>JALAZF010000079.1:2130000-12130000 GCA_022829125.1 Lathyrus tuberosus
CTAGAGGAATTGCATGCAAATGATGTAATTGTTGTTGGTGGGAGGCAATATATTCCACAAAGAGAGGAAATGAAAGCAATGCATAGATGTTTGCCCAAATTGGTGAGGGCTAATGTTTGTGAAATGGAACTTATTCCTTTCTTCTCCTTTTCTCGAGAACTCATTCTCAATGTAGAGCAGGTATAGTTATTTTTAATGTTTATTAGGCTTTAAGAAACTGTAGTGGTTGCATTACTCTAGTGTAAAGTTCGTGAGTCTGAATTAACTATAATTTATTCATTACTATAAAAATAATGATTTTGATACTGTTTTGTCGCAACTAAAGTTTATTGTTTTCTAATGTTTTGTCTTTGTAATTCATGAAGACGCTCCGCTACGTCATGACCCAAGTCCCCATCTTTTACAATCTAACTAAATTGGAACTAGTCTTTAACTTTAAGGAAAGTTGGAAGGGAGGCTGGAAGTGGAGATGGATACTAAAAATGCTTCAACACAGTCCCAATCTTCAACATCTTATCATTCATGAGGTTGGTTTTATATAGATAATTTGATTTCATTATTAATTTGTTTTTTAATGCTACTCTACATATTTTAACTTTGTTTTTGTGATTTGTTGGAATTTCATTTATTTCAGAAAAGTGGAATTGGAATATCTCAGAAGAATTGGAAGGACCCACCTATTATTCCTGAATGTATTTTATCTCAATTGAAAACTTGTTTGTTTAGACAATATAGAGGCAGGAGGCCTGAGTTTAAATTTGCAGAATATATTATGCAAAATTCAAAAGTATTACTTACCATGACAATTCAAAGTGCATCTTCTATAGATTTAAGCACAAAGTATCGATTATTACAAAGATTATCCAAGTGTTTAAGGGGATGCAAACTTATATTCAATTGATGACGGTGGACTAATATATATTTGATTGATAGAGTGATTCGATGATGTTTGAAAACACACTCAATTTTGTTTTTGTCTTCTATGTCGTATACATTTTCAATTATATATATATATATATATATATATATATATATATATATATATATATATATATATATATATTGGGTCATGCTAATACACATCCATGTAGGTGTGCATTAACAACATACACTTTAGTATATTTTTGTGTGGGACCCACCAATTTTTGGTGGGACCCTCATTAGAAAGATGAAGAAAAAAATAGAAAGAAAATAGATGTAGTGTATTTTTATGTGGGGCTCACCACTTTTTGGTGTGTGTTAGCATTTCCCATTATAATTTAGTATGTTGAACCCTCGAACCTCCTTATACAATAAAAATGAAGTTTATGATTAACTTTTAATCAAACAACGAACAAGGAGAGAAGTAATGAGTCATCATTCCAAATGACAAATTGAACCTGGGTAAGCTTTAAACTGAGATTTTACACTGTCAGATCTTGAACCAAATTGGAGTGATTAGTCTTCAAGTTTTGAACCGAGATTTTACAGTGTCAGATCTTGAACCAGGGTAAGCTTTTAATACGGACTGAACTCACGAATCGAATCGGGATTTTTACGGTCTGACCTTAAACCTAAGAGATTTTATACCGGGCTGATCTCCAACTTTAGCAAGCTTTAAATCGGGTTGAGCTTACGAACCGAACCGAGATTTTTACTAGGACAACCATGAAACAATGTTACATTTTATAACATGATGATCACGTTACAACCATCAAAAGACCTAATTGAGGTAGAGTTTATTCTAAAAGCATACTATCGCGTTTGGACTAATGGTTCATTCGTCTCACACTCACATCATTCCAATAAATGGCTTCTTAAAAACTTGCATGAGCATTGCATTAAGATTACCATTTGTAAATGAACAATTGCAATTGCAAATCAGTGCTTGACATCAAGGAAATTCCAACAAGAGGCAAGTTATCTCAATCAGGGGCAAGTTATCTCAAAAGCATCTTAAAACTCAACTTCCAAAGATTAGACCATTGCAAGAATTGGTTAATTAGGGCCATACTACTACCATACTCGGACACTGGAGCAAATCATGTCATGATAACTTCTAAGGACTTCCGTTCAAGGAGAATTCTTTCAAGAACCCAACAGACTGGGGAAAAATAAGTTGCAAGAGGGGCAGGTTCACTCTGTACTTTCAAATTGGACAAGCAGATCTTGCCAGACACTAACAACCATCGAGTTCAGAGAAAAAGCACAGTCTTCATGCGTTGATCACGTCAATACGCTCATTTTCAGGTCATCCTGACCTTCAAGCATAAAAGTGTTGGTTCTCTTAAGAACGAACACACGATCAAGCTTGAGGCATTAAGAGCATCATTGCCTGTCTTTGATCATGGCATCTTCAGAGATCTGGTGTCGGGAAATCAAACCTCTTTCACCAATCAAAGACCAATCCACATTGGCAACTACCAAAATAAAAGTCCACCTTGCTGGCACTACACAAAACTTATCCAATCATCTATCTGCATTCATATGCATCATGTGCATACATGAATCAAAATTATATATCCCCAACATTTGCATCCTTACATGCATCTCAATGCATCAACATTTGCATCGTATTTCCATCCAAAGTGGAATACCTTTACAAAAATCAAACATGCATACATAAGTCAGGATCCAGGATCAATCACGAGATTCCAGGTCGATCCTCAGCCCAGCAAAAGACATTTATCCAAGTCAGTGGGTGTTCCCCATTGGGTGGTTCTCCTCAACCTTTTAAAGATTTTCTTACTAGCGTTATTCAGTGGGTGTTCCCCATTGAGTTGTGTTCTTCAACCTTTTGTTGATGAAGTTATTATCCTTAAACCAGCCAGTGGCATTTCTCCAAGTCAGTAGGCGTCCGCCATGGAGTTGTGTTCTTCAACCTTTTGTTGATGAAGCTATTTATCCTCCGACCAGTGACTTCTTTGCTTCAACCTTTCTTGGAGAAATGAAATCCTACCTTTCTTGTTGGGCATTCCCTAGTGAGTTGGTCCCTTTCAACCTTTTGTTGATAAGGGTGGTATTCCTCAGTGACTTCTTTGATTCAACCTTTTGTTGATGTCCCCAAACAAGTATTACTCATTGACGTACCGATATTCCTCCAGCAAGTCTACATTCTTGACCTTTTGTCAACACCCTTATTATCATCCTTTGGGTGATAGCAGTTGGTGTCTTGATCGTACCTTTATCCTTTTGGGTTATGATCCTCAAAGTTGTACTATCATCCTTTCGGTGGTAGCAAATGCTGTTTCAATCTAACCTTCATCCTTTTGGTGTTGGTGATTATTGAGGTCAGAGAAATTACTATCATTCTTTTGGTGATATAAATTTGTGTTGTTTGATCCTACTATCATCCTTTTGGTGTCGGCAATCCCTGAAGCATTGGTCAGTTCATCATCCTTGGTGGTGACAACCTTTGAAACTATTTGGACTTACTGTTATCCTTTTGGTAATAGCAAGTCGTGTGTGTTCTCTATCATCCTTTTGGTGATAGATTCGTCATCCTTTTGGTGTCAAAAATCTCTGAGTGTGTTTACTATCATCCTTTTGGTGATAAATCTGTCATTCTTCGGTGTCGGAAATTTGGGTGTACTCACTATTATCCTTTTGGTAATAGCAAGTTGTGTGAGTCAACTATCATCTTTTTGGTGATAGATCCGTCATCCTTTTGATGTCGAAAAGCTACGTGTGTTCACTGTCATCCTTTTAATGATAAATCCGTCATCCTTTTGGTGTCGGAGATCTATGTGTATACTTACTGTCATGCATTTGGTGATAGCAAGTTTTTGACCTTATTTTCATCCTTTTAGTGAAGGGTCATTGTGTGTTCACTATCATCCTTTTGGTGATAGATCTATTATCCTTTTAGTGTCGGAAATTTGTGTGTACTAACTATCATCCTTTTGGTGATAGCAAGTTGTGTGAGTTCACTATCATCCTTTTGGTGATAGATCTGTCATCCTTTTGGTGTCAGAGATCTTTGGGTTGTGATCCACCCTTATCCTTTTGGTGATGACGATCTTTGTCATTCTGATTTAACCAACATCTTTTTGGTGTTGGCAATCTTTAAAGTCTTTGTGATTTAACTATCATCCTTTTGGTGATAGCCAACTTTGTTGGCCTCACTGATATCCTTTTGGTATTAGGAGTATTTGCAGTTTTGATCTTATTGTCATCCTTTTGGTGTCAATAATTTTTTCCATGGTGACCTCATCATCCTTTTAGCGATGACACCCTTTGCAAGTTATTCGGTGTACACTCGAGGGTCGACATTGATCTGGTATCTTGCTTCCCGGACATCTTTCTTTCTTTTCAAACAAATTCGAAGTCTTCTTTGTATCTAATTGACTTCTACCTTAAAAGAATGAACATCGTAATAGTTCATCTTACTAGGTTTAAGCCAATTAAAGAGAATTTCTTAACACACCACCTAAATTTCTTAGGCACCTTGTGTGCTTACAAAAATACCCTCTGTTCCAGATGTGCAAATCTGAACGCACCTTTTTTTTAATTTTCCAGTTTTTACCGGATGTGCACATCCGGTAAAAGTTTGCATTTGTAAATACGGAATAAAACCAGATGCAGAATACCAAAAATCCAACAATGTTTCTCACATTCATGACATAAAATCGGGATTACATTCAGAAATTTGGCATTACATCGACAAAAATTTAAATATTACAAGATCAATAGCCCGGTGGACACTTGCACATCTCTAAGATGTCATCGACCGTTCTTCGGATTTTGACGGTCGCCTCGAACTCGAGCGGGAATCGTTCTTCGTAACCGAAATAAGTTTGCCACATCGCTCTAACATCCTCTTGATTCTTGAGCTCAACAATACTGTAAGCGACATTCCCTTCGTTGTCAACTGAAGGTGAACGATACTCAAGCTTCACAACCTTTCGTTTGTCTCGGTAAGGTAGGAGATGTTCGATGTCGTCAATGATCTTGCTGATGGAGGTGTCCCTCATTAGCTTAAACGTGCGACCGCGTGTTTTGCCGTCGGTGTAGGAGACACTTGCGACATACCAATGGAACTTGATTTCATACAATTGAGACATTTTGAGTTTGTGTGAAAGAAATCAAATGAAACCCCTAATTTATAGAAAACTTAGGGTAAAGTAATTTCTGCCTAACTTATTTTCGGATATACAGATACGAAAAAACCCTACAAATATTGGTTACGAATTTGTATATCAGGAACATTCCCGTACCTGCAAATCAGAATATTTTACTGATACATTTTTCAATGAGAATTGACTATGTTATGCAACCAATTGCAATGCTTTCATTGGAATAAAATTCATAAGTGCATTAAAAATGCATACAAATAAAAATTCAATATATTTCACTTCAAAAATGTACATTTTGTCGTACGATTATACAAAAGAGTTAAAACAAAAGTCTCCATCTAAATCTATTGGAGCTTGACCTTTGGACTTTTTCGCATTTGATTCCTTTTCAATTTCGTTCAATCTATCAAATTTAACCATCCTTTCAACAAAATTACAAAATTACAAAAGCCTGATATTTCCCGCTTCTTTCGCACCCCAAAATTACAAAAGCCTTTCTTCTTTCGGAACCATTATCAGATCTTTCGATATTCACACCGAAACCAAGACCAATAGCCATCGTACAAATATATGCGAGCATGCTATCACGATCATCAAACTCTTGCTTGTTATTAAAGTCATCGCCGACATCAACCGACTTTACAATAATCCCTTCAACTTTCGAAGAAATCGGCGAAACTAATTCTTTTGAGACGTTATCGGGGTGCACCATATCTATTTATAAACAATAAAATAACAATAAATATATATAACTAAAACCTATTAAAAATTGCAGAAAATTAAAATTAATAAGTTCCAGGCATTTTTCCGGATGTGCACATCCGGACAAGTTCATGCTAAATACGTACCGGATTTACACATCCGGAAGCCGCGTAACTTGTTTTTCCAAAAAGTAGATTGATAATGTGAACAATGTAGTGGATGAAGTTGAATATTTACCTGAAATTCAATCTTCTCTTTCTCCCTTTGATTTGTTGCACCAAAAAGTTGGAGTTTTTGAGTGAGAAATGGTATTGATGAAGTAGGGTTTTTTAGGTTGGTGAGGGTGAGTGTGGAAGAAGAAAGGTTGACGGGGAGTGATCATGCAGGTTCAAATATATCAACAATTCTTTCGGATCTTCATATACGGTGACCTTTCGCATATGCACATCCGGGACAAATTTTTTTTTAACGCCATGGTGCGTCTTGATTTGCACGTCCGAAATCAGGGGGCATAAGTGGAATTTCATGCGGTGTCTAAGAAACTTAGGTGGTGTATTAAGAAATGATCCAATTAAATAGAGACATTTGTCATACCCCAAATTTGTCCTACCTGCATAATATTACTCTCATTTAGGTTTCTGTCTACTAACCATCATTAAAAAAATCCAAAAAAATGTGTTGTAGTCTGCTTGTTTTCTTTCTCTGTGTACTTAGGCTTTTACAGGAATGTCAAGGATAATGGCATGACTTCAAATCAAGTGTGACTATTCAGTTATCATCAAAGCTCGGATAGAAGCTTGACATCATCTTGATCAAACCATCAAGAGTTTTCTTCAATTACAAGTTAGTTGTGTCAATGGGCTACTTTCCAGGCAGTGTGTATCCAAAAGTCAATGTGCCTTGTGCTTATCAATCAGTGATTTATGAGAAGTTTTGGTCCAGGTTATCACGATAAAGTGCCCATCAGTTCATTAATGGTCCACCTATGCATTCAAAATCAGGGCAAAGTTTTTGATGATTCAAATGGTCGTTGCTTCAATTACAACTTATTCAGCGGTCCAGGATTTGTTCATTTATTTTAATTAGAGGTTGGTGGAGAAAGCTCAAGTGTGGTTTTAGATTAAATTCAGTAAAGATGTGCATGTGTGGTTTTAAGTTGAGGATTCATTTTTATAATTCAATAGTGGATTTGAAAAATCAAGATTTTATTGAAGGAGCGATTCAAGACCATTATCCATATCCATTTTTTCTAAACCAATTATCTACTTTCTAAAAAACCACTTTCAATATCCAAATCTATTTTACAACATCGACAAGCCCATTGCCTTTTTATTTTTACAAGACCAATTCACAAATAAATTACAATAATCCAAAAGAAGAACAAGCTCATAAAGGTTCTACAAAAGTAATAAAGTCTATGATGCAATACAAAAGGGCCATGAATGTAAGCCCATTACATTTCCTTGTTACAAAAACAAAGAGCCCATATGTTAAAAAAAAATAAGTGCAGCAAGTTTCCATGACCAAACTTTCAGCCACATGAAAGCAAACACTGCGCCAATTCATTGAGCCATTCTACTACTTTTCCAAATGCCGCCTACAACATGATACACTCAGCCACCTTCAAAAACTTTTCCCCAATGACTAGCTGCAAAGCTATCATGCCAACGTTACAAACCTGCCAAGCCTCACGTGCAAAACGAGCCAAGCTATATTCTATGATATTACACGCAACCAATATAACATGCACCAGCCTTCATCATGTTTTCAAGCCATTTCTAAGCCAACAATCTCTAGCCGACACTTTACAATATTAGGCCCCCACGCAAGCCATCGTATACACCTCACCTTTCCATGACATATTGTCATACCCTAATTTTTACCCCTAAGATATCACCTTCATTTGCATCATTTGCATAGAATCAATCACTTTTTGTGTATGTTTTATGTTTTTGCTAACCCCATGGAAATACAAAGAAATATGTCTTGCTTGCTTTATTTACAAGTTAGGGTTTTGCATCAAGGAGTTCAAATGGTAAATCAATCAGTGTTTAGTGTGATCCTTAACATCCCAAGCTCCTCTACTCATTCATGGTGATCAAGAGATTCCCTCCATCAATAATCAAGTTTGAGTTTGCATCAATTCAAGTTCATCAAGTCCCAATTCATCATTTGCTCCAAATTAGGGTTTTAGTCAAAGTCAGCTTGATGTTGACTTTTTGACCAAAACATGATCTCATGGCTTGAAACTTGATTTCAAAGGCTTCAAATACATTTGTGTGGTCCATTTATATGGTTCAACTGGCTCAAAAAGTTTGATATATTGATATTTGAATAATTTTGATTCAACTGATGAAAGTCAACCAATGCTTAAAGTCAAAATTTGACTTTTGACATTTTTGGTCAACTATGGATTTCTCAAGTCAAGAATCAAGAAAGTGTGGATAATGATTGAGTTTGATCAAGTTAAATCAAGAAAATCAAGAAAAAAAATCAAAGTTGTCAAAAATTAGGGTTTTGGAAATTTCCCTAAGTACCAAAAATTCATGTTCAAGTGACCAACTTTCCATGGCCATGGTGTTTGATCCAAGCATCCAATTGAAACACTTGAGGGCTGCAATTAAAGATGATTTTTGATACTACAAGTTGATTAAAATTTGAAGCCAAAATATTTCTTGAAGTGGAAGAAATAGATGGTGAAAGTTGAGGTTTCAAGTTGTTACAAGTTTCAAAACACTTAGAAAATTTTCAAAGTTTTTAGCCTTTCCAAATGCGTGACTTTATGGCTAAATTGTGAGCAATCCAAGCAATCATTCTTGATGCTTGAGGGCTACATTTAAAGAGCATACTTCTTACTCCATCATGGTGGAAAATTTTATCCAAAAGCTCTTGCCAATTGAGAGAAATGGGAGGCTAAAGTTGAGGTTTCATGTTGGTGACCAATAGCAAGATGAGCCAGATTTTTACCAAGTGTTGGATCAGTTTGCTTGGCATGATTTTGGAGTCACTTTGGAACACTTTCCAAGCCTTTAATCAAATTATTATTAACTCAAAACTTGTTCCTTTACATGTTAACTTTGCAAAGATACCATTTTGGTGCAATTTGAACCACAACAATAAGGACAAAAACATGTCCAAACTGCTGCACCTAAAATTGCATTTGGCATTATGTGAAAAAGTGAACTTGGTCAAAACTTGCTACATAAGTTATAGGTTTGTCTCAGCTGTGTTCAGATGTCAAAAGCAAACTTATCCAACCCTAGAATAAGAGCTCAAAATGTTCGTACAAGCCTAATCCGAACCATAGCATATGGTACCTCATTTTTTCATTTTTGTTCAAATTGATTTAATTAGCAAACTCCCAAGCCTTGCATCTGATCCAAACCTCCTCTCATCCAATTTGAAACCTCTACATATGCAAGCATCATCTCATTATCTTATCATCCATCAAAAAATACATAATTCACTTTAAGTCAAAAAAATTCAAAACTCCATTGAAGCATTTTTCGAATCACATAGCTCATTCACTCTCCTTCTAAATTTTCCTTACAAACATCATCCACAAACCACATAAGACCTTCAGAATGCATAACTAATCATTTGTTTTCATCAAATCACCATATCCAAGTTCATCTTCTTCAACCTGCAACTTGATTTGGGTGGCGCATTTCAGAAGGATTCAAGTGATTCCAAGCATACCATTACATTCATGGGTGTTAGAACAAGGATTGGTTCTGCAATAATACCTCTGAGTTTTGATGATAACAAACAAGTATATTTGTATGAACAATTTTGGTATTCTAATGTTTGTTATTTTTGAGAATTTAACAAACAGGTTCTGCTTCTGATAAATAGTGTGGCTAAGTTATTAGAAGAGAATTGTTCCGCTTCTGCGTTTCACATTGTTCTGCTGAACTGTAGCATTTACTTCAGAAGACTCTGAAGTTGCATGACTCTGATACACTGACTTAAGAAAACATGTTCTGAAGATCTGAAGACAAAAGTTCTGATGAACAAGTCCAGATGCTGAAGACTTAAGAAAACAAGTTCTGAAGATCTGAAGACAGAAGTACTGATGAACAAGTCCAGATGCTGAAGACTTATGATTATGAAGACCATGGGTTCTGAAGACCAAGTGCTGAAGACTCTGAAGATGTAGCTCTGCAGACTTAGAAGACTTGAAGTTCTTAAGATCCTAATTACGTTTTCCCTTCTTCTAACTTATACTCTCAGAAGCCTCTGAAGTCTGGAAGTTGAGAAGACTAAGCAACGGCACAATAGTACAACAGTACAAGGATGCACTGCTCCACTTCGGATAGAACGGACGCAAATGTACTATTTGTCCCCCACGATCCTTTAAGTAGCCTTAATTCTGAAATGTCAGAAATATCCTTCAACGTTCATATCATGCATGGCTATATAAAGGCATGGAGACTTCAAGAAATGTTACTGCAACTTTCACTATTCATACGCTCTATTGTTAATAACATTCTTAAATCAATTTGTTCTTAAATCTGTTTACTTATCAGCTTGTTGTCATATCCAAAATTTTGACCACTAATATTTCCCATTATTCTGCAAATCATCATCACAATATAGATGTACCTTTATGCCTCATCAATCTCCTCAAGGGTTGTTGAGCACTCACTGCAATCAGACTTAGGGTTTCAAGCCCTCTCAGAGCTTTTAGGCAAAGGATCAATCAAGAAATTACATGATCCTCAACTTGTCTAAACCTTTCAAACATCCACAATGGATCAAGAGGACTCCCACATCAAGAATCAAGCATAAGGCTGCAACATTCCAAGTGGATTAAGCCTCAAGATCGCCAGTGTCACCAAATTAGGGTTTTGGTCGACCAGGGCCTCCAGATGGAAATTTTCCTCTGGGCATGAGCCAATGCTTCAAAGCATAACCCAAAATACTATAAGGTACATCATGAACCCAATTATCAAGTCAATTTGGCCTCAGGGGATGCATTCATAAAAAATCAGGAATTAGGGTTTCTTGGCCTAATTCACCCCTAAGTTGACTCTTGGGACAAAACATAAGCCAAAACCTCAAGACATGATTTGAGGGTCCCTAATACACTACATTGATCCATTTGCAACAATGGATTGACCCAAGAAGCTTGGTGCACAAGTTTCAAGTTCATCAGAACCACAGTTAGGGTTTCGCGAGAAAAGTCAACTGTACCTTTGACTTTTGACCAGGACATGCTCTCAAACCTTGGGACATGATTCAATACACCCTATACAACCTATGAAATCAAGCCATCAAGTTTGATTTAGTTCAAGAACTTGATTTCATAGAGGATTGCACAATTTGGAATTCATTTGATAAAAAGTCAACTGTGCCCAAAAGTCAAAGTTTGACTTTTTGATTTTTTGATCAATTATGGTCCCCTAACCCTAAAATGATGTTAATGTGTGATTGGAATCATCATTCATCAAGAAAAGTGGGATAACTTGTAAAAGGTAACCATAAAAAAACTTAGAAATTTTCTAAGTTATGGAACAAAGTGGCTAGGGTACCAATTTCCAAGGATCATAACTTGAGATCCAAGCAACCATTTAGGCTGATCCAAAGATGGATTTGTAGTTCTCATTGCATACTTTAAAAGTGTCAACTACACCTCATTCCAATTCATCATGGATTTTGAGTTATGGTTGGATCAAAATGGCTGAAAACATGAAATGTCACTTTTTCCAACACTTAGTGAAATTTTCACTAAGTTAGAATCTGTTTCACTTTTTCCAAAATGTAAGGGAATTTTTCACTTGGATCCAAAAAGTGTCAAGACAAAATATGATCACATATCATATGAGAGCTTTCCAAAATGGCCAAGAACCCCATGAAATTCCATTTGAGCTAAGAGTTACGACAGTGACAATATGCCTTGCTGCAACTGTCATAACTAGGCAGATTTGTGCATTTTGCTCGATTTGAGCAATTTGTGCAAATGACAAACAAGTTTATCCATCTGAACACCTCAGGGAGAGACCAATGAGGGACAAACACTGATCCATAAGCCTCCCAAGTCTTTGGAACTAAAAATAGCATGCCAAACCTAAAAAACCCTAAAGAGGGGACAAGACTCCAATTTTTTTGGAGCATTCAATGGATGCACAAAGGTGGCATGAACTGAGCCTTTTCTAACTGAATGAGTTAAGGATGATCTCTGAACTAGGGAACCAAAGGCCTGTGCTCTAACCTCTAGTCAATGGCTAGAGGAGACTTGAGATTCCAAAATGGTCCAACTGGCCAAAGGTCTGCTGCAGTTGCCATTCACTATTGCATGCAAAACAAACTTGCTCTACTATAAAAAAAGCTCATTTGTGCTCAGTTTAAGTACACCAAAGCCATCAAACTGATGCTTTCCTCAAAATCTCTTCTTTCACTCCAAAATTGCCTTACAAAGCAAGTCACTATCGAGTTTTGAGTTTGAGAGCCATTCCAACCAAACCAATCACACACACACACCTCATAAACATCATATAGAAGTGATCCAAACACTTAAACCACAACTGGAACACTGATTTCTCAGAATCACCAGCCAATTACTCACAATTTTAACCAAGTTACAGTTGAGATGCCATGAAGTGATCCATCCATTTCCAATCAAGTCCAGGCATTCAAACACACTCCATATGGTGTAGGGAAGTTGTTCAGATCATCACAACTCATCTGTAAGACCTCTAACTCAAAAATCACTTTTCTCTTGCTGTCATGACCTTCACGTAAGCCTAAACTTGGCCATCTCTTAATCTATGCATATTTCCTCGCACAATACTTTTGCCAAATGTTCATAATCTTGCATAGAATGTTTCCCCTCAATTAATTGCTTTGTTTGAATCGTGTATCAAAATTTTCAGCCTTCATGCAAATTTTAGGGTTCTTGAGGTTTTGTCTTGATTTCTTATTCCATGCTTAAAATAAATGAAATTAAAGACCATAGACATGATCGTGAGGTAAAAACGAGTAGATTGATATGTGGATTGTGTGATTTCATCAAGTATTCAGTGAGATTGGTGAGAAAATGTAAATCTGCAGAAACAGAGGGGTGGCGCGTGTTCTTGGTGTGTTCTTGGCGCCATTTTTTGAATATTTTAATATTTGAATTTTTTGATTTTATTTAATTGATTCAAAAATTAATTTATCTCTGAGTTTTAATGATTTTGAGTTGATTCTTTTTTTAATAATTCACAAAAATGTTAAAATATTTTATTTTGCCAAAAATTCCCAAAAATATTATTTATTTCATATACTTGATATTTTTGCAAATAATTAATCTTTTATTTGTTTTGTTACAATTAAAATATTTTTTCCTCCTTGATTTTCCAAATGTAATTGGCTTCCAATCATTTTGTGGATATAAACATGATTTTTCAAACATTAATCCAAGATCACAACTTGTTTTTCACACATGTTTGATAATTTTGATCATTTTAATTAAATTCTTATTTAATTAAAATACATTTTGAAAACTTTCTTTAATTTCTTTGTTGAACAACTAACCAAACAACATGGAAGCTCTACAACGGGTAAGTGTTTATCCGCTTTCATTTACCGCTTTCATATGTATATAACTGTATTGTGGGACTGTTTCACTGTAAGTCTTCTTTCACATCCTTTTATATACTTGTCGCATATCCAATGTGTAATACTAGTATAGTTATTTAGAGTTTTCCCAGGCAACTACGTCTAGCACTAGGTAAAGCCTTGTTGGTCACTCTTGAATACAAACAAAACAAGATCCCCTGTAGGATTCCAGATACAGTCTCCCCTCCTCTTGGGGTTAAACAATATGGAACAAAGAGAAATGCAGTATTCTCGGTGAACCTTTTCTCATACTGTCACCCCTAGAAATTGTCAAAGAAACTCTAACTCCCTGGAGATGATCTTTTCTCCGTGAATGGCATCTCTTGAGTTTCTTCCAAATTCTCAAACTTTCCTGGAATGATCTCTTCTCTGTGAATTGCATTTCTTGAACTTCTCTTGGTTTGGGGACCCACAGGCTTCCTAAAAGCATCCCCGCCTCCTCTTGGGCGTTGTACAAGGACCCTTCGGCTTCTTAGAAGTTCTCATGCCTTCTCTTGGGCTTAATACAAGGACCCTGATGACTTCTTAAAGGTATAAGACAGAACTTAGTCATCTTTTGCTAAAGCAGTCTTTCCAGTGTCCAAAATCCTGCCATTTTAGGGTTGATACTCATCCCTTAGTACCCGTGCCTCCTCTTGGGCATTGTACAAAAGATAAAACTCTAGACTTGGACAGTCTAAACCTCTTGAGTCTCAAAGACATTCTCAAGTTCCTGCCAAACATAGGAAAAAACACCGATCACCCTGGATCAATCTCCAGCATAAACCCGGTCTCTCTCATGAGAGTTCCCCACACTTGGACACACTTCAGGATCTCAATAATCCTCAGCAGTAAGTCAGCCTCCTCTTGGGCTTTGTACAAATGATTCTCCCCAGCGGAGATAACCTTTTCAGACTCTCTTGTTAGGTCAACCACTTTTAGCCTCCATCTTGGGCTTTGTACAAGACAGATAATAAAACACTCTCTTGTTGAGTATAAAAGACTCTCTTGTTGAGTCAAACCCTTTTTTGCCTCAATCTCGGGCTTCGTACGAGACATATAAAACACTCTCTTGTTGAGTATAAAAGACTCTCTTGTTGAGTCAATCCCTTTCTAGCCTCAATCTCGGGCTTTGTACAAGATAGAAAAAACACTCTCTTGTTGAATATAAAAGACTCTCATGTTGAGTCAATCTCCTTTTAGCCTCAATCTCGGGCTTCGTACGAGACAACAAATTACTCTCTTGTTGAGTATAACAGACTCTCTTGTTGAGTCAATCTCTTTTTAGCCTCAATCTCGGGCTTTGTACGAGATAGAAAAACACTCTCTTGCTAAGTATAAAAGACTCTCTTGTTGAGCCAATCACCTGTTCAAGACTCTCTTGTTGAGTCGACCTTTTTAGCCTCTGTCTCGGGCTTCATACAGGACAGATAAAAGTACTCTCTTGTTGAGTCAAACCATTTCAACCTCCATCTTGGGCTTTATACAAGATACATTCTCCTCAACGGTGTCAAAATCTCTTTTAGCCTTAATCTTGGGCTTTGTACAAGACAGAAAGAACATTTCCTTCGGAAAATTCAAACTGCCCGCCTCCTCTTAGGCTTTGTATAAAGAAACCCCCGGTTGAGTCAATCAACCTCTTAGCACTAAATTTGTGCTTTGCTCACAACATACAAACATCAACAATTCCTCTTTAGAGACGACAAATTCTCTCTCAGCCAAAACCCTTTAGCTTCACATCTTGGGCTTTGAACAAGATACAAATCACCATTAGCTTCATGTCTTGGGCTTTGAACAAGACACCAAAACATCTCTTTCCTCCCATAGAATAGGAGGAACTACGATCGCTCTTATTTCCCTGTTTTGTTAAACGGGAATACGTAGGCATAAGATTGCAAAGTTCTTAGCGAGCATACTAACCAAAAGCTTAGGTCCAGTACCTTACCCAAAACATAAACAAAACTCACTCTCCCAGTCATACTTTCCCAACCCATCAGCAGATAAACACTATCAATTACAAAGCAAAATCTATTTGCTAATATCCTGTGGATAACCACATGTAGGATGGGTAATTGACAACTACCCATTGTATAACCTGACCTCGGACCCCCCAATCTCTTTTAAAGTGTTTGTTCGGTTAAACATTTGTGTGCAAGGTTAGTTTTAGATATATTCCCTTTCCCTTCCAGCATCACGGGATAAATAAGAAATCAGAAAGTAACGCCCTTTCTCCACGAGGAGAAACCCCAAACTTCAGCGATAAGGTGGTCGCGTCACTGACAAAAATCGCTCGCTATAGGAAAATGGCGACTCTGCTAGGGAGTCATTGTCTGTATAGGATCATAAGACTAGAGATCTAGGATGTTGGGACAAATATATATACTGCTTTTCCTAATTGATATCTGTGTTTACTTTTCTGCTAATGGGAATGCGTGTGATGCCGCATCTGGAAAGATTGAGTATACACCTAAGATAAGTGATGGCATTATACGGGTAATCTTACAGGGAGTGAATCCCAGATAAGAGGTCCCGGTCGACCATCAAATCAGTGGAGATTCCCTTTGCAGATTCAATGCATATACGACTTCGGTTGTTGAAAGCAGATTGCATTGGGTTATCTGAGAAGCTTAGGATTTTAGTAGACTGGAACCATTTTTTAGTGCGGAAGCTATCGAAAATAGTTGTCACACGATACTACCCTCATTTAAGACTACTCTAAGATACTACAGCTCGCTGGCGATCCGCTCGCTGTTGTTATCCCAAGAGGGGTCAGTGATTTTGAGGACAGGTACAAAAAATCCCCAGTATAAACCTTTGGGGATGGGTAGAGCCTTGACTTCATGACACCGACCCTTTGACCCCATGTTTTTTCTATGTTTTTGTGTGCTGCATTCATACACTCATTTAAAAAAACATTAAAACAAAGAAAATTTTCTCTTATAGTCTCTCTTTCTCAAATTAAACTAAGACAATGATTGCAAATGTCAGATAAAGAGATTGCTAATGGATTTCGGTAGAAGGAAAACTCACAATTACACCTTCAGGGTTCCAAAATTAGAGAATTTAAGAGGATTGGCAAGGATGATAACCAACCCTGAGGCTTTCAGAGCTAAGTATGGAGGACTGCCGTCTCTGTTAAGGGTCCATGTAATCGAAGGAATTCTATCCACACTAATCCAGTTCTACGATCCGGTTTATCACTGTTTCACATTCTCGGATTATCAACTAGAACTAACACTGGAGGAGTACTCTCACCTGACTGATTTGCATATTACTGACCAAGCTCCCTTTTCTGGACTGGAAGAAATTCCAAAGGATCGAACCATTACATGAGCAATCTATTTGGATGAGTCAGAAGTCAGGACTCACATGATCATTAAGGGTGGTATCCAGGATTTGCCAGCCCAGTTCTTAAATCAAGAAAGCTTTGTACTTTGCTAGTATAGGAAACGTGGCCGCTTTTGAGAGCATCTTTGTCCTGCTCACCTACAGGTTATTTTTGTTTCCCAACATCGATAACTTCGTAGATATCAATGCCATTAATATTTTTATGATTGGAAACCCTGTACCAACCTTGCTCGCCGATGCTTATCATTCTGTACATTTAAGGAATTTGTATAGCGGAGGAATGATCACATGATGTGTATCCCTGCTATACAAATGGTTCATTTCCCACTTGCCCAAGTCTGCTGCATTTTGGAATCCTAAGAATACTTTACGTTGGTCGCAGAGAATCATGTCTCTTACCAACTCTGACATAGACTGGTACAATCGAATCTATGAAGGGATCAAAATCATTGACCTTTGTGGAAATTTCCCAAATGTACCCCTCATAGGAACTAAAGGAGGAATAAACTATCATCTTGTTTTAGTTCGTCGTCAATTTGGATACCCGATGAGGCATGTCCCACATAATGCTCATCTGGAAGGCCTTTTCTTCAAGGAAGGAGAAAATGATAGGGCACTAAAGACAGAAATAGTGCATGCCTGGAAACACTTTCATAGGAAAGGAAGAGTGTCTCTAGGAAAACCAGATTGTGTCTCGGTGGAGCCTTATCTCCATTGGGTACAAACTAGAGCTCTCAAGCTGATGATGTCTTACCCTTGTCAAGAAGTTCTTCTGTTAAGGGACCCTGTCCTTTATTTTATGTCTGATACGGAAAAACTTCAGGTTACTCTCAACAAAGTTCAACAGGAGAAGAAGTCTTGGAAGAACAAGTATCGTATTCTCAATGTGGAGTGTAAGAAAATACAACTACTATTGAAAGATAAAGATGCTCTGATCGAGATTTTAGAGCAACATGCTGTAGAAAATCAGGATGACCAAAGGAATTTGCTCACTCCTTTCACTTGGCAAAGAAATGACAATGCGACAACGGCTCAAGAGCCCCGGTCAAAGAAAAGGAAAGTACCAGAACCAGTGCCTGAGCTCGCTTCATAGAGTACTCAGGACCCATAAGTTTAGATTTCCTTTTGCAGTACTATGTAAATTACTATATTTCCATTCCACAATCTTTGAATTCAATAAAACGGGGTTTCCCCACTGTTTGATCTTTGCAATCCAATTGTCAAAGTTTACTTTGAATAAACAAAAAAATATATACAATTAATATAATCATTGCATATCATTCATCAATCTCACGTAACGCATTCTTCTTACCTACGAATCTCACGTTTACGTCTCGATTCTAGAGTTAAACTGTCTCATTCGTACAATACTAGGGTCAATCGACATAAAAAGATGGATGATCTCGAGGAAGAGAACAGAGAGTTGAGGGAAGAGGTCGACACTCTGAAAGAGGATCTGAGAAAGCTTCATAACAACATGCAAGCTCTAGCAGAAGCTCAGATACAACAACAAAGGACTGTGATCTCAGAGATCACATCAACGCCCATAGCGGAGAAGTATAATCCTAGGTATAAAATGTCAAAATATCGTCCATGGGGCATGCCTATTAACTATATCCTGGAAGGATATATTCCTCCGATCACTGAAGGTCTGGAAACTGCAGCAGGAACGTCTGGGCCTGATGGTTATAAACTTCGGGAAAGCGAAGATGCCCGGGGCATGACAGCAACTCCTAAAGGTTACAAACTTCGGGAGAAGGAGGGACCTAGAGTCACTGCCATGATGACTATACCACCACCCGTGGTACACACTGTCCCGAAAGGACAGATCCCACAGATACCTTCTGGTGGAAACGAAACTATGTTCGACAGAATGAATGAGTTCCATGAATAGTTCCTGGAGATGCAGAAAGAGCTGCAAGCCCTCCGCGGTCAGGATTTATTTGGAAAGCACGTCGCATACCTTTGTTTGGTCCCCAATGTGAAAGTTCCACACAAGTTCAAAGTGCCCGAATTTGAAAAGTACAAGGGTAACTCTTGCCCTCAAAGCTATTTAGTGATTACGCTCGGCGAATGTCAACTCAGACAAAGAACCAGGAGCTACTGATTCACTATTTTCAGGATAGTTTAACCGGTGTCGCACTCAAATTATACATGGGTTTAAACCGCACTAAGATCGGTAATTTCAGAGATCTTGGCGCTGCCTTCTTTCAACAATACAAGTATAACCTGGACATGGCATCGGACAGAGACCAACTCAGATCGATGTCACAAAAGGAGAGGGAAACCTTTACGGAATATGCTCAGAGATGGCATGAAATTGCCGCTCAGATTTGTCCACCTCTTGAGGAAAAAGAGATGACAAAGATCTTCTTGAAAACCTTAAGCTCATTTTACTATGACAGAATGGTCGCCAGTGCGCCCAGTGACTTCACCGAGATGGTGGGCATGGGAGTTCGTCTTGAGGAAGCAGTCTGAGAGGGACGTTTAGTTAAAGACGCTGGATCATCAAGCAGCACAAAACGATACGGTAGTGCTCTCCCTAGGAAAAAAGAGCAGGATATTGGGAACATCTCTCTCGCAAAAGCAAAGGCGAAGATACCAACCTATAGCAGCTGTAATCCCTGTTATCAATCCTGCGCCTGTTCCTACGTATCAACCTCAGGTTGCTCAGAGCCAACCAAATCAACAACAATTTCAGCAAAGGACACAACAGCCTCTTCAGCAGGCTCGTCCTCCATATAACAACAACTGTACAACTCGATCTCCAGGGTTTGATCCTATACCAATGTTGTACGTAGAACTGTTTTCACTCTTACTGGTCAAGGGGCATGTCCAAACCAGGTCTCCTCTTACAGTACCCGAGAATCTGCCTTTTTGGTTCAAAACGGATCAAACTTGCCCTTATCATCAAGGAGGACCAGGGCATAACATAGAAAAATGTCTCAGTTTCAAATCCGATGTGCAAAAGCTTGTTAGGAGCGAGGTCTTATCTTTCAAAGATACGAATCTGAATGTTCTCACGAACCCGCTGCCTCAACACGAGAAAGCTGCGGTAAATTTGATAGAGGGAGAGTCTAACAATAGCTATCAAATTCATGATGTACTCTTATTAAGGGCCAACTTGGTCAAGATGCATTGTAGACAGAGTGAATACGGCCATGTGCCACCTCATAACTATCACCCGTGTGATATCTACTCTAAAAAACAATCAAGGATGTTCTGTGGTGCAATTAGCTCTACAGGAACAGTTGGACCTCAGTTGGATCCAAGATCATCGAGTTTGTGGAGTTAACATGACTTATACAAGTTGCAACATCATTCAAAACCATGACATTCGTGCGATGAATGTCAACTTAGTGGCAATGCACTCAAGGCAAAGCCAACATCATAATCTACCACGGCATGATTACAATTCCTGTCTGATTTGCTTGGTAAACAAACAGGGATACTCTTTTGTATAAGAGGCCCTCCAGCGTCAGATGGATCTGGGATGGATTCAGGATTACCGCGATAGAAATCAGTATCAAGTAAATATGATTCAAATCTTTGATATTTGCTTGATGAACACCAGCTTGGTGGAGTTACACGCTACACAAGTCCAGCTCGATTTCCTGACTTTGCATAATTATCAGAACTATAAAGTGTGTCGTGAGAGTAACCAAGGGTGCGCTCTCGTGCAAAGAACTTTGCAACACTTGTTAAACCACTGGTGGCTTCCGATCTATATGGATGAAGACACACAACAAATCAATGTGACAAACGGGAACCCTAATAGGCATCAAAGTCAGGATGTCCGATCTATGGAAATAGACCTGGTAAGGTTACACTGCATTCAAAGCAGACGTGGCCAGGTGCCACCACACAACTACGAGCGCTGTAGAGTCTGCTCGTAAAATAATCAAGGATGTTACCTCACGCGAGCAACCCTTCAAAGTCAGTTGGCTCCCAAAGAGATTCAACTGTGTCCAAGTTCTGGATCAATCAACTGGACGCCAGACTATTTTGCTGATAAGATTAAGGATGTTGTCGTGGTCTCTGATCACGAAAGGACTAAAGATGTTTATACCATCATCCCTCTACTTGAAGAATCGAAGGTTCTTAACCAGGAACTGATTGAAGTTACCTATGACAGTCAGAAAAATCAAAAGGCTCATGTAGTTATCTATCTGCCAGGACCACTACCATATGAATCAACTAAGGCTATCCCTTACAAATACGGTGCAACCACAATTGAGAATGGAAAGGAAATTCTGTTACCCTCCGTCGTGAATATTGCAGACATCAGTCGAGTAACACGGAGCGGTCGAATCTTCAACAGAGGAGTTGAAGAACCTAACAGAGAAAAGGAACCTCAAACAGAAGTTCCTAATCCACCAGTCGGTCAATCCAGTGATCCCGATCTTTCAAAGAATGATGGTGAGATGCTGAAGCTCATCCAAAGGAGTGAATACACCATTGTTGATCAGCTGTTACAAACTCCTTCAAAAATCTCAGTGTTATCGCTTTTGCTCAGTTCTGAAGCCCACAGAGAGGCTCTACAGAAAGTCTTAGAACAGGCGTTTGTGGAACAGGATGTGTCAATACGACAGTTTGATAGCATCGTCTCTAACATCACTTCCTGCAACAACTTTGGGTTTAGTGACCAGGAATTGCCGGAAGAGGGCCCAAGTCACAACATGGCACTCAATATCACAGTCAACTGCCAGGACGATGCTTTAGCCAGCGTACTGGTAGACACTGGATCGGCTCTCAACGTTATGCCGAAGTCTACTCTAATGTGACTATCATTCATAGGATCTCCAATGAGAGGCAGTGAGGTCGTCGTCAAAGCATTTGACGGATCCTGAAAATAGTTATCGGCGAAGTTGACCTTCACATAACTATCGGTCCTCACACTTTCCAAGTCACTTTCCAGGTCATGGACATCTGAGCAACATACAGTTGTTTATTGGGAAGACCTTGGATACACCAGGTTGGGGCAGTCACTTCGACACTTCACCAGAAGCTGAAGTTCGTCAAGAATGACCAACTCGTCATGGTCTGTGGAGAACAAGCCTTGATCGTGAGTAACCTTTCATTGCCCACTTGTGTAGAACCCGAGGAGGTTGTGGGAACCCAGTTCCAAGCGCTTTCGGTGAGCAATGAGAATCAATCAGAAAAAGGAACATCGATTTCCTCATACAAAGATGCTCTCAAAGTAATCGAGAGTAACAACGCAAAAGGATGGGGACAGCTTGTCATTCCTACTGATAATAAGACAAAGAAAGGTCTAGGCTTTTCCTCAACTTGTACCCAGACTACTAAAGATGAAAGTTTTCATCCTATTCAGAATTTCTTCCACAGTGGAGGCTTCCTTCACCCAGTGTCTCAAGAAGTACATACCATTAACGAGGGAGATTCCTTCGACACAGATGAGGAATAAAAGTCCAATCTTAACGAGGACGGTTATATGTCTCAGGAAGAAGTGCCTATGCCATTTTACTATCTCGCACAAAGTCCGAGATTTATACCAAGGTCAGATGTCAAAATGATATACAGAGATTGTGATCCGGAAGGATGTCGTGCTCCACCAAATTCATTAGAGGAGGACACTTTGATGAAATACAACTTTGACCACGACTATTATGGATGGCCTGCCTATGTGGCAGCCATACCCAGGAGACTCGAGGCAAGAGAATCAGCCCAACGATGCTTATCAGCTTAGCATCATCGAAAAGAATACTTGTGTCCCCACCGAATCATGGGATCAACACTCTGGGCATTCAAAAAATATCTAGTACGACGATGAATTTGCAAAGTTTACAGGACTATAATTCATTAACTATACTTTTCCCGAGGTCAACGTCATTGAAAGGGATGACTCGTCTAGTTCCAAAGAGGTGTGGGACATCTTGGGACAACCGAGTGGTAAATACGACTTCATGGTCAAATACACTGCTCCTGAAAGCTCACGTATCAGGCTCGAAGACATCCAACCAACTGGATGGGGGGATTTGCCTGAGAGCACAAATACTGTGCAAAATGCAACTGAGGAATCCTCCTACGACAACTCTGCCTGGGAGACAGATTCCAATGATCTTGCTCCACCAAAAATCCGCGTTATTTCTGAAGACAAATCAAGAAAGGTACCAGACTTTGTGATTCACCGAGGAGTTTGTAACACCCTTCTACCCCATAATCAATTTTAAAGAATTAAATCATTTATCAGAGTAAAATCCACCAACAAGGGTGTACATATTCAAAAACATCGTAAAACACTCATTGTCCTGTCCCGTAACACGAGTTACTCATTCATCAATATCCAAAATTTAACATCTACGCAGCGGAAATCAACTTTTATTTCATATTAGATTCAATTAAAAAGCTTCATAAGAATTATCCAATCAAAACAACATCATCTCGTCTATATAAAAATTTCAACATAAAATTCAAAAAGAATACAAGGTTCGCAATCAATCCCAAACCCGATGTTACATGACACAGAGCATGACACCCCTAACTAAACAACAATAAGGGAAACTCATCAAATCTACTTCATCATCGGCTCGAAAACTATTCTTGGTTATCTGCAGGATGGCGCATAGACCATCACCATACACAGGCAGGGTGAGAAAACATAATTCAATATAGTAATACAAAGATATGGAAATTAAATAAATTAAATAACAACAACGACAATCATCATCAACAATTATTCATACCATCATCAACTAATAATTCATAACACCACTCATCACAATTACTTCATAAAAAGAAATCCAATGTCAACTTCAATGAAAATGCAACGTATGCAATGCGATACCGACTTTTCTCCATGTGATGGACTCTGGCCATCAACCCTCCACAAAGGAGTACAACATAATCAACATATTACTCCAATCCACACAATGGGATTGAAGCTACCAATAGGCCAAAGCCCCAACATAAAAATGCTATGAAATGCAATGATGCCAAACTCCTCAAAAATCATCAAAATCAAAATGTGCATCATGCATTTCACATCCCACCAGGAATCACCATAATTTCACATCCCACCAGGAATCACCATATAATCAACGAGGAAATCACCATATAATCAACAAGGAAATCACCATATAATCATGTTTAACATCATATCATATTCAACAAGAATTCGTCACATAATCATGTTTATCATCATATCGTATTCAACAAGAATTTGTCACATAATCATGTTTATGATCATATCGTACTCAACAAGAATTTGTCACATATTCATGTTTATCATCATATCATATTCCCCACAACTATACAACAAATGAATCCACAAGACAACATCAAAAACTTCATAAAAAGACGACAAAATGGCAAAATCAGAAGCCTGACACGGTCACCCGTGTCAGCATCAATGAACAAACTTTCAAAAAATAGCAAAATGCATAAATGACAGTAGTCTAACACGGCCGCCTGTGTCCTGTGACACGGCCCGTTTCAGGCAACCTGTTACACAAAAACTTCATTTTCTCAACCAGAAAGCTGACACGGGTGCCCGTGTCCTGTGACACGGCTCGTGTCAGGATACGACAAAAACCCCTTTTTCCAAAATTCTGATTTTTTTTCATTTTTGATCCCCATTACCCCCAAAATCAGTGTTCTACATGAAATTACATCAAAACTTATTCACAAATCACATATATGTCAACACATGCCAAACAAATTCATCATATTCTTATCACATCATATATTACACATCAAAATCATCAAAATCGAACAAAATTCACACAACCCTAATCTATTCATCTCCAACCTCATAAACTACAAGGAATTAGGAATTCTCCCCATACCTTAGAGTAATCACCGTAATTCTCCTCTTTCTCCAAGATTCTTCTCGAAAATCCTCATCCCCTTAGGTTTCCTCTTTCTCCTCTCTGCTTCAATTCCCTTCACAAAAACACGATCCGCTAGAATGATCGCTTTCTTTTCCCTTTAGTCATGTATTCCAGTTTATGGATTTCCCAACTTACCCTTACTCCTTTTCCTTAAAGACCACCTTGCCCTTTTTCCTTATTCTTTTTAATAATAATAACAATAATCTAAATAAATGATTATTCATTATATTAAAATGATTAAAAATACTCCTTTAATCCAAAATTCTCCAAAATTACCAAAAACCTCTTAATTCCTTCTAAATTAAATAAATAAATAAATAATTTAGATTTTTGGGTCGTTACAGAGTTCGCCGCCAATGGTTTGCAGTCGACGTTTCGAAGATTGTTCATAAGTCAAAGTAATGTCCATCTTTGTTTTAACCTTTTACCCTGCCCAGGTGAAACGAATGTTTTGATAGGGCTCACTTTCTGTAAATGTCCCTCTTCGCTTCGCCCAAAGCGACAGAGTTTTATTTTATAGGGCTGTAGTTTCAAGAATTGACAGAATCATAAATAAATAAACGTCGTTCTGTAATTTTCGCATTTATTGTTGTTTTCTCTTTTCGCTTTTTCAGAAAATGGTAATCCTAAAACAAATAATAAAAACAAGCAGTAAAAAAATACACTGCACACACTCTTACATTTCTCTCTATCTCTTCTAAAAAATAATCATCACGTCATGCAGATTGCTTGTTTTAAACCCCATTGAAACGTACGACCTGATGCCTTTTCCCAACTTTGAATTCCCGGTATTTGAGGCTGAAGAAGAAGATGACGAAGAAATTCCAGAGGAGATCTTCCGATTACTCAGACAAGAGGAAAAGTCCATTAAACCTCACAAAGAGCCGTTGGAAACAGTCAACTTGGGTTCAGAGGAAGAGAGAAAAGAAGTCAAGATTGGGACACTGCTCGGTCCGACTGTCAAAGAAAGATTGATAAAGCTTCTCAAAGAGTTTCCTGATGTATTCGCTTGGTCCTATCCGGATATGCCAGGGTTGGATACCAGCATCGTGGAACATCATCTACCGTTAAGATCGAAATGTCCGCCGGTAAAACAAAGGTTAAGACGGACTCACCCAGACATGGCCATCAAAATCAAAGAGGAGGTACAGAAACAGATTGACGCTGGTTTTCTCGCCACATTAGAATGTCCTCAATGGCTTGCCAACATAGTACCAGTTCCGAAAAAGGACGGAAATGTCAGAATGTGTGTAGACTACAGGGATCTGAACAAAGCCAGTCCAAAGGATAACTTTCCCCTACCACACATAGATATGCTGGTAGATAGTACAACAAAGTTTCAAGTCTTATCCTTCATGGATGGATTCTCGGGCTATAATCAGAAAAAAATGGCGCCGGAAGATATGGAGAAAACTTCGTTCATCACCCCATGGGGTAATTTTTGTTACAAGGTAATGTCGTTCTGGTTGAAGAACGCCGGGGCAACCTATCAAAGGGCCATGACTACTATGTTTCATGACATGATACACAAAGAAATCGAGGTATATGTCGAGAATATGATTGCCAAATCTAGAACAGAGGAGGAGCATGTGACCCACCTGTCAAAACTATTCGAGCGGTTTAGAAAGTACAAACTCCGCTTGAATCCCAATAAGTACACCTTCGGCGTCCGTTCAGGGAAACTCTCAGGGTTCATCGTCAGCCAAAAAGGAATTGAGGTTGATCCTGACAAGGTCAAGGCCATTCAAGAAATGCCTTCTCTGCGGACTGAAAAATAAGTCAGGGGATTCTTGGGACGTTTGAATTACATTTCCAGATTTATATTCCTCATGGCTGCAACATGTGCGCCGATTTTCAAATTACTCAAAAAGAATCAGGACTGCGTTTGGACAAAATATTGCCAAACCACCTTCGACAGTATCAAGGAATACCTGTCAAACCCACCGATTCTATCACCTCCAGTGGAATAAAGACCACTGATCATCTACCTAACAGTCTTGGAAGACTCCATGGGTTGTGTATTGGGCCAACAAGATGAAACCAAAAGGAAAGAGTCTGCCATTTACTATTTGAGCAAGAAGTTTACGGACTGTGAAACTCGGTATACTATGCTCGAGAAAACTTGTTGTGCTCTGGCTTGGGCAGCCAAACATCTTTGCTAGTATATGATTCATCACACTACTTGGTTAATCTCAGAAATGGATTCGATCAAGTAAGTCTTTAAAAAACCTGCTCTCACGGGAAGGATTGTTCGTTGGCAGATATTGTTATCAGAATACGACATCGAGTACCATGCTTAAAAAGCCGTTAAAGGAAGTGTTTTAGCCGATCATTTGGCTCATCAACTGATTGACGGTCAAGAATCAATCGGGTTTAACTTCCCAGCCGAAGATGTCATGTACTTGAAAATGAAAGATTGCGATGAACTGCTACCCAGTGAATGGCCAGAACCAGGTTCCCAATGGGGACTAATCTTTGACAGAGCTATCAATCATTATGGAAAAGGAATTGGGGCAATCATCATGACACCTCCGGGTACCCACATTCATTTCACTGCCCGACTGACATTCAAGTGTACAAACAACGAGGCCGAATACGAAGCTTGTATCATGGGTCTCGAAGAAGCGATTGACTTGAGAATTAAGAACTTGGATGTATATGGAGACTCAGCCCTGGTTATCAATCAAATCAAAGGAGATTGGAACACATATCAATCAGGACTGATTCCTTACAAAGACTACGCGAGAAGGTTGTTACCATTCTTCAACAGAATCGAGTTTCATCATATCCCTCGTGAGGAGAATCACATGGCTGATGCATTAGCCACTCTCTCTTCCATGATTAGTGTAGGTCAATGGAACGACTTACCTAAGATCAACGTAATGCGTCTAGAATGGCCCGCTTACATCTTCACGATTGAAGAAGTCATAGACGACAAACCTTGGTATCACGATATCAAATGTTTCCTTCAAAAACAAGAGTACCCTCCTTGGGCATTAAGAAAGGACAGAAAGACCCTCAGGAGGCTAGTAGGCAGCTTCTTCCTGAGCGGTGATACACTCTATAAGAGAAACTTCGACATGGTATTGCTCCGATGCGTAGACAGACCAGAAGTAAATATGCTAATAAAAGAAATTCATGAAGGATCCTTTGACACTCATGCCAACGGACACACAATGGCGAGAAAAATTCTGAGAGCAGGATACTACTGGTTGACCATGGAATCCGATTGCTACAAGTACATGAGGAGATGTCACAAGTGTCAGATATACTCAGATAAAATCCATGTACCGCCAACGCATCTCAAATTTCTTTCTTCCCCATGGCCTTTTTCCATATGGGGAATCGACGTGATTGGCCTGATCGAACCCAAGACTTCGAACGGACATCGGTTCATCCTGGTAGCTGTTGATTACTTCACCAAGTGGGTCGAAGCAGCATCATACGCCAATGTAACCCGACAAGTGGTGGTCCGATTTATCAAAAACAATCTCATCTACCGTTATGGTGTCCCGAGCCAGATCATTACTGATAATGGATCCAACTTGAACAATAAGATGATGAAAGAGTTGTGTGCTGAGTTCAAGATCGAACACCATAACTCATCTCCCTACCGACCCAAGATGAACGGGGCAGTAGAAGCGCCTAACAAGAACATTAAGAAGATTGTTCAAAAGATGGTTATAACCTATAGAGGCTGGCACGAGATGCTACCCTTTGCTCTTCACGGTTATCGTACGGCTGTCCGCACTTCAACAGGGGCAACCCCTTTCTCTCTAGTATATGGCATGGAAGCAGTGCTTCCCATAGAAGTAGAGATCCCGTCAATCCGGGTATTGATGGAAGATAAGCTAACAGAAGCTTAATGGTGTCAAAGTCGACAGGATGAGCTGAATCTGATCGAAGAGAAGTGAATCACGACACTATGCCACGGTCAGTTGTATCAGCAAAGAATGAAGAAGGCGTTTGACAAAAAGGTCCGACCTCGCGCCTTCAGGAAAGGAGACCTCGTGCTCAAGAAGATACAATCATTTCTCACTGATTCCCACGGCAAATGGACCCCGAACTATGATGGCCCCTTTGTGGTCAAGAAAGCTTTCTCAGACGGTGCCTTGAGACTCGCAACCATGGACGGAGAGGAATTTGCCTACCCCACAAATGTTGACGTAGTCAAGAAATACTTTGCCTAAATAAATAAATAAAAACGTCTAGGTGGATTGAAAACCCGAAAGGGCGGTCCAGGAAAAAATTAGAGACATGATCAAAAATCATCCCGGTGGATTGGAAATCTCAGAGTACAATCCAGGCAAAAATTAGGGATAATGGCAAGTAACTATGTTCAACAAAGGGGCAAGTCCCTCAGCAGTAGTTACACCATCATCCAGAAAAACTCCAGTCAAGGTCATCTTCGACCGAAGCTCAGGATGTCTAGAATTCAAAGTTGGTAGAAGGATAGTGGTCGTTACGTTTCAATGTAGCCCTGTTCCCTTAAAATTACCATTTTCTAAACTTTGTAATTAATCAATGGAATCACGCGTTTGGATGATTTCCATCCTATCAATAAAATTTGAGCCCTAGTGCTTTTGTTTGCAATTCTTATTTATTTTAGCTTTACAGAACGACATTTTAATATGATTAACGATTCTTGAAATAAAATAAAAATGAATTTACTTGTAAAAAATTTTCTGCTTTAAAAATAAAGATGGCAATTTCTTTTGACTGTTGAACATTGAAAGAATGTCGATCGCCTCTCCAGAAGTAATCGAACCTCAAAGTGCAGAATCAAAGTACTCCTTCTAAACCAGTGCACCTGAATGAAGGATTAGCTGTGTCAGAGACCATGTTTCCTCTGACACCCCCGTCATAGTTCTTATCTCCTAAGCCCAACCAACAGTGTTCCCCACTGGGACTATCTCTCCTAATCAAGGCAGAATTGCTATTTTAAACCCAGTGGTACCTCTTCGTCCCCCGCAGTGGCCGAGTATCCACTTATGTTCATCCGTTAGTTTGTATGTCGTGTCAGTTTTGTTAGCATATACATATATACATCATGCATTATTGATTTACATTCATATTCATATTGCATCACTATCACTCTGGTCAGTCTTATCCCCAAGTGATAAAAGTCCTCTCGGACGCGTTGTCAGTTCTTTCCTTGTCAAGAAATGTCGCGTCTGAACAACCCCTCCTCCAGTTTATTTCTGGAATGAAGTTGGTCCCTTGACCACTTTGATAACTTGAACCTCTGAAAAACATGAAGACCTTCGACAAATGTCACTCTTCACCATTAAAGATGATACCTTCGCTTTCCCGGGTTAAGGAAGATCCCCAGAGAAAGCCTCTTAATCAGAGATTCGGCAGTACAACCGTTTTTCTCCAAAAAATTCGCTGACGAAAAGGTCATCGGCACCTCAAAATTGGATCACATCATATGGCATTTATCCGAGAAGATCCCGAGAAAAGTATGATGTAATACCCCCAAGCGAAAGCAGTCTCTCAAGAGACTCGTTTCCCCCAGTAGAGTCAACGAATGACATCTCCAACAGAGAAGTTTGTACACCTCTACAACTCAGACGACTGGGTTCTCCAGCAACTCTGACATCAAATCTTTTTCCATCAAATGGCATCTCCCCAGGAAAATTCGGCGAGAAGTTTGAGGAAAACCGCTACGAATAACGTCCTTTGTCAAGAAAGTTTATTGACAAAAGAAACTAAGACCAGTTCCTTGGTAGGAAACCATGATTGAAGGGAAGTTCATTTCAGAAACTGAGACCAGTTCCTTGGTAGGAAACCAGGATCGAGGGGAAGTTCATTTCAGAAACTAAGACCAGTTCCTTGGTAGGAAACCAGGATCGAGGGGAAGTTCATTTCAGAAACTAACACCAGTTCCTTGGTAGGAAACTAGGATCGAGGGGAAGTTCATTTCAGAAACTAAGACCAGTTCCTTGGTAGGAAACCAGGATCGAGGGGAAGTTTATTTCAGAAACTAAGACCAGTTCCTTGGTAGGAAACCAGGATCGAGGGGAAGTTTACCTTTTCTAAGCATCATTGCTTAGCAAAATAAGAAGGATGCGTGAACTACCATTCCTAGCCATCATCAAAATTTCGGGTATTCTGATATTTAATCCTATTGCACCTTGAATGCCCGAATACCTTCGCCATTCACACCTTCGGGTCCAAGAAGATTAAATAGGGGCATCTGTCATACCCCAAAATTTGACCACTAAGATTTCCCATCATTGTACAAATCATCAGCACAATATGGATGTACCTTTGTGCCTCATCAATCTCCTCAAGGGTTGTTGAGCACTCACTGCAATCAGACTTAGGGTTTCAAGCCCTATCAGAGCTTTCAGGCAAAGGATTAATCAAGAAATGACATGATCCTCAACTTGTATAAACCTCTCAAACATCCACAATGGATCAAGAGGACTCCCACATCAAGAATCAAGCACAAGGCAGCAACATTCCAAGTGGATTAAGCCTCAAGATCGCCAGTGTCACCAAATTAGGGTTTTGGTCGACCAGGGCCTCCAGATGGAAATTTTCCTCTGGGCATGAGCCAATGCTTCAAAGCATAACCCAAAATACTCTAAGGGACATCATGAACCCAATCATCAAGTCAATTTGGCCTCAGGGGATGCATTCATAAAAAATCAAGAACTAGGGTTTCTTGACCTAATTCACCCCTAAGTTGACTTTTGGGACAAAACATGAGCCAAAACCTCAAGACATGATTTAAGGGTCCCTAATACACTACATTCATGCTCCCAAACCTTGGGACATAATTCAATACACCCTATAACACCTATGAAATCAATCCATCAAGTTTTATTTAGGTCAAGGACTTGATTTCATAGAGGATCGTACAGTTTGGAATTTATTTGATAAAAAGTCAACTGTGCCCAAAAGTCAAAGTTTGACTTTTTGATTTTTGATCAATTATGGTCCCATAACCCTAAAATGATGTTAATGTGTGATTGGAATCATCATTCATCGAGAAAAATCAAGAAAAGTGGGATAACTTGTAAAAGGGGTAACCATAAAAAACTTAGAAATTTTCTAAGTTATGGAATAAAGTGGCTAGGGTACCAACTTCCAAGGATCATAACTTGAGATCCAAGCAACCATTATGGATTTGTAGCTATCATGGCATACTTTAAAAGTGTCAACAACACCTCATTCCAATTCATCATGGATTTTGAGTAATGGTTGGATCAAAATGGCTGAAAACATGAAATGTCACTTTTTCCAACACTTAGTGAAATTTTCACTAAGTCAGAATCTGTTTCACTTTTTCCAAAATGTAAGGGCATTTTTCACTTGGATCCAAAAAGTGTCAAGACAAACTATGATCACACATATGCTGTATCATATGAGAGCTTTCCAAAATGGCCAAGAACCCCATGAAATTCCATTTGAGCTAAGAGTTATGACAGTGGCAATATGCCTTGCTGCAACTGTCATAACTAGGCAGATTTGTGCATTTTGCTTGATTTGAGCAATTTGTGCAAATGACAAACAAGTTTATCCATCTGAACACCTCAGGGAGAGACCAAGGAGGGACAAACACTGATCCATAAGCCTCCCAAGTATTTGGAACTAAAAATAGCATGCCAAACCTAAAAAACCCTAAAGAGGGGACAAGACTCCAATTTTGTTTTGGAGCATTCAATGGATGCACCAAGGTGGCATGAACTGAGCCTTTTCCAACTGAATGAGTCAAGGATGATCTTTGAACTAGGGAATCAAAGGCCTGTGCTCTAACCTCTAGTCAATGGCTAGAGGAGACTTGAGATTCCAAAATGATCCAATTAGCCAAAGGTCTGCTGCAGTTGCCATTCACTATTGCTTGTAAAACAAACTTGCTCTACTATAAATAGAGCTCATTTGTGCTCAGTTTAAGTACACCAAAGCCATCAAATTGATGCTTTCCTCAAAATCTCTTCTTTCACTCCAAAATTGCCTTCCAAAGTAAGTCACTATCGGGTTTTGAATTTGAGAGCCATTCCAACTAAACCAATTACACACACACCTCATAAACATCATATAGAAGTGATCCAAACACTTAAACCACAACTGGAACACTGATTTCTCAGAATCACCAGCCAATTGCTCAAGGTTTTAACCAAGTTGCAGTTGAGATGCCATGAAGTGATCCAGCCATTTCCATTTAAGTCCAGGCATTCAAACACACTCCATATGGTGTAGGGAAGCTGTTCAGATCATCACAACTCATATGTAACACCTGCAACTCAAAAATCACTTTGCTCTTGCTGTCACGACCTTCAAGTAAGCCTAAACTTGGTCATCTCTTAATCTATGCATATTTCCTCGCACAATACTTTTGCTAAATGTTCATAATCATGCATAGAATGTTTCCCGTCAATTAATTGCTGAGAAAATGCAAATATGCAGAAACAGAGGGGTGACGGGTGTTCTTGGCGCCATTTTTTGAATATTTGAATATTTGAATTTTGTGATTTTATTTAATTGATTCAAAAAATAATTTCTCTATGAGTTTTAATGATTTTGAGTTGATTCTTTTTTTAATAATTCACAAAAATGTTAAAATATTTTATTTTCCCAAAAATTCCCAAAAATATTATTTATTTCATATACTTGATATTTTTGCAAAGAATTAATCTTTTATTTGTTTTTTAACATTTAAAATATTTTTTCCTCCTTGATTTTCCAAATTTAATTGGTTTCCAATCATTTTGTGGATATAAACATGATTTTTCAAACATTAATCCAAGATCACAACTTGTTTTTCACACATGTTTGATAATTTTGATCATTTTAATTAAATTCTTATTTAATTAAAATACATTTTGAAATTAATTTAGGGTTTTGATCTTAATCACCCTAAACAAATCATTTTCAAACACTCATGGGCCTCTAATAGAGTGTAAGATCCAATCCTCTTTTAACCAAAACAATTTTGGGCCTCAGGTATTGTATAAGTCCCTCTGCGTTAAAAGAAAAATCTCGGCGCAATCGCTACTTCAAAAGTCAAATCATCTGGGTCTACCCTCGTGTTATAAGCCCCGTTTCTTTTCTTTAAATTTCATTGGGCCTCTAATAGAGTGTAAGACCCAACCCCTTTGTAAATAATACTTTTGGGCCTCACACATTATTTAAGTCCCTCTGTATATTTTCAAACGTTCGACGCGATCGTCGCCTTTTTAACAAAATCAACTGGGCTTCTCCTTGAGCTATAAGACCCATCTTTATTAATTTTCAAACTCTTTGGGCCTCTAATAGAGTGTAAGACCCAATCCTTTTTTAAACCAAAATAATTTGGGCCTCAGTTATTGTATAAGACTCACTGCGATTTCAAAAATCTCAGCGCAATCGCCGTTTTCAAACAAATAACCCTAGGTCTACCCTCGTGTTGTAAGTTCCATTTATTTTCTTTAAATAACTCTTTGGGCCTCTTGAGAGAGTGTAAGTCTCATCCTTTCATAAGTAAAAACTTTTTGGGCTTCAGTCGCTGTATAAGTCCTGATACGATCTTTAAGACAACCGTGCGATCATCGTTAAAACTTGGGCCTCTCCTTAAGATGTAAGCCCCAACAATCTTTTCAAAGCACTTTCTCCTTTGATTTTGAATTAAAATATATGTTGTTATCAAAACTTTCTTTGTTGAACAACTAACCAAACAACATGGAAGCTCTACAACGAGTAAGTGTTTATCCGCTTTCATTTACCGCTTTCATATGTATATAACTGTATTGTGGGGCTGTTTCACTGTAAGTCTTCTTTCACATCCTTTTATATCCTTGTCGCATATCCACTGTGTAATACTAGTATAGTTATTTAGAGTTTTCCCCGGCAACTACGTCTGGTACTAGGTAAAGCCTTGTTGGTTACTCTTGAATACAAACAAAACTAGATCCCCCGTAGGATTCCAGATACAGTTTTCCCTCCTCTTGGGGTTAAACAATATGGAACAAAGAGAAAAACAGTATTCTGGTGAACCTTTTCTCAGACTGTCACCCCTAGAAATTGTCAAAGAAACTCTAACTCCCCAGAGATGATATTTTCTCTGTGAATGTCTTCTCTTGAGTTTCTTCCAAATTCTCGAACTTTCCTGGAATGATCTCTTCTCCGTGAATTGCATTTCTTGAACTTATCTTGGTTTGGGGACCCACAGGCTTCCTAAAAGCATCCCTGCCTCCTCTTGAGCATTGTACAAGGACCCTTCGGCTTCTTAGAAGTTCTGATGCCTTCTCTTGGGCTTAATACAAGGACCCTAACGACCTCTTAAAGGTATAAGACAGAATTTAGTCGTCTTTTGCTAAAGTAGTCTTTCTAGTGTCTAAACTCTGGCCATTTTAGGGTTGATACTCATCCCTTAGTACCCGTTCCTCCTCTTGGGCATTGTACAAAAGATAAAACTCTAGACTTGGACAGTCTAAACCTCTTGAGTCTCAAAGACATTCTCAAGTTCCTGTCAAACATAGGAAAAAACATCGATCACCCTGGATCAATCTCAAGCATAAACCCGGTCTCTCTCATGAGAGTTCCCCACACTTGGACACGCTTCAGGATCTCAATAATCCTCAGCACTAAGTCAGCCTCCTCTTGGGCTTTGTACAAATGATTCTCCCCAGTGGAGATAACCTTTTTAGACTCTCTTGTTGGGTCAACCACTTTTAGCCTCCGTCTTGGGCTTTATACAAGACAGATAGTAAAACACTCTCTTGTTGAGTATAAAAGACTCTTTTGTTAAGTCAAACCCTTTTTAGCCTCAATCTCGGGCTTCGTATGAGACATATAAAACACTCTCTTGTTCAGTACAAAAGACTCTCTTGTTGAGTCAATCCCTTTCTAGCCTCAATCTCGGGCTTTGTACGAGATAGAAAAACACTCTCTTGTTGAGTATAAAAGACTCTCTTGTTGAGTCAATCTCCTTTTAGCCTCAATCTCGGGCTTTGTACGAGACAGAAAATCACTCTCTTGTTGGGTATAACAGACTCTCTTGTTGAGTCAATCTCTTTTTAGCCTCAATCTCGGGCTTCATACGAGATAGAAAAACACTCTCTTGTTGAGTATAAAAGAATCTCTTGTTGAATCAATCACCTGTTCAAGACTCTCTTGTTGAGTCGACCTTTTTAACCTCTGTCTCGGGCTTCATACAGGACAGATAAAAGTACTCTCTTGTTGAGTCAAACCATTTCAGCCTCCATCTTGGGCTTTATACAAGATACATTCTCCCCAACGGAGTCAAAATCTCTTTTAGCCTCAATCTTGGGCTTTGCACAAGACAGAAAGAACATTTCCTCCAGAAAAGTCAAACTGCTCGCCTCCTCTTAGGCTTTGTAAAAAGAAACCCCAGGTTGAGTCAATCAACCTCTTAGCACCAAATTTGTGCTTTGCTCACAACATACAAATATCAACAATTCCTCTTTAGAGACGACAAATTCTCTCTCAGCCAAAACCCTTTAGCTTCACATCTTGGGCTTTGAACAAGATACAAATCACCTTTAGCTTCATGTCTTGGGCTTTGAACAAGACACCAAAACATCTCTTTCCTCCCATAGAATAGGAGGAACTACGATCCCTCTGATTTCCCTGTTTCGTTAAACGGGAATACGTAGGCATATGATTGAAAAAATCTTAGCGAGCATACTAACCAAAAGGTTAGGTCCAGTACCTTACCCAAAACATAAACAAAACTCACTCTCCCAGTCATACTTTCCCAAAAAACTTTCCCAACCCATCAGCAGATAAACACTATCAATTACAAACCAAAATCTATTTGCTAATATCCTGTGGATAACCACATGTAGGATGGGTAATTGATAACTACCCATTGTATAACCTGACCCCGGACCCCCCAATCTCTTTTAAAGCGTTTGTTTGGTTAAACATTCACGTGCAAGGTTAGTTTTAGATACCTTCCCTTACCCTTCCTGCTTCACGGGATAAATAAGAAATCAGAAAGTAGCACCCTTTCTCCACGAGGAGAAAACCCAAACTTCAGCGATAAGGTGGTCGCGTCACCGACAAAAATCGCTCGCTACATTTATGTAGAAGCATCATTGTAAATAAACCTTTATAACAAACAGATTGTTTGTGTTCCCTAAAGTACCAGTTGGGTCAAAATTTTTAGGAAGAATAAGACAGTGTGTTTTAGTGTTGTTAGTCACTTGCAGTTAGCTTGTGCATTGTTCCCTAATCGACCTGTTGGGTCAGGATTATTAGGAAGTCTAGGACTGGTGTGTCTTAGAGGTTGTTAGTCACCAGCAGTGTGCTAGTGCAGTTGTAATCAGTTTGGTTATAATGGATTAAGTCCTCGCTTGAGAGAGGCAAAATCACCTTGGCGGGTGGACTAGACTAACTTGAGGATTTCTCAAGTGAACTAGTATAAACATACTGTGTTCTTTATTTTCAGTTTTTCTTGCATTATTATCAAGAAGTGAAGTCTGTTTGAAAAGGGGATTATTAATTTTTTAAATAGTTTTATTTTAAAAACCCAATACAAACCCCCCCCCCCCTTTCTTGTGTTTTTCACACCTTCAATTGGCATCAGAGCTCCGGTTCTGAGTAGATAAAAAAGTTGAATTTTTATCAAGCACCTAACAGTATTTAGTACCGATCCAAAGTATGATAAACAATGGTTGCCCCAGCTAGTACTTCTGATAATAATCAAAGAGACTCATATAGTGCGAAACCTCCTATCTTTGATGGCGAGAAATTTGACTATTGGAAAGACAGAATTGAAAGTTATTTTCTGGGATTTGATTTAGATCTATGGGATTTGGTAGTTGATGGCTACAAACATCTAATAGATGCTGAAGGCAAAAAGATTGCCAGAAGCTCATTTACAGAGGCTCAAAAGAAAACCTACAAGAATCATCACAGAGAGAGAACGATTCTGCTAAATCCTATTTCATACACAGAGTATGAAAAGATTACAAACAGAGAAACTGCAAAATCTATCTTTGACTCTCTTCAGATGACTCATGAAGGCAATGCCCAAGTCAAGGAGACAAAAGATCTGGCTCTAATCCAGAAGTATGAGGCCTTCAGAATGGAAGACGACGAATCTGTGGAAACTATGTTTTCAAGATTCCAGATGCTTGTTGCAGGACTCAGAGTTTTGGACAAAGGTTATTCCACTGCTGATCATGTCAAGAAGATTATCATGAGTTTTCCTGTAAAATGGAGACCAATGGTAACTTCTTTGAAAATGGCAAAAGATTTGAACAACACAAGTCTTGAGGAACTGATTAGTTCTTTAAGAAGTCATGAGATAGAACTTCAAGAAGATGAACCTCAGAAAAGAGGTAAGTCTGTTGCTCTAAAGTCTAAATCTGAAAAGACAAAGGCTTACCAAGCAGAGGAGAACTTAGAAGAATTAGAAGAAGATTCAGACGAAGATGAACAGTCTCTCATACCAAGAAAGATAAACCACCTGTGGAAACACAAAAAGAGTAAGTTCAGAAGAAAAGGTAGATCTGAATCTACATCTGATCAAAGGAAAGCTTCTGAAAAAGAAGCTAAGTGTTTTGAATGTAAGGAGCCTGGACATTATAGGAACGAGTGTCCAAAGCTCAAGAAAAATAGAAAACCTAAGAAGGTTTTCAAAGCCAAAAAGGGTCTTATGGCAACATGGGACGATTCAGAGTCAGAAGAAGAAGATTCTGATGAAGAACATACCAACGTGGCACTCATGGAAAAGACCAGCATAAGAGAAGACTTATTAGAGGATCAACTGACACTTGATGAAGAGTCAGACTCTGATGACGACAAAGAGGTACTTTCTTCCTTATCTCGTTCTGAACTTGAATTAGGTTTATTAGAACTTATAAAAAGGTATCAACTTCTTCTAAGTAAACACAAAATTCTGAAAAAGACTTTTGTGGTTGCTTCTGAGAACTCTACTAAGAGCGATCCAAATACTTCTGATTTAAATGAAAAAATTATCTCTTTAGAAAAGTCTAATGTTGCTCTAAAAAGTAAAGTTTCTAAACTAGAAGAAGAAATTATTTCTAACATATCTGTTACTGATGAAGTAACAAGATATGATAGAGCTTTTCAGCACTTCATTACTAAAAGTATAGATAGAAGCAAGATGGCTTCAATGATCTATGGAGTTAGCAGAAATGGAAGTAGAGGTCTAGGATATTCAGGACCATCAAAACCAATTGACGAGGTTCTGAGTATTAAACTAAAACCTCTGTATGAATAGTTTGTGCCTGCTGGCACCAAACTGAAATGTTCTAAACTAGAAGGTTATGAGTCTATTGCACCACAATCACAGACACAGAAGAAAACTTTTAAATCTAAATATCATGCACAAATTCCACTCAATTATCCTGTTGCACGAAAATCCAAAGGTGTAAGAACCTCTGGCAAGACTAACAAGAAAGGACCCAGTATATGGGTACCTAAGAGTAAGATAATCTATGTTTCAGGTATCCTTGATGGCGCCACTGAAACACCAGTTATGGTACCTGGACAGTGGATGCTCTCGACATATGACGGGAGAAAGGCGTATGTTCCAAGATTTGGAACTTAAGTCTGGAGGCGTCGTTGGTTTTGGAGGAAACCAGAAGGGAAAGATCATTGGCTCTAGAACTGTTGGTAATGGTAAACTTCCTTCCATTAACAACGTTCTTTTAGTTGAGGGTCTAATGCATGACTTATTGTCAATTAGTCAACTTAGTGACAATGACTATGACGTTATATTTAATCAAACGTCCTGTAAGGTTGTTAGTCAGAAGGATGGGTCAGTTCTGTTCAATGGTAAGAGGAAAAATAATACTTACAAAATTAAACTATCAGATTTGAAAAATCAGAGTGTAAAATGTATTTTATCTATTAATGAAGAGCAATGGGTCTGGCATAGACGTCTGGGTCATGTTAGCTTGAGAAGAATTTCTTAGCTGAACAAGCTAGGAATTGTCAGAGGCTTGCCCAATCTGAGGTATTCTTCAGATGCTCTTTGTGAAGCATGTAAAAAAGACAAGTTTTCAAAAACTTCTTTTAAAGCAAAAACGATTGTTTATACCTCTAAACCATTAGAACTTCTTTACATTGACTTATTTGGACCAGTAAAAACTGCTTCAGTCAATGGAAAGAAATATGTACTAGTCATTGTTGATGATTACAGTCGTTGGACATGGGTAAAATTTTTAAGGCGCAAGGATGAGTCACACTCTGTGTTTGCTTCCTTCTGCACCCAAGTGCAAAATGAAAAGAATTGCAAAATTGTTAGAGTCAGAAGTGATCATGGTGGAGAAATTGAAAACAAAGATTTTGAAAAACTTTTTTATTCTTATGGTATATCCCATGATTTCTCTTGTCCTAGAACTCCACAACAGAATACAGTTGTAGAAAGGAAGAATAGGACATTGCAAGAAATGGCTCGCACCATGATCCAAGAAACTGACATGGCTAAGCACTTTTGGGCAGAAGCAATTAACACAGCATGTTATATTCAAAATAGAATCTCAATAAGACCTATTTTGGGTAAGACTCCTTATGAATTATGGAAGAATAGAAAGCCCAATATTTCTTACTTTCATCCTTTTGGATGTGTCTGTTTTATGTTAAACACTAAAGAGAATCTGGGCAAGTTTGATTCCAAAGCACAGAAGTGCCTGTTGTTAGGATATTCTGAACGCTCAAAAGGCTACAGAGTCTATAATGCAGAATCACGAATTGTGGAAGAATCAATTCCTGTCAGATTCGATGATAAGCTTGACTCTGAAAAGTCAAAGCTAGTTGAAAAGTTTGCAGATTTGGAGATCAGTTTTTCAGAATCTAAAGAAAAGGCAGAAGAACCCAAAGATTCAGAAGCTCATACTTCTGATATTGTTACTACTCCTACTGATCCTTCACAACAAAAGAAAAGCAGAATTACAACTTCACACCCTGAAGAATTGATTCTGGGAAACAAGGATGCACCTATCAGAACCAGATCAGCCTTCAAACCTTCTGAAGAAACACTTCTGGGTTTGGTGTCCTTGATTGAGCCAACATCTGTAGATGAAGCTCTACTTTACAAAGACTGGGTTCTGGCAATGGAAGAAGAACTTAACCAGTTTTCAAAGAATGATGTTTGGGATCTTGTTCAGAAGCCTAAAGGTGTCCACGTTATTGGAACTAAATGGGTATTTAAAAACAAGCTCAATGAGAAGGGTGAGGTTGTCAGAAACAAGGCACGACTGGTTGTACAAGGTTATAGTCAGCAAAAAGGATAGACTATACAGAAACCTTTGCTCCAGTCGCCAGGTTAGAAGCCATACATTTATTAATTTCTTTTTCTGTAAATCATATCTTATATCAGATGGATGTTAAGAGTACATTTTTGAATGGCTATATTACAGAAGAAGTTCATGTCAAACAACCTCCTGGTTTTGAAAACTCATAAAAATTAGGTTTTGTTTTTAAACTTAAAAAAATCTCCCTATGGTCTGAAACAAGCTCCCAGAGCTTGGTACGACAGATTGAGTAGTTTTCTGTTAGAAAATAACTTCACCAGAGGAAAGGTTGACACCACTCTTTTCTGTAAAATGTTCAAAAATGACATACTTATAGTTCAGATTTATGTTGATGACATTATTTTTGGTTTTGCTAATCCCTCTCTTTGTGAAGAGTTTTCTAAGCTAATGCAGACAGAATTTGAAATGAGTTTGATGGGTGAATTAAAGTTCTTTCTCAGAATTCAAATTGACCAAAGATCAGAGGCTACTTACATTAATCAAAGTAAGTATACCAATGAACTTCTGAAGAAATTCAACATGATGGAGTGTACACCAGCGAAGACTCCAATGCATCCAACATGTATTCTGGAAAAGGAAGAGATTATGCAGGTGACAGATTAGAAAGAAAAAGCACTTATGGAAACTGTCAGTTCCTCGGGAAGAATCTGATCTCATGGGCAAGTAAGAGGCAATCAACAATTGCTCTCTCAATAGCATAAGGAGAGTACATTTTCGCATCTCTGTACAGTACACAAATGCTATGGATGAAGAATCAATTGGAAGATTATCAGATACATAAGACTAACATCCCTATCTTTTGTGATAATACTGCTGCTATATGTTTAAGTAAGAATCCAATCTTACATTCTAGGGCTAAGCACAAAGAAATTAAACATCATTTTATTAGAGACTATGTTCAGAAGGGAACTTTATGTTTAAAATTTATAGATTCAAACCATCAATGGGCTGATATTTATACAAAACCCTTGGCTGAGGATAAATTTTTATTTATTCTGAAGCATCTGAAAATGGACTATTGTCCAGAGTAAGATTTCCTCATAATTAGATGTGTTTAGTCAGAGTCTGAAGATGTCAGGTTTTCATTTAAACTCAGAAGCATTTGATTTAACCTCAGTTATTAGAAGATGCTTTGTCAGAAGTGTCTCTGATCAAAAGGAAACCTTTGGGTTGTCCAAGACTCTGAGGATATCAATACGTGTCACTTAATTAAAGGGTGATTCACGCGTGAGCAGTACTTTTCTTGGAAATGGTTAAATCATGATTACGTTCATTTATTAATCCCTATTATTATGTCTAATTCTCACGTCTATTCAACTTCTCTCCACTTACACTTTATATGTTCACTCACAACACTTCATTCCACACTTCATTCTTAGAAACCCTAAAACCCTTTCGGTTCTCTGAAACTCCTTTATCTTCATCAATGACGAAATCATCTCAAACTATCTCCAAAGCTAAGTTACTTGAATATCGGTGTACTATTCCTGAGAAATGTACTATATCTCTTGACACGCTTGTAGATGAACTTCAAGTTCTTAGTGAATCCATGGTTTACTTCAAAAATCTCAGGGATAATGGATGTGATCTTACTCATACTCTAACTTCTCAAGGATAGGATGGTTACTTTAAAAGATTGCAAGGATCCTTACTTCCAATCCTGGTCAAAGATTTCTGGATTCATGCAATCACTAATAGACATGTCATTGTCTCTAGTGTGCTTGGAAGACGAATCATCATCACTGAAAAGACAATCAGTGACCTAATCTCTCATGATGGAAAGGGACTAAGAATTGTCAATGTCCAACCAAATAAGCAAAGGGAAGCTAAGGTCACAGCCGCTATTTTCAAAGAAGGAACTGGTCTTGAATCTAAAAAGGATCCACCATCAGCGCTCTTAAAGGATACTTTAAGAGTTTGGTTTAAAATCATGTTGGGAACTATGTATCATCGTCCTTCCTATCATTCATTGGATTATATTAATGTGTCACAGAAGTATGTTTTATACTCTCTGTTGAAAGGAAAGAAAATCCATCCCCCTTGTATTTTGTTTAACTTTTTGAGAGAGTTTATAATTTACTCAAGAACTGGTTCCACAAAGAAGGGAATCACATTCCCTATGGCAGACTATTGTCTGATATTTTCATTGAATCAGGTTTAGTTGAAAATTTATTGGTTGCTGGGTTCACTAAAGAACTATACAAATCTTCTGGTCGACCATTCTGGGCAAAGAACTTAAAAAATATGGGGATTCTCAAGAGGATAACCGGTCAACCTGCTTTTCCAAACCAGTTTGATCTTGACTTTGTTCGATTTCAAATCTCTGGATTCCCACATTTTTCAAATGACTATAATCCAGAAGAATTAGCAAAATATTTTGCTAAATTTGAAGAAGAGGAATTACTAGATCCATGGATTGATCTGGAAAGTCTACCAGATGCTCTCCCTGAAATTGTTTAGAAAAGAGGGAAGGAAAGAAAAAGAAAAGTGATGATGAAGGACCATCAGCAAAGAAGATAAAGATATATCATAGTAAGTTTCTTGAATCATCCTCTAACATTACATCTGGTCCATCTCTTCCCATCTCATCAACCCAACCAATTTTATCCACTAGTCCACCAATATTCTCTACTATTATCACCACCTCTCCAATACCCGTCTCTGAAATAATCACCACTTCACCTCAATTTTTACAATTGACTCCACCAAGGTTTGAAACTACCTCATCTCAACCAACTTCCACCATTGTTATCCAACTAACACTTGTCTCATCTGTTTCACCAACTTCAAAACCTACTCCAGAATCCATAAATAATAATCCTGAAATTTCTCTAGCCAACGATATCATCCTTATTGATGACTCTGTTGAAGATGATCTAGCATTGTCTGAAAATCAAACCTCCGGCCTCCCTCTCAACCTAGATGAAGAAATATCTATTTTTAAGAATAGTGTAGTTACAAGGTTCAAGGCACTCTCTGATGAATCAAATTCTAGTGAGAATCCCTCTCATTTGGGTGTTTCATGGGATATGTTCAATCAGTGGATGGCTGAAGAATTTCAGAAGTTTCAAGATCGTTGTGTTCAGACAAAGGGTTATTTCATTCAAGAAGCTGAGAAAAGGTTGCAAAAAAAAAGGAAGTTGAAGCTAAGCTGGCTGCAGAAAAGGAATTGGCTGAAAGAATAGCTGCAGAAGCTAATAATCAAGCAGAAGAAGCCACAATTGTCACAACAGTCAACATCTCTGCACCTGCTTCCTCTTCTGAATCTACTTTTGGGCATTTGGCACTAGCAATTGATGGACTAAAAAAAGGATCAACAGACAATAAAGGACGAACAAATGATTTTTAGAGAAAGCTTTTCTGAGCAGAAAATTGTCAATAACTCTCTATAGAATATGCTTCGTCAAATTCTGAACAAGTTGTCTTCGAACCCTTCATCCTCTGGAACCTAGGAACTTAGGAACTTCTGATCTTAGGATTTTGAAATTTTGTTTTTCCTTCATGTTCTGGGTCTTAGAACTCTGTTTTGAAAATTATTCCTTCTGGTATTAATGCAATCTTTTTTATTATGACATAAAGGGGGAGAAACATAATCTGAACGTAATATTTTGATTCACATAGTCAATTTCTTAAAAATAAGCTGCTTACATTCTAACCAATGAACTTCTGTTTCTGTTAGATTTGCATTCTTGTTTTATTTTTCAGGAAATATGGAATCTGAATATTTTTGGCAACCAAGATGTCTAACTTTGAGATATAAAGATTTCAGTTAGCACAATTAGCCTCTAGAAACTGAGTAAATACTCTAAAGATCTTAATATCTGACCTATTGCAACCAGGGGGAGTTCACCCAGAAGGTTCGCAAGTCAGGATATTTGATCCTTATACAGTCTGAGACTCAGGGGGAGATTTTCATCAGAAGGATAAGTATTCCTTAACCTTCTTACTCAGATTACCTTTTATGTTATGTACAAAATTATGTCATCATCAAAAAGGGGGAGATTGTTAGAACAAGGATTGGTTCTGCAATAATACCTCTGAGTTTTGAAGATAACAAACAAGTATGTTTGTATGAACAATTTTGGAATTCTAATGTTTATTATTTTTGAGAATTTAACAAACAGGTTTTGCTTCTGATAAATAGCGTGGCTAAGTTATTAGAAGAGAATTGTTCCGCTTCTGCGTTTCGCATTGTTCTGTTGAACTGTAGCATTTACTTCAGAAGACTCTGAAGTTGCATGACTCTGATACGCTGACTTAAGAAAACAAGTTCTGAAGATCTGAAGACAGAAGTTCTGATGAACAAGTCCAGATGCTGAAGACTTAAGAAAACAAGTTCTGAAGATCTGAAGACAGAAGTTGTGATGAACAAGTCCAGATGCTGAAGACTTATGATTATGAAGACCATGGGTTCTGAAGACCAAGTGCTGAAGACTCTGAAGATGTAGCTCTGCAGACTCTGAAGACTTGAAGTTCTTAAGATCCTAATTACGTTTTCCCTTCTTCTAACTCATGCTCTCAGAACCCTCTGAAGTCTGGAAGTTGAGAAGACTAAGCAACGGCACAATAGTACAATAGTACAGGGACACACTGCTCCACTCCAGATAGGACAGACGTAAATGTACTATTTGTCCCCCGTGATCCTTCATGCCGCCTTAATTCTTAAGTGTAAGAAATATCCTTCAAGGTCATATCATGCATGGCTATATAAAGGCATGGAAACTTCAAGAAATGTTACTGCAACTTTCACTGTTCATACGCTCTATTGTTAATAACATTCCTAAGTTAATCTGTTCTTAAATTTGTTTACTTATCAGCTTGTGTAGAAGCATCATTGTAAATAAACCTTTGTAACAAACAGATTATTTGTGTTCCCTAAAGGACCAGTTGGGTCAGAATTTTTAAGAAGACTAAGACAGTGTGTTTTAGTGTTGTTAGTCACTTGCAGTTAGCTTGTGCATTGTTCCCTAATCGACCAGTTGGGTCAGGATTATTAGGAAGTCTAAGATTGGTGTGTCTTAGAGGTTGTTAGTCACCAGCAGTGTGCTAGTGCAGTTGTAATCAGTTTGGTTATAGTGGATTAAGTCCTCGCTTGAGAGAGGCAAAATCACCTTGGCGGGTGGACTAGACTAACTTGAGGATTTCTCAAGTGAACTAGTATAAACATACTGTGTTCTTTCTTTTCAGTTTTTCTTGCATTATTATCAAGAAGTGAAGTTTGTTTGAAAAGGGGATTATTAATTTTTTTAAATAGTTTTATTTTAAAAACCCAATTCAAACCCCCCTTTCTTGTGTTTTTCACACCTTCAATAGGGACTCAAGAAAGCTCACTGCTTCATTATTTCATTGCTGAAAGTGCTTTTGAAGGAGCAACAGACTCACTCCGTTAGCACATTTTTCACTTCTTGAACTCTACTTTGCAAGCATCATTCTGGTTCATTCTTGTTACACTCGTGTTCATTTTGATGTTGTGGTCTGAAGCCCCATGAAAAAAGGCATTGATTGTTAGTGTATGCAATTTAATTTTACTTTGAAATATTAGGGTTCTTCTGGTTTTTTATTGAATTCATGAGTTAGAGCCAATATCAATGTGCACTAAGACCATCGTTGTGTTCCTTGTGAAATTCTGAGAAAAATAGTATATTTACTTGTCTTGTTTGACGCGTATTTGATGAAGCCATGATTTAAAAATTTTGAGTAGTCGTGAGGTAGAAGACAAAATCGTCTGCGTCATTTTCATTTTTAAGTATTAGTTTTAATATTTATTTATTTAGGTTGAACATGTTAACAAGCCAGTAGGCCTTGGCGCGTCGGTTGCTTGGTTTTGTTGGAACCAAGAGGTCCCGGGTTCAACACCCTTGGACCTCTTTTTTATCACTTTTCCTTATTTTTCCTCCTTTCCTCTTCTTTATTCCTTTTTCTTTTCTTTCTTTTCCATTTCTTTATTTAATTTAATTTATTCTTGTTTATTTAAGTCCCAAATATTAAAAACCTAAAATATTTATTTTGTTTGATTATTTATTTTCATTTTCATGTTTAAAAATGAAAAAAAAAATGTATTATTTACATCCTTTGTTTCTATTAATTTTGGTTATGTCTAAATGCTTCTATTAAATTCATGTCTTGATGCTAGATTCTTCTTGTGGCCATATGTTTGCTTGATGCTTAATGGTTTGATTTTGATTACTTTTCTTAATGAATATTCTTGATTGAATGGTGATGATAATACTTGATGATTGGCTTATGGATTGGTGTATTCTTTTGATGATGCCTTGATGTGTTTTGAACTTATACTTTGGATTGGTATTGACACATGACATAGTTGATCAAAACATAACATACTTGTATGTTCCTTATAAGTCCATATGTGGCTGCTTGGTCACTTTCTTTTGCCATATCTCTTGAGTAATGCCATGCTTTGATGTAAACCTTTGTCATGCATTAATGTCTTGCCTTGAAATTTGAAAGTTTGATTTAGGATGTTGATTCTTGATACATGAACTTTTCGTGATACACTTGAGATGTTTGATCTTGATGCATGCTTAGAGTTTTCAACTTGATGTTACTTGGGATTTTTTCCCTTGTGAGGTTATTTCTATATGCCTTGATGTTTACCTTACCATGTCTCTTGTATGTTTTGATAGCTTATGTGTTCATGTGATTTATGTTTGGATGCTTCTTTTGAGTATTACCGCTTCATGATATCTCATACTCCTTTGTGTTCTTCTTTACTTACTTGTGACTAAGACTTGTCTTCTGATCCTTGATACTTCTTGCATGATACTTGTGCTTGTGTTTAAATCCAAGGGAGGGGATCATAGTTGACTTATTGTCATATGCATGTTCATTGTGTGTCTTATTTCATCCTTTACCCTTTTGTTTCATGTTTATCCTTAGGTTTTCATTTTTTAAACCTCTTTTAATAAAAAATCTTGACTTGGGTCATTGCATTTTCAAACTTTCTTTTCTTTTATAAATGCTTCAAGACACCTTAAACATATCAAACTCTATTCATAAGACTAAAAAACACCAACCTCATTCAAAAATTTTGCCACTTGGCTTTTTTCACTTTAAAACCTTTTCTAAAAAAGGATTAGACATGAGTCATCTCTATTGTTGAGATATAATTCTCCTACCCCATAACATTATTGAGAATGATGTTTATTATTTTCCACTTGAAGGAGCTACAAGGCATACTTGTTGATTCTATATCCAAGTTGGAGCCCTTCTCTCATTGTAATGCAAAGATCCATCTTCCACATGTTTGTGGTGGATTAGTTGAGTATTCTCCTTAAGATGACAACTTGTCTATTTTTCATTAAAATCAACCAAATTAAACCCTTTTTGTTATTTGTACCCTAACTATGAGGTTTTGATCCTTTATTGGTACGTAGACACAAGACTTCATGCCTTTCAAAATAAAAAAATAATAAAAAAAACATTTCTTTTCTCATCTCCCCAATCTTTTTTCAGTAAACACTTTTAACCAAACACAAATATTTCAAGAGGTTCCTATAGGATATTATAGATGCTTAGGATGCTAGTACCTTTCCTTAGCATAACCGACCCCCATAACTTTGATCTCTTTATTGCTTTGCTGTTAGCCTTGCCTTCTGCTTTGCATGTTTGTTATGAGTTTATTCGATTTTTTCCCCTTCCCTTGGAAAAATAAAAGTTCGGTGGTGACATCTTCTTTTGAGAGTCAAGTTAGTCAATATCTTGGTCTCCGATTCTTCACCGCGGCACATATGACTAAACATTCCAAGCCAACCTGCACGCGAAAAACGATAATAACAATTCTCATAACGCCCAAGATACACGATGGAAGCAAAACGAACTACGAAAACAACAACGTACAAACCACCTGTGCAACGTCACAATACCAAATGCACAAATCACAACAGATTTCCAATAGCGATTCTCAGCTTCTCATCTATAAATAGAGCCATAAATCCTCCCTTTTCCTCCAAGCTTGAGAAGCCAACAAAGTGATGCTAAAATCCCTCCAAACTCAAAGCTTCATAAAACCTGCTTCTATTTCAAATCATAACAAAACCTTTAACAGTTCCTCAAACCTTCCACACCCTCCAATTAATTACAAATAAAATCCCTAAACCACATAAAACCTCAAACAACAACAACACCAAAATGAAATCGAACCGAGAGGGAGATGGTATAGAGTGAACCATAAACACAATCACTAAAACATAGACGAAATTGAAACAAAATTGGTCAAAGAGCAGTGAGATTGAGGAGAAGCAGAGCGAAAATGAAAAATCGAAGCGGAACTGCGCGAGGAAAGGTCGGATTAGAACTGTGACGGCGTGTTGACCTTGATATTGGTTAATTTGTTGTTATTTGATGCTTGTTTTCATAGCGATATGTTTTTATTTTGTTTTGGTCCGTTGATTTCATGGAGTGTTGTTATTCTTCATGACCTTTTTGTTTTTAGATCATTCATGTTATTAACAATCTGATGAGGCATTTGGATTATGGGCTTAAAGCCCGTTTAAAATGTTTCTTCACCACATCACCACCTTAATTACTTTCACGCACCCCTTCCCTTTTTAATTATTTTCCTTTTTTCCTTTTTTTTTTAAATTTTTTCTATTTGTTTTAGTACATTTGGAGTGTATTCTTGGCTTTTTGATTTAATGATTTTTTGGATCTATGATTTTTTTCTTATTCTTGATTTTCCATTTGTATTTTATTTCCATTTTTTTTTTGTCAATGAAGTTTAAAAATCATGAATGTTGGTTATCAAAGTTATTTAACCTTCATTATTTGAAATAGGTAGGGAATGATCATTTGGATCATTCTCTATACTTTGGGATAATGATAGGTTATCTTTGATAAATCAATGGAAGTTCTTGATTAAGACGAGACCGTTCTTTTTTTCTTTTCGTGTGGCACGATTTTAGGAGAATCATCTACATGTCATTTATCTATCGTGTATTAACACAAACATTGTTATTGTCCGACCTCCCATAGCATGATCTTCCTCATAGGTTGTGCTACGATTGCTTGACATGGCGCTAAATTGGTCCCGATTCAAAAAAGTGATCATCCGATTAATGACAATTAACAACTAACATCTAACTTTAATTTTCGCTCTTTATTCTTTTTCTATTTACTCTTCGTCATTTACTTTTCCGCAACTTATATTCTTGTTAATTTATATTATTGTTCATATATCATATTGTTCATCTTATTCATCTTTGTTCATCTCATTCAAAAAACACAAAAACATGATAAAATATCAAAACCCTAAAAAACTTTTAAGCTTAGAGTGTGGTTACTATCCTTGACATCATGGAGTTTGGACCGTGTACAGAAATCCTAGCAGAGGATTTGTGGATTGAACTTCTCTATCTTGTATTGCTTTGTCTTAGGACACTATTTGCACATCATTCATAGCTTACTCTTGCGCTTTCTTACAATGAGACTTATTCGATCAATTACTTCTAGTTGGGCGTCTAAAATACTAGCCCACTTTGCTAGTACACGTGTAGTTTATTGTTTGATCATTTCTATCCCCATTTGTGAAAATGTATCCCCACTCCCATGAAGTGTAATAATCTTTACCGTTTTCTCTTTGCTTGCTAGTTGCTTAGGTAACCTTAATTCAAGAATAAAATCAACTACACCTTTTTAAAAAAACACAAATAATCTTGTTCCAACGTCAATCATTTTTCATAATAAATCAATTCAATAGGTTTCCCTCACCATCAAACCCTCAACCAATCACACTCTACTTTGCATTCAACCTTTGTAAGTTGATCGCCTTGTGCATCGCCATCAACCTTCTCATTGGCCAAAATCTTTTCTTAATTATCAAAACAAACACTTGATCCAACTTCAAGTTATTCAAACTCTTTTTACAATAAATTACCGATTGAAAAAGTTAGGAGTGGAAGTAATTTTCCTCACTCTTCCTGAATGTTCATGTGATGGCCGCACTTAGCCTACCGTTTGAACATTTGTCAATCGTCTTAAAACACTCTTAAATTAAACGACTTAAGTAAATTCTTTGATGGATGGAAAAAGTAGGGGGTGGAAGTAATTTTCCTCATTCTTCCCAAGTATTTGTGTGATGGCCGAACTTAGCCTACCGTTCAAATACTTGTCATCTATTGAATGAAACATGACTTGATTTGCCACACACATTTCATAATTAATATTTAAAAACTCAAACTAACAATCTATATTTTCATGAACTACCAACCCTCTGATTCTTCATTTTCATCCAAATGAAGATATGTAGGCACAATGCCCCCAATCCTTGGCGAGCTACCTTTTTGTTTTTTACCCAACTGCCTTTTCTTTTTCTATTCAAACCTTTCTCCCGTAGTCCTCCGAACTACGAATGCTCTGATTTCTCATTTCAAAATGAGAATACGTAGGTACAAGGGCCCAAATCCTTGTAGAGCACCCTAATAAAAAACCACCCACTTTCCCCTTAGCAATTGAAAGCCTTTTCTCATACCTTTTGCATCCTTTCACTTTGAAGAAAGCGAATATCATTAGCTAACAATCAATTGCAAATCAGACTAAGAGGTTCCTGTTGGGTACAACGGGCGCGAGGGGTTCTAATACCTTCCCCTTGTGTAATCGACTCCCGAACCTAGAAATTGGTTGTGATGACCATGTTCTTATCTTCTTAAGGTTTTCTCAATATTTTCCTATTCCTTCATTGGAATGAATAAATTTTGGTGGCGACTCTATTCAAACAACATTGTCCGTGTCCCATTGTGAAGGATCGTATTTTTCGAGGTACGAAACTTGGGCCATCCCATTTTCTGGCGTCTCTAGCTTTCTAATGTTTGATATATGAGGATTTTGTCATGCCTGAACTTGAGGCGTGCCAAAGAAGTTAGTAATTCGACCCATTTGATTAGCCAACAACTTATATGTTTGGCTTGTGTTTGAAATCAAAGGGTTAAATATGGTTCCCATTTGTTGGGTCGAGTATTAAGTAATTTTAAGTTACTTTCATCCATCTGTTGCCTCATAGCCATCATAGAGGTAGTATTTAAAGATGGCATCATTTGAGGAATATAGCTTATCCCTCCTTGTAGAAACATATTGTTTATGGTCGATGCCGAGGCGTTATGTGGATTGTATGATGGCCCTGTAGCCATTGCGTTATCACTAAAAGTTGAAATATTAGTATGAAGATTAGCCATCATCGACATTGGCATGCCATAGGGGTAATCTCTATTGTTCATTAGCATTGAGAACCCAAATAAGGGTCTCACAACTGCAGGGTTAAAAAGAGTATTCCTTGGTTGCGGTGAGGGTGTTGCCCCCATGATGGTATTGGTGCGACTAGCGTCATTTACACCATCGGGGCAGCTGTTCTAACATGTATTAAAATAACCGCCTCTTCAATCATCAATCTAATTGGTTGTTCTAGTACATTTTGAGAATTGTTTTGTGAATTGATGTCATCTATAGGAGGATGCGACATCTTGGGTAAAGACTTTCCACTTCTTAATCGCATACAAATGACTCATAACAAATCATGTATGCAGAACAAATTTATAAGAGAAAACTATTTAATATCTATAAAAGATAAATGTTTTAGCACATGTCCCACTGGACATGCTAATTTGTTTCCACTGAAAAATTGGTAAACAACCGCTAGTCTCTTATTAAAGGTTACTTACAGGATCAACTAGAAAATCCTAGGACATAGTGCTAAAGATTTTACTTTATAGTTTTGGATAGAAAGGAGATAGATTTCAACTTGGTCGAAATGATGGTTAAAAGAGTGTGATAATGCAACTTCGACAACCTTTAAAAAAGGTAAAAATCTTGTAAAGCAAAGATAAAGAAATAATGGAGTTAAAGTAAAGATGAAAGTAACTGGGCAGAAATTATAAATTGAAATGAAAATGTTGCATTGAAATAAAAGTGGTGTTTCAAGGTTCTTACATTCTCTAAGTGAAACTCTTTTCTCTAACACTGATACTTTGAGTTTAAGTGAGATTTTATAATGAAATGAACATATCGAATCCTACCAAACCAATCCCTATTTATACTAGTATGAAATAATTGCTTCCTAACATTTACTTCTTCAGCTTTCGCCCGTAGAATCCTGCATGCACTTTGCTTCTGCATTCCCTCCACGTATCCTTCAGGATGAAACTAAGAATTAGTTACTTATTTTGAACAATGCATCTACGCGCCCAAATAATTGCTAGTTCGGCGCGCCTGATGTTGTCTAACAAATGTTGATGTCGAAATGTCTCCCAAAAACATTCCTGAAAAATACTAAGTCCCATTTTCCGTCACTTAAGACTCCTAGAATGTACACGTCATCAAAGGTCCTGAAATTATGGCAATGCAGACAACAGATGTCCTAACACATGTGAAGACATTGTTCTGCACAAACATTTAAACAAAGAACAGAACTACAGCAGACTGATACCTTGAATATCAGAACTGCAAAATCACAGATGTTAAGACATCTGATCCAACATGTTAATCAAGACTGATAATAAAATTTTAAATCGCAGAATGTTAAATAAGACAGTATGTGTTAATCCAGTTCGGTGCAATTCACCTACTCTGGGGGATACCAATCCAGGAAGAAGACTTCACTATCTTGCAGTATTACCCTAAAGCTAAACTCCCCCATTTACAACTTTGTCCTAATCACTACCATGAATGAACATCTTTACCACATTTAAACTCTATCGTTTACAACTCTAATATGAGAGACCTACTCACTTCCTTAATCACAACCTGTGATATCTCTGTCTTATGCCAATTCAGAATCTTTGTCATGTTTTCTTGACCAACAAGTTATCTTGGACTTGCTTCAAAGCTTCGTCCAAGAACGATACACAAACCATTACCTAACGGCTTCTGCTTCTTTCCCTGTACCAATGCCTTCCACTCTGCATCCCATGTTACAGAGGGAAACTTACAACTCCTAAGAGAGCCAATGACTCTCAAACCCTAAACCCTTATTTTACAAAAGAGAACTAGGTTACAAAGTTACAGGTGTAACAAAGGTACATTCGATACAATTAAAAACCTAGGTCTAAGTCTTCTTATATAGTCTTCTGTTGGGCTTTCTATCTTTGATCCTGTGATTCCTTGACACGTTCCTTAATTCTTGCAACAGATTAAAACCTGCTAACATAGTAAGTCGACTAGGATCTCGAGTCTCCAAGCTGGGACATCTTCTTCGACATCCTTTTCTTCTTTAGATTCTTCAATTACATCATTAGTATGTTTTAGCAAAATTTAGTCAAACACCAGGAGCTTTCAATCTCCCCTTTTTGACAAATTTTGTCTAAAAAATTTTCTTCTACATTCTACAATCAGCAAGACTCCTTCATCAAGACTCCTCCATCTTGAGAATTAATTGGAGTTAAGGTCTGAGAGAGTCTCACTCTCAACACATTCCCCCTCCTTTCAAAAGAAGGGTTGAGAAACAGAAGACTCCTCCAGAAAGGAAACTGTAGTTGTAAGCTTCATAACACTGAGAACATAGATTGCGTAACTCAGGTCACAAGACACAACCTGCTTCACAACTCAGATCACAAGACACAAAGGGAATCATAATGTTTAGATGTCAGAACAACTTAACCAACATATCCCAGAAGACACCAGAAAACCATTCTCCCCCTTTTTAGCCAAAACTTAGCAAAAGTGACCAAGGCAATTCCAAACCCAAACGCAACTCACCCATATTAAAAGAACCATCGGACACCAATCCAAAGAGATTATTGAGACAAAAGAAGTCCAAGGAAATCCTATTTATAACTGAGCAGTTTCCTTAGAAAGTAATGAACCACAGAAAATAACGTCGGTCAATTCAAAGGAACATTAATCGAAGGAAATAACTCCACTAAAAGCGCACCGTCCAAGACTGCCTTGACTATTTCTTCTTTTAATAATACCATCCGAAGAACTTATTACATGCAAACATGTTTTATAACAAGGTCCTGACATCATATCAGACATTGTCTCTTCTCTACTAGTTTGCCTTCAGACCTGACACAGACTTCAAATATTGGCTTTTCAAACAAAGACACACATAATCATCTTCTTCCTTCCAAAATTCTAAATGAAACACTTTCATCCAGAAATAATATCATTGATGATGAACTTTCAGTGATTCGAAATTCAGTCAGCAGAGAAAAATAAATTCTCCTAGACTAAACCAATGATTCTTAGGTATCTATCAAGAATTATAGAGCTTGCACTACCAAGTCCCCCCTACTTGTAACAGTACAACAATGTCAAGACATCCTTCTTGACATCTCATCCTCCTAGGATGGAAACATAATCACAGCTTGCTTGACGCACAATACAAAGTAGAACCTGAACTGCACTCCTACAGTAATATATCTTAGGTCAAGGAGCAACCCCCTATCTAAGATAACCAGTGCTCCTCCAAAGAACACTATGCTGATGAATGGAAAACATAAGACGTATCTTCATGTCTTCAAGAGCGCACCCTCTGTCCAACCTACCTGCTGAACACAATCAACAACTCCACTTATTGCTTCTTCTGACAAGAACCAATAATCACTCACACATGAACACCATCATGCTTCCCGTGAGGTCACATTAGGATCACCATCCTAAATTAACAAACTCTTGGATTAAGATCAAAGCTTCATTGATTCCCCTCTTCCAGAAACTATCCATACACCAAACGAATTCCTCTTGAATTCTCATGTATAGATTTTCTTGTTCCCTGAGATAAAATCCAATTGATCTGGAATGATCCACATTCCTCAAAGTGATACCATACCTCTTAGTTTGTTTTCTTCCAACGGTGTCAAATACCATAAACATGCTTCAGAACTTCACAACTGCCAAACTGATCCACTTCCCTTTAGTATGGCTTGTCAATAGGGGTGATATCCCCTCCACAAGCTTTTTATCTGACCTTAGCAAGGTCAATCAATTAATAGACACCCAACAATCCAAGACAGTCATTCCTTCGTCATTCTCCCATATGATAACCTAGGATACTTCTGATCAACTGGTGAATATCCATGTTCAGAATTCCATGCAATCAACACATGATCCACTTCAGTCTTCTCTACACCATCATTTCAAGGCAATTCGTCTATTCCATCATTCTCCCATATGACAAGATAGATACTCCTTAGACATGATGTAGCCAACAAGTTCCTAGACCAGAACTTAAGAATCCTCCACTAAGGATAACCAACCCAGAAAATGTTCTAACATCAGTTAGGACATCCTTCACACATCATAAACACCAGTCACCATGGTTCTTGATATGCTCCACCACTGGACTTACTATCTGCATAGTAATCCAAACTGAAGATCTTCAAACAACACTGCGCCACCAGCTTGAACAAAGAGAACTTCAGAAACCCAGAGAGAAATAAACTCTCATACACCAAAAGAAGGTAATCTTCCATAAACTGAGAACTTCTACCACAAGCTCTAATAAGAACCAGGTCCTCCTTATGTTTTTAACCAACCACCCTTCTACACAAGAGCAATTGGTTTCAAGCATCCTGCTTGAATGCACAGTAAAGATCAACCAAATACCACTGTTTGACTGATGTCATTCTTCTTCAGAACTCCCACAAGATACACTGATCTACCAATGAAATCTGATCTTCAAGTCACATGAACTACTTGCTCCATAGCAAGACATCTTGGATTCACCAAGCCTCTAGACATGTAATATCTTCTCAAACCACAGCTCCCGCAAACTGTATGAGAAAGACCTTTTTGAAGCATCCATAACTTCCATTCTTCTGTAGATCACCTTATCTTAAGCTGATGTGCCACATCATCAGCTGAGATTCTGATGTTAAGCTAGATATCAAAACATTCAGATATGACATCCAACTACTGAATTCAGCTCCTTCTTTTGCCACTTAGAAGAATCTCCTCCCTATTACATAACAAGAGTTCCATGCTCCCATAGACTTGATTCAGCAACCAAGTTTGAGTAGACAACCTCCATCCTGCTTTGAAACTCCGAAGACTTCACACCTACCACGTCTGAATCTTTAGAAGATAAAGTAGTCCTAGACTACACCATAGCCATACCAAAGAATGCCACTTTCATTAGTAGAGCAATCTGTAGAAAGTCATAGATAACTGCCACTGAACCTTGACCTTCAAAATGAGCAAGATCTTATGCTCCTAAGTACCTAGTTCAGAAATAAACTGATCCAATAAGTAACCATCAAGATTATGATGTCTTCATCTTCATCATCAACAGCACCAAAGTCCAGACCAATTTCTTGCCAGGAAACTCTCCAGAGATCATATGCTTCTGTCATACCAGACTGAAGCCCATCCTTAGGTCAACACCCAAGACTAACACAGATGCTAAAGCATATGCAGTACCCCTCCCATGATTCTGGACAAACTCTGATGATGAGATGATCCAACATCTTGTTGAACATCAACAATCTTGACTTTTAAAAATAATCAACTAAATACTTGTGAATTCCACAAATACAAATTGATCTTAAATCCTTGTCCAATAACCCTTCTTCACTGTTGTAGCTAAGCTCCACCAGATCACATCATGAACACTTATCAAGTATTCAATCTTTTGCAAGTGTCTTCTTTGACACAAATAGTTGAGATACCAAGGCTATCACCCTTGACTCAAGTAACTAAGATTCTCTCTGAACGAACCTTATTTACCTCAATGATTCTGAGAACTCTAATCAGATTGGATCCACCCTTAGGGTTAAGAGAGATGAATCATTCCTTGCTATTTTGGATGGTGAAAATAAATCAACTCCACTTTCTTCAGATTGTGTTTCATAGAAACACCTTCTAGTCAGAAGAATAACTAGAAGACTCCAGATGCACGACTGAGACGCCTTTATGAGTGGACTTGAGAGAATTCTTAAGTATCTCTGACAACCTAGCCGATCAATAATTTATCAAACACCCAGAGCAAGAACTTGATAAACTCAAACTTAACTCCTCTTCTCTTCAACTGACTTCACACTATACTATGGAACCAAGCTTCCAAGTACCAAGTCACCATACCAAATATCTTCCAACAACTCCCTTCATTCCATCGCTTCCGACTTTGGAATAAAAGAATGCAGATATCTTCACATATAGAGGCCGACGATTGAGATCTTCCACCATCTATTTTCAGCAACAACTCCAGAATCCCATAATTCTAGAGCACTTTCATCAAAAACACATGCAGTGGAATCACCAAGGAACAGATCCCGATTGCCGTAATAAGATGTCAGAACATCTTATAAGACACCCCAACAAGAGAACTAGCCACTTCTCCTGCAATTGTTGTAGAACCTCCTCAACAACATGAACAACCTCTGGGTTATTACCTTCGATCCAGGCATCCATCCCATCCATTAATACCCTTGAGTATGTCTGAGTTGATTGATCTGATCTTCAAAACTCCTCCTTATTTAAACGCCAAAAAGTATCTCCCAAAGATCTCATCCAGAAACAGACAAGATGCCTGCTCTGATACCAATTGAAATTCTGGCAATGCAGAAAGCAGATGTCCTAACACATGTCAAGAAATTGTTCTGCACAAACATTTAAACAAAGAACAGAACTACAACAGACTGATACCTTGAATATCAGAACATCTGATCCAACATGTTAATCAAGACTAATAATAAAACTGTAAATCGCTGAATGTTAAATAAGATAGTATGCGTTAACCCAGTTCGGTGTAATTCACCTACTCTGGGGGATACCAATCCAGGAAGAAGACTTCACTATATTGTAGTATTACCCTAAAGCTAAATTCTCCCGTTTACAACTTTGTCCTAATCATTACCATGAATGAACATCTTTACCACAGTTAAACTTCATCGTTTACAACTCTGATATGAGAGACCTACTCACTTCCTTAATCACAACCTGTGATATCTCTGTCTTATGCCAATTCAGAATCTCTGTCATGTTTTCTTGACCAACAACTTATCTTGGACTTGCTTCAAAGCTTCATCCATGAACGATACACAAACCATTACCTAACGGCTTCTGGTTTTGTCCCTGTACCAATGCCTTCCACTCCGCATCCCATGTTACAGAGGGAAACTTACAACTCCTAAGGGAGCCAACGACTCTTAAACCCTAAACCCTTATTTTACAAAAGAGAACTAGGTTTCAAAGTTACAAGTGATACAAAGGTACATTCAATACAATTAAAACCCTAAGTCTAAGTCTTCTTATATAGTCTTCTGTTGGGATTTCTATCTTTGATCCTGTGATTCCTTGATCCGTTCCTTAATTCTTGCAACAGATCAAAACCTGCTAAAATAGTAAGTCAGCCAGGATGTCGGGTCTCCAAGCTGGGACATCTTCTTCGACATCTTTTTCTTCTGCAGATTCTTCAATTACATCATTAGTATGTTTTAGCAAAATTTAGTCAAACACCAGGAGCTTTCAATCTCCCCCTTTTGACAAATTTTGGGTAAAACATCTTCTTCTGCATTCTACAATCAGCAAGACTCCTTCATCAAGACTCCTCCATCTTGATAATTGATTGGAGTTAAGGTCTGAGAGAGTCTACCTCTTAACACATTCCCCCTCCTTTAAAAAGAAGGGTTGAGAAACAGAAGACTCCTCCAGAAAGGAAACAATAGTTGTAGGCTTCACAACACTGAGAACATACATTGCGTAACTCAGGTCACAAGACAAAACCTACTTCACAACTTAGATCATAAGACACAAAGGGGATCATGATGTTAATATGTCAGAACAACTTAACCAACATATCCCAGAAGACACCAGAAAACCATTCTCCCCCTTTTTAGCCAAAACTTGGCAAAAGTGACCAAGGCAGTTCCAAACCCACACACAACTAACCCATATTAAAAGAACCATCGGACACCAATCTAAAGAGAGTATTGAGAGAAAAGAAGTCTAAGGCAATCCTAATTATAGCTGAGCAATTTCCTTATAAAGTAACGAACCACAGAAAATAACGCCGGTCAATTCAAAGGAACGTTAATCGAAGGAAATAACTCCACCAAAAGTGCACCATCCAAGACTTCCTTGACTATTTCTTCTTTTAAGAATATTGTCCAAAGAACTTATTACATGCGAACATGTTTTATAACAAGGTCCTGACATCATGTCAGACATTGTCTCTTCTCTACTAGCTTGCCTTCACACCTGACACAAACTTCAAATATTGGCTTTTCAAACAAAGACACACAGAATCATCTTCTTCCTTCCATAATTCTAAATGAAACACTTTCATCCAGAAATAATATCATTGATGATGAACTTTCAGTGATTCGAAACTCAGTCAGCAGAGAAAAATAAATTCTCCTAGACTAAACCAGGGATGCTTAGGCAATTATCAAGAATCGTAGAACTTGTACTGCCAAGTCTCCCCCTACTTGCAACAGTAAAACAATGCCAAGACATCCTTCTTGACATCTCATCCTCCCAGGATGAAAACTTAATCACAGCTTGCTTGACGCATAATACAAACTGAAACCTGAACTGCACCCTTACATTAATATATCTTAGATCAAGGAGCAACCCCCTATCTAAGATAACCAGTGCTCCTCCAAAGAACACTATACTGATGAATGGAAAATATAAGACGTATCTTCATGTCTTCAAGAGCGCACCCTCTGTCCAACCTACCTGCTGAACACAATCATCAGCTCCACTTATTGCATCTTCTGACAAGAACCAATAATCACTCACACATGAACACCATCATGCTTCCCGTGAGGTCACATTAGGATCACCATCCTAAATTAACAAACTCTTGGATTAAGATCAAAGCTCCATTGATCCCCCTCTTCCAGAAACTATCCATACACCAAACAAATTCCTCTTGAATTCTCATGTATAGATCTCCTTGTTCCCTGAGATAAAATCCAATTGATCTGGAATGATCCACTTCCTCAAAGAGATACCATACCTCTTAGTTTATCTTCTTCCAACGGTGTCAGATACCGTATACATGCTTCAAAACTTCACAACTGCCAAACTGATCCACTTTCCTTTAGCATGACTTGCGAATAGGGGCGATATCCCTTCCACAAGCTTTTCATCTGACCTTAGCAAGGTCAATCAATAGATAGACACCCAACAATCCAAGACATTCATTCCTTCATCATTCTCCCATATGATAACCTGGAATACTTCTGATCAATTGGTGAATATCCATGTTCAGACTTCCATGCAATCAACACATGATCCACTTCAGTCTTCTCTACATCATCCTTCCAAGGCAGTTCTTCTATTCCATCATTCTCCCGTATGACAAGATAGATACTCCTTAGACATGATGTAGCCAACAAGTTCCTAGACTAGAACTTAAGAATCTTCCACCAAGGATAACCAACCCAAAAAATGTTCTAACATTAGCTAGGACATCCTTCACACATCATAGACACCATTAACCATGGTTCTTGATATGCTCCACCACTTGACTTACTATCTGCATAGTAATCCAAACTTAAGATCTTCAAACAACACTGCGCCACTAGCTTGAGCAAAGAGAACTTCAGAAACCTAGAGAGAAATAAACTCTCATCCACCAAAAGAAGGTAATCTTCCATAAACCGAGAACTTCTGCCACAAGCTCCAATATGAACCAGATCCTCCTTAGGTTTTCAACCAACCACCCTTCTGCACAAGAGCAATAAGTTTCAAGCATCCTGCTTGAATGCAAAGTAAATATCAACCAAATGCCACTGTTTGAATGATCTCATTCTTCTTTAGAACTCCGACAAGATACACTGATCTACCAATGAAATCTGATCTTCAAGTCACATGAACTACTTGCTCCATAGCAAGACATCTTGGATTCACCAAGCCTCTAGACATGTAACATCTTCTCAAACCATAGCTCCCGCAAACTGTATGAGATATACCTTTTTGAAGCATCCATAACTTCCATTCTCCTGTAGATCACCTTATCTTAAGCTGATGTGCCACATCAACAGCTGAGATTCTGATGTTAAGCTAGATGTCAGAACATTGTGATATGACATCCAACTGCTGAATTCAGCTCCTCCTTCTGCTACTTAGAAGAACCTCCTCCCTATTACAGAACAAGAGTTCCATGCTCCCATAGACTTGATTCAGCAACCATGTTTGAGTAGACAACCTTCATCCTGCTTTGAAACTCCAAAGACTTCACACCTGCTACGTCTGAATCTTTAGAAGATAAAGTAGTCCTAGACTACACCATAGCCATACCAAAGAATGCCGCTTTCATTAGTAGAGCAATCTGTAGAATGTCAGAGATAACTGCCACTTAACCTTGACCTTTAAAATGAGCAAGATCCCATGCTCCTAAGTACCTAGATCAGAAATAAACTGATCCAAGAAGTAACCATCAAGATTATGATGTCTTCATCTTCATCTTCAACAGCACCAAAGTCCAGACCAGTTTCTTGCCAGGAAACTCTCCAGAGATCACATGCTTCTGTCATACCAGACTGAAGCCCAGTCTTAGGTCAACTCCCAAGACTAACACAAATGCTAAAGCGTATGCAGTACCCCTCCCATGATTCTGCATAAACTCTGATGATGAGATGTTCCAACATCTTGTTGAACATCAATAATCTTGACTTTCAAGAATAATCAATTAAATACTTGTGAATTCAACAAATACAAATTGATCTTAAATCCTTGTCCAATAACCCTTCTTCACTGTTGTAGCTAAGCTCCACCAGATCACATCATGAACACTTATCAAGTATTCAATCTTTTGCAAGTATCTTCTTTGACACAAATAGTTGAGATACCAAGGTTGTCACCCTTGACTCAAGTAACTAAGATTCTCTCTGAACGAACCTTATTTACCTCAACAATTCTGAGAACTCCAATTAGATTGGATCCACACTTAAGGTTAAGAGAGATGAATCCTTCATTGCTGTTTTGGATGGTGAAAATAAATCACCTCCACTTTCTTCAGATTGTGTTTCATAGAAATACCTTCTAGTCAGAAGAATAACTAGAAGACTCTAGATGCACGACTGAGACGCCTTTATGAGTGGACTTGAGAGAATTCTCAAGTATCTTTGACAATCTAGCCGATCAATAATTTATCAAACTCCCAGAGCAAGAACTTGATAAACTCAAACTCAACTCCTCTCCTCTTTAACTGACTTCACACTGTACCATGGAACCAAGCTTCCAAGTACCAAGTCACCATACCAGATATCTTCCAACAACTCCTTCATTCCATCGCTCCCGACTTTGGAATAAAAGAATGTAGATATCTTCACATATAGAGGCCGACGATTGAGATCTTCCACCATCTGTCTTTAGCAACAACTCCAGAATCCCATAATTCTAGAGCTCTTTAATCATAAACACGTGTAGCGGAACCACTAAGGAACATATTCTGCTTGCCCTAATAAGATGTCAGAACATCTTATAAGACACCCCAACAAGATAACTAGCCACTTCTGCTGCAGTTATTGTAGAACCACCTCCGCAACATGAACAACCTCTGGGTTGTTACCTTCGATCCAGAACATCCAACCCAACCATTAATACCCTTGAGTATGTCTGAGTTGATTGATCTGATCTTCAAAACTCCTCCTTATTTAAACGCCAGAAAGTATCTCCAAAAGATCTCATCCAGAAACAGACATGATGCTTGCTCTGATACCAATTGAAATTCTGGCAATGCAGACATCAGATGTCCTAACACATGTCAAGACATTGTTCTGCATAAACATTTAAATAAACAACAGAACTGCAGCAGACTGATACCTTGAATATCAGAACTACAAAAACACAGATGTTATTACATCTGATCCAACATGTTAATCAAGACTAATAATAAAACTGTAAATCGCAGAATGTTAAATAAGACAGTATGTGTTAACCCAGTTCGGTGCAATTCACCTACTCTGGGGGATATCAATCCAGGAAGAAGACTGCACTATCTTGTAGTATTACCCTAAAGCTAAACTCCCTCGTTTACAACTTTGTCCTAATCATTACCATGAATGAACATCTTTACCACAGTTAAACTCCATCATTTACAACTCTGATATGAGAGACCTACTCACTTCCTTAATCACAACCTGTGATATCTCTGTCTTATGCCAATTCAGAATCTCTGTCATGTTTTCTTGACCAACAACTTATCTTGGACTTGCTTCAAAGCTTCGTCCAAGAACGATACACAAACCATTACCTAACGGCTTCTGGTTTTGTCCCTGTACCAATGCCTTCCACTCTGCATCCCATGTTACAGAGCGAAACTTACAACTCCTAAGGGAGCTAATGACTCTTAAACCCTAAACCCTTATTTTACAAAAGAGAACTAGGTTACAAAGTTACAAGTGATACAAAGGTACATTCGATACAATTAAAACCCTAGGTCTAAGTCTTCATATATAGTCTTCCGTTAGGCTTTTTATCTTTGATCCTGTGATTCCTTGATCCGTTCCTTAATTCTTGCAACAGATTAAAACCTGCTAAAATTGTAAGTCAGCCAGGATGTCGGGTCTCTAAGCTGGGACATCTTCTTCGACATCTTTTTCTTCTGGAGATTCTTCAATTACATCATTAGTATGTTTTAGCAAAATTTAGTCAAACACCAGGAGCTTTCAATCTCCCCCTTTTGACAAATTTTGGTTGAAACATCTTCTTCTGCATTCTGCAATCAGCAAGACTCCTTCATCATGGCTCCTCTATCTTGAGAATTTATTGGAGTTAAGGTATGAGAGAGTCTACCTCTTAACACATTCCCCCTCCTTTAAAAAGAAGGGTTGAGAAACAGAAGACTCTTCCAGAAAGGAAACGACAGTTGTAGGCTTCATAACACTGAGAACATAGATTGCGTAACTCAACAAGACACAACCTACTTCACAACTCAGATCACAAGACACAAATGAGATCATGATGTTAAGATGTCAGAACAACTTAACCAACATATCCCAGAAGACACCAGAAAACCATTCTCCCCCTTTTTAGCCAAAACTTGGCAAAAGTGACCAAGGCAGTTCCAAACCCAAACACAACTAACCCATATTAAAAGAACCATCGGACACCAATCCAAAGAGAGTATTGAGACAAAAGAAGTCTAAGGCAATCCTATTTATAGCTGAGCAATTTCCTTAGAAAGTAACGAACCACATAAAATAACGTCGGTCAATTCAAAGGAACATTAATCGAAGGAAATAACTCCACCAAAAGCGCACCGTCCAAGACTTCCTTGACTATTTCTTCTTTTAAGAATAGCGTCCAAAGTACTTATTACATGCGAACATGTTTTATAACAAGGTCCTGACATCATGTCAGACATTGTCTCTTCTCTACTAGCTTGCCTTCAGACCTGACACAGACTTCAAATATTTTGATGAGTACTTTAGTGCTTTACCTTTAAGCTTTAACACAATTGATCCTTGCATTCAATGTTTACAGGAGTGAGGACTGGAACAACCCTGATGGCATAAAATGTGCTAAAGAAACAACTCCAATACTAAATATGTCGGCCCCGTTGAATGTGGGCACAGATCGTCGACTTTTTGTGATTGCTGACAATGTGACAAAATCAATGAAGGTTCCAGTGTACTTTCTTAACATCACAACGTTATCGGAGTATAGAAAAGATGCACATACTTCTGTTTATACGATACATCAAGGAAAGATGCTTACACCAGAACAACAGGCTGATCCAACTACTTATGCAGATTGTATTCATTGGTGTTTACCAAGATTACCAGACATTTGGAATGAGTTTCTTTATATGTAATCTCGCAATCTTGACGAATAACGTACAGATATATCTTCATACACAATACATTTTTTTTCTTTTACTTAATTGTTATTAAATCTCATTTTACTTAAGAAGAAAACTTGTCCTTTTTTCACTTGCACGCCTCAACTTTTGTTGTTTCTGTCAGTTTTTGTAATTTTTGAGCAACTTTTTACTAGGTTTTTAGGAGTTGGGCAATTTTTTTGTTACCCTTTTACTTCCTCATGTTTATTTGTTAATCTAATTTAGCACACCAAGAACATAAATTGTACAATGAATCCTTGTTCCTTGAATGAAGAAAAATTAAAGCTCGAAGGTTTTGTTTAATTAACTTTCATAGTTTCATTACTCTCACTTTAAAATCATTGCATTGCATGTAATTGTTGGAAAAGGAAGATTGAATGAATTGGTAAAGAGAAATATTGAATGAATTGGTATATTTTCATCATACAATGTTCTTTATATCGGCAACTAAAACTCATACCTAAAATTATACAAATCGACACATGCTTAAAACATACAATGCAAAGTACAAAATTACAATTTACATTTCGAATAACAACTATATTATGTATATGACTTCTACATCTCGACTAGCTACTTCGACATAGTAGAATGTTAGTTTTTGACAAAATATTGAATTACAACTTCTAACACACCCCCTAATTCATGTTCTAGAGACTTCTTATCCTAATACTTCTCTTCAACTCGTCGAACCTGGCTTTTTTCAGGGGTTTGGTGAGTATGTCGGCTAGTTGCCATTTTGTCTTGCAATCCTCAAGTTCAAGTTTTTCTTTATTAACTCGATCCCTCAAAAAAAATGATACCTCATTTCTATGTTCTTACTTCAACCATGACATATTGGCTGATCCGCCTGGTCGGTAGTTGACTTGTTGTCGACAAACAATTTTATTTTCTTAGGTTCCATTATCTTGAGCTCTTAGAGCAACATCTCTATCCATGCTGCTTGACATGATGCATATGATGCAACCAAGTACTCAACTTCACATGATGAGAAAACCACAATGCTTTGCTTCGTTGAGTTCCATGAGATTGGAGCACCTTCGATCATGAATATATTGCCTGTAATACTCTTCTTTTCATCTTGATTTCCACTGAAATCCGAATCAGTGTAGCCATATACTTCTGCATCTGTGTTGGTCTTCTTCTGTATTGACATCAGCACACCATGATCAAGCGTATCCTTTATGTATCTCAACACCCTCTTAACTGCAGTGAGATGACATTCTTAAGATTTCTCCATGAATCTACTTAACAATCCGACACTTTGACAAATGTTTGGTCTTGTATTGCAAAGATACCTCAGGGATCCAATGATTTGTTTGTACAGTGTCGCACTTAAAAATTTATCATTTGTCTCCTTACTTTAGTTTCTAATGGCGTAGCAGCTGCATTACAGTTGCTCATCTTGAACCTCTTCAAAATATCTTGGACATAGTTCTTTGGGTGCAAGAAAACTCATTCACATGTTTCTTTGAACTCCATCCCTAAGAAATATGACAAGTTTACTAGGTCGTACATTTCAAACTCTTGCATTAGCTTCGACTAGACTCTTTTTATCTTTGTTTCATCTGCAGCTATAATCAACAAATCATCTATATATATGCATATGATGATTCGACTGAACCTGTCTGTATCATTGACATACACTTCATGTTCAGAGACGTACTTAGTAAAACCTGCTTCGATCAGGAAGCTATCTATTCTCTTATTCCAAACTCTTGGGGCTTACTTCAAACAATAGAGAGTCTTCCTCAATCTATACACCTTTGACTCCTGCCTTTTGATTTCAAATTATGGTGGTTGACTGGCATATACTCTTTTTCTTTAAATCTCCATTCAAAAATGCTGATTTTACATCCAACAAATGTATCTTTCACCCTCTGTATGTAACGCCCGAATTTAATTAATTATTTAATTAAATTATTAAAGGATTTAATTGTTGGAAATAGTCGAAGTTAAGAATTATCGGTATTATTCTAAGAAGTAATTGAATTAATATATCGCTTGGACGGTTAAGTTGATAGTCAGATTATTTAGTCGGTTAGTCGGAGAATTAATTTTAGATATAATATTAGATTATTGGATTATTGATTTAATTAAGTTAGTTTAAATTGTTGAGTGAGAATTAGCAATTTTGGAGGTGTTGGCTAATAGGCCCATTAAGAGTATTATTTTTGTGTGGTTGGAGTTAAAAAGAAATAATACTATTATTATTAGTATTTTTATGAATTAGTGGAATACGGAGGTATCAGTGAGAGAAAAGGAGGTTAAGAGGAATAAAGGTTGTACGTGGTAGAAGAGAAAAAAAAAGGAAGTTACGGAAGTAGCAAAGCGAGGGTTTTGGAAGCACCGGCGGTTGGAGAGGAGAGAACACGAGAAATTGCCGGAAAAAGTTCTAGTTTTCGACCGGAGATTCGAGCGGCCATCAATTAAGGTAAGGGTGGGTTCGACTATTATAAACGGGATTATGATAATTTTTATGTAGGATTGGGGCTATATGGATTTCTACTATCTGTGTTGAATTTGTGGTGTTGATCCTGATAAAACTTACAGTGGCCTTGGTGAAATCGTGTTGAATATAAATTGTGTATATTACTGTTGTTGATATTGTGTCGCTTGGGATTTAATAGTTGGTGTATGGTGTGATTGGGTTATTGAATCGAGGCATGCATTTTTGTTTAGAAAGTAAAGTAATCTGGGTAGAAAAAATATAGCAGGTATAAATGTATGAAGGAGGCTGGGACGGGCGTCCTATGTCTTGCAAAGAAAATATATATGTATAAGTGCTAGGGGGCGGACGTCCCATAAGTGGGGGTGGGCGTCCTATGCCTTGGAAAAGAAAAAATGTATACATATAGGTTTGAGGCGGGGGCCTCACGAGGTGGGGGTGGGCGCCTCCAATGGCTTTTTGGGATTCTTTGGATTTTTGCTGGCACGTATACACATATATTGAACCATTTTACAATATATATATATATATAATATTAATTATGATAGTAATAATGGTTAATGGATAATTTAGTAACAGAGTTGTTGGTATTTGTATCTAACAGAGTAATTAGTAGCAGCATACGATTACTAGAGATAAAACAGTTAATTAATTTCAGTATGGGTATATAGCAGTAGCAGAATCAATTAGCAGTATGTGTGGTTATTTTGTAGTAGCAAATAGCAGGTTCGATGATTAAGTTGCAGAGGTCTGGTATACAATTGATATACTCATATAAGTAGCAGAATTAATATTTGTAGCAGGTTTGGTTAAATGGCAGAAGAAACTCAAATAGCAGCATATTGAAGTTAGCAGTATAGTAGATAACAGAGTGTTGTAAATAAATAGCCGGAACACAACGTAGTATTAGCAGCAGATTTTAAGGAAGTAGCAGACCTTGGTATTATAAAGCAGTCTTGGAATGTTGTTGACAGCAGAGGTTAAGTAGCAGAAAAATAAACTGGTAGTAGTAACAGAAGTTAAAAATAGTGTAGTTCAGTCGGTTTAGCCGGTTTAGGCGAGAAACTTAGTTGCCCGGAATCGAATGAAAATTTATGGGAAGGTTTGTAATAATTAGTAGGTAGTGTGGTTGATTTATTTTGTTGAAAAGATGATGGGAGTTGAAAACAGTAGGAATTTTAGTCGCCCGGTAGAATTAAGCGGAAAGATTAGTTGTCCGGAATTTAACGAAAATTGTCGAGGTAGTTCGTAATAATTAGTAGGTGATTTTAGTCGGTTTGTTTTGTTGAATTAAGTTGAACGCGTGGAATTGCAGGTACAGTTGGATAAGTTGTATTGTCCCAATTTACGGGCGAAGTATTTAAGTTGCAGGTCTTATGACCAATGTTGTTTGAGTTGTGTTGTTGTTGATTAAGTTGTAGGTCGAATGACCAATGTTGTTTGAGTTGTGTTGTTGTTGATTAAGTTGTAGGTCGAATGACCAATGTTGGATTAAGTTGATGCTATTGATGCATGTTTGAGTTGTTGTTTTCGTTGTTGCTGTTCTGGTTGTTCTTGTTGATGATGTAGTTGATTGTATGCCTTTGATAATTGTCGCATACATTGCATTCATGAGTCGGGGCTGTATGCTCACACCACGTTGGCCTTGATGGCATTCATTAAGTTGGCCTTGATGGCATTGATTAAGTTGGCCTTGATGGCACCACGTTGAAGGCTTATGCCTTGTTGAAATGCCTCGATAACCTGACATATGTTTAAGTTGGGAGTTTTACTCCGATGGTACCACATGCATGTGCATAGTTGTGTCACATTTTGAGTCGTTGTGAAGTTGTTGTTGTTCTGGATTCGTTGTTGTTGTGAAGTTGCTGTTGTGGTGAAGTTGGCGTTGTCGTGAAGTTGTTGCTTGTTATAAGTCGTTATTGCTATGTCTTGTTGCTTGATATAAATTACTAATGTCGTGAGTTGTTGTTATATATGTTGTTCTTACTATAATTTGCATCTTTTATATAAGTTGTTGGTATATGTTGTTATTTGTTGTCAATACAAGTTGGGGTTGCTATTAAGTTGTTTATTTCTAGTTGTTGCATGACTGTTGTATGAAGCGGTGAAATTCGTATGATCCTAATCTAGTACATTAATTATCATATTTTGTTTATAATATTCGATATCTCACCCCTTCTGTAATGATGTTACCTATTATGGGTAACTGAGCAGGTACTCAAGAATAGCTGCAGAAGTTGAGGTATAATGTGAAGTCTTAGATGCTGTTAGCTCGAGTTGGTCTTGCTCTGATACGTAGCACTCGGGGGGATGAACGATTGTTGTTTATTTGTTGTTATTGTCTTAGTAGTTGAATCTTAAATTATTGTTATTAAAGAATTGTTGTTTCAAAGTTGTTTTGAGTTGGACATGAGGTTATGTCATTATAAGTTGAATTATGTGAAGCCGCTTATTAATAAAAGTTGTTTTGTTTTCAAAAGGATAATTCAGGTTGTTATCAGTTCATCCGAATCAGTGTTATGTATCTGAATTATTTGTGATTAATATGAAGTTGTTTTCTGTTGAAAATGTGACATCCTGTTTATGTTGAAGAATTTTTAAAATGAAAACTCTGATTTTTTTACTTATCCGTCGGGTAGAAATCGGGTGTTACACTGTATGTTGTTGTCGGCACAATAATTCTTATTATTTCCAGCCTCGCCACAAGGGTGCGGAATTGTAAGGCTACTATCCCACACGCAGATACAAATCAGAAACTGGATTCTGATTCTGATGGTGAGGATGTGGATGCTACAACCTTCAAACAGTTGGTTGATTCTCTGAGGTATCTGTGTAATACCAGACCTGATATCTGCCGTGCAGTTGGAATGGTTAGTAGGTTCATGAGTAAACCTAAGTGGTCCCATTACCAAGCTACTGTCAGAATTCCGAGGTATATCAAGGGAACTCTGAAGTATGGAGTGTTATTCCCTTCTGGAAGAAAGATTGAATCAGAACTTCTGAGTTATTCAGATTCTGATTGGTGTGGAGACAGAGTTGACAGAAAAAGTACTTATGGGTACTTGTTTAAGTTTCTGGGAGGTCCTATTTCTTGGTGTTTCAAGAAACAACCTGTTGTTGCGTTGTCAACTTGTGAAGCTGAATATATCGCAAGCGCTGTGACTGCATGTCAAGTTGTGTGGATTCTGAACTTACTGCAGGATCTGAAGATTAAAGTTAACAAGCCTCTGAAACTGATGATTGATAACAAGTCCGCAATCAATCTTGCTAGAAACCAAGTGCTGCATGGGAGAAGCAAGCATATTGAGACTAAGTATCACTTTCTGAGAAATCAGGTTCAGAATGGAGTGTTAGAAGTTGTACACTGTAGCACCCAGAAGCAGTTGGCAGATGTTCTGACGAAGGCTATCAAGACCGATCAATTTCTTCGCTTAAGGGATGTAATTGATGTTGTCAGTTTTGGGTAAATCTAAATTAAGGGATGGTGTTAGAAATAATTTATATTTTACTATTACTTGGAGACTAAATTTATTAGAGGGTATTTTAGTACTTTAGTATGTTGCCTATGTGACCCTAGTTTTCTGTGTATAAATAACTAGTGATAGATGTCATTTATTAATCTTTCTTTACAACTTTGTAGCCGTCATTTGCAGAGTATAAAATTATATTCTCTCATTCTATTCATCTCTTTTAACCTTGTGCACCAACATATATAATATATTTAACCCATCATTTTTTAATTGAACTATTTTTCTTTTAAAGTTCTTCAATCACATATATTAATGTGATCAAAAGTCATTTCCTACCAATCGTTAGTTGGTCCAGTGGTGATTGGCGCTGGACTTAGTAGGGAGGACCGCGATTCGATCCTCCACAACTACGATCGGAAGAGGGCTGAAACCACTTGCTGCCAGAACTGACCCCCAAATCAGATTAAAGTGGTGGTGCAAACCAAAAAAAAAAAAAAACCATTTCCTCCCGCACTTTGTATTTTTAAAATTTAGTTCACAATAATCACAAAAAATAAAAAAAGTTAGTTCACAATTTTAAATCTGTAACCCTTAATGGTCCAAGTTTATAATTTGGCATAAATTTTTATAATTTTGTTGAAGTTAAGAACTAAACCCCCTTAACACAACCACAATAAATTTGGGAAGATTGAACAGGAAAAAAATGAAGGCGTTAGGATGGTGGCTGATAGCTGTTGGGACGCTTCGATTAGCCTCCGTGTGGTTCGGTTTCTTTGACATTTGGGCACTTCGACTCGCCGTCTTCTCTCAAACTACCAGTATGTAACTAATTAACTTCTCTCAATTTCTTTCTTTCCGCATTTTACTCCAAATTGTTTCATTCACTCATTTCAATGGTAGATTCTGATTCTAGAGTCGGTTACGGTTGCTTCATCTTTCAGCATCTAGTGTTATTGTAATGAGCGACACAATTGATACACGTTCCTAAATCCAATGTATGAGAATATGAGATCTCATAGATCCCAATGCACTTTAAATTATTTGTATCTGTGTAATCTAGAAGATGCTAATGAATGAATCTATAATTTTGGATTTAGATTATTAGGAGAAACAATGAATCTGCTCCTTGTTTCACTCTGCAAATCTTCTGGATAAAAGTTTTGATTATTAGGTTTTTGTCTTTTTTTTAATAAACAATCGATTTAATAGCCTTTTTTCATGATCTAAGGCAGATATAGAGTCTTTGACACATTCAACACTGTTCACGCGCAATTATCCCTGTCAATGTCATGCTTTTTATGCCCCGTGAGTCGTGTAGTTGACTATCTAAGCCATTGATTTTGATTTGATGCATATATAACTAGTAAGAAACCGTGCATATGATTTATATGATTTGCAGATTTTGATTTTATATTGTATTGGTTGTTGTAGTTTTTGTAAGGTGGACCTTATACAAGTTACAACAGACCATTACTCCTAGTTCTATTATAACTGAAATATAAAGTTCCGTTCATTGACATATAACATATACCGAAACAGCTGAAAATGAAATAGAAGCATCGTTCTTTATCTGTTGATCTTGATTTGATGGCTTAATAGGTACTTCTATGTATTAATGAAGTAGTAACGGAACCATCTGATCTTAATTCAATGGCTCTTGACATTTTGACTATGTTTTTTGATAACTGTCTGGAATCCATGTTTGGGTTGAACATGAATCTGATCTGAACATCACATAGGTTGATATTTGAAAAATGTGATATTGCAATATGTTATTAACACAATATTATCGTTATCATGTATTAATTTAGCTTGAATTGTATGCCCAAAATATGCAGTGAAAGTTGTTGATTTGTGTTTTTGTTATAAGTACTGCTATGGATAATATGGTAAAATCGAGCCACGCCAAATTCAACTAAACCTTTTCTTAAGAATGTGTGGTTGAGCCTAACTCAACCCTACAAAACCGGCTTAAAGCGGCTAGTAGGGTGAGGATTGCTCCCACTTATAAACACATGTTCAGGTCATAGATTGTCTGATATGAGACTCTTAACACCCCTTCTCACGCCTAGGATTTGCGTCTGGGGCGTGAAACTAAATGGTGGGTGGCCCAATAGGTCTTAAACGAAGCTTTGATACCATCTTGAGAATGTGTGGTTGGGCCTAACTCAACCCTACAAAACACGGCTTATTCAAACGTCTCTAACTCTTTTATAATTCAAAGTGAGAGACGTTTGAATAAACCGTGTTTTGTAGGGTTGAATTAGGCTGAACCACACATTCTTAAGACCTTTGATAATAGTGCAAAAACAATAATTAGCATTTGTCCTTTTCAACCACACCACCAAAACTTGCAACATATGACATTGATTTTACGCGTTCTTTGATGAAAATACTATTTTTGACTTTTAAAAATCAACAATAATGCAAGAACACACAATAGCAAATTCACAATGATTTTGCAAAGCTGTTATGCTGCATTTCTATTATGAGCTTTCAAGCTAGAGTAGAGTATAATTTCAATTCTAATATGCACTACCGAATTATGGGAACTGATTAGAGTTTATCATTTGTTGCAGTGACCGAAGTTCATGGACGCACATTTGGAACGTGGACACTGCTAACATGCACCCTCTGCTATATCTGTGCATTCAACCTTGATAATAAGCCTATTTACCTTGCTACGTTATTGTCATTCGTCTATGCGTTTGGTCATTTCTTGACCGAATACCTAATTTATCAAACAATGGCAATTTCGAATCTCACTACTGTCACCATATTTGCAGGTATGATAATATTATTCACGTGTCCCGCCAATTTGACTTATATTACGTTGCTTTTCTTAATTTTAAAACCAATGATTCAAATACATGTCCTCTGCTTTATACCCTGCAGCCCAATATTATTCTGGAACTTCCTCAGTCTCACTTATTATTGCCCTCTAATTTCAGCACCATTTACTCATTGATCCAACATATTTCAATATCTAACTTAATCTCATGTCAATAATAGGAACATCAATAATATGGATGCTATTGCAATGGAATGCACATCTGAAAGTCCGGTCGAAGTCTTCCAATAGAAAGTATTAGCAAGCAAAATGTCATGGGATGAAAGTCTGATGTGATTGGTACTGTGTAAAACTCTTGCATGCTTGGATTCGTGGTGAGTTTGCCTGTGACTTTGCAAAAACTATAGTGTATCTTTCACAAAACTATGGTGGCAAATCTGTGATACCAAACGCACTGTCTGTTAGGAAATCAAAGAGACGAGTCTCTAATAACTCATTGTTGTCCTTTTACTTCACTTTAAGCACATCATGGAATAATGGCTCAATGATCATGTTCAATTTGCAAACTTTGTTGCTGATATACGTGTCATGTTGTAATTCCATTTTCAATCCCTTGTCCCCTATTGTTATGTAGTAATGTAACAGTTATATTATTTTTCTTTAAAAGACAAACTTGGATCAATTATTTTCGAATCAATCTTGAGGTCAAAATAACATATTCTGCTTTGTACACACTGACAAACTTGAACCCTGATACAGTGGCCTGACCACAACAACTATTTTTGTTGTTATATATTTGAGAATATTTGAATTTGAAGGAAGTTAACTGCCAAATGCTCCAAAGAAAATAGTGGAACCAACCTGGCTAGTTCGTTTGAAATATAGGTGGAATAATATTTGAATAGACTTGATTTACATCCCTATGAAAAGAAAACAAAAAAGCAAACATAGCAAGCTCAAATTAATATGAAAAAATTGCATTTGAAACATTTATTACTGTTTTTTTTTCTCAATGTAATTTTGTAGTTGGCTGCATGTTCTCATTAAGCCATTTTCCTTGCATGTCATGTTTGTTGTTTCTCTGAAATATACAGCTTATTCTTTTCGGTTCCAGACTTTTCTTCAATGAAATTTTCTTCTATTATTGTGGTCTCAATAATAATATTGCCAAGCTTTTTGCAAATTCCCCTTTTTATGAAAATTCCAACACCACTTCAATTGTCACTCATACTGTTGTGCCATTTATGGACAAACAATGGCTTATAAGAGCGTCAATGTTGAATCAAATCGCTGTGTTATGTATTGAATCAGAATTCACCCAGCATCATAAATAAAATAAACCAAGTACTTCATCTATTTACTCTATTTGCAAACCGATCTGACAAGTCAAAGAAGTAGACTCAATATTAGAGACTTGATCCAAAGCGTCATCGCAGTAGACAGAGCGACCTGATCCAAAACGTCGTCGTAGCAGACAGAGAAACAGATAGGACCTCGTCAAAGAAAAGGTTCAAAGAAGTAGACTCAATATTAGAGACTTGATCCAAAGCGTCATCGCAGTAGACAGAGAGACCTGATCCAAAACATCATCGTAGCATACAGAGAAACAGATAGGACCTCGTCAAAGAGTCGGGGCACCTGTCTCCACTTTAGGTACATTGACCATCTTGAGACCAGATCGGACGACTGCCTGCATCGCATATGAGGTTAGACAGAAGAAGTTCTAACTGCCCACCATATATAAGTCCTACCACATGCCATAGACATGTATTATCACACCCTTTCACTCTTAAGGACCAATTCTCTCTGATTTCACTCACTTGCGTTGAAATGTTAATATTACAGGTCATCCCGACTTCGCTACATAGGAAGTCTCGCCGCAATATTAGAAGAGCTTTTCCCTTTGATATTTCCTATATTTCGTTTAACAACGGAACAATGACACAATCTATGGGAACTTAGTTTTGACAAGACAAGGTTTTGTCATTTCCGCAAAAGTCATGGGCACAATACCAACAAGTAGTGCATACACTTGAAAGCAGGAACTTAGTTTTGACAAGACAAGGTTTTGTCATTTCCGCAAAAGTCATGGGCACAATACCAACGAGTAGTGCATACACTTGAAAGCAGCTATGAAAGAGCTAATCAAGAAAGGGAGGTTAACTCGATATACACCCTAGAGACACAGAGTTGATGGTTACTTTTGGAGAATGAAGGTGTAACGCCCTAGTTTTTGTTAGATTTATTTAATCGAGTCGATTTAATTATTTTTATTTTTATATTATTTTATTCTTGACTTTTATTTGACAATATATTATTTTTCATTGTTATTATGTTTTATCGCGTTTTGAGAGCGTTTGCGAGATATTTGAGCTGAGGGGTAAAATAGTCTTTTTCGGGGTTTAGATATTTTTATATAAATAAAGATTAGAGAGAAATAGAGAGAAAAGAAAAAGAAGAGAAAGAAAAGAAAGAAAGAAGGAAAAGGAGAAGAAAGAAAGAGAGAAGCGGAGAAAGAGGAAAATCGAGGAAACCTCCGTTTCAATCGCGAATAATCGGGTAAGGGTGAGAAGTTTCGATTATATCTTGCTTGTATATGTATATGTATGTGTATGTTTGAATGTTTACTTGTTTCTCTTAGTTTTTCAATTATAGGTCGAAATGAGAAAATGATTAGAAATCGATGTTTTCACGGTCGGAATTCGATATAAATTGCGTTGTATGATCACACTGTGTTTATGAACAATCGTTGACACTTGTTTTGCTGTTGGAATTGATTTGGGATGAAAATGGGATTTTTGGGGTTTTGGAACAATGTAACCCGCAACAGGAAATTCTGGTTCTGGTGCGATTCGCCAGGCGAATTGAGAATTCGCCAAGAGAATTAGGTCTCGCCACTAGTTCGCCAGGCAAAGTGCTGGCGAAGGGGGATTCGCCAGGCGAAATCGTAAGTCGCCAGGCGAAAATGGAGAGACAGAAATGGGTTAGCTTCTGTAACTCTTGGGGTTTTTCTAAATTTGTGGTTCGCCACTAGTTCGCCAGGCGAAGTGCTGGCGAAGGGGAATCCGCCAGGCGAAATCCTAAGTCGCCAGGCGAATCTGGCTATTTCTCAATAAATTCTTTTCTTTGAAAATTCATAACTTTTGATCGGTAACTCGAATCGAGGTGTTCTTGGTACCATTATTAAAATGGTGTTGAGATTGTTGGCCGATTTAATTATGTCGGAAATTTGGAAATGTGTCGTTTTGTCGACTTTTACCGTTCTAATGGTGTGTATTTGATGTGTTATCATGCAATATGCTTTTGATATATCGTATGATTTGTGGGATTGTATATGATGTGAATGCATGTGATGAAATGTTGTGATGATGGTTGGTGGGCTAAGGGCAAGAAAATGCATTGTGTTGTGTTTGATTATATATGCATGATTATGGATGTGTATATGTGTGCATTTGAATGTCATGAGTCATTGTATGCCAAGCATCATGATATGCATTCTTGTGATGTCGTGTGCCTTAGTGGGTGTGAGCGACGAAACGATTCCCGAGGGAATCCACTATAACATCGTGTGCCTTATACAAAGAGGTGTGAGCGATGATTATAGACGATTGTGTGCCTTATACAAAGAGGTGTGAGCGATCGGGTCGTGTGCCTTATACAAAGAGGTGTGAGCGATCCATAAACGTCGTGTGCCTTATACAAAGAGGTGTGAGCGACGGGGAACATCGTTTGCCCGACGGGGAGTTACACTAAGTAACAAGCGATGATTCCAATAGTTCCTGAGTGAACTAATGATGAGAATGATGGATGGAACGGTACCACATTGCATTTGCATAGAGTCGTTGTGTCGGTCTCTTTGCATTGGCATAAATCATGAATGGATTGATTATGTGTGGAAAATCATGAATGGATTGATTATGTGTGGAAAATCATGAATTGATTGAGTATGTGTTGAGAATTATGTTTGAATTGGTGAATTGATATATGCTATGTGAATATGTTGGTGTAATTGATATATGCTATGTGATTATGTTGGTGTAATTGATATATGCTATGTGTATTAGTATGTGATGCTTGTGGTGAGAATAATTATGCATGTGAATTTATATGTGTTGCATATTATTATGCAATCTTGATTTAGTTGTTATTTCTCACCCTTCTGCTGTGGTTTGTTGCTCTATGAGGCAATTGCAGATTAGTAGTCTTGGAGGCTTTTGTGAAGATTAGTTCTCCATCCGGTTGTCAGTCTGTCTGCTCTGATACGTAACACGGGAGTCAGGGAACGCTTTTGTTATATATGTATACAATTGTAGGATCTATTTTGTATTACCTTTGTATGAATATTTTGATGTTATAAAATGATTTATTTTGTAAAACAAGTCAGTTATGGATCTTTATGCTTTATTCCATAATTGACATTTCCTTTTATATGGAAAAAGTTTCCCTTCTACATTTATTCCATTTTGTGTTATGTATCAAATAATTGAGCAGAGATTGTGTTTTCTTTCCTTAATTGTGGCATCTTTGTTTCTGTCGGAAAAATAAATTTTTATTTACTCTGATTTAATTATGTATTATTTATTCGCGATGGAAATTGGGGTGTTATAGAAGGGACACCAACTAGAGCTGAAGGGAGAAAAGTTATCGCCTTATACAAACTTCGACCTATAAGATTTCAACGACACGATAACCTGCCCCTAGAAATACATAGAGCTGATGGTTACTCTTGGGGAAGGAAGGGACACCATAACAGTAGACCTATAGTTCTTTATAGCCCATGCAAAAGCATGTATAAGTGAAGTATGAGAAAACCCTTCGCTGTAACGTTTGACATTGCGGCCTCCTCGGTCCACGTAAAGATGAATACTACTATGTCCATGATGAACCTGTGACGATATGTGCTAATTTATCTAGAGCTCGACGAATACACAAGGCCCTACAGTGCAACCAAGACACACCTTCGGTTGGAAAGGAGAAAGAAAGTGCGCTGGAAGTTAAGGTTGCCTTCCTCAACAAGTGCTTAGGGTATATGGTAGTCGGTCGCTAAAACGCAAAACTGGCATCCCCAACAGGTAGAACATGAATTGTTTTAACTTGGTGAGTGCATGCCGCAATGATCAATGTATTTAAATACACCATATTTTACTTTGTGCTAAGAAATATTTTATGACTTGTTGCTATTTTTTATTGTTTTAAGTGTGTTTCCTAAGTTTAGCTTTTTTTTTTTAATTTTAATTCGGTTATTTATTTTCTGAATGAGCAGTAATTTGACACCTTCTCGTTGTGCAAATCATACCTTGAGCTACGAGATGTCGTTGAACATGTTCTAATATGCATTGGAAAGCCGAGAGGATAAGCTACGACTTTTGTGTTGAAGTTATAAGCTAATTTGGAGTGCAGAAGGGTCGAATAATTTGTTTTATCTCAAGACTTAATAAAATAATTAGTTTTTGGCCGATTTTTATGTTTTTCGGGTCGGATGCTATTAGGGTCTGATTTCCCTTTTATCATTTAAGTAAATTTGCATCTTTGTCTTTATTCATTAAGTATTCACAAAAATTAGAAGAGCTATTATGGATTCTATGGAGAACTAACGTCTTAGAATTGATCTGCTGGAACCGTGTCTCCATCCACTTTGAGTTTTTTTTTATAATTTACAAGACAATTTCAATTCCTTTTCAATTCTTTCTGTAAATCTGATTGCTTAATTCACATGCAATTGTTTGCTTAATTCGATTGCTGCTTATAGAATTTGATTGATTTGTTTCAATTGATGTATGTTCTGTACCGTAACCGTGTTCGCTTAATTCGTGTTTGTTTAATTTGTTTGCTTATTCAGAAATTAAGAACGCATATCATATATTAGTATCAATTACACTTATTATTGTTGTTGTAATCGAAAAGGAATTAAATCCGTTTAGGACTTCGGAATTATATGATCGATGATGAGTTGGAGAACGAACAATAGATTAATTTGTCAATATTATTCATAATAAAGTTTTATTAATCATAATCTTAATCAAAACCTCAAAACCTCGTATTGTTTTGATTAATTGGTTAAATGATTCAATAGTCCTTGCGATAAGACTCGAGTGTCACTTCCGTTTTACTACATCTCGATGCTTCTCTTCAACTCATCGAACCCGACTTTCTTCAGAGGTTTGGTGAGTATGTCAGATAGTTTCTATTCTATCTTATAATGCTCAAGTTCAGGTTTGGAAAATGATACCTCCTCTCTATGTGCTTACGTCAACCATGACACACCGAATAATTTGCCAGGTCGATCGTTGACTTTTTGTTGACAAACAACTTTATTTTCCCAGGTTCCATTAACACGAGCTCTTCAAGCAACATCTCTATCAACGCTACTTGACATGCTGCATATGATGCAGCCACATACTCAGCTTCACAAGATGACAAAGCCAAAATTTTCTACTTTCTTGAACTCCATGAGATTGGGGCACCTCCAATCATGAATATATAGCATGCGCTTTCTTCTTCTCGTCTTGATCTTCGCTGAAATTTGAATCAGTGTAACCATACACCTCTGCATCTATGCTCGTCTTCTTTTGCCTTAACATCAACACACTATGATCAATTGTACCTTTTAGGTATTTCAACACTTTCTTGACTGCGATGAGATGACATCTTGGGGTTTCTCCATGAATATGTTCAACAATTTGATACTTTGACAAATATTTGGTATGGTATTGCAAAAATACCTCAAGGATCCAATGATTTATTTGTACAATGTTGCACTTTCAAACTCATCATTTTTTCCTTTTTTTTAGCTTTGCTCCAGTCTCCAATGGTGTGACAGCGCATTAAAGTTGCTAATCTTGAACCTTTTCAAGATGTCTTGAGCGTAATTGGTCTGGTGCAGAAGCACTTATTCACTCGTGTCTTTAAATTCCATTCCTAATAAATATGACAAACTCCATAGGTCAGACATTTCAAACTCCTGTATCAGATTCGACTTGAATCTTTTTATCTCTGTTCCATCTGTACCCATGATCAACAAATCATCTACATATAGGCATAAAATGATTCTTCTAACCCTATCAACATTATTTACCTACACTCCATGTTCTGAGACACATTTTGTAAAACCTGGTTCGACAAAGAAGTTATCTATTCTCTTATACCAATAGCTTGGGGCATACTTCAAACTATATAAAGCCTTCCTGAATATGTACATCTTCGACTCATGCCCTTTGATTTCGAATCTTGGTGGTTGACTGACATATACCTCTTCTTCCAAAGGTCTATTTAGAAATGCTGACTTTACATCTAGTTGATGTATCTTCCATCATTTTTATGTTGCAGTTGACACAAGAGTTCTTATGGTTTCCATCCTTGCCACTAGTGCATAAACTTCGATGAAATCAATACCAAGTTTTTGTAGAAAACTTCTTGCTACCAGTTTTTCCTTATGCTTAAAAATATCACCATTTGGCCTTAGCTTCAATTTATAGACCCACTTCACATCAATTGGCTTCTTAAATGTCTTTTCGACAAGCTCCCAAGTCTTAATCTTCTCGATTTCCCTGATTTCTTCTTGCATGACTGCTAACTAATTTGAATCATTATTTTCTTGACCCAAATAAATTGGTTCTAATTCAGACATCATCGTTACTTTTTCTATTAAGTAACCATCTGCATCGACTACTTTATCTGGAAATCTCTCATATTCAGATAACCTTGTTGACTCAATTCTTGTTCTAGTCGATCTCCTAACATTCTACTCAGGTGGTTCTTCGTTTTGATTGGTTGTGTTTTCAGTCTATTGGTCTTCATCAAGAACAATTGTGACTGTTTCTTCCTCCTATCGAAGTGACCCTTGATTCCAATCCCACCCATTGATTTCCTACACTAGAACATCTTTATTTATCACAAATTTACCATCATTAGGTGAATATAACTTGTATGTACCAGTCAAATGATAACATATGAACACCATAGTCTGACTTCGATCATCTAGCTTCTTCCTCAATTGTTTAGGAACATGCCTGAAACACATTGATCCAAAGACTCTAAGGTCACTAACATTTGGCTTATGTCATATGCAAGCCTCATAAGGTGTCTTCTCGACTATCTCTTTCATTGGATATTTGTTTAGAATGTATACTATTGCCGAAGTTGCTTCACTCCAAAATCTCTTTGGTATATCTTTAGCTTTCAATATGCTCATAGTCATGTTTAATAAACTTCTATTTCTCCTCTTAGATATACCATTGTGTTGAGGTGTATAGGGTGAAATGACCTCATGCTATATACCTTCATCGTTGCAAAATCTCTAGAAGTATATTCACCACCACCATCAATTCTCAATTTCTTTAACTTGCATCCACTTTGTTTCTCGACATGAAATTTAAATTTCTTAAACTGTGTGAATACTTCACTCTTCCTTTCAATAAGGTAAATCCACATATATTTGGTGAATTCATCCATGAAAGTTAGGAAATAACAATGACCTTCATTCGATCTTACTTTAAAAGGTTCACGCACATCATAGTGAACAGGCTCTAGCCTTTCTCTCGACTTCATGGACAAGTCATGTTTGAATGTATTCCTAGTCTGCTTTGCTTTGAAGCATTCCTCATACACCTGACTTGGTTCCTTCACTTGAGGTAAGCCATACACTGTGAGGGATATTCTTCTATCTACTTTGTTTTAATGATGTCAACAAATATGTGAGAAATTAGATTGTAATTTGAGCGGTATCACTTCACGTGTCGGGCATATTGCGTCTAATCATTATCGTTCATGTGTCTAGATGCATAGGACCTTGTCTTTCCCATAAATAAATGTCCATTATCATTTTAGTAGTGTCTAGTATGTGTTTCTGAACTTGGTCAGGTGAAAATGCGCAGAAAATTGAATTTCCTGAAAAAATGCAGTTCATGCGCTGACCCTCCCAATTCATGCGCTAACCTCCCAGTTCATGCGTTAACCTAGAAAAACCTGCGGGAAAGCGCATAACTTAAATGACACAAAAATTTGCATCTATGCGTCGACGCATGGGGGTTGTAGGTCGACGCATGATTTCCTGAATCAGTGTTTTTCACTTAATTTTTACTTCTGTTATTTCTGTTATTATTTTGTATGGGTCATTTTATTTTCCTATAAATAGTTTTGGTCATCTCATTATTCAATAACAAGAAACGTGAAAAATATATGCCATTTCTCTCTTCATCTTCATCTCCTTCATTGAGTAAACAAACAATCACACATAATCATCTTTGTTTGTGTCGCCCATTGATCAAAGTGATAACGTTCAGAATTTAGGAAGTGTGATCTTCATCTTCTGGGTTGAGAGTTTGGCAGGTGTTTCTTGAATCAAACCAGTTGGTTTTGTCCTCCAAGAATCAGATAGATTTTGGGGGGTTTTTGTACAAACCGTCTCGTTCTATAGGGATTCGGCTGGGCGAAGGTAACCGAAAATTGGCGCAATTGTTCGGTTTAGTAGCTATAATCAGAGGATCGTAGAAGAGAGGTTTGGGTTCGAATCTTTGGTAGATCGCAATTGATCGAGTGAAGGTAACCGAAGAACGGAGGCTTCTTTCAGTTTAGTAGTGTGGGACGGTAATTGGATCAACCATATTCGAAGGACTTTATTCATTTTGAATCAAGGGGAGAGAAAATTCTGCATCAACGATCGAAGACGTTCGAGGGTTTGGATGTTCATAGTTTTCTCTTGTAATAAACAATTTGCAACAGCTATATATATATATATATATATATATATATATATATATATATCTATCTCAATTCCAATTATGGAATTGGGGGCAGAGGTACCCAAAGCGAGAACAATTGGGGAACTGCCTAATCAAATCTCGTTTTTTCTCTCTTTCCCTTAACTCTTTTACATTTCAGTTTGTTCGAATTTGTGAAGTCGCAATTTATCAAAATTTCGGTCGTAGTGTAATTTCGAGCTGAGAATCTATTTGTTAAATCGATACAGTTCCTTGAATTGTATCTTGGAGCAGCTCTATATTACATTCCATAGAAATTCTGCACTTAGTGTGTTTTACGCACACTAGGTGTTTGATAATTTGTTTCAAAGTAAAAATCGAACACATTGCTTTTAGTTGATTATCATTTTACCTCATTGGTTTGGATTAAACATCAAGCAAGCAATATTTTGTTGACTGCATTTTTTAGTGAAGTAATCAAACTGAATTTTTCTCTTCCATACTCATTCTCGATATATTCGTGCATATCCGATCCTTTTAGTAGAAGGTTCGTTGTAGACGTTCTATCCAGTAGTAGCTTCCGTTAAACAATTTTTTTAAACTAAATTTTCGTAATCATTTGCGTGTAAAACTCAAGGGATATATTCAACCCCCCTTCTAGATCCATAGCCATTGTCTAACAAGTGGTATCATGAGCTCCGGTTAATTATGGTGCTTTGGTAAAACTTCTTGGATCATGGCGAACGAACCTAAAGGGGCTTATAATAGAGCTCCAGTTTTTACAGGTGAAAATTACAGCTACTGGAAGGATTGCATGCGCGTCCATATTAATTCCATAGATCGGAAGGTTTGGAACGTTATTTTAAATGGTCCCATGGAAATTACTATGACTAACGCGGAAGGCGTTGTCGTTCCTAAACCCGAAGCTCAATGGACTGAGGAGGACGAGAAAAAGTACAACTATGATTGGAAGGCTCGTAATATGATCATCTCCTCCTTAGGGGTTGATGAGTATTATCGAGTCTCCCATTGTGAAACGGCCAAAGCCATGTGGGATGCTTTACAAGTAGCCCAGAAGGCACTAATGATGTTAAGATGGCTCGTATTAATACACTAACGCAAGAGTTTGATTTGTTTTACACGAAGCAAGGGGAAACCATTGCGGATATGCAAAAACGATTTACTCACATTATCAACAAATTGCATGTTCTTGGTAAACCAATTCCTAATGAGGTTGCTACTAACAAAATTCTGAGGTGTTTTAACAGGGAATGGCAACCGAAGGTCACCGCAATCAAGGAGGCCAACGATCTCGCTACACTAGACCTCACAACACTCTTTGGTAAACTCGATGAGCATGAGCAAGTGGTTATTAGCTTTGATAAACATGAAAAGAGTATCAAGAAAGAGAAGGCAAAAGATACGGAGAAGAAGTCGATAGCTCTTAAGGCTTCTTGTTCGAAGTCCACACATCAAGAGCTAAGTGATAATGAAACCAATAATGACAAAGATGAAGAATCCGGTGATGATATGGGCTTATTTGTGAAGAGGTACAATAGATATGTTCGTAAAAACGATATTCAACACTCGGATAGAAATCTAGTCAAGTTTAGGAAGCAATCTAGAAGCGAAGGAAATAAAAATGGCAAGAGCCGAATTGTCCATCTCTAAAGAAAGACAAAGATAAGGATAATGACAAGAGTCGCTCAAATAAAAAGTCCAACAAGTCTCGACGAGCATACATTGCTTGGGAAAGCGATAGTGAGTCGGAGAAAGATGATTCCTCAAGTGACGAAAGTGAATCCGTTAACTTTTGTCTTATGGCACGCCACAACAAAGCAAAAGAGGTAAAGCATTCTAAATATGATCATGTTAATACTATCTCGCATTTATAGTTACAAAAGGCTTTTGACATGTTGCACTATGAGGCTAAGGAAGCATTTCAACGTTTAGCCTCAAATAAAAGGATTTTCACGTATTTGGAGAAGAAGGTTTTTGATTCCGAAAAGGAATTGGAAGCCCTCAAAAACTCTATAGTGGACACATCAAAAGCCCAGGTTGAAGATGACCCTACCTCTTGGTTCAATTAGGGCTCTGACACTTGTCATATTTGGCAACGAGAGGTGAGAATCCACAAGGCCAAATTGGACAAGGCTCTTAAGCCAAAAGTTACGTTTGCTATTGATCGATCACATTTTCGTGAAAGCATGAATAATCCATATCAAAAGTATACCTATGTGATTCGAGATAGTGATAGCAAAAGTAAATTCCAAATAAACCGTAATTGTCTTTACTGTTGTAAGCCTAGTCATACTATTGCGAAATGCCGCTTCAGAAGGTTTCTTGTTCCGAAAGGCATCTACCAATGGTTGCCCAAGTGCGGTTGGTTTCACTCACCTTAAAGGAGCCAATGAGAATTGGGTACCTACTCTCCCTTGATTATTTTTGTAGGTACAAAGTCTTGAGACCACCGAAAGAAGATGGGTTTTGGATAGTGGCTGCTCGAGACATATGACCGGAGACATAACTCTTTTTATCGACTTTGTGGCGAAGAAAAAGGGGTTTGTCACCTACGGAGATAACAACAAGGGACAGATACTTGGTAAAGGTAGTATAGGTAACCCCTCATCTACTACTATCTCTGATGTACTTCTTGTGGAAGGCCTTAGACACAACCTTTTAAGCATTAGTCAACTATGTGACAAGAATTATAAAGTATCTTTTTCAAAGGATTGTTGCATAGTTGAAGATAGCGACAAAAAGAATGTGTTTAAGGGCTTGAGGGTGAACAACGTCTATATGCTAGACTTAAATGAGGTATTGTTGAATGGAGACAAGTGTCTAGTCGCTATGAATGAAGATTCATGGTTGTGGCATAGACGATTGGCTCACATCAACTTTGATTTGCTTAACAAAATCAACTACCTACCTAAGATTGGAACATACACATTAACACCCTTATTTACCCTTTTATCAAAATTACTTTACACCTACAAAATGCCCTTTATAGTAATTTACTAAGTATAAATTCATTGACCAATAGTATTATTCTTATTTGCCAAGTGGCATAACTTTTTTGAAAATTTCAAAAAATTACCCTTCCCTCTTTCCCTCACATTCTCTCTCCTTCACACCTACCCTTTTTCTCCCTCTTTCTCTCTATTTCTCGTCTCTCTTCTTTCCTCTTTCTCCTTCTCATTCAACCCTAAAATTTCCTTTTTCAGAATGAATCTCTTCCCTCCTCTCTCGTCTCATACTTGAAGCTTGAAAGAGAAACTCATTTCCTCTCACCAGTTCTAAGCTCTTCCCATTTCTCCTAAGGTAAGATGTTTTTTGAATCTGGTTTTTTATCTAATCGCCTTCATTTTATGTTTCATAGATTTCATCTTTAACTTCTTTCTCTGAATGTTGGGTTGATTTTTTCTTGTGCATTTTTTGTTCGGTTCGCATCTATTGATCGCCAAGGGTGCCAGTCTCACTGCCGAGAATGCAAATGGTATGTATCGATAATATTTGTTAAGTTTGATGTGTAGGATTCTGAATGTTTGCTAAGTTTTATGATTCTCTAACAACAAATCGCTTTACATATTCAGTGTTTTTATTACTGGTTTTGTTACTGGTTTTGTCTTTGTTAATCATGCTGTAAATATTCAGTGTTGATTTTTTCTTGTGCATTTTTTGTTCGGTTCGCAACTATTGATCGCCAAGGGTGCTAGTCTCACTGCCGAGAATGCAAATGGGTATGTATCGATAATATTTGTTAAGTTTGATGTGTAGGATTCTGAATGTTTGCTAAGTTTTATGATTCTATAACAACAAATCGCTTTACATATTCAGTGTTTTTATTACTGGTTTTGTTACTGGTTTTGTCTTTGTTAATCATGCTGTAAATATTCAGTGTTGTTATAATAATAACATTAGCTTTGAAATACTTTTTTTATGACTCTGATCCTTTTTAAAGCGAATGTATGATGGTTACTGCAAACCGATTTTGTAATACTTTTTAACGAGATAAATTATCGGTGAAATGAGTTGTAAATGATTGGTTGTTAAATTGGACTGCAGATTTATAAAATTGATTACCTTAATGGATGTACTGCCCTCCATTTGGCTGCTTTGAATGGCTACACTCGGTGCATTCGGATCCTCCTTGCCGACTATATACCAAGCATCCCTAACTTTTGGGGTGTATTACAGACGGGCGATTACAAATCAATCGAAGAATTTGATCAAATGTACTCATTCACACCTAGAAGTCCTATTGTAAAATTGTAATCATCGATTATAAACTGTTTTCGAAAGTTAATTTTGTCTTTGATCGGTTGCATCCAAAGTGGTATTTGCGAGGTGATTAACAAAACTTCTGATGGAGGCATCACTGCTCTGCATATGGCAGCATTGAACGGACATGTTGAAAGTGTGCACTTGCTTTTGGAATTGGGAGCTTCCGTGTCCGAGGTTACCGTAGAGGATGGAACTACTATCGATTTAATCGGTAATTATTGATTATCTCATAGTCCATGTGATAAAGTTATGTCAAGTGTTTGCTTTGGAAAGTCGGTATTTATATTCCTACTATTTGTCGATTGATTCCATATCTGTGTGCGCTTCTTGCAGGTTCTGGGAGCACTCCACTTCATTATGCTGCATGTGGTGGAAATGCACAATGTTGTCAAGTATGTTTCGATTTTCTTTTCGCATAAAATTTTATTGTTGCTCTTAACATTGTAGTTCTATTGATTTTTTCTTGTGCATTTTTTGTTCGGTTCGCAGCTATTGATCGCCAAGGGTGCCAGTCTCACTGCCGAGAATGCAAATGGGTATGTATCGATAATATTTGTTAAGTTTGATGTGTAGGATTCTGAATGTTTGCTATACAAATTAGACGGAATCATCGTTATATCGGAACTATGCGCAAGTTTATCAGTGTAGGATTGTGTACGGTGTTTTGTTGTACTTACATGAATCACTCGATTCACTTCCATTGCTGTGTACGTTGATTCCTTTAAATAACATCTTGCTAATCCATATTATCACAGTGTGAATGTTCCATACGGAGAGCCAGAAGACCGGTTGATGATCATAGAATTGCATTCTGTTGGCGACATATTCTGCATTAAATGCGGATCAATTGTTGGATTAAAATATGTAAGGTCATCCAGTTCTTGAATCTCATGATTTTTTGGTTTATTTATATACCCTTGATTTTATATCTTATTTTGTTTTAGTTGTCCGCTTACGACGAGAGTCAGAAGCACAAAGAAGGAATGTTTATCCTGCAAGGTAATCAATTAGTTAAGAATATGTTTATGCATGATCGGTAGGCTGTGTTGTCTATCACAGAATGTAGAAAATAGCAGTTTTGTTCAAATTCAGCTACATAGCGTAGTTATTCTGCATTTTGATTACATGTGTTTTGTATATTACATAGGCTAAAGATGTTGGGGCCTGATGAAGAATATCAGGACATGCCTGCTCTTGAAGACGCTTGATTTTCTTACTCTGAGGATGATTTGCATTTTGAAATTTACATTATTTATGCTTAATCATGTTGTTAAAATGTAGTAATATATCAGGAAATAGATACTTAACAATTCTGCTATTTTGGAATTGGTATATTTGCAATACCATTGATAGAACTTTTAAATGTTAGTTAATTGAATTATAATCAGCATTTTGTTTTTGGATTGTCTTTTGTGGAACCTTGATTTCAACACAAGTGCTAATTGAGTTAGTCAACATACAAAAAAAAAATTATCAAGCATTTATTATAGATTGATAGGCCTAAAAAATATGTGGATTTTGTGGAACCTTGTTTTTGGATGGTTATAATTCTTTCAAACCTATTGGTTCTTTAGTTAACTATATGTTTTCTTTGTAAAAAAGTGTTTTTTGTTTGGTTTGGTTTGTTGTTAGATTTATGGAGCTCCTTCATCTAAGTGGAAGTTTTTGAAGAATAGAAGGCTTTAGAATTGGGGTATGGTTTATTGAGTATATTAGTTTCTGCACTTCACCCTTATAAATATAGAAATATTTTAATTTTTTGAAGGTTGAGGTTGGTAGAAAGTGGAGAATGATTGCAAAATAGAAATTAGGAAATCAACTTCCCTATATAAGTATTTTTGTTTATGATCTATGTAGTGCCACACTCCAGGACTTTGCTTGAATTTTGTTTACATTCGATTCAATTACTTACTTTTACTTTTTTGCAAACTATTATCAATATCGACTAATCTGTGTCGTGATATTGCATCATAGTTATGATACACAATGCATTCTTCCTTTTCTTTTTTTTTAGGAGAAGGATGTGTGTTAGAATTTCTCATGCCATAGTCCTATTTGTGCTGTCATAACACAAAATCTGTCACATTATAATAACCTATTTCATAGTTATATTAGTGAAAACCATAGTTGAAATATTGTTATTGAGCAGGCGGTGTTGTCCATGAGAAGGGCTTTCTACCTTGTAATACCCCAAAATTTGCTCTCCCTTTTTGTCATCATAGCATAGCATTATCATTTATCATATCATATCCACCTCATTAGCATTGCATTTAACATAGAAAAATGAAGCATAACATCCCTCTTACCATCAAGGCATGTGATCAGGTGGAAGGTGGACAATCAAGGGATCATTCAAAGCACAAAAAGGTCAATCAAGTTGCCTCAAGGCAAGCCAAGAGATCTCTCATGTCTCACACTATCTCAATTGATCATCCACTGTCTCAAGGAAGTGAGATCCAATGGGAGATTGAAACAATACATACTTCATCATGCAAGAGGTTCAAAAACTGAAGGAAAACCCTCAAAAGAGATAGCTCATTGATCCAAAGTCACCCTCAAATGGTATATCTCATCATCCTTTAAGAGGGTAGACAATATACTCTGAGGAAGTTGAAATTGGAGACTGCACTTTTCCCTCATAACCAGAGGGGGTCAAAATTAGGGTTTCTAATAAAATCAGGGAATCTATGATTTTTTGGGCAAAACTTGATGTCATGGTATTCTACATGTTCTTAAGTGTATGTATGTGGAAAATTACCTCTCAATTGGTTTTAGAAGTGGTTCAATTGGAAGAAAGTTAAAAAATCAGAGAAATTGGGGTCAAGTCAAATAATCAGTGGAAAAAGTCAACTCTTGACTTTTGAGGCCAAATTCATGAAATTCATGTTATATGTGACCAATGTACAAAATTTGATCAAGAAACTCCAAAGGAATCATAAAAAAATCAAGATGTAGAAAGTTGCCATTTTTGGAAGAAGTAGGGTTTCCAAAAATAGTAATTTTGAGCCATTTTGCATCAGAGTTTGAACCAAGGCCATTCAAAATTGGAGCATCAAATGAAAACTCCACTCGGCCACAACAAAAGATCTTGTTTCAAGCTTCAAATCCATGTGTAGAACATCTCCATTGGATAAAAATTGAGTGAGATATGATTGATCAAAGTTGGAGCAAAGTAGGTTCAAAACTAGGTCATGACCAAGGATTCTCAGGTCACGCGCATGTCCTTTTTACAAACAGTTGGTGGGCAAAATGTACACCTATTTTTCTCAGGGTTAGAGGCTTCATTTGCAAAACTTGTCAACATAAAACATGTTCCTTGCAGTGTCCTCTTCAAGTTTCATGTTGGGCAAAAGTTGATTTGATCAAGCTATGAAGTAGATATGGTGAGTCCAAGTTGCTATGATCATGCTGAGATTCCATGCCATGATTGCCTCACTAACCAACCTTATTGCCACGCCTTGGTAGCAGTTCCAAATGTGACTGTTTTAAGTCATTTTGCAACTTATTCCAAACCTCATTTCAACTCAAATTTCAAACCAAACTTGTAGTAATATATCTCCTCTTTCCAATGACTCCAAAAACACACCATATCATCCATTAAATAGGGAGAAAAACATCATCAAATTACCATGTTTCCAACTGTCACCAAAATGCCAAAAGCAAGTGTTGTTGCTGTTTCACAATGTGTATACATATTCCACACTGCCACTTTTCCTCATTTGAACCAACAAATTCTTACTTGCACGTGCTGCTCATGATCATTATACACTAAAGAGGAATAACAAAAACTTGTGAAGCAAGTTTCTCTTGCCGCCACACCAAAACAGCTCATCTTCACTATTCCTTTCACTTGCTCCTCACCATAACAATCTAAACATCCATCTCACCATAGCATAGCCATTGAAAAATCGTCCCCTAACTAACTTGACTCAATTAGTTAGGATGGACTCAATTTAACCACCTTGACTCACTCTAATCAACTCACTAAACCATGGTTAGCTCACACTATAAATGACAACCTCACTCTCTAACTTCATTTTCTAACTCCATTCTTCTCATTTCACTCCAAAATACTCTCTACTTTTCTCTCTGATTCTCTAACTCTTTTTTCATCAAAAACTTATTCTCTTGCACGAGATTTTCATCTACTTCATCTTCATCATCATCAATGGAGCATGATTGAATCCACACGATTTCCTCAAGTATACTTCAGCAAGCATTGAATCTCTTTGCTCTCAAGATAGCATTTATTTTGCTTAGTTTTGAAGCTCCAAGGTTGAAGAAGCAAGTATTTCCTCTGGTTTTCTCAAACTCTACAAGAACTGCAAGATCAGGTTCCAAAGCTCACAAATTCTTCTCTCACGTTTACTTGTTTATTTTGTTGTTTTCATGATGATTTGAGCTTAATAGAAGCATTTGAACTCTGGCTAGTTGATAGAGCTTCTTAGAAGCTTAGATCCAAAAACTTAGGGCAACATGTTCATGCTTGTTTCTTGCCGTATGTGAATGGTTTGATGATTTCGTTGGTAGATTCATGCTCTACATTACTTCCTCTTCATTTTGGTATATTATATGTGGAATTCTGGAAAATTTGAAGTTGCAGACGGTGGTGGTTCGCCGGAGAAGGTGACCGGAGGTCCCTCTCCGGCCGGTAGCCTTGAATGCTAGGGTTTTCTTCCAGTTTTAATCTTGTCCGTTGATTGTTCATGATCATGCGTTCCAAAACATGCCAGCACATTAAAAACAAGTGTGCTCCTCACGTGATTTTTTTTGATTTTCATTTAAATGTTTTGTGGCGCGGTGCATGCTAACTAATGTGTTCCCTCACGTGTGTGTGTTGATCTTGTATACTTTGACTTGGCTGTTGACTTGACCTGATCCAAGGGTTTTCCTTGCTTTGACTGAAACTCCATGCTAGTTATTATGTTCCACGCGTTTGATGGACCTAGACCAAATTGCTATTCACACCCTTGCATTTTAAAGCCCAATTAATGTGAACTGAATATTTGCTATGCTTGCACCCCCATTCCTTTTTCCATTTCATTTTATTTTTTTCCATTTTTCTACATGTATGCTTTTTAATTTTTAAAAATACCAAATAGCATCATAAAATTCCATAAAAATTCATGAACATCATTAAGACATTTATAAAATTTTTGATGATTTTAATTTCTGATTTTTATGACATTTTTGCCCCTGTTGCATATTTTCTTTGAACTTTTCATTTGTGTGCATTCCATTGATAATACATGAATTTGTGCATTTTTCTTCTTGATCATCAAAAATGGTTTTGCTTTGCTTCTTTTTGAATTCAGTCATTAATGCCTTGAAGTATGTCATATGATTTTTATTTGATTTTTTAGGACATTTTATGACATGTCTTGGTGTTCATTTTTGTAATACTTTGCATGTGCATTCAATTTGACCTAAGTGCTTTGTATGAAGGCACCTTGCCTTGAACTTTGCATGCTACTTTGGTATGTGATTCATTTCTGATTTGTGTATCTCAAAATCATGCTTGAATAATTTTCATGAACTCATTTGATCTTTGTTTAAAACATTTCATTTGAAGCATAATAACATGTCATATCCTCATAATCTTTGTGCATGTTTACATGATTGCTTTTGTGCATGCTTGCAAGATCATTTGCCTATTTTGTGAACTATTCATTTGACATTATAGGTCATTGGTACATATTATGTGGCATCATTGCATGTTCACTTTCACTTGAACTTTGTGTATCCTTAATATGAAGTACTTGTGTTTTCCTTTGAACTTCCATTTCAATTCTAATTCTCCTTTTACCTCTTGATTGTCTTGATAGTTGCTACATGAATACTTGTGAGGTGTTTGTGAATCATTTTTCATTTCATTTCAATTCTGATCCTTGGATCACATGTTCCATTTATGCATGTTTCTTTCATTTCTTTTCATCTTTCATCTTCCTTTTCTTATGGTAACATGTTCTAATGCCATGGATGATGATTGTTGCTCATTCACTTGAACTTGCTTGATGATAATCATTTGTTTTCCATATGATGCACATTCTGGTTGTGACCAATAGGATTTGATTTCTCATCTTATTCTTTTGAGCTTTATTGTGCATTAAATGTTTCTTTTACTTCTTATATTTCTTACACATGTTTACTAACCATGTAGGGGCTTTGGTAAGTTGCAATTGAGTGTGGATAAGGAATCCACATTCAAACCTCTTTCCTTTCATCTCTTTTACAATTCAATCTTGTGTTTTGTTAAGCACTTGTGTGCTTTCTTTTAATAACTCATCACTTTCCCTTTTTGAGCTACAATTCATCTTCTACTTTAGAAGTGAATTGTCTAACTCATCTCTTCTTTAGACTTTAGGTTTAAAACCTCACAAACCCTTAGGATCACTCCCTTAACTAATCAATTAGGATTGAGTCTTAGTTCATATAGATTTTTACCTTTATCCTCTCTTGAGTCTCTTTTCTCATCTCAAAGAAAATTCAAAATATATAATAAAGGTAGGCATTTATTGTATTTAGGCCTTTCATATAAAGAAAAGATTATAAGGGGTCTTCTCTTGTAATCTTAGAATATGTAGCATATAGCCCATCTTGGGTCAATGTGTTAAACATTTGATCTTGTATGAAGGACTTAAATGTAATACTTGTTGAAGGTACAAATAAAAAACACTTCTTCATTTCATAATCAACAAAAACACTTAATAAACACAAGTATGCTAGTGTGTTTGAACCTTGACAATTGGAACTAAGTGTGGGGGTCTTCTTCACTCTTAGTGTATCTTCTTACTCATTCCATCTTGGAATGTGAGAATGTACACATTCCAATGGCTAAGATTCAGACACACTATCATATGCAAACAAATAACAAAACACTTCTTTCTAAAAGACAAAAACAAACAATAACGTCTTTCCTTTGGGAATTCTTTTCTCACCTCATTCACTCTCAACGTACGAACGCGCTTCTTCTCGTTCTCTTGCAAGATGGTAACGCACTCGGACCAGCGAGCCTACAACACCTGAGCTAGAACGTAAGCCGTTCCCTAAAAAACACAAACAAACCATCCCTAGTGAGGGGAGCTACGTCGCTCTGATTCTCATGTTCCCGATGAGATACGCAGGCAGTGGGGTAGGGCCCATGCGAGCACTTCTTTTATTTTCCCTACATTTGTTCTCTTTCTTTTTTCATTCCTTTTCCAGTTCCTTTTCCAGTATCTTTTCCTACACCCTTTGATCGAGACAAGCAAGCGTGGATTCCATCGGGTACGATGGACGCGTGGGGGTGCTAATACCTTCCTCTCGCGTAACCGACTCCCTTACCCATTTCTCTTGGTCGCAAGACCTTGTTCTTTCCTTCTCTCAGGTTTATGCGGTGTTTCCTTTCCCTCTCTTGGGATAAATACACATTGCTGGCGACTCTGTTCGGTGCCACTTTCGCGTTTGTACTAGGATGAAAATCCCGGGAGCGACAACTGGCGACTCTGCTGGGGACAGGTTGACCTATTGCTGGTCCATCCTAAGCGAGTCAATCCTAGCGCTTGTTTGCTTTTCTTTCATTGGGTGTTTACTGTTATTTCGTATTTGCTGTTTACTGTATTTATTACTTGTACCATATTTACAGCATTGTAGCATTTACATTTCATATATTATACTGTGTTGCACTGTTCTGTCTGTTTGGCGGGATGGGATTTCTGAGGGATGAGCGCAGTACACAGGCTCGAGTATACACCTAGATTTAGAGTGGAGAGTAGTGGGACCTACGTGCCATTTGTGTACGTTGGGTAATCACGAAATTCACAGCTAGACGAGGCTATCTTGGGATCCATCATGGCGTACGCATCTTGCGTATTCCAGGATGTCGATCTAGAGAGCTGTCGACTCTAGTGACCGATCATGAGGACCTTAGTGGAAATATCTCTCTTTAGTGGTGACAGTGGCAGACCACATTCTGTGGCAAACCCACTCGCACCCGAGGGCCCACTTTGGTACTTGCATAGGATGACCTTTATTTTCTAAGGTGAGTCAGTGGACGACCTCTTTGATTGGCATAGCATTGTATCCTATGGGCTGAATGTGCTATCGCTTCTCAAACCTCCGAAGCTGACAAGCCTTATTTTCTAGGAACCACATGTGAGTACGGGTGGGATGTTTACAGGTTTGCAGGTAACCCAGCCTCCTACATACCGTACTTGTGATTCTATGATTATTACAGACAGTGTACCCTATGACAGTGTTTTGAGTATTCATCTCAAATATATTGCCAGATTCAGTGCGGAGACACAGTGCACACAGTTCAACACAGACACAGACACCTGGATACCTGATCACATGCCTTTTGCATTTGCATAATCATATCATAACAGGTTATGTTTGTCATTTTCAGGTACCTACCATATTGTCTGATTCCAATCATGAGTTCCCAAGAAGTTGAGGTTAAAAGGAAGAATAATGTGTCATACAAATTCCCTGATCCTAAGCTGGATTTATTGAACAAGATGATAGGCATGGCTGGTTCTGATGTTCTCAGCACTTTTCAGAAGGAATATGGAGAGCTGATTAAGATGGTCCGTGCATTCACAAAGTATGAGAAGGATGGGTTGCATACTTTCTTACAGTTCTATGAGCCATCAATGAGATGTTTCCTATTCCCTGACTACATTCTGATGCCCACTCTGGAGGAATTCTCATTTATTTTGGGAATTCCAATTACGTCTGCTATACCGTACTTTTCTGAAGGTGCTCTTGCCCCTGAAGTAATCGCTGTTGTTCTACATCTAGACCTGTTTGTTGTGAAAAGTGGCCTAAGCAGACTCAAAGAAGACGAAGGATTTCATTTGGAGTTTCTTTTTCAACGAGCTCAGGAAGCTGCCAAGGCTAACAATTGGACTACTTACAACGCTGTGTTAGCTCTTTGTATCTATGGTTTGGTGCTTTTCCCCGGTCAGCTTGATTTTGTTGATATGCAGGCGTTGAAAGTGTTCATTTTGAAGAATCCGATTCCTACCCTGCTAGGGGATTTTTATCACTCAGTACATTACAAAAATGAGAGGGCAAGAGGGAGTTTGGTTAGTTGTTATACCCAGTTGTTATGTCATTGGCTCTTCAAACATTTACCTCGGACTGGTACGTTTGTAGAAACTGCTGAGACAATGAAGTGGTCCAAGAGATTGATAGGTTTGACTGCCAATAACATCATTTGGTTTGATCCCAAATTACTGATGATAGAGCTTACTGTCAAATGTGGAAGTTTTCCGAATGTGCCTCTACTTGGAAGAAGAGGTGGGATTAATTATAACCGGGTATTAGCAGTTAGACAATTTGGTTATGCCTCGAGACATCCTCCTACTGATGAAGAGATTAGCGCTTCTCTATTTTTCATGGGAACCAAGAATGAAAGAGTGCCTGAAGTAATAAATGCTTGGAAATTTAGGCAGAGAGAGGGAAAGTTGACTTTCGGCAAAGGAGACTGTAGATCGTACCCTGACTATGATGCTTGGATTGAGATGAAGGTCAAAAAGCAGTTGCTACCCTTTTCCAGAGAGGTTCTCTTATGTCCAGATCAACATTCCATGGTACCGACTGAAGAGTGCGAGAAATGGAAGAAAATGGTTAGAGAGCTGCAGATAGAGAACTCTGGAATGAGCAGATGTCTTCAGAAAGCTCTAGCTGACAACAAAGAGTTGGAAAAGAGAGCGTTGAAAGCAGAAAAAACTCTGGCGGACAAAGAAGAAGATTTTGATGACAGAGCTCGATATTTCCGGAAGCTTACCTTGGGAGCAGATGATACTAGTCAGGCTCATAAGGCTACAAAGCAGGCGTTAGCCCGAAGCAAGGATTCGTTAGCTAAACTCCGTCAAGCTTGGGATGAAGTCAGAATTGAGAACTCTGAATTGCTGACCCAGTTAAAAGATAAAAATGAAGAGCTGAAGAAAGCACATGAAGCAAGAAGAAAACATCGAGAAGACCTTAACAAAAGCCAAGAACTGATAAGGAACGCTGAAGATAAGCTGAAAACTGCCAACCAAGAGCTTGAAGATGTCACAACAGAGCTGAAGCTGGTTAAAATTCAAGCTGGAATCAAGAGGCGCAAAGGAGCCAATGAAGATGAAGCCTTGATGATTCATGTGGGGTCATTAGAGGATGCATTGGAAAAAAGGGACGTAGTAATCAAAGAGCTGATTGAGAAGCCGCATCATCAGCGTACCCGCATCCTGTTTGAAGAGATTAAGTACTCCAGCCAGAAGCTGAAAGACGTAGAGCTATCAGATTAGTATTTTTTGTTGTTTCTTTGTAATTGGTAATGGTTACCATCAGGATTGTTGATGGATCCATTTGACTGCTTGTTTCTTATTCTGTTGCTGAAACTATGACTAATGTACTCGAAAATTTTTGGGAATTTGTATGAAAGGAGCTATTTCTGTTCACAATTTCTGGTCTTCAGATATATGTGATGTGTTATCTGCACGCCGGCACACTACAAAATCACAATGTCTGGTCTTCAGATATTTGTGATTGGCATATGTGAATATCTCTTCATGGCAAAACTCAATAATCACGATTTCTAGTCGTCAGGAATTCGTGGTTACGATTGGAATCAGGATATGAAAAGTATCTTGAAATGACAAACATAACTTTGCATTTACATTTGCATATCATTTTTGCATTGCAGGTTTTCTTCTTTTGCAGGCGCCTGCTAACCTTTATTTGGTTTTCAGGCACGATAGCTGATACCCCAGTTCATCGATATTCTACCCGACGTAATCAAGCCAGAGTAATGGAACAAGTTCAGACTGAGTTAGCTGATTTGAGGGGAAGAATGGAGCAGTTCATGAACCTTATGCAGGGGATCGCTCAAGGTCAGGAAACTATGAGGGCTGGTCAGGAGGCCATGAGAGCCACTATTCAGAGATTGGAAACTGAAATCCCGAATCACAATGTGCGCACTTCCCCCGTTGGCAATGTCCCTACTGGTGGAGTACATTTGGGACTTGATGATAATGGTTTGGAGGATGGTCCAGAGGATCAGTTTACCACACTCAACAACGACAGGGGTTTCTACAATGATGACCGGAAGTATGAAGGGCTGGATGAAAGACTCAGGGCTATTGAGAGCCAAAATCCTCTGGGGATTGACGTGGAAGACATGGGTCTCGTGCAGGGTGTGAGGATTCCTCCCAAGTTCAAGCTTCCTACACTGGATAAGTACAACGGCAGTACCTATCCCAAAACACATTTGCAAGCTTACAATCGCAAGATTGCCGCTTACACTGAGGACCAAAAGCTCTGGATGTATTTTTTCCAGGATAGCCTGTCAGGCGCCTCCCTGGAATGGTACATTAAGCTGGACAGGGTTCATATAAGGAGTTGGAAAGATTTGTACGCTGCGTTTCTGAAGCAGTATCAATATAATCTGGACATGGCACCTAATCGTACTCAATTGCAGAGTATGACTCAGGATAACAAGGAGGGCTTTAAGTAGTACGCACAGAGATGGAGAGAATTGGCTGCTCAAGTTCAACCACCTTTGGGTGATCGTGAGATGGCTGATATGTTCATGAGCACACTTCAAGGGACGTATTTGGATAGACTTGCTGCATGTCCTTCCACGGGGTTTGCCGATATCGTCGTTGCTGGGGAACGAATAGAAAGTCTGCTGAAATTGGGTAAGATTCAAGATGTTGCTTCAAGTTCGAAGAAACCCTTTGCCAATGGACCAAGGAAAAGAGAAGGGGAGTCCAGCGCTGTGTATAGAGGAAAGGGCAGAGGCAGGACTCAATCTTACCATCAGGTGGATGCTGTAACCATTCCGGTTCCAGCAGTACAACAAGCTCCAGATCAGCAAGCTAGACCCTGATTCTAAACTAATAGACAAAGGGACCGTAAGTTTGATCCCTTGCCTATGACATATGCTGCTTTGTTACCACAACTGCTCAAAGAGAAGTTGGTTGAACTTCGGACTATGAAGCCACTAGATACCGAAAAATTGCCTCAAGGTTACGATGCTAATGTTCGATGTGAATTTCATTCTGGTGCGCCAGGTTACTCAATAGAAAAGTGCTGGGCCTTTCAACATAAGGTTCAAGATCTGATCGACGCAAAATCTATTAATTTCTCTAAGCCGCCGAATGTTCGTGATAACCCAATGCCTCATCATGGAGGTGCAGGCACGAATGCTATTTTTGATGGCGAGAAGTTGAATTTGATTACTGATGTTAATTTGGTAAAGACTCCGCTGTTGATTGTAAAAGAACGTTTGTTAAAAGAAAAGGTATTTCCTGGATGCGCCTATGATTGCGAGGATTGTTCAAAACAGGTTAATGGCTGCAGTACGTTGAAAGTTGGACTGCAGGATCTTATGGACGAAGGAAGACTTCATTTTGATAAGATAGAGAAGGAGAAAGATGTTTCTGCTGTTACCATTTACTATAATCCAGTTGAGATACAGGTGCCTGTTGAGGAGCCTGTTGCTATCATCGTGCCCGAGAGGCCGAGACTAGTTACGATTATAGTTCCTGAATCGGCTGCTTATGTGTCTAATAGGGCAGTTCCGTGGCAATATGGAACCGATACTCATCAAGGAGGAAGTCAGCAGAAAGCAGGGGCTGCTGTTGGTACTAGCATTGAGAATGTCAGTGGACCAAGTGGTTTCACCAGAAGTGGTCGGCTGTTTGCCCCTCAGACTCTAAGGAGTGATAAGGAAGCAAAAGTTGCTGCAAGAGCGAAAGGAAAACAGGTTGTTGATGACAAGGTGCCTGCTCAGGAAGAGGACCCTAAAGTCAATTTTGATAATGATGTTGAGGAATTTATGAGGGTTATCAAAAAGAGTGATTACAAGATCATTGACCAGCTTAATCAGACACCCTCTAAAATTTCGATATTATCCCTGCTAATGAGTTCAGATGCACACCGGGCTGCTTTGTTGAAGGTTCTGAATATGGCATATGTTCCCCAAGAGATTACAGTGAATCAGTTGGAGGGAGTAATTTCTAATGTGAATGTGAGACACGGGTTGGGGTTTACGAATAGGGATTTGACTCCAGATGGACGTAATCACAACAAGGCTTTGCACATCACACTTGAATGCAAAGGAGCTATTTTGTCGCATGTGCTAGTCGACACAGGTTCTTCATTGAATGTGTTACCCAAAAAGGCCCTGATGAAAATTGAAGTAGATGGATTGGTTCTTAGACCCAGTGATCTGATTGTGAGAGCTTTCGATGGATCCCAGAGATCGGTGTTCGGAGAGGTAGAACTACCAATACAGGTTGGTCCACAGATATTCAAGACGGTTTTTCATGTTATGGACATTCAGCCTGCTTACAGCTGTTTGTTGGGCCGACCATGGATTCATGTAGCAGGCGCAGTTACCTCCACACTTCATCAAAAGCTCAAGTACGTGTTCGAGGGTCAAGTGGTTACTGTTTACGGCGAGGAAGATATATTCGTGAGTCATCTATCCACTTTCAAATATGTGGAAATGGATGGAGAAATTCATGAAACCCTGTGCCAGTCTTTCGAAGCCCTGAATATCAATAACTTACCAGAATCTACTTCAGCAGCAGTGGTGTCGAATGTGCCAGGTGGGCCGAGTGCATCAATTGCGTCATACAAGTAAGCCAGAGAAGTGGTCGAAAGCGGAAATGCCCAAGGTTGGGGTAAGGCTATTGACGTGTTTGTGAAAGAAGATAAGTTTGGCATTGGATACCAACCGGGTCGGACGCCAGTTCCCCGATTCCGTGGGCCAATCAGCTTCAACAGTGGAGGAATTATCAATCCCAATCAGTCCTGCTCAGCAATAGAAGATGACGCTGAAAGCTCAGATTATCTGGACAAATGGGTGTATGCACTAGCCCCAGGCGAGGCATTGCAAAACTGGTATAGCGAAGAAATCGTTCATGTTGTACACCATTCAGAGTAATAATTCTTGTCTTTCATAATGCATAAAATCCCACACTCTGCCCAAGGTGTGAGGATCCATTTGTAGGGCCACCATATTTTCTCATATAATGTTCAAATATCAATAAAAGGACGTTTTTGTTTACAAATTTGTGTTCCCTTATTCTTTCTTTATTTTTATTTTTGCACAAAGAAAATTAAAAATGATAATGCACTTTCTTTTCTTTTGTTTTCAAGCAAAAATAATCTAAAATAAAGCATAAATCCAATCATGCAGACTTGATTATGTGAATTCCTCTGAAAATGATGCTGTTATGCCCACGTATGATTTCGACAATCCGATCTATCAAGCTGAGGAAGAAAGTGATGAAGACTATGAACTCCCAGAAGAATTAGCTAGACTGTTGAAACAGGAAGAAAAGACCATTCAGCCTCATCAGGAAGCGCTTGAGATCATCAATATTGGGTCAGAGGAAAGCAAGAAAGAGATCAAGATTGGTGCGAGTCCGCGGGCTGATGTAAAGCAAGAGCTGATAGTTATGCTACGGGAATACGTTGACATCTTTGCTTGGTCATATCAAGATATGCCAGGTTTAGATACAGATATAGTTGTGCATAGACTACCGTTGAAAGAGGATTGTCCACCGGTCAAGCAGAAGCTGCGCAGAACGAAACCAGAAATGGCGTTGAAGATCAAGGAAGAAGTACAGAAACAGTTGGATGCAGGTTTTCTGGCAGTAACCAACTATCCTCCTTGGGTGGCCAACATAGTACCCGTGCCGAAGAAAGATGGCAAAGTCAGAATGTGTGTGGATTACAGAGATCTCAACAGGGCGAGCCCTAAAGATGACTTTCCACTCCCTCATATTGATGTGCTGGTTGATAATACCGCTCAGTTTTCAGTGTTCTCATTTATGGATGGATTCTCCGGGTACAATCAGATAAAGATGGCGCCTAAAGACATGGAGAAGACGACATTCATTACCCCGTGGGGTACCTTCTGTTACAAAGTAATGCCTTTTGGGTTGAAAAACGCAGGGGCAACTTATCAAAGAGCAATGGTGACGTTATTCCACGATCTAATTCATAAAGAGATCGAGTGCTATGTGGATGACATGATTGCTAAATCAAAGACAGAAGAGGAACATCTAATTAACTTGAAGAAGCTGTTTGAGAGGTTAAGGAAATTCAGGTTGAGACTGAATCCTAACAAATGTACTTTCGGCGTGCGATCCGGAAAATTGCTTGGTTTCATCGTCAGTGAAAAAGAGATAGAGGTTGATCCTGCTAAAGTGAAAGCTATACAAGACATGCCTGTACCGAGAACTGAGAAAGAAGTTTGCGGCTTTCTAGGGAGATTGAACTACATTTCAAGGTTCATATCTCACCTAACAGCCACCTGCGAACCGATATTCAAAATGCTAAGAAAAGATTAAATGGTTAGGTGGAACGATGATTGTCAAAATGCATTCGATAAGATAAAAAGATATTTGCAGGAACCTCCGATTCTAATACCTCCAGTTCAAGGGAGACCGCTGATTATGTACTTAACAGTGCTCGAAGGATCCATGGGTTGTGTTCTTGGTCAACACGACGAGACGGGTAAGAAAGAGCATGCTATTTACTACCTGAGCAAGAAATTTACAGATTGTGAATCGCGTTATTCAATGCTTGAGAAGACATGTTGTGCACTCGCATGGGCCGCCAAGCGATTAAGACAATACATGCTCACACATACAACCCTGTTGATCTCAAAGTTGGATCCGGTCAAGTATATTTTTGAGAAACCATCGCTTACAGGCAGAGTTGCAAGGTGGCAGATGGTACTGACAGAGTACGACATTCAATTTACTTCGCAAAAAGCAATCAAAGGAAGTATACTGTCAGATTATCTGGCGTAACAGCCTCTTGATGATTACCAGCCCATGAGATTTGATTTCCCTGATGAGGACATCATGTTTCTCAAAGCGAAAGACTGCGAGGAACCACTTCTGGAGGAGGGGCCTGACCCTGAATCCAAATGGAGTTTGATGTTTGATGGGGCAGTTAACATGAATGGGTGCGGAGTTGGTGTAGTTCTCATTACGCCAGAAGGTGTTCACATGCCTTTCACTGCCCGAGTAACTTTCGGGTGTACCAACAATGAAGCAGAATACGAAGCTTGCATACTAGGGATTGAGGAAGCTATTGATTTACGAATTAAGACCCTCGATATCTTTGGTGATTCAGCACTGGTAATCAATCAAGTAAAGGGAACTTGGCACACACATCAGCAGAATTTGATTCCGTATAGAGATTATACGAGGAGATTGCTGACATTCTTTACAACTGTCAAGTTGTACCATGTTCCTAGAGATGAGAATAAGTTTGCAGACGCCTTGGCCACTATATCTTCGATGATCAAAGTGCATGGTTGGAACTTTGTACCCAGGATTGATGTATCTCGTCTTGATAGGCCTGCTTTTGTGTTTGAGGTCGATGCAGTGTCTGACGATAAGCCTTGGTACCATGACATCGAATGCTTCTTGAAAAATCAAGAATACCCGCCTGGGGCATCTTCCAATGACAAGAAGACATTAAGAAGGCTGGCCGGTAGTTTCTTCTTGAACAAAGATGGCGTGCTGTATAAGAGAAATTTTGACACGGTTCTGCTCAGATGTGTGGATAGACACGAAGCAGACCTGTTGATGATCGAAGTGCACGAAGGCTCTTTCGGTACCCATGCCGGAGGACATGCGATGGCTAAGAAATTGTTGAGATTGGGGTATTATTGGTTGACAATGGAGTCAGATTGCTGCAAGTATGCACGCAAGTGTCACAAATGCCAGATCTATGCAGACAAAGTGCACGTTCCTCCCAATCCGTTGAGTATCATGTCTTCTCCGTGGCCATTTGCAATGTGGGGCATTGACATGATTGGAAAAATCGAGCCTACCGCTTCAAATGGCCATCGTTTCATCTTGGTCGCCATTGATTACTTCACTAAATGGGTTGAAGCAGCGTCTTATGCCAATGTCACTAAACAAGTAGTAGCTCGTTTCTTGAAACGAGATATCATTTGTCGATATGGAGTTCCCAAAAGAATCATTACTGATAATGGTTCTAATTTGAATAATAAGATGATGGCTGAACTATGCCGGGACTTCAAAATCGAGCATCACAATTCTTCTTCGTACCGCCCGAAGATGAATGGCGCGGTCGAAGCGGCCAACAAAAATATCAAGAAGATTGTGCAGAAGATGGTTGTCACGTACAAAGATTGGCATGAGATGTCACCATTGGCTTTGCATGGGTATCGAACATCAGTCCGCACGTCCACTGTGGCAACACCGTATTTGCTTGTATACGGTATGGAGGCAGTTCTGCCGGTAGAAGTTGAGATCCCCTCTCTCCGAGTATTGATGGACGTTAAGCTAGATGAAGCTGAATGGGTACGAGCCAGATTTGATCAGCTGAGCGTTATTGAGGAGAAACGACTAGCAGCAGTATGTCATGGCCAGCTATACCAGCGCAGAATGAAGAGGGCATTCGATCAAAAGGTTCGACCTCAAGTCTACAAAGTCGGGGATGTGGTAATCAAGAGAATACTTCCTCCGAGTACGGATCACAGGGGCAAATGGACTCCTAACTATGAAGGTCCATTCGTGGTTAAAAAGGTTTTCTCAGGTGGAGCCTTATTGCTGACAACCATGGATGGTGAAGACTTTTCATCCCCTGTTAATTCAGATGCAGTTAAAAAATACTTCGTATAAAGAGACCCGCTGGATAAAAGAAAAAAGGAATCCAGACAAAAAAGGGCATCCTGGCGAACCAAAAACAGAATAAAGGTTCGGGCAAAAGTTAGGGATATAATTGAAAAAATTGTACACCCAGTAAGTTGAAAACCCGAAAGGGCAATTTAGGCAAAAATGGGTATCCCGGTGGATTGAAAACCTGAAAGGGCGATCCACGCAAAAGAGGGATTAAAGCGAATGACTGTAGTCTAAATTAATCTGTACGTTTTCTACTCTTCAACAAACTGGCAAAATTCCAAAGGAGGAATTGGTCCGACCACGAGCTTCCGAAGGCGAAGATAATCAAGAGAGTTGGAATACATACTGGCTATAACAGAATCAGAAATCAGTTGGAATCCAATTTCCGCATTATCATTAGGATAGATTTCTTTTCTCAGTTTTATGGCAATCGCCTCTTTCAGGGGTTTGCTTCTGATTGTAAAGTCGCCGATTTTGGCATTTCATCAATAAAATTGAATATTCAGTCACGAGCTTTTATTTTCATTTTACTGTTTTGTTTGCCAAAACGTCCGATTTTTGATAATAAAACATTACTTTGAAAATATCTTTGCCTTGCAAAAACATGCACAAAGACAATTAAAATTACCTTGCTTGTTGGACAACCTTGGATGGTGGACTCAAAAGACCACGCAACATCCTGGGGCATGCGCATATTCTTTTTCTGTTGCAGGTAATGAGTACGATCGACCCAAGCAGCACGAAAGTTATCTCTCAGTACAATTGACAGATATTTGCTTTGACTTGATACTGTTGTATCTTATTAAGTCGATTCTTCCATTCAAGAGTTCCCACCGAGTTTTGTGACGGCAACGGCGGTCGAAGATGGAATTCTTCTGTGTTGATAACGGTTATTAATGCAGTGAACGCTCCAGGTCAATAACAAGTGCCAACCCTCCGGTACCGTGCAGACGATGTGAAGGGTAGTCCAAGGCAGAGTGTTCGTATAAGAGTTTTAAAGCGCTTGGTTTTCTATAAAATCCTCTTAAGAAACGAAACTTTTAGTACTAACATCCCTTGTGGAGTTTACTCTTGGCAGGATGTACCAGCAAGTGGTAGTATCATATCTTCCGCAGGTTTCAGCATGTGAAATTTGTCAAAGAATAATCCCCAGCGGAGTTATTGACCATCCTAAGCATGGGGCATGTTATCTCCCCAACAAGGGATACTCCCGATCTGTTATCCCCAGTAGAGTTTGAAGACGCTTGGTCTTCTGTAAAATCCTCTCAAAGGGCAGCCCCAGCACGATATGCTTGAAAGCGATTTTCTCTAGCAGAACGTGTTGTAAACTCATTATCCCTAGCGGAGTCGTCAAAGGGAAAATTCGCCCAACATAGGGCATTGTGACATTTATCCTAAGCTCGACAGTCTTCTTCCTCAGCAGATTACCGTGGAATTGCTTTGGGTTTCCCTAACGGATCCCTAAAGACTCTTTCTCAGCATGTTGCAGTGGATTGTCTTTCAACCAAGATTCACATGTCCCCGGAAGAGCAGCCCTGATCCCTAGCAAGATTGTATCTCTGGTAATGGTACCCCCACCGAGTTCAACATTGAATCTTGTCTGCTATACTCCCCAGCCGAGTCGCAGTAATTTCCCCAGCAAGGTTCAAAAAGATCGACAGAATCTCTTCTTCAGCAAGATGTCAACATATGATATTACCCAGCCGGTGGTGTAATTCTCAGCATTGCTCATTTACAAGCATTGCTCATTTACAATCCAAAGTCCAATTTATTTTTGGCATGCATACAGTTTGTTTATATTATTCCAGCAGGTGGGATGGTATGGCAGTTGGTTGTTCCAGCCAGTGGGATAATCATTATATACAGTTTGTTCATATTATTCCAGCCGGTGGGATAGTATTGCAGATGGTTGTTCCAGCCAGTGGGATGACCATTATATACAGTTTATTCATATTATTCCAGCCGGTGGAATAATATGGCAGATGGTTGTTCCAGCCAATGGGATGATCATTATATACAGTTTGTTCATATTATTCCAGCATGTGGGGTAATATTGCAAATGGTTGTTCCAGCCAGTGGGATGATCATTATATACAGTTTATTCATATTATTCCAGCCGGTGGAATAATATGGCAGATGGTTGTTCCAGCCAGTGGGATGATCATTATATACAGTTTGTTCATATTATTCCAGCATGTGGGGTAATATTGCAAATGGTTGTTCCAGCCAGTGGGATGATCATTATATACAGTTTATTCATATTATTCCAGCCTGTGGAATAATATGGCAGATGGTTGTTCCAGCCAGTGGGATGATCATTATATACAGTTTGTTCATATTATTCCAGCCGGTGGAATAATATGGCAGATGGTTGTTCCAGCCAGTGGGATGATCATTATATTACAGTTTGTTCACATTATTCCAGCAGGTGGGATGATCATTTGGCAAAGCTTCCAAAGCCGGTTTGGTAAGCATCAAAGTCCAAGTTTAATTTGGCAAAGCTGCAAAAGTCCATCTGAGGATGGCAATTTTGAGATTCTAAAGCCTGTTTGGTAATCATTGAAGTCCAACGACAGATTGGCAAAAATCCAGCACGAACTGGTAAAAGTCCATTATTTAGAATGGCAGAGCAGCTAAAGTCCACCAGCGGTGTGGCAAGCCAGTAGTCGTCTGGCGTCGTACAAAAGACATTATTAAAGTCCACCAGCAGTGTGGCAAGCCAGTAGTCGTCTGAAGTCGGTCAAAAAGACATTTTTTTAAAGTCCATCAACAGTATGGCAAGCCAGTAGTCGCTTGGCGTCGTTCAAAAAATAGATCTCTCCGACGACGTTCATTTGAAGATTCAATCCAGCAATCTCGTTGGGTTTATATCCCTTTTCTTCTTCATCATCCAGAGCAAATTTTTGGTTATATTTGGTATTCAATCACTATATACCTTGAAAGTCTGAAAGCAACCGCTTTCAGGCATTCAGGTCTACAGCATTTGAATAGGGGCAGCTGTAATACCCCAAAATTTGCTCTCCCTTTTTGTCATCATAGCATAGCATTATCATTTATCATATCATATCCACCTCATTAGCATTGCATTGCATTTAACATAGAAAAATGATGCATAGCATCCCTCTTACCATCAAGGCATGTGATCAGGTGGAAGGTGGACAATCAAGGGATCATTCAAAGCACAAAAAGGTCAATCAAGTTGCCTCAAGGCAAGCCAAGAGATCTCTCATGTCTCACACTATCTCAATTGATCATCCACTGTCTCAAGGAAGTGAGATCCAATGGGAGATTGAAACAATACATACTTCATCATGCAAGAGGTTCAAAAACTGAAGGAAAACCCTCAAAAGAGATAGCTCATTGATCCAAAGTCACCCTCAAATGGTATATCTCATCATCCTTTAAGAGGGTAGACAACATACTCTGAGGAAGTTGAAATTGGAGACTGCACTTTTCCCTCCTAACCAGAGGGGGTCAAAATTAGGGTTTCTAATAAAATCATGGAATCTCTGATTTTTTGGGCAAAACTTGATGTCATGGTATTCTACATGTTCTTAAGTGTATGTATGTGGAAAATTACCTCTCAATTGGTTTTAGAAGTGGTTCAATTGGAAGAAAGATAAAAAATCAGAGAAATTGGGGTCAAGTCAAATAATCAGTGGAAAAAGTCAACTCTTGACTTTTGAGGCTAAATTCATGAAATTCATGTTATATGTGACCAATGTACAAAATTTGATCAAGAAACTCCAAAGGAATCATAAAAAAATCAAGATGTGGAAAGTTGCCATTTTTGGAAGAAGCAGGGTTTCCAAAAATAGTAATTTTGAGCCATTTTGCATCAGAGTTTGAACCAAGGCCATTCAAAATTGGAGCATCAAATGAAAACTCCACTCGGCCACAACAAAAGATCTTGTTTCAAGCTTCAAATCCATGTGTAGAACATCTCCATTGGATAAAAATTGAGTGAGATATGATTGATCAAAGTTGGAGCAAAGTAGGTCCAAAACTAGGTCATGACCAAGGATTCTCAGGACACGCGCATGTCCTTTTTACAAACAGTTGGTGGGCCAAATGTACACCTATTTTTCTCAGGGTTAGAGGCTTCATTTGCAAAACTTGTCAACATAAAAAATGTTCCTTGCAGTGTCCTCTTCAAGTTTCATGTTGGGCAAAAGTTGATTTGATCAAGTTATGAAGTAGATATGGTGAGTCCAAGTTACTATGATCATGCTGAGATTCCATGCCATGATTGCCTCACTAACCAACCTTATTGCCACGCCTTGGTAGCAGTTCCAAATGTGACTGTTTTAAGTCATTTTGCAACTTATTCCAAACCTCATTTCAACTCAAATTTCAAACCAAACTTGTAGTATTATATCTCCTCTTTCCAATGACTCCAAAAACACACCAAATCATCCATTAAATAGGGAGAAAAACATCATCAAATTACCATGTTTCCAACTGTCACCAAAATGCCAAAAGCAAGTGTTGTTGCTGTTTCACAATGTGTATACATATTCCACACTGCCACTTTTCCTCATTTGAACCAACAAATTCTTACTTGCACGTGCTGCTCATGATCATTATACACTAAAGAGGAATAACAAAAACTTGCGAAGCAAGTTTCTCTTGCTGCCACACCAAAACAGCTCATCTTCACTATTCCTTTCACTTGCTCCTCACCATAACAATCTAAACATCCATCTCACCATAGTATAGCCATTGAAAAATCGTCCCCTAACTAACTTGACTCAGTTAGTTAGGATGGACTCAGTTTAACCACCTTGACTCACTCTAATCAACTCACTAAACCATGGTTAGCTCACACTATAAATGACAACCTCACTCTCTAACTTCATTTTCTAACTCCATTCTTCTCATTTCACTCCAAAATACTCTCTACTTTTCTCTCTTATTCTCTAACTCTTTTTTCATCAAAAACTTATTCTCTTGCACGAGATTTTCATCTACTTCATCTTCATCATCATCAATGGAGCATGATTGAATCCACACGATTTCCTCAAGTATACTTCAGCAAGCATTGAATCTCTTTGCTCTCAAGATAGCATTTATTTTGCTTAGTTTTGAAGCTCCAAGGTTGAAGAAGCAAGTATTTCCTCTGGTTTTCTCAAACTCTACAAGAACTGCAAGATCAGGTTCTAAAGCTCACAAATTCTTCTCTCACGTTTACTTGTTTATTTTGTTGTTTTCATGATGATTTGAGCTTAATAGAAGCATTTGAACTCCGGCTAGTTGATAGAGCTTCTTAGAAGCTTAGAACCAAAAACTTAGGGCAACATGTTCATGCTTGTTTCTTGCCGTATGTGAATGGTTTGATGATTTCGTTGGTAGATTCATGCTCTACATTACTTCCTCTTCATTTTGGTATATTATATGTGGAATTCTGGAAAATTTGAAGTTGCAGACGGTGGTGGTTCGCCGGAGAAGGTGACCGAAGGTCCCTCTCCGGCCGGTAGCCTTGAATGCTAGGGTTTTCTTCCAGTTTTAATCTTGTTCGTTGATTGTTCATGATCGTGCGTTCCAAAACATGCCAGCACATTAAAAACAAGTGTGCTCCTCACGTGATTTTTTATGATTTTCATTTAAATGTTTTGTGGCGCGGTGCATGCTAACTAATGTGTTCCCTCACGCGTATGTGTTGATCTTGTATACTTTGACTTGGCTGTTGACTTGACCTGATCCAAGGGTTTTCCTTGCTTTGACTTGCTTTGACTGAAACTCCATGCTAGTTATTATGTTCCACGCATTTGATGGACCTAGACCAAATTGCTATTCACACCCTTGCATTTTAAAGCCCAATTAATGTGAACTGAATATTTGCTATGCTTGCACCCCCATTCCTTTTTCCATTTCATTTTATTTTTTTCCATTTTTCTACATGTTTTCTTTTTAATTTTTAAAAATACCAAATAGCATCATAAAATACCATAAAAATTCATGAACATCATTAAGACATTTATAAAATTTTTGATGATTTTATTTTCTGATTTTTATGACATTTTTGCCCCTGTTACATATTTTCTTTGAACTTTTCATTTGTGTGCATTCCATTGATAATACATTGCTTTGCTTCTTTTTGAATTGAGTCATTAATGCCTTTAAGTATGTCATATGATTTTTATTTGATTTTTTAGGACATTTTATGACATGTCTTGGTGTTCATTTTTGTAATACTTTGCATGTGCATCCAATTTGACCTAAGTGCTTTGTATGAAGGCACCTTGCTTTGAACTTTGCATGCTACTTTGGTATGTGATTCATTTCTGATTTGTGTATCTCAAAATCATGCTTGAATAATTTTCATGAACTCATTTGATCTTTGTTTAAAACATTTCATTTGAAGCATAATAACATGTCATATCCTCATAATCTTTGTGCATGTTTACATGATTGCTTTTGTGCATGCTTGCATGATCATTTGCCTATTTTGTGAACTATTCATTTGACATTATAGGTCATTGGTACATATTATGTGACATCATTGCATGTTCACTTTCACTTGAACTTTGTGTATCCTTAATATGAAGTACTTGTGTTTTCTTTTGAACTTCCATTTCAATTCTAATTCTCCTTTTACCTCTTGATTGTCTTGATAGTTGCTACATGAATACTTGTGAGGTGTTTGTGATTCATTTTTCATTTCATTTCAATTCTGATCCTTGGATCACATGTTCCATTTATGCATGTTTCTTTCATTTCTTTTCATCTTTCATCTTCCTTTTCTTATGGTAACATGTTCTAATGCCATGGATGATGATTGTTGCTCATTCACTTGAACTTGCTTGATGATAATCATTTGTTTTCCATATGATGCACATTCTGGTTGTGACCAATAGGATTTGATTTCTCCTCTTATTCTTTTGAGCTTTATTATGCATTAAATGTTTCTTTTACTTCTTATATTTCTTACACATGTTTACTGACCATGTAGGGGCTTTGGTAAGTTGCAATTGTGTGTGGATAAGGAATCCACATTCAAACCTCTTTCCTTTCATCTCTTTTACAATTCAATCTTGTGTTTTGTTAAGCACTTGTGTGCTTTCTTTTAATAACTCATCACTTTCCCTTTTTGAGCTACAATTCATCTTCTACTTTAGAAGTGAATTGTCTAACTCATCTCTTCTTTAGACTTTAGGTTTAAAACCTCACAAACCCTTAGGATCACTCCCTTAACTAATCAATTAGGATTGAGTCTTAGTTCATATAGATTTTTACCTTTATCCTCTCTTGAGTCTCTTTTCTCATCTCAAAGAAAATTCAAAATATATAATAAAGGTAGGCATTTATTGCATTTAGGCCTTTCATATAAAGAAAAGATTATAAGGGGTCTTCTCTTGTAATCTTAGAATGTGTAGCATATAGCCCATCTTGGGTCAATGTGTTAAACATTTGATCTTGTATGAAGGACTTAAATGCAATACTTGTTGAAGGTACAAATAAAAAACACTTCTTCATTTCATAATCAACAAAAACACTTAATAAACACAAGTATGCTAGTGTGTTTGAACCTTGACAATTGGAACTAAGTGTGGGGGTCTTCTTCACTCTTAGTGTATCTTCTTACTCATTCCATCTTGGAATGTGAGAATGTACACATTCCAATGGCTAAGATTTAGATATACTATCATATGCAAACAAATAACAAAACATTTCTTTCTAAAAGACAAAAACAAACAATAACGTCTTTCCTTCGGGAATTCTTTTCTCACCTCATTCACTCTCAACGTACGAACGCGCTTCTTCTCGTTCTCTTACAAGATGGTAATGTTCTCGGACCAGCGAGCCTGCAACACCTGAGCTAGAACGTAAACCGTTCCCTATAAAACACAAACAAACCATCCCTAGTGAGGGGAACTACGTCGCTCTGATTCTCATGTTCTCGATGAGATACGTAGGCAGTGGGCTAGGGCCCATGCGAGCACTTCTTTTATTTTCCCTACATTTGTTCTCTTTCTTTTTTCATTCCTTTTCCAGTTCCTTTTCCAGTATCTTTTCCTACACCCTTTGATCAAGACAAGCAAGCGTGGATCCCATCGGGTATGATGGACGCGTGAGGGTGCTAATACCTTCCTCTCGCGTAACCGACTCCCTTACCCATTTCTCTTGGTCGCAAGACCTTGTTCTTTCCTTCTCTCAGGTTTATGCGGTGTTTCCTTTCCCTCTCTTGGGATAAATACACATTGCTGGCGACTCTGTTCGGTGCCACTTTCGCGTTTGTACTAGGATGAAAATCCCGGGAGTGACATACCTCAACCTTGTAAGTGTTGAAAAGTGTATTGTTAGAATTACTCCTATTGAAATTACGACATTGTTGCTTCAGCTTTACACTTTTTATCTACCTGTTGCAAGCCCAAGATGGTTAAATGGTTTGAATTTTCTTTTTTCTGCTAATATATTATGATATCTCTCTCTTGTAGTGCCTCATGATGCGTGTTTTTTTTCGCAAGTGTACGAACGCGTCAGAGTAATATAAAAGATTATCGTATCCACAGAGACCAAGTGTCAATCTATCGCTATCTATTGTTAAGGTGTGTATCTAAGGTGATTGAAAATAGTAGTTTTGAAGAGTGCACGGTAGTAAATAAAGTAATTAAAATTAATTGATAAAGACAGGTTCGAATGCAATTCACACAACCAATTGATAATCCAAGTACTTGCTAATAGAACTACTTACGGGCAATGTTTTCTACTTTGAAAAGAACTAATTTGACAGGAACTGTCGCTTTCACGTATTCAGAACCGAGTTGTACCCCCTAATCAAACCCTCTTATTGTCACGGATAAAAAGGCGCGCATTGCGTTAGAGTAGTAAACCTATTTTTAAGAAATATAGTATCTTGACCAAGTTGAAAAGTATTTTAACCTGGATTTTCTAAAAAAAGAGGTCCTTACGAACCAGACTTTAAACTTCTTAACGCGTCCGAAAATGGTTTTAAAATCTCTTTTCTTTTTAAATTAAAAACTCCTAATAAACTAAACAAAGCGCTTTCGCTGTTTTCGAAATAGTTTAAAAACAATTAAGTTTAGATAGGCGTTGGACGGCTTTCGATCTTACCCAACGGAATTTAAGAACAGGAAAACTTATATTGAAAGTTAAAATAGCCCTTAAGTGTTTCCACTAACAATTGTACAGATTATCGGTTCGGTTATGATCTTCACATTCTAACCTTTATAAAATTAGCCAGACATGGTAAAGTAAAAGTTCATTTTTAGATTTTTCATAAAAAAGTATTTAAGTGCGAGTGCGGAAAGTAAATGAAAGTAGTGCGAGTGCGGAAAGTAAATGAAAGTAATGCGGTGCGGAAAGTAAATGAAAGTAGTGCGAGTGCGGAAAGTAAATGAAAGTAGTGCGAGTGCGGAAAGTAAATGAAATTAAAAGACAATGCAAGAAATAAAGTTGACAAAAGGTAAAGTAATAAAAACCTGCTCCAATCGGAGTGGTTGAATAAAATGCGAACTGAAAGTAAAATGGTGGCAGGATTAACTTCCTTCCAGAGTGCTCCAAGACTCAATCTCACAGGCTCTTACAGACTCGATCTCTCGAATGTAGTAACACCTCGATGTGAAGCGATTACCACTATTACACTGATATATGCTTATGAACAACTAAGCTTGGATGAAGAAAAACGAAAATCTAAAGTCCTATTTATAGGCAAGGAAACATGTGGAAAAGACAAGGATGCCCCTAGCATTTGAATTTGGGAGGGAACTCGCTTTGTTCTTGTGGCGCCCGCCACAACACCATGGCGCCCGCCATGAGTGTAAACTTGCTTGGGCAGTTGGAGATCGTGGGGAAAAACAGTTGGGAGGAGTTTGAGACATGGCCACGTCATGGAAGACCCTGTGGCGGCCGCCATAGTGGATGCCATAAGTGTAAAATGCTGATTTTCTCTATTTTAGCTCATTTCGACTTCCTTTTCGCTCCTTTTCTCGCTCGGGGCTCTGATTAGACTAAAAACCTGAAAACAAAGAAAAACATAATAATAACATAATAAAATGACATTAAAAGACCAAGAATGCATGCGAAATCGGAGTCAAAAATACGGTGAAATTCAGTGTCATCAAATTCTCCCACACTTAGACCTTTGATTGTCCTCAAGCAAAACATTTAAAGCTCAAAGTAAGAAAACTAGTGCTGACACGTGATTCGGGCAAAAAGGGCTTCTAAGTTCAAGTCAGGATGCAGTGACAGGTACTAAGTGAACCAAGGGTATCGTAATGACACTTATCCGCAGAGGCGGACATAAACTTCATTCTTATATTAATCAACCGTACCATCCCACAATAACTAGGCCTACCTCTTCATCTCTTTTTTGGGTCCTTTTCATTCAGGCGCAATCACATTAAGCCCATTATCCGTACATGTTTCATAGTAGAGTGACCTGTTAGTGATTCTGATCCAAAACATAGGGTTTCTGGCACATAAGACTGTGTAAACCCTTTTATTTAACCCAAATGCAGTTGTGGGGGATCGGATCGTAATCCGCCCTACCGAGTTCAGCGCCAGATACCTCTGAACCAACTAACAATGGGTGAGCTAAAATTATATTTTTTGTGTGGCAACAATTCAACTTTTTGGGTTAAACGACCTTGTGAGGGTCATCTATCCGGAGTTTGCCTTATTCTTTATTTATTTTACTGGATCATTCACTTATGTTCATCGGTCCCCTACGTAGAACATGCTTAGGCCGGAGCTGACTGCTGAAATAAACTACTTAGGACAAATTTGGAAATGATAATTAAGGCCATGGTACATGGGGTTTTGGAATGATTCCTATATTCGTGAAGTCTATGGTGCTAAAACGATACTAATGTTTCAAAAAGTTCACCTAAGTCACCACATCCTAATCCAAACCTGTCTTAAAGCCCAAAAAACGTGTAGAACAACAATGTTTTCTTTTTGCAAAAATTTTTTTGTAGGGCTAAAGAAATGGGGAAAAATGAGGGTGCACTAGGGATACACTGTACTGGTGACTCGTCAGACTCATGCATTTTCTAGAAAAAAGACATAGACAAAAACAAGAAATAAACAACTAACTAAAAAATGGAAATAGAAAGCAATAAAATAGAAAGCAATAAAATCCCCTCCCACACTTAAATCGAACATTGTCCCCAATGTTTCGAAATAAGATAAGGAGAGTAACCTGTAAAACTACTGATGCGGACCACTGGTGCCCTCGTCGTCCTGCTGGGAATGCCTGGGACGACGGGATCTGCTACGATGCTGGTCCATCCGGTCCAATCGGGCTGATAAGGCCGCCTGGGCATCTCTGACCTGTCGAAGGTTACCTAGAACGGAACCTTGAGTAGCCTCCATAAGCTCGTAATGCCGGCGGTTGAAGTCTTGCTGACGGGAGTGCTCGTTTGCTATCGCAAGCAAGGTGTGAGAAACGGACTCGAAGGATCGATCTGTCCTCCGCCGTAATTCTTCCATGAAGCTCATATTATCCGTCAGTTGTTGCTGAATGGTAGAGAGAAGGTCATCTCGCCTTTCTTCTCTAGCCATAAGGTCACGCCACATCTCCTCAGTGACATAGGATCCAGGGACTGAACCTGCAAAAGGGTTAGAGGAAGAGGGTGCGGTGTGTGGTGGTGAAGGATGATGGGGGGACACATGAGGTATGGGAGACTGATCTCTCCGCTCAAATTCTTCGTCAGTGTCGTGTCCCTCCGTATCAGGAATATTAGGAGGAAGTGGACCTAGAACAGGTGGAGCATTTAAATCATAGGTCCAGTTCCTTTCATTACGTACATCGGTATGTCTACTGCAGGGCAAGGCAACAGATGGGATAGCTACACCATGGATCATCAATACAAAACCACCCTCTCTTCTCGCTCGGCACAATTTCATATCTTTTAGAAATTTTAGGTTGATTGTGCGAGGAGTTAAGGGCTCTAGTGTGGCTATCTCATTGTTCAGGTTTAGTGCCCGAGCAATAGACGTAATTAGTCCTCCAAAAACAATCGGTCCTGCTTTATTAATAGTAACAGACATGTGAGAAAGCATAAACGGGACCGGATTGATTCTTCTATTTGTGAGACTTCCTTGTAAAAACTGAAGCTCTTTAGCATTAACCTTATTTGGATTATCCCGGCCAAAAATAGTACATGCCAACAGGTATCTAAAAACTCTGATGGCTGGGTTGTGGATGGTCGATGCAAGAATTCCTTCAAAAGAAGTTATTAAATTATTCGACAATCTCTGCCAAAAAGAAAATGCATCGACCGACCATCCGTCATCCAAAGGGGTCTCACAAATAGCACCTTCCCAAAGAGGAATTCCTAACAGACTTGTTAGTTCGTCGGTACTGTACTTATATTCTATTCCAAACATTCTAAATTGGACAGTACCGACTGTGCTAGCAGTGTTAGGGTGGACAGTGTAGATCAAAGAACTTAAAAACTCAATTGTCAGTTTCTCAAAGGTTGGTTCTTGGTTTTCAAAAATAGAGTGCAGTCCCAAAAAATCAAGTAAATGATAAACACTATGATAAATACCCAAGGTATAGAGACAGTTGTCGTCCACGTACCTCGTCGAGAGAATTTCTCGACCTTGAAGCCTTTGAATATTCCTCCTCTGCCTATCCCCGAGTTTTCCTTCTCGCAAAATATATCCTTCGAACTCCATAGCTTGCTCCTTGAATTGATTTGAAGATAGTGAAGATGGGTTTAAATATAAGTTGGTAAAGGTGAGATTTTTATGGAATTTAATTGGTGGAATTTCAAATGGAAGTTTGAAAGGGTTAATGGATAGTGGGTATTAAATAAAGGTGGGAGTTTTTGTGAGTTTTAATGGAGTTTTGGAAAAGGAGAAAAATGGGTTATGGGAGTTTAGAGGTTCAAAAATGGTGGAAGATGTAGTTCTCCCCCGTATTTACCAGGACGCCGTGGCGGGCGCCATAAGGCTATGGCGGGCGCCATAAGGTCATTTTCGGACCTGGGCCAAAATTTTGAATTTTGGAATGGGCCTCTCTTACCTTTTGCGTCTCGGGGGTCCCGATAGCGTTCTCATTTGCTTTCTTCTTCAACACGGGACTTGCACAATTTTTGTGGAAATAAAAATCAAATATTGAGAAAAATAACATTATTATTGGATATATATATAAAAAAAAAAAACACACATAATATATATATATATATATAAAATCAAAGTACATAGGGAATATAGGAAATGCGAAAATACGAAATGTGTCCAGATATGCTAAAAAGTAAAGAAAACGCAGAAATACTGAATAGTAAATAATAGAGTAGTAAGTCAGGACAATATGATCAATCAGCTGGCTCCTCTGCCTGGCTGGATCCACGAAGCTCAGCGATCTCGCGACGAAGCTCTCCGATCTCCTGGTATAAAGAGTCTGCCTCAGTAGCATGAGTGAGATCAGATACCTCAATCTGCAAAGCAAGATCAGCTACCTCCTGCTTGAGCTTGGCAGTCTCTCTGCGGAGCTCAACAACCTGGGTGTATAAATCGGGTGGCTGCAAAGACAAATTATTAGATAATACAGTGATTTTGGGAGACGGAGGTGTAGGGGTGTACTCAGCAATAGGAGGCGATCTAGGCTCCTCAATAGTCTCTCCATAACCCTCCAAAGCATATCTCCAATTAGCTGGGTCATGAACACTGGTCATCATCGGATCAGGCAGCAAAAAGTAATGAACAGCCTCGTTGTCGATCAACAATATGAACTGGTTGGGGTTTGCAGAGGCTCTCCTTATCAACCCTCTGTCTAGGCAGAAATCAACGTCCATGGTGGTGTATTCACAGAAAACCCTGAGATGTAACAACTTACGTGAAAGGCCTAAAGCAGCAGCAATCTGGGTAACAATACCTCCCACATGAATAATACCTACTGATGACCTGGCAATACTGCTAAGACCTTTCAGCAGAAAGTTCCCACATGCCACAGGACGTGACTGGGTCGCACAAAACAGTAGAAAGATCTCCTCCTCACTAAGCAAGGTCTCAGCATCTGGCAATCCAAAGAAAGAGTGTGCTATGATCATCTGAAAATACCTCAATGCAGGGTTGTGGGTAACATGTGAGAACTGGGTGGAAGGATCCTGACTCCCTCCACCAGAGATATCACTCCAGAACTTCTCCACTTCCCTACTCAGAAAGTATCCCATAGGTGTCTCAGGAATAGCATCAGGGGTCGTCTGAAAACCTAATAAATCACCAAACTCCTTATGAGTGAAGGAGTACTCAGTCCCAAATAACCTGAAAATAGCACATCCATCTGGTCCGGCCCAGGGGTCATAAGAAAACGAGCTGAGGAACTCCAAAGTGAGGTTCCTATAGGTGTTGTTCAGGTCGTCGAACTGGTCCCATTGAAGCTGGTGGCATAAGAATCTGACACTAGGCTCAATGCCTAAAGCCTCCATGCAAGCCTGATCTGGGTACCTCGTAGGTGCCATAGGACGTCTGAAGTGGACAAAGTAACGCTCTCTCTGGGCGTCATTCCTGAAAGTCACATGCATGTCGTCAAAGTTCTGCATTCTGCACAGAGTTAGGAAGAAAGTCCTGTAAAACACAAACATTTTAAACATTAGTCCTGACAAAATATAACAAGAAATAAAATAAAACAAAATGTAGAAAGAGTAAATAAGGTAAGAAAATCATGGGTTGCCTCCCATGCAGCGCTTGTTTAACGTCGTTAGCTTGACGACTGGAACTTATACATCTCTTGTCGGGATTGGTGGATCACTTAGAGTGTGGCTGGAGTAGGTTGTTGGAATGTCTCCTCCTTCGTAGAGCTTCAGTCTTTGTCCATTGACGATGAATGGTTTACATGTCTCGTTTTTGATTTCAACAGCTCCAGACCTCAGAATTTTTGATACTTTGAAGGGGCCAGTCCATCTTGAACGGAGCTTTCCTGGGAAGAGTCGTAGCCTAGAATTGAACAGGAGAACAGGGTCGCCTAAGTTGAAGTCTTTTCTTACGATTCTTTTGTCGTGCCAAGCTTTTGTTCTTTCTTTGTATATTATGGCATTCTCGTAGGCTTGCTGTCTGAGTTCTTCCAATTTGTGGATGTCAAGGATACGTTTCTCACCAGCAGTTAGGTAATCCAAATTCAAAGTTTTAATGGCCCAATAGGCCTTATGCTCTAACTCAAAAGGTAAATGACAAGATTTTCCATAGACTAGTTGGTAGGGGGTTGTTCCTATAGGGGTTTTGAAAGCGGTTCTGTAGGCCCATAAAGCCTCTTGAAGCTTTTGCGACCAATCTTTTCTGGATACAGAGACAGATTTTTCTAAAATTTGTTTAATCTCCCTATTAGATACTTCCACTTGGCCACTAGTCTGTGGGTGATATGGTGTTGCTACTCTATGCTTAACTCCATACTTGCTTAAAAGCTTATCAAATATTCTTGATATGAAGTGAGATCCTCCATCACTTATAACTAAACGGGGTGTTCCAAATCTGGGGAATATATAATTTTTAAATAATTTAATCACTACTCTAGTGTCGTTTGTGGGTGCAGCTATCGCTTCAATCCACTTAGACACGTAGTCTACTGCAACTAAGATATACTTGTTTCCTAAAGATGGTGGGAATGGTCCCATGAAATCTATACCCCATACGTCGAAGAGTTCTACTTCTTGGATGTTTCTTAAAGGCATTTCGTCGCGTCTTGATATATTTCCTGTGCGTTGGCATCTATCACATTTGACAATGTAAGCATGGACATCACGCCACATGGTAGGCCAGAATAGGCCAGCTTGAAGAATCTTGGCGTAGGTCTTAGAGGTGCTTGCATGTCCACCATAAGGTGCAGAGTGACAATGCTGAATTATACTTTCTACCTCGTCTTCTGGAACGCAACGGCGGAAAATGCCATCTTTACCTCTCTTGAAAAGAAGTGGCTCATCCCAATAGAAATTTCTAACATCACTTACGAACTTCTTCTTCTTGTGGTAATCGAGATCAGGGGGTATGATATCAGCGGCTAGGTAATTAACAAAATCAGCGTACCAGGGCACGTTACTTACAGCTAAGGATTTTTGGAAGTGCTCATGAGGGTCTGGTTCTTTATCTTCAATGGTTTCCAACTGGGCTATCAATCTATCATAGGCAAAATCATCATTTATGGGTACTAATTCAGGATTCAGGTATTCTAGCCTAGATAGGTGATCGGCTACTACATTTTCTGTGCCTTTTTTATCTCGGATATCTAAGTCGAACTCTTGTAGCAACAAAATCCATCGAAGTAACCTGGGTTTAGCATCTTTTTTACTTAGTAGGTAACGGATGGCAGCATGATCGGTGTAAACTATAATTTTGGCTCCTACTAGATATGATCTAAATTTGTCTATAGCGAAAACTACAGCTAGGAGTTCTTTCTCGGTTGTTGCGTAATTGAGCTGGGCGGCGTCTAGGGTTCTACTGGCATAATATATTACATGTAATCTTTTATCTTTTCTCTGACCTAGAACGGCTCCTACAGCGTAATCACTGGCGTCACACATTATCTCAAACGGTTCAGACCAATCAGGGGGTTTCATAATGGGTGCTGAAATCAATGCTTGCTTCAAAAGGTTGAATGCTTCATTGCATTTTTCATCAAAGATGAATTCAGCATCTTTCATTAACAGGCCAGTTAAAGGTTTTGTTATTTTGGAGAAGTCCTTGATGAAACGGCGGTAGAATCCAACGTGTCCAAGGAAACTTCTAACTTCCCTGATAGTGTTGGGGGGTTTTAGGTTCTCTATAACTTCTATTTTTGCTTTATCTACCTCTATACCTCTTTCGGAGATTATATGTCCTAAAACAATTCCTTCAGTCACCATGAAATGGCATTTTTCCCAATTTAGCACAAGGTTCACCTCCACACATCTTTCCAGGATTTTCTCAAGGTTGATAAGACAATTTTGGAAATCAAAACCGCAAACCGAGAAATCATCCATAAATACTTCCATGATTCCATCTAGATAATCTGCAAAGATTGACATCATGCAACGTTGGAAAGTAGCAGGGGCATTACAGAGTCCAAAAGGCATTCGTCTGTAGGCAAAAGTTCCAAAAGGGCATGTAAAGGTAGTTTTTTCTTGATCTTCTGGATGTATAGGTATTTGAAAGAATCCCGAATACCCGTCTAGATAGCAGAAGTAAGAGTGTCTGGCAAGACGTTCTAACATCTGGTCTATGAACGGTAAAGGGAAATGATCCTTCCTAGTTGCTTTATTTAACTTTCTATAGTCTATGCACATACGCCAACCTCCTTCTATCCGCTTTGCTATTTGTTCACCTTTCTCATTTTGCACAACTGTGATGCCTCCCTTCTTGGGTACCACATGCACAGGGCTCACCCACTTACTGTCCGAGATCTGATATATTATACCTGCTTCAAGCAACTTCAGAACTTCCTTTTTGACAACATCACTCAGTATAGGGTTTATCCTTCTCTGGTGCTCTCTGGAAGGTTTTGAATCTACTTCGAGCGAAATCCGATGCATGCATACGGATGGACTTATACCTTTCAGATCAGAGATATTATATCCTAAGGCTGAGGGATATCTTCGTAAAACATCCAAGAGTTGATCTGTTTCTTTTTGTCTCAAGGCAGCACTAACTATAACCGGACGATTCATTTCTTCATCAAGAAACTCATATCTCAGGTTCTTAGGTAGTTCCTTAAGTTCCAAGGCTGGTTTAATAGGGCAAGGCATAGGATCTGGGGTAAGGGATAAACATTCGTAAAGGTTATCATCGATGTAGGGTTTCTTATAATTGTCATCTTCCAAAATAAGAGTTGATGGCAGCTTAATTGTTTCAATGACTTCTTCTTGCTCTAACTCCCTAACACATTCATCAATGATATCTATCGCATAACACGCATCTCCTATCACAGGTGCCATAAGAAATTTTGAAAGTATAAATTCTATCTTCTCGTTCCCTACCTCAAAGGTTAGCTTCCCCTTTTTGACATCTATTATGGCTCCAGCAGTCGATAAGAATGGTCTACCTAGAAGAATTGGTATGTCATCATCTTCTTTAATGTCCATGACAACAAAATCAGTAGGGATAAACAGCTGACCTATCCTAACAGGGACGTCTTCAAGTATGCCTATCGGATATTTAACAGATCTATCGGCTAATTGAAGTGACATCTTGGTAGGTTGCAACTCTCCTAAATTTAACCTTTCGCAAACCGCTAAGGGCATTAAGCTCACACTAGCTCCTAAGTCTAGAAAAGCTTTTTCGATGACATGACTCCCCAAAGTACAAGGAATGGAAAAGTTTCCAGGATCTTTATCCTTTTTTGCTAATTTATTTTCGGCAATAGAATTACATTCCAAGGGTTTCGGATCATCAAGTCTACGTTTATTGGTAAGGATGTCTTTGAGAAACTTTGCGTAGGATGGTATTTGGGTAATGGCTTCTGTGAACGGGATTTCTACGTGAAGTTTTTCTATAACTTTAATGAATTTCTGATACTGATTATTGATCTGGGTTTGTTTAAGTCTTTGCGGATATGGTATTGGTGGTTTGTATGGCGGGGGTGGTATATAGGTTTTGTTTTTGGGTTCTTCTCCTTTTTCTTGACTTTCCTGGTTTACAGATTCCTCTGGTTTCTTCTTTTTATCTGGGATGTTGTCATCTTCCTTAGAAGTTTTGGGATCACTCAACCTCGGGTTACAAGGTTCATCATAAGCGGTCCCACTTCGTAGGGTAATGGCATTTGCTTGTCCTTTCGGGTTTTGTTGAGGTTGTCCAGGGAATTGTCCTCCAGGTGTGGTCTGAGGGGCTTGGTTTAAAGCTACCTGCGAGATTTGGGTTTCAAGCATCTTATTGTGAGTGATTATTTGGTCAACCTTGGTTCCTAACTGGGTAATTAGTTCGTTAACATGAACGTTTTGGTTCATGAACTCCTTGTTTTGTTGGATTTGAGCAGCGACAAAATTACCCACGATTTTCTCAAGGCTCGGTTTTGGTGGTACAGGTTGCATAGGTTGATTTGATCTTGGGGCTTGATAACTTGATTGTCTCGGAGGGGCAGTATTTTGGATAGGGTTATTATTCTTATAGGAAAAGTTTGGGTGATTCCTCCATCCAGGGTTATAGGTATTTGAAAATGGGTTTCCTTGGGTGTAGTTCACTTGTTCAGAGCTGGTCTCATTTAACAGACTGCATTCTGCGGATTGGTGTCCTTTCGTCCCACATATCTCACAATCTGACGAAACTGCGGCTGCAGTATTCGGGGTTGTACACATATGCTCAACTTTTAGGACCAATGCGTCCATTTTAGCTTGCATCATGTCTATAGAGCTTAACTCATGTATCCCTCCTTGGGCTTCCTTCTTTTCCACTGTCGCTCGTTCTACTCCCCACGATTGATGGTTTTGGGCCATATCTTCGATAAGGGCACTAGCTTCAGGGTAAGGTTTGTTCATCAGTGCGCCACCTGCGGCGGCGTCGATGGTCATCTTAGTGTTATAATGAAGTCCATTATAGAAGGTTTGAATGATTAACCAATTTTCTAAACCATGATGTGGGCATGCTCTTAACAGCTCTTTATATCTCTCCCAGGCTTCGAACAACGATTCTCCTTGGTTTTGGGTAAATCTAGTTATTTGGTTTCGAAGAACAGCGGTCTTACTCGGGGGAAAATATCTGGCAAGGAATACTTTTCTAAGGTCTTCCCAACTTGTTATGGAATTTGGTGGAAGGGAATCTAACCAAGATAGGGCCTTATCTCTGAGGGAAAAAGGAAATAATCTTAAGCGAATCGCCTCAGGAGGGGCTCCATTGGTTTTAAAGGTGTCTGCTAGTTGGAGAAAGTTTTTCAAATGTTGGTTTGGGTTCTCTGTAGCAAGACCTGCGAATTGTCTCTGCTGTACTAACTGCAGCAGGGATGGTTTAAGTTCAAAATTGTTAGCTGGTATGGCTGGATTTACTATACTAGAACTAGGTTCCTCGTTGGATGGTTGGGCGAAATCCTTAAGAGGTCTTTGATTTTGATCTTCGGCCATAGCTTTCCTAAGTTTACGGAAATATAAACGTGTGCGAGCGTAACGTTCTGGTTCAGCTAGAGGGTCTACTAAACTACCGGTACTACGAGTTTTTCGCATTGACCGGCGGGTAACTTCCTTAGTCTAAACGGTATAACAACAGGGTACGAAATTTGACGAAATTGGTCCCCGGCAACGGCGCCAAAAACTTGATGCGTGTTTTTTTTTCGCAAGTGTACGAACGCGTCAGAGTAATATAAAAGATTATCGTATCCACAGAGACCAAGTGTCAATCTATCGCTATCTATTGTTAAGGTGTGTATCTAAGGTGATTGAAAATAGTAGTTTTGAAGAGTGCACGGTAGTAAATAAAGTAATTAAAATTAATTGATAAAGACAGGTTCGAATGCAATTCACACAACCAATTGATAATCCAAGTACTTGCTAATAGAACTACTTACGGGCAATGTTTTCTACTTTGAAAAGAACTAATTTGACAGGAACTGTCGCTTTCGCGTATTCAGAACCGAGTTGTACCCCCTAATCAAACCCTCTTATTGTCACGGATAAAAAGGCGCGCATTGCGTTAGAGTAGTAAACCTATTTTTAAGAAATATAGTATCTTGACCAAGTTGAAAAGTATTTTAACCTGGATTTTCTAAAAAAAGAGGTCCTTACGAACCAGACTTTAAACTTCTTAACGCGTCCGAAAATGGTTTTAAAATCTCTTTTCTTTTTAAATTAAAAACTCCTAATAAACTAAACAAAGCGCTTTCGCTGTTTTCGAAATAGTTTAAAAACAATTAAGTTTAGATAGGCGTTGGACGGCTTTCGATCTTACCCAACGGAATTTAAGAACAGGAAAACTTATATTGAAAGTTAAAATAGCCCTTAAGTGTTTCCACTAACAATTGTACAGATTATCGGTTCGGTTATGATCTTCACATTCTAACCTTTATAAAATTAGCTAGACATGGTAAAGTAAAAGTTCATTTTTAGATTTTTCATAAAAAAGTATTTAAGTGCGAGTGCGGAAAGTAAATGAAAGTAGTGCGAGTGCGGAAAGTAAATGAAAGTAATGCGGTGCGGAAAGTAAATGAAAGTAGTGCGAGTGCGGAAAGTAAATGAAAGTAGTGCGAGTGCGGAAAGTAAATGAAATTAAAAGACAATGCAAGAAATAAAGTTGACAAAAGGTAAAGTAATAAAAACCTGCTCCAATTGGAGTGGTTGAATAAAATGCGAACTGAAAGTAAAATGGCGGCAGGATTAACTTCCTTCCAGAGTACTCCAAGACTCAATCTCACAGGGTCTTACAGACTCGATCTCTCGAATGTAGTAACACCTCGATGTGAAGCGATTACCACTATTACACTGATATATGCTTATGAACAACTAAGCTTGGATGAAGAAAAACGAAAATCTAAAGTCCTATTTATAGGCAAGGAAACAAGTGGAAAAGACAAGGATGCCCCTAGCATTTGAATTTGGGAGGGAACTCGCTTTGTTCTTGTGGCGCCCGCCACAACACCATGGCGCCCGCCATGAGTGTAAACTTGCTTGGGCAGTTGGAGATCGTGGGGAAAAACAGTTGGGAGGAGTTTGAGACATGGCCACGTCATGGAAGGCCCTGTGGCGGCCGCCATAGTGGATGCCATAAGTGTAAAATGCTGATTTTCTCTATTTTAGCTCATTTCGACTTCCTTTTCGCTCCTTTTCTCGCTCGGGGCTCTGATTAGACTAAAAACCTGAAAACAAAGAAAAACATAATAATAACATAATAAAATGACATTAAAAGACCAAGAATGCATGCGAAATCGGAGTCAAAAATACGGTGAAATTCAGTGTCATCACCTCCATGGTTAACAAATCTCACACATAAAATATCTGAAGAATCAGGACTATTCCCATCACCAATCAATCATGTTCTCATAAATGAATACCAACCTAACCAAGGCATAATGGTTTGTCTTGAACCTCAACCCTTGCTTCTCAAATTATTTTATTTATCTCAAATTATAATCGGTGTCGACGTGTCAATGTCAATCTATGATATACTAACACAAACACCAGACATGCCGTCGGTAGTAATTTTAAAAAACTAATTAATTAAATCTAATCACATGTATCGGGGTTGATGTTTGTTATTCTATATGCAGGTAACTAAACTATATGATTTAGGGGTTGATGATTGTGTTTGTTCTGTTGGCTGGGCACAGCGTGGTACTAATCTTGCTGTTGGAACTAACAATGATAAAGTTCAGGTAAGAGTTTATGAGCTAGATGCTGATCATGCATGGTGTAATAGTTTCCAATTGAGTGTGTTTGATTGTATTTTTGGCAATTGGAGGTTGATTTATTTGAGTTTTTCTTATTTGTGTTGATTTTCTTCATGTGTTTTCCTTGTCTGTTTTATTTTGCTTCCATACACTTCTCTTCTATTTCTCAATTAAGCAAAAGGAATTTTTTTCCCTAATGGATGGACTCTGCATAGGAATGATAACAATGTGCTATCTAGCTTCCTGAACAAGTTCTATAGCCATTTTAGCATTCTAAATGTGGTAGATTAGCTGCTTTTACTGATCTTGAAACCCTAATTTATTGCCACTTGCATCGAAGAAGGGTGCATTATGGTAAAGTGGTCTTCCTAAGGACAGGGAGCTTCCTGGGCAGACTTAGTTTAAAGAAGGGAACAAGTGTGAAATTGCAAGTTATTAATGGTCAGCAGCTGGCTGTTGTTTCAGTAAGTTAATAATTCATATCTTATTTGTGGCACCTATTTTTGATTACTTAAAACTAAGAATTGAATTGTTTCTGATTTTTCTGCACCATTTCTGATGTGCATGAGTAGCCCTGGGATATATAGTTTGGTATAAGATTTTATAATTTTGTTAATGTCGACATCTTAATATAGAATGCCATACCATACAGATATGGAGATACAGAATAATATATAACTATTTCCTCAATTTTGCTGTACAGGTATTGATTTGATACCAATACGTTCGACATTGAGTTATGCTGGTTCATCTCTATTTTACTTCAACCACATACTATTCCTCTGTCAAAATCTACACCGTTGCTACAATTTTGTCGGTGATCATCATGTTGTTACCGTCTTTTTTACATTTGCAGTAGTATCTTCTCTAATACTGCATAATATTTTCCCTACTATGCTTTTATACGCGTTGGACTAACTCTCATTTACACTTGTGAGTAATGTTGAAAATAAGATTGAATTAGTATTATTGTGGCACGGGACACAACCAATTAGATCTCACTGTATAAATATTACTTTCAATATTATAACCTTACAGTGTACTATAAATTATTAAATTTATCACTCAAACTATCAATTTACTATTGTATTCTAAGGAGACAATGAGAGTGAAATTTGTAAATTTTACCATCTCCTGTGAATTTTATCACTGAAACTCACTATTTTCACGGGTCACTATCACCACAATACATTTTTTTAATCAACCAAATATTTATAAATATTTATAGTTATTAGACATATTTAATTTATAATGTTGGTGACTTTCTACGTTGAATACATGGACTTTCATGGCTTATTAGTTTCCATATGCATTTCAGTACAATTGTATAGTACAAATGCTTATTCAAATCCTCACGGGTCACTACCATAACAATACCTATTTGTTTTTGCCATTCCTAAGCTTCGACGGCTTGGACGATCCTTTTGTTTCCAACTCTGAACTAAGCCCTAACAAAAAAAATACAGTACTAAATTGGACCCTTTTTAGTGTCTTTGTTCCCATCTTATACCCAAACATTTCATTACGTGGCCCCATTTGTTTTTTATTCATTTATATTTCATTTACAATTTCTCTTTTTCTCCTTACATATCAATATTACTTTTTATTCCTTTTTAATTATTTCATTTTTTTCTCAATTACTCTTTTCATTGTTAATTTAATTTTTACCTAATTAATATTTATTATTATTTACTTTTTAATGTTTTTATATTACTTCATTTTAAACCAAACAACAATAACCCGTGCGCCCGCACGGGTTTTTTACTAGTAGTCTCTAAAGGTCTAGTCATCGGTTTGCCCAAAATTAAATTCACAAAGGATCACCTTTGTGATGCGTGTCAAATGGGGAAGCAAACAAGGATCTCATTCAAATCTAAAAACATCGTTTCAACTATGAGACCCCTTGAGCTCCTCCATATGGACCTCTTTGGACCATCTAGGGTTAAAAGTCTAGATGGTAACTATTATGGATTTGTTATAGTCGATGATTTTTCTAGGTTTTGCTGGACCATTTTCTTAGCAAATAAGAGTGATACCTTTTCGGCCTTTGAACGATTTGCTAAGTTATCTCAGAACAAGTTAAACACAAACATTGGGTCAATTAGAAGTGACCATGGGGGTGAGTTTGAAAATCATTTATTTGAAGCATTTTGTGATTCCAACAAAATTGATCATAATTTTTCCGCACCACGTACCCCTCAACAAAATGGGGTAGTGGAACGTAAAAATAGAGTTTTGGAGGAACTTGGAAGGACTATGATCAATGATGGTGGATTACCAAAATACTCTTGGGCCGACGCCATAAGTACGACTTGTTATGTTTTGAATAGGGTGCTCATCCGGCCTATTCTAAACAAGACACCGTATGAGCTTTTAAAAGGGCGTAAGCCAAATATCTCTCACCTTCATGTATTTGGTTGCAAATGGTTTGTGTTAAACAATGGGAAAGAGACTCTTGGTAAATTTGATGCCAAGGCCGACGAGGGTATATTTCTTGGATACTCTCAGTCGAGTAAAGCGTATAGAATTTATAATAAAAGGTTTCGTGTAGTTGAAGAGTCAGTTCATGTTACCTTTGACGAGTCTTATCCGAGAAATGTCAGAGAAGGTAGTTCTTTTCATGGTGCAGGTGTACCTACTGAAGACATACTCAAGGACACTGATAAGGGAACTGATCAGCCTGAAGTAGTGCGTATTGAGGAGGAAAAGGATCATCAACCCGTGAAAAGTGAGGATGATCATCATTATGATAAAGATGGACTTCCTCCAGCTTGGAAGTCTTCAAAAGACCATCCAATTGACAACATTCTCGGTGATATCTCTAAGGGAGTAACCACTCGCTCTAAACTTAGTAACTTTTGTTATTACTCATCTTTTGTCTCCCAAGTTTAACCTAAAAACGCTAAGGAGGCATTACTCGATGAGCATTGGTTTCTATCAATGCAAGATGAACTAATTCAATTCAGGAGAAATAGGGTTTGGGACCTTGTCCCCCCTCCGCGAGATCATCGAGTAATCGGCACCCGATGGGTGTTTAGGAATAAACTTGATGAAAATGGAGTAATAACGCGTAACAAAGCTAGGCTTGTAGCGCAAGGCTATAACCAAGAGGAAGGAATTGACTATGAGGAAACTTATGCGCCGGTTGCCCGACTCAAGGCCATACGTCTTCTACTTGCCTATGCTTGCACAAAGAACTTTAAATTATTCCAAATGGATGTTAAAGGTGCGTTCCTTAACGGATACATAAATGAAGAGGTTTATGTAGCCTAACCTCCGGGTTTTGAATCCCACGAATATCCTGATCATGTCTATAAACTTAAATGAGCTTCGTACGGACTTAAACAAGCCCCTAGGGCTTGGTATGAACGTCTAAGCAAATTTTTACTTGATCAAGGGTATTCAAGAGGAAAGGTTGACACAACCCTCTTTATTAAACGTCAAGGAAAACACTTAATTTTGGTACAAATTTATGTTGACGATATTATATTTGGGTCTACTAACATGATCTTGGTCAAGGAGTTTTCTAGTTTGATGCAGGGGGAGTTTGAAATGAGCATGATGGGGGAGCTCAACTATTTCCTCGGATTGCAAATCAAACAACTTGAAGAGGGCACATTCGTGAGTCAAACAAAATATTATCTTGAGTTACTAAAACGTTTTGATACGCTAAATTGCAAAGCAATAGATACTCCTATGCCTACAAGTGCTAATCTTGATCGTGACGAAAAGGGTAAGGATGTTGAGGTAAAGAAGTATCGAGGTATGATTGGATCTCTTCTTTATCTTACCGCATCACGTCCCGATATAATGTTTAGTGTATGCATGTGTGCGAGGTATCAGGCACATCCCAAGGAATCCCACTTAAAAGTTGTTAAGCGCATACTTCGATACTTGTCTGGTACTCCAAAGTATAGGCTGTGGTATTCCAAAGGTAGAGTTTGTTCCTTAGTTGGTTTTTCCGATTCCGACTTTGCCGGGTGCAAGTTGGATAGGAAAATTACTAGTGGCACGTGTCACGTTTTCGCTTTCCTTGGTGAGTTGGCATAGCAAGAAATAGGTTTTCGTTGCTTTGTCAATAGCCGAGGCGGAATACGTTGCCGCCGGTAGTTGTTGTGCTCAAGTCTTATGGCTTAAACAACAATTGCTTGATTTTAACTTAAAACTTGAACGTATTCCAATTTTGTGCGATAACACTAGTGCGATTAATCTAACTAAGAACCCTGTATTGCATTCACGCACCAAGCATATCGAAATACGCCATCATTTTCTTAGGGATCATGTAGAGAAAGGTGATGTTATTTTTGAGCATGTTGACACTAAGAATCTACTTGCTGATATTTTCACAAAACCGTTAGCTACAGAGCCTTTCTTTCACATCCGTAGGGAACTTGGCATTCTTGATATCTCAGATTGTGCTTAATAATCTTTTAAGATAGTGATCTTCACATATATATATGCTTGTTTATTCTTTTAACTAACAATATAAAGAGATATTTAGCTATATGTGAGGGCTCTTATCGTCATGGTGATCAAGGTAATATCATTCCGATTTATAGATGTTTATCATATTTTGTGCCATATTAAGTACCCTAATCCTGATGTTTATTGTATTTTGAGCACATATCGTTCATGTGGATGTTTTGTTATATATGTGTACATGTCTATTTATTTGTTTGGAACTTAAATTGCAAAAAATTTCATTTCTGGCTCAAGTTTGCATGTGCATGCGTCGACGCATGATTTATGCGCTGACCTAGTAAAAACTTTCGAGATAGTGCATAACCAAATGTTCAATTTTTTAAGAAAATTCGTGAATCACGCGCCGACGCACGCGGTCCACAGGTCGACGCATAAATGCAGAATTCAGAATCTCTGCTCTCTTGGAAAGCGTGCGCCGACCTAGTACTGCCTATTTTCACTACATATTTTCATTGCACATTGATGTATGTTCATTGCATGTCATCTCATCAGATTTTGTGGTCAATCTCTCCTTATCTTCCTTCATTAAACCTCATCAATACCCATTACTCTCCACTAAATCCTTATCAAAAACCCTAAAAATCAAAAACCCACTAAGAGTGAATTCTCTATATTACTTATACAAGGGTTTCTAAGGGCTGCACATATCTCCTCTTCACTTTCTGCGAAAATCAAGTGTCATCATCTTCCTTCAACTCTTCATCAACCATGGCTTCAAGAAGAAATCCTAGTAGAAGGGGAACAAGAGGTTCATCTTCACAACCAACAACAACCAGCACATCATCTTCACAACGGGTAACCTTTAAGTCTTTAATTTCTGAAAGGCTAGCTAATCCTTTTGAGCAACTGTTCTGTAACCGTGCGGTTATAAGACAACTTGGTTTTTATCCTCTGATGGGTCCAGATTTTCACATTCCTGAGATTTTTGAACTTCTGAATTTTCAAAATCTTAGTGAATTTCTAGAATGTGATGATAGGTATAGTGACGATTTGACTCAGTTGTTCTACTGTGGTAGCAAGGGTAAATTTCAGGGGGCTGAATTTAGATTTTCTATGAATAATGCACAATATGAAGTGACCAATGATGTATGGTCTACACTGTTTGCATTGGACACTGATGACACTCTCCCAAAGTTCACTGATAAAACTTTTGTTCAGAACTATAAGTTCAAAACAGCTCTAAATTCGATGTTACGGGAACCATATCCAGCTGATGTTGTGGAAAGTGGCTTATTTCCGAAAAGTGTCACTACCGGCCATCTGAAATTTGAAGAACGAATTCTTCAATGGATTGTTGCTCGCATCTTGAGGCCTAAGAAAGGAGGGTACTCAAGAGTTGAGGAGGCAGAGGTTCATCTCATCTATATCCTAAAGAATCGGATCAAAATCAACTGGCCATACTATTTTGCTTATAGGATGTTCGATTCTTGCATCACTTTGATATTCCTGTTCCAAAGATTTGTCACATTCATATTACAGCTGAACAACAATTCGTTGCCAAAACCCTTACCATGATGGGTTACTTTTGGGATTCACGCGAGAACAAGTTTACTTATCGACCTCGATCCACCCATCCTGAACCTAATGAACCTGTTCACCTTGAAGGAAATGATAATGAGGATGTTCCAGAAAATGCTAATCAAAATGTTAATGATGAATATGTGGTTATGCAAGAAGAGGACAATGAGGCATGGATGGGTTATCAACCTGAAGAACCTTCTGAAAATCAGGGCTGGGGTCAGTGGCAACAAAATTGCTGGACTGTTTCTGGAAACGCCTATGTTCCTCCAACCTATGGTGAGGACTATAAATGGCAGCAACCTGACAATTCTGCTCCTCAAACTCCACCGTCTCAGCATGATCTGCAGGCTTCTGAATAAATTCAGGTTAGGTTGAACGAATTGACTCTTCAACATCAAGAATTTCAAGCTCTGCAAGATACTCGCTACACTGCTCAGGAAGAACGGTTCACCAATCTGTCTAATCAAGTTTCATCTCACATTACCAACTTCAACAATTTTGCTAACGCTGCTATGAATCATTTCAATCAGATGGACGCCAACTTGACTCAACAAAACCAGAACCTGGCAAATAGTCTTGGAACCCTAAACAACACGTTGCTTGAACTCAACCTACATCTAGAGGACTTCCCACCACCAAGCCAACACTATAGGGGAAGAGGTCATCCATTTAGGGGGAGATGGCCATAGAGTTTAGGGCATCATATTTCATTTGTGCTTGCATTTATGTTTTGTGGTTTGTTTTTTTTTACTGTTGCTTAACTTTGACTTTTGCTTACGTTTGTTTGCACTCTTCTGGATTGAATGTATTGCTTTTATGTTTTTGTTCCTTATTTATCCATTCCTAATTTTACATTAGCTGTATCATATGTGGATGCGTGTTGATGTTTGTATGTTGCAAATCTGTGATGATTCCTTACGTATTATAGTGTTTTATTTTGACCACCCTCTTTTCTTCTTTTTGATGTTGTCAAAGGGGGAGAAGAATAACAACAAGCAGAAATTTTAACAGGGATTAACCAAGTGTTAAAGACAGGGGGAGCTTTGTTCACTTTGCTCACTCTCAAATTACAAATCTCATGATAGCTAAGAAAGTGTTGCCATCATAAAAAAAGGGGAGTATGTGAGGGATATTCTTCTATCTACTTTGTTTTAATGATGTCAACAAATATGTGAGAAATTAGATTGTAATTTGAGCGGTATCACTTCACGTGTCAGGCATATTGCATCTAATCATTATCGTTCATGTGTCTAGATGCATAGGACCTTGTCTTTCCCATAAATAAATGTCCATTATCATTTTAGTAGTGTCTAGTATGTGTTTCTGAACTTGGTCAGGTGAAAATGCACAGAAAATTGAATTTCCTGAAAAAATGCAGTTCATGCGCTGACCCTCCCAGTTCATGCGCTAACCTAGAAAAACCTGCGGGAAAGCGCATAACTTAAATGACACAAAAATTTGCATCTATGCGTCGACGCATGATTTCCTGAATCAGTGTTTTTCACTTAATTTTTTCTTCTATTATTTCTGTTATTATTTTGTGTGGGTCATTTTATTTTCCTATAAATAGTTTTAGTCATCTCATTATTCAATAACAAGAAACGTGAAAAATATATGCCATTTCTCTCTTCATCTTCATCTCCTTCATTGAGTAAACAAACAATCACACATAATCATCTTTGTTTGTGTCGCCCATTGATCGAAGTGATAACGTTCAGAATTTAGGAAGTGTGATCTTCATCTTCTGGGTTGAGAGTTTGGCAGGTGTTTCTTGAATCAAACCAGTTGGTTTTGTCCTCCAAGAATCGGATAGATTTTGGGGGTTTTTGTACAAACTGTCTCGTTCTACAGGGATTCGGCTGGGCGAAGGTAACCAAAAATTGGTGCAATTGTTCGGTTTAGTAGCTGTAATCGAAGGATCGTAGAAGAGAGGTTTGGGTTCGAATCTTTGGTAGATCGCAATTGATCGAGTGAAGGTAACCGAAGAGCGGAGGTTTCTTTTGGTTTAGTAGCGTGGGACGGTAATTGGATCAACCATATTCGAAGGACTTGATTCATCTTGAATCAAGGGGAGAGAAAATTCTGCATCAACGATCGAAGACGTTCGAGGGTTTGGATGTTCATAGTTTTCTCTTGTAATAAACAATTTGCAACAACTACATATATATATATATATATATATATATATATATATATATATATATATATATATATATATATATATATATATCTCAATTCCAATTGTGGAATTGGGGGCAGAGGTACCCAAAGCGAGGACGATTGGGGAACTGCCTAATCAAATCTCGTTTGTTATCTCTTTCCCTTAACTCTTTTACATTTCAGTTTGTTCAAATTTGTGAAGTCGCAATTTATCGAAATTTCCGTCGTAGTGTAATTTCGAGTTGAGAATCTATTTGTTAAATCGATACAATTCCTTGAATTGTATCTTGGAGCAGCTCTATATTACATTCCATAGAAATTATGCATTTAGTGTATTTTACACACACTAGGTGTTTGATAATTTATTTCAAAGTAAAAATCGAACACATTGCTTTTAGTTGATTATCATTTTACCTCATTGGTTTGGATTAAACATCAAGCAAGCGATATTTTGTTGACTGCATTTTTCAGTGTAGTAATCAAACTGAATTTTTCTCTTCCATACTCATTCTCGATATATTCGTGCATATCCGATCCTTTTAGTAGAAGGTTCGTAGTAGACGTTCTATCCAGTGGTAGCTTCCGTTAAACAATTTTTTTTAAACTAAATTTTCGTAATCATTTGCGTGTAAAACTCAAGGGATATATTCAACCCGCCTTCTAGATCCATAGCCATCGTCTAACATACACCATCTTCTTCTGGTTGAGCATACCTAGGCCTTTGAAGTGTAAATTTCCACTCCTGTGATGCCATAGCCAGTTCTTGTCTTCGACAGTCAAAGCAAGACATTGATGATCAACCATGTTGATCTCGATCTTGAAGGTTTTATTATCTGCCAATGGTTCTTTCAAGATCATCATTCCTTCACCATTATACATGTCATAAAAGGTACATATAATACGTCAGTAATACTGACCTTCAGACCATTTCTTCTCACCACAACTATGTTTCCTATTCCCTTTCATGAGACATGTCTGCCATCTGAAAACATGATCACCTTCTTGACTAATTCATCCAACTTGGTAAACCAGGTTTTATTTCCAGTCATGTGGTTGTTGCATCTTGAATCCAGTTACGACATGTTAGTTTGCTCATTGTTCGACTGAGTGTCTGCCAACATATCATCAGAGACGCTTTCTCCAACATATGTATATTGCACTTCGTCATCATCTTTTGCTCTTGATTCCTTCTTTCTTCGATAATCTCGAGCATAATGACCAAATCCTTGACAGTTGTAACATTGCACCTCTTTCATGTCAACTTTCTTCCCAGAAAACTTGTTGCCCATGACTTTCTTGATTGAATATGATTGATTCTTTGAATTCTTTCTTGACTTCTCATCATTTGGAAGATTTTTTCTCTACTTCGCCTTCGCTTTATTAGATTTCTTGATGAATATTGCTAGTAGTGTCTGTTCATCCACTTTCTCCTTTTCGGAGTTCATCTGCTTCAGTCTCATCTCATGAGCCTCTAATGAAGTTTGAAGTTCTTCTACTTCATCTCATCATGGTTCTTGGACTCTTCTATAGACACAACAATATAATCAAAATTTGCAGTCAGAGATTTCAACACTTTCTCAATATTCTGCAAATCAGTGATTGATTCACCACACGCATTTGTCTGGTTCATTAACAGCAACACATTTGAAAAGAAATATGAGACTGAGTCGTCTTCTTTGATCTGAGTCATCTCGAATTGCTTTCTTAGCGTCTACAACTTCACCCTCTTGAGCTTTTCTTCGCCACCGTACTAGCTCTTTAACTTATCACACACTCATTTTATTCTTTATTCTTCAAATATCTTCTCAAATACATTAGGTTCCACACATTGATGGATAAAGAACAAGGCTTTTCCATCTTTCTTTTTTCGTTCCTTGTCCGCAGCTTGCTGAACATTATTCGCATTTGCTTCCAATGTCGGTACTCCATCGCTTACAATTTCAGCCACATCTTAAAATCTGAAGATGACCTTCATCTGCGCAACCCACCTCTTGTAGTTTTCCCCTTTGGAAACCGGTAGATTCGCTAGAAATTGCTTTAGTGTCGTGTTAGCGTTTGCTATTATAGATTTTCTCTGAATCGTAATCGGGCTCGTTGATACCAATTTGTTGGAACGATTTAAGGTTCAAGAAGAATGTAGAAGAGTGGAAAGAGAGAAGGGAGAGAAAAGAGATAAGGCTGTAAAAATTCTAATAAGTGAAGTTCATCTATTTAACATGTCTCTCTCTCTCTCTCTCTCTCTCTCTCTATATATATATATATATATATATATATATATATATATATATATATATATATATATAACACCAAGACTCAAGCCCAAAATGTACAAGTTGCATTTGACTTTGACTCAATAACTATATATTATATTCGACTACATCTAATTCTATAACTAACTCCTATTAAATTTTTTATTTCAACTAGATCAGACACACCTCAATCGAATACAATTTTCGAAATAACTAGGTCACTTTGATTATGTACTTTCTATAATGCATACAAAAGCCCACATTATGATGTAATGTTTTCTTCCAACAGAATAAAATTTTCACCAAATTATCTTTTTTTATTTGTCATCTAAAGATAGGAAATCAAAGACGAGTCTCTAATATCTCGTTGTAGTCCTTTTACTTCACTTTAAACACGACATGGAATAATGCCTCAATGATCATGTTCAATTTGCACACTGTTACCGATATACGTGTCATGCTGTAACTCCATTTTCAAGCCCCTTTCCCTTATTGTTATGTAGTAATGTAATAACAGTTATTTTTTTTTTAAGAGACAAACTTGGATCAATTATTTTCGAATCAATCTTGAGGTCAAAATTACATATTCTGCTACGTCCACTTAAAGCTCGAACCTTGGTACAGGGTGGCCTGACCAAAACCTTTCCTAACCTGCCAACAATAACTATTTTTGTTGTTATATATTTGAGAGTATTTGAATTAGAATATGAAGGAAGTTAACTGTCAAATACTCCAAAAAGAAAACACAGGAGCCAGCCTGGCTAGTAGTGCGTTTGAAAGCATACTCTTTTTAAAATAAAATATAATAAAAAAAAGTATTCAAAATAATGATATATATTTCATGTTTGAAATATAGGTGGAATAATCTCTGAATAGACTTTATTTACATCCCAATGAATAGAAAACAAAAAAGCATACATCAATTATTTTTAAATTGGCTGCATGTTCTCATTAGCACTTTCCTTGCATGTATTTGTCGTTTCCCTGAAAGAGACAGCATATTCTTTCCGATAGCAGACTTTTTATCAAACAAACTTGCTTCTATTATTGTGAACTCAATATTGCCAAGCTTTATGTAAATTCTTTTTATGCAAATTCCAATATGACTTCAATTGTCACTCATACTCTTGGTTCAAAAGTCTTGAATCGGACGGGTAGACTAAGGCCTATTCGGGCGACCCGGTGCATGACCGCAAATTGTTGTTGCAATTGGTAGGAGATGTTTTCTTCATGGGTTATTCCCTTTTTGGCTCAATAAAATTATCTCCATCCGTAACCCCTCAAGCAAGAGACCTGGACGGATGAAATGATTAACCTAAAACAGTTGGTGACTTCATTGATATGACTTCGAGAATTGTTGTATGAGAGTCCCTTAAACATCTCTTGGGGCGAGTCCCTTAAGCGTCGCTAGGGAAACGTGCATCATTTAATGTTTTGGCATGCTAGCTCTTGTTTCGAAATGGCGTAATTGCTATGAAAAGTAATCATATGCATGCAGACATATCCAATCATAAGTGTTTTCTCTCTTCAACTGTAGTCGCACGTCTACAGTAGGGCAATAATGGCCTACGTGACCTAGACAGTTCTCTCATTACTTAACCGAGTGGGAGCACTACTACAAAATACACCTTCTGTAACATAATACTACTTCAATTATGCTTTCCACTGTTGTAATATCACAAACTGGATGCGCCTGATGTTTATTTTTTTTTAAAGTTATTTAATCACGATTGAGATAAAAAAATTGTGGTGATAAAGTAAGTGTTACAAGGTTCGAAGGAACTTCAAGGATTAAGCACAAGGCTTCTCCCTTCTAGGTGGATCAAGCCTTAAGATCGCCAGTGTCACCCAATTAGGGTTTGGTCGACCAGGGCCTCCAGATGGAAATTTTCCTCTGGGCATGAGCCAATGCTTCAAAGTATAACCTATGATGCTCCAAGGGATCTCATGAACCCAATCATCAAGTCAATTTAGCCTCAGGGGATGCATTCATCAAAAAATCAGGACTTAGGGTTTCTTGACCTAATTCACCCCTAAGTTGACTTTTGGGACAAAACATGAGCCAAGACCTCAAGAGGGGATTTGAGGGTCTCAAATACATCACATTGATCCATTTGCAACAATTGATTGATCCAAGAAGCTTGAGCAACAAGTTTCAATTTCATCAGAACCACAGTTAGGGTTTCGCGGAAAAAGTCAACTGTATCTTTGAATTTTGACCAGCGCATGCTCCCAAACCCTAAGACATGATTCAATACACCCTATAACACCTATGAAATCAATCCATCAAGTTTGATTTTGGTCAAGGACTTGATTTCATAGAGGATCGCACAGTTTGGAATTCATCTGATAAAAAATCAACTGTACACAAAAGTCAAACTTTGACTTTTTGAGATTTTTCACAATCATGGTTCCTTAACCCTAAAATGATGTTAATGTGTGATTGAAATCATCATTCATCAAGAAAAATCAAGAAAAGTGGGATAACTTGTAAAAGGGGTAACCATAAAAAACTTAGAAAATTTTCTAAGTTATGGAACAAAGTGGTTAGGGTACCAACTTTGGAGGATCATAACTCCTAAACCACATGGCCATTTTTTCCCATCCAAAACGGGATTTGTAGCTCTCATTACCCTATACAAAAGCTTCAACTACCAATCATTCCAATTCCCCATGGATTTTAAATTATGAAATGATCAAAATCACAAAAAGTGAAAATGTCACTTTTTTCCAACACTTAGTGAAATTTTCACTAAGTCAGAATCTGCCTTCACTTTTTTCCAAATGTAGGGGCATTTTTCACTTGGATCCAAAAAGTATCAAAACCAATTATGATCAAACAGTTATTGTATCATATGAGGGCTTTCCAAAATGGTCAAGAACTCCATCAAATTCCACTTAAGCCATGAGATATGACAATGGCAATATGCCTTGCTGAAAACTGCCAAGGCTAGGCAGAAATTTCACTTTTGTTCAATTTGGCAAAATCAGATAAATCCAAGCCTTGTCATCACTTTGGACACATCTGAGGATCAAATCTAAAGGGAACAAACACTGATCCAAGCCTCCAAAGTCTTTAGAACAAGAAGTAGCATGCCAAACCTAGAAATCCCTAAAAGAGGGACAAGACTCCAATTTTGGATTGGAGCATTTAATGAATGCACCAAGGTGGCATGGACTGACACATTTGCAACTGAATTCAGTCAAGAATGATCCAACAACTAGAGAACCACAACTCTGTGCCCTAACCTCTAGTCAATGGCTAGAGGAGACTTGGATTCCCATTGATCAACATTGGCCAAACCTCTGTAGTTGCCATTCACTATTGACCCAAAACAAACTTGCTCTACTATAAATAGAGTTCATTTGTGCTCAGTTTGAGTACACCAAAGCCATCAAACAGATGCTTTCCTCAAAATCACCTTCTCACTTCCAAATTTGCCTTCCAAAGCAAGTCACTATCGGGTTTTGAGTTTGAGAGCAATTCCAACCAAACCAATCACACACACACCTCATAAACATCATATAGAAATGATCCAAACACTCACATAACATCTGGAACACCAAAATCACAAAATCACTAGCCAATTGCTCAAGCCTCTGACAGATTTGCAGTTGGGGTGCCATCTCAAGTTCCAGATCATTTCAATCCATTCCAAGCATCCAGACACACTCCATGGCACCTAGGGAAGCTATCCAGATCATTGGAACCTAGTTGTAACACCTTTAACCCAAAACACGATCACCAGCTGCAAGAGGTGAGCATGAGCTCTTCTAACTCTATGATCCATGCATTTTTTGCTGCACAATAATTTGGCCATATGTTCATAATCATGCATAGAGTGTTTACCCTCAATCAATTGCTTTGAATGAATCGTGTATGGAATTTCCGAACCTTCATGCAAAATTTAGGGTTCTTGAGGTTTCTCTTTGATTTCTTATTCCATGCTTAAAATAAATAAAACTAAAGACCATAAACATGATCGCGAGGTTGAAACGAGTAGATTGATATGTAGATTGCATGATATAATCAAGTATTCAGTGAGATTGGATAGAAAACGTAAATCTGCAGAAACAGAGGAAGGGCGCGTGTTCTTGGCGCCCTTTTTCAAATATTTGAATATTTGAATTTTGTGATTTTATTTAATTGATTCAAAAATTAATTTCTCTCTGAGTTTTAATGATTTTGAGTTAATTCTTTTTTTAATAATTCAAAAAAATGTTAAAATATTTTATTTTACCAAAAAATACCAAAAATATTATTTATTTCCTATAATTGATATTTTTGCCAAGAATTAATATTTTAATTGTTTTTGACATTTAAAATATTTTTTCCTTCTTGATTTTGCAAATTTTAATGATTTCTAATCATTTTGTAGGTCAAAACATGATTTTTGAAACATTAATCCAAGATCACAATTTGTTTTTCACATGTTAAACAATTTTGATCATTTTAATTGAATTTTTTATTCAATTAAAATACATTTTGGAAACAAATTAGGGTTTTGATTAATTCAACCCTCATCAAACCATTTAAAAACATTTTTGGGCATCTAATAGAGTGTAAGACCCAATCATTTGTAAATACAAACCTATTTTTGGGCCTCAAATATTGTATAAGTCCCGTTGTATTTCAAAAGTTTGGTGCGATCATCGCCCATTTAAAACAAACCATCTGGGCCTACCCTCGTGTTATAAGCCCCATTCTTTGAAAATCATTGGGCCTCTAACAGAGTGTAAGACCCAATCCCCTTTTGAAACTAAAAACTTTTGGGCCTCAGTCATTGTATAAGACCCACGACGTTTTCAAAACCTCGGCGTGATCGTCGCCCTTTTAAAAATAAACCCTGGGCTTCTCCTTGAGCTATAAGACCCATCTTTGTTCACTTTCAATCATTTTGGGCCTCTTGAGAGAGTGGAAGACCCATCCCCTTGTACAGAAAACCTTTCTTGGGCCTCAGTCACTTGTATAAGTCCTTGTACAAAATGACAGTGCGATCACTGATTAAAACCTGGGCCTCTCCTTGAGCTGTAAGCCCCAATTTTCCTTTCAAAAGCACTTTCTCCTTTGATTTTGTAACATACTGTTATTTTCAATTTCTTTGTTGAACAACTAAACAAACAACATGGAAGCTCTACAACCGAGTAAGTGTTTACCCCGCTTTCATTTACCGCTTTCATATGTATATAACTGTATTGTGGGGCTGTTTCACTGTAAGTCTTCTTTCATAAACTCATATCGACTGTGTAATACTAGTATAGATATTTAGAGTTTCCCCGGCAACTACGTCTAGAACTAGACAAAACCTCGTCTCCTTACATCCGACGTTCTCCCGGATATTTCAAACATAACCTAAACCATGAGAATTTTCTTTTACAACAATTTTAGATAACTAGATCTAAGAAATCTCCCCTTTGAACAGTTCATATACAGAAGGCCAATGTTCCAAGTGAAACCCCTTCTGGAACTGTTCATCAGGCTCCTCTTGGGCTTAGTGCAAGGACCCACAGGCTTCCTAAAAGCTTCCCCGCCTCCTCTTGGGCATTATACAAGGACCCGTCAGCTTCTTAGAAGTTTTCACAGCCTCCTCTTAGGCTTCGTATAATGATTCTTCCTCCGGGAAGATAGCCTCCTCTTGGGCTTCGTACAAATTGTCCCTTCGGCTTCTTAAAAGTTTTTCTCGCCTCCTCTTGGGCTTCGTACAAATTGTCCCGACGACCTCTTAAAGGTATAGGAACAGAAATTAGTCATCTTAATAGAACAGTCTTTCAAAGAGTCTAGATCTTCCTACGATGAACATACTGTCTATGGATCTCTCTTAAGCATAGTACAAAAGATAAAACTCTAGACTTGGACAGTCTAATCTCCTTGAGTCTCGAAGACATTCTCAAGTTCCTTTCAAAATAGGAAAAAACATCCGTAGACTTGGGCAGTCTCAATACCCTTCGGATTCTCCGTTTCCTTAAAGAATAGGAAATAATCCCGGTCCTCAGATCAAAACCATGAGTACAACATTACCCATATAAGAACCGATTTTCCCTTTTAACCAACATACTGGACTTGTCACTCAACTGAAACAGTAACCCTAGCCTCCTCTTGGGCTTTGTACAATGATTCTCCCCAGCAGAGTTAACCTTTGCAGCCTCCATCTCGGGCTTCACACGAGATACAAAATCACTCCCTTGTTGAGTATAAAAGACTCTCTTGTTGAGTCAAACATTTTTAGCCTTCATCTCGGGCTTTGTACAGGATACAAAACACTCTCTTGTTGAGTATAAAAAGACTCTCTTGTTGAGTCGATCACCTTTAGCCTCCATCTCGGGCTTCGTACGAGATACAAAAACACTCTCTTGTTGAGTATAAAAGACTCTCTTGTTGAGTCAAATCTTTGCAGCCTCCATCTCGGGCTTCGTACGAGATACAAAAACACTCTCTTGTTGAGTATAAAAGACTCTCTTGTTGAGTCAAACCTTTGCAGCCTCCATCTCTGGCTTCGTACGAGATACAAAATCACTCTCTTGTTGAGTATAAAAGACTCTCTTGTTGAGTCAAACATTTTTAGCCTCCATCTCGGGCTTCGTACGAGATACCAAATCACTCTCTTGTTGAGTATAAAAGACTCTCTTGTTGAGTCAAACATTTTTAGCCTCCATCTCGGGCTTCGTACGAGATACCAAATCACTCACTTGTTGAGGATAAAAGACTCTCTTGTTAGGTCAAACAATTTAGCCTCCATCTCGGGCTTCGTATGAGGTACAAAGACTCTCTTATAGAGTCAAACACCTTTAGCCTCCATCTTGGGCTTCGTACAAAACACATATAAAAGAACTCTCTTGCTGAGTCAACCCTTCCAGCCTCTCTCTCGGGCTTCGTACGAGACACACAAAAGCATCCTCTTGTTGGGTCAATAGCCTCCTCTTAGGCTTTGTATAAGGAAATCCCCGTTTGATTCAATCAACCTTTTAGCATCAAATCATGCTTTGGTCTCAGCATACAAACATCAACAACTCTTTTTCCCTTATCTAATTGCTGTAAGCGGCAAGCCTCTGGATTATTTACATCCACGCCACTGTCCCTCTTTTAGCATGAGAAATTCCTAAGGAAAGATGGCGTTGCTCTAAACTGAGTTAAAGTCTCCTCCTTCAGGTTGAAAATCCCCTATAAAGGAAATTATGGCATTGCTGGATTCGCATATCCCAGTTAAAGTAATTCTCCTTTATAATCAGTCACTCGACAGTCATGCCAAACAGGCCAAATATTCCCCTTTAGAGATGACAAATTCTCTCTAAAGTCAACACCCTTTTAGCTTCACATCTTGGGCTTCGAACAAGATACAAATAGACCCTTCAGCTTCACATCTTGGGCTTTGAACAAGATACAAACCACCTTTAGCTTCATGTCTTGGGCTTTGAACAAGACACCAAAACACCATTTCCTCCCATAGAATAGGAGGAACTACGATCGCTCTGATTTCCCTATCCCAGGAATACGTAGGCATAAGATTGAAAAAAGAATCTTAGCGAGCACACTAATCAAAAAACCCCAAAGTCCCCTACCTCCATCCAATCTGGCGCAGGATCCCAACAAATTCCCCATGAACAATCCCGGTATTTCGTTCTGAACAAAATAAGCAGAGAGAGGCCCACGAACTAAAGCCGCATCTGTAAACCAACAGTTTTGACTGTTTAACCTCAGTTTGCAAGCAGGGCTAGTTGGAGACATCAATTTCCCTTCCTTCATCAGCTTCAATAGGATAAAAAATGAATCGAACTGTAGTACCAAAGCGATAGTGATTCGAAACCACAAAAACCGCGCTACACATACCTGACATCAATCAATAGCCTTATTGACTCATCATGGAGCCTAAATCTCACAGATCCAATACCTACAATTTTGCAAGCTTTGTTATTTCCTAGCAACACTGATCTACTATCTTGGTCATATAATTCTTCAAATAGGTCCTTGTTTGGAGTCATGTGAAAAGTATACCATGAATCCATAATCCATTCCTTGCTAAAGTCGCTGCTTGAAACCACCAGGACATCAGATGAATTATAATCATCTTGCATAATGGCTGCATTACCATTATCCTTTCCACCATGATTATTCAGTCGATTAGGGTACACCTTTCTTGTATAACCCTCCTTCTTACAATGATAACACCTAATTGCAGGAGTATTACCACCATAATAATTCTATAGAATCTTACATTTCTTCTTCTTAAATCTACCATCTTTCTTCAAGAATTTTCCTTGGACAAATAATCTTTCACCAACAGAAGATGGTGTAGCATGCGATTTTTGTCGGTGACGCGACCACCTTATCGCAAATTGGGTTTCTCCTCACCACAATGGTAGGAGTAGGGTTCTACTTTCTGATTTCTTATATATCCCGTGAAGCTGGAAGGGAAAGGGAAGCTTTTTAAAACTAACCTTGCACGCGAATGTTTAACTGAACAAACACTTAAAGAGATTCGGGGAGTTCGGGGTCAGGTTATACAATGGGGAGTTGTCAATTACCCATCCTATATGTGGTTATCCACAGACTGTTAGCAATTAGGTTCTTCTTTGTACTTGATGGTGTTTATCTATAAAATGGGGAAGTTTCTTCTTTGGGAAATGTTGAGAGAGAGAGAGAGAGTGTGAGTTTTTGATGATTTTGGTGAGGTATTGGACCTAAAGTTTTTGATTGGTATGCAAAGGTACTAGACCTAGAGTTTTTTGATTAGTATGCTCGCTAAGATTTCACAATCTTATGCCTACGTAGTCCTGTTTAAAGAAACAGGGAAATAAGAGCAATCATAGTTCCTCCTATTCTATGGGAGGGAAAAAAGATGATGTTTTGGTGTATTGTTTCAAAGCCCAAGATTGAAGCTAAAAGGTTTATTTGTGTCTTGTTCAAAGCCTAAGATTGAATCTAACAGGTTTGACTGAGAGAGAATTTGTTATCTCTAAAGGGAGACATCTTGTCTGTTTATCACAACTGTTGGGTGACTGTTTATAAAGGAAAATTACTTCAACTGGGATATGAGAATCCAACAATGCCATAATTTTCCTTTATGGGGATTTGTCCTGAAGAAGAAAACTTTCACTCAGTGTTGAACAATGCCATTTTTCCTTAAGAGTCTTTCATGCTAAGAGAGGGACAGTGGCGTGGATGTAAATAATCTATAGGCTCGCCACTTACAACAATTAGATGAAAGAGGAAGTTTTCCAGGATAAAAGATGGACGACAACTTGGATATTTGAATCAACAAGTGTGCCACTTACATCAGTTATTTGGGATTAGGGTTTGTTTATATTTACCTGTTTTGAAAAGTGAATAAACAGAGAAATGTCTTCCTGCAGAGAGATTTTGATTTTCTCTGAGGGGAGTTGATTTTTGTGTGCCTTGAACAAAGCCCAAGGTTCAAGCTTACGAGATTGATTGACTCCACTGGGGAAGTCCTTACACAAAGCCTAAGAGGAGGCTGGAGAAGGCTGACTCAACAAGAGAGTGTTTATCTGTCTTGTACAAAGCCCAAGATTGAGGCTAAAGAGAGACTAACTCTTTGGGGGATATCATTATACAAAGCCTAAGAGGAGGCTGAAAGTTGACTTTTCCGGGGAAATATTTTGTCTGTCTTGTACAAAGCCCAAGATTGAGGCTAAAAGGGAATACTGACTCTACTGGAGAGATTTATACGATGTCTCGTACAAAGCCCAAGATTGAGGATGAAAGGGGAAACTGACTCTACTGGTGAGAGGTTTTATCTTGTGTCTTGTACAAAGCCCAAGGTTGAGGCTGAAAGGTAGTTGGCTGACTCAGCTGAGGATTTTTAGGTGTCTTGTACTAAGCCCAAGATTGAGGCTGACCTTACTGAGGAAAATCATTATACAAAGCCTAAGAGTAGGATGGGGAGGAATTGATTTTGCTGGGGAAGATATTGGTCCCAAGCTTAAGGGAAGGTTTTGAAGATTTTGACTTTGTTAGAGAAATTTTATATATGTCTTGTACAAAGCCCAAGATTGAGGCTAAAAGAATGACTCAACAAGAGAGTTTTTATAGTGACTTGTACAAAGCCCAAGATTGAGGCTGAAAAAGCTGGGAAAAAATCATTATACAAAGCCTAAGAGGAGGCTGGGAAAGGTCGACTCAACAAGAGAGTGCTTTAAAGGTGACTGACTCAACAAGAGAGTGCTTTTGAGAAAGAGGATTTTACTCAACAAGAGAGTGAGGAAAGGTGATTGACTCAACAAGAGAGTACTTTGTTTGTCTTGTACAAAGCCCAAGATTGAGGCTAAAAAGTGTTAAATCAACAAGAGAGTGTTGAAAAAGTGATGGTCTCAACAAGAGAGTGCTTTTGAGGCCAACTCTACTGAGGAAAGTCATTGTACAAAGCCTAAGAGGAGGCTAGCTTCTGTTGAGGATTATTGAGATCCTGAGGGCGGGGTCCTAAAATGGGGGATCAACTCTTGCTGAGGTTCTGATTTGGGATAGTGTTATACTGATGATAAGTTAACCCTAGCTGGGGAAATTTGGAAAAAAGTTTGAGTTTTTTGAACCTACAGAGGTTTCAACTCTACTGGAGATTTATTAAAATGACCAGGGTTTTTTCCTGGGTTTGTAGGGAACTTGAGAATGTCTTTGAGATCCAAGAGGGGATTAGACTGTCCAAGTCTACTGGTATGAAAGAGTTTATCTTTGTATGATGCCCAAGAGGAGGCTGGTGTTTTAAGGGATGAGAATCAACCCTAAAATGGTCTAAGATTTAACTCTGGAAAGGCTGCTCTAGCAAAGGATGACTAAGTTATGTCTTATACCTTTAAGAGGTCTTCAGGGTACTTGTATTAATCCCAAGAGAAGGCATGAGAACTTCTAAGAAGCCGGAGGGGTCCATGTACAAAGCCCTAGAGGAGGCTGGGATGCTTTTAGGAAGCCTGTGGGTCCAAACTTAAGAAAAGTTCAAGAAAAGTTTCACCGGGAATAATCATTTCTTTAGTGAACAATTCTAGGGTTTGAAGAAATTCAAGAGAGGTTTAACCAGGAATTAATCCTCTCCGGGGGAATGAATTTCTTTGACAATTTCTAATAGTGACAGTCTGAGAAAAGTTTCACCGGAATAATGCCTTTCTCTTTATTCCATATTGTTTAAGCCCAAGAGAAGGCAAGACTGTATCTGGAAATTCCTATGGGGAACTAGTTTTGACTGTATTTAAGAGTGACCAACTGACTTTACCTAATTCTAGACTTAGTTACCGGGGAAAACTCTAAACAGGTATACAAGTATATATACAGTCGATATATGACAAGTATTTAAAAGGATATGAAAGAAGGACTTACAGGTGAGCAAGCTTCCAACAATATAGACAAATATATATATATATATATATATATATATATATATATATATATATATATATATATATATATATATATGAAAGCATGTAAAGAAAGATGATAAAACTTACAGGCAATCAAGCTTCCCTTGTAACAGCTGTATGGTTAGTTGTTCAAGAAATTAAAGAAAGTTTTGATAACAATTATGGATTTGAACCTAAATCAAAAGGGAAGTTGTTTTTGAAAAGATTGTTGGGGCTTATACTCAAAGAGATGCCCAGATGAAAAACAGTAATCGTACCGTTGATCTAAAAACTGTACTGGGACTTATACAATGACTGAGGCCCAAATTATTTTATCTACAAAAAAGGATTGGGTCTTACACTCTATTAGAGGCCCAAAGTGTATTTTAAAAGAAAGATGAGACTTACAACACAAGGGGAGACCCAAATGGTTTTTGTTTAAAAGGCGACGACCGCACCGAGATTTTAAAATCGCAGTGGGACTTATACAATGACTGAGGCCCAAAAAGGTTTATATATAAAAGGGGGTGGGACTTAGACTCTATCAAGTGGCCCAAAAATGTTTGAAAAGATTTGTTAGGGTGATAATGATCAAAAACCCTAATTTTTTTATTTAAAAAGTATTTTAATTCAAATAAAAATGATCAAACATGTGAAAAAAAGGTTATGATCTTGGATTTATATTTGGAAAATCATGTTTCATTCATGGGATGATTTAAAAATCATTTGAATTTTGCAAAACCAAGAGAAAGAAATATTTTTAAAAGTCTAAAAAAACAAATAAAAATATAATTCTTTACAAAAATATCAAATATATGAAATAAATAATATTTTTTGTGAAATTTTCATGGAATAAAATATTTTAATATTTTTGTGAATTTTCAAAAAAAGAACCAATAAAAAAATGATTAAAATTGACAAAGAAATTAATTTTTGAATTAATTAACAAAAATCATAAAATATTAAAAATAGCAAAAATGTGGAAAGGTAGCAAAAAAGGTTTGGGTGGAGTTTGAACCCACGACCTCATACACAAACACACAAATGCGCGCTACCACTGGGGTGGTGATACCTCCGTGTATCAATACCACCCCATTAATACATAAGGGTGGTCTGGTTTTTAGGCCTGGCCAATGCAAGAAACCAAGTCATGATGGATTTGCATGAAGGTTGTAACTTGCTCATTTCTCCATGGATTGGGACAAAATTTTAGGTGCATCTGACCTAGAATTTCATGAGGAATCCAATGGTGCCTTTAGATTTTTCAGAAGATGTCTCTATCTAAAAATCCTATAGTGGTTTCAAAAAATGCCAAGATTTGCATTTTCTATGCTAACACATCATATACACACTAATAGCATGGTGAATTAGTTCAAAACATAACATATATAATATGTATGAGATGTTTATAATCAATGGACTTCAAAGCAATGCATAATTCAAAGAGTTCAAGTTGTCATGCACTTACCTCTTGGAGCTTCTTGTGCTAAATGTCAAGATCCTTGTGCCAGAAGTAATATAATGCTTTGGACACTCTTGATTGATCCCTTAGAAGCTTTTAGGATGATCAAAACCAGCTGGAATCCTCAGGAACAAGTTTTAGCTCTTTCTTGCAAAAAGGGCAAAAGTGACCAATATGGCAACTCTCTCAAATAGTGTTCTAGATGAGGGGAACCAATTGGGACAGTTTGAGGATGATATTTGGAGTGTGTTTGAAGCCTTGTTTGGTTTTGGAAGTGACTGAATCAAGGCATGGCTTGGAAAATGCAGAAAAGTCTAATTTTGAGGTTTTGGAGGTGGATTTTCTGATTTTGGTGTTTTAGGTCACAAATGAGTGTTTGGACAGCTTAGATATAACATACTGGATGTGTTTGGATCATGAGTTGTGGTGGAATTGCTCTCTAACTCAAAAACTCAGAGATGACTTGCAAAAGAAGGCATTTTGGCCTAAAGAGAGAGATTTTGAGGAAAGCATCAGTTGTAGTGCTTTGGTGTACTCAAACTGAGCACAAATGAGCTCTATTTATAGTAGAGCAAGTTTGTTTTGCAAGAAATAGTGAATGACAGCTGGTACAGGCCTTTGGCCAATGTTGATCCAAGGGAATCTTTAGTCTCCTATAGCCATTGACTTGAGGTTAGGGCACATGCATATGATTCTTTGATTCAGTGCTGATTCTTGACTCATTCAGTTAGGAATATGTCAGTGCATGCCACCTTGGTGCATCCATTCAATGCTTGGAAACAAAATTGGAGTCTTGGCACCTTTTTAGCCCTTTTAGGTTTGTTATGCCTATGTGTAGATGTTTGGACTTTGAAGGCTTAGGGATCAGATCATTCTCCTTTTGTTTTATCCTCTGATGTGTCCAAGTGGATGACAAGGCTTGGAGTTGTCCAAATTTTCCAAATCGAGCAAATGCCCAAAATCTGCCTTGTATAAGGCAGTTGGAAATAGTGATTTTGAGGGGATCATATCTCCCTGCTCAGGTTGAGTTATGGTAGGCTCTTGTGCTTTTTAGAAAGCCCTCATGATACAAAACATGTGTGATCATAGTTTATTTTGAAACTATTTGGATCCAACTGAAAAATCCTCATGAACATTGATGTTCAAGGCTGGTAACTTAGGCAGATTTTCACTAAGTGTTGGAAAAAGTGTCATTTTCATGTTTTTGTGATTTTGATCAATCCATAAATCAAAATCCATGAAGAATTAGAGTCTGAGGTAGTTGATGCTTTGGTAGAGTGTAGCAAGACCTACAAATCCAGCTTTGGATCACCCAAAATGGTTGCTTGGATTAGAATTTATGGTCCTTGGAAGTTGGTACCAAAACCACTTTTGTTCCATAACTTAGAAAATTTTTGGTTTCTTATGGTTGCCCCTTTTGCAAGAAACCTCACTTTTCTTGATTTTTATTAATGAATGATGATAAATACCATACATTAACATTATTTTTGACTTAGGGGAACCATATTTGTGGAAAATTCTAAAAAGTCAAACTTGATTTTGTGCACAGTTGACTTTTTATCGGATGAAATCCAAACTGTGCGATCCTTTGTGAAATCAAGTCCTTGACCTAAATCAAACCTAATGGAAGGATTCCATAGATGTTATAGGGTGTATTGAATTATTTCCCAAGGTTTAGGAGCATGTCTTGGTCTAAAGTCAAAGGTACAGTTGACTTTTCCTTTAAAACCCTAATTGTGGTCCTGGTGAAATTGAAACTTGTGAACCAAGCTTTTTGGGTTAATCCATTATTATAAATGGATCAATGTGGTGTATTTTAGGCCCTCAAATCATGTCTTGAGGTCTTGGCTCATTCTTTGTCCCAAAAGTCAACTTAGGGGTGAATTAGGTCAAGAAACCCTAATTCCTGATTTTTGGTAAATGCATCCCCTGAGGTTAATGGGACTTGATGATTGGGTCCATGAGGTCCCTTGGAGTATATTGGGTTGTGCTTTGAAGCATTGGCTCATGCCTAGATGAAAATTTCCATTTGGAAGCCTTGGTTGACCAAAACCCTAATTTGGTGACACTAGCGATCTTGAGGCTTGATCCACTTGAAATGTTGCACCCTTGGGCTTGATTCTTGATGTGGGAGTCCTCTTGATCCCTTATAGGTGTTTGAAAGGTTAGACAAGTTGAAAATCATGTCATTCCTTGATTGATCCTTTGTCCAAGTGCTCCGAGAGGGCTCAAAAACCCTAGTTCTTGATTGTGGTGAATGCTCAATCATCTTTGAGGAGATTGATGAGGCATGAAAGTACATCCATATTGTGATGATGATTTGCACAATGATGGGAAATCTTGGCGGTCAAAATTTTGGGTATGACAGATGCCCCTATTTAATCTTCTTGGACCCGAAGGTGTAAATGGTGAAGATATTCGGGCATTCGTGGTGCAAGAGGATTAAATATCGGAATACTCAAAATTTTGATGGTGGTTATGAATGACAGTTTGCTCATCCATCTTCTTTTGCTAAGCAATAATACTTAAAAAAGGGTAAAAACTTCCCCTCGATCTTGGTCTTCAGCCAAGGAACTGGTCTTAGTTTTCAAAATAAACTTCCCCTTGATCCTGGTCTTCAACCGCGAAACTGGTCTTAGTTTCTGAAATATACTTCCCCTCGATCCTGGTCTTTAGCCGTGGAACTGGTCTCAGTTTCTGATATAAACTTCCCCTCGATCCTGGTGTTCAGCTACAGAACTGGTCTCAGTTTCTGATATAAACTTCCCCTCGATCCGGGTCTTCAGCCACGGAACTAGTCTTAGTTTCTTTTGTCAATAAACTTCCCCTCGATCCTAGTCTTCAGCCAAGGAACTGGTCTCAGTTTTTTTTCGTCAAGTTCCTTCCTTGACAAGGGACGCTATGTGTAGCGGTTTTCATCAAAATTCTCGCCGAATTTTCCTGGGGAGATGCCATTTGATGGGAAAAAGTTTTGATGTCAGACTTGCTGGGGAAACCCATCCGTCTGAGCTGTAGAGGTGTTCAAACTTCTCTATTGGAGTGCCATTTGTTGACTCAACTGGGGAAAACGAGTCTCTTGAGAGGCTGTTTCCTGCTTGGGGATATTACATCATACTTTACTTCGAGATCTTCTCGGAGAAATGCCATGTGATGTAATCTAGTTTTGAGGTGCTGATGACTTCATTAATCATTGACGTTCTGGAGAGAGAAAAATCAATGTGTTGCTAAGAGTCTTTAGTTGTGAGGCTTTCTCTGGGGATTTTCCTTAATATGGGAAAGCGTAAATATCATCTTCAATGGTGAAGAGTGACGTTAGTCGAATGTCTTCTTATCTTTCAGAGGTTCAAGTTATCAAAGTGGTCGAGGACCGTCTCCAATCCAGAAATAAACTGGGGAGAAACTGCTCAGATGCTGTATTTCCTAACAAGTAAAGAACTGACAACTCGATTGAGAGGACTTTTATCACTTGGGGATAAGACTGACCAGAGTGATAGTGATGCAATATGAATATGAGTATGAATCAATAATGCATGATGTATGCATGTTTATGCTAACAAAACTGACGCGACATACAAACTAGTAGATGAACACGACTGGATACTCGGCCACGGCGGGGAATGAAAAGCATCAATGTTACAAGATAGCAATCCTGCCTTGCTTAGGAGAGACGATCCCTGTGGGGAGAAAGAATTGTTCATTCGGTCTTAAGAGGTATGAACTCTGTCGGGGATGTCAGATGGAACATGGCCTCTGACACAGTTGATCATTCATTCAGGCGTACTGGTTTAGAGGGAGTACTTTGATTCTGTACTTTGAGGTTCAACCACCTTTGGAGAAGCGATCGGTGTTCTTTCGATGTTCAACAGTCAAAAGAATTTCCATCTTTACTTTAAAAGCAAAAAAATTTTGACAAGTAAATTCCTTTTTGTTTTATTTCAAGAATCGTTGATCATGTTAAAAATATCATTCTGTAAAGCTAAAACAAATAAGAATTGCAAACAAAAACACTAAGGCTCAACTTTTATTGATAGGATGGAAATCAGCCAAGCGCGTGATTCCATAGAGTATTTACAAAGTTTAGAAAATGGTTATTTAAGGGAAAAGGGCTACATTGAAACATAACGACCGCTATCCTTCTACCAACTTTGAATTCTGGACATCCTGAGCTTCTGTCGAAGGTGACCTTGACTAGAGTTTTCCTGATGGATGGCATTACTGCTGGGGATTTAACCTCGTCGGACATATTTACTTGCCATTAATCCTTAACTTTTTCTTGGATTGTACTTTGGATGGCATTGCTTGTGTCTCTAATTTTTTCCTGGACCGCCCTTTCGGGTTTTCAATCCACCGAAACGTTTTTTTTTGTTTTGGTGAAGTATTTCTTGACTACGTCAACATTCGTAGGGTAGGTAAAATCCTCTCCATCCATGGTTGCGAGTCTCAAGGCACCGCCTGAGAAGGCATTCTTGACCACATAGGGGCCATCGTAATTCGTAGTCCATTTGCCCCGGGAATCAGTGAGAAATGATTATATATTCTTGAGCACGAGATCTCCTTTTCTGAAGACACGGGGTCAGACCTTTTTGTCAAACGCTTTCTTCATTCTTTGCTGATACAACTGACCATGGCACAAAGCCGTTATTCGCTTTTCTTCGATTAGGTTTATTTCATCGAGTCGACTTTGACATTATTCAGCCTTTGTTAGCTTAGCTTCCATCAATACCCGGATTGATGGGATCTCTACTTCTATGGGAAGCACTGCCTCCATGCCATATACTAGAGAGAAAGGGGTTGCCCCTGTTGAAGTGCGGACAGATGTGCGATAACCGTGAAGAGCAAAGGGTAACATCTCGTGGCAATCTTTGTAGGTTACAACCATCTTTTGAATGATTTTCTTGATGTTCTTGTTAGCCGCTTCTACCGCTCCATTCATCTTGGGTCGGTGGGGAGATGAGTTATGGTGTTCGATTTTGAACTCAGCGCACAACTCTTTCATCATCTTGTTTTTCAAGTTAGATCCATTATCAGTAATGATCTGGATGGGAACACCATAACGGCAGATGAGATTGTTTTTGATAAACCGGACCACGACTTGTCTGGTTACATTGGTGTATGATGCCGCTTCGACCTACTTGGTGAAGTAGTCAATGGCTACCAGGATGCACCGATGTCCGTTTGAAGCTTTGGGTTCGATCATGCCAATCATGTCGATTCCCCATATGGAAAAAGGCCATGAGGAAGAGAGAACTTTGAGATGCGTTGGTGGTACATGGATTTTGTCTGAGTATATCTGACACTTGTGACACTTCCTCATGTACTTATAGCAATCAGATTCCATGGTCAAGCAATAATATCCTGCACTCAGAATTTTTCTCGCCATTGTGTGTCCATTGGCATGAGTGCCAAAGGATCCTTCGCGAATTTCTTTCATTCACATGTTTGCTTCTTGTTTGTCTACGCATCTGAGCAAAACCATGTCAAAGTTTCTCTTATAGTGTATCACCGCTCAGAAAGAAGCTGTCTGCCAATCTTCTGAGAGTCTTCCTGTCTTTTTGGGATGCCCTAGGTGGGTACTCTTGTCTTTGAAGGAAGCATTTGATATCGTGATACCATGGTTTGTCGTCTATGACTGCTTCAATTGTGAAGATGTAGGCGAGCCGTTCTAGGCGCATTATGTCAATCTTTGGTATGTCATTCCATTGACCTACACTAATCATGGAAGAGATAGTGGCTAGTGCATCAGCCATGTGATTCTCTTCACGAGGGATGTGATGAAACTCGATTCTGTTGAAGAATGGTAACAACCTTCTCGCGTAATCTTTGTAAGGAATCAGTCCTGATTGGTATGTATTCCAATCTCTTTTGATCTGATTGATAACCAGGGCTGAGTCTCCACACACATCCAAGTTTTTAATCCTTAAGTCGATCGCTTCTTCGAGACCCATGATACAAGCTTCGTATTTGGCCTCGTTGTTTGTGCACTTGAATTTCAATCTGGCTGTGAAAGGAATATGGATACCCTGAGGTGTTATGATGATTACCCTAATTCCGTTCCCATAATTGTTGACAAGTTCATCAAAGATCAGTCCCCATTGGGAACCAGGTTCTGGCCCTTCACTGGGTAGCGGTTCATCGCAATCTTTCATTTTCAAGTACATGACATCTTCTTCTGGGAAGTCAAATCCGACTGATTCCTGATCGTCAATTGGTTGATGAGCCAAATGGTCAGCTAAAATACTTCCTTTGACGGATTTTTGAGCATGGTACTCGATATCGTATTCTGATAACAACATCTGCCAACGAGCAATCCTTCCCGTGAGAGCAAGTTTTTCAAAGATGTACTTGATTGGATCCATTTCGGATATTAACCAAGTAGTGTGACAAATCATGTACTGGCGAAGACGTTTATCTGCCCAAGCCTAAGCATAACAAGTTTTCTCGAGCATAGTGTACCGAGTTTCACAGTCGGTAAATTTCTTGCTCAAATAGTAGATGACAAACTCTTTTCTTTTGGTTTCGTCTTGTTGACCGAGTACACAGCCCATGGAGTCTTCCAAAATTGTTAAATAGATGATCAGTGGTCTTCCCCCCACTGGAGGTGACAGGATATGTGGATTCAATAGATACTCTTTGATACTGATGAAGCCGGTTTGGCAGTCTTCTATCCATACGCAGTCCTGATTTTTTAAAGTAGTTTGAAGATTGGCGTGCATGTCGCGTTCATGAGGAATATAAATCTGGAAATGTAATTCATACGTCCCAGGAATCCTCTGACTTGTTTTTCAGTCTTTGGATAAGGCATTTCTTGAATGGGTTTGACCTTGTCAGGATCAACCTCAATTCATTTCTGGCTAATGATGAACCCTAAAAGTTTCCCTGAGCGGACACCGAACGTGCATTTGTTGGGATTCAAGCAGAGTTTTTATTTTCTCAGACGCTCGAATAACTTTGACAGGTGGGTCACATGCTCCTCTTCTGTCTTAGATTTGGCAATCATATCATGTCATGAAACAGAGTAGTCATGGCCCTTTGATAGGTTGCCTCAGCGTTCTTCAAACCAAACGACATCACCTTTTAACAAAAGGTGACCCATGGGGTGATGAACGAAGTTTTCTCCATGTCTTCCAGCGCCATTTTGATTTGATTATAGCCCGAGAATCCATCCATGAAGGAGAAGACTTTGAACTTTGTTGTACTGTCTACCAGCATGTCTATGTGTGGTAAGGGAAAGTCATCCTTTGGACTGGCTTTGTTCAGATCTCTGTATTCTACACACATTCTGACTTTTCTATCCTTTTTCGGAACTGGTACTATGTTGGCTAGCCATTGAGGATATCCTGAGGTGGGGAGGAAACCCGCATCAATCTGTTTCTATACTTTCTCTTTGATTTTGATGGCCATGTCTGGATGAGTCCGTCTCAGCCTTTGTTTCACCGGCGGACATTCTGATATTAACAGTAGATGATGTTCCACGATGCTGGTATCCAACCATGGGATGTCCTGATAGGACCAAGCAAATACATCGGGAAAATTTTTGAGAAGTTTTATCAAGTCTTCTCTGGCAGTCGGACTGAGCAGTGCCCTAATCTTGACTTCTTTCCTCTCTTTTTATGTACCTAAGTTGACCGTTTCCAATGGCTCTTTGTGAGGTTCAATGGACCTTTCCTCTTGTCTGAGTAATCGGGAGATCTCTTCTGGAATTTCTTCGTCTTCTTCTTCTTCAGCCTCAAATACTGGGAAGTCAAAGTTGGGAGAAGGCATTGGATCGTATGTTTCAATGGGGTTTAAAACAAGCAATCTGCATGACGTGATGATTTATTTTTAGAAGAGATAAAGAGAAATGCAAGAGTGTGTGCAGTGTATTTTCCGAAAAATGCTTGTTTTTATTTTTGGGCTGTTTTAGGATTATCATTTTCTGAAAAAGCAAAAAGTGAAAACAGCAATAAAATACGAAAATTACAGAATGACGTTATTTATTTATGATTTTTTCGATTCTTGAAACTACGGCCCTATAAAACAAAACTCTGTCGCTTTGGGCGAAGCAAAGAGAGACGTTTAGAGAAAGTGAGCCCTATAAAAACATCCGTTTCACCTGGGCGGGGTGAAAGGTCAAAACAAAGATGGCAATTACTTAGACTTATGGACGACTTTCGGGACATCGACATCAACCCATTGGCGGCAAACTCCTTGGTGAATTACAAAGTCTGCTACCCTCTTTCTTGGCTTGTCCTCAGAAATGGCGCTGATTTCTGGCAGAGCAGGATCGTTGGAGTCTTCCTCCCATGCAGAGTTGTCGTAGATGAACTCTTCTGTTGTATCTTGCACAGTGTTTTCATTTTCTGGTGGATCTTCCCATCCAGTTGGCTGGATGTCTTCGAGCCTGATACGAGAGCTTTCAGGAGCGGTGTACTTGACCAAGAAGTCGTACTTGTCGCTTGGTTGTCCTAACGTATCCCATACCTCTGCGGGTTTGGAGGAGTCATCCTTCTCGATGACGTTGACCTCGGGAAAAGCATAGTTGATGAACTCTTGTCCTATAATCTTTGCAGATTCATCGTTGTATTGGATATCTTCGGAATGCCCTGAGTAATGATCCCATGATTTGGTGGGGACACAGGTATTATTTTTAATGATGCTCAGCTGATATGCATCATTTGGCTGACTCTTTTGCCCCAAGTCTTCTAGGTATGGCTGCCAGATAGGCAAGTCATCCATTGGGTCATAATAGTCATACTCGAAGTTGTCTTTCATCAGAGTGTCTTCCTCTAATGATTTAGGCGGAGCACGACATTCTTCAGGATCACAATCTCCGTACATCATCTTGACGTTTGATCTTGGTATATATCTTGGACTTTGCGTGGGATAGCAAAATGGTGTACGTGTTTCTTCCTGAGACATATAACCTTCCTCGTTGAGATAGGACTTCCACTCTTCATCTGTATCAGAGGAGTCACCCTCATTGATGGTATGTACTTCTTGAGACACTGGGTGAAGGAAGCCTCCACTGTGGAAGAAGTCCTGAATGAGATGAAAACTTTCGTCGTTAGTAGCAGTCTGGGTACAGGTTAAGGAAAAGCCAAGACCTTTCTTTGTCTTGTTATCCGTAGGAATGATAAGCTGTCCCCATCCTTTTGCATTGTTACTCTCGATAACTTTGAGAGCATCTTTGTATGAGGAAATCAATGTCCCTTTTTCTAATCGATTCTCATTACACACCGAAAGTGCTTGGAACTGAGTTCCAACAACCTCCTCTGGTTCTACACAGGATGATGATAAGTTGCTTACGATTAATTCCTGTTCTCCGCAGACTGTGACTAGCTTGTAATTTTTGACGAACTTCAGCTTCTGGTGAAGTGTCGAAGTGACTGCCCTAGCCTCGTGTATCCATGGTCTTCCTAACAAACAGCTGTATGCTACCCGAATGTCCATGACCTGGAAAGTGACTTGGAAAGTGTGAGGACCGATAGTTATGGGAAGGTCAACTTCACCGATAACTATTTTTCTGGACCCTTCAAAGGCTTTGACGATGACCTCGATGCCTCTTATTAGAGATCCTTAAAATGATAGTCGCATTAGAGTAAATTTTGGCATAACATTTAGAGCTGATCCGGTATCTACCAGTACGCTGGCTAAAGCATCATCCTAGCAGTTGACTGTAATGTTAAGCGCCATGTTGTGATTTTTGCCTTCTTTCGGCAGTTCTTCATCACTGAATCCTAAGTTGTTGCAGGAAGTGATGTTGGAGACGATGCTGTCAAATTGTCTTATTGTCACATCTTGTTCCACAAAGGCCAGCTCTAAGACTTTTTGTAGAGCTTCCATGTGAGCTTCGGAACTGAGCAAGAGAGATAGCACAAATATTCTTGAAGGAGTTTGCAACAGTTGGTCTACAATGTTGTACTCGCTCTTCTGGATGAGCTTCAGCATCTCATCGTTGTTTTGTGAAAGGTCGGGATTACTGGATTGACCGACTGGTTGATTGGGAACTTCTGTTTCAGGTTCTTTTTCTATGGCGGGTTCTCCAACTCCTCTGTTGAAGATCCGGCCGCTCCGTGTTACTCGGCTAATGTCGGCAATGTTTACGACGGAGGGTAATGGAGTTTCCTTTCCATTCTCGATTATTGTTGCACCGTACTTGTAAGGGATTGCCTTATCGGATTTGTACGGTATTGGTCCTGGAAGATAGATAACCACATGAGCCTTTTGATTTTTTTGACCATCGTAGCCGGCCTCAATTGGTTCAAGGTTGAGAATCTTTCTACTATCAAGAGGAACTCTTGATTCATGGAGTAGAGGGATTATAGTGCATAAGTCTTTGGCCATTTCCTGTTTAGAGATTAAGACAACGTCTTTGCTTTGATTAGGAAGATAGTTTTACATTACGTTGATCAAACCAGAGCTTGAACATGGTCGAATCTCTTTTCGGTCCAACTGATTTTGGAGAGCTGACCGAACAAGATAGCATCCCTGGTTGTTCTCTGAGCAAACTCTACAGCGGTCATAGTTGTGTGGTGGCACCCGACCACGTCCGCTTTGTATGCAGTTTAACTTTACTAGATCTGTTTCCATCGAGCGAACATCCTGACTTTGATACCTATCAGGATTCTCATCAGTCATGATGACTTGTTGTGTGTCTTTATCTAGGTAGCTCGGAAGCCACCAGTGGTTCAACAAGTGTTGAAGTGTTCTTTAGACAAGTGCACATCCTTGGTCATCTTCACGACACACTTTACAGTTCTGATAATCATGTGAAGCCAGAAAACTGAGCCTGACTTGCTTAGCGTGTAATCCTACCAGTCTGGTATTCATCAAACGAATATCAAAGATTTGAATCATATTGACTTGACGGCTACTTCTATCACGGTAATCCTGGATCCATCCAAGATCCATCAGACGCTGGAGGGCCTCTTGTACAAAAGAGCATCCCTGATTGCTTATTGAGCATATTGGACAGGAATTGTAATCGTGCCGTGGCAAATCATGATGTTGGCTTTGCCTTAAGTGCATTGCCACCAAGTTGACATTCATTGCCAGAATGTTGTGGTTCTGGACAATGTTTGGATTTGCGTGAGCCATATTGACCTCACGGATTCGGTGATCTTGGATCCATCCGAGATCCATCTGTTCTTGTAGAGCTGATTGCACTACGGAACATCCTTGATTATTCTTTGAGTAGATATCACACTGGTGATAATTATGAGACGGTACATGACCGTATTCTCTCTGTCTGCAATGCATCTTGACCAGACTGGTTCCTAATAGCAGTACATCGAGAATTTGATAGTTGTGGTTAGATTCTTCCTCTATCAAATTTACTGCAGTTTTCTCATGTTGAGGTAACGGGTTCGTCTGAACATTTGGATTTGTATCCTTGAAGGATAAGACCCCATTCCTGACAAGCTTCTGTACATCAGATTTGAAGTTGAGACAGTTTTCAATGTTGTGCCCCGGTCTTCCTTGATGGTAAGGGCAAGTTTGATCCTCTTTAAACCAAAAGGGCGGATTTTCTGGTATTGTAAGAGGGGTCCTGGTTTGGACGTGCCCTTTGACCAGTAGTAGTGGAAACAGTTCTGCGTACAACATCGGTATAGGGTCAAACCCTGGTGGCTGTATCGTACGGTTGTTGTTGTTGTACTGTGGACGAGCTTGCTGAAGAGTCTGTTGTGTCCTTTGCTGATACTATTGTTGATTTGGTTGGCTCTGAGCAACCTGAGGTTGATAAGTCGGAGTCGGCGCAGGGTTGATAGTAGGAGTTACTGCTGCTACTGGTTGATACCTTCGCCTTTTCTTTTCGAGAGAAAGATTACCAATATCTTGCTCTTTTTTCGTAGGGAAAGCACTACCGTATCTCTTGGTATTGCTTGATGGTCCTGCATCTTTGACTAAACATCCTTCTCAGACTGCCTCTTCAAGGCGACTCCCATGTTCACCATCTCAGTGAAGTCACTGGGCGCACTGGCGACCATTCGGTCGTAGTAGAATAAGCTCAAGGTTTTCAAAAAGATCTTTGTCATCTCTTTTTCCTCAAGAGGGGGACAAATCTGGGCCAAAATTTCACGCCATCTTTGAGCATATTCCTTAAAATTTTCCTTGTCCTTCTACGACATGGCTCTGAGTTGATCTCTGTCTGGTGCCATGTCCAGGTAATACTTATGCTGCTGAATGAAGGCAGCGCCAAGATCTCTGAAAGTGACGATCTTGGTGCGGTTTAAACACATGTACCATTTGAGTGTGGCACCGGTTAAACTGTCTTGGAAATAATGGATCAGTAGCTGTTGATTCTCTGTCTGAGTTTACATCTTTTGAGGGTAAGAGTTTCCCTTGTATTTCTCAAAGTCAGGCACCTTGAATTTGTGCGGGATTTTCACATTGGGGACCAAACAAAGGTCTGCGGCGTCCTTTCCAAATAAATCCTGACCGCGAATGGCATGCAGTTCCTTCTGCATCTCCAGGAATTGCTCCTGGAACTCATTCATTATTTCGTACATGTTTTCGTTTCCACCATAGATTATTTGTGGAATCTGTCCTTCCAAGACAGTGTGTACCACGGATTGCGGTATAGTCATTACGGTTGTGACTCTTGGTGCTTCCCTGTCCCGAAGTTTGTAACCTTCAGGAGTTGCTGTCATGACTCTTGCATCCTCGCTTTCCCGAAGTTTGTAACCTTCAGGCCCAGCGGCTCCTGCTGTAGTTTCCGGGTCTTCCGTGACCGGCGGAATGTATCCTTCAGGGTTAAAGTTGATAGGCATGCCCCAGGGACGATCTTTAGGCATGTTGTACCGAGGATCATACGTCTCCACTATGGGCGTAGATGTGATCTCTGAGATCACAATCCTTTATTGTTGCCTCTGAGCTGTTGCCAGGGATTGCATGTCACTGTGAAGTTTTTCCAGATCTTCCTTCAGAGCGTCGATTTCTTCTCTCATCTCTCTGTTCTCTTCCTCGAGATCGTCCATTTTGTTTTGTCAATTGGCCCGAGTATTGTATGAATGAGACAGTTTGACTCTAGAATCGTGACACATACGTAAGATTCAAAGGTAAGAAGAATGCGTTATGTGGGAATGATGAATGATATGCAATGATATATATTAATGTTTTTCGTTTTTGCTTTAATCAAAAAGAAACTTCAACAAATGGATTGAAAATATCATTCAGTGGGGAGACCCCGTTTTATTGAATTTGAAAGATTGCAGAAAGGGAAATATAGTATTTTACAAAGTGTTGTAAAAGAAACGTCTGAACTTATGGATCCTGAGTCCTCTCTGAGGAGAACTCAGATGCTGGTTCTGGTATTTTCCTTTTCTTTGACCCGGGCTCTTCAGCCGTTGTCGGGTTGTCATTCCTTCACCAAGTTAAATGAGCGAGCAGATTTTTTCGGTCATCTTGACTTTCTACAACATGTTGTTCTAGTATCTTAATCAGAGCATCCTTCTCGTTTAATAGTTCCTGAATTTTGGTACACTCTACATTGAGAATGCGATATTTGTTCTTCCAAGATTTCCTTTCCCATTGAACTTTGTTGAGAGCGACCTGGAGTTTTTCCGTATCATACATAAAATAAAGGATAAATTCCTTTTACGGAAGAACTTCTTGATGAGGGTAAGGCATCCTCAGCTTGAGGGCTCTAGTTTGTACCTAGTGGAGATAAGGTTCCACAGAGATACAGTCCGGTCTTCTTAGAGACTCTCTTCCTTTCCTGTGAACATGTTTCTAGGCATGCACTATTTCCTTCTTTAGTGCCCTGTCATTTTCTCCTTCCTTGAAGAAAAGACATTCCAGATGAACATTTTGCGGAATATTCTGTATCGGGTATCCGAGTTGACGGTGAACTAAAATTGGATGATAGTTGATTCCTCCTTTAGTTCCTATGAGGGGTACATTAGGGAAATTTCCACATTTGCCAATGATCCTTATCCCATCATAGATCCGATTGTACCAATCTATGTCAGAGTTGGTAAGAGACATGATTATCTGTGACCATCGTAGAGTACTCTTATGATCCCAAAAAGTAGCAGACTTGGGTAAATGGGAAGTGAACCATTTGTATAGCAGGGGTACACATCATGTGATCATTCCTCCGCTGTACAAATTCCTTAAGTGTACATAATGATAAGCATCTACGAGTAAGGTCGGTATAGGGTTTCCAATCAAAAACATCTTAATGACATTGGCGTCGACGAAGTTATCGATGTTGGGAAAAAGGAACAACCCGTATGTGAGTAGAACAAAGATATCTTCGAAAGAAGTAATGTTTCCTACACTGGCAAAGTATAGGGCTTTCTCTACCAAAAATTTGGCCAGTAAACCTTGGATTCCTTCCTTAGTGGTCATGTGAGTCCTGACTTCTGACTCATCCAAATAGATTGCTCTTGCAATGGTTTGATCCTTTGGAATTTCTTCCAGTCTAGAAAAGGGAGCTTGGTCATTGATGGGTAAATCAGTCAGGTGAGAGTACTCCTCCAGTGCCGGTGCTAGTTGATAATCCGGGAATGTGAAACAATGATAAACTGGATCGTAGAACTGAATCAGCGTAGACATGATTCCTTCAACTACATGGACCCTTAACAGAGACACCAACCCTCCGTACTTAGCTCTGAAAGCATCAGGGTTGGTGATCATCCTTGCAAACCCCTTAAATCCTCTAGTTTTGGAGCCTTGAAGGTGTTCTTGTGTGTCTTTTTTCTACCGAAATCCATAACTCAATCTTTCTCTCTGATATTTGACATCATTATTTTAGTTTAATTTGAAAAGAGAGAGAAGAGAAAAGAATATTTTTTCTTTGTTTAAGAGTTTTTTAGATGAATGCATGAATGCAACATACAAAAACATTGAAAAAACATGGGTTCAAGGGTTCAACGTCACGAGCATGAAGTCATGGCTCTACCCATCCCCAAAGGTTGTATTCTGGTGAATTTTTGTACCTGTAGAACGGGTGAAAAGTTTCCAAAATCATTGGCCCCCTAGGGATAACAACATCAAGCTGGTTCACCCGAGCAAGCTGTAGCATCCTAGGGTAATCTCAATTGAGTGTAGTATCGTGTGTCAACTATTTCTGATAGCTACCGCACTACCAAATGGTCACATAGTTACTGTATACTAAATCCTCAGTTTCACGGATACCACATTGGGATTATCTGCCTTCACAACGGAGTCGTTAAGCATTTAATCCGCAAAAGGTATCTCCACTGATTTGATGGTCTACAGGGATAGCTTATTCGAGATTCACTCCCTGTAAGACTACCCGTCTATGCCATCACCTATCTTAGGGTTCTCTCATACTTTCCACATGCGACATCACTCGCATTCCCATTAACAGAAAAATAAACACGGATATCAAGTAGGAAAAGCAGTATATATATATAGTATGATTCCTAAAACTAACATCCTAGACCTCTTAGGAATTCTAGTCTTAATCTTAAATAGACAAAATGACTCCCCAGCAGAGTCGCCATTTTACTGTAGCGTGCGATTTTTGTTGGTGACGCGACCACCTAATCACAAATTGGGTTTCTCCTCACTGCAATGATAGGAGTGGGGTGCTACTTTCTGATTTCTTATTTATCCCGTGAAGCTGGAAGGGAAAGGGAAGCTATCTAAAACTAACCTTTCACGCGAATGTTTAACTGAACAAACACTTAAAGAGATTCGGGGAGTTCGGGGTCAGGTTATACAATGGGGAGTTGTCAATTACCCATCTTATATGTGGTTATCCACAGGTTGTTAGCAATTAGATTCTGCTTTGTACTTGATGGTGTTTATCTGTAAAATGGGGAAGTTTCTTCTTTGGGAAATGTTTGAGAGAGAGTGAGTTTTTGATGATTTTGGTGAGGTACTGGACCTGAAGTTTTTGATTGGTGTGCGAAGGTACTAGACCTAGAGTTTTTTATTAGTATGCTTGCTAAGATTTCGCAATCTTATGCCTACGTATTCCCTTTTAAAGAAACAGGGAAATCAGAGCAATCGTAGTTCCTCCTATTCTATGGGAGGAAAAAAGATGATGTTTTGGTGTCTTGTTCAAAGCCCAAGATTGAAGCTAAATGGTTTATTTGTGTCTTGTTCAAAGCCCAAGATTGAAGCTAAAAGGTTTGACTGAGAGAGAATTTATTATCTCTAAAGGGAGACATCTTATCTATTTATCACAACTGTTGGGTGACTGTTTATAAAGGAAAGTTACTTTAACTGGGATATGAGAATCCAGCAATGCCATAATTTCCTTTATGGGGATTTGTCCTGAAGGAGAAAACTTTAACTCAGTGTTGAGCAATGCCATTTTTCCTTAAGAGTCTTTCATGCTAAGAGAGGGACAGTGGCGTGGATGTAAATAATCCAGAGGCTTGCCACTTACAGCAATTAGATGAAAGTGGAAGTTTTCTAGGATAAAAGGTGGACGACATCTTGGATATTTGAATCAACAAGTGTGCCACTTACAACAGTTATCTGGGATTATGGTTTGTTTTGATTTATCTATTTTGAAGAGTGATAAACAAAGAAATGTCTTCCTACAGAGAGATTTTGATTTTCTCTGATGGGTGTTGATTTTTGTGTGCCTTGATCAAAGCCCAAGGTTGAAGCTTAAGATATTGATTGACTCCACTAGGGAAGTCCTTACACAAAGCCTAAGAGGAAGCTGGAGAAGGCTGACTCAACAAGAGAGTGTTTATCTGTCTTGTACAAAGCCCAAGATTGAGGCTAAAGAAAGACTGGCTCTTTGGGGGATATCATTATACAAACCCCAAGAGGAGGCTGAAAGTTGACTTTTTCTGGGAAATATTTTGTCTGTCTTGTACAAAGCCCAAGATTGAGGCTAAAAGGGAATACTGACTCTACTGGAGAGATTTATACGATGTCTCGTACAAAGCCCAGGATTAAGGATGAAAGGGGAAACTGACTCTACTGGTGAGAGGTTTTATCTGGTGTCTTGTACAAAGCCCAAGGTTGAGGCTGAAAGGTAGTTGACTGACTCAGCTGAGGATTTTTAGGTGTCTTGTACTAAGCCCAAGATTGAGGCTGGCCTTATTGAGGAAAATCATTATACAAAGCCTAAGAGGAGGCTGGGAGGAGTTGACTTTGCTGGGGAAGATATTGGTCCCAAGCTTAAGAGAAGGTTATGAAGATTTTGACTTTGTTGGAGAAAGTTTATATATGTCTTGTACAAATACCAAGATTGAGGCTAAAAAAATGACTCAACAAGAGAGTTTTTATTGTGTCTTGTACAAAGCCCAAGATTGAGGCTGAAAAAGCTGGGAAAATTCATTATACAAAGCCTAAAAGGAGGCTGGGAAAGGTCGACTCAACAAGAGAGTGCTTTAAGGTGACTGACTCAACAAGAGAGTGCTTTTAAGAAAGGAGATTTTACTCAACAAGAGAGTGAGGAAAGGTGATTGACTCAACAAGAGAGTACTTTGTTTGTCTTGTACAAAGCCCAAGATTGAGGCTAAAAAGGGTTAACTCAACAGGAGAGTGTTGAAAAAGTGATGTCTCAACAAGAGAGTACTTTTGAGGCCAACTCTCCTGAGGAAAGTCATTATACAAAGCCTAAGAGGAGGCTGGCTTCTGCTGAGGATTATAGAGATTCAGAGGCAGGTCCAAAATGGGGGATAAACTCTTGTTGAGGATTTAAAGAAGAGTTGAGGTATCAGATGCCTTGAGGTTCTGATTTGGGATAGTGTTATACTGATGATAAGATGACCCTAGCTGGGGAAATTTTGAAGAAAGTTTGAGTTTTTGAACCTACAGAGGTTTCAACTCTAGTGGAGATTTATTAAAATGACCAGGGTTTTTTCCTGGGTTTGTAGGGAACATGAGAATGTCTTTGAGATCCAAGAGGGGATTAGACTATACAATTCTACTAGTATGAAAGAGTTTATCTTTGTATGATGCCCAAGAGGAGGCTGGTATTTTAAGGATTGAAAATCAACCCTAAAATGGTCTAAGATTTGACTCTGGAAAGACTGCTCTAGGAAAGGATGACTAAGTTCTGTCCTATACCTTGAAGAGGTCTTCAGGGTCCTTGTATTAAGGCCAAGAGAAGGCATGAGAACTTCTAAGAAGCCGGAGGGTCCTTGTACAAATCCCAAGAGGAGGCTGGGATGCTTTTAGGAAGCCTGTGGGTCCAAACTTAAGAAAAGTTCAAGAAAAGTTTCACCGAAAATAATCTTTTCTTTAGTGAGCAGTTCTAGGCTTTGAAGAAATTCAAGAGAGGTTTCACCGGGAATTAATCCACTCTGGGGGAATGAATTTCTTTGACAATTTCTAATAGTGATAGTATGAGAAAAGTTTCACCGGGAATAATGCCTTTCTCTTTGTTCCATATTGTTTAAACCCAAGAGAAGGAAAAACTGTATCTGGAAATTCCTATGGGGAACTAGTTTTGACTGCATTTAAGAGTGACCAATTGGCTTTACCTAATTCTAGACTTAGTTGCCGGGGAAAACTCAAAGCAGGTATACAAGTATATTTACAGTTGATATATGACAAGTATTTAAAAGGATATGAAAGAAGGACTTACAGGTGAGCAAGCTTCCAGCAATATAGACAAATATATATACTTATATATATATATATATATATATATATATATATATATATATATATATATATGAAAGCATGTAAAGAAAGCTGATAAAACTTACAGGCGAGCAAGCTTCCCTTGTAACAGCTGTATGGTTAGTTGTTCAAGAAATTAAAGAAAGTTTTGATAACAATTATTTTTGACTGCATTTAAGAGTGACCAATTGGCTTTACCTAATTCTAGACTTAGTTGCCGGGGAAAACTCAAAGCAGGTATACAAGTATATTTACAGTTGATATATGACAAGTATTTAAAAGGATATGAAAGAAGGACTTACAGGTGAGCAAGCTTCCAGCAATATAGACAAATATATATACTTATATATATATATATATATATATATATATATGAAAGCATGTAAAGAAAGCTGATAAAACTTACAGGCGAGCAAGCTTCCCTTGTAGGACTTACAGGTGAGCAAGCTTCCAGCAATATAGACAAATATATATATATATATATATATATATATATATATGAAAGCATGTAAAGAAAGCTGATAAAACTTACAGGCGAGCAAGCTTCCCTTGTAACAGTCGTATGGTTAGTTGTTCAAGAAATTAAAGAAAGTTTTGATAACAATTATGGATTTGAACCTAAATCAAAAGGGAAGTTGTTTTTGAAAAGATTGTTGGGGCTTATACTCAAGGAAAGGCCCAGATGAAAAACAGTAATCGTACCGTTGATCTGAAAATTGTATCCGAACTTATACAATGACTGAGGCCCAAATTAGGTTTTTTTACAAAGGGGTGGGTCTTACACTCTATTAGAGGCCCAGAGGTTTATTTTTGTACAAGTGACGGGGCTTACAACTCAGGGAGAGGCCCAGAAATAACAGTGATCGCACCGTTGTTTTGAAAACTATACTGGGACTTATACAATGTTTGAGGCCCAAATTATTTTATGTTCAAAAGAGGGTTGGGTCTTACACTCTATTAGAAGCCCAAAGTGTATTTTTAAAAGAAAGACGGGACTTACAACACAAGGGGAGACCCAAATGGTTTTTGTTTAAAAGGCAACGACCGCGCCGAGATTTCAAAATCGCAGTGGGACTTATACAATGACTGAGGCCCAAAAAGGTTTATATTTAAAAAGGGGTGGGACTTACACTCTATCAAGAGACCCAAAAATGTTTGAAAAGATTTGTTAGGGTGATAATGAACAAAACCCTAATTTTTTGATTTAAAAAGTAGGCTTAAATGCAATTTTGGTCCCCCTCTTTTGGTTTTTTTGCGGTTTTAGTCCCCTTATTTTGTTTTTAAGCAGTTTTGGTCCCTCTGTTTTGGTTTTTTCGCAGTTTTGGTCCCCCATCCCAATTTTGACCCAACTGTTCATGTATGGTCGTGTACTGTTCATTTTGTCCGTACATGAACAGTGCATGACCGTACATGAACAGTACACGACCGTACATAAACAGTTAAGTCAAAATTGGGATGGGGGACCAAAACTGCGAAAAAACCAAAACTGCTTAAAAACAAAATAGGGGGACTAAAACCGCGAAAAAACGAAAATAGGGGGACCAAAATTGCAATTAAGCCTAAAAAGTATTTTAATTCAAATAAAATGATCAAACATGTGAAAAAAGGTTATGATCTTGGATTTATATTTGGAAAATCATGTTTCATTCATTGGATGATTTAAAAATCATTTGAATTTTGTAAAACCAAGAGAAAGAAATATTTTTAATGTCTAAAAAAAAATAAAAATATAATTCTTTACAAAAATATCAAATATATGAAATAAATAATATTTTTATGAAATTTTCATGGAATAAAATATTTTAATATTTTTGTGATTTTTCAAAAAAAGAACCAATAAAAAATAATTAAAATTGAGAGAGAAATTAATTTTTGAATTAATTAACAAAAACCATAAAATATTTAAAATAGCAAAAATGTGGAAAGGTAGCAAAAAAGGTTTGGGTGGGGTTTGAACCCACGACCTCATACACAAACACACATGCGCGCTACCACTGGGGTGGTGATACATCCGTGTATCAAAACCACCCCATTAATACATAAGGGTGGCCTGGTTTCTAGGCCTGGCCAAGGCAAGAAACCAAGTCATGGTGGATTTGCATGAAGGCTGTAACTTGCTCATTTCTCCATGGATTCAGACAAAATTTAGGTGCATCTGACCTAGAATTTCATGAGGAATCCAATGGTGCCTTTAGATTTTTCAAAAGATGTCTCTATCTAAAAATCCGATAGTGGTTTTAAAAAATGCCAAGATTTGCATTTTCTATGCTAACACATCATATACACACTAATAACATGGTGAATTGGTTCAAACAAAACATATATAATATGTATGAGATGTTTATAATTAATGGACTTCAAAGCAATGCATAATTCAAAGAGTTCAAGTTGTCATGCACTTACCTCTTGGAGCTTCTTGTGCTAACTGTCAAGATCCTTGTGCTAGAAGTAATCCAATGCTTTGGAAACTCTTGATTGATCCCTTAGAAGCTTTTAGGATGATCAAAACCAGCTGGAATCCTCAGGAAATGGTTTTAGCTCTTTCTTGCAAAAAGGACAAAAGTGACCAATATGGCAACTCTCTCAAATGGTTTTCCAGATGAGGGGAATCAATTGGGACAGTTTGAGGATGATATTTGGAGTGTGTTTGAGGCCTTGTTTGGTTTTGGAAGTGATTGAATCAAGGCATGGCTTGGAAAATGCAGAAAAGTCCAATTTTGAGGTTTTGGAGGTGGATTTTCTGATTTTGGTGTTTCAGGTCACAAGTGAGTGTTTGGACAGCTTAGATATAATATTTTGGATGAGTTTGGATCATGAGTTGTGGTGGAATTGCTCTCTAACTCAAAAACTCAGAGATGACTTGCAAAAGAAGGCATTTTGGCCTAAAGAGAGAGATTTTGAGGAAAGCATCAGTTGTAGTGCTTTGATGTACTCAAACTGAGCACAAATGAACTCTATTTATAGTAGAACAAGTTTGTTTTGCAAGCAATAGTGAATGGCAGCTGGTACAGGCCTGATAACACGAAAATGTATCATATATTTGCCTTGATTTACTACTAATAATTACATTATTTCAGCTTAAGTTCCGATTATTCCGCGAGTATTCTAGCATTTTCGCAGGTATTTCATTTTCCAAGCTAAAAATGAGCAAAGTAGAAAAGTATGAAGAAATGAGAAGAAACAGGAAGAAATGACAGAGACAAAGCAGAAAAATAGAAAGGGGTGTGTGTGACGACCGTCACACAAGCCACCACGACCGTCACGCAAATTAAAGGCCACCACGCTCGTCACGAGAGCACCACGACCGTCACACGCACATAATGGTTATAACGTTCAGAATACATACGTGGATACGAAGGGCCAATTCAATCACGCACGTTCAACACTTTCTCTTGAATTCTCTCAACTTCAGCTTCAACTGCACATGAGCCCAGTCTTCCTTGGACTTCTCAATGGAAAGTTAATGCTCCTACATTTCCTCCAACGTAAAGAAAGTCTAGGTCTATAAATAGGGCATTCATTGAACAGCCCCAGGCAGAGATTTTCACCCCGAATTGCTGCAGAATTCATTTTGAGAATTTTTATTTTCCCTGCATTCTTGTTTGTTCCCTTTTCCATTCTTTGTTCACCATTACCTTAAATAGTGATAGTTTCTCACATCGAGGTGCTATCGCACAGTAGTTAGGATTTTTAATCTTGCCTTCATCATTTGTTGTTCCGGTACGATCGAGCAAAAGCCTACCGACTTGTGGAGGAATTGCTAGAAATAAATTATTGCTTATTTACCAGGTTTTTATCATTAATTTAATAACAACATTATTATTTCCCATTGCCATGTCTCATTTATTATTTTGCAGTTTATGTTTATTCTTGTTTGTTTTAATTAATATGTCTAGCTAAATCCGTATTATCGGTATGTAATTAAGTTAACCGGAATGGATTCGATAAAAATAAGCTAAAACCATAAACAACTTAATTTCTGGCTGCGATTTCTTAATTAAAATTGGACTTTTATTACGAGAGTAAAAAGGTAGCAAAGGTTAGGATTAAGACCATGAGAGTGTGAGATTTTAACCAGATAGCTGAAATCGGGCATTGGTTTTAAAAACAGCGAGAGCGCTTTAAAGTTAATTAGATTGTATTGGTTTTCAAAAGGTATTTTTAAACTCAAATGGGCTAGCGAGAGCAGACATTATGATTTAAGAGTATAGTCCGAAGCAATAACCACGAGAGTGTGAGGTGAGGGCTTTTAAACTGATATTTTCTACAGAAATATAATGTGACTTATTTTTATACGCTTAAGTTTTATTGAATCCACGATGGTATACTAAGTTACGTACCGATATCCTAATATCAACTAGTTTATTCCAAATTTTAGATTCCCTTTTGTTTCCCGTTTGAACTTAAAACCCAAACATCTTCGCCTTAGCTAAACACAGTAGCAAACCGTAGCACTAGGTTGATTATCAAGTCTCTGTGGGATCGATATCTTTATTACTACGCGATAGGCTGTGCGCTTGCAGTTAGTAACCTTTAGACTCAGAAAGTCGCGACCAAGTTTTTGGCGCCATTGCCGGTGACTGATTTAGTCAATAGTACAATTCATTTGTTGTGTCGCATAGACTAAGGCAACAAATTCCCTTATTTGTCGGTTGTATGCCAAGTACTCGCTCAAAAGGCGAATACCTCACACGACCGACAGACGAACCTGAACGTCTTCTTAGCGTAAAAAAACGAATCCAAGAATACTGCCTAAACCACGAAATACTTTTTCCTTTGTCAGAACCTGAATCTCAATCCGAATCCGAATCTGAAACAGAACTTGACTCTGAATCAGAATCAGAAGAAGACATGGCTGATGGACCACAGAACCGTCCTCTTAAGTTCTATGCTACCCCATTTGAACAAGAACCACATAACAGCATTGCTGCCCTTGCTATCAACTGGAACGATTTCGAGTTGAAACCCTCATTGTTTTCAGCCGTACAACAACATCAATTTTCTGGAAATCCTACGGACGATCCTAATGAACATTTGACCAAATTTGTGCAGTACGCAGACATAGTGAAGGAAAATGGTGTAATTGCAGACGCGATAAGACTACGTCTTTTTCCTTTCTCATTAAGAGACAGAGCTTGGGCTTGGTTGCAATCCTTGCCATCAAATTCCGTCACTACGTGGGATGAGTTCAAAAAGGTGTTCTTAGCACGATACTTCCCACCAAACAAAAGAGCTATGCTGAGAGCCCAAATTAATGGATTTCGACAAAAAGATATTGAGTCTCTTTACGATGCATAGGAGAGATACAAAGATATGATGAGGATGTGTCCGCATCACGGTCTTGAAGATTGGTTAGTCATCCATACGTTTTACAATGGTGTCTTGTACAATACAAGAATGACAATAGATGCCGCCGCTGGTGGTACACTTATGGACAAACCTTATACCGAAGCCTATCAACTCATCGAAAGCATGGCTCAAAACCATTACCAATGGGGAGGTGAAAGAACGCCAGTGGAAAAAGCCCAAACGAAAGGTGGAATGTACGAAGTTAGTAGTCTTGATCATGTCCATGCTAAGGTAGACGCCCTTGCTCAAAAGATAGACAACTTGGCCATAACACCCGCAACCACCGTGGTTGCCGTAGCTCCAAACTGCGAATTATGCGGAGTACCTGGACATGCTGCCCCCGAATGTCAAATTTTGGCAGGTGTCTTCGCTGATCAAGTGAATTATGCTCAAGGAAACCCATATGCAAATACCTACAATCCTGGTTGGAAGAACCATCCAAACTTTTCGTACAAGAATAATAACTCTCTGTATGCACCTGGCCGAGCGCCTGATGTGCCACCAGGATATCAAAAGCCTGCTGCTAACGTTCCCAACATTCCTAGGAAGTCAAACCTTGAAATTATGATGGAGAACTTCATTGCTGCACAAGCTCAGCAAAACAAGGAGTTCCTTAACCAGAATGTTCACACCGGTGAGCAAATCAAACAATTAGCCAACAAGGTTGACGCTCTAGCCACTCACAACAAAATGTTAGAAACACAAATCTCACAAGTGGCTCAACAACAAGCAGTTACCGCTGCCCCAGCTGGGAACCTTCAAGGTCAAACTCAAATTAATCCGAAGGGACATGCAAACGCTATAACACTTCGGAGTGGAACAGAACTAGAAGGACCCACTGACCCAAGAATCGAAAATCCAGCCATGTACCAAAAGCCTAGTAAGGAGTCTGAAAAGGAAGGCAAACCAAAGGAAAACGAGAAGGAAGATGATGGCAAAGAGGCCGAAGCGAAAGAAGAACCATATGTGCCTCCGCCGACTTATAAATCACCTATCTCGTATCCCCAAAGATTCGCTAAATCTAAAAACATAGGGCAATTTAAGAAATTTGTTGAACTTCTGAAACAATTGAATGTCACAATACCTTTTATAGAAGAAATCACACAAATGCCCTCATACGCTAAGTTCTTAAAAGAAATATTAACTAATAAAAAAAAGGTCGAGGATACTGAAACCGTTATGCTTACTGCAGAGTGTAGTGCTATAATCCAAAACAACATGCCTCCTAAGCTAAAAGATCCTGGTAGTTTCTCTATACCATGTGTGATTGGAAAGTTTGTCATAGACAAAGCCCTGTGCGATTTAGGAGCCAGCATCAACTTAATGCCCTTATCTATTTGTAAAAGGCTCAACATGGGAGAACTGAGACCAACAAGAATGTTTGTACAACTAGCTGATAGATCGGTGAAATTTCCTCTAGGAATGCTAGAAAACGTTCCAGTACGTATAGGACAATTCTATATTCCTACAGATTTCATAATCATGGACATCAAGGAAGACTCAAACATCCCTATCATTTTAGGAAGACCATTCCTAGCTACTGTCGGAGCCATCATAGATGTGAAAAAAGGAAAACTGACTTTCGAGGTTGGTGAAGAAAAAGTAGAATTCATCCTCTCACAATTCTTCAAAGCACCTGCTATAGAAGATTTGTGCTGCTTCCTAGATGTAATTGATGAATGCGTTAAAGAAATGGAAAAACACCAAAACACGTGTTCTGAAGTGCTGAGAATTCTGATGCCACCAATTTTTGAAGATGATAATTGGCGTGGTGAATACCAAGATAATAATCTAAGTGAATGTCTCGCACTCACTCCTGACCCTATGCCTTGCCCAAAGAAACCAACTGTAGAACTGAAGACATTGCCCAAAGATCTAAGGTATGAATTCCTAGATACAGAACTCGAACGACCAGTCATAGTCAACGCAGATTTAGGACAAATAGAAACCGAGAAATTATTGCATGTCCTGAGAAAGTACCCGACTGCCTTAGGCTATAACATCTCAGATTTGAAAGGAATAAGTCCCTCTATCTGTATGCATCACATCATGCTTGAGGAAGACTGTAAAACCTCTAGAGAACACAAAGGAGAATCAATCCCATTCTGAGTGATGTTGTTAAGAGAGAAGTGCGAAAGCTGTTAGAAGCAGGAATGATATACCCAATATCAGATAGTGAATGGGTTAGCCCAGTTCACGTGGTACCCAAGAAAGGAGGTGTTACAGTCATCAATAATGAAAAAGGCGAATCTATAGCACAACGTACTCAAACCGGATGGAGAATGTGTATCGACTATAGGAAACTAAACAAAGCCACTCGTAAAGATCATTTCCCTTTACCCTTCATAGATCAGATGCTTGAACGTCTCGCCAAACACTCCCATTTTTGCTATTTAGACGGATATTCAGGATTTTTCCAAATTCCTATCCATCCTGACGACCAAGAAAAGACTACTTTCACGTGTCCCTATGGAACCTTTGCCTACCGGCGAATGCCTTTCGGATTATGTAACGCACCCGCAACATTTCAGAGATGCATGATGTCCATCTTCTCTGACTTCTTAGACGGTATAATGGAAGTCTTTATGGACGATTTCTCTGTCCGTGGGGAAAGTTTTGAAGGATGTCTATCAAACCTCGAAATGGTGCTTGAACGGTGTGTAAGTGTCAACTTAGTGCTCAATTGGGAAAAATGCCATTTCATGGTCCGACAAGGAATCATGCTAGGACATATAGTATCCGACAGAGGAATCGAAGTCGACAAGGAAAAAATCGAGGTTATAGAAAATCTCCAGCCACCGAAAACCATTAGAGAGATAAGAAGTTTCTTAGGACACGCCGATTTTTATCGATGTTTCATTAAAGATTTCTCTAAGATAACCAAACCCCTAACTGAGCTGTTAATGAAAGACGTTGAATTCGTATTTGATGACAAATACTTGGACGCATTTCAAACACTCAAGCAAGCTTTAATATCAGCACCCATTATGCAACCCCCAGATTGGAATGAACCATTCAAAATCATGTGCGACGCGAGTGATTATGCTGTAGGTGCAGTCCTAGGACAAAGAAAGGACAAAAAGCTTCACGCAATCTACTATGCCAGTAGAACCTTGGATCATGCACAAATGAACTACGCTACCACAGAAAAGGAACTCTTGGCTGTCGTGTTCGCATTTGATAAATTTTGTTCTTACTTAGTAGGAGCAAAAATAATCATCTACACCGATCACGCCGCAATCAGGTACCTATTAAGCAAAAAGGATGCCAAACCAAGGCTTCTGAAGTGGATTCTACTCCTACAAGAATTCGACTTGGAAATCAAGGACAAGAAAGGCACTGAAAATGTAGTAGCTGACCACCTGTCGAGAATGGAAAACATCCAACCAGAACAAGTACCTATTAATGACGATTTCCCTTATGAAAGACTCTTAGCCCAGTTAGAAAGTAATACAATTGAACAATCTCTGACTTATACTGATACAGAAACTAATGAAGTGGTAGAATCTGTTTACACTAAGACCACGCTGCCATTGTATGCTGACTTTGTCAACTATCTTGTAGCCGGAGTACTGCCACCTGATCTAACCTATCAACAAAATAAGAAATTCTTCCACGACCTTAAACACTATTATTGGGACGAACCACTTCTCTTCAAGAGGGGCGCCGATGGTATTTTCCGTCGTTGTGTACCCGAAGAAAAGGTGGAAGACATAATTTCTCATTGTCATTCTGCGCCCTATGGTGGGCACGCAAGCACTTCAAGGACTTGTGCTAAGATTTTGCAAGCTAGCCTCTTTTGGCCTACTCTATAGAAAGATGTCCATATCGCGGTTATAAATTGCGACCGGTGTCAACGCACTGGTAACGTCTCTAGACGCGATGAAATGCCTCAAAAGGGCATTCTAGAAGTAGAAGTCTTTGACGTGTGGGGAATAGATTTCATGGGACCATTTCCGTCCTCTTTTGGTAACAAGTACATACTCGTCGCTGTCGATTACGTCTCAAAATGGATCGAAGCTATAGCAGCTCCTACCAACAACGCGCAAGTAGTGAATAAGCTCTTTAAGAACATAATTTTTCCTAGGTTCGGTGTTCCGAGACTGGTAATCAACGATGGAGGTTCCCACTTTATTTCAAAAATCTTTGAGAAACTTCTATCAAAATTAGGAGTCAAACACCGTGTAGCAACACCTTACCACCCCCAAACGAGTGGGCAAGTAGAGGTATCAAACCGAGAAATTAAACAAATTCTAGAAAAGACCGCTGCCACCTCTAGGAAAGATTGGTCTTCTAAACTGCACGAAGCTTTATGGGCTTATAGGACCGCTTACAAAACCCCCATAGGAACCACTCCATTTAAACTAGTCTATGGAAAATCTTGTCACCTGCCAGTAGAGATAGAACATAAAGCCTATTGGGCTATCAAAACTATTAATCTAAACTATACCGCTGCAGGCGAAAAGAGAATTTTGGACTTACATGAACTAGACTAACTTAGATTAGATGCCTATGAGAATGCTAGGATATACAAGGAAAGAACAAAAAAATGGCATGACAGGCGCATAGCAAGGAAAGGATTTGAAATAGGAGATATTGTGCTTTTATTTAACTCTAGACTCAAATTCTTCCCAGGTAAGCTTCGTTCTAGATGGGCCGGTCCCTTTGAGGTTACCAAAGTCTTATTAAGTGGCGCAGTTGAGATAAAAGGTAGATCTAGTGAATCGTTCATTGTAAACGGACAATGTTTAAAACACTATCACTGCGTAGACAATAGGGATTATTCAACTGCTCTTAAACTGGCAGAAATGCCTACATTCCCCATAAACTAATCATTCATATAAACTGTCGAGCTCCTGACGTTAAATGAAGCGCTGAGTGGGAGGCAACCCACGAAATTTGTTTTTATTTATTACTTTGTTTCTTTTTTATCTTTATCTTTATCTTTTATTTTGTTTTCACTTCGTTATTTTTCTTATTACTTTTTTCTTATTATTTTTGTCAAAAATTTACTTTACTTACCGATGCGGTATTTTTCAATTATTTTAAAAAATCAGTACTGATTATCTCATTATATGCCTCCAAGATTCTCATCTTTTTCTACCTTCTTCCTTCTCCATTTGCTTTACTTTTCCGACTAACTATTAAGATGGATAACGAAGACACAATGGTTGTGCTATTCAGGGACGCTGTCCAATGGCACCACTATGAAGCCCTCTCTCTTAGACCCATGGCCCTAGCCAAATTCCCCCATGGACCTACCATGACTGACTTAGGTATAGGAGATAGCATAGACTTTATGTTTAGCTAGATAGGATGGGAAGGTTTTGCTAGAAAGAAGTATCAACCTACCACAGACTGACCTTAGAATTTCTAAGCTCATTGTCCTACGACCCTAACCATGGAATGGGATTTAATAGGGGTAAGATAACCTTTAGGCTATTTGGATACACGTTCCGCTTCAACATTAGAGAGATTGTGGACCTGTTGGATTTCCCCAATGGACCTGATGTTTTTACCATGGCACAGGAGGATTTAGTAATGGAAGATGAACTGAACCTTTTCTGGAGTAGTATTTCAGGACGACCTCATCATGACCCGCACCCTATGGTGTCCACTGAAATTCACAACCCAGCCATAAGATACTTTCATATGATTTTAGCCTACACCCTTTTTGGAAAAGCCGAGAATGACACCCTAATCTCTAGAGATGAGCTATTTATCATGTTTTGTGTGTTTCAATCCCGACCCGTTAATGGAGCTACTTTTATGCTTGACAATCTCCGCAGGATTGCTCAAGCTGATCATGGTCCCATTTTGATAGGTGGCCTTGTAACAAAAATTGCTGATGCCATGGGATTTAGAACACGACTTTCCCGAGTGAACCCTCTAGGAGGATATAGGCCAATGAACATCACTTTCTGTTTTAACCGAGGACTCATTAGAAATCTTGGACCACCCCCGTTTCAACTCCTGATCAATAATGAAGTTGTTTCACATTTTACACTGCCTGATCACGAGCGAACTAGTGTGCATAACCGCCACAACTGGCTATATGATTTAGATGAGCCACGGCCTGGAAAAGATCTTGGTAGTCATGTGTCTGACATTGAGATTGACCCTGAAACTCCTCCTCACTATCATGATTTCCCTGAGCATCCCATGAATAACACTGATACTGCCCCTGCTAACATCCATACTTCACTTGAAGCTTTCCGCACTGCACTTCAAGATATGAGAGATGAAATTCAACTTATCCGTCTTGACATTGTCGGTCTAATGGATACCACCGTCGAGGAATTTGATCATCTGAACCAGGCTGTGGAATCCTTGAAGAAGCAACGTGGCAAACATTGTCGCACTGCATTTTTCCATTTTATTGCTTTGCTTTTAATGTTTTTAGAACCATTTACTTTACTGTCATTTTCTTTTTTTATGTCAAGGAACAAGTTTACTTCAGTGCAATTTCAAATTTAATATTCTACTGCATTTTTACTTTGAGTACACTGCTATCATTTTCCAGTTTTAATGAAGTATTCAATTCGTACTTACTGCTATTGGTTGCATTGATAATAATTTGTTTTTGTTCATTTTTAATTTGTTTCTGTCATATATCTTATATGCTCTGTTATTTATTTACTTTCATTGCTTCAATGCCAATGTTTCATATGCCAACTTTATATGCATTCTGTTAAATTCCCAGAATTCGTGAGCAGGACGACCGTGAGGTCCCCTGCCACGACCGTTACGCGTCACGCGTATATATAACACGTTTCTCTGTTTTATAATAGAGACCCTTCCTCTTCATCTTCTTCTCTTTTCATTTTCTCTTCAACCGTCCCACTCTCTCTCTATTTCCCAAAACCGTCACCCACTACCCATTACTCTCCATAAATTCCTCACGTTAACCCCAATTTATCTCCACCAATTCATATTCCCGTACCCATTATTTAAGCAACACAAACTTATTCTCATTCTCACAAAACCCATTCTCACTATTACCCACTTCCTCCATTTCACTTATTTCACATTGCATGCACCATGGCTAGACGCACCAGACAAACTCCAGACTTATCAGCTATTAACTTCAGAGAGGGAGAGTCCGGTGACCGTCAAAAGGCTAATTACCTCAGCTTCTACCAACGCTCATTCCAACCGACGTGGTACGTCAACACTGCTAGCCTTGAAGAGTTAGGTATGCTTGAGGGTGTACGTTGGATGCTTCAAAATGCCGGTATATGGCAGCTCTGTACACAAGGGCAACCTACTTACGAAACTCTGAATCTTGAGTTTCTGAGTTCATTCGCTTATGTTACACCTCTGGGAGATACAAACCAACTTATCGGTACAACCACATTTCGAATGTTTGGTTATGAGTATTCGGTGGGCCAAAACCAACTTGCCCAAATGCTTGGATTCCATCATGGTGCGAATGTCCATTGCCGTATCCCTAACGATGCCAGGTTCCAAGAAACTTTCAACCTTTGGAATCAAATTACAGGTGTAGCTGCTACAAGCTAGGACAACCTCAACGCAACTTACATTCATAACCCAGCGATAAGATATTTTCACAGAGTTTTAGGACACACGATCTTCGCGAGGGACAACGACCACAAAGTCAACTCCAAGGAGCTCTTTTTCCTTTGTTGTGTGCTCCTTCCTGAACCGATTAATGCAGCACCATTTCTACTAGCTCACATCCAAGCCAACTGTGCTAGAGGTTCTAAGCCTTTCTACTTCGGAGGTATTGTAACTTCTATCGCACTAGGCCTTAATCTGGGAGATAGGCTTGCTACTTTACCCTCCATACCACCTGAGGCCCTGGATACCGAGTATTGTCGCTCCTCCCACCTCATCAAAGCAAGGGTGGATGGATGATACCATCCAGTGGTTCGTACCATAATCATCAAAAGCATCATCATGCCCTGCCGAGACCGCATCCACCCACAGAACCAAGCAAATTGGATTTTTGATCTCCGTGCTCCTGAGCCTAATGCAGCTGCTCAAGAAAATCAAAACAACGAAGCAGTCGATGAAATAGAGCAAGAGATGGATCAACAACCTCTTGAGAACCCACTACCTCCTACCCAGGATCCTACATCATCCACCAGACATCGTCGCCGCGCCGATCCAGAACCCGATCCCATCACTAATGAAGAAATCTTAAGGGGCATATGACACCAAAACCAATTGGCTGCCCAGAGAGAGAAACAACAACAGACGCAGTATAATGAAATGATGAACCTTATGCGTCAAATCCAACAAGGGCAAGTCAACCAAGGCCAGCGGATAGACGATGTGATAGAAGAGATGGGTGCCCTAACGCTACGAGTGCAAGACCTACATGACTATATCCATCACGTAGGCATTCCAGATCAGGTGGCACAGAATGGACGCGCTCGCACCCGTGGCAGAGGACGTGGACCTCATTAGATTTAGTTTTAGTTTTAGTTTGTTTCTGTTTTAGTTTTTGTCTCTTTTTGTAGTTTCTATCTGCATTTATATCGAAACATTGAGGACAATGTCCGATATAGTGTGGGAGAGGTACTTTATTTTCCTTTATGTATTCCCTTTCCGCATTTCCTTTCAAATAAACAAGCTTTTATATGAAATTTTCGTTCATGTCAAATTTCCCCACTTTATTTAGCTATAACAAAAAATAATTTTTTTGATCAATGCATAACTTGACACACCAAAACATAGGCTATGTAGGAAGTCGAGAAAAATTTAACAAGATTGATACCGTCTTGACACCTTAGACCTCTTGCATATGCGAGCTCAGTTTCAACATCCATTATACCGATACCTTTAGTTTTAGTTCTAGAGTAACCTCTAGTAGTTTATATTAGCAGTCAGCACCGTCTTAAACACAAATCACGTGGAGAGCCGATGAAGATAAGTGTTTGATGCCGAATCATTAAATATCTTTCGTATTCTTTGTTGTTGTGAAAAATAGAAAAATGCACCAAACCTATGGTTGCAAAAGTATTACAAAAGAAAAGAAAGAATCCATTGTTGGTTGGTTCAGAGGGACCTGGTTCTGAACTCGGTAGGGCGAACTATGGTTTGATCCCCCCCAACTTACGATTATGATATATATAAAGGGTTACCACACTTGTATACCAGACCCCATGCTAGAAAGGATCAAAGTCACTAACCGGCTACTCCACTACGCACGTGTAAAGGCAAAGGGCTTAATGTGATTGCGCTAGAATGAAATCGGGTGAAATAGATACGAGAAACTTTAGGTTGAGCTATAATAGAATGATTAGAACTGGCTTGTATAGAGAGGAGATCTATGATTATGCTTGTTGCTTGTGTCACTAATGTATCTTTAGTGTTTTACTTGAGTATCCGTCATCTTAACAAAGTGCCTTACAAAACATTCTCAAAACAAAAGATATGTCATGTGTGTGCGTTTGATAAAACTTGTCCGACGTTCTTACTGACTATTTGCTTGAGGACAAGCAAAGATTCAAGTGTAGGGGAGTTTGATAACACGAAAATGTATCATATATTTGCCTTGATTTACTACTAATAATTACGTTATTTCAGTTTAAGTTCTGATTATTCCGCGAGTATTCTAGCATTTTCGCAGGTATTTCATTTTCCAAGCTAAAAATGAGCAAAGTAGAAAAATATGAAGAAATAAGAAGAAACAGGAAGAAATGACAGAGACAAAGCAGAAAAATAGAAAGTGGTGTGTGTGACGACCGTCACACAAGCCACCGCGACCGCCACACAAATTAAAGGCCACCACGCTCGTCAAGAGAGCACCACGACCGTTACACGTACATAATGGTTATAACGTTCAGAATACAGACGTGGATATGAAGGGCCAATTCAGTCACGTACGTTCAACACTTTCTCCTGAATTCTCTCAACTTCAGCTTCAACTGCACATGAGCCCAGTCTCCCTTAGACTTCTCAACGGAAAGTTAATGCTCCTACATTTCCTCCAATGTAAAGCAAGGCTAGGTCTATAAATAGGGCATTCATTGAACAGCCCCAGGCAGAAATTTTCACCCCGAATTGCTGCAGATTTCATTTTGAGAATTTTTATTTTCCCTGCATTCTTGTTTGTTCCCTTTTCCATTCTTTGTTCACCATTACCTTAAATAGTGATAGTTTCTCACATCGAGGAGCTATCGCACAGTAGTTAGGATTTTTAATCTTGCCTTCATCATTTGTTGTTCCGGTACGATCGAGCAAAAGCCTACTGACTTGTGGAGGAATTGCTAGAAAGAAATTATTGCTTATTTACCAGGTTTTTATCATTAATTTAATAACAACATTATTATTTCCCATTTCCATGTCTCATTTATTGTTTTGTAGTTTATGTTTATTCTTGTTTGTTTTAATTAACATGTCTAGCTAAATCCATATTATCGGTATGTAATTAAGTTAACGGAATAGATTCGATAAAAATAAGCTAAAACCATAAACAACTTAATTTCTGGCTGCGATTTCTTAATTAAAATTGGACTTTTATTACGAGAGAAAAAAGGTAGCAAAGGTTAGGATTAAGACCACGAGAGTGTGAGATTTTAACCGGATAGCTGAAATCGGGCATTGGTTTTAAAAACAAAGAGAGCGCTTTAAAGTTAATTAGATTGTATTGGTTTTCAAAAGGTATTTTTAAACTCAAATGGGCTAGCGAGAGCAGACATTATGATTTAGGAGTATAGTCCGAAGCAATAACCACGAGAGTGTGAGGTGAGGGCTTTTAAACTGATATTTTCTACAGAAATATAATGTGACTTATTTTTATACGCTTAAGTTTTATTGAATCCACGATGGTATACTAAGTTATGTACCGATATCCTAATATCAACTAGTTTATTCCAATTCCCTTTTGTTTCCCGTTTGAACTTAAAACCAAAACATCTTCGCCTTAGCTAAACATAGTAGCAAACCGTAGCACTAGGTTGATTATCAAGTCTCTGTGGGATCGACATCTTTATTACTACGCGATAGGCTGTGCGCTTGTAGTTAGTAACCGTTAGACTCAGAAAGCCGCGACCAAGGCCTTTGGCCAATGTTGATCCAAGGGAATCTTTAGTCTCATATAGCCATTGACTTGAGGTTAGGGCACAGGCCTATGGTTCTTTGATTCAGTGCTGATTCTTGACTCATTCAGTTAGGAATGTGTCAGTCCATTCCACCTTGGTGCATCCATTGAATGCTTGGAAACAAAATTGGAGTCTTGGCACCTTTTTAGCCTATTTAGGTTTGTTATAGCTATGTGTAGATGTTTGGACTTTGAAGGCTTGAGGATCAGATCATTCTCCTTTTGTTTTATCCTCTGATGTGTCCAAGTGGATGACAAGGCTTGGAGTTGTCCGAATTTGCCAAATCGAGCAAATGCACAAAATCTGCCTTGTACAAGGAAGTTGGAAATAGTGATTTTGAGGGGATCATATCTCCCTGCTCAGGTTGAGTTATGGGAGGCTCTTGTGCTTTTTAGAAAGCCTTCATATGATACAAAACATGTGTGATCATAGTTTGTTTTGAAACTATTTGGATCCAACTGAAAAATCCTCATGAACATTGATGTTCAAGGCTGGTAACTTAGGCAGATTTTCACTAAGTGTTGGAAAAAGTGTCATTTTCATGTTTTTGTGATTTTGATCAATCCATGAAGAATTGGAGTCTAAGGTAGTTGAAGCTTTTTTAGAGTGTAGTAAGACCTACAAATCCAGCTTTGGATAACCCAAAATGGTTGCTTGGATCAGAAGTTATGGTCCTTGGAAGTTGGTACCAAAACCACTTTTGTTCCATAACTTAGAAAAATTTTGGTTTCTTATGGTTGCCCCTTTTGCAAGAAACCTCACTTTTCTTGATTTTTCTTAATGAATGATGATCAATACGATACATTAACATTATTTTTTTACTTAGGGGAATCATATTTGTGAAAAATTCCAAAAAGTCAAACTTGATTTTATGCACAATTGACTTTTTATCGGATGAAATCTAAACTGTACGATCCTTTGTGAAATCAAGTCCTTGACCTAAATCAAACCTAATGGATGGATTCCATTGGTGTTATAGGGTGTATTGAATCATGTCCCAGGGTTTGGGAGCATGTCTTGGTCTAAAGTCAAAGGTACAGTTGACTTTTCCTTTAAAACCTAATTCTGGTCCTGGTGAAATTGAAACTTGTGAACCAAGCTTTTTGGGTCAATCCATTGTTGCAAATGGATCAATGTGGTGTACTTTAGGCCCTCAAATCATGTCTTGAGGTCTTGGCTCATGCTTTGTCCCAAAAGTCAACTTATGGGTGACTTAGGTCAAGAAACCCTAATTCCTGATTTTTGGTAAATGCATCCACTGAGGTTAATGGGACTTGATGATAGGGTCCATGAGGTCCCTTGGAGTATCTTGGGTTGTGCTTTGAAGCATTAGCTCATGCCTAGATGAAAATTTCCATCTGGAGGCCTTGGTCGACCAAAACCCTAATTTGGTGACACTGGCGATCTTGAGGCTGATCTACTTGGAATGTTGCACCCTGGTGCTTGATTCTTGATGTGGGAGTCCTATTGATCACTTATTGGTGTTTGAGAGGTTATACAAGTTGAAAATCATGTCATTCCTTGATTGATCCTTTGTCTAAGTGCTCTGAGAGGGCTAAAAAACCCTAGTTCTTGATTATGGTGAATGCTCAATCATCTTTGAGGAGATTGATGAGGCATGAATGTACATCCATATTGTGATGTTGATTTGCACACTGATGGGAAATCTTGGTGGTCAAAATTTGGGGTATGACAGATGGTTTATGCTCCTTTCTTTCATTTAGGTCCTTAGAGTACAAGGCTGATTGAACTTCTTCAAAGGTCAACGAATCTCTTCCATAAAAGAGAGTCTCTTTGAAATAAGAGCATGAGATTTAGGTAAAGCACACAACAACATCAATGCTTGATCTTCATCATCAATCTCGACCTTGATATTTTCAAGATCAAGGATCAACTTGTTGAACATATCCACTTACTCAGCCAAGACTTTGTCTTCACTCATTTTGAACGAATACAAAGCTTGCTTCAGGTAGATACGATTATCCAGTGATTTTGTCATGTACAAAACTTTAAGTTTTATCCACACACCACTTGTAGTTTTCTTCTTTGAAACCTGCCGGAGAATTTTATCACCAAGGCTCAATATTATAGCATTATGGGCTTTCTTGATCATCTATGTCTTCTCCTTCTCCATTAGGGAAACTTCCATATTCTCTGATCCTTTCAACGCTTGTAACAAACCCTGCTGAACTTGTAGGGCTTGCATCTTTAAGTGCCACAAACCGAAATCATTTACACCGGTAAATTTTTCAATCTCTTGCTTTGTTGACGACATCTCCAACACGCTCACCGTACCAATTTTTTGTGAATCTATGTCATCAAGAAAAAATCAAAATATGAGAAAGATTGAGTTTCTTGAACAAACACAAGAAACCCTATTAGGTTTTACAAAAGAGAGAGAGAAAAAAAGGAAGAAGAATAATCAGGATTGATTATAACTATTTTACTATTCACTTTCTCTATTAGGATTCAAAGATTACAAGTGAAGATAAACAACTAAAACTCTCTCTCGACAACCTGAGAGAAAAACGTATATTTATAGACTACTAAGCTAACTTAAGCAACAAGATAACTTAGGTAATTGGCCCAACAGGCAAGTCCAATTTAATTTGTTAACTTAAACAACAAGCTAACATATTTTGACAAGCTAACTAAGAAATCTGCATGGAAGAATAGAATTTGACTACGTCATGCACATCTTCGACTTCGACAAAAACCTTCGACTTCGAAAAAGTTTTCTACAACAATAACTTATAACCCATAAGCTACAACATCAATCCACAAGAAACCCTTTACACCCAATCAGAACATGAACACCACTCATGTATATATAGGGCGCTACATAGCGAAACCCAAACATTGTTGCGAAACCCAAACGTTGTTGTGAAACCCTCTATGTTTAATCAAAGCACCATGAGATTTTACAACGTTAAAGTATCACAGTGATAGATTACAGGAGTATAAAAAATTAGGTTTATTTAATATCTGGTTGGTGATTGTGTATTTACTTTGCCACAGATCTTTGTGATAGATTTCAAGAGTAGGAAAAAAAATCTGGTTCAAGGTTGGTTTTCTAACATAATCTCTGAACATGTAACTGAAAATTTATTTTATTTATCTAATCCTTTTTTAATTTTATATCATAAACAAATACATGCAATACCCAACATTTGTTCTTCCACAAGGTTCAAATGGAGCGGGATACCAGTATTTGCAACCCCAAATTTATAGTGATAAAGACAATTCAAATGCACAATTTATCAAACATTTATACTTGTAGGTTGAAATGATAAAAAAAATGTAAAATACGTAACTTTGTATATTAATAAAACATGAAATATATGTTTCTTTCATATATTAACAATACATGTTTCTTTCGATTGTTTCAACAATGTAAAACATGAAATATATATATATATATATATATATATATATATATATATATCCCTAGGTTATAGAAATAATCGAGAGGTTAAGTGGCACTTTTTAAAAAAACAAATATGTAGTTTCTTGGTATGGAACCCATTATAGGTTCAATATTTTTCCCTTTGGTTATTCCAAAACCGAGGGATAATGTGGAAACTTTTCATGTTTCCCTTCATTACCTCGCCTGGATAACCGAGGTATAATCCACTTCACGTCTGAAATAAGATGTACTTTTTGTTGTAGTGTGTAAAGTAAAATAATTGTAAATAAGCTTTTTATAATGTGTTGGATCAGGAAAGGGCTGGCCATTGGAGTGACTTAACTTTGTTCTTTTGACCATTAATGTGGGGTATAACATGACATTCAATAATCATGTTTCAAATAAGAGGTCAAATGTGTATTTCCTTTGACATATATGGATGACTAGGTGAGATTTTGAAACTTCCAAGCTTAGAAAATATCTGAGATGGCTGTAGCGTGCGGTTTTTTTCGGTGACATGACCACCTTACCGCAATGGTTTTGGGTGCTACTTTCTGATTTATGTATTTATCCTATGAAGCTAGAAAGGAAGGGAAGGTATCTAAAACTAACCTTGCACGTAAATGTTTTCTTTAACAAATGTTAAGAGATCGGGGATCGAGGTCTGGTTATACAAAGAGAAGCTATTAACACCCAGTGTATCTATGGTAATCCATAGGAACCTTCTTTTGCATGTATTTCTGTTATTTTGGAATGCTTTCTTGTTTATCTGCTGTGGATTGGGAAAGTTTCTCGTTTGGGAGCATTGAGAGAATGTTTTTGCTGTTTTCGGGTTTTCTGTTTTTGGGAAGGTACTGGACCTAAGATTTTTTATTTGTGTGCTCGCTAAGATTCCGCAATCTTATTCCTACGTATTCCAGTAAGGAGATTTGGGAAATCAGAGTAATCATAGTTCCTCCTATTCTATGGGAGGAAAAATATATTTGGTATCTTGTTCAAAGCCCAAGATTGAAGCTAAAGAGAGTATTTGTGTCTTGTTTAAAGCCCAAGATTGAAGCTAAAAAGGGTGACAGAGAGAGAGAGAATTTGTCATCTCTAAAGGGAGAAATCTCACATATTCATCACAAATGTTGAGAAATTGGTTATAAGGGAAATTACTTTAACTGGGATGTGTAGAATTTAACAATGCCATAATTTCCTTTATAATGGAGATGTCATGAAGGAAGAAACTTTAACTCAATGTAGAGCAATGCCATTTTTCCTTATGAGTCTTTCATGCTAAGAGGGGGACATTGGCATATATGTAAGGAATACAGAGGTTTGCCACTTATAGCAGTTAGATGAAAGAAGAAATTTGATTGTTTATTTTGATATGTGATGTACAGAGAAAATGTGTTCCAACAGAGAAAACTCCTGGCCTCATCTGAGGGGATGTTGGTTTTTTGTGTGCCTTGTTCAAAGCCCAAGGTTGAAGCTGAAGGAAACTGACTCTACTGGGGAGAGTTTATTTGTCTTGTACAAAGCCCAAGATTGAGGCTGACTGAGGAAGTTCTTATATGAAGCCTAAGAGGTGGCTATTTGAGGAAATTATTATATGAAGCCTAAGAGGGGGATGTCTCTTGCTGAGGATTTATTGAAATTCAGGAGCAGGTCCAAATTGTGTTTGGGAAATCAAAAGAGATATCAAATCTTATTGGGGATTGAAGAAGAGTTGAAATATAAGATGCCATGAGGCTCTGATTCTGTTGGGGATTTGTTAATGGTAAATTGACCCTGGCTGAAGATTCTTGAACCTTGTTGGGAGTCAGAGAAATTTAAAGGTGAGTTTGAAGACCATAAAGGTTGTAACTCTTCTGGGGACTGGTGTATTAGTAAAATGATCAGGGTTTATCCTATGCTTTTAGGAAACTTGAAGGTTTTATGTTTAGTCAAAAGGTAGACTATAATGAATAGACTTTCCAAGTTTGTTTGAGTAAAGCTTAAAAGGATGCTGAGACTATCCAAGTCTCTTAAGAAGAGATAGACTCTGGTGTAGAGAAATCTTTGTATGATGCCCAAGAGGAGCCTGTGGGTTACAGATTGATAATGTGAAAAAATACCATTTATTTCGACTCGATTCGCATGCAATTTAATTTCGTTTTACTTGTTTTCCATGTTATTTTATTGTGTTATGTTTGTGTTTCAGGAATTTGTCGAATAAGAGCACCCGTGCGAGAAAACCGGGAAAAGAGCAAGAAATTGAAGAAAAAGTGCAAATTCTGCAATTTTACTGATACGGTGTTCGCCGTGGGAAAACGGTGTTCGTCGTGAGCAAATGGCGTTCGCTGTCAACCCACGGCATTCGTCATGGACCAGGCATGGCGTTTGCCGTCATCCCACGGTGTTCGCCGTGACGCTGCAGACATCAGCTCTATGAAATTGGGTAGTTTTCAGCAGTTTTTCAACCGCTTTTTCCTCCACTTTGTTTGCACGACCAAGGGAAGTTACAAGGGGATATTTCTCTACATATAGGACCTCTTGGACACTTTCCAAGGCATCCAAATTTCGCGTAAGCGCTGTCATTTCCATTTTCTAGTTTTAGGCATTAACATTACATGTAAAAGTAATAATCGCTCTCATCGAGGGATTGTCACAATTCTGTATTTTATTTTATTATGTACAACTTGGATCGTCAACAATCTTTCCGTCATATTAATAGAAGATTATTTCAGTTTTGTTTCCTTTATTTCAATTCCCGCATTTATTTCAAGTCATCTACAGGTTCTTTGTATTTATCGCTTTATTATTATTGTTGTTCCATTTTACAATTGTCAAGCATGATGCCTTTATTATGTGTATCATGTTCAATTTGTTTATGTTTAATTCCATGTCTAGTTAAATTGTTTTGAGTCCGGCGTATGAGAACCGTCGTTACCGACGAGACTCGATAGAAACTATAGGCGCGAAATTGTGAATGTATGTCATTTTGGTTTTAATTGCCAAGCTTAATTTAAGTAGCTTTGTCACGAGAGTGAGAGGTTATTTAACATTGTTTTGTCACGAGAGTGAGAATTAAATTAAGTTTTAAGCCGAGATCCGCGAGAGCGTGAGGAGTGAACCGGATTATGGGAATTGGGTATCATATCTAAATACAACGAGAGCGCTTTAGATAGCGATTAGGCATTAACATTACATGTAAAAGTAACAATCGCTCTCATCGAGGGATTGTCACAATTCTGTATTTTATTTTATTCTGTACAACTTGGATCGTCAACAATCTTGCCACCATATTAATAGAAGATTATTTCAGTTTTGTTTTCTTTATTTCAATTCCCGCATTTATTTCAAGTCATCTACAGGTTCTTTGTATTTATCACTTTATTATTATTGTTGTTCCGTTTTACAATTGTCAAGCATGATGTCCTTTATTATGTGTATCATGTTCAATTTGTTTATGTTTAATTCCATGTCTAGTTAAATTGTTTTGAGTCCGGCGTATGAGGACCGTCGTTACCGACGAGACTCGATAGAAACTATAATCGCGAAATTATGAATGTATGTCATTTTGGTTTTAATTGCCAAGCTTAATTTAAGTAGCTTTGTCACGAGAGTGAGAGGTTATTTAACATTGTTTTGTCACGAGAGTGAGAATCAAATTAAGTTTTAAGCTGAGATCCGCGAGAGCGTGAGGAGTGAACCGGATTGTGGGAATTGGGTATCATATCTAAATACAACGAGAGCGCTTTAGATAGCGATTAGGCATTAACATTACATGTAAAAGTAACAATCGCTCTCATCGAGGGATTGTCACAATTCTATATTTTATTTTATTCTGTACAACTTGGATCGTCAACAATCTTGCCGCCATATTAATAGAAGATTATTTCAGTTCCGTTTTCTTTATTTCAATTCCCGCATTTATTTCAAGTCATCTACAGGTTCTTTGTATTTATCGCTTTATTATTATTGTTGTTCCGTTTTACAATTGTCAAGCATGATGTCCTTTATTATGTGTATCATGTTCAATTTGTTTATGTTTAATTCCATGTCTAGTTAAATTATTTTGAGTCCGGCGTATAAGGACCATCGTTACCGACGGGACTCGATAGAAATTATAGGCGCGAATTTGTGAATGTATGTCATTTTGGTTTTAATTTCCAAGCTTAATTTAAGTAGCTTTGTCACGAGAGTGAGAGGTTATTTAACATTGTTTTGTCACGAGAGTGAGAATCAAATTAAGTTTTTAGCCGAGATCCGCGAGAGCGTGAGGAGTGAACCGGATTGTGGGAATTGGGTATCATATCTAAATACAACGAGAGCGCTTTAGATAGCAACTAGGCATTAAAATTACATGTAAAAGTAATAATCGCTCTCATCGAGGGATTGTCACAATTCTGTATTTTATTTTATTCTGTATAACTTGGATCGTCAACAATCTTGCCGCCATATTAATAGAAGATTATTTCAGTTCTGTTTTCTTTATTTCAATTCCCGCATTTATTTCAAGTCATCTACAGGTTCTTTGTATTTATCGCTTTATTATTATTGTTGTTCCGTTTTACAATTGTCAAGCATGATGTCCTTTATTATGTGTATCATGTTCAATTTGTTTATGTTTAATTCCATGTCTAGTTAAATTGTTTTGAGTCCGGCGTATGAGGAACGTCGTTACCGACGGGACTCGATAGAAATTATAGGCGCGAAATTGTGAATGTATGTCATTTTGGTTTTAAATTCCAAGCTTAATTTAAGTAGCTTTGTCACGAGAGTGAGAGGTTATTTAACATTGTTTTGTCACGAGAGTGAGAAGCAAATTAGGGTTTAAGCCGAGATCCGCAAGAGCGTGAGGAGTGAACCAGATAGTGGGAATTGGGCATCATATCTAAATAAAACAAGAGCGCTTTAGATAGCGATTAGGATATTATTGGCTTTCAAAGTGTGTTTCTTAGTTACCGGGCGAGCGAGAGAAAAATCTTGGGATTAAGAAGTATGGATTTTGTTAAGACCGCGAGAGTGTGAGGCGGAGCCTTTAAGTTGATATATTCTACGGAATTAAGATATAGTCGTAATTAGCACCCATTTTCTATAAGTCTCTTAGGTGCGCGGAAATCATATTTCGGGCTCGTTTTAGTATTATTTTCAAACCTTTGGTAATTAGCGTTTATATTTTCGTTCGTACCCTTTTAATCATAGCCTTAGCTTTACAAAGCAATGATAGATTACAGTAGGTTGATATTGGTCTCTGTGGGTTCAACAATCTTTTATATTACTTCGATATTTCCGTGCACTTGCGGACGCATCAAGTTTTTGGCGCCGTTGCCGGGGACCAACAATCAATATTGTGATTCTGTTGTTGCATAGTATAGACTAAGGCACTCTTGTTTGAAAAAAAAAACTATGTATCACCCAGATTTCCTTTACAATTACCACTCCCAATATTTCGAGGAACCACAAGAATCCCATAATCCTGACCTCGAAATGTTGATGGAGGATTTCAATGCGACGCTCACTCACTCTCAACCAAATTTCCTCTATGATTACCACTCCCAATATTTTGAGGAACCGCAAGAATCCCATAATTCCAACCTCGAAACATTAATGAGGATTTAATTGAAATGACAACTAATTCTAGGCTAGAATTTATGATGGAGCGCTTTGTGGAGACACAAACTCTCCAGAATGAAGAGTTTAGAAAACAACATCTCGATACTTATGAAACCTTTAGGCATATGAACACGGTGGTCGAGTCCCTCACGACTCACTCTGAGGCATTGGAGACTCAAATCTATCCGCCTGCCCAGACACGTATAGGACCCTCCCTTGAGAGACATGTGGATGTTGTAACAACCAGTAGTGAAGAAGAAATAGAAAATCCTAGGGAGAGTGATAATGAAGTTGAGGAAAGTTCTAGTGAGAAAAGCGTAGATATTGAGAAAAATCCACCGACACCACCCGACAGGGAGGTTATTGAAGAGGTAGAGAAGGAAGCACCTATTGTTGTTCCTCCTCCCTATACCCCACCAATTCCTTTCTCGCAAAAGTTTGTAGAAGCTAAGGTAGACTCCCAATCCAAAACATATGTGGAGGTATTGGAAAATATCCACACCGATGCACCTTTGTTTAAGTTTCTGCATAAAAAGAGAAAATTTAAGGACAGTGAAACTAGGGATATCATTACTGTTAAGAGGGTAAGGTTAACCTTTGAGGCAGTGGATGAATTAACTAAGCCCAAACTTGAAAAATTGGTACTTAGGATAGATCCAGAACCACCACCACAAGTTCAAAAGAATGAACCATCCCACAAAAGGAAGAAAATAAAAGGTGAGGGATATGTGAGATGGCTTGATAAGTGGCCATGAAAATCGAAGATTATTAGTCGTCGAGCTATCGACATTAAACAAAGCGCTGCGTGGGAGGCAACCCACGAGATTTTAATTTAATGTTTCATTTTATTGTTTGTGTTTATAGAAAATAAAGAATGTATCGCTTGTCACGTCTTAGCTGCATCTAGGTGAAAAATCACTAGATGACGATCTTGGAAATGACCTGGTACCCACGGATATTCCTACGAATGTCGCTGCTGGTGGTGACACCAATGATAAGTCAGATAGGAGAGAGCATGTCTCTCCCGTCAGTAACTCACCTCTTCCTCGTTCTTTGTATGGTCAAGTTCACCTACACACACCGTACCGTATTTTTCTAACACTTTTTGCAGGTACTTCCTCTAGAAGCGGGCAGTATGATGAGCTGGTTCAAGAATTACTCAAATGAAGGTATCTCGAAATGCCCGCCGCCGAAGCAGAAATGGTCAGCGAAGACATGGATAACAAGAACAGGATCAGAGAGGATTTGGCATGCAGTAGCATTCATACAGGTTCAACCTTCCTTTTTCCACCTTTTATCAAAACATTGAGGACAATGTTTGGTTTAAGTGTGGGGGAGGAACTTTACCGCTTTGATATTACCGCTTTCTAGTTAGGTTTATCATTTTCTAGTTTATTTCATGCCTTTTGGAATTCTATCTGTTTTTAATGTTTTGTCGAGTCTTTGCATGTGCTGTCGAGTCTTTATGCGTGGTTTTCACTTGTTATTCAATTTCCCCGAAATTTTAAAAAAAATTAACCTCCAACTAATTTTTGTTTCGATTCATGGCACGACACTCTTAAAGTATATAGGTTGTTTAGGCTATGTTAGATAGACTTGGGAAAGTTTTCTAAATATCGGTACCGTTCCTACACCTTAGATTCCCTAAGTATGTGATATTGATTTAAATAGATATTATGCCAAGACCTTATGCCTAGCTTCTTAGAAGTAGCCTCTTGATTAGTTTATACTAGCAGTCAGCACCATCCTTGTGTACAAACTAAGTAACGAACCGATGCAAATATGTGTTGATCTAAAAAATTTGAATAATGTGATTTTTTATAGAAAAACAAATGAAAGACATGTTCCCGCTAAGTTAGGTGGTCCTCACCCGACCATTTAGCCTAAAGGTTCGGACTCTTGAAATTCGTAAGCAAAAGAAAACATAATATGCGAAAAAGAAAAAGAAAAAGTGAATGTCGAGATCATATAACACAAACAGGTTCGCTTACCATGTAAGTACAAAGGATAACGGGCTTAATGTGATTGTACGAGAATGAAAAAGAGGTGAAATAGGATGAAGGATGTAGGTCGAGTCATAATGTCATGATTTGAATTGGTATTGCATAGGAAGGGAGTCTTTGTACGCAAATGTGGAAATGTGTCGTTACGATATCCTTGTTTTCACTATTTAGTACTTATCGATCAAACATTAGCCTAGCAGTCACATATGATTAGAGTCTCGTTGTGCCTATGTTTCGAACCGTGCTTATTTTCTTTTTACCGTGTTGGTTGATTGCTTGAGGACAAGCAATGGTTTAAGTGTGGGGGTGTTGATAATGTGATAATATACCATTTATTTCGACTCGATTCACATGCAATTTAATTTCGTTTTACTTGTTTTCTGTGTTATTATGTTATGTTATGTTTGTGTTTCATGTATTTGTCGAATAAGAGCATTCGTGCGAGAAAATCGGGAAAAGAGCAAGAAAATGAAGAAAAAGTGCAAATTCTACAATTTTACTAATACGGTGTTCGCCGTTGGCAAATGGTGTTCGCCGTGAGCAAATGGCGTTCGCCGTCAACCCACGACATTCACCATGGACCAGGCATGGCGTTCGCCATCATCCCACCGGGTTCGCCGTGACGTTGCAGACAGCAGTTCTGCGAAAGTGGGTAGCTTTCAGCAATTTTTCAACCGCTTTTTCCTCCACTTTGTTTGTACGACCAAGGGAAGTTACAAGGGGATATTTCTCTATATATAGGACCTTTTAGACACTTTCCGAGGCATTCGAGTTGTGCGGAAGCGCTGTAATTTCTGTTTTCTTGTTTTAGGCATTAAAATTAGATGTAAAAGTAACAATCGCTCTCATCGAGGGATTGTCACAATTCTGTATTTTATTTTATTTTGTACAACTTGGATCGTCAACAACCTTTCCGCCATATTAATAGAAGATTATTTCAGTTCCATTTTATTTATTTTAATTCCCGTATTTATTTCAAGTCATCTTCAGGTTCTTTGTATTTATCGCTTTATTATTATTGTTGTTCCGTTTTACAATTGTCAAGCATGTTGTCCTTTATTATGTGTATCATGTTCAGTTTTTTTATGTTTAATTCCATGTCTAGTTAAATTGTCTTGATTCCGGCGTATGAGGATCGTCATTATCGACGGGACTCGATAGAAATTATAGGCGCGAAATTATGAATGTATGTCATTTTGGTTTTAATTTCCAAGCTTAATTTAAGTAGCTTTGTAACGAGAGTGAGAGGTTATTTAACATTGTTTTGTCACGAGAGTTAGAAGCAAATTACGGTTTAAGCCGAGATCCGCGAGAGCGTGAGGAGTGAACCGGATTGTGGGAATTGGGCATCATATCTAAATACAGCGAGAGCGCTTTAGATAGCGATTAGGATATTATTGGCTTTCAAAGTGTGTTTTTTAGTTACCGGGCGAGCGAGAGCAAAATTTTGGGATTAAGAAGTATGGCTTTTGTTAAGACCGCGAGAGCGTGAGGCGGAGCCTTTAAGTCGGTATATTCTACGGAATTAAGATATAGTCGTAATTAGCACCCGTTTTCTATAAGTCCCTTAGGTGTGCGGAAATCATATTCCGGGCTCGTTTTAGTATTATTTTTAAACCTTTAGTAATTAGCGTTTATATTTCCGTTCATACCCTTTTAATCATAGCCTTAGATTTACAAAGCAACGATAGATTACAGTAGGTTGATATTGGTCTCTGTGGGTTTGACAATCTTTTATATAACTTTGATATTTCCATGCACTTGCAGACACATCACAGATCAATTTTGAATTGTAGGATGCTCTAGAATTTTTGACTTTCCTGGTGATTGAACTAGTAGAGATGACTAATTTCTATCCTATGCTTTTAGGAAGCCTCTGGGTCCTTGTACTAAGCCCAAGAGGAGGCTAGGGGGAACTTCTACGAATCCTATGGGTCCTTGTACTAAGCCCAAGAGGAGGCTGGGGATACTTCTAGGAAGCCTGAGGGTTCAAGCCTAAGAAAAGTTCAAGAAAGGTTTCACCGGGAATAAGTCATTTCTTTGTAGAACAATTCTAAAGTTTGAAGGAATTCAAAAGAGGTTTCACCAGGAATTAATCCTCTCTGGGGAAATGAATTTCTTGTATATGTATATATTTCTAAGTTTTAATAGTCGTGAGAAAATTTTCAGCGGGACTAATGTCTTTCTCTGTTCCATATTGAATAAGCCCAAGAGAAGGCAGACTGTATAGGGAATTTCGTATGAGGGAACTAGTGTTGACTATGCTAGAAGTAATCTCTGGTTTGACTTAAGTATAGACCTAACTGCTGGAGAAAACTCTAAACAAATATGCACAAAAATATATATACAGATGAATTAACAAATATATAAACAAGTATGAATTAAATTGAAAAGATGTTGGGACTGATACTCTGAGAAGAGGCCCAAGTGTATTGTGATTGATTGTATTGCCTTCCACTGTATAATTAAGATTTTAAGAAATTGAAGAAAGTTTTGAGAAAAACTTTGAATTTGAATTTGAATTAAAAGAAATTTGTTTTAAAGAAAAGGATGTTTGGGGCTTATAACTCAAAGAGAGGCCCAAGTAGTCTAAGAGCAGTTTCACCGGGAATAATGGTCCTCTTAGTACCAGTTAAAAACCGACAGATGATTTTGAAAATAGAGATATGGGGCTTACAACTCAAGGAGAGGCCCATGGAGGTTGTTTATTATTTAAAACCAAGTTTATGCACAAAAGATTGAGGCTTATACTCATGGAGAGGCCCAGATGACTTGTTTGAAAAGTCGACGATCGCGTCGCAGTTTTGAAAACCACAGAGGGACTTATACAATGACTGAGGCCCAAAATTATTTATATACAAGAAAAAATGGGTCTTACACTCTAATAGAGGCCCAAAAGTTTATTTTTATACAAGAGTTGGAGCTTATAGCTCAAGGAGATGCCCAGATGAAAAACAACGATCACGCCGTTTATTTTGAAAATCGTATTGGGACTTATACAATGACTGAGGCCCAAAATTATTTTTGTACAAAGGGGTGCGTCTTACACTTTACAAAGAGGCCCAAAAGTAAAAGGAATGGTGCTTACAACTCATAGAGAGGCCCAAGTAGTTTTTGTTTAAAAGGCGACGATCGCGTCGCGGTTTCGAAAAACACAGTAGGACTTATACAATGACTAAGGCCCAAATATTTGTGTGTGAAAAGGGATGGGTCTTACACTCTATTAGAGGCCCAAAAGTGTTTCAAATGAAGTTTGAAAATATTAAAATCAAAGTGAAACCCTAATTTTAATTTAAAAATATAATTTTTAAAGGAAATTAAATTAAAATGATATAAAATATCAAATATATTCAAAAACAAGTTGTGAATTTTGAAAAATGTTTTAAAAATGAGGTAGAAATTAATTTTTGAAATCAATTAAGAAAAATAACAAAAATTCAAAAATTCAAATAATTTGAAAAAGGCGCCAACGGTCACCTTCTTCTTCCTCGTGCCCGCGCCATGGACAATTTGCAAAACCTCACTTTTCTCTCTGATTACTCAATGATTTTGCACGATTCAAATATCAATTTCACTCATTTTTTAACAAGGATTCCAATGGTACCAATTAATTGCATTTATTTTTAGTGTGGAGTGAGAAATCAAGTGAAGAACACATGAACCCTAATTTCTGCAAGAATACTATGAAATCCTATACACGATAGTTACAAAGCAATTGATTGAGGGGAAACACTCTACATAAGTGCAGAAACATGTTTGTAACTTGAAAACACATTTATGATGCATGGATCATAGAGTTTGAGAGTTCAGGCTTACCTCTTGCAAGAGGAAATCGAATTGTGTGTTGGAGGTGTTACAAATGTTGTTTGATGACTTGGACAACTTCAGTGGACCTTATGTAAGGTGTTTGGAAGCTTGGAATGGATTGAAACAACCTGGACCTCTTTGTGGTACCTCAACTGCAAATTGGCTTGAGTGTGATTTGGAGGTTTGTGATTCTGGTATTACAGATGTGTGGGAAGTGTTTAGATAGATAACATATGATATATATGATGTGTCTACACTCTTGGTTTTGATAGAATTGCTCTCTATTTTAAAATTCGAATGTTACTTGAAAAAGAAGCAATTTTTGGTTTTTGAGAGTGAAAGGAAGAAGAACATGTGTTGTTATGCTTTGGTGTACTCAAATTGATCAGAAAGGATCCCTATTTATAGTAGAGCGAGTTTGTTTTGGGGGCAATAGTGATTGGGGGCTGGATCACTCTATTATCCATTGAGTTTTGTCATGTAGCCAAAGTCTCCTATAGCCATTGACTTGAGTCAATCTTGCAGGCCTATGGTCTTATGATTCTTGGACTAATCTTGAATCATTTACAATGTTGTGGACTGATACATTCCAGCTCTATGCATCCATTCAATGCCTCATGACAAAGTTGGAGTTTTTGGAAATGAACCTTGAATGCCACATGCCTAAGGGAGTGGATTTTTGACTTGGTGGCTTTGTGATCAGATTCTTCATCATTCATGTTGATTTTGGACAGAAATACAATGATGCAAGTGTCCAAAATGGGCTCAAAAAATCGTGGGATACAAGTTATGTATCAATAATGTTGTGTAGGCAGAGTGAAAAATTCCATTTTTGGAGGCTTATAACTTCTTGCTCAAGTTGAATCATGAGAGGCTCTTGTACTTTTTGGAAAGACTCTATATCATACTTCAACTTTGATGTTTAACTTTGGTCTTGATTCATCTTGTATCATAATGAAAAATGGCCTCAAAGTTGGAAAAAAAATGCAAACAGATTCTGTCCATAATTTCACTTAGTGTTTGAAAAATGTTCATTTTCCATTTTTTGTGATTTTGATCAATCTACAACTCAAAATCCATGAGGATTTGGAATATGTTGTAGTTGACAATCTTGAAGTATGTAATGAGAGCTTTCATTTGAGCTTTGGATGGAAGAAAAAGGTTACTTGGATCACAAGTTATGGTCTTGCAAAGTTGGGTAAAAATCACTTTTTTTCATGACTTAGTGAAAATTCAAGTTTCTTAAGATTGCCCCTTTTGCAAGTAACCCTATTTTTCTTGATTTTTCTTGATGGATGATGATCCAAACCATAAGTTAACATTATTTTTTACTTATAGAAGCCATGTTTGTCAATAAATCCCAAAAGTCAAACTTGATTTTTTGGCACAGTTGACTTTTTGTCAGATGAATTTCAAACTTTGTGATTCTCTATGAAATCAAGTTATTGACCTAATTCAAACCTAATGGATGGATTCCATAGGTGTCTTAGAGTGTCTTGAATCATTTCCCAAGGTTTGAGATCATGTCTTGGTTAAAAGTCAAAGGTATGGTTGAGTTTTTCTCAGAAAACCTAGTTTGGGGTCTAGGTGAATTTGCATCTTTATATTGCTCATGGACCAAGTTCTTTGTGTCTATTTGAACTTGTAATAGGATCAATATAAGATATTTGAGGTCTTCAAAAAATTCCTTGAAGTTTTGCTTCGTGCCTTGCTCCAAAAGTCAACTCAGGGGTGAATTAGGTTAAGAAACCCTAACTCCTGATTTTTGATGAATGCATCCCCTGAGGCTATTTTGAACTTATGGTTGGATCCATGAGGTTCCTTTGAGCTTCTTGAATCATGTTTTGAATTATTGGCTCATGCCCAGATGAAAATTTTCCTCTGGAGGCCTTGGTCGACCAAAACCCAAATTTGGTGACACTGGTGATCTTGAGGCTTGATCAACTTGAAATGTTGCATTCTTATGCTTGATTCTTGATGTGGGAGACCTATTGATCCTTCATGTATGTTTGAGAGGTTTCACAAGTTGAGGACCATGTCCATTCTTGATTGACCCTTTGTCTGAGTACTCTGAGAGGGTCCAAAACCCTAATTCTTGATTAGAGTGAATGCTCAATAATCTTTGAGAGGATTGATGAGACATGAAGGTACATCCATATTGTGGTGATCATTTGCATAATAATGGGAAATCTTGTGGTCAAAATTTAGGGTATAACAGTGTCCAAGAGCCTTTGTTTTGAAAGATGAGTCAAAAAGAGTTTGAGAGATGAGCTTTCTTTAATATCATTGATTACAATAAAGATATCGTCTAAATATATCAAATTTTCCATGAATGAATTGAAACATGTCTTAAGAAATAAACAATGGCCAATTTTGGGTAGAAGAAAGGTAAGGAATGGCTACATGAGAATAAGTTTCAAAATTAATCTATGCCTTCTAGTTGTGTGAGTCCTTTGGCTATAAGTCTGACCTTATATCATTCTATGGTGCCATCATTGTTATGCTTAATTTTGAAAACTCATTTACAATGCATAGACTTTATGTGGTGATAATTAAATGATGTCTTAAGTGTTATTGACATTAGGTATCTAAATTCTAGAATTCATAGCTTTAAGAAAATGAAGAGTTTTGATATCTTGCTTGTAGGTGGTAGGTCTATGAATTTGTTAAGGGAAAATATTAATTTAAAATGTGAAACAGAGAGTTAATCTGTCATACCCCAAATTTTGACCACTAAGATTTCCCATCATTGTGCAAATCATCATCACAATATGGATGTACTTTCATGTCTCATCAATCTCCTCAAGGAATTGTTGAGCATTCACTACTAACAAGCATTAGGGTTTTAAGCCCTCTTAGAGTTTAGACAAAGGATCAATCAAGAAATAACATGATCTTCAACTTGTCTAACCTCTCAAACATCCACAAAGGATCAAGAGGACTCCCACATCAAGAATCAAGCATAAGGTTGCAACATTCCAAGTGGATCAAGCCTCAAGATCGCCAGTGTCGCCAAATTAGGGTTATGGTCGACTGGGGCCTCCAGATGAAAATTTTCCTTTGGGCATGAGCCAATGCGTCACAATATAACTTAAGATACTCCAAGGGACCTCATAAAACCAATCATCAAGTTAAGTTGACCTCAGGGGATGCATTCACCAAAAAATCAGGAATTAGGGTTTCTTGACCTAATTCACCCCTAAGTTGACTTTTGGGACAAAACATGAGCCAAAACCTAAAGACATGATTTGAGGGTCTCCAATAAACCACATTGATCCATTTGCAACAATGGATTGATCCAAGAAGCTTGATTCACAAGTTTCAATCTCATCTGGACTACAATTAGGGTTTTGAGGAAAAAGTCAACTCTATCTTTGACTTTTGACCAAGACATGCTCCCAAACCTTGGGACATGATTCAATATACCCTATAACACCTATGGAACCTATCCATTAGGTTTTATTTAGGTCAAGAACTTGATTTCACAAACGATCGCACAGTTTGGAATTCATCTGATAAAAAGTCAACTGTGCACAAAAGTCAAGTTTGAATTTTTGAGATTTTTCTCAATTATGGTTCTTTGACCCTAAAACAATGTTAATATGTGATTTGAATCATCATTCATCAAGAAAAATCAAAGAAAGTGAGATAACTTGTAAAAGGGGTAACCATAAAAACATAGAATTTTTCTAAGTTATGAAACAAAGTGGCTAGGGTACCAACTTCCAAGGATCATAACTTGAGATCCAAGCAACCATTTTGGATGGTCCAAAGATGGATTTGTAGCTCTCATGGCATACTTTAAAAGCTTCAACTACAGCTCATTCCAATTCCTCATGGATTTTAAGTTATGGAGTGATCAAAATGGCTGAAAACATGAAAATGACATTTTCCCAACACTTAGTGAAATTTTCACTAAGTCAAAATTTGCCTTACTTTTTCCAAAATGTAGGGGCAGTTTTCACCTTGATCCAAGTCAAACCAGGTTTAGGAGTGGACATCAAAGTTAAAGTATTCCATGAGGGCTTTCTAACAAGTACCAGATCATCTCCAAATTTCATTTGAGCAAGGATATACAACCCTTGAAACAAGGCATCATGAACTGATTTTTTCAAGACAGATTTGGCAGATTTTGTGCATTTTGCTCGATTTGTCCAAATTTGACAAATCCAAGCCTTGTCATCATTTTGGACACATCTGAGGATCAAATCCAAGGGGGATGATCTGATCTCCAAGCCTCACAAGTCCATGAATCTACAAGTAGCATGCCAAACCTATAAAAGCCTAAAAAAGGCCAAGACTCCAATTTTGTTTCCAAGCATTCAATGGAAGCACCAAGGTGGCATGAACTGAGCCTATTCCAACTGAATGAGTTAAGGATAAGCTCTGAACCAAAGAACCATAGGCCTGTGCTCTAACTTGACTAGAGGAGACTTGAGATTCCAAAGTCATCAAATTGGCCAAAGGCCTGCTGCAGCCACCAGTCACTATTGCTTGCAAAACAAACTTGCTCTACTATAAATAGAGCTCATTTGTGCTCAGTTTAAGTACAACAAAGCAACCAAACTGATGCTTTCCTCAAAATCCAATTCTCTAGGCCAAAATGCCTTCTTTTGCAAGGTAACTCTGAGTTTTTGAGTTAGAGAGCATTTCCACCACAGCTCATGATCCAAACACATCCAATATATCATATCTAAGTTGTCCAAACTCTAACATGTGACCTGTAACACAAAAATCACAAAGTCCCCTCTCAAAACCTCAAAATTGGACTTTTTTGCATTTTTCAAGCCATGTCTTGATTCAGTCACTTTCAAAACCAGATAAAACCTCAAACACACTCCAAATATCATCCTTGAACTGTCCCAAATGGTTCCCCACATCTGGAACACCATTTGAGAGAGTTGTTATATTGGTCACTTTTTCCCTTTTTGCAAGAAAGAGCTCAAACTTGTTCATGAGGATTCCAGCTGGTTCCAACCATTCTAAAAGCTTCTAAGGGATCAATTGAGAGTTTCTAAAGCATCAAATTACTTCAGGCACAAGAAACTTGGCGGATAGCCCCAAAAGCTCCCAAAGAGGTAAGCATCACAACTTGAACTCTTTAAAATATGCATTGCTTTGAAGTCCACTGATCATGCACATCTCATACATGTTATATATGTTGTGTTTGAATAAATTCATCATGTAATTCATGTATGTAACAAGTGGTAGCATAGAAAATGCAATTATAGGCCTATTTCAAGAACACCATCGGGTTTTGAAATAGGAGCCTCATCTGAAAAAAACCACCACCACCATTGGATTCCTTGTGAAATTCTAGGCAGGATAGACCTAAATTTTGTCCCAATCCATGGAGAAATGAGAAAGTTACAAGCTTCACGTTTTTAACCAAAACCTTGCCTTACCTTGCCTTGGTCAGGCCAAAAACAAGGCATGCCTCATATATTCATGGGGTGGTTTTGATACACGGATGTATCACCACCCTAGTGGTAGAAGGCGCGCGCTGCACCCTAGAGGTTTGGGGTTCGAATCCCCCTCGCCCCAGATCCTCTTTTTTATCACGTATTTCATTTTTATTATTTTTCATATTATTTTTTAAATGATTTGGAAAATTAATAACTCTCTCAATTTTAATTATTTTTTATTGGTTCTTTTTGCAAAAAATCACAAAAATGTTGAAATATTTTATTCCACAAAAAGAATCAGATTTATATTATTTATTTAATATAGTTGGTATTTTTCTAAATAAATTCATTTTTATTGTTTTTTAAACCTTTTAAAAATGAATATTCATCTTGAAAATCAAAATCAAATGAGTCCTAAATCATCTTGTGATTAAAACATAATTTTTCAAACCTTAACCAAAAATCACAAGTAGTTTATTTAGACTTATTTGGTATTTTTGTCATTTTATTCATTTTTATTAAAAGGATTACTTTTAAAAGAAAATGAAATTAGGGTTTGTTTGATTTTCACCCAACAAATCTTTTTCAAACACTCATGGGCGTCTAATAGAGTGTAAGACCCAATCCCTCTTTGAAACCAAAATAGTTTGGGCCTCAGTCATTGTATAAGACCCACGGTGTTTTCAAAAATCTCGGTGCGATCGCCAGTTTAAAATAAAACCACTTAGGCCTCTCCCTGAGTTGTAAGCCCCATTATTTTTCTTAAAATTACTCATGGGCCTCTAATAGAGTGTAAGACCCAACCCCTTTTGAAAACCAAAATAATTTGGGCCTCGGTCATCGTATAAGACCCACTGTGTTTTCAAACCTCGGCGCGATCGCCATTTATCAAACAAATAATCATCTGGGCCTCTCCTCGAGCTATAAGTCTCATTTCTTTTCTTTAAAAACACTTTGGGCCTCTAATAGAGTGTAAGACCCAGCCCCTTTTGTAAATGAACATTTTGGGCCTCACATATTGTATAAGTCCCTCTGTATATTTTCAAAACAACGGCGCGATCGTCGCCTTTTCAAAATCAACCGGGCATCTCCCTGAGTTGTAAGCCCCATCTCCTGTGCAAAAATAAAACTTTGGGCCTCTAATAAAGTGTAAGACTCAATCCCCTTTTGACCAAAACTTTTTGGGCCTCAGTCATTGTATAAGTCCCGATAAGATATTCAAAACAACATCACAATCACTGTTCAAACCTTGGGCCTCTCCTTGAGTATAAGCCCCAATAATTTTTTCACAAACAACTCCTTTTTTATTTAGGTTCAAATACACAGTTGTTATCAAAACTTTCTTTAATTTCTCTGAACAACTAACAATACAGCATGGAAGCTCGATCACCTGTAATTTTTAAACAGCTTTCTTTTACTCGCTTTAATATATATAACTGTATTGTGGGAAGCGGCGCATGGTTAGTCTTATTTAATTCTTTTAAATACACGTCAAATATATACATAAGTGTATTGTGGGAAGCTGTGCATGGTTAGCCTTCTTTCATATCCTTTTAAAATACTTATCATATATCAACTGTATATATACTAGTATAGTTATTTAGAGTTTTCCCCGGCAACTAGGTCTAGAACTAGGTAAAGCCATGTTGATCACTCTTAAATACAAACAAAACTAGATCCCCATAGGATTTCCAGATACAGTCTTCCCTTCTCTTGGGGTTCAACAATATGGAACACTGAGAAAGGCAGTATTCTCGGTGAACCTTTTCTCAGACTGTCACTCCTAGAATTTGTCAAAGAAATTCTACTCCCCGGAGTTGATCTATTCTCTGTGAATAGCATCTCTTGAGTTTCTTCGAACCTCGAACTTTCCTGACATGATCTCTTCTCTGTGAATTGCATTTCTTGAACTTCTCTCGGTTCGGGACCCACAGGCTTCCTAAAAGCATCCCCGCCTCCTCTTGGGCTTTGTACAAGGACCCTTTGGCTTCTTAGAAGTTCTCATGCCTTCTCTTGGGCTTAATGCAAGGACCCTGACGACCTCTTAAAGGTATAAGACATAACTTAGTCATCCTTTGCTACAGTAGACCTCCGGCCACTTTAGGGTTGATTCTCATCCTTTAATGCCTTTGCCTCCTCTTGGAGGCATCATATAAAAGATAAAACTCCTCCACACCAGTAGACTTGGACAGTCTAATCCCTTTGAGTCTCAAAGACATTCTCAAGTTCCTTACACCATAGGAAAAAACCCCAGGCATTCAGGATCAATCTCCAGCAGAAACCCAGCCTCTCTCATAAGAGTTCCCCGACCAGGGTTAACACTATCTCAAATCAGAACCTCAAGGTATCTGACATCTCAACTCTTCTATTACCCTCAGCAAGAGTTGATTCCCCACTTGGACCTGCCTCGGGATCTCCATTATCCCTGGCAAAATATAGCCTCTTCTTAGGCTTTGTATAAGGACCTTTGCTCAGCAGAAAGCTAACCTCCTCTTAGGCTTTGTATAATGATCCTTCCTCAGCAAAGTCAGCCTCCTCTTGGGCTTTGTACAAATGATTCTCCCTAGTGGAGCTAACCTTTTCAGACTCTCTTGTTGAGTCAAGACCCTTTTTTCCTCAATCTCGGGCTTCGTACGAGACAGAAAATCACTCTCTTGTTGAGTATAAAAGACTCTCTTATTGAGTCAATCAACTTTCAGACTCTCTTGTTGAGTCAATCACCTTCCAGACTCTCTTGTTGAGTCAACCACCTTTTCAGACCCTCTTGTTGAGTCAACACTTTAGCCTCAATCTTGGGCTTTGTACAAGACATAAATTTCCCTCTCTTAAACTGGGGACAAATATCTTCCCCAGCCGAGTCATTTCCTCCTAGCCTTCGTTTAGGCTTTGAGGAATAATTACCCCAAGCAGAGTCAAACTCATTGCTGCCTTAATCTTGGGCTTTGTACAAGACACATAAAAAATATCCTCACCAGAGTCAGTTAAATTTCCCATTTCAGCCTCAATATCGGGCTTTGTACAAGACACATATAAACCTCCTCGACAGAGTCAAAACCCTTTTTTTAGCCTCCTCTTTGGCTTTGTATAATGATATCCCCAAATAGTGAGTATCTTTTTTAGCTTCCATCTCGGGCTTTGTACAAGACAGATAAAACACTCTCTTGTTGAGTCGGTCTTATCCAGCCTCCTCTTAGGCTTTGTATAAGGACTTCCCTAGCGGAGTCAATCAACCTTTTAGCATCAACCTTGTGCTTTGATCAAGGCACACAAAATTCAACAATCTCTCTTTAGAGATGACAAATTCCCTCTCAATACCCTTTTAGCTTCAATCTTGGGCTTTGAACAAGACACAAATACCCTTTATCTTCAATCTTGGGCTTTGAACAAGACACCAAAACATCTCTTTCCTCCCATAGAATAGGAGGAACTACGATTGCTCTGATTTCACTGTTTCATTTAAAAGGGAATACGTAGGCATAAGATTGCGAAATCTTAGCGAGCATACTAATAAAAAATCCTAGGTTATGTACCTTCATATTAATCAAAACTTTAGGTTTCATACCTTAAGCCATCATCATCATCACCATTTTCCACAGAAAACAAAACTCACTCTCCCTGTCATACTCAAGTTTCCCAAGAAACTTTCCCAACCCATTACAAGATAAACACCATCAATTGCAAATCAAAACCCTAAAGCTAATATTCTATGGATAACCACATATAGGATGGGTAATTGACAACTACCTATTGTATAACCTGACCCCAACTCCCCGAATCTCTTAAAGCGTTTGTTCAGTTAAACATTCGTGCGCAAGATTAGTTTTAGATAACTTCCCTTTCCCTTCCAGCTTCATGGGATAAATAAGAATTCAGAAAGTAGCACCTTTCTCCTCGAGGAGGAAAACCCAAACTTCAGCGATAAAGTGGTCGCGTCACCGACAAAAATCGCTCGCTACAGGAAAATGGAGACTCTGCTGGGGACGCCATTGTCTGTTAGGGACTAGGATTATTATAGCTCTTAAGAGGTCTAGGATGTTAGTTTTAGGACAAATATATATATCGCTTTTCCTAATTGATATCCGTGTTTATTTTTCTGCTAATGGGACTGCAGGTGATGCCGCATCTGGAAAGATTGAGTATACACCTAAGATAAGTGATGGCACTAGACGTGTAATCTTACAGGGAGTGACTCCCAAATAAGAGGTCCCGGTCGACCATCGAATCAGTGGAGATGCCCTTTGCAAATTCAATGCCTATACGACTTCGGTTGTTGAAAGCAGATTGTTCGATTGGGTTATCTGAGAAGCTGAGGATTTTAGTAGATTGAAACCATGTTACTATTTTATAGTGCGGAAGCTATCGGAAATAGTTGTCACGCGATACTACCCTCATTTGAGATTACTCTAAGATACTGCAGCTCGCTCGGGTGAACCGACCTGCTGTTGTTATCCCAATAGGGGTCAATGATTATGAGGGCAGGTAAAAAAAAATCACCAGTATAACCTTTGGGGATGGGTAGAGCCTTGACTTCATGACACCGAACCTTTGACCCCATGTTTTTTCTATGTTTTTGTGTGCTGCATCCATGCATTCATCTAAAAATATTAAAACAAAGAAAAATTTTCTCTTCTACTCTTTTTTTTTTCAAATTAAACTAAGACAATGATTGCAAATATCAGAGAAAGGAGATTGAATTATGGATTTCGGTAGAAGGAAGACTCACAAGTACACCTTCAAGGTTCCAAAACTAGAGGATTTGAAAGGTTTGGCGAGGATGATCACCAATCCTGATGCTTTTAGAGCTAAATATGGAGGACTGTTATCTCTATTAAGGGTCCATGTAATTGAAGGAATACTGGCTACGCTCATTCAGTTTTATGATCCGGTCTATCACTGTTTCATATTCCCGGATTATCAGCTAGCCTAACAATGGAGGAGGACTCTCACCTAACTGATTTACATATCACTGACCAAGCTCCCTTTTCTGGACTGGAAGAAATTCCAAAGGATCAAACCATTGCGAGAGCAATCTATTTAGACGAGTCAGAAGTCAGGACTCACATGACCACTAAGGGTGGAATCCAAGGTTTGCCAGCCATGTTTTTGATAAAGAAGGCTCTATACTTTGCTAGTATAGGGAACGTGGCCGCTTTCGAGAGCATCTTTGTTTTGCTCACCTACGAGTTATTTTTGTTTCCCGACATCGATAACTTTGTAGATATCAATGCCATTAAGATACTTTTTATTGGAAACCCTGTACCAACCTTGCTCGCAGATGCTTATTATTCTGTACATTTAAGGAATTTGTATAGCGGAGGAATGATCACATGCTGTGTACCCCTGCTGTACAAATGCTTCATTTCCCATTTGCCCAAGTCTAGTACATTTTGGGATCCTAAGAATACGTTACGTTGGTCGTAGAGAATCATGTCTCTTACCAACTCTGACATCGACTGGTACAATCGAATCTATGACGGGATCAGAATCATTGACCGTTGTGGAAACTTCCCTAATGTACCCCTCATAGGAACTAAAGGAGGAATCAACTATTATCCAATTTTAGTTCGTCGTCAATTTGGATACCTGATGAGGCATGTCCCGTGTAATGCTCATCTGGAAGGTCTTTTCTTCAAGGAAGGAGAAAATGACAGAGCACTAAATACAGAAATAATGCATGCCTGCAAACATGTTCACAGAAAAGGAAGAGAGTCTCTAGGAAAATCGAACTGTGTCTCGGTGGAACCTTATCTCCACTGGGTACAAACTAGAGCTCTCAAACTGAGGATGCCTTACCCTCGTCAGGTAGTTCTTCCATTAAAGGAATCTGCCCTTTATTTTATGTCTGATACGGAAAAACTTCAGGTTACTCTCAACTGAGTTCAACAGGAAAAGAAGTCTTGGAAGAACAAGTACCATATTCTCAATGTGGACTGTAAGAAAATACAGCAACTGTTAAAAGAAAAAGATGCTCTGATCAGGATTTTAGAGCAACATGCTGTAGAGAATCAAGATGACCAAAGGAATTTGCTCGCTCCTTTCACTTGGCAAAGGAATGACAATCCAACAACGGCTCAAGAGCCCCGGTCAAAGAAAAGGAAAATACCAGAACCAACACTTGAGCTCTCCTCAGAGAGGACTCAGGATCCATAAGTTTAGATATTTCCTTTTACAGCACTATGTAAATGACTGTATTTCCATTTCCGCAATCTTTGAATTCAATAAAATGGAGTTTCCCCACTGTTTGATATTTGCAATCCAATTGTCGAAGTTTATTTTGATTAAAGAAAAAAATATATAATTAATATAATCATTGCATATCATTCATCATTCTCACGTATCACATTCTTCTTACCTACGAATCTCACGTTTGTGTCTCGATTCTAGAGTCAAACTGTCTCATTCGTACAATACTCGGGCTAGTCAACAAAAGAAAATAGATAATCTCGAGGAAGAGAACAGAAAGTTGAGAGAAGAAATTGATGCTCTGAAAGAGGATCTGAGAAAGCTTCACAATGATACGCAAGCTCTGACAGCAGCTCAGATACAACGGACTGTGATCTCAGAGATCACATCAACGCCTATAGTGGAAAAGATTGATCCTCGGTATAACATGCCTAAAGATCGTCCCTGGGGCATGCCACTTAACTATATCCCAGAAGGATATATTTCGCCAATTACGAAAGATCAGGAAACTGCAGCAGGAGCCGCTGGGCCTGAAGGTTACAAACTTTGGGAAAACGAAGATGCCAGGGGCATGACTACAACTCCTGAAGGTTACAAACTTCGGGAGGCACCTAGAGTAACTGTCGTAATGACTGTACCATAACCTGTGGTACTCACTGTCCTGGAAGGGCAGATTCCACATATATCTTCTGGTGGAAACGAAAATATGGACGAGAGAATGAGGGAATTCCAGGAACAGTTCTTGGAGATGCAGAAAGAGCTCCAAGCCATTCGCGGTCAGGATCTATTTGGAAAGGACGCCGCAGACCTTTGTTTGGTCCCCAATGTGAAAGTTCCGCACAAATTCAAGGTGCCCGAATTTGAAAAATACAAGGGTAACTCTTACCCTCAAAGTCATCTGGTGATGTATGCTCAGAGGATGTCAACTCAGACAAAGAACCAACAGCTAGTGATCCACTATTTCCAAGATAGTTTAACCAGTGTCGCACTCAAATGGTACATGGGTTTAAACCGCACTAAGATCGTCACTTTCATAGATCTTGGCGCTGCTTTCGTTCAGCAGTATAAGTATAGCCTGGACATGGCACCCGACAGAGATCAACTCAGAGCCATGTCGTAGAAGGATAAGAAAACCTTTAAGGAGTATGCTCAGAGGTGGCGTGAAATTTCCACCCAGATTTGTCCACCTCTTGAGGAAAAAGAGATGACAAAGATCTTTTTGAAAACCTTGAGCTCATTTTACTACGATAGAATGGTCGCCAGTGCGCCCAGTGACTTCACTGAGATGGTGGGCATGGGAGTTTGTCTTGAGGAAGCAGTCCGAGAAGGACGTTTAGTTAAAGGCGCTGGACCATCAAGCAGTACCAAAAGATACGGTAGTGCTCTCCCTAAGAAAAAAGAGCAAGATATTGGTAATATCTCTCTCGGAAAGCAAAGGCGAAGGTATCAACTAGTAGCAGCTGTAACTCCTGCTATTAACCCTGCGTATGTTCCTACGTATCAACCTCAGGTTGTTCAGAGCCAACCTAATCAACAACAATATTAGCAAAGGACACAACAGCCTCTTCAGCAGGCTCGTCCTCCGTACAACAACAACCGTACAACGCGACCACCAGGGTTCGTCCCTATACCAATGTTGTACGTAGAACTGTTTCCATTATTACTGGTCAAAGGGAACGTCCAAACCAGGTCTCCTCTTACAATTCTGGAAAATCCGCCTTTTTGGTTCAAAGCGGATCAGACTTGCCCTTACAATCAAGGAGGACCAGGGCATAACATAGAAAATTGTCTCAACTTCAAATCTGATATACAGAAGCTTGTTAGGAGCGGGGTCTTATCCTTCAAGGATACAAATCCAAATGTCCAGACAAACCCGTTGCCTCAGTACGAGAAAGATACAGTCAATTTGATAGAGGGAAAGTCTAACCATAGCTATTAAATTCATGATGTACTCTTATTGAGGGCCAACTTGGTCAAAATGCATCGCAGACAGAGCGGATATGGGCATGTACCAGCTCACAATTATCACTAGTGTGATATCTATTCTAAAGACAATCAAGGATGTTCTGTGGTGCAATCAACTCTACAGGAACAATTGGATCTCGGATGGATCCAAGAGCACCAAGTTCGTGGGGTCAACATGACTTATACAAATTCCAACATCATTCAAAACCACGACATCCATGCGAAGAATGTCGACTTGGTGGCAATGCACTCAAGGCAAAGCCAACATCATAATCTGCCTCGGCACGACTATGATTCCTGTCTGATTTGCTCGGTAAACAATCAGGGAAGCTCTTTTGTATAGGAGACCCTCCAGCGTCAGATGGATCTTGGATGGATTCAAGATTACCACGATAGAAATCAGTATCAAGTGAATATGGTTCAAATCTTTGATATTCGCTTGATGAATACCAGCTTGGTAGAGTTATATGCTAAGCAGGTCCACTCAGTTTTCTGACTTTGCATAATTATCAGAACTGTAAGGGATGTCGTGAGAGCGACCAAGGATGCACTCTCGTTCAAAGAACTCTGCAACACTTGTTAAACCACTGGTGGCTTCTGATCTATCTAGACGAAGACACACAACAAGTCAGTATGATTAATGGGAACCCTACTAGGCACCAAAGTCAGGATGTTTGATCAATGGGAACATATCTAGTGAGGTTATACTGCATACAGAGCAGACATGGCTTGGTGCCACCACACAACTATGAACACTGTAGAGTTTTCTCTGAAGATAATCAAGGATGTTACCTCGTGCGAGCAGCCTTTCGGAGTCAGTTGGACCACAAAGATATTTGACCGTGTCCAAGTTCTAGGTCGACCAATTCGATGCCAGACTTTGTCGCTGATCGACTCAAGGACGTTGTCGTAATCTATGATCATAAGAGGACCAAGGATGTTTGTACCATCATCCCTTTACTTGATGAATCGAAAGTTCCCAACCAGGAACTGATTGAAATTACTTATAATGGTCAAAAGAATCAGAAGGCTCCTGTAGTTATCTATCTACCGGGACCGTTACCGTATGAATCAACTAAGGCCATCCCTTACAAATACGGTGCGACAATAATTGAGAATGGAAAGGAAATTCCATTACCCTCCATCGTGAATATTGCAAACATCAGTCGAGTAACACGGAGTGGTCGAATCTTCAACTGAGGAGTTGGAGAACCTACCAGAGAAAAGGAATCTCAAACGGAAGTTCCTGATCAACCAGTCGGTCAATCCAGTGATCCCAACCTTTCAAAGAACAACGAAGAGATGCTGAAGCTCATCCAGAAGAGTGGGTATAGAATTATTGATCAACTGTTGCAAACTCCTTAAAAAATCTATGTGATGTCTCTTTTACTCAGTTCCGAAGCTCACAGGGAAGCTCTACAGAAAGTCTTAGAGCAGGCCTTTGTGGAACAAGATGTAACAATAAGACAGTTCGACAGCATCATCTCCAACATCACTTCCTGCAACAACTTAGGATTCAATGATGAAGAATTGCCAGAAGTAGTCAAAAGTCACAACATGGCGCTCAACATTACAGTTAACTGCCAGGACGATGCTCTAGCCAGTGTACTGGTAGACACCGGATCAGCTTTAAATGTCATGCCGAAGTCCACTTTAATGCGACTATCATTCAAAGGATCTCCGATGAGAGCCAGTGAGGTCATCGTCAAAGCATTTGACGGATCCTGAAAAACAATTATCGGCGAAGTCGACCTTCCTATAACTATCGGTCCTCACACTTTCCAAGTCACTTTCCAGGTCATGGACATCCTAGCAACATACATCTGTTTGTTAGGAAGATCTTGGATACACGAGGCTGGGGCAGTCACTTCGACACTTCACCAGAAGCTGAAGTTCGTCAAGAACGACCAACTAGTCACAGTCTGCGGAGAGCAAGCCTTGATCGTGAGTAACCTATCATCGTCCACTTGTGTAGAACCAGAGGAGGTTGTTGGACCTCAGTTCCAGGCACTGTCGGTGAGCAATGAGAATCAATCAGGGAAACGAACCTCGATTTCCTCGTATAAAGATGCTCTCGAGGTGACCAAAAGTAGCAATGCAAAAGGATGGGGACAACTTGTCATTCCTACTGATAACAAGACAAAGAAAGGTATTGGTTTCTCTTCAAGTTGTACCCAGACTGCTACTAACGATGAAAGTTTTCATCCCATTCAGGACTTCTTCCACGGTGGAGGTTTCCTTCACCCAATGTCTCAAGAAGTACATACCATCAACGAGGGAGATTCATCCAATATAGATGAAGAATGGAAGTCCTATCTCAACGAGGACGGTTATATGTCTCAGGAAGAAGCGCCTACGCCATTCTGTTTCCCCACGCAGGGTCTGAGATATATACCAAGATCAGACGTCAAAATGGTATACGGAGATTGTGATCTGGAAGGATGTCGTGCTCCACCAAATTGATTAGAGGAAGACACTCTGATGAAGGACAACTTTGACCACGACTATTATGGCCCAATGGATAGCCTGCCTATCTGGCAGCCGTACTTAGGAGACTCAAGGCAAAAGAGTCAGCCCAATGATGCATATCAGCTGAGCATCATTGAAAAGAATACATGCGTCCCAACCATGTCATGAGATCAACACTCAGGGCATTCAGAAAATATCCAGCACGGCGATGAATTTGCAAAGCTTGCAGGACTAGAATTCTTCAACTATGCTTTTCCCGAGGTCACCGTCATCGAGAGAGATGACTCCTCCAGTTCGAAAGAAGTATGGGACACCTTAGGACAACTGAGTGGAAAATTCGACTTCTTGGTTAAGTACACCGCTCCTGAAAGTTCTCGTATCAGGCTCGAAGACATCCAGCTAACTGGACAGGGAGATCCACCTGAGAGTGAAAACACTATGCAAGATACAACAGAGGGATACTCATACGACAACTCTGCCTGTGAGACAGATTCCAACGATCTTGCTCCACCAGAAATCAGCGTTATTTCTGAAGTCAAATCAAGAAAGAAGGTACCAAACTTTGTGATTCACCGAGGGGTTCGCCGCCAATGGGTTGCTGTCAACGTTTCGAAAGTCGTTCATAAGTCAAAGTAATTTCCGTCTTTATTTTAACCTTTCACCCTGCCCAGGTGAAACAGATGTTTTGATAGGGCCCAATTTCTGTAAATGTCCCTCTTTGCTTCGCCCAAAGCGACAGAGTTTTGTTTTATAGGGTTGTAGTTTCAAGAATCGACAAAATCATAAATAAAATAATGCCGTTCTGTATTTTCCGCATTTATTGTTGTTTTCTCTTTTTTCTTTTTTAGAAAATGGTAATCCTAAAAAACAGCTCAAATAATAAAAACGAGCATGTTTCAGAAAATACATTGCACGCACTCTTGCATTCTCTCTATATCTTCTAAAAATAAATCATTATGTCATGCAGATTGCTTATTTTAAACCCCATTAAAACATACGATCCAACGCCTTCTCCCAACTTTGAATTCTCGATATTTGAGGCTGAAGATGAAGATGACGAAGAAATTCTAGAAGAGATCTCCCGATTACTCAGACAAGAGGAAAGGTCCATTAAACCTCACAAAGAGCCGTTGGAAACGGTCAACTTGGGTTCAGAAGAAGCGAGAAATAAGGTCAAGATTGGGGCACTGCTCAGTCCAACTGTCAAAGAAAGTTTGACAAAGCTTCTCAAAGAGTTTCCCGATGTATTCGCTTGGTCCTATCAGGATATGCCAGGGTTGGATACCAGCATCGTGGAACATCATCTACCGTTGAGATCAGAATGTCTGCTAGTAAAACAAAGGTTGAGACGGACTCATCCAAACATGGCCATCAAAATCAAAGAGAAAGTACAGAAACAGATTGATGCGGGTTTCCTCGCCACGTTAGAATATCCTCAATGGCTAGCCAACATAGTACTGGTCCCGAAAAAGGACGGAAATGTCAGAATTTGTGTAGATTACAGGGATCTGAACAAAGCAAGTCCAAAGGATGACTTTCCCTTACCGCACATTGGCATGCTGGTAGACAGTACGACAAAGTTAAAAGTCTTCTCCTTCATGGATGGATTCTCGGGCTATAATCAGGTAAAAATGGCACCGAAAGGTATGGAGAAAACTTCCTTAATCACCCAATGGGGCACTTTTTGCTACAAGGTAATGCCGTTCGGTTTGAAGAACGCCGGGGCAACCTATCAAAGGGCCATGACTACTCTGTTTCATGACATGATACACAAAGAAATCGAGGTATATGTTGATGATATGATTGCCAAATCTAAGACAGAGGAGGAGCAAGTGACCCACCTGTCAAAACTATTTGAGCAGTTAAGAAAGTATAAACTCCGCTTGAATCCCAATAAGTGCATATTCGGTGTCCATTCAGGGAACCTTTTATGGTTCATTGTCAGCCAGAAAGGAATTGAGGTTGATCCTGACAAGGTCAAGGCCATTCAAGAAATACCTTCTCCAAAGACTGAAAAATAAGTCAGGGGATTCTTGGGACGTTTGAATTACATTTCCAGATTTATATTCCTCATGACTGCGACATATGCGCTGATCTTCAAATTACTCAAAAAGAATCAAGAATGCGTTGGGACAGAAGACTGCCAAACCGCCTTCGACAATATCAAGGAATACCTGTTGAACCCACTGATTCTATCACCTCCAGTGGAAGAAAGACCACTGATCATCTACCTAACAGTCTTGGAAGACTCAATGTATTGTGTACTTGGCCAACAAGATGAAATAAAAAGGAAAGAGTCTGCCATTTACTATCTGAGCAAGAAATTCACCAACTGCGAGACTCGGTACACTATGCTTGAGAAAACTTGTTGTGTTTTGGCTTGGGCAGCCAAATGTCTTCACCAGTATATGATTTATCACACTACTTGGTTAATCTCCGAAATGGATATAATCAAGTATGTCTTTGAAAAGCCTGCTCTCACGGGAAGGATTGCCCATTGGCAGATGTTGTTATCAGAATATGACATTGAGTACCATGCTCAGAAAGCCGTTAAGAGAAGTGTTTTAGCCGATCATTTGGCTCATCAACCGATTAACGATCAGGAATCAGTCGGATTTGACTTCCCATACGAAGATGTCATGTATCTAAAAATGAAAGATTGCGATGAACCGCTACCCAGTGAAGGGCCGGAACCAGGTTCCCAATGGGGACTAATCTTTGACGGAGCTGTCAATCATTATGGGAACGTAATTGGGGCAATCATCATAACACCTCAGGGTACCCATATTCCTTTCACCGCCAGACTGACATTCAAGTGTACAAACAATGAGGCCGAATATGAAGCTTGTATTATGGGTCTCGAAGAAGCAATTGATTTAAGAATCAAGAACTTGGATGTATACGGCGACTCAGCCCTGGTTATCAATCAGATCAAAGGAGATTAGAACACATACCAATCAGAACTGATTCCTTACAAAGATTACGCGAGAAGGTTGTTACCCTTCTTCAACAGAATCGAGTTTCATCATATCCCTCGTGAAGAGAATCACATGGCTGATGCATTAGCCACTCTCTCTTCCATGATTAGTGTAAGTCAATGGAATGACATACCTAAGATTGACATAATGCACCTTGAGCGGCCCGCTTACATCTTCGCGACTGAAGTAGTCATAGACGACAAACCCTGGTATCACGACATCAAATGCTTCCTTCAAAAACAAGAGTGCCCACCTGGGGCATCCAGAAAAGACAGAAAGACCCTCATAAGACTGGCATGCAGCTTCTTCCTGAGTGGTGATACACTCTATAAGAGAAACTTTGACATGGTCTTTCTCCGATGTGTAGACAGACCAGAAGCAGACATGCTGATAAAAGAAATCCATGAAGGATCCTTTGGCACTCATGCCAACAGACACACAATGGCGAGAAAAATTTTGAGAGCATGGTATTATTGGTTGACCATGGAATCCGATTGCTACAAGTGTCAAATATACTCAGACAAAATCCATGTACCGCCAACGCATCTCAAAGTTCTTTCTTCCCCATGGCATTTTTCCATATGGGGAATCGATATGATTGACATGATCGAACCCAAAGCTTTAAACGGACATCGGTTCATCCTGGTAGCCATTGACTACTTCACCAAATGGGTCGAAGCAGCGTCATACGCCAATGTAACCCGACAAGTCGTGGTTCGCTTTATCAAAAATAATAGCATCTGTCATTATGGTGTTCCTAGCCAGATCATTACTGATAATGGATCTAACTTGAACAACAAGATGATGAAAGAGTTGTGCGTTAAGTTCAAGATCGAACACCATAACTCATCTCCCTACCGACCCAAAATGAACGGAGCGGTAGAAGCGACTAACATGAACATCAAGAAGATTGTTCAGAAGATGGTCGTAACCTACAAAGACTGGCACGAGATGCTACCTTTTGCTCTTCACAGTTAACGCACATATGTCCGCACTTCAATAGGGGCAACCCCTTTCTCTCTAGTATATGGCATGGAAGCAGTGCTCCCCATGTAAGTAGAGATCCCATCAATCTGGGTATTGATGGAAGCTAAGCTAACAGAGGCTGAATGGTGTCAAAGTCGGCACAACGACCTGAATTTGATCGAAGAGAAGCAAATAATGGCACTATGCCATGGTCAGTTGTATCAGCAAAGGATGAAGAAGGCATTTGACAAAAAGGTACGACCTCACATCTTCAGGAAATGAGATCTCTTGCTCAAGAAGATACAGTCATTTCTCACTGATTCCCGGGCCAAATGGACTCCGAATTATGACGGCCCCTATGTGGTCAAGAAAGCCTTCTCAGGCGGTGCCTTGAGACTCACAACCATGGATGGAGAAGAATTTTCCTACCCCACAAATGTTGATGTAGTCAAGAAATACTTCGCCTAAATAAAAAAATAATAAAAAAATGTCTCGGTGGATTGAAAACCCGAAAGGGCGGTCTATACAAAAATTAGAGACATAATCAAAAATCATCCCGGTGGATTGGAAATATCAAAGTACAATCCAGACAAAAGTTAGGGATAATGGAAAGTAACTACGTCTGATCAGTTCAGCTCCTCAACAGTAATGTCATCCATCAGGAAAACTCCAGTCAAGGTCATCTTCGACGGAAGCTCAGGATGCCCAGAATTCCAAGTTGGTAGAAGGATAATGGTCGTTATATTTCAATGTAGTCTTGTTCCCTTAAAATTACCATTTTTTAAACTTTGTAAATACTCTATGGAATCACGCGCTTGGCTGATCTCCATCCTATCAATAAAATTTGAGCCCTAGTGCTTTTGTTTGCAATTCTTATTTGGTTTAGCCTTACAGAACGACATTTTAACATGATTTACGATTCTTGAAATAAAACAAAAATGAATTTACTTGTCAAAATTTTTATGCTTTTAAATAAAGATGGAAATATCTTTTGACTGTTGAACATCGAAAGAACATCGATCGCTTCCCCAGAAGCAATTGAGCTTCAAGGTGCAGAATCAATGTACTCCTTTTAAACCAGTACACCGGAATGAAGGATCAGTTGTGTCGGATGCGAATATTCCATCCGACACCCCCGACAAAGTTCTTATCTCCTAAGCCCGACTAATGGTTGTTCCCCACGGGGACTATCTCTCCTAAGCAAGGCATAATTGCTACTTTTGGACCATTGATACTTTTCATCCCCTACTGTGGCCGAGTATCCAGTCGTGTTCATCCACTAGTCTGTATGTCGCATCAGTTTTGTCAGCATATACATAAATACATCATTCATTATTGATTTACATTCATATTCATATTGCATCACTATCACTCTAGTCGGTCTTACCCCCTGGTGATAAGAGTCATCTCAATCGAGTTGTCAGTTATTTCCTCGTCAGGAAACGCCTCATTTGAGCGATCTCTCCTCTAGTTTATTTCTGGATTGGGAAAAGTCCTTGACCACTTTGATAACTTGAACCTCTGAAAGACAAGGAAACTTTCGACAAATGTCACTCTTCTCCATTGAAGATGATATCTTTGCTTTCCCGGATTAAGGAAAATCCCAGAGAGAGCCTCGCAACTAAAGACTCTCAGCAACATAGTGGTTCTTCTCTCCAGAAAATCAATGTTAATGAAGTCATCAGCACCTCAAAGTTGGGGTACATTGTATGGCATTTCTTCGAGAAGGTCTTGAAGAAAAGTATGATGTGGTATCCCTAACCAGAAAGCAGTCTCTCAAGAGACTCATTTTCCCCTAGTAAAGTCGACAAATGGCGTCTCCAAACAGAAAAGTTTGAACACCTCTACAACTCAGACGAATAGGTTCCCCAGCAAGTCTGACATCAAAACTTTTTCCCATCAAATGGCATTTCCCCAGGAAAATTTGGCGAGAAGTTTGAGGAAAACCGCTACGAATAGCGTTTCTTGTCAAGAAAGTTAATTGACAAAAGAAACTGAGACCAGTTCCTTGGTAGGAAAGCAGGATCGAGGGGAAGTTTATATCAGAAACTGAGACCAGTTCCTTGGTAGGAAACCAGGATCGAGGGGAAGAATATATAAGAAACTGAGACCAGTTCCTTGGTAGGAAACCAGGATCGAGGGGAAGTTTGTTGACAAAGGAAACTTAAACCAGTTCCTTGGCTGAAGACCAGGATCGAGGGGAAGTTTTTACCTTTTCTAAGTATCATTGCTTAGCAAAAGAAGATGAATGTGTAAACTACCGTTCATAACCAATGTCAAAATTTCGGGTATTCTGATATTTAATCATCTTGCACCCCGAATGCCCGAATACCTTCATCATTCACACCTTCGGGTCCAAGAAGATTAAATAGGGGCATCTGTCATACCCCAAATTTTGACCACTAAGATTTCCCATCATTGTGCAAATCATCATCACAATATGGATGTACTTTCATGTCTCATCAATCTCCTCAAGGAATTGTTGAGCATTCACTACTAACAAGCATTAGGGTTTTAAGCCCTCTTAGAGCTTAGACAAAAGATCAATCAAGAAATAACATGATCTTCAACTTGTCTAACCTCTTAAACATCCACAAAGGATCAAGAGGACTCCCACATCAAGAATCAAGCACAAGGTTGCAACATTCCAAGTGGATCAAGCCTCAAGATCGCCAGTGTCATCAAATTAGGGTTTTGGTCGACTGGGGCCTCCAGATGAAAATTTTCCTCTGGGCATGAGCTAATGCTTCATAATATAACTTAAGATACTCCAAGGGACCCCATAAACCCAATCATCAAGTCAATTTGACCTCAGGGGATGCATTCACCAAAAAATCAGGAATTAGGGTTTCTTGACCTAATTCACCCCTAAGTTGACTTTTGGGACAAAACATGAGCCAAAACCTCAAGACATGATTTGAGGGTCTCCAATAAACCACATTGGTCCATTTGCAACAATGGATTGATCCAAGAAGCTTGATTTACAAGTTTCAATCTCATCTGGACTACAATTAGGGTATTGAGGAAAAAATCAACTGTATCTTTGACTTTTGACCAAGACATGCTCCCAAACCTTGGGAAATGATTCAATATACCCTATAACACCTATGGAACCTATCCATTAGGTTTGATTTAGTTTAAAAACTTGATTTCACAAAGGATCGCACAGTTTGGAATTCATCTGATAAAAAGTCAACTGTGCACAAAAGTCAAGTTTGACTTTTTGAGATTTTTCACAATTATGGTTCTTTGACCCTAAAACAATGTTAATATGTGATTTGAATCATCATTCATCAATAAAAATCAAAGAAAGTGGGATAACTTGTAAAAGGGGTAACTATAAAAACTTAGAATTTTTTTAAGTTATGGAACAAAGTGGCTAGGGTACCAACTTCCAAGGATCATAACTTGAGATCCAAGCAACCATTTTGGATGGTCCAAAGATGAATTTATAGCGCTCATGACATACTTTAAAAGCTTCAACTACAGCTCATTCCAATTCCTCATGGATTTTAAGTTATAGAGTGATCAAAATGGCTGAAAACATGAAAATGACATTTTCCCAACACTTAGTGAAATTTTCACTAAGTCAAAATCTGCCTTACTTTTTCCAAAATGTAGGGGCAGTTTTCACCTTGATCCAAGTCAAACCAGGTTTAGGAGTAGAAATCAAAGTTAAAGTATGCCATGAGGGCTTTCTAACAAGTACCAGATCATCTCTAAATTCCATTTGAGCAAGGAGATACAACCCTTGAAACATGGCATCATGAACTGATTTTTTCAAGACAGATTTGGCAGATTTTGTGCATTTTGCTCGATTTGTCCAAATCTGACAAATCCAAGCCTTTTCATCATTTTGGACACATCTGAGGATCAAATACAAGGGGGATCATTTGATCTCCAAGCCTCACAAGTCCATGAATCTACAAGTAGCATGCCAAACCTAAAAAAGCCTAAAAGAGGCCAAGACTCCAATTTTGTTTCCAAGCATTCAATGGATGCACCAAGGTGGCATGAACTGAGCCTATTCCAACTGAATGAGTCAAGGATAAGCTCTGAACCAAAGAACCATAGGCCTGTGCTCTGACCTCTAGTCAATGGCTAGAGGAGACCTGAGATTCCAAAGTAATCCAATTGGCCAAAGGCCTGTGCAGCCACCATTCACTAGTGCTTGCAAAACAAACTTGCTCTACTATAAATAAAGCTCATTTGTGCTCAGTTTAAGTACACCTAAGCAACCAAACTGATCCTTTCCTCAAAATCCCTTTCTCTAGGCCAAAATGCCTTCTTTTGCAAGGTAACTCTGAGTTTTTGAGTAAGAGAGCATTTCCACCACAGCTCATGATCCAAACACATCCAATATATCATATCTAAGCTGTCCAAACTCTAACATGTGACCTGTAACACCAAAATCACAAAGTCCCCTCTCAAGACCTCAAAATTGGACTTTTTTACATTTTTCAAGCCATGTCTTGATTCAGTCACTTTCAAAACCAGATAAAACCTCAAACACACTCCAAATATCATCTTTGAACTGTCCCAAATGGTTCCCCACATCTGGAACACCATTTGAGAGAGTTGTTATATTGGTCACCTTTGCCTTTTTGGCAAGAAAGAGCTCAAACTTGTTCTTGAGGATTCCAGCTGGTTCCAACCATTCTAAAAGCTTCTAAGGGATCAATTGTGAGTGTCTAAAGCATTAAATTACTTCCGGCACAAGAAACTTGGCAGATAGCCCAAAAAGCTCCCAAAGAGGTAAGCATCACCACTTGAACTCTTTGAAATATGCATTGCTTTGAAAAAACCACCACCACCATTGGATTCCTTGTGCAATTCTAGGCAGGATAGACCTAAATTTTGTCCCAATCCATGGAGAAATGAGAAAGTTACAAGCTTCACGTTTTTGGCCAAAACCTTGCCTTGCCTTGCCTTGCCTTGGCCAGACCAAAAACAAGGCATGCCTCATATATTCATGGGGTGGTTTTGACACACGGATGTATCACCACCCCAGTGGTAGAAGGCGCGCGCTGCACCCTAGAGGTCTGGGGTTCGAATCCCCCTCGCCCCAGATCCTCTTTTTTTATCACTTATTCCATTTTTATTATTTTTCATATTATTCTTTAAATGATTTGGAAAATTAATAACTCTCTCAATTTTAATTATTTTTTATTGGTTCTTTTTGAAAAAAATCACAAAAATGTTGAAATATTTTATTCCACAAAAAAATCAGATTTATATTATTTATTTAATATAGTTGGTATTTTTGTAAATAAATTCATTTTTATTGTTTTTTAAACCTTTTAAAAATGAATATTCATCTTGAAAATCAAAATCAAATGAGTCCTAAATCATCTTGTGATTAAAACCTAATTTTTCAAACCTTAACCAAAAATCACAAGTAGTTTATTTAGACTTATTTTGTATTTTTGTCATTTTATTCATTTTTATTAAAAGGATTACTTTTAAAAGAAAATGAAATCAGGGTTTCTTTGATTTTCACCCCAACAAATCTTTTTCAAACACTCATGGGCCTCTAATAGATTGTAAGACCCAATCCCTCTTTGAAACCAAATAGTTTGGGCCTCAGTCATTGTATAAAACCCACGGTGTTTTCAAAAATCTCGGCGCGGTCGCCAATTTAAAATAAAACCACTTGGGCCTCTCCCTGAGTTGTAAGCCCCATTCTTTTTCATAAAATTACTCATGGGCCTCTAATAGAGTGTAAGACCCAACCCCATTTGAAAACCAAAATAATTTGGGCCTCGGTCATCGTATAAGACCCACTGTATTTTCAAACCTCGGCGCGATCGCCATTTGTCAAACAAATAATCATCTGGGCCTCTCCTCGAGCTATAAGTCCCATTTCTTTTCTTTAAAAACACTTTGGGCCTCTAATAGAGTGTAAGACCCTACCCTTTTTGTAAATAAACATTTTGGGCCTCACATATTGTATAAGTCCCTCTGTATATTTTCAAAACAACGGCGCGATCGTCGCCTTTTCAAAATCAATCGGGCATCTCCCTGAGTTGTAAGCCCTATCTCCTGTGCAAAAATAAAACTTTGGGCCTCTAATAGAGTGTAAGACCCAATCCCCTTTTGACCAAAACTTTTTGGGCCTCAGTTGTTGTATAAGTTCCGATACGATATTCAAAACAACAGCACAATCGCTGTTCAAACCTTGGGCTTCTCTTTGAGTATAAGCCCCAACAATTTTTTCACAAACAACTCCCTTTTGATTTAGGTTCAAATACACAGTTGTTATCAAAATTTTCTTTAATTTCTCTGAACAACTAACAATACAGCATGGAAGCTCGCTCACCTGTATGTTTTAAACAACTTTCTTTTACTCGCTTTAATATATATAATTGTATTGTGGGAAGCGGCACATGGTTAGTCTTCTTTCATTCTTTTAAATACACGTCAAATATATACTTAACTGTATTGTGGGAAGCTGCGCATGGTTAGTCATCTTTCATATCCTTTTAAAATACTTGTCATATATCAACTGTATATATACTAGTATAGTTATTTAGAGTTTTCCCCGGCAACTAGGTCTAGAACTAGGTAAAGCCATGTTGGTCACTCTTAAATACAAACAAAACTAGATCCCCATAGGATTTCCAGTTACAGTCTTCCTTTCTCTTGGGGTTAAACAATATGGAACAAAGAGAAAGGAAGTATTCTCGGTGAACCTTTTCTCAGAGTGTCACCCCTAGAAATTATCAATGAAATTCTACTCCCCGGAGTTGATCTATTCTCTGTGAATAACATCTCTTAAGTTTCTTCAAACCTCGAACTTTTCTGAAATGATCTCTTCTCTGTGAATTGCATTTCTTGAACTTCTCTCGGTTCGGGACCCACAGGCTTCCTAAAAGCATCCTGCCTCCTCTTGGGCTTTGTACAAGGACCCTTCGGCTTCTTAGAAGTTCTCATGCCTTCTCTTGGGCTTAATACAAGGACCCTGACGACCTCTTAAAGGTATAAGACAGAACTTAGTCATCCTTTGCTAGAGCAGTCTTTCCAGTGTCAGACCTCCGACCACTTTAGGGTTGATTCTCATCCCTTAATGCCTTTGCCTCCTCTTGGAGGCATCATACAAAAGATAAAACTACTCCACACCAGTAGACTTGGACAGTCTAATCCCCTTGAGTCTCAAAGACATTCTCAAGTTCCTTACAACCATTGGAAAAAACCACGGGCATTCTGGATCGATCTCCAGCAGAAACCCAGCCTCTCTCATAAGAGTTCCCCGACCAGGGTCAACACTATCTCAAATCTGAACCTCAAGGTATCTGACTCTTCTGTAACCCTCAGCAAGAGTTGATTCCCCACTTGGACCTACCTCAGGATCTCCATTATCCCCGACAAAATATAGCCTCCTCTTAGGCTTTGTATAAGGACCTTTCCTCAGCAGAAAGCTAGCCTTCTCTTAGGCTTTGTATAATGATCCTTCCTCAGCGAAGTCAGCCTCCTTTTGGGCTTTGTACAAATGACTCTCCCCAGCGGAGCTAACCTTGTCAGACTCTCTTGTTGAGTCAAGACCCTTTTTGCCTCAATCTCGGGCTTCATACGAGACAACAAATCACTCTCTTGTTGAGTATAAAAGACTCTCTTGTTGAGTTAATCAACTTTCAGACTCTCTTGTTGAGTCAATCACCTTTCAGACTCTCTTGTTGAGTCAACCACATTTTCAGACCCTCTTGTTGAGTCAACCCTTTAGCCTCAATCTTGGGCTTTGTACAAGACATAAATTTCCCTCTCTTAAACTGGGGACAAATATCTTCCCTAGTCGAGTCATTTCCTCCCAGCCTTTGTTTAGGCTTTGAGGAATAACTTCCCCAAGCAGAGTCAAACTCATTACCACCTCAATCTTGGGCTTTGTACAAGACACATAAAAAATATCCTCACCAGAGTCAGTTAAATTTCCCATTTCAGCCTCAATCTTGGGCTTTGTACAAGACACATATAAACCTCCCCGACGGAGTCAAAACCCCTTTTTTAGCCTCCTCTTAGGCTTTGTATAATGATATCCCCAAAGAGTCAGTCTCTTTTTTTGCCTCCATCTTGGGCTTTGTACAAGACAGATAAAACACTCTCTTGTTGAGTCGGTCTTATCTAGCCTCCTCTTAGGCTTTGTATAAGGATTTCCCTAGCGGTTGAAGTCTTAACAAAGTATGTTCAATGTTGATGTCAAGGTGCTGATGTTGCAACATTGAAGTCTTAACACTGGGTTGTGTTAAGTAATTAATTGCTGAAGTTGGATGTCTGATGTCACATAGGTGATGTTGTAACATCAGATCTGCAGAATTAACAACAGCAGGCTGTGATGTTGTTAGGGTTGCGTATTAGTTGGAATTGTGGAGAGCAAGTTGTCTCATTGGATGCGAATATCTTGGGATAGATATTTGTTGTTGCATAGGAGATCTGGTGCAGATTTGTAGGAGATTTAAAAGGTTGAAGATTTAAAAAGATTTTAGGAGAAAATCTGTTTTAGATATTCAGTTTTAAATAACAAATCTGGGAGATATTGTAGCAAGTCCAAGACCAATTCAAGGAGCTATATAAAGCGCACAAGACCAAAGGAAAAAGGTGCAGAAATACAGAGAGAAAATCAAGAGCAGAGGCTGAGTGTCTTGAGTATTTTGTACGAGTTGTATAACCAGAATTCTAGGGTGAATTGATGTGTCGTATTCTGTCCTCTCTAGAAGATGTGAAGCAATAGAGAGTGGTTGATTGATCAAAGTTGTGAAGTAAGATCAAGGGTACTCAAAGTGGGTTCTTTGAGTGTTTGTAAGGGATTGAGTGGTGTTCTCATACCTAAGTGGTTTCTTAGGTAGGAAGTCATTAGTAGAGTATAAGTTTAGGAGATTGTCAACGGGTTGTTGAGTCTGTAAATTATATCTACAAGTAGTGAATTCCATCCCTGGCTTGGTAGCCCCCAGAGTAGGTTGGTTGTAACCGAACTGGGTCAACAATTCTTGGTGTTGTTTTACTGTTATTGCTGTCCATTGTGCAGAGTGTGTTATTGTGACATCGCACCTTAACATCATACGTCTTATACCAGAATTTCAATTGGTATCAGAGCAGGCATCCTGTCTGTCTCTGGGTGAGATCTAGGGAAGTTACTTTCTGGTGTAAAGATGGACAAAGAAGTTGGAGGATTCGTCAACAGACCCCCTATTTTGGATGGATCCAATTATGACTATTGGAAACCAAGGATGACCACTTTCTTAAAATCCTTGGACAGTAGGGCTTGGAAGGCTGTTATTAAAAAGTGGAAAGCTCCTGTCATGTGTGAGAAGGATGATGCTGGCAAAGATAAAGAAGGCACCTTTAAGCCAAATCCAGAAGAAAAGTGGACCAAGGAGGAAGATGAGCTCGCCCTTGGAAATTCCAAAGCTCTAAATGCGATCTTTAATGGAGTGGATAAGAATATTTTCAGGTTAATTAATACCTGTGAGGTTGCTAAGGAAGCATGGGATATTTTGAAGGCCACTCATGAGGGTACATCTAGAGTTAAGATGTCAAGACTTTAGATTTTAACATCAAAATTTAAAGGCCTGAAGATGAAGGATGATGAGACTATTCATGACTTCCACATGAACGTTCTGGAGCTGGCTAATGCATCCAGTGCTCTTGGTGAGAAGATGTCAGATGAAAAGCTTGTTAGGAAGATCCTTAGGTCCCTACCTAAGAAGTATAAGATGAAGGTAACTGCCATTGAAGAATCACAAGACATCAGCAAGATGAGAGTTGATGAGCTCATTGGATCTCTTCAAACTTTTGAGCTTGGGTTGAATGAGGAAGAACCAGAAAAGAAGCCAAAAAGTATAGCCTTGGTGTCAAATGATGCAGAAGAAAAAGGAAAGAGTTCTGAATCTCAGGAGGATATTTCTCAGGCCATAGTTATGTTGGGAAGACAGTTCACCAAAGTATTCAAGAGAATGAATAATAACTCCAGGCCTAATGTCAAGAACATATCTTCTGACATCAGCAAGTCAAAAGAGAAGGATGAAGAGAAAACTGCCCAAGATAAAGGAGTTCAGTGCTTTGAGTGTGAAGGATATGGGCATGTCAAGAAAGAATGTCCCACCTTCTTGAAAAAGAAGAAGAAGGGCATGACGGTTTCCTGGTCTGACTCAGATAGTGAAAGTGAAGACGAGTCAGCAAAGCATGTTAGAGCCCTAACAGGAGCTGTTGTTTCTGATGATGATTCTAGTGATGGAGAAGTAACGTATGAGGAGTTAGCATCTACCTATCAAGAGCTGTGTTTGAAAAGTGCTGAGATTTGTCAAGAAAACAAGTGCCACAAGCAACAGATTGCTCAGCTAGAGAATGAAAAGACTGATCTGGAAAATGAAGTGGTGCTAGTTAGAGCCCACCTTGATCAAATGACCAAGTCTGTTAGGATGCTGAGCTGTGGTACTGACACACTGGACAAGATCCTTCAGTCAGAAAAAGCTGCTGGAGACAAAGCTGGGATAGGATATGTGGCTGAGGATAAGGGAACTTCAGAAGAAAGCACTTCAGGTTCAAAGAAGGAAGTGTCACAACTTTCATCTCAACATCAGCCAAAGAAGCAGGATCCTACCCCTAAGAAGGCAGATGTTTCACAACCTAAGAAGATTGAGAAGAAGACTGGTCCCTATCAGAAGAGAAAACTGCCACAAGGAGCTAGTCAGTATATGCCCCCACAATATCACGAGAGCATGCAAGCTGCTCAGTTCAAACAGCACATGTCTCATCAGGTGTCTCAACATCAGGACAACTGGTATGGTTATGGATATGGATACACCAATGTTGTTCCTCATGGAAAAAGAAAACCACACCAACATGGGAGACAATATAGGAAACAACATTCTCAGCCTTCTTATGGGAGAAGATACCAGCATAATAGATGGCAGGGCAGTTATGGTAGGAGAAGACCTCATTATGGCTGGCAGCCTAAGCAATCTCATCATGGCAGAAGATTCAGAGATGAAAGGGTGAGATGCTATTATTGTGGAAGGTTTGGACATATGCAGTACTCTTGCTACAAGCTGCATGGATACCCTCAACCTCAAAACAGATGGAGAGAGTACAGGCCCAAGGTTGTTAAACAATGGGTACCTAAGGAGAAGGTGAAGTGCTTATTGGCTCACATGGATGATAGAGAGTTTAAAGAAGGAACGTGGTATTTTGACAGCGGGTGTTCCAAACACATGTCTGGATGTAGATCCATGTTTGCTGAAGTTAGTCATTGTCCCTCTCATGAGGTTATATTTCGCAATGGAGAAATAGGTGTTGTTCCAGGAGTTGGGAAGGTACAAGGTGATGGTAGACCTGAACTTGACAATGTTCTGTTTGTCAGTGGTTTAAATGCAAATTTGATCAGCATAAGCCAGTTGTGTGATGAAGGTTACAAGGTAAACTATACTAAGCATGAGTGTGTGGTTTTTGATGAGCATAATCAGATTGTTATGAAGGGTGTCAGAACCAAAGATAACTGCTATCAGTGGATTTCTCTTGAAGGAGATTCAACTAGTGATGTTCAAGTTGATGTTATAACATCAGACTATGACATCAGGATGCTGAAAGGTCACTCAGAGTTAATGAGTCCTGATGAGAATTGTGTAAAAGGAAAGGATTTATGGAGGGAAAAAGTCATTGACACTCCAAATCAAGCTCCTTGCCTCAGACCCCCCTTTTCCGGTCTTGTAACATCACGCTTCTTCAAATCCCTGTTCTCTCAACGAATTAACTTCCTCGTCTTCAAGAATCAACCCTCACTGAAAGGAGTCATGGCGTCTTCATCCAAGAAATCTGAGTGTCAGAGTTCCACAAAAGGAAGAGCTAGGGTTTCCACTGACGAAGGTTCAGCATTCGATCCTATGGACATTGAGCCCCTCTCCACCATTCTTCCTGAATCAGGTACTACGAGACCCACTAAACTTACTCCCAAGAGACCTGCTACTGTCTTTAAGAATCCTGAAACAAAGAAAGTTGTTACTAGTGTGTTATTTGGAGACAAACCTAGAACTACCAACCCGTGTCCACAAACTGCTGAGGAAAGGGTAGATGTTGATAAGTGCATGGGTCAGATCGTGGACAATATCTTTGAGAAAGGACTTTCTATTAAGGGTATATCTAGACCCCTGAGACAAATGGCTGTTGATCAGGGTACAAGAGAAAAGAGTGACATGCAATCTACTGATACAAATCTTCACAGATTAGCTGTCTCAGTAATCGAAGATGCTGAGAAGGAAGTTGAAGTTAATACTGAAGCAGATGATACTCATGTTGAAGGGGATGTCAGAACATCGCCTAGTAGGGATGCTGAGACTACTCCTGGAGGAGAAAAGAGCACTGATGTGATTAATGTTGATGACTTATCTGATGATGAAGTCATTGGAAGAGCAGTGCCTGGTCTGGCTAAGAGACTAAGAACAAGGAAGGAAAAGCAGGGTGAATCTTATCCAAAGAAGGCTTCAGATGATAAGAATAAAAAGACTGTTGTTGGGCCAACTAAAGCTTGGAGCAAGGTCGAAGTGACTCCAAGAAAGAGGAAGATTGTGGAACAATCTGAGTCTGAGCATGATGATGAGGATGATGTTCAGAACATCACTCATGTCAGAAAATCTATCGCAAAAAGGATTGCAGACAAAGTCCCAGATGTGTCTGTGGATAACATCTCCTTCCACCGTGCAAGCAATGCCTATATGTGGAAGTTCATTTGTCAAAGGAGAATTGCTCTTGAGAGAGAGATTGGCAAAGAAGCCATGGAGATTAAAGAAGTGATGGATGGAATTAAATCTGTTGGGTTAATGAAAACTGTGTGTGGATTTTCAGGGTGCTATGATGGTCTGGTAAAGGAATTCGTAGTAAATCTTCCTATGAATATCTCTGACCAGAGCAGTCCAAATTATATGAAGGTTTTTGTCAGAGGAAAATGTGTTGAGTTCTCTCCTAAGATTGTCAACAGCTACTTAGGAAGAGAGGATGCAGAGTATCCAGAACTGGAGGATACAGATAATGAAGTGTGTAAAGTAATTACTGCTGGACAGGTTAGAGTATGGCCATTAAAAGAAAAGCTACCAACTAGCAAATTGAGTGTGAAGTATGCTATACTACATAGGATTGGAGCTGCAAACTGGGTGCCCACGAATCCTAAAACCACCCTAGCTGTGGGATTAGGAAGACTTATCTATGCTGTTGGTACACAGAAAAATTTTGACTATGGCACATACATATTTGATCAGACTGTAAAACATGCAACAACAAATGCTATTAAAATGCCCATAGCATTTCCTTCTTTCATTAGTGGAGTCATTCTGAGCCAACAACCAGGAATATTGACTTGTGCAGATAAAGCATGCAAGAGGAAGTCTCCATTATCCTTGCATCAGAAATTGTTTATGGGAAGCCATGTTGCAGATATTGTGTCAACATCAAATGCAGGTATCAAGAAGAAAACTTCCAAGGCTGATTTGCTAGCAGAGCTGAAGGCAACCCGCAAAGACTTGGATGTTGTGATTAATACTAGTCTGACTAGAAAAGAAAAGATTGAGAAGATGATCCAAAGTTTGGAACAAGATGATTATGCTGACTCTGAAGATGAAGGACAAGATAGTGCAGATGAAGCAAGTTCAGAAGAAGACTAGCTTATTTACTTTTGCTTCTAGTAGTTTTAGTTTGCAATGTTGTTGTTGGTTTTGTAACTTGAATACTGTGCTGTTATAGGCACCTGTTTATGTCTTTAGTTTCCTTCTATGATTTTTTTTGCCTAGCTGCTAACTGTGAGGCTAACAATGAGAGCTAGGTTGTTCTGACTATAGTTAATAGGGCTTCTAACTGAAGTTTGCCTAATTGTGGCTAAAAAGGGGGAGAAAATAGCCAAGAGAGTCAAGAGTATCAAAGAGTGTTACTGCCAAATGCTGGAGGGGGAGCAACATTGTTGAATGCAACATTGTTGAAAGTTGTTGCTGCATTAAGGGGGAGTTTTGACTTGACTGTGCTAGTGATGCAGATATTAAGGGGGAGATAAAGTTGAAGAGTGCAGCCAAGCAGACATCAAGGGGGAGAGAAGTGCTGCACATTGTGAGCTACTGAACAGCTGTGATGCTGGTTCATATTTTTGAGGGGGAGCACCAATTGGCTGCTGTCAATAATGAAGATGGTGCTGCAGCAGATCAAGTGATGAAGACTATGAAAACTGTCAAACTGCTGTTGTTGAAGAGTTTCAAAATTATTGATTAAAGTTTTTCCCGCTGCTGAAGTCTCTGAAGATGCAGAGTGCAGAGATTGTTTTAGCCAAAATTAGCCAAAGGGGGAGATTGTTAGTTCCTGGATTGGCTGAAATTTTGGTAAAACAAAGTATGTTCAATGTTGATGTCAAGGTGCTGATGTTGCAACATTGAAGTCTTAACACTGGGCTGTGTTAAGTAATTAATTGCTGAAGTTGGATGTCTGATGTCACATAGGTGATGTTGTAACATCAGATCTGTAGAATTAACAACAGCAGGCTGTGATGTTGTTAGGGTTGCGTATTAGCTGGAATTGTGGAGAGCAAGTTGTCTCATTGGATGCGAATATCTTGGGATAGATATTTGCTGCTGCATAGGAGATCTGGTGCAGATTTGTAGGAGATTTAAAAGGTTGAAGATTTAAAAAGATTTTAGGAGAAAATATGTTTTAGATATTCAGTTTTAAATAAAAAATCTGGGAGATATTGTAGCAACTCCAAGACCAATTCAAGGAGCTATATAAAGCGCACAAGACCAAAGGAAAAAGGTACAAAAATACAGATAGAAAATCAAGAGCAGAGGCTGAGTGTCTTGAGTATTTTGTACGAGTTGTATAACCAGAATTCTAGGGTGAATTGTTGTGTCGTATTTTGTCCTCTCTAGAAGCTGTGAAGCAATAGAGAGTGGTTGATTGATCGAAGCTGTGAAGTAAGATCAAGGGTACTCAAAGTGGGTTCTTTGAGTGTTTGTAAGGGATTGAGTGGTGTTCTCATACCTAAGTGGTTTCTTAGGTAGGAAGTCATTAGTAGAGTATAAGTTTAGGAGATTGTCAACGGGTTGTTGAGTCTGTAAATTATATCTACAAGTAGTGAATTCCATCCCTGGCTTGGTAGCCCCCATAGTAGGTTGGTTGTAACCGAACTGGGTCAATAATTCTTGGTGTTATTTGACTGTTATTGCTGTCCATTGTGCAGAGTGTGTTGTTGTGACATCACACGTTAACATCACACGTCTGATACCAGAATTTCAAATTCCAAATGAGGGATAGTATAATGAGGCCCAATGCTATAATTAAGGAGGGAATGGATGACATGGTAAATTCTGTTGTAAATGCAAGCACAAATCAAGGAATGAGGGTAACGACAAGCACAAATCAAGGAGTGAGAAGAGGAAACTGAAACCATCATCCTAACATTAAGCACAAGGACTATATATAGAATAGATTAATAGAAGAAAGATATAGGATTGAAGTGTGTTACTATTTCTCTCTCTCTCTCTCTCTGAACTTTTATTTCTGTTATTTTCAATTTAACGCTTTAATAAGTTGTTTAACCCTCTACTGTTGGAGGAAGGCTTTCAATTAATAAAACATTGTCAAATTCTTTATCATTCTGGTGTAACCATAACAATTGGTGCTTTCACTGACCCATGGTAGACAACAGCCGTATGAAGGAATTGCAGTCGGAGGTGAAGCAAGACGCCGAGGCCATGAGAAGGTCCATAATGACTTATGCACTCAGATGGATTGGGTGGAAACAACTAATGCAAATCGATTCAACCGGCTCGAAACGGCGACCGCGGCGAACGAAGCTAAGCTAGATCAAATTACAGCCTCCATTGATGCTCTGCTGAAACTTCATGGAAAGAGAACAGAGTCTTCCCATGGGGACATGAACTGCAATAAGCCCCCGTTTCAGATACGGTCCTTGAAAATCGAGTTCCCTAGATTCGATGGAAAAAACGTATTAGATTGGATTTTCAAAGCAGAACAATTTTTCGATTACTACAACACCCTGGATCCGGATCGTTTAATTATCGCTTTAGTCCATCTAGACAATGATGTGGTTCCATGGTTTCAGATGATTCAAAGATCTCATCCTTTTCACACTAGGCAAGAGTTTACTCGAGCATTGGAGATGGAGTTTGGACCCTCTAGGTATGAGTGTCCTATAGAAACGCTCTTTAAGCTAACACAAATTAGCTCAGTAGAAGAGTACTATAAAGAATTCATTGCACTGGAAAATAAAGTATATGGCTTAAGTACTGAGGCAATGTTGGATTGCTTTATCAGCGGCTTGAACATGGAGATTCGCAGGGATGTGTTGGCATTATCACCACATGACATCACGAAGGCGGTGGCATTAGCAAAACTATATGATGAAAAATACAACAACACACCTAAACCGAAACTTAACACCGGTCCGAATCGAACCCAACCCAACAACTCAAACTACCTGAACTGATACAACACATTCAACCCCAAAACAAACGCCAGTAACCAAAATACTAAATCAAATCTACCACCCTTGCTAAACACACCAAACCAAAAACCGGCAGTAATAAAAAACATTTCACCTGCTGAGATACAACTCAGACGAGACAAAGGTTTGTGTTACTTTTGTGATGAGAAGTTCTCCCATACTCATCGATGTCAAAACAGACGGTTAATGATGTTATATTTAACCGACGACAACGAGGAGCCATCCAAACCAGACCCCTCTGAACAAAACCTTGATGACCAAACAATTGTCGAAGATCAACATCACCTTTCATTGAACGCCATGAGGGGGAACAATGACGTGGGTATGTTGCAATTCTCCGGTCAAATTGGCAACATCCCTGTGCACATTCTGGTTGATGGGGGGATCTCGGACACATACCTTCAACCACGAATTGCTCAAATTCTGAAATTACCTGTTGAAATGACAACTTACTTTAAAGTCTTAGTAGGAAACGGACAGAGCATGACAGTTGAAGGGATGGTGAAACAACTCCAGTTTCACATCCAAGGGCACAATATTGTGGTTCCAGCATACTTGCTCACTGTTGCTGGAGCAGATTTAATCTTAGGGTCATCGTGGCTCGCAACACTGGGTCTTCACATCACCGACTACGCGACACTCACATTAAAATCTTGTTTACTGGACAAATTTATTACTCAACAAGGGGACAAAACCATAGTTCCAAAACAAGCCCAGCTACACCAGTTGAGACGGATGCAACAAACACACGCAATAGCATAATGTTTCACAGTGCAGTTACTTCACAATAAGACAAGTCCAGAAGAACTACAAGGGCTTTCAAACGAAGTCAAACCAGAGATAGCTATGTTGCTCAACACATACAAAAGGGTATTTCAAACACCATCAGGATTGTCGCCACCAAGAGAAGGAAATCACGAGATACCTCTGCTACCTAGTTCTAAACTAGTGAAAGTTAAGCCATATCGATATCCTCACAGTCAAAAAGAACAAATCGAGAAGATGGTACAAGAGATGTTGGAACAAGGAGTTATCAAACCAAGTAACAACCCGTTTTCGTCTCCTATAATTCTGGTAAAAAAGAAGGATGGATGTTGGCGATTTTGCACCGACTACAGGGCCCTTAATAACATTACTGTCAAGGATAGCTTTCCCATGCCAACCGTGGATGAATTGTTAGACGAATTTCATGGTGCAAAGTATTTTTCTAAGTTAGACTTGCGCTCAGGGTACCACCAAATCTTGGTTAAAGCAGAAGATAGGCACAAGACTGCTTTTCGTACACACCACGACCATTATGAGTGGTTAGTCATGCCCTTCGGATTAATAAACACGCTTGCTACCTTTCAATGTTTATTGAATAAAATTTTTTTCTCATGCTTTAAGAAAGTTTGTGCTAGTTTTCTTTTATGATATCTTGGTGTACAATGCTTCTTGGCCATGCCATTTACAACATCTGGAATGGGTGTTACTAATGTTACAGAACCATGAGTTATTTGTCAAATTATCAAAATGTTCATTTGGTCAAAAGGAAATTGAGTACCTAGGCCATGTAGTGTCAGGTACAGGGGTGTCAATGGAAAGTAACAAAGTTAAAGATGTGATGGAATGGCCATAACCTAAAAACATCAAGCAACTCAGAGGCTTCCTTGGTATCACTGGTTATTATAGAAGGTTTATAAAAGGGTATGCTCATATTACTGGTCCACTTACAGACTTATTGTGCAAAGATGCATTCGAATGGAAGGCTGGAGCAGTAGAAGCTTTTAATAGTCTGAAACGAACAATCACTACAACTCCGGTTCTTAAATTTCCAAATTTTGATGAACCATTTACTCTAGAAACGGATGCATCCGGAACTGGAGTGGGTACAGTGTTGGGATAGAATGGTCATCCGATAGCATTTTTTTCAAAAAAATTATCATTACGGAGGCAAAAGCAAGCTGCCTACATTCGAGAACTCCTAGCTATAACGGAAGCACTAAAAAAATTTAGACACTACTTATTGGGGCACAAATTTGTGATTAAAACAGATCAAAAGAGCTTGAAGAATTTGTTGAACCAATCATTACAAACCCCGGAACAACAAGCATGGCTACATAAATTTGTATGATTCGATTTCACAATCGAATATAAGTCGGGAAAGGAGAATATGGCAGCAGATGCCCTATCTAGAGTATTCATGATGGCTTGGTCTGAGCCTCAAAGTTAGCTACTACAAGAGCTCAAAGATGAACTGACACAACAACAAGAGTGGCGAGATATTTTGCACCGCAAACGGCAAGGTACTGAAAGAGAAGTGCCATATGTCGTACAAGATGGATTAATTTTCTATAAAGATAGGCTGGTAGTACCGACAAACAATCCACTAATAACAAAAATATTAACGGAATATCATAGCTCCCCTATAGGAGGACATGCAGGTGCGACCAGGACCCTGGCCAGAGTACAAGCACAGTTTTATTGGAGTAAAATGAAGCGTGATGTAAAGGAATTAGTGGCAAAATGCACCATATGTCAACAAGCTAAATATTTGAGTACTACTCCTATGGGATTGCTCCAACCACTCCCTATCCCTCAATAAGTGGGGGAAGACATAGCTATGGACTTTATTACTGGCATACCTAACTCTTTTGGTTTTACGGTCATCATGGTGGTGATAGATAGATTGACAAAGTATAGTCACTTTATAGCTCAAAAAACTGACTATACTAGCAAAACAGTGGCAGAGGCTTTCATGTCTTATGTACTCAAGTTACACGGCGTCCCAAAGTCCATAATATCCGATCATGACAAGGTTTTCACGAGTGCTTTTTGGAAACATCTATTCAAACTACAAGGTACCTCATTGGCTATGAGTACTCCTTACCACCCCCAAACCGACGGGCAATCGGAAGCCGTAAATAAGTGCCTTGAGAGGTACTTAAGATGTTTTACCTTTGATACACCAAAAACATGGTACAAGGCGCTCCCATGGGCAGAGTACTAGTATAATACAACATTGCAGACAAGCACTGGTATGACACCTTTTAAAGCATTGTACGGGCGGGATCCCCCGAACATAACTAGGTATAACTACAGTGCCACTGACCCTATACTAGTCCAAGAGCAACTGATTGAGCAAGATACATTGCTTGCACGACTAAAGTCACAGTTGTTGAAGGCGCAACAAGTCATGAAAAATCAAGCTGATAAGAATCGTAGGGATGGGAAATTCGAGATTGGGGACTTGGTGCTTGTCAAGTTACAACCGTATAGACAACATTCGGCTGCATTGAGAAAAAATTACAAATTGTCTATGAGGTACTTTGGACCATTTTCTATCATTGAGCGAATCGGGGCTGTTGCGTATAAGCTCGAATTGCCACACACAGCCAGAATCCATTCTATCTTTCATATATCCCAACTGAAACCTTTTAAGGGAGAGGTTCGAGACCCATATCTGCCATTACCATTGCCGACTACAGATAATGGAATCATAGCCCAACCTGCAACAGTGTTAGATTGCAGGGTACGGATCCAGGGAGAACAGCGCATTCCTCAGGTGAAAATTCAATGGGAGCCTGGTTTAGACACAACGTGGGAAGATGTCAAAGATATGAAAAACCACTATCCTCTTTTCAACCTTGAGGGCAAGGTTGATCTCATAGGAGGGGGTATTGTAATGAGGCCTAATGCTATAATTAAGGAGGGAAAGGATGACATGGTAAATTCTATTGTAAATGCAAGCACAAATCAAGGAATGAGGGTAACGACAAGCACAAATCAAGGAGTGAGAAGAGGAAACCGAAACCGTCATCCTAACATTAAGCACAAGGACTATATATAGAATAGAGTAATAGAAGAAAGATATAGGATTGAAGTGTGTTACTATTTCTCTCTCTCTCTCTCTGAACTTTTGTTTCTGTTCTTTTCAATTTAACGCTTTAATAAATTGTTTAACCCTCTATTGTTGTAGAAAGGCTTTCAATTAATAAAACATTGTCAAATTATTTATCATTCTGGTGTAACCATAACAGATAGAAAGAAATGGGAATTAAACTCCTGTCACTTCTAATACTTTTGATTTTAGTAGAAAATTGGGTGAGAAATTGTTATAAAAGGCTTGAACAAGATGTGTAGTGTCAAACTTATTTATCGTGGGGAAAGTCCAAACGAATCTAGTATGATCATCAATAATAGTTAAAGAAATAAGTGAAACCATATGTAGCTATAGTATTGATAGGGCTCCAAATATCCATGTTAGAAAGATCAAAAGCATGCATAATGGTAGTATTACTATGAAGAAAAAGTAATTTGGGTTGCTTATACAAATGAAAATAATCGCATATCAAACTTTTATTAATATGAATGTAAGAAAACAGTTTACATGTAGTATGGGAAACATGTAAAGATGGATGGCATAGCCTATAATTTCATACATCAAAATTAGTGTTGTTACTAATACATGTGTTGCTAAATCATATTTTATCATTGCTAGAAAAAATGTGAGCTATATGATCATGATTGAGTATGTAGAGACTATTGATGTGGTCCACATTCTCAAATATCTTATTGAAAGTCAAATCCTGAATTATGCATGAATTTTGAGAGAATAAGGCATTGCAACTTCGGATTAGTGGTTAACATAGAGATTGAGATAGATTAAAGTGAAATTGAGGTATATAAAGAACATTATGAAAATAGAGATTCTTGGTGAAATATATATTTCTAGAATTATATGAAAATTATGTGGCAATTTTGAAAAGTGATAGGCACAAGTTTGATTTTTTTGAATTGTATGCAAAATATCTAATAAAGGGACACACATGATCCGATGCATCAGAATCTATTATCCATAATGCATTTTTATGAAAAAGTCTACTTGTTTTGGAGATGTAGATATGATGTGTGAGGATTCTCCAATAGGTTTTTCATTGTGAATTGGTTGGGGTGCTTTAACCTCAGAGGATTTCAAAGTATTGATGAGATATTTGTAGTCTTACCCGTTGAGGGTGTATGTGTCATATATATGGAGCTTGTTGTTGTCTTTATTATGATCATCACTGGAATTATTATGGGATTGGCTTCTTTTCCTATATCCCAGGAGAAATCCATGCTTGAAATAACAATTTTCGACCATGTGGTTTGTTTTACGTCAATGACTGCATAACATAGAGTTCCTTGAAGGACATATGTTTTTGCCCTTACCTTGATTGTTGTAGGCTTTGTCTTTGTTGAAGTTTGAATTTTGTGCAACAAGGATAGTAAAATCTGTTGGAATATTTAATAATTTAGTATTATATTAGTATTTCAATAATTATGTGGTCAAATATATTTGTTTAATTATATTAGCTATTTTATTAATTAAGTTTCTTTAATAATTAAGTGATTAAATAGAGTTAAAAGACTGATTAGATTTTATTTAAAAATTATTTAATTAATTAAATAATTAGGTATGAGATCAAATATGAGTGGATGTTAGGATGACTCATTTGAGAATAATGGGAACACTATATATAGACTATGATCTCCAATATACCGTACACAAGCAATTTATCTCTTCTCCCCATCTGAAGAGAATTCAAGGCATTAGGAGTACCGGTTGAGGAAGAACCACAAGCCATAAGGTATTTGTTATTTGTCTTCTAACTTTTAGGATTACAGCCAACAAAACATTCTTAATAGATCCAGATATTCCTGCAATCTCTTCTCTCATATGCTTACATGTCGTAGATCCTGTAATTATATACATGTTCGTATTATCTATTCTATTTCGCACTAAAGTATATGACATGATATGTAGAACATGTATATGTGATTAATTGTTATTGATTTAATTCTAACAAGTGGTATTAGATAAGGTCTTCATGTTTAGTTTATTGAAATTTGTCCTCTAAACACCAATGTTTTATTTATGAATTAATAGCTATTTTGCCCCCTGTCATATGTGCGAGTTTTGAAAAACCCAGTAAAAATAAAATTTAGATTCCAACCTTGCAATTTTAAGATTCCTCTATTTTGCCCCCTCAGTGAATTTGGTCAACTGAATCTGTGACGTGACACTGTTTTGATGAAGTTTTATTTATTTATTTAAGATGATGTGGACTCCAACTGGATTTTTATATTTTTTTTCCTTTTTTATTTTAAGTACACGTGGTTTTTTTATTATTAATTTATTCTTGTCTGGTTTTTTAATTATTAATTTATTCTTGTCTGTTAAAAGATTAAATATCAATACTTAAAAAGTTGTCTCCAAAATGTGTTGAACCCATGACAGAAAGCTTGTAAGGGAAACCACTAACCAATACACTAGGTGCTTTTGTAATTTAATTATTTGCATCAAATAATATATATTACAATATTTTAATTAAACCAATTCATTATTTAATTTATTATTATTAAACTGAAATTTCATTTTAATTTAGTTGGGTGCTTTTGTTGTTAAAACTGAAAATATGGTGCTTTTGTTGTTTAATAAAACTGAAATTAATTTCATAAAATTTATTATTATTACTACTTAATTTCAATTTATTATTTAATTTACTTTTAGTTTAATATTTATTATTTTTAATCAATATAATATATTTTAATTCAGATAACTTAGTTGACTAACATATATATAGTTTATTTTTAATCAACTAAATTTTTTAAAATATTTTTATTAAATATTAATAAAATATTAACTAAAATAAGCTATATATATTCTAGTTAATACAAACGTTAATAAAAAATATTTAATCGATAATAAAATATTAACTAAAATATTTAAACATTAATAATAAATATATAAATGTTATTAAATTATACATATATATATATATATATATATATATATATATATATATAATATATTTTAACATTTATTATTTACAAAATAAACTAAATTATTAAATATAAATATAATAAATATTAAACTGAAAGTAAATAAAATAATGAATTGAAATTCAATAATAATAATAAATTAATTAAAATTAAATGATAAAAATAAAATTAATTTCTATTTTATTAAATTTATTTTATAATTGTATGAATTTAAATGTTGTAATATATAATATTTGATGCAAACAAGTAAACAAAAGTTTTGATATTTAGCCTTTTAACATTCAACAATAAATTAATATATAAAAAAGCAACGCGTAATTAAAATATAAAAGAAAAAATATATAAAAATTTAGTTGAAGTCCATGTCATATTAAAAAAGTAAAAAAATAAAGAAAAAAGTCAACAAAGCAGTGTCACATAAGGGTGGAAATAGGCTAGGTTAGGCTAGGCTTTATAAGGCCTGGGCCTGACCTACGATAAACTTAAAAGGCCTGAGCCTGGCCTATGGCCTATTATAAGCCCTTTTTTCGGCATGGCCTGACCTTTTTAAAAGTCTGGCCTGGCCTGAAAACCTATTTACAATCCTTATTCTCATTATGGTTCTCAATTATTCCATATTATTTAAGAAGCTTTATAGGCTGACCTATAGATACATTGTGAGAACAAGATTTGGTTCTGCAATTTTATCTCTAAGTTTTGATGATACCAAATGAGTATTTTTGTATGAACAATTTTGTACAACTAATGTTTGTTATTTGTGAGAATGTAACAAACAGTTTTTGCTTCCGTAAATTGGCGCGAACACAATGCTTAAAGTAAAATACTCCGCCTACACACTCTGATATAAAAGGAAAAGAGAACCGGTTCTGAAGATCTAAAGACATAGGTTCTGATCGAACGAAGTCCAGATGCTAAAGTCCTAAGCTCTCTGAATTAAGGTTCTGAAGACCTAAATCAAGTCTCTACTCATGCTTCAACCAAATACTATCAGAAGCCTCTGAAGATATGAAGACAACACACCAAGCGATCGAGGTTCTGAAAATCAAGTACTAAAGACTCTGAAGATTCGAAGACTTGAGAATCTCAAGAACTTAGCTAAGTTTTCCCTTTTTACTCATGCTCGTAAAAAGCCTCTGAAGTTGAGAAGCCAAGAAGACAAAGCTACATAGTACAACTGCACCTTTATTCAAGTGAAAATGTATTGGTAACAGTGCAACGGTACAATTAAAGATATTCTGACAAAAATAGGACACGCAGCATGCAAAAGTTTTTATTTGTCCTCACGCTTCTAGCCGTCAGCCTAGTTAAGCTATCATGATTACATTTCAACGACTCTTTCTACACGGCTATAAAAGGAAGCAAAAGACTTGAAGAAAGATACACACGAACGCCATTGCAATACTCTTTCTATCTGAAATCTTTCTTAAGTCATTCTGGTCGAAAACGTGTTTACGTTATCAGCTTGTATAGAAGCACTTATTTGTAAACGGAATTTTATTCAAACTTAGGTTTGTGTTCCTTGAGAAAGACCGTGTGGTTGTATTTCTTGAGAAGTCTAAGTCGTGTGTCTTAGAGGTTGTTCCTTGAGTAATACCTGTGAGGTTGTATTACTTGAGAAGTCTAAAACTTGTGAGTTTTAGAGGTTGCGTTAGTCACTAGCGGTTTGCCTCGTGCGTTGTACTGATTTGATTGAATAGTGGATTAAGACCTCGTTGAGAGAGGCAAAATCACCTTGGCGGGTGGACTAGGCTAACTTGAGGGTTTCTCAAGTGAACTAGTATAAACATAATGTGTTCATCACTTGATTCTCAACAAAGGTCATTACCATTAAAAGGAAGAGTTTTATAAAAAGATTTTATTTTTAGAAACAATTTTATTTTGAAAAACCAATTCAAACCCCCCTTTGTTGTGTTTTTCACACCTTCAATTGGCATCAGAGCTCCGATTCTGAGGTGATAAAAAGATTGAATTTTTATCAAACACTTAACAGTGTTCAGTACCGATCCAAGTGTGAAAAACAATGTCTATACCAAATGCTGAGACAAGTGTTATTGTAAATGAAAGAGATTCGTATAGTGCAAAACCTCCTATCTTTGATGGAGAAAAATTTGACTATTGGAAAGATAGAATTGAAAGTTACTTTTTGTCATTTGACTTAGATCTATGGGATCTGGTAGTCGATGGCTACAGTCACCCTGTAGATACTGCAGGCAAAAAGATTGATAGAAGTGCATTTACAGATTCACAGAAGAAAACTTACAAAAATCACCACAGAGCAAGAATGATTCTGTTAAACGCAATTTCTTATACAGAATATGAGAAAATTACAAACAAAGAAACTGCAAAGTCCATCTTTGACTCTCTTCGTATGACTCGTGAAGGCAATGCTCAAGTCAAGGAGCGAAGGCTCTTGCACTAGATCAAAAATATGAGGTCTTCAAGATGGAAGATGACGAAACTGTGGAAACCATGTTCTCAAGATTTCAGATGCTTGTTGCAGGACTCAGAGTTCTGGACAAAGGCTATTGTACTGCAGACCATGTCAAGAAAATTATCAGAAGTCTACCTGTCAAATGGAGACCCATGGTGACCGCCTTGAAACTAACAAAGAATCTGAATAGTATAAGTCTTGAGGAACTAATCAGTTCTTTAAGAAATCATGAAATAGAGCTCCAAGAAGATGAACCCCAAAAGAAAAGCAAATCCATTGCTCTAAAAGCTAAACCTGAGAAGAAAAAGGTGTATCAAGCAGAGGATGAAGAATCTGAAGAAGAATCAGACGAAGATGACATATCTCTCATATCAAGAAAAATTAGTCAGCTATGGAAATACAGAAGAAATAAGTTCAGAGGACCAAGAAGAAGATATGAGTCAACATATGGTCAAAAGAGAACTTATGGAAGAGATGTTACGTGCTTTGAATGCAAGGAACCTGGACATATAAAAAATGACTGTCCAAAGGTTAAGAAAGATGAAAGACCTAAGAAAGCTAAAAAGGGCTTTATGGCAACCTGGGATGATTCAGAGTCCGAAGATGATTCTGAAGGTGCGAGAAAGACACAAGAAATGGGGGTTTGAATTGTGAATTTACTCTTTTTATAACTTTTCGCATCTTGTTAAAGAGACGCTCAAGAACCTTCAAAGTTCGTTGAGAGATTCTGATCTCTTAACTATGGAGCATGAGAACCATATAGGTTCTGATCATAAGATACGATACTCAGAACTTGCAGTGCGAAAGCTTATCAGAGATAGGCTGCAAGGTTCTGACTTTGCTTAATATGTGGTTCTGATATTCAATGCAGAAACATAAATAGAGATACTAAGCAAGAGAGTAAAGGACACACGATATATCCTGGTTCACCACACGGGCTAATCCAGTCCACCCTCCTCAGGTGATTTCGCCTTGAACACAAGGACTTAATCCACTATAATCAATCTCGATTACATGTGCACGGGCAACAACCGGTGACTAAAAACCTGCACAGCCACACTGTGACTAACCCAAAATGACTTACACCATTGTCATCTCAAGTACCCAGATCATCATATGATCCCTTGAGGCATCTCTCTCAATGAACCGTTCAGGGATCCACTCAGGATATAACGTTCATTGGAGGTTTCACAATGAGTTCCATCAGGGATCCCACAAGAGTATGATCAACATATGATCCTCTTTGAGATATGACTATCATTGACCCTATTTCAGGCTTTACCACAATGACATCTCGCCATTGTCTTCTCAAGTCTTCAGTCACACTGACCACTCAAGGAATCCTAATTCACCAAGAGTTAGTTTACCTGGAGATTACAAAGATGCTTCTTAACAAGCAAATTACTCCTAAGTTTAAGTACAAAAGAACACACAAGTGTTCAAGTAAGATGTGAGCAACAGCTCCTTGCTATTCTAAGAAACTACAGAGATGTATAATGATTTGACAGTTGTTGACATCTTGTAGATCTTCTTCTTCTTCGTCTTCGGGGTGAGCAAGCTTTGAGCAATAACTCCTTGCTTCAAATCTTTAATGTAGTTCTGACGAGAAGGTAGGTTGATGACTTGACAGATCTTCAATGTTGTCTTCTTCATCAACAGCTTCTGTTCTTGATTGTTGTTGCTGTGTTGATTTGTCTTCTTGAGTTTCAACAACAATTGCCATTAGTGATATAATGATAGCTTTGAATATGTTAAGTGTTACAACGAGAACTCATCGTTGTTGCTATCTTCACACAATGACTTGGTCAATTTTGTAGATGAACATTCAGTTCATGATTCTACAAGTGATCGACACATCAGAAGCAAAAACTCTTTCCATTAAATAGCCAGTAGAAATATAGCCGTTTGAGAATACTGTTGGCTGTTTGGAAAAGAGTCGTTGTGATATAATGAGTTGCACTGACACATCTCCTTTTTGCAGAGGGAGAAGTGACCGGACATCTTTTCTTGGGCAGTGTGTACATTTAACTCACAACGGTAATATTTAGACTTCAAAACTTCAGTGGCTTTTGATGTTAATTTGATGAAGCATGAGTAGAGTCTTCTTAGCAGAATATCTGATGCTTCAAGTCTTGAGTCGATTGAAGAAGTCCATTAGGAATCAGTCTTCAGAACTTCAGCACTTGGTCTTTAAGAACGTTATTCTTTTCTGCTTCAAGTCTTTCGAATATTCAGAACCTGTCTTCAGAGTCTTCAGAACTTGATATTTGAAACCTTGATCTTCAGAACTCATAAGTCTTCAGATTCCTTCTGCACTTGGTCTTCAGCGCCTTCAGCCATCAGAACTTCAAGTCATAGGAGTCTTCCGCACTTTGGTTCTTTCAGAGTGTACTTCTTCAGAAGCTTCGCTATCTTCAGAATCTCAATCACTTTCAGAGAGCATCCATAAGAGCATTGCAACAGCAATCTTGGCATCCTTGGATCTGGCTGATCATGACTAGATAAAGAAGCGTTCTTGCTTCTCGCGACTTTAGTCACACATAGTAACTTCGCATATGTATATATTCAATTATAGTACATCTAGCTGGTGCATGCTGGTTCTGATGTCTTTAGTTCTTATGATCTGCACACAACACACGTTAGACCATAAAATGGTTCTTTCACAAATACTTATTGTTATCATCAAAACATAGATTTACTTGTAGAGACAATTCTTGCTCTCACAGATTCTGATGAAGAACGTGCCAACGTAGCATTCATGGCTAAATCAAACGACGTTCTATTAGAAAGAGAACCTTCAGACTCCGACGACGAAAGAGAGGTACTTTCTTCCCTATCTCGCTCTGAACTTGAAATAGGATTATATGAACTTATGGAAATATATCAAACTCTTCGATGAAAACACAAAACTATGAAAAAGACTCTTGTGATTCCTTCAGAAGATCTTACTAAAAGAAAACAAACCATTCTTGAATTAAATGAAAAACTACTTTCTCTATAAAATTCAAATATTGCATTAAAACCCAAAATCTCTAGGTTAGAAGAAGAAATCATCTCTAACAAAACCAATACTAATGAAGTAGTCAAGTATGATAGAGCTTTCCAACGCTTTCTTGCTAAAAGCATAGACAGAAGCAAAATGGCTTCAATGATATATGGAGTCAGCAGAAATGGTAACAGAGGTCTAGGATATTTAGGACCATCACAACCATATGATGAAACCAAAAGTATCAAGACAATACCTGTGTCCAAACATTTTGTACCCTCTGGCACTATTTTAAAATGTTCTGAACAAAAAGGTTTAAAACCGATCACTACACAAACACAGACACTAAAGAAAACTCCTAAACTTAAACATTATGCACAAGTTCCACACTATTATTCCAATATAAGGAAGTCCAAAGGTGTCAGAACCTTTGGAAAGGCTAATGTGAAAGGACCCATAAAATGGGTACCTAAGAATAAGATAATTTATGTTGCAGACATCCTTAATGGCACCATTGAAACACCAATCATGGTACCTGGACAGTGGATGCTTGTGACACATGACGGGAGAAAGACATATGTTCCGAGATCTGAAACTTAAACCCGGAGGTGTCGTCGGTTTCGGAGGAAATCAGAAAGGAAGAATCATTGGCTCCAGAACTATTGGAAATGGTAAGCTTCCCTCTATTAATAATGTTCTGTTAGTTAAAGATCTTATGCATAATCTATTGTCAATCACTCAGCTTAGTGACAATGGTTATGACGTTATCTTTAATTAAACATCCTGTAAAGCTGTAAGTCAAAAGGATGGATTTATCCTGTTCAACGGAAAGAGGAAGAACAATACTTACAAAATTAAATTATCGGATTTAAAACACCAAAATGTAAAATGTCTTCTTTCTGTAAATGAAGAGCAATGGGTCTGGCACAGATGCCTTGGTCATGTTAGCTTGAGAAGAATTTCTCAACTGAACAAGCTTGGTCTTGTCAGAGGCTTGCCAAATCTTAAGTACTCTTCAGATGCTCTTTGTGAAGCATGTCAGAAAGGCAAGTTTTCAAAAACCTCCTTTAAAGCAAAAAATATTGTTTCCACCTCCAGACCGTTAAAACTTCTTCACATTGATCTTTTTGGACCAGTGAAAACTAATTCGATCAATGGTAAGAAATACGGACTAGTCATCGTTGATGATTACAGTCGTTGGACATCGGTGAAATTCTTAAAACACAAGGATGAGTCACATTCTGTGTTTGCTTCCTTCTGCATCCAAGTACAAAATGAGAAAAATTACAAAATCATCAAAGTCAGAAGTGATCATGGTGGAGAATTTGAAAACAAGGACTTTGAAAACCTTTTTGATTCACATGGGACATTCCATGACTTTTCTTGTCCTAGAACTCCACAACAAAATCGAGTTGTAGAAAGAAAGAACAGAACTTTACAAGAAATGGCTCGCACCATGATCCAAGAAACTGACATGGCTAAGCATTTTTGGGCAGAAGTAATCAACACTGCGTGTTATATTCAAAATAGAATCTCTATTAGACCTATCTAGAATAAAACCCCTTATGAATTGTGGAAGAATAAAATTCCCAACATTTCCTATTTTCATCCATTTGGATGTACTTGTTTTATGTAAAATACTAAAGAGAATCTTGGCAAGTTTGATTCTAAAGGACATAAGTGTCTGCTATTAGGATACTCTGAACGCTCAAAAGGATACAGAGTTTATAACACAGAATCACGGATTGTGGAAGAATCAATTCATGTTAGATTCAATGACAAGCCTGACTCTGAAAAGTCAGAGCTAGTTGAAAAGCTTGCAGGTTTGGAAATTAGCTTCTCAGAACCTAAAGAAAAGGCAAATGAAGTCAAAGACCAGCAAAACCCTACGCTGGATACCACCGATGTAACTCCGAATACTCCACAACAAAAGAAAAGAAGAACGTCTACTTCTCACCCTGAGGAACTAATTCTGGGTAGCAAGGATGCTCCAATCAGAACCAGATCAGCTTTCAGACCATCAGAAGAAACACTCTTAGGACTGGTGTCGTTAATTTAACCAACTACGATTGAAGAAGCCCTTATGGACAAAGACTGGGTTCTGGCTATGGAAGAAGAACTGAATCAATTTTCAAAGAATGATGTTTGGGATCTAGTTCCAAAACCTAAGAATGTTCATGTTATTGGAACCAAATGGGTATTCAGAAACAAGCTAAATAAGAAGGGAGAAGTTGTCAGAAACAAGGCACGACTTGTCGCTCAGGGATACAGTCAACAAGAAGGAATTGATTACAACGAAACTTTTGCTCCTCTCGCCAGACTTGAAGCAATATGGTTATTAATTTCCTTTTTAGTAAACCGTAACATCACCCTATATCAGATGGATGTTAAGAGTGCATTCTTAAATGGTTATATATCAGAAGAAGTCTATGTCAAACAACCTCCTGGTTTTGAAAATTCAGAAAAATCAGATTTTGTCTTTAAACTCAAAAAATCACTCTATGGTTTAAAGTAAGCTCCCAGAGCTTGGTACGATAGATTGAGCAAATTTCTTTTAGAAAACAATTTCACCAGAGGAAAGGCTGACACAACTCTCTTCTGTAAAACATACAAGAATGATATTCTTATAGTTCAAATCTATGTTGATGATATTATTTTTGGTTCTGCTAACCCCTCTTTATGCGAAGAATTTTCAAAGCTAATGCAAGCAGAATTCGAAATGAGTCTGATGGGTGAGTGTCATACCCCAAATTTGTCCTACCTGTGTATAATTTTCATTTGTACTATCCATCCACTAACCTTATTCAGAAAATCCAAAAAATATGTTGCTTTTGCTTGTGGTCAGAACTCAGGGTTTCACAGGGTTGATTTGAATCGAATCGGTTCTCATTTGAGGTTCAATGGTCATACAAGTTTCAAGGTTTGGGGTGTGCATAATTTAAATGGTGTGTATGTATCTGAGGATCTAGTTAGGGTTTGTATCAAGTTGAGTGTGAGTTTTTCTCAGTTGAAGATCATCAAGGGCAGTTAATTCACTTATGTTTTTATCCAAACCAATTATCAATTAGCCATCCAAAGTCCATACTCATTTCCACTTTCTATTTCTTACCAAATTCCAATATCCATTTCATGTCCAAATACCACTTTTTTTTAGAACCCTTATCCATGTTCATTTTTGAATTTTGTTTTAATCCATGAGCATTTTCAATTTATTTCTCATTATTATCTTTTTATTTTATTATTAGAGTTTTTACCAAAACAAATCACAAAAATTCAATAAAAGCCTAATCCCAAATTCCATATTGTACAAGTCCATTCATATAAAAATTACAAAAAAAAAAAGCTGATACAAAACGTACAAGCAGTGCCTCATTTGAATATACTCTCAGTTACGAAAAGGAATGAAGGAGGGAAAATTAGTTTCATTAATGGAGGAACATTTGATTTTGCTGAGAGTTCAATAAAAAAATCCAATCCATGTTTATCATCATAAAAGACACGACCTTCATTTTCGGATTACACATAACCAAACACAAACAACATCAAGACTCTCTCAATTTGTTTCTATGACCAATCTATCATCATCATTAACATAACCTTTCATCAAACTACCAAAAACCATCATTCAAAAACTCTTTATCAACCTGCAACTTTCTCCATATGTACACTAACATAAAACAACTTGCAGCAGGACATCTACCTCCATTTTTCATTCACTTTTATCATCACTTTCCTCTTCTTACCAACACAACAACACAATAAGTTTTTTTTTTCTCAAAAAAGTCTCTTCTCACAAACCCTTACTTCACCTAACCATTAAAACTCCCTTCCAATAACACAAGTAGGGAACCACAAGAACATCCTAAATCTTTGCTCTACCATCCACCACCATACTCATCACCATCGCCTCTTCAACACAACCGATCTAACAATATGCCAGCTTCAAAATCCAACGTTCTCCCTCTGTACTAGACCCTCACACATGCTATAACCAACTACAACTTTCACAAACTTCATCCACAACAAGCATAAAAAATTCCAAATAAACAAATCGTGCTGCTCCACCATCCTACAAAACCCGTACCAGCCGACCACAAAACCCACAAAAACTGTACATAGCAGCACTACACCATTCCACACAACCCAAGCAGCAACGTTCACAAACTCGTACGAACCCGACCCCAACGCTACAACTTGACTCACGCGAGACCTCAAGATACACAACAACAAATTCTTCTCGCAAATACCCTCCATTCTCCCTATAAAACTCACTCTTTCTCACCTCAAGGAAGGGGGTTATGAGACTTAGAAAAATACTCTCTCCAAATCTTCCTGTTTTGCCCTTCACATTTTCACTCCATTCCCTCTATAAAAGCAGCCTCAAATCCTCTCTAATTCCAAGTTCTAGCCGCCGCCAAAACCCTGCAAAAATCATTCTTCGAACCTTTCTTCAACAACACGATCCAATCTCAAACCTCAACACCCAATCTTCATAAATCTCACCAAACCTTCAACCCAACCTTCATTTTTCCTTCACAAACCTAAATCCACAACAAACACCCACCCCAAATCAACCGAGTCAAACCCGTTCAATCATACGAACCAAATCGAAACCCATTCAAAATAAACCCAAAACCAGAGAGTGAGAAGAAATAGAAGAAGGGAAAGTTCAATCACACCCATTCACAAACCAAGCAGAACCGGAAACGAACCTGGAGAGAGAGAGAGAGCTCGGCGGAGTGAATCGCGCAAAGAAGGTCAGGACTCATCGTTATGTTGTCGTGGTGAATCTGAATTCATCTTCGAAGGTGGACCGTGTTGATTCACTGCGTTTTTTTTGGTTTCTCTCTGATGTTTAAAATCATTTGGTTTTTATTTTAAGTTTTTTTGTTGTTGTTGGTATTTGAACATTTGACCGTGTTTCATTATAAAAGGAATTTGTTGGCTTTTTTTTTGTATCATTCACTACTGATGTTGTTGTGGTTAGTTTAGGATGTATGGGGCTTCACGGGTTGAGTTTGTTTTTTTTTGCCATAAACCTCTCCTCACCGTTTTTTTCTATTAGAGGATGATGGGCTTTTTCATGGCCCACATGATTCCATACACCTATCTTGTTTTTTTTAAACCCTTGTTTGCTTTTAAATTTTAATTTGCTTCAAAACATTTTCTAAAAATCTTTAGTTTTTAATTATTAATTCTTTTTAACTATTTTTAAGTTCTTTTAATTCTACTCCTATTTTATCTTTCTTTTTCTTATGGGCCAATGATATCAAAAATATCATGATTTGTGGATTTATTTCAAGTAGATCTATAAATTTTGATTTATATGAGGCCTACTATTTATTTATTATTATTTCGATTTATTTTGTCATTATTTTATTCATTTTTGGGTCAATGAAAACCAAAATATTAAGATTTATCGATTTTAAATCTTGATAAAGGTGAGACCTTTATTCTTTTTCTTTATCTTTTTTCGTTTTTTTTATTTCATTTCTTATTATATTTTTCATTATTTTTCATTTTGGGTCAATGAAAACCAAATATCAAGGATTTATCGATTTTCGATTTTAAATCTTGATAAAGGTGAGCCCTTTATTCTTTTTCTTGACATTTTCGATTTTATTTCATTTATATTATTTTTCATTATTTTTATTCATTTTTGGGTCAATGAAAATCAAATACTAAAGATTATCGATTTTTCGATTTAAAATCTTAGTAAAGATGAGACCTTTCTATATTTTCGATTTAATTTCTATCTCCATTTAATTTCCATTTTTCGTATATTCTTTTAGTTGGCAATGAAAGTCAAGTATTAAAGATAATCGATTTCTCGATTAAATCTTGATTAAGACGAGACCGATTTTATTTCTATTTAGATTTTGTTTTTCTATCTTGTGTCTTTTCACTTTTGGTCAATGATAGTAAAAAATCGTTGATTATCTATTTCTCGATTAAATTCCGATTAAGACGAGACCAATTTTATTTTATGTCAATATTATACCCTGTTCATATTATCTCGATTATATTATTCATACCCTTCTTATCATATTGTTCATATCCATACTCATGTTTATCTAACCATTTCATTTGTTCACCATTAATCAAAAAACACTAAAAATATCAAAACCCTAAAGCAATAATTGATGGACTGTTGGTTGTTTGGCGACTTTTGATCAAGGCTTAGTTTAGGACACCTTGCACACACACGGCTTTCTCTTGGGCTACCTTACAATGAGACCCTTTATTTCATGTCATCCCTTGTAATTTACATGTACCCCTCTCCCATTCCGATGTACGCATTCGTTGTTTCTTTGATTGTGGTTTGTTTACTAGGAGCACCCCTAGGGACTAGCATAGGCAACCCATTTTCAAACTAATTCTCGATTCGTCGTCGAGCCATTTTCAAACAAACCCTTTTCAACCAAATCCTCGATTTGTCGTCGAGCCATTTTCAAATCAACCTCTAACCAATTCTTTTTTCAAACCAAACTCTTTTCATAAATAAACCCTTGATCCAATGTCAAGCAGATTTTCATAATAAGCTTCAAAAACAATTAACAACTATCGCAACTCTTTTAAGGTGAAAAATTGGGGTTCAAGTCTTTGATCTTCCTTCGATTGTTTGGGTGCGAGTTCTCTTACTCGTGTGTGAGCAATTGACGCCTCTTCTTTTAACAAATCAAATCCTTTTCAAAATAACCAAGCGCATACAATAAACCCTTGATCCCACGTCAAGCGGATTTTCATAATAAAACTCGAAAACGACTAACAACTATCGTAATTCTTTTTCAAGGTGAAAAATGGGGGTTCAAGTCTTTAATCTCTCTTCGATTATTTGGGTGCGAGTTCTATTACTCGTGTGTGAGTAATTGGCGCCTCTTTAAAAGTTAACCAACTCCCTTGTTTCGTGGGCGTACCACGAACTACGACTGCTCTGATTCTTTACTCTCTTCCGAGTAAAGATACGTAGGCACAAGATTGCGACGATCTTGGTGAGCACACTTTTTCTTTTCCCCCCGTTTCCACACTACCATCTCTTTCCGTCAAACCCCGTAGTCGAACTACGATTGCTCTGATTTCTCATTCTCATCCGAATGAGCATACGTAGGCCCGAGGTCGCGATGATCTTGCCGAGCACCCTATCCTTAAACCACCCATTTCCCCTTTAGTATCCTTCCCTTTTATCTTACCATTTTGCATTTATCATAGAGAAGAAAATAGACAAACTTAGCTAACGAGTACTGCGATTCGAATCAAGAGGTTCCCGTTGGGTACAACGGACGTGAGGGGGTGCGCGTACCTTCCCCTCACGTAACCGACTCCCGAACCCAGAATGTGGTTGCGACGACCATGTTCTTATCCTCTCCCTCAAAGGTTTTCTTATCCCTCTTTTGGGATAAATAAAGTTCTGTGGCGACTCTGTCGAACCGTTTTCCGCGCCTTTCGCGTGAAGGGTCGTGTCTTCGATTAAGCGATTTTTCGAGGTGCAACAGCGAGTTAAGTTCTTTTTGGGAATTCAAATAGATCAGAAATTAGAAGCGACTTACATTCATCAAAGAAAGTACACAAAAGAACTTATGAAGAAATTCAACATGATGGACTGTAATACAGCTAAAACACCAATGCATCCAACATGTGTCATGAGAAAAGAAGAAACAGAAGTTAAGGTTTGTCAGAAGCTTTATCGTGGTATGATAAGCTCTCTCTTATATCTAACTGCTTCTAGACCTGATATATTATTCAGTGTACATTTATGTGCTAGATTCCAATCAGATCCAAGAGAATCTCATTTAACTACAGTTAAACGAATTCTAAGGTATCTGAAAGGTACTACTAACCTGGGCTTGATGTATGAGAAAACATCTGAGTATACTCCTTCTGGTTACTGTGATGCAGATTATGCTGGAGACAGATTGGAAAGAAAGAGCACATCTGGAAACTGTCAGTTCCCGGGGAACAATCTAATTGATAACACGTAAATGTATCCTTTATTTGACTTGACTTGCATGAATTTCAATTATGTTTTATTCACTTTTTCCCAATTTATGCTTTATATTACCCGCATTTATTTATGTTTTTCAGGTACTCGAGTCGGATCAGAATTTATCAGAAAGTGAAAATTTAATGAAGAATTAAAGAAGAATTGAAGAAGAAAAAGAAAATATGATGGAAAGAAAATAGAAGGAAAGAAATGGAAGAAGGAAAGAAAAAGAATGCAAAGAAATTGAAGAAAAGAAAAAGAAAAAATATAAATAAAACGGGTGGGGCCCACCACACTTCATAAGGGTGGTGCCTGCCACCACAAATGAAGGTGGCGCCCACCACCAAATAAAAGTGGCACCAGCCACCAAATTATGTGGCACTAGCCACAAAAACTAAGGTGGCTCCCACCACCCCAAAAGTGGCGCCTGCCACATTGAATATGAAAGAGAGAAGTGGCTCCTGCCACTTAGGAAAATAGTGAAAAGTGTGGCGGAGGCCACACTAAAATGTAGGAAAGAAGTGGTGAGTGCCACTCCTATATTTTCTCCAGTCTCTTCGCAGACGTCTAGACTACAACACAACTTCGTTCAACCATTCCTATTTTCATTCCTACTTTCACGAAGAAAACGACCAGTAACCGGCGATGACCACTGAATATAAAATGAGAGGAATTTTTCTGAGAGGGGGTCGACTTCCATTTGCCAGAATTTCCTTGTTTTAGTTTTTAGGCAGTTTCTTTTACCATGTAAAAAGTAATAGTCCTCCACATCGGGGACTATTACCAATATAGTTTTAGGATTTTGTTTCTGCATTGAATTTCTGTACTTTGATTCGAAGCATTACAATTCAGCATCTATTTAATTTCAGGTTCCCTTTATCGTTTATTTTACCGCTATTGTTTTCTAATTTAATTGCTAAATCATGTTTCTCATTATGTTTTATTACCGTAATTGCATGTTGATTTTCCTATCTATGTCTAGCTAAATTGTCCCGAGTCCGGCGTATGAGGACCGTCGTTACCGACGGGACTCGGTAGAAAATAATAGGTGCGAACTTTTGATTAAAATTCTATTTTGGTTTTAATTTCCAAGTCTAATTTAAATAGCTTTGTCACTAGAGTGAGAGGTTATTTAACACAATTTTGTCCCGAGAGTGAGAAATTAATTAAGGTTAGAGCCGGCACTGCGAGAGCATGGGGATCGAACCGGATAGTGGAAATTAGGCAACATATCTAAATACAGCGAAAGCGCTTTAGACACGTTTAGGATATTATTGGCTTTTAAAATATATTTCCTAGTTACCGGGCGAGCGAGAGCAAAATCTTGGGATTAGGGAGCATGACTTTAGCTAATACCGCGAGAGCGTGAGGCGGAGTTTTTAAGTCGGTATATTCTACAGAACTAAGTTATAGTTGTAACTAGTACTCGAGTTCTACAAAGTCCTTTAGGAGCGCGGAATCTATATTCCGGCCTCTCTTTATTATCATATTTTCTAAGTTCATTTTTAGTTTTAGTTCTAGTTTCCCTTTTATCTAATATCATTAGCCTTAGCTTTACAAAGCGACGATAGATTACAGTAGGTTGACATTGGTCTCTGTGGGTTCGGTAATCTTTTATATTACTTCGATATTTCCGTGCACTTGCGGACGCATCAAGTATTTGGCGCCGTTGCCGGGGACCAACAGTCAATATTGTTATTCCATTGTTGCACCGTATAGACTAAGGTACTCATTACTAAGTATCACCCAAATTTTTTCTACAATCACCACTCCCAGTATTTCGAGGAATCGCAAGAATCCCATAATTCCAACTTCGAAATGCAAATGGAGAATTTCAATGCATCACTAACTCATTCTCACCAAAATTACCTCTGCAACTACCAATCCCAACATTTTGTGGAGTCGCAAGAATCACATAATTCCAACCTTGAAATATTAATGCAAGATTTTAATGCGACACTGACTCACTCCCAATATCTCGAGGCACCGCAACCAAATTTTCCCTATGATTACCACTCCCAATATTTTGAGGAACCGCAAGAATCCGTCAATTCCAACCTCAAAAGATTAATGGAGGATTTCATTGAAACAACAACTAATTCTAGGTTAGAATCTATGATGAAGCACTTTGTGGAGACGCAAACTCTCCAGAATGAAGAGCTTAGAAGACAACATCTCGATACTTATGAAACCCTTAGGCAGATAAACACTATGGTCAAGTCCCTCGCGACTCACACTGAGGCATTGGAGACTCAAATCTCCCTGCTTGCACAGACGCCTATAGGACCCTCCCTTGAGGAACTTGTGGATGTTGTAGTGACCAGTAGTGGAAGACAAATCGAGAATCCAGAGGAGAGAGATGATGAGGTTGAGGAGAGTGATAATGAGGTTGAGGAGAGTTCTGGTGAGAAGAGAGTAGAGATTGAGAAAATTCCATCGACACCATCCGAAAGGGAGGTTGTCGAAGAGGTAGCGAAGGAAGCACCTAATGTCGTTCCTCCTCCATAAACCCCACCAATTCCTTTCTCGCAAAGGTTTGTGGAAGCTAAGGTAGAATCCCAATCCAAAACATATGCGGAGGTATTGGAAAATATCCACACCAATGCATCTTTGTTTGAGGTCACGCATATAAAGAGAAAATTCGAGGACCATGAAACTAGGGATATCATTACTGCTAAGAGGGTAAGGTTAGACTTTGAGATGGTGGATGAGATAACTAAGCCCAAACTTGAAAAACTAATACTTAGGATAGATCCAGAACCACCACCACAAGTTCAAAAGAATGAACCGCCCCACAGAAGGAAGAAAGGAAAAGGTGAGGGATATGTGAGATGGCTTGATAAATGGCCATGGAAACCGAAGATTAACAATCCTAACCGTCGATCTATCGACGTTAAACAAAGCCCTGCGTGGGTGGCAACCCGCGAGCTTTTAATTTAATGTTTTACTTTTATTGTTTGTAATTGCAGAAAATAAAGAATTGTATCGCTTGTCACGTATCAGCTGCATTTAGGTGAAAGATCTCGAGATGACAAATCCCTTAAAATGACATGGTGCCCACGGACATTCCTATGAATGTCGCTGCTGGTGGTGACACCGATGATGAGTATGATAGGAGAGGGCATATCTCTCCCGTTCGTGACTCACATTCTCCTTGTCCTTTCGCATGGTCAGGTTCCACCTGCACACACCGTACCGTATTTTTCTAACATTTTTTGCAGGTACTTCCTTCTAAAACAAATAGTATGATGAGCGGCTTCAGTAAAGTGAAGTTTCAGCAAATTCAGATAACTCGTAGTACAAGACGTCGGGGTAGAAGTGGCCAGCGAAGACAGGGACAACATGGGAAGAATCAGAGTGAATTTGGCTGTGATAACATGCAATGGCATTCATACAGGTTCTATAATTCCTTTTTTCCACCTTTTATCAAAACATTGAGGACAATGTTTGGTTTAAGTGTGGGGGAGGAACATTTACCGCTTTCTAGTTAGATTTACTATTTTCTAGCATGATTTTAAATTTTTTTCTGTTTTAATGTTTCGTCGCGTCTTTGCATGTGTTGTCGAGTCTTTATGCGTGATTTTATGTTGCTTATCGATTTCCCCATTCTCTCGAGCCATACCAAATATTTTGAAAATTTTTTAGTTAAAAATAGTATTTCTTTTGAAAATCTTAGGTTACAGACGAAATTGAGGTTAAATTGTGAGACTTGGGAAAATTCCGCAAGATCGGTATCGTTCTAACACCGTGAGCCTCCCAATTATGGAAATCAATTTGAGTACTTGTTATGCCCTAGCCTTAAGTTCTCACCCCTTTAGTAGTCCCTAATTAGTTCATTTAGCAGTCAGCATCATCCTAAGCACGCCCGAAGTAGGAAGCCGGTGCAAATAAGTGTATGATCTCAGGCTTAAAAGGTAAATTAAGAAAAAAAATGAATTGAATGAAAAGAAATGCTCCTTCTAAGTTAGGCGATCCTCACCCGATCATTTAGCCCAACGGTGCAATCTTCTTTATTTTATTGATATGTGCAAAAGAAAAAAATGATGATGATAATGAGATCATAGTCACTATCAGGCTATCCCACCATGAGTGTGAAAGGATAACGGGCTTAATGTGATTGCGCCAGAATGAAAAGGGATAAAAGAAGGATGAGTGAGTTAGACTTAGGTATAATGACATGATTCGGATTGGTTTGTATAGGAGGGAGGTTGATGACCGCAAAAGCAAAAATTGTGTTGTTACGATATCCTTAGTGTGTGAGCAAGTACCTATCGACACAAACTTATCCGAAGTAGAGTTGGTAGCTTAGGATGAGTATCCGTATACACTATTTTTTCTCGCAAGTCATGGTTTGCTTGAGGACAAGCAAAGGTTTAAGTGTGGGGGTGTTGATAACACGTAAATGTATCGTTTATTTGACTTGACTTGCATGAATTTCTATTATGTTTTATTCGCTTTTTCCCGATTTATGCTTTATATTACCCGCATTTATTTATGTTTTTCAGGTACTCGAGTCAGATCAGAATTTATCAGAAAGTGAAAATTTAATGAAGAATTAAAGAAGAATTGAAGAAGAAAAAGAAAATATGATGGAAAGAAAATAGAAGGAAAGAAATGGAAGAAGGAAAGAAAAAGAATGGAAAGAAATTGAAGAAAAGAAAAAGAAAAAAAATAAATAAAAGGGGTGGGGCCCACCACACTTCATAAGGGTGGCGCCTGCCACCACAAATGAAGGTGGCGCCCACCACCAAATAAAAGTGGCACCAGCCACCAAATTATATGGCACTAGCCACAAAAACTAAGGTGGCTCCCACCACCCCAAAAGTGGCGCCTGCCACATTGAATATGAGAGAGAGAAGTGGCTCCTACCACTTAGGAAAATAGTGAAAAGTGTGGCGAGGGCCACACTAAAATGTAGGAAAGAAGTGGCGAGTGCCACTCCTATATTTTCTCCAGTCTCTTCGCAGACGTCTAGACTACAACACAACTTCGTTCAACCATTCTTATTTTCATTCCTACTTTCACGAAGAAAACGACCAGTAACCGGCGATGACCACTGAATATAAAACGAGAGTAATTTTCCTGAGAGGGGGTCGACTTCCATTTGCCAGAATTTCCTTGTTTTAGTTTTTAGGCAGTTTCTTTTACCATGTAAAAAGTAATAGTTCTCCACATTGGGGACTATTACCAATATAGTTTTAGGATTTTGTTTCTGCATTGAATTTCTGTACTTTGATTCGAAGCATTACAATTCAGCATCTATTTAATTCCAGGTTCCCTTTATCGTTTATTTTACCACTATTGTTTTCTAATTTAATTGCTAAATCATGTTTCTCATTATGTTTTATTACCGTAATTGCATGTTGATTTTCCTATCTATGTCTAGCTAAATTGTTCCGAGTCCGGCGTATGAGGACCGTCGTTACCGACGGGACTCGGTAGAAAATAATAGGTGCGAACTTATGATTAAAATTCTATTTTGGTTTTAATTTCCAAGTCTAATTTAAATAGCTTTGTCACTTGAGTGAGAGGTTATTTAACACAATTTTGTCCCGAGAGTGAGAAATTAATTAAGGTTAGAGCCGGCACTGCGAGAGCGTGGGGATCGAACCGGATAGTGGAAATTAGGCAACATATCTAAATACAGCGAAAGCGCTTTAGATACGTTTAGGATATTATTGGCTTTTAAAATATATTTCCTAGTTACCGGGCGAGCGAGAGCAAAATCTTGGGATTAGGGAGCATGACTTTAGCTAATACCGCGAGAGCGTGAGGCGGAGTTTTTAAGTCGGTATATTCCACAGAACTAAGTTATAGTTGTAACTAGTACTTGAGTTCTACAAAGTCCTTTAGGAGCGCGGAATCTATATTCCGGCCTCTCTTTATTATCATATTTTCTAAGTTCATTTTTAGTTTTAGTTCTAGTTTCCCTTTTATCTAATATCATTAGCCTTAGCTTTACAAAGCGACGATAGATTACAGTAGGTTGACATTGGTCTCTGTGGGTTCGGTAATCTTTTATATTACTTCGATATTTCCGTGCACTTGCGGACGCATCAAGTATTTGGCGCCGTTGCCGGGGACCAACAGTCAATATTGTTATTCCATTGTTGCACCGTATAGACTAAGGCACTCATTACTAAGTATCACCCAAATTTTTTCTACAATCACCACTCCCAGTATTTCGAGGAATCGCAAGATTCCCATAATTCCAACTTCGAAATACAAATGGAGAATTTCAATGCATCACTAACTCATTCTCACCAAAATTACCTCTGCAACTACCAATCCCAACATTTTGTGGAGTCGCAAGAATCACATAATTCCAACCTTGAAATATTAATGCAAGTTTTAAATGCGACACTGACTCACTCCCAATATCTCGAGGCACCGCAACCAAATTTTCCCTATGATTACCACTCCCAATATTTTGAGGAACCGCAAGAATCCGTCAATTCCAACCTCGAAAGATTAATGGAGGATTTCATTGAAACAACAACTAATTCTAGGTTAGAATCTATGATGAAGCACTTTGTGGAGACACAAACTCTCCAGAATGAAGAGCTTAGAAGACAACATCTCGATACTTATGAAAACCTTAGGCAGATAAACACTATGGTCAAGTCCCTCGCGACTCACACTGAGGCATTGGAGACTCAAATCTCCCTGCTTGCACAGACGCCTATAGGACCCTCCCTTGAGGAGCATGTGGATGTTGTAGTGACCAGTAGTGGAAGACAAATCGAGAATCCAGAGGAGAGTGATGATGAGGTTGAGGAGAGTGATAATGAGGTTGAGGAGAGTTCTGGTGAGAAGAGAGTAGAGATTGAGAAAATTCCATCGACACCATCCGAAAGGGAGGTTGTCGAAGAGGTAGCGAAGGAAGCACCTAATGTCGTTCCTCCCCCATATACCCCACCAATTCCTTTCTCCCAAAGGTTTGTGGAAGCTAAGGTAGAATCCCAATCCAAAACATATGCGGAGGTATTGGAAAATATCCACACCGATGCATCTTTGTTTGAGGTCACGCATATAAAGAGAAAATTCGAGGACCATGAAACTAGGGATATCATTACTGCTAAGAGGGTAAGGTTAGACTTTGAGATGGTGGATGAGATAACTAAGCCCAAACTTGAAAAACTAATACTTAGGATAGATCCAGAACCACCACCACAAGTTCAAAAGAATGAACCGCCCCACAGAAGGAAGAAAGGAAAAGGTGAGGGATATGTGAGATGGCTTGATAAATGGCCATGGAAACCGAAGATTAACAATCCTAACCGTCGATCTATCGACGTTAAACAAAGTCCTGCGTGGGTGGCAACCCGCGAGCTTTTAATTTAATGTTTTACTTTTATTGTTTGTGTTTGCAGAAAATAAAGAATTGTATCGCTTGTCACGTATCAGCTGCATTTAGGTGAAAGATCTCGAGATGACAAATCCCTTAAAATGACATGGTGTCCACGGACATTCCTATGAATGTCGCTGCTGGTGGTGACACCGATGATGAGTATGATAGGAGAGGGCATATCTCTCCCGTTCGTGACTCACATTCTCCTTGTCCTTTCGCATGGTCAGGTTCCACCTCCACACACCGTACCGTATTTTTCTAACATTTTTTGCAGGTACTTCCTTCGAAAACAAATAGTATGATGAGCGGCTTCAGTCAAGTGAAGTTTCAGGAAATTCAGATAACTCGTAGTACAAGACGTCGGGGTAGAAGTGGCCAGCGAAGACAGGGACAACATGGGAAGAATCAGAGTGAATTTGGCTGTGATAACATGCAATGGCATTCATACAGGTTCTATAATTCCTTTTTTCCACCTTTTATCAAAACATTGAGGACAATGTTTGGTTTAAGTGTGGGGGAGGAACATTTACCGCTTTCTAGTTAGATTTACTATTTTCTAGCATGATTTTAAAATTTTTTCTGTTTTAATGTTTCGTCGCGTCTTTGCATGTGTTGTCGAGTCTTTATGCGTGATTTTATGTTGCTTATCGATTTCCCCATTCTCTCGAGCCATACCAAATATTTTGAAAATTTTTTAGTTAAAAATAGTATTTCTTTTGAAAATCTTAGGTTACAGACGAAATTGAGGTTAAATTGTGAGACTTGGGAAAATTCCGCAAGATCGGTATCGTTCTAACACCGTGAGCCTCCCAATTATGGAAATCAATTTGAGTACTTGTTATGCCCTAGCCTTAAGTTCTCACCCCTTTAGTAGTCCCTAATTAGTTCATTTAGCAGTCAGCACCATCCTAAGCACGCCCGAAGTAGGAAGCCGGTGCAAATAAGTGTATGATCTCAGGCTTAAAAGGTAAATTAAGAAAAAAAATGAATTGAATGAAAAGAAATGCTCCTTCTAAGTTAGGTGATCCTCACCCGATCATTTAGCCCAACGGTGCAATCTTCTTTATTTTATTGATATGTGCAAAAGAAAAAAATGATGATGATAATGAGATCATAGTCACTATCAGGCTATCCCACCATGAGTGTGAAAGGATAATAGGCTTAATGTGATTGCGCCAGAATGAAAAGGGATAAAAGAAGGATGAGTGAGTTAGACTTAGGTATAATGACATGATTCGGATTGGTTTGTATAGGAGGGAGGTTGATGACCGCAAAAGCAAAAATTGTGTTGTTACGATATCCTTAGTGTGTGAGTAATTACCTATCGACACAAACTTAACCGAAGTAGAGTTGGTAGCTTAGGATGAGTATCCGTATACACTATTTTTTCTCGCAAGTCATGGTTTGCTTGAGGACAAGCAAAGGTTTAAGTGTGGGGGTGTTGATAACACGTAAATGTATCGTTTATTTGACTTGACTTGCATGAATTTCTATTATGTTTTATTCGCTTTTTCCCGATTTATGCTTTATATTACCCGCATTTATTTATGTTTTTCAGGTACTCGAGTCGGATCAGAATTTATCAGAAAGTGAAAATTTAATGAAGAATTAAAGAAGAATTGAAGAAGAAAAAGAAAATATGATGGAAAGAAAATAGAAGGAAAGAAATGGAAGAAGGAAAGAAAAAGAATGGAAAGAAATTGAAGAAAAGAAAAAGAAAAAAAATAAATAAAAGGGGTGGGGCCCACCACACTTCATAAGGGTGGCGCCTGCCACCACAAATGAAGGTGGCGCCCACCACCAAATAAAAGTGGCACCAGCCACCAAATTATGTGGCACTAGCCACAAAAACTAAGGTGGCTCCCACCACCCCAAAAGTGGCGCCTGCCACATTGAATATGAGAGAGAGAAGTGGCTCCTACCACTTAGGAAAATAGTGAAAAGTGTGGCGAGGGCCACACTAAAATGTAGGAAAGAAGTGGCGAGTGCCACTCCTATATTTTCTCCAGTCTCTTCGCAGACGTCTAGACTACAACATAACTTAGTTCAACCATTCTTATTTTCATTCCTACTTTCACGAAGAAAACGACCAGTAACCGGCGATGACCACTGAATATAAAACGAGAGGAATTTTCCTGAGAGGGGGTCGACTTCCATTTGCCAGAATTTCCTTGTTTTAGTTTTTAGGCAATTTCTTTTACCATGTAAAAAGTAATAGTTCTCCACATCGGGGACTATTACCAATATAGTTTTAGGATTTTGTTTCTGCATTGAATTTCTATACTTTGATTCGAAGCATTACAATTCAGCATCTATTTAATTCCAGGTTCCCTTTATCGTTTATTTTACCTCTATTTTTTTCTAATTTAATTGCTAAATCATGTTTCTCATTATGTTTTATTACCGTAATTGCATGTTGATTTTCCTATCTATGTCTAGCTAAATTATCCCGAGTCCGGCGTATGAGGACCGTCGTTACCGACGGGACTCGGTAGAAAATAATAGGTGCGAACTTATGATTAAAATTCTGTTTTGGTTTTAATTTCCAAGTCTAATTTAAATAGCTTTGTCACGAGAGTGAGAGGTTATTTAACACAATTTTGTCACGAGAGTGAGAAATTAATTAAGGTTAAAGTCGGCACTGCGAGAGCGTGGGGATCGAACCGGATAGTGGAAATTAGGCAACATATCTAAATACAACGAAAGCGCTTTAGATACGTTTAGGATATTATTGGCTTTCAAAATATATTTCCTAGTTACCGGGCGAGCGAGAGCAAAATCTTGGGATTAGGGAGCATGACTTTAGTTAATACCGCGAGAGCGTGAGGCGGAGTTTTTAAGTCGGTATATTCTACAGAACTAAGTTATAGTTGTAATTAGTACTCGAATTCTACAAAGTCCTTTAAGAACGCGGAATCTATATTCCGGCCTCTCTTTATTATCATATTTTCTAAGTTCATTTTTAGTTTTAGTTCTAGTTTCCCTTTTATCTAATATCATTAGCCTTAGCTTTACAAAGCGACGATAGATTACAGTAGGTTAACATTGGTCTCTGTGGGTTCGACAATCTTTTATATTACTTCAATATTTCCGTGCACTTGCGGACGCATCAAGTATTTGGCGCCGTTGCCGGGGACCAACAGTCAATATTGTTATTCCATTGTTGCACCGTATAGACTAAGGCACTCATTACTAAGTATCACCCAAATTTTTTCTACAATCACCACTCCCAGTATTTCGAGGAATCACAAGAATCCCATAATTCCAACTTCGAAATACAAATGGAGAATTTCAATGCATCACTAACTCATTCTCACCAAAATTACCTCTGCAACTACCAATCCCAACATTTTGTGGAGTCGCAAGAATCACATAATTCCAACCTTGAAATATTAATGCAAGATTTCAATGCGACACTGACTCACTCCCAATATCTCGAGGCACCGCAACCAAATTTTCCCTATGATTACCAATCCCAATATTTTGAGGAACCACAAGAATCCGTCAATTCCAACCTCGAAAGATTAATGGAGGATTTCATTGAAACAACAACTAATTCTAGGTTAGAATCTATGATGAAGCACTTTGTGGAGACGCAAACTCTCCAGAATGAAGAGCTTAGAAGACAACATCTCGATACTTATGAAACCCTTAGGCAGATAAACACTATGGTCAAGTCCCTCGCGACTCACACTGAGGCATTGGAGACTCAAATCTCCCTGCTTGCACAGACGCCTATAGGACCCTCCCTTGAGGAGCATGTGGATGTTGTAGTGACCAGTAGTGGAAGACAAATCGAGAATCCAGAGGAGAGAGATGATGAGGTTGAGGAGAGTGATAATGAGGTTGAGGAGAGTTCTGGTGAGAAGAGAGTAGAGATTGAGAAAATTCCATCGACACCATCCGAAAGGGAGGTTGTCGAAGAGGTAGCGAAGGAAGCACCTAATGTCGTTCCTCCTCCATATACCCCACCAATTCCTTTCTCGCAAAGGTTTGTGGAAGCTAAGGTAGAATCCCAATCCAAAACATATGCGGAGGTATTGGAAAATATCCACACCGATGCATCTTTGTTTGAGGTCACGCATATAAAGAGAAAATTCGAGGACCATGAAACTAGGGATATCATTACTGCTAAGAGGGTAAGGTTAGACTTTGAGATGGTGGATGAGATAACTAAGCCCAAACTTGAAAAACTAATACTTAGGATAGATCCAGAACCACCACCACAAGTTCAAAAGAATGAACCGCCCCACAGAAGGAAGAAAGGAAAAGGTGAGGGATATGTGAGATGGCTTGATAAATGGCCATGGAAACCGAAGATTAACAATCCTAACCGTCGATCTATCGACGTTAAATAAAGCCCTGCGTGGGTGGCAATCCGCGAGCTTTTAATTTAATGTTTTACTTTTATTGTTTGTGTTTGCAGAAAATAAAGAATTGTATCGCTTGTCACGTATCAGCTGCATTTAGGTGAAAGATCTCGAGATGACAAATCCCTTAAAATGACATGGTGCCCACGGACATTCCTATGAATGTCGTTGCTGGTGGTGACACCGATGATGAGTATGATAGGAGAGGGCATATCTCTCCCGTTCGTGACTCACATTCTCCTTGTCCTTTCGCATGGTCAGGTTCCACCTGCACACACCGTACCGTATTTTTCTAACATTTTTTGCAGGTACTTCCTTCGAAAACAAATAGTATGATGAGCGGCTTCAGTAAAGTGAAGTTTCAGCAAATTCAGATAACTTGTAGTACAAGACGCCGGGGTAGAAGTGGCCAGCGAAGACAGGGACAACATGGGAAGAATCAGAGTGAATTTGGCTGTGATAACATGCAATGGCATTCATACAGGTTCTATAATTCCTTTTTTCCACCTTTTATCAAAACATTGAGGACAATGTTTGGTTTAAGTGTGGGGGAGGAACATTTACCGCTTTCTAGTTAGATTTACTATTTTCTAGCATGATTTTAAAATTTTTTCTTTTTAATGTTTCGTCGCGTCTTTGCATGTGTTGTCGAGTCTTTATGCGTGATTTTATGTTGCTTATCGATTTCCCCATTCTCTCGAGCCATACCAAATATTTTGAAAATTTTTTAGTTAAAAATAGTATTTCTTTTGAAAATCTTAGGTTACAGACGAAATTGAGGTTAAATTGTGAGACTTGGGAAAATTCCGCAAGATCGGTATCGTTCTAACACCGTGAGCCTCCCAATTATGGAAATCAATTTGAGTACTTGTTATTCCCTAGCCTTAAGTTCTCACCCCTTTAGTAGTCCCTAATTAGTTCATTTAGCAGTCAGCACCATCCTAAGCACGCCCGAAGTAGGAAGCCGGTGCAAATAAGTGTATGATCTCAGGCTTAAAAGGTAAATTAAGAAAAAAAAATGAATTGAATGAAAAGAAATGCTCCTTCTAAGTTAGGTGATCCTCACCCGATCATTTAGCCCAACGGTGCAATCTTCTTTATTTTATTGATATGTGCAAAAGAAAAAAATGATGATGATAATGAGATCATAGTCACTATCAGGCTATCCCACCATGAGTGTGAAAGGATAACGGGCTTAATGTGATTGCGCCAGAATGAAAAGGGATAAAAGAAGGATGAGTGAGTTAGACTTAGGTATAATGACATGATTCGGATTGGTTTGTATAGGAGGGAGGTTGATGACCGCAAAAGCAAAAATTGTGTTGTTACGATATCCTTAGTGTGTGAGCAAGTACCTATCGACACAAACTTAACCGAAGTAGAGTTGGTAGCTTAGGATGAGTATCCGTATACACTATTTTTTCTCGCAAGTCATGGTTTGCTTGAGGACAAGCAAAGGTTTAAGTGTGGGGGTGTTGATAACACGTAAATGTATCGTTTATTTGACTTGACTTGCATGAATTTCTATTATGTTTTATTCGCTTTTTCCCGATTTATGCTTTATATTACCCGCATTTATTTATGTTTTTCAGGTACTCGAGTCGGATCAGAATTTATCAGAAAGTGAAAATTTAATGAAGAATTAAAGAAGAATTGAAGAAGAAAAAGAAAATATGATGGAAAGAAAATAGAAGGAAAGAAATGGAAGAAGGAAAGAAAAATAATGGAAAGAAATTGAAGAAAAGAAAAAGAAAAACAATAAATAAAAGGGGTGGGGCCCACCACACTTCATAAGGGTGGCGCCTGCCACCACAAATGAAGGTGGCGCCCACCACCAAATAAAAGTGGCACCAGCCACCAAATTATGTGGCACTAGCCACAAAAACTAAGGTGGCTCCCACCACCCCAAAAGTGGCGCCTGCCACATTGAATATGAGAGAGAGAAGTGGCTCCTACCACTTAGGAAAATAGTGAAAAGTGTGGCGAGGGCCACACTAAAATGTAGGAAAGAAGTGGCGAGTGCCACTCCTATATTTTCTCCAGTCTCTTCGCAGACGTCTAGACTACAACACAACTTCGTTCAACCATTCTTATTTTCATTCCTACTTTCACGAAGAAAACGACCAGTAACCGGCGATGACCACTGAATATAAAACGAGAGGAATTTTCCTGAGAGGGGGTCGACTTCCATTTGCCAGAATTTCCTTGTTTTAGTTTTTAGGCAGTTTCTTTTACCATGTAAAAAGTAATAGTTCTCCACATCGGGGACTATTACCAATATAGTTTTAGGATTTTGTTTCTGCATTGAATTTCTATACTTTGATTCGAAGCATTACAATTTAGCATCTATTTAATTCCAGGTTCCCTTTATCGTTTATTTTACCTCTATTGTTTTCTAATTTAATTGCTAAATCATCTTTCTCATTATGTTTTATTACCGTAATTGCATGTTGATTTTCCTATCTATGTCTAGCTAAATTATCCCGAGTCCGGCGTATGAGGACCGTCGTTACCGACGGGACTCGGTAGAAAATAATAAGTGCGAACTTATGATTAAAATTCTGTTTTGGTTTTAATTTCCAAGTCTAATTTAAATAGCTTTGTCACGAGAGTGAGAGGTTATTTAACACAATTTTGTCACGAGAGTGAGAAATTAATTAAGGTTAAAGCCGGCACTGCGAGAGCGTGGGGATCGAACCGGATAGTGGAAATTAGGCAACATATCTAAATACAGCGAAAGCGCTTTAGATACGTTTAGGATATTATTGGCTTTCAAAATATATTTCCTAGTTACCGGGCGAGCGAGAGCAAAATCTTGGGATTAGGGAGCATGACTTTAGTTAATACCGCGAGAGCGTGAGGCGGAGTTTTTAAGTCGGTATATTCTACAGAACTAAGTTATAGTTGTAATTAGTACTCGAATTCTACAAAGTCCTTTAGGAACGCGGAATCTATATTCCGGCCTCTCTTTATTATCATATTTTCTAAGTTCATTTTTAGTTTTAGTTCTAGTTTCCCTTTTATCTAATATCATTAGCCTTAGCTTTACAAAGCGACGATAGATTACAGTAGGTTGACATTGGTCTCTGTGGGTTCGACAATCTTTTATATTACTTCAATATTTCCGTGCACTTGCGGACGCATCAAGTATTTGGCGCCGTTGCCGGGGACCAACAGTCAATATTGTTATTCCATTGTTGCACCGTATAGACTAAGGCACTCATTACTAAGTATCACCCAAATTTTTTCTACAATCACCACTCCCAGTATTTCGAGGAATCACAAGAATCGCATAATTCCAACTTCGAAATACAAATGGAGAATTTCAATGCATCACTAACTCATTCTCACCAAAATTACCTCTGCAACTACCAATCCCAACATTTTGTGGAGTCGCAAGAATCACATAATTCCAACCTTGAAATATTAATGCAAGATTTCAATGCGACACTGACTCACTCCCAATATCTCGAGGCACCGCAACCAAATTTTCCCTATGATTACCAATCCCAATATTTTGAGGAACCGCAAGAATCCGTCAATTCCAACCTCGAAAGATTAATGGAGGATTTCATTGAAACAACAACTAATTCTAGGTTAGAATCTATGATGAAGCACTTTGTGGAGACGCAAACTCTCCAGAATGAAGAGCTTAGAAGACAACATCTCGATACTTATGAAACCCTTAGGCAGATAAACACTATGGTCAAGTCCCTCGCGACTCACACTGAGGCATTGGAGACTCAAATCTCCCTGCTTGCACAGACGCCTATAGGACCCTCCCTTGAGGAGCATGTGGATGTTGTAGTGACCAGTAGTGGAAGACAAATCGAGAATCCAGAGGAGAGAGATGATGAGGTTGAGGAGAGTGATAATGAGGTTGAGGAGAGTTCTGGTGAGAAGAGAGTAGAGATTGAGAAAATTCCATCGACACCATCCGAAAGGGAGGTTGTCGAAGAGGTAGCGAAGGAAGCACCTAATGTCGTTCCTCCTCCATATACCCCACCAATTCCTTTCTCGCAAAGGTTTGTGGAAGCTAAGGTAGAATCCCAATCCAAAACATATGCGGAGGTATTGGAAAATATCCACACCGATGCATCTTTGTTTGAGGTCACGCATATAAAGAGAAAATTCGAGGACCATGAAACTAGGGATATCATTACTGCTAAGAGGGTAAGGTTAGACTTTGAGATGGTGGATGAGATAACTAAGCCCAAACTTGAAAAACTAATACTTAGGATAGATCCAGAACCACCACCACAAGTTCAAAAGAATGAACCGCCCCACAGAAGGAAGAAAGGAAAAGGTGAGGGATATGTGAGATGGCTTGATAAATGGCCATGGAAACCGAAGATTAACAATCCTAACCGTCGATCTATCGACGTTAAATAAAGCCCTGCGTGGGTGGCAATCCGCGAGCTTTTAATTTAATGTTTTACTTTTATTGTTTGTGTTTGCAGAAAATAAAGAATTGTATCGCTTGTCACGTATCAGCTGCATTTAGGTGAAAGATCTCGAGATGACAAATCCCTTAAAATGACATGGTGCCCACGGACATTCCTATGAATGTCGTTGCTGGTGGTGACACCGATGATGAGTATGATAGGAGAGGGCATATCTCTCCCGTTCGTGACTCACATTCTCCTTGTCCTTTCGCATGGTCAGGTTCCACCTGCACACACCGTACCGTATTTTTCTAACATTTTTTGCAGGTACTTCCTTCGAAAACAAATAGTATGATGAGCGGCTTCAGTAAAGTGAAGTTTCAGCAAATTCAGATAACTTGTAGTACAAGACGCCGGGGTAGAAGTGGCCAGCGAAGACAGGGACAACATGGGAAGAATCAGAGTGAATTTGGCTGTGATAACATGCAATGGCATTCATACAGGTTCTATAATTCCTTTTTTCCACCTTTTATCAAAACATTGAGGACAATGTTTTGTTTAAGTGTGGGGGAGGAACATTTACCGCTTTCTAGTTAGATTTACTATTTTCTAGCATGATTTTAAAATTTTTTCTTTTTAATGTTTCGTCGCGTCTTTGCATGTGTTGTCGAGTCTTTATGCGTGATTTTATGTTGCTTATCGATTTCCCCATTCTCTCGAGCCATACCAAATATTTTGAAAATTTTTTAGTTAAAAATAGTATTTCTTTTGAAAATCTTAGGTTACAGACGAAATTGAGGTTAAATTGTGAGACTTGGGAAAATTCCGCAAGATCGGTATCGTTCTAACACCGTGAGCCTCCCAATTATGGAAATCAATTTGAGTACTTGTTATTCCCTAGCCTTAAGTTCTCACCCCTTTAGTAGTCCCTAATTAGTTCATTTAGCAGTCAGCACCATCCTAAGCACGCCCGAAGTAGGAAGCCGGTGCAAATAAGTGTATGATCTCAGGCTTAAAAGGTAAATTAAGAAAAAAAATGAATTGAATGAAAAGAAATGCTCCTTCTAAGTTAGGTGATCCTCACCCGATCATTTAGCCCAACGGTGCAATCTTCTTTATTTTATTGATATGTGCAAAAGAAAAAAATGATGATGATAATGAGATCATAGTCACTATCAGGCTATCCCACCATGAGTGTGAAAGGATAACGGGCTTAATGTGATTGCGCCAGAATGAAAAGGGATAAAAGAAGGATGAGTGAGTTAGACTTAGGTATAATGACATGATTCGGATTGGTTTGTATAGGAGGGAGGTTGATGACCGCAAAAGCAAAAATTGTGTTGTTACGATATCCTTAGTGTGTGAGCAAGTACCTATCGACACAAACTTAACCGAAGTAGAGTTGGTAGCTTAGGATGAGTATCCGTATACACTATTTTTTCTCGCAAGTCATGGTTTGCTTGAGGACAAGCAAAGGTTTAAGTGTGGGGGTGTTGATAACACGTAAATGTATCGTTTATTTGACTTGACTTGCATGAATTTCTATTATGTTTTATTCGCTTTTTCCCGATTTATGCTTTATATTACCCGCATTTATTTATGTTTTTCAGGTACTCGAGTCGGATCAGAATTTATCAGAAAGTGAAAATTTAATGAAGAATTAAAGAAGAATTGAAGAAGAAAAAGAAAATATGATGGAAAGAAAATAGAAGGAAAGAAATGGAAGAAGGAAAGAAAAATAATGGAAAGAAATTGAAGAAAAGAAAAAGAAAAAAAATAAATAAAAGGGGTGGGGCCCACCACACTTCATAAGGGTGGCGCCTGCCACCACAAATGAAGGTGGCGCCCACCACCAAATAAAAGTGGCACCAGCCACCAAATTATGTGGCACTAGCCACAAAAACTAAGGTGGCTCCCACCACCCCAAAAGTGGCGCCTGCCACATTGAATATGAGAGAGAGAAGTGGCTCATACCACTTAGGAAAATAGTGAAAAGTGTGGCGAGGGCCACACTAAAATGTAGGAAAGAAGTGGCGAGTGCCACTCTTATATTTTCTCCAGTCTCTTCGCAGACGTCTAGACTACAACACAACTTCGTTCAACCATTCTTATTTTCATTCCTACTTTCACGAAGAAAACGACCAGTAACCGGCGATGACCACTGAATATAAAACGAGAGGAATTTTCCTGAGAGGGGGTCGACTTCCATTTGCCAGAATTTCCTTGTTTTAGTTTTTAGGCAGTTTCTTTTACCATGTAAAAAGTAATAGTTCTCCACATCGGGGACTATTACCAATATAGTTTTAGGATTTTGTTTCTGCATTGAATTTCTATACTTTGATTCGAAGCATTACAATTCAGCATCTATTTAATTCCAGGTTCCCTTTATCGTTTATTTTACCTCTATTGTTTTCTAATTTAATTGCTAAATCATGTTTCTCATTATGTTTTATTACCGTAATTGCATGTTGATTTTCCTATCTATGTCTAGCTAAATTATCCCGAGTCCGGCGTATGAGGACCGTCGTTACCGACGGGACTCGGTAGAAAATAATAAGTGCGAACTTATGATTAAAATTCTGTTTTGGTTTTAATTTCCAAGTCTAATTTAAATAGCTTTGTCACGAGAGTGAGAGGTTATTTAACACAATTTTGTCACGAGAGTGAGAAATTAATTAAGGTTAAAGCCGGCACTGCGAGAGCGTGGGGATCGAACCGGATAGTGGAAATTAGGCAACATATCTAAATACAGCGAAAGCGCTTTAGATACGTTTAGGATATTATTGGCTTTCAAAATATATTTCCTAGTTACCGGGCGAGCGAGAGCAAAATCTTGGGATTAGGGAGCATGACTTTAGTTAATACCGCGAGAGCGTGAGGCGGAGTTTTTAAGTCGGTATATTCTACAGAACTAAGTTATAGTTGTAATTAGTACTCGAATTCTACAAAGTCCTTTAGGAACGCGGAATCTATATTCCGGCCTCTCTTTATTATCATATTTTCTAAGTTCATTTTTAGTTTTAGTTCTAGTTTCCCTTTTATCTAATATCATTAGCCTTAGCTTTACAAAGCGACGATAGATTACAGTAGGTTGACATTGGTCTCTGTGGGTTCGACAATCTTTTATATTACTTCAATATTTCCGTGCACTTGCGGACGCATCAAGTATTTGGCGCCGTTGCCGGGGACCAACAGTCAATATTGTTATTCCATTGTTGCACCGTATAGACTAAGGCACTCATTACTAAGTATCACCCAAATTTTTTCTACAATCACCACTCCCAGTATTTCGAGGAATCACAAGAATCCCATAATTCCAACTTCGAAATACAAATGGAGAATTTCAATGCATCACTAACTCATTCTCACCAAAATTACCTCTGCAACTACCAATCCCAACATTTTGTGGAGTCGCAAGAATCACATAATTCCAACCTTGAAATATTAATGCAAGATTTCAATGCGACACTGACTCACTCCCAATATCTCGAGGCACCGCAACCAAATTTTCCCTATGATTACCAATCCCAATATTTTGAGGAACCGCAAGAATCCGTCAATTCCAACCTCGAAAGATTAATGGAGGATTTCATTGAAACAACAACTAATTCTAGGTTAGAATCTATGATGAAGCACTTTGTGGAGACGCAAACTCTCCAGAATGAAGAGCTTAGAAGACAACATCTCGATACTTATGAAACCCTTAGGCAGATAAACACTATGGTCAAGTCCCTCGCGACTCACACTGAGGCATTGGAGACTCAAATCTCCCTGCTTGCACAGACGCCTATAGGATCCTCCCTTGAGGAGCATGTGGATGTTGTAGTGACCAGTAGTGGAAGACAAATCGAGAATCCAGAGGAGAGAGATGATGAGGTTGAGGAGAGTGATAATGAGGTTGAGGAGAGTTCTGGTGAGAAGAGAGTAGAGATTGAGAAAATTCCATCGACACCATCCGAAAGGGAGGTTGTCGAAGAGGTAGCGAAGGAAGCACCTAATGTCGTTCCTCCTCCATATACCCCACCAATTCCTTTCTCGCAAAGGTTTGTGGAAGCTAAGGTAGAATCCCAATCCAAAACATATGCGGAGGTATTGGAAAATATCCACACCGATGCATCTTTGTTTGAGGTCACGCATATAAAGAGAAAATTCGAGGACCATGAAACTAGGGATATCATTACTGCTAAGAGGGTAAGGTTAGACTTTGAGATGGTGGATGAGATAACTAAGCCCAAACTTGAAAAACTAATACTTAGGATAGATCCAGAACCACCACCACAAGTTCAAAAGAATGAACCGCCCCACAGAAGGAAGAAAGGAAAAGGTGAGGGATATGTGAGATGGCTTGATAAATGGCCATGGAAACCGAAGATTAACAATCCTAACCGTCGATCTATCGACGTTAAATAAAGCCCTGCGTGGGTGGCAATCCGCGAGCTTTTAATTTAATGTTTTACTTTTATTGTTTGTGTTTGCAGAAAATAAAGAATTGTATCGCTTGTCACGTATCAGCTGCATTTAGGTGAAAGATCTCGAGATGACAAATCCCTTAAAATGACATGGTGCCCACGGACATTCCTATGAATGTCGTTGCTGGTGGTGACACCGATGATGAGTATGATAGGAGAGGGCATATCTCTCCCGTTCGTGACTCACATTCTCCTTGTCCTTTCGCATGGTCAGGTTCCACCTGCACACACCGTACCGTATTTTTCTAACATTTTTTGCAGGTACTTCCTTCGAAAACAAATAGTATGATGAGCGGCTTCAGTAAAGTGAAGTTTCAGCAAATTCAGATAACTTGTAGTACAAGACGTCGGGGTAGAAGTGGCCAGCGAAGACAGGGACAACATGGGAAGAATCAGAGTGAATTTGGCTGTGATAACATGCAATGGCATTCATACAGGTTCTATAATTCCTTTTTTCCACCTTTTATCAAAACATTGAGGACAATGTTTGGTTTAAGTGTGGGGGAGGAACATTTACCGCTTTCTAGTTAGATTTACTATTTTCTAGCATGATTTTAAAATTTTTTCTTTTTAATGTTTCGTCGCGTCTTTGCATGTGTTGTCGAGTCTTTATGCGTGATTTTATGTTGCTTATCGATTTCCCCATTCTCTCGAGCCATACCAAATATTTTGAAAATTTTTTAGTTAAAAATAGTATTTCTTTTGAAAATCTTAGGTTACAGACGAAATTGAGGTTAAATTGTGAGACTTGGGAAAATTCCGCAAGATCGGTATCGTTCTAACACCGTGAGCCTCCCAATTATGGAAATCAATTTGAGTACTTGTTATTCCCTAGCCTTAAGTTCTCACCCCTTTAGTAGTCCCTAATTAGTTCATTTAGCAGTCAGCACCATCCTAAGCACGCCCGAAGTAGGAAGCCGGTGCAAATAAGTGTATGATCTCAGGCTTAAAAGGTAAATTAAGAAAAAAAATGAATTGAATGAAAAGAAATGCTCCTTCTAAGTTAGGTGATCCTCACCCGATCATTTAGCCCAACGGTGCAATCTTCTTTATTTTATTGATATGTGCAAAAGAAAAAAATGATGATGATAATGAGATCATAGTCACTATCAGGCTATCCCACCATGAGTGTGAAAGGATAACGGGCTTAATGTGATTGCGCCAGAATGAAAAGGGATAAAAGAAGGATGAGTGAGTTAGACTTAGGTATAATGACATGATTCGGATTGGTTTGTATAGGAGGGAGGTTGATGACCGCAAAAGCAAAAATTGTGTTGTTACGATATCCTTAGTGTGTGAGCAAGTACCTATCGACACAAACTTAACCGAAGTAGAGTTGGTAGCTTAGGATGAGTATCCGTATACACTATTTTTTCTCGCAAGTCATGGTTTGCTTGAGGACAAGCAAAGGTTTAAGTGTGGGGGTGTTGATAACACGTAAATGTATCGTTTATTTGACTTGACTTGCATGAATTTCTATTATGTTTTATTCGCTTTTTCCCGATTTATGCTTTATATTACCCGCATTTATTTATGTTTTTCAGGTACTCGAGTCGGATCAGAATTTATCAGAAAGTGAAAATTTAATGAAGAATTAAAGAAGAATTGAAGAAGAAAAAGAAAATATGATGGAAAGAAAATAGAAGGAAAGAAATGGAAGAAGGAAAGAAAAATAATGGAAAGAAATTGAAGAAAAGAAAAAGAAAAAAAATAAATAAAAGGGGTGGGGCCCACCACACTTCATAAGGGTGGCGCCTGCCACCACAAATGAAGGTGGCGCCCACCACCAAATAAAAGTGGCACCAGCCACCAAATTATGTGGCACTAGCCACAAAAACTAAGGTGGCTCCCACCACCCCAAAAGTGGCGCCTGCCACATTGAATATGAGAGAGAGAAGTGGCTCCTACCACTTAGGAAAATAGTGAAAAGTGTGGCGAGGGCCACACTAAAATGTAGGAAAGAAGTGGCGAGTGTCACACCTATATTTTCTCCAGTCTCTTCGCAGACGTCTAGACTACAACACAACTTCGTTCAACCATTCTTATTTTCATTCCTACTTTCACGAAGAAAACGACCAGTAACCGGCGATGACCACTGAATATAAAACGAGAGGAATTTTCCTGAGAGGGGGTCGACTTCCATTTGCCAGAATTTCCTTGTTTTAGTTTTTAGGCAGTTTCTTTTACCATGTAAAAAGTAATAGTTCTCCACATCGGGGACTATTACCAATATAGTTTTAGGATTTTGTTTCTGCATTGAATTTCTATACTTTGATTCGAAGCATTACAATTCAGCATCTATTTAATTCCAGGTTCCCTTTATCGTTTATTTTACCTCTATTGTTTTCTAATTTAATTGCTAAATCATGTTTCTCATTATGTTTTATTACCGTAATTGCATGTTGATTTTCCTATCTATGTCTAGCTAAATTATCCCGAGTCCGGCGTATGAGGACCGTCGTTACCGACGGGACTCGGTAGAAAATAATAAGTGCGAACTTATGATTAAAATTCTGTTTTGGTTTTAATTTCCAAGTCTAATTTAAATAGCTTTGTCACGAGAGTGAGAGGTTATTTAACACAATTTTGTCACGAGAGTGAGAAATTAATTAAGGTTAAAGCCGGCACTGCGAGAGCGTGGGGATCGAACCGGATAGTGGAAATTAGGCAACATATCTAAATACAGCGAAAGCGCTTTAGATACGTTTAGGATATTATTGGCTTTCAAAATATATTTCCTAGTTACCGGGCGAGCGAGAGCAAAATCTTGGGATTAGGGAGCATGACTTTAGTTAATACCGCGAGAGCGTGAGGCGGAGTTTTTAAGTCGGTATATTCTACAGAACTAAGTTATAGTTGTAATTAGTACTCGAATTCTACAAAGTCCTTTAGGAACGCGGAATCTATATTCCGGCCTCTCTTTATTATCATATTTTCTAAGTTCATTTTTAGTTTTAGTTCTAGTTTCCCTTTTATCTAATATCATTAGCCTTAGCTTTACAAAGCGACGATAGATTACAGTAGGTTGACATTGGTCTCTGTGGGTTCGACAATCTTTTATATTACTTCAATATTTCCGTGCACTTGCGGACGCATCAAGTATTTGGCGCCGTTGCCGGGGACCAACAGTCAATATTGTTATTCCATTGTTGCACCGTATAGACTAAGGCACTCATTACTAAGTATCACCCAAATTTTTTCTACAATCACCACTCCCAGTATTTCGAGGAATCACAAGAATCCCATAATTCCAACTTCGAAATACAAATGGAGAATTTCAATGCATCACTAACTCATTCTCACCAAAATTACCTCTGCAACTACCAATCCCAACATTTTGTGGAGTCGCAAGAATCACATAATTCCAACCTTGAAATATTAATGCAAGATTTCAATGCGACACTGACTCACTCCCAATATCTCGAGGCACCGCAACCAAATTTTCCCTATGATTACCAATCCCAATATTTTGAGGAACCGCAAGAATCCGTCAATTCCAACCTCGAAAGATTAATGGAGGATTTCATTGAAACAACAACTAATTCTAGGTTAGAATCTATGATGAAGCACTTTGTGGAGACGCAAACTCTCCAGAATGAAGAGCTTAGAAGACAACATCTCGATACTTATGAAACCCTTAGGCAGATAAACACTATGGTCAAGTCCCTCGCGACTCACACTGAGGCATTGGAGACTCAAATCTCCCTGCTTGCACAGACGCCTATAGGACCCTCCCTTGAGGAGCATGTGGATGTTGTAGTGACCAGTAGTGGAAGACAAATCGAGAATCCAGAGGAGAGAGATGATGAGGTTGAGGAGAGTGATAATGAGGTTGAGGAGAGTTCTGGTGAGAAGAGAGTAGAGATTGAGAAAATTCCATCGACACCATCCGAAAGGGAGGTTGTCGAAGAGGTAGCGAAGGAAGCACCTAATGTCGTTCCTCCTCCATATACCCCACCAATTCCTTTCTCGCAAAGGTTTGTGGAAGCTAAGGTAGAATCCCAATCCAAAACATATGCGGAGGTATTGGAAAATATCCACACCGATGCATCTTTGTTTGAGGTCACGCATATAAAGAGAAAATTCGAGGACCATGAAACTAGGGATATCATTACTGCTAAGAGGGTAAGGTTAGACTTTGAGATGGTGGATGAGATAACTAAGCCCAAACTTGAAAAACTAATACTTAGGATAGATCCAGAACCACCACCACAAGTTCAAAAGAATGAACCGCCCCACAGAAGGAAGAAAGGAAAAGGTGAGGGATATGTGAGATGGCTTGATAAATGGCCATGGAAACCGAAGATTAACAATCCTAACCGTCGATCTATCGACGTTAAATAAAGCCCTGCGTGGGTGGCAATCCGCGAGCTTTTAATTTAATGTTTTACTTTTATTGTTTGTGTTTGCAGAAAATAAAGAATTGTATCGCTTGTCACGTATCAGCTGCATTTAGGTGAAAGATCTCGAGATGACAAATCCCTTAAAATGACATGGTGCCCACGGACATTCCTATGAATGTCGTTGCTGGTGGTGACACCGATGATGAGTATGATAGGAGAGGGCATATCTCTCCCGTTCGTGACTCACATTCTCCTTGTCCTTTCGCATGGTCAAGTTCCACCTGCACACACCGTACCGTATTTTTCTAACATTTTTTGCAGGTACTTCCTTCGAAAACAAATAGTATGATGAGCGGCTTCAGTAAAGTGAAGTTTCAGCAAATTCAGATAACTTGTAGTACAAGACGCCGGGGTAGAAGTGGCCAGCGAAGACAGGGACAACATGGGAAGAATCAGAGTGAATTTGGCTGTGATAACATGCAATGGCATTCATACAGGTTCTATAATTCCTTTTTTCCACCTTTTATCAAAACATTGAGGACAATGTTTGGTTTAAGTGTGGGGGAGGAACATTTACCGCTTTCTAGTTAGATTTACTATTTTCTAGCATGATTTTAAAATTTTTTCTTTTTAATGTTTCGTCGCGTCTTTGCATGTGTTGTCGAGTCTTTATGCGTGATTTTATGTTGCTTATCGATTTCCCCATTCTCTCGAGCCATACCAAATATTTTGAAAATTTTTTAGTTAAAAATAGTATTTCTTTTGAAAATCTTAGGTTACAGACGAAATTGAGGTTAAATTGTGAGACTTGGGAAAATTCCGCAAGATCGGTATCGTTCTAACACCGTGAGCCTCCCAATTATGGAAATCAATTTGAGTACTTGTTATTCCCTAGCCTTAAGTTCTCACCCCTTTAGTAGTCCCTAATTAGTTCATTTAGCAGTCAGCACCATCCTAAGCACGCCCGAAGTAGGAAGCCGGTGCAAATAAGTGTATGATCTCAGGCTTAAAAGGTAAATTAAGAAAAAAAATGAATTGAATGAAAAGAAATGCTCCTTCTAAGTTAGGTGATCCTCACCCGATCATTTAGCCCAACGGTGCAATCTTCTTTATTTTATTGATATGTGCAAAAGAAAAAAATGATGATGATAATGAGATCATAGTCACTATCAGGCTATCCCACCATGAGTGTGAAAGGATAACGGGCTTAATGTGATTGCGCCAGAATGAAAAGGGATAAAAGAAGGATGAGTGAGTTAGACTTAGGTATAATGACATGATTCGGATTGGTTTGTATAGGAGGGAGGTTGATGACCGCAAAAGCAAAAATTGTGTTGTTACGATATCCTTAGTGTGTGAGCAAGTACCTATCGACACAAACTTAACCGAAGTAGAGTTGGTAGCTTAGGATGAGTATCCGTATACACTATTTTTTCTCGCAAGTCATGGTTTGCTTGAGGACAAGCAAAGGTTTAAGTGTGGGGGTGTTGATAACACGTAAATGTATCGTTTATTTGACTTGACTTGCATGAATTTCTATTATGTTTTATTCACTTTTTCCCGATTTATGCTTTATATTACCCGCATTTATTTATGTTTTTCAGGTACTCGAGTCGGATCAGAATTTATCAGAAAGTGAAAATTTAATGAAGAATTAAAGAAGAATTGAAGAAGAAAAAGAAAATATGATGGAAAGAAAATAGAAGGAAAGAAATGGAAGAAGGAAAGAAAAATAATGGAAAGAAATTGAAGAAAAGAAAAAGAAAAAAAATAAATAAAAGGGGTGGGGCCCACCACACTTCATAAGGGTGGCGCCTGCCACCACAAATGAAGGTGGCGCCCACCACCAAATAAAAGTGGCACCAGCCACCAAATTATGTGGCACTAGCCACAAAAACTAAGGTGGCTCCCACCACCCCAAAAGTGGCGCCTGCCACATTGAATATGAGAGAGAGAAGTGGCTCCTACCACTTAGGAAAATAGTGAAAAGTGTGGCGAGGGCCACACTAAAATGTAGGAAAGAAGTGGCGAGTGCCACTCCTATATTTTCTCCAGTCTCTTCGCAGACGTCTAGACTACAACACAACTTCGTTCAACCATTCTTATTTTCATTCCTACTTTCACGAAGAAAACGACCAGTAACCGGCGATGACCACTGAATATAAAACGAGAGGAATTTTCCTGAGAGGGGGTCGACTTCCATTTGCCAGAATTTCCTTGTTTTAGTTTTTAGGCAGTTTCTTTTACCATGTAAAAAGTAATAGTTCTCCACATCGGGGACTATTACCAATATAGTTTTAGGATTTTGTTTCTGCATTGAATTTCTATACTTTGATTCGAAGCATTACAATTCAGCATCTATTTAATTCCAGGTTCCCTTTATCGTTTATTTTACCTCTATTGTTTTCTAATTTAATTGCTAAATCATGTTTCTCATTATGTTTTATTACCGTAATTGCATGTTGATTTTCCTATCTATGTCTAGCTAAATTATCCCGAGTCCGGCGTATGAGGACCGTCGTTACCGACGGGACTCGGTAGAAAATAATAAGTGCGAACTTATGATTAAAATTCTGTTTTGGTTTTAATTTCCAAGTCTAATTTAAATAGCTTTGTCACGAGAGTGAGAGGTTATTTAACACAATTTTGTCACGAGAGTGAGAAATTAATTAAGGTTAAAGCCGGCACTGCGAGAGCGTGGGGATCGAACCGGATAGTGGAAATTAGGCAACATATCTAAATACAGCGAAAGCGCTTTAGATACGTTTAGGATATTATTGGCTTTCAAAATATATTTCCTAGTTACCGGGCGAGCGAGAGCAAAATCTTGGGATTAGGGAGCATGACTTTAGTTAATACCGCGAGAGCGTGAGGCGGAGTTTTTAAGTCGGTATATTCTACAGAACTAAGTTATAGTTGTAATTAGTACTCGAATTCTACAAAGTCCTTTAGGAACGCGGAATCTATATTCCGGCCTCTCTTTATTATCATATTTTCTAAGTTCATTTTTAGTTTTAGTTCTAGTTTCCCTTTTATCTAATATCATTAGCCTTAGCTTTACAAAGCGACGATAGATTACAGTAGGTTGACATTGGTCTCTGTGGGTTCGACAATCTTTTATATTACTTCAATATTTCCGTGCACTTGCGGACGCATCAAGTATTTGGCGCCGTTGCCGGGGACCAACAGTCAATATTGTTATTCCATTGTTGCACCGTATAGACTAAGGCACTCATTACTAAGTATCACCCAAATTTTTTCTACAATCACCACTCCCAGTATTTCGAGGAATCACAAGAATCCCATAATTCCAACTTCGAAATACAAATGGAGAATTTCAATGCATCACTAACTCATTCTCACCAAAATTACCTCTGCAACTACCAATCCCAACATTTTGTGGAGTCGCAAGAATCACATAATTCCAACCTTGAAATATTAATGCAAGATTTCAATGCGACACTGACTCACTCCCAATATCTCGAGGCACCGCAACCAAATTTTCCCTATGATTACCAATCCCAATATTTTGAGGAACCGCAAGAATCCGTCAATTCCAACCTCGAAAGATTAATGGAGGATTTCATTGAAACAACAACTAATTCTAGGTTAGAATCTATGATGAAGCACTTTGTGGAGACGCAAACTCTCCAGAATGAAGAGCTTAGAAGACAACATCTCGATACTTATGAAACCCTTAGGCAGATAAACACTATGGTCAAGTCCCTCGCGACTCACACTGAGGCATTGGAGACTCAAATCTCCCTGCTTGCACAGACGCCTATAGGACCCTCCCTTGAGGAGCATGTGGATGTTGTAGTGACCAGTAGTGGAAGACAAATCGAGAATCCAGAGGAGAGAGATGATGAGGTTGAGGAGAGTGATAATGAGGTTGAGGAGAGTTCTGGTGAGAAGAGAGTAGAGATTGAGAAAATTCCATCGACACCATCCGAAAGGGAGGTTGTCGAAGAGGTAGCGAAGGAAGCACCTAATGTCGTTCCTCCTCCATATACCCCACTAATTCCTTTCTCGCAAAGGTTTGTGGAAGCTAAGGTAGAATCCCAATCCAAAACATATGCGGAGGTATTGGAAAATATCCACACCGATGCATCTTTGTTTGAGGTCACGCATATAAAGAGAAAATTCGAGGACCATGAAACTAGGGATATCATTACTGCTAAGAGGGTAAGGTTAGACTTTGAGATGGTGGATGAGATAACTAAGCCCAAACTTGAAAAACTAATACTTAGGATAGATCCAGAACCACCACCACAAGTTCAAAAGAATGAACCGCCCCACAGAAGGAAGAAAGGAAAAGGTGAGGGATATGTGAGATGGCTTGATAAATGGCCATGGAAACCGAAGATTAACAATCCTAACCGTCGATCTATCGACGTTAAATAAAGCCCTGCGTGGGTGGCAATCCGCGAGCTTTTAATTTAATGTTTTACTTTTATTGTTTGTGTTTGCAGAAAATAAAGAATTGTATCGCTTGTCACGTATCAGCTGCATTTAGGTGAAAGATCTCGAGATGACAAATCCCTTAAAATGACATGGTGCCCACGGACATTCCTATGAATGTCGTTGCTGGTGGTGACACCGATGATGAGTATGATAGGAGAGGGCATATCTCTCCCGTTCGTGACTCACATTCTCCTTGTCCTTTCGCATGGTCAGGTTCCACCTGCACACACCGTACCGTATTTTTCTAACATTTTTTGCAGGTACTTCCTTCGAAAACAAATAGTATGATGAGCGGCTTCAGTAAAGTGAAGTTTCAGCAAATTCAGATAACTTGTAGTACAAGACGCCGGGGTAGAAGTGGCCAGCGAAGACAGGGACAACATGGGAAGAATCAGAGTGAATTTGGCTGTGATAACATGCAATGGCATTCATACAGGTTCTATAATTCCTTTTTTCCACCTTTTATCAAAACATTGAGGACAATGTTTGGTTTAAGTGTGGGGGAGGAACATTTACCGCTTTCTAGTTAGATTTACTATTTTCTAGCATGATTTTAAAATTTTTTCTTTTTAATGTTTCGTCGCGTCTTTGCATGTGTTGTCGAGTCTTTATGCGTGATTTTATGTTGCTTATCGATTTCCCCATTCTCTCGAGCCATACCAAATATTTTGAAAATTTTTTAGTTAAAAATAGTATTTCTTTTGAAAATCTTAGGTTACAGACGAAATTGAGGTTAAATTGTGAGACTTGGGAAAATTCTGCAAGATCGGTATCGTTCTAACACCGTGAGCCTCCCAATTATGGAAATCAATTTGAGTACTTGTTATTCCCTAGCCTTAAGTTCTCACCCCTTTAGTAGTCCCTAATTAGTTCATTTAGCAGTCAGCACCATCCTAAGCACGCCCGAAGTAGGAAGCCGGTGCAAATAAGTGTATGATCTCAGGCTTAAAAGGTAAATTAAGAAAAAAAATGAATTGAATGAAAAGAAATGCTCCTTCTAAGTTAGGTGATCCTCACCCGATCATTTAGCCCAACGGTGCAATCTTCTTTATTTTATTGATATGTGCAAAAGAAGAAAATGATGATGATAATGAGATCATAGTCACTATCAGGCTATCCCACCATGAGTGTGAAAGGATAACGGGCTTAATGTGATTGCGCCAGAATGAAAAGGGATAAAAGAAGGATGAGTGAGTTAGACTTAGGTATAATGACATGATTCGGATTGGTTTGTATAGGAGGGAGGTTGATGACCGCAAAAGCAAAAATTGTGTTGTTACGATATCCTTAGTGTGTGAGCAAGTACCTATCGACACAAACTTAACCGAAGTAGAGTTGGTAGCTTAGGATGAGTATCCGTATACACTATTTTTTCTCGCAAGTCATGGTTTGCTTGAGGACAAGCAAAGGTTTAAGTGTGGGGGTGTTGATAACACGTAAATGTATCGTTTATTTGACTTGACTTGCATGAATTTCTATTATGTTTTATTCGCTTTTTCCCGATTTATGCTTTATATTACCCGCATTTATTTATGTTTTTCAGGTACTCGAGTCGGATCAGAATTTATCAGAAAGTGAAAATTTAATGAAGAATTAAAGAAGAATTGAAGAAGAAAAAGAAAATATGATGGAAAGAAAATAGAAGGAAAGAAATGGAAGAAGGAAAGAAAAATAATGGAAAGAAATTGAAGAAAAGAAAAAGAAAAAAAATAAATAAAAGGGGTGGGGCCCACCACACTTCATAAGGGTGGCGCCTGCCACCACAAATGAAGGTGGCGCCCACCACCAAATAAAAGTGGCACCAGCCACCAAATTATGTGGCACTAGCCACAAAAACTAAGGTGGCTCCCACCACCCCAAAAGTGGCGCCTGCCACATTGAATATGAGAGAGAGAAGTGGCTCCTACCACTTAGGAAAATAGTGAAAAGTGTGGCGAGGGCCACACTAAAATGTAGGAAAGAAGTGGCGAGTGCCACTCCTATATTTTCTCCAGTCTCTTCGCAGACGTCTAGACTACAACACAACTTCGTTCAACAATTCTTATTTTCATTCCTACTTTCACGAAGAAAACGACCAGTAACCGGCGATGACCACTGAATATAAAACGAGAGGAATTTTCCTGAGAGGGGGTCGACTTCCATTTGCCAGAATTTCCTTGTTTTAGTTTTTAGGCAGTTTCTTTTACCATGTAAAAAGTAATAGTTCTCCACATCGGGGACTATTACCAATATAGTTTTAGGATTTTGTTTCTGCATTGAATTTCTATACTTTGATTCGAAGCATTACAATTCAGCATCTATTTAATTCCAGGTTCCCTTTATCGTTTATTTTACCTCTATTGTTTTCTAATTTAATTGCTAAATCATGTTTCTCATTATGTTTTATTACCGTAATTGCATGTTGATTTTCCTATCTATGTCTAGCTAAATTATCCCGAGTCCGGCGTATGAGGACCGTCGTTACCGACGGGACTCGGTAGAAAATAATAAGTGCGAACTTATGATTAAAATTCTGTTTTGGTTTTAATTTCCAAGTCTAATTTAAATAGCTTTGTCACGAGAGTGAGAGGTTATTTAACACAATTTTGTCACGAGAGTGAGAAATTAATTAAGGTTAAAGCCGGCACTGCGAGAGCGTGGGGATCGAACCGGATAGTGGAAATTAGGCAACATATCTAAATACAGCGAAAGCGCTTTAGATACGTTTAGGATATTATTGGCTTTCAAAATATATTTCCTAGTTACCGGGCGAGCGAGAGCAAAATCTTGGGATTAGGGAGCATGACTTTAGTTAATACCGCGAGAGCGTGAGGCGGAGTTTTTAAGTCGGTATATTCTACAGAACTAAGTTATAGTTGTAATTAGTACTCGAATTCTACAAAGTCCTTTAGGAACGCGGAATCTATATTCCGGCCTCTCTTTATTATCATATTTTCTAAGTTCATTTTTAGTTTTAGTTCTAGTTTCCCTTTTATCTAATATCATTAGCCTTAGCTTTACAAAGCGACGATAGATTACAGTAGGTTGACATTGGTCTCTGTGGGTTCGACAATCTTTTATATTACTTCAATATTTCCGTGCACTTGCGGACGCATCAAGTATTTGGCGCCGTTGCCGGGGACCAACAGTCAATATTGTTATTCCATTGTTGCACCGTATAGACTAAGGCACTCATTACTAAGTATCACCCAAATTTTTTCTACAATCACCACTCCCAGTATTTCGAGGAATCACAAGAATCCCATAATTCCAACTTCGAAATACAAATGGAGAATTTCAATGCATCACTAACTCATTCTCACCAAAATTACCTCTGCAACTACCAATCCCAACATTTTGTGGAGTCGCAAGAATCACATAATTCCAACCTTGAAATATTAATGCAAGATTTCAATGCGACACTGACTCACTCCCAATATCTCGAGGCACCGCAACCAAATTTTCCCTATGATTACCAATCCCAATATTTTGAGGAACCGCAAGAATCCGTCAATTCCAACCTCGAAAGATTAATGGAGGATTTCATTGAAACAACAACTAATTCTAGGTTAGAATCTATGATGAAGCACTTTGTGGAGACGCAAACTCTCCAGAATGAAGAGCTTAGAAGACAACATCTCGATACTTATGAAACCCTTAGGCAGATAAACACTATGGTCAAGTCCCTCGCGACTCACACTGAGGCATTGGAGACTCAAATCTCCCTGCTTGCACAGACGCCTATAGGACCCTCCCTTGAGGAGCATGTGGATGTTGTAGTGACCAGTAGTGGAAGACAAATCGAGAATCCAGAGGAGAGAGATGATGAGGTTGAGGAGAGTGATAATGAGGTTGAGGAGAGTTCTGGTGAGAAGAGAGTAGAGATTGAGAAAATTCCATCGACACCATCCGAAAGGGAGGTTGTCGAAGAGGTAGCGAAGGAAGCACCTAATGTCGTTCCTCCTCCATATACCCCACCAATTCCTTTCTCGCAAAGGTTTGTGGAAGCTAAGGTAGAATCCCAATCCAAAACATATGCGGAGGTATTGGAAAATATCCACACCGATGCATCTTTGTTTGAGGTCACGCATATAAAGAGAAAATTCGAGGACCATGAAACTAGGGATATCATTACTGCTAAGAGGGTAAGGTTAGACTTTGAGATGGTGGATGAGATAACTAAGCCCAAACTTGAAAAACTAATACTTAGGATAGATCCAGAACCACCACCACAAGTTCAAAAGAATGAACCGCCCCACAGAAGGAAGAAAGGAAAAGGTGAGGGATATGTGAGATGGCTTGATAAATGGCCATGGAAACCGAAGATTAACAATCCTAACCGTCGATCTATCGACGTTAAATAAAGCCCTGCGTGGGTGGCAATCCGCGAGCTTTTAATTTAATGTTTTACTTTTATTGTTTGTGTTTGCAGAAAATAAAGAATTGTATCGCTTGTCACGTATCAGCTGCATTTAGGTGAAAGATCTCGAGATGACAAATCCCTTAAAATGACATGGTGCCCACGGACATTCCTATGAATGTCGTTGCTGGTGGTGACACCGATGATGAGTATGATAGGAGAGGGCATATCTCTCCCGTTCGTGACTCACATTCTCCTTGTCCTTTCGCATGGTCAGGTTCCACCTGCACACACCGTACCGTATTTTTCTAACATTTTTTGCAGGTACTTCCTTCGAAAACAAATAGTATGATGAGCGGCTTCAGTAAAGTGAAGTTTCAGCAAATTCAGATAACTTGTAGTACAAGACGCCGGGGTAGAAGTGGCCAGCGAAGACAGGGACAACATGGGAAGAATCAGAGTGAATTTGGCTGTGATAACATGCAATGGCATTCATACAGGTTCTATAATTCCTTTTTTCCACCTTTTATCAAAACATTGAGGACAATGTTTGGTTTAAGTGTGGGGGAGGAACATTTACCGCTTTCTAGTTAGATTTACTATTTTCTAGCATGATTTTAAAATTTTTTCTTTTTAATGTTTCGTCGCGTCTTTGCATGTGTTGTCGAGTCTTTATGCGTGATTTTATGTTGCTTATCGATTTCCCCATTCTCTCGAGCCATACCAAATATTTTGAAAATTTTTTAGTTAAAAATAGTATTTCTTTTGAAAATCTTAGGTTACAGACGAAATTGAGGTTAAATTGTGAGACTTGGGAAAATTCCGCAAGATCGGTATCGTTCTAACACCGTGAGCCTCCCAATTATGGAAATCAATTTGAGTACTTGTTATTCCCTAGCCTTAAGTTCTCACCCCTTTAGTAGTCCCTAATTAGTTCATTTAGCAGTCAGCACCATCCTAAGCACGCCCGAAGTAGGAAGCCGGTGCAAATAAGTGTATGATCTCAGGCTTAAAAGGTAAATTAAGAAAAAAAATGAATTGAATGAAAAGAAATGCTCCTTCTAAGTTAGGCGATCCTCACCCGATCATTTAGCCCAACGGTGCAATCTTCTTTATTTTATTGATATGTGCAAAAGAAAAAAATGATGATGATAATGAGATCATAGTCACTATCAGGCTATCCCACCATGAGTGTGAAAGGATAACGGGCTTAATGTGATTGCGCCAGAATGAAAAGGGATAAAAGAAGGATGAGTGAGTTAGACTTAGGTATAATGACATGATTCGGATTGGTTTGTATAGGAGGGAGGTTGATGACCGCAAAAGCAAAAATTGTGTTGTTACGATATCCTTAGTGTGTGAGCAAGTACCTATCGACACAAACTTAACCGAAGTAGAGTTGGTAGCTTAGGATGAGTATCCGTATACACTATTTTTTCTCGCAAGTCATGGTTTGCTTGAGGACAAGCAAAGGTTTAAGTGTGGGGGTGTTGATAACACGTAAATGTATCGTTTATTTGACTTGACTTGCATGAATTTCTATTATGTTTTATTCGCTTTTTCCCGATTTATGCTTTATATTACCCGCATTTATTTATGTTTTTCAGGTACTCGAGTCGGATCAGAATTTATCAGAAAGTGAAAATTTAATGAAGAATTAAAGAAGAATTGAAGAAGAAAAAGAAAATATGATGGAAAGAAAATAGAAGGAAAGAAATGGAAGAAGGAAAGAAAAATAATGGAAAGAAATTGAAGAAAAGAAAAAGAAAAAAAATAAATAAAAGGGGTGGGGCCCACCACACTTCATAAGGGTGGCGCCTGCCACCACAAATGAAGGTGGCGCCCACCACCAAATAAAAGTGGCACCAGCCACAAAAACTAAGGTGGCTCCCACCACCCCAAAAGTGGCGCCTGCCACATTGAATATGAGAGAGAGAAGTGGCTCCTACCACTTAGGAAAATAGTGAAAAGTGTGGCGAGGGCCACACTAAAATGTAGGAAAGAAGTGGCGAGTGCCACTCCTATATTTTCTCCAGTCTCTTCGCAGACGTCTAGACTACAACACAACTTCGTTCAACCATTCTTATTTTCATTCCTACTTTCACGAAGAAAACGACCAGTAACCGGCGATGACCACTGAATATAAAACGAGAGGAATTTTCCTGAGAGGGGGTCGACTTCCATTTGCCAGAATTTCCTTGTTTTAGTTTTTAGGCAGTTTCTTTTACCATGTAAAAAGTAATAGTTCTCCACATCGGGGACTATTACCAATATAGTTTTACGATTTTGTTTCTGCATTGAATTTCTATACTTTGATTCGAAGCATTACAATTCAGCATCTATTTAATTCCAGGTTCCCTTTATCGTTTATTTTACCTCTATTGTTTTCTAATTTAATTGCTAAATCATGTTTCTCATTATGTTTTATTACCGTAATTGCATGTTGATTTTCCTATCTATGTCTAGCTAAATTATCCCGAGTCCGGCGTATGAGGACCGTCGTTACCGACGGGACTCGGTAGAAAATAATAAGTGCGAACTTATGATTAAAATTCTGTTTTGGTTTTAATTTCCAAGTCTAATTTAAATAGCTTTGTCACGAGAGTGAGAGGTTATTTAACACAATTTTGTCACGAGAGTGAGAAATTAATTAAGGTTAAAGCCGGCACTGCGAGAGCGTGGGGATCGAACCGGATAGTGGAAATTAGGCAACATATCTAAATACAGCGAAAGCGCTTTAGATACGTTTAGGATATTATTGGCTTTCAAAATATATTTCCTAGTTACCGGGCGAGCGAGAGCAAAATCTTGGGATTAGGGAGCATGACTTTAGTTAATACCGCGAGAGCGTGAGGCGGAGTTTTTAAGTCGGTATATTCTACAGAACTAAGTTATAGTTGTAATTAGTACTCGAATTCTACAAAGTCCTTTAGGAACGCGGAATCTATATTCCGGCCTCTCTTTATTATCATATTTTCTAAGTTCATTTTTAGTTTTAGTTCTAGTTTCCCTTTTATCTAATATCATTAGCCTTAGCTTTACAAAGCGACGATAGATTACAGTAGGTTGACATTGGTCTCTGTGGGTTCGACAATCTTTTATATTACTTCAATATTTCCGTGCACTTGCGGACGCATCAAGTATTTGGCGCCGTTGCCGGGGACCAACAGTCAATATTGTTATTCCATTGTTGCACCGTATAGACTAAGGCACTCATTACTAAGTATCACCCAAATTTTTTCTACAATCACCACTCCCAGTATTTCGAGGAATCACAAGAATCCCATAATTCCAACTTCGAAATACAAATGGAGAATTTCAATGCATCACTAACTCATTCTCACCAAAATTACCTCTGCAACTACCAATCCCAACATTTTGTGGAGTCGCAAGAATCACATAATTCCAACCTTGAAATATTAATGCAAGATTTCAATGCGACACTGACTCACTCCCAATATCTCGAGGCACCGCAACCAAATTTTCCCTATGATTACCAATCCCAATATTTTGAGGAACCGCAAGAATCCGTCAATTCCAACCTCGAAAGATTAATGGAGGATTTCATTGAAACAACAACTAATTCTAGGTTAGAATCTATGATGAAGCACTTTGTGGAGACGCAAACTCTCCAGAATGAAGAGCTTAGAAGACAACATCTCGATACTTATGAAACCCTTAGGCAGATAAACACTATGGTCAAGTCCCTCGCGACTCACACTGAGGCATTGGAGACTCAAATCTCCCTGCTTGCACAGACGCCTATAGGACCCTCCCTTGAGGAGCATGTGGATGTTGTAGTGACCAGTAGTGGAAGACAAATCGAGAATCCAGAGGAGAGAGATGATGAGGTTGAGGAGAGTGATAATGAGGTTGAGGAGAGTTCTGGTGAGAAGAGAGTAGAGATTGAGAAAATTCCATCGACACCATCCGAAAGGGAGGTTGTCGAAGAGGTAGCGAAGGAAGCACCTAATGTCGTTCCTCCTCCATATACCCCACCAATTCCTTTCTCGCAAAGGTTTGTGGAAGCTAAGGTAGAATCCCAATCCAAAACATATGCGGAGGTATTGGAAAATATCCACACCGATGCATCTTTGTTTGAGGTCACGCATATAAAGAGAAAATTCGAGGACCATGAAACTAGGGATATCATTACTGCTAAGAGGGTAAGGTTAGACTTTGAGATGGTGGATGAGATAACTAAGCCCAAACTTGAAAAACTAATACTTAGGATAGATCCAGAACCACCACCACAAGTTCAAAAGAATGAACCGCCCCACAGAAGGAAGAAAGGAAAAGGTGAGGGATATGTGAGATGGCTTGATAAATGGCCATGGAAACCGAAGATTAACAATCCTAACCGTCGATCTATCGACGTTAAATAAAGCCCTGCGTGGGTGGCAATCCGCGAGCTTTTAATTTAATGTTTTACTTTTATTGTTTGTGTTTGCAGAAAATAAAGAATTGTATCGCTTGTCACGTATCAGCTGCATTTAGGTGAAAGATCTCGAGATGACAAATCCCTTAAAATGACATGGTGCCCACGGACATTCCTATGAATGTCGTTGCTGGTGGTGACACCGATGATGAGTATGATAGGAGAGGGCATATCTCTCCCGTTCGTGACTCACATTCTCCTTGTCCTTTCGCATGGTCAGGTTCCACCTGCACACACCGTACCGTATTTTTCTAACATTTTTTGCAGGTACTTCCTTCGAAAACAAATAGTATGATGAGCGGCTTCAGTAAAGTGAAGTTTCAGCAAATTCAGATAACTTGTAGTACAAGACGCCGGGGTAGAAGTGGCCAGCGAAGACAGGGACAACATGGGAAGAATCAGAGTGAATTTGGCTGTGATAACATGCAATGGCATTCATACAGGTTCTATAATTCCTTTTTTCCACCTTTTATCAAAACATTGAGGACAATGTTTGGTTTAAGTGTGGGGGAGGAACATTTACCGCTTTCTAGTTAGATTTACTATTTTCTAGCATGATTTTAAAATTTTTTCTTTTTAATGTTTCGTCGCGTCTTTGCATGTGTTGTCGAGTCTTTATGCGTGATTTTATGTTGCTTATCGATTTCCCCATTCTCTCGAGCCATACCAAATATTTTGAAAATTTTTTAGTTAAAAATAGTATTTCTTTTGAAAATCTTAGGTTACAGACGAAATTGAGGTTAAATTGTGAGACTTGGGAAAATTCTGCAAGATCGGTATCGTTCTAACACCGTGAGCCTCCCAATTATGGAAATCAATTTGAGTACTTGTTATTCCCTAGCCTTAAGTTCTCACCCCTTTAGTAGTCCCTAATTAGTTCATTTAGCAGTCAGCACCATCCTAAGCACGCCCGAAGTAGGAAGCCGGTGCAAATAAGTGTATGATCTCAGGCTTAAAAGGTAAATTAAGAAAAAAAATGAATTGAATGAAAAGAAATGCTCCTTCTAAGTTAGGTGATCCTCACCCGATCATTTAGCCCAACGGTGCAATCTTCTTTATTTTATTGATATGTGCAAAAGAAGAAAATGATGATGATAATGAGATCATAGTCACTATCAGGCTATCCCACCATGAGTGTGAAAGGATAACGGGCTTAATGTGATTGCGCCAGAATGAAAAGGGATAAAAGAAGGATGAGTGAGTTAGACTTAGGTATAATGACATGATTCGGATTGGTTTGTATAGGAGGGAGGTTGATGACCGCAAAAGCAAAAATTGTGTTGTTACGATATCCTTAGTGTGTGAGCAAGTACCTATCGACACAAACTTAACCGAAGTAGAGTTGGTAGCTTAGGATGAGTATCCGTATACACTATTTTTTCTCGCAAGTCATGGTTTGCTTGAGGGCAAGCAAAGGTTTAAGTGTGGGGGTGTTGATAACACGTAAATGTATCGTTTATTTGACTTGACTTGCATGAATTTCTATTATGTTTTATTCGCTTTTTCCCGATTTATGCTTTATATTACCCGCATTTATTTATGTTTTTCAGGTACTCGAGTCGGATCAGAATTTATCAGAAAGTGAAAATTTAATGAAGAATTAAAGAAGAATTGAAGAAGAAAAAGAAAATATGATGGAAAGAAAATAGAAGGAAAGAAATGGAAGAAGGAAAGAAAAATAATGGAAAGAAATTGAAGAAAAGAAAAAGAAAAAAAATAAATAAAAGGGGTGGGGCCCACCACACTTCATAAGGGTGGCGCCTGCCACCACAAATGAAGGTGGCGCCCACCACCAAATAAAAGTGGCACCAGCCACCAAATTATGTGGCACTAGCCACAAAAACTAAGGTGGCTCCCACCACCCCAAAAGTGGCGCCTGCCACATTGAATATGAGAGAGAGAAGTGGCTCCTACCACTTAGGAAAATAGTGAAAAGTGTGGCGAGGGCCACACTAAAATGTAGGAAAGAAGTGGCGAGTGCCACTCCTATATTTTCTCCAGTCTCTTCGCAGACGTCTAGACTACAACACAACTTCGTTCAACAATTCTTATTTTCATTCCTACTTTCACGAAGAAAACGACCAGTAACCGGCGATGACCACTGAATATAAAACGAGAGGAATTTTCCTGAGAGGGGGTCGACTTCCATTTGCCAGAATTTCCTTGTTTTAGTTTTTAGGCAGTTTCTTTTACCATGTAAAAAGTAATAGTTCTCCACATCGGGGACTATTACCAATATAGTTTTAGGATTTTGTTTCTGCATTGAATTTCTATACTTTGATTCGAAGCATTACAATTCAGCATCTATTTAATTCCAGGTTCCCTTTATCGTTTATTTTACCTCTATTGTTTTCTAATTTAATTGCTAAATCATGTTTCTCATTATGTTTTATTACCGTAATTGCATGTTGATTTTCCTATCTATGTCTAGCTAAATTATCCCGAGTCCGGCGTATGAGGACCGTCGTTACCGACGGGACTCGGTAGAAAATAATAAGTGCGAACTTATGATTAAAATTCTGTTTTGGTTTTAATTTCCAAGTCTAATTTAAATAGCTTTGTCACGAGAGTGAGAGGTTATTTAACACAATTTTGTCACGAGAGTGAGAAATTAATTAAGGTTAAAGCCGGCACTGCGAGAGCGTGGGGATCGAACCGGATAGTGGAAATTAGGCAACATATCTAAATACAGCGAAAGCGCTTTAGATACGTTTAGGATATTATTGGCTTTCAAAATATATTTCCTAGTTACCGGGCGAGCGAGAGCAAAATCTTGGGATTAGGGAGCATGACTTTAGTTAATACCGCGAGAGCGTGAGGCGGAGTTTTTAAGTCGGTATATTCTACAGAACTAAGTTATAGTTGTAATTAGTACTCGAATTCTACAAAGTCCTTTAGGAACGCGGAATCTATATTCCGGCCTCTCTTTATTATCATATTTTCTAAGTTCATTTTTAGTTTTAGTTCTAGTTTCCCTTTTATCTAATATCATTAGCCTTAGCTTTACAAAGCGATGATAGATTACAGTAGGTTGACATTGGTCTCTGTGGGTTCGACAATCTTTTATATTACTTCAATATTTCCGTGCACTTGCGGACGCATCAAGTATTTGGCGCCGTTGCCGGGGACCAACAGTCAATATTGTTATTCCATTGTTGCACCGTATAGACTAAGGCACTCATTACTAAGTATCACCCAAATTTTTTCTACAATCACCACTCCCAGTATTTCGAGGAATCACAAGAATCCCATAATTCCAACTTCGAAATACAAATGGAGAATTTCAATGCATCACTAACTCATTCTCACCAAAATTACCTCTGCAACTACCAATCCCAACATTTTGTGGAGTCGCAAGAATCACATAATTCCAACCTTGAAATATTAATGCAAGATTTCAATGCGACACTGACTCACTCCCAATATCTCGAGGCACCGCAACCAAATTTTCCCTATGATTACCAATCCCAATATTTTGAGGAACCGCAAGAATCCGTCAATTCCAACCTCGAAAGATTAATGGAGGATTTCATTGAAACAACAACTAATTCTAGGTTAGAATCTATGATGAAGCACTTTGTGGAGACGCAAACTCTCCAGAATGAAGAGCTTAGAAGACAACATCTCGATACTTATGAAACCCTTAGGCAGATAAACACTATGGTCAAGTCCCTCGCGACTCACACTGAGGCATTGGAGACTCAAATCTCCCTGCTTGCACAGACGCCTATAGGACCCTCCCTTGAGGAGCATGTGGATGTTGTAGTGACCAGTAGTGGAAGACAAATCGAGAATCCAGAGGAGAGAGATGATGAGGTTGAGGAGAGTGATAATGAGGTTGAGGAGAGTTCTGGTGAGAAGAGAGTAGAGATTGAGAAAATTCCATCGACACCATCCGAAAGGGAGGTTGTCGAAGAGGTAGCGAAGGAAGCACCTAATGTCGTTCCTCCTCCATATACCCCACCAATTCCTTTCTCGCAAAGGTTTGTGGAAGCTAAGGTAGAATCCCAATCCAAAACATATGCGGAGGTATTGGAAAATATCCACACCGATGCATCTTTGTTTGAGGTCACGCATATAAAGAGAAAATTCGAGGACCATGAAACTAGGGATATCATTACTGCTAAGAGGGTAAGGTTAGACTTTGAGATGGTGGATGAGATAACTAAGCCCAAACTTGAAAAACTAATACTTAGGATAGATCCAGAACCACCACCACAAGTTCAAAAGAATGAACCGCCCCACAGAAGGAAGAAAGGAAAAGGTGAGGGATATGTGAGATGGCTTGATAAATGGCCATGGAAACCGAAGATTAACAATCCTAACCGTCGATCTATCGACGTTAAATAAAGCCCTGCGTGGGTGGCAATCCGCGAGCTTTTAATTTAATGTTTTACTTTTATTGTTTGTGTTTGCAGAAAATAAAGAATTGTATCGCTTGTCACGTATCAGCTGCATTTAGGTGAAAGATCTCGAGATGACAAATCCCTTAAAATGACATGGTGCCCACGGACATTCCTATGAATGTCGTTGCTGGTGGTGACACCGATGATGAGTATGATAGGAGAGGGCATATCTCTCCCGTTCGTGACTCACATTCTCCTTGTCCTTTCGCATGGTCAGGTTCCACCTGCACACACCGTACCGTATTTTTCTAACATTTTTTGCAGGTACTTCCTTCGAAAACAAATAGTATGATGAGCGGCTTCAGTAAAGTGAAGTTTCAGCAAATTCAGATAACTTGTAGTACAAGACGCCGGGGTAGAAGTGGCCAGCGAAGACAGGGACAACATGGGAAGAATCAGAGTGAATTTGGCTGTGATAACATGCAATGGCATTCATACAGGTTCTATAATTCCTTTTTTCCACCTTTTATCAAAACATTGAGGACAATGTTTGGTTTAAGTGTGGGGGAGGAACATTTACCGCTTTCTAGTTAGATTTACTATTTTCTAGCATGATTTTAAAATTTTTTCTTTTTAATGTTTCGTCGCGTCTTTGCATGTGTTGTCGAGTCTTTATGCGTGATTTTATGTTGCTTATCGATTTCCCCATTCTCTCGAGCCATACCAAATATTTTGAAAATTTTTTAGTTAAAAATAGTATTTCTTTTGAAAATCTTAGGTTACAGACGAAATTGAGGTTAAATTGTGAGACTTGGGAAAATTCCGCAAGATCGGTATCGTTCTAACACCGTGAGCCTCCCAATTATGGAAATCAATTTGAGTACTTGTTATTCCCTAGCCTTAAGTTCTCACCCCTTTAGTAGTCCCTAATTAGTTCATTTAGCAGTCAGCACCATCCTAAGCACGCCCGAAGTAGGAAGCCGGTGCAAATAAGTGTATGATCTCAGGCTTAAAAGGTAAATTAAGAAAAAAAATGAATTGAATGAAAAGAAATGCTCCTTCTAAGTTAGGCGATCCTCACCCGATCATTTAGCCCAACGGTGCAATCTTCTTTATTTTATTGATATGTGCAAAAGAAAAAAATGATGATGATAATGAGATCATAGTCACTATCAGGCTATCCCACCATGAGTGTGAAAGGATAACGGGCTTAATGTGATTGCGCCAGAATGAAAAGGGATAAAAGAAGGATGAGTGAGTTAGACTTAGGTATAATGACATGATTCGGATTGGTTTGTATAGGAGGGAGGTTGATGACCGCAAAAGCAAAAATTGTGTTGTTACGATATCCTTAGTGTGTGAGCAAGTACCTATCGACACAAACTTAACCGAAGTAGAGTTGGTAGCTTAGGATGAGTATCCGTATACACTATTTTTTCTCGCAAGTCATGGTTTGCTTGAGGACAAGCAAAGGTTTAAGTGTGGGGGTGTTGATAACACGTAAATGTATCGTTTATTTGACTTGACTTGCATGAATTTCTATTATGTTTTATTCGCTTTTTCCCGATTTATGCTTTATATTACCCGCATTTATTTATGTTTTTCAGGTACTCGAGTCGGATCAGAATTTATCAGAAAGTGAAAATTTAATGAAGAATTAAAGAAGAATTGAAGAAGAAAAAGAAAATATGATGGAAAGAAAATAGAAGGAAAGAAATGGAAGAAGGAAAGAAAAATAATGGAAAGAAATTGAAGAAAAGAAAAAGAAAAAAAATAAATAAAAGGGGTGGGGCCCACCACACTTCATAAGGGTGGCGCCTGCCACCACAAATGAAGGTGGCGCCCACCACCAAATAAAAGTGGCACCAGCCACAAAAACTAAGGTGGCTCCCACCACCCCAAAAGTGGCGCCTGCCACATTGAATATGAGAGAGAGAAGTGGCTCCTACCACTTAGGAAAATAGTGAAAAGTGTGGCGAGGGCCACACTAAAATGTAGGAAAGAAGTGGCGAGTGCCACTCCTATATTTTCTCCAGTCTCTTCGCAGACGTCTAGACTACAACACAACTTCGTTCAACCATTCTTATTTTCATTCCTACTTTCACGAAGAAAACGACCAGTAACCGGCGATGACCACTGAATATAAAACGAGAGGAATTTTCCTGAGAGGGGGTCGACTTCCATTTGCCAGAATTTCCTTGTTTTAGTTTTTAGGCAGTTTCTTTTACCATGTAAAAAGTAATAGTTCTCCACATCGGGGACTATTACCAATATAGTTTTACGATTTTGTTTCTGCATTGAATTTCTATACTTTGATTCGAAGCATTACAATTCAGCATCTATTTAATTCCAGGTTCCCTTTATCGTTTATTTTACCTCTATTTTTTTCTAATTTAATTGCTAAATCATGTTTCTCATTATGTTTTATTACCGTAATTGCATGTTGATTTTCCTATCTATGTCTAGCTAAATTATCCCGAGTCCGGCGTATGAGGACCGTCGTTACCGACGGGACTCGGTAGAAAATAATAAGTGCGAACTTATGATTAAAATTCTGTTTTGGTTTTAATTTCCAAGTCTAATTTAAATAGCTTTGTCACGAGAGTGAGAGGTTATTTAACACAATTTTGTCACGAGAGTGAGAAATTAATTAAGGTTAAAGCCGGCACTGCGAGAGCGTGGGGATCGAACCGGATAGTGGAAATTAGGCAACATATCTAAATACAGCGAAAGCGCTTTAGATACGTTTAGGATATTATTGGCTTTCAAAATATATTTCCTAGTTACCGGGCGAGCGAGAGCAAAATCTTGGGATTAGGGAGCATGACTTTAGTTAATACCGCGAGAGCGTGAGGCGGAGTTTTTAAGTCGGTATATTCTACAGAACTAAGTTATAGTTGTAATTAGTACTCGAATTCTACAAAGTCCTTTAGGAACGCGGAATCTATATTCCGGCCTCTCTTTATTATCATATTTTCTAAGTTCATTTTTAGTTTTAGTTCTAGTTTCCCTTTTATCTAATATCATTAGCCTTAGCTTTACAAAGCGACGATAGATTACAGTAGGTTGACATTGGTCTCTGTGGGTTCGACAATCTTTTATATTACTTCAATATTTCCGTGCACTTGCGGACGCATCAAGTATTTGGCGCCGTTGCCGGGGACCAACAGTCAATATTGTTATTCCATTGTTGCACCGTATAGACTAAGGCACTCATTACTAAGTATCACCCAAATTTTTTCTACAATCACCACTCCCAGTATTTCGAGGAATCACAAGAATCCCATAATTCCAACTTCGAAATACAAATGGAGAATTTCAATGCATCACTAACTCATTCTCACCAAAATTACCTCTGCAACTACCAATCCCAACATTTTGTGGAGTCGCAAGAATCACATAATTCCAACCTTGAAATATTAATGCAAGATTTCAATGCGACACTGACTCACTCCCAATATCTCGAGGCACCGCAACCAAATTTTCCCTATGATTACCAATCCCAATATTTTGAGGAACCGCAAGAATCCGTCAATTCCAACCTCGAAAGATTAATGGAGGATTTCATTGAAACAACAACTAATTCTAGGTTAGAATCTATGATGAAGCACTTTGTGGAGACGCAAACTCTCCAGAATGAAGAGCTTAGAAGACAACATCTCGATACTTATGAAACCCTTAGGCAGATAAACACTATGGTCAAGTCCCTCGCGACTCACACTGAGGCATTGGAGACTCAAATCTCCCTGCTTGCACAGACGCCTATAGGACCCTCCCTTGAGGAGCATGTGGATGTTGTAGTGACCAGTAGTGGAAGACAAATCGAGAATCCAGAGGAGAGAGATGATGAGGTTGAGGAGAGTGATAATGAGGTTGAGGAGAGTTCTGGTGAGAAGAGAGTAGAGATTAAGAAAATTCCATCGACACCATCCGAAAGGGAGGTTGTCGAAGAGGTAGCGAAGGAAGCACCTAATGTCGTTCCTCCTCCATATACCCCACCAATTCCTTTCTCGCAAAGGTTTGTGGAAGCTAAGGTAGAATCCCAATCCAAAACATATGCGGAGGTATTGGAAAATATCCACACCGATGCATCTTTGTTTGAGGTCACGCATATAAAGAGAAAATTCGAGGACCATGAAACTAGGGATATCATTACTGCTAAGAGGGTAAGGTTAGACTTTGAGATGGTGGATGAGATAACTAAGCCCAAACTTGAAAAACTAATACTTAGGATAGATCCAGAACCACCACCACAAGTTCAAAAGAATGAACCGCCCCACAGAAGGAAGAAAGGAAAAGGTGAGGGATATGTGAGATGGCTTGATAAATGGCCATGGAAACCGAAGATTAACAATCCTAACCGTCGATCTATCGACGTTAAATAAAGCCCTGCGTGGGTGGCAATCCGCGAGCTTTTAATTTAATGTTTTACTTTTATTGTTTGTGTTTGCAGAAAATAAAGAATTGTATCGCTTGTCACGTATCAGCTGCATTTAGGTGAAAGATCTCGAGATGACAAATCCCTTAAAATGACATGGTGCCCACGGACATTCCTATGAATGTCGTTGCTGGTGGTGACACCGATGATGAGTATGATAGGAGAGGGCATATCTCTCCCGTTCGTGACTCACATTCTCCTTGTCCTTTCGCATGGTCAGGTTCCACCTGCACACACCGTACCGTATTTTTCTAACATTTTTTGCAGGTACTTCCTTCGAAAACAAATAGTATGATGAGCGGCTTCAGTAAAGTGAAGTTTCAGCAAATTCATATAACTTGTAGTACAAGACGCCGGGGTAGAAGTGGCCAGCGAAGACAGGGACAACATGGGAAGAATCAGAGTGAATTTGGCTGTGATAACATGCAATGGCATTCATACAGGTTCTATAATTCCTTTTTTCCACCTTTTATCAAAACATTGAGGACAATGTTTGGTTTAAGTGTGGGGGAGGAACATTTACCGCTTTCTAGTTAGATTTACTATTTTCTAGCATGATTTTAAAATTTTTTCTTTTTAATGTTTCGTCGCGTCTTTGCATGTGTTGTCGAGTCTTTATGCGTGATTTTATGTTGCTTATCGATTTCCCCATTCTCTCGAGCCATACCAAATATTTTGAAATTTTTTTAGTTAAAAATAGTATTTCTTTTGAAAATCTTAGGTTACAGACGAAATTGAGGTTAAATTGTGAGACTTGGGAAAATTCCGCAAGATCGGTATCGTTCTAACACCGTGAGCCTCCCAATTATGGAAATCAATTTGAGTACTTGTTATTCCCTAGCCTTAAGTTCTCACCCCTTTAGTAGTCCCTAATTAGTTCATTTAGCAGTCAGCACCATCCTAAGCACGCCCGAAGTAGGAAGCCGGTGCAAATAAGTGTATGATCTCAGGCTTAAAAGGTAAATTAAGAAAAAAAATGAATTGAATGAAAAGAAATGCTCCTTCTAAGTTAGGTGATCCTCACCCGATCATTTAGCCCAACGGTGCAATCTTCTTTATTTTATTGATATGTGCAAAAGAAAAAAATGATGATGATAATGAGATCATAGTCACTATCAGGCTATCCCACCATGAGTGTGAAAGGATAACGGGCTTAATGTGATTGCGCCAGAATGAAAAGGGATAAAAGAAGGATGAGTGAGTTAGACTTAGGTATAATGACATGATTCGGATTGGTTTGTATAGGAGGGAGGTTGATGACCGCAAAAGCAAAAATTGTGTTGTTACGATATCCTTAGTGTGTGAGCAAGTACCTATCGACACAAACTTAACCGAAGTAGAGTTGGTAGCTTAGGATGAGTATCCGTATACACTATTTTTTCTCGCAAGTCATGGTTTGCTTGAGGACAAGCAAAGGTTTAAGTGTGGGGGTGTTGATAACACGTAAATGTATCGTTTATTTGACTTGACTTGCATGAATTTCTATTATGTTTTATTCACTTTTTCCCGATTTATGCTTTATATTACCCGCATTTATTTATGTTTTTCAGGTACTCGAGTCGGATCAGAATTTATCAGAAAGTGAAAATTTAATGAAGAATTAAAGAAGAATTGAAGAAGAAAAAGAAAATATGATGGAAAGAAAATAGAAGGAAAGAAATGGAAGAAGGAAAGAAAAATAATGGAAAGAAATTGAAGAAAAGAAAAAGAAAAAAAATAAATAAAAGGGGTGGGGCCCACCACACTTCATAAGGGTGGCGCCTGCCACCACAAATGAAGGTGGCGCCCACCACCAAATAAAAGTGGCACCAGCCACCAAATTATGTGGCACTAGCCACAAAAACTAAGGTGGCTCCCACCACCCCAAAAGTGGCGCCTGCCACATTGAATATGAGAGAGAGAAGTGGCTCCTACCACTTAGGAAAATAGTGAAAAGTGTGGCGAGGGCCACACTAAAATGTAGGAAAGAAGTGGCGAGTGCCACTCCTATATTTTCTCCAGTCTCTTCGCAGACGTCTAGACTACAACACAACTTCGTTCAACCATTCTTATTTTCATTCCTACTTTCACGAAGAAAACGACCAGTAACCGGCGATGACCACTGAATATAAAACGAGAGGAATTTTCCTAAGAGGGGGTCGACTTCCATTTGCCAGAATTTCCTTGTTTTAGTTTTTAGGCAGTTTCTTTTACCATGTAAAAAGTAATAGTTCTCCACATCGGGGACTATTACCAATATAGTTTTAGGATTTTGTTTCTGCATTGAATTTCTATACTTTGATTCGAAGCATTACAATTCAGCATCTATTTAATTCCAGGTTCCCTTTATCGTTTATTTTACCTCTATTGTTTTCTAATTTAATTGCTAAATCATGTTTCTCATTATGTTTTATTACCGTAATTGCATGTTGATTTTCCTATCTATGTCTAGCTAAATTATCCCGAGTCCGGCGTATGAGGACCGTCGTTACCGACGGGACTCGGTAGAAAATAATAAGTGCGAACTTATGATTAAAATTCTGTTTTGGTTTTAATTTCCAAGTCTAATTTAAATAGCTTTGTCACGAGAGTGAGAGGTTATTTAACACAATTTTGTCACGAGAGTGAGAAATTAATTAAGGTTAAAGCCGGCACTGCGAGAGCGTGGGGATCGAACCGGATAGTGGAAATTAGGCAACATATCTAAATACAGCGAAAGCGCTTTAGATACGTTTAGGATATTATTGGCTTTCAAAATATATTTCCTAGTTACCGGGCGAGCGAGAGCAAAATCTTGGGATTAGGGAGCATGACTTTAGTTAATACCGCGAGAGCGTGAGGCGGAGTTTTTAAGTCGGTATATTCTACAGAACTAAGTTATAGTTGTAATTAGTACTCGAATTCTACAAAGTCCTTTAGGAACGCGGAATCTATATTCCGGCCTCTCTTTATTATCATATTTTCTAAGTTCATTTTTAGTTTTAGTTCTAGTTTCCCTTTTATCTAATATCATTAGCCTTAGCTTTACAAAGCGACGATAGATTACAGTAGGTTGACATTGGTCTCTGTGGGTTCGACAATCTTTTATATTACTTCAATATTTCCGTGCACTTGCGGACGCATCAAGTATTTGGCGCCGTTGCCGGGGACCAACAGTCAATATTGTTATTCCATTGTTGCACCGTATAGACTAAGGCACTCATTACTAAGTATCACCCAAATTTTTTCTACAATCACCACTCCCAGTATTTCGAGGAATCACAAGAATCCCATAATTCCAACTTCGAAATACAAATGGAGAATTTCAATGCATCACTAACTCATTCTCACCAAAATTACCTCTGCAACTACCAATCCCAACATTTTGTGGAGTCGCAAGAATCACATAATTCCAACCTTGAAATATTAATGCAAGATTTCAATGCGACACTGACTCACTCCCAATATCTCGAGGCACCGCAACCAAATTTTCCCTATGATTACCAATCCCAATATTTTGAGGAACCGCAAGAATCCGTCAATTCCAACCTCGAAAGATTAATGGAGGATTTCATTGAAACAACAACTAATTCTAGGTTAGAATCTATGATGAAGCACTTTGTGGAGACGCAAACTCTCCAGAATGAAGAGCTTAGAAGACAACATCTCGATACTTATGAAACCCTTAGGCAGATAAACACTATGGTCAAGTCCCTCGCGACTCACACTGAGGCATTGGAGACTCAAATCTCCCTGCTTGCACAGACGCCTATAGGACCCTCCCTTGAGGAGCATGTGGATGTTGTAGTGACCAGTAGTGGAAGACAAATCGAGAATCCAGAGGAGAGAGATGATGAGGTTGAGGAGAGTGATAATGAGGTTGAGGAGAGTTCTGGTGAGAAGAGAGTAGAGATTGAGAAAATTCCATCGACACCATCCGAAAGGGAGGTTGTCGAAGAGGTAGCGAAGGAAGCACCTAATGTCGTTCCTCCTCCATATACCCCACCAATTCCTTTCTCGCAAAGGTTTGTGGAAGCTAAGGTAGAATCCCAATCCAAAACATATGCGGAGGTATTGGAAAATATCCACACCGATGCATCTTTGTTTGAGGTCACGCATATAAAGAGAAAATTCGAGGACCATGAAACTAGGGATATCATTACTGCTAAGAGGGTAAGGTTAGACTTTGAGATGGTGGATGAGATAACTAAGCCCAAACTTGAAAAACTAATACTTAGGATAGATCCAGAACCACCACCACAAGTTCAAAAGAATGAACCGCCCCACAGAAGGACGAAAGGAAAAGGTGAGGGATATGTGAGATGGCTTGATAAATGGCCATGGAAACCGAAGATTAACAATCCTAACCGTCGATCTATCGACGTTAAACAAAGCCCTGCGTGGGTGGCAACCCGCGAGCTTTTAATTTAATGTTTTACTTTTATTGTTTGTGTTTGCAGAAAATAAAGAATTGTATCGCTTGTCACGTATCAGCTGCATTTAGTGAAAGATCTCGAGATGACAAATCCCTTAAAATGACATGGTGCCCACGGACATTCCTATGAATGTCGTTGCTGGTGGTGACACCGATGATGAGTATGATAGGAGAGGGCATATCTCTCCCGTTCGTGACTCACATTCTCCTTGTCCTTTCGCATGGTCAGGTTCCACCTGCACACACCGTACCGTATTTTTCTAACATTTTTTGCTGGTACTTCCTTCGAAAACAAATAGTATGATGAGTGGCTTCAGTAAAGTGAAGTTTCAGCAAATTCAGATAACTCGTAGTACAAGACGCCGGAGTAAAAGTGGCCAGCGAAGACAGGGACAACATGGGAAGAATCAGAGTGAATTTGGCTGTGATAACATGCAATGGCATTCATACAGGTTCTATAATTCCTTTTTTCCACCTTTTATCAAAACATTGAGGACAATGTTTGGTTTAAGTGTGGGGGAGGAACATTTACCGCTTTCTAGTTAGATTTACTATTTTCTAGCATGATTTTAAATTTTTTTCTGTTTTAATGCTTCGTCGCGTCTTTGCATGTGTTGTCGAGTCTTTATGCGTGATTTTATGTTGCTTATCGATTTCCCCATTCTCTCGAGCCATACCGAATATTTTGAAAATTTTTTAGTTAAAAATAGTATTTCTTTTGAAAATCTTAGGTTACAAATGAAATTGAGGTTAAATTGTGAGACTTGGGAAAATTCCGCAAGATCGGTATCGTTCTAACACCGTGAGCCTCCCAATTATGGAAATCAATTTGAGTACTTGTTATGCCCTAGCCTTAAGTTCTCACCCCTTTAGTAGTCCCTAATTAGTTCATTTAGCAGTCAGCACCATCCTAAGAACGCCCTAAGTAGGAAGCCGGTGCAAATAAGTGTATGATCTCAGGCTTAAAAGGTAAATTAAGAAAAAAAATGAATTGAATGAAAAGAAATGCTCCTTCTAAGTTAGGTGATCCTCACCCGATCATTTAGCCCAACGGTGCAATCTTCTTTATTTTATTGATATGTGCAAAAGAAAAAAATGATGATGATAATGAGATCATAGTCATTATCAGGCTATCCCACCATGAGTGTGAAAGGATAACAGGCTTAATGTGATTGCGCCAGAATGAAAAGGGATAAAAGAAGGATGAGTGAGTTAGGCTTAGGTATAATGACATGATTCGGATTGGTTTGTATAGGAGGGAGGTTGATGACCGCAAAAGCAAAAATTGTGTTGTTACAATATCCTTAGTGTGTGAGCAAGTACCTATCGACACAAACTTAACCGAAGTAGAGTTGGTAGCTTAGGATGAGTATCCGTATACACTATTTTTCTCGCGAGTCATGGTTTGCTTGAGGACAAGCAAAGGTTTAAGTGTGGGGGTGTTGATAACACGTATATGTATCGTTTATTTGACTTGACTTGCATGAATTTCTATTATGTTTTATTCACTTTTTCCCGATTTATGCTTTATATTACCCGCATTTATTTATGTTTTTCAGGTACTCGAGTCGGATCAGAATTTATCAGAAAGTGAAAATTTACTGAAGAGTTATAGAAGAATTGAAGAAGAAAAAGAAAATATGATGGAAAGAAAATAAAAGGAAAGAAATGGAAGAAGGAAAGAAAAAGAATGGAAAGAAATTGAAGAAAAGAAAAAGAAAAAAAATAAATAAAAGGGGTGGGGCCCACCACACTTCATAAGGGTGGCGCCTGCCACCACAAATGAAGGTGGCGCCCACCACCAAATAAAAGTGGCACCAGCCACCAAATTATGTGGCACTAGCCACAAAAACTAAGGTGGCTCCCACCACCCCAAAAGTGGCGCCTGCCACATTGAATATGAGAGAGAGAAGTGGCTCCTACCACTTAGGAAAATAGTGAAAAGTGTGGCGAGGGCCACACTAAAATGTAGGAAAGAAGTGGCGAGTGTCACTCCTATATTTTCTCCAGTCTCTTCGCAGACGTCTAGACTACAACACAACTTCGTTCAACCATTCTTATTTTCATTCCTACTTTCACGAAGAAAACGACCAGTAACCGGCGATGACCACTGAATATAAAACGAGAGGAATTTTCCTGAGAGGGGGTCGACTTCCATTTGCCAGAATTTCCTTGTTTTAGTTTTTAGGCAGTTTCTTTTACCATGTAAAAAGTAATAGTTCTCCACATCGGGGACTATTACCAATATAGTTTTAGGATTTTGTTTCTGCATTGAATTTCTGTACTTTGATTCGAAGCATTACAATTCAGCATCTATTTAATTTCAGGTTCCCTTTATCGTTTATTTTACTGCTATTGTTTTCTAATTTAATTGCTAAATCATGTTTCTCATTATGTTTTATTACCGTAATTGCATGTTGATTTTCCTATCTATGTCTAGCTAAATTGTCCCGAGTCCGGCGTATAAGGACCGTCGTTACCGACGGGACTCGGTAGAAAATAATAGGTGCGAACTTATGATTAAAATTCTGTTTTGGTTTTAATTTCCAAGTCTAATTTAAATAGCTTTGTCACGAGAGTGAGAGGTTATTTAACACAATTTTGTCACGAGAGTGAGAAATTAATTAAGGTTAGAGCCGGCACTGCGAGAGCGTGGGGATCGAACCGGATAGTGGAAATTAGGCAACATATCTAAATACAGCGAAAGCGCTTTAGATACGTTTAGGATATTATTGGCTTTCAAAATATATTTCCTAGTTACCGGGCGAGCGAGAGCAAAATCTTGGGATTAGGGAGCATGACTTTAGTTAATACCGCGAGAGCGTGAGGCGGAGTTTTTAAGTCGGTATATTCTACAGAACTAAGTTATAGTTGTAATTAGTACTCGAATTCTACAAAGTCCTTTAGGAACGCGGAATCTATATTCCGGCCTCTCTTTATTATCATATTTTCTAAGTTCATTTTTAGTTTTAGTTCTAGTTTCCCTTTTATCTAATATCATTAGCCTTAGCTTTACAAAGCGACGATAGATTACAGTAGGTTGAGATTGGTCTCTGTGGGTTCGACAATCTTTTATATTACTTCGATATTTCCGTGCACTTGCGGACGCATCACTAATCTCATGGTCAAGTAAGAGGCAATCTACAATTTCTCTTTCTACAGCAGAAGCTGAATACATCTCCGCTTCTCTATGCAGTACACAAATGCTTTGGATGAAAAATCAGCTGGAAGACATTAACATTCCTATTTTCTGCGATAATACTGCTGCTATTTGTTTAAGTAAAAATCCAATTCTAAATTCTAGGGCTAAACACATTGAAATAAAACATCATTTTATCAGAGACTATGTTCAGAAGGGAATCTTATGCTTAAAAGTTATTGATACAGACCATCAATGGGCTGGTATTATTACAAAACCCTTAGCTGAAGATAGATTTCTAAATATTTTAAAACATCTGAAAATGGTGTACTGCTCAGAATAAGGTTATTTCAGAACCAAATGTGTTAGTCAGAAGAAATAAGTATTTTTAAATCATCAAAACCACTTTTGTGAGAAGTATCTCAATTCTAATTAATTTCTCTTCTGAGTCAGTTCTGACGCGTCACTTAATTAGAAAATGATTCTTTGCATGTGATTAGATTACATCTAATACACTATATTTACCCAAATCAAACGAACATTAATTTTCTTGGGATTGACTCAAAACTTAATTACATTTATTCACTTATCCCTTGTCGTGTCTATCTCTTCAAGTTTTCAAAAACCATTCCTATTCCCTCATTCACTCAAAAGGAAACCCTAAAACCCTAAATTTCTCTCTCTCTCTCTCTCTCTCTCTCTCTCTCTCTCTCTCTCTCAAACTCAATCTCTTTTCTCATCCTCTCCGTTCTTAACCATCATCATGACAAACATCGATCAACAAGAAACTGTTCTCCTCTCCAATGAAGTTGAAACGTCACTGAATTCCTCCCAAGAGCTGCCGTCTTCATCTATCACACCATCTACCACCTCCAAAACCACCGCGACGATCGCCTCGACTCCATTATCTCTTCCCACGATCGATGCAACCTATGTCACACAGAGAAATTCCTCCGTTACTTGTGTTATGCATGCAAATGAACTTATTATTCTGAAAGAGCTGCTTGTCGACTTCGACAATCTTCGCGATAATGGGTTTAGCCTAATTGATCAACTTAATACTCAAGGATGGAAAAGTTACTTTGAAAGACTTAGAGGTTCAACCTTTGATGACCTAGTAAAGGAATTCTGGAGGCACGCTGAAACAGACGATCTTCATGTTGTATCTTTTGTTATGGATCAAAAGATCATTATCACTGAAAAATCTATTTCAGACCTACTAGGGATGCAACTCTTGGAAGGAAAAAGAGTTTACGGAAAAACTGAAATATCTGACTCTGTCATCAACAGAGCAATCTTCAAAAATTGTCAAGCTGGGACTACAGAATACAAAAGCAAGAATCTGCATGACAATTTGAGAATCTGGCATAAAATCATTCTTGGATGTATCAATCCAAGACCTCCAAAGAGTGCTGCAGATTTCTTCAACACAAATCAAAAGTACATGTTGTACTACTTGCACAAAAATGAGAAAATGTGTCTTCCATCCATTCTTTTCTACTACCTGAGAGATATGGTGCGCAAGACGAGAACAACAGCTTTACTAGATAGGAAAATTGTAAACTACATTCCGTTTGGAAGACTTCTCTCTGACATCTTTGTTGAAAGTGGCCTAGTGGAGTATCTAGTCAAAGAAGCCAAGTACACAGACTATCTGACTAGCAAAGTAGGAGAAGCTTTCAATGTTGTGAACCTTAAGCATATGAAAATGATCACTAATGTTGATGTGAAACCCATATCTATCCCTCACGACACTACGATCAAACGTTCAGTATCGAACTACCCCTGCTATCGCAAAGAAGATAATCCAACAACAATTGCTTCGTTTGTGGCTATAATGAGAGAAGAAGGTCATGACATGCCAAAATCCAGAGTTGAAGAGATTGCTCCCAAATCTAAATACATCACGAGGAGTAAAAGGAACCAAACTGAAGAGGATGCTGAGCCTAAGAAGAAGAAAAAGGATGAAACTGATAAGTGTAAATTGTACCTATTTGTGTAAATAAGTTTTGTTGCACTTATCGTTACATTGTGTTAAAATTGGTTGAATAAACCCCACTTTATGTGTAAATACGTTTACTTTACGTTTTCGTGTGTATATTACGTTTTCTTGTATATATCATTGAGTTTAATTGATTTTATCTCATTTTTTTAGGTAACTAATAAAGGCCATTGTACCATTGTTTTGAAGAGCATCTAATAAGCTTTCCAGCGCTTCCGACCGTGCGTAAATTGGACCTACGGTGCAGAAGTTTTGGTCAAATAAGGGGCTGTTTTTCTGTCATGTTCGCCTAGCGAGTGTGACAGCGAATGTTCGCTTGGCGAAGGCTGGCGAAGGTCCTAGCGAAGGAGGCCAGAAAGAGGCAGAGGAGAAAGAGACCAATGTTCGCTTCGCGAACTTCCTGGCGAGCATTCGCTAGGCGAATAAAACGTTCGCTTAGCGAACTTCTGGAATTTTGCAAGGGCGGTTTAACTATTCAGAGGCACTTAAGTGCCATTTTCGTGCATTCGCCTAGCGAATGATCTGTTCGCCTAGCGAACAGTGCAGAATTTGCAATGTATATAATTCATTTCAGTCACTTTTTATGGGATGGTTTTTGGGGATTCTTGATCCCACTTCCATCAAACTTCATTCTTTGGTATATTAGCTTAGAGAACAACAGTGGAGCATGCATACGGATGAACCGGGGTGGATTGATCGTCGACCGGCTCTGACAATCTGTGAGATGTTTGGTTCATTTCTCTTTTTCTTTGTGTTTTTCTTTATGGTTGGGTTGTGTATATGTATTGTCTATGAACTCATGTATATTTGTCGCCCATGGCGTTGTATAAAACTTGCTTTACAAATCTCTATTGGTGATTGTCTCTGATTTTTGCTTTATGCGCGGGGTTTGGGTTGCGTTAGAGATAACCGTCGCAAACTTTGATTAGGGATGATTGTCTTTTAGTTTCTAGGTTCTAGAGATAGATTTAGGGCTAACAATCTTCAATAGGCGTCGAAACTTAATGCCTCCGTGCCTTGAGCTAGCGTACGAAAGTATCAGCAATGTTAACACGGTTGTTCTCTCAACTTTGCGTTAGACATAACCTGTGTTGTGAGCGATGCTGGGTGATATTGAGGAGTATTGTAGGTTGAGTATAACTGGTCGGTAAGTTTAAGTTTGTGAGGAGTCGATTATGTGCACGCCTGATAAGTTTCTTGTCTCTGAAGAATGATTTGTTTTATGTTTTAATATTTACTTTTCTGTTTCTATGTTTAAACCATTTTAATCCAAACTCATTAACACGAGAGATTGTCGAACGACATTCTTTCCCTCGAACCGATCTCTGTGGACACGACATAAATCCTGGAGGGAATTCTTCCGAAAATAAATATTTTTGCTGCTTGCCCTATTCTGCATTCAACAAAATGGCGCCGTTGCCGGGGATTGGTTATGATATTGAATCGCATTGCGATAGTTTCTTTGTTTTTGAGTTTTGTATATATCGTATATATTGTCTATTTCCATTATGTTTGTTCAAGTGTTGTATACATTTTGTTCCCGTAATGTTTGTTTAAGTCTTTGGTTAGGGCACTTTCTTTTGGTTTGCGCGGTGAAGCATCACTATGGCATGAAGGAAGGAAGTTACTAGCTAAGCATTGTAAAGGCGTCGAGCTTAAGACGTAAAACAAGTATGGTGTATTCTTTTCTTTTGTTGTTGTTTAGTTTAGGTAGTGTGGTGAGTATTCATTAAACAAGTTGTACTCGGATTTTTCGTAAAATTCTCAAATCTTCACTTTACAACTTGTTTAAAGAATTTTTTCCAATTTTTCAGTTTGTTCATACTAATAGTTTTCGTGTTTGTCAATGAGCTTGTTTTGAGTTGCTTGAGGAACTTTTGGTGATGTTCCAAGTTTGATCGTTTCAACTTGCGGATGTATGGTAATGATCTTGTTAAGTTTTGTACACGTCCGAGGTATGTATTTATCGCTTTCTATACTTTAGCATATTCATGATACTTAGGCTTTTTACAAACTTCTATGCCATTCATTCTTTTGTATACTTGTTCTTGTGTGAGTCACTTTAGTTCCCAACCTTTTTGTGAGGAAGCTTTCCATTGTTCATATACGCGCGGAATACCAGCATTCTTGTTCTAACTGGATTTTATTATGTTGAATCTGTTGTTTGTGTTGTTTATATGAATGCATGAAAAGGATCAAGGCAATTGTTTCATTTTGAGCACAACCACCTTAGCCAAATAATCAATTCACCTTGTGAGTGTGTGAGAATTCGTAACCCCTTTGAGCTTTTTGATCCATGTTTCTATTTGAACTTAATGCTTGTCTATGAGTATTTAGTTCACTTATTTTTGAATGGATTTTGTTTTTTCTTGGACCTCAATTTTGTGTTGTTGTATGGATTTTTTTTCCTTGCCTTAGAAAGTAGGGAGTATTCACATGATGGTGCGGTTGAATTCAAGTTGGGAAGAGGATGATTATATACTCATTGGTTGGATTCTATGAGGATTGAAAAAGAAAAGAAAAAAGAGAAAAATATGACAAAGAAAAGAAAAGAAAAAAAAAGAAAAAAAAAGAAAGAGAAAAAAAAAGTAACAATAATTGTGCTAAATAAGTATTGGGTGTTGTGTAGCACTTGGGATTTTGGAAGAAGTTTGATTGAAATTTTGTGTTTGAACTTTTGTGAGTGATCACTCCCTTAGGTTTAGGCAAGTTTTTGTTTCGATTAGCTTTTGGACTTATCCCTTGTTTGTTTGCCGAGCCACATTACAACCTTGAAAGCCCTTGTGATTCTTGCCTTTGTATGTTCAATGTGAATTTGTGGATGTATGCATAATTTAGTCTTTTGTTTACATGAGTGTTGTGTGAGTGTAAAGTACCTTATTTTGTGTTTTTCATCTACCGATGATTGTTTTTGCTAGGTGTGATTCACATTTGAACTTGTGTTGTTTTAGAATTTTTGGCATGATTTTTGTATTTTGCATTAGGTTTGTGACTATGTTATCGTTGTAGTTTAGTGGTAAGTATTTACTTTGTGTGTACCGTTTTTCATTTGAACCATACATTTGTTTTCCGTTTTTCAACACTTGTTGATTCGTGATTCTTTGGTTATCACTCGGTTTCGTTGAGTTGTTTGATTCTTGTTTGAGGACAAACAATTATGTAAGTTGGGGAGAGTTTGATAAGTGCAAATTGTACCTATTTGTGTAAATAAGTTTTGTTGCACTTATCGTTACTTTGTGTTAAAATTGGTTGAATAAACCCCACTTTATGTGTAAATACGTTTACTTTACGTTTTCGTGTGTATATTGTGTTTTCTTGTATATATCATTGAGTTTAATTGATTTTATCTCATTTTTTGTAGGTAACTAATAAAGGCCATTGTGCCATTGTTTTGAAGAGCATCTAATAAGCTTTCCAGCGCTTCCGACCGTGCGTAAATTGGAGCTACGGTGCAGAAGTTGTGGTCAAATAAGGGGTTGTTTTTCCTGTCATGTTCGCCTAGCGAGTGTGACAGCGAATGTTCGCTTGGCGAAGGTCCCAGCGAAGGAGGCCAGAAAGAGGTAGAGGAGAAAGAGACTAATGGTCACTTCGCGAACTTCCTGGCGAGCATTCGCTAGGCGAATAAAATGTTCGCTTAGCGAACTTCTGGAATTTTACAAGGGCGGTTTAACTATTCAGAGGCACTTAAGTGCCATTTTCGTGTATTCGCCTAGCGAATGATCTGTTCGCCTAGCGAACAGTGCAGAATTTGCAATGTATATAATTCATTTCAGTCACTTTTTATGGGATGGTTTTTGGGTTTTCTTGATCCCACTTCCATTAAACTTCATTCTTTGGTAGATTAGCTTAGAAAACAACTGTGGAGCATGCATACGGATGAACCGGGATGGATTGATCGTCGACCGGCTCTGACAATCCGCGAGATGTTTGGTTCATTTCTCTTTTTCTTTGTGTTTTTCTTTATGGTTGGTTGTGTATATGTATTGTCTATGAACTCATGTACATTTTTCGGCCATGGCGTTGTATAAAACTTGCTTTACAAATCTCTATTGGTGATTGTCTCTGATTTTTGCTGTATGCGCGGGGTTTGGGTTGCGTTAGAGATAACCGTCGTAAACTTCGATTAGGGATGATTGTCTGTTAGTTTCTAGATTCTAGAGATAGATTTAGGGCTAAAAATCTTCAATAGGCGTCGAAACTTAATGCCTCCGGGCCTTGAGCTAGCGTACAAAAGTATCGGCAATGGTAACACGGTTGTTCTCTCAACTTTGCGTTAGACATTACCTGTGTTGTGAGCGATGCTGAGTGATATTGAGGAGTATTGTAGGTTGAGTATAACTGGTCGGTAAGTTTAAGTTTGTGAGGAGTCAATTATGTGCATGCCTGATAAGTTTCTTGTCTCTGAAGAATGATTTGTTTTATGTTTTAATATTTACTTTTCTGTTTCTATGTTTAAACCATTTTAATCCTAACTCATTAACGCGAGAGATTGTCGAACGACATTCTTTCCCTCGAACCGATCTCTGTGGACACGACATAAATCCCGGAGGGAATTCTTCCGAAAATAAATATTTTTGCTGCTTGCCCTATTCTGCATTCAACAGAAACTAAAACCTCCAAAGCTTCTAGACCAGAAACTCTTCTTCTTGAGAAAATAAATAAATCGACTGTCAATTCTTCTGGATCTATGAATGTCTCTGATACTGTTACTGCACCATCATCATCTCAAACCACCGTCATTCCTACCTCCAATCCATAGGTGAAGTTTAAACCACCATCTTTCTCAATTCCTCCTTCAACTATCACTATCCAATCTTCACCCAACTCATCAATCAGTACCCCTATCTCGATTAAAGCCATTCCTACCTACACCTCGTCAATAACCTCGTCAATCATTCAGCCAAATGAACAAAGTTCCATGAACCTAATCTCTAAATCTCAAGTCTTTAGTAGTGAGTCTGTCTCTGAGGATACAACCTCTGAATCTCTAGAGATCATCACCCCTGAATCTCTCATGGTCTCAGACACTCCAGAAGTGACATCTCCTGCTGATCAACAAATCAGTAAACATGCACCTACTAAGATCGTTCCATCTCAGCAAACACCACCTGAAACGAATTCTGCCAAGCCTGACCTTGCCTTAGTCATCTATACTGGACCACCTCCAACATCTTTTGAAGAATGCACAAGCCAATTTTATAACAAGGCATTAAGGAAGTTTATGAACCTAAGAGCAAAACTTAACACAAGTACCAAGCCTTTGGAACTTGAAAGGTCTTGTAAAAACTTCCAGAAATGGTTGAGCAGTGAGCTTGCAAGAATTGTAAGCTTCTCAGATGCAACCATCACAGATGGAATTCAACGGGAAAAGGAGAGAGCAGAAGCTGAAGAGCGGATCAGGATACTTAAGTTCTTGACTGCAAAGCAGAAAGAAGTTGAAGAAAAGGCTGCTGAGGAAACAAGACTTCTTGCAGAAAAAACTGTTGAAGAAGCCATAATAGCACAAGAAGCTGAAGCCATGGAAAAGGCCAAGCAAGCTACTGCAGTTGTTTCTACATCTGATCCGGCTATAAAGCATTTGGAAGATGCAATTGGAGAAATCAGATAAGAACAATAAAAGTTCAGAAATAACCTTGAGGAACAAAAGACTGTCAATGTTAATCTTCAGGGCATGCTTCAGAAGATATGGGACAAGATGTCCTCTGGAAGCACCTAATTCTTATGTATTTGTTGTCCTTAAGTCCTTAGATCATTGTTTTTCACCCTTGCACCACTAATCTTTTTGATCAATCACAAAAAGGGGGAGAAGTAATATAAATGTGATATATTTTGATTCAAATGTCAATATTTGAAAAACAACGTTGTTTACATGCTAACAGATAAACTGCTGCTTCTATTAGAGTGTTTTTCCTTTGTGCAGGAATTCTGATCCAAATCAAGACTAAGATCTCTTGACTTATCAAAGTCAGGGGGAGCCCAAGCACAAATATTCATCAAGTCTAAGACTCAGGGGGAGCACTTCATACGAAGGATAAGCTATCTTTAGAATCTGTTATTCTCCTGCACTATATATATATATATATATATATATATATATATATATATATATATATATATATATATATATATCAAAATTGTGTCATCAAAATACATAGTTTTGTCATCATCAAAAAGGGGGAGATTGTGAGAACAAGATTTGGTTCTGGAATTTTATCTCTAAGTTTTGATGATACCAAATGAGTATTTTTGTATGAACAATTTTGTACAACTAATGTTTGTTATTTGTGAGAATGTAACAAACAGGTTATGCTTCCGTAAATTGGCGCGAACACAACGCTTAAAGTAAAATACTCCGCCTATACATTATGATATAAAAGGAAAAGAGACCTGGTTCTGAAGATCTGAAAACATAGGTTCTGATCGAATGAAGTCCAGATGCTAAAGTCCTAAGTTCTCTGAATCAAGGTTCTGAAGAACTAAATCAAGTCTCTACTCATGCTTCAACCAAATACTATCAGAAGCCTTTGAAGATATGAAGACAACACACCAAGCGATCGAGGTTCTGAAAACCAAGTACTAAAGACTCTGAAGATTCGAAGACTTGAGAATCTCAAGAACCTAGCTAAGTTTTCCCTTCTTACTCATGCTCGTAAAAAGCCTCTGAAGTTGAGAAGCCAAGAAGACAAAGCTACATAGTACAACTGCGCCTTTATTCAAGTGAAAATATCTTGGTAATAGTGCAACGGTACAATTAAAGATATTCTGACAAAAACAGGACACGCAGCACGCAAAAGTTTTTATCTGTCCTCACGCTTCTAGCCGTCAGCCTAGTTAAGCTATCATGATTACATTTCAACGGCTCTTTCTACACGGCTATAAAAGGAAGCAAAAGACTTGAAGAAAGATACACACGAACGCCATTGCAATACTCTTTCTATCTGAAATCTTTCTTAAGTCATTCTGGTCGAAAACTTGTTTACGTTATCAGCTTGTATAGAAGCACTTATTTGTAAACGGAATTTTATTCAAACTTAGGTTTGTGTTCCTTGAGAAAGACCGTGTGGTTGTATTTCTTGAGAAGTCTAAGTCGTGAGTCTTAGAGGTTGTTCCTTGAGTAAGACCTGTGAGGTTGTATTACTTGAGAAGTCTAAAACTTGTGAGTTTTAGAGGTTGTGTTAGTCACCAGCGGTTTGGCACGTGTATTGTACTGATTTGATTGAATAGTGGATTAAGACCTCGTTGAGAGAGGCAAAATCACCTTGGCGGGTGGACTAGACTAACTTGAGGGTTTCTCAAGTGAACTAGTATAAACATAACGTGTTCATCACTTAATTCTCAACAAAGGTCATTACCATTAAAAGGAAGAGTTTTATAAAAAGAATTTATTTTTAGAAACAAGTTTATTTTGAAAAACCAATTCAAACCCCCATTTCTTGTGTTTTTCACACCTTCATACATATATAGACCGACATATTTAGCCTTTGTTATAATATATATGCATATATAGCTCAATATATGTATCATTTTTTCTAATATATATATGCATATATTGGACAACCTATTTAGCATATTTTTAATAAATATGAAAATATAGGTCAGCCTATAAGGCTTCATAGGCTTTTTTAATAGTCTAAGCCTGTCCTATTTAATTAAATAGGCTTTTAAAAAAGCCTAAGCCTGACCTTTTTATTAAAAAAGTCTGGCCTGGCCTGACCTTAAGTAGGCTAGGCTATAGGCCCCTGAAGGCCGGCCTGGCCTATTCCCACCCCTAGTGTCACGTCACATATTCTGTTGACTAGATCCAATGAGGAGGCAAAATAGAGGAATCTTGAAATTGCAAGGTTGGAATCTAAATTTGTTTTTTATAGGGGATTTCTAAAACTCACCCATATGGTATGGGGCAAAATAGCTATTAATAATTTATTTATTTTTTGTTATTTTGGATCATGAAACATATATTTTAAATTCATGGTTCATTTTTCCAATATTTTATACATATGTTTTAAGAGCCATGAAGTTTTAATGATAAGTTTTCAATAATTTTTTTTTATTACACTTACTTGAAGTTTATGGTTTGTGTGTTATATTTATTTTCAAAAGATTTATATAGATTTAGGATCTTCCATATTTTGTGTGAAACCTTGAAAATAAATTTGATTATAGTATATATTTAAATGATATTTGTTTTAATGATCACATTTGTAATTATACTTGATTTGAAAACTATAATTTCATGGTAACGATCTATTTTAAGCTATAATTCTTAGAATTATATTTGTGATAATGGAAAGTTTTGAATTTGACATAGAAACTATATGATAAAGATTTGTTTGAAAATTAAAATTTGAACATTTTTTGAAAGAAAAATATTTGTGAAAATTTTAGTTTTCTTTGGGAGATATGTTATTTAATATATATTATGCTAAATATATTTGAAATGACATGTATGATTATGATTGATGATTGAGAATCCTAAAATCTATTTTCTTTTAAAGAATTTTGATTCTCAACCGTTTATTTATGACTATAGCTAATATATTTAGAAATATATATTCATGTCAATCATTTAGGAAAGATAAATATTGAATTTAAATCTTATTTTGGTGATTTGGTTCTTGGTTTTAAATTGAAAAAAAGTTTTATTATCAAATCTTTTTATTTGATTTTTTAATTATAGTTTTATCTTTCAATTTGATTCACATAAAATCTGCACATGAATTTAGATTTTTGAGAGATAAAACAAATACTAATTTGTTTCATATATATTTATTTATTATATATTATTTATGGAAATCTTTTTGAATATTTTGAAAGTCTCTCAAAATTATAAGGTAAAACTAAAGATTTGGTTCTTTAAATTTTGGATACTTTGGATTTTAGAATTAGTTTTGTTGATTCTAAAATGATTTATTAAAAGAATTATTTGGTGTATATGTGAATTTGTTTGACATTTATTTGGAATATATAAATATCTAATATTTATCTGATTTGTAGTAATACATTTAGCATGATTATGTTATTTGAGTTTATTGTTATTAAGTTTTATACAATTTTTTTCTTAATCATGCAATTTGTATAAATTCATAAAAATTATGTTTTATTGGTAATTTGTTCTCACACTAAGGACTTTCAAGAAATATTATTATTATTAAACGACATTCTAAATGAAAACGACCTACATTTGTGGGTAGTGCCTTGTAAATTTGAGACTTTTCCCATTGAATTTATTAAAATGTCTAGTAATTTTGATTGAGTTGATTGAAGCAACATGTTGCAAAAGTAACATTTGTTGTGTAAATTTGATTATATCGGAATTATAAAAGATGTAATGTGTAATTATTCATGTGAACTATTATGATCGGCTAAAAGAAAGACACAAATTGACCGAATAATTGCATACATGTGATGGTATATATATATATATATATATATATATATATATATATATATAATTATTAATTTTATCCATGTGGATAATGATTAATGTCAAAGACGTCAATTATCTGACCGGACTTATTACTAATGTTTGATCATTGCGTGAGAGTACCGTTTACAGTTAATTTTTGGAATCAAAGATTGAGAATTAATGGTGTCTTTGGTATCTTGTTTAAGTATGTTAATTTATAAGTGAATATGAATGTATATAATAATTTATTGACATATCAATAATGATGTTGTATGAGTGTAAATCTTTCAATGGTTATTTGATTGCACTCACACAGGTAAACATGTGACAATTGTAAGAATTTATTGTTTATAAATATTTATTATCAGTGTTTGATCATTCAAAATAAATACTACTAAAAATTTATTTTATTGTCTAAAGACTTAATATCAATGGTGAATTTAGTATTTTGGTGACTAAATTTTATTTTGTTATCTATAAATTAATATAGTTTGTGTATCTACAAAATAAGTTAGATTTTGATTCTCAAAAGTTTTAATTTTTAGGAATAAAATATGAACATTATGTTCTTGAATCTAGACCTTACATAAGGATGGAGAAACTCAAATTCTCTCACAATTTAGTATATTTAAAGTGAGACTCAAGTTTAAAAAGTGAGTACACTCCAAATTACACAGGTCTATGATCTTAAAGCTTTGCAATCCAGAGACATTAGAAGTGTTATTTAAGATGACATAAATTTTGTCATATTATATTTGCTTAAATTCTAGTGCTTCTAAAGCAATAAAGCGAAAGACAAACTCTCATTGGAGTGATGATTTTTTATTAAGATTATTAAGCAAAGAAAAATATCAGAAGCGAATTATGAAATTATTTAATCATGCTAAAGCGCTATAAGTTCGTCAATTAGGTGACTTTGTCGAAAATTTAGCATATGGTATTCTATTTGCACAATTAAGTTTATAACAATTAAAGTTAGAAATTATTATTTAATAGAACAATTTCATAAAAGTGTGCACTAAAGAAAAGATTGAAACAAGAGAAAATAAAATAGTGCTCATTCGGTAAATATCTCCAAAGGATAATGGCAAATAAATAATAATAAGAAAATATGATCTGAATTGACAAATATTCAATGGTGTGGAAAGATACATCAATTTAAAGGGGAAATTTTTTGTGAAGATTGATATTTTTTAAAAACTATTTTAGATTGTCATTATGTGCTTTAATTTGTATTTAAAAAATAATTTGATGAATGAATAAAGTTTTGTTTTAATATGATAATTTCCTCTTTTTTTAATGATGGATTCAATTTGTCTTTTAAATTCAAATATTATTAAGGTTAATTCAGTCATGACTTGTAACAATCTATAATTGTTGAAAAGTTTGAGAAATATAAACTTTAGTCTCAAGTTAAAGAATATTTTGAGACAAATATTGTAATGTGTCTTGAGAATATTGAGTGAGAAAGAATTGGTTATAACTCAATTCATATATTTTCTATTTAAATAGCAAATTTGGACCCTTATACGGATATTATTTTTATTTCTCTCAATTAAATTAATAAATTAATTCTTGAAGATCAAACTCAACATCCTCAAGAACTAGAGCATCAAGTGCCATAAAGAATTGACTGAAAAGAGAAATTATGTGCGGTATGATTGAAAGACTCAATTATAATAGTTGTGACACTTGTTACTTGTTATAATTTTGGAGCTTCATAAGATGAATATAAAGTTGGTGTTTCTTAATGGCGACTTTAAGATATAAAATATGGTGCAATGAGAGAAACTTTTGTGTCAATAGATACAAACTTTATGGTTTGCGAATAAAAAAAATTCATTTATGAGTTAATGAATGTGTCTCATCAGTGATACCACAATATTTCATAAGATAATTGTCTCGTTTGATTTTGAGATGTCTATTATGAAAAGTTATTGGGTTTTATAAGTTCAGTGGGAGTAAGTTTATGTTCCTAGTTTAATGTGTTGATTTTATTTTATTTAGTCAACAATGATATATGATTGTTGTGTGAAACCAAGAAATCTCTAACAAAAGTTTAGCGATAAAAGATCTTGGGCACATCTCTTTTGTATTAGGTATTTAGATACTTAGAGATTATTCTCAATGTATCATCCAGTTATCACAAAAGATTTATGTATATATATCAATAAAGTTGAAAATAAAATTGACATTAAAGACAATAAACTAGTGTATGTCTCAATTATCAAGGGAGACTATTAAGTCTCAATCATTGTCCAAAATAAAATAATCTGAAAATTTAGAAAATTACGTTTTTTTTTATACTTTTTCGGTTTTGGGGAATCTTATGTATTATCTTATGTATATGCATCCGGAATAAGCGTATATATCACGAGATCGTTTGACAGATACGAAAATTCAAAATTTGAATTGTTGAAATGAGGCAACCATAAGGATTATTATAGAGAACAAAAGAACATGTGCTCACATATTAGAGATCGAATAATTTGGAGATCATCAGGATGTTCGACTTTGATCTTTTTAGATGTCTATATATAATGGCATCCTAGCTAAAGAAATGACTATAAGTATTTATGTCACTTGGTTGCATATAGTAAAAGGTTTTGAAAGACAACTCGAGCTATATTGTGACATAAGTTTGTCGGATAATATTTCAACAACTGTTTTATAAAGTTCATTGATTTATAAGTTGTTGTTGTTGAAGGATAAAGCATATAGATAAAAGTTTTATGCTAGCTGACTTACTAATTAAAGACTTGATATATAAGATATTTCATATGATTATTGTCATTAAGGAAGTCCTGGATTAGTCAAAGTCATTCCTTTTTTTGTCTTATAATAGTATTTTGATATCGATACAGACTTTATGTTTATATTATCTGCAGAACTAAAGTTTATGAGGTTATTATTGTCATAACCATTTCTGAATCGTTTCTGCAAATATTGACATTGCAAACTTCAGTTTGATCTCAGTAAATAATTCAGTTGGATCAGTTAGAAATAGGCATGATTCAGATATCACATTACATGAAATTTCCATATCACTCATCCATATCGATCTATGTCATCAAATACATTTAAGTGGTGGTCGTCGGGGTTTCCTCACGTTATACGTTAGTGACAACAACCGCGGTGGTTCCATTATTGATATATGAGGTGGATCAGATTGTAAAGTTGAAATCTAAAGATAAATAGCATTTAGATGTGCGCCTAAAGAATTATGATATAATTATTAAGATATAGTGGTCAAGAGGGAGATTGTTGAAATATTTAATAACTTAGTATTATATTAGTATTCCAATAATTATGTGGCCAAATATATTTATTTAATTATATTAGCTATTTTATCAATTAAATGCCTTAAATAATTGAGTGATCAAATAGAGGTAAAAGGTTGATTAGATTTAATTTAGAAATTATTTAATTAATTAAATAATTGGATATGGGCTCAAATATGAGTGGATGTCAGGATGTCACATTTGAGAATAATAGGAACCCTAATTGGCCATCACATTATATATAGGTTATGGCCCCCAATATACCGTACACAGGCAATTTATCTTTTCTCCCCCCATCTGAAGAGAATTCAAGGCATTAGGAGTACCAGTTGAGGAAGAACCACCCAAACCATAAGGTGTTTGTTGTTTGTCTTTTAACTTTCAGGATTACCGCCAACAAAACTTTTTCAATAGATCTAGGTATTTCTGCAATATCTTCTCTCATATACTAACATGTCGTAGATCATGTAATTATATACATGTTCGTATTATCTATTTTATTCCGCACTAAAGTATATGACATGATATGTAGAATATGTATATGTGATTAATTGTTATTGATTTAATTTCAACTAAATCGACATGAGATGCAAGAAATGCAGGAGGCTGAAGATCCTGCAGAATAACCATTGAATAAGTATTTCTTAGTGAAGGAAGAGGGTCTATAAAAAATATTTGGATGCATGTGTCGTTGTAATTTTAATTAAGATCCTTGAAGAAACAAGTACTTCAAATGTCTGATTTTTTGCACATATTGTCTAAGAGAGAAAGAACATTGTGGTGAGCATGTGTGAGAAGGGGGTGGCACAAAGAGGCTCGAATTCATCCTAAATAATATTCAAATTAGTGAAATAGATTGAGGTTGCAATCACCTTTGTTGATTGAGTGAAGATCTTTGAGCAAATCTTAAAATTGAAAATGATTTCCTATGGTGAAGAAGGGAGTGTCTTGGGTTAGATGGAGTGTGGTCTGTAAAAGCAAAGATGAGGGTGGTCTTGGGGTCAAAGACTTAAAGCTTTTTAATTATGCGTTGCTATTCAAATGGGTCTGGAAAATTGTTTCTTCGGTAGATTTTCTTTGGAGCAAGATTATCCAGAGTAGATATGTAAACCCCGTTCAGGACTTCCATATTGGGCTGCTTCCAAAGTAAGCTGTTCCTCCATCATTGTGGTGGAGAGATCTTTTTGCCATTGCAGGATTTTGCAGTAATTAATGTCTCTCTGATCTGCTGTCGTTTGAGCTCGGAAATGGCGAAATTGTACCATTCTGGACTGCTCGCTGGGCAGGTCCCGCTCCCCTCGTCTCTTTACTCCCGGAACTCTGGAACAGGGAAGTAAATTTGGAATCTTGGGTTGGTGATAACGGTTTTTCGAAGGAGGAATTTGGAGATGGAACCTGAAGTTTCCACATCAGAATTTTCCTGAAGATGTAGCTCATCAAGTACTTACTAGGCTGAATGACATTATGGTGCTTGATGGAGTTAAGGATAAGGTGGTTTGGAATCATGACACTTCCGGCTTGTTCTCGGTATCTTCTATGTATCTCCTATGATATAGCGATCTTGCAAATCTTTTCACAGTTCTGGCACATTGTCAAAGAAAATGGTGTTATGAGCAATTTGGAGATTTATAATTTTAGTAATCCTCGACAGTACTATATTGTTGCACCTATCTCAGAGTTTGAAATTAACATTAGTTGGGGAAGATTATGTGATTCAGCCATTAGTTGAGGAAGATTAAGGTTTCTTCCTTGTTTTTTTTAAAGAGAAAATTCAAAAGGCACACTTCCATATTTGTAACCATATTGAAAACCCTACATGCACCAATTATGTAATAGTACGATTTTATTTTAAAAAGAGTGCATGGTGTTTGACACCGACACATCTACCATCGATCACTTTTATTTTCAAAGCACTACATATATAAATATACTAGTGTTAATATCGTGTCTGGTTGTTGTGGTTGTGGTTCATAGTACACGAGCCTCTTGCCTTTTCGTTGTTGCTTGTGTATCTTTTTCAACTTGATATTCTAATAAGCTCATCATATCTTCTTCCATCGCTTCATTTTCTTCTTCGTCTTCATCAACCACATTCTCTATTTCCTCTGGTTCTTCCTCTTCCACTCGATCTCGATCTACAATATCATTACCCAAACCAATGTTTTCTTCCATTACAATATCATTTTTTCTCTTTTTCACACCACCCATCAACTCATACGGACTTTTCATCCAAAATTGAAACCCTTTCCTTCCAAGTACTTTGGTTTCATGTGAGTGCTTGAGTTGGTATAACAACCAAATGGCAGCAGCTACTAAAGTAAATATTTTAAGACCTTGTTTTACCTTGTAGCCATTTGTCCTCATGTTTCTGTTAGGTGATTGCTTCAACATCTTGTACTCATAAATTTCTCTTCCAAACTAAAAAATAAATAAAAATAATTAAGCATTCAACATAACATGCATGTATGATATTATTTCATTTGTGTATAATTCTAAAATATGTGTAAGATGTAGAAAAAAAAACTAAAAAAATAAATAAAAAGATAAGATAGATATATACAGTGTTATATGCTGTGTCATGTCATGATATTTAAATAATTAAAACAAAGAAAAAAAATATCTTTGATTGATAAATCATGAATGAATGTTCTGTAACTTCCAAACAACAAGTTACCAGCATGTCAGAAAAATATTAACATATTTCTAGGCCTTATTTGAGTGAATACAAACTTTTCCAGATTGTACCTAAATAATTACACTACTTATTTTTATGTTAAACCAAGATTTAGAAGTAATAAAAATCTATTTTTGTAAACTAGGTTATAAGTATATCATAAGCATGTAACGCTCATATTCCACTTTTGTAGCTAGGTTAAAAGCATTACTCTCATTCTTTTATCTTAAGAAGACTCATTATTTTAGTGTCTATTCTTTGACTAATGAACATCTACAATGGTTTATTATAACTTATAAGCCATGTATTTAACTTTCTAAGCTGAAAAATTTAAAAGAAGACACAAACAACCTAAAAATCTTAAATGAGAATGAGAAAATAGAAGTAAAAGTGCATCAAGCAAGATGTGCAACTTACAAGTGCAGTGTGTATAGGTTAGATTCTGTATTGAGTGGAGCAAAGCCAAAGCCAAAGCCAAAGCCAAAGCCAAAGACGATAATCTGAGTGAAAGTGAAAGAAGATAGATGGTGAAGACTCGTGAACGATATGGATGTCACGGGCCAGCCATGTTTATCTGATCCTATATATAGATATTATTAAATCTTATTTTTTTAATTCTTATAGTATCTCGTTATATGCATGATTTGTTTTTTTTTTTTTTTAATTATTTGTTTTAATTATCATATTTTTTATAAACAATGTTTTAAGAATCATATCGAAATTTAAATCGATTAGACATTCATTTATAAATTTAATTGGTTCAACTAATTAAATCAATAATATTTGAACCGTTTACTATATTAATTAATAAATAAAATAATAATAAGGAGATAAACTTAATAAATATGTCATGTTTCACAATTTATTAAAGTAAAAGGTTAAATGTAATTTTGATCTTTTTATTTTTATTTTTTAAAATTTTATTCTTCTCATTTTAAAATCTATTTTTTATCCTTTCACTTCATTTTTTTTTTTTTTCGATTTTAGTCCATAATCTGATATCAAATTTTAATTTTATGACAATGAGTGTGATGTGTCAATGTCAACTTTACAAAAGTTATTTACAACTTATTTTTCTTTAAAATATTTATAATTATGTTACTTATTTTCTTGGGATTCCGTTGCAAGCCAAATACAACCTTCTTTCCCTCTTTTAAAGATTTTAGTCCATAATCAGATATCATTTGTTTTTGACTTGTGGTGTTTCTAAGTTGTTGTGGAAGGAGGTGGCCAATTGGTTGGGCTTTGTTGAACACGAGTCTAACTCTTTAAAAGAGAGTTTTATGCTTTGGAGCCTCTTTGGTAAACGGAAGGGAATGAAGAGAGGGAATGCCCTACCGTGGACATCATAAAGTCTAATCCTACTGCTGATAAGGTGCAGACAGGCGTATTGGGAAGTGAGTTAACTAGACCCTACAGTTAGGGAGGGTACATGCAAAAAAGTGATTCAAAGGTCACAGGTAAAGTGGACAAGTGTAGGCTTTTTGAACCTAGTACTACAAATTTGGATCCTGAAGGGATGGAGGACTGTTGCGATTTAATGGGCCTAAACCTCAAGTAAGAAGGTTAATTCTCCCACCATCAGTAAGCCCATTGAGCATTCAAGTAAGAAGGGTGGGTCCGTTAACACAAAAAAAATAAAGAAGATCCAGGATATTTACGATACGACCAAAATACCCTACAAACCATCTTACTTTGCCACATTGCTTCATTCTACTGATCCCTATCCAGTACACGATAATTTTTATTCTAAACAGCTAGTTGAAGATTTTATACTCAATTGTCCAAGCAAACCTTTGATTGAAGGAGGTAGATGTATTTCTGTTTCAATCTCAGATATTGAAAGAGGAAATTCGAGGGTAAAAAAGGTGTTGGAAGATGTCCCGAGGATAACTTGGCAATCAATGAAGAAATTGGGCATTCATGGTAACAACGAAGACGAAGATTTTACGACGATAATTCGTAACCTGGAAGCAGAAGACAAATAGGCTTGGATTCGAAAGAAGAATGTAGCTAATATTGACCAATGAATATTGTTTCCTTTAATGTTCGTGGATGTAGTAGTTTGATTAAAAGGAGGAGAATCAACCTAATTTTGTCGAAGGGTCAAGCTGATCTCTGCATGATCCAGGAAACTAAAATTAAGAAAATGAAGAGCTCTATGGTTAGTAGTTTATGGAGTAATGGGGAGTGTGATTGGTCCGCATCAAACTCAGAAGGCCAATCAGGAGGTTTGCTCGTTATTTGTAAGAAGAATTGCTTGTCGGCCTTATCAAGTTTTAAAGGCAAAGGATTTCTAGGTATGAATTTTTTATGGAAGGATATTAATCTCTATGTTATCAATGTTTATTCACCCTATGGGATATCTGATAAGAGGAGATTATGGAGTGAAATTTTGAATTTGAAAGCGAAGTTGCCTTTGGGTAAATGGTTGATCGGAGGAGATTTTAACGCTGTGAAGGATGTTGAAGAAAGGGAGGGCAGAGATGAACCGAAGATGTCTGATATGGCTGAATTCAATTTCTTTTTAGATAGCCTAAATCTAATTGATTTACCAATGGCGGGGAGTAGATTCACTTGGGTTAAACCTAATGGGGTGTGTAGAAGTAGAATTGATAGATTTCTTGTTGATAATTTTTTGGTTAACAGATGGAATTTCAAGAACCAGATGGTGGGTAATCGTGATATTTCGGACCATCGTCAGTTGTGGATCAAATCTAATTGTCTTAACTAGGGCCCTAAGCCTTTCCGGTTCTTAAACTGCTGGATAAATCATAAGGATTTTCATAAGTTTGTCAGTCAATGTTGGACATCCTTTGATTTTGAGGGTTCTTACAGCAACATTCTTGTGAAAAAATTCAAGGCTTTGAAGGACAAGCTAAGGTGGTGGAATCAGAATGTTTTCGGCTGGATGGATCTGAATATTGAGAAAGGGGTGGAATCTCTGAATAATTATGAGTTTGAGTTGGAAGGTATTGATAGTTTGGTGTCATCTGATCTGTTAGAAAAGAGATGTTTGGTTCAACAAGAGGTGTGGAAGAATGTTCGCATTAAGGAAAGCATAATTCATCAAAAATCAAGGTCGAAATGGGTGATTGATGGAGATTTAAACAAAAAAAAATTTCATTCTACTATGAAGAGTAGGAATAGGAGAAATCATATAGCGGGAGCTTTGGTGAACAACATTTGGGTGGAAGATCCCTCAGCTGTCAAGCTTGTTGCTAAGAACTTTTTCCAGCATAAGTTTTCTAGTACTTGCCTCAGGAGGCCATTGTATGATATGGGAGATATTTCTAGACTGAGTGAGGAAAATAATTTGTTACTTGAGGCTGATTTTTTTGCGGATGAAGTCCATGAAGCTGTTATGTTATGTGATGGTAACAAGTGCCCGGGAGTGGACGGGTTTAACTTCAATTTCATCAAGAATTATTGGGATATAGTTGGCCATGACATAACTAATTGTGTACTTGAATTCTTTGGTTCAGGTTCTATCCCTAAGGTTTTCTTGTCGTCCTTTATTTCCCTTGTACCTAAAATCGTGAACCCTTTTTCCTTTGAAGATTTTAGACCTGTTAGTTTGATAAGCTGCATTCTAAAGGTTATTTTTAAGATGTTGGCGAATAGGTTGAGTAAGGTTATTAGTACCCTGATTTCTCCTTCTCAAACGACTTTCATACCGGGCAGGCAGATGTTGGATGGTATTCTGGCCGCTAATGAATCAATTAATTGGGCTCGTAGAAAGAAGAGGAAATGTTTATTGCTCAAAGTTGATTTTGCTCAGGCATATGATTACGTCGAATGGGAATTTCTTGAGAAAATGCTTCAATGTATGAGATTCGGTGAAAACTGGTTGAAGTGGATTAAAGGATCGGTTTTTGAAAGTCATTTTTCGGTACTTATTAACGGCAACCCTTCAGTGAATTTTAAAGCTTCAAGAGGGTTGAAACAAGGGGACCCCCTATCCCCGTTCTTGTTTTTTATAGTAGTTGAAGGTCTGGCTGTTCTTGTCCGTAGGGCTTCGTCCCTGAATCTGTTTTTTGAGTTCAAAATAAGAGATGCTGCTGCTGTTAGTATCTTACAATTCGCAGACGATACGCTCCTTCTAAGTGATGGTGATTGCAATAATTTGTGGGCGATGAAATCCATTTTAAGGGGGTTTGAGCTTCTCTCAGGTTTGAAAATAAATTTTTCTAAAAGTAGTTTGTTTGGTATTGGTTTGGAAGATTCTTACTTGGCTGCTGCAGAGGAATTCCTTCACTGTCAAACGAGAACATCCCTTTTAAGTTCCTAGGGATTGTCATTGGAGGTAATCAAAGGAGATTGTCGTTTTGGAATCCGGTAGTTAGTTTCTTCAAATCTCGGTTATCTCAATGGATTGGGAAATCCCTCTCTATAGGTGGAAGAGTAATGCTAATTAACTCCGTTCTTTCAAATCTCCCTATACATTACTTCTCGTTCTACAAAGCTCCGTCTATGGTTATTAAAAGTATTATTGTCATTCAACGTAACTTCCTTTGGGCTGGTTCTTCGGGGAAGAAGGATATTCTGTGGGTTAGTTGGGAATCGATATGCAAGTCAAAGAAGAAGAGAGGCCTTGGGGTAAAACATATTGGCCGTTTTAATAATGCACTTATTGTTAAGTGGTTATGGAAGTTTTGGCAAGACGGATCTGAGTTGTGGAGGCCTATTCTTCGGGATAGATATGTTGATTTATGGCGTAAGGCTCTTGGAGGTAGCGGAGGTGACAATCCCGTGAATAATCAGAAATTGGAATTGTTGTGGATGCGTGATGTTATTGAATCAGGGTATGCATCTGGTTCTAATGTATTCGCGGAAAACTTGATCTGTCGTATCAGGAGTGGAAATTCAGCGCTGTTTTGGTCTGTTCAATGGGTCGGAAATGCCAAATTGAGCTCTTTGTTTCCATCTTTATTTCAAGCAGCTAATGATAATTGGATTATTGTCAATGATGTTGGTTATTGGGAGGAAGGTCAGTGGTTCTGGAATTTATCTGCTATTGAGTTTGATTAATATCCTGATAGGGAAACAGATATTCAGGACCTCAATATATTGCTTTTGCAAGTGCCTTTTTTTAATGAGGGTAATGATATTTGGATGTGGAAGCCTGACCCTTCGCATGGATTCTCGATAAAATCTTTTTATGAGGCGGCATCGAACAAAAGTTATATGGTGAGTGATTCTATTGCTGCGTTTCTTGGTATGGTGTGGGAATCGTCTGCTCCGTTGAAGGTGAAGATCTTCACTTGGCGTCTTTTCATTAACAGATTGCCAATGAGGGATAACCTTGAGAAAAGAGGTATCATTAGCAATATTCACGATAAGGTGTGTGTTTTTTCTTCGTTCATTTAGAGGTTACTTCACATATTTTTTGCTCTTGTGATAAGGTTCGATTGATTTGGATTAAGCTATTTGATTGGTTGAACATTCAGCCATTGAGCGAATCGGATTGTAGTAGACACTTTCTTTCATGGATGGCGAGTTTAAAAGGAATTACATCTTCTGAAAACAGAGCCTCTTTGTGGATAATATCTTGTTGGGTTATTTGGATGAATCGGAATAATATTTTGTTTGTTGAAGAGATTTGTAATGTTGATGGTATTTTTCATAGTATAATGGCGACGGCTTGGAAGTGGTTAGCAGTCGGAAGACATGGAGGGTTAAACTGTAATTTTTAAGAGTGGACGAAATATCCTCTTGATTTTATTTAAGTAGGTGGGGTGGGGTTGTTTCTGTTTTTTATGTTTTTGCAGTCCTTTGTCTTGCTTTGGTAAGATTGTATCTATGTGTACTGTTGGGTGATAGATCCCCTTTATCTCTCTATTATTAAGTTTTCTGCCTATAAAAAAAAATTTGGCTTGCAACTTGTTGGTATTTGTGGCTCTTGAGAAATGACATCATTTTTAGGAATGATTCGTGGAATATTTTGGATGCGGTTTGGAGTATCAAAGCGTTGGTTTGAAGGTGGTCTTTCATAGGGAATATTACTTACTCCAATTGTAACTTTTACGAGTTTAGCAAATATCATCTGCTTTATTTATACTAAGGTTCAATTGGTTTGTAATTTTCTTTGACAAGTTTTGTCTTTATCTTTTGTAAGCAGGTTCGAGAACTCTTAGTTCTCCTTATCAATATATTTCTTGCTTATAAAAAAATTATGTTACTTTTTAATAATAAGTTAATGATATTAAAAAAAATTCATTAATAATAATAACTTAATAATATTAATAATTAGATGATAACTAGATTTGTTCGGCCTCAATTCCCAAAACCTAACAAAATTGTGTTATTTTCTTCTTTAAATTGGCAAACCTAAAACATGCGACAAAATGGGGACTATTCTAGGGTGTTCGTCCTCAACAACAGTATACTCTCTCGTGTTCATGCTCTCAAACGCTCAATAATGTGCTTAATGATTCTAGTTTCTAAAATTTATTATGCTTATGCTCCATAATGCTTGTTTTTCTAATTTTGTTAATGTTGTGCATTGAAATAATTATATGATTATTTAATTACTAAGTCGTGGTTCTAGTATCTTGTGATCCTTGCTTCCTAATTAAATTCTGCCTTGTTTTGTGCAGGCCAATAGAAAACTAAATAGTTAGACATAGAATTCATTACAGAGGTTAACTGGTGTATCATTATGAAATGGTATGTTGATGGAATAGTTTCTAAAATAGATTGACAATGGATTGTAGACTTAATGTCTTATATGAAAGGTATGATAAAAAAAAGGTGAGGGCATAATAATATAAGAAGTCTATATGTCCATGGTACTAGAACTCAAAATTTTCATTTGCTTGTGGGAGCCATTAAAGAATGCCCATGATGTGATGAAATTTATTGAATATGTTAAATAATTTGAGGTCATTGATGTCTATGTGGAACAAAATGTTGACATGCCAGAAGTGGCCAATGTGGAAGGTATAAAGGATTGTGAGATTGAAGTTGTTGATGTTGAAGTGGAAGCTTGTTGTACCCTAAATTTTTACCCTCAGATGCCATCTAGCTTTTGCGCATCTTAGGAGCATCTCTGCATTTGTTTGAGCTAACCCATATCTTGTAGTTTGTTTATTTGTGTTCAAGTTAGGTTTACCTATCATCGTGAGGCTCCACAAGTTGTCTGAAGTAAGCCAAGTCAACAAAAGATCACCAGTGCAGGAACTTTGGAATTAGGGTTTTTTCCTGAAGAAATCATTAAGAGAAGTTTGAGCCTCAATCCCACTATGTCTCAGAATTAGGGCTTCTGCGACGCCTATCGACCAACAGCTTCGAGTTTTCATCAAAATGATCTCCTAAACCCTAATTATCAATTATATAGTTTACCAACATCCTCAAGAGTCTCCTAAGACCTTTAGTCGGGAAGGAAGAAACAAACTTACAAGGTCTGACCTCGGCGCGCTCACAGTCAGAATTAGGGTTTGACTGAAGCTCTGATCTTTTGGAATCTTGGACCAAATGAGGTGTTAATGGCTCTAATCATCATATATTGTCTCATGAAGTATTCAAAGCACCCATATAAAGTTTCACGAGGTTTCTTGCAAGATAAGTAGGGTTTTTGGTCGCGAAAGATTTCGTATACGACATTTTTCCCCTAATAGCCCGATTTGAAATAACCATAACTCCTAAACCGTGCACTCGAATTAAACGACTCAAGGCTCATTGGAAAGCTTTCATCAAGATCTTTAATTCATTCCATATGACTTTTTGCCTAAAAATGCTTGGATTTTGAGTTATGGAGCTTACAAGGCGTTTTGGCCCAACACTTAGAAAATTTTTCAGCCCTTTTCATCACCCCTTTCCTCAACTTTGACACCACTTTTCACCAATTTCCATTTGGATTCAAGTCTCGAGTCTCAAATGAAAGTTGTAGAGCTTGTTGAGAGCTTTCCAACCATATGTGGAACATCTCCATAGGACAAACCATTCTCAAGTTATGGGTCGTCAAAGTAGGGCACTTGAAATTGTCAAATTTCAATAACTTAGAATTTTTTTAAGTTCTTTTGGCAGTTTTGGGGACACGACTTGTGAGGGATTTTTCTACCAATTCAAGGCATTATTTCAATTACTTTCCAACATCAACATTGAAGTATCATCCAAGAACTTTCATTTGAACCCAAGAGCATTAAAATTGGATCATTAAGTTAGGAAATATCTTGTGAACAATATGGCCATACGAGCTAATTTTTGCACCAAGAACATCATGTTTTGAATTCAAATTTTCTTTCCCCTCTCTCCAAAAGCAATGATCTGATCCTATTAGTATTCCATAACCCGTGCAAGGCAAAAAGAAACACCTAAGGCATAGCTATGGATCTTGTCCCAAGCATGCAAAAGAAAAAGGAGAAAAAGACAAATTCCTTCTCACATGAATCAAGAATTGTGAAACCACGCTTGCAGCCCCATGCAGGGAACATCCATTTAATGCATCCCAAGCCATGCATCAAACTCACCTATAAAAGGAGGCCCCAACTTCCTCAGAAGGCATTCGAAAAGAAAAGAAGCACACACACGAGCACCAACAACAATACTCCATACTCAAAATTCGTGGCACTCAAAAAATCACTACAACAATACTAAAAACCACTCTAAAAATTCATTTCTCTAGAGCACGAGCCAGCTGGGAGAGGGAAGGAATTCTTGCTACTTGTTTTGGAAATCAGGTAAGTTCTTAAATTCCCTTTTGTTATGCTTACCATGCTGTTAGGATAAACCTGTCTCAGCTGATATTTATTATGCTGCTTCAATATCGTGTTGCATTTGCATGGCATAGTGTTATTGTGTGTGAGCTGTGCGTTGGATGCATGCTAGCTCGCTTGATCATTATAAGTTTGTATGGACTGAGATGTTGATGTTAAACATGTTAACATGCTGTTTCTATACCATTTTAAAATGATACCATGAATTCTATATGGAATATGATATTGAAGTCGGTGTTTGGTCATCTTTCTTTTTTTTATATCTAAAACTGAACTCACCTGTGCATGATTTTGGATACTATTATTGCATCTGTTTGTAATATATACGCGGGATCCTTTGTGATACGCTCTTATGCTGCTGTTGCTTGTCACATTTGTCTTGCAATCTACCTCATCTTTATATTAGCTATGTCGTGTTCTAATGCCTATGTGCATTTATTTTGTAGTCTCATGATTTTAGTGATTGTGTTATGTTGACGTCGTGTGTGTTTTTGTAGTCCTGTCGTGTTGTATGTTTATTCCTGGTGTAACTATTAGGTGAGTGTGTATCCACAAAATGATGTTGTTCCTTTTAGATGTCTTATGTAAAGTACGATATTTTGTATCCTTTGCTTGCTGTTGTTTACTTTTGTATGTGCGTAGTTGCTATGTTACGCTCTTAACATTCCTTCTATGACTGTGTTGTCTTGTATCATGTTTTTGACTATAAGTAAGTGTATGCTTCTGTTATCCTGCTCTGAGTTGTGTGACGTATGATATTTTGCATTATACAAATAACCATTTGTTCTAGTTGTTGTATTGTTACCACTTGTTGTTGTGTGTATCTAGTTTGTGTTGCATCATGTGTCTGCTGTTAGTTCTTGCTGCGGGTTGGCATTTATTGTGCTGTGTTTTAAATTCTGATCTTGCAAATTATTATGTATGAGGTTAGTATCGTTGTAGTATGGTGTGTGTATTATAGTTCTGCTGTGCATTTGGTTGACATTTAAAACAGAAAGTTTATTATTTTTCTTCTTAAACTGAATTCTATCCTTTTGGATCTTGGTTTTCACTTATCTACCGCTCATATTGTAACTAATATCTTGTTCAACTAATGGCTGCATCATGTTCTACTAGACAAATGCTTCAAATTGAATAATTGTGTTGAGTTGTTTTATCTTCGGAAACACGACAACATGTTTTGATGCTGTATGTTTTTTTCCACATTTTCCATGCGTACTAAATTGATTGGTTGGTTTCGATTTGTCTCGTAGTGCTTTAATGGCCATATGACCCTTGGACCTGAACGTGTACATGCACATTGTTCGCCATTTTGTCATTTTCATGGAAAATTTGATTTATGTATTTATGGAAGCACATGTATATTGGATGAAACACGCCGTCCCAACGGCCACACACATGCACTAAAAACACGCCTATGCCTTGCCATGCTCGGGTTCGATCCTTGGATCGACCCTTTTGCTGTTTTTTTATTTCGTCTTGCCTTGCCATTTTCTGACCCTGGGCCTTGCGCCCTTTCTTATCCACACCCCCATTATTTAGGCCCAATTCACTCCCTTTCATTTTTTTAACTAAGCTAAAATCACTAATACACCCCCTGCGTTTTTGTTTCAAATTTTTCTAACTTCTAAATCTTTTCTTTTTAAAACCTTTTATTTATTTTGCTTAATCCAAAAAACTCTAAAAATATTTTTATTTTGTTTTATAATTTGTCCCTTAATTATTTATTTTATCATTAATTAATATGTGTTATGTTTTCTAATTGTTAATTATATTTTTATTGTTAATTGTTCTAGTAGCTTTTGACTCTAATTATCAATTGCATTTTGAATGGTATTGTTAATTCTAATTGAGATGTTAATTGTTATTTTCAAATTATGTCGTTAACTTTAAATTATCAATTGTGTGCCTTAATTTTGAGATTTTTCAATTTGCATGGTTAGATGTTTAATTTCTAAATGTTAATTATCCATGTGTAGCCAATTTTTAATTACCTAATTGTGTGTTAATTGCTAATTTCTATTGTGTTGTCAATTCTTGGTCTAATTATCAATGTCATTTTTAAGCATCCTTGTTTAATTCTTAAGTTAATATATCCATGTTGGTTGGCCATATGTTTGGTTTTTACATGAATATCATTCTTCTAAATTGCCATCTTTAATATCACTCTTTTTGATTGTCATCTTTAATATCATTCTATATGTTTGTCTTCCTAAAGATTGAAGCATATTGATTGTCATCTTTAATATCATTCTATTGTGTTTGTCTTCATAAAGATTGAAACATATTGATATCATTTTTAATCATTCTACTTGAAGCATATTCATCTTATACATACTTTATCATGAAACATATTGCCATCTTCATGCTTATGTTACTTCCATCATGTTATCTCACATCAATGTTGTAACTTATATCATGCCTTACCTTGTCATTTTAGCATGTATATGTTTATCATATCTTACTTCTATCTGTATGTTTATTTATTATTGTCTAAACCTTTTTCAAAACAATATCAAAATTCTCGATCCAACGTCGAGCCCATTTTCTACCAATGTAAGTCGATCGCCTTCGGGCATCGCATTCAACCTTTTGGTCACTAGACACAAGTCTAGCATCACTTGCTAGCACCATCGCCTAAAGAACATAATTTAATCGCATTAATATCCAAAGGAAAATCTCATGCCTGATGACCATGTTATCGTGCATGGTGCATATCATTTGCATTTATAATCGTCACCTTGAGATATTGACCCCCATCTTAACCTAAGTAACCTCTTAGGAAGAAACTTTGTTTCTTGGCCTCATCAGAGCCATAGAAACCATAATTAGCTTTAGGAAGGATTCTTCAACTCCTAGTGATATTCATCATAATGAATTTATCACTTCCCCTACTGACTAAACTTCAACATAGGTCCATTACAACTAGATCTAGAGAGTTCTTAAACTCTAAAATGAGCTTGTACTCATTTCCCCTCTGAATATTGACCATAGTCAATAGATCAGTAGAAGTAGAACTACGCATACTCTGATTCTATTCCTGAGGATACGTAGGCGTAAAGTGCGATGCCTTATCGAGTATACTTAGATACTAACCTCTAGGGTTTCCCAACCTTTAGCATAGAACCTTTAGCAAACAGATAACAAATAACATAATTGAATCAAGAGGTTCCCGTAGAGTACTACAGATATCTAGGATGCTAACACCTTCCCTAGGTATAACCAACCCCCGAACTTAGAATCTTAGTGCATTTGCATTGCATTGTGGGAATTCGGTTTTTTCTCCCTTCCTTTGGATAAATCAAAGACCGGTGGTGACATTAAAAATACGATACAAGTTAATTAATAGCTTGTTATCCAATTTTCACCGCGACAGAAATGGCGACTTCACTGGGGAATACACTCATAAGAGGGTTTCCCCTAACTTGTTTAATTATGTTATTTGTTATTTGTATTTGTTATGCTTGCTTGGGTTGTCACTTTGAGTGGTGAGGAGTCCTAGACCCGGACATGAGTATAATTATAGGAGATGATATGGTCAAGGGTACTTTGACGGAGTCGATTCCTGAAAAGTCGAATTGAGAAAATCATCGCTCAGTTTAGGTTCTTTTGAACTTAATATTGTTTGAACGAGTACATTCGTGAAAACGGTATTAACTTCGACCAAGGACCTTTAAGACTGAGGACCGTAGCACCTTTAACCCAACTTGGCCTTTTAGGACGTAGTGCGGTGACTATGCGGGAGTCCATTTCCAAATAGTTGTCATGCGATACTACACTCAGACGAGATTCTCTTGAGAATATTATTGACTAACCGAGTAATTTGGGAAGTCGATAATATCCGAAAGATGGGTCATAGACTCTGGGAACTCTTAGAACCCGTTCGGCAGGTACATTCTGAAACCACACCACCACTATGGGATGGGTAGACCTTGACTCCACTCATGATCCTTTGAACCTAGGACTTTTTGTTTGCTTATTTGTGTGCCCTTTCGTTTGTGTGTTTGTGCATACATGCATACATAAGCATCATTTTCGTTCAAGTTCGTGGAGTCTGAGTCTTTTATTTACGTCGTAGGGTGCCATGGACAATGAAAGAAGGAACACCGTGAAGTATACTTACAAGAGTTTTGACACAAGTGACCTAAGGAGGTTGGAGACTCTGTTGGTTGATCCAAAAGGATTCGAGCGTAGATATGGGGCACTCTTGTTCCTAGTGAAGGTGAAGGTTGATCAAGGACTTCTCTCCACCCTACTTCAGTTTTATGATCCGGTATATCATTGCTTCACATTCCCTGATTACCAACTGGTGCCGACTCTTGAGGAATATGCATGTCTGACCGGTGTACCTATTTTGGATAAGTCTTCTTTTCCCATTTTTGGTAAGGACCCTAAGGAACAAGAGATTGCTAAGGCGACACATTTGGAGTTAGCGGACATCCGAGGGAATGTGACTACCAAAGGAGGGATTTCTGTTTTGCCTATGAAATTTCTGGTGGAGAAAGCTTAGCATTATGCCAGGCGTTCTGACATGGCTGCCTTTGAGGCTATATATGCTTTAATGATTTATGGTACCTTTCTGTTCCCCAATCTCAAGGACTATGTGGACCTCAATGCTATCAAGATATTCATGAAGAGGAACCCTGTCCCTACTTTGTTAGCTGAAGCTTATCACGTCATACACTCGAAGCATGCCAAAGGAGGACAGATCACCTGTTGTGTACCCTTATTGTACAAGTGGTTTACTTCGCACTTGCCCAAGGCTAACATTTTCTGGGACCCTAAAAAGGGATGGTGGTCTAAGAAGATCATGGCCCTTACTCATTCTGACGTTGATTGGTATAACCCTTATAGGTACGAGGATGTGGTGATCATTGATAGATGTGGAAAGTTCGGGAATGTGCCTCTTCTTGGCATACAAGGAATAACCAGTTACAATCTGGTCTTAGCTCGAAGACAGTTTGGTTACCCTTTGAAGGTCAAGCCTCTTGGTATTCATACAGAAGGATTTTTCTCCAAGGATTACGAAAAGCAGGAGGAATTGAGGGGCAGAATTTTAGAAGCCTGGAGGGACAAACACAAGAAAGATAGGAATGCTTTGGGGAAGCATAACTGTGTCTCCATGGACCCCTACCTACAATGGGTCGGAAGAAAGGCTATTGAACTAAGGATGCCCTATGATCGCCAAAAGCCTATGGTCTTGAATGAAGAACCTGTCTTCATCTTTGCATCTGAGACAGAGGAATTAAAGATCGCCTTAAGGAAAGCTCAGCAGATAGGGAATGCTTGGAAGGATAAGTGTGAGGTGCTTATGGAGGAGAACGAAGCGCTTCAAAGACAACTAAAGGCACAAAGTGAGGAAGTTCTCTCTTGCAAAAGGAGGAAGTTACAAGAAGACCCGAGTCCCTCAAACCCTGAGACTACTTCGTGGGAGGCGATAATAGATGAGCTGGTTCTCGAGAAGTCCCGAATGGAAGAAGATATTAAGAAGTACAAGCTAAGATTATTGGGGGAATCTCCTTAGGCCTTTTATTAGCCTTTATTTAATTATTGTTAAAAACTCTTGTAAGAATATCAACGGTTGTAATGTTTTCCTTACGAAGTTTTAACTCCCGTTTCTTTCACTTGTAACAAATTTTGTATGATTAATGAAATCATGTCCGTTGGTATTCTGTGACGATTATAAATACTCAAATTCCACGAACTTTTGCGTCTCATTGCATTTGCATTCTCATTCGCATTCACTTCAAAGAACTCAGAGTTTGCTGTTTTTAGATATCGTAAAATGGATCATGGAAGGAAAGGAACGGTACCATACACCTTCAGGGTTTTTGATGTGGAACAGTTGAGGGAACTAGGAGGTCGGATAAGGGATGCAGATGCCTTCGCCACAAAGCACGGGCGTATTCTCTCTTTATTACAGGTGCGAGTAGCTGATGGTTTGTTGGAAACGCTGGTTCAACTCTACCATGTAATCTACCACTGCTTCATCTTTCAAGATTTTCAATTGATGCCCACGCTAGAAGAGTATTCAACTCTCTTGGGAATCCCTGTCAAAGATTCACCCCCGTTCTACGGTGGAGAAGGAAGACCCAGTCAGGAAGACATCGCGAGAGTGACTCGCATTAAGGTGATAGAAATCCAGACCCATATGAGGTTCAGAGGAGGAGTTGACAGCTTGCCTGCTCATTTCTTATTTGAGAAAGCCCGAGAGTTCGCCGACAAAGGAAAAACTAGGGCTTTCGAGAATCTTTTCGCACTACTGGTTTATGGTCTATTTTTGTTTCCGAATGTTGAGAATTTCGTCGACGTTCATGCAATCAGGATCTTCATGCTCAAGAACCCAGTACCAACGCTGTTGGCCGATGCATACCACTCTATTCATTTGAAGATCCTGAAAGGAGAAGGTCAGATCGTGTGTTGCACTGCTATCCTCTATAGGTGGTTTATTTCGCACCTACCAAAGACCACGACCTTCTGGGATGTGAGGGATGGCTCTGAATGGCCCGTTAAACTCATGGATCTGACTCACTCAGATGTTGTTTGGTATGATCCGATATACGGAGGAATTCCCATGATTCACAGTTGCGGAGATTTTTCCAATGTGCCTCTTCTTGGCACGAAAGGGTGCACCAGTTACAACCCTGTTCTCGCCCGTCGCCAGCTTGGACATCCAATGAACGAGATACCAGATCCAGAGGACTTGAAAAGAATTTTCCTCTATGAAGGAGAAGACCTCCAGCTGAAGATGCAAATTCTATTCGCCTGGCGTCAAATCAACAGACAAGGAATGACTGCAACAACAAACCCTGACTGCACGGTTACAAAATCTTACCTAGAGTGGTCACGCAAACGAGCCCTCGCTCTGACGATGCCATATCCTCGGCCCAAGCCTCTTGTAATAGAATCAGATGAAGTTTCAAGACTGAAGGCAGAAGTGGAGAAGCTGACACTGGACAAGTACATATTGCAGGAAAGGATTGACAAGTTGATGGAAGAACTCAGTGAAAGGAAAGGAGCATCATCCAGCGGATCGAAGCCCTAGTTCCTCTTTGTTGTATTTTGTTGTACTGAAAGCCCTGAGGGTGTACCGCTTGTAAACAAGTTTTAAAATTTTAATAAAAACAAGTTTCCAATTGCGATATTTAACTACACTTTCGAGCTCCTTGAAGTGAATGTTGCATCATGTTGCATCATACGCATCATTTCGCATCACATCTGCATTTTCGCATATACATGTGCATTTCTTCGGTGTCTCATTATCCTTTTATCTTCTTCAGTTGTCGTCGTTGAACCACCACCCTGAGTGCCCTGCACCGTTACAACCTTGAAGAGAAAGGATGTCTGAAAATTGTGAGAATCTGGATCAGGTTAACAACGAGCTCGCTGAATTAAGAGTAGGAATGGGGCAGATCATGGAAGCCTTGAGTATCATACGAGCAACGATGGACACACAAGCCACTGTGGTCTCAGAAATCGTCACTACGACTGTTGTGCCACCGTTTATACCTGTTGTGAACCCCACTCTAGGGATTCCATTCGAGTTCATGCGAACAACGACTCCTCAATCCACGCAACAAGCAGTGCCATTGCTCATTGAGAATCAGCAGGCTATTCCGACTTATGTTCTGCCTGTGGTACAGACCCAATTCCAACCTGTTTTCCAGAACCAGCAGTATTTTGATGGTATGTCTGTAGAAGAGGGTGACAGTAACGAGAAGTTGAGAGCCAACATGGAGGTTATGCAGAGAAAGCTGAAGGCTATGGAAGGAGACAACGTTTTCAGTTCTGACCTTAAAGATATGTGTCTAGTCACCGACCTAGTGATTCCACCGAAATTCAAGTTACCAAGCTTTGAATTGTATTCTGGTGCCACGTGTCCTAAGGCACACCTAGTCATGTATCTCTGAAGAATGGCAGCTTATATGGATAATGATAAGTTAATGATCCATTGTTTCCAGGACAGCCTGAAGGGCGCTGCCGCAAAGTGGTATTTAAGCTTAGACCAATCTCAGATCAAGTGTTTCCAGGATGTTATGGACATCTTCATAAAGCACTATAAGTACAACTTGGATTTATCTCCTGATCGTAGATAGCTATTGACCATGACTCAGAAGAACACAGAGTCGTTTAAAGAATATGCTCAAAGATGGAGAGAGACTGCATCACAAGTTGAACCGCCATTGACTGAGAAGGAATTAGCCGATTGGTTCGTAGATACTGTAAGACCAGAATTCTATGAGAAGATGATCAGTAATATCGGCGCAAATTTCTCTGACATCATCGCGATTGGTATGAAGGTGGGGCAGGCCTGAAAAGTGGAAAGGTAGCCAGTTCACCAAACAGTTCTACTAGCACCGCTATCAAGAAGTCTCCGGGTAACTTCCATAAGAAGAAAGAAGGCGAGACTAACGCTATTTTGACAGGAAAGAGGCAAAATCCTAGTTGGAAATGATCTCTATTCCAACCACAACTAGGTCCCAGTTTTCCTCAACAACCAGTTTACCCCGTTCAGTTCGCACAACAACCCTACGTGGCGTCTGTTACGCCCACTTTTAATCATCAGATAATGCAGCAAGCTCCTGCTTCCCAGTCACCAAATCAGCAACAGTGGCCGAAGAACCAGAATCAGAATTACCAGCAACAACGGCGGCCAGTGCCACAGTAAAATACCCCGCCAAGGAGACAAGCAGTAACACCAAATTTTCCGCCCATACCAATGACGTACACGGCATTGTATCCTTCGCTGGTGGAGCAAGGATTAATCGTTACTAGGCCATTGGGGCCACCATCTGAAAGAGCTATGCAGTTCTACAATCCTAATGCAACATATGTTTTCCATCAAGGAGGAGTAGGCCACGATTTAGAAGGGTGTTTGGCGTTAAAGAATCTAGTGAAGAGTCTGATGGAGAAAAATATCCTGTCTTTCGCTAACAACCAGCCAAATGTGAAAAACAACCCCTTGCCAACACATGGGTCAGCCAATGCTATCGAAGACGGGAGTGGTGAAGTACTGGTCTCAGATGTAACAAAGATTAAGACTCCCTTGAAGATGTTTCATGCCAAGCTATTCAGCGCCGGTTTGGTCAAAGATTGCCACGATGGTTGTAAAAAGTGTGACGGTAATAATGAAGGGTGTCAGTTGGTTCGAAATGATATCCAATAATTGATCAATGAAGATTTCTTACAGGTTTTTAGAAAGGAAGGCAAAGTAGCAGTGATTGAACCAGTGTTTAATTTACCAAAGCAGATGCCAGTGCTTGATGAAGAAGAGTACATATCAGTAGTCCCTGTGTTTAACAATCCAGGGGCAGCTACCGTGAGCCATGTGTTCAACAATCCGGGGGCAAATACCGTGAGTCCGGTGTTCAGACAACCAGTTCCAAGATTCAACAGGTCTGAAACTTTTTCTCCTGATAATCATACAAGGAGGAATAATCTCCCAAGACCAGTCCCGTTCAGATTCAGGGGAACCAAAGCAGTACCGTGGGTCTACGAAGGCAGTGCAAGTGGAAAGTGGAAGGAGGAAACGATCCCAAGGAAAGAGGTGGGGGTCATTATAGAAGAACCGGTCCCAAGGAAAGAGGTGGAGGCTGATGAGAAGAACGTGTCTAATATAGCGGGAACATGAAGAATGATGAGGAGTGGAAGGATTCTCCCCCCTATTAACAAAGAAACGTCAGATAAAGAGAATGAGGTGCGTGTACCCACCAACGACAAAAGTAAAGAAGTAATCTCCAAGGAGGACGATGAAGAATTTCTCAAGATAATAAAGAGAAATGACTACAGGGTTGTGGATCAGCTTCACCAGACCCCGTCCAAAATTTCTATTTTATCCCTATTGATTAATTCACCAGTCCACCGGTCAGCACTACAGAAAGTATTGGCTCAGGCTCATGTGGCCCAGGACATTACCGCCGGACAATTCGATCATGTTATCTCTAACATCACTGCTTGCAATACGCTCAGCTTCAGCGATGAAGAATTAACCCAATCAGGCCGGAATCACAATCTCGCTCTGCATATATCAATGAAGTGTCAGGAGGACACATTGGCCAGAGTTCTTGTGGATACAGGATCCTCTCTAAATGTCCTACCGAAGAGGGCCATCGACAAGCTAGCATACAAAGGAGGGATCATGAGACCCACGTCGTTAATTGTCAAAGCTTTTGATGGCTCACGAAGATCCGTGATGGGGGAAATTGAGCTGCCAGTTTTGATTGGACCCCAGGAATTCAATGTTCTGTTTCAGGTTTTGGACATCAACCCTGCCTATAGCTGCCTACTGGGAAGACCCTGGATCCACGAGGCAGGCGTTGTTACTTCAACCTTACACCAAAAGATGAAATTTGTGGCCGATGACAAGCTGGTCATCATCCATGGGGAAGAAGACTTAATGGTTAGTAACTTGTCGTCTTTCCGTTATATTGAGGCTGACGAAGATGCATTGGAAACTTCTTTTCAAGCCCTGGAAATAGCCAACGCAGTTACGGTTGACAATGAGGAGACAGTGGTACCAGAATATCCATCTTTTGCTTCATATAAGAGTATCCAGTCTGCCCTTCAAGACGGTGTGCCCACAGGTTGGGGTAAGTGATTGAGGTTGAGAAGAGAGTCAGACACCAAGGGTTGGGTTACAGACCAACTCTAGAAGAAGAGGCTGCTTCAGGTTCAAGAGAAAGAAGAATGAAGATAAAGACCGTACAGGAGACATTTATCAGCGGTGGCCATCAAGTTCACGCAATCATAGGAAGCACTGAAGAAGACGAAGATATTGATCGTTTGATTTTTCGCCAAGAAGGCGCATTATGCAACTGGGAGTCCATTGAGATCCCAATTCTGTACCCGGAACCAGAGTAACTTGTCTAGATTTGTTGTTTTCATCTCCCTAGTCTTGCCCAAAGCTAGTGGATTGTTTTGTACGGGCCTCCGTTTTCAAACTTTAAATCAATGAAATGACTCTTTTGCTAAAATTTTTGCTGTTTTGCTTTACTGTATTCTGTTTCTAAAAATGGCAATCTTTTCAAACAAAAGCATCTCCATCCCGCATGTTCTTGAATTATTGTGCTTTTAATAATATAAGTCATTCTACTATGCAGAATGAATCATAAACCTATTGTATTCAATGACCCTGATCTTACCATTGACTTCGACTCCCCTGTCTATCAAGCCGAGGAGGAGGAAGATTATGAAGTATCCAAGGATCTAGCAGATATGTGTGATTACCAGTATGCAAACCTCCAGCCTCATGAAGAGCAGGTGGACGTCATCAATCTTGGCACCGAGGAAGAGAAGAAAGAGGTTAAGATTGGGGCATCCCTGAAGCCAGAAATTAGACAGCGGCTGATTTCACTCCTTGAAGAGTATGTGGATGTGTTTGCTTGGTCCTACCAAGATATGCCTGGTTTAGATACATATATTGTGGTTCACAAGCTACCACTTAAGCCTGAGTGCCCACCAGTGAAACAAAAGCTTCGCAGAAGTCATCCAGACATGGCCCTCAAAATTCGAGACGAAGTCAAGAGACAGTTGGATGCCGGTTTTCTAGCAGTTTCCAAATACCCGGAGTGGGTAGCTAATATTGTTCCAGTCATGAAGAAGAATGGAAAGGTACGAATGTGCGTGGATTATAGGGATCTTAACAAGGCTAGTCCCAAGGATGATTTTCCTTTACCACATATCGACACGTTGGTGGACAACACAGCTCGTTTCGCAATGTTCTCCTTTATGGATGGTTTTTCGGGCTACAATCAGATCAAAATGGATCCAGCTGATATGGATAAAACCACTTTCATTACCCCATGGGGCACTTATTGTTATAAGGTTATGCCTTTTGGACTAAAGAATGCTGGGGCAACTTACCAAAGAGCTATGGTAACCCTGTTCCATGATATGATCCACAAAGAGATAGAAGTGTATGTGGACGATATGATAGCCAAATCTCGAAATGAAGAAGAACATGTAGACCATCTGCTAAAGTTGTTCAAGAGACTTCAAAAGTATCAGTTGAGGTTAAACCCTGCAAAATGTACCTTTGGAGTCAGGTCAGGGAAGTTATTGGGTTTCATTGTTAGCCAGAAAGGCATTGAAGTGGATCCAGATAAAGTGCGAGCTATTCAAGAAATGCCAGCTCCACAAACAGAGTCTCAAGTCAGAGGATTTTTGGGTTGTTTGAATTACATCTCCCGGTTCATCTCCAATATGACCCCGATATGTGCTCCGATCTTCAAATTACTACGCAAGAATCAACCGATAGAATGGAATGCTGAATGTCAACAAGCCTTTGAGAAACTAAAGAGTTATCTCCAAAAGCCTCCTATTTTGATTCCTCTGGTCCCTGGAAGGCCACTCTTTATGTATCTAACTGTTTTGGAAGAATCCATGGGCTGCATTTTGGGACAGCATGACGAGACTGGCCGGAAAGAGCATGCAATCTATTATCTGAGCAAGAAGTTCACAGACAGTGAAAGCTGTTACTCAATGCTTGAAAAGACTTGTTGCGCTCTGGCTTGGGCCGCCAAGCGCCTAAGACAGTACCTGATTTGTCACACCACCTTGTTGATTTCCAAAATGGACCCGATAAAGTACATCTGTGAGAAACCAGCTCAAACAGGTAGACTTGCCCGTTGGCACATGTTATTGTCCGAATATGATATTCAATATGTCACTCAAAAGGCTATTAAAGGAAGTGTTCTTTTGGAATATCTTGCTGATCAACCAGTTGAAGACAACGAACCACTCAAATTTGATTTCCCTGATGAGGACATTATGGCAGTGAAAGATGGTGAAGAGTCAAGTTCTGAAGATGATCCCAGGGCCGAATATAGGTGGAAGATGATGTTCGATGGTTCGTCCAATTACAAGGGGCATGGAGTAGGTGTTGTTATGATTAATCCGGAAGGTGGCTACACCCCTTTTACAACTAGATTGGATTTCGGATGTACGAATAATATTGCTGAATATGAGGCATGCATTCTAGGTCTGGAAGCTGCAATCGACCTTGGAATCTGTTTTCTCGAAGTTATGGGTGACTCGGCTCTGGTCATTTATCAAATCAGAGGCGAGTGGGAGACAAAGGACGAGAAGCTTGTCCCTTACCAGGCATACGCTTTGGAATTGATTAAACATTTTGATGAGATAACTTTTCGCCATGTGCCACGTACTGAGAATCATGTGGCTGATGCTTTAGCAACACTGGCTTCAATGTGGTAAGTCATATTTATCAATGAAGATCCGGTTATCAGTATTGGAAGAAGAGCTGAACCTGCTTACTGCCAGGCCATTGAAGAAGAATCAGATGGCAAACCTTGGTTTCATGACATTTTGAGGTTCCTGAAGAATCAAGAATATCCGGCTAACGCCTCTGCTCTTGATAAGAAAACTCTGCGAAGATTGTCAGCTAAATTCTTCATCAGCAACGGTGTACTATACAAAAGGAATCATGATATGGTGTTGCTAAGATGTGTCGACAAGAGAGAAGCAGACTTGCTGATCCACGATATTCATGAGGGAGCCTTCGGCACCCATGCCAATGGACATGCCATGGTTAAAAAGATCTTGAGGGCTGGATACTACTGGTTGACTATGGAGACTGATTGCATCCAGTATGCTAGGAAATGCCATAAATGTCATATTTACGCAGACAAAATGCATGTTCCTCCTACTTTGCTAAATGTGCTATCATCGCCCTGGCCATTCTCTATGTGGGGCATTGATATGATTGGGGCAATTGAGCCTAAAGTATCCAATGGGCATCGATTCATTCTGGTGGCTATAGATTACTTTACCAAATGGGTGGAAGCCGCCTCTTATGCGAATGTAACTAAGCAAGTAGTTGCTCGTTTCATCAAGAACAACATCATTTGTCATTATGGGATTCCAAGCAGAATCATAACCGACAACGGGACCAACTTGAATAACAAAACCATGAAAGAGTTGTGCGATAACTTCAAGATTGAGCACCATAACTCTTCACCATATCGACCGAAGATGAACGGAGCAGTCGAAGCCGCGAACAAGAATATTAAGAAGATTCTTCAGAAAATGGTCAAAACATACAAGGATTGACATGAGATGTTACCATATGCGCTACATGGATATAGAACGTCCGTCAGAACATCAACAGGGGCAACCCCTTTTTCGCTGGTATATGGAATGGATGCTGTCCTCCCTATAGAAGTTGAGATACCTTCTCTGAGGATATTAATGGAAACAAAGCTTGATGAAGGTGAGTGGATTCAAGAAAGATACGATCAACTGAATCTAATTGATGAGAAACGCCTGACAGCTATGTGTCATGGTCAGTTGCACCAGAAGAAAATGAAGAGAGCATTTGATAAAAAGGTCCGCACTCGGGAATTCCGAGTAGGCGAGTTGGTACTTAAGAAGATTCTGCCGTCACAAAAAGACGCCCGTGGAAAATGGGTACCTAATTATGAAGGTCCCTACATAGTTAAAACAGTGTTTTCAGGAAGGTCATTGTTTCTTACAACTATGGACGGTGAACAGCTGGCGCATCCTGTGAATGTTGATTCGGTGTGGAAGTATTATGCTTAAGGCTAGGATGCCTCTGTGATATCCAAGAATCCCCAGAGAAACTCAAGTGTTGCTACAACTGAATTCTTTAGTCATTAGGGTCATTGGTCATTGAATACAATGTAACCTTTGCTAAATTGCCATTTTGATGCATCTGTAACATCTCATGGGACTGTGCTATTTGGCAAGTCGCCATTTTTCAAAGAATATCAGTTATCGAATCATTTTCTTGTTTAAAACGTTATCGTCTTTATTTTTGCAAATTTTTCCATTTTCACTTGATTTTTTGAAAACGGAAATGTTGCAATTGCTAAGAAAACACAAAGATAAACTAAGTTTTACTCTGGGTCTTCTATGAATCGAGCTGGTGTAAGAAGATTTTGCAGTATTGCATTTTTGGCATAGATCTGCCATCTCCAGTGAAAGGAAGATTGCCTCAGGCTATCCTTGATGTTGGGTTTCAGGGTGTTGGCTTGTGTTATCCTTTCTTCTTTCCTGTTTTGCGTCGTTCGCGTCGTTCCTAGCATATAGCTAAGCATGTGCATCATCCTCTAGCATCTTTGCATCCTTCGTGCTCTGTTTTGCTGGTGGTCTTTTGTTGTGCCTATCTTTGTTTCCCTAGTGGAGTAAAGATATTCCCGGTTTTCTTTGCGTCGTGCTTGTTCGGTCTTAACCTCTGCGCGCCAAATTTGAATCTTTAAAATCTTTTTTCCGTTCCCCAAGAGGTTTAACTTTAAAGGATTTTATAGTTGTTCTCGTTTGAATCGTGTCAAACTTGAACTTGGACTATGTTTGAATCGTGTCAAGCATTGTCTTATTTGGACTTTGTTTGAAACGTGGCAAACACTGTCTTATGTGTTCTTGTTTGAATCGTGTCAAACATGAACCTGTTCTCGTTTGAATCGTGTCAAACTTGAACTTGGACTATGTTTGAATCGTGTCAAGCATTGTCTTATTTGGACTTTGTTTGAAATGTGGCAAACACTGTCTTATGTGTCTTATGTGTTCTTGTTTGAATCGTGTCAAACATGAACCTGTTCTCGTTTGAATCGTGTCAAACTTGAACTTGGACTATGTTTGAATCGTGTCAAGCATTGTCTTAATTTGGACTTTGTTTGAAGCGTGTCAAACACTGTCTTATGTGTTCTTGTTTGAATCGTGTCAAACATGAACCTGTTCTCGTTTGAATCGTGTCAAACTTGAACTTGGACTATGTTTGAATCGTGTCAAGCATTGTCTTATTTGGACTTTGTTTGAAACATGGCAAATACTGTCTTATGTGTCTTATGTGTTCTTGTTTGAATCGTGTCAAACATGAACCTGTTCTCGTTTGAATCGTGTCAAACTTGAACTTGGACTATGTTTGAATCGTGTCAAGCATTGTCTTATTTGGATTTTGTTTGAAGCGTGTCAAACACTGTCTTATGTGTTCTTGTTTGAATCGTGTCAAGCTCGAACTTGTTCTCATTTAAATCGTGTCAAAATTGAACTTGGACTATGTTTGAATCGTGTCAAGCATTGTCCTCTAAAAAACTTTGTTCTCGTTTGAATCGTGTCAAACTTGAACTTGGACTATGTTTGAATCGTGTCAAGCATTGTCTTCTTAAAAAACTTTGTTCTTGTTTGAATCGTGTCAAACTTGAACCTGGACTTTGTTTGAATCGTGTCGAGCATTGTCTTCTTAAAAAAACTTGTTCTTGTTTGAATCGTGTCAAACCTGAACAGAGTCTTTGTTCGAATCGTGTCGGACACTGACTCTTGTTTTGAAAACGTTCTTGTTCGAATCGTGTTAAACTTGAATCGGGACTTTGTTTGAATCGTGTCAAGCACTGTCTTTTGTTTTAAAATTATTCTTGTTTGAATCGTGTCGGACATTGAACATCCTAATCTTGTTTCTTTTCTAAGAATTGCTTTAAGTTAAGTTTCTTGGAACAAATTTCTTCAACTTTAAGACTCCTATCTGGTGCGCAGAGTTAGTCTCTGCCTTCCTGACTCTTTCTGAAGATCCCATTTTGAACTCTTCATTTTGAGATCCCCAGGAAGTCTTTATTTGTTTGTTTGTCTCCTCTAGACTGATCTTTAGTGATCAGGTTCTTCTTTCGGGTTTCGTGCCCAGGAAGAGCGTGGGTTTATTTTTTCCCCGTGAAGTCTATCTCCTCGGATCTTTCCCCAGTGGAGATTGTCTTTTAGTTTTTCCCCAGTGTTTCTTTGAGGTCTCCCCAGTGAGTCTTCTTGTTGGCTGACCCGCATCCCCGGTGAGTCTTTGCTTGTGGATGCTAGCTCCCGTCTTTCCCCAGTGAAGCTTTCCTGGTGTGTTTGCTTCCTATGGTCCTTGGTGTCTGGTTTGTCTGCATCCTTTGCATTCCCGGCATCATATCATCATTTTAGAAGTTCATGGCATGTCAGCATCTGCATGTCCATAGCGTGTCCTTAGCATTCGCATTCCATCTAAGGGCAAAATTTTTTGGTTTGCTATATTTAAATATCTTTCACCTTGATGCCTCCGGAATCTCCGTTCCTTGTGCCCTCCGGTGAAGCTATTTAAATAGGGGCAACTGTTGTACCCTAAATTTTTACCCTCAGATGTCATCTAGCTTTTGCGCATCTTAGGAGCATCTCTGCATTTGTTTGAGCTAACCCATATCTTGTAGTTTGTTTATTTGTGTTCAAGTTAGGTTTACCTATCATCGTGAGGCTCCACAAGTTGTCTGAAGTAAGCCAAGTCAACAAAAGATCACCAGTGCAGGAACTTTGGAATTAGGGTTTTTTCCTGAAGAAATCATTAAGAGAAGTTTGAGCCTCAATCCCACTATGTCTCAGAATTAGGGCTTCTGCGACGCCTATCGACCAACAGCTTCGAGTTTTCATCAAAATGATCTCCTAAACCCTAATTATCAATTATATAGTTTACCAACATCCTCAAGAGTCTCCTAAGACCTTTAGTCGGGAAGGAAGAAACAAACTTACAAGGTCTGACCTCGGCGCGCTCACAGTCAGAATTAGGGTTTGACTGAAGCTCTGATCTTTTGGAATCTTGGACCAAATGAGGTGTTAATGGCTCTAATCATCATATATTGTCTCATGAAGTATTCAAAGCACCCATATAAAGTTTCACGAGGTTTCTTGCAAGATAAGTAGGGTTTTTGGTCGCGAAAGATTTCGTATACGACATTTTTCCCCTAATAGCCCGATTTGAAATAACCATAACTCCTAAACCGTGCACTCGAATTAAACGACTCAAGGCTCATTGGAAAGCTTTCATCAAGATCTTTAATTCATTCCATATGACTTTTTGCCTAAAAATGCTTGGATTTTGAGTTATGGAGCTTACAAGGCGTTTTGGCCCAACACTTAGAAAATTTTTCAGCCCTTTTCATCACCCCTTTCCTCAACTTTGACACCACTTTTCACCAATTTCCATTTGGATTCAAGTCTCGAGTCTCAAATGAAAGTTGTAGAGCTTGTTGAGAGCTTTCCAACCATATGTGGAACATCTCCATAGGACAAACCATTCTCAAGTTATGGGTCGTCAAAGTAGGGCACTTGAAATTGTCAAATTTCAATAACTTAGAATTTTTTTAAGTTCTTTTGGCAGTTTTGGGGACACGACTTGTGAGGGATTTTTCTACCAATTCAAGGCATTATTTCAATTACTTTCCAACATCAACATTGAAGTATCATCCAAGAACTTTCATTTGAACCCAAGAGCATTAAAATTGGATCATTAAGTTAGGAAATATCTTGTGAACAATATGGCCATACGAGCTAATTTTTGCACCAAGAACATCATGTTTTGAATTCAAATTTTCTTTCCCCTCTCTCCAAAAGCAATGATCTGATCCTATTAGTATTCCATAACCCGTGCAAGGCAAAAAGAAACACCTAAGGCATAGCTATGGATCTTGTCCCAAGCATGCAAAAGAAAAAGGAGAAAAAGACAAATTCCTTCTCACATGAATCAAGAATTGTGAAACCACGCTTGCAGCCCCATGCAGGGAACATCCATTTAATGCATCCCAAGCCATGCATCAAACTCACCTATAAAAGGAGGCCCCAACTTCCTCAGAAGGCATTCGAAAAGAAAAGAAGCACACACACGAGCACCAACAACAATACTCCATACTCAAAACTCGTGGCACTCAAAAAATCACTACAACAATACTAAAAACCACTCTAAAAATTCATTTCTCTAGAGCACGAGCCAGCTGGGAGAGGGAAGGAATTCTTGCTACTTGTTTTGGAAATCAGGTAAGTTCTTAAATTCCCTTTTGTTATGCTTACCATGCTGTTAGGATAAACCTGTCTCAGCTGATATTTATTATGCTGCTTCAATATCGTGTTGCATTTGCATGGCATAGTGTTATTGTGTGTGAGCTGTGCGTTGGATGCATGCTAGCTCGCTTGATCATTATAAGTTTGTATGGACTGAGATGTTGATGTTAAACATGTTAACATGCTGTTTCTATACCATTTTAAAATGATACCATGAATTCTATATGGAATATGATATTGAAGCCGGTGTTTGGTCATCTTTCTTTTTTTTATATCTAAAACTGAACTCACCTGTGCATGATTTTGGATACTATTATTGCATCTGTTTGTAATATATACGCGGGATCCTTTGTGATACGCTCTTATGCTGCTGTTGCTTGTCACATTTGTCTTGCAATCTACCTCATCTTTATATTAGCTATGTCGTGTTCTAATGCCTATGTGCATTTATTTTGTAGTCTCATGATTTTAGTGATTGTGTTATGTTGACGTCGTGTGTGTTTTTGTAGTCCTGTCATGTTGTATTTTTATTCCTGGTGTAACTATTAGGTGAGTGTGTATCCACAAAATGATGTTGTTCCTTTTAGATGTCTTATGTAAAGTACGATATTTTGTATCCTTTGCCTGCTGTTGTTTACTTTTGTATGTGCGTAGTTGCTATGTTACGCTCTTAACATTCCTTCTATGACTGTGTTGTCTTGTATCATGTTTTTGACTATAAGTAAGTGTATGCTTCTGTTATCCTGCTCTGAGTTGTGTGACGTATGATATTTTGCATTATACAAATAACCATTTGTTCTAGTTGTTGTATTGTTACCACTTGTTGTTGTGTGTATCTAGTTTGTGTTGCATCATGTGTCTGCTGTTAGTTCTTGCTGCGGGTTGGCATTTATTGTGCTGTGTTTTAAATTCTGATCTTGCAAATTGTTATGTATGAGGTTAGTATCGTTGTAGTATGGTGTGTGTATTATAGTTCTGCTGTGCATTTGGTTGACATTTAAAACAGAAAGTTTATTATTTTTCTTCTTAAACTGAATTCTATCCTTTTGGATCTTGGTTTTCACTTATCTACCGCTCATATTGTAACTAATATCTTGTTCAACTAATGGCTGCATCATGTTCTACTAGACAAATGCTTCATATTGAATAATTGTGTTGAGTTGTTTTATCTTCGGAAACACGACAGCATGTTTTGATGTTGTATGTTTTTTTCCACATTTTCCATGCGTACTAAATTGATTGGTTAGTTTCGATTTGTCTCGTAGTGCTTTAATGGCCATATGACCCTTGGACCTGAACGTGTACATGCACATTGTTCGCCATTTTGTCATTTTCATGGAAAATTTGATTTATGTATTTATGGAAGCACATGTATATTGGATGAAACACGCCGTCCCAACGGCCACACACATGCACTAAAGACACGCCTATGCCTTGCCATGCCCGGGTTCGATCCTTGGATCGACCCTTTTGCTGTTTTTTTATTTCGTCTTGCCTTTCCATTTTCTGACCCTGGGCCTTGCGCCCTTTCTTATCCACACCCCCATTATTTAGGCCCAATTCACTCCCTTTCATTTTTTTAACTAAGCTAAAATCACTAATACACCCCCTGCGTTTTTGTTTCAAATTTTTCTAACTTCTAAATCTTTTCTTTTTAAAACCTTTTATTTATTTTGCTTAATCCAAAAAACTCTAATTTTTTTTTTATTTTGTTTTATAATTTGTCCCTTAATTATTTATTTTATCATTAATTAATATGTGTTATGTTTTCTAATTGTTAATTATATTTTTATTGTTAATTGTTCTAGTAGCTTTTGACTCTAATTATCAATTGCATTTTGAATGGTATTGTTAATTCTAATTGAGATGTTAATTGTTATTTTCAAATTATGTCGTTAACTTTAAATTATCAATTATGTGCCTTAATTTTGAGATTTGTCAATTTGCATGGTTGGATGTTTAATTTCTAAATGTTAATTAACCATGTGTAGCCAATTTTTAATTACCTAATTGTGTGTTAATTGCTAATTTCTATTGTGTTGTCAATTCTTGGTCTAATTATCAATGTCATTTTTAAGCATCCTTGTTTAATTCTTAAGTTAATATATCCATGTTGGTTGGCCATATGTTTGGTTTTTACATGAATATCATTCTTCTAAATTGCCATCTTTAATATCACTCTTTTTGATTGTCATCTTTAATATCATTCTATATGTTTGTCTTCCTAAAGATTGAAGCATATTGATTGTCATCTTTAATATCATTCTATTGTGTTTGTCTTCATAAAGATTGAAACATATTGATATCATTCTTAATCATTCTACTTGAAGCATATTCATCTTATACATACTTTATCATGAAACATATTGCCATCTTCATGCTTATGTTACTTCCATCATGTTATCTCACATCAATGTTGTAACTTATATCATGCCTTACCTTGTCATTTTAGCATGTATATGTTTATCATATCTTACTTCTATCTGTATGTTTATTTATTATTGTCTAAACCTTTTTCAAAACAATATCAAAATTCTCGATCCAACGTCGAGCCCATTTTCTACCCATGTAAGTCGATCGCCTTCGGGCATCGCATTCAACCTTTTGGTCACTAGACACAAGTCTAGCATCACTTGCTAGCACCATCGCCTAAAGAACATAATTTAATCGCATTAATATCCAAAGGAAAATCTCATGCCTGATGACCATGTTATCGTGCATGGTGCATATCATTTGCATTTATAATCGTCACCTTGAGATATTGACCCCCATCTTAACCTAAGTAACCTCTTAGGAAGAAACTTTGTTTCTTGGCCTCATCAGAGCCATAGAAACCATAATTAGCTTTAGGAAGGATTCTTCAACTCCTAGTGATATTCATCATAATGAATTTATCACTTCCCCTACTGACTAAACTTCAACATAGGTCCATTACAACTAGATCTAGAGAGTTCTTAAACTCTAAAATGAGCTTGTACTCATTTCCCCTCTGAATATTGACCATAGTCAATAGATCAGTAGAAGTAGAACTACGCATACTCTGATTCTATTCCCGAGGATACGTAGGCGTAAAGTGCGATGCCTTATCGAGTATACTTAGATACTAACCTCTAGGGTTTCCCAACCTTTAGCATAGAACCTTTAGCAAACAGATAACAAATAACATAATTGAATCAAGAGGTTCCTGTAGAGTACTACAGATATCTAGGATGCTAACACCTTCCCTAGGTATAACCAACCCCCGAACTTAGAATCTTAGTGCATTTGCATTGCATTGTGGGAATTCGGTTTTTTCTCCCTTCCTTTGGATAAATCAAAGACCGGTGGTGACATTAAAAATACGATACAAGTTAATTAATAGCTTGTTATCCAATTTTCATCGCGACAAAGCTGAAGAAGGAAATGTTGAAAAGGCTAACGAGGAGGCTAATGTCTAGATTCGTGATGATGTTAATGAGGAAGCTAATGACCTGATTCGTGGTGATGTTAATGAGGAAGCTAATGATCTGATTCGTGATGATGTTAATAATGATATACATGAGAAGAGTGATGTTAATGAAGAATCTGGTCCTGATTATGACATGAGTATAGAGGAAGACTAGTATGACAATATTCACGTCTTTGATTTTTCTAATGATGTTGATGTAGGTTAGACCACAATACTTCCCAATGAGGCAATAAAGCAACCCAAGATAATTGTATTTGTTATTGAGAGTTGTGATTCAAATGAGTTGTATACTCCACCAGAAAGTGATGTTAAAGATGAGATAAAGATGTAACAAACCTTAAAGAGTGTACAAATTTGATCTTCGAATGATGTTTAAATATAAGTTGCAAAGTAATTATGGTATCAAAGAGTATGAAATAGAAAATAAGAATAATGTTACCATAAAAAATGACAAGAAGAGAATGGTTGTCAAATGCACGAAAAGTTGTCCCTTTTATGTAAGGTTCAAAATAAGGAGTACAAATAAATTTTGGCAACTTGTTAGCTTTAGTAATGAACATAATTGTCATAGGAAAACTAAGAACACACATGCAAAATCCGATTGCTTAGCTTAGAAATTTATAAATACACTAAGACATAATCCTGATATGAAATCTAAAGGGTTGAATACTTAAGCCATTCATAAGTGGGGCGTGAAGTTGTCAAATGACCAAGTTTACAGAGCCAAGAGAAGAGCAATTTAGTTGATCTAAGGTGCTGGTCTTGAACAATTCACACATCTAAGAAGTTATGTTGAGGAATTGATAAAGTGAAATTTAAACTCTATGGTTAAAGTTTAGTGTACTGAGTCAGCTGATGGTCCTGCTTTCGAGCAAATATATGTATTCCTTGAAGAATGTAAGGTTGCATTTGCAAACACATGCAAATCTTTAATTGGGTTAGATGCACATTTTTAAAAAGGGGACCTTGGAGGTCAATTGATAGCTGCAATTGGTAAGGATGTAAATAACAAGATTAGTCGAATAACATATTTGGTTGTTAAAGATGAAACAAAGGACTCATGACAATGGTTCCTAAAGTTATTACTTAATAACCTGCAATTAATCCAACATAAGGTTTATGGATTTATATCAGATCAACAAAAGGTATATTTTATCATTATGTTATCATGTTCCTTTCATTATGTTACCATTATGTAAACATATTTTACCATTACCTTACCTTATTTTATGAATTAGTGTCGGCTATTCTAGAGACAAGCCAATATATTGAACATAGATTGTATATGTTAGACATTTATGAAAATTGGAGGAATAAATATCATTGGATAAAGATAAAGAAAGTGTTATGAAGGGAAGTTAGGGCCACAACAGTTCATGGTTGGAAGAGAGCAGTGAATCAAATGAAAGAACTCAATATAAGGGCTTGGAAATACATGATGGATGTATATACTGCATGTTATAGTAGATCTCCTTTCAAGACAAATACATAATGTTACGTGCAAGTTAACAATATATGTAAGGATTTTAATAGAGCAATCTTGAACTATAGATACAAATCAATCATCATACTTCTAGAAGGAATTAAAAATCACATAACAATGAGGATCGCCACTCAAAAAGATTTTTTAGGCCGGTGCAAAGGTATCATTTTTTCTAAAATCCTACAAGTTCTGGAAAATCAAAGAAGGAAGCCAAAGAATGGAATACAACATGACATTTAGATGACAACTTTACAATATTTGAGGTACCAAATGGTGTTGAAACATATTTTGTTAATTTACTCCAAATGAAATGTGCTTGTAGGTGGTGGGATTTAATATGGATACCAAGTTGTCATGTTATCACATTCATATGGTTTAACAACAATGATCTAGAAGATTATGTTTCATCATAATATATGTAACACATTGTTATATTTTATGTTTTTATAATTATGCAGATTATTATTATGTTAACTTACTAGTGCAAATTTTGTATGTTTAAGAGGTGTAATGTGCTAGCTACTTATAGTCATATCATCTTGCCAACAAACGGTCCAACATTGTGGCTCATGTTGGAACTGAATCAATCAACCCGTCACTCACAAGGATAACTATTTGTTGTATATAATGTTGACTAAGTGACCCCAAACACAAGGAATGGGGGATGAACTATGTTAAAAAATTGAAACCAATTTACAAAAACTTTGTTCCTTAAAATAATTATTTTAGTTGTTGGGATCACGTAGGGATATGGAACAAAAAATAAAGAAAGAAGATGGAGATGAGAGATACACAACATAAATAAAATAAAAGATGGGAATTAAAGTCAGAACAAATAGAGAGTGAACCTGAGATTTATGTCGTTTCTACCTGACAACTTGGTCAACTTTTGTCCCCAAAAGTCTCCTCTTGAGAGTTTCACTAAACACACACTTGATATATTTACGGAATTTGCCCACAAACCTTTAAAAACAAATATATAGAGATTTTACACTAGCTAAGCTCTAGAACCAACATACATAGATTTTACATTGGCTTTGCTGAAGAAATTTCATGCAGAGCTTTTACACTACTCAATCTCAAGAACTTATAAACTTTGAGCTTTTACACTAGTCAAGCTCAATAACCTACAAACAAACTTTTACACATTTTATCTTGCAACCTTTTAAAAAATAATTCGACAAGAGTTTCATACCCCAAATTTTGACCACCAAGATTTCCTATCATTGTGCAAATCATTACCACAATATGGATGAACCATCATGCCTCATCAATGTCCTCGGAGATGTTTGAGCATCCACCACAAACAAGAATTAGGATTTTGAGCCCTCTCAGGGCACTTATACAGAGGATCAATCAAGAAATGACATGATCTTCAACTTGTCTAACCTCTCAAAACATCCATAAAGGATCAAGAGGACTCCCACATCAAGGATCAAGCACAAGGTTGCTACATTCCAAGTGGATCAAGCCTCAAGATCGCCAGTGTCACCAAGTTATGGTTTTGGTCGACCAAGGCCTCCAGATAAAGATTTTCCTTTAGGCATGATCCAATGCTTCAAAGCACAACCCAAGATACTCCAAGGGACCTCATGGACCCAATCATCAAGTCAATTTAACCTCTGGGGATGCATTTACCCAAAAATCAGAAATTAGGGTTTCTTGACCTAATTCACCCCTAAGTTGACTTTTGGGACAAAACATGAGCCAAGACCTCAAGACATGATTTGAGGGACTCCAATACACTACACGGATCCATTTGCAACAATGGATTGATCCAAGAAGCTTAATCCACAAGTTTCAATTTCATCAGAACCACAATTAGGGTTTCGAGGAAAAAGTCAAATGTACCTTTGACTTTTTACCAAGACATGCTCCCAAACCCTGGGACATGATTCAATATACCCTATAACACCTATGGAATGTATCCATTAGGTTTGATTTAGGTCAAGGACTTGATTTCACAAAGGATCGCACAGTTCGGATTTCATCCGATAAAAAGTCAACTGTGCACAAAATCAAGTTTGACTTTTTGGAATTTTTCACAATTATGATTCTTTGACCCTAAAACAATGTTAATATGCAATTTGAATCATCATTCATCAAGAAAAATCAAATAAAATGAGTTTACTTGTAAAAGGGGTAACCATAAAAAACTTAGAATTTTTCTAAGTTATGGAACTAAGTGTTTAGGGTACCAACTTCCAAGGACCATAACTTGAGATCCAAGCAACCATTTTGGATGCTCCAAAGCTGGATTTGTAGCTCTCATTACATACTTCAAAAGTGTCAACTACATCTCATTCCAATTCTTAATTAATGGATTGATCAAAATCACAAAAACATGAAAATGACCACTTTTCCAACACTTAGTGAAATTTTCACTAAGTCAGAATCTGCCTTACTTTTTCCAAAATGTAGGGGAATTTTCACCTTGATTCAAGTTAAACCAGGTCTAGGGGTGAACATCAAAGTTAAAGTATGCCATAAGGGCTTTCCAATAAGTACCTGATCATCTCCAAATTCAATTTGAGCAAGGAGATACAACCCTTGAAACATGGCATCATGAACTGGTTTTTCAAGGCAGAATTGTGCACATTTGCTTGATTTGTCTAAATCTGATAACTCCAAGCCTTGTCATCAATTTGGACACAACTGAGGATCAAATCCAAGGGGGATGATTTGATCTCCAAGCCTCACAAGTCCAAGAATCTACAATAGCCATGCCAAACCTAAAAAGGCTAAAAAGATGCCAAGACTTCAATTTTGTTTTCAAGCCTTTAATGAATGCATCAAGGAGGCATGAACTGAGCCTATTCCAACTGAATTCAGTACAAGTTTATCTCTGAACCAAAGCAACAAAGCCTGTGCTCTAATCTCAAGTCAATGGCTAGAGGAGACTTGAGATTCCTTTTGCATAACATTGGACAAAGGCCTGCTGCAGCCTCCATTCACTATTGATGTCAAAACAAACTTGACACACTATAAATAGGCCTCAATTATGATCAGTTTGAGTACACTAAAGCACCCAAACTGATGCTTTCCTCAAAATCCATCTCTTTAGGCCAAAATGCCCTCTTTTGCAAGGTACCTCTGGGTTTTTGAGTTAGAGAGCAATTCCATTATAGCTCATGATCCAAACACATCCAATATGTCATATCTAAGTTGTTCAAACACTAACATGTGACCTGTAACACCAAAATCACAAAGTCCACCTCCAAAACCTCAAAAATTGACCTTTTTGCATTTTTTAAGCCATGTCTTGATTCAGTCACTTTCAAAACCAGATAAGACCTCAAACACACTCCAAATATCATCCTTGAACTGTCCCAAATGGTTCCCCATATTTGGAACACCATTTGAGAGAGTTGCCATATTGGTCACTTTTGCCCCTTTTACAAGAAAGTGTCAAAACTTGTTCCTGAGGATTCCAGCTGGTGGTGATCATTCTAAAAGCTCCTAAGGGATCAATTGAGAGTGTCTAAAGCATCAAATTACTTCTGGCATAAGAAACTTGGCAGATAGCACAAAAAGCTCCTAAAGAGGTAAGCATCACAACTTGAACTCTTTGAATTATGCATTACTTTGAAGTCCACTAATCATAAACATCTCATACATGTTGTATATGTTGTGTTTGAACCAATTCACCATGTAATTCTTGCATGTAACATGAGATAGCATAGAAAATGCAATTATATGCCTATTTCAAAAACACCATCGAGTTTTAAAATGGGGACCTCATATGAAAAAACCAAGGGAACCATTGGATTCCTTGTGAAATTCTAGGCAGGATAGACCTAAATTTTGTCCCAATCCATGGAGAAATGAGAAAGTTACAACCTTTACGTTTTTGGCCCAAAAGTTGGCATTGCCTTGCCTTGCCCAGGCCTAAAACAAGGCATGCCTTATGTATTCATGGGGTGGTTTTGATACAAGGATGTATCACCACCCCAGTGGTAGAAGGCGCGCGTTGCAACTTGGAGGTCTGGGGTTCGAATCCCCCTTGCCCCAGACCCTTTTTTACCATTTTTTTTTCCCATTTTTTTACTATTTTTCATATTATTTTTAAATGATTTAAAAAATTAATTTCTCTCTCAATTTTAATTATTTTTTATTGGTTCTTTTTGCAAAAAATCACAAAAATGTTAAAATATTTTATTCCACAAAAAAATCAAATTTATATTAGTTATTTAATATAGTTCATATTTTTGTAAATAAATTCATTTTTATTGTTTTTAACCCTTTCAAAAATGAATATTCATCTTGAAAATCAAAATCAAATGAGTCCTAAATCCTCATGTGATTAAAACCTCATTTTTCAAACCTTAATCAAAACTCACAAGTAGTTTATTTAGACTTATTTGGTATTTTTGTCATTTTTATTCATTTTATTAAAAGGATTACTTTTAAAAGAAAATGAAATTTGGGTTTCTTTGATTTTCACCCTAACAAATATTTTTCAAACACTCATGGGCCTATTGATAGAGTGTAAGCCCAATCCCTTTGTAAATAAAACAATTTTAGGCCTCACACATTGTATAAGTCCCTCTGTACATTTTCAAAAGTTCGGCGAGATTGTTGCCTTTTTAATAAAATCAACTGGGCTTCTCCTTGAGCTATAAGACCCATATTTATTCATTTTCACACTTTATGGGACTCTAATAGAGTGTAAGACCCAATCCCCTTTTAACCAAAACCATTTTAGGCCTCAGATATTGTATAAGTCCCGACACGATAGAAAACCTCGGTGCGATCGCCATGTTCGAACAAAAATTCCTTGGGCCTCCCTGTAAGACCATAATTTTTAACCCCCTAAGATTCCACATATCATTCATATCTCATTTTTGCATCTTATACCACAAACAAGATCATGCTTTGATTCCTTTATCCCTCTCTTCTTTGGGTTTATGCCTTGCAGAGATCACTGAGCATCTGTGTCTTTCTTATTTGCCTTTATTTGCTTATGTTTACTAACCTTTAATAAAAATCCAAAAATATGTTTGTTTTTTTCTTCACTAACTTTTTCAGGAAGGGAATCAAGGATATCAAATAGTCCCTCAGCTCGAATGAATTCCATCTGAACAATGTCAAAGTTGATCTGCAAACAATTCAAAATTATCTGATCAAGAGTTTCCAAGATTTAATTGATTATTATTCAAGAGACTCCAAGGTTCATGTGTTTATTTCCATGCCTTCTTTGACAAATCAAGAAAATCGAGCCAGAACCAGCACAATCCATCCAACATGCCATTTTTCAAGTTTTTCAACTGTGCAATCGATTGCACTATTGGTCCAATCGATTACACCAGTAATTTTTTGCCTAGATTCTGAAGTTTTCAGCAGTGCAGTCTATTCGCGCTACAGTGCAATCGACTGAACGAAGACAGATTTGGCCAAAATCAGCATTTTTCAACTTTTGAAGCATTTGGCACCAATCTTGACCATTGATCACATGTGGAATATTCTAGATCACCTCATTTTAATTCCTCTACATCATTTTGATCATTCCCCACCATACACCCTCACTAATCACCACTCTTTTGTGATTTCCCTCCAAATTTGAATTCCAATCCTAATTTTGATCTTCCAAACCAAATTCCAATCCACCAAATTTCCAAGCCTAAATTCTACAAATAGAACCCTCATTTCATTCATTCTTCAAGCTTTTGAGAGCCAAATTCACCTTGCTAAAATTTCTCTTGAAGCTCTTGATAGCCAACAAACCTCTTGAAAATTCTCTTCCCAACCACAAAATTCACTAAAGCTCACTTTTCTTCTGTTGAAAGTTAACAAGAATTCACATTGAATCTTGTTCAACTTTGAGCTAAACCTTAATCCAAACTTGTTTTCTTCATCAATTCTCATAGATCAAGGCTTTGGAGTTTGGATCTTGAAGCAATTTGAAGGAATTTTCAGATTTGAAGTGGTAATTCATCTCTCACCATTGCTGAAGCTTCAATTTCATCATCCACAATGTAGATCTTTGTTGATCTTGTTTGCTTGATCTTTGGATCTTGCAATTTGTGTTTAAGTACTGTATTGGTTGCAATTTGCTTTGCATTTTCGTGCACTTTTGATTCCATGATCATGAGGTGTTTGAAGAAAGTTTTAGATCATGATCATGTTGAATTTTGCTGAATTTTTACTGTCACAGCAGGGTGCAATCGATTTGCATTTTTGTACAATAAACTGCACAGTGCTATTTTTTGCGTTGTTTTTGCAAATCTGCCAGTATGCAATCGACTGGACCTTTTGTGCAATCGACTGCACAGAGGCAGAATTACGTTTTTGGCTTGATTTTGGGATTGTTTTGGTTCCTTTTCTATTTTCTTCCCTTTCCTTTTGTTCTTAGCCTTAGATCACATAATTGTGTGGTTTAATTTGGCTTTCTCTTCATCTATTTCTCTTTCTTTTTGATCGATGAAAGTCTAATTGATCATGGAATTCCTTTGTTGAATTTTGATCAAGACTAGATCGTTACCATTTTTATTTTCGTGCGGTATTGCTTTCGGATGACGATTTACATATCGTTCATCTAGCATGCATTAGCAAAAAGAGCTATTGACCGGCCTCATTGTAGGGTAACTACTCCGTAAATTACTCGGCGATTGCTTAACATAGCGCAATATTTGTCCCGCATCGGAAAACCATCAAGAATGATTTATTATTTGTCTTTTGGTTCAAAACTTATGAGACTTGTTGTTAGGAGGCTTTGGTCTTATCAATCCTCTAATGAGTTCTCATTAACCTTGACCTAAGTGCAATTATTCAATTATTATTGATCACTAACTCTAACAACTAATCACTAACTTACTAACATTACTATTGTACTAATCATCTACAATTCCTTCTCGCTCCTTATCTCTTTTACTTTTATGCTTCATTTTGATCATTTCATATCATGTTTATGCTTCCGCAATTTTTCCTTTGTCCGTTGGACATATGTTTATGCTTCCGCGATTTTTCCTTTGTCCGTTGGACACATGTTTATGCTTATGAATTTTTCTCTTTGTCCACTTGGACCAAAAACATTAATAAAGGCCAAAACCTCTAAAAAACTTGTGCTTCTAATCTTGGACTATGATTACTATCCTTTGCAATGGACATGGAATTTTGCACCTAGACCTTGGACTTCAATGCTATTCTTGAATCGTTGGACTTAGAGCTTGGACATCCAGTGCAATTCTTGGAACCTTGGACTTAGAACTAGGACCTTTTCCCTTTGCTTTGGAATTATGGTTTGAAGACTTCGAAGACTTGTGTTTTTGCATGGTTTATGGTGAAGATAGCTACATTGTGTGGTTAGATCTTTCTTATCCTTAGTTTTTACTTTATGCTCAAGGATAGTCACTTCTTCTCCTCCCCATTCTTCAATTTTCAAAACTCTCTCCCTTTTTCAAAACTTTCTTGATTTCAAACTATCACCTCTTTCATAATCAAACCATGACTTTGTCAAGTGCTTTTACTCTTTTCTTTTGATTTCTTAACAAATGCTAAACTACATAAGCATATTGACACTTTTTTTCGAAAGACTTTAAAAAAACACCAAACTCATCAAACTCTTTTTGTGCCCTCGTGCACTTTCTCTTTTAAAACTTTTTCATAAGTTTAGACATGATTCATTTCTTTAAGCGGAATTATTCGCTTGGAAATGACGACTTGTCTTTACATTTTAAAATCAAACAAAACAAACAATTTCATTCTTTGTACCACGAACTACGGGGTTTTGATCCTACATTGCACATCGTGGGTACGTAGGCATGAGACGACAAGTCTCTCCAAACACAAAAATCTTAAAAAACAACTTCTCTTCTCATCTCCTCAATCACTTTTCAAGCAAACTTTTTCAGGCCAAAAGCGGTAGATATTTCAAAGGGCTCCTATAGAGTACTATAGACGTTTTGGGTGCTAACACCTTCCCATTGCGTAACCAACCCCCTTATCCAGTCTCTCTTCACTTGTTCTTGTTGTAGAGCTTGTGTAGGTTTTGTTCTCTCTTTTTCCTTTCCTTTTTGGATAAAATAAAAGTACAGTTAATCAATAGCTTACACACACGATTTTGCCGCTACAGGAAAGTGGCGACTCTTTTGGAGATGGACTGGTCACTTGCTGGTCCTTCCATTTGAGGGGTTTAGCCTACTTTGATTTATTTACTGCTTTTTGCCTGATTTGCTTGTTACTTGCTTGTTCTGTTTGGTTATTCTTCTGTGTGGTGAGATAAGCCCACTACCCAGGCTTGAGCATACACATAGGTTTTAGCGTGGGCAGGCGTGTCGCTCCCATGGTGTTTGGCCACGTGTGGGTGTTCACGAGACCTACAACCAGACGAGGTTCTATCCAGAGCTATATTCTCTGGAGGAATTGTCGACTCTGGTGACCATTCCTGAGGACTCAGTGAAGGCACTCCTCCCAAGAAGTAGTAATGGCAGACCAGAAATGGCAAACCCGTTATGCTTCTTGATCCGAGGACCCGAAGCTGGGGACTTTAGAACTCCTTAACCCATCCTAGCCATTTTAGGATCGTGGCGCGGAAGCTATGAAGATGCAAATCTAACTTAGCTGTTATGTGATGCCACACTCAGGTTAGATTCTCTTGAGGATAACTACCAACCTCCGAGCAAATCAGTGCGCTGGTGTGTCTGATAGTGACTTATGGACCCTGGGCGCTCTGTTAGAACCGCTGTTTTCTGCAGGTACAATGAAGATAAAACCTTAGCACATACCTTTTATGGGTTGGTTCTTAACCTTGGCTTCATGCTCGTGACTCGGACCTTTGAACCCGTGTGCTTTGAGTGATATTGTTTGTGGTTGTTGCATCCATGCACTCTTGCATCCATGAGCATACATATGCATTCTTCCCAGTTGCCTCAGAAACTCATTTCAACTGTCTCCTTCTCTAGTTATTTGTTCACCGTCAAGCTGTTTCCTCAACACAACTACGGAACTAGAGCTGCTGTCAGATTGCGAATGGAATACCAAGAACAACACAATGCCGAATTCAGAATGGAAATTGATGAGTTGAAGGCCGGTATGACCAAGCTCACAGAAATGCTGCAAGTTCTGATTGCTAGAGGTGAGCCACCTCAGAGGACTGTGATTGTTGAAACTTCACCTGCTATTGTTGACCCTTCACTGACTCAACAACCAGCTTCTACTTGGCCAGAATTTGGGTTACCTCCGAATTACTCGCCACCCTTTGCAACTAATCCTTTGTTTGTCTCGCCAGTATCTTCAGCTCCATTGTTCACTGAACCTAAGCCTATTGTGCATTCAGTTGCTCAAGCTATTCCTGAGAATCCTTTCGTGTACCATGCTGCTGGTCCACAATCTGAAAGTCAGGGAGAACCTGGATACATTGAAGAAGTCAGAGAGCAATGGAAAACTCTAGACAAAAGGATAAGAGTCATGGAAGGAAGTGATGTCTTTAATGCTGCTGCAATGGACATGTGCTTGGTTTCCGACTTGGTTATTCCTCCAAAATTCAAGACTCCTGATTTTGAGAAGTACAAGGGGCACACCTGTTGTAACACCCACAATCTATAACCCGAGTAATTAAAGCGATAACAAATAATCAGAGTAGAATTAAAACATTCATGGCATAGACGGAGCGTCACATCACGATGATGAAATATAATAACCTGCTCATAAAGATATGCAACAATCAGGTAGCAACATAAACAGAGGAACTCAGTTCCTAACACCCACAATTCAGATACAGAATAAAAGCGGAAAATCTACAACTGAAATCTCATATATATAAACATAGAAGTTTGTCTGTCCTATACAGAGTCATACAGGTAAAATCCAAAAAAAAAGATATATCTACATAATGTCACATAACGATCTTCCCGACTACCCGGTGCTACATATCAGAGCCGACCGACAAAAGAATGAAGACATAATCTTCACAAAAAGACCTCCAGCATCTAATCTGCAATGCCTCATAGAGCATTCAAAACAGCAGAAGGGTGAGAAACACACTTATAATATAGTTGCATACAATTATGTAATAACACAAAATACACATGTAAAACAATCTCACCACAACTTACACCATAATTCAAATACAAAACAACACAATTCATATCTCATACATCCTTCACAAAGGCATATCAATCATGCTCAATACATTTATCGCCAACATATAAATATATCAACTCATCAATTCCATTCATAATTCTCATACATAATCAATCCATTCATGACTTATGCAACTGCATAGAGACTGACACAACGACTCTATGCAATGCAATGCGGTACCGTTCCATCCATCATTCTCATCATTAATTCACTCAAGAATTACTGGAATCATCGCTTGTTACTTAGTGTAACTCCCTGTCAGGCAAACGATGTTCCCCGTCGCTTTAGGTCCTCTTGGTATAAGGCTCACAACGTTTATGGCTCGCTTTAGGTCCTCTTTGTATAAGGCTCACGATCTAATCACTTTAGGTCCTCTTTGTATAAGGCTCACGATCGTCTATAACGTCGCTTTCGGTCCTCTTTGTATAAGGCTCACGACCGTTACAGCAGATTCCCTCAGGAATCATTTCGTCGCTCACACCCACTAGGGCGCACAACATCACAAGAATGCATATCATGATGCTTGGCATATAATGAGTCATGACAATCAAATGCATAACATACATAACCATGTGAACCATCTCAACAGTCATAATCATGCATATACAATCAAACATAACACAATGCATTTATTTGCCATAAGGCCACAAACCATCATCACAACATTTCATCACATACATTCACATCATATAACAGCACACAAGCTATACGTTATATATCAAAAGCGTATCTCATGTTAACACATCAATTACACACAATTACGACGGTAAAAGTTGACAAAATGACACATTTCTAATTACTGACATAATTAAATTGGCCACTAGTCTCAAAACCATTTTAAAAGAAAGAACGTTTCATTAGCTTTCCAACGCATCCAACCGCGCCTCAATCCGACTTACGACCCAAAAGTTATGACAAGAACAAAATGGAAAATTTGTCATGTTCCCTTTCCTATTCGCAATGCGAACCCCCAGCGAACCATGGCAGAGAAAAAACAGCAGAAAGTTCGCAATGCGAACACCCAGTGAACCTTCACTTTCCCCTTCGCAATGCGAATTCCCTACGAACCGTGGCAGAGAAAAAATAGCAGAAAGTTCGCAATGCGAACCTCCCGCAAATCTTCGCCTTCCCTTCGCTGCCCTATTCGCAGTGCGAACCTGCGATCCCAGAAAATCCCAGCAGCGCTGTTGTTCACTCCAACCTAACATTTCCTCCACCAAAACACTTTCAAAACATAACATAACAACCCGAACATATCCCAATGATAACAACAAGTATTCTACATCATTTATATCGGATTTCAACCGCGAAAACATCGAATTCTATCGTTTTCTCTCATTCGACCTAGAAGTGAAAAGCTAGGAAAAACCAGGAAACCTTCCAACACACACATACACAATCATACACAAGCATAGCATAACCGAGTTTCGCACCCTTACCTAATTAACCGCGCTTTGAAGTGTCGGTTGAATCAGTTTCTTACACTCCAAGTTTTCTTCTTTTTCTTCTTCTCCTTCTCTATTTCTCTTAACTTCTTTTTCTCTCTTTTTCTTTCTATGTTTCTATTTTAATGAAAAACAATATCTAACCAAGCCAAAAAGACCAAAATACCCCTACACTCAATTTTCTCGCAAACGTTCCCAAAACGCGATAAAACATAATAACGATAAGCATAACACATTTACCAAATAAAAACCAGGAATAAAATAATATAAAGACCAAAATAATTAAATCGACTCGATTAAATAAATCTAACAAAACCGGGGCGTTACACCTGTCTCAGAACCCACTTGGTGATGTACTGCCTCAAGATGGCTGCTCACGCAAAAAATGGCAAACTTCTCATTCACTGTTTCCAAGACATCTTGAGTGGGGCTTCAATGAAATGGTATACGGGACTTAAGAAGAACCGTATCCAAAGCTGGATGGACTTGTCTGATGCTTTCTTAAAGCAATATAAGTATAATCTGAACATGGCACCTGATCGCCGTCAATTGCAAAACATGTCTCAGAAAGAAAAAGAATCCTTCAAGGAGTACGCTCAGCGCTGGAGAGAGCTAGCTACTCAAGTGGAGCCACCCTTGGCTGAAAAAGAATTGACTGGATTGTTCATGGACACTCTTCAGCCACTCTTTTGGGAAAAGATGATAGGCAGTGTATCATCTGGTTTTGCTGACCTAGTCACTATTGGAGAAAGACTAGAAGAAGGTATCAAGAAAGGAAAAATTACCAATGCTGATGCCTTTAGTGGTGCTAAAAAGTATGCTGGGAATTTTCAAAAGAAAAAGGATGGTGATACTTATGCTATTTCAGTTGAAGGGAAACCTCGTCACAGACAACAACCATATATAGCTGCAGTTGCTCCGGTTGTCAATGCTCAACCAGTTCAAGCTCCTCGTCAGGATGTTAGACAAAATAAGAATTGAAATAGGGTTAACTTTGATCCTATCCCGATGTCCTACACTGAGCTGTATCCATGTCTTGTGCAAAAAGGTTTGATTACAACGAGGGATCTACCTCCTCCTCCAAATCCTCTCCCAGCCGGCTATAGGGATGATCTTCACTGTGAGTTCCATCTAGGTGGGGCAGGCCATAACTTGGAAGGTCGCTTTCCATTGAAAGCTAGAGTACAAGAATTGGTGAACTCAAAGATTCTGTCCTTTGCTGATAACAATCCCAATGTTGTCAACAATCCTTTGCCAGAGCATGCCAAGTGAAGTTTAAGTCAGTTCAGACGGATCGTCTCCTAAAGCCAGTGTTTCAGACATGACAGCTCATCCTTGTTGCTGATTAGTCACTAGGCCTTATTTCTTTCTGTTTGCATTTTTCTTTGATTGTATTGACTGTTTACTTGTGAACTTTATTTGTACTTTCATGGTAATTTTCAATGAAATGAGCATTGCAATGTTTTGATTCAAATTCATTTATATCCACTGTGTGCATCTTTATGCTTTCTTTTTCACAAAACAAAAATATATCTCCTGTTCATTTTCTTTATCAAGCTTTTGTTTATGAAAAGATTAGAGGGAGGATGATGAAAACGAGATACCTGAAATTGTTGGATTGTATGCTTTTAATCAAAACTTGGCTGATGATGTACAAGCATTGTTTCAACTCCCAAACACTAGAGAAATAAGGAAGTTAATCCCTTGTCAACCCCTTCGAGCCTAGAAGTTGGAGTTTCTTTCTGTACGAAAAAACCCGCAATCTTAAGGATGGGTAGTTCTCAGTTAATTTGACTGTGTATTTAAACACAATAAAATTATTACAATCACAAGTTTTCCTTCGCACACAACAAAGAAGTGTCGAAGATGTCTTTCAAATCAAAAGCCAATGATGGCTCACCGTAATCATTAAGCCAGACAACCACTATTGTTTAAAAAAGAGAATAAAAAAAATCAAATGAAAAGCCCGCTAAGTCAAAACCTATGAAAGAGACTTAGGCAAAAAAAATTGGGGCATCCCGCTGATTATAAGCTCAAATGACACAATTCAGGCAAAAGCCAGGGATAATGAAAGAAAAATCAATCAAGAGGTTACCAAAATCCTCAAAGACAAAACGAGTTGACTAAGGTCCTCATCAAAAACAACAAAATGTTGTCAGAAGAGTGACTGCCATCTCAAAAAAACCCCTTGATCCATCATCATAACAGTGTTGCAATTCCAAAATCGCTTGGAACCTAAATGCATAGGTTGAATTAACTGAGCATAGGACTGGAGATCATCATGAAGAATGGGTTGGGTACAAATAAACTTTGAGCCTATATCCTTTGTTTTAAAAACCTTGAACCAGACCACGTTACAGCCTTCAAAAGACCTAATTGAAGCCAAGTTTCTTTTGAAAGCATACTACAACAAGGTTGCGTAAACTGACTCCTATGTTTGTTGCCAATCATTTGCTTTGATGTCATACCTTTGCTTTCTCTTTCACTTTGCATGTCTAAACCGCTGTGTTTTGACAAGTGATTCATTTTGCTTTACATTAATCATATCATTCCAAAAATGATTTTTAATTTCAAAATTGCAACGAGCTTTGCATTAAAATCACCATGAATGAATGATTTTATTTGCAGGCAAACTTTTCTCATCAAGAAATTTCAAACAGTTGAGAAACTTGGTCAGTGATCCTATCAGGGGCACATTACTTCCAGATCCTGTTGTGAATCAGTTCGAGATTTGTTGCTCAGTGCAAGTTATTCTCATATTTGGTTAGCCATAAGATCTATTTCAAGACCCATACTGAGTTTAACCTTCTCAACAGTCATTTCAAGAACTGAAGTCATGATCAGTCCATCCCCAGCAACTGAAGCCATGATCAGTTTATTCTCAACAATCATTTCAAGAATTGAAGCCATGATCAGTTCATTTTTCCCATGCAACAGTCAAACTGAAGCCATGATCAGTTTATCTTCATCAATCAATCAATCTGGGGCAGTCTTCTTCAAGAATCCTCAAGATGTCTTTCCTCAAAAGACCATCATCCTGATACAATTCATAAGTGTGACAGAGATGTGTTCAACATCTTCTCTCCAAGCAGAATGGGCAGTGTTCCCTATGTTGAGGAATCAGAGTCCTCTTTCTTCCCTCATAAAAGAGTCCATCCCAATTGTCTCTATCATATGTATTGCATACATAAATCATTCACATACCATACATAGAAAGATTTTCATAGCTCGAAGTGTGTTTCGCGCTCATATGCATTTTTCCGAGGTTCTGTTGTTGTCAACATCTTACCTTGTGATCAAAGTCCAACTTACTTGGCACCTAGAAAAACTTTTACCTGCCATTTCATTCAGTGCCATTCCTGAATGTTGTCGTTTACCTGTCTTCTTTCATTCCAATGTTATTCCTGGATGTCTTGTTTTTCTTCCAGTGCTATTCCTGGACGTCTTGCTTATTTTCTTTCTTTCTAGTGCTATTCCTGGATGTCTTGCTTATTTTCTTTCTTTCCAGTGCCATTCCTGGATATTGTCGTTTCCCTGTGCATCTTGTCCTATTGTTAGATATTTGTCTCCTTTCATTCCAGTACTATTCTTGGATCTTTATTTTCTTTCATTCCAGTGCTATTCTTGGATCTTTGTACTCTTTCACTCCAGTGTCATTCCTGGACGTCTGTCTCTTTTGATCTCTAGTGCCATTCCTGGATATCTTGTTCCTCTTGTTTCTCCCAGTGCCATTCCTGGATATCTTGTTCCTCTTGTTTATTCCAGTGCTATTCCTGGATGTTTTGCCTCTGTTTTGTAATCCCCATCAGATTTGCTTGGATATCTTTCAGTGCCGTTCCTGAAAGTTTTATCTGTTCATTCAGTGCCATTCCTGAATGAGTTTTCTCTTTCACATTCAATGTTATTCCTGGATGTATTTCTGACTATCATTCAATGCCATTCTTGAATGTAGTGATTTACCTTTACCTTTCAGTGCCATTCCTGAAAGTCCCTGCTCACTTTATTCAATGCCAGTCTTGAATACCGTGAACCCTTTTTATCCAATGCCATTCTTGGATGTTATAGTTCATTTCATCCAATGCCATTCTTGGATGTCTTATCCCCAATAGAGTGTTTCTCACCTCCATCCAATGCTATTCTTTGGTAACGCTGTTGTTTTTACCATAAAATTTCATGTTATTGTCCAATTCCATTCTTGGACATCTTTTAACGTACCTTTTTCCTCGTTCGTAGTTTCCATCCAATACCATTCTTGGATGTCACTACTCGTCTTCCAGGGTCTTGTCTCTCTCTTTCCAACTATTGATGGATACTTCTTGTCACCTTGACGGATCTCCAGAAATAGCTTGTGCTCCCCGGCGTGTCTTTTCGCGTTATCTCACTCAATTTACCATAACTCTCTTGTTTCAAGTTTCCCCGCAAAGTGTTTCATCCTTTGCATTCATATCATCTTGTGGCATCTTAGGGCTTAAAAATGTAGCTTTTTGTATTTAAGTATCTTCATATCTCTCGATAGAAGAAACTTAAATAGGGGCAACTGTAAGACCCTAATTTTTAACCCCCTAAGTTTCCACATATCATTCAAATCTCATTTTTGCATCTTATACCACAAACAAGATCATGCTTTGATTCCTTTATCCCTCTCTTCTTTAGGTTTATGCCTTGCAGAGATCACTGAGCATCTATGTCTTTCTTATTTGCCTTTATTTGCTTATGTTTACTAACCTTTAATAAAAATCCAAAAATATGTTTGTTTTTGTCTTCACTAACTTTTTCAGGAAGGGAATCAAGGATATCAAACAGTCCCTCAGCTCGAATGAATTCCATCTGAACAATGTCAAAGTCGATCTGCAAACAATTCAAAATTATCTGATCAAGAGTTTCCAAGATTTAATTAATTATTATTCAAGAGATTCCAAGGTTCATGTGTTTATTTCCATGCCTTCTTTGACAAATCAAGAAAATCGAGCCAGAACCAGCACAATCCATCCAACAGGCAATTTTTCAAGTTTCTCAACTGTGCAATCGATTGCACTATTGGTCCAATCGATTACACCAGTAATTTTTTGCCTAGATTCTGAAGTTTTCAGCAGTGCAGTCTATTCGCGCTACAGTGCAATCGACTGAACGAAGACAGATTTGGCCAAAATCAGCATTTTTCAAGTTTTGAAGCATTTGGCACCAATCTTGACCATTGATCACATGTGGAATATTCTAGATCACCTCATTTTAATTCCTCTACATCATTTTGATCATTCCCCACCATACACCCTCACTAATCACCACTCTTTTGTGATTTCCCTCAAAATTTGAATTCCAATCCTAATTTTGATCTTCCAAACCAAATTCCAAACCACCAAATTTCCAAGCCTAAATTCTATAAATAGAACCCTCATTTCATTCATTCTTCAAGCTTTTGAGAGCCAAATTCACCTTGCTAAAATTTCTCTTGAAGCTCTTGATGGCCAACAAACCTCTTGCAAATTCTCTTCTCAACCACAAAATTCACCAAAGCTCGCTTTTCTTCTCTTGAAAGTTAACAAGAATTCACATTGAATCTTGTTCAACTTTGAGCTAAACCTTCATCCAAACTTGTTTTCTTCATCAATTCTCATAGATCAAGGCTTTGGAGTTTGGATCTTGAAGCAATTTGAAGGAATTTTCAGATTTGAAGTGGTAATTCATCTCTCACCATTGTTGAAGCTTCAATTTGATCATCCACAATGTAGATCTTTGTTGATCTTGTTTGCTTGATCTTTGGATCTTGCAATTTGTGTTTAATTACTGTATTGGTTACTATTTGCTTTGCATTTTCGTGCACTTTTGATTCCATGATCATGAGGTGTTTGAAGAAAGTTTTAGATCATGATCATGTTGAATTTTGCTGAATTTTTGTTGTCACAGCAGGGTGTAATCGATTTGCATTTTCGTACAATAGACTGCACAGTGTTGTTTTTTTCCTTATTTTTGCAAATCTTCCAGTGTGCAATCGACTAGACCTTTTGTACAATCGACTGCACAGAGGCAGAATTGCATTTTTGGCTTGATTTTGGGATTGTTTTGGTTCCTTTTCCATTTTCTTCCCTTTCCTTTTGTTCTTAGCCTTAGATCACATAATTGTGTGGTTTAATTTGGCTTTCTCTTCATCTATTTCTCTTTCTTTTTTATCGATGAAAGTCTAATTGGTCTTGGAATTCCTTTGTTGAATTTCGATCAAGACTAGATAATTACCATTTTTCTTTTTGTGCGGTATTGCTTTCGGATGACGATTTACATATCGTTCATCTAGCATGCATTAGCACAAAGAGCTATTGACCGACCTCATTGTAGGATAATTACTCCGTAAATTACTCGGCGATTGCTTAACATAGCGCAATATTTGTCCCGCATCGGAAAACCATCAAGAATGATTGATTATTTGTCTTTTGGTTCAAAACTTATGAGACTTGTTGTTAGGAGGCTTTGGTCTTATCAATCCTCTAATGAGTTCTCATTAACCTTGACCTAAGTGCAATTATTCAATTATTATTGATCACTAACTCTAACAACTAATCACTAACTTACTAACATTATTATTGTACTAATCATTTACAATTCCTTCTCGCTCCTTATCTCTTTTACTTTTATGCTTCATTTTGATCATTTCATATCATGTTTATGCTTCCGCAATTTTTCCTTTGTCCGTTGGACACAAGTTTATGCTTCCGCAATTTTTCCTTTGTCCATTGGACACATGTTTATGCTTATGCCTTTTTCTCTTTGTCCACTTGGACCAAAAACATTAATAAAGGCCAAAACCTCTAAAAAAATTGTGCTTCTAATCTTGGACTATGGTTACTATCCTTTGCAATGGACATGGAATTTTGCACCTAGACCTTGGACTTCAATGCTATTCTTGAATCCTTAGACTTAGAACTTGGACATCCAATGCAATTCTTGGAACCTTGGACTTAGAACTAGGACCTTTTCCCTTTGCTTTGGAATTATGGTTCGAAGACTTCGAAGACTTGTGCTTTTGCATGGTTTATGGTGAAGATAGCTACATTGTGTGGTTAGATCTTTCTTATCCTTAGCTTTTACTTTATGCTCTAGGATAGTCACTTCTTCTCCTCCCCATTCTTCAATTTTCAAAACTCTATCCCTTTTTCAAAAATTTCTTGATTTCAAACTATCACCTCTTTCATAATCAAACCTTGACTTTGTCAAGTGATTTTACTCTTTTCTTTTCATTTCTTAACAAATACTAAACTACATAAGCATATTGACACTTTTTTTCAAAAGACTTAAAAAAACACCAAACTCATCAAACTCTTTTTGTACCCTCGTGCACTTTCTCTTTTAAAACTTTTTCATAAGTTTAGACATGATTCATTTCTTTAAGTGGAATTATTCGCTTGGAAATTACGACTTGTCTTTACATTTTAAAATCAACCAAAACAAACAATTTCATTCTTTGTACCACGAACTACGAGGTTTTGAACCTACATTGCACATCGTGGGTACCTAGGCATGAGACGACAAGTCTCTCCAAACACAAAAATCTTAAAAAACAACTTCTCTTCTCATCTCCTCAATCACTTTTGAAGCAAACTTTTTCAGACTAAAAGCAGTAGATATTTCAAAGGGCTCCTATAGAGTCCTATAGACGTTTTGGGTGCTAACACCTTCCCATTGCATAACCAACCCCCCTTATCCAGTCTCTCTTCACTTGTTCTTGTTGTAGAGCTTGTGTAGGTTTTGTTCGCTCTTTTTCCTTTCCTTTTTGGATAAAATAAAAGTGCGGTGGCGACTCTTGCTTCTCGAGTTAAGTTAATTAATAGCTTACACTCACGATTTTGCCGCTACACTCCCCTCGTGTTGTAAGTCCCATATTTATTTTTCAAAACATCCTTGGGCCTCTCCTTGAGTTGTAAGACCCAACCCTTTTGTAAAATAAACCTCTGTGGGCCTCAGTCATTGTATAAGTCCCTCTGCGATTTTCAAACAACGGTGCAATCACTATTAAACCTTGGGCCTCTCCTTGAGTATAAGCCCCAACAATCTTTTCAAAACAACTTCCCTTTTGATTTAGGTTCAAATCTATATATGTTGTTATCAAAACTTTCTTTAATTTCTTTGAACTACTAACAATACAGCATGGAAGCTTGCTCGCCTGTAAGTTTTATCAGCTTTCATTTACTCGCTTTCATACAGTTGATATATGACAAGTATTTAAAAGGATATGAAAGAAGACATACAGTGCGCAACTTCCCACAATACAATTTTATATATATATATATATATATATATATATATATATATAACTGTATTGTGGGAAGCTGCGCACTGTGTGTCTTCTTTCATATCCTTTTAAATACTTGTCATATATCAACTGTATATATACTAGTATAGTTATTTAGAGTTTTCCCCGGCAACTAGGTCTAGAACTAGGTAAATCCATGTTGGTCACTCTTAAATACAGTCAAAACTAGATCCCCATAGGATTTCCAGATACAGTCTTGCCTTCTCTTGGGCTTAAATAATATGGAACAAAGAGAAAGGCAGTATTTTTCGTGAACCTTTTCTCAGGAAGTCACACCTAAAAATTGTCAAAGAAACTCTATTCCCCAGAGTTGATCTATTCTCGGTGAATAGCATCTCTTGAGTTTCTTTAAACCTCAGAATTTTCACTAAATGATCTATTCTCGGTGAATAGCATTTCTTGAACTTTTCTTGGTTTGGGACCCACGGGCTTCCTAAAAGCATCCCCGTCTCCTCTTGGGCTTTGTACAAGGACCCTCCGGCTTCTTAGAAGTTCTCATGCCTTCTCTTGGGCTTAATACAAGGACCCTGAAGACCTCTTAAAGGTATAAGACATAACTTAGTCATCCTTTGCTAGAGCAGCCTTTCCAGTGTCAAACCTCTGACCAATTTAGGGTTGATTCTCATCCCTTAATACACCCGCCTCCTCTTGGGCATCATACAAAAGATAAAACTCTTCCACACCAGTAGACTTGGACAGTCTAATCCCCTTGAGTCTCAAATACATTCTCAAGTTCCCTATAAACATAGGAGAAACCCCGGTCACTCTGGATCAATCTCCAGAAAAGTCTAAAACCCGACCTCTCTCCTAAAAATCCCCAAATCAGGGACAATATATCCCCTGTATCAGAACCTCAAGGCATATGATATCTCAACTCTTCTGGAACCCTCAGCAAGAGTTGATTCCCCACTTGGACCTGCCTAGGGATCTCAATAATCCCTAGCAGAAAGATAGCCACCTCTTAGGGTTTGTATAATGACCTTCCCTCAGCAAAGTCAGCCTCCTCTTGGGCTTTGTACAATGATTCTCCCCAGCGGAGCTAACCCTTTTCAGACTCTCTTGTTGAGTCAATCACCTTTTTAGACTCTCTTGTTGAGTCAATCACCTTTTTAGACTCTCTTGTTGAGTCAATCACCTTTTCAGACTCTCTTGTTGAGTCAATCACCTTTCAGCACTCTCTTGTTGAGTCAACCTTTTTAGCCTCAATCTCGGGCTTTGTACGAGACAGACAAAAAATACTCTCTTATTGAGTCTATCTTTTTTTCAGCCTCCTCGTAGGTTTGATGTAAAGATTTCCCCTAGCTAGAGCTAGCCTCCTCTCAAGTTGTGTAGAATAATTTCTCCAGCTTGTTCAGCCACAATTCTGGGCTTTGTACAGGACAGATAAAAGCACTCTCTTGTTGAGTCAAACCCTTTTAGCCTTAATCTTGGGCTTTGTACAAGACATAAATCTTCATCTCTTAAGCTTGGGACATATGTCTTCCCCAGCGAGGTCACTTCCTCCCAGCCTTCTTTTAGGCTTTGAGGAATGATTTCCCAAGCAGAGTCAAACTCATTTCAACCTCAATCTTGGGCTTTTTACAAGACATATAAAAAGTATCCTCACCCGAGTCAGTTAAATTTCCCATTTCAGCCTCAATCTTGGGCTTTGTACGAGACACATACAAACCTCCCCAGAAAAGTCAAACTTTCAGCCTCCTCTTAGGCTTTGTATAACGATATCCCCAAAATAGTCAGTCTCTTTTTTGCCTCAATCTTGGGCCTTGTATAAGACACCAATATACACACTCTCTTGTTGAGTTGGTCTTACCCAGCCTCCTCTTAGGCTTTGGGTAAGGATTTCCCCAGTGGAGTCCATCAACCTCTTAGCTTCAACCTTGGGCTTTGATCAAGGCACACAAAAATCAACAATACCTCTTTAGAGATGACAAGTTCTCTCTCAGTTAAACCTTTTAGCTTCAATCTTGGGCTTTGAGCAAGACACAAATAAACCTTTTAGCTTCAATCTTGGGCTTTGAACAAGACACCAAATATCTTTTTCCTCCCTTAGAATAGGAGGAACTACGATTGCTCTGATTTCCCTGTCTCGTTTAAACGGGAATACGTAGGCATAAGATTGTGAAATCTTAGCAAACATACTAATAAAAAACCCTAGGCCCAGTACCTTCATACAATAATCAAAACTCAGGTCCAATACCTCACCAAAAACATCGGGAAACCCCGAACTTCAACAAAAAATCACTCACTCACTCATAATTTCCAAGAAACTTTCCCAACCCATTAACGGATAAACACCATCAATTATAAAGCGAAACCTAAAGCTAATATCCTATGGATAACCACATATAGGATTGGGTAATTGACAACTCCCCATTGTATAACCTGACGTCGGACCCCCAATCTCTTTTAAGCGTTTGTTCAGTTAAACATCCGCGTGCAAGGTTAGTTTTAGATAGCTTCCCTTTCCCTTCTAGCTTCATGGGATAAATAAGAAATCAGAAAGTAGCACCCCCTCCTACCATTGCGGTGAGGAAATCCCAACGATAAGGTGGTCACGTCACCGACAGAAATCGCTCGCTACAAAGAGAATTACATTCTTTGATTCACCAAATTAAAGTACAACACCAATTACAACAAAAACTAGCACAAGTGCTTTTAAGTCTTTTAGTACTATGGAAATTCTTGTGAAAAAGAAAATTAAAAAATAAAGAGGCTGGAAGAAGTATAGAAGGATTTCTATTCATAAATTCGGTGTTAAATGAAATGAGCATAAACCTCTTTTATATAGAAAAAAAATTGGCTTAAAAAGAAAATGATCCATGGGCCATTTTATTGATTTAATTGATTAAACCTATCAAGTAATCAATTAAGACATTTCAAAACACGACAACCTTGATCTAAAAAAAGGAAACCCTATAACATAAAGTAACAAACTAGTGCTTACGCACAAGTAGTGGTCTGGTACGCACATTTGTTAATCTGAAAATAATATCATGTTTTAAAACCAGGTGGGTTTTGCAGTACACATTTAAAACCTGGCACGTGAATGATATTTAATAATAAAATATGAGTAAAATAATAGTAGGGTTAGGTTTATTTATTCATTTGTAGAATGAGTAAGGATGAGAAAAGAAGTGCCCTGATTTTCAATCTTCAATCTCATGAAAGCATGTGTACTTTGTTTATTATATATAGTTAATATATTTTTATCTACTTTTACGATAATCTTAATAAAATATATACAATTTGAACCAAATGGGTGCGTTATACGGGTCAGACAATCTAGTTTCTCTCTACAACCTCTTAAAACCATAACCTTATCCAAACCCCAAACCATCAATTTTCTTTCTCCACGCCTCAAATTTCATAAAGTTTCAACTTTATGAGCTCAAGAAAAGATATTTGTGTCGGGTTTCAGTGAAAATTTGTGTTGGTGTTTCAATTTTCAGGTTCATTTGTTCATCTCATTCTACCTTCTCTTTTTTCCTCCTCGTGTCTTAGAGAAAACCATCTGAAGGTGCAAAGAAGAAACACATTAGATGATAAGTAGGCACTTATTAACTTGTTTTACAAACAGTTAATACAAAACCCCTTATTTATCTATAAATGTTAGAAAACACCTATTTGGACTTTCCTAGAATATATGAACTAAAAACAGGTAAAAATAATTGGAAAACAACTATTCATCTCCTAAAGACCAAGCCAGGGAAAAACCCTAAGAAGCAAGGCTGCTAGGTTTAGACATGGACGCACTAAGCGCAATTAGAAGGTCGGATGGTACATCCAAGCTCAAGTACATTATTGATATTTATAAATATATAGTGTTAAAAATATTTGTATTTAGAATAGTCTCACATCGACTATATCGTGTAATTAGTTGTAATCTCTCTATGTATAATATAGTATCCTTAATGTTTTTCAAAACACACAGTTTATTCAAATGTCTCTTAGTCTCTTGTATTTTAACATGGTATTCAGACCCACCCTACTGAGATACAACCCTTCAGCGTGCTTTATCCGTCTGACCCACTGTCTTTCGGTGAGAAATTTCGGGCAAACCGTGTCATAACTCTGGTTTGCCTTCCATACACTGTCGTGAATCATTCCGGCATTAGTTTTCAAAATTCTCTAGTTACAACCGCAATTCTACTGCTATTCTCCGCCGTCTCAAATTTTCCAGACGACCTTTTGGTAAACTAACTATACTGGTAGAAGCGTCTCCTTCGATCCCACCGATCCTAACGATTTTTCCACCGCTCACTCGCCATTGTGTAACTGTTCCAGATCCGCTCTCAAATTTTATTTTTCACTTATGAAAAATAGTGATCCAGTTCAAACAGAGCCTTTTTCACTCGATTCGCTTGATATTTCTCTATTTAGATGCTCATGGCTACTCCTCAAAACTTTACACCAAACTATGATGATCTCCTCAGGTGGTATCAAAATTATCGTAACTCAGATTCTACTGCTTCGGTAGCACACACTAGTAATTCAACTATTTTCTTCTCTCATTCATCTTCTCTTGGACCTTGAGTCCTTGATTCTGGTGTGTCTGATCATGTTACCGGTAATAAAAATCTTTTCTCTTCCCTCTCTGCCTCTACTTTTTTACCTACTATAACTTTTGCCAATTATTCTTAAACCCGATCCAAATTGATTGATACTGTTTAAATTCTACCTTCTCTCTATGTTACTTATGTCCTATATGTACCTAATTTTCCATTTAACTTACTTTAAGTCACTCATTTAACTTGTTCTCTTTATTGTAGTGTCACCTTCACTAACAGTAATGTTACCCTGCAGGATCAGAGTTCAGGACGGATGATTGGCGTCAGATGTGAGTCTCAAATACTTTATTACCTCTCAGTGTCATCTCTGACATGCTCAATAACATATTCTCCACTCATTATCCATGCCCAATTAATCCATCCCAGTCTTTCCAAACTACAAAAGTTTGTGCCAAGTTTATCGATGTATCAAATTTACATTATGAATCGTGTCAGTAAGGGAAACATACTTGTAGTTAATTTCCCAATCGAGTCAATAGACGAGCTTCATTCCTTTTTCTTTAGTTCACACCGATATTTAGGGTCCCTCGCGTACTGTCTCTACTCTTGAGTCTAGGTGTTTTGTCACTTTTATTGATTATTCTTCACGTTGCACACGGTTATTGATAACACCGAAACACATTGCGTATTTGACTAGGATTGCACATGTTTATTATCATTTAATTATTATTTTCTTGCATTATGTTTGTTTTTTTGTCTTATTTTTAGGTACATTGTCCAATGGGAGCCTTTCACGAAGAAACGAAGCGAAACGGGCGAAAAACAGAGATTTTAGGGTTAAATTACACACATGGCGTTGGCTATTGGGGTAGCCATGCGGTGTAGGGTTTCTCCCACTACCAAACAGCTAGAAGACCACATCCACCACCATTTACTCACATGGCGGACGCCATGCCTTGGTGGCAGGCGCCATTTTTCCTTACCAGTCTTGTATTAGATTCGAGTCTCCGATTTGGAGCAGGTTTTTAATTCATTCGTAGTTATTATTTATTTATTTTGCACTGCATTTAATTTCGTTTATTTCACGCACTGCATTTATTTTCCTTTATTTCTCGCACTGCCTTTATTTTATCGTGTTTTTTTAATTCCTTTATTGTCTCGCGCATTTACTTTGATTTGTCTTGATTTATCTTATTATTTCTGTCGTTACCTTTTCAAAACCAATTACACACTTAACACGTTTTTCTTAAATGACTTATGCCGATAATCAATTATATGCTATGTTGTTTACCATAGTCATATCCATCTAAATCTTTAGTGCTGGGATGTGAGGATTGTTGTTTCGATGATACGCTGTATATTGTGTCTGTAGGAATGCTTTAGGGGCTGTTTTGGTTTTAATACAATTTTTATGTGGTTTATCTAATCTGATATTTCGAAAGTAGGTCCATGATTACGTCGGGTAAGATCGAAATTCGTCCGACACTTAAGATAAAAATTGGTCAGTTTTTGATTAAGAAACACAGCTAAAGCACTTTGTTAATCAATTAGGAAAGTTTAATATTATTAGAAAGTGATTTTAGAACTATTTTCGGACGCGTTCATAGGTTTAGGATCCGGTTGGCCAAGAATATGCCGGAAACTCTTTTGTATTAAAAGTTTTCAATCAAAAGCACTTTTTAACTAAGTCTTAGAGGCGGTTATATAAAAATGATTTTTCACTTTAACGCAAGATGCGACCGGTGCAGCGTGAGCAGATGGTATAGATTAGAGGTCAAATTTGGTTTCGATTACACTAACGCAACAATTCCTTTTTAATTAACTCTTTTTCAAGGAAGAAAATATTTCCCCTAAGTAATTCTATTTAGATATAATAGGAGTATTGCCTGATAGATGTGAATTGCATTTCAGCATTGTTTCTCTGAATTTATCTTATCTTACTTATTTCCTGTGCACTTTGCGACCCTGTTTGATTAGCCTAAAGATGAACATTGTAAAAATAGTATTGATAGCTTGACATTGGTCTCTGTGGAAACGATAATCTTTTATATTACTCTGGCGTAGTCTGTATTGTAGCACCCCAAAATTTGCCTTCTCTTTCTAGCACTAACTGGCTTATGTTTCATTTCATTTTTGCATTATCATTCGTGCATATCATTGGTTCTTTGCATGGGATCATAGTATTTTGGTTGGCTCAAAAGAAGAAGTTGCTTTTCAGTGGCTCAAGCAAGAGATTATGTGTGTATAGGGGGATATTGTTCAAGATACCAAGGGAAGAGATGTTCTTAATATCACCATTACTCAAGCCACAATGGGTTCTTAGGCCTCAAGGCATCCTAATGTATCCATCACCTCATCAGATGATTGAAGTTGGCAAGATTTTGAAGTGGATCACCTCTTTCTTTATGTTGATCATCAAACTAGGGTTTTGGATATCTGCGAATGTATTGCTCCAGTGGATAATATTTTTGAAGCTTTACCATCATCATGTGGCACATTTCATTTTTTTACGAAGATTCACATCATACTCAGAGGAATTTGGGTTTTGAGTTTGGGTCGAATTCTCCTAACATTTGGGTCCAAAATTAGGGTTTTGCTTAAATCAGTTTATTTCTGATTCTTTGAGCAAGACTTGATTCCATGGTATTCCATATGTCCTAAGGCGCCTAGGTATGCAAGATTGATCATTAATTTGGTTGAGAAGAGTTTCAATTGATCAAAGGATTGAAAATTAGGAAAATCAGGGATGAAGTCAACTGTGCAGTGAAAAATTCAACTCTTAACTTTTTGTGGTCAATTTCTCAATCTTCATGTCAAATGTTATCAATGGATGGATTCTGATCAAGGAATGATGAAGGAATTGTCAAAAATCAAGAGTTTGGAAAAGTTGCCATGTATGGAAAATTAGTTTTTTAGAGTGTTTCTATTTTGGGAAAGTTCTAGCCCAAATTCAGCCATTTTCAAAGCCAGTTTTCAGCATGATCAAAGCTCCATCTGCAAATCTTTTCCACATGAAAGTTATAGTACAAACTTCAAGCTTTCCAACCATGTAAAGTTTGCTCAAATTGGCTCATTTTTTAGAGAGTTATGGTGCTCTAAAGCTGGAGGTTTCAAGTTGTGTTTATGCAAGAACTTTGAATTTTTCTAAGTTATTTTGGGACAGTTGCAAGGACACATTTTCATGGAAATTTCTCACATACCTCCAAGCATTGGTTCAAGTTGATTCCCACATGGAACTTGCTCTTTGTTCTTCCTACATTCATTAGAGTATAAGAACACATCAAATGGATTTGTTTTCACCAAGTTATCATCAAGGAAAACAAGGCATATGGATATGTTGTCTTGATGCATCAAAGGTAGCTTTTTCACATAGCATGATCAACACTTGTTGCATGATATTTTCTCACACAAATTTGTCATCATACATCACCAAATTCCTTGTAAATTATGCCTAAAATGACCAAGCATGTCATGTGTGTACCATGCACTATTTTCTCTTGTCATGCCAAAATGGAAATGCATACATCATGAAATGCTACCTCACTCCTTTCCCATGTGCCAGACCAATTCTCAAATCATCCACACTCTTTTCATGCTCCACACCACTTATCCAAACCTCACTCCAAGGCTGCAAACCCACCTGAACCCGTGGCAAAAACTACATGCTTCATTTTTTACATTTTCCATTCCAAACCAAAACAACACGCTCTAAACCTCCAGCTTCATTCCCTAGCCTCATACCAACCCTAAACACCTCACTTATAAGCTACTCAACTCCAAACCTAGCCATTCTACACAATTTCCATATCTGAAACTCCACAACTCTCTCTAATCTTCCACTCTTCGAATAACGTTTTTCAAGGAAACTCTTGCTATTTCAGTGCCTGATTCATCAGCCTTGGAGTGCGTAGAGCAATTCTTGAAGTTTTCCATAAGTTATTTGCAAGGTTTCAAGAGGTAGTGGACCTTCTCCACTGAGTAAGTTTTCTTAGATCTAGATCTCTCATTTTAGGAGCATTTTAAGTTCATGATTTGATGCATCTGAAGCCCTACCATGTGTAGGCCATGCGTGTTTGCTTGTTGTTTCGTTTTGTTGAAATCTAGTGTGCATGTTCATTTATTTTTCTCTTTGATTCGTCATGAAGATGTGCTTGTTTTTGAAAATGGATGGTGGATCTGGAAACTACATGAAATTCTGGTTGAGATGATGTGTTTGTTTCCTGTTTCTGGGTGGCTCACGGTGGCTCCGGTGGCCAGCTCGCCGGAGAAGACGACCGGAGCTAGGGCTCCGGCGTCTGAAGGTTGAGGATAGTGGACGTGGCCTTAGCGCCATTCATTTTAATTTAAATGAGATGAGATATGCTAATTTGGACCGTTTGATGCGCTACCTCAGAGCCACATCAATTAATGAATACACCTGGCAGTCCACGCGTGATCATTTTTGTTTTTTGCTGATTTGAGTTGGTCTTAAGACTTAGGGGAGAAGAAAGAAGTAAGAGATAAAGGAGAAGATGCAAAATTAAGTAACTCAAGAGATGAGATGAACACAAGCAATGAGCAATGAAAAACATCATCTCTAATCATTCAAGACAAGCACCAACACCACATGTATACACTTCTAATCAAACTTCAAGAATGGAAGTCAAAACAATTAGGCAAGACAATGCACTAATGAATACACCAATGACTTAAAACCAAACAAGAAGCACAATCAACCATCAAACAAAGTGAAGTAGGATCAAATGATATGAGAAACAAGATGGGACAGCAAGCAAGTCATGTCACATTCATCTCATGTTAATGATCAAAGGAAGAGCAAGAGAGTTCAAGGCATGCATCTTAACCACAAACAAACATTGGCCAACAAAAAGATTATGTAAGGCACACTTCAAAAGGACAAACATGTGAGATTAGGGCATGAACTCAAACAAGGGAGTAGCATAACCATATACATCAATCCAAACATCCACTCATGTATAGCGAGAAGAAACATAAAGGATCAACTTCATCAAAACTAGGCAAACATATACCATGATCATCCTCAAAGGAAAACAAGTGTTCAAGCAAGGTATATGGCACAAATGATCAAAATTATGCACACCATAGCATCAAGGTCAGAATCATACTCAAATGTATCACACCACATTCATTTCCAAAAGATTACACAAGTTCAACAAGTTATTGTCCACATGTGAACAAGTATGCATCATAAACATGCTTCAAGAATGCAAACAAATCAACTATCGGAAGATCATGCATCAAAGATTCAAATACATACAACAACTAGAAGTTAAACAACCCTAGAAAATTCCACAAATATGCAGCATACAAAGCCATGAGGTTTAGAGGTGGAATAAGTATCAATACATGCTTCCAAATAAGCCAAAAACACAAAAGCTACAAGTGAAAATCGATTGCACAGCTCCATCAAATTTCTAGTCAAATTAAACAGGTGCAATGAATTGCATCAGGATGCAAATCGATTGCAGAGCTCCAGAACAACAAAAATCACTTTTCACACTCACTTTTCCAGCACCAACTCAAGGTTCAAATGCAACATGTAATAGCATGTAATTATGCACGAAATTCACATAAATTAACATCAAATGAACATGCATTGAATCAATCAAACATCAACAACATTAACACTTGAATCAATGGATCAAATCACACCAAAATCTCAAGGATCTACATCATGAAATGCAAAATAAGCCAAAATGAGAAGTACATCTAAGAATTACCAACCTACAAAGAGGAGATTTGCTTTGATACTTATTGTAAACAGAATTTGACAGATCAAGCAAAGGAAATCCAAGATCCAAAGAGCCTCTAGCAAGAAAATTGAAGATCAGCGCGAAAACGAACGAAAACCAAAAGTACTTCCAAAATCACTTCAAGAAAGCACTTATAAAGCATATATCTAGATCCAAAAACACTTCAACTGCAGAATTTGTGTTGATGAGAGGAAATGATGAAGGTTTAGCTCTAGAATTAACAAATTTCAATGAAGAATTTGAGAATTCTAATGGAAGAGCTTTGGTGAAGGTTGAAGATGAAGATGGAGAATGAAAAAGTGAGAGAGAATTGAGAGAATGTGAGTGAGAAGTGTAGAAAAATCAGAAAAATGAAGTGTAGTTATGTGTGGTTTGGAGCAAATTGGTTTAGGTTTGGAATGAAAATGAGGTTTGGAGTGTGGGTTTGAATTTGGAATGGGTTTTTGGTTTGGAATGAGGAATGGAAAACCATTTGAATTATGGAGGGAAAATGTAATTAATTTGGAAATGAAATGATATTTTGAAGCACTCTAGATCCTTCTATTGATATAACATTGATCCCAACTGAATGTAGTGCATTGCAAACTGATGTAGTGCTGAAAAATGAAGGTTTTGGGCAAAGCTGTCACAGTGCAATCGATTGCACAACAGTGCAAATCGATTGCACATATTCACAAGGCAAAAATGAAGCATCCGGGAGGGGTGCAATCGATTGCACACTTATGCAAATAGATTGCACCAAGGAAAAAGTGAAAAAATTGCCTCGTTGCAACTTGTTTTAGGTCGTGCTTCTTATTTGAACCTTAGCCACTGATAATACCCTTGAATGATGTCTGAAACATGATAGAGAACCTGTCTGGAACAAGATCAAATTAACCCTGCTTTATGCTATTGATTCTGAAATAATCAACCCATCTGCTGAGAAAAATAAATGCCTGATGCCTCTATGATTGAGCAAACTCGTTGAGAGACTTTGATGAATATGAACCCTTGTAGTTTGAGAATATCACAAGATTGACTACATCCTCTTGCTTTGGCCTTGAGAGGCACATCCTCCTCTTGAGGGTTACCAAAGATACCCTAATCCCATGCTTAGAACCAATGATATCCACAAATGATAATGTAAAATGAAATGAAACATAAGCCAGTTAGTGCTAGAAAAAGGAGAGCAAATTTTGGGGTGTTACAGCTGCCCCTATTCAATCTTCTTGGACCTGAAGGTGTGACAGCAACGACTTTCAGACATTCAGGATGCACAGAGATTGAATACCAAAAGAACCCGGAAATTTGCAACTTGTGGGGAAACATAAGCTAGAGTGTTTGCCAGCCGAAGGTGGACTCAAAGTAAAGATGCCACTCGAAAGCGGACTTGAAAGGGATTCCGACTGGAGGTGGACCCACAATTAAGGAGTGAAAGGGGGAATGTCGGCCGGAGGCGGTCTCACATCAAACAAATGCAACTTGAACATAGATTCTCACCAAGGAATGCCGGCCGGAGGCGGTCTCACAACTAACAAGAAAGTGAACATCGAGAAGAATGCCGGCCGGAGGCGGTCTCACATTCAAACACAAAGGTAGGCCGACACGAAGACGGTCTTATAACAAAGGGTTACCATCACAAGATGGATTTCAAAAGGAAAGCCGACGCGAAGGCGATCTCGTATTCAAACACAAAGGTAGGCCGACACGAAGGCGGTATCATAACCAAAGGTTACCATCACAAGATGGATTTCAAAAGGAAAGCTGACATGAAGGCGGTCTCATATCCAAACACAAAGGTAGGCCAACACAAAGGCGGTCTCATAACCAAAGGTTACCATCACAAGATGCATTTCAAAAGGAAATTTGACACGAAGGCGGTCTCATATCCAAACACAAAGGTAGGCCGACACAAAGGTGTTGGCTCCTAATTTCGACGCCTGACGTTGGGATAAGAGTCTCCCTCCCAAGGAAGAGAATAGTTAAAGGTTATGAAGTTTCGACAGAAGCGTGGTCATAAGAAATTTCAGTAAAAGGATATTCTCCTGTTACGAGGAGGAAACTAAAAAGACTTAGAAATATTTCTAGGAGTTTAGAAGAAGTTTCGATTGAAGATTAGGAAGTGGCGTTCGGCGCGGAGGTTTGAAATTCGAATAAAGGAGGGAATTTTGATTTTGAAAGGAAGGCGCGTGTAACGCATCTAAGGGGCAAAGGCATGCTAAATGCCATTTGTCTTTGTTAGAAACAAAGATCGTTAGTGGCAGTTATTTTGACTGTATATAAATAGGAAGTCGTAGTGTTAGATTTCCGTGTGTATATTCAAGATTTGTATAAGGTACTCTAAATACTCAAAGTACCCGTGTGAGAGAAAAGAGTTATCATTGAGAAATGTATGTTTGAAAAACACCAGTTTATTCTTTACTTTTCAATGAAGTTCTAAGTTATTTACATGCAATTTATTCTACTTTTCTGCAAATTTCATTCCTGCGTTTTTATTACGTTTTCGTTATTCCTTTTAAGAACAAAATGTTATCATTTTCATTCGAATTACACCAGTTTATGAAACAATGATGAACTTAATGAACAAAAGGTTTGATTTTCACACAGATTGTCAAAACTCTTAAAGACATTGTCCTAGGATTTGTATGATCGATCCTGTAAGTAAACTAATTTTTTTCGAAAATTAGGAGATCAGCGGTTGTTTGCTAATTTTCAAGGCAAACAAATTGGCACGCCCAGTGGGACCTTGTGCTATTGACAATTTAAAACCTTTATTTTACATTATTATTACAAAAGCCTTCTTCGCTTCGTTGTATGAGACTAAGGAGTGGTAAGATAGCAATAAATAACGAAGACAGACTTAGAAGAAGACGAGTAAGGAGAATGGCGAATCCAAATCCGTTAAACAATCAGAATTCCAAAAATAATGGAGTACCACCCCCCATTCCTTCGACTTGGGGCAATACGGCCTCAATACCAGTATCAGAGGCTATACCATCAACAACGGGTTCGACACCAGCGCATTCAATTCCCCAGAGTGCGCCTAGTTTTTCAACTATGGGACCACAAATTCTTCAAATGACCCTTCCCCCTTCATGAAGTATGTACAGGCCTTTTATATCTGGTTTTTCCATGCCTCTACTAAATCGAGAACAGCCGTATGGAATTCCAACATCAGTGATGGCAAGTTTACATAATGCGTCATCAGCATTTACGGAGCCAACGGTTAACGTAACTTCGCCTTTACAAGGATCCGGTTCTGGTGTAAACCATATGGGTAGGATTAGTCTGCCTTTAAGAACGGGATATCAAACATATATGCCAAACATTACTAATAATTTTGCACAAGTAATTAGGCAACAAATGGACGAGAGCAACCATGATATGGTTCAGATGCTAGCCCAACAGATGAGGGTTATATTTAACCCTTTGATCCAAAACACTACACAAACAAATCAAAAATTGGCAGCGCAGATGATGCGCATTGCCGATTTCTTTGGTGTCCCTCAACCTCCCCAAAGGGAACGTGTAATTCAAAATCCAGGAGTAGACGTCGAAGAGGAACCTATTATAAATCAACCAAATATCCCTCAGGCAAATGTGTTGAACCAAGGAGAGGCAGTTGAACAGCCAGGAGTCGAAATTCCTGTCCCACAAGAACCAAGGGTAGTATTAGTTAATAGAAACCAAAATGCTGATAATATTATACAACAAATGCGACATAACAATATGCTTGCAGAAAATAATTTGGCAGCCATGGTCGAAAGGATTATGGTACGAAATGGCATGAATGTAGGCCTCTCAGAGGCCCAGTTATACTTCCCCTTTATCTGAATATATCTTGCAGCAAGATTTACCCCCAAGGTGGAAGGTTCCCAAGTTTAAAAAATTTTCAGGAGATACTAGTGAATCGACAGTCGAACATGTGGCACGATATTTGATAGAAGCAGGAGAAATAGAAAATAATGAAAATTTGAAGATAAAATATTTCCCAAGTTCGCTAACAAAAAACGCTTTTACTTAGTTTACTACTCTGCCGACAAATTCGATACATACCTGGACCCAATTGGAGAGATTATTCCATGAACAATTCTACATGGGACAAACAAAGATAAGTTTGAAGGAATTGGCTAGCGTCAAGAGAAAGTTCTTAGAGCCAATTGATGACTACCTAAATAGGTTTAGGTTGCTCAAGGCAAGGTGTTTTACACAGGTGCCTGAACACGAGTTAGTCGAAATGGCTGCAGGAGGCCTCGACTACTCAATTAGAAAGAAATTAGATACCCAGTACTTAAGAGACATGGCCCAATTGGCTGATAGGGTTAGGCAGGTCGAAAGACTAAAAGCCGAAAAAGTTATGGCTAACAAGAATAAAAAAGAAAGAGTATCATATGTCGAAGTTTGCAAAGACAACGACGAAGATGAATCATTGAATTTCGACGAACATGAGGTCGATCTGGCGGAATTAAAACAGGGTCCGCTATATGCTTGGAAAGTATTGGCTCCGTCGAATGGAAAATACCCAATCGAATCAGAAAAGAACGATAAGTTCCCCAAAAGAACTTATACGTTCGACATCACAAAGTGTGACAAAATATTTGATTTGTTAGTTAAGGATGGCCAAATGATAGTGCCACCTGGCACTAAAGTGCCTTCTTTAGAACAGCAGAAAAAGAGAGGTTTTTGCAAATACCATAATTTTTTGGGTCATAAAACGTCTCAATGTTTCCTTTTTAGGGATCTAGTGCAAAATGCAATCAGAGATGGAAGGCTCAAATTCGGTGACAAGCCGAAGCCCCAGGTGAAGGTGGATTCAAACCCTTTGCAAGTGATAGGAGCCCACTACGCTATGCCATCCGTGGTGAACATGGTCGAGGTTGTTGAAGTCTTCAACGACAACATAGATATGATCGAGGCTGCTGATGGCTTCAACAACAACGTGAATATGGTGGAGGTTGCTGAGGATCCCGCCGACAAATTTGACATGGTCCAAGTTACTAATGACTTCGTGAACCAGGTTGTGATAGTTAAGGTTACTGAAGATCTTGATGGAAAGATCATAGAGAACTACATTGATGAGGCCACTAATGGCGTCAACAACGAAACTACCGAAGGTTTCGCCAGAATCAATAACGAAGCTACTGAAGGTTTTGCCAGAGTCAACAACGAAACTACTGATGGTTTCGTCCAAATCAACAACGAAACTACTGATGGTTTCGTCCAAATCAATAACAAGACCACTGATGGTTTCGCCCAGGTTGACAAAAGGACTACTGAGGGTTCCTACAAACAGGCTGCTATTGGCCTCCTCCAGAGAAACATGGAGGATCCAAAGGAGAAGACTGTCGGATTCGTTAGCCAACATGTTACTAAGGGTTTTCCTCTAAAGGTACCAACAAAGGAAGCCACTGAGGGTTTCAACCGTATCAAGAGGGACCAAGAGGTCAATGAAGGCCTCAGTTTGAAGTTGAACAAAATGAGCATTGCCACAGAGGCAGCTGCAATGTGAACATGGTGGAGGTGTCTCAGAATGTTTCGATGCAAGTCGGTGAAGATCGTCGACGTGAGGAATACCACAAACTAGCATACCATAAAGAGGAGGAAAACTTGGCAGATTTCATCCATAAATGCCAAAGAAAGAGGTCAGAAGTAATGCTCTGTCCTCGTTGCAGGGTCGTCTTCGACAAAAATGCAGCACAAAACTTAGAGGGTGTGGAGAGAGCAAAAAGAAGGGGAAATTGGAAGCCTTCCCAACCAGCGGGAGGAGAAATATTCGACCCTAGAAGAGGAGACCAAAATAGGAAGAGGTTAGGAGGAAGGTACCCTAACACATTCAAGCCTACAAATAAGGCTCCAGATGACAAATGGGTTAATCCAATCCGACAAGCCCAAGGACAAGGGAAGTGGAAGGATTTCAAAGTACAACGGGGATCTTACATATCATATAGGAAAGAATTCCAAAAGTATAAGAAGATGACTTACCCCTCTGAAAACGACAAGGGCAAGAATCTTATGACAAAGTCACAATGGAAGAGGAATCAACGTCGAAAGAAAGCAGAGAAGGAGGCTGCGGGAAAGGCCAAGCCAGAAACCAGCAGTAATATTCAAACTCCGAATCAAAAAAAGGAATCGAAGGACAAAAATCCACTCTCTGCTCCAGAACAAGTGTCGTCGAAGGAGAACATAACTAGGGATGATGAAATGACGGACGATTTTAACTCAGAGTCAGAGGCATCTTTTGACATGATGTGTAACATTGTCTCAGTACTCCCTAGGGAGTATGACCAGATAATGGAAGTCGGAGATGAGGAAGAGGCTATGGAAGTCAAAACGGCCAGACACAGGCCTGTTTGTTATTATATTATGAACAATGGATGCGTGGAAGAACAAAACGCATTTTTTGAAAGGTCAGATGATTCGATGAGAAGTCACTTGAAACCCCTGTTCACTAAAGGAAAGGTGGGCAACATAGGGGTAAATAATATTTTGGTTGATGGAGGCGCGACAGTCAATTTGATGCCGCATTACATGCTCAAGAAGATTGGAAAGGACGATTCCGACACCAAACCTCATAACATGGCGTTGTCGAATTAGGAGGGTAAAGTGGGAACCACCATGAGTGTAATACAAGTGGATCTAACAGTCGGAACCATCACAAGGCCGCCAATGTTTATGGTAATTGCATCAAAGGCAAATTACAACCTACTGTTAGGCAGGGAATGGATACAAGGCATAGGTGTCGTCCCTTCGTCAATGTATCAAAGAATAACAATTTGGCGTGCAGACGGGATTGTCGAAAATATAGAACCTGACCAAAGTTACTTTCTAGCTGAAGTAAACCAGGTTGACAGGTGATGCTTCGACAGAAATCTAGCTCATATTGCTCCTTGTAGTCCTGCAACCTTCGACATGACGCCAACTGACAACGCTTTCTGCTCACTATACCTTCATCCCACCCACGGGTTTCAGTGGGATAGAGAGGTAGTTGGTGAAGAAAATTATATTTTTAGAACCTCACACATCCAGCCAACTGGCTAGGGTAGCGAATGTAGTGACAATGAGTGAGTCACTAGTTCTGGAAAAGATCGCGGCTTATATAGCCGAGAATAAACTCAAAGCGGCCATAGAGGCCGACGTAAAATACATGGTTGTCGAAGCCAACGAGATCGAAGCAGATCAACATGGTCTTGGAAATGATTTTGATATGGATCCACTTGACAAATATCTAGGAGACTTGCAAAACCAGAGGCTCGACGCGATCTATGACGATGAGCCTTTGGGCTTTGAGAATGATCCATTAGCAGTGAACATTAAGATGATGGAACAGGATCCACTCGAAGAAATCAAAAAAAGACCAACCTACATCAGTGCAAAAGTGAACCCCCAACTCAAGGTCAAAATAGTCCAGCTGCTGAAGGAATTCAAGTATTGTTTCGCATGGGACTATGACGAAATGCCCGGTCTGGATAGGAATCTGGTCGAATTAAGGCTACCAATAAAATCTGGGAGTAAACCTGCTAAGAAAACTCCAAGGCGATTCACACCAAAGATCCTTTCAAAGATTAAAGAAGAAGTTGAAAGGCTCCTCAGATGCAAGTTCATCTGCCCGACTAGGTATGTCGAATGGATTGCCAATATAGTTCCTATAATAAAGAAAAATGGCAAACTAAGGGTATGCATTGATTTTTGAGATTTGAACTCTGCTACCCCAAAGGATGAATATCCTATGCCAGTGGCGGAAATGCTTGTTGATTCTACTATAGGCCATGAGTACCTTAGTATGCTTGTTGGGTACTCTGGTTATAATCAAATTTTTATTTCTGAGGAAGATGTTCCTAAAACGGCATTTCGATGCCCTGGAGCCTTAGGCACCTACGAATGGGTGGTAATGCCTTTTTGCTTAAAGAATGATGGGGCAACATACCAGCGAGCAATGAATTTTATTTTTCACGATTTCATTGAGGCTTTCATGCAGATTTATATTGACGATATTGTTGTTAAGTCTGTTTCAGGAAAAAGTCATATAGACCATCTTCGACAATCCTTTGAAAGGATGAGGAAGTTTGGTTTGAAGATGAATCCTATCAAATGTGCATTTTATGTGTAGGCGGGAGACTTCCTAGGCTTTGTGGTCCACAAGAAAGGGATTGAAATCAATCAAAACAAGGCCAAGGCAATAATGGAGGCGAAAGCTCCATCTACAAAGAAGGAATTGCAGTCTCTACTTGGAAAGATCAACTTTCTCAGAAGGTTCATCTCTAACCTTAGTGGGAAAACGCAAGCCTTCTCCCCTCTACTTCGACTGAAGAAAGAAGACTTCGAATGGGGGCAAGCGCAGCAGGATGCCTTCGACAAGATCAAGGAGTACCTGACGCATCCTCCAATTTTGATGTCACCTTGTAGAAGTAGGAGTATGAGGTTGTACATATCTGCGTCGGACAAGACATTAGGGAGCATGTTGGCTCAAGAGGATGAGAATGGTGTCGAAAGAGCCATTTATTACCTCGGTAGGGTCTTGAACGATGCGAAAACTAGATATAGTGTAGTCGAAAAGTTGTGTTTATGTTTATACTTCTCATGTATGAAATTGAAGCACTATATAAAACCAGTGGATGTTTTTGTATCTTCTCATTTCGATGTTATAAAATACATGTTATCTAAACCAATTTTGTACAGTCGAATTGGAAAGTGGGCATTAGCATTAACTGAGTATTATTTGACATATTTACCTTTAAAGGCTGTCAAAGGACAAGTGGTGGCTGATTTCATAGTCGACCATGCTATAAATGAAAAGTCTTTGGACTACATTGAACTAGAATCATGGAAGTTATACTTCGAAGGCTCTAGTCATAAAAATGGAACTGGTATAAGAGTTCTTATTATTTCTCCTAACAAAATTCAAGTATAAATTCGAAGGCCTATGTTCAAATAATGAGGAAGAATATGAGGCTTTGATAGCCGAACTTGAAATTTAATTGGAATTGGGGGCAACTCGGGTCGAAATAATGGGTGATTCTGAGTTAGTCATAAAGCAAATAACAAAGGAGTACAAATGTGTCAAAGTAAATTTGATCATGTACTTTGTGATAGCCAATCGACTCTTAAAAAGATTTGATGTGGTAACGATTAGACATATCCCTCAAATAGAGAACCAGGAGGCAAATGACTTAGCACAAATTGCTTCTGGTTACAAAATATCGAAGGAAAGTCTGCAAAAAGTCATTGAAATCAGAGGAAGAGTCATGTCGACCAGATTATCACCATCAGACTTGGAAGCTACAAAGTTAGGGTATGCTGATAAGAAAATTTTTGAAATTTTGGCTGTGGATAGTTTGACAGACAAAGATTGGAGGAAGCCAATAGTGGAGTATTTGGAAAATCCAACATCATCCGCAGAGCATAAAACCAAGTATCGTGCTTTGAGCTATGTTCTTTTGGGCAATGAATTGTTTAAAAAGATTCCTGAAGGGGTCTTGCTTAAGTGCCTTAGTGAATCTGAAGCGTACTTAGCCTTTTCGACTGTCCATAGTGGGGCATGTGTGGCACATCAGGTAGGCCACAAAATGAAATGGCACTTGCTTCGACAAGGCATGTATTGGCCTACCATGTTAAAAGACTGTATCGAATTCGCTAAAGGCTGTTAAGAATGCCAAGTGCATACAGGTATACAACATGTTCCTGCAAGCGAATTACACTCTATAGTCAAACCATGGCCCTTTATAGGTTGGGCTTTAGATTTGGTTGGTGAGATTCGACCAGCATCTTCTAAGAATCAAAGGTACATTTTGGTTGGTATTGATTACTTTACAAAGTGGACCGAAGCCATACCTTTACCAAATGTTGACCAAGAGGATGTTATTGAATTCATTAAAAGACACATCATATATAGATTTGTAATCCTAGAAACTATCACAACGGATCAGGGATCTATTTTTACTGGTCGAAAGATGCAAGAATTTGCTAAAGAAATGGGTTTTAAGTTGTTATCCTCTACACCATATTATGCTCAGGCTAATGGTCAAGTGGAAGCAGCAAATAAGGTAGTGATCGGGTTGATTAAGAAACATGTGGGAAAGAAGCGAAGAAATTGGCATAAGACATTAGACCAGGTTCTCTGGGCATGTTGAACTTCTCCCAAAGATGCAACCAACACTACTCCCTTTCGTTTGACTTTTGGCCATGATGCAGTTTTACCTGTAGAAATCTGCTTACAATCAACAAGGATCCAAAGGCATCATGAGATCCCTTCTGAATCTTATTGGAATATGATGCTAGATGGGTTGGTAGATTTGGATGAAGAGAGACTTAATGCTTTGGAGCTGTTAAAAGGGCAAAAGAAAAGGGTAGATAAGTCTTACAATAAAAAGGTTAAAGTCAAGACTTATTCTCCGGGAGATTTGGTTTGGAAAGTAATTCTACCTATGGATTGAACGGTTAGGTCTTTAGGGAAATGGTCCCCTAAGTGGGAGGGCCCTTTTCAGATCATACAAGTTTTTTCAAATGGTGCCTATGAGATTGAGGAGGTAGGTGAAGATAAAAGAATCTTGAAAGTAAATGGTAAGTATTTGAAAAAATATAGTGTTGTACTTCAAGAGTTGAAAATTATTTATGAGTAATTGCAGAAGAATTGGTCGAAGCCAACTTGGTATAAAATTGCCAGAATGGCTCAATTCATTACATAAAAGCCTCAAGGGGATGCGAAATATTATGCAAAAAACAAATATATTAAAACTACAAATTAAAAAGGAAAGTTGTTCTTCATCTTGAGATACTTCGACTTTTGGAGTTCAAGGCATCTCTCGCATGAGGATTTGTCAAGCTTTAGCGCTCCAACCACTCCTTCTAAATTACGAGCTTTGTCGAGAAATTCCAGGGCAAGTTTTAATTCTCTGACTACTTCAGATTTGTTAGAGGCTTGTAGTTCAGAGTTGCGTTGCTTAGCCTTGGAAATTTTGGCTTGCAGTTCTTCGATTTGTTTTTTCCAATTGGCAATATCCGCTTTATTGCTCTCAATTTCCTTACTATGTTGTTCCTTCATCTGTTCCAATTCTCCCACCCTAGCCTCTGATTCAGAAGCAGCTGTCCATGTAGCAGCCTCACTTCCAAATTTGGTCTCGAGTGCATCATTAATCTGAGGCAGTTGTTTTAGATCAGCGATAACTTAATTTAATCATAGTACCAAGTTCTAAAATGATGGTGGCAACTTCAGGAGAGACAGTCTGGAGATCAACTTGCTTGAGGAGAGCCTTCAATTGAAGAGGGGCAGTAGGATCCAACTCCAGAAGCCTGAAGAGATTTCTTTTGAATACTTGCTCTTTTATCTTTAAAAGGGTCTCGTTTGGAGGCTTGCTCGAAGGTTGACCCCCCGAAGCTGTCGAAGCACTTACGCTGCTCTCAGAGGAACTCCCTCGTTTGCTAAGAACGATATTTAGATATTCGCGAGGGTTGGTGGCCTTAAGGCGGTTAAGCTCTTTTTCAGAGTACGCAAAAACACTCTCTGTCGAAGGTTTAGCACTTTCAGCAGTTACAACAACCTTAGGAGCAGCAGTGTGTTCTCTATGGGTTTATTTTTTGGCAGATTCGCTTCTAGCCTTCTTTTCAACACCCTTGTCCTCTTCACCATCATCTTCTTGGTCATCATCATAATCATTATCATTACCTTCATCATCATCACCATTTCCGCCAGTTTCAGGTTGGAACATTGAATGTTCTTCTTCTTCTCTTCCACTTCATCTTCTTGGAGAGCAGCAGCTGGATCAACATTATATGGGTCTTTGTTACCTGTGAGTTCGACCTCTGGGGAGCCACTATCAGAAGATTTCTCACCCAGAGTATGGCCTTCATCCATAGCTATTGTCTCTTTATTTTCTTCTTTAGGAATACCTTGGTACTGCTCCTCCTGCTCAGAATCACTGGTCTGAGACTGTTGTGCAGACGAAGTCGGAACTTCAATCATAGTAGGTTTGTTGATTGGGGCAGGGAGAGTAGTTTGAGGAGGAGAGTTGGTTGTTGGGTCAAAGTACCTGTGCCATCCTGAAATAACAAAAAAATAAGGTTAGGATTGAGACAAAAGAAGGTCAGTAAAATAAATAGTTTAAGGGAAAAATTAAAATTACCTTGAGTTCTTCGACTTCAGGACTAGAGTTATCGCTTTCAAGATGAGTTGAGCCCGCCTTCGATGTGCCTTGGGGAGAATACTCCATGTTCTTTCGAGCGGAAGATTCTACGGAGACCTTCGCCGCCTTTACCTTAGGCTGACTCGAAGTCTCAATGGTCCTAAGTTGCTTCTTCCTTTTCTTGGTTAGTTGATCATCAGGTGGAGATTGATCTTCATCGTCTGATTCGACTACAATCTGAGAGGTAGCCCTTTTGGATTTCTTCCTTTGAGGGGTAGGAGGTGGTTTTCGAGAACTCTGAAAAGAATCAAAATATCAGAAAGCATGACAATACATAGCAAAAAAAATATAGGGAGTAAAAGTTACTCTTGTGGATGGTTCAGTCTCTTCTTTGACTTGTCTTTTTGCAGCAGGTTTCTTTATTTTGACAGTTGTAGACAAACAAAATTGTCCCAAGTAAGTAAGGACAGTCAAGTAAGGGAGATATAAAATTCGACAATTTTCATTCCGCACCTTCATAGATTTCGGATTCGATGCGAACATCTTCGATACCGATATGAAGTGGTCCTTTGAAACTATCCAGGGTGTACTTAGTCGGAACCACCCGCTGAGCCTTTGGTTTCGATTGTTGACGAAGGATCTTTATAGAATCCCCACAGACGAACCAGTCTGGAAATGGAGGGGTAAGTGCCACTCCAAAGTCAGCAGATGGTAGTCGAGGGAATTTGGGAGGAAACATATTGAAAGCCATTTCGTAGCGTTTCTCAGGAGGAACGTACGAAGGTATCTTTAAGTTCTCCATTTTCTTCGACTAAGGTCATCTGGGCGATAAATAGTTTCAAAATATTTTTGGAATGATTGGATTTCCTTGATGTGGGTAGATTCCTTTCTTGGTTTTCTCCTGCACAGAGAGAAAAGCTTCGTCAATCAGCCGTGTGAAGGAAGCAACGTCAAAAAAATTCTCAGTGTAGTACTTCGACCACCACTGGTAAAATTCTGAAGAGTAGAAGTAACTAGGTTCAAATTCGACTGGAGAGAGAAACGTTTTGTACGCATAGCGAGTCATCTGTATTGCGGCCATTTCTTCAGTGTAGCAGGTGTGATGGAGAAGGAGGTGTCATTTCTTCTCATATAAGCACTTGGGGAGAGTTTGAACCAGACCAAATTGGCGAGCAACCAAGTTGGGCTGATAAGTAATTAAAGAGACTTGACCTTTTCTCAGGTTGAGTCGAAGGGTCAGAAGTCGAGGAATCAGAAAGGCCTTCCAGATTAATTGGGATCCTTCTTCCTGGGTTTTATTAGAGGTAGGGAAAGGTCTAGTGAACCACTTAGGGCCATATTTCCTTTTGGCGAAAGGGGCCATGTTTGAGGTAAACTCATGGCGCTTGGCGAACATCTTGATAAAACTAAGGAATGTTTGCCTAAGCAATTGACCCTCTTCAGTAGGGGTTAGATGAACCAAGCGGGTCCCTTCGACTCACCGCTCTTTGATCTCTTTGGCTTCCTCTTCGACGAATCCTTTGTTTGGGAGGCTAGCTTCAAAAGAAGCATTCAGCCAGAGTTGAAGAAGCCAAAAGGGCCCTGATAGTAACAGCTTCCCTCCTGCAGCTAGCCCTTTTAGTTGAGCGACACATTCTCTTAAGGACTCATAAAGATGCCCTAGAATCATCTCACTCAGACAAACATCTCGACCATAATGAAGCTGGGTAGCAAGCGTGAGAAATTTTCTGGCTACTTGCAATGACTTCGAGCAAAATACGCAATGTGATAGCCATGTAGTCAAAAAAGCTATATGTTCCCGATCACTAACATCAGTTGTTTTGGGGTCGTAATAATGTTTGATGAAGTTCGTATAAGTAGGCTTGGCAGATGTAAAACCTATCTAGTCCTCAGAATCCAACTCTGGGTCATAGGGTTTTCCAGCTGGTTTCAGCCCAGTGATAAAAGCTATATCAAACAACGTTGGGGCCGTCATCCCACAAGGGAGATGAAAGGTATAATGGGTGTTGTCCCAGAAGTAAAGGGATGAGACTAGCATTGTCGAACAGTATGTGGGTCCTATTTTCGACAGCATGACAATGTTATAGATTCCTAAGTCTTTCCAGGTTTGGGCCTTAACCTTTTCTATTTTGGTTAACCACCTCAAATAAAGGTTAAAATCTTTGAACGATGGAGTTGCCCTAAAAATCCTAGATCCATCGTTCATGTACCGTAAATCTATATTGTTGAGGGCTACGCATCAGGGGCATCAGTTTCTACTTTAGATTTGTTGGCTTGCCCTATGGGTTTCGTTTTATGATAAAAGGGGAAAAATCGCTAATTTTCTCAAAATTAGTATCTGGAGCAGATAAAGGGCCAGATAGTGCATATGTTTTTCTAGAAACAAGAATAGGGATCAATACCTGAGACTCGTAGATGGACTTTTTCTCCTTCTTAAGTGATTCCGGGATGCATTGCAGGTTTTTCACTATCTTGAGCCCAGCAAGTGTAGCGAAAGGAGGAAGCTGGGATTGAGTCTTGGGCTGTTTGGATTTCTGGGTTCTCCTGGAGTCTTTAACGTTGGAGGTTGAAGATGCCATTGTTTGAAGTATAGGAATTTTGGGATTGTTTTCTGAGAAGTTGGAAAGCTGATAAGAAAGCAAGGAGTTTGAAAGCGTACAATAAAAAATGATTTAGGAAAAAACTATTTAAAGTCTGTGGAATATCAATAGACCTCAAATCAGCATTAAATGACTAATGCTGTAGTGGGACACGTGCCTCGCTAGGGGTGGTGGATGGGACGGTGGCAGTTACTACCCATACCCCACTATCTCCGAGGTTTTAGGAGGTATGATGATGGCTAGTGATGTTGTGCACTTTGAGGAAAGATTTTGCAGAGATTGTCATGATGACCATGATGTCATGGAATGGTTCAGAAGAAACTGAATAGTTGGAACGTGGGAATTCTAATTGCATCAATATCCATGTAAGTGGAAGTGAGGCGTCGAATGCTATTATAAAAAAATGTCCTTTTCTCCGGCAATGTCGAAAAAGACATTTTTGGGGGGCAATTTGTTGGCTCCTAATTTCGACGCCTGACATTGGGATAAGAGTCTCCCTCCCAAGGAAGAGAATATTTAAAGGTTATGAAGTTTCGACAGAAGCGTGGTCATAAGAAATTTCAGTCGAAGGCTATTCTCCTGTTACGAGGAGGAAAATCAAAAGAATTAGAAATATTTCTAGGAGTTTGAAAGAAGTTTCGATTGAAGATTAGGAAGTGACGTTCGACGTGGAGGTTTGAAATTTGAATAAAGGAGGGAATTTTGATTTTGAAAGGAAGACGCGTGTAACGCATCTAAGGGGTGAAGGCATGTTGAATGCCATTTGTCTTCCTTAGAAACAGTGACCATTAGTGGCAATTATTTCGACTGTATATAAACAGGGAGTCATAGTGTTAGATTTCCATGGGTGTATTCAAGATTTGTACAAGTTACTCAAAATACTCAAAGTACCCGTGTGAGAGAAAAGAGTTATCATTGAGAAATGTACGTTTGAAAAACACCAGTTTATTCTTTACATTTTAATGAAGTTCTAAGTTATTTACATGCAATTTATTCTACTTTTCTGCAAATTTCATTCCTGCATTTTTATTACCTTTTTGTTATTCATTTTAAGAACAAAATGTTATCATTTTCATTCGAATTACACCAGATTATGAAACAATGATGAACTTAATGAACAAAAGGTTTGATTTTCCCACAAATTGTCAAAACTCTTAAAGTACATTGTCCTAGGATTTGTATGATTGATCCTGCAAGTAAACTAATTTTTTTCGCAATATAGGAGATCAGCGGTTGTTTTCTAATTTTCAAGGCAAACAGAAGGCAGTCTCATAACCAAAGGTTACCATCACAAGAAAGATTTCAAAAAGAAAGCCGACATGAAGGAGGTATCATATCCAAACACAAAGGTAGGCCGACACGAAGACGGTCTCATAACCAAGGGTTACCATCACACGATGGATTTCAAAAGGAAATCTGACACAAAGGCGTTCTCATATCCAAACACAAAGGTAGGCTGACACGAAGGTGGTCTCATAACCAAAGGTTACCATCACAATATGGATTTTCAAAAGGAATGCCGACACGAAGGCAGACTCAGATCCAAACAACAAAGGTAGGCCGACATGAAGGCGGTCTCATAACCAGAGGTTACCATCACAAGATGGCTTTTCAAAAGGAATGCCGACATGAAGGCGGACTCAGATCCAAACAACAAAGGTAGGCCGACACGAAGGCGGTCTCATAACCAGAGGTTACCATCACAAGATGGCTTTTCAAAAGGAATGCCGACATGAAGGCGGACTCAGATCCAAACAACAAAGGTAGGCCGACACGAAGGCGGACTCATAACTAGAGGTTACCATCACAAGATGGATTTTCAAAAGGAATGCCGACACGAAGGAGGAATCATAACCAGAGGTTACCATTACAAGATGGATTTTCAAAAGGAATTTCGACACGAAGGCGGACTCAGATCCAAACCACAAAGGTAGACCGACACGAAGGCGGTCTCATAACCAGAGGTTACCATCACAAGATGGATTTTCAAAAGGAATGCCGACACGAAGGCGGAATCATAACCATAGATTACCATCACAAGATGGATTTTAGAAGGAAAGCCGACACGAGGGCGGTCTCAGATCCTGAACTCTAAGGTAGGCCGACACGAAGGCAGTCTCATAACCAGAGGTTACCATCACAAGATGGATTTTCAAAAGGAATGTCGACACGAGGGCGGTCTCGTAACAAGAGGTTACCTTTACAAGATGGATTTTCAAAAGGAATGCCAACACGAAGGCTGACTCAGATCCCGAAGTTAGTAAAGTCAACAGACCTACTAAGATGACACCGCTAGGAAAGGGAAATCTAAACAAGTAACTCTGCAGGGGAGCACCGGAAGAGAACAACAATAAGAAGGACGAATCCATTGGTTGCGGTATAAATTTAAACATCTTCTGAGTTACACCACAATCTGCTAGAGAAAAAGTTTGGAAAAGGATATCAAACCTGGCTTATGCTTCGAATGCATATGTTTGAATTTTTCTATGGCGTAATGCTCCATACGAAATGGAAATGCTACGAATTTAGGAGGATGTAATGCAAATGATGCTTATGCTATGCAACAGGAGCACCTTAGCGAAATAAACACTGAAAACGAAGGCATCTCCATCGGGGAAAACAAACTAAATTGTCTCTTGAATCACGAACCCTGCTGAGGAAAATCACATCGAACAACTTTCCTGATCAACAACTTTTGCTGAAGATAAAACCCAAAACCTGATACTGGAAAGTGCCAATAACAATTGGACTTAAAACCTGCTGGGGATGTTAACCACTGTTAAACAAACCATTGTGAGGATTAACACCAAACTCTGTTTGGGGAGAGGAGTTAGTAATACCGAACCTGCCGGGGGATATCACTGAACTTAACCTGTTGTTGGAGTAATGACCTTAAGCTTACCCTGCTGGGGATAAGAACACACCATTGCTGACGGAATTACACTTCCTGACCTGCTGAGGAAAGTAAATACCAGACTCTGTGAGGAAGATAAAATCTTTACCAGAGACATCCAACACGTCTTTTGCTGGAGATATAACAACATCCACCTTGGAGCAATCCACTTCTTACTGCTTGCTGGGGAATAATAGACCGATCATGACTCGACTGGAGAAACAATCCTCTGCACTCTTGATGGGGAAAGTACGCTCCGCTGAGGATGATGAAATCTCAATGCTGGGGAGAGTAACTCTATTGGGGTGAAACAATCTTGCTACCCTGCAAATGCACAACAAAAATAGAATATTCTATAAGCATAATGGCTACCTCGGTTACCATCCAAAATATCCATTGCTTAAGCAACTCCCATTATTTTCCACTATGCTCCGCAAAGCTTAACGTTTTTCACATGTAATGTTTATAAAAAATATCGGACGTTTTCGCAAACAAAACAGTAAAAGTAAAAAACGGAAATGGAAAGCTCTTTGAGTGAAATGAAAACTTTATTGAATGAATTGGCCTGTGAATAGGCATTTACAATTGGAAGAAATTCTTGAAAAGAGGTAATTGCACAAAAATGAAAAGAAAATACACATGTCGGCATTGTGGGAACAGATATCCACCATGCTTCGATTCAGCTATAACCCATATGTCTTACTTATCTGCAGATGCTTTGACCTTCGAAGAGACTGACTAGACTGATTCCTTTCCTTCGAAATTCCCAAGTTTCAAAAGTGTTCATAGATCGAACGCAGATCGCAACCTCTTCTTTCAAATTACCAGGATACCCATTTTTGCCAAAGTTGCCTTTTCAGGTTTTCAACTTTGCGGGTTTATTATTTTCTTTTTCTTTTATCCCTAATTTTTTCCCGACCCCCTTCTTTTTAGGGTTCGCCGGGATGCCCTTTTTTGCCTGAACTTTTCTTTTTATGTCCAGTGGGTCTTTTATGCGAAGTATTTTTTGACTACGTCTGCGTTCATAGGGGATGTAAAATCTTCGCCATCCATAGTTGAGAGTAACAAGGCTCCACTAGAGAAAACCTTTCTTACTACATATGGCCCTTCGTAATTTGGAGTTCACTTGCCCCTGTGATCTGTCTGAGGAGGAAGGATCCTTTTCAAAACCAACTTGCCTGTCTGAAAACACCAAGGACGTACTTTCTTATCAAAGGATTTTTTTCATTCTACTTTGATATAACCGGCCATGTGCAATGGCTGCCAATATCTTCTCCTCAATAAGGTTCAGTTGATTCAACCTGGAACGTACCCATTCGGCTTCATCCAACTCTACATCTGCTAGAATTCTCAAAGAAGGAATCTCAACCTCTAATGGTAGGATTGCTTCCATACCATATACCAATGAGAAAGGAGTTGCCCCGGTTGATGTATGCACCGAAGTACGATAACCGTGTAGCGCAAAAGGCAACATCTCATGCCAGCCTTTATAGGTTACCACCATTTTCTACACAATCTTCTTGATATTCTTATTTTCCGCCTCAACAGCACCATTCATCTTCGGACGATATGGAGAAGAATTGTGACGTTCAATCTTGAAGCTCTGACATAGCTCCTTCATTATCTTATTGTTCAAATTCAAGCCATTATCAGTAATGATTCTCTCAGTGACCCCATAACAACAGATGATGTCCTTCTTTATAAAACGGGCTACCACTTGCTTTGCTTCCACCCACTTTGTGAAATAATAAATGGCAAACAAAATGAAATGATGCCCATTGGAAGCAGCCGACTCAATCTTTCCAATCATATCAATGCCCCACATGGCAAAGGGACAAGGAGATGTTAATACATTCGGAGGAGTAGGTGGTACGTGCACCTTATCAACATAAATCTGGCACTTGTGGCATTTCCTGGCGTACTTGAAACAATCTGACTCCATAGTCATCCAGTAATACCCTTCCCTCAACAGTTTTCTAGCCATAGCATGCCTATTGGCATGAGTACCGAAAGATCCCTCATGAACTTCATCCATCAACAGGCCTGCCTCGTGTTCATCAACCCAATGTAGTAAGACCATGTCGAAGTTCCTCTTGTACAACACATCGTCTTCATTCAGAAAGAAATTTCCTGCTAAGCTCCTCAGAGTTTTCTTATCCTTGGTAGATGGCTCAGCTGGGTACTCTTGACTCTTGAGAAAACACTTAATGTCATGATACCAAGGCTTGCCGTATGATACCTCTTCAACTGCAAACACAAAATCCGGTCTATCAAGATGCATAATTCTGATTGACGGTGTTTTATTCCACCGATTCACCCGGTACATCGAAGCCAACATTGCCAACGCATCTGCCATCTGATTTTCCAACTGGGGTACATGATGAAAGTCAACCCTATCAAAGAAGGGTAACAATCTTCTAGCATAGTTATTGTAAGGCACCAAATTTTCCTGACGAGTCTCCCATTCTCCTTTGATCTGATTAACCACCAACGCAGAATCACCATACACATCAAGGTTCTTGATCCTCAAATCAATAGCTTCTTCTAACCCCATGATGCATGCTTCATACTCTGCCTCATTGTTGGTGCATATGAACGCTAATCGGGCAGTGAAGGGTATATGAGAACCCTGTGGAGTCGTGATGATTGCCCCAATTCTGTTACCATATAAATTAACAGCCCCATCATAAACTAATTTCCACTGAGATCCAACTTCAGGTCATTCGTCAGGCAAAGGCTTATCACAGTCTTTCATCTTCAAAAAATTGATATGTTCATCCGAAAATACAAACTTCATCGGTTGATAATCCTCGATCGGTTGTTGAGCAAGATATTCTAACAGAACACTTCCCTTAATGGCCTTCTTGGAAACATACTGAATATCATATTCTGTCAAAACCATCTGCCAACGAGCTATTCTCCCCGAAAGTGCTTGCTTCTCAAACAAATACTTAATCGGATCCATCTTCAAAATCAATAGGGTTGTGTGGTTTAACATATACTGCCTTAAACGCTTAGTTGCCCAAGCGAGTGGCCAACATGTTTTTTCCATCATAGAGTACCTCGACTTACAATCAATGAACTTTTTACTTAGGTAGTAGATGGCATGTTCTTTCCTACCTGTCTCGTCATGTTGACTGAGCACACACCCCATTGAATTCTCAAGAATAGTAAGATACATAATCAACGATCTTCCTGGCACTGGCGACATGAAGATCGGAGGTTCCTGCAAATATTCTTTTATTTTTTCAAACACCTTTTGACAATTTTCATTCCACCTGACCTCTTGATCTTTTCTCATCAATTTGAATATTGGTTCACATGTGACTGTAAGGTGAGAGATGAACCTAGCAATGTAGTTCAACCTCCCTAAGAAACCACGAACCTCTTTTTCTGTTCTCGGTTCAGGCATTTCTTGTATGGCTTTTACTTTAGCAGGATCAACCTCGATACCCCTTTTGCTAACAATAAATCCCAGCAATTTACCAGACCTCACACCAAAGGTGCACTTGTTCGGATTCAACCTCAGTCTGAACTTCCTCAACCTTTCAAACAGCTTCTGCAGATTCACCAAATGTTCTTCCTCTGTTTGTGACTTCGCAATCATGTCATCAACATAGACTTCGATCTCTTTGTGAATCATATCATGAAAGAGAGTCACCATGGCCCGCTGATAGGTTGCCCGAGCATTCTTCAATCCAAAGGGCATTACCTTGTAGCAAAACGTTCCCTACGGTGTTATGAATGTTGTCTTCTCCATGTCCTCTGGGGCCATTTTGATTTGGTTATACCCAGAGAAGCCATCCATGAAGGAAAATACAAAATATTAAGCAGTGTTGTCCACTAACACATCAATGTGGGGGAGCGGGAAATCATCTTTTGGGCTTGCTCTATTCAAGTCTTTGTAATCAACACACATACTGACCTTTCCATCCTTCTTTGGTACAGGAACAATATTAGCAACCCACGGAGGATAATTCGTTACAGCAAGAAAACCAGCATCTAATTGTTTCTGAACCTCTTCCTTGATTTTGACAGCCATGTCCGGTTTTGTTCTTCTTAATTTCTGCTTGATCAGAGTACAACCCTCTTTGAGCGGCAACCAGTGTACAATAATGTCGATGTCAAGCTCGGGCATGTCTTGGTAAAACCAGGCAAACATATCCACATACTCCCGGAGCATCTCAACCAATCTTCCTTTAATAGTGTCTTTCATAGCAGCCCCAATTCTTACTTCCTATTTCACGTCTTCGGTGCCCAGATTAATAGTCTCAATGTCCTCCTGATGAGGTAGAATAATCTGTTCCTCCTGTTTCAAGAGTCTGACCAGTTCTTTCGGCAAGTCACAATCTTCATCAGTCTCTTCTTCAGCCTGATAGATGGGATTGTCGTAGTCATACCGAGCCATAGCTGAATCATTATCGGTGGAATCCGAACAAATAAACCTGCATGATTGATGTTTTATGTTTATTATGAATGCAATAAACAAAAACACATTGCCATCTTTCTTTAAGTAAATGCAAAAAGGTAAAAACAGAAAAACAGGGATCAAAATATTTGAATGCGAAAAACGTCCTTTATTAATGATGAAATTAGAAGTAAAACATCAAAGCCCTACAGAAAAGCATCACCACGTCTTGGGCAAAACGTAGGACTTAACATAAGCAGAAAATAAAAGCAATTACTGTTTGCTGGTCACTCGGATGACTTCCTCGGAAGACCAGTTGCATAAACTCTGACCATGAATGCAAGGACGGATCCACTCATCCATATCACAGTTACTATCACCTTCATCCCCAATTGCATTGATCCGGTTGAAGAAAACCCCAGCACTTGTAAACTGAATTGGACCACTGTATCTGGGAGGCTCTTGAGCTCGTTTGGGTGGCTTGTACCCCAGACCATATGTATCTTTCTTCATTTATACGTCAATCACCTAGCCCACCTTTGGGAATTTCTAGCTTCAACCACTGCACGTGCATCTTTGAATGAGGACAGAGAAACTTCAGGCTGAGTAACCTGTGTGGGAGGCTCCTCGGGAATCTTTACAGCTTCAAAAGCCTAACAAAAAGTTTCATGTATCTCCCAGTCTACTTCCACATACTTAAATATTGACAAGTGACTCACCATTATATCTTCTTCTCCACAAACTGTGACCACATGACCATCCACCATATATTTCAACTTTTGGTGCAATGTTGACGTCACTGCTCCAGCACCGTGGATCCAAGGGCGATCCAACAAACAACTGTACGTAGGATGGATATCCATGATATTGAAAGTAGTGTTGAAAATTTCTGGGCCAACCTTAATAGGAAACACAATCTCCCCAAATATGGACCTCTTCAAACCATCAAAGACTCGCACCACCAAATCACTTGGCGTGCAGATCAAACCCCGGGTGTCCAACTTCATTAAAGCTTTCTTTGGCAATACATTCAAAGAAGGCCCTGTATCAACCAACACATGAGACATCAAAGAACCTCTGCATTCCAATGAAATATGCAAAGCATTATTATGATTCCTTCCAGCCGGAGTCAAGTCTAAATTTGTGAAGCCCAAACCATTTTCGACGTTTACATGCGCCATAACCCCTTCCAACTGATTGACTGATATTTCTTACAGTACATAAGCCGCATTCAAAACTTTCAACAAAGCATTTTTGTGCGCCTCTGAACACAACAATAGCGACAGAATGGAGATCTTCGACGGAGTTTTGAAATTCTGGTGCATGTGCAGAATTCAGATGTCCTAGAACATGCTGTTCGACATCTGGTCTGACATGATCACAAAGGGCAAGGTATATTACAAAAATCATGGTGCTGAAAAGATAAGAGCAATACACATAGAATTGTTAACCCAGTTCGGATCTAACTATCCTATATCTGGGGGCTACCAAGCCAGGGATGAAGTCCACTATCAGTAGTATCAATTCAAAGCTAAACTACCTGTTTACAACTTTTCACTTAATCACTACCCAATGACCCTTCTACCTAGATCCTCTCTAGATATGAGAAACCCTTCTCACTCCCAATCATCGCAATGATGTCTAGCAGTTGACAATCCGCCACTGCATCAACAGCCCTTCACCTATACACTAGTTCAACAAGAACGACACTTTTCCAAGACACAACTTAGAGTTGCTTAAAAGCTTCCTCCAAGAACAATACTCCTCTTACTTAATAGTTTCGAGGATCACACTAACAAACTGTCCAACTCACAGGTTGAGTGGTACAGGAACCAACCCTAATACTATAACTTTACATTTTTGGTTGCGTTGCCAAACTAGGTTACAAAACATCTATATATATAACCTATTCCCAACTGGATTTGGGCCTAAAGGAAACTAGCAAATGAGCTGCTACAAATCAGCAAAAACTTCTGCTACAAAATAGGCCTCCAATCTTTAATTTCCTAAAATATCTCCATATTTAGAAAGTGCATATTTTCCACTATTCTTCTCAGTTTCAGACTTGAATCTTCAAACCTATAAAACAGCGCCACCTGGAATTTGCATATTATTTCCTGAAACTTCTGCATCTTTTAGGTTATAGCAGAATTCTACATTCTCTTCAGTTCTGGCGCAATGTCGAATGAACCTGCATGGGACATCTCGACACGACATGTTGTTCCAGATGTTAACACTACTTCAGCTCAACATGTTCCAATGCACACTAGGACTTCTTGCTCAACCTGTTCTTCTTTAGCAAGATAAACTATCCTATCAAACATATTGCTGTTATTATTTGTTTTACAAAATTAATGCCAACCCTTAAAATTAAAGAACTAACATTCTCCCCCTTTGGCAAATTTTGGCTAAAACAAATACATAAGTGTGCATTCCATACTACTGTCAGTAGCCATCAGCAACTACTGAACCTACCAGTAACCATCAGTTGCTACTGCGAACAACAATCTTGGAGAACCATCTTATAGGGAATATTTGAATGATGTTAGGACATCATGTCTGACAACTCTTTTGGCAGCGCATTTCTATGAACCCCATAACATCACCTTTGAGCATCCCACCACAATCACTTCAGGCAGCACATCAGGAGGTGAGAAGTAGAAAGTCCCGAAGTTATGCACATGAGGAAGAAGATATCTGGTGTACATGAGGAAGAAGATTTCTAACACTCCCCCTTAATACAACACATTTCTTTTTCCTTTCAACTCAGACCCTGATTCATTGTAGAAGACTCCTCCAGAAAAGAAGCGTCTGTCTTAACACAAAGGACCAAAGGTGGCATACGAGATTTCTGCACACCTTGCTTGATCAGAAGCCCCCAGTCAACATGTGGCATAAGATGAAACTTAGGAAGTATCAATCTATTAACCCAGGTAACTCAGAACACAAGTCACAACTGTGTTCATAACTCAGGACACAAGTCACAATTGGAACTCAACACCAACTCAAGGATTTTAACACTCTTTTCACAAACAGTTGGAACTGCAGACTCAGTGCAGACTCAGAACCAGACATCTGCATAACCCATTTCACACACCCTTTCTCCCCCTTTTTAGCCAAAACTTGGCAAAGAAGGCCCTCACAGAACCAGACCCAAGTGACACTTACCCAAATACGAACAAACGCCATAAGACTAGTGAAACAAGAAACTCACTTGGCTGGAGGAGAAGAGAGCAACCCCTATAAATAGTTGACCAGTAACTTAGGAATTAACGAGCCTTGAATATATCAAGGTTCTTGGTCAAAGAAACGCTATTTTGGGTATCAAAAACTCCATTCAACATGCAATGGCTACCTTCCAAAAACTGCCTTGACTGCCTTAAATGTTTCTCAACTGAATCTTACCATAAATTAAGCCAATAACATTCCATGCATAGGCAGGGACACATGTTTTGTCTTATCCTCATACAACCGTCCAGAGTAATTCCTTGTTTGGCTCAAGAAAGACATGTCCTGTACCATGTTCTGACATCTTATCAGACAATGTCTGCTTTTCAGATCACACTGCACAGACTTAACCGGCACACAGGCTACAAGAAATCTGCACCATTGCAGTAACAGACCATAGACAACTTTAACCCCCCCTGACATGAACAACCAAAGCTCCTTATGAAGATGAACACTTGACACCAGATGATAGCACAATGATATTGCCACATTCTCAACATCACGAACTGCCATTTCTAGTATTTGTTGAACATAATCTCACCAGGTTTATACCAAGTCCAAAATAAAAGCCCACTTGATTTGGAATTTCACACACAAGATAAGGATTGCCACCACTTTTCACTGGTATTGGAAGAACCTTCAGCCATTCACCACTGACAATACCCTTCTGTCCAAGCACCTAATGAAGTCTTCATCATGAAAGTAGTCATGCATTGCCAGAACAAACTACTTATCATCAAGATCAGAATCTGCCCATTCTAATCCACATTATGTCAGAACTGCCACTTCAGACAATAATGTTGCTTCTTCCAACTCCACAAGTACAGTCCCAGACCTTTATCCAGGATACACAAGGAACGAAGATGTTGCAGGACATCAGAATTGGATAGAAGATCACACCTTCTGCATTTTAATCAGGTAATCACAACCACCTGATCACAATCAGAGAGAAATAAACTCTCACACAATTCAGATAACTATCAATCTCCTAACAAGGTCTTTGTTAAGAAAGATTCACAAACAAACAGCAGATGATGCTCACTTCTTCATTCACACACTTTTGATACAGTCAGCTGATAAGGCTACCTCAGGTTGTCATCAAACATAACCACTCAGAAAGAATAAATTCCTGAACCATAATATCCAGACTGCAGACTCGCATAATTCTCTATACAAATACTTAGTCTCCCGTCAAAGTATTTACCCTTATGCATGCTAAGTCTCCCGTCAAAGTATCTACTATTAGTCAGAAAAAGATTACCTTCTCACACAAGGTATGACAATTTGTTTGACATCTTCTTCTGCACACGTCTGACAACTTCTGATTCTTCTTCATGACAATTGTCATGACATTTATTCACAAGTTACTTTAACTTGGATCAGTGGCTTGATCTTGGACTTCTTTCTGTGCAAAACAGCCTTGGCTGAACAAGCAACCACCTGAATTGATGTTCCAACATTAATCTCAATCATACATCTTTACAGAGCTTTTCTGAAGATATCATCTATAGTAAAGCTCTAGCACACGAGGATCAACCATCAGTAGCTGATCAAGCTTCCAGGTCATATCACAAACACATTCAGCAGCACACTTAATTGTCATGTATGCATAACATTGTAACACTCTCCCCCTATCATGTGCTTCTTAGTACCTTGAAGAATGGAAAACATAAGACGCATCTTCATGTTTTCAAGAGCTCACTCTTTGTTCAATTCATAAGTTGAACACAATCATCACTTGTACCAATACTCACATGATCTCAATCTGATCAATTTTTCTCTATTAAAGACTGCCAGTACTCCTTTGCAAGAAGAATGCCTTAAATGAATGGAGAACATGAGACTCATCTTCATGTCTTCAAGAGCGCACTCTCTGTTCAACACACCTGCTGAACACATTCACCCACTGCTTGACCCTCACAACAGTACTTGAATCAAGTAGAGACTTGTGATCTCAGGAGACAAACACCATATCATTCTGAACAGAATGTTCTGTCAACAGATGTTAAGACATCAGTCTTGACATCATGAAAAGTATCCAGCTGAACTATGAAAACAGACACCCTATTTCAAAACAAAGTCTCCAAACTTCCCTTTAATAGCAGCACAGACTGTGATTAGATCATATCAATCCTACGCACAGTCAATACAAATCTAGCTTCACAAGATCATTCAGAACATGCCAAAAAACATGACCTTTTGATCTTTGACCTTCATGTCCAAGAAGTCTGCTAGAGATAATATTTCTTGAATCTCAGGATCTCCACTCCTGCAGCAAGGACCAGAAATAAATTGACCTCAGGAGTAAATAACATGTTGATCACACCTTGACCAACTAACACATCTAAGATAAGTTTCAGGGCCAGAAACTTCTTAGATATACCACCCAGATGCCTCCTCTTCTAGATCAGGAGTAGGTTTCAAACTCATGTGATCCAACCACATTAGTTTAGCACCCAGAGCATCTACTATGCCATTCCTTTAGACATCAGAATTCTGCACAATTCTGACGTGATTTTCTAACACAAGATAGGACATCATTCCAAGGAACACATCAAGAGATCAAGGACTGGAGATTAGCCCTTTTAGGAATAGAAGCAAAAGTAAATTACTTCTCACTATCTTCAGATCTCTTACAACTTCACCTATCAATGCCTTTATGAGTGGACTTGAACAATAACCTTCAAGTATCGTTGACAAAGAAGTTGAAGCATTCTTGCATATATCCTGTCACCATAGGATATACATTTAGAGAAGAACAACCTTCTCAGATAAAACCTCAAGAGTTTTCAGTTAGATTCACAGCGGATCAAAAACAAACTCCTCAAAGCCTTCAGGTGTCACATATTAGCCCTAGCATCATAAGTCAGGTGACACCACAATACCACAGGTTTGAAAATAAATCAAACCTACGAAACCACTACACAGCAGTTTTTCAACCACTCCTCCAAGCCCTCAGTACACGCCACTGCCTGTCACGAACAGTCCATCCTCCACTTCTAGGGACCATTCTCACACTTATATGAACTACTCCAAGTTCAAACAACTTTTCAGTAGAAGGCTTCTACCTTGACCATGAACCAGAAAGTATCTTCCCTTGGATCTCATTCAGATATAGAACAGAATGACCTGCTCTGATACCAATTGAAATTCTGGTGCATGTGCAGAATTCAGATGTCCTAGAACATGCTGTTCGACATCTGGTCTGACATGATCACAAAGGGCAAGGTATGTTACAAAAATCATGGTGCTGAAAAGATAAGAGCAATACACATAGAATTGTTAACCCAGTTTGGATCTAACTATCCTACATCTGGGGGCTACCAAGCCAGGAATGAAGTCCACTATCAGTAGTATCAATTCAAAAAGTCAAAGTTTGACTTTTTGATTTTATGGTTAACCAAGGTTCCTTAACCCTAAAATAATGTTAATGTGTGATGGAATCATCATTCATCAAGAAAAATCAAAGAAAGTGAGGTTTCTTGCAAAAGGGCTAACCATAAAAAACTTAGAATTTTTCTAAGTTATGAAACAAAGTGGTTAAGGTACCAACTTCCAAGGATCATAACTTGAGATCCAAGCAACCATTTTGGGTGATACAAAGCTGGATTTGTAGGCCTTGATACAGTCTACAAAAGTGTCAACTACATCTCAGTCCAATTCCTTATGGATTTCAAGTTATGATTGGATCAAAGTCACTAAAAAACATGAAAGTGCATTTTTTCCAACACTTAGAAGAAATTCTGCCCAAAGCAGATTTCAAGTGAAACACCAAAACTTGGAGGGTTGTTTCACATAGTTCTAGGCTGAATAAATTCAAGATGGAAACATCAAAGTTTTTGTGCATATTGCTAGCAATTCAAAGGGTCCATCAGCATAAAAAAACTCCATGGAAATCAAGAGATATGATAGCTCAATGTCATTCTGCTGCAACTATTTTGTAAAATCAGTTTGCATGTTTTCTTGGTTTACACAATTTTTGAGTCAAAGCCAAGGATCACTATGCCACATTCATCCAATCTGATCCTAATCCATCTGATCTAACCTGCTAAACTGAGTAAAAAATCCAAGGGATCTTCCAACTTGAGGTTAATGCATTTTGGCACATATGCCTTGAATTCAAAGGCACTTATGTGATATAGTGCACTTTCAACAAAGCCACTCTACTCAGTCAAGATGCTCACTTACAAAACAATTAAAACATCTGAAGAATGTGGATTTGGTCAAGACATAGCCCTGCTCTTGGGAGAGGCTAGTTTGCCTTGCATAAGAAGAAATACCACCAAGCCAAAGCCATTGAATTTGATCTGATATAGCAGCTATTCACTATTCCTCCAAGACAAGAGTTGATCCACTATAAATAGAGGTCCTAATTGATCATTCAAACTACACCAAAGCAGCTTACAACATTGCTTTCTCTCATCTCCTTCTTAAACTCCAAATTTCATTGTTTTTGAGCGAGCACTATCGGGTTTTGAGTTGGAGGCCAATGCAGCTCAAACCAATGATTCACACACATTACATATAACATATAGAAGGTGTCTGAACAATCACCTCCCATCTGTAACATCAAAATCACCAAATGGCCACTCAATTGCACAAAACTCATGACCTGCTGCACAAGGAATCAGGTTGATCAATCCAGAGGTTTTCCAATCAACCTACGCACTCAAACACATCCATTGGGGTACAAGGAATTTGTCCAAAGCATTAGAACTCAACTGTCACACCTCCATCATCAAATTCGATTCTCACTTGCAGAGGTAAAACTTGAACTCTCAAACTCAATGAATCATGCATCATAAACGTGTTTTCTTGTTACCATTGTGTTTCTGGATGTATGTAGATCATTTACCCTCTATCAATTATTGTTTACAATTCGTGTATAGGATTTCATTGAGTTCATGCCAATTTTAGGGTTCTTCAGGTTTTATCAGATTATGTTTTGATTCACTTGATTTCAATAAAATTGAGTATTGCCATTGTATTCCTCATCTGAAAACGCACGATTTTCATATTTGGATCATGAGAAATGGTTGAGAAACGAGTGAGATAGGGGGTTTCAAGTATTTCACCCTAAAAAATCTTCTTCAAACACTCATGGGCCTCTAATAGAGTGTAAAACCCAATCCCTTTTTAGCCAAAACCATTTTTGGGCCTCAGACATTGTATAAGTTCCAACATCCTTGGGCCTCTAATAGAGTGTAAGACCCAACCCCTTTGTAAATAAACAATTTTGGGCCTCACTTATTGTATAAGTCCCTCTGTACATTTTCAAAACAACGGCACGATCGTCGCCTTTTAAAACAAAATCATCTGGGCTTCTCCTTGAGCTATAAGACCCATCTTTATTCATTTTCAAACTCTTTGGGCCTCTCCTTGAGTTGTAAGACCCATACCTTTGTATAGAAAACCTTTTGGGCCTCAGTCATTGCATAAGTCCCAGTACAATCTTATCAAAACAATTTCCCTTTTGATTTAGGTTCAAATATACAGTTGTTATCAAAACTTTCTTTACTTTCTTTGAACAACTAATAATACAACATGGAAGCTTGCTCACCTGTAAGTTTTTATCCGCTTTCATTTACCTGCTTTAATATATATATTTGTATTGTGGGAAGCTGCACACTGTGAGTCTTCTTTCATTCTTTTAAATACATGTCAAATATATATATATATATATATATATATATAACTGTATTGTGGGAAGCTGCGCATGGTTAGTCTTCTTTCATACCCTTTTAAATACTTGTAATATATCAACTGTATATATATACTAGTATAGTTATTTAGAGTTTTCCCCGGCAACTAGGTCTAGAACTAGGTAAAGCCATGTTGGTCAGTCTTTAAATACAGTCAAAACTAGATCCCCATACGATTTCCAGATACAGTCTTGCCTTTTCTTGGGGTTAAACAATATGGAACAAAGAGAAGGGCAGTATTCCTCGTGAACCTTTTCTCAGACTGTCACCACTAGAAATTGTCAAAGAAATTCTACTCCCCATAGTTGATCTATTCTCGATGAATAGCATCTCTTGAGTTTCTTCAAACCTCAGAATTTTCACTAAAGGATCTATTCTCGGTGAATAGCATTTCATGAACTTTTCTTGGTTTGGGACCCACAGGCTTCCTAAAAGCATCACCGCCTCCTCTTGGGCTTTGTACAAGGACCCTTCGGCTTCTTAGAAGTTCTCATGGCTTTTCTTAGGCTTAATATAAGGACCCTGAAGACCTCCAACAGAGCTAAAACCCAGTCTCTCTCGTAAAAATCCCCAAGCCAGGGTCGGTTTATCATCATCATAACACTATCCCAAATCAGAAACTCAAGGCATCTGATAACTTAACTCTTCTGGAACCCTCAGCAAGAGTTGATTCTCCACTTGGACCTGCCTCGGGATCTCAATAACTCCTAGCAGAAGTTAGCCTCCTCTTAGGCTTTGTATAATGATCTTTCCTCAGCACAGTCAGCCTCCTCTTGGGCTTTGTACAATGATGCTCCCAAACGGAGCTAGCCTTTTCAGACTCTCTTGTTGAGTCAGTCACATTTTCAGACTCTCTTGTTGAGTCAATCACTTTTCAGACTCTCTTGTTGAGTCAATCACCTTTTCAGACTCTCTTGTTGAGTCAACCACTTTTCAGACTCTCTTGTTGAGTCAATCACCTTTTCATACTCTCTTGTTGAGCCAACCACTTTTCAGACTCTCTCGTTGAGTCAACCCTTTAGCCTCAATCTTGGGCTTTGTACAAGATAGATAAAAATACTCTCTTGTTGAGTCAATCTTTTCCAGCCTCCCTTTGGCTTGGTAAAAAGATTTCCCCTAGCACAAGTCAGCCTCCTCTTAGGCTTTGTATAATGATTTCTCCAGCTTGTTCAGACACAATTCTGGGCTTTGTACAGGACAGATAAAAGCACTCTCTTGTTGAGTCAAACCCTTTTAGCCTCAATCTTGGGCTTTGTACAAGACATAAATCGTCATAACCTTCTCTTAAGCTCGGGACAAATAACTTCCCCAGAAGAGTCAATTCCTCCTAGCCTTATGTTAGGCTTCGAGGAATGATTTCCCATGCAGAGTCAAACTCGTTTCCGCCTCAATCTTGGGCTTTGTACAAGACAGATAATACTCTCCCGTAGAGTCAAACTCATCTCAGCCTCTATCTTGGGCTTTGTACAAGACACTTAAAATATCCTCAGCTGAGTCAGTAAAGTTTCTTTCAGCCTCAATCTTGGGCTTTATACAAGACAGATAAAGATTTGTTTCCCGTAGAGTCAGTCTTCTTTTCAGCTTCTATCTTGGGCTTTGTACAAGATACATACAAACCTCCCCAGCGGAGTCAAAATCCTTTTAGCCTCAATCTTGGGCTTTGTACAAGACAAATAGAACATTTTCCCTAGAAAAGTCTCCTTCAGCCTCCTCTTAGGCTTTGTATAATGATATCCCAAAAGAGTCAGCCTCTTTTTCGCCTCAATCTTGGGCTTTGTACAAGACAGATAATAAACCCCCAGTGGAGTCAATTAACCTATTAGCTTCAACCTTGGGCTTTGATCAAGGCACACAAAAGTCAACAATCCCTCCTTAGAGATGACAAGTTCTTTCTCAAATAAACCTTTTAGCTTCAATCTTGGGCTTTGAACAAGACACCAAAACATCTTTTCCTCCCATAGAATAAGAGGAACTACGATTGCTCTGATTTCCCTGTTTTATTTAAACGGGAATACGTAGGAATAAGATTGCGAAATCTTAGCGAGCATACTAATCAAAAACCCTAGGTCCAGTACCTTACCAAAAACATCAACAAAAACTCAGTCTCACTCTATCATATTTCCCAAGAAACTTTCCCAACCCATTAACGGATAAACACCATCAAGTATAAAGCAAAACCTAAAGCTAATATCATGTGGATAACCACATATAGGATGGGTAACTGACAACTACCCATTGTATAACCTGACCCCGGACCCTCTAATCTCTTTAAGTGTTTGTTCAGTTAAACATCCACGCGCAAGGTTAGTTTTAGATACCTTCCCTTTCCCTTCCAGCTTCATGGGATAAATAAGAAATCAGAAAGTAGCACCCCCTCCTACCATTCCGGTGAGGAAAACCCAGCGATAAGGTGGTCACGTCACCGACAAAAATCGCTCGCTATAGAAAAATGGCGACTCTGCTGGGAGTCAGATTGTTTGTATAGGATTATAGACTAGAATTCTTAAGAGGTCAAGGATGTTTGTTTTAGGAATATATATATATATATATATATATATATATATATATATATATATATATATATATATATATATATATATATATATATATATATATCGCTTTTCCTAGTTGATATCCGTGTTTATTTTTCTGCATATGGGACTGCGGGTGATGCCGCAAATGGAAAGTTTGAGTGACACCTAAGATAAGTGATGGCACTAGATGGGTAACCTTACAGGGAGTGACTCCCAAATAAGAGACCCCGGTCGACCATTGAATCAGTGGAGACACCCTTTGTAGATTCAATGCCTATACGACTTCGGTTGTTGAAAGCAGATTGTTCGATTGTGGTTGTCCATAAAACTGAGGATTTAGTAGGCTGAGACCTTGTTACTATTTTATAGTGCGAAGCTGTCGGAAATAGTTGTCACGCGATACTACCCTCATTTGAGATCACTCTAAGATACATCAGCTCGCTCGGGTGAACCAGCCAGCTGTTGTTAACCCAAGAGGGGTCAATGATTTTTCGGACATGTACAAAAAATCACCAGTATAACCTTTGGGGATGGGTAGAGCCATGACTTCATGACACCGAACCTTTAACCCCATGTTTTTTCTATGTTTTTATGTGTTGCATTCATGCATTCATTTCATTAAAAAACTTAAAACAAAGAAAAATTTTCTCTCCTACTCTCCCTTTTTCAAATTAAATTGAGACAATGATTGCAAATGTCATAGAGAAAGATTGCATTATGGATTTCGGTAGAAGGAGGACTCACAAGTACACCTTCAAGGTTCCAAAACTAGAGGATTTGAGAGGGTTGGCATGGATGATCACCAACCCTGATGCTTTCAGAGCTAAGTACGGAGGACTGCTGTCTCTGTTAAAGGTCCATGTAATTGAAGGAATTCTGTCCACACTCATTCAGTTCAACAATCCGGTTTATCACTGTTTCACATTCCCGAATTATCAGCTAGCACCAACATTGGAGGAGTGCTCTCACCTGACTGATTTACCCATTACTGACCAAGCTCCCTTTTCTGGACTGGAAGAAATTCCAAAGGATCGGACCATTGCAAGAGCAATTTATTTGGACGAGTCAGAAGTCATGACTCACATGACCACTAAGGGTGAAATCCAAGGTTTTCCAGCCAAGTTTTTGGTAAAGAAAGCTCTGTACTTTGCTAGTATAGGGAACGTGACTGCTTTCGAGAACATCTTTGTACTACTCACCTACGGGTTATTTCTGTTTCCCAACATTGATAGCTTTGTTGATATCAATACCATTAAGATATTTCTGATTGGAAACCCTGTGCCAACCTTGCTCGCAGATGCTTATCATTCTGTACACTTAAGGAATTTAAATAGTGGAGGAATGATCATATGTTGTGTACCCCTACTATACAAATGGTTCACTTCCCATTTGCCCAAGTCTGCTGCTTTCTGGGATCACAAAAGTACTATACGTTGGTCACAGAGAATCATGTCTCTTACCAACTCTGACATAGACTGGTACAATAGAATCTAACGGGATAAGGATCACTGACCGTTGTGGAAATTTCCCTAATTTCCCTTACCCTTGTCAAGAAGTTCTTCCATTAAAGGAATTTGTCCTTTATTTTATGTCTGATACGGAAAAACTTCAGGTTACTCTCAGCAAAGTTCAACAGGAGAAGAAGTCTTGGAAAAATAAGTATCGTATTCTCATTGTGGAGTGTAACAAAATACAACAACTATTAAAAGAAAAAGATGCTCTGATCGAGATTTTAGAGCAACATGCTGTAGAAAATCAAGAAGACCAAAGGAATTTGCTCGCTCCTTTCACTTGGCAAAGGAATGACAACCCGACAACGGCTCAAGAGCCCCGGTCAAAGAAAAGGAAAATACCAGAACCATCACCTGAGCCTTCCTCGGAGAGGACTCAGGATCCATAAGTTTAGACATTTCCTTTTACAGCACTTTGTAAATTATTGTATTTCCATTTCCGCATTCTTTGAATTCAATAAAACGGGGTTTCCCCACTGTATGATATTTGCAATCCAATTGTCGAAGTTTATTTTGATTAACAAAAAAAAATTAAATTAATATAATCATTGCATATCATTCATCATTCTCACATAACACATTCTTCTTCCCTACGAATCTCACGTTTGTGTCTCGATTCTAGAGTCAAACTGTCTCATTCGTACAATACTCGGGCCAATCGACAAAAGAAAATGGATGATCTCGAGGAAGAGAACAGAGAGTTGAGAGAAGAAATCGACACTTTGAAAGAAGATTTGAGGAAACTTCACAATGACATGTAATCTCTGGCAGCAACACGGATACAACAACAAAGGATTGTGATCTCAGAGATCACATCTACGCCCATAGTGGAAAACTATGATCCTCGGTACAACATGCCTAAAGATCGTCCCTGGGGCATGCCACCCAACTATATCCCGGAAGGATATATTCCGCCGATCATGGAAGATCCAGAAACAGCAGCAGGAGCCGCTGGGCCTGAAGGTTACAAACTTCGAGAAAGCGAAGATGCAAGGGGCATGACAGCAACTCCTGAAGGTTACAAACTTCAGGAAAGGGAAGCACCAAGAGTCACTACTGTAATGATTATACCACCACCCGTGGTACACACTGTCACGGAAGGACATATTCCACATATACCTTCTGGTGGAAACGAAAGTATGAACGATAAAATGAAGGAATTCTAGGAACAATTCCTGGAGATGCAGAAGGAACTGCAAGCCATTCGCGGTCAGGATCTATTTGGAAAGGACGCCGCAGACCTTTGTTTGATCCCCAATGTGAATGTTTCGCACAAATTCAAGGTGCCCGAATTTGAAAAGTACAATGGTAACGCTTGCGCTCAAAGTCATTTGGTGATGTATGCTCGGAGGATGTCAACTCAGACAGAGAACCAATAGCTATTGATCCATTATTTTCAAGATAGTTTAACCGGTGCCGCACTAAAATGGTACATGGGTTTAAACCGCACTAAGATCGTCACTTTCAAAGATCTTGGCGCTGCCTTTGTTCAATAGTATAAGTATAACCTAGACATGGCACCGGACAGAGATCAACTCAGAGCCATGTCGCAGAAAGACAAGGAAACCTTCAAGGAATATGCTCAGAGATGGCGTGAAATTGTCGCTCAGATTTGTCCACCTCTTGAAGAAAAGGAGATGACGAAGATCTTCTTGAAAACCTTGAGCTCGTTTTTCTACGACAGAATGGTCACCAGTGCGCCCAGCTACTTTACCGAGATGGTGAACATGGGAGTTCGTCTTGAGGAAGCAGTCCGAGAAGGACGTTTAATTAAAGATGCTGGACCATCAAGCAGTACCAAAAGATACGGTAGTGCTTTCCCTAAGAAAAAAGAGTAGGATATTGGTAATATCTCTCTCGGAAGCAACGGGGACGGTACCTACCAGTAGCAGCTGTAACTCCTGCTATTAACCCTGCGCCTGTTCCTGCGTATCAACCTCAGGTTGCTCAGAGCCAACCGAATCAACAACAATATCAGCAAAGGACACAACAGCCTCTTCAGCAAGCTCGTCCTCTGTACAACAACAACCATACAACGCGACCACCAGGGTTTTACCCTATACCTATGTTGTACGCAGAACTGTTTCCGTTACTACTGGTCAAGGGGCACGTCCAGAACAGGTCTCCTCTTCCAATACCGAAGAATCTTCCTTTTTGGTTCAAAACGGATCAGACTTGTCCTTACCATCAAGGAGGACCAGGGCATAACATAGAAAACTGTTTCAGCTTCAAATCCGATGTACAGAATTTTGTCAGGAGCGGGGTCTTATCCTTCAAGGATACAAATCCAAATGTTTAGACGAACCCGTTGCCTCAACACGGGAAAGTTGCGATAAAGTTGATAGAGGAAGAGTCTAAGCACAGCTATCAAATTCATGATGTACTCTTATTGGGAACCAACCTGGTCAAGATGCATTGCAGACAGAGTGGATATGGTCATGTACCATCTCATAATTATCACCGGTTTGATATCTGCTCTAAAAACAATCAAGGATGTTCTGTGGTGCAATCAGTTCTACAGGAACAGATGGATCTTGGATGGATCCAAGATCACCGAATTCGTGAAGTCAACATGACTTATACGAATTCCAACATCATTCAAAACCACAACATCCTAGCAATAAATGTCAACTTGGTGGCAATGCACTCAAGACAAAGCCAACATCATAATCTGCCTCGGCACGATTATGATTCCTGTCTAATTTGCTCGGTAAACAATCAGGGATGCTCTTTTATACAAGAGGCCCTCCAGCGTCCGATGGATCTTGGATGGATCTAGGATTACCGTGATAAAAGTCACTATCAAGTTAATATGATTCAAATCTTCGATATTTGCTTGATGAATACCAGCTTTGTGGAATTACACACTAAGCAAGTCCAGCTCGATTTTCTGACTTCGCACGACTATCAAAACTGTAAAGTGTGTTGGGAGAGTGACCAAGGATGTGCACTCGTTCAAAGAACACTGCAACACTTGTTAAACCACTGGTGGCTTCCGATCTATCTATATGAAGACACACAACAAGTCAGCATGACTAACGGGAACCCTACTAGGCATCAAAGTCAGGATGTTCGATCAATGAAAACCGACCTAGTGAGGTTACACTGCATTCAAAGCAGACGTGGCCGGGTGCCACCACACAATTATGAGTGCTGTAGAGTCTGCTCGGAGAATAATCAAGGATGCTACCTCATGCGAGCATCCCTCCAAAGTTAGTTGGACCATAAGGAGATTCAACCATGGTCAAGCTCTGGTTCAATGTCAAACTATCATCCTGATCAAAGCAGAGATGTTATCTTAATCCCTAAATGAAAGGTGGCCAAAGATGTGTGCGCCATAATCCCTTTACTCCATGAATCAAGAGTTCCTCTTGAGGGTGGAAATGTTCTCAATCTCGAACCAATTAAGGCCGGTTATGACGGTCGGAAAAGTCAGAAGGCTCCTGCAGTTATCTATCTGCCGGGACCAGTACCGTACAAGTCTGATAAAGCTATCCCTTACAAGTACGATGCAACAACAATTGAGAATGGAAACGAAGTTCCATTACCCTCCGTTGTGAATATTGCAGACATCAGTCGAGTCACACGGAGCGGTCGAATCTTCAACCGAGGAGTTGGAGAACCTACCAGAGAAAAGGAACCTCAAACAAAAGTTCCCGATCAACCAGTCGGTCAATCCAATGATCCCGACCTTTTAAAGAACAACGATGAGATGCTGAAGCTCATCCAAAAGAGTGAATACAACATTGTTGATCAACTATTGCAAACTCCTTCAAAAATTTCTGTGTTATCTCTTTTACTCAGTTTCGAAGCTCACAGGGAAGCTCTGCAGAAAGTCTTAGAGCAAGCCTTTGTGGAATAAGATGTAACAATAAGACAATTTGACATCATCATTTCGAACATCACTTCCTGTAACAACTTGGGGTTTAGTGATGAGGAATTGCCAGAAGAAGGCAAAAGTCACAACATGGCGCTCAATATTACAGTCAACTACCAAGACGATGCTTTAGCCAGCGTACCGGTAGACACAGGATCGGCTCTAAATGTTATGCCGAAGTCCACTATAATGCGACTATCATTTAAAGGACTCCGATGAGAGGCAGTGAGGTCATTGTCAAAGCATTTGACGGATCCCAGAAAACGGTTATCATCGAAGTCGACCTTCCCATAACTATCGGTCCTCACACTTTCCAAGTCACTTTCCAGGTCATGGACATTCGAGCAGCATACAGCTGTTTGTTAGGAAGACCTTGGATCCACAAGGCTGGGACAGTCACTTCGACACTTCACCAGAAGCTGAAGTTCGTCAAGAACGACCAACTAGTCACAGTCTGCAGAGAGCAAACCTTGATCTTGAGTAACTTATCATCATCCACTTGTGTAGAGCCAGAAGAGGTTGTTGGAACCCAGTTCCAAGGGCTTTCGGTGAACAATAACAAATCAGAAAAGGGAAAATCAATTTCCTCGTACAAAGATGCTCTCGACATGATCAAAAGTAACAATGCAAAAGGATGGGGACAACTTGTCATTCCTACTGATAACAAAGCAAAGAAAAGTCTTGGTTTTTCCTCAACCTGTACACAGACTGCTATTAACAATGAAAGTCTTCATCCCATTCAGGATTTCTTCCATAGTGGAGGTTTCCTTCACCCGGTGTCTCAAGAAGTACACACCATCAACGAGGGTTATTCCTCCGATACGAATGAATAATGGAAGTCCTATCTTAATGAGGACGGTTATATGTCTCAAGAAGAGGTGACTACACCATTTTGCTATCCCGCACAGAGTTTGAGATTTATACCAAGGTCAGATGTCAAGATGATATACGGAGATTGTGATCCGGAAGGATGTCGTGCTCCACCAAACTCATTAGAGGAAGACACTCCGATGAAAGATAAACTTGACCATGACTATTATGGCCCAATGGATGGCCTGCCTATCTAGCAGTCGTACCCAGGAGACTTGGGGCAAGAGAGTCAGCCAAATGATGCTTACCAGCTAAGCATCATAGAAAAGAATACATGCGTCCCCATTATGTCATGGGATCATTTTCAGGGCATTCAGAAAATATCCAGCACGACGATGAATTTGCAAAGCTTGCAGGACTAGAATTCATCAACTATGCTTTTCCCGAGGTCAACGTCATCGAAAGGAATGACTCCTCTTGTTCCAAAGAAGTGTGGGACACCTTAGGACAACCGAGTGGCAAATTCGACTACTTGGTTAAATACACCGCTCCTGAAAGCTCTCATATCAGGCTCGAAAACATTCAGCCAATTGGATGGGGAGATCCACTTAAGAGTACAAATACTGTGCAAGATGCAACAGAAGAGTTCGTCTATGACAACTCTTCCTGGGAAACAGATTCCAATGATCCAGCTCCACCAAAAATCAGCGTTATTTCTAAAGACAGGTCAAGAAAGAAGGTACCAGACTTTTTGATTCACCGAGGGGTTCGCCGCTAATGGGATGCTGTCAACATTCCAAAAGTCGTTCATAAGTCTAAGTAATTGCCGTCTTTAATTGAACCTTTCATCCTGCCTAGGTGAAACGGATGTTTTGATAGGGCTCACTTTTTGTAAATGTACCTCTTCGCTTTGCCCAAAGCGACAGAGTTTTGTTTTATAGGGCTGTAATTTCAAAATTCGACAAGATCATAAATAAAATAATGTCGTTATGTAATTTCCGCATTTATTGCTGTTTTCTCTTTTCGCTTTTTTGAGAAAATGGTAATCCTAAAAAATAACTCAAATAATAAAAACAAGCAGTTTTCAGAAAATACACTGCACACACTCTTGCGTTCTCTCTATCTCTTCTAAAAACAAATCATCACGTCATACAGATTGCTTGTTTTAAACCCCATTGAAACACACGATCCAATGCCTTCTCCCAACTTTGAATTCCCGATATTTGAGGCTGAAGAAGAAAATGATGAAGAAATTCCAGAAGAGATCTCCCGATTACTCAAACAAGAGGAAAGGTCCATTAAACCTCACAAAGAGCCGTTGGAAACGGTAAACTTGGGTTCAGAAGAAGTGAGAAAAGAAGTCAAGATTGGGGCACTGCTCAGTCCAACTCTCAAAGAAAGTTTGATAAAGCTTCTCAAAGAGTTTCCCGATGTATATTCTTTGTCCTATCAGGACATGCCAGGGTTGGATACCAGCATCGTGGAACATCATCTACCAATAAGATCAGAATATCCACCGGTAAAACAAAGACTAAGACAGACTCATCCAGACATGGCCATCAAAATCAAAGAGGAAGTACAGAAACAGATTGACGCGGGTTTCCTCGCCACGTCAGAATATCCTCAATGGTTAGCCAATATAGTACCAGTTCCAAAAAAGGACAGAAAGGTCAGAATGTGTGTAGACTACAGGGATCTAAACAAAGCAAGTCCAAAGGATGATTTTCCCTTACCACACATTGACATGCTGGTAGATAGTACAACAAAGTTCAAAGTATTCTCCTTCATGGATGGATTCTTGGGCTATAGTTTAATCAAAATGGATCCGAAAGACTTAGAGAAAACTTCATTCATCACCCCATGGGGCACATTTTGTTACAAGGTAATGCCATTCGGTTTGAAGAACATCAGGGCAATCTATCAAAGGGCCATGACTACGTTGTTTCATGACATGATACACAAAGAAATCGAGGTATATGTCGATGATATGATTTCCAAATCTAAGACAGAAGAGGAGCATGTGACCCACCTGTCAAAGCTATTCGAGCGGTTGAGAAAGTACAAACTCCACTTGAATACCAATAACTGCACATTTGGTGTCCGTTCAGGGAAACTACTAGGGTTCATCGTCAGCTAGAAAAGAATTGAGGTTGATCCTAACAAGGTCAAGGCCATTCAAGAAATGCCTTCTCCAAAGACTAAAAAACAAGTCAGGGGTTTCCTGGGACGTTTGAACTACATTTCCAGATTTATATTCCTCATGATCGCGACATGTGCGCCGATCTTCAAATTACTAAAAAAGAATCAGGACTGCGTTTGGACAGAAGACTGCCAAACCGCCTTCGACAGTATCAAGGAATGTCTGTTGAATCCGCCGATTCTATCACCTCCAATGGAAGAAAGACTGTTGATCATCTATTTAACATTCTTGGAAGACTCAATGGGCTCTGTACTTGGTCAACAAGATGAAACAAAAAGAAAAGAGTATGCCATCTACTATATGAGCAAGAAATTTACCAAATGCGAGACTCGGTACACTATGCTTGAGAAAACTTGCTGTGCTCTGGTTGGGCAGCCAAACGTCTTCACCAGTATATGATTCGTCACACTACTTGGTTAATCTCAGAAATGGATCCAGTCAAGTATGTCTTTGAAAATCCTGCTCTCACGGGAAGGATTGCCCGTTGGCAGATGTTGTTATTAGAATATGACATAGAGTACCATGCTCAGAAAGCCGTCAAGGGAAGTATTTTGGCCGATCATTTGGCTCATCAACCGATTGACAATCAGGAATTAGTCGGATTTGACTTCCCAGACGAAGATGTCATGTATCTAAAAATGAAAGATTGCGACGAACCGCTACCGAGTGAAGGGCCAGAAACAGGTTCCCGATGGGGACTAATCTTTGACGGAGCTGTCAATCATTACAGAAACGAAATTGGGGCAATCATCATAACACCTCAGGGTACCCACATTCCTTTTACCGCCCGACTGACATTTAAGTGTACGAACAACGAGGCCGAGTACGAAGCTTGTCTCATGGGTCTCAAAGAAGCGATTGACTTAAGGATCAAGAACTTGGATATATATGGCGACTCGGCCCTAGTTATCAATCAGATCAAAGGAGATTGGAACACATACCAATCCGGACTAATTCCTTACAAGGACTACGCGAGAAGGTTGTTACCATTCTTCTACAGAATCAAGTTTCGTCATATCCCTCGTGAAGAGAATCACATAGCTGATGCATTAGCCAGTCTCTCTTCTATGATTAGTGTAGGTCAATGGAATGATATAGCTAAGATCGACATAATGTGCCTTGACACGCCCACCTACATCTTCACGATCGAAGCAGTCATAGACGACAAACATTGGTATCACGATATCAAATATTTCCTTCAAAAACAAGAGTACCCACCTAGGGCACTAAGAAAAGATAGAAATACCCTCAGAAGACTGGCTGACAGCTTATTTCTGAGCGGTGATACACTCTATAAGAGAAACTTTGACATGGTCTTGCTCCGATGCATAGACAGACTAGAAGCAAACATGCTGATAAAAGAAATTCACGAAGGATCCTTTGGCACTCATGCTAACGGACACACAATGGCGAGAAAAATTCTGAGAGCAGGGTACTATTGGTTGATCATGGAATCCGATTGCTACAAGTACATGAGAAGGTGTCATAAGTGTCAGATATACTCCAACAATATCCATGTACCGCCAATGCATCTCAAAGTTCCTCTTCCCCGTGGCCTTTTTCCATATTGGGAATCGACATGATTGAACCCAAAGCTTCAAATGGACATCAGTTCATCCTGGTAGCCATTGACTACTTCACCAAGTGGTTCGAAGCAGTGTCATACGCCAATGTAACCCGACAGGTGGTAGTCCGCTTCGTCAAAAACAATCTCATCTGCCGTTATGGTGTTCCTAGCCAGATCATTACGGATAATGGATCCAAATTGAACAATAAGATGATGAAAGAGTTGTGCGTTGAGTTCAAGATCGAACACCATAACTCATCTCCCTACCGACCTAAGATGAACGGAGCGGTAGAAGCGGCTAACAAGAACATCAAGAGGATTGTTTAGAAGATGGTCGTAACCTACAAAGATTGGCACGAGATGCTACCCTTTGCTCTTCACGGTTATCGCACATCTGTCCGCACTTCAACAGGAGCAACCCTTTTCTCTCTAGTGTATGGCATGGAAGCAGTGCTCCCCATAGAAGTAAAGATCCCATCAATCCGTGTGTTGATGGAAGCTAAGCTAACAGAGGCTGAATGGTGTCAAAGTCGGCACGACGAACTGAATCTGATAGAAGAAAAACGAATAATGGCTCTATGCCATGGTCAGTTGTATTAGCAAAGGATAAAGAAGGCGTTTGACAAAAAGGTCCGACCTCGCGCCTTCATGAAAGGAGAACTCGTGCTAAAAAATATACAATCATTCCTCATTGACTCTCGGGGCAAGTGGACTCCGAATTATGATGGCCCCTATGTGGTCAAGAAAGCTTTCTCAGGCGGCGCCTTGAGACTCGCGACCATGGATGGAGAAGAATTTGCCTACCCCACGAATGTTGACGTAGTCAAGAAATACTTTGCCTAAATATAAAAATAAAGTCTCGGTGGATTAAAAACCCGAAAGGGCGGTCCATGAAAAAATTAGAGACATAATCAAAAATCATCCCGGTGGATTGGAAATCTCAAAGTACAATCCAGGCAAAAGTTAAGGATTAATGGCAAGTAACTACGTCTGATCAGTTCAACTCCTCAGCAGTCGCACCATCCATAAGAAAACTCCAATCAAGGTCACCTTCGACAGAAGCTTAAGATGTCCAGAATTCAAAGTTGGTAGAAGGATAACGGTCGTTATGTTTCAATGTAGCCCTTTTCCCTTAAATTATCATTTTCTAACTTTGTAAATGCTCTATGGAATCACGCGCTTGGCTGATTTCCATCCTATCAATAAAATTTGAGCCCTAGTGCTTTTTTTTGTAATTCCTATTTGTTTTAGCTTTACAGAACGACATTTTAGCATGATTAATGATACTTGAAATAAAATAAAAATGAATTTACTTGTCAAACTTGTTCTGCTTTTTAAATAAATATGGCAATTCTTTTGACTGTTGAACATTGAAAGAACATTGATCGCTTCTCCAAAGGTGTTTGAACCTCAAAGTGAAAAATCAAAGTACTCCTTCTAAACTAGTGTGCCTAAATGAAGGACCAGCTATGTCAGATGCGAAAATCCATCTGACATCCTCGGCAGAGTTCTTATCTCCTAAGTCCGACCAACGGTTGTTCCCCACAGGGGCTATCTCTCCTAAGCAAGGCAGAATTGCTATTTTTGGACCAGATGATACTTTCTATCCCCTGCAGTGGCCGAGTATCCAATCGTGTTCATCTATTAGTCTGTTTGTCACGTCAGTTTTGTCAGCATAAACATACATACATCATGCATTATTGATTTACATTCATATTCATATTGCATCACTATCACTCTGGTCGGTCTTATCCCCTAGTGATAAAAGTCCTCTCAATCGAGTTGTCAGTCCTTTCCTCGTTAGGAAGCAAATCATCTAAGTGATCTCTCCTCCAGTTTATTTCTAGATTGGAGACGGCCCTTGACCACTTTGATAACTTGAACCTCTAAAAGACAAGAAGGCATTCGACAAACGTCACTCTTCACCATTGAAGATGATATTTTTGCTTGCCCGAATTAAGGAAAATCCCCAGAGAAAGCCTCACAACTAAAGACTCTCAATAACACATAGATTTTTCTCCCCGAGAGAGTCAATGATAATGAAATCATCAGCACCTCAAAATGGGATTGCATCACATGGCATTTCTCTGAGAAGAACTCAAAGAAAAGTATGATGCAATATCCCCAAGCAGAAAGCAATCTCTCAAGAGACTCGTTTTCCCCAGTAGAGTCGACAAATGGCGTCTCCAAATAGGGAAGTTTGTGCACCTCTACAACTCAGACGAATGGGTTCCCCAGTAAGTCTGACATCAAAACTTTTTCCCTTCAAATGGCATCTCCCCAAGAAAATTTGGCGAGAAGTTTGAGGAAAACCGCTACAAATAGCGTCCCTTGTCAAGAAAGTTTATTGACAAGAGAAACTGAGACCAGTTCCTTGGTAGGAAACCAGGATCGATGGGAAGTTTATTTCAGAAACTTAGACCAGTTCCTTGGTAGAAAACCAGGATCGAGGGGAAGTTTATTTTAGAAACTTAGACCAGTTCCTTAGAAAGACATCAGGATCGAGGGGAAGCTTATATCAGAAACTCACACCAGTTCCTTGGTAGGAAACCAGGATCGAGGGGAAGTTTATTTCAGAAACTTAGACCAGTTCCTTGGTAAGACACCAGGATCGAGGGGAAGTTTATTTCAGAAACTAAGACCAGTTCCTTGGTAGGAAACCAGGATCGATGGGAAGTTTATTTCAAAAGAAAACTGAGATTAGTTCCTTGGCTGAAGACCAGGATCGAGGGGTAGTTTACCTTTTCTAAGCATCATTGCTTAGCAAAAGAAGATGGATTATAAAACTGCCATTCATAACCACCGTCAAAATTTTGCGTATTCCGATATTTAATCATTTTGCACCCCGAATGCCTGAATACCTTCGCCATTCACACCTTTAGGTCCAAGAAGATTAAATAGGGGCATCTGTCATACCCCAAATGTTGACTACCAATATTTCCTATCATTGTTTAAATCATCATCACAATATGGATGAACCATCATGCCTCACTAATCTCTTCAAAGAGGGGTGAGCATTCACCACAACCAAGAATTAGGGTTTTGAGCCCTCTTAGAGCACTTAGACAAAGGATAAATCAAGGATTGACATGATATTCAACTTGTCTAAATTCTCCAACACCCATAAAGGATCAAGAGGACTCCCACATCAAGAACCAAGCACAAAGTTGCTACATTCCAAGTGGATTAAGCCTCAAGATCGCTAGTGTCACCAAATTAGGGTTTTGGTCGACCAAGGACTCTAGGTGGAAAATTTCCTCTGGGCATGAACCAATGCTTCAAAACATAACTCAAGATACTCCAAGGAACCTCATGGACCCAATCATCAAGTCACTCTAGCCTCAAGGGATGCATTCACCAAAAATTAGGAATTAGGGTTTCTTGACCTAATTCACCCCTAAGTTGGCTTTCGGGACAAATCATGAGCCAAGACCTCAAGACATGATTTGAGGGTCTCTAATACACTACATTGATCCATTTGCAACAATGGATTAACCCAGAAACTTTATTCACAAGTTTCATTTTCATCTGAACCACAATTAGGGTTTTGAGGAAAAAGTCAACTGTACCTTTGACTTTTGACCAAGACATGCTCCCAAACCTTGGGACATAATTCAATACACCATATAACACCTATGTAATATGTCCATTAAGTTTGATTTAGGTCAAGGACTTAATTTCACGAAGGATCGCACAGTTTGGGTTTCATCTGATGAAAAGTCAACTGTACAAAAAGTCAAAGTTTGACTTTTTGATTTTTGGTCAACCAAGGTTCCTTAACCCTAAAATAATGTTAATGTGTGATTGGAATCATCATTCATCAAGAAAAATCAAAGAAAGTGAGGTTTCTTGCAAAAGGGGTAACCATAAAAAACTTAGAATTTTTCTAAGTTATGAAACAAAGTGGTGAAGGTACGAACTTCCAAGGATCATAACTTGAGATCCAAGCAACCATTTTGGGTGATCCAAAGCTGGATTTGTAGGCCTTTCTACACTCTACAAAAGTGTCAACTACATCTCAGTCCAATTCCTCGTGGATTTCAAGTTATGATTGGATCAAAGTCACTAAAAAACATGAAAGTGCATTTTTTTCCAACACTTAGAAGAAATTCTGCCCAAGGCAGATTTCAAGTGAAACACTAAAACTTGGAGGGTTGTTTCACATATTCTAGGCTGAATCAATTCAAGATGTAAACATCAAGTTGTTATGCATATTTCTAGCAATTCAAAGGGTCCATCAACATGAAAAAACTCCATGGAAATCAAGAGATATGGCAGCTCAAAGTCATGTTGCTGCAACTGTTTTGAAAAATCAGTTTGCATGTTTTCTTGCTTTACACAATTTCTGAGTCAAAGCCAAGGATCACTATGCCACATTCATCCAATCTGATCCTAATCCATCTGATCTAACCTACTAAACTGAGTCAAAAATCCAAGGGATCTTTCAACTTGAGGTTAATGCACTTTGGCACATATGCCTTGAATTCAAAGGCATTTATGTGAAATAGTGCACTTTCAACAAAGCCACTCTACTCAGTCAAGATGCTCACTTAAAAAATAATTAAAACATCTGAAGAATGTGGATTTGGTCAAGACATAGCCCTGCTCTTGGGAGAGGCTAGTTTGCCTTGCATAAGAAGAAATGCCACTAAGCCAAAGCCATTGAATTTGATCTGATCTAGCAGCCATTCACTATTCCTCCAAGACAAGAGTTGATCCACTATAAATAGAGGTCCTTGATAAGTGTTTTATTCATGATAAAATAGCACATAAAATGGGGCATTTATCTTACTTGAATGACAAGATTCTAACATAAACACCTCAACTAATGAATGAAATTAATATGGTGCAAAGTCTTCTTGGTTTGGTTGACAATTGTGCAAGAAAAGGCCAAAGAATGCATCAAAGGAAGAACTCATGCCCTGCAACTTTCGCATCGCGACCAAAAGCTTCGCTACGCGAAGTTTTGCTATGCGAAGGAAAGCGACAGAAGGCGAGCCAGGCAAAGCAAAACAGAATCAAATCTAGCAGACTTCGCTTGAAGTTCGCGATGCGACATGAAGCGACCGAAAGCGGTAGAAAGCGATAGGAAGCGAAATAAAACAGAATCAAATTAGTCAGACTTCGGTTGACGCGACAGAAAGCGATAGACTTTGCGACGCGGACTATATTTTGCATAGCGAAGTATGGCGGTCAAATAAGTGTGGTTTGAAGAGTTCAGAGACTTAATGGAGAAGAAAAGGGAGTTCGTATAGTGAACATACTTTCGCATAGCGAAAGTAGGCGGCCAAAAACACTATAAAAGGAGATCAGAGGCACTGCAAACGGAATCTTGTACTCTATCATATAGAATACTTTGTAATAGTTTAGGAAAGGAGAAATAGAAGAGGTTGTAAGGAGAAGGAGCTGGATTCACATCAAGAGTCAGGAAATCATCGTTGATGTTGGTTCAACTCCATTCTTCCATTATGCTTCAAGCTGCCATGAGTAGCTAAATCCCTCTCTTGTTGGGATTGGTCGTAGTTCACCGAAACAGTATGTATTATCTTTAATCATGGAGTTATATGCAATTTATTTATGAATTGTTATTGATGTTATCTTTGTTTTACAGTTTATTTCATGGATTGAATTGATAGTGACAAATACGATTCAAGTCTCGATCTAAGATAACATCTATTAAACCCTAAATGCTAGACATAGATTTAGGTTTAATATTCACAAAAAGTATCGAATCTTAATGCTACCGTATTGTTTAATAGGCTGAGAAATCGTCGATTAAACCGTAAGGTAGAACTCTCATCAAAGTTTAGACTTGAACTTTGTTTGTAAGTGATATGTGATAATATCGAAATATGCTTAAATTGTGTATAACTGATTTGTGATATACATATTGAGTCGGTGAATGAAAACCAATTCCCAACAAGCCTATTCCTCTGAAACTTATCTTTAATTCTTGCACGATTTTAATTTTTGTTACTTACAAACCAAACAATCTTGAAACTTCTGCTTAGAATCATAGAACTCATTGAACGGTTTCGGTATCGCCCCAATCCCTATAGATACGATAAAACACAATACTTACATTTGATTGTACTCAACATCAAATTGGCGCCGTTTTCGGGGATTGGTGTTTAAGATATTAAAACATCGCAATAGTTTCTATACTTCTAAGTTGTTATATATTGTATATATTTGTTTTTCGCAACGTGTGCTCAATTGTTGGATAGGTGGTGAAACTTCTGTTTATGCTTCGAGGCAAGACTTTGGAAGAACAACTTCTTTTTGATCCTGAGATCGAAACAACCATCCGTAAGAACAAAAGACAAAAGAAGAAACAGAAACAACTATCCAAGAAGAAAAGTCACAAAGGAGCTTTAGCATCAACTTCTTCAACAAATCCAACAAAAGAAACAATGGCTGAAGTTGTCAACAATGAACCTTGTCGGAGTAGTCCGAGACGATTGGCTCGTCTCACCACCACTCCAAACAACCGACGAGCTGAAATGAAAACGGGACTGCTACAACTTATTTATGCTAACCCTTTTACAGGTTTAGATCATGAAGATCCGTACAACCATCTCACCAAGTTTTACGAGTTAGATGGTACATTAGGAGCACCGGAAGCTGAAGAAGAGGCAGGCTTCATGAGACTATTCCCACACTCTTTAATCGGCAAAGCAAAAGATTGGTACTTGGACCAACCTACGGACATCATAACCAATTGGAATGTACTCGAAGAACACTTCCTGAATAGGTTCTTCCCACACAATAGCTTTCATGGATGCCAAGGCAGCAATTGCCTCGTTCGCACAAAGTGCAACTGAAACTCTGCGCGAGGCTTGTAAGCGATACAAATCAATGTTGCAGAAGTGTCCTAATCACGAGTTTGATGAGCGTACATAAATCCACATTTTCAGAAATGGACTTCAGCCACAACCCAAGCTTTTACTCGATGCAACCGCAGGTGGATCTTTGTTATCTAAAAGCGCAGAGGATGCGGTATCTATCATCAACCGTATGGCCGTGAATGATCATCAGGTGCAGTATAATCGTAGCACAACACAAAGACAACCTGGAATCCTGGAGTTAGGCACCAATGATGCAATCTTGGCACAAAACAAAATACTCACTCAAACAGTGGAAGAGTTAACAAAACAGCTATCCAAACTTCCACAACAGCTGAAGGAAATGCACGGTTGAACCAACAAACCACAATAAGTAGCCATGTGTGAACTTTGTACAGGAGACCACCCAACCAGTTTTAGTCCTCCGATTAATGAAGAGGTCAATTATGTGGGAAACCAGCAGCAGAGGTATGCCCCGTACCAAAATAATCAAGGGTGTTCCTACAACAACAATGCAAGCTATGGCCAAAACAGGCATAACCAATAACAAAGCTACACCCAGCCAGACAAGTTTACAAAGATAGAAGATACCTTGAACCAATTTATGAAGATGTCCATGGCAAACCAGAAAAACACGGATGCATCGATCAGAAATCTGGAAACGCAAGTAGGGCAAATCGCAAAACAGTTAAATGAGCAACAAAAAGGTATGTTTTCTGCTACCACTCAAAATAATCCTAAGGAAACTTGTAATGCAATTATGACGAAGAGTGGTGACACGGTTCAAAACAAAGTTGGGGAGAATTCAAAAGAGATGGTTGTGGAGGAAAATCAAGAAAAAGAGAAAAATAAGAAAAAGGAGGTAGAAAACAATGTTGATCCTGGAAAAGTCACCGTACTAGTTACCATTGGAATAATCCACTTTGATAAAGCCTTGGTTGATCTAGGTTCAAGCACCAATCTTCTTCCGTTATCCGTTCTTAAAAAGATTGGTGACCCTGAAATAGAGCCTACAACAATGTTGTTAGAACTTGCTAACAAATCTATCACAAAACCAATTGGCATGGTAAAAGGTGTAATGGTGAAACTCGAAAGCTTTCTAATCCCGACAGATTTTTTGGTGATGGATAATGATGAGGATAGAGACACACCTCTGATTTTGGGGCGGCCCTTCATAAAAACAGCCCGAATGATGATAGACGTAGATGAAGGCAAGATGAAAGTGAGGTACAAAGATGAAGAAGCCAACTTTAAATTGTTTCAACGCAAAGAGGATGACTACTCTAAGATTGAAGCTCCTGATGAAACAAGCCTGGAATTTAGGATAAAGAATGTTAAAGGAAGGCCAGAAAATGGTGGCATAGATGCTTTGGCGAATTCATACAAGCCACCTTGATTTTACGCGAAACAGGCGTCGAGCTAACGACGTTAAACAAGCACTTGTTGGGAGGTAACCCAACCTTTTTATTTGTTTATGTTTGTTTCCTATTGCATAACTAGTTTAAATGGTAAGAAGAAAATAGCATGAATGGGCCAAAAGAAATTATGCATAAAACTGATTTCTGCATATTTCGCATCGCGAAACATACTTCGCATAACGAAAGTAGCAAAATCAGCAAAAATGCCATTCATGCCATTCTCCCTCACTTAAATGTTTTTCTTTTAGTTCAGCTGTGGGTGTCATATGACCAATCAATATACTTGATACTTGTCCTCTAAATGAGATTGGAAAAGCAAAAGAGTGGATGATCACATTCGCATGATTCAACAAAGGTACAATGGTTATGATACAAATTTTGGAAGAATCACACAATACAAGGTACTTGTTTATTGCTTTCTTAGAACTTAGCATGATTATGACATGAGTAGTCTACATAAAATCAAGTCAATCAAGCCTTTGCAATAACATGTTTTCATTGTGAATCACGTAGTGCCAAAACCAGAAAAAGTGAGGCTACCTTTCATTAATTACTATATGCTTAAGAGACTGATACATTCCTGTTTTAACTCGTTTGGTTCATGCTTAATCGAGCATTTATGTTAATAATTATGGAGACATGGAAAGGATCAAGGCAATTCTTTAAAGTGAGCATAACTAGTAAACCAAATGAAGCCTCATTGTCCCTTGTGAGTGAGTGAGCATCTGCAACCCCTTTTGAGCCATATGACATTGAATCAATCATTGATGAACTGAGCAATGCATTAAGTAAACCACTTAATGGATATTGTTCCACATCTTGAAAATTCATAAAAGTTCATCCATGATTGATTCACAATCTTCTTGAAATAAACCCTTGAAACCATTGCCAATTCTTGAAGAGCATTCAAAGTAAAAAGAAAGGTTTTATTCAAGTTGGGGAGAGGAAGAAAAATTCCTTTGTCAAGAAAAGAAAAATTAGAAAAGGAAGAAATCAAGAAAAATATGAAAGAAAAAGAAAAGTAAGAAAAGAAAAAGGCAAATACCAAAAGATGGATAGATTCAAAAGAAAGAAACAAGGAGGGTTTGAAGGATTAATATGGTACAAAGACTCAAATTTTATGAATGCTCTTCTGAAGAAAAAAAAAACTCAAAAACCACTTTGTTTCCACTAGCCTTAGAAATGACACTTCCTTGGTACCTTGGCCACATTACAACCTTAAAAAGACCCTAGTGATCTATGTTTTTGCTTATCGACATATTTTGCTTAAGATGAATGCATGAATTAATCTAGATGTTAGCAAGTTTGTCAAAGTGAGAGTTCAAAAGACCTTGATATTTCCACTTGTACAAAAAGTGTGATAGTTTTGATTCATGATAAGACATGTTTATTGCTTGGACTGATTGACAAAGAACTTTATGTGGAAAACTTGTTTCATAAACATGTCTAAATGCTTGGAAAGTAGTAGTGCATAATAACTTGGATGTGGAATTCACCATGGAACCATGTACTTCATTGAAACAATTTTGGTTGATCATGTGACAAATGGTATAGAAACTCTTGCTTTTATATAGCTTTGATTGAGGACAAACAAAGATTTAAGTTGGGGAGAGTTTGCTAAGTGTTTTATTCATGATAAAATAGCACATAAAATGGGGCATTTATCTGACTTGAATGACAAGATTCTAACATAAACACCTCAACTAATGAATGAAATTAATATGGTGCAAAGTCTTCTTGGTTTAGTTGACAATTGTGCAGGAAAAGGCTAAAGAATGCATCAAAGGAAGAACTCATGCCCTGCAACTTTCGCATCGCGACCAAAAGCTTCGTTATGCGAAGGAAAGCGACAGAAGGCGAGCCAGGCAAAGCAAAACAGAATCAAATCTAGCAAACTTTGCTTGAAGTTCTTGATGCGACAGGAAGCGACCAAAAGCGGTAGAAAGCGATAGGAAGCGAAATAAAACAGAATCAAATAAGTCAAACTTTGCTTGACGCGACAGAAAGCGACGGACTTCGCGACGTGGACGATCTTTCGCATAACGAAGTATGACGGTCAAATAAGGGTGGTTTGAAGAGTTCAGAGACTTAATGGAGAAGAAAAGGGAGTTCGCATAGCGAACATACTTTTGCATAGCGAAAGTAGGCGGCCAAAAACACTATAAAAGGAGATCAGAGGCACTGCAAATGGATCTTGTACTCTATCATATAGAATACTTTGAAATAGTTTAGGAAAGGAGAAATAGAAGAGGTTGTAAGGAGAAGGAGCTGGATTCACATCAAGAGTCGGGAAATCGTCGTTGATGTATATTGGTTCAACTCCATTCTTCCATTATGCTTCAAGCTACCATGAGTAGCTAAATCCCTCTCTTGTTGGGATTGGTCGTAGTTCACCGAAACAGTATGTATTATCTTTAATCATGGCGTTATATGCAATTTATGTATGAATCGTTATTGATGTTATCTTTTTTTTTACCGTTTATTTCATGGATTGAATTGATATTGACAAATACGATTCAAGTCTCGATCTAAGATAACATCTATTAAACCCTAAATGCTAGACATAGATTTAGGTTTAATATTCACAAAAAGTATCGAATCTTAATGCTACCATATTGTTTAATAGGCTGAGAAATCGTCGATTAAACCGTAAGGTAGAACTCTCATCAAAGTTTAGACATGAACTTTATTTGTAAGCGATACGTGATAATATCGAAATATGCTTAAATTATGTATAACTGATTTGTGATATACATATTGAATCGGTGAATGAAAACCAATTCCCAACAAGCCTATTCCTCTGAAACTTATCTTTAATTCTTGCACGATTTTACTTTTTGTTACTTACAAACCAAACAATCTTGAAACTTCTGTTTAGAATCATATAACTCATTGAACGGTTTTGGTATCGCCCCAATCCCTGTGGATACGATAAAACACAATACTTACATTTGATTGTACTCAACATCAGTCCTAACTGATTATTCAAACTACACCAAAGCAGCTTACAACATTGCTTTCTCTCATTTCCTTCTTAAACTCCAAATTTCATTTTTTTTGAGCAAGCACTATCGGGTTTTGAGTTGGAGGCCAATGCAGCTCAAACCAATGATTCTCACACATCACATATAACATATAGAAGGTGTCTGAACTATCACCTCCCATATGTAACATCAAAATCACAAAATGGCCACTCAATTGCACAAAACTCATGACCTGCTGCAGAAGGAATCAGGTTGATCAATCCAGAGGTTTTCCAATCAACCTAAGTACTCAAACACATCCATTGGGGTACAAGAAAGTTGTCCAAAGCATTAGAACTCAACTGTAACACCTCCATCATCAAATTCGATTCTCACTTGCAGAGGTAAAACTTGAACTCTCAAACCCAATGAATCATGCATGATAAACGTGTTTTCTTGTTACCATTGTGTTTCTAGATGTATGTAGATCATTTATCCTTAATCAATTGTTGTTTACAATTCGTGTATAGGATTTCATTGAGTTTATGCCAATTTTAGGGTTCTTCAGGTTTTATCAGATTATGTTTTGATTCACTTGATTTCAATAAAATCGAGTATTGCCATTGTATTCCTTATCTAAAAATGCATGATTTTCATATTTGGATCATGAGGAATGGTTGAGAAACGAGTGAGATAGGGGGCTTCACGTATTTGAGCTTAAGGATTAAGATGGCCATGGCGCCATTCTTCAGAAAATCAACTAGTTTTGATATATATTATTAAGTTGCCACAATATAACTGAATTGGCATTGCGCCCTAGTGGAAACACTAGTATGTTTGTGTGTGTGAGCAAGTGAGAGGTCTGGGGTTCGAATCCCCCTCGCCCCAGACCTTTTGGTATTTTTTTTCAATCATTTTCAAAGGTATTTTTCCCATATTATTATCACTTGCCATCTCCTTTCAGCCACACGCAAGTGTCTCAGTTGGTTAAGTTTTGAGTCATCCTCCCTAAGGGCGTAAGTTCATACCTTGGAGGGGGAGGGGGGGCATTTCTATTTTTTACCACTCATTTTCTTTTCACCATATTTTAATAAACTTGGAAAATTAATTTCTCATTCAATTTTAATCATTTTTTATTGTTTCTTTTTGCAAAAAATCACAAAAATGTTAAAATATTATATTCCACAAAAAAAATCAAATTTATTTAATATAATTGATATTTTTGTAAATAAATTCATTTTTATTGTTTTTAACCCTTTCAAAAAATGAATATTCATCTTGAAAATCAAAATCAAATGAGTTCTAAATCATCTTGTGATTAAAACCTCATTTTTCAAACCTTAATAAAAAATCACAAGTATTTTATTTAGACTTATTTGGTATTTTTGTCATTTTTATTCATTTTATTAAAAGGATTACTTTTAAAAGAAAATGAAATTAGGTTTCTTTGATTTTCACCCTAAAAAATCTTCTTCAAACACTCATGGGCCTCTAATAGAGTGTAAGACCTAATCCCTGTTTAACCAAAACCATTTTTGGGCATCAAACATTGTATAAGTCCCAACACCTTTTCAAAAAACCTCGGCGCGATCGCCAGTTCAAAATCAAATAACCTGGGCCTCCCCTCGTGTTGAAAATCCCATCTTTTTTTCAAAACATCCTTGGGCCTCTAATAAAGTGTAAAACCCAACCCTTTCATAAATAAACAATTTTGGGCCTCACTTATTGTATAAGTCCCTCTGTACATTTTCAAAACAACGGCACGATCGTCGCCTTTTAAAACAAAATCATCTGGGCTTCTCCTTGAGCTATAAGACCCATCTTTATTCATTTTCAAACTCTTTGGGCCTCTCCTTGAGTTGTAAGACCCATACCTTTGTACAGAAAACCTTTTGGCCCTCAGTCATTGCATAAGTCCCAGTATAATCTTATTAAAACAATTACCCTTTTGATTTAGGTTCAAATATATAGTTGTTATCAAAACTTTCTTTTATTTATTTGAACAACTAACAATACAACATGGAAGCTTACTCACGTGTAAGTTTTTATCCGCTTTCATTTACCTGCTTTAATATATATATCTGTATTGTGGGAAGCTGCACACTGTGAGTCTTCTTTCATTCTTTTAAATACATGTCAAATATATATATATATAATTGTATTGTGGGAAGTTGCGCATGTTTAGTCTTCTTTCATACCCTTTTAAATACTTGTCATATATCAACTGTATATATACTAGTATAGTTATTTAGAGTTTTCCCCGACAACTAGGTCTAGAACTAGGTAAAGCCATGTTGGTCACTCTTTAAATACAGTCAAAACTAGATCCCCATAGGATTTCCAGATACAATCTTGCCTTCTCTTGGGCTTAAACAATATGGAACAAAGAGAAAGGCAATATTCCTCGTGAACCTTTTCTCAGACTGTCACCCCTAGAAATTGTCAAAGAAATTATACTCCCCAGAGTTTATCTATTCTCGATGAATAACATCTCTTGAGCATTTTCTTACTTTCTTTCCTTCTTTCTTTTGTTGTTTTCTTTCTCTGTCTCTCCTTTTCTTTAGAATCCTTTATATAGATAACCCATCCAAGCCTAGAAGCAAGCGAAATGGTTCCCGTCGAGTACGACAGATGCGTAAGGTGTTAGTACCTTCCTTTCGCATAACAGACCCCCGTTCCCGTTTCTCTTCGCCTTGGGTTTTATCGATATTTTCCCTGTCCTTTGGGACTAAATAAAGTTCGGTGGTGACTCTGTTTTATCTTTGAGTGTGCGATTCACTCAGGTATAAACCAGCCACCTTCAGCTGGCGACTCTGCTGGGGAGTCCTTGCGCTTGCAGGTTTGGGGTCTCGCCTAGTTTTGTTTACTTTCTTGCTTGCTTGGGTGTTTATCTTTTACTTGCTTTATCTTTATGCTTTATTTTATGTTTATATATCACATTTCTTTACTGCTTTAAATATTCATATGATGTATATTCTAGATATCTGCTATATTATGTTGTTGTTGGGATGGGTAGATATTATTGGAGAGAAAAGTCCTAACACCAGGCTTAGCATACACATAGGCTAGAACGTGGATAGTCGTGAGACCTGCGTTTTGCGCATTGGGTTATCACGAGGGCCACATCCCAGATCGTGATTCGCTTGAGAATACTTCTGTCTTGTGAAAATTCACTATGACAGGGGGTTTTCATTCTGAGTCCTATGGTTTGGGCGACCTTTCTAGGGGCCACCTTGTTGTGTCTAGATCATACCTATGAGGGGGATATGGGTTTTGTAGGAAACCAAGCCACTTCATACCTTTGTTCTCTCACGCACGTCAGATCTTTGCACCTACACAGAGTTACATATGCAGATTATCCAGAAGATATTGTATCCATAACTTACATTATTGCATAATGTTATTGCATAGTGTTATTGCATCTTCATGTAAGCTTAACTTTTGAACTTGAGTTATTGCATCACCATGTGTATGTGGTACTGTTGCATCATCTACCCTTTGCATCATTGGGTATTGCATATCTCATTTGCATTCCATCTGCATAAACAACATGTGCATACATACATTTGCATTGCATTCAAACCAGAGAAAGCTCACTTTCTTCCCTTCATCAGCCAGAAGACAGTGACGACCCGACACCGGTACTTCATCAGATCTAACAGATCAAGAATCATGGTTGATTCTGAGAATACCGCTTACACAGAAATCTTGACTCAACTCCAGGGTACGATAGGTCAATTCCAGGATAACATGGACGCCATCATGGAACTCCTTTGTACTCGGAGGGATGCCACTATTACCTCTGTTGTCGCCACTGTCACTGATGCAATTGTTGTCGCTCCGGTTGTTACTTTGTCTCCTGCTGTTGAAGTACCAATTGAGACTGTTGTTCAACCTACTGTCAATTTAACAAGCTCTCAGCCCGCACTAAATAGGATGCGTGTCACCTATCCTTGGGGAGTACCCCCGAATTTCACTTATCAGACTGCCAATGGTGGTGCCTTCGCGCCTTATCAAACTTTTGCCTTGCCTGGGCCTAATGGAAATTATGTCGCTTACCCATGGGGCATGTCTACTCCTGTTCCACCTCCTGTGATGAACCCTGATGATCATGAGATTCCTCTGGTGCAGAATCATCAGACCCCTGTGTTTACTCATATGGAGATCCCTGATGAAGATGAACATGTTCATGTTCAGGTCTTGTCTCAATCTCCTCAAATTGCTGTTCACAATGCCCATTCTGGAATGCCTTACCTTGGGGCATCTTCAGCTACCATGGCACATCTGCCTGGTTATCTGTATGGTGTTCAAATGGGTTAGACTACTGGTCAGATGGTTAATTCTATATTGATACATCTGTCTCAGTTTGCTTCTCCTCAAGTACACGCTCCAGCCGCATCTCAGCTGCCAAATCCTCAGATTCTCGTCAGACCTGATGATCAGAGTAGACCTGCAGACTACAAGTTGTTAGAGGATAGAATCAGAGCTATCGAGGGTTTTTCTGCCTTTGACATGGATGCCAAAGACTTGTTCTTGGTTCCAAATGTTGTGATATCCCAGAAATTCAAGGTGCCTGGTTTGCCTAAGTACAAGGGGTTGAGTTTCCCACGAAGCCACATCACAATGTATTGCAGAAAAATGGCTTCCTACATAGACGATGATGATCTGCTCATCCATTGTTTCCAAGATAGCCTATCTGGGGCTTCCCTGGATTGGTACATAAACCTTGAGCAAGGTAAAATCAGAACATGGAAAGATCTATCTGAAGCATTCTTGAAGCAATACAAGTACAACTTGGATATGGCTGCCACCAGGTTGCAACTGCAATATCAAGCTCAGAAAGCTGGTGAATCATTCAGAGAATATGTTCAGAGGTGGCGTAAGATGGCTTCACGTGTCCGGCCTGCTATATCCAATACAGAGTCTGTTGACATATTCATGGGTACTTTTCAGGATTTGTACTATGAGAAGATGGTTGGTAGCTCATCCTCCAATTTTGCTGATGTTGTAACCATTGGGCAACGTATTGAGAATGGGCTCAGAACAGGGAAAATTTCTGACACTCTGAATCAACAATCAGGGGTCGATAAGCCACAAGGTAGTTTCTCTAAAGAAAATGAAGACGAAACAAGTGTTGTCATGGCAAGTGTCCACTTTCAAGCACAAACTCCCATGGCTCATGTACCATACTGCCCGTACCTATGCATTGCTGCTGCACAGTATCAAACACCACCTTATCAATAATCTCCTCGGGCTCATAATCAGCAAACCCATGTCCGAGAGCGTCAGAACCAGCGCAAACCCCGGAACAATTTGGAACAAAGGAATGCTCTTCTAGATCCGATTCCGGTGACTTACACTCAACTTCTCCCATACCTGGTTCAGAACTCGTTGGTGGATCCCAAAGCTCTAAAGCCACCACCAGAACCATTCCCACCTAGTTATGATCCCAATGTGCAATGCGGATATCATGCTGGGTCAGTTGGACATTCGACTGAGGATTGCAACGCTTTCAAAGCTAAAGTCTAACAGTTGATTGACAAGAAGCACTTAACCATTCGAGGTGAGAACGGTGGTTGAACAGAAATCCCTTGTTCGTGTAATGGCCAAGATTTCAAAAGCATCCATTGAAATAATTGATCAAGCCTGTGAGCACTTCCTCAACATTGGCAACCATTATGTCATTCCATCTTTCCCATTTGTAATCTTTTGTTTGTCAAGAATTGTTCATTTGTAAAACTTGTTTGTTTTCATATGATAATAATGATGAAATGAATATGTATGTTTTGAATAAATTCATTCGTGTTCACTCATACTTTTTATCTGTATCACACATTTGATCAAGCAAAATCAAAGGATAATGATGAAATCAAAAATACATGAGATCGCTGTTTGTATGCTTTTGAATGAAACTCTGCTGACGATGTATGGCACTAGTTCTATTCCCAAACACCAGACTAAGGAAGATAATCCCTAGTCAACCCCTTTGGGTCTTGAAGTAGGAGTTTCTTTATGTACACATCAAACCCTCAATCTTAACTAGGGGCAGGGTAGTCTTCAGTTAGTTTGACCAGGCGTTCAAATTTCAAAAGAGGATTATCCCATCTGCACATCCTATTCCTTGCAAGAGGTCGAAAAAATCACAAATCCACAATGGTTATCCCTCATCAATCAAAGGAGCGAGGCAGTCACAACTCACCCTTACAAATCAAACAAATACATGTCACGTGATTTTGTTCAAAAAAAAAGAGCAAAAGAGAAAAAAAAAAAAAGCCCACTAAGTCAAAAACTCAAAAACAAATGACTTTGGCAAAAATTAGGGTATCCCAGTAGACTGCAAAGTCAAAATAATCAGTCTATGGGAAAATTAGGGAAAACAAAAAGAAAAAAACTGAGAATCAAAAGCAAAAATCCTCAATAAGAACAAGTTCGTGTGATCACATGTGACAAAAACAAAAGGTGAGTGACTGCCGCGCCAAAATTCTTGTCGGTTCCTTCACCATCACGTCCACCATTTAAAGTCTCTTTGAAAGGAAAACGCTTGTGTCAAACTAGCTGAACGTAGGACTGGAGAACATCAAGGAGAATGGGTGGGATTAAAATAAATTTTGAGCCTTATATCCTTTCTTTCTGAAACCGTGAACCAGACCACGTTACAACCCGCAAAAGACCTAATTGAAGTAGGGTTTATTTCAAAAGCATACTACAGTGAGATCACGTCAAAGCTGACTCCCGAAGATTTGCTTATTATTTGTGCTGATTTTGACATGGCATACTAAATAGTGATTTAGTCGCTATATGTCACAATTTTAGTGAACATACTTGGATTTCAAAACTGACATATGAATGGCAATAGCATTATCATTTTCAAAACAAACATTTTTTACTTGCAAACAAGCACTTGACATCAAAAAGTTTCCACAATGGAGAGTTTGGTCATCTCAAGGGGCAAAACGCCTGGAAACTCTGTTGAGCAAAAGGGCCTAGCCACCTCAAGACTCAGTCGATCTGGGCCAATCACGTCGAGACTCGCAAATATCTCAAAGATCAGTTGGTCAGGGGCATTCCTCCAAAGATTGATCATCCAGGGGCAAAATCACTTCCGAGCTCACGTTGGGACAGGTCACCTCAATAGCACAAGAAGTCAACTCTCAAAGAGAAGGTTAATCAAGGGCACACTATTCTGATACACTGGGGCAAGTCGGATTAAGATCATCATGTGACACAACTGTTTCCTACCGTGTCACTGGGGTAATCCATGTAGATACCCAACCGACTGGGGTAGAGACATGCTACCAAAGTACAAGTTCTCTCCCTATTTTGAGACAGGAGCAATGGTGCATCAACAACTGCTGATCCTGAAGTAGGTTTTAGGGAATCACGTCTTTACGGCTGCACCCTAACCTTAACTCTTTCACCTCCCACAACAAAAGCACTTGAATTATTGCATAGACCAGTCTTATGCATTAATCATGTCGCTTCACTCATGTGTATCGTCCATTTAACATAAACCCGATTACTGACATTCTGCATATAGTAATCATCGTCGCATAGCACTGCATCCTTAAATGCATAGCATAATCATCAAGATGGAGCATTACGCCATACAGGTTCAAACGTTCCTCCCAATCAAAATCCAGTCCTCGTCTGGTAGTCGGTTCCCGTTTGACCTTGCCCTTCAAATTCCTGTTCCCGTCTGGTAGTCAGTTCTCGTATAGCTTAATCAAAACCCAGTTCCCATCTGGTAGTCAGTTCTCATCTGGCTTAATCAAAACCCAGTTCTCGTCTGCAAGTTAGTGCCCGTCTGACTTGTCTCTTTAAATTCCAGTTCTCGCCTGGTGGTCAATTCTCGTTTGACCTTGTCTCTTTAAAATCCAGTTCTCGTCTGGTAGTTAATTCTCGTTTGACCTTGTCTCTTTCAAACCCAGTTCTCGTCTGGTAATCAGTGCCCATCTGACTTGTCTCCTCGAAGCCCAGTTCTCGTCTGGTAGTCAGTTACTGTCTGACTGATCTTTACATAATTCAATCCTTGCCTTCTAGTCAATTCCCGTTTGACTTGTCTCTTTAAAACCCAGTTCTCGTCTGGTAGTCAGTCCTCGTATGACTTACCTCTTCAAAGCCCAGTTCTCATCTAGAAAACTTAATCCTAGTCCTCGTCTGGTAAATTTAAATTCAGTTCTCATCTGGTAGTCAGTTCTCGTCTGACCAATCTTTACAAAATCCATTCAGTTCCCGTCTGATTTATTCAAACTTTCCCAGTTCTCATCTGGCAACCTTTTTCAATGTCCAGTTCTCGTCTGGCAAACTTTTCCAGTGTCCAGTTCTCGTCTAGCCAACTTTTTCAACATCTAGTTCTCGTCTGGCACACCTGTTTCAAAGTCTGGTTCTCGTCTGGCACACTTTCCAAGTCCAGTTCGCGTCTGGCAAACTTTTTTACAGTTTCTTCCGTTCTTTTGGTTCATCCAAAGTCCTTTTCTTGTTCTCTGGTCCGTCCAGAACATTCCAACTTGCAACAACCTGCACCTTTGCATTGCATGATCTCAAGCATCATGTAGAACACATACATGGCATACGCATTGAGCATACTCCCTTTCTTTTGGCCTGAATCATCTACCAGCTGATATTTAGCCAAACTTCAAACACTCTTTACGCTTGAAACTCTTTTTTTGTTGCCGTCGGCCAAATTTTCGAGCTACTCTTTTATTTAATCCCCTTCTACCTCGAATCATCGAAAAGCTAGCTCAATTCGTACATTTAGGTCCAAGAGGATTAAATAGGGGCAGCTGTCGTAACCCGAAATTTGACCTCCCTCTTTTGCCTTTTGCATAAGCACAAACATTCGCATCGCTGGCATATGCATCCACACTTTTCTCTATGTGTTTCTTGTTGCAGGATTTTTCAGGTTTTTATGCCCGATTAATCGCATCTTCACGAGGTCATTACATCATCAAATCAAGCTCAAAATAAAGGTTTCCATGTTTACTCATCAAAATAAGAGGTGGAAAATCGAAACCGGGACTTCAATATCATTTCCCAAGCAAAATTGGGCAAAATTGGCTTAAGTAACCAGTTACCCTATGGTGAGTAACCGGTTACTCTGTACAAAGTTGCAGTTCCTGCTGCATTTTTTGGGACAGCAGCTGTGTACACTCTTTGGTCTTTGGTTCTACAGTGTTCTAGCAGTATGTGGAATACTATAGACATCTCTAGACATTTCAAGACTATCCAAGATATTCCAAGTGCATTTATTTTAATGCTTCACTCTAAATTAAGTGCACCATGTTCCTTGATTTCCAAGCATGTCAACCTTTGGATGTTGGAGTTTACATTGGGATTGTTACCTAGTTGATCCTAACTAACCGAGTTAACCGCTTGACTCAGTGAGTCAAGTGTAACTAACTCTTAGCCTAGTTCCAAACCACCCAAAGCTAAGTCTAAACCAAATTCCAAACCTCTCACACTCCAAACCAAAAGTCTATATAAACAAAGCTTCGCTCATTTTTCAAGGGGACCAATCACTCTCAACCATTTCACACAAATCTCCCACATTTCACTCTCAATTCTCCCACATTCTCTCTGATTTTTTTCTGCAACTTCTTCATCTTCATCTCGATTTTCTTCCCAAACCTCACCATAGCTCTTCTCCATTGAAGATTAATCACTTCTACATTGGAAGTGATTATTTCTTGAGCTTAACCTTCATCACATTGCAATTATACTTAAGTTTTTGGAGTTCTATTGGCTTTTGGATTCATCTCAAGTGTCTTCTTCAAGTTTCAACGGTTCGAATTCGTATTTCGGAGTTTCGTCGCAATTTGCTCGGTTTCGATGCATTTCGGATATAATTGAAGACTCCTTTGGTTTTCCTTGATTATCTTCATCAAGATCACTTTGCAACAATCACCAAGCCAAATCTCCGGCTTGTAGGTTGGTAGATCTCACTAATTTTACTGTTTCAAGCATTTTCGTATCATTCGCGATGTAGTTTCGATACTTTTTGTGTGTGAATTAATTTTTCATTATTTGATCCATGATCGTGATGTGTAAATCGATTTCATCACTGCTTATCTGCTGTTTTCAAACTTGATTTTCGTGCACAAATCCATACCTTAGCATGTGATAGTTTAAATAAGTGATTTAAAGGTTGAAAGTGCTTTTTTCAGCAACTGATTTTGCCACTGTCACAGTGGTAACCGGTTATCATATGGTGAGTAACCGGTTACTCAGTGTATTTTTCAACAAAAAGCGCAATTTGCAAGCAAGTAACCGGTTACCCTATGGTGAGTAACCGGTTACCACTGTAACAGAAGTCCATTTTCATGCTTTTTCAAGTGTGTTTGCCATGCTTTCTTCCTCTAACTTCCATGGATTGATATGCTCGATTTTTATGGATATTTTAAGTGTCATTTCACTTCTGTTTGAAGCATATTCATGAACTTTCGATGCACATTTTTTATTATTCAATTTGTTCACATTCTTGGCGTTTTCTTTAATCACATGACACATGATTTATGATACATGCTAATTGTAGCGAGCGATTTTTGTCGGTGACGCGACCACCTTATCGCTAGAGTTGGGTTTTCCTCCTCAGGGAGAAAGGAGTGCTACTTTCTGATTTCTTATTTATCCCATGAAGCTGAAAGGGAAAGGGATGCAATCTAAAACTAACCTTGCACAAAATGTTTAACTGAACAAACGCTTAAAGAGATTGGGGGGTCCGGGGTCAGGTTATACAATTGGTAGTTATCAGCTACCCATCCTATATGTGGTTATCCACAGGATATTAGCTTTAGGTTTCGCTTTGTACTTAATGGTGTTTATCTGTTAATGGCTTTGGGAAATTTTCTTGGGAAATATGAGAGAGAGATTGAGTTTTTGTTGATGTTTTTGGTAAGGTGTGTGACCTAAGTTTTTATTGGTGTATGAAGGTATTGGACCTAGAGTTTTTTATTAGTATGCTCACTAAGATTTCGCAATCTTATGCCTACATATTCCCGTTTAAACGAAATAGGGAAATTAGAGCAGTCATAGTTCCTCCTATTCTAAGGGAGGAAAAAGATGTTTTGGTGTCTTGTTCAAAGCCCAGAATTAAAGCTAAAAGGTTGATTTGTGTCTTGTTCAAAGCCCAAGATTGAAGCTAAAAGGTTGATTGATTCCACTAGGGAAGTCCTTATACAAAGCCTAAGAGGAGGATGTATGAGACCGACTCAACAAGAGAGTGGATATATTGGTGTCTTGTACAAAGCCCAAGACAGAGGCTAAAAGAGTCTGACTCTTTGGGGATATCCTTATATAAAGCCTAAGAGGAGGCTAACAGTTTGACTTTTCCAAGGAAAATGTTCTTTCTGTCTTGTACAAAGCCCAAGATTGAGGCTAAAAGGGATTTTTGACTCCGTTGGGGAGGTTTATATATGTCTTGTACAAAGCCCAAGATAGAGGCTAAAATGAGTTTGTCTCAACAAGAGAGTTCTTTTATATATCTTGTACAAAGCCCAAGACGGAGGCTAAAGGAGTTGACTCAACAAGAGAGTGCTTTTATATGTCTTGTACAAAGCCCAAGACGGAGGCTAAAGGAGTTGACTCAACAAGAGAGTCTTTTATACTCAACAAGAGAGTGATTTGTTGTCTCATACGAAGCCCGAGATTGAGGCTAAAAGGAGATTGACCCAACAAGAGAGTCTGAAAAGTGGTGGACTCAACAAGAGAGTCTGAGAAGTAATTGACTCAACAAGAGAGTTCGAAAAGTGATTGACTCAACAAGAGAGTCTGAAAAGGTTAGCTCTGCTGGGGAGAATCATTGTAGAAAGCCCAAGAGGAGGTTGACTTTCCTGAGGAAAGGATCATTATACAAAGCCTAAGAGGAGGCTATCTTACTGTTGAGGATTAGATCTATGGGCAGACCCAAGGGTGGGGAACTCTCATGAGAGAGACCGGGTTTCTGCTGGAGATTTATCCAGAGTGATCGGTGTTTTTTCCTATGTTTGAAAGGAACTTGAGAATGTCTTTGAGACTCAAAGGGGTTTAGACTGTCCAAGCCTACCGGTGTTGAAGAGTTTTATCTTTTGTAGGATGCCCAAAAGAGGGTAATGGCCTCAATGGATGAGAATCAACCCTAAAGTGGCTTGAGGTTTGACACTGGAAAGACTGGTCTAGAAAAGGATGACTAAGTTATGTCTTATACCTTTAAGAGGTCGTTTAGGGTCCTTGTATTAAGCCCAAGAGAAGTCATGAGAACTTCTAAGAAGCCAACGGGTCCTTGTACAAAGCCCAAGAGAAGGCGGGGATGCTTTTAGGAAGCCTGTGGGTCCCCGAACCAAGAGAAGTTCAAGAAATGCAATTCACAGAGAAGAGATCATTCCAGGAAAGTTCGAGTATTTGGAAGGAACTCAAGAGATGCTATTCACGGAGAATAGATCAACTCCGGGGAGTAGAATTTCTTTGACAATTTCTAAAGGTGACAGTCTGAGAAAAGGTTCACTGAGAATACTGCCTTTCTCTTTGTTCCATATTGATTAACCCCAAGAGAAGGGAAGACTGTATTTGGAAATCCTATGGGGATCTAGTTTTGTTTGTATTTAAGAGTGACCAACAGGGCTTCACCTAGTTCTAGACGTAGTTGCCGGGGAAAACTCTAAATAACTATACTAGTATATATACAGTTGATATATGATGAGTATTAAAAGGAGTATGAAAGAAGACTAACCATGCGTAGCTTCCCACAGTACAGTTATGTATATTTGACATGTATTTAAAAGAATGAAAGAAGACTAACCATGCGCAGCTTCCCACAATACAATTATGTATATGAAAGCATATAAAAGAAAGCGGATAAACACTTACCCGTTGTAGAGCTTCCATGATGTTTTGTTAGTTGTCCAACAAAGAAATTAAAGAAAGTTTTGATAGCACCTATAAATTTGGATTCAAAATCAAAGGAGAAAGTATTTTGAACAGAGATCGGGGCTTACAGCTCAGGGAGAGGCCCAAATTTTAACAGTGATGGTACTGTTGTTTTGTATCGGGACTTATACAACGACTAAGGCCCAAAAAGTTTTGGTCAAAAGGGGATTGGGTCTTACACCTCAAGGAGAGGCCCAAAGAGTTTGAAAATGAATAGAGATGGGTCTTATAGCTCAAGGAGAAGCCCAGTTGATTTTGTTAAAAAGGCGACGATCTCGCCGAACGTTTGAAAATATACAGAGGGACTTATACAATGTGTGAGGCCCAGAAGGTTTTATTTACAAAGGGTTTGGGTCTTACACTCTATTAGAGGCCCAAAAGTGTTTTGAAAAAGGGAATGGGACTCTTAGCTCGAGGAGAGGCCCAAATGATTATTTGTTTGAAAAATTGCCGTTAAAAATCGAGATTAGTGCAGAAAAATGCAGGTGGTTTGTTGCTGTCATCGCAGGGGTTTGGACTGCAGAATCGCAGGGCCCGCTTAGCGCGGTCTAGTGCGCTTAGCACGGTCTGGAGAAATTTCGCCTCTTCGAGGCAGAGACCTGCGCGCTTAGCGCGACCTGGGGTTGAAAAGTATTATTTTTATTGACTTAAAATTCAGGGAAAATATCTGTTTTATATTATATTAATGTTGTGTTGTTGCTGTTGTATGGTGAGCATGTATTGAGGTGTTATTGCTTGTTTTGTTGATGTTGATGTGATAATCTGAAATGCATGATTAAATGATGTAAAGATGTGTAGTTGTTGTATTGGTGCAGTGATGTATGTTTAGATGAATCCATGTTGACTGTTAACTGATGTTGGTATGAAGATGAGTATGCTGTGTGTATGCATGAGTCGCTGTCGCATGTTGTCATTGATGGTGCATGCAATGTCCATAGTTATGGGATGGCGTGCCCAGGTGGGGTGTTATCGTCTATCCGAATTCCTTGATGGAATTGTTGTTGTTGGTGTGATTGTGCACCGAGATGGGGTGTAAGCAATCACAGATGTTGGTGCGATCATGAAATATGGGCCGTACGTGACCATGAAACAGGGGTCGTTGGTGTGATCATGAAATAGGGGTCATACTTGACCAAGAAACAGGGTTCGAGAGTTCCGACGGGAACTGTGATCATGAAACAGGGATTGATTTTGGTACCACATGCATTGAGTCTAGTCGAGTCTCCTTTGCATTCTCTTGTTGGTTGTGTCGCATGATGGTTGGTATAATTATTGGTGATTGTCTGTGCATAAGTTGAGGTGTGTGATTCTTGTTGGATGTTACGATATGGTGAATAAATTGATGATGTATGCTTTTCTATTTATATCATCTCTCTTTTTCATTGATTTAAGAATCTCACCCCTTCTGTGTTTGGTGATGCTTTAAACGGCATCTTGCAGATACTCAAGAGTAGTTGGAGTCGTGGTCGGTGAAGACGAGGTACTTTCCCTTGTGGTGTCTGCTCTGACATGTAACATAGGGAGTCGGGAACGCTTATTGCATGAGATTTTTTGTTAAAAGGATTTTGTTGTCTTTAAAGTTTTGAATTAAAAGTTGTCAGTTAAAACCGTTATGTTTCCTTATCATTGTTATGATTGATTTTTCTGCTGCATAATAAAAGTTGGTTTATTGAATTATACAATATGTTACATGTCTAATGAAGAGCAAGTATGTTGTCGAAAGTAATGCCTTAAATATAATTGGATGATTTTACTCTGATTTTTGATTAAATATTACGGGGGAATTTAGGGTGTTACAAAGTGTCGCTCCCGGGATTTTCATCCAAGTACAAACGCGAAAGTGGCACCGAAACAGAGTCGCCAGCAATGTGTATTTATCCCATGAGAGGGAAAGGAAACACTGCATAAACCTGAAGGAAAGGAAAGAGCATGGTCTCGCGACCAAGAGAACTGGGTTCGGGAGTCGGTTACGCGAGAGGAAGGTATTAGCACCCCCTCGCGTCCATCGTACCCGATGGGATCCACGCTTGCTGTTTCGATCAAAGGGTGTAAAGAAAGGATACTGGAAAAGGAACTGAAAGAAAGAAAGGAGAAAGAAAAGAAAAGGAACGGGAAACAAATGTAGGGAAAATAAAAGAAGTGCTCGAATGGGCCCTACCCCACTGCCTACGTATCTCATCGGGAGCATGAGAATCAGAGCGACGTAGTTCCCCTCACTGGGGATGAATTGTTTGTGTTTTAGGGAACGGCTTACGTTCTAGCTCAGGTGTTGCAGGCTCGCTGGTCCGAGTGCGTTACCATCTTACAAGAGAACGAGTAGAAGCGCGTTCGTGCGTTGAGAATGAATGAGATGAGAAAAGAATTCCCGAAGGAAAGACGTTATTGTTTGTTTTTGTCTTTTAGAAGGAAGTGTTTTGGATTTGTTTGCATATGATAGTGTATTTGGATCTTAGTCATTGGAATGTGTACATTCTCACATTCCAAGATGGAATGGGTAAGAAAGCACACTAAGAGTGAAGAAGACCCTCACACTTAGTTCCAATTATCAAGGTTCAAACACACTAGCATACTTGTGTTTATTAAGTGTTTTGTTGATTATGAAGTGAAGAAGTGTTTTTTATTATTTGCACCTTCAACAAGTATTGCATTTAAGTCCCTCATACAAGATCAAATGTTTAACACATTGACCCAAGATGGGCTATATGCTACACATTCTAAGATTACAAGAGAAGACCCCTTATAATCTTTTCTTTATATGAAAGGCCTAAATGCAATAAATGCCTACCTTTATTAGATATTTTGAATTTTCTTTAAGAGATGAGAAGAGAGACTCAAGGGAGGAGAAAAGGTAAAACCTATATGGACTAAGACTCGATCCTAATTGAAGATTAAAGAGAGTGATCCTAAAGGTTTGTGAGGTTTCAACCTAAAGTCTAAAGAAAGAAAGAATTAAACAATTCACTTCCAAAGTAGAAGATGAATTGTAATTCAAAAAGGGAAAGTAATGAGTTATTAAAAGAAAGCACATAAGTGCTTAACAAAACACAAAATGGAATTGTAAAAGAGAAAGGATAGAAGTTGAATGTGGATTCCTTATCCACACTCAATTGAAACTTACCAAAGCCCCTACATGGTTAGCACAATCACTTACAAGTAAAGTAAGAAAATATAATGAACAAATCAAATTCAAACAAGTTGACAAACAAAGTAAAATGAGATTAAATGCTATACATGCTTCCAAGTCAGAATGTAACTCATATTTACACAACCTAATGTTATCCTAAATGAGCATACCAAATCATGCAAACAAAATCTCAATCCAACAAGAAGCAAAGAAGAAAAGGTGAAGTGATGTGAATGTGGTTCATACTTGTGAAACAAGTGACTTAAGGTGCAAGATAAACATCAAACATGCAAAGATGAAACCCAAATGTCACAATCAGAAGTCAATTAACATGTTATACATCCTCAAACAAAACCACAACTCATGGCACAAGTGCCTTCATGATCAAGCAAACCAAACATGAGGCATGCATTCACAAAATGAACAAGTTAAACTTCATGCTTCAAACAAATAGAAAACATGCTTCAAAAATTATGACTTTCACCAATCAAACACCTTAAACACATGCCATTAACATATCAAGTCCACAAGCAATGAATCAGAACCAAAGTCACTCAACAATTAGGTCAAAGTCTCATGGAAGTTTCATGCATTCATGCTCAAAGCAACACATCAAAAGTCATCCAAAAAAGACTTAAAAATCATATCATAAATCTCAAACATACCCCAACATATTGTGACCACAATGCAAAAAGAAAGGCATCAAAATCATTTTTTATGATCAAGAACAAAAATGCACAAAATCATATGTCACATTAAGTATGCATACAAATGGAAATTCAAAAGAAATAATGGAACAGGGGCAAAATGGTCATAAAATCAGAAAATAAAATCATAGAAAATTTCCTAAATGTTTTAAGAATACACATGAATTTTTGTAGAATTTTCCAATATGTTTTGGTATTTTTAAAAATTGAAAAGCAAACGTGTGTAAAAATAGAAAAATAAAATGAAATGCAAAGGGAAGGGGAGGTGTGAACATAGCAATTATGCAGTTCAAATTAATTGGGCTTGAAAACATGGGGGTGTGGGTAGCAATCTGATTAGGTCCAATTGCGCGCCAAACACAATAACAAAAATGCACCTGCAGTCAACAATCTTGACTCACTCACAACCATTAGATCAATTCAAAGTCAAGTCTAGGTCAAGGTAATCAAGATCAATGCACGTGCGTGAGGACACACACTCACTACCATGCACTGCACCACATAGTGCTTAAGTGAAATCAGAAAATATGCACATGATTTGCACGTGAAATTTAATGTGCTGGTACATTGTAGGCCACACGATCAGAAAACATGAACGGATAGGATTAAAACATGATAAACCCTAACAGTTAAAGTCACCGGCCGGAGAGGGACCTCCGGTCACCTTCTCCGGTCACTCACCACCGTCTGCAACCTTCAAACTCTCCAGAAATTCACAAGCCATATATCAAAAGAAAGCTGAACTCACGCACATCACTAATCTACCATTTAATTTCACAGATCAATCATGTATAAAGAGAATCGAGCACAAACATTTTTGCCCTAGAAAATATTCTAAACACCTATAGTGCCTATCACTAGCCAGAACTCACACTGCTTCTAGTAAGCCACAAATACCATGAAAACAAGCTAAATTCAGTGAAGAAAGTTTGAGAAGAATGGAACCTGAAGTTGGAGAACTCTTGGATCAACAGAAAACCAGAGAGATGCAATTAACCTTGAGCTTCCTCAGAGCAAAATAAATGCTCAGAATCTTTAGATCTTGAAGAAGATAGTTGGAGATTTGAGAATATAATGTTGCTGCACTTGGAGGATTATGGTTGATTCAGTCTCTTCTTGATCCAGCAATACCAAATAATGATGATGATTGATGAAGATGAGTGATGGAAATGATGAATTCGTATGAGATCAGAGAGAGAGAATAGAGAGAATTTTGAGAGAAAGAGTGAGAATGATTTGAAGTGAGAGTGAAAAATGAGAATCCTCTCTTGAAATTGTGAGAGTTTCAGCTTATATATCCAAGGTTAACTCCCAACCAGTTCAGTTAACAGTTAGAACTCTAGTTAAACTGAGTTAGTTAACTGAGTTTGAGTTAACTAACTGAGTTAGGTGGTTAATGGCACGAGTTGGGGAAGTTCTGTTAGAGTGAGGGTGAGGTTCATGGAGTTATGGTGGGAGCAAGGAGAAAGTGAATTGGCACTGTTGTGTAGCAGGGGCTTGCGCATCAGAAACTTGGTAAGCAAGTTTGTTCTTTCTATTCCCATGTGTGGCACGTGATAGTGTGCATTGTGTAGGTGATATGTTTGGCCAAATGTGGAAATAAAGTGTGGAAGTGTTTGTGGTGTGTGTGAACCAGAATCCTGCAACATGCTATCAATGCATCCATTCCAACATAGGGTAGTTCGTGGGGGTTTTTCTCTCTACTCATTGAATGGTTTGGCAAGGTTTTGGAGTCATGGAAAAGAGGAACTATCATGGAACAATATTGATGTTGAAAACAAGTCAAATGGAAGTGTCCAAGGTGATGAAAAATTGCTTGAAACAAAAGGAATCAAAACTGGTGTATGGCGTAGTAATGGGGTTGGTTGGCAAGGCAACATGGCGCCTGGGTTTTCAGCATAACCAACATGACTTTGAACCCTTAAAACTATCTCATAACTTGATCAAACCAAAAATTGTCCAACATGAATATTGAAGATGACAATGCAATGAACAACTTTCATGTTGAAAAGTTTTCCATTTGAGGCCTTTAACCATGAGAAAAATGAGTGGACATTAGGCCCACCACATGTTTGTTAAAATGACTGCGCGCGTGCCCTGAAAATCTTGGTCATGACCTAGTTTTGAACCTACTTTGCTCAAACTTTGATCAATCATATCTCACTCAATTTTTATCCAATGGAGATGTTCCACACATGGATTTGAAGCTTAAAACAAGATCTTTCATTGAGGCAGAGTGGATTTTTCATTTGGTGCTCCAAATTTAAATGGCCTTGGTTCAAATTCTGATGCAAAATGGCCAAAACTTGCTATTTTTAGTAACCCTACTTCATCCAAAAATGGCAACTTTCCACATCTTGATTTTTTCATGATTCCTTTGGAGTTTCTTGACCAAATTTTGTACATTGGACATATGCAACATGAATTTCATGATTTTGGGCTCAAAAAGTCAAGAGTTGACTTTTTCCCCTGATTATTTGACTTTGCCCCAATTTCCTGATTTTTGATCTTTCTTCCAATTGAACCACCTCCAAAACCAATTGAGATGCAATTTTCCACATACATACACTTAGGGACATATGGAATACCATGACATCAAGTTTTGTCCAAAAAATCAAAGATACCCTGATTTAATTGGAAACCCTAATCTTGACCCCCTCTGGTTAGGAGGAAAAAATGCAGTCTTCAATTTCAAATTCCTCAGAGTATGTTGTGTATCCCTTTAAAGGATGATGGGATATGCCACTTGAGGATGATTTTGAATCAATGAGCTATCTCTTTTGAGGATTTTCCTTCAATTTTTGAACCTCTTGCATGATGAAAGATGTATTGCTTCAATCTCCCATTGGATTTCACTTTCTTGAGATTGTGGATGATCAATTGAGGTAGTATGAGACATGAGAGACCTCTTGGCTTGCCTTGAGACCACTTATTTGACCCCTTGGTGTTTTGAATGATCCTTTGATTGTCCACCTTCCACCTGATCACATGCCCTGATGGTAAGAAGGATGCCATGCTTCATTTTTCTATGTTAAATGCAATGCAATGTTAATGAGATGGATATGATATGCTAAATGATAATGCCATGCTATGATGACAAAAGGGAAGAGCAAATTTTGGGGTATTACAGCTGCCCCTATTCAAGCGCTGTAGACCTGAATGCCTGAAAGCCAATGCTTTCGGACTTTCAAGGTCTATAGTGATTGAATACCAAAAATAACCAAAAATTTGCTCTGGGTGAAGAAGAAAAGGGATATAAACCCAACGAAACTGCTGGATTGAATCCTCGATGAAACGTCGGAGAGATCTGTCTTTTGAACGATGCCAGACGACTACTGGCTTGCCACACTACTGGTGGACTTTAATAATGTCTTTTATGCAATTCCAGACGACTACTGGCCTGCCACACTACTGGTGGACTTTGGAAATGTCTTTTGAACGACGCCAGACGACTACTGGCTTGCCACACTACTGGTGGACTTTAATAATGTCTTTTATGCAATTCTAGACGACTACTGGCCTGCCACACTACTGGTGGACTTTGATAACGTCTTTTGAACGACGCCAGACGACTACTGGCTTGCCACACTACTGGTGGACTTTAATAATGTCTTTTATGCAATTCCAGACGACTACTGGCCTGCCACACTACTGGTGGACTTTGATAACGTCTTTTGAACGACGCCAGACGACTACTGGCTTGCCACACTACTGGTGGACTTTAATAATGTCTTTTATGCAATTCCAGACGACTACTGGCCTGCCACGCTACTGGTGGACTTTGATAACGTCTTTTGAACGACGCCAGACGACTACTGGCTTGCCACACTACTGGTGGACTTTGGAAATGTCTTTTTGAACGACGCCAGACGACTACTGGCTTGCCACACTACTGGTGGACTTTGGAAATGTCTTTTTGAACGACGCCAGACGACTACTGGCTTGCCACACTACTGGTGGACTTTGCAGCTTCGTGCCACCCGAAGATGGACTTTTGCCAATCCACTGTTGGGCTTTTGCCACCCGAAGACGGACTTTTGCCAATCCACCGTTGGACTTTTGCCACCCGAAGACGGACTTTTGCCAATCCACTGTTGGACTTTTGCCACCCGAAGACGGACTTTTGCCAATCCACCGTTGGACTTTTGCCACCCGAAGACGGACTTTTGCCAATCCACTGTTGGACTTTTGCCACCCGAAGACGGACTTTTGCCAATCCACTGTTGGACTTTTGCCACCCGAAGACGGACTTTTGCCAATCCACTGTTGGACTTTTGCCACCCGAAGACGGACTTTTGCCAATCCACTGTTGGACTTTTAGCTGCTTTGCCACCCGAAGATGGACTTTTGCCAATCCACTGTTGGACTTTTGCCACCCGAAGACGGACTTTTGCCAATCCACTGTTGGACTTTTGCCACCCGAAGACGGACTTTTGCCAATCCACTGTTGGACTTTTGCCACCCGAAGACGGACTTTTGCCAATCCACTGTTGGACTTTTAGCTGCTTTGCCACCCGAAGATGGACTTTTGCCAATCCACTGTTGGACTTTTGCCACCCGAAGACGGACTTTTTCCAATCCACTGTTGGACTTTTGCCACCCGAAGACGGACTTTTGCCAATCCACTGTTGGACTTTTGCCACCCGAAGACGGACTTTTGCCAATCCACTGTTGGACTTTTAGCTGCTTTGCCACCCGAAGACGGACTTTTGCCAATCCACTGTTGGACTTTAAGAATTTTAAAATCCAATTACTCTCTGCCTCTGCTGAGGAACCACAATCAATGATTTAATCTCGGAGACTCCTAAAAGGATAATATCTCTGCTGGCGAATGGATGAACAATCCGTCTGCTTCGAATTGTCAAGCTTGCCAAAAATAAATTGGACTTTAAGATATGAGGGAATGACGACTCTGCCAGGAATTATTCCATCTGTTTGGGGGAATGAATTCTGGTCACAGCGATTCCGCTGGGGATGAGAATTTTTAAATGACGTCCTGCTGGGGAAATGAGCCATTAAAACTCTGCTTGGGGATTTATTCAACCCAAGATCCTTTATAGGGATTATCAACCTTCTGACCCGGCTGGGGAAAGGCTGTACCATCCTTGTTGAGGAATAGATTCTGTCGATCTGATAAACCTCTGCGGGGAGAACAACAACTCAGCTGGGGAGTATTGCTGACAAGATTCGATGCTGACCTCTGTGGGGGATCATTACCAGAGACACAAACTTGCTGGGGACCAGGGCTACTTTGCCAGGGATATGCGAATCCTGGTTAGAACATTTCCCTGCAACTTGCTAGGAAAGAGTCCTTAGAGATCTGTTGGGGAAACCCAAAGCAAATCCACAGTAGTCTGCTGAAGAATATGACTGTCAAGCTTAGGATAAGTACCACAATGCCCCATGTTAGGCGAGCTTCCCTTTAGACAATTCCGTTAGGGATGACGAGTTTATAACAAACTCTGCTGGAGGAAACTGCTTTAAAACGTCTCGTGCTGGGGAATGCCTTTTGAGAGGATTTTACAGAAGACCAACTGTCCTCGAACTCTACTGGGGATGATCAACACTTCATGATGGGGAAACAAACATGCCCCATGCTTGGACAAACCAACAATTTGTCCCCGAAGAAGATGTCATAAGAGGATTTTACAGAAGATTTAGCCTCTTCAAACTCCTGCGACTTCGCTGGGGATAATGACCATCAGTTTCGGTGTCGACGAGACCACTCTTTTGGGGAACCTGTGACCGTTATCGACACAGAAAAGCTTGTAGCTGTTGGAAGGACTGAATAAGAGAATCGACTTAATAAGATACCACGATACCCAGTTGAGCTCAATTCGTTGATATCGAATCGTCATGACCGACCGTCGACCGAATGATGGACTTAATCAGTGAACATTGTGACAAAAGGGTGACCACCTTTCTCGAACATGATTGCCCCAGTCTTCTGCATGGAAGTAAGTGATTACTCGTCTAGAAGACATGATCCCGTGATCTCGCAAAGGCTTCAATTTTGCCTTTAAGCCTAGTATGAGGCTGCTACCTGCAAGCAAAGGATATGCACGTATACCCCGTGCGAGATATGACTTCTGCAACTGAGAAAATCTAACTCTGAACCACCACTTGTTGGGGAGAAAGGTTTGCATGCAATCTCTTGCTGGAGAACATTATTAATGAAGCCTACTGAAGACGGGGACCAAAAATGCCTTGGGTTGGAATGCCCCTTAGTTTCACTCCTTTTGGCTGATTGACTGCATATGCGTGACCAACTGTTTTTCTTCACTTGTCCCAAACCAACATGGTCCACCGGAAGAAATTGTCCCAAGAGGATTTTACAGAAGACTTGACATCCAAAACGCTTCAATGTCTTCAAACTCTCGTAGAGATTCGTTGGATCTCGCCGTAACTGCCCCAGACCGCATGGATTACTTAGAAGAAGTCATCGCATGAGGATTTTACAGAAGACTTGGCAAGCTCAATGCTTCAGTGTCTTCAAACTCTTGTAGAGATTCGTTGGATCTCGCCGTAACTTCCCCAGACCGTATGGACTACAGAGGAATTCGCCTTGAAAAGATTCATGAACAATCTCATACCGCCGTGGGATATTCTGTCCCAGTATTCTGAACTCTGGATAGGCTGATTAGTCGTTTGGATGGACTAACTTCTCGTGCTCTTGGTATAGCTTGCCCCAGTATGAACCTTGAAGTGGTTTTGCCCCTGACTACTGATCTTCGAAGGAAAACAAAAAATGCTTGCATTTGTAGGGATTTGAATCTCGCAGTAATTGCCCCAGTTTGGCTGAACGTTGAAGAGATTTCTCGACGTGATTGGCTCAGATGAACTACACCTTAAAGAGATGGTTCGACGTGATTGCCCCAGATCGACTACGTCTTAGCACAACTTGTTGGGAAAGCCCCTGCCCAACAAAGTTTCCTGAGGAAGTACCATTGGATATGGCTGCCCTTCGGGAGTTTCAGGATCCTCAACTCGACAAGATTAAGCTTCTGGACTGAATTTCCATATGTAAACTTCTTTTGATGTCAAACAAATGTATGCAAGCAGAAAATGTTTTATTCTGAGAATGAAAATTCTAACGCAACACACATGTTAATCTCGAAGTTTTACTGAAAAGATGTCGCAAACCCTTTGTGAGCGGATCACGGGTTAGGATACGACATTAATTTTTGAATGAAAGAATGCAATGCACATGCAACACCAACAACGATCTTTTTAGCACAACTCATAGGAGTCAGGAACGCTATCTCTTGGTAGTATGCTTTCGAAATAACCCTGTTTCAATTAGGACTTTTGAGGGTTGTATCGTGGCCTGGTTCACGGTTTTGAGAAAAAAGGATTTATGGCTCAAAGTTTATTGGTGCCCACCCACTCTTCGTGATGTTCTCCAGTCCTACGTTCAACTAATTTGACACAAACGCTCATTTCTCAAAAAAGATTTTGTGATCTTTAAGGAATCCATGCATTTGATGGTTTGACACCTAATGAGGCTTTGGAGTAACAGTCACCCCTTTTGTCTATTGTTTGTAGTCACACGACTTTGTTCTTGCTCGAGGATTTTCTTTTGTAATCCTTTTTGTTTTTCCGCTTTCGCATTCTTTTGCTTTTTTTTTTTTTTTTTTTTTTATCCCTAACTTTTGCCTAAGTTGCTTGTTTTCAAGTTTCGACTTAGTGGGCTTTTTCTTTCTTTTTTTTTTTTTGAACAAATCGTGTGACACTGGCTTGTCTTGACTTGATTGGAAGGGTCGCGCCTACCTCACTCTTTGATTGTTGATGGATAACCATTGTGGTTTCACATCTCTTGACCTCTTGATGGTGGAATAGAAGGTAATGGATCCTCAGATGCACACTCCTTTTGAAATTTGAACACTTGGTCAAATTAACTGACGCCTACCCTGCCCCTGGGTTAAATGTGAAGGTTTTTCCATACGAAAGAAACTCCTACTTCAAAGCTCAAAGGGGTTAACGAGGGTCTATCTCCCTTATATCTCCAGTGTTTGGGGAGTTGAAACAATGCCTGTACATCCTCAACAGGGTTTTTATTCAAAAACACACAATCAGAGATTTTTGCGTTTTCAGATCATCATTCTCCCTCATAGAGTTTGAGCAAGAAAAATGGTATTGCAGTACACATTAGCATTAAATGAGTAAACACAAATGAAATTCTTCAAGAAAACATATTCATTGCATTAAAATCCTCATACCAAATACAAACAAATTTTAACATGCGAACAATGTCTGAACGAACAAATAAAGACTACATATGAAAATGCAGCAAGGAAAATAAAGATTGTCGTTGTCGAGGAGGCTTGGCTCCGTCTAGACTGACCACTTCTGGTGATGTTCTTGTAACTTTGAGCACTCACCATGGTACAGAAGCTTCACCTTGTGGGGTACCGTCTGGGGTGATAACCTTTGAGTCAATCAAATCCTGCACCTTGTGCTGGAACACATTACAGTTATCAAGTGTGTGCCCAAATGTTCCTGAATGGAACTCACAGCTAACACTCATGTCATAGTCCGGAGGAATGGGGTATGGCACGGGCATGGCCCTTCTCAGCTGGATTTGCGAACTTTTGAGCAAACGAGCCAACAACTGACTGTACGGAATAGGAATAGGATCAAATGTCCTCTTGGGCTTCCTTGGTCTGAGTAGCCTCCGCTGCTGATAATCTTGCTGCTGCTGGTTCGGGCGCCCAACCTGGCCCTGCACTTTCCTTTCTGCATTCGGCTGAGGCACAAATAAGGGTTGCTGACATAGGTCTTCTGCAACACAGGGTTGTGGAAGAGATCCCTGACGCGAGGTAGACCCTTTGGAAAAGGAGAGAGTCCTCAGTTCCCTTGCAACAATGGGAGTGACATCACTTGGTTTACCAGCACCAACTGATGCAAACTTGATTGCCCCTGAATCAATTAGCTCCTGGACTTTATGCTTGAACCTGGTACAATTCTCAACATTGTGACCAGGTGCCCCAGAATGGAACTCACATCTAGCCTTAACATTAGGTCCCGGAGGAATCTTCGTGGGCAACGGTCCCAAACTTACACACTCAACCAGCTTGAGCTCGAGCAAGTAAGAAAGCAATTGCGCGTACGAAATCGGAATGGGATCGAACTTCCTCTTAGGCCCCTCTGACTTAGGATCCTCTTGGAAATCAGGAAGTGACTGCTGATGCGAGAGCTCTGAACCTTTAGCTTTCAGAGGAGATTCACGAAGCAATCCATGATCTAAAGCATATCCCAAAGAGATGGGAGGAGTAGAGACCTCTGTTGTGGAAGCGGGCACATGATCATTTTCTTTTTTTAACACCTTATTCAAGATTTCCATGACCAGGCCCATTTGAATCTTCATCTGGTTGACTTCCTCCCTCAGTAGTTCCTGACCTCGGGACAGCGCCTGAATGTCCCCCATAAAATGCCCCAATTGGGCCCTCACCCCAGCCAAATCCTTCTGCATTTGATCCATGATTCTTACTTGATTTCTTCGCGTCGAATATCGGTGAATATGATTCTCAGCTATACTGCCTGAAACCAAATAAAGGTTAGAGACCCCGCAACGAGTACCTGAAAAGCAAGTAACAAAGAATGCAAAATGATATGCAATGCCATGCAATGCCATGTTTGTCATTTCCGAGGTGCTTTATACCCTGATTCCAATCCCACCACAGAAATCTGAAGACCAGAAATTGTGATATAAAGAGACGTGTCGTGGTCATGTGCTTGTGTGCGGCTATCTGATAAGAAATAATCCTGAATAAAACTGCTCATACTCATTCAACAAAATATTCAAGTACATTTAAGAAAGGTTCAACTGCAAATGCAATACAAGGAAAAAAAATGGATCCATCAACAAGCCTGATGGTAGCCATTAACAACAATATACAGGGAAAAGAACATCAATCTGACAACTCCACATCCTTCAGCTTATCACTTGAATACTTGATTTCCTCAAAAAGTATACGGGTACGCTGGTGATTCGGCTTTTCAATCATCTCTTTGATCAAGACATCCCTTTTCTCAAGAGCTTCCGTTAAAGAACCCATATGCAGCATCAGAGCTTCGTCATCACACACTCCTTTGTGTCTCTTTATGCCGGCTTGCGTCTTGAGTATCTCCCTTTCTATCATGACTTCTTCAAGCTCTTTCTTGGTATTCCTCAGCTCACCTCTAGCTTCTTCTAGCTGTTCTTGACTCTTACCGAGGCTTTCCCGATACTTTCTCCTCTGCTCATGCGCCTTTTCAAGCTCTTCGTCCTTAATCTGCAACCGTTCCTGTAATTCAGCATTCTCTATCCTAACTTCGTCCCAAGCGTGCTGAAACTTTGTTAACTTTTCTTTGGTCTGCGCTAACGCCTGTTTGGTTTGCTTGTGGGCTTGAGTAGCATCATCAGCACCTTTACTAATCTTCCGGAAATGTTGGGCTCTTCCAGCAAAGTCTTTTTCCTTTGCAGTTAGGATTTGTTCAGCATCTTGGGCTTTCCGCTCCAGCTCTTTGTTGGCATGTAGAGCATTCTGAAGACGGCTACTCAACTCAGAATTCTCTCCTTGGAGCTTTTTCACCAAGGCTTGCAACTTGTCAACTTCTTCCACAGTAGCAGTGCTTCTTGCTTTCTCATTCTCCGGATACAGAAGGGGTGCCTTACCAAAAGGCAAGAGAAAATCTTCAACTCTTTTCTTCACCCACTCTTCATATGCTGGATAAACCCGGTTGTTAGGCTTTCCTAGAGTAACTTTCCCCTTTTTCAGTATGCTACCCCAGCTTTCCGAAGCTTTCTGTGCTGCTTCCCAACCATCTGATGTATGAAAATAGAGGGACTCCTCCACATCTCTCTTAATAGGCGGACCTGTCAGGGCATACCCAAATTGTCGAATGGCCAAAGAAGGATTGTAGTTAATCCCACCCAGTCTTCCTATCAGTGGAACGTTAGGGAACTTACCACAGCTGTGGATAATATTCTTGCCAATCAGCCCATGATCTACCCATACGATGTCCTTGGCCACCAATCCCATTAAACGCTGTTTCCACTCTAGAGAATCTTTGGAATCCACAAAAGCCCCTGATTGTGGTAAACGGCCCGCAAACCACTTATAGAACAAGGGTGCACAACAACGAATTATCCCTCCTCTTTTCTTTTCGTTTCGGTTGTACAACGAGTAGTGAAGATCTCCCAGTAGCGTTGGCACCGGGTTCCTCATCAGGAATATTCGTATAGCGTCCGCATCAATGAAATCCGGCTCGTTGGGAAACAACACTATGCCGTATATACAAAGGGCTAGCAGAGCATTAAAAACAAGCCAATTCTCGCCTTTAGCTGCTTCCTGGGCCTTCTTAATCAGATATTCCAACTTGTAACCACGAATCTTTCCTTTGTTGGAGACATTGTCACTTAACTCTGATCTGCTCAAATAAAGAGCACCAGCCAACTTTCCAAAGTCAAGATCCCCCACCGATCCAAAGAAAGGGGGCTCCTCCTTGATAGCAATCCCCAACATGTTGGAATACTCCTCCAGGGTAGGAACCAACACATAATCTGGAAATACAAAACATCTCAGAGGCGGATCATAGAACTGCATCAACGTATGGAGACCTCTGGCTTCATAATCACTGACATTACGAACCATAGATAAAATCCACCCATATTTCTCTTCAAAAGCTTCTCGTGCTGCCGGGCTCGCCATTCCCTTCAGCACAACAATAGGGCCTAAAGTAGGCGTAAGGAACTTATAGCTGATGATATTCTTCCTCTCTTTAGTGTTCATCTTTGCAGGGACCTGATGACTGGAATCAAGGGTAATATATGCACCTGGAAATGAATAAACATGTATGTTAGGATATGATAATGCAATGCAAAGGGCAATGTGATCAGGTAATCAGGTATCTGTGCTGAACTGTGAACGGTGTCAGTGTAGCTCTGAGACTAATATAGAACCATAGATAAGAACCATCTGAATACAATAGGATGAAACTTCCTTTTGGTGCAATGATGATAGAAAACCGGGTATGTAGGAGGTCATGGTTACCTGCAAACCTGTAAACAACCCGCCCTTCTCACATGTGGGTACTAGGATGTTCAGTATCCCGGGCTCTCAGGTCGAGAAATGATGATACGTTCACCATTTCTGGTTTGGCATCATCATCAATCGAGGAGGCCTCAACTGATTCTCCAAAACAAAAAGGTCCTCAGCTTCTGGCACTGAGGTCGAGAAGCAATAGTACATTCATCCCTCAGGGTACAGTACTATCGCCAATCGAGGAGTGCCTCCACTGATTCTCTTTCAAAAAGGGATGTCCTATAGCAAGTTCCCAGCATTGGGTCCTCGGATCGAGAATGTGCAATGGGTTTGCCACGGAATGTGGTCTGCCACTGTCACAACTCGGGAGGAGTGCCGCAACTGAGTCCTCGGGAATGGTCACCAGAGTCGACAGTTCCTCAAGAGAATAACCACTGGCCTGCATAACATGCAGTAGCAGAAAGCTCCTGATAGAACCTCGTCTGGTTGTGGGTCTCATGAACAACAATACGTGGTCACCACCACGCAAGCGTCATGACTATCCACCCTAATACCTATGTATGTACTCAAGCCTTGGTAGTGGGCTTATCTCTCAGAACACCCCGCCCGCCAAACAGAAAATAACAGCACAGTCCAGCACAATAATGATATGTAATGCTAAAATGCGGTAAATACAGTAAAATAAATAAACAACAACATATAGCACAACAGTAAACACCCAATGAAAGAAAAGCAGACAAGCGCTAGGATTGACTCGCTAAGGAAACCAGAGATTCTGGGTTCTGTCCCCAGCAGAGTCGCCAGCTGTCGCTCCCGGGATTTTCATCCAAGTACAAACGCGAAAGTGGCACCGAAACAGAGTCGCCAGCAATGTGTATTTATCCCATGAGAGGGAAAGGAAACACTGCATAAACCTGAAGGAAAGGAAAGAGCATGGTCTCGCGACCAAGAGAACTGGGTTCGGGAGTCGGTTACGCGAGAGGAAGGTATTAGCACCCCCTCGCGTCCATCGTACCCGATGGGATCCACGCTTGCTGTTTCGATCAAAGGGTGTAAAGAAAGGATACTGGAAAAGGAACTGAAAGAAAGAAAGGAGAAAGAAAAGAAAAGGAACGGGAAACAAATGTAGGGAAAATAAAAGAAGTGCTCGAATGGGCCCTACCCCACTGCCTACGTATCTCATCGGGAGCATGAGAATCAGAGCGACGTAGTTCCCCTCACTGGGGATGAATTGTTTGTGTTTTAGGGAACGGCTTACGTTCTAGCTCAGGTGTTGCAGGCTCGCTGGTCCGAGTGCGTTACCATCTTACAAGAGAACGAGTAGAAGCGCGTTCGTGCGTTGAGAATGAATGAGATGAGAAAAGAATTCCCGAAGGAAAGACGTTATTGTTTGTTTTTGTCTTTTAGAAGGAAGTGTTTTGGATTTGTTTGCATATGATAGTGTATTTGGATCTTAGTCATTGGAATGTGTACATTCTCACATTCCAAGATGGAATGGGTAAGAAAGCACACTAAGAGTGAAGAAGACCCTCACACTTAGTTCCAATTATCAAGGTTCAAACACACTAGCATACTTGTGTTTATTAAGTGTTTTGTTGATTATGAAGTGAAGAAGTGTTTTTTATTATTTGCACCTTCAACAAGTATTGCATTTAAGTCCCTCATACAAGATCAAATGTTTAACACATTGACCCAAGATGGGCTATATGCTACACATTCTAAGATTACAAGAGAAGACCCCTTATAATCTTTTCTTTATATGAAAGGCCTAAATGCAATAAATGCCTACCTTTATTAGATATTTTGAATTTTCTTTAAGAGATGAGAAGAGAGACTCAAGGGAGGAGAAAAGGTAAAACCTATATGGACTAAGACTCGATCCTAATTGAAGATTAAAGAGAGTGATCCTAAAGGTTTGTGAGGTTTCAACCTAAAGTCTAAAGAAAGAAAGAATTAAACAATTCACTTCCAAAGTAGAAGATGAATTGTAATTCAAAAAGGGAAAGTAATGAGTTATTAAAAGAAAGCACATAAGTGCTTAACAAAACACAAAATGGAATTGTAAAAGAGAAAGGATAGAAGTTGAATGTGGATTCCTTATCCACACTCAATTGAAACTTACCAAAGCCCCTACATGGTTAGCACAATCACTTACAAGTAAAGTAAGAAAATATAATGAACAAATCAAATTCAAACAAGTTGACAAACAAAGTAAAATGAGATTAAATGCTATACATGCTTCCAAGTCAGAATGTAACTCATATTTACACAACCTAATGTTATCCTAAATGAGCATACCAAATCATGCAAACAAAATCTCAATCCAACAAGAAGCAAAGAAGAAAAGGTGAAGTGATGTGAATGTGGTTCATACTTGTGAAACAAGTGACTTAAGGTGCAAGATAAACATCAAACATGCAAAGATGAAACCCAAATGTCACAATCAGAAGTCAATTAACATGTTATACATCCTCAAACAAAACCACAACTCATGGCACAAGTGCCTTCATGATCAAGCAAACCAAACATGAGGCATGCATTCACAAAATGAACAAGTTAAACTTCATGCTTCAAACAAATAGAAAACATGCTTCAAAAATTATGACTTTCACCAATCAAACACCTTAAACACATGCCATTAACATATCAAGTCCACAAGCAATGAATCAGAACCAAAGTCACTCAACAATTAGGTCAAAGTCTCATGGAAGTTTCATGCATTCATGCTCAAAGCAACACATCAAAAGTCATCCAAAAAAGACTTAAAAATCATATCATAAATCTCAAACATACCCCAACATATTGTGACCACAATGCAAAAAGAAAGGCATCAAAATCATTTTTTATGATCAAGAACAAAAATGCACAAAATCATATGTCACATTAAGTATGCATACAAATGGAAATTCAAAAGAAATAATGGAACAGGGGCAAAATGGTCATAAAATCAGAAAATAAAATCATAGAAAATTTCCTAAATGTTTTAAGAATACACATGAATTTTTGTAGAATTTTCCAATATGTTTTGGTATTTTTAAAAATTGAAAAGCAAACGTGTGTAAAAATAGAAAAATAAAATGAAATGCAAAGGGAAGGGGAGGTGTGAACATAGCAATTATGCAGTTCAAATTAATTGGGCTTGAAAACATGGGGGTGTGGGTAGCAATCTGATTAGGTCCAATTGCGCGCCAAACACAATAACAAAAATGCACCTGCAGTCAACAATCTTGACTCACTCACAACCATTAGATCAATTCAAAGTCAAGTCTAGGTCAAGGTAATCAAGATCAATGCACGTGCGTGAGGACACACACTCACTACCATGCACTGCACCACATAGTGCTTAAGTGAAATCAGAAAATATGCACATGATTTGCACGTGAAATTTAATGTGCTGGTACATTGTAGGCCACACGATCAGAAAACATGAACGGATAGGATTAAAACATGATAAACCCTAACAGTTAAAGTCACCGGCCGGAGAGGGACCTCCGGTCACCTTCTCCGGTCACTCACCACCGTCTGCAACCTTCAAACTCTCCAGAAATTCACAAGCCATATATCAAAAGAAAGCTGAACTCACGCACATCACTAATCTACCATTTAATTTCACAGATCAATCATGTATAAAGAGAATCGAGCACAAACATTTTTGCCCTAGAAAATATTCTAAACACCTATAGTGCCTATCACTAGCCAGAACTCACACTGCTTCTAGTAAGCCACAAATACCATGAAAACAAGCTAAATTCAGTGAAGAAAGTTTGAGAAGAATGGAACCTGAAGTTGGAGAACTCTTGGATCAACAGAAAACCAGAGAGATGCAATTAACCTTGAGCTTCCTCAGAGCAAAATAAATGCTCAGAATCTTTAGATCTTGAAGAAGATAGTTGGAGATTTGAGAATATAATGTTGCTGCACTTGGAGGATTATGGTTGATTCAGTCTCTTCTTGATCCAGCAATACCAAATAATGATGATGATTGATGAAGATGAGTGATGGAAATGATGAATTCGTATGAGATCAGAGAGAGAGAATAGAGAGAATTTTGAGAGAAAGAGTGAGAATGATTTGAAGTGAGAGTGAAAAATGAGAATCCTCTCTTGAAATTGTGAGAGTTTCAGCTTATATATCCAAGGTTAACTCCCAACCAGTTCAGTTAACAGTTAGAACTCTAGTTAAACTGAGTTAGTTAACTGAGTTTGAGTTAACTAACTGAGTTAGGTGGTTAATGGCACGAGTTGGGGAAGTTCTGTTAGAGTGAGGGTGAGGTTCATGGAGTTATGGTGGGAGCAAGGAGAAAGTGAATTGGCACTGTTGTGTAGCAGGGGCTTGCGCATCAGAAACTTGGTAAGCAAGTTTGTTCTTTCTATTCCCATGTGTGGCACGTGATAGTGTGCATTGTGTAGGTGATATGTTTGGCCAAATGTGGAAATAAAGTGTGGAAGTGTTTGTGGTGTGTGTGAACCAGAATCCTGCAACATGCTATCAATGCATCCATTCCAACATAGGGTAGTTCGTGGGGGTTTTTCTCTCTACTCATTGAATGGTTTGGCAAGGTTTTGGAGTCATGGAAAAGAGGAACTATCATGGAACAATATTGATGTTGAAAACAAGTCAAATGGAAGTGTCCAAGGTGATGAAAAATTGCTTGAAACAAAAGGAATCAAAACTGGTGTATGGCGTAGTAATGGGGTTGGTTGGCAAGGCAACATGGCGCCTGGGTTTTCAGCATAACCAACATGACTTTGAACCCTTAAAACTATCTCATAACTTGATCAAACCAAAAATTGTCCAACATGAATATTGAAGATGACAATGCAATGAACAACTTTCATGTTGAAAAGTTTTCCATTTGAGGCCTTTAACCATGAGAAAAATGAGTGGACATTAGGCCCACCACATGTTTGTTAAAATGACTGCGCGCGTGCCCTGAAAATCTTGGTCATGACCTAGTTTTGAACCTACTTTGCTCAAACTTTGATCAATCATATCTCACTCAATTTTTATCCAATGGAGATGTTCCACACATGGATTTGAAGCTTAAAACAAGATCTTTCATTGAGGCAGAGTGGATTTTTCATTTGGTGCTCCAAATTTAAATGGCCTTGGTTCAAATTCTGATGCAAAATGGCCAAAACTTGCTATTTTTAGTAACCCTACTTCATCCAAAAATGGCAACTTTCCACATCTTGATTTTTTCATGATTCCTTTGGAGTTTCTTGACCAAATTTTGTACATTGGACATATGCAACATGAATTTCATGATTTTGGGCTCAAAAAGTCAAGAGTTGACTTTTTCCCCTGATTATTTGACTTTGCCCCAATTTCCTGATTTTTGATCTTTCTTCCAATTGAACCACCTCCAAAACCAATTGAGATGCAATTTTCCACATACATACACTTAGGGACATATGGAATACCATGACATCAAGTTTTGTCCAAAAAATCAAAGATACCCTGATTTAATTGGAAACCCTAATCTTGACCCCCTCTGGTTAGGAGGAAAAAATGCAGTCTTCAATTTCAAATTCCTCAGAGTATGTTGTGTATCCCTTTAAAGGATGATGGGATATGCCACTTGAGGATGATTTTGAATCAATGAGCTATCTCTTTTGAGGATTTTCCTTCAATTTTTGAACCTCTTGCATGATGAAAGATGTATTGCTTCAATCTCCCATTGGATTTCACTTTCTTGAGATTGTGGATGATCAATTGAGGTAGTATGAGACATGAGAGACCTCTTGGCTTGCCTTGAGACCACTTATTTGACCCCTTGGTGTTTTGAATGATCCTTTGATTGTCCACCTTCCACCTGATCACATGCCCTGATGGTAAGAAGGATGCCATGCTTCATTTTTCTATGTTAAATGCAATGCAATGTTAATGAGATGGATATGATATGCTAAATGATAATGCCATGCTATGATGACAAAAGGGAAGAGCAAATTTTGGGGTATTACACAAAGTGGTATCAGAGTAGGTCGGTCCGTCCGGCCAATTTGTCGGGTTGTTGAGTTGTTGTTGTTGTTGTGTGTGACAGTTGATTACTGCTGATGTAGGTTCCTTAACCATTATTTTCTATTGTTGATGCATAACAGATTTAGAATGGCTGGAAGGAACGATGTTGCTGCCTTGCAAGCTATGGCTCAAGTGGTACAGAATCCGCCGCGTGCTAACGAGAATGATGAGTTTCAGAAGAACAACCCGCCTACTTTTAAGGGAAGATATGATTCGGATGGAGCACAGACTTGGCTCAAGGAGATTGAGAGAATCTTCTGGGTTATGGAATGTCCTGAGGTACAGAAGGTGCGGTTAGGTACTCATATGTTAGTAGAGGAGGCTGATGACTGGTCGGTTAGTACTCGTCAAGTGCTGGGAGCAGCAGGTGAGGCAATTACTTGGGATATGTTCAGTAGAGAGTTCTTGAGGAAGTATTTTCCTGAAGATGTCCGCGGAAAGAAAGAGATTGAGTTTTTGGAACTGAAGCAGGGTAATATGACGGTTACCGAGTATGCTGCTAAATTCTCAGATTTGGCTAAGTTTTATCCTCACTACAGTGCGGAGACTGCTGAGTTCTCGAAGTGTGTCAAGTTTGAGAATGGGTTGAGACCTGAGATCAAACAGGAAATTGGGTATCAGTGGATCAGAAGGTTTCCTGATTTGGTGGATTGTTGCAGGATATTTGAGGAAGATAGCAAGGCTCGATCGGCTCACTATAAAGGGTTGGCCGAGAGAAGAGGAAAACAATCGGTGAATCGTGGGAAGCCTTCTGGAGCTCCCGCTGAGAAGAGTAAACAGAAACATATTGATGGCAAGAAGCTAAGTGGGGGAGGTGCACCTGCTCCTCTTAAGTGCTATAGGTGTGGAGAGTTGGGACATCGTGTCAGTGAGTGCACGAGCGATGTGAAGAAGTGCTTCAAGTGTGGTCAGGCAGGACATCTGATTACTGACAGCAAAGCTAATACGATTACTTGTTACAATTTTGGGGAACAGGGCCATATTAGTACTCGTTGTCAGAAACCAAACCAAGCTTCGACTGGAGGAAAAGAGTTCGATTTGACAGGGACTCAGATTTCCAGTGAGGAGAGATTGATCAGAGGTGCATGTTATATTAATAATACGCCTTTGATAGCTATTATTGATACTGGTGCTACTCACTCTTTTATTGTTGCTGATTGTGTAAGAAGGCTAGGCCTTGTTATTTCTCCTATGAAGGGAGAGATGGTTATCGAAACTCCTACTAAGGGATCGGTGGTTACTTCCTTGGTTTGCTTGAATTATCCATTATCAATCTATGGTAAGGACTTTGGTGTAGATCTGATTTGTTTACCGTTGGGAGGTCTCGATGTGATTTTGGGTATGAACTGGTTGGAGTATAATAATGTTCATATTAACTGTTTTAACAAGTCAGTTCAATTTCTTACTCCTGAGGAAGAGGGAGATGATGGTTTTTTGTCTGTTAGAGAGTTAAAGGAACTCTTGGAAAAAGAAGTTCAGGTGCATGCATTGTTCGCATCTTTGTCAGTGGAGAGTAATTTAGTGATTAACGAATTGCAAATGGTGCGTGAATTCCCTGAAGTGTTTCCAGATGACATTGCTGATGTGCCACCAGAGAGAGAAGTAGAGTTTGCTATTGATCTTGTCCCTGGTACCAGACCTATCTCTATGGCACCATACAGGATGTCAACGTTAGAATTGTTAGAGCTGAAGAAGCAACTGGAAGACTTGTTAGTGAAGAAATTTGTGAGGCCAAGTGTGTCGCCTTGGGGAGCTCCAGTATTGTTGGTAAAGAAAAAGGAGGGTAGTATGAGGTTGTGTATTGATTACAGGCAGCTGAATAATGTGACGATTAAGAATAAGTATCCCCTTCCGAGAATAGATGACTTGATGGATGAATTATTGGGTGCCTGTGTGTTTAGTAAGATTGACTTGAGGTCGGGTTATCATCAGATACGGGTAAAAGACGAAGACATTCAGAAGACGGCTTTCAGGACGCGGTATGGACATTATGAGTATGTGGTGATGCCATTCAGAGTTACTAATGCACCTGGTGTATTCTTGGAATATATGAATCATATCTTTCATGAGTACTTGGATCAGTTTGTGGTTGTCTTTATTGACGATATCCTAATATATTCTATGTCAGAAGAGAAGCATGCTGAACATTTGCGGATTGTGTTGCAAGTGTTGAAAGAGAAGAAGCTCTATGTCAAGTTGTCTAAGTGTGAATTCTGGTTGAGGGAGGTAAGTTTTCTTGGTCATGTTATTTCTGGTGATGGTATTTCTGTAGATCCATCCAAAGTAGACGTTGTTCTACAATGGGAGACTCCGAAGTCGGTGACCGAGATTAGAAGTTTCTTAGGTTTGGCTGGTTATTACCGAAGATTTATTGAAGGGTTTTCGAAGTTGGCACTTCCGTTGACCCAGTTGACGTGCAAAGGTAAAGCATTTATGTGGGATGTTCATTGTGAAAATAGTGTCATTGAACTGAAAAAGAGGTTGACTACAACTCCAGTGTTGGTTCTACCCGAACCGAATGAACCGTTTGTAGTGTATTGCGATGCTCCTTGATGGGTTTGGGAGCTAATGCAGGATGGTAAGTGTCATACCCCAAATTTTGACCACTAAGATGTCCCATCATTGTGTCAATCATCATCACAATATGGATGAACCATCATGCCTCATCAAATGCCTCAAGGGTTGTTGAGCATTCACTACAATCAAAATTAGGGTTTTAAGCCCTCTCAGAGCCTTAGACAAAGGATCAGTCAAGGAAGGACTTGATCTTCAACTTGTCTAACCTCTCAAACATACACAAAGGATAAAAAAGGACTCCCACTTCAAGGATTAAGCACAAGGCTGCTCCCTTCTAGGTGGATCAAGCCTCAAGATCGCCAGTGTCACCAAATTAGGGTTTTGGTCGACCAGGGCCTCCAGATGGAAAATTTCATCTGGGCACAAGACAATGATCCAAAACATAACCTAATATACTCCATGGAACCTCATGGACCCAATCATCAAGTCAATTTTGCCTTAGGGGATGCATTTATCAAAAATCAGGAATTAGGGTTTCTTGACCTAATTCACCCCGAAGTTGACTTTTGGGACAAACCATGAGCCAAGACCTCAAGAGAGGGTTTGAGGGTCTCTAATGAACTATATTAATCCATTTGGAACAATGGATTAATCCAAGAAGCCTGAGCAACAAGTCTCAATTTCATCTGCACCACAATTAGGGTTTTAAGGGAAAAGTCAACTGTAACTTTGACTTTTGACCAGGACATGCTCCCAAGCCCTAAGACATGATTCAATATGACCTATGACACCCATGGAACATGTCCATCAAGTTTGATTTAGGTCAAGGACATGATTTCATGAAGAATGGCACAGTTTGGAATTCATCTGATAAAAAGTCAACTGTGCACAAAAGTCAACTTTGACTTTTTGAGATTTTTCACCAAAATGGATTTTTAACCCTAAAATGATGTTAATGTATGATTTGAATCATCATTCATCAATAAAAATCAAGAAAAGTTGGATAACTTGTAAAAGGGGTAACCATAAAAACTTAGAAAATTTTCTAAGTTAAAAATAAAGTGACAAGGGTACCAACTTTGGAGGATCATAACTCCTAAACTACAAAGCCATTTTTCCTCATCCAAAGATGGATTTGTAGCCCTCATTGCCCTCTACAAAAACTTCAACTAGACCTAAGTCCAATTCATTAAGGATTTTGAGTTATGGAGTGATCAAAGTGGCTGAAAAGTGAAAATATCACTTTTTCCAACACTTAGTGAAATTTTCACTAAGTCCAAATCTGTCTTCAATTTTTGCCAAATGTAGGGGGATTTTTCACTTGGATTCAAAAGAGATAAAAACCAAACATGTTCAAACAGTTGTTTTATCATGTAAGAGCTTTCCAAAATGGTCAAGAGCATTACCAAATTCAACTTACACCATGAGATATGACATTGACAAGTTGCCTTGCTGAAATCTGTCAAGGCAAGGCAGAATTTGCAATTTTGCTCGATTTGCCAAAATCAGCCAAATTCAAATGCTCCTATCCACTTGGACACATCTGAGGATTGAATCTAAAGGGGACAATCACTGAGCCAAGCCTCCAAAGTCCATGGAACAAGAAATAACATGTTGAACCTAGAATGGCCAAAATAGGGACAAGACTCCAAATTTGGATTGAAGCATTCAATGGAAGCATCAAGGTGGCATGGACAGAGCCATTCTCATCTGAAATCAGTCAAGACTTATCCAAGACCATGGGAACCACAGCCCTGTGCCCTAACCTCTAGTCAATGGCTAGAGGAGACTTGCATTTCCATTGGCCAACATTGAACAAACACCTGCTGCAGTTGCCATTCACTGTGGATTCCAAAACAAACTTGCTCTACTATAAATAGAGGTCAATTGTGTTCAGTTTGAGTACACCAAAGCCATCAAACAGATGCTTTCCTCAAAATCTCTTCTTTCACCTCAAACTTGCCTTCCAAAGCAAGTAATTCTGAGTTTTTGAGCTAGAGAGCAATTCCACCCAAACTAATCACACACACACCTCATATATATCATATGTAAGCTGTGCAAACCATCAAAAGTGACCTGTAATCACAACATCACAAAGTCACCTCTCAAAACCTCAAAATAACACTTTTTTGCATTTTTCAAGCCATGTCTTGATTCAGTCACTTTCCAAACCAGATAAAACCTCAAACACACTCCAAATATCATCCTTGAACTGTCCCAAATGGTTCCCACCATCTGGAACACCATTTGAGTGAGTTGCTATTTTGGTCACTTTTAACCCCTTTTGCAAGAAAGGGACAGTTTGTGTTTTTGCAGGTACCAGCTGATTCCAATCATCCTAAAAATATCCAAGGGATCATTTGAGGTGGTTCAAAGCATAAAATCATATCTGGAGCAAGAGGGTTGGCAGATTGCAGAGAAACCTCCAAAATCTCAAAGAAGGGTAAGCCTCTCAACTTGCACTCACCAAAACATGTGTGCATTTAAAGTCCATTGATCATAAACATCTCATACATGTCATATATGTTGTGTTTGAGCTAATTAACCATGTAATCCATGCTTGTACCAAGTTGTAGCATAGAAAATGCATTTATAGGTCATTTTCAAAACCACTATCGGGTTTTGAGGAGGGAGTGTGATATGAAAAAACTACCACCACCATTGGATTCCTTATGAAATTCTGGCCCAGATGCATATAAATTTTGTCTCAAACCATTAAGAATTGAGAAAGTTATGACCTTCACGTTTTTGAGCCAAAACTTGCCTTGGGCAAGCCAAAACCAAGGCATGACTTGTGTATTTGTTGGTTTGTTTCAAACAATGGATGTATCACCACCCCAGTGGTAAGGTGAGTGCCTTGTATGCTTGAGGTCGTGGGTTCAAACCCCACCCATGCCATTTTGTGATTTTTTCACATTTTGCTATTTTTCCAACTATTTTCATGTTTTGTTAATTATTTGGAAAATTAATAACTCTTTCAATTTTAATTATTTTTTATTGGTTCTTTTTGCAAAAAATCACAAAAATGTTGAAATATTTTATTCCACAAAAAAATTGAGTTTGTATTATTTATTTAATATAATTAGTATTTTTGTGAATAAATTCATTTTATTGGTTTTTAAGCATTTTAAAATGAATATTCATCTTGAAAAATCAAGACCAAATGAGTTTTAATATCTCTTGTGATTTATACCTCATTTTTTTTAAACCTTAAACAAAAATCACAAGTGGTTTATTCAAACCTATTTGGTATTTTTCATTGATTTTCTTTAAATATTTATTTTTAAAGAATAAAATTAGGGTTTCTTTGATTTTCACTCAAAACAAATCATTGTCACACACTCATGGGCCTCTAGTAGAGTGTAAGACTCAATCCTTTTTTTGAAAAAATCACTTTGGGCCTCAGTGTATTGTATAAGTCCCGATACTGTCAAAAACAAACGGCGCGATCGTCGCCTTTTGAAAAATAACCTTTTGGGCCTCTCCTCGAGCTATAAGACCCATTCAAAATTTTTTGGGCCTCTATTAGAGTGTAAGACCCAATCCCCTTTTAACCAAAACATTTTGGGCCTCACTTATTGTATAAGTCCCTCTGCGTTAAAAGAAAATCTCGTTGCGATCGCCATTTTAAACGATAAAACCCTGGGCCTCTCCTTGAGCTGTAAGCCCCAAAATCTTTCTTTTTCAAAGCACTTTCTCCTTTGATTTTGAATATACTGTTGTTTTCAATCTTTCTTTGTTGAACAACTAACCAAACAGCATGGAAGCTCTACAACCGAGTAAGTGGTTATTGCTTTCATTTACTGCTTTCATATACATATAACTGTATTGTAGGGCTGTTTCGCTGTAAGTCTTCTTTCATAAACTCATATCAACTGTGTAATAATAGTATAGATATTTCGAGTTTCCCCGGCAACTACGTCTAGAACTAAGTGACGCCGTTTCGTTTAGTCATAGAAATAGACAACTAGATCCCCCAATAGGATCACCAGATACAGTCTTCTCTTCGGCTGTCCTCATTAGGAATTGTCAAGAAACTCTACTCCTAGAGATGAATGTATTCTCCGTGAATGGTATCTTTAAGTTTCTTCCAAATTCTCGAACTTTCCTGGCTTGATCTATTCCTTGTGAATAGCCTGTCTTGAATTTCTCGGGGTTTGGGGACCCACGGGCTTCTTAAAAGCATCGGCCTCCTCTTGGGCATCGTACAAGGACCCACAGGCTTCCTAAAAGCAACCCCGCCTCCTCTTGGGCTTAGTACAAGGACCCTACGGCTTCTTAGAAGTATTCACAGCCTCCTCTTAGGCTTCGTATAATGATCTCTTCCTCCGGGAATGATAACCTTCTCTTGGACTTAGTACAAGGACCGATCGGCTTCTTAAAAGTTTCCAGCCTCCTCTTGGGCTTCGTACAAATTGTCCCGACGACCTCCTAGAGGTATAGGAACAGAACTTAGTCATTTGCATAGAACAGTCCTTTCATAGAGTCTACTACTGTTTCTTAAAGCACAGTACAAAAGATAAAACCCTAGACTTGGACAGTCTAATTTCCTTGAGTCTCAAAGACATTCTCAAGTGACCCCTTCGTTAAATAGGAAGGAAACCCGTAGACTTGGACAGTCTCAATGCCCTTTAGATTTCCCGCTTTCTTAAAGGACAGGCATAACCCGGACCCTTGAATCAAATCCTTGAGTACAATATTGCTCATATAAGAACTTATTTTCTCTTTAAAATTAGTATACTGGACCTGTCACTTAACTGAAACAGTTACCATAGCCTCCTCTTAGGCTTTGTATAATGATCCTTCTCCAGTGAAGTTAGCCTCCTCTTGGGCTTTGTACAATGATCCTCCTCAGCGGAGTTAAACAACGTTTTGCCTCTCTCTCGGGCTTTGTACGAGACACATAAGAGACTCCCTCGTTGAGTCAATCACCCCTTTCGCCTCCATCTCGGGCTTTATACGAGATACCAAAAGGTTCTTATTGAGCCAAATAAACAACAGCCTCCATCTCGGGCTTTATACGAGATACCAAAAGACTCCTTCGTCGGGCCAAAACCTTTTAGCCTCTCTCTCGGGCTTTGTACGAGACACATAATAGCCTCCTCTTAGGCTTTGTATAAGAAAACCACTAGTTAATCCAATTAACCTTTTAGCATCAAAGTTGTGCCTCGTTCACAGTACACAAACATCAATAACTCCTTCCCCTTTCATCTAATCGCTGTAAGTGGGAAGCCTCTGGATCATCTACATCCATGCCAATGTCCCCCTTTTAGAATGAGAAAATCCTAAGGAAAGATGGCATTACTCTACACTGAGTTAAAGTCTTCTCCTTCAGGTTGAAATCTACTATAAAGGAAATTATGGCATTGCCAGATTCATAAATCCCGGTTAAAGTAATTCTCCTTTATAAAACAGTTGTGACATACAACCCCCTCTTTAGAGATGACAAATTCTCTCTAAAGTTGAGACCTTTTAGCTTCACATCTTGGGCTTTGAACAAGATACAAACCACCTTTCGCTTCACGTCTTGGGCTTTGAACAAGACACCAAAACACCCATTTCCTCCCATAGAATAGGAGGAACTACGAACGCTCTGATTTCCCTGTTTTGGATAAACGGGAATACGTAGGCATAAGATTGAAAGAAAAATCTTAGCGAGCACACTAAACAAAAACCCAAATCCCATATCTCCATCAATCAAAAGCAGTAATTCGAAAACATCAGTCCTAACATCCTAATCCTTGTTCCCTGCCAGAAACCCTCTGTCTAGATAAAAAAGAAGAAGAAAACAGTATTGGCGAAAATACAAATAACCAGTACAAAGGCCCCCCCCCCCCACATTGATAACATCCGTAACCTAATAGACCGCTGTTTAAACTCAGTATGCAAAGCAGGGTTAATTGGAGACATCTATTTCCCTTCCTTCATCAGCTTCAATAGGATAAAAAATGAATCACCTGTAGTTTAAGCTCAAACCGCAGAGGGCGACCAGCGCTTAAGAACTGCGTCCAAAATCGCTCGCTACAGTAAGGTTGTGGCTTATGCTTCATGACAGTTGAGGGTACATGAGAAGAATTATCTGACTCAGGATTTGGAATTAGCTGCAGTAGTTTTTGCATTGAAGATTTGGAGGAATTATCTCTATGGTTCCAGATTTGAAGTGTATAGTGATCATAAGAGCTTGAGGTATTTGTTTGATCAGAAGGAATTGAATATGAGGCAAAGAAGATGGTTAGAATTCTTGAAGGATTATGATTTTGGCTTGAACTATCATCCCGACAAAGCTAATGTCGTGGCTGATGCTCTGAGTCGAAAATCATTGCATGTATCTGCTATGATGGTTAAAGAGTTAGAATTGATTGAACAGTTCAGAGATATGAGTTTGGTTTGCGAACAGACACCGCAGAGTGTAATGTTGGGTATGCTGACGATTAACAACGAATTTCTTAATAATATCAGAGAAAGTCAGAAGTTGGATGTGAAGCTGGTAGATTTGATAATTGGAGATAACCAAGCAGAAGGTAGTGAGTACAGAGTGGATGAACAAGGTGTGTTAAGATTCCGTGACAGGATTTGCATCCCTGATAATACTGAGTTGAAGAGAATGATTTTAGAAGAAGGTCATCGGAGTAGTTTGAGTATCCATCCAGAAGCTACGAAGATGTATCAAGACTTGAAGAAGATATTTTGGTGGCCTGGATTGAAGCGTGATGTGGCTCAGTTTGTGTATGCTTGTTTGACTTGTCAGAAGTCGAAAGTGGAACATCAGAAACCTGCTGGTAAGATGCAACTGTTAGATATTCCAGAGTGGAAATGGGACAGTATTTCTATGGATTTTGTAACAGGGTTTCCTAACACGCCGAGAGGACATGACTCTATTTAGGTAGTAATGGATAGACTGACTAAGTCGACACATTTCATTCCAATTAATATCAGTTTTCCTTTGCAGAAGTTGGCAGAGATTTATATTCAGGTGATTGTGAAATTGCATGGAATTCCGTTGAGTATTGTGTCGGATAGAGATCCGAGGTTCACTTCCATATTTTGGGAGAGTTTGCAAGAAGCTTTGGGTTCGAAGTTGAAGTTGAGTTCCGCTTATCATCCGCAGACGGATGGGCAGACAGAGAGGACTATACAATCTTTAGAGGATTTGTTGAGGGCTTGTGTGCTTGAACAAGGAGGTGCTTGGGATATCCATTTGCCGTTGATTGAGTTTACATATAATAACAGTTATCATTCCAGTATCGGAATGGCACCTTTTGAGGCTTTATATGGTCGGAGATGTCGGACGCTGTTGTGTTGCCATGGTGCTTGGGCCTGATATTGTCCAGCAGACTACTGAGAGTGTGAAATTGATTCGAGAGAAGATGAAAACTTTGCAGAGTAGATAGAAGAGTTATCATGATAAGAGAATGAAGGATCTTGAATTTCAAGAAGGAGACCATGTGTTTCTGAAAGTTACTCCAGTGACCGGTGTTGGACGTGCTTTGAAGTCGAGGAAGCTTACTCCTAAATTTATTGGTCCGTATCAGATTTCGGCAAGAGTTGGACCTGTTGCATATAGAGTGGCGTTGCCGCCGAGTTTGTCGAATTTGCATGATGTGTTCCATGTTTCGCAGCTTCGGAAGTATGTTTCGGATCCGTCGCATGTGATTCCGATGGATGATGTGGAAGTGGGAGATAATCTCATAGTCGAGGTCTTGCCAGAGCGTATTGATGATCGCGAGGTAAAACAGTTGAGGGGAAAGGAGATTGTTCTTGTGAAGGTAGTATGGGGAGGTGGTGCCGGTGGGAACATGACTTGGGAATTGGAGAGTAAGATGCGAGAGTCGAATCCGAGGTTGTTTGCGTCAGGTAAATTTTCGAGGATGAAAATATTCTAAGTGGGGGAGAGTTGTAATGCCCCATTCTCCTTTTATTATTATTTGCAAATAATTATATGTTGTTGTGATCGATTATGTGTTGTTGTACTTTCGTTGTGTTTTGTGTACCCGTGGTGAAGGGTAGTGGCCTTAAGTAGTAGGTCTTGGGCGTAGTAGGGGTGTATGGCTAATAACATAGATATTAGTGATGCATTGAGTAATGTTGATTGGATTATTTTAATTTATCATTTGTTGACTAATTTATTTCATTAGTTGAGTGATAATGTTAATATAATAAGATAATCAAAATAATTAAGAGGTGTAGTGAGTCGAAGGGCTTTATGGTAATTAGGCGAGGATTAAGTGAGGGCAAATAAGGCGATTTATTAATTGGGATATATGAGAGAATTAGAGAGTGAGAGTTCATTATTCTAATTCCACGTGAAAAAGTGAAAAAGGGAGAAGAGCTAGGGCAAGAGGAAGAAAGGGAGAATCCATTGAAGTTAGGAAAGCTCATCACTTTAAGGTAAGGGTGGGATTTCTTTCATCTCTCAAGGGTTAAATGCTTTAAGTATTGAATTAGAAATCACTAAGTTGGAATCCATGGGGTTGAATGAGGATTTTAAGAAGATTTTGTGATAATATGATTGGAATTGATGAATTAGTCTTGTTGAATATGTTTGGTTGAATTGTAAATGTTAGATGTAGGCTATTGGTGCAAAATATATGAAAAATTGCCGTTAAAAATCGAGTTTAGTGCAGAAAAATGCAGGTGGTTTGTTGCTGTCATCGCAGGGTTTTGGACTGCAGAATCCCAGGGCCCACTTAGCGCGGTCTAGCGCGCTTAGCGCGGTTTAGAGAAATTTCGCCTCTTCGAGGCAGAGACCTGCGCGCTTAGCGTGGGTAGGGCTCGCTTAGCGAGACCTGGGGCTGAAAAATATTATTTTCATTGACTTAAAATTCATGGAAAATATCTGTTTTATATTATATTAATGTTGTGTTGTTGGTGTTGTATGGTGAGCATGTATTGAGGTGTTATGTGCTTGTTTTGTTGATGTTGATGTGACAATGTGAAATGCATGATTGGATGATGTAAAGATGTGTAGTTGTTGTATTGGTGCATTGATGTATGTTTAGATGAATGCATGTTGACTGTTAAATGATGTTGGTATGAAGATGAGTATGCTGTGTGTATGCATGAGTTGTTGTCGCATGTTGTCATTGATGGTGCATGACATGTGCATAGTTGTGGGATGGCGTACCCAGGTGGAGTGTTATCGTTTATCCGAATTCCTTGATGGAATTGTTGTTGTTGGTGTGATTGTGTGCCCAGATGGGGTGTAAGCAATCACAGTTGTTGGTGCGATCATGAAATAGGGGTCGTAATTGACCATGAAATATGGGTCGTTGGTGTGATCATGAAATAGGGGTCATACTTGACCATGAAAGAGGGGTCGAGAGTTCCGACGGGAACTGTGATCATGAAACAGGGATCGATTTTAGTACCACATGCATTGAGTCTAGTCGAGTCTCCTTTGTATTCTCTTGTTGGTTGTGTCGCATGATGGTTGGTATAATTATCGGTGATTGTTTGCGCATAAGTTGAGGTGTGTGATTCCTGTTGGATGTTACGATATGGTGAATAACTTGATGATGTGTGCTTTTCTATTTATATCATCTCTCTTTCATTGATTTAAGAATCTCACCCCTTCCGTGTTTGGTGATGCTTTAAACGGCATCCTGCAAATACTCAAGAGTAGTTGGAGTCGTGGTCGGTGAAGACGAGGTACTTCACCTTGTGGCGTATGCACTGACATGTAACATGGGGATTCGGGAACTCTTATTGCATGAGTTGTTTTTGTTGGTTCTTGGATTGGCTGGAATTTTGGTAAAACAAAGTATGTTCAATGTTGATGTCAGGGTGGTGATGTTGCAACATTGAGTCTTAACACTGGGCTGTGTTAAGTGTTTAATTGCTGAAGTTTGGATGTCTGATGTCACATGCGATGTTGTGACATTAGATATGCAGAATTAATGACATCAGTTTGTGACGTTGTTAGGGTTTGCGTGTTAGCTGGAATTGTGGAGAGCAAGTTGTCTCATTGGATGCGAATATCTTGGGATAGATATTTTCGCTGCATAGCAGATCTGGTGCAGATTTGTAGGAGATTTCAAAGGTTGAAGATTTGAAAATATTTTAGGAGAAAATCTGTTTTGAAGATTCAGTTTTAAATAACAAATCAAGTCAGATATTGTAGCTGTCCAAAGCCCAATTCAGGTGGCTATATAAAGCGCACAAGACCAAAGGAAAAAGTACAGAAATACAGAGAGAAGATCAAGAGCATAGGCTGAGTGTCTTAAGTATTTTGTACGAATTTTGTATACACCATTCTAGGTTGAATTGGTGAGTTGTTTTCTGTCCTCTCTTAGAAGCTGTGAAGTAATAAGAGAGTTATTACTTGATCAAAGCTATGAAGTAAGATCAAGGTTGCTCAAAGAGGGTGTTCCTTGAGTATTGGTTTTAGGGATTGAGTAGCGTTCTCATATCTAGGTGGTTTCTTAGGTAGAAAGTCAATAGTAGGAATTAAGTTTAGGAGATTGTCAATTGGGTTGTTGAGTCTGTAAACTAATTCTACAAGTAGTGAATTTCATCCCTGGCTTGGTAGCCCCCAGACGTAGGTAGTTAGACCGAACTGGGTGAACAATTTGGTGTGTTTTTCTGCTGTCTATTTTGTCCATTGTGCAGAGTGTGTTGTTGTGACAACGCACTTAACATCACATGTCTAATACCACAATTTCAATTGGTATCAGAGCAGGCATCCTGTCTGTCTCTGGGTGAGATCTAGGGAAGTTACTTTCTGGTGTAAATATGGACAAAGAAGTTGGAGGATTCGTCAACAGACCCCTAACTTTGGATGGATCCAATTATGACTATTGGAAGCCGAGGATGACTACTTTATTAAAATCCTTGGACAGCAGGGCATGGAAGGCTATTATTAAAGAGTGGAAAGCACCTATTGTGTGTGAGAAAGATGATGCTGGCAAAGATAAAGAAGGCACCTCAAAGCCAAAGCCTGAAGAAGAATGGACCAAGGAAGAAGATGAGCTTGCCCTTGGTAATTCTAAAGCTCTAAATGCAATCTTCAATGGGGTGGATAAGAATATTTTCAGGTTAATCAATACCTGTGAAGTTGCTAAGGAAGCATGGGATATTTTGAAGGCCACTCATGAAGGTACATCTAGAGTTAAAATGTCAAGACTCCAGATTCTAACATCAAAATTTGAAAGCCTGAAGATGAAGGAAGATGAGACTATTCATGACTTCCACATGAATATTCTGGAGCTAGCTAATGCATCCAGTGCTCTTGGTGAAAAAATGTCAGATGAAAAGCTTGTAAGGAAGATCTTTAGGTCCCTACCTAAAAAGTATAAGATGAAGGTAACTGCCATTGAAGAATCACAAGACATCAGCAAGATGAGAGTTAATGAGCTCATTGGATCTCTTCAAACTTTTGAGCTTGGGTTGAATGAGGAAGAACCAGAAAAGAAGCCAAAGAATATAGCCTTGGTGTTAAATGATCAAGAAGAAAAAGGAAATAGTTCTGAATCCCAGGAGGATATATCTCAGGCCATAGTTATGTTGGGAAGACAGTTCAATAAAGTGTTCAAGAGGATGAACAATAACTCCAGGCCAAATGTCAAGAACATATCTTCTGACATCAGTAAGTCAAAAGAGAAGGATGAAGAGAAAACTGCCCAAGATAAAGGAGTTCCGTGCTTTGAGTGTGAAGGGTATGGACATGTCAAGAAAGAGTGTCCCACCTTCTTGAAAAAGCAGAAGAAGGGCATGACAGTTTCCTGGTCTGACTCTGAGAGTGAAAGTGAAGGTGAGTCAGTAAAGCATGTTAGAGCTTTGACAGGAACTGTTGTCTCTGATGATGATTCTAGTGATGGAGAAATAACTTATGAGGAGTTAGCATCTACGTATCAAGAGCTGTGTTTAAAAAGTGCTGAGATTTGTCAAGAAAACAAGTGTCACAAGCAACAGATTGCTCAGCTTGAAAATGAAAAAGCTGATCTGGAAAATGAAGTTGTACTAGTTAAGTCTCAACTGGATCAGATGACGAAATCTGTTAGGATGATGAACAATGGTACAACTACTCTTGATAAGATTCTTCAGCCAGAGAAAGTTGCTGGAGATAAATCAGGTATAGGATATGTGGCAAGCACTTCAGGAACAAAGGAGGAGGTGTCCCAACCAATGTCTCAAACAAAAAGACAGGATCCTACCCCTAAGAAGATTGTTCAGCCTCAGAATGTTGAGAAAAAGAATGGTCCCCATCAGAGGAAGATGCAACTTCGAGAAGCCTCATCACTATGGAAGAAGGAAGCCTCATCACCATAGGAGACAGCCTAGGAGACAGTGTCCTCAGTACAGAAGAAGACAATCCAACTATGGAAGAAGGAGACAACATTATGGGTGGCAGTCACAACATTATCATCAAAGTGGCAGAAGATTTAACCACTTCAGAGATGACAGAGTCAGATGCTTCTATTGTGGCAGGTCTGGACATATGCAGTCCTCGTGCTTCAAGCTTCATGGTTATCCAAATTCTGCTCCTCAACCCAGACAGAAGGAGGTTAGGCCCAAGGTGGTGAAACAATGGGTTCCTAAAGCTCAGGTCACATGTCTATTGGCTCATACCTCAGATGGACATTTTGCCATGGATGCATGGTACTTTGACAGTGGATGTTCAATGCACATGATTGGATCCAAGGAGCAGTTGGTGGAGTTCAATCCTTGCCATGCAAATAAGGTTGTGTTTGGCAATGGAGAAAAAGGAGTAGTAGAAGGAGTTGGAAGAGTGAAGAATCATGATGGTCTAACTCTTGATAGTGTGATCCTTGTCCAAGGTTTGAATGCAAATCTGATTAGCATAAGTCAGCTATGTGATGAAGGTTACAAAGTTAACTACACCAAAGATGAGTGTGAGGTATCTAATGATCATAATCAGGTTGTTATGAAGGCTGCCAGATCCAAAGATAACTGCTATCAATGGATCCCTCTTGAAGTTAATTCAACTGATGATGTTCAAGTTGATGTTATAACATCAGACCATGACATCAGGTGTGAAAGGATGCTGAAAGGTCACTCAGAGTTAATGAGTTCTGGTGTGAATCCTTTTAAATTTTTAAAAGGAAAGTCTCTATGGAGGGAGAAATTAGTAATTGGTCTTTAAGAGGTACTCAAAATCAGGCACCTTACCATATTGATTCTATATCAAGATTCATCAAAGCGTTCTCTTCTCAACGGTTCATCTCCCTTAATCTCAACAGAATAGAAAAATCTTCTCTAAACCTAGTCTGTTACAAAAGAACGATGTCTTCCCCATCCAAGAACTCTGATTCTCAAAGACCTGCGCATGTACGAACTAGGGTTTCTTCAGAAAAAGAACTTGCTGACAAAGAACACATTCCTATGGCACTCCCAGATTCAGGTATCTCTAAACCTTCAACCAAGTTGAATAAAACTGAAACTAGGTCATCGTCTTCTCAAGCTGTTGAGGAAAAGTATGATGTGGACATGCATTTGGAGTAGATTGCCGCCAAAATTCTTGAGAAGGGAATACGTGTGAAAGGGATTTCTGTCCCTTTAAGGCAAATGCCTGCTGAATAGGTGGACTCTCAGAGTGAGGACACAAATCTTCACAGACTGGCCTTGTCTGTGATTCAAGACGCTGAAGGTGGTAGTAAAGAAGAAGATCTTGAAGATACTGATGTCATCCCTGATGTCAGAACATCGTCCCCTAGGGATGACAGTCACAGTTATAAAAGGAAGGATCAGGTTGAGGTTATAGATGTTGAGGACTCATCTGATAGCGATATCATAGGTAACGCGATAGCAAGAAGAAGGGAGGATAGGTAAGGGAAAGGAGTAGAGTCACTTCCTAATGAAAATATGGTCAAGGATAAGAAAAGGACTTCAGTTGCAGACTCTCCCAAGTCATGGAGCAAAGTTGCCATATCTGGGAAGAAGAAGAGAATCAGGGAAGAATCAGATTCAGAGTGTGATGTTCAAGATATCAACCCTGTGAGGAACAGAGCTGCTGATCAAGTGCCTGATAACATCTCATTTCACTGTGCCAGAAGTGCATCCATGTGGAATTGTGTGAGCCAAACAAGGATAGCTCTGGAAAGAGAGCTAGTTACAGATGACTTAGAGTCTACTGGAATTGTAGATCTAATTAAGTTTGCTGGTCTCATAAGGACTGTGTCAGGATTGACTAGTTGCTATGATAGACTGGTCAGAGAATTTATAGTGAATATCCCTGATTCTATTAATGACAGCAAAAGCTTAACCTTCAGAAGAGTTACCGTCAGGGGTAAGTGTGTTTGGTTCTCTCCTAAGGTGATCAATGCCTACTTAGGAAGAAGTGAGGAAGATTATGGAGAATTAGAAGTTTCTAATAATGTTATCTACAAAGAAATCACAGCTGGTCAGGTAGAAGTTTGGCTTTCAAAAGGGAAGTTATCAGCAAGTTTATTAAGTGTGAAATATGCTCTTCTTCATAGAATAGGTGCTGTTAACTGGGTTCCTACTAACCACAAGACCTCTGTTTCTGTTGGTTTGGGAAAATTAGTTTATGTCATTGGAACAAAAAGACTAATTGATTATGGCTCTTACATTTATAATCAGACTATCAAGCATGCTGCAACAAGAGCTGTGAATTGCCTATTGCATTACATCCCTCATTTGTGGGATAATTCTGTCTCAGCATCCTGGGATTCTTCACCAGTATGATATTGTGTGTAGAAGGAAGCCTGACTTGTCTTTTCATCAGAAGCTGTTTGAAGGAAAACATGTTGCTGATTATGTCAAGGCATCTGCCTCAACATCTACTAATCATACTCATGTCAAGACTGATATGATTTCTGAACTGGAGGAAGCCTGTAAAGAACTAGATGAAGTCATCAGAGTAAACATTGAAAGGAAGGACAAGTTTAAAAAATTACTTATGACTCTGAAGATGAAAGAAAAAGAAAGTGGAAAAGTAGTTGCTGATAAGAAAGATGAGTCTGATAATGACAGTCCAAAAGAAGATGAAGAAGATGATAATCTCAGCTCAGATGATTAAAGCTTTTAATGTTTTTCTTAGTTAGTAGTTTTAATTTTGATTCTGTTGTTTTTGTTTCTGCACTGTTGTGCATGGTTTGTATCATGAATATTGTGTTGTATATGCACCCGTTATATTGTTTTTCTGTTCTATGATTTGTTTTGCCTGGTTACTAACTGTGAGGTTAACAATGAGAGCTAGGGTAGTACTAACCGCAGTGAGTAGGGCTCCTGGTTGAAGGTTGTCAAATAGTGGCTAAAAAGGCGGAGAAGTAGCCAAGAGTATCCAAGAGTACTAATGTCAAATGCTGTCAAAGGAGTTGTTTTGTGTTGTTTGCTGATTACTGATGTTAGAAGTACAGAAATTAAGGGGGAGTAATTGCTGAACAGCTGCTATGCTGGTTGTTGCATTGAGGGGGAGTGCTCATTGCTGCTAATAATGAAATATGTGCAGCTGTTTGAATGTTTGAAGAGTGTAGTTGTTGAACGTGGTGTTGCAGCAGAGTTTTGTGAAGTCTTTATTGAAGATGCTGCTGCTTGAAGTTTTAAAAATCATTGTTTGAAGTTTTTCCGCTGCTGAAGTCTCTGAAGGTGCAGAGATTGTTTTAGCCAAAATTAGCCAAAGGGGGAGATTGTTAGTTCTTGGATTGGCTGGAATTTTGGTAAAACAAAGTATGTTCAATGTTGATGTTAGGGTGGTGATGTTGCAACATTGAGTCTTAACACTGGGTTGTGTTAAGTGTTTAATTGCTGAAGTTTGGATGCCTGATGTCACATACGATGTTGTGACATTAGATCTGCAGAATTAATGACATCAGGTTGTGATGTTGTTAGGGTTTGCGTGTTAGCTGGAATTGTGGAGAGCAAGCTGTCTCATTGGATGCGAATATCTTGGGATAGATATTTTTGTTGCATAGGAGATCTGGTGCAGATTTGTAGGAGATTTAAAAGGTTGAAGATTTGAAAAGATTTTAGGAGAAAATCTGTTTTGAAGATTCAGTTTTAAATAACAAATCAAGTCAGATATTGTAGCAGTCCAAAGCCCAATTCAGGTGGCTATATAAAGCGCACAAGACCAAAGGAAAAAGTACAGAAATACAGAGAGAAGATCAAGAGCATAGGCTGAGTGTCTTAAGTTTTTTGTATGAGTTTTGTATACACCATTCTAGGTTGAATTGGTGAGTTATTTTTTGTCCTCTCTTAGAAGTTGTGAAGTAATAAGAGAGTTATTACTTGATCAAATCTGTGAAGTAAGATCAAGGTTGCTCAAAGAGAGTGTTCCTTGAGTATTGTTTTTAGGGATTGAGTAGCATTCTCATATCTAGGTGGTTTCTTAGGTAGAAAGTCACTAGTAGGAATTAAGTTTAGGAGATTGTCAACTGGGTTGTTGAGTCTGTAAATTAATTCTACAAGTAGTGAATTTCATCCCTGGCTTGGTAGCCCCCAGACGTAGGTAGTTAGACTGAACTGGGTGAACAATTTGGTGTGTTTTTCTGTTGTTTATTTTGTCCATTGTGCAAAGTGTGTTGTTGTGACATCGCACTTAACATCACACGTCTGATACCATAATTTCAGTTTTGTTAAAAGGATTTTGTTGTCTTTAAAGTTTTGAATTAAAATTTGTCAGCTAAAACCGTTATGTTTCCTTATCATTGTTATGATTGATTTTTCCGCTGCATAATAAAAGTTGGTTTATTGAATTATACAATATGTTACATGTCTAATGAAGAGCAAGTATGTTGTCGAAAGTAATGCCTTAAATATAATTGGATGATTTTACTCTGATTTTTCGATTAAATATTACGGGGGAATTTAGGGTGTTACACTTGACATTGGTCTCTGTGGGAACGATAATCTTTTATATTACTCTGACGTAGTCCGTATACTTGCGGAAGGAACTGATAGCCAGCGTATCAGTTATTTTTAATGATGAATATATTTTAATTATTTTATATTTTTGAACAATTTTATCGTGAAATTAGAACTCAATTTGGTGTGTCTATATGTACTTTAAGAAGTGATAATTCTCGTGATTATTTATCCCAAAAATTTCAAAATTTTATGTCACTTAATTGTATTCTCCATCAAACATCTTCCCCTCACACACATCAACAAAATGGGGTAGCCGAATGCAAAAATCAGCTTCTTGTAGAAACCAATCGAACTTTACTTCTCTATGGTAATGTTTAACTTCGGCTTTGGGTGGATGATGTGCTAACGACATGTTACCTTATAAATCGCATGCCCTCATTTATCCTTAACAATAAAATCCTTCTTTCAATCTTTTTCCCCAATTCCCCACTTCACACTATTCCTCCCCGAGTCTTCGAGACCACATATTTTGTAAACAATCTCTCTCTTGGTCTTGATAAATTACCAGCTCAATCACTAAAGTGTGTCTTCCTTGGTTATCATTGATCCTAAACAGGTTATCGTTTCTATTCACATATTTTACAACGATGCCTGATATATGTCGATATTACCTTCTTCAAGTTTGTTCCATATTTCGAGTCCATCCACGTAACTCAAGAACCTTTTCAGGAAAGTACTCTCACACTTTTTTCGACAGTTATTAATGTCATGTCTACCATTATTCCCCATCAAACTATGGATCCTGACCCCCCCCCACCATTTCTTGACCACTTCAAACATATCAGCGTCGTCACCCAACATATGTCGTCCCTGTCCGTGAGGTCATTCATGTCCATGACGTCATTACAGACTCTCCTCCGACGCCCCTTCCAACACCGGATCCAATCCTACAACCTGAGTTTGATCTTTCGATTTCAATTCTAAATGGTAAATTCCATACACGAAATTTTTCTCCTAATTATATTGATTTAGGTTATCATCGTCTTTCCCATTTGCATTATACTTGCTTGTCTTCTTTGTCTTCTGTTTCTATTCATAAAACTCCATGTGAGGCAATGATTGATGAGATGTGTACTCTTCAAAGTAGTGGTACTTAGCAACTAGTTTTTTTCCCCTGGAAAATCTTTAATAGATTTTCGTTGGCTTTATACAATGAAGGCTAGTCCAGATGATAAGATTAATTTATTCAAAGCACGCTTGGTAGCCAAGGGACACACTCAGATTTTTGGGTTGAATTATAGTGATACTTTCTTTCCTGTGGGCAAGATGGCATCAGTTTGAGTTCTTCTCGCCATTGTAGCCATTCGATATTGGCTAGAAGCCTTGTGCCAGAGCAAAAGCACGATCATCATGTATTGATTATGTCTTTACGCTCTAGCAAAAGCACAAACGCACAACTTGCTACCAGCGGATCAAACTTGGGGCACCAAGAGCATCAATGTGTGCCTTCCAATCACAACATCATCACAAGTTCAGAATGTCAGGAAGTCAAACCCTCTTCTCCTACCAAACATCCAAACTTTCATTGGCAACCAGAAAAAACATTAAGGTCCAATCTCTATTGGCATTTCCACAAACCAAAGATTAACCCCATTGGCATGATTTTCAAAACTCAGTTTTCATCGATAACCCACAATCCAATAATGTCCAACAAACTAAAATCAAATCGTCATTGGTGCTTAAAAGCCCAATTTTCATTGGCATATCAAATAACAATCGACATTGGTATTCTAAAAACAATCTTCTCTTAACCTTTGCGAGGAAATAAAATCAATCTAATCCAATTATCCATTTGCATTCCTTCATGCATTAATCATAACATTTCATGCATAACATATCCCCTGAGATAAAGCATTACACAATACAATCGAAAGACATGCATTCATAGCATATTCCCCGAGATAAAGCATTACATAATACAATCGCAATACATGCATTCATAGCATACCCCCTGAGAAGCATAATTCCATACAAATCAAACTTACATTCATAGCATAAGCCATGATCTTGGACATGTCATGAAAGTCCAGGTTATCCCTCGTTCGAGTCAGTGGTGTTTCTCTGAGTGATTTTCTACCCTACATGTCATTCTCATGGGATATTCCCCAATGAATCTATTCCACCAACCTTTTGATGATAATATTCCCTAACGAGCCGGCTCAATTTTGCTCCCCAGGCAGAAGATACCCTAAAAAGTTTCCTTTAGAGCTTTTCCTCAGCAGAGCTTTCCCAAGTAAATATTCTCCAAAGGGAGTCCTTTCTGGAATGGTTCCACAACTGGCTATTGATGTCAGTCAACCCGCGAGTTGACGCTGATTTCCTTGACTTTACATTTTTTATCTGAATGTCGATCCCCTAAGTTAACGATGACAATCTAGTCTTTATTTTTGGTTTGTTCTTGACCCCCAAGTCGATGTTGATTTTATTTTTGCAACCCCTGAGTTTATTTGTTCTCGACCCCCGAGTCGATATTGTTTTTATTTTCTCAACCCCCAAGTTGATTTGTTTTCGACCACCAAGTCAATATTGTTTTTATTTTATCAACCCCGAGTTGATTTGTTCTCGACCTTTGAGTCGATGTTTTTTTTTATTTTCTCAACTCCCTAGTTGATTTGTTCACGACCCCCGAGTTGATGTTGTTTTTATTTTCTCAACCCACGAGTTGATTTGTTCTCGAACCCTGAGACGATGTTGTTTTTATTTTCTCAACCCCTTAGTTGATTTGTTCTCGACCCCCAAGTTGATGTTGTCTTTATTTTCTAAACCCACGAGTTGATGTGTTCTCGAACCCCTGGTCGATGTTTTTTTTCTCAACCCCAAGTTGATTTGTTTCCGACCCCCGAGTCGATATTAATTTTATTTCCTCAACCCCCGATGTTGATTTGTATTTGACCCCTGAGTTGATGTGGTTTATATTTTATCAACCCCCGAGTTGATTTGTTCTTGACCCCCGAGTCGATGTTGTTTTTATTTTCTCAACCCTCGAGTTGATTTGTTCTCAACCCTCGAATCGATGTTATTCTTTTTGCAACCCCGGAGTTGATTTGCTCTTGATCCCCGAGTCGATGTTGTTTTTATTATTAAAACACCCGAGTTAATTTGTTCTCGATCCCCGAGTCAATGTTGTCTTTATTTTCTCAATCCCCGAGTTAATTTGTTATCGACCCCCGAGTCGATGTTGTCATTATTTTCGCAACCCTCCAGGTTGTTTCCCCTTAACCCCCAAGTCGATGGTGTCTTTTATTTCTCAACTCCCGAGTTGATTTGTTCTCAACCCTCGATTCGATGTTGTCTTTATTTTCTCAACCCTTGAGTTCATTTTCTCTAGACCCTAGAGTCGATATTATCTTTATTTTCTCAACCCCGGAGTCTATGTTGTTGTTATTTTCTCAACACCCATGTTAATGTAGTTTTTATTTTTCTCAACCCCCAAGTTGATATCTTGTCTTTATTTTTGACCCCCGAGTCGAAACCAATCATTAATGTTCCAAGAGTTTACCCCCAAGTTGTTGCTAATCTTGTCTCCCATCCTAGTTCTTTTGTTTTCTAAACCTCACAGAATTTCACCTCATTGCATTTCATATCTTCCTTTTCGGACAAAATTTGGGGTCTTTTCGTATTTAATTATCTTCCACAACAAATGTTCGAAGACGATTATCATTCATACATTCAGGTCCAAGGTAATTAAATAGGGGCAACTCTCATTGAAGGTGAGAAAAATACACAAGAGGGGGTTGAATTGTGTTCTCCAATTTGTGTTGCTTCTGAAGAGAGTTCAGATTCTGATGATATGGATGCAATGGAATAATAATCAGAAGCAAGTAAATGACAAATTGTCACGGCTAGAAAAAATTGAGATTAAGCTATTGGTTAAATTAACTCAGAAAAGCAAGAGTCGCCACGGAACTTTATTGTTTCCAAAGGGAATGGGAAAAGATCGAACAAAACCCACAAAAAGATAAAATAGATAAAAGAAAGATCTGGATATGGGGGTTGGTTATGCAAGGGGAAGGTATTAGCGCCTCTCACATCCGTTGTACTCAACGGGAACCACTTGCTTATCTGCTGCTATAAAAAGGTTATTGTTGTTTGTTGATTGATTTTAAGTGAAAAGATATTTGGTATATTCGAGTGGAAAACTTCACTTACTACCTAGAAGTATGAGGAAAAGAGCATTTGCGTCATCTTGATATGGAGAACCTTTACTTGGATTTCATTCACAAGCACATCTTAACATTCAAGTGGAAAATGTCATTCATTTCTCAGCGTTTTATAGGCTCTTAAAGAAAAAGGTGCACAAAGGCACAAAAAGAGTTTGATGATGTTAGTGTTTTTTTTAGAATTTTAAAATGAGTTTGAATATGCTTAAGTGTCTTAGTATTTATTGAGAAAAATATTTTCTAGATCACTTGACAAAGTCAATATTTATTAAGAAAGAGGTGAAGTTTGAAAGCAAGAAGATTTTGAAATAGAGAGAAGATTTTGAAAATTTAAGAATGGGAGGAGATGAAGAGACTATCCTAAAGCATAAAATAAATAGTCTCATTGTCAGGTAGCCCAAGAGAAAGAATTTGTGTGTGCAAATGAACTAACCAGGATAAGCAAGGATTTGACAAGAGTCAAAACCAGTATTCCATTCCATTTTGGTTAATCCACAAGATAAGCAACTGAGTAGATAAACCCAAGAGCATCCAGACAAATAAAGTCACAGAGAAAAAGATAAAGCATCTAAGCTTGATTCCAGGCCACAGGTACCAGAGGAACTCAAAGCCTCAGGCCAATGCAAAGTATCAGATGAACTTCCAAGTTTCAGATAAGCAAACTCCAAGCATGGGAATTCCTAATTCTAAGTCCATAGGCCCAAAATTCTTCAATGCACTGGATAATAACCATAGTCCAAGATTAAAAAATTTTTTAGGGTTTTGAATCATTTTATAATGTTTTTGTATTTTAGCAAGATGAAGAAATAAAGATCAAAGAAAAAAGAAAAAAGCCATGAAATAAATGCGGAATGATAAAGAGTGGAAATTAAAAGACAATAATTAAATTACAGAAATGTAAAGGAAATAAGATAAATGTAAGAAGTTAGGAGTTAATTGTTAGTGGTTATCCAGTGGCGGAGCCAGAAATTTTTTGAAGCCTCAGCAAAAATTTGAAGACCGCAAATTCAACAAGTGTATGTATTATATAAATATAGAACCGAAAGGAAAACTTGAACTCACTGATTGATATCTTGAACAAGATAGCTACAATGTACAGATCAAAACTTCTTTCATGGGTGCCACTTTATGCTGCATCTAACACTTCATACAAATAGAAAAATATGACCATGACAAATACCATAAATTTAAATTTTCTCAAGCAATCAAAAGATTAACTATATGTACAAAGTACCTAGGTTTTGACTCTGATGGTACTAGATGATCACTCAGAACATGATCTATTGCCAAGCTCAAGTCTCTTTATATTTAAATAAATATATTAAACCAAAAGGTTATGATACCTTCAAGAGATTAAAAATGTTGAATGTTAATTCAGTTATAAAAAACTATCCATTCGGTTACTGGTATGTCACTCTTACTTGGCCTTGAATCATCAAAGTGACCATGATAAACCAGCTCAAACGACATTCAACCATACTATTACTATTTGATTAATTTATAGAAAATACAACACTGTACTAAAATGGCGTTTACTAAAACCGCCACTATTTATAGTAAAATATGGCGGTTTATAAACTGACGTAATGTTAATAGAAAAATAACGGTTTTTCACCGCCTTTATTTTGACACGATGTTGCTTTACGGTGATTTTTGTTTTTATTGTTTTTGTAAATCGAATATTTTCGTTTATAGTTGTGGAAATTGATCTATTGAATTGTATAGAGTCCTAATATATTTTTTATATTATTTGAGGATAAAAATTATTCTTTTCTTCTTCTTTTTTACAACACTTTACATATTTTTTTTAAATTTTAATAGCTGTTACTTTTATGTTAATATTAATTTCTCCTAAGTATTCATTTTTTATTTTTGTTTAATTTGATCCTAAATTTTAACTTTATTATTTATTTCAATTCTTGCACTTTTTGTAATGTAGTCAAATCTAAATATTATAATATAAAAAAATTGATGTAATATAAAATTAATTGCATAAAAAGATAAAAAAAATCATGTTTTTATTTGTGAAAAATGTTTAATGTGGCAGTTAAAACTGCCATTATCAACGGCAAAAAACAGCCACTTTCTTCTTTGTGGTTTAAACCTTTATTTTTCTGATTTTCGTTAATTGTGGCGGTTTTAACCGCCACAATTTTCTTTTTTTTTTTAGTGAAAAAGAAGGAAAAGTTTTGGGCTAGAGCCTGGGCACATGCCCAGCCTGGCCGGGCCTTAAAACCGCCCATGTGGTTATCAATCAAGTGATCGATTTATCAATTCGGGACCAATTTAGCTCTATGTTAAGCAATAGTAGCATGATTTATTAGGAAGATTATACTATGGGAGGCCGATCAATAACAATGTTTATGCCATACATGTTAGAGAAATGACACAAAGTTAGTCTCCTAATACATGTAACACATGTCTAAATAAAAGAAGAAGTGAGATGGAGAAGAAGAGATTGAAAAGCAAACTTAAGTTATCACAAAGGATTGTCTATCTTCAATACGAACCACTCAAAGTATGTGCTACCAAGGGGAGGAACCTTTCATTTAATTAGTGAGGATATTTGTGAGTCCACCCCACCTCTCTTGTGCTAAAATATTGAGGACAATGTTTGGTTCAAGTTTGAGGGTCTTTACCTATTTTAGTATTTCTTTTTGTTATTTATGTTTTCTGTTATTCGCTTCTATTTTCCCTACAATAAAATAAAATCACTATTAAATCCTATCCTAAATTAGAACTGTAAAATTTTTTCATTTGAATGCTTTAATTTTAAGGAAGTTAAGAAAGTATTTAGAGCTTGAGGAAATAGAGGATAGGACTAGGGACATTAGGAAAGTTTGAAAACTTAGGTATGACCCAAACACCCTAGGTCTCCTGGAGTAAGGACACGAGTCCAACATGTAGATTTGTTCCATAGTACTCGGATTTGAGAAGTATTCCCCTATTAGTTTATATTGATAGTTCGACATAATTAAAAGACTTGCATGTATAGGGTTGGTTGAGAAAACAAATATTTCAGCACCAAAAAATAATTGAATAAGGGCAATAAAGACAACTAGTCCTTCTAAGTTAGGTAACCCTCACCCGGTTACTTAGCCTAACGGAGGTTGAGTCTCAATTGTCGTCCCAAATTGAACTAATAAACGCCAATATGCGTGAAAAAGAAAAAGAAATAATACTAAAGGTGCCTAGAAAAAAATTCCTTGACCAATCTTATGCATGTGAGGGAAAAACAATCGTAAATAACTTAATTTGATTATCCGAATGAAAGGGGGAGAAAATTAAAGAAGAGCCTTAAGCCTAAAACATAGTTGGAGAGGTGACTGAAAGGAAGATTTAGGTCCGTGGTTTTACCGCGATGTGTGTTCTTGTAATGCTCTCATTAACGGATGATTTCAAAGAGAACTAGGACTAGCCAATCGGAACAAAAGCTCACGTAAGATTTGCTATGTGTTGGTTGAAAAATTTCGACCAAGGACACAGAAGTATGGTCGACGGAGAATCTTGCAAAACTATAACGAAGTACCCTCGACAGCTGACCCTTCGGGGAGAGTATTGAAAGCATAGGGAGTTACCAAGGTAGTGGACAAACATGGGTGGACACGTGGTAGCGCAGGCACTGTGAGCAGAAGAATAACCGTGAATTTTTTGCCTATTTAAGGAAGTTTCGTTTTCAATTTTAGAGGTCGCATTTTGTTGCATTAGGAGAATACACTCAAAATACCAATGTGAGAGAAACGAGTGAAAACTATGCAGAATGTATGCATGCGTCCACCTATTTTGATTAAGAAATTTACTTTACAAGTTTTTTCTTTCTTTTGTTTGTTTTCCTTTTTTGTTGTACTTTTCCTTTTATTTATTCAACGCAATTGTGAAAACGCAACTGTTATCTACCCTTGTCAAAACCTAAGAAACTGAAATGCCAGCATACATTTAACAGATAGTCTAGGATCCTGCATGTAAATTTTAATAAGAGGCTAGCGGTTGTCCACCGAAAATCCCGTGCGAACAATTTGCCACGCCTAGTGGGACACGTCGTGTTAGATTTATGTTGTTGCGTACTGGTAAGATGGTAGAACCAAAGAGTACCAGTCCGAATGAGGAGTTTTCCTCAGGAGGAAATACAGTCGTGTCAGAAACCACCAGCGTGGGTTCTAACAATATGGCTACGGATTCGACCGCTCATAGTGGACTGACACCACCACCGCGTCAATCCGAGGCGATAAGGCCGACGGTGACTGAAACTTCAGGGCCATTTATGCCTAGTTTCACTTTACCCTGTACGGTAGAGAAAGGAACTTTGGAATGTCTACACAAGTAATGGCAAGCCTGAATGAGAGTGGTTTAATGTTTGGACGAAGGCTCGTCCACAGCGTTTTCGCCTTATCATGGATTGGGACCGCTAGGTAACTAATTTAGTCAAACCACAAGGCTGGGATTTCCGCCTTCGGCAATCCCAACTTTTACGTCTAGTTCTCTCGCAGTCATGAGACAACAGATGAACGAAATAACCACGAAATGGTCCATATGTTGACTCAGCAAATGGGGACCATATTAAGGCCATTAATTCAAGACTCGGCGTAGAGTTACCAACAATTGCCAACTCAAATGACTAGGATAGGAAACTTTTTGGGGGCTCCTATGGCCCAATCTCGACAGAGGACCCCACCTCGACCGAAGACGTCGGTCCGACACGAAGAGAGGTTCGACAAGCCTATCAAGTAAGAACCCTATGTGGTCGAGCCAATGTCTAGGGTGGCCCAAAGGCCTCCCATCGTGCTTTATAATAGGAACCTAGACCCTGACCAGGTGGTTAGGCAGGTTTGGCAAGATGCAGTAGCTAGGGAAAAAAACTTAGAAACCATTGTCGAGCGAATTATGGTCTGAAATAGTGTCAATCCCAGCCTGCAAAGGCCAATCTATTCGTCTCCATTACCAGATTTTGTTTTACAAACAGAGTTGCCAAGGGGATGGAAGGTGCCAAAATTTACGAAATTCATAGGGGAGACCGAAGAGTCAACCGTCGAACACGTCGCCAGATACCAAACTGAAGCTGGTGACATAGCAAATAATGAGGATTTAAAATTAAATATTTCCCAAGTTCCCTCGCAAAAAATGCATTTACTTGGTTTACAACGTTCCCTCCACAGTCCATTCATACATGGGCGCAGTTGGAGAGATTCTTCCATGAACAGTTCTACATGGGGCAGTCGAAAATAAGTTTGAAGGAGTTGTCCAGCGTGAAACAAAAGGTCTCTGAGTCAATTGAGTAGTATCTCAACAGGTTTAGACTTTTCAAAGCAAGGTGTTTTACTCAAGTCCCTGAACACGAGCTAGTTGAGATAGGAGCCGACGGTCTGGACTATTCTATTAGGAAAAAGTTAGACACTCAGTACCTTAGAGACATGGCCCAACTGGCCGATAGAGTTCAACAACTCGAAAGGTTGAAGGCTGAAAAGTCCTGAACGGGTAAATACCATAAGAAAGAAAAAGTGTCATACGTTGCGGCCGACGCATACTCCTACGACGATGAAGAACTCGTCGACGAGAGTGAAGTCAATGTGGCTGAGGTCAAGCCAGTTCCTCCATACACTTGCAAATTACTGAAACCATCGAACAGGAAAAATCCTGTCGATACTGAAAAATGGACAAATTCGTTGCAAAAACGTATACGTTTGATATAACTAAGTGTGACAAAATATTTGATTTGTTAGTCAAAGACTGGCAAATTATTGTGCCTCGGGGCTTGAAAAATCCCCCATTAGAGCAAAATAAAAAGAGGGGATTCTGTAAATTTCATAATTTTCTTGGTCATAAAACTTCTCAATGTGTTCTTTTCAGGGATTTGGTGCAAAAAGCTTTGAAAGAGGGTAGGCTCTGATTTGGCAAAAAGTCGAAGATGCAGGTGGATACAAATCCGTTGAAGGTGGAGAAAGCCTTGTATGCATAATCGTTTGACGAATCATGTACTGGCGAAGACGTTTGGCTACCCAAGCCAAAGCGCAGCAAGTTTTCTCGAGCATAGTGTACCGAGTCTTACAGTCGGTGAATTTCTTGCTCAGATAGTAGATGGCTGACTCTTTCCATTTGGTTTCGTCTTGTTGGCCAAGTACACAACCCACCGAGTCTTCCAAGACTGTTAGGTAGATGATCAGTGGTCTTCCTTCCACTGGAGGTAATATAATCGGTGGATTCAACAGATATTCCTTGATACTGTCGAAGGCGGTTTGGCAGTCCTCTGTCCAGACGCAATCCTGGTTCTTTTTGAGTAATTTGAAAATCGGCGCGCATGTCGCGGTCATAAGGAATATGAATCTAGAGATGTAGTTCAAACGTCCCAGGAATCCTCTGACTTGTTTTTCAGTTTTCGGAGAAGGCATTTCTTGAATGGCCTTGACCTTGTCAGGATCAACCTCAATTCCTTTCTGGCTGACGATGAACCCTAAGAGTTTCCCTGATCGGACACCGAAGGTGCATTTGTTGGGATTCAAGCGTGAAATTCTGGCACAGATATCAGATGTCCTACACAGATGTTGAGACACGGATATCCTACACAATGAACAAGATAACAATAAAAATAACAGTGCAGAAATATTCTCATCCATTGAAGGGGAAACTTGTCGTTTTCCTTTAGGATCAGCAGGTGCTATGTTCAAAGGAGCAATATCAAGCACAAGATCTAAGAGGTTGATCATTCGAAGTGGTTCATCATCTCCAGCATTGATCAGAGGAGATCCTGAGTTATCAGAAGAGCCATGCAAGGATTCTGATGCATGATGTTGAGACATTTTCGATTGATCACAAAGCACAATATTGAGGGTGGTAAGAGAAAACCCTAAAGCCCGTAACCTTTGGAGAGAAAAGGCAGGAGAAATTTTTGTAAAATATGTTTGATGTAGGTAAAGTGTTTTTGCCCGCCTATTTATATTTTTGAGAAGTGGGCCCAGAGAAGCGCGGCAGCCACAAACTTTGAATTCAAACCCAAGACCACTAACATTTCCAACATCTCTCCCTGACTTAAGAATCTCATCAAGCACATCAGAGATAATAGATAAATGCTCTACCTTTTCAGCTTTTAGATGAGCAATAACTCTCTTTTATTCTTCTCTCTACTGACATACTTCTTCACTTTTATTGCATAACTTCTTATAGGAAGCAGCCAGCTCTTCAAAAGTAAGTACTTCACTGACTGACTCTTCATCAGACTCACACACACCTATTAATGTTGTAACCAGCTTTCCATACTTCTCACTAGTTTCAGTTTCAGAGTCATCTTCAGACCATGAAACTGACAACCCCTTCTTTTGCCTCTTGAGATAAGTGGGACATTCAGATTTTATGTGTCCAAAACCTTCACACTCATGACACTGAGCTCCTTTCCCTTGGTTGAAATTTTCTTCAGTTCTGGAATTTCTCCCAGCATTCTGGTTTTTGCTGATGTCGAATGACTTGTCCCTAACATTTGATCTTGAGTTCCAATCCATCCTTCTGAACACTTTGTTGAATTGTTTGCCAATAACACCAGGTCTTCTGAAAGGCCTTCATCTTTGTCTAGATTACTTTCATCTTCTGAGTCACCTGCCTTTGACACAAAAGCTATACTTTTCTTTTTTTCAGACTTTTCACTGATCCCCAATTCAAATGTTTAAAGTGATCCCACAAGTTCATCCACTTTCATCTTATCTATGTCCTGAGCTTCCTCTATAGAAGTCACTTTCATGTCAAATCTCTTAGGTAGAGATCTGAGCATTTTTCTGACCAGTTTGCTATCAGACATCTTTTCACCTAGGGCACTTGATGCATTAGCTATCTCAATAATGTTCATGTGAAAATCATGAATGCTCTCATCTTCCTTCATCTTCAAATTCTCAAACTTGGTAGTGAGAAGCTGAAGTTTTGACATCTTCACCTTTGAAGTTCCTTCATGAGCAACCTACAAGACCTGCCAAGCCTCTTTTACAATGGTGCAATGTTCAATCAACCTGAAAATATTTTTGTTAACACCATTAAACAAGGCATTCATGGCTTTGGAATTTCCCAAAGACCCTTTGTAGTCTGCATCATCCCAGTCTTCCTCTTCCTTCACCACATCAGTAAGATTACCTTCTCCATCTCTAACCTTTGGGGGTTCCCATCCTTTGATAACGGCTTTCCATGCTTGATCATCCATGGATTTGATGAATGCTATCATCCTTGGTTTCCAATAGTCATAGTTGGAACCATCAAGCAGAGGTGGTTTGTTCAAAAATCCTCCATCCTTGTCCATTGCACCAGAAAGCACCTTCCCTGAATCTCACCCAGAAACAAACAAGGGTGCAAGCTCTTGATGCCAATTGAAATTCTGGCACAGATATCAGATGTCCTACACAGATGTTGAGACACGGATATCCTACACAATGAACAAGATAACAATAAAAATAATAGTGCAGAAAGTAAAGAACACAGTGATATGTTTACCCAGTTCGGATCAACAATCCTACTTTGGGGGCTACCAAGCCAGGGACGAAATCAATATACGATAGTATTAATTCATAGATCATACAGCAACCACACCCGGTTACAATCCGCTCACTTAATCACTACCCTTCCTATGACTTTTACCTAAGACTCACCTAGGTATGAGGCCCTCCTCAAATCCCTCTTCAATCACAAATTGTGACTGGTTCCTTTCCACACAAGTAACACCACGAAAGACACACTTTCAAGAACACATAATTCTCAATACTTCAAAGCTTATGAGAACTGACACACAAGAAACTCAATGCTTAAAAGCTTATGAGTAACTGACAGAACTTACAACACAAAACCAGTCCTTATACGGTTATCAGAATGATACCAGTTATGCACATAATTAACAATAAAAAAACCCTAACAAAACACACGTAAGTTCCACACCTAAACTAGGTTTACACCAGTCAATATATAGCATTAAATCTTGACTGGGTTGGGCTTCAAAACGCAGCTGAGAGACTGCACATAATTATGCAAAATAAACTCCAAGAAAATAGGTCTTCAATCTAAAGTTTCCTAATATGTCTCCATATTTAGAAAGTAGAGAAAATCCGAAAACCAACACAAAAACTCAACTCAATTAACCTGGATGCCACATAGGATAACCAAATATTCACAGAATATTCAGTAACAAAAAACATCAAACAAAATCTTCCTTGTAAACAAATAACAGACACGATGTCCTATGAGCCAGGATGGGACATCTTTATCTGACATGTTGAATGCAGAAAATTAGAACATCTTGTTCCAACATCTTGCTGCTAGAATAGTTTTAGCAAAATAAATGCCAACTGTAACACCTTTCTATCCCACATACCATTTTAGGAAAACACTTAATATTATCAGAGTAAAAATTAGCAAGAAATGTGCCACATATATTCAAACAACATTCAAAATCATTGTCCTATCCCGTAACACGGGTTATTCATTCTTCATTAACATAAATTGGCAACTACACAGCGGAATCAAACTTTTTAATTCAGGTCAATAAAATACTTCATGGATAAAAGTATCTGATTCAAAATGACATCAACAATATGAAAAGAAATTCCAACATAACCAAAAAGGGAAAACACGAGGTTCACAACTAATCCCAACCCGATGTTACATGACACAGAGCAGGACACCACTTAAAACATGACTAAAACGACAAAAGAACGCTCCAAGACTCAATCCTCCAGCACCGCAAGTCTACTCTTGGTTATCTGCAAGTTACCCACATAAGAGGCAACATTTTCAAGCAGGCAGGGTGAGAAATCACAATTCATTATAGTAATATAAGTACATGGAAAATAAACAGAATAAGCAACACAACATCACAGCATCATCAACAGAATCTTCACAACACCATCACAATTACATCATTTATATGCAATGTCAACTATAATGGAATGCAAAGAATGCAAGTGGTACCAATTCAACGTGGATGGACACTGGCCATCAACCCTCCAAAAGGAGCACAACATAATCAACATATCACTTCAATCCGCACGATGGGATGGAAGCTACCAATGGACCGAAGCCCCAACATAAAATGCTACGAAATGCAATGATGCTAAATCTCCGCAATTCATCAAACATCAATGTGTGCATCATTTATTTCATATTCAACAAACATTTATCATACAATCATGTTTCATCATCTTACATCAACAACAACTTGACAACAAAAGATCAGCACAAGAAAACGTCAAGAAACCTCAAGAAAACAACAAAAACAGCAAAACAACTATCCGACACGGCCACCCATGTCCTGGGACATGGCCCGTGTCAGGAAACCTGCGCTCAAAACACAAAACAGACAAAACACAGCAAACACAGTGGTCTGACACGGCCGCCCGTGTCCTGTGACACGGCCCGTGTTATAAGCCCTGTAGCACAAATACAAAACATAAAAAAAATGCAGCAGGAACAGTAATCTGACACGGCCCGTGTCAGGATGCGAAAACCCAGAATTTTTCAAAAGATTTTTCTGCTGCGTTTAGACTTCAAATATCCCAAAAATTCAGTTTTTTCCATACGAAAATTTGGCCAAAAGACTCACACAATACACATACATCAACACATAACATTCTATCTCATTATATTTCATCGAATCATTCATCCCTAACTCATTCTACATCATCAAACACCACAATTACCCAAAATCCACTAATACCTAATCTATTCATAACCAATCCTATAGAACTATAATAAACCATGAAAACTCCCCATACCTTAGGGAAATCAGTAGCTTTCCTCCTTCTCTAAGATTCTTCAGCAACCTTCAAGTCTTAGGGTTCTTCTCCTTCTCCTCCTCTTTTCTTCTTCAGCGTTCTTCACAAAAACACGATTAGTTAGAAAAGTGATCGGTATTTTTTTCTTTAGACAAAATATCCCAGTTAATGGACTTCCACTTCTATCCTTACTCTTTTTCCTTTAAGACCACCTTGCCCTTTTTCTTAATATTTTTAAATAATGATAATAATAGTATAAATAATACACTAATTATTCATTCTATTAAATTATTTAAGAATACTCTTTTGATCCAAAATTCTCCAAAATTACCAAAACTTCGTAATTCCTTCTAAATTAATTAAATAAATAAATAAATGATTAATTTAGATTTTCGGGGCGTTACAACTCTCCCCTACTTTAAGAATTTTCGTCCTCGAAAATTTACCTGATTTGAATACCTCGAGATAGGATTCCTTCATCTTGGTTTCCAGCTCCCAAGTCATGCTTTCTCCGGCAGCTCCTAACCAGACAACTTTCACCAACGCAATCTCCTTGCCTCTTAAAATCTTCATCTCACGTTCCGCAATTCGTACATGCATCGTTTCCACAGTAAGATTATCCTGTACTTGCACATCATCCATATGAATCACATGAGACGGATCTGGAACATACTTCCGGAGTTATGACACATGAAACACATCATGTAAATTTGACAGATTAGGCGGCAAAGCCACTCTATAAGCAACATTTCCAACTCTGTCTGAAATCTAATACGGACCAATAAAATGAGGAGTGAGCTTCTTAGATCAGCGCACGCCCAACACCTATCACAGGTGTAACTCTCAAAAACACATGGTCACCTGCTTGGAATTCTAAATCTTTTCTTCGCTTGTCATGATAACTCTTCTGCCTACTTTGGGAAGATTTCATCTTTTCTCGATCAACTTCACCTTCTCAGTAGTCTCTCGAACAATTTCAGGTCCCAGCACTACATTTTCTCCAGATTCATGCCAACATAAAGGAGTCATACATCTCCGACCATACAATGCTTCAAAAGGTGCCATTCCGATACTAGAATGATAACTGTTATTATAAGTGAACTCTATTAATGGTAAATAAGTGTCCCATGAACCTCCCTGCTCGAGAACACATGCTCGCAACAAATCCTCCAACGACTGAATAGTCCTCTCTGTTTGACCATCCTTCTGAGGGTGATACGCCGAACTCAACCTCAACTTAGAACCCCAACGCTTCTTGCAAACTCTTCCAAAAATCAGAAGTAAACCGCAGATCTCTATCCCACATAATACACAAAGGAACACCGTGCAGCTTCACAATTACAAGAATATAAATCTCCGCCAACTTTGATACTGGAAAACTGATGTTAACAGGAATAAAATGAGCCGACTTCGTAAGCCTATCAACAATCACCCAAATCGAATCGTGTCCTCTTGAAGTATTAGGCAATCCAGTCACAAATTCCATTGAAATGTTATCCCATTTCCATTCTGGAACTTCTAACGGTTGCATCAACCCCGCAGGCTTCTGATGTTCAACTTTCGACTTCTGACAAGTTAAACATGCATACACAAAACGAGCTACATCACGCTTCATCCCAGGCCACCAAAACAATTTCTTCAAGTCCTGATACATCTTTGTAGCCCCCGGATGAATACTCAATTTACTTCTATGACTTTCCTCAAGAATCACCTTCTTCATCTCCGCATCATCGGGAATACAAATTCGATTACGGAATCTCAACACACCATAGGCATCTGACTTGAAATCATCATCTTCGGACTGATCGATCCCAACCATCGAATCTACCAGTTTCACGTCTAACTTCTGAGCTTCCTTGACACTGTCTAGAAAATCATTGTTAATCTTCGGCATCCCCAACATCACACTCTGCGGTGTCACTTCGCAAACTAAGCTCATATCTCTGAACTGCTCAATTAATTCTAATTCTTTAACCATCATCGCCGACATATGCAGAGTTTTCCGACTTAGGGCATCAGCCACAACATCAGCTTTACCTGGATGATAGTTCAAACCGAAATCATAATCCTTTAATAATTCCAACCATCTTCGTTGTCTCATATTCAGTTCCTTTTGATCAAATAAATATTTTAAACTCTTATGGTCACTAAACACTTCAAATCTAGAACCATAAAGATAATGTCTCCAAATCTTCAGCACAAAAACAACTGCAGCAAGTTCCAAATCATGCGTAGGATAGTTCTTTTCATGAGTTATCAACTGTCTCGATGCATAAGCAACTACCTTATCATTCTGCATAAGTACACCTCCTAAAACCATCTTAGAAGCATCACAATATACCACAAAAGGTTCTCCTGGATTAGGTAATGTCAAAACCGGAGCCGTTGTCAATCTCTTCTTCAATTCCGTGAAACTTTCTTCGCATTGAATGTCCCACACAAAAGCTTGACCTTTACAAGTCAACTTAGTCAACGGAAGTGCTAACTTAGAAAATCCTTCGATAAACCTCCGGTAATAACCGGCTAGTCCCAAGAAGCTTCTAATCTCGGTAGCCGATTTTGGGGTTTCCCATTGTAACACAGCATCTACTTTAGACGGATCCACAGCAATGCCACTACCTGAAATGACATGACCGAGAAAACTAACCACCTTTAACCAAAATTCACATTTAGACAGCTTTGCATATAACTTCTTTTCCTTCAAAACTTGCAATACTCGTCTTAAGTGCTATGCATGCTCTGTTTCCGATTTAGAGTAAATCAATATATCATCAATGAACACCACCAAAAACTGATCCAAATAAGTGTGAATGATACGGTTCATGTACTCCATGAATACTCCCGGCGCATTAGTAACACCGAAAGGCATCACTGAGTACTCATAATGTCCATAACGCGTTCTGAAGGTCGTCTTCTGAATATCTTCATCTTTCACTTTAATCTGATGATAGCCCGACCTCAAATCAATCTTGCTAAACACACGAGCACCTACTAATTGATTCATCAACTCATATATTCTCGGGAGCGGATACTTGTTCTTAATCGTCACTTTATTTAATTGCCTATAATCAACACAGAGCCTCATACCTCCATCTTTCTTCTTTACTAACAACACTGGAGCTCCCCACGATGATACAATTGGCCTCACAAATTTCTTTTCAAGTAAGTCCTCCAATTGCTTCTTTAATTCCGACAATTCAGATGCAGACATCCTGTATGGTGCCATAGAAATAGGTCTGGTACCAGGTACAAGGTCAATTGCAAATTCCACTTCTCTTTCTGGAGGCACATCAGGAATCTCATCAGGGAAAACTTCAGGAAATTCACGCACCACTTGCAACTCCTCAATTACAGCTCGGCTCTCAACGGATAACGACGCCACCAATGAGAACATCTGAGCTCCTCCTTGCATCAACTGCTGTAACTCCCTAAAAGATAACAAACTAGCTTCTTCCTCTTCAGGAGTAGAAAATCTCACAGACTTGTTATAACAATTGATATGAACATAGTTATATTCTAACCAGTTCATTCCCAAGATTACATCCATTCCAGATAACGGTAAACACACCAAATTAACAGTAAAGTCTCTATCGAAGATCGTCAAGGGACACTTAAACACACAAGAGAAGTAGTCACCGATCCCTTAGCCGGAATCTCGACGACCATTTCTCCATTCATAGAAGACAACACAAGACCCAATCTTTCAACGCATTCAGCAACAATAAAGCAATGAGTAGCAACAGTGTCAATCATAGTAATTAAAGGAGTACTATTAATGAAACATGTACCTCTGATGAGTCTGTCCTCATTAGTTGTCTGAGTCCCAGCCAACGCGAACACTTTCCCACCGGTTTGCGCCTTCTTTGGTTTCTGACACTGACTACTAATGTGTCCTTCTTCGCCACAGTTGAAACAAATCATCTCTTTATGCTTGCACTCAGATATGGCATGCCCAGTCTTACCACAATGGAAACACCTCTTCACTTCAGCAGTACACACATTACTCTTATGACTAGGTTTCCCACATTTGAAACAAGTTATGCCAGCAGGAGCATCTCCCCCACTAGTCCTCTTGCCATCAACCACTTTCAGTTTACCTTTTCCAGCTGGAGCATCATAAGGTTTGCCACGATTCTTTTGGTGCTTGCTCTTCCTCTCATTAATGATCTTATAATGAGCATTGTTATCCTCTTCAAAAATTCTGCAACTATCAATCAAATCAGCAAAAATACGAATCTTCTGATATCCAACTGCCTTCTTGATCTCTGGGTGCAACCCACTCTCAAACTTGATGCATTTTGAAAACTCAGCATCATCATCGTTATAGTGCTGATAAAACTTAGCCAATTCAACAAACTTTGCAGCATAATCAGTAACCGACATGTTTCCTTGCTTCAGCTCAAGAAACTCGATTTGCTTCTTACCACAAACATCCTCTGGATAATACTTCCTCAGGAACTCTCTTCGGAACACATCCCAAGTGATACCTACACCTGCAGTTTCTAACCTCTGACGAGTCTCTAGCCACCAGTCATCAGCCTCGAATGTTAGTATATGAGTCCCATATCAAACCTTCTACGCTGGAGTGCAGTCCATCACATGGAAGATTCTCTCCATCTCTTTCAACCAATCCAATGCTCCATCAGGATCATACTTGCCCTTGAAGGTAGGCGGATTCTCCCTCTGAAAAGTTGCCAAACTGTGAGATCCAACATTCTCGTCGGCGTTCGGCTGATTCTGCAAAGCCTGAGCCATTGCTTCCAACGCAGCAGCAATTGCAGCATCGTTCCTTCCAACCATCTCAACTTGTCACTTCAACATAAACAAAAGTTAGAACTAGTTAACAATACTCGATTGTTAAACAAACTACGACGCGATAACTTGGCCGGACAGATCGACCTGCTCTGATACCACTAATGTAACACCTTTCTACCCCACATACCATTTTAGGAAAACACTTAATATTATCAGAGTAAAAATTAGCAAGAAAGGTGCCACATATATTCAAACAACATTCAAAATCATTGTCCTGTCCCGTAACACGGGTTATTCACTCTTCATTAACATAAATTGGCAACTACACAGCGGAATCAAACTTTTTAATTCAGGTCAATAAAATACTTCATGGATAAAAGTATCAGATTCAAAATGACATCAACAATATGAAAAGAAATTCCAACATAACCCAAAAGGGAAAACACGAGGTTCACAACTAATCCTAACCCGATGTTACATGACACAGAGCAGGACGCCACTTAAAACATGACTAAACCAACAAAAGAACGCTCCAAGACTCAATCCTCCAGCACCGCAAGTCTACTCTTGGTTATCTACAAGTTACCCACATAAGAGGTAATATTTTCAAGCAGGCAGGGTGAGAAATCACGATTCATTATAGTAATATAAGTACATGGAAAATAAACAGAATAAGCAACACAACATCATAGCATCATCAACAGAATCTTCATAACACCATCACAATTACATCATTTATATGCAATGTCAACTATAATGGAATGCAAAGAATGCATGTGGTACCGATTCAACGTGGATGGACACTGGCCATCAACCCTCCAAAAGGAGCACAACATAATCAACATATCACTTCAATCCTGACGATGGGATTGAAGCTACCAATGGACCGAAGCCCTAACATAAAATGCTATGAAATGCAATGATGCTAAATCTCCGTAATTCATCAAACATCAACGTGTGCATCATTCATTTCATATTCAACAAATATTTATCATACAATCATGTTTGATCATCTTACATCAACAACAACTTGACAACAAAAGATCAGCAGAAGAAAACGTTAAGAAACCTTAAGAAAACAACAAAAACAGCAAAACAGCTATCTGACACGGCCACCCATGTCCCGGGACACGACCCGTGTCAGGAAGCCTGCGCTCAAAACACAAAACAGACAAAATACAGCAAACACAGTGGTCTGACACGGCCGCCTGTGTCTTGTGACACGGCCCGTGTCAGAAGCCCTGTAGCACAAATCCAAAACATAAAAAAAATGCAGCAGGAACAGTATTTTGACACGGCCCGTGTCAGGATGCGAAAACCCAGAATTTTTCAAAAGATTTTTCTGCTGTGTTTAGACTTCAAATCTCCCAAAAATTTAGTTTTTCCAATACGAAAATTTGGGTAAAAGACTCACACAATACACATACATCAACACATAACATTCTATCTCATTATATTTCATTGAATCATTCATCCCTAACTCATTCTACTTCATCAAACACCACAATTACCCAAAATCCACGAATACCTAATCTATTCATAACCAATCCTATAGAACTATAATAAACCATGAAAACTCCCCATGCCTTAGGAAAATCAGTAGCTTTCCTCCTTCTCTAAGATTCTTCAGCAACCTTCAAGTTTTAGGATTCTTCTCCTTCTCCTCCTCTTTTCTTCTTCATTGTTCTTCACAAAAACACAATCAGTTAGAAAAGTGATCGGTATTTTCTTCTTTAGACAAAATATCCCAGTTAATGGACTTCCACTTCTATCCTTACTCTTTTTCCTTTAAGACCACCTTGCCCTTTTTCTTAATATTTTTAAATAATGATAATAATAGTATAAATAATACACAATTATTCATTCTATTAAATTATTTAAGAATACTCTTTTGATCCAAAATTCTCCAAAATTACCAAAAATTCGTAATTCCTTCTAAATTAATTAAATAAATAAATGATTAATTTAGATTTTCAGGGCGTTACACCAACCACATAATCAAAGAAATAACAAAGCAGAGTTTGTACTTTCTCAGCCGCTCGAATAGTTTTGACAGGTGGGTCACATGCTCCTCCTCTGTCTTAGATTTTGCAATGATATCATCGACATATACCTCGATTTCTTTGTGTATCATTTCATGAAAGAGAGTAGTCACGGCCCTTTGATAGGTTTCCCCGACGTTCTTCAAACCGAACGGAATTACCTTGTAACAAAAGGTACCCCATAGGGTAATGAACGAAGTTTTCTCCATGTCTTTCGGCGCCATTTTGATCTGATTATAGCCCGAGAATCTATCCATGAAGGAGAAAACATTGAACTTTGTTGTATTGTCTACCAGCATGTCAATGTATGGTAAAGGAAAGTCGTCATTTGGACTAGCCTTGTTTAGATCCCTGTAATATACACACATTCGGACCTTTCCGTCCTTTTTTGGAACGGGTACGATGTTGGCTAACCATTGAGGATATTCTGACGTGGCGAGGAAATCCGCGTCAATCTGTTTTTGGACTTCCTCCTTGATTTTGATGAACATGTCCGGGTGAGTCCGTCTCAACCTCTCTTTTACTGGCGGACATTCCGATTTTAACGGTAAATGATGTTCCACGATGCTGGTATCCAACCCTGGCATATCCTGATTGTCTTTGGCAGTTGGACTGAGCAGTGCCCCAATCTTGATTTCTTTTCCCTCTTTTTCTGAACCCACGTTGATCGTTTCCAACGGCTCTTTATGAGGTTCAATGGACCTTTCCTCCTGTTTGAGTAGTCGGGAGATCTCTTCTGGAATTTCGTTGTCAACTTCTTCTTCGGCCCCAAATACCGGAAATTCAAAGTTGGGAGAAGGCATCAGATCGTATGTTTCAACGGGGTTTAAAACAAGCAATCTGCTTGACGGTATGATTCGTGTTTAGAAGAGATAGAGAGAATACAAGTGTGTGCAGTGTATTTTTTTTGAAAAAGTGCTTGTTTATTTTGAATTATTTTTTAGGATTACCATTTTCTGAGAAAAGAGAAAAGAGAAAACAGCAATTAATGCGAAAATTACATAACGGTGTTATTTTATTAATGAACAACTCGATTCTTGAAACTACAGCCCTATAAAACAAAACTCTATCGCTTTGGGCAAAGCGAAGAGGGATATTTACAGAAAGCGAGCCCTATCAAAATATCTGTTTCACCTGGGCAGGGTGAAAGGTTAAAGATGGCAATTACTTTGACTTATGAATAATCTTCGGAACATCGACTGCAACCCATTGGCGGCAAACTCCTCGGTGAATCACAAAGTATGGTACCTTCTTTCTCAGCTTCTCCTCAGAAATGACGCTGATTTCTGGCGGAGCTGGATCATTAGAATTTATCTCCCAGGAAGAATTATCGTAGGAGGATTCCTCGGTTGTATTTTGCATAGTATTTGTGCTCTCAGGCAAATCTCCCCTATCCAGTTGGCTGGATGTCTTCGAGGCTGATACGAGAGCTTTCGGGAGCGGTGTACTTGACCAAGAAGTCGTATTTACCACTCGGTTGTCCCAAGGTGTCCCACACTTCTTTGGAACTGGAGGAGTCATCTCTCTCGATGATGTTGACCTAAGGAAAAGAATAGTTATGAATTCTAGTACGACAAGCTTTGCCAATTCATCGTTGTACGGGATAGGTTCCGAATAACCTGAGTGTTGATCCCATGACATGGTGGGGACACACGTATTCTGTTCAATGATGCTCAGCTGATTTTCATTGTTCGGCTGATTTTCTTGCCTTGAGTTTCCTGGGTACGGCTGCCAGATAGATAGGCCCGCCATTGGGCCATAATAGTCGTGGTCAAAGTTGCCTTTCATTAGAGTGTCCTCCTCTAATGAGTTTGGTGGAGCACGCCATCCTTCTGGATCACAATCTCCATATATCATTTCGACGTCTGACCTCGGTATAAATCTCGGACTATGTGCGGGATAGCAAAATGGCGTAGGCACCTCTTCCTGAGACATAAAATCGTCCTCGTTAAGATAGGACTTCCATTCCTCATCCATGTCGGAGTAATCCTCCTCGTTGATAGTATGGACTATTTGAGGCACTGGGTGAAGGAAACCTCCACTGTGGAAGAAGTCCTGAATGGGATGAAGACTTTCATTGTTAGTAGCTGTCTGGGTACAGGTTGCAGAAAAACCTAAACCCTTCTTTGTTTTGTTATCGGGAGGAATGACAACCTGTCCCTACCCTTTTGTATTGTTGCTTTTGATCGCTTTGAGAGCATCTCTGTACGAGGAAGTCGAGGTTCCTTTCTTTGATCGATTTTTATTGCTCAATGAAAGTGCTTGGAACTGAGTCCCAACCGCCTCCTCGGGTTCTACATAAGTAGACGATGATAAGTTACTCACGAGCAAGGCTTGCTCTCCACAGACCGTGATGAGTTGATCGTTCTTGACGAACTTCAGTTTCTGGTGTAGCGTCGAAGTGACTGCCCCAGCCTGGTGTATCCAAGGTCTTCCTAATAAACAGCTGTACGCTGCCCGGACGTCCATGACCTGGAAAGTGATTAAGAAAGTGTGAGGGCCAATAGTTATGGGAAGGTCGACTTTGCCAATAACTGATTTCTGAGATCCATCAAAAGCTTTGACGATGACCTCGCTGCCCCTCATCGGGGATCCTTTGAATGATAGTCGCATTAGAGTGGACTTTGGCATAACATTGATGGCCGATCCTGTGTCTACCAGTACACTGGCTAAAGCATTGTCCTGGCAGTTAACTGTGATATTGAGCGCCATGTTGTGACTTTTTCCCCCCTCTAGCAAGTCCTCATCACTGAATCCTACATTGTTGCAGAAAGTGATGTTAGAGATGATGTTATCAAACTGTCGTATTGACACATCCTGTTCCACAAAGGCCTGCTCTAAGATTTTCTGTAGAGCCTCCCTGTGGGCTTCGGAACTGAGTAAAAGTGATAGCACTGAGATCTTTGAAGGAGTCTGTAACAGTTGATCAACAATGTTGTATTCACTCCTTTGGATGAGCTTCAACATCTCATCATTGTTTTTTGAAAGGTCGGGATTACTGGATTGACTGACTGGTGGATCAGGAGCTTCTGTCTGAAGTTCCTTTTCTTTGTTAGGTTCTCAAACTCCTCGGTTGAAGATTCGACCGCTCCGTGTTACTCGACTGATGTCTGCAATATTCACGACGGAGGGTAATGGAATTTCCTTTCCATACTCAATTATTGTTGCACCGTATTTGTAAGGTATTGCCTTAGCGGATTCATACGGTAATGGTCCTGGCAGATTGATAACTACAGGAGCCTTCTGATTTTTCTGACTGTCGTAGGTAACTTCAATCAGTTTTTGGCTAAGAACCTTTGATTCGTCCAGTAGAGGGATAATGGTACAAACATCCTTGTTCTTCTCAGGGTCAGATATTACAACCACGTCTCTGATCTGATCAGCGAAGTAGTCCGGCGTCCAGTTGATTAGTTCGGAACCCGGACATGGGCGAATTTCTCTACGATCCACCTGACCCTGAAGAGCTGCTCGCACAAGGTAGCATCCTTGATTATTCTCCGAACAAACTCTACAACATTCATAGTTGTGTGGTGGCACGTGGCCACGCCCGCTTTGAATGCGGTGCAACCTTACCAGGTTTGTTTCCATAGATTGGACATCCTGATTTTGAAGCCGAGTAGGGTTTCCATTAAGCACGCTGATTTGTTGCGTGTCTTCATCCAGATAGATTGGAAGCCAACAGTGGTTTAATAAGTGTTGTAAAGTTCTTTTCACGAGAGTGCACCCTTGGTTACTCTCACTACATACTTTACAGTTCAGATAATCGTGAGAAGTGAGAAAACCAAATTGGACTTGCTTGGCATGTAACTCCACCAAGCTGGTATTCATCAGACAAATATCAAAGATTTGAATCATGTTGATCTGATAAGGATTTCTATCATGGTAGTCCTGGATCCATCCAAGATCCATCTGACGCTGGAGGGCCTCTTGTACAAAAGAGCATCCATGTTTGTTTACCAAGTAAGTCAGACAGGAATTGTAATCGTGTCGCGGCAGATTATGATACTAGCTCTGCCTTGAGTGCATCGCCACCAAGTTGACATCCATTGCATGGATGTCATGATTCTGATTGATGTTGGAATTTGTATACGTCATGTTGACCCCACGAACTCGATGCTCTTGGATCCATCCGAGATCCAATTGTTCCTGTAGAGCTTATTGCACCACAGAACATCCCTGATTGTTTTTAGAGCAAATATCACACTGGTGATAATTATGAGGTGGCCCATGACCATATCCACTCTGTCTACAATGCATCTTGACCAAGTTGACCCTTAACAAGAGTACATCGTGAATTTGATAGGTATTGTTAGACTCTACCTCTATCAAATTAACTGCAGCTTTCTCGTGTTGAGGCAGCGGGTTCGTGAGAACATTCAGATTTGTATCTTTGAAAGATAAGACCCCGCTCCTAACAAGCTTTTGCACATCGGATTTGAAACTGAGACAGTTTTCTATGTTATGCCCTGGTCCTCCTTGATGGTAAGGACAAGTCTGATCTGCTTTGAACCAGAAAGGCGGATTTTCCGGTACTGTAAGAGGAGACCTGGTTTGGACATGCCCCTTGACCAGTAGTAACGGAAATAACTCTGCGTACAACATTGGTATAGGGTCGAACCCTGGTGGTCGTGTTGCACGATTGTTGTTATATGGAGGACGAGCATGCTGAAAAGGCCGTTGTATCCTTTGCTGATATTGCTATTGATTCGGTTGGCTTTGTGCAACCTGAGGTTGATACGTAGGAATAGGCACGGAATTGATAGCAGAAGTTACAGCTCCTACTGGTTGATAACGTCGCCTTTGCTTTCTGAGAGAGATATTCCCAATATCCTGCTCTTTTTTCTTAGGGAGAGCACTACCGTATCGCTTTGTACTACTTGATGATCCAGCGTCTTTTACTAAACGTCCTTCCCGGACCGCTTCCTCAAGACGAACTCCCATGCCCACCATCTCGGTGAAGTCACTGGGCGTACTGGCGACCATTCTGTCGTAGTAAAATGAGCTCAAGGTCTTTAAGAAGATCTTTGTCATCTCCTTTTCCTCTAGAGGTGGACAAATCTGAGCGGCAATTTCACGCCATCTCTGAGTGTATTCCTTAAAGGTTTCCTTTTCCTTTTGGGAAATTGATCTGAGTTGATCTCTGTCTGGTGCCATGTCCAGATTATATTTGTATTGTTGGACGAAAGCAGCGCCAAGATCTCTGAACGTGTCGATCGTGGCGCGGTTTAACCCCATGTACCACTTTAAGGCGGCACCGGTTAAACTATCCTGAAAGTAATGAATGAGCAGCTCCTGGTTCTCGGTCTGACCTGACATTCGCCGAGCGTACATTACCAAATAGCTCTGAGTGCAAGAGTTCCCCTTGTAATTTTCAAAGTCGGGAACTTGGAACTTCTGCGAAACTTTCACATTGGGGACCAAGCAGAGGTCTGCGGCGTCCTTTCCAAATAGATCCTGACCGCGAAGGGCTTGCAGTTCTTTCTGCATTTCTAGGAACTGTTCCTGGAATTCATTCATTCTATCAAACATGCTGTTATTTCCACCAGAAGGTATCTGGGGAATTTGTCCTTCCGGGATAGTGTGTACCACAGGCGGTGGTATAGTCATTATGGCCGAGACTCTCGGTGCCTCCCGAAGTTTGTAACCTTCAGGAGTTATTGTCATGCCCCTGGCATCTTCGCTTTCCCGAATTTTGTAACCTTTAGGCCCAGTGGTACCTGTTGCGGTTCCCTGATCCTCATTGATCGGCGGAACATATCCTTCCGGGATATAGTTGGTAGGCATGCCCCAGGGACGATCTTTCGGCATCTTGTACCTAGGATCGGACTTCTCCACTATGGGCGTCGATGCGATCTCTGAGATCACAATCCTTTGTTGCATCTAAGCTTCTACTAGAGCTTGTATGTCGTTATGAAGCTTTCTCAGATCCTCTTTCAGAGTGACGATCTCTTCTCTCAACTCTCTGTTCTCTTCCTCGAGATCATCCATTTTTTTCTGACGATTGGCCCGAGTATTGTACGAATGAGACAGTTTGACTCTAGAATCGAGACGCAAACGTGAGATTCGTAGGTAAGAAGAATGCGTGATGCGAGAATGATGAATGCAATGCAATGATTATATTAATTATTTTTGTTATTCAAAGTAAACTTCGACAATTTGATTGCAAATATCAAACAGTGGGGAAACTCTGTTTTATTAAATTCAAAGGATTACGGAAATGGAAATACAATAGAATACAAAGTGCTGAAAAAGGAAATCTAAACTAATGGATCCAAATTCCTCTCTGAAGAGAGCTCAAGTGCTAGTTCTGGTGGTTTCCTCTTCTTTGACCGGGGCTCCTAGGCCGTTGTCGGGTTGTCATTCCTTTGCCAAGTGAAAGGCGTGAGCAAACTCCTTGGTCTTCCTGATTTTCTACAGCATGTTGCTCTAAAATCTCAATCATAGCATCTTTTTCTCTTAATAACTGTTGTATTTTCTTACATTCCACATTGAGAATACGGTACTTGTTCCTCCAAGACCTCTTCTCCTGTTGAACTTTGCTGAGAGTAACTTGAAGTTTTTCTGTCTCAGACATGAAATAAAGGGCAGAGTCCCTTAATGGAAGAACATCCTGACGAGGGTAAGGCATCCTCAGCTTGAGAGCTCTAGTTTGTACCCAGTGGAGATAAGGCTCCACCGAGTCACAATCTGGTTTTCCTAGAGACTCTCGTCATTTCCTATGAACGTGTTTCCAAGCGTGCACTATTTCCAATTTTAGTGCCCTGCCATTTTCTCCTTCTTTGAAGAAAAGACCTTCCAGATAAGCACTGCGCGGGACATGCCTCATCGGGTATCCAAATTAACGACGAACCAACACCGGATGATAGATGATTCCTCCCTTAGTTCCTATAAGGGGTACCTTTGGGAAATTTCCACAACGGTCAATGATTCTGATCCCGTCGTAGATTCGTTGTACCAATCGATGTCAGAGTTGGTAAGAGACATGACTCTCTGCGACCAACGTTAAGTATTCTTTTGATCCCAAAATGCAGCAGACTTGGAGTGAACCATTTGTATAGCAGGGGTACACAGCATGTGATCATTCCTCCGCTGTATAAATTTCTTAAATGTACCAAATGATACGCAACTTGGAGTAAGGTCGGTACGGGGTTTCCAATCAGGAAAATCTTAATGGCATTGTTGCCTACAAAGTTATCAATGTTGGGAAACAAAAATAACCCGTAGGTGAGCAAAAAAAATACGCTCTCAAAAGCAGCCACGTTCCCTATACTAGCAAAGTACATGGCTTTCTTTGTCAAGAACTGGGCTGGAAAACCTTGGATGCCACCCTTAGTGGTCATGTGAGTCCTGACTTCTGACTCGTCCAAATAAATTGCTCTTGCAATGGTCTGATCCTTTGGAATTTCTTCCAGTCCAGAAAAGGGAGCTTGATCAGCAATGTGTAAATCAGTTAGGTGAGAGTACTCCTCCAGTGTTGGTGCAAGCTGATAATCCGGGAACGTGAAACAGTGATAAACTGGATCGTAGAACTGGATTAGTATGGACAGGATTCCTTCAATTACATAGACCCTTAATAAGGACAGCAGTCCTCCATACTTGGCTCTGAAAGCCTCGTGGTTGGTGATCATTCTCGCCAAACCTCTCAAATCCTCTATCTTTGGAACCTTGAAGGTGTACTTATGAGTTTTTCTTCTACCGAAATCCATTAGCGCAATCTCTTTTCTCTGACATTTGCAATCATTGTCTCAGTTTAATTTGAAAAAGAGAGAGACTAGAAGAGAAGATTTTTTTGTTTTAATGTTTTTTAAATGAATGCATGAATGCAACACACTAAAACATAGAAAAAACATGGGGTCAAAGGGTCGGTGTCATGAAGTCAAGGCTCTACCCCCCCCCCCCCAAAGGTTTATACTGGTGATTTTTTGTACCTGTCCGCAAAATCATTGACCCCTCTGGGATAACAACAGCAAGCGGATCGCCAGCGAGCTGATGTATCCTGGAGTGATCTCAGATGAGGGTAGTATCGCGTGACAACTATTTCCGATAGCTTCCACACTACAAAATGGTTACAGTCTGCTAAAAACCTCAGCTTCTCAGATAACCCAGTCGACCATACTACATTCAACAACCGAAGTCGTATAGGCAATGTATCTGCAAAGGGAGTCTCCATTGAGTTTGATGGTCGATTGGGGGCTCTTAACTGGAATTCACTCCCAGTATGATTACCCGCATTGCCATCAGATATCTTAGGTGTATACTCAATCTTTCCACATGCGGCATCATACGCATTCCCATGCGGCATCATACATATATCAATTAGGAAAAGCAGTATATATATTTGTCTTAATCATCCCAGACCTCTAATCTTATGATTCTATACAGATAATGACTCCCCAGCAGAGTCGGCATTTCTGTGACATTTTGTGAGCTCAAGGTTTCCACCGTAAGGATTATAGGAAAGAGAATTGGGCCTCATGGTGGGCGCCATTTTTTCTGTGACACCTTTTTAAGGTTTCTACCTAAGAGATGGGAAGAGAACAAGATCTCGTTGTCCCCAGTGAAGTCGCCATTTCTCTGTAGCGTGAATTTTTGCATGGTTGCGAAGCACTATCTCTTTGGGGTACTACAGTTATATTCATTTTTTATCCTATTGAAGCTGATTAAGGAAGGGAAATAGATATCTCCAATTAACCCTGCTTGCATACTGAGTTTAAACAGATGACTATTGGTTTACAGATGTTATTGAGATTGTGGGTCTCTCTTAAGTTATTTTGTTAAAATAATGCCTGGGCGATTGGTGGGAGGTTTAAGACTGATACTTTTCGATTGATTGATGGAGGTATGGGATTTTGGGTTTTTTTATTAGTGTGCTCGCTAAGATTTTTTCAATCTTATGCCTACGTATTCCCGTTTAACGAAACAGGGAAATCAGAGCGATCGTAGTTCCTCCTATTCTATGGGAGGAAAAAGGTTGTTTTGGTGTCTTGTTCAAAGCCCAAGATGTGAAGCTAAAGGTGGTTTGTATCTTGTTCAAAGCCCAAGATGTGAAGCTGAAGGGTCTATTTGTATCTTGTTCAAAGCCCAAGATATGAAGCTAAAGGGTTTTGACTTTAGAGAGAATTTTTCATCTCTAAAGGGGAGTTGTTGATGTTTGTATTCTATGGACAAGGTACAGCTTTGATGCTAAAAGGTTGATTGACTCAACCGGGGTTTTCTTTCTACAAAGCCTAAGAGGAGGCTATTGACCCAACAAGAGGGTGCTTTTATGTGTCTCGTACAAATCCCGAGATAGAGGCTAAAAGGGATTAACTCAACAAGAGAGTCTTTTATATGTCTCGTATGAAGCCCGAGAGAGAGGCTAAAGGAGTTGACTCAACAAGAGAGTCTTTTATACGTTTCGTATGAAGCCCGAGAGAGAGGCTAAAGGAGTTAACTCAACAAGAGAGTCTTTTATACTCAACAAGAGAGTGATTTTCTATCTCATTCGAAGCCCGAGATAGAGGCTAAAAGGTCTGACTCATCAAGAGAGTCTGAAAAGGTTAGCTCCGTAGAGGAGAATCATTGTACAAAGCCCAAGAGGAGGCTAACTTTCCTGAGGAAATGATCATTATACAAAGCCTAAGAGGAGGCTATTGTAACTGTTGTAGTCTAGCGACAGGTCTAGTATGTTGGATAAAGAGAAAATCCATTCTTATATGGGTAATGCTGTGCTTAGGGATTGATCAGAGGATCAGGGTTATTTCCTGTTCTTTAAGGAAATGGGAAATCCAAAGGGTATTGAGATTGTCCAAGTCTACGCGTGTTTTGAGAAATCGATTCTCGGATATGTGAATGATCCTACAGGGATCTAGTTTTGACTGTATTTAAGAACGATCAACGGGGCTTTACCTAGTGCTAGACGTAGTTGCCGGGGAAACTCTAAATAACTATACTAGTATTACACAGTTGATATTTGACAGGAATATAAAAGTTTGTGAAAGAAGACTTACAGTGAGCATCCCCACAATACAATTATATATATATATATATATATATGAAAGCGGATAAAGAAAGCGGGTAAACACTTACTCGGTTGTAGAGTTTCCATGCTGTTTGGTTAGTTGTTCAACAAAGAAAACTTTGATAACAATATTATATTCAAAATCAAAGGAGAAAGTGCTTTGAAAAGATTGTTGGGGCTTATAGCTCAAGGAGAGGCCCAAGGTTTTAACGATGATTGCACCGTTGTTTTGAATTTGTACAGGGTTTTATACAAGTGACTGAGGCCCAAATGGTTTTTTGTACAAAGGGATGGGTCTTACACTCTCTCAAGAGGCCCAAAGGTTTATTTTTATATAAGTGGTGGGGCTCACAGCTCAAGGAGAGACCCAAAAGGTTTTTTGTACAAAGGGATGGGTCTTACACTCTCTCAAGAGGCCCAAAGGTTTATTTTTATATAAGTGGTGGGGCTTACAGCTCAAGGAGAGGCCCAAAAGGTTTATGAAATGGCGATAGCGCCGAGATTTTCTTTTAACGCAAAGGGGCTTATACAATGTCTGAGGCACAAAATTCTTTTGGTTAAAAGGGGATTGGGTCTTACACTCTATTAGAGGCCCAAAGATACATTTTTGTACAAGTGATGGGGCTTACATCTCAAGGAGAGGCCCAAGGTTTTTGTTAAAAAAGGCGACGATCGCGCCAAACCTTTTGACGGTATCGAGACTTATACAATACACTGAGGCCCAAAAAGGTTTGTCAAAAAGGGATTGGGTCTTACACTCTATTAGAGGCCCAAAAATTGTTTTGAAAAAGTTTGATGAGGATTGAATTAATCAAAAACCCTAATTTGTTTTCAGAATGTATTTTAATTGAATAAAAAAAATTCAATTAAATGATCAAAATTGTTTAACATGTGGAAAACAAATTATGATCTTGGATTAATGTTTCAAAAATCAAGTTTTGACCTACAAAATGCTTAGAAATCATTAAAATTTGCAAAATCAAGAAGGAAAAAATATTTTAAATGTCAAAAACAATTAAAATATTAATTCTTTGCAAAAATATCAATTATATGAAATAAATAATATTTTTGGGATTTTTTGGGAAAATAAAATATTTTAACATTTTTGTGAATTATTAAAAAAAGAATCAACTCAAAATCATTAAAACTCAAAGAGAAATTAATTTTTGAATCAATTAAATAAAATCACAAAATTCAAATATTCAAATTTTTGAAAAAGGGCGCCAAGAACATGGCAAGAACACGCGCCCTTCCTCTGTTTTTGCATATTTGCATTTTCTATCCAATCTCACTGAATACTTGATTATATCATGCAATCTACATATCAATCTACTCGTTTCAACCTCACGATCATGTCTATGGTCTTTAATTTCATTTATTTTAAGCATGGAATAAGAAATCAAAGAGAAACCTCAAGAACCCTAAAATTTGCATGAAGGTTCAGAAATTCCACACACGGTTCAAACAATGCAATTGATTGAGGGAAAACACTCCATGTATGATTATGAACATATGGCCAAATTATTGTGCGGCAAAAAATGCATGGATCATAGAGTTAGAAGAGCTCATGCTTACCTCTTGCAGTTGGTGATCGTGTTTTGTGTTAGAGGTGTTACAGCTAGGTTCCAATGATGTGGATAGATTCCCTAGGTGCCATGGAGTGTGTTTGGATGCTTGGAGTGGATTGAAATGATCTGGAACTTGAGATGGTACCCCAACTACAAATCTGTCAAGAACTTGAGCAATTGGCTGATGATTTTGTGATTTTGGTGTTCCGGATGTTATATGAGTGTTTGGATCACTTCTATATGATGTTTATGAGGTGTGTGTGTGTGTGTGATTGGTTTGATTGGAATTGCTCTCAAACTCAAAACCCGATAGTGACTTGCCTTAGAAGGCAAAATTAGAGTGAAGGAGATTTTGAGGAAAGGATCTGTTTGATGGCTTTGGTTTACTCAAACTGATCATAATTGAGCTCTATTTATAGTAGAGCAAGTTTGTTTTGCAAGGAATAATGAATGGCAACTGCTGCATAGGTTTGGCCAATGTTGATCAATGAGAATCCAAGTCTCCTCTAGCCATTGACTAGAGGTTAGGGCACAGGCTGCTGGTCCCCTTGGTCTTGGATAAGTCTTGACTGAATTCAAGTGCAAATAGCTCAGTCCATGCCACCTTGGTGTATGCATTGAATGCTCCAATCCAAAATTGGAGTCTTGTCCCTCTTTTAGGCAACTCTAGGTTTGGCATGCTACTTCTTGTTCCAAGGACTTTGGAGGCTTTGATCAGTGTTTGTCCCCTTTAGATTTGATCCTCAGATGTGTCCAAAATGATGACAAGGCTTGGAATTATCTGGTTTTGCCAAATCGAGCCAAAGTGTAAAATTCTGCCTAGCCTTGGCAGTTTTCAGCAAGGCATGTTGCCATTGTGATATCTCATGGCTCAAGTTGAGTTTGGTGATGTTCTTGGTCATTTTGGAAAGCCCTCATATGATACAACAACTGTTTGATCATAGTTGGTTTTAATACTTTTTGGATCCAAGTGAAAAATGCCCCTACATTTGGGAAAAAGTGAAGGCAGATTCTGACTTAGTGAAAATTTCACTAAGTGTTGGAAAAAGTGGCATTTCATGTTTTCAGCCACTTTGATCATTCCATAACTCAAAATCCATAATGAATTGTGTCATACCCTAAATTTTGACCACTAAGATTTCCCATCATTGTGCCAATCATCATCACAATATGGATGAATCATCATACCTCATCAATCTCCCCAAATATGGGTGAACACTTACTACAGTCAAAATTAGGGTTTCAAGCCCTCTCAGAGTTCTTAGACAAAGGATCAATCAAGAAATGACATGATCTTCAACTTGTCTAGCCTCCCAAATATCTACAATGGATCAAGAGGACTCCCACTTTAAGGATTAAGCACAAGGCTGCTCCCTTCCAGGTGAATCAAGCCTCAAGATCGCCAGTGTCACCAAATTAGGGTTTGGTCGACCAAGGCCTCCAGATGGAAATTTTCCTCTGGGCATGAGCCAATGCTTCAAAGCATATCCTAAGATACTCCATGGAACCTCATGGGCCCAAGCATCAAGTCAATTTGACCTCAGGGGATGCATACATCAAAAATCAGGAATTAGGGTTTCTAGACCTAATTCACCCCTAAATTGACTTTTGGGATAAATCATGAGCCAAAACCTCAAGACATGATTTGAGGGTCTCCAACATACCACATTGATCCATTTGTAACAATGGATTGATCCAGAAAGCTTGAGCAGCAAGTCTCAATTTCATCAGTACCACAATTAGGGTTTCGCGAGAAAAGTCAACTGTAGCTTTGACTTTTGACCAGGACATGCTCCCAAACCCTAGGAAATGATTCAATACACCCTATAACACCTATGAAATCAATCCATCAAGTTTGATTTAGGTCAAGGACTTGATTTCATAGAGGATCGCACAATTTGGAATCCATCTGACAAAAAGTCAACTGTGCACAAAAGTCAACTTTGACTTTTTGCGATTTTTCACAAAAATGGTTTTTTAATCCTAAAATGATGTTAATGTATGATTTGAATCATCATTCATCAAGAAAAATCAAGAAAAGTGGGATAACTTGTAAAAGGGGTAACCATAAAAACTTAGAAAATTTTCTAATTTATGGACAAAGTGGCAAGGGTACCAACTTTGGAGGATCATAACTCCTAAACCACAAAGCCATTTTTCCCCATCTAAAGCTTGATTGATAGATCTCATTACCCTCTACAAAAGCTTAGAACCGACCTACCTCCAAATTCCTCATGGATTTTGAGTTATTGAATGAGATCTATCTACAAATGTAGGGGGTTTTTTCACTTGGATCCAAAAGGTATCAAAATAAAATATGATCAGACAGTTGTTGTATCATATGAGGGCTTTCCAAAATGGCCAAGAACATCACCAAATTCCACTTGGGCCAAGAGATATGACAATGGCAATATGCCTTGCTGAAAACTGCCAAGGCTGGGCAGAATTTTGTATTTTTGCTCGATTTGGCAAAATCAGATAATTCCAAGCCTTGTCATCATCTTGGACATATCTGAGGATCAAATCTAAAGGGGACAAACACTGAGCCAGGCCTCCAAAGTCTTTGGAACAAGAAGTAGCATGCCAAACCTAGAATTGCCTAAAAGAGGGACAAGACTCCAATTTTGGATTGGAGCATTCAATGCATACATCAAGGTGGTATGGACTGAGCCATTTGCAACTGAATTCAGTCAAGACTTATCCAAGACCAAGGGAACCACAACCTTGTGCCCTAACCTCTAGTCAATGGCTAGAGGAGACTTGGATTCTCATTTGCCAACATTGGCCAAACCTCTGCTGCAGTTGCCATTCACTTTTGCTTGCAAAACAAACATGCTCTACTATAAATAGAGCTTATTTGTGATCAGTTTGAGTACACCAAAGCCATCAAACAGATGCTTTCCTCAAAATCTCTTCTTTCATTCTAATTTTGCCTTCTAAGGCAAGTCACTATCGGGTTTTGAGTTTGAGAGCTTTTCTAATCAAACCAATCACTCACCAACCTCACATACATCATATAGAAGTGATCCAAACACTTACATAACATCTGGAACACCAAAATCACAAAATCACCTGCCTGTTGTTCAAGTTCTTGACAGATTTGCAGTTGGGGTACCATCTCAAGTTCCAGATCATTTCAATCCATTCCAAGCATCCAGAAACACTCCATGGCACCTAGGGAAGCTATCCAGATCATTGGAACCTAGCTGTAACACCTCTAACACAAAACACGATCACCAGCTTCATGAGGTAAGCATGAGCTCTTCTAACTCTATGATCCATGCAATTTTTGCTGCATAATAATTTGGCCATATGTTCATAAGCATGCATGGAATGTTTTCCCTCAATCAATTGCATTGTTTGAATTGTGTGTAGAATTTCTGAACCTTCATGCAGAAATTAGGGTTCTTGAGGTTTCTCTTTGATTTCTTATTCCATGTTAAAAATAAATGAAATTAAAGACCATAGACATGATCGTGAGGTTAAAACGAGTATATTGATATGTATATTGCATGATATAATCAAGTATTCATTGAGATTGGATAGAAAATGCAAATATGCAGAAACAGAGGGTGGCGCGTGTTCTTGCCCTTGTTCTTGGCGCCATTTTTTGAAAATTTGAATATTTGAATTTTGTGATTTTATTTAATTGATTCAAAAATTAATTTCTCTCTGAGTTTTAATGATTTTGAGTTGATTCTTTTTTTAATAATTCACAAAAATGTTAAAATATTTTATTTTACGAAAAAATCCCAAAAATATTATTTATTTCATATAATTGATATTTTTGCAAAGAATTAATATTTTAATTGTTTTTGACATTTAAAATATTTTTTCCCTCTTGATTTTGTAAATTTTAATGACTTCTAATCATTTTGTAGGTCAAAACTTGATTTTTGAAATATTAGTCCAAGATCACAATTTGTTTTCCACAAGTTAAATAATTTTGATCATTTTAATTGAATTTATTATTCAATTAAAATACATTTTGAAAACAAATTAGGGTTTTTGATTAATTCAACCCTCATTAAACTTTTTCAAACACTTTTGGGCCTCTAATAGAGTGTAAGACCCAATCCTTTGTAAATACAAACCTATTTTTGGGCCTCACTTATTGTATAAGTCCCGTTGTATTTCAAAAAGTTCGACGCGATCATCGTCCGTTGAAAAACAAACCCTGGGCCTCTCCTCGAGTAATAAGACCCATTCAAAAACATTTGGGCCTCTATTAGAGTGTAAGACCCAACCCCCTTTGAAAACCAAACCATTTTGGGCCTCAATGCATTGTATAAGGCACACCGCGTTTTCAAAAATCTCGGCGCGATCGCCATTGTCAAACAAATGACCCTTGGCCTCTCCTTGAGCTGTAAGCCCCACCACTTGTACAAAAATAAATATTTTGGGCCTCTATTAGAGTGTAAGACCCAATCCCCTTTTAACCAAAACTTTTTGGGCCTCAGACATTGTATAAGTCCCCCTACGTTAAAAGAAAACCTCGGCGCGATCGCCAATAAAAAAAACCAATCATCTGGGCCTACCCTCGTGTTGTAAGACCCATTCTTTTTCTTTAAACACTTGGTCTTCTTGAGAGAGTGTAAGACCTATCCCCTTGTACAGAAAACCTTTCTTGGGCCTCAGTCACTTGTATAAGTCCCTCTGTACAAAACGACAGTGCGATCACTGATAAACCTTGGGCCTCTCCTTGAGCTGTAAGCCCCAACATCTTTTCAAAATACTTTCTCCTTTAATTTTGAATATACTGTTGTTTTCAATCTTTCTTTGTTGAACAACTAATCAAACAGCATGGAAGCTCTACAACCGAGTAAGTGTTTATATGCTTTCTTTATCCGCTTTCATATACATATAACTGTATTGTGGGGTTGTTTCACTGTAAGTCTTCTTTCATAAACTCATATCAACTGTGTAATACTAGTATAGATATTTAGAGTTTCCCCGGCAAATACGTCTAGCACTAAGCCCTGTTGATCACTCTTAAATACAGTCAAAACTAGATCCCCATAGGATTACCAGACACAGTCTTCCCTCCTCTTGGGGTTAAACAATATGGAGATGTGAAAGGCAGATTCTTTTTGAACCCTTTCTCAGACTATCACTCTTAGAAATTGTCAAAGAAACTCTACTCCCTAGAGATGATCTTTTCTTCGTGAATGGCATCTCTTGAGTTTCCAGAAATGTTCAAAGAAACTCTACTTCCTTCGAGAAGAGAGCCTCCTCTTGGGCTTCGTACAAATTGTCCCTCGGCTTCTTAAAAGTTTCCAGCCTCCTCTTGGGCTTCGTACAAACTGGCCTGACGACCTCCTAGAGGTATAGGAACAGAAATTAGTCATCTTAATAGAACAGTCTTTCAAAGAGTCTAGATCTTTCTACCGTGAACGTACTACTACTGTTTCTTTAAGCATAGTACAAAAGATAAAACTCTAGACTTGGACAATCTAAACTCCTTGAGTCTCAAAGCCATTCTCAAGTAGGGAAAACACCAGTAGACTCGGACAGTCTCCAATACCCTCTGGATTCCCCATTTCCTTAAAGAACAGGAAATAACCTTGATCCTCTGATCAATCCCAAAGCATGGCCTTACCTTTAATCAGTCTCTTTATAAGAACTGATTTTCTCTTTTAACTAACCTACTGGACCTGTCATTCAACTGAAACAGCAATCCTTTTAGCCTCTATCTCGGGCCTCGTACGAGATACATAATCACTCTCTTGTTGAGTATAAAAAGACTCTCTTGTTGAGTCAATCCCTTTTTAGCCTCGATCTCGGGCTTCGTACGAGATACAAAAAACACTATCTTGTTGAGTATAAAAGACTCTCTTGTTGATTCAAACCCTTTCAACCTCTATCTCGGGCTTCGTACGAGATACAAAAACTCCCTTGTTGAGTTAACCCTTTTAGCCTCCCTCCCGGGCTTCGTACGAGACACATAAAAGCATCCTCTTGTTGGGTCAATAGCCTCCTCTTAGGCTTTGTATAAGAAAAACCCCGGTTGAGTCAATCAACCTTTTAGCATCAAAACTGTGCCTCGTTCACAGGATACAAACATCAACAACTCCTTTCATCTAATTGCTGTAAGCGGCAAGCCTCTGGATTATTTACATCCACACCACTGTCCCTCTTTTAGCATGAGAAATTCCCAAGGAAAGATAGGATTGCTCTATACTGAGTTAAAGTCTTCTTCTTCAGGTTAAAACCCCCTATAAAGGAAATTATGGCATTGCTAGGATTCTCATGTCCCGGTTAAAGTAATCCTCCTTTATAGTCAGTCACCCAACAGTTGTGACAAACAGAACCCCTTTAGAGATGGCAAATTCTCTCTAAAGTCAAAACCTTTTAGCTTCACATCTTGGGCTTTGAACAAGATACAAATAGACCCTTCAGCTTCTCATCTTGGGCTTTGAACAAGATATAAACCACCTTTTCAGCTTCACGTCTTGGGCTTTGAATAAGACACCAAAACACCATTTCCTCCCATAGAATAGGAGGAACTACGAACGCTCTGATTTCCCTGTTTCGGTAAATGGGAATACGTAGGCATAAGATTGAAAGAAAAATCTTAGCGAGCACACTAATCCAAAACCCAAATCCCGTACCCTCACATATCAATCGAAAAGCATCAGTCCCAACGGCCTACCCTTAACCCAGACCTTGTTTTCATCAGAAATAACCCAAAGGGAGAACCCCCATATTTTGATAGCATCTGTAAATCAACAGTTTTGACTGTTTAACCTTAGTTTGCAAGCAGGGTTAATTGGAGACATCTATCTCCCTTCCTTCATCAGCTTTAATAGGATAAAAAATGAATTGAATTGTAGTACTCAAGCGATAGTGCTTCGAAACCACAAAAATCGCGCTACAGAAGAATGGCGACCACAATGGGAGCTACGATGATAAGATCTTGTCGTCCCCATTTTCCACAGAAAAATGGCGACCACAGTGGGAGCTGGCATGATAAGATCTTGCCGTCCCCATTTTCCACAGAAAAATGGCGACCACAGTGGGAGACATTCTTTCTTGTTTCCCCAATGGAAGAAAATCTTGAATTCAAGGTGTCACAGGCATGGTGATGTCACTGGGGACCAATGTTATTACTAGGATCGACCTTCACTAGGATCTTAGGTCAAAACCTTTAAATTGGGAAGGAACCACATAATGGCAACTCCGCCGGGGAGCCATTTTTTGTCAGGAACATAGGATTCATAGCTCTTTAAAGTCTAGGACTTTAGGACAAATATATATACTGCTTTTCCTAATTGATATCTGTGTTTATTTTTCTGCTAATGGGAATGTGTGTGATGCCGCATGTGGAAAGATTTAATATACACCTAGGAAAAACCTGTTTTAGTAGTGCGGAAACTATTGGAAATGGTTGTCACGCGATACTACCCTCTTCTGATGGTTCTTCAAAAAACATCACCTAGCATGGTTCCCGGCCCACTGGTGTTTTCTCGACAAGAAATGATGATGTTGAGAGACAGGTACAAAAATCACTAGTATAAACCTTTGGGGGGGGGGGGGGGGGGGGGGTAGAGCCTTGACTTCATGACACCGACCCTTTGACCCCATGTTTTTTCTATGTTTTTGTGTGCTACACTCATGCATTCATCTAAAAACCATTAAAACAAAGAAAAACTTTTCTTCTAGTCTCTCTTTTTCAAATTAAACTAAGACAATGATTGCAAATGTCAGAGAAATAGATTGTGCTCCTAGACTTCGGTAGAAGGAGAACTCATAAGTATACCTTCAGGGTTCCAAAACTAGAGGATTTGAGAGGATTAGCGAGGATGATCACTAACCCTGAAGCTTTTAGAGCCAAGTACGGAGGTCTGCTACCTATTTTAAGAGTCCATGTGATTGAGGGAATCATGGAGGCACTCATTCAGTTTTACGATCGAGTTTATCACTATTTCACATTCCCGGATTACCAGCTCGCACCAACGCTGGAGGAGTATTCTCACCTAACCGATCTACACATTACTGATCGAGCTCCATTTTATGGACTCGAAGAAATTCCAAAAGATCAAATCATTGCAAGAGCAATTTATTTGGATGAGTCGGAAATAAAGACTCACATGACCACTAAGGGTGGGCTCCCAGGTTTGCCAGCCCAGTTTCTGACAAAGAAGGCTCTGTACTTTGCTAGTATAGGGAACATGACTGCTTTTGAAAGCATCTTTGTCTTACTCACCTACGGGTTATTTTTGTTTCCCAACATTAATAGCTTCGTCGATATCAACGCCATTAAGGTTCTTCTCATTGGAAACCCTGTGCCAACTTTGCTCGCAGACGCGTATCATTCTATACACTTAGGGAATTTGTACAGCGGAGGAATGATCACGTGTTGTGTACCCCTGTTATACAAATGGTTTATCTCCCATTTGCCTAAGTCTGCTGCTTTTTGGGATCATAAGAGTGCTTTGCATTGGTCGCAGAAAATCATGTCTCTTACCAACTCTGACATAGATTGGTGCAATAGGATTTATGACAGGATCAGGATCATTGACCGTTATGGAAAATTCCCTAACGTACCCATTATAGGAACTAAGAGAGGAATCAATTACCATCCAGTTCTTGTTCGTCGTCAATTTGGATACTCGATGGGGCATGTCCCGCGTAATGCTCATCTGGAAGGTCTTTTCTTCAAAGAAGGAGAAAATGACAGGGCACTAAAGATGGAAATAGTGCACGCTTGGAAACATGTCCATAAGAAAGGACGGGAGTCTCTTGGAAAACCGGACTGTGTCTCGGTGGAGCCTTATCTCCACTGGGTACAAACTAGAGCTCTCAAGCTAAAGATGCCTTATCCTCGTCACGGAGTTCTTCCACCGAGGGAATCTGTCATGTACTTCATGACTGAAATGGAAAAACTTCAGGTTACTCTCAACAAAGTTCAACAGGAGAGGAGGTCTTGGAAGAACAAATATCGCACCCTCAATGTAGAGTGTACCAAAATACAGTAACTGCTGAAAGATAAGGATGCTCTGATCGAGATTTTAGAGCAACATGTTGTGGATAATCAAGATGACCAAAGGAAATTGCTTGTTCCTTTAACTTGGCAAAGAAATGACAACCCGACAACGGCCCAAGAGCCCTGGTCCAAGAAAAGGAAAGTACCAGAATCAGCACCTGGTTTCTCCCCAGAGAGGAATCGGGACCCCTTAGCTTAGGTTTATGTTTCCGCACCTTGTAATCTACTGTATTTCTATTTTCGCAATCCTTTGAATTCAATAAAACGGGGTTTCCCCACTGTTTGATATTTTCAATCTAATTGTCAAAGTTTATTTTGATTAAACCAAAAAAAACAATTAATATAATCATTGCATTCATCATTCTCACGTCATGTATTCTTCTTACCTACGAATCTTACATTTGTGTCTCGGTTCTAGAGTCAAACTGTCTCATTCGTACAATACTCGGGCCAATCGTAAGAAAAAGATGGATGATCTCGAGGAAGAGAACAGAGAGTTGAGAGAAGAGATCGACGCTCTGAGAGAGGATATGAGAAAGCTTCGTAACGACATGCAAGCCATGGCAGAAGCTCAGCTACAAAGGACTGTGATCTCGGAGATCACCTCAACGCCCATAGTGGAAAAGTCTGATCCTAGGTACAAAATGCCGAAAGATCGTCCCTGGGGCATGCCACTTAACTATATCCCGGAAGGATATATCCCGTTGATCAATGAGGATCAGGAGACCACAGCAGGAACCGCTGGGCCTGAAGGTTACAAACTTCGAGAAAGCGAAGATGCCAGGGGCATGACAGCAACTCCTGAAGGTTACAAACTTCAGGAGGCACCAAGAGTCTCGGCCATAATGACTATACCACCGCCCGTGGTACACACTGTCCCGGAAGGATAGATTCCAAAAATACCTTCTGGTGGAAACCACAACATGTTTGAAAGAATGAATGAGTTCCAAGAACATTTCCTGGGAATGTAGAAGGAACTGCAAGCCATTCGCGGTCAGGATTTATTTGGAAAGGACGCCGCGGACCTCTGCTTGGTCCCCAATGTGAAAGTCCCGCACAAATTCCAGGAGCCCGACTTTGAAAATTACAAGGGTAACTCTTGCCCTCAGAGTCACTTGGTGATGTACACTCGGCGAATGTTAGCTCAGACAGAGAATCAAGATTTACTGATTCACTACTTTCAGGATAGTTTAATCGATGCCGCACTAAAATGGTACATGGGTTTAAATCGTGCTACAATTAGCACTTTCAGAGATCTTGGCACTGCCTTCGTCCAACAATATAAATACAATCTGGACATGGCACCCGACAGAGATCAACTCAGATCAATGTCACAAAAGGACAAGGAAACCTTTAAGGAATACGCTCAGAGATGGCATGAAATTGCCGCTCAAATTTGTCCACCTCTTGAGGAAAAAGAGATGACAAAGATCTTCTTAAAGACCTTAAGCTCATTTTATTACGACAGAATGGTTTCCAGTTCGCCCAGTGACTTCACCGAGATGGTCGGTATGGGAGTTCGTCTTGAGGAAGCCGTCTGAGAGGGACGTCTAGTCAAAGACACTAGATCATCAAGTAGTACAAAGCGATACAGTAGTGTTCTCCCTAAGAAAAAATAGCAGGATATTGAGAATATCTCTCTCGGAAAGCAAAGGCAACGTTATCAACCAGTAGCGGATGTGACTCCTGCTATCAATCCTGAGCCTATTTCTACGTATTAACCTCAGGTTGCGCAGAGCCAACCTAATCAGCAATGGACACAACAGCCTCTTCAGCAGGCTCGTCCTCAATACAACAACAACCGTACAATGCGGCCACCAGGATTTGATCCTATACCCGTATTGTATGCAGAACTATTTATGTTACTACTGGCTAAGGGGCATGTCCAGACTAAGTCTCCTCTTACAGTACCGGAAAATCCACCTTTTTGGTTTAAGGTGGATCAGACATGCCCTTACCATCAAGGAGGACCAGGGCATAACATAGAGAACTGTCTCAATTTCAAATCCGACGTGCAAAAGCTGGTTAGGAACGAGGTCTTATCTTTCAAAGATACGAATCCGAATGTTCTCACAAACCCGCTGCCTTAACACGAGAAAGTTGCAGTCAATTTGATAGAGGGAGGGACTAACAACGTCTATCAAATTCATGATGTACTCTTTTTAAGGACCAATCTGGTCAAGATGCATTGTAGACAAAGTAGATATGGCCATGTGCCACCTAATAACTATCACCAGTGTGATATCTGCTCTAAAAGCAATCGAGGATGTTATGTGGTGCAATCAGCTCTACAGGAACAGATGGATCTCGGATGGATCCAAGAGCACCGAGTTCGTGGATTTAACATGGTTTACACAAATTCTAACGTCATTCAGAACCACGACATCCGTGCAATGAATATCAACTTGGTGGCGATGCATTCCAGGCAAAGCCAGTATCATAATTTGCCGTGGCACGATTAAAGTTCCTGTCTGACTTGCTCAGTAAACAAACAGGGATGCTCTTTTGTACAAGAGGCCCTCCAGCGTCAGATGGATCTTGGATGGATCCAGGACTACCATGATAGGAATCCCTATCAGATCAACATGAATCAAATTTTCGATATTCGCTTGATGAATACCAGCCTGGTGGAGTTACATGCTAAACAGGCCCGGCTCGGGTTCCTGGTATCACATGATTATTAGAGCTGTAGGGCGGGTTACGAAAATGATCAAGGTTGTGCCCTTGTCCAGGAAACCCTTCAGCACTTGTTGAACCACCGGTGGCTTCCAATCTATATGGATGAAGACACCCAACAAATTAGTATTACCAACGGGAACCCTACTCGGCATCAAAGTCGGGACGTTCGATCTGTGGAAACTGACCTAGTGAGGTTACATTGTATTCAAAGCGGGCGTGGACGTGTACCACCACACAACTATGAACGTTGTAGAGTCTGTTCGGAAAGTAACCAAGGATGTTACCTTGTACGAGCAGCTCTTCAGGGTCAGGTGGATCTGTCACTCCCAGGATTTTCATCCAGGTACAAACGCGAGAGTGGCGCGGAAAAACAGAGTCGCCAGCCGTGTAAATTTATCCCAAGAGAAGGAAAGGGAACACCGCATAAACCTTAGGAAGAGGGAAAGGAATGGTCGTCGCAACCATAACCTGGGTTCGGGAGTCGGTTACGCGAGAGGAAGGTGCTAGCACCCCACGCGTCCATCGTACTCGATGGGATCCACACTTGTTGTCTATTCTAAGGGTGAGTTATACTATCATCTAGGGTTGTACTAAGACGGGGAAGGGAAAATCAAAGACATACTCGGTAGGACGTCGACGTCCTAGGCCTACGTACCCCTTTTGTGCAATGGGGAATTCAGAGTCAACGTAGTTCGGACCAAGTTCTTCTTGTGTTTTTTATGGGCGGCGTTAAGTTCGCGTCCGGCAGTTAGGGTCGATGCCTGTTTGCGACTCAGACGGAAGGTAACGTGCCCTTTTTGAAAATAGCCTTTAAGTTGAAGGTCCCGAAGGACAAAAAAGTTTGAGGTTGGTTTGTGTCTTTTAGGACGGAAGTGGCTTAAGTTAGTTCCTAAGCTGCATTGCACCAAAGTCTAGGGTACAGGGGCGAATACTTAACGCATCGTCCCAAGACAGGACGCTCGCTAAGCACTCTAGAAAGATGAGAGGAAGCCCCTCATTTCTCATTCCCCATACTCAAGGCTCGTGCGCAATACACCTTATTATTATTAAGTGTTTTAAAAAAATTCGAGATGAGAAGAGAGAAGACACAAGGGTGACTCTAAAGGGAGACTACGAATCCTAAAGTTATCATGCATGGGTGACCTACGGTTAGTGAGGTTTGACGATAACCTAAATCCTAAAGGAGAAAGAAGAAGATGAGAGAAGGAAAGAGTAAGGGTGACCATGGATACTTATCCATACCCTTAAAGAACTTACCTTAGTCCCTGCGTGAAAGGTTAGTACGAAACGGATACAAATAATATCAAGGCAAGTGAAAATCAAACTATGGCAAACAATAGTAATTATAATCCAAACATGAATTCAGAAATCAAAGACAATTTAGGGTATGCATGAAATGTGTGATGCAAAAAAGAAGTTGAATTAAACAATTAGTTTAGATGATAAAATAAAAATAAAAATAAAATTTGTGAAAATTTTATAAAATGGTGAAAATGGTGCATGAATTAAATTCAAAAGGAAATTAATCAAATAATATTAAAAAAAGAAAATAATAAATAAAAAAAACCTCAACAACTTTGCTATCACGAAAACGCGGTCATCGCAACCGGATCCGAATTGTACGGACCTAAATATAACAAAAAAAAAGTAACTAAAAAAAAAAGAGAAATTTAGCTTTAAAAAAACCTCAACAATGTTGCTATCGCGAAAACGCGGTCATCGCAACCGGATCCGAATTGTACGGATCTAAATATAACAAAAAAGCGCAACTCAAGAAAAAGAGAAATTTAGCTTTGAAAAACCCTCAACAATGTTGTTATCGCGAAAACGCGGTCATCGCAACCGGATCCGAAATGTACGGATCTAAATATAACAAAAAAGGGCAACTCAAGAAAAAGAGAAATTTAACTTTGAAAAACCCTCAACAATGTTGCTATCGCGAAAACGCGGTCATCGCAACCGGATCGAATAAAAAAATGTCACGCCTTAGCAGCGCATCGACATGATTCGATCCGAAACAATCTAAAATATTTATATAAAATAAAATAAAAAAGAAATTAACAATCTAATAATAAAAATAAACTAAAACAAAAATATTAATAATGTATATATGTAACACGAAACATGTCATGTATTATATATAAAAACCTGCTATATTATTATTATTATATAAAAAACAACACGTCTCAAAAACATGTTATGTATTATATATGTACTAACTTTTGACGGAATGTTAGTATGATTCTTGAAACAAACCTGTTGCATATATTATATTATGTGCCAGTAGGTTCAACATATGCCACGGTGGTAGAAGAAAAAATAAAAAGGTATGCGGCTGCTACTATGTTTGTTTTCGGTTTTCGTCTTCCGGTCCTCCTCGACAAAGTGTAACTTTGGTATATATATATAGGGACTAAAATTAGGGTTAACTCTTAGTTGCCAATAATGTCCCTAATACCCAATTTGAGGCCCAAAATAACATTAAAATTAAATAAAAATTTAAACTAAATAAAACAGAAAAAATCTATTTATTTATGAAAAACAAAATTAGTTAAATCTAAAAATAAAAGTAAATACTTAATATAAAAATAAAAAAACTAATTATCCTATTTATCTATTCTAAACAATATTAGTAAAATAAACAAACATCTAATAAATAAAAATCGAATGCCCTAGTGATCGAAAAAACAAACCGAGTATACTAAAATGATTAGTACGAAATATATGACTCGAAAAAATACATCACTTGGTCAGATTTTAAAATAAATTTTGATCCGTAAAAATGCTCAAATTGATCAAAATATGACGAAAAATTAAAACGAACATGCCGAGTTAAACTACGCGAACCGTAGAATAATATAATTGACGTCTGCAAGTTCGATTTTAAAATTTTCTATCCCCTGATTTTAAGCACCGCTGAAATTCAATTTGACCACTCTGTCTGTAAATTTTCGAGAAATTATTCCGACCAATATTTTAGGCAGCCTGGAATAAGCTGTGAACTCTTGATGATGTAGTAGACCTTCTTGAACTGCCTCAAGCACCTTGACCCCATGCTAATGATATGCATACATGATAATGCAAAAAATGAAATGAAACATAAGCCAGTTAGTAAAAAAGTAAGGAGGGCAAATTTCGGGGTACAACAGCTGCCCCTATTCAATCAACTTGGTCCTGAGTGTATGATAGCGACAACTTTCAGATAATCAGGGTGCACGGAGATTGAATACCAACGAACCCGGAAATTTGCAATCCTTCACTAGAGAATTAGCTAAAAATGTTGCTATGTTGGGTATAAAGTGAAACAAATCTCCCGAGTTATGTCATCTCCGCTGATAAAGAGAACTGACAAAGAAAATCTTCAAAAGACTGTTGTCCCCTGCTGATGAAGAGAATCTAGCAAAATAAATGTCATCCCTGCTGACAAAGGGAAACTGACGAAAGAACATCTTCAAAACATTGCCGTCCTCTGCTGATAAAGAGAATCTAGCAACATAAATGCCATCCCTGCTGACAAAGGGAAACTGACGAAAGAAAATCTTCAAAACATTGCCGTCCTCTACTGATAAAGAGAATCTGGCAAAAGAAAATCTTCAAAAGAAATTGCTGTTCCCTGCTAATAAAGAGAATCTAGCGAAAGAAAACCTTCAAAACATTGCCGTCCTCTGCTGATAAAGAGAATCTAGCAACATAGATGCCATCCCTGCTGACAAAGGGAAACTGACGAAAGAAAATCTCCAAAATATTGTTGTTCCCTGCTGATAAAGAGAATCTAGAGAAAGAAAATCTTCAAAACATTGTCGTCCTCTGCTGATAAAGAGAATCTAGCGAGAGAAAATCTTCAAAACATTGCCGTCCTCTGCTGATAAAGAGAATCTAGCGAAAGAACTGGGTTTACACCAAATAAGTCAGACGAGAACTGACCACCAGACGAGAACTGGGTTTACACCCAATAAGTCAGACGAGAACTGACTACCAGACGAGAACTGGATTTACCAAAGAGATGTCAGGCGAGAACTGACTACCAGGCGAGAACTGGGTTTACACCAAATAAGTCAGACGAGAACTGACTACCAGACGAGAACTGGGTTTACACCAAATAAGTCAAACGAGAACTGACTACCAGACGAGAACTGGATTTACCAAAGAGATGTCAGGCGAGAACTGACTACCAGGCGAGAACTGGGTTTACACCAAATAAGTCAGACGGGAACTGACTACCAGACGAGAACTGGGTTTACACCAAAGAAAGGCCAAACTTCTAATGGACTCACGATCCACAGATAAGATGACTCCGCTGGGAAAAAGAGAAGTCTAAATAAAAGACCCTGCCGGGGAGCACAAGTTTGAGGAACACGTCCCTTCAAAATCTCCTGAGTTACGCCATCTCTGCTGAGAAAGAGAATTGGCGAAGAAAGTATCAAACCTGGCTTACGCTTCGAATGCAAATGAGAATGCTATATGTTTGATGCAGTGCAAATGCTTATGATATGCAAAAAGGGTCCCTCCAGCAAAATAAATGCCGGAGAGAAAGACCAATAGCCAGGGATGACAAAAATAAATTGTCCTCTGAACAGGAACTCCGTTGGGAAGGATCATAGTGACCGACTCTATGGATCAACAACTTCTGCTGGGGATGAAATTTCAAAAGAACATCCGCTCTACTGGGGATTATACGTAACCTTTTGAAAAGGGAGGCTACGGCTTGAATCCGAAGAGTGCCAGATATCACTTGGATTTAAAACCTGCTAGGGATGTCAACCCTTGTTGGACAAACTGTTGCAAGGATCACCACCAAACTCTGCTTGGGGGAACGGTAAATGCTGACATCTATCCTGCTAGCGGATAATATCAAGCTTACTTATCTGTTGAGGATCAGGTCGCACCGTTGCTGCTGAGGAAAACATTTCCTGACTGGTTGAGGAAAATAGGCGTTCAGACTCTGTGGGGAAACATGTCTTGATCCAGAAAATACTTCCCAAGTCTTCTGCTGGGGAAGGTCTGCTCTGCTGAGGAAAGTGCAATCTCAATGCTGGGGAGAGCAAACTGCTGGGGAAGTACAAACCCGTTGCCCTGCAGCCTGACGGCTCTCTGAACTTTCCACCTGCGCCAGACCACCAGGTATAATGGAAGAAATCATCTCATGAGGATTTTACAGAAGACCGAGCGTTCGCACTGCCCCGGGGTCTTCAAACTCTTAGAGAGATTTATCGGATCTCGACTTAATTGTCCCGGACCGCGTGATCTTTGAAGGAATTTGCCTCGAGAGGACTCGTAATGGCTTGAAAATACCCTGCCCCAGTATTCTGAACTTTAAAGAGGTGTTTTCAATTAACCCTCTTCAGGAGTGGACAACTTCTTACGCTCCAGAGGTGGCCTACCCCAAGTCTTGAAGAAACTTTGCCCCTGACTGATCTTACAGAGATTTGTCAAATCGACCTGATTGCCCCTGCTCGGCGGCTTTAGGGAGAGTTTTCAACGTGACTGCTCTAGATTGGCTGCATCTTATCACCATTTATCGGGAACCTCCAGGCTGCGCACAGTCTCTTGGCCACATACCCCTTGACATGACTGTCCTTCGGAGTTTTCACCATCTCCACTTAGCGTGATCGAGCTTCTCAACTGATGTTCATCATGTAAGCTTCTTTGATGTCAAACACATGCAAGCAGAAAATGTATATTATGAGAATGACAATTCTAATGCAACGCTCATGTTAACCTGAAGTTTTATTGAAAATGTGTCGCCAAGCCTTATGAACGAACACTAGCCGGGATACGACATTTATTTTTGAATGGAAAACAATACGCACATGCAATACCAACAAAAATCTTATTAGCACAACTCATAGGAGTCAGGAACGCTATCCTGTTGAAGTACGCTTTCGGAATAAACCCTGTTTCAATTAGGACTTTTAAGGGTTGTAACGTGGTCTGGTTCACGGTTTCAGAAAAAAGGATTTATGGCTCAAAGTTTATTGGTGCCCACCCACTCTTCGTGATGTTCTCCAGTCCTATGTTTAGTTAATCTGACACAAACGCTCATCTCTTCGAAGGTTTCTGATCTTTAAGGAACCCGTGCAACTGATGGTTTGACACCTAAGGAGGTTCTGGAGTGACAGTCATCCCTTTTTATCTTTTGTGTCCGGTGCCACATGAATTTGTTCTTGTAATCCTTTTAGCTTTTCGCTTCTCATTCTTTTGCTTTCTTGATCCCTAATTTTTGCCTGGACTGCCTCTTTTGAGTTTTTCAATTTTGAAGTCCAGCGGGATGCCCTAACTTTTGCCTAAGTCGCTTGTTTTCAAGTTTCGACTTAGCGGGCTTTCTTCTTTTTCTCTTTTTGAACAAAGCGTGTGACACCGGTTGTCTTACTTGCTTGAAAGGATTGTGACTGTCTCACTCCTTGATCATTGATGGATAGCCATTGTTGTTTCACATCTCTTGACCTCTTGATGGTGGAATGGAAGGTAATGGATCCTCAGATGCACACTCCTTTTGAAATTTGAATGCTCGGTCAAACTAACTAACGCCTACCCTGCCCCTGGGTTAAGTATGAGGGTTTTTTCAAGCGAAAGAAACTCCTACTTCAAGGCTCAAAGTGGTTAACGAGGGTCTATCTCCCTTATACCTCCAGTGTTTGGGGATTTGAAACAATGCCTATACATCCTTAACAGGGTTTTATCCAAAAGCATACCATCAGAAGGTCGCGTTCTTACTTCGTCATTCTCCCTCAAAGAGTTTAAGCAAGAAAGTTGGTATTGCAATGCATATAAACATGATATGAGTGCATAAAAGTAACATACTTCAGGAACAACACGTTTATTATATTAAAATCAGCATTCAAAACACAAACACGTTTTTACATGCAAACACCGTTTGAACAAACAAATGAAAGCTACATATGAAAATGCAGTAAAGGAAGCTGATGATTGCCATTGAGGAGACTTGACTCCGTCTGGACTGGTTTCTTCTGATGATGTCCTTTGAAGTCTTCAAGCAGATGAGAGGTCGACATGCACAACCAAGTCTCCTTCTGGAAATGATATGTACCCTTTGTCAATCAATTGTTGCACTTTGGCCTGGAAGGCTTTGCAATCTTCGGTTGAGTGTCCCATAGATCCTCCGTGATATCCAAATTGCACATGGGGATTGTACCCCGGAGGGTATGGTTCTGGAACAGGCTTCAAAGTCTTGGGCTCCACCAATGAATTTTGAACCAGGTGTGGCAAGAGTTGACTGTACGATATGGGAACTGGATGAAGAGGAGCATTCCTTCTTTCCAAGTTATTGCGAGGCCTATGCTGATTCTGACGCCGATACTTCTGTTGTTGAGGAGCATAAGGTTGCTGGTACTGAACGACATTGGTCTCTCCTTCTTCTCCCCTGTAACGTTTCTTCGTATTTTCGGAATAACCGGGAGTAACTTGAATCTTTCCCATTTTGATACCGCTTTCGACCATTTCTCCTACTAAGATGAGATCAGCAAACTTTCCAGACATACATGGTACCAATTTTTCAAAGTAATGGCCCTGCAATGTGGCCATAAACATAGTTATCATTTCCCGTTCCAACATGGGAGGCTGAATCCTCGCCGCCAGTTCACGCCACCTCTGGGCGTACTCTTTGAAGCTCTCATTATTTTTCTGTGATAAATTCTGCAATTGCGTTCTGTTAGGAGCCATATCAGTGTTATATTGGTAATGTCTGATAAATGCCCCTTCCAGATCTCTCCAACTACACACATCCCTCCTTTCCAGTTGCATGTACCACCCCAGGGATGCCCCAGATAGGCTATCCTGGAAGCAGTGCATCATCAGCTTTTCATTCTTTGCATGCGCGGCCATCTTATTCGCGTATGCTCTGACATGGGTCCATGGACAAGACATACCATTATATTTCTCGAAAGTGGGAGTCTGAAACTTGTGCGGGATCACAACGCCTGGGACCAGCCCCAAATCCTCTAAATCCATTCCCACAGAATCCTGATTCATGACACCCTTCAGTTGTTCCTCAATCAACCTGATCCTCTGATCGTTGTCAGCCTGGGGACCAGCATCCCCATCTGGCAGAGAAAATGCATCGTCTTGAACATCATCATACTGACGGCCATGATTTGCGCCAGCACCATTACCTCCTTCCCCAGCCTTAGGAATCACAACACTTTCTCCTCCGCCCGGAGGAATCACAACACCAGAAACGGGAATGCCCCCGCCAGTAGGGCCATTCTGATCATTATTACTGTTTTCCTCATTCCTTGCAATCAGTGGCTGAACGAGAGTCCTCAACTGCTCTTGGCCTTGAGCAACCCCGTGCATTAGTTCCAAGAATTGATTCATGCGAGTCCGCATCTCAATGACCTCATTCTGTAGTTGATCCATAAGTCTCCTCTGATTCTGTCTGGTAGAATACCGGTGAATGTGTTGATCTGCAATTCTGAGATTAGGATAATATAAGAACTCTGAAGATAAACAACTGTCATGCAAAATGAATATGCAAAATGATTATGAATATGCAAATGCCAATGGACATGTTTAAAAATTCGCAGGGCGATCCACCCCTTGATTCCAGTTTAATTTCAAGAACCAGAATCAAAGTTAGGATGCAACCCTACGAATGAATAAACATGTTGGGATGCAAAATGATAATGCAAATGCACACATGGGATCAAGGCACACTGCTGGATGTGTTGTGCTGTTAGCTGAACGAGAAACCAGAAAACCAGAACTCTGAACCACTGAGATAACCCAAATAATCAAACGTTGGTGTGAAATCCATAATAAGGGTAGGTTGAAGGTCTCGGTTACCTGCAAACCTGTAAACACCCATCCCCTCTCACATGTAGGTACTAGGATGTTCAATATCCCGGGCTCTCAGGTCGAGAAATGATGATACGTTCACCATTTCTGGTTTGGCATCATCATCAATCGAGGAGGCCTCAACTGATTCTCCAAGGCGGAAGGTCCTCAGCTTTGGCACTGAGGTCGAGAAACAATAGTACGGTGGAGAAATGACTTTTTACTTTTGTTTTTCGCAAAACATGTTGCAGTTAACAAGAGTCGCCACCGACTTTTCTTTTATCCAATTTATTTAGGAAAGGTGAAAAGAACAGGAAAGACCGTTTTGAAAAGATTTTTGAGTTCGGGGGGTAAGTTATGAAAAGGGAAGGTGTTAACACCCCTTTTCATCCGTAGTTATCTACGGGCTCTTAATTGCTAGCTCACTTCAACTTGCTTTTTTTTGAAATATGGTGTGTGTTTAGAAAATATTTCGTAAAAGTTGACTTTGTAATAATTCGTGTAAGAACGTATACAAAGTGTTTGTTTTTGAAAATATTTTTTGAAAGTGTGAGGTGTGAAAAGTATTTGTTTTTTTTTAGTTGTGAGCGAGCATTTAAAAGTTACCTACCCTTAATTTATAAGGTCTTTCTTGTACTTATCATTTTCCTTGAGAGATAGCACTATCCATACCATTAGTGGGTAGGTAGTCCTATCTATTGGATGTGGAGGGATAGCGAAGGGTCATCAAATGGTCATAGGAGGCAACATGTAAGGATACCTTAGCAATTCGTAGGGACTACCATCATTTTTCCGTAGGGTCATCGAGGGACAAGATCATTTTTTGTAGGCAACTTGAAGGGTCATCGAGGGACTATGATCTTTATATCGAAGGGACTGTGATGATATTATTCGTAAACGTCTTTTGCTAAAGTATCCCTACGTTCGAGGGGCATTCATCCCTCGGGGTACAGTACTAAAGTCAATCGAGGAGTGCCTCCGCTGATTCTCTTCAAAACGTAGGGGCCGTCCTATGCGAGTTCCAAAGCGGGCCCTCAGGTGCGAATGGGTTTGCCACAGGATGTGGTCTGCCACTGTCACCACTAAAGAGGGATGTTTCCACTAAGGTTCTCAATGATCGGTCACCAGAGTCGACAGCTCTCTAGATCAACAGCCCAACATGCGCAAGACACACACGTTAGGATACGTCTAAAGATAGCCTCGTCTGGTTGTGAATTTCGTGAACACACAAACGTACCAAGCAGGCACGTAGGTCCCACTACTTTCCAGTCTAGTCCTAGGGTACTCTCAAGCCTTGGTATTGGGCTTAGCTCTCAAACCCACCCAACCTGCAAAACAAAGACAGCCAGCACAGCACAGCAGTATGACAGTAATAGAAAATGAAATGCAGAAAATGCGGTAAAAAAAATAAAAATAAAAATACAACACTTAAAGCAAATCAAAACCAAACACCCAAAAAGAACAAAGACAAGCAAGCGTTAGGACTGACTCGCTTAGGGATGGACCAGCATAGGTCAACCAGAGTCCCCAGCAGAGTCGCCAGCTGTCACTCCCAGGATTTTCATCCAGGTACAAACGCGAGAGTGGCGCGGAAAAACAGAGTCGCCAGCCGTGTAAATTTATCCCAAGAGAGGGAAAGGGAGCACCGCATAAACCTTAGGAAGAGGGAAAGGAATGGTCGTCGCAACCATAACCTGGGTTCGGGAGTCGGTTACGCGAGGGGAAGGTGCTAGCACCCCACGCGTCCATCGTACTCGATGGGATCCACACTTGTTGTCTATTCTAAGGGTGAGTTATACTATCATCTAGGGTTGTACTAAGACGGGGAAGGGAAAATCAAAGACATACTCGGTAGGACGTCGACGTCCTAGGCCTACGTACCCCCTTTGTGCAATGGGGAATTCAGAGTCAACGTAGTTCGGACCAAGTTCTTCTTGTGTTTTTTATGGGCGGCGTTAAGTTCGCGTCCGGCAGTTAGGGTCGATGCCTGTTTGCGACTCAGACGGAAGGTAACGTGCCCTTTTTGAAAATAGCCTTTAAGTTGAAGGTCCCGAAGGACAAAAAAGTTTGAGGTTGGTTTGTGTCTTTTAGGACGGAAGTGGCTTAAGTTAGTTCCTAAGCTGCATTGCACCAAAGTCTAGGGTACAGGGGCGAATACTTAACGCATCGTCCCAAGACAGGACGCTCGCTAAGCACTCTAGAAAGATGAGAGGAAGCCCCTCATTTCTCATTCCCCATACTCAAGGCTCGTGCGCAATACACCTTATTATTATTAAGTGTTTTAAAAAAATTCGAGATGAGAAGAGAGAAGACACAAGGGTGACTCTAAAGGGAGACTACGAATCCTAAAGTTATCATGCATGGGTGACCTATGGTTAGTGAGGTTTGACGATAACCTAAATCCTAAAGGAGAAAGAAGAAGATGAGAGAAGGAAAGAGTAAGGGTGACCATGGATACTTATCCATACCCTTAAAGAACTTACCTTAGTCCCTGCGTGAAAGGTTAGTACGAAACGGATACAAATAATATCAAGGCAAGTGAAAATCAAACTATGGCAAACAATAGTAATTATAATCCAAACATGAATTCAGAAATCAAAGACAATTTAGGGTATGCATGAAATGTGTGATGCAAAAAAGAAGTTGAATTAAATAATTAGTTTAGATGATAAAATAAAAATAAAAATAAAATTTGTGAAAATTTTATAAAATGGTGAAAATGGTGCATGAATTAAATTCAAAAGGAAATTAATCAAATAATATTAAAAAAAGAAAATAATAAATTAAAAAAACCTCAACAACTTTGCTATCGCGAAAACGCGGTCATCGCAACCGGATCCGAATTGTACGGACCTAAATATAACAAAAAAAAAGCAACTAAAAAAAAAAAGAGAAATTTAGCTTTAAAAAAACCTCAACAATGTTGCTATCGCGAAAACGCGGTCATCGCAACCGGATCCGAATTGTACGGATCTAAATATAACAAAAAAGGGCAACTCAAGAAAAAGAGAAATTTAGCTTTGAAAAACCCTCAACAATGTTGCTATCGCGAAAACGCGGTCATCGCAACCGGATCCGAAATGTACGGATCTAAAAATAACAAAAAAGGGCAACTCAAGAAAAAGAGAAATTTAACTTTGAAAAACCCTCAACAATGTTGCTATCGCGAAAACGCGGTCATCACAACCGGATCGAATAAAAAAATGTCACGCCTTAGCAGCGCATCGACATGATTCGATCCGAAACAATCTAAAATATTTATATAAAATAAAATAAAAAAGAAATTAACAATCTAATAATAAAAATAAACTAAAAAAAAAAATATTAATAATGTATATATGTAACACGAAACATGTCATGTATTATATATAAAAACCTGCTATATTATTACTATTATATAAAAAACAACACGTCTCAAAAACATGTTATGTATTATATATGTACTAACTTTTGACGGAATGTTAGTATGATTCTTGAAACAAACCTGTTGCATATATTATATTATGTGCCAGTAGGTTCAACATATGCCACGGTGGTAGAAGAAAAAATAAAAAGGTCTGCGGCTGCTACTATGTTTGTTTTCGGTTTTCGTCTTCCGGTCCTCCTCGACAAAGTGTAACTTTGGTATATATATAGGGACTAAAATTAAGGTTAACTCTTAGTTGTCAATAATGTCCCTAATACCCAATTTGAGGCCCAAAATAACATTAAAATTAAATAAAAATTTAAACTAAATAAAACAGAAAAAATCTATTTATTTATGAAAAACAAAATTAGTTAAATCTAAAAATAAAAGTAAATACTTAATATAAAAATAAAAAAACTAATTATCCTATTTATCTATTCTAAACAATATTAGTAAAATAAACAAACATCTAATAAATAAAAATCGAATGCCCTAGGGATCGAAAAAACAAATCGAGTATACTAAAATGATTAGTACGAAATATATGACTCGAAAAAATACAGCACTTGGTCAGATTTTAAAATAAATTTTGATCCGTAAAAATGCTCAAATTGATCAAAATATGACGAACAATTAAAACGAACATGCCGAGTTAAACTACGCGAACCGTAGAATAATATAATTGACGTCTGCAAGTTCGATTTTAAAATTTTCTGTCCCCTGATTTTAAGCACCGCTGAAATTCAATTTGACCACTCTGTCTGTAAATTTTCGAGAAATTATTCCGACCAATATTTTAGGCAGCCTGGAATAAGCTGTGAACTCTTGATGATGTAGTAGACCTTCTTGAACTGCCTCAAGCACCTTGACCCCATGCTAATGATATGCATACATGATAATGCAAAAAATGAAATGAAACATAAGCCAGTTAGTAAAAAAGTAAGGAGGGCAAATTTCGGGGTGCAACAGGATCGTAGAGAGATTCACCCATATCCAGGTTCCGGACCAATCAACTGGGCGCCAGACTACCTCGCTGATCAAATTGAGGACGTTGACATAATCTATGATCATCAAAGGGCTAGGGATGTTTGTACCATCATCCCTCTACTTGACGAATCCAGAGTTCCCAACCAGGAACGAATCTAAATTGCTTACGATGGTCAGAAAAATCAGAAGGCTCCCATAGTCATCTATTTACCGGGACCATTACCGTATGAATCAACTAAGGCTATCCTTTACAAATACGGTGCAACAACAGTCGAGAATGGAAAGGAAATTCCATTACCCTCCATCGTGAATATTGCAGACATCAGTCGAGTAACACGGAGTGGTCGAATCTTCAATCGAGGAGTTAGAGAACTTAACAAAGAAAAGGAACCTCAGACAGAAGTTCCCAATCAACCAGTCGGTCAGTCCAGTAATCCCGACCTTTCGAAAAACAATGATGAGATGCTGAAGCTCATCCAAAGGAGTGAATACAACATTGTTGATCAGCTGTTACAAACTCCTTCAAAGATCTCGATATTATCACTGTTACTTAGTTCAGAAGCGCACAGGGAGGCTCTACAGAAAGTCTTGAAGCAAGCCTTTGTAGAACAGGATGTAACAATCAGACAGTTCGATAACATTGTCTCTAACATCACTTCCTGCAATAACTTGGGATTTAGTGATGAAGAATTACCTGAAGAAGGTCGTCGTCATAACATGGCGCTCAATATCACGGTCAGCTGTCAGGACGATGCTTTAGCCAGTGTACTGGTAGACACAGGGTCAGCCTTGAATGTTATGCTGAAGTCCACTTTGATGCAATTATCCTTCAAAGGACCCCTGATGAGAACCAGTGAGGTCGTCGTCAAAGCAGTTGACGGGTCCAGAAAAACGGTTATCGACGAAGTCGACCTTCCCATAACTATTGGTCCTCACACTTTCTAAGTCGCTTTCTAGGTCATGAACATTCGGGCAATGTACAGTTGTTTATTAGGAAGACCTTGGATACATCAGGCTGGGGCGGTCACCTCGACCCTCCATCAAAAGTTAAAGTTCGTCCAGAACAACTATCTCGTCACGGTCTGTGGAGAACAAGCCTTGCTCATGAGTAACTTATCATCATCTACTAGTGTAGAACCCGAGGAGGTTATTGGAACTCAGTTCCAAGCACTGTCGGTGAGCAAGGACAATCAATCCGAAGAGGGGACTTAAATTTCCTCATACAAAGATGCTATCAAAGCGGTCGAGAGTACCAATAAAATAGGATGGGGACAGCTAGTCATTCCTACTGACAATAAAACAAAGAAGGGTCTTGGTTTTTCTGCAACCTGTACCCAGACAGCTACTACCAGCAATGAAAGTCTTCATCCCATTCAAGACTTCTTCCACAGTGGAGGTTTCCTTCACCCAGTGACTCAAGAAGTGCATACCATCAATAAAGATGATTCCTCTGATATGGAGGAAGAATGGGAGTCCTATCTTAACAAGGACGATTATACGTCTTAGGAAGAGGTGCCTACACCCTTTTGCTATCCCGCGCAGAGTATGAGATTTATATCGATGTCAGATGTCGAAATGATATATGGAGATTGTGATCCGAAAGGATGTCGTGCTCCACCAAACTCATTAGAGGAGGACACTCTGATGAAGGACAACTTTGACCACAACTAATATGGCCCGATGGATGTCCTGCCAATGTGGCAAGGAAATCAGCCGAACAATGAAAATCAGCTGAGCATCATTGAACAGAATACCTGCGTCCCCACCATGTCATGGGATCAATAATCAGATCATTCAGAAAATGTCCAATACGACGATGAATTTGCAACGTTTGCAGGACTTGAATTCATTAACTATGCTTTTCCCGAGGTCAACGTCATCGAGAGGGATGACTCCTCCAGTTCCAAAGAGGTGTGAGACACCTTGGGACAACCAAGTGGAAAATACGACTATATGGTCAAGTACACTGCTCCCGAAAGCTCTCGTATTAGGCTCGAAGACATCCAGCCAACTGGATGGGGAGATCTACCTGAGAGCACAAATGCTATGCAAAATGTAACAGAGGAATCCTCCTACGACAACTCTGCCTGGGAGACAGATTCCAATGATCCTGCTCCACCAGAAATCAGCGTTATTTCTGAAGACAAATCAAGAAAGGTACCAGACTTTGTGATTCACCGAGGAGTTCGCTGCCAATGGGTTGCTGTCGATGTTCTGAAGATTGTTCATAAGTCAAAGTAATTGCCGTCTTTAACCTTTCACCCTGCCCAGGTGAAACGGATGTTTTGATAGGGCTCACTTTCTGTAAATTTCCCTCTTCGCTTCGCCCAAAGCGACAGAGTTTTGTTTTATAGGGCTGTAGTTTCAAGAATCGACTTGTTCATTAATAAAATAACGTCGTTCTGTAATTTCTGCATTAATTGTTGTTTTCTCTTTTTGTTTTTCAGAAAATGGTAATCCTAAAAAAAACTCAATAATAAAAACAAGCAGTAAAAGAAATACACTGCACACACTCTTGCATTTCCTCTATCTCTTCTAAACACAAATCATACCGTCATGCAGATTGCTTGTTTTAAACCCCGTTGAAACATACGATCCGATGCCTTCTCCCAACTTTGAGTTCCCGGTATTTAGGGCTGAAGAAGAAAATGAAGACGAAATTCCAGACGAGATCCCCCGACTACTCAGACAGGAGGAAAGGTCCATTGAACCTCATAAAGAGCCGTTGGAAACGGTAAACTTAGGTTCGGAAAAAGAGAGAAAAGAAATCAGGATTGGGGCACTGCTCAGTCCAACTGCCAGAGAGGGTTTGGTAAAGCTTCTTAAAGAGTTCCCCAATGTATTCGCTTGGTCCTATCAGGATACACCAGGGTTGGATACCAGCATTGTGGAACATCATTTACCGTTGAGATCGGAATGTCCACCCGTAAAACAGAGGTTGAGACGGACTCACCCGGACATGGCCATCAAAATCAAAGAGGAGGTACAGAAACAGATTGACGCGGGTTTCCTCGCCACGTCAGAATATCCTCAATGGTTAGCCAACATCGTACCTGTTCCAAAAAAGGACGAAAAGGTCAGAATGTGTATCGATTACAGAGATCTAAATAAGGCTAGTCTAAAGGACGACTTTCCTTTACCACACATTGACATGCTGGTTGACAGTACAGTAAAGTTCAAAGTTTTCTCATTCATGGATGGATTCTCGGGCTATAAACAGATAAAAATGGCGCCAAAGACATGGAGAAGACTTCCTTCATCACCCCATGGGGGACTTTTTGTTACAAGGTAATGCTGTTCGGTCTGAAGAACGCCGGGGCAACCTATCAAAGGGCCATGACTACTCTTTTTCATGACATGATACACAAAGAAATTGAGGTATATGTCAATGATATGATTGCAAAATCTAAGACAGAAGGGGAGCATGTGACCCATCTATCAAAACTATTTGAGCGGTTGAGAAAGTACAAGCTCCGCTTGAATCCCAACAAATGCACCTTCGGTGTCCGTTCAGGGAAACTCTTAGGGTTCATCGTCAGCCAGAAGGGAATTGAGGTTGATCCTGACAAGGTCAAGGCCATTCAAGAAATGCCTTCTCCGAACACCGAAAAACAAGTCAGAGGATTCTTGGGACGTTTGAACTACATCTCCAGATTCATATTCCTCATGACCGCGACCTGTGCGCTGATTTTCAAATTACTCATAAAGAATCAGGATTACGTTTGGACAGAAGACTGCCAAACCGCCTTCGATAGTATTAAGGAATACCTGTCGAACCCACCTTTTCTATCATCTCCAGTGGAAGGAAGACCACTGATTATCTACCTCACTGTCCTAGAGGACTCAATGGGATGTGTGTAACGCCCCAATTTTGTCCGTTTTATTTAATTGAGTCGTTTTGATTATTTTATTATTATATTATTTTATTTTTTACTTTTATTTGATAATATGTTATTTTTCATTTTCGTGTTATTTTATCGCGTTTTGGGAACGTTTGCGAGATATTTGAGTGTAGGGGTATTTTGGTCTTTTCATTCATTTCTTAAGTTAGAAAGTATAAGAGAAAAGAAAAGAGAGAAAATATTAAGGAAGGAAAAGGAAAAGAAGAAAAAGAGGAAGAAAGAAAAGAGAAAGAAAGAAGAAAACAGAGAAAACTTGGAAGGGAAGAAACTCAATCAACCGACTTTTAAAACACGATTAATCGGGTAAGGGTGCGAAACTCGATTATCTTATGACTGTGTATGATTATGTATGTGTGTGTTGGAATGTTTATTGTGTTTTCAGAGCTTTTCAATTCTAGGTCGGAACGATGGAAATCGATGTTTTCGCGGTTGAAATGTCATGTAAATGTTGTAGATTACTTGTTACCATGATTGGGTTATGTTCTGGTTGTTATGTTTTGGTTTGGAAGAGTTTTTGGGTGAAAAATATGGTTTTTGGGCTTCAAACAGCGCTGCAGAATTTCTGGGTTTTCCTTGGTTTGCCTAGCGAACCTGGGGCGAAGCAGTAGCGAATGATTTTTCGCGGGTTCGCCTAGCGAGCCAGTCAGCGAATGTTCGCTAACGTTGTTCGCCTAGCGAACTTTGTATCTTTTTTGTTCTGGTTGTTGCTGCCTTGGTTCGCCAAGGGGTTCACCTAGCGAACTTTGTGTTTGTTTTTATCTGATAGTGGTTTTCTGGACATTCGCCTAGCGAAGGTGGTAGCGAATGCTCGCTAGAGGGTTCGCCTAGCGAACATGGCAGATTGTGCAATTTTGTTTTCTTCATAACTTTTGATCCGTAAGTCAGATTGGGGCGCGGTTGGGTGCGTTAGAAATCTATTGAGTTGTTCTTTCTTATTAAAATGGTTTTGAGATTGTTGGTCGATTTAATTATGTCGAGAATTAGGAATAGTGTCATTTTGTCGACTTTTGTCGTTTTAATTGTGTGAATTTGATGTGTATCAGGCAATGTGTTGTTGATATGAATGTTGTATGACTTGTGTGCTGTGGTGTGATGAAAATGCATGTGATACATGTTGTGATGATGATTTGTGACCTAAGGGCAAGAAAATACGATGTGTGGTATTTGATGATATATGCATGATTATGGATGTGTATATGTGCGCATTTGAATGTCATGAGTCATTGTATGCCAAGCATCATGATATGCATGTTGGTGATGTCGTGTGCCCTTGTGGGGTGTGAGCGACGAATCGATTCCAGAGGAAATCCGCAATAACATCGTGAGCCTTATACAAAGAGGACTGAAAGCGATGATTATAGACGATCGTGAGCCTTATACAAAGAGGACTGAAAGCGATCAGATCGTGAGCCTTATACAAAGAGGATCGAAAGCGATCCATAAACGTCGTGAGCCTTATACAAAGAGGACCGAAAGCGACGGGGAACATCGTTTGCCCGACGGGGTGTTACTTGAGTGGCCCTCAGTAACGAGCGATGGTTCCAATAGTTCCTGAGTGAACTAGTGATGAGATTGATGGATGGATGGTACCGCGTGTGCATTGCATAGGGTCGTTGTGTCGGTCTCTGTGCATTTGCATAAATCGTGAATGGATTGATTGTGTGTGGAATTGTGGATGAAATTGATGAGTTGATATATGTATATATGTTGGTGATATTTATATTGTGCATGGTTGATATACCTTGGTGATGACTATATGAATATACTTTGTGTTGGTTGTGTTTGAATTCCGGTATAATCGGTGGTGAGAATGTTTTATATGTGTGTTTTGTGCTATATATAATTATATGCAATTATATTATGGTTGTGTTTCTCACCCTTCTACTGTTTTATAATGCTCTATGAGGCATTGCAGATTAGATGCTGGAGGTCTTTTTGTGAAGCTTAGGTCTTCATTCTTTTGTCGGTCAGCTCTGATATGTAGCACCGAGTAGTCGGGAAGATCGAGTGTGATTATTTGTATTATGTATACATGTATATTTTGGATTGTACATGTATGATGTTGTATATGACAGACAAACTCTTTATGTGATATATATATATATATATATATATATATATATATATATATATATATATATATATATATATATATATATATATATATATATGAGATTCAATACAGATTTTCCGCTTTTATTCTGTACCTGAATTGTGGGTGTTAGGAACTAAGTTCCTTTGTTATTTGCTACCTGAGAATGTTGCATATCTTTATGAGCGGGTTTATGTGTATTTGTTTCAATTGATGTGACTCCTTGGTCTATGCCGTGAATGTTTTAAATATACTCTGATGAAATTTTGAATTTTGTTACCGCTTTATTTGTTGGGGGTATAGATTGGGAGTGTTACAATGTGTACTTGGCCAACAAGACGAAACCAAAAGGAAAGAGTCTGCCATCTACTATCTGAGCAAGAAATTCACCGACTGCGAGACTCGGTACACTATGCTTGAGAAAACTTGTTACGCTTTGGCTTGGGCAGCCAAACGTCTGCGCCAGTACATGATTCGTCACACTACTTGGTTGGTCTCCGAGATGGATCCAATCAAGTATGTCTTTGAAAAGCCTGCTCTCACGGGAAGGATTGCCCGTTGGCAGATGTTGCTATCAGAATATGATATAGAGTATCATGCTCAAAAAGCCATTAAGGGGAGTATTTTAGCCGATCATTTGGCTCATCAACTGATTGACGATCAAGAATCTATCGAGTTTGACTTCCCAGACGAAGATGTCATGTATTTGAAAATGAAAGACTGCGATGAGCCACTACCCAGTGAAGGGCCAGAACCAGGTTCCCAATGGGGACTAATCTTTGACGGAGCCGTCAATAGTTACGGAAACGGAATTGTGGCAATCATTGTTACCCCTCAGGGTACCCACATTCCTTCCACTGCCAGACTGACGTTCAAGTGTACGAACAACGAGGCCGAATACGAAGCTTGTATTATGGGTCTCAAGGAAGCGATCGACTTAAGGATCAAAAACTTGGACGTATATGGCGACTCAGCTCTGGTTATCAATCAGATCAAAGGAGATTGGAACACATACCAATCAGGATTGATTCTTTACAAAGATTATGCGAAAAGGTTGTTACCATTCTTCAACAGAATTGAGTTTCATCATATCCCTCGTGAAGAGAACCACATGGCTGATGAATTAGCCACTCTCTCTTCCATGATTAGTGTAGGTCAATGGAATGACATACCTAAGATCGACATAATGCGCCTTGAACGGCCCGCTTACATCTTCACGATTGAAGCAGTCATAGACGACAAACCTTGGTATCACGATATCAAATGCTTCCTTCAAAAACAAGAGTACCCACCTGGGGCACTAAGGAAGGACAGGAAAACCCTCAGAAGGCTGGCAGACAGTTTCTTCCTGAGCGGTGATACTCTCTATAAGAGAAATTTTGACATGCTCTTGCTCCGATGCGGAGGCAGACCAAAAGCAGACATGTTGATTAAAGAAATTCACGAAGGATCCTTTGGCACTCATGCCAACGGACACACAATGGAGACAAAATTTCTAAGAGCAGGGTACTACTGGTTGACCATGGAATCCGACTGCTACAAGTACATGAGGAGGTGTCACAAGTGTCAGATATACTCCGACAAAATTCATGTACCGCCAATGCATCTCAAAGTTCTTTCTTCCCCATGGCCTTTTTCCATATGGGGATTCGACATGATTGGCTTGATTGAGCCTAAGGCTTCAAATGGACATCAGTTCATCCTGGTAGCCATTGACTACTTCACCAAGTGGGTCAAAGCAGCGTCCTACGCTAATGTAACCCGACAAGTGATGGTCCGATTTATTAAAAAAAATATCATCTGCCATTATGGTGTTTCGCGCCAGATCATTACTGATAATGGATCTAACTTGAACAATAAGATGATGAAAGAGTTGTGCGCTGAGTTCAGGATCGAGCACCATAACTCATCTCCCTACCGACCTAAGATGAACGGAGTGGTAGAAGTGGCTAACAAGAACATCAAGAGGATTGTTCAAAAGATGGTTGTAACCTACAAAGACTAGCATGAAATGCTACCATTTGCTCTTCACGGTTATCGCACATCTGTCTGCACTTCAACAGGGGCAACCCCTTTCTCTCTAGTATATGGCATGGAGGCAGTGCTCCCCATTGAAATAGAGATCCCATCAATCAGGGTATTGATGGAAGCTAAGCTTACAGAAGCTGAATGGTGTCAAAATCGACACGATGAACTGAATCTGGTCGAAGAGAAGCAAATCACGGCTCTATGCCACGGTAAGTTGTATCAGCAAAGGATGAAGAAGGCGTTCGACAAAAAGGTCCAACCTCGCATCTTCAGGAAAGGAGACCTTGTGCTCAAAAAGATACAATCATTTCTCACTGATTCTCGGGGCAAATGGACTCCGAATTACGACGGCCCCTATGTGGTCAAGAAAGCTTTCTCAGGCGGCGCCTTGAGACTTGCAACCATGGACGGAGAGGAATTTGCCTACCCCACAAATGTTGACGTAGTCAAGAAATACTTCGCCTAAACTAAAAAAAACGTCTCGGTGGATTGAAAACCCGAAAGGGCGGTCCAGGAAAAAATTAGAGACAAAGTCAAAAAATCATCCCGGTGGATTGGAAATCTCAAAGTACAATCCAGGCAAAAGTTAGGGATAATGGCAAGTAACTACGTCTGATCAGTTCAACTCCTCAGCAGTCATGCCATCCATCAGAAACTCCAGTCAAGGTCATCTTCGACAGAAGCTCATGATGCCCCGAATTCAAAGTTGGTAGAAGGATAGCGGTCGTTATGTTTCAACGTAGCCATTTTCCCTGTAAATTACCATTTTCTGAACTTTGTAAATACTCTATGGAATCACGCGTTTGGCTGATTTCCATCCTATCAATAAAATTTGAGCCCTTGTGCTTTTGTTTGCAATTTTTATTTATTTTAGCTTTACAGAATGATGTTTTTAACATGATCAACGATTCTTGAAATGAAACAAAAATGAATTTACTTGTTAAAATTGTTCTGCTTTTAAAAATAAAGATGGCAATTTCTTTTGACGGTTGAACATCGAAAGAACATCAATCGCTTCTCCAAAGGTTTTCGAGCCTCAAAGAGCATAATCAAAGTACTCCTTCTAAACCAGTACGCCTGAATGAAGGATCAGCTATGTCAGATGCGAATGCTCCATCTGACCTCTTCGGACGAGTTCTCATCTCCTAAGCCCGACCAACATAGCTCCCCACGGGAACTACTTCTCCTAAGCAAGGAAGAATTGCTATCTTCTACCAGCGATATTTCTACATGCCCCACTGTGGCCGAGTATCCCGTCGTGTTCATCTGTTAGTTTGTATGTCGCGTCAGTTTTGTCAGCATATACATACATACATCATGCATTATTGATTTGCATTCACATTCATATTGCATCACTATTACTCCAGTCGGTCTTGTCCTCAATCGAGCTGTCAAGTTCTTTCCTCGTCAGGAGAGGTTGCGTCGGAACAATCTCTCTCCTCCAATTTATTTCTGGATCAGAATTGGCCCTTGACCACTTTGATAACTTGAACCTATGATAGACCAGAGAACCTTCAACTGATGTCACTCTTCACCATTGAAGATGATATTTTTGCTTTCCCGGATTAAGGAAAATCCCTAGAGGAAGCCTCTTAAGCAGAGATTCGGCAATACAACAGTTTTTCTCTGAAAAAAACCGCTGATGAAAAGGTCATCAGCACCTCAAAATTGGATCACATCATATGGCGTTTCTCCGGGAAGATCCCGAGAAAAGTATGATGTAATATCCCCAAGCATGAAAGCAGTCTCTCAAGAGACTCGTTTTCCCCAGTAGAGTCGGCAAATGGCGTCTCCAACTAGAGAAGTTTGTACACCTCTACAACTCAGGCGAATGGGTTCCCCAGCGAGTTTGACATCAAAATTTTTCTATCAAATGGCATCTCCCCAGGAAAATTCGGCGAGAAGTTTGAGGAAAACTGCTACGAATAGCGTCCCTTGTCAAGAAAGTTTATTGACAAAAGAAACTGAGACCAGTTCCTTGGTAGGAAACCAGGATCGAGGGGAAGTTTACATCAGAAACTAAGACCAGTTCTTTGGTAGGAAACCAGGATCGAGGGGAAGTTTATTTCAGAAACTTAGACCAGTTCCTTGGTATGAAACCAGGATCGAGGGGAAGTTTACATCAGAAACTCAGACCATGTCTTTGGTAGGAAACCAGGATCGAGGGGAAGTTTATTTCAGAAACTTAGACCAGTTCCTTGGTAGGAAACCAGGATCGAGGGGAAGTTTGTATCAGAAACTGAGACCAGTTCCTTGGTAGGAAACCAGGATCGAGGGGAAGTTTACCTTTTCTAAGTATCATTGCTTAGCAAAAGAAGGGGGGTGCGTGAATTACCATTCCTAACCGCCATCAAAATTTCAGGTATTCCGATATTTAATCCTCTTGCACCCTGAATGCCCGAATACCTTCGCCATTCACACCTTCGAGTCCAAGAAGATTAAATAGGGGCATCTGTCATACCCCAAATTTTGACCACTAAGATTTCCCATCATTGTGCAAATCATCATCACAATATGGATGAACCATCATACCTCATCAGTCTCCCCAAAGATGGGTGAACACTTACTACAGTCAAAATTAGGGTTTCAAGCCCTCTCAGAGTTCTTAGACAAAGGATCAATCAAGAAATGACATGATCTTCAACTTGTCTAGCCTCCCAAACATATACAATGGATCAAGAGGACTCCCACTTTAAGGATTAAGCACAAGGCTGCTCCCTTCCAGGTGGATCAAGCCTCAAGATCGCCAGTGTCACCAAATTAGGGTTTGGTCGACCAAGGCCTCCATATGGAACTTTTCCTCTGGGCATGAGCCAATGTTTCAAAGCATATCCTAAGTTACTCCATGGAACCTCATGGGCCCAAGCATCAAGTCAATTTGACCTCAGGGGATGCATACATCAAAAATCAGGAATTAGGGTTTCTTGACCTAATTCACCCCTAAACTGACTTTTGGGACAAATCATGAGCCAAGACCTCAAGACATGATTTGAGGGTCTCCAACATACCACATTGATCCATTTGTAACAATGGATTGATCCAGGAAGCTTGAGTAGCAAGTCCCAAATTCATCAGTACCACAATTAGGGTTTCGCGAGAAAAGTCAACTGTAGCTTTGACTTTTGACCAAGACATGCTCCCAAACCCTAGGACATGATTCAATACACCCAATAACACCTATGAAATCAATCCATCAAGTTTGATTTAGGTCAAGGACTTGATTTCATAGAGGATCGCACAATTTGGAATTCATCTGACAAAAAGTCAACTATGCACAAAAGTCAACTTTGACGTTTTTCACAAAAATGGTTTTTTAACCCTAAAATGATGTTAATGTATGATTTGAATCATCATTCATCAAGAAAAATAAAGAAAAGTGGGATAACTTGTAAAAGGGGTAACCATAAAAACTTAGAAAATTTTCTAAGTTTTGGACAAAGTGGCAAGGGTACCAACTTTGGAGGATCATAACTCCTAAACCACAAAGCCATTTTTCCCCATCCAAAGCTTGATTGATAGATCTCATTATCCTCTACAAAAGCTTAGAACTGACCTACCTCCAAATTCCTCATGGATTTTGAGTTATGGAATGATCAAAATCACAAAAAGTGAAAATGTCACATTTTTTCCAACACTTAGTGAAATTTTCACTAAGTCAGAATCTGCCTTCAATTTTTTCCAAATGTAGGGGGTTTTTTCACTTGGATCCAAAAGGTATCAAAATAAAATATGATCAGACAGTTGTTGTATCATATGAGGGCTTTCCAAAATGGCCAAGAACATCACCAAATTCCACTTGGGCTAAGAGATATGACAATGGCAATATGCCTTGCTGAAAACTGCCAAGGCTAGGCAGAATTTTGTATTTTTGCTCGATTTGGCAAAATCAGATAATTCCAAGCCTTGTCATCATCTTGGACACATCTGAGGGTCAAATCTAAAGGGGACAAACACTGATCCAAGCCTCCAAAGTCTTTGGAACAAGAAGTGGCATGCTAAACCTAGAATTGCCTAAAAGAGGGACAAGACTCCAATTTTGGATTGGAGCATTCAATGCATACATCAAGGTGGCATGGACTGATCCATTTGCAACTGAATTCAGTCAAGACTTATCCAAGACCAAGGGAACCACAGCCCTGTGCCCTAACCTCTAGTCAATGGCTAGAGGAGACTTGGATTCTCATTCGCCAACATTAGCCAAACCTCTGCTGCAGTTGCCATTCACTATTGCTTGCAAAACAAAGTTACTCTACTATAAATAGAGCTTATTTTTTATCAGTTTGAGTACACCAAAGCCATCAAACAAATTATTTCCTCAAAATCTCTTCTTTCACTCCAATTTTGCCTTCTAAGGCAAGTCACTATCGGGTTTTGAGTTTGAGAGTTTTTCCAATCAAACCAATCACTCACACACCTCACATACATCATATAGAAGTGATACAAACACTCACATAACATCTGGAACACCAAAATCACAAAATCATCAGCCAGTTGCTCAAGTTATTGACATATTTGCAGTTGGGGTACCATCTCAAGTTCCAGATCATTTCAATCCATTCCAAGCATCTAGACACACTCCATAGCACCTAGGGAAGCTATCCAGATCATTGGAACCTAGCTGTAACACCTCTAACACAAAACACGATCACCAGCTGCAAGAGGTAAGCATGAGCTCTTCTAACTCTATGACGCATGCAATTTTACTGCACAATAATTTGGCCATATGTTCATAATCATGCATGGAATGTTTTCCCTCAATCAATTGCATTGTTTGAATTGAGTGTAGAATTTCTGAACCTTCATGCAGAAATTAGGGTTCTTGAGGTTTCTCTTTGATTTCTTATTCCATGTTAAAAATAAATGAAATTAAAGACCATTGACATGATCGTGAGGTTAAAACGAGTAGATTGATATGTAGATTGCATGATATAATTAAGTATTCAGTGATATTGGATAGAAAACGCAAATCTGCATAAACAGAGGGTGGCGCGTGTTCTTGCCCTTGTTCTTTGCGCCACTTTTTGAAAATTTGAATATTTGAATTTTGTGATTTTATTTAATTGATTCAAAAATTAATTTCTCTCTGAGTTTTAATGATTTTGAGTTGATTCTTTTTTTAATAATTCACAAAAATGTTAAAATATTTTATTTTACCAAAAAATCCCAAAAATATTATTTATTTCATACAATTGATATTTTTACAAAGAATTAATATTTTAATTGTTTTTGACATTTAAAATATTTTTTCCCTCTTGATTTTGTAAATTTTAATGACTTTTAATCATTTTCTAGGTCAAAACATGATTTTTGAAACATTAATCCAAGATCACAATTTGTTTTCCACATGTTAAACAATTTTGATCATTTTAATTGAATTTATTATTCAATTAAAATACATTTTGAAAACAAGTTAGGGTTTTTGATTAATTCAACCCTCATCAAACTTTTTCAAACACTTTTGGGCCTCTAATAGAGTGTAAGACCCAATACTTTGTAAATACAAACCTATTTTTGGGCCTCACTTATTGTATAAGTCCCGTTGTATTTCAAAAAGTTCGACGCGATCATCGTCCGTTGAAATACAAACCCTGGGCCTCTCCTCGAGCTATAAGACCCATTCAAAAAAATTTGGGCCTCTATTAGAGTGTAAGACCCAACCCCCTTTGAAAACCAAACCATTTTGGGCCTCAATGCATTGTATAAGACCCACCGCGTTTTCAAAAATCTCGGCGCGATCGCCATTGTCAAACAAATGACCCTGGGCCTCTCCTTGAGCTGTAAGCCGCACCACTTGGACAAAAATAAATCTTTTGGGTCTCTATTAGAGTGTAAGACCCAATCGCCTTTTAACCAAAACTTTTTGGGCCTCAGACATTGTATAAGTCCCCCTGCGTTAAAAGAAAACCTCGGCGCGATCGCCAATAAAAAAAACCAAACATCTGGCCCTACCCTCGTTTTGTAAGCCCCATTCTTTTTCTTTAAACACTTGGGCCTCTTGAGAGAGTGTAATACCCATCCCCTTGTACAGAAAACCTTTCTTGGGCCTCAGTCACTTATATAAGTCCCTCTGTACAAAATGACAGTGCGATCACTGATAAACCTTGGGCCTCTCCTTGAGTTGTAAGCCCCAACATCTTTTCAAAATACTTTCTCCTTTAATTTTGAATATACTGTTGTTTTCAATCTTTCTTTGTTGAACAACTAACCAAACAGCATGGAAGCTCTACAGCCGAGTAAGTGTTTATATGCTTTCTTTATTCGCTTTCATATACATATAACTGTATTGTGGGGCTGTTTCACTGTAAGTCTTCTTTCATAAACTCATATCAACTGTGTAATACTAGTATAGATATTTAGAGTTTCCCCGGCAACTACGTCTAGCACTAAGCCATGTTGATCACTCTTAAATACAGTCAAAACTAGATCCCCATAGGATTACCAGACACAGTCTTCCCTCCTCTTGGGGTTAAACAATATGGAGATGTGAAAGGCATATTCTTTTTGAACCCTTTCTTAGACTGTAACTCTTAGAAATTGTCAAAGAAACTCTACTCCCCAGAGATGATCTTTTCTCCGTGAATGGCATCTCTTGAGTTTCTTCCAAATTCTCGAACTTTCCTGGCTTGATCCATTCTCGGTGAATGGCATGTCTTGAACTTCTCGGGGTTTGGGGACCCACAGGCTTCCTAAAAGCATCCTCGCCTTCTCTTGGGCGCTGTACAAGGACCCTACGGCTTCTTAGAAGTATTCACAGCCTCCTCTTAGGCTTCGTATAAGGATTCTTCCTTCGAGAAAAGAGCCTCCTCTTGGGCTTCGTACAAATTTTCCCTCGTCTTTTTAAAAGTTTCCAGCCTCCTCTTGGGCTTCGTACAAATTGTCCTGACGACCTCCAAGAGGTATAGGAACAGAAATTAGTCATCTTAATAGAACAGTCTTTCAAAAAGTCTAGATCTTTCTACTGTGAACGTACTACTACTGTTTCTTTAAGCATAGTACAAAAGATAAAACTCTAGACTTGGACAGTCTAAACTCCTTGAGTCTCGAAGGCATTCTCAAGTAGGGAAAACACCAGTAGACTCGGACAATCTCCAATACCCTCTGGATTCCCCATTTCCTTAAAGAACAGGAAATAACCTTGATCCTCTGATCAATCCCAAAGCATGGCCTTACCTTTAATCAGTCTCTTTATAAGAACTGATTTTCTCTTTTAACTAACCTACTGGACCTGTCACTCAACTGAAACAGCAATCCTTTTAGCCTCTATCTCGGGCCTCGTACGAGATACAGAATCACTCTCTTGTTGAGTATAAAAAGACTCTCTTGTTGAGTCAATCCCTTTTTAGCCTCCATCTCGGGCTTCGTACGAGATACAAAAAACACTCTCTTGTTGAGTATAAAAGACTCTCTTATTGAGTCAAACCCTTTCAGCCTCTATCTCAGGCTTCGTACGAGATACAAAAACTCTCTTGTTGAGTCAACCCTTTTAGCCTCCCTCTCGGGCTTCGTACGAGACACGTATAAGCATCCTCTTGTTGGGTCAATAGTCTCCTCTTAGGCTTTGTATAAGAAAAACTCTGGTTGAGTCAATCAACCTTTTAGCATCAAAACTGTGCCTCGTTCACAGGATACAAACATCAATAACTCCTTTCATCTAATTGCTGTAAGCGGCAAGCCTCTGGATTATTTAAATCCATGCCACTGTCCCTTTTTTTAGCATGAGAAATTCCTAAGGAAAGATAGCATTGCTCTACACTGAGTTAAAGTCTTCTCCTTCAGGTTAAAACCCCCTATAAAGGAAATTATGGCATTGCTAGGATTCGCATATCCCGGTTAAAGTAATCCTCCTTTATAGTCAGTCACCCAACAGTTGTGACAAATAGAACCCCTTTAGAGATGACAAATTCTCTCTAAAGTCAAAACCCTTTAGCTTCACATCTTGGGCTTCGAACAAGATACAAATAGACCCTTCAGCTTCACATCTTGGGCTTTGAACAAGATATAAACCACCTTTTCAGCTTCACGTCTTGGGCTTTGAACAAGACACCAAAACACCATTTCCTCTCATAGAATAGGAGGAACTACGAACGCTCTGATTTCCCTGTTTCGGTAAACGGGAATACGTAGGCATAAGATTGAAAGAAAAATCTTAGCGAGCACACTAATCCAAAACCCAAATCCTGTACCCTCACATATCAATCGAATAGCATCAGTCCCAACGTCCTACCCTTAACCCAGACCTTGTTTTCATCAGAAATAACCCAAAGGGAGAACCCCCTATTTTGATAGCATCTGTAAATCAACAGTTTTTACTGTTTAACCTCAGTTTGCAAGCCGGGTTAATTGGAGACATTTATTTCCCTTCCTTCATCAGCTTTAATAGGATAAAAAATGAATCGAACTGTAGTACTCAAGCGATAGTGCTTCGAAACCACAAAAATCGCGCTACAAATTGGAATGAGGTGTAGTTGAAGCTTTTGTAGAGGGCCATGAGGGCTACAAATCCAGCTTTGGATGGGGAAAATGGCTTTGTGGTTTAGGAGTTATGATCCTCCAAAGTTGGTACCCTAGCCACTTTATTCCATAACTTAGAAAATTTTCTAAGTTTTTATGGTTACCCCCTTTTACAAGTTATCCCACTTTTCTTGATTTTTCTTGATGAATGATGATTTAAATCACACATTAACATCATTTTAGGATCAAAGAACCATATTTGTGAAAAATCTCAAAAAGTCAAAGTTGACTTTTGTGCACAGTTGACTTTTTGTCAGATGAATTCCAAACTGTGCGATCCTCTATGAAATCAAGTCCTTGACCTAAATCAAACTTGATGGACATGTTCCATAGGTGTCATAGGGTGTATTGAATCATGTCCCAAGGTTTGGGAGCATGTCTTGGTCAAAAGTCTAATTGTGGTTCAGATGAACTTGAAACTTGGGAATCAAGCTTCTTGGATCAATCCATTGTTGCAAATGGATGAATGTAGTATTTTAGAGACCCTCAAATCCTCTCTTGAGTTCTTAGCTCATGTTTTGTCCCAAAAGTCAACTTAGAGGTGAATTAGGTCAAGAAACCCTAATTCTTGATTTTTTATGAATGCACCCCCTGAGATTAAATTGACTTGTTGATTGGGTCCATGATGTTCCATGGAGTATATTAGGTCATGCTTTGAAGCATTGGCTCATGCCCTGAGAAAAATTTCCATCTGGAGGCCCTGGTCGACCAAAACCCTAATTTGGTGACACTGTTGATTTTGGAGGCTTGATCCACCTAGAAGGGAGCAGCCTTGTGCTTAATCCTTGAAGTGGGAGTCCTCTTGATCCTTTATGGATGTTTGAGAGGTTAGACAAGTTGAAGATCATGTCATTCCTTGATTGATCTTTTGCCTAAGGCTCAGAGAGGGCTTGAAACCCTAAGTATGATTGTAATGAGTGCTCAACAACCCTTGAGGAGATGGATGAGGCACAAAGGTACATCCATATTGTGCTGATGATTTGCACAATTATGGGAAATCTTAGTGGTCAAAATTTGGGGTATGACAGGTCTTACACTCTATTAGAGGCCCAAAGGTTTTAAAGAAAGGAAATGGGGCTTATAACACGAGGGTAGGCCCAAAAGTTTTTCCGTTTTTGAAATGGCGACCGCGTCGAGGTTTTTGAAAACACATTGGGTCTTATACAATGACTGAGGCCCAAAAATGTTTTGGTTTTCAAGGGGGATTGGGTTTTACACTCTATTAGAGGCCTAAAGTGTTTTATTTTAAGAAATTGAATGGGTCTTATAGCTCAAGGAGAGGCCCAAGGTTTTGTTTTAAAAGGCGACGATCGCGCCGTGATTTTGAAAATACAACGGGACTTATACAACATCTGAGGCCCAAAAAATGGTTTGTATTTACAAAGGATTGGGTCTTACATTCTACTAAGAGGCCCAAAGTGTTTTGAAAATGATTGATGAGGGTTCCAATCAAAGAAACCCTAATTTTGTTTTCCTTAAAAAGTAAATATTTAAAGAAAATCAATAAAAATGATAAAAATACAAAATGAGTGTGAATAAACCACTTGTGATTTTTGTTTAAGGTTTAAAAAATGAGGTTTTAATCACAAGATGAATTAAAACTCATTTGGTTTTGATTTTTAAGGTAAATATCCACTTTTAAAATGTTTAAAAACAATAAAAAATGAATTTATTCACAAAAATACTAATTATATTAAATAAATAATATAAACTTGATTTTGTGTGGAATAAAATATTTTAACATTTTTGTGATTTTTTGCGAAAAGAACCAATCGAAAATAATTAAAATTGAGGGAGTTATTAATTTTTCAAATCATTAAAAATAATAAGAAAAATAATAAAATATGAAAAAGTGGTAAAAAGAGGATCTGGGGCGAGGGGCATTCGAACCCCAGACCTCTTGTGTGCAGCATGCGCGCTATACCACTGGGGTGGTGATAGATCCGTGTATTGAAATACAACCACAAATATACAAGGCTTGCCTTATTTTTTGGTCTGGCCAAAGGCAAGGCAAGACAAGATTTTGGTCAGAAACGTGAAGGCCATAACTTTCTCATTTCTCCATGAATTGAGACAAAATTTATATCCATCTGGCCAAGAATTTCAAAAGGAATCCAATGGTGGTGGTGGTTTTTCCAGAAAATAAATCCTCCTCAAAACCCGATAGTGGTTTTGAAATAGGCCATATTTTGCATTTTCTATACTACGTCTTGGTACAGGCATGAATTACATGATGAATTGGTTCAAACACAACAAATATAACATGTATGAGATGTGCATGATCAGTGGACCTCAAAGCAAGGCATATTTTAAAGAGTTCAAGTTGAGATGCTTACCTCTTTAGGAGCTTTTTGGGCAATCTGTCAAGTGCCTTATTCCAGAAATGTTTTGATGCTTTGAACACTCTCAAATGATCCCTTAGAAGCTTTTAGGATGATTAGAACCAGTTGGAAACCTCAGGAATGGAAATTGGCCCTTTCTTGCAAAATGGGCAAAAGTGGCCAAAATAGCAACTCTCTCAAATGGTGTTCCAAATGTGCAAAACCATTTGGGACAGCTCAAGGATGATATTTGGAGTGTGTTTGAGGTTTTATCAAGTTTGGAAAGTGATTGAATCAAGACATGGCTTGAAAAATGCAAAAAGGCCCTATTTTGAGGTTTTGAGATGGGACTTTGTGATTTTGGTGTTACAGGTCACTTGTGAGAGTTTGGATCACTTCTATATGATGTTTATGAGGTGTGTGTGTGTGTGATTAGTTTGGTTGGAATTGCTCTCAAACTCAAAACCCAATAGTGACTTGCTTTGGAAGGCAAATTTGGAAATGAGAAGGTGATTTTGAGGAAAGCATCTGTTTGATGGTTTTGGTGTCCTCAAACTGATCACAAATGAGCTCTATTTATAGTAGAGCAAATTTGTTTTGGGAGCAATACTGATTGGCAACTGCAGCAGAGGTTTGGCCAATGTTGATCAATAGGAATCCAAGTCTCCTCTAGCCATTGACTAGAGGTTAGGGCATAAGCTGCTTGTTCCCTTGGTCTTGGATATGTCTTGACTGAATTCAGTTGGAAATGGCTCAGTCCATGCCACCTTGGTGCATCCATTGAATGCTCCAAAACAAAATTGGAGTCTTGTCCCCTCTTTAGGGATTTCTAGGTTTGGCATGCTATTTTTGGTTCCAAGGACTTGGGAGGCTGATGGATCAGTGTTTGTCTCTCCTTGGTCTCCCCCTGAGGTGTTCAGATGGATAGACTTGTTGGTGATTTGCAAAAATAGGGCAAATCGAGCAAAATGCACAAATCTGCCTTGCCATGACAGTTTGCAGCAAGGCACATTGGCATGGTCATATCTCATGGCTTAAGTGGATTTTCATGGGGTTCTTGGCCATTTTGGAAAGCTCTCATATGATTCAATATATGTGTAATCATAGTTTGTTTTGATACCTTTTGGATCCAAGTGAAAAATGCCCCTACATTTGGAAAAAAGTGAAGGCAGATTCTGACTTAGTGAAAATTTCACTAAGTGTTGGAAAAAAGTGACATTTTCACTTTTTGTGATTTTGGCCATTCCATAACTTGAAATCCATGAGGAATTGGAATGAGGTGTAGTTTACACTTTTAAATTATGCCATGAGAGCTACAAATCCATCTTTGGATCAGCCCAAATGGTTGCTTAGATCTCAAGTTATGATCCTTCGAAGTTGGTACCCTAGCCATTTTGTTTCATAACTTAGAAAATTTCTAAGTTTTTTATGGTTACCCCTTTTACAAGTTATCCCACTTTTCTTGATTTTTCTTGATGAATGATGATTCCAATCACACATTAACATCATTTTGGGGTCAAAGAACCATAATTGTGAAAAATCTCAAAAAGTCAAAATTGACTTTTGAGCACAGTTGACTTTTTGTCAGATGAATTCCAAATTGTGCGATCCTCTATGAAATGAAGTCCTTGACTTAAATCAAACTTGCTGGATTGATTTCATAGGTGTTATAGGGTGTATTGAATCATGTCCCAGGGTTTGGGAGCATGCATGGGTCAAAAGTCAAAGGTACAATTGACTTTTTCCTTAAAACCCCAATTGTGGTTCTGATGAATTTGAAACTTGTTGATCAAGCTTCTTGGACCAATCCATTGTTGAAAATGGATCAATGTGGTGTATTAGTGACCCTCAAATCATGTCTTGAGGTCTTAGCTCATGATTTGTCCCAAAAGTCAACTTAGGGGTGAATTAGGTCAAGAAACCCTAATTCCTGATTTTTTATGAATGCATCCCCTGAGGTTAAATTGACTTGATGATTAGTTATTAGGTTATGCTTTGAAGCATTGGCTCATTCCCAGAGGAAAATTTCCATCTGGAGGCCCTGGTCAACCAAACCCTAATTTGGGGACACTGGCGATCTTGAGGCTTGATCCACTTGGAATGCTGCAACATTGTGCTTGATTCTTTCTATTGGAGTCCTCTTGATCCATTGTGGATGTTTGAGAGGTTAGACAAGTTTGAAGATCATGTCAAATCTTGATTGATCCTTTGTCTAAGGCTCAAAGAGGGCTTGAAACCCTAATTTTTTTATAGTAGTGAATGCTCACCCATCTTTGGGGAGACTGATGAGGTATGATGATTCATCCATATTGTGATGATGATTTGCCCAATGATGGAAAATCTAAGTGGTCAAAATTTGGGGTATGACACGGTCTCTCTAGCTTTACACCAATAAGATAGAAATTGGTACTTAACCATTGGTCTATGTTGTTCAATACTCTTTTTACTACTCTGACATTAGCCGTGCATTTGCGGCGTGTTAGTTGTTGTTTGCATTGCGTCGAAATCGGACCAGATCTGCATATTCGACATGTTTTAATATTGTAATGTGTTGCTGAATTTTTGTTCGATTTAATGGTGAAAATATTTAGTATATGTGTTTCTATTTGTCATTTATCAGCATTGTGTTAAGCATATAATTTCGATTTACATGCGACATTTAATTTGTTGTCATCACATTTAATTCAGATTGGTATTCGCTTTTGGAATTTCACCATATCGTCAACACGTGTTTTTTTTTGCTACTTTGTATTTTGTATATTGTATTTGTTATGATATGATTCGATGCATTCGATTTATTTGCGATGACCATGCTTCACGTTAGCAAATTGTTCGACTTGTAGTACCATGCAACATTTCGATTTCATTACATCAAATTTAAATTTTGTATTGGCAACTTTTTATTGCACGTCCTCGTGTTACATGAATATGATTGTGATTGTATGTATTCTAGATATGATTGTTAACCACACATTGCTTTCCTATCATTTTGTTGCGTATGTGCGTGCGATATCATTTTTCATTCAATTTGTGGCATTAACTAGCGCCATCGTGTTATAGTTTGCGCCCTTGCTTTTGAACTCGCAACCTCGCGCTACAGTTTGCATCTCTTATCTCTTTATCAACTATTCCACCATCGATTCAAACCATTTTCATAATAAATCATATGAAAAAGTTGCAGTCTAGTGTCTACCATTCTTTTCCCCAATTTTTTGGATACGAGTTGCCTAATTTAATCATTCGAACAATCGTTATCTGTTAAAAACCATCAACCTGATTCAACTCAAACTACTTTTGTAATCAAAACTTAAGCGAACTTATTTCGTGATAAATCGGATGAAAAAGGAAATGGTCTAGTGCCTAATATTCTTTTTCCTGAATACTTGAGTACAAGGTGTATAGCTTGGCCATTCGGGTATTTGTCGTCTATTTAAATCACCTTAATAATATCTAATCCTTTTGCAATTAAAATGATGAAAAAGGAAATTCTCTAGTGCCTACTATTCTTTTCCCCGATTGTTCAGATACGAGTTGCCTAACTCGACCGTTCGAGAAATCGTCATCCACTCAAAAACATTCTCAACACATCAACCTATTTTCTCACCCTCGCGGGATCAAAAATCTTTTTCATAAAGAAAATTTTCTAGTTTGTTCTACTGCGACACAAATAAAACGCTTTAAGCCTCTAATTATGAGGACAAGCAACGTTTAATCGCTAGAGTGCGATCTAAACATTTGTTCAATAAAATCAACCAACCAATACTTAATTTTTTGCGAAGAACCATGTAGCTTTGAACTCTTCATTGTACCTGAGAATACGTTGGAGAGAGATCTGCAATCTTGTCAAGCACCCTAATAAAACCTTTTTGCAACCCCTTTTCTTTTCCTTTTGAATCTCTTATCACTCAAAGAAAACATATGACATGCGCAAACATTCTAATCGTAAATATAACTAAATGGTTCCCGTTGAGTACAACAGATGTGAAAGGTGCTAATACCTTTCCCTCACATAATCGACTCCCGGGCCCGAATTTGGTTCTTTTAAGGGTTTTATCAATATTCCCCTTTCCTCCTTTAGAATAAATAAACCTCAATGGAGACAGTGTTCAATCATTCGCGAGCGTGCAAACGCCTTTAGGTCAAATTTTTCAAGATGCGATAAGCCCAAGGGTGCATTTATCTTATTGTGTATGTAGATGATATTGTCATTGTTAGAACAAGATTTGTTCTTGACATTTTCTCTTTTAGTTTCGATGATAACAAAAGTATTAAAAGAATAATGGTTTATTTGATGTGTGTTTATTTATGTAGGTTCTTGTTCTTGTACATAAATAATCAGAATCTGTTTAACTTAGACACACTTGGAGTTTCTTCATTGCTAGCTTATGGTCGCAGAGTCTGAAGAACAATTGCTAGTGTGGTTTGACAAAGACTCTGAATTGGAGGCCTCAACATTCAGACGAGTTTCTACACTTAGTAATTGTATATCAGCATCTGGTACCATTCAGAGCTGGTGATAAAGCTGTGGATTATCCGTACTACTGAAAGCAAGTTGTATTGTCTTATCATCCTGTCAGCTCGAGTTTACAAGATTGCAAGGCTCAAGAAAAGCTGGTACGTTTTATGGATGTCTGCTCCCAACGTGTTACACACTAGATTCAGAATCTCTTGAAGGCCTAAGGTTAAACGTGTTACACATTGGATTCAAAATCTGTTGTTCATCCATCTTCAACGTCTCTTGTACTATGGAGAAAAAGCAAAGACACTTGATCAAGTCACTTTCTCAATGGCTAGTTTCTGGAAAGGATATATATATATATATATATGGCTGAAGATTCAAGCTTGAATTTTAACAAGGATTCTTCTCTTGAAGGAGTAGCAAGATCAAGCAATTATCAACTCTATGTAATATGCAAATTTTCTATTTTAGGTTGTAATTGTAAAAGCCATAAGATTTTTTACCCCTGTATATATTATAAATCTTAAGTGCTTTAGGTCTTTGTTATGGTGATCTCCAGTACCTCTGATGCTTGCATCATGTACACCTTCTTCTCTATTCTGCTGAGACTTCCGTAGTTTAAATTAAGTATCTTGCTATGTGTTTGAGCAAAAAGTCTTGTCTCATTGGGATTCAAGCAACAAGTCTTGAGCCAAGATGCTTAAGCCACGTAAGTCTCATTGCTTAAGTGTTTGAGCTGTGAAAGTCTTATTCAGCTAGTCTGATTGAGCAAAAGGGAAGTCACGGTCTGGATGGACAGAAGAGCAGGTGGCTCAGCCAAAGGATCTAAAACTCCGATTAGAAGCTAAATAATAAGAAAATGTGCAACACAATTCAACCCTCATTCTTATGTACATTTCACACCTTCAGTCATAACTTGTAGTGATCAGCAGGGAATACTCTAGTTGAAACAATATCTCTCGAATCAAGTTTAGATAAAAGACCTTGGTAAACTCTGCTATTTTTTGGGTATTGAGGTAGCTCAATCTAAAGATGGTTTGGTGATTTCTCAGCGAAAAATATGCTATGGATATTTTGGAAGAAATTGGTTTGTTGAACACTAAATTAACTGATACTCATGTGAATCCATGTGTCAAACTCCTACCCAATCAGGGGGAGTCTCTATCTGACTCAGGAAGGTATAGGAGATTGGTTGTAAAATTGAATTATCTCACAGTCACTCGCCCATACATTTCTTTTACAGTTAGTGTGGTAAGTTAGTTCTTAAATTCTCCTTGCCAAGAACATATGAATGTTGTTTCCCGAATACTTAGATACATCAAATGTGTGATGAATGCTAATTTGTTATGAATATTAGTGTGAATAATTATCATTCATCAGCTTAATTCATTTGCTTTTTGTCAATAAGCCTCAACTTTAGTATATATTCGGTATAGTTTACATTATAGTGTATATATTGCGTTATCGTGTAAATATCATTGATTTTAATTGTCTTTATCTTATTTTTGTAGGTATTCAAGCATTTATATTTATTATTTGTTAGATAGAGCATTTAATAAGCTTTCCAACGCTTTAAACCGGGCAAAAAAGGAGTTACGGTTCAAAAATTACGAAGAAAACAGTGCAGGATTTTAGATGTCCTGTCAGCGCTCGCCCCATGCTCGCCAGGCGAAGCAGGGGCAAGCCAGAAGAGTGAAATTCACTGTAGAGGCAGTAGCCAATGCCGCCTTGGTTCGCCAGGCGAACTAGAACTTCGCCAGGCGAATTTTGATGGAAAGAAACATCATTTAAGGGCCAAAAGCACAATTTTTAGGTTATGGTTTTGGGGATTCTTGCTCCCAACTCCATCAAACTCATTTTTCAGTAGGATTAACTTAGAAAACAACATTGGAGCTTGCACGCGGATGATCCGGGGTGGATTTCTCATCGACTGGTGCTGACAAACCGCGAGATGTTTGGTTTATTTCTCTTCTTCTTTCTGTATTCTTCTTTGTTGGGTTGTTGTATATGTATTTACTTTGAACTCATGTATATTTATCGCCCATGGCATTGTATAAAATCTGCTTTACAAATCTTTATCGGTGATTGTCCTTGATTTTTTGCTTTATGCTCGGGGTTTGGGTTGTGTTAGAGATAAACATCACAAACCTTGATTAGGGATGATTATCTGTTAGTTTCTGGATGCTAGAGATAGATTTAGAGCTAACAATCTTTATGGGTATCGGAGCTTAATGCCTCCGTGTTGTTTGAGTCGGGTGTGAGAGTGTCGACGACAGTAATAAAATTGTTCTCTTAGCTTAGTGTGTTAGAGATGGACACTGTTGTGAGCGATGCTGGACGATATTGAGGAGTATATAGATTTAGATCTAAGAATCTTTATGGGTATCGGAGCTTAATACCTCCGTGTTGTTTGAGTCGGGTGTGAGAGTGTCGACGACAGTAATAAAATTGTTCTCTTAGCTCAGTGTGTTAGAGATGGACACTGTTGTGAGCGATGCTGGACGATATTGAGGAGTATTGTAGGTTGAGTATAACTGGTCGATAGGTTTAAGTTTGTGACGAGTGGATTATATGCATGCCGGATAATTTCTTCTTATTGCGGTGAGAATCAGATGTCAAGCTATTAATTAACTTGAATCGTACATCTTTGAAATTCACCACCGAGCTTTGATTTATCCAAAGGAAATGGTAAAGATCGAAGAAAACTCTAATTGCGCTATGTAAAGACACAACTAAGAGATCTAAGGTTCGGGGGTTGGTTATACCTAAGAAAGGTGTTAGCATCCTAGATATCTGTAGTACTCTACATGAACCTCTTGTTAGTATTTGTGTTATACTAATGTTTGCTTGCTAAGGGAAATGTGCTAAGGTAAAGACCTAGGGGTATATACACTAAGTATGTTCGCTAAGACATCGCATCTCGTGCCTACGTATCTTGACGGGAATGGAATCAGAGCATTCGTAGTTCACCTTGCTACGTGGTAACAGAGTGAGAAATATAAAGGGTGGAAAAAGAAAAAGGTGGCTTGCTAGGATCTCGCAATCCTATGCCTACGTATTCTCAAGATGAACTTGAGAAATAAGAGTGTCCACAGTTCCCCTTAATAAGGGGTGAGGAACTCTTGACTGTGGTCAAGGTTCCAAGGGAAAGTAGGGTCTAACAGCAAGACACCTACGTGGAGTGTGTTGACTCCAAACCTACGGCTAGGTAAAGCGGGGAAAGAAGTGTCCACGGCGGAACACCTAAATAGAGCACGAAGACTCTAAACCTAAGGTTAGGTTAAAAAGAGAAGGCAAGTCTCGATCGTGTGGCGGCGTGAGATAAGGGAATGATGGACAAGGCTATCCTAAATGACATGGCAGTCAACTGGGAAGGATCCTTTCCTTTGAAATGAGGCAAATAGATAATTCACCGACACAGTACATGGAAGAACATAATATACAGTCAAACAGGCAAAAGGTCACAGAATACACATTGCCACTACTACAAAACGCCCAAACAACAACGCGAGGTTTACAACGGCATCCTATACACCGTTCTTATAGTGCCTACTGGATGCGCGCGCATTATTTTAATTAGAAATCTCAAGGGTATAATAACGGTTCTTATGGAAACCGTGGTGATACAATCTAGCTATCATGGGTTCGAACCTCATCGCCCTCAAATAGTTTATCCCTTTGACGTAAATGCTCCCTTTTTAAGTTTTATTAATATTTAACTAAAAAATAATAATGATATCACGATAGCTTTTTCTTTAAACCGTTGTTACAAAGTGTTATGTATTTTAAACACCAAGTATATATCAATTTATCCATTGAAAAAAGAAACAAGACGAAACAACCCTAACACCAATGTCGTCACCATTGTCGGTAAGAAGACAACAACAACAAGAAAGTGTTCTACTTTAAGGTGTTGTAATGTCACATTTGGAGAAAAAATCAACCAAAGGTGTTTCTACGTCTTCTTCCAGTGTAAAATATCAATCTGAAAATTTTTATGGTTGTGATGGTCTTATGGTTTCGTATCAGTGCAAGAAGGGACAAAATAAAGGAAGGCTTTTTTGGAGATGTCCATTTTGGAGGAGCGATGAAACATGTAATTTGTTCATATGGGATGAAGACTTGGGAGACAGAGATGGAAATGACGATGGGAGCATTATGAAGTCAGAGTTGGAAGTTGTGGGCTATCTGAAGGTTATGTATGAGGATTTAAAGAAAAAGAACAAGAATTTGAAGAACAAACTGAAATTAGAGATATTGTCTGGAAATATCAAGATGTTATGTTTTCTTGTCTCCTTTATGTTTAATGTTTACTTTGTTATGAAATATAATAGTTGAATTAGGATTTGAATTACATTGTTGATGTTTAAACTGCAGATCCATTGTGAATTACATTGTTGATGTTTAAACTGCAGATGCATTAAGTGAGAAGTTAAGGCGCACATTTTCTTTTTTATTTATTTTAAAATTCACAAATAAAAAGGTTATCACTACGGTTCTCCTGGTCAACCGTAGTGATATATTTATAATAAATAAATACCTATCTATAGGTTTTTATTTATTTTAAAATTCACAGATAAAATGGTTATCACTACGGTTATTCTAGTTACCCGTAGTGATATATTTATAATAAATAAATACCTATCTATACGGTTGTTATTGCTAACGGTTGTGAAATAGTTTACCCATATATAAGCAAAATAACTTTCACTTAATTGATAGTAACGTCGTTGCCTTCAAAGTGAAACCCTATAACCCATTTTTTCTCTTCGTTTTCACCATTAGTCGTGAATCATACATTAAGGTATTCTTCTTCTTTCATCTATTGTTAGATATTTCCCATTATCTCGTTTGTTGCATGTTGTTTTTGTTGATTGTTTTCATTTTTTCAGATTCGGTTTCACTACCTTAACAAAGACCATACTTTGGAAACTTCATAATGTTTGTGTTGCTATGGAAAAATGTATAAGAAGCATGAAGCTATGATGGAAACTTCATCCACCTTATACTTTTTTTTCATAGCATCACGAACAAGATGTTAGTAAATGAAGAAACAACAGTGTAAGCAAACTTTATCTAGTTTTAGAAGCAATGAAATGAAGTATAAGAAGTATGAAGCTTTTGTGTAAGCTTCTTCCTCCTTATATTTCTTTTTCATAGCTTCCCAAACTAGTTCAAAATCATAATTTATTCCTGTTCTGCGATTAGTTTCATTAAAAGGTGCGTTATTCATGTTCCTCTCTTTACTCATCACTGGATTATCGTTTTAGGGTTTGTTTTCAACTGAGGATGCTCATTTTTGAAGTTTGCTTTGTTTCCTTTCAGGTTAAGGGGATGATACAGGGTGATGATCCTGGTGGAAGCAAGCGTATTATATCAGTTTATAATTTTTGGATCTGGTATAGAATGTTGTTTGAGTTTATCAGATTCTATTTACATTGTTTGTTTAACTAACCCTCACTTAAAGTTTGCTGGTGGTAGCAAGCGTAATATATGAGTTTATAATATCTGGATCTGGTATAGAATGTTGTTTGAGTTTATTATATTCTATGTAGATTGTTTGTTTGACTAACCCTCACTTAAAATACATTCAGTGAATTTGACATAGATACTTATAATTTGCAAGTTAAGTTGTATTTGAAAACCAACTTAAACAAACCATTGTTGTTTTCTGATTGCATGCCTCTCATCATTTATCTCACGTTATTTTATATATAGATTATGGTATAATGATCTGGCTCCTTAGATGCATCGCCATCTTCCATTATAGTTAAATCAAAGATGAGGCAGATTATCCAATGTCTTGTTGATCTTATGGAAATTTAACTATAATCGAATATAGTGATATATCGAAGGAGTCAGATCAATAAACCACAATATATGTAAAAGAGCGTGAAATGCACGATGAGACGAATGCAATCAGAAAACAACATTGGTTTGTTTAAGTTGGTTTTCAAGAACAATTTAATTTGCAGATTATATACATCTTCATCAAATTGAATCCATGTATATTTATTTAGTGAGGTGTTTGGAAAACAAGCAATCTACATTTAATATAATAAACTTAGGGTACTTACAACAACGATTATCTATTGTAACCGATATCATAAGTAATTTATGTTTTATATAATTTCGCTATTGATGGGTTTCGAACCCAGAACCTAAGTGTATGTATCACAACGGTTTATTATCATAACCGTTGTGATATATGGCTCGCGCCCTACCTTTCAATAACGGTTTCCAGCCCGTTGTAGAAACAGCTTACTTACAACGACAATCTACATAACAATGCCTTCGCCCGCGTCATTATGTGTCATTTCCAACCGTTGTTAGATGGGTTTTTCGTAGTAGTGTGCAAAACATCATGGTAATCAGACAGTGAAAAGTCCACAGAAATACACGGAAAAGCATCATGTATAAATAGACACAGATACGCGGCAAAGTATCGTGTATAACAAATAGAAAGTACACGGCAAAACATCGTGAGCAACAGATAACAGGTATGCGGAAGAGCATCACGTAGTAAATAAACAGAGATACACAGCAGAGCATCGCGAAAATTCACAAAAACAAATAACAGTCACAGCAAAACATCGTGGGTCAACAGACAAAAAGGTACAATCATGGCAAAGCATCGTGACAAACATCATCAATTAATCAAAGTATAGCATCAAGATTTAATCGGATGGAACAAACCCAAAAACATGGAAGCAAACAAGTCACGACATAGAATCGGGTGACAAAAAATTATTAATTAATTTAAATATAAATGTTTATAAGATTAATTAATAATTTAATTAATCAATATTAAATAAAAACATTTAAAATAATTAATAAACAAATACATATTTTAAAATATTTTAATACACCAAACAATAACTAGAAATAAAATGCTAAAATAAGTAATTAAAATATTTTTGGTCTTTTTCAAAACAATTTTACATTTTTTAAATATCTACCAATTAAAAAAAACAAATAGTTAAAATTAAGTGATGAAAATGAGCAAACAATTAAAAACAAATAATGATAATAATAATAACAAAATAAAACAAATAATAATAATTGATGTTAAATTAATATACAATTAAAATTCATGATAATCTACACAATTAAAATTTATAATTATCTAACAATTACAATTTATAAATCTTAAAACTTAACATCTAATATATATCACGTGCAACTAGGTGTTAAGAACTAAAACACTAGTAGCTTTTTATGTTATTTCATTCTAAATATTATATTTTTTTATATTACATTTCTTCATTCAAGTTTTGCTTTTTTTTCAATAAAAAATAAATAAACAAAGATATTGGATACTACTTATGATTAGAGCTGTCAAAATGGGCTACCCGACCCTAAACGGTCCGACCCTAATGGGCTCAGGCTTTTTAGGGCTGGGTCAAAAAAACCCATTTTTAATATGGGCTCGAAAATTACTACCCGAGCCCGGCCTTAGATGGGCTTCGGGCTACCCGGCCCTAAATGGGCTTTTATTAATAAAATATTAAAATAAAAATGCCATAATATTTATTATAGTTAAAATTAAAAAATTATATTATTTTAAACATAATACATTTTTATAATACATTTTTAAGTACTATATTATCTTTTATCAATACTATAATGTGTTTTAAAATACAATACATGTCTAAATTGTATAAAATAATACTCGAATATTTAACATAAGAGAAACTAATAGAATACGAAAAAAGAGTTTTGATTATATTAATGTATAATATTTAAAAGAGAAATATTGAATAGAATATATATAAAATTTAATGAGGTGAGAAAAATCAACGTGTTATTTTAAAGTAAGATAATATAAGTATTAGTATAATTTTTTTAAATTTATAGTGATATGGGCCTAATGGGCTACCCACGGCCCATATGTGCTAGTCCTAATGGGTAGCGGGCTTTGTAGGGTTGGGCTAAAAAGGCCCTAAAAATATGGGCTCTAATTTTAAGGCCCAAGCCCTATGATTCTTCGGGCCTGGTGGGTCGGCCCATGTAGGCTAGTCCATTTTGACGGCTCTATTTATGATAAAGCCAAAATGGTAAAACCAAAAAAGACACATATAAGGAAAACTGTAGCAATAGTGATGATAAAGCCAAACCAAACACAGATGACACGAGAAAACAGAAACACGAAGTATATTGAAAACACATATGAACTAAAGACGATGGCGGTGCGGTTTCGATTGAGGCAACGAGAATGGAATAGGTCAAAGAACAAGAGCAAAAAACCTCTGATTGTGAGCCGAGTTTGAAATGATGGTGTGATAACTGTGGGAATCGCGGTTTTGTTTTTGTGCAACAAGGATGCGCTTTGCTGTCGTTGTCAGTTATGAAACGATGTCGTTTGGATTTGTCGGAGTAGAGTTGCGTGCGGTGGTAGTATGGAGGCAGTGTTTTTTCACAGTGAAAGTTTGTTGCTCCGAAGAAGAGTGGAAACTGGCGAAGATATCACAAGCATGGGGGGTAGAAGAAGAGAGTTGAAGTGAGTTCATGAAGGGTGAAAGTGTTTTAGAAGAGGATGCATGAAATTGTTGTTGTGAGAGACGGAGTGAGTATGTCTGGGAACCGTCTTCTTTCTCTTTTCTTTTCGTTTTATCCAATGTGCCAATGAGTTTTAAAAATCAGAGAAAAAAAGAGAAACCTTTGGATAGGGGCGGCTAGGTTGATGTGTCATGAATCATAGTCTGTGGAGAGAGTTTTATCATATTATTTAATTGAAAAAAAGAAAGAGTAGTACACAAATGCAGCATAAAAGATGGAAAAACAATGATATGAGAGTGGGGAGGTGCAAAATCCAAAAAAAAAAGTATAATATACAGTGTATTATTACTAAAAAAATGTATAAAATCTATTGTATATATAATTTAAAATTATATACTAAAAACAAGACAATAACATGGATGAAATATTGACTATATAAAAATAATATTTAAAATAAAACTGATTAATTAAAATAATTATTAATTAAAAATAAAAATAAAAGCGGCCAAAAACGAATAATTGAAATGGTATTAAAGTGTTCGAAAAAATAAAATGAATACACCAAAATAATCAGCGTAAAATAAACGACTTGGAAAATTACAGTGTTTGGTCAAATTTTGAAATATATTTTACCTTGTAAAATGGCTTAAACTGTCCGAAAATGCGACCGAAAAATGATCGAAAAAAATTAAATGAGTACGCCATGCTAAACTATGCGAAACGTAGATTAAAATCACTGACGTCTGCAGGCTCGATTTTAAAATTTTTCGTCCACTGATTTTACGCATAGTTGAGTTTTAGAGAGACCGATTCGGCTGTAATTCCAAAAAATTTATTTTAGCTGATAAATTGGGTAATATGCAAAATGATTGACCTAGAATGGCGTGCGAGAGATCAAAGAATCTGAGGGTAAAATTTGGGGTATGACACTTCTCTGTGAAGAATGAATTCTTTTTGTGTTAATATTTACTTTTCTGTTTCTATGTTTGAAATATTTTAAACCAAATTCAGAATTGCGAAAATTGTCGAACGGCAGTTCAATAACACCGATCTATGTGGACATGATAAATTCCCGGAAAAATACTTCCAAAAACTTTTGTTTCTTGCCGCTTTACCGCTTCAACAAAATGACGCCGTTGCCGGGGATTGGTGTTTTTATTGGATCACATTGCGATAATTTCTTTGTTTTGGAGTTTTGTAGATATCGTATATATTGTTTATTTTCCCTTGTTTATATTTATACTTGTATATGTTTACCATATGTGTGAATTTTACATGTTTTGCATACTTGTGAATATAGTGTATATATTTGTGTCTCTTCACGTTTGCCAAAAGTGTGGTTAGATGTGTAGTTCCGGTTAGAGCTCGAAGAGATGAGAGCAAAGGCGGGAGAGAAAGCATTTGGCTCATCCGAAGCAATGTGTTGGTTTGTAAATAATAGGCGTCGAGCTTACGACGTAAAACAAGCATGTTGTATTGTTTTTTGTTTCTTTATTGTTTTTTATTGTATTAGTATATGTAGTGTGGTGAATTGATTAAACAAGTTGAAATTTGAGCAATTCTTCAAATCTTCACTTTTCAACTTGTTTAATTCAACTTCACCCGGTCTTTTAGTATGTTCATAGTAGTTGTTTTAATGTGTTAATTTTTGTGTTTGTCCAAGAGCTTATTTTGAGTAGCTTGAGGAAATTTGAGGTAATTTTTCCAAGTTTGATCGTTTCAACTTGCGAATGCATGGTAATGATGTTGTTTAAAGTTTGGTACATTTCCAAGATATGTGTTTATCGCTTTTTAGACTATAACATGTACATGAAACTTAGGCTTTTTACAAATTTTATGCCATTCATTCTTTTGTACTACTTGTTCATGAATTTAATCACTTTAGTTCCTACCCCAATTGTGAGGAAGCTTTCCATTGTTCATATATGCGCAGAGTACCAACATTCTTGTTTTAGCTAGATTTTATTATGTTTAATCTTTTATTTGTATTGATTATATGAATGCATGAAAAAGATCAAGGCAATTGTTTCATTTTGAGCACAACCACCTTGGCCAAATAGTCAATTTACCCTGTGAGTGTGTGAGCATTCAGTAACCCCTTTGAGCCTTTTTGTCAGTATCCAAGTTGCATTTGAACTCGATGCTATTCTATGAATATTTAGTTCACTTTTTGAATGGATTTTGATCCTTGTTTTCTTGAACCCTCAGTCGTGTGTTGTTGTTTGAATTTTTACCTTGTCTTAGAAAATAGGGAGTATTCACACATTGATGTTGCTTGAATTCAAGTTGGGGAGAGCGATGTTTGCTCACTTATGTTGTTGGTTGCTATGCGGTTGTGAAAAAGAAAAGAAAAAGAAAAAAAAAAGGAAAAAGAAAGAAAAGAAAAGAGAAAAATTTTGAAAAAGAAAAACAAAAAGAGTATCAAATAATTGTGCTAAATAAGTTATGTGTTTTGGTGTAGCAATTGGGATAAGATAAGAAGTTGATTGAAATTTTAGTGCTTGAGCCTTTGTGAATTGATCACTCCCTTAGGATTAGGCAAGTTTTTGTTTCAATTACCTTTAGAAATTGCTCCTTGTTTGTTAGCCCGGCCACAATACAACCTTGAAAAGCCCTTGTGATTCTTGTCTTTGTATGTTCAATTTGAATTTTTGGATGAATGCATAATTTAGTCTTTTGTTTTCAAGATTGTTGTGTTAGTGTCAAATTCCTCATTTTGTGTGTTTTTCATCCACTGATGAATTTTTGCTAGGACTGATTCATGATTGAACTTGTGTTGTTTAGGAATGTTTGGCATGATTTTTGTACGTAGCGTTTGTTTCGTGGTTATGTTGTCGTTGTAGTTTAGTGGTAAGTATGTTGCCTTGTGTAGCGTGCGATTTTTGTCGATGACGCGACCACCTTACCGCAATGGTTGGAATTGGGTACTACTTTCTGATTTCTTATTTATCCTATGAAGCCGGAAAGGAAAGGGAAGGTAACTAAAACTAACCTTGCACGCAAATGTTTTCTTTAACAAATGTTAAGAGATTGGGGGTCCGGGGTCAGGTTATACAAAGGGGAGTTATTAATTACCCAGTGTTTTTGTTTGGCATGTTCTTCTGTTATCTAATTACTGGTGTTTATCTGTTATAAATTGGGAAAGTTTCTCCTTTGGGAAAGTTGTGAGAGTATTTTTGTTTTTTTCGGATTTTTCGACGTTTTTGGTAAGGTACTGGACCTAAGGTTTTTGATTGGTGTGCTCACTAAGATTTCGCAAATCTTATGCCTACGTATTCCCTTAAAGATAACAGGGAAATCAGAGCAATCGTAGTTCCTCCTATTCTATGGAAGGAAAGATGTTTAGTGTCTTGTTCAAAGCCCAAGATTGAAGCTAGAGGTTATTTGTGTCTTGTTCAAAGATCAAGATTAAAGCTAAAGGTCTGACTGAGAGAGAATTTGTCATCTCTAAATGGAGATATCTCACATGTTTATCACAGTTGTTGGGGTATTTGGTTATAAAAGGGAATTACTTTAACTGGGAATCCAGTAATGCCATAATTTCCTTTACAAGGGAGATGTCCTGAAGGAGGAAACTTTAACTCAGTGTTGAGCAATGCCATTTTTCCTTAGGAGTTTTTACATGCTAAGAGAGGGACATGGGCTTAGATGTAAATAATCTAGAGGCTTGCCGCTTACAGCAATTAGATGAAAGAGGAAGTTTACCAGGATAAGAGAGGGACCACAACTTAGATTTTTGAATCAACAAGTGTGCCACTTACAGCAGTTATCTGGAATTAGGGTTTTTTTATTGTCTGTTTTGATGTGTGATTGTACAGAGAAATGTCTTTCTACATAGAGAAATTTTGATTTCCTCTGAGGGGATGTTGATTTTTTTGTGCCTTGATCAAAGCACAAGGTTGAAGCTAAAAGGTTGACTCTGCTTAGGGAGATCATTATACAAAGCCTAAGAGGAGGCTAGAAGGAATTGACTCTTCTGGGGAATATTTTATCTGTCTTGTACAAAGCCCAAGATTGAGGCTAAAAGAATTGACTCCACTGGGGAGAGGTTTTATCTGTCTTGTATAAAGCCCAAGATTGAGGCTAAAAGGTATTGACTTAGCTGGAGAATATGGTATGTAAAGCCCAAGATTGAGGCTAACTCAGCTGAGGAAAAATTATTATACAAAGCCTAAGAGGAGGCTGGTTGGGGAATTCCTTATATAAAGCCTAAGAGGAGGCTAGCTTCTGCTGAGGATTATTGAGATCCAGAGGCAGGTCCAAATTGGGGAATTAACTCTTGCTGAGGATTACAGAAGAGTTGAAATATCAGATGCCTTGAGGTTCTGATTCTGTTAGTGTTGTATTAATGGTAAGTTGACCCTATATGGGGAACTTAGAATGAAAGGTTTAAACTCTGCTGGTGAATTGATGAAATGATCAGGGTTATTTCTGTGTTTTTAGAAAACTTGAGGGTTTCTTTGAGATCCAAGAGGAGATGAGACTTTCCAAGTCTACTGGTATGAAGAGGTTTTCTCTTAACTGGAGAAATATCTTTATATGAAGCCCAAGAGGAGGCTGATGTTTTAAGGGATGAGAATCAACCCTAAACTGGTCTGATGTTCTGACTCACTGGAGGATTGAACTAGCAAAAGATGACTAGGTTCTATCCTATACCTAAAGGAGGTCTTCGGGTCTTTGTACTAAGCCCAAGAGGAGACTGAGAACTTCTAAGAAGCCTGAGGGTCCTTGTACAAAGCCCAAGAGGAGGCTGGGGATGCTTTTAGGAAGTCTGTGGGTCCAAGCCTAAGAAAAATTCAAGAAATGTTTCACCGGGAATAATCCTTAGTTTAGTGAACAATTCTAGGGTTTGGAGAAATTCAAAAGAGGTTTCACCGGGAATAATCCTCTTTGGGGAAGTGAATTTCTTGTACAGATATTTCTAAGTTGTGACAGTCTTGAGAAAAGTTTCACTGGGAATAATGCATGTCTCTGTTCCATATTGTATAAGCCCAAGGGAGACAAGACTGTATCTGGAATTTCCTATGGGGAACTAGTTTTGACTAAGTTGAAAGAGTAACCACTGGTTTGATCTAAAACTAGACCTAATTGGTGGGGAAAACTCTAAGCAAGTATATACAAGCATATATATACAGATGAAATATAAAAACAAGTATGTTGAAGAAAATAATAGAACTTACGGGTGTGCAAGCTCCAGCATTGTTACCACAGCTGTATGGTTAATTATTCAAGAAATTGAAGAAAATTTTGATAACACTTTGAATTTGAATTTGAATTTAAATCAAAAAAAGAAATTTGTTTTAAAATGATGTTTGGGGCTTAAACTCAAGGAAGAGGCCCATATGATTTCTTTTGAAAAGGCGACGATCGCGTCGTTATTTTGAAAATTGTAGAGGGACTTATACAATGACTGAGGCCCAAAAAGGTTTATTTACAAAGGGGATTGGTCTTAAACTCTATTAGAGGCCCTAGAGTTTATTTTAATACATGATTTAGGGCTTACAGCTCAAAGAGGGGCCCAAATGAAAAATGTTTGAAAACGTTGATCGCGCCGAGATTTTTAAAATCGTATCGGGACTTATACAATGACTGAGGACCAAATTATTTTTGTACAAAGGGGGTTAGGTCTTACACTCTATTAAAGACCCAAAATTGTTTTGAAAAAGATTTGTAAGGGTGAAAAATAATCAAAACCCTAATTTGATTTTAAAAATGTATTTTAATTGAATAAAATTCAATTTAAAAGATCAAAAGTAATCAAACAAGTGTGAAAAACAAGTTGTGATCTTGGATTAATGTTTTAAAAAACATGTTTCATTCATAGAATTATTTGAAAATCATTTGAATTTGAAAAAATCAAGAGAAAGAAATATTTTTAAATGCCTAAAAACAAATAAAAATTAATTCTTTACAAAAATATCAAATATATAAAATAAATAATATTTTTGTGAGATTTTTGTAGAATAAAATATTTTAACATTTTTGTGAATTTTCAAAAAAAGAACCAATAAAAAATAATTAAAATTGAGAGAGAAATTAATTTTGGAATTAATTAATAAAAACCATAAAAAATATGAAAAATAGCAAAATATTTGAGAAATAGAAAAACGGTCTGGGTGGGTATTGAACCCAAGACCTCCAACCAAACACACATGCGCGCTACAACAGGAGTGGTGATACATCCGTGTATCATAACCACCCCCAAAAACATATATGGGTGGCTTAAATTCTAGGCCTGGCCAAGGCAAAAACCAGGTTTTGGTGGATTTGCAAGAAGGCCATAACTTCCTCAATTCTCCATGGAATTGGACAAAATTTAGATGGATCCTGACTAGAATTTCATGAGGAATCCAATGTTACTTTTAGAATTTTCTAAAGATGATTATATTTTAAAACCTGATAGTGGTTTCAAAATAGGCCAAGATTTGCAAGTTTTATACTATCTTATCATACAAGCAATAATAGCATGATAAATTGGTTCAAACACAACACATTTGATATATATGACATGTTTATGATCAATGGACATCAAAGCAATGCATATTTTAAGAGGTCAAGTTGTGAAGTACTTACCTCTTGAAGCTCCTTGTGCTAACTGTCAAGATCCTTGTGCTAGAAGTAATACAATGCTTTAGACACTCTTGATTAATCCCTTAGAAGCTTTTAGGATGATCAAAACCAGCTGGAAACCTCAGGAACAAGAAATGGCTCTTTCTTGCAAAAGTGGCAAAAGGACCAAAATGGTAACTCACTCAAATAGTGTTACAGTTGAGGCAAACCTGTTGGGACAGTTTGAGGATGATATTTGGAGTGTGTTTGTAGCTTTGTTTGGCTTTGAAAGTGATTGAATCAAGACATGGCTTGTAAAATGTAGAAAAGTCAAATTTTGAGGTTTTGGAGGTTGAATTTTTGATTTTGAGGTTGTGCAATGTGGATGAAGGTTTGAACACCTCCAATGGATGATTTATGATGTGTTTGGATGGTTATTTGAGTGGTTTTTGCTCTGGTTTCAAGAATTCCCAAATTGCTTCAATGTGACTTGAAATTGAAGTAAGAGAGGGAGAGTGAGAAAACAAGGCTTTGGTATTGTTTTGGAGTGGTTTGAAACATCAGAAATGACCTCTATTTATAGGAGAGGAGTTTTGTTTTTGAAGGTGTTATGTTGGATGAGGGATTACTCTATTATCCAATGGATATGCTCATGTATCACTTTCTTAAATGCCAAGGTACCAAGTCTTCACTTGGCCATTGACTAGAGCTGATATTTGTAGCTCTGAGTCTTCTGATCTTTGCAACAAACTTGACTCAATTGGACTGATAGGCTTGGTTCATGACAGCTCCATGTACCACATCAATTCATCATGGCAAAAATTGAAGTTTTGGAATTGAAACTTGAATGATCATATGCCAAATGATGGGATTTTTGCCTTGGGGTCCAAGCTTGCAGGTTTTTCATGATTAACTGAGATTCTTGTTGAATTTGGATGAGGACCAGTTCTGCATAGTCACCAAAATTGGACTTAAGAATCGTGTGCCACAAGTAATGCACAATTCTGTCTTGGAAATCAGTTTGAGCAAGGCATGTTGTGAGGTTTATAACTCCTTGATTAAGTTGAACCAATGGGAGTTCTTGTATTCTTTGGAAAGCTCTCATGACATATTTTAACTTTGATGTTCACAAATGGACCTGGTTTAGCTTAGATCATGATGAAAAATAACATCAAAGTTGGTAAAAAAATGAAACAGATTTTAACTTTTAGAAAATTTCACTAAGTGTTGGAAAAAGTGGTCATTTTCACTTTTTGTGATTTTGATCAATCCATAACTCAAAATCCATGAGGATTTGGAATTTGATGTAGTTGACACTTTTGAAGTATGCCATGTCAACTTTCATTTGAGCTTTGGATGGAAGAAAAAGGCCTTAGGGTTTAAGAGTTATGACCTTGCAAAGTTGGTACCAAATCCATTTTGTTCCATAACTTAGAAAATTTTAAGTTTTCTATGGTTGCCACTTTTGCAAGTTACCTCACTTTTCTTGATTTTCCTTGATGAATGATGATCCAAACCATGAATTAACATTGTTCTTGACTTAAGGAAGCCTTGTTTGTCAAGAAATTCAAATGTCAAACTTGACTTTTTGACACAGTTGACTTTTTATCAGATGAAATCCAAACTGTGTGATCCTCTATGCAATCAAGTTCTTGACCTAATTAAAACCTAATGGATGGGTTCCGTAGGTGTTTTAGGGTGTCTTGAATCATGTCCCAAGATTTGGGAGCATGTCTTGGTCCAAAGTCAAAGATACAGTTAACTTTTTCTTCAAAACCCTAATTGTGGTCCAGATGAAATTGAAACTTGTGAATCAAGATTCTTGGATCAATACATTGTTATAAATGGATCAATGTGGTGTATTTGAGGCCCTTAAATCATGTCTTGAGGTATTGGTACATGTCTTGCCTCAAAAGTCAACTTAGGGGTGAATTAGGTCAAGAAACCCTAATTCCTGATTTTTGATGAATGCATCCCCTGAGGCTAACTTGAATCTATGATTGGATCCATAAGGTCCCTTGGAGCATTTTGGATCATGTTTTGAAGTAATGGCTCATGCCCATATGAAAAATTTCATCTGGAGGCCTTGGTCGACCAAAACCTTAATTTGGTGATACTGGCGATCTTAAGGCTCGATCCACGTGGAATGCTATAACATTGTGCTTGATTCTTGATGTGGGAGACCTATTGATCCTTTATGGGTGTTTGAGAGGCTAGAAAAGTTGAAGATCATGTCATTTATTTATTGATCCTTTGTCTAAGTGCTCTGAGATGGCTCAAAACCCTAACTTTTGGTTGTAGTGAATGCTCAACAATCGTGGAGGAGTTTGAAGAGGCATGAAGGTACATCCATATTGTGGTAATGATCCTCACAATGATGGGAAATCTTGTGGTCAAAATTTGGGGTATGACACCTTGTATGTACCATTTTCGTTTGAACCGTTGCATTTGTTTTTGTTTGTTAAAACTTGTTGTTTCGTGATTATTGGATTATCGTCTTTTGTTTCTTTAAGTTGTCTGACTTTGTTTGAGGACAAACAATGTTTTAAGTTGGGAAGAGTTTGATGAGTGCTAATTTGTTGTGAATTTGAGTGTGAATAATTAGCATTCATCGGCTTAATTCATTTGCTTTTTGTCAATAAACCTCAACTTTAGTATATATTCGGTATAGTTTACATTATAGTGTATATATTACGTTATCGTGTAAATATCATTGAGTTTAATTGTTTTTATCTCATTTTTGTAGGTATTCAAGCATTGATATTTATTCATTGATAGATAGAGCATTTAATAAGATTTCCAACGCTTCAAACCGGGCAAAAATCGGAGTTACGGTTCAAAAGTTATGAAGAAAATAGTGCAGGATTTTTACTGTCCTGTCAGTGCTCGCCCCATGCTCGCCAGGCAAAGCAGGGGCCAAAAACTCAATTTTTAGGTTATGGTTTTGGGGATTTTTGCTCCCAACTCCATCAAACTCATTTTTCAGTAGGATTAGCTTAGAAAACAACATTGGAGCTTGCACACGAAAGATCCGAGGTGGATTTCTCATCGACCGGCGCTGACAAACCGCGAGATGTTTGGTTCATTTCTCTTCTTCTTTGTTTATTCTTCTTTGTTTATTCTTCTTTGTTAGGTTGTTGTATATGTATTTACTTTGAACTCATGTATATTTATCGCCCATAGAGTTGTATAAAATCTGCTTTACAAATCTTTATCGGTGATTGTCCTTGATTTTTTGCTTTATGCTCGGGGTTTAGGTTATGTTAGAGATAAACATCACAAACCCTTATTAGGGATGATTATCTGTTAGTTTCTGGATGCTAGGGATAGATTTAGAGCTAACAATCTTTATGGGTATCGGAGCTTAATGCCTCAGTGTTGTTTGAGTCGGGTGCGAGAGTGTCGACGAGAGTAATACGGTTGTTTTCTCAACTCAGTGTGTCAGAGATGGACACTGTTGTGAGCGATGTTGTATGATATTGAGGAGTATTTTTGGTTGAGTATAACTGGTTGATAGGTTTAAGTTTGTGATAAGTGGATTATATGCATGTCGGATAAGTTTCTTCTCTCTGAAGAATGATTTATTTTTTGTGTAAATATTTACTTTTCTGTTTCTATGTTTGACACATTTTAAAACAAACTCAGAATTGCGGAAACTGTCGAACGGCAGTTCAATAACACCGATCTCTGCGGACACGATAAATTTCCAGAAAAATACTTCCAAAAACTTTTGTTGCTTGCCGCTTTACCGCTTCAGTAATGCGCTCTAAGAAAAGGCCTTGTGTATGAAGATAAAGGACATACTCAGATAGTTGAATACTCTGATGCTGATTGGGCAGGGTCACCCATTGATAGACGATCCACCTTTGGGTATTGTGTACTTGTTAGAGGAAACCTTATATCCTCGAAAAGTAAGAAACAAAATGTAGTTGCAAGATCAAACGTCGAGGAAGAGTATATGGCCATGGAATGCGTTGCAAGATCGACCCAAGACGGGACGTATAAAAAACATCCTAGACAAGGTAAGGAGGGACTCCCGCTTATCACTTCCCGTGTACTTAAGGCCCGTGGTGTACAATACTCGTTGTATTTATTAAGTGTCTTTGCTTTTCTTTTAGAGATGAGAAGAGAGACTCAAATGGTTAAAAGAAAACTCTAAAGGGATCTCTATCCTAGAAGTTGTCATGCAATGATTGATCCTATAGTTGAGGTTAGGAAAGAGGATATATACCTATGTTAGCATACTTGGATTAGAAACCTAATGTCTTTCCTACTTTGAAGTTAATCCAAAATTAGATTCAAACTAGAAATCCTAAGGGAACATGTGATCATACACAAGTAAACATTAGATGATTCAATCACAATTCAAAGAAGTAAAGAAGAAATGAGATGAAAGAGGGGTATCATAATTTATGATTTCAATTTAAAGTAACACAAGTACTTACCAAATTCAAACCAAGCTCAACTATTAGATAGTTGAAAGAAATATGCAAAACTATGCACTTATGCTCATGCAAATGCCCTAAGACTACAATAGAAGTAATGTCAATCAATTAGCAAAAGTAAATGGACTCAAATGAGGTGTGAACCTACATAGGTCAATAGATATGTCCTACTATATCACATTCATGTTAATGTCCAAAGAAAGCTCAAAAATAATTCAAGTTATGTATCGAGTTAGCACACAAACAATTGTCAATCAAAAAGTCATGTGAAACACGCCTTAAAAGGCTACACTAGTGGAGTTAAGGCATACATCCAAGTTAGGTCAGTAGCATACATGTTGTAATCAAGGCAAAGTAAGGTTTGAGATGTCAAGAAGTGATTATGAAAACCACACCAAGTCATGTCCAAAAGATTAGGCAATTCTACACAAAGATGTCACACTTATGAGGCATTATCCACTTATGAACATACAATGAACAAGTAAGCATGAAGTTAACACTTGAATGACCTAAGTCATAAGTTAAAACATGTATTCAATGCTTAAAAATAATCTCAAGTTGTCACAAAATTGTCATGGCAAAGCATTCTCAAAAGTTGGAACAAATAATGATCCAAGCAAAGTCTAAGCATTCCCTAAAAGCATGTGAGTTGTCAATCATGTAAAAGGATGACCAAAGTCATGTCAAGTGAGTGTCTAAGCATGAAAGGCATTAGAAAATGACCTATAATATTTCATGTTTAAGTCATACAAGCATTGGATAAGGAAGCACACAATACTCAAACAAAAGTTGTCAAAGTGGGAAGTGAGCATGTTCAAATTCACACTAAAGTTACATCAATTAGAGACATTCAAAAGTACCTATAAAATGAAATTAGAATGCTTTACCTCATGCTATAATAAGTGGCAATCAAGCTCAAGAGATCCAAAATGGGTTGCATAAATGCATCATCAAAATCCAACCACTTAGGTAAACATTACACAAGAATCAGGTATGCATTTAGGGTTCATGGTAGGCACATAAATCATGATCAAAATTCAACATCAAAGCATCATAATGGAATAAAAAATATCATCATGAATGTGTCCCAACATGTCAAGGAAAGTGGCTCAAGAGAGGTCACACATAGCCATTAAGTTTACCCTAATTCTAGTCACACATCAAAACACTAGACATGGAATGAAATATTCATGAAAAATAGTTAGAAGCCTTGAAAAATCATGAAAATTTAGCCTAAAATTATGAGGTCAGTGGCTAAACATGTCCCAAAAATATGGTCAAGATTCTACACAAAAATGTTCAAACAATATCAAATATATGGCAAGGTATCAATCAAAGATCATTCAAAACAAGTCACAAAAAGAGCATTCAAAATGCACCAAAAATTAATGTAAAAAATCCCAAATGATCATCAATATGTCCTATAATAACATGACTAAAGGCATACAAAAATTGAGGTCAAAACTAGTTTGGAAAAAATGGTTTCAAGGGATAATATGCAAGTTATGTCAATTTGAACACATTCCAAACAAAATTCCAAAACAAATATTAAAAGTATTCAAAACTGGAATTAAAAAATACCGAAAATTAATTAAGCCATTAAAGATCACTCAGCATAGTTTGGGAATTTCTATACGAGTAAAACTATTTTTAAAATAATCAAATGAAATGTGTATTAAAAATAAAAATTAAAAATGCACAAAGGACCAGGGGGTGCACTACAAGTAAATTCCATGTTTACACAATGACCAATTGGATGATGTGCTTACAAAATCCCCGTGAAATCCCAGAACTAATTATATATGTGGCAAGTTTGGTGCATTTGAGTTATATGCTCAAGCTTGAGGGGGAGTGTTGATATTTATAAATATAGTGTTAAAAATATTTGTATATAGAATAGTCCCACATCAACTACATCATGTAATTAGCTATAATCTCTCTATATATAATATAATCTATGTAGTGCTTTTCAAAACACATGGTTTATTCAAATGCCTCCTAGTATCTCGTATTTTAACATACTTCATGGTGAAGCAATGGTTTGTGCACTAAGCGCGGAGGCGGTGCGCTAAGCGTGACAAGGGGGCAAGGGCGGCCTATCAAACATCTAGCAATGTTTAATAGAGAAGAAATTAGACTCACTAGGTGCAAGGCTAGTGTGACATGTGAGGGGCCCATATTCTTGCTAAAAATATAGGCTTCAAGTTCATTAAAAAGGGATTTTCGGTGGGGAGAGGTAGTACAAAATTAGAGTAGGTTTGTAACTCCCCAGACTATTTTTATGATTACCAACTTACCCTACAAACCAATACGAGTCTTTTCAGCATGCTTTGTCCTTACTCACACACTTCCCAGGAAACTTCCTAGAGGGTCACCCATCCAAATACTAGTTCAAGTCAAGCACGCTTAACTATGGAGTTCCTATTTGTTAAGCTACCTAAAAGAAGATCCATCTTGTTGGTATAGGTAGTATTAATAAATCCTTATAAGCCTTCCTTCAACCATGAAGTCTCATACCTGTAAAGCCTCGGGATTCCCCTCATTCTTATGTGAATTCGGGTGACCACTCTCCACCCTCTTTGGCTTCGGGTGTTACAACCACTCTTTTCCCTCTTCGGCCTCAGGTTTTACAGGCCCACCAACATCCATTTGGTTCATCCCCGAACCACATCATATTGGGAGAGGTTTGCTATGATACCAATTGTAACGCCCCGGTCTCCTTTCTGGATTAGCGACTGACCACACAAACCAAAACGAGTCTTTTCAAAATGCTTTGTCATTACTCTAAGTCATACACGCTTTACTATGAAGCTCTTATTTATTAGGCTACCGAAAATATTAGGCATCTTGTTGGTATAGGTACTACCAATCAATCCTTATAAGTGTTATTTCAACCATGTAGTCATATACCTGCACAGCCTCAGGATCCCTCTCATTCCGATGTGAATTCGGGCGACCACTTCCTGCTCTCTTCGGCCTCAAGTGTTACAACCTCTCTCCGCCCTCTTTGGCATCGGGTGTTACAAGATTCACCTTGGTCTACAATATAAGAATAAGAGAGGGAGCCAGAAGTGGAAGCATTGCTCAAGTGACAGTGTAGCTAAACATCCAAGCTCAATTGAGCGAGATTACCGGTGGATACGATGAGTAAGCATAGCTAAAAATCTCTTTGTTTAGGGTTATATTAATCTATTAAATAGGTCATGGCGTTTTATGTAATTCTACTCAAGCTTTAATATTGACGACTCTTTAATCTTAATGTATATTTTAGATCTGCTACCTAAAACGTGTTTTCATGGTGTGACTTAATATTTGAAAGGTGTTTGTCATTACTAGATTCAAGATAATCATCTATTGAATACTAATGCATAGATATATGATTATGTTCAATATCTGCACATACGGTAGTAGGATTAGTGTTGAGTTTTGTTGCTTTATAACAGTTGGAACTTAATGTTCTGCATTGGTTAATGGATTAAGATATCACCTATTAGGTAATGCACTTATATCACAACATTGAGACCGAATGAGATACGAATGAGAGCAACATATTGTAATATTAATAACTGAGTATATGAGCACATTACTAACCTATGGTTATGCATGATGGATACGTGATGACGAAATCTACCCCTAGCAAATTTTCTTATTGTTAACACCAAAATATCCATTTTATTTTATGTCATTTATTTTGATGCATCAAAACAAATATAAAACCCTTATCTACTTGGAATATTAAAAACGATTGAACAGTCTTTGAAACCACCGTTCTCTATGAATACGATATTTATAAACATACTTTTGTTGCTAAAAAAACATTAATTGTGCACCAAAGCCAGCTAGGGGTGAAAGTTCTATAGCTCCCCAGTTAACTGATATGACCTATGTTCTTCACAAATTCCAGAAAGTGAAGAAATATCCTACACGGACAACTACTTCACCAAAACATTGAAAGAAAATAATTAGATTGTTGAAATTCTGTTTTTGGCATTTCAGTTGTGTTGCTGTTTTGCTGTCATACATGATGTCGAAAGAAGATTTCATGACATCTTGGTTTGATACAGCAGATCACAAAGTTTTTTCTGTTTTAGTTGTGTTTTAGTTTCAGATTATTGAAATAAGTTGTTTTGTAATATCCCACATTAGTTGGACTTGCTATATATAAGGCCTTGTAATGCTCCTATTATTGTTAATGTCAATTCTTACTCACCCTCAATATCTCTCTCTCTAATCTCTCTCAATTCTTATCTTCATTCTCTCTAATTCACCTTTCTCCATTAATTCACCAAGTTATTAACCCCCAAGGGTTGGCCTAGTGGTGGAGGCTTGGGTCTTGAGAGTGTGCTCCTCTCAAGGTCTCAAGTTCGAATCCAACTAGGTGCAATCAACTCTTGTGTGGGTCAGTCCATACGGAGCTCTGCTCTGGCTTGAAACGGGGCCCCCGCTAGTGGACGGTGGGTATTGGTCCCTCTTGGATTAGTCGGTCGCAAGGCCGGATACCAAGATTTCCAAAACAAAAAAAATTCACCAAGTTATTTTTCTGTATGTTCTAACATTTGGCATCAAGATCTTTGGTTGTGATCCAATTCCGCTGCAAACATGTCTGTTTCCAATGATAAAATCCCTACCAACCTTCCGATTCTTGATTCTAAGAACTATGAAAAGTGGGGCAAACAAATAAAAGTTTTGTTTGGGTATCAAGATGTTCTTAATGTGATTACCGATGGCATTACTCCACTTGTTGCAGAGGCTATAACTGCACAACAAGATAACTTCAAGGAAGAGAAGAATAAAGACTACAAAGCTCTCTTCTTGATACATTCTTGTGTTGACGGCGACAATTTTGAGAAAGTTGGCGATTGTGATTCGGCGAAGAAGGCATGGGAGATTCTTGAGAAAACTTATGGAGGGGCTGACAAGGCGAAGGTGGTGAGGTTACAAACTCACAAGCGACAGTTCGAGTTACTTCAAATGGAAGAAAAAGAAATGATTAACGATTATATGACGCGTGTGACACGCTTGGTGAATCAAATGAAATCGTGTGGTGAAACTGTTACGGAGCAGAATATTGTGTCGAAAGTACTGCGTTCTTTAACGCCAAGATTCGACAATATTGTGGTTGCGATTGAAGATTGGAAGGATCTCAAGACGATGACGAAAGATGAGCTTCAAAGCTCCTTAGAAGCTCATGAACAAAGGATGGACGAAAGAGGAAACGATAAGTCTAAAGCGGAGGTTATTTTACAAGCGCGTTTCAATGAGAAGAATAAGAGATCGAAAGGGAAATGGTCTTCTAGAGGAAAGAAGAATTTTCAGATTTTTGGTGGAAAAGATCTACAAAATTCAAAGAGTTTAATGGGAAAAAAGGTGAACAAAGCTCCAAAGAAGGTAGTCAAGGCAACTACAACAAGTTGTTCGACTAAAGTACCGTGAAGTGTTAGAATTGTCAAAAGTTTGGGCATTTCGCAAAAGATTGCTACGCGAAACGAAGAGAAAATCATACGGATGAGACCAAGGTTGCTAGGCAAGACGTGGATGATGATAACACGCTGCTTGTAGTGATTACGGAAGAGAATCATGGCATTAGAGAGGTGTTGGACAGCAACTATGATAGTAGAAAGTTGCTGGACAGCAGCTACTGCAGCGCAGAAAAGGTTGACAAAACGGATTCGGAGAAAAACGCAATGGTAACCGTTCGAGATGGAGTCCAAGGGAGTGATGATTGGTACTTAGATTCAGGTTGTTCAACTCATATGACGGGTAGAAAGGATTGGTTCGTGAAGATCAATCAAGCCACGCGAAGTAGAGTTAAATTCGCGGACGACACTACTTTAGCGACCGACTGTGTCGGTGATGTTTTGATCATGAGAAGGGATGGTGGTCATTCCTTGATCAAGGATATGCTGTACATTCCAGGAATTAAGTGTAATCTCTTGAGTATAGGCCAATTGCTTGAGAAGGATTACTTGATTCAGATGGAAAACAAGGTTTTGCGCGTTTTGGACAGAAACAGTGTTTTGATCCTTAAAGCTCCCATGGCTGCAAATAGGACTTTCAAGATTGAGTTGAAAGTCATGGAGCATAGGTGCTTAGCTACAGCGGCAAGTCATGAAGAATGGTTGTGGCACTACCGTCTTGGTCACCTAAATTTTCGAGATCTAAACGCATTGCAAAGGAATGGTATGGTTACCGGGTTGCCAGACATCAATATTCCAGCTAGATATGTGAATAGTGTGTGTAAGGGAAGATGCACAAGAAGAGTTTCAGCAAGGATGCGGGTCATAGGACCAAGGTTCATCTTGAGGTGGTGTACTCAGATGTGTGCGGACCAATGCAAGTCAACTCGTATGGTGGCAATAGGTACTTTGTGACTTTTATTGACGATTTTAGTAGGAAACTATGGATTTATCTTGTTAAGAGGAAGGATGAGGTGTTTGAAGTGTTCAAACGATTTAAATCCATGGTGGAGAGGCAATGCGGTCACAAGCTCAAAATTCTCAAAACCGATAGTGGAGGTGAATTTACTTCGAGTGAATTCGGGAATTATTGTGATGATGAGGGTATAGTGCGTGAGGTTGTACCACCCTATACGCCACAACAAAATGGTATTGCCGAGAGGAAAAATCGAACGATTATGAACATGGTGCGTAGCATGTTGAAAGAGAAAAATTTGCCGAAAGAACTTTGGGGAGAAGCTGTTTTTACAGCTGCATATTTGTTGAATAGATGTCCTACAAAGAGGCTTGATAGAGTAACTCCAGAAGAGGTATGGTCTAGAATTAAACCAAGCTTGAATCATTTAAAGGTTTTCGGTTCGATAGCATTTCGACACATTCCGGGACAGCTTCGAAAGAAGCTAGATGACAAGAGTGAAATGTTGTTGCTTGTTGGTTATCATCCTACCGGAGGCTACAAGTTGTTTGATATGAGTAGCAAGAAGATCGTGATAAGTCGAGATGTGATCGTGGATGAGATACGACAGTTTGACAGTAGAAAAACTGCCATATCAGTTCAGGAAATTGATTTCCCACACGAGATTTTGCCTCCTAGAGCTGCTGGAAGTCAAAATGTAGAGGCAGAAATCGATTTCCTAGGAGAAAATTTGAATTTCCAGCCTCCTGAAAGTGCGGTACAGCAGCAGATTCGAACCGAAAGCGGAGAAAGTAGTAGACGGCCAACAAGGGAAAGAGGTTTGTCTCAAAGACTTCAAGATTGTGAAGTATTCCGGGATAACGAAATCAATGATGATGGTGATTTTGTTCACTTTGCGCTTATGGCTGAATCCGAACCGGTTGACACGGAAGAGGCTCTAAGCGATCCAAAGTGGATTTGTGCAATGAAGAAGGAGCTGAAATCTATTGAGAAGAATGGTACTTGGGAGTTGGTCGATTTACCGCTTCGAAAGAAGCCAATAGGTGTGCGATGGGTCTATAAAGTGAAGGAAAATCCCAAAAGCGAGGTAATCAAGCACAAGGCTCGATTGGTAGCGAAGAGATTTTTGCAACGTGAAGGAATAGACTTTGAAGAACTGTTTGCACCTGTGGCTAGGCTTGAAACCATCCGATTGGTTGTTGCGATTGCAAACAACAACGATTGGAACATATTTCAAATGGACGTCAAATCTGCATTTTTGAATGGTCCACTTGATGAAGAGGTTTATGTAGAGCAGCCTCCCTGATTTGTAGTGCAGAACCAAGAAATGAAGTACTACAAATTGCATAAAGCATTATATGGTTTGAAACAAGCTCCAAGAGCTTGGAACAAACACATTGATGGCTTTCTTGTTGACATTGGTTTCAAGAGGTGTGTGTCCGAACATGGTGTTTATGTGAGATCGGATACAAATGATGGTATGATCATTCTTTGCTTATATGTGGATGATTTGTTGATTACCGACAAATGTGAGAAGAGCATATCAAAGTTCAAGAGTGAACTTATGGCTGAGTTTGAGATGATGGATCTCGGCATACTGACATATTTCCTTGGCATAGAGTTCCAAAAGTCAAAAACGGGACTGCTCATGCATCAAAGGAGATATGCTCTTGAGATCTTGAAGAAGTGTGGAATGGAGCATTGTAATGCTGCCATTACACCATATGAAGCAAGACTACAGTTGTCTAAAAGTGAAGATGAGCAAGATGTGGATCCAACTCAATATAGGGGGTTGATTGGATCATTGCGGTATTTGTGCAATACGCGACCGGACTTGGCATTTAGTGTCGGTATTGCTAGTAGATTCATGGAGAGACCAAAGGCATCTCACTTGGCAGCAGTTAAGAGAATCCTTCGTTATGTTAAAGGGACTCTTGGCTGCAGAATTCTCTTTCCCGCATCGAATACGGGGAAAAATGCAATTTACTTGGTTTCACCGATTCCAATTGGTGTGGTGATAAGGATGATAGAAAGTCAACGGCTGGATACATCTTTATGTTTGGTAGGACACCAATCTCTTGGTGTTCGAAGAAGGAACTGGTGGTGGCACTCTTGTCTTGTGAGGCCGAGTACATTGCGGCTTCGTTGTGTGCGTGTCAAGCGATGTGGCTTATGAATCTATTGAAGGAGTTAGGTAGCAATGAGGGTGAGACTACTACACTTCTGGTGGATAATGTTTCTGCTATTAATCTTGCGAAGAATTTGATTGCACACGGAAGGAGCAAGCATATAGAGATGCGGTTTTATTATTTGAGGGAGCTAGTGAGTGAAGGCAAGTTGCGATTGGGATATTGTCGGAGCGAAGACCAAGTAGCGGATTTGTTGATCAAGGGGGTGACAAATGAAGTGCTCAAGAGATTGAGAAAAAGCTTGAGCATGCTGGACTTGGAACAACTGAAATGAGGTGGTGTGTTGAAATTCTGTTTTTGGCATTTCAGTTGTGTTGCTGTTTTGCTGTCATACATGATGTCGAAAGAAGATGTCATGATATCTTGGTCTAATACAGCAGATCACAAAGTTTTTTCTGTTTTAGTTGTGTTTCTGTTTCAGCTTATTGAAATAAGCTGTTTTGTAATATCTCACATTAGTTGGACTTGCCATATATAAGGTCTTGTAATGCTCCTATTATTGTTAATGTCAATTCTTGCGCACCCTTAATATCTCTCTCTCTAGTCTCTCTCAATTCTTATCTTCATCCTCTCTAATTCACCTTTCTCCATTAATTCACCAAGTTATTTTTGTTTATGTTCTAACATAGATCACCATACTTGGGGTCTGCAAAGAAGGTTTGACGTTCGCCAATATATTTGAACGATATAAATTAGACATGTTTTGGGGTTTGTCAAATAATTTCAACGTCAATCATTTAAAATCCTTTTATTATTCTGTGACTGCTTACTCATCTAAATTTGTTTTAATCACTCAGTTTAAGAACCGAACCATTCTCTTCACTACAAATTAATTTCAAGATTTTTTGGGTTTAGAAAATTCTAGGTATGAACTTGCAGAGAACATAAATGAATTGAATCATCATAGGCGTCCTCTCGTATATGATTTCTCTAAGGAATTGTTTAGAGACAAGTTGGACTTGAAAATTTAATGATAGTTAGTTAAATATGAACTCTCATATGATTTCACTGAGTTACTGTGAAAAGTATGTGTAGAAAAAAAGACAACTATGCATAGCAAGAAAACCAAGAGCATACAAGTCTTCTTCCCCTCTGTCATATAGTTGATTTTGGACAGATATGGGATTGTATCTTCTCCGGTCGAGTTGTCTGTTGGTCATATTGCAATTCATCCCCCTTCCTCCTTTTTAGGGGGAGCGTAGCTCTATGAGAGTAACTCAAATACTCAAATTTGAAAGCACCAAAAAGTGGAAGATTGAAATTGTACATGTGTAATATTGGTTTGTTTCTGCTTTGATGTTGTCGTTTGTAAAAAAAAAATGGTATGATTGAGTTATGCAATAAACCCCTTACACATAAGGGGTTAATTTGTTTTAATTTTAAAAAAAAAATGATTTTTTTTTATTTTAAAAAATGGATTTTATAAAAATGTTTTTTAAAATATTATAAATTTTTTTAAATTTGGTTTTTATAAATTAAAAGACAAATTTTGACATAATATAACATAAACAGACATTATTGAATATTAAAACATAGTCAAAAACACAATTATTTCAAAAAGTTATATCTCCAAAAATGTTTTAGATTTAAAAAAATAGATTTTTTCTTTGTATTTTAAAAAATGAATTCTATAAAAACGTTTTTTTTAAAATATTATAATTTTTTTTAATTTGATTTTTATAAATTAAAAGACAGATTTTGACATACTATAACATAGACACACGTTAAAAAAGATTAAAACATACTAAAAAATACAGTTTTTTCAAAAAATTATATCTCAAAAATGATTTTTATAAAAAAAATTTAGAAACTTTTATAAAATGGATTCTATAATATTTTAGCTTTAAAAAAATAGATTTTTTCTTTGTATTTTAAAAAATGAATTCTATAAAAATGTTTTTTGTTTAATATTACAAATTATTTTAAATTTGGTTTTTTATAAATTAAAAGACAAATTTTGACATACTATAACATAAACACATATTATTGAAGATTAAAACATAGTCAAAAACACAGTTTTTTCAAAAAGTTGTATCTCAAAAATGATTTTTATAAAAAAACCTATTTGAAATAGCTTCAAAATTAAGTGAGTTTTTAAAATTTTGACATTTAAAAAAAAAATCGATAAAATGATGAAATGCATTAAATAACATTTTAAAAATAACTATTAAAACCAAATTTTTATTTGAAACTTTTATAAAAAAAAATTTTGTAAAAATACTTTATACCAAAATATACTATACTGTAAAAATCATTTTTAAAAAAGTCAAAACAAATGGGCCCAAAGTCAAATGGTTTTTTATGCATAAATGTAGGTTTGATCAAATCAACCTTAAATGAATCAATTCAAAAAGATTTACGAATAAAATTAAAATTTTCTGATTATATGACTGGATTCAAGACACATTATGAATCAACTCAAATGAGCGTTTTTCAATTTTTCATGTGGTCACTACTTGTGTGATATGATTCAAACCATCGCATGAATCGATTCACGTCTTGAAAAAATTTCGCATGATACAATTATGTTTCGTGATCTGATTCATTAAATTTTGTGAGAATAGATTCATGAATCTGAGTCATGATATGTGTTTTCAAGCAAACATTAACATTTGAGTAGATTTATTTACCATCCTTGAGTAGACTCTCTTAAATTATTTTGGACTGAGTTTGTGCTACATCTAAAGCACTTATATAAAGATTTTTCTCATTCTTAAATTGAAACAAAGATCAAATGATTGCTAGAAAAAATGGCATCTCTCTCAAATCAAAACTTTCATATCGTGTATGAAGTATCCTAAACCTACATATGTATGTGATAATTGTTTGTAAGGGAACAAATTTTTAAAAAATTTATTGATTTATAAATATTAATAATTTAGTATAAATAAAGATTGTTGTCGTCGTTGTGGATTGAACTTTAAATCAATAACTAAACTGACACATATCAATTAAAAAAATAAACTAGAGTGTTAATTGTTGTTGAAGTGTGGATCTATTTATGAAATTCAAAAACTCAACCTTCTGAGCTTTGATGATCATAAAGCAAAATGGTGTAATTTAGATTGTGAGAATAAAATTTCATATATAAATTTATGACATTAAAAATATAATTTATCATTTATAAATCAAAACACACAATTCTTCTCTACAATTTTTAAGATTCTAAACATATTAATGAGACTTGAATTGCTACTCTTCATCATTGAGACTTGAATTCCATGGGTATACGGTTTGAATTTGTCCATGAGCGAGGACAAGCTTGTATAATTAAATATAAATGAGCAGTGTGTGTCACTTATAATTGGTACAGTGTAAGCAGCAAGTTAAGAATGACATTAAATTACCTTACACTGTATGGACCAAAAGAGACACAAACTGAATAATATAACTCACTCAGGAGACTGTTTTACCGTTCTACCATAATGTTGAAATTTATATACTCAAAATACTCCATTCTAAAACAAAATTATCAAAATGCTTTAATGTCAGAAGTACTTTGCTCGTCAATTGGGCTGGCAAACATATGAAGGAATTTCATGCTGAGTATTTTATTTTATTTTCTTGTTTTTCAGATTTTTATATTATATAAATCTTTTATTTAATAATTTTTAATTATTAAAAATATATTTTATTAATTTAACAATTATATACTAATTAAAAATAATTTTTTTATTCAATATTAAAATTAAATATAATACAAACCATTCTGAACCAGTATTTTAAATTTTAAATTTCAAAATTATTTGGTAAATTGTGGCGTTTTGAAACGACGTAACAGACCAAACAACCGCCACAATTTACAACGTACTGAAACAGTGTTTTTTATTTAAAATTGAAAAATGTTTTGTTTGAATGCATCTTTTCATTATATCTTTTCATGGCATCTCTTACATCATTTGTCTTATTAAATTCAGAATTTTTCTAACCATTGCCATGACTTTTGAATGGTTGCTTTCATCAATATAAATACATGTCATTTTCAGATTAAAACTTACCTCCTAGAAATTTCATAATAAAAAATCTACTCATTCTTTTCATCTTTCAGTTATTCTTCAAGTGTTCATTCAAACATATTTTTTGAGAGAAACCTTTGCATAAATTTCACACATTATCATTGTTTCATCTCATTTTATTCAAGAACACTTATATATTTCATTTGAGTGATATTTGTTTCAAGGAGAAGATCGATCGTGAAGATTGATAGCATCATATTCTCAAGACATCAAATTTATATCAAGATTATTTTCTGTTTTACCTTGTTATCCAGGACTGTTGGAAACAAGTGAGTGTTTTGAAGAGGATTGTTCTTCATACACTTAATTACCTATACGTTAGATAGTAAGCATCACTATTGGTGTGATTAGGCTGTACAATAATTCTAAACTATAGTGAACTCTCTTTCGTGTTGAAGGAGGAGTGGAGTACTCTCGGGCTGTGAGGGGAACCACTATAATTCTCTTGTGTCATTTTTCCTTTCCGCACTTTACTTTCCAGCACTTATCATAAAACGGAAAAATAACCAAGAACCGGTAAAAAAAAGATCGAAGAATTTTTAAGAACCTAATTCACCCCCCCCCCCCCCCCCCCCACCTTAGGCGCATTTACACTTACAGAGATCTTTAACATCCAGATTTGAAATATGGTTGTGGCAATTGAGGAGTCCCAAGATCTTTTGAATATGAGAAAAGAAGAATTATAAAGCTTTCTTGAATCACATGAACAAATAATGGATGAAAGAAACACTAATAAAGAAAAGGTGGATGTTACATTGCAAGCACAATTCAACAAAGGTATGAGAGGAAAGGGGACATGGTATAGGAATAGAGACATAGGAAACTATCACAACAATTGTGGTAGAGATTCTCTAAATTCCAGCAAAGCAACATCTCATAAGGGTGAAGGTAGAAACAATTGTGGTGGATCAAGTAATGGATATACAGGTGGCAGAAACTATAGAGCGAGAGGTGGCAAGAAAAAAATTGACAAGATAATGGTCAATGCTACAATTGTCAAAAGTTCGGGCATTATGTTGATCAATACAATGACAACAAGAAAGATCCATAAGAAGATGAATCAAAGCTTGATAGACAAAAAAATGATTATGAAAACACCATGTTAAGGGTAATTGCTGATGAAGGATGTTGTAGTTGAATACAAGCATCTAGTAGTCGAATACCAAAGTTATGTATTTGATTACCGATGGAAGAACATATGCTCATAACCACCAGAGAAGATGTTGAATGCAATGATCAATGGTACATTGAGTCAGGGTGCTCAACTCACATGACTGGAATGAAGGATTGATTTATAAAAATCAATCAAGCCATGAATAATAAGGTAAAATTTTATTTTAAGTTCTGTGATTTTGGGATTGGCAGCAATTTTGATAAAACAAGTATCACAGCAGGATGTTAAGCCAGATGTCTTAACATGTTGGTCAGACATCACTGTTGGTCAGCACTGTGTCGTGGCATGATGTCGTGACATGTTATACCAGAAGTTTAGGTTTTTGCGTTGTGGAAGATTTGGTTTTATTTGTGAATATTTTTTGAAGATTTAATTCTAATATATTACACTTCAAGAAGGGTATTTTAGGATCTACTGTTCTACTTCAGATGTCCATTTGTTTCATAAAAAGGGACTTTGAGACATTTAAGAAAACATGAGATTTGATGAGATTAGTTTTGATTTGTTCCAGCAGAAGATTTGATATCGACCTAATCTTTAGGTAATAATATATTATGGATCTGTATTTAATAATCTATTATTTTTAGAATATTATGGAATTTAATAATATATTATTTTCCAAAATATTATGGATGTTCTATTTAGTGTGTTCTTTGTTATTTGTGATCCACTCTTATATCACGTTGATATTAGAGTTGGAATGTGTTATTTGTGAGTCATTCATGTATCTCTTAAATGCTTGAATTAAACTGTGTTTGAGTTGTAATTATAAATCACACATAAGATTTTAAGCAAGAGTGAATTTTGTGTCATTGGAAGTGTGTCTTCTATTGTTCATTGTTCTTGGTCTTTATCACTGTTGTGTGATTGAGGAAACTGAGTGTGATCTCATATCTAGGAGTTCTTAGATAGAAATGTCACGGGTAGTGATTAGGTGCGAATTTTGTAAAACCAGAGGTTTTTTAGAACTTCAAACTAATACTATTATAGTGGATTTTCTTCCTGGCTTGGATGCCCCCAGATGTAGGTGAGGTTGCACCCACGCTACTACGTAAATACCAATTAACAACGGTTGGGAAAGGTATATAATGACGCTGGTGCAGGTGTTGTTATGTAGAGTGTCGTTGTAAATGGAGTCTTATAATCACGGGCCATTAATCGTTGTAATTACCTAGAAATAGCGCGCCTTATCACAACGGTTAATAAAATGAACCGTTGTGATAAATATAATGCTCCTAGGTTTGATTTCAGCTGCGCCGTTTTGATATTTATTTTTTCTGTGCAGCGCATGAGATATTATTAAGGTTATATTTTATACTCGTCGTTATATATTCTGCAGACACAAATATACAACCACGGCTTGGTTTTGTAACCGCAGTCAAAACTTCCTATGTTTTAAATATGCATTTCTCAGCAATTCAAATTCATCCCATTATTGAACCTGTAACCATTTTAAATATGCATTTCTCAGCAATTCAAATTCATCCCATTTTTTAACCTGTAACCATTTTAACCATAACAGATAAGTTAACATTCATTTGTAAGTATTGTAACTATTATAACCATAAAATACAGCTAACAGATACGGTATACATTCTGTAAGTATTGTAGCTATTATAACCATATTTACACCAAACACTATATTCATATCATCAATACAGAAAAGTGTTATTCACATCATCTCTACAGAAAAAAGTCATTGACATCATCAATCAGCAGGACCCTTAAGAACATTGTGGATATATGCCCAACGTTTACGAGGATCTACAAAGTCCTCAACGGGGAATGGGGTTTCATCATTAATCATCTACATAAGAAAGAGGCAATAACATGTATGATAATAATTCAATAGTCAACTTATCTGTTAATATATGTAAACATTTTATGACATGTATACCTTATCCCATGAATCAACAATACCGGCAAGGACAATGTTTAGCATGTGTTTCATTGTCTACAAATTTAAGAAAAAATCACATGAATATAACCACAATGAATGTAAATGAAAGAAACATAATCGTTCCACTTACTTTAGGACAGATCCATCTGGGTTTTCTTCTAACATTGTTCATCATATTCACTTGCTCCACAACACTGTACATTGAATTTGAATTAAACATATTACATGATAAACTAATTACAATGTCAAAGAAAATTAATTAAGCATACACTTACGAATTAATCATATCTTTCATTTTGTTTTGCAGTGGATCATGCAAGGAACACAGAAAAGTTATCGTATTCGTCCGTAATGATATGATGATCAATTGCCAATGACCACTGAATAAACAGGAGCATATATATAGGTTAATGGTATTTGCTAAAACAAAACTAAATATAGAATAAACATCAATTCCAAAAATACTTACGTGCAGAGGAATGGTGCTAAGTAACATTTTTTTCCTCCCTCACTTAACCGTGTTATCAAGTACTCTCGAATAGCTTTTGGTTCATTAAAAGTCCAACGAATAAAAAGTGGATCCAAGATTCCGTAAGTACTCGATTTATTCAACTCTATACAAAGACTGTGAAAGTACCTAAATGGTTAAAGGAAATGTATAAATTAGGCGTGATGTTCTATGAATGATAATGTTCTATAATGACATGTATATTCAACAATATATACTTACGTGCACCAAACTTGCAATATCCCGATGTCCAACCACTTATACCCACCAAGAAAATCCCTTACATCATCAGGATTATAATAGAATAAACCCAAACGTGGACAATGTTCTAGCGGGAGAGTTTGCGCTTCATTTATCATCGCAACTTTCAAGTATAACATTGTGATTTCATTTGAATTAGGGTCCATTATATCATTGTGGTTACCCCAGGGGGGATGGGCTGAACAATTACTTCCTTTTGTAGAAGCATGACGTACAACACTTCTACTAGGAGTTCGTTCATCATCATCACCATCAACATTACGGTGATCTTCATTTGTCCATTGTTCCAAGTTTTCACTTAACTCTACATCATAATATTCAATTAAAACATAAAACAAAAACAAGCACAATATATATCATACATTTCCGATAAAATACTAACATCTCAAGTAAAGTAAATACCGAGTACATTTCTTGGAACCTTTGCTTTTATAAAAAAAAATCTCTTGGAACCTTTCCATATCTTTCTCCCTTTTTTCCTTCTCTTCTAACATTCTCCATTGTTCTTCTAATTGCTTCTCAAAATTTTAAATCTTTTGTCTTTGTGCAATAATCTTCGGCCTTTGGGTACTTTTTCTTTGAGACCCAAGGAATGACCTCAAGCCAACACCTTCTCCAACAACACGGGCACACCCACCATGCTCATCTGTTCCAATAGCTTCTACCAATATGTAATGTCGTGCTTACGGAACAAATGTGCCTTCACGGGCTGCCTCAACCAACTTATCCTACACAACATGAGAAACTTACATATATTGTTACCAACGCATTTAAATAAAAAATAACATAAGCACCACAAATCACACTTACAATTTTTTTTGGCAACTACTCTTGAAGTCTCAGAGGTGTACTCTCCATCTGGTCTTAATCGATCCCTCTTCCATTTCTCATGTCTTTAAGGTGGAGATGGGATGCGATCATCTTCGGTTTCTGATTGTCTTTCAAGCATGATTTTTTTATCAAGATTCCTATAACCCCACGAGACAATCTATGGGGGTACACGTTCTTGGCCTTATTGAGTATTCCGACTTCGCTTTTAACCTGTTATGAACATAGTCAAAAAAATATATGATTAGTATCTATAACTCATTAGCATTACATTATCGGTTACATAAGAATAGTACTAACCTTAAATTCCTCAGAACAATGTATCTTTGCAAACCTTTTCCATTGCTTCTTCGATATAAAACTATATCGAATCCATGGATGAGCAAGACCGCTCTTAGGCCTCCAAATGTAGTCAGCCATGAGTTGTGCCTTAAATCCCCTCCAACGAGTACCAACATAGGATATCCATTTTTTTTTCAAATTTGAGTCATCGTCACTAAAATCAAAATTCAACTACATTTAAATCAATATATAAGTATGTATTAGAAATTATAGATATTGATATCGGCGATATATGAAAATTCTAGTATGTAATACCTTAACATCAGTCCATATGCTTTCTTTGACCTTATTATCAACTTGTTTCCAATCACTAATCAATATATTGACCTTGCTACGTGCAAGGAACGAAACATAACTCTTAAAAGTATAATAGTGTTGACAATCCACTACTATGTACAACGAATCAAACTGGATAGGAATTTTTTCACCTGATGTGTTCCGGACAGATGTGAATTGGGGCATCATTGTGACGCCTCTTTGTGATATTTTCGTTTGACTTTCAGTTGTTTGAGTATCATTGTTTAACATCTCATTTGTTTGAGTTTCTTCGCTGGTTTCTGATGAAGAACTCAACAAGGTCGACATCTAAGTTCAAAAACAACAACAACAACAACAACAACATAAAAACCAAGAACATAAACATCAACCACAAAATAAAACACCAACAACCACAACAATGGCAAATGAAGTTTACTGTAGATGCATGGGGAAAAATATTTTACGTACCCGAAACGTGATGACTAAGTAAATGATGTTGCATTCGACATCCTGGTTTCCTGACATCGTATACGACTTCTGTCTACTTAGTGCTAGAATTTCATTTATGATGATATTACTCTAGCAACAAAGAGGATTGGTGATGTATCAATCAGGAAGAAGAATGGTGATCATTATTTAATTTTATATGTGTTATACATTCATGGAACCAAATGTAATCTTTTAAGCATAAGCCAATTGCTTGAAAAGAATTACAAGATTCAAATGGAAGACAAGGTGTCGAAAGTTCTAGACTTAAAATGCAATTTGTTCTTAAAGGCCCCTATGTCAAAGAATGGAACTTTCAAATTTGCGCTCAATGTGATGGAGCATAGACGCTTGGAAACAATTGCTAGTAAAGATGAATAGATTTGGCACTATACACTTAGGCACCTCAACTTCAAAGATCTCAATTTGATGCAGAGGAATGGTATGGTTTCATACTTACCAAGGATACATATACCATCTTAAATATGTGAAGAATGTGTTTAGGCTAAGCATCATAGATGTAGGTTTAGGAAAGATGCAGGGAGTAATATTGTAGTGTTATATTTGTAAGGGTCCTAAAATAGGGTACCCTCGCCCCACAACTGCGCCACCAAGGAGGAATCTACGAGACTCCCCCAAAGGAGTCCACAAACGTGGGAGTCAAGGAATAGAGATTCTCCCATGACTCTTAAAAGATAGCTAGTATATAACCCCCTAGTAAGAGGGGAGTAGTTAAGACCACGAAAGAGGTGGAAACTCTAGGTCTTTGAGACCTCTATAAATACTTCACCTCTTAAGGGGAAGTGACAGACTTTATGTCATACACACTCTTCACATCTCAAAGATCGCCACGCTCGTTGCCATCTTAACATACACAATCAACCTAATCGCCCGTCTGTAATCCTAGAAGCGTCGACCACCAACAGTGCCTCTCACTTTACGTGATTTGGTCTCTTAAATAGCCTAAAAAACCTCCACACAAAGCTTCATGCCGCCCTAAGCAAGCCCTCACCACCAAAACATGTTATACACCTACTAAGTCCTCTGTGTCTCCCTACCCTTGTAAGAGGAATATACACACCTATACTTTTTTTATCAGTACAGTGGCATCCACCATAGGGCCCCAATAAAACTAACCTGGGTCATACCATCTCTCGTCACAATCATCCTTCCCGATGTGATCCTTCATTCCTCTATTTACCTACCGTTAACTATGGATGCTAGGAGAGCTCCATCTCTTTCGCCGGAAGGCACCAGAAGTAGCAATGATTCTGACACCATGGCAGAGATGCACGCCACCATGTAAACACTATGATACCATAATTAGGCATTAGAAGATGACGTCCATAACATTAGACAACACCAGTAAGAGGTAGATCCCTTATAAGGGGTGGAATTACTAGATTTCCAACCACTCTCAAACAAAATATAGGGGATGCCCATTCCTAAAGGTTTCAAACCTCCCTCCTTAACCAAGTTTGACAGATGCAACTATCCCTGCGAGCACATAGCCTTCATCAACACGCAGATGACCATCATTGGAGCACCAAACACTCTGAAATTCAAGTTGTTATCAAGATTTTTTAGGGATTCCACCCTCAGATGGTACATGGGTCTTCCCTATGCTTTCATTAATATCTACAAGGAACTGGTAAGAAATCTGGTAGACTAATTTGCTGCCAGTCACCATAGAAAGATGTCTACCACTAGTCTGTTTAATATTTGCTAAGGTTCGTCGGAATCAGTGAGGGGCTACCTCTTCCGCTTTAACGAATCAATAAATATGGTCATCCCTCTGAACCAAGAAATGTTCCTGGGGGAGGGTTACAAAATGAACTTAAGGAGGGACATTTTCCCAAAATATGGAACTCACATTGGCCGAGGTGGTCACTAGGGATGATTTCTATATCAAAGGCGGGGAGAGCAATGCTAAAAAGAAAGCTTGTGACGTCAAGTAGCGCTTCCCTGGGAAGATAGTTGACATTCTCAACGAAAAAATTACACCTCACCCGAGAAGGACAAGTCCATGTTCAAAAAATGGGGAAGGCGACGCAAAGTTTCACACCCCTGAATACATGTTGAGAAAAGATATGGCGTAAGGTACTTCATTTGTACAACATTCGAACACCGCCTGCTACCAAGGTTGAGGTGATGGGATCTGAGCCCGAAATATGGTGCAAGTTCCTTAAAGTCAAGGGACATCATACTGAGGACTACGACCAGCTCAAGAAGAAAATAGAAAGGCTGATACAGGAGGGGCACCTCATGAAATATGTGAAGGGTGACCCCTCCAACCCGGCAAATAGACATAACCCACACGGGCGAGAATAAGCCAGAAGCCCCATCTCAAAAAAGACAAAGAGGAAACTCAGGGAGAGGGCAACAAAGTGTAGCATCACACGCTCAACACCATAGTTAGAGGATTCGTTGGAGGTGGAGAAACTAGCTCTGCCTGCAAAAGATATGTCTGCCAAATTCTGAAGATAGAAAACATCCTTGAGGTCAAGAACTTGGAAGAATTGGAAGTTGTGATTTCCTTCTCAGAGAAGGATGCATTGGGCATTTTACCATAAGGATGACCCCATGGTCATCTCAGTCAAATGCGAAGAATGGGAGATTAAAAGGGTTCTGGTGAATCAAGGAAGCTCTGCCAACATATTGTAATAGAAAGCCTTCGAGAGACTGTGTCTCGACTCCAAAGACCTAAAGCCTTTCATGGGATCACTGGTTGGATTTTTAGGAAAACATTTTCAACTAAAAGGGTACCTAACCCTAAGAATCACATTCGGATAACAGGACCAAGCCAAATAAATATTAAGTATTTAGTCATTGATGCCCCCTCTTTGTACAATATGATTATTGGGAGACAATCTTTTAACCGACTAGGAGACGCTTTATCTACATTGTACTTATGCATGAAATGGCCACTCCCCAATGGGCGAGTAAGGGTTGTTCGAAGAGATTAGGGGATCGCCATAAAGTGTTATACATAAAGGCTCAAGTTTTAAAAAAATGCCCGCTTTCCAAGCGTGAACATAAGGAAAGCCAACTTCGGGATGACGCAACCTAAAGAGGCGAGCGAGAGCAAGGAAGCTTCTTATCCAACCTTACAGGACGATGAAGTTTCATATCATGAGGGAATGCCTTCTTTCTCCTATAGTCATTAGTGTAGTCATTTTTTATTTTGTTATTTGTTTAATATAACAATTTTTCATATGTGAGAATTAAAACTCTGTCAATTTTAAGGACAAGTTATTTATTGAGGTGCACTCTTTCCCCTATACGCTTTCCATTTAGCGATGATTTTTAATGAGGCATCTCGCTTTTATTTATCTATATTTTTTATTTATTCTATATCTTCCCAAGAAATACAGGCTCATAAGAAAACCTCCACAGAGGTGATTACATGTGTTGGATCCCCAATATGGGATCCTTGTCGCCCATTGAGGCGATTAAATATGCTCGGGGATCCTTGTTGCCCATAGAGGCGATTACATGTGTTAAATACCCAAGATGGAATCCTTACCACCCATTGAGGCAATTAAATATGTTGGATTCCCGATAGGGGATCCTTACCACCCATAGAGGGGATTACATGTGTTGGATCCCTAATATGGGATTCTTCCCCCCCCCCCCCCCCCCCCCCATTGAGGCGATTGAATATACTGGATCTCCGACATGGGATCCTTGCCGCCCACAGAGGCGGTGACATGTGTTAGATCCCCAAGATGAGATCCTTTCCCTCCATATAGGAGATTACATGTGTTGGATCCCTAAGATGGGATCCTTGCCACCCACAGAGGCGATGACATGTGTTAGATCCCCAAGATGAGATCCTTTCCCTCCATAGAGGAGATTACATGTGTTGGATCCCCAAGATGGGATCCTTTCCGCGCATAGAGGAGACTACATGTGTTGGATACCCAAGATATGGTCCTTGCCACCCATAGAGGTGACTATTTGTGTTGGATCCCTAAGATGGGATCCTTGGCGCCCATTGAGGCTATTGCATAAGCTGGATTCTCGAGATGAGATCCTTACTGCCCACATATGCGATTACATAATCTGGATCCCCAAGATGGGCTCCTTTCTGCCCACAAGGGCAGTTACATGTGCTGGATCCCAAATATGGGATCCTTGCCACCCACAAAGGCGATTACATGTGCTAGATCCCCAAGATGGGATCTTTGCCACCATAGAGGCAATTAGATGTGTTGGATCCCCAAGATGGGGTCATTGTCGCCCACTGAGGCGAGTAAATCTGTTGGTTCCCTAGGATGGGATCCTTGTCGCCCATAGAGACGATAAAAAATAATAGGTCCCCTAGAAAGGAGATCCTTGCCACCCCTAGAGGTGACCATAGCAACAAAACATCTTAAAAACAAAGGTCGTGCAATAAACAATTAACAATATAGGTAGTTACTATAAAGAGACCCTCAAGGGGACGCCATTGCCCAAAATAATTACAAAAATCCCTTTGAGGGGTAAAGAGAAGTACATCTATAAGGAAGAATGGGGGATGAGGAATCACTCTTCATCTCCCAGTTCCCCATCCAAAACCACCCTAAAAGGATACATGGGGCTCATATCTAGATGTGGATAAATTAGGGAAAATTGTATTCGCACTTCCTAAAAGTGACAAACGGAGGCTACCACGGTGTTATTTGTAAGCTGCGAAACCAACTCTTTTGTACTTTCAAGAGTACTCTGAGATTCCTCAAGCGACTTCTTCAAGCCTTCCACTTCTTTACCCTGAACTAGGGTTTGAGTGGCCACTCCTTCGGCATGCGCTTTGAGATCATCCCTTCTCGCCTTCATCTGGCATAACACCATCCCCAATCCCAATGATTATTCATCCATAGATTTGAAATAATGAAGATTAAACATCCTTGACAACCAACAATCCATGATCTATAGATTTCATTGACCAAAAGAAAAATAAGAAGAAGAGAAAAACAAAACCAAATTGAATCAAAGGATGAAACAAGTTATTGTTGGAGCGGTAAAGCGGCAAGCAACAAAATTTTTTGGAAGTATTTTTCCGGGAATTTATCGTATCCACAGAGATCAGTGCTATTGAACTACCGTTCGACAATTTAAATGTTCTTGAGTTTGGGTTTAAAATGGTTTTAAATTAAATGCGGGAAATAAAAGTTATGAACAGAAAAAGAATTCATTCTTTGGATAGTAGAGAACTCTCTGGTTTACATTTCATCTACCCTATCAAATACTTAAACTTACTACCTAGTTATACGTAACCTAAATCACTCGTCAACATTATCACGTATCGCTCACAACAAAGGTTATGTCTAACGCAAAGTTGAGAGAATAACCGCATCGCCTCATCGATGATGTCTCACGCAACTCGACCACACGGAAGCATTAAGTTCCGATACCCAAGTGAATATTATGCATAAATCTATCTCTAGAATCTAGAACCTAATAGATGTTCATCCTAAATCCGGATTCAAATAGGATATGTCTACCGTAACTCAAACCCAAATAAAGAAAACAATCATCAACATTAATTTGTAAAATGAGTTTTATACAACACCATGAGCAATAAATATACATATAATCAAGGTAAACTTACATACAAACTCACAACAAATGGAAACTACAAAGGGAAGAGAGAAGTGGAATCAAAATCTCTCGCGGTGTCAATCACGATCCAAGAATCATCCACCCCCAATTGTCGAGTTCCAACCTCCATTGATGCTTTTCTAAGCTCTAAACTATCAAAAAATGAAGTTTGATGGAGTGGGAGGAAAAAATACCCAAACCATACCCTAAAAATGCTGAAAAGTGACTTAAATAGGGGCTGAAAAGACGCGAACCGCGCTAAGCGCGCTATGTGGGCGCTTAGCGCCATCAGCAAAACCACAATTCTTATTTTCTTCATAACTTTCGAACCGTAACTCCGATTGACGCACGGTCGGAAGCGATGGAAAGCTTATTCAATGCTCTATACAACAATGAAAAAATATCCTTGCTTGAATACCTACAAAAATGAGATAAAATAAAATTAGAAAGAATTAAATTTTATTACAACCGCGCTAAGCACGCTCAGATCACGCTAAGCACGCTCAGATCGCGCTAATACACTTAAACCGCCTTAAAGCACGCTAACCGCGGTCCTGCCCGCGCTAAGCGCGGTCAAGAAACCTTAGCTACTGCCTTTGGCAGAAAATGCACGCTGATACCGCGCCGAAAAGCTCGCTTAGCGCGAGTTACCGACACGAACTCCTCATAAATCAACTTTTAGGCCTTTTTTCCTTCACCAATTGTTCCTATCATCAAATATAAGGAAGAAGACCTGTCAAAGAACATCAAAATGTTCACTATTCATAATATTTACAATAAAATCAGAAACTTGCTTATTTACACTAAAACTAAAAGATTTACAACTAAAATATCAAGGAAACCATTTAAAAGGGCCACAAAATACTATCTAAAATGTGTACAATTTGGCACTTAACAACTCTCCCCAACTTAAACTTGTTTGCCCTCAAATAAGAATCAAACAAGTCAAAGAAACAAAAGTAACAAACAAGTAATCACAAGTCAACAAGTTTCGAAAAACAAAAACAAATGTATGGTTCAACACAAAAACGTACATGCAAAGCAAAACTTACCACTAAACTACAACGATAACATAACCACGCAACGAACGCTACGTACAAAAATCATGCCAAACATTCCAAAACAACATAAGTTCAAACGTAAATCACACTTAGGAAAAACAATCATCGGTAGATGAAAAACACAAAATGAGGTACTTTTCACTCACACAACAATCTTGCAAACAAAAGATTAAATTATGCACTCATCCAAAAATCATATTGAAAACATAAAAGCAAGAATCACAAGGGCTTTCAAGGTTGTAGCGTGGTCGGGTAAACAAACAAGGGGCAATTTCTGAAGGTAATTGAAACAAAAACTTGCCTAAACCTAAGGGAGTGATCAACTCACAAAGACTCAAACACAAAATTCCAATCAACTTCTTCCAAAACCCCAAGTGTTACACAAAACACAATACTTATTTAGCACAATTATTTGAACTATTTTTGTTTCCTTTCTCAAGGATTTTCTTTTTCTTTCTTTTTTTTTCTTTTCTTTTTCATATTTTTCTCTTTTTTCTTTTCTTTTTCAACCTCATAGAAAACAACCAATGAGTAAACAATCATTCTCTCCCCAACTTGAATTCAACCACATCATCATGCGAATACTCCCTACTTTCTACGGCAAGGTAAAAATTCATACAACGACACAAAGTTGAGGGTTCAAGAAAAAACAATCAGTCAAAATCCATACAAAAAGTGAATTCAATACTCATAGACAAGCATTAAGTTCAAACAACATGGATAATGATAGAAAGGCACAATGGGGTTATGAATGATCACACACTCACAGGGTAAATGACTATTTGGCTAGGTAGTTGTGCTCAAAATGAAACAAAATGCCTTGATTCTTTTCATGCTTTCATATAATCAACACAAACAAAAGATTAAGCATAATAAAATCCAGTTAGAACAAGAATGTTGGTACTCCGCGCATATATGAACAATGGAAAGCTACCTCACAAAAAAGGGTGGGAACTAAAGTGATTCACATCAAGAACAATAATACAAAAGAATGAACGACATGGAAGTTTGTAAAAAGCCTAAGTATCATGAATATGCTAAAGTCTAGAAAGCGATAAACACATACCTTGGACATGTACAAAACTTAACAATATCAACACCATACATTCGCAAGTTTAAATGATCAAACTTGGAAAATCACAAAATGCATCCTCAAACTAATCAAAAACAAACTTGAGAGCAAACGCAAAATTTTATTCTAACAGCCTAACAAAATTGAATTAAAACTAACTAAACACAAAGACCAAAATTGGTGAAAGCGGGTAGAAAATGAGAGATTTTTCTTTGCAAAACAAGGCGCGCTAAGCGTCCTCTGTGCGTACTAAGCGCGGGCAGGAAAATTTTGTTTTTCAAAATTGGTTCTTTCTCTCATTCAATCCATCCATTGTCACTTTATATTAACTATACTACTAGACATAAAACTGTACAAACTCAAGAATTATTAATATAAACATACTAAAAGACCGGCTGAAAATGGATTAAACAAGTTGTAAATCGAAGATTTGAGAATTTTACGAACAATCCGAGTACAACTTGTTTAATGAATGTTCACCACACTACCTAAGCTAGAATGAAAAAGTAATAACGAAACAAAAAAAGATAAAACATGTTTGTTTTACGTCGTAAGCTCGACGCCATTACTGTGCTTAGCTAGTAACTTAATCCCTTCATGCCATGGTGATGCCTCACTGCGCAAACCAAAAGCAAGTGTCCTAACCAAAAACTTGAACAAACGTTACAGGAACAAAATGTATACAACACTTGAACAAACATAATGGAAAATAAAAGCAAAACAAGTATCTATACAAGCATATATACAATATAAACAATTATGTACAAAGCACCAAAACATCGAAACTATCGCAATGCGATCCAATAAAAACACCAATCCCCGGTAACGACGCTATTTTGTTGGAGCGGTAAAGCGGCAAAAAACAAATGTTTTTGGAAGTATTTTTCCTAGAATTTATCGTATCCACAGAGATCGGTGCTATTGAACAGTCGTTCGACAATTTAAATGTTCTTGAGTTTGGGTTTAAAATGTGTTTGAATTAAATGCGGGAAATAAAACTTATGAACAGAAAAAGAATTCATTCTTTGGATAGTAGAGAACTCTCGGGTTTACATTTCATCTACCCTATCAAATACTTAAACTTACTACCCAGTTATACGCAACCTAAATCACTCGTCAACATTATCACGTATCACTCACAACAAAGGTTATGTCTAACGCAAAGTCGAGAGAACAACCGTATCACCTCATCGATGATGTCTCACGCAACTCGACCACACGGAAGCATTAAGTTCCGATGCCCAAGTGAATATTAAGCCTAAATTTATCTCTAGAATCTAGAACCTAATAGATGTTCATCCTAAATTCGGATTCAAAAAGGATATGTCTACCGCAACTCAAACTCAAATCAAGAAAGCAATCATCAACATTAATTTGTAAAATGAGTTTTATACAACACCATGAGTAATAAATATACATATAATCAAGGCAAACTTACATATAAACTCACAACAAATGGAAACTACAAAGGGAAGAGAGAAGAGGAATCAAAATCTCTCACGGTGTCAATCACGATCCAAGAATCATCCACCCCCAATCGTCGAGTTGCAACCTTCATTGATGCTTTTCTAAGCTCTAAACTATCAAAAAATGAAGTTTGATGGAGTGGGAGCAAAAAATACCCAAACCATACCCTAAAAATACTGAAAAGTGACTTAAATAGGGGCTAAAAAGACGCGAACCGCGCTAAGCGCGCTATGAGGGCGCTTAGCGCCATCAGTAAAACCACAATTCTTATTTTTGTCATAACTTTCGAACCGTAACTCCGATTGACGCACGGTCGGAACGATGGGAAGTTTATTCAATGCTCTATACAACAATAACAAAATATCCTTGCTTGAATACCTACAAAAATGAGATAAACTAAAATTAGAAAGAATTAAATTTTATTACAACCGCGCTAAGCACGCTCAGATCGCGCTAAGCGCGATTTCACCTAAAATACACTTAAACCGCCTTAAAGAGCGCTAATCGCGGTCCTGCCCGCGCTAAGCACGGTCAAGAAACGTTAGCTACTGTCTTTGGCAGAAAATGCGCGCTGATAATGCGCCGAAAAGCTCGCTTAGCGCGAGTTACCGACACGAACTCCTCAGAAATCAACTTTTAGGCCTTCTTTCCTTCACCAATTGTTCCTATCATCAAATATAAGCAAGAAGACCTGTCAAAGAACATCAAAATGATCACTATTCACAATATTTACAATAAAATTGGAAACTTGCATATTTACACTAAAACTAAAAGATTTACTACTAAAATATCAAGGAAACCATCGAAAAGGACCACAAAATACTATCTAAAATGTGCACAATTTAGCACTTAACAGTTATCATCAACATCATTCAACCATCTTGGTGGATTTGAGTTTTCACTCAATCAACACCCAAGATCCAATGATGTTGAGGAAACTTATGGTCCATATTACTATGATCCATGTACAACCAGCAAGTACATTAATTAAAACATATAAATCAACAAAAATATAAAAGAAAATGAAATTAAAAGGTTAAAAAAAGAAATAAAAGGGAAAATATCAAAAGGCACAAAAATCAACAAATAAATTTCAAATGAGACCGTAGAAAAATCAGAGAAACACTCAAATATTTTTAGAATAAGGTTGGAGAATTTTTGAAACCTAAAACTAATTTTAATAAAAAACCAAATAAAACCACCATAGGTCAGAAACCATCATAGAATCATATGATAATTTTCTCAAATTTTAAAATGCTAGAAAAACATTTTTAAACTAATTAAAATCAAGCGAATAATCAAAAATTCACCAAAAATAGTAAAATAAGAAATAAAAATAATGAAAATAATGGATCAGAAGGAGAAAAAGAAAATAAAAATTGAGAAAATTTTTTGGTATTTTTTGGAATCAAAATGAATTTTCTATGAATTTTTAAATATAAATGGATTTAAAATAAAAAATCAGAAAATAAAAAGAAAATAGAAAAAACAAGGCGCGTTGGATCCCATCTCATTAATTGACGTGGCAATCTTAAAGGTCCAGAAGCACTGTCCATAATACACCTCAGTCAACTCACACACACACACGGATCCAAACAGTCAAAACACGCAGATTAAAATAAGTGGCAACAATGGACGGCCAGATCATCATCTTCAACCTCTAGCCTCTGAAACTCCATGGATTTCTGCAGAAACACATGATTCATGTAATGGAAACCAAAGAGGTTGAGACTAATCTTGTTAGATCCATCTCTTCCTAGCCATTTCAGCCATGTCCACCATTGCAATTTATTTAAAGTTTGTGCAGAGAAAAATGAAGAAAACCAGAAGAAAAGTGAAAATGAAAATTGAAATTACAAGCTCAATTCAACATGAAAAATGGAAACCAAAAGAAGCATGAACTTCAGCAAACCAAGGAATACATCACACAACAATTTGTTTGAAGAGATTTGATGTTGAATTCTACCTGAATGAGAAGTGCTTTGAAGCTTCTGAAACTGGACCTTGATAGCTTGATTCAATGCATGATTTGACTTGATTTTGATCTGGTTAGCTTCAATGAAGGTCAAGGAAGCTAACTGAATGAATAATTTGAGTGGAGAAGGTGTGGAAATGAAAAATGAAGTTACAAGCTTAAGAGTTCGAATGGGATCTCAGCAGGGTGAAATTGGCTATCAAAAGCTTGGGAAATGAATGGAGAATGCTCCTATAATTATAGGGAAGTGATTGGGATGCTAAGAGAGGGTGAATGATCAAAAAATGCTTGAAATCATGCACATATGTGGTCATGTGAATTGTGTGACTTCACTTGCTCAAAACTCACCTCAAACCTGCGTTTTATGTGCCAAACAACTTCTGAACACATTGAAAACTTGATTAGGCACGAATTTGGAGCTTAATTTTTCTTCTAATTGAGATTAGCATGAATCACAAATTCTGATCATGGGTGAAAATCAACTTGAATTGACCATGTTCAAAGCTATGAAGCATCTTGTACACGAGGCTTTTTGTGCTCATTCTTTTTGCAACTTGTATATTTCATCACAAACTTCACAAAAAAAAAAAGTATTGATTTGGATGTTTGAATCAAAATTTATGCCATGTTGAACTTTGCAAAAACACACTGATCACATCACTTAGAAAATTTTAAGGCCACAAGGCAGAAAATGACCTCTAATGTATCAACAAAATTCATGGCCTTCCAAGCATAATTTAGTCTTCATCCTTGAAGCAAACTTATAGAGGGCATAACAAAGATTATTTTGCAAAAATAATGGGCTTCAAATGATAAAAATTGATGAATTTATGATTCTTGAAAGTTGGGGGAAAACCACTTGAAATTAGGTCAAAAGTTTTCTAAGTCTAAAATGACCTATAATGTTTTCAAATCTTTGATGATCTTCCACACATAATTAGCTCTTGACTTGTAAAGAGAAATTGTTGAGGATGTCAAGGAGAGTCATATTCCCAAAGGATCACTCAAAAAAGTTGAATAATGAAGAAGTTATATCCTTTTAACCATAAACTTGAAATGTTGACTTTTTGGTCAATCCAACTTTGAATCCATTTGCATACTTGATCGTTTCTTGCATTCTAAGGCATGATGAATCACATATGAACTCGACATGATGATCTCTTGCTTGAACTTTGATTGATCATGGCCACATTTGATGTTACTTGTTAAGGAAGGCGTGGAAATAAACACATGAACCTTGAAATCTCTTGAATAATAAGTAACCAAATCCTTGGGAAAATTTTGATCCATTGAACTTGAATGACACTTGAAGATGGTATGACCTAAGATTATAAGTCAATACCCTAATGCATGAGCCTTGAGAATCAATGTTGACCACTCTTTGACTTTGTTCAGATGAAAATTCCAATTGAAAGGACCTAAATCACTTTTACTAGATTCAAGCCTCTTTCTAGCAAAACATATCTTGGATAGAAACAAAGGCTAGTAAACATAATAAAAAAAACTACAAACAAGATGGGTGCTTGGTGATCTCAAAAGCAAACCACAAAGGATGAGAGGAAAGAGGGGAACCAATATGTGATCTTGTTTAGTGCAATGATGCAAATGAACATGAGGGGTCTTAGGGGTAAAAATTAGGGTATTACACAACTCCCACTTCATCTAAAACCTTCTTGTATCATCGTGCATGATTATCTTAAAACCTTTTTCATTTGATTCTTGTTACAAGTGTTTGTACACAAAGTTGTGTGAGAATATTGTGATATTCATTTGTCTCCATGTTAATTATATGATTGATCATTAGCAACGAGATAAATGGACACTATGCCAAAACTGATTTTAAGCAGCACTCCATAGACATCGCTTTTTTTCCCAAAGCGCTGCTATAAGTTAAAAAAAATAAAACTATATACTAAATTGAGAAAAAGCGTTGCTAAAGGATAACTTTAGAAAGCGCTTTTGAAAAAGCGCTGCTAAAGGCCATACATACGATAGCGCTTTTAAAAAGCGCTGCTAGAGGCCACAATTTAGAAAGCGCTGCTAGAGGCCACACTTTAGAAAGCGCTGCTAAAGGACTTCTTTAGAAAGCGCTTCATAAAAGCGTTGCTATAGGCCATAGAATAGAAAGAGCTTTTTATGAAAAAAAGCGCTGCTAATGGCAATACATAAGAAAGCGCTTCAGAAAATGCTGCCTTAGTTCATTAATTTGTAAATACTAAACAGTACCAGCGCCGTTCCAAAACTTCAAAAACTTCTCTAAAACTCTCCTTTCGGCACCGTTCCCCATTTGTTTCCGACCGGCCTTTCTCTGTTCATTCCGCCGTCCCCCACCGTCTGTCACTATTCAAGTGGAATCTAAATATATCGAAACGAAGAAGAACCTCGTGAATCTCCTCCCTTCTGTTCCCTCACTGTTCGTCTGAACTCTCCCTCCGCCTCCGTTAACCAGCTCACAACGTTACTCCCTCCGTCTCCGCCACTATTTCTGGCCGCGCTTGATCGGTCACCATTTCTACTTGTTTTCCATCTGTTATTCGACACGAAACCGCGAAATCGGTAACACTCTGTTTTGTATTTTCATCACTTTTCTAATTAATTCTACTTTTCGCATTTTCTTTCTAGCATTGTTAGTCTTAGTAGTTTATGTTATTTTGTTGCATTTTATGTTTGTTTATGGTAGTGTTCTTTGTTCTCAGATTCAGGTAAAAAGCCCAAGGGTCTTGTGCATGCGAGATGGGAGTTCCGGAGTTTCAGATAGGGGTTTTTGAAGTTATAGTAGTCCTGACATGACCACCCGTGTCACCTGATACGGCTCGTGTCAGGAGAAGGCTAGAAGCTGAAGATTGAATGGAAGGCAGAGGGCTGACACGGGTGCCCGTGTCAGCAAGTCTGGCATGAAGAAATTTTTGTGTTATCAGTATAGAAAGCCAATACGACCTGTCGTGATGTCTGACACGGCCCGTGTTGTCCTGGGCGAGACATTTTCTGATTTTTCTTATTTTGATGTTTGGGGTCCTCCAAAGGGCACTCTGGGTATTTCCTGTCGCTGTTAAGTGAATTATGGCTATTTAGGATTGTTGTTGAGAAAGGGAGAAACACTTTTTGACATTACGAAAGATTTTACGATAAAGTTGGATGCTATCAAGGGATTCGGGGAAAGAAGATTTTTCATGAGCCATCGCAATTGAAGATCGAATTCATCCGTTATTCTTGTAATGTCTATCTCTTATTTTGTAATTTCTTTTAGTACTATGAGCGGCTAAACCCCCCAATGCTAGGGGGTGTCCCTGAATTGCATTTGTAATGACTCGAATTTCCATTGTTCTATGAGATATTGCTTTTTCATTAATCTTTTGTTATGCAATGCGCTTAATGCTTTTCCGATCGGACAAATTGAAACTGATTTACGGTTAAGGTTTAGGTCGGACCAAGCAACCTAACGCTTTTGCATAATAATATTACAATAGATATTGCCTAGGAATGGGGATACCCTATAATAACCGATATATTCTTGATAAGATATAATGCTTGTGATTCTTTCTAGACCGCTAAGGAATTAGGGTAGAGACTGAATCTCAAAGGTTTTTCTGCTAAGGAATTAGGGAAAAATAATCTTAAGAATCGGTAAGGTTTGTTTTGAGTCATGTCTCCTAGAATAAGGATTGAGGGTTTTTGCAGTGCAATTCATACACTTTCCTCTAGCATGCCTTCTCATATCTGTTTTCAATAAATTTTATAATTCTGTTTATGTTATTATTATTAGTTATAATTTCTCAACAATCAAACCCCAAGGAAATTTTTGTTTAATTGAATTAGCATCTGCACTTACAATAACGCGCAGTCCTCGAGATTGATTCTGGGGATAACCCATATTATTACTACATCATAAAAATAGTACACTTGCTATTTTAACAATCAGCGCTCTAGTTCCAGACATACTCCCTCTGTCAGCTTTGTGATCATTTCCAAGAATCTTACACAGTGTGGTTCCAAAATTTGTTGACTTCTCTACAGGTAATTAGTTGTTCTTTTGCTATAGTTGCGTGAATAATTAGTGTTTTTGTTTAGCTTACTTAGTAAAACCATGGATAAAAAATGGATGTCTTCCAATCGATTGTCAAAAGAGTACGAGAATGAGGTATTAGAATTCATTAAGTTTGTTGTTGAACACGCCAAATACCCTAGTCGAATCACATGTCCTTGCTTAGATTGCTGTTATGGGCATCAGATTGACGCAGTTGAGTTGGAATTGTATTTAAAAAGGCATGGAATTGATCGAAGTTATACATGTTGGATATTACATGGCGAGATAAGTAACAAGAATGTTGAACCGGGGGGATAATATGAACTATGCTTCAAACGACAATGGCACAGATACATATGATTGTGATCGAGTCAAAGAGATTGCAGAAGTACTTGAAGAATATCTTCAGGATTGTCCCAAAATGTTTGAGAGGTTGGTAAGCGATGCAGAGAAACCGTTGTATAAAGGTTGCACTAAATTCACAAGATTGTCTGTGGTATAAAAGTTGTACAACTTAAAGGCGGACAATGGATGGTCGGATAAAAGTTTCACAGAGTTATTAGCCCTTATGAATATGAATATGCTTGCCCCTATTGGAATGAGCTATGATAAGATACACGTTTGTCCAAATGATTGCATTTTGTTTCGAAATGAATATGCATTGTTAAATGAGTGCCCTAAATGCGGCATCTCTCGATATAAGAAAAAATTGTCTCCAGCAAAAGTCTTATGGTAGTTTCCTATAATTCCGAGATTTAGACACATGTTTCGTAGTGAAATCGATGCAAAATACTTGACTTGGCATGCAGATGAAAGAATTATAGATGGAAAGTTTCGACATCCGGCAAATTCACCACAGTGGATGAAAATTGATAATAATGATCCCGATTTTAGAGAAGAAGCAAGAAACCTTCTCTTGGCATTATCTACTGATGGAATGAACCCACATGGTCTTCAAAGTATCTCACATACCACATGGCCTGTGATTATTATTATGATTTATAACCTACCTTCATGGCTATGTATGAAGCGTAAGTACACGATGTTATTTATGTTAATTTTTGGGCCTAAACAACCAGGGAATGACATAGACGTATACTTGGAACCTTTAATCGAAGATTTAAAGATTTTGTAGGAGAAAAGTGTTGAGGTTTATGATGGATATAGGAAAGAAAGTTTCAATTTGAGGGCGATGGTGTTTGGCACAATTAATGATTTTCTAGCATACGAAAACCTATCATGGTATAACATTAAAGGTCAATGAGTGTGTCCTATTTGTGACGAAAAAATAGATTGGAAGCGATTGGAATTTTGTCAGAAGAATGTCTTTCTCGGTCATCGTAGATTCTTAAATTCTAATCATCACTACCGTGGATGGAGAAAAGCATTCAATGGAAATCCAGAACAAGGTAGAGCTCCACCTACATTGATAGGTGACCAAATTTTTGAAAAGGTGAAAGATATGAGTACTCAGTTTGGCAAGCCTTTTACACATACGCTTGTCAAACGTGGGTGGAAGAAGAGGTCAATTTTTTTAATTGGCATATTGGAAGTTGTTGTATGTAAGACATTTTCTTGATGTTATGCATATTGAAAAATATGTATTTGAAAGTGTTATTCGTATGTTACTCAATATACAAGGAAAGCCTAAGGATGGCCTTAATGCAAGAAAGGACTTGATAGTGATGGGAATAAGAAATGAATTAGGACCCTTGAAGAAAGGAAAACGAACATATCTACCACCTGCTGCTTATATTCTATCTAGAAAGGAGAAAAAAATATTGTGTAGGTTTCTAAGTGAAGTTAAAGTTCCAGAATGATACTCTTCAGATATTAGAAGACTTGTGTCTATGAAAGACCTCAAGTTAAAGAGTTTAGAGACACATGATGTTATAATGGAACATTTTCTATCAATGGGTATACGTTCTATTTTTCCAGAAAAGTAAGAAGCGCCATAACTAAATTATGTTTTTTCTTCAAGTCAATTTGTAGTAAGGTGATCGATCCTGCGATCTTACCAACATTGCAAAAAGAAATAGTTATTACTTTGTGTGAGCTTGAAATGTATTTTCCTCCCTCATTTTTGACATAATGGTACATCTAGTTGTTCATCTTGTGAAATAGACACAATTGTGTGGACCAGCTTATACGAGATGGATGTACCCTGTTGAACGTTGTATGAAAATATTAAAAGGGTATGTGAAAAACTGAAGTCGACCAGATGGTTGTATTGTTGAACGATACATTGTTGAAGAAGCGATTGAGTTTTGTATTGAATATTTGTCCAATGTTTAATCCATTGGACTGCCCAAATCTCATATTTTCGGAAAAAAAAAAGAAAGAAAAAAAGTTAATTGGAAATAAAATTGTGACAGTATCAAGGGCTGAACGGGGGCAAGTGAATTTGTATGTTCTGCATAATGACAATGAGGTTGAGCTGTATGTTGAAATGCACAAGGATGTACTCCAAGGTTTAAATCCGAATAGAAATGAAAATTAGATAGTACGAGAGCACAATCAAAGTTTTATACCATGGTTTAAGAATCATATTTATTCAAAGTTTTATTTAGATCCCTCTTCAATAACAGAAAGGTTGAGATGTTTAGCATATGGTCTAAGTTTGCATGTGTTTTCTTATAGCGCATACGCAGTTAATAGATACACATTTTATACCAAAGAAAAAGATGATAAAAGTACTATGCAAAATAGTGGTGTCACCGTGGTAGCTGAAGCAATGCACATTTCAAGTGTGAAGGACTTAAACCCCAAATATGCAAATCTGTCATATTTTGGGGTTATCGAGCACATTTAGGTGTTTGACTATGAGAAGTTTCAGATTCCTATCTTTGGTTGCAAGTGTGTTGAAAATAATAGTGGCATACGAATGGATAAGTCAGGATTTTTGCAAGTAGATCTTAATAGGGTGGGGTACAAAGATGAGCCTTTTATTCTAACCTCTCATGCTAAACAAGTGTTCTATGTCACTGATCCTACAAGTATGAAATGGTCTATAGTGCTTTTATCTAACATAGTAATTGATAATAACATTGTAGATCAAGGTGATATTGATGTTGAGAATGAGTCATATATTAGAGGGAATGAATCATATATTAGAAATTATCAAGATGAGAATTTTATAGCGAATGAATCATATATTAGAAATGATCATAATGAGGGAATTTGGATCAATCCATCCGTCTGCTTTGTTAAGAGACAAGTAAATCATATTCCAACCAAGAAAAGAAAGAGATGTTAGTAGAAAAGGTACTAGTAAAATGTTATTATGGATTTTTCAATAAAATTATATATTCTGTCATTCAATAAAGTTATATATTTGTCATTTAATATATTCAATGGATTATGAATTTTTATATTGTGTTTATGTTTTTCTTTATTACAGGTCAAATGGCTACTAACGAGAAAAACTCACATGATACTTCTAAGAATGATGGAAATGAATCAGTTCATGATGTAGAAAGAGAAATTACACGAGGAATAACTATTATGAAGGGAATCATTCGTGAAAGAGATAAAGGTATAAAATGTGACGTAAATTGGAATGCAACGGACCAATTAGTTGAGCCTAACGGTTCAATGTTGACAAGTTACATTGGTGTAATTGTTCGTTCGCAAAGTCCAATCACTTGTGATAATTGGAGAGCTCCATTGTTGAAACCCTCTAAAGAAAAAATATGGAGTGAGATACAGGTACCATATGTGATGTTATTTATTTTTGTTGACGATTATGTCTTTAAATTACTTATACTAACACACTCTATGTATGTTTTTTCATAGAGGTCTTTTAACATTGGTGATGAACGAAAAAAATATTGTCTTCAATTGGCCGAAAGAAGACACAGAGGGTTTCGAGCTTTTTTAACAAACAAGTTTCTTAAGGATGCCCAAGGAAATTTTATTGAAGCAGAACGTCTAAAGAAGTATGCAGACTTGATTTCACCTGAAGAATGGGAAACTTTTGTAGGCAAACAAAGAACCCCAGATTTCCATGTAATGTTAATTTATCATTAAAATTGTATTATATACTTGTTCCACAGCTGTTCTAATATGACTTAAACTTGTTTATCTAGAAAGTGAGTGACTTAAATCGCCAACGAGCATCAAAACCCGCGTATCCATACAAAAAATGGCGTTTGGGATATACACGCTTACATCAAAGAATAATAAGTATATATAAATGCTATGATATACTTGTTCCCCATGTGTTATAATTGATCTTATTATTTGTCTTAATGTGTAGTTAGAAGAGGAGAAAAGTGAAGAAATATCTATTCCAGAACATGTTTTGTGGAAGGTTGCTCGTGTGGGTAAGGATGGAGTTGTTAACGAAGATGTTCAACAAGTTTTTGAGCAATGTGTAAGTATAACATTATTTCTTTAATTAAATCAAAAGTTTATTAACATATAATATTTATGCTTTTTAATCCCCCACTAATCTTTTTCGATATGCATATGAATTTCAGGAGAATCTATCTCAGTCTTTATCTCTAGTTGAAGACCAGGATTGCAGGATCATACTAAGTCAAGTATTAAATGTTCTTAAGTATTTCGGACGTGTGAGGGGTAGGGGATTTGGGATCACTCCAACATCCTTGTATAAGCATCCAGAGAGTAAAAGTCCTAGCAATAAACAAGTGATGAAATTGTTGGAAGATTTAAAATCTCAAGTTCGTGAATTGAAAAAGGATAAAGAAAGAGATATGTCAGAAAGGCGAGGTTCAGGATTTAAAGATACTAGAGACAAAGATAGTATCAATTGTAATTTTCAACAAAAAATTCCCAAGGTAATTATACATATTATTATGAAATTAAATTAGCACATTTTTTTATTGACATATATACACATTAAGAATTTCATATTTATTATTGGTTTAAGGCATTTCACCTTGCCAGCTCTATTTATCGTTATCGACTTATCGCATGTTTGGCAAGGGAAAAGTGCATAACACTTTGGGAGACGTACTTCACCATAAACCGCTCCCTACTAGATTTTTGAAAGTATTGATTGATATTGCTTTAGAGGGGGGATGTACCATTACCTATAACTGACGATGTTTCAGATGCAACATTGGTGGGAGACGCAATAGGATTGTATGTTGTATGGCCGTCAAACCTTATTTTCATAGATGATGAGGTATGTTGAAAACCATTATGAACCTTTGAGTATTCAAATGTTTTACGAGCCATGTAATTTATTCTTACATTGACGTATATTTTATTTACATGGTAATGTTAGACTCCTACAAAATCCAAATCAAAAGATAAGGGTATTATGTGGCACAGCGAGTCAGTTGCATCAAAAAAAGATGTACATTGATATATATGCATAGAAACTGTTAATCCTATCCTCCAAAATCAAAAGCTTCATGATCTTATACATTACCTAACTTATATGATATTTAGATTCATGCTCAAGAGTTGCAACAAGTCAGCAGGAATAAGAAGCCTGAATTTAGCAACATGTCCAAAAAACACATGATCTTGCAAAGACTGAGCCTAAAAAAACATATATTTCTCGATTTAGGTCGTGTCTTGAAATATATGATGGAACAATAGATGTGATGTAAGGTGGTATTCGTGAAATACCAATGGAGGAAGGTATTTTTGGTTTTTCTTATACCGAAACAATTACTAAAGAGGATTTAGATCATATTTTTTATCTTGATGAATTAGTCATCGGTGTTATCAATACATACATCAGGTACTCCGATCAACGTTATTTAACTAATTGAACAATGTATTTACTCATTTCAATGAATAGTCTAATGTTAATTATGTTTTTATTTAAGGTTCTTGTATGACAAATTGATGCGCTCGCGTCAATTGTCAAAAAGATTCTCTTTCTTATCTCCCACCTGTATCTACGCACAGTTAATCGATCAAAATCCAAATCCAATCAAAGAGTAATTAGTCGGTTCACTTATGGACAACAAAGATACAGAAAAGTTGTTTCTTTTACCATATAATATTGGGTTAGATTTTCATTCTAACTTCATTTATTATAATTTTCTTTTTTTAGACGTTGGGCAGAAAACTTTCATCTAAACTTTTGTTTTATTTTACAGTGGACACTGGCTGTTGGTTGCGATTAATCCTATAAGAGAAATAGTATATTATCTGGATTCGTTAGATGGTGATCAAACAAAATATCCAAATATGAAGAAGATGGTTGATACGTAAGTGAGATTGTTCTAGATATTCGAGTGTATATTTATTTATTTATGTGAGATTGTTCTAAATATTCGTTTATATTTTGTTAGAGCTATACAAATATTCCGATCACAAAGAAACGCTCGAGTACCAAAGAGTAAAGCAAACAACATTACATGGATCAGAGTGCAGGTATATTTTCACAGTTTTGATTATAATAGTGATGCTACTTGATAAAACAAGTTAAACTATATATCCTGATATATATTTGTATTTTTTTATATGGGTAGTGTCCTAATCAGCTTAATGGTATAAATTGCGGTTATTTCGTATTGAGGTTTATGAAAGAAACTATTCTTTTGGATCAAATAGAGATTCCAAACATGGTATGGATTTATAAGTCAGGATTTATTTTAATATTTAACAGATATTTCATCTAATTAATTAGTTTTAACTAAATCATATTATGTTATATTATGTAGTACTTTGATGAATTCAAGTGTGCTACTTACTCGAAAGATAAACTGAAAGAAATTAAGGAGGAATGGTGTGAATACATTCTTGAGATGAGAATTATATAAGATATTTCCTTTCTTTCTTTTGTGTGAAGTTTATGGTCCTTAGAGACTTTTGTTGTTGTGATGTTCTGTATTGGATTGGAATAGTTCTGAAAGTTGTTGTGAATTAAGGGTTGATGGAATTTGTAATTATGTTTGGTGAATCTTTAGAAGTTAAAGGTTTTGGAAGTGGATCTGTTGTTATTAGAATGATGGATGTTTTAATTTTGAAGAAAATTGATTATTAATGGTATATAGCATTTACAAATTTTGATAAAAATATTATTTTCTTGGTGTATGAGGTTTGTGTTGAATTATAATGGTTATAAGATTTATGTGTTGAATTATAATGGTTATAAGGTTATAAGGTTTATGTGTTGAATTAAATGTTTGTGTTGAATTATAAAGGTTTGTGATAAATTTTGATAAAAAAAATATTTTTCTTGATGTATAATGGTATATAGCAATATTTATAAGGTTTGTGTTGAATTATAATGGTTATAAGGTTTATGTGTTATATAGCTTGATTCTGATGCCTTTTAATTTGTTGGTTTTGTTTTAGATAGGTGCAGAAGATAGAGATAACAAGTTACTAAAAGTTGTTGATATGTGCAGAAGACAAGTTCATAGTTTTTTAGCTAGAGTTGGTATATATATATATATATATATATATATATATATATATATATATATATATATATATATATATTGTAATATGCAAATTTGGAATATATATCAAAAACTATCTGCTGTATATATATATTGGTAATATGCAAATTTAGAATATATATCAAAACTATATGCTATTGTAGCGAGTGATTTTTGGATGTGGTTGCGAAGCACGATCGCTCTAGTACTACAGTTCGATTCATTTTTTATCCTATTAAAGCTGATGAAGGAAGGGAAATAGATGTCTCTAACTAACCCTGCTTGCATACTGAGATTAAACAGTCAAAACTTTTGGTTTACAGATGCTACAAAGATTCAGGGTTTTTCCTAGGTTTATTTTGTTGACGAGGGGTGCTTTAGGCCATCGGTTAAGATGTTAGGACGGATATATATGAAAGTATGGGATTTTTGGGTTTTTGTTTAGTGTGCTCGCTAAGATTTTTCTTTCAATCTTATGCCTACGTATTCCCGTTTACCGAAACAGGGAAATCAGAGCGTTCGTAGTTCCTCCTATTCTATGGGAGGAAATGGGTGTTTTGGTGTCTTGTTCAAAGCCCAAGACGTGAAGCTGAAAAGGTGGTTTGTATCTTGTTCAAAGCCCAAGATGTGAAGCTAAAAGTGTATTTGACTTTAGAGAGAATTTGTCATCTCTAAAGAGGGGTTTGTTTGTCACAACTGTTTATAAAGGAGAATTACTTTAACCGGGATGTGTGAATCCGGCAATACCATAATTTCCTTTAAAGGGGATTTCAACCTGAAGGAGAAGACTTTAACTCAGTGTAGAGTAATGCCATCTTTCCTTAGGAATTTCTCATACTAAAAGAAGGACAGTGGCATGGATATAGATGATCCAGAGGCTTGCCGCTTACAGCGATTAGATGGAGGGGAAGGAGTTATTGATGTTTGTGTACTGTGAACGAGGCACAGCTTTGATGCTAAAAGGTTGATTGGACCAACCAGTGGTTTTCTTATACAAAGCCTAAGCGAAGGCTATTATGTGTCTCGTACAAAGCCCGAGAGAGAGGCTAAAAAGGTTTTGACTCAACGAGGGAATCTTTTGGTATCTCATATAAAGCCCGAGATGGAGGCTATTTGGGAAGTGACTCGACAAGAGTCTTTTGGTATCTCATATAAAGCCCGAGATGAAGGCTACTTGACTCAACAAGAGAGTTTTTGTATCTCGTACAAAGCCCGAGATGGAGGCTAAAATTTGTTTGGCTCAATAAGAACCTTTTTGTATCTCGTATAAAGCCCGAGATGGAGGCGAAAGAGGTGATTGACTCCACGAGGGAGTCTCTTATGTGTCTCGTACAAAGCCCGAGAGAGAGGCTAAACGTTGTTTGATCCCGCTGGGGAGAATCATTGTACAAAGCCCAAGAGAGAGGCTAACTTCACTGGAGAAGGATCATTATACAAAGCCTAAGAGGAGGCTATGATGACTGTCCAGTTAAGTGACAGGTCCAGTATACTGATTTTTAAAGAGAAAATCAGTTCTTATATGAGCAATACTGTACTCAAGGATTTGGTTCGAGGATCCGGGTTATTCATGTTCTTTAAGGAAGTGGGAAATCCGAAGGGTATTGAGATTGTCCGAGTCTACGGGGTTCCTTCCTATTCTTGAAGGGGTCACTTGAGAATGTCTTTGAGACTCAAGGATATTAGACTGTCCAAGTCTAGAGTTTCATCTTGTGTACTATGCTTTGAGAAACAGTAGTAGACTCTATGAAAGGATTGTTCTATGCAGATGACTAAGTTATGTTCCTATACCTCTAGGAGGTCGTCGGGACAATTTGTATGAAGCCCAAGAGGAGGCTAGAAGCTTTTAAGAAGCCGATCGGTCCTTGTACGATGCCCAAGAGGAGGCTATCATTCCCGGAGGAAGAGATCATTATACGAAGCCTAAGAGGAGGCTGTGAATACTTCTAAGAAGCCGGCGGGTCCTTGTACGATGCCCAAGAGAAGGCGGGGTCGCTTTTAAGAAGCCTGTGGGTCCTTGTACAATGCCCAAGAGGAGGCCGATGGTTTTAAGAAGCCCGTGGGTCCCCAAACCCCGAGAAACTCAAGGCAAGCTATTCACAAGGAATAAATCAAGTCAGGAAAGTTCGAGAATTTGGAAGAAGCTCAAAGATGCCATTCACAGAGAATACATTCATCTCTGGGAGTAGAGTTTCTTGACAATTCCTAATGAGGACAGCCGAAGAGAAGACTCTATCTGGTAATCCTATTGGGGATCTAGTTGTCTATTTCTACGAATAAACGAAACGGCGTCACCTAGTTCTAGACGTAGTTTCCGGGGAAACTCTAAATATTTATACTATTATTACACAGTTAATATGAGTTTATGAAAGAAGACTTACAGCGAAACAGCCCCACAATACAGTTATATGTATATGAAAGCGGTAAATGAAAGTGTATAAACACTTACTCGGTTATAGAGCTTCCATGCTGTTTGGTTAGTTGTTCAACAAAGAAAGATTGAAAACAACAGTATATTTCAAAATCAAAGGAGAAAGTGCTTTGAAAAAGAAAGATTTGGGGCTTACAGCTCAAGGAGAGGCCCAGGGTTTTATCAGTGAGCGCACTGTTTGAATTTGTACAGAGGGACTTATACAAGTGACTGTGGCCCAAAAAATTGTTTTCTGTACAAAGGGATGGGTCTTACACTCTCTCAAGAGGCCCAAAAAGTTTTAAAGAAAAAGAGTGGGGCTTATAACACGAGGGTAGGCCCAGATGATTTTTCCGTTTGAAGTGGCGATCGCGCCGAGGTTTTCTTTTAACGCAGAGGGGCTTATACAATATCTGATGCCCAAAGTGATTTTGGTTAAAAGGGGGTTGGGTCTTACACTTTATTTAGAGGCCCAAAAGTTTTGAATGGGTCTTATAGCTCAAGGAGAGGCCCAAAAGGTTATTTTTCAAAAGACGACGATCGTGACGTTTGTTTTTTACGGTATCGGGACTTATACAATACACTGAGGCCCAAAAATGGTTTGGTCAAAAAAGGATTGGGTCTTACACTCTATTAGAGGCCCAAAAGTTTTGAAAATGATTTATGAGGGTTGAATTAATCCAAAAAACCCTAATTTATTTTCAAAAATGTATTTATTTGAATAAAAATTCAATTAAAATGATTAAAATTGTTTAACATATGGAAAACAAATTGTGATCTTGGATTAATGCTTCAAAAATTAAGTATTGACCTACAAAATAATTAGAAAGCATTAAAAGTTGTAAAATCAAGGTGGAAAAAATATTTCAAATGTCAAAAACAATTAAAACATCAATTCTTTGCAAAAATATCAATTATATACAATAAATAATAATTTTGGGATTTTTTGGGAAAATAAAATATTTTAACATTTTTGTGAATTATTAAAAAAAGAATCAACTCAAAATCATTAAAACTCAGAGAGAAATTAATTTTTGAATCAATTAAATAAAATCACAAAATTCAAATATTTGAATTTATGAAAAATGGCGCCAAGAACAGCTGAAGAACATGCGCGTGTTTCAGCTTGGCCCAGATTTGCATTTTCTCTCCAATCTCACTGAATACTTAATCATATCATGTAATCCACATACCAATCAACTCGTTTCAACCTCACGATCATGTCTATGGTATTTAATTTCATTTAAATTAAACATATAACAAGAAATCATGAAAAATGCTCAAGAACCCTAATTTCTGCATGAAGGCTAGGATTTTTGATACACGATTCAAACAAAGCAATTACTTGAGGGGAAACATTCCATGCATGATTATGAACATTTGGCAAAAGTATTGTGCGAGGAAATATGCATAGATTGAGAGATGACCAAGTTTAGGCTTACCTCTAGGTCGTGACAGCAAGAGCAAATTGATTTCTGAGTAGGAGGTGTTACAGATGAATTGTGATGATCTGAACAGCTTCCCTACACCCTATGGAGTGTGTTTGAATGCTTGGACTTGACTGAGAATGGCTGGATCACTTCATGGCATCTCAACTGCACTTTGGTTAAAACCTTGAGCAATTGACTGGTGATTTTGTGAAATCTGTGTTCCAGATGTTATGTGAGTGTTTGGATCACTTCTATATGATGTATGTGAGGTGTGTGAGTGATTGGTTTGATTGGAAAAGCTCTCAAACTCAAAACCCGATAGTGACTTGCCTTAGAAGGCAAAATTGGAGTGAAAAAAGAGATTTTGAGGAAAACATTTGTTTGATGGCTTTGGTGTACTCAAAATGATCACAATTGAGCTCTATTTATAGTAGAGCAAGTTTTTTTGGGATCCACAGTGAATGGCAACTGCAGCAGGTGTTTGTTCAAAGTTGGCCAATGGAAATGCAAGTCTCCTCTAGCCATTGACTAGAGGTTAGGGCACAGGATTGTGGTTCCCTTGGTCTTGGATAAGTCTTAACTGAATTCAGTTGCAAATGGCTCAGTCCATGCCACCTTGATGCTTCCATTGAATGCTCCAATCCAAAATTGGAGTCTTGTCCCTATTTTGGCCATTCTAGGTCCAACATGTTATTTCTTGTTCCAAAGACTTTGGAGGCTTGGCTCAGTGATTGTCCCCTTTAGATTCAATCCTCATAGGTGTCCAAGTGGATAGGAGCATTTGGATTTGGCTGATTTTGGCAAATCGAGGAAAAATGCAAATTCTGCCTCGCCTTGGCAGATTTCAGCAAGGCAACTTTCCAATGTCATATCTCATGGCTCAAATTGAATTTGGTAATGTTCTTGGTCATTTTGGAAAGCCCTTAGATGATACAACAACTGTTTGAACATGTTTGGTTTTGATCTCTTTTGAATCCAAGTGAAAAATCCCCCTACATTTGGCAAAAAGTAGGGTAAAATCTGACTTAGTGAAATTTTCACTAAGTGTTGGAACAAAGTGACTTTTCTTGATTTTGATCACTCCATAACTCAAAATCCATGAGGAGTTGGAATTAGGTCTAGTTGAAGTTTTTGTAGAGGGCAATGAGATCTACAAATCAAGCCTTGGATGGGAGAAAATGGCTTTGTGGTTTAGGAGTTATGACCCTCCAAAGTTAGTACCCTAGCCACTTTATTTTTAACTTAGAAAATTTTCTAAGTTTTTTATGGTTACCCCTTTTACAAGTTACCCAACTTTTCTTGATTTTTCTTGATGAATGATTATTCAAATCATACATTAACATCATTTTAGGGTTAAAAATCCATTTTGGTGAAAAATCTCAAAAAGTCAAAGTTGACTTTTGTGCACAGTTGACTTTTTATCAGATGAATTCCAAACTGTGCAATTCTTCATGAAATCATGTCCTTGACCTAAATAAAACTTGATGGACATGTTCCATGGGTGTCATAGGGTATATTGATTCATGTCCTAGGGCTTGGGAGCATGTCCTGGTCAAAAGTCAAAGTTACAGTTGACTTTTTCCTTAAAACCCTAATTGTGGTGCAGATGAAATTGAGACTTGTTGCTCAAGCTTCTTGGATTAACCCATTATTCCAAATGGATCAATATAGTTCATTAGAGACCCTCAAACCCTCCTTTGAGGTCTTGGCTCATGATTTTCCCTAAAAGTCAACTTAGGGGTGAATTAGGTCAAGAAACCCTAATTCCTGATTTTTGATGAATGCATCCCCTGAGGCAAAATTGACTTGATGATTGGGTCCATGAGGTTCCATGGAGTATATTAGGTTATGTTTTGGATCATTGGCTTGTGCCCAGATGAAAAATTTCCATCTGGAGGCCCTGGTCGACCAAAACCCTAATTTAGTGACACTGTCGATCTTGAGACTTAATCCACCTAGAAGGGAGCAGCCTTGTGCTTAATCCTTGAAGTGGGAGTCCTTTTGATCCATTGTAGATGTTGGAGAGGTTTAGACAAGTTGAAGATCATGTCATTCATTGATTGATCCTTTGTCTAAGAGCTCTGAGAGAGCTTGAAACCCTAATTTTGATTGTAGTGGATGCTCACCCATCTTTGGGGAGACTAATGAAATATAATGGTTCCTCCATATTGTGATGATGATTTGTACAATGATGGGAAATCTTAGTGGTCAAAATTTGGGGTATGACAGATGCCCCTATTTAATCTTCTTGGACACGAAGGTGTGAATGACGAAGGTATTCGGGCATTCGGGGTGCAAGAGGATTAAATATCGGAATACCCGAAATTTTGATGGTGGTTATGAATGGTAGCTTACGCATTCATCTTCTTTTAGCTAAGCAATGATGCTTAGAAAAGGTAAACTTCCCCTCGATCCTGGTCTTCAGCCAAGGAACTGGTCTTAGTTTTTGAATTAAACTTCCCCTCGATCCTAGTTTCCTACCAAGGAACTGGTCTAAGTTACTGAATTAAACTTCCCCTCGATCCTGGTTTCCTACCAAGCAACTGGTCTAAGTTTCTGAATTAAACTTCCCCTCGATCCTGGTTTCCTACCAAGGAACTGGTCTTAGTTTCTTTTGTCAATAAACTTAATTGACAAGGGACGCTATGCGTAGCGGTTTTCCTCAAACTTCTCGCCGAATTTTCCCGGGGAGATGCCATTTGACGGAAAAAATTTTGATGCCAGACTTGCTGGGGAACCCAGTCGTCTGAGTTGTAGAGTTGCACAAACTTCTCTGTTGGAGACGCCATTTATTTCTACTGGGGGAAAGCAAATCTCTTGAGAGACTGTTGTCGCTTGGGGATCTTACATCATACTTTTCTCGGGATCTTCCGGGAGAAATGTCATATGATGGGGTCCAATTTTGAGGTGCCGATGACTTTTTCATCAGTGGGTTTTTCGGAGAAAAACTGCCGTACTGCCGAATCTCCGATTTAGGAGGCTTTCTCTCGGGATTTTCTTTAATCCGGGAAAACAAGGATATCATCTTCAATGGCGAAGAGTGATGTTAACTGAGGGCTCTCTGGTCTTTCAGAGGTTCAAGTTATCAAAGTGGTCGAGGACCCCACTTCAATCCGGAAATAAACTGGAAGAGAGAAATTGTTCAGACGCAGCATTTCCTGACAAGGAACGGGTTGTCAACTCGATTGAGAGGACTTTTATCACTAGGGGACAAGACCGACTAGAGTGATAGCGATGCAATATGAAATGTGAATGCAAATTAATAATGCAATGATGCATGTATGTTTATGCTGACAAAACTGACGCGACATACAAACTGACAGGTGAACACGACTGGATACTCGGCCATCGCGGGGCGAAGAAGTACCGTTGGTTCAGAATAGCAATTCCACCTTGCTTAAGAGAGATAGTCCCTGCGGGGAATACCGTTGATCGGGCTTAGGAGATAAGAACTCGGCCGAGGCGTGTCAGACGAAACAAGGTCTCTTACATAGTTGATCCCTTCATTCAGGCGTACTGGGTTAGAAGGAGTACTTTGATTCTGTACTTTGAGGTTTGATTACTTCTGGAGAAGCGACCGATGTTCTTCTGATGTTCAACAGTAAAAAGAAATTGCCGTCTTTAATTTAAAAGCAGAAAAAGTTTTAACAAGTAAATTCATTTTTGTTTTATTTTAAGAATCGCTAATCATGTTAAAACGTCGTTCTGTAAAGCTAAAACAAATAAGAATTACAAACAAAAGCACAATGGCTCAAATTTTATTGATAAGACGGAGATCAGCCAAACGCGTGATTCCAAAGAGTATTTACAAAGTTTGAAAATGGTAATTTACAGGGAAAAGGGCTACGTTGAAACATAACGACCACTATCCTTCTACCAACTTTGAATTCGGGACATCCTGAGCTTCTGTCGAAGATGACCTTGACTGGAGTTTTCTGGCGGATGATGTAACTGCTGTTGCTGAGAGACCTACCTCTGTTGAAAATAATTACTTGCCATTATCCCTAATTTTTGCCTGGATTGTACCATGAGATTTCCAATCCATCGGGATGATTTTTTTTCCATGCCTCTAACTTTTGCCTGGACCGCCCTTTCGGGTTTTCAATCCACCGAGACGTTTTTTTTTTTTTAGTTTAGGCGAAGTATTTCTTGACTACATCAACATTCGTGGGGTAGGAAAATTCCTCTCCATCCATGGTTGCAAGTCTCAAGGTGCCGCCTGAGAAAGCTTTCATGACCACATAGGGGCCATCATAATTTGGGGTCCATTTGCCACGAGAATCAGTGAGAAATGATTGTATCTTCTTGAGCACGAGGTCTCCTTTTCTGAAGACACGAGGTCGAACCTTTTTGTCGAACGCCTTCTTCATTCTCTGCTGATACAACTGACCGTGGCATAGTGCCGTGATTTGCTTCTCTTCGATCAGGTTTAATTCGTCGTGTCGACTTTGACACCATTCAGCTTCGGTGAGCTTAGCTTCCATCAATACCCAGATTGATGGGATCTCTACTTCTATGGGGAGCACTGCTTCCATGCCATACACTAGAGAGAAAGGGGTTGCCCCTGTTGAAGTGCGGACAGATGTGCGATAACCTTGAAGAGCAAAGGGTAGCATTTTGTGCCAATCTTTGTAGGTTACAACCATCTTTTGAACGATCTTCTTGATGTTCTTATTGGTCATTTCTACCGCTCCATTCATCTTTGGTCGGTAGGGAGATGAGATATGGTGTTCGATCTTGAACTCTGCGCACAACTCTTTCATCATCTTGTTGTTCAAGTTAGATCCATTATCAGTAATGATCTCGCTTGGAGCACCATAATGGCAGATGATATTGTTTTTGATAAATCGGACCACCACTTGTCGGGTTACATTGGCGAATGACGCTGCTTTGACCACTTGGTGAAGTAGTCAATGGCTACCAGGATGAACCGATGTCCGTTTGAAGCCTTAGGTTCGATCAAGTCAATCATGTCGATTCCCCATATGGAAAATGGCTATGGGGAAGAGAGAACTTTGAGATGTGATGGCGGTACATGAATTTTGTCGGAGTATATCTGACACTTGTGACACCTCCTCATGTACTTGTAGCAGTCGGATTCCATTGTCAACCAATAGTACCCTGCTCTGAGAATTTTTCTCGCCATTGTGTGTCCATTGGCATGAGTGTCAAAGGATCCTTCATGAATTTCTTTCATAAGCATGTCTGCTTCTGGTCTGTCTACGCATCGGAGCAAGACCATGTCAAAATTTCTCTTATAGAGAGTGTCACCGCTCAGGAAGAAACTACCTGCTAGCCTTCTGAGGGTTTTCCTGTCCTTCCTTAGTGCCCCAGGTGGGTACTCTTGTTTCTGAAGAAAGCATTTGATATCGTGATACCAAGGTTTGTCATCTATGACTGCTTCAATCGTGAAGATGTAAGCGGGCCTTTCAAGGCGCATTATGTCGATCTTAGGTAAGTCGTTCCATTCACCTACACTAATCATAGAAGAGAGAGTGGCTAATGCATCAGCCATGTGATTCTCCTCACGAGGGATATGATGAAACTCGACTCTGTTAAAGAAGGGTAACAACCTTCTTGCATAGTCTTTGTAAGGAATCAGTCTTGATTGGTATGTGTTCCAATCTCCTTTTATCTGATTGATAACCAGAGCTGAGTCGCCATATACGTCCAAGTTTTTGATCCTTAAATCAATTGCTTCTTCGAGACCCATGATACAAGCTTCGTATTCGGCCTCGTTGTTCGTACATTTGAACGTAATTCTGGCGGTGAAAGGAATGTGGGTACCCTGAGGGGTAACAATTATTTCCCCAATTCCATTTCCATAATGATTAACTGCTCCGTCAAAGATTAGTCCCCATTGGGAACCTGGTTCTGGCCCTTCACTGGGTAACGGTTCATCGCAATCTTTCATTTTTAGATACATGACATCTTCGTCTGGGAAGTCAAACCCGATTGATTCTTGATTGTCAATCGGTTGATGAGCCAAATGATCGGCTAAAATACTCCCCTTAACGGCTTTCTGAGCGTGGTACTCTATGTCATATTCTGATAACAACATCTGCCAACGGGCGATTCTTCCCGTGAGAGCAGGTTTTTCGAAGACGTACTTGGTTGGATCCATTTTGGAGATTAACCAAGTAGTATGACAAATCATGTATTGGCGAAGACGTTTGGCTGCCCAAGCCAAAGCACATCAAGTTTTCTCGAGCATCGTGTACCGAGTTTCGCAGTCGGTGAATTTCTTTCTCAAATAGTAAATGGCAGACTCTTTCCGTTTGGTTTCGTCTTGTTGGCTAAGTACACATCCCATTGAGTCCTCTAGGACTGTGAGGTAAATGATCAGTGGTCTTCCTTCCACTGGAGGTGATAGAATCGGAGGATTCAACAGATATTCCTTGATACTGTCGAAGGCGGTTTGACAATCTTCTGTCCAAACACAATCCTGGTTTTTTTTTAGTAATTTGAAAATCGGCGTACATGTCGCGGTCATGAGGAATATGAATCTGGAGATGTAGTTCAAACGTCCCAGGAATCCTCTGACTTGTTTTTCAGTTTTCGGAGAAGGCATTTCTTAAATGGCCTTGAACTTGTCAGGATCAACCTCAATTCTTTTCTGGCTGACGATGAACCCTAGTAGTTTCCCTGAACGGACACCGAAGGTGCACTTGTTGGGATTCAAGTGGAGCTTGAATTTTCTTAGACGTTCGAACAATTTTGACAGATGTTCAACGTGATCACTCTCTGTTTTTGATTTTGCAATCATATCATCAACATATACCTCGATTTCTTTGTGTATCATGTCATGAAACAGAGTAGTCATGGCCCTTTGATAGGTTGCCCAGGCATTCTTCAAACCAAACGGCATTACCTTGTAACAAAAGGTACCCCATGGGGTAATGAATTAAGTTTTCTCCATGTCTTTCGGCGCCATTTTGATCTGGTTATAGCCCGAGAATCCATCCATGAAGGAGAAGACTTTGAACTTTGCTGTACTGTCTACCAGCATATCAATATGTGGTAAAGGAAAGTCGTCCTTTGGACTAGCCTTGTTTAGATCCCTGTAATCAACACACATTCTGACCCTTCCGTCCTTTTTGGGAACGGGTACGATGTTGGCTAACCATTGAGGATATTCAGATGTGGCGAGGAAACCCGCGTCAATCTATTTCTGTACCTCCTCTTTGATTTTGATGGCCATGTCCGGATGAGTCCGTCTCAACCTTTGTTTTACTGGCAGATATTCTGACCTTAACGGTAAGTGATGTTCCACGATGCTGGTATCCAACCCTGGCATATCCTGATAGGACTAAGCAAATACATCGGGGAATTCTTTGAGAAGCTTTATCAAACCCTCTCTGGCAGTTGGACTGAGCAGCGCCCCAATCCTGATTTCTTTTCTCTCTTTTTCTGAACCCAAGTTTACCGTTTCCAACGGCTCTTTGTGAGGTTCAATGGACCTTTCCTCTTGTCTGAGTAGTCGGGAGATCTCTTTTGGAATTTTGTCGTTATCTGCTTCTTCAGCCCCAAATACCAGGAACTCAAAGTTGGGAGAAGGCATCGGATCGTATGTTTCAACTGGGTTTAAAACAAGCAATATGCATGACGTGATGATTCGTGTTTAGAAGAGATAGAGAAAATGAAAAAGTGTGTGCAGTGTATTTATTTTACTGCTTGTTTTTATTATTGAATGTTTTTTAGGATTACCATTTTCTGAAAAACGAAAAGAGAAAATAGAAATTAATGCGGAAATTACAGAACGACGTTAATTTATTAATGAACAAGTCGATTCTTGAAACTACAACCCTATAAAACAAAACTCTGTCGCTTTGGGCGGAGCGAAGAGAGAAAATTTACAGAAAGCGAGCCCTATCAAAACATCCGTTTCACCTGGGCAGGGTGAAAGGTTAAAGATGGCAATTACTTTGACTGATGAACGATCTCCGGAACCTCGACGACAACCCATTGGCGGCAAACTCCTCGGTGAATCACAAAGTCTGGCACCTTCCTTGATTTGTCTTCAGAAATGACGCTGATTTCTGGCGGAGCAGGATCATTGGTATCTGTCTCCCAGGCAGAGCTGTCATAGGAGAATTCCTCTGTTGCATTTTGCAGAGCATTGGTGCTCTCAGCTATATCTCCCCATTCAGTTGGCTGGATATCTTCGAGCCTGATACGAGAGCTTTTGGGCACAGTGTACTTGACCAATATAGTCGTATTTTCCACTCGGTTGTCCCAAGGTGTCCCAAACTTCTTTGGAACTGCAGGAGTCATCTCTCTCGATGACGTTGACCTCGGGAAAAGCATAGTTGATGAATTCAAGTCCTGCAAACATTGCGAATTCATCTTCATGTTGAGTAGTTTCTGAACGACCTGAGTGTTGATCCCATGACATGGTGGGGACACAGGTATTCTGTTCAATGACGGTCAGCTGATTTTCATTATTCGACTGACTTTCTGGCCCCAAGTCTCCTGGGTAAGGCTGCCACATTGGCAGACCATCCATCGGGCCATAGTAATTGTGGTCAAAGTTGTCTTTCATCGGAGTGTCTTCCTCTAATGAATTTGGCGGAGCACGGCATCCTTCCGGATCACAATCTCCATATATCATTTCGACATCTGACCGTGGTATAAATCTCGGACTCTGTGCGGGATAGCAAAAAGGAGTTTGCGTTTCGTCCTGAGACATATAACCGTCCTTATTAAGATAGGACTTCCACTCTTCCTCTGTGTCAGAGGGATCTTCCTCATTGATAGCATGGACTGCTTGAGGGACTGGGTGAAGAAAACCTCCACTGTGGAAGAAATCCTGAATGGGATGAAGACTTTCATCGTTAGCAGCTGTCCGGGTACAAGTTACAGAAAAACCAAGACCCTTCTTTATTTTATTGTCAATAGGAATGACAAGCTGTCCCCATCCGGTTGTATTGGTACTCTCAACCGCTTTGATAGCATCTTTGTATGAGGCAATTGAGGTTCCTCCTTGGGATTGATTGTCCTTGCTCACCGACAGCGCTTGGAACCGAGTTCCAATAACCTCCTCGGGTTCTACACAAGTAGATGATGAAAAGTTGCTTACAAGCAAGGCTTGTTCCCCATAAACTGTGACAAGTTGATCGTTCTTGACGAACTTTAGCTTTTGGTGGAGGTTCGAAGTGACCGCTCCAGCCTGATGTATCCAAGGTCTTCCTAATAAACAACTGTACGTTGCCCGGATGTCCATGACCTGGCAAGTGACTTGGAAAGTATGAGGACCGATAGTTATGGGAAGATCAACTTCGCCGATAACCGTTTTTCTGGATCCACAAATTCTTTGACGACGGCCTCGCTGATTCTCATCGGAGGGCCTTTGAATGATAATTGCATCAAAGTAGACTTCGGCATAACATTCAGGGCAGACCCTGTGTCTACCAGTACGCTGGCTAAAGCATCGTCCTGGCAGTTAACTATAATGTTGAGCGCCATGTTATGACGGCGACCCTCTTCGGGTAATTCCTCATCACTAAATCGCAAATTATTGCAGGAAGTGATGTTAGAGACAATGTTATCGAACTGTCTGATTGTTACATCCTGTTCCACAAAGGCCTGCTCCAAGACTTTTTGTAGAGCCTCCCTGTGTGCTTCTGAACTGAGTAACAGTGATAATACCGAGATCCTTGAAGGAGTTTTCAACAACTGATCAACAATGTTGTATTCACTCCTTTGGATGAGCTTCAGCATCTCATCATTATTTTTTGAAAGGTCGGGATTACTGGATTGACCGACTGATAGATCAGGAGCTTCTGTATGAAGTTCCTTTTCTCTGTTTGGTTCTCCAACTCCTCGGTTGAAGATTTGACCGCTCCGTGTTACACGACTGATGTCTGCAATATTCACGACGGAGGGTAATGGAATTTCCTTTCCATTTTCAATTGTCGTTGCACCGTATTTGTAAGGGATTGCCTTAGCTGATTCATACGGTAGTGGTCTCGGCAGATAGATGACTACGGGAACCTTCTGATTTTTCTGACCATCATAATTAATCTCGATCCGTTCCCGGTTGGGAACCTTAGATTCGTCAAGTAGAGGGATAATGGCAAAAACATCCCTGGTCCTGTGATGACCAGAGATCGTGACAACATCCTCAACTTGCTCGGCAAGGTAGTTCGGCGTCCAGTTGATGGGTCCAGAACCCGGATATGGGTGAATCTCTCCACGATCTACCTGACCCGGAAGAGCTTCTCTCACAAGGTAACACCCTTGGTTACTTTCTGAACAGACACTACAACGTTCATAGTTGTGTGGTGGCACCTGGCCACGCCCACTTTGAATACAATGTAACCTCACTAGGTTAGCTTCCATAGATTGGACATCCTGACTTTGACGCCGAGTAGGATTCCTGTTGCTGATACTAATTTGCTGAGTATCTTCATCCATATAAATTGGCATCCACCAGTGATTTAACAAGTGCTGAAGTGCCTCCTGGACAAGGGTACAACCTCGATCATTTTCGCAACCCGCTTTACAGCTTTGATAGTCATGTGATATTAAGAATCCGAGTCGGACTTGTTCAGCATGTAACTCTACGAGGTTGGTATCAATCACGCGAATATCGAAGATCTGAACCATGTTGATTTGATAAGAATTCCTATCATGGTAGTCTTGGATCCATCCAAGATCCATCTGATGCTGGAGGGCCTCTTGTATGAAAGAGCATCCCTGTTTGTTTACCGAGCAAATCGGACAGGAACTGTAATCGTGCCGCGGCAGATTATGATACTGGCTTTGCCTTAAGTGCATCGCCACTAAGTTGACATTCATTGCACGGATATCGTGGTTCTGAATGAAGTTAGAATTTGTGTAAACCATGTTAACTCCACGAACTCGGTGCTCTTGGATCCATCCGAGATCCATTTGTTCCTGTAGAGCTGCTTGCACCACAGAACATCCTTGATTGTTTTTAGAGCAGATATCACACTGGTGATAGTTATGAGGTGGCACATGGCCATATCCACTCTGTCTACAATGCATCTTGACCAGATTGGTTTTCAACAAGAGTACATCGTGAATTTGATAGACATCATTAGTCTCTCCTTCTATCAAATTGACTGCAACCTTCTCATGTTGAGGCAGCGGGTTTGTGAGAACATTAGGATTCGTATCCTTGAAGGATAAGACCCCGCTCCTAACAAGTTTTTGCACGTCGGACTTGAAATTGAGACAAGTCTCTATGTTATGCCCTGGACCTCCTTGATGATAAGGGCAAGTTTGATCCACCTTAAACCAAAAAGGAGGATTTTCCGGTACTGTAAGAGAAGATTTAGTCTGAATGTGCCCCTTAGCCAGTAGTAATGGAAACAGCTCTGCGTACGACATGGGTATAGGATCAAATCCTGGTGGCCGTGTTGTACGTTTGTTGTTGTATGGAGGACGAGCCTGCTGAAGAGGCTGTTGTGTCCTTTGTTGATCAGGTTGGCTCTGCGCAACCTGAGGTTGATACGTAGGAATAGACGCAGGGTTGATAGCAGGAGTCACAGCTGCTACCGGTTGATAACGTCGCCTTTGCTTTCCAAGAGAGATATTCCCAATATCTTGCTCTTTTTTCTTAGGGAGAGCACTACCGTATTTTTTAGTACCACCCGTCGATCTAGTGTCTTTTACCAAACGTCCTTCTCGGACAGCTTCCTCAAGACGTACACCCATGCCAACCATTTCGGTGAAATCACTGGGTGCACTGGCAACCATTTGGTCATAGTAAAATGAGCTTAAGGTCTTTAAGAAGATCTTTGTCATCTTTTTTTCTTCCAGAGGTGGACAAATTTGAGCGGCAATTTCACGCCACCTTTGAGCATACTCCTTAAAGGTTTCCTTGTCCTTTTGCGACATCGATCTGAGTTGATCTTTGTCGGGTGCCATGTCCAAATTGTATTTGTATTGTTGGACGAAGGCAGTGCCAAGATCTCTGAATGTACTGATCGTGGCACAGTTTAAACCCATGTACCATTTGAGTGCGGCACTGGTTAAACTATCCTAAAAGTAGTGAATCAGCAGGTCCTAATTTTCTGTCTGAGCTGACATCCGCCGAGCGTACATCACCAGATGGATTTGAGGGCAAGAGTTACCCTTGTACTTTTCAAAGTCGGGCACTTGGAACTTGTGCGGAACTTTCACGTTTGGGACCAAGCAGAGATCTGCGGCGTCCTTTCCAAATAGATCCTGACCGCGGATGGCTTGCAGTTTTTTCTGCATTTCCAAGAACTGCTCCTGGAATTCCTCTATTCTGTCAAACATAGTTTCCTTCTTACCAGAAGGTGTCTGTGGAATCTGTCCTTTCGGGATAGTGTGCACCACATGGGGTGGTACCGTGACTACGGTAGTGAATCTTGGCATCTCCCAAAGTTTGTAACCTTCAGGAGTCTTCAGTATGCCTCTGGCAGCTTCGCTTTCCCGAAGTTTGTAACCTTCAGGCCCAGCGGCTTCTGTTGTGATTCCCTGATCTTCAGTGATCGGCGGAACATATCCTTCTGGGATATAGTTAACAGGCATACCCCAAGGACGATCTTTCGGCATCTGATACCTAGGATCATACTTCTCCACTATGGGCGTTGAGGTGATATCTGAGATCACAGTTCTTTGTAGCTGAGCTTCTGCTATGGCTTGCATGTCGTTACGAAGCTTCCGCATATCCTCTCTCAGAGCGTCGATCTCTTCTTTCAACTATCTGTTTTCTTCCTCAAGATCATCCATCTTTTCTGACGATTGGCCCGAGTATTATACGAATGAGACAGTTTGACTCTAGAACCGAGACACAAACGTGAGATTCGTAGATAAGAAGAATACGCGATGTGAGAATGATGAATGCAATGATTATATGAATTGTTTAAGGTTTAATCAAAATAAAATTCGACAATTAGATTGCAAATATCAAACGGTAAGGAAACCCCTTTTTATTGAAATTCAAAAGATTGCGAAAATGGAAATACAATAGATTACAAGGTGCAGAAATAGAAACCTAAGCTAATGGGTCCCGAGTCCTCTCTGAAGAGAAATCAGGTGCTGACTCTGGTATTTTCCTTTTCTTTGACCGGGGCTCTTGGGCCGTTGTCGGGTTGTCATTCCTTTGCCAGGTGAAAGGAGCGAGCAAATTCCTTTGGTCATCTTGATTCTCTACAGCATGTTGCTCCAAAATTTCAATCAGAGCATCTTTCTCTTTTAGTAATTGCTGTATTTTGATGCACTCCACATCGAGGGTGCGATACTTGTTCTTCCAAGACCTTCTCTCCTTTTGAACTTTGTTGAGAGTAACCTGAAGCTTTTCAGTTTCCGTCATGAAGTACATGACAGATTCCCTCGGCGGAAGAATTCCGTAACGAGGATAAGGTATCTTTAGCTTGAGAGCTCTAGTTTGTACCCAATGGAGGTAAGGCTCCACCGAGACACAATCTGGTTTTCCCAGAGACTCTCGTCCTTTCTTATGAACATGCTTTTAAGCGTGCACTATTTCCATCTTTAGTGCTCTGTCGTTTTCTCCTTCCTTGAAGAAAATACCTTCCAGATGAACACCCCGTGGGACGTGTCTCATCGGGTATCCAAATTGACGACGAACCAATACTGGATGGTAGTTGATCCCTCCCTTAATTCCTATAAGGGGTACGTTGGGGAAGTTTCCACAACGGTCAATGATCGTGATTCCATCATAGATTCTATTACACCAATCTATATCAGAGTTGGTAAGAGACATGATCTTCTGCTACCAACGCAAGGCACTCTTGCAATCCCAAAAAGCAGCAGACTTGGGCAAGTGAGAGATAAACCATTTGTAAAGCAGAGGTACACAGCATGTGATCTCCCCTCCGCTGTACAAATTTCCCAAGTGTACAGAATGATACGCATCTGCGAGCAAAGTCGACACAGGGTTTCCAATGAGAAAAACCTTAATGGAGTTGATATCGACGAAGTTATTAATGTTGGGAAACAAAAATAACCCGTAGGTGAGCAAGACAAAGACGCTTTCAAAAGCAGTCACGTTTCCTATACTGGCAAAATACAGGGCTTTCTTTGTCAAGAACTGGGCTGGCAAACCTTGGATGCCACCCTTGGTAGTTAAGTGAGTCCTGACCTCAAACTCGTCCAAATGAATTGCTCTTGCAATGGTCTGATTCTTTGGAATTTCTTCCAGTCCAAAAAATAGAGCTCGATCAGTAATGTGTAGATCAATCAGATGAGAATACTCCTCCAGCGTTGGTGCGAGCTGGTAATCCGGGAATGTGAAACAGTGATAAACTGGATCATAAAACTGAATGAGCGCATCCATGATTCCCTCAATCACATAGACTCTTAACAGTGGTAGCAAACCTCCGTGTTTGGCTCTGAAAGCCTCTGGGTTAGTGATCATCCTCGCTAACCTTCTCAAATCCTTTAGCTTTGGAACCTTGAAGGTGTAACTATGAGTTCTCCTTCTACCGAGATCCATTAGTGCAATCCTTTTCTCTGATATTTGCAATCACAGTCTTAGTTTAATTTGAAAAACAGAGAGACTAGAAGAGAAATTTTTTTGAATGTTTTTAATGTTTTATTAAATGAATGCATGAATGCAGCACACAAAAACATAGAAAAAACATGGGGTCAAAGGGTCGTTGTCATGAAGTTAAGGCTCTACCCATCCCCAAAGGTTTATACTAGGGTGATTTTTGTACCTGTACTCATTATCATCAGCTCCTCCCAGGAAAGCAAAACAACAAGCGGATCGCCAGCGAGTTGTAGAGCAATCTTAGAGTAAGTGCCATTCACCGAGAATAGATCACCAGCCTAAAATGAGGGTAGTATCGCGTAACAACTATTCCCGATAGTTTCCGCACTACAAAAGGGTTTGGCTCCTCAGCTTCTCAGACATCACAATCGGCCCATTGTCTAGGTGAGAGAATGGGTTGCATTGGTCAGCCTCCACTGAGGTTGATGGTCGACTTCGTCGCCATCACTTATCTTAAGTGTATACTCGATCTTTCCACATGCGGCATCACACGCATTCCCATTAGCAGAAAAATAAACACGTATAGCAATTAGGAAAAGTAGTATATATATTTGTCCTAATCATCCTAGGCTTTTAGAAGCTAAGAATCTTAAGTTCCTGACAGAAAATGGTTTCCTGGCGGAGTCACCATCCTGTGGTTTCATTCCAAATTAACGGCGTTTTGACCTAAGATCCTAGTGACGTCAAGGTTTCCACCTAGGGGACAAAAAAGAACAAAATCCCTAAAGAGACCACTTATTCGTCCCCAGCAGAGTCGCCATTTTTCTGTAGCGAGTGATTTTTGGATGTGGTTGCGAAGCACGATCGCTCTAGTACTACAGTTCGATTCATTTTTTATCCTATTAAAGCTTATGAAGGAAGGGAAATAGATGTCTCCAACTAACCCTGCTTGCATACTGAGATTAAACAGTCAAAATTGTTGGTTTACAGATGCTACAAAGATTCGGGGTTTTTCCTAGGTTTATTTTGTTGACGAGGGGTGCTTTAGGCCATCGGTTAAGATGTTAGGACGGATATATATGAAAGTATGGGATTTTGGGTTTTTGTTTAGTGTGCTCGCTAAGATTTTTCTTTCAATCTTATGCCTACGTATTCCCGCTTACCGAAACAGGGAAATCAGAGCGTTCGTAGTTCCTCCTATTCTATGGGAGGAAATGGGTGTTTTGGTGTCTTGTTCAAAGCCCAAGACGTGAAGCTGAAAAGGTGGTTTGTATCTTGTTCAAAGCCCAAGATGTGAAGCTAAAAGTGTATTTGACTTTAGAGAGAATTTGCCATCTCTAAAGAGGGGTTTGTTTGTCACAACTGTTTATAAAGGAGAATTACTTTAACCGGGATGTGTGAATCCGGCAATGCCATAATTTCCTTTAAAGGGGATTTCAACCTGAAGGAGAAGACTTTAACTCAGTGTAGAGTAATGCCATCTTTCCTTAGGAATTTCTCATACTAAAAGAGGGACAGTGGCATGGATATAGATGATCCAGAGGCTTGCCGCTTACAGCGATTAGATGGATGGGGAAGGAGTTGTTGATGTTTGTGTACTGTGAACGAGGCACAGCTTTGATGCTAAAAGGTTGATTGGACCAACCAGTGGTTTTCTTATACAAAGCCTAAGAGAAGGCTATTATGTGTCTCGTACAAAGCCCGAGAGAGAGGCTAAAAAGGTTTTGACTCAACGAGGGAATCTTTTGGTATCTCATATAAAGCCCAAGATGGAGGCTATTTGGGAAGTGACTCGACAAGAGTCTTTTGGTATCTCGTATAAAGCCCGATATGAAGGCTACTTGACTCAACAAGAGAGTTTTTGTATCTCGTACAAAGCCCGAGATGGAGGCTAAAATTTATTTGGCTCAATAAGAACCTTTTTGTATCTCGTATAAATCCCGAGATGGAGGCGAAAGAGGTGATTGACTCCATGAGGGAGTCTCTTATGTGTCTTGTACAAAGCCCGAGAGAGAGAAAGGCTAAGCGTTGTTTGATCCCACTGGGGAGAATCATTGTACAAAGCCCAAGAGAGAGGCTAACTTCACTGGAGAAGGATCATTATACAAAGCCTAAGAGGAGGCTATGATGACTGTTCAGTTAAGTGACAGGTCCAGTATACTGATTTTTAAAGAGAAAATCAGTTCTTATATGAGCAATATTGTACTCAAGGATTTGGTTCAAGGATCCGGGTTATTCCTGTTCTTTAAGGAAATGGGAAATCCGAAGGGTATTGAGACTGTCCGAGTCTACGGAGTTCCTTCCTATTCTTGAAGGGGTCACTTGAGAATGTCTTTGAGACTCAAGGATATTAGACTGTCCAAGTCTAGAGTTTCATCTTGTGTACTATGCTTTGAGAAACAGTAGTAGACTCTATGAAAGGACTGTTTTATGCAGATGACTAAGTTCTGTTCCTATACCTCTAGGAGGTCGTCGGGACAATTTGTATGAAGCCCAAGAGGAGGCTGGAAGCTTTTAAGAAGTCGGTCGGTCCTTGTACGATGCCCAAGAGGAGGCTATCATTCCCGGAGGAAGAGATTATTATACGAAGCCTAAGAGGAGGATGTGAATACTTCTAAGAAGCCGGCGGGTCCTTGTACGATGCCCAAGAGGAGGCGGGGTCGCTTTTAAGAAGCCTGTGGGTCCTTGTACGATGCCCAAGAGGAGGCCGATGCTTTTAAGAAGCCCGTGGGTCCCCAAACCCCGAGAAATTCAAGGCAAGCTATTCACAAGGAATAGATCAAGTCAGGAAAGTTCGAGAATTTGGAAGAAACGCAAAGATGCCATTCACGGAGAATACATTCATCTCTGGGAGTAGAGTTTCTTGACAATTCCTAATGAGGACAGCCGAAGAGAAGACTCTATCTGGTAATCCTATTGGGGATCTAGTTGTCTATTTCTACGAATAAACGAAACGGCGTCACCTAGTTCTAGACGTAGTTGCCGGGGAAACTCTAAATATCTATACTATTATTACATAGTTGATATGAGTTTATGAAAGAAGACTTACAGCGAAACAGCCCCACAATACAGTTATATGTATATGAAAGCGGTAAATGAAAGCGTATAAACACTTACTCGGTTGTAGAGCTTCCATGCTGTTTGGTTAGTTGTTCAACAAAGAAAGATTGAAAATAATAGTATATTTCAAAATCTAAGGAGAAAGTGCTTTGAAAAAGAAAGATTTGGGGCTTACAGCTCAAGGAGAGGCCCAGGGTTTTATCAGTGAGTGCACTGTTTAAATTTGTACAGAGGGACTTATACAAGTGACTGTGGCCTAAAAAATTGTTTTTTATACAAAGGGATGGGTCTTACACTCTCTCAAGAAGCCCAAAAAGTTTTAAAGAAAAAGAGTGGGGCTTATAACACGAGGGTAGGCCCAGATGATTTTTCCGTTTGAAATGGCTATCGCGCCGAGGTTTTCTTTTAACGCAGAGGGGCTTATACAATATCTGAGGCCCAAAGTGATTTTGGTTAAAAGGGGGTTGGGTCTTACACTCTATTTAGAGGCCCAAAAGTTTTGAATGGGTCTTATAGCTCAAGGAGAGGCCCAAAAGGTTATTTTTCAAAAGGCAACGATCGCGCCGTTTGTTTTTGACGGTATCGGGACTTATACAATACACTGAGGCCCAAAAATTGTTTGGTCAAAAAAGGATTGGGTCTTACACTCTATTAGAGGCCCAAAAGTTTTGAAAATGATTTATGAGGGTTGAATTAATCCAAAAAACCCTAATTTATTTTCAAAAATGTATTTATTTGAATAAAAATTCAATTAAAATGATTTAAATTGTTTAACATATGGAAAACAAATTGTGATCTTGGATTAATGCTTCAAAAATTAAGTATTGACCTACAAAATAATTAGAAAGCATTAAAAGTTGTAAAATCAAGGTGGAAAAAATATTTCAAATGTCAAAAACAATTAAAACATTAATTCTTTGCAAAAATATCAATTATATACAATAAATAATATTTTTGGGATTTTTTGGGAAAATAAAATATTTTAACATTTTTGTGAATTATTAAAAAAAGAATCAACTCAAAATCATTAAAACTCAGAGAGAAATTAATTTTTGAATCAATTAAATAAAATCACAAAATTCAAATATTTGAATTTATGAAAAATGGCGCCAAGAACAGCTGAAGAACATGCGCGTGTTTCAGCTTGGCCCAGATTTGCATTTTCTCTCCAATCTCACTGAATACTTAATCATATCATGTAATCCACATACCAATCAACTCGTTTCAACCTCACGATCATGTCTATGGTATTTAATTTCATTTAAATTAAACATATAACAAGAAATCATGAAAAATGCTCAAGAACCCTAATTTCTGCATGAAGGCTAGGATTTTTGATACACGATTCAAACAAAGCAATTACTTGAGGGGAAACATTCCATGCATGATTATAAACATTTGGCAAAAGTATTGTGCGAGGAAATATGCATAGATTGAGAGATGACCAAGTTTAGGCTTACCTCTAGGTCGTGACAGCAAGAGCAAATTGATTTCTGAGTAGGAGGTGTTACAGATGAATTGTGATGATCTGAACAGCTTCCCTACACCCTATGGAGTGTGTTTGAATGCTTGGACTTGACTGAGAATGGCTGGATCACTTCATGGCATCTCAACTGCACTTTGGTTAAAACCTTGAGCAATTGACTGGTGATTTTGTGAAATCTGTGTTCCAGATGTTATGTGAGTGTTTGGATCACTTCTATATGATGTATGTGAGGTGTGTGAGTGATTGGTTTGATTGGAAAAGCTCTCAAACTCAAAACTCGATAGTGACTTGCCTTAGAAGGCAAAATTGGAGTGAAAAAAGAGATTTTGAGGAAAGCATTTGTTTGATGGCTTTGGTGTACTCAAAATGATCACAATTGAGCTCTATTTATAGTAGAGCAAGTTTTTTTGGGATCCACAGTGAATGGCAACTGCAGCAGGTGTTTGTTCAAAGTTGGCCAATGGAAATGCAAGTCTCCTCTAGCCATTGACTAGAGGTTAGGGCACAGGATTGTGGTTCCCTTGGTCTTGGATAAGTCTTGACTGAATTCAGTTGCAAATGGCTCAGTCCATGCCACCTTGATGCTTCCATTGAATGCTCCAATCCAAAATTGGAGTCTTGTCCCTATTTTGGCCATTCTAGGTCCAACATGTTATTTCTTGTTCCAAAGACTTTGGAGGCTTGGCTCAGTGATTGTCCCCTTTAGATTCAATCCTCATAGGTGTCCAAGTGGATAGGAGCATTTGGATTTGGCTGATTTTGGCAAATCGAGGAAAAATGCAAATTCTGCCTCGCCTTGGCAGATTTCAGCAAGGCAACTTTCCAATGTCATATCTCATGGCTCAAATTGAATTTGGTAATGTTCTTGGTCATTTTGGAAATCCCTTAGATGATACAACAACTGTTTGAACATGTTTGGTTTTGATCTCTTTTGAATCCAAGTGAAAAATCCCCCTACATTTGGCAAAAAGTAGGGTAAAATCTGACTTAGTGAAATTTTCACTAAGTGTTGGAACAAAGTGACTTTTCTTGATTTTGATCACTCCATAACTCAAAATCCATGAGGAGTTGGAATTAGGTCTAGTTGAAGTTTTTGTAGAGGGCAATGAGATCTACAAATCAAGCCTTGGATGGGAGAAAATGGCTTTGTGGTTTAGGAGTTATGACCCTCCAAAGTTAGTACCCTAGCCACTTTATTTTTAACTTAGAAGATTTTCTAAGTTTTTTATGGTTACCCCTTTTACAAGTTACCCAAATTTTCTTGATTTTTATTGATGAATGATGATTCAAATCATACATTAACATCATTTTAGGGTTAAAAATCCATTTTGGTGAAAAATCTCAAAAAGGCAAAGTTGACTTTTGTGCACAGTTGACTTTTTATCAGATGAATTCCAAACTGTGCAATTCTTCATGAAATCATGTCCTTGACCTAAATCAAACTTGATGGACATGTTCCATGGGTGTCATAGGGTATATTGATTCATGTCCTAGGGCTTGGGAGCATGTCCTAGTCAAAAGTCAAAGTTACAATTGACTTTTTCCTTAAAACCCTAACTGTGCTGCAGATGAAATTGAGACTTGTTGCTTAAGCTTCTTGGATTAATACATTGTTCCAAATGGATCAATATAGTTCATTAGAGACCCTCAAACCCTCCTTTGAGGTCTTGGCTCATGATTTGCCCTAAAAGTCTACTTAGGGGTGAATTAGGTCAAGAAACCCTAATTCCTGATTTTTGATGAATGCATCCCCTGAGGCAAAATTGACTTGATGATTGGGTCCATGAGGTTCCATGGAGTATATTAGGTTATGTTTTGGATCATTGGCTTGTGCCCAGATGAAAATTTTCCATCTGGAGGCCCTGGTCGACCAAAACCCTAATTTAGTGACACTGTCGATCTTGAGGCTTTATCCACCTAGAAGGGAGCACCCTTGTGCTTAATCCTTGAAGTGGGAGTCCTTTTGATCCATTGTAGATGTTGGAGAGGTTTAGACAAGTTGAAGATCATGTCATTCATTGATTGATCATTTGTCTAAAAGCTCTGAGAGGGCTTGAAACCCTAATTTTGATTGTAGTGGATGCTCACCCATCTTTGGGGAGACTAATGAAATATAATGGTTCCTCCATATTATGATGATGATTTGCACAATGATGGGAAATCTTAGTGGTCAAAATTTGGGGTATGACAGCTATAAAGGTTTCATGTTATGTCAGCGCTTCTAAAAAATATGTTGTCATTTTATTAAAAAATAACTTATGCCAACGCTTTAACAAAAACACACTGCCATATGTGCACAATAGACAGCGCTTTTAACAAAAAAAAAATGCTTCCTAAATGAGACATTAGACAGCGCTTTGTAAAAAAACGCTGCCTAAGTGGAGAATAGAAAGCGCTTTGTAAAAAAGCGTTGTGAGGGCAAGGTGCCTCTCATTTGAACTTTATTTTAATGATGTCAAAATGTATGTAAGGGCTAGTAGTTTGTAATTTGGACGGTGTCATCTCATTGGTGTCGACATTCCAATTTTGCATTGCATAATCATGAGTCTAAATACATGGTGGAGTCTTTCATGTCCATTAAAAATTAGTGATCATGATACTAGTATTAGGAATGCATAAATTGTGCCTATGTAGTTGAAACTGTGTCGAAAGGCAAATTTTTGAATATTGTTAAAGTTTGAGTCGACCTAAGATTGGGTCCGGTCGACTTAGACCAAGTGGAAAATTTGTGTGTCTGGCTTGGGTAAGCGCACGCCTACCCTGCGGTCGACGCACACTTCTGGGTTTCTCATTGTGCATTTTTCGCAGCCATGCATCGATGTATAGTCCCTGTAGTGGTCGACGCATGATCTCCCAACTTGCGTAGATTCCTTCACGGGTCAGCGCAGGCTGACCCTCTTCAAGGAGCGGTCGACCGCTCGCTGAAATAGTCAATTTTTCTATTTTTCTCTTTGTTCAAAATGCTGTTATTTTTTCTGTTTGTCTTGGGCATCATATATATTGTTGGTTCCTCATTTCTAAACAACAAGAATAAGTTAAAGAAATACATTGAAACATTTTTCTCTCATCATCTTCATCTTCATCTTGCACCTCTTTCAATAAATACACATAATCATTTTTGTTGATTTTCTGCATCATAAAGTGATAACGTCCAAAGCATAGAGTTGTATCTTAGTTTAGGGTGAGTGTTTCAGTGGGTTTGTTCTTGACTAAAACCTCTAGGGTTTTATCCTCCAAGATCAATTGGATTTGGGGGTTTTTGGATCAGATCTTGTGTGCATTGAATCCAGCCGAGCGAAGGTGATTGAACAACAGATGGTTTTGTCGATCTAGTAGCGTTAACCGAAGGATTGTGCAACAAGGTTTGAGGATCAACTGTGTGTGGATCAGAATCAGCCAAGTGAAGGTGATTGAAGACCTGTGTGTTCTTGCAATCTAGTAACGGTAAATGGAGGTTCTTCCAACAAGTTCGAGGCACTTGATTCGACTCGAATCAAGGGAAGAGAAGACAAAGTATCTGCATCAACGAAGTTTTCTTGAGTGTGGGATAACTATGTTTTCTCTTGTAAAAACATTTACAAACAAGTTATAGATATCTCAATTCTAGTTTTTAGAATTGGGGCAGACGTACCCGAAGCAAGGACGAAAGGGGAACTTCCTAAACAAACCTGGTGTCATTTCCTTTTCCTTATCTCATTTATATTTCGAACTGTTTACGCTTGTAATCGCTCAATCGACCGATAAAAATTCTGGTATAGTTTTGTGCAGAAAATTAATTTGAAAACCATTGCATAATCATTTTGGATTATGCTTAGTGAAAATTTTGCATCAACTATCATAGAAGGTTTAGCTTGGAGTTTTACGCAACCCAAGTGCTTAATAGATTGAACACATACAAGGTGTTTGATATATTGTCAACTTTGGTTTAATTTTTGTCTGCTCATTGGAGATTTCATCTTGTTAAGTGCTGTTAGAAAATTGATTAATTGTTAAGTTGCGATTCTAATTTTTATCTTCGAGCCTTTCATTCCATTTGGCTAACATATATCTGATCCTCTCAGTAACTCAGTTCGTGTAGACGAATTATCCTCGGCCGCTTCCACAAAATATTTTAAAAACAAATTTTAGCGCCGACTCGCATTTAAAAAGAAGTGATCTATTCAACCCCCCTTCTAGATCAATTGCCTTCGTCTAACAAGTGGTATCAAGAGCACCGGTTAATTCTAGTGCTTCAAGTATAACTTTTAGAAAATGGCAAACGAACCGAAAGGGGCTTATAATAGAGCACCTATTTTTAATGGTGAGAATTATAGTTACTAGAAGGATTGTATGCGTGTTCACATCAATTCTATTGATAGGAAGGTATGAAGCGTTATCCAAAACGGTCCAATGGAAATAACCATGACTGGTGCGAATAACGTGGTAGTACCGAAGCCTGAAGCACAATGGAATGAAGAAGATGAGAAAAAGTACAACTACGATTGGAAGGCGAGAAATATTCTGATCTCCTCATTAGGAGTTGACGAATATTATCGAGTTTCACATTGTACGAGTGCTAAATCTATGTGGGACGCGTTACAAGTTTCCCATGAGGGTACTAACGACGTCAAGCTAGCTAGAATCAATACATTGACTCAAGAGTTCAACCTCTTTCACATGAATCAAGGAGAAACCATTGCCGACATGCAAAAGAGGTTCACTCATTTAATCAATAGACTTCATTCACTTGGTAGGCCAATATCCAATGAGGTTGCTACTAACAAAATCTTGAGGTGTTTGACTAGGGATTAGCAACCGAAGGTGACCGCCATCAAAGAAGCCAACGACCTAATGACGTTAAATATCACAACGTTGTTTGGGAAGCTCGAAGAACATGAGAAAATGCTCATAAGCTTAGACCAATTTGAGAAAAGAGAGAAGAAGGAAAAGAGCAAGACCAAGGAAGCAGAAAAGAAGTCGATAGCTCTAAAGACTTCTAGTTCAAAGTCCTCCGCATACGAGTCGAGTGAGAGTGAATCTAGTGATGACAAGGAAGAGGATTCGAATGAAGACATGGGAATATTTGTGAAGCGATATAATCGCTATATCAAGAAAAATGGTATCCAACATTCAGAGAAAAAACTCGTCAACTTTCGTAAACATTCAAAGTCTTCCAAGAATGAAGACAAAAATAGGGGAAAACTAAGGGTTCTTGCTATAACTGTGGGAAAGTCGGCCACTAGAAGCCGGACTATCCATTATTGAAGAAGGACAAAGGTAAGGACAAAAGTCGTCACGGGAAGAAACAATCAAAACCTAGGAGAGCCAATATCGCTTGGGAAAGCGATAGTGAATTATCTAGTGTTGAAATTTCAAGTGACAAAGGAGAATCCGTGAATCTTTGCCTTTTCGCTCACCAAAGGAAAAAGAACAAAAAGGTAAGACACTCCAAGTATGATAACTCTAATTCAATGTCTTATTCTGAACTACGACATGCATTTGATACTCTACACCATGAGGCCAAGGAAGCCTTCTAACGGTTAGCTTCAAATAAACAAATATTTTCTCATTTGGAGCAAAAGATCTCTGATTCCGAAAAGGAATTAGAGGCTCTAAAAAGGTCCATGGTGGAAGTAACAAAGGTAGATGTTGTGGAAGACAAAAGTAAGTGGTTAAATTTTGGTTGCGATACTTGTCACATTTGGCAAAAATAGGTTAGAACTCTTAAGGCCAAGCTTGACAAGGCTCTAGAACCAAAAATGACTTTTGCCATTGATAAATCACACTTTAAGAAAAGCATGATTAATCCATATCAAAAATATACCTATGTGATTAGAAATCAACCTAGCAAAAGTGATTCTCATGTTAACCTCACTTGCTTATATTGTTGCAAAAGGGGTCATACTATTGCTAAGTGTCGCTTTATGAGGTTTTTGATTCCTAAAGGCGTTTATCAATGGTTATCCAAATGCAATCCTGTTTTCACTCACAACCAAGGACCCAATAAGAATTGGGTACCTATTTCCCTTGATTGACTATGTAGGTACAACGTCTTGAGACCACAGAAAGAAGATGGGTTCTGGATAGTGGCTGCTCAAGACATATGACAGGAGACGTATCTCTTTTCATCGAATTTGTGGCGAAGAAAAAGGGGTTTGTTACCTACGGAGACAACAACAACAACAAGGGACAAATACTTGGCAAAGGTAGTGTAGGTAACCCCTCATCTACTACTATCTCTGATGTGCTTCTTGTTGAGGGCCTTAAACATAACCTTTTAAGCATTAGTCAATTATGTGACAAGGACTATAAAGTATCTTTTTCTAAGGATTGTTGCATAATTGAGAATAATGATAAAAAGGATGTGTTTAAAGGCTTGGGGGTGAATAACATCTATATGCTAGATTTGAATGAGGTATCGTTGAGTAGCGACAAGTGTCTAGTCTCCATGAGTGAAGATTCATGGTTATGGCATAGACGGTTGGCGCATGTCAATTTTGATTTGCTTAATAAAATAGTTTCTAAAGACCTAGTGATCGGCTTGCCCAAAATCAAATTCACAAAGGATCACTTATGTGATGCTTGTCAAATGGGGAAGCAAACAAGGACTCGTTCAAATCTAGAAACATTGTTTCAACTACGAGACCCCTTAAGCTCCTCCATATGGACCTCTTTGGACCATCTAGGATTAAAAGCCTAGGTGGTAACTATTATGGTTTTGTGATAGTCAATGACTTTTCTTGGTTTTGCTGGACTATTTTCTTAGCAAACAAGAGCGATACGTTTTCGGCCTTTGAAAGATTTGCCAAGTTATCCCAAAATAAATTAAACATGATCATTATATCAATTAGAAGTGATCATGGGGGTGAGTTCGAAAATCATCTTTTTAAAGCATTTTGTGAAAGCCATGGGATTTATCATAATTTTTCTGCACCACGTACCCCTCAACAAAACGGGGATGTGGAACGTAAAAACAGAATTTTGGAAGAATTAGGAAGGACTATGATCAATGAGAGTGGACTTCCAAAATACTTTTGGACCGACGCCATAAGTACGGCTTGTTACGTTTTGAATAAGGTGTTCATCCGTCCTATTCTAAACAAGACACTATATGAGCTTTTAAAAGGGAGAAAGCCCAATGTATCTCACCTTCACGTTTTTGGTTGTAAGTGTTTCGTGTTGAATAACGGTAAAGAGACACTTGGTAAGTTTGATGCTAAGGCTGACGAGGGTATTTTTCTTGGATACTCTCAGTCTAGTAAGGCATATAGGGTTTACAACAAGAGGTTTCTTACTGTTGAGGAGTCGGTTCATGTTACTTTTGATGAGTCTTATCCGAAAAATGTCAAAAAAGGTAGTTCTTTTCATGGTGCAGGTGTATCTTCTGAAAACATACTCAAGGACACTGATAAAGGGACTGATCAACCTGAAGCAGTGCATGTTGAGGAGGAAAAATATCAACAACCAATGAAGAGTGAGGAGGATCACCCACCTAATAAAGATGACCTTCCTTCAGCTTGGAAGTCTTCCAAAGACCATCCCATCAACAACATTCTCGGTGACATCTCAAAGGGAGTAAACACTCGTTCCAAGCTAAGTAAATTCTGTTATTACTCCGCTTTCATTTCGCAAGTTGAGCCTAAAAACTCAAAAGAGGCCTTACTCGATGAACATTGGCTTTTTTCAACGCAAGAGGAGTTGAATCAATTTAAAAGAAATGAGGTTTGGGACCTTGTCCCTCCTCCGCAAGGCCATCAAGTAATCGGCACCCGATGGGTGTTTAGGAACAAGCTCGACGAAAATGGAGTTATAACTAGAAATAAAGCGCGCTTGGTTGTGCAAGGGTATAACCAAGAGGAAGGCATAGACTATGAGGAAACTTATGCGCCTGTTGCCCGACTCGAGGCTATACGTCTATTGCTTGCATATGCATGTGCTAACAACTTCAAATTATTTCAAATGGATGTTAAAAGTGCATTCCTTAACGGTTATATTAATGAAGAGGTTTATGTTGCCCAACCTCCTGGATTTGAGTCCCATGAGTATCCCGATCACGTTTACAAATTAAAACATGCTTTATACGGCCTCAAACAACCCCCTAGGGCTTGGTATGAGCATCTAAGCAAATTTTTACTTGATCAAGGTTACTCTAGAGGAAAGGTTGACACAACTCTTTTCATTAAACGTCAAGGAAAACACCAAATTTTGGTTCAAGTATATGTAGACGATATTATATTCGGTTCTACTAACACAAATATGGTCAAGGAGTTTTCTAAGTTAATGCAGGGAGACTTCGAGATGAGCATGATGGGGGAGCATAACTATTTTCTAGGATTTCAAATCAAGCAACTTGATGAAGGGACATATGTGAGCCAGACGAAGTATTGTCTTGAGTTACTCAAGCGCTTCGACATTGCTAGCTCAAAGGCGATTGACACTCCGATGCCTATGTATGTCAACTTGAGTTGAGATGAAATGGGTAAGGATGTAGATGTCAAGAGATATAGAGGTATGATTGGCTCTCTACTTTACCTTACCGCATCACGATCAGATATCATGTTTAGTGGCTGCATGTGTGCTAGGTACTAATCGTGTCCTAAGGAGTCTCATTTAAAAGCCATAAAGCACATACTTAGGTATCTATCTGGTACTCCAAAGTATGGGCTTTGGTACTCCAAAGGAAGCGATTGCTTTTTGGTTGGCTATTCTGATTCTGACTTTGTCGGTAGCAAATCGGATAGGAAAAGTACTAGTGGTACTTGTCACTTTTTCTCGAATTCCTTAGTGAGTTGGCATAGCAAAAAGCAAGTTTCTGTTGCTTTGTCAACAGCCGAGGCGGAATACGTTGCGGCCGGTAGTTGTTGCGCCCAAGTCTTATGGCTTAAGCAATAATTACTCGACTACAATGTTCAACTTGAACGTATTCCTATTTTGTGTGCTAATACAAGTGCCATTAACCTAACCAAAAACTCGGTATTGCATTCTCGCACAAAACATATAGAAGTAAGGCATCATTTTCTTAGGGATCATGTAGAGAAAGGTGGTGTGGTATTTGAGCATGTTGATTCTAAGAATCAACTTGCGGACATTTTCACTAAACCTCTTGTGACAGAGCCTTTCTTTAATATCTGTAGGGAACTTGGTGTTCTCGATATCTCGGATCGATTTTGATTATATGATTGCATGCTCTATTCCTTTGCTTGTCTTTATGTCTTTTAACTAACAATAAAGTGATAAGATTAAGCTATATGTGAGGGCATTCATCATCAATCGTCGGAGGTAATATCGTTCTCTCTTAGAAATTCTATTCTTGATCAATTATATTTGTGAATTATTATGGCCAAAATGTGGTTTAAATTGATGTTTTATTCATGATTAAATGTATTTTTGATCCATTTGTGAGTATTGGCATGTGTATGATGTGTTATTTATCATTACTTGGTGCATAAGTAGATCAAAATATGCATTTTTCCATTTTATGCTGGTTTGAGTCGACCAAAACATGGCTTGGGTCGCCTCAAGAAAGATATTTTTTTCGCAAATGTGGGCGCGGGTCAGTGCACGCCGACCTATAGTTGACACATCCCTTTAACATTTTGAAATTGCCAAAATTCGCTCAGCGTGCGCCGACTCATGACCTGTTTCGGTCGACGCATCGCTGACGAATTCTGATTTTTCTTTTCTCGGGAAGACGTGCGCCGTTTCATTTGTAAAGAAAATTGACTACATCATAATTTTTCTTGTTTCATTTTCCAAGTGCATGTCATAAAACTTTAACTCTATTGTCTCCCCATCTCTCTCTTCTCCTCTCCTTAAAATCTCAAACCCTAAAAACCCATTGCACCAACTATCTTCAAATCCAACGAATCTTACAATCCAATAGGTGTTCAAAGGTTTGTATACATAATAACTAAGGTTTTTTTCAGTCTAGTCGTCATCATCATCAAGGTTTCGTACTGTTCATCTTCCTCTACAGAGTAAGTACTGTTCATCCGGGTTCACAGATTGCTCATCAATGGTTTCACAAAGAGTTACAGGAAAGAGGACCTCCAGAGCTTCAACATCAAGGGCTGGTTCATCGACAACACCGGTAAACGCTCTTTCATTACTGTCTGATGATTTATCTGAGATATTCAACAAAGATTTCTGAAACCGCTCTGTGATTAAGCAATTTGTGTACTACCCATTAAGGGCGGACGCTTATCACCTCTCTGAAATCATTCAAATGCTAGATGTGTAAAAGTTTGACGAATTTCTAGAATGTGACACCAAGTACAATGAAGACTTGGTGAAACTGTTTTACACTGAGATTTTGGGCAAATTTGAAGGTACGACCTTTCAATATATTATTGGTGGTAAGAACTACTCGGTGAATGCTTCTGTTTGGAACAGTCTGGTTAAGCTAGAAATTGCATGTCTTCCTAAGGTAACGGACACGGTATTTGTTGACGACTATGAGTTTAAGCCAACTTTGAACTCAATGCTACGAGACCCTTTCTCGTAGAGCATTGTGAACAACAACCTATTTCCTATAACTGTCACAATGGGAATGTTGAGACCAGTTGATCGTATCCTTCAATGGATTGTCTCTCACATCTTACGACCTAAGAAAGGAGGTTATTCTCGGGTTGATCAAGCAGAAGTCCATTTGATTTATTTGCTGAAAAACAAAAAGCGGATTAACTGGCCGCATTACTTTACATATCGGATGCTTGCACTTCGCGATTATACTAGAGGTATAGCTTTGTGTTATGCCTCATTTATTCAGTGTCTCTTGAAAAGGGCTGAGGTAACGGTCCCGGGTATTCCTTACGTGACCATTACCACTGATCAAGAATTCACTCAGAAGACTCTGACTATGATGGGTTACTTTTGGGACTCTGAAGACGAGGAATTCAAATTCAAGCACAGAGCAACATACCAAGATTTTCAGTATGATGTTCCAAATGAACAAGAGGATGCAGAAGAGAATGTGGAAGAAGGACAAACCGAAAATAACATGCAAACTGAGGTAAACACGGTGGAAGAAGACAATGTTGAATGGATGGGATACTCTCCACCTCGAGATCCATATGAAAATCAAGGTTGGGGTGAATGGAAGCACATGGGATGGACCACACTTGGGTCATCCTATGTTCCTCCAAATCATGGCTAGCAACAACATGAAGAATATGAATGGCACCAGCCCAAATATTCAATTCCTACACCCACACAGAGCAACGAGGAAATCCTCGACATGTTAAGATCAATGCAACTGCAGTAAGAGACGTTCATGACCACACAAGAAGATAGGTATACAACTCTCTCAAACCAACTAGAGGCACAAAATCAAACCTTCGACAGGTTTGCTACTGCTGTCATGACTTGTTTTGACAAGTTGGATACTGCTACCGAAGCTCAGACACACTGTGTAACGAATGGTATCAACACACTCAACAGGGCAGTATTGGAACTGAATGAAAGGTTGGAAGAACAACCTCTTCCTCCACCTCAAGACCCCTATTTCTGAGGACGTGGCCATCACTTTAGGGGGAGGAGATCCTGAGAGATAGGATCATAGTTTGATGCATGTTATATCTAGTTTTTGCTTTGTATTACTTGTTATTTGCTTGCATTTTGATTATGTACTTGGTTTGCTTTTGGATTTTGCATTATGAATTATTATGGAATGTATGTTGAGTCTATATGTATGCATCTCTTGTGCCTTATTTATCCTTCAAATTTTTTGCATTATCATCTATCTATGTGAATGTTTGTTAATGTATCTTGTTTGCCAAATGTTGAGTGTATCCATAAGTATATGATATGTTTCTTTGACCATCGTCTTTGTCTCTTTTTAATGTTGCCAAAGGGGGAGAAGGACATCTACAAGCAGCAAAGATTGAATCTAAGAGGAATTCACACAGTTAGGGGGATGATGAGATTCAAATTACAAAACAAGCTGAAGATTTTGCCATCATCAAAAAGGGGGAGTATGTGATGGAAAAGTGCCTCTCATTTGAACTTTATTTTAATGATGTCAAAATGTATGTAAGGGCTAGTAGTTTGTAATTTGGACGGTGTCATCTTATTGGTGTTAGCATTCTAATTTTGCATTGCATAATCATGAGTCTAAATACATGGTGGAGTCTTGCATGTCCATTAAAAATGGGTGATCATGATACTAGTATTAGGAATGCATAAACTGTGCCTATGTAGTTGAAACTGTGTCGAAAGACAAATTTTTGAGTATTGTTAAAGTTTGAGTCGACCTAAGATTGGGTTCGGTCGACTCACACCAAGTGGAAAACATGTGTGTCTCGCTTGTGTAAGCACGCCTACCCTGCGGTCGACGCACAGTTCTGGGTTTCTCATTGTGCATTTTTTGCAGCCATGTGTCAATGCATGATCCCTATAGCGGTCGATGCATGGTCTCCTAATTTGCCTAGATTCCTCCACGGGTCAGCACAGACTGACCTCTTCAAGGAGCGGTCGACCGCTCGCTGAAAATAGTCAACTTTTCTATTTTTCTCTTTGTTGAAAATACTGTCATTTTTTCTGTTGGTCTTGGGCATCACATATATTGTTGGTTCCTCATTTTTAAACAACAAGAACAAGTGAAAGAAATACATTGAAACATTTTTCTCTCATCATCTTCATCTTCATCTTCATCTTGCACCATTTTCAACAAATACACATAATCATTTTTGTTGATTTTCTGCATCATGAAGTGATAACGTCCAAAGCATAGTGTTGTATCTTGGTTTGGGGTGAGTGTTTCAGTGGGTTTGTTCTTGAATAAAACCTCTAGGGTTTTGTCCTCCAAGATCAATTGGATTTGGGGGTTTTTGGATCAGATCTTGTATGCATTGAATTCAACCGAGCGAAGGCGATCGAATAACGGAAGGTTTTGTCGATCTAGTAGCGTTAACCGGAGGATTGTGCAACAAGGTTTGAGGATCGAACTGTGTGTGGATCAAAATCAGCCGGTGAAGGTGATTGAAGACTTGTGTGTTCTTGCAATCTAGTAACGGTAAACGGAGGTTCTTCCAACAAGTTCGAGGCACTTGAATCGACTCGAATCAAGGGAAGAGAAGACAAAGTATCTGCATCAACGAAGTTTTATTGAGTGTGGGATATCTAAGTTTTCTCTTGTAAAAACATTTGCAAACAAGTTATAGATATCTCAATTTTAGTTTTTAGAATTGGGGGCAGACGTACCCGAAGCGAGGACGAAAGGGGAACTGCCTAAACAAACTTGGTGTCGTTTCATTTTCCTTATCTCATTTATATTTTAAACTGTTTACGCTTGTAATCGCTCAATCGATCGATAAAAATTCTGGTATAGTTTTGTGCTGAAAAATTAATTTGAAAACCATTGCACAATCATTTTGGATTGTGCTTAGTGAAAATTCTGTATCAACTATCATAGAAGGTTAAGCTTGGAGTTTTACGCACCCCAAGTGCTTGATAGATTGAACGCATACAAGGTGTTTGATATATTGTCAAGTTTGGTTTAATTTTTGTCTGCTCATTGGAGATTGCACCTTGTTAAGTGTTGTTGGAAAATTTATTAATTGTTAAGTTGCAATTCTAATTTTTCTCTTTGAGCCTTTCGTTCCATTTGGCTAACGTATATCCGATCCTCTCAGTAACTCGGTTTGTGTAGACGAATTATCCTCGACCGCTTCCTCAAAATATTTTAAAAACAAATTTTAGCGCCGACTCGCATTTAAAAAGAAGTGATTTATTTAACCCCACCCCCCTTCTAGATCAATTGCGTTCGTTTAACAAGCACTGCCTATAGTGGAGAATAAAAAACGCTTTTAAAGAAAGCGCTACCTAAAAGAGAACTAAAAGATACAATAGACAGTGCTTTTAAAAGCGCTGTCTAAAGGGGAACAATAGAAAGCGCTGCCTAAAGGTGACAATAGAAAGCACTTTCAAAAAGAAGCTCTGCCTAAAAGGGACATAAGGCAGTGCTTTTACATTTAAAAAAAGCGCTGTCTTTACCTACAGCAGCGCCAGTATAGGCAGCGCTTTTAAGCGCTCTCTATGTAAAAGAAAAACGTTGTCTTTTCCCTTATATGGCGTAGTGGGAATTTTAAAAACAAATAGGTTTCTAACTTCCACGTTCAAGATGAATGATCTTGGACCAGTTGACATACTTTTGGGGATCAAAGTAAAGAGAAATAATGAGGGTTATGAAATTAGTCAAACACACTATGTTGAGAAAGTGCTTGATAAGTTCAAACATTTACGCTTTAAGGAAGTGACCACTTTGTTTGATCGTAGTGTCAAACTTTAAAAGAATGATGGAAGAGTTGTGGCCCAATTGGAATATGCAAGTGCATGCAATGTAGTAGACTCGACATAACATTTGCAATTAATAAAATGAGTACATTTACTAGAAATGCAAATGGTGAGCACTAGAATGTCATCATTAGGATTTTCGGCTATCTTATGAAAACCAAAAATCTTGGTCTCCATTATGGTAGATTTTTTGCCATATTAGAAGGATATACCGATGCGAGTTGGATATCAGGTGTTGAATATCATAAATCTCCATTTGGGTGGATATTTACACTAGTCGAGGGTGTAATTTCTTGGAAGAGCACTAAATAAATGTGGATCACCCTCTCAACCATATAATCAGAGTTTGAGGCTCTTGCTTCGCTGGTGAAGAAGCTGAATGGTCAAGGGACCTTCTGTTGAAAGTTTCATTGGCTAAAGACAATGTTTCAAAAGTGTTGATACATTATAGTAGTCAATCCACTTTACCTAGAGTATAAAAAAGTGAATACAGAAAGTCTAGGCAAGTAGGACTTAGACATACTTTTGTGAGAACATTAATTAAAGATGTAATCATTTTATTCACATATATACAATCGACCTATGATTTGTTTAATCCATTTACTAAAGCACTGGTGAGAGGTTTATTAAAGACTACCTCGAGAGGGATTGAAACTCCTTGAATAAGAGTTCCGACAATGACAACAACCCAATATGAAGTTAACAAACCTTAACCTAAGATTCAATGGGTAACAACAAGTCGTTGATTTGGATGTTTGTGCATGATTCTGTGACAATGTTGACTATTACATATTGAGGGTTGAGTTTCTTTTTCAAACTCTTAATGAAGTTCTATATCGAGGACATATATCTCAAGAAATAGATACAAAATGAACTTCACCTATATGACTTTCGAGACGGTCGCCTCTCAAAGTGAGAGTTGGAGTTTCTCTCATGAAAAATTCACGAAAACAGGAAGAGCACATGGCCATAAATAGTGCTAGGCAAGAGATGTAGGCGAATAACCATTAAAGAATGTGTGTAAGGTAATGTTGGTAGAATCACAAGGGATAACGGTTCAAAACAAAGCTACCTAACATTCTAATTAAACTTTTCGTCATCCTTACTAAAGATAAGTTCAAATCGAAAGATACTTAACTGTATTAACATTCTTTTCCCCTCTTTTTCAGGAATTGGTCTTGTCATTATTAGAACAAGTGGGGGATTGCTGTAAATTATTAACAATTAATAATCTTTAGTGTGTTCCAAAATGTAAAGAAAATATGAAAATGGAGGTTAATTTTTAATTCAGAAATAGGCAACACTTGTGAAGTGTTGCAGTAGGCAGCTTGTATTTTGAATTAAAAAATAGGCAACACTTCGTGAACTGTTGCAGAATGCAAAACAGTACAACCTTTGAAAACTGTTGTTGTAGGCGAAACAGGCCAACATTTGGCAAAAGTGTTGTTGTAGACGAAACAATGCAATATTTGGTAAAAGTGTTAATGTATGCCAAACAGTGCAATATTTGGGGAAAGTGTTGTTGAAAGTGTGTGTTTCATCATAGGTTGTAACCTTGTGAAACAACACTACTTTGACCTATAAATTGAGCATTCCGGATTTTGAAAAACACAGCAGAAACACTTATTTTCTTCACACAAAATTCCGAATTTCATCTATCCTACATTCTAGTTTTCATTAGTCTTATGTAAACTTGAGTATAGACTGAATTATGCTAAGTATTCCTGCATACAAACTTTAAGACAATTCGAGAGTGCCATAAATACTATAAGGAAAGTGATTCATCACGATTCTAACCTCTATCCATTTAATTTAAATTAATTTTATAACAATGACACCCCTAATCTTACAAGCCGGTTTTATTTGGATGAAATAGGTCAAACTTTAATTCTAATAATTCTAATAATAAGCATCTCTTCAAAGATTAACAACTTCAAACTCTTCAGATCCCTTAACAAACTCAAGTTGTGACATCAGATGTAATAAAAAGACTTCTACATTCAAATGAACATTTGATAAATCTTCTTTTTCTTTAGAACCGTTGTCATAGGTTAATATATTCAACCTATTGAATCCTTATATCATATTCCCTCCATTTTCTTTTATAAGTAAATTTTAACTTTTTACATGTATTTAATAAATAATGTATTTGGACCATATATAGACTAGAAACATTAATTATTAAATAAATCTAAAAAAATTAAAATTTACTTATAAAAGAGAATGGATGGTGTAGACTTCTCCCTTCATTATTTTATATTTTTCTTAAAATACTGAACATCTCAAAATAGCTTCATTTATTAAGATATATCTAAAATATGATATCCCCCCTTTGTAATTAGATTATTCTTGATTTACAAGTTCCTTCAATATGAATCTTGAAATACAAGAATGACAAATAAAAATATTTCAAACAAAAACATGTTCATAAGACATACTTCTATTTCAAAATCCTAAAAATTGAACAAAAGCTACTTTGATTGGAAAACAATCCCTATCTTGAACAACGAATAACATGCACAAAACAATTTTTCAATGAATTGCTTCAACTTTTTCCTTCGCCTTCCTCAATGTTCATTCTTTAAAGCATTTGGGTTTTTTGTCTTCCTCATACACGCCAGTCTCAATTGTACATGAATATGATTTTAACTGAATTTGATTTTAACTAACTTAATAAATAGAAATAACGAATATGAAACAACTTAACAAAACTAAAAGACCAATAGAAACTCTAAAATCAAGATAAAAGACTTAAAAATATATATTAACCTAAGTTTCATTATGAATTCTTAAAAAATACATCACATATTATAAGAAAAGCATAAATTATAGTTGAAAAAGTATCCAATTTAAAAATTATAAAATTAAAATAATTTTTATCAATATGGTTGAAAAAACATAGATTATAAACTTCATTTTTTCTCTCTCTTCTACTAAAAAAAAGTTTTTTCAAATTTTAAACAAAATAACTATTTCATTTTTAGCATAAACTTTTTTTTAACAAATAATCACTGAAAAATTTTACACACAAAGAATAATTTAAATACATTAAGTTCTATAGAGAAAATGTATCAAAAACAAAAGTAGAAAAGTGAATACAACTCAAAAAAAAAAAAAAAAAAAAGACTCACCTAACTCTTTCCCTCCATCAATGTTAGGTAAGATATATGTACCAGATACTCTTTTAAATACACTATTTAACAGGTTATTCAGAACTGATCCATTAAAAATAAAGAAACACATTTCTTAAAAAAAAAGTGATATTTGTACAACTAGTACTTACATTAATATATTTTTTTCAGAAGAAAAAAAGTTCACATATGTAGTTAGATTAACCCTAAAAAAGTGTATTCAACCATAAATTGCTTTTTAAATTAATCACTACAACTATGATTATTTTTCTCACTGAAATATTTGTGTCAGCTAAGGTAATAATGTATCAAACGTAAGCAATATGAAAGACAAAGTGATCCCTAGCTAGGTAGACACCTATGTGATGTTATCCCTTCGAGGTGCAACTTTGCTTTATAAATCTTCCTGTTACAAAAATCTTAATCTTGTAGCATACGAAAACTAAACTCTCTGACACACTTCTTCTTCTTAACTTCTCATTTTTTTCACTCAACAAAAAATAAAATATAAATAAATAAATAAAAACATTTGGAACTAGTAGCATATGCTTATGAAAATAAGCCATAAATTAATATGTAGTACTATATACAAGGTGTTGTGTGAAGCAAAATAATATAAGACAGAAAATATTTGCTACTTAGTAATTGAAAAATAAATAAAAATGGGTGATGTGTTCCTTTTTTGGAGTCAACTATGGGTTGAAAAAGTTGTCCCCACATTTGCACTTCCAGCTTATAGGTTTGTAGTTTGAAAGACCATCCCCTCTTGATGAATAAGCTGCTGAATAATAATGGCTTCTATGGATTTGAGCTTTGGATGGAACAATAGGTACTTGAACTGCTTCACATTGGATACAGCTTTTGCTTTCGCATCTTTTTTCACACTTTGGAGGTCTTGACCCTAATTGAAATTTTTCTACTATCATTGATTCATGTTTTTCAACACCATTCTGCACATGTAGTAGCAACTAGTAACTCACTTTGTAAACAAAAAAGCACTAACTTGTTAAGATATAGTTGGAATAAAAAAATTTAAAAATATTTGAAGTACCTTTGCAAGTTTATTGAGATTGGAAATTGTTCTTCCTGCATGAATATGATATTATAGAGATGTTAAGGAATAAGAATATTGGATAAATAAATAAAACATGATATTGATATTGAAGGAGGGTGGGAAGATAGTTAGTTACCTTGAGCCATGAAAATGGAAGGAGTGAAGAAAGAAGATGAAGCAAAGAGAATGAGGGAAATGAAGATGATTTTTAGGGTATATTTGTGGGAACTGTGGAGACTCATTTTACTAGTTATGCTTATTTTTTCAGGGGGTGTGTGAAAAGTAAAGAAGCAGAAGAAACAGAAGCAGAAGAAAGGAGCAGTTAATATGGTTTTGAGTGTAAATAAATATATATATTGATGAAAAGTTGATGGTAGAGAAATAAATGAGATGTGGTAGAAATGGAACAGTATGTGTACGTGTGTGTGGGAGTGGAGAGAGAGGGAGAGGATATGTGGCAGCAGAGAAGAGAAGGCAGTGAGACTGAAAATCTGAAAAAGGTGTCCTAAAATGGGGTCAGATATTGAATGCCACCCCTCTATAATACATTGTTCATGTCATATTCACCCACTGCAGCGCACGTCCTAACCTGTCATACAACTAATTCAATTCAAATATCTAGTACGAGTATTAAAATTTACATATACTTTAATCTAATTTGTAAGGAGCCGCGAACTATGCTTATCTCGTGATGCTCTTTTTAAGGTGTTGAGTTTGAATTTTATTAGATGTTAATACTTTTTGTGTTTGATTAGTCTATATAGAATTTTGCTTTGATTTTAAACGAAATTTATATTAATAAACAGTGAAATTGGTCCTTTTAAACTAATTGGTCATAAGATCGAATATCAAAATTTCAAAAAAAAAAAAACAATCTCTTGCATTCTGCGCCTTATGCATCGAAGATGGTTTTAACCATCGTCGATATATAAGTGTGATTGTGTACTACGTCAATATACAATTCATTTCATTTAAAAGTTACATGTTAATGAAACACTATTTTTCAAATAACAATTTTTAAAAAAAAAATTCCCAATATAAAATAGACAATATGTAGACGAAATGATAATCATCAATTAGATCAGAATATTAACTTTATGGATGAGTTGGACCCACATAGTTGAAATTGGAACTCTTTAGTCCTTAGGCAATGTGGCAATCATCCTTTTGAAAATTTTACTTTTACCTCCATTCCCTATTATTTTCCCATCAATTGAAAAGGCAGGACTACAAAAAGGGTTTGATGTTTGAGAGAAAGAAAGGGCATAACACAACCAAGGACCTCACTAAGACATACATTACATACAGCTAGGCAGTATCTCGTTTATTGAGCCCGAGAAACAACAAGTTGCATCATATGGGGACAAAACATAAACCAAGATGAGCATATTGTAAATAACAAAAGACAAGAGAAAAACCAGAGAAACTTTATGACGATTTCATTGGTTAATTAACTCATTTTTCATTGTGTATGTATGTATCCTTCTTCATCGGGGGAAAAACATTGCTCATCACACTATTTCAACACGCAAAGTATGTCTTATTTTCCCAAGTAACTCACGGGAATTGTTGGAATATACAACATAAACAACAATGGTTTTTGTTACTCTCTTTGAGAGATTAAATGAAACTTATAGTACATGTGGTAACTCAAGCATAGTGTTATTCTTCTAACCATGCTTGAAATGTCTAATGGTACTTCAAAGTTAAAAATGTCTCAATTGGGAGAGACTTGTCGTTATAATTTTAAAACACGCAAGAAAATTTTACTCACTAAAAAATATTATTATACGAAGTTAATAATTGAATAATTGTTCGTGTTTTTTAGCATATATATATATATATATATATATATATATATATATATATATATATATATATATATATATATATATCATGACAACATTTTCACCTTATTTAGTAAAAAATTGAGATATAATTCTATGACGTACCATGATTTATTTATTTTAAAATATCATCTATTCCTTTAGATATTGAATATAACTGAGGAAAAAAAATATTCCATGACATGTTTCGAATCCCAGCAAAAGCAGTTTATGCTTTTTATTGTATTTTTTATTTATTAATTAATTGATCTATTCTTTCGGTTTCTTTGATAACCGATGAGTTAGATTTGACTATAAAAGCACTCGTTAATTAAGTTTTACCTAAACCTAGCCTCTCCAATCTCTTATACATCATTCTTTGGGATGAATTGCAAAGTTAAAAAAAAATTAAGGTTTTGTGTTGTGTGTTGTTCTTCTAACACCAACCTTGAACAAAATATTTTTCAGGTTTTGCAATCCATCTCACATAATGATGTTTTTTATGTTGTTGTTGTTGTTGTTTCCACCTCTCTTAAAAGGTCATGGTTATATTTTGGGATAATCTTCATATGTAGTTAATTAAAGAAAACACTTCATGGTTTATTGTTTTCCTCGATTGACAACATTCATAAATTTATTCCTAAACATATTGTATATTGCACACAAAGAAAGTGGTGAATGGTAAAAAAAAAGAAACATTACATGTTACTTTCAATTTTTCACAATTATTTTTTCTGCAAGTAATATATTACTTTGGTTTTAATATAAAACCGAGGAGAAAGTCTCTATTTTATTTAATATTTTAATTAATAATGAAAAAACCTTTCACATTGGTTACTCAACTATCCAACAATGAATCTATGTCCAACGTTCATAAAATAACAACACCCAAGATATTGACAACACATCAATCCACAAAGAAACTCTCTATATCCAATAAGAACGCGAACACCACCACTTTATCTTCCACGCTATCTTGTAACACTCAAACACTTATAGTGAAAGTGTTTTCCATTAAAACATTGATAATGAAAGTTTGGAACAGATCTTTGAGATGGATTGCAAGTGCAGAATTTTTTTTTCTAAGGTTGATGCTCTTGTTAGAAGTAATTCATATTCAGTAGTAGTATTAGTTTTGTTAAGCTTAACCTAACTAGTGTGGGTTAGCATTTTGCCTACGTGACATTATTGTTTGTGTATATAAACAAGTATAGCTTTCAATAGAGGTAGAGTGTAACCATTCACTATAACTGTTTTGTAAGAGCAGTGGAAGTTTGTTATTCTCTCTTTTCTCTCTCTTCTTCCATCTTCTTCATCTTATGCACCAACAATTAGTATCAGAGTCTGGTTCAGATCCACATGAAAACACAAGGAAACAAGAGTGAACGGTGAGGCGTTGTGTGATTGATTTTGTTTCTTGAATTTGTGTTGAATTTTTGTATCAGAATCGTAATAAAATCACCTTTCTTGATTCTGCGGGATTGTGAAACACTAGTGTTTAGTGAGATCTGAGTGAATTTCACAAGGCTGAAGATGAACGGAAACGGTAATAATTGCTGGTTGATTTTGACTCTAGAAAGAGGACAAAGATCAGATGTGTTGATGATAAATACCTCAACGTTGAAGGTATGGGAAATGTCAAAGTCAAGGTGAAGAATGGTAAAACTGTTCTGATCAAGGATCTTTGGTATGTTCATGGCATGAAGAACAATCTGATCAAAAGTTGATTATGCAATATGAGCAGGGAAGCAACAGAACATTCAAGGTGAATGTGAAGACAAATGAAACTAAATGCCTTAGTGTAGAAGTCGCTGAAGGTGACAGTGAACTATGGCACAAGAGATTGGGGCATCTTAACTTCAGAAGCTTATGGCATTTGAATTCTAAGAAGCTAGTATATGGCATTCCCAAGATTATGAAGCCTGAGAAGTCATGTGAGATATGCATGAAAGGGAAACATGATTTGGGAGTAGTCCATTCTGATGTTTGTGGACCATTTGAAGTATCTTCACTTGGAGGAAACAAATATTGTTTCGTTTGTGGACGAGTTCACAAGAATGACATGGATAGCACTCATCAAGTTTAAGCATGAGGAGTTTGCCGAGTTTCAGAAGTTCAAGGTAGAGCTAAAAAACAGAGTGGTCAGAAGTTGAAAATTTCTCAGAACTGATGGTGGAGGTGAGTACAACTCTACATAGTTCAAGAATTTTTGTAAGGAGAATGGAATTGAGCATGAGGTGACTGATCCATACACTCCTCAATGCAATGGTCTTGCTGAAAAAAGAAATCGAACTTTGCTTGATATGACAAGGAGTATGCTTAAGGATGAGAAGCTCATTCACACCTTGTGGGTAGAAGTTGTTGCCATTGCATCATATGTGCTCAACAGGTGTCCAACCAAGAAGCTGAAGAAAATTATTCCTTTAGAGAAGTGGACTGGAGATAAGTAAAGTGTGAGCCATCTGAAGGTGTTTGGTTCTGTTTGTTACAAACATGTTCCAGATACTAAGAGAAGGAAGTTGGATGACATACGCAAAGTAATGTTTCTTGTAGGGTACTGTACAAGTGCTTATAAAATCAATTGTCCTGTCCCTAACAAGGTTGGATTCAGTAGAGATGTCATTGTGAAAGAATTAAAAGTGTGGGATTGGAACAAGTCTCAATCCAACTCTGGTGTGGTGTTAACACCTGAGTTAACTTCTGAAGATACTTCAGAATCCGAAGGTTCTGAAGGTGAGTCAGAATCAGAAGATGATTCTGAAGGTGACTCTGAAGCCGAGTCTAACTCTGAAGACGAGTGTGACTCTGAAGGTGAATCTGATTTGATCCAGATTCTGATGGTGACTCAGACTTTGGGAATACTCCAGACACTAAAGGTGGTCATGCTTCTGAAGGTGGTACTTTTGGGGTTCTAGCAGCTGATACTATTCCAGCATCCGAAGAAGATTCTGAACATGTTCAGAGGCCACAAAGATTCTTAAACACTCCAAGAAGATTTGCAGAGTTTGACATGATGTAAGATACTAAAGTATACTCTAAAGTAGAAGTCATTTAGTGTTCCATGTTAGTAGACTTTGAACCAGTGAGTACAGAAGAAGCTCTCAAGAAGAAAGTTTGGCTGAAGGCCATGAAAGAAGAACTTGAGGCTATATAAAGAAACTGAAAGCTCTGTGTTTTGGACAAATTTTGGTAAAACATAAATGTTAATTCAACAAGGAGATCAAGCTGAATAATTCTGCAGAAGACGTGATGTCGAAAGAGATGTCCCAGCATGCAAACTTGAAATCCTGGACTGATTATATCAAATTGATTTAAATCTGTTGCAACACTCAAGGAGCAATTGCAGCATGGATCAAGGAAAGATTTGTTCAAAGATAGAAAGCCCAAGACAGCAGAAGCCTATAAAAGAAGACTTAGAGCTAGGATTTGATATGCCTTTTGTAACCTAGTTCTCTTGCATAAGAAACAATGGTTTAGGGTTTTGAGAGTCGTTGGCTCTCTAGGTTGTAAGTCTCCCTTTGTATCAGTTGATGCATTGTGGTAGATATAGGTGTCACACATATCCATAAGCCTTGAGGTATTGGATTGTGTATTATTCTTGGATGAAGCTTTTAAGCAAATTCGAGATAGCTTGGTTGTCAAAAAGCTTGACAGCTTTCTGTATTGACAGGGATGATGTAGAAATCACAGTTGGTGATTAAGGGAAGTGAGAGGGGTATATCATATCAGAGTTGTAAACATTAGAGTTTAACTGTGGTAAAGGTGTTCATTGGGTATATGTTAGGATAAAGTTGTAAATGGTGGAGTTTAGCTTTGTAGCAGTTCTACAGATAGTGGAGTCTTCTTCCTGGATTGGTATCCCCCAGATGTAGGTGAATTGCACCGAACTGGGTTAACAATTGTTGTGTTCTTTATCATTCTGCAGATTTATGTTTTCTGTTAGGGTTCATGATAAACATGTTGGATCAGATGTCGTGACATCTGTGATTCTGCAGTTCTGATATTCAAGGTATTAGTCTGTTGTTGCGCCTCTATATTTAAATGATTATGTAGCACAATGTCTTGACATGTGTTAGGACATTTGTTGTCTGCATATGCCAGAATTTCAACTGGTATCAAAGCAGGCATCCTGTCTGGATCTGGATGAGATCTTTGGGAGATACTTTCTAGCGTTTAAATAATGAGGAGTTTTGAAGACCAGATCAATCAACTCAGACATACTCAAGGGTATTAATGGATGTTCTGGATCGAAGGTAACAACCCGGAGGTCGTTCAAGTTGCTGAGGAGGTTCTACAACAACTGCAGGAGAAGTGGCTAGTTTTCTTGTTGGGGTGTCATATAAGATGTTCTGACATCTTATTAAGGCAAGCAGGATCTATTCCTTAGTGGGACCGTTGAATGTGTTTCTGATGGAAGAGCTCTAGAATTATGGGATTCTGGAGTTGTTGCTGAAGACAGATGGTAGAAGATCTCAATTGTCAGCCTCTATATATGAAGATATCTGCATCTTTTTATTCCAAAGTCGGGAGCGATGGAATGGAAAGAGTTGTTGGAAGATGTCTGTTATGATGACTTGGTACTTGGAAGCTTTGTTCCATAGTACAGTGTGAAGTCAGTTGTAGAGGAAAGGAGTTGAGTTTAGGTTTATCAAGTTCTTGCTCTGGGAGTTTGATAAAATGTTGATCGGCTAGGTTGTCAAAGATACTTGAGAATTATCTCAAGTCCACTCATAAAGGCGTCTCATTCGTGCATCTAGAGTCTTCTAGTTATTCTTCTGACTAGAAGGTGTTTCTTTGAAACACAATCTGAAGAAAGTAGAGGTGATTTATTTTTGACATCCAAAACAACAAGGAAGGATTCATCTCTCTTAACCTTAAGGGTGGATCCAATCTGATTGGAGGTCTCAGAATCGTTGAGGTAAATAAGGTTCGTTCGGAGAGAATCTTAGTTACTTGAGTCAATGGTGGCAGCCTTGGTATCTCAACACCGTTCTTCAAAGAAGATACTTGCAAAAGATTAAATACTTGATAAGTGTTCATGAAGTGATCTGGTGGAGCTTAGCTACAACAGTGAAGAAGGTTTGTTATACAAGGATTTAAGATCAATTGTTATTTGTGGAGTTCACAAGTATTTAATTGATTATCCTTGAAAGTCAAGATTGCTGATGTTCAACAAGATGTTGGAACATCTCATCATCAGAGTTTGTGCAGAATCATGGGAGGGGTACTGCATACGCTTTAACATCTGTTTTAGTCTTGGGTGTTGACCTAAGAATTAGGCTTCAGTCTGGTGTGACAGAAGCATGTGATCTCTGGAGAATTTCCTGCCAAGAAACTAGTATGGACTTTGATGCTGTTGAAGATGAAGATGAAGACATCATAATCTTGATGGTTACATCTTGGATCAGTTTATTTCAGATCTAGGTACTTGGGAGCATGAGATCTTGCTCTCATTGGAAGTCAAAGTTAAGTGGCAGTTATCTCTTACTTTCTACAGACTGCTTTATTAAGGAAAGTGGCATTCTTTGGTATGGCTATAGTGTAGTCTAGGACTACTTTATCATCTGAAGATTCAGATGTGGCAGGTGTGAAGTCTTTGGAGTTTCAAAGCAGGATGGAGGTTGTCTACTCAAACTTGGTTGTTGAATCAAGTCTATGAGAGCATGGAACTCTTGTTCTGTAATTAGGAGGAGGTTCTTCTAAGTGGCAGAAGGAGGAGCTGAATTCAGCAGCTGGATATCGTATCAAAATGTTTTGACATCTGGTTTAACATCAGAATCTCAGCTGGTGATGTGGCACATCAACTTAATATAAGGTGATCTACAGGAGAATGGAAGTTATGGATGCTTCAAAAAGGTCTATCTCATACAGTTTGTGGAGCTGTGGTTTGAGAAGATGTTACATGTCTAAGAGGCTTGGTGGATCCAAGATGTCTTGCTATGGAGCAAATAGTTCATGTGACTTAAAGATCTGATTTCATTGGTGGATCAATGTATCTTGTGGGAGTTTTGAAGAAGAGTGAGATCAATCAAAAGGTGGCATTTGGTTGGTTTCATAGTGTGCATTCAAGCAGGGTGCTTGGAACTGATTGCTCTTGTGCAGATGAGTGGTTGGTTGAAAACGTAAGGAGGATCTGGTTCATTTTGGAGCTTGTGGCAGAAGTTCTCAGTTGATGAAATATTGCCTTCTTTTGGTGGATGAGAGTTTATTTCTCTCTGGGTTTCTGAAGTTCTCTTTGTTCAAGCTGGTGGCGCAGTGTTGTGTGAAGATCTTCAGTTTGGATTACTATACAGATAGTAAGTCCAGTGGTGGAGCATATCAAGAACCAAGGTGTGTGGTGTTTGTGATGTGTGCAGAATGTCCTAACTGAAGTTAGAACATTTTTGGGTTGGTTATCCTTGGAGAAGGATTTCAAGTTTTGTGAGGAACTGGTTACTTGCATCATGTCTATGGAGTATCTACCTTGTCATATGGGAGAATTATGGAGTAGAAGAGCTGTCTGGGAAGTCGATGTAAGGGTTTTCGTAAGACTGAAGTGGATCATGAGTTGATTGCATGAAGGTCTGGATTCTGATGCGTTCAGAAGTGGATATTCACCAGGAAAATCAAAAGTATTCCAGGTTATCATACGGGAGAATGATGAAGGAATGACTGTCTTGGATTATGGGGTGTCTATCTCAGTTGCAGGCCTTGTTGAGGTTAGTGGAAAATCTTGTGAAGGAGATACTGCCCCTTGCTACAAGTCATGCTAGTAGTGGATCAGCTTGGCAAGCTGAGAAGTTCTTGAGCATGTATACGATATCTGACATCGTTATAACAAACTAAGGGGCCATGTGCGTCTCTTTGAGGAATATGGATCATTCCAGATCAATTGGGTTGTATCTCAGGGAACAAGGAGGTTTATACATGAGAATTCAGAAGGAATTCGTGTAGTGTATGGATAGTTTCTGGACGAGAGGGATCAATGGAGCTTTGATCTCAATCCAAGAGTTTGTTATGTTAGGATGATGATCCTAATATTTCCTCACGGGTAACATGATGGTGTTCATGTGTGAGTGATTATTGGTTCTTGTCAGAAGAAGCAATAAGAGGGGTTGATGATTGTGTTCAACAGGTAGATTGGACTGAGGGTGCGCTCTTGAAGACATGAAGATGCGTCTTATGTTTTCCATTCATCAACTTAGTGTTCATTGGAGGAGCACTGGTTATCTCAGATAGGGGGAGATGCTCCCTGATCTAAGATATATTACTGCGGGGGTGCAGTTCAGGTTCCAGTTTGTATTGTGCGTCAAGCAAACTGTGATTATATTTCCATCCTGAGAGGATGAGATGTCAAGAAGGATGTCTTGACATTTGTACTGTTGCAAGTTGGGGGAGACTTGGCAGTGCAAGTTACATGGTTCTTAATGGATTCTTAAGAATCATTGGTTGAGTCTGGGAGAATTTATTTTTCTCTGCAGACTGTGATCTCAAGTCTGTGAAAGATATTGTTCAATACAGAAGTTTTTTTTGAAACCATGTTGGGTATGAAATGATCAAGGACGTCATCGTAGGTCATATGAGTGGAGAGTATCTGGAGAATCTCTGACAGTCTGATGACAGAGGTATTGATTCCATCTTGGAAAAAATGCTTGGGGCGTGTACTTGTCAGGAGGACGCGTAAAATCTTGTCCTTGAATATGCATTCACATGTGTTGGAACTTGTACCTCAAGAAGAATCAGTCCAAAAATGAATAAAGACATGAAGATCGGGTAGTGGTTGATGCAATTCAAATAATGGGATCTCAAAGTTCATCTTACTCATTGCTATGTCATTCTTGCTGTCGTCTTTATGGCTTATATAAGGTTATGGGTGAGCTCTCTTTGGATCTGGGTATGCCTTGGTAATATTTGTCAAATTATGTCTAAAAAGGGGGAGAAATGCTCTGATCTTCTCATGAGAATCTCACGTCTGATAAAGCGGCTTGGCAAAGATGCTCAAAAGGATGTTATAACATTGTCTGGGTCTCAGTTCTCAAATGGACCTTTGTGTCTTATGATCTGAGTTATGAACACAGTTATGTCATGTGTTCTGTGTTACCCGAGGAAGTTCCTTGCTGCTAAGGGTATTGCTAATGCTTTTTCCCAATGATTTTCTTATGCCTTTAAAGAAGAAATGGTATCTCTTCATGATAAGTATTGGTTCATGGGTTGAGGGGGAATGTTGTGCATCTTCTTTCTCATGTACTCCATCGCGGGTAAGGTGTAGGCCTTGAAATCAATCTGGAGTTTTACCATGCAGATATGTTTTAGCCAAAATTTTCCAAAAAGGGGGAGATTGAAAGCTCTGGTGTTTTGGACAAATTTTGGTAAAACCTAAATGTTAACTCAACATGGAGATCAAGCTGAATAGTTCTGCAGAAGACGTGATATCGAAAAAGATGTCCCAGCATGTAAACTTGACATCCTGGACTGATTATATCAGATTGATTTAAATTTGTTGCAACACTCAAGGAGCAATTGCAGCATGGATCAAGGAAAGATTTGTTCAAAGATAGAAAGCCCAAGACAGCAGAAGCCTATAAAAGAAGACTTAGACCTAGGATTTGATATGCCTTTTGTAACCTAGTTCTCTTGCGTAAGAAATAAGGGTTTAGGGTTTTGAGAGTCGTTTGATCTCTAGGTTGTAAGTCTCCCTTTATATCAGTTGATGCATTGTGGCTGATATAGGTGTCACACAGATCCATAAGCCTTGAGGTATTGGATTATGTATTGTTCTTGGATGAAGCTTTTAAGTAAATCCGAGATAGCTTGGTTGTCAAGAAAGCTTGACAAATTTCTGTAATGACAGGGATGATGTAGAAATCACAGTTGGTGATTAAGGGAAGTGAGTGGGGTATCTCATATCAGAGTTATAAATGTTAGAGTTTAACTGTGGTAAAGATGTTCATTAGGTAGATGTTAGGATAAAGTTGTAAACGGGGGAGTTTAGCTTTGTAACAGTTCTACAGATAATAGAGTCTTTTTCCTGGATTAGTATCCCCCAGATGTAGATGAATTGCATCGAACTGGGTTAACAATTGTTGTGTTCTTTATCATTTTGCAAATTTATGTTTTCTGTTAGGGTTCATGATAAACATGTTGGATCAGATGTCGTGACATCTGTGATTCTGCAGTTTTGATATTCAAGGTATCAGTCTGTTGTTGCGCCTCTGTGTTTAAATGATTATGTAGCACAATGTCTTGACATGTGTTAGGACATCTATTGTCTACATATGCTAGAATTTCAGAAACAATACTTGGGAGTTGACTATGCTTCCAAAGAACGAGAAACCCATCAGTGTCAGATGGGTTTTCAAGGTGAAACTGGAGCTATATGGATCAATTGGCAAACACAAATAGGGTTAGTAGAAATAAGGTTTCTACAGAAACTTGGGTTAAATTACTTTGAAGTGTTTGCTCCTGTAGCGAGACATGAAACGATCAAACTGGTGATTGTGATAACTGCTAATATGAATTGTCCTCTGATACATTTATATATGAAATCTGCCTTTCTGAACTGACCTTTGCAAGAAGAGGTATACGTGTTATAACCTCCCGGATTCTTGAAAAAGAATCAGGAAGGGATGGTGTATAGGTTACATAAAGCGTTATATGGACTGAAACAAGCTCCTAGAGCTTGGAATTTGAAAATTGATTCATTTTTCAAGCTTCAAGGATTCAGAAAGTGTGAGATGGAGTATGGTGTCTACGTTCAGCATACTTCTGAGGGCAATTTGAATCTTGTATGTTTGTGTGTTGATAACATATTGCTAATAGGAAGTTGTTCAGATGAGATAGCTAAGTTCAATAAGGTGTTGATGAATGAGTTTGAGATGAATGATCTAGGAAATATGACATGTTTTCTAGGGATGGAGGTTATGTACTCTGAGAAAGGAATAATCTTGCATCAGCTGAAGTATGAACTTGAGCTTTTAAAGAGATTTGGGCTGCTGAATTGTAAGGCTGCTATCACACCATTTGAAACGAATCACAAGTTGAATTATGATGTTGAGGGTGATGATGTGTATGCTACAAATTTTAAGTAGTTGGTTGGATCTCTGAGGTATTTGTGTAATACCAGACCTAATATTTACTATGCAGTTGGAATGGTTAGTAGGTTCATGAGTAAATCGAAGTGGTCTCATTACCAAGATCATATCAGGATTCTGAGGTATATTTGGGGGACTCTGAAGTATGGAGTTTTGTTCCCTTCTGATGAAAAGGCTAATTCAAAGCTGATGTGTTACTCGGACTCTGATTTATGTGAAGATAAAGTTGACAGAAGAAGTACTTCTGGATATTTGTTCAAGTATCTGGGAGGTCCTATTTCTTGGTGTTCCAATAAGCAACCAGTTGTTGCTTTGCCAACCTGTGAAGCTGAATACATTGTAGGTGTCGTGGCTGCATGTCGAGCTGTTTGGCATCTGAATGTACTGCAAGATCTGAAGATCAAGGTAAACAAGCCTTTGACGCTGATGATTGATAACAAGTTTGCAATCAATCTTGCTAAGAATCTAGTTCTGCATAGGAGAAACAAACATATTGAGACTAAGTATCATTTTCTGAGAAGGCAGGTTCAGAATAGAGTGCTAGAAGTTATACACTGTAGCACCCAGAAGCAACTGGCAGATGTTCTGACAAAAGCAATCAAGACTGATTAATTTCTCCACTTGAGGAATGGAATTGGTGTTGCTTGTTTTGATTATCTGAATATAAATTAAGGGATGGTGATAGAAGTGATACATATTTAGTAGTAGTAGTAGTATTAGTTTCGTTAAGCTTGATCTAACTAGTGTAGGTTAGCATTTTGCCTACGTGGTATTATTGTTTGTGTATATAAACAAGTGTAGCTTTCAATAGAGGTGAAGCATAACCATTCACTGTAACCATTTTGTAAGAGTAGTGGAAGTTTGTCATTCTCTTTCTTCTCTCTCATCTTCCATCTTCATCTTCTTTATCTTGTGCATCAACAGTTCTTACATAATATCTTATCTTTTTACTTGAATTTTATGTTATGTATCTAAATTTTTTATGTTATATCAGAAATTGGAAGTGTTAAAACCATTGAACTTGAAAAGCATTGGGTTAATTTAGATTTATTCAAAGTGGTGATGATGAATCATATTTGTCAAAATTTTGTACTTGTAGATTGAAATCAAAACAATGTAACATTAGAAACTTTGAATTAAATATGGTGTAATTTAATTAGTCTGTGTAAACAATCTAATTTAATATTTAGTGTAACCAATTTAATTTAATATTTAGTTAAAAAAATATTTTCCCATCAATTTTTGACAAAAATCAAGAGGTGTGTGGCAGTAGTTTTGAAATATAAATATGTTGTTGCTGGGGATCGAACTCATAACCATTTCAATTATCCCATTGGTTATTCTGAAACCGAGGAGTATATTAGAGAATTTGAATGAAGTATTTCGTTATCTCGCTTGTGTAACCGAGGTTATATCATCTTCGCGTCCGAGGTAAAATGGAGTTATTTGTAATTATGTGTGTATATATATATATATATATATATATATATATATATATATATATATATATATATGTGTGTGTGTGTGTGTGTGTGTGTGTGTGTGTGTGTGTGTGTGTGTATGTGTGTGTGTGACCAACAAAAGGCTCAAATTTTCAAGGCCCAATCAATCTTAAATCCACTTCACTTGACCTAAAGTATTAAATCAGTTTACACGCTAAGAGCAAAGTATAGTCTTTGACCTCCACTTTTTCATTATACTCATCTTGAATCTTGAACTGCCTTAGGCATTGGACTGCTAACCATGCAGGCCCACCTCGTGCCACCATAAAGGAGATCACAACAACCGTTCAAAATCATAAGTTCATGAACTGCATCTATTTCTGGTTCCCGAACAGAAAAGTTGTGATGTAACACCATAAAACCCCAACTCTCTATATATAAAAGATAAGCATATTATTTCTCAAATATAGGTGGTACACATGCTCAACATGCATCATTCGTCAATGTAATAATATAAACATGCAGTGGAGTAAAATATCAAAACTTCAAATGATTCACTTATTGGTCTCAACATGATTTACTTAGTTAAATAATCCAAGCAACTCAAGAAAACATGACATGTAACAAAAACAACTCGTCTCTAGTGTTACATGTTAGAGCGGAATGCGGAAATACTAAGCAGACTCAACAAAATGATAAATAAAATAAAGTAGGCATCTACGTCAATCCTTCCACACAGCAACGACTAATGCTCCTCTACCTGAGTGTATATACCATCAACCCAACAAGCGACACAAGCAAACAAAAAGGGGTTATAAACACGTTCATAATGTTAATAATAAGTTAGGACATTATCATTCACAATATTCACCAACACGTGAATTATTCACAACAAAAATAATCACCTCATAATACAAACATGCGTGCAATGTGATCAACACCTCGACTCTAATTTATGTGGTATCAATCTTGGACATCAGAGTTATGTTACTGATTTCGTACACTCACTAATGGTTCCCCTTCGAATCGGGTTCCCCATTGATCCCTGACTCGTCATTGGTCCCCTCTTCTGAACCAGAGACTCGTCACTAGACCGAGGTCCATACATCTATCACTGACACACATGATGTATGATATGCAACAACAACATACATGTGCAATAATCACCACATGTTCCTCTTCAAACCTAAATCATCGCCCAATAAAGCCACCACAATATTTTTTTTTATCTAACTACACTTCTCAATATATATGTGTGTGTGTGTGTGTGTGTGTGTGTGTGTATGTGTGTGTAATCACAGCTCAACATATAATTATATATCATACATTCACCAACAGGGAAAATACTAATGTATGTGCTCAACACCACTCATCAACGTAGTAAACATATTATTGCTTATGTAAGCTCATCAACAGGGTAATAATAATATCCTACAACCCTTGCACTCGACAGGGTCAACTCATAACCCTTCAAATAACTTATTACAACAAATCATTATTTACCTTTGTCTCTAATACTACCTTATGCATTTGGCAATGGTTACCTTAACCCTCGCCTCAAACTCCAAAGTCACATTTATGCTATTTGGCAATGTTTTCCCTATAACTTTAAGTAATAAATATCTCCAACTCTAAACTTGGCATAAGGACTCTAAACTTATCCCTAAACATTTCAGACTTAGCTCTTAGAATATCAAACTCAACTCTCTTAATCTAAATTAACTCGAAAACATAATGTCTGACTTTAAAATAGCCCAAAAAATTATATACTTTTCATCAAATTATGAAACTCTCTAGTTTAAAAGATCATTAAACCTTCTTTCTAACGCAACTAACCGCACCTCAAACGGACTTACGAAACTCAAGTTACGCGTGAAATAAGATAACCAATGCATGACTAAAATTTGACTACACCTATGGTATAAAAACCAGAGATCTGATACTGTTTTGGGTTCCTAAACCCAATTTCCCCACTTCTAAAGAGTTATTATTGCATTAGCTTTCTAACACAACTATGACACCTCAAACGGACTTACAAAACTCAAGTTACGCATGAAACAAGAAGGTCAATCCCCTTATATGTCTACCTATGATTTTCTGCAATTTTATCTCTATTTAACTTATTTAAAACTCTATTCCGCCTATTTGAGTTTCTACCACTTCCAAAACATACCTATAAACATAGCCATTGAAAAATTAAATATTCTAACTCTCACCCTATTATATAGATCTACAACTCACAAGCAAGCGCCATAACAAACAAATTACAACTATTCAAATTTTATATTTTATGCCTTAAGGTCTCACCACAGTTCATCAAGCAACACCATGGCATCAACAGGGCAAACCAGTTTTCAAATTATACAATTTCATATGATCTCGCCTTATGGCGTAACTATTGTTCATTCAATCAGTCTGCCTTATCAAAAGGCATCAATAGGGTTATCAAATTCAAAGTACATATCAACTAAAAATTCACATCATATTTGAGAGTAAAAATATTATTAACTGATCGCCTCAAAGGTTTTGTCCAAACCTTTTTGGCCACAAACATCAAGTACAGAGAAAGAACATAGAGAAGGCGGGAGGGTAACAAACCCTCGATATCCCTCTGTTTAGCCACCCACATATGAATAATTCCCCTACCTCGAATTTACAAATCGGAGAAACTTTTTTGCTTTTGGGATTCTCTCTCTTTTTCTTCCAAACGATTGCTCTAGGTTATCTGCCTCTTGCCTCTTTTCTAGAATTTTCACAATCTCTCTAAAGTTCCCCCTCAACTTATATATTTATTTACCCTAACTTAATCCAAATCTCCTCTCACCCCTCAACTCTCCTTACACACCTACTCTCCCTTTTTTTTCTTCTAAAACTCTATTTTCTATCATTTCTAATATTAAATAAATCAATTAAAAATAATAATAATTCTAATTAAATTTCTACCCATCGTCAAATAATTCGATAAATCAAATAAAACACTCAATTAATAATATAGGATAATATAAATTCTAACTTATTAATAACCCACAATTCCCCACTTCTACACAAAATTTAATATCACAAAACTCTACTCAAAATTCCTCAGCTTAATTAATTAAACTAAAAATATCTAAAACTCTATAAAAAATAAAAATAAAATATTAAAATTGGGGTGTTACATGTGCCGTATATGAAAATCGACTTCCGATTCCTATGATTTCCACGATTTCAGATCTAATATTTGATTTACCTGTTCATAACCTCCTTAGGTCACTGAATCAAGAGCAAATTGACTTCCGATTTCCACACTTTCCGCGAATTCACAATTGTTTTCCAACTTCACCGTTATCAACTTCCTCATATTTCATAACCGAGAAGCTCATAAGCGAACACGAAAACATGTTGCAGTCAATTCGATCCATCATTGTTTCCGCTCTAATTCCTTGGAATCCAAATCTTTGAATCTCTCAAGAACTTCGCAAAATAACATAAGGAAGAATCCCATATCCAAATCTAGGTTTACGTCTTGGTTTAAAGGCGATTTCCATGAGGTTCAAGCCAGAGATTCGCAATATGTCCTACAAACTAATCTCGCTCGTACCTCTCATCGCTACCGGGGTACTTACCCTGGCGACATCATAAGATACCACAAGTTAATAGTTAATGATTGATAGGTACCACAACTTCATAGTTAACTTCATAGTTAACGTTAATTGTCAATCTAGCACATGGGTGCCTCCCAAAGTCATCACAGGATTTCCACTTGATGCACTTGGGCCTCCTTGGGCCAAATCAAATAGCAAATGTTCACTAAGAAGGCCCGAAGAAAGTGACCCAGAACTTCAGTTGCAAGGAGGCTGGTCGATGGCAGCCTCTGACCCCTACCCAGTATCCCCGTTCCAAATGAATAACTGGACGGGAATAGCAACTCTTACTCCTTCTAAGGAAGTCGGAAGGGAAAGCCGATCATCAGACCGGATCGCCCATAGACAGGTCGTCAACCACCTTTAAGCTAATTTAAGTAGATAACCACTATGGAGTAGGAAGATGTTAAAAGATCTTGGCCCTAGTGATCAAGAAGCATTTTGCTGAAACATTAGACATAACAATTTGATGAGCCAAAAATTCAACGGCTGGCCTCAAGCTACATCCTTGGAGAAGCCGACCATCCGATTGTATATAAGCCGATAAATACATAGCAGTGTACCATGACACCGTGTCCAATCAAAGAAGATGTTTTGAAGCGCAAAATGCACTCAACCTAATGCCCGGGAAGGACAATGGCCAAAGAACCCATATACCGTTCGCATATACCAGAGTCACCGTTGAAGATTTATCTACCTAATAATTTCATTATTTATTTGTAACGAATTCAATTCATTATATATATATATATATATATATATATATATATATATATATATATATGTTGTATGCTTCTTTGTCTCTCTTTCTTTTATAGTGCTCAAGACAAGGGAAACAAAGTTTAAAAGAATGATTGCGTATCTGATATAGACTTAACACACTTTTGCGATTCTAACATGACTTAACCACATCCCATGCCCGATTGTGTGTCCTATATAGACTTAACGCATTTTTTCCATTTTGATATGGTTTTAGCGTATTACTTGCATGAATGTGTATCTTATACACACTTAATGAATTTATGAGATTCTGACACGACTTAAACATATTCCGTGCCATATTATTATCCAATACAAACCAAATGCATTGTTGTTATTCTGATACAGCTCAACCACACACCTCACGTGACTCCTCATTAGAGGCAAGTTAAACACATTTTTGCGTAGCTGGCAGCCCCCTCCCTCTTTGGATTAAGCCAATCCAAAGGCGTATATGGTGGAGCCTAGAAACATCCACCTCGATTCGAGTCAAGCCTTGGGGGAAGGGAAGACGATCCTACCCTTGATCGAGGAATAGTTCTTTGTGACACAAAGCAAATTACAAAGTACGACCACATCAAAGTGATTTCGTCGATCCCAGGCCTCTCCCCTAGGAGCGCAGCCAAACTGACAAACATGATGTAGAAACCAATACATTACTACAACAAATGCTAAATACAATAAGCAAGTATAGCAACCAAAAATTGTAGCTAACATCATTCGATATGCTAAGTCACAAGTCACAAAAGAAGGGAAATTCTTGAGGCATAATTGCCACTTCAATATAATGAAATGAAATATTCCCTTCGTAAAGCAAGCAATAAGGATTATCACGCCCTAAATGGATATCCCACTGTAACTGATGTACGCCGGTTGTCCGACCAAAAAATTTAAACTTTGCAAGGTAAAAGAGTCAGTCTAGAGATACAATCTGGACGCTGCCCGCTCTCAAATTTTACACACTAAGATCCCTCAGCTCCTACCCTATTGTAATGAGGGCATAACCTAGACAACTCCTTGAGTTTTGCAGCATAATTCACAACAGTCATGTTTCCTTGCTTTAGCTCAAGGAACTCAATCTATTTCTTGCTACGAGCATCGACATTGAAGTATTTCTCTAGAAACTCCCACTTGAAATTCTCCTAGGTGATCTTAGTACCTGTAGCCTCTAACCTCTGGCAGACATTATCCCACCATCACTCAGATTCTTCTTATAGCATATGGGTCCCAAACATAACTTTCTGAGCATCCGTACAAGCCATAACTCGGAAGATTTTCTTGATTTCCTGCAGCCAAATCTGAGCACCCTCGGAATTATATATCCCGTTATAGGTATGTGGATTATTCCTTTGGAACCTTCCTAGTCCACAAAATTCATCAATTGCACCCTGATGATTCTGGTTCACCTATAAAGCTATGTTTGTCAGCGCCATCACATGAGCCATTGCTTCCAAAGCATCGACAATTGCACGATCATTCCTACTAGCCAATTCTTTCTGCACAATCAGTCAAAATAGATTAACTAATCGTAAAAAGTAAAGCAAATAGCAAAATAATGAAGTAAGCATCGACAGTGTCTACACACATGTTGCGCGCAAAAGGGTACAATTTAGTCATAACCTATGCCGAATGGACCAACCTGCTCTGATACCAACTATGTAACACCCTAGAACCCCACAACTCTTATTTAATTAAAATCATGAAAATAAAACATTTTTATGAACCAAGGGTGTCACACATCTCTTTAACACAAACATGTTTCTCAAAACTTTTTCAAAAATACGCAGCAGGTAATCTCAAACAGGTTCAACTGAATAAATCCAAACATATAGTTCAATACTCAAGCATGAGGGAAACAATCTCATAAATCTCATAAAAAAACACAAAACAAAACACAAATAAAACCAAATCATATCCCAGTGTTACATATAAGAGTGACGCCATGGAACTAAACAAAACTCGAAAATGTAAATAAAGAAGAATGCAATATGTGCCCTTCTCCAACTCACGTCTATTGCACCATACTTGTATATGTAACATAGGCATAACGAGCCACACAACAACATAAAAGAGGTGAGAATAAATTTACATAAGTTATTGGTGTATTAGTCAGCAAGGATAACATTCACGGACATAACACAAATTATACATGTAACACCCTAAATCCCTAAACTTATATAAAAATATTTAATCGACAATTTAAGGTGTCACTACGACAACCATATAAAAACTTATTAACACATTTGAATACAAGCAGCGGAATTAACATAATAACACCATCAAAATTAACCTTCACAAATAAAGTGTTAGACATTAAACCACATGACTGTGAATTAAATCAAAACATATTAAAAATTCCCCATTCCCGGTGTTACAGAGTAGAGCATTGAATTGACTAAAAATGGTAAATAACAAAATAAATGCTTAAATGCACTTTTGGCCCCCCTAGTTTGGGCGTTTTAAACAAATGGTCCTCCTATTACAAAACTTGCGATTTTGGTCCCTTTATTTTGATGGTCTTTGAATTGTTATAGTCCCCCTCCAATTTTGCATACGTGACAGTGATAATTGGGATAAAAAAAATATTTTTTTAATTAGGTGGCAAGGATGACTAGGATATTTTAATATTTAATAATATTTTTAACTAATTTAATTTTTTAATACTTTTTTTTAATTAATTAATTAATTAATAATTATTTATTTTAATTATATTTATTTATGATTTAGAAATATTTTTTGATATTAATTAATTTAAATTTTAAAAGAATTTAAATATGGGCTTTTTACCCAAGCCTCATTTAGAATATTTTCAACCCATAATAAGACAATAGAGTATGTTTATGTGAGATATATAAAGACTAATATTATTCAAGAAAAAAACAATGTGGAATTCTACAGTGAGTTATAGCAACACAATTCATACATTGATACATCATTAACACACAAGTATATGCATTGAAATCTCAAATCACATTAAATATACACCACAATATATGCTATTGGAGTGATTACAATAGCATACTTAGTGAAAGGATTAATTACAGTAGCTATATTGTCTCTGCTACTTAAAAAATTCTATGTCTGCAGTGCCATGGTTTGCTATATATTACAACATAATGAATTTTCATCAGCTTTTTTTCACCAACAAAGCTTCAGTTTCTATGTCTGCACAAAACTTCAATATCATCTTTACTAACAAATTAATAATACAACATGATGAATTTTCACCAGCTTTTTTTCCCATCAAGAACAGAGTATTATGTAATGGAAGTTCCACATTGCTGAGTTTAGTTTTATCAGATGCTAGAAGTTCTTTTTCTGCAGCTCGAACAGAGTATTATAAAATAGAAGTTCCACACTCTCAGGTAATTTTTCTAGGTCCAATTTCAATGAGGGAACAAGCAAATGCACGTGAAAAAACAAGAACAAGTGATTTTAATTATCTTGGTCTTAAATGGAATGCTGTAAATCAACCATAACATGGTTGATACATGTAAGCTTGGATACCAATTAATTCAAAGGTGGACAGAAACACATGCATGCAAGGTTGTTATTTTTGTGTTTAGTGTTTGTGTTTAGTAAGAGTCACTTGAAAAATGAAGCTAAAGAAAAGGGTGAAATGGTACAAACTTGTAACTGCACTAGAGTCCCACATTGTTTTTTTAATAAATAATTTTAGTGTTTATAAAGGACAACAATGCATAATCCAATGTCTCCTTGGGCTCAAGCTATAAATGAATGCTATTATGAATTGAGCTTAAGCCTAGTAATTGTTTTCGAAATTTTAAATAATTAATTTCTAAAAAAATATTAATTAAAATAATTAGTTATTAATTTATTCTATAAAAATATTAATTAATAAATTATCCTAATCATCAATATCGCGTCATTAAAAATTAGCATTTATTCCAATCACTAATGCCACGTATGCAAAAGTGGAGGGGGATCACAAAAATCCAAAGACCATCAAAATTGAAGGACCAGAATCGCTGATTTAGTAATAGGGGGACCAAAAGTGCATTTAAGCATAAAATAAATGAAGATAAGCTCCATATACACATCGTACATCAACACACAAACACAACAACAAAGGGGTGATAATACGCTCAAATATGTTAGTAGTGCAAAAGATCAAGAAGGGTAGAATAAAAAAAAACAACAATCATCATAGGTAATGTATTCACACAACCATCATCAATCCACAAATGTCAATTATATGCAATGTGGCAACACCTCAACTCTATATGCATGGGGTACCAACTCAACAGTGGTTCTTCATACGAATCGGGTCCAAACATCTAAACCCCAAGCCCCATCATCTGAGCTCTAAGCCCAAACATCTGAACTCGTGACTCACATCTTTCACAACAACGATAACATATGATGCATGGCAACAACATAATAATGATTACAACCCCACATCTTACTGTAAACAATCATGCAACAAAAACAACATAACAATGATTACAACCCCACATCTGAATGTAAACAGTCATGCATATAAACGCATCAACAATAGTTCTCACTCTGAATTATGCATCTCGACAATCATCAGAAAGTATTCACAACAATTCACATAATTATACTTGCACTTCACAACATGTATTCACCCATCGAACAAACATTCACACAACACGCAATCATGCTATATTATATTATCATCACTTCATTATTAATTCATTTACTCACAATGATTAATCACTCGTTCTCCCTTTTCTCTCCCTTTTCCGCAAGCCTTGGGTTGCCTGCCTTGCCTCTTTTCTCTTGTTCAAAATTAATATATATTGTAAAAGTTCAAGCCCTCACCTTTTCTATTTAAACCAAAATTTAATTCCCCCAAATTAGGTTATTCTCTTATTACCCTCAACTTACTGTCACATTCCCTATATTACCCTTACTCCTCTTACTAACTCTATTTTTTTTATATTTTAATTTTTAATTCTAATAACTCAACTTCTACCAAATTTTACTATTTCTCTTAATTTTCTATAACTGCCATATTTTTATTTTAAATTTAAATTACTCCCAATAATACCATTTTTAATCATTCATGTCAAATTAAATTAATTAAAATTAATCCAATTAATTTCTACCTTTCCCTTAACTATTTCAAATATCCACCAAGACACATATATTCACTAATTATCTAAATAGAAACTTATAAATTAATTTAAATATTAAATAGAACAAAGAAAATTCAATTAAATAATATAATTGAATTTGGGGTGGTACAATACACATTAATTCTCATCCACAAATAATTACAATGCAAATGTGAGCTGCTATGGAATTCTCCTCTAATATGCATATGGTACCAAAAGTTTGGATATCTAAGTTATGTTACGGAATAATCCACGTCTCCAATTCCTCTCTGGAAATTGTTCTCTCTAAACAATGAGACCTTCATTGGCTCTCTGAGCACTTGACCTCGTCGGACCGAAGTCCTACCTATCTCCAATATACATGAAGCATGGACATATAATATCAATTACAACTCATAATCAACCAAAAAATGACATCTCATATCTCGTATCAACAAGGTCCTCTCTGAACCCATAATTAGCCAATATAAGGCTAACACTGTAATTCTCTCTGAATTACATAACTCATCAATATAATTAAATCTCAATATTTATATTAAAAATTACATAGAAAAATTATATTATTACTCAACAACTCGAAAACTCAACAACTCAATCTTCCTCATCAATTTATAAAATAGCTCAAAAAAATATCGATAGAGTAATGCTTATTATTTTATACTCGCAACTCAAAAAAAGGGTAACAATTCTTATCTTTTACTCAAGAAAGTTCTCAAAGGAACTCTAAATAGCTCTACAACAATCTCTGCAACTCCAAAACAACTCTAAAGTGTTCAAATGATAACTATTTCATATAAAGATAAATCTAATAAACTCTATTGGTTGACGGTCTGACTCAAATGAAACTTCTTCAGATTGATTTAGGGAGAGTTTTCAATGTGACTTCTCCAGATTGGCTACATCTTAACACCATATATCGGGAACCCCCCAGGCTGCGCACAGTCTCTTGGGCACATACCCCTTGACATGACTGTCCTTCGGAGTTCTCACCATCTCAACTTGGCGTGGTCGAGCTTCTCGACCGACGTTCATCATGTAAGCTTCTTTGATGTCAAACACATGCGAGCAGAAAACGTTTAATATGAGAATGACAATTCTAATGCAACACTCGTGTTAACCTGAAATTTTATTGAAAATGTGTCGCCAAGCCTTATGAACGAATCACTAGCTGGGATACAACATTGATTTTTGAATGGAAAACAATACGCACATGCAATACCAACAAAAATCTTATTAGCACAACTCATATGAGTCAAGAACGCTATCTCGCTAAAGTGCACTTTCGGAATAAACCCTGCTTCAATTAGGACTTTTAAGGGTTGTAACGTGGTTTGGTTCACGGTTTTGAGAAAAAAAGATTTAAGGCTCAAAGTTTATTGGTGCCCACCCATTCTTCGTGATGTTCTCCAGTCCTACGTTCAGCTAATTCGGCGCAAGCGCTCATCTCTCAAAAGGTTTTATGATCTTTAAAGAACCCATGCACTGATGGTTGAGACCTGATGAGGTTTTAGAGCAACAGTCACCCCTTTTTGTCATTTGTTCGTGGTCACACGACTTTGTTCTTGGTCGAGGATTTTTCTTTGTAATCCTTTTCGCTTTTCGCTTTTCATTCTTTTGCTTTTTGATTCCTAATTTTTTCCTGGACTGACTCTTTTTGAATTTTTCGATTTTGGAGTCTAGCAGGATGCCCTAACTTTTGCCTAAGTCACTTGTTTTCAAGTTTTCGACTTAGCGGGCTTTCTTTCTTTTCTTTTTCTTTTGATTCTTCTTTTTTTTTTAACAAATTGTGTGACACCGTTTTGTCTGACTTGCTTGAAAGGGTTGTGACGGCCTCACTCCTTGATTTCTGATGGATAACCATTGTGGTTTCGCATCTCTTGACCTCCTGATACGTGAGGAAAGAAAAGTAATGGATCTTCAGATGCACACTCCTTTTGAAATTTGAACGCTCGGTCAAATTAACTGACACCTACCCTTCCCCTGGGTTAAATGTGAGGGTTTTTTCGTTTCTAGAAAGAAACTCCTACTTCAAGGCTCAAATGGGTTAACGAGGGTCTATCTCCCATATATCTCCAGTGTTTAGGGATTTGAAACAATGCATGTACATCCTCAACAGGGTTTTACCCAAAAGCACACAACCAAATATTTTGCGCTCTCAAATCATCATCCTCCCTCAAGAGTTTAAGGCAAGAAAGTTGGTATTGACGTGAGTGCATAAAAGTAAGATACTTCAGGAACAACACATCATTGCATTAAAATCAACATTCAAAACACAAACAAGTTTTTACATGCAGACAATGTTTAAACAAACAAATGAAAGCTACATATGAAAATGCAGTAAAGGAAGCTGATGATTGCCATTGTTGAGGAGACTTGACTCCGTCTGGACTTATTGCTTCTGATGATGTCTTCGCAGCCTCGAGTGCTCACTCTGATAAAGAAGCTTCACCTTGTGAGGGTACCATCTGGGGTGATGACCTTTGAGTCAATCAAATCTTGCACCTTGTGCTGGAATGCATTTCAGTTATCAAGTGTATCCCCAAACGTTCCTAAATGGAACTCACAGCTAACATTCATGTCATAGTCCGGAGGAATAGGGTATGGCACTGGCATGGCATTCCTCAGCTAAATCAGAGAACTTTTAAGCAAGCGAGCAAACAACTGACTGTAAGGAATAGGAATAGGATCAAATATCCTCTTGGGCCTTCTTGGTCTGAGTTGCCTCTGCTGTTGATTCTTCTGTTGCTGCTGCTGATTTGGGCGCCCAATCCGCCCCTGTACTTTCCTTTCCACATTCGGCTGAGTTATGAACAAGGGTTGCTGATATGGAGCTTTTGCAACATAAGGTTGTGGAAGAGATCCCTGACATGAGGTGGATCCTTTGGAAAAGGAAGGAGTCCCCAATTCCTTTGCAATAGTGGGAGTAAAATTACCTTGTTTACCAGTGCCAACTGATGTAAACTTGATTGACTCTAAATCAATGAGATCTTGGACTTTATGCTTGAACCTTGTATAATTCTCAACATTGTGACCAGGTGCCCCAGAGTGGAACTCACATCTAGCATTAGCATTGGGTCCCAGAGGAAGCTTTGTGGGAAGAGGTCCCAAACTAACACGTTCAACCAGTTTGAGCTCGACCAAATAAGAAAGCAACTGCGCATACGGCATCGAAATGAGATCAAACTTCCTCTTAGGCCCCTCTGACTTAGGATCCTCTTGAGGAGCAGGAAGTGATTGCTGATGAGAGAGCTCTGAAACTTCAGTTTGTGGAAGAGATTCACGAGACAATCCACGATCTAGAGCAAATCCCAAAGAGATGGGAGGAGTAAGGACCTCTGTTGTGGAAGCGAGCACATGATTGTTTTCCTTCTTTAACACCTTATTCGAAATTTCCATAACCAGGCCCACCTGAGTCCTCATCTGATTGACTTCCTCTCTTAGCAGCTTCTGTCCTTGGGACATGACCAGCATATCTTCCCCAAATTGCCTCATCTAAGTCTTCATTTCAGTCACCTCTGCACGGAGTTGTTCCATGGCTATCCTCTGATTATAACAGGCTGAGTAGTGGTGGCCGGTCAAGCTGTCAATTCTGAAGATAATACCAAGTCAGAATGAGAAATCTGCTCCTGAGCACCTGCTATGCGTATGAGTATTCAAATGCAAATTCCATGTTCGAATATTTCTAAGGATTCATTCTGCTTTGATTCAAGTTTTTGACAAAAGAACCACAAGAAATAAACGGAAACGCTCAACAGCGAGTCTCAAAGTTAATACCCCTTGGAAATACAAGAACATGTATGCAAAAATCAATGATGCAAATGCAACAGACATGGGATCAAGGTATCACTGCTCTGGACATGTGTTGTGCTGCTGAATGGGTAAGTTCAAAGGTCTGTTCTGAAGAGAATACCAGAATACCAGAATATCCGAATAACGGCCCATTCGAGCTGCTAGAATATCAAGATGACAACAGTACACTGATAATAAATCCAGAAAACCAGGTAGGTTGAAGGTCAAAGTCACCTGCGAACCTGCAAACACCCGTCCCCTCTCACATGTGGGTTCTAGAAAACGGGATCCTCAGTCTCAGATTCTCGATTTGAGAAGCAATAGTACATTCATCCCTCAGGGTACAATACTATCGCCAAACAAAGAGGTCATCCACTGATTCCCCCAAAAAAGGTCATCCTATAGCAAGTTCCCAGCATTGGGTCCTCGGGTCGAGAGTCGTAATGATTTGCCATTTCTCGTCTGCTATTATCGTTCTCGGGATGAGTGTCGTTACTGAGTCCTCGGGAATGGTCACCAGAGTCGACAGTTCCTCAAGAGAATAACTACTGGCCTGTATCAACATACAGTAGCAGATATCTCCCGATAGAACCTCGTCTGATTGTGGGGATCGTGATCACCCGCACGTGGTCAATACCACGGGAGCGTCACGCCTGCCCATGCTTATACCTAGGTGTATGCTCAAGTTTGGGTAATGGGCTTATCTCTCAGAACCTCCCAACCTGTCAAACAGAAAACCAGCACAGCACAGCACAGTCCAGCATAATAATGAAATGCAATGCAATAAATGGGGTAGAAAACAGTAAAACAGTAATATAGTAATACAATAATATACAACAAAATAAATCACAACAGATAAACACCTAATTAAATAAAAAAAACAAGTGCTAGGATCGACTTGCAAAAGGGGATGGACCAGCAAGAGGTCAACCTTTCCCTAGCAGAGTCGCCAGCTGTCGCTCCCGGGGATTTGCATCCATGGTACAAACGCGAAAGTGACGCGGAAAATAGAGTAGCTAGCAATGTGTATTTATCCCAAGAGAGGGAAAGGAAACACTGCGTAAACCTGAGAGAAGGAAAAGAACATGGTCTCACGACCAAGAGAAAAGGGTAAGGGAGTCGGTTACGTGAAGGGAAGGTGTTAGCATCCCACACGTTCATCGTACTCGATGGGATCCACACTTGTTGTCTCGATCAAAGGGTGTCGTCATCTGGAGCTCCACTGCTACTGGAAACGAGAAGGAACAGGAACAAAGGAGAGCGAAGAAATGGGAGAGAAAAGAAAAAGAAGTGACTCGATAGGACATCGCTCGTCCTATGCCTACGTACTCCCTCGTGCAATGGGAAAGTCAGAGTCAACGTAGTTCAGACACGAACTAAGGGGGGAGGTTGCTCGCCAAGACATTGCCGTCTTGTGCCTACGTATCCTCAATCAGACTAGAGAGAGGAAATCAGAGCAGTCGTAGTTCGACCTAACGAGGTCGGTTAGTGTTTTTTATGAGCGACGTTAGATTCGTGTCCGGCAGTTAGGGTCGGTGCCTGTTTGCGACGAGACGGAAGTAACGTGCCCTTTTCTGAAAATGAGTTGAACTTAACGATCCTGAAGGATGAAAAAGGTTTGAATTTGTTTTTGTAATTTTTAAGACAGAAGTGGTTTGAAGTTAGTACATAACTTGCATTGCACCCAAGTCTGTAACATAGGAACAAATACTTCGCGCATCGTCCCCAACAGGACGTACACTAAGTACCCTAGAAGAATGAAGGGAGACCCCCCATACTTCACTTCCCATATGTAAGGATCATGCGCAATACATGTTAATCTTTTATTAAGTGTTTTAGGATGGTTATGAGATGAGAAGAGAAGACTCAAGGAAAAAGAAAACACTAAGGGGAATTCTATCCTAATGTTGTCATGCAAAAGGTGGCCCTAAGGTTGAGTTTGAAAGGGGAACTTCTACCTAAGTTAGCATGCAAACGGAAGCCTAATGCTAATCCTACTCTAAGCTTAATCGAATATTAAGTTGGACTAGGTAGATCTAAGGGAGTGAATTCAAGACTTAAACAAGTCTTGAGATTCAAGGGAAGGAAAGAGTGAAAGAGAAGAAGAAGGAAAGAAGACAACGAGCAAAAACAGCAGCTACAACAGCGCATCTGCAACAACACAGCAGTAAAAGACAACACACAAGCAAGACAGCTTATAACAGCATGCAATCAGCACGAAGACAGGTGTAAAATGTCAACCAGCAGCACACTCAACAACATACATGCATATAGACGGCAGTAGAAACAGGGCAGCATGTGATTCGCTTGAATACAACTCAAACATGGAAAATCAAACATGTATCAAGCATTACATTTGACAATTAATCATGATCACAATCACATCACACACCATGGTACACAATACTTGAATTCACCATGAAAAAAAAACACATCATTTGATAATGGACAAGTCAAAACAAGCATGCATCTCATGAAGTTAAGTGCAAGCAATGATGTTCAAACAAACAACTCCAGCAACATCAACAACAAGTCACAATCAACATGCTCAAGAAGTGTGTGTTATTTGTCCATCGCATCAGGAACGCAACATCGCAAACATGATCATAAACGATAAAAATCCAAGAGTCGCGTGTCGAAAAATTGTGTGCATACAATAGTGTGAGGTTCAACAGCATCAAAACAGTCATTAGATGAGTATCATATCAATCCATGAAGATTAAAAGTGAAACGGGATCGAAACATGCTAAAAAATGCACAAAAAACACACTCTGCAGCAGTGTTAATCGATTAACCAATTGCAGTGCAATTGTGTTAATCGATTAACAGCTCTGATTATGCACATTTTGCACTGGTTAATTGATTAACCTAATTGCACTACAATTGGTTAATCGATTAACACTGTAAAATCAGCACAAAATCAGTTTGAAAAATCACTTTCAGAAGCAAAAGCACTTATGCAATCATCTCCAATGATCATGTTGTCATACCCCAAATTTTGACCACTAAGATTCCCAATCATTGTGCAAATCATCATCACAATATGGATGTACCTTTATGCCTCATCAATCTCCTCAAGCAATTGTTGAGCATTCACCATAATCAAAATTAGGTTTTCAAGCCCTCTCTGAGTGCTTAGACAAAGGATCAATCAAGGAATGACATGATATTCAACTTGTCTAACCTCTCAAACATCCAAAATGGATCAAGAGGACTGCCACTTCAAGGATTAAGCACAAGGTTGCTCCCTTCCAGGTGGATCAAGCTTCAAGATCGCCAGTGTCACCAAATTAGGGTTTTGGTCGACCAGGGCCTCCAGAAGGAAATTTTCATCTGGGCATGAGCCAATGATTCAAAACATATCCTAATATACTCCATGGAACCTCATGGACCCAATCATCAAGTCAATTTGGCCTCAAGGGATGCATACATCAAAAATCAGGAATTAGGGTTTCTTGACCAAATTCACCCCTAAGTTGACTTTTGGGACAAATCATGAACCAAGACCTCAAGACATGATTTGAGGGTCTCTAATATACCATATTGATCCATTTGGAACAATGGATTGATCCACGAAGCTTGAGCAACAAGTTTCAATTTCATCTGAACCACAGTTAGGGTTTTGCGAGAAAAGTCAACTGTAGCTTTGACTTTTGACCAAGACATGCTCCCAAACCCTAGGACATGATTCAATACACCCTATAACACCCGTGGAACATGTCCATCAAGTTTGATTTAGGTCAAGGACATGATTTCCTAAAGGATTGCACAGTTTGGAATTCATCTGACAAAAAGTCAATTGTGCACAAAAGTCAACTTTGACTTTTTGAGATTTTTCACAAAAATGGATTTTTAACCCTAAAATGATGTTAATGTATGATTTGAATCATCATTCATCAAGAAAAATCAAAGAAAGTGGGATAACTTGTAAAAAGGGCAACCATAAAAACTAAGAAAATTTTCTAAGTTATGAAATAAAGTGACAAAGGTACCAACTTTGGAGGATCATAACTCTTAAACCACAAAGCCATTCTTCCCCATCCAAAGCTTGATTTGTAGATCTCATTGCCCTCTACAAAAGCTTCATACTGATCTATGTCTAAATTCCTCATGAATTTTGAGTTATGGAGTGATCAAAATCAAGAAAAGTCACTTTGTTCCAACACTTGGTGAAAATTTCACTAAGTCAGAATCTGCCTTACTTTTTTCCAAATGTAGGGGGATTTTTCACTTGGATCCAAAAGGTATCAAAACCAAATATGATCAGACAGTTGTTGTATCATATAAGGGCTTTCCAAAATGGCCAAGAACATCACCAAATTCAATTTGAGCTTTGAGATATGGTAGTGGCAAGATGCCTTGCTGAAATCTGCCAAGGCAAGGCAGATTTTTGCATTTTTGGTCGATTTGCCAAAATCAGCCAATTCCAAGCCTTGTCATCACTTTGGACACATCTGAGGATTGAATCTAAAGGGGACAATCACTGAGCCAAGCCTCCAAAGTCCTTGGAACAAGAAATAGCATGCCAAACCTAGAATTGCCTAAAATAGGGACAAGACTCCAATTTTGGATTGGAGCATTCAATGGAAGCACCAAGGTGGCATGGACTGAGCTATTAGCAACTGAATTCAGTCAAGACTTATCCAAGACCAAGGGGACCAGCAGCCTGTGCCCTAACCTCTAGTCAATGGCTATAGGAGACTTGGATTTTCATTTGCCAACATTGGCAAACCCTACTCAGCAGTTGCCATTCACTATTCCTTGCAAAACAAACTTGCTCTACTATAAATAGAGCTCAATTGTGATCAGTTTAAGTACACCAAAGGCCTACAACACTTGCCTTTCTCAAAATCCACTTCTCACTCTCAAAAATGCCTTTCTTATCAAGTCACTATCGAATTTTTCAGTAGAGAGCAATTCCACTCAAACCAATCACACACACACCTCACATACATCATATGTGAGCTGATCAAACACTTAAACAACATCTGGAACACTGATTTCTCAGAATCACCAGTCAATTGCTCAAGGTTTTAACCAAGGTGATCCAACCAATTTCCATCAAGTCCAAGCATTCAAACACACTCCATAGGGTGTAGGGAAGCTGTTCAGATCATCACAACTCATCTGTAACACCTCCAACTCAGAAATCACTTTGAACTTGCTGTCACGACCTAGAGGTAAGCCTAAACTTGGTCATCTCTCAATCCATGCATATTTCCTCGCACAATACTTTTGCCAAATGTTCATAATCATGCATGGAATGTTTCCCCTCAATTAATTGCTTTGTTTGAATCGTGTATCAAAATTCTCAGCCTTCATGCAGAAATTAGGGTCTTGAGGTTTTGTCTTGATTTTTTATTCCATGTTTAATATAAATGAAATTAAATACCATAGACATGATCGTGAGGTTGAGACGAGTAGATTGGTATGTGGATTGCATGATATAATCAAGTATTCAGTGAGATTGGAGAGGAAATGCAAATCTGGACAAAACCCAGAACACGCGCGTGTTCTTGGCTCCCTTTTTGAAAATTCAAATATTTGAATTTTGTGATTTTATTTAATTGATTCAAAAATTAATTTCTCTCCGAGTTTTAATCATTTTGAGTTGATTCTTTTTTTAATAATTCACAAAAATGTTAAAATATTTTATTTTCCCAAAAATTCTCAAAAATATTATTTATTTCATATAATTGATATTTTTGCAAAGAATTAATGTTTTAATTGTTTTTGACATTTAAAATATTTTTTCCTTATTGATTTTGCAAATTTTAATGATTTCTAATCATTTTGTAGGGCAAAACTTGATTTATGAAGCATTAATCCAAGATCACAATTTGTTTTCCACATGTTAAACAATTTTGATCATTTTAATTGAATATTTTATTCAATTAAAACACATTTTGAAAACAAATTAGGGTTTTTGATTAATTCAACCCTCATAAATCATTTTCAAAACTTTTGGGCCTTTAATAGAGTGTAAGACCCAATCCTTTGTAAATACAAACTTTGGACCTCACTTATTGTATAAGTCCCGTGGTATTTCAAAAATTTCAGCCCGATCATCATCTGTTGAAAAACAAACTCTGGGCCTCTCCTCGAGCTATAAGTCCCATTCAAAACCTTCTGGGCCTCTTAAAAGAGTGTAAGACCCAAACCCCCTTGTACAAACCATTTTGGGCCTCACTTATTGTATAAGTCCCTCTGTACAAGTAAACGGTGCGATCGTCGCCTTTTAAAAAAATCAATTGGGCCTCTCCTCGAGCTATAAGACACATTCAAAACTTTTGGGCCTCTAATAGAGTGTAAGACCCAATCCCCTTTTAACCAAAACAACTTTGGGCCTCAGATATTGTATAAGCCCCTTTGCGTTAAAAGAAAATCTCGGCGCGATCACCATTTTAAACGAAAAATCATCTGGGCCTACCCTCGTGTTATAAACCCCACTCTTTTTCTTTAAACCTTTTGGGCCTCTTGAGAGAGTGTAAGACCCATCCCTTTGTACAACAAATAATTTTTGGGCCTCAGTCACTCGTATAAGTCCCTCTGTACAAATTCAACAGTGTAATCACTGGTAAAACCCCGGGCCTCTCCTTGAGCTGTAAGCCCCAAATCTTTCTTTTCAAAGCACTTTCTCCTTTGATTTTGAAATATACTGTTGTTTTCAATCTTTCTTTGTTGAACAACTAACCAAACAGCATGGAAGCTCTACAACCGAGTAAGTGGTTATATGCTTTCTTTATCCGCTTTCATAAACATATAATTGTATTGTGGGGCTGTTTCACTGTAAGTCTTCTTTCGTAAACTCATATCGACTGTGTAATAATAGTATAGATATTTAGAGTTTCCCCGGCAACTACGTCTAGGACTAGGTAAAGCCGTTTTGATCACTCTTAGAAATAGACGAAACTAGATCCCCATAGGATTACCAGACACAGTCTTCCCTCCTCTTGGGGTTAAACAATATGGAGATGTGAAAGGCAGATTCTTTTTGAACCCTTTCTCAGACTGTCACTCGTAGAAGTTGTCAAAGAAACTCTATTCCCCAGAGATAATCTTTTCTCCGTGAATGACATCTCTTTAATAGCCTGTCTTGAATTTCTCGGGGTTTAGGGACCCACAGGCTTCTTAAAAGCACCCTTAGGAATTGTCAAGGAACTCTACTCCCCAGAGATGATCTCTTCTCCGTGAATTGCATCCCTTGAGTTTCTTCCAAATTCTCGAACTTTCCTGGCTTGATCTATTCTTTGTGAATATCCTGTCTTGAACTTCTCGGGGTTTGGGGACCCACAAGATTCCTAAAAGCGTCCCCGCCTCCTCTTGGGCGTTGTACAAGGACCCGTCGGCTTCTTAGAAGTATTCATAGCCTCCTCTTAGGTTTCGTATAAATGATTTCTTCCTCCGGGAATGATAGCCTCCTCTTGGGCTTAGTACAAATTGTCCCTCGACTTCTTAAAAGTTTCCAGCCTCCTCTTGGGCTTTGTACAAATTATCCCGACGACCTCCTAGAGGTATAGGAACAGAAATCAATCATCTTAGTAGGACAGTGTTTCCAAGAGTCTACTACTGTTTCTCAAAGCATAGTACAAAAGATGAAACTCTAGACTTGAACAATCTAATTTCCTTGAGTCTCAAAGACATTCTCAAGCACTCTTCAAGAATAAGAAGGAACCCCGTAGACTCGGACAGTCTCAATACCCCTTTGGATTTCCCATTTCCTCAAAGAAAAGATAATATCCCTGATCCTCGAATCAAAATCCCTGAGTACAATGTTACTCACATAAGAACTGATTTTCTCTTTGAACCCATATACTGGTCACTCAACTGAAACAGTACCCTCTTTCGCCTCCATCTCGGGGTTCGTATGAGATACAAAAAGGGTTCTTATTGAATCAACACTTTAGCCTCCATCTCGGGCTTCGTACGAGATACAAAAAGACTTTCTTGTTGAGTCAAAACTTCCTTTTGCCTCTATCTCGGGCTTCGTACGAGATACAAAAACACTCTCTTGTTGAGTATAAAAGACTCTCTTGTAGAGTTAACCCTCTTCAACCTCTGTCTTGGGCTTTGTACAAGACCCAAATCACTCCCTTGTTGAGTATAAAACTTTTAGCCTCTATCTCGGGCTTCGTACGAGATACCATAAAAGACTCTCTTGTTGAGTCAACTCCCTTTTAGCCTCCTCTTAGGCTTTGTATAAGGAAAACCTTTTAGCCTCCTCTTAGGCTTTGTATAAGAAAACCACTGGTTGATCCAATCAGCCTTTTAGCATCAAAGCTGTGCCTCGTTCACAGTACACAAACATCAACAACTCCTTCCCTTCATCTAATCGCTATAAGCGGCAAGCCTCTGGATCATCTACATCCATGCCATTGTCCCTCTTTTAGCATGAGAAATTCCTAAGGAAAGATGGTATTGCTCTACACTGAGTTAAAGTCTTCTCCTTCAGGTTGGAAATCCCCTATAAAGGAAATTATGGCATTGCCGGATTCACACATCCCGATTAAAGTAATTCGCCTTTATAAACAGTTGTGACAAACAAACCCCTCTTTAGAGATGACAAATTCTCTCTAAAGACAACACCTTTTAGCTTCACATCTTGAGCTTTGAACAAGATACAAATAGACCCTTCAGCTTCACATCTTGAGCTTTGAACAAGATACAAACTACCTTTAGCTTCACATCTTGGGCTTTGAACAAGATATAGATTACCTTTTGCTTCACGTCTTGGGCTTTGAACAAGACACCAAAACACCATTTCCTCCCGTAGAATAGGAGGAACTATGATCGCTCTGATTTCCCTGTTTCGGAAAAACGGGAATACGTAGGCATAAGATTGAAAGAAAAATCTTAGCGAGCACACTAAACAAAAACCCAAAATCCCGTATATCAGTCAAAACATCCTAGTCCGTATTCCTGGCTAAAAGTCTAAATTCCCTGAAAATAACCTAAGAGACGTCCCCCCACATTGATAGCATCCGTAACCTAACAGACTGCTGTTTAAACTCAGTATGCAAGCAGGGTTAATTGGAGACATCTATTTCCCTTCCTTAGTCAGCTCACAATAGGATAAAAAATGAATCAACCTGTAGTAAACCCCAAAGAGCGACAGCGCTTAAGAACCGCGTCCAAAATCGCTAGCTACAGGAAAAATGGCGCCCACCGTGGGGCCCAACTGTTTTTATATCTTAGGTAGAAGAAAAGGGATTTCACTGGGATAGGAATTTTTGTTGACTTCACTAGGACCTTAGGTCAAAACCCTTTAAGTGGGGAAGGAACCACAGAATGGCGCCTCCGCCGGGGAGCCATTTTCTGTCAGGAACATAAGATTCATAGCTTTTAAAAAAGTCTAGGACATTAGGAGAAATATATATACTGCTTTTCCTAATTGATATCTGTGTTTATTTTTCTGCTAATGGGAATGCGTGTGATGCCGCATGTGGAAAGATTGAGTATACACTTAAGATAAGTGATGGCGACGAGGTCGACCATAAACCTCAGTGGAGGCTTCCCAATGCAACCCATTCCCTCTCACAGGCAATGGGTCGATTGTGATGTCTAAGAAGCTGAGGAGCCAACCCTTTTGTAGTGCGGAAACTATCAGAAATAGTTGTCACGCGATACTTCCCTCATTTGAGGCTGATGATCTATTCTCGGTGAATAACATTTTCTCTAAGATTTCATACAACTCGCTGGCGATCCGCTTGCTATTTGTTATTCTGGGAGGAGCTGATGATTTTGAGTACAGGTACAAAAATCACCCTAGTATAAACCTTTGGGATGGGTAGAGCCTTGACTCCATGACGACGACCCTTTGACCCCATGTTTTTTCTATGTTTTTGTGTGCTGCATTCATGCATTCATTTAAAAAACATTAAAACATTCAAAAAATTTCTCTTCTAGTCTCTCTGTTTTTTCAAAATAAACTAAGACTGTGATTGCAAATATCAGAGAAAAGGATTGCGCTAATGGATTTCGGTAGAAGGAGAACTCATAAGTACACCTTCAGGATTCCAAAACTAGAGGATTTAAGAGGTTTGGCGAGAATGATCACAAACCAAGAGGCTTTCAAGGCCAAGTACAGAGGTTTGCTATCTCTGCTAAGAGTCCATGTGATTGAGGGAATCATGGATGCGCTCGTTCAGTTCTACGATCCGGTCTATGATTGTTTCACATTCCCGGATTACCAGCTAGCACCGACGCTGGAGGAATATTCTCATCTGATTGATCTACACATTACCGATCAAGCTCCATTTTCTGGACTGGAAGAAATTCCAAAGAATCAGACCATTGCAAGAGCAATTCATTTGGACGAGTCTGAGGTTAGGACTCACATGACCACTAAGGGTGGCATACAAGGTTTGCCAGCCCAGTTCTTGACAAATAAAGCCCTGTACTTCGCCAGTATCGGGAACGTGACTGCTTTTGAAAGCATCTTTGTTTTACTCACCTACGGGTTATTTCTGTTGCCCAACATTAATAACTTCGTCGATATCAACTCCATTAAGGTTTTTCTCATTGGAAACCCTGTGCCGACTTTGCTCGCGGATGCGTATCATTCTGTACACTTAGGAAATTTGTATAGCGGAGGGGAGATCACGTGCTGTGTACCTTTGCTTTACAGATGGTTTATCTCCCATTTTGGGATCACAAAAGCGCCTTACGTTGGTTGCAGAAAATCATGTCTCTCACCAACTCTGACATTGATTGGTGCAATAGGATTTATGACGGAATCAAGATAATTGACCGTTGTGGAAACTTCCCCAACGTACCCCTTATAGGAACTAAGGGAGGAATCAATTACCATCCAGTTCTTGTTCATCGTCAATTTGGATACCCGATGAGGCATGTCCCATGGAGTGCTCATCTGGAAGGTCTTTTCTTCAAGGAAGGAGAAAGTGACAGAGCACTAAAGACGGAAATAGTGCATGCTTGGAAACATGTTCATAAGAAAGGACGAGAGTCTCTAGGAATACCGGACTGTGTCTCGGTGGAGCCTTATCACCACTGAGTACAAACTAGAGCTCTCAAGCTAAAAATGCCTTATCCTCGTCATGGAGTTCTTCCACCGAGGGAGTCTGTCATGTACTTCATGACTGAGACTGAAAAGCTTCAGGTTACTCTCAACAAAGTTCAACAGGAGAAGAGGTCTTGGAAGAACAAGTACCACACCCTCAACGTAGAGTGCATCAAAATACAGCAACTACTGAAAGATAAGGATGCTCTGATTGAAATTTTGGAGCAACATGCTGTAGAGAATCAAGATGACCAAAGGAATTTGCTCACTCCTTTCACCTGGCAAAGGAATGATAACCCGACAACGGCCCAAGAGCCCCGGTCAAAGAAAAGGAAAGTACCAGAGTCAGCACCCGATTTCTCTTCAGAGAGGACTCGGGACCCATTAGCTTAGGTTTCTGTTTCTGCACCTTGTAATTTACTGTATTTTCATTTCCGCAATCCTTCGAATTCAATAAAAATGGGTTTCCCCACTGTTTGATATTTGCAATCTAATTGTCGAAGTTTATTTTGATTAAACCAAAAACAAATTAATATAATCATTGCATTCATCATTCGCACATCGCGTATTCTTCTTACCTACGAATCTCACATTTGTGTCTCGGTTCTAGAGTCAAATTGTCTCATTCGTACAATACTCGGGCCAATCGTCAGAAAAAGATGGATGATCTTGAGGAAGAGAACAGAGAGTTGAAAGAATAGATCGTCGCTCTGAGAGAGGATATGAGAAAGCTTCGTAGCGACATGCAAGCTATGGCAGAAGCTCAGCTACAAAGGACTTGATCTCAGAGATCACCTCAACACCTATAGTGGAGAAGTGTGATCCTAGGTATCAAATGCCGAAAGATCATCCTTGGGGCATGCTTGTTAACTATATCCCGGAAGGATATGTTCCGCCGATCACTGAAGATCAGGGAATCATAACAGAAGCCGCTGGGCCTGAAGGTTACAAACTTTGGGAAAACGAAGATGCTAGGGGCATACTGAAGACTCCTGAAGGTTACAAACTTCGGGAAACGCCAAGATTCACTGCCGTAGTCATAGTACCACCCCCTGTGGTGCACACTGTCCCGGAAGGACAGGTTCCACCAATACCTTCTGGTAAGAAGGAAACTATGTTCGATAGAATGGATGAATTCCAAGAACAGTTCCTGGAAATGCAGAAGGAACTGCAAGCCATCCGCGGTCAGGATTTATTTGGAAAGGACGCCGCAGACCTTTGTCTGGTCCCCAATGTGAAAGTCCCGCACAAGTTTCAAGTGCCCGACTTTGAAAAATACATGGGTAACTCTGGCCCTCAGAGCCATCTGGTGATGTACGCTCGGCGAATGTCAGCTCAGACGGAGAATCAAGACCTACTGATTCACTACTTTCAGGATAGTTTAACCGGTGCCGCACTCAAATGGTACATGGGTTTAAACCGTGCTACGATCAGCATTTTCAGAGATCTTGGCACTGCCTTCGTCCAACAATACAAATACAATTTGGAGATGGCACCAGACAGAGATCAACTCAGATCAATGTCACAAAAGGACAAGGAAACCTTTAAGGAGTACGCTCAGAGATGGCGTGAAATTGCCACTCAAATTTGTCCACCTCTTGAGGAAAAAGAGATGACAAAGATCTTCTTAAAGACCTTAAGCTCATTTTACTATGATAGAACGGTTGCCAGTGTGCCCAGTGATTTCACCGAGATGGTGGGCATGGGAGTTCGTCTTGAGGAAGCCGTCCGAGAAGGACATTTGGTAAAAGACGCTGGATCATCAAGTAGTACAAAATGATACGGTAGTGCTCTCCCTAAGAAAAAAGAACAAGATATTGGGAATATCTCTCTCGGAAAGCAAATGCGACGTTATCAACCGGTAGCAGCTGTAACTCCTGTTATCAGCCCTGTGCCTATTCCTACGTATTAACCTCAGGTTACGCAGAGCCAACCTAATCAGCAAAGGACACAACACCCTCTTCAGCAGGCTCGTCCTCAATACAATAACAACCGTACAACCCGGCCACCAGGGTTTGATCCTATACCCATGTTATACGCAGAACTATTTCCGTTACTACTGGCTAAGGGGCATATCCAGACTAAGGCTCCTCTTACAGTACTGGAAAATCTGCCTTTTTGGTTTAAGGTGGATCAGACATGCCCTTATCATCAAGGAGGACCAGGGCATAACATAGAGAATTGTCTCAATTTCAAACCCGATGTGCAAAAGCTTGTTAGGAGCGGTCTCTTATCTTTCAAAGATACGAATTCCAATGTTCTCACGAATCCGCTGCCTTAACATGAGAAAGCTGCAGTCATCCTGATTTAGAAAGAACTTAACAATGTCTATCAAATTCACGATGTACTCTTGTTAAGGGCCAATATGGTCAAGATGCATTGTAGACAGAGTGGGTACGACCATGTGCCACCTCATAATTATCATCAATGTAATATCTGCTCTAAAAGTAATCAAGGATGTTCTGTGGTGCAAGCAACTCTATAGGAACAGTTGGATCTCGGATGGATCCAAGAGCACCGAGTTCGTGGACTTAACATGGTTTACACGAATTCCAACGTCATTCAGAACCACGACATCCGTGCGATGAATGCCAACTTGGTGGCAATGTACTCAAGGCAAAGCCAGTATCATAATTTGCTGTGGCACGATTATAGTTCTTGTCTGACTTGCTCGGTAAACAAATAGGGATGCTCTTTCATACAGGAGACCCTCCAGCGTCAGATGGATCTTAGATGGATCCAGGAATACCATGTAGGAATCCCTATCAGATCAATATGGTTCAAATCTTCGACATTCGCTTGATGAATACCAACTTGGTAGAGCTGCATGCTGAGCAGGTCCGACTCGGATTCCTGATATCACATAATTATCACAGCTGTAAAGCGGGTTGCAAAAATGATCAGGGATGTGCCCTTGTCCAGGAAGCACTTCAGCACTTGTTAAATCATTGGTGGATGCCAATCTACATGGATGAAGATACTCAGCGAATTAGTATCAATAACAGAAACCCCACTCGGCGTCAAAGTCAGGATGTCCGATTTGTGGAAGCTAACCTAGTGAGGTTACATTGTATTCAAAGTGGGCGTGGCCAGGTGCCACCACACAATTATGAACGTTGTGGAGTCTGTTCGGAAAGTAACCAAGGGTGCTACCTTGTGCGAGTAGCTCTCCAGGGACAGGTGGATCGTGGAGAGATCCGCCCATATCCAGGTTCCGGACCCATCAATTGGTCGCCGAACTACCTTGCCAATCAAATTGAGGATGTTGTCGTCATCTCTGATCATCAGAGGACCAGGAATGTTTTTTCCATTATCCCTCTGCTTGACGAATCAAGAATTCCCAACTGGGAACAGATCGAGATTACGTACGATGGTCAGAAAAACCAGAAGGTTCCCATAATCAACTATCTGCTGGGACCACTACCATATGAATCAACTAAGGCAATCCCTTACAAATATGGTGCAACGATAATTGAAAATGGAAAGGAAATTCCATTACCCTCTGTCGTGAATATTGCAGACATCATTCGTGTAACACGGAGTGGTAGAATCTTCAACAGAGGAGTTGGAGAGTCCAACAAAGAAAAGGAACTTCAGACAGAAGCTCCCGATCCATCAGTCGGTCAATCCAGCAATCCCGACCTTTCGAAGAACAATGATGAGAGTCTGAAGCTCATCCAAAGGAGTGAATACAACATTGTTGATCAACTGTTACAAACTCCTTCAAAGATCTCGGTATTATCACTGTTACTCAGTTCAGAAGCGCACAGGGAGGCTCTACAGAAAGTCTTGGAGCAAGCCTTTGTGGAACAGGATCTAACAATCAGACAGTTCGATAGTATTGTCTCTAACATCACTTCTTGCAATAATTTTGGATTTAGTGATGACGAATTACCTGAAGAGGGTCGCCGTCATAACATGGCGCTCAATATCACAGTCAACTACCGGGACGATGCTTTAGCCAGTGTACTGGTAGACACAGGGTCAGCCCTGAATGTTATGCCGAAGTCCACTTTGATGCAATTATCATTCAAGGGCCCTCCGATGAGAACCAGCGAGGTCGTCATCAAAGCGTTCGACGGATCCAGAAAAAAAGTTATCGGCGAAGTTGACCTTCCCATAACTATTGGTCCTCACACTTTCCAAGTCACCTTCCAGGTCATGGACATCCGGGAAACGTACAGTTGTTTATTAGGAAGACCTTGGATACACCAGGCTGGGGCGATCACTTCAACCCTCCACCAAAAGCTAAAGTTCGTCCAGAACGGCCAACTCATCACAGTCTGTGGGGAACAGGCCTTGCTCGTTAGCAATTTATCGTCATCCACTTATGTGGAATCAGAAGGGATAATCGGAACCCAGTTCCAAGCGCTTTCGCTACATAAGGATGATCAATCCGGAGGAGGAACTTCGATTTCCTCATACAAAGATGCTATTAAAGCAGTCAAGAGTACCGATACAACAGGATGGGGACAACTTTTCATTCCTACTAGCAATAAACAAAGAAGGGTCTTGGTTTTTCTGCAACCTGTACCCGGACAGCTGCTAACGATGAAAGTTTTCATCCCATTCAGGACTTCTTCCACAGTGGAGGTTTCCTTCATCCAGTGTCTCAAATAGTCCATGCTATCAATGAGGAGAATCCCTCCGACACAGATGAAGAATGGAAGGACTATCTTAACGAGGACGTTTATATGTCTCAGGAAGAGGTGCCTACGCCATTTTGCTATCCCGCACAGAGTCCGAGATTTATACCACGGTCAGATGTCGAAATGATATACGGAGGTTGTGATCCGGAAGGATGTCGTGCTCCACCAAATTCATTAGAGGAGGACACTCTGATGAAAGACAACTTTGACCACAATTACTATGGCCCGATGGACGGTCTGTCAATGTGGCAGCCATACCCAGGAAACTTGGGGCAAGAAAGTCAGCCGAGTAATGAAACTCAACTGAGCATCAATGAATAGAATACATGTGTCCCCACCATGTCATGGGATCAACACTCAGGTCATTCAGAAACTACTCAGTACGACGATGAATTTGCAACGTTTGCAGGACTTGAATTCATCAACTATGCTTTTCCATAGGTCAACGTCATCGAGAAGGATGACTCATCCAGTTCCAAAGAAGTGTGGGACACCTTGGGACAACCGAGTGGAAAATACGACTATATGGTCAAGTACACCGCTCCCGAAAGCTCTCGTGTCAAGCTCGAAAACATCCAGCCAACTGGATGGGGAGATTTACCTGAGAGTACAAATACTCTGCAAAATGCAATAGAGGAATTCTCCTACGACAATTCTGCCTGGGACACAGATTCCAATGATCATGCTCCACCAGAAATCAGTGTTATTTCTGAAGACAAATCAAGGAAGGTGCCAGACTTTGTGATTCACCGAGGAGTTCGCCGCCAATGGGTTGCTGTCGATGTTCCGAAGATTATTCATAAGTCAAAGTAATTTTCGTCTTTAACCTTTCACCCTGCCCAGGTGAAACAGATTTTTTGATAGGGCTCGCTTTCTGTAAATTTTCCCTCTTCGCTTTGCCCAAAGCGACATAGTTTTGTTTTATTGGGCTGTAGTTTCAAGAATCGACTTGTTCATTAATAAAATAACGTCGTTATGTAATTTCCGCATTTATTACTGTTTTCTCTTTTCGCTTTTCTCAGAAAATGGTAATCCTAAAAAATAATTCAAATAGAAACAAGCAGTAATAAAAAAAATACACTGCACACACTTTTCCATTCTCTCTATCTCTTCTAAACACAAATCATACCGTCATACAGATTGCTTGTTTTAAACCCCGTTGAAACATATGATCCGATGCCTTCTCCCAACTTTGAGTTCCCGGTATTTGGGACTGAAGAAGAAGTTGACGACGAAATTCCAAAAGAGATCTCCCGATTACTCAGACAGGAGGAAAGGTCCATTGAACCTCATAAAGAGCCATTGGAGACGGTAAACTTGGGTTCAAAAAAAGAGAGAAGAGAAATTAGGATTGGGGCACTGCTCAGTCCAACTGCCAAAGAGAGTTTGGTAAAGCTTCTCAAAGAATTCCCCGATGTATTCGCTTGGTCCTATCAGGATATGCCAGGGTTGGATACCAGCATTGTGGAACATCATTTACCATTGAGATCGGAATGTCCGCCAGTAAAACAGAGGTTGAGACGCACTCACCCGGACATGGCCATCAAAATCAAAGAGGAGGTACAAAAATAGATTGACGCGGGTTTCCTCTCTACATCTGAATATCCTCAATGGTTAGCCAACATCGTACCCGTTCCAAAAAAGGATGGAAAGGTCAGAATGTGTGTCGACTATAGGGATCTAAATAAGGTTAGTCCAAAGGATGACTTTCCTTTACCACATATTGACATGCTGGTTGACAGTACAGTAAAGTTCAAAGTTTTCTCCTTCATGGATGGATTCTCGGGTTATAACCAGATCAAAATGGCGCCGAAAGACATGGAGAAAAATTCGTTCATCACCCCATGGGGTACCTTTTGTTACAAGGTAATGCCATTCGGTTTGAAGAACGCCGGGGCAACCTATCAAAGGGCCATGACTACTCTGTTTCATGACATGATACACAAGGAAATCGAAGTGTATGTCAATGATATGATTGCAAAATCTAAGACAGAGGAGGAGCATGTGACCCACCTGTCAAAACTATTCGAGCGGTTGAGAAAGTACAAACTCCGCTTGAATCCCAACAAGTGCACCTTCGGTGTTCGTTCAGGGAAACTCTTAGGATTCATCGTTAGCCATAAAGGAATTGAGGTTGATCCTGACAAGGTCAAGGCCATTCGAGAAATGTCTTCTCCAAAAACTGAAAAACAAGTCAGAGAATTCCTGGGACGTTTGAACTACATCTCCATATTTATATTCCTCATGACTGCCACATGTGCGCCGATTTTCAAATTACTCAAAAAGAACCAGGACTGCGTTTGGACAAAAGATTGCCAAACCGCCTTCGACAGTATTAAGGAATACCTGTTGAACCCTCCGATTTTATCACCTCCAGTGGAAGGAAGACCACTGATTATCTACCTCACCGTCCTAGAAGACTCAATGGGGTGTGTACTTGGCCAACAAGACAAAACCAAACGGAAAGAGTTTGCCATTTACTATCTAAGCAAGAAGTTCACCGACTGTGAAACTCGATACACGATGCTCGAGAAAACTTGTTGTGCTTTGGCTTGGGCAGCCAAACGTCTTCGACAGTACATGATTTGTCACATGACTTGGTTGGTCTCCAAGATGGACCCAATCAAGTATGTATTTGAAAAACCTGCTCTCACGGGAAGGATTGCCCGTTGGCAGATGTTTCTATCAGAATATGACATAGAGTACCACGCTCAAAAAGCTGTTAAGGGGAGTATTTTAGCCGATCATTTGGCTCATCAACCGATTGACGATCAAGAATCAATCAGGTTCGAATTCCCAGATGAAGATGTCATGTATTTGAAAATGAAAGATTGCGATGAACCGCTACCCAGTGAAGGGCCAGAACCAGTTTCCCAATGGGGACTTATCTTTGACGGAGCTGTCAATCATTATGGAAACGGAATGGGGGCAATAATTGTTACCCCTCAGGGTACCCACATTCCTTTCACCGCCAGACTCACGTTCAAATGTACGAACAATGAGGCCGAATACGAAGCTTGTATTATGGGTCTCGAAGAAGCGATTGATTTAAGGATCAAAAAACTTGGACGTATATGGCGACTCAGCCATGGTTATCAGTCAAATAAAAGGAGATTGGAACACATACCAATCAGGACTGATTCCTTACAAAGACTGCGCAAGAAGGTTGTTACCTTTCTTCAACAGAATTGAGTTTCACCATATCCCTCGTAATGAGAATCACATGGCCGACGCGTTAGCCACTCTCTATTCCATGATTAGTGTAGGTAAATGGAATGACATACCTAAGATCGACGTAACGCGCCTAGAACGGCCCGCTTACATCCTCACGATTGAAGTAGTCATAGACGATAAACCTTGGTATCACGATATTAAATGCTTCCTTCAGAAACAAGAGTACCCACCTGGGGCACTAAGGAAGGACAGAAAAACCCTCAGAAGGCTAGCAGGTAGCTTCTTCCTGAGCGGTGACACACTGTATAAGCGAAATTTTGACTTGGTTTTGCTTCGATGCGTCGACAGACCATAAGCAGACATGTTGATGAAAGAAATTCATGAAGGATCCTTTGGCACTCATGCCAACGGACACACAATGGAGAGAAAAATTATAAGAGCAGGGTACTATTGGTTGACAATGGAATCCGACTGCTACAAGTACATGAAGAGGTGTCACAAGTGTCAGATATACTCTGACAAAATTCATGTACCGCCAACGCATCTCAAAGTTCTCTCTTCCCCGTGGCCTTTTTCCATATGGGGAATCGACATGATTGGCATGATTGAGCCCAAGGCTTCAAACGGACATCGGTTAATCCTAGTAGCCATTGATTACTTCACCAAGTGGGTCGAAGCAGCGTCATACGCCAATGTAACCCGACAAGTGGTGGTCCGATTTATCAAAAACAGTATCATCTGCCGCTATGGTGTTCCAAGCCAGATCATTACGGATAATGGGTCTAACTTGAACAATAAGATGATGAAAGAGTTGTGCGCAGAGTTCAAGTTCGAACACCATAACTCATCACCCTACCGACCCAAGATGAACGGAGCGGTAGAAGCGGCTAACAAGAACATCAAGAGGATTGTTCAGAAGATGGTTGTAACCTACAAAGATTGGCACAAAATGCTACCCTTTGCTCTTCACGGTTATCGCACATCTGTCCGTACTTCAACAGGGGCAACCCTTTTCTTTCTAGTATATGGCATGGAAACAGTGCTCCCCATAGAAGTAGAGATCCCATCAATCCGGGTGTTGATGGAAGCCAAGCTCACCGAAGCTGAATGGTGTCAAAGTCGACACGACGAACTGAATCTGATCGAAGAAAAGCGAATCACGGCTCTATGCCACGGTCAGTTGTATCAACAGAGAATGAAGAAGGCATTCGACAAAAAGGTTCGACCTCGCGTCTTCAGGAAAGGAGACCTTGTGCTCAAGAAGATACAATCTTTTCTCACTGACTCTCGGGGCAAGTGGACTCCGAATTACGACGGCCCCTATGTGGCCAAGAAAGCTTTCTCAGGCGGTGCCCTGAGACTTGCAACCATGGACGGAGAGGAATTTTCCTACCCCACAAATGTTGATGTAGTCAAGAAATACTTCGCCTAGACTAAAAAAAAATGTCTCGGTGGATTGAAAACCCGAAAGGGCGGTCCAGGAAAAAGTTAGAGACAAAATAAAAAAAACAATCATCCCGGTGGATTAGAAACATCACAGTACAATCCAGGCAAAAGTTTGGGATAATGGCAAGTAACTATGTTCAACAGAGGCAAGTCCCTCAGCAGCAGTTACACCATCCATCGGAGGAAAACTCCAGTCAAGGTCATCTTCGACAAGAAGCTCAGGATATCCCGAATTCAAAGTTGGTAGAAGGATAGTGGTCGTTATGTTTCAACGTAGCCTTTTTCCCTGTAAATTACCATTTTCTAACTTTGTAAATACTCTTTGGAATCACGCGTTTGGATGATCTCCATCTTATCAATAAAATTTGAGTCCTTGTGCTTTTGTTTGTAATTCTCATTTGTTTTAGCTTTACAGAACGACATTTTAATATGATCAACGATTCTTGAAATAAAACAAAAATGAATTTACTTGTAAAACTTTTTCTGCTTTTAAAATAAAGATGGCAATTTCTTTTGACTGTTAAACATCAAAAGAGCATCAATCGCTTCTCCAGAAGTAAGCAAACTTCAAAGTGCAGAATCAAAGTACTCCTTCTAACCCAGTACGCCTGAATGAAGGGATCAACTGTGTCAGAGACCTTGTTTCGTCTGACACGCCTCGGCCGAGTTCTTATCACCTAAGCCCGACCAACATAGTTCCCCGCGAGGACTACTTCTCCTAAGCAAGGTAGAATTGCTACTTTTGGACCAACGGTACTTCTTCGCCCCGCGATGGCCGAGTATCCAGTCGTGTTCATCCATTAGTTTGTATGTCGTGTCAATTTTGTCAGCATATACATACATACATCATGCATTCTATTTGCATTCGCATTCATATTGCATCACTATCACTCTAGTCGGTCTTATCCCCTGGTGATAAAAAGTCCTCTCAATCGAGTTGTCAAGTTCTTTCCTCGTTAGGAAATGTCGCGTCGGAACGATCTCTCTCCTCCAGTTTATTTCTAGATGGAAGTTGGCTCCTCGACCACTTTGATAACTTGAACCTCTGAAAAACCAGAGAGCCCTCAGTCAACATCACTCTTCGCCATTGAAGATGATATCCTTGCTTTCCCGGATTAAGGAAAATCCCGAGAGAAAGCCTCCTAATCAGAGATTCGGTGGTACAACAGTTTTTCTCTGAAAAAACCACTGATGAAAAGGTCATCGGCACCTCAAATTGGATCCCATCATATGGCATTTCTCCGGGAAGATCCCGAGAAAAGTATGATGTAAGACCCCAAATGAAAGCAGTCTCTCAGGAGACTCGTCTTCCCCAATAGAAACAAATGGCGTCTCCAACAGAGAAGTTTGTGTACCTCTACAATTCAAACGAATGGGTTCCCCAGTAAGTCTAACATCAAAACTTTTTCCACTCAAATGGAATCTCCCCAGGAAAATTCGGCGAGAAGTTTGAGGAAAACCGCTATGAATAGCGTCCCTTGTCAATAAAGTTTATTGACAAAAGAAACTAAGACCAGTTCCTTGGTAGGAAACCAGGATCGAGGGGAAGTTTATTTCAGAAACTGAGACCAGTTCCTTGGTAGGAAACCAGGATCGAGGAGAAGTTTATTTCAGAAACTGAGACCAGTTCCTTGGAAGGAAACCAGGATTGAGGGGAAGTTTATTCCAGAAACTAAGACTAGTTCCTTGGTAGAAGACCAGGATCGAGGGGAAGTTTACCTTTTCTAAACATCATTGCTTAGCGAAAGAAGATGAATACATAAATTACCATTGATAGACGCCGTCAAAATTTTGGATATTCCGATATTTAATCCTCTTGCACCTCGAATGCCCGAATACCTTCGCCATTCACACCTTCGTGTCCAAGACGATTAAATAGGGGCATCTGTTATACCCTAAATTTTGACCACTAAGATTTCCCATTATTGTTCAAATCATCATTACAATATGGATGTACCTTTGTGCCTCATCAATCTCCTCAAGGAATTATTGAGCATTCACCACAATCAAAATTAGGGTTTTAAGTCCTCTCTGAGTGCTTAGACAAAGGATCAATCAAGGAATAACATGATCTTCAACTTTTCTAACCTATCAAACATCCACAATGGATCAAGAGGACTCCCACTTCAAGGATTAAGCACAAGGTTGCTCCCTTCCAGGTGGATCAAGCTTCAAGATCGCCAGTGTCACCAAATTAGGGTTTTGGTCGACCAGGGCCTCGAGATGGAAATTTTCATCTGGGCATGAGCCAATGATTCAAATCATATCCTAATATACTCCATGGAACCTCATGGACCCAATCATCAAGTCAATTTGTCCTCAAGGGATGCATACATCAAAAATCAGAAATTAGGGTTTCTTGACCTAATTCACCCCAAGTTGGCTTTTGGGACAAATCATGAACCAAGACCTCAAGACATGATTTGAGGGTCTCTAATATACCATATTTATCCATTTGGAATAATGGATTGATCCAAGAAGCTTGAGCAACAAGTTTCAATTTCATCTGAACCACAGTTAGGGTTTTGCGAGAAAAGTCAACTGTAGCTTTGACTTTTGACCAGGACATGCTCCCAAACCCTAGGACATGATTCAATACACCCTATAACACCCATGGAACATGTCCATCAAGTTTTATTTAGGTCAAGGACATGATTTCCTAAAGGATTGCACAGTTTGGAATTCATCTGACAAAAAGTCAACTGTGCACAAAAGTCAACTTTGACTTTTTGAGATTTTTCACAAAAATGGATTTTTAACCCTAAAATGATGTTAATGTATTATTTGAATCATCATTCATCAAGAAAAATCAAAGAAAGTGGGATAACTTGTAAAAGGGGTAACCATAAAAACTTAGAAAATTTTTTAAGTTATGAAATAAAGTGACAAAGGTATCAACTTTGGAGGATCATAACTCCTAAACCACAAAGCCATTCTTCCCCATCCAAAGCTTGATTTGTAGATCTCATTACCCTCTACAAAAGCTTCATACTGATCTATGTCCAAATTCCTCATGAATTTTGAGTTATGGAGTGATCAAAATCAAGAAAAGTCACTTTGTTCCAACACTTAGTGAAAATTTCACTAAGTCAGAATCTGCCTTACTTTTTTCCAAATGTAAGGGGATTTTTCACTTGGATCCAAAAGGTATCAAAACCAAATATGATTAGACAGTTGTTGTATCATATAAGGGCTTTCCAAAATGTCCAAGAACATCACCAAATTCAATTTGAGCTTTGAGATATGGTAGTGGCAAGATGCCTTGCTGAAATCTGCCAAGGCAAGGCAGATTTTTGCACTTTTGGTCGATTTGCCAAAATAAGCCAATTCCAAGCCTTGTCATCACTTTGGACACATCTGAGGATTGAATCTAAAGGGGACAATCACTGAGCCAAGCCTCCAAAGTCCTTGGAAGAAGAAATAGCATGCCAAACCTAGAATTGCCTAAAATAGGGACAATACTCCAATTTTGGATTGGAGCATTCAATGGAAGCACCAAGGTGGCATGGACTGAGCTATTAGCAACTGAATTCAGTCAAGACTTATCCAAGACCAATGGGACCAGCAGCCTGTGCCCTAACCTCTAGTCAATGGCTAGAGGAGACTTGGATTTTCATTTGCCAACATTGGCTAACCCTACTCAGCAGTTGCCATTCACTATTCCTTACAAAACAAACTTGCTCTACTATAAATAGAGCTTAATTGTGATCAGTTTAAGTACACCAAAGGCCTACAACACTTGCCTTTCTCAAAATCCACTTCTCACTCTCAAAAATGCCTTTCTTAGCAAGTCACTATCGAATTTTCAGTAGAGAGCAATTCCACTCAAACCAATCACACACACACCTCACATACATCATATGTGAGATAATCAAACACTTAAACAACATCTGGAACACTGATTTCTCAGAATCACCAGTCAATTGCTCAAGGTTTTAACCAAGTTGCAGTTGAGATGCCATGAAGTGATCCAGCCAATTTCCATCAAGTCCAAGCATTCAAACACACTCCATAGGGTGTAGGGAAGCTGTTCAGATCATCACAACTCATCTGTAACACCTCCAACTCATAAATCACTTTGAACTTGCTGTCACGACCTAGAGGTAAGCCTAAACTTGGTCATCTCTCAATCCATGTATATTTCCTTGCACAATACTTTTGCCAAATGTTCATAATCATGCATGGAATGTTTCCCCTCAATTAATTGCTTTGTTTGAATCGTGTATCAAAATTCTCAGCCTTCATGCAGAAATTAGGGTTCTTGAGGTTTTGCCTTGATTTTTTATTCCATGTTTAATATAAATGAAATTAAATACCATAGACATGATCGTGAGGTTGAGACGAGCAGATTGGTATGTGGATTGCATGATATAATCAAGTATTCAGTGAGATTGGAGAGGAAATGCAAATCTGGGCAATACCCAGAACACGCGCGTGTTCTTGGGGTGTTCTTGGCGCCCTTTTTGAAAATTCAATATTTGAATTTTGTGATTTTATTTAATTGATTCAAAAATTAATATCTCTCTGAGTTTTAATGATTTTGAGTTGATTCTTTTTTTAATAATTCACAAATATGTTAAAATATTTTATTTTCCCAAAAAATCCCAAAAATAGTATTTATTTCATATAATTGATATTTTTGCAAAGAATTAATGTTTTAATTGTTTTTGACATTTAAAATATTTTTTCCTTATTGATTTTGCAAATTTTAATGATTTCTAATCATTTTGTAGGGCAAAACTTGATTTATGAAGCATTAATCCAAGATCACAATTTGTTTTCCACATGTTAAACAATTTTGATCATTTTAATTGAATATTTTATTCAATTAAAACACATTTTGAAAACAAATTAGGGTTTTTGATTAATTCAACCCTCATAAATCATTTTCAAAACTTTTGGGCCTCTAATAGAGTGTAAGACCCAATCCTTTATAAATACAAACTTTGGGCCTCACTTATTGTATAAGTCCAGTGGTATTTCAAAAAGTTCAGCATGATCATCGTCCGTTGAAAAACAAACTCTGGGCCTCTCCTCGAGCTATAAGTCCCATCCAAAACCTTCTGGGCCTCTTAAAAGAGTGTAAGACCCAAACCCCCTTGTACAAACCATTTTGGGCCTCACTTATTGTATAAGTCCCTCCGTACAAGTAAATGGCGCGATCGTCGCCTTTTAAAAAAATCAATTGGGCCTCTCCTCGAGCTATAAGACCCATTCAAAACTTTTGGGCCTCTAATAGAGTGTAAGACCTAATCCCCTTTTAACCAAAACAACTTTGGGCCTTAGATATTGTATAAGCCCCTTTGCGTTAAAAGAAAATCTCGGCGCGATCGCCATTTTAAACGAAAAATCATCTGGGCCTACCCTCGTGTTATAAGCCCCACTCTTTTTCTTTAAACCTTTTGGGCCTCTTGAGAGAGTGTAAGACCCATCCCTTTGTACAGCAAACAATTTTTGGGCCTCAGTCACTCGTATAAGTCCCTCTGTACAAATTCAACAGTACAATCACTGGTAAAACCCCGGGCCTCTCCTTGAGCTGTAAGCCCCAAATCTTTCTTTTCAAAGCACTTTCTCCTTTGATTTTGAAATATACTGTTGTTTTCAATCTTTCTTTGTTGAACAACTAACCAAACAACATGGAAGCTCTATAACCGAGTAAGTGGTTATATGCTTTCTTTATCCGCTTTCATATACATATAACTGTATTGTGGGGGCTGTTTCACTGTAAGTCTTCTTTCGTAAACTCATATCGACTGTGTAATAATAGCATAGATATTTAGAGTTTCCCCAGTAACTACGTCTAGCACTAGGTAAAGCCGTTTTGATCAATCTTAGAAATAGACAAAACTAGATCCCCATAGGATTACCAGACACAGTCTTCCCTCCTCTTGGGGTTAAACAATATGGAGATGTGAAAGGCATATTCTTTTTGAACCCTTTCTCAGACTGTCACTCGTAGAAGTTGTCAAAGAAACTCTATTCCCCAGAGATGATCTTTTCTCCGTGAATGGCATCTCTTGAGTTTCTTCCAAATTCTCGAACTTTCCTGGCTTGATCTATTCTTTGTGAATAGCCTGTCTTGAATTTCTCAGGGTTTGGGGACCCACAGGCTTCTTAAAAGCACCCTTAGGAATTGTCAAGGAACTCTACTCCCCAGAGATGATCTCTTCTCCGTGAATTGCATCCCTTGAGTTTCTTCCAAATTCTCGAACTTTCCTGGCTTGATCTATTCTTTGTGAATAGCCTGTGTTGAACTTCTCGGGGTTTGGGGACCCACAGGCTTCCTAAAAGCGTCCCCGCCTCCTATTGGGCGTTGTACCAGGACCCGTCGGCTTCTTAGAAGTATTCACAGCCTCCTCTTAGGCTTCGTATAAATGATTTCTTCCTCCGGGAATGATAGCCTCCTCTTGGGCTTAGTACAAATTGTCCCTCGGCTTCTTAAAAGTTTCCAGCCTCCTCTTCGGCTTCGTACAAATTATCCCGACGACCTCCTAGAGGTATAGGAACAGAAATCAGTCATCTTAATAGGACAGTCTTTCCAAGAGTCTACTACTGTTTCTCAAAGCATAGTACAAAAGATGAAACTCTAGACTTAGACAGTCTAATTTCCTTGAGTCTCAAAGACATTCTCAAGCACCCTTCAAGAATAGGAAGGAACCCCGTAGACTCGGACAGTCTCAATACCCCTTTGGATTTCCCATTTCCTCAAAGAAAAGGAAATATCCCTGATCCTCAAATCAAAATCCCTGAGTACAGTGTTACTCACATAAGAACTGATTTTCTCTTTGAACCCATATACTGGTCACTCAACTGAAACAGTACCCTTTTTCGCCTCCATCTCGGGCTTCGTACGAGATACAAAAAAGGGTTCTTATTGAATCAATACTTTAGCCTTCATCTCGGGCTTCGTACGAGATACAAAAAGACTCTCTTGTTGAGTCAAAACTTCCTTTTGCCTCTATCTCGGACTTCGCACGAGATACAAAAACACTCTCTTGTTGAGTATAAAAGACTCTCTTGTAGAGTCAACCCTCTTCAGCCTCCGTCTTGGGCCTTGTACAAGACACAAATCACTCCCTTGTTGAGTATAAAAATTTTAGCCTCCATCTCGGGCTTCGTACGAGATACCATAAAAGAGTCTCTTGTTGAGTCAACTCTCTTTTAGCCTCCTCTTAGGCTTTGTATAAGGAAAACCTTTTAGCCTCCTCTTAGGCTTTGTGTAAGAAAACCACTGGTTGATCCAATCAACCTTTTAGCATCAAAGTTGTGCCTCGTTCACAGTACACAAACATCAACAACTCCTTCCCCTTCATCTAATCGCTGTAAGCGGCAAGCCTCTGGATCATCTACATCCATGCCATTGTCCCTCTTTTAGCATGAGAAATTCCTAAGGAAAGATGGCATTGCTCTACACTGAGTTAAAGTCTTCTCCTTCAGGTTGGAAATCCCCTATAAAGGAAATTATGGCTTTGCCGGATTCACACATCCCGGTTAAAGTAATTCTCCTTTATAAACAGTTGTGACAAACAAACCCCTCTTTAGAGATGACAAATTCTCTCTAAAGACAACACCTTTTAGCTTCACATCTTGAGCTTTGAACAAGATATAAATAGACCCTTCAGCTTCACATCTTGAGCTTTGAACAAGATACAAACTACCTTTAGCTTCACATCTTGGGCTTTGAACAAGATATAGATTACCTTTCGCTTCACGTCTTGGGCTTTGAACAAGACACCAAAACACCATTTCTTCCCGTAGAATAGGAGGAACTACGATCGCTCTGATTTCCCTGTTTCGGAAAAACGGGAATACGTAGGCATAAGATTGAAAGAAAAATCTTAGCGAGCACACTAAACAAAAACCCAAAATCCTGTATATCAGTCAAAACATCCTAGTCCGTATTCCTGGCTAAAAGTCTAAATTCCCTGAAAATAACCTAAGAGAGGCCCCACCACATTGATAGCATCCGTAACCTAACAGACCGCTGTTTAAACTCAGTATGCAAGCAGGGTTAATTGGAGACATCTATTTCCCTTCCTTAGTCAGCGCACAATAGGATAAAAAATGAATCGACCTGTAGTAAACCCCAAAGAGCGACAGCGCTTAAGAACCGCGTCCAAAATCGCTCGCTACACATGTAATCAACAATGCACGAAAATTAAGTTCAGAAACAACATTCAAACATCATTTAAATTCAAGAATCATCAACATCCGTAATCAAGATCAACCAAATGAATCAAAACACATCAAAATTCATGATCTACATTGTATAAGTTACAATTAAGCTAAAATGAGTATGGATCTGAAATTAACCAACCTACAAAGCTGAGATTTGCTTTGGTAAGTGTTGTAAACAGAAATGGATGAATTCAAGTAGAGAAATCCAAGATCCACAAGCTTCTTGCACTCAAAAGTTGAAGATCCAAGCAATAAGCAACCAAAGCTCCAAAAGCACTTCCAAAAATCACTTCTGAAAATTCAGAACCAGATCTAAACGAAAATCCAAATTGAAAAGCTGAAATGTAGTGATGATGAGAGGCTTTAGCTCAAGAATTAACAAGTTCCAATGAAGAATGTTAATCTTTGAAAGAGAGCTTTGAGTGTGGTTGAAAATGGAGGTTGAGAGTGAAAAAGTGAGAGAGAATTGAGAGAATTCTGAAAATTGGGAGTGAAAATATGATCTAGGTCTTTAGAGGTTTGGAATGAATTGGTTTAAATAACCCCTAGGTAAGGAGTTAAGTTTGGGTTTGGAGTGAGGTTAAGTGAGTGGAAATTGGGATGAAATGTGAATTAGGAAAGGAAATGTGGAAATGGAGTGGAAAGAATTTGAATTTTTGAATGGAAAATCAACTCTATAGATCCTTCTACTGATGTGTAGAATTAAAATGGGTGATTAAAAATTGGATTAAAAAGTAACAGCTCTGAAAATGCAGCATTTGGGCAAAATTCACAATGGTTAATCGATTAACCTAATTGTACTGCAATTGGTTAATCGATTAACACATTCAAAATTTGAATTTTTGCGCCAAAAGGAGGGAAACTTGGATATTCGTCTGGTTCTACCCGTTCTGAACCACGATAGACCTCTGAAACTTGCCATTTGATATTATCACTGGAATACACTTGAAATATGCCGTGAAATGTCTTTTCGCACTCAGATTAAATTGTTGATAACATCTGTCTGGTGCTGAATAAACGATCAAAAAATGACTGCCGAAGTTTCTGATCATCCAGTCATTTAATGAGAAAAATAAATGCTCAAAAAGACTTGGAAAGCTATCTGCTTGGCTCTGAACACCATTAAAAATCATACTGGAACTGATGACGCCGTGAGTTGCTGAAAGATACCTCGATCCCATGCCCAAAAGAAATATGCAAATGCAAAAATGACGATGCAAATGAAATGAAGCATAAGCCAAAAAGGTTAGCAACACTATGGCAAATTTTGAGGTGTTACAGGTGCCCCTATTCAAACTTCTTGGATCCGAGGGCATGGAAGCAACGACTTTCAGACAATCGGGATACACGGAGATTGAATACCAAAATAACCTGGAAATTTGCAACCTGTGGGGATGATGAAATAACGCAAATACGAGAACGGCCGAAGGCGGACTCGAAAAAGAAAGACCAAGCCGAAGGTAGACTTGAAAATGAAAGACCAGGCCGAAGGTGGGCTTTCAAAGAAAGACTATGCCGAAGGTAGACTTTCACACAAAGGATACGAGACCATGCTGAAGGTGGGCTGAAAAAAGAAAGACCACACCGAAGGTGGGCTTTCAAAGAAAGACTATGCCGAAGGTAGGCTCTCAAACCAAGGATACGAGACCATATCGAAGGTGGACTCGAAAAAGAAAGACCAAGCCGAAGGTGGGCTTTCAAAGAAAGACTACGAGACCATGCCGAAGGTGGGCTCGAAAAAGAAAGACCAAGCCGAAGGTAGACTTTTAAACAAAGGATACAAGACCATGCCGAAGGTTGGCTCGAAAAAAGAAAGACCAAGCCGAAGGTGGGCTTTCAAAGAAAGGACTATGCAGAAGGTAGGCTTTCAAATGAAGGATACGAGACCATGCCGAAGGTGGGCTCGAAAAAGAAAGACCAAGTTGAAGGTGGGCTTTAAAAGAAAGACTATGCCGAAGGTAGACTTTCAAACGAAGGATACGAGACCATGCCGAAGGTGGGCTCGAAAAAGAAAGACCAAGCCGAAGGTGGGCTTTCAAAGAAAGACTATGCCGAAGGTATGCTTTCAAACAAAGGATACGAGACCATACCGAAGGTGGGCTCGAAAAAGAAAGACCAAGCCGAAGGTGGGCTTTCAAAGAAAGACTATGCCGAAGGTAGGCTCTCAAACAAAGGATACGAGACCATGCCGAAGGTGGGCTCGAAAAAGAAAGACCAAGCCGAAGGTGGGCTTTCAAAGAAAGACTATTCCAAAGGTAGACTTTCAAACAAAGGATATGAGACCATGTCGAAGGTGGGCTCGAAAAAAGAAAGACCAAGCCAAAGGTGGGCTTTCAAAGAAAGACTATGCCGAAGGTAGACTCTCAAACAAAGGATACGAAACCATGCCGAAGGTGGGCTCGAAAAAATAAAGACCAAGCTGAAGGTGGGCATTCAAAGAAAGACTATGCCAAAGGTTAGCTCGAAAAAGAAAGACCAAGCCGATGGTGGGATTTCAAAGAAAGACTATGCTGAAGGATAGCTCTATTGAGGATAACAAGATAACAGTGGGTGCAAGGACGGCCGAAGGCGAACTCGAGAAAAGAGAAAGACCAAGCCGAAGGTGGACTTTTAAAGAAAGACTAAGCCGAAGGTAGACTTTCAAACAACAATATGTAGAATCGACAGTTCTACAAAGATGACTCCACCGGGGAAAAGATAAATCTAAATAGACAACTCTGCGGGTTAGTAGGAAGGACCAACAAGAAGGATGAATCCACTGGTTGCGGTGTAGTGTTAAACAACATCTCCTGAATTTTGTTACTTTCTGCTGGGGAAAGAATCTGGTATCAAACCTGGCTTATTCTTCGAATGCATATGTTTGAATTTTTCTATGGCGTAATGCTCCATACGAAATGGAAATGCTATGCATTTGGGAGGATGCCATGCAAAAATGCTTATGCAATGTAAAAGAGGCGTCTCAGCAAAATAAATGCTGAAGACCAAGGCAGCTCCACTAGGGATGACAAACTAAATTGTCCTCTGAAATAAGAGACCCTGCTGAGAAAGACTTCACTCTACTGAGGAAGATCCCGATCACAAACTCTGCTGGAGATGAAAACTCTGAGAGAAGATCCATTCTGCTGGAGATGGATAAAAATGAATAATGAAGATGGAAAACAAAGAGAAATTCTCTCCGCTGGGGATTACCAATGACTTCCATCGAAGACAGAACTCAACACCTGGACTTGAAATATGCTAATAACCATTGGACTTAAGACCTGCTGGGGGTTTTAACTACTGTTGAACAGACCACTGTGAAGATCACCATCAAACTTTGCTTGGGGAGACAAGTCAATAATTCCAAACCTGTTTGGGGATATTACCGAACTCAACCTGCTATTGGGAGAAAATTCAACGAAACCTACCGAGGGATATCATTGAGCTTAATCTGATGTCAGAGAAAAGAATTTATCCCGCTGGGGATTAGAGCATGCCATTGCGGACGGAACTATACTTCCTGACCTCCTGAGGAAAGTGATTACCAGGTTATGTGGGGAAATAGGGGAATGGGTTCTGCTGAGGATGATGAACTTTCAGTGTTGGGGAGAGTAACGCTACTGGGGAAAAACAAACTTGTTACCCAGCCTGACCTGTCTCTATGGTCTTGAACGGCCCTTTGAACTCTCCACTTGCCCCAGACCACCAGGTCTAAAGGAAGAAATCATCTCCAGAGGATTTTATAGAAGATCGGGCATTCACACTGCCCCAGGGTCTCCAAACTCTTGGAGAGATTTATCAGATCTCGACATAACTGCCCCAGACTTCATAATCCATGAAGTAACTTGCCTCGAAAGGATTTGTAATGACTTGAAAATACTCTGCCCCAGTATTTTGAACTTTGAAGAGGTGTTTTCAATTAGCCGTCTTCAGGAGTGGACAACTTCTCATGCTCTAAAGGTGGCCTGCCCCAATTCTTGAAGAAACTTTGCCCCTGACTGATCTTACAGAGATTTGTCAAATCGACGTGATTGTCCCTGTATTAACTGCTTTAGGGAGAGTTTTCAATGTGACTTCTCCAGATTAGCTGCACACAGTCTCTTGGCCACATACCCCTTGACATGACTGTCTTTCAGAGTTCTCACCATCTCAACTTGGCGTGATCGAGCTTCTTGACTGACGTTCATCATGTAAGCTTCTTTGATGTCAAACATATGCGAGTAGAAAACGTTTAATATGAGAATGACAATTCTAATGTAACACTCGTGTTAACCTGAAATTTTATTGAAAATGTGTCGCCAAGCCTTATGAACGAATCACTAGCTGGGATGCGACATTGATTTTTGAATGGAAAACAATACGCACATGCAATACCAACAAAAATCTTATTAGCACAACTCATAGGAGTCAGGAACGCTATCTCGCTAAAGTGCACTTTCGGAATAAACCCTGCTTCAATTAGGACTTTTAAGGGTTGTAACGTGGTTTGGTTCACAGTTTTGAGAAAAAAAGATTTAAGGCTCAAAGTTTATTGGTGCCCACCCACTCTTCGTGATGTTCTCCAGTCCCACGTTCAGCTAATTCGGCGCAAGCGCTCATCTCTCAAAAGGTTTTATGATCTTTAAAGAACCCATGCACTGATGGTTTGAGAACTGATGAGGTTTTAGAGCAACAATCACCCCTTTTTGTCCTTTGTTCTTGGTCGAGGATTTTTCTTTGTAATCCTTTTCGCTTTTCGCTTTTCATTCTTTTGCTTTTTGATCCCTAATTTTTGCCTGGACTGACTCTTTTTGAATTTTTCGATTTTGGAGTCCAGCGGGATGCCCTAACTTTTGCCTAAGTCGCTTGTTTTCAAGTTTTCGACTTAGCAGGCTTTCTTTCTTTTCTTTTTCTTTTGATTCTTCTTTTTTTTTTAACAAATCGTGTGACACCGTTTTGTCTGACTTGCTTGAAAGGGTTGTGACTGCCTCACTCTCTTGACCTCCTGATACGTGAGGAAAGAAAAGTAATGGATCCTCAGATGCACACTCGTTTTGAAATTTGAATGCTCGGTCAAATTAACTGACACCTACCCTGCCCCTGGGTTAAATGTGAGGGTTTTTTAGTTTCTAGAAAGAAACTCCTACTTCAAGGCTCAAAGGATTTAACGAGGGTCTATCTCCCATATATCTCTAGTGTTTAGGCATTTGAAACAATGCATGTGCATCCTCAACAGGGTTTTACCCAAAAGCACACAACCAAAGATTTTGCATTCTCAAATCATCATCCTCCCTCAAGAGTTTAAGGCAAGAAAGTTGGTATTGCAGTGCATATAAACATGACGTGAGTGCATAAAAGTAAGATACTTCAGGAACAACACATCATTGCATTAAAATCAACATTCAAAACACAAACAAGTTTTTACATGCAGACAATGTTTAGACAAACACATGAAAGTTACATATGAAAATGCAGTAAAGGAAGCTGATGATTGCCATTGTTGAGGAGACTTGACTCCGTCTGGACTTATTGCTTCTGATGATATCTTCGCAGCCTCGAGTGCTCACTCTGATAAAGAAGCTTCACCTTGTGGGGGTACCATCTGGGGTGATGACCTTTGATTCAATCAAATCTTGCACCTTGTCTTGGAACGCATTACAGTTATCAAGTGTATGCCCAAACGTTCCTGAATGGAACTCACAGCTAGCATTCATGTCATAGTCCGGAGGAATAGGGTATGGCACTGGCATGGCATTCCTCAGCTGAATCAAAGAACTTTTAAGCAAGCGAGCAAACAATTGACTGTAAGGAATAGGAATAGGATCAAATATCCTCTTGGGTCTTCTTGGTCTGAGTTGCCTCTACTGCTGATTCTTCTGCTGCTGCTGCTGATTTGGGCGCCCAATCCGCCCCTGCACTTTCCTTTCCACATTCGGCTGAGTCATGAACAAGGGTTGCTGATATGGAGATTTTGCAACATAAGGTTGTGGAAGAGATCCCTGACATGAGGTGGATCCTTTGGAAAAGGAAGGAGTCCCCAATTCCTTTGCGACAGTGGGAGTAAAATCACCTTGTTTACCACTGCCAATTAATGTAAACTTGATTGCCTTTGAATCAATGAGATATTGGACTTTATGCTTGAACCTTGTACAATTCTCAACATTGTGACCAGGTGCCCTAGAGTGGAACTCACATCTAGCATTAGCATTGGGTCCCAGAGGAAGCTTTGTGGGAAGAGGTCCCAAACTAACACGTTCAACCAGTTTGAGCTCGAGCAAATAAGAAAGCAACTGCGCATACAACATCGGAATGGGATCAAACTTCCTCTTAGGCCCCTCTGACTTGGGATCCTCTTGAGGAGCAGGAAGTGATTGCTGATGAAAGAGCATCGAAACTTCAGTTTGTGGAAGAGATTCACGAGGAAATCCACGATCTAGAGCAAATCCCAAAGAGATGGGAGGAGTAAGGACCTCTGTTGTGGAAGCGAGCACATGATTGTTTTCCTTCTTTAATACCTTATTCAAAATTTCCATAACCAGGCCCACCTGAGTCCTCATCTGATTGACTTCCTCTCTTAGCAGCTTCTGTCCTTGGGACATGACCAGCATATCATCCCCAAATTTCCTCATCTGAATCTTCATTTCAGTCACCTCTACACGGAGTTGTTCCATGACTATCCTCTGATTATCACAGGCTGAGTAGTGGTGGCCGGTCAAGCTGTCAATTCTGAAGATAATACCAAGTCAGAATGAGAAATCCGCTCCTGAGCACCTGCTATGCGTATGAGTATGCAAATGCAAATGCCATGTTCGAATATTTCCAAGGAATCATTCTGCTTTGATTCAAGTTTTTGACAAAAAAACCACAAGAAATAGACGGAAACGCTCAACAGCGAGTCTCAAAGTTAATACCCCTTGGAAATACAAGAACATGTATGCAAAAATCGATGATGCAAATGCAACAGACATGGGATCAAGGTATCACTGCTCTGGACATGTGTTGTGCTGCTGAATGGGTAAGTTCAAAGGTCTGTTCTGAAGAGAATACTGGAATACCATAATATCCGAATAACGGTTCATTCGAACTGCTAGAATATCAGGATGACAACAGTACACTGATGATAAATCCAGAAAACCAGGTAGGTTGAAGGTCAAAGTCACCTGCGAACCTGCAAACACCCGTCCCCTCTCACATGTGGGTTCTAGAAAACGGGATCCTCAGTCTCGAATTCTCGATTTGAGAAACAATGGTACATTCATCCCTCAGGGTACAATACGATCGCCAAACAAAGAGGTCGTCCACTGATTCCCCCAAAAAATGTCATCCTATAGCAAGTTCCCAGCATTGGGTCCTCGGGTCGAGAGTCGTAATGGATTTGCCATTTCTGGTCTGCCATTATTGTTCTCGGGAGGAGTACCGTTACTGAATCCTCGGGAATGGTCAACAGAGTCGACAGTTCCTCGAGAGAATAACTACTGGCCTGTATCAACATACAGTAGCAGATATCTCCCGATAGAACCTCGTCTGATTATGGGGATCGTGATCACCCACACGTGGTCAACACCACGGGAGCGTCACGCCTGCCCACGCTAATACCTAGGTGTATGCTCAAGCCTGGGTAATGGGCTTATCTCTCAGAACCTCCCAACCTTCCGAACAGAAAACCAGCACAGCACAGCACAGTCCAGCATAATAATGAAATGCAATGCAATAAATGCGGTAAAAAATAGTAAAACAGTAATATAGTAATACAGTAATATACAACAAAATAAAGCACAATAGATAAACACCCAATGAAATAAAACAAACAAGCGCTAGGATCGACTCGCAAAAGGGGATGGACCAGCAAGAGGTCAACCTTTCCCCAGCAGAGTCGCCAGCTGTCGCTCCCGGGGATTTATCCCAAGAGAGGGAAAGGAAACACTGCGTAAACCTGAGGGAAGGAAAAGAACATGGTCTCACGACCAAGAGAAAAGGGTAAGGGAGTCGGTTACGCGAAGGGAAGGTGTTAGCACCCCACACGTCCATCGTACTCGATGGGATCCACGCTTGTTGTCTCGATCAAAGGGTGTCGTCATCTGGAGCTCCACTGCTACTAGAAACGAGAAGGAACGGGAACAGAGGAGAGCGAAGAAACGGGAGAGAAAAGAAAAAGAAGTGACTCGATAGGACATCGCTAGTCCTATGCCTACGTACTCCCTCGTGCAATTGGAAAGTCAGAGTCAACGTAGTTCGGACACAAACTAAGGGGGGAGGTTGCTCGCCAAGACATCGCCGTCTTGTGCCTACGTATCCTCAATCTGACTAGAGAGAGGAAATCAGAGCAGTCGTAGTTTGACCTAACGAGGTCGGTTAGTGTTTTTTATGAGCGACGTTAGATTCGCGTTCGGCAGTTAGGGTCGATGCCTGTTTGCGACGAGACGGAAGTAACGTGCCTTTTTCTGAAAATGAGTTGAACTTAACGATCCCGAAGGATGAAAAGGGTTTGAATTTGTTTTTTTATTTTTTAAGACATGAGTGGTTTGAAGTTAGTACATAACTTGCATTGCACCCAAGTCTGTAACATAGGAACGAATACTTCGCGCATCGTCCCCAACAGGACGTACACTAAGTACCTTAGAATAATGAAGGGAGACCCTCCATACTTCACTTCCCATATGTAAGGCTCATGCGCAATACATGTTAATCTTTTATTAAGTGTTTTAGGATGGTTATGAGATGAGAAGAGAAGACTCAAGGAAAAAGAAAACACTAAGGGGAATTCTATCCTAATGTTGTCATGCAAAAGGTGGCCCTAAGGTTGAGTTTGAAAGGGGAACTTCTACCTAAGTTAGCATGCAAAGGGAAGCCTAATGCTAATCCTACTCTAAGCTTAATCGAAAATTAAGTTGGACTAGGTTGCTCTAAGGGAGTGAATCCACGACTTAAACAAGTCTTGAGATTCAAGGGAAGGAAAGAGTGAAAGAGAAGAAGAAGGAAAGAAGACAATGAGCAAAAACAGCAGCTACAACAGCGCATCTGCAACAACACAGCAGTAAAAGACAATACACAAGCAAGACAGCTTATAACAGCACGCAATCAGCACAAAGACATGTGTAAAATGTCAACCAGCAGCACATTCAACAGAATACATGCATATAGATGGCAGTTGAAACAGGGCAACATGTGATTCGCTTGAATACAACTTAAACATGGCAAAGCAAGCATGTATCAAGCATTACATTTCACAATTAATCATGATCACAATCACGTCACACACCATGGTACACAATACTTGAATTCACCATGAAAAAAAAACACATCATTTGATAATGGACAAGTCAAAACAAGCATGCATCTCATGAAGTTAAGTGCAAGCAATCATGTTCAAACAAACAACTCCAGCAACATCAACAACAAGTCACAATCAACATGCTCAAGAAGTGTGTGCTATGTGTTCATCGCATTGGGAATGCAACATCGCAAACATGATCATAAACGATAAAAATCCAAGAGTCGCGTGTCGGAAAATTGCGTGCATACAATAGTGTGAGGTGCAACAGCATCAAAACAGTCATTAGATGAGTATCATATCAATCCATGAAGATTAAAAATGAAACGGGATCGAAACATGCTAAAAAATGCACAAAAAACACACTCTGCAGCAGTGTTAATAGATTAACCAATTGCAGTGCAATTGTGTTAATCGATTAACAACCCTGATTACGCACATTTTCCACTGGTTAATCGATTAACCTAATTGCACTCAATTGGTTAATCGATTAACACTGTAAAATCAGCACAAAATCAGTTTGAAATTAAAATCACTTCCAGCAGCAAAAGCACTTATGCAATCATCTCCAATGATCATGTAATCAACAATGCACGAAAATTAAGTTCAGAAACAACATTCAAACATCATTTAAATTCAAGAATTATCAACATCCACAATCAAGATCAACCAAATGAATCAAAACACATCAAAATTCATGGATCTACATTGTATAAGTATCAATTAAGCTAAAATGAGAATGAATCTGAAATTAACCAACCTACAAAGCTGAGATTTGCTTTGGTAAGTGTTGTAAACAGAAATGGATGAATTCAAGTAGAGAAATCCAAGATCCACAAGCTTCTTGCACTCAAAAGTTAAAGATCCAAGCAATAAGCAACCAAAGCTCCAAAAGCACTTCCAAAATTCACTTCTGAAAATTCAGAACCAGATCTAAACGAAAATCCAAATTGAAAAGCTGAAATGTAGTGATGATGAGAGACTTTAGCTCAAGAATTAACAAGTTCCAATGAAGAACTTGTTAATCTTTGAAAGAGAGCTTTGAGTGTGGTTGAAAATGGAGGTTGAGAGTGAAAAAGTGAGAGAGAATTTAGAGAATTCTGAAAATTGGGAGTGAAAATATGATCTAGGTCTTTAGGGGTTTGGAATGAATTGGTTTAAATAACCCCTAGGTTAGGAGTTAAGTTTGGATTTGGAGTGAGGTTAAGTGAGTGGAAATTGGGATGAAATGTGAATTAGGAAAGGAAATGTGGAAATGGAGTGGAAAGAATTTGAATTTTTGAATGGAAAATCAACTCTCTAGATCCTTCTACTGATGTGTAGAATTAAAATGGGTGATTAAAAATTGGATTAAAAAAAATAGCTCTGAAAATGCAGCATTTGGGCAAAATTTACAATGGTTAATCGATTAACCTAATTGCACTGTAATTGGTTAATCGATTAACACATTCAAAATTTGAATTTTTGTGCCAAAAGGAGGGAAACTTGGATATTCGTCTGGTTCTACCCGTTCTGAACCACGATAGACCTCTGAAACTTGCCATTTGATATTATCACTGGAATACACTTGAAATATGCCGTGAAATGTCTTTTCGTACTCAGATTAAATTGCTGATAACAACTGTCTGGTGCTGAATAAATGATAAAAAATTGACTGCCGGAGTTTCTGATCATCCAGTCATTTAATGAGCAAAATAAATGCTCAAAAAGACTTGGAAAGCTATCTGCTTGGTTCTGGACACCATTAAAAATCATATTGGAACTGATGACGCCGTGAGCTGCTGAAAGATACCTCGATCCCATGCCCAAAAGAAATATGCAAATGCAAAAATGACGATGCAAATGAAATGAAGCATAAGCCAAAAAGGTTAGCAACACTATGGCAAATTTTGAGGTGTTACAATGAGGAAGTGTCACAAGTGTCAGATATACTCTGACAAAATCCATGTACCGCCTACACATCTCAAAGTTCTTTCTTCCCCATGGCCTTTTTCCATATGGGGAATCAACATGATTGACATGATTGAACCTAAAGCTTCGAACGAACATCGGTTCATTCTGGTAGCCATTGATTACTTCACCAAGTGGGTCAAAGCAGCATCTTACACCAATGTAACCCGTCAAGTGGTGGTCCGCTTTATCAAAAACAATCTCATCTACCGTTATGGTGTTCCGAACCGGATCATTACTAATAATGGATCTAACTTGAACAACATGATGATGAAAGAGTTGCGCGCTGAATTCACGATCGAACACCATAACTCATCTCCCTCCCGACCCAAGATGAACGACGCGGGAGAAGCGGCTAACAAGAACATTAAAAAAATTGTTCAAAAGATGGTTGTAACCTACAAAGATTGGCACGAGATGCTACCCTTTGCTCTTCAAGGTTATCGCACATCTGTCCACACTTCAACAGGGGCAACCCTGTGATTTTTGTTGAGGGTTTGAAAAATGAGGTTTTTATCACAAGATAAATTAAAACTCATTTAGTTTTGATTTTCATAGTAAATATTCACTTTTAAATGCTTAAAAACAATTAAAAAGGCATTTATTCACAAAAATACTAATTATATTAAATAACTAATATAAATTTAATTTTTTTGCGGAATAAAATATTTCAACATTTTTGTGATTTTTTGCAAAAAGAACCAATAAAAAATAATTAAAATTGAGGGAATTATTAATTTTTCAAATCATTAAAAATAATAAGAAAAACAATAAAAAAGTGGAAAAAATAGCAAAAAGAGGATCTGGGGCGAGGGGGATTCGAACCCTAGACCTCTTGTGTATAGGGCGCGTGCCTTACCACTGGGGTGGTGATACATCCGTTGATAGAAACACAACCACAAATATACAAGGCTTGCCTTGTTTTTGGCCTGGCCCAAGGCAAGGCAAGGCAAGATTTTGGTTGAAAACGTGAAGGCCATAACTTTCTCATTTCTCCATGGATTGGGACAAAATTTAGGTCTATCCTACCTAGAATTTCACAAGGAATCCAATGATGGTGGTATTTTTTTTCAGATCATGCTCCTATTGAAAAACCCGATAATGGTTTTGAAATAGGCCATGATTTGCATTTTCTACGCCATCTTTTGGTACAAGCATGAATTACATGATAAATTGGTGCAAACACAACATATATAACATGTATAAGAGATGCATGATCAGTGGACATCAAAAGAAAGCATGGTTCAAAGAATCCAAGTTGTGATGCTTACCTCTTTTTGGAGCTTTTGTGCAATCTGCCAAGCCACTTGTTCGAGAAATGATTTGATGCTTTGAACAACCTCAAATGATCTCTTAGAAGCTTTTGTGCAGTCTGCCGCTTTTTGGGATCATAAGAGTGCCTTACGTTGGTCGTAGAAAGTCATGTCTCTTACCAACTCTGAGATAGATTGGTACAATAGGATTTATGACGGGATCAGGATCATTGACTGTTGTGGAAACTTCCCCAACATACCCCTCATAGGAACTAAGGGAGGAATCAATTATCATCCAGTCTTAGTTCGTCGTCAATTTTGATACCCGATGAGGCATGTCCCGCGTAATGCTCATTTGGAAGGTCTTTTCTTCAAGGAAGGAGAAAATGACAGGGCACTAAAGATGGAAATAGTGCACGCTTGGAAACACGTTCATAAGAAAGGACGGGAGTCTCTAGGAAAACCGGATTGTGTCTCAGTGGAGCCTTATCTCCACTGGGTACAAACTAGAGCTCTCAAGCTAAAGATGCCTTATCCTCGTCACAGAGTTCTTCCGCCAAGGGAATCTGTCATGTACTTCATGACTGAAACGGAAAAACTTCAGGTTACTCTCAACAAAGTTCAACAGGAGAGGAGGTCTTGGAAGAACAAGTACCGCATTCTCAATGTGGAGTGTACCAAAATACAACAACTGTTGAATGATAAGGATGCTCTAATTGAGATTTTGGAGCAACATGTTGTAGAAAATCAGGATGACCAAAGAAATTTGCTCGCTCCTTTCACTTGGCAAAGGAATGACAACCCAACAACGACCCAAGAACCCCGGTCCAAGAAAAGGATAGTACCAGAATCAGCACCTGAGTTCTCCTCAGAGAGGACTCGGGACCCATTAGCTTAGGTTTCTGTTTCCGCACCTTGTAATTTACTGTATTTCCATTTCCGCAATCCTTTCAATTCAATAAAACGGGGGTGTCCCCACTGTTTGATATTTGCAATCTAATTGTCAAAGTTTATTTTGATTAAACCAAAAAAAAAATATATATATAATCATTGCATTCATCATTCTCACTTCACGTATTCTTCTTACCTACGAATCTCACGTTTGTGTCTCGGTTCTAGAGTCAAACTGCCTCATTCGTACAATACTCGGGCCAATCGTCAGAAAAAGATGGATGATCTCGAGGAAGAGAACAGAGAGTTGAAATAAGAGATCGACGCTCTGAGAGAGGATATGAGAAAGCTTCGTAACGACATGCAAGCCATGGCAGAAAATTCAGCTACAAAGAACTGTGATCTTAGAGATCACCTCAGCGCCCATAGTGGAGAAGTATGATCCTAGGTATCAAATGCTGAAAGATCGTCCCTGGGGCATGCCTGTTAACTATATCCCGAAAGGATATGTTCCGCCGATCACTGAAGATCAGGGAATCATAGCAGAAGCCGCTGGGCCTGAAGGATACAAACTTCGAGAAAACGAGGATGCCATAGGCATAATGAGGACTCCTGAAGGTTATAAACTTCGGGAAATGCCAAGATTCACTGTCGTAGTAACGGTACCACCCCCTGTGGTGCACACTGTCCCGGAAGGACAAATTCCACAGATTCCTTCTGGTAGAAAGGAAAGTATGTTCGATAGAATGGATGAATTCTAGGAGTAGTTCCTGGAAATGCAGAAGGAACTGCAAGCTATTCGCGGTCAGGATTTATTTGGAAAGGACGCCGGAGACCTTTGTTTGGTCCCCAATGTGAAAGTCCTGCACAAATTCCAAGTACCCAATTTTGAAAAGTACAAGGGTAAGTCTTGCCCTCAAAGCCATTTGGTGATGTACGCTCGGCGAATGTCAGCTCAGACAGAGAACCAGGATCTACTGATTCACTACTTTCAGGATAGTTTAACCGGTGCCGCATTAAAATGGTCAATGGGTTTAAACCGCGCTACGGTTAGCACTTTCAGAGATCTTGGCACTGCCTTCGTCCAACAATATAAATACAATTTGGACATGGCACCAGACAGAGATCAACTCAGATCAATGTCACAAAAGGACAAGGAAACCTTTAAGGAATACGCTCAGAGATGGCGTTAAATTGCCGCTCAAATTTGTCCACCTCTTGAGGAAAAAGAGATGACAAAGATTTTCTTAAAGACCTTTAGCTCATTTTACTACGACATAATGGTTGCCAGTGCGCCCAACGACTTCACCGAAATGGTCGGTATGGGAGTGCGTCTCAAGGAAGCCGTTCGAGAAGGACGTCTAGTCAAAGACACTAGGTCGACAAGCGGTACTAAAAAATACGGTAGTCCTCTCCCTAAGAAAAATGAGAAAGATAGTGGGAATATCTCTCTCGGAAAGCAAAGGTGACGGTACCAACCAGTAGCAGCTGTAACTACTGCTATCAGCCCTACGCCTGTTTCTACGTATCAACCTTAGGTTGCTCAAAGCCAACCGCATTCGCAGGAATTTCAGTAAAGGACACAACAGCCTCTTCAGCAGGTTCGTCCTCAATACAACAACAACCGTACAATGCGACCACCAGGATTTGATCCTATACCCGTATCGTACGCAGAACTATTTCCGTTACTACTGGCCAAGGGGCATGTCCAGACTAAGTCTCCTCTTACAGTACCAGAAAATCCGCCTTTTTGGTTTAAGGTGGATCAGACTTGCCCTTACCATCAAGGAGGACCAGGGCATAACATAGAAAATTGTCTCAGTTTCAAATTCGACGTGCAAAAGCTTGTTAGGAGTGGGGTCTTATCTTTCAAAGATACGAATCCGAATGTTCTCACAAACTTGCTGCCTCAACACGAGAAAGCTGCAGTCAATTTGATAGAGGGAGAGTCTAACAACATCTATCAAATTCATGATGTACTCTTGTTAAGGGCCAACTTGGTCAAGATGCATTGTAGACAGAATGGATATGGCCATGTGCCACCTCATAATTATCACCACTGTGATATATGCTCTAAAAGTAATCGAGGATGTTTTGTGGTACAATCAGCTCTACAGGAACAGATGGATCTCAGATGGATCCAAGAGCACTGAGTTCGTGGAGTTAACATGGTTTATACGAATTCCAACATCATTCAAAACCACAACATTCGTGCGATGAATGTCAACTTGGTGGCAATGCACTCACGGCAAAGCCAGTATCATAATCTGCTACGGCATGAGTATAATTCCTGTCGGACTTGCTCGGTAAACAAACAGGGATGCTCTTTTGTACAAGAGGCCCTCCAGCGTCAGATGGATCTTGGATGGATTCAAGACTACCTCGTGCGAGCAGCCCTTCAAAGTCAGTTGGACAACAAAGATATTCAACCATGGTCAAGTTCTGGATTAGTCAACTATTTCGTTGATCAAATCGAGGACGTCGTCGTAATCTCTGATCATCAGAGGACTAGGGATGTTTGTACCATTATCCCTCTACTTGACGAATCGAGAGTTCCCAACCGGGAACGAATCGAAATTACTTACGATGGTCAGAAAAATCAGAAGGCTCCCATAGTCATCTATCTACCGGGACCGCTACCGTATGAATCAACTAAGGTTATCCCTTACAAATACGGTGCAACAACAATTAAGAATGGAAAGGAAATTCCGTTACCCTCCGTCATGAATATTGCAGACATCAGTCGAGTAACACGGAGTGGTAGAATCTTCAACAGAGGAGTTGGAGAACCCAACAAAGAAAAGGAACCTCAGACAGAAGTTCCCAATCCACCAGTCGGTCAATCCAGTAATCCCGACCTTTCAAAAAACGATGATGAGATGTTAAAGCTCATCCAAAGGAGTGAATACAACATTGTTGATCAGCTGTTACAAACTACTTCAAAGATCTCTGTGCTATCACTTTTACTCATTTCCGAAGCCCATAGGGAGGCTCTACAGAAAGTCTTAGAGCAGGCCTTTGTGGAACAGGATGTGTCCATACGACAGTTCGATAGCATTGTCTCTAACATCACTTCCTGCAATAACTTGAGATTTAGTGATGAGGAATTACCTGAAGAAGGTCGACGTCATAACATGGCGCTCAACATTACAGTTAACTGCCAGGATGATGCTTTAGCCAGTGTACTGGTAGACACGGGATCGATGAGGGGCAGTGAGGTTATTGTCAAAGCATTCAACGGGTCTCGGAAAACAGTTATTGGCGAAGTCGACCTTCCCATAACTATTGGTCCTCACACTTTCCAAGTCACTTTCTAGGTCATGGACATCCGGGCAACATACAGTTGTTTATTAGGAAGACCTTGGATACACCAGGCTGGGGCGGTCACTTTGACCCTCCACCAAAAGCTAAAGTTCGTCCAGAACGACCAACTCGTCACAGTCTGTGGAGAACAGGCCTTGCTCGTAAGCAACTTATCATCATCCACTTATGTAGAACCGGAGGGGGGTAATCGGAACCCAGTTCCAAATGCTTTCGCTACACAAGGACAATCAATCCGAAGGGGGAACTTCGATTTCCTCGTACAAAGATGCTATCAAAGCGGCCGAGAATACCAATACAATAGGATGGGGGCAGCTTGTCATTCCTACTGACAATAAGAAAAAGAAAGGTCTTGGCTTTTCCTCAACCTGTACTCAGACGGCTGCCAACAATAAAAGTTTTCATCCTTCAGAATTTCGTCCACAGTGAGGCTTCCTTCAACCAGTGACTCAAGACGTGCATACCATCAATAAAGATGATTCATCCGATACGGAGGAAGAATGGAAGTCCTATCTCAACGAGGACGGTTATACGTCTCAGGGCAAAACACAGACTCCCTTTTGCTTTCCTACACAGAGCCCGAGATTTATACTAAGGTCAGATGTCAAAATGATGTACGGAGATTGTGATCTGGAAGGATGTCGCGCTCCCCCAAACTCATTAGAGGAGGACACTTTGATGAAAGACAGCTTTGACCCTGACTACTATGGCCCGATGGATGGCCTGCCAATGTGGCAGCCTTACCCAGGAGACTTGGGGCAAGAAAGTCAGCCGAACAATGAAAATCAGCTGAGCATCATTGAAGAGAATACCTGCATCCCCGCCATGTCATGGGATCAACACCCAGGTTATCCTGAAAATACCCAGTACGATGATGAATTCGCAACGTTTGCAGGACTAGAATTCATTAACTATGCTTTTCCCGAGGTCAACGTCATCGAGAGAGATGACTCCTCCAATTCCAAAGAAGTGTGGGATACCTTAGGACAGTCGAGTGGAAAATACGACTTCAAGGTCAAGTAAACCGCTCCTAAAAGCTCCTGTATCAGGCTCGAAGACATCCATCCAACTGGAAGGGGAGATACAGCTGAGAGTACAAATACTATGCAAAATACAACTGAGGAATCCTCCTACGGCAACTCTGCCTAGGAGATAGGTTCCAATGATCTTGCTCCACCAGAAATCAGCGTCATTTCTGAAGACAAATAAAGGAAGGTACCAGACTTTGTGATTCACCAAGGAGTTCGCCGCCAATGGGTTGCTGTCGATGTTCTGAAGATTGTTCATAAGTCTAAATTGCTTGTTTTAAACCCTGTTGAAACATACGATCTAATGCCTTCTCCCAACTTTGAGTTCCCAGTATTTCAGGCTGAAGAAGAAAATGACGACGAAATTCCAGAGGAGATCTCCCGACTACTCAGACAAGAGGAAAGGTCCATTGAGCCTCACAAAGAGTTGCTGGAAACAGTCAACTTAGGATCGGAAGAAGAGAGGAAAGAAGTTAAGATTGGGGCACTGCTCAGTCCAACTGTCAAAGAAAGTTTGACGAAACTTCTCAAAGAGTTTCCCGATGTATACGCTTGGTCCTATCAGGATATGCCAGGGTTAGATACCAGCATCGTGGAACATCATCTACCGTTGAGATCAGAAAGTCCGCCGATAAAACAAAGGTTGATACGGACTCATCCAGGCATGGCTATCAAAATCAAAGAGAAAGTACAGAAACAGATTGATGCGGGTTTCCTTGCTACGTTAGAATATCCTCAATGGTTAGCCAACATAGTACCAGTTCCGAAAAAGGACGGAAAAGTCAGAATGTGTGTCGACTACCGAGATCTGAACAAGGCAAGTCCAAAGGACGACTTTCCCTTACCACACATTGACATGCTGGTAGACAGTACAACAAAGTTCAAAGTTTTCTCCTTCATGGATGGATTCTCGGGCTATAATCAAATTAAAATGGCGCCGAAAGACATGGAGAAAACTTCGTTCATTACCCCATGGGGTACTTTTTGTTACAAGGTAATGTCATTCGGCTTGAAGAACGCCGGGGCAACCTATCAAAGGGCTATGACTACTCTGTTTCACGACATGATGCACAAAGAAATCGAAGTGTATGTCGATGACATGATTGCCAAATCTAAAATGGAAGAGGAGCATATGACCCACCTGTCAAAACTATTCGAGCATTTGCGAAAGTACAAACTCCGCTTGAATCCCAATAAATGCATGTTCGGTGTCCGTTCAGGGAAACTCTTAGGATTCATCGTCAGCCAGAAAGGAATTGAGGTTGATCCTGACAAGGTCAAGGCCATTCAAGAAATGCCTTCTCCAAAGACTGAAAAACAAGTCAGGGGATTCCTAGGACGTTTGAACTATATTTCCAGATTCATATTCCTCATGACCGCGACATGTGTGCCGATTTTCAAATTACTCAAAAAGAATCAGGACTACGTTTGGACAGAAGACTGCCAAACCCCCTTCGACAATATCAAGGAATACCTGTCGAACCCGCCGATTCTATCACCTTCAGTGGAAGGAAGACCGCTACTCATCTATTTAACAGTCTTGGAAGACTCAATGGGATGTGTACTTGGCCAACAAGACGAAACAAAAAGAAAAGAGTATACATCTACTATTTGAGCAAGAAATTCACTGACTGCAAGACTCGGTACACTATGCTCGAGAAAACTTGCTGCGCTCTGGCTTGGGCAGCCAAACGTCTTTGCCAGTACATGATTCGTCAAACCACTTGGTTAATCTCTGAAATGGATCCAATCAAGTATGTCTTTAAAAAGCCTGCTCTCACGGGAAGGATTGCCCATTGGCAGATGTTGTTATCAGAATATGACATAGAGTACCACGCTCAGAAAGCCATTAAAGGAAGTGTTTTAGCCGATCATTTGGCTCATCAACTGATTGACGATCAGGAATCAGTCGGATTTGACTTCTCAGACGAAGATGTCATGTATCTAAAAATGAAAGACTGCGATGAACCGCTACCCAGTGAAGGGCCAGAAGCAGATTCCCAATGGGGACTTATCTTTGGCGGAGCTATCAATCATTACGGAAACGGAATTGGGGCAATTATCATAACACCTCAGGGTACCCACTTTCCTTTCACCGCTAGACTTACGTTCAAATGCACAAACAATGAGGCCGAATACGAAGCTTGTATTATGGGTCTCGAAGAAGCGATTGATTTGAGGATCAAGAACTTGGATGTATATGGCGACTCAGCTTTGGTCGTCAATCAGGTCAAAGTAGATTGGAACACATACTATTCAGGATTGATTCCTTACAAAGATTACACAAGAAGGTTATTGCCCTTCTTCAACAGAGTCGAGTTTCATCATATCCCTCGTGAGGAGAATCACATGGCTGATGCATTATGTAGCACCCCAAAATTTTCTCTTCTACTTTTAGTACTAACTGGCTTATGTTTCTTTTTTTCATTTGCATCTCATTTAGGTCTTAACTCATAATCATGCATTGCATTGAGCTCTCGAGACATCGGATCACGGTATCCTTGTGGCTAAGGACTTCTCTTATTCTAAGCAGCCAGCATTAGAGTGCCCCAGCATTTATTTTGCTTGGTAATTTGGTACCATATCATTCTTTTTCCAACAGGGTATTTTGAGAGTTCACAGCTTATTCCAGGCATTTTTAATATTTTCATCTGACTGTATTTCCACTCTGCATCATCTAAATAGCATAAAATAGTGCTTTTCATTCACATAGTGCCTAAAATGTCACCCGAGATAATTTCTCAGATTTACAGACAGACCGGTCAAACTAAATCTCAACGGTGCGTAAAGTCGGTGGACGGAAAATTTTAAATCGAACTTGTATACGTCAATTATACTGATCTACGTTTCGCGTAGTTTAACCTGACATGTTCGTTTTAATTTGTCGACCATATTTCGTCGCATTTGAATCGGTTTGAGCGTTAATGTGTCAAAAAATATTTTAAAATCTGACCAAACACTGTATTTTTCTGAGCCGTATATTTCGCGCTGATCATTTTAGTGTACTCGGTTTATTTTTTCGAACACTTGGGTATCCGACCTTTATTTATTTAGAGTCCGTTTATTTTTATGATTTTTGTCTAAATATTTAGAGTAAATAAATAGGATGATTAATATTTTAATTTTAATTTTATTTTAAATGTTTATTTTATTGTGAGTCCAACTAATTATTTAATTTGGGCTCTAAAATGGATATTAGGGGTATTATTGACAATTAAGAGATAACCCTAACTTGGTCCCTATATATTGTTGTGTTGCTAAGTGAAAAGGAGAGGGGGGGGGGGGGGGGGGGGGACCGGAAAAAGAAGAGGAGAAAAGGGAGCATAAGCGGCGTATATATACAATTATATTCATTGCATTCCGGCGGTCTTCGTTTTCCCATACAGGCATTGTCTTCATGTTTCGGTTTTTATATAGTATACATACAGGAGCTGTTAAATACTGTTCTTGGTAATTGCTGGAATACACTGCTGTGCTATGCTGGAGCGCTGTTGTTGCTGCTGTTTTTGGTTTGGTTTACACTTATGTTGCTTTGACATCTCTTTTCTTCATCTCATTTCTTTTCCTTTAAGTTTTGGATTTCACATTGTCTGTGATTGAATTGGTTATTGTTTACTTGTGTTTGTTTACATGATCCCTTAGGATTCCTAGCTCCGCTTAATTTCTGATTAAGTTGGAGGTAGGAGAGACATTAGGCTTTCAATCCTTTGCATGCTAACATTAGGTAGACTTCCCTCCAAACCTCCCCTTAGGGCCATCTTTGCATGATAACATCAGGATAGATTCTCCCCGTAGTGTTTTTATTTTCTTTTGAGTCCCTCTTCTCACCTCGTAACATCTCTAAGATACTTAATAAGGTCAACTTGCCTTGCACACGAGCCTTAAACATAGGAAATGAAGATTGAGGGGTCCCCCTTCTCTCTTCTAGGGTGTTGAGCATACGTCCCATTGGGGGCGACCATGCGACGCATTCGCTCCCGTGTTATAGACTTTGGTTCAAGTTGAGTTATGAACTAACTCAAGTCACTTCTGTCCTAAAAAATACAAACAAACTTCAAACCTTTTTATCCTGCGGGATTGTCAAACTAAAGGCTATTTTCAAAAGGGCACGTTACCTTCCGTCTGAGTCGCAAACAGGCATCGACCCTAACTGCCGGACGCGAACTTAACGTCGCTCATAAAAAACACAAAAAGAACTTGGTCCGAACTACGTTGACTCTGAATTCCCCATTGCACAAAGGGGGTACGTAGGCCTAGGACGACGACGTCCTACCGAGTCTGTCTTTGTTTTCCCTTTCCCCGTCTTAGTACAGCCATAGATGATAGGATAACTCACCCTTAGAATAGACAACAAGCGTGGATCCCATCGAGTACGATGGACGCGTGGGGTGCTAGCACCTTCCCCTCGCGTAACCGACTCTCGAACCCAGGTTATGGTTACGATGACCATTCCTTTCCCTCTTCCTCAGGTTTATGCGGTGTTCCCTTTCCCTCTCTTGGGATAAATTTACACGGCTGGCGACTCTGTTTTCCGCGCCACTTTCGCGTTTGTACCTGGATGAAAATCCTGGGAGCGACAGCTGGCGACTCTGCTGGGGACTCTGGTTGACCTATGCTGGTCCATCCCTAAGCGAGTCAATCCTAGCGCTTGCTTGTTTTTGTTCTCTTTGGGTGTTTTTGTTTTTTTTGTTTTGCTTTATTTGTTGTATTTTAATTTTACTGCATTTTCTGCTAGGGGTGTTCAAAACCAAACCAACCCAATAGAAAACCGCAAACCAAACCAAACCAAACCAAAACCGCAAAAAACCGCATTTAGTCTGGATTTGTTTGGGCCATCTTTTAACAAAACCGCACGGTTCGGTTTGGTTTGCGGTTTGTATTTTACAAACCGAACTAAACCAAACCAAACCGCATTATGTTACAACCCAAACTTCACTTATCCCACATCTAACCAAAAACTTAAACCCATTATGACTTAATCTTACAATTACGAAATATTTTCTCTTACTCACACTTAACTTTTCAGTTTTAATCTTCTCAAGTCTCTCCTAATAGTATTGTCCATTCTTCTCATCTTCTTTGTTATGTACGTCCCACCTCTTCTACACTAATCTCTCATCTCTCATGTTTTTTCTTTTTCATTTTCTCATTTTTATGTTACTATTTTCTCTTCTAATTATATTTTTACCGCACATTTCTTCTCTAATCTCACATCTCTTATGTTATTTCTTTTTCATCTTCTCTAATCTCCCTTCTCCTCTCTTTTCTGTTTTATTATAATATTTTTGATATTGTTTTATGCTACTATTTTTTTTCACTTTTGTTTAAATTGATTTTTGTATATTGAATGAGAACTTTTTGTCTAAATATGATGAGTTTTGTTGTTATTTAGTAATGTGTGAATGACTAAACACAAAGTTATGTTGTTCTCTATATATGTAAATATCACTCAATAAAAATCTTGTAAAAAACCGAACCAACCGAACCAATCCAAACCGCATTGGTTTGGTTTGGTTTGGTTCGGATTTTTTTTAAAAGCCAACCGAACCAAACCAAACCGCATGCTTTTTTCTCTTGCGGTTCGATGATTTTTAGCGTCAAAACCGCCCAAACTGCACCGCGAACACCCCTATTTTCTGCATTGCATATTATTATCAGCTGATGCACTGTTTTTCTGTTTGGCGGATTTGGAGTTCTGAGAGATAAGCCCAATACCCATGCTTGAGCATACACGTAGGATTAGCGTGGCAAGTAGTGTGACTCGTGTGGCATTTGGCCAGACATATTATACATGAAAACTCCACATCCAGGCGAGGTTTTCTTTGGTAATGTTCTATCCTGCGCATTGGTGCAGATGATTGAATGTAACTTGGAAAATTGTCGACTCTGGCGGCCATTCCCGAGGACTCAGTAACGGCACTCCTCCCGAGACGTGATAATGGCAGAACAGAAATGGCAAACCCATTACACATGTCGATCCGAGGACCCAATGCTGGGAACTTGCTATAGGGTTTCCTTTTGGGAAAGAATCAGTGGAAGCGCTCCTCGATTGGCAATAATACTGAGTCCCGAGGGATGAATGTACTATTGCTTCTCGACCTCAGTGCCGAAACTGAGGACTTGCCATAGGATGTTTTCTTTTTTAGGAGAATCAGTTGAGGCCTCCTCGATTGGTGATGATGCCAAACCAGAAATGGTGAACGTATCATCATTTCTCGACCTGAGAGCCCGTGATATTGAGGATCCTCGGCTTTCTAGTACCCGCATGTGATAGGGAAGGGTGTTTACAGGTTTGCAGGTAACCTTGACCTTTAACATACCCGGTTTTCTGATCAGCAGATTTATCAGTGTGGTACTATGGTTATTCTGGTATTCTGGGTATTTGGGCAGACCTTTGAGATTATACAGTTGTTCAGTGCAGCAGTTGTCCAGTCTATGTGGCATCCTTGATCCCATGTGTGCATTTGCATCATCATTTTGCATCCTAACATGTTTATTCATTTGCAGGGCTGCATCCTAACTTTGATTCTGGTTTTTGAAGACTATTAAGGATGAGTACTGAGAAGAGAAAGAACATCATAATGTACAAGTTCCCATCACTTATTCTGGATCCTGTTCACAAGATTGTGTCTATGGAAGAACATGGGGTATTGGCAGACTTTAGAGGAGAGTATGGAAGAATTCTGGATTTTGCTCGCAACATCACTGAATACGAGTATAGGGCTTTGTACACTCTGGTGCAATTCTATGACCCTCACCTGCGTTATTTCCTATTCACTGATTATCTTTTGGCTCCGACATTGGAGGAATTTGCTTTCATTCTGGATGTTTCTATTAAAGAAGAGGCTCCTTTTTATCCTTCTAATGAACTTCCTGATTTGGGAAAGGTTTCCGAGGCTTTGCATTTGGATTTGTCTTTGTTGAAAAATAACGTTGCCAGTAAGGGAGGGTGTAAAGGCTTTCATGTGAAATTTTTGATAGAACAGGCTGCTGTGTATGCTAAAGCTAGATGTTGGTCAGTTTTCAACGCCATCTTGGCTATGTGTGTCTATGGAACAGTGTTATTTCCAAGTATGAAGGACTTTGTGGACATGCACGCTGTCCGGATATTTACCATGAAGAATCCGGTACCTACTTTGCTTGGAGATCTGTATTATTCAGTGCATTATAAGAACGAGAAGAGGAGGGGATGACCCCTTTATTTTTGTGCGCTAGTCTTCTACAAATGGTTTGCTGATCGTCTTCCCAAATCTGGGGCATTTGTAGATACTCAAGGAACATTGGATTGGTCCAAAAGATTAATGGGCTTGAGGGCAGAGAATCTGATTTGGGTTAACCGTGACTTGTTGGGCCAAGATATCATGATCAGTTGTGGAGGTCTCCCAAATGTGCCTCTAATAGGAAGGAAAGGGGAAATTAACTACAACCCCATTCTTGCTATTAGGCAATTCGGGTATGCCTTGAAAGAGCCACCAAGAGACGAGGAGGTCCAAGAATCTTTATATCTGAGTGGGGAAATCAATCCAGAACTGTTAAAAGAAGCTGCAAATACTTGGGGAGATCGTCATAAGAAGGGGAAGACTTATTTTGGGAAGAGCAACAACAGAACATTTCCTGTGTATGAAGATTGGATCCAGAAAAGGGTAAAGGAGGAGCTTTTTCCATTCTCCAAAGAACCACCATCTTACCCCTTGCTGATTGAGCCTCCTACCACAGTTGAGATAGAGAAGTTTAACAAGTTGTGGGCTGAAAAAGAAAAGTTGCGAGAAGAAAACAGTGAGCTACAAAGAGAGATTTACCAGTTGAAACATGAGTGGGGTGAAGTTGTTCATATCGCCATGTTGAAGACAGAGCTTCTCGCTAAGGCAGAAAAGGAGCTAGCTGACAAGGTCGCAGCCAGACAAAGGATGAAACAAGCTTTAGATGGTATCAGTAAGGTTCTCGAGTCTAAGAAGGAGGAATTGGACAAGGCTTTGTTGAAAATTCACAGGTTCAATGCTCACCGAGAAACTGCAATGGCTGAGAATAAGCGAAAGAAAGACGATTATCTAGCTCAGATTGACCAATTGAAGTTGAAGCTCAAGAAAAAAGACGCTGAGATCCTATCAGGGGTATTCCAGAGACAAGCATTCGAGGGTCGACTCAATGAAGCCATAGCCTCCATAGAGGAACTGAAGATCCAAGCTGAAGTGAAGAGACCTAGAAATGAGGGACCTAGCATGGATGGTGTTTCTGGAGAAAGCGCTTGGGAGTTACATTGCCGATACTTGGAGGGGATCATGCATAGGAGAGACGTTCTCATTCAAGAGCTAATTCATAGACCGAAGCATCCCGACACCAAAAAGCTGTTCAAGGAAATTCAAGATTGGAGAAAAAAGCACAATGGATGGAGGGAATTGACACTTGTGGACTTTGATGACATGCCGTAGTTTTCTATTTTCTTGCATTATTTGGACCACCGCCAGGCTTGTTGGTTGGGATCTATGATTTTCGTGTTCAGACTTGTTACCTTGGATTGTGATTGTTGACATTTGGTTTTCCTCTGGTTTTCTTAATATATGAGCAGAAGTTCCGTTCTATCTTGTTGTTAAACTGGAATCAAGGGGTGGATCGCCCTGCGAATATTCAAACATGTTCATTTGCATTTGCATATTCATAATCATTGTTCATAATCATTTTGTATAACAGGTGTTTATCTCTGGTGTTCTTACTTTGTTCTCCTCCTCAGTCAGGATTGATCAGCCAGTTCATCGGTATTCTACTCAGTCTGTGATAACCAGAGGATAGCCATGGAACAACTCCGTACAGAGATGCTTGAAATGAAGGTTCAGATGAGGCAATTTGGGGAAGTCATGCTGGTCATGTCCCAGGAGCAGAAGATGCTGAGGGAGGAGGTCAATCAGATGAAGACTCAGATGGGTTTGGTCATGGAAATCTTGAAAACAGTGTTAAAGAAGGAAAACAGTCATGTGCTCGCTTCTGCGACAGAGATCCTTACTCCTCCCATCTCTTTGGGATTTGATCTAGATCGTGGACTGCCTCGTGAATCTCTTCCACAAGCTGAGGTTCCAAAACTTTCCCAACAGCAACCAGGTCTTATCTCCTAAGATAAGCCTAAGAATAAAAAGTGTGCACAGAGATCAAAGCAGCCTAAAAGAGTTTTTCACCCACTCCCTATGCCATATTCTCAACTATTGCAGCATCCCCTTCGGTCGCAATTGGTACAGAAAAGGACTTTGGCTCCCGTTACTGGTAATCCCCCACCAGGCTACAATGCAAGAGCCCGTTGTGATTTCCATTCTGGGGCACCAGGGCATACTGTGGAGAAGTGTAGGGCCCTTCAGCACGCTGTCCAGGATCTGATTGATTCGAGGAAAAGTAAAATTCACACCAAGCGGCGTAAGCATACAAGGTGATCCCACTCTAGCTGTTGAAAAAGAAGTGAGTATCCCCGTTGCTTCTCCCAAAGCCACATCAGGACAGGGGCATTTCTTGCAGTCCTTGGTCTTAGAATCCCCACATCCGCAAATGCTGCCTACGTCTCGACCAAGTCTGAAGAGAAAAGTGCCTGAAAGGATTAGGCGCCCGAATCGGGGTCAATAAGAGAACTGCTCTGGAAGGAGACAACAAAGATCACGAAGGCCTGAGAGAAGGTTTGATCCATTCCCTGTTCCTCACAGCCTTGTTCTTGCCCGTCTACTTGAAAGTTCTTTGGTTCAGCTAAGGGATGCCAAGCCCGTTCCCGACCCTATTCCTCCTGATTATGATCTGGATGCCATATGTGAATACCACTCCGACACACTGGGTCATTCAATTGAAAACTTCAACGTGTTCAAGCACAAGGTGCAAGACCTGGTAGACTCAAAGATCATTGCATTCACTGAAGATGATATGTACATCAATTGAAGCCTCCTTTCTCAAATGAACACTCAGTCTGCAAGTATGTCCAGACAGAATCAAGCTTCCTCAGCAATGGCAATCTTCAACTTCTTTACTGCATTTTCATTTGTAGTTTTTTTCATTTCTTGTTAAAGCATCGTATGCATGTAAGACTTGTTTGTTTTTTTCTATGATGATATTAATGCAATGAGTATGTTTTTCTTGAAGTAATCCATTCGTGTTCACTCTTAAATGTTTATATGCACTGCAATACCAATTTTCTTGTCTAGAACTCTCGTGGAAGGATGATGAGACGAAAACGCAAAATCTCTGGTTGTACGTTCAGGGATAGAACCCTGTTGAGGATGTACAGGCATTGTTTCAAGTTCCTAAACACTGGAGATATAAGGGAGATAGACCCTCGTTAACCCCTAGGGGTGTTCGCGGTGCGGTTTGGGCGGTTTTGACGCTAAAAATCATCCGAACCGCAAGAGAAAAAGGCATACGGTTCGGTTTGGTTCGGTTGGCTTTTAAAAAAAATCCGAACCAAACCAAACCAAACCAATGCGGTTTGGGTTGGTTCGGTTGGTTCGGTTTTTTACAAGATTTTTATTGAGTTATATATACATATATAGAGAACAACATAACTTTGTGTTTAGTCATTCATACATTAGAAAATAACAACAAAACTCATCATATTTAGACAAAAACTTCTCATTCAATATACAAAAATCAATTTAAACAAAAGTGGAAAAAAATAGTAGCATAAAACAATATCAAAAATATTATAATAAAATAGAAAAAAAGGGGAGAAGGGAGATTAGAGAAGATGAATAAGAAAGAACATAAGAGATGAGAGATTGGAGAAGAAAGGCGCGATACAAACATAATTAGAAGAGAAAATAGTAACATAAAAATGAGAAGATGAAAAAGAAAGAACATGTGAGATGAGAGAGTAGTGTAGAAGAGGTGAGACGTACATGGCAAAGAAAATGAGAAGAATGCACAATACTATTAGGAGAGATTTGAGAAGATTAAAACTGAAAAGTTAAGTGTGATTAAGAGAAAATATTTCGTAATTATAAGGTTAGGGCATAATGGGTTTGAGTTTTTGGTTAGATGTGAGATAAGTGAAGTTTGAGTTGTAACATAATGCGGTTTGGTTTGGTTTAGTTCGGTTTTCAAAATACAAACCGCAAACCAAACCAAACCGTGCGGTTTTGCCAAAGATGGGCCAAACAAATCCGAACCAAATGCGGTTTTTTGCGGTTTCGGTTTGGTTTGGTTTGGTGTGCGGTTTTTTATTGGGTTGGTTCGGTTTTGAACACCCCTATTAACCCCTTCGAGCCTTGAAGTAGGAGTTTCTTTCGTACGAGAAAAAACCCTCATACTTAACCCAGGGGCAGGGTAGGCGTCAGTTAGTTTGACTAAGCGTTCAGATTTCAAGGAGAATGTGCATCCGAGGAACCATTACCTTCTATCCCACCATCAAGAGGTCAAGAGATGTGAAACCACGATGGTTATCCATCAACAACTAAGGAGTGAGGCAGTCATAACCCTTTCAAGCAAGTAAGACAACCAGTGTCACACGCTTTGTTCAAAAAGGGGAATAAAAAAAAAAAGAAAGCCCGCTAAGTCAAAACTTGTAAACAAGTGACTTAGGCAAAAGTCAGGGCATCCCGCTGGACTTCGAAATCGAAAAAACTCAAAGGAGTCAGTCCAGGCAAAAATTAGGGATCAAAAAAGAGAAGTGAAAAAGCGAAAAGCATTACAAAAGAAAATCCCCGATAAGAACAAATTCGTGTGATTACAGACACAAAAGATAAAAAGGGGTGACTGTTATTCCAAAACTCCCTTAGGTGCCAAACCATTAGTGGAATAGGTTCCTTAAAGATCATAAACCTTTTTTAGAGATGAGTGTTTGGGTCAGATTAACAGAACATAGGACTGGAGAACATCACGAAGAGTGGGTGGGCACCGATAAATTTTGAGCCATAAATCCTTTTTCTGAAACCGTGAACCAGACCACGTTACAACCCTTAAAAGTCCTAATTGAAACAGGGTTTATTCCAAAAGCGTACTTCAACAGGATGGCGTTCCTGACTCCTATGAGTTGTGCTAATAAGATTTGTTGGTATTGCATATGCGCATTGTCTTGCCATTCAAAAAAAATCAAGGTCGCATCCCAGCTAGTGATTCGTTCATAAGGTTTGGCGACGCATTTTCAATAAAGCTTCAAGGTTAACATGAGTGTTGCATTAGAATTGTCATTCTCATAATAAACATTTTCTGCTTGCATGTGTTTGATATCCAAGAAGCTTACATGATGAACGACAGTCGAGAAGCTCGATCACGCCAAGTTGAGATGGTGAAAACTCCGAAGGACAATCATGTCAAGGGGTATGTGACCAAGAGACTGTGTGCAGCCTGGGGGTTCCCGATAAATGGTGATAAGATGCAGCTAATCTGGAGCAGTCGCGTTGAAAACTCGCCCTAAAGCAGCCAGACAGGGGCAATCAGGTCGATTTGACAAATCTCTGCAAGATCAGTCAGGGGAAAGTTCTTTCAAGACTTGGGGCAGGCTTCCTCTAGAGCGTGAGAAATTGTCTACTCTTGAAAATGGTTAATTGAAAACACCTCTTCAAAGTTCAGAATACTGGGACAGAGTATTTCCGAGTCATTACAATTCCTTTTGAGGTAATGTACTTCATGGATTATGAAGCCTGGGGCAGTTATGTCAAGATCTAAAAAATCTCTCCAAGAGTTTGGAGACCCTGGGGCAGTGCGAATGCCCAGTCTTATGTAAAATCCTCTTGAGACGATTTCTTCCATTAGACCTGGTGGTCTGGGGCAAGTGGAAAGTTCAAAGGGCCGTTTATGACCTTAGAGACAGGTCAGGTTGGAGGGCAACAGGATTGTACTTCCCCAGGAGAGTTGCTCCCCCCAGCATTGAGATTGCACCTTTCCTCAGCAGAGCAGACCTTCCCCAGTAGGAGACTTGGGAAGTATTTTCTCCGGATCAAGACGTTATTTCCCCACAAAATCAGAGTGTTCACTTTCCCCATCCAGTCAGGAAGCGTGCTTTCACCGACAATGTCATATTCTAATCCCCAGCAAGGTGGGAGTAAAGTCATTCTCCCCTTCAGTAGGCTAAGTTCAGCAGTATCCCCAAGCAGGATGGTATTATGGACTGTTTTCCCCAGCAGGTCCTAAGCCCATCAGTTATTGGCAATCCTCAGTAACAGACTTCCGGTTCTGTTATTGGCATTCATTCTCAACTCCCCCAGCAGAGGAGGAATCTCAGGTTTCGGATGTGACCTTCAGTAAAGGACATGTGTAACCCCGGTAGTGTGGATGTTCTGTTGGGATTTCATCCCCAGTAGAAGTTGTGGATTCAAAGGATCGGTCAGTGTGATCCTTCTCAGCAGAGTTCTTGGATTCGGAGGACAATTTATTTTTGTCATCCCCAGCTGAATTAGTCTCTTCTCTCCAGCATTTATTTTGCTGGGGGGGCCCCTTTTGCATATCATAAGCATTTGCATTGCATCCTCAAATGCGTAGCATTTCCACTTCGTGTTGAGCATTACGGCAAAATTCAAACATTTGCATTCGAAGCATAAGCTAGGTTTGATACTTTCCTTGCCAGTTCTCTTTCTCAGCAGAGATGGCATAACTCAGGAGATTTTGGAGGGACGCGTTCCTCATATCTGTGCTCCCCAGCAGAGACTTTTATTTAGACTTCTCCTTTCCCCAGCGGAGTCATCTTATCTATGGATCGTGAGTCCGTTAGAAGTTTGCCTTTGTTTGGCCTTTCTCTTTTGTGAAATCCAGCTCTCGCCTGGTAGGCAGTTCTCGCTTGACATATTTTGTTTGCCAGTTTCCCTTTTTTAGTAGGGGTGGTATAAACCAGAAGTTTTGTTTCACGTTATCCCCAGCAAAATCCACTTTATGTTGGTTATCCTTTGCGGGTACAATTGAGGTTGTATTCGTTTCGTGGGTGCGATTGAGGTCGTATTCATATTTTCCTTTTGGGTAGAGTGATTGAGGTCAGTCTTCCTTTGCGGGTATAATTGAGGTTGTATTCGTTTTGTGGGTGCGATTGAGGTTGTATTCATATTTTCCTTGTGGGTAGAGTGATTGAGGTCAGTCTTCCTTTGCGGGTATAATTGAGGTTGTATTCGTTTTGTGGGTGCGATTGAGGTCGTATTCATATTTCCTTTGTGGGTAGAGTGATTGAGGTCAGTCTTCCTTTGCGGGTATAATTGAGGTTGTATTCGTTCTGTGGGTGCGATTGAGGTCGTATTCATATTTCCTTTGTGGGTAGAGTGATTGAGGTCAGTCTTCCTTTACGGGTATAATTGAGGTTGTATTTGTTTTGTGGGTGCGATTGAGGTCGTATTCATATTTTCTTTGTAGGTAGAGTGATTGAGGTTAGTCTTCCTTTGAGGATACAATTGAGGTTGTATTCGTTTGTGGGTGCGATTGAGGTCGTGTTCATGTTTTCTTTGTGGGTAGAGTGATTGAGGTCAGTCTTCCTTTGAGGGTACAATTGAGGTTGTATTCGTTTTGTGGGTGCGATTGAGGTCGTGTTCCTGTTTTCTTTGTGGGCAGAGTGATTGAGGTCAGCCTTCCTTTGCGGGCACGATTTAGGTCGTACTCGCCTTATTTTTGTGGGTATGGTTGAGGTCATACTCCTTATTTTTCAGCACGCTCCAGTTCGTTATTCTCATCGTTAGCAAATTTCAGGTCTCTTTTGGTATTCAATCCCCGTGTATCCTTTGAGCACATGACAACCGTCGCTATCATACCTTCATGACCAAGTTGATTGAATAGGGGCAGCTGTAGCACCCCAAAATTTGCTCTTCTACTTTTAGTACTAACTGGCTTATGTTTCTTTTTTTCATTTGCATCTCATTTAGGTCTTAACTCATAATCATGCATTGCATTGAGCTCTCGATACATCGGATCACGGTATCCTTGTGGCTAAGGACTTCTCTTATTCTAAGCAGCTCGGTAATTTAGTACCAAATCATTCTTTTTCCAACAGGGTATTTTGAGAGTTCACAGCTTATTCCAGGCATTTTTAATATTTTCATCTGACTGTATTTCCACTTTGCATCATCTAAATAGCATAAAATAGTACTTTTCATCTCACATAGTGCCTAAAATGTCACCCGAGATAATTTCTCGGATTTACAGACAGACCGGTCAAACTAAATCTCAACGGTGCGTAAAGTCGGTGGACGGAAAATTTTAAATCGAACTTGTATACGTCAATTATACTGATCTACGTTTCACGTAGTTTAACCTGACATGTTCGTTTTAATTTTTCGACCATTTTTCGTCGCATTTGAATCGGTTTGAGCGTTAATGTGTCAAAAATTATTTTAAAATCTGACCAAACACTGTATTTTTCTGAGCCGTATATTTCGCGCTGATCATTTTAGTGTACTCGGTTTATTTTTTCGAACACTTGGGTATTCGGCCTTTATTTATTTAGAGTCCATTTATTTTTATGATTTTTGTCTAAATATTTAGAGTAAATAAATAGGATGATTAATATTTTAATTTTAATTTTATTTTAAATGTTTATTTTATTGTGAGTCCAACTAATTATTTAATTTGGGCTCTAAAATGGATATTAGGGGTATTATTGACAATTAGGAGATAACCCTAATTTGGTCCCTATATATTGTTGTGTTGCTAAGTGAAAAGGAGGGGGGGGGACCGGAAAAAGAAGAGGAGAAAAGGGAGCATAAGCGGCGTATATATAAAATTATATTCATTGCATTCCGGCGGTCTTCGTTTTCCCATACAGGCATTGTCTTCATGTTTCGGTTTTTATATAGTATACATACAGGAGCTGTTAAATGCTGTTCTTGGTGATTGCTGGAATACACTGCTGTGCTATGCTGGAGCACTGTTGTTGCTACTGTTTATGGTTTGGTTTACACTTATGTTGCTTTGACATCTCTTTTCCTCATCTCATTTCTTTTCCTTTAGGTTTTGGATTTCACATTGTCTGTGATTGAATTGGTTATTGTTTACTTGTGTTTGTTCACATGATCCCTTAGGATTCCTAGCTCCGCTTAATTTCTGATTAAGTTGGAGGTAGGAGAGACATTAGGCTTTCAATCCTTTGCATGCTAACATTAGGTAGACTTCCCTCCAAACCTCCCCTTAGGGCCATCTTTGCATGATAACATTAGGATAGATTCTCCCCGTAGTGTTTTTCTTTTCTTTTGAGTCCCTCTTCTCACCTAGTAATATCTCTAAGATACTTAATAAGGTCAACTTGCCTTGCACACGAGCCTTAAACATAGGAAATGAAGATTGAGGGGTCCCCCTTCTCTCTTCTAGAGTGTTGAGCATACGTCCCATTGGGGGCGACCATGCGACGCATTCGCTCCCGTGTTATAGACTTTGGTTCAAGTTGAGTTATGAACTAACTCAAGTCACTTCTGTCCAAAAAAATACAAACAAACTTCAAACCTTTTTATCCTGCGGGATTGTCAAACTAAAGGCTATTTTCAAAAGGGCATGTTACCTTCCGTCTGAGTCGCAAACAGGCATCGACCCTAACTGCCGGACGCGAACTTAACGACGCTCATAAAAAACACAAAAAGAACTTGGTCCGAACTACGTTGACTCTGAATTCCCCATTGCACAAAGGGGGTACGTAGGCCTAGGACGACGATGTCCTACCGAGTCTGTCTTTGTTTTCCCTTTCCCCATCTTAGTACAACCATAGATGATAGGATAACTCACTCTTAGAATAGACAACAAGCGTGGATCCCATCGAGTACGATGGACGCGTGGGGTGCTAGCACCTTCCCCTCGCGTAACCGACTCCCGAACCCAGGTTATGGTTGCGATGACCATTCCTTTCCCTCTTCCTCAGGTTTATGCGGTGTTCCCTTTCCCTCTCTTGGGATAAATTTACACGGCTGGCGACTCTGTTTTCCCGCCACTTTCGCGTTTGTACCTGGATGAAAATCCTAGGAGCGACACATTAGCCACTCTCTCTTCCATGATTAGTGTAGGTCAATGGAATGACTTACCTAAGATCGACATAATGCGCCTTGAACGACCCGCTTACATCTTCACGATTGAAGCAGTCATAGACGATAAACCTTGGTATCACGATATCAAATGCTTCCTTCAGAAACAAGAGTACCCACTTGGGGCATCCAGGAAAGACAGAAAAACCCTTAGAAGGCTGGCAGGCAGTTTCTTCTTGACGGTGATACTCTCTATAAGAGGAACTTTGACATGGTCTTGCTTCGATGTGTCGACAGACCAGAAGCAGACATGCTGATAAAAGAAATTCATGAAGGCACACTCAGACAAAATACACATCTCAAAGTTCTTTCTTCCCCATGGCCTTTTTCCATTTGGGGAATCGACACAATTGGCATGATCGAACCTAAGGCTTCGAACGGACATCGGTTCATCCTGGTAGCCATTGATTACTTCACCAAATGGGTCGAAGCAACATCATACGTTAATGTAACCCGACAAGTGGTAGTCCGATTTATAAAAAACAATATCATCTGTCGTTATGGTGTTCCGAGCCAAATCATTACTGATAATAGATCTAACTTAAACAACAAGATGATGAAAGAGTTGTGCACAGAGTTCAAGATCGAACACCATAACTCATCTCCCTACTGACCCAAGATGAACGGAGTGGTAGAGGCAGCTAACAAGAACATTAAGAAGATCGTTCAAAAGATGGTTGTAACCTACAAAGACTGGCACGAAATGCTGCCCTTTGCTCTTTACGGTTATCGTACATCTGTCCGCACTTCAACAGGGGCTACCCCTTTCTCTCTAGTATATGGCATGGAGGCAGTACTCCCCATAGAAGTAGAGATCCCATTAATCCGGGTATTGATGGAAGCTAAGCTTACAGAAGCTGAATGGTGTCAAAGTCGATATGACGAACTGAACATGATCGAATAAAAGAAAATAACGGCACTATGCCATGGTCAGTTGTATCAGCAAATAATGAAGAAGGCATTCGACAAAAAGGTCCGACCTCGCGTCTTCAGGAAAGGAGACCTCGTGCTCAAGAAGATACAATCATTTTTCACTGATTCTTGGGGCAAGTGGACTCTGAATTATGACAGCCCCTATGTGGTCAAGAAAGCTTTCTCAGGCGGCGCCTTGAGGCTTGCAACCATGGACAGAGAGGAATTTGCCTACCCCAAAAATGTTGATGTAGTCAAGAAATACTTTGCTAAATAAAAAATAATAATAAAATAAAACGTCTCGGTGGATTGAAAACCCGAAAGGGCGGTCCAGGCAAAAATTAGAGACATGATCAAAAATCATCCCGGTGGATTGGAAACCTCAAAGTACAATCCAGGCAAAAATTAGGGATAATGGCAAGTAACTACGTTCGACAAAGGGGCAAGTCCCTCGGCAGCAGTTACATCATCCGTCAGGAAAACTCCAGTCAAGGTCATCTTCGAAAGAAGCTCAGGATGCCCCAAAGTCAAAGTTGGTAGAAGGATAGTGGTCGTTGTGTTTCAATGTAGCCCTTTTCCCTTAAATTACCATTTTCTAACTTTGTAAATACTCTATGGAATCACGCGTTTGGCTGATTTCCATCATATCAATACAATTTGAGCCCTTGTGCTTTTGTTTGCAATTCTTATTTGTTTTAGCTTTACAGGACGACATTTTAACATGATCAATGGTTCTTGAAATAAAACAAAAATGAATTTACTTGTAAAAATTTTCTGCTTAAAATAAAGATGGAAATTTCTTTTGACTGTTGAACATCGAAAGAACATCGATCGCTTCTCCAGAAGTAAGCGAGCTTCAAAGTACAGAATCAAAGTACTCCTTCTAAACCAGTGCACCTGAATGAAGGATCATCTGTGTCAGAGACCATTGTTTCATCTGACACCCCCAACAGAGTTCTTATCTCCTAAGCCCGACCAACGTAGCTTCCCACGAGGACTACTTCTCCTAAGCAAGGCAGAATTGCTATCTTGAACCAGCGATACCTCTTCGTCCCCAGCAGTGCACGAGTATCTAGTCGTGTTCATCTATTAGTTTATATGTCGTGTCAGTTTTGTCAGCATATACACACATACATCATGCATTACTACTTTGCGTTCATATTCATGTTGCATCACTATCACTCTAGTCGGTCTTATCCCCTAGTGATAACAGCCATCTCAATCGAGTTGTCAGTTCTTTCCTCGTCAGGAAATGTTGCATCTGAACTACCTCTCTCCTCCAGTTTATTTCTGGGATAAAGTCGGCCTTTGACCACTTTGATAACTTGAACCTCTGAAAAACCAGAGAACCCTCAGCCAACATCACTCTTCGCCATGGAAGATGATATCTTCGCTTTCCCGGATTAAGGAAATCCCTAGAGAAAGCCTCTCGACTAAACACTTTCAGCAACACATTGGTCCTTCTCTCCAGAATGTCAATGTCAACAAAGTCATCGGCACCTCAAAATTGGGGTACATCGTATGGCATTTCTCTGAGAAGATCTCGAGAAAAGTATGATGTAATATCCCCAAACGAAAGAAGTCTCTCAAGAAGACTCGTTTTCCCCAGTAGAGTCGACAAATGGCGTCTCAAACAGAGAAGTTTGTGCTTTTCTACAATCAAAACTTTTTCCATCAAATGGCATCTCCCCAGGAAAATTCGGCGAGAAGTTTAAGGAAAACCGCTACAAATAGCGTCCCTTGTCAAGAAAGTTTATTGAAAAAAGAAACTAAGACCAGTTCCTTGGTAGGAAACCAGGATCGAGGGGAAGTTTATTTCAGAAACTGAGACTAGTTCCTTGGTAGAAAACCAGGATCGAGGGGGAGTTTATTTCAGAAATTGAGACCAGATCCTTGGTACGAAACCAGGATCGAGGGGAAGTTTATTTCAGAAATTGAGACCAGTTCCTTGGTGGGAAACTAGGATCGAGGGGAAGTTTAAATCAGAAACTGAGACCAGTTCCTTGGTAGGAAACCAGGATCGAGGGGAAGTTTACCTTTTCTAAGCATCATTGCTTAGCAAAAGAGGAAGGATGCGCGAACTGCCATTCATAACCACCATCAAAATTTCGGGTATTCCGATATTTAATCCTCTTGCACCCCGAATGTCCGAATACCTTCGCCATTCACACCTTCGGGTCCAAGAAGATTAAATAGGGGCATCTGTCATACCCCAAATTTTGACCACTAAGATTTCCCATCATTGTGCAAATCATCATCACAATATGGATGAACCATTAGTCTCCCTAAAGATGGGTGAGCATCCACTACAATCAGACTTAGGGTTTCAAGCCCTCTCAGAGCTCTTAGACAAAGGATCAATCAAGAAATGACATGATCTTCAACTTGCCTAGCCTCTCAAACATCCACAAAGGATCAAGAGGAATCCCACTTCAAGGATTAAGCACAAGGTTTCTCCCTTCTAGGTGGATCAAGCCTTAAGATCGCCAGTGTCACCAAATTAGGGTTTGGTCGACCAGGGCCTCCAGATGGAAATTTTCCTCAGGGCATGAGCCAATGCTTCAAAGCATAACCTATGATGCTCCAAGGGATCTCATGAATCCAATCATCAAGTTAATTTAGCCTCAGGGGATGCATTCATCAAAAAATCAGGAATTAGGGTTTCTTGACCTAATTCACCCCTAAGTTGACTTTTGGGACAAAACATGAGCAAAGACCTCAAGAGGGGATTTAAGGGTCTCAAATACATCACATTGATCCATTTGCAACAATGGATTAATCCAAGAAGCTTGAGTAACAAGTTTCAATATCATCAGAACCACAATTAGGGTTTTGCGGAAAAAGTCAACTGTATCTTTGACTTTTGAACAGGACATGCTCCCAAACCCTAAGACATGATTCAATACACCCTATAACACCTATGAAATCAATCCATCAAGTTTGATTTAGGTCAAGGACTTGATTTCATAGAGGATCGCACAGTTTGGAATTCATCTGACAAAAAGTCAACTGTGCACAAAAGTCAAACTTTAACTTTTTGAGATTTTTCACAATTATGGTTCTTTGACCCCAAAATAATGTTAATGTATGATTGGAATCAACATTCATCAAGAAAAATCAAGAAAAGTGGGATAACTTGTAAAAGGGGTAACCATAAAAAACTTAGAAAATTTTCTAAGCTATGGAACAAAGTGGCTAGGGTACCAACTTTGGAGGATCATAACTCCTAAAGCACAAGGCCATTTTTTCCCATCCAAAGCTGGATGTGTAGCTCTCATGGCCCTCTTCAAAAGTTTCAACTACCACTCATTCCAATTCCCCATGGATTTCAAGTTATGGATTGATCAAAATCAAGAAAAGTGAAAATGTCACTTTTTTCCAACACTTAATGAAATTTTCACTAAGTCAGAATCTGCCTTCACTTTTTTCCAAATGTAGGGGCATTTTTCACTTGGATCGAAAAAGTATCAAAACCAATTATGATCAAACAGCTATTGTATTATACGAGGGCTTTCCAAAATGGCCAAGAACTCCATCAAATTCCACTTGAGCCATGAGATATGGCAATGGCAATATGCCTTGCTGAAAACTGCCAAAGCTAGGCAGAATTTTGCACTTTTTCTTGATTAGGCAAAATCAGATAATTCCAAGCCTTGTCATCACTTTGGACACATCTGAGGATCAAATCAAAAGGGAACAAACAATGATCCAAGCCTCCAAAGTCTTTGGAACAAGAAGTAGCATGCCAAACCTAGAAATCCCTAAAAGAGGGACAAGACTCCAATTTTGGATTGGAGCATTTAATGGATACACCAAGGTGGCATGGAATGACACATTTGCAACTGAATTCAGTCAAGATTCATCCAACAACTAGGGAACCACAGCTCTGTGCTCTAACCTCTAGTCAATGGCTAGAGGAGACTTGGATTCTTATTGATCAACATTGGCCAAACCTCTGCTACAGTTGCCATTCACTATTGATCCCAAAACAAACTTGCTCTACTATAAATAGAGCTCATTTGTGCTCAGTTTGAGTACACCAAAGCCATCAAACAGATGCTTTCCTCAAAATCACTTTCTTTAGGCAAAAATACCTTCTTTAACAAGGTAACTCTGAGTTTTTGAGTTAGAGAGCATTTCCATCACAGCTCATGATCCAAACACATCCAATATGTCATATCTAAGCTTTCCAAACTCACACAAGTGACCTGTAATCCTTAAATCTCAAAGTCACCTCTTAAAACCTCAAAATAGGCTTTTTGTGCATTTTTCAAGCCATGTCTTAATTCAGTCACTTTGCAAACTAGATAAAGCCTCAAACACACTCCAATTATCATCCTTGAGTTGTCCCAAATGGTTCCCCCCATCTGGAACACCATTTGAGAGAGTTGTTATTTTGGCCATTTTAACCCCTTTTGCAAGAAAGGGCCAGTTTTTGTTTTTGCAGGTTCCAGCTGATTCCAATCATCCTAAAAGCTTTTAAGGGATCATTTGAGAGTGTCCAGAGCATCAAACCATTTTTGGAACAAGAAACTTGGCAGATTGCACAAAAAACTCTAAAAGCTCAAAAAGAGGTAAGCATCATGACTTGAACTTTCCAAAATATGCATTGCTTAGAAGTCCACTGATCATGCATCTCTTCTACATGTCATGTGTATTGTGTTTGCATTAATTTATCATGTAATTCATACCTGTACCAAGATGTAGCACAGAAAATGCAAAATACGATCTATTTCAAAACCACTATCGGATTTTGAGGAGGGATCATGATCTAAAAAAAATACCACCACCATTGGATTCCTTGTGAAATTCTAGGCCAGATACATATAAATTTTGTCCCCAACCATGGAGAAATGAGAAAGTTATGGACCTTCCTGTTTCTTGTCAAAACTTGCCTTGCCTTGCCTTGGGCCAGGCCAAAAGCAAGGCAAGCCTTGTATATTTATGGTTGTGTTTCAATCAACGGATGTATCACCACCCCAGTGGTAAGGCGCGCGCCCTATACACAAGAGGTCTGGGGTTCGAATCCCCCTCGCCCCAGATCCTCTTTTTGCTATTTTCCCACTTTTTGTTATTTTCCATATTATTTTTAATAGTTTGAAAAATTAATAACTCCCTCAATTTTTATTATTTTTTATTGGTTCTTTTTGCAAAAAATCACAAAAATGTTGAAATATTTTATTCCCCCAACAAATTAGATTTATATTATTTATTTAATATAATTAGTATTTTTGTGAATAAATGTCTTTTATTTGTTTTTAAACCTTTTAAAAATAAATATCCATTTTGGAAAATCAAAACCAAGTAGGTTTTAATTCATCTTGTGATAAAAACCTCATTTTTCAAACCTAAAACCAAAATCACAAGTTGTTTATTCAAACTTATTTGGAATTTTTATCAGTTGTATTAATTTTCTTTGAATAATTATATTAAAAAATGATGAAATTAGGGTTTTATTGATTTTCACCCTAACAAACTTTTTCGAACACTCATGGGTGTCTAATAGAGTGTAAGACCCAATCCTTTGTAAATACAAACCTATTTTGGGCCTCAAATGTTGTATAAGTCCCATTGTATTTCAAAAGTTTGGCGCGATCATCGCCCGTTTAAAACAAACCATCTGGGCCTCTCCTCGAGCTATAAGACCCATTCAAAACCATTTTGGGCCTCTAATAGAGTGTAAGACCCAATCCCCTTTTGAAACCAAAAACTTTTGGGCCTCAGCCATTGTATAAGACCTACGGTGTTTTCAAAACCTCAGCGCGATCGTCGCCCTTTTCAAAATAAACCCTGGGCTTCTCCTTGAGCTATAAGACCCATCTTTATTCACTTTCAATCATTTTGGGCCTCTTGAGAGAGTGTAAGACCCATCCCATTTGTACAGAAAACCTTTCTTGGGTCTCAGTCACTTGTATAAGTCCCTGTACAAAACGACAGTGCGATCACTGAAAAAACCCTGGGCATCTCCTTGAGCTGTAAGCCCCAATTTTCCTTTCAAAAGCACTTTCTCCTTTGATTTTGTAACATACTGTTATTTTCAATTTCTTTGTTGAACAACTAACAATACAGTATGGAAGCTCTACAACCGAGTAAGTGTTTACCCGCTTTCATTTACCGTTTTCATATATATATATATATATAACTGTATTGTGGGGCTGTTTCACTGTAAGTCTTCTTTCATAAACTCATATCGACTGTGTAATACTAGTATAGATATTTAGAGTTTCCCCAGCAACTACGTCTAGAACTAGACAAAACCTCGTCTCCTTACCTCTGACGTTCTTCCGGATATTTCAACATAACCTAAACCATGAGAATTTTCTTTTACAACAATTTTAGATAACTAGATCTAAGAAATCTCCCCCTTGAATAGTTCATATACAGAAGGCCAATGTTCCAAGTGAAACCCCTTCTGGAACTGTTCATCAGCCTCCTCTTGGGCTTAGTGCAAGGACCCACAGGCTTCTTAAAAGCATCCCCGCCTCCTCTTGGGCGTTGTACAAGGACCCGTCGGCTTCTTAGAAGTTTTCACAGCCTCCTCTTAGGCTTCATATAATGATTCTTCCTCCAGGAAGATAGCCTCCTCTTGAGCTTTGTACAAATTGTCCCTTCGTCTTCTTAAAAGTTTTTCTCGCCTCCTCTTGGGCTTCGTACAAATTGTCCCGACGACCTCTTAAAGGTATAGGAACAAAAATTAGTCATCTTAATAGAATAGTCTTTCAAAGAGTCTAGATCTTCCTACGGCGAACATACTGTCTCTTGATCTCTCTTAAGCATAGTACAAAAGATAAAACTCTAGACTTGGATAGTCTAATCTCCTTGAGTCTCGAAGACATTCTCAAGTTCCTTTCAAAAATAGGAAAAAACACCCGTAGACTTCGGATTCCCCGTTTCCTTAAAGAACAGGAAATAATCCCGGTCCTCAGATCAAATCCATGAGTACAACATTACCCATATAAGAACTGATTTTCTCTTTTAACCAACATACTGGACCTGTCACTCAACTAAAGCAGTAACCCTAGCCTCCTATTGGGCTTTGTACAATGATTCTCCCCAGCAGAGTTAACCTTTGCAGGCTTCATCTCGGGCTTTATACGAGATACAAAACACTCTTTTGTTGAGTATAAAAGACTCTCTTGTTGAGTCAAACCTTTGCAGCCTCTATCTCGGGCTTCATACGAGATACAAAATCACTCTCTTGTTGAGTATAAAAGACTCTCTAGTTGAGTCAAACATTTTTAGCCTTCATCTCGGGCTTTGTACGAGATACAAAACACTCTCTTGTTGAGTATAAAAAGACTCTCTTGTTGAGTCGATCACCTTTAGCCTCCATCTCGGGCTTCGTATGAGATACAAATCACTCTCTTGGTGAGTATAAAAGACTCTCTTGTTGAGTCAAACCCTTTTAGCCTCCGTCTTGGGCTTCATACAAGACACATATAAAAACACTCTCTTGTTGAGTCAACCCTTTTTAGCCTCTATCTCGGGCTTCGTACGAGACACAAAAACATCCTCTTGTTGGGTCAATAGCCTTCTCTTAGGCTTTGTATAAAGAAATCCCCGTTTGATTCAATCAACCTTTTAGCATCAAATCATGCTTTGGTCACAGCATACAAACATCAACAACTCCTTTTCCCTCGTCTAATTGTTGTAAGCGGCAGGCCTCTGGAATATTTACATCCACGCCACTGTCCCTCTTTTAGCATGATAAATTCCTAAGGAAAGATGGCGTTGCTCTAAACTGAGTTAAAGTCTTCTCCTTCAGGTTGAAAATCCCATATCAAGGAAATTATGGCCTTGCTGGATTCGCATATCCCAATTAATGTAATTCTCCTTTATAATCATTCACCCAATAATTGTGACAAACAAACCCCTTTAGAGATGACTGAAATTCTGGCACAGATATCAGATGGTCCTACACAGATGTTGAGAAACGGATATCCAACACAATGAACAAGATAACAATAATAATAACAGTGCAGAAAGTAACGAACACAGTGATATGTTTACCCAGTTTGGATCAACAATCCTACTCTGGGGGCTACCAAGCCAGGGACGAAACCAATATACGATAGTATCAATTCACAGATCATACAACAACCACACCCGGTTACAATCTGCTCACTTAATCACTACCCTTCCTATGACTTCTACCTAAGACTCACCTAGGTATGAGGCCTTCCTCAAATCCCTCTACAATCACAACCCGTGATTGGTTCCTTTCAACACAAGTAACAAAACGAAAGCCACACTTTCAAAACACACAATTCTCAATACTTCAAAGCTTATGAGAATTGACACACAAGAAACTCAATGCTTAAAAGCTTATGAGTAACTGACAGAACTTACAGCACAAAAACTAGTCCTTATACTGTTATCAGAATGATACCTGTTAGGCTCACAAATAACACTTGAAAACCCCTAACAAAACACACGTAAGTTCCACACCTAAACTAGGTTTACACCAGTCAATATATAACATTAAATCTAGACTGGATTGGGCTTCAAAAACGCAGCAAAGAGACTGCTCACAAATCTGCAAAATAAACTCCAAGAAAATAGGTCTTCAATCTAAAGTTTCCTAATATGTCTCCATATTTAGAAAACGCTGAGAATCCGAAAACCAACACAACAAATCAACCCAAAATACTTTGGATGCCACATAGGATAACTAAATATTCACAGAATATTCAGTAACAATTAACAACAACAGAATCTTCCTTTTAGACCAAAATCAGACGCGATGTCCTATGAGCCAGTATGGGACATCTTTATTCGACATCTTGAATGCAGAAAATTTGAACATCTTTATCCAACATCTTGCTGCTAGAATAGTTTTAGCAAAATAAATGCCAACCACAAAAACACCGAAATGACAATGACAAATTCTCTCTAAAGTCAACACCCTTTTAGCTTCACATCTTGGGCTTCGAACAAGATACAAATAAACCCTTCAGCTTCACATCTTGGGCTTTGAAAAAGATACAAACCACCTTTAGCTTCATGTCTTGGGCTTTGAACAAGACACCAAAACACCATTTCCTCCCATAGAATAGGAGGAACTACGATCGCTCTGATTTCCCTATCCCTGGAATACGTAGGCATAAGATTGAAAAAGAATCTTAGTGAGCACACTAATCAAAACAAACCCCAAAGTCCCCTACCTCCATTCAATCTGGCGCAGGATCCCAACAAATTCCCCATGAACAGTCCCGGTATTTCGTTCTGAACAAAATAAGCAGAAAGAGGCCCACGAACTAAAACCGCATCTGTAAACCAACAGTTTTGACTGTTTAACCTCAGTTTGCAAGCAGGGTTAGTTGGAGACATCTATTTCCCTTCCTTCATCGGCTTCAATAGGATAAAAAATGAATCGACCTGTAGTACCCCAGAGCGCAGTGCTTAAGAACCACGTCCAAAATCGCTCGCTACACTAGTGCTAAACGTAGTTACCGCGGAAAACTCTAAATAACTATATGAGTATTACACAGTTGATATTTGATGAGTATATAAAAGTTTGTGAAAGAAGACTTACAGTGAGCAGCCCCAAAATACAGTTATATATATGAAAGCAGATAAAGAAAGTGGGTAAACACTTACTCGGTTGTAGAACTTCCATGCTGTTTGGTTAGTTTGTTCAACAAAGAAAGCTTTGATAACAATATTATATTCAAAATCAAAGGAGAAAGTCCTTTGAAAAGATTGTTGAGGCTTACAGCTCAAGGAGAGGCCCAAGGTTTTATTAGTGATTGCACTGTTGTTTTGTACATTGTACATGGACTTATACAAGTGACTGAGGCCCAAAAAGGTTTTCTGTACAAAGGGATGGGTCTTACACTCTCTCAAGAGGCCCAAAGGGCTATTTTTGTACAAGTGATGGGGCTTACAGCTCAAGGAGAGGTCCAAAGAGTTTTGTTTTAAAAGGCGACGATCGCGTCAAACTTTTTGATGGTATCGGGACTTATACAATACACTGAGGCCCAAACTATTTTGGTTTTCAAAAAGGGTTGGGTCTTACACTCTACTAGAGGCCCAATGGTTTTTAAAGAGTGGGGCTTATAACACGAGGGTAGGCCCAGATAATTTGTTTTTGAACTGGCGATCGCGCCGAGATTTCTTTTAACGCGGAGGGATTTATACAATATCTGAGGCCCAAAATTTATTTGGTTAAAAGGGGATTGGATCTTACACTCTATTAGAGGCCCATGAGTGTTTGAAAATGATTTGTTTGAGTGAAAATCAAGGAAACCCTTAATTTGTTTTCTTTTAAAAGGAAATATTTAAAGAAAATCAAATAAAAATGATAAAAATACCAAATAAGTTTGAATAAACCACTTGTGATTTTTGTTGAGGGTTTGAAAAATGAGGTTTTTATCACAAGATAAATTAAAACTCATTTAGTTTTGATTTTCATAGTAAATATTCACTTTTAAATGCTTAAAAACAATTAAAAAGGAATTTATTCACAAAAAGACTAATTATATTAAATAACTAATATAAATTTAATTTTTTTGTGGAATAAAATATTTCAACATTTTTGTGATTTTTTGCAAAAAGAACCAATAAAAAATACTTAAAATTGAGGGAGTTATTAATTTTTCAAATCATTAAAAATAATAAGAAAAACAATAAAAAAGTGGAAAAAAATAGCAAAAAGAGGATCTGGGGCGAGGGGGATTCGAACCCCAGACCTCTTGTGTATAGGGCACGCGCCTTACCACTGGGGTGGTGATACATCCGTTGATAGAAACACAACCTTAAATATACAAGGCTTGCCTTGTTTTTGGCCTGGCCCAAGGCAAGGCAAGGCAAGATTTTGGTTGAAAACGTGAAGGCCATAACTTTCTCATTTCTCCATGGATTGGGACAAATTTTAGGTATATCCTGCCTAGAATTTCACAAGGAATCCAATGGTGGTGGTATTTTTTTTTAGATCATGCTCCTATTGAAAAACCCGATAGTGGTTTTGAAATAGGCCATGATTTGCATTTTCTATGCCATCTTTTGGTACAAGCATGAATTACATGATAAATTGGTGCAAACACAACACATATAACATATATAAGAGATGCATGATCAGTGGACATCAAAAGAAAGCATGGTTCAAAGAATCCAAGTTGTGATGCTTACCTCTTTTTGGAGCTTTTGTGAAATCTGCCAAGCCACTTGTTCCAGAATGATTTGATGCTTTGAACAACCTCAAATGATCTCTTAGAAGCTTTCAGGATGGTTGGAATCAGCTGGAAACCTCAGGAATAAGTTTGAGCTCTTTCTTGCAAAAGGGGCAAAAGTGGCCAAAATAGCAACTCTCTCAAATGGTGTTCCAGATGGGGGGAACCATTTGAGATAGTTCAAGGATGATATTTGGAGTGTGTTTGAGGTTTTATCTGGTTTGGAAAGTGACTGAATCAAGACATGGCTTGAAAAATGCACAAAAGTCTTATTTTGAGGTTTTGAGAGGTGACTTTGTGATTTTGGTGTTACATGTCACTTGTGAGAGTTTGGACAGCTTAGATATGACATATTGGATGTGTTTGGATCATGAGTTGTGGTGGAAATGCTCTCTAACTCAAAAACTCAGAGTTACCTTGCTAAAGAAGGTATTTTTTCCTAGAGAAAGAGATTTTGAGGAAAGCAAGTGTTGTAGTGCTTTGGTGTACTCAAACTGAACACAATTGAGCTCTATTTATAGTAGAACAAGTTTGTTTTGGCTGCAATAGTGAATGGCAACTACACCAAAGGTTTGGCCAATGTTGATCAATGAGAATCCAAGTCACCTCTAGCCATTGACTAGAGGTTAGGGCACAGGCTGCTGGCCCCCTTGGTCTTGGATAAGTCTTGACTGAATTCAGTTGGAAATGGCTCAGTCCATGCCACCTTGGTGCATCCATTGAATGCTCCAATCCAAAATTGGAGTCTTGTCCCTCTTTTAGGCATTTCTAGGTTTGGCATGCTATTTTTGGTTCCAAAGACTTTGGAGGCTTGGGATCAGAGTTGGTTCCTCCTTAGTCCCCCCTTGAGGTGTTAAGATGGATAGAGTTGCTTGCCCTATGCAAAATTTGAGCAAATCGATCAAAACTCCAAAATCTGCCTTGCCATGACAGTTTACAACAAGGCATATTGGCATTGTCATATCTCATGGCTCAAGTGGACTTTGATGGAGTTCTTGGCCATTTTGGAAAGCCCTCATATAATACAACAACTGTTTTATCATAATTGGTTTTGATACTTTTTGGATCCAAGTGAAAAATGCCCCTACATTTGGAAAAAATCCATGAGTTATGTTTGAAGCTTTTGTAGAGGGCCATGAGAGCTACAAATCCAGCTTAGGATGGAGAAAAATGGCCTTGTGGTTTAGGAGTTATGATCCTCCAAAGTTGGTACCCTAGCCACTTTGTTCCATAACTTAGAAAAATTTCTAAGTTTTTATGGTTACCCCTTTTACAAGTTATCCCACTTTTCTTGATTTTTCTTGATGAATGATGATTCCAATCACACATTAACATCATTTTAGGGTTAAATAACCATAATTGTGAAAAATCTCAAAAAGTCAAATTTTGACTTTTGTGCACAGTTGACTTTTTATCAGATGAATTCCAAACTATGCGATCCTCTATGAAATCAAGTCCTTGACCTAAATCAAACTTGATGGATTGATTTCATAGGTGTTATAGGGTGTATTGAATCATGTCATAGGGTTTGGGAGTATGTCCTGGTCAAAAGTCAAAGATACAGTTGACTTTTCTCGCGAAACTCTAACTGTGGTTCAGATGAAATTGAAACTTGTTGCTCAAGCTTCTTGGATCAATCCATTGTTGCAAATGGATCAATGTGGTGTATTAGAGACCCTCAAATCATGTCTTGAGGTCTTGGCTCATGCTTTGCCCCAAAAGTCAACTTAGGGGTGAATTAGGTCAAGAAACCCTAATTCCTGATTTTTTGTGAATGCATCCCCTGAGGTTAAATTGACTTGATGATTGGGTCCATGATGTCCCTTGGAGCATCATAGGTTATACTTTGAAGCATTGACTCATGCCCAGAGTAAAAATTCCATCTGGAGGCCCTGGTTGACCAAACCCTAATTTGGTGACACGGGCGATCTCGAGGCTTAATCCACCTGGAATGTTGCAGCCTTGTGCTTAATCCTTGATGTGGGAGTCCTCTTGATCCATTGTGGATGTTTGAGAGGCTAGAAAAGTTGAAGAGCATTTCATTCCTTGATTGATCCTTTGTCTAAGAGCTTTGAGAGGGCTTGAAACCCTAAGTCTGATTGTAGTGGATGCTCACCCATCTTTGGGGAGACTAATGGTTCATCCATATTGTGATGATGATTTGCACAAATATGGGAAATCTTAGTGGTCAAAATTTAGGGTATGACAGATGCCCCTATTTAATCTTCTTGGACCCGAAGGTGTGAATGGCGAAGGTATTTGGGCATTCAGGGTCCAAGAGGATTAAATATCGGAATACCCGAAATTTTGATGGTGATTAAGAATGGCAGTTCACACATCCTTCTTCTTTTGCTAAGCAATGATGCTTAGAAAAGGTAAACTTCCCCTCGATCCTGGTCTTCAGCCAAGGAACTGGTCTCAGTTTTCTTTTGAAATAAACTTCCCCTCGATCCTAGTTTCCTACCAAGGAACTGATCTTAGTTTCTTTTGAAATAAACTTCCCCTCGATCCTGGTTTCCTACCAAGGAACTGGTCTAAGTTTCTGATAGAAACATACCCTCGATCCTGGTCTTCAGCCAAGGAAATGGTCTCACTTTCTTTTGTCAATAAGCTTTCTTGACAAGGGACGCTATTCGTAGCGGTTTTCCTCAAACTTCTCGCCGAATTTTCCTGGGGAGATGCCATTTGATGGGAAAAACTTTTGATGTCAGACTCGCTGGGGAACCCATGTGTTAGTTGTAGAGGTGTACAAACTTCTCTGTTGGAGATGCCATTCGTTGACTCTACTGGGGGAGAACGAGTCTCTTGAGAGACTGCCTTTGCTTGGAGATATTACATCATACTTTTCTCAGAGATCTTTTCGGAGAAATGCCATATGATGTGATCCAATTTTGAGGTGCTGATGAATTCATTAACATCGACTCTCCGGAGAGCAAAATCAATGTGTTGCTGAAAGTCTTTAGTTGTGAGGCTTTCTTTGGGGATTTTCCTTAATCCGGGAAAGCGAAGATATCATCTTCAATGGCGAAGAGTGAAATTTTCCGAACGTTTTCTCTGGTCTTTCAAGTTAACAAAGTGGTCAAGGGCCGACTCCATCCCAAAAATAAACTGGAGGAGAGAGAGTGTGCAGATGCAACATTTCCTGACGAGGAAAGAACTGACAACTCGATTGAGAGGACTTTTATCACTTGGGGATAAGACTGACCAGAGTGATAGTGATGCAATATGAATGTGAATGTAAATCAATAATGCACAATGTATGTATGTTTATGCTGACAAAACTGACGCGACATACAAACTGACGGATGAACACGACGGGATACTCAGCCACTGTGGGGGATGAAAAGTATCAATGGTTCACGATAGCAATTCTGCCTTGCTTAGGAGAGATAGTCCCTGCGGGGACAACCGTTGGTCGGGCTTAGGAGGCAAGACCTCTGCCGGGGATGTCAGATGGAGTATTCGCATCTGACATAATTGGTCCTTCATTCAGGCGTACTAGTTTAGAAGGAGTACTTTGAAGCTTAACCGCCTTTGGGAGAAGCAATCGATATTCTTTCGATGTTCAACAGTCAAAAGAAATTGCCATCTTTATTTTAAAATCCGAAAAAGTTTTAACAAGTAAATTCATTTTTGTTTTATTTCAAGAATCGTTAATCATGTTAAAATGTCGTTCTGTAAAGCTAAAACAAATAAGAACTGCAAACAAAAGCACAAGGGCTCAAATTTTATTGATAGGATGGAAATCAGCCAAACGCGTGATTCCATAGAGTATTTACAAAGTTAGAAAATGGTAATTTAAAGGAAAAGGGCTACATTGAAACATAACGACCACTATCCTTCTACCAACTTTGAATTCTGGGCATCCTGAGCTTCTGTCGAAGATGACCTTGACTGGAGTTTTTTTATGGATGGCAGGACTGCTATTAGGGGATTTGCCCCTGTTGGACGTAGTTATTTGCCGTTATCCCTAACTTTTGCCTGGATTGTACTTTGAGATTTCCAATTCACCGGGATGATTTTTTTTATTATGTCTCTAATTTTTGCCTAGATCGCCCTTTCGGGTTTTCAATCCACCGAGACGTGTTTTTTTTTTAGTTTAGGCGAAGTATTTCTTGACTACATCAACATTTGTGGGGTAGGAAAATTCCTCTCCGTCCATGGTTGCAAGTCTCAAGGCATCTCCTGAGAAAGCTTTCTTGACCACATAGGGGCCGTCATAATTCAGAGTCCATTTACCCCGGGAATCAGTGAGAAATGATTGTATCTTCTTGAGCACAAGGTCTCCTTTTTTGAAGACACAAGGTCGAACCTTTTTGTCGAACACCTTCTTCATTATTTGCTGATACAACTGACCATGGCATAATGCCGTTATTCATTTTTCCTCAATCAGATTTAGTTCTTCGTGCCGACTTTGGCACCATTCAGCTTCTGTTAGCTTAGCTTCCATCAATACCCTGATTGACGGGATCTCTACTTCAATGGGGAGCACTGCCTCCATGCCATAAACTAGAGAGAAAGGGGTTGTCCCTGTTGAAGTGCGGACAGATATGCGGTAACCGTGAAGAGCAAAGGGTAGCATTTCGTGCCAGTCTTTGTAGGTTACAACCATCTTTCGAACGATCTTCTTGATGTTCTTGTTAGCCGCTTCTACCGCTCCATTCATCTTGGGTCGGTAGGGAGATGATTTATGGTGTTCGATCTTGAACTCAGCACACAACTTCTTCATCATCTTATTGTTCAAGTTAGATCCATTATCGGTAATGATCTGGCTCGGAACACCATAACGGCAGATGATATTGTTTTTGATAAATCGGACCACCACTTGTTGGGTTACATTGGCGCACGATGCTGCTTTGACCTACTTGGTGAAGTAATCAATGGCTTCCAGGATGAACCGATGTCCGTTTGAAGCCTTGGGCTCAATCATGCCAATCATGTCGATTCCCCATATGGAAAAAGGCCATGGGGAAGAAAGAACTTTGAGATGTGTTGGTGGTACATGGATTTTGTCGGAGTATATCTGACACTTGTGACACCTCCTCAAGTACTTGTAACAGTCAGATTCCATGGTCAACCAATAGTACCCTGCTCTCAGAATTTTTCTCGCCATTGTGTGTCCATTGGCATGAGTGCCAAAGGATCCTTCGTGAATTTCTTTTATCAGCATGTCTGCTTCTGGTCTGTCTACACATCGGAGCAAGACCATGTCAAAGTTTCTCTTATAGAGTGTATCACCGCTTAGGAAGAAACTGGCAGCCAACCTTCTGAGGGTTTTCCTGTCTTTCCTTAGTGCCCCAGGTGGGTACTCTTGTTTCTGAAGGAAACATTTGATATCGTGATACCAAGGTTTGTCGTCTATGACTGCTTCAATCGTGAAGATGTAAGCGGGCCGTCAAGGCTCATTATGTCAATCTTAGGTAAGTCGTTCCATTGACCTACACTAATCATGGAAGAGAGGGTGGCTAAGGCATCAGCCATGTGATTCTCTTCACGAGGGATATGATGAAACTCAATTCTGTTGAAGAAAGTGTAGCGATCTTCTCGCGTAGTCTTTGTAAGGAATCAATCCGGATTGGTATGTGTTCCAATCTCCTTTGATCTGATTGATAACCAAGGCTGAGTCGCCATATACATCCAAGTTCTTGATCCTTAAGTCGATCGCTTCCTCGAGACCCATAATACAAGCTTCGTATTCAGCCTCGTTATTTGTACACTTGAACGTAAGTCTGGCAGTGAAAGGAATGTGGGTACCCTGAGGTGTTATAATGATTGCCCCAATTCCGTTTCCGTAATGATTGACAGCTCCGTCAAAGATTAGTCGCCATTGGGAACCTGGTTCTGGCCCTTCACTGGGTAGTGGTTCATCGCAGTCCTTCATTTTTAAATACATGACATCTTCGTCTGGGAAGTAAAATCCGACTGATTCCGTATCGTCAATCGGTTGATGAGCCAAATGATCAGCTAAAATACTCCCTTTAACGGCTTTCAGAGCGTGGTACTCGATGTTGTATTCTGATAACACATATGTCAACAGGCAATCCTTCCCGTGAGAGCAGGTTTTTCAAATACGTACTTGATTGGATCCATTTTTGAGATTAACCAAGTAGTGTGACGAATTATGTACTGGCGAAGATGTTTGGCTGCCCATGCCAAAGCGCAGCAAGTTTTCTCAAGCATAGTGTACCGAGTCTCGCAGTCGGTGAATTTCTTGCTCAAATAGTAGATGGCAGACTCCTTCCGTTTGGTTTCATCTTGTTGGCCAAGTACACACCCCATGGAGTCCTCTAGGATTGTGAGGTAGATGATTAGTGGTCTTCCTTCCACTAGAGGTGATAGAATCGGCGGATTCAACAGGTATTCCTTAATACTGTCGAAGGTGGTTTGGCAATCTTCTGTCCAAACACAGTCCTGGTTCTTTTTGAGTAATTTGAAAATCGGTGCACATGTCGCGGTCATGAGGAATATGAATCTGGAGATGTAGTTCAAACGTCCCAGGAATCCTCTAACTTGTTTTTCAGTTTTCGGAGAAGGCATTTCTTGAATGGCCTTGACCTTGTCAGGATCAACCTTAATTCCTTTCTGGCTGACGATGAACCCTAAGAGCTTTCCTGAGAGAACACCGAACGTGCACGTATTGGGATTCAAGCGGAGTTTATATTTTCTCAACCTCTCAAGTAGTTTTGACAGGTGGGTCACATGCTCCTCTTCTGTCTTAGATTTTGCAATCAAGTCATCGACATATACATCGATTTCCTTGTGTATCATGTCATGAAACAGAGTAGTCATGGCCCTTTGATAGGTTGTCCCGACGTTCTTCAAACCGAACGACATTACCTTGTAACAAAAGGTACCCCATGGGGTAATGAACGATGTTTTCTCAATGTCTTTCGGCGCCATTTTAATCTGATTATAGCCCGAGAATCCATCCATGAAGGAGAAAACTTTGAACTTTGCTATACTGTCTACCAACATGTCAATGTGTGGTAAAGGAAAGTCATCCTTCGGACTAGCCTTATTTAGATCTCTGTAATCGACACACATTCTGACTTTTCCGTCCTTTTTCGGAACGGGTACTATGTTGACTAACCATTGAGGATATTCCGATGTGGCGAGGAAACCTGCGTCAATCTGTTTCTGTACCTCCTCTTTGATTTTCATGGCCATGTCTGGGTGATTCCATCTCAACCTCTGCTTTACTGGCGGACATTCTGACCGTAACGGTAAGTGATGTTCCACGATGCTGGTATCCAACCCTGGCATGTCCTGATAGGACCAAGCACACACATCGGGAAATTTTATGAGAAGCTTTGTTATACTTTCTTTGGCAGTTGGACTCAGTAGTGCCCCAATCCTGATTTCTTTTCTCTCTTTTTCTGAGCCCAAGTTGACAGTTTCCAACGGCTCTTTGTGAGGTTCAATGGACCTTTCCTCCTGTCGGAGTAATTAAGAGATCTCTTCTGGAATTTCATCGCCAACTTCTTCTTCAGCCCCAAATACCGGGAACTCAAAGTTGGGAGAAGGCATTGGATCGTATGTTTCAATGGGGTTTAAAACAAGCAATCTGCATGACATGATGATTTATGTTTAAAAGAGATAGAGAAAATGCAAGTGTGTGCAGTGTATTTTTTTTGAAAAACTGCTTGTTTTTATTATTTGAGATGTTTTTAGGACTACAATTTTCTGAGAAAAGCAAAAAGAGAAAACATCAATTAATGTGGAAATTACAGAACGACGTTATTTTATTTATGTACAAGTCAATTCTTGAAACTACAGCTCTATAAAATAAAACTCTGTCGCTTTGGGTGAAGCGAAGAGGGAAATTTACAGAAAGTGAGCCCTATCAAAACATCCGTTTCACCTGGGCGGGGTGAAAGGTTAAAAGACGGCAATTACTTTGACTTATGAACAATCTTCGGAACATCAACAGCAACCCATTGGCGGCGAACTCCTCGGTGAATCACAAAGTCTGGTACTTTCCTTGATTTGTCTTTAGAAATAACGCTGATTTCTGGTGGAGCAGGATCATTGGAATCTGTCTCCCAGACAGAGTTGTCGTAGGAGGATTCCTCTGTTGTATTTTGTATAGTATTTGAGCTCTCAGGCAAATTTCCCCATCTAGTTGGATGGATGTCTTCGAACCTGGTACGAGAGCTTTCGGGAGCGGTGTACTTGACCATGAAGTCAAATTTTCCACTAGGTTGTCCCAAGGTGTCCCACACTTCTTTGGAATTGGAGGAGTCATCCCTTTTGATGACGTTGACCTCGGGAAAAGCAAAGTTGATGAATTCTAGTCCGGCAAGCTTTGCCAATTCATCGTCGTACTGGATATTTTCTGAATGACCTGAGTGTTGATCCCATGACATGGTGGGGACGCACGTATTTTGTTCAATGATGCTCAGCTGATTTTCATTGTCCGGCTGATTTTCTTGCTCCAAGTCTCCTGGGTACGGCTTCCAGATAGGCAGACCATCCATTGGGCCGTAATAGTCGTGGTCAAAGTTGTCCTTCATCAGAATGTCCTCCTCTAATGAGTTTGGTGGAGCACGGCATCCTTCCGGATCACAATCTCCATATATCATTTCGACATCTGACCTCGGTATAAATCTCGAACTCTGTGCGGGATAGCAAAAGGGCGTAGGCACCTCTTCCTGAGACATATAACCGTCCTCGTTGAGATAGGACTTCCATTGCTCATCCGTATCGGAGGAATCCTCCTCGTTGATGGTATGGACTGCTTGAGGCATTGGGTGAAGGAAACCTCCACTGTGGAAAAAGTCTTGAATGGGATGAAGACTTTCATCGTTAGTAGTAGTCTAGGTGCAGGTTGCAGAAAAACCAAGACACTTCTTTGTTTTATTATCAGTAGGAATGACAAGTTGTCCCCATCCTTTTGCACTGTTATTTTTGATCACTTAGAGAGCATCTCTGTATGAGGAAATCGAGGTTCCTTTTTCTGATTGATTCTCATTGCTCATTGACAATGCTTGGAACTGAGTTCCAACAACCTCCTCAAGTTCTACACAAGTAGATAATGACAAGTTGCTCACGAGCAAGGCTTGTTCTCCACAAACCGTGATGAGTTGATCGTTCTTGACGAACTTCAGTTTTTGGGGCAGTGTCGAAGTGACCGCCCCAGCCTGGTGTATCCAAGGTCTTCCTAATAAACAACTGTATGTTGCCCGAAAGTCTATGACCTGGAAAGTAATTAGGAAAGTGTGAGGACCGATAGTTTTGGGAAGGTCGACTTTGCTGATAACTGCTTTCCGAGCCCCGTCAAACGCTTTGACGATGACCTCACTGCCCCTCATCGGGGGTCCTTTGAATGATAGTCGCATTAAAGTGGACTTCGGCATAACGTTGATGGCCGATCCTGTGTCTACCAGTACGCTGGCTAAAGCATCGTCCTGGCAGTTAACTGTGATATTGAGTGCCATGTTGTGGCTTTTGCCCCCCTCTGGATAATCCTCATCACTGAATCCTAAGTTGTTGCAGGAAGTGATGTTAGAGATGATGCTATTGAACTGTCGTATTGACACATCCTGTTCCACAAAGGCCTGCTCTAAAACTTTCTGTAGAGCCTCTCTGTGGGCTTCAGAACTGAGTAAAAGTGATAGCACTGAGATCTTTGAAGGAGTTTGTAACAGTTGGTCAACAATGTTGTATTCACTCCTTTGGATGAGCTTCAACGTCTCATCATTGTTTTTCGAAAGGTCGGGATTACTGGATTCACCAACTGGTGGATTAGGAACTTCTGTCTGAAGTTCTTTTTCTCTTCTGGGTTCTCCAACTCCTCGGTTGAAGATTCGACCGCTCCGTGTTACTCGACTGATGTCTGTAATATTCACGACGGAGGGTAATGGAGTTTCCTTTCCATTCTCAATTATTGTTGCACCATATTTGTAAGGGATCGCCTTAGCTGATTCATACGGTAACAGTTCAGGTAGATAGATAACTACAGGAGCCTTCTGATTTTTCTGACTGTCGTAAGTAACTTCAATCAGTTCCTTGCTAAGAACCTTTGATTCGTCCAGTAGAGGGATGATGGCACAAACATCCTTGTTCCTCTCAGGGTCAGAGATTACAACCACGTTTCTGATTTGATCTGCGAAGTAGTCCGGCGTCCAGTCAACGGACCCCGAAGCTAGGTATGGGTGAATCTCCTTGCGATCCAATTGACCTTGAAGGGCTGCTCGCACGAGGTAACATCCTTGGTTATTTTCCAAACAGACTCTACAATGTTCATAGTTGTGTGGTGGCACCTGGCCACGTCCGTTTTGAAAGCAGTGTAACCTCACTAAATCTGTTTCCATAGATCGAACATCCTGACTTCGATGCCGAGTAGGGTTCCAATCAACCACACTGATTTGTTGCGTGTCTTCATCCATATATATTAGAAGCCACCAGTGGTTTAACAAGTTTTGTAAAGTTCTTTGAATGAGAGTGCACCCTTGGTTACTCTCACAACATCCTTTACAGTTCTGGTAATCATGCGAAGTGAGAAAACCAAGTTGGACTTGCCTGGCATGTAACTCCACCCAGCTGGCATTCATCAGACGAATATCTAATATTTGAATCATGTTGATCTGATAGGGATACCTATCATGGTAGTTCTGGATCCATCCAAGATCCATCTGACGCTGGAGGGCCTCTTGTACCAAATAGCATCCCTGTTTGTTTACCGAGCAAGTCAGATAGGAATTATAATCGTGTCGCGATAGATTATGATACTGGCTTTGCCTTGAGTGCATCGCCACCAAGTTGACATTCATTGCACGGATGTCATGGTTCTGAATGATGTTGGAATTCATATAGGTCATGTTGACCCCACGAACTCGATGCTCTTGGATCCATCCGAGATCCAATTGTTCTTGTAGAGCTGATTGCACCACAGAACATCGCTGATTGTTTTTAGAGAAGATATCACACTGGTGATAATTATGAGGTGGCACATGGCCATAACCGCTCTGTCTACAATACATCTTGACCAAATTGGCCCTTAATAAGAGTACATCATGAATTTGATAGATGTTGCTAGACTCTCCCTCTATCAAATTGACTGCAGCTTTCTCATGTTGAGGCAGCGGGTTTGTGAGAACATTATGATTCATATCCTTGAAAGATAAGACCCCGCTCCTAACAAGCTTTTGCACATCGGATTTGAAACTGAGACAGTTCTCTATGTTATGCCCTGGTCCTCCTTGATGGTAAGGACATGTTTGATCCGCTTTGAACCCAAAAGGCGGATTTTCTGGTACTGTAAGAGGATACTTAGTCTGGACGTGCCCCTTGACAAGTAGTAATGGAAACAATTCGGCGTACAACATGGGTATAGGGTCGAACCCTGGTGGTCGCGTTGTACGGTTGTTGTTGTATGGAGGACGAGTCTGCTGAAGAGACTGTTGTGTCCTTTGCTGAAATTGTTGTTGATTAGGTTGGCTCTGCGCAACCTGAGGTTGATACGTAGGAACAGACGCAGGATTGATAGCAGGAGTTACCGCCGCTACTGGTTGATATCGTCGCCTTTGCTTTCCGAGAGAGATATTCCCGATATCTTGCTCTTTTTTCTTAGGGAGAGCACTACCGTATCATTTTGTACTACTTGATGATCCAGCGTCTTTTACTAAACGTCCTTCTCGGACGGCTTCCACAAGACGAACTCCCATGCCTACCATCTCGGTGAAGTCACTGGGCGCATTGGCGACCATTCTGTCGTAGTAAAATGAGCTTAAGGTCTTTAAGAAGATCTTTGTCATCTCTTTTTCCTCAAGAGGTGGACAAATCTGGGCGGCAATTTCACGACATCTCTGAGCGTATTCTTTAAAGGTTTCCTTGTCCTTTTGTGACATTATCTGAGTTGATCTCTGTCCGGTGCCATGTCCAAATTTTATTTGTACTGCTTAACGAAAGCAGCGCCAAGATCTCTGAACGTGTCGATCGTAGCGCGGTTTAAACCCATGTACCATTTTAATGCGGCACCAGTTAAACTATCCTGAAAGTAATGAATTAGTAGCTCCTGGTTCTTTGTCTGAGCTGCATTCGCCGAGCGTACATCACTAAATGACTCTGAGGGCAAGAGTTACCCTTGTATTTTTCAAAGTCGGGCACTTGGAACTTGTGTGGAACTTTCACGTTGGGGACCAAACAAAGGTCCGTGACGTCCTTTCCAAATAGATCCTGACCGCGAAGGGCTTGCAGTTCTTTCTGTATTTTCAGGAACTGTTCCTGGAACTCATTCATTCTGTCAAACATGCTTTCACTTCCACCAGAAGGTATATGTGGAATCTGTCCTTCTGGGACAGCGTGTACCACGGGTGGTGGTATAGTCATTATGGCCGAGACCCTCGGTGCCTCCCGAAGTTTGTAACCTTCAGGAGTTGCTGCCATGCCCTTGGCATCTTCGCTTTCCCGAAGTTTGTAACCTTCAGGCCCAGCGGCTCCTGTTGCGGTTCCCTGATCCTCAGCGATCGGTGGAACATATCCTTCCGGGATATAGTTAAGTGGCATACCCCAGGGGCGATCTTTCGGCATCTTGTACCTAGGATCATACTTCTCCACTATGGGCGTAGATGTGATCTCCGAGATCACAGTCCTTTGTTGTTGCATCTGAGCTTCTACTAGAGCTTGCATGTCGTTATGAAGCTTTCTCAGATCCTCTTTCAGAGTGTCGATCTCTTCTCTCAACTCTCTGTTCTCTTCCTCGAGATCATCCATCTTTTTCTGACGATTGGCCCGAGTATTGTACGAATGAGACAGTTTGACTCTAGAATCGAGACGCAAACGTGAGATTCATAGGTAAGAAGAATGCATTTATGAGAATGATGAATGCAATGATTATTAATTATTTTTGTTTATTCAAAGTAAACTTCGACAATTAGATTGCAAATATCAAACAGTGGGGAAACCCCGTTTTATTGAATTCAAAGGATTGCGGAAATGGAAATACAGTAGATTACAAAGTGCTGGAAAATGAAATCTAAACTAATGGATCCTGAGTCCTCTCTGAAGAGAGCTCAAGTGCTGGTTCGGGTGCTTTCCTTTTCATTGACCGGGGCTCTTGGGCCGTTGTCGGGTTGTCATTCCTTTGCCAAGTGAAAGGAGCGAGTAAATTCCTTTGGTCTTCCTGATTCTCTACAGCATGTTGCTCTAGAATCTCAATCAGGGCATCTTTTTCTCTTAACAGTTGTTGTATTTTCCTGCACTCCACATTGAGAATACTATACTTGTTCCTCCAAGACCTCTTCTCCTGCTGAACTTTGCTGAGAGTAACCTGAATTTTTTCCGTCTTAGACATAAAATAAAGGGCAAAGTCCCTTAATGGAAGAACTTCCTGATGAGGGTAAGGCATCCTCAGCTTGAGAGCTCTAGTTTGTACCCAGTGGAGATAAGGCTCCACTGAGACACAGTCTGGTTTTCCTAGAGACTCTTGTCCTTTCCTATTAAATTGTTTCCAAGCGTGCACTATTTCCGTCTTTAGTGCCCTGTCATTTTCTCCTTCCTTGAAGAAAAGACCTTCCAGATGAGCATTCCGTGGGACGTGCCTCATCGGGTATCCAAATTGACGACGAACGAGAATTGGATGATAGTTGATTCCCCCTTAGTTCCTATAAGGGGTACATTTGGGAAATTTCCACAACGGTCAATGATCCTGATCCCGTCATAGATTCGATTTTACCAATCGATGTCAGAGTTGGTAAGAGACATGATTCTCTGCCACCAACGTAAAGTATTCTTTTGATCCCAAAATGCAGCAGACTTGAGCAAATGGGAAGTGAACCATTTGTATAGCAGGGGTACACAACACGTGATCATTCCTCTGTTGTATGAATTCCTTAAATGTACCGAATGATACGCATCTGCGAGTAAGTTCGGTACGGGGTTTCCAATCAGGAAAATCTAAATGGCGTTGATATCTACAAAGTTATCGATGTTGGGAAACAAAAATAACCCATAGTTGAGCAAAACAAAGATGCTCTCGAAAGCGGCCACGTTCCCTATACTGGAAAAGTATAGAGCTTTCTTTGTCAAGAACTGGGCTGGCAAACCCTGGATGCCACCCTTAGTGGTTATGTGAGTCCTGACTTCTAACTCGTCCATATACATAGCTCTTGCAATGGTTTGATCCTTTGGAATTTCTTCTAGTCCAGAAAAGGGAGCTTGATCAGTCATTTGTAAATCAGTCAGGTGAGAGTACTCCTCCAGCGTTGGTGTAAGCTGATAATCCGGGAATGTGAAACAGTGATAGACCGGATCGTAGAACTAGATTAGCATGGACAGGATTCCTTTAATTACATGGACCCTTAACAAGGACAACAGTCCTCCATACTTGGCTCTGAAAGCCTCATGGTTGGTGATCATTCTCGCCAGACCTCTCAAATCCTCTAGTTTTGGAACCTTGAAGGTGTACTTATGAGTTTTCCTTCTACCGAAATCCATTAGCGCAATCTCCTTTCTCTGATATTTGCAATCATTGTCTTAGTTTAATTTGAAAAAGAGAGACTAGAAGAGAAGATTTTCTTTGTCTTAATGTTTTTTAAATGAATTTATGAATGCAGCACACAAAAACATAAAAAAACATGCGGTCAAAGGGTCGGTGTCATGAAGTCAAGGCTCTACCCCCCCCCCCCCCCCAAAGGTTTATACTGGTGATTTTTTGTACCTGTCTCTCAAAATCATTGATTCCCTTAGAGATAACATCAACGGGCCGGGAACCGTGCTAGGTGATGTATCTTAGAGTAATCTCAAATAAGGGTAGTATCGCGTGACAACTATTTCCGATAGCTTCCGCACTACAAAATGGCTTAGGTCAGCTAAAAACCTCAGCTTCTCAGATAACCCAGTCGACCACACTACTTTCAACAACCGAAGTCGTATAGGCAATGTATCTGCAAAGGGAGTCTCCACTGAGTTTGATGGTCGATCGGGGGCTCTTAAGTGGAATTCACTCCCAGTAAGATTACCCGCATTGCCATCACCAATCTTAGGTGTATACTCAATCTTTCCACATGCGGCATCACACGCATTCCCATTAGCAGAAAAATAAACACAGATATCAATTAGGAAAAGCAGTATATATATTTATCTTAATCATCCTAGACCTCTAGTCTTATGATCCTATACAGACAATGACTCCCCAGCAGAGTCGTCATTTCTGTGACATGAATTTAGGGTTTCAACTAGAGAGATAAGAGGGACAAGATGTCCTGCGTGGCCCCACGGTGGGCGCCATTTTTTTGTGGCAGTCACCGCCATGAAAATGACTTGTCCAAGGTTTTCACCCTAAATTGTAAGAAAGAAAGACGGCCCCACGGTGGTCGCCATTTTTCCTGTAGCGAGTGATTTTGGACGTGGTTCTTAAGCACTGTCGCTCTGGGGTACTACAGGTCGATTCATTTTTTATCCTATTGAAGCTAACTAAGGAAGGGAAATAGATGTCTCCAATTAACCCTGCTTGCATACTGAGTTTAAACAGACGACTGTTGGTTTACAGATGCGGTTTAGATTGTGGGCCTCTCTCTGCTTATTTTGCTAAGAATGAAGTGACGGGACTATGCTATTGGTAGGATGTTAGGACTGATTCTTTTCGATTGATGTATGAAGGTACGGGATTTTGGGTTTTTGATTAGTGTGCTCGCTAAGATTCTTTTGCAATCTTATGCCTACGTATTCCCGTTTAACGAAACAGGGAAATCAGAGCGATCGTAGTTCCTCCTATTCTATGGGAGGAAAAAGGTTGTTTTGGTGTCTTGTTCAAAGCCCAAGATGTGAAGCTAAAGGTGGTTTGTATCTTGTTCAAAGCCCAAGATGTGAAGCTGAAGGGTCTATTTGTATCTTGTTCGAAGCCCAAGATGTGAAACTGAAGGGGTTTGACTTTAGAGAGAATTTGTCATCTCTAAAAGGGGTCTGTTTGTCACAACTGTTGGGTGACTGATTATAAAGGAGAATTACTTTAACTGGGATATGTGAATCCAGCAATGCCATAATTTCCTTTATAGGGGATTTTTAACCTGAAGGAGAAGGCTTTAATTCAGTTTAGAGCAATGCCATCTTTCCTTAGGAATTTCTCATGCTAAAAGAGGGGCAGTGGTTTGGATGTAAATAATCCAGAGGCTTGCCGCTTACAACAATTAGATGGGGGGAAAATGAGTTGTTGATGTTTGTATACTGTGAACGAGGCACAAATTTTGATACTAAAAGGTGGATTGACTCAACCGGGGTTTCCTTATACAAAGCCTAAGAGGAGGCTATTGACCCAACAAGAGGGTGTTTTTATGTGTCTCGTACGAAGCATGAGAGAGAGGCTAAAAGGGTTGACTCAACAAGAGAGTGCTTTTGTATGTGTCTTATACGAAGCCCAAGACGGAGACTAAAGGCGCTTGACTCAACAAGAGAGTCTTTGTACTTCGTACGAAGCCCGAGATGGAGACTGAAAATGTTTGACTTAACAAGAGAGTCTTTTATACTCAACAAGAAAGTGTTTTTGTATCTCGTATGAAGCCCGAGATGGAGGCTAAAAGGGGGTTGACTCAACAAGAGAGCCTTTTGATAACGCGAAATTATATCGTTAAATTGACTTAACTTGCATGAATTATTTTATCGTTTTTCGTTTATTTACATATTATTTCGCAAGTGTTAAGCTCATTTTCAGGAATTCTCTTTAAGTCAACCGCCCACTACTTCTCCAACTTCCCACTACTCCCACTTTCTCCACCACTCATTTATGCTCCATAGAAGTTACAAAACGAAAGCGTTGTTAAGGGGGATCCAAGTTTTGTGCGCGAAAGCGCTGTTCGTAGTTTTAGGCAGAAAATTACAATTGTAAAAGGAGTATTTTCTCACATCGAGGAATTACTCCACCATTAGTATTTAGGCCTATGTTCTATGTAACTTGCTTGGATCAACAATCTTGCCGTCATTATTGAAGTTAAAGTTAATTCAAGTTTCTTTATTTCCCGCATTTTACTTCAAGTCTTTACAGGTTCTTTATCTAATTGTTTGTTATTATTGTTTATCGCTTTCCTAAATTATTTATCATGATGCTTTCAAATGCAGTTATAATGTTTAATTTGTTTACGTTTAATTCCATGCCTTGCTAAATTGTCTGGAGACCGGCGTATGAGGACCGTCATTACCGGCGGGACTCGGCAGAAAATAATAGGTGCGAACTTATGATTAAAATTCTGTTTTGGTTTTAATTTCCAAGTCTAATTAAAATAGCTTTGTCACGGGAGTGAGAGGTTATTTAACACGATTTTGTCACGAGAGTGAGAAATTAATCAAGGTTAGAGCCGGCACTGCGAGAGCGTGGGGGTCGAACCGGATAGTGGAAATTAGGCAACATATCTAAATACAGCGAGAGCACTTTGGATAGGTTTAGGATATTATTGGCTTTCAAAATATATTTCCTAGTTACCGGGCGAGCGAGAGCAAAATCTTGGGATTAGGGAACATCACTTTAGTTAATACCGCGAGAGCGTGAGGCGGAGTTTTTAAGTCGGTATATTCTACGGAACTAAGTTATAGTTGTAATTAGTACCCGAATTCTACAAAGTCCTTTAGGAACGCGGAATCCATATTCCGGCCTCTCTTTATTATCATATTTTCTAAGTTCATTTTTAGTTTTAGTTCTAGTTTCCTCTTAATTAAATATTTATTAGCCTTAGTGTAATACCCCAAATTTTGACCACTTAGATTTCCCATCATTGTGAAAATCATCATCACAATATGGATGTACCTTTATGCTTCATTAGTCTCCCCAAAGATGGGTGAGCATCCACTACAATCAAAATTAGGGTTTCAAGCCCTCTCTGAGTGCTTAGACAAAGGATCAATCAAGAAATGACATGATCTTTAATTTGTCTAATCTCTTAAACATCCACAATGGATCAAAAAGGACTCCCACTTCAAGGATTAAGCACAAGGCTGCTCCCTTCTAGGTGGATCAAGTCTCAAGATCGACAGTGTCACCAAATTAGGGTTTTGGTCGACCAAGGCCTCCAGATGGAAATTTTCATCTAGGCACAAGGCAATGATCCAAAACATAACCTAATATACTTCATGGAACCTCACGAACCCATGCATCAATTCAATTTTGCCTCAGGGGATGCATTCATCAAAAATCAGGAATTAGGGTTTCTTGACCTAATTCACCCCTAAGTTGACTTTTGGGACAAACCATGAGCCAAAACCTCAAGAGATGATTTGAGGGCCTTTAATATACCATATTGATCCATTTGGAACAATGGATAGATCCAAGAAGTTTGAGCAACAAGTCTCAATTTCATCTGCACCACAATTAGGGTTTTAAGGGAAAAGTCAACTGTAACTTTGACTTTTGACCAGGACATGCTCCCAAACCCTAATACATGATTGAATATACCCTATGACACCCATGGAACATGTCCATCAAGTTTGATTTAGGTCAAGGACATGATTTCCTGAAGAATTGCATAGTTTGGAATTCATTTGATAAAAAGTCAACTGTGAACAAAAGTCAACTTTGACTTTTTGAGATTTTTCACCAAAATGGATTTTTAACCCTAAAATGATGTTAATGTATGATTTGAATCATCATTCATCAAGAAAAATCAAGAAAAGTGAGATAACTTGTAAAAGGGGTAACCATAAAACTTAGAAATTTTTCTAAGTTAAAAATAAAGTGGCAAAGGTACCAACTTTGAAGGACCATAACTCCTAAACCACAAGGCCATTTTTTCTCATCCAAAGATGGATTTGTAGACCTCATTATCACCTACAAAAACTTCAACTACAAGTCATTCCAATTCATTAAGGATTTTGAGTTATGGAGTGATCAAAGTGGCTGAAAAGTGAAAATATCACTTTTTCCAACACTTAGTGAAATTTTCACTAAGTCAGATTCTGCCTCACTTTTTGCCAAATGTAGGGGGATTTTTCACTTGGAATCAAAAGAGATCAAAACCAAACTTGTTCAAACAGTTGTTGTATCATGTAAGAGCTTTCCAAAATGGCCAAGAACATTGCCAAATTCAACCTACACCATGAGATACAACATTGCCAAGTTGCCTTGCTGAAATCTGTCAAGGCAAGGCAGAATTTGCAACTTTGGTCGATTTGCCAAAATCAGCCAAATTCAATTGCTCCTATCCACTTGGATACCTCAGAGGATTGAATCTAAAGGGGACAATCACTGAGCCAAGCCTCCAAAGTCCATGGAACAAGAAATAGCATGTTGAACCTAGAATGGCCAAAATAGGGACAAGACTTCAAATTTGGAATGAGGCATTCAATGGAACCATCAAGGTGGCATGGACTGAGCCATTCTCATCTGAAATCAGTCAAGACTTATCCAAGACCAAGGGGACCAAAGCTCTGTGCCCTAACCTCTAGTCAATGGCTAGAGGAGACTTGGATTTTCATTTGCCAACTTTGGCCAAACCTACTTACCAGCTGCCATGCACTATTCCTTGCAAAACAAACTTGCTCTACTATAAATAGAGCTCAATTGTGATCAGTTTGAGTACACCAAAGCCATCTAACAGATGCTTTCTTCAAAATCTCTTTCTCTTGGCAAAAATGCCTTTCTTAGCAAGGTAGCTATCGGGTTTTGAGTTTGAGAGCTTTTCCTATCAAACCAATCACTCACACACCTCACATACATCATATAGAAGTGATCCAAACACTCAAACAACATATGGAACACAGATTTCACAAAATCACCAGCAATTGCTCAAGGTTTTAACCAAGTTGCAGTTGAGATGCCATGAAATGATCCAGCCAATTTCAATCAAGTCCAACCATCCAAACACAATCCATAGGGTGTAGGGAAGCTGTTCAGATCATCACCACTCATCTGTAACACCTCCAAATCAAAAATCACTTTGAACTTGCTGTCACGGCCTAGAGGTAAGCACATACTTGGTCATCTCTCAATCTATGCATATTTCCTCGCACAATAATTTGGCCATATGTTCATAATCATGCATGGAATGTTTTCCCTCAATTAATTGCATTGTTTGAATCGTGTATCAAAAATCCTAGCCTTCATGAAGAAATTAGGGTTCTTGAGGTCTCTTCGTGATTTCTTGTTGTATGTTTAATTTAAATGAAATTAAAGTACATAGACATGATCGTGAGGTTGAGACGAGCATAATGATATGTGGATTGCATGATATGATTACGTATTCATGGAGATTGGATAGAAAATGCAAATCTGAGAAACCAAGAACACGCGCGTGTTCTTCAGCTGTTCTTGGCGCCATTTTTCATATATTCAAATATTTGAATTTTGTGATTTTGTTTAATTGATTCAAAAATTAATTTCTCTCTGAGTTTTAATGATTTTGAGTTGATTCTTTTTTTAATAATTCACAAAAATGTTAAAATATTTTATTTTCACAAAAAATCCCAAAAATATTATTTATTTCATATAATTGATATTTTTGTAAAGAATTAATATTTTGATTGTTTTTGACATTTTAAATATTTTTTCTACATTGATTTTGCAACTTTTAATGCTTTCTAATTATTTTGTAGGTCAATACTTAATTTTTGAAGCATTAATCCAAGATCACAATTTGTTTTCCATGTGTTAAACAATTTTTGATCATTTTAATTGAATTTTTATTCAATTAAATACATTTTGAAAACAAATTAGGGTTTTGGATTAATTCAACCCTCATAAATTATTTTCAAAACTTTTTGGGCCTCTTGAGAGAGTGTAAGACCCATCCCCCCTTGTACAAAAACTTTTTGGGCCTCACTCATTGTATAACTCCCTCTGTACAAGTAAACGGCGCGATCGTCGCCCGTTTAAAAATAAAAATCATCTGGGCCTCTCCTTGAGCTATAAGACCCATTCAAAACACTTTGGGCCTCTATTAGAGTGTAAGACCCAATCCCCCTTTTAACCAAAACATTTTGGGCCTCACTTATTGTATAAGTCCCTCTGCGTTAAAAGAAAACCTCGGCGCGATCGCCATTTTTTAACGAAAAATCATTTGGGCCTACCCTCGTGTTATAAGCCCCACTCTTTTTCCTTTAAACCTTTTGGGCCTCTTGAGAGAGTGTATGACCCATCCCTTTGTACAGAAAACCTTTTTGGGCCACAGTCACTTGTATAAGTCCCGCTGTACAAAGTCAAACAGTGCGCTCACTGATAAAACCCTGGGCCTCTCCTTGAGCTGTAAGCCCCAAATCTTTCTTTTTCAAAGCACTTTCTCCTTTGATTTTGAATATACTGTTGTTTTCAATCTTTCTTTGTTGAACAACTAATCAAACAGCATGGAAGCTCTACAACCGAGTAAGTGTTTACCCGCTTTCATTTACTGCTTTCATATCATATAACTGTATTGTGGGGCTGATCACTGTAAGTCTCCTTTCACAAACTCATATATATATAACTGTATTGTGGGGCTGATCACTGTAAGTCTCCTTTCATAAACTCATATCTACTGTGTAATAATAGTATAGATATTTCGAGTTTCCCCGGCTACTACGTCTAGAACTAGGTGACGTCATTTCATTTATTCGTAGAAATAGACGCCTAGATCCCCAATAGGAGCACTAGATACAGTCTTCTCTTCGGCTGTCCTCCTTAGGAATCGTCAAGAAGCTCTACTCCCCAAGATGAATGTATTCTTCGTGAATGGCATCTATGAGTTTCTTCCAAATTCTCGAACTTTCCTGACTTGATCTATTCCTTGTGGATAGCTTACCTTGAATGTCTCGGGGTTTGGGTACCCACTACGGTCATAATCTTGGACCTTAACTAAGGAGCCCTCTTTAAAAGCTAAAAGTCGCTGGATAGTAAACCTCGCACGTTTACCAGTGGTTTTTATCTTTAAAAGAGTTATCTCTCCTAATGGAAAAGAGATGATAGACCCACGGGCTTCTTAAAAGCATCGGCCTCCTCTTGGGCATTATTCAAGGACCCTACGGCTTCTTAGAAGTATTCACAGCCTCCTCTTAGGCTTCGTATAATGATCTCTTCCTCCAGGAATGATAGCCTCCATCTCAGGCTTTGTACGAGATACAAAGACTCTCTTGTTGAGTCAAACCTTGTAGCCTCCATCTCAGGCTTCGTACGAGATACAGAGACTCTCTTGTTGAGTTAAAACTTTTAGCCTCCATCTCGGGCTTCATACGAGATACAAAAACACTCTCTTGTTGAGTATAAAAGATTCTCCTGTTGAGTCAAACAAACAATAGCCTCCATCTCGGGCTTCGTACGAGACACAAAGACTCTATCGTCGGGTCAAAAACTTTTAGCCTCTCTCTCGGGCTTTGTACGAGACACAAAATAGCCTCCTCTCAGGCTTTGTATAATGATTTTCCTAGCGAAAATTAGCCTCCTCTTAGGCTTTGTATAATGATTTTCCTAGCGAAAATTAGCCTCCTCTTAGGCTTTGTATAAGAAAACCACTGGTTGATCCAATCAACCTTTTAGCATCAAAGCTGTGCCTCGTTCACAGTACACAAATATCAACAACTCCTTTCCCTTCATCTAATCGCTGTAAGCGGCAAGCCTCTGGATCATCTATATCCACGCCACTGTCCCTCTTTTAGCATGAGAAATTCCTAAGGAAAGATGGCATTGCTCTACACTGAGTTAAAGTCTTCTCCTTCAGGTTAAAACCCTTTCTTCGAAAATTATGGCATTGCTCGGATCCGCGTATCCCAGTTAAAGTAATTCTCCTTCTCCCCTCTTTAGAGATGACAAATTCTCTCTAAAGTCGAGGTCTTTCAGCTTCACGTCTTGGGCTTTGAACAAGACACAAATAGACCTTTCAGCTTCACATCTTGGGCTTTGAACAAGATACAAACCACCTTTCGCTTCACGTCTTGGGCTTTGAATAAGACACCAAAACACCAATTTCCTCCCATAGAATAGGAGGAACTATGAACGCTCTGATTTCCCTGTTTCGGTAAACGGGAATACGTAGGCATAAGATCGAAAGAAAAGATCGTAGCGAGCGCAATCAACAAAAAACCCAAATCCCATATCTCCATCAATCAAAAGCAGTAATTCAAAAGCATCAGTCCTAACATCCTAATCCTTGTTCCCCGCCAGAAACCTTCTGCCCAGATAAAAAGAAAGAAACAGTATTGGCGAAAATACAAATAACCAGCACAAAGGCCCCCCCCACATTGATAGCATCCGTAACCTAACAGACCGCTGTTTAAACTCAGTATGCAAAGCAGGGTTAATTGGAGACATCTATTTCCCTTCCTTATTCAGCTCACAATAGGATAAAAAATGAATCGACCTGTAGTTCAAGCTCAACCGCAGAGAGCGACCAGCGCTTAAGAACCGCGTCCAAAATCGCTCGCTACAGAAAAGTGGCGCCCACCGTGGGGCCAAATCTTCTTTCTTAAACGTTTAAGGTGGAAACCTTGGACAAACCCTTTTTCTCTTCACTTGTGTGAATACCACAGATTGGGGCTTCCGCCGGGGAACCCATTTCTGTCAGGAACTTAGGAATCATAGCTTTATAAGTCTAGGATGATTATGACAAATATATATACTGCTTTTCCTAATTGCTATACGTGTTTATTTTTCTGCTACTGGGAATGCGTGTGATGCCGCATGTGGTCAGAATGAGTATACAATTAAGATAAGTGATGGCGACGGGGTCGACCATCAACCTCAGTGGAGGCTGACCAACGCAACCCATTCACTCTTCTAGCCAATGGGCCGGTTGTTAAGTCTGAGAAGCTGAGGAGCCAAACCCTTTCGTAGTGCGGAAACTATCGAAAATAGTTGTTACGCGATACTACCCTCATTTGAGGCTGGTGATCTATTCTCGGTGAATGGCACTTACTCTAAGATTGCTTTACAACTCGCTGGCGATCTGCTTGTTGTTTTTCTTTCCTGGGAGGAGCTGATGATAATGAGTACAGGTACAAAAATCACCCTAGTATAAACCTTTGGGGATGGGTAGAGCCTTGACTTCATGACAACGACCCTCTGACCCCATGTTTTTTCTATGTTTTTGTGTGCTGCATTCATGCATTCGTTTAATAAAACATTAAAACATTCAAAAAACTTTCTCTTCTAGTCTCTCTATTTTTCAAATTAAACTAAGACTATGATTGCAAATATCAGAGAAGAGGATTACGCTAATGGATTTCGGTAGAAGGAGAACTCACCAGTATACCTTCAAGGTTCCAAAACTAGGGGATTGGAGAAGGTTAGCAAGGATGATCGTTAACCCAGAGGCTTTCAGAGCCAAGCACGGTGGTTTGCTACCACTGTTAAGAGTCCATATGATTAAGGGGATCATGGACGCGCTCATTTAATTCTACGATCCGGTTTATCACTGTTTTACATTCCCGGATTACCAGCTATCACCAACACTGGAGGAGTATTCTCATCTGACTGATTTACATATCACTGATCGAGCTCCATTTTCTGGACTGGAAGAAATTCCAAAGAATCAGACTATTGCAATAGCAATTCATTTGGACGAGTCTGAGGTCAGGACTCACATGACCACTAAGGGTGGCATCCAAGGTTTGCCAGCCCAGTTCTTGACAAAAAAGGCTCTATACTTCGCTAGTATAGGGAACGGGACTACTTTTGAAAGCATCTTTGTCTTGCTCACCTACGGGTTATTTTTGTTTCCCAACATTAATAACTTCGTCGATATCAACGCTATTAAGGTTTTTCTCATTGGGAACCCTGTGCGGACTTTGCTTGCAGATGCGTATCATTCTGTACACTTGGGAAATTTGTACAGCAGAGGAGAGATCACATGCTGTGTACCTTTTCTTTACAAATGGTTTATCTCTCACTTGCCCAAGTCTGCTGTTTTTTGGGATTGCAAGAGTGTCTTACGTTGGTCGCAGAAGATCATGTCTCTTACCAACTCTGATATAGATTGGTGTAATAGGATTTATGAGGGAATTAGAATCATTGACCGTTGTGGAAACTTCCCCAGCATACCCCTCATAGGAACTAAAGGAGGAATCAACTATCATCCGATATTGGTTCTTCGTCAATTTGGATACCCGATGAGACACATCCCACTGGGTGTTCATCTAGAAGGTCTTTTCTTCAAAGAAGGAGAAAGTGACAGAGCACTAAAGATGGAAATAGTGCAAGCTTGGAAACATGTTCATAAGAATGGACGAGAGTCTCTGGGAAAACCGGACTGTGTCTCGGTGGAGCCTTATCTCCACTGGGTACAAACCAGAGCTCTCAAGCTAAAAATACCTTATCCTCGTTACGGAATTCTTCCGCCGAGGGAATCTGTCATGTACTTCATGACGGAAACTGAAAAGCTTCAGGTTACTCTCAACAAAGTTCAAAAGGAAAGAAGATCTTGGAAGAACAAGTACCGCACCCTCGACGTAGAGTGTATCCAAATACAGCAACTACTAAAAGAGAAAGATGCTCTGATTAAAATTTTGGAGCAGCATGCTGTAGAGAATCAAGATGACCAAAGGAATTTGCTCGCTCCTTTCACCTGACAAAGGAATGACAACCCAACAACGACCCAAGCGCCCCGGTCAAAGAAGAGGACTTGGGACCCATTAGTTTAGGTTTCTGTTTCTGCACTTTGTAATCTACTGTATTTCCATTTCTGTAATCCTTTGGAATTCAATAAAAAGGGATTTCCCCACTGTTTGATATTTGCAATCTAATTGTCGAAGTTTATTTTGATTAAACAAAAAAACAACAATTAATATAATCATTGCGTTCATCATTCTCACATCGTGTATTCTCCTTACCTACGAATCTCACGTTTGTGTCTCGATTCTAGAGTCAAACTGTCTCATTCGTACAATACTCGGGCCAATCGTCAGAAAAAGATGGATGATCTTGAGGAAGAAAACAGAGAGTTGAAAGAAGAGATCGACGCTCTGAGAGAGGATATGAGAAAGCTTCGTAACGACATGCAAGCCATGGCAGAAGCTCAGCTACAAAGAACTGTGATCTCAGAGATCACCTCAACGCCCATCATAGAAAAGTATGATCCTAGGTATCAGATGCCGAAAGATCGTCCTTGGGGCATGCCTGTTAACTATATCCCGGAAGGATATATTCCGCCGATCACTGAAGATCAGGGAATCACAACAGAAGCCGCTGGGCCTGAAGGTTACAAACTTCGGGAAAGCGAAGATGCCAGGGGCATACTAAAGACTCCTGAAGGTTACAAACTTCGGGAGGCGTCAAGACTTACTGCCGTAGTCACGGTACCACCCCTGTGGTGCACACTGTCCCGGAAGGACAGATTCCACAGACACCTTCTGGTAAGAAGGAAACTATGTTTGACAGAATGGATGAATTCCAGGAGCAGTTCTTGGAAATGCAGAAAGAGCTGCAAGCCATTCGCGGTCAGGATCTATTTGGAAAGGACGCCGCAGACCTCTGCTTGGTCCCAAATGTGAAAGTCCCGCACAAGTTCCAAGTGCCCGACTTTGAAAAATACAAGGGTAACTCTTGCCCTCAGAGCCATCTGGTGATGTACGCTCGGCGGATGTCAGCTCAGACGGAGAATCAGGACCTGCTGATTCACTACTTCCAGGATAGTTTAACCGGTGCCGCACTCAAATGGTACATGGATTTAAACTGTACTACGATCAGTACATTCAGAGATCTTGGTACTGCCTTCGTCCAACAATACAAGTACAATTTGGACATGGCACCCGACAGAGATCAACTCAGATCAATGTCACAAAAGGACAAGGAAACTTTAAAGGAGTGTGCTCAAAGGTGGCATGAAATTGCCGCTCAAATTTGTCCACCTCTTGAGGAAAAAGAGATGACAAAAATCTTCTTAAAGACCTTAAGCTCATTTTACTATGACCGAATGATTGCCAGTGCACCCAGTGATTTCACCGAAATGGTCGGCATGGGTGTACGTCTTGAGGAACCGTCCGAGAAGGACGTTTGGTAAAAGACACTGGATCAACGAGCGGTACTAAAAAATACGGTAGTGCTCTCCCTAAGAAAAAAGAGCAAGATATTGGGAATATCTCTCTCGGAAAGCAAAGGCGACGTTATCAGCCAGTAGCAGCTGTTACTCCTGCTATCGGCCCCGCGCCTGTTCCTATGTATCAACCTCAGGTTGCGCAGAGCCAACCTGACCAACAAAGGACACAACAGCCTCTTCAGCAGGCTCGTCCTCCATATAACAACAATCGTGCAACACGGCCACCAGGATTTGATCCTATACCCGTAACGTACGCAGATCTGTTTCCGTTACTGCTGGCTAAGGGGCACATCCAGACTAAGTCTCCCCATTCAGTTCTGGAAAATCCGCCTTTTTGGTTTAAAGCGGATCAAACATGCCCTTATCATAAAAGAGGTTCAGTGCATAACATTGAGACTTGTCTCAATTTCAAATCCGACGTGCAAAAGCTTGTTAGGAGCGGGCTCTTATCTTTCAAAGATACGAATCCCAATGTTCTCACGAACCCGCTGCCTCAACATGAGAAAGCTGCAGTCAATCTGATTGAGAAAGAGACTAACAATGTCTATCAAATTCATGATGTACTCTTGTTAAAGACCAATCCGATCAAGATGCATTGTAGACAGAGTGGATATGGCCATGTCCCACCTCATAATTATCACCAGTGTGATATCTGCTCTAAAGACAACCAGGGATGTTCTGTAGTGCAAGCAGCTCTACAGGAACAAATGGATCTTGGATGGATCCAAGAGCACCGTGTTCGTGGAGTTAACATGGTTTACAAGAATTCCAACGTCATTCAAAACCACGACATCCGTGCGATGAATGTCAACTTGGTGGCAATGCACTCAAGGCAAAGCCAGTATCATAATCTGCCGCGGTACGATTACAGTTCCTGTCTTATTTGCTCGGTAAACAAACAGGGATGCTCTTTCATACAAGAGGCCCTCCAGCGTCAGATGGATCTTGGATGGATCCAAGACTACCATGATAGGAACTCCTATCAAATCAACATGGTTCAGATCTTTGACATTCGCGTGATGAATACCAACCTGGTAAAGTTACATACTGAGCAGGTCCGACTCGGATTCTTAATATCACATGATTATCAAAACTGTAAAGCAGGTTGCGAAAACGATCGAGGTTGTACCCTTGTCCAGGAGGCACTTCAGCACTTGTTAAATCACTGGTGGATGCCAATCTATATGGACGAAGATACTCAGCAGATTAGTATCAATCATAGGAATCCTACTCGTCGTCAAAGTCAGGATGTCCGATCAATGGAAGATAACCTAGTGAGGTTACATTGCATTCAAAGTGGGCGTGGCCAGGTGCCACCACACAACTATGACAGTTGTAGCGTCTGTTCAGAAGGTAACCAAGGGTGTTACCTTGTGAGAGCAGCTCTTCAGGGTCAGATCGATCATGGAGAAATTCATCCATATCCAGGTTCAGGACCCATCATTTGGTCGCCGAACTACCTTGCCGAGCAAGTTGAGAATGTTGTCACGATCTCTGGTCATCACAGGACCAGGGATGTTTTTGCCATCATCCCTCTACTTGACGAATCTAGAGTTCCTAACCGGGAACGGATCAAGGTTACTTATGATGGTCAGAAAAATCAGAAGGTTCCCATAGTCATCTATCTACTGGGGCCACTACCGTATGAATCAGCTAAGGCAATCCCTTACAAATACGGTGCAACAATAATCGAGAATGGAAAGGAAATTCCATTACCCTCCGTCGTGAATATTGCAGACATCAGTCGTGTAACACGGAGCGGTCGAATCTTCAACCGAGGGGTTGGAGAATCCAACAAAGAAAAGGAACTTCAGGCAGAAATTCCTGATCCACCAGTCGGTCAATCTGGTAATCCCGACTTTTCAAAAGACAAAGATGAGATGCTAAAGCTCATCCAAAGGAGTGAATATAACATTGTTGATCAACTGTTACAGACTCCTTCAAAGATCTCAGTATTATCACTGTTACTCAGTTCAGAAGCACACAAAGAGGCTCTACAGAAAGTCTTGGAGCAAGCCTTTGTGGAACAGGATGTAACAATCAGAAAATTCGATAGCATTGTCTCTAACATCACTTCCTGCAATAATTTGGGATTTAGTGATGAGGAATTACCTGAAGAGGGTCGCCGTCATAACATGGTGCTCAATATCACAGTTAACTGCCAGGGCGATGCTTTAGCCAACGTACTGGTAGACACAGGGTCAGCCCTGAATGTTATGCCGAAGTCCACCTTGATGCAATTATCATTCAAGGGCCCTCCGATGAGAGTCAGCGAGGTCGTCGTCAAAGCATTCGACGGATCCAGAAAAATAGTTATTGGCGAAGTTGATCTTCCCATAACTATTGGTCCTCACACTTTCCAAATCACTTTCCAGGTCATGGACATCCGGGCAACATACAGTTGTTTATTAGGAAGACCTTGGATACATCAGGCTGGAGCGGTTACTTCAACCCTCCACCAAAAGCTAAAGTTCATCAAGAACGATAAACTTGTCACGGTTTGTGGGGAACAAGCCTTGCTTGTGAGCAACTTATCATCATCTACTTGTGTGGAACCCGAGGAGGTTATTGGAACTCAGTTCCAAGCACTATCGGTGAGCAAGGACAATCAGTTCAAAGAAGGAACTTCAATTTCTTCATACAAAGATGCTATCGAAGCGGTCGAGAGTACCGATACGACAGGATGGCGACGGCTTGTCATTCCTATTGACAATTAAACAAAGAAGGGTCTTGGTTTTTCTGCGACCTGTACCCAGACAGCCGCCAACGATGAAAGTCTTCATCCCCTTCAAAACTTCTTCCACAGTGGAGGTTTTCTTCACCCAGTGTCTCAGACAGTTCATGCTATCAATGAGGAAGATCCCTCTGGCGCAGATGAAGAGTGGAAGTCCTATCTTAATGAGGACGGTTATATGTCTCAGGAAGAGGTGCCTATTCCTTTTTGCTTTCCTACAGAAAGTCTGAGATTTATACCAAGATCAGATGTCGAAATGATATATGGAGATTGTGATCCAGAAGGATGCCGTGCTCCGCCAAATTCATTAGAGGAGGACACTCTGATGAAAGACAATTTTGACCACAATTACTTTGGCCCGATGGATGGCCTGCTAATGTGGCAGCCTTACCCAGGAAACTTGGGGCAAGAAAGTCAGCCGAGTAATGAAACTCAGCTGAGCATCATTGAACAGAATACCTGTGTCCCCACCATGTCATGGGATCAACACTCAGGTCATTCAGAAACTACTTAACATAAAGATGAATTCACAACGTTTGCAGGACTAGAATTCATCAACTACGCTTTTCCCGAGGTCAACGTCATCGAGAGGGATGACTCCTCTAGTTCCACAGAAGTGTGGTACACCTTGGGACAACCGAGTGGAAAATTCGACTTTATGGTCAAGTACACCGCTCCCGAAAGCTCTCGTATCAGGCTCGAAGATATCCAGCCAACTGGATGGGGAGATACAGCTGAGAGCACAAATGCTATGCAAAATACAACAGAGGAATCCTCCTACGACAATTCTGCTTGGGAGACAGATTCCAATGATCCTGCTCCACCAGAAATCAGCATCATTTCTGAAGACAAATCAAGGAAGGTGCCAGACTTTGTGATTCACCGAGGAGTTCGCCGCCAATGGGTTACCGTCGAGGTTCTGAAGGTCGTTCGTCAGTCAAAGTAATTGCCATCCTTAACCTTTCACCTTGCCCAGGTGAAACGGATATTTTGATAGGGCCCATTTTTTGTAAATTTCCCTCTTCGCTTTGCCCAAAGCGACAGAGTTTTGTTTTATAGGGCTGTAGTTTCAAGATTCGACTTGTTCATTAATAAAATAACGTCGTTCTGTAATTTCCGCATTAATTGCTGTTTTCTCTTTTTGCTTTTTTAGAAAATGGTAATCCTAAAAAACATTCAATAATAAAAACAAGCAGTATAATCAAAACACTGCACACACTTACATTTTCTCTATCTCTTCTAAACACGAATCATCACGTCATGCAGATTGCTTGTTTTATACCCCATTGAAACATACGATCCGATGCCTTCTCCCAACTTTGAGTTCCTGTTATTCGAGGCTGAAGAAGAAAATGACGACCAAATTCCAGAAGAGATCTCCCGACTACTCAGACAAGAGGAAAGGTCCATCGAACCTCACAAAGAGCCGTTGGAAACGGTAAACTTGGGTTCAGAAAAAGAGAGAAAAGAAATCAGGATCGGAGCACTGCTCAGTCCAACTGCCAGAGAGGGTTTGATAAAGCTTCTCAAAGAATTTCTCGATGTATTTGCTTGGTCCTATCAGGATATGCCAGGGTTGGATACCAGCATCGTGGAACATCACTTACCGTTGAGATCAGAATGTCCGCCAGTAAAGCAAAGGTTGAGACACACTCACCCGGACATGGCCATCAAAATCAAAGAGGAGGTACAGAAACAGATTGACGCGGGTTTCCTTGCTACATCTGAATATCCTCAATGGTTAGCCAACATCGTACCCATTCCCAAAAAGGACGGAAGGGTCAGAATGTGTGTTGATTACAGAGATCTGAACAAGGTAAGTCCAAAGGACGACTTTCCTTTACCACACATTGACATGCTGGTTGACAGCACAGCAAAGTTCAAAGTATTCTCCTTCATGGATGGATTCTCGGGCTATAACCAGATCAAAATGGCGCCGAAAGACATGGAGAAAACTTCGTTCATTACCCTATGGGGTACCTTTTGTTACAAGGTAATGCCGTTTGGTTTGAAGAATGCCGGGGCAACCTATCAAAGGGCCATGACTACTCTGTTTCATGACATGATACACAAAGAAATCGAGGTATATGTCGATGATTTGATTGCAAAATCAAGAACAGAGGATGAGCACGTTGAACATCTGTCAAAATTGTTCGAACGTCTAAGAAAATTCAAGCTCCGCTTGAATCCCAACAAGTGCACCTTCGGTGTCCGTTCGGGGAAATTACTAGGGTTCATCGTCAGCCAGAAAGGAATTGAAGTTGATCCTGACAAGGTCAAGGCCATTCAAGAAATGCGTTCTCCGAAAACTGAAAAACAAGTCAGAGGATTCCTGGGACGTTTGAACTACATCTCCAGATTCATATTCCTTATGACCGCGACGTGTGCGCCGATTTTCAAATTACTCAAAAAGAACCAGGATTACGTTTGGTCAGAAGATTGCCAAACCGCCTTCAACAGTATCAAGGAATATCTGTTGAATCCTCCGATTCTATCACCTCCAGTGGAAGGAAGACCACTGATCATTTACCTCACAGTCCTAGAGGACTCAATGGGATGTGTACTTGGCCAACAAGACGAAACTAAAAGGAAAGAGTCTGCCATTTACTATCTAAGCAAGAAATTCACCGACTGCGAGACTCGGTACACGATGCTTGAGAAAACTTGTTGCGCTTTGGCTTGGGCGGCCAAACGTCTTCGCCAGTACATGATTCGTCATACTACTTGGTTGGTCTCCGAAATGGATCCAATCAAGTACGTTTTCGAAAAACCTGCTCTCACGGGAAGGATTGCCCATGGGCAGATGTTACTATCAGAATATGACATAGAGTACCATGCTCAGAAAGCCGTTAAAGGAAGTATTTTAGCCGATCATTTGGCTCATCAACCGATTGACGATCAAGAATCAATCGGGTTTGACTTCCCAGACGAAGATGTCATGTATCTAAAGATGAAAGATTGCGATGAACCGCTACCCAGTGAAGGGCCAGAACCAGGTTCCCAGTGGGGACTTATCTTTGACGGAGCGGTCAATCATTATGGAAACGGAATTGGGGCAATCATTGTTACCCCTCAGGGTTCCCACATTCCTTTCACTGCCAGACTTACGTTCAAGTGTACAAACAACGAGGCCGAATACGAAGCATGTATCATGGGTCTCGAAGAAGCGATTGATTTAAGGATAAAAAACTTGGACGTATACGGCGATTCAGCCCTGGTTATTAACCAGGTAAAAGAAGATTGGAACACATACCAATCAGGATTGATTCCTTACAAAGACTATGCAAGAAGGTTGTTACCCTTCTTCAAAAGAGTCGACTTTCATCACATCCCTCGTGATGAGAATCACATGGCTGATGCATTAGCCACTCTTTCTTCCATGATTAGTGTAGGTCGATGGAATGACATACCTAAGATCGACATAATGCGCCTTGAACGGCCCGCTTACATCTTCGCGATTGAAGCAGTCATAGACGACAGACCTTGGTATCACGATATCAAATACTTCCTTCAGAAACAAGAGTACCCATCTGGGGCACTCAGAAAAGACAGGAAAACCCTCAGAAGATTGGCTGGAAACTTCTTCCTGAGCGGTGACACTCTTTATAAGAGAAATTTTGACATGGTCTTGCTCCGATCCGTCGACAGACCAAAAGCAGACATGCTCATGAAAGAAATTCATGAAGGATCATTTGGCACTCATGCCAACGGACACACAATGGCGAGAAAAATTCTCAGGGCCGGGTATGATTGGTTGACCATGGAATCCGACTGCTACAAGTACATGAGGAGGTGTCACAAGTGTCAGATATACTTCGAAAAAATTCATGTACCGCCATCACATCTCAAAGTTCTTTCTTCCCCGTGGCCTTTTTCCATATGGGGAATCGACATGATTAGTATGATTGAGCCCAAGGCTTCAAACGGATATCGGTTCATCCTGGTAGCCATTGACTATTTCACCAAGTGGGTTGAAGCAGCGTCATTTGCCAATGTAACCCGACAAGTGGTGGTCCGATTTATCAAAAACAATATCATATGCCGTTATGGTGTTCCAAGCGAGATCATTACTGATAATGGATCTAACTTGAACAATAAGATGATGAAAGAGTTGTGTGCAGAGTTCAAGATCGAACACCATAACTCATCTCCCTACCGACCCAAGATGAACGGAGCGGTAGAAGCGGCTAACAAGAACATCAAGAAGATTGTTCAAAAGATGGTTGTAACCTATAAAGATTAGCACAAAATGCTACCCTTTGCTCTTCTTGGTTATCGCACATCTGTCCGTACTTCAACAGGGGCAACCCTTTTCTCTCTAGTATATGGCATGGAGGCAGTGCTCCCAATAGAAGTAGAGATCCCATCAATCCGGGTATTGATGGAAGCGAAGCTCACCGAAGCTGAATGGTGTCAAAGTCGACACGATGACCTGAACCTGATCGAAGAGAAGCGAATCACGGCACTATGCCATGGTCAGTTGTATCAACAGAGAATGAAGAGGGCGTTCGACAAAAAGTTCCGACCTCGTGTCTTCAGGAAAGGAGACCTTGTGCTCAAGAAGATACAATCATTTCTCACTGATTCTCGGGGCAAATGGACCCCAAATTATGATGGCCCCTATGTGGTCACGAAAGCTTTCTCAGGCGGCGCCTTGAGACTTGCAACCATGGACGGAGAGGAATTTGCCTACCCCACGAATGTTGATGTAGTCAAGAAATACTTCGCCTAAAACTAAAAAAAAAACATCTCGGTGGATTGAAAACCCGAAAGGGCGGTCCAGGCAAACGTTAGAGACATGAAAAGAATCATCCCAATGGATTAGAAATCTCATAGTACAATCCAGGCAAAAGTTAGGGATAATGGCAAGTAACTATGTTCAACAGAGGCAAGTCCCTCAGCAGCAGTTGCATCATCATCCGTCAGGAAAACTCCAGTCAAGGTCATCTTCGATAGAAGCTCAGGATGTCCCGAATTCAAAGTTGGTAGAAGGATAGTGGTCGTTATGTTTCAACGTAGCCCTTTTCCCTGTAAATTACCATTTTCTAACTTTGTATATAGTCTTTGGAATCACGCGTTTGGCTGATCTCCATCTTATCAATAAAATTTGAGCCCTTGTGCTTTTGTTTGTAATTCTTTACTTGTTTTAGCTTTACAGAACGACGTTGTTTAAACTTAATCAGCGATTCTTGAAATAAAACAAAAATAAATTTACTTGTTAAACTTTTTCTGCTTTTAAATTAAAGATGGCATTTCTTTTGACTGTTGAACATCAGAAGAACATCGATCGCTTCTCCCGAAGTAAGCGGACTTCAAAGTGCATAATCAAAGTACTCCTTCTAAGCTAGTATGCTTGAATGAAGGGATCAACTGTGTCAGAGACCTTGTTTCGTCTGACACGCCTCGGCCGAGTTCTCATCTCCTAAGCCCGATCAACATAGCTCCCAACGGGACTATCTCTCCTAAGCAAGGTGGAATTGCTATTTTGAACCAACGGTACTTCTTCGCCCCGCGATGGCCGAGTATCCAATTGTGTTCATCCATTAGTCTGTATGTCGCGTCTGTTTTGTCAGCATATACATACGTACTTCATGCATTTTTTATTTGCATTTACATTTCATATTGCATCGTTATCACTCTAGCCGGTCTTGTCCCCTAGTGATAAACAGTTTTCTCAATCGAGTTTGTCAGTTCTTTCCTCGTCAGGAAGTGTTGCGTCTGCACAATCTCGCCACCAGTGTATCTTTAGATCAGAGTCGGCACGTGGCCACTTTGATAATTTGAACCTCTGAAAGATTAGAGAACCTTCAACAGATGTCACTCTTCGCCATTAAAGATGATATCCTTGCTTTCCCGGATTAAGGAAAATCCACAGAGAAAGCCTCATGATCAGAGATTCGGCAGCATGCCAGTTTTGCTCCGAAAAACCACTGATGAGAAGGTCATTGGCACCTCAAAATTGGACCCCATCATATGGCGTTTCTCCGGGAAGATCCCGAGAAAGGTATGATGAAAGATCCCAAATGAAAACAGTCTCTCAAGAGACTCGCTTTCCCCAGTAGAAACAAATGGCGTCTCCAACGGAGAAGTTTGTACAACTCTACAACTCAGACGACTGGGGTCCCCAGCAAGTCTGACAACAAAACATTTTCTACTCAAATGGCATCTCCCTAGGAAAATTCGGCGAGAAGTTTGAAGGAAAACCGCTACACATAGCGTCCCTTGTCAATAAAGTTTATTGACAAAAGAAACTAAGACCAGTTCCTTGGTAGGAAACCAGGATCGAGGGGAAGTTTATTTCAAAAGAAACTAAGACTAGTTCCTTGGTAGGAAACCAGGATCGAGGGGAAGTTCAAAAGAAACCAAGACCAGTTCCTTGGTAGGAAACCAGGATCGAGGGGAAATTTATTTCAAAAGAGACTGAGACCAGTTCTTGGTAGGAAACCAGGATCGAGGGGAAGTTTATTTCAAAAGAGACTGAGACCAGTTCTTGGTAGGAAACCAGGATCGAGGGGAAGTTACCTTTTCTAAGCATCATTGCTTAGCTAAAGAAGATGAATGCGTAAGCTACCATTCATAACCACCATCAAAATTTCGGGTATTCCGATATTTAATCCTCTTGCACCCCGAATGCCCGAATCCCTTCGTCATTCACACCTTCGGATCCAAGAAGATTAAATAGGGGCATCTGTAATACCCCAAATTTTGACCACTTAGATTTCCCATCATTGTGAAAATCATCATCACAATATGGATGTACCTTTATGCTTCATTAGTCTCCCCAAAGATGGGTGAGCATCCACTACAATCAAAATTAGGGTTTCAAGCCCTCTCTGAGTGCTTAGACAAAGGATCAATCAAGAAATGACATGATCTTCAATTTGTCTAATCTCTTAAACATCCACAATGGATCAAAAAGGACTCCCACTTCAAGGATTAAGCACAAGGCTGCTCCCTTCTAGGTGGATCAAGTCTCAAGATCGACAGTGTCACCAAATTAGGGTTTTGGTCGACCAGGGCCTCCAGATGGAAATTTTCATCTGGGCACAAGGCAATGATCCAAAACATAACCTAATATACTTCATGGAACCTCATGAACCCATGCATCAAGTCAATTTTGCCTCAGGGGATGCATTCATCAAAAATCAGGAATTAGGGTTTCTTGACCTAATTCACCCCTAAGTTGACTTTTGGGACAAACCATGAGCCAAGACCTCAAGAGATGATTTGAGGGTCTCTAATATACCATATTGATCCATTTGGAACAATGGATTGATCCAAGAAGTTTGAGCAACAAGTCTCAATTTCATCTGCACCACAATTAGGGTTTTAAGGGAAAAGTCAACTGTAACTTTGACTTTTGACCAGGACATGCTCCCAAACCCTAATACATGATTGAATATACCCTATGACACCCATGGAACATGTCCATCAAGTTTGATTTAGGTCAAGGACATGATTTCCTGAAGAATTGCACAGTTTGGAATTCATCTGATAAAAAGTCAACTGTGCACAAAAGTCAACTTTGACTTTTTGAGATTTTTCTCCAAAATGGATTTTTAACCCTAAAATGATGTTAATGTATGATTTGAATCATCATTCATCAAGAAAAATCAAGAAAAGTGAGATAACTTGTAAAAGGGGTAACCATAAAACTTAGAAATTTTTCTAAGTTAAAAATAAAGTGGCAAAGGTACCAACTTTGAAGGACCATAACTCCTAAACCACAAGGCCATTTTTTCTCATCCAAAGATGGATTTGTAGCCCTCATTATCACCTACAAAAACTTCAACTACAAGTCATTCCAATTCATTAAGGATTTTGAGTTATGGAGTGATCAAAGTGGCTGAAAAGTGAAAATGTCACTTTTTCCAACACTTAGTGAAATTTTCACTAAGTCAGATTCTGCCTCACTTTTTGCCAAATGTAGGGGGATTTTTCACTTGGAATCAAAAGAGATCAAAACCAAACTTGTTCAAACATTTGTTGTATCATGTAAGAGCTTTCCGAAATGGCCAAGAACATTGCCAAATTCAACCTACACCATGAGATACAACATTGCCAAGTTGCCTTGCTAAAATCTTTCAAGGCAAGGCAGAATTTGCAACTTTGGTCGATTTGCCAAAATCAGCCAAATTCAATTGCTCCTATCCACTTGGACACCTCAGAGGATTGAATCTAAAGGGGACAATCACTGAACCAAGCCTCCAAAGTCCATGGAACAAGAAATAGCATGTTGAACCTAGAATGGCCAAAATAGGGACAAGACTTCAAATTTGGAATGAGGCATTCAATGGAACCATCAAGGTGGCATGGACTGAGCCATTCTCATCTGAAATCAGTCAAGACTTATCCAAGACCAAGGGGACCAAAGCTCTGTGCCCTAACCTCTAGTCAATGGCTAGAGGAGACTTGGATTTTCATTTGCCAACATTGGCCAAACCTACTTACCAGCTGCCATGCACTATTCCTTGCAAAACAAACTTGCTCTACTATAAATAGAGCTCAATTGTGATCAGTTTGAGTACACCAAAGCCATCTAACAGATGCTTTCTTCAAAATCTCTTTCTCTTGGCAAAAATGCCTTTCTTAGCAAGGTAGCTATCGGGTTTTGAGTTTGAGAGCTTTTCCAATCAAACCAATCACTCACACACCTCACATACATCATATAGAAGTGATCCAAACACTCAAACAACATATGGAACACAGATTTCACAAAATCACCAGTCAATTGCTCAAGGTTTTAACCAAGTTGCAGTTGAGATGCCATGAAATGATCCAGCCAATTTCAATCAAGTCCAACCATCCAAACACAATCCATAGGGTGTAGGGAAGCTGTTCAGATCATCACCACTCATATGTAACACCTCCAAATCAAAAATCACTTTGAACTTGCTGTCACGGCCTAGAGGTAAGCACATACTTGGTCATCTCTCAATCTATGCATATTTCCTCGCACAATAATTTGGCCATATGTTCATAATCATGCATGGAATGTTTTCCCTCAATTAATTGCATTGTTTGAATCGTGTATCAAAAATCCTAGCCTTCATGCAGAAATTAGGGTTCTTGAGGTCTCTTCGTGATTTCTTGTTGTATGTTTAATTTAAATGAAATTAAAGTACATAGACATGATCGTGAGGTTGAGACGAGCATAATGATATGTGGATTGCATGATATGATTACGTATTCATGAAGATTGGATAGAAAATGCAAATCTGAGAAACCAAGAACACGCGCGTGTTCTTCAGCTGTTCTTGGCGCCATTTTTCATATATTCAAATATTTGAATTTTGTGATTTTGTTTAATTGATTCAAAAATTAATTTCTCTCTGAGTTTTAATGATTTTGAGTTGATTCTTATTTTAATAATTCACAAAAATGTTAAAATATTTTATTTTCACAAAAAATCCCAAAAATATTATTTATTTCATATAATTGATATTTTTGTAAAGAATTAATATTTTGATTGTTTTTGACATTTTAAATATTTTTTCTACATTGATTTTGCAACTTTTAATGCTTTCTAATTATTTTGTAGGTCAATACTTAATTTTTGAAGCATTAATCCAAGATCACAATTTGTTTTCCATGTGTTAAATAATTTTTGATCATTTTAATTGAATTTTTATTCAATTAAATACATTTTGAAAACAAATTAGGGTTTTGGATTAATTCAACCCTCATAAATCATTTTCAATACTTTTTGGGCCTCTTGAGAGAGTGTAAGACCCATCCCCCCTTGTACAAAAACTTTTTGGGCCTCACTCATTGTATAACTCCCTCTGTACAAGTAAACGGCGCGATCGTCGCCCGTTTAAAAATAAAAATCATCTGGGCCTCTCCTTGAGCTATAAGACCCATTCAAAACACTTTGGGCCTCTATTAGAGTGTAAGACCCAATCCCCCTTTTAACCAAAACATTTTGGGCCTCACTTATTGTATAAGTCCCTCTGCGTTAAAAGAAAACCTCGGCGCGATCGCCATTTTTTAACGAAAAATCATTTGGGCCTACCCTCGTGTTATAAGCCCCACTCTTTTTCCTTTAAACCTTTTGGGCCTCTTGAGAGAGTGTAAGACCCATCCCTTTGTACAGAAAACCTTTTTGGGCCACAGTCACTTGTATAAGTCCCGTTGTACAAAGTCAAACAGTGCGCTCACTGATAAAACCATGGGCCTCTCCTTGAGCTGTAAGCCCCAAATCTTTCTTTTTCAAAGCACTTTCTCCTTTGATTTTGAATATACTGTTGTTTTCGATCTTTCTTTGTTGAACAACTAACCAAACAGCATGGAAGCTCTACAACCGAGTAAGTGTTTACCCGCTTTCATTTACTGCTTTCATATCATATAACTGTATTGTGGGGCTGATCACTATAAGTCTCCTTTCACAAACTCATATATATATAACTGTATTGTGGGGCTGATCACTGTAAGTCTCCTTTCATAAACTCATATCTACTGTGTAATAATAGTATAGATATTTCGAGTTTCCCCGGCTACTACGTCTAGAACTAGGTGACGCAGTTTCATTTATTCGTAGAAATAGACGCCTAGATCCCCAATAGGAGCACCAGATACAGTCTTCTCTTCGGCTGTCCTCCTTAGGAATCGTCAAGAAGCTCTACTCCCCAAGATGAATGTATTCTCCGTGAATGGCATCTTTGAGTTTCTTCCAAATTCTCGAACTTTCCTGACTTGATCAATTCCTTGTGGATAGCTCGCCTTGAATGTCTCGGGGTTTGGGTACCCACTACGGTCATAATCTTGGACCTTAACTAAGGAACCCTCTTTAAAAGCTAAAAGTCGCTGGATAGTAAACCTCGCACGTTTACCAGTGGTTTTTATCTTTAAAAGAGTTATCTCTCCTAATGGAAAGGAGATGATAGACCCACGGGCTTCTTAAAAGCATCGGCCTCCTCTTGGGCATTATTCAAGGACCCTACGGCTTCTTAGAAGTATTCACAGCCTCCTCTTAGGCTTCGTATAATGATCTCTTCCTCCGGGAATGATAGCCTCCATCTCGGGCTTTGTACGAGATACAAAGACTCTCTTGTTGAGTCAAACCTTGTAGCCTCCATCTCGGGCTTCGTACGAGATACAGAGACTCTCTTGTTGAGTCAAAACTTTTAGCCTCCATCTCGGGCTTCGTACGAGATACAAAAACACTCTCTTGTTGAGTATAAAAGATTCTCCTGTTGAGTCAAACAAACAATAGCCTCCATCTCGGGCTTCGTACGAGACACAAAGACTCTATCGTCGGGTCAAAAACTTTTAGCCTCTCTCTCGGGCTTTGTACGAGACACAAAATAGCCTCCTCTTAGGCTTTGTATAATGATTTTCCTAGCGGAAATTAGCCTCCTCTTAGGCTTTGTATAATGATTTTCCTAGCGTAAATTAGCCTCCTCTTAGGCTTTGTATAAGAAAACCACTAGTTGATCCAATCAACCTTTTAGCATCAAAGTTGTGCCTCGTTCACAGTACACAAACATCAACAACTCCTTTCCCTTCATCTAATCGCTGTAAGCGGCAAGCCTCTGGATCATCTATATCCACGCCACTGTCCCTCTTTTAGCATGAGAAATTCCTAAGGAAAGATGGCATTGCTCTACACTGAGTTAAAGTCTTCTCCTTCAGGTTAAAACCCTTTCTTCGGAAATTATGGCATTGCTCGGATCCGCGTATCCCAGTTAAAGTAATTCTCCTTCTCCCCTCTTTAGAGATGACAAATTCTCTCTAAAGTCGAGGTCTTTCAGCTTCACGTCTTGGGCTTTGAACAAGACACAAATAGACCTTTCAGCTTCACATCTTGGGCTTTGAACAAGATACAAACCACCTTTCGCTTCACGTCTTGGGCTTTGAACAAGACACCAAAACACCAATTTCCTCCCATAGAATTGGAGGAACTACGAACGCTCTGATTTCCCTGTTTCGGTAAACGGGAATACGTAGGCATAAGATCGAAAGAAAAGATCTTAGCGAGCACAATCAACAAAAAACCCAAATCCCATATCTCCATCAATCAAAAGCAGTAATTCAAAAGCATCAGTCCTAACATCCTAATCCTTGTTCCCCGCCAGAAACCTTCTGCCCAGATAAAAAGAAAGAAACAGTATTGGCGAAAATACAAATAACCAGTACAAAGGCCCCCCACATTGATAGCATCCGTAACCTAACAGACCGCTGTTTAAACTCAGTATGCAAAACAGGGTTAATTGGAGACATCTATTTCCCTTCCTTATTCAGCTCACAATAGGATAAAAAATGAATCGACCTGTAGTTCAAGCTCAACCGCAGAGAGCGACCAGCGCTTAAGAACCGCGTCCAAAATCGCTCGCTACACTTAGCTTTTCAAAGCAATGATAGATTACAGTAGGTTGACATTGGTCTCTGTGGGTTCGACAACCTTTTATATTACTTTGATAAATCCGTGCACTTGCGGACGCATCAAGTTTTTGGCGTCGTTGCTGGGGACCAACAGTCAATATTATTATTTTGTTGTTGCACCGTATAGACTAAGGCACTCCCATAAAAAAATAATAAAAAAAATTAAAAAATTAAAAACTATGTATCACCCAAATTTTCTCTATGATAACCACTCACAATATCTTGAAGAGCCGCACCCAAATTTTCTCTACAATTACCAACCGCAATACTCCCAATATTTTGAGGAACCGCAACCAAATTTTTCCTATGATTACCATTCCCAAAATTTAGAGGAACCGCAAGAATCTCATAATTCCAACCTAGAAATATTAATGCAGGATTTCAATGCGACACTGACTCATTCCCAATATCTCGAGGAACCACACCAAAATTTCCTCTACGATCACCATTCCTAATATTTCGAGGAACTGCAAGAATCTGTTAATTCCAACCTCGAAGCATTAATGGAGAACTTCATTGAAACAACAACTAATTCGAGGCTAGAATCCATGATGGAGCACTTTGTGGAGACACAAACTCTCCAGAATGAGGAGCTTAGAAGATAACATCTCGATACTTATGAAACCCTTAGGCAGATAAGCACTATGGTCGAGTCCCTCGCGACTCACACGGAGGCATTGGAGACTCAAATCTCCCTGCTTGCACAGATACCTATAGGACCCTACCCTGAGGAACATGTGGATGTTGCAGCAACCAATAGTGAAGAACAAATAGAAAATCCTGAGGAAAGTGATAATGAGGTTGAGGAGAGTTCTGGTGAGAAGAGAGTAGACATTGAGAAAAATCCGCCGACACCATCCGAAAATGAGGTTGTCGAAGAGGTAGCGAAGGAAGCACCTAACGTCGTTCCTCCTCCATATACCCCACCAATTCCTTTCTCGCAAAGGTTTATGGAAGCTAAGGTAGAATCCCAATCCAAAACATATGCGGAGGTATTGGAAAATATCCACACCGACGCACCTTTGTCTGAGGTCCTGCATAGAAAGAGAAAATCAGAGGACCATAAAACTAGGGAAATCATTAAAGCTAAGAGGGTAAGGTTAGACTTTGAGATGGTGGATGAGATAACTAAGCCCAAACTCGAAAAGCTAATACTTAGGATAGATCCTGAACCACCACCACAAGTTCAAAAGAATGAACCACCCCACAGAAGGAAGAAAAGAAAAGGTGAGGGATATGTGAGATGGCTTGATAAGTGGCCATGGAAACCGAAGATTAACACTCCAAACCGTCGAGCTATCGACGTTAAACAAAGCCCTGTGTGGGAGGCAACCCACGAGCTTTTAATTTAATGTTTTCTTTTTATTGTTTGTGTTTACAGAAAATAAAGAATTGTATCTCTTGTCACGCCTCAGCTACATTTAGGGGAAAGATCTCTAGATGACAATCCCTTAAGATGAGTTGGTGCCCACGCACATTCCTACGAATGTCACTGCTGGTGGTGACACCGATGATGAGTATGATAGGAGAGAGCATATCTCTCTCATTCGTAACTCACCTCCTCCTTGTCCTTTCGCATGGTCAGGTTCCACCTGCACACACCGCACCGTATTTTTCTAACATTTTTTTGCAGGTACTTCCTTTGGAAATAGGCAATATGATGAGCGGCTTCAAGAAAATGAAGTTTCAGCAAATTCAAATAACTTGTAGTACAAGTAGAAGTGGCCAGCGAAGACAGGGACAACAAGGGAAGAATCAGCGCGAATTTGCCCGTGATAGCACGCAATGGCATTCATACAGGTCCTATCTTTCCTTTACCACCTTTTATCAAAACATTGAGGACAATGTTTGGTTTAAGTGTGGGGGAGGAACTTTATCGCTTTCATTTTACCGCTTTATAGTTAGATTTACTAGTTTCTAGCATGATTTTAAAAAATTTTCTGTTTTAATGTTTCGTGCGTCTGTGCATGTGCTTTCATGTCTCTATGCGTGATTTTATGTTGTTGGTCGATTTCCCCATTCCCTTGAGCCACACCAAATATTTTGAAAATTTTTTTAGTTAAAAATAGTGTTTCTTTTGAAAATCTTAGGTTACAGACGAAATTGAGGTTAGATTGTGAGACTTGGGAAAATTCTGCAAGATCGGTATCGTCTTAACACCGTGAGCCTCTAAAGTATGGAAATCGATTTGAGTACTTGTTATGCCATAGCCTTAAGTTCTCACCCCTTTAGTAGTCCCTAAGTAGTGTATTTAGCAGTCAGCACCATCCTAAGCACGCACTAAGTAGGAAGCCGATGCAAATAAGTGTATGATCTCAGGCTTGAAAGGTAAATTAAGAAAAGAAAAAAATAAATGCTCCTTCTAAGTTAGGTGATCCTCACCCGATCATTTAGCCCAACGGTGCAAACTTCTTTATTTTATTGATATTTAAGCCAATGTGCAAAAGAAAAAAATGATAATAATGAGATCATAATCACTAACAGGCTATCCTACCATGAGTGTGAAAGGATAACGGGCTTAATGTGATTATGCTGGAATGAAAAGGTATAAAAGAAGGATGAGTGAGTTAGGCTTAGGTATAATGACATGATTCGGAGTAGTTTGTATAGGAGGGAGGCTGATGACCGCAAAAGAAAAATTGTGTTGTTACGATATCCTTAGTGTGTGAACAAGTACCTATCGACACAAACTTAACCAAAGTAGAGTTAGTATCCCATGATGAGTATCTGTATTCACTATTTTTCTCGCAAGTCATGGTTTGCTTGAGGACAAGCAAAGGTTTAAGTGTGGGGGAGTTTGATAACGCGAAATTATATCGTTAAATTGACTTAACTTGCATGAATTATTTTATCGTTTTTCGTTTATTTACATATTATTTCGCAAGTGTTAAGCTCATTTTCAGGAATTCTCTTTAAGTCAACCAGCAAGAAGAAAGAAGAAGAAAACAGAACAAAATAGAAGAAAAGCAGGTGTTTTGAGAGCAGAAATAATGATTCTGCATTAAGGAGCCATGACGATCGTAACAAGGCATGGCGACCGTCACAAGCTTTTAAGCTATGATGCTCGTCACAAGGCCTTGACGACCGGCACAAACCAACTCCTCAGAATCCAATTTTAAACTACGTGGACTTCTCAACGGGTATCAACTAGACCAAAGCCACGTTCAGCACTACTTGAAAGTTACTCTAAAAAAATAATCGCCCACTACTTCTCCAACTTCCCACTACTCCCACTTTCTCCACCACTCATTTATGCTACATGGAAGTTACAAAACGAAATTTTCCTCTATATATAGGATTTCTTCTTGACTTTTAAGGGGGATCCAAGTTTTGTGCGCGAAAGCGCTGTTCGTAGTTTTAGGCAGAAAATTACAATTGTAAAAGGAGTATTTTCTCACATAGAGGAATTACTCCACCATTAGTATTTAGGCATATGTTCTATGCAACTTGCTTGGATCAACAATCTTGCCGTCATTATTGAAGTTAAAGTTAATTCAAGTTTCTTTATTTCCCGCATTTTACTTCAAGTCTTTACAGGTTCTTTATCTAATTGTTTGTTATTATTGTTTATCGCTTTCCTAAATTAATTATCATGATGCTTTCAAATGCAATTATAATGTTTAATTTGTTTACGTTTAATTCCATGTCTTGCTAAATTGTCCGGAGACCGGCGTATGAGGACCGTCGTTACTGGCGGGACTCGACAGAAAATAATAGGTGCGAACTTATGATTAAAATTCTGTTTTGGTTTTAATTTCCAAGTCTAATTTAAATAGCTTTGTCACGAGAGTGAGAGGTTATTTAACACGATTTTGTCACGAGAGTGAGAAATTAATCAAGGTTAGAGCCGGCACTGCGAGAGCGTGGGGGTCGAACCGGATAGTGGAAATTAGGCAACATATCTAAATACAGCGAGAGCACTTTGGATACGTTTAGGATATTATTGGCTTTCAAAATATATTTCCTAGTTACCGGGCGAGCGAGAGCAAAATCTTGGAATTAGGGAACATGACTTTAGTTAATACCGCGAGAGCATGAGGCGGAGTTTTTAAGTCGGTATATTCTATGGAACTAAGTTATAGTTGTAATTAGTACCCGAATTCTACAAAGTCCTTTAGGAACGCGGAATCCATATTCTGGCCTCTCTTTATTATCATATTTTCTAAGTTCATTTTTAGTTTTAGTTCTAGTTTCCTCTTAATTAAATATTCATTATCCTTAGCTTTTCAAAGCAACGATAGATTACAGTAGGTAGACATTGGTCTCTGTGGGTTCGACAACCTTTTATATTACTTCGATAAATCCGTGCACTTGCGGACGCATCACCTTTTATACTCAACAAGAGAGTGATTTGGTATCTCGTACGAAGCCCGAAATGGAGGCTAAAAAGGTTAGCTCCGCTGGAGAAAATCATTGTACAAAGCCCAAGAGGAGGCTAGGGTGCTGGTGACTGTTTCAGTTTAGTGACAGGTCCAGTATGTTGGTTAAAATAGAAAATCAGTTCTTATATGGGTAATGTTGTACTTTGAGATTGATCAGAGGATCAGGGAGATTTCCTGTTCTTTAAGGAAATGGAAAATCCAAAGGGTATTGAGACTGTCCAAGTCTATGGGTGTTTTGAGAAATTGATTCTCAGGTAGTGAATGATCTTTGTATGATGCCCAAGAGAAGGCTGGTATGTTAAGGGATGAAGGTCAACCCATTAACTGGTCTGACACTTGACTCAGAAAGACAGCTCTAGCAAATTGATGACTAGGTTCTATTCCTATACCTGTAGAGTCTCTGGGTCCTTGTACTAAGCCCAAGAGAAGGCAATGAGAGCTTTTAAGAAGCCGAAGGGTCCTTGTACAATGCTCAAGAGGAGGCGGGGATGTTTTTAAGAAGCCTGTGGGTCCCCAAACCCCGAGAAGTTCAAGACATTCCATTCACTGAGAATAGATCAAGCCAGGAAAGTCCGAGAATTTGGAAGAAACTCAAGAGATTCCATTCACGGAGAAAAGATCATCTCTGGGGAGTAGAGTTTCTTTGACGATTTCTAAGGGTGACAGTCTGAGAAAGGGTTCACCGAGAATGCTGCCTTTCACATCTCCATATTGTTTAACCCCAAGAGGAGGGAAGACTGTGTCTGGTAATCCTATGGGGATCTAGTTGTGTTTGTATTTAAGAGTGACAACAGGGCTTTACCTAGTGCTAGACGTAGTTGCCGGGGAAAACTCTAAATAACTTTACTAGTATTACATAGTTGATATTTGACGTGTATATAAAAGTTTGTGAAAGAAGACTTACAGTGAGCAGCCCCACAATACAGTTATATATATGAAAGCGGATAAAGAAAGCGGGTAAACACTTACTCGGTTGTAGAGCTTCCATGTTGTTTGGTTAGTTTGTTCAACAAAGAAAGCTTTGATAACAATATTATATTTAAAATCAAAGGAGAAAGTGCTTTGAAAAGATTGTTGGGGCTTACAGCTCAAGGAGAGGCCAAAGGTTTTATCAGTGATTGCACTCTTGTTTTGTACATTGTACATGGACTTATACAAGTGACTGAGGCCCAAAAAGGTTTTCTGTACAAATGGATGGGTCTTACACTCTCTCAAGAGGCCCAAAGGGTTTTTTTGTTCAAGTGGTGGGGCTTACAGCTCAAGGAGACACCCAAAGAGTTTTGTTTTAAAAGGCGACGATCGCGTCGAACTTTTTGATGGTATCGGGACTTATACAATACACTGAGGCCCAAATTATTTTGGTTTTCAAAAAGGGTTGGGTCTTACACTCTACTAGAGGCCCAATGATTTTTAAAGAGTGGGGCTTATAACACGAGGGTAGGCCCAGATGATTTGTTTTTGAACTGGCGATCGCGCCGAGATTTCTTTTAACGCAGAGGGATTTATACAATATCTGAGGCCCAAAATTGTTTTGTTTAAAAGGGGATTGGGTATTACACTCTATTAGAGGCCCATGAGTGTTTGAAAATGATTTGTTTGAGTGAAAGTCAAGGAAACCCTAAATTTTTTTTCTTTTAAAAGGAAATATTTAAAGAAAATCAAATAAAAATGATAAAAATACCAAATAAGTTTGAATAAACCACTTGTGACTTTTGTTGAGGGTTTGAAAAATGAGGTTTTTATCACAAGATAAATTAAAACTCATTTAGTTTTGATTTTCATAGTAAATATTCACTTTTAAATGCTTAAAAACAATTAAAAAGGAATTTATTCACAAAAAAGACTAATTATATTAAATAACTAATATAAATTTAATTTTTTTGTGGAATACAATATTTCAACATATTTGTGATTTTTTGCAAAAAGAACCAATAAAAGATAATTAAAATTGAGGGAATTATTAATTTTTCAAATCATTCAAAATAATAAGAAAAACAAAAAAAAAGTGGAAAAATAGCAAAAAGAGGATCTGGGGCGAGGGGGATTCGAACCCCAGACCTCTTGTGTATAGGGAGTGCGCCATACCACTGGGGTGGTGATACATCCGTTGATAGAAACACAACCACAAATATACAAGGCTTGCCTTGTTTTTGGCCTGGCCCAAGGCAAGGCAAGGCAAGATTTTGGTTGAAAACGTGAAGGCCATAACTTTCTCATTTCTCCATGGATTGGGACAAAATTTAGGTCTATCCTGCCTAGATTTTCACAAGGAATCCAATGGTGGTGGTATTTTTTTCAGATCATGCTCCTATAGAAAAATCCGATAGTGGTTTTGAAATAGGCCATGATTTGCATTTTCTATGCCATCTCTTGGTACAAGCATGAATTACATGATAAACTGGTGCAAACACAACACATATAACATGTATAAGAGATGCATGATCAGTGGACATCAAAAGAAAGCATGGTTCAAAGAATCCAAGTTGTGATGCTTACCTCTTTTTGGAGCTTTTGTGCAATCTGCCAAGCCACTTGTTCCAGAAATGATTTTATGCTTTGAACAACCTCAAATGATCTCTTATAAGCTTTTACAATGGTTGGAATCAACTGGAAACCTCAGGAACAAGTTTGAGCTCTTTCTTGCAAAAGGGGCAAAAGTGGCCAAAATAGCAACTCTCTCAAATGGTATTCCAGATGGGGGGAACCATTTGGGACAGTTCAAGGATGATATTTGGAGTGTGTTTGAGGTTTTATCTGGTTTGGAAAGTGATTGAATCAAGACATTGCTTGAAAATTGCACAAAAGTCCTATTTTGATGTTTTGAGAGGTGACTTTGTGATCTTGGTGTTACAGGTCACTTGTGAGAGTTTGGACAGCTTAGATATGACATATTGGATGTCTTTGGATCATGAGCTGTGGTGGAAATGCTCTCTAACTCAAAAACTCAGAGTTACCTTGCTAAAGAAGGTATTTTTGCCTAGAGAAAGAGATTTTGAGGAAAGCAAGTGTTGTAGTGCTTTGGTGTACTCAAACTGAACACAATTGAGCTCTATTTATAGTAGAGAAAGTTTATTTTGGCTGCAATAGTGAATGACAACTGCAGCAGAGGTTTGGCTAATGTTGATCAATGAGAATCCAAGTCTCGTCTAGCCATTTACTAGAGGTTAGGGCACAGGCTGCTGGTCCCCTTGGGTTTGGATAAGTCTTGACTGAATTCAGTTGGAAATGGCTAAGTCCATGCCACCTTGGTGCATCCATTGAATGCTCCAATTCAAAATTGGAGTCTTGTCCCTCTTTTAGGCATTTCTAGGTTTGGCATGCTATTTTTGGTTCCAAAGACTTGGGAGGCTTGGGATCAGAGTTGGTTCCTCCTTGGTCCCCCCTTGAGGTGTTCAGATGGATAGAGTTGCTTGCCCTTTGCAAAATTTGAGCAAATTGAGCAAAACTCCAAAATCTGCCTTGCCATGACAGTTTGCAGCAAGGCATATTGGCATTGTCATATCTCATGGCTCAAGTGGACTTTGATGGAGTTCTTGGCCATTTTGGAAAGCCCTCATATGATACAACAACTGTTTGATCATAATTGGTTTTGATACTTTTTGGATCCAAGTAAAAAATTCCCCTACATTTGGAAAAAGTAAGGCAGATTCTAACTTAGTGAAAATTTCACTAAGTGTTGGAAAAAAGTGACATTTTCACTTTTTGTGATTTTGATCATTCCATAACTTAAAATCTATGAGGAATTGGAATGAGTTATGTTTGAAGCTTTTGTAAAGGGCCATGAGAGCTACAAATCCAGCTTTGGATGGGGAAAAATGGCCTTGTGGTTTAGGAGTTATGATCCTCCAAAGTTGGTACCCTAGCCACTTTGTTCCATAACTTAGAAAAAATTCTAAGTTTGTATGGTTACCCCTTTTACAAGTTATCCCACTTTTCTTGATTTTTCTTGATGAATGATGATTCCAATCACACATTAACATAGTTTTAGGGTTAAATAACCATAATTGTGAAAAATCTCAAAAAGTCAAAGTTTGACTTTTGTGCACAGTTGACTTTTTATCAGATGAATTCCAAACTGTGCGATCCTCTATGAAATCAAGTCCTTGACCTAAATCAAACTTAATGGATTGATTTCATAGGTGTTATAGGGTGTATTGAATCATGTCCTAGGGTTTGGGAGTATGTCCTGGTCAAAAGTCAAAGATACAGTTGACTTTTCTCGCGAAACCCTAACTGTGGTTCAGATGAAATTGAAACTTATTGCTCAAGCTTCTTGGATCAATCCATTGTTGCAAATGGATCAATGTGGTGTATTAGATACCCTCAAATCATGTGTTGAGGTCTTGACTCATGCTTTGCCCTAAAAGTCAACTTAGGGGTGAATTAGGTCAAGAAACCCTAATTCCTGATTTTTTGTGAATGCATCCCCTGAGGTTAAATTGACTTGATGATTGGGTCCATGATGTCCCTTGGAGCATCATAGGTTATGCTTTGAAGCATTGGCTCATGCCTAGAGGAAAAATTCCATCTGGAGGCCCTGGTTGACCAAACCCTAATTTGGTGACACTGGCGATCTCAAGGCTTAATCCACTTGGAATGTTGCAGCCTTCTGCTTAATCCTTGATGTGGGAGTCCTCTTGATCCATTGTGGGTGTTTGAGAGGCTAGACAAGTTGAAAATCATGTCATTCCTTGATTAATCTTTTGTCTAAGAGCTCTAAGAGGGCTTGAAACCTTAAGTCTGATTGTAGTGGATGCTCACCCATCTTTGGAGAGACTAATGGTTCATCCATATTGTGATGATGATTTGTACAATGATGTGAAATCTTAGTGGTCAAAATTTGGGGTATGACACAGAGGCAGGTCCAAAGTGGGGAATCAACTCTTGCTGAGGATTACAAAAGAGTTGAAATATTAGAGACCTTGAGGTTCTGATTTTTCTGAGGGTTTTACTGGTAATGATTTGACCCTAGCTGGGGAAATGAGAGTTTAAAGATTGAGTTTTAAAAACCTATAGAGGTTTTAACTCTGTTGGTGATTGATCTGGGGTTTTCTTGTGTTTTTAGGAAACTTGAGGGTTTCTTGAGATCCAAGAGGAGATGAGACTGTCCAAGTCTACTGGTATGAAAAGGTTTATCTTTGTATGATGCCCAAGAGGAGGCTGATGTTTTAAGGGATGAGAATCAACCCTAAACTGGTCTGATGTTTTGACTTTTTAGAGGACTGCTCTAACAAAGGATGACTAGGTTATGTCTTATACCTGTAGGAGGTCTTTGGGTCCTTGTATTAAGCCCAAGAGGAGGCATGAGAACTTATAAGAAGCCTGAGGGTCCTTGTACAAAGCCCAAAAGGAGGTTGGGGATGCTTTTAGGAAGCCTGTGGGTCCAAACCTAAGAAAAGTTCAAGAAAGGTTTCATCGGGAATAATCCTTTCTTTAGTGAACAATTCTAGGGTTTGAAGAAATTCAAGAGAGGTTTCACCGGGAATTAATCCTCTCTGGGGGAATGAAATTCTTGGACAAATTTCTTATAGTGACAGTCTTGAGAAAAGTTTCACCGGGAATAATGCATTTCTCTGTTCCATATTGTATAAGCCCAAGAGGAGGCAAGACTGTATCTAGAATTTTCTATGGGGAACTAGTTTTGACTGTGTTGAAAGAGTGACCACTAGTTTGATCTAATCCTAGACCTAATTGCTGGGGAAAACTATAAGCAAGATAATATACAGGCATATATATATATATATATATATATATATATATATATACAGATGAAATATATACAAGTATGTAAAAGAAAGCTGGTAGAACTTACAGGTGAGGAAGCTTCCAGTACTACAGCTGTATGGTTAGTTATTCAAGATATTAAAGAAAGTTTTGATAACAACAATGAATTTGAATCTAAGTCAAAAGGGAAAGTTGTTTTAAATAGAAGAATGGGGCTTATACTCAAGGAGAGGCCCAGATGAATTCTTTTGAAAAGGCGACGATCGCGCCGTAGTTTTGAAAATCACAGAGGGACTTATACACTGATTGAGGCCCAAATTTATTGTATTTACAAAAGAGGTTGGGTCTTACACTCTATTAGAGGCCCAAAGTTTATTTTTATACAAGAGATGGGGCTTACAACTCAAAGAGAGGCCCAAAATTAACAGTGATCGCACCGTTGTTTTTGAAAATTGTATCGGGACTTATACAATGACTGAGGCCCAAAAATTGTTTATGTACAAAAGGAATGGGTCTTACACTCTATTAGAGGCCCAAAGATGTTTGAAAAAGAAGAAAAATGGGACTTATAACACAAGGGAAGTCCCAGATGAAAATGTTTTGACAACGGCGATCGTGCCGAGATTTTTTAACGTACTGGGACTTATACAATGACTGAGGCCCAAAAGAGGGCCAAAGTGTTTTGAAAAAGATTTTTGAGGGTGTGAATGATCAAAACCCTAATTTGATTAAAAATGTATTTTAATTTGAATAAAAAATCAAATAAAAATGATCAAAATTATCAAACATGTGTATAACAAGTTATGATCTAGGATAAATGTTTGAAAAATCATGTTTTATCCCTATAATGATTAAAAAATCATTTGAGTTTGAAAAATAAAGAAAAAGAAATATTTTCAAATGTTAAAAAACAAATAAAAAATAAATTCTTTATGAAAATATTAGATATATAAAATAAATAATATTTTTGTGAAATTTTTGTAGAATAAAATATTTTAACATTTTTATGAATTTTGAAAAAAAGAATTAATTCAAAAACATAAAAATTCAGAGAGAAATTAATTTTTTAATCAATTAAATAAAATAACCAAAATTCAAAAATTCAAAAGTTTGAAAAAGGGCGCCAAGAACACCTTTCTCTTGCCCGCGTGCCCTGTTTTGCTCCAATTTGCATTTTCTCACTTTTCTCTCCGATTACTCAATGGTTTTGCATGATTCAAACACTAATCTTGCTCGTTTTTAAACAAGGATCACAACCATATAGATTAATTGTATTTATATTAAGTGTGGAGTGAGAAATCAAAGGATGACCTCAAGAACCCTAATTTCAGCATGAACACAATGAAATTCCATACATGATTGATTCATGGCAATTGATTGAGGGTTATTACTCTACATACAAGCAGAAAGAAGATGGTAATTCAAAAATTCATTTATGATGCATGTAATATGGAGTTTTAAGGCTTCAGGCTTACCTCTTGCAGCTGGTGATCGAGCTTGATGATGGAGATGTTACAGATGTGTTATAAGGACCTGGACAGCTTCACTATACCCTATGGAGTGTGTTGAGATGCTTAGCCTTGATTGGAGATGCTTGGATCACCTTTTGGTACCTCAACTGCAACCTTGTCAAAAGCTTGAGCAACTGACTGGTGATTTTGTGATTCAGGTGTTTCAGATGTGTTTCAAGGCCATGGATCACTCATATATGATGTATATGAGGTGTTGGCATGATTGGTTTGGTTTGAATCACTTCCAATTTCAAAATCCAATAGTGACTTGAAATGGAAGGCAAATTTGGAGTGAAAGAGAGATTTTGAGTAAAGCATCAGTTTGGGTGCTTTGGTGTACTCAAACTGATCACAAATAAGCTCTATTTATAGTAGAGCAAGTTTGTTTTCCAAGCAATAGTGAATGGCAGATGGTACAACTTGTTATCCAATGGCTTTCAAAAGGAATCTCAAGTCTCCTCTAGCCATTAACTTGAGATTAGAGCACAGGCCTATGGTCTTCTGTTGCAGGGATAAGGCTTGACTGACTCATTCAGTTGGGTTTGCTTCAGTCCATGCCACCTTGATGTATCCATTGAATGCTTGATGCCAAATTTGAATTTCAAGGTTCCTTTCATGATGATTTTGCACATGGAAGGCTAAGTTTTTGGCATTTTGTATTATGGATCAGATTCCTCATTCATTTGTGTTTTAATTGGACAGAAATTGAATGATCAAAGTGTCCAAAATTAGTCTAAGGAATCGTGGGATGCAAGTTTGTACCAAATGTTGTCAAAAATAGTTTCTGTTTAGGAAACTTGTGAGATCCATAACTCCTAGCTCAAATGGAGTTTGATTGAGTTCTTGGACATTTTGGAAAGCTTGCATGATGTACTTTAACTTTGTTGTTCACCAATGGACCTGGTTCAACTTGGATCAAGGTGAAAAATATCCTCAAAGTTTGGAAAAAGTGAAACAGATTATGTCTTGTTGAAAATTTCACTAAGTGTTGGAAAAAGTGGCAATTTCCCATTTTTGTGATTTTGATCAATCCATAACTCAAAATCCATGAGGATTTGGAATCTCTTGTAGTTGACACTTTTAAAGTATGTAAGATGAACTTTCATTTGAGCTTTGAATGGGAGAAAAAGGCCTTATGGTTTAGGAGTTATGACCTTGCAAAGTTGGTACAAAATCACTTTTGTTCCATAACTTAGGAAAAAATTTGGTTTCTCAAGGTTGTCCCTTTTGCAAGAAACCTCGCTTTTCTTGATTTTTCTTGATGAATTATGATAAATACCACACATTAACATTGTTTTTGACTTAGGGGAACCATATTTATGAAAAATTCCAAAAAGTCAAACTTGATTTTGGGCACAGTTGACTTTTTGTTAGATGAAATCCAAACTGTGTGATCCCTTAGGAAATCAAGTCCTTGACCCAATTCAAACCTAATGGATGGATTCCATAGGTATTTTAGGGTGTATTGAATCATGTCTCAAGGTTTGGGAACATGTTTTGGTCAAAAGTCAAAGATACAGTTGACTTTTTCTTCAAAACCCTAATTGTGGTCCAGATGAAATTGAAACTTGTGAATCAAACTTCTTGAATCAATCCATTGTTGTAAATGAATCAATGTAGTGTATTTGAGTCCCTAAAATTATGTGTTGAGGTCTTGGCTCATGCTTTGCTCCAAAAGTCAACTTAGGGGTGAATTAGGTCAAGAAACCCTAATTCCTGATTTTTGATGAATGCTTCCCCTGAGGTTGTTTTGACTTTATGATTGGGACCATGAGGTCCCTTTGAGCATCTTGGGTCATGCTTTGAAGCGTTGGCTCATGCCCAGAAGAAAATTTTTATCTGGAGGCCTTGGTCGACCAAAACCCTAATTTGGTGACACTGGCAATCTCGAGGTTTGATCCACTTGGAATGTTACAATCTTGTGCTTGATTCTTGATGTGGGAGTCCTCTTGATCCCTTATGGGTGTTTGAGAGGTTAGACAAGTTGAAGATCATGTCATTTCTTGATTGATCCTTTGTCTAAGTGCTCTGAGAGGGCTTAAAACCTTAATTCTTGATTGTGGTGAATGCTCAACCATCTTTGAGGAGATTGATGAGGCATGGAAGTACATCCATATTGTGGTGATGATTTGCACAATGATGGGAAATCTTGGTGGTCAAAATTTGGGGTATGAGAAAGATGATGAAAGAATTATGCGTTGAGTTTAAGATTGAGCATCATAATTCTTCTCCTTACATACCTAAGATGAATGGGATGTTGAAGCTGCTAATAAGAATATCAAGAAGATCATTCAGAAGATGGTTGTCACTTACAAGGATTGGCATGATATGCTCCCTTTTGCTCTGCATGGGTATCGTACATGCGTCCGCACTTCAAAATGGCAACCCCTTTCTCGCATGTTTATGGTATGGAAGAAATGCTCTCGGTAGAAGTTAAAATCCTTCTATGTGAGTTTTGATGGAAGTTGAATTGTCTGAGGCTGAATGGTGTCAAAGCAGATATGATTAGTTGAATTTGATTGAAGAGAAAAGAATGACGGCCTTGTGTTATGGCCAATTATATCAATAGAGAATGAAGAAAGCTTTTAACAAGAAGGTCTGACCTCGTGTGTTTAGAGAAGGTGACCTCATGCTCAAAAATATCTCGACTTTTACTACTGATTCTTTGGGCAAGTGGACTCTTAATTATGAAGGCCCATATATTGTTAAGACATCCTTCTCTGGCAGTGCATTAATTCTTACAACTATGGATGGTGAAGAGTTCACTCGTCTTGTGAATGCCGATGTAGTCAAGAAATACTTCACCTAAAAAATAAAAGAACTGCTCGCTAAGTTGAAAACCCGAAAGGGCGACTTAGGCAAAAATGAGCGTCTTGGTGGGTTGAAAACCCGAAAGGGCGGTCCAGGAAAAAATTAGAGACATAAACAGAAATAATCATCCAAGAAGATTGAAAACCCGAGAGGGAAATCTAGGCAAAAATTAGGGATTATGAAAAGTAACTGCATTCGGCCAGTCTTCATCACTTGAAACAACATTGCTTGTCAACGATTCTCTTTCAGCCATACTCAACGGAAGTTTTTAGCACAGTGGAATTCAAAGTTATTCAGGAGAATAGTGGACATTGTATTTCAATGTAACCCTTTACATGTATTTACCATTTTTCAAACTTTGTAATGATCCATGGAGTTATGCCATTTGCGAACTATCATTCTATCAATAAAATTTGGGCCTTTGTCCCTTTGTTTGCAATTCTTATTTTGTTTCTATTTGCAAAATTTCATTTATTTTTTATGATGATTTTTGAAACAAAATGTGAATAATTGATTGAAACTTTGAAAAATTATAAAACGTTTTTCCTTTGATTTATGAACATAAAAAGGAATGTCAACGGTTATTCCAAGAATGGTAAAATCGCGAAGCACAAAGCTTAGTGTTTTCCCCAATGAAGTCGCCGGAGTGTGTTCTTATACTCCCCAGTAGAGTCTGTTGATAATTCCTCAGCAGAGTTTGTTCCTGTGTATGTAATCAGGGTTCCCCTTTTGTTTTTAACCAGACGATGGGTTTCCTCAAAGATTTGTTATGAGGTGTTGGACTGATTAAATCCAATATTTCTCAGTTGAATACCAGTTTAGGTTTTTCTCCAAATAAGTATTGTTTGATTTTCCCTAGTTAGGTCCTGAATCAGATCTTCTCCAGCTGAGTATGTTTCATGTTTCTTTCATCCAGCAAAGCTATGATCAGGCAGTATGAGAAATTTTAAGTTTCACCTCTCCTTGATGTGGAATCCCCACACAGTTTTTTATCCTCTGGCTGTGTTGTTTTTGCTTTGATTGCTTCCCGAGCAGATAGCAATGTTGTTGCCTCCTAAGAAGTGTTGATATAGCAGTCAATTATTCGATTTTCTCACCCTGTGTTGAGTTTTAAAATCCCCCACAGATTGACCTTCTGCTATGTTTTTAGCTTCTTAAGTATCCCTGCGCTTCCAATATGTTTCTCCCAAGGTTGTTAGTACCCAGAGATTTACTCTTGCCGATCCCCAACGAAAGTTGTACATTTTTACCTTGAATGTTTTCCAAGAAAAGAGCAATGTTGTTTCCTTCTAAGAAGCGTTGATATAGCAGTCACTTGTTGGGTTTTCTCTCAATTATGTTAAGTATTGGTCTAAAATCCCCCACAGCTTGACCTCTTGCTATGATGTTAACCTCTTATTTTCGCCGGCAAGTCTAGGATGTTTTTCTCAGAGTTGACTAGTCCTCAAAGATTTTTTCTTGTATCCCTAGCAAATTTGCGTTAGTCCCCGGTGGAGTTTGTGTAACTACTTACATGGTTATAATCCCCAGCGAATTTATCATTTTTTGTAGCAGATATCTCCATTCCTTTAGCAGAGTTGGAATTATGGGTTGATATCCCCAGAAGAGTTTGTTTGGAGTTTATCCTTAGCAAATATTTGTTGTTCCCATAGCAGAGTAAGTTGCTATTGTATTTCCCCAAGGAAATTTTGGAAGACCTATCTTGTTGGTGTTTCCGTAGCAAATCTCTCTATTCCCTTGAAGCGGAGTTCATATGAATGTTTCTTATCCCCAGGAAGAGTCAAGAAGATTTGGGTGGTTACTTATCCCCAACAAGTTCACTCCATCCCCTTTAGGCGGAGTTCATGTTGTTATCCTCTTTGTGGATTATTGATGTTAGAAGATTGATCTTTGGGCTTCTCCCCAAGAAATATCTTCCTATCCCCAGCAAGAGTTGAGCCTTGTAGTAGGATTTATTTTCCTTTGATGGTTTTGTTTATCTCTTGCAGGATTTCTTCAGCTAAATCCCTATCAGAATTTCCAGTGATATCTCCATCTTGTTGAGATTAACTGAGTATCTGGTTGTGTTGCGATGTTTGTTCATCCTTTGTTATCTTTATGTCTATTTTGTCAGCATATTCATACTCATATTCATTGCATGCACATTCATTTTTTTGTGCATAGTATCTTGTTGTTGCATTTTCATTTTGCATTTCTTGGGGCTTTGGTCCACTCTTTGGTACTATTATCCCCACAGAGTGTGTATTCTCTCTATTAGAGTGTCGACCCTAAGCAGACAGTGTATATCCTTTCTAATTCCCCACTAAGTTCATTTCTCATGGGAGGGTTTTGTTTTAATTTTCCTTCCCAGTTATTTACTTGGATGAAATTACTCCCTATTTGAGTTATTTCCTCATTGGGTCGAGTCTTTTTTTACCTTTTATCTCCAGATTGTTCCTTGACTGAACTTTGGTCCCCTGCAGTAGTTATTTTGAATCTCTCTGGGCTGTGAAACCTGGATGATGAGAAGGAATTTATTTTGCCCTTGAGGATTTATTTTCCTCGACAGAAATCAGTTTATGATTCCCCATCAGAAGATGAAGATTTGGGTTTCCCCAGCAGTGTTGTGATAACACTCTCTTGGAAATTTTTGCTCATCTGCAAGTGGTGTTCTCTTTATTTGAGAAGCTTGTGTATCCTCAGCATATTGATAAGTCGCAGTCTCTTTGAGAAGCTTGTGCAACTTTAAGTGGAAGCCTCTTTATTTGAACAGCTTGTATGTCCCCAGCAAGGTAAACCTCCCCTGGTAACAAGAGGCAGCCTCTTTATTTGAGCAGCTTGTATGTCCCCAGCAATGTAAACCTCCCCTGGTAACATGAGGTAACCTCTTTATTTGAGCAGCTTGTATATCCCCAACAAGGTAAAACTCACCTGGTAACAAGTGGCAGCCTCTTTATTTGAGAAACTTGTGTATCTTCTGGAATTAATTTGTATCTGTGCAGTAAATGACGTCTCTCTAGTTCATCTTCAGCATAGAATTTTATTGTGATATGTTGGATCCCTATCTGACCAGCTCTTCCATCAAATGCATCTCTCCGAAAATGTCTCGTTTGGTGAAGTTGTTTTCCATTAAATAGCGTCACTTCTGAAAAGTCCCCTAGGAAAGTTTGATGAAGTCCCTTTTTCCATCAAATGGCATCTCTCCAAAAATATCTCGAAGGGAAGTTTGGTGAAGTTATTTTCCTTCAAATGGCATCTCTCCGAAAAAGTCTCGAAGGGAAGTTTGGTGAAATTATTTTACATCAAATGTCATCTCTCTGGAAAAGTCCCGGTGAGAAGTTTGTTGTGAAATCCCAACAGATGACCGTCTCTTTGTTTGAGAAGTCTGTTGTATGATTTAACCTGCCCGTAAATCCTTTGAAGGTCTGTGGTAGAGTTATTGATCTCTAATTCCTAGCAAATGGCAATCCCTTTAGCGGAGACAGTTTGTATTTGGTCCTTTTTTCAAGTTCAAAACTTGATTAAAGAAGAAGTTGAGCCATATCTTCATAGTGGAAGCTTGTTATCATTCGACTTGGTTCGTTATTCGAACATATGTTTATCTCCTCATATGAGAATCCTATTGTGATCCAGTGAATATTTCACCCCCAACAGATGGATGTCTCTTTATTTGAGAAGTTTGTTGTGTGATTTGACCTACCCACATCTCTTTAGAGTATCCCCGACAAAGTTTTTGTTTATCCTCGGCAAGTGGCTATCCCTTGTGAAGCTTGTCTGTTATCCCGTTTTTCCTGGCCTACCAAGGATTTATTTCCCCATTTGGGCTCATCTCTTATTTTCCCCTGCGGAGTCACTTTTCTTTTCTTTTGCTCTCCAACATTTGTTCGTCTCCTGTGGCATATATTCCCCACAGAGTTCTTGTGCTTGCATACCATACGCATTGCATAATCATATCATTTTGTGGTCTCTTAGGGCCAAAAATTGGGTTTATTTTTCTATTTAAGTCTTTTCTATCTCGTCGAGACAAAGATGTCAATCTTCATATCTCCGGATAGAAGAAACTTAAATAGGGGCAGCTGTAATACCCTAAGATCCCATATGTCATTTGCATTTTGCATACAAACAAGATCATACTTGGTGGCCTTCTACTCTCCTCTCTAGGTTTGTTCTTTACGGAGATCACTAAGCACCCCTATGTTTTTTATTTGCTTTGTGTTTGTTTATGTTTACTAACCCATAATCAAAATACCAAAAATATGTCTTTGTTTCCTTTTGTTTCTGTTGCATGATAGGTAAGGAAGACGTCAAGGATATCAAGCTTAGTTCCTCAGCATTATTCAGGCTCATTTTGATCAAGAACATCCCAAGGTTTAATTACTTGTCTCTCAAGAAAGTCAAAGGTTCACGTGTTTATTTACGTGCCTTCTACAACAAGTAAGCCTCAAGCCAAGACCAAAGCAATGCATCAACTAACCAATTTTTCACATTTTTCACTAGTTAATCGATTAACATTATAGTGTTAATCGATTACACCCTTCAAAAGAGGCGCAGAAATTTGAATTTTCAAGCATGTAATCGATTAACACATATATGTTAATCGATTACACCCTGACAGATTGGCCAAAATCAGCAGCTTTTCAACTCTGCAGCAGTGCACTCTCATTTGCACTTGCATGATTCACTCTTACACCATATGGAACATTCTAGAGCAGCAAAAAATCACACAAATATTATTCCCCTACCTCATCATAATTAAATTCCACCATACACCCTCATTTCATACCCAATTTGAACCAATTGATCCTAGATTTTCCACCCAAATCAAACTCCAAGCCTAATTGTGCTCCTAACCTAACCTCTATTTAAGCAAACTCTCTCCATTCCAATTCGAACTTTCAATCATTCTCTCCTTCAACTTTCTGAATTCTCTCATTAATTCTCATTCTCTTTCACTTTTTTTGCATTCTCTCTCCATTTTTCATCTTCCCCAACCATCACTAAAGCTCTTTCCATTGAATGTTAACAAGCTTTTCATTGAAGCTTGTTAATCTTTGAGCTAAACCTCCATAAAAACACTTCTTCTTCATCAAGTTCTATTGAATCTAAGCTTTGGAGATCATTCTTTGAAGTTAATCTTGATGCAAATTCAGATTTGGTTGGTAATTCTCGGATCTAACATTGTTTGTACTTAATTCACATCTTTCACCATGTAATCTCTTGCGAATTGTGTGTTTCTTGATCCATTTGTTGATAATTGCTGGAATTTTTGTGCTCAATTGCATACATTATCATTTGGTGTTTGAATGTAGAAATGATTGTGGAAAAGTGATTTTTAAAACTCTGTTTCTGCTTCTCTTGCAGGTGTAATCGATTAACATCATAGTGTTAATCGATTACACCTCTGTTGCGTCTCTGGATCTGTTGTTTTTAATGTTGTAATCGATTAACACCCCTTGGTTAATCGATTACACCTGCACAGAATGCAGTTTTTTGGCTTGTTTTTTGGACTGTTTTGGTTCTTTTTCTTCTTTTTTCCTTTCTCATTTGTTTTACCGTGGATTATAGCTTTTGTTGATTAAATTTCTCTTCAAATTCCATGGAATTTGGGTGTATGATGAAGTTGGATAAACCTTCATTAGTTCAAATCTATCTTTAAGTGAATCATTTGATTCATTTTAGGTGCTTTGAAATAGATATAGGTTTAGTACTTTAATCCACCAAGAAGAGTGATGGAAATTGAAGATGGAATGATCCAAATGTTGTAATTCAATTTGGTTTCCCTTCTCCCCTCTTATTCTTTTTTTTTGGTCAATGAAAATCTTAAATGTCATGGAACTTTTATTTTAAGTTCTTGATCAAGATGAGACCACTACCTCTTTTCTTTTAGTGTAGAAAGCTTTAGGAGAGTGACCTATGTAGCGGTAAAAATTTTGAGTGTAAGCTATTGATTAACTTAACTCATAAAGTAAGAGTCGCCACCACACTTTTATTTTATCCAAAAGGAAAGGAAAAAGAGCGAACAAAACCTAAAGAGTTCTAAAACAAGAACAAATAAATAGAGACTGGGTAAGGGGGGTTGGTTACATTAAGAGAAGGTGTTAGCACCCAAAACGTCTATAGTACTCTATAGGAACCCTTCGAAATATCTACGCTTTTTGGTTTGAAAATGGTTGTTTGAAAAGAGATTGGGGAGATGAGAAGAGAAATATTTTTCAAGATTTTTGTGTTTGGAGAGACTTATCGCCTCATGCCTACGTACCCACAAAGTGCAATATAGGATCAAAACCTCGTAGTTTGTGGGACAAATAACAAAAATTTATTGGTTATGATTCATTTTATCTTGAAAAGACAACCTGTCACTCTCAACAGAGAATACTCAACTAATTACCCAAAGGTATTGGAAAGAGGCATTTGCATCACATTAAGATGGAGGATTTGCTTGGATTGAAATCAACAAGACTATCGCTTCAACATCTAAGTGGAAAATAGCCATACTTTACACAAAATACCATGGTTAGGAGCTTTACATCTCATCAAAGAAGATGATTCATGTCTAATCTTTTTGAATTGTTTAAAAGAAAAAGGTGCATAAAAGCACAAAAAAAATTGAATGAGTTTTATATTTTTTTTATGTCTTTTTGAAATGGTCAAAATATGATTAACATGGATTGACATTTATTAAAGAAAATAAAAATTTTGAAAATCGCTTGACTATTATGAAAGCGATTTTAAGTTTGAAAACAAGAAGGTTTTGAAAAAGGGAGAAGATTTTGAAAATTTAAGAAGGGTGGAGAAGAAGGGACTATCCTATTGCATAAAATAAAAGCTAAGGTAAGAAAGATCTAACCACATGGTGGCACTCTTCAAAGCATCATAAGAAAAGAATTCCATCCTCTTGAGCCAATAACCAAGTCAAATAAAGGCTAGAATACCAAACTCCATAATGATCCAAAGCACAAGGAAGAGAATCCTAATTCTAAGTCCATAGGTCCATAGTCAAGCCAAGAAGTCTAAGAATAGAGATCCTCCAATGAAAGGGATAGTGGCCATAGTCCAACATTAAGAGCACAAGTCTTTTTGTGGTTTAATCATTTGTTAATGTTTTTGATTCCAAATGGACAAAAGAAAAACAAAAGCACAAGATAATATGGTCCAAGTGGACAAAAGAAAAATGACATAAACATAAACATGATATGATATAATGAGCAATGAGCAATAAAAAAATAAAGAGAGATAGAGAGCAAGAAGGAAACATAAACAATATAGTAATATAATAGTATATACATAATAGTAGCACAAAGGCACAAGTGCCAAGAGTCCTAAAAAAGGCAACACCGAATATTCTGTCTCGCGTCTTGAAATATATGGTTGAACAATGTGCTTAGGTCAAGGTTAATGAAGACTTGTTAGAAGATTTATAGAATCAAAGCCTCTACGCAACAAGCTTCAAACATTATGAGCCTAATACAAAAGAACAACCATGCTTGGGCGGACGATCATAAGTTCGGGCCACGAAAGTTCAAGTTCCGATTCGAATGGGGAGGGACAAATGTAGCTCTATGTTAAGCAATCGCCAAGTGACTTATAAAGAAGTCACCCTACTCGAGGCCGGTCAATAGTGATCTTTGTGCTAATGCATGCTAGATGAACGATATGTAAATCGTCATCCAAAAGCAATACCGCACAAAAAGAAAATAGGTAGCGATCTAGTCTTGATAAATAATTCAACAAAGAAATTCTAAGATCCATAAGACTTTCATCGATCAAAAAAAAAAGAAATAGATGAAGAGAAAGCCAAATTGAATTACACTTTCAAGATCCTTTCATCTTCAAGTTCAATCACCTTTAATTGATAAGTTTAAGTGTGAAAACATATCACTAATTCAAAACAACTCAAATGAATTCAACAATTCATTTAAAGATAGATTTGAACTAATGAATGTTTAATTATTTTAACCATATCCAAAGTCCATTGAAATTGAAGAGAAATTAATCTCAACAATGCACTTCAAGGCCAAAAACCAAAACAGCCCCAAAAACAAGCCAAGAATTGCATTCTATCTCAGAGTAACCGATTACTCTATTTAGAGTAACCGATTACTCTACACACAGAGTCAAAAAAATATACAAAAATCAGCATGATCATCTTTCAAAACTTTCTTCAAACACCTTATGATCATGGAATTGAAATTGCACAAAATTTTGAGTAAAACATCAGTAAAAACCAGTAATCAAACACAATTACAAGATCCAAAGGATCAAGTAACAAGGATCTCCAAAGATCAACATTATGGATGATGAAATTGAAGCTTCAACAATGGTGAGAGATGAATTACCACTTCAAATCTGAAAATTACTCCAAATTGCTTCATGATCCAAACTCCAAAGCCTTGATCTACAAGAATTGATGAATAAAACAAGTTTGGATGAAGGTTTAGCTCAAAGTTAAACAAGATTCAATGTGAATTCTTGTTAACTTTCAAGAGAAGAAAAATGAGCTTTGAGTGAAATTTTGTGGTTGAGAGAATTTGCAAGAGGTTTTTTGGCTCTCAAAAGCTTGTGAAATGAATGAAATGGCGCCTCTATTTATAGGATTTAGGTTTGGAAATTTTGGTGGTTTGGAATTTGGTTTGGAAATGAAAATTAGGCTTGGAATTTGAATTTGGAGGGAAATTATCAAAAGAGTGGTGATTAGTGGAGGTACATGGTGGGAATTAATTGTGATCAGGTAGGGGAATCAAAATGAGATGGTCTAGAATATTCCACATGTGATCAAAATAATGAAAATTGGTGTCAATTGCTGCTGAATTTGAATTTGCTGCCATTTTTTCGAATTTGCACGAGGGTAATTGATTACCCTGATTGAGATAACCGATTACTTAATGCGAATTTTGAAAAAATTGGCCTTTCAAGTGCACTTTTGTGGTTCGGCTCGATTCTTTTGCTTGTCAAACAAGGCATGGAAATAAACACATGAACCTTGGAGTCTCTTGAATAATATTCAGTTAAATATTGGAAACTCTTGATTAGATGATTTTTGAATTGTTTGCAAATCAACTTTGACTTTGTTCAGATGAAATTCATTCGAGCCGAGGGACTGATTTTGATATCCTTGATCCAAATTCTTCCCGAAAAAGTTAGTAAAGGAAAAAAAATATATATTTTTGGATTTTAATTAATGATTAGTAAACATAAACAAAAAACAAACATTAAACAAACAAAAGAACACGGGTGCTTGGCGATCTCACTCAAGAACAAACCTTCAGAGGAGGACAAAAGAACCAAATCTTATGATCTTGTTTGTGGTATGAAATGCAAAAAGACATGTGGGATCTTAGGGGTAAAAATTAGGGTATTACAGCTGCCCCTATTTAAGTTTCTTCTATCCGGAGATATGAAGATGGACATCTTTGTCTCGACGAGATAGAAGAGACTTAAATATAACAATAACCCAATTTTTTGGCCCTAAGAGACCACAAAATGATATGATCGTGCAAATAATATGCAGACACAAGACCTCTGTGGGGAGAAAACGCCACAGGAGACAAACAAAAGCTGGGGAGCAAAGAGAAAAGACTCCACAGGGGAAAACAAAAGAGGGAAAGCACATCCCAACAGGGGAGGAAACGATCTCCGCTGGGGAAGAATAAAGAGTAAGATTCCACTGAGGGAAAATTACCAACACCAGGAATAAAAGAGAAAAACTCGTCCCAACAAGGAGGGAAAAAATCTCTACTGGGGAAAAGGTCATCTACTACCCGACATCCAGTAACAGCATGATCAAAAGGAAAGATTACCAACTACCAACCAAGTGATAGCTACAACAAGGCAGTCAACCAAAAGGATATGAGAAATATTACCTACTAGCAACAAAGGGCAGGACGACAAAGGTAATAGTCACAAAAGGGGTACGAGAAATATCACCTACTACCAACAAAAGGGCAGGACGACAAAGGTGATAAATCTGAACGAGGGAAAGATTACCAGCTATCAACCAAGTGACAACTATAACAAGGTAATCAAACCCGACTATATTAACTATTACCAACTAAAGGGCAGGACGACAAAGGTAATAAGCCAGCTATATCACCTACTACCAAATAAATGGGCATGACGACAAAGGTGATAAGCTCAAAAAGAGGGATTACCAACTATCAACCAAGTGACAGTTACAACAAGGTAATCAACCAAGGGTATGAGAAATATTACCTACTACCAACAAAGGGCAGGACGACAAAGGTAATAATCTCAAAAGGTCCGAGAAATATCACCTACTACCAACTAAAGGTAAGGACGACAAAGGTGATAAACTCGAACGAGGGAAAGATTACCAGCTATCAACCAAGTGACAGCTATAACAAGGTAATCAAACCCGGCTATATTACCTACTACCAACAAAGGGCAGGACGACAAAGGTAATAAGCCAGCTATATCACCTACTACCAACTAAAAGGGTAGGACGACAAAGGTGATAAGCTCAAAAAGAGGGATTACCAACTATCAACCAAGTGACAGTTACAACAAGGTAATCAACCAAGGGTATGAGAAATATTACCTACTACCAACAAAGGGAAGGACGACAAAGGTAATAATCTCAAAAGGTCCGAGAAATATCACCTACTACCAACTAAAGGGCAAGACGACAAAGGTGATAAACCCGAACGAGGGAAAGATTACCAACTATCAACCAAGTGACAGCTACAGCAAGGTAATCAAACTCGGCTATATTACCAACTACCAACAAAGGGCAGGACGACAAAGGTAATAAGCCAGCTATATCACCTACTACTAACTAAATGGGCAGGATGACAAAGGTGATAAGCTTCCATTGCCAGAGCAAGGGACCAAAATTCAATCTGGGAATAAACAAGAGAGAAACAGGCAAACAAGACTCATCCCGAGGAGGAAATATCTCAACTGGGGATTGATTCCATCCAGACAAATGAACTGGGGAGGAGTGTTAAAACAAATATCTTCCACGAGGCATAAACTCAATAGGGAATTAACAAAGATAGGTATTTTCTGCTTACTGGTCGACACTCTAAATGGAGAGAGGACACACACGCTCTGTAGGGACAACAATCACCAGAGAGCAAAGAAGCACCAACACAAATGCAAAATGCACAATGCACCAACAATATGCTATGCACAACAAAAGAATGAGCATGCAATGCGTATGAGTATGAATATGCTGACAAAACAGACATAAGGATAAACAGAGGATGGAATAAACATCACAACATCACTGAATATTCGGGTAATCTCAACAAGATGGAGATATCATTAGCAGTTCTGCTAGGGATTTAGCTGAAGAAATCCTGCAAGAGATAAACAAAAGACATCAAAGGAAAATAAATCCTACTACAAGGCTCAAATTTTGTTGGAGAAAAGAAGATACTCCTTGGGGAGAAACCCAAATATCAATCTTCTAACATCAATGATCCACAAAGAGGATAACCATATAAACTCTGCTTGAGGATGGCAGGAAAGCTGTCGGGGAATCATAACAACCCAAATCTTTCTGACTTTTCCTGGGGATAATAAAGAATTCATAGAAACATACACTTCAATAAGATGAGTAGATCTGCTGCGAAAAAAAGAAATGAATCCACTGGGGATTGTAGACATATAAACATCTACGCAAAATCCACTAGGACAACAAGGCAGATCTGCTGGAGATACCATAACACTCTCAGGGGATTAACCAATTATGTGCAAAGCATCCTGGACTTGCTGAGGAAAACAGCAAAAGGTCAAACTGTGGGGGATTTTAGATCAATACTCATCATAAATGAGAGAAAATCCAACAGGAGATCAATAGAGATATCATCAGCGACTTCACTGGGGAATATCTGCAATAATGACGCACAATCTTTACTGGGAGGAATCTCTGAATAAAAATAATCTGGAGAGAAATAAATCCTGGACTTGTCGGGGGATAAAAAGTTAACATCATTGCTTTATGCTTGGGAAACATTCGAAACAATAATGCACTGCCTCCGCTGGGGGATCAACAAGGATAAATCTCTGGGTAGACCAACCTGGAGAGAAATACATCCACAAAGCAAGATAAAATCCGAAAAACGACCATTACGTCAATACTCCTTAGAGGGAAATAACATTGCTCTCCGTTTGAGGACCTCCAAAGCAACAACAACACGTCTAGAGGATACAACTCTGAATGAGGATTCCTCATATATCTTTTGCTGGGGATAGCAGAAGTGAATCTCTGCGTGGGCATTGACACCAATGAGAGATGGTCTTCAAAATTGCTCAACTGCCTGACCAATAACATAATCAGATGGTGAAGATCTGGATCAAGACATAGCTGGGGAACAACCGAACAACACTCATCTGGAGAAAACACAAACCGATATTCAACTCGGAAATACTGGAATATAAGTCCATCACATCATAACAAACTTCTGAAGGAAATCACCATCTTGTCAACAACTGGTCATGAACAAACTCTGCTGAGGAAATATCAACAAATCTATTGGGAAAATATCAACAAACTCTACTGGCGAGCTGTCAATAAATCCTATTAGAGGAGTAAGAACAAACCCTGCTGAGGAAAACATTGATCTTACCATTCTTGGAATAACCGTTGACATTCCTTTTTGTATTCATAAAATTAAAGGAAAATGTTTTTATAATTTTCAAAAATTTAAATCAATTATTCACATTTTGTTTCAAAAATCATCATCAGCAATAAATGAAATTTTACAAACAGAAACAAAGTTAGAATTGCAAACAAAAGGATAAAGGCCCAAATTTTATTAATAAAATGGTAGTCCGCAAATGGCGTAACTCCATGGATCATTACAAAGTTTGAAAAATGGTAAATACATGAAAAGGGTTACATTGAAATACAATGACCACTATTCTCCCTATCAACTTTAAATTCCATTGTGCGCAAAACTTCAGCTGAGGATGATTGAAGCAGAATCTTTAATGGACAATGTTGCTTTCAACGATCAAGACTGGCCAGATGCAGTTACTTGCCATAATCCCTAAGTTTTGCATAGATTTCCCTCTCGGGTTTTCAATCTACCGGGATGATTATTTATGTTTTTGTCTCTAATTTTTGCTTGGATCTCCCTTTCGGATTTTCAACCCACCGACACATTCATTTTTGCCTAAGCCGCCCTTTCGGGTTTTCAACTTAGCGAGTTGTTCTTTTTATTTTTAGCCGAAGTATTTCTTGACTGTATCGGCATTCACAGGACGAGTGAGCTCTTCACCATCCATAATTGTAAGAAGTAATGCACCACCAGAGATGGCTCTCTTAACAACATATGGGCCTTCATAATTAGGAGTCCACTTGCCCCTAGAATCAGTGGTAAAAGTCGAGATCTTTTTGAGCACGAGGTCGCCTTCTCTGAACACACGAGGTCGAACCTTCTTATTAAAAGCTTTCTTCATTCTCTGTTGATACAATTGGCCATGACATAAGGCCGTCATTCTTTTCTCTTCAATCAAATTCAACTGATCGTATCTACTCTGACACCATTCAGCCTCAGACAATTCAGCTTCCATCAAAACTCTCATAGAAGGGATTTCAACTTCTACCGGGAGCACTGCTTCTATACCATAAACAAAAGAGAAAGGGGTTGTCCCTGTTGAAGTGCGGACGAATGTGTGATACCCATGCAAAGCAAAAGGGAGCATCTCATGCCAATCCTTGTAAGTAACAACCATCTTCTGAACAATCTTCTTGATATTCTTATTAGAAGCTTCGACAGCCTCATTCATCTTAGGTCTGTAAGGAGAAGAATTATGATGCTTAATCTTAAACTCGTCACATAATTCCTTCGTCATCTTATTATTCAGATTCGACCTATTATCAGCAATAATCTTGTTCGAAACACCATACCGACAGATGATTTGGTTCTTGATAAATCAGACCACTATTTGCTTGGTTACATTGGCATATGATGCCGCTTCAACCCACTTGTTAAAATATTCAATAGCCACCAATATGAAACGGTGTCCGTTCGACGCTTTAGGCTCAATCATTCCAATCATATCAATACCACACATTGAGAAAGGCCATGGAGAAGAGATAACATTGAGAGGAGTTAGAGGTACATGAATTTTGTCAGCATAAACCTGGAACTTATGACATTTCTTCACATATTTGCAACAGTCAGATTCCATTGTCAGCCAATAGTAACCTGCCCTTAACATTTTCTCAGCCATTGCATGCCCATTGGCATGGTTACTAAAGGATCCTTCATGAATTTCTTTCATCAACATGTCTGCTTCATGTCTATCCACGCATCTGAGCAAGACCATGTCGTAATTTCTCTTATACAGCACATCATCATTCAAGAAGAAACTACCAACCAATCTTCTCAAAGTCTTCTTATCTTTCTTGGATGCCCCAAGTGGGTACTCTTGATTCTGAAGAAGGCACTTAATATCATAATAGGTTTATCATCAATAACCTCTTCAACTGCAAACACATGAGCTGGTCTATCACGAAGCATAACATTGATTTTGGGCATATCATTCCACCGATTCACCATAATCATAGAGGATATAGTTGCTAAACCATCTTCCATTTGATTCTCTACTCTGGGTATATGGTGAAACTCAACCTTATTGAAGAAAGTTGACAACCTTCTTGCATAATCACGATAAGGAATCAAATCAGGTTGACGTGTCTCCCACTCCCCTTTAATCTGATTAATCACCAGGGCTAAATCTCTGTATACATCAAGAATCTTGATTCTTAAATCAATAGCTTCTTCCAAGCCTATAATACACGCTTCATACTCAGCCGCATTATTTGTGCAAGTGAACATCAACCTTGCAGTGAATGGAATATGAGAACCATGAGGAGTAACAATTATTGCCCCAATACCATTGCCATACTCATTAACAGCTCCGTCAAAAATCAAACCCCATCGGGATCCAGGCTCAGGCCCTTCATCAGGTAATGGTTCCTCACAATCTTTAACCTTTAGATACATCACATCCTCATCAGGAAAATCAAACCTGATTGGTTAATAATCATCAATTGGCTGGTGTACCAAATGATCAGCCAAAACACTTCCTTTTATTGATTTTTGAGTTTGGTACTCGATATCATATTTTGACAATAACATTTGCCAACAAGCAATCCTCCCAGTTAAAGCAGGCTTTTCAAAGATATACTTGATTGGATCCATTTTGGATATCAACCGAGTTGTATGATTCAACATATACTGGCGAAGGCACTTGGCAGCCCAGGCTAAAGCACAACATGTTTTTTTAACCATTGAGTACCGAGACTCACAATCGGTGAACTTCTTGCTCAAATAATAAATGGAAAATTCTTTTCGACCAGATTCATATTGTTGACCCAGAACACTGCCCATAGACTCTTCTAACACAGTCAAATACATGATCAAAGGTCTTCCTTCCACAGGAGGAGATAAAATCGGAGGTTCAAGCAGATACTCTTTAATTCTTTCAAAAGCTTTCTGACAATCGTCTGTCCAGACACAACCCTGATCTTTGCGAAGAAGCTTGAAGATCGGCGCACTTGTGGCAGTCATATTGGATATAAATTGGGAGATATAATTTAAACGTCCCAAGAATCCTCTTACTTGTTTTTCTTTTTTGGGCGCAGGCATTTCCTGAATAGCTTTAACTTTACCAGGATCAACTTCAATGCCTTTTTGGCTAACAATAAAGCCCAACAACTTTCCAAAATGGACACCAAAAGTGCATTTATTTGGATTCAAATGGAGCTTAAACTTTCTCAAACGTTGAAACAACTTCAATAAATACTCAATATGATCTTCTTCAGTCTTCGACTTACAAATCATATCATCCACATAAACCTCAATTTCTTTATGCATCATATCATGGAACAAAGTAGTCATAGCTCTCTGGTATGTTGTACAAGCATTTTTCAAACCGAAGGGCATCACTCTATAACAGAATGTTCCCCAGGGTGTAATGAATGTTGTTTTTTTCATATCCTCGGGTGCCATCTTTATCTGATTATAACTGGAAAATCCATCCATAAAAGAAAATATATGGAACTTAGCAGTATTATCTACCAGCATATCAATGTGTGGCAGTGGAAAATCATCTTTCGGAATCGCTTTATTCAAATCTCTGTCGTCAACACACATTCAGACTTTTCCGTCTATCTTTGGAACATGCACAATATTGGCCACCCATTGAGGATACTCAGAAGTCACAAGAAAACTAGCATCAACCTGCTTTTGAACCTCCTCTTTGATCTTCACAGCCATGTCGGGATGAGTTCTTCTCAATTTCTGCTTCACAGGTGGACATTCAGGCTTCAATGGCAAATGGTGCTCCACAATATCAGTATCAAGACCAGGCATGTCTTGATAAGACCAAGCAAATACGTCAACATATTCTCTGAGAAGCTCTATCATTCTCTTCTTAACATCTGACTAAAGCAGGGTCCCAATCTTAACTTCTTTCTTATCATCATCTGAACCCAAATTAACCAATTCTACCGGCTCTTCATGAGGCTGAATGGCTTTTTCCTCGTGCTCAAGCAACCGAGAAATTTCATCTGGAATCTCCTCAATATCCTCTTCTTCAGCTCCGAACACAGGGAACTCAAAGTTGGGAGAGGGCATAGGGTCGTTGTTTTCAATGGGTTTAACAATCAATCTGCACAATGATTTAGGTTTGATTTTAGAATATGAACAAGAAATGCAATTATTATCCAGATAAAAATGATTATCACATTATTATTTTTCAGTTTTTATGTTACCATTTTTCACAAATAAAGAAAAAAGGGAAAACATAATATGGATAAACAAAATAACATTTTATTGATGATGATAAAATTTAATACAAATCCCTCACAAATTCACTTTCACCTTGGGTAGAGTGAAAGGATTTTTTGAAATAAATAAAAACAAATTACTTTGAAATATGAAAAATAGTGGGAACATCAACAGCTATCCAATTCTGGAAGATTTGTCCATGTGTCACGAAATTTGGAATTTCTTCCTCTTCATCGTCTTCAATGATGGCAGCAGCATAGTGATCTTTGTTAATGAATCTGCCGCTGTGAAAGGCCTCATTAATACGCTTCAAATCTCTTCTAACTGTACCAGGCGTAAAGCCTAAACCAGTTTTGCCCAAGTTATCAACCACATCAATAACTCGGACCTAACCATCAGACCCACCAGTCTCTAATACATGCAAAGCATCTTCCAAAGAAGACATGGGCAACCAATTCTTCTTAACAGCCTTATCATCAACCGAAAGAGCTTGGAACAGAGTCCCAACAGTTTCTTCAGCATCAACATATGAAAAGGATGAAAGATGGATCACAGCATCGCTTGCTCGCCTCCAACAATTACTATCTTGTCATTCTTAACAAATTTCAATTTCTGATGAAGAGTCGAAGTCACTGCTCCAGCTTCATGAATCCAGGGTCGGCCAAGCAAACAACTATAAGAAGGACGAATATCCATTACTTGAAAAGTAATTTGGAAAAAGCATGGTCCTATTTTGATTGGAAGATCAACCTCTCCAATCACAGTTTTTCTAGATCCATCAAAAGCTTTAACAACAACCCTATTATACCTCATGGGAGCACCTTGGTATGAAAGCCTCGACAAAGTAGATTTTGGCAACACATTCAAAGAAGAGCTAGTATCAAACAACACATTGTAAAGTGCATCTTCTTGACAGTTCATAGAGATATGTAGAGCCAAATTATGATTTCTCCCCTCCCCGGGTAACTCTTCATCACAGAAACTCAAGTTGTTACATGCTGTGAGGTTGGTAACAATGCCATCAAACTGATTAATACTCACATCATGTTCAACATATGCTTGTTTCAATACCTTCTGCAAAGACTCCCTATGAGCTTCAGAATTCATCAGTAGGGACAACACTGAAATCTTGGACGGGGTCTGCAAGAGCTAATCTACCACACTATACTCACTCTTCTTGATCAATTTTAAAACCTCATCCTCATAAGCCTTCTTATTCAAATCACTGGATTGACCGAAAGTATCAACATTACTCTCATCTTGAGGTCGTTTACCAGCAAAAACATTCTCCACAATCTTTGGAGGCTCACACGTCCACTCCGGGTCACTCTACTAACATCAGCGATGCTTACCACAGAAGACAAAGGAGGAATGGGCACTTCCTTACGATCTTCTACCATGGTAGCATTGTACTTATATGGAACAGCCTTGTCAGATTCATAGAGTACTGTACCGGGCAACCGAATAACCAAAGGTGTAACAGCGGTCTTCTGACTGTCATAAGAGATAACAACTCGTTCAGGAATATTAAAGTGTGGCACAATAATATTCACCTCATTCTGATATTCATCTCTTTTAGCAGTGACCTTAATCAAATTCTTATCCATCATCCTTTGGATGTCCCTCTTTATTATCACACAACCACGTGGATTCACGAAACAGATGCAACAAGCTGCATAATCATGATCAATATCATGGTATTCACTCAAAAGTGCATGCATTCCCACAAGAGATCTTCGAATCCAACAGATATCAAAAATTTTGAATGTACCAGGACAACCATAAACTATATTGACAGACGCCTTACCATGGTTGGGCAACGGATTTGATTGTACATTGGGATTGGAGTCTTCAAAAGACAAAATACCACTTCTTACCAATCTTTGCACTTCCATCTTCAACGGATAACAATCCTCAGTGTCATGCCCAGCTCCTCCCTGATGAAAAGCACAATTAGCTTCAACCTTATACCACCACGACGAATCTTTTGGAGCAGCAGGTGGTGCACGGGCCTGAACAAGATTCTTTTGAATTAAACCAGGAAGCAAATATGTATATATCATCGAAATCGGATCAAAATCCTTCTGATAACGGCCTCGTTGATTATTTTGTTGATTAGATAGTTGTTGATGAAAAGCATGAACAACAGGAGTTGTATTGATAACAGGAGTAACAGATGCAACATGTTGCTGACACCGATTGTTTTTACCATAACTCTTTCCGCGTCCTCCATGGGAAATAGCATTGGTCTCACCCTCTTTCTTCTTAGCAAGTGTAACACCCCAAAATTTGCCCTTCTGTTTCTAACCTTTTTTGGCTTATGCTTCGTTTCATTTTCATTTCTGCATTTGCATAGTTTCTTTTGAGCATGGGATCGAGGTATCTTTCAGCAACTCATAGCGTCATCAGTTTCAGTATCATTTCCAACAATGTTCAGAGCCAATCAGATTGCTTTCAAAGTCTTTTTGAGCATTTATTTTGCCCATTAGACATTTTGACAATCAGAAGCTCTGGCAATCTTTTTTTTTATCAGCGATTCAGCACCCGACGATTATTTTCAGCAGTATTCCGAGCACAAAACGGAATTCACAGCATATTTCAAGTGTGTTTCAGTGTTACTCAGTAGTGTAACACCTCAAAATTTTCCCTTTTGTTTCTAACCTAACTGGTTTATGCTTCATTTCATTTGCATTGTCATTTGCATTGTCCTTTTGAGCATGGGATCAAGGTATTCTTTCAGCAGCTCACGGCGTCATCAGTTCCAGTATGATTTTTAATAGTGTTCAAAGCCAAGTAGATAGCTTTCCAAGTCTTTTTGAGCATTTATTTTGCTCATTAAGTGATTGGATGATCGGAAACCCCGGCAGTCAATTTTTGATCAGTTATTCAGCACCAGACAGTTGTTATCAGCAGTTTAATCCGAGTGCGAAAAACATTTCGCAGCATATTTCAAGTGTATTCCAGTGGTAATATCAGTTGGCAAGTTTCAGAGGTCTATCATGGTTCAGAACAGGTGGAACCGGGCGAATATCTAAGTTTCCCTCTTTTTGGCGCCAATTTTGAATTTTTGAATGGAGTAATCGATTACTCAAAGTGAGTAACCGATTACTCTGGGCGAAATTGCAAAATATGGCATTTTTCAGCACTGCAGAATTTGTGAGCATTTTGTGATCATGTGCTTGGCTTGTGCATGTGTGGGACGGATCTAGAACTGATCTATTTTCATCATTTTCCACCCAAAATTCAAATTCTCTCCATCATTTTTCCACTCTAATTCCTAATTTCATTTCCTAATTCACATTTCATCCCAATTTCCACTCACTTAACCTCACTCCCAACCCAAACTTAACTCCTAACCTAGGGGTTATTTAAACCAATTCATTCCAAACCTCACCACCCTACATCATTTTCACTCTCCAATTTTTCAGAATTCTCTCAATTCTCTCTCACTTTTACACTTTTCATCTTCATCTTCAACCTCTCACCAAAGCTCCATATCCATAGATTCACAAATTCTTCATTGGAATTTTTGAATTCTTGAGCTAAACCTCCATCACATCGTCATTCTTGGTTCAATTCTGATATAGCTACTGGTTTGGATCTTGGAATCACTTTTGGGAGCAGCTTTTGATTATTTGGAGTGTTTTTGCTTGGATCTTGAAGTTTCTTGCTACGATCTTGAAGATTATTGTATAAATCTCTGGTCTTCTTACTTGGATTCACCAATTTTCGTGCTCAACAATCACCAAGGCAAATCTCAGCCTTGTAGGTTGGTTTTCCTTAGATCTATGTTTGATTTAGCTTAATTTCAACTTATGCAATGTAGATCCTTGGTTTGTGATGTGATTTAATCCATTTGCTTGATTTGATTTGTGATCTTGTTGTTTGGTTGATGAAATTGGTGTTTGATTACTGATATTTGATGTGAATTTCGTGATTAATTGATTGCATGATCATTGGTATGTTTGCATAAGTAATTGGATGCTGGAAAGTGCTTTTCAAAGTTGAGTTTCTGCCTCTGTTTCAGTGGTAATTGATTACTCAAATAGGGTAACCGATTACTCTGCCTAATTTTCACGTTTCTGGTCAAATTTCAACTGAGTAACCGATTACTCAAAGTGAGTAATCGATTACCACTGCTGCAGAGTGATATTTTCTTGCATTTTCTTGGTTGATTGAGATCCGATGCATGCCTAAACTTTATGGATTAATATGTTGTTGATTTGGGGACTATTCTTGAGCTGTTGCACCTCACACTATTGCATGAACACGATTCTTCGACGCGCAAGTCTTGGTTTTCGTCGATAAATGTTTACGTTTGCGTTGTTGATTAATTAATGCGATGAACACATAACACACACTTCTTAAGCATGTTGATTGTGACTTGTTGTTGATGTTGCTGGAGTTGTTTGTTTGAACTTGATTGCGTGCATTTAATTTCATGAGATACATGCTTGTTTTCAACTTTGTTCATATGCTTGACGTTGTGCATCATCTCATGTGGTTCTTTCATGATGTTTACCATGATGTTTGGTATGATTTGTGATCATGTTTGAGTGAAGATTATATGATGCTTAATGCATGTTTGCTATGCCATGTTTGAATTGTCTTCAAATGTATCGCATGCTGCCTTGTTTCTACAGCTGTCTAAGTGCATGTGTGCTGTTGTATGTGTTGCTGGCTGACATTTTACACCCTTTCTTATGCTGAATTATATGCTGTTATAAGTTGTGTTGCTTGTGTGCTGATTTTTACCGCTATTTTGGAGCAGGGGCGTTGTGGTAGCTGCTGTTTTTATTTGTTCGCTTCTTTTCCCCCTTCGTCTCCTTCATTCTTTCTCTTCCCTTGAATCTCAAGACTTGTTTAAGTCTTGGATTCGCTCCCTTAGAGCTACCTAGTCCGACTTAATTTTCGATTAAGCTTGGAGTAGGATTAGCATTAGGCTTCCCTTTGCATGCTAACTTAGGTAGAAGTTCCCCCTTTCAACCTCAACTATAGGGCCACCTTTGCATGATAACATTAGGAACATTTAGTTTCCCTTTATGGTTTTATTTTCCTTTGAGTCTTCTCTTCTCATCTCATAACATTTCTAAAACACTTAATAAATATAACAAATATTGCGCCCGAGCCTTAAGTGTAGGAAATGAAGAACGAGGGGTCTCCCTTCCTCTTCTAGAGTGTTTAGCATACGTCCCATTTGGGGGCGACCATGCGATTCACTCGTTCCCGCATGGTAGACTTTAGTACAATGTAAGTTACGAACTAACTCAATCCACTTCTGTCTAAAAAATAGAAAAACAAACTCAAATATTTTTCATCCTTCGGGATCGTTAATCTCAAATCATTTTCAGAAAAGGGCACGTTACTTCCTTCTCGTCGCAAACAGGCATCGACCCTAACTGTCGGATGCGAACTTAACGTCGCTCATAAAAAACACTAACCGACCTCATTAGGTCGAACTACGACTGCTCTGATTTCCTCTTTCTTGTCCGATTGAGGATACGTAGGCACAAGACGATGATGTCTTGGGGAGCAACCTCCCCCCTTAGTTCGTGTCCGAACTATGTTGACTCTGACTTTCCCATTGCACGAGGGAGTACGTAGGCGTAGGACGAGCGATGTCCTATCGAGTCACTTCTTTTTCTTTTCTCCGTCATTTCTTCGTTCCTTTCCGTTCCCATTTCTTCCCTTTTCCAGTAGCAGCGGAGCTCCAGATGACGACACCCTTTGATCGAGACAACAAGCGTGGATCCCATCGAGTACGATGGACGTGTGGGGTGCAAACACCTTCCCTTCGCGTAACCGACTCCCTTACCCATTTCTCTTGGTCGTGAGACCATGTCTTTTCCCTTCCCTCAAGTTTACGCAATGTTTCCTTTCCCTCTCTTGGGATAAATACACATTGCTGGCGACTCTATTTTCCGCGCCACTTTCATGTTTGTACCATGGATGCAAATCCTCGGGAGCGACAGTTGGCGACTCTGCTAGGGGTAGATAGACCTCTGGCTAGTCCATCCCATTTTGCGAGTTAATCCTAGCGCTTGTTTGTTTTGTTTCTTTGGGTGTTTATCTGTTGTGCTTTATTTTGCTGTATATTACTATTTTACTATTTTACTATATTTACCGCATTTACTGCATTGCATTTCATTATTATGCTGTACTATTCTGCTGCTGGATTTTCTGTTTGTAGGGTGGGTTGGATTCATGATAGAAAAGCCCAATACCCAGGCTTGAGCATACACCTATGATTAGCGTGGAAAGTAGTGTGACTTGTTTGACATTTGGCCAGACTTAGTATACATGAAAACTCCACATCCAGACGAGGTTTTCTTGGTAATATTCTATCCTGCGCATTTGGGGCAGACGATGGAATATAACCTGGAAAACTGTTGACTCTAGTGACCGTCTCCTGAGGACTCAGCAACACCTCTCCTCCTGGCACGTGATAATGGCAGTCCAGAAATGGCAAACCCATTACACTTGTTGATCCAAGGACCCAATGCTGAGAACTTACTATAGGATGACCCCTTTTTTGGGGGAATCAGTGGACGACCTCTTTGTTTGGCGATAGTATTGTACCCCGAGGGATGAATGTACCATTGCTTCTCAAATCGAGAATTCGAGACTGAGGAGCCCGTTTTCTAGAACCCACATGTGAAAGGGGATGGGTGTTTGCAGGTCTGCAGGTAACCGAAACCTTCAACCTACCCGGTTTTCTGGATTTTCTCAGCAGCATACTGTTATCATCCTGATATTCTGGCAGTTTGAATGGGCTGTTATTCTGGATTTCTGTGTTTATGATATTTGGGGTTTTATTCAGTCAGCACAACAACAACCATTTTGAGCTTCATGGAAGCCTTGATCCCATGTCTGTTGCATCTGCATCATCATTTTTGCATACATGTTCTCGTATTTCCAAGGGATATTAACTTTGAGACTCACTGTTAAGCATTTCTGTCTATTTCTTGTGGTTCTTTTGTTAAAAACTTGAATCAAAGCAGAATGATTCCTTTGAAATATTCGAGCATGGCATTTGCATTCGCATACTCATACGCATAGCTGGTGCTCAGGAGCGGATTTCTCATTCTGACTTGGTATTATCTTCAGCTGTGATAATCAGAGGATGACCATGGAACAACTCCGTGCAGAAGTGACTGAAATGAAGGTTTAGATGAGGCAGTTTAGGGAAGATATGCAGACTATGTCCCAGGAACAGAAGCTGCTAAGAGAGGAAGTCAACCAGATGAAGACTCAGATGGGCCTGGTCATGGAAATCTTGAATAAGATGCTAAAGAAGGAAAATAATCATGTGCTCGCTTCCACTACAGAGGTTCTTACTCCTCCCATCTCTTTGGGATTTGCTCTAGATCGTGGATTGCCTCGTGAATCTCTTCCAAAAATTGAAGTTTCAGAGCTTTGTCATAAGCAATCATTTCCTGCTCTTCAAGAGGATCCTAAGTCAGAGGGGCCTAAGAGGAAGTTTGATCCCATTCCAATGCCGTATGCACAGTTGCTTTCTTATTTGCTCGAGCTCAAAGTGGTTGAACGTGATAGTTTGGGACCTCTTACCACAAAGATTCCTCTGGGACCTAACGTTAATGCTAGATGTGAGTTCCACTCTGGGGCACCTGGTCACAATGTTGGGAATTGTACAAGGTTCAAGCATAAAGTCCAAGATCTCATTGATTCAGAGGCAATCAAGTTTACATCAGTTGGCACTGGTAAACAAGGAGATTTTACTCCCATTGTTGCAAAGGAATTGGGGACTCCTTCCTTTTCCAAAGGATCCACCTCATGTCATGGATCTCTTCCACAACTTTATGTTGCAGAAGCCCCATATCAGCAACCCTTGTTTGTGACTCAGCCGAATGTGGAAAGGAAAGTGCAGGGGCGGATTGGGCACCCAAATCAGCAGCAGCAGAATTATCAGCAGCAGAGGCAACTCAGACCAAGAAAACCCAAGAGGATATTTGATCTTATTCCTATTCCTTATAGTCAGTTGTTTGCTCGTTTGCTCAAAAGATCTTTGATTCAGCTGAGGAATGCCATGCCAGTGCCATACCCTATTCCTCCGGACTATGACATGAATGCTAGCTGTGAGTTCCACTCAGGAACGTTTGGGCATACAATTGATAATTATAATGCATTCCAGCACAAGGTGTAAGATTTGATTGACTCAATGGTCATCACCCCAGATCGTACCCCCACAAGGTGAAGCCTCTTTATCAGAGTGAACACTCGAGGCTGCGAAGACATCAGCATAAGCAATAAGTCCAGACGGAGTCAAGCCTCCTCAACAATGGCAGTCATCAGCTTCCTTTACTGCATTTTCATATGTAGCTTTCATTTGTTTATTTAAACATTGTCTGCATGTAAACACTTGTTTGTGTTTGAATGTTGATTTTAATGCAATGATGTGTTGTTCCTGAAGTATCTTACTTTTATGCACTCATGTCATGTTTATATATGCACTGCAATACCAACTTTCTTGCTTAAACTCTTTGAGGGAGGATGATGATTTGAGAACGCAAAATCTTTGGTTGTGTGCTTTTGGATAAAACCCTGTTGAGGATGTACAGGCATTGTTTCGAATCCCTAAACACTAGAGATATAAGGGAGATAGACCTTCGTTAACCACTTTGAGCCTTGAAGTAGGAGTTTCTTTTGTACGAAAAAACCCTCACACTTAACCCAGGGGCAGGGCAGGCGTCAGTTAGTTTGACCGAGCGTTCAAATTTCAAAAGGAGTGCGCATCTGAGGATCCATTACCTTTCTTTCCTCACATATCAGGAGGTCAAAAGATGTGAAACCACAATGGTTATCCATCAACAATCAAGGAGTGAGGTAGTCACAATCCTTTCCAGCAAGTCAGACAAAATGGTGTCACACGATTTGTTCAAAAAAGAAGAAGAAAGAAAGCCCGCTAAGTCTAAACTGGAGAACAAATGACTTAGGCAAAAGTTAGGGCATCCCGCTGGACTTCAAAAATCGAAAAATTAAAAATAAAAAAAAATAATAAAAAAAATCAGTCCAGGCAAAAGTTAGGGAAAATAAAAAAAACGAAAAGGATTACAGAAGAAAATCCTCGAGCAAGAACAAGTCGTGTGACTACAGACACAAAAGACAAAAGGGGTGACTGTTGCCCCAAAACCTCATCAGGTCTCGAACCATCAATTGCATGGGTTCTTTAAGGAACATAAAACCTTTTGAGAGATGAGCGCTTGCGCCAAATTAGCTGAACGTAGGACTGGAGAACATCATGGAGAATGGGTGGGCACTAATAAACTTTGAGCCATAAATCCTTTTTTCTAAAGCCGTGAACCAGGCCATGTTATAACCCTTAAAAAGTCCTAATTGAAGCAGGGTTTATTCCGAAAGTGCACTTTAATGAGATAGCGTTCCTGACTCCTATGAGTTGTGCTAATAAGAGTTTTGTTGGGCATGCATGTGCGTATTGTTTTCCATTCAAAAATGAATGTCGCATCCCAGCTAGTGATTCGTTCGCGAGGCTTGGTGGCAAATTTTCAATTAAAACTTCAGGTTAACACGAGTGTTGCATTTAGAATTGTCATTCTCATAATAAACATTTTCTGCTTGCATGTGTTTGACATCAAAGAAGCTTACACAATGAACGTCAGTCGAGAAGCTCGATCACGCCAAGTTGAGATACTGAAAACTCTGAAGGACAGTCATGTCAAGAGGTATGTGGCCAAGAGACCATGCGCAGTCTAAAGGTTCCCGATAAATGGTGATAAGAAGCAGCCAAACTGGGGCAATTATGTCGAGATTCAATAAATCTCTCCACAAGCGCTTAATATGAGGAAATCATGTCGATTTGAAAAATCTCTGTAAGATCAGTCAGGGGCATAGTTTCTTCAAGACTTGGGGCAGGACACCTCTAGAGCGTAAGAAGTTGTCCACTCCTGAAGACGGTTAATTGAAAGCACCTCTTCAATGTTCGGAATACTGGGGCAAAGTATTTCAGGTCATTACAAATCCTTTCGAGGCAAGTTACTTCATCGATCATGAAGTCTGGGGCAGTTATGTCGAGATATGATAAATCTCTCCAAGAGTTTGAAGACCTTGGGACTGTGTGAACGCCCAGTCTTCTATAAAATCCTCTTGAGGTGGTTTCTTCGATTAGACCTGGCGGTCTGGGGCAAGTGGAGAGTTCAAAGAGTCGCTTATGACTATAGAGACAGGTCAGGTTGGATAACAAGTCTGTTTTCCCCAGCAAATTTCTCTCCCCAGAACTGAAATTTCATCCTTCTCAGCAGAGCTTACTCTCCCCAGCAAGAGTCCAGAGGATTGTGTTCCTTAGCCGAGGTCATGGTTGGCTTATTAGTCCCTAGCAAGCAGTTTAAAATGGATTGCTCCGAGGTGAATTTGGTTGTATCTCCAGCATGAGGTGTGTTGGTTGTCTTTGAAAAGACCTTATTTTCCCCTACAGAGCCTGGTGCTCACTTTCCTCAGCAGGTCAGGAAGAGTATTTCCGTCAGCAACGACATGCTCTAATCCCCAGCAGGGTAACAAGTTTGTTCTTCCCCAATAGAGCTATTCTCCTCAGCATTGAAAGTTCATCCTCCTCGGCAGGTTATTGTTTTCCCAGCCAGGGAGTCAAGGATTATCTTCCTCAGCAGAGTACGGAAGATTATTTCCCCAGCTAGAGTTGCGATCGATTCATTACTCTTCCCACAAGCAATCAGAAGTTGATACTGACGCATCCCCAGCACGAGATTTATGGAATATCTTTTTGGGACAAAGATGTTATTTTCCCCTCAGGGTCTGAGCACTCAACTAGTCAAGAAATGCTTTTCTCACCAGCAACGGTATGAGTTAATCCCCTCAGATGAGTAAGCTTGATGTTATCCTCTAGCAGGGTGGATGTCAGCATCTACCGTTCCTCAAGCAGGTTTGCTGGTCATGGTCGGTACTCCCCAGCAGGGTAAAAGTACTGACATTCCTCAGCAGGGTAAAAGTACTGATATTCCCCGGCAGGGTAAAGGTAAGAGCATCTCCCAACAGCAGGTTGAATTCGGTAATATCCCCAAACAGGTTTGGAACTACTGACTTGTCTCCCCAAGCAAAGTTTGATGGTGATCTTCACAGTGGTTTGTTCAACATCAGTTGAAATCTCCAGCAGGTTTTAAGTCCAATGGTTATTGCCATTCTTTCAGATCCAGGAGGAAGTCATTGGTAATCCCCAGCGGACAGGGGCGGAGCCAGGACCCTAGGTCAGGGGGTGCAAATTATTTTTATTTTATTATATATATATATAAATATATAAATATATATATATATATATATATATATATATATATATATATAAAGTTGTATAATTTTTTTATTATAAATACTTTAAGATGAAATATAGTTTTATCACTCAACTACTATATTTTATTTTTATTTATCACAAATGAAATTGTTTATATAATCATAAAAATTATATTGAATATATGTATAGTTTTAGATAAATAAATAATTATTAAGGATTATGTTATATGTGGATCTTTAGCTTTAATGGCAAGATGTTTGGATTTTCCCTAATCATATGTGGTTGGAATCCCAAACTAGATTTTTAAAATAAACTTTGTTTATTTTACATATTCTTTTATCTGTGTGTTGTAACTAGGCATGAGAGAGAGAGAGAGAGAGTACACTGCCATTTCATTATTAGGAAAAATAGTGCATAACTTATTTAGAGCCTGCATTTAATTATTAAAAAAATAGTGCATAACCTATTTAGAGCCAGTTTAGTGGTGCAATGGTTAGAATTCAGGGGGTGCAATGCTTAAAATTCAGGGGTGCAAAAATATAAGAATATAGATTGTTGGTATAAATACTCAAATTTGAGGGGGTTCATTTGCACACTCTCAAATGCATGTGGCTCCGCCCCTGCCAGCGGAGAGAATTTCTCTTTGGGTTCCATCTTCAATATTCGTTTTATCCACCCCCAACAGAGCGGGTATTCTCTTGGAGTTTTCATCCAGCAGAGTTTGTGATCGGGATCTTCCTAAGCAGAGTGAAATCTTCCTCGGCAGGGTCTCTTATTTCAGAGGACAATTCAGTTTGTCGTCCCCAGTGGAGCTGCCTTGGTCTTCAGCATTTATTTTGCTGAGACGCCTCTTTTGCATTGCATAAGCATTTTCGCATTGCATCCTCCCAAAAGCATAACATTCCATTGATATGGAGCATTACGGAAAAATTCAAACATACGCATTCGAAGCATAAGCCAGGTTTGATATCCTTTATCAGATTTCTTTCCCCAGCAGAAAGTAACAAAGTTCAGAAGATGTTAGTTAACACTACACCGCAACTAGTGGATTCGTCCTTCTTGTTGATTCTTCATTTACTCCCCGCAGAGTTGTCTGTTTAGATTTCTCTTTTCCCCGGCGGAGTCATCTTTGTAGATCTGTCGATTCAACATATTGTTATTTGAAAGTCTACCTTCGGCTTAGTCTTTCTTTCAAGGTCCACCTTCGGCTTGGTCTTTCTCATTTCTCTAGTTCGCCTTCGGCCGTCCTCGCACCTGCTGTTATCTTGTTCTCCCAAGGAAAGTATACCTTCGGCTTAGTCTTTCGTTGAAAGCCCACCTTCGGCTTGGTCTTTCTTTTTCGAGCCCACCTTCGGCATGGCCTCGTATCCTTTGTTTGAGAGTCTACCTTCGGCATAGTCTTTCTTTGAAAGCCCACCATCAGCTTGGTCTTTCTTTTTCGAGTCCACCCTCAGCACGGCCTCGCATCCCTTGTTTGAAAGTCTACCTTCGGCTTAGTCTTTCTTTGAAAGCTCACCTTCGGCTTGGTCTTTCTTTTTCGAGTCCACCCTCGGCATGGCCTCGTATCCCTTGTTTGAGAGACTACCTTCGGCTTAGTCTTTCTTTGAAAGCCCAACTTTGGCTTGGTCTTTCTTTTTCGAGCCCACCTTCGGCATGGTCTCGTATCCTTTGTTTGAAAGTCTACCTTCGGCTTAATCTTTCTTTGAAAGCTCACCTTCGGCTTGGTATTTCTTTTTCGAGTCCACCCTCGGCATGGTCTCGTACCCTTTGTTTAAGAGTCTACCTTCGGCATAGTCTTTCTTCGAAAGCCCACCTTCGGCTTGGTCTTTCTTTTTCGAGCCCACCTTCGGCATGGTCTCGTATCCTTTGTTTGAGAGTCTACCTTCGGCATAGTCTTTCTTTGAAAGTCCACCTTCGGCTTGGTCTTTCTTTTTCGGGTCCACCTTCGGCATGGTCTCGTATCCTTCGTTTGAAAGTCTACCTTCGGCTTAGTCTTTCTTTGAAAGCTCACCTTCGACTTGGTCTTTCTTTTTCGAGTCCACCCTCGGCATGGTCTCGTATCCCTTGTTTGAGAGTCTACCTTCGACTTAGTCTTTCTTTGAAATCCCACCTTCGGCTTGGTCTTTCTTTTTCGAGCTGACCTTCGGCATGGCCTCGTATCCTTTGTTTGAGAGTCTACCTTCGGCATAGTCTTTCTTTGAAAGCCCACCTTCGGCTTGGTCTTTCTTTTTCGAGCCCACCTTCGGTATGGCCTCGTATCCTTTGTTTGAAAGTCTACCTTCGGCTTAGTCTTTCTTTGAAAGCTCACCTTCGGCTTGGTCTTTCTTTTTCGAGTCCACCCTCGGCATGGCCTCGTATCCCTTGTTTGAGTGTCTACCTTCGGCTTAGTCTTTCTTTGAAAGCCCACCTACGGCTTGGCCTTTCTTTTTTGAGCCCACCTTCGGCATGGTCTCGTATCCTTTGTTTGAGAGTCTACCTTCGGCATAGTATTTCTTTGAAAGCCCACCTTCGGCTTGGTCTTTCTTTTTCGAGCCCACCTTCAGCATGGCCTCGTATCCTTTGTTTGAGAGTCTACCTTCGGCATAGTCTTTCTTTGAAAGCCCACCTTCGGCTTGGTCTTTCTTTTTCGAGCCCACCTTCGGCATGGCCTCGTATCCTTTGTTTGAAAGTCTACCTTCGGCATAGTCTTTCGTTGAAAGCCCACCTTTGGCTTGGTCTTTCTTTTTCGAGTTCGCCTTCGGCCGTTCTCGTATTCACGTTATCTCATCATCCCCACAGGTTGCAAATTTTTCAGGTTATTTTGGTATTCAATCTCCGTGTATCCCGATTGTCTAAAAGTCGTCGCTTCCATACCCTCGGATCCAAGAAGTTTGAATAGGGGCAGCTGTAACACCTCAAAATTTGCCCTTTTGTTTCTAACCTAACTGGTTTATGCTTCATTTCATTTGCATTGTCATTTGCATTGTCCTTTTGAGCATGGGATCAAGGTATTCTTTCAGCAGCTCACGGCGTCATCAGTTCCAGTAGGATTTTTAATAGTGTTCAAAGCCAAGCAGATAGCTTTCCAATTCTTTTTGAGCATTTATTTTGCTCATTAAGTGATTGGATGATCAGAAACCCCGGCAGTCAATTTTTGATCAGTTATTCAGCACCAGACAGTTGTTATCAGCAGTTTAATTCGAGTGCGAAAAACATTTCGCAGCATATTTCAAGTGTATTCCAGTGGTAATATCAGTTGGCAAGTTTCAGAGGTCTATCATGGTTCAGAACAGGTGGAACCGGGCGAATATCCAAGTTTCCCTCCTTTTGGCGCCAATTTTGAATTTTTGAATGGAGTAATCAATTACTCAAAGTGAGTAACCGATTACTCTGGGTGAAATTGCAAAATATGGCATTTTTTCAGCACTGCAGAATTTGTGAGCATTTTGTGATCATGTGCTTGGCTTGTGCATGAGTGGGAAGGATCTAGAATTGATCTATTTTCATCATTTTCCACCCAAAATTCAAATTCTCTCCATCATTTTTCCACTCTAATTCCTCATTTCATTTCCTAATTCACATTTCATCCCAATTTCCACTCACTTAACCTCACTCCCAACCCAAACTTAACTCCTAACCTAGGGGTTATTTAAACCAATTCATTCCAAACCTCACCACCCTACATCATTTTCACTCTCCAATTTTTCAGAATTCTCTCAATTCTCTCTCACTTTTACACTTTTCATCTTCATCTTCAACCTCTCACCAAAGCTCCATATCCATAGATTCACAAATTCTTCATTGGAATTTTTGAATTCTTGAGCTAAACCTCCATCACATCATCATTCTTGGTTCAATTCTGATATAGCTACTGGTTTGGATCTTGGAATCACTTTTGGGAGCAGCTTTTGATTATTTGGAGTGTTTTTGCTTGGATCTTGAAGTTTCTTGCTACGATCTTGAAGATTATTGTATAAATCTCTGGTCTTCTTGCTTGGATTCACCAATTTTCGTGCTCAACAATCACCAAGGCAAATCTCAGCCTTGTAGGTTGGTTTTCCTTAGATCTATGTTTGATTTAGCTTAATTTCAACTTATGCAATGTAGATCCTTGGTTTGTGATGTGATTTAATCCATTTGCTTGATTTGATTTGTGATCTTGTTGTTTGGTTGATGAAATTGGTGTTTGATTACTGATATTTGATGTGAATTTCGTGATTAATTGATTGCATGATCATTGGGATGTTTGCATAAGTAATTGGATGCTGGAAAGTGCTTTTCAAAGTTGATTTTCTGCCTTTGTTTCAGTGGTAATCGATTACTCAAACAGGGTAACCGATTACTCTGCCTAATTTTCACGTTTCTTATCAAATTTCAACTGAGTAACCGATTACTCAAAGTGAGTAATCGATTACCACTGCTGCAGAGTGATATTTTCTTGCATTTTCTTGGTTGATTGAGATCCGATGCATGCCTAAACTTTATGGATTAATATGTTGTTGATTTGGGGACTATTCTTGAGCTGTTGCACCTCACACTATTGCATGAACACGATTCTTCGACGCGCGAGTCTTGGTTTTCGTCGATGAATGTTTACGTTGGCGTTGTTGATTAATTGATGCGATGAACACATAACACACACTTCTTAAGCATGTTGATTGTGACTCGTTGTTGATGTTGTTGGAGTTATTTGTTTGAACTTGATTGCGTGCATTTAATTTCATGAGATACATGCTTGTTTTTAACTTTGTTCATATGCTTGACGTTGTGCATCATCTCATGTGGTTCTTTCATGATGTTTACCATGATGTTTGGTATGATTTGTGATCATGTTTGAGTGAAGATTATATGATGCTTAATGCATGTTTGCTATGCCATGTTTGAATTGTCTTCAAATGTATCCCATGCTGCCTTGTTTCTACAACTGTCTAAGTGCATGTGTGCTGTTGTATGTGCTGATGGCTGACATTTGACACCCTTTCTTATGCTGAATTGTATGCTGTTATAAGTTGTGTTGCTTGTGTGCTGCTTTTTACCGCTGTTTTGGAGCAGGGGCGTTGTGGTAGCTGCTGTTTTTATTTGTTCGCTTCTTTTCCCCCTTCGTCTCCTTCATTCTTTCTCTTCCCTTGAATCTCAAGACTTGTTTAAGTCTCGAATTCGCTTTTTTAGAGCTACCTAGTCCGACTTAATTTTCGATTAAGCTTGGAGTAGGATTAGCATTAGGATTCCCTTTGCATGCTAACTTAGGTAGAAGTTCCCCCTTTCAACCTCAACTATAGGGCCACCTTTGCATGATAACATTAGGAACATTTAGCTTCCCTTTAGTGTTTTATTTTCCTTTGAGTCTTCTCTTCTCATCTCATAACACTTCTAAAACACTTAATAAATATAACGAATATTGCGCTCGAGCCTTAAGTGTAGGAAATGAAGAACGAGGGGTCTCCCTTCCTCTTCTAGAGTGTTTAGCATACGTCCCATTTGGGGGCGACCATGCGATTCACTCGTTCCCGCATGGTAGACTTTAGTGCAACGTAAGTTACGAACTAACTCAATCCACTTCTGTCTAAAAAATACAAAAACAAACTCAAATCTTTTTCATCCTTCGGGATCATTAATCTCAAATCATTTTCAGAAAAGGGCACGTTACTTCCGTCTCGTCGCAAATCGGCATCGACCCTAACTGCTGGACGCGAACTTAACGTCGCTCCTAAAAAAAACTAACCGACCTCATTAGGTCGAACTACGACTGCTCTGATTTCCTCTTTCTCGTCCGATTGAGGATACGTAGGCACAAGACGGCGATGTCTTGGCGAGCAACCTCCCCCTTTAGTTCGTGTCTGAACTACGTTGACTCTGACTTTCCCATTGCACGAGGGAGTACGTAGGCGTAGGACGAACGATGTCCTATCGAGTCACTTCTTTTTCTTTTCTCCGTCGTTTCTTCGTTCCTTTCTGTTCCCATTTCTTCCCTTTTCCAGTAGCAGCGGAGCTCCAGATGACGACACCCTTTGATCGAGACAACAAGCATGGATCTCATCGAGTACGATGGACGTGTGGGGTGCTAACACCTTCCCTTCGCGTAACCGACTCCCTTACCCGTTTCTCTTGGTCGTGAGACCATGTCTTTTCCCTTCCCTCAGGTTTACGCAGTGTTTCCTTTCCCTCTCTTGGGATAAATACACATTGCTAGCGACTCTGTTTTCTGCCCACTTTCTCGTTTGTACCATGGATGCAAATCCTCGGGAGCGACAGCTGGCGACTCTGCTGGGGATAGATAGACCTCTGGCTGGTTCATCCCCTTTTGCGAGTCAATCATAGCGCTTGTTTATTTTATTTCTTAGGGTGTTTATCTGTTGTGCTTTATTTTGCTATATATTACTGTTTTACTGTTTTACTATATTTACCGCATTTACTGCATTGTATTTCATTATTATGTTGTACTGTTCTGCTGCTGGATTTTCTGTTTGTAGGGTGGGTTGGATTCATGAGAGAAAAGCCCAATACCCAGGCTTGAGCATACACCTATGATTAGCGTGGAAAGTGGTGTGACTTGTTTGGCATTTGGCCAGACTTAGTATACATGAAAACTCCACATCCAGACGAGGTTTTCTTGGTAATATTTTATCCTGCGCATTTGGGGCAGACGATGGAATATAACCTGGAAAACTGTCGACTCTGGCGACCATCTCCCGAGGACTCAGCAACGCCTCTCCTCCCGGCACGTGATAATGGCAGTCTAGAAATGGAAAACCCATTACACTTGTCGATCCGAGGATCCAATGCTGAGAATTTACTATAGGATGACCCCTTTTTGGGGGGAATCAGTGGACGACCTCTTTGTTTGGCGATAGTATTGTACCCCGAGGGATGAATGTACTATTGCTTCTCAAATCGATAATCCGAGACTGAGGAGCCCGTTTTCTAGAACCCACATGTGAGAGGGGATGGGTGTTTGCAGGTCTGCAGGTAACCGAAACCTTCAACCTACCCAGTTTTCTGGATTTTCTCAGCAGCATACTGTTATCATCCTGATATTCTGGCAGTTTGAATGGGCTGTTATTCTGGATTTTTGGGTTTCTGATATTTGGGGTTTTATTCAGTCAGCACAACAACAGCTGTTTTGAGCATCATGGAAGCCTTGATCCCATGTCTGTTGCATCTGCATCATCATTTTTGAATACATGTTCTCGTATTTCCAAGGGATATTAACTTTGAGACTCGTTGTTAAGCGTTTCCGTCTATTTCCTGTGGTTCTTTTGTTAAAAACTTGAATCAAAGCAGAATGATTCCTTGGAAATATTCGAGCATGGCATTTGCATTCGCATACTCATACACATAGCTGGTGCTCAGGAGCGAATTTCTCATTCTGACTTGGTATTATCTTCAGCCTGTGATAATCAGAGGATAACCATGGAATAACTCCGTGCAGAAGTGATTGAAATGAAGGTTCAGATGAGGCAGTTTGGGGAAGATATGCAGACTATGTCCCAGGAACAGAAGCTGCTAAGAGAGGAAGTCAACCAGATGAAGACTCAGATGGGCCTGGTCATGGAAATCTTGAATAAGGTGCTAAAGAAGGAAAACAATCATGTGCTCGCTTCCACTACAGAGGTTCTTACTCCTCCCATCTCTTTGGGATTTGCTCTAGATCGTGGATTGCCTCGTGAATCTCTTCCACAAACTGAAGTTTCAGAGCTTTCTCATAAGCAATCATTTCCTGCTCTTCAAGAGGATCCTAAGTCAGAGGGGCCTAAGAGGAAGTTTGATCCCATTCCAATGCCGTATACGTAGTTGCTTTCTTATTTGCTCGAGCTCAAACTGGTTGAACGTGTTAGTTTGGGACCTCTTTCCACAAAGATTCCTCTGGGACCTAACGCTAATCCTTGATGTGAGTTCCACTCTGGGGCACCTGGTCACAATGTTGGGAATTGTACAATGTTAATCTCAAATCATTTTCAGAAAAGGACACGTTACTTCCGTCTCGTCGCAAACAGGCATCGACCCTTACTGCCGGACGCGAACTTAACGTCGCTCATAAAAAACACTAACCGACCTCGTTAGGTCGAACTACGACTGCTCTGATTTTCTCTTTCTCGTCCAATTGAGGATACGTAGGCACAAGACGGCGATGTCTTGGCGAGCAACCTCCCCCCTTAGTTCGTGTCCGAACTACGTTGACTCTGACTTTCCCATTGCACGAGGGAGTACGTAGGCGTAGGACGAGCGATGTCCTATCGAGTCACTTTTTCTCTTTTCTTCTTCGTTTCTTCATTCTTTTCCGTTCCCGTTCCTCCTCCTTTCCAGTAGCAGTGGAGCTCCAGATGACGACACCCTTTGATCGAGACAATTAGCGTGGATCCCATCGGGTACGATGGACGCGTGGGGGTGCTAACACCTTCCCTTCGCGTAACCGACTCCCTTAGCCGTTTCTCTTGGTCGCGAGACCATGCTGTTTCCCTTCCCCTCAGGTTTACGCAGTATTTACTTTCCCTTTCTTGGGGTAAATACACATTGCTGGCAACTCTGTTTTCCGCGCCACTTTCGCGTTTGTACCATGGATGAAAATCCCGGGAGCGACAGCTGGCGACTCTGCTGGGGACAGGTTGACCTCTTGTTGGTCCATCCCCTCTTGTGAGTCAATCCTAGCGCTTGGTTGTTTATTTTCATTGGGTGTTTATTTTGTTGTGCTTTACTTTGTTGTATATTACTGTATTACTGTATTACTGTATTTCCCGCATTTATTGCATTTCATTTCATCACTGTCATATGCTGTACTGTTCTGCTGCTGGATTTTCTGTTTGTAGGGTGGGTTGGATTCATGAGAGAGAAGCCCAATACCCAGGCTTGAGCATACACCTATGATTAGCGTGGAAAGTAGTGTGACTTGTTTGGCATTTGGCCAGACGTAGTATACATGAAAACTCCACATCCAGACGAGGTTTTCTTTGGTAATATTCTATCCTGCGCATTTGGGACAGACGATGGAGTATAACCTGGAAAACTGTTGACTCTAGCGACCGTCTCCCGAGGACTCAGCAACGCCTCTCCTCCCGAGATGTGATAATGGCATACCAGAAATGGCAAATCCATTACGCTTCTCGATTTGAGGACCCAATGCTGGGAATTTGCTATAGGATGTCCTTTTTTAGGGGAATCAGTTGAGGCCTCCTCAATTGATGATGATGCCAAACCAGAAATGGTGAATATATCATCATTTCTCAACCTGAGATCCCGGGATATTGAGGATCCTCGGTTTTCTAGAACCCACATGTGAGAGGGGATGGGTGTTTGCAGGTTTGCAGGTGACTTTGACCTTCAACCTACCCGGTTTTCTGGATTTCTCATCAGTGTACTGTTATCATCCTGATATTCTGGCAGTTTGAATGGGCCGTTATTCTGGATTTCTGGGTTTCTGGTATTTGGGGTCTTATTCAATCAGCAGAACAACAGCAGCTTTGAGCATCGTGGATACCTTGATCCCATGTTTGCATTTGCATCATCATTTTGCATTCTAACATGTTTGTTCATTTGTAGGGTTGCATCCTAACTTTGATTCTGGTTGTCCGAAGACTGTCCATGATGAATACTAGAACTGAAGAGAGAAAGAATATCATCCCGTACAAGTTCTCGGAGCTTCATCTAGATGTTATTCACAAGATCTCGGCTATGGAAAAACCCGGGGTATTGGCAGACTTTAGAGAAGAATATGGGAGAATTCTGAGTTTCGCCCGAGATGTTACCAGCTATGAGTTCAGGGCTCTGCACACTCTGGTGCAGTTTTATGACCCTCACCTGCGGTGTTTTCTGTTTGCGGATTATCTTTTAGCTCCGACATTGGAAGAGTATGCTCTCATTTTGGATGTTTCTATCAAAGAAGAAGCTCCCTTTTATCCTTCTAAGGAGTTTCCCGATCTGGAAAAGGTTTCTGCTGCTTTACGTTTGGATCAGTCTTTGTTGAAGAGAAATGTTGCTAGTAAAGGAGAGTGTAAAGGCTTTCACACGAAGTTTTTGATCGAGCAGACTGCTATTTGTGCTAAGGCTAAGTGTTGGTCGGTGTTCAATGCAATCCTGGCTATTTGTGTTTAGGGAACGGCGTTGTTCCCTAACGTGAAGGATTTTGTAGACGTGCACGCTGTCCGGATATTCACTGCGAAGAATCCAGTACCCACCTTGCTTGGGCATCTGTACTATTCGATGCACTATAAGAATGAGAAGAGGAGAGGAGGACCTCTTTACTTTTGCGCTCCAATTTTCTACAAGTGGTTTTCCGATCGCCTTCCTAAATCTGGGGCATTCGTAGACACCAAAGAAACATTGGATTGGTCAAGGAGATTGATGGGACTAAGAGCTAACAACTTGATTTGGATGAATCGTGATTTGTTAGGCCAAGAGATCCTGATCAGCTGAGGAGGTTACCCAAACCTACCTCTAATAGGAAGGAAAGGGGGAATTAATTACAACCTTATTCTTGCTATTAGGCAATTTGGGTATACTTTGAAAGAGTCGCCGAAGGACCAAGATGTTCAAGAGTCTCTATATGTGAGTGGGGAGGCCAATCCAGAAGTGTTAAAAGAAGCTGCAAATGCTTGGAGAGACCGTCACCAGAAGGGAAAGACTTCTTTTGGAAAGTGTAACAACAAAGCCTTCCCTGCATACAAGGACTGGATTCAAAGGAGAGTAGAGAATGTACTTCTACCATTCTGCAAAGAACCTCCATCTGACCCCCTGCTGATTGAATCTCCAACCACAATTGAGATAAAGAAGTATAATAAGCTGTGGGCTGAAAAGGAGAAGCTTCGAGAGGAGAACAGTGAGCTGCAAAGAGAAATCTAACAGTTGAAGCATGAGCGAGGTGAAGTTGTTCACGTTGCCAAGTTGAAAACAGAGTTGCTCGCCAAGAAAGAAAAGGAGTTGGCCGATGAAGTCGCAACTAGACAGAAGGTAGGACAAGCCTTAAAAGGTGTTAGCAGGGTTCTAAAGTCAAAGAAAGAAGACTTGGCCAAAGCTTCACTAAGAATTTACAGGTTCAATGCTAATCGAAACACTGTAATCGTAGCCAACAAGCAGAAAGAGGATAAGTATTTGGAGCAGATTGAGAGTCTGAAGTTGAAGCTTAGGAAGAAAGATGAGGAGATCTTATCGGGAACATTCCAGAGACACGCAGTTGAGGAGCGACTGAATGAGGCCATAGCAACCATAGAAGAGCTGAAGATACGAGCTGAAGTAAAGAGGCCTAGGGGTGAAGGCTCTAGCTTAGGCAGTGGGTGATACTCTGTAGTTGGCTCTTTCTTTGTTGTATTTTGGGTCACCACCAGAATTGTTGGCTGGGATCTTTGTTTCTCTTGTTTCAGACTTATTATCTTGGGTTGTAATCTCTGACAGTGATTTTCTCTGATGTATGAGCAGAAGTTTTATTATATCTTGTCTTTAAACTAGAATCAAGGGGTGGATCGCCCTGCAAATATCCAAACATGTTCATTTTCATTTGCATAATCATAATCATTTTTTGCATCGCAGGTGCTCGTTCCGGGTTTTTCTAACCTTTATTTGGTTGCAGGCAGGATTGATAACCAGCCAGTTCACCGGTATTCTACTAGATCAAATCAGAAGAGAATTATGGAGAAGATGCAGGCTGATATGGCTGCCATGTAGGCCCGTATAGACCAATTCATGGAGCTGATGCAAGGTGTTGCCCAAGGGCAAGAGCAACTAAGGACTCTGGTCCAACCCTTAGTGGCAAGAGTGAATGAAGACGGAGTTCTTCATGGAGGAGTCCATAATGGCGTTGTTGATAACGGTGCTCAGGGAGGTCCTGCGGGCGTAGAGATCCCTATTCTTGGTGTTGTGATACCTTCGAGCAGAGGAGAGCAGGTGGTGATTCCTTCTGTTATGGAAGGAGGAATTGTTTGCGCTGTTCATGGCCGTCGTTATGATGACCAATAGGACGACATTTTTTCTATGCAAGGTGTTAATGCTATTCCTCAGGTGGATAATGATCAAAGGTTCAGACTCATTGAAGAATAACTAAAGGGTGTGGTGAATCAGAATTCTGTAGGTATGGATCTGGAGGATTTGGGGCTAGTTCCCGGTGTTGTAATTCCGCACAAATTCCAGGTGCCCACTTTTGAGAAATTCAATGGTACCACTTGTCCCAAGACGCATGTCAGGGCATACGCGAGGAAGATGACCGCGTACTCTAAAGATGAGAAATTACTGATGCATTTCTTCCAGGACAGCCTGTCTTGGGCATCCTTGGAATGGTATATGCAATTAGAGAGATGCCATGTCCGTAATTGGAGAGAGTTGGTCGAGTCCTTTATCAAGCACTACCAATATAATACTGATATGGCTCCCAATCGGACCCAGCTACAGAATATGTCTCAAAAGGGTAGTGAAAGCTTTAAGGAATACGCGTAGAGATGGCGTGAGCTAGCGGCAAGGGTGCAGCCGCCCATGTTGGAGAAGGAGATGTTGAATCTATTTATGGATACTTTGTCGGGACGTTATTATGAAAAATTGTTACCTTGCATGTCAGGCAAGTTTGCTGATTTGATCATGGTTGGGGAGATGTTAGAGGGTGGAATCAAAGCTGGGAAAGTACCAGGTAATGATGGGTCATCTTCTGGTCAGGGGAAGAAACCTTATGGGAATTATAAGAAGAAGGAGGAAGAAAATTTTGTGTCATCTTACCGAGGTAAGGGGAAGCAACACCATAATTATAATCAGCAAGTTGCCTCTGTAACTATTCCGGCTGCACCTCAGAAGCAGAGTAGTACCCCTAATCAGTACCAAAATAGGCAGCCCGGCCAGTATCAGAACCATCAAAGGAGCGCTGAAAGGCATTTTGATCAGCCGCCTATGTCTTATGCTCAATTGTTACAACACTTGTTACAGCTGCGTTTAGTTGAGCTCCGTACCCTGGCTCCACCCACATGGAGGCTTCCTCCAGGTTATAATGCTAACGCACATTGTGATTTTCACTCCGGTGCCCCAGGGCATACAATCGAAAGGTGTAGGCGTTTCAGCATAAAGTCCAAGATTTGGTGGATTCGAAGGCCATCAACTTCTCAAACGACATGCCCAATGTCATTCAAAACCCAGTGTCGGACCACGGTGGGCCAAGGGTTAATGCTGTGTTAGAGGAGAATGAATCTTTGAATCTGGTTATGGATGTTAATGAATTAAAGACTCCTTTGATGGTGGTAAAGGAGAGGTTATTGAGGGGTGGGGTGTCCCCCAGATGTGATGAGAATTATTCAGATTGTATGTCGCAAATGAATGGGTGTGATTTGTTGAAATCAGAAATTCAAAAGTTGATAGATGAAGGTCGATTGCAGTTTGACCGATGTGACCAACAGAAAGAAATTGTTAGCAGAAAAAATGAGGTTGCTACCATTACTATCCCTTTCAAAACAATCACTATTTCAGGGCCGGTAAGACCAACATCGGTTATTATCACCACTCCTGGACCTGTTCCGTATGAGAGCACCAAAGTTATTCCTTGGAATTATGGTGCTTAAGTGTTTGTCAACGGGCAGAAACAAGAGTTGGTGGGAACTTCTGTAGTGAACTCTTGTGTTGAAAACAGTGATGAGGCATGGGCTATCACGAGAAGTGGTAGGGTCTTTATCCCTTTTAATGATCAAACTGGTAGTTTTAGACCAGACAAAGGAAAGCAGGTTGTAGATAATTATGTGCAAGCGCCAGTAGTGAATGATTCCACGGCAAAACCAATTGATAATTCTTTCTCTGAGAACGTAGAAGAGTTTATGAGACTGATTTGGAAAAGTGATTCTAAAATTGTTGATCAATTGCATTAGACTCCGTCCAAGATTTCTATCTTGTCCCTGTCATTGTGTTCCGAGGCACACCGAAACGCACTGCTGAAAGTACTGAATGCTGCTTACGTACCTCAGGAGATCTCAGTTAATCAGTTGGAGGGGGTAGTGGCCCATGTTAATCCGGGCAATGGTTTGGGTTTTACTGATGTTGACTTGACCCCAGCTAGGAGAAACCGTAATAATGCCTTGCATATTTCTGTTGAGTGTCGTGGATCGTTGATGTCTCATGTGCTTGTGGATACTGGATCCTCTTTGAATGTTCTGCCTAAGAAAGCCTTGATGAAGCTGAACACCCGAGGGTTGATATGCACACCTAGTGATTTGGTGGTGCACGCTTTCGACGGCTCGAAGAGGTCTGTTTTCGGGGAGATTGTGCTACCAATTAAGGTTGGGCCGGAGGTTTTCGATGCTACCTTCTATATCATGGAAATCCAGTCAGCTTACAGCTGTCTGCTGGGTCGTCCATGGATTCACAGTGCTGGGGTGGTGACGTCTACATTGCATCAGAAGTTAAAGTACATGGTAGACGGACATGTGGTGACGGTTTGTGGAGAAGAGAATATCATGATAAGCCAACTATCTACTTTCAAGTATGTGGAGGTAGATGGCGAAATACATGAAACTCTATGTCAGGGTTTCGAAGCAGTAAAGATCACTGAGGAGCCTCTTAAGGAAGGTAGCCCATCTGAAGTGGTTCAGCCTATAGTGGTACATCAGCCAGAGATTTCTATGTCTTCCTTCAAGGATGCTCGGGCCGTGGTTGAAGTCGGCATCTCACAAAAGTGGGTCAGATTATTGAGGTCCAGGAAAAGCGGAATACTCATGGACTGGGTTATAAGCCACTCAGGCGTCCTGAAGAGCCTCCCAAGTTCTATGGTCCAGTTCGTTTCACCAGTGTCGGTGTGTTCTTTGACAGAATCAATGCTATTGATGAAGATGGGGATAGTGATTGTGATTTGGATAGTTGGATCCGCCCTTGTGTTCCAGGTCAAAGTCTTCGCAACTGGTCGTCAGAAAGAGCCATTCAAGTGACCAGACCAGAGTAATTGCTCCTATTTGTCATCTATGTTAATCCTACGTTCTGCCCAAGACGTAGTGATTTTTGTTTGTAGGGCTTGAATATTTTTGTATGCTTTTTCTTTATCATTAATAAAGGACGTTTTCGCATTCAAATGTTTTGATCCCTGTTTTTCTGTTTTTATTTGATTTTTGCATTAAAACCACAGCAAAATGGCAATGTGTTTTTGTTTGATGCATCCATATTAAACATAAATCATCAATCATGCAGGTTTTCTTGTTCAGATTCCACCCATTATGATTCAGCTATGGCTCGATATGACTTCAATAATCCCATATATCACGCTGAAGAGGGGACTGATGAAGATTGTGCCTTACCAGAGGAATTAGCCAGGCTGTTAAAACAGGAGGAAAAGGTCATTCTACCTCATCAGGAGGAAATCGAGGTTGTTAACTTGGGAACCGAGGACGCAAAGAAAGAGGTACGAATAGGGGCTGCTTTGGAAGACACTGTTAAGGGAAGATTGATTGAAATGCTCCGAGAGTATGTGGATATCTTCGCCTAGTCTTACCAAGACATGCCTGGGCTCGACACTAACATCGTGGTACACCGGCTGCCACTCAAAGAAGGATGTGATCCGGTTAAGCAGAAGTTGAGAAGGACGAAATCGGAAATGTCTGTCAAGATTAAAGAAGAGGTTCAGAAACAGTTAGATGCTGGGTTTCTTGCTGTAATGAATTATCCTCCATAGGTTGCTAATATTGTGCCTGTACCTAAGAAGGATGGAATGGTCAGGATGTGTGTTGATTACAGAGATCTGAATAGAGCAAGCCCAAAAGACGACTTCCCGCTTCCTTACATTGACGTGTTAGTGGATAACACCGCTCAGTATTCTGTTTTTTCCTTCTTGGACGGCTTCTCTGGGTATAACCAAATCAAGATGGCCCCAGAGGACATGGAGAAAACGATGTTCATAACACCGTGGGGAACATTCTATTACAAAGTGATGCCCTTTGGATTGAAAAATGCTGGGGCAACCTATCAGCGGGCGATGGTGACTCTCTTTCATGATATGATTCACAAAGAGATCGAGGTATATGTTGATGACATGATTGCAAAGTCACAAACGAAGGAAGAGCATATGGTGAATCTTCAGAAACTGTTTGAGAGGTTGAGAAAGTTCAGACTGAGGTTGAATCCGAACAAGTGCACCTTTGGGGTGAGATCTGGAAAGTTACTAGGTTTTATTGTCAGCGAAAAAGGTATCGAGGTTGATCCTGCTAAAGTAAAAGCTATACAAGAAATGGCTGAACCAAGAACAGAAAAAGAGGTTCGTGGTTTCTTAGGGAGGTTGAACTACATTGCTAGATTCATCTCTCATCTTACAGCCACGTGTGAACCAATATTCAAGTTGCTAAGAAAAGATCAAGCGGTCAGGTGGAACGAAGACTGTCAAAAGGCGTTCGGAAAAATAAAAGAATATTTGCAGGAACCTCCGGTCCTTATGCCGCCAGTGCCAGGAAGGCCTTTGATTATGTATTTTACGGTTCTTGAGAATTCAATGGGGTGTGTGCTCGGTCAACACGACGAGTCAGGTAGAAAATAGCATGCCATCTACTACCTGAGTAAAAAGTTTACTGATTGTGAGTCGAGGTACTCAATGCTAGAGAAAACATGTTGTGCACTCGCTTGGGCAGCTAAGCGTTTGAGGCAGTATATGTTAAACCACACAACCCTCCTGATTTCGAAGATGGATCCGATCAAGTATGTGTTTGAAAAGCAGGCGCTTTCTGGAAGAATAGCCTGTTAGCAGATGGTTCTGACAGAATACGATATTCAATATGTTTCCCAAAAGGCCATTAAGGGAAGTGTTCTGTCAGAATATCTCGCTGAACAACCCATTGAGTATTATCAACCGATGAAGTTCCAGATGAACATATCATGTTTCTAAAGATGAAAGATTGTGAAGAGCCTCTACCTGATGAAGGGCCAGAAATTGGATCTCAGTGGAAATTGGTCTTTGATGGAGCTGTTAACTCATATGGTAACAGAATCAGGGCAATCATTATGACTCCACAGGGTTCTCATATACCCTTCACTACCCGATTAGCGTTCATATGCACCAACAATGAGGCGGAGTATGAAGCATACATCATGGGGTTAGAAGAAGCAATTGATTTGAGAATCAAGAACCTCGATGTTTATGGTGATTCCGCGTTGGTAGTTAATCAGGTTACAGGTGAATGGGAAACTCGTCAAGCGAACTTAGAGCCTTATAATAACTATGCCAGAAGGTTGTTACCGTTCTTTGACAGAGTCGATTTCCATCATATACCTCGGGTGGAGAATTAGATGGCAGACGCGTTGGCAACGCTATCTTCAATGTATCAGGTGAATCGTTGGAATGAGACTCCTTCGATCAGAATCATACGTCTGGATAGACCAGCCTTTGTGTTTGCAATTGAAGATGTATCAGATGGCAAACCTTGGTATCATGATATTAAGGTTTTTCTGAAGAGTCAAGAGTATCCAGAGGGTGCATCCACCAAAGATAAGAAGACTCTGAGGAGGTTGGCAAGAAATTTCTTTTTGAATAGAGATGATGTGTTATACAAGAGGAATTTTGATATGGTCTTGCTACATTGTGTTGATGAACACGAGGCAAACCTGTTAATGGAGGAAGTTCATGAAGGATCTTTCGGTACCCATGCCAATGGGCATGCTATGACCAGAAAACTCTTGAGAGCAGGGTATTATTGGATGACTATAGAGTCTGATTGTTTTAAATACTCCCGGAAATGTCACAAATGCCAGATCTATGCAAATAAGGTGCATGTACCGCCTACTCCTCTGAATGTGTTGTCATCACCTTGGCCTTTTGTTATGTGGGGCATTGATATGATCGGAAAGATTGAACCTACTGCTTCCAATGGGCATCGTTTCATTTTGGTTGCCATCGATTACTTCACGAAGTGTGTGGAAGCAGCCTCATTTGCCAATGTCACCAAACAAGTGGTAGCCAGATTTATCAAGAAGGACATCATCTGCCGGTATGGAGTCCCAGAGAGAATCATTACTGATAATGGTTCAAATTTGAATAACAAGATGACGAAGGAGCTATGTCAGAGCTTTAAGATTGAACATCACAATTCTTCTCCCTATCGCCCGAAGATGAATGGGGCTGTTGAAACGGAAAATAAGAACATCAAGAAGATTGTGCAGAAAATGGTAGTGACCTATAAAGACTGGTATGAGATGTTGCCTTATACTTTACATGGTTATCGTACTTCGGTGCGCACATCAACTGGGGTAACTTCTTTCTCATTGGTATATGGAACGGAAGCAGTTCTACCATTAGAGGTTGAGATTCCTTCTTTAAGAATTCTGGCAGACGTGAAGCTTGATGAAGCTGAGTGGGTGCGTTCCAGACTGAATCAGCTAAACCTTATTGAAGAGAAAAGATTGGCAGCCATTGCACATGGTCGGTTGTATCAGAGCAGGATGAAGAAAGCCTTTGATCAGAAAGTGCGTCCTCGGTGTTTTCAGACTGGTGAATTGGTTTTGAAAAGGATCCTTCCTCCTCAAACAGATCACAGGGGCAAATGGACTCCAAACTACGAAGGGCCATATGTAGTAAGACAGGTTTTCTCTGGTGGAGCCTTGTTACTCTCAACTATGGATGGCGAGGATTTTACGTCCCCTGTGAACGCAGACGTAGTCAAAAAATACTTTGCATAAAAGAGACCCGCTGGACACAAAAAGAAAGTCCAGGCAAAAAAGGGGCATCCTGGCGAACCATAAAAAGAAAAGGGTTCGGGCAAAAGTTAGGGATAAAAAAAAACCGCAAGGTTGAAAACCTGAAAAGGCAACTTTGGCAAAAAGGGGTATCCCGGTGGATTAAAAACCCGAAAAGGGCGATCCAGGCAAAAGTTAGGGATTTAAAAGCAAAAAGCTATGATCTGCGTTTGATCTGTGAGCATCCTTGGATACCTGGAAATTTCAAAGGAAAGGAATTAGTCCAATTAGTCTCTTTGAAGGCCAAAGCATCTGCGGATAAGCGAGGCATATTGGGTCATAGCTGAGTTGAATCATGGTGGATATCTGTTCCCCACATTGCCGACATGTGTATTTTCTTCTATTTTTGTGCAATTACCTCTTTTCAGGAATTGCTTCCGAATGTAAACGCCTATTTACAGGCCAATTCATTCAATAAAATTTTCATTTCACTCAAAAGCTTTCCATTTGTGTTTTTACTTTTGCGGTTTTATTTGTGAAAACGTCCGATATTTTGATAAAACATTGCATGCGAAAATGTTAAGCTTTGCGAAGCATATTAGAAAACAGTGGAAATTGCTTAGGCAACGGTCGTTGTGATGGTAATCAAAGTAGCCTTTTTGCATAAGGAACTTTCTGTTGATTTTGTTTGCAGGGCAACAAGTTTGTTCTTCCCCAGTAGAGCTACTCTCCTCGACATTGAAAAGTTCATCCTCCTCAGCAGGTTGTTATTTCCCCAGCCAGAGTGTCAAGGATTATCTTCCTCAGCAGAGTACAAAATATTAATTCTCCAGCTAGAGTTGTGGTTGATTGATTACTCTCCTAGCAAGCAGCCAGAAGTTGATGTTGTTGCACCCCCAGCAAAAGACTGATGGAATATCTCCTTTAGACAAGAAGTTTGGTTTCCCCACAGAGTCTTGGCACTCTTTTTCCTCAGCTAGTCGGGAAATGTTTTCTCACCAATGATGGTTTGGTCTGATCCCCAGCAGATGAGTAAGCTTGGTGGTTGTCCTCTAGCAGAGTCGATGCCGTCAATCACATCTCTCCAAGCAGATTGATTGGTAGGGGCCGACATTCCCCAGCGGGATAAAGGTAAGAGCATCTCTCAACAGCAGGTTGAGTTCGGTAATATCCCCAAGCAGGTTCGGTGTTATTGACTTGTCGCCCAAGCAGAGTTTGGTGGTGATCTTCTCAGTGGATTGTTCAACAGTGGTTGATACCCCCGGCAGGTCTTAAGTCCAATTGTTATTGGAATTTTTCAAATCCAGGTTTCGAATTCTATCTTCGGCAGAAGTCATGGGTAATCCCCAGCAAAGAGAGCTTCTCTTCGAGTTCCACCTCCAATATTCATTTTTATCCCTCCCCAACAGAGTGGATCTCCTCTCGGAGTTTTCATCTCTAGCAGAGTTTATAATTAAGATTTTCCTCGGCAGAGTGAAGTCTTTCTCAGCAGGGTCTCTTATTTCAGAGGACAATTTAGTTTGTCATCCCCGGTGGAGTAGCCTTCGTCTTCAGCATTTATTTTGCTGAGACGTTTCTGTTGCATTGCATAAGCGTTTTTGCATGGCATCCTCCCAAACGCGTAGCATTTCCATTTCGTATGGAGCATTACGCCATAGAAAAATTCAAACATATGCATTTGAAGCATAAGCCAGGTTTGATATCCTTTACCGGTTTCTTTCCCCAACAGAAAGTAACATGATTCAGGAGATGTTGTTTAACATTACACCGCAACCAGTGGATTCGTCCTTCTTGTTGGTCCCCTGCAGAGTTGTCTATTTAGATTTCTCTCTTCCCCAGCAGAGTCATCTTGGTAGATCTGTTGATTCTACTAATCTTGGGCTTGAAATTCCGCCTTCGGCCGGTCTTTCTTTTGCGAATCCGCCTTCGGCCATCTTCGTCATCGCTCTTCTGGTTCATCCCCTCAAAGCAGCTAGCGTGAAACACTCATCTGTGTTCTTTCAGCACCCGTTCGTGTTCTTTTAACACTCGTCCGTGTTCTTTTTCATTGCCTCAATACTTCGTTAGTATTGATTTTAAACACTCGTCTGTGTTCCTTTAACACTCGTCTGTGTTCGGCTTAGCATTTCAATCCCCAGTAAAGTTGCCTTTTGAATTTTTTAGCCGATTCCCGTCCGTATTGACCTTTGACACCCGTCCGTGTCCTTTCAGCACCCGTCCGTGTTTGAACCTTTATTTCAATACTCGTCCGTATTGACCTTTGACACCCGTCCGTGTCCTTTCAGCACCCATCCGTGTTTGAACCTTTATTTCAATACCCGTCTGTATTGACCTTTGACACCCATCCGTGTTTGAACCTTTTAGACACCCGTCCGTGTTCTTTCAGTACCCGTCCGTGTTTAAACCATTGACACCCGTCCGTGTCCCTTCGGTACCCGTCCGTGTTTGAACCTTTTAGACACCAGTCCGTGTTGTTTCAGCACCCGTCCGTGTTTGAACCTTTGACACCCGTCTGTGTCCCTTCGGTACCCGTCCGTGTTTGAACCTTTTAGACACCCGTCCGTGTCCTTTCAGCACTCGTCCGTGTTTGAACCTTTATTTCAATACACGTCCGCATTGACCTTTGACACCCGTCCGTGTCCTTTCAGCACCCTTCCGTGTTTGAACCTTTATTTCAATACCCGTCCGTATTGACCTTTGACACCCGTCCGTGTCCCTTCGGCACCCGTTCATGTTTGAACCTTTTAGACACCTGTCCGTGTTCTTTCAGCACCCGTCCATGTTTGAACCTTTGACACCCGTCTGTGTCCTTTCAGTACCCGTCTGTGTTTGAACCTTTATTTCAATACCCGTCCATATTGACCTTTGACACCCGTCCGTGTCCCTTCGGCAACCATCCGTGTTTGAACCTTTTAAACACCCGTCCGTGTTCTTTCAGCACCCGTCCATGTGTGAACCTTTAGACACTCGTCCGTGTTGGTTTTGACTTCTTTAATGATTCATCTTCATTCGTTCGACACTCGTCTGTGCTTATCCCCAGCACATTCAACACTCGTCCATTTTTGTTTCAATCTGTTTCGATATTTCGTCCGTATTAATCTCTGGCACTCGTGCGTGTTGTGATCTTACTTCTTTTATATCTTGTTCCCCAGCGGAGTCGTCTCTCCTTTTGTAGGGCGTAAATTTGTGCGGTTATTTTTGTATTCAATCTCCATGTATCTCGACCGTCTGGAAGCCTTTGCTTCCATACCCTCGGGTCCAAGAAGTTTGAATAGGGGCAGCTGTAACACCCCAAAATTTTCCCTTTTGTTTCTAACCTTTTTTGGCTTATGCTTCGTTTCATTTTCATTTCTGCATTTGCATAGTTTCTTTTGAGCATGGGATCGAGGTATCCTTCAGCAGCTCATAGCGTCATCAGTTCCAGTATTATTTCCAACAATGTTCAGAGCCAATCAGATAGCTTTCAAAGTCTTTTTGAGCATTTATTTTGCCCATTAGACATTTTGACAATCAGAAGCTCTGGCAGTCTTTTTTTTTATCAGCGATTCAGCACCCGACGATTATTTTCAGCAGTATTCCGAGCACAAAACGGAATTCACAGCATATTTCAAGTGTGTTTTAGTGTTACTCAATAGCAATGCCAAGTTTTGGGGTTCAGAGGCTTAATGGTTTCAAAACAACTGTCAGGAGTCCCTTTTTCAAGTTTCCCTCCAAAAGGCGCCAAAATTCAAAATTTGCACTATGTAACCGGTTACAGCGTATCTGATAACCGGTTACCCTTTGGTTTTTCTGCGCATTTCTTCAGTTTTTGAAATGAGTAACTGGTTAGCAGATATGCTGTAACCGGTTACTCTGGGCAAAATTTGAAAATTTTAGTTTGCATCATTTGTGATCATGTGCTTGGCATGTGCACGTGTGGGAAGGATCTAGAATTGATATTTTCATCATTTTCCACCCAAAATTCCAATTCCTTCCAACATTTCCACTCTAATTCCTCATTTCCTTTCCTAATCCACTTTTCACCCCAATTTCCACCCACTAAACCTCAATCCAAACCACATTTGAATTCCTAACCTAGCTTCTATTTAAATCAACTCATTCCAAACCTCACATAACTTTGATCCATTTTGTGAATTTTCTTCACATTTCACTCCAATTTTCTCTCAACTTCTCTCTCATTCCAAAACCCTCACTCAATGTTCCACCATCAAAGTTCAACAAATTTTGCATTGAAATTTGTTGATCTTGGAACTAAACCTTCATCCATTCACTAATTCTTGAAGAAATTCTGATTTTGCTACTGTTTTGCTTTTGGATCTAAGTTCTTGGAAGTGATTTTGGAGAAGCTTGAAGCAAGTTCATCACATTGCATTTATTTTGCATTTTTTGGTGAAGATAGCATTGGGTCTCTGGTTTTCTTGCTTAGATTCATCTATTGCAGCTTATCAACACTCACCAAAGCAATTCTCAGCTTTGTAGGTTGGTGAAATTCAGATCTACTTTTCATTTTAGCTTATTTTGCTTGTTCATGATGTAGATCTTGAATTTGTTGTGTTTGATCCATTAGATTGTGGATTTGACTGTTGTTGTTTGTTAATTGATGTGTGTTTACTGGTCTTGAGATGTAATTTTCGTGCATATTGAGATGCCCTAACATGCAGGTGATTGGAGAAGTGATAAGCTGCTGAAAAGAGATTCTGAGCACTTATTTTTGAATTCTGCTGCTGTGTAACCGGTTACAGTGTATCTGCTAACCAGTTACCCTGTTGTTTTTTGCGTATTTTCAGGCTATTTTGAACTGTGTAACCGGTTATCGGTTATGCTGTAACCGGTTACCACTGAAGCAAAACTTGATTTTCTTGCATTTTCTTGGTTGTTTGAGATCCTTTTCATGTCTAAACTTTATGGATTGACATGATGATGATTTATGGATCATTCTTGAGCTGTTGCACCTCACACTATTGCATGAACACAATTTTCTGAGACGCGATTCTTGATTTTCATCGATAAATGTTTATGTTTGTGTTGTTGACTATTTGATGCGGCAAACACGATGCACACACATTTGAATCGTGTTAATTCTTGATTGATGCTCAACTTACTGGACATGTGATGCGGGGTTGTTGTTTGCTTCCGTGGTTGCTTATGCATGATGTTTTGATCGACGTTTGATTAGTGCAACTTTGTTGAGTAATTGTTCTTGAATTGTTAGCATGATCATGTTATTCATTCTTAATGCTTGCAACCTTTATGATTGGTTTGCCGTGCTTTGTGTGTCTATTTGCAATCATTTCTTGCATGAGTATTTGTTTTCAAATGCATGGTGTGTTGTCCTATTTTCCACTGTTGTCTTAGTGCATATGTGCTGGTGTATGTGCTGCTATTTGACCTTTTACACTTGTTTTGTGTGCTGGACATGGGCTGTTGAATGCTGTTTGGTGTGTTTGCTGGTCTTTAACTGCTGTGCAGGTGCAGAGGCGCTGTTGTAGCTGCTGCTTGTTTGTTTTACTCGCCTTTTCTTCTTCGTCTTTTTCACTCCTTATCTTCCCTTGAATCTCAAGACTTGTTTAAGTCTTGGATTCACTCCCTTAGAGCTACCTAGTCTAACTTAATTTTCGATTAAGCTTGGAGTAGGATTAGCGTTAGGCTTCCCTTTGCATGCTAACTTAGGTAGACGTTTCCCTTTCAACCTCAACCATAGGGCCACCTTTGCATGACAACATTAGGAACGTTTAGTTTCCCTTTAGTGTTTTATTTTCCTTTGAATCTTCTCTTCTCATCTCATAACACTTCTAAAACACTTAATAAACATAACGAATGTTACGCTCGAGCCTTAAGTGTAGGAAATGAAGAATGAGGGGTCTCCCCTCCTCTTCTAGAGTGTTTAGCATACGTCCCATTTGGGGGCGACCATGCGATTCACTCGTTCCCGCATGGTAGACTTTAGTGCAATGTAAGGTACGAACTAACTTCAATCCACTTCTGTCTAAAAAAATACAAAGTAGACTCAAACCTTTTTCATCCTTCGGGATCGTTAATCTCAAATCATTTTCAGAAAAGGGCACGTTATTTTCCGTCTCGTCGCAAACAGGCATCGACCCTAACTGTCGGATGCGAATCTAACGTCGCTCATAAAAAACACTAACCGACCTTGTTAGGTCGAACTACGACTGCTCTGATTTCCTCTTTCTCGTCCGATTGAGGATACGTAGGCACAAGACGGCGATGTCTTGGCGAGCAACCTCCCCCCTTAGTTCGTGTCCGAACTACGTTGACTCTGACTTTCCCATTGCACGAGGGAATACGTAGGCATAGGACGAGCGATGTCCTATCGAGTCACTTTTTTTTCTTTTCTTCTTCATTTCTTCGTTCTTTTCTGTTCCCGTTCCTCCTCCTTTCCAGTAGCAGTGGAGCTCCAGATGACGACACCCTTTTATCGAGACAACAAGCGTGAATCCCATCGAGTACGATGGACGCGTGGGGGTGCTAACACCTTCCCTTCGCGTAACCGACTCCCTTACCCGTTTCTCTTGGTCGCGAGACCATGTTCTTTCCCTTCCCTCAGGTTTACGCAGTGTTTCCTTTCCCTCTCTTGGGATAAATACACATTGCTGGCGACTCTGTTTTCGCTTCACTTTCGCGTTTGTACCATGGATGAAAATCCTCGGGAGTGACAGCAAATCCTCCACCATATTTCTTAGAGCTTCCGGCAATATTACCATCTTTTGACAAACGTCCTTCACGGACACCTTCTTCCAATATCATCCCCATATTAACCATCTCAGTGAAGTCACTCGGGGCACTAGCAATCATACGCTCACAATAAAAAGGACTCAGAGTTTTCAGAAAAATCTTAGTCATCTCATTTTCTTCCAAAGGAGGATTGATCTGAGCAGCTATCTCGCGCCACCTCTGTGCGTATTCTTTGAATGTCTCCTTATCTTTCTGAGCCATTGCTTGAAGCTGGTCACGATCGGGAGCCATATCCATATTATACTTATACTGCTTTACAAAAGCCTCGCCCAAATCTTCAAAATTACGAATTCGAGTGTTGTCGAGTCCCATATACCATTTCAAGGTTGCACCAGACAAACTATCTTGAAAGTAGTGAATGAGGAGCTGATTATTATCAGTCTGAGTCGACATCTTACGAGCACACATAGTGAAATGACTCAACAGACAAGAGTTACCCTTATACTTTTCAAAGTCAGGAACCTTGAACTTATGTCGGATCTTCACATTAGGAACCAGACACAACTCATGGGCATTCTTCCCAAACATCTCTTTACCCCTCAAAGCTTTGATTTCTTTCTGCATTTCAGCAAATTGGTCTTGAATCTCTTCCATTATTTCGTAAGCACTGACATTTTCACTTAGGGCAGTGTGGAAAATCGGTTCTTCAACAAAAGGAATGGTATGAACCACAGGTTGCGGCACAGACATCACAGGCTAGACAATGGGAACAATTGGAACTTCAGGAGGCGGTGGTGGTTGATAACCTTCAGGAACAAAGTTAATAGGCATGCCCCAGGAGAAGTTAGGAGGCATGGAGTGTTGAGGAACACTAGTAGGCACCACGGAGATGGGCGTAGAGACAATCTCAGAAATGACCATCCTTTGCACAGGAGTTGAAAGTGGAGGAGGAAGGGTGACTGATTCTGAGCAGCAACCAATGATTCTATCATAGTAGTGGGTCTCTCCAAACTATCCTTCAAAGTTGTCACTTCCTCACGAAGCTCACGGTTCTCTTGTTGTAACTGATCCATCTTCTTCTTCAGATTAGCCCGAGTATTATACTGGTGCGACAGCTTGGCTGAATGAAGACCAAGAGAAACAATAAGACACCTGGAAAAAGGTAAGAAACAATGCAAAAGATGATGCTTGATGTGCAGTATGCAAATGCAAAGCCTTCAAGGAACTTCAAAGATATAAAGCAAATATTGCAAACATTATATTGAGACAACACATTGCGAAATACTGAAAATCTCATTTTATTGATAATGGAAAAGGATTACAACTTTTGGAGTACATTTTCAAGAATCCTAATCAAAACAGAAGATAATAGAAAGCTAGAAATTAGAAATTCTAAGAAATCCCATGAGAAGAAGATCCCCCTTGAAACTTCTTATTGAACTCTTTGATCTGGTCCTCTATCTGAGTCTTCTCAACTATGAGTTTGTCGACAACCAACTTCCAAGCAACTGAGGTAAAAGGAGTGTCTGAACTCTAAATGCTAGAGGAAAATAAATCCTCTTGCACTTTTATCTTCTTTTTAGCCATTTCTTCTTCATTTCTTTGCTTCAACTGCTTCTGAAGTTCTGCATTCTCCATGTCAACAATCTGGTACTTTTTCCTCCAAGCATCCCTCTCTTAACACATCTCATTCAAAGCAATCTGAAGCTTTTCTGCATCACTCATAAAAATAAGAACGGGTGTTCTAGCAGCTAGAGGTAAAGGCTCTTGGCGCGGATAAGGCATCTTCAATGTGATAGCTCTCGCTTGTACCCATTGGAGATAAGGCTCCAAAGAAACACAATTCGGCTTTCCCAAATCTTCCCTTCCTTTTCTACTAATGTGACGCCAAGCTTGCACAATCTTCTCCTTGAATGCTTTGTTTTCTTCATCCTTCTCGAAGAAGAAACCCTCCAAATGGACATTACTTGGTTTGTCTTTCATAGGATACCCCAACTGACGACGGGCCAAAACCGGGTTATAACTAATACCCCCTATTGTACCAAGAAGAGGTACATTAGGAAATCCGCCACAACTATCAATGATCTTCACTTTACTATAATCAAAGTTGTACCAAACAATATCTGAATGAGTAAGCGACACGATTTTTTACGACCATAATAAACCGTCCTTGAGGTCCCAAAAAACAGTAGACCGAGGCAAGTGAGAAATAAACCACTTGTATAACAACGGTGCACAACAAGTAATCATTCCTCCACCACGAGAATTCCTGAGATGAATGGAGTGATAGGCATCAGCGAGTAGAGTGGGAACTGGGTTTCCAATCAAGAAGATCTTAATAGCATTAATGTCAACAAAGTTGTCAACATTAGGAAAAAGGAACAACCCATAAACAAGCAAGGCGAAGATAGCCTCGAAGGCGACCTTGTTCATCATGCTAGCGAAGTAACGGGCCTTATCTATCAAAAATTTAGCAAGTAACCCCATAATACATCCCTTGGTAGCCATGTGAGCTTCAATCTCAGATATCTTCAAATGAGTAGCTTTAGCAATATCTTGATAAGTCTCTTCCAAACCAGAAAAAGGGACTCGATCAGGGATAGGCAACCTAAGTAGACCATAATACACCTCAAGTATGGGCATGAATTGGTAATCAGGGAACGTAAAACAGTGGTACACCGGATCATAGAACTCAATCAGAGTAGCCAAAATTCCATTTACCATATCGATCCTCAGAAGAGACAGCAACCTTCCATATCTATCTTTGAAAGCCTCAGGATCAGCAACCAAAGACCCTAGCTCTCGCAGACCTTCTAACTTAGGACTCTTGAAAGTGTACTTCTTAGTGTTCCTTCTTCCAAAATCCATGGTGAAAAATCCCTACAATGTTTGCAACAAACATCTTTAAGTTCCTTGAAGACTTGGTCAAAATGATGCTATGAATGCATGGATGCATGGGTGCAACACCCACAAACAAGACCACACAAAGCACACAAGTTCAAAGGTTCGAGTCACGAGCATGGAGTCAAGGGACAAGAACAAACCCCCAATGGTGTGTACTAAGGTTTTATCAGCACCTGTAGAACACGGTTCTAAAAAGTTCCCAGAGTCCTCAATCCTCTTTCAGATATTACTAGCACGTCGATTACTCGGGAATCAGTAATATTCTCAAGAGAACCTCGTCTGAGTGTAGTATCGCGTATCAACTATTTCAGGTTTACACCCTCATAGTCACTGCACTACGTCCTAATTGGCCAAGATGGATTAAAGGTATACTACGGTCCTCAGCTTCTCAGGTTCCCAGGTCAAAAATGGCAATGTTTTCATGATTACTCGATCGACACATACCATCCTCAAAGGGGCCTCCACTGAGTGGTGGGTTCTCAAGTTCACTTGTTCGGGGTTACCCCTTAGAAGATTCCCTGACTATACCACCGCCTATCATAAGAGCTCTCAGATCCGGGTATAGGGTCTATCTCACCTCTCAATATCACCCAAACAGAACAACCAATAACAAACAAATCAAACAAAAAGCGATAAATAAATCAAAGTAGGCTAAACCCACTAAGAACCAGACTCCCCAGTAGAGTCGCCACTTTTCTGTAGCGGTAAAAATTGTGAGTGTAAGCTATTGATTAAATTAACTCATAAAGTAAGAGTCACCACCGCACTTTTATTTTATCCAAAAGGAAAGGAAAAAGAGCGAACAAAACCTAAAGAGTTCTAAAACAAGAACAAATAAACAGAGACTGGGTAAGGGGGTTGGTTATGTTAAGGGAAGGTGTTAGCACCTAAAACGTCTATAGTACTATATATGAACCCTTTGAAATATCTACGTTTTTTGGTTTGAAAATGGTTGTTTGAAAAGAGAATGGGGAGATGAGAAGAGAAATATATTTTAAGATTTTTGTGTTAGGAGAGACTTATCGCCTCATGCCTACGTACCCACAAAGTGCAATATAGGATCAAAACCTCGTAGTTCGTGGTACAAATAACAAAAATTTATTGGTTATGATTCATTTTATCTTGAAAAGACAACCCGTCATTCTCAAGAGAGAATACTCAACTGATTACCCAAAGGTATTGGAAAGAGGCATTTGCATCACATTAAGATGGAGGATTTGCTTGGATTGAAATCAACAAGACTATCACTTCAACATCTAAGTGGAAAATGGCCATACTTTACACAAAATACCATGGTTAGGAGCTTTACATCTCATCAAAGAAGATGAGTCGTGTCTAATATTTTTGAAAAGTTTAAAAGAAAAAGGTGCATAAAAGCACAAAAAATTTGAATGAGTTTTGTATTTTTTTTATGTCTTTTTGAAATGGTCAAAATATGATTAACATGGATTGAAATTTATTAAAGAAAAGCAAAGTTTGAAAATCACTTGACCAAAGTCAAGGTTTTATTATGAAAGCGATTTTAAGTTTGAAAACAATAAGGCTTTGAAAAAGGGAGAAGATTTTGAAAATTTAAGAAGGGGTGGAGAATAAGGGACTATCCTATTGCATAAAATAAAAGTTAAGGTAAGAAAGATCTAACCACATGGTGGCACTCTTAAAAGCATCATAAGAAAAGAACTTCATCCTCTTGAGCCAATAAGAAAGCCAAATAAAGGCTAGAATACCAAACTCCATAATGATCCAAAGCACAAGGAAGAGAACCCTAATTCTAAGTCCATAGGTCCATAGTCAAGCCAAGAAGTCTAAGAATATAGATTCTCCCATGCAAGGGATAGTGGCCATGGTCCAACATTAAGAGCACAAGTCTTTTAGTGGTTTAATCCTTTATTAATGTTTTTGAGTCCAAATGGACAAAAGAAAAACAAAAGCACAAGATAATACGGTCCAAGTGGACAAAAGAAAAATGACATAAACATAAACATTATATGATATAATGAGCAATGAGCAATAAAAAAATAAAGAGAGATAGAGAGCAATAAGGAAACATAAACAATATAGTAATATAATAGTATATACATAATAGTAGCACAAAGGCACAAGTGCCAAGAGACCTCAAAAAGGCAACACCGAATATTCGGTCTCGCGTCTTGAACTATATGGTTGAACAATGTGCTTAGGTCAAGGTTACTGAAGACTTGTCAGAAGATTGATAGAATCAAAGCCTCTATGCAACAAGATTTAAACATTATGAGCCTAATACAAAAGAACAACCATGCTTGGGCGGACGATCATAAGTTCAGGCCACGAAAGTTCAAGTTCCGATTCGGATGGGGAGGGACAAATGTAGCGCTATGTTAAGCAATTGCCAAGTGACTTATAAAGAAGTCACCCTACTTGAGGCCGGTCAATAGTGATCTTTGTGCTAATGCATGCTAGATGAACGATATGTAAATCGTCATCCGAAAGCAATACCGCACAAAAAGAAAATAGGTAGCGATCTAGTCTTGATAAAGAATTCAACAAAGAAATTCTAAGATCCATAAGACTTTCATCGATAAAAAAAATAGATGAAGAGAAATCCAAATTGAATTACACTTTCAAGATCCTTTCATCTTCAAGTTCAATAACCTTTAATTGATAAGTTTAAGTGTGAAAACATATCACTAATTCAAAGCACCTCAAATGAATTCAACAATTCATTTAAAGATAGATTTGAACTAATGAATTTTTAATTACTTTAACCATATCCAAAGTCCATTGAAATTAAAGAGAAATTAATTTCAACAATGCACTTCAAGGCCAAAATAAGAAGAAAGGGGAAGATAAAGGAAGAAAAACCAAAACAGTCCCAAAAACAAGCCAAGAATTGCATTCTGTCTCAGAGTAACCGATTACTCTAATTAGGGTAACGATTACTCTGCATGCAGTCAAAAAAAATGTGCAAAAATCAGCATGATCATCTTTCAAAACTTTCTTCAAACACCTCATGATCATGGAATTGAAATTGCACGAAATTTTAAGTAAAACAACAGTAAGAACCAGCAAGCAAACACAATTACAAGATCCAAGGGATCAAGTAACAAGGATCTTCAAAGATCTACATTATGGATAATGAAATTGAAGCTTCAACAATGGTGAGAGATGAATTACCACTTTAAATCTGAAAATTACTCCAAATTGCTTCAAGATCCAAACTCCAAAGCGTTGATCTAAGAGAATTGATGAAGAAAACAAGTTTGGATGAAGGTTTTGCTCAAAGTTGAACAAGATTCAATGTGAATTCTAGTTAACTTTCAAGAGAAGAAAAGTGAGCTTTGAGTGAAATTTTGTGGTTGGGGAGAGAATTTGCAAGAGGTTTTTTGGCTCTCAAAAGCTTGTGAAATGAATGAAATGACGCCTTTATTTATAGGATTTAGGCTTGGAAATTTTGGTGGTTTGGAAATGAAAATTAGGCTTGGAATTTGAATTTGGAGGAAAATTATCAAAAGAGTGGTGATTAGTGGAGGTACATGGTGGGAATTAATTGTGATGATGTAGGGGAATCAAAATGAGATGGTCTAGAATATTCCACATGTGATCAAAATGATGAAAATTGGTGCCAATTGCTGCTGAATTTGAATTTACTGCCATTTTTTCAAATTTCCACGAGGGTAATCGATTACCCTAATTGAGATAACCGATTGCTTAATGCAAATTATGAAGAAAAAAAATTCCTTTTGAGTGCACTACTGTGGTTCGGCTCGATTCTTTTGGTTGTCAAAGAAGGCATGGAAATAAACACATGAAACTTGGAGTCTCTTGAATAATAATCAATTAAATCTTGGAAACTCTTGATCGGATGATTTTTGAATTGTTTGCAGATCAACTTTGACTTTGTTCAGATGAAATCTATTCGAGCTGAGGGACTGATTTTGATATCCTTGATCCAAATTCTTCCTGAAAAAGTTAGTAAAGGAAAATAAACATTTTTTTGGATTTTAATTAATGATTAGTAAATATAAACAAAAAACAAACATTAAACAAACAAAAGAACACGGGTGCTTGGCGATCTCACTCAAGAACAAACCTTCAGAGGAGGGCAAAAGAACCAAATCTTGTGATCTTATTTGTGGTATGAAATGCAAAAAGACATGTGAGATCTTAGGGGTAAAAATTAGGGTATTACAACCTATATGTTACTTCTCTAGCTTGTATTAGCACAAATAGTGTATTGACCGGCCTCCCATAGTATGACCTTCTTCATAGGTTGTGTTACGATTGCTTGATATAGCGCTACATTTTGTCCCTAAATTGAAAATCAAGTTGTTTTTGTAAGCGAGATTGGCAATCTCTTACTCTCCATAGTGTGGTGTGTAATAGATTATCTCTTTGTCATTAAGGGAGCTAGTTGGCATACTTGTTGATTTTATCTAAGTTGGAGCCCTTCCCTTAATGATGTATAGATTCAAGTTTTCATGCTTATGGTTGATTAGTCGAGTATTCTCCGAAAAATAATAAATTGTTCTTCATCGCTAACACTAACATACTAACTATATAATTGCACTAACTTTACTTTATGTCATTTAATTTTTGCTCTTTATTTTCTTGTCATTTATTTTATGCTTATACTTTTAGTATCTTATATCATATTATCATCTTGTTTTTTCTCTTTGTCCACTTGGACCTTTGTTTATGCTTTTTCTTTTTTTGTCCACTTGGACCATGCTTCTCTTAAGACACTAATAAATATCAAAACACATAAAATACTTGGTTCTCTTAATCTCGGAATGTTGTGACCTTGTGATCGGACTTGGACTTTGGACTACGAACTTGGATCTAGGATATTTGCCATATGCTCTTGGAGATTTGAGACCTTGGACCTTAGTGTTGCCTTTGTCTGTTTGTCTAGAAATTTTCTGTGTGCAGGTGTTCATACTTTGACCTTGTGAAAATCATCTGACGCAAGACTCTCCTAATTGGCTTTTAACCCTTAGGAAGACCTTACTTTGACTTTGCTATGGCTTAACTTGGGGCTTTCTTCGGATGCTTTAATTCATCTGGTTAGTTTGCTTGCGATTTAAATCCAAAAGGAAGAGGATTGCTTATGTTGACTTGTGGTCAAGTGTTAGCTCTTTGTGTGGTTAGATCTTCCTTTTCTTTAGCTTTTATTTTATGTTTTAGGGTAGCCACTTCATCTCCTCCTCTTCTTCAATTTTCAAAATCTTCTCCCTTTTTCAAAAACTTCTTGTTTTCAAACTATAACCTCTTTCACAATAAAATTTGACTTTTGTCAAGTGATTTTTCAAACTTCATTTTCTTTAATAAATGTCAATCAACTTTAAACATACTTTGATCATTTCAAAAAGACTTAAAAACACTTAAACTCATTCAAATTTGTGTGCCTTTGTTCACTTTTTCATTTAAAACCTTTCATAAAGTTTAGACATGAGTCATTTTCAAAGTTGAGATGTAATTCTCCTATTCGCCATAGTATTTAAGATGTTGACATTTTCCACTTAGATGTTGAGTGATAGACTTGTTGATTTTTATCCAAGCAAAAATCATCCATCTTAAGGTGATGCAAATGTTGCTTTCTTATATATGTGGGAGACTAGTCGTAGTTTTCTCCTTAAAATGATGACTTGTCTTCTCACTTAAAATGGACCATAACAAACCATTTTTGTTATGTATACCAAGAACTACGGAGTTTTGATCCTATATTGCACTTTGTGGGTACGTAGGCATGAGACTCAAGAAGTCTCTCCAAACACAAAAATTTTAAAAATATCTTCTTCTCCCATCTCTCCAATCTTATTTCAATCAAACATTTCAAACCAAAAAGCGTAGATATTTCAAAGGATTCCTATAGAGTACTATAGACATTTTGGGTGCTAACACCTTCCCACTGCGTAACCAACCCCCTTACCCAGTCTCTGTTTATTTGTTCTTGATTAGGTTTTGTTTGCTCTTTTTCCTTTCCTTTTGGATGAAATAAAAGTGCGGTGGTGACTCTTGCTTTATGAGTTAAGTTAGTCAATAGCTTACACTCACAATTTTTACCACTACACATGGTTACAACAGGGGTAGATGGCGCCCCTGAATTCCCTTTGTCCAACCAGTGACAATTATTGGCTTTAACTTTGACTACCTCAACCCTGTGGAGAGAAAGGTGGTTCAACTTTTGGATGAACTCAAAGTCATGAGATCTTGAACCATGATCATCTTATATCAAGGGAAAGAGAGCAATATTGCCAAATACATAAGTAAGTATGGTAAAAAAAGACCCCTACTTTGGAGTTATTCACTCGTTATATAACATACATTTTTACTATACCTTTTTTGTAGAGAAAATATGTTTCATTCCCCTGGATGAAAGGAAGGAAGGCCTGGCCCAAAAAAAGGTTGAGCGTCAAATGATGGATAGTCCTGAGAGTCCCCCAGGCGGCCTCATGATGAGAGGGAGAAAAAGGCATGCTAAAGGCCATGCCCCCGACGACACCACCCCGAGGTCCAAAAGAAAGGTGGTACCTTTTATCAAGTTCCCAAATATGATACAATAGTAATCCTTGAAGAGAAGACGGGAAAGTATTATTCTCTAGCGAGGAACAACCCACCCCTAAATCTTTGATGTGGATTGATCCAACGCTCAATGTCTTGCAGTTTACTTGCGCATGCCACCCCTTTCTATGAGACTATAAAGCTATATGTAGTGCGGCACCCAATAAGTTATCTGACTTGATAGAGGATCACCTTTTGAGGGGTCTATTGATGGTGCATGCACAACGAGTAAACCACACTTGAGCGATGAATGAGATGAAATACTAGCTCTTAATTTCCAATGGATGCCTCGCAAAGGGAAATGAGAGAGTGAGGACCTTAGGCAAAGAGAAAGATTATTTAACATCCAAACTTAAAATTGTGGCGCTATAGGCCCAGGCTATCGCTCCATCAGAGAAGAGCCTAAAGTAATCTTTCAAGGAGGCCTTACGCTCCCAAAAGAAGCTGGGAGAAGAGTTGTCCATGCTTAAAAATGAGTTAGTGGACACTTCTAACTAGTACTTTGAGATGGTGAATGATGAAGTATTCTTTCTCTATAATGACTTGAACCTAAGTCAAATAGATCTATTCAAGGTGGTCTGTGATGGCCAGTTGGTGGAAGAAGAATAAGTGTCGCCTCCTACTGGGTCTGGCATATCTCATAATGGGGGCGCCCAGATTGGACTTGAAGGAAACAAGGAGGGGGAAGAGAAGACTCTAGAGGAGAATTTCGCTTGTCAAAATGGCATTTCAAAAGAAATGTGGGATACAGAGTAGGGCCAGCGAGCTTGAGGCTAGATTATTTCTTCCTATTGTGGCTTTTAGTAATCATGTCCCTAAAGGTTTGTGTAATTAGGCTATGAGGGTATTTTTGTTGATTAAAGGTGCCCCTAAGGAATTTTTGTACCTGTTACCCCATAGAGGTTTAATTAATGAAGTGTTGGTCTCAAATGCCTTTTCCTTACCTTTCTTGTGCAAATGCTTTTGTTATATTGATTTGAGAATTTTTCTCGCCATCGTTTGACCCAGTAAGGCGACAAGGATTCTTTCATGAAGATCCAATGTAACTAATTGACATGTGGGCAGCAAGGATTTCTCCATGAAGATACAGCATAAGTAATTACCTATATGGGGGAAAAAGATGCTTCCATGAGGATCCATCATAATTGATTTCCTTTATGGGCGGCAAGGATTCCTCCATGAGAATCCAACATAAGTGATTGCCTCTATGGGCGGAAAGTATTCCTCTGTGAGGATCTAACATAAATGATTTCCCAATGGCCGTTTTTGATAAGATTTTTTGTTCTGATTCTCAATTCCTGCATAAACAAAGCAACAATAGTCCAAAATCTATATAATAATTTGAGGCGGCTCATTAAAAACCCATGTGTATCACTACCAACGTATGGGAAAATAGTGTTCCCCACAAAATAAAGAATGTCATGAAAATTTAACCATACACGCGACAGAGATTGTATCACACCTCAATCAATCTAAACAAATAAATTACATTAAACTAGACATGGATTAATGCCTAAAGTAATTAATGGGTTTTGACTAGTATATTCTCTTACCAACTTCATGCTCCTCTAGAGTAGGGTGGTCAAATATTCGTCTTCGGAAGCAATCTCTTATAGTTTGACTCCTAACTTTAAGTCTACAATGTTCGCTTCTTGTGCACTTGGTTGTTGGATGAGGACCATGACCATAGTCATCCTCTTCAGCTCCAGGCTCTCTAAGTAATTCCTCTTGGTGATTTCTTAATCCAACTGGATAACCCCCACTCGTCCATCGGAAAGTAGGTATTTCATGCATAAATATAATATGGACATTATGGCTCAAATCTGGTTGAAAGCAGACCGCTCTATAATTATGTTATATGAAGAAGGTGCATCTATAACAAGATATCGTACCTTGATTAGGCTTGCACTCTACTCAACTCCAAACATGATATTCAAGGTAATATAACCTTTTAAATACACTTGTTTTCCTGAGAGTCATGGCAGGATCATATACCACCTTAATGTTGTGTCTCTGAAGGTGGAAGATAGAAGCTTACATTTCAAGGAATCAGAAGCTCCAATGATTTTCATCTATGTGCTAATAAAGGTGACATGTTCATAGGGGTCGCTGCATCTATCAAACATAGTCGAGGGTGACTTGAAGTTCTTTAGATCTGGCACCCCCATATTTCATCAAAGATATGTTAAGGGTCTAGAACTTCAGTCTCCTCCGTAGGGTCAACCTCATGCGTGCATTGCTTGATGTGAAAGGCTTTGTCCTCCTGAGTCTGATTCTGGCGACGTAAGTCATCCATGGAGATAGGAATCTCCCTCACGACTTCTTCATCACCTGTACTACTGTTAGTTGGAGCTACTACCTTCTTGTTCACCATATTGGATAGTGGGGTGGAAGTTGTGAATAACAGTCTGATGCAATAGTGGCCTAAGTTATTTTTATTAGTGGCACATAGTGGGTGCCAATTATACTTCCTATAAGTGCAATGAGTGACAACCCTAGTCGTGTAGGGTTGTCTGAGGGTTTCGGATTTTGTGGTGTTAGAGCAACCTCACTGAGGGATGATGAGAAGCTTTGTATACGAGGGTTTGTTGATTAAATTAAATGTCCTTCCTCAATTCAATGGTTGAGGTATTTATATGAACCTCTTGAGCTTGAGACTTAGAACCCAAAGAGCATGGTTGTCTTTCTCTTTATAAAGGGAATTGTTATTCCCTTATTTCCCTGGAGAGTTTGGCTTCCCTCTTTGGCTGCTTGTCTCGCACTGTTATGAGATAGGCCATGTCATTCCCCATGTTTCCATAAATTGGCGAGTAATATAGATAATGGGCAATATAACCAAATAGTAGACGCACATCTTAATAAATTGGCGACTAGTAAGTATGCTAGGAGACATGTTGTATCACCTATTCTTATATAACATTGTTCCACCTCCTGCAAGCCCTTTACAAATATATCAAGAGTTTAATTTGTGGGACAAAGAAAAATAACAATCGCGTTAATAGTCTCAAACAAAATTGATATATCATATAGAATAAACAAAACCATAATAGCAAAAAGAAGATAAAGAATCATAATACATAAAAAATCATTTACCTAATTCGATCAAATTGATCTACTCTGATAAAGAGAACAACACTCCTATATGTTAACGATCAAAAGTCTTAAATAAGAGATTATAAATAAATTACAAGTAAATAGATTTTCAAGTTTGTAAGAACACCTTTTATTTTCTATTTAATTTGTGATTTAATCTCTCATTTTTTGAATACATGAATTGCACACAATTTTAAAGCATTTAGTAGTGTTTCTTAAAACTTATAGGCAAAATTACACCAGGGGTCCTTTAAGTTATTTTATTGTAACAGGTTGGTTCTTTAAGTTTTTTTGTAACAATTTATTTCTTTAAGTTACCAAATGTGTACACCGTTGTCCTTTTTAAAAATTTTGTTTCAAAAATGACTATGTGGCATTAACATGAGTGAGGTGTCAGTGACGGTGATGACATGAAATTTTTTATTTTTTATGTTTAAGTAATTACCCAAAAGTACCTTTTCTTCTTCGTTTAGGACAAAATTTATATCAAATCCCTAGTTTCATATCCTTCTTCTCCCTTCGAATCATTCCTCTCCCTTCTCCATCAATGGCTTCATATAGTACCAATGGATCAAATCCACGAAGTCGGAATTCTCAATCATTCATTTTGAGTGCAACTCATGGTGAAACCACACCAAGATGTCCTTGTGGAGCCAAAGCAATGATACGAACAATTAGAAAGAAATGACGAAGCTTTGGGAAGCTCTTCTTTGTCTTTTATGATTTCGCATAAATTAGTTTATGGGTTATGGATGTTATATGTTAACAGAGTGAAGGTTCTAATTGTGGATGCAATTATTTTTAGTGGTGTTAAAAAGAATACAATGATGAAGTGCAACCAGAAATACAACAGTCACAATCTTCTAAATGTTCAAAATATGAGGAAAATGATGTAGAAATCAACATACTTAGAAGGGTCGTTAAGAATATCCGTGGAGATGACAACTACACTAAGGAGATGATGAAGAACATGTTGAAGATCTTGAAGAATTTATTCTTTGTCATAATGTTTTTAGTTTTGATTTTCGTAGTGCTAATGTGTATTTTAGTCAAGTGGTGATTATGGTTAATATTGATGTTAATGTTGTAAGACATGTTGTTAATGTTATGCAGTAATCACTTTATTAATGTGTAATTTTCCCTTCTTTAATCTTAATGTTTAGATTTTGTCCAATTTTATGTTGTAGTAAGTTCTTTTGAATTACGCAGTGGTTAGATTTTATCCAATTTTATGTTGCAGTAAGGACATATTTGTCACACTAAAGAAAACATAAAGGATTTGTTTGTTACACTAAAGGAAACATCAATGACCTGTGTGGTGTAATTTGGTAGACTTTAAAATGACATGTGGGCAACTCATTTAACTTGAGGTGTTTCATTTTAAGTGTAAAAACAATGGACCTGAAATGTTGTAGCGGGTCCATGAAATGCTGCAGTGGTTCTTATTAGTGATTTCCTTGTTTGGACTCTTGGGGTGGTTGTGTTTGGGCTTGTGTAGTTTGGTTTTGCGTTCTTCTTGGTTGATATATGAGTGGTCTATAGCAAGCTCGATAAGTCTCTTTCCTATATAAGGGAGGAATGTAATTTGATTGGTCTTCATCTCTAATTTGGATACATGTAATGCATGGTACCATGGAATGCCAGTGAGCATCTAACTCCTATGAGAGAATTGCACCTGTTTGAGATCAACTATGAATTTATCTCCGATCACATTTATGTGCCTTACTTCATAAATCACCTCACTAGATAACCTTGTAAACAAATAAAATGCAATGAGTTCATTGCTAATATAAAATAGAATTATGAAATTAAATCAAGTATTGAATTACCTAGTCATAAAGAACCTTGAGATTTCTTGTTGTCTTTCAAGCCCTCTTTTAATTCTTGGAAGTACATAACCACCATAATCTTCAATCTTAGGTACATTAGTTTCCTTCATCCGCCCATCGTATCTTCTTCACTTGATGGTTCATTATCTACCAAATTCATTCGTCCACCCTTCATTTTTTGGGTCTTCCCTTTTTATTTTTGGAACTTCCAGTTGCCTTCTTTTTCTTTGGTCTCTCACCTTTCCTATTTTTATCTTGAGGTGTTTCATCCACTTCTAATTCATCCCCAGGTTGATCATTTTGGCCAGCAACAAACCCTCTTACTCCTACCAACACTTCATTAATTCCATCATTTAATACCTCGTCATCCTAGTCATTAAACTTCCACCCTAATGCACTATCATCACTCTGTTCATTATGGTCAGTTTCGGCTTTTATTAGATTTTGGACATATTGGAAAATTGTAGCATTTTGTTCAGGTATCTGAGGTAAGGCCTCAGGTTGTGGGTCAATATAGATTTTAGCTTGGGCAGTTTGTGGTTCAACTATTTCTATTACTTCAGGTTGGAAAATAGGGTGAACTATGTATAGGTCTACCTTTCCATTAGCCTTGGGCCAATTTAGCAGTTCTATTATACCAAAGACATTTTCTAGCAACTTTAATTCAACAACAAAATCATACCACATTTTAAGTACCCCTGGATACCCTATTTCTTTAACAACACCCAAAATTTCAAGATAATTCCATCTATCACCATCACACTTCCAATTTGAGACTTTTCCTCCAACATATGTACCCTCATCATCAAATTGTCCCCCGTGATGAAAATCAACATAGAAAATATTCAATTTATTGTCCTGATTACATCAACAACAGTCCCATTACTCTACAAAAAGCAACATTACATTATAAGGGACCACTACCCTAACAAGTAGAGAGATGATGCACTTTTGTAGAATAAAAAAATAAGGGACCACAAATAGAAATAAGGGACCACAAATAAAACCCTAGACATAAAACAAGCAACATTACAGACAATTTGAATACTCACCTACAAACCCTAAAATGAGAACTACAAAATTAGGGAAAACAAAACATACTTCTATTGTCCAAATCTTCTTTTATTTAGTTTTTCCCCTTCTTCTCCCTTCTTTGTTTGTACTCGGCTATGAATCCTTCAAATCCTTCTTCTCCCTTCTTCATTCGTACTTGTGTTGCTCTCCTCCTTCGTGCCTGAGTTCCTCTCCTTCCTTATGTGTTCGTCCTTATTTAGGGATTTATGCGTCTTCCATATCTCAGTTTGAGATTTAGGGGTTTCTGCATTTGTCGCTTGTTACTAATTTAATTTAAAATTCCATGTTATCACCATCATTGACACTTCACTCAAGCTAATGCCACATATTCGTTTTTGAAACAGAATTTTTAAAAAAAGGTAACAGTGTACACATTTGATAACTTAAATGACCAAGTTATTACAAAAAAAATTACTAACATATATTAGTAAAATAACTTAAAGGACCCCTAGTATAATTTTGTTAAACTTATATTACAACTAATGACAACCTCATTCTATAAAATATTAAATCCTATGAATCCTCTCTCTCTTTAAATTTCTTTCGATAGAAATTCTTCCATGTCTTCAAAAGAGATGGAACTAAAATCAATTTAAATGTGTGTCTCGCACACTTGGCGGATGAGCTCTCAAGCATTGGTATGTCGATTTAGCCAAAGTATCAATATAGAGTATGTACATGGTATTGATATGTGCATAGATGCACCCCTTTTTTCTATTTAATATGCGCGTTGGTACCCAATTGGTACATAAACTAAAAAAAATAAAAGTTTTTTTTCATCGGTTTGTATAAAATTTAAATTTTTTAATTTATTTTTTTATAAGCAACGAAATCATATATACGATATATTTTGAGTACATCAATTCGAATACAAGAATCAAACAATTACAAGAGAGTATAACATCCACAACTAACAATCCTACATGTCGGTAATGACCGAAACATAGAAGCACCTAGATTAAATAATCAAGCGGAGATTTAAATCAATCGTAAAAACTACACTTAATATAAGATTTGAAAAATAAAAGGTCAATTTATATAATTATGGGTGCTTGTTTGCAACTTTTAAGTTTCAATATTTGACTTTGTAAATTATTGACATTTAATTTTTTATGTTATCGTGTTAATGGTGGCAAACTCACCATGGAATTTCATGAGGAAGAAGAAGCAGTTGCAACAGCAAGGCAAGAATGAATAACAGAAAGTAGTTATGAAACTGAAACTCTTCATTAGTAAAGAGTAGATTACAAGAGTAGTATATATATACAAGATAAACCTTATCTCTATTGTATGGTAAGTAAGAATTAATAGTAAGCTGATGTGGCACTTAAACAAGGGAAAACTATACTATTATGTACAATAAAAAGTGAATGATATACTGAAAATATTCTATATACTAACATCCCCTCTCATGTTGGAGTGTGTATGCTACAAAGTCCCAACTTGGCCAATGTCTTCTTAAGAGCAGGGGAATGAAGACGCTTTGTTAACATATCAGCTAATTGATCATGAGTAGAAATGGGGAGCAAATGAATAAGCTTGGATTGCAATCTTTCTCGAACCATATGACAATCCAACTCTATGAGTTTGTTGCGTTCATGAAATGTGGGATTATGAGCTAAATAAATTGCTGACTTGCTATCACAAAAGATGGAAGCAGGTTAAGAAAATTCAACAAGAAGGGCACGAAAAAGATACTGCAGCCATTGAATTTCACATGTGATAGAAGCCAATGCTCTATACTCAGCTTCAGTTGAAGATCTAGAGGAAGTGTGTTGCTTCTTTGATTTCCAACATAGTAATGAAGAACCTAACATCACACAATAACCCATAATTGATCTTCTAGTGTAAGGGCATCGAGCCCAATCAGAATCAGCAAAGCCTAATAACTTCAAGTCACTAGAAACAGAGAATAAAATGACAGTAGCTGGAACAGACTTGAGGTATCTTAAAACACGAGTTGCAGCCTGAAAATGTGGGAGTCAAGGTTGAGCCATAAACTGGCTCAAGTGTTGAATAGCATAAGAAATATCTGGTCTTGAATTAGTTAAGTATATGAGCCTACCAATTAACCTCCTATAAGAAGAAGGATCTTCCAATATAGCACCTTCATTGATAGAAAGCTTGATATTGGGATCAAAAGGAACTGAGGAAGGCTTGGCTGCAAGAACACCAGCATCTTGTAAAACTTCAAGAGTATACTTTATTTGGTTTAAGAAAATGCCTTCAGTGGATCTGGCAATCTCAAAACTTAGAAAGTATCTAAGTTGTCCAAGGTCTTTAATTCTAAATTTCTGATTCAATAGGGTCTTAACATGTTTTATCTCAGCTAAAGAGTTACCTGCCAATACAACATCATCAACGTATACAAGGAGGGAAGTATAATGAGGAGCTTCATGCTTAACATAAAGATAATAGTCAGCTTATGATTGGTGATAGCCAAGAGATATCAAGAAAGCAGATAATTTGGAGTACCATTGTTTACTGGCTTGTTTTAAGCCATATAAGGATTTTTGTAATTTGCAAACTTTGGATGAATCAAAGCCAGATAAGCCTGGTGGAAGGGTCATGTAGACCTCTTTATGTAAATCCCCGTGAAAAAAAGGCATTGTTAACATCTAATTGTTCTAGATGCCATCCTTTTATAGCTGTAAGTGACAGAAGAACTCTAACAGTAGTAAGTTTGGCAACAGGGGAGAATGTATCAAAATAGTCAATACCATCCATTTGAGTGTATCCTTTGGCTACTAATCTGGCTTTGTAATGCTCAATAGAGCCATTTTCTTTATATTTAACTTTATAGACCAAACGACATCCAATAGGTACCTTACCAGAGGGGAGATCCACCACAGTCCATGTTTGATTCTCTTCAAGAGCTTTAAGCTCCACATCCATGGCATTAACCCAACAGTCTTGTTTAATGGCTTGTTTATAGGTGGTTGGTTCAGTAATGGAAGAAGTAGCACAACAGAAACTTTTATAGGAAGAAGAGCATTTTTCATATGAAATGACAGAAGAGAGAGGATAGACAATGTTGGAAGTGAATGTAGAAGGGTTATTTTTTAGCAAGATAGCAGTGATAGTCTGCTAAATAACTAGGAGGATTGGAAACACGAGTAGAGTGTCTAAGAGGAGGGTTGGAAAAAGTGTTGGTATTGTTATCATGGATGAGGTTAGGTGAAACATTTGTGGCAGGATTAGGAAAAAATAAGGGACCAGAGGATTCTGCTGATAAAAGGGGGTTATGACTATTGGTATTAATGTGACTATCAACAGAAGAAGTACCTAGAGGGTATATAGAACCAGGAGGACTAGGAGAAGTACCTAAAGGGTACTTAGAACCAGGAGGACCAGGAGAAGTACCTAGAGGGTTCATAGAACCAGGAGGACCAGCCTACTGTTTAAAGGTGACTGACTCCCTTTGTGTACTTAATGGTTCATCATCTGAGCTATCAGACCTGTGATGACCAGGCTATTGTTCTGAGCTAGGGATAGAATTAGTTTTATCAAGAAAAAGTGATATATCAGTAGAGCTAGGGGATTGATGTGATAAGTCATGATCAGCATATTGAAGTATAGGGTTTTGGGTAGAACTTTGGTTTTCGTTAGGGGTTTGGTCAGTTTTGAGTAAGGAGTAATTAAATGGAAACATAGTTTCATAGAAAATCACATGTCTAAAACCAAAGATACTATTATGCTAAAGAGCATATAAGAAATAGCCTTTTGTGCCATCCTTGAAACCTAGAAAGAAAGATTTTCTAGCTCTTTGATCAAACTTGGATTTATGTGGTAGATTAGAAACAGCATAGCTCAAACAGCCAAAAACTTTTAGATGAATGAGGGAAGGGGTTGGTTGTATAATAACTCATAAGGATATTTGAGGTTGAGTAAGGGAGTAGGTAACCTGTTAATGTTGTGGACAGCATGAGCAACACAAAAATTCCACATATTAAGAGGAATGTGTGAATGAAAGTAAAGAGACCTAGCTACATTCAATATGTGCTGGTGTTTTCTCTCTACCACCCCCATTTTGTTGGGGTGTGTAAGCACAGGATTTTTGATGAATCACACCTTTTGACGGGAAAAAGTCAGCTAGGGTGAGGAATTCAGTTCCATTGTCTGATGTAAAGTATTTTAGAGTGGTGTGAAAGTGATTTTCAATGTAGGCTAGAAATTGGATAATGCTTTGTTTAGTTTGGTCTTTAGTTTTTAAGAAAATTATCCAAGTATATCTGCTATAATCATCAACAAGTGTTAAAAAATATTTGTGACCTAGCATTGAAATGTTAGAAAAGGGACCCCATATATCAGCATGTAAAGGTGTTTTAGACTTGGTAATACTATGAGGAAATGATAATTTCTTTTGTTTGCCAAAGTGGCATGGATCACAAGGAAAAGTATTATTATTACACTTTGAAGAAATGAAAGGAAAAAGTTTGGATACATTTTGCAGCCCTATAGTAGAAATGTGTCCTAATTTTAAATTCCAAAGAAAAGAATTATCTTGTACAAATGAGTTACAAACATGACTATGTTGTGAAGAATCAAGCACATATAATCCTCTAAAAAGTTTAGCTGTACCAATCATTTCCTTGGAATGATTCTGCAGGATTTAGCATGAGTTATCAGTGAAATGAACAACATAGTCATTAGTTTGTACAAGTTTGGCTATAGAAAGTAAATTGACATGGAAACTAGGATTGTATAAAACATTATGAAGGACTAAGGTTGAAGAGATAGCAATGCTGCCAGAAATAGAAGCAGTGACATGTGAACCATTTGATAAACTAACATGGATAGGGACAATGGTTTTGTGTGAAGTGAAAACAAACAAATCAACGGCTATATGATCAGTAGCACCTGTATCAAGAATCCATAAATGAGAATTCTTACCACTTTCATGATGAGAATGAGAATTTAAGACAAATGGTGATGTGGAGATGGAATTGGCCTTTGGGTTGGTCCTGGACAGTTGGAGTAATTCCAGGATGCTTTGATATTGCTCTTGAGTGAAACCAAGCATAGACTGAGGTGAACTCTGCTTTGGGGATACCTGACCTGTTTCAACAGAAGCAACAGATTAGGATTGTGAGTTTGAATTAGTAGATTTTCCTTTACCTCTAAATCCATGTGGATATCCATGTTTAAGGAAGCATGTTTCAACTGTGTGATTGGTTCTCCCACAATGAGTACACACTCTATTATGTCCCTTTGCTCCTCCATAGCCATTATTTTTGCCTTTGGAATAATTGCTTATATTCTTGGTAGAGTTGGTGCTAGAAGATGTGTTCAAATGAAGAGTTGTGGATTCTTAAGAAGCAGGCCTATTGGAAATTACAGACTGAGAATTAATTAGTTATCTTTCTTGTTGAATCACAAGAGCAAAGGTCTTTTCAATATCTGGTAAAGGATTCATCATCATGATTTGAGTCTTGGATTGAGCAAATTTCTCATTCAGGCCTTTGAGAAATCGTATAACATAATCTTGTTCTCGATACTTTTGAATTGATTCAAGAGCACCACATGAACAAGGTATAGCACAAGAACAAGCTGTAATCGGTCTATAAGCTTCTAATTTATCCCACATAACCTTCATTTGTGTAAAGTAATTGGATACATCGAGATTACCTTGACGAAACTTGTACAAATCTTCTTGTATATCAGATATGCAGAAGATGTCACCTTGTGAGAAACGGATTTGCAGATTCCTCCATACTCCAACAGCACTCTCAATCCATAGAACATACTTAGCAATGGATTCTGAGATAGAGCGATGAATCCAAACTAATACCATGGTGTTGCAGCGAACCCAAGGAGCGTAAAGAACATCTGATACCGGTGGTTTAGGAAGAGTTCCATCTATGAATCTTTCCTTGTTCTTTGAAATCAGTGCAATACGGATTTGAAGAGTTTGTAGAGAAATCTGTGAAGCTCTGGTAAGCCATTAATGGAAGATAGGAAGAAGAAACGATTGCAAATGAAAGAAAGAAGCAAATGTGTTCAAAAGAAGCAGAAACGATTTGTGAAACAGAATTGAGAAGAAAAATACGCAAGATGCGAACAGAAAAGCAATCGATGAAGAGCAATGGCTACCAGAGCTGTTGAAGCTATGATACCATGTTAATGGTGGCAAACTCGCCATGGAATTCCATGAGGAAGAAGAAGCAGTTGCAACAGCAAGGCAAGAATGAATAACAGAAAGTAGTTATGAAACTGAAACTCTTCATTAGTAAAGAATAGATTACAAGAGTAGTATATATATACAAGATAAACCTTATCTCTATTGTATGGTAAGTAAGAATTAATAATAAGCTGATGTGGCACTTAAACAAGGGAAAAACTATACTATTATGTACAATAGAAAGTAAATGATATACTGCAAATATTCTATATACTAACATATCAAAGAGATTTTGAACAAGTTGCTTTTTAATTTTAATATTTTGTTATCATTTAAGAATTATATAATTTGTTAATGCTATTTTTTAAATAATTTATATTTTTATATTATTTTTTAATTATATTTTAAAAAATTAAACATCCATACTGATATACCTTAGTTTTTATAAAAATATCAAGTTTGTTCCCTTAAGATAAATCAGTTAGTCACGGTATAAAAATATTGGATACGGTTCAAATGTGCGATATTCTATTTTTTCCTATTTAATAACTTAATAATATAGATTCCCATTTATTTAAAATTAAGGCTTAAATACACTTTTAGTCCCCCTATTTACAAATTTTTAACGTTTTAGTCCCCCTTTTAATTTTTTTCAGCCTTTTAGTCCCTTAAGTTGTCATTTTTTGGGATTTCTTGTAGTCCCCCTCCTGTTTTGATTATGTAGCACTCAAATTGGTGAGTGGGCATGCTTAGTCATATGCCATGTCATTTAATTTAAGAGACATGTCATTTATATATTTTAATAAAACATTAAAATTTTAAATTAAAATGAACCCTAATATTTTAATGTTAGACAATCTACCTAATAATGAACCCTAATTTTTGCGTGTTCATCCCTTTCTTCATTTCCTGAAATTCTACTACTACTCCTTCTCCTCCACGTCTGCTACTTCGTTTTATCCATATCTTCTACCTCGTCTTGTCCATGTCTGGCTATTCCCAAGCAAGGAGTCGCACGAAATCCTATTCGAATTTCAAATTGACCCATGGTGAATGTATGTGCGGCCTAGAAGCACCACTGATGACATCATGGACTGAGTCTAACCCAGGAAGACGATTTTATGGTTGTGGGATGTATAAGGTAATATTTGTCTATGATTTATCACTTCTACTTTCTCCAATCATGAAAATGTCTTACGTTTTTTTCTCTTATGTTGCTTGTAGCTTGTGGGACAAAAGAGGTGTAGTCATTTTGTTTGGTATGACGAAGAGATGACCCTAAGAGCAAAAGAAATGATTACAACTTTGAAGGAAAAATTATGCTTAGAGCAGAATAAGGTTAATGAATGCATGGTCAAAGAGGCTGAGTTGAAGATGAAGATCAAGTTCCTCAATACGCAACTGAAGTTTACATGTGTTATGAGCTTTGTAATGTTATTAGGTTTAGTTGTAACAAGTGTAATGAAGTAGGTTGTGGTTCAAAATGATGTTGTATGTTTATGGTTTAGTTGTAACAAGTGACAGTATGAATGTAACCCATGAATTGATGAATGAGAATGATGATTTTTGGTTTAATATGTTTATGGTTTATATGGTATTTGCTTTAATATGATTATGGTTTATATGGTATCTTGGTTATATGGATTTGGAATAGCTGAATTGTTGAATTAGCAGATGCAGATGCAGGATTATTATAACAGATGTTGCTTATAGGACATGTTCATTTGTTTACAGATTATACATGTTCCATTTGTTTACAATTAAAGGACATGTTCCATTTGTTTACAATTATAGGACATGTTCCAATTATAGGGCATGTTCCCATTAAAGAATATGTCAATTCCAATAATGCATATTTAAATGACAAGGAAGTTGAAACTGAGCATTACTTCATAGACATATCATTAAAGTTATTACATAGACAACAAACTGACATAAACCACAAAGCCACAAAGTTCAAAGACTTGTTCAACCACATAAACCACAAACTGACATTAAAGTGCTACAAAATGACACAAAGAACCTAACTATTACAAACTGACATGAAGCACATAGAACCTAATTTGAACTAATCTTGAGAAGATTGAGGTGCTTGTGATGAGTTCCCAATTTCTGTTTCAGCTGCCTTTGGCTTCTTTCCACCTTTTGTTTCAAGTTTCTGTTGAGGTGTTTGTGATGAGTTTCCAATATCTGTTATAGCTGCCTTTGTCTTATTTCCACCTTTTGTTTCAAGTTTTTGTATCTTTCCATCATTTGATGCCTTGACCTTCTTCTTGTTGCCACCTTTGGGAATGGCTCTCTCAGCAGCCCTTTTTCCTTTGCAACTCCTTTTGTTGTGTCCCATGGCACCACATTTATGACAACTCACAGTTGTAAGCTTCCTAGGAAGGACATGTGGATTTCTTGGCTCATCATTCACTTTATTCCTCATTTTTTTGGGTCGACCAATGGCCCTTCTGAGCACTGTGGTTTGATTGGCACCTGGCCCTCCAACAAAGGCCATAGTTGGGGCCCATTTGTAGGATATATTATATGTGAATAACTGTTAATGAAAACAGACTTCCTGCACAACCAATTCAAACATACCTCAGCAGAAATTTATCACAACCAATTCAAACATGACATAATAAGCAAACAGAATAAGCAAACATAACAATTAAAACATTCTACATAGACAACAAACCTGTAATACTCAGAGACATAATCTTCAGGTTTTTTCTTGTTTTGCCATATACATGATATGGCATGACTACATGGAATACCAGTCAAATCCCATTTTCTGCAAGCACATGTCTGTTGTTTTAGATCTACAGAGTATGTCTCTATGCCATTAGTGACACCAAAGATGGAAAAATCATCATCACCATGCCATGTGGGTGTCAAACCTTCTGCATGTTTTTTGTTCTTTTCAAGAAGCAATTGAATCCTAGGGCAAATATCACCAGTGTATGTATTCATAAGCTCCTTTTGACTAGTTATCCTCTTAGTCAAGTAATGTTTAATACCTTCCAACAAAGAGATTATGGGTTTATCCCTACACTCCAGAATTGCCCTATTGAAAGCCTTACACATATTATTAACTTGTACATCACACTTAGAGTATGTTTTGAAATGTGACCTGGTCCATAAGTGAGCAGGGATGTCCAACATATTCTTCTAAGTTGCTTCCTTCAAATATTTTAATCGTTGCATTGCCCTCTCTTATATTGGAATGGTTGTAGCTCTTGCAGCACTCCACATTGCCCTTTTCAATTCAAGTCCTGGATGTTTCTTCTTCCAATTTCCATAGAGATGCTTCACACATAGTCTTTGCTCCACATGCTGACTTACACTTTGAATAGCTGGTACTAGACCCTGCGGAAATTTATATGCAATTTTAGTATGAAATTATTATTAAATTAATATCAAAATGAATATGTAAGGGATACCTTTTGCTCATCTGAAATGAAGGCATAAGCCCTGTGCTTTATTTCAAGTAAGTATTCAAGTAGAAGGTAGATGAACCACTCCCAAGATTGTCTTGTCTCTGCTTCCACAATAGCATATGCAATAGGAAAAATCTGATTGTTTCCATCCCTGCCTATGGCTGCCATCAATTGCCCACCAAAGTCACCTTTCAAAAAACAAGCATCTAACCCTATAAGTGGCCTACAGTATTTGGCAAATCAATACTTGTAGGCCTCCAAACAAATGTATATCCTTTCAAACATTGGTCTTTCCTTAGAATCAGCACACTGCACCAGAACTATACTATTGGGGTTTGATTTAAGCAGCTCTTCAGCATAACTTCTAAAATGTGAAAAATTGATTAATTCTAGCTCCTTGGATCATTTCCATTGCCCTCCTTTTGCCTCTATATGCTTGATCGTGGGACAATTTCACTCCCCATCTGTCAAATGACTCAGCAATCAAGCCCACGGGTTTCATATTAGGGTTATGTCTTAGAATGTTTGTAAATTTCTTAGCTAGCCAACTTGTTTTTGCTTGCCTATTCTTAGGTGTTCTACAACAACTATGTTCATCTATAAGACTAACAACTTGCCAAAATTGATTACCAACCCTTTTACTAAGTCTCATGTAGAAATTACAACCATCTATACACTTAACTACTATCCTCTTGGCATCATTTTTATTAATGAATATATTTTTCTTCATATCCATTGCATACTCCTTTATAGCCTCTCTCACTAACTCTTTGTTGTTAAAAACCATACCTAATTGAAATTTTAATCCTTCACCTCTCCTATAAGCTAAGAATTTCTCATTTTCTTCATCATCCTCACTATCAGGAGGAGTATGTAACTGATCAGAGTCATCATCACCATTTGTCTTAGCAGCTTGACACACATCCTCACCTTCACTTGATGAATCATTCTCACATTCACTTGCAACATATTTGAAATTCTGGTATCAGATGTATGATGTTAAGTGCGATGTCACAACAACACACTCTGCTAATGTGAACAAGGCAATAACAAGCAGTAAATAACACAATGAATTTTTTTCACCCAGTTCGGTCTAACAACCTGCATCTGGGGGCATACCAAGCTAGGAAGGAAGTCCACTATTAGCAGTATCAAATTACAGACTCAACAGACCAGTTGACAATCCACTAACTTAATCACTACTCAATGACCCTTCTATCTAAGTCCCCCCTAGATAAGAGACTCTATCTCACTCCCAATCATCGCAATGATGTCTAGCAGTCAACATCTCAATCACTGCATCAACAGCTTGATTTCTAAAAACTCTCCAAACACATAGAAGACACACTCCTATAACAATACCTAGACATGACCCTCATGACTAAGAACAATACTTAGAGTTGCTTAACAGCTTCCTCTAAGAACAATGACCATCTCACAATCTGAGTGGTTCACACATACCAACTATCCTAGAGAGTGGTTCACAAACTCAGCCCTTAGAATTTACATGATGGCTGGCTTTTCTTAAACTAGGTTACAATGCTTCTATTTATAACCTTTTTCCCAACTGGATTTGGGCTTTAAATCTCAGCATATTAACTGCTACAAATCTGCAGAAGATTCTGCTACTAAATAGATCTTCAATTAAATCTTCAATCAAATCTTCAATTAAATCTTCATATCTTTTAGCCGTAAAAACAGCAACAAGATCTGCTCCAAATCTGATTACAACTGAATATATCTTTACCAAGATATTCGCCTACAATCTCTCACTCTCTTCATCAGAATATCTCTCCAATAACAGACACACGTAGCTGTAACACCCCAAAATTTGCCTTCTTGTTTTTAGCTAACTGGCTTATGTTTCTTTGCATTTCTTGCATTAGCATTTGTGCATAGCATTGGTTCTTAGCATGGGATCAAGGTACTTGGTTCATCTCAAAGGAGTCTCATGCCTCAAGGTGTGTTGTGGAGGTCATCATATCTTCATAAGATCAAGAATGGCAAGAGTTTTCAAGTGAATCTTTCCCTCCTAACCAGAGGGGCCAGATTAGGGTTTTTGGGTTCAAGGAACCTCTTGAGAAAACTTTGTGGATTCAAGTATGCTCTCATATTCCATAGGCTCACAAGTGTTCATGGATGGAAGGCTTGGCTAGTGGTTCATTGTGGAAGGTGTTCAGTGGATCAGTTGCTTGTGAACCAAGAAAAGTCAACTGTAAGGAGGAAAGTCAACCATGGAATTTTGAGGTCCTCTTCATGATTTTTAAGGTCTTATGCCCTCATATGGTCCTCAAATGTCAAGATCCATGTCATTCATCAGGAATCAAGAGTTTGTGCAAAAGTTACTATTTTTGGAAAATGACCTATAATGTGAAACTTCCATTTTTGGCAACTTTTCAAACCATCTTCAACTTGACTTTTCATCATCAAAGAAGCTTCAAATGGATTTTCCTCAAACATGAAAGTTGAAGATCTCTCTCTCCCCTTTCCAAAAAGTACTAGATTGTCTCCATACCATTTGTGAAACTCAAGTTATGATCAAAAGAAGGCAAGGTGTTTTTTAGGGTTTTCTCATGAATCCATTTTTCCACCTTTTGCGTTTTGGTTCAAAATGACTTGTAATTGGTTCTAATGCTTCAAGTTATATTGCAACATCAAAGTACACTCCATGAGGACCATTTTTGACCCATGAATCAAGTGAATTCGCGCCATGTTTCTCACTTATTTCACAAAATGCATTTTTGCAAGATGGATCAAATCTCATGAATCAAGCCACTACAAAGCCCAAACCCATTCTATTTGTGATCAGCAGAAGAAATGTGAGTGAATCACACTTATTTCATGACTAAGGCACGTGTGGATTAGTGTGTGCATCACAACTTGCATTTTTGCAAATCACCTTGGATAGCCTTAATCAAGGGATTAACTAAACCCTAATCATGCTCAGAGGTTTAACCAAGTGTATATAAGAAGGATCACACGTTCATTCACTCCTCATGCACTCTCATTTGCTCAGAATCCCAATTTTTGCTCTCACTCTTTCTCTCTTCGAAACTCACTCTCCTTGGAGTTTCTTTGAGATTTTATTTCACATTCTTGATCAGTGAAGTAAATAGAGCAAGAATCAACCATTGATTGAAGCTGAGAGTGAGTTTTTCATCAGATTCAGTTTTGGAAGGTTCAAGTTCAAACCTCAAGATCTAGCACGATTCCAAACTCTAATTGCATTTATTTTGCAATAAGAGGTTCTAAGGAGTAGATCTGCAGCTTCCAGAGGGTTTTCTTGGTGTATTTTAAGCTCTGCAATTCTCAGGTTAGTGTGAAACTCATCATCATATAACTTGATTTTATGGTGTGCATTTTGTTCCTCATGACTTGCTGATGATTCTTATATGATTTGTTGTGAATTTGAACGTGTATTATGGTTGTATTTTGGATCTGAAGTTTTTAGATCTAAACTTTATCTCTTAGATTTGCCTTGTGTGTTGATGATCTGTTGAAATAAGTTGCATATTCTTGATCCTTGTTGAATTCTGAGTGGAATGGTGTACTTATTCTTGATTTCTGGAGATTTTTGATGTTGAGGTCGCCGGAGAAGACGACCGGAGCTAGGGCTCTGGCGTCTGGTTTGTTTTTCAGGTCACCGTAAGCTGAAGGAGGAAGATGAAATCTGGACCGTTGGTGGTCCAGATCTGATGGTTCATGCTTGGCCACGCCATTTAAAATCCTCTCCTATTTTGTTGATTGTGTGTTTTTAATCCATGGTTCTTATTATGCACACACAGATCTGAGCCACACATCTTGTTTAATCTTTGATCTGATGATTTATTTGTGTGCGTTTGATTAATCTGATGGTTGTTGATGTGCCAACACATTAAAATATCATGTGCTTCCCACGTGCTTTGATTTTAATTTCTGAGTGATTGGATGTATGCTTGTGTATTGTTGTTATCATGAATCTTTAATCATGGCATTTCATCTTGATTACTTGTGATTTTGATTGACTGAATGTGGAGTGTTGGATTAATCTTGTGGCTGGTGTGAGTCAATCATGTTGACTGGGTCCTTGTTTTTTTGTTTGGTATGCGCTGACTATTTGAGTGGACTGGGCTTGCTTTTCCCACCCCCTTCTCTGAGCCCATTCAATTTTCAACGCGTTTTCTTGCTTGTTGCACCCCTGGCTTCTTTATTTTCATTTTATTTCATTTAATTGTTTCATTTTCATTTATAATTTTTAAAAAATAGTTTTATGCATCAAAAAATTATGAAAAAAATCATGAAGTATCTTTGGAATTTTACAAAATTTTGGTAAATTTTATTTTCCATTTTTATCTTATTTTGTGCATCTGAATTAATTGTTTGATTAATTTCCTTTGTGAATTTCTTCAATTGTGCACACCCTGACTTGTTGATTTTTGTTCTCATCATTGGTGTATGATTTGCATCCTATTATTTTTGCATATTTTAGAAGACATCTTTAGGTTCCTAAAAATGTTTTTCTCATATTTTTAAACTCATTTCATGTTCCATTTTAGTCCCTCTATTTGTGCATTGTCCTCCTTTGTTCTTATGCAACTTTGAAGCATTGTTTGAGGTACTTGACTTGTGAATTTTTGTGTGATATTTTGGCATGTTGCTAGCATCTGACTTAGGACACTTGGGTTTTAATTTCACAATTTTTTAATGTCATTTGATATATGTTTGATTATTTGTGCTTAAGTGAATTATGCACGATCATCTCTTGACATCTCTTAACCCTAATTGTTTTGCCATGCCTAATTGATTGAGTTTCTTTGTGATTCCTTGCATGAGTATTTGATATGATGTTTACCCCTGGTTGAGGTCCCTTGTGACCAAGCTTTGCAATTTGTGGATCATGTTTGGATATGCTTTATGTGCTTGAACTTTGATTTCCTTTTGTGGACTTTCTTTGGTGCATAATGTTCATGTTTTGATCTTTTCTTGCACATGAGAATTGTTGATGATGGTATGATCTTGATTCTGACTTTCTTTCATCTTCATCTTATTTTTCTCATTTCTTCTTGATATGAAGTTCATTGGTGCTTAATTGTGCATTTCATATAAGTATGCTTGCATTCTTTCATGATTACCTTTGCATGCTTACTTGAGATGTTTTGCATGGTCTTTGAGACTCGTTTATTGAGGTAAGTTGGATATACTTGATATGATGTGCTTGCTGCCCTATCTTGTTTCTTATCTCATCCTTCTCTTTCTCATTCTTCTCTTTCACTCTCTTCCTCCCATGAATCTCAAGACTTGTTTAAGTCTTGGATTCTCTCCCTTTAGAGCTACCTAGTTCAACTTAATTTTTGATTAAGCTTGGAGTAGGATTAGCATTATGTGTTAGGTAGTCGTCTCTCCTAAGCCTCACTAACCATAGGTTACCCATGCATGATAACATTAGGACTCTTAGTTTCCCTTTAGAGTTTCCTTTGGGTCTTCTCTTCTCATCTCAAAACTTCTTGAAAACACTTAATAAAGATAAAGTGTATTGTGCACGAGCCTTAAGCGTGGGGAATGAGAAATGAGGGGCTTCCTCTCATCTTTCTAGAGTGCTTAGCAGGCGTCCTGTCTTGGGACGATTCGTTAAGTATTCGTCCCTATGCCCTAGACTTCGGTGCAATGCAAGTTATGAACTAACTTAAGAAAACACTTCTGTCTAAAAAATACAAAACCAATTCAAATCTTTTTTATCCTTCGGGATTGTTGGGTTTCAAATTTCATTTTCAGAAAAGAGCTCGTTGCTCACGTAAAAAACACTTACCCATTCGTGGTCGTACCCACGAACTACATTAGCTCTGATTCCTCTCTCTCGTCCGATTAAGGATATGTAGGCACAAGATAGCGATTGTCTTGGCGAGCAACCTTCCCCCACAGTTCCCGTCTGAACTACATTGACTCTGACTTTCCCATTGCACTGAGGGAGTACGTAGGCCTAGGGCATCGAATATTTCCTACCGAGTCCATCTTAGTCACCCCCATCCCCGTTTTCTTTTGTTCAGCCATAGATAGTAGGACAGCTCAACCTCCGTTTAGACAACAAGCGTGGATCCCATCGAGTACGATGGATGCGTGGGGTGCTAACACCTTCCCCTCGCATAACCGACTCCCGAACCCCGGACTATGGTTGCGATGACCATGTCTTTCCCCCTTTCTCTTCAGGTTTATGCAGTGTTTCCTTTCCCTCTCTCGGGATAAATACACATTGTTGGCAACTCTGTGTTTTCTGCGCCACTCTCGCGTTTGTACCGTTGGATGCGAATCTTTCGGGAGCGACAGTGGCCCTCATAAAACAACTCAGACTAATGTTTTATCAACTGATGTCTTAACATCAGGTTTGACATCAGCACAGAACCTACAACCATTTACAACTTGACACAACCAGAATGTTAGAAACTCGTGTTGAAACATCAACCATGACATCCACATTGTTTTACCAAAATTCCAGCCAACTACAAGAACTAACAATCTCCCCCTTTGGCTAATTTTGGCTAAAACACTTTCAGCTTGCAGCGGAAAAACACTTACTAACATTCACAACACAACCTGCAGCAATACCAACCAGCTGTAACAACTAGTAACTCAGCACAAAACAAATTCCCCCTCAAAGCAAGAACCATCATACCAGCTGTTCAAACACGATTACTCCCCCTCAAGCCTATACCAACAAAACTAGGCAACACATGGGCTAACTCTCCCCCTTTTTAGCCACAATTGGACACCCTCTGAATCTGACAACTAACATACTCAGAACAAAATCCAGACTCAACAGCTACTACTGTACATTCTCTCCCCCTTTTTGGTCAAAAATTGACAAACATTGGTGTAAATGTATACTTCTGATTCAATCCATTGACACACAAATCTATAGAACCAGGTCTAAACTGTCAAGTACACCATGAACTTCACCAGTAACACAATGTCATGACATCTTGTCTGACATTACAAGCTGGATAAACAACTTCTTCAACAAAAGATCAACTCTCCCTATCTAAGATAAACAGTGCTCCTTTGCAAGAAGAACACCTTAAATGAATGGAAAACATAAGACTCATTTTCATGTCTTCAAGAGCGCACCCTCTGTTCAACACACCTGCTAAACGCATTCACAAAATGCTTAATCCTCAAACAATCCAAATACCAAAAATCACATGATACCCTCTTGGTTTGTTATCTTCTCATGCTCCAAAAATCGCATCTTGCCAAGATGATCAACTTCTCTCTGTAATATCCACAGGAATGATCACAATGAACTCCTTGATCATAACATTTGGAAAATCCAGACACAGTCTTCATCCATCCATTCAGGAATGCTTCAGACAATCATACACACACAATGCCTTCCACTGAACTCACACACCAAGACAAGTGTGACATCTCCCATCAACAAAGACCCTCACAAAGTAATTCCAAAATCTGCACAAATAAAATCGTCCTTCAGACTCCTCCACAGAAGCATGTGCACATATGATTCAAACAATTAGCTTCACATGGCTAGAACCATTCATGTCCACACCAACATGCCATCCAACAGCCTAATGTCATAACATGTTATCTGACATTATATCCTCAGAAGAGGCAACCAATCTCCACGAGCTTGATCATCATGCAAGCTTCACAATATGTGCACCTTTGCAGCAAAATCCATAGACAAGTACTCTCCCTGTCATGGTTAACTAAAGCTCTAGATGGAGATGAACATTTGAGCACACTTGCTGAGCACATTCACATATTGTACTTTCACTCTTGGAGAACACATTCAAGTATCCTGACTGGTATGACACTGCTCACAGACTCCACAAATTCTCAGCTTTACTGAGATCTAATCTCTTCAAGAGACACTTGTAGCAAAAAAAGGAATATCTCTTAAAAAATGTTTTGATCAGATCACATCACAATCTCTTCTGACAAGAAACAACAGTCACTCACACATGAAGTCACATCATGCTATTCGTGAGGAACAAAAGGATCACCATCCTCCTTTAAACAAATTGTTGGATAAAGATCAAAGTCACATAGATCCCCCAATTTTCCAAAAGCAGTCATTCCCTATCATACTCTTCATCTTCAGATTTCCAAGCAATCAATACCTGATCTACTTTAGTCTTCTCTACATTCTCCATCCAAGGCAGACCTTCTACTTCATCATTCTCCCATATGACTATGTAGACGCTCCTTAGGCATAATGTATGCACCAAACTCCAGAACCAGAACAAAATCATCCTTTACCAAGGATATCCAACCCAAAAAAATGTTCTAACATCTGTTAGGACATTCTTTACACACCATGGTTCTAGATATGCTCCACTACTGAGCTTACTATCAGCATAGTAATCCAAACTGAACACTGCGTCACCAGCTTGAACAAAGAGAGCTTCAGAAAGCCAGAGAGGACTAAACTCTCATTCACCAAAAGAAGGTATACTTCCATCCTCAACCTAGAACTTCTGCCAAAAGCTCCAAGAGAATTAGAACCTCCTTACATTTTCAACTAAATACTCTTCTGCACAAGAGCAATCGGTTTCAAGCATCCTGCTTGAATGCACACAATGAAACCAACCAAATTCCACCTTTTGATTGATCTCAATCTTCTTCAGAACTCCCACAAGATATCCTGGTCCACCTATGAAACCAGATCTTCAAGTCATATGAACTACTTGCTCCAAAGCAAGGCATCTTGGATTCACCAAGCCTCTTAGTCATGTAACATCTTCTCAAACCACAACTCCCGCAAACTGTATGAGATAGATCTTTTTGAAGCATCCATAACTTCCATTACTGTAGATCACCTCTATCTTAAGCTGATGTGCCACATCACCAGCTGAGACTTCTGATGTTAAGCTAGATGTCAAAACATTATGATATCCAACTGTTGAATTCAGCTCTTCCTTCTGCCACTTAGAAGAACCTCCTCCCTTTGCAGAAACAGATTTCCATGCTCTCATAGACTTGATTCAACAATCAAGTTTGAGTAGACAACCTCCATCCTGCTCAGAAACTCCAAAGACTTCAAACCTACCACATCTGAATCTTCAAAAAATAAGTAGTCCAAGACTACCCCATAACTATACCAAATAATGCCACTTCTAAATACACTATAGAACACACAATCTTATTGTTATAATCTCAAGATTCTTTTAACCATCATGATTGTTTCACAGAGTTCTCACACACCAACACACCACGAAGGGAAATAAACAGCCACATAGAGGAAAGTATATTCTCAACACTTCAACAGTCCTGCACTTTCACATCAGACATATACATAGTCTCCCGTCAATGTATTTTGTCATTAGTTGAATGCACAACCTTATCAAAAGCAGACAAATACTCAACTCCTGTCAAGGTAACCTTCTCACACAACAGGCATCTGCTGATTCTTTTTTAAAACAAACCATCATGACAACCATTCACACCACAAAAGCATTCCAGGTTAGGTCGGTGTCTTGACCTTTCACTCCTCCCTGAGCAAAGAACTGAAATGATGTTTTAACATCAGTTCCGACATCAGCAATCATAGTAAATCACACTAAACATCTATTATGGCTTTGGAGACAACAACCATAGTAATCCACACACATCTCTTGCAAGGGACACAAGAGGATTGACCATCAGTAGCTGATCAACCTTCAAACCCAGAACATACACACAACCAGGAACCATCATACTCTACATTTCAAGAATCTTCAAACTTTTAATGTTCAGACCTCCAGTTTGTCTTTGAGATGTTGGATGCCATCCTTCTGTACCTAAAGGAGAGAAACCATTGACTGGTCATCACAAACAGCATAGACAAATATGCTTCTCCCAACACTCCAACCTACAAGGATGCCCTTCAATCCTTACAAAAAGATGTTCCATTATGTGAGGACACCACATAACTGAACTCCAGCTTTAGAGGAAACTCTCATGCAGATACCAGGGAACCATAATCCTTTGGTAAAAAAACACCAACTTCTCCTTGCACAAATCTGAAATGCTCATCCTATGGTTGGTACACACATATAACTCCTTTCAAACAGAATATGCTCCATGGCCATAAACAAGATTGCAAACAACTGGCTGCTTTGATCAGAAGGAACTTTCAGATATCAGAGAAAATGTCCTTGACATTTGAGCCTGACCTCCACAAAAACAAACAGCCTATGAACACCTAATCACTTGGATCAGCAATACACTAATCCAATGAGTGACACTATATTGATCATCTCTTGACCAACATACATATCTAAGACATGTTTCTTGAAGGAAACTTCTTAGACACACAACCCAGATGCCTCCTCTTCCAAGCCAGGAGTAGGTTCCAAACAGATGTGATCAATACACATTTGTTTAGCCCCCAAGCATCTGTTATGCCATACCTTTAACCAACACGATTCTGCACAATCTGCTGGTTTTATGTTCCAACAACTGGTAGGACATAAGTTCTCTTCACAAGAAACACACCAAAAGATCCTTTAACACAGCCCAGAGATTGACCTTGTAAGGTTGGAGGCAAGAATAAATTGCTTCTAACTTTCTTTAGACCTCTTTTCAACAAGCTCATATAAGAGTTCCTTTATGAGTGGACTTGGGATGAACCACAAGTATCTTTGGCAACTCTAACATGCTAGTTGAAGATATCCTCAAGTATCACCACACCATGTGATACATTTTCAGAGGAGAACAGAATGTTGCAGCCTTAACACAAAACCACCAGGAATTTTCCATCAGATATATATATGCAGCGGAACACACACCAGAAAAATCCTCTACAACCTTCAGGCAAAACATAATAACCCTTGCACAAACACGACACTCCATGTGCACTAGGTCAACATAGGTTTAAAAATAAGTCAAACCACACAGCAGCTCACCAACAAAGCTACAAGCCTGATAACAATAGATAGGTCCAATACACACCCTGTCATGAACAGTTCATCCTCCACTTCAAGGAATCATACAAAAATCTCTATGAACTAACCAAGTCCATACACCATCTCAGCAAAACTATCTTCCTTGCTCATGAACCAGAAAGTATTTTCCCTAGATCTCATCCAGAAACAGACAGGATGCCTGCTCTGATACCAATTGAAATTCTGGTATCAGATGTGTGATGTTAAGTGCGATGTCACAACAACACACTCTGCTAATGTGAACAAGGCAATAACAAGCAGTAAATAACACAATGAATTTGTTCACCCAGTTCGGTCTAACAACCTACATCTGGGGGCATACCAAGCCAGGAAGGAAGTCCACTATTAGCAGTATCAAATTACAGACTCAACAGACCAGTTGACAATCCACTAACTTAATCACTACCCAATGACCTTTCTATCTAAGTCCTCCCTAGATAAGAGACTCCATCTCACTCCCAATCATCGCAATGATGTCTAGCAGTCAACATCTCAGTCACTGCATCAACAGCTTGATTTCCAAAAACTCTCCAAACACATAGAAGACACACTCCTATAACAATACCTAGACATGACCCTCATGACTAAGAATAATACTTAGAGTTGCTTAACAGCTTCCTCTAAGAACAATGATCATCTCACAATCCGAGTGGTTCACACATACCAACTCTCCTAGAGAGTGGTTCACAAACTCAGCCCTTAGAATTTACATGATGGCTGGCTTTTCTTAAACTAGGTTACAATGCTTCTATTTATAACCTTTTTCCCAACTGGATTTGGGCTTTAAATCTCAGCATATTAACTGCTACAAATCTGCAGAAGATTCTGCTACTAAATAGATCTTCCATTAAATCTTCAATCAAATCTTCAATTAAATCTTCATATCTTTTAGCCGTAAAAATAGCAACAAGATCTGCTTCAAATCTGATTGCAACTGAATATATCTTTACCAAGATATTCGCCTACAATCTCTCACTCTCTTCAGCAGAATATCTCTCCAATAACAGAAACACGCAGCCCTAATAAAACAACTCAGACTAATGTTTTATCAACTGATGTCTTAACATCGGGTTTGACATCAGCACAGAACCTGCAACCATTTACAACTTAACACAACCAGAATGTTAGAAACTCATGTTGAAACATCAACCATGACATCCACATTGTTTTACCAAAATTCCAGCCAACTACAAGAACTAACAATATTCATTGTCACTTTCACTTAATGAATCATTGCCATTATCCTTTTCCTTTCCAATCCCTCCCTCATTTACCTCCACATTCCCATATTCCTTTCCCTCCACATCCTCATTTACCTCCACATTCCCATATTCCTTTCCCTCCACATCTTCATTTCCTCTCCCTCCCTCTACATTCTCATGTTCCTTTCCTACCTCAGCCTCATCTATAATGGCAGGAGTACAAACTGAGTGCTCTACATACACATCTACAACCTCATAATCCTTAACATCAGCAACAAATTTTAGCACATCTTCATCACAGTTTAGGGGTCTAAGGCCACGGGAAAAACTATACTTGGGGTTCCAATACCATAAACACTTAATATTGACATATCCCTCATTGTGAATCAACTTTTCCAATTGCATATAAGACACATAATCCATATCTCATTCCCAGTTCATTTCAGAAATTACCCCATTAACATACAACTTCACAGGTTCAGACACAAACTTTTCCCTAAGATGAAATCGTAGCCTAATGCCTTTATTTTGACTTGGTCTGTAATAGAAACAATGGTTCAGAACAAATATCAATATTGGGGACCACATTCATAAAAAAAAAAAAAAAAACCTAATTCAGATTAGACAACAATATTTTGTTCCACATTCAGAATAAACAACATGTTTTGGGACCACATTCAGAATAAACAAAAATATGAAGGGACCACATGTTTCAAGAATGGAAACATTGTCCGTACTATACCTTAAACTCTAATTCGCGTTAAAAAGTTTCACTTACCTCATGCAAAACTTCACTTCTTCCTTGCCTTTAGTTCGTGCTTGCTTTTTGAAATCCATTGTGTCTTCGTAAATCCTTTGCAAATCTTTCAGATTGTTGATGAACTCAGAGACTCATGGAATGGGATTAGAGTTTTTTCCTATACGGTCAATTATATAATTTCCAAATTTTGCAGGCTAATTAAAATAATGAAAATAACAATTTCATGTCATGTCAATAAATTAGTCTCTTAAATTAAATGACATGACATATGACTAAGCATGTTCACTCACCAATTTGAGCGCCACATAATCCAAACAGGAGGGGGCTACAAGAAATTCCAAAAAATGACAACTTAAGAGACTAAAAGACTGAAAAAATTAAAAGGGAGACTAAAACGTTCAAAAATTGTAAATAGGTAGCTAAAAGTACATTTAAACCTAAAATTAAAACTTTAGTTTCTTGAGACTTGTTCATGCATAATATATATTTATATGACTGATTTTAGCCGAGAAAATGGAATCATATTGAAAAGACAAAGTTGCAAAAAAAGACAATAATTTGCACGTGTATGTATGTTCACATAAATGCGTCTTGTTCCGTGCTCAATGTCATTAACTCCTCTTACGCAAAGATGTTGTAATAGAATGGTAGGACATCTCTGGGATATACTAGTTTAATAGCATGCGTTCTGTTCTGTTGCCACAGCCCACAGTTGCTTGCTGTTACCACATCACGGTACCACTGTTACTTGCTGTATAATTACTGTTATTATAACACAGAAATCATTAACAAAACCGTCCTCACACATTAACGTATTCCTTCCTTTATTCACTATTCCCACTTCAAGTCTGCAACACTTTGATTATAGTAATGTATTATTTGATATTTATTTGATAAAAAAGATTATACTGCTCACTGATATACTCGATAGTGATAACTAAATGGTGTTGTTTTTGATATATTCGCATTTCCTGGCCGTGGCGGAAGATAATAATAAGCCATGGACATTTCCCTGACTCAAGAATCTCACCGACATTACCATCTACAGAAATAGGTACAGTATTATATATACTATGGGACAAATTAAGACAGATTTTTATTTTTGTTGAATATGAAATTATGATATTGATATTTGAATCGAGTTATACGGATGCACAAAAACTATCTTGAAATTGCAGCTTTTAACTGTTATTGTATATACCATATGTTCATTTCTTTCTCTCTCTTTTTTGGTGAAAAAAAAAAGGAATAGCACTCCCTAAAGCGAAAAGATTAGAAACCATGAGGGTAAACATTACTTTTGAAAATACGAGGACTATATGTATTATTGGGGCATCATGTGAAAATACATATTATTTTCAGATTTCGGAGATGTTTTCCTGACGCATCCCAAAGACACGTATCCTAAGCCAATTATGAGTCACTCCTTAAAAGTGTCCAGAAATGCGTCTTCGTAATCTGTCTGTAAATGCATCTTTGTAGCATACTAAAACGTAAACAGAAGCAGAAAACCAGAAATTTATATTTTGACAATATAAAATTATTATTCATAACATAAAATCGACATTACATAGGTGATGTCAACATAAAATGAAACATTACATTTCAAAATTCATGTGGACGCTTCAACATCTTCACAATATCTTCGACCGATCTTGAAATCATTGCTTCCAACTCGATTGAAACTTTTGTTTCGAAAACGGAAAAAGGTATTCCACATAACCTTTACATTTGCATCTGTCTTGAGCTCATAGTTGTTGAATTCAATCTTTCCTTCGTTGTTAATTGACATAACGGTACTCGAGCTTCACAATATTTCGTTTATCTCCGTAAGGTAGAAGATTATGCACTTCGTATTGCATATCTGCAAAAGATGTACTCATTGAGCTTAAACTTTCGCACGAATGTCGCGCTAGAGATGGAGACATTTGCGACATACCAGATGATGTTTATTTGTGACATTTGAGATATTTTCTATTTGTATGAAATAAAAAAAGCAATAACCTAAATTTATAGAAGTTGTAGACAAATGTAGACCTCAAAAATTCTATCATGTAATAGTGCTAGTTTCAGAAATACATTTTCAGTACCACCATATTATCTTATTTCGGAGATACATCTCCTAAACCAGACAAAAAATAGAACATGTGTGTTTTGTTTGACAAATAAGCAACTTTTTTGGAAAATATCAAAATGTATTAAAATATTTGAAATTGTAAATATTACACTTCAATAATATCAATACACAATTACATACACTTAATTGATGATGAAAAACTAAAATGAATCGCATGATTTGTCACCGGCTAAATCTATAAGTATGGGTGGTACCCCCCCCCCCTTGACTTTTGTGCATTTGATTATCTTTCAATGTTGCTCAATTTCTCGAACACTTGCGTCCTTACTACAAACTGGTCTGGCCAAGTCTTAACTTTTGTTGTTGAATGAGTCGTTCACTCCACTGATATAAGTGTTATATGGCATTCTGGTTTCAAATAAACTTGAACAAAGTGTCGTGATTTTGAAAGCCACTCAATACACATAATATGATCATTTGGATTTTGAGGTTGAGCGATGCGCAGTGGAAAAAAGGTTTTTGAAAAATTGTATCTTGTAAAATCAATACACACTCTATCATATGCACTTGCTATGAAATGACCCATTACAGGGAAGCGCATCCATTTTTCCTCCGGTGTTGGTCCACTAATGCAAGGAACATGAGACTCATAAATTGCATCAATTTTATCTTTCTTTTCGTAAAGTCATGTGTATTATTCTTTATGGGTCCTCAACCCATGGATACGTAGATGGCGAACAAGTGTGTGATTATCTTCTCCTTTATCGAGTAAAACCGAAACAGCTCGATAACTCCAATTACCATCACCCTCAACATTGATGATCCGCTTGATGTATTTGTGCATAAAAACTGGCTTCTCGTCAATGAATGAAATTTTTAGTGGAGGCAATGAAGGAGGTAGTTTGCTAATGCGAGCTCCATTAAAAACGTTTTTTTTAGATTTTGGAGTTGGTGAGTCCGGAAAAACTTTGTCAACATGTTCAAAATACGAAGGAGACTGCACCATTGAATTGTCACTCGATGTAAGCTTGAGCTTCTTCGGAGCACCTTTTGTTTTTACCGGTTGAAAGGGTGGTTTCAAGTAATTGGTTTTAGGATAAGCAATCTTCCTCAATTGTTCTTTGATGTGGAGTTTCATATTGTCATCGACTTTCAAAAATCTCTATTGTATCACTTCCCATTCCGTCAAGATAGAGGTATTCAATTTACCATCTTTAATGACACCATCATCATCAAACCTAAGCCTTTTCTAATGACTTCAAACTTCATCCATTCTTATTGGGCTACCAAGTTTCACCTTCTTTGATATAACACAAGCACACGGTAGACCATAGATTTTCACAATTGGACAAGCACACTTTGCGCTATCAGAGCCTACATTATCAGCTCATTTTGCTTTGTGAAAAATATAATTCAAACATGCTTAAGATATGTTGCTGACCAACTAAGAATAACGATTGTTGTCTTTAAATCAGTGTTCCAACACTGTGATACTCCAACCAAATGATGTTTGTATCTCATTATACTGGTTCTGGATCATTTAGTTCATAGAGTTTCAATCTCTACACAAAATGCCCTTACTATTTTCCAACCAATTCTTCAATGTAGCATAGGAAGACTCAACTCGGTTTGTTGTTGTATTCCTATGATGTCTAACCTGATCGGTCCATGCACAAACAATTTTCTCCTTCGTCTGGTCTAGAATTGTGCTTTCAACATATTTCAACAAATCTGGATATTTCTCGCACACCTTCCTAAAATGTATAACAGAATCGACATATAACTATTTAGTAGAAGAATTTACTATAACATTCCATGCATCCATTACTTTTTCCACTATCACACCCACCTTCACCATTTTTCTATCTTCGGCATTTATTTGTTTGGTCCCTACTGCGGATTTAATCCGACTTCTCACATTTTTTGTTATGTGATACCTACAAAGTAATGCATAAGAAGTATGGAATATATTTGCAACCGAATTTATCAAACCGGTATCGCGGTCGGTATCAATTACTTTAGGCATCACTTCTTGATCCTTCAACATTGTCTAGAACACCTCTAAGGCCCAAGTAACAATCTCCTCTTTTTCTCCCTCTAGAAATGCAAACCTGACAGAATAGGTCTTCTTAGTAGAGGTACCACTAACCATCTCCAAGAATGGAAGTCTGTACTTATTGGTCTTGTACGTTGAATTAATGATGAGCACGGTAGGAAACGTGTTGAACAACTTGATGGAATGAGGATGAGTCCAAAATATATCTCTAACGCTTACTCCATCCTCGTACGTTCGGTATCTAGAAACATAATTGTTATCATCCAAAATGTTCAATGGTTGTTTCATTTCACGTCTATCCCCTTTATCGTCTTGTTATTTTGATACCAAATATTGTACACCTTCTTGATATTTGAAATATTTTAGGGTCTTTTACGTTTCAAAGTTGCAAGTATGTTTTTCGGTTGAATCAAATTTAATGTCATGTCTGAAATGCATTCCTTCTCTTTCGGCATGAGGCAGCACGCAATTAGATCACCAGCTAACTTTTCACACAAGTCATGGTTATGTAAACCACATATGACATTGTAGCGGCGAAAATCGTGAGTGTAAGCTATTGATTAACTTAACTCAAAAAGAAAGAGTCGCCACCGCACTTTTATTTTATCCAAAAGGAAAGAAAAAAGAGTGCACAAAACCTAAACAAGTTCTGAAGAAGAACAAGTAAACAGAGACTGGGTAAAGGGGTTAGTTACGCTAAGGGGGGTGTTAGCACCCAAAACGTCTATAGTACTCTATAGGAACCCTTTGAAATATCTACGCTTTTTGGTTTGAAAAGGTTTGTTTGAAAAGAGATTGAGGAGATGAGAAGAGAAGTATTTTTTTAAAGATTTTTGTGTTTGGAGAGACTTGTCGCCTCATGCCTACGTACCCACAAAGTGCAATATAGGATCAAAACCCCGTAGTTCGTGGTACAAATAAAAAAATAGGTTTGTTATGGTTGTTTTTAAATGTAAAGACAAATCGTCATTTCCAAGTGAATAATTCCGCTTAAAGTGATGAACCATGTCTAAACTTATAAAAAAGTTTTAAAGGAAAAATGCATAAGGCACGAAAAGAGTTTGATGAGTTTGAATGTTTTTTAAAGTCTTTTGAAAAATGTGTCAATATGCTTATGTAGTTTAGTATTTATTAAGAAATGAAAAGAAAAGAGTAAAATCACTTGACAAAGTCAAGGTTTGATTATGAAAGAGGTGAGACTTTGAAAACAAGAAGGTTTTGAAAAAGGGAGAAGATTTGAAAATTGAAGAAGGGGTGGAGAAGAAGAGGTTATCCTTAAAGCATAAAGTAAAAGCTAAGGATAAGAAATATCTAACCACAAATGTAGTTATCTTCACCATAAACCAAGCAAAAGTACAAAGCTCCAAAGTCTTCAAACCATAATTCCAAAGCAAAGGGAAAAGGTCCTAGTTCTAAGTCCAAGGATCCAAGAATAGCATTGAAGTCCAAGGTCTAGGTTCAAAATTACATGTCCAATGTAAAGGATAGTAGACATAGTCCAAGATTAGAAGCACAAGTTTTTTAGAGGTTTTGGCCTTTATTCATGTTTTTGGTCCAAGTGGACAAAGAGAAAAAGGCATAAGCATAAACATATGGTCCAAGTGGACAAAGTGAAAATGACGGAAGTATAAACAATGTATGATATAATGAGCAATGAGCAATAAAAATAAAGAGAGATAGGGAGCAAGAAGGAATCATAAAAGTATAGTAATAGTAGTGTAGTAGTATATACATAATAGTAGCACAGAGGCCATAGTGCCATAAGCCTTCAAAAGTAACACCGAGTATTCTGTCTCGCGTCTTGAACTATAATGATTAAACAATGTACTTAGGTCAAGGTTAATGAAGACTTGTTAGAAGATTGTTATAATCAAAGCCTCTACACAACAAGCTTCAATGATTTTGAACCTAATACAAAAGATTAACCATCCTTGGGCTTACACAACCAAAAGGTTTAGGCCACGAAAGATCAAGTTCCGATTCGGAGGGAGGGACAAATGTAGCGCTATGTTAAGCAATTTCCAAGTGACTTATATAGAAGTCACCCTACTCGAGGCAAGTCAATGCATTTTACGTGTTAATGCACGCGAGAGACACGATATATAAGTCGTTCTCCTAAAGCGATCACTACTACGTAAATACCAATTAACAACGGTTGGGAAAGGTATATAATGACGCAGGCGCATGCGTTGTTATGTAGAGTGTCGTTGTAATTGGATACTTATAATCACGGGCCATTAACTGTTGTAATTACCTGGAAACAGTGTGCCCTATCACAACGGTTATTAAAATGAACCGCTGTGATAAATATAATGCTCCTAGGTTCGATTCCCAACTGCGCCGTTTTGATATTTATTTTTTTCTGTGCAGCGCGCGAGATATTATTACGGTTATATTTTTTACCTCTCGTTATATATTCTGCAGACACAAATATACAACCACGGCTTGGTTTTATAACCGCAGTCAAAACTTCCTATGTTTTAAATATGCATTTCTCAGCAATTCAAATTCATCCCATTATTGAACCTGTAACCATTTTAAATATGCATTTCTCAGCAATTCAAATTCATTCCATTTTTTAACCTGTAACCATTTTAACCATAACAGATAAGCTAACATTGTTCATTTGTAAGTATTGTAACTATTATAACCATAAAATACATCTACATTGTAACATTGTAAGTATTTGTAAGTATACATTCTGTAAGTATTGTAACTATTATAACCATATTTACACCCAACATTATATTCATGTCATCAATACATAAAAGTGTTATTCACATCATCTCTACAGAAAAAAGTCATTGACATCATCAATCAGCAGGACCCTTAATAACATTATGGATATATGCCCAACGTTTACAAAGATCTACGAAGTCCTCAACGGGGAATGGGCTTTCGTCGTTAAACATCTACATAAGAAACATCTACATAAGAAAAAGGCAATAACATGTATGATAATAATTCAATAGTCAACTTATCTGTTAATATATGTAAACATTGTATGACATGTATACCTTATCCCATGAATCAACAATGCCGGCAAGGACAATGTTTAGCATGTGTTTCATGACATAATAACCACACTCGTAATTCCCGGGTTGTTTCCGTGTCTACAAATTTAAGCAAAAAACACATGAATACAACCATAATGAATGTAAATGAAAGAAACATAATCGTGCCACTTACTTTAGGACAGATCAATCTGGGCTTTCTTCTAACATTGTTCATCATATTCACTTGCTCCACAACACTACACATTGAATTTGAATTAAACATATTACATGATAAACTAATTACAATGTCAAAGAAAATGAATTAAGCATACACTTACGAATTAATCATATCTTTCATTTTGTTGTGCAGTGGATCATGCAAGGAACACAGAAAAGTTATCGTATTCGTTCGTAATGATATGATGATCAATTGCCAATGACCACTGAATAAACAAGGGTATATATATAAGTTAATGGTATTTACTAAAACAAAACTAAATATAGAATAAACATCAATTCCAAAAATACTTACGTGCAGAGGAATGATGCTAAGTAACATTCTTTTCCTCCCTCACTTAACAGTGTTATCAAGTACTCTTGGATAGCTTTTGATTCATTAAAAGTCCAACGAATGAAAAGTGGATCCAAGATTCCGTAAGTACTCTATTTATTCAACTCTATACAAAGACGGTGAATGTACCTAAATGGTTAAAGAAAATGAATAAATTAGGGGTGATGTTCTATAATGACATATATGTTCAACTATATATACATACGTGCACCAAACTTACAATATCCCGATGTCCAACGACTTATACCCACCAAGAAAATCCCTTACATCATCAGGATTATAATAGAATAAACCCAAACGTGGACAATGTTCTAGCAGGAGAGGTTGCGCTTCATTTATCACCGCAACTTTCAAGTATAACATTGTGATTTCATTTGGATTAGGGTTCATTATATCATTACGGTTACCCGCCCGGGGGGGGGGGGGTATGGGCTGAACAATTACTTCATTTTGTAGAAGCATGACGTACAACACTTCAACTAGGAGTTCGAACATCATCATCACCATCAACATTACGGTGATCTTTATTTGTCCGTTGTTCCAAGTTTTCACTTAATCTCTACATCATAATATTCAATTAAAACATAAAACAAAAACAAGCACAATATATATCATACATTTCTGATAAAACACTAACATCTCAAGTAAAGTACATACCGAATACATCTCTTTGAACCTTTCCATATCTTTCTCCCTTTTTTCATTCTCCTCTTCTAACATTCTCCGTTGTTCTTCTAATTGCTTCTCAAAATTTTCAATCTTTTATCTTTGAGCAATTATTTTCGGGCTTTCGGTTATTTTTCTTTGAGACCCAAAGAATGACCTCAAGCCGACACCTTCTCCAACAGCATGGACACGCCCACCATGCTCATCTGTTCCGATAGCTTCTACTAATGTATCATGTCGTGCTTGCGGAACAAATGTGTCTTCAAGGGCTGCCTCAACCAACTTATCCTACACAACATGAGAAACTTACATATATTAGTTACCAACGCATTTAAATAAAAAATAACATAAGCACCACAAATCATACTTACAATTTTTTTGGCAACTACTCTGGAAGCCTCAGACGTGTACTTTCCATCTGGTCTTAATCGAGCCCTCTTCCATTTTTCATGTCTTGAAGGTGGAGATGGGATTCGATCATCTCCGGTTTCGAATTGTCTCTCAAGCATATTTTTTCTCAAGATTTCTATAACCCCCACGAGACAATCTATGGGGGTACATGTTCTTGGCTTTATTGAGTATCCCGGCTTCGCTTTTAACCTGTTATGAACATAGTGAAAAAAAATATATGATTAGTGTCTATAACTCATTAGCATAACATTATCGGTTACATGAGAATAGTATTAATCTTAAATTCCTCAGAACGACGTATCTTTGCAAACCTTTTCCATTGCTTCTTAGATATAAAACTATATCAAATCCATGAATGAGCAAGACTGCTCTTAGGCCTCCTAATGTAGTCAGCTGGGAGTTGTGCCTTAAATCCCCTCCAACGAGTACCAGCATATGATATCTACTTTTTTTTCAAATTTGAGTCATCGTCGGTAAACTCAAAATTCAACTACGTTTAAATCAATATATAAGTATGTATTAGAAATTATAGATATTGATATCGGCGATATATGAAAATTATAGTATGTAATACCTTAACATCAATCCATATGCTTTCTTTGACCTTATTATCAACTTGTTTCCAATCATCAATCAATATAGTGACCTTGCTACGTGCAAGGAACGAAACATAACTCTTAAAAGTAGAGTAGTGTTGACAATCCACTACTCTGTACAAAGAATCAAATTGAATAGGAATTTTTCACCTGATGCGTTCCGGACAGACGTGAATTGGGGCATCATTGTGACGCCTCTTTGTGATCTTTTCGTTTGACTTTCAATTGTTTGAGTATCATTATCAAACCTCTCATTTGTTTGGGTTTCTTTGCTGGTTTCTGATGAAGAACTCAACGAGGTCGACATCTAGGTTCAGAAACAACAACAACAACATAAACAACAAGAACATAAACATCAACCACAAAATAAAACAACAACAACCACAATAATGGCAAATGCATGGGGAAAAATATTTTACGTACCCTAAACGTGATGATTAAGTAAATGATGTTGGTGTTGGTGATGGTGTTGTCTTCCTTCTTTGGGGTGACGACAGTGTTGTTGTTGTTTTCCTTCTAGGCGGTAACAACTTGGTTGATCATGATGGTCTTGTCAACTTGGTTGACGATGATGACGACAATGGCAAATACACAGTGAAGTAGGAATGATGGTGTTTTGGATGAAATCGTGTAATGTTTTACAGTAATGAACGTTAGGGTTTGGGTTGAAATCGTGTATTGTTTCGTCTAGTTTCTATTTGCAATGGAAAAAAGGATACTGAAATGACAAGCTATCTAGGAGTGTATAATATTATCACGCTACCACAACGGCCAATACTTGCAACCATAGTGATATTTTACTTTCATGGTGAAATTTCATAAAAAAGCGCCAGAGTATTAAAAATTAAAAATTTTAAATAAAAAATAAAATATATCACAACGGTTGTAAACATCAACCGTAGTCATTAGCTTTAAAGTTTTTTATTTAAAAATAAATAAAAATGAAAAGGCGCAACTTAACAACGGTGGAACTATTGAACCGTCGTCATAAACTTTAAAGTTTTTTATTTAAAAATAATTAAAAAAGAAAAGGCGCCACTTAACATTAAAGGAATAACATATATGAGGGCCCTGAGGTTCGAACCCATGAAAGCTTGAGGTTATCACAACGGTTGGCTGCTTAACCGTTGTTATATACAAATAATTTTTAATAAAAAAAAATTAATATTACGACGGCACCTTAATTTACAGATGTCACAACGATGTAGGGAATAAGCGTGGTGACCTTGGCATTGTTGTTTACGCATTTTGTAGTAGTGGATGTCACACGAAAAGAAGAAAGTAAGAACGGTTTCGTCTTTAATCGAGAGTCTTGACAATTAATCGAGAGCAAACTATCCACATCTCAAAGTTTCGAGATCGATAGTTTATCAATCAATAACAGATTTGAAATACGAACGACTCAACATCATCGAAATTATCACTCATTCGATCATTTAAGACTTCATCAACCAAAAATCCAATCGAATTTAATGAAACAAAATAAAGGAAAATAGATCAACAAAAAATGATCCACCTAAAAAGAAAATTAAAATCCCTTTTAATAAATTATTAAAGACAAAAAAAAGAAAATTAGTGAAAATAATTTTTCACTTAAAGAAAATTAAAAAATATATATATTTATGAAGCAAATGGAAAGGGAGGTGGATTAACGGAAAAAGACGGTGTTGAAAGAGAAAAGGCCCACGTGGCCCAATTTTCTTAAAGAAAAAAATAAAAGAATAGATGTAATTTAAAATAAAAACAAAAGGGAAGGAGAGTCAGTACACGTGTGTGTAGCTTCATCATCTTCTTCTTCCATACGCGGCCGGTACTATTCATCATCATGCTTGCAATTCGGAGCTCCACCGAATCGGAGTGGCGGATCTCCGTTATGGTACCGTTTCGATCAGAATCGCGAGGTGAATCCAAATATACAAACGATTTCAACCAACATAGTACATATGCAACGAATTTCAGAGACGAAAGTTTGTCGGAAAAACTCTGATACCTTCAAAAATGGTGAGTTTAGCTTCAATTACTCTCTTCTATTCTTCTATTCTTCTTGAATATTGTTATGGTTGAAGTGAAAACTGAGTTTGTGAAAGTGTTTTTGAAGTGATGAATCGAGAGTGTGATGAGGATTTGAAAACAAATTTGGTTGAGTTTCAAATTTGACAGAGGTTTGAGGGAAATTTTGAAGGTGAAGAATGAAGGAAAATTGAGGAGTTTTGGTGAAAATTCTGCAGGGGTTTATAGGTTAATTCAAGCTTGAAGAAAATTGAATGAATGAAGGCTTTATTTATAGGTGAATGGAGAATGAAATTGGAGTCAGGATGATGCCGTTTTTTAGTTTTGCGTTGCATTTTGAAATGATGTTTACGTTGTGACTCGTTTGCTGAAAAACTCTGTTGCCGTTTTGATGCTTTTGGTCGCGTTTCGTTTTGCTTTGCTAAACTTTTCATTGTGTTGTTTTGGATTTTGGTTGCAGCTTGTTGTGCTTTGTGGCTCGCGTGTGGCATTTCTGGGAAACGGCTTGTGTACGGTGTGAATTGTTGGCTTCAATAGCTGCTTGTGAAAGAATTTGCAGCTCCACGGTTTTGGCTTGGAGTGTAGCACGCAAGAAGCTTGTGTAGAGGTTTGGTTTCATGGCTTTGAAGCTTGCAAGATGAGCTTGGCTTGGCAAATGATGTTGCAGCTTTTGACTTCCTTGTTTACACCATTTTTCACATATTTGGTTTGTATATTGTAGCTTGTTCACATGTAGCCTTCACATGTTGTTTTGGCTTTGATATTGTCTTGTGGCTTAGAAAGTAGCCATGTAGTTGGTAGCATAAGGCTGGGACTAAGGGTGCGTGATGTTGGACTTGTATACAAAACGCATGAGCTGGGCATACTTGACATGGGCTTGGTATTGACTTGTTTCAATTTTTTTTTTGTTTTAAAATGTAAATGGGCTTGACTTGTGTAAAGGCATTTTCTTGTAAAAAAAATTGATAGAAAATGAACTATATATAAAAATGGTTAATGAATTTGGACTTGATATGGAGAAAATGGAAATGACTTTTAGATTGGACAATGTTTTTTTTTTTTAATTTGAATAATGGTTGGTGATAAAGAGTTTAGAAAATGGACATGGATCTTAAGAAAATTGATATTGAATATTGTTATGAATAGATTTGGATAATAATTAGAAATGGATATAGAAAAATGGTTTATGGTAAATAGATATGAATTGGATTTGATATGAAAATTAGGAAAAATTGGTTAGATAAAAAAGATAGTATGGAAAATGGGTTATGAAAATATGGATAAAAATGGGACTTGAAAATGTGGATATTGAAAGGTAATATGGATATTAGAATGGATATGGAATATCTGGACAATTGGTTATGAAAGCACCTGTTGTTTGACTAAATTTTGCTAAAACATTCTGATGATAAACTTGAAGAATCTGCAGAAGAAAAAGATGTCGAAGGAGATGTCTCGACATCCTGACTGACTTGATAAGTTAGCAGGTTTTAATCTGCTGCAAGAAATAAGGAACGGATCAAGGAAACACAGAATCAAAGATTGAAAGCCCAAGACAAAAAGAAGACTATATAAGGAGACTTAGACCTAGGGTTATAATAATGTACTTTTTGTATCGCTTGTAACTTTGTAACCTAGTTCCTTTGTGTTGAATAAGGGTTTAGGATTTGAGAGTCGTTGGCTCTCTTAGAAGTTGTAAGTCTCCACTCTGTATTATGGGATAGAGGGTGGAAGGCATATGTACATGTACACAACCAGAAACCTGTAGGTAATGGTTGTTGTATTGTTCTTGGACGAAGCTTTGAAGCAAGTCCAAGATAACGTGGAGGTCAAGAAACCGCGACTGGTTCTGTATTGGCAGAAGACAGAGATATCACAGGTTGTGATTAGGATGTGAGTGGGGTATCTCGTATCAGGGTTGTAAAGTTTGAGTTTAACCTTGATAAAGATGTTCATTGGGTAGATGTTAGGGATAAAGTTGTAAACGGGGGAGTTTAGCTTTGTAACAGTTCTACAGATAGTGAAGTCTTCATCCTAGATTGGTATCCCCCAGATGTAGGTGAATTGCACCGAACTGGGTTAACAATTACTGTCTTATTTAACATTCTGCAATTTACAGTTTTGTTAATGTTCTTGACTGACATGTTGGATCAGATGTCGTGACATCTGTGTGTGTGCAGTTCTGATATTCAAGGTATCAGTCTGCTGTTGCGCCTCCAAGTTTAAAAGATTATGTAGCACAATGTCTTGACATGTGTTAGGACATCTGCTGTCTGCATAGGCTAGAATTTCAATTGGTATCAGAGCGGGCATCATGTCTGGTTCTGGATGAGATCTTTGGGAGATACTTTCTGGCATTTAACAAGGAGGAGTTTTAGAGATCATATCAATCAACTCAAACATGGCCAAGGGTATTAATGGATGAGATGAATATTCTGGATCTAAGGGAGCAACCCGAAGGTTGTTCATGTTGCTGAGGAGATTCTACAACAACTACAGGAGAAGTGGCTAGTTCTCTTGTTGATGTGTCTTGTAAGATGTTGTGACATCTTATTAGGGCAAGCAGGATCTGTTCCTTGGTGGTTCTGCTGCATGTGCTTCTGATGGAAAAGCTCTAGAATTATGGGATTCTGTAGTTGTTACTGAAGACAGTTGGTGGGAGGTCTCAATCGTCGGCCTCTATATTTGAGGATATCTGTATTCTTTTATTCCAAAGTCGGGAGCGATGGAGTGAAGGAAGTTGTGGTTAGATATCTGGTATGATGACTTGGTACTTGGAAGCTTGGTTTCTTAGTGCAGTTTAGAGTCAGTTGAAGAGGAGAGGAGTTGAGTTAAAGTTTATCAGGTTCTTGCTCTAGGAGTTTGATAAATGTTTGGTCGGCTAGGTTGTCAAAGATACTTGAGATCTCTCTCAAGTCCACTCATAAAGACATCTATGTCGTGTATCTGGAGTCTTCTAGTTACTTTTCTGACTAGAAGGTGTTTCCTTGAGACACAATCTGAAGAACGTGGAGGTGATTTATTTTCACTATCCAAAAACAGCAAGGAAGGATTCATCTCTCTTGACCCTAAGAGTGGATCCAATCTGATTGAAGAGTTGTTGAGGTAAATAAGACTTGTTCAGAGAAAGTCTTAGTTACTTGAGTCAAGGGTGGCAGCCTTGGTATCTCAACATTATCATTGAAGAAGTTACTTGCAACAAGATTGAATACTTTAAAAGTGTTTATGACATGATCTGGTGGAGCTCAGCTACAGCAGTGAAGAAGGGTTATGGTACAAGGATTTAAGATCAATTGCTATTTGTGGAATCCACAAGTATTTAATTTATTATCCTTGAAAGTCAAGATTGAGGATGTTTTGTCAGATGTTCTAACATCTTTTCATCAGAGGCTTGTAGAATCATGGGAGGGGTTCTGCATTCACTCAAAAGTCTCCTAGGTGTTGACCTGGGATTATTGGCTTAGCGTCTGTTTTCTGGAAAGTATTGTGAATGACTTATCCAGATGGTGATGCTGTTGAAGATGGGATGGAAGACTATGAAGACATCATAATCTTGATGGTTACAGCTTGGGTCAGTTTATTTCTGATCCAGGTGCTTTGGAGCACAGTGTTTGATCTGGTTATGAAGGTCGAGGATAAGTGGCAGTTATCTCTGGCTTTCTACTGACGGCTCTACTAAGGGAAGTGGCATTCTTTGGTATTGCTATGGGGTAGTCTTGGACTACTTATTTTCTAGATGTGGCAGGTTTGAAGTCTTTGGAGTTTCAAAGCAGAATGGAGGTTGTCTACTCAAAACTTGGTTGTTGAATCAAGTCTGTGAGAGCATGGAAATCTGTTTCTGCAAAGGGAGAAGGTTCTTCTAAGTGGCAGAAGGAAGAGCTGAATTCAACAGTTGGATGTCATAATGTTTGGACATCTAGCTTAACATCAGAAGTCTCGGCTGGTGTTGTGGCACATCAGCTTAAGATAAGGTGATCTACAGGAGAATGGGAGTGATGGATTCTTCAAAAAGGTCTATCTCATGCAGTTTGCGGGAGCTGTGAATGAGAAGATGTTACATGACTAAGAGGCTTGGTGGATCCAAGATGTCTTGCTATAGGGCAAGTAGTTCATGTGACTTGAAGATCTGGTTTCATTAGTAGATCAGGGTATCTTGTGGGAGTTCTGAAGATGAGTGAGGTCAATCAAAAGGTGGCATTTGATTGGTCTCATAATGTACATTCAAGCAGGATGCTTGAAACTGATTGCTCTTTTGTAGAAGAGTAGTTAGTTGAAATTATTGAAGGTTCTGATTCTCTGGGAGCTTGTGGCAGAAGTTCTGGGTTGAGAATGGAAGCATACCTTCTTGGTGGTTGAGAGTTTATTTCTCTCTGGGTTCCTGAAGTCTTCTTTGTTCAAGCTGGTGGCTCAGTGTTGTTTGAAGATCTTCAGTGTGGATTACTATGCTGATAGTAAGTCCAGTGGTGGAGCATATCAAGAACCATGGTGTGTGGTGTCTGTGATGTGTGGAAGATGTCCTAACTGATGTTAGAACATCCTTGGGTTAGCTATCCTTGGTGAAGGATTTCAGGTTCTGTGATGAACTGGTTACTTGCATCGTGTCCAAGAAGTGTCTACATAATCATCCGGGAGAATGATGGAGTAGAAGGGTTCCTTGGAAGGAGGATGTAAGTGTTTGTGAAGACTGAAGTGGATCATATGTTGATTGCATGGAAGTCTGTTTCCTGAATGAATTCAGAAGTGGAGATTCACCAAAAATCAGAAGTATTCCAGGTTATCATACGGGAGAATGATAGGAATGACTGTCTTGGATTGCGGGATGTTTATCTCTATTGCTGGCTGGGTGAGGTCAGTGGAAAATCTTGCATACGGCATTAGAGCCCTTGGAGCAAGTCATGCTAGTAGTAGATCAGTTTAGCAGCTGTGAAGTTCTTGAGCATGCATACGATAGTTGACATCGTGGTAACAAACTAAGGGGCCCCTGTGCGTCTCTTTGAGGAATGTGAAGCATTCTAATTCAATTGGTTTGTGCCTCAAGCAACAGGATATCTATACATGAAAATTCAAGAGGAGTTCGTGTGGTGTATAAGATGGTTGTGGAATGAGGGGGATCAATGGGACTTTGATCTCAAGCCAAGAGTTTTTTATGGTTGGTATACACGTCCTCACGGGTAGCATGATGGTGATCATGTGTGAGTGATTATTGTTTCTTGTCAGTGGGAACAATAAAGAGTTCATGGTTGCGTTCAGCAGGTGTGTTGAACAGAGGGTGCACTCTTGAAGACATGAAGATGCGTCTTATGTTTTCTAGTCATTAGCTTGGGTGTTCAGTGGAGGAGCACCAGTTACCTTAATCAGGGGGAGAGACCTCTTGATCTAAGATGAAGTTCCAATTTGCATTTGTGCATCAAGAAAACTGAGATGTCAAGATGGCTTGACATTATTGTTGAAGTTCCAGTTTGCATTTGTGCGTTAAGCAAACTGAGATGTCATGGAGGATGTCTTGACATTAGAGTATTGTTACAAGTTGTGGGAAACTTGGCAATGCATACTTGAATGGTTCTTATTGGATGCTTAAGAATCATTGACTGAGTCTGGGAGAATTTATTTTTCTCTTGCAGACTGGGATCATATTTTTGTGAAGAATTCTCTGTATGGCCCAATCAGAAGAAGAATCCTGGAAGAATAGACAATGTCTGACATGATGTCAGGACATTATTATAAAACATGTCTGCATGTAATGGGTTCTTTGGTCGGTGTTTTTAAAAGGAGAAACAGTCAACAGTCTTGGCCGGTGCAGATTTAGTTGAGTTATTGGCGCTTTGAATTGACCAGCGTTTTGTTCGATGGTTCGTTTCTTTCAAAGGCAATTATCTGCTATAAATAGGATTGTTGTGACACTTCTTTGTCTCATAATTCCTTCTTTCCAAGTGAGCGTTCGATGGCATTTTTCAAGATCTGGATGAGTTGCGTCTGGATATGGAGCTGTCTTGGTCACTTTTGCCAAGTTTTGGCTAAAAAGGGGGAGAAGAATAGTGTTCTGGTGTTTGGGTTCATTCGAGCAGTGGCAGTGCAAGAATGTTGGTCAAGATGTTCTAACATCTTAACAATCTTCATTTTCCTTGTGTCTTGTGATCTGAGTTGTGAAGCAGGTTGTGTCTTGTGACCTGAGTTACGCAATCTATGTTCTCAGTGTTACGAAGCCTACAACTGTTGTCTCTTTTCTAGAGGAGTCTTCTGGTTCTCAAGATCTCTTTTGGAAGGAGAAGGAATATGTTGAGGGGGAGACTCTCTCAGACCTTAGCTCCAATCAATTCCGAAGATAAAGGAGTCTTGATAAAGGGGCCTTGCTGTTTGCAAAATGCAGAAGAAAATGTTTGTTTTAGCCAAAATTTGTCAAAAGAGGGAGATTGAAAGCACCTGTTGTTTGACTAAATTTTGCTAAAACATTTTGATGATAAACTTGAAGAATCTGCAGAAGAAAAAGATGTCGAAGGAGATGTCTCGATATCCTGACTCACTTGATAAGTTAGCAGGTTTTAATCTGCTATAAGAAATAAGGAACGGATCAAGGAAACACAAAATCAATGATTGAAAGCCCAAGACAGAAAGAAGACTATATAAGGAGACTTAGACCTAGGGTTATAATAATGTACTTTTTGTATCGCTTGTAACTTTGTAACCTAGTTCCTTTGTGTTGAATAAGGGTTTAAGGTTTGAGTGTCGTTGGCTCTCTTAGAAGTTGTAAGTCTTCACTCTGTATTATGGGATGCAGGGTGGTAGGTATAGGTACATGTACACAACCAGAAACATGTAAGTAATGGTTGTTGTATTGTTCTTGGACGAAGCTTTGAAGCAAGTCCAAGATAACGTGGAGGTCAAGATACCGCGACTGGTTCTGTATTGGCAGAAAACAGAGATATCACAGGTTGTGATTAGGATGTAAGTGGGGTATCTCGTATCAGGGTTGTAATCGTTTAAATTTAACCTTGATAAAGATGTTCATTGGGTAGATGTTAGGGATAAAGTTATAAACGGAGGAGTTTAGCTTTGTAACAGTTCTACAGATAGTGAAGTCTTCATCCTAGATTGGTATCCCCCAGATGTAGGTGAATTGTACCGAACTGGGTTAACAATTACTGTCTTATTTAACATTCTGCAATTTACAGTTTTGTTAATGTTCTTGACTGACATGTTGGATCAGATGTCGTGACATCTGTGTGTGTGCAGTTCTGATATTCAAGGTATCAGTCTGCTGTTGCGCCTCCAAGTTTAAAAGATTATGTAGCACAATGTCTTGACATGTGTTAGGACGTCTGCTGTCTGCATAAGCCAGAATTTCAGGTTATTAAAAATGGATATGAAAATGGATCATGGATAGTAAATCTTTATTTTTAGCCCAAAACCAATCTTGACATTTTTCACAGGCCTCTGATAAAATATGCAACACAACTACCACTGAACAACCCGCAACTGAAACAACGGCCATTTGAATCTGTTTGAACTTTTTCACAATTCTCTGAATTTCTGATTAAAGTGAAATAAGTTTTGAATTGCTTTGAATTTGGCCTGAATCAATCTCTGGGAAAATAAATCCACAGATAAATACAATCTGGACTGATGGACCTTTGGTCATTATAACTTGAACCAGACATCACATAGACACTGCTTGATAATGTGATGGATTTTAACACAAGACAATTTGACAGTCACTGCTTGAGAAATAGTTCACTGAAACAGATAACTTTCACTTGAAGCAATCTCTTGATGGTTTGACCAAAATTAGGCCAAACTTCAATCTGAACTGGATCACGAATGAACAGCCACATGTGACTTGAAACCATGCCCTTGTTTTGACAATCCTGCAAAACCCTAAATAGAGAGAGAGAGAGAGAGAGAGAGAGTGAGAGAGAGAGAGAGAGATTGAGAGAGAAAGAGAGAGATTGAGAGAGAAGAACAGGCAAACTGCAACATATTTTTGGTATTTTGGTTAGAGGTTAGATAAACATAAATAAATAATAAAGCTAGTGAGAAATACACAAATACTCGGGAGAAACAAGGTTGTGATCTTGTTTGTGGTATGAGATGCAAATGAGACGTGAAATCTTAGGGGCAAAAATTAGGGTACAACAGACATTAAATTTTCATTTCTTATTTGCCAACATATAACCACGCAACTTAAAGGGACATTCACATTTTCATGAATCGATGTCATCTCATTTATAATTTCAGAGTGTATGTCTATATTTTCCATTTCTTTCGTATGTCATTGTCACAAATGCACATCTTCTATTCAAATCATTATCGGACCTTCATATTACCACACCAAATCGCAGTTTAAAGGCCTTAGTACAAATCCATTGAAGCATGTGATCACGAAATTTAAAATCTTGCTCGTTTTAAAATTGGTTGTCAACATCTATCGTCTTTACAACAACACCTTTGACATCCATAGACACCACATGTTTGGGGAAAACATCGGGGTACACCATATCTAATGAAAACTGTGAGATATTGGATCAAACTCTAGTTAGCATGTCGTCGAAGTCTGCTCACATGATGTAGTCGAATTGTGTTCCAGTATGTAGTTGTCGGATTGGGCCTTGTGTTAAGGATTCAATTGTTTAAGTTAGCTTGTACCCTAAGTTAGCTTGTAATGGGTAATTGTTAAAAGGCCCATTAGTTTAGTATGTTAGGTTTTATTATAAATAGCATACTAGTCTCTCATCTTGTAGTGTGGCAAATCCTAATTAGGGTGAGAGGGTTATTTTTTATTCTTGAGTACTTGTAATTTGTTTTATAGAGAAAGTAAAAAATAGCAGTTATAACCAATCTTTGTTGTTTTTCCTTGTTAACCCTAACCTTTGTATGTTTCTTGCCTATAAAGAAACCGAGTATATTTTGTTTTAAGGCATCCTAATTCACAACAAATTGGTGTGGTAAGCGTGGATCGAACATGCCTTCAACAAAGTATGAGATTGAAAAGTTCACCGGAGTGAACGATTTCGGTCTGTGGCACTTGAAGATGAAAGCCCTACTGGTTCAGCAGTGTTGTTTGGAAGCATTGAATGGAGATGCAGCCATGGACGTTGCATTAACAGAAAAAGAAAAGACGACCGTGATAGAGAAAGCCCACAGCGCAATATTGTTGATCCTTGGTGATAAGGTTCTTCGGCCGGTATCAAAGGAAACTACGGCATTGGGGTTATTGTTGAAACTTGAAAGTTTATACATGACCAAATATCTGATGAATCGACTCTACCTGGAGCAAGCTTGGTATTCATTCAAGATGAGTGAAGACAAAGTGTTGGCTGAGCAGTTGGATATGTTCAACAAGCTAATTCTTGATCTTGAAAATATTGATGTGAAGATCGATGATGAAGATAAAACACTATTATTGTTGTGCGCTTTGCCCAGAACACATACTCACTTCAAAGAAACTCTCCTGTATGGAATGGAGTCCCTGAGCTTTGAAGAAGTTTAATCAGCCTTGTACTCTAAGGACTTGAACGAACGTAAGGAGAATAAACCTTCGAAGGTTGGTGAAGGTTTGGCCGTTAAGGGAAAATTCTTGCGAAAGGATGGTAAGTTCGACAAGAAGAAAAGTAAAAGTCAGCAGAAGTCTTATAGTGGCAAGGCATCTTGTATTCGATGCTATCATTGTAAGAAGGAGGGTCACACAAGAAAAGTGTGCCCTGAACGCCTGAAAGATCATGGAGGTAAGGATAATGGCAACGCAGCCATTATTCAAGATGACTTTGAATCATCTGATGTTCTTGTGGTTTCAATCGGCGACTCAAGAAAGGAGTGGATTATGGATTCAGGTTGCACTTGGTACATGACTCCAAATAGAGAACTGTTTGAGGAGCTATGTGATCAAGATGGTGGATCAGTGCTGGCGGGAAACAACAAAGCTTGCAAAATTACAGGTATCGAATCTATGAGATTTAAGCTCCATGATGAGTCAATAAGGTTATTGACTGAAGTCAGGTATGTACCTGATTTGAAGAGAAATTTGATTTCTCTTGGTGAATTCGACAAGAATGGATATGTTTTTCAAGGAGAGAAAAGTATCCTAAGAGTCATGAAGGGGTCGAAGGAAGTCTTGAGAGGCGTGACGAAACAAGGCTTGTATACCCTTGAGGCTGAAGTTGTAAGTGGTTCGACAAATGTTGCATCCATGAAACCTTTGTTGAAGAAAGAAATTTGGCACATGAGATTAGGCCATGTCAGTGAAAGGGGTCTGGTCGAATTAGGGAAACAAAATTTGCTTGGCGGAGACAAAGTCGAAAAGCAGAAATTTTGTGAACCCTGTGTACTTGGAAAAACTTACAGAGTGAAGTTCAACAAAGGCAGACAAATAACTCATGGATCCCTTGATTAAATCCATGCTGATCTTTGGGGGCCTGCAAGGTGTCCATCACATTCAGGAGCAAGGTATTTTTTATCCATAGTCGATGATTATTCCAGAAAGTTATGGGTATTCATCCAGAAGACTAAGGATGAAACTTTTGAGAATTTCAAAGGTTGGAAGACTCTGGTCGAAAATCAGACTGGCAGAAAGGTCAAGAGGTTGAGAACCGACAATGGCCTTGAATTTTGCAATGAGGCATTCGACAGTTTTTGTGTTGCTTCAGGTATTGCAAGGCACAAAACTACTGCAGGTACTCCACAACAAAATGGTTTGGCAGAAAGGTTTAATCGAACTATTTTGGAAAGAGTTAGATACATGTTGACTAGTGCTGGATTAAAGGTGTTTTGGGCTGAGGCTGTTTCGACAGCAACATATTTGATAAACAAACGTCCTTCGACTGCGTTAGATATGAAGACACCTAAAGAAGTTTGGTCGGGACATCCACCTAGTCTCGACAAACTGAGAGTATTTGGTTGTGTGGCCTATGCTTACATTAGACAAGACAAGGTCGAACCTAGAGCTCTGAAATGCATGTTCATGGGATACCCTGAAAGAGTCAAAGCTTATAGGTTATGGTGCCTAGAGCCAAGTCACAGGAGGTGTATCTCCATTCGAGATGTAGTTTTCAATGAAGCAGAGATGGCCTTCAAGAAAACTGATGATGCTGACAAAGAGCTGGAACAGGGAGAGATTCCTATTGAGGTGGAGCATGTTGGTGTTGAATTGCGTATGCCAGATAAAGTCGAAGAAGTAGGAGTTGTTGTCGAAGATAAGGATACTGATAATGACTACCTTCTAGCAAGAGACAGGTCGAAGAGAGTCATCAAGCCACCTCAGAGACTTGGGTATGCAGATCTTATAGCTTATGCCTTTATCTCTGCAAGTGAGGTTCTCGACGAAGAACCTAGAGACTATAAGGAAGTTATGAGGAGTCGAAAGAAGATTGAATGACTGAAGGCCATGGATAATGAGATGAAATCTCTTCATGATAACAACACATGGGAACTGATCAAGAAACCTGTTGGATCCAGGTTAGTCAGCTATAAATGGATTTTCAAAGTTAAGGAAGAAATCGAAGGAGTGGCGTCGAAGAGATACAAGGAAAGATTAGTCGCTAGGGGTTTCACTCAGAAAGAAGGTGTCAACTTCAATGATGTGTTCTCTCCTATTCTAAAGCACAGATCCAGTCGAATGTTTCTTGCCATGGTGGTACAGTTTGACCTTGAACTAGAACAGATGGATGTGAAGACTGCGTTCTTGTATGGTGATCTAGGTGAAACAATCCTGATTAAGTAACCTGAAGGCTGAAGGGTATGTCAAAAAGGGGAAGGAAGACTATGTGTGCAAGCTGAAGAGATCTTTATATGGACTGAAATAATCTCCTCGACAGTGGAATAGAAGATTCAACAAGTTCATGGCACGCATAAGTTTCATTAAAAGTTAGTTCGGCCACTGTGTTTACTTCAGATTTCGACCAGGTAATTCATTTGTTATTTTGTTGCTTTATGTGGATAATATTCTGATAGCAAGCAACAATGTCGAAGATGTAATGAGGGTGAACGCTGAACTCAATAAAGAGTTCAACATGAAGGATCTAGAAGCTGCATCTAGAATTCTTGTGATTGACATTCGAAGAGATATAAAGCAGTCGAAATTATGCATATCTCAAGAGGCATACCTACGGAAGATTCTCGAAAAGTATGGTATGTCGAATTCAACAAACCCTCAATTCAAGCAGAGTATAGATCAGTGTCCTAGTACTGATGTCAAAAGAGCTTATATGAATAGCATTTCATATGCTAATATAGTGGGTTCTTTGATGTATGTTATGGTTTGTACGACCCGACATAGCATATGCAGTAAGTTTTGTAAGCAGGTACATGGAGAACCCTGGAAAGGCTCACTGACAAGCATTGAAGTGGATTCTAAGGTACATAAATGGGTCTCTGAACAGAGTCCTAATTTATGGTTGAGCCTTGGGTGAAGATAGTAAAGCAGCAATCGAAGGATATGTCGACTTTGATTATGCAGGTTGTATGGATTCTAGAAAATCTATTTTTGGATATGTGTTCACTATGTTTAGCACAACAATCAGTTGGAAAGCAACTCTTCAGAAGGTTGTTGCCTTATCAACCACTAAAGTGGGATATATCGCCCTAATTGAAGTTGTGAAGGAAGCGCTGTGGCTAGAAGGTTTTGCAAAGGAGCTGAAACTTCAAGGTCCAGTTATCACTGTTAAATGTGATAGTCAAAGTGGAATACACCTGTCGAAGAATTCAGCATATCATGAGCGAACCAAGCACATTGATGTGAGACTGCATTTCGTCAAAGGGGTAATCGAGCGTGGAGAATTCCAAGTGTTGAAGGTTTCGACAGATCGCTGATATGATCACCAAGACGTTGCCCAGTTGTAAGTTTTGCCACTGTATGCAGTTGATAAAACTGCATGAAGAAAACTAGTATGTTTCTTGATGTTATAGTTAGATCCAAGGTAGAGATTTGTGAGATATTGGATCAAACTCTAGTTAGCATGTCGTCGAAGTCTGCTCACATGTTGTTGTCGAAGATCTACATGCTGTAGTCGAATTGTTTTCCAGTATGTAGCTATCGGATTTGGCCTTGTGTTAAGGATCCAATTGTTTAAGTTAATTTGTACCCAAAATTAGCTTGTAATGGGTAATTAATAAAAGGCTCATTAGTTTAGTATGTTAGATTTTATTATAAACAACATACTAGTCTCTCATCTTGTAGTGTGGTAAATCCTAATTAGGGTGAGAGGGTTATTTTCTCATCTTGTGGTGTGGCAAATCTTAATTAGAGTGAGAGTGTTATTTGTTATTTTTTAGTACTTGTAATCTATTTTATAAAAAAAGTAAAAAATAGAAGTTATAATCAATCCTTGTTGTTTTTCCTTGTTAACCCTAACCCTTGTGTGTTGCTTGTCTATAAAAAAATCGAGTATATTTTATTTTTAAGGTTTTCTAATTCTCTCTTTTTTGGTGAAAAAGAGGAGCAGCGCTACCAAAAGGCAAAAAGACTAGAAACCATGAGGGTAAACATTACTTTGAAAATATAACCCCTTTTATCTTTACATTGAGAACAATAACAATTACACATTTTAAAGCAAACATGGAAGCATCTCAAATGTCATGCACACGGCGTGTTTATTAATTTTAAGTAAAAATAATAATCATGTTTCCCATACTTTCATCAAATATACCTCTCTATCATGTGTCCTAATACTTGCCTTCTTGGCCTATATTTTGTCAACTCCCAAATTTTCGTACACAACAAATGCTAAAATTTGAACCTATAACTTCATGCATGCTACACAAACCCTCATTACTACTCTGGCAAAATAAGTTGGTGGGAATGTTCACAAACTTTCTCCCGGCTCGACTCCCCCGCGATGAAAATTGAGTGGCATTACTCTATCAGCTAGAAGGGGTGTAATATAGGAAAGTTCTATAACCAAAAATCGTCAATCATATGTTGGACCACATCAGCTCCATCAGAATTGATGCTGTAAGTCTGAACCTGAAATATAAATAGAAAATTCAAGCATAGAACATATATCACTGTCAATAAACATGCACTATATCTTCACCAAGCAGAAACTAGCTTGCCTGAATTGCATTATGCGCGAGATATTTCTGCCTGCTACCACTGAAGCTAACATCAACTCGATCCCAACTCACTGTTGTTAAGCCTCTGATCATCTCCTCTGCAAATGTTGTTATTAGTTATATGATTCTATATTTTAGAAACGGCCCAGAATACAAATAATCAATTCTCCATTTTCAACCAGAAACAGAAACAATGTAAATTGAACAGGCAAACAGATAATATGCATTATGCAAGATACACAAAGAGGATAGTAGTATTAATATGAGCTTTCCAATTCAAGGAACATGGGTACAACTATAGGTACCACATGATACCTTTAGTGTGCAAACAAAAATTATGTCTCTATGCATGCATAAAATCTTTTTGTTAGTAAATCTACACACTTTTGAACAAATGCTTATGAAAATAATCAGGAGGTTCTTAAACTCCAGCTTCTCATTCTCTCTTGTATAAGTTAAGACTGGCTTCTACATGTCAGTTTTCAAGAAATGCTGTTATTAATTTTCTCCATAAACATCTATAAGCTCATTTGATTGAACTTTTTCGCAAGTGAAAAATCATAAGTTCATTTTAATTGAGAAGCTCGTTTACGGAAGAAGCTAATCCAAACTATGCTTTAGAAAATTTTCTCCCTTTAAGATATATGTCAAGAATTGAATCATTTGTTTCTGATATCTAATAACAGACCTCAAGAGAGAGACAAGTGTGATGTCAATAATCTTACTCCACCAGAATACCTACAATAATATGAAAAATTAACTAAACCAAAGAAAACACCTTTTTTTAAATAATCTTCAAATGAAATGAACTTAGTTTTGGGATTTCTACTTCCAGTTATGATTTCAAGGCCATTTGATCTCGCAAAAGTATGCAAAAACGCTTAACGTTTGAGCTTCAACCAAGCTTCTCAACAAGAACTTGTTAGATATCATAAGACAAGATGAAGTTCGTTGGTTCAAAAAGATGAAATACCTTCCAAGTCAATTTTACAGGATCCACAACTAACTTTGGATTTAATTAGAACTTCATCTGAAACAGAAGTAGGTTTTGCTTTCTCTTCATTTACAATATGTGGGTACTTCTCGTGTCTTTTAAGATGTCGACGCTGAATAAAAATCTTGTTAGATACATTTCACATAAATTATGTGTATCACAGTGCATGAGTTTGATGGTCTACCTTTGGAAGCTCGTTTCTATGCCTTATAGACGATGTGCTCCATCCAACCATCTCTATTTATGAGTTAAGTTGTTCATGTAAACTTACAGAAAGTGGAAATAAATTGTGATAGTAATAGAGTATGCAATAGTTAATGCTACCGAACTAAAACAAAAGGATACGGTCATAACAAATATTTGCATAGGCAACGCGGCGTTTGAAGGACCCCAAAGCAGACCTGTAGAAAAAGAGAGATAATATAATGTTTGCTCATAGATCAGTTTCTAAACCATTAGCAAGTCATAATATGTTGTTTGCTCGTGGATCAGTTTCAACATCATTAGCAAGTCGCAAAATCGAACCGACCATATTATAAACTTACATGAATTTAATATCTTCGGAGTCGTGGACCATCTGGAGAAGAAGAGGAGGCTTTCCATTCTTACCATCAGTTAAAAATAGGTGCTTTCCTGTTTTACCAAGAAACCATGAAAGACGAGATGCTGTTTTCTCCAAAGAGCGAAATCCACAGAACAGAGGAACCTGAAGTATGCAAAATTCCAAAACCAAGTCATGTAGCCTTTATCAGCATAGATCAGTAAGACAAACATATTTTTTAACATTAAATACCACTGGTAACCATCACTTGTAGCAGAAATTACTAGCTTGCAGCAAAGTTGCATCAGAGAACTCGTGCAAAATTTAATATAAAAAACATAGTATACTGAAGGCTAAAAGAACTACCTGCTTATGCCCTCTACAACCAAGGTGTGGCGTTGCAGACGTAATAAAATTAACAGGCTCCAGTCCTGCAATTTTTCCTTCATATTTTCTATCATGACATTCTTGATTTGAAATCTGACTCTCACAATGTTCATTCCCCTGAGATAGTTCCTTTGAAATATCTCGTTCATAAAGCTTTGCTATTGCATACCTTGCAATCAAGCCGCCTAAAGAATGAGCTATAAATGAAATTTTTTGAACACTTGGGTGGCGTTTTATAACTGATATAACCTGAGAAAAGAGAAGGAAAAAAAATATCTTTTATCTTTCTAGATTTGATGCGATAGAGTTAAAGTCAAGACAATGTCCGAACTCTTAAGATTGACATAAATTCAGCAAATAGTTATACTGTCACGAAATCTAATATGAACTGTGAATGCAATAGCGAATAGCAAAGGTTAGAGTTGAATGTCAAAAACATCACACACCTCCTTTGCTAATCTATCTCCTGTTACATCAACACCATCAAATGTCAACTTTGAAGAATTACTTTCACTGCCTGCATTGCAAAATAGTGATGCATTACATCAAATGATCGAAATCAATTTTCCGGTGATTGTGAAAGAATGAATTAGAGAAGAGAATGAAAATAATCTAAACTGTGAAAATAAATGTCAGGAACAAAAATAACCTTGCTAACTGCCAAAAAGATTTTTAAAAAAAGCAGAAGCATATTACTATATATGTCTTGTGATAATATAAATGTAATGACTAAGCCAATCCAAAAATACCCTAACCTAAGTCTTTGTTTAGTTATGTGGCGATAATAATTGATTTTGAATAAGTTGATTTTGTAACATTGATTTTGAATTACAATTGAGTTGAACATAAAGTGATTTACGTTTGAATACATTCTTGTAAAAGTTAGTTGAACAATAAAATCAAGGCTAGATATCAATTGTAGATGCAAAAAATCCAAATTTTGGCATCATGTTAGAATCAATTTCGGAGATAACATCAATTCAACTCAATAGCCCCCAAACATCTAAAAATCAATTTTATACCTTTAAAATCAATTTTGTCTTCTCCTAAAATAGAATTAACCACGCACTAAATGAATTACATCACAGCCCAAAGTTTCCTCCTTGGTAATAGAACATGCCAATCAATAACCTATCCTAAAAATTTGTCGGTACTTGATTTGAAACCGAGATCAAGACCTTCACATATGTAACTATATAATGGTACAGATTCAAAAGGCAACATTATGCATTGCATCAGTCAAGTTACATATTAAAATTACTTCAGAAACTGAAAATCCTTGTACTGATCTAATGGTAACAACTACCAAACCTTAAACCGATCATAATAATCCTCAAACAATTAAGTGTATGTTTGGTTTCACTATGGAGCGTCCATAATTGATTCAGGATGTGTATAATTGATTCTGACATGTTTGATTGCTCTCAATTAGAATTGATTACGCTTTCCAGAATTAATTCTACTTGAAGCTAGGATTTGTAATTTTTTAGTTTAAACATGATTTTTACACTCAAATTTACCGTTCAACCCACTATTACAAAAAGTTATCAAGACAGAAATCATTTTCCCTTCAAATTAGTTTAAGCCAAAATCAATTATCTTCACCGCATAACCAAACACATGCTAAGAAACACACATGACAAAAGAGGAAATTTCCAGTAACAAGAGGACTTACAATGTACAATAGCATCATAGGGGTACCTTTTCAGAAACTGCTTAGCAGCATATTTCCAATTCTCAGCACTGCAATAATAAACCGCCATTATTACTAACCATTACTACTTAACAAACAAATTCACAAATCAAAATCACATAATCAGTGAGTGATGAAAACAAACCTGCCAATGAGACCATTAACCATAATGATCAAGTGAGTAGGGTTAGAACTCTGACCAGAAGCATCAACAACTTGAATATCAAAACCATCACCTGTATCATCGTGTTCGATTCTAAAACAACCAAATCTAGAGAAATACTTCTTCTTCTTCTTCGTTTTGTTGTTTTTGATTTTGTTATTGAGCTCCTCCACGTTGTTGTTTGTATCATCATCAACGCTAGTTTGAACTTGGGGAACTCGGTCTTCCGATTCCACGGAAGCCATATAAGATTTAGAAGAAACAGTGAAATTTGATGTGGTTTGGGGGGTGTGAAATGGAATAGCGTCAGATGATGGGGGTGTGGGAAGTAGTTATTAGACGGTGGCGGTGTGGTTGTTGTGATTGAACCGTGGGCGGGTGAGCTCCATACCGAATGCAGGAGCAGCAGCCTTGTTAAGACTTTAGGTTCAATCAACTGGTTGAGTGTTACTTTTCTTCCCTTTCCATTTTTTCTTTTCTGTTATTTTGATTACTAGTACAATCAGACACGCGGGATTATGTGTGTTGTTGGATTTGGAAATGGAATTAAGCTGCGCCTCACTCAACGCAAACGTTATACTCATTGGTATGCTTCTAGAAATTTCATACAGCGTTTTAGTTACGTCTCATAAATTTTCTATAAACAATTACTTTGCTAGTTTTGAAATTATTTTATATTACTACTAAACAAATGTTACTTTTTAAATATATTAAATAATTAATATATCTGGTCTATGTATAGATTAGATACATTAATTATTTAATGTATCTAAAAAGTAAGTTTTGTTTATAATATAAAACGGAGTGTATATGTCCTAAGTTTTAAATTTGAAACGCACGCACAACATTAAATATGATCAATGATGATTTATTCTTAGCATACTAAGTTGGCTTGGGCCATGTAGGGAGCCCTCAGGTAGCTCCCACGCGCCCTGACCTAAACCATTATATCCACTTTCATTCTCATCCAAGGGTTAGAGGTTGAGTCAATTTGTTGACTCCTTCGCTCTTTAGGACGGACCTTTGTGCTTTCAGGCCAAGCCACATTGGGCCTTTTGGGTGTTTACCCCCCTTTATTTCCTTTTTATAGCATTTTTTAGTTGTTTTTTTATTGTATTGGGCTTTTGGGCCATGCATTGTGGTTTGTTGCTAACTTCATAACCTTCATTACTCTCAAATACCCAACTTTCCTTTTTTTTTATTTCCACTATTTTATTGTATTTTATTTAATAAAAATATTCTAATAAATAAAAATTAATTATTTTCAAATAACATAAAAAAATCTTGATTCAAAGTCAAGTGATCTTTTTAAAAACTCATCATCTTTCGATCAATTCCAAATCAACACGAATCAAACTTTGATACATATCAAGTACATTTTCTAAATCAAAATAAAATACCTAACCATTTTTTAAACATCTTTCACAAATAAGATGAAAAGGGAACGATTGGTGTCTACCACTCTTTTCCCCGATTGCTTGGATACCAGTTGTATAACTCGACCATTTGAGCATTCGCCATCCGTTTAAAACTCTCTAATTTGATTCATCTTGAACCTCTTTCAAAATCAAACCTTAAGCGATCTCATTTTCATAATAAATCAGACGAAAAAGGAGAATAATTGGATGTATATCTCTTTCTTCACCGAATACTTGGATATGAGTTGTATAGCTCAACCATTCAAGTGTTTGTCTTCCATTCAAAAAACCTAATCATATTTAAACCTTTTCACAATTAATTAGGTGAAAAAGGAACGGTTTGGTGTATACCATTATTTTCCTCTAATGATTGGATACGAGTCGTATAGCTCGACCATCTGAGCATTCGTCATCGACTCAAAAATAAACTTCAACCAATCAAACTATTTTTGTCTCGCCCCTGAGCGACTGAAAACCTTTTCACAAATGAACAATATTTAGTTTGTTTTACCATGATACAAACAAACGTTTAAGCCTCCAATTGCGAGCATACAAACAACGTTTAACCACTCGAATGTGATCTAAACATTCGTTCACTAAAATTAACCAACAAATACGTGGTTTTCTACGGAGAACTACGTAGCTTTGAATTCCTCATCGCACTTGAAGGAGCAAGACCCGCAATCTTATCAAGTACCTTAATAAAAATCATTTTTGCGACACTTCCCATTTCCTTTTAACATTTCAATAACTCGAAGAAAACATAAGCTAACATTCTATTCACAAATCTAACTAAGTGGTTCACGTTGAGTATAACGGATGTGAGGGGTGCTAATATCTTCCCCTTGCATAATCGACTGTCGAACTCGAATTTGGTTGCGACGACCATTTTCTTTTTCATTTAAGGGTTTTATCTATATTTTCCATTTTCTTTTGGAATAATTAAATTTTGGTGGCAACTCTGCTATCATCTCAAGCGTGTGAGCACTCCGTGTATTTTTTGCACCGCAGCACTCAGTCTAGGTAAAGTCTTTCTTTTTGGTTGGGGACAATCCATTGTAAAATCTCTAGCTTTGCTTGTATCGAAGGTTCGTAGGCATAACTTGTAAAAGTTCAGGCTTATAGTCAAAATCTCAAGAAGATCTCTTGGGGACAGGTGTAGGCTAGCGTTCGTCCAAACCTAGATAAATCATTAGTGTCATCTCTATAAGTCATTATCTCTTAACTTCTGATATTTACTTTACCGTTTTTATTTTTCGTTGTTCGTTTTACTTTGAAGAAAAATGTGTTACAACTTCCCATTTGTAATCCCTCATTATCTCTCATCTCCTCTTGAAGAAAAATGTGTTACAATTTCCCATTTGTAATCCCTCATTCCTTTATGAAGCGTAAAGGTTCAAAAATTGTCCTTTGAAGTATTGTCTTCATCTTCAGTATCACACCTATTAGTTAATTCATCATTATTTTAACCATCAATGTAACTCAAACCATTATAATTTATATTTGTTTCACAACTATCATTCATATCATCAACAATATTTTCTTGTCCTTTTGTACTATATTATTTCGGGTTTGGTTTTTTAAATGGTCTTTTCACTTTTTCTTCCCCTTTTTTCTTTCCTCTTGCCTTTTTTTTTTCTTTTCCCTTTCCTCACCCTTTTTCATTTCCTTATCCTTTTCTTGCATATTCCCATATTTTCTTATTTATCACTATTTCCTTATCTATTATAGTTTCTGAAGTATCATATTGTCCTTGTTAACCAAAGTTACCATCAAAACCAAAATCATCATTTTATTCTTCAAGATGAACTTCAATTTCATTGTCTTCACTTTCATCATTTATCTCACTATTATAGTCTAGTCACATATCTATTTTAGTATTATAATCTAGTCCATTTTCTATATCAGCATTATCGTCTAGACACGCATCTATTTCAGGATTACAACATAGTCACTCTTCTACTACAATTGTGAATTTAATTCCTTTAACTGTCTTAACTCTGTCTTTATCCACACACAAAAAACAAGTCCTCCTTCACAATTGTCTTTTTTCCAAAATAGTGGTCCTTCACTCACAATTAACTTTATTCAATAAAAGCGATTCATTCTCAACATCAACCTTAGTGAAATCTTGATTAGATTCTCATTCATTATTTAACTTCACTACATTGGGCCCTACAACATTATATTCAAGTGGTATTGGGATTTCTTTTATCATTTCAGGTTGTGGTACCTAAATCATCTTTCATAAGTACCATCTCATTTATGTCCATGGTGTCATAAAACCATAAGCTCTCTACAACTAGGAGCCCTAGGTCCTTCAAACTACCTATGATCGATAATCTGGGTCACAACCACTAACATTCTAAAGACCATTATAACCTGATTTTGTAAACTCACTGAATTCCTCACATGGTGTATGACAGACTCAAGCCTACTACAAATGCCCTAATCAACACCAAAACAAAAAGAAGCATAAAAAACTTTTTAAAAAAGTATTAAATGTGATTAGTGATTGTGTAAAGCACACAAATACAATGTTGAAACGAAACAAATATTTTGATATTTAGTATAAACAATATAAACAAATCCAATGATGAATGGTTATCTATCACCGGTGATTCGCGAGGAAAATGTGATTTCGATGCTGGTTATGTATTAGTGAAGCAACGAAATAATATGTCGTGAGTAAATAATTGCTTGCTCATGAAACGTGTGTGAACAACATAAGATACATTATCTCTATTTTGATATTTAAATAATATAGTCATTTTTAAAAATTTGTAGTATTTCAATAAAAATATACTCTTTCAAGAGCATGATGTAAAGTCCGCATCACAACTACGTGGTAATTCATAAATTATGGAGTAATTTGACTTATTCTTATAATTTTAGAGACAGAGTTCTTTATTCACTGTCGTAATTTTATTTAAGCTTTAACAAATATTTCTTATATATTATTGTGAATCTAATATGATATCCATGAGTGTTCATGTCAGCATTATGTAAGCATAGATAGAACTTTAATTTTGTAAATTGAGTTCTAACAAAAACTTAAAATTATTTAAATATAAAATGTTATAACCTATAATATACTTTTTTATTTGGAAAAGTTGGGTAACACTTTTTTAACTTTTGTTTGGCGCTATCAATTGTATATCAAAAATATCAAATTCTAATCGATGCATACACTTTCCCTATTTTTTCCTTCATGGATCTAGTATTTTACACAACAAAATGGAGTTTCAAGTAAATGACAAATGAAGTCCATTTGTTCACTTCTTTTTCAATCACCTTTTGACAGCCCGGTTTTACTTCAATTCAACAATACTCTATTTATCTTCTTTTCTATTGCATATTTTCAGTCTCATATGATTAATGTCTTTATGTATGATTTGCTTATCCGCAAGTGCGCGAATTTTATCAGAGTAATACAAAATATGTCGAACTCATAGACACCAATAGTCAATCCTATAGTTATCTATTATTCCTATGTAAAGCTAGGGCTAATCGAATTTTTATGAGAGGGAAAAATAAAAACGGTAATTAAAGTGAATTGGTTTTTAAAACAATTAATAAAAGCGAGATCGAAATATGATTCACGGTGATCAACAATACTCACAACTAAGTTGTATTAATTAGTTAAATCGGGACAATATTTCTCTTTAATAGGAAGAAATTCAATTTAAATGAACCATTTGCGTTCGCTAAATCAGAACCAAGTTTTATTCAAAAATATATACTTCGACTGTCGCAGTTCAGCGTGTTTAAGTACAAAAGTTTGTTTTTGAAAATCAAATGCTTCTAATTTATGAAAAAGTCGCTTTGGGTGAAAAACCAATTTAAAGACGATATCGATTGTCGCTCGTGTAGCATCAGAGCCTAAACTTACAAATGTCTACTGTCACATCACACTTATTCCTCTAAACTCTAATTTTGAAAATAATTGTTTTTGCAATTCAAAATAAGCCTTGTTGTCGCAAGTAATTTAAATTAAAATCATATTTTTATTTCCTAGCTCAGATACGGGTTCCTCTCTTTCGAGACGGAATCGATATCTCTGAATTCAACGCTTTCACGGTAATTAAACTCAATTCAAAACATTATAAAAATCAGCCCAAAAAATGAATTCCAAATTTAACCGGCAATTTCCAACTTAGATGCGAGTATTGTCAAAATGACATTTCCCACATTCCGAACCCTAAATGGTTTAGCCAGACAGATTTGACATAATACTCATACTATATTTAATATGCATGCAAAATAAAATTCTAAGCATAATGATAATGATGATAACAAGTAGCAACAATACTAGCATGCAAATACATATAATTTTCTCAACATGGTACATATAGGAATTAGATTCAATTATATATATGTGATACTAGTAGGTGATGATATTGTATAGGACTTGAAATCAAAACAGTACCAATGGAAACAGATAGAACAAATAAAAATAACAATTATAATATTAAAACTTAAAACAAATAAGTGCAGAAAAATTAAAGAGGAAAATACGTACTGAAAGTAACACAGTGAAGGAATTTGAAACCGGAAAACTTGAAAATAAAACTTCTAGAATTAAAATGGCGGCAAGCTTAATTGATGAATGATCCAAGTACAAACATGAAACTGCATAATATTAAAGTTATGGTATAATTATTACTCGATATAAGCAATTAAGCACTTTTACAATGAGTGATTTTATCTGCCTACTTGATACTAGAAAAACTTGGATGCTAAAAATCTAAAAACTAAGACTATATATAGTGTTTCTGGCTCTGAAATTAGGTTGAAATTGTGTAGGAGTAGTTGAGAAAATCAAGCTGAGGTGGGAGAAGATTGAGCAAGTGAGTTGCTGAATTTCAGGACACGAATGCCATGGCGGATGCCATGGCCTCATGGCGAACTCCATGAGTGCAACGTGGGGGATGTGGCTGATGAAGGAGCCATGGCGAACACCATGCCCCTGTGGCGAACGCCACAAGTGCTAAAGCGCCCTCCTTTGACTTTCTACACGCTGGGGTGTCCCTTTTCTCCGTTTTTGGCCAGTTTTGCTTCGTTTTCTCATGTGCCAACTCCTACTTGGAGAATACCTACAACAAAGACAAAATACCAACGTAACACTACATAAAAACATGAAATGGATATAAAAATGATTAAAATGCATGTATATAGAATCGAAAATGCGATAAGTTTCATGGCCATCAAACCCTCATACTTAAACCTTTGTTTGTCCTCAAGCAAGCTGCTACAATATGAAAAAGCTTTGAAAAATTCAGCATCTAATGCCAAGACTCAAGAAAAACAATAGCATTGAAATACTCATTCTAGGCTACAAACTCTACTTCGGTTAAGATTGCGTTGATAGGTACTAACTTGCACACTAAGGATATCGTAAGAACATGATTCTGCAATGGTGCGGTCATAAGCCTCCCTCCTATATAAACCAATCTGAATCATGTTATTATGCCTAAGCCTAACTTACTCATCCTCCTTTTCGTCCTTTTTCATTCTAGTGCAATCACATTAAGCCTATTATCCTTACACACTTGTAGTAGGGTAGTCTATTAGTGACTATGATCGTATCATTCTTATAATTTTTTTCTCTTTTTTTTTTCTTTCTTTTTCTTGCACTTTGGCTCAAATATAAGGATTTGTACCATTGGAATACTCATTTCTATTCATTTTTTTTTCTTTCTTTTAGGCCTAAGATTATTCACTTATTTGCATCGACTTCCTACGTAGTATGAGTTTAGGATAGTGCTGACTACTAGATAAACTACTTAAGGACTATTAAAGGATGAGAATTCAAGGTTATGACATAATAAGTACTCAAATCGGTCTCGATATTCAGTAGACATAAGGTGTTAAAACAATACCGATCTTGTACGGTTTTCCCAAGTCTCCATAATCTAACCTCAATTTCATATGTATCCTATATACTTTCTCATTATACAATGAGTTTCTAAGTCTTGAAAACAAAAACATTTGGTTTGGCTCAACAAACTAGGAGAATAACCAAACAACAAGAAACCATGCATAAAGACTCGATAACACATGCATTGACTCTACTAATAACGTTAAACTAAAAATTGATAAAATCCTAATAACATGAAATAAACTAGAAAAGAAATAAATCTAACTAAAAAGCAATAAAATAAAAACAATAAAGTTTCTCTACCACACTTAAACCAAACATTGTCCTTAATGTTTTGATAAAAGCGGGGAAAGGAAGAAGAACTAGGTGAAAAACTCAGTGCCTGCCTCGGCCTCGTCCATATTCTCCACGATCATGGTAAGGAGGAGGTGGGACACCCATACAGTGTAAATATTGTAACAAATCATTCATCCCCATTTGTAATCATGTCATCTGCTCGGTCATATCCACTATGTTATGTTCGGTTTGTCCAGCATAATCATGTTACTGCTCTTGTATCGGCTGAATGTATGACATCATGTCGACCTATTGTCTTTATATATCTCGGATCAGTTGATCGCTTTCGGCATGCTCGTGGAGGACATCATCAAGGGTTTTCCTTATAGCAACATAATCATACTTTTCTCGTGACTGACGTCTGAAAGAGGTCATTATAGAATGGTCAGTAAAATGTGGTGCGGTGTGTGCAGGTTGATCAGTAACACGGGGGGGGGGGGGGGAGGGGGCATAGTGTGGGATCATGTGCATGAGAGCCCCGCTCTCTCTGATCTAACTCATCATTGGTGGCACCATCAGTAGCGACATTCTCAGGAATATCCATCGACACTGACTCGTCATCAGGATCGGCATCAGGTCATAAGTATAGTTATCCCTATTTTTCACATCAATGGAGTTCGGGCAAGGTAAAACAACACCTTAAATGAAACATTATGAACCATCAACAAAAATCTCACATCATGTCTGGCTCTATCAAAATGCATATGTCTACAGGCGGCGAGATAAAGGAAATGTGTATGAAAAGGCTCTAGGGTAGCAAGTTGTGTATCAAGCCCCAAAGCACGAGCTATTGAGGTAATATATCCTCCAAAGGAAATTGGCCCCTTCCTAGCGATGCAAACTGCATGCATATGGGTTAACATGGACGGGGTCGTGTTAATCTGTGTAGGTGCAAAACTAGCATGCAAGTAATACAACTCTTTAGCATTAGTTTTATTAGTATTCTCCCAACCAAAAGTGGTGTCGGCCAACATTTGGAGAAAATAGTGTATGGTCGAGTTATGTATGTGAGTTGCAAGATTACCCTCAAAATTATCAGTAGAATGAGTTGTCAATTATTCCCATAAATCTCTAACATTATGCACCCAATGAGTATCTAATGGTGTTTCACAAATGACACCCTCCCCAAAAGAAAATTTCAACATATCAGCATTTTGATCGGTGCTATATTCATACTCTTTTGGGGAAGGTGAAATTTGTGAAACACCATTAGATACTCATTGGGTATGAATATCACACAGTCTGGTAGTGCTAGATACCTTTGTTAATAACACGTAGTTTGGCAGTGCTAGATACCTTTGCTAACATAAGAATCTAGCAATGTCAGACTGTGTGATATTTATACCTTTGTGTTTCACAAATAACCTTGGAATATAACAATGGATACCTTTGTTACCAAAAATCTAGTTGGGGAGAGTTCTGGTAGTGCTGGCAGTGCCAGACTATGTGATGTAAATCAGAGAGCTAAGAAATTCTAAAGTTAAGCTAACAAAGGTAGGATCTCTACGTGCATAAAAGTGTGATAAGCCTAACGTATCTATCATCCAATATACACTGTCAAACATTCCTAGGTTACGTAATCAGGAATCATCTGCATACCTGTTGCTGCGGTAAAGCGGCAAGCAAAAGATTTGTTTGGAAGAAATCTGGGTTTTATCGTATCCATAGGGATCGGTGCGAGGGAAAGAATGTCTTTCAACGGTCTTACATTTCTGAGCTTTTGGTGATTAAATTTGGTGGAAAGATTCAAGGTACCAAAAATAAAGGCTGAAAATATAAAGACTTAAATATAAATGGAGCCTTGTTGGGATTGGAATTTCATCAATCGATAACACATGCATTCTTCTGACCAATTAAACACAAACCAATCATTCGTCTAATATCCTCATGTATCACCCACAATAGAGGTTATGCCTAACTTAACATCGAGAGAACAATTGCATTGTCTCATGGTGATGTCTCATGCAACTCAACAACACAGAGCATTAAGAACTGATACTCACACAAATGTTAAACCTAAATCTATATCTAGAGTTTAAAACCTAACAAGTATTCATCCTAGATCCAGATCTGAAGAGTATATGTCTATAGTGGTTTAAATCAAATATAAACAGGTAAACAAAGATGGCACCCATATCAGATAAATGACTGCTTCATATTAAATGTCATTATCAGAATACGTACATATGCTTAACCTTTTTTTACATGTATTCAATTAATTTGCCAAATGTATGTGAACATAGTTCTTCATCTCTATTATCACGCATCCTCACAATACCGTATTGATCCTACTCATGCTACTAATCAACACAATAAAATAGAAGATACAAGTGAATATCAACTTACAAGCTTATGTCAAAAGTTTGCTCGTTGACAGATGAATATCTAAGATCTAGGATTTGAAAAGAGTTTTGTCAAGACCCACAAATAAGAAATCAAAGACAACATTAATATTGAATCAAAACTAGTTCACAATACATAGATTAGTTGAAATACATAAGGTACCGATCGATTACATCCAACTCCAAACAAGAGATCGAAGCTACTTACTCGAAGATCAAGCTCCGATTTGCTTTGATTTTGGCTTCTCCCTCTTAGGGTTTCTGTTTCTCTCTCTAAAATATGTTTGGAATGAAGAGAGATAAATTGGGATTCTGAAAATTACAAGTTGTTCAAAAATATCTAGAAAGGTCCCTTATATACAAGTTACAAAAAATGCCTATAAGTGGCACCGTGTTAAGCCCGTCAGAGCGCACTTAACGTGATTAGTTCAAAGGCACCGTGCAAATTCCCAGAAAACGCGCTAAGCGCGGTCAAGGGATCTTAGTTAATGCCTTTATCTCAAAAGCGCGCTGGAAAATGTGCTAAGTGCAAGTTGCCGTCAAAATGTCGCAAAATTGATCTTCAAAGCCCTCTTCCATCATCCACGGGTTCCAAGCATTGCGTCAGGCAAGAAAAATGATTCTTCTTCATTTCTTTGGCTTCCTTATCCAATCATATGTCACTTAATCATTGATGTTTTATGCCTAAATCATGCACAATAACACACAAATCAAAGCACCCAAAGGTATTTGCAACATAATCGAAGAATCACATTGAAACATGGAATAAATCTATCAAAACATGAGAAACGAGTTGAAAAATGCCAAGAAAAATAGTTCAAAATAAGTCATATTTTGCACTTGACAACTCTCCCCAACTAGAATTTTGCTTGTCCTCAAGCAAAGTATACCCCTCTGTCATACCCTAAATTTTGACCCCCTTATTTTAATTATTTTCGGTCATCTGCTGCATTTTCAATTTGCATCATCTGCATATCATATCATATATTTTATCATGAATATTGTTTGAATTATCAGTCAGAATTAATGTGTTAAATTTTCGAGCGTTTTGGTCAAACAAAAAGCCAACAGTGCAAAAATCCGGTGAACGAGCAGTTTTTTAAAATCGAATTTGCAGATGTCAATTCTTAATCTATTTTTCGCGTACTTTAACCTGGTGTGCTTATTTTATTTTTTCAGCTATTTTTCGGTCACTTTTCTGCCCGTCTGAGCCTTTTTACCGGGTAAAATCAATTTCAAAATTTGACAAAACACTGTATTTTTGCAATACGTATATTTTTTGCTGATCGTTTTGGTATGTTCATTTTATTTTTCTGGACACCTCGATACGGATAGTTTTTATCGTTTTTTTTACCGGTTTCAGTTCCGATTTTTATTAATTTTATTTTTTATTAATTAGGATTGTAATAAACTTAATTTTTATTAGTTTTTTTTAATTATTGATTTATTTATTATATTATTTTATCATTATTTAATGTATATAATATAAACTTGTTTTATTGTTTTACATTACTAGTCTCTCTTTCACATACTAGTTTTACCCCACTCACACAAAACCTACGCCCAACACTTTCATTTTCCTGCATAATTATTTCTCTCTATCCACTTGTTCACAAATAGTCCATTTTCATCTTATCTCATATTATCATCTTATCTCATTTTTTTAATTTTCTCTCAAAATTTTATTCAATTTCATCATTAACTCCACACAATTTTCTTTAATCATCATCACCTTCAATATTCTATTTCTCTTAAATTCAAATATTCAAACACAATATTCTAATTCCATCATTTGTTCAAGATAAAATTCCAATATTCAAATTTGTTTTTTAAACTTTTTAATTCATTTTCAAATATCATCATTTCTAACCAATTTTTCTAACTTCATCATTGTTTTTTTTATAGAATTATGCAACAATTTCAAACTTCATCATCACATTACCACAAATTTCTTCATTCAAACTTCTTGGAAAAATTTTCCAACTTACATCATAAGCTTACATCATTCTATCTTCATGCCCAAGTTATAATTACTATAAATAGGATACATGCTTCTCATTCCAAGACACGCCAAAAACAATACTCTTAAGTTGTTTTCTTCACATATCTCTCTCCCTCATAACTCTTAATTTTTCTTTTGCAAAATTCATGCTCAGATTCTTTTTCACTACAACACATGTAGCATACTTCATACCACAAACTCACATACATACTATTGTTCGCGCGCGGTTCTCGCCCGAACAACCGCTGGCCTCCTAACGCAGGTTTACTCACGGGATCGGCCACAGAATCCCAGAACTATTGGTTCAAGTGTACGTGTTGTTGATATGATGGTGTTTTGTTTTAGAGGAGTTGTATGAAACTTGAATAAAGAAAAAGGTTTTCGCGTTGATGAATAAAACAAAGAGAAAAGAAAAACAAGACAGACAAGTAAATGACAAAATGACTTAAACTTTAGGCATGTAAATTGCATTAAAATAACAAGTGTGGACGCGATCATACATTTCTGCGGGAATAAACTTGTTTCTCTTAACACTTGGTACTTTGAGTGTTTCCCTTTTCAATGTTACAAAATGCGACCCCTAAAATGGAAATAATCATTGCTTTAAATAGGCTGAAAAAATAATTATTCATCTCCCTAGATTGGCTTTGATTGTGACACATGTCACCCCACTATCTTTCCAACTTCCCATGTCCTTGGAGTTTTCAAATTTTCCCGCTCACAGATGTATCACCCTTGTGTCAGTTTCGTAAGTCTCCGCTTGACATCCTCCGACAACAATGCATCCCTGTCTCCTTCCGACACGTCCTTAAGTTGTGTCGACCCAAACTCAAGCTTTCTCGCCAATCCTCCTCTTGGTGTCGACCCGCTTGTCTTGACCTTTCATCATTTCTTCATTGCTCCTGTTTGGTCGAAATCTCCTTGCCAACAAATTGCCCCCCCCCAAAGGAGAGTTTCGACTAAGCACCATGTCGACTGAGAAAACTGGCATTTTGCTTTTCTGTGAGATTTCGACGATGCTTTGGTTTCGACTAACCAATTAGTGTTTTATCTTCTGTCGAGCCACGTGTCACTCGCCGTCTGACATGATGATGGTGACTTTTTATACCACGATTTCCAAGAAAACATCATGATGGCTAGTGATCGGTCACCATTTCTACTATGTTTCTGTCACTTATTCGGCATCAATCCATAAAATCGGTAGCACTTTGTTTGTCTTTTCATTATTTTTCAATTCAATTTTACTTGTCGTATTTTATTCTCGCATTTTATGATTTGTTGTTTTATTTCAATTACGTTGCATTTTATGCTTTGGTTTGGTAGTTTTCAATGGTTTCAGGTCTGAGTGGAAAAGCCCAAGGGACTTGTGCGAAGAAAATGGAAGTTCCGGGGATTTAGAAGAGTTTTTGGAATGAAGTAGAGGATGCCTAGACCTAAAATTTAACAAAAATGGAAAAATATTGGGCAACTAAGTTCCTTGTCTATACTATGTTGTAGTTCTCTTCACTAGCTTTCCGGCGCATCGAACGGGGACCAAAACAGACTTACGGATCAAAAGTTATGATCGAAACAATTTCGGTTATAAAATCCAGCAAGCTGACACGGCCGGCAGTGTTGGCTGACACGGCCCGTATCAGCTTTGACGCTGATGTTCTGAAATTTTCCATATTTTCTCCCTATATTAAGTTGTGGGGGCACTTTGGGTATTTCCTATCGATCTGGGTGAATTGTAACTTTTTAGACTAGTTTTTGGAAGAAGAAGAGACAATTTTGACTTGACGAAGAATTGAGAAGAGTTGGAGGCGATCAAGGAGATTGGGAGAAAACGATCGTTCATGAGCGGAAGCGATTGAAGAATCAGTTTTCCTCTGATCAAATTGTAATGTCTATCTTTAATTTTCTTTTTGTTTTTGTTCTTAATACTATGAGAGGCTAAACCCCCCAATGCCAGGGGGTGTCCCTGATTTTCCATGTAATGACAATTTTCTCTTTGCAATAGAAATTTCACTGCTTTCTCATAATCATGTTTATCGTATAATGTTCTAAATGCTTATCCATATTGGAAAATAGGATTTGATTTACGGTTAACCTTAGGTCGGACAAACCACTGTTAACGCTTTTTATACGATAATACTATAGTAGATATCGCCTAGGAATAGGGATACCCTATAGTAACCGTAAAGCTTTTGATAAAAATAAGTGTTTGGTATTCTTTCTATACCGCTAAGGAATTGGGGTATAGGGAGAATACCAAAGGTTTTTCTACTAAGGAATTAGAGAGAAATATTCTTAAGAGCCGGTAATGATTAGTTTAAGCGATGATTTTGAAAAATAAGGAATGTTATTATTATAAGGAATTTTATACACCTTGCCCTGGCATGTTTCTCATATTTGTTTAAGTCATTTTTACTCTTTATGACTATTTGCTCAATAGTTATTATAATTTTTATAACAAACAAACTCCCAAAGGCATTTTTGTTGAAATTGAAATAACATCTGCACTTACAATTACACGCAGTCCTCAAGAGATCGATTCTGGGGATAACCCCAACTATTACTACATCGGTAAAAATAGTACACTTGCTATTTTTCCGATCAAGTTTTTGGCGCCGTTGCCGAGGACTGCCAAATTATAAGTGTTGATTTTAATTCAATTGGAATTTTGTCACTCTGTGGCTAAAATTGATTCTTGTTATTTCTATTTTTATTTTTTTTTATTTTGATTTTTACTTTATAACTTTTGGGATTATTACTATTACTACTAATCTGCGTCTAACCTTTTATGCGAGGAGAATCCTCAGCAAATTTTCTTTTTGACGAAGAAATTGAAAGAACGCTACACGAGAGGCATAGGCAAGCAAAACTTGCAGCGTCTGAAGCTGAACCTTCGGAGCACTCAAACTCAGGTTCAGAATCAGACAAAGATACAGTGACCATGGCTGCAGAGCAACCAACAGAGAGACTCCTCGGGGATTACGGAGCAGCACATACACCGGCTGGTCGGTTAACAATTGTGAACTTACCAGCGAATGTGACGAATTTTCAGCTGCATCTGAGCACCATCACTCAACTTGAGAGGAGACCTTTCACCAAGAAGGTCAATGAAGATGCCAATAAACATTTACAAAGGTTTCTGACTGTGAGCACCACTCTCAAGATTGAGGGACACGCTGAGGAAGCAAAAAAGTTGAGAATGTTTCCTTTCAGTCTTTCAGAAGATGCTAAAGAGTGGTTCTACTCGTTACCGGCTGGGAGTATTACCACTTGGGAAGAGATGGAGAAGGCGTTTCTGAATGAGTATTTTCTGGCCTCTGTTTATATTCGAAAAAGATATGATATTGTGAAATTTAAACAGAAGGACGGAGAATCTCTCGGAGACGCATACAAGAGGTTCAAGAAGGTTTTGGTAGCCTGTCCGACTCACAACATGGATCAAACTGAGCAGATGCAGGTGTTCGTCAATGGCCTCCAGATAAAGACTAAGCAACTAATTGATACAGCTGCTGGTGGCTCATCTAATTTTACAACAGCCACTGGTGTCAAAAAGATCATTGAAGCCATAGCCACTAACGAACATTTGGAGTTATATGATCGAAGTGTGAGTAAATCTGAGGGTGTGATTGACTTGAAGTTGAATAATCAGGTTGTGAAGGTGGAAGATCAGATTGCGGCAGAAGTTGAAAGAAGGTTAAAGGCTATGAATGTGGGTACTCAACGTGTGGCACAAGTTCAAACTGGTCAATCCATTAGTTGTGAGATTTGTAGTGGACCCCATTATACTGCACATTGTGTTGCGACCCCGTAACAAATTGAAGAAATCAAATTCCTAAAGCAGAATAACCCCTACGCTCAGACTTATAATCCAGGGTGGAAGAATCATCCTAACTTCTCCTGGAAGGACCAGAATCAACACCAATATCCGCAGCAGCAACAGGCTTCCCAAAAAGCACAATGGGAGATTGCCATTGAGAAGATGGCAGCTCATAACATACAATTTCAGGAAGATACCCAGAATAGTTATAGGAATACCACAGCCTCCATAAAGAATTTAGAGGTTCAATTGGGTCAGATAGCTCAACAAGTTGCAAATTCTCAAGCACCAGGCGCCCTCCAAAGCACCACAATCCCCAATCCGAAGAATCATGAGAATGTCAATGTTGTTACCACAGAAAGCCAGGAAGTTGTGGAAGAAGAAGCCAGGCCAACCGAAGGGAAAAGAAAAGAAGTGGCTAAACCTAAGATCAAGTTACCGTACCCCTCAAGAGCGACAAAGAAGGAGACACAAGAAAAAGACTTTGAGAAATTCAGCTCATTATTTAAAAAGTTAGAGATTAACATGCCCTTCTTTGAAGCACTTGAACAAATGCCTCTATACAAGAAATTCATGAAGGAGGTCATTGGAAAAAAGAAACCTAGTGGAGAGGAGGTAAAGAGTCTAAGTGAGGAGAGTGGTGAGGAATCACAAGGTAGGAGAATTCCAATCAAACGGAAAGATCCTGGTTTTGTGTCAATCCCCTGTACCATAAAGGACAGAACGTTTAAGAGAGTCTTGATTGATTCGGGTGCTAGCGTGAGTCTCATGCCCCTCTCAATTTTCAAAAAGCTGGGTATAAAGAAAATAAGTGAAACGGGAACAAATCTGAAGTTTACCGACCTCACAACCAAACGGTCATACGGTTTAGCAGAAGATGTGCTTGTGACTATTGATAACTTCACCTATCCATTAGACTTTGAGATCATTGATCTACCTGAGGATGAGGAGACGACTATCATATTGGGTCGACCATTCTTGATGACTAGTCGGTGCAGTGTGGATATTGAGGCTGGTACTTTAACCTTGAAATATTTTGAGGAAGAAGTAACCTTGAAAGTGTTGGAACTCGAGAATCAAGGTCAAGAGGAAAGTAATCACCCCGCAGTTAGAACGATCCGAACAGTGGGAAAAAGCAAAAGCTCAAAACGACTTCTTGAAAAAGTCTCTGGAATAATCCATCAAGTTACACCATCTGAGTCATCTATTGCACTGAGTAAGACTCCAAAATTCAATCAAGAAGTCAATAAGAGGAAGAAACATCAAAGAAAGAAGAGAAAAAACATCAAAGGAAGAATGTGGAAGTTGGACGTGAGTTGAATCACAATGTAGCTCTTTTTCCTGAATCTGACTAGTGCTTTGTTGCGGAAAGGTTAAGCAACAAAACGTGTAAGCTGAAGTACCCTCCATAGCAATGGGGAGTGACCCGTCGAGCCATGCGACGTTAAACAAAGCGCTTCGTGGGAGGCAACCCACGGGTTTTATTTCTTAGAGTTTCTGTTGTGTTTCAAGTTTAATTAGGTACACTCACAGTATTCTAATGTAAAAAAAATTACAGTAGGCTGACACGGCCCCCCGTGTCAGCTAACACGGCCCGTGTCAGCCCTACTGTAGCGAAAAATTTTTTACAGTTGGCTGACAGGCCCCCTGTGTCAGCTGACACGGCCCCGTGTCAGTCCTACTGTAGCGTAAAAAAAATTTTAAAAAAAAATTTAAAAAATAAAAAAAAAACAAAAAAAAAATTTCTCTTTCTTTGTCCCTCCGCATTGAGGCTCAGTGAGTTCCCCTCTCTAGCTTGTTCTAAAACATTGAGGTCAATGTTTAGTTCAAGTGTGAGGGGGTTTTATTGCTTTCAGTATTTTTATTTATGTTATTCCATCTTCATACCGTTGATTGGTGTGTTTTGTATTTCGTGTGTTACAGATTGAAGGTATTCGTGTCGGATGAATGAGGAGACTTATAGTTAGTGGATGAAAAGGCACAACTCATACTTGCTCTCCAGGAAACCCCCGAAAGTTGGGGCTGCTGAGGTGGATGATTGGACGCGACTTTCCAACACTGGACTGATACGGGAATACTGTGCACCTGAGACAGAAATGAAGCGACATTACACTAGAGGTACCTTGGAATTTGTCAGTATGCTAAACATGGTGAGGATCATAAAAAGCCAAACACCTTATCATCATGAGAGTTCGTCAGGTATGTCTCTGTCACTCTTAGTTTGCATACTCGTCTGTTGGAGTTTCAATGCACACATATACACACTGAGGCACTTGTTTGTTTTTAACCCTGAGCCTTTCCAGCCTACCTTTTTTTTGTTATCCTTCGTTAACCCCCTCAAGCCTTCTTCCTTTTGTTTGTTTATTAACCGCATAATTAAATCATGAGCCCAAACACTCCCTCACCCTGCTCAGATAAGTGTTGTTGATTTTTTATCTGTGAAAAATTCTAAGTTTGGGGTTGAGATACCTTTAAGAACTAAGTAAGTGCAAAAAGAAAATAAAAAGAAAGAAAGAAAATATAGGAAAAAAAAAGAGAAGTAGAATAAAGCACTTACCTAGAGGAGGATTTAGTTTGAAGAAGTCAAAAAGTAAGCTCAAAGAAACAATTGAGTGTAAACTAAAGAATCCTAGTAAAATGGTGTTTGATACCCTTGATTGTGAAACAGAACAAATACCATAGTGATTAGAATGACGACACCGAGTCTGAGCTAAAAACCAATCATTTTTCCGTTTTGTTAGTTTATCCCTCCTTGTCCCTAAGCCCCGTTACAACCATAAAAGCCCTCAAAAAGTATGTGTTGTGTGCGTTTGAGATGAAAATAGATGTTGTTCAAGCTTATGAGTTGACTTTGCATGCTATGATTATTGAGTGTAAACACTGTAACCCGAGAGATTTGGTGAGAGTGTGATAAGCTGACAGGTAAAGAGGTATTTTGATGTGGAAGTGTAGCGGACCGTCAAAATTCAAGTAAGAAGGAAATGTTGAAAGAAAAGTGGAAAGATAGTCGCGAAAGATCTCAACGGTGTTGTGGTAAGATAATTTTGATTAATTCGGGGGTGACCTTTCTGCTGTCTCGAGCATTACTTGAGGACAAGCAATGAGATAAGTTTGGGGTTGTGATCGGTCACCATTTCTACTATGTTTCTGTCACTTATTCGGCATCAATCCATAAAATCGGTAGCACTTTGTTTGTCTTTTCATTATTTTTCAATTCAATTTTACTTGTCCTATTTTATTCTTGCATTTTATGATTTGTTGTTTTATTTCAATTGCGTTGCATTTTATGCTTTGGTTTGGTAGTTTTCAATGGTTTCAGGTCTGAGTGGAAAAGCCCAAAGGACTCGTGCGAAGAAAATGGAAGTTCTGGGGATTTAGAAGAGTTTTTGGAATGAAGCAGAGGATGCCTGGACCTAAAATTTAACAAACATGGAAAAATATTGGGCAACCAAGTTCCTTGTCTGTACTATGTTGTAGTTCTCTTCACTAGCTTTTCGGCGCTTCAAACGGGGACCAAAACAGACTTACGGATCAAAAGTTATGATCGAAACAATTTCGGTTATAAAATCCAGCAAGCTGACACAGCCGACAGTGTTGGCTGACACGGCCCGTGTCAGCTTTGACGCTGATGTTCTGAATTTTTCCATATTTTCTCCCTATATTAAGTTGTGGGGGCACTTTGGGTATTTCCTATCGATCTGGGTGAATTGTGACTTTTTATACTAGTTTTTGGAAGAAGAAGAGACACTTTTGACTTGACGAAGAATTGAGAAGAGTTGGAGGCGATCAAGGAGATTGGGAGAAGACGATCGTTCATGAGCGAAAGTGATTGAAGAATCAGTTTTCCTCTTATCAAATTGTAATGTCTATCTTTAATTTTCTTTTTGTTTTTGTTCTTAATACTATGAGAGGCTAAACCCCCCAATGCCAGGGGGTGTCCCTGATTTTCCCTATAATGACAATTTTCTCTTTGCAATAGAAATTTCACTGCTTTCTCATAATCATGTTTATCGTATAATGTTCTTAATGCTTGTCCATATTGAAAAATAGGATTTGATTTATGGTTAACCTTAGGTCGGACAAACCACTCTTAACGCTTTTTATACGATATATCGCCTAGGAATAGGGATACCCTATAGTAACCGTAAAGCTTTTGATAAAAATAAGTGCTTGGTATTCTTTCTATACCGCTAAGGAATTGGGGTATAGGGAGAATACCAAAGGTTTTCTACTAAGGAATTAGAGAGAAATATTCTTAAGAGCCGATAATGATTAGTTTAAGCGATGATTTTGAAAAATAAGGAATGTTATTATTATAAAGAATTTCATACACCTTGCCCTGGCATGTTTCTCATATTTGTTTAAGTCATTTTTACTCTTTATGACTATTTGCTCAATAGTTATTATAATTTTTATAACAAACAAACCCCCAAAGGCATTTTTGTTGAAATTGAAATAACATCTGCACTTACAATTACACGCAGTCCTCAAGAGATCGATTTTGGGGATAACCCCAACTATTACTACATCGGTAAAAATAATACACTTTCTATTTTTCCGATCAGCTAGTCTTTTCCCAAGTTATGGGTCTCGAAACCACCCCCACTAACTGTAGAATTTGAACAGTTTTTGATCTTTCAATTGCATGCGTTTTCTCTATAAATACCCATAACCACAACTGGTTTTCTTTTCGCCTTCTCCTCATCAGAGCTTCTTCTTCTTCAACTCTCCTTGTTCTTGAAAACCTCTGTATCCTCTTTTCCAATGGTCTCTTCTGCAAACGTTACCACTTCCACTACTCACACTACTGGAAACAACCCCGTTGCTTTCGTTCTTTCTGCAAAGGAATCCCCCAGGCCTTTTCCTTTTCCTCAGGCCTTAAATGTTACCACTATCACTTCCACTACTCACACTACATTTTTTTCCATTTTTTAGAGTACATTTAGCGTGTGTCACTTAAGTCCACTATTTAAAAAATAAATTATAAATGATTTTACAACGGGTAAGATGAACAACCGTAGTAATAAATGAAATGTAACAAGCTTCGATTCCCTGCAACACATTTTTTCCATTTTTTAGGATACATTTAGCGTGTGTCACTTAAGATTCCACTATGGTTTGTTTCTCCAATCGAGATTAAAAGCTTTACTGATAAATTAAAACAAAACTTATTCTGTATTTCTTTCATAAGACGCCTTAATCGAACAAGTGAGCCAGAGACGCCCTAACTTTTACCCTCTTCGTATCCATTCATTTGGAGCTCAAATATTGACCGTCTTCATTCATTTGTTTCTTCAGCTTCGAAGTAAGGTACTCTTCAACATCTTCATTCCTTTTTTCTTGGTTTATGCTCAAATATTGACTGTCATCATTCATTTGCTTCTTCAGCTTCGAAGTAAGGTACTCTTCAACATCTTCATTCCTTTTTTCTTGGTTTATGCTCAAATATTGACCGTCTCTGTTCGTTTGATTCTTCAGCTTCGACGTACGGTACTCTTCAACATCTTCATTCCTTACGTTTATTTGATTACAGCTTCGAAGTACAGTATTTTTCAATATCTTCATTCCTTTTTTCTTTGTTCATATTGTATATGCTCAAGTCAGAATGAGATGTTTCATATGCTTTATGTTTAGTATGAGAGTACATCTTCATTGATTTTTTCTTTGTTCATATTGTATATGCATATGCTTGAGTTTTTGGATTAGATTTTGGTGTATCATTCACATTATTATACATGTATAAATTTCAGAAGTTGTAATGGATCGTAGTTGGATGAAAGTCAATAGATTAGGTCCGGTTTATGAGACGGAGTTCGTGAATTCCTTGAATACGCTGATAAACATCTTCCCGACAATAATGGTATCTTTTATTGTCCTTGTAATGTTTTCGCGAATATAAAAAAGGGTACAAAGAAAGAAATACACAATCACCTTTGTTGTGATGGTATATGTCAAAATTATATAATATGAACGTGGCATGGTGAGGTGGATAATAAGGAAAGTCGGGCGTCACAAAGTCAAAGAGTGGAGGAAGATGAATATATGGAAGATCAACTAGAGGATATGTTCCGTGATATTGGGGAATCTTCTTTTATGAATGGTCATATTTATGATAATTTATGTAGTGATAAAGACACCCCTTTATATAAGGGATGCACAGAGTTCACATGATTGTCGGCGGTGTTAAACTGGTTTAATCTAAAGGCAAAAAATGGATGGTCGGATAAAATTTTCATGGAATTACTTGAATTGCTACAACAAATGTTACCAGAAGATAACAAATTGTCGGATCGTTGCTATGAGGCCAAGAAGATATTGTGTCCACTGGGTCTGGAGTATATCAAGATACATGCTTGCCCTAATGATTGCATATTATACTGGAAAGAGTATGAAGACTTGTTTCCATTTCCGAAATATGGTGTGTCGCGTTACAAGCCGAAGGCTAACAATGGTGATGACAATGATCACTATGACAATGTTAGTATGAAGCATCCTCCTGCTAAAGTGTTATGGTACTTGCCAATAGTTTCAATTAAAGAGACTTTTTGCTAATTTGAATGACGCAAAGAATCTTAGATGGCATGCAGATGAAAGGATTCGTGATGGAAACATTCGCCATGTAGTTGATTCGTTGCAATGGGAAAAAATTGGTTCGTTGTTGTTGCGGTGAGAATCGGATAACAAGCTATTAATTAATTTGCATCGCAAAACTTTGAAATTCACCACCGAGCTTTGATTTATCCAAAGGAAAGGGTAAAGAACAAAAACCCTAAAAAGAGAATCTAGGTTCGGGGGTTGGTTATACTAAGGGAAGGTATTAGCACCCTAAGTATCTGTAGTACTCTACAGGAACCTCTTGTTAGTATTTGTGTTATGTTAAAGTTTGCTTGCTAAGGAGAAAAGTGCTAAGGTAAAGACCTAAGGGTATATACACTAAGTATGCTCGCCAATATGTCGCATTGGATGTAAAGGTAAAAAGTGGAAAAAGAAAAAGGTAGCTTGCTAGGATCTCGCAATCCTATGCCTACGTATTCTCAAGGTGAACTTGAGAAATCAGAGCAATCGTAGTTCCCCTCAATGGGGGTAAAGAACTCTTGACCGCGGTCAAGGTTCTAAGGGAAAGTAGGGTCTGACAGCAAGACACCTACGTGGAGTGCGGCAACTCCAAACCTAAGGCTAGGTAAAACAAGGAAGAAGTGTCCACGGGAAAGTAGGGTCTGACAGCAAGACACCTACATGGAGTGCGGCGACTTCAAACCTAAGGTTAGGTTAAAAGGAAGGCAAGTCTCGATCGCACGGTGATGTGAGATATAGGGAATGACGCGCAAGGCTATCCTAAATGACATGGCAGTCAACTGGGTGGGATCCTTTCCTTTGGAATGAGGAATAAGTGACAGAGGAACCAAGAGAAAAAATAAACTCAGGCTCAAGTGTATGATAAACAGCAATATATACAGCAAGAATTACATCGAAGTGAACATCAGGAATCAGGGACTAATTATAGCAAAAACGAAGAGAAATAAATTCAGGATAGAAAAATCATAAATTAATTAAAGTAAAAGATGCCAACTGTTAAGATTAAATAAAAATGAAAGCTAAAACAGAAATTCAAAAAAATAAACCAAAATTACTTAAAAGCTAATTAACTAAATCTAATTAAATAATTCTAGAAATAATTAACTAATTTCTAATTTAAATCTAAACTAAAAAATCTAACTTAAACCTAAACTAATTGAAAGAAGTCTAAAGCTTAAAAACAAAGAACTAAATCTAAATGCTAATTAGATTAAAAACTTAATTAAAACGAAATAATTAAAACCTAATTAAGCTAAATTCTAATAAAACTAACTAAATAAAAACCTAAGAACTAACTGAATGAAAAACCTAAAAAACTGATTGAATTAAAAAAAGGGGTTGCGGTAAGAACAAATTGGGCCAAGCCCATTATTTCACAGCAACATATAGGACAAGTGAAGCTCAGAAAGGTTACCAGCAAGGAATAAAATAAGAATCTATTCTCCTCTTTTGGGATCAATCCCTAGCCGCGCCAAATCGTTCTTCCCGGCGGAAAAGTCCCCCGGATAACAAGAATCGTGAAACTTGAAGCACTGGCTCCTCAAAATTGTGGCTAAAGATCAACGTGAGTATCGAGAATTCAACCGACTTCGTCTCGTTCAATTTCCTCGGTCAATTCCTCATACTTGCGCTATGATTCTCGATTCGATCCAGGTTTGGTTTGGTTTTTGGGGACAAACGGTGGCGAGTGAGACGTTGCTGGTGTTAAGTGGTGAGATTGTGAAGGTTATGGACGCGTAGACGTGGTTCGCGGAGAAGGGAAATAAGGTTCTGTGTGAGTGTGGAAAGTTGTCAGAGTTGATGTTTTATGCGTAGAGGGCGCAGGCGATTCAACGGCGGGATGGAGGTTTTGTTGAAGTGGTTTTTGGTGGTGACAGAATATCACTGGTTGTTGTTGTGGCGTATTCGTGAATGAGATAGGGGTTGAGGTCGCGGTTCAGAGCAGAGGGAACTCGCCGGGAAAAAAATGAAGATTGAGGTATGTTTGTTGCAATGGGAACATGTATTGGTGTTTGGTTATTCAATGGGTGGGTTTAGATCGATTCACATAGAGAGAGAGTTCAAGGTTGGATTTTGATGAATGTTGTATATGGCGTGTGAAGGTTTAAAAAGGGTGGAAGAAGATTAGATTGTTTGAAAGGAGGGGGGTGATATGAGGCAGAGGATTCTGAATCTGGTTGTGTGTTTTTTTGAGGTATCAGTTCAAAGATTTGATAATGATGGTGAAGGTGATAACAAGGATGAAGGGTTTGTGATGAGAAGTAGGGTGTGGTGGATAATGAATAGGGAGGATAATGGTCGTTCGATGTTGATGATGAAGGGGAGTTTTACTCTGCAGATTTTGTTTTGGTGAAATGGCTGAAGAATTTTGCCACCAGTAAGTTTTCCTTCCCCCTATTATATTCCTCTCTTCCTCTATTTAAAACCAAATGAAACTTGTTTGATAAGTTTTTGGTCAAAATCTGAATTTGTCTCAAGGTGTTGTCGTTGTTGCTTGGATGCTCTGTTGTTTTCATATGGCAGAATGTTGCAGCAGCTGTGTAGCAAGGAGCAGGTTGTTTTTGACACGGTCTGTGAAACGTTGCTGTTGTTACAGGTCTTTGGTTGTGATCCCTTTTTGGTGTAATTCTTGGTTGGCGGGATGGAAATGAGACGTAGCCATGTTGCAGGGAAAGCTTTTTACACGATTTCGGCAAAGCGTGTGTGAAGTAGTGTGGGGATAGTAGCAGATGAGCGTGGGATGCTTGTTGTTCAAGTTGAAAAGTCAAAGATGGAATTTTGGTCCTTGTGCTATTTTTGTGTTTTTTGAATTTGTTGTATTATTATACTATAAACTAAAGAAATTGGACTCTAAATATATTTTAAATGATTTTAACCTAAAGAAAACAATTAATGAAACTAATTAGGCTAAGTTAGATTTAGAATTAAAATTAAAACCAAATTTAAATTAATTAAAATTAAAATAATTAAAATTAATACTAAGATAAAAATAAAAGCCCACCTAAAAATTAAAATTATATTAAGTTAGAAATTAAACTATATAAAAATAGACTAAATGGGAAATAAGTTAAATTAATTTAAATAATCTAAAATAAAAAAGGAAATGGCATGAAATTATGAAAAATGGCTAAAATGCATGACTAACAATGTTTAACCAAAAATACGAAAACAGAGACCGGCTTAGAATGATATGACAAAAACCAGCGAATCTGAGGGTAAAATTTGGGGTATGACAGTTGTTTCCGGATTTTGGAGTCGAGCCAAGAAACCTTAGGCTTGGGCTTGCCATCGATGGAATGAACCCCTTTGGTAATCTGAGCACTAATCATACTTCGTGGCGTGTTCTTCTCACTATTTACAACCTATCTCCTTGGTTGTGCATGAAGCGCAAGTATATACTGTTAAGTATGATGATTTCTGGACCATGACAACCTGGTAACGACATAGATGTTTATCTAAGTCCATTAATTGATGATTTACGACTCTTGTGGGATGAAGGCATTGAAGTTGATGATGCATATTCTGGGGAAAAGATTAATATGCGTGCAATGTTATTTTGCACAATTAACGACTTTCTGGCTTACGGTAACTTGGTTGGATGCAGTGTCAAAGGACATAAAGCGTGTCCTATATGTGAAGATTATACTTGTTATCACCAACTTGAGTTTGGAAAAAAGACCGTTTACCTTGGGCATTGCAAATTTCTAAAACCTGGTCATCCTTATCGTAGATTGCGAAAGGCTTTTAATGGAGAGCAATAGTTTGGTGAGGCTCCTAAACCTTTAACCGGGGATGAAGTTTATCAACGACAGGAACACATTAATGTTGTCTTTGGGAAGAAAGAAAAAGAAAAAGGTGGGAAGAGGGAAAAAGAAAAAGGTGGGAAGAGAGGAAAAGAAAAAGGGGCAGTTGTAAAAAATATATGGAAAAAGAGGTCGATCTTCTTTGATCTTCCATATTGGTCAAGTCTTGATGTTAGACATTGTCTTGATGTGATGCACGTGGAGAAAAATGTGTGTGATAGTTTGATTGGCACACTTCTAAACATTCCGGGCAAGACTAAAGATAGTAAGACTTCCCATCTTGATATGGAGAATATGGGTATACGAAAACAGTTGGCTCCAATAGAGAAAGGAAAAAGAACTTATCTGCCTCCAGCATGTCACACTCTATCTAAAAAGGAAAAGAAGATGTTCTGCGAGTGTTTGCAAGGTATTAAAGTTCCGCAAGGTTACTCATCAAACATCAAGAAACTTGTATCAATGAAAGATCTCAAGTTAATTAGTTTAAAATCTCATGATTGTCATGTATTGATGCAATAACTTCTACCAGTGGCTATCTGTGGGATCCTTCAAAAAAATGTGAGAGTAACTATAATGAGACTGTGTTTATTCTTCAATGCCATATGTAATAAAGTTCTTGATTTCAAAAAATTGGATGAATTAGAAGATGAGGCTGCCATAATCTTGTGTCAATTGGAGATGTATTTTCCGCCATCATTTTTTGACATTATGGTTCACTTACTTGTTCATCTCGTAAGAGAAATCAGAATTTGTGGTCCAATTTATTTAAGGTGGATGTATCCAATAGAGCGATATATGAAGATTTTTAATGGATATACGAAGAATCATCACCGACTGGAAGCTTCGATTGTTGAAAGGTACATCACAGAAGAAGCTGTTGAGTTTTGTACAAACTATTTGTCGGATGCAGATTCTATAGGAATTCCAAAGTCTCGTCATGCTGACACACACAGAAGAGGTTCAAGGTCTAAATGTTAGGTCAATGGCTCGGGATGTAGTTATTCAATCACATTTCTATATATTGAATAATATAGATGAGGTTCAACCTTTCATAGATACTCACAAAAGACTTTTGAAGAAAAAATATCCCCGAATGAGTGACAAGTTGTTGTTGATAGAGTATAACAATAGATTCATGGATTGGTTTAATAAAAGTGTATCTAATGATCGAAGTGCATCCGAGATACTTAAATGGTTGTCGTATGAGCCAAAATTTTGTGTCATTACCTGGAGTGCATACGACATTGGTCAGTATACCTTTTATACAAAATCAAAAGATGATTGTAGTACAATGCAAAATAGTGGGGTTATGGTTGAAGCCGAATCGATGTATTTCTCTAGTTCGAAAGATAAGAATCTGGTATTGGCAACTACCGCGTTTTATGGTGTCATTGATGAGATTTGGGAGATTGATTATGTTATTTTCAAAGTGGCTTTATTTAAATGCAAGTGGGTTTCGAATAATAGTAATGGTGTAGACATTGATGACTTAGGATTCACCTGGGTCGACCTTGGCAAGACATCTTTTAATACAGAACCATTCATCATGGCTTCTCAACCAAAACAAGTTTTCTATGTTACCGATCCATCGGACAAATCGGGGAAATGATCAATCGTTCTCCAAGGAAAATACATTCCTCTTAGTGATGAAAGTCTTGATATTCCGTCCACACCTTCTTACACAACACAAATTCCTACCTCATATGATGAAGTTGATGGAGATGTCGTGCATGCTATACGACTCGATCATGAAGAAGGCATATGGGAAAATTAACAAGTACGTAATTTATTATTTATTCATAATATATTAATTGTATGTTATAGTTTAGAAGTATTTTTACTAACAAGTATAATTATTTGCAATCATAGGTATTTTGAGTCCAGACACCAGGCCAAGAGACAAGACACCAAGAGACAGGATACCAATACACCAAGTTACAATTATGTGAAGTTATGTAATGTGTGTAAACTGTAATATGGTATATGTGATATTTTATTTATGTAGGCTGTTTGTTCTGATAAACTGTAATGTGGTATATGTGATATCATGAATATGATACGATTAATATTATTATGAAAACTTTATCACGAAATGTGAATTGTATTTTTCTGCTGCATTGTGATATGGAGAACAATAATATAGGTAAAAAATGGGATTAATTATAAAAGCAGGATCATATTTTTTTATTTTGCATAAACTTTAAAGACGATTATATTTCATAACCGTTATAATATCTGGCGCGCTGTCCAGAAAAAAATAAATATCAAAACTGCGCTGCTGGGAATCGAACCGAGGACAATTATTTTTATTACAACGGTGTATTGTAAAATCAGTTGTGATAGTTAGCGTGGTTTCCAGTTTATTACAAAGCCTACAAGGTCGTGGTTGTAAGTATCATATATACAACGACAATCTACATAACAACGCCCTCGCCCGCGTAATTATATGTCATTCCCAACCGTTGTTAAATGGGTTTTTCGTAGTAGTGATTGGCTCAATGCCACTTTTGAGAACAACTTGGGATACCCTGCCTCTACCACAATTGAGCGTTTGAACAATGAGTGTTCCGTAGAGGGTATGTGATCCGCTTTGATGACCACCCAAGAAACCCCCAAGAAAACTCTTTTTATGAGGTATCTCAATATGTTTGTGGAAACTACTTCCTTCGTCCCCAGCATGGCACCTTTTGTGGAATGCAAATTTGGTCCGACATGGTTTAAGACTCCATTTCCTGGAGTCTCCCCCCAAGCTGCAGCGCAATCGAATTCCATATGGAGGGCATTTCTAACTCCCACCCTGTTATCCTTTCGGATCGAGACGGGGAACCACGGCTATGGGTTCATGAGCTACCAGCCTAACTTAGTGGTCCGTCAATTTGGCTTGAGCCAAATGCTACCAAAATCCTTGGTGAAACATTCTGCCGACATTGTGCGATCTGGCCGATGCTTGAACTTGGTCTACGCAACATCTCGAATTTCCGGTCTTTGCGTTCCAACCCTCTTTCTTCACTACGAAGGATTTCGATGTCTGGTGGTCGGAGTACCAAGCTCAAATTTTCCAACATGCCCTTTTCCTGGAAAACGTGGTCGATGTTTTTGCTTCCCTTGCTGGCGAAGCTCCTAATCCGCCACTTGATGTTCCCGTCGAGAACCCCCAAGACGTTGACGCCATAGAAGACCCACCAAAGAAGGTAACCCCTGGACTCTTCAATTCTATTTCATCCATTATTTTTTACTAACCATTTTGGCTTATCTTATAGGGTCGAAAACAGGAACGAGCTGTTGCGTCGACCTCTACCAGGCTTGCGAAGAAACCTAAGACCATGAATCCACAGGTATACCTCATCTCCTTATTCCTTCGCCTTTGCTCCTGCCATCCGTCTAACTTTTTGTTTGCTAGGCTTCTGAGAAAATCCCGTCTCCTGAGGGGTCTATGTCAGACGAAAGTACCCAATCCCGAGTCTTTCCTACTAAAGTTCCAACGTCTCCTCCAGCCACTCCATTGATGAGAAAGAAAAAAGGCCTTAATCAAGAAAATGCCTTCAACAATGGCTACTTCGACCGTGAACCCTCTTGTCCCTAAAAATCTTGATGAAGTCTCCAAACCTATCCAGGATGAAGCACCCCCTGAAACATATCCTCCAAAATCTGCAAAGGTATTCATCATCTTCGCTCCATCATTTCAGATGGTATTTAGACAATCTTCTCACTGAACTTTGCTTTGCAGGAAACCGTGGCCGCTTCGACTACTGCAAAAAAAGACGATACTGCACCAGCTGTCACCACTAATCCTTCTGAGACCAAAACCGTGCTTAGTCCCCAGAAGGTCGACGAGTTCCAAATGACCTCGACAGAGGAGAGCCTAGTGGCGAAAATGCCTCCACCTCAACATACCAACACTGATGCTGGCAATGACGATGCAACCCCTGGTGATAATACAAATCCTTCAATTATTGTTGTTGCTGTTGATGTCGACGTGAACCCTAAAGCTCCCGCTGAAGGTGTCTCCAACACGCCTCTACTTAATGTCGACAAAGTCCTTACCCCTGAGGAGATTCTGGCAACAAAACAAACAAACTCAACAGAGACCCTAAAGGCACTGCACAAGCTTCACCAAGAGTTTAGGGACGCTCAACCCACTAGTTCTATTGCCATACCAACCCCAGACCTGGATGCCTCTTTCTCCCTCAAACTCCAACAACTGAGAACATACCTATTCGAGGAGGAATTTCTGGCGGCCGTCGCCGAAGAAGCTGCTATAGCTTGTGATATGTTCAAAATATTGGATGAACTTGCCGAATTCCAACTTCCTGCTCCCATGGCCACGTACTTAATCGAGTTCGAGGCCTTCTTCAAGCAACTAGCCAAGGACATTTCCATGTGTAATCAAATTGACGCACAAATCAGACTGAAAAACAACGAGATGAAACACGAATGGTATCTCAGCTCACTTTGTGAGAAGAAACTTGAGGATTTCGAGGCTAAGAAGCAAGAACGCTCCTGAAATTCTGGTATCAGACGTGTGAGGTTAAGTGCGATGTCATAACAACACACTCTGCACAATGGGCAACATAAACAGCAGAAAAACACACCAAATTGTTCACCCAGTTCGGTCTAACTACCTACGTCTGAGGGCTACCAAGCCAGGGATGAAATTCACTACTTGTAGAATTAATTTACAGACTCAACAACCCAGTTGACAATCTCCTAAACTTAATTCCTACTAGTGACTTTCTACCTAAGAAACCACCTAGATATGAGAACGCTACTCAATCCCTAAAAACAATACTCAAGGAACACCCTCTTTGAGCAACCTTGATCTTACTTCACAGCTTTGATCAAGTAATAACTCTCTTATTACTTCACAACTTCTAAGAGAGGACAGAAAACGACTCACCAATTCAACCTAGAATGGTGTATACAAAACTCGTACAAAATACTCAAGACACTCAGCCTATGCTCTTGATCTTCTCTCTGTATTTCTGTACTTTTTCCTTTGGTCTTGTGCGCTTTATATAGCCACCTGAATTGGGCTTTGGACTGCTACAATATCTGACTTGATTTGTTATTTAAAACTGAATCTTCAAAACAGATTTTCTCCTAAAATCTTTTCAAATCTTCAACCTTTTAAATCTCCTACAAATCTGCACCAGATCTCCTATGCAGCGAAAATATCTAACCCAAGATATTCACATCCAATGAGACAGCTTGCTCTCCACAATTCCAGCTAACACGCAAACCCTAACAACATCACAACCTGATGTTATTAATTCTGTAGATCTAATGTCACAACATCGCATGTGACATCAGACATCCAAACTTCAGCAATTAAACACTTAACACAGCCAAGTGTTAAGACTCAATGTTGCAACATCACCACCTTGACATCAACATTGAACATACTTTGTTTTACCAAAATTCCAGCCAATCCAAGAACTAATAATCTCCCCCTTTGGCTAATTTTGGCTAAAACAATCTCTGCACCTTCAGAGACTTCAGCAGCCGAAAAACTTCAAACAATGATTTTAAAACTTCAAGCAGCAGCATCTTCAATAAAGACTTCACAAAACTCTGCTGCAACACCATCTTCAACAGCAACAATCTTCAAACAGATGCACATATTTTAACATTAGCAGCAATAAGCACTCCCCCTCAATGCAACAACCAGCATAGCAGCTGTTCAGCAATTACTCCCCCTTAATTTCTGCACTTCTAAAACTTCACTTCAATCACTTTTAGCAGCATATTCAAATTTGTACTCCTTGATACTCTTGGCTCTCTTGGCTATTTCTCCCCCCTTTTTTAGCCACAATTTGACAACCTTCAACCAGAAGCCCTACTAACAACAGTTAGTACTACCCTAGCTCTCATTGTTAGCCTCACAGTTAGCATACCAAATCATAGAACAAAAAAACAATATAACGGGTGCATATACAGCACAATATTCATGATACAAACCATGCACAACAGTGCAGAAACAGAATCAAAATTAAAACTACTAACTAAGAAAAACATTAAAAGCTTTAATCATCTGAGCTGAGATCATCATCTTCTTCATCTTCTTTTGGACTGTCATTATCAGACTCATCTTTCTTATCCGCAACTACTTTTCCACTTTCTTTTTCTTTCATCTTCAGAGTCATAAGTAATTTTTTAAACTTGTCCTTCCTTTCAATGTTTACTCTGATGACTTCATCTAGTTCTTTACAGGCTTCCTCCAGTTCAGAGATCATATCAGTCTTGACATGAGTATGATTAGTAGATGTTGAGGCAGATTCCTTGACATGATCAGCAACATATTTTCCTTCAAACAGCTTCTGATGAAAAGACAAGTCAGGCTTCCTTCTACACACAATATCATACTGGTGAAGAATCCCAGGATGCTGAGACAGAATTATCCCACAAATGAGGGATGGAAATGCAATAGGCAATTTCACAGCTCTTGTTGCAGCATGCTTGATAGTCTGATTATAAATGTAAGAGCCATAATCAATTAGTCTCTTTGTTCTAATGACATAAAATAATTTGCCCAAACCAGCAGAAACAGAGGTCTTGTGGTTAGTAGGAACCCAGTTAATAGCACATATTCTATGAAGAAGAGTATATTTCACACTTAATAAACTTGCTGATAACTTCCCTTTTGAAGGCCAAACTTCTACCTGACTAGCTGTGATTTCTTTGCAGATAACATTCTTAGAAACTTCTAATTCTCCATAATCTTCCTCACTTCTTCCTAAGTAGGCATTGATCACCTTAGGAGAGAACCAGACACACTTACCCCTGACGGTAACTCTTCTGAAGGTTAAGCTTTTGCTGTCATTAATAGACTCAAGGATATTCACTATAAATTCTCTGACCAGTCTATCATAGCAACTAGTCAATCCTGACACAGTCCTTATGAGACCAGCAAACTTAATTAGATCTACAATTCTAGTAGACTCTAAGTCATCTGTAACTAGCTCTCTTTCCAGAGCTATCCTTCTTTGGCTCACACAATTCCACATGGATGCACTTCTGGCACAGTGAAATGAGATGTTATCAGGCACTTGATCAGCAGCTATGTTCCTCACAGGGTTGATGTCTTGAACATCACACTCTGAATCTGATTCTTCCCTGATTCTCCTCTTCTTCCCAGATATGGCAACTTTGCTCCATGACTTGGGAGAGTCTGCAACTGAAGTCATTTTCTTATCCTTGACCATATTTTCATTAGGAAGTGACTCCACTCCTTTCCCTTTCCTATCCTCCCTTCTTCTTGCTATCGCATTACCTATGATATCACTATTAGATGAGTCCTCAACATCTATAACCTCAACCTGATCCTTCCCTTTATAACTGTGACTATCATCCCTAGGGGACAATGTTCTGACATCAGGGATGACATCAGTATCTTCAAGATCTTCTTCTTTACTACCACCTTCAGCGTCTTGAATCACAGACAAGGCCAGTCTGTGAAGATTTGTGTCCTCACTCTGAGAGTCCACCTGTTCAGCAGGCATTTGCCTTAAAGGGACAGAAATCCCTTTCATACGTATTCCCTTCTCAAGAATTTTGGCGGCAATCTGCTCCAAATGCATGTCCACATCATACTTCTCCTCAACATCTTGAGAAGACAATGACCTAGTTTCAGTTTTATTTAACTTGGTTGAAGGTTTAGAGATACCTGAATCTGGGAGTGCCATTGGAATGTGTTCTTTGTCAACAAGTTCTTTTTCCGAAGAAACCCTAGTTCGTACATGCGCAGGTCTTTGAGAATCAGATTTCTTGGATGGGGAAGACATCGTTCTTTTGTAACAGACTAGGTTTAGAGAAGATTTTTCTATTCTGTTGAGATTAAGGGAGATGAACCGTTGAGAAGAGAACGCTTTGATGAATCTTGATATAGAATCAATATGGTAAGGCGCCTGATTTTGAGTACCTCTTAAAGACCAATTACTAATTTTCTCCCTCCATAAAGACTTTCCTTTTAAAGATTTAAAAGGATTCACACCAGAACTCATTAACTCTGAGTGACCTTTCAGCATCCTTTCACACCTGATGTCATGGTCTGATATTATAACATCAACTTGAACATCATTAGTTAAATTAACTTCAAGGGAAATCCACTGATAGCAGTTATCTTTGGTTCTGGCACCCTTCATAACAACTTGATTATGCTCACCAGATACCACACACTCATCTTTGGTGTAGTTAACTTTGTAACCTTCATCACATAACTGACTTATGCTAATCAGATTAGTCTTCAACCCTTGGACAAGGATCACACTATCAAGAGTAAGACCATCAAGATTCTTCACTCTTCCACTTCCTTCTACAACTCCTTTTTCTCCATTGCCAAACACAACCTTATTTGCATGGCAAGGATTAAACTCCACCAACTGCTCCTTTGATCCAGTCATGTGCATAGAACATCCACTGTCAAAGTACCATGCATCCATGGCAAAATGTCCATCTGAGGTATGAGCCAATAGACACGTGACCTGAGCTTTAGGAACCCATTGTTTAGCAACTTTGGATCTGACCTCCTTCTGTCTGGTTTGAGGGACTAAACTTGGATAACCATGGAGCTTGAAGCACGAGGACTGCATATGTCCAACCCTGCCACAATAGAAGCATCTTACTCTGTCATCTCTAAATTATTTATGTATTCTACCATTATGATGATATTGCTGTGGCTCCCACCCATAATGTTGTCACCTTCTGCCATAGTTGGATTGTCATCTTCTGTACTGAGGACGCTGTCTCCTAGGCTGTCTCCTATGGTGATGAGGCTTCCTTCTTCCATAGTGATGAGGCACAACATTGTTGTATCCATACCAGTCTCTCTGAAGTTGAGACATCTGATGAGACATGTTCTGTTTGAACCTGGCAGCTTGCACACTCTTGTGATATTGGGGAGGCATATACTGACTAGCTCCTCGAAGCTGCATCTTCCTCTGATGGGGGCCATTCTTTTTCTCAACATTCTGAGGCTGAACAATCTTCTTAGGGGTAGGATCCTGTCTTTTTGTTTGAGACATTGGTTGAGACACCTCCTCCTTTGTTCCTGAAGAGCTTGCTTCAGCAGAAACCTTTTTCTCAACCACATTTTCTGTCTGAAGGATCTTATCAAGTGTGTCTGTACCACAGCTCAGCATCCTAACAGATTTGGTCATATGCTCAAGATGAGCTTTGACCAGTGAGACTTCGTTTTCCAAATAAGCTTTAGCAGTCTCAAGCTGAACAATCTGTTCCTTTTGACTCTTGTTTTCTTGACAGATTTCAGCACTCTTCAGGCAGAGCTCTTGATAAGTAGAAGCTAGCTCCTCAAAGGTTATTTCCCCATCACTAGAATCATCATCAGAAACAACAGTTCCTGTCAAAGCTCTAACATGCTTTGCTGACTCTCCTTCACTTTCACTATCAGAGTCAGACCAGGAAACTGTCATGCCCTTCTTCTTCTTCTTTAAGAAGGTGGGACACTCTTTCTTGACATGTCCATACCCTTCACACTCAAAGCACTGAACTCCTTTATCTTGGGCAGTTTTCTCTTCATCCTTCTCTTTTGACTTGCTGATGTCAGAAGATATGTTCTTGACATTTGGCCTGGAGTTATTGTTCATCCTCTTGAACACTTTGTTGAACTGCCTTCCCAACATAGTTATGGCCTGAGATAAGTCCTCCTGGGATTCAGTACTCTTCCCTTCCTCTTCTTGAGCATTTGAAGTCAAGGCTATACTTTTTGGCTTCTTTTCAGGTTCTTCTTCATTCAAACCAAGCTCAAAAGTTTGAAGAGATCCAATGAGCTCATCAACTCTCATCTTGTTGATGTCTTGAGCTTCTTCAATAGCAGTCACCTTCATCTTGTACCTCTTAGGAAGGGACCTAAGAATCTTCCTTACAAGATTTTCATCTGACATCTTTTCACCAAGAGCACTGGATGCATTAGCCAGCTCAAGAATACTCATGTGGAAGTCATGAATAGTCTCATCTTCCTTCATCTTCAGACTTTCAAACTTTGATGTTAGAAGCTGAAGTCTTGACATCTTAACTATAGATGTTCCTTCATGTGTAGCCTTCAAAATATCCCACGCTTCCTTAGCAACCTCACAGGTATTGATTAACCTGAATATGTTCTTATCCACCCCATTGAAAATGGCATTTAAAGCTTTGGAATTTCCATGGGAAAGCTCATCTTCTTCCTTGGTCCATTCTTCTTCAGGCTTCGGCTTTGAGGTGCCCTCTTTATCTTTCCCAACATCATCTTTTTCAAACACAACAGGTGCTTTCCATTCTTTAATTATAGCTTTCCAAGCCCTGCTGTCCAAGGATTTCAAAAAGGTGATCATCCTTGGCTTCCAATAATCATAATTCGAGTCGTCCAAGATAGGGGGTCTGTTGACAAATCCTCCAACTTCTTTGTCCATCTTTACACCAGAAAGTAACTTCCCTGGATCTCACCCAGAGACAGACAGGATGCCTGCTCTGATACCAATTGAAATTCTGGTATCAGACGTGTGATGTTAAGTGCGATGTCACAACAACACACTATGCACGATGGACAACATAAATAGCAGAAAAACACACCAAATTGTTCACCCAGTTCGGTCTAACTACCTACGTCTGGGGGCTACCAAGCCAGGGATGAAATTCACTACTTGTAGAAATAATTTACAGACTCAGCAACCCAGTTGACAATCTCCTAAACTTAATTCCTACTAGTGACTTTCTACCTAAGAAACCACCTAGATATGAGAACGCTACTCAATCCCTAAAAACAATACTCAAGGAACACCCTCTTTGAGTAACCTTGATCTTACTTCACAGCTTTGATCAAGTAATAACTCTCTTATTACTTCACAGCTTCTAAGAGAGGACAGAAAATGATTCACCAATTCAACCTAGAATGGTGTATACAAAACTCGTACAAAATACTCAAGACACTCAGCCTATGCTCTTGATCTTCTCTCTGTATTTCTGTACTTTTCCCTTTGGTCTTGTGCGCTTTATATAACCACCTGAATTGGGCTTTGGACTGCTACAATATCTGACTTGATTTGTTATTTAAAACTGAATCTTCAAAACAGATTTTCTCCTAAAATCTTTTCAAATCTTCAACCTTTTAAATCTCCTACAAATCTGCACCAGATCTCCTATGCAGCAAAAATATCTAACCCAAGATATTCGCATCCAATGAGACAACTTGCTCTCCATAATTCCAGCTAACACGCAAACCCTAACAACATCACAACCTGATGTTATTAATTCTGCAGATCTAATGTCACAACATCGCATGTGACATCAGACATCCAAACTTCAGCAATTAAACACTTAACACAGCCCAGTGTTAAGACTCAATGTTGCAACATCACCACCTTGACATCAACATTGAACATACTTTGTTTTACCAAAATTCCAGCCAATCCAAGAACTAACAGCTCCGACAAGCATCGTGCTTTCGACCAACAGATATCTGACTATCAAGCTCAGATAGCATAACTTACAAGAAAGATTGCTGAGGTCGAACAACAAAAAGCCTCTTTGGATTCCACTGAACCCTTGCCTACTCAAGAGACAATCGATCAAGAAATCGCCCAAGGAATTGCTTATGTCAAAGCGGCCCTCAAGGCAAAGGACACCATTGGTCGAATGTGGAAAAGGAAAGTTCTCCTTGAAAGGAAGGTCGTCCATGAAAAAACTCTCTTTTAAGATTTTAAGTCTAGATTCGCTGCTTTTCCTTAGTTTTCATGTCGAACTACTGTATTTTCACCTGGATATTTTGTAAGCCATTTTGGCCTCTTAGCCTATTTTGGCTTTTTATTAATGAAAAGTTACTTTTTAATGTGAATCTCTTGTAGCATAGGTTTATATTTTTCAAATATTTCCCATTTACCCTTAAGACTCGTTGGTCCATTCCCACTTCCTGGACCTCATATGCATTGTTGCTGAACCCTTGGATTACTTTGAATGGTCCCTCCCAATTTGGTGACCATTTCCCTAACGTTCGATCTCGTCGATCCATGGGCAACACTGCTTTCCACACATAGTCGTTAACTACAAAGGTCTTCTTTCTGACCTTCTTATTATATGCTTTGGCAACTCGTGCCTTCTGACGCAATAACACATTCAACGCTGCCATTCTTTCTTCGTCTAAGTCCACGATCTCATCCAGCATCATATTCCAGTATTGCTCCAATGGAATTTCATGTTGTCGTTGCACTCTAACTGATTGCAGACATATTTCTGCTGGTAACACAGTGTCGTGCCCAAAAGCCAAACGAAACGGAGTCGAGTTTGTTGACTCTTTGGGGGGCGTTCGACAAGCCCACAAAATTTGATTCAACGTCTTGTGCCAATTTTTTGGTTTTTTGTCCATGTGTTTTTTGATGAGTCCAATTACCACTTTATTAGTTGCTTCGACCTGACCATTTGCCTGAGCATAATATGGTGTCGAAGTAACCAACTTGAAGCTCGTTTCTGCTACGAACTCTTGCATTTTTCGGCCCACGAACACAGAGCCTTGATCCGTCGTGATGGTTTCAGGTATCCCGAATCTATACAAAACTAGTAGGAAACTCGTGCGTCCGCACGGGTTTTGGTGTGGACTGCGGATACGTCACCAGTTAGGTTTTGAAATATAAAAAAAAAACCAAAAATAATAAGATGTAGTTATAAATTCAAAAAGAATTAAAATGATTCACCCAATAAATGAAGTATTTTTCTCGTATATAAATATTATTTTTGTTTTGAAACTAATTTTAAAAATATATTTGAATCAATGATAAAGTTGTTCGCATTTTAAAAAATATTTAATGAAAATATTTTTTTTTTTACATTATCTATAAATATAATTGAATCAAAAGTAAAGTTTTTCTCGTTTCTAAAAATAGTTTTTAAAAATAATATTAAATTTAAGTTTAAATAGTAATAAATGTAGAAGATGAAATGTAAAGCAAGATATAAAAAATAAAATGATATCAAAATAACACAATTATTTTATAACTGAGGATACAGATTTAAATATCAACTCAATATTTTTTAATAGATTCCCTAAATTGTTTTCAAATATTAAAAAAAAATGGTCGATAAAATTCTATTGTTCAATATTTGGATAAGTTGTAAAGTTGATTCCGTTTATAACAATAATATTTTTTCCCGTATATAAAATGTTTTAATCAACAATGTATATTTTCCCGTATATAAATATTGTTTTTGTTTTGATATTATTTTATAAAAAAATGGTCGATAAAATTCTATTGTTAAATATTTGGATAAGTTGTAAAGTTGATTCCGTTATAACAATAGTGTTTTTCCCGTATATAAAATGTTTTAATGAACAATGTATATTTTCTGGTATATAAACATTGTTTTTGTTTTGATATTATTTTATATAAAAAAAATTATAAGAGGAAGGAGTTGGTGAGGCTTGATTTGGATCTGTTGTTGTGAGAAGAGGAAGACAAAAGAAGAAGAAGAGACAGAGAAAGAGTGAGAGAAAGGACGATAGAGAGAGAGAGTCATAAAAAATTTTAGATCTGAAATTCAAAGTTTTAGACTGGTAGTATAAGAGTTGAACAGGCCAAAAGGTGAAGTGGCTGAATGTTTTCAAAGACCCAAAAATGCTTAGCAGGTGACACGTGTCGTGAAGGGCAAAAAAGTATTATTGGGGTAGCAAACTTTCTTATATGGATAAGTAGTGGGAAACCCGTGCGTGCGCATACGTCACCAGTTAAGTTATGAAGAAAAAAACCCAATATAATATAATTTTTGTTTTGACACTATTTATAAATAAAATTGAATCATTAGTAAAGTTGATTTTGTTTAAACAAAAATTCAAACGAAAATAATAAATTTCGTTTCGACATAATTTATAAAAATATTATAATCAATAGTAAAGTTATTCCCGTTTGTAAAAATATTAAAATGAATATTTCTAGTTTTTGACAATGTTTATTAAAAAAAGTGAATCAGAATATGTATTTTATTTTGTAAAAGTACTAAATAACTGAAAAAAATGGTAGTTATAATTAAAGAAGTTATAGAAAATCAGTTGTTGAATAAAGTTATTTGAAGTTTTATACCAAAGCATTGAATTGCATTGCATTAGAATAACTCTAATAAAAATTTGTTACGAATGATTGAACTGTAAGAAAAAATACTCTAAAAAAATTATAACCCATATAATTCATTTTGGAAAAAATAATAATAAATATTTAGTCTGCAATAATTATGAAATTTACCTTAAAGTAAAATCGTAAAAAAACTTGAAATTATGTGTCAAGAAACAACAAATTCAAATTAAGAAAGTTATGCAGTGCAGTACATGAAGCAGATAAAAATCATCTAAAATGATGCGAGAAGAATTAGATACATAATTTAAAAAGTTAATCATGACATCTAAAACTGCTCGATGTCATAAAGTTCTCCCACTTGTAGTCGTGCTCATCGTCGTCGTCAGAATCAAACATATCATACTCTGGTTCTTCATCATCATCTGAATGAAATTTGTTAAACCTTCTACCCATTGTTCCTGATTTCCTGAATCTTCTCCTCTTTCGTCTTTGTCGCACAGCAGCGACCCGAGGTACCTGTTGGGAAAAACCAGTAGCTGATTATTGGGAAGAAGATGAACAGAAAATCTCATGTGACATGAAGAGAAAAAAGAACGGACCACGATGACGATGTTCAAGAAAGGGCAAAAAGATACAGGATTAAACAGAACCATACCGGCTGGACCTGATGACGATGTTCAAGATGGGGAGGTTGTTGGTGGGGCAGGGGTGGTGGTCGTCGGGAGGTGGTTGATTCTCCGGAACTGGTTCGATGTCAGAAGGTGGTGTTACCTGGTCAGCCGCATCAAGTTGTTGTTGCGTTTGTTGATTTAATAAAAAATAAAGGTTGAAAGGGAAAGAAAGAAAAATGCAGAATTGTGTTTAGTTATTCAAAAACGAAATATGTAATTTAGGAATTGAACCTGCTCTGGTTGATGGGCCTCAGATGGCTATTGCAATGTCGTCGAAGGTTGTATTTAAGGCGCAGTCTGCACCTCAGAAGGGTGTGAAACCTGGACGATGTTGTTGGTGGCCATAGAAATAGTACTACGTTTCTGAATTGTAGTTTGTGTTGCTGAGAGAAAGAAGCTTGTTTATATAGTTTGGCATGAGACTATTAAGCTACTCCCTGCACTTGGTAATGCAAAAGCATTAATTATTTTGAAAATGTAATAGTGGAAGATAGAGAGGCAAAATAATAAGTAGCCACAGGGAAGATTAATGAAAAGTTGGAAATACGGGGTGTGATATGATTTGGCATTAAAGCCATAGGGAAGTGACATTGAAAAACAAAAAAACCATAGGGAAGCATAACAGTCGGATTTGAAGTGTGATTGCTTTGAGAATAGAAAATGCATAGTTACATATAAAACACCAAATTTTGGTTGAATTGTTAAGTTACAATTCGTGGTAGACTTTTCATCTAAGAAATCCTTAAAGTGTGTTATACTCATATCATAAAAGAGAAAACAAATTCATAAGTATGTAGCAAAGGATGTGACATGATAGTTTTAGAAATTTGACAAAGTATGAAAGAGAGATGACATTTAGGGTGGATGTCTTACCTCATTGGGGTTCATGTAATCGTTGATCATTTTGATTAGAATTTCATCCTTATTAAGAATGAGAATTGAACATGGCTTGTATAATTCCAAATACTTGACACGAAACACAAACTCTTTATCCAATAGAGCATCAAGGTTTATAAGTTAGATTTATGGGTGATATTTACCAGCCTACAGATAGGAAAAATGAATTACGGATAATTTGAATAAACAGTAGGGTATAAATTAGAAAATACATGAGTTGATATGAAATTGTGTACTCACCTCCTTCATGATACTTCTCAACTTGGCATCCGTCATTTCAACAATGAGGACAACATCTTTGTCCTACAACATGAAGGAACAAATTTGAGTGTCGTGCTTGAGTACAATCGTCGATGTTTCCAGTGTCGTCACTTACCATAATGTTAGCACACACTTTCTTTCCATTCATATCTATCTGAGACTTGATCGCCTCGTGCAAGCATCCAATGACTTGTAATAGAAAACAATGCTGAAAGTGAATAAGTTTAGGATGAATAAAATATGATAATAAAGATAAATGACCAGTATCATCAATCACAACCAAGTATCAATAATGATAGTCTGTTGACAGTTGATATCTAAGTCATTTCGGCTTAGACAAAAGTACCTTAAGATGAAGGACCTCTGCAAAACTTTCTACATTTGGGATTTTCTAAGTAAACCTGAAAATATTTTGCAAATTACATCAAATAAAATACCATACCCACAATATGATTTTAGGCAGGGGAAATGCTTAATTGGTGAAGTACTGCCCACGACCAAAAATAGTAAGTACTTCACCGACGACCAATAATAAAACCATTCATATAACCATGAATAAGTGAAAAATCAGGAAAACCTGAATAGTACGTCTTTTGTTTAGTGGGGTAGTTTCAAATAAATAGTAAGATTAGGTCTTAAGAATTCTGCAGGCTGACCTGATCCTGAAAGAACAACAAAAACTAAAAAGTGAAATAAGACAAAAACCTGAATGTAAAATAGGGATACAAATAGAATTGCCTAACCCAAACTAACCTTGTGAATGACGCAAACAATTATTGGTTGGTTACAACTTTCATCTCCTCCAATTCCTTCACATAATATGTAACATGAGAGACAATATGTAAGATAAGTCATGAAAGGTATAATGTTGGTACATGCAGAATCTTGTTATATAAATAGTAAGAGCAGCTGGGTAATATTAGACTGTGTCTGCATAGACTCTGTCTATAGAGACTCTGTATGCATTGTGGTGTAAGCATGTAGCGCAGCTTACTCTGTAATCGTTTGTTGCGTTAAACCGCTAAATTTTCTTGTATGAAGGTAATGCACAGATCAGAAAATTAATTCGATAGACATGGTACAAAAGAAACCTCTGATACTTTTCCATAAATAGAAATAAACAAAGCAATATTATGGTGTGAGCATGTAGCGCAGCTTACTCCGCAATCGTTTGTTGCGTTAAACCGCTAAATTTTCCTGTATGAAGGTAATGCACAGATCAGAAAATGAATTCGATATACACGGTACAAAAGAAACCTCTGATACTTTTTCATAAATAGAAATAAACAAAGCAATTACTGATTAAAGCACATACAACAGAGCAATGATGATCTAAAATGTACTTATCAACACTATAGGGCTGTCATGACTGAATCTTAAGAAGTATTTCCTACCAGCCATCTGTTACGATTTACCAAATCTAAAGATCAAATCAGACAAAAACGATAAGGTTCCCATATGTGAAACAAACTTCAAAAGATAAGAAGATACTCAAGGTATTTGGGGCATTCAGATTTGTTGAGGCGTTCAGACGCATGATATCACCGTGAATAACCAAGATATCTTAAGATTCGAATGCAGACGCATGATATCATCTCTGACATATTGTTGAATTTCTTTAATATGGAGATCACGAACATGAGTTACCATTCGTGTGTCTTTAAATTCTTTAACTGCCTATATTGGGCTGATCAAAACCAATATAAGAAAGACGGTAAATTTACATTCCAAGAAACAAAAAAACGACTATTAATGACAATGCAGTGAAGAAAAAATACAACATTTTACCTGAGTAATCTTAAACTTTAGAAAATTTATTCCACCAGGTTGGTGTTCCAACGTTAATTCCTCTTCGAGCTTCCGACATTCTCCGGTGAACCCATAAATTCAAAAACCCTAACTTGAACCCACAAAGTTATACAACAACAATAAAAACAGTTAAAAACCCTACAATCGATATTACAAATGGTTACTTATTGCATGAAATCATATAAACTGAAAGGGAAAAAATCATACCTAAACAACCTCCTTCTTTGTCTACCCCTTTCCATCCACGGCGAAGCCACACACAGACGATCGTTTGTTCACCATTGAAACAAAAAAACATTAGATCGGAAGAAATCATAAAAAATATACGAAACCCTAAAATGACACAAAAATGATGCAAACACCATCATTGTTTCGGTGTCATACGATTAAACCAAAAGACGAAGAATAGGATGCTGACGATGTTGTTACAGAATGAAGGTTGAGGATTACGAAGAAGAGTGTAAAAGGTTGACGGCGAGGAAGAAGACGGACCCAACCTCCACACTCGGAAGGGAGAAAGAGAAAACAAAGAGAGAGAAACAGAACGAAGAATGAGGAGAGAGAGAAATTGGGTAATGAAAATATTTTGAATTTTAAATTAAAGTGTGTTTTGAAAGAAGAGGAAATTAGGAGAAAAAAAAGGAAAAATGTAAGATTTATTGAAGTTGGGAAAGGGGGTAAAAGATTGACACTTGGCAGTAAGGGCAATGTGGTCTTATTGGTGGTATCAACATTTCTTATATGGTAGATATGATTCTGGATGAACTCGATCACTATCTCTTGATCTACTTTCACTAGGGGTACAACCTCTATCCATTTGGTAAAATAGTTTATACCTACGAGGATGCATTTTTATTGTTTTGACGAGGCTGGTCGAATCTCCCCTATGACATCCAATGCCCAGCCTCGAAAGGGCCATGGTTTGACGATGGTGTGTAATTCCCTAGCTGACACATGCTGAATATTTGCATGTTTTTGACAGTCTTGGCATCCCTTTGCGAAGTCCATGCAATCTTTGAGCATGCTTGGCCAATAGACACCCTGTCGAAACAGTAACCATTTCATCTTGTGGCCAACTTGGTGGGCTCCACAGGTCCCACTATGTACTTCAAAAATTTCTAAGTAGGCATCTGCATCCCCTAGACATTTTAGCAATACTCCTTCTGGAGTCTTCTTTAGCAATTCATTTCCCATCAGCACGTAACTTAGCGCTCTATATTTAGTCTTTCTATCAGCGCTGCCCACCGGGTTCTCTAGATACTCGATGATTGGTCTTCTTCAATCTGTTGATGACAGATTGCTGATAGCAAAAACCTCGTAACTTTCCAACCCTTCGATCCAGCTTTTTGATGAGGCGTTGGCCCCCACTGCTTTTGAGGTTGGCCAGCTTAATGGTGGGTGTATGTTCGACACCATCTTCTCCCTAGTTTCAATGAAATCCTTCAGCTTTCCTTTCGACACCTTGTATCTAGAGGTGATATGTGCTAGCTCGTTAGCCTCTTGGTTTTCTACTCTGGGTACGTGCATAATGCTGGCAACTTCAAAGTGCTCCAAAAGGCGCTTCGCCATCGAAAAGTAAATCAGAAGATGCTCTTTGACGCATTTATATTCTTTTGTGGTTTATTTAATCACCAGTTCCGAATCTCCTCTTATTTCGACTTCCCTGACACCCAAGTCCTTAAGTATTTTAAGGCCAGTGATTAAGGCTTCATACTCTGCCTCGTTATTGGAGCATTTCCAGTCGACCTTGCATTTGAACTTAGCTGGAATACCCTGCGGGGATACTATTAGAACCCCAATGCCTGCCCCGTTTCTATGGCTCGACCCGTCGAAGTATAACTTCCATGGGGCAACGTCGATATTGCATATCGATGGTTCGACTACTGCATGGTCGATAATAAAGTCTGCCACTATTTGACCTTTCATAGCCCGTAGAGGAACGTATGTCAGGGAAAACTCAGTAAATGCTAGTGCCCATTTCCCAATTCGACTATGCAGAATAGGTTTGGACAACATATGCTTAATAACATCAAAATGCGACGAAACATAAACATCAACTGGTTTAATATATTACTTTAATTTCATACATGAAAAGTACAGGCATAGACACAATTTTTCAATCATAGTACACCTAGTTTCAGCGTCTATTAACATTCTACTAAGGTAATAAATGGGTCTTTCAACGCCATTACTATCCTCTTGTGCTAACATGCTTCCTATTGTCGTATCTGACACTGTAATGTACAACTTCATGTTTTTATTTATACTAGGTGGAAATTGAGTTAGAGGCTTTATGAGATATTCCTTGATAGCATCGAAAGCCTCCTGTTGCTCCCGTCCCCGATGGAAATCACTTTCCTTATTGGCTTTGAGTAATGGCGAGAATACCTTCGTCTTGCCACTTAGATTCGATATGAACCTTCTCAAGAAGTTTATCTTCCCCAACAAAGGCTGGAGCCGCTTCTTTGTCGAATGAGGCTTGAGATCCAAGATCGCTTTCGTCTTCTTCTGGTTTATCTTGATGCCTTTCTTGTGGACCACGAATCCCAGGAAATCCCCTGCATGAACACCAAAGGCACATTTTAGTGGATTCATTTTTAATCCATATTTTCTCATTCTCTCGAATGAGCGTCGAAGGTGGTCTAGGTGACCATTCTCCGATGAGGATTTTATCACAATCTCATCAATATACACCTGCATAAAATTCTCAATAAAGTCGTGGAATATAGCATTCATAGCTCTTTGATAGGTTGCCCCAGTATTTTTTAAACCAAATGGCATCACAACCCATTCGTATGTTCCCAAAGCTCCAGGGCATCGAAACGCAGTTTTGGGAACATTTTCTTCGGCTATGAGAATTTGATTATAGCCAGAGTAACCGTCGAGCATGCTCAAATATTCGAAACCTGCTGCTGAATCGACAAGAATCTCTACCACAGGCATCGAATATTCGTCTTTTGGGGTAGCGTTGTTAAATCCCTAAAGTATATACAGACTCGAAGGGTTCCGTTTTCTTGATAACGGGCACTATGTTCGCTATCCATTCGACGTACATTGTAGTTCTGATGAACCGGCTTTTCAGCAGTCTCTCGATCTCCTACTTGATCTTCGAAGTAACCTCTGGAGCAAATCATCGAGGTTGCTGCTTCATTGGCCTTTTAGCTGACTGAATTGGAAGTCGATGCTCCACCACACTTTGACTTAGACCAGGCATTTCACCATAATCCCAGGCGAAGCAATCTTTGTATTCCTTTAGTACCTCAATCGGCTTAGCCTTCATTTTTTACCCAACTTTGATGCTCACATATGTAGGTCTTTTGGTAACCCTATCTCTTAAGTCAACCTCTTCGAGTGGGTCATGCGCTTGCATTCTTTGCAGTTCACTATTTGGGTCTTTCTCAAACCCTGAAGGCTCTTTATCATAGATACAATCAAGCCTCCGACTTTCTGAAACTGCTGTCTGGCCGTGCGGGCCATTTGTTTGTGTGTCGTAGTCGGCTCTGCTAGCTATCTTTTGATCTTCTGCTTCTAATGCCGTCATTCTTCTGTTTTCAGCCAGATAAGCCGAAGTTCGAGTCATGCTTTCTGACTCAGTAATCATTCTCACCGACTGCTGGCCACCCCGTGGGTGGATTATTTTCTGTAGGCTCCATGGTTTCGTCGAAAGTATCCCAGATAAACCCATAGTCGGGATCTAAGTTCAGGACTCGACCCGTGTCGACGGGAGTATAGGACCCTGACCTGTCATCACAAGGAGCCACATTTGCTAGGTGCTGATCAAAGGACTTCTTAATGCCCTTAGCTTCGTCGATTTTATAATAACTTTGATCAGCCTCAATATTCTCGACAATGCCATCTTTTCTCCAGATGGTCAACCTCTGGCGCATCGTCGATGACACTGCCTCTATTCCATGAATCCACTCCCGGCCTAACAACAGGTTGAAATTTGCCTTTGAGTTGATAACCATAAAGAGTGTTGTCCTATTGGTCGTACCTACTGCTAAGTCCACTTGGACAACTCCAAGGATGTTGGTGGTCTTTCCTTCGTAATTGGATAAAACCATGTTGTGTTGTCGGAGGTCAGCCTCCATCTTTCCAATCTTTTTGAATAAGTTATGAGGCATCAGTTTGACAGTTGCCCCTCCATCCACAAACACTTTGTTGACCGCCACTCCATTAACCTTCGCTTTTATGAATAACGGCTTCAAATGGTACATCATCCTAGGACTGGGTCTCTCAAATATGGTCGTTTGTTCTTCGACCACACCACTGTTCATCACATAATAACATAGCAGTTTGTCCTCCGCATTTTCATCTGGTACAAAGTCCTCTTCCGCTTCAGAGACTTACGACACCATATCGTATTCAACTGGCAATATCGACACGATACCACGGTTCAAGACAAAGTCTTCGCCATAGGTGTCATCATTGGTGTCATCGTACATGTCTTCGTTGAAGTCTCCATCTGATGAAGGAGTATACTCTTCGTCCGATTTAGGAGAATACTTTGGCTCTTCTTCATCTGACTTAGGAGTGTATTCTGGTTCTTTCTTGCTTTCGATCACCGAAGTACATTTTGAGCTTTGGGTCGAAACTACCCCCTTTTCTCCTGAGGCTCCCACAGTTACTGCCATGGACTGATTCGTCTTAACTTTTTCCTTTTCTACCCATCTTCCTCTTGGGTGTTGTCGCTTTTTTCTAGAAGCTCCGACAGGCTTCAGTTGTGAAGTAGAAGCCTCTTTCTCAACTTTCTTATTTCACTGATAGCGTCTCCACTGAGTCCTGGTCATAGGGTTCTTCCCTTAATAGTTGGGGGACACCACATAGCCCCTAGGTTCGACTCTTTTGTCAGAGACTTTTGCTTCCTTTTCCAAGTCCAAAACCTTCCATTTTGGTCTTTTGCTTCCTTTCTGGCTTACTGGTGCCATCCATTTCTCCTATGGGGTGTCCGAAGGTGGCATAAAAGTCTTGGGTCATGCTTCTTGGAACAACTTCCTGTATTCCTCGTTTCGACGAGGAGCACCGTTTCGGTCGAATACGAACCTTGGGACATGTGGCTTATCTTCTCGCGGCATTTCTTTCTTCCTCGCCTCGTATCTCTTCGCAGCTTTCTCATCAAAAACGACATTGCACCTAGGGCATAGTGCCGCCTTCGACCCGCTTACCCTGCATTTTTCTTAGAAATCTGCCATGCTTTTGCCAATTTGAGGGTAAACTGCCTCGAGTTCTTCCTCAGCCCTTTTGTCGGAACCGTCAGTGGCTTCGACCATCATGCATTCCGCAAATTCAGTTGTTAATTATTTGCTAAGACCCTCAGTAGCCTCAACCATCATGCACTCGTACAACTCCGAATACAAAACCTCTTCGACCTTCAAGGGTCGGTGTCAACCTGCATCTTTGGCCTTTCGCCAAATTGAAGTCGGCCCTCCTTCAAAGCCTTTTGCACCAAATCCATGAAAATAACATATTGAGCTGTTTTATTACCAAGGAAATCATGAAATTTACAAAATCCCCTTTTCTTCTTTTCTTTTTTTCTTCTAAAGGGGGGGTCTTTTAAACTAGGAGGAACAATTGTTAGTTCTCTTGTATTAGTATTGGCTTAATTTTTGTAAAACAAATAATAGCAGCAATAATGTAATAGAGAATAGGATGTATAAACTTGCTAAGAAGAACAGGTACAGCAAGAACATGTTATGTTGAAGTTATTCAACAACTGGAACAACATGTCGAAGAAGATGTCCTAAGAGGGAGCATTCGACATCGCGCCTGCTGAGCTGGATTAATGAGATTCAGTTATGTTTTGAATTGTGCAGAATCTACAAGAGAAAATTATGCATCCTATGTGGCGCATTTTTAAAGGTCTAGAAGATTCAATCAGAAATCAAGTTAAATGAAGATTTTCTAAATAAGGAGATTATTTAGGAAACTAAAAGATTGAAGACCTAACTTGTGGCAGAAGCAACTGCTAATTGCAACAGCTAATAAAGTTGTGATTGAAGGCCCAAATCCAGTTGGGTACAGGTTATAAATAAAAGGGTTTGTAACCTTGGAAGAGACGGCTCAAGATGTAGAAGTCTAGGGTTCTGTCTAGGTAAACCTCCCGGCTTGTGGGAAGGTTACCCGCATCCCTCAAAAACTGTAGGTAAGAGGCAGTACGTATTGTTCTTGAAGGAAGCTTTGAAGCAACTCCAGGTTGTGGTCTTAGTTAAGGGAAGAAGCTAACAAACGGTGGAGTTTGGCATCATACTTAGCTAGGTATTGTTCTCATCAGATGTTGATGTGTCATAGGAGTGTGTCTCCTCACCATGGAAGTGTGGCTTCATATCTATCTGTGTGATCAGAATGTAGGCGAAGGGTTGTCGATGCAGTGGCTGAGATGTTGACTGCTAGACATCATTGCGATGATTAGGAGTGAGATGGAGTCTCATATCTAGGCAGGACCTAGGTAAAAGGTTCATTGGGTAGTGATTAAGTGTGTAGATCGTCAATGGGTGTGTTGGCTATAGGGTCTGCAAATTAATACTGCTAATAGTGGACTTCATCCTTGGCTTGGTAGCCCCCAGGGTAGATGTGTGTCATCGAACTGGATAAACAATTCTGGTGTGTTCTTATGTTTTTCTGTACTGGTTTTATTTGTTTATACCTTGCCATGCTATTTTGTTCAGATCAGATGTCCAGACATTCTATAGGACATCTGTCGTCTGATATACCAGAATTTTAATTGGTATCAGAGCAAGTATCCTGTCTGTTTCTGGATGAGAACTAGGGAAGATACTTTCTGGTTCATGTGCAAGGAAATTAGGTGTGCTGAGAAGTTGTATGGAGTTGGTCAGTTCATGTGTTGTTTGAATAGTCCCTTGAAGTGGAGGATGGACTATTCATGATAGGGTGTGTATTAGCTTTGTTTGAAGTTGTCAGGCGCGTAGATTTGGTGGTGAGCTGTTGTGTGGTTTGATTTATTTTCAAACCTATGTTGACCTACTGCACATGGAGTGGCGGGGGTTATTATGTCTTGCCTGAAGGCTATAGAGGGGTTTTCTGGTGTGTGTTCCACTGCATATATATATCTGATGGAAAATTTTTGGTTGCTCATATTGCTGAGGAGATTCTACAACATCTACGAAAGAAGTGGCTAGTTCTTTTGTTGATGTGCCTTATAAGATGTTCTGACATCTTATTAGGGCAAGCAAGATCTGTTTCCTTGGTAGTTCCGCTGCATGAGGTTCTGATTGAAGAGCTCTAGAAGTATGGGATTTTGGAGTTATGATTGAAGGAAGATTGTAGCTGTCCTTACTCGTTTTTCTATTCTTGTAGATGTCAACCGGTGTGTTGTCACATAGCATTCCAAAGTCGGGAGCAGAGGGGTGTCTTTGTGATGGTTGAATCTTGGTGAGTGGCTTCATCATGTATGCTGAAGTCAGATTGAAGGGTAAAATGAATCTTCAAGCTCATGATCTAGGGGTTTGATGATTTCTTGTTGATTATGTTGTTGAAGACACTTGATATGATGATCAAGTCCAATCAAGGCAATTGAGTCATGTTCTGGAGTCTTTTAGTTATTCTTCAGACTAGGAGGTGCTTCCTAGGAAGCATAGGGGTGAAGACCGTGGAGGAGATTTATTTTCACCTTTCATAAAATCAGCAAGGAAGGATGCATCTCTTTTGACCCTAAGAGTGAATCCAATCTGTTTGAAGATTTGCTGAGGTAAAGAAGACTTGTTCAGAAAAAGTATTAGTTACGTGAGTCAAGAGTGGCAGCCTTGGTATCTCAACATTTTCCTTAAAAAGGTTACTTGCAACAAGACTGAATACTTTATAAGTGCTCATGACATGATCTGGTGGAGTTCAGCTACAGCAGTGAAGAAGGGTTATTGTATAAGGATTTAAGATCAATTTGTGAAATTCACAAGCATTTAATTGATTGAAATTCAAGAGTGGGGATGTTCTGTCAGATGTTCTGACATCATAATCTTGATGGTTACAACTTGGATTAGTTTATTTCTGATCTAAGTGAGTTAGAATGAAGAATGTTCCCTAGTCTAGGGTTGAAGTAATGTCAGACATGATGTCGTGACATGTTTGAAGATGTTAAAGTCTGAAGGGCATTGTTTTTTAAGATCAGGGGAAACAAACCTCTTTGAACAGTCTGTATATTTTTCTATGTTCTAGAGAGCTAATAGAGGGAATCTCCTTTGTAGGTGCAGGCAATGACATCCATCATCTCAACATCAGATAAGAGGTCTGATGTGAAGCTTATTGAGATGTGGCTCGTGCAATTCCCTGCATAAGGGTGTGATCTGATCCTGAAGATGATCAGTAGTTGGTTTGGTCCCTTGTATTACCCCCACAAGAGGTATATATGAGTTACTATGGATGTTACCCCCAGAACCATAGTAATGTGGTATCAGATGTTGGAACATCATCTCAGTTTGTTTGTGAGCAGAGGTTGAAGTCAAGCCACTGACCTAAACATGGATGTTCTGACTGCCATGACTGAATGTTATGTAGAAGATTCGACAAGTACCACAGGTGTGAAGAAGAAGTATGTCAGGTTAAAGTCTTACCTTGTGTGAAAAGGTAATCCTATCTGACTAACTGACAAATACTTTGACGGGAGACTAAGTGTTTGTCTGATGGTTGAGTGCAAATCTGATTTCTCAACATGTTTTTCATAAAATGGTGGAGAGTTTAATTCTCTCTATGATATTCTGTTGTGTGGTTCTACTGAAGATGAGATCTATTGGGATCCTGTTGTGTAGTTTGGGTGCTCAGTAAAGGGCGTGGATGGAATTAAGTCCCTTTAATAATGCCTTCAGAACCAAAAGCTGATAGGTTCTGTGGTAATGTTGTTGATGTTCCAAATGATGTCATAACATCATTTTTGTTGATAGTCTGTGGCAGAGACTTGGGACCATGAATCTTAATATTCAAACACCACATTCAGAAGTGGCAGTTCTATCTCTGGTATAGAATAAGAAGATTCTAAGTCTGTTTGGATTAGTATGCTCAGCGATGCATAACTACTATTTTGGTTTGAAGACTTAATGTGCAGAAGGATGATTTGATCAGCATATTGTTTTAGGGGTATTCCTTCTGTTATTGTTAAAGAGTCTGAATCTTAGTGAAGCTTTTAAGCACACTAAGAAAAGGTTAGAGATTGGTTTCAGACTATGGTTGCATGACTTCTCAGCCATCCAGAGAGTCATGACAATATGTGTGGAGGTGCAAAGGGATGATTCAGAGACTAGTTCAGGGTACTTGGAGTCATTCCCTGTGAGCTGGTGATTGTTCAATGTTGAGTATTCTCCACAATGAAGTTTTGTGCTCAGCTGGAGTTGTGATTGTCCATGATAGGGGGAGTCAGTAGAATAATGGGTTTGTTCTGGAGCTTGAGCTTATGGAGTTGTTGGCCTCTTATGAGGATGTGTTATTTCTGCGAGAATTTATTTTCTCTGCAGTGATGAATGGGACAAGTAAGGTGTCATGCTGGTTGTTGGGAGATGTCACATTTGTTTTGCCATGTGGTGTGTGACACTAAGTGAAAGAAGTTCACTTAGAGATTTCAATTGAAGGCATTGTGGTCATGCCTCTGAACTTTTGAAGAAGTCTGGGAAACATCCCTGACCAAATTACTGAAGAGTTGTTGGAGACAATGTCTAAAAAGATGTCAGAACATTACTCAAGACATGTTTCCATGAGCCCAACAAAGGAATATTCTAGATTATGCATCCAGCCACGTGTAAGAAGGGAGCCTAGAAAGTGTTGATTGACCATGCAGGTGCATGAATTAGGACTGGTTCGTTTCAGCAGAAACAGTCTAAGAGCTATTAAAGGCGTTCAAAGTCAGTTTGGACGGTGCACCTTGAATTAAGCTGCAGTTTTTCCATTCTCAATTAACGTTTTCTTTGACCAAGAATTAAAGATCATTAATATCTAAGAAACTGCTCTGCTATTTATAGAGGCTTCTCCTATCCTCTACCATCAAGTGAGTGTTGTTCTCATCAAAACAATGGGTTTTGTTCGGGTCTGGGTAAGCTGTGTCTGGGTCTGGTTTTGTGATGGCCTCCTTTGTCAATTTTTGGCCAAAAAGGGGGAGAAAGGGCTTGTTGCTCAGATGTTCAAACAAGAGTCTGTGATTATAAATGTTGTCCAAACATGTCGAATCAAATGTCTATCATGTTTCTATTTGGATATTCTTTGTGACCTGTGATCTGAGTTATGAACACAGTTGTGATCTGTGTTCTGAGTTACCAGGAGTGGTGGAGGGTTTGGTCTTAAGTTTCCTCTTATGCCCTTCAAAGAGCAATTGAGAGTTCTCTTATGCCACCATTGGTCTTCGATGTTAAGAAGAGGTTCCTGGATTGAGGGGGAGTACAAGCTGTCTTCTGCTATCTTCTTCCTCGTGTGCACCAACAAACTTCAGGACTTTCCTTCCTTTTATCCTAAAGATTACTGTTCGTTGGTGCTGATGCAATGGATTTCTTCAGAGTTCTGCAAAGAAGATGTCGAACAAAGATGTTGAGACATTATCTTCAAACTAAAGATCTGTTGTTGTGTGCAGTAGACTCTAAACACTACTGCTGTTGGTTGTATTTTTATATTGCTGTAAACTCCTGGATTGTAATTGTTTTTAGATTATTTGTTTTAGCCAAAATTTGCCAAAGGGGGAGATTGTCAGTTCTCTTGTATTAGGATTGGCTTAATTTTTGTAAAATAAATAATAGCAGCAATAATGTAATAGAGAATAGGATGTATAAACTTGCTAAGAAGAACAGGTACAGCAAGAACATGTTGTGTTGAAGTTATTCAACAACTGGAACAACATGTCGAAGAAGATGTCCTAAGAGGGAGCATTCGACATCGCGCCTGCTGAGCTGGATTAATGAGATTTAGTTATGTTTTGAATTGTGCAGAATCTACAAGAGAAAATTATGCATCCTATGTGGCGCATTTTTAAAGGTCTAGAAGATTCAATCAGAAATCAAGTTAAATGAAGATTTTCTAAATAAGGAGATTATTTAGGAAACTAAAAGATTGAAGACCTAACTTGTGGCAGAAGCAACTGCTAATTGTAACAGCTAATGAAGCTGTGATTGAAGGCCCAAATCCAGTTGGGTACAGGTTATAAATAGAAGGGTTTGTAACCTTGGAAGAGACGGCTCAAGATGTAGAAGTCTAGGGTTCTGTCTAGGTAAACCTCCCGGCTTGTGGGAAGGTTACCCGTATCCCTCAAAACCTGTAGGTAAGAGGTAGTACGTATTGTTCTTGAAGGAAGCTTTGAAGCAACTCCAGGTTGTGGTCTTAGTTAAGGGAAGAAGCTAACAAACGGTGGAGTTTGGCATCATACTTAGCTAGGTATTGTTCTCATCAGATGTTGATGTGTCATAGGAGTGTGTCCCTTCACCATAGAAGTGTGGCTTCATATCTATCTGTGTGATCAGAATGTAGGTGAAGGGTTGTCGATGCAGTGGCTGAGATGTTAACTGCTATACATCATTGCGATGATTGGGAGTGAGATGGAGTCTCATATCTAGGGAGGACCTAGGTAAAAGGGTCATTGGGTAGTGATTAAGTGTGTAGATCGTCAATGGGTGTGTTGGCTATAGGGTCTGCAAATTAATACTGCTAATAGTGGACTTCATCCCTGGCTTGGTAGCCCCCAGAGTAGATGTGTGTCATCGAACTGGATAAACAATTCTGGTGTGTTCTTATGTTTTTCTGTACTGGTTTTATTTGTTTATACCTTGCCATGCTATTTTGTTCAGATCAGATGTCCAGACATTCTATAGGACATCTGTAGTCTGATATACCAGAATTTCAACAATTATCTGACCATCTTTAACTAACAAGTAAAAAATTTCGTCACATTTAGAAACATCAAACGTATAAGTCTTAGCAACGTATTTATCTGTTTTTCCAGTTTCAACGGGATTTTTCCCGTTTGATGGTTTTAGTAACTTGCATGCGTATGAAGGCCCTGGCTTAAGTTCAGCCATGTTGACCTCGCTCTCGTCGACGATTTCTTCATCGTCAGAAGAATATTCGTCAACAGCGACATACAACACTTTTTCTTTCTTACGATATCTGTTAGTCTAAGTTTTTTCAGATTTCAACCGTTCGACTTGTCGGACTCGGTCAGCCAGCTGCGCCTTATCCCTGAGATATTGTGTGTCCAGCTTTTTCCTGATGGAATAGTCTAAACCGCCAGCTGCCATTTCGACTAGCACATGTTCAGGGACTTAAGTAAAGCATCGCGATTTCAAAAGTCTAAACCTGTTAAGATATTTGTCCACCGACTCCGTGGCCTTCCGTCTGTCACTGGCCAATTCTTTCAAACTGGTTTTCGATTGTCCCATGTAAAACTGTTTATGAAATAATCTTTCTAATTGTGCCCAAGTGTGGACAGACTGAGGGGGCAACGTGGTAAACCATGTAAACGCATTTTTCATGAGGGAACTTGGGAAATACTTCATTTTCAAGTCCTCGTTATTTTTTATGTCACCGACTTCGTTTTGATACTCGACAATGTGTTCGACGATGGATTCCTCAATCTCACCGGTGAACTTGGTGAATTTTGGCACTTTCCAACCCTAGGTAATTCTATTTGTAAGACAAAATCTGGTAATGGGGACGTGTACGTTGGCCGTCGAAGGCCTGGATTTGCCCTATTTCGGACCATGATGCGTTCGACCATGACTTCAAGGTTTGGTTCACCAGCCAAAGCATCGTGTCGAACTTGTCTGACAATATATTCGAGACCTTGGTTCCTATGGACCACCACAACAGGAGGCCTTTGGGCCTTTCCAGGGGTTTGTTCAAACTCTTGGGGTTGGTCAATTGTCTCGTCGAAGACCTCATCTTGACGAACGGGTGTCTCCGGTCGGGGCGGAGGAGTCTGTCGACCCTGTGCCCTAGGAGCGCCTAGGAAGTCACCTATCCGTGTCATCTGAGTTACCAATTGCTGGTAACTCTAGGTCGAATCTTGTATCAATGGTCATAATATGGTGCCCATTTGTTGAGTCAACATATGAACCATCTCTTGATTACTCTCATCCATCTGCTGCCTCATGACTGCAACAGAACTTGACGTGAACATGGGTATTGATTGGGATAACAGACTAAAACCTGGGGGTCGAGTGACTTGATTTGCCAAAGGCCCTAAGCCTTGGTATGGTGAGAAAACTGGGGACGAACTTTCCCCAAACACTGGACCACTACAATGTAGACTCGACATAAACTCTATCGGCATCCCAAAGGATCGAGGGATGGGCATTGTGATAGTAGGCATATGTTTCCCTATAGTCCCTGACATTGTCTGCCTCGGGTCGTATTGATGTGATGTCGCGGTTGGCCCACTAGGAGTGGTTGAAACCGCAGACACGGTCCTAGAGCCAACGTTAGTTGTTTGCGTTACAACTGTACTTTCTGTCGAAGATGGTTCTTCGTTCGGACATGGTTTCACCATTTTACCACTGCGCAAATATATACACTCAACTCAAACAGGTCCCACCGGGCATGCCAATTTGTTCGCGCGGTTCTCGCGCGAACAACCGCTGGCCTCCTAACGCAGGTTTACTCGCGCGATCGGCCACAGAATCCCAGAACTATTGGTTCAAGTGTACATATTGTTGATATGATGGTGTTTTGTTTTAGAGGAGTTGTAAGAAACTTGAATAAAGAAAAGGGTTTTCACGTTGATGAATAAAACAAAGAGAAAAGAAAAACAAGACAGACAAGTAAATGACAAAATGACTAAACTTTAGGCATGTAAATTGCATTAAAATAACAAGTGTGGACGCGATCATACATTTCTGCGTGAGTAAACTCGTTTCTCTTAACGCTTGGTACTTTGAGTGTTTCCTTTTTTAATGTTACAAAATGCGACCCCTAAAATGGAAATAACCATTGCTTTAAATAGGCTAAAAAATAACTGTTCATCTCTCTAGATTGGCTTTGATTGTGACACATGTCATTCCACTATCTTTCCAACTTCCCATGTCCTTGGAGTTTTCAAATATTCCCGCTCACGGATGTATCACCCTTGCATCGGTTTCGTAAGTCGCTGCTTGGCATCCTCCGACAACAATGCATCCCCGTCTCCTTCCGACACGTCCTTAAGCTGTGTCGACCCAAACTCAAGCTTTCTCGCCATTCCTCCTCTTGGTGTCGACCCGCTTGCCTTGACTTTTCATCATTTCTTCATTACTCCTGTTTGGTCGAAATCTCCTTGCCAACAACTACACATTCACGAAAGTGAGGGAGTTCGCAAAACACGAGTGTGAGAATTGGGAAATACTCAGGTTCTCTCTCTTCTTAATTTACATTTTATTTAATTTTTTATTTTCATTTAATTTTATATTTTTATATATATTATTATTGTTATTATGAGAAATTAGGTTTGTTTGGTGGGCTTAGTTTAGTATGCCCATATATCTTTGCTAATCTCACTTTTTATTTTCACAATACTAGCATGGTGCATTTAATTTATGTTTTTTATTTCAATTTTAATTTCTTTTGATTTGTTTAATTTAATTTATTTAAATTTGTTTAATTACTAAAATGACTAAAATATTTTAATTATGTTTAAGATGTTAATTTCTTTTAAAATATGTTGGTTGATTATTAATTTCATAATTGATTAACTTCATATACATGTTAACTTCTTTATTGAATTTATCTTAAACATTTTTATTTCTTTGATTTCAACTTGTTATTTTGTTGAATTTTAATCTTTGTGATGTCATGCTTATTGATTAATCTTGATGCTTTTCCTCGATTAAATGTTTTTAACACGATGTTCTTCCGTGTATGTTTTCATTACATGATATTTTTTCCATGTATGATTCTTTAGTCACACGATGTTCTTCCGTGTATGCATTCAATTGCCATGATGTTTTTTCCATGATTTGCACGATGTTTTTGCGTGTATGCTTTTTATCACATGATGTTTTTCCATGTATGTATATCTACTTTCACGATGATTTGCCGTGTATGTTCATTTATTCCGTGATGCTTTGCCACACATGCATGTTCCCTTAAGATCTCTTAGTTCAAACTTAATTTTTGATTAAGTTTGAAGTAAGGTAGACCATCCAAGCATGATAACATTAGGGTAGAATTTCCCTTCAAAACTCAACCTTAGGTCCATCTTTGCTTGACAACATTAGGTTAGATTTCCTCTCTTATCAAATCTTTTCTCTCGCCACCGTGCGATCAAAATTTTCCTTTCTGTAGTTCGCGCCCCTTGGGGGTGAACTACGACCGCTCTGATTTCTCAAGATCCCATTGAGAACACGTAGGCATACGACTGTAAAGTCTTAGCGAGCAACCTTTTATTTTTTCCTATCTCTCTTTACCTCCGACGCTTTCCCAGATATTTCAGCCTTTTCTTTTTTTCATCTCTCATACATCCGATGTTTTCCCGGATATTCATCTCTTCACCTTCTCTTCCCATCCGACATTTTTCCGGATATTCATATCTTCAGCCTCCTCTTGGGCTTCATACAAGCATCATATCCACAGCCTCCTCTTGGGCTTCATACAAGCATCACAACTATAGCCTCCTCTTGGGCTTCATACAAGGACCCTCTGTAGCGCGACTTTTGGGTCACGACTTTTGTGGCTTCACTCATATTACTAAGTTCTATGAAATTGCGGGAGCAACGGGAGCTCCGGAAGCGGAAGAGGAATCATTGTTCAAGAGGCTATTCCCTCACTATTTGATAGGGAAGGCTAAGGAATGGTATCTTGACCAATCAACTCTTGTGATGACGGGTTGGAATTTGTTGGAGGAGAAGTTTCTTGAAAGATTATTTCCTCACAATAGATTTATGGAGGCTAAGACGGCAATTTCCGTATTTGTTCAAGGTGGTAATGAATCTATCAATGAAGCATGGGAGAGGTTCAAATCTATGTTGCGAAAATATAAAGGCTATGGGTTTGATGATCTTACACAAGTGCATATATTTCAGAATGGACTCTAACCGGTTCATAAAATTCTCTTAGATGCTACCTCAGGTGAATTTTTAATGTCAAAGAGTGCGGAGGACGCAGTTGCCATCATTGATAGAATGATACTCAATGACTATCAAGGTCAACATAATCGTGGTACGCATCAAAGGAAGCCGAGAGTGCTTGAATTGGATAATAATGACGCCATGCTTGCACAAAACAAGTTGCTTTCCCAACAAATGGAGTTGTTAAAACAACATTTGTCAAAACTTCCACAACAAATCAAAGAGATGCATGAAGTTCCCAACAAAAATCAACAAGTTACAAGTTGTGAGTTATGCAAGGGAGATCATCCTACCGGGTATTTTCCTCTGGTTGTAGAGGAAGCGAATTACATGGAAAACCAAAATCAAAATCAAGGATATCAACCAAAACAACCTCTGTATCAACAAGGCAACCAAGGTTACCAACAAAGAGGTAATAACCAAGGTTATCAACAAGGAAGGAGGCAAGATGTCGGCACTTCAAATCGTCAAAATCAATACGAAAACTACACTCAACCTCCACAACCTCAAGGTGGAAATTCAAAATTGGAAGACACATTCACTCAGTTTATGAAAATTTCAATTTCTAACCAAAAGAATACCGATGCGTCTATTAGGAATCTTGAGACACAAATTGGGCAATTGTCTAAGCAATTAGCCGGCCAACCCAACGGGGCTTTCCCGCGAATAGTCAAGTAAATCCTAAGGAGACTTGTAAAGCTATCTTTACTAGAAGTGGTATGGAGATTGATATGGACATTGGTGAGAAAGTTGTGGAAGAGGAGGTTTTAGTTGAAAAAGAAAATGAAATTGTTGAAGAAGAAGTAGAAAAAAAGGTGGAGGATGATTTAGTTGAAAAGGAGGAAAGAAAGAAGGATGGAGTTGAAAAGAATTTGAGAGAAGAGAAAAAGAAAAAGAGTAGAAAAGGAAAGGAGCATGTAAGTAGCATTCCAATTCAAAACTTACCTTATCCGCATGCTCCTACAATAAAGGATAATGCGAGGCATTACGCCCAGTTTATGGATATTTTTAGACGATTACAAATAAACATTCCATTCTCTGAGGCTCTTGAACAAATGCCTAAATATGCTAAATACATAAAGGCCTTCCTTACCAAAAATAAGAAATTTGCGGATAACAAAACCATCCCACTCAATGCTAATTGTAGCGCTATTATTCAAAGTATTCTTCCACGAAAAGAAGGAGATCCAGAAAGTGTTGCTTTACCTATAACTATAGGTAATGATTTCAAATGTAAAGCTTTGATTGATATGGGTGATAGCATAAATTTGATTATGTTATCTGTGTTTAAACGACTTGTAAACATTAAAATGAGACCAACTAGAATGACTTTTCAATTAGCCGATAAATCTACTACCTGTCTTCACGGTGTAATGGAGGATATGTTGGTAAAGGTTGACAAATTCATGTTTCCGACTGATTTTGTGGTAATGGATATGGAGGAAGATGAGGATACACCCTTGATTCTTGGTCGACCCTTTATGAAGACGGCGAAAATGATGATCCACATTGATGAAGGTATTATGAAGGTAAGGACTCAAGATGAAGAGGTTTGTTTCACACTTTTTAAAGGCATAGCTTATTCTAAACAAGTGGAAAATAGTTATCACATGGATGAGATCGATGATGATGAAATGGATGCAAAAATGAACTCTTGTTAGAAGTTGCCACTCATGAAAAAGGTAGTGAAAAGGTTGAAGATCTCTGTGTTGGTGTTTTGATCAGGAAGTTAATTCAATTTCGTTTTCCGATCTGTGACGTCGCATTGGACCATCGAGCTTAAACAACGTTAAACAAAGCACTTGTTGGGAGGCACCCCAACATTGTAAGTATTCTTTCATGTTTATTGCATTTCCATAAGTGTTACGTAAGTGAACAAAAGTGTTGTGGTGAGACATGTTGGAAAAAACCAGAATTTTTAAAAATTCGGTCACCTTTACCTTCAGCTCGTTGTGCGAGCTTGGGCGAGGTCGCCTTGCGCTCGTAGTGCGAGCCTGCGTGACCCTGGAAAAAAGTTTTAGGCTGGACACATCATTTTTTTTATTTAGTTGGGTCATTCTTGTGGGCCCACTAGTTTCATTCTGAGTTTTTTGGGGGTTATTTCACCTTTCCCCCTCACTCTTGACCTACTCTCACTCTCACCCTCACAAACAAAAGCACAACTACACACTCTCTTTGTCTCTAACAACCGTGTCCAAGAAGAAGTGAATTTTTTTAGTTTCGTACTTGCATTCCCTTCTCTCTCTACTTTTGAAAAAAACCAGGTTTGGTGCTTTCCTTACCATTGTCCTCTTAATTTTTGAAAATCACATGTGGTTAGGGTTAGTGAACTTTGTAAAAAATTAGCTTTGAGGGTTGAATTTTTGATTAGTATGTGTTTGGATATGTGCATTGATGATGATTTTGAAATAACCATGAGTTTCATGTTAAATTCTTGTTAGGTTTTAGTTTAAGCATCATGAGATTTTCTTGTAAAAATTTGGAACTACGTGTTCATAAATTAAATGTGGTGTGTTGAGATTGTTGTGATGTTTTCATGAATTAAAATATTTTGGCAAACATGAGAAGTGGGTGGAATTTATTGGAAAGAGTTGTGTTGAGATGCTGCTGCAGAGCCTAGAAAATAGAATTTTCGTAGGCTCGCATTGAGCTCGTTGTGTGAGCTCGCCTACAGCTCGCTGTGCGAGCTTGGGCGAACATGGCAGCAGCAACAGTTGTTGTCTTTTCTTTTATGCTTAATTGTAACTTCTTTTTTCTATTTCCTTACTTATCTAATGTGTTGTTATGCTGGTGCTGGTTTTTGGTTTTGTGTTGTTTAGATGGCACCTCCAAAGACAAATGCATCGAAGAAGCAAAAGACGATATGAAGCTCCTCTCGTCAAGCTCAACCCAGACCATATGACGACACGCGTTTCAAAGGTTCTAAGCAAACTGACAGGTATCTAAACCTGGAGAAAATGAGCATATTTGCCGAAAAGGTATTCAATATCCATCCCGAAGGGCCTTTTCAGGCAGCAGCTGCAGTTTTTGAAAGCAAGAAGTGGGATAAGCCAATTCACCCTTGTGAGAGAGTTCTATGTAAACTCCCTCACAGATGATGATGAGATCTTCACATGGACGACAAGGGTGAGTGGAAGAGATGTGAGGTTTGACCGTGATACAATTAATGAAGTGTTAGGGAATCCTCCAACTCTTAGACATAATGAGGTGGATGCATATCATAGAGACTTTAGATTGCATCGAAACATTGTAGACATGACTAGTGATTTGTTGAGAGAGTGGAAGAGTGTAGAGTTGAACCCATCTGGGGTTCCAGTGAGGTACAGAAGAGAGGACATGCGTCTGTGGCTCATCTTGTCTTACTCTTGGTGTTGCATAACATCAAGTGAAGGACTCATTCCTTTACAGTTCCGATAGACTTGGCAGACCTGGAGCATAGTATCTTTTTGGATGCACAGATGGATGTGGCGCGCATCATTGCTGACGAGATGCAGACGATGATTGAAAGTAGGGTAAAACCAGGGTCCAAAGCTAATTGACCCTTGGTTTTTCCTTGCTTGATTATGTCATTATGTGTGCACATACGTGAAAAGTAACCATTCCGCTGCCATGTCACACTTTCCATTGCTATAGATGATGCATATGTTTCTAGGTTTTGCATGCCGAAGATGAGAGCTTAAGCTGGAGGTAGAGCTAGAGGAGTTGCAGGCACAAGTGAGGATCAATCCAAGTGATTGATACATTGTATATAACTTCAAAAACTCTTGTAAAAATTCATAATATTGTTGAATTCCTTGTTGTCCTAAATTGTTGGAAGCAAAAGAGTGATTAAGGGAGAATTGTTCTCTTATTTCACTTAGTGTAAATCATTAGGGGATTTTCCTTATTGATTTTTTAGAATATTGTGTATAGTGGCTAGGATAGCTTGTATAAAGTCCAAACAAGATAGTAAAGTCTCTTACATGTTATAAGGGGACTAGACATACTCTCAGACTATGAGAGGAACTAGTATAATCCCTCTGTGTTCTTTATTTTTCCGCACTTTATCGCTTTAAACACTTAGCAACCAACCGGGAAAATTATAACATATAAGTTTAAAACTGGAAAAATCTCAAACTATTTAATTCACCCCCTTCTTAGGTGCAATCTCTATTTACAAGTTCATCACTACGTACAGGGAGTTGCATCTTGTTTCTTCCATGGAGTTACATGAAGAGGATCCAAGTACCTTTTCCGTTTGCTTGGAGGAGGAAACCGGTCATATTGTAAGGTTCAAAATGTTATTCTGTTTTAGATTATATTAGCATTGGCCTCGTTGGACGGGTATGAAATCTAAATAACTTTAGAATGTGACATGACTGGATTAGTTTTTAAATGTAACATTTGCCTCTTTCTTTGGTTCAGGTTATATGATTAGTTTTTATATCTGATCAAAGTATCTGTATTTATCTGTTTTATCCTCGGCAACCCTTTGTATAATAGAAGAATGACAACATTATAGTACCCAAGCTCAGCGTCGAGGAAAACGAGCAATAGAAGTATGTTGACCTTGTAGTAGCTCAATTTAGTTTTGTTCATGTATGTTCATAATATTTTGTTGGCATGTTTTAGATATTGAAGAAGCTGGTTCACCTTAAACTTTTGTATCATTCTTATTCAATGCATGTTCTTGGCTATATCTCTTTGCCTCCAAGTGGTGGTAATGGTTCATTCATCTTAGTCCATGGAGTAGGTATTAATCTTAATAACTTTCACTATTTTAATTCTTATATATATATATATATATATATATATATATATATATATAGTTTTAAATGTTTTGTCGACAGAGTCTTTTTGCCCTTTTGCAAGAAAAAATAACTAATGTTCTTTTTGCTTCAATACTTTTTCCTGTTAGTATCATATGGTAGTTTTTCTTTGAGATATGACTTCAACTAACGTGTGTATTATTTTCTTTCCAATTTAATTTTATTAAAATGGAACTCCACTAATTCCGGAGATAGGATGAAACTCTCGCTAAGCACATCCTCTTAATAGAAATAATTCTCAAGTGAACGGTATATATTTGAAAGCAAAATAATAGATAGTAGTATAGATTTGATACATAACACATACAAAGAAATTTGTTTTAAAGTATATATCTTTTAGTATCTAGATTAATATTACTTCTACACTAAAGGATGAGTGTGGGAAGGATGAGTGTGAGACCAAGCAAAGGTCGTGACCCAAAGGACGGGTGTAGGACCAAGCGAAGGTCGTGACCCAAAGAACGGGTGTATGACCAAGCGAAGGTCGTGACCCAAAAGACGGGTGTGGGACCAAGCAAAGGTCGTGACCCAAAGAACGAGTGTAGGACCAAGCGAAGGTCGTGACCCAAAGGACGGGTGTGGGACCAAGCGAAGGTCGTGACCCAAAGGACGGGTGTAGGACCAAGCGAAGGTCGTGACCCAAAGAATAGGTGTAGGACCAAGCGAAGGTCGTGACTCAAAGAACAGATGTAGGACCAAGCGAAGGTCGTGACCCAAAGAACGGGTGTAGGACCAAGCAAAGGTCGTGACCCAAAGAACTTTCGGTACACTGGCTGAACAAACAGTACCTGACCGAAGAAAGGGTATTTGAACCAAAAGAAGGTTATTAACCCAAGGGTGCAAGTATTCGAACCAAGAGAAAGTTGCTAACTGCTGGGGATTCGGTGCTAACAGAAGAAACTGTGATTAATCGAAAAGAATGAGTGATTAACCAAGCGAAGGTGATTAACTCAAAATGAGCTCAGCATTAACAGATAGATTGTGGTTAACTGAAAAATGGGTGATTAACCAAGAGAAGGTGATTAAACCAAGAGGAAACTCAGTATGTTAACAGATAGACTGTGGTTAACTGAGAAGGAGTGCAAATTGGTGTTTTAACTCGCACGCAGTGATTAACCAATCAAAGGGAGAAGAACCAAGAGAAGGTTGCGAACTCCGCAAGGGTATCGGTGTTTAATAGGAAAATTGTGTTTAACCGAAGAAAGAGTGCGATTGTAGGGGAATAAAGCATTGGCTTTAACAGTATGACTGTGATCAACCAAAGGAAGAATGATTACAACTCCCATGGGGAATCAGCAAAAGAAGTGACTAGCCATGAGAAAAGGTAATTGAAACTCTCTTGAAGAGAACAAGGGAAAGGTATTGAACAAGAGCAAGAGATTGACTCTTTGAAGATTGTCAAATGATCGTGAACCAAGGGAAGGGTGATGGATCAACAGACTGTTTGAAAGATGCAAGAGTGATCAAGGATCGACTCAACTGGGGAAGGAGATACACTACCGCCTGGAGATAGAGGTGACTAAGCCAGGCACAGGGTCATTCGTCCCCTACCTGAAGTAGTCAGAATGAGAGTAGGAATTCTCCATTCTCATTCCTTCTCTAACACACAGGGTGTAGTGAAGAAGTTGAAACAGACAGCGTAACAGCTCCAAGTTGTACAGTGCCCTAGTGTCATGCAAAACTCTGACTCCGCAGGGGGAAAGAGAGAGAAAGCTCTAAAGGAAGCCTAAAGAGAAGCGCCAACGGGAAGATTAATAATCGAAATGAAGTTTCGATTAACTAATCAAGAGGGAGGAATATGCTAGTAACTTTCCAAAATGAATTGAAATTTATTAAAGCAAAGGGTGCATTATTGATTATACAAGATTAAGCTTGTCCATGGAGAACAAACTTAATGAAAGAGAGTGTAAAACAGTACCAAATGATATTTAGAATGCAACAAAAATCATGTCCTTATGTGAGCAAACTTGTGCAAGAAGGAGCATGTGTATGCAATGTCAAGAATGAGCATAATTTGTGAAGAGTAACTGGTTACCCTATATTGAGTAACCGGTTACCACTGTAACAGTGGCAAAAATAGCCTTTGAAAAAGCACTTAAAGCATCCAAATCACTTGTTTAAATTACCACATGCTATGGTATGAGTTTGTGCACGAAAATCAAGCTTAAAAACAGCAAATGAACAGTGATGGAATTAATTAAATCATTAAGAACAAGGATCATGTAATGACATAATTAATTCGCGCACAAAAAGTAACGAACTACATCACGAATGATACAAAAACATTCGAAACAGTAAAATGAGTGAGAGCTACCAACCTACAGGCCGGGGAATTGGCCTTGTGATTGTAGCAAATTAATCTTGATGAAAATAATTAAAGAAAACCAGAGGAATCTTCAATTATAGCCGAAACGTATCAAAACCGAGCAAATTGCGACGAAACTCCAAAATATGAGTTCGAACCGTTGAATCTTGAAGCAAACACTTGAAATGAATCCAAAAGCTAATAAAATTCCAGAAATCCAAGTATAATTGCAAGGTGATGAAGGTTAAGCTCAAGAAATAATCACTTCCAAGGTGAAAAGTGATTATTCTTCAATGGTGAAGAGCTATAGTGAGGTTTGGGAAGAAAATGTAGGTGAAGATGAAGAAGTTGCAGAAAACTTCAGAGAGAATGTGAGAGAATTGAGAGTGAAGTGTGTGAAATGGTTGAGAGATTGTGGAGGGTCTTGAAAAAGTAAATGAAAGCTTGTTTATATAGAGTTTTGGTTTGGAGTGTGATAAGTTTGGAATTAGGCTAGGAGTTAGCTTTGGGTGGTTTGGAATTAGGCTAGGAGTTAGTTACACTTGACTCACCGAGTTAAGCAGTTAACTCGGTTAGTTAGGAAGTTAACTCGGTAGCAATCCCAATGTAAGCTTCAAATCAAAGGTTGAGATGCTTGGAAATCAAGGAACATGGTGCACTTAATTTAAAGTGAGGCATTCGAATAAATGTAAGTGGAGTGTCTTGAATGGTCTTGAATTGTCTAGAGATGTCTATAATGTTCCACATGCTGCTAGAACCATGTAGAATCCAAAAACAAAGAGAATGCAGAGTTGTTGTCCCAAAAAAGCAGCAGAATCTGCAAATCTGTACTGAGTAACCGGTTACCCTATATTGAGTAACCGGTTACTCTAGGCAAAATTTGCCCAGATTGCTCAGGAACAACTGCTGAAGTCCCGGTTTCAATCTTCCACCTCTTGTTTTGATGAATAAGCATGGAAACCAATATTTTGTGCTTGTTTTGATGATGTGATGACCTTGTGAGGATGCGATTAATTGGGCTTGAAACCTGAATATTCCTGCAACAAAATCAAAGAGAAAAAAGTGAGAGTGCGTATGCCAACGATACAAATGCACATGCTTATGCAAAAGAAAAAATGAGGTCAAATTTTAGGTTACGACAGCTGCCCCTATTTAATCCTCTTGGACCTGAATGTACGGATTGCGCTAGCTTTTCGATGATTCGAGGTAAAAGTGGATTAAATAATAGAGTAGCTCGAAAATTTGGCCGACGGCGACAAAAAGAGAAGTGCAAGTGTAGAGAGTTTGATAGATGAGAAGTTGGCTGAATATCTGCTAGGGAGATGAATCAGGAAAAATGAAGTATGTTAGATGCATATGCTACGTATGTGCTGTTCTACATGATGCTTGATATCATGTCATGCAAGGATGCAAGCTAGATATAATGTTCCAAATTTGTATGTTCTGGACGGACCTGAGAGTGAGGAAAGGACTTTGGGTGGACCAAAGAATTGAAACAGCTATGGAAAGGTTTGCCAGGCAAGAACTAGACTTTGAAAAAGTTTGCCATGCGAGAACTAGGCTTTGAAAAAGTTCACCAGGCGAGAACTGGACTTTAAAAGGATAAGTCAGGCGAGAACCGGATTTTGAAAAAGTGCTCCGGACGAGAACTGGATTTTGAGAAAGCAAGTCAGACACGAACTGGATTTTGGTTGGGACACATGTTTAAACCTGTATGGTGTAATGCTCCAATCTGATGAATATGCTACGCGTTTGAAGATGCAATGCTATGCGATGATGATTACTATATGCAGAATGTCACCGATTGGTTTTGAAGAGATGTCAAGTATGATCGGGCTTAAGTCAAGGCTTCATGTTATCCCAGATGAAGGATGTGCATGAGTGAAGCGACATGATTAATGCATGAGAAAGGTCTATGCAATGGTTCAAGTGCATTTGTTGTGGGAGGTGAAAGAGTTGAGGTTAGGGTGTAAGCCATAAAGACGTGATTCCCCGATGCCTACTTCAGTATCAGCAGTTGTTGATGTACCTTTACTCTTGCCTCAAAATAGGGATAAAACTTGTACTTTGGTAGCTTGTATCTGCCCCAGTCCGTAGGGTATCTGCATGGATTGCCCCAGTCACAAGGTAGGAAACAGTTTTGTCACTGGATGATCTTGATCCGGCTTGCCCCAGTGTATCGGAATAGTATGCCCTTGATTAACCGTCTCTTGGAGAGGTTGACTTCTTATGCTCATGAGATGGCATGCCCCAGTGTGAGCTCTGAAGTGGTTTTGCCCTTGGCTGATCGATCTTTGGAGGAATACACCTGACCAACTGATCTTTGAGAGATTTTCTGAATCTCGACGTGATTGCCCCGGATAGACTGAGTCTTGAGATGGCTAGGCCATTTCTACTCAATAGAGTTTTCAAGCGTTTTGCCCATTGAGATGATCAAAATTTCCATTGTGGGAACTTTCTTGATGTCAAATGCTTGTTCGCAAACAAAAAGTGCTCATTTTGAAAATGATAATGCTAATGTCATGCATATGTCAGTTTTGAAATCCAAGTATGTTCACTAAGTTTATTGAAATTCTGGTATCAGACGTGTGATGTCACAACAACACACTCTGCACAATGGACATCAATAACAGTAAAATAACACCAAGAATTATTGACCCAGTTCGGTTACAACCAACCTACTCTGGGGGCTACCAAGCCAGAGATGGAATTCACTACTTGTAGATATAATTTACACACTCAACAACCCGTTGACAATCTCCTAAACTTATACTCTACTAATGACTTCCTACCTAAGAAACCACTTAGGTATAAGAACACCACTCAATCCCTTACACACACTCAAAGAAACCACTTTGAGTAACCTTGATCTTACTTCACAACTTTGATCAAGCAAACACTCTCTATTGCTTCACAGCTTCTAGAGAGGACAGAAATTCAACACCTATTCAAACCCTAGAATAGTGTAAATACAACTCGTACAAAATACTCAAGACACTCAGCCTATGCTCTTGATCTTCTCTCTGTATTTCTGTACCTTTTTCCTTTGGTCTTGTGCGCTTTATATAGCTCCTTGAATTGGTCTTGGACTTGCTACAATATCTCCCAGATTTGTTATTTAAAACTGAATATTAAAACAGATTTTCTCCTAAAATCTTTTTAAATCTTCAACCTTTTAAATCTCCTACAAATCTGCAGCAGATCTCCTATGCAGCAGCAAATATCTATCCCAAGATATTCGCATCCAATGAGACAGCTTGCTCTCGACAATTCCAGCTAATACGCAACCCTAACAACATCACAGCCTGCTGTTGTTAATTCTGCAGATCTGATGTTACAACATCACCTGTGTGACATCTGACATCCAACTTCAGCAATTAATTACTTAACACAGCTCGGTGTTAAGACTTCAATGTTGCAACATCAACACCTTGACATCAACATTGAATATACTTTGTTTTACCAAAATTCCAGCCAATCCAGGAACTAACAATCTCCCCCTTTGGCTAATTTTGGCTAAAACAATCTCTACATCTTCAGAGACTTCAGCAGCGGAATAATCTTCAAAAATTTGATACTTTCAATCAGCAGCAATAATCTTCATCACTTGATCTGCTGCAGCACCATCTTCATTATTGACAACAGCCAATTGGTGTTCCCCCTCTAAAACATGAACCAGCATCACAGCTGTTCAGTAGCTCACAATGTGCAGCAATTTACTCCCCCTAGATGTCTGCTTGGCTGCACTCTTCAAATGTCATGATATCTTCAAAAGTTCAGTCAAAACTCCCCCTTAATGCAGCAACAACTTTTCAACTAAACACCTTTTAGCAGCATATGGCAATAATGCTTTTGACTATCTTGGCTATTTTCTCCCCCTTTTTAGCCACAATTAGGAAAACTTCATTTAGAAGCCCTATTAACTATAGTCAGTACACCCTAGCTCTCATTGTTAGCCTCTCAGTTAGTAAACAGGCAAAACAAATCATAGAAGGAAACTAAAACATAACCAGTGCATAAAACATCACAATATTCAAATTACAAAGCCAACATAAAAAAACTACAAACTGAAACTAAAACTACTCGGTGCAGAAGCAAATAAGCTAGTCTTCATCTGAACTAGATTGTTCTCCAGGATTCTCTTCCTCCTCCTCTGAGCTATCCCCACTGGCATTTTCACACTCATCAACTTCATCTTCATCAGAGCCATTAACATTGTTCTCAACATCATCACCACTGTCCAGTTCTAACTGCTGGATCAGCTTTTTAAGTCTCTCTTTTCTAATCAAACTGGTACTGATGACTGCATCAAGGTCTTTACACATGGTCTTTAATTCTTCAATCAGTTCAGCCTTTGTAGTCTTCTTCTTGCCTTCAGCAGTTGATGTTAGAACAATGTCTGGAACATGATGTCTAGAAAATAGTTTAGGGTGTAGGGACAAGGCTGTCTTCCTCTGGAAAGCTATGTCTGAGCTTGTTAAAGTTTCAGGATATTGCTCCAAGATGATTCCACACACAAGAGATGGGAATGCTATGGGTAACTTGATAGCGTTTGTTTCAGCATGTTTCACCACTTGCTCAAAGATGTAGCTTCCATAGTCAAACTTGATCTTCTTCCTAACAACACAGATAAACCTGCCCAATCCAACAGCGATTGTAGTCTTGTGGTTTGTTGGCACCCAGTTGGCAGCACCAATTCTGTGAAGAATTGCATACTTGATGCTAAGTTTACTGGCCTGCAACTTCCCTTTCAATGGCCAAACCCTTATCTGACCAGCTGTAACCTCTTTACATATATCATTATCAGTCATCTCAAGTTCACTATATTCTTCATCATCTCTTCCTAGATACTTATTGATAGTACTAGGAGAGAAATTAATGCATTTCCCTCTCACATAAACTTTCATGAAATCAATGCTCTTTTTATCAGTAATATTTCCAGAAATGTTGACAACAAATTCTTTGACAAGACTTTCATAGCACTTGGGAAACTTGGTCACAGTCTTTACTAACCCAGCCTCATTAATCAGCTCCATAATATCCTTCGTCTCTAAAGCTTCTTTTCCAAGCTCCCTCTCTAGGGCCAGTCTTCTCTGACATAGAAATTTCCATATTGATGCACTGCTGGCATAATGAAATGAAATGTTGTCGACTGGAACTTCAGGGACTTTGTCAGAGATTCTCTTCAAAATTGTCCTTTTGACAGGTGTGACGTCATGTACATCATCCTCATCATCAAGGTCCGAATTAGAGTCTTCCCTTATTTTCCTCTTTTTGGATTTCACAGCCACTTTGCTCCATGGCTTGGTTGGACCAACAGCAGTTTTCTTCTTGCCTTCAGACGACTTCTTTGGAGAGGATTCAACTGTCTTTCCTTTCCTGGTCTTCAGTCTCTTAGCAATACTTGGAACAGCTTTTCCAATGACTTCATCATCAGATAAATCAACCACATTGATGACATCCTCATTCTTTTCTTCATCAGGAGTAGTTTCATCAGGTGATGTTCCAACATCTCCCTTAACATTAGCTTCCTCCTGCACATCATCTTCTTCTATTCTTACTTCAGAATCTTCAATAACAGACATAGCAAGTCTATGAAGATTCGTAGCTGCACTCTGCATGTCGCTCTTTTCCCTTTCAGAATGTTCTGCAGGCATTTGTCTCAGATGTCTAGATATACCCTTTATAGGGAGCCCTTTCTCAACAATCTGACCTAAGCTTTTGTCCACATCTACCCTTTCCTCAACAGTTTGAGGAGTGGATGACCTAGGTGCTGTTTTGTTACTAAATAGCACACTTATAACTAGCTTTTTCGTTTCATTATCTCTAAAAATAGTCCCAGCCCTTTTTGGAACTAGTTTAGAAGGTCTAGATTTACCTGATTCAAGAAGAATGGTTGAGAGAGGCTCAATGTCCATAGGATCGGATGCTGAACCTTTGTCAGTGGAAACCCTAGCTCTTCCTTTTGTGGAACTTTGACACTCAGGTTTCTTGGATGGAGAGCCATGGCTCTTTTCAGTGAGAGTTGATTCTTGAAGTCGAAGGAGTTAATTCGTTGCGAGAACAGGGCCTTGAAAAAGCGTGATGTTGCACCACCGGGAAAGGGGGGTCTGAAGCAAGGAGCTTGATTTGGAGTGTCAATGACTTTTTCCCTCCATAAAGACTTTCCTTTTAAACAGTTCACGTCAGGACTCACTAACTCAGAGTGACCTTTCAGCATCCTGATGTCATAGTCTGATGTTATAACATCAACTTGAACATCACCAGTTGAATCTCCTTTAAGAGAAATCCACTGATAGCAATTGTCTTTGGTTCTGGCACCCTTCATAATAACCTGATTATGCTCATCAGAAACCACACACTCATGCTTAGTGTAGTTTACCTTGTAACCTTCATCACACAATTGGCTTATGCTGATCAAATTTGCACTTAAGCCACTGACAAACAGAACATTGTCAAGTTCAGGTCTACCATCACCTTGCACTTTCCCAACTCCTGCAACAACACCTTTTTCTCCATTGCCAAATATGACCTCATGAGAGGGACAATGACTAAGATCATCAAACATGGATCTACATCCAGACATGTGCTTGGAACATCCACTGTCAAAATACCATGTTTCTTCTTTAGACTTTCTATCACCCATGTGAGCCAATAAGCACTTCACCTTCTCCTTAGGTACCCATTGTTTAACAACTTTGGGCCTATGCTCTCTCCATCTGTTTTGAAGTTGAGGGTATCCATGCAGCTTGTAGCAAAAGTACTGCATATGTCCAAACCTTCCATAGTAATAGCATCTCACCCTTTCATCTCTGAATCTTCTGCCATGATGAGATTGCTTATGCTGCCATCCATAATGTGGTTTCCTCCTATCATAATTGCCCTGCCATCTATTATGCTGGTATCTTCTCCCATAGGACGACTGAGAATGTTGTTTCCTTGATTGTCTCCCATGATAGTGTGGCTTTGTTCTTCCATATATATAAGGAACAGCATTGGTGTATCCATATCCATAACCATACCAGTTGTCCTGATGTTGAGACACCTGATGAGACATGTGTTGTTTGAACTGAGCAGCTTGCATACTCTCGTGGTATTGTGGGGGCATATACTGACTAGCTCCTTGTGGCTGCTTTCTCTTCTGATAAGGACCAATCTTCTTCTCAATCTTCTTAGGTTGGGAAACATCATCTTTCTTAGGGGTAGGATCCTGCTTCTTTGGCTGATGTTGAGATGAAAGTTGTGATACTTCCTTCTTTGAACCTGAAGTGCTTCCTTCTGAAGTTCCCTTATCCTCAACCACATAACCTATCCCAGCTTTGTCTCCAGCAGCTTTTTCTGACTGAAGGATCTTGTCAAGTGTGTCTGTACCACAGCTCAGCATCCTAACAGACTTGGTCATTTGATCAAGGTGAGCTCTAACTAGCACCACTTCATTTTCAAGATCAGTTTTTTCATTCTCTAGCTGAGCAATCTGTTGCTTGTGGCACTTGTTTTCTTGACAAATCTCAGCACTTTTTAAACACAGCTCTTGATAAGTAGATGCTAACTCCTCATAAGTTACTTCTCCATCACTAGAATCATCATCAGATACAACAGCTCCTGTTAGGGCTCTAACATGCTTTGCTGACTCACCTTCACTTTCACTATCTGAGTCAGACCAGGAAACTGTCATGCCCTTCTTCTGCTTTTTCAAGAAGGTGGGACATTCTTTCTTGACATGTCCATACCCTTTACACTCAAAGCACTGCACTCATTTATCTTGGGTAGTTTTCTCTTCATCCTTCTTACTGGTGTTAGAAGTCATGTTCTTGACATTAGGCCTGGAGTTATTATTCATTCTCTTGAATACTTTGGTGAACTGTCTTCCCAACATCACTATGGCCTGAGATAGATCCTCCTGGGATTCAGATCTCTTCCCTTTCTCTTCTTCACCATTTGTCACCAGGGCTATACTCTTTGGCTTCTTTTCTGGTTCTTCCTCATTCAACCCAAGCTCAAAGGTTTGAAGAGATCCAATGAGCTCATCAACTCTCATCTTGCTGATGTCTTGTGATTCTTCAATGGCAGTAACCTTCATTTTATACTTCTTAGGTAGGGACCTAAGGATCTTCCTCACAAGCTTTTCATCTGACATCTTCTCACCAAGAGCACTGGATGCATTAGCCAGCTCAAGAACACTCATGTGGAAATCATGAATGGTCTCATCTTCCTTCATCTTCAGGCTTTCAAATTTTGATGTTAAAATCTGAAGTCTTGACATCTTGACTCTAGATGTTCCTTCATGAGTAGCCTGCAAGATATCCCATGCTTGCTTAGCAACTTCACAGGTATTGATTAACCTGAAGATATTCTTATCCACTCCATTGAAGATTGCATTCAGAGCTTTGGAATTTCCAAGGGCAAGCTCATCTTCCTCCTTGGTCCACTCTTCTTCAGGCTTTGGCTTAGAGGTGCCCTCTTTATCTTTGCCAGCATCATCCTTTTCACACATGACAGGAGCTTTCCATTCTTTAATAACAGCCTTCCAAGCCCTACTGTCCAAGGATTTTAAGAAGGTGGTCATCCTTGGCTTCCAATAGTCATAATTGGATCCATCCAAAATAGGGGGTCTGTTGACGAATCCTCCAACTTCTTTGTCCATCTATACACCAGAAAGTAACTTCCCTAAATCTCACCCAGAGACAGACAGGATGCCTGCTCTGATACCAATTGAAATTCTGGTATCAGACGTGGGATGTTAAGGTGTGATGTCACAACAACACACTCTGCACAATAGACAGCAATAACAGTAAAATAACACCAAGAATTGTTGACCCAGTTCGGTTACAACCAACCTACTCTGGGGGCTACCAAGCTAGGGATGGAATTCACTACTTGTAGATATAATTTACAGACTCAATAACCCGTTGACAATCTCCTAAACATATACTATACTAATGACTTCCTACCTAAGAAACCACTTAGGTATGAGAACACCACTCAATCCCTTACAAACACTCAAAGAAACCACTTTGAGTAACCTTGATCTTACTTCACAACTTCGATCAAGCAAACACTCTCTATTGCTTCACAGCTTCTAGAGAAGACAGAAATTCAACACCTATTCAAACCCTAGAATAGTGTAAATACAACTCGTACAAAATACTCAAGACACTCAGCCTATGCTCTTGATCTTCTCTCTGTATTTCTGTACCTTTTTCCTTTGGTCTTGTGCGCTTTATATAACTCCTTGAATTGGTCTTGGACTTGCTACAATATCTCCCAGATTTGTTATTTAAAACTGAATATTAAAACAGATTTTCTCCTAAAATCTTTTTAAATCTTCAACCTTTTAAATCTCCTACAAATCTGCAGAAGATCTCCTATGCAGCAGCAAATATCTATCCCAAGATATTCGCATCCAATGAGACAGCTTGCTCTCCACAATTCCAGCTAATACGCAACCCTAACAACATCACAGCCTGCTGTTGTTAATTCTGCAGATCTGATGTTACAACATCACCTGTGTGACATCAGACATCCAACTTCAGCAATTAATTACTTAACACAACCCAGTGTTAAGACTTCAATGTTGCAACATCAACACCTTGACATCAACATTGAATATACTTTGTTTTACCAAAATTCTAGCCAATCCAGGAACTAACATTTATGACATATAGCAACTGAATCACTATTTAGGATGTCATGTCAGTATCGGCACAAATGATAACCAAATCTTTGGGAGTCAGCTTTGACGTGATCCCACTGTAGTATGCTTTCAAAATAAACCCTGCTTCAATTAGGTCTTTTGAGGGTTGTAACGTGGCCTGGTTCATGGTTTTAGAAAGAAAGGATATAAGGCTCAAAATTTATTTTAACCCACCCATTCTCCTTGATGTTCTCTAGTCCTACATTCAGCTAGTTTGACACGAGTGTTCACCTTTCAAAAGGATTTTGAATGGTAGATGCGATGGTAGAGGAACCGACGAGGGTTTTGGAGCGGCAATCACTCACCTTTTGCTTTTGTCACATGTGATCACACAAGCTTTTTCTTTTGATTCTCTATTTTGTTCTTTTTGTGTTCCCTAATTTTTGCGTAGACTAATTATTTTGGATTTGTAGTCTACCGGGATGCCCTAATTTTTGCCTAAATAATTTGTTTATGACTTAGCGGGCCTTTTTTTCTTGCTTTGGTGATTTTGATTTTATTTTTTTTCTTTTTTTTTTGAACAAAATCGTGTGATATGTGTTTGTTTGATTTGTAAGGGTGAGTTGTGACTGCCTCATTCCTTTGATCGGGGAGGGACAACCAATGTGGATTTGTAATTTTTCTGACCTCTGGCGAGGGATAGGAAGTGGTTGATCCGCGGATGGGGTAATCCTCTTTTGAAATTTGAACGCATGGTTAAACTAACTAAAAACTACCCTGCCCCTAATTAAGATTGAGGGTTTGATGTGTACAGAAAGAGACTTCTACTTCAAGGCCCAAAAGGGTTGACTAGGGATTATCTTCCTTATAACTCTAGTGTTATGGGATTTGAACAAATGCCTTACATCATCAGCAGGGTTTTATTCAAAAGCATACATACAGTGATCTCATGTCCTTTTGATTTCATCATTCTCTTTTTGATTTTGCTTGATCAAGTGTTTGATAATGATAAAAAATATGAGTGAACACGAATGAATTTATTCAAAACATGCATATTCATTTCATTATTATCATCATCTAAAAACAAACAAGTTTTACAAATGAACAATGCTTGACAAACAAAAAAGATTACAAATGGAAAAGATGGAATGACATGATAATTATTGATATTGAGGAAGTGCTCTTAGGCTTGATCAATTACTTTAAGGGATGCTTTTGCAATCTTGGCCTCTACCCAGACAAGAGATTTCCGTTCACCCACAGTTTCCCATTTTGAACAGTCAAGTGCTTCTTGTCAATCAACTGTTGGACCTTAGCTTTGAAAGCGTTACAATCCTCAGTCGAATGGCCAGCCGACCCAGCATGATATCCGCATTGCACATTGGGATCATACTCGGGTGGGGAAGGTAATCCTACTGATGTGGTGAAGGAAGAGGAAGACTGGGATGATGCAGACTACAAAGGGTCTTTGGGAAATTCCAAAGCCATGAATGCCTTGTTTAATGGTGTTAACAAAAATATTTTCAGGTTGATTGAACATTGCACCATTGCTAAAGAGACTTGGCAGGTCTTGAAGGTTGCTCATGAAGGAACTACAAAGGTAAAGATGTCAAAACTTCAGCTTCTCACTACCAAGTTTGAGAATTTGAAGATGAAGGAAGATGAGAGCATTCATGACTTTCACATGAACATTATTGAGATAGCTAATGCTTCAAGTGCCCTAGGTGAAAAGATGTCTGATAGCAAACTGGTCAGAAAAATCCTCAGATCTCCACCTAAGAGATTTGACATGAAAGTGACTGCTATAGAGGAAGCTCGGGACATAGATAAGATGAAAGTGGCTGAACTTGTGGGATCACTTCAAACATTTGAATTGGGGATCAGTGAAAAGTCTGAAAAGAAGAAAAGTATAGCTTTTGTGTCAAAGGCAGGTGACTCAGAAGATGAAAGTAATCTGGACAGAGATGAAGGCCTTTCAGAAGACCTGGTGTTACTTGGCAAACAATTCAACAAAGTGTTCAGAAGGATGGATTGGAAGTCAAGATCAAATGTTAGGGACAAGTCATTCGACATCAGTAAAAACCAGAATGTTGGGAGAAATGCTAGAATTGAAGAAAATTTAAACCAAGGGAAAGGAGCTTAGTGTCATGAGTGTGAAGGTTTTGGGCACATAAAATCTGAATGTCCCACTTATCTCAAGAGGCAAAAGAAGGGGTTATCAGTTTCATGGTCAGAAGATGACACTGAAACTGAAACTGATGAGAACTCTGGAAAGCTGGTTACAGTATTAACAGGTGTGTGTGAGTCTGATGAAGAGTCAGTCAGTGAAGAACTTACATTTGAAGAGCCGGTTGCTTCCTATAAGAATTTATGCATTAAAAGTGAAGAAGTATGTCAGCAGAGAGAAGACCAAAAGAGAGTTATTGCTCATCTAAAAGCTGAAAAGGTAGAGCATTTATCTATTATCTCTGATCTGAAAAGTGAAGTGGTTGTACTGAATTCAAAATTGGACAATGTGATCAAGACTGTCAGAATGCTCAATAGTAGCTCTGATGTGCTTGATGAGATTCTTAAGTCAGGGAGAGATGTTGGAAATGTTAGTGGTCTTGGGTTTGAAAGTTCAAGTGAGATAGACAAGGGAAAATGGCCTGAAGTGACACCTCATCAATCTAAGAAAGAATTGAAGACGCCAAATAACATGTTGCAACATCCTCATAGACATCAGAAGAATTTCACAAGAAGAAAGAATCAAAGATGGAGATGTCACTATTGTGGAAGGTTTGGCCATATAAAACCCTTCTGCTACAGATTATATGGCTACCCCAAAACTGGGTTACAGTCTAGTAGGGAACAGGATTGGCTTGGAGCAAAGAAGGTGTGGACTCCCTGTCGTACCTCGAAAAATACGATCCTCGCGATGGACGCGGAAAAAAAAAACTGTTCGAAACAGAGTCGCCACCGAACTTTATTCATTCCAAGGAAGGAATAGGAAAATATCGATAAAACCTTTGAAGGGAGATAAGAAAATGGTCATCGCAACCAAATTCGGGTTCGGGAGTCGGTTACGCAAAGGGAAGGTATTAGCACCCTCTACGTCCGTTGTACTCAACGGGAACCTCTTGATTCGATTCGGGAGATATGTTAGCTTGGTTTGTTTGTTTTCTTCTAAGGTAGATATTGCTTTCTAAGGGGAAATGGGTGGTTTTTTATTAGTGTGCTCGGCAAGGATTAGAACCCTTGGGCCTACGTATTCCCTCGTGCAATGGGAAAGTCAGAGCATTCGTAGTTCGTGGGACTACGGTTGGTTGGTGTTTTTTAATCGAACGAGTGTTTAATTCACATTCTAACTGCTAAACGTTGGCTTGTCTGCTCGTCATGGGAGGCTGAAGCACTAGTTCATATGCGCGGAAGAATGGACTAAACAATGTTCTTTTTTGTGAAAAGTTGTTTGAATAAGGATTAAGTGTATTGAAGGTTTGATTGATAAAAAGAGTTTGATTTGCGTAGATTTTATGGTTTTGATCGCACGGGGGCGATTATTCGATAAACGAGACGTCGGCCCCGTGACCAATTAATCGGGGTATTACTGAGATGCTAGATATCAACGACACCTTTTTCATTCTATTAATTATAAAATTGGAAGTTTTAAGTGTTTTAAAAAATGATTAAAGTATAATTGAATATGACTTGTTTTAAATGAGTATTTTGATTAAGGTTTAACAAATTTTAGTGTATTATTATTTTTTAAGCGAAAGACGAGATGAACACAACTCGAAGCGTGCGCCTCAAGAGCATTCATCCAAGGACCCAAGGAGTGCTAGACTCCAAAAGCCCACTACTTCCAAAATTTAATTAAGAAAAAAGTTTGAAATATTAACTTAAATGATTTATGATCTTTGGTTTAGTTAAGAAAATATTTTATGATAATTTTAGAGTTAGAGAAATTAGATTAATTAAAATATTAATTAATAAAATAAATAAACAATATAAATGACCTTAATAAAATTATAAATTAAATTAATAAATAGATTTTATGATTTTATGATTTTCTTGAAAAAATAAATAATTGAAAGTTTTCTTTTGTTTTTTTATATTAAGAAGTTTAAAAAAAAACTAATAAATGGGCCAGCAAAGTCAGCAGAAAGGGGGGGTGTATTTATCAAAAATTCCTAGGTCCAACACAAAAGAAGCCCACACGGTGGGGAGAGTCCATGATGGACCCTAGGTCAGTAGTTGACCAGGAGACAAGATCTGGAACGTCCATTCACTGAAGAGTCAAAGATGACTCTTAATCCAATGGTCCAAGGCGCGTATGTATACGGTAGGGACGCAGGGATAGCGCGTGGAATCGAGGAAAGGGAATGACTGGTGACACTTGTCACCGACACACGCAGCCACCGTTATCATTATTTGAACGCGTGGAAAGAAAAATAAAAAAAAGACGCTGCTTTGATTTTCATCTTCATCCTATTCTCTCTCACTCTCTCTATCCTAGTTCCCTTTCTCTACACTGTTTCTTCTCTCACACAACTCTCTCTCTTGTTTCCAAACTCCTTCTCCCCGACCTTCTTCCTCTCTTGTTCAAAACCCTCACGCGTTTCCTCTCTAAACTCAAACCCTTATCCCTTCTCTAACGAACTTCTAACCAAACCCTAGATTTTCATTCGAAGATTAAACAGTAATGGAGCGACAAAACAAGCAATTAGGATGTGGGTTTTCATCAACACAACAAAGAGATTAACATACCAAAGAGGGGGCGAGCAAAAGGAGCAAGGACTTACACGATCGGAGCTAGTCCGATGAGAAACTCCGGCGAGGGCGGTGTTTTGAGCAGGTATATGTCATTTTTGTTGCTTTCCACTCTTTCCTTTTCCCTCAGCTTGCTTCTTCTTCCTCTATCGTGTGTTCTGGTTATTTTGGTAGAAATAATATGTTTCTGAGAGTATGAGACGGTGGCTAAGCTCACCTTGTTCAGAATTCTAATGTGAACTCTGAGAAGGTTTTGAGAGAAGAGCTTTAGAGAAGGTTAGGTGTTGATTTCAGCAGAGCTTTGCTAGGGTTTCTCTGGGTATCCTCATGAGTGAATAGTGATACGTACTTATAGGCTCAGAAATGTGAAATGAGGTACGTTTGAGGTGAGATTTTGGTACGTGTGAGAGAATATTTCCGTTAGGGAATGGGGAGGATTGCCGATTTCGTGGGATTTGGGTGATAGTGAATCATTCTCTAATTTTGTCCGTAGCATGAGCTGTAAAATCTTCTAGAATCATGTAACTTTTGTTTGATTTTTCACTGCGTGTAAAATGTGATTTTCAATCTTTTTACTGCTATGGACTGCTATTGATTTTTTTGCTGATGTGGCTTTGTTGACTCAAATTGACTCTTTGAATGATTTTGATATTTCTTACTAATGTTCATTCCTTCTGATGTAGATGGTGGCCTTTGAGGAAAGTTATGATCAAGAAGTGAACTATGGAATGCAACAGCATGATGAGCAAGATTTATGTACCTAGTCATTTCTGGCAATAAGTTAAGCTTTTTCGCAAAGTCCTGACTGTGTCATATTTGTGTAATCTTGCTTCATGGATGTTGCCTTTTTTAGGGATTCTTCTACCATTTAGTCTGAATATTTGGTTGTCCAATGTTGTTTTAAAACTGATGATGACTTTAGGAATGACTTGGTTTCAACAATTTCCCTGGTCTTGCAGGTTCGCTACCATTGGCAACAACTTAATTGATGGAAACTCCTGATGTTGCAGGTCAAGAATTTCAATGTTAGCAAGACTTCAATCATATCACTACAGAGTTTGCTTAGCCCTTTGGTCAGAAAGAGTCTCTGACGCGAATATGGTAAGTGGAGCTTTAATACCAACCCAAATCTCTCTCAGTCGATGAATTAACTCCATCTTGTTCTGTTCTTTGCATCATGCTTCATGTTGTAAATTACTTTTCCATCATTGGTAGGTGTCTGTATCTAATTCCTGCTGTTTGACATGGACTGAGTATGTGAACTCAATTATTGTCCACATTCTGATACATTTGAGAATTGACATGGTATTTTGTGGTTTACACTACAGGATTTGACCAAGCATGGATGCTTCTACAAGCATCACCTTCTCTGTTCTCCATTTCCTTTTCCGAATCAAAGTAAGAAATCAAACTCCTTGCGTGGCCCTGTTTTTGTTTCTCAATTTGAGTTTCTCTTTACTGTTGCATTTGTGAATTTGGACTCCTATATTGTGGTTTTGGTTTTAGAGTACTGCAGCAACTGTGTATGGATTGTGAATGATGATTCTTGTTATGGCTACTGCTGCTGCCATCATGTGTACACCTGATGTTTAGGATTTGTAACTTCTGCAAAACCTACAATAATGAGTTTCCTTGAGTCTATCCAACTGTGTAGGTTCTTGGTGTGTCTTGTATTTATTTTTGGCACTTGTATTTAGAATATTTAACCTTGATACTGGTTTTTTTGTGCAGGTTGTGGGGTCCTAGCTGTCCTTTTGGATTTTCCTTGGTGCGAAGGTTTTTGCTAAAGGTGCAGGGTCAAGGTTTTGCGAGGAGTTTGGAGTTTCGTGTGTACATGCAAGCTTATTATAATGGTTGTTTTGGCGCAGTGGAAAAATTTGCTGTGGTTCCGAAGCTTGGCTGGACTGTCATTGGTGGCTAGGATGAAATTGATGTAGACCTTCTGTTTTAACATTGTCATGAATCCGACAGTAGAAAAATTTTGCGTGCATCAACATATTTGGTTTGCAAAAAATTTGTATTTAACATCACCTTGGTGTTGTGTTATTTAAAAACAACGACTTGTATGCTTTATTATTGGCTTTGTAATGATCTTGTATGCACTTCAGTACTTATGTGGCATGGACATTTTGTGTTGTCTTGATTGTAAGCAAGTGACTAAACATGGATGATAGTGTTGACTCATGTGTATCTTGTAATAAATCATCAAATAATTAGTACCATTCAGCTTATGGCTCCAAGAAATTGGCAGTGTTATGTACACAAGGACTCTGATCTTGCGATAGGTTTAAAGTAAAAATAACCTCATCATTTTGTGCCCATAACCACATTGAGGTTTACGACAATTTTCACCCAACTTGAAACTAATCCCACCATGACTTGCAAAAGTAAAAACATGATTTGGAAAGTCTTTAGGCCTTAACTGATTAATCATGAAAATGAGTGCCCAATCTTCCTTATCTTTTCTTGAAATCATAGCAAACCCAGAACTAGCTAGTAAACATATACCAAACCCTTATGACCTGAGTCTTAGAGGGTGATTGACCAGACGTCAAGTAATCTTGTGGTAGGTAGGACAAATTTGGGGTACGACAGATACCCCTATCTAATTGTCTTGAACCCGAGAGAATGAACTGCTGCATGGCGTTCATTTTTATGGTGGAAGTCAATTAGATATAAGAAGACCCCAAAATTTGTCTGACGAAAGGTAAAATGCTATAGAGTAAGAGTGGACAGAATGAAGTAGCGGGGTTCAAACTGAACAACATAACTTGAGGTTCTTTGGGGTGGTCGAAATAGCACCTTGTCCATTAAGGTTCTCCGATAAAACCAAAGCAATATCTCTGCGGCGAATTTGCTGAGGAATAGTTGAGCAAGATTCCTGTCGAAGGAGGTGCGCTAGCTTTGCAGGGGAACACTCACAAGAAACTTTCTAGGATATCCTCTGCTTGGGGAGTGCTGACAACATTTGCTGGGGATTGTCATTATCAACTGCCTGGCTGAAGAATGACTTGCTGGGGAATAGGATTCCTTGAGTACGCACGGGGTATCCTCTTAGAAGAATGTTGCCACCTTGAAGGAGGTCTGGCCAAGACGCCTGCGAACTGATCCTGGATCCTGTTATGATATGATGTTGGGGATGAATATGCCATGCATACAGGAATGCAAATGAACTTGTTTTTTTATGAGATGCATATGGGAATGCAAATGGGCAAGGCTTCAATTCTGGTTTCCAAAGAAGGATTAATGGGGATCATATGGAGCAAGGTGAAAGACTCACTGGGAATATTGGCATATCAACTCGGGGGTTGAGAAAAGGAAATACGATATCGACTCGGGGGTCGAGAAACATTAAGATAAATTGTCGTCAACTCGGGGGTTGAAAGAAAGGTAAAGGTAATATCGACTCGGGGGTCGAGGAAATAACGACAATATCGACTCAGGGGTCAAGAAAATAACGACAATATCGACTCGGGGGTCGAGAAAATAAAGGCAAGGTAATCTATCAACTCGGGGTTGAAGGAAATAACAAAATATCAACTCGGGGGTTGAAGGTAAAAGCAAATATCGACTCGGGGGTCGAGGGCAGAGATAAAGGCAATATCGACTCGGGGGTCGAGGAAATAAAGACAATGTCGACTCAGGGATCGAAGAAGATAAAGATAACAATGACTTGGGGGTCAGTACAAGCAATAAGATGTCAACTCAGGGGTTGAAGATGTAATAATGATATCGACTCGGGGGTCGAGAAACTAAGGCAATATCGACTCGGGGGTCGAGAAAATAGAGACAAAATATCATCAACTCGGGGGTTAAAAGAAAGGTAAATATCGACTCGGGGGCCGAGGAAAATAAAGACAACATTGACTCAGGGGTTAAGAACAAATCAATATATATCAACGTGGGGGTTGGGGAAGGAAATAGGCTACGCTATGTATGCATATGGTGCTTGTATGTTGTATGTGATGCATATGTGGATGCAAGCAGGTTATTGGTTTTATGAAGGTGCCAGCAGGGTGGAATTTTAGTGGTTATTGCCAAGCAGGGTTGGACTTTTAGGAGGTGCCAAGCAGGGTTGGACTTTAGGGGGTGCCAAGCAGGGTTGGACTTTAGGAGGTGCCAAGCAGGGTTGGACTTTAGGAGGCAGGGTTGGACTTTAGGGGGTGCCAAGCAGGGTTGGACTTTTGGTAGGTGAAATGATTTGATTTCCCAACACTTAGTATCTGATAGTGCCATTATTAGAGGACAGCTGTGGATGCTCTTGGTGCCCCAAGTTTGATACTTTGCAGAATTTGCATACCTGTTCCCGAGAGAACCTCACTTATAGCTTATGTGCCATGATGGCTTGTATGAGCGCAGCGACGTGACCAATGCATGTTGATTGTGTGAGCGTAGCGACTTACCCAATGCATTTTGATCGTGCATTTTCTCTGCCCCAATGCTTTTAATACTCGTTGAATTCAAGGATCGCTTAGTGCATGACATGGCCAACTTGACCAACTTGAATGTATGAAGGGAATCTGCCCCTGTCTGGAAGGTAATGAGATGATCTGCCCCAGTGTCTGGATTTTGCACTGGTTTGCCCCAGTCTTGGCTTTTTGAAAGACTTGCCTCAGATTGACTAAGTATTGCTTTGAAGGACCTGCCCCAGATTCATAAGGTTATGAGATAGTCTCGATTCGCATCAGTGCCAACGAATACTCAAGTTTCCCTCTGATTGCACTTTGTTGGAATTTCCAAAATGTCAAGTACTGATTTGCAACTAAAATTGTTTGTTTAGAAATGGTAATTTTAATGCGACGTTCATGCACGTTTTGAAAAATCATTTATTGGAATGGTGTGAAAGTGTGTGACGAGTAGACCGTTAGTCCAAACGCATTGCTAATTTACTGGTGTGTGATAGATACAATAAGAGTATGACACCAATACAAAAGATTAGCAAATATGTAGGAGTCAGTTTACGCAACCTTGTTGTAATATGCTTTCAGAATAAACCCCGCCTCAATTAGGTCTTTTGAGGGTTGTAACGTGGTCTGGTTCACGGTTATAGAAACAAAGGATATAAGGCTCAAATTTTGATTTGTACCCACCCCTTCTTCGTGATGAACTCCGGTCCTACGTTCAGTTAGATCGACACACATACTTAGATGTTGACGGTGTAAGAGTGAAGATGAAGGTTCAAGATTCGCTTGAAATGGCAGTCATCTTATTTTGTTTTTGATGGACGTCAGTGACCTTTTGATTTTGATTTGGTGGTCACTGTATCTTATTTTTATTGCTTGAGGATTTAAAGATTTTTTTTTATCCCTAATTTTGCATGGACTGATTTTATTCTACGAGTCCATCGGGATTGCCCTAATTTTTGCCTAAGTCTCCTTTTTGAGGTGTTTGACTTAGCGGGCTCTCTCTTTTTTTATTTTTAGAGTAAGGCTTGTGACTGCCAAGCCAGTAGTCATTGAAGAACAACCATCGTAACTTCTGGATTTTGCATGATTTCTTCGACACGTCCGGATGTGTGCGAATGCGGAGTCAGATTAACTGAACACTACCCTGCCCCAGGTTAAGCGTAAGGGTTTGAATATCCAAAGGAAACTTCTACTTCTTGGCTCGAAGTGGTTAACTTGGGATTAGCTCCTTATCTCTCCAGTGTTTGGGGATTTGAAACAATGCCTGTACATCCTTGGCAGGATTTTATCTGAAAGCACACCATTAGCAATTATGGGTATTTTGTTTTCGTCATCCTCCCTCCGATCTTTGCTAAACAACAATGTGGTAAAGAAATTGAATGAGAGGTATATAGGTGAACTTTTTTATATGAGTGAAGAAAATGTGAGCGAATGCGACGTGATTAGTTCAAAAAACGCATGATCATTTCATTAATATTACCATTAATAAACAACAATGTCTAAAAGCAAATAGCACATAACAAATAAGAAACTACAAATGCATAGAAATGACATGATCTAAATATTGCCAGCATTGGGGACTGGGCTTTTCTTTCTGAACCACTGGCTTGAGAAGATGCCTCTTGGAATCTTCAAACTCATTTGGGCGAGATGCTGATTCGCACAACCAAATTCCCATCTTGAAAGGATATGCACTTCTTGTCAATCAAGTGTTGCACCTTGGCTTGGAAAGCTTTGTAATCTTCAGTTGAGTGCCCCATTGATCCAGCATGATAGCCACAATGCGCATTGGGATCGTATCCAGGAGGGTATGGTTCTGGCACCGGCTTGAGAGGCTTAGGCTCCACTAGTGAGTTTCGAATCAGATGCGGCAAAAGTTGACTGTACGACATAGGAACTAGGTGAAGAGGAGTTGTCCTTCTTTCCAAGTTATTGCGAGGCCTTATCTAATTCTGTCATGGATTCTAACTTCCTCGGCCATGAGCTCGTTGATTTGCATTGGGAGCAGCCCAAGGTTTTTGGTATGATGCCCTAGGCACTGTTGGTTGCCTTTTTGGGATCCAAAGGTTGATGTCATCATCATCATCAATATCAATGGGATGCTTTCCAAAGTCCTTTTTCGGAGCCTCCTCAGAAGATGCAGCCTTTTCGGACTTCTCTACCAGCTCTCCTCTTGCGGAGGTGACATCCAAGGCCATGGTTTCAACTTGATTATCAGAGAATAAAGATGTTTCATTTTCCATAAACTCGGCCTTTTCCTTGTGGTATAGGATTCTGAGTGGTCCACGAAACTCTTGTATTTTCTCTTTGCCAGAACTTTGGGTCAAACCATTCACGCTAGGGTCTTCCTTTCTGGTTAGTTTTTGCAATTTGTTTCGAAAGCTTTCACATTCTTTGACAGCATGCCCTATGGTTCCAGTGTGGTACTCACACTCTACCCCTAAGTTGTCTTCTTCAAAGACTAGACGCTTCTTGTTAATAAGCTCTTGAACTTTGTTCTTGAATGACCAACAGTCTTCAATAAAGTGCCCCCTCGCCCCTTTATGGTATTCACACTGTGCATTATGATTATATCCAGGTGGAGGAGGATTACGAGCTGGCCCAAGGGGGGTGAGTGCCACCATTGAATTCTGAATCAGGTATGATAGCAGTTGTCCACAGGATATATGAATAGGGTCAAGAATAGGGCGCAACTTAGACTTCTTATGGCCTATCTGGTTTAGATTCTCATGCCCTTGGGACATAATGGGTGCTGACCACTGATTCTAAGGTTGTGAAAGAATTGGTCGGGGACAAAACCCAGGAGGAACAACACACAATGGGTTATTCACAGCAGCTTGTGGAGTAGAAGGAACTGTGGGAGTAACACTCCTAGATGTTGTGCCTTCTTGAAGCTTTTTCTTTCTTTTCCCCGTAGTTGTTAAAGCTTCTGGTATCTGCTCCATCTTGCCTTTCATGCTATTCATGCCTTTTCTCCACTCAACTTGATTCTGCTTCAAGTGTTCCATGGTTCTCCCAGAGCTACCTCAAGTCCAATACGTTCGTCGGGAAATCAACTGCAGGTTATGGACAAAGGATAGATGAGTTTATTTTGGTTTTGGAAGATGATATGCAATGCTAATGCAATTGTATGCAAATGAATGCAATGCAGGCAGATTCAGGATCCAGGATAACACGAGCATTTTGCAAAACACTCTAATAGGTAGGCTTCATAAGGGAAGTTCTGAATTCTTTACCCATAAACCCACTCACGGGATAGCTCCTACGTTGACGGATAAGGTTCCCAGGATTACGGACACTAATCGCATCAACACCACGCAACAGGCTAGCTGCATTACGATGAGGATACGAAAAGGTCTATCCTGAGTGTGGTCTTCATGCTAGGCCCACGGGAAGCGAGTCTTCGGAGACTAACACTAACGACCACTAAGATAGAAACTGGTGCTAATAGTGGTTCCCAGAGTCACGGACCCTTCATGAATCAAGTCGTGCGACAGGCTGGCTGCGTTACAACAAGATCTACGAAAAGGTATACTCTAGGGGGAGCTTTCATGCTAGGCACACAAGGAGCGAGTCCTTGGGGACTAACATTAATTACTTCCAAAATCTAAACTATGTGCTCCCTCTTCTTTTTCCAAGACTCGGGTATAGAGCCTTACTTGTGATATCATCCCAAGATCCAATAGACGAGTATGAAAAACAACATATAATAAAGAGAAAGCAATAAAAGCAAATAATATAGAAACAATTAAGAAGAAAGACAACCAAGCGAGGTTAACACTCTCGAATCGAGTCAAGTTAGGCTTGACTCTCTCTAGCATAGGGCAATGCATAATCCCCAGCAGAGTTGCCAATTTGTCGTACCTCGAAAAATACGATCCTCGCGATGGACGCGGAAAAAAAATTGTTCGAAACAGAGTCGCCACCGAACTTTATTCATTCCAAGGAAGGAATACGAAAATATCGATAAAACCTTTGAAGGGAGATAAGAAAATGGTCATCGCAACCAAATTCGGGTTCGGGAGTCGGTTACGCAAAGGGAAGGTATTAGCACCCTCTACGTCCGTTGTACTCAACGGGAACCTCTTGATTCGATTCGGGAGATATGTTAGCTTGGTTTGTTTGTTTTCTTCTAAGGTAGATATTGCTTTCTAAGGGGAAATGGGTGGTTTTTTATTAGTGTGCTCGGCAAGGATTAGAACCCTTGGGCCTACGTATTCCCTCGTGCAATGGGAAAGTCAGAGCATTCGTAGTTCGTGGGACTATGGTTGGTTGGTGTTTTTTAATCGAACGAGTGTTTAATTCGCATTCTAACTGCTAAACGTTGGCTTGTCTGCTCGTCATGGGAGGCTGAAGCACTAGTTCATATGCGCGGAAGAATGGACTAAACAATGTTCTTTTTTGTGAAAAGTTGTTTGAATAAGGATTAAGTGTATTGAAGGTTTGATTTAGAAAAAGAGTTTGATTTGCGTAGATTTTATGGTTTTGATCGCACGGGGGCGAGGAGAGGAGGTTTAATTTGTTAAGTATTTTAGAGGAAGAACGACGATTATTCGATAAACGAGACGTCGGCCTCGCGACCAATTAATCGGGGTATTACTGAGATGCTAGATCTCAACGACACCTTTTTCATTCTATTAATTATGAAATTGTATTTGTTGGACAATTGGCTTACTTCTCCATATAATTAGGGCGAGTGTTTTAGGAAGAAAGTTCGGAACGAACACAACCCAAAGCGTGCGCCTCAAGAGCATTCATCCAAGGGCCCAAGAAGTGCTAGACCCCAAGAGTCCACTACTTTCATGGTTAATTAGGAAAATGTTTAAGAAGATTGATTTAAATATTTTATAAGAAAATATTTTCAGTATTTCAAAGTTGATTATGATTATAAGTTAAAAGAATATTTGTAAAAGATTAAGGTTTTTGTTTTTTAATTTGAATTAAGATTTATAAGTCAAAAAAGTTTTATTAAGGTTGAAAGTTTTAGTTAGATTAAAATATCTTTAAGTATTTTAAAAATGGAAGACGGAACGATCACAACCCAAGGCGTGCGCCCTAAGAGCGATCGTTCAAGGACCCAAGGAGTGCTAGACTCCAAAAGCCCACTACTTCCACTATTGATTAGAAAATAATTTAGACATCTTAAGAAATGTTTTATGATTTAATTTAAGAAAGTAATTAATGATTAGGCAAAATTTTATGACTTAATTTGATTTAATAAAATTATTAGGAGTTTAATTAGATTAAGTATTATAATTTGAGAAAATGTGGTGTTTTTAAGGGTTTAAGTGTTTTGATTAAAATTGGAAGTTTTAAGTGTTTTAAAAAATGATTGAAGTATAAATGAATATGACTTGTTTTAAATGAGTATTTTGGTTAAGGTTTAACAAATTTTAGTGTATTATTTTTTTTTAAGCGAAAGACGAGGTGAACACAACTCGAAGCGTGCGCCTCAAGAGCATTCATCCAAGGACCCAAGGAGTGCTAGACTCCAAAAGCCCACTACTTCCAAAATTTAATTAAGAAAAGAGTTTGAAATATTAACTTAAATGATTTATGATCTTTGGTTTAGTTAAGAAAATATTTTATGATAATTTTAGAGTTAGAGAAATTAGATTAATTAAAATATTAATTAATAAAATAAATAATCAATATAAATGACCTTAATAAAATTAGAAATTAAATTAAAATATAGATTTTATGATTTTCTTGAAAAAATAAATAATTGAAAGTTTTCTTTTGTTTTTTTATATTAAGAAGTTTTAAAAAAACTAATAAATGGGCCAGCAAAGTCAGCAGAAAGGGGGGTGTATTTATCAAAAATTCCTAGGCCCAACACAAAAGAAGCCCACACGGTGGGGAGAGTCCATGATGGACCCTAGGTCAGCAGTTGACCAGGAGACAAGATCTGGAACGTCCATTCACTGAAGAGTCAAAGATGACTCTTAATCCAATGGTCCAAGGCGCGTATGTATACGGTAGGGACGCAGAGATAGCGCGTGGAATCGAGGAAAGGGAATGACTGGTGACACTTGTCACCGGCACACGCAGCCACCGTTATCATCATTTGAACGCGTGGAAAGAAAAAAAAAAGACGCTGCTTTGATTTTCATCTTCATCCTATTCTCTCTCACTCTCTCTATCCTAGTTCCCTTTCTCTACACCGTTTCTTCTCTCACACAACTCTCTCTCTCGTTTCCAAACTCCTTCTCCCCGACCATCTTCCTCTCTCGTTCAAAACCATCACGGGTTTCCTCTCTAAACTCAAACCCTTATCCCTTCTCTAACGAACTTCTAACCAAACCCTAGATTTTCATTCGAAGATTAAACAGTAATGGAGCGAAAAAACAAGCAATTAGGATGTGGGTTTTCATCAACACAATAATGCGATTAACATACCAAAGAGGGGGCGAGCAAAAGGAGCAAGGACTTACACGATCGGAGCTAGTCCGATGAGAAACTCCGACGAGGGCGGTGTTTTGAGCAGGTATATGTCGTTTTTGTTGCTTTCCACTCTTTCCTTTTCCCTTAGCTTGCTTCTTCTTCCTCTATCGTATGTTCTGGTTATTTTGGTAGAAATAATATGTTTCTGAGAGTATGAGATGGTGGCTAAGCTCACCTTGTTCAGAGTTCTAATGTGAACTCTTAGAAGGTTTTGAGATAAGAGCTTTAGAGAAGGTTAGGTGTTGATTTCAGCAGAGCTTTGCTAGGGTTTCTCTGGGTGTCCTCATGAGTGAATAGTGATACGTACTTATAGGCTCAGAAATGTGAAATGAGGTACGTGTGAGGTGAGATTTTGGTATGTGTGAGAGAATATTTCCGTTAGGGAATGGGGAGGATTGCCGATTTCGTGGGATTTGGGTGATAGTGAATCATTCTCTGATTTTGTCCGTAGCATGAGCTGTAAAATCTTCTAGAATCATGTAACTTTTGTTTTATTTTTCACTGCGTGTAAAATGTGATTTTCAATCTTTTTACTGCTATGGACTGCTATTGACTCAAATTGACTCTTTGAATGATTTTGATATTTCTTACTAATGTTCATTCCTTCTGATGTAGATGGTGGCCTTTGAGGAAAGTTATGATCAAGAAGTGAACTATGGAATGCAACAGCATGATGAGCAAGATTTATGTACCTAGTCATTTCTGGCAATAAGTTAAGCTTTTTCGCAAAGTCCTGACTGTGTCATGTTTGTGTAATCTTGCTTCATGGATGTTGCCTTTTTGAGGGATTCTTCTACCATTTAGTATGAATATTTGGTTGTCCAATGTTGTTTTAAAACTGATGATGACTTTAGGAATGACTTGGTTTCAACAAGTTCCCTTGTCTTGCAGGTTCGCTACCATTGACAACAACTTAATTGATGGAAACTCCTGATGTTGCAGGTCAAGAATTTCAATGTTAGCAAGACTTCAATCATATCACTACAGAGTTTGCTTAGCCCTTTGGTCAGAAAGAGTCTCTGACGCGAATATGGTAAGTGGAGCTTTAATACCAACCCAAATCTCTCTCAGTCGATGAATTAACTCCATCTTGTTCTGTTCTTTGCATCATGCTTCATGTTGTAAATTACTTTTCCATCATTGGTAGGTGTCTGTATCTAATTCCTGCTGTTTGACATGGACTGAGTATGTGAACTCAATTATTGTCCACATTCTGATACATTTGAGAATTGACATGGTATTTTGTGGTTTACACTACAGGATTTGACCAAGCATGGATGCTTCTGCAAGCATCACCTTCTCTGTTCTCCATTTCCTTTTCCGAATCAAAGTAAGAAATCAAACTCCTTGCGTGGCCCTGTTTTTGTTTCTTAATTTGAGTTTCTCTTTACTGTTGCATTTGTGAATTTGGACTCCTATATTGTGGTTTTGGTTTTAGAGTACTGCAGCAACTGTGTATGGATTGTGAATCATGATTCTTGTTATGGCTACTGCTGCTGCCATCATGTGCACACCTGATGTTTAGGATTTGTAACTTCTGCAAAACCTACAATAATGAGTTTCCTTGAGTCTATCCAACTGTGTAGGTTCTTGGTGTGTCTTGTATTTATTTTTGGCACTTATATTTAGAATATTTAACCTTGATACTGGTTTTTTTGTGCAGGTTGTGGGGTCCTAGCTATCCTTTTGGATTTTCCTTGGTGCGAAGGTTTTTGCTAAAGGTGCAGGGTCAAGGTTTTGCGAGGAGTTTGGAGTTTCGTGTGTACATGCAAGCTTATTATAATGGTTGTTTTGGCGCAGTGGAAAAATTTGTTGTGGTTCCGAAGCTTGGCTGGGCTGTCATTGGTGGCTAGGATGAAATTGATGTAGACCTTCTGTTCTAACATTGTCATGAATCTGACAGTAGAAACATTTTGCGTGCATCAACATATTTGGTTTGCAAAAAATTTGTATTTAACATCACCTTGGTGTTGTGTTATTTAAAAACAACGACTTGTATGCTTTATTATTGGTTTTGTAATGATCTTGTATGCACTTCAGTACTTATGTGGCATGGACATTTTGTGTTGTCTTGATTGTAAGCAAGTGACTAAACATGGATGATAGTGTTGACTCATGTGTATCTTGTAATAAATCATCAAATAATTAGTACCATTCAGCTTATGGCTCCAAGAAATTGGCAGTGTTATGCACACAAGGACTCTGATCTTGCGATAGGTTTAAAGTAAAAATAACCTCATCATTTTGTGTCCATAACCACATTGAGGTTTGCGACAATTTTCACCCAACTTGAAACTAATCCCACCATGACTTGCAAAAGTAAAAACATGATTTGGAAAGTCTTTAGGCCTTAACTGATTAATCATGAAAATGGGTGCCCAATCTTCCTTATCTTTTCTTGAAATCATAGCAAACCCAGCACTAGCTAGTAAACACATACCAAACCCTTATGACCTGAGTCTTAGAGGGTGATTGACCAGACGTCAAGTAATCTTGTGTTAGGTAGGACAAATTTGGGGTACGACACTCCCAAGAATACTGTGGAAGAACACATAGCTCATAAGTCTTTCAGAGTCTCTACAAGGGAAAAGTGGTACTTTGATAGTGGTTGTTCTAGGCACATGACTGGTGTCAAGGGATGTTTGTCAGATGTTAAGTCTCATTCTATTAACTATGTGACCTTTGGTAATGGATCAAAAGGGAGAGTAATGGGTGTTGGAAAATTGGACTGTACAGGACAACCCAACCTGGAGGAGGTATTACTTGTTGAAGGCTTAGATGCAAACTTGATAAGCATAAGTCAACTATGTGATCAGGGTCTCAGGGTCAACTTTACCAATTCTGAATGTCTGATAACAAATGAGAAGGGTAAGGTTGTCATGAGAGGCAAGAGAGCATCAGATAATTGTTATTTGTGGAGGTCTGAAAGCACTGCAATATGCTTGGAAACTAAGAAAGCTATTGGAAAGAATATTGAGTTAAAACAGGTGCTGATCAATTTTAAAGCAACTCAAAATGTTAGCATGGTGAACTGTGCTAATAAGATTAAACTTAGTAAGTATGTCAGCGCGGAAAATTTAAAAGGGAAGTTTGATAGATGCACATTTGAGGCGAATCGGGTGTTCAAAGTTTGTGACTGTTGCGCTTCTCTGGGCCCACTTCTCAAAAATATAAATAGGCGGGCAAAAACACTCTACCTACATCAAACATATTTTACAAAAATTTCTCCTGCCTTTTCTCTCTAAAGGTTACGGGCTTTAGGGTTTTCTCTTACCACCCTCAATATTGTGTGTTGTGATCAATCGAAAATGTCTCAACATCATGCATCAGAATCCATGCATGGCTCTTCTGATAACTCAGGATCTCCTCTGATCAATGCTGGAGATGATGAACCACTTTGAATGATCAACCTCTTAGATCTTGTGCTTGATATTGCCCCTTTGAACGTAGCACCTGCTGATTCTAAAGGAAAATGACAAGTTTCCCCTTCAATGGATGACAATATTTCTGGAAATGCCAATCCAAATGGCAGCCCTACAGATAGGACTGATGATGGTGTACCTATTCATGTGGGTCACGAAAGAAGGAGTAAAAAGAAAGCTGATGTAGTTATTAATGTTGATGATCTCACTTCTGATGAGGAACCCATTGCAGGGATGTTAAGGAGAATTAAGAGAAGAAGAGAGAAAACTGTTATGATGGAAGGTTCAAAGTCTGGAGGTGTGGATAGTAACAAGGGAAAAGTTCGAGCTGGGACTCCTAAACAATGGAGTAAGGTTATTGTTCCAACAAAGAAGAGAAAAGTCACTGCTCATAGTGAGTCTGAGTATGAGGCTGCAACAGATGTTCAAGATACCATTGGTGTGAAAAGCTCTACATGCAAAAAGACATATGCTGATGGTTCTGTGAGGAATGCAGATAGATGGAGAGTTGTGGATCAAAGGAGGATTGCCTTGGAGAGAGAGCTGGGTAAGGATTTCAATAAATACAAAGAAATCATGGATCTTATTACAGCTGCTGGGTTGATGAAAACTGTGTCCAAGATAGGACCCTGCTATGAGAAATTAGTCAAGAAATTTGTTGTGAATATTCCTGAAGATTGTGATGATAACAGGAGTAACAACTTCAGAAAGGTGTCTGTGAGAGGAAAAGTCGTCACTTTTTCTCCTGGAGTAATCAATAACTTTCTGGGCAGGTGTGAAGAACCTCAGCCTGAATTAGAGGTCACAGACAATGAAGTGTGTAAGGAGATTACAGGTGGTTGTATTAAACACTGGCCAAATGAAGAAAAGTTGTCCTCTGGAAAACTGAGTGTTAAATATGCTATTCTCCATAGGATTGTTGTTGTGAATTGGGTACCTACCAATCATACATCTACTATTTCCTCCATACTTGGTAGGTTCGTTTATGCTATTGGTAAAAAGGTCCCTTTTGATTTTGGGACATACATCTTTGAACAAATCTTGAAACAAGCAAGTTTAACTGCTGTCAAGATGCCTATTTGCTTTCCCTCCCTGATCTGTGGTGTTATCTTAGATCAGTTTCCTAACCTTTTGTTAAGCAGTGACAGTGTACTCAAAAGAAAACCTCATACGTCCCTACACTACAAGTTACTTGGTGGGGCACATGTTTCAGACATTGTTGGGACATCCTCTCAAACTTCTAGTTATGCTACCTTTGATGATGAAGTTATTGCACAGCTGCAAGAGACGTGCAAGGAACTGGAAGATTCCATCAGAAAAGACACTGCTAGGAAGTCCAAACTTGAACAGTTAATTAAAACTTTCATGGAGAAAAAGAATGTTTCTGCTGGAACAGTTGGTAAAGACCAAGATAACAAGGAAACTGCTGAAGGTGATGCCTTTGGTGGATCTGATAGAGAGAGTGCACAGGGTTCAAATGACTCTGTATCTGGGAGTGGTGAAATTGATGCTGAGACTGATGGAGAAGGTGAAGAAATTGCGGAATCTGGGTCAGATGAAGATGATGATGGTGCTGCAGAATAACACATTGTTTCTTTTTTTTGCTTGTTTTGTTGTTGTTGGTGCTGTAATGACTGAACGCCTAGGATAACTATATCTCTGTCTCTCCTTCTGAACATTTTCTTTTCCTATGGTATGTTTTTTGTTTAGAACTGTTCTACTTGCCTTTGTCTAATTTATGGCTAAAAAGGGGGAGTAGTATGCTTGTGCTTGTAGTGTGCTTGTGCCGTGCCTTAGTGTGCTTGTGGTGTGCTTGTGCTGGTGCTACAATTGAGGGGGAGAATGTTGTATGTTATTGTGTTTCTGCAGTTGAGGGGGAGGTTTTTGCTGCTATGGTGTGTTTTTCGCTGCTGTCTCTGATATTACTGTTTTAGTTGTTTTATCTTTGCAAAATTGTTTAGTGTGTAGTTTTAGCCAAAATAAGCCAAAGGGGGAGCTTGTTATTTCTTTGATTATGTGGTTGGCATTTATTTTTCTAAAACTATTCTAGCAGCAAGATGTTGAAACAAGATGTTCTAACTTACTACATTTGACATGTCGGATAAAGATGTCCCATCCTGGATCATAGGACATCGCGTCTGTTATTGGTTTACAAGGAAGATTTTGTTTGTTGTTATTTGTTACTGAATATTCTGTGAATATTTAGTTATCCTATGTGGCGTCCAAAGTAATTGAGTTGAGATTTTGTGTTGGTTTTCGGATTTTCACTGCTTTCTAAATATGGAGACATATTAGAAAAGTTTAGATTGAAGACCTATTTTCTTGGAGGTTATTTTGTAGAATTGTGTGCAGTCTCTTTGCTGCGTTTTGAAGCCCAACCCAGTCCAGATTTAATGCTATATATTGACTGGTGTAAACCTAGTTTAGGGGTGGAACTTACGTATGTTTTGTTAGGGTTTTTGATTGTTAATTGTGAGCCTAACTGGTATCATTCTGATAACAGTATAAGGACTGGTTTTGTGTTGTAAGTTATGTCAGTTACTCATAAGCTTTTAAGCATTGAGTTTCTTGTGTGTCAATTCTCATAAGCTTTGAAGTATTGAGAATTGTGTGTTTTGAAAGTGTGTATTTCGTTTTGTGTTGAAAGGAACCAGTCACGGTTTGTGATTGAAGAGGGATTTGAGGAGGGCCTCATACCTAGGTGAGTCTTAGGTAGAAGTCATAGGAAGGATAGTGATTAAGTGAACGGATTGTAACCGGGTGTGGTTGCTGTATGATTTGTGAATTGATACTATCGTATATTAATTTCTTCCCTGGCTTGGTAGCCCCCAGAGTAGGATTGTTGATCTGAACTGGGTAAACATATCACTGTGTTCTTTACTTTCTGCACTGTTATTATTATTGTTATCTTGTTCATTGTGTTGGATATCCGTGTCTCAACATCTGTGTAGGACATCTGATATCTGTGCCAGAATTTCATCAACAAAACTTCTTCTAAAATCCCAAGTGTTACACCAAACACATAGAACTTATTAGCACAACATTATTCTACTCTTTTTGTTTTTCTTTTTCAAAGCTTTTTCAATTTTTTCTTTCTTTTTCTTTTCTTTTTCATATTTTTCTCTTTTTTCTTTTCTTTTTCAACCTCATACAACCAATAACATAAGTGAGCAAACATTTCCCTCCCCAACTTGAATTCAACCACATGATCATGTGAATACTCCATACTTTCTAAGGCAAGGTAAAAATTCATACAACAACACAAAGTTGAGGGTTCAAGAAAAAAACAACGATCAAGATCCACACAAAAAATGAATTTGACACTCATAGACAAGAATCAAACTCAAACAACATGGATAATGACCAAAGGCTCAAAGGATTTACAAACGATCACACACTCACAAGGTGAATTGACTATTTGGCTAAGGTAGTTGTGCTCAAAATGAAACAAGTGCCTTAATCCTTTTCATGCTTTCAAATAATCAACACAAACAAAAGATTAAGCATAATAAAATCCAGTTAAAACAAGAATATTGGTACTCCGAGCATATATGAACAATGGAAGGCTTCCTCACAAAAAGGGTGGTAACTAAAGTAATTCACATACGAATAAGTATATAAAAGAATGAATGGCATAGAAGTTGTAAAAAGCCTAAGTATCATGAATATGCTAAAGTCTAGAAAGCGATAAACACATACCTTGAACGTGTACAAAACTTTAAACACTATCATTACCACGCATTCGCAAGTTGAAACACTCAAAATCGGAAAATCACAGAATGCGACTTCAAGCTATTGAACCAAAATTTGAGTCCAAACAATAACAAAAGAATTAGTTATACTGCGGTTATGTACTATCTAAAGCCTAGGAGAAAGTGGGAAAAAGGAAGGCAATTAAAACAAAATGAATTCACTGGCTCATCTCAGAAGAGCGTGCTAAGCTAGCATACCCGCGCTAAGCGCGCTACACCAGAAGCAGAAAAACAGGACAACAAAAATGCATTTCATGCTACCTCCACTATCACCTACACAACTCAATTACAAAACATACAATATTTACACATACAAACTTCCTCAAGTTAAACACGACAAGCTTGAGGAAAACAAAACTTAACACCTTAACACGAACTACCATAAACATACTAAAAGAATGGGAGAAAATTGGATAAACAAGTTGAAAAGTGAAGATGTGAGAATTTCAAGAACTGGTCTAATTTCAACTTGTTTAACTAACATTTACCACACTTCCTAAATTAATATAATGAAAAACAATAAAACAACAAAAAACGATAAAATATGCTTGTTTTACGTCGTAAGCTCGACGCCTATTATTTATACACACTTCTCCAAGTTGCCTCTTTACACGGTTAGTGCTCACCGACGACGAAACCTAACCAAACACTTAGCAAACGTGAAGAGAAAAAAACATATATACTAAATTTACAAGTATGGAAAACATGTAAAATTCACAAATATGGTAAACATATACAAGTATCAATATAAACAAGTGAAAATAGACAATATATACGATATCTACAAAACTCAAAAACAAAGAAACTATCGCAATGTGATTCAATAAAAACACCAATCCCCGGCAACGGCGCCATTTTGTTGGTGCGGAATAGCGGCAAGAATCAAAAGTTTTGGAAGTATTTTTCTGGAAATTTATCGTGTCCACGGAGATCGGTGCTACTGAACTGTCGTTCGATAATCTCTAAGTTTATGAGTTTGGAATTGTAAAACAGAAAAGTAAATATAAACATAAAAAGAATACATTCTTCGGAGAAAAGAAACTTATCAAGCATACATATAATCCACTCGTCACAAACATAAATTTATCGATCATTTTCACTCTACTACAATACTCGTCAAAATCATCCAGTATTGCTCACAACAGTGTCCATCTCTGGCACACTGAGCTGAGAGAGCAACCGTATCACTCTCGTCATCGCTCTCGCGCACGACGCCTCGAAACAAGGAAGGCATTAAGTTCTGACACCATAAAGATTATCATCTAAATCTATCTCTAGCATCTAGACAATAGATATCCATCCCTAATCAAGATTCATGATGTTTATCTCTAACACAACACAAATCCAAACATAAATGCAAAAAGATCAAGGAAGACATCGATAATGATTTGTAAAGCAGATTTTATACAATATTATGATCAACAAAGATACATATGTTCATAGTAACTATACAACACCCAACAAATAGAAATTACAAAGAGAAGAGAAGAAGAGGAACCAAACATTTATTGGTTTGTCAACACCAATAGACAAGAGATTCGACTCCGGATCATCCAATTGCAAGCTCCATTGTTGTTTTCTAAGCTAATCCTATGAATAAATGAAGTATGATGGAGTGGGAGCAAAAAATACCCAAACCATAACCTAAAAAATGTGTTTTTACCCCTATTTATTGTTGTCATCATCGCAAACCGCGCTTAGCTCAGTTTTGGGTGCTAAGCACGCCCTAATTAATGTTAAACCGCCTTAAAAGCCCACTAAGCGCAGTTGGGCGCGCTTAGCCCGATCTGCTCGGGAATGAAAAATTTATGCACTTGTTTTCTTCATAACTTTTGAACCGTAACTCCGTTTTTCGCCCGGTTCGAAGCGTTGGAAAGCTTATTCAATGCTATATCTAACAATGCTCCAATATCACTGCTTTAATACCTACAAAAATAAATGGAAAACAATTAAACTCTATGATATTTACACGATAACGCAATACATACACTATAAAGTAAAGTAAACGTATTTACAAACAAAGTGGGGTTTATTCGAACGATTTTAACAAAAAGTATCGATAAGTGCAACAAAACTTATATACAAAAATAGCTACAATTTACACTTATCACTAACTGCGGACATGACTGCTCTGATGCTCGAGCATGCTGCCGAGAAGAAGAGCTTCGAGGATAACATTTCTGCCTTGGAACCTGCTGCGGCCCTCGCTGAGGATGAGGATGCCGACATGAAAGCCTTGTTGACCTGTGCCAAGCTGGTTTCCCAGATTAGGAGCCTCAAGCAGGATTGTATGGATGTTGTCGATATGAGCTTTGAAAATGTCGTAGCTCAGCTCCAGATCGTGAACTCCGAAGTCTAGCTCATCACTGATGGGACCGGGTTCCTGCCCAAGGTGGTTGATGGTCAGATAGTCGCTCTTCCCAACTATCCCTCTGACGATGATGAGGAGGAGGAAGAACTCAATAATGAGGGGGAGCACAATGTTTAACTTTGTTTGTTTTGTTTGTATTCATTCGGGCCTGCGCGCCGTGATTTTGTAAAATTTGGACTGTGGGCGTTGTCCCCTTTTTTTGTTGTAATATTGTGACATCCTCGACCTTCGTGGTCATTATTTTAATCGCACTTCACTCTTTTGTCATGCTCGTGTATGTCTTTGCTTACTCGTATGCTTTGTTTACCAAGTACTTATTTTCCTCAGTTAGGTATTCTGGATGCTCGTCGATTTGAGCTGCTTGTAACAAGATGTTTAATTGTAAATTGTTTTTGCTGAGTATTTAGGGGTCTTGCTCGACAACGGTTTTGCTCGACAGTGTAGGGAACTCGTCGAGTGATTGGAGTTGGGTTTTGTACTGATAGCGGTGGAAATATCTCGGTCAGGATCTTAGCTCCGCGGCGTGAACCTCCCATCGCGAGGTGGGTTTTTTGCCTTAATGGTACGACAATGGTAGAGCTCAGTTGAGGTTTCCCCGTCGGGCCAAGAATCTGCTCATCAAAGAGTGGAAACTTGCCTTCTTGTTTAAGTTTGGGATGTTATGCTTGTACCCTAGCACGCCTCTGTGGTCAGGACATTCCTTTTCGTCTCTGAATGGGGTGCGTCGAATTTCTGGCCTAACTGTAATATTGTTTCAGTTTCTTGGTGTTCCATGTTCGAGCAAGCTCTTCCCCTTGCAAGTTTTCGAGGTAGTAGGTTCCATTCTCCATTTTTGCTCGGACGTGATAGGGACCTTCCCAATTCGCGGAAAGTTTTCCCTCACGAGAATCTTTGTGATTTCTTTGCAAGACTAGGTTGTCGATTTTGAATTCTCATTTTATGACTTTGGTGTCATGTTGTATGGTTATCTTTTGTTTTAACTAGGCTTTAGGGAGGGCTTCCCCTGATCGAATTTCTTCGACAAGGTCGAGCTCTTCTCTTAGTGCCCCGTCCTTCAACTCCTCGTCGAGGGGGAGTTCAGTTCACCTATAGGGTTTTCTGATCTCCACTGGGATTACTGCCTCAGTCCCTTAGGCTAGTCGGAATAGAGTTTCTCCAGTGGTCGAGTGTGGTGTCGTTTTGTAGGCCCAGAGTACGCTGTGTAGCTCCTCGACCCATTTCTTTTAGGCCTCACCTAATCTTCATTTTAGCCTTCGTAGGATCACTCTGTTCACGGCTTCGGCCTGCCCGTTTGTTTGTGGGTGCTCCATAGATGTAAAATGTTATTTGGTGCCCAGTTTGGCGACGAATTCCTGGAAATTTTTGTCTGTGAAATGTGTCTCGTTGTCGGTGATGAGTGTTTGTGGTATGCCGAATCGGGCAAGTATGTTTCTCTTATAGAAACAAAGTATGTTATATGTCGTGATTTTGGCGAGGGCTTACGCCTCTATCCACTTCATGAAATAATCAACGCCGACTATCAGGTACTTGTTCTGGTTTGACACTATGGTGAATGGCCTGAGGATGTCCATTCCCCACCAGACGAAGGGCCACAGGGACGAGAAGGTTTTAAGCTCGTTGGGTGGTGCCAACTCCATGTCTCTGTGGCGTTGGCATTTATCACATTTTTTAACACGTTCTTTTGCGTCGTGTTGCACGGTGGGCTATGTTGGAGCGGTAAAGCGGCAGGAAAAAATATTATTTTCGGAAGAATTCCCTCCAGGATTTATGTCGTGTCCACAGAGATCGGTGCTATTGAACTGTCGTTCGACAATTTGAATGTTAATGAGTTTGGGTTAAAATAGGTTTAAAGTAAATGCAGAAAAGTAAATACGAATATAAAAAGAATTCATTCTTCAGAGAGAAGAAACTTATCTGGCATGCACATAATCAACTCGTCACAAACTTAAACCTATCGACCAGCTATACTCAACCTACAATACTCCTCAATATCATCCAACATCGCTCACAACAGTGTCCATCTCTGACACACTGAGCTGAGAGAACAACTGTGTTACCCTCATCGACACTCTCGCACCCGACTCAAAATACGGAGGTATTAAGCTTCGACACCCATAAAGATTGTTAGCTCTAAATATATCTATAGCATCCAGAAACTAACAGATAATCATCCCTAATAAAAATTTGCGATGTTTATCTCTAACACAACCCAAACCCCGAGCATAAAGCAAAAATCAAGGACAATCACCGATAAAGATTTGTAAAGCAGATTTTATACAACGCCATGGGCGACAAATATACATGAGTTCAAAGTAAATACATATACAACAACCCAACAAAGAAGAAATACACAAAGAAGAAAAGAAATAAACCAAACATTCCGCGGTTTGTCAACGTCGGTCGATGAGAAATCCACCCCGGATCATCCGTGTGCAAGCTTCAATGTTGTTTTCTAAGCTAATCCTACTGAAAAATGAGTTTGATGGAGTTGGGAGCAAAAATCCCCAAAACCATAACCTAAAAATATGAATGAAATGACTTAAATATCATTTCAAAATCTGTCAAGGTCGCAAAGCGAACTTCAAAATTTGGCACCTGATGCCTCAGGAACAGTTAAACCGACTCGGTAATTCTGCAAAAGTTCGCAATGCGAACTTTTATTCGCAAAGTGAATATTCGCTGGAAAGTTCGCAATGCGAACTTTGGTGCCTTTTTCTACTGCCTCCAGTTTGGGATTATTCGCTGGGAAGTTCGCAAAGCGAACTTGGCAGCACACCAGCCCTTGTTTTGACCATAACTTTTGAACTGTAACTCAGATTGACGCACGGTCGGAAGCGTTGGAAAGCTTATTCAATGCTCTTTATGAATATGACAAGATATCCTTACTTGAATACCTGCAAAAATAAATGGAAAACAATTAAACTCAATGATATTTACACAATAACGCAATATATACACTATAACGTAAAGTAAACGTATTTACAAACAAAGCGGGGTTTATTCGAACGATATTAACAAAAAATGTCGATAAGTGCAACAAAACCTATATACAAAAATAGTTATAATTTGCACTTATCAAACTCTCCCCAACTTAAACTTGTTTGTCCTCAAACAAGAATCAAACAACTTAAAGAAACAAAGTGACAACCAAAGAATCACGAATCAACAGGTTTTGAAAAACGGAAACAAATGAATGGTTCAAATGAAAAATGGTACACACAAAGTAAATACTTATCACTAAACTACGACGATAACATAGTCACGAAACAAATGCAAAATACAAAAATCATGTCAAACATCCTAAAACAACACAAGTCCAAACTTGAATCACACCTAGCAAAAATAATCATCGGTAGATAAAAAACACAAAATGAGGTACTTTTCACTCACACAACAATCTTGCAAACAAAAGACTAAATTATGCATTCATCCAAAAATTCACATTGAACATACAAAGGCAAGAATCACAAGGGCTTTCATGGTTCTAGTGTGGTCGGGTAAACAAACAAGGGGCAATTTCTAAAGGTAATTGAAACAGAAACTTGCCTAAACCTAAGTGAGTGATCAACTCACAAAGACTCAAACACTAAATTTTAATTTACTTCTTCCAAAATCCCAAGTGTTAGTTGTAACACCCCATTTAAAATAACTAAATCGTTATGTGTATTTTTGTGTGTATTGGCTTGGTTAGGAGCATTTAGGATCGGGTGAGCGAAGAGTAGTGTCATTATTTGAATAATGGGAATTAAAGACCTTAGTTTAATAATAATATTATAGTAATAATAAGGGACAAAAATAATAATAGTAATATGGTTAGTATTATTATTATTATTATTATTATTATTATTATTATGAATATTAATATTATTATTATTAGGAGTGTTTTATATTATTAATTAATAAAATTAAGGGAGATAACTAAGGAGAGTAAAACCCCTTAATCTGAATTAGTAAGTTTTGGAGGAATAACTGTATTTTCACGTAAAAAGGGAGAGAGCTAGAGAGGGAAGAACAAGGGTGCTAGGGCAAGAATTCTTCACCAAATTCGCAGGAATTCAGACCAAATTCGAGGTAATGGGGGAAGAATGGGTTCAATATAGGTGATAATATCATGAGAGGGTAGTGAGGGGTCCTTTCCCTCATAGATTTTTCGTATGTATGTACTGTTGGTGAATTTTGAATCTGATATGAATATTTCGTTGTTGATCTGTGTGAAATTGTTGATGATAGCATAAATGTCATGCATAATTTGTGTTGTTGCTGCTGTATGAACGGATCTGTTTGCAGATCTGGTTTTACTGCACGTGAGAGAACGAATTGAGATCTAGGAAACGTTAAATTGAGTAGTAATAATAGGAGAATAGAATCATATGGAATTACAAGTCCTAAAAGCAATGTAGAAACAATTTTAGGACTGATATGAAGTGTATAAGAGAGATCAAGGTGGAAGGATTTGGACTGGTATGGAAAACTGGAAAATCTGGGTTTCACTGCCCATACGGGTAACAGGCTAGCCATTACGCGTATGGCAAGGTGTTACGTGGGTATTACGCGTTTGAGACCTAATCTGACACTGCCCTTTGCCCGTACGCGTAACACTACGCGTATGGAAGCTTGGCCTTACGCGTAGGAGGAGTATTACGCGTAACAAGATCTGGAAGTTTAATTTTGTGAGGGGGTGACACATCTCTCCTAATACGCGTAATGAGAAGGGCAATACGTGTATGGCGAGACGGCAGGAGTGGCATTACGCGTCTGATACGCAGCTAGATGGGCGAGCGAGTTAGGCAATACGCGTACGGCACAAGGAAATACGCCTATGACCAGCGAGAGTGCAGAATTCTGCTGTTCTGCGATTTCTTTCCCGATTTCGTGTCTGATGCAGTTCTTTTGGGTCTGAGAGTTTGGGATAGATGTCAGAACTTGTTGAAACTAGGAATGGTAGTGGAAATAATTAAAAATGGAATTTAGGTGGATTAATTAGATAATTAGCTAATTAACGTCATGTGAGGAATTTCCTGTTGTGATGTGTATTACGGTGAGTAGGTATCTCATGTGTGATCAGGAGGATCGTGAAGATGTATGATTGCTATTATACATGTGTGTTGTATGCATATTTATTGTCATGCATTCATGGTGTGTCTGGTGGTGATGAATTATTGCTCAGGAGGAGTGTATGTGATTCATCCGAACTCTAATGTGGAGTATGGTGGAGATAGATCATTGCCAAGTAGGGGTGTATGTGATATATCTGGATTCTATTAGGAATCGGGTTCGATTGAATGAACCATGGTGTGTTGGTACCACATGCATTGTGTCGGTTGTTGAGTCACATTGCATCATTATGTGTTTATTGAGTTATCATTGTAAGTGACAAGTGTGTCGTGATAGTATGTGAATATGTGTGATTGTGTGATTACTACTCTTAACATGTATTATACACCATTAATTATTGAATGTAGTTCTCACCCCTTTGTTGTTTGTTGTGTCTGTGTTTCTTCGGAAGTACAGATAATCCAGGTACTTTAGTGTGCATGAAGTACGTGTTGCTTGATCGAGTCTTAGGAGTCGCTCTGATACGTAACACGGGATTTTGGGAGTTTTCATCATTTTTTATTCTTTATTTGTTTTGTTACGTATCATTCTTTATTTAAAAATATGGCGGACCACGATTTATGTGGATTTTTGGTGTTGTTGGCAATTGCCGTAATTTGAATGAAACGTTTATTTCTGCTATTTTATTTCTTTAATGAAAAGGAGTTTTGTTGTTGGTTTTGATGATGTGACATCCTACTATTTGTTATAAACTCGGATTATTTTTATATTATATATATATATATATATATATATATATATTATAAAATGGGAAAGTGGGGTGTTACAATTGGTATCAGAGCAGGTCGGTCCGTCCGGCCAGGTGTAGTAGTAGAGTCTGTCCTTAGAATAGGAGTAGATTGTGTGTTCTAACCGTATATTGATTGTTAAATAGTATGGCAGGAAGGAATGATGTTACTCTAGCTGCTGCTATGCAAGCTATGGCACAAGCGGTAGAGAACACTAATCAGGCTGGGGGTGCGCAGTTCCGCGACTTAGCACAGTTCCATAGCAATAAGCCGCCTATATATGTAGGAGGTATTCTAGATCCTGAGGCTGCACAAAAATGGCTAAAGGCAATTGAGAAGATCTTCAGGACCATGGGATGCAGTGATGCTCAGAAAGTACGGTTTGGCACTCATATGCTGGAGGGAGAGGCTGAAGTCTGGTGGGACAATAGTCGTCAGAGCTTGGAAGCTGCGGGTATTGATATTACTTGGACAGTGTTTTAGGCTGAGTTTCTGGAAAAGTACTTTCCGGAAGATGTTCATAGTGCGAAAGAGATTAAATTCTTGGAACTGAAACAGGGTAACATGACTGTTGCTGAATATGCTGTTCGGTTTGACGAGTTGGTACAATACTGTACTCATTACAATACGGAGGAAGCTATGAATTCGAAATGCTTGAAGTTTGAGAATGGGATGCGTCCCGAGATCAAACAGGGCATTGCTTGTCAGAAGATAAGGAATTATCCAGAACGGGTTAGCAGAAGCAGGATTTATGATAATGATAACAGGGCCCGAATTGCTCATTATAAGGCTGTGAGCGACCAGAAGGGTAAGCAAAGGTTTGGGGGTACTCCTTATAGTGCTCCAGCAGATAAAGGAAAACAGAAAGCTGTTGTGGGGAAGAAACCAAAAGAGGGAGGAGTGGTTCCTGATACTCTCAAGTGTTTCAGATGTGGTGGCGTGGGTCACCGTGCTAATAATTGTCCGAATGAAGTGAAGAAATGTTTCAAGTGTGGGCGACCAGGTCATGTTATAGCAGATTGTCGGGCCACTATGCCTACCTGTTATAACTGTGGAGAACGGGGTTATATCAGCACTCACTGTGAGAAGCCAAAGAAATCTCAGGCCAGTGGAATGGTGTTTGCTTTGGTGGGGACCCAATCCACCAATGAAGAGCGTTCCATCAAAGGTACTTATTTTATTAATAATATTCCTTTGATTGCTATCATTGACACGGGTGCAACCCACTCATTCATTTCTGTTGATTGTGTGAAGAGATTAGGAACTGTGTCGTCTACTCTAGATCAGAGGATGACGATTGAAACTCCATCTATTGGTTCTGTAGTTACTTCCTTGGTGTGTTTGAAGTGTTCGTTGACTATGTTTGGCAGGGATTTCAGAGTGGAATTGATTTGTTTGCCACTCGGTAATCTCGATGTTATTTTGGGGATGAAATGGTTGGAGTTCAATTGGGTCTACATTGATTGCTTTAGAAAAACGTTATTGTTTCTTACTCCTGAAGAGGAAGCATTAGCAGATTCTTTGTCTAGCAGAGAGTTGAGGACGTTGTTGGAGGATGAAGCTAAGATGTTTGCAGTGTTTGCCTCGTTATCTGTGGAAAGCAAGACTTCAGTTAATGATTTACCGGTGGTGAGTGAATTTCCTGAAGTGTTTCCAGATGATATTACAGAATTGCCTCCGACGAAGGAGGTTGAATTTACTATTGATCTTGTTCCTGGTACCACACATATATCTATGGTACCATATAGGATGTCTGCATCAGAATTGGCAGAGTTGAAATCTCATATTGGAGAATTGCTTGATAAGAAGTTTATTAGACCGAGTGTGTCGCCGTGGGGAGCTCCAGTGTTGTTGGTGGTAAAGAAGGATGGTAGTATGCGTCTGTGCATTGATTACCGTCAGTTGAATAAAGTGGCCATTAAAAATAAGTATCCACTTCCAAGGATTGATGACTTAATGGATCAACTTGTGGGGGCTCGGGTTTTCAGCAAAATTGATTTGAGGTCGGGTTACCATCAGATTAGAGTAAAGGAATATGATATTCAGAAGACTGCGTTCAGAACTCGCTATGGACATTACGAATATGCAGTGATGCCTTTTGGAGTGTCTAATGCGCTGGGTGTGTTTATGGAGTATATGAATCGTATCTTTCACTCTTATCTGGATCAGTTTATTGTGGTATTCATTGATGACATACTGATTTATTCTAAGTCTAATGAGGATCACGCAGAACATTTGAGGACTACATTACAGGTGTTAAAGGATAATAAATTGTTTGCGAAGTTCTCGAAATGTGAATTCTGGTTGAAGACTGTGAGTTTCTTGGGTCATGTTATTTCTGGTGATGGCATAGTGGTGGATCCATCTAAAGTAAGTGCGGTACTTCAGTGGAAGCCACCGAAGACAGCGACGGAGATCAGAAGTTTCTTGGGTTTGGCAGGTTATTACCGGAGGTTTATTGAAGGGTTTTCTAATTTGGTGTTACCATTGACTCAGTTAACTAGAAAGAATCAAGTTTTTGTTTGGGATGCGGCTTGTGAGGAAAGTTTCGAAGAGTTGAAAAAGAAATTGACTACGGCACCAGTATTAATTCGACCAAGTCCAAGTGAACCTTTTATGGTGTATTGTGATGCGTCTAAGATGGGATTAGACGGAGTATTGATGCAAGATGGCAAGGTGGTGGCATATGCTTCGCGGTAATTGAGGGTACATGAGAGGAATTATCCTACTCATGATCTTGAATTAGCTGCAGTGGTTTTTGTATTAAAAATTTGGAGGCATTATTTATATGGATCGAGATATGAAGTATTCAGTGATCACAAAAGTCTGAAGTATTTGTTCTATCAGAAGGAATTGAATATGAGGCAGCGAAGATGGTTGGAGTTCTTGAAAGACTATGATTTTAATTTGAGTTATCATCCGGGGAAAGCTAATGTGGTAGCGGATGCGCTAAGTCGGAAGAAAATTCATATGTTGGCATTAATGGTAAAAGGAATGGAGTTGATTGAGCAATTTAGAGACTTGAGTATGGTTTGTGAAACTACACCTGAGAGTGTTAGATTGGGTATGCTTAAAGTGAATAATGACTTTTTGGATGTAATTAAGGAAAATTAGAGACTTGATGTAAAGCTAGTGGACTTGATGCCTATAGGGGGAAATGATCATGATGGTGATTTTAAAGTAGATAATGTTGGTGTATTGAAATTCTGGGACAGGATTTGTGTACCGGATAATAGTGAATTGAGGAAAGCAATCTTAGAGGAGAGTCACCAGAGTAGCTTGAGTATTCATCCGGGAGCTACGAAAAAGTATCATGACTTGAAGAAGTTATTTTGGTGGTCCGGTATGAAGAGGGACATAACTCAGTTTGTTTATGCTTGTCTGACATGTCAGAAGTCAAAAGTGGAGCACCAGAAACCTTCGGGGCTAATGCAACCGTTGGAAATTCCGGAATGTAAGTGGGACATTATTACTATGGATTTTGTTACTGGTTTACCAAATACGGCGAGAGGCTTCGATGCTATTTAGGTAGTGGTGGATCGACTTACGAAATCTGCACATTTTATACCAATTAACATCAGTTTCCCGTTGTCAAAGCTGGCGGAGATTTATATCAGAATAATTGTGAAGTTGCATGGTGTTCCGTCGAGCATAGTATCGAATAGAGATCTGAGGTTCACTTCAAAGTTTTGGAAGAGTCTGCAGGAAGCCTTGGGTTCTAAATTGAAGTTGAGCTTGGCTTATCATCCACAGACCGATGGTCAGTCAGAGAGGATTATTCAGTCGTTGGAAGACTTGCTGAGAGCCTGTGTGTTGGAGAAAGGTGGTGCGTGGGATACTCATTTTCCATTGATCGAGTTCATGTACAACAATAGTTACCATTCGAGTATTGGAATGACATCTTTCGAAGCTTTGTATGGTAGGAGGTGTATGACGTCTCTGTGTTGGTATAAAACTGGCGAGAATGTGGTGCTTGGACCTGAGATTATGAAACAGACTAATGAGACAATTTAGATGATCCGTGATAAGATGAAAGCGTCTCAAAGTAGGCAGAAAAGTTATCATGATAATCGAAAGAAAGACTTGGAATTTAGTGAAGGTGATCATGTATTCCTGAGAGTCAACCTAGTGACCGGTGTTGGGCGCACATTGAAATCAAAGAAGCTGGATCCTAAGTTTATTGGGCCATATCAGATCTTGCAAAGAGTAGGTACAGTTGCTTATAGGGTAGCGTTACCGCCTGAACTTTTGAACTTGCATGACGTGTTTCATGTGTCGCAACTTCGGAAGTAAGTGTCGAATCCATCTCATGTTATCCAGAGGGATGAAGTGCATATTCGAGAAAATCTTACTGTGGAGGCGATGCCGATAAGGATCGAGGATCGCAAGATGAAGCAACTCAGAGGGAAAGAGATACCTCTGGTGAGAGTAGCTTGGGGAGGAGCTGCTGGAGGAAGTGTGACATGGGAATTGGAAAGCAAGATGCGAGAGTCGTATCCAGAATTATTTCCATCAGGTACATTTTCGAGGACGAAAATATTTTAAGTGGGGGAGAGTTGTAACACCCCATTTAAAATAATTAAATCGTTATGTGTATTTTTGTGTGTATTGGCTTGGTTAGGAGCATTCAGGATCGGGTGAGCGAAGAGTAGTGTCATTATTTGAATAATGGGAATTAAAGACCTTAGTTTAATAATAATATTATAGTAATAATAAGGGACAAAAATAATAATAGTAATATGGTTAGTAGTATTAGTATTATTATTATGAATATTAATATTTTATTATTATGAGTGTTTTATATTATTAATTAATAAAATTAAGGGAGATAACTAAGGAGAGTAAAACCCCTTAATCTGAATTAGTAAGTTTTTGAAGAATAACTGTATTTTCACGTAAAAAGGGAGAGAGCTAAAGAGGGAAGAACAAGGGTGCTAGGGCGAGAATTCTTCACCAAATTCGCAGGAATTCAGACCAAATTCGAGGTAATGGGGGAAGAATGGGTTCAATATAGGTGATAATATCATGAGAGGGTAGTGAGGGGTCCTTTCCCTCATAGATTATTTGTATGTATGTACTGTTGATGAATTTTGAATCTGATATGAATATTTCATTGTTGATCTGTGTGAAATTGTTGATGATAGTATGAATGTCATGCATAATTTGTGTTGTTGCTGCTGTATGAACGGATCTGTTTGCAGATCTGGTTTTGCTGCAGGTGAGAGAACGAATTGAGATCTAGGAAACGTTAAATTGAGTAGTAATAAGAGGAGAATAGAATCATACGAATTACAAGTCCTAAAAGCAATGTAGAAACAATTTTAGGACTGATATGAAGTGTAGAAGAGAGATCAAGGTGGAAGGATTCGGACTGGTATGGAAAATTGGAAAATCTGGGTTTCACTGCCCATACGCGTAACAGGCTAGTCATTATGCGTATGGCAAGGCGTTATGTGGGTATTACGCATATGAGACCCAATCTGACACAGCCCTCTGCCCGTACGCGTAATAGTACACGTATGGAAGCTTAGCCTTACGCGTAGGAGGAGTATTACGCATAATAAGATCTGGAAGTTTGATTTTGTGAGGGGGGTGACACGTCTCTGCTCATACGCGTAATGAGAAGGGCAATACGCGTATGGCGAGACGGCAGGAGTGGCATTACGCGTCTAATACGCAGCTAGATGGGCGAGCGAGCTGGGCAATACGCGTACGGCATAAGGCAATACACATATGACCAGCGAGAGTGCAAAATTCTGCTATTCTGCGATTTCTTTCCGGATTTCGCGTCTGATGCAGTTCTTTTGGGTCTGAGAGGTTAGGATAGATGTCAGAACTTGTTGAAACTAGGAATGGTAGTGGAAATAATTAAAAATGGAATTTAGGTGGATTAATTAGATAATTAGCTAATTAACACCATGTGAGGAATTTCCTGTTGTGATGTGTATTACGGTGAGTAGGTATCTCATGTGTGATCAGGAGGATCGTGAAGATGTATGATTGCTATTATACATATGTGTCGTATGCATATTTATTGTCAGGCATTCATGGTGTGTCTGGTGGTGATGAATTATTGCTCAGGAGGAGTGTATGTGATTCATCCGAACTCCAATGTGGAGTATGGTAGAAATAGATCATTGCCAAGTAGGGGTGTATGTGATCTATTCGGATTCTATTAGGAATTGGGTTCGATTGAATGAACCATGGTGTGTTGGTACCACATGCATTGTGTCGGTTGTTGAGTCATATTGCATCATTATGTGTTTATTGAGTTATCATTGTAAGTGACAAGTGTGTCGTGATAGTATGTGAATATGTGTGATTATGTGATTACTACTCTTAACATGTATTATACACCGTTAATTATTGAATGTAGTTCTCACCCCTTTGTTGTTTATTGTGTCTGTGCTTCTTCGGAAGTACAGATAATCCAGGTACTTAAGTGTGCATGGAGTACGTGTTGCTTGATCGAGTCTTAGGAATCGCTCTGATACGTAACACGGGATTTTGGGAGTTTTCATCATTTTTTATTCTTTATTTGTTTCGTTACGTATCATTCTTTATTTGAAAATATGGTGGACCACGATTTATGTGGATTTTTGGTGTTGTTGGCAATTGCCGTAATTTGAATGAAACGTTTATTTCTGCTGTTTTATTTCATTGATGAAAAGGAGTTTCGTTGTTGGTTTTGATGATGTGACATCCTACTATTTGTTGTAAACTCTGATTATTTTTGTATTATATATATATATATATATATATATATATATATATATATATATATATATATATATATATATATATATATTTTATAAAATGGGAAAGTGGGGTGTTACATTAGATAAAACACGATATTTATTTTGCACAATTATTTGAACTCTTTTTGTTTCCTTTCACAAGGATTTTCTTTTTCTTTCTTTTTTTTTTCTTTTCTTTTCTTTTCTTTTTCATATTTTTCTCTTTTTTCTTTTTTTTTTCAACCTCATATAAACCAACCAATAAGTAAACAATCATTCTCTCCCTAACTTGAATTCAACCATATCATCATGTGAATACTCCCTACTTTCTAAGGCAAGGTAAAAATTCATACGACAACACAAAGTTGAGGGTTCAAGAAAAAACAATCAATCAAAATCCATACAAAAAGTGAATTCAATACTTATAGACAGGCATTAAGTTCAAACAACATGGATAATGATAGAAAGGCACAAAGGGGTTAGGAATGATCACACGCTCACAAGGTGAATAACTATTTGGTTAGGTAGTTGTGCTCAAAATGAAACAAAATGCCTTGATCATTTTCATGCTTCCATATAATCAATACAAACAAAAGATTAAGCATAATAAAATCCAGTTAGAACAAGAATGTTGGTACTCCGCGCATATATGAACAATGGAAAGCTACCTCACAAAAATGGTGGGAACTAAAGTGATTCACATCAAGAACAAGTATACAAAAGAATGAATGGTATGGAAGTTTGTAAAATGCCTAAGTATCATGAATATGCTAAAGTCTAGAAAGCGATAAACACATACCTTGGACGTGTACAAAACTCAACAATATCATTACCATACATCTGCAAGTTGAAATGATTAAACTTGGAACATCACCTTAAATTTCCTCAAGCTACTCAAAACAAGCTTTTAGACAAACACAAAAACTATTAATATAAACAAACTAAAAGACCGGGTGAAATTGTCTAAACAAATTTAAAAGTGAAGATTTGAAATTTCAGAGCTGGTCCGATTTAAATTTGTTTAGATAATTGCACCATACTACCTAAACTAAACAACAACAAAAGAAAATAATACAACATGCTTGTTTTATGTCGTAAGCTCGGCGCCTTTACTGTGCTTAGCTAGTAACTTCCTCCTTTCATGCCATGGTGATGCCTCACCGCGCAAACCAAAAGCAAGTGTCCTAACCAAACACTTAAACAAACGTTACGGGAACAAAATGTATACAACATTTGAACAAACATAATGGAAAATAAAAGCAAAACAAGTATCTATACAAGCATATATACAATATAAATAATTATATACAAAGCTCCAAAACATCGAAACTATTGCAATGCAATCCAATAAAAACACCAGTCCCCGGCAACGGCGCCATTTTGTTGGAGCGGTAAAGCGGCAAGCAAAAATATTATTTTCGGAAGAATTCCCTCCGGGATTTATGTCGTGTCCACAGAGATTAGTTCTATTGAACTGCCGTTCGACAATTTAAATGTTAATGAGTTTGGGTTAAAATGGGTTTAAAGTAAATGCAGAAAAGTAAATATGAATATCAAAAGAATTCATTCTTTAGAGAGAAGAAACTTATCCGGGATGCACATAATCGACTCGTCACAAACTTAAACCTATCGATCAGCTATACTCAACCTACAATACTCCTCAATATCATCCAGCATAGCTCACAATAGTGTCCATCTCTGACACACTGAGCTGAGAGAACAACCGTGTTACCCTCGTCGACACTATCGCACCCGACTCAAGATACGAAGGCATTAAGCTTCAACACCCATAAAGATTGTTAGCTCTAAATCTATCTCTAGTATCCAGAAACTAACAGATAATCATCCCTAATCAAAGTTTGCGATGTTTATCTCTAACACAACCCAAACCCCGAGCATAAAGCAAAAATTAAGAACAATCACCGATAAAGATTTGTAAAACAGATTTTATACAACGCCATGGGCGACAAATATACATGAGTTCAAAGTAAAAACATATACAACAACCCAACAAAGAAGAAATACACAAAGAAGAAAAGAAATAAACCAAACATCCCGCGAGTTGTCAACGTCGGTCGATGAGAAATCCACCCTGGATCATCCGTGTGCAAGCTTCAATGTTGTTTTCTAAGCTAATCCTACTGAAAAATGAGTGTGATGTAGTTGGGAGCAAAAATCCCCAAAAACATAACCTAAAAAATGAATGAAATGACTTAAACATCATTTCAAAATCTGTCAAGTTCGTAAAGTGAACTTCAAAATTTGGCACCTGATGCCTTAGGAACAGTTAAACCGACTCTGCAATTCTGCAAAAGTTCGTAATGCGAACTTTTATTCGCTGGAAAGTTCGCAATGCGGACTTTGGTGCCTTTTTCTACTGCCTCCAGTCTGGGATTATTCGCTGGGAAGTTCGCAAAGCGAACTTGACAGCACACCAGCCCTTGTTTTGACCATAACTTTTGAACCGTAACTCGGATTGACGCACGGTCAGAAGCGTTGGAAAGCTTATTCAATGCTTTTTATGAATATGAAAAGATATCCTTACTTGAATACCTGCAAAAATAAATGGAAAATAATTAAACTCAATGATATTTACACAATAACGTAATATATATACACTATAACATAAAGTAAACATATTTACAAACAAATCGGAGTTTATTAGAATAATATTAACAAAAAGTATCGATAAGTGCAACAAAACTTATATACTAAAATAGCTACAATTTGTACTTTTCAGGCTAGTAGTATTCTACTCGTAGGGCCTTCCGGGCGAGGGATCTTCCTCTGAGGTATTGGGCGTTGATTCCTTCATGAATTTCGTGTAGGATGTGGGCGACCTTGGATTCCTTGACACACTTGAGGAGAGGAATGGAAAATCCTCGTTTGTACAACTTGTCCTTTACCAAGACGTAGGCGCAAGCTCTGTGCATGATCATGTTAGCCTCTTTCTGGTCGGGGGGTAGTTCCCCTGTTGTGAGGTAGTTGTATACCAGGTCATCTAGTAGTCGTCGATGACGTTTATGTCGAGAGTTGCTGAGGGGTGAGAAAGTATCTCTTAGATGATAGACTTGTTTCCGCATTTCTTCTTTGTGCTTGCGAGTTTTGACATGATGTTTGCTCAGGTGTTGTGCTCGCGAGTTTTGACTAGATGACTGCTCGGGTGTTGTGCTCGCGAGGAACGTGTTTTACTTCAGCAGAATTGGATTTTGTTATTCTTTCTCGAACCAGAGCTAAGTACTCAGAGAGATTTTCATTCTTCACTTGATATTCTCTCAGTACTTTAGAGGCGACGAGCTGAGAATCAATGAATATTTTTATCTCTTTGGCTCCCAAGTCTTCAGCCAAGTGTAGCCCTGCGAGGAACGCTTCATACTCTTCTTGGTTATTCAAGGTTGGGAAGGATATAGCGAGGGAAACTTCAGTCTTGATTCCCTCCTCGTTTTCAAGGATGATGCCTACTTCGCTTTCTGTCGAGCTGGATGTTTCTTCTATGAAGATGGTCTACTTATGGGCTCCATTCGTTAGGGGAGGCGTGGCTATTTCTGCCACGAAGTCGGCTAGTACTTGAGCTTTAAAAGACTTTCTGCTCTCGTACCAGATGTCGAATTCAGAGAGTTCCAGTGACTATTTGAGCATTCTACCAGCCAGGTCGGGACAGCTAAGCAGCTGCTTTACGGGATGGTCAGTTCGCACCATGATCGTGTGAGCTAAGAAATATTGTCTCAATCTTCTCACCGCATTGATGAGGGCCAGAACTACTTTTTTTATTTGCCAGTGTCTGAATTCTGGGACTTGTAGAGCCTTGCTAGTGAAGTATATAAGTTTCTGCCACACCACGATGACAACCCTCAGCGAGAGAAATACGACCATTCTCCACCACTCTCACTGGTTTGGAGTGACAAAGATGACCCTCGCGGGCCACTATTTCGAGCAATCATGGATGCTCCCTTTCCCGTCGGGCTGGAAAAACCACCAAACTTAGGAACATATGATGGAACAATGGATTCCGTCGAACACATTGAAAACATCAATGCTCTGCTCGATTATCGCGGTGTTAGAGGCGCCATCAAATGTAGGTTATTCCCTCATACCTTGAGGAAGGGTGCCATGACGTGGTACAAGAGCCTCGCCGATGTATCCATAACTTCCTGGAGAGATAATCAAACCTAATCGAAGCTTTGAAGCAAGAGTTGAGTATTGTCCTTGGTTGAAGCTTTTAAGCAAAACCAAGTATTGTTGTTAGTCAAGAGTCTTAGCTGAATATTGTTATTGGAAGGAATGTCTTTCAATTGAACAGGTTGATGTAGTTGCTAGAAATTGTAACTGTTAGATATCACTGAGGTGATTTAAGAATTGAGACGGGCTTCTCTTATCTAGATGGTGATTTCTATATAGAATTGTACTGGGTAGGGATTAAGTGAGGAGTTGTAAATAGGGGAGTTTAGCTCTAATTAATACTAGTAATAGTGAATTCATTCCTGGCTTAGTAGCCCCCAGATAAGGGTGTTCAGAACCAAACCAGCCCAATAAAAAACCGCAAACCGAACCTAACCAAACCAAAAATCGCAAAAACCGCAAAAGCTACATTTAGTTCGGATGCGTTTGGGCCATTTCTTGACAGAACCGCGCGATTTGGTTCGGTTTGCGGTTTATATTTTTTTAACCAAACCAAACCGCATTATTTACAACCTACTTATTTAATTTACAAGCACAATACTCAAACCCAACCGGCCCATACCAAACTTGTTTATTTTTTTGCCCCAGGGTGGAAGGAAAACTGTAAAAGAACATCGCTAACACAAATCAAGAAAGCGGCTGGATACAAATCAAGAACACGGAGAAAAATTTGAACGAGGAACACTAGAAAATCAGGAACGCATATTGCAAATCCGTTTATCTTCTTCGTCTTATTCAGAATTTCAAGGTAAATTCGTTTTAATTTTCTGTTCTTATCTCTCTTTTCCGCAAATTCGTTTCAATTTTGTTTTCCATATCCTTTTCTATAATATCTCTTCTCCTCTCTTTCTTAGATATGACTATTGATAAGGAAGCCAATTCTGTTGCTGGCTCTGATGCTTCATTTTCCATGGCCGAAAATCAGGTAAATTTGAGTAAATGTTAAGTACTTTGGTGTTCTTTAGTAGGTACAAAGATTAATGTTTTGTTAGAAAGAAAGTTTATATTTTGTTGTTGTTTTGGTTCATTAATGGTAGATAAAGAAGGTTTACTCTGTTGTTTTGGTTCGTTGATAGGTTACCACTTAATCTTGGAATGGGATAAAGTCACAAAAATGGATCTAATTAATGTTCACTGATACGTTAATTTTCTGTTGTATCATGAAAATTTAGATATAAGAAAAATTAACATTCATATAAGATGTTGCATCCTATATTTTGTTGTACTTTGTGTATTTTGTTGTCTAATAGTTGCTATATTTTACTATCAATTTGACTGAATTTTGCATTTATAAACAAACAGGATGGATGCTAGAAGACATAGAAAGCAATATAGAATGGTTGAACTGTATTTTGAATGGTGGAACAAACAAAATGCTTGTTGGTGGAATTGAATTTTGAATTCTACATTTGTGAACAAACAAAAAGTTTTAATTTATGTATTGATTTGATTGAATACTATTTTGATAAGCTTGGTAATGTATGAATGATTTGTTATTTGATTGAATACTATTTTATAAGCTTGGTAATGTATGAATGGCTTGGCATTGGCAATGTTATTTACTGGTAGAAAACATAATGTAACATAAACTATTATTCTGAAAAGGTCCTTGTTATTCTGAACTGTTATTCCAAATGGCAAGGAAATATGTCATCTCAATATTGAGAAAACTATAAACTTTAAAAATTCAACAGAAAAGCATTAAATAAACATGATCTAAAATATCAATCAATTGAATCATACATGTTGTAACTATAGTTGATTATACATAATAAAAGTCTTGTAAAAAACCGAACCCATCAAAACCGCATTGGTTTGGTTTGGTTTGGTTTTTTTTAACCAACCGAACCAAACCAAACCGCGTGTTTTTTTATCTTGCGGATCAGATTATTTTTATCGTGAAAACCGCCCAAACCGCACCGCGAACACCCCTACCCCCAGATATAAGTGATTTGCACCGAATTGGGTTATCATATTCTGTGTGGTTTATCATTCTGCAATATACAGTTCAGTTTTGATTAACATGTTGTAATAGATGTTGAAACATCTATCCTGTTGCTGTTGATGATATTCTGAATATCAGTTTGCTGTTCAGCTCTTATTTTAAAGTTGTACAGAGAACAATGTCTTGACATGTGTTAGGACATCTGCTATCTGATATGCCAGAATTTCAATTGGTATCAGAGCTGGAATCCTGTCTGTTTCTGGATGAGATCTTGGGAGATACTTTCTGACGCTTTAAACAATGAAGAGTTTTGGAGATCGGATCATTCCCTCAGACATACTCAAGGGTATTAATGGATAGGGGTGGATGTTCTGGATCGAAGGTAACAACTAGTGGTGGTTGTACATGTTTTCTGAGGAGTTTCTACAACAACTGCAGGAGAAGTGGCTAGTTCTCTTGTTGGGGTGTCTTATAAGATGTTCTAACATCTTATTAGGACATGTTGAAGACGTTCCTTGGTGGTTCCGCTGCATATGTTTCTGATGGAAGAACTCTAGTATTATGGGATTATGGAGTTGTGGCTAAAGACAGATGGTGGAAGATCTCAATTGTCCGCTTCTTCTTTTGAAGATATCAACATCTTTTCATTCCAAAGTCGGGAGCGATAAAATAGAGAGAGTTGTTGGTTGATGTCTGTCATGGTGACTTGGTACTTGGAAGGTTGGTTCCATCTTGTATCCTGAAGTCAGTTTGAAGATAAGGTGAGTTGAGATTGGATTTATCAAGTTCATGCTCTAGGAATTTGGAAAATTATTTTTCGGCTAAGTTGTCAAAGATACTTGAGATTTCTCTCAAGTCCACTCATAAAGGCATCTTAGTCGTGCATCTGGAGACTTCTAGTTACTCTTCTGACTAGAGGGTGTTTCTGTGAAACATAAATCTAAAGAAAGTGGAGGTGATTTATTTTCACCATCCAAAATTTGCAAGGAAGGATTCTTCTTTCTTAATCCTAAGAATGAATCCAATCTGAAAGGAAATTTCAGATCTGTTGAGGTAAATAGGGTTTGTTCAGAGAAAATCTTAGTTACTTGAGTCAAGGGTGGCAGCCTTGATATCTCAACACTTTGTTTGTCAAGAAAGATAGTTGCCTGAAGTGATCTGTTGGAGTTTATCTACAACAGTATGATAGGGTTACTAAACAAGGATTTAAGATCAATTGCTATTTATGGAATTCACAAGTATTTAATTTATTATCCTTGTATGTTGGAGTACAAGATCACTGATGTCAAATGGTGCATCAGGAAGTACAATATCTCTTGCTGCAGCTGCTCAAAAATTTGTTCTCTGGTGAATGAGTACAGTCAAGATAAGGAACTGATGTTCTATCAAATATTGAAACATCTTGACAGTGGAGTATGTGCAGAAGTCTGTTGATTCAAGGAGTGAATCTCTCGAGCAAAGGAGTTGTAGCTGATGATCTTGGGACCATACATGTGTGTGTGGTAGAATCAGTCTTTATTACAAGGCATGTATTCAGACTAGAAATTTTCGTGGCAGAAAACTTGACTAGAATATAGTGCTATTGGAAGTGAAGATGAAGACAATTCTTTGGGTTCAGTTTATTTCTGACCTAGGAGTATTGGAGTCCAGCAGGTGTGTTCCAGTTGATACTAGAGGCATCTGATTTTTATCTGGAAAGTGTCCTAGCAAGATACTTGTCCAGAATATGGTGCTGGTGATAGCATAACTCGGGTCAATTTATTTCTGATATAGGTACATAGGAGCATGTGATCTTGCTCATCTTGGAGGTCAAGGATAACTGGCAATTATCTCTGACTTTCTACAGAAGTCTCTACTTAAGGAAGGTGGGATTCCTTTGTAAAGATCTTGAGTGACTAATCTCTTCTGAAGAATCAAGCTTTGGCTGGTTTGGGATGTCTGAAGATGAGGTGAGTGTTATTGTACAACAAAGCAGGATGGAGGTTGTCTACTCTAACTTGATATCATTGATCAAGTCTATGAGAACATGGAACTCTTGTTCTGTTATAGGGATGAGTTTCTTCTAAGTGGTAGAAGGAAGGGCTGAATTCCTCAGTTGGATGTCTGATTAGGTGTGGTGACATCAAGCAAAAACTTCAGGGTCTTAGTTAGTGTTGTGGCGCATCATCGTAAGATAAGTTGATCTTCTAAGAAATAAATGGAATTAATGCTTCAAAAAGGTCTATCTCACGCAGTTTGTGGGAGCTGCCAGAAGGAGTAGATGTTACATGTCTAAGGCTTGGTGTATCTAAGATGGCATGCTATGGAGTAAGTGGATTATGTAACATGAAGATTAGGTTTCATTGGTGGATCAGAAGATTTTCTGAAACTCTGAAGAAAAGCTAAGATTAACCAAACTGTGGCATTTGGTTGATCTTTATCATGCATTCAAGTAGGTGTAGCGGCAAAATCATGAGTGTAAGCTATTGATTAACTTAACTCATAAAGCAAGAGTCGCCACCGCACTTTTATTTTATCCAAAAGGAAAGGAAAAAGAGCAAACAAAACCTACACAAGCTCTAAAACAAGAACAAGTGCACAGAGACTGGGTAAGGGGGTTAGTTAAGTTAAGGGAAGGTGTTAGCACCCAAAATGTCTATAGTACTCTATAGGAACCCTTTGAAATATTTACGCTTTTTGGTCTGAAAAGGTTTGTTTGAAAGAGATTGGGGAGATGAGAAGAGAAATTGTTTTTTAAGATTTTTGTGTTTGGAGAGACTTGTCGCCTCATGCCTACGTACCCACAAAGTGCAATATATGATCAAAACCCCGTAGTTCGTGGTACAAAGAATGAAATTTGTTTGTTTTGGTTGATTTTAAAATGTAAAGACAAGTCGTCATTTCCAAGCGAATAATTCCGCTTAAAGAAATGAATCATGTCAAAACTTATGAAAAAGTTTTAAAGGAAAAGTGCACAAGGGCACAAAAAAAAGGGTTTGTTGAGTTTGATGTTTTTTAAAGTCTTTTGAAAAAGATGTCAATATGCTTATGTAGTTTAGCATTTGTTAAGAAATGAAAAGAAAAGAGTAAAATCACTTGACAAAGTCAAGGTTTGATTATGAAAGAGGTGATAGTTTGAAATCAAGAAAGTTTTGAAAAAGGGAGAAAGTTTTGAAAATTGAAGAATAAGTGGAGAAGAAGTGACTATCCTAAAGCATAAAGTAAAAGCTAAGGATAAGAAAGATTTAACCACAAATGTAGCTATCTTCACCATATACCAAGCAAAAGCACAAGGCTTCAAAGTCTTCGAACCATAATTCCAAAGCAAAGGGAAAAGGTCCTAGTTCTAAATCCAAGGTTCCAAGAATAACATTGGATGTCCAAGGTCTAGGTGCAAAACTCCATGTCCATTGCAAAGGATAGTAACCATAGTCCAAGATTAGAAACACAAGTTTTTTAGAGGTTTTGGCCTTTATTAATGTTTTTGGTCCAAGTGGACAAAGAGAAAAAAGGCATAAGCATAAACATGTGTCCAACGGACAAAGGAAAAATTGCGGAAGCATAAACATGTGTCCAACGGACAAAGGAAAAATTGCGGAAGCATAAACATGATATGAAATGATAATAATGGAGCATAAAAGTAAAAGGAGAGATAGGGAGCGAGAAGGAATCGTAAATGAGATTAGTATGATAATATTGTTAGTAAATTAGTGATTAGTAGTTAAAGTAAGTGATCAATAGTAATTTAATAATTGCACTTAGGTCAAGGTTAATGAGAACTCATTAGAAGATTGATAAGACCAAAGCCTCTTAACAACAAGTTTCATAAGTGTTGAACCAAAAGACAAATAATCAATAATTTTTTGTCGTTTTCCAATACGGGACATATGTTGCGCTATGTTAAGCAATCACCGAGTAATTACCCTACAATGAGGTCGGTCAATAGATATTTGTGCTAATGCATGCTAGATGAACGATATGTAGATCGTCATCCGAAAGCAATGCCGCACGAAAAGAAAAGAAGGTAGCGGTCTAATCTTGATCAAAATTCAACAAAGGAATTCTATGGTCCATAAGACTTTCATCGATCAAAATAAAAGATAAGATGGAGAGAAAGATAGATCTAACAAGTTATGATCCACACAACCAACAACAAAGTCAAAATAGAAAAAGAAATCAAATGAAAAGAAGAAAGAATTAAAATGTTTTTTCAAATGATTTTTAAAAGACATTTTGAACTAAAATCATAAAAAAAGAATAAAATCTAGTTTTAAAAAAAAAGTTACTATAAAAAAAATAGTAAAGAAAATTGAAAAAAATAATAATTATAAGAGAATATTAAAAAAAGAGATGGGAGGTTTGTTTAGAAATGAGATGGTGAGGTTAGAAAAATAAGGGAAAAAAAGGGCCAGGCCCAAAACAAATACAAAGTCAATAAAAAAAACGAAAAGGAAAAGAGGAAAACATAAACAGCTTATTTCATCATCTTCCTCTGAACTTCACGCGTCTGGTACTATTCACGGCTAGAGGAGAGCTTCGAAATCATCACGGCGGGACTCAAAGCATATGTGAAATGGATCAAAATCAAGTGCTCTTCTCAATTATGTGTTCAATTTCAAGCAAGAATTGTTCACGATTTCGAATCAAATCCACAGAGTTACGTCGAAAATTTTCGATACCTTCAAATTCATGTGAGAATCACTTCAATTTCTCTCTTTCTTCTTCTGGGCTTTATTTTGAAATTGTTGTTGTTTGCGATTGTTGCAATGAGTTGGTGTTAGAACGAATCGCGCGTTGAATCTCTTGGTGCGGCTTATGGCGTTGCATAATGATGGAGGTTTTCGATGAAGCTTTGTTATTGAATTGGTTATGATTTCTTTTACAGGTTTTCAAATGAATTGATGAAGCTTGAAGTGAAAGTTTATGGTGATTTTGAAGGTGAACTGAAGAAAAATTGGATTGAAGTTTTTGCAGAATTTTTTTTGTATCTTGAAGAGTGAATTGAAGCTTTGAGGTTTGGTTTTGGCAGGGAGAGTTTGGTTGTCAAAGCTTGAATTGAATTGAAGGAAGAAGCTCTAATTTATAGAGAAATTTGAAGGTGAGTGAACTGCACAACGAGTTGCCGTTTTCATTTATTTTTCTGCATTTTTGGAACTTAGTTGATGACGTGATTCTCCCTGCAAAATTAAATTTGCGATGTCGTTTTGTGTTGTGGTGCGCCGCGTTTTGAAGTGTGCTAGCAAGTCGTTTTTTTGAATTGTGATGTCGTTTGCGATTTTTGCTTGCAGCCCGTGCGTATCTCGTGTGCAGGTTGTTGCGTATCATGCTTGTTTCACGTTGCAGCCATTTTGGCCTTGGCTTGCTCACGCGTTTTCACACGCTTGTGGTAAAGTTAAAGTAGCAGCTGCATTTTTTAGCTGAAAAAGTTCATGGCTGGGGCGGCTTAAAATGATGCAGCAGCTTGTTTGCATTGCATTACATAGCTTTTTGCTTCTTTTTTTTTAAACTCACGGCGTGAAGCTCATATACGTGAGGCTTGGATGTGAAACAACATAAAGTTTGTGGCTGGAATCTGATAGTAGTAATGTGTGGCATGAAGTGGTATCAAGTGGGCCAGGTAAAAAAGTTTTAGAGAGCAATGCATTGATGGCTTCAGGTACGGCTTGGAGATGATGAAAAGTTGGAGTAGCTTCTCATGTGGCTGGCTTGTGAATTGGTGGTGGGTCGTAAAGGAATACAAACTTGTATGGCCTTGTTTCAATTTATTTTTTATTTTTTCATGGGCCTTTTGATTGCTTGGAATTTAATTTGTGATATAGATATATGAATTTTTGTAATGGACAAATGGATAGAAATAATTGAAAAATGGTCAGGGACAATTGATTAGAAAAGAAAAGTTCATAGAAGAATAAATGGATATGATTTGGAAAATTGAAAATGAAAGAAGAAAAAATAGATTGGATAGAAATTTTATGAGTTTAGCAAATGGATATGAAAATATGGATAAAACGGGTTTAGAATTGGTTTATTGAAATTGATATGAATACATGGACTGTCACCACTATTTTCCAACAACACGGCCATGAAACCTCGATTTCAAAGCCAAATTGAAATTTTCCACAAAGCAACTAATTGAAATGCACACAACCACTACTGAACAATTTGCAACTGAAGCCACGAATGTCAACCTTGATTTTTCTGAATTTCTGGTTAATAAGTTCTGAATCATCTTGAATTTGTCCTGAATTAAATCTCTGGGAAAGTAAATCCACAGATGAACACAACTTGGACTGATGAACTCATGAACCTGATGAATATCACCACACAACAACTTGACAGTCACTGTTTGAGAAATAGCCCACTGAAACAGATAACTTTCTCTTGAAGCAATCTCTTGATAGTTTGACCAAGATTAGGTCAAACATCCATCTGAACTGGATCAAGAACGAACAGCCACAAGTGACTTGAAATCACTTCATTGTCTTTGACAAACCTGCACAACACACAGAGAGAGAAACTGCACCAAATTTTTTTTGGTATTTTGGTTAGAGGTTAGTAAACACAGTCAAATATAAAACAGGTAAGAATAATATACAGATGCTCAGGAGAAACAAAGATTGTGATCTTGTTTGTGGTTTGAGATGCAAAATGAGATGTGTGAAATCTTAGGGGTAAAAATTAAGGTCTTACAGTAGGGTGCTTGGAACTAATTACTCTTGGGCCGAAGGGTAGTTGGTTGAAAAATCAAAGGAGGTTCTTGATCTGTTCATATCTTGGAGCTTGTGGTAGAAGCCCTAAGTTGATTATGGAAGATTACCTTCTTTTGGGAGTTAAATGAGAGTTTATTTCTCTCTTTGGTTATCTGGAGTTCTTATTGATCAAGCTGGCGGCGCAGTGTTGTCTGAAGATCTTTAGTTGGATTACTATGCTAATAGTAAGTCCATAAGGAATTGTATCAAGAACCATAGTGTATGGTGTCTGTGATATGATCATGATGTCCTACCTGATGTTAGAACATCATCATGGTTTCTGAATTTGGAGTTCAGATTATGGAAGCTGATATTCACCAGTTGAATTAGAAGTATTCTATCTTATTATTAGGGAGAATGATAAATTGAAGACTGTCTTGGATCATGGGGTGTTTATCTGTAAGACTGACTCTTGCTGAAGTTAGAATGCTTGTGGAAATGTGGTTTCCTTTGCTACAAGTCATGCTAGAGAGAAGTGGATCAGTTTGGTGCTTGTGGAGCAAATAAGCTGAGGATTTCTTGAGCATATGTTGGATGTTTTCAAGTGTGAAAAACATCTGGTCGAGCTAGAAAATTAAAGGGCTCTATATGTCTCTTTGAGGAATGTGAAGCATTTCGAATTCAATTAGATTGTATCTCAAGAAATAAGGATATCTATGGCTGTAAAATTCAAGGTGAATTTGTACAGGGTATGGATGGTTTCTGAATGAGAGGGATCAATTGTGATTTTGGTCTCAATCCAAAAGTTTGTTGGTTGTGGTACAAGGATGCGTTCCTGGTACTCTCACTATTTGATCATGAAGTTGTCATGGGATATCATGTGGTGATTTTGGGGTGTTTCTTGCTGAAGAAGCATCATTCAAGAAAGATAGGGGGAGAGCTTCTATCTGTTGAATGTACTAGTGTGGTACATGGATTGCTTATGGATCAGGCATTAGGTGAATGTGTTCACTAGGTGTGTTGAACAGAGGGTCGCTCTTGAAGATGCGTCTTATGTTTTCCATTCATTTAGGGTGTTATACTTGCAAAGGAGCATTGGGTATCTGCGACAGGGGGAGTTAGACTTCTGTTTTGGATATGTGGTTGCAGTAGTGGAGATTGTTTATCAAGATTGTTTGTGGTTTCAAGCAGTTTGTGATAGTGAACCTCTGGTGAGGGTGTAATGTCAGACAAGATGTCGTGACATTGTGTAACTGGTAAAGTTCATGGTGAACTTGACAGTTTAGACCTAGTTCTATCGATTGGGATGTCAATGGATTGAATCAGAAGTGTATATTTACCCTAATTTTTGTCAATTTTTGCCTAAAAAGGGGGAGTAAAGTGTCCTGATGTTATGTCACATGTATTGCACGATGACCAACATTGTGATAGGACTTTGCTATTGATAAGGAAAAACTAGTGTTTTGTTGTTGCTTGTTGAATGTAACTATTAAGGGGGAGCATGATAGTCTGTGAGACTGGATGTACTGGAGGAATATACTGTTGTTGCTGCTCTGATAAGTTGTGTGCAAAAGATGTCAAATAAAGCTAATCTAACATTTTGCATGATGAAGAAAATCCAGATTTTATATCTCCAGGTTTATCATGTTTTGGTTGTTTTGGCCAAAATTTGCCAAAGGAGGAGATTGTTTGTTCCATGGTTTTATGATTGGCTAAATTTTGGTAAAACATGGTTCTATACTGATCTTGAGCAAAATGTTGTAACATCTTCATCAACTGTCATGACAGTACTACTGTCATGTGTTTCAGACAGATGTCGAAGATAAATGTCGTGACATCTTGGTCTGGTACAGCAGGCGTTGTTGTTTTATATCTCTTGATAGATTTGATTTGGTTTGATGAGATATTTTTGGATATATCTCATTATTATGCGCATGTCAAGGAGATTTATTATGAACAAAGTACATATTTAATTGGATTTCATAAAAAGGATCTTTGAGACTTTTTAGGAAACAATAAAAGATTTGTTCCTATCTTTGTGGAGAAGATTATGCAGAAGATTTACGACGTGAAGATTGGACCTGATTGAAGAGTCCAAGCCCATTCTGGAAGAGTTTATAAATAACGACTTACTAGTCCTGAAAGAGCAAGCATTCACAACAAGAAAACCGTAGGTGCAACATAAGGGTTTAGGGTTTTGAGAGTCTCTTGTGTGTGACTTTGTAAGTCACCCTTTATATCTTTTGATGCATCACGGTAGACATATTTAGGTTGTATATTGTTCTCACTCGAAGCTTTGAAGCAAGAGTAGAGTATTATTCTTGGTTGAAGCTTTTAAGCAAAACCGAGTATTGTTGTTAGTCAAGAGTCTTGGCTGAATATTGTTATTGGAAGGAATGTCTTCCAATTTATTTTTGGCAAGCTTGACAATTCGAAGCAGACGGATTGTTCATCCATTCGCCAGCAGAGATATTATCCTTTTAGGAGTCTCCGAGATTAAATCATTGATTGTGGTTCCTCAGCAGAGTCGGCAGAGATGTCTGGCGCAGAGGCAGAGAGTAATTCGATTTTAAGATTCTAAAAGTCCAACAGTGGATTGGCGAAAGGTCCATCTAAGGGTGGCATATTCTAAAAGTCCAACAGTGGATTGGCAAAAGTCCGTCTTCGGGTGGCAAAAGTCCAACAGTGGATTGGCAAAAGTCCGTCTTCGGGTGGCAGAAGTCCAACAGTGGATTGGCAAAAGTCCGTCTTCGGGTGGCAAAAGTCCAACAGTGGATTGGCAAAAGTCCATCTTCGGGTGGCAAAGCAGCTAAAAGTCCAACAGTGGATTGGCAAAAGTCCGTCTTCGGGTGGCAAAAGTCCAACAGTGGATTGGCGAAAAGTCCGTCTTCGGGTGGCAAAAGTCCAACAGTGGATTGGCAAAAGTCCATCTAAGGGTGGCATATTCTAAAAGTCCAACAGTGGATTGGCAAAAGTCCAACAGTGGATTGGTAAAAGTCCGTCTTCGGGTGGCAGAAGTCCAACAGTGGATTGGCAAAAGTCCGTCTTCGGGTGGCAAAAGTCCAACAGTGGATTGGCAAAAGTCCGTCTTCGGGTGGCAAAAGTCCAACAGTGGATTGGCAAAAGTCCGTCTTCGGGTGGCACGAAGCTGCAAAGTCCACCAGTAGTGTGGCAGGCCAGTAGTCGTCTGGAATTGCATAAAAGACATTATTAAAGTCCACTAGTAGTGTGGCAGGCCAGTAGTCGTCTGGAATTGCATAAAAGACATTATCAAAGTCCACCAGTAGTGTGGCAGGCCAGTAGTCGTCTGGAATTGCATAAAAGACATTATTAAAGTCCACCAGTAGTGTGGCAAGCCAGTAGTCGTCTGGCGTCGTTCAAAAAGACATTTCCAAAGTCCACCAGTAGCGTGGCAGGCCAGTAGTCGTCTGGAGTTGCATAAAAGACATTATTAAAGTCCACCAGCAGCGTGGCAAGCCAGTAGTCGTCTGGTGTCATTCAAAAGACAATTTTCTCCGACAATGTGTCATTGAAGATTCAAGCCAGCAATGTCGTGGAAGTTTCTTCTTCATCATCCAGAGCAAATTTTTGGTTATATTTGGTATTCAATCACTATATACCTTGAAAGTCCGAAAGCAATTGCTTTCAGGCATTCAGGTCTACAGCGCTTGAATAGGGGCAGCTGTAATACCCCAAAATTTGCTCTCCCCTTTTGTCATCATAGCATGGCATTATCATTTATCATATCATATCCACCTCATTAACATTACATTGCATTTAACATAGAAAAATGAAGCATGGCATCCTCCTTACCATCAGGGCATGTGATCAGGTGGAAGGTGGACAATCAAGGAATCATTCAAAGCACAAAAAGGTCAATCAAGTTGGCTCTAGGCAAGCCAAGAGGTCTCTCATGGCTCATACTATCTCAATTGATCTTCCAAAACCTCAAGGAAGTGAGATTCAATGGGAGATTGAAGCACTACATCTTTCACTATGCAAGAGGTTCAAAAATTGAAGGAAAACCCTCAAAAGAGATAGCTCATTGATTCAAAATCATTCTCAAGTGGCATTTCTCATCATCCTTTAAGAGGATACACAACATACTCTGAGGAATTGGGATTTGGAAGATGTGCAATTTCCTCCTAACCAGAGAGGGTCAAGATTAGGGTTTCCAATTAAATCAGGGTATTTCTGTTTTTTTGAACAAAACTTGATGTCATGGTATTCCATATGTCCCTAAGTGTATGTATGTGGAAAATTGCATCTCAATTGGTTTTAGAAGTGGTTCAATTGGAAGAAAGATAAAAAATCAGGGAATTTGGGGCCAAGTCAAATAATCAGGGGAAAAAGTCAACTCTTGACTTTTTGAGCCCAAAATCATGAAATTCATGTTACATATGTCCAATGTACAAAATTTGATCAAGAAACTCCAAAGGAATCATGAAAAAAATCAAGATGTGGAAAGTTGCCATTTTTGGATGAAGTAGGGTTGCTAAAAATAGCAAGTTTTGGCCATTTTGCATCAGAGTTTGAACCAAGGCCATTTAAATTTGGAGCACCAAATGAAAAATCCACTCTGCCTCAATGAAAGATCTTGTTTTAAGCTTCAAATCCATGTGTAGAACATCTCCATTGGATAAAAATTGAGTGAGATATGATGGATCAAAGTTGGAGGAAAGTAGGCCCAAAACCATGTCATGACCAAGTTTGGCCAGGTCTGCGCGCAGTCATTTTCTCAAACAGTTGGTGGACAAGATGTATGGATCAATTACTCATAGTTAGAGGCTTCAACTGAAAAATCTTGCAACATCAAAGTTGCTCCCCTATGTGAGATCTTCAAGATTGATGTTCATGATTTTTTCATATGATCAAAGGATAAGGAATTATGATAGCTCAAAGATTGGTCAATACAACTGAAAATCCATGCCATGCACACCTTGCCAGCCAACCTCATTTCCTCGCCCATGACCAGTTTCCAAACCTTATTGTTCTAAGTCATTCTCAACCTCTCCCAAGCATCATTTCCATTCAATTTTCATACCAAAGTAGTTCTACTACAATCCCTCTTGCCAATGACTCCAAGAACTCATCAAATCATCCACAATGCAAAGAGAAAATCACCATTAAACACCCATGTCTGCAAACTGTTATAAAAAACCAGAAAAAAAAAACCAATGTTGTTGATGTTGTTGGTACAAGCTTGCACGTGCTTTATTCATACCAGCTATCCATTGCCTTTTTAAACCAAACACATTGCATACACACCATAGCACGTGCTATGCATGAAAGTAGAAATGACAAGCTTGCTGAAAAAGTTTTGTGTTACACAGCCTTGCCATTCCATTTCTCTTGTCACCATCACCATAGCTTACCATGAACTATCATCACCTTATCATTGCTCTCCCTAACTAACTTGACTCAGTTAGTTAGGGATGACTCACCTAAACCACCATGACTCAGTTGATTCACCCAGTTAACCATGGTTAAGCTCAACATATAAAACAAATCTTCCCTTCACGAATTGGAGGTAGCTTCATTTTTCTGATATTCGATTGAGAAACTCTTTCCATTCTCTCAATTCCTCCACATTTCAACTGATTTTCGAGCTCCACTTCATCTCCCTCATCTTCTTCTCAGAATCTCTCTGATTCTCTCTCCCATTTTCATCACATTGCAACTGTTTTGAATCTTGGATTTCAGCTCTCCTTCACTGAAGTATCATCCACTCTTGTATCTAAGCCTTTATTTGGCCACATTGGAGCTCAAGAACTCAAGGCAACATCTCTGGTTTTCTTTTGAACAAAGAATCTTCAAGTTTCAGGTTTGGAATTTCTTAACTCTTCTGGTGTGATTCATTGATTTTTAAGCTTGTTTCATGTTGATTATGGCTTATTAGAAGCAATGAAACATTTCTGGCTAGTTGATAGACCTCTCAGAGGTGTAGATCTAAACTTAGGGCAAAATGTTTGTGATCATTTCTTGCTGTGTGTGCATTGTTTGGTGATTTCAGTGCTAAATTCTTGATGTACGTAAGTTTAGCTTTCGTTTGGTATGTGGATTGTGAATTTCTGGAAGAATTAAAGTTGCAGACGGTGATGGTTGACCGGAGAAGGCGACCGGAGGTCCTTCTCCGGCCGGTGGTCTTCATGTTAGGGTTTTATGACCAGTTTGAATGTGATCCGTTGGATGAGTGTGATCTAATGGCTACCATGCTGCCAACACATAAAAAAAAGCGTGCAAGTCACATGCCAATTTTCTGAACTCATTTAAACGTTTTGTGGCGTGATACACGATAGGGATTGTGGTCACTCACGCACATGCATTGATTTCAATTACTTTGACTATGGTTTGACTGTGACTTGATCCAATGGCCATGAGGGAGTCAATTTTGTTGACTGAGAGTCCATGCTTGTTAGTATGTTCTGCGTGCTTAATGGACCTAACCAGATTGCTATTCACACCTCCTCTTTTTTAAAGCCCAATGAATTTGCACTGTCCAATTGCTATGTTCATACCCCCCTGCATTTTGCATTTTTTTTTCATTTTTTTTTTTCTTTCTACACGTTTGATTTTTAATTTTTAAAAAATACCAAATTGCATTATTAAATTCCACAAAAATTCATGTGTACTCTTAAAACATTTAGGAAATTTTCCATGATTTTATTTCTTGATTTTATGACCTTTTTACCCCTGGTCCATAATTTTCTTTGAATTTCCATTTAGATGCATTCTAAGCATGATACATGAATTTGTTTAATTTTGTTCTTGCTCATTACCAACTATTTTGACATGATTCTTTTTGCATTGATTCACTAATACATTGAAGCATGTTATATGATTTTTGTTTGATTTTTTAGGTCACTTTATTACATGTCTTGATGCCTATATTTGTACCACTTTGCATGATGTTTCAATTTGACCTAATTGCTTTGTTTGAAGTCATTTTGCTTTGAATTTTGATATGCTATTTTGATATGTGATTTATCTCTGATTAGTGAACTCCAATACCATGTTTTCATAATTTTCATGAGGACATTTGATTTTTGCTTGATGCATTTCATTTAAGGCATTATGACATGTTATATCATTGTAATCTTTAGTGCATGTTTGCATGAATTCTTTTGTGCACATTTGTATGAGCATTTGCATATGTTATGAGCCATTCATATGATATTATAGGTCTTTGATACACATTATAGGTCATCTTTACATGTTCATTTCAATTTGAACTTTGTGCATCATTAACATGTATTGTTTGCCCTTTCCTTTTGAACTTTCATTTCAATTCTTCTTATATTACTTCTTGAATGTCTTGAAGTTATCTCATAAATACTTTTGAGATGTTCATAAACCATTTTCCATTTAGTTTCAATTCTGGTTGTTGATTTACATGTTCCATTTATGCATGTCCTCTTCATTTCTTTCCATCTTTCATCTACCCTTTCTTCTTGTAACATGTTTAAAAGCTAATGGATGATGTTTGTTGCCTATTCACTTGCACTTGTATGATGATATTCATTTGTTGACCATATGATGCCCATTCTGGTTGTGGTTCTAGGATTTGTTTTCTCATTTAATTCTTTGGAGTTTTATGATGCATTACATGTTCTTTTACTTCTTATACTTCTTATACATGTTTACTAACCATGTAGGGGCTTTGGTAAGTTTCAATTGAGTGTGGATAAGGAATCCACATTCAACTTCTATCCTTTCTCTTTTACAATTCCATTTTGTGTTTTGTTAAGCACTTATGTGCTTTCTTTTAATAACTCATCACTTTCCCTTTGTGAATTATAATTCATCTTCTACTTTAGAAGTGAATTGTTTAATTCTTTCCTTCTTTAGACTTTAGGTTGAAACCTCACAAACCTTTAGGATCACTCCCTTTAATCTTCAATTAGGATTGAGTCTTAGTCCATATAGGTTTTACCTTTTCTCCTCTCTTGAGTCTCTTTTCTCATCTCAAAGAAAATTCAAAACATATAATAAAGGTAGGCATTTATTGCATTTAGGCCTTTCATATAAAGAAAAGATTATAAGGGGTCTTCTCTTGTAATCTTAGAATGTGTAGCATATGGCCCATCTTAGGTCAATGTGTTACATATTTGATCTTGTATGAGGGACTTAAATACAATACTTGTTGAAGGTGCAAATAATAAAAAACACTTCTTCATTTCATAATCAACAAAAACACTTAATAAACACAAGTATGCTAGTGTGTTTGAACCTTAATAATTGGAACTAAGTGTGAGGGTCTTCTTCACACTTAGTGTATTTTCTTACTCATTCCATCTTGGAATGTGAGAATGTACACATTCCAATGACTAAGATCCAGATACACTATCATATGCAAACAAATCCAAAACACTTCCTTCTAAAAGACAAAAACAAACAATAACGTCTTTCCTTCGGGAATTCTTTTCTCACCTCATTCACTCTTAGCGTACGAACGCGCTTCTACTCGTTCTCTTGCAAGATGGTAACGCACTCGGACCAGCGAGCCTGCAACACCTGAGCTAGGACGTAAGCCGTTCTCTAAAAAACACAGACAATCCATCCCTAGTGAGGGGAACTACGTCGCTCTGATTCTCATGTTCCCGATGAGATACGTAGGCAGTGGGGTAGGGCCCATGCGAGCACTTCTTTTATTTTCCCTACATTTGTTTCTCTTTCTCTTTCCGTTCCTTTTCTAGTTCCTCTTCCAGTATTCTTTTCTATCACCCTTTGATCGAAACAAGCAAGCGTGGATCCCATCGGGTACGATGGACGCGAGGGGGTGCTAATACCTTCCTCTCGCGTAACCGACTCCCGAACCCATTTCTCTTGGTCGCAAGACCATGCTTTTCCTTTCTCTTCAGGTTTACGCGGTGTTTCCTTTCCCTCTCATGGGATAAATACACATTGCTGGCGACTCTGTTTCGGTGCCACTTTCGCGTTTGTACTAGGATGAAAATCCCGGGAGCGACAGCTGGCGACTCTGCTGGGGATCGAACCCAGAATCTCTGGTTTCCTTAGCGAGTCAATCCTAGCGCTTGTCTGCTTTTCTTTCATTGGGTGTTTAATGTTGTGCTATATGTTGTTGTTTATTTATTTTACTGTATTTACCGCATTTTAGCATTACATATCATATATTATATTGTGTTGCACTGTTTTGTCTGTTTGGCGGGATGGGTGTTCTGAGAGATAAGCTCACTACACAGGCTTGAGTACACACATAGGTATTAGAGTGGATAGTCATGACGCTTGCGTGGTGGTGACCACGTATTGTTGTTCATGAGACCCACAACCAGACGAGGTTCTATCAGGAGCTTTCTGCTACTGCATGTTATGCAGGCCAGTGGTTATTCTCTTGAGGAACTGTCGACTCTGGTGACCATTCCCGAGGACTCAGTTGCGGCACTCCTCCCGAGTTGTGACAGTGGCAGACCACATTCCGTGGCAAACCCATTGCACATTCTCGATCCGAGGACCCAATGCTGGGAACTTGCTATAGGACATCCCTTTTTGAAAGAGAATCAGCGGAGGCACTCCTCGATTGGCGGTAGTACTGTACCCTGAGGGATGAATGTACTATTGCTTCTCGACCTCAGTGCCAGAAGCTGAGGACCTTTTTGTTTTGGAGAATCAGTTGAGGCCTCCTCGATTGATGATGATGCCAAACCAGAAATGGTGAACGTATCATCATTTCTCGACCTGAGAGCCCGGGATACTGAACATCCTAGTGCCCACATGTGAGAAGGGCGGGTTGTTCACAGGTTTGCAGGTAACCATGACCTCCTACATACCCGGTTTTCTATCATCATTGCACAAAAAGGAAGTTTCATCCTATTGTATTCAGATGGTTTTTATCTATGGTTCTATATTAGTCTCAGAGCTACACTGACACCGTTCACAGTTCAGCACAGACACCGGATTACCTGATCACATTGCCCTTTGCATTGCATTATCATATCCTAACATACATGTTTATTCATTTCCAGGTGCATATTACCCTTGATTCCAGTCATCAGGTCGCTGCAAAGATGAACACTAAAGAGAGGAAGAATATCATCAGCTATAAGTTCCTTACGCCTACTTTGGGCCCTATTGTTGTGCTGAAGGGAATGGCTAGTCCTGCAGTACGAGAAGCTTTTGAAGAGAAATATGGGTGGATTTTATCTGTGGTCAGTAATGTCAGTGATTATGAAGCCAGAGGTCTCCATACGTTGATGCAGTTCTATGATCCGCCTCTGAGATGTTTTGTATTTCCAGACTATGTGTTGGTTCCTACCCTGGAGGAGTATTCCAACATGTTGGGGATTGCTATCAAGGAGGAGCCCCCTTTCTTTGGATCGGTGGGGGATCTTGACTTTGGGAAGTTGGCTGGTGCTCTTTATTTGAGCAAATCAGAGTTAGGCGACAATGTCTCCAACAAAGGAAAGATTCGTGGTTACAAGCTGGAATATCTGATTAAGAAGGCCCAGGAAGCAGCTAAAGGCGAGAAGTGGCTTGTTTTTAATGCTTTGCTAGCCCTTTGTATATACGGCATAGTGTTGTTTCCCAACGAGCCGGATTTCATTGATACGGACGCTATACGAATATTCATGATGAAGAACCCGGTGCCAACGCTACTGGGAGATCTTCACTATTCATTGTACAACCGAAATGAAAAGAAAAGAGGAGGGATAATTCGTTGTTGTGCACCCTTATTCTATAAGTGGTTTGCGGGCCGTTTACCACAATCAGGGGCTTTTGTGGATTCCAAAGATTCTCTAGAGTGGAAACAGCGTTTAATGGGATTGGTGGCCAAGGACATCGTATGGGTAGATCATGGGCTGATTGGCAAGAATATTATCCACAGCTGTGGTAAGTTCCCTAACGTTCCACTGATAGGAAGACTGGGTGGGATTAACTACAATCCTTCTTTGGCCATTCGACAATTTGGGTATGCCCTGACAGGTCCGCCTATTAAGAGAGATGTGGAGGAGTCCCTCTATTTTCATACATCAGAAGGATGGGAAGCAGCACAGAAAGCTTCTGAAAGCTGGGGTAGCATACTGAAAAAGGGGAAAGTTACTCTAGGAAAGCCTAACAACCGGGTTTATCCAGCATATGAAGAGTGGGTGAAGAAAAGAGTTGAAGATTTTCTCTTGCCTTTTGGTAAGGCACCCCTTTTGTATCCGGAGAATGAGAAAGCAAGAAGCACTGCTACTGTGGAAGAAGTTGACAAGTTGCAAGCCTTGGTGAAAAAGCTCCAAGGAGAGAATTCCGAGTTGAGTAGCCGTCTTCAGAATGCTCTACATGCCAACAAAGAGCTGGAGCGGAAAGCCCAAGATGCTGAACAAATCCTAACTGCAAAAGAAAAAGACTTTGCTGGAAGAGCCCAACATTTCCGGAAGATTAGTAAAGGTGCTGATGATGCTACTCAAGCCCACAAGCAAACCAAACAGGCGTTAGCACAGACCAAAGAAAAGTTAACAAAGTTTCAGCACGCTTGGGACGAAGTTAGGATAGAGAATGCTGAATTACAGGAACAGTTGCAGATTAAGGACGAAGAGCTTGAAAAGGCGCATGAGCAGAGGAGAAAGTATCGGGAAAGCCTCGGTAAGAGTCAAGAACAGCTAGAAGAAGCTAGAGGTGAGCTGAGGAATACCAAGAAAGAGCTTGAAGAAGTCATGATAGAAAGGGAGATACTCAAGACGCAAGCCGGCATAAAGAGACACAAAGGAGTGTGTGATGACGAGGCTCTGATGTTGCACGTGGGTTCTTTAACTGAAGCTCTTGAGAAAAGGGATGTCTTGATCAAAGAAATGATTGAAAAGCCGAATCACCAGCGTACCCGTATACTTTTTGAGGAGATCAAATACTCAAGTGATAAGCTGAAGGGTGTGGAATTGTCAGACTGATGTTCTTTTCCTTATATTTTGTTGTTAATGGTTACCATCAGGCTTGTTGATGGATCCATTTTTCCTTGTATTGCATTTGCGGTTGAACCTTTCTTAAATGTACTTGAATACTTCGTTGAATGAGTATGAGCAGTTTTATTCAGAATTATTCCTTATCAGATAGCTGCACACAAGCACATGACCACGACACGTCTCTTTATATCACAATTTCTGGTCTTCAGATTTCTGTGGTTGGATTGGAATCAGGGTATAAAGCACCTCGGAAATGACAAACATGGCATTGCATGGCATTGCATATCATTTTGCATTTTTTGTTACTTGCTTTTCAGGTACTCGTTGCGGGGTCTCTAACCTTTATTTAGTTTCAGGCAGTATAGCGGAGAGTCATATTCACCGATATTCGACGCGAAGGAATCAAGTAAGAATCATGGATCAAGTGCAAAGTGATCTGGCGGAAATGAGGGCGCGTATGGACCAGTTCATGACCCTCATGACTGGCATGGCGCAAAATCAGGAGAGACTGAGGCTTCTGGTAGAGCGTCCCGACAATGGGCCCGAAGGTGATCATCATGACAATTCACAGGGACATGGCATTCCTCCTCCCGGTGGCAACCCTCCTCCTGGTGGTAACAATCGGGGTAATGGAAATGGTAGGCAGGCTGGTGTTACTCTTGAAGATACTCTGGAAGACCAATTTACTCTGCTGGATGCTGATGTGGGTAATCAAGGGGACCGAAGGTATGATGAGTTAGCAGAGAAGATCAGGGCCATAGAATGCAAGAACTCTATGGGTATTGATGTTACCAGCTTGGGGCTGGTCTCAGGAGTCAGAATTCCCCCTAAATTCAAACCTCCCACTTTTGATAAGTATCACGGCAATGCGTGTCCCCAAACACATCTTCAAGCTTACTTTGGGAAGATTTCAGCCCATACGGATGACGAGAAGCTATGGATGCACTATTTTCAGGACAGCCTGGCGGGGGCGTCTTTGACCTGGTACATGAAGTTGAGTAGAGCTGCTGTGAAGAATTGGAAAGATCTGGCAGAAGCGTTCCTGAAGCAATACCAATATAATATTGACATGGCGCCCAACCGCACCCAATTGCAGGGATTGTCCCAGAATGCCAAGGAGAGTTTCAAAGAATATGCACAGAGGTGGAGGGAAATGGCTGCCCAGGTTCAACCTCCCTTGTCAGACAGAGAAATGGCAGATATGTTCATGGGCACCTTGCAAGGGGCCTATCTGGATAGATTAGCTGCTTGTCCGTCAACTGGATTTGCTGATATTGTGATTGCGGGAGAAAGAATAGAAAGTCTGTTAAAGCTTGGAAAGATCCAGGATGTGAGTGGGGCTGGCTCTTCGGGGACGAAGAAACCGTTCGCTAGTAACCAGAAAAGAAGAGAAGGTGATACGAATGCTGTGTTTAGAGGACGAGGCAGAGGGCGTTCTCGAGCTTATTATCAGGTAGATGCTGTGACAATCCCCACACCGTCTGTTCAGAAACAACAACCCCAACAACAAGTTCAACAGCAACAACCTTTTTTCCAGCAAAGGTCTAGACAGAGGGATCGTAAGATGGATCCTCTCCCTATGACTTATGCCGCGCTGTTGCCCCGGCTACTCGAGTTAAAGTTGGTAGAACTCCGTACTATGAAAGCTCCGGTTGCTGGAAACCTGCCACCTAACTTCGATGCTAATGCTCGTTGTGAGTTCCACTCAGGTGCTCAGGGGCACTCCATTGAAAAATGCTGGGCTTTCCATCATAAAGTACAAGATTTGATTGATGCTAAAGCCATCAATTTCTCTCCCGCTCCTAATATTACTCAGCATCCCATGCCTGATCATAGTGCAGCAAATGTGTACGCTATTGAAGATGGGAGGAGATTGAATTTGGTGTTAGACGTTCATTAAGTGAAAACTTCTTTGTTGGTTGTAAAAGATCGTTTATTGAAGGGACAGGTGTTCCCGGGCTGTAATCAAGATTGCTCTGAGTGTATGAATCAGGAGAACGGCTGTGATAAGTTGAAGATGGGTTTACAGAATCTGATCGATGAAGGATGTCTACAGTTCGACAGAGTCGTGAAAGACACTGATGAGATATCAACCGTGACCATCTATTACACTCCCGCTGAGATTCAAATGCCGGTCAATGCAGTTCCCGTGGCGAGTGTTGTGCCAGAAGGGCCCAGTCCTGTCACTATCACGGTGCCAGGACCAATTCCGTTCACATCTACGAAAGCTATCCCATGGCACTATGGGGCAGATGTATATTACGAAGGTAAAAAGCAGGAAGTTGAGCCGTCAGTCAGCCCAAATATTGATAATGTAGGGGGTGTAGGGGGCTTTACAAGGAGTGGAAGGTTGTTCGCTCCCCAAACCTTGAGAAGTGATAAGGAGGTAGAAGCTGCAGCAAAGGCTAAGGGTAAACAGGTGGTTGAAAGTGCGCCTACACCTGAAGCAGAGACAAAGATTACTTTTGATAAGGAAATGGAAGAATTTATGAAGATAATCAAGAAAAGCGATTATAAGATTGTGGACCAACTGAATCAGACCCCTTCAAAAATTTCAATCTTGTCACTATTGATGTGCTCTGATGCGCACCGGCAGGCGTTGTTGAAAGTGTTGAAGAGTGCATACGTGCCACAAGAAATTACTGTTAATCAGCTCGAGGGCGTAATCTCCAATGTTAATGTCAGCCATGGCTTGGGCTTTACAAGTAGAGATTTGACTGTTGAAGGAAGAAACCATAATAAGGCTTTGCATATCACGATGGAGTGTAAGGGCGCAGTGTTATCTCATGTACTGGTAGACACTGGTTCATCACTTAATGTCTTGCCCAAGAAGGCATTGATGAAGCTGGAAGTTGATGGTTTGATCTTAAGGCCTAGTGAATTGGTGGTCAGAGCATTCGATGGGACCAGACGATCTGTGTTTGGTGAGGTGGAATTGCCCATACAAATTGGACCACAGGTATTCAAATCCACGTTCCATGTAATGGACATACAACCTGCATATAGCTGCCTATTGGGACGCCCTTGGATTCACGGAGCCGGGGCTGTTACTTCTACTCTACATCAAAAGCTGAAGTATGAGTTTGAAGGGCAGGTTGTGACAGTGTGTGGGGAGGAAGACATCTTTGTGAGTCACTTGTCCACATTCAAGTACATTGAAATGGATGGGGAAATTCATGAGATGCTGTGCCAATCATTTGAAGCAGTTAATATTGACGATGCACCTGAGTCTTCTTCTGTACCAGTTGGGGCTGGTACCTCCATTTCATCTTACAAACAAGCTGTCGAAGTCGTCAGGGCAGGCAACGCCCAAGGTTGGGGCAGGTTGATAGAGACCCCAATGAAGGAAGACAAATTTGGTATTGGTTATCATCCCTCTACAACTTCAGATGCAGGGAGCAGGGGACCCATTACTTTCAATAGTGGGGGAATTATCTACACGGACCAGTCTTGTGCAGCCACAGAGGATAGTGTTGACAGTGATTGTGACCTGGACAACTGGGTACGCCCTCATGTTCCGGGACAACAAGTGCAAAACTGGTTCGTTGAAGAAGTCATCCGGGTTACTCTTCAGACAGAGTAATTTTTCTTTGTTTTTTCTAACCATAATGCATGTCAAAATCTTGCGCTCTGCCCAAGGCGTATAGATTCATTTGTAGGGCCACCATGGTTGCATTTGCAATGTTTAATCATTAATAAAGGACGTTTTGCAATCAAATTTTGTTCTCTGTCTTTCAGTTTTTATTTTTTGCACAAAAAATATAAAATGGCAATGTTTCATTTTCTTTTGTTTTGCTTAAAAATAAATTCTAAAATAAGGCATGAACCCGTTCATGCAGACTTGATCCTCCGGATACCACTGATAACGATTTTGATATGGCCATGTATGACTTTGACAATCCGATTTATCAAGCCGAAGAAGGGGACGAGAAAGATTGTGAACTTTCTGAAGAACTGGCCAGATTGTTGAAACAAGAGGAAAGGGTCATCCAGCCTCATCAGGAGACTGTAGAAATCATCAATATTGGTACCAAGGACGCCAAGAAAGAGATCAGGATTGGTGCCAGCTTGCAAGCAGATGTGAAGCAAACTTTGACGGAAATGTTGCGCGAGTATGTTGACATCTTCGCCTGGTCGTATCAAGACATGCCGGGGTTGGATACGGATATTGTCGTGCACAGGCTGCCATTAAGAGAAGAATGTCCGCCAGTCAAGCAGAAACTTCGTCGGACTCACCCCGACATGGCCTTAAAGATTAAGGAGGAAGTCCAGAAGCAGTGGGACGCTGGTTTTCTTGCTGTGACAAAGTATCCTCCATGGGTAGCCAACATCGTGCCAGTACCGAAGAAAGATGGAAAAGTGAGAATGTGTGTGGATTATCGAGATCTTAATAAAGCTAGCCCGAAAGATGATTTTCCACTACCTCATATTGATGTGCTGGTCGATAATACAGCTCAGTTTTCAGTGTTCTCATTTATGGACGGTTTCTCCGGGTACAACCAGATCAAGATGGCACCTGAAGACATGGAGAAGACCACGTTCATTACTCCGTGGGGTACATATTGTTATAAAGTAATGCCTTTTGGGTTGAAAAACGCAGGGGCAACGTACCAGCGGGCGATGGTGACATTGTTTCATGACTTGATTCATAAGGAGATCGAATGTTATGTGGATGATATGATTGCCAAGTCGAGAACAGAAGAGGAACATCTGGTTAACCTGAAAAAGCTGTTTGAAAGGTTGAGAAAGTTCCGTCTGAGATTAAATCCAAACAAGTGCACGTTTGGGGTGCGTTCTGGAAAGTTACTGGGTTTCATTGTGAGCGAAAGAGGAATCGAGGTTGATCCTGCCAAGGTGAAAGCAATACAAGAAATGCCTGAACCGAGAACAGAAAAAGAGGTTCGTGGTTTCTTGGGTAGATTGAACTACATTGCAAGGTTCATATCTCACCTAACAGCCACGTGTGAGCCAATATTTAAATTGTTAAGGAAAGATCAAACGGTCAGGTGGAATGACGATTGCCAATTGGCATTCGATAAGATAAAAGAATACTTGCAGGAACCTCCGATTCTAATACCTCCAGTTGAAGGGAGACCGCTGATAATGTATCTGACAGTGCTTGAAGGTGCCATGGGTTGTGTTCTCGGTCAACATGACGAGACAGGTAGGAAGGAGCATGCTATTTACTACCTGAGCAAAAAGTTCAATGATTGTGAGTCCCGATACTCAATGCTTGAAAAGACATGTTGTGCGCTTGCATGGGCCGCTAAGCGATTGAGGCAATATATGGTTAGGCACACGACCTTGTTGATTTCAAAAATGGATCCTATCAAGTATATTTTCGAGAAACCAGCATTGACAGGCAGAGTTGCACGGTGGCAAATGGTCTTGACAGAGTATGACATTCAGTACACTTCACAAAAGGCCATCAAAGGAAGTATCTTGTCCGACTATCTCGCGCAACAGCCGATTGATGATTACCAACCCATGAAGTTTGACTTCCCTGATGAGGACATCATGTTTCTCAAAGCTAAGGACTGCGAGGAACCACTTCCGGAGGAGGGGCCAGACCCTGAATCCAAATGGAGTCTGATGTTTGATGGGGCTGTCAATATGAATGGGTGCGGAGTTGGAGCAGTCCTTATCACGCCGGAAGGTGTTCATATGCCTTTCACTTCCCGAATAACTTTCGGGTGCACCAACAATGAAGCAGAGTACGAAGCTTGTATAATGGGGATCGAGGAGGCGATTAATCTACGGATTAAGACCCTTGATATATTTGGTGATTCAGCTTTGGTAATCAATCAAGTGAAAGGGAGTTGGTACACGCACCAAGCAAATCTAGTGCCGTATAGAGATTATACGAGGAGATTGCTGACATTTTTCACAACAGTGAAACTGTACCATATTCCTCGAGATGAGAATAGGTTCGCGGATGCCTTGGCCACTTTGTCTTCCATGATCAAAGTGCAAGGATGGAACCATGTACCTAAGATTGAGGTATCCCGCCTTGACAGACTAGCATTTGTGTTTGCGGTCGATGCAGCGTCTGATGACAAGCCATGGTTCTATGACATTAAGTGTTTCTTAAAGAGTCAAGAGTACCCGCCCGGGGCATCGTCCAAAGATAGGAAGACGTTGAGAAGGTTAGCTGGTAGTTTCTTCTTGAACAAAGATGGCGTGCTGTATAAAAGAAATTTTGACACGGTCCTGCTTAGATGTGTGGATAGACATGAAGCAGACTTGTTGATGATTGAAGTGCACGAAGGCTCTTTCGGTACTCATGCCGGAGGGCAGGAAATGGCTAAAAAGTTGTTAAGGTCGGGATATTATTGGTTGACTATGGAGTCAGATTGTTGCAAATATGCCCGCAAATGCCATAAATGCCAGATCTATGCAGACAAGGTGCATGTGCCTCCAAATCCGTTGAGTATCATGTCGTCGCCTTGGCCGTTTGCCATGTGGGGCATTGATATGATCGGAAAGATTGAGCCTACAGCTTCCAATGGTCATCGTTTCATCTTGGTGGCAATTGATTACTTCACCAAATGGGTTGAAGCCGCATCCTATGCCAATGTTACAAAGCAAGTGGTCGCTCGTTTCTTAAAACGGGATATCATTTGCCGATATGGAGTTCCCGAAAGAATCATTACTGATAATGGTTCTAATTTGAACAATAAGATGATGGCTGAGTTATGCCGGGACTTCAAAATCGAACACCACAATTCTTCTCCGTACCGCCCAAAGATGAATGGCGCGGTCGAAGCGGCCAACAAAAATATCAAGAAGATTGTGCAGAAGATGGTGGTCACGTACAAAGATTGGCATGAGATGATACCATTTGCTTTGCATGGGTATCGAACGTCGGTACGCACGTCCACTGGGGCAACCCCATTCTCACTTGTATATGGTATGGAGGCAGTGCTACCGGTTGAAGTAGAGATTCCGTCCCTCAGAGTCATGATGGATGTTAAGCTAGATGAAGCTGAATGGGTACGAGCCAGATTTGATCAGTTGAGCCTTATTGAGGAAAAGCGATTGGCGGCTGTATGTCATGGGCAACTATACCAGCGCAGAATGAAGCAGGCATTTGACCAAAAGGTGCGTCCTCGGGTTTATAAAGTCGGAGATGTGGTACTCAAAAGGATCCTTCCTCCCAATACAGATCACAGGGGCAAATGGACTCCTAATTATGAAGGTCCATTCGTGGTTAAAAAGGTTTTTTCGGGCGGAGCTTTATTGCTTACAACCATGGATGGCGAAGACTTTTCATCCCCTGTCAACTCGGACGTAGTCAAAAAATACTTCGCATGAATAGACCCGCTGGATAATAAAAATAAAAAAATCCAGGCAAAAAAGGGCATCCCGGCGAACCAAAAACAGAATAAGGTTCGGGCAAAAATTAGGGATATAATTGAAAAAAATTGTACACCCGGTAAGTTGAAAACCCGAAAGGGCAACTTAGGCAAAAAAGGGTATCCTGGTGGATCGAAAACCTGAAAGGGCGGTCCACACAAAAGAGGGATTTAAGCGAATGACTACAGTCTGAGTTATCTGTACCCATTACCGTTTGAACAACTGACGTTCTGAAGAATAGGAATCGGTCTGATCATTCCTCAGAAGGCAAGGTCGGCGAGTTTTGAAGATATACAGGTCATAACAGAATGGAAACTCAGTGGAATTCCGTTTTCACATTGCCATTAGGATAGTTTTTTTTCTCAATTTTCAGCGATCACCTCTTTCCAGGGATTGCTTCCAGATGTAATTGCCTATTCTGGGCTCTCAGTCAATAAATTGAATTTCAATAAAAAGCTTTCTATTTTGGTTTTATTGCTTTGTTTGCAAAAACGTCCTAATTGTTGATAAAACATTGCATTTGAAAACATGGCAGCCTTGCAATAACATGCGCAGAAAAAATATTTGAAATTACTTCGAATGTTGAATACTCCCGGATGGTGGATTCTAGCCACGCAATATTCGGGGCATGTGGGCATATTCTTTTGTTACAGGTAGCAGGTGCAGATGATTTTAAGCACAAGACCAGCAATAAATCACCCCACGCAAAAAACTGGGGCAATTATGGGTAAGGAGATCGGCGTTCATCGTTCGGTCGACGATTGTTCATAACGGGTCGATATCAGTGAATTAAGTTCAACTGGGTACCGTTGCATCTTATTAAGTCGATTCTCTTATTCAGTCCTTCCAACAGCTACAAGCTTTTCTATGTCGATAACGGTCACAGGTTCCCCAAAAGAGTGGTCTCGTCGATACCGAAACTGATGGTCATTATCCCCAGCGAAGTCACAAGAGTTTGAAGAGGCTAGATCTTCTGTAAAATCCTCTTATGACATCCTCTGCGGGGACGAATTGTTGTGTTGTCCAAGCATGGGGCATGATTGTTCCCCAGCATGAAGTGTTGGTCACCCCAGTAGAGTTTGAGGACAGTTGGTCTTCTGTAAAATCCTCTCGAAAGGCATTCCCCAACATGAGACGTTTTAAAGCAGTTTTCTCCAACAGAGTTTGTTATAAACCCGTCATCCCTAACGGAATTGTCTAAAGGGAAGCTCGCCTAACATGGGGCATTGTAGTACTTATCCTAAGCTCGACAGTCACATTCTTCAGCAGACTACTGTGGAGTTGCTTTGGGTTTCCCCAACAGATCTCTAAGGACTCTTTATAGCAAGTTGCAGTGGAATGTTCTAACCAGGATTTGCATATCCCTGGCAGAGTAGCCCTGATACCCAGCAAGATCGTATCTCTGGTCATGGTATCCCCACAGAGGTCAGCATCGAATCTTGTCAGCAACTTCCAGCTGAGTTGTTATTCTCTCCGCAGAGGTTTATCAGATCGACAGAATCTATTCCTCAACAAGGATGGTACAGCCTTTCCCCAGCCGGGTCAGAAGGTTGATAATCCCTATAAAGGAGCTTGGGTCGAATAAATCCCCAAGCAGAGTTTTAATGGCTCATTTCCCCAGCAGGACGTCATTTAAAAATTCTCATCCCCAGCGGAATCGCTGTGACCAGAATTCGTTCCCCCAAACAGATGGAATAATTCCTGGCAGAGTCGTCATTCCCTCATATCTTAAAGTCCAATTTATTTTTGGCAAGCTTGACAATTCGAAGCAGACGGATTGTTCATCCATTCGCCAGCAGAGATATTATCCTTTTAGGAGTCTCCGAGATTAAATCATTGATTGTGGTTCCTCAGCAGAGTCGGCAGAGATGTCTGGCGCAGAGGCAGAGAGTAATTCGATTTTAAGATTCTAAAAGTCCAACAGTGGATTGGCGAAAGGTCCATCTAAGGGTGGCATATTCTAAAAGTCCAACAGTGGATTGGCAAAAGTCCGTCTTCGGGTGGCAAAAGTCCAACAGTGGATTGGCAAAAGTCCGTCTTCGGGTGGCAGAAGTCCAACAGTGGATTGGCAAAAGTCCGTCTTCGGGTGGCAAAAGTCCAACAGTGGATTGGCAAAAGTCCATCTTCGGGTGGCAAAGCAGCTAAAAGTCCAACAGTGGATTGGCAAAAGTCCGTCTTCGGGTGGCAAAAGTCCAACAGTGGATTGGCGAAAAGTCCGTCTTCGGGTGGCAAAAGTCCAACAGTGGATTGGCAAAAGTCCATCTAAGGGTGGCATATTCTAAAAGTCCAACAGTGGATTGGCAAAAGTCCAACAGTGGATTGGTAAAAGTCCGTCTTCGGGTGGCAGAAGTCCAACAGTGGATTGGCAAAAGTCCGTCTTCGGGTGGCAAAAGTCCAACAGTGGATTGGCAAAAGTCCGTCTTCGGGTGGCAAAAGTCCAACAGTGGATTGGCAAAAGTCCGTCTTCGGGTGGCACGAAGCTGCAAAGTCCACCAGTAGTGTGGCAGGCCAGTAGTCGTCTGGAATTGCATAAAAGACATTATTAAAGTCCACTAGTAGTGTGGCAGGCCAGTAGTCGTCTGGAATTGCATAAAAGACATTATCAAAGTCCACCAGTAGTGTGGCAGGCCAGTAGTCGTCTGGAATTGCATAAAAGACATTATTAAAGTCCACCAGTAGTGTGGCAAGCCAGTAGTCGTCTGGCGTCGTTCAAAAAGACATTTCCAAAGTCCACCAGTAGCGTGGCAGGCCAGTAGTCGTCTGGAGTTGCATAAAAGACATTATTAAAGTCCACCAGCAGCGTGGCAAGCCAGTAGTCGTCTGGTGTCATTCAAAAGACAATTTTCTCCGACAATGTGTCATTGAAGATTCAAGCCAGCAATGTCGTGGAAGTTTCTTCTTCATCATCCAGAGCAAATTTTTGGTTATATTTGGTATTCAATCACTATATACCTTGAAAGTCCGAAAGCAATTGCTTTCAGGCATTCAGGTCTACAGCGCTTGAATAGGGGCAGCTGTAATACCCCAAAATTTGCTCTCCCCTTTTGTCATCATAGCATGGCATTATCATTTATCATATCATATCCACCTCATTAACATTACATTGCATTTAACATAGAAAAATGAAGCATGGCATCCTCCTTACCATCAGGGCATGTGATCAGGTGGAAGGTGGACAATCAAGGAATCATTCAAAGCACAAAAAGGTCAATCAAGTTGGCTCTAGGCAAGCCAAGAGGTCTCTCATGGCTCATACTATCTCAATTGATCTTCCAAAACCTCAAGGAAGTGAGATTCAATGGGAGATTGAAGCACTACATCTTTCACTATGCAAGAGGTTCAAAAATTGAAGGAAAACCCTCAAAAGAGATAGCTCATTGATTCAAAATCATTCTCAAGTGGCATTTCTCATCATCCTTTAAGAGGATACACAACATACTCTGAGGAATTGGGATTTGGAAGATGTGCAATTTCCTCCTAACCAGAGAGGGTCAAGATTAGGGTTTCCAATTAAATCAGGGTATTTCTGTTTTTTTGAACAAAACTTGATGTCATGGTATTCCATATGTCCCTAAGTGTATGTATGTGGAAAATTGCATCTCAATTGGTTTTAGAAGTGGTTCAATTGGAAGAAAGATAAAAAATCAGGGAATTTGGGGCCAAGTCAAATAATCAGGGGAAAAAGTCAACTCTTGACTTTTTGAGCCCAAAATCATGAAATTCATGTTACATATGTCCAATGTACAAAATTTGATCAAGAAACTCCAAAGGAATCATGAAAAAAATCAAGATGTGGAAAGTTGCCATTTTTGGATGAAGTAGGGTTGCTAAAAATAGCAAGTTTTGGCCATTTTGCATCAGAGTTTGAACCAAGGCCATTTAAATTTGGAGCACCAAATGAAAAATCCACTCTGCCTCAATGAAAGATCTTGTTTTAAGCTTCAAATCCATGTGTAGAACATCTCCATTGGATAAAAATTGAGTGAGATATGATGGATCAAAGTTGGAGGAAAGTAGGCCCAAAACCATGTCATGACCAAGTTTGGCCAGGTCTGCGCGCAGTCATTTTCTCAAACAGTTGGTGGACAAGATGTATGGATCAATTACTCATAGTTAGAGGCTTCAACTGAAAAATCTTGCAACATCAAAGTTGCTCCCCTATGTGAGATCTTCAAGATTGATGTTCATGATTTTTTCATATGATCAAAGGATAAGGAATTATGATAGCTCAAAGATTGGTCAATACAACTGAAAATCCATGCCATGCACACCTTGCCAGCCAACCTCATTTCCTCGCCCATGACCAGTTTCCAAACCTTATTGTTCTAAGTCATTCTCAACCTCTCCCAAGCATCATTTCCATTCAATTTTCATACCAAAGTAGTTCTACTACAATCCCTCTTGCCAATGACTCCAAGAACTCATCAAATCATCCACAATGCAAAGAGAAAATCACCATTAAACACCCATGTCTGCAAACTGTTATAAAAAACCAGAAAAAAAAACCAATGTTGTTGATGTTGTTGGTACAAGCTTGCACGTGCTTTATTCATACCAGCTATCCATTGCCTTTTTAAACCAAACACATTGCATACACACCATAGCACGTGCTATGCATGAAAGTAGAAATGACAAGCTTGCTGAAAAAGTTTTGTGTTACACAGCCTTGCCATTCCATTTCTCTTGTCACCATCACCATAGCTTACCATGAACTATCATCACCTTATCATTGCTCTCCCTAACTAACTTGACTCAGTTAGTTAGGGATGACTCACCTAAACCACCATGACTCAGTTGATTCACCTAGTTAACCATGGTTAAGCTCAACATATAAAACAAATCTTCCCTTCACGAATTGGAGGTAGCTTCATTTTTCTGATATTCGATTGAGAAACTCTTTCCATTCTCTCAATTCCTCCACATTTCAACTGATTTTCGAGCTCCACTTCATCTCCCTCATCTTCTTCTCAGAATCTCTCTGATTCTCTCTCCCATTTTCATCACATTGCAACTGTTTTGAATCTTGGATTTCAGCTCTCCTTCACTGAAGTATCATCCACTCTTGTATCTAAGCCTTTATTTGGCCACATTGGAGCTCAAGAACTCAAGGCAACATCTCTGGTTTTCTTTTGAACAAAGAATCTTCAAGTTTCAGGTTTGGAATTTCTTAACTCTTCTGGTGTGATTCATTGATTTTTAAGCTTGTTTCATGTTGATTATGGCTTATTAGAAGCAATGAAACATTTCTGGCTAGTTGATAGACCTCTCAGAGGTGTAGATCTAAACTTAGGGCAAAATGTTTGTGATCATTTCTTGCTGTGTGTGCATTGTTTGGTGATTTCAGTGCTAAATTCTTGATGTACGTAAGTTTAGCTTTCGTTTGGTATGTGGATTGTGAATTTCTGGAAGAATTAAAGTTGCAGACGGTGATGGTTGACCGGAGAAGGCGACCGGAGGTCCTTCTCCGGCCGGTGGTCTTCATGTTAGGGTTTTATGACCAGTTTGAATGTGATCCGTTGGATGAGTGTGATCTAATGGCTACCATGCTGCCAACACATAAAAAAAAGCGTGCAAGTCACATGCCAATTTTCTGAACTCATTTAAACGTTTTGTGGCGTGATACACGATAGGGATTGTGGTCACTCACGCACATGCATTGATTTCAATTACTTTGACTATGGTTTGACTGTGACTTGATCCAATGGCCATGAGGGAGTCAATTTTGTTGACTGAGAGTCCATGCTTGTTAGTATGTTCTGCGTGCTTAATGGACCTAACCAGATTGCTATTCACACCTCCTCTTTTTTAAAGCCCAATGAATTTGCACTGTCCAATTGCTATGTTCATACCCCCCTGCATTTTGCATTTTTTTTTCATTTTTTTTTTCTTTCTACACGTTTGATTTTTAATTTTTAAAAAATACCAAATTGCATTATTAAATTCCACAAAAATTCATGTGTACTCTTAAAACATTTAGGAAATTTTCCATGATTTTATTTCTTGATTTTATGACCTTTTTACCCCTGGTCCATAATTTTCTTTGAATTTCCATTTAGATGCATTCTAAGCATGATACATGAATTTGTTTAATTTTGTTCTTGCTCATTACCAACTATTTTGACATGATTCTTTTTGCATTGATTCACTAATACATTGAAGCATGTTATATGATTTTTGTTTGATTTTTTAGGTCACTTTATTACATGTCTTGATGCCTATATTTGTACCACTTTGCATGATGTTTCAATTTGACCTAATTGCTTTGTTTGAAGTCATTTTGCTTTGAATTTTGATATGCTATTTTGATATGTGATTTATCTCTGATTAGTGAACTCCAATACCATGTTTTCATAATTTTCATGAGGACATTTGATTTTTGCTTGATGCATTTCATTTAAGGCATTATGACATGTTATATCATTGTAATCTTTAGTGCATGTTTGCATGAATTCTTTTGTGCACATTTGTATGAGCATTTGCATATGTTATGAGCCATTCATATGATATTATAGGTCTTTGATACACATTATAGGTCATCTTTACATGTTCATTTCAATTTGAACTTTGTGCATCATTAACATGTATTGTTTGCCCTTTCCTTTTGAACTTTCATTTCAATTCTTCTTATATTACTTCTTGAATGTCTTGAAGTTATCTCATAAATACTTTTGAGATGTTCATAAACCATTTTCCATTTAGTTTCAATTCTGGTTGTTGATTTACATGTTCCATTTATGCATGTCCTCTTCATTTCTTTCCATCTTTCATCTACCCTTTCTTCTTGTAACATGTTTAAAAGCTAATGGATGATGTTTGTTGCCTATTCACTTGCACTTGTATGATGATATTCATTTGTTGACCATATGATGCCCATTCTGGTTGTGGTTCTAGGATTTGTTTTCTCATTTAATTCTTTGGAGTTTTATGATGCATTACATGTTCTTTTACTTCTTATACTTCTTATACATGTTTACTAACCATGTAGGGGCTTTGGTAAGTTTCAATTGAGTGTGGATAAGGAATCCACATTCAACTTCTATCCTTTCTCTTTTACAATTCCATTTTGTGTTTTGTTAAGCACTTATGTGCTTTCTTTTAATAACTCATCACTTTCCCTTTGTGAATTATAATTCATCTTCTACTTTAGAAGTGAATTGTTTAATTCTTTCCTTCTTTAGACTTTAGGTTGAAACCTCACAAACCTTTAGGATCACTCCCTTTAATCTTCAATTAGGATTGAGTCTTAGTCCATATAGGTTTTACCTTTTCTCCTCTCTTGAGTCTCTTTTCTCATCTCAAAGAAAATTCAAAACATATAATAAAGGTAGGCATTTATTGCATTTAGGCCTTTCATATAAAGAAAAGATTATAAGGGGTCTTCTCTTGTAATCTTAGAATGTGTAGCATATGGCCCATCTTAGGTCAATGTGTTACATATTTGATCTTGTATGAGGGACTTAAATACAATACTTATTGAAGGTGCAAATAATAAAAAACACTTCTTCATTTCATAATCAACAAAAACACTTAATAAACACAAGTATGCTAGTGTGTTTGAACCTTAATAATTGGAACTAAGTGTGAGGGTCTTCTTCACACTTAGTGTATTTTCTTACTCATTCCATCTTGGAATGTGAGAATGTACACATTCCAATGACTAAGATCCAGATACACTATCATATGCAAACAAATCCAAAACACTTCCTTCTAAAAGACAAAAACAAACAATAACGTCTTTCCTTCGGGAATTCTTTTCTCACCTCATTCACTCTTAGCGTACGAACGCGCTTCTACTCGTTCTCTTGCAAGATGGTAACGCACTCGGACCAGCGAGCCTGCAACACCTGAGCTAGGACGTAAGCCGTTCTCTAAAAAACACAGACAATCCATCCCTAGTGAGGGGAACTACGTCGCTCTGATTCTCATGTTCCCGATGAGATACGTAGGCAGTGGGGTAGGGCCCATGCGAGCACTTCTTTTATTTTCCCTACATTTGTTTCTCTTTCTCTTTCCGTTCCTTTTCTAGTTCCTCTTCCAGTATTCTTTTCTATCACCCTTTGATCGAAACAAGCAAGCGTGGATCCCATCGGGTACGATGGACGCGAGAGGGTGCTAATACCTTCCTCTCGCGTAACCGACTCCCGAACCCATTTCTCTTGGTCGCAAGACCATGCTTTTCCTTTCTCTTCAGGTTTACGCGGTGTTTCCTTTCCCTCTCATGGGATAAATACACATTGCTGGCGACTCTGTTTCGGTGCCACTTTCGCGTTTGTACTAGGATGAAAATCCCGGGAGCGACAATGGGCTTCTCTTATCTAGATGGTGATTTTTAGATAGAATTGTACTGGGAAGGGATTAAGCGAGGAGTTGTAAACAGGGGAGTTTAGCTCTAAATTAATACTACTAATAGTGAATTCATTCCTGGCTTGGTAACCCCCAGATGTAGGTGATTTGCACCGAACTGGGTTATCATATTCTGTGTGGTTGGTCATTCTGCAATTTACAATTCAGTTTTGATTAACATGTTATAACAAATGTCGAAACATCTGTCCTGTTGCTGCTGCTGATATTCTGAATATCAGTTTGCTGTTCTGTTCTTATTTTAAAGTTGTGCAGATACCAATGTCTTAACATGTGTTAGGACATCTGTTATCTGCTATGCCAGAATTTCATGGTCCAAGAAAATCATGTCACTCACTCATTCAGACATTGAGTAATATGATCCAATGTATGGGGGAGTTGCCATGATCCATAACTGTGGGGAGTTCCCTAACGTCCCTCTTCTTGGCACTAAAGGATGCATCAACTACAACCCCGTCCTTGCTCGTCGTCAGCTTGGATACCCGATGAAAGAGAACCCCAACCCTATTTATTTGGAAGGAATTTTCCTTAAGGATGGAGAAAAACGTGAGCTCAAGGCCAAAATCGTGCACGCTTGGCGTCACGTACACACGAAGGGGATGACTGCCTTGGGGTACCCTGATTGCACTGTTTCGAAACCATATCTGATGTAGGTTTAAGAGAGGGCTATGAAGCTAAAGATGCCCTATGCTCATCATGAGCCAATCCCTATGGCTCCTAGAGATCCTGCCATCATCTTCATGAGTGAGGAAGAGAAATTGAAGATTTCCTTAGCTAAGGCCAAAAGAGAAAGAAAGGATTGGAAGAATAAATACTTTGTGGTCAGCCGAGAAAATGAAGAGCTTCAAAGACTTCACCGTCAGAGGGAGGAAGAAGAAGCTGCAATGAAAAGGGGGGAAAAAGAAACTGCAAAGAAGAGGAAGGCACAAGAGGATTTATTTTCCTCTCGTGTATCTCCAGTACCGGCTGATAGCTCTGGCATGCCTCCGACTTCTGTGGCGTGGAAGCTTTATGTGGATAGGCTTATCATGGAGAAGGCAAAGATGCAAGAAAGAATTGACAAGCTTACAAAGGGAGCACATAGAGAAGGAGAATCCTCTTGTCAGAAGGATTAGGCTCTTAGTTTCCTCATTATGTTGATTATCTTGTATTTGGTTCTTTTTGTATTTTGGCTCTTGGATATGTACTGAATGTTTTATAAAACTTTCAATTATTGATTAATGGAAATGTTGCTTTTATTTTAAAATATATTCTCTATTATTGTAATGTTTGTAAACATAATTTTGGGTTCCTTGAAAGGAAGGTAAGAACAATGGAAGGAAACAAAATCTTTGGTGCTGATGCCAGAGATATGTGCTTATTATTTGGATTGGTGATTGATGCGGTGTTTTCGCAAGTATAGGAATCGCGTCAGAGTAATACAAAAGATTATCGATCCCACAGAGACCAAACGTCAATCTATCAATTTCTATCGTTACGATGTTTATCTAAGGCAAATCAATCGGGAGTTCGAGAGTGCACAGTAAAAGCAGAGTAAAGTACGAAGATATAAAATTCAATAAACAACAGGCTTGAATATAATTCACACAGTCAGATAATATTCCAAATGCTTGTAAATAGAGCTACTTATGGGGTAATGTTTTCTACTTATGAAAAGAACTAATTTAACGGGAATTGTCGCTTTCGCGTATTCATAACTGAGTTTATCCCTTAATCGAACCCTCTTATTGTCACTTATAAAAAGGCGCGCATTGCGTTAAAGTAATAAACCTATTTTTAATAAATATAGTTTCTTGACTCAGTTGAAAAGTATTTTGACTTGGAACTTTTAACAAAAAGAGGTTCATGCGAACCGGACTTTAAACCCATAAACGCGTCCGAAAATAGTTTTAAAATTGTTTTTCTAAAGTATTAAAAACTCCTACTTAACTGGACAAAGCGCTTTCGCTTCCTTTGAACAGTTAAAACTAACCAAGTTTAACTAAAGGTTGGACGGCTTTCGATCTTGCCCAACAGAAATAAAGTACAGAAAACTTGTGTCAAAAATCAAAATAACCCCTAAGCATTTCTATCGACACATTGTATGGAATATTACTTTAACTATGATCCTTACATTCTAACCTTTAAGGTTTAGCCGGACATGGAAATGTAAATAGACATGTTGAAATAGATCATGTTAAAGTAAATTTAAAAAGGTTTTGAAAGTAAAGCGAGTGCGAGAAATAAATAAAGTAAACGTGAGTGCGAGAAATAAAGAAAGTAAATGCGAGTGCGAGAAATAAAGAAAGTAAATGGGAGTGCGAGAAATAAAGAAAGTAAATTCTGAACTTGTAAATCAAACCTGCTCCAAATCGGAGGCTTTAAATCTGGTACAACTGGAAGTAAATGACTGGAAATGAAAATGGCGGCAGGATTAACTTCTACTAGAGTGCTCCAAACTCGATTACAGACTCGATCAAACAGTGTGATAACTCCCCGATGTGAAGAGTTTATCACTTTATAATACTGAAATATATAGCTTGAGTTCTGAAACTAAACTTGGATGAAGAAAAGGGATTCATAACTCGTCTATTTATAGCCTAGAAAATTAACATGGAAGGACAAAAGTGCCCCCCAACTTCTTTTGGGAGGGAAATCAAATGACAAAGGTGGCGCCCGGCACCCCCTCATGGCGCCCTCCATGTGAACCAAAGGAGAAAGAAGTGGAGATCGTGGCAGTTGACAGCAGTTGACTCTCATCCAAGTCATGGCCTACCCTATGGCGCCTGCCATGGTAGATGTCGTGTGTACAATTTCCTCAAAAGCTGGTTTTCTTGCTCGTTTTTCTTCATTTCTTCACAAGGAGCTCTGGAACTACAAAGAACCTGAAAACAAAACAAAACACAAGCATAACACAAGAAAATGGCAATAAAATCCTAAGAAACATGTGTAATTCGAGTCAAATACGTAGTGTGTTTCAGTGTTATCAAATTCTCCCACACTTAGACCTTTGCTTGTCCTCAAGCAAAACACTTTATAGCTCGTGACAGAAAAAGGTGGTATCAGCGAATAATTTGGGCTAAAAGGGCTTCTAAGTTCAAGCTAGGATGAAGTGATAGGTACTAACTAAGTGAACCAAGGGTATCGTAATGACACTTTTTCGCAGATATGGACATAAACTTCGTTCCTATACGAACCAATCCATACCACCCCACTGTACGTAGGCCTACCTTTTGCATCTCTTTTGGGTCCTCTTCATTCTAGTGCAATCACATTAAGCCCATTATCCGTACATACTCATAGTAAAGTGACCGATTAGTGATTCTAATCTCAAGCATGGGGCTCTGGTACACAAACCGGTGTAACCCCTTTTATTGACCCAATTGTAGTTGTGGGGGATCGAATCATAACCCGCCCTACCAAGTCCAGCACCAGATACCTCTGAACCAACCAACAATGGGCAAATGTTATTATATATATATATATATATATATATATATATATATATATATATATATATATTTATAACTTTTTGGGTTAAATGACCTTGTGAGGGTTGTATTTTTTATGAAGCACAACATACAGATGATTCACTTATATTCATCGGTCCCCTACGTAGAGCATGCTTAGGCCGGAGCTGACTGCTAGGATAAACTACTAAGGACCTACTCAAAAAGATAATTAAGGCCATGGTATATGGGGTATCGGGGTCGATTCCTATAATCACGAAGCCTATGGTGTTAAAACGATACCGATGTTTCAAAAAAAAAAGTTTTCCCAAGTCATCCGCATCCTAACTCAAAGCCAAATTTTCATAACAATACACTTTCTTTTGTCGAAAAATTTTTTTGGTAAGGCTAAGGAAATGGGGAAATAGGGATACACTACACAGATGACTCGTCAAGCACATGCATATTCTAAAAACAAACTAAAAACAAGATAAATAAACTAGAAAGCAATAAAAAAGAAAAAGGAAAGAAAATGCAAGTAAAACAGATAAAGTCTCCTCCCACACTTAAATCGAACATTGTCCCTAATGTTTCGAAATAAGATAGGGAAAGAGTAACCTGGAAGATCTATGGCATGCTGCTGGTACTCTCGCCACCGTGCGGTGAATGCCTAGGGTGACGAGATCTGCTGCGGCGATGATTGCTCTGAGAAGATGCGAACTCGTCGAATCTGGTGGTCAAAGCAGCCTGAGATTGCATGATACTTTGAATGGAGCGGTCTGTCTGCTGTTGTGACTCATGCATGAATCTCATGTTGTCGGTCAGTTGCTGCTGGATGGCAGCAAGCAAGCCATCACACCTTTCTTCTCTGGCCAACTGGTCGCGCCACATCTGCTCAGTAATATAGAAACCAAGAGATGTACATGCAGAAGGGTGAGAAGAAGACGGTGCAGTGGGTGCATGTGATACATGGTGGGGTGACATATGATGATCTGGAGACTGCTCTCGCTGGTCAAACTTGTCATCAGTCTCGTTCCCGTCCTCAGTAGGAACATTAGGAGGCAATGGACCCGTAACAGGTGGAGCATCTAAATCATAGGTCCAGTTCCTCTGTACACGTACATCAGTACGTCTAGTGCATGGCAAAATAACAGATGGGATAGCCACTCCATGGATCATAAGTTCATAGCCCTCCTCTCTCCTGACTCTACACAATTTCATATCTTTTAGAAATTTTAAATTAATTGTGTGAGGAGGAAGAGGTGCCAAGGTGGCTATCTCAGAGTCGAGGTTTAGAGCCCTAGCAATAGACGTAATCAAACCTCCAAAAGCAATGGTACCTGTACTCTTAATAACAGCAGTCATGTGAGCAATCATAAAAGGAACCAAATTAATCCTCCTATTTGTGAGGCACCCTTGCAAAAACAGAAGTTCTTTTGCATTCACTTTGTTTGGATTCTCCCGGCCAAAAATAGTACAAGCCAATATATAACGAAAAACACTGATGGCCGGGTTATGGATCCTTGAGACAAGAATCCCTTCAAAAGAAGTAATTGGAAAATTTGACAATCTTTGCCAGAAGGAAAATGCCGCAACCGACCAATCAGAATCCAAAGGTGCTTCACAAATAGCGCCATCCCCAAAAGGTAATCCTAATCTCGATACTAGTTCGTCGGTGGTGAATTCATATTCAACATTAAACATTCTAAATTTCACCGTACCGACTGTCCTAGCAGTGTCAGGACGAACAATGTAAATCAAGGAACTCAAAAATTTCTGGGTCAACCTTTCAAAAGTGGGTTCTTGCCTAGCAAAAATATCGTGTAATCCTAAGACATCTAGCAAGTGAAAAACGCTATGATAAATACCTAGAGTATAGAGACAGTCTACGTCGACGTACCGGGTCGAGATAATCTCTCGTGCTTGCAATTTCTCGAGAAGTTTCTTTTGCCTTTCCCCGGGCTTGCCTTGGTGAAGGATATAACCGTCATACTCCATTGATGCACCTTTGAGGTTGAAAATGAGAGAAATGAATTTTTGTAGAAGGATGGTGAAAAATGGATTTTTAAGAGATTTTGATGGATGGGTATGAAAATGGATGTTGGAAAGGTTAATGGGATGGTGAGTAGATGAAAAAGTTGTGAACTTTATGGGGGTTGATGGAGGTTTTCGGATGGGTAAAAATGGAGGTTAGGGAGGTTGAAGGTGAGAAAATGGGAGAAATGGTGGTTCTGCCCCGCATATAGTTTCAGACCCCATGCCGGGCGCCATGGACTATATGGCTGGCGCCACCTTTGTAAAAAGTCTGGGCCAGATTTTTGCTTTGCTTTCTTGGGCTTTCTTCTCCTCTTTTATTTGGGTGGTGCAGGTAGCACTTCCTTCTTGTTTTTAGTACATGCATATTTTTTTTGTTAGGTCTAACAATAAAAATACAAATAATAAATAAGTAAATTAATTAATAAAATAAAATTAGAGAATAATAAACATAAAAATGCATATATATATATATATATATATATATATATATATATATATATATATATATATATATATCCAAAGTACATCATGAACAACATGGAAGCCAAATGCGAGAAAGGATTAATCAAGGAATGACATGATCTTCAACTTGTCTACACTCTCAAACATACACAATGTATCAAGAGGACTCCCACTTCAAGGATTAAGCACAAGGATGCTCCCTTCTAGGTGGATCAAGCCTCAAGATCGCCAGTGTCACCAAATTAGGGTTTTGGTCGACCAGGGCCTCCAGATGGAAATTTTCATCTAGGCATAAGGCAAAGATCCAAAACATAACCTAATATGCTCCATGGAACCTCATAAACCCAATCATTAAGTCAATTTTGCCTCAGGGGATGCATTCATAAAAAATCAGGAATTAGGGTTTCTTGACCTAATTCACCCCTAAGTTGACTTTTGGGACAAATCATGAACCAAGACCTCAAGACATGATTTAAGTGTCTCTAATATACCATATTGATCCATTTGGGACAATGGATTGATCCAAGAAGCTTGAGCAACAAGTTTCAATTTCATCTGAACCACAGTTAGGGTTTCGCGAGAAAAATCAACTGTAACTTTGACTTTTGACCAGGACATGCTCCCAAGCCCTAAGACATGATTCAATACACTCTATACCACCCATGGAACATGTCCATCAAGTTTGATTTAGGTCAAGGACATGATTTCCTGAGGAATTGCACAGTTTGGAATTCATCGGATAAAAAGTCAACTGTGCACAAAAGTCAACTTTGACTTTTTGAGATTTTTCACAAAAATGGATTTTTAACCCTAAAATGATGTTAATGTGTGATTTGAATAATCATTCACAAGAAAAATCAAAGAAAGTGGGATAACTTGTAAAAGGGGTAACCATAAAAACTTAGAAAATTTTCTAAGTTATGAGAAAAAGTGACAAACGTACCAACTTTGGAGGATCATAACTCCTAAACCACAAAGCCATTTTTTCCCATCCAAAGCTTGATTTGTAGATCTCATTGCCCTCTACAAAAACTTCATATTGACCTATGTCCAAATTCCTCATGGATTTTGAGTTATGCAGTGATCAAAATCAAGAAAAGTCACTTTGTTCCAACACTTAGTGAAAATTTCATTAAGTCAGATTTTGCCTTACTTTTTTCCAAATGTAGGGACATTTTTCACTTGGATCCAAAAAGTATCAAAACCAAATATGATCAAACAGTTGTTGTATCATATAAGAGCTTTCCAAAATGACCAAGAACATCACCAAATTCAACTTGATCCATGAGATATGACATTGGCAAGTTGCCTTGCTGAAATCTGCCAAGGCAAGGCAGATTTTTGCACTTTTGGTCGATTTGCCAAAATCAGCCAATTCCAAGCCTTATCATCACCTTGGACACATCTGAGGATTGAATCTAAAGGGGACAATTACTGAGCCAAGCCTCCAAAGTCCTTGGAACAAGAAATAGCATGCTAAACCTAGAATTGCTCAAAATAGGGACAAGACTCCAATTTTGGATTGGAGCATTCAATGGAAGCATTAAGGTGGTATGGACTGAGCCATTGGCAACTAAATTCAGTCAAGACTTATCCAAGACCAAGGGGACCAGCAGCCTGTGCCCTAACCTCTAGTCAATGGCTAGAGGAGACTTGGATTTTCATTTGCCAACATTGGCCAAACCTACTCAGAAGTTGCCATTCACTATTCCTTGCAAAACAAACTTGATCTACTATAAATAGAGCTCAATTGTGATCAGTTTAAGTACACCAAAGGCCTACAACACTTGCCTTTCTCAAAATCCACTTCTCACTCTCAAAAATGCCTTTCTTAGCAAGTCACTGTCGAGTTTTTCATTAGAGAGCAATTCCACTCAAACCAATCACACACACACCTCATATACATCATATGTGAGCTGATCAAACACTTAAACAACACCTGGAACACTGATTTCTCAGAATCGCCAGTCAATTGCTCAAGGTTTTAACCAAGTTACAGTTGAGATGCCATGAAGTAATCCAGCCAATTTCCATCAAGTCCAAGCATTCAAACACACTCCATAGGGTGTAGGAAAGCTGTTCAGATCATCACAATTCATCTGTAACACCTCCTACTCAGAAATCAATTTGCTCTTGCTGTCACGACCTAGAGGTAAGCCTAAACTTGGCCATCTCTCAATATATGCATATTTCCTCGCACAATACTTTTGCCAAATGTTCATAATCATGCATGGAATGTTTCCCCTCAAGTAATTGCTTTGTTTGAATCATGTATCAAAAATCCCAGCCTTCATGCAGAATTTAGGGTTCTTGAGGATTTTTCGTGATTTCTTGTTTTATGCTTAATTTAAATGAAATTAATTGCCATAGACATGATCGTGAGGTTGAAACGAGTTGATTGGTATGTGGATTACATGATATGATCAAGTATTCAGTGAGATTGGAGATAAAATGCAAATCTCGGCAAAACCCAGAACACGCGCGTGTTCTTGGGGTGTTCTTGGCGCCCTTTTTGAAAAATTCAAATATTTGAATTTTGTGATTTTATTTAATTGATTCAAAAATTAATTTCTCTCTGAGTTTTAATGATTTTGAGTTGATTCTTTTTTTAATAATTCACAAAAATGTTAAAATATTTTATTTTCCTAAAAAATCTCAAAAGTATTATTTATTTCATATAATTGATATTTTTGCAAAGAATTAATATTTTAATTGTTTTTGACATTTTGAATATTTTTTCCACCTTGATTTTGCAACTTTTAATGCCTTCTAATTATTTTGTAGGTCAATACTTAATTTTTGAAGCATTAATCCAAGATCACAATTTGTTTTCCATATGTTAAACAATTTTGATCATTTTAATTGAATTTTTATTCAATTAAAACACATTTTGAAAGCAAATTAGGGTTTTTGATTAATTCAACCCTCATAAATCATTTTCAAAACATTTTGGGCCTCTAATAGAGTGTAAGACCCAACCCTTTGTAAATACAACCTATTTTGGGCCTCACTTATTGTATAAGTCCTGTTGTATTTCAAAAAGTTCGACGCGATCATCATTCGTTGAAAAACAAACTTTGGGCCTCTCCTCGAGCTATAAGACCCATTCAAAATCTTTGGGCCTCTAATAGAGTGTAAGACCCAATCCCCTTTTAACCAAAAACAACTTTGGGCCTCAGATATTGTATAAGCCCCTTTGCGTTAAAAGAAAATCTCAGCGCGATCGCCATTTCAAACGAAAAATCATCTGGGCCTACCCTCGTGTTATAAGCCCCACTCTTTTTCTTTAAACCTTTTTTGGGCCTCTTGAGAGAGTGTAAGACCCATCCCTTTGTACAGCAAACAATTTTTGGGCCTCATTCACTTGTATAAGTCCCTCTGTACAAAATAACAGTGCGTTCACTGATAAAACCCTAGGCCTCTCATTGAGCTGTAAGCCCCAAATCTTTCTTTTTTAAAGCACTTTCTCCTTTGATTTTGAAATATACTGTTGTTTTCAATCTTTCTTTGTTGAACAACTAACCAAACAGCATGGAAGCTCTACAACCGAGTAAGTGTTTACACGCTTTCATTTACCGCTTTCATATACATATAAATGTATTGTGGGGCTGTTTCGTTGTAAGTCTTCTTTCATAAACTCATATCAATGGTGTAATAATAGTATAGATATTTAGAGTTTCCCCGGCAACTACGTCTAGCATTAAGCCCGTTGATCACTCTTAAATAGTCAAAACTAGATCCCCATAGGATTACCAGACACAGTCTTCCCTCCTCTTGGGGTTAAACAATATGGAGACATGAAAGGCAGCATTCTCGGTGAACCCTTTCTTAGACTTTCACTCGTAGAAGTTGTCAAAGAAACTCTATTCCCCAGAGATGATCTCTTCTCCGTGAATGGCATCTCTTGATTTTCTTCCAAATTCTCGAACTTTCCTGGCTTGATCTATTCTTTGTGAATAGCCTGTCTTGAACTTCTCGGGGTTTGGGGACCCACATGTTTCTTAAAAGCACTTGTCAAGAAATTCTATTCCCCAGAGATGATCTTTTCTCCGTGAATGGCATCTCTTGAGTTTCTTCCAAATTCTCGAACTTTCCTGGCTTGATTTATTCTTTGTGAATAGCCTGTCTTGAACTTCTCGGGGTTTGGGGACCCACAGGCTTCCTAAAAGCATCCCCGCCTCCTCTTGGGCATTGTACAAGGACCCGTCGGCTTCTTAGAAGTATTCACAGCCTCCTCTTAGGCTTCATATAATGATTCTTCCCCCCGGGAATGATAGCCTCCTCTTGGGCTTCATACAAGGACATCTCGGCTTCTTAAAAGTTTCCAGCCTCCTCTTGGGCTTCGTACAAATTGTCCCGACGACCTCCTAGAGGTATAGGAACAGAAATCAGTCATCTTAATAGAACAGTCTTTCCAAGAGTCTACTACTGTGGTACAAAAGATGAAACTCTAGACTTGGACAGTCTAATTACCTTGAGTCTCAAAAGACATTCTCAAGCACCCTTCAAGAATAGGAAGGAACCCCGTAGACTCGAACAGTCTCAATACCTTTTGGATTTCCCATTTCCTTAAAGAACAGGAAATAACCTCGATCCTTGGAACAAATCCATGAGTACATTACTCATATAAGAACTGATTTTCTCTTTAAATCAGCATATTGGATCTGTCACTCAACTGAAACAGTCACAATAGCATCCTCTTGGGCTTTGTACAAATGATTCTCCCCAACGGGGCTAACAATTTTAGCCTCCATCTCGGGCTTCGTACGAGATACAAAAACACTCTCTTGTTGAGTATAAAAAGACTCTCTTGTTGAGTCACCCATTTAGCCTCCATCTCGGGCTTCGTACGAGATACAAATCACTCTCTTATTGAGTATAAAAGACTCTCTTGTTGAGTCAACTCCCTTTTAGCCTCCATCTTGGGCTTCGTACGAGATACCAAAGCACTCTCTTGTTGAGTCAACCCTTCTAGCCTCTCTCTCGGGCTTTGTACGAGACACATACTAGCCTCCTCTTAGGATTTGTATAAGAAAACCACTGGTTGATCCAATCAACCTTTTAGCATCAAAGTTGTGCCTCGTACACAGTACACAAACATCAACAACTCCTTCCCCTTCATCTAATCGCTGTAAGCGGCAAGCCTCTGGATCATCTATATCCATGCCATTGTCCCTCTTTTAGCATGAGAAATTCCTAAGGAAAGATAGCATTGCTCTACACTGAGTTAAAGTCTTCTCCTTCAGGTTGGAAATCCCCTATAAAGGAAATTATGGCATTGCCGGATTCACAAATCCCGGTTAAAGTAATTCTCCTTTATAAATAGTTGTGACATACAAACCCCTCTTTAGAGATGACAAATTCTCTCTAAAGACAAACACCTTTTAGCTTCACATCTTGGGCTTCGAACAAGATACAAATAGACCCTTGAGCTTTACATCTTGGGCTTTGAACAAGATACAAACAACTTTTTTAGCTTCACGTCTTGGGCTTTGAACAAGACACCAAAACAACCATTTCCTCCCATAGAATAGGAGGAACTACGATCGCTCTGATTTCCCTATTTCGGTAAACGGGAATACGTAGGCATAAGATTGAAAAGAAAAATCTTAGCGAGCACACTAAACAAAAACCCAAAATCCCATACTTTCATACATCCGTCCTAACATCTCAACCGATAGCCTAAAACACCCCCTTTCGACAAAATAACCTAGGAAAAACCCCGAATCTTTGTAGCATCTGTAAACCAACAGTTTTGACTGTTTAACCTCAGTATGCAAGCAGGGTTAGTTAGAGACATCTATTTCCCTTCCTGCATCAGCTTCAATAGGATAAAGAATGAATCGAGCTGTAGTACTAGAGTGATCGTGCTTCGCAACCACATCCAAAAATCACTCGGTACAGAAAAATGGCGACTCTGCTGGGGAATTCTTTAGGGATTTTGTTCTCTTCTTGTCCCCTAGGTAGAAACCTTGAGGGGGGAAGCATGTGACGTCACTAAGATCTTAGGTCAAAACGCCATTAATTTGGAATGAAACCACAGAATGGTGACTCCGCCGGGAAACCATTTTCTGTCAGGAACTTAAGATTCTTAGCTTTTAAAGGTCTAGGACATTAGGACAAATATATATACTGCTTTTTCTAATTGATATCTGTGTTTATTTTTCTGCTAATGGGAATGCGTGTGATGCCGCATGTGGAAAGATTGAGTATACACTTAAGATAAGTGATGGCAACGAGGTCGACCATCAACCTCAGTGGAGGTTTCCCAATGCAACCCATTCCCTCTCATAGGCAATGGGCTGATTGTGACGTTTGAGAAGTTGAGGAGCCAACCCTTTTATAGTGCGGAAACTATCGGAAATAGTTGTCACGCGATACTACCCTCATTTGAGGCTGATGATCTATTCTCGGTGAATAGAATTTACTCTAAGATTTCATACAGCTTGCTGGCGATCCGCTTGCTATTTGTTATCCTGGGAGGAGCTGATGATTTTGAGTACATGTATAAAAAATCACCCTAGTATAAACCTTTGGGGATGGGTAGAGCCTTGACTTCATGACAACGACCCTTTGACCCCATGTTTTTTCTATGTTTTTGTGTGCTGCATTCATGCATTCATTTAAAAAAACATTAAAACATTCAAAAAAAAAATTTCTCTTCTAGTCTCTCTGCTTTTTTCAAAATAAACTAAGACTGTGATTGCAAATATCAGAGAAAAGGATTACGCTAATGGATTTCGGTAGAAGGAGAACTCATAAGTACACCTTCAGGATTCCAAAACTAGAGGATTTAAGAGGTTTGGCGAGGATGATCACAAACCAAGATGCTTTCAGAGCCAAGTACGGAGGTTTGCTATCTCTGCTAAGAGTCCATGTGATTAAGGGAATCATGGATGCACTCATTCAGTTCTATGATCCGGTCTATCATTGTTTCACATTCCCGGATTACCAGCTAGCACCAACGCTGAAGGAATATTCTCATCTGATTGATCTACACATTACAGATCAAGCTCCATTTTCTGGACTGGAAGAAATTCCAAAGAATCAGACCATTGCAAGAGCAATTCATTTGGATGAGTCTGAGGTCAGGACTCACATGACCACTAAGGGTGGCATACGAGGTTTGCCAGCCCATTTCTTGACAAAGAAATCCCTGTACTTCGCCAGTATCGGGAACTTGACTGCTTTGGAAAACATCTTTGTTTTACTAACCTACGGGTTATTTTTGTTGCCCAACATTAATAACTTCGTCGATATCAACTCCATTAAGGTTTTTCTCATTGGAAACCCTGTGCCGACTTTGCTCGCAGATGCGTATCATTCTGTACACTTGGGAAATTTGTACAGAGGAGAGGAGATCACATGTTGTGTACCTCTGCTTTATAAATGGTTTATCTCCCACTTGCCTAAGTTTGCTGCTTTTTGGGATCACAAGAGCGCCTTACGTTGGTCGCAGAAAATCATGTCCCTCGCCAACTCTGACATAGATTGGTGTAATAGGATTTATGACAGAATCAGGATCATTAAACGTTGTGGAAACTTCCCCAACGTACCCCTTATAGGAACTAAGGGAGGAATCAATTACCATCCAGTTCTTGTCGTCGTCAATTTGGATACCCGATGAGACACGTCCCACGGGGTGTTCATCTGGAAGGTCTTTTCTTCAAGGAAGGAGAAAGTGACAGAGCACTAAAAACGGAAATAGTGCACGCTTGGAAACATGTTCATAAGAAAGGACGGAAGCCTCTAGGAAAACCCGACTGTGTCTCGGTGAAGCCTTATCTCCACTGGGTACAAACTAGAGCTCTCAAGCTAAAGATGCCTTATCCTCGTCAAGGAGTTCTTCCACCGAGGGAGTCTGTCATGTACTTCATGACTGAGACTGAAAAGCTTCAGGTTACTCTCAATAAAGTTCAACGGGAGAAGAGGTCTTGGAAGAACAAGTACAGCACCCTCAATGTGGAGTGTAACAAAATACAGCAACTACTGAAAGATAAGGACGCTCTGATTGAAATTTTGGAGCAACATGCTGTAGAGAATCAAGATAACCAAAGGAATTTGCTCACTCCTTTCACCTGGCAAAGGAGTGACAACCCGACAAGGCCCAAGAGCCCCGGTCAAAGAAAAGGAAAGTACCAGAATCAGCACCCGATTTCTCTTCAGAGAGGACTCGGGACCCATTAGCTTAGGTTTCTATTTCTGCACCTTGTAATCTACTGTATTTCTATTTCTGTAATCCTTTGAATTCAATAAAAAGGGGTTTCCCCACTGTTTGATATTTACAATCTAATTGTCGAAGTTTATTTTGCTTAAACCAAAAAATAATTAATATAATCATTGCATTCATCATTCTCACATCGCGTATTCTTCTTACCTACGAATTTCACGTTTGCGTCTCGGTTCTAGAGTCAAACTGTCTCATTCATACAATACTCGGGCCAATCGTCAGAAAAAGATGGATGATCTTGAGGAAGAAAACAGAGAGTTGAAAGAAGAGATCGACGCTCTGAGAGAGGATATGAGAAAGCTTCGTAACGACATGCAAGCCATGGCAGAAGCTCAGCTACAAAGGACTGTGATCTCAGAGATCACTTCAACGCCTATAGTGGAGAAGTATGATCCTAGGTATCAAATGCCGAAAGATCGTCCTTGGGGCATGCCTGTTAACTATATCCCGGAAGGATATATTCCGCCAATCACTGAAGATCAGGGAATCATAACAGAAGCCGCTGGGCCTGAAGGTTACAAACTTCGGGAAAGCGAAGATGCCAGGGTCATACTGAAGACTCCTGAAGATTACAAACTTCGAGAAATGCCAAGATTCACTGTCGTAGTCACGGTACCACCCCCTGTGGTGCACACTATCCCGGAAGGACAGATTCCACCAATACCTTCTGGTAAGAAGGAAACTATGTTCGATAGAATGGATGAATTCCAGGAACAGTTCTTAGAAATGCAGAAGGAATTACAAGCCATCCGGGGTCAGGATTTATTTGGAAAGGACGCCGCAGACCTTTGTCTGGTCCCCAATGTGAAAGTTCCGCACAAATTCCAAGTGCCCGACTTTGAAAAATACAAGGGTAACTCTTGCCCTCAAAGTCACTTGGTGATGTATGCTCGGCGAATGTCGGCTCAGACGGAGAATTAGGACCTACTGATTCACTATTTTCAGGATAGTTTAACCGGTGCCGCACTTAAATGGTACATGGGTTTAAACCGTACTACGATCAGTACATTCAGAGATCTTGGTACTGCCTTCATCCAACAATACAAATACAATTTGGACATGGCACCGGACAGAGATCAACTCAGATCAATGTCACAAAAGGACAAGGAAACCTTTAAGGAGTACGCTCAGAGATGGCGCAAAATTTCCGCTCAGATTTGTCCACCTCTTGAGGAAAAAGAGATGACAAAGATTTTCTTAAAGCCTTAAGCTCATTTTACTATGATAGAATGGTTGCCAGTGCGCTCAGTGATTTCACCGAGATGGTGGGCATGGGAGTTCATCTTGAGGAAGCCGTTCAAGAAGGACGTTTGGTAAAAGACGCTGGATCATCGAGTAGTACAAAACGATACGGTAGTGCTCTCCCTAAGAAAAAAGAGCAAGATATTGGGAATATCTCTCTATGAAAGCAAAGGCAACGATACCAATCGGTAGCAGCTGTAACTCCTGCTATCAGCCCTGCGCCTATTCCTACGTATCAACCTCAGGTTGCGCAGAGCCAACATAATCGGCAAAGGACACAACCGACTCTTCAGCAGGCTCGTCCTCCATACAATAACAACCGTACAACACGACCATCAGGGTTTGATCCTATACCCATGTTGTACGCAGAACTATTTCCGTTACTACTGGCTAAGGGGCACATCCAGACTAAGTCTCCTCTTACAGTACCGGAAAATCCACCTTTTTGGTTCAAAGCGGATCAGGCATGCCCTTATCATTAAGGAGGATCAGGGCTTAACATAGAGAATTGTCTTAATTTCAAGTCCGACGTGCAAAAGCATGTTAAGTGCGGGCTCTTATCTTTCAAAAATACGAATCCCAATGTTCTTACGAACCCGCTGCCTCAACATGAGAAAACTTCAGTCAACCTGATTGGGAAAGAAGTTAACAATATCTATCAAATTCACGATGTACTCTTGTTGAGGGCCAATCTGGTCAAGATGCATTGTAGACAGAGTGGGTACGGCCATGTGCCACCTCATAATTATCATCAGTGTGATATCTACTCTAAAAGCAATCAAGGATGTTCTGTGGTGCAAGCAGCTCTATAGGAATAGATGGATCTCGGATGGATCCAAGAGCACCGAGTTCGTGGAGTTAACATGGTTTACACGAATTCTAACGTCATTCAGAACCACGACATCCGTGCAATGAATGTCAACTTGGTGGCAATGCACTCAAGGCAAAGCCAGTATCATAATCTATCGCGGCACGATTACAGTTCCTGTCTGACTTGCTCGGTAAACAAACAGGGATGCTCTTTCATACAGGAGGCTCTCCAGCGTCAGATGGATCTTGGATGGATCCAAGACTACCATGATAGGAATCCCTATCAGATCAATATGGTCCAAATTTTCGATATTCGCTTGACAAATACCAACTTGGTAGAGTTGCATGCTGAGCAGGTCCGACTCGGATTCCTGATATCACATAATTATCACAGTTGTAAAGCGGGTTGTGAAAACGATCAGGGATGTGCCCTTGTCCAGGAAGCACTTCAGCATTTGTTAAATCATTGGTGGATGCCAATCTACATGGATGAAGATACTCAGCAAATTAGTATCAATAACAGAAACCCCACTCGGCGTCAAAGTTAGGATGTCCGACACGTGGAAGCTAACCTAGTGAGGTTACATTGTATTCAAAGTGGGCGTGGCCAGGTGCCACCACACAATTATGAATGTTGTGGAGTCTGTTCGGAAAGTAACCAAGGGTGCTACCTTGTGCGAGCAGCTCTCCAGGGGCAGGTGGATCGTGGAGAGATCCGCCCATATCCAGGTTTCGGACCCATCAATTGGTCGCCGAACTACCTTGCCAGTCAAATTGAGGACGTTGTCGTCATCTCTGATCATCAGAGGACCAGGAATGTTTTTTCCATTACCCCTCTGCTTGACAAATCAAGAATTCCCAACCGGGAACGGATCGAGATTACGTACGATGGTCAGAAAAACCAGAAGGTTCCCATAGTCATCTATCTGCCGGGCCCACTACCGTATGAATCAGCTAAGGCAATCCCTTATAAATACGGTGCAACGATAATTGAGAATGGGAAGGAAATTCCATTACCCTCCATCGTGAATATTGCAGACATCAGTCGTGTAACACTAAGTGGTAGAATCTTCAACAGAGGAGTTGGGGAATCCAACAAAGAAAAGGAACTTCAGACAGAAGCTCCAGATCCATCAGTCGGTCAATCCAGTAATCCCGACCTTTCGAAAAATGATGATGAGATACTAAAGCTCATCCAAAGGAGTGAATACAACATTGTTGATCAACTGTTACAAACTCCTTCAAAGATCTCTGTATTATCACTTTTACTCAGTTCATAAGCGCACAGGGAGGCTCTACAGATAGTCTTGGAGCAAGCCTTTGTGGAACAGGTTGTAACCATCAGACAGTTCGATAGCATTGTCTCTAACATCACTTCTTGCAATAACTTGGGATTTAGTGATGAAGAATTACCTGAAGAGGGTCGGCGTCATAACATGGCGCTCAATATCACAGTTAACTGCCAGGACGATGCTTTAGCCAGCGTACTGGTAGACACATGGTCAACCCTGAATGTTATGCCGAAGTCCACTTTGATGCAATTATCATTCAAAGGCCCTCCGATGAGAACCAGTGAGGTCGTCGTCAAAGCGTTCGACGGATCCAGAAAAACGGTTATCGGCGAAGTTGACCTTCCCATAACTATTGGTCCTCACACTTTCCAAGTCACCTTCCAGGTCATGGACATCTGGGCAACGTACAGTTGTTTATTAAGAAGACCTTGGATACATCAGGCTGGGGCGGTCACTTCAACCCTCCACCAAAAGCTAAAGTTCGTCCAGAACGGACAACTCATCACAGTCTGTGGGGAACAGGCCTTGCTCGTCAGCAATTTATCGTCATCCACTTATGTGGAACCAGAAGGGATAATCGGAACCCAGTTCCAAGCGCTTTCGCTACACAAGGACGATCAATTCGGAGGAGGAACTTTGATTTCCTCATACAAAGATGCTATTAAAGCAGTCGAGAGTACCGATACAATAGGATGGGGACAGCTTGTCATTCCTACTAGCAATACAACAAAGAAGGGTCTTGGTTTTTCTGCAACCTGTACCTGGACAGCTGCTAACGATGAAAGTCTTCATCCCATTCAAAACTTCTTTCACAGTGGAGGTTTCCTTCACCCAGTGTCTCAAATAGTCCATGCTATCAATGAGGAGGATCCCTCTGACACAGATGAGGAATGGAAGTCCTATCTTAACAAGGACAGTTATAATTCTCAGGAAGAGGTGCCTACACCATTTTGCTATCCTGCACAGAGTCCGAGATTTATACCACGGTCAGATGTCGAAATGATATACAGAGGTTGTGATCCGAAAGGATGTCGTGCTCCACCAAATTCATTAGAGGAGGACACTCTGATGAAAGACAACTTTGACCACAATTACTATGGCCCGATGGATGGCCTGCCTATGTGGCAGCCTTACCCAGGAGACTTGGGGCCAGAAAGTCAGCCGAGTAATGAAACTCAGCTGAACATTATTGAACAGAATACCTGTGTCCCCAGCGTCTCATGGGATCAACACTCAGGTCATCCAGAAATTACTCAACATGACGATGAATTTGCAATGTTTGCAGGACTTGAATTCATCAACTATGCTTTTCCCGAGGTCAACGTCATCGAGAGGGATGACTCCTTCAATTCCAGATAAATGTGGGACACCTTGGGACAAGCAAGTGGAAAATACGACTATATGGTTAAGTACACCGCTCCCGAAAGCTCTCGTATCAGGCTCGAAGATATCCAGCCAACTGGATGGGGAGATGCAGCTGAGAGCACAAATGATATGCAAAATACAACAGAGGAATTCTCCTATGACAACTCTGCCTGGGAGACAGATTCCAATGATCCTGCTCTACCAGAAATCAGCGTTATTTCTGAAGACAAATTAAGGAAGGTGCCAGACTTTATGATTCACCGAGGAGTTCGCCGCCAGTGGGTTGTTGTCTATGTTCTGAAGATCGTTCATCAGTCAAAGTAATTGCCATCTTTAACCTTTCACCCTGCCCAGGTGAAACGGATGTTTTGATAGGGCTCGCTTTCTGTAAATTTTCCCTCTTCGCTTCGCCCAAAGCGACAGAGTTTTATTTTATAGGGCTGTAGTTTCAAGAATCGACTTGTTCATTAATAAAATAATGTTCTGTAATTTTCGCATTAATTGCTGTTTTCTCTTTTTGCTTTTCTCAGAAAATGGTAATCCTAAAAAACAATTCAATAACAAAAACAAGCAGTAATAAAAAGAAAAATACACTGCACACACTTGCATATTATCTATCGCTTCTAAACACGAATCATCACGTCATGCAGATTGCTTGTTTTAAACCCAGTTGAAATATACGATCCAATGCCTTCTCCCGACTTTGAGTTCCCGATATTTGGGGCTGAAGAAGAAGTTGATAACAAAATTCTAGAAGAGATCTCCCGACTACTCAAACAAGAGGAAAGGTCCATTGAACCTCACAAAGAGCCGTTGGAAACGGTAAACTTGGGTTCAGAAAAAGAGAGAAAAGAAATCAGGGTTGGGGCACTGCTTAGCCCAACTGCCAAAGAGAGTTTCATAAAGCTTCTCAAAGATTTCCCCGATGTATTCGCTTATTCCTATCAGGATATGCCAGGGTTGGATACCAGCATCGTGGAACATCACTTACCGTTAAGAGCAGAATGTCCACCAGTAAAACAAAGGTTGAGACGGACTCACCCGGACATGGCCATCAAAATCAAAGAGGAGGTACAAAAACAGATTGACGCAGGTTTCCTCGCTACATCTGAATATCCTCAATGGTTAGCCAACATCGTACCTGTTCCCAAAAAGGACTGAAAGGTCAGAATGTGTGTCGACTACAGATATCTAAACAAGGCAAGTCCAAAGGACGACTTTCCTTTACCACACATTGACATGCTGGTAGACAATACAGCAAAGTTCAAAGTTTTCTCCTTCATGGATGGATTCTCGGGCTATAATCAGATCAAAATGGCGCCGAAAGACATGGAGAAAACTTCGTTCATTACCCCATGGGGTACCTTTTGTTACAAGGTAATGCCGTTCAGTTTGAAGAACGTTGGAGCAACCTATCAAAGGGCCATGACTACTCTGTTTCATGACATGATACACGAAGAAATCGAAGTGTATGTCGATGACATGATTGCAAAATCTAAGACAGAGGAGGAGCATGTGACCCACCTGTCAAAACTTTTCGAGCGTTTGAGAAAGTACAAACTCCGCTTGAATCCCAACAAGTGCACCTTCGGTGTCCGTTCAGGGAAACTCTTAGGGTTCATCATCAGCCAGAAAGGAATTGAGGTTGATCCTGACAAGGTCAAGGCCATTCAAGAAATGCCTTCTCCGAAAACTGAAAAATAAGTCAGAGGATTCCTGGGACGTTTGAACTACATCTCCAGATTCATATTCCTCATGACCGCGACATGTGCGCCGATTTTCAAGTTACTCAAAAAGAACCAGGACTGCGTTTGGACAGAAGATTGTCAAACCGCCTTCGACAGTATTAAGGAATATCTGTTGAATCCTCCGATTCTATCACCTCCAGTGGAAGGAAGACCACTGATCATCTACCTCACAGTCTTGGAAGACTCAATGGGTGTTGAATGCAGAATAGGGCAAGCAGCAAAAATATTTATTTTCGGAAGAATTCCCTCCGGGATTTATGTCGTGTCCACAGAGATCGGTTTGAGGGAAAGAATGTCGTTTGACAGTCTCTCGCGTTAATGAGTTTGGATTAAAATGGTTTAAAACATGAAAACAGAAAAGTAAACATTAAAACATAAAAACAAATTCACTTTTCAGCAAGACAAACTTATCCGGCATGCACATAATCGACTCCTCACAAACTTAAACTCACCAATCAGTTATACTCAACCTACAATACTCCTCAATATCACCCAGCATCGCTCACAACACAGGTTATGTCTAACGCAAAGTTGAGAGAACAACCGTGTTACCATTGCCGATACTTTTGTACGCTAGCTCAAGGCACGGAGGAATTAAGTTTCAATGCCTATTGAAGATTTCTAGCCCTAAATCTATCTCTAGAATCTAGAAACTAACAGATAATCATCCCTAATCGAAGTTTGCGACGGTTATCTCTAACGCAACCCAAACCCCGCGCATAAAGCAAAAATCAGAGACAATCACCAATAAAGATTTGTAAAGCAAGTTTTATACAATGCCATGGGCGACAAATATACATGAGATCATAGTCAATACATATACAAAACCCAACATAGAAGAAAAACACAAAGAAGAAAAGATATGAACCAAACACTTCACGGATTGTCGGAACCGATCGATGAGAAATCCACCTCGGATCATCCACATGCAAGCTTCCATGTTGTTTTCTAAGCTAATCTACTGAAAAAATGAAGTTTGATGGAATTGGAACAAGAATCCCCAAAACCATCCTCTAAAAAATGCTGAAAAATGAAGTTTATAGGTGGTTTTTGCTGCCCAAGTTCGCACTGCGAACCCCCGTTCGCATTGCGAACATATCTCGCCTTAACTTCCTCTAGAATGGTGTTTTTCATGCTTCCAAGCACTTTTTATTCGCCCCGGGTTTGCAGTGCGAACTCGCTAGCGAGTGCTCGCCACGGGGGTTCGCAGGGAGAACATGACAGCAAACCAGAATTTGTTTTGATCATAACTCATGAACCGTAACTCCGATTAACGCACGGTTTGAAGCGTTGGAAAGCTTATTCTATGCTCTTTATGAATATGGAAAAATCCCATTGCTGGAACACCTATAAAAATAAATGAAAATCAATTAAACTCAATGATATTTACACGGTACCACACTATACACCGAAAACGTAAAGTAAACGTATTTACGAACAAAGCGGGGTTTATTCAACCAATTTTAACACAAAGTAATGATAAGTGAAACAAAACTTATATACAAAAATAGGTACATTTTGCACTTATCAATGGGGTGTGTACTTGGCCAACAAGACGAAACCAAACGGAAAGAGTCTGCCATTTACTATCTAAGCAAGAAGTTCACCGACTGTGAAACTCGGTACACGATGCTCGAGAAAACTTGTTGCACTTTGGCTTGGGCAGCCAAACGTCTTTGCCAATACATGATTCGTCACACTACTTGGTTGGTCTCCGAGATGGATCCGATCAAGTATGTATTTGAAAAACCTGCTCTCACGGGAAGGATTGCCCATTGGCAGATGTTGCTATCAGAATATGACATAGAGTACCACGCTCAAAAAGCCGTTAAAGGAAGTATTTTAGCCGATCATTTGGCTCATCAACCGATTGACGATCAAGAATTATTCGGGTTTGACTTCCCAGATGAAGATGTCATGTATCTAAAAATGAAAGACTGCGACAAACCGCTACCCAGTGAAGGGCCAGAATCAGGTTCCCAGTGGGGACTAATATTTGACGGAGCAGTTAATCATTATGGAAATGGAATTGGGGCAATAATTGTTACCCCTCAGGGTACCCACATTCCTTTCACTGCTCGACTTATGTTCAAATGTACAAATAACGAGGCCGAATACGAAGCTTGTAGTATGGGTCTCGAGGAAGCGATTGATTTAAGGATCAAGAACTTGGACGTATACGGCGACTCAGCCCTGGTTATTAATCATATAAAAGGAGATTAGAACACATACCAATCAGGACTGATTCCTTACAAATATTATGCAAGAAGGTTGCTACCTTTCTTCAACAGAATCGAGTTTCATCATATCCCTCGTCATGAGAATCACATGGCTGATGCATGAGCCATACTCTCTTCTATGATTAGTGTGGGTCAATGGATTGACCTACCTAAGATCGACATAATGCACCTTGAAAGACCCGCTTACATCTTCACGATTGAAGCAGTCATAGACGACAAACCTTGGTATCACGATATCAAATGCTTCCTTAAAAAACAAGAGTACCCTCCTGGGGCATTCAGAAAGGATAGAAAGACCCTCAGAAGGCTAGCAGGTAGTTTCTTCTTGAGCGGTGATACTCTCTATAAGAGAAACTTCGACATGGTCTTGCTCTGATGCATCGACAGACCAGAAACAGACATGCTAATGAAAGAAATTCACGAAGGATCCTTTGGCACTCATGCCAACAGACACACAATGGCGAGAAAAATTCTGAGAGCAGGGTATTATCGATTGACAATGGAATCCGACTGCTACAAGTACATGAGGAGGTGTCACAAGTGTCAGATATACTCCAAAAAAATTCATGTACCGCCAATGCATCTCAAAGTTCTTTCTTCCCCATGGCCTATTTCCATATGGGGAATCGACATGATTGGCTTGATTGAGCCCAAATCTTTAAACGGACATCGATTCATCCTTGTAGCCATTGATTACTTCACCAAGTGGGTCGAAGCAGCATCGTACGCCAATGTAACCTGACAAGTGGTGGTCCGATTTATCAAAAACAATATCATCTTCCGTTATGGTGTTCCGAGCCAGATCATTACTGATAATAAATCTAACTTGAACAATAAGATGATGAAAGAGTTGTGCGCAAAGTTCAAGATCGAACACCATAACTCATCTCCCTACCGACCAAAGATGAACGGAGCGGTAGAAGCAGCTAACAAGAACATCAAGAAGATTATTCAAAAGATGGTTGTAACCTACAAAGATTGGCACGAGATACTACCCTTTGCTCTTCACGGTTATCGCACATCTGTCCGTACTTCAACAGGGGCTACCCCTTTCTCTCTAGTATATGGTATGGAAGCAGTGCTTCCCAAAGAAGTAGAGATTCCATCAATCCGGGTATTGATGGAAGCTAAGCTTACAGAAGCTGAATGGTGTCAAAGCCGACACGACGAACTGAATCTAATCGAAGAGAAGTGAATCACGGCACTATGCCATGGTCAGTTATATCAGTAGAGAATGAAGAAGGCGTTCGACAAAAAGGTCTGACCTCGCGTCTTCAGAAAAGGAGACCTCGTGCTAAAAAAGATACAATTATTTCTCACTGATTCGCGAGGTAAATGGACTCCGAATTATTGTGGCCCCTACGTGGTCACGAAAGCTTTCTCAGGCGGCGCCTTGAGACTTGCAACCATGGACGGAGAAGAATTTGCCTGCCCCACAAATGTTGATGTAGTCAAGAAATACTTCGCCTAAACTAAAATAAAAACGTCTCGGTGGACTGAAAACCCAAAAGGGCGGTTCAGGCAAAAATTAGAGACATGATCAATAATCATCCCGGTGGATTGGAAATCTCAAAGTACAATCCAAGCAAAAGTTAGGGATATGGCAAGTAACTATGTTCAACAGAGGCAGGTCCCTCAGCAGCAGTTACACCATCCATCGGAGGAAAACTCCAGTCAAGGTCATCTTTGACAGAAGCTCAGGATGCCCCGAATTCAAAGTTGGTAGAAGGATAGTGGTCGTTATGTTTCCGCGTAGCCCTTTTCCTTGTAAATTACCATTTTTTAACTTTGTATATACTCTTTGGAATCACGCGTTTGGCTGATCTCCATCTTATCAATAAAATTTGAGCCCTTGTGCTTTTCTTTGTAATTCTTATTTGTTTTAGCTTTACAAACGACATTTTAACATGCTCAACGATTCTTGAAATAAAACAAAAATGAATTTACTTGTAAAACTTTTTCTGCTTTAAAATAAAGATGGCAATTTCTTTTGACTGTTGAACAACAAAAGAGCATCAACCGCTTCTCCAGAAGTAAGCGAACTTCAAAGTGCATAATCAAAGTACTTCTTCTACGCCAGTGCGCCTGAATGAAGGATCAACAGTGTCAGATGCAACTATTCCATCTGACATCTTCGGGAGAGTTCTTATCTCCTAAGCCCGATTAACGGTATTCCCCGTCGGGATTATCTCTCCTAAGCAAGGCAGAATTGCTATCGTGAACAAGTGATACTTTACATCTCCCACTGTGGTCGAGTATCCCGTCATGTTCATCTATTAGTCTGTATGTCGCGTCAGTTCTGTCAGCATATACATACATACATCATGCATTTTATTTGCATTCGCATTCATATTGCATCACTCACTCTAAGTAGGTCTTATCCCCTAGTGATAAAAGTCCTCTCAATCGAGTTGTCGGTTCTTTCCTCGTCAGGAAGTGAATCATCTGAACAATCTCGCCTCCAGTTATTTCTGAATTAAAGATAGGTCCTGGACCACTTTGATAACTTAAACCTCTGAAAAACCAGAGAAACTTTCAACAGATATCACTCTTCGCCATTAAAGATGATATCTTTGCTTTCCCGGATTAAGGAAAATCCCTAGAGAAAGCCTCCTAATCAGAGATTCGGTGGTACGACAATTTTTCTCCACACAAAAAAACCACTGATGAAAAGGTCATCGGCACCTCAAAATTGGATCCCATCGTATGGTATTTCTCCGAGAAGATCCCGAGAAAAGTATGATGTAATATCCCCAAGCGTGAAGGCAGTCTCTCAAGGGACTCGCATTCCCCAAATAGAGTCAACAAATGACATCTCCAACAGAGAAGTTTGTGCAACTCTACAACTCAGACGACTGGGTTCCCCAGCAAGTCTGACATCAAAACTTTTTCCATCAAACGGCATCTCCCCAGGAAAATTCGGCGAGAAGTTTGAGGAAAACCGCTACGAATAGCGTCCCTTGTCAATTAAGTTTATTGACAAAAGAAACTAAGACCAGTTCCTTGGTAGGAAACCGAGAACGAGGGGAAGTTTATTTCAGAAACTGAGACCAGTTCCTTGGTAGGAAACCAGGATCGAGGGGAAGTTTAAATCAGAAACTAAGACCAGTTCCTTGGTAGAAGACCAGGATCGAGGGGAAGTTTACCTTTTCTAAGCATCATTGCTCAGCGAAAGAAGATGGATGTGTGAACTACCATTCATAACCACCATCAAAATTTTGGTTATTCCGATATTTAATCCTCTTGCACCCCGAATGCCTAAATACCTTTGTCATTCACACCTTCGGGTCCAAGAAGATTAAATAGGGGCATCTGTCATACCCCAAATTTTGACCACTAAGATTCCCATCATTGTGTAAATCATCATCACAATATGCATGTACTTTTATGCCTCATCAATCTCCTCAAGGAATTGTTGAGCATCCACTGCAATCAAAATTAGGGTTTCAATCCCTTTCTGAGTGCTTAGACAAAGGATAAATCAAGGAATGACATGATCTTCAACTTGTCTACACTCTCAAACATACACAATGTATCAAGAGGACTCACACTTCAAGGATTAAGCACAAGGATGCTCCCTTCTAGGTGGATCAAGCCTCAATATCGCCAGTGTCACCAAATTAGGGTTTTGGTCGACCAGGGCCTCCAGATGGAAAATTTCATCTGGGCATAAGCCAAAGATCCAAAACATAACCTAATATGCTCCATGGAACCTCATAAACCCAATCATTAAGTCAATTTTGCCTCAGGGGATGCATTCATCAAAAATCAGGAATTAGGGTTTCTTGACCTAATTCACCCCTAAGTTGACTTTTGGGACAAATCATGAACCAAGACCTCAATACATGATTTGAGGGTCTCTAATATACCATATTAATCCATTTTGGACAATGGATTGATCCAAGAAGCTTGAGCAACAAGTTTCAATTTCATCTGAACCACAGCTAGGGTTTCGCGGGAAAAGTCAACTGTAACTTTGACTTTTGACAAGGACATGCTCCCAAGCCCTAAGACATGATTCAATACACTCTATACCATCCATGGAACATGTTAATCAAGTTTGATTTAGGTCAAGGACATGATTTCCTAAGGAATTGCACAGTTTGGAATTCATCGGATAAAAAGTCAACTGTGCACAAAAGTCAACTTTGACTTTTTGAGATTTTTCACAAAAATGGATTTTTATCCCTAAAATGATGTTAATGTGTGATTTGAATCATCATTCATCAAGAAAAATCAAAGAAAGTGGGATAACTTGTAAAAGGAGTAACCATAAAAACTTAGAAAATTTTCTAAGTTATGAGAAAAAGTGACAAAGGTACCAACTTTGGAGGATCATAACTCCTAAACCACAAAGCCATTTTTTCCCATCCAAAGCTTGATTTGTAGATATCATTGCCCTCTACAAAAGCTTCATACTGACCTATGTCCAAATTCCTCATGGATTTTGAGTTATGGAGTGATCAAAATCAAGAAAAGTCACTTTGTTCCAACACTTAGTGAAAATTTCACTAAGTCAGATTTTGCCTTACTTTTTTCCAAATGTAGGGACATTTTTCACTTGGATCCAAAAATTATCAAAACCAAATATGATCAAACAATTGTTGTATCATATTAGAGCTTTTCAAAATGGCCAAGAACATCACCAAATTCAAGTTGAGCCATGAGATACGACATTGGCAAGTTGCCTTGCTGAAATCTGCCAAGGCAAGGTAGATTTTTGCACTTTTGGTCGATTTGCCAAAATCAGCCAATTCCAAGCCTTTTCATCACCTTGGACACATCTGAGGATTGAATCTAAAGGGGATAATCACTGAGCCAAGCCTCCAAAGTCCTTGGAACAAGAAATAACATGTTAAACCTAGAATTGCCCAAAATAGGGACAAGACTCCAATTTTGGATTGGAGCATTCAATGGAAGCATCAAGGTGGCATGGACTGAGCCATTAGTAACTGAATTCAGTCAAGACTTATCCAAGACCAAGGGGACCAGCAGCCTGTGCCCTAACCTCTAGTCAATGGCTAGAGGAGACTTGGATTTTCATTTGTCAACATTGGCCAAACCTACTCAGCAGTTGCCATTCACTATTCCTTGCAAAACAAACTTGCTCTACTATAAATAGAGCTCAATTGTGATCAGTTTAAGTACACCAAATGCCTACAACACTTGCCTTTCTCAAAATCCACTTCTCACTCTCAAAAATGCCTTTCTTAGCAAGCCACTATCGAGTTTTTTATTAGAGAGCAATTCCACTCAAACCAATCACACACACACACCTCATATACATCATATGTGAGCTGATCAAACACTTAAACAACATCTGGAACACTGATTTCTCAGAATCACCAGTCAATTGCTCAAGGTTTTAACCAAGTTGCAGTTGAGATGCCATGAAGTGATCCAACCAATTTCCATCAAGTCCAAGCATTCAAACACACTCTATAGGGTGTAGGGAAGCTGTTCAGATCATCACAATTCATCTGTAACACCTCCTACTCAGAAAACAATTTGCTCTTGCTGTCACGACCTAGAGGTAAGCCTAAACTTGGCCATCTCTCAATATATGCATATTTCCTCGCACAATACTTTTGCCAAATGTTCATAATCATGCATGGAATGTTCCCCCTCAAGTAATTGCTTTGTTTGAATCATGTATCAAAAATCCGAGCTTTCATGCAGAATTTAGGGTTCTTGAAGATTTTTCGTGATTTCTTGTTTTATGCTTAATTTAAATGAAATTAATTGCCATAGACATGATCGTGAGGTTGAAACGAGTTGATTGGTACGTGGATTGCATGATATGATCAAGTATTCAGTGAGATTGGAGAGAAAATGCAAATCTGGGCAAAACCCAGAACACGCGCGTGTTCTTGGGGTGTTCTTGGTGCCCTTTTTGAAAAATTCAAATATTTGAAATTTATGATTTTATTTAATTGATTCAAAAATTAATTTCTCTCTGAGTTTTAATGATTTTGAGTTGATTCTTTTTTTAATAATTCACAAAAATGTTAAAATATTTTATTTTCCAAAAAAATCTAAAAAACATTATTTATTTCATATAATTGATATTTTTGCAAAGAATTAATATTTTAATTGTTTTTGACATTTTGAATATTTTTTCCACCTTGATTTTGCAACTTTTAATGCCTTCTAATTATTTTGTAGGTCAATACTTAATTTTTGAAGCATTAATCCAAGATCACAATTTTTTTTCCATATGTTAAACAATTTTGATCATTTTAATTGAATTTTTATTCAATTAAAACACATTTTGAAAACAAATTAGGGTTTTTGATTAATTCAACCCTTATAAATCATTTTCAAAACATTTTGGGCCTCTAATAGAGTTTAAGACCCAACCCTTTGTAAATACAACATATTTTGGGCCTCATTTATTGTATAAGTCCCGTTGTATTTCAAAAAGTTCGACGCGATCATCATTCGTTGAAAAACAAACTTTGGGTATCTCCTCGAGTTATAAGACCCATTCAAAATCTTTGGGCCTCTAATAGAGTGTAAGACCCAATCCCCTTTTAACCAAAAACAACTTTGGGCCTCAGATATTGTATAACCCCCTTTGCGTTAAAAGAAAATCTCGGCGCGATCGCCATTTCAAACGAAAAATCATCTGGGCCTACCCTCGTGTTATAAGCCCCATCCTTTTTCTTTAAACCTTTTTTGGGCCTCTTGAGAGAGTGTAAGACCCATCCTTTTGTACAGCAAACAATTTTTGGGCCTCAGACACTTGTATAAGTCCCTCTGTACAAAACAATAGTGCGCTCACTGATAAAACCCTGGGCCTCTCATTGAGCTGTAAGCCCCAAATCTTTCTTTTTCAAAGCACTTTCTCCTTTTATTTTGAAATATACTGTTGTTTTCAATCTTTCTTTGTTGAACAACTAACCAAACAGCATGGAAGCTCTACAACCGAGTAAGTGTTTACACGTTTTCATTTACCGCTTTCATATACATATAACTGTATTGTGGGGCTGTTTCGTTGTAAGTCTTCTTTCATAAACTCATATCAACTGTGTAATAATAGTATAGATATTTAGAATTTCCCCGGCAACTACGTCTATCATTAAGCCTGCTGATCACTCTTAAATAGTCAAAACTAGATCCCCATAGGATTACCAGACACAGTCTTCCCTCCTCTTGGGGTTAAACAATATGGAGACATGAAAGGCAGCATTCTCGGTGAACCCTTTCATAGACTGTCACTCGTAGAAGTTGTCAAAGAAACTTTATTCCCCATAGATGATCTCTTCTCCGTGAATGGCATCTCTTGAGTTTCTTCTAAATTCTCAAACTTTCCTAGCTTGATCTATTCTTTGTGAATAGCCTGTCTTGAACTTCTCGGGATTGGGGACCCACAGGCTTCTTAAAAGCACTTGTCAAGAAACTATATTCCCTAGAGATGATCTTTTCTCCGTGAATGACATCTCTTGAGTTTCTTCCAAATTCTCGAACTTTCCTGGCTTGATCTATTCTTTGTGAATAGCCTGTCTTGAACTTCTCGGGGTTTGGGGACCCACAGGCTTCCTAAAAGCATCCCCGCCTCCTCTTGGGCGATGTACAAGGACCCGTCGGCTTCTTAGAAGTATTCACAGCCTCCTCTTAGGCTTCATATAATGATTCTTCCCCCCGGGAATGATAGCCTCCTCTTGGGCTTCATACAAGGACCTCTCGGCTTCTTAAAATTTTCCATCCTCCTTTTGGGCTTCGTACAAATTGTCCCGACGACCTCCTAGAGGTATAGGAACAGAAATCAGTCATCTTAATAGAACAGCCTTTCCAAGAGTCTACTACTGTAGTACAAAAGATGAAACTCTAGACTTGGACAGTCTAATTACCTTGAGTCTCAAAAGACATTCTCAAGCACCCTTCAAGAATAGGAAGGAACCCCGTAGACTCGGACAGTCTCAATACCCTTTGGATTTCCCATTTCCTTAAAGAACAAGAAATAACCCCGATCCTTGGAACAAATCCATGAGTACATTACTCATATAAGAACTGATTTTCTCTTTAAATCAGTATATTGGATCTGTCACTCAACTGAAACAGTCACAATAGCCTCCTCTTGGGCTTTGTGCAAATGATTCTCCCCAGCGGAGCTAACAATTTTAGCCTCCATCTCGGGCTTCGTACGAGATACAAAAACACTCTCTTGTTGAGTATAAAAAGACTCTCTTGTTGAGTCACCCCTTTAGCCTCCATCTCGGGCTTCGTACGAGATACAAATCACTCTCTTGTTGAGTATAAAAGACTCTCTTGTTGAGTCAACTCCCTTTTAGCCTCCATCTCGGGCTTCGTACAAGATACCAAAGCACTCTCTTGTTGAGTCAACCCTTCTAGCCTCTCTCTTGGGCTTTGTACGAGACACATATTAGCCTCCTCTTAGGCTTTGTATAAGAAAACCACTGGTTGATCCAATCAACCTTTTAGCATCAAAGTTGTGCCTTGTACATAGTACACAAACATCAATAACTCCTTCCCCTTCATCTAATCGCTGTAAGCGGCAAGCCTCCGAATCATCTATATCCATGCCATTGTCCCTCTTTTAGCATGAGAAATTCCTAAGGAAAGATAGCATTGCTCTACACTGAGTTAAAGTCTTCTCCTTCAGGTTGGAAATCCCCTATAAAGGAAATTATGGCATTGTCGGATTCACAAATCCCGGTTAAAGTAATTCTCCTTTATAAACAGTTGTGACATACAAACCCCTCTTTAGAGATGACAAATTCTCTCTAAAGACAAACACCTTTTAGCTTCACATCTTGGGCTTCGAACGAGATACAAATAGACCCTTCAGCTTCACATCTTGGGCTTTGAACAAGATACAAACAACCTTTTTAGCTTCACGTCTTGGGCTTTGAACAAGACACCAAAACAACCATTTCCTCCCATAGAATAGGAGGAACTACGATCGCTCTGATTTCCCTGTTTCGGTAAACGGGAATACGTAGGCATAAGATTGAAAAGAAAAATCTTAGCGAGCATACTAAACAAAAACCCAAAATCCCATACTTTCATACATCCGTCCTAACATCTCAACCGATAGCCTAAAACACCCCCTTTCGACAAAATAACCTAGGAAAAACCCCGAATCTTTGTAGCATCTGTAAACCAACAGTTTTGACTGTTTAACCTCAGTATGCAAGCAGGGTTGGTTGGAGACATTTATTTCCCTTCCTTCATCAGCTTCAATAGGATAAAAAATGAATCGACCTATAGTACTAGAGCGATCGTGCTTCGCAACCACATCTAAAAATCACTCGCTACAGAAAGGAAGCTCTCCTCATCAACCCTCGGTCCAAGCAAAAATCGATATCCAACATGGTATACCCGCAGTAGGGAGTCAGGTGAAGCAGCTTACTAGTAAGACCCAAAGCGGTAGCAATCTGAGTAACTGTTCCTCCCACATGGATGATTCCTTCAGAAGATCTGGCTGTGAGTGTGAAGTTATTAAGTAGAAAGTTCCCACAGGCCACAGGACGCGACTGGTTCGCACAGAAAAGGAAGAAGATCTCCTCCTCACTAACATGGACATCAGCATCAGCCTTTCCAAGGAAGGTTTGGACAAGGATCATCTGGAAATACCTGAGAGTTGGGTTATGGATAATGTGAGATAGCTGGGTGGACGGATCAGGGCTTCCTCCACCTGTGATAAGGCTCCAGAACTTGTCAATATCTCGACTCATAAAGTATCCCATAAGTAAATCAGGAATGGCATCAGGGGAAGTCTGGAAGCCTAGCAAATCACCAAACTCATTATGGGTAAAAGAGTACTCTGTCCCAAATAGTCTGAACATGACGCTGCCGTCCGGACCATCATATGGCTCATGGCTAAATGAACTGAGGAACTCCATGGTGAGGTTTCTGTAGGTCAAATGCATGTAATCAGCATACTCATCCCACTGGAGCTGGCTACATAGAAACCATATATTGGGCTCGATGCCTAAGGCATCCATGCAAACCTGGTCAGGGTAACGGGTAGGTGCCATGGGGCGCTGATAAAGAACTAAATAGCATTGTCTTTGTGCGTCATCTCTGAAAGCGGCGTGCATGTCGTCGAAGGTCTGCATCCTGAAAAGAAGGGTTAGAGAATGGGACCTGAAAATACAAACATCATAAAAGGTCAGTCTATATAAATAAACTAATCAACATAGAGACAAAATGTAAGATATGAAAAGTAACAAAAATAGAAAAAAATAAAGAAAAATAAAGAAAACTGTGGGTTGCCTCCCAAGCAGCGCTTGTTTAACGTCGTTAGCTTGACGAGTAGAACTCATGTAGCTGAAGTAGGTAGTGGTGGATCGATCAAAGTGTGGCTGGAGTAGTCAATGGGAATGTCACCTCCTTCGTAGTGTTTTAACCTCTGCCCATTTACAATGAATGGACTACAAGAATGGTTCTTGGTCTCAACTGCTCCGGATTTTAGGACTTTAGAAACTTCAAAAGGACCTGTCCATCTTGAACGAAGCTTGCCAGGAAAAAGTCGTAACCTGGAATTAAAGAGGAGAACATGATCTCCTATATTGAAATCTTTCTTTATAATTCTTTTATCATGCCAAGCTTTGGTTCTTTCTTTATATATTATGGCATTTTCATAGGCAGACTGGCGGAGTTCTTCTAGTTTATGAATGTCAAGGATGCGCTTTTCACCAGCAGTCAAATAATCTAAGTTTAAGGTTTTAATGGCCCAATAGGCCTTGTGTTCTAATTCAAAGGGTAGGTGACAGGACTTTCCATAGACCAATTGGTAAGGAGTTGTTCCAATAGGGGTTTTAAAGGCAGTTCTGTAGGCCCATAGTGCTTCTTGTAGCTTCTGAGACCAATCTTTTCTAGTTATTGAAACAGTTTTCTCTAAGATTTGTTTAATCTCCCTATTAGATACCTCTACTTGGCCACTAGTCTGCGGATGGTAAGGTATTGATACTCTATGCTTAACTCCATATTTGCTTAAAAGTTTATCAAAGATCCTTGATATGAAGTGCGATCCACCATCGCTTATAACAAGACGGGGTACTCCGAATCTAGGGAATATATAATTCCTAAACAGCTTAATCACTACACGTGTGTCGTTTGTGGGTGAGGCTATGGCTTCAATCCATTTAGACACGTAGTCAACAGCTACTAAGATATATTTATTTCCTAATGAGGATGGAAATGGTCCCATAAAATCGATACCCCAAACATCGAAAAGTTTTATTTCCTGAATGTTCCTTAAAGGCATTTCGTCACGTCTTGAGATATTCCCAGTGCGCTGGCACCGGTCACATTTGACTATATAAACATAAACATCACGCCACATTGTGGGCCAGAAGTGGCCAGCTTGAAGAATTTTAGCGTGTGCACCTCTTCTTCTAGAACACAACAACGAAAAATACCGTCTGTACCTCTTTTGAAAAGAAGTGGCTTGTCCCAATAAAATTGTCTTACATCATTAAAGAACTTCTTTTTCTGTTGATAGTTAAGGTCAGGAGGTACGATATCAGCAGCTAGGTAATTAACAAAATCGGCGTACCAAGGTACGCCACTTACTGCGAAAGATTTTTCAGGGTTCTTATAAGTATCTAGGTTATTTTCTTCAATGGCTTCTATCTTAGCTATTAACCTGTCATTGGCAAAATCGTCATTTATAGGCACTAAATCTGGTTTCAGATACTAAAGTCGAGAAAGGTGATCAGCAACTACATTTTGTGTGCCTTTCTTGTCTCGAATATCTAGATCAAACTCCTGCAATAAAAGGATCCATCGAAGTAACCTAGGTTTGGCATCTTTCTTGCTTAATAGGTAACGAATAGCAGCGTGGTCTGTGTAAACTATAATTTTAGCTCCTACCAGATAAGATCGAAACTTGTCTATAGCAAAAACTACAGCAAGGAGTTCTTTTTTAGTGGTTGCGTAGTTAAGCTGGGCAGCATCTAGGGTTCTACTAGCATAATAAATTACATGTAATTTCTTATCCTTTCTTTGACCTAGAACAGCTCCTACAGCGTAATCGCTAGCATCGCACATGATTTCAAAAGGTTCGGTCCAATCTGGGGGTTGCATAATGGGTGCTGAAATTAGCGCTTGTTTCAAAAGGTTAAATGCCTCAATGCATTTTTCATCAAAATTAAATTCAACATCTTTCATCAGGAGGCCAGTTAAAGGTTTGGTTATTTTAGAGAAATCCTTGATAAAACGCCGGTAGAAACCAGCATGTCCAAGAAAACTCCGGACTTCTCTAATGGTCTTAGGGGTTTTAGGTTTTCTATTACCTCTATCTTGGCTCTATCTACTTTAATACCCCTTTCAGAGACTATGTGTCCTAAAACTATACCTTCGGTAACCATAAAGTGACATTTCTCCCAGTTTAATACCAGGTTTACATCCACACATCTTTTTAGGATTTTCACAAGGTTAACGAGACAGTTTTTGAAATCAAATCCGCATACTGAGAAATCATTCATGAATACTTCCATAATTCCATCAAGGTAATCAGCAAAGATTGACATCATGCAACGCTGGAAAGTAGCCGGAGCATTACAGAGGCCGAAAGACATTCGTCTATAGGTAAAGGTTCCAAAAGGGCATGTGAAGGTTGTTTTTTCTTAATCTTCTGGGTGAATAGGAATTTGGAAGAATCCCGAATATCCATCAAGATAACAAAAATAGGAGTGTCTAGCTAAACGCTCCAGCATTTGGTCTATAAATGGTAACGGGAAATGATCCTTCCTAGTTGCTTTGCTTAATTTTCTATAATCAATGCACATACGTCATCCTCCCTCTATCCGTTTTGCTACATGTTCGCCTTTCTCGTTTTGCACGACTGTGATGCCTCCCTTTTTAGGTACCACATGCACAGGGCTCACCCACTTACTATCTGAGATTTGATAAATTATACCTGCTTCCAGTAACTTAAGGACTTCCTTCTTAACAACATCACTCATTATAGGGTTTATCCTTCTCTGATGTTCTTTGGAGGGTTTTGAATCTTCCTTAAGTAAAATCCAGTGCATACACACGGATGGACTTATCCCTTTCAGATCAGAGATATTGTATCCTAAGGCTGAGGGATATTTCTGCAAAACATATAAGAGTTGGTATGTTTCTTCTTGGTTTAAGGTAGCACTGACTATAACTGAACGGTTCATTTCCTTGTCCAAAAACTCATATCTTAGATTCTTGGGTAGTTCTTTAAGTTCTAAAGTTGGTTTCTCGGGGCATGGTATTGGATCGGGGGTAAGGGATAAACATTCGTGAAGGTTATCATCAATGTAGGGTTCCATAAATCCATCATCTTCCCTTATCAGGGTTGAAGGTAGTTTGATTGTTTCTATGGGTTCTTCTTGATCTAATTCCCTAATGCATTCAACAATGATGTTTATGGCATAACATGCGTCTCCTAACACTGGTGCCATAAGAAATTTCGACATAATGAATTCTATCTTTTCATCACCTACCTCAAAAGTCAACTTTCCTCTCTTGACATCTATTATAGCTCCTGCGGTTGATAAGAATGGCCTACCTAAGAGGATTGGGATGTCATCATCTTCTTTAATGTCCATGACAACGAAATCAGTAGGGATAAACAACTGACCGATCCTAACTGGGACGTCTTCTAATATGCCTACTGGATATTTGACGGATTTATCGGCTAATTGAAGGGACATCTTAGTAGGTTGCAGTTCTCCTAGTTTTAACCTTTCACAAACTGCTAGAGGCATTAAGCTCACACTAGCTCCTAAGTCCAGGAAAGCTTTATCGATGACATGACTCCCCAAAATACAAGGTATGGAGAAATTTCTAGGATCTTTCTCTTTTTTGGCAAGTTTATTCTCGGAAATGGAATTGCATTCCCAAGGTTTTGGATCGTCAAGTCTACGTTTATTGGTAAGGATGTCCTTGAGGAACTTTGCATAAGATGGTATCTGGGTGATGGCTTCTGTGAAAGGGATCTCCACATGAAGTTTTTCTATGACTTTAATGAATTTCTGGTATTGGTTATTGATCTTGGTTTGTTTGAGTCTTTGTGGATAGGGTATTGGAGGTTTGTATGGCGGCGGTGGTTCATAAGTTTTATCTATAGCTTCTCCCTTATCTTGGTTTTTCTGTTTTTCGGATTCCACTGGTTCCTCTACTTCGTTCGTAGGTACAATGCTTTTCTTATAAGTTTTGGGCTTGCCCAATGCCGGGTTAAACGGTTCATCGTAAGCAGTCCCACTTCGTAAGGTAATTGCATTGGCTTGTCCTCGGGGGTTTTGTTGAGGTTGTCCAGAAAATTGTCCTCCAGGTGTGGTTTCGGGAGCTTGTTTGAGAGCTACCTGAGAGATCTGGGTTTCAAGTATCTTATTGTGGGTGACTATTTGGCCTACCTTGGTTCCTAACTGGGTGATCATTTCGTTTACATGAATGTTTTGGTTTAGGAATTCTTTGTTTTGCTGGGTTTGAGCCGAAATGAAATTTTCCATGATTTTCTCAAGGTTCGGCTTGGGCGGCACAGCTTGCATAGGTTGGTTTTGTTTCTGGGCTTGAAAATCGGGTGGTCTCGGAGGTGCAGGGTTTTGGATAGGGTTATTGTTTTTGTAGCAAAAGTTTGGGTGATTCCTCCATCCAGGGTTATAAGTGTTTGAAAATGGGTTCCCTTGGGCATAGTTGACCTGGTCTGATTTAGTTTCATTCAACAGATTGCATTCCACTAATTGGTGTCCTTTGGTTCCACATAATTCGCATTCCGACGAGACTGCTGCTGCAGTAGTTTGGTTTGTGTACATATGTTCGACCTTAAGGGCCAAAGCGTCCATTTTGGCTTGCATCATGTCTATAGAACTTATCTCGTGTATTCCTCTTTGGGCTTCTTTCTTCTCCATTGTTGCTCGTTCTGTTCCCCATTGACAATGGTTTTGAGCCATATCTTTGATGAGAGCGCAAGCTTCAGGGTAAGGTTTATTCATCAGAGCGCCACCAGCGGCAACGTCAATGGTCATCTTAGTGTTATAATGAAGTCCATTATAGAATGTATGAATGATTAGCCATGATTCCAGGCCATGATGTGGACATATTTTCAATAGGTCTTTATATCTCTCCCAAGCTTCGAAGAGTGATTCACCTTGGTTTTGAGTAAATCTGGTTATTTGGTTTCCAAAGACAGCAGTTTTACTTGGGGGAAAATATCTACAAGGAAAACTCTCCTAAGGTCTTCCCAAGTTATTATAGAATTGGCTGGAAGGGAATCTAACCATGTAAGGGCTTTGTCTCTGAGAGAGAAAGGAAATAGTCTTAGACGAATCACCTCAGGAGTAGCATCATTGGTTTTAAAAGTGTCAGCTAATTGGATAAATACTTTTAGATGTTGATTTGGGTTCTCAGATAGGAGACCCGCAAACTGGTTTTGTTGTACTAATTGTAATAGGGAGGGTTTCAGTTCGAAATTGTTAGCAGGAATATTAGGGTTTACTATACTAGAACTGGGTTCGTCATCGGATGGTTGAGCGAAATCCTTAAGGGGTCTTTGGTTACGGTCTTTGGCCATAGTTTCCTTAATCCTACAAAGTGAGAGACGTGCACGAGCATAACGTTCAGGTTCCGCTAAAGGATTTATAAGACTGCCGGTGCTGCGAGTTCTTCGCATTGACCAGTAGGTAAAGCCTTAGTCTAGACGGTGTAACAACAGGGTACGAAATTTGAGGTAATTGGTCCCCGACAACGACGCCAAAAACTTGATGCAGTGTTTTCGCAAGTATACGAATCGCGTCAGAGTAATACAAAAGATTATCGATCCCACAGAGACCAAACGTCAATCTATCGATTTCTATCATTACGATGTTTATCTAAGGCAAATCAATCGGGAGTTCGAGAGTGCACAGTAAAAGCAGAGTAAAGTACGAAGATATAAAATTCAATAAACAACAGGCTTGAATGTAATTCACACAGTCAGATAATATTCCAAATGCTTGTAAATAGAGCGACTTATGGGGTAATGTTTTCTACTTATGAAAAGAACTAATTTAACGGGAACTGTTGCTTTCGCGTATTCAGAACCGAGTTTATCCCTTAATCAAACCCTCTTATTGTCACTTATAAAAAGGTGCGCATTGTGTTAAAGTAATAAACCTATTTTTAAGAAATATAGTTTCTTGACTCAGTTGAAAAGTATTTTGACTTGGAACTTTTAACAAAAAGAGGTTTATGCGAACCGGACTTTAAACCCATAAACGCGTCCGAAAATAGTTTTAAAATCATTTTTCTAAAGTATTAAAAACTCCTACTTAACTGGACAAAGCGCTTTCGCTTCCTTTGAACAGTTAAGACTAACCAAGTTTAACCAAAGGTTGGACGGCTTTCGATCTTACCCAACAGAAATAAAGTACAGAAAACTTATGTCAAAAATCAAAATAACCCCTAAGCATTTCTATCGACACATTGTATCGAATATTACTTTAACAATGATCCTTACATTCTAACCTTTAAGGTTTAGCCGGACATGGAAATGTAAATAGACATGTTGAAATAGATCATGTTAAAGTAAATTTAAAAAGGTTTTGAAAGTAAAGCGAGTGCGAGAAATAAAGAAAGTAAATGCGAGTGCGAGAAATAAAGAAAGTAAATGCGAGTGCGAGAAATAAAGAAAGTAAATGCGAGTGCGAGAAATAAAGAAAGTAAATACTGAACTTGTAAATGAAACCTGCTCCAAATCAGAGGCTTTAAATCTGGTACAACTGGAAGTAAATGACTGTGAAATTCTGGTATCAGACGTGTGATGTTAAGGTGTGATGTCACAACAACACACTCTGCACAATGGACAATAATAACAGTAAAATAACACCAAGAATTGTTGACCCAGTTCAGTTACAACCAACCTACTCTGGGGGCTACCAAGCCAGGGATGGAATTCACTACTTGTAGATATAATTTACAGACTCAACAACCCGTTGACAATCTCCTAAACTTATACTCTACTAATGACTTCCTACCTAACCACTTAGGTATGAGAACACCACTCAATCCCTTACAAACACTCAAAGAACCCACTTTGAGTACCCTTGATCTTACTTCCTAGCTTCGATCAAGTCACACAACTCTCTTTGCTTCACAGCTTTAGAGAGGACAAATCACCAATTCACCCTTGAATGGTTTACTCACGATTCGTACAAATATCTAAGACACTCAGCCTCTGCTCTTGATCTTCAATCTCTAATTTTTCCTTTGGTCTTGTGCGCTTTATATAGCATCCTGAATTGGGCTTGGACTTGTCACAATATTTGATCAGATTTGTTAATTAAAACTGAATCTTTAAAACAGATTTTATCCCCAAAATCTTTTTGAATCTTCAACCTTTTAATTCTCCAACAGACCTGCAATCAAATCTCCCATGTAACAGAAAATATCTATCCCAAGATATTCTCATCCAATGAGTCAACCACTCTCCACAATTCCAGCTAACACGCGTGCCCTAATAACCTGCTGTTGTTATTAATTCTGCAGGTCTGATGTTACAACATCACCTGTGTGACATCAGACATCCAACTTCAGCAATTACTAGCTTAACACAGCCCAGTGTTAAGACTTCAATGTTACAACATCAGCACCTTGACATCAACATTGAACACTTTTTGTTTTACCAAAATTCCAGCCAATCCAGGAACTATCAATCTCCCCCTTTGGCTAATTTTGGCTAAAACAACCTCTGCACTCTGCAATCAACTTCTGCACTCTGCACCTTCAGAGATTTCAGCAGCGGAATAATCTTCAAAAAATTTGAAACTCTCAATCAGTAGCAGTTTGACAATCTTCATAGTCTTCATTACTTGATCTGCTGCAGCACCATCTTCATTATTGACAACAGCCAATTGGTGCTCCCCCTTGAAAACATGAACCAGCATCACAGCTGTTCAGTAGCTCACAATGTGCAGCACTCTTTCTTTTTCTCCCCCTTGATGTCTGCTGGGCTGCACTCTTCAAATTTCATGATGTCTTCAAATGTTCGGTCAAAACTCCCCCTTAATGCAGCAACAAACTTTTCAACTAAACACCTTTTAGCAGCAACAACTTATCTCCCCCTTAATATCTGCACCACACTGGCAGCAATTGGCAATGACACTCTTGGCTATTTTCTCCCCCTTTTTAGCCATAATTAGGCAACCTTCACTGGGCTTGGCAGTTGACTACACATCTTTATAAAAACTCCAACTGCCCACAACACCTTTCTAGCAGATTTAGTCTTCATGAATGCAGATTCCCAATTTGCTTCTTAACCTTTCAAATTGGTTTGCATCTAAGGCTTTAGTGAATATGTCAGCCAGCTGGTTATCTGTGGCTACATGCTCCAAGGTGACAATTTTGTCTTCAACCAGATCCCTTATGAAGTGATGCCTTATGTCTATGTGCTCTGTCCTACTATGCTGTATAGGATTTTTAGATATATTAATAGCACTCAGATTATCGCAGTATAATGTCATAACATCTTGTTTAACATTGTATTCACTCAACATCTGCTTCATCCAAACCAGCTGAGAACAACTACTTCTTGCTGCTATATACTCCGCTTCAGCAGTTGAGAGAGATACACAATTCTGCTTCTTACTGAACCAGGAAATCAGATTGTTCCCTAGAAAGAAACAGCCTCCTGAAGTGCTTTTTCTATCATCTGCACTTCCAGCCCAATCAGCATCACAGTATCCTTTTAAATCAGTCCCAGAGTCATGACTATATAGCATCCCATAGTCACTTGTGCCATTCACATATTTCAGAATCCTCTTCACCTGATTCAAGTGACTCACCTTAGGATCAGATTGATATCTCGCACGCACTCCAACAGCAAAGGAAATCAGGTCTGCTTGCTGTGAGATACAGTAAACTCCTAATCATACTTCTGTACAAGCTGTGGTCCACACTCACTCCATTCTCATCCTTGGATAGCTTCAAATGTGTGGGAGCAGGTGTCCTTTTGTGATTGGCATTATCCAGACCAATTTTCTTTACTATGCTCTTAGCATATTTGCTTTGAGAAATAAAGATAGAATCCTCCATTTGTCTGACTTGTAATCCAAGGAAGTAGCTAAGTTCTCCAACCAAACTCATTTCAAATTCTGATTATATTTGTTGAACAAACTGTTTTACCATATCATCTGATATTCCCCCAAATACAATATCATCCACATAAATTTGGGCAACCATCAATTTTCCGCCTTCTTCCTTGACAAACAAAGTTTTGTCAATACCTCATTTTCTATAGCCATTTGCTACTAAGAATTCTGTCAACCTCTCATACCAGGCCCTTGGAGCTTGTTAAAAGCCATACAGTGCTTTCCTCAGTTTGAACACATGATTGGGGAAGTTTAGATCAGTGAATCCTTTAGGTTGATCTACATAGACTTCTTCATTCAGATAGCCATTTAGAAAAACACTCTTCACATCCATTTGGAACAGCTTGAATCTTAGGTTACAAGCCATACCCAAGAGTAGTCTAATGGATTCTAACCTGGCCACTGAAGCAAACGTCTCATCAAAGTCAACTCCCTCAACTTGAGTATAACCTTGTGCAACAAGTCTCGCTTTGTTTCTTGTAACCACTCCAAGCTCATCTGACTTATTTTTGTAGATCCACTTTGTTCCAATAACATTCACCCCTTCTGGTCTTGGCACAAGATCCCAGACTTCATTTCTTCTGAACTGCTCCAGTTCTTCTTGCATAGCATTTATCCAAAACTCATCTGTCAGAGCTTCCTTGACATTTTTAGGCTCAATTTTGGATACGAAGCACGAGCTAGCTATGATTTCTCTGGACCTAGTCCTTACTCCAGAATTTGGATCACCTATAATTAGCTCCTTAGGATGATCCTTCTGAATTCTGATAGAAGGATCCTTCTGAGGTTGCTCAGGCTCAGTATTAGCAGTACTAGGAGATGGATTTCTTTCTTCAACTTCTACAAAAACTTCATCAGCTGTTGTTCCAACATCTTCTGTGACATCCTCAACTTCAAGCTTATCTTCATCATCAATCACAACATTGATTGACTTCATCATTACTTTGGTCCTGGAGTTGAAGACTCGATATGCTCTGCTATTGGTGGAGTACCCCAAAAATATCCCTTCATCACTTTTGGAATCCAATTTCCTTCTCTGCTCTCTATCTGCCAGGATGTAACATCTACTACCAAACACATGGAAGTACTTAACATTAGGTTTTCTTCCCTTCCAGAGTTCATATAGAGTGGATGAAGTGCCTCTTCTTAGGGTAACTCTGTTATGAATGTAGCAGGCAGTGTTCATGGTTTCAGCCCAGAAGTGATACAGAAGTTTCTTGGCATGAATCATTGCTTTAGCCGACTCTTGTATAGTTCTGTTTTTCCTCTCAACTACTCCATTTTGCTGAGGCGTGATAGGCGATGAAAACTCATGACTTATACCTTCAGCTGAGCAAAATTCTTCAAACTTACTGTTCTCAAATTCTCTTCCATAATCACTTCTTATTCTGATGACCTTACTCTCCTTTTCTCTTTGCAGTCTCTGACAGAGCTCTTTGAAGACATCAAACACCTCAGATTTATCTTTGATGAAATTCACTCAGGTGTATCTTGAATAGTCATCCACAACAACATAAGCATATTTCTTTCCTCCCAGACTTTCCACCTGCATAGGTCCCATCAAATCCATATGAAGGAGTTCCAATACCTTAGAGGTGGTGTCATGTTGAAGCTTCTGATGAGACATCTTAGTCTGCTTTCCTTTTTGACAGTCTCCACACACCTTTCCTTCCTCAATACTAAGTTTGGGAATCCCTCTGACTGCCTCGGAGGAGATAATTCTCTTCATTCCCTTGAGGTGAAGATGTCCCAACTTTTGATGCCAGATTTTGACATCATCTTCTTTAGCAAGCACACATGTGGAGGCATCTGAGTTTTGCAGCACCCAAAGATAACAATTGTCCTTCGACCTGGCTCCCTTCATGATTACTTCTCCTTTGTCATCTTTGACCATACATTTGGACTTAGTGAAGTCTACTTTGAATCCTTGATCACAAAGTTGACTAATATTAATCAAATTTGCTGCTAGTCCTTTAACAAGAAGCACATTCTCCAGTCTGGGAGCACTAGCACAGTTTAGTTTACCAATCCCTTTTATCTCCCCTTTGATTCCATCACCGAATGTAACGTAGCCAGAAGTTTGAGGTTTCACATCAACAAGCAGATTTTTTACTCCAGTCATGTGTCTTGAACACCCACTATCAAAATACCAGTCATCTTTGGTAGAGACCCTCAAGGAAGTGTGGGCTATCAAGCTGGTAACTTTAGGTATCCACTGCTTCACCACTTTAGGCCTTATCTCTTTCTGTTTGGGTTGAGGAGCAGCATTAGGATACCCGTGAAGCTTGAAACATGAGGACTGCATATGTCCAATCTTGCCACAATAGAAGCATCTAACTCTGTCGTTTTTAAAGTGGTTAACTCTTCTTCCACTTTGATAATGTTGTGGCTGCCACCCATAATGTGGTCTCCTTATTCCATAGTTGAATTGTCTTCTCCTGTACTGATGATGTTGTCTCTTAGGTTGTCTTCTATGGTGATGAGGCTTCCTTCTTCCATATAAGGCACAGCATTCCAGTTACCCTGATGACGAACACTGTTCTGATTGGACCCAACAGCCTCCAACCTTTTGTGATATTGGGGAGGCTTATGCTGACTAACTCCTTGAGGCTGCATCTTCCTCTATTGGGGACCATCCTTATTCTCAACATTCTAGGGCTGAACAGCCTTCTTTGGGGTAGGACCCTGTCTCTTAGGGTGATGTTGAGACAAAGGTTGAGACATCTCTCTCTTTGTTCCTGAAGTGCTGGCCATATATCCTATGCCTGATTTATCTCCAGCAGCTTTCTCTGACTGAAGAATCTTATCAAGGTCAGCAGTACCACTGTTCATCATCCTAACAAATTTTATCATCTGATCCAGTTGAGACTTAACAAGAACAACTTCATTTTCCCGATTAGCTTTTTCACTTTCAAGCTGAGCAATTTGAAGTTTGTGACACTTGTTTTCTAGACAAATCTAAGCACTTTTCAAACATAGCTCTCGATAAGTAGAGGCTAGCTCATCATAAGTTATTTCTTCATCACTATCGTCCTCAGACACAACAGTTCCTGTTAAGGCTCTAGCATGTCTTGCTGTCTCACTTTCACTTTCACTATCGGATTCAGACCAGGAAACTGACATGCCCTTCTTCTGCTTCTTCAAGAATGTGGGACATTCTTTCTTGACATGTCCATACCCTTCACATTCAAAGCACTGAACACCTTTATCCTGGGCAGTCTTCTCTTCATCTTTTGGCCTACTGATGTCAGAAGAACTGTTCTTGACATCAGGCTTGTAGTTATTGTTCCACCTTTTTAGTACTTTGTTGAACTGCCTTCCCAACATTGCAATGGCTTGAGACAAATCTTCCTGAGAATCTAGGACTTCCTGATCTTCTGCAGGAGTGGAAACCAAAGCAATATCCTTGGGCTTCTTTTCTGGTTCTTCTTCATTCAGACCAAGCTCAAAAGTTTGAAGAGATCCAATTAGCTCATCTACTCTCATCTTGCTGATGTCTTGAGCTTCTTCTATAGCAGTCACCTTCATCTTGTACCTCTTAGGAAGGGATCTAAGAATCTTCCTTACAAGCTTTTCTTCAGACATTTTTTCTCCAAGTGCACTAGAAGCATTGGCCAGCTCAAGAACACTCATGTGGAAGTCATGAATAGTCTCATCTTTCTTCATCTTCAGGCTTTCAAATTTTGATGTTAAAATCTGAAGTCGTGACATCTTGACTCTATATGTTCCTTCATGAGTAGCCTGCAAGATATCCCACGCTTCTTTAGCTACTTCACAGGTATTGATTAACCTGAAGATATTCTTATCCACTCCATTGAAGACGGCATTTAGAGCTTTGGAATTTCCAAGGGCGAGCTCATCTTCCTCCTTGGTCCATTCTTCTTCAGGCTTTAGCTTAGAGGTGCCTTCTTTATCTTTGCCAGCATCATCTTTCTCACACATGACAGGAGCTTCCCATTCTTTAATAACAGCCTTCCAAGCCCTGTTGTCCAAGGATTTTAAAAAGGTGGTCATCCTTGGCTTCCAATAATCATAATTTGATCCATCCAAAATAGGGGGTCTGTTGACGAATCCTCCAACTTCTTTGTCCATCTTTTTACCAGAAAGTAACTTCCCTAGATCTCACCCAGAGACAGACAGGATGCCTGCTCTGATACCAATTGAAATTCTGGTATCAGACGTGTGATGTTAAGGTGTGATGTCACAACAACACACTCTGCACAATGGACAGCAATAACAGTAAAATAACAACAAGAATTGTTGACCCAGTTCGGTTACAACCAACCTACTCTGGGGGCTACCAAGCCAGGGATGGAATTCACTACTTGTAGATATAATTTACAGACTCAACAACCCGTTGACAATCTCCTAAACTTATACTCTACTAATGACTTCCTACCTAAGAAACCACTTAGGTATGAGAACACCACTCAATCCCTTACAAACACTCAAAGAACCCACTTTGAGTACCCTTGATCTTACTTCCTAGCTTCGATCAAGTCACACAACTCTCTTTGCTTCACAGCTTTAGAGAGGACATATCACCAATTCACCCTTGAATGGTTTACTCACGATTCGTACAAATATCTAAGACACTCAACCTCTACTCTTGATCTTCAATCTCTACTTTTTCCTTTGGTCTTGTGCGCTTTATATAGCATCCTGAATTGGGCTTGGACTTGTCACAATATTTGATCAGATTTGTTAATTAAAACTGAATCTTCAAAACAGATTTTATCCCCAAAATCTTTTTGAATCTTCAACCTTTTAATTCTCCAACAGACCTGCAATCAAATCTCCCATGTAACAGAAAATATCTATCCCAAGATATTCTCATCCAATGAGTCAACCACTCTCCACAATTCCAGCTAACACGCGTGCCCTAATAACCTGCTGTTGTTATTAATTCTGCAGGTCTGATGTTACAACATCACCTGTGTGACATCAGACATCCAACTTCAGCAATTACTAGCTTAAAACAGCCCAGTGTTAAGACTTCAATGTTACAACATCAGCACCTTGACATCAACATTGAACACTCTTTGTTTTACCAAAATTCTAGCCAATCCAGGAACTATCAGACTGGAAATGAAAATGGCGGCAGGATTAACTTCTACCAGAGTGCTCAAATCTCGATTACAGACTCGATCAAACAGTGTGATAACCCCCCGATGTGAAGAGTTTATCACTTTACAATACTGAAATATATGGCTTGAGTTCTGAAACTAAGCTTGGGTGAAGAAAAAGGATTCAGAACTCGTCTATTTATAGCCCAGGAAATTAACATGGAAGGACAAAAGTGCCCCCAACTTTTTTTGGGAGGGAAATCAAATGACAAAGGTGGCGCCCGCCACCCCCTCATGGCGCCCGCCATGTGAACCAAAGGAGAAAGAAGTGGAGATCATGGCAGTTGACAGCAGTTGACTCTCATCCAAGTCATGGCCTACCCTATGGCGCCCGCCATAGTAGATGTCGTGTGTACAATTTCCTCAAAAGCTGGTTTTCTTGCTCGTTTTTCTTCATTTTTTCACAAGTACAAAGAATCTGAAAACAAAACAAAACACAAGCATAACACAAGAAAATGGCAATAAAATCCTAAGAAACATGTGCAATCTGAGTCAAATACGTAGTGTGTTTCAGTGTTATCAGTGATCCCTCAAAAATTCAAAACTCCCAGTTTCGATCAGTACTTAGCTTGTCCAAGAATAAACTTGATTATGTACTACAGGAGAATGACCGCTTATGTGGATAATGATAAGTTAATGATCCACTGCTTCCAGGACAGTCTGAAAGGGGCCTCAACCAAGTGATACCTAAGTCTGGACCAATCCCGCATTCATAGTTTCTAGGATTTATCTGATGTTTTTTTTAAGCACTATAAATACAATATAGACTTGGCTCCAGATAGAAGGCAACTCTTGAGCATGTCGCAGAAGAGTTCGAAATCTTTCAAAGAATACGCACGACACTGGAGGGAAACTGCCTCCTAGGTGGAACCTCTTATAACTGAGAAGGAGTTGGCCGATTAGTTTGTGGACACAGTGAGACAGGAATTTTATGAAAGAATGATTAGAAATGTGTCAACCAATTTTTCAGATATTGTGGTCGTGGGTGTAAAGGTGGAGTCAGGATTGAATAATGGTAAAATGACTAACGCTTCTGGTAGCTCAAACAGTAATAATGCCAAGAAACCCTCTGGTATCACAAGAAGAATGAGGGAGAGACGAATGTTATTTTGATAGGAAGGAAGATAAACCAGTCTTGGAAACAACAACCTTACCAATAACATCAGCAACCCCAACAAGGTTATGTTCAGTAGTCAGTGTACCCTGTACAGTATGCCCAATAACCATATGTGGCAGCTGTCAGGCCCACTTTCAACAATCAGGTTCCAGTTTATCAACCAGTGCAGCAGCACCGGTCTATTAACCAGTCCAACAACAATAGAATTATCAACAAGCGTCCAATGCTCCAGCATATCAACAACAACAAAGAACTCAGTCTCCTCGCCCAAATGCTCCTTATAGAAGACAGAATGGGAAACCTCATATTCCTTTCATTCTGATGACTTATACGGAGTTATATGCTTCTTTGGTACAACGAGGTTTGATAACTACAAGACCATTGGGTCTGCCACCAGAGAAGTTTTCACCCTATCATAACCCAAACGCTCACTGTGCGTTTCATGAAGGTGCTCCCAACCATGATTTGGAAGGGTGCCTTGCATTGAAACATATCACAAGGGAACTGATGGAGAAGAAAATTTTGTCTTTTGGTGACTCTCAGCCGAATGTTAAAAGCAACCACTTGCCCACTCATGGGGCAGTAAATGCTGTTGAAGATGCATCTGATGAGACTTTGATTCTTAATGTTACTGAAATCAAGACTCCGCTCTGAGACTTTCATGCTAAGTTAGTAGAGGTTGGTTTGGTTATAGATTGTCATTTAGAATGTGAAGATTGTGTTGTCAACCCAAAGGGCTGTTTGTTGGTTCAGAGGGATGTTCAGGATTTGATCGACATTGGTTTCTTACAAGTGGGTATTAAAGTGAAGAGATATGAGGTGTTAGTGATTGGACCGATCTTTAATTTGCCAAAGCCAGGTGATAAGGTACCAGTGTTTAACCTGCCAGAGTCAAGCTCTACAACCCTGGTTTTCAATGCGACGAAGCTAATTTTCAACATTGTAAAGCCTGTTGATCCACCAGTCAGTCAGCCTAGACCGGTGATTATTCAGAAACCTAATCCATTCCACTTTGAAGATACTAAAGTTGTACTGTGGAAGAAAGATGTAATGGTGATTGATCAGGAATCTGGAAAAGTTACCCCGAAAGAAGATGAGGAAGATGTGATAAATATTGTTGGGGCAAGCAAGATGACCCGTAGTGGTCGTATTTATCAACCCATGGTGAATGAAGTTACTCCAAAGGAAATTGCTGCTACTGTACCTGCTAGGGATAAGGAAGTGATTTTGAATGACAAAGACACATAATTCTTGAGAATCATAAGAAAGAGGGATTACAAAGTTATTGACCAGCTTCACCAGACACCGTCAAAGATATCCATCTTGTCTCTCTTGATGAACTCCCCTGCTCATAGAGTTGCTTTACATAAGATGTTGACTCAGGCCCATGTCGCCCAAGGCATTACAGTTGGTTAATTTAATTATGTGATTGCGAACATTACTTCTTGTAACACCCTTAGCTTCAGTAATGAGGTGTTTCCAAGAGAAGGTGAAAATCACAACTGTGCGTAGCATGTGTCTGTGAAATGTCAGGAGGACGCTCTGGCTCGAGTACTTGTTGATACAGGTTCTTCTTTGAATGTTCTGCCCAAAAGAACACTTACAAAACTTGCTTATAGAGGGGGTAGAAATGAAAGCTACTTCATTGAGCGTCAAAGCTTTTGATGGTTCTCATAAAACGTTGATTGGAGAAGTGAAGCTACAGATCTTAATTGGTCCACATGTCTTTGATATCACATTTCAAGTGATGAATATCAACCCAGCTTATAGTTGCTTGTTGGGGAGGCCGTGGATTCATGTTGCTGGCGCAATAACCTCCACGTTACATCAGAAGATGAAGTTCGTCGTCGATGACAAGTTGGTAATCGTTCATGGTGAGGTGGATTTTATGGCCAGTAGTATGTCTTCATTCAGGTATATTGAGGCTGACGAGGACGCGTTGGAAACCTCTTTCCAAGCGCTTGAAATAGCCAATGTTGTTCTGTTAGAAGTCGAAGAACTGGTGGTTAAGAGTGGTTCATCTTTTGCATCTGCCCAGAGTATAAAGGCGACTATTGAAGAAGGCACTCCTGCAGGCTAGGGAGAAGTCATTGAAGTGAAGAAGAAGTTGAATCGCCATGGGTTGGGTTACAAACCAACTCGTGGTAGATCATCAACCTCCGCTAGAGGGTGTCCGAAGGCAATCCAAGAGGTATTTATCAGCAAAGGCTTTCAAGTCAACGCTATGATTGAAGACCAAGAAGATGAAGATATTAGCCATTTGGTGTTTCAGTGTGATGTCGCGCTAGACAAATGGGAAGCAATAGAAATCCCTGTGATTATTTCTCCGCCAAAGTAATTTTTCTGTCTTTTGTTTTGTTTTCAAAATTCCATAGTTATGCCCAAAGCTATTGGATTATTTTGTAGGATCACCGCGCTTTCAAAATTGTTATAATCAATGAAGATATTTTGTTAAATTCTTTTTGTTTCACTTACTGTTTTTTTCTTTTACTTTAAAAAAAATGGAAGTCTTTCAAAAACTACCAAAAACATTTTTCTTTTGCATTTGTCTTTGTGCTTTTAATAAAATAAGTCATTCCAAACATGCAGAATTATCCTAAACCATGTTGAATCCGATGACCCTACTTTCACTTTTGACTTCGACTCACCCATCTACCAAGCTGAAGATGAGGATGAAGAATATTATGAGGTTCCCAATGAACTGGCAAAGATGTGTGAGTATGAGTATACGGAACTTCAGCCACATGAGGAGCAGGTTGACACCAATAATCTTGGCACTGATGAAGAAAAGAAAGAAGTCAAGATTGGTACTACACTTGGGGCAGAGATCAAACAGAGATTGGCGAAGCTTCTAGAGGAATATGTGGATGTGTTTGCATGGCCATATCAAGATATGCCTGGTTTAAACACAGATATAGTTGTTCACAAGCTACCGCTCAAGCCCGAGTGCCCACCTGTAAAGCAAAAGCATCGAAGAAGTAGACCTGATACGGCTCTGAAGATTAGAGATGAGGTTAAAAGACAGCTTGATGCAGGTTTTCTGGAAGTTCTAAAATACCCTAAATGGGTAGCCAATATTGTGTCGGTGCTAAAAAAGAATGATAAAGTTAGGATGTGTGTAGATTATAGGAATCTGAACAAAGCAAGTCCGAAGGACGATTTCCCTTTACCACATATTGACATTCTGGTGGACAATACCGCTCGCTTAGAAGATTTCTCATTTATGGATGGTTTATCTGGTTATAACCAGATCAGGATGGACCCTGCTGATATGGACAAGACTACATTTATTACTCCTTGGGGAGCCTATTGTTATAAGGTTATGCCATTTGGTCTAAAGAATGCAGGGGCAACATATCAAAGGGAGATGGTCACCCTTTTTCACGATATGATGCACAAGGAAATCGAGGTGTACGTCAACGATATGACTACCAAGTCTCAAAGCGAAAAGGACCATTTGGATCATCTGTTGAAACTATTTGAACGACTCAGGAAGTACCAGTTGAGGCTGAATCCTGCAAAGTGTACCTTTGGTGTTAGATCTGGAAAACTACTTGGTTTTATTGCTAGTCAACGAGGAATCAAGGTGGACCCTGATAAAGTTTGAGCTATCCAAGAGATGCCAACTCCATAAATTGAAACGCAAGTTAGATGTTTTCTTGGATGCCTGAACTATATTTCCAGGTTTATTTCCCATATGACTCCCACGTGTGAACCTATCTTCAAGCTACTCCGCAAGGATCAGACTATTGTATGGAATTCTGATTGTCAGCAAGACTTCGACAAGATTAAGGGTTATCTACAAGAACCTCATATTCTAATCCCACCCGTTCTAGGGAAACCACTCTTCATGTATCTGACTATACTGGAAAGATCTATGGGTTGTGTGTTGGGCCAACACGATGAGACTGGACATAAATATCACGTTATTTACTACTTAAGAAAGAAATTCACTGATTATGAAAGTCAATATTCACTTTTAGATAAGACTTATTGTGCTTTAGCATGGGCTGCCAGGCGTCTGAGGCAGTACATGATTTGTCATACTACTTTGTTAAACTCGAAAATAGATCCAATAAAGTACATTTTTGAAAAACCTGCTCAGACTGGGAGACTTGCCCGTTGGCATATGCTGTTGTCCGAATATGACATCCAATACGTCACCCAGAAATCTATCAAGGGGAGTATCTTGTCAGATTACCTTGCTGATTAGCCTGTGGAAGATTATGAACCTCTCAAGTTTGAGTTTCCAAATGAAGGCCCCGAACCAGGTTCCAGTTGGAAAATGATGTTTGATGGCTCTTCTAATTATAGTGGGCATGACGTAAGTGCCATTTTGATGAATCTTGATGGTGGTTATACTCCATTTACAACAAGACTTTGTTTTGAATGTACGAATAACATCGCTGAATATGAAGCGTGCATTCTTAGCCTTGAAGCAACTATTGATCTCCGAATCAAAATCTTAGAGGTCAGTGAGGATCTAGCTTTGGTTATTTATCAAGTTAAGGGTGAATGGGAAACTTGAGATGAAAAGTTGATTCCATATCGTGCCTATATTGTAGAGTTGATCCAGTACTTTAATGAGGTCACTTTCCATCATGTTCCAAGGTTGGAAAACCATATAGCTGATGCTTTGGCCATGCTAGCCTCGATGTGGAAGGACAACTTTGTTAATGAAGCGCCACTTATCAGCATTAAGCACAAGACTGAGCCTGCCTACTGCCAATTGGTTGAAGAAGAAGTAGATGGGAAGCCGTGGTTTCATGACATCAGGAATTATCTGAAGAATCAGGAATATCCAGCTAACGCTACAGCTCTTGATAAAAAGACTTTAAGGAGATTGGCGTCCAAGTTCTTTCTCAGTAATGATGTGTTTTACAAAAGGAAACATAACATGGTCTTGCTTAGATGTGTTGACAAAAGAGAAGCAGACATGTTGATTCGAGATATTCATGAAGAATCATTTGGCACTCATGCCAATGGACATGCCATGTCTAAGAAAATTTTGAGGGCTGGCTATTACTGGTTGACCATGGAGACCGATTGTATCCAATATGCCAGAAAATGCCACAAGTGCTAAATTTATGCCGACAAGGTGCATGTACCTCCAACATTGTTAAATATGTTGTCATCGCCTTGCCCTTTCTCTATGTGAGGCATTGAAATGATTGGGGAAATCGAGCCTAAAGCTTCCAACGGTCATCGATTCATATTGGTGGCTATTGATTACTTCACAAAGTGGGTCGAAGCTACATCCTACACCAACGTAACCAAGTAAGTGGTTGTCCGTTTCATCAAGAAAGAGATTATCTGTCGTTATGGGATTCCGAGCAGGATCATAATAGATAATGGGACGAATTCGAATAATAAGACGATGAAGGAGTTGTGTGAAAGCTTCAAGATTGAGCACCACAATTCCTCTCCCTACCGTCCTAAGATGAACGGAGCCGTTGAAGATGCAAATAAAAACATCAAGAAGATTCTGCAGAAAATGGTGAAGACATATAAAGATTGGCATGAAATGTTGCCATTTACCTTGCATGGATACAGAACATCCGTTCAAACTTTGACAGGGTCAACCCCTTTCTCGTTGGTGTATGGGATGGATGTCATTCTTCCCATTGAAGTTGAGATACCATCTCTGAGGGTCTTGATGGAAACCAAGCTTGATGAAGCAAAGTGGATTCAAGAAAGACTTGATCAACTGAACCTTATTAATGAGAAGCGCATGACTGCAATGTGTCATGGTCAGTTGTATCAAAGAAGGATCAAAAGAGCATTCGCCAAGAAGGTTTGCATCCGTGAATTTCGAGAAGGAGAACTTGTACTCAAGAAAATCTTGCCAGTTCATAAGGATATGCGCGGAAAATGGGCGCCTAACTATGAAGGACCATTTGTGGTGAAAATAATATTCTCAGGAGGCTCACTTATTCTCACAATGATTGATGGTGAACATCTTACACACCCTGTGAGCTCTGATGCAATACGGAAATATTATGCCTAAAGAACCCGCTAAGTCAAAAACCTAGAAAGGCGATTTAGACAAAAATGGGTATCCCGGTGGATCATAACCTATGAAGGAGAACCAGACAAAAATTAGGGATAAAAAAAAATAAGAGCTCGCTAAGTTGAAAACCCGAAAGGGCGACTTAGGCAAAAATGAGCGTCCTGGTCGATTGAAAACCCGAAAGGGCGATCCAGGCAAAAGTTAGGGGCAAAAGGCATTTCACTGCATCAGAAAGGTTGTCACCTTTGTAGAAGAATCCAAGCAGAAGTTCAAGCTCACCGCTCTCGTCAGAAGCAAGGGTTTGGAGATTCTTAGTTATTAGGGCTAGTAGTTGTCATTGGATTCAATGTAACCTTTCCCTATTGCCATTTTCAAATTGTAATGTTCTGTGGAGCTTTGCCATTTGCAAGCTACCATTCTTGGATAAAATCAGATTTTGGACTGTTCAATTTTGTCATTTATCCGTCTCTCTACTTTTCCTTATTATGCAAAATGTCATTTATTTGTTAATAATGATTTTGAAAGTGGAAGGGTTTTGAATTAAAAAACAGTTTTTTTGAAAACATAATGAAAACATAATTTGCTTTGGCTTATGGAATGATTTAGTGAAATCACACGTTCCCCCAAGAGGTCTTAATATGGCAGAAGCATTATTAGACCAATGCGTGAAATTCCCATCGAAGCATTAATTAATAAATTGACAATACCTCTTTGGATTAATCCTTTGGTCGTGTGTGGTTACCAAGATCGAAGAGAATTTTCCCAGTATCCCCATGTACCCCCGATGTGGTACATGCCTGAACGGTGAAGATTTTATCCTTAGTGGAGCCCATCATATTCCCACTAAAGTTATATTGTATCACCCTAGCAAGCTAACACGCTTCATACTTCCCAAAGTGAAATGGGTGTATTTCCCAGTGAACCTCTGGACATCTCTATTCCCCGGTTTCAGTGTGACTTTTTGTTTCCCCAACGGAGTGGATATGTTTATCTATTTCCTCTTGAGTCCCTGGTTTCTTTACCTCTCTTTAGAGTCAGCTTTTGCATATCATTAAGCATTTGCATCATGTCATATCATGTGCATTTAACATCTTTCTAGGTCCTTATTGATGGCTGTAGCCCTCTGACCCCCAGCCCAGTTGTAACTGGCACCTCTTTTGAGATCGTTGGTCGTCACCAATTTTCTGCTCAAGACAGGTTGTCGCCGACATTTTGTTGAACTTTGGGTTGTTACCTGTATCCCCTGAAGTCTAGTTGTCACTAGTATCTCTGTTTTATAACCTAATCGCCATTGGTACTGTGAATCTGGCTGTTACCATATATAAAGTCTAGTCGTTAGTAGGAATCTCCTAAAGTTCAATTGTTATTGGCGCTTGTTGCAAATCCAATCGTTATTAGTATTGTTTGTCTGGTCGTCACAAGTTTCCCTTTTGAAGTCTAGTTGTTACTAGTGTTCCTTTCGATTTTGTCTGTCTGGTTGTTACCAGTGCTCCCGTGAAGTTTAGTTATTACTAACACCATTGTTTGCAAGTCCAATTGTCATTGGCATTTCCAAGTTTACTGTTATAAATTTATATTCATCTGGTTGTTACCAATATCCTTGTGAAGTCCAGTGGTTATTGACAATGTTTAAAATCCAATTGTTATTAGTATCTCAAGTTGAGTGGTTACTGGCATTGTTTGAATGTCCAGTTGTTACTAGCATCATCTAAAATCCAATGGTTATTGGTATCCAAAATCCAATGGTTACTGGAATTGTTTGAAATCCAATCGTTATCGGTATTGGAGTCTCTGGTTGTCACCAATTCTCTTTAAAGTCCAATGGTTACTGGCATTGTTTGAAAGTCTAGTGGTTATTAGTATTTGTTTAAAATCTAATCGTTATTGGTATCTAAAGTCTAGTGGTTACTAGTGTTATTATAATACAATTGTTATTGGTACCCAAAGTCCAATTGTTATTGGCGATCTTATCCCATCTTGTTACTAATATTAGAAATTTGGTTGTCACCGATGTCCCCTTGAAAGTCCAGTAGTTACTGGCATCGACCTGTCAGAAGTCGATTGTTACCCTTGCTTGTGGTCTAAGCCCAATTCATCTGGCGTGTACAGAGTCTGTATTTTCCCTATCTTTTTCTGATATTTCATGAAGATCTCGTTTGAACTCTTCATTTTAAGGAATTCTCAGAAATTTGGATGTCTGTTACTTGTGAGAACTCCAATGTTTGCCCGATCTCTTGTCGGAGGATCATTTATCAGCTTCTATGATCTCTTGTTAGAAGATCATTTTCTTGTCGTGTTTGATTCACTTATTAGCAGGTCAACCCTTTGTTTAAATTGATCCCTAGTGGAGATCATACTTCTTTATGGTTTTATCCCCAGTAAAGAACTTGTCTACTCGTCTTTGCTCTAGCGCGTCGTCCGGTCATATCTGAACCTGTTGATTAACTGCTCTGGATATTCCCCAGTGGAGACCATCTCTCTTGGTTCTATCTCTAATGAGTATTTTTGCTTCTAAGTGTCGTCTGGTCATGTCTGAACCTGTTACTTGATCACTTTTGACTTCCCCAGTTTCGTTTCTGTTCCCCAGTGTTTTTCTTGGTTATCCCCAGTGAGTTGTTCCCCCTTGGTTGTTGGCCTTCATCCCTTGTTTCCTGTCTTTGTCTACACTTCGCATCATCATATCATTATATCATCATGATAGAGTTCATGGCATGTCAGCATTGCATCTAAGGGCAAAATTTTCGATTTGCTATATTTAAATACCTTTCACCTAGGCTTATGAGGATTGTCACCGCTCATTGCCATCTGATAAAGCTATTTAAATAGGGGCAACTGTCATACCCCAAATTTTACCCCTTAGATGTCATCATCATTTGCATGAGCATTATAGGTCAATCATTCATGCATAACTAACCAAGTTATCAGCTATTGTTTTTTTTATTTCACTTTTGAATCAGGGTCTACTTCAAGAGGCTTCAAGGTTTGATCAATCAAGGTTTTTGATATGTCATTCACCAATTAAGTTCTCATACTCCTAAGAGGCCTCCCTTTCCTCAATAATCTCGTGCAATATAACTTAATCACAACTTCTTCGAGGTTCATGTCTTGCAAGAATGAATCAAGAATCAGACAAGGTTATCAAATCAAAGGCGTATGCAGTGTGGTTTGAAGTTCAGTGGAAGTTTGATCTAATATTGGTCAAACAAGTGTTTTGTTTCAGTATCATGTTAACAGGTCGTGGCAAGGATCACTGTTTCAGAGTGGATGATCATCAGGGCTAGTCCGTTTTCAACTAGGGTTTTGGTACGGTCGTCACAATTCATATCTCAGGTCATCAGTGTCATTGGCCATTTTGAGGATAAGTGTGGTTTGAATTCAAGTACTTGTGTTTGAGGATCCAGATCAGGGTTTTGTGCAAAGTTTAAGTTTATCTGATGAAGTCAAGCTGCAAGAGCCATCAAAATTCAGGACTTTTGGTCAGCATTTCAAGTCATTCGTAAGTCTTGATTATGTGGTCCATGTTCTCATCACAGAAGAATTCAAGCTTTCTGGATAGAATCAGGATATGGTGTTATTAGTTCAGAGTCCCAATGCATTTCTGACTTTAGATTGAGTTATGTTTGATTCTATTTCCCAAGGAATTGATTCAAGATCATTTCATGTGGAAAGGGCTTAATTCTCATAGTTTAATTTTCAAACATTAAATGGAGAGTGCAAGTTCAAATTTCTAATTCAGTTTTCAAGTTCAAACCCAATTGTGTTGCTTGGTCCAAAGTGAGTTTTAAGTGTCAAATTTGTTCAAAATCCAACTTACTCCAAGTTACGGATTCCGTGTGTCATTCCAAATCAAGTTTAAGTGATCAAATTCAATTTCTTTCATTTCTCCATTTTCCTTCCAATTTCGCTCAGTTTTCCAATTTTAATTCAATACCATTCATGGTTTCAAGATCAAGACTTAATTTCAATCTCATTTTCAAGTGTATTTCAAAGGTCCAATTCTTTTCCCTTTTGAATTCAAACCAAGTCCATATTTTCCAATTTCATTTTTTTCAAATTTCCACTTTGAGATTTCAATTCCATTCAATTCCTTCTCAAATCTGTTTCTACAAAAATTCTGCAAAAAACTCTACAAAAAGTCTTTAGTCTAAATTCAAAGTTTCAAGCCCATACATTACAAACAAATGCCAAATAGTGAAAGCCCAAGAAAGTTAATTTCAAGTGTGCATTCCAAGTGAAAACACATGTGAAATTTCAGCCCAAACAACATAATTGAAACACTACAGCAAAACACCACAATTCATGTTACACCAAGACAAAAATTAAACTTGCCTCAAACCTTCATGCCAAGACATCTCATTACATAAGACTGGCAGAAACAAACAAAAAAACTGCTATGCTACTATGTTGCTACCTCCTGCTACAAAGCAACATAACGTATAAACCGTACCACTCTCACACTTTGACCATAAAAAAAACCTACTGCTACCAAAAACACAACATGAACTTTCACAAATTCCACTGCACTCTAAATTCAGCACAACCTCCTAAACCCTGCCCCACAACCACAAGCTTGCGCAACAATATTGTATCACGCTTAACCTGCACTGCAAAACAAAAAACTGCATCTGAAAATGACTCATCATAACTACAAGACAAAATGAAAGTTGCAGCAGAAAGGCATTGAATCATAACTTAAGAAGGAGGAGAAAATCAAGACAGAGAGGAGGAAAATAAAAACTCACCTTGATAGTATTAAGATAGAGAGAAACTCATCTTTCTTCTACTAATAACCTTTAATCCAGCCACTGCAAAATCTCTTCCAGGAACCAATAACAACAACAACGTTGCCTCTTCATCCTCAAAACTAATCCATAAACTCTTTCAATCACTCTTCTAAAAAATGACATTTCACTATAAGAAAATTGGCAAGTTATGACGGTTAATATTGGCAGATTACGGCGGTTTGAACCGCCACAATTTACTAGTTGCGGCGGTTTTGCTTCTGTCGCGAAAACGTGTATCGCCAGGCTATATCGCGACGGTTCCTAAAACCGCCACTCCAACCGTCGTTCTATGTTGTGACGGGTAAGGAACTGTCGTAAGTTGAAAATTGTGGCGGTTAAAACCGCCATAAATAATTGTTTTTGTTATCCAAAAATAAAGAACCATAGGTATTTCCAAAGGTAAATTTGCAGGAAATGTAAAATCCGCAGGTAATTTCGCAGCTAATATATTTCTACAATTAAAAAAAAAATCAAATGAACTTTTACCACACACAGAGCATTGTTTTCATTTACAAAAATAATCCATACAAATACCAATACATTTCAATTCTGACAATACAAAATACCATGAAATTTTGAAAAGACAAGTTACATCATCACCATTCCTTTCAACCTAACACAATTCAACATCAACCACATTACTAAAAAGATAAAAAGGACAGAGCTAGAGAGATATAACAATGACTCTTAGTACAATCATCCCTTCATCTTTTGGAACTGTATCTTTGACTGAGATATCAGGCCCTAATGGTGCTATATCTCACTTTGATAAAAGATCACCGTCTTCATCCTGGCCTCCCTGAACAATGGCCAATTTGAAAGAAATGGCATAAAGATTTAACAAAAAGACAGTAGCTTGGACCTTAATAATAAAACATAATTCAACACTCAATAAGGAGCGAACAAAACTAATAGTGTACTATTAAAGAAAAAAGCTATTCAAGATCCAGAATTAAGAAGAATTTCAAAGAATAAGCAGAGTGAGGAAAACAAAAATATATCAAAGCATAAAAATAAAGCCTGAAACCTGGCTATGATATGCATTGGCTGATTCTAAGAAATTCCTATAAACATGAACAACCTTCTTTGTGTAGGGCTTCAGAACAACTTATACTTTCTCGACGTGAGGCTTAGCTGCAGTAGCAACCTGATCAATGTATGGCTTGCTAAACTTTCGAACTTCCTGTCAACCAGATGAGAAGACCTCAAGAAAAACATAAACAAACAAACCATACAGTTCAATGAAGAAACTCATACCTGATAATAAGGGTCTACGCATTCTAATCCCCTGCTTAAGTGGGGAGTAAGTGTATCCTTTGAGGTATTGTAAACTTCAACGGTCTTTGTAGTCAGTAGTTGAACATGAGGTTCAACCTTTATTTTCACCACAGACCAGTGTTCATTCACAATTGGGATCCATTTCTTCAATAAAAAACAAGAAAGAGTGAGAAATAACATAATCTAATTTGCCTAAGCATTTAACAAACCAGAAGCATCTCATAAACGTTGAAACTCCGATGCTTAAGTCAGTTCGAGTGAATGAGTAAGTAAGAAAGGGTTAAATAATATAATACCTGACCCTCTTGTAGAGTAAGGTTTTATAGTGAGTCCCAAGCGTTTGGCCAATAATCTCCGTTATGGGCTAAGTGTTCAGGTCCATAACGGATGACTACCAGAATTCCCATGTGAAAGTAGGGATGAACAACTCGTGCTCATCGTCATGGGTCAACCGCTCCGCACTCCCCGGATAGTGGATGAACTTGTCTGTTACGAAGGGCAAAACGACTTCGCAAGGGGTGCGGGTTCAGTTGGTGACGCGTCCTCTACTGACCCAAACGGGTTGGGCCAACACTCTGGACCGTCCTCGACATAGAACTGGATTGGGTTGTGCTTGACGATGGGTTAGCCACAGGCCCACTCCAGAACAATTCTAATCCCAAATTGAAGCTTAAAAGGAAACCCCACCTTTAATTCAAACATGAGTTATCTGAATTTTAGAGGTCAAGGCGTTGATGGTGGCTTTAAGGTCAACCCTAATGCTTAAGAATCTTCACATATAATGAGCTTTTCAAGCTTGCTCCAATTCCCTTTCCCTTAATCACAGATTATGATCTTGATGATGATAATCTAAGTTGCCTTAATGTCTTTCTTCAAGAATGCAAGATAAATTCACACATGCAAAATGAGAGTGTGATGATTGCTCAATTCTTCTTCCTCTCGTTCTTCTAACCCTTTTTTTCTTACTCACACTCTTTCCTCTAAAGTTACACTAATACCCTTGATTCTTTTAGTTATTTACCAGCCATGCCATTAAGGGAATTTGACTAGAATTTTGGTTTAACTTTACATTAGTTTTCTCATTTAGTCTTAATGAAGTCCATTAATCCACATTTTTTCATTACTAACTCAATGTAAAGCGATAAACATGATTAGAAAAATTAGGATATTAGAGACATGGCCTAATTTATTAGAGAGATAACATTTCAGATTTCTAAGCATTGATGGACCTTGTAAAAAATTATTTAGCTTCTGAAAAAGCAATTCAGCATTTTCCAATAGTAGTATTTTGCTGACATACTTTGAAGCACGTAGTAATATCTAAACTTAGAACAATTAAATACACATTTTTATAGAAGAATATTACTACTCCCTCCGTCTCATAAAAAATGTCCTATTTGAGCAATACGCGGTTCTTAAGAAAATGATTAGATGTGTTGGTTGTAGTGAAAAAGTTAACGTCATTTACGAAAATACCCCTATTAAATGTAGTTGATAAAGTAGTTGAATAAAGTAAAATTTAATGAATAGGGGTATAGTAGTGGAAAAATAATAATAATTACAACATTGGTAATGTAAATGGATAATTATTTTGAGACAAAGAAAAAATGCAAATGAGACACTTTTTATGAGACGGAGGGAGTAGTAATATTTTGGATTTAACATTACATCACCGTTTCCAACTCTTTCGCAGATAAATCAAACACGACATCCGTCACGGCTGTCGACACCTCATTCGTCAGGTCAGGTGACGGTGGCTCATTCCATGCTTCTTGTCTTTTTCTGACACGCGCTTTATCCTGACCGCGGGCAGAGCGTAAAGTCCACGCAACGAATAACCTACCATTCATACCCTTACTCACTTTCACATTCTACATGTACTGTTTCGTAACTTTCATTCGTTAATTATTTTGGTTAATTAGAAATGTGTGTCTCTGACGCTCCTTTAAAGCGGCGCGAGGTTCGGTAATTCTACAAGAGAATTATCCCCTACGGTGAACTCCACAGTAATTCCTACGTTTCACCCAATCAAAATCACCCAAGAGAAAGAAAACAAGATCAAAATAGAAAAATGCCGAAGCTCACGTGAACCTCTCCGTATACGAGAAATCCCTTTTCTCCTTTAGCACCAGAATTAAATAAAGCTTGCTCTACGAAAATCGTGGTTCTTTCTTCTCTCTGATTCAATTCGATCTTTCTCCTCGTGCGTTTCTGAGATTGTAGATTTCTAGGGTTTTCGGTGAGATTGAATTTCCGTACGCATACAGAGATTAGGGTTTTTCATCCTCTTGGTTCTTCATGGTGACCGCGAGGTTTGTTGCATTGGTTTCTGAATCGAATTTCACTTCTGACATCCGAATCTCGGTTCCCTTAGTGTAATGACTTCTATTGCCGCCGGTGAATGGCTCGATTTTGTTTCCGGAGCCTCCGTTTCTTTGCTGTCTTCGCAGTTGCCGTTGTTGTCTTCGGGAGATATTGTGTTTGCGATGAATCGAAGAGCAACGAGTTGGAGCATGACTTTTCCATAACCGATTTCGATTGGAACCTTTTTCATCAGGATTACTCTCCGCCGGCTCCGCCTCCGCCACCGCCTCATCCACCATCGGTGTCGTGCGTGGACGATCTCGGCGGGGTTGGTTCTCTGGACACGACGTGCAATATTGCGAACGATGCAAACCTCACTCGCGATGTGTATGTAGCAGGGAAGGGGAATTTTAACATCCTACCTGGGGTGAGGTTTCATTGTGAGATTCCTGGGTGCATGATTACCGTCAATGTTACTGGTAATTTTAGTTTAGGTGGCAACTCGTCTATTCTCGCCGGAGCTTTTGGGTTGGGAGCAGAGAATGCTGTTTTTGGGAATTTTTCGGTGGTGAACACGACAGCTATGGCGGGGCCGCCTCCGCCTCAGACGAGTGGAACTCCTCATGGGGTTACCGGTGGTGGTGGGGGCCATGGAGGGAGGGGTGCCAGCTGTCTGGTGGATACAACAAAGCTCCCGGAGGATTTTTGGGGAGGGGACGCTTATTCATGGGCTTCGCTGCAGCAACCAGATAGTTTTGGGAGCAGCGGTGCGTCCACAAGCAAGGAGAGTGACTATGGTGGGTTGGGTGGGGGGATTGTGAGCATGGTTGTTTATAAAGTTATTGAGATGAATGCGACTCTTTTGGCTGATGGGGGTGATGGAGGGACCAAGGGTGGAGGTGGCTCCGGTGGCAGCATCTACATCAAGGGTTATAGAATGTAATAGTTATTTTTTTTGGCTCTTATTTGGTTATATCAAGCATATTATTGATTATTCTGAATTAGTTAGTCATCTTTCTATTCTAGTAGTTACTATCGCTATATTATCTCTTGTTTGCAGTTTGGATATTCAATTTGGATTCGTCATCCTCGCCTAACTTTTTACTTTTTAGCTTATTCTCATTCCATATATGTTTCTTTCTTATTTTAATCACGGTTTCAATTGCAGTTTTTCTTTTTTGAAGTTAAGACACACGATCAGCGCTTTTGTTAACTTTTTGAATGCCAGCACTGATTTTGTGTAGTTAACCAGTGTTGTCGATGGCGGAGAGCCAAAATCCCGCCATACCGGCAGCTTTGCGAGCCGTTATAGCGGATTATGGCGGAAAACCCACAATCGGCCTATATTTACTATTGTGGCGAGCCCAAAAACCGCCATGTATATCCACCATTGCAGCCATGGCACCACTATTTGATAACACTGGTTAGCTGAGGGACATAACTGATACAAATTACTGCATTTGTTTTCTTTGAAATCTTGTTTCCGAGCCTTTTCTCTTCTTCTTGTTACCAATGGTTTATGTAGTTTGCTCACTGCCATGTTCCATGATGCAGTTGTCTATGTATTACCTCAACTACTCATCATCACTGTTTCAATAAAATTAGTGCTAGCATATGCATTTTAACGTGTAGCCAGAGGTCTAAAACCATATCATGGTTTATGAATTATTCATTTCAAAGGACTTGATTTCTCTCTATATTTATGTGCCTAGATTTATTTAGCCAGCAATCGAAAGTTTAAAATATTCTTGTGCTTGACTGCAATTAAAGCGACTTTTCATGATTCTAGACTTCATGATTTATCACTTATCTGTTTTTTATTTTAAAGAGCAGGACTGGTAGTGGGATGATAAGTGCTTGTGGAGGTAATGGTTATGCAGGTGGAGGCGGTGGCAGAGTTTCAGTCGAAGTTTTCAGTAGGCACGACGAGCCCACAATTTATGTCCATGGTGAGGTTTTATGCTTTTGCACTAGTTAGATGTATCTAAACACACTTTGCAGAAGGTATTCCATCTAATTAAATTCTCACATATGCCAACTTCTAATATATTAGGTGACAAAGTGCTTTGGCACCTTATATTGCAAAACTAAACGGGCTCACAGATGCCAAGTGATTATGCAGTTTGAATTCTCAGAGAATTGTATTAGTTCTAAATAGTCAACCACAGGATCTAGTAGACTTTTTGCGAATGAATTGCTCTTTTGGTAGAATAATATAGTAAAAAATCATAATTTAGGAACTTCCACTTTGTATGATAAGACAAATGGTTATGATATGATGAAAGATGAATCATTAACTTGGTATTGCAGAATAAAGCATATATTGCTCTCTAGATTCTAGAACTAGCTAGGATTTGGATATATCATCCGGTGTCCTACTTTTTGGACAACTCTTGTATGCAGGACAATAGACGAGTCCTGTTCTCTGGGGCCTCTGGCTTCATATTGGATGATTTTGAAGTTTTGACATGACTTCATTTTTGTGTTTTTCTATGATTTGGCTTCAAATTCATCATCAGTTATGTTGACCGCCAATTAATTTCCTTATTTCAGGTGGTAGTAGCTTTGCCTGTCCTGAAAATGCAGGGGCAGCCGGGACTCTTTATGATGCAGTTCCTCGAAGCCTTATAGTTGATAACTATAACATGACAACTGATACAGAGACACTTCTCTTGGATTTTCCGTATCAACCCCTTTTGACTAATGTTTATGTCCGTAACAAGGCTAGGGCCACCGTTCCATTGCTTTGGAGTCGTGTTCAGGTTTGTGTAACGCAGATTTATAAAATTTGAAATTCCTTTGTAAAACTCAAAATACAAGTACATGAACGTATATGAGTACTTCCCCAATGAAAGATTTAGCAAAGAAAAACAAGAATCCAGGCATTTGAATTATTATTTGATTGAGGGGGAAAGCTTTGAAAAGAGAATTTAATGCTTTTCTTTTCACCTAGTTATGTCTCCTAAATTTTTTTTCACTCCTGTCTCATCCATATTGTTGAAGATTTGATGAGTTTTGTTTCTGTGTTTTGTGTTCTTTTATGCAAATACTATCAAAAAACTAAACTTCCCGTCTTCCCTCCATATTTTGATGCATCATGCATATTCTATCTTATTTTTCATCAGTATTGAAATTTTCTTTTGGCATGTGTTGGCATCAATTAAACTATTGCTTCCTCTTTATCCTTTGTTATATAGGTGCAAGGACAGATAAGTATATTGCAGGGTGGGGTACTGAGCTTTGGGCTGCCACACTATGCTTCTTCAGAGTTTGAGTTATTAGCTGAAGAGCTGTTGATGAGTGATTCTGTGATGAAGGTAGCTGGAATTTCCGAGCGTTTGTTCAATAGATCTTGTTTCTTGATACATTTTTGAGCTCTAGTGAAGATATCCACAGCATCTTTAAATTGCAATGTAAAACTAAGAATAAATGGTGATAATATCAAACATAGGTGGACTGGTTTCTTATATTACTTTAACCTTACACTTAATTTGCGTGACAAAGGTATATGGAGCTTTACGCATGTCTGTAAAAATGTTCTTGATGTGGAACTCAAAAATGCTCATAGAATGCGGGGAAGATATAACAGTGGCAACATCTTTGCTGGAGGCTAGTAATTTGATTGTTCTCAGGGTATGCAATAACTCCTCCTCTATGCATTTTATTCCATTTGCTACAGGTATATGTGACACAAAGTTTTGTTAACAGGGGTCTTCTGTGATACATTCTAATGCTAACCTTGGAGTTCATGGACAAGGTTTACTGAATTTATCAGGCCCAGGAGACTGGATTGAAGCACAGCGTTTGGTTTTATCCCTATTTTATAGTATTCATGTGAGACAATGTTTTGTTTATGCATGATCTTTTTAATAGTACACCCGCATAATTTCCTGCTTTATTCATCTGTATAATGAATTAAGGGAACTAATTTATTTTCATTACACTTTCATTTCACCCAGCACATAGGTGCAACTCTACAGGGGCCTGAACCCCTGCTGATTTATTTAAAAAAATTCATACATACTACACATAATAGAGCATGGCTTGACAGCCCTTTTCATGGTCTCTATGCAGTGGTCAATCTTTGCAATTTAAGCCTATGAAAATAGTGTTTTGGGACCTGTGATTCTATTACCGGACAAAGAAATCAAAGATAGAGAACCTGTATTTGTAATGCAGTCACAAAATGGTGTTATAAGGATGTGTTTAAAATACTACATAGAACTGAACATATATCACATCATTTGAGGTTGATTTAAAAAAAAACTGGTGCAAATCTCTTGTATATTTGAGTTTTTTTTCACTTAGTTCATTCTTTATCAGCATTATATCTTCTTTCTCCTCGCCTCTACATTTTTACCTCTTCAACCACATCCTATATCACTAATCCCAATCCAACAGTGCTATTACTCGCTAGTCTCTCCCCAGCTATTAAATCCTCGCTCCGCCCCTGTTGTCACCAATCTGGTTCTATAGATTTAAAGTTTATTGCATGTTATTTCTCGTTTTCTTCAGTTATTATTATTTCAGATAGGCAAATGTTAGTATATTAGTTGATAGGTTAATATTTTTCTCCTTAACAAGAGTTTAAATCCCAGTCATTTAACTATTAGCTCAAATCAGTTGATTAGTTTAGTAGCATGACATGATAAAAGGGAGTTTTTCTTCTGGTTAGAAACAAGTTCTGTAAAACTTAGCAGTTGGAGACAATCTTATCACACAGATAAATCGCCAGAAACCTTGAGCTGAACACCAAACAGAAGCTATCGGGACAATCCTCTCACATACAGATCTAAGGTCAACAAACCACTACAAAATTTTCGACCATCATGCTACAAAAAAATTTCCCAAACCAATGGACCCAAAGCTCATTATTATTAAATGTTTTTCCTCTCTCTATGCCTCCCAGAACATGTGTGTAAATAATTCCTAGAAACGGCTAATTTGTTGTTGTGCTTAAAGACCGATGAAAGAAGAAGCTGTCAGAAAAATATCATACTGAATTTTGGCTCCCTTGTTTCACACTCTGTACCGGTGGACTATTTCTATTGCTTATGCCATTCTTTTGGTCGTTCATTTGTACTCTTCCTAATGTTTTCCGTTCTCACTTCTCATGAATTTTGATTTAGTTATTCTCAATTTTCTCTTCGCCATTATGATTTGTGGTAATTATATATGTTCTTGTTAGTTTTATTTGTTCTTACCCTCTATAAACTGAGTTTGCTTTTGACATTTTCTTCTAGGTTGGGCCAGGATCTGTCTTGCGTGGTCCATTGGAGAATGCAACAACTGATGATGTGTATGTTTGGTTCCTGTCAAATCATTATTTAGTGACCTCTCATCTTAGTTTCTAGTTCTGCTGAATTTCTATGCTCTTATGATTGACAGTACTCCAAAACTTCACTGTGACAACAATGATTGCCCGTATGAGTTACTTCACCCTCCTGAAGATTGTAACGTGAACTCATCCTTGTCTTTTACACTTCAGGTACTTGTTGAAGTTTTGATGACTTAAATTTTTTCATTATGCTTGCACATCTATTGTTTGAACTTAAGCATTCTGCATGTTGCCTTTCTAGATCTGCCGCGTTGAGGATGTCCTTGTTGAAGGCCTTATAAAAGGTTCTGTTGTTCATTTTCATAGGGCAAGGACAATAAGTATCGAATCTTCTGGAACGATATCTGCCTCTGGAATGGGTATGCTTCCTGGTTGGCAAAGAGGTTGTTGTCACTTTTTTATCGACTATACATTTCTTACACTGATTTTGTTTAAAAATAATAATTTTGCAGGTTGTACTGGTGGTCTGGGTCATGGAAATATTCTAAGTAATGGTATTTGCAGTGGTGGTGGGCATGGCGGTAATGGTGGAAAAGCATGTTCCAGTGACTATTGTGTTAAGGGTGGCATCTCATATGGAACTCCAGACCTTCCCTGTGAACTTGGTAGTGGAAGTGGAAATGGTAGCTCAACTGGTACCACAGCTGGGGGTGGTATCATAGGTAAGCTTATGTTTGAGCCAACACATTATTTTTTTTAATAACAGATGCTAATTACTGTTTTCTCCCTTAATTTTATTTCCTGTGTCATATCAGTAATTGGATCTTTAGAACACCCTTTGTCAAGTTTGTCAATCAAAGGTTCTGTAAATGCCGATGGAGAGGATTTTGATCCAGCAATTAGAAGGGGAAATTATGTTATTTTTGATAATTTTACTGGAGGCCCTGGAGGTGGATCTGGCGGCACTATTCTATTGTTTCTCCATAGCCTTGTTATTGATGAATCAGCTATTCTTTCTAGCATTGGGGGATATAGCGGTATTAGTGGAGGTGGCGGCGGAGGCGGAGGAAGAATTCATTTTCATTGGTCTGACATTCCGACTGGAGATGTTTATCAGCCCATTGCTACTGTGAAAGGAGACATTCAGTCTGGGTATGTCTACTATAATCTTTTGTTGCAATTATAAGATTTATTTGAAGCTGAATATGCTTTATATACCTAGCTGCAAGTAAGCCTGCAAAAAGACCTTTCTTGTGGTGTCTTAATAAAAGTTCCTACTTCCTATTTACTAGATGTTGCCTTACCACGAGACAACATCTTAGATAGGCATCCTTCCAGAGCATGGTTGTCAAGATCGGGATCTCGATAAAGATCGTTAAGGTATGAAAAAAGCTTAAATCGTAGGATCGTAACTCAGACCGTATGATCCAACAAATAGACAAAATTATAGAGATAACTAGGAAAAATAACCATAACATAAAATTCTCATCAACTTAATTACCAATGGCAAATATTTAATCCAAAAAAAAACATAATTTCCTTGAACATAATATTCTAAACAACAACTAAAAACATAATTGTCTCAAACACATTCTAAAAAACATCATCTAAAACACCATCTTAACTCAAACGTTATTTAAAATATATCATTTAGCAATGAGAGAAAAGATGAGAAGAATAGAAGGATTTGATTTAAATTTATCGTAAAGATAGATGAAGGTTCATTCATGGTATATTTTATCGATACAGAATTTGTTCTGAGTTCCAACGGCTTTTGTGGCTGTGCAGCTTTCATGATCAGTACTTTTGCACTTCTCAAAAACTTATTAAAAACATTCCAAGTCCCAAAACCCTACAATACATGAGTGTAGCCGTCAGGGTTTAATTACCGGGTCAGATTTTGGGCCACATCCAATTTATTAATGACCGGGTCGAAACGGGTAAAAATAAAAAAATGGATCGTCAGGTTCTCACAATCCCACGATTTAATGATCTTCCTCTACGTTCTCAATGCTCAATCCAAATCCATGATCTTTGTGTCACTTAAAGCGATGGATGGTTGCCGGCTCGTAAGATGTACGACCTTGGGGGTTAAAGCGCGATGCTAACAACCATGTTCCAGAGGAATAATAGTTTTATGAGAAGGCTGCTAGTAAATGTTCTTTTTCCTGTCAGTAAAAGAAGTAAAATAATATTTTTTATAACCAGAACAATGATAAGACATCCTTAACTGCTGGAAATGCAAAAGTAAAGAAAGAAACTGGGAAGCAGCGAGGCTGACAATTATCTTTGCATATCAGAGATGGATGTTGGCTCAGTTAGTATCGTTGACCTTTCTATTTTGTCAGGCCCTTTAAAGCAAACCATAAAATACTGTGCTCTACTAAAAAAATCCTGAAATGTTAAAGTTTGGTAAAATCTCAGCTTATTTTGTATTTATCATTTTGAGTTTATTTTATCTTGTTCTTGGGGGTCAGAGTTCAGTAAGAAGATACCTCTGTTGAAAAGTTGAAACTTTTAGCTTTTATATATTTATCCAAAAAAAGTAATTTGTATACGATAATGATAATGTCTGGTAGAGCTTGAGTTATTAGGGATTTGAAGAGTTAAACAAGAACAAGGAAGAGAGAAAGAAAGAACAAGAAAAGAGAAAGAACCAATGAATAGCAAAATTTATATTATTCTCTCAAAGGGGAAGCCCTTTCTCAATTGTAATAACAGTTTGTTACACTTTACAAAATGAGTGAATGAATATCAGTGATACTCAATTCTTATTTATACCCTGCCTAGCCTTACTAACATACACATTCTTATTGGGTAGCCTATATGGGCAATTTGGGATCCTAACAGTCTGTCTCCTGTCATGATCACAAATGCTTCTGGGGAGGAGTGGAATGAAACCATGTTCAGCCCCACGGGGTGATTGCTGCCCCCAAACTCCTGTGACTATAGCAAATCTCCTATTTTGCACATAACTTTCATCATATTTCCTTGAAGTTTTTTATTTTGACCCTCTGTATTTCATTTGCAGTGTTACACTTTCTTTTATTATATGTAAAACGGTAATTGCTGAACTTCATTTTTATCTGATTATTATAGGGGAGGGAAGGGTAAAGGCTTGGGTGACTCTGGAGCAGATGGGACGATATCTGGGAAGGCTTGTCCCGAAGGACTCTACGGTACATTTTGTGAGGTATACAAATATATTTTCAAACTCCCCAATTATGTTATAAATTATAATTCCATATTTAATTAATGTCCTAGCCAGTTTCCATTTACGAGTTCTTTTGTGAATACAACCTTAATGAATGGTACCAAGTATCGAGTATTAGGGGCAGCACAATGTATATAAATACTTTCTCAAGGGATAATGCTTGCACTAGAAATGACCACTCGGTTATATGCAAATGAACAGCCTACCCTTTTCTGAATTCCTTGCTAACCTTAAATATTCATTACTCTCTTGTTACACATATGCTACTTACACTAACATACAACTTCCCACTAAATTCTATAACTGTCTACGTATTTGATCCGTGCCATTGAGATTCAACAAAGTTTTATGTTGGCTGTCGACTGCCTAACACAAAATAACCCTCTCCTGTTACCGGGGCTTGGAACCGACTATGTATAGCAAAAATAATATAGGCATGATTTAATCCTATGCTAATAACTTAAGGTTGTCAAGGTCTTGATCTAGATCTTAAAATTGTATGATTCTGCAATCTCAGTTTCCCCCAGCAATCTGAATTGAATGCAAAATCGTGTATTGTAGCAATATTAATCGTAACCAAGTTGTTGAAAGAGCATGTGATAATTGATTCTGTGCGATCCAGGTCGTTTCTAACCACGATCTGCCTGTTTCTGGTTACCAGCATCACAAGGCGTGAAGAAATCAGTAAAAAGAATTAAGAAATGAAGGATAAGGATGACAAGGTGCAGAGGCACACCAATTACGGTTTGATGGCAGCGACGGTATGCCTTTTGGAATGATGAAGTTTTAGATTGAGTTTAGTTAGAGAGTAGACATCTCGGCTTTAGGGCTTGTTTCAAATAATAGGATTTTGCTAGCCCCTCTCGATCTTACTATCCGCTCTCGTTTTTATGCAACAACTCATTCCTGACAACTTTATAACTCCTCTTTTCATAGTCTTGACTTCCTCCTAGATTATACTGTCCACTGCGCCCTGTTTCAAACAGATAATAGTATGGCATTCCTAGTCGTAGTCATCCAAGCAATGCATTGGCATACAACTGGTTAAACTATACGACTAGTTAAAGCTGTACTTTAAAAATGGTCTGTGCATGCTAGCAAGATTGGAAACAAGCTTAAAGATGTTGTGGCAGAAGGTTCCTTATGTTTGACTAACCAATCATTAACCAAATGCATGCCTAGGAACTAGTAACATGCCAGTAGTGATTGAAGTTGGGGGTTATGGATTTGACAGCAGATGGCTAAGAAAAGTGGACTGCCGATTCTTGGGTGGAGAAAGATAAGATGGGGGGAGGAATGCTTAAAAAAGCCAAAGATCTATAATCACACACCTAGTTCCTAGCCAGCAACCTGTCTTTGCCTAGACCTTTTGTCACACTCACAAATACTTTACACTTTGCAAACAAAGATATATCTTGTTTTACTTGTTTAGCTTTAATTTTGAAAGTTCTCCGAGCCTTACTGTGATTTATTTATTTATTTATTTTTTGTTATTTGCATAGTGTATTGGCAATCAGTGTTTAAAAGACAAAAACTTGATTTATTTATTTATTTTCGTGCACACATGTTGCAGTAGCCTATTCTGATTTGACTACTTTAAACTCACATTGTTAAGGCTACCCCCTGCCCTGATTTGATGCTGGTGAGCTACCTGACTGGCATCCCTTCATCCTCAGTGTCATGGATTGTCCCTGATTTAACTGAATAAAAGAAAGCCTACTAAAACTATTAGGAGCTTTCTTTTCCCTCTTTCTGTGCTATATTCTTTTTCTGTTTTTTTGGCGACTATTAATGTTTCTGCTCATTTTATTTTACTCAGACTTTATTTTTGCATGGCTCCAGGAATGTCCAGCAGGCACATACAAGAATGCTACTGGATCTGATAGTTCACTTTGTCAAGTTTGTCCGGTTCACGAGCTTCCTCATCGTGCTGTTTATATTTCGGTTCGAGGTAGATTTTACAAATTAATAAATGATTAGTTAAGCAGGCATGCCAGAGTCTTCAATGTAATGCAATTTAAAAGTTATATTATGAAAGCTGAAGAATTGAACCATAATTCTTGCATATTTTATGATTGTGGATTTGTATATTTTAATTGCTTATTTATTTATTTGAGTGTAGATGGGTAGTTGTGAGATTCTGATCCCGATTATAGTGTCTCTGGTATAACTATGCATAAACTGTATTCATGTCCTTATGTGCAGGCGGCATTACTGAAACCCCTTGCCCTTACCAATGCGTTTCAGACCGATATCACATGCCAGACTGTTTTACAGCTCTTGAAGAGTTAATTTACACATTTGGTGGACCTTGGTTATTCGGTCTTTTACTTACGGGTCTCTTGGTCCTCTTAGCTTTGGTACTTAGTGTCGCAAGGATGAAATTTGTTGGTGTTGATGAATTACCAGGTCCAGCACCCACGCAACATGGTTCTCAAATAGATCATTCCTTCCCTTTCTTGGAGTCGCTGAATGAGGTTTTTTCTCTAACTGTTAGTTCCTTTTGGGTTTCCTTGTTTTGATTTGTTAGTCATGATGATCAGGCCCCTTACCGGTGGATATTTTGTTTTCTTTGAGGAATAAGTGTTAGTGGCATAACCATGTTTGTTGTGCAATGACCAGGTCTTAGAGACAAATAGAGTTGAGGAGTCTCAGAGTCATGTTCATAGAATGTACTTCATTGGACCTAATACTTTCAGTGAACCCTGGCATCTTCCACATACACTTTCAGAACAAATACATGATATTGTGTAAGTAAATTTCTTTTGTTTGATCCTTGTAGATTCCTTGGTTGAAATTTATAGCTGTTATTTTTTTTATTTGATTAATTTATTTGGTCATGATGTTGAGGTGGAAATCTTTTATTATTTGATGTGGCAGCTATGAGAGTGCATTCAATACATTTGTGGATGAGATTAATGCTATAGCAGCTTATCAATGGTGGGAGGGAGTGATATTTAGCGCTCTCTCTGTTATGGGATATCCACTTGCATGCTCATGGCAACATTGGCGCAGGAGATTGAAGTTGCAACGATTGCGTGAATTTGTTCGATCAGAGTATGACCATGCTTGCCTTCGTTCTTGCCGATCACGAGCTCTCTATGAAGGGATAAAGGTTTGACATGCATGTTTAGCCTGTGTGGACAATGAAATATTTGAAATTCAATTTTAGTTGTTTTAATTAGTTGTGTTGGTTTAGATGCATCTCTTGATCTGAATCTAAAGCGTGTATATGGTCAAATACAAATACCGAGTTTATTAAGTGGGGTTTGGCTTAGGTAACTTTAGGGAGGGAAAGGCATGGTGCCTTTCTCTCTATCTCCCTCCTATATTCTTCTCTCTCATCCTAATTATTGTATTTATTTTATTAATTTTTCATCTAAAACACCTAAAATACACTTAAGTTACCATACCTTTCCGTCCCAAAAGTCACCCAATCCCAACCCTTATTGTGGGTCCCGGATTCATGTTGAGTGAAGGGATTGCTTTAAATCAATATCATGCAGAGTTTGTGGTATGATTACCATATCCGATCCAATTTATTTTATTGCATCACTGTTTTTTATCAAATGATATCACTTCTTAGCTTAGACAGACAAGATTTATCATTGATACAAATCTATCAGGGCATGCTGATAGTCGATGTCATATTAACATTTTATGATTCTTTTTTACCCTGCCTTATCTATTGAGATCATATACAATCTTCAAGTTTTTGTTGTAATTTTAAGAGTTTTTTGTATCAAGAATAAAACTTCCTTTAGGGTTTTTAATGTTGTGTAGAATGTTACTTGACTCGTAAATTTATGTAGGTAAATGCAACTTCTGACTTGATGCTTGCCTATGTGGACTTTTTTCTTGGCGGGGATGAAAAGAGAACAGACCTGCCTCCTCGATTACATGAAAGGCTCCCAATGACATTGCTTTTTGGTGGTGATGGGAGTTATATGGCTCCATTTACCCTTCACAATGATAATATCCTTACTAGCCTCATGAGTCAGGTTTGTTTGTTTGATTTTGTGATCACAATGTTGTGTACAGACACACTTAGATACATATATAACATGTTATGTTTTGTTCCACTGTTGGGGAACTCATCCATACATGTTTAATCTTTTTCGCAGTCAGTTCAGCCTACAACATGGTATCGATTGGTTGCTGGGCTGAATGCACAATTGCGGTTAGTGCGTCATGGACGACTAAGGGTAACATTACGACCTGTTATCAGATGGCTTGAGACTCATGCCAATCCTGCTTTGAGTGTCCATGGTGTACGTGTTGATCTTGCATGGTTTGAGGCTACCAGTATTCGCTATGGCCAGTATGGGCTTGTGGTTTATGCTCTCGAAGAAGGAGGTTATCCGGACACTAGAGGAATTATTGATGGAGCATTAAGAACTGAGGAAACATCACGGTAATTAATCCCTTATACTTATGACATGTTGCCAAATTGTTTTCCAACAATCTTAATGAGAAACAGTGAACATGATGTGCTGATAAATGACTTGGAGATTTGTGGTCTGGCTTTCTGTATGATACGTGATTTTTTTAATGCTCTGGTTTATATTGGTTTTCAGAGTTCCGACTGTTAAAAGGGAACATTACTCGGGGCTTGCAAGTGGAGCTGACTTAAGTCCTGGTGGAAGAATTGAGAACAATAGTTTGAGGCGAAAGATGCAAGGAGTTTCTTTAGATGTAAACAATTTGCAAATGCTTGATGAGAAGAGAGATATCTTTTATCTTCTCTCTTTTATACTTCAGAATACAAAACCTGTTGGGCATCAGGTATATCTTGTAATGATAATTTTGCAGACTAAGCTGTTTTGGTGCTTGCATTATTTGAGAACTGACTTTCCCCTTTCCTTTATTATGGTGACTGCAGGATCTTGTTGGTTTAGTGATCTCAATGTTGCTTCTAGGAGATTTTAGTTTAGTATTACTTACCCTGCTTCAGTTGTACTCAATTTCTTTGGTGGATGTATTTCTTGTATTGTTTATATTACCTTTTGGCATTCTTCTCCCATTTCCTGTTGGAATCAATGCTCTATTTAGTCATGGACCAAGGCGTTCTGCAGGCCTTGCACGTCTCTATGCTTTGTGGAACCTTACGTCCTTTATAAATGTTGTGAGTTTTCTATCAAATTTTAACTGATTGGTTTTTTTTCCCTGTCAGAAAAATGGATTTTTTCCACTTACTAGGGTGAAATACAATTATATGGGTTTTATTTTTTTTAATTTGGGATTTTGTGTTACTTTCTTATCACCAGGTGGTTGCATTTCTATGTGGATATATTCATTACAACTCTCAATCCTCTTCCAGCAAAAGACAACCCAGCATTCAGCCTTGGAATATCATGTAAGGGTATTCCTAGCTTCAATAAGAGATGCTTTATTCGGGAATATCTGCCTAGTTATTTATTTATTTAACTGATTTGGTGTGCAGGGACGACAATGAATGGTGGATTTTTCCGGCCGGACTGGTTTTGTGTAAGTTATTCCAATCTCAACTCATTAATTGGCATGTTGCCAATCTGGAAATTCAAGACCGTTCCTTGTATAGTAACGATTTTGAGCTGTTCTGGCAGTCATGATGGTATGTTCAAAGCATATATTCAACATTAACTTTTCCCCAATTCCTCTTCTTGATCCATCATATGTTTGATTTGAGTACGTCTAGAATAGGTGAAAGATCTAAAGTTCAAAGCACATAGAGATGATAGAAAAACTTGAGGTGGGGCAAAATAGAACTACAAAACCCGAAGTAGATGTTGTAGAGGTAATTGTTACTGTAACACCTAAAATTCAATAGTTTTTCTAAAAATTAAACCATTTTCGCCTTGAATTATCTAATTTGTAAGTATCAATCAAGCAATTAAGTACTCTTGATAATATATTTTGCACTAGTAACTCTTCCATTTTGTTCAATTGGCAAAATGCCTTCAAGCTCAGTAAAATCGGCATAGTGAGGATTTGGGTGTAGGTTTATTATTTTGATTCAAAGTACATTTTTGTAATTTATGTTGTCGTACCTCGTTAAAATAATGTTGAAATGGTAAAAGGATTGTAGGGCTGATATAATTTAGCGGTGCCCCAGTCTCATATCTGTACTTAAAAAGGCCTCCGTTAATTGCTTTGTTTATCATCCGTGCTATCAGCTTTTAATCTATTTAAGTTTTAGATTGAGATAATAGAACAATGTTCATGAATCACGTGTTACAATTATGAGATGATGATGAATGCTGCTATGTTATTGGTGTAAATTTTGTTAAATTCTAAGACAAGTCTGGATATTTTTGTTTACATTTTTGTCACAACTAATAGTTGAGTTGAAAGGTGCGTTTGACTGAGAACATTCTCAAAGTCTCATCTCAGAAAAATAATGATAGATAGATAGTATCTTTGATATGAATTGTGTAGTTTTCTAAACACGCTACTTATTTCCGTATTTTGTTGCACGTCAACTATAGAGAATTTAACTTAACATCCCCCATTTGAACCCGACACTCTTCATTTTGAGCAAATTTACCTGTATATTCAGGGAAAAACTCCGTAAATTTTAAATTTTTTTCAGTATTTTACTGAAAATTTTGAAAATTTACAGTTTTTTTATGCAAAATTATCAGAAATTTTGAAATTTATAGTATTTTATCAGAAATTTTGAAAATTTTGATATTTATTTTACTTCTGGTATTTTTTTAGCAGAAATTTTGATATTTTCGATGGTTTTTATCAGAAATTTGAAATTTTTGATATTTTTTAGTAGAAATTTTGGTTTTTATATTAGAAATTTTTTAATTTCTGGTATAAATGTAAAAATTTTTAGAAATGAAAATAAAAAAGAAAAGCGTATCGGAAATTTCGATTGTACTACCAGAAATTTTGTTTTTGTTATATTAGTAAGAGTTACTCTCCGATTCTTTTTAAGAGTTATTTTTTGAAATTTTTTTTATTTTTTTAATTGACACCTGCAAAAAAAAATAAGGTAGTATTACATGTATTTTTGTCAAAATTATTTTTAAATAATTATTACAGAAAGAATAAAATGAATGTAATAAATAATTAAATGTGTTATAAATAAAAGAAAAATAATTATATTGATTAGTTTTTTTGGTATGTAAAAAATAAAAAAATAATATTTAAAAAGGAGCTGAGGGAGAGTAACATTTTTTAAAAGAAAAATAAAATTTAAAATTTGGTTGGTAAATAATAAGGATATTTGTTAGGTGTAATATGTGGTGATAAGTTATATGGGGTGGTAAGTTAAATTCTCTCAAGTATGACACAACAACAATATCCGTGAATTTTTATACTAGTTTATACTCCTTCCGTTCCAAATTATAAAATGTTTCGTTCCAAATTATAAAACGTTTTGAATTTTTCACCTAAATTAAAAAATTTAATTATTATTTTATTGAAAAGACAAACTATGTATGATTTTACAGTAATGTCCTTCATAATTATATAGGAGAGAGAAATTAAAAAAGTTATTTCCTCCGTCTCACAATAAGTGATCCAGTTGACTTTTCACACAAATTAAGAAAAAGAGAATAAATGAAGGAGAGAGAATGATATTTTTACTAAAGTACATCCTCTGGACATATTTATAAGCAAATTTATCTTTTTTGGGTACATTTGACTATTAGTGTATCTAGTCCATATATGGACTAGATACACTAATAGTCAAATGTACCCAAAAAAGGTAAATTTGCTTATAAATATGTCCGGAGGGTGTACCATTGTAATGTATTGAGAATGATGAAAGTAATATTAATTAGAGGGTAAAATAGAAAAAATTACATTGGAAATTGAAATGGTCATATATTTTGGGAAACTATTTTATTTTAAATGGGTCACTCATTGTGGGACGGAGGGAGTAAAAGAATAAATAATAATAAATATTTGAGGATATATTGGGGAAGATGTCATTTATATTGCATTGGGAGTGTAAGATAACTTATAATTTGAGACAAATTTTTTTAATAAAATGATTTATAATTTGGGACGGAAGGAATACTATCTCTGATCTTATTTTATAAGAAAAATCTATTTTTTATTTCATTGAATATCTTTCTGTTGTATTTTATTTTATGAATAAACATGTTAGGGCGAGGTACATAATCAATGACACTGTTAGTTTTAACCTTTTTTAAAATAATGGTAAAGTCATATTGAATGGTTTTTATAAGTATTCCGTATTGCTTATTCTCTTGGACGGAACACTGGATTTTATCATGGTGTATTACTAGGTTTAACTTTAAACAGAAATTTTCATAAAAAAATTGAATAAATATTTATGAACAATCAGGATTGCAAATTAATCTGAGTTACATATTTGTAATATATATTTTTAAAACTCTTGAAGTATCCCATCCTTCACGTGTGAGAAAAAGGAAATACTATTTTCGTCTCAAATTATAAGACGTTATACACCTTTCACGCAAATTAAAAAATATAATGATTGTTATGAGAAAAAAATAAATTATGCATGATTTTACAATATTACCTTTTATTTACTATAGATGAATGAGAAATTTAAAGAATTGGAAGAAAAAATAATAATAAATGATAGAGAGTATGTTGGAAAAAATATCATTAATATTGTATTGTTGGAATTGTAAAGTAATATTTGGAACAAATATTTTTGATAAAATAACTTATAGTAATTTGGAATAGAGGAAGTAGTGAGCTGGTCATATAGTTTTACCAACAACACACTCACAAAGATAGAGTGAACCGATGAATGTTTGGTCAAACAATAAGTTAACATGCGACTGTGGTGAGTTCAACTGATCTCTTTCATTATGGACGTTTGTTCAGAGGTATCAACGCCTCTCTTTCAGGCTCTGTTTGGGAAAATATTTTTTGAGCTTATAGATTATGTCTTATAGTTTATAAGCGCATATGACAATAAAAGACCTGTTTGATAACGGTCTTTTCATCACGAGTTTATAGCTTATTTTAATAGCTTATAGTTTATTTTTCAGACGCTATTTTAAATAGCGTTTTAGCTTATAGCTTATAGTTTATCATTTTTTCTTCCACTTTTACCCTTATAATTTTGACTAAAATCCACTACTATCCTTTATAATTTATTATAATTTAAAATAAAATAATAATTATTAAATATCTTTTATATCATTTTATTTAATCACCTAATTAAATCGTTAATTTTACCAAACACTTTAATTAGCTTATCAGCTATAAGTCATCAGTCATCAGTTATAAGCTATAAGTTATCAGTCATCAGCTATCAGTCATAAGCTATGAGCTATCAGCTAACTTATCAGTCAACCGCTATTTTTAACAAACAGAGCCTCATTATGAACGTTTGTTCAGAGGTAGCAATGCCTTCTACATCGTTGTATCAATAATATAAAAAACAAACAGTATTTCCAACCTCAAAATCTATCCATGAAAATGGTAGAATTTTAGAAGAATAAAATGATGGTGATTATGAGATCAACAGCAGGAGAGAGAGCTTAGACGGGAATGGAACGATATAACCACGTGAAGTTGTAATTTGTTTTGGAAGACAAAACAACAGGCTACTAGCTCACGAGTACAGAAAATGTCAACTTCAGCAGGCACCTACACAAGGTGTATCAAGTTCATACCACAAAATAACAACAAATTACACCCAAATCATTAAACAACAAAACATTTGAAAAAACAATCGGATAAAGCCAGCAGTATCCTGAGCAATAAAACATCATTGCAAACGAGAAAGCACAGGCTATGCTCCACAAACCGCCATCAATAGAAACAATGTCTTTTGAAAAAGACAATAAGAACACTCCGCTACAAGAAAAATGCTAAAATCTTTCAAATTGCTATTAATTATAACAGATATTCGCTAAATCTCTCAAATTGCTATCGATTATGACTCATGATTGAGTAATCAAGTCATGTATAGAAAGTATAGTTGTAGACCTACAAGGATGTTCTCTCGGGTTCCAATTATATGAAAAACAAGATATACTACTATTTTTAAGTTAAGAAAATATTTTTCTTCATATCATTCACATTAATTGATAAAAGGTCTAACAACATAATTTCGAATCATGACAACTTTTCAGCGAGATAAACATCTAAAAAAAAATGATAAAAGGTCTTAAGAAAGAACCAAAGACCAACCTAATAAACATCTAAAAAAATCATTTAGAAAGAACCAAAGACCAATCCAACCATCTACAAATTCTATATCTCATTGATGCTGTCACCTTACAGGTCACGAACATATGATAAACTGAGTTCACCAATCCCTCACAAACAACACAATAATCCCTTTGAATCAACTATAAGCCTATGCTTACACAAATTCTTTAGTAGAGATTTTATCTTGCAGAAGTTTTCAAGAGAACACAACCACTATAGACGAAGTCCAACTAACTTAGAAAACTGGGAGAATCAAATCCACACTAAGAAAAGGGAGATTATCGGGAAGATTTTGCTGCAAGAGGTCAGGATAAATCGAAGCTATCGAAAATACCTCATCGCTAGCAGGACAATACCACCACTTATCTCTATCTAGGGAGAGATACGATCCTTGAATAATGTGAGATTTGGGTCGAACTCATGCTGTGTCGAAGGAGAAGCTTTCATGTATTTCGACAGGAAGCAAATATGCAGTCGAAGTTTGTTCACATGCTGATGCCTTATTGTTACATACTGTAGTCGAAGTCTGTTCTAATATGTATGTATTGTCGAAATGTTATTCTGTCGAATTGAGCCTTGTGTTAAGGATCCAATTGTTTAGGTTTCTTGGGCTGCAAGTTACATAGTTAGTCTATAAATAGGCTAATACACTCAGTTTGTTGAGTGTGACAAATTGTGATATTCATTTGTAAATCATTTGTGACTTTAATGAGAAAGTGAATAGTAAACAGAATTTATTTGCCCAATCCTTGTTTCTATTTTTTCTTCTTTTTCTTCTTGTTTTCTTTTCCGTTAAACCCTAACCCTTGTTTTGGTTCTTGATCATCAAGAAACCATTAATACTTGCTACAAAGACATCGTTTTTCACAACAAATTGGTGCGGTGAGCGTGGAGAAGATGGCTTCAACAAAGTATGAGATTGAAAAGTTCACCGGAGTGAACGATTTCGGTCTGTGGCGCTTGAAGATGAAAGCCCTACTGGTGCAACAGAGATGTTTGGAAGCGTTGAAGGGAATGACAGCCATGGATGCTGCGTTGACGGAAAGAGAAAAGACGACAATGATCGAGAAAGCACACAGCGTGATATTGTTGAGCCTTGGTGATAAGGTTCTACGGCAGGTATCAAAAGAGACGACGGCGTCAGGATTATGGGTAAAGCTTGAAAGCTTGTACATGACCAAATCGTTGGTAAATCGTTTGTACCTGAAGCAAGCTTTGTATTCATTCAAGATGAGTGAAGACAAAGCTTTGGCTGAGCAGTTGGATATGTTCAACAAGCTGATTCTTGATCTTGAAAATATTGATGTGAAGATCGATGACGAAGATCAAGCGTTGTTGCTGTTGTGTGCTTTGTCCAGGTCGCATGCTCACTTCAAAGAAACTCTCTTGTATGGAAGAGAGTCCCTGACCTTTGAAGAAGTTCAAGCAGCCTTGTATTCGAAGGACTTGAACGAAAGAAATGAGCAGAAACCTTCATCAGTTGGCAAAGGGCTGTCCGTGAAAGGAAGATCGTCGAAGAAAGAGGGTAGGTTTGACAAGAAGAAAGGAAAGGTTCAGCAGAAGTCTTATGGTGGTGATATGTCTGGTATCAAATGTTATCACTGTAAGAAGGAGGGTCACACAAGAAAGGTGTGCCCTGAGCGCCTGAATAATCATAGAGGTAAGGACAATGGGAATGCAGCTATTGTGCAAGATGGTTATGAATCATCTGATGTCCTTGTGGTGTCGAGCAGCAACTCTTGCGAAGAGTGGATTATGGATTCTGAATGTACTTGGCATATGACTCCAAACAAGAATGTGTTTGAAGAATTATGTGATCAAGATGGAGGATCAGTGTTGCTGGGGAACAATAAAGCTAGCAAGATTGCAGGTATTGGATCTGTTAGATTCAAGCTCCATGATGAGTCAATACGGTTATTGACTGGGGTTAGGTTTGTACCTGACCTTAAGAGGAATTTAATTTCTCTTGGTGAATTCGACAAGAAAGGATATGTCTTCAAAGGAGAGCAAGGTATCCTGAAAGTCATGAAGGGGTCGAAGGAAGTCTTGAGAGGCGTGAAGAAATAAGGCTTGTATACTCTTGAGGCTGAGGTTGTAAGTGGTTCGACAAATGTTGTATCCACGAAACCTGTGTCGAAGACAGAGTTATGACACATGAGATTGGGCCATGTCAGCAAAAAAGGCCTGGTCGAATTGGGGAAGCAGAACCTGCTAGGTGGTGATAAAGTCGAAAAGCTGGAGTTTTGTGAATCTTGTGTATTTGGTAAATCCTGTAGGGCGAAGTTCAACAAAGGCAAGCAAAGAACACATGGATCCCTTGATTACATTCATGCTGATCTTTGGGGGCCTGCAAGAAATCCTTCACACTCAGGTGCAAGGTATTTTCTATCCATCGTTGATGACTATTCTAGAAAGCTATGGTTATTCATTCAGAAGACGAAGGATGAAACTTTTGAGAATTTCAAAAGTTGGAAGGTGTTGTACCCCAAATTTTACCCTCAGATATTCTGATCGTTTGCATATTTTTCTGAGTCAGTCGTCTCGTTTTTTTATAGACATCTCATGGATCATGTTTTTTCTTCTTCCTTGTTTTTTATATTTAATTTGTTATAAGTATCTTAGATATTTAGGTTTTTATAGTTTAATTTCAATTTAATTTCTTTTCTTATATGGTATATTTAAGTTAAGTTTGTTTTAATTGTAACTTTAATTTTAAATTTAATCTAATTTTAATTTTTGTTTAACTTTTTATTTTTTTAGTTTTGATTAACCTTAATTTTAATTGGTTTAGGTTTTTTGATTTAGCTTAATTTATTTAGTTTTATCAATTGTTTTCTTGTGTGCTAAAAAATCATTTTAAATACATAGAGTCCATTTTCTTTTATTTATAATATAATACAAAAATACAAAAAAATCAATTGTCATTGTATGCTACTTCAATACTATCTTTGACCCAAATCCTACACCATATCCCAATACACACTCGTACCACTTCCTTTTTCCTGCAACATTCACCAGGCTGCCAAACTTGTACATCCAACAATAACAACTCAATGCACCTTTGACTCTACAAGTCCTGCATCTCCTAAGACTTACACAACAAGACCTGTATCACTACACAAGCCTCCAAAAATCCCTGTCCTGCATCATTTGCGTCGTTGGTACACCCAAAAGCAAAACTGCACAATCCTGCGCGCCTTGACCAAGGGTAAACCAGCGACATCAGCCTGAACACAACCAATGACCAAAACTCTGCAACAATGAATCATGCAAAAACTTGTTACAAAACAAAACCTACTGCTATACAACTTGCAGGGCCTGCATAAACATTCTCCAAAACAGCAACACAATGAACACAACACTCCAAGAATCCTGCATTTTGAGAGAGACCCATCAATTTTAACAAGACAGATGAAGTGTAATTAGGGAGGATTGTTTGATTTTTAAGAAGAAAAAAACCAAGATACATACCAGAATTTTCATCCAAAAATTGGGATAGCTCTCAACTTACTCCCTCGTTTCCTCCCATCTTCTCCAACCCTCTTCATCACATAAACCTTCCATATTACCCTGTTATCACCTTCACCATCATCATCAAAACCGACCCATAACCTCTTCGTCTCTTTGAACTGATACCTTAAACACAACAGCATAACAGCAAGAAAAACCTCACTTGGGATCCTTCTAAACCACCCTCCATCACAGACCACAGAGTTATCACCAATAATCAAAATCCAGAATCCAAAGCCACACGGTTCACCCTCATAACCATGCTCATGTCTTCATAATATAAACAACAACCAAAAACCATTCACTTCAAATAACAGCCATACTCCCTCCACACCAACAACCGTCAACGTCACCCACACGTTACCTCAAACTACACTAAACCATCAAAAGCAGTTGTCACAGAAGCATTCGATTGAAGGGGCATAATCTCACAGAAAAATCATCAGAAATTTCACAAGAACAATTTACAACATCAACGAATTGCAGCGCAAGGCAGATGAGGAATTGAAGAAGAAAAGAGGAGGAAGAACGAATTGGTACTCTACCTTTTTCTCAGTTTGTCGCCGCGGACGGTAACCTCTTGCTTCAAACTTTGATAAATTAATCATTTTAGTGCTGAGTCTGATTCTAAAATTCAACTCCAATTTGTTGTTTTGTCCATTAACGTACGATGCTTTGTTTCTTGCGTTTGCCTTGTTCGATTTTCGCGACGAGTACCAAAGAGAGTGAGAAGCTGGTTGTAATAAGGAAAGCCTGGTGTATCGTGAGGGCGAGTCGTGGCAGAAATTTCACTCTCCGGCTGTGAATTCGATCGTGAGCGATTATGAGAGAGATGAAGAATCATCACGAGCCGAGCGATCCATGAGAGAAAAGAGTACCGCGAGCATGATTGTGAGAGAGACAGTGGGATGTCGAAACTCATTTTCTTGATCGATTTGCCTCATAAGCTTTTGTTGATTCACGATTCAAATCTCTGTTCGTTTCTTCCTGCGGCTATTGAAGGTGTTGTTTTAAGGAGAGAAACCGTGTTTTGGTTAGGGTTCCTAAGTGACCCTCTTTTGATTCAAGAGACTGAAACGGGTCAAACCCGAAACCTATAGTCTGCGACCCGCTTGTAGAGTGGACTTTGGGCTCACCTTCTTTTGTCTTTAACATCTTTTACCGGGCCCATGATTTTCAGAATACACCTTGAATAAATTAGTCTTAGAATTTAGTCACATTTCTTTTGAATTTGTTATTTAGCTTAATTAGGTTTTAATTATTTCGTTTTAATTAAGTTTAATCTAATTAGTATTTAGATTTAGTTATTTTTTTTTAAGCTTTAGACTTCTTTTAATTAGTTTAGGTTTAAGTTAGATTTTTAGTTTAGATCTAAATTAGAAATTAGTTTAATTAGTAATTATTACTAGAATTATTTAATTAGATTTAGTTAATTAGCTTTTAAGTAATTTTGTTTTTTTTTTTTGAATTTCTGTTTTAGATTTCATTTTTATTTAATCTTAACAGTTGGCATCTTTTACTAATTTATGATTTTTCCATCCTGAATTTATTTCTCTTCGTTTTTGCTACGATTGGTCTCTGATTCCTGATGTTCACTTCGATGTAATTCTTGTTGTATATATTTTTTTTTATTTCACTCCTGATACCGAGTTTTTCTCTTTGTCTCTCCATTGCATGTACTTCATTCCAAAGGAAAGGACCCCATAGTTGACCGCCGCGTCATTTAGGATAGCCTTGTCCATCATTCCCTTTTCTCACGCCGCTGTGCGATCGAGACTTGCTTTCCCTTTTATAACCTAGCCTTAGGTTTGGAGTCGCCGCACTCCACGTAGGTGTCTTGCCGTCAGACCCTACTTTCCCTTCGAACCTTGACCACAGTCAAGAGTTCCTCACCCCCATTGAGGGGAACTACGATCGCTCTGATTTCTCAAGTTTACCTTGAGAATACGTAGGCATAGGATTGCAAGATCCTAGTGAGCCACCTTTTTGTTTTTCTACCTTTTTCTTTTCCACCTTTTTCTCTACCATCCGATGCCTTCTCGGATTCCACGTTTTCTTTCTACACCCTTTTACCCCGTATTGAGGGGAACTACGAATGCTCTGATTCCATTCCCGTCAGGATACGTAGGCACGAGATGCGATGTCTTGGCGAGCATACTTAGTGTATATACCCCTAGGTCTTTCTTTACCTTAGCACATTTCTCTTAGCAAGCAAACATAACATAACACAAATACTAACAAGAGGTTCCTGTAGAGTACTACAGATACTTAGGGTGCTAATACCTTCCCTTTGTATAACCAACCCCCGAACCTTAGATCTCCCCCTTTTAGGTTTTCTTCGATCTTGAACCTTTCCTTTGGATAAATCAAAGTCGGTTGTAAAAGAAATATGATGCAAGTTAATTGATAACTTTTTATCCGATTTTCACCGCAACAGAAATGGCGACTTCACTGGGGACATCCCCTAAGAGGGTTAAGCCCACCTTGTTTGCATTTGTGTTATTTATATGTTTGCTTATTTGTATATCTGTACATATTCATATCTGTATATATATCTGCTTGTGCTTGGGTTTTTCTATGTGCAGGGTTACTACCTTGAGTGGTGAGGATAAGTCCTAACCCGGACTTGAGCGTACACATATGATAGGATCGTGGACATAGTCAAGGAGACTTCGAGGGAGAAATCCCAAAGGAGTTGACTTGAGGTTCCACACTCAGTTGAGGCCCTGTTGGGGGTGGTATATGCTGAACGAGCAATCGTGAATGCGTTGCCACTTTCAACCTTGGTGCCAGGGATACTGATGACCATTAGTTACCCTTTACCCCACCTGGCCTATTTAGGATGTAGTGCGATGATTATGAGGGAGTAATCCTAAATGATTGCTACGCGATACTACGGTCAGACGAGACTCTCTTAAGGATTTTATTGATCATCGAGCAATTGGGAAGTTGATAAAATCCGAAAGATGGGTTGTCGACTCTGGGAACTCTTTAGAACCTTGCTCTGCAGATACAAGAACCCTAGTACAAACCCTTGGTTTGGTTCTTTACCCAGACTCCATGCTGTGATCTCGAACCCTTGACCCTGTTGCATGTGTTTTGTATCCTATTTGCATTGCATTGCATATCATTTGCATCTTTGTATGATTCATTGCATGCGTCTGTTTACCCAGCTACTCATTTCTAGTGGTCTCTATCTTCCAGTGTCATCTGTGAGTCGTCAAGCTGATTCCTCGACACCGATACCGGACTAGAGCTAATTACAGATGCAAGATGTCAGAGCAAGAGGTACACAATGCCGAGGTCCGAATGGAGATCGATGACCTTAAGTCAAGCGTGACCAAACTCACTGAGATGATTCAAGTTTTGATTGGTAGGGGAGAGCCACCCCAAAGGACTGTCATCCAGGAAGTTTCAAGCGCTGATCCTCCACCAGTTCAGATGCCACCTTCAACTTGGCCAGAGTTTGGTTTGCCACACAACTATTCTCCACCTCTTGCATCTACTGCTATGGTTGGTCAGATTGCTATGCCTGTCTTTCAAGCTCCTGTTTTCACCGAGCCCAGACCTGTGGTCCATGCTGTTCCACAAACTATTCGAGCTCATTTCAAGAACCCCCTCTATGAGTACAATGTTGCCAGTGCTCAGGGTGAAGACCGTGAAGACTTTGTTGAACCTGAAGTTGTTCGAGAGCAGTTTCAGAGCATAGAGAAGAGACTCAAAGCCGTTGAGGGTACTGATTTCTTTAATGTGGATGCAGACAACATGTGCTTAGTATCAGACCTTGTTATACCTACTAAGTTCGTAACTCCAGATTTTGTGAAGTACAAGGGTCACTCTTGCCCAAGAGCTCATTTGGTCATGTATCTTCGCAGGATGACTGCTCATGCCAAGAATCAGATTTGCTTATCCACTGTTTTCAAGACAGCTTGAGTGGAGCATCACTCAAATGGTACATGGGTCTCGAGCAAAACTCTATCCATAGCTTCCAAGACCTCACAAATGCCTTCATGAAGCAGTATAAGTATAAACTTGACATGGCTTCTGATCGCTGCCAGCTGCAAAACATGTCTCAGAATGATAAGGAATCTTTTAAGGAGTACGCTCAGCGCTGGAGGGAGTTGGCTTCCCAGGTTGAACCTCCCTTGGCCGAAAAGGAATTAACTGGAATGTTCATGGATACCTTGTCCCCATTCTATTGGGAGAAGATGATTGGAAGTGTTTCCTCCAACTTCACTGATTTGGTTACTATTGGGCAAAGACTCGAGGAAGGACTTAAGAATGGAAAAGTGTCCAAGGCTGCTGAATCTTCTAATGCTGTGAAGAAATCCTACGGGAACTTTCAGAAGAAGAAAGAATATCAGACTAATGCTATAATGGTTGAAACAATAAGGCCTCATCCCCAAACTCAGTATGCTGTTCACCCTACTGTTGCTGTTGTTACTCCCGTGGTTACTACTCCATGACCAACTCAAGCTCCTCAGCGTCCAGCGGTTGGACATAATCAGTACCGTAATAGGAATCAATTTGATCCTATTCCAATGAAGTACACTGAACTGTATCCTGGACTGGTGGAGCAAGGTTTGATTACCACAAGGCCTTTACCTCTTCCAAACCCTCTTCCAGCTGGATTTAGATCTGATCTCCACTGTGCATTCCATGAAGGTGCCGCAGGCCACGACTTGGAAAATTGCTATGCACTAAAGGCTAGAATGCGTGATTTGATTAAGACTGGAACTCTTAGCTTTCGTGACAATCCCAATGTCCAGAACAACCCTCTGCCGGGGCACGCCAAGTGAAGCTTCAGTCGACTTCAGCATGCTATCCTCCTAAAAGCCAGTGTTTCAGACATGAGAGCTCATCCTTGTGTTGATTAGTCACTAGGCCTCTGTTTCTTGTTGTTTGCATTTTCCTTATTTTGTAATAGCTGTTTGCTTTCAAATTATGTTTGTATTTTCAAAATTAATGAAATGAGCATTTGCAACTTTTTGATTCAATTCATTTGTGTTTGCTATTTACTTCTTAATGCTTTCTCTTTCAAGAAAAAAAAAATTCTCTTGTCCACTTTCTTTTGATTATACAAAGATTGGAGGAAGGATGATGAAAACGCCATACCCAAATTACTGTTAGTATGCTTTCAAATCAAAACTTTGCTGACGATGTAAGGCATTGTTTCAACTCCTAAACACTGGAGAAATAAGGAAGATAACCCCTCTTTAACCCCTTCGAGCCTAGAAGTAGGAGTTTCTTTCTTTACAAATAAAAACCCGCAATCTTAACCTGGGGCAGGGTAGTTCTCAATTAACTTGATTGTGCATTCAAATACAAGAGTTTCATGCGAGACGCCTTTCAACAAAAGGGTGCATTCACAAGTTTTTTCCTTCGCACACAGCAAGCAAGTGCCGAAGATGTCTTTCAAGTCAAACGCCAATGATGGTTCACTATAATCATTAAGCCAGTCAGTCACTAAAAAAAAGAGAGTGAAAAAAAAATCAAAATAAAAGCCCGCTAAGTCAAAACCTATGAAGGAGACTTAGGAAAAAAATTGGGGCATCCTGCTGGCTGTAAGCTCAAATGACACAGTCCAGGCAAAAGTTAGGGATAACAAAAATCATTCAAGAGGTTACCAAAATCCTCAAAGATAAAACGAGTTGACTGAGGTCCTCACCAAAAAAAAGACAACAAAATGTTGTGAGAAGCAGTGACTGCCATCTCAAGTCCATTGAATTTTGAACCATCATCATTACTATCATCAGTGCAATTCCTAACCTATGGGAACCTGAGTGCATAGTCTGAGTTAATTGAGCCTAGGACTGGAGAACATCACGTAGATTGGGTGGGCACAAATAAACTTTGAGCTTTTATCCTTTGTTTCTTAAACCGTGAACCAGGCCATGTTATAACCCTCAAAAGACCTAATTGAAGCGAGGTTATTTTGAAAGCATACTACAGCAAGGTTGCGTAAACTGACTCCAAAAGATCTTTGCAGATCATTTGTTTTTGCATCGCACTTGTGCTTTAACTCCCACTTTTAAATGTCTTGAACCACCTTGTTCTGACTAATAACTCATATACTTCGCCTTTTTAAAAAATGATGGATTTCAAAAGTTGCATGAACTTTGCATTTACTATGTTTGTATGAACATTTTTGTTTACAAACTGGCTTCCATCTCAAGGAATTTTCAAACAATTAAGAAACTTGGTCGGTGATCCAATCAGGGGCAAGTTCCTTCCATATCCTGTTGAGAATCAGGTCAAGAATTTTGGTTTAATGGCGACTTCTTAGAATTGGTTTATACAGAAGATTTTTCAAGACTCAGACTGAGGCAAGCTTTCTAAGAGCACCATGAAACAGTCATTTCAGAATCAATCAAGTTGAAGCAATGATCAACTCGTCTACAATAGTAAGCTAATCTGGGGCAAGTTACTTGAAGAATCCCCATGCAACTCTCAAGCACTTTTTCATCCTTCCTATAAGGATCATCATTTGATACAGTTTACTAGTGTGGCAGATGATGTGTTCAGCATTAACATCTCTAGTCCCAAGCAGAATGACAATGATCTCCGTGTAGAGGAATCAGTCTTCCAGTCTTGTCTTCCCAAAGAGTCGAGCCGTGTCATCGACATCTACATTTGCATTTGCATTTGATCATATATCATCTGCATAATTTATACCATATGCATAACATGAGTGTTTCATCCCCATTTGCATTCCTCTCGAGGCCGTGTCGTTATCCACGTCTTACCTTGTGGTCAACGTCCAACTCACGTGGCACCTACCAAACAGATTTTGTCGTGTCTATCTGAAGTTCTTCCAGATATGACCTTTCTTATCCAATTGTTTTTTCGGATATGTTTGTTCCTCTTTTGTATCCAATGCCGTTCTTGGATGTCGTTTATTTATCTCTCTGATGTCTTTCCAGATTGAGTATTTTGTTCTGATGTTCTTCCAGAACCTATCAGATATTTTCTCAGATAGTCCTTTGTAATTCTGATGCTTTTCCAGAATTTCATTTCTTTCATCATCTGATGCTTTTCCGGATGTGTTTCTCTTTCTGATGTTTTTTCAGATTGAGTCTTTTGTTCTGATGTTCTTCCAGAACTTATCTGATGTTTTTCCAGATATTTGCTTTGTTTATTCTGATGCTTTTCCGGAAAGACATTGCTTTAACCATCTGATGCTTTCTGATGTTTTTTTTCTTCAGATTGAGTCTTTTGTTCTGATGTTCTTCCAGAACTTATCTGATGTTTTTCCAGATATTTCGCTTTGTTAATTTTGATGCTTTTCCGGAATGACATTGCCTTTTCCATCTGATGCTTTTCCGGATGTGCCTTTCTCTTTCTGATGTTTTTCCAGATTGAGTCTTTTGTTCTAATGTTCTTCCAGGACTTATCTGATGTTTTTCCAGATTGAGTCTTTTGTTCTGATGTTCTTCCAGGACTTATCTGATGTTTCTCCAGATATTTTGCTTCGTTATTCTGATGCTTTTCTGGAACAACATTGCTTTCATCATCTGATGCTTTTCCGGATGCGCCTTTCTCTTTCTGATGTTCTCCCAGATTGAGTCTCTTGCTCCTGATGTTTTTCCAGAGCTCTTTTTGTGTCTATCTGATGCTCTTCTGGATATGACCTTGTTTATCTAATGTTCTTCCAGATATAATGTCGCTTATCTAATGCTCTTTCAGATATGTCTTCAAACCCTTTTCCCGTACATTTAATGCTCTTCTAAATGTTTCGGATGTATCTTCGGAATTCTTGTCTTCATCTAATGCTCTTCTAGATGTCTTCAATTTGTTTCTGACTTTGGTTAACGGCTGCTAAATGTTCTCAAGTCTGTTTCCATTCTCCATCCAATGCTTTTCTGGATGTGTGCCGGAGTTTATTCGATGCTTTTCCGAATATCTCTGATATGCTTCCCGGAGTTCATTCAATGCTCTTCTGAATGTCTCTGTTGTCAGTTTGTTTCCTAGAGTTTATTCAATGCTTTTCTGAATACCTCTGATGTTTGCTTGTCTCATGTATTTCCCAGTTCTTCTCTTCGCCTCATTCAATGATCTTCTGAATGTCGTGACTCTTTTCCATCCACTTCCATTCATGGATGATGAGTTTTGATTCCCTAGTGGAGACCGTCTCTCCGGTGCTACTTCCATTGAGGATCTTGTGTTATCTTTTCTTTCTAATATGTCAGCCGGTCACGTTTGAACCAGTTGCTCAGTCATTTTAGACTTTCCCCAGTGTTGTTGTCATCCCCAGGGAGTAATTGCTCATTGTGTGGACTTTGTCCCTGTCTGCTTTCGTTTTGTCTGCATTTTGCATTTATCATTCTATCATTTTCATCATATTAGAGTCTTAGCATGTCAGCATTATAGATTTAGTTTTCTTTTATCCATAGCATAACATGTCATTGCATCTAAGGGAAAAATTTTCAGTTATCTATATTTAAATACCTTTCACCATGATTTCATGAGGATTGTCATCACTCATGTCATCCGGTAAAAATATTTAAATAGGGGCAACTGTTGTACCCCAAATTTAACCCTCAGATATTCTGATCGTTTGCATATTTTTCTGAGTCAGTCGTCTCGTTTTTTTATAGACATCTCATGGATCATGTTTTTTCTTCTTCCTTGTTTTTTATATTTAATTTGTTATAAGTATCTTAGATATTTATGTTTTTATAGTTTAATTTCAATTTAATTTCTTTTCTTATATGGTATATTTAAGTTAAGTTTGTTTTAATTGTAACTTTAATTTTAAATTTAATCTAATTTTAATTTTTGTTTAACTTTTTATTTTTTTAGTTTTGATTAACCTTAATTTTAATTTAGTTTTTAATTGGTTTAGGTTTTTTGATTTAGCTTAATTTATTTAGTTTTATCAATTGTTTTCTTGTGTGCTAAAAAATCATTTTAAATACATAAAGTCCATTTTCTTTTATTTATAATATAATACAAAAATACAAAAAAAATCAATTGTCATTGTATGCTACTTCAATACTATCTTTGACCCAAATCCTACACCATATCCCAATACACACTCGTACCACTTCCTTTTTCATGCAACATTCACCAGGGTGCCAAACTTGTACATCCAACAATAACAACTCAATGCACCTTTGACTTTGCAAGTCCTGCATCTCCTAAGACTTACACAACAAGACCTGTATCACTACACAAGCCTCAAAAAATCCCTGTCCTGCATCATTTGCGTCGTTGGTACACCCAAAAGTAAAACTGCACAATCCTGCGCGCCTTGACCAAGGGTAAACCAGCGACATCAGCCTGAACACAACCAATGACCAAAACTCTGCAACAATGAATCATGCCAAAACTTGTTACAAAACAAAACCTACTGCTATACAACTTGCAGGGTCTGCATAAACATTCACCAAAACAGCAACACAATGAACACAACACTCCAAGAATCCTACATTTTGAGAGGGGCCCATCAATTTTAACAAGACAGATGAAGTGTAATCAGGGAGGATTGTTTGATTTTTAAGAAGAAAAAAAACCAAGATACATACCAGAATTTTCATCCAAAAATTGGGATAACTCTCAACTTACTCCCTCGTTTCCTCCCATCTTCTCCAACCCTCTTCATCACACAAACCTTCCATATTACCCTGTTATCACCTTCACCATCATCATCAAAATCGACCCATAACCTCTTCGTCTCTTTGAACTGATACCTTAAACACAACAGCATAACAACAAGAAAAACCTCACTTGGGATCCTTCTAAACCACCCTCCATCACAGACCACAGAGCTATCACCAATAATCAAAATCCAGAATCCAAAGCCACACGGTTCACCCTCATAACCATGCTCATGTCTTCATAATAGAAACAACAACCAAAAACCATTCACTTCAAATAACAGCCATACTCCCTCCACACCAACAACCGTCAACGTCACCCACACGTTACCTCAAACTACACTAAACCATCAAAAGCAGTTGTCACAGAAGCATTCGATTGAAGAGGCAAAATCTCACAGAAAAATCATCAGAAATTTCACAAGAACAATTTACAACATCAACGAATTGCAGCGCAAGGCAGATGAGGAATTTAAGAAGAAATGATGAGGAAGAACGAATTGGTACTCTACCTTTTTCTCAGTTTGTCGCCGCGGACGGTAACCTCTTGCTTCAAACTTTGATAATTTAATCGTTTTAGTGTTGAGTCTGATTCTGAAATTCAACTCCAATTTGTTGTTTTGTCCATTAACGTACGATGCTTTGTTTCTTGCGTTTGCCTTGTTCGATTTTCGCGACGAGTACCAAAGAGAGTGAGAAGCTGGTTGTAATAAGGAAAGCCTGGTGTATCGTGACGGCGAGTCGTGGCAGAAATTTCACTCTCCGGCTGTGAATTCGATCGTGAGCGATTATGAGAGAGATGAAGAATCATCGCGAGCCGAGCGATCCATGAGAGAGAAGAGTATCGCGAGTCGAAACTCATTTTCTTGATCGATTTGCCTCATAAGCTTTTGTTGATTCGCGATTCAAATCTCTGTTCGTTTCTTCCTGTGGCTATTGAAGGTGTTGTTTTAAGGAGAGAAACCGTGTTTTGGTTAGGGTTCCTAAGTGACCCTCTTTTGATTCAAGAGACTGAAACGGGTCAAACCCGAAACCTATAGTCCGCGACCCGCTTGTAGAGTGGACTTTGGGCTCACCTTATTTTGTCTTTAACATCTTTTACCTGGCCCATGATTTTCAGAATACACCTTGAAAAAATTAATCTTAGAATTTAGTCACATTTCTTTTGAATTTGTTATTTAGCTTAATTAGGTTTTAATTATTTCGTTTTAATTAAGTTTAATCTAATTAGTATTTAGATTTAGTTATTTGTTTTTAAGCTTTAGACTTCTTTTTATTAGTTTAGGTTTAAGTTAGATTTTTAGTTTAGATCTAAATTAGAAATTAGTTTAATTAGTTGATTATTTCTAGAATTATTTAATTAGATTTAGTTAATTAGCTTTTAAGTAATTTTGGTTTATTTTTTTTTGAATTTCTATTTTAGATTTCATTTTTATTTAATCTTAACAGTTGGCATCTTTTACTAATTTATGATTTTTCCATCCTGAATTTATTTCTCTTCGTTTTTGCTACGATTGGTCTCTGATTCCTGATGTTCACTTCGATGTAATTCTTGTTGTATATATTGTTGTTTATTTCACTCCTGATACCGAGTTTTTCTCTTTGTCTCTCCATTGCATGTACTTCATTCCAAAGGAAAGGACCCTATAGTTGACCGCCGTGTCATTTAGGATAACCTTGTCCATCATTCCCTTTTCTCACGCCGCCGTGCGATCGAGACTTGCTTTCCCTTTTATAACCTAGCCTTAGGTTTGGAGTCGCCGCACTCCACGTAGGTGTCTTGCCGTCAGACCCTACTTTCCCTTCGAACCTTGACCACAGTCAATAGTTCCTCACCCCCATTGAGGGGAACTACGATCGCTCTGATTTCTCAAGTTTACCTTGAGAATACGTAGGCATAGGATTGCGAGATCCTAGCGAGCCACCTTTTTGTTTTTCTACCTTTTTCTTTTCCAACTTTTTCTCTACCATCCGATGCCTTCTCGGATTCCAGGTTTTCTTTCTACACCCTTTTACCCCGTATTGAGGGGAACTACGAATGCTCCGATTCCATTCCCGTCAGGATACGTAGGCACGAGATGCGATGTCTTGGCGAGCATACTTAGTGTATATACCCCTAGGTCTTTCTTTACCTTAGCACATTTTTCTTAGCAAGCAAACATAACATAACACAAATACTAACAAGAGGTTCCTGTATAGTACTACAGATACTTAGGGTGCTAATACCTTCCCTTTGTATAACCAACCCCCAAACCTTAGATCTCCCCCTTCTAGGTTTTCTTCGATCTTGAACCTTTCCTTTGGATAAATCAAAGTCGGTTGTAAAAGAAATATGATGCAAGTTAATTGATAGCTTGTTATCCGATTTTCACCGCAACAGAAGGTTCTGGTCGAAACTCAACAGGCAGAAAGGTTAAGAGGTTGAGAGCCGACAATGGCCTTGAATTCTGCAACGAAGCGTGTGACAGTTACTATGTTGAGTTTGGGATTGTAAGGCATAAGACTGTAGCAGGCACTCCTCAACAAAATGGCTTAGCTAAGAGATTCAATCGAACAATCCTTAAAAGGGTTAGATATATGTTGGTTAGTTCTAGATTGAAGAAGGTGTTTTGGGCAGAGGCTGTTTCGACATCAGCTTATCTGATAAATAGATGTCCCTCGAATGTGTTGGGAATGAAGACACCTGAAGAAGTTTGGTTGGGTCATCCACCAGATCTCGACAAATTGAGAGTATTTGACTGTTTAGCCTATGCTCACATTAGGCAAGACAAGGTCGAACCTAGAGCTCTGAGATGCATGTTCCTTGGATATCCTGAGGGAGTCAAGGGTTATAGGCTGTGGTGCCTAGAACCAGGTCACATAAGATGTATCATAAGTCGTGATGTAGTTTTCAATGAGGTTGAAATGACTTTCAAGAAAACTGGTGATGTTGGTCGAAGTGCAGAAATCTTTTAAGAGGAGCTGGAACTGGTAGAGATGCCTGTTGAGGTGGAGCATAGTGATGCTGAAGTGCATAGCCCTGATGAAGTCGAAGAAGAAGAGCAAGATGCTGAAGAGGCTGAGGAAACTGTCGATGACTACCTACTGGCAAGAGATAGGTCGAGAAGAGTCATCAAGCCACCTCAGAGACTTGGTTATGCAGATCTTATAGGGTCTGCCTTAATCTCTGCAAGTGAGGTACTTGACGAAGAACCTAGAGATTACAAGGAAGCTATAAGGAGTCGAGACAAGACTGAATGGTGAAAAGCCATGAATGACGAGATGAAATCTCTTCATGATAATAACACTTGGGAGCTAATTGAGAAACCTGCAGGAGCAAGGTTAGTCAGTTGTAAGTGGATTTTCAAGGTCAAGGAAGGAATCGAATGAGTGATGCTAAAGCGCTTTAAGGCGAGGCTAGTTGCTAGGGGGTTCACTCAGAAAGAAGGAGTCGACTTCAATGATGTGTTCTCACCTGTTGTAAAGCATAGATCCATTCAAATGTTGTTGGCCATGGTGGCAAAGTTCGACTTGGAACTTGAGCAAATGGATGTGAAGACATCATTTCTGTATGGTGATCTAGATGAAACGATCCTGATGCGTCAACCTGAAGGGTATGCAGAAAAGGGTAAAGAAGATTATGTGTGCAAGTTGAATAGGTCTTTGTATGGCCTGAAAAAATTTCCTCGACAGTGGAACATGAGATTCGACAAGTTCATGGCACACATTGGTTTCACTAGAAGTCAGTTCGATCACTGTGTTTACTTCAGATTTCAACCTGGAAACTCACTTGTTATGTTGCTGCTGTATGTGGATGATATCCTCATAGCTAGCAACAGTGTTGAGGATGTAACAAAGGTGAAGGCTGAACTCAGTAAGGAGTTTGAAATGAAGGATCTGGGAGCTGCAGCCAGGATTCTTGGGATTGACATCCGGAGAGATAGAAAGCAGTCGAAGTTGTGCTTATCTCAAGAGACATACCTACGAAAGCTTCTCGACAAGTTTGGTATGTCGAATTCAAAGCCTGTTGTGACACCTACAAATCCTCAGTTTAAGCTTAGTACTACTCAAAGTCTGAGTACTGAAGCTGAAAAAATATATATGAATAGCATTCTATATGCTAGTGTAGTGGGTTCTTTGATGTATGCTATAGTCTGTACGAGGCCAGACATAACATATGGAGTGAGCCTTGTGAGCAGGTATATGGCCAATCCTGGAAAGGCGCACTGACAAGCTGTAAAGTGGATTCTCAGGTACATAAATGGGTCTCTGAAAAGAGTCTTGATTTATGGTGGAGCCTGTGGTGGTGATAGCATAGTCGAAATCGAAGGATTTGTTGACTCTGATTATGCAGGTTGTATGGATTCCAGAAAGTCTATTTTTGGATATGTTTTCACAATGTTTGGCACAACAATCAGTTGGAAAGCGACGCTTCAGAAGGTTGTTGCCTTATCAACCACTGAAGCTGAATATATTGCCCTTACTGAGGCTGTGAAGGAAGCATTGTGGCTTGAAGGTTTTGCAAAGGAGCTGAAACTTCAAGGTCGAAGTATCACTGTTAAATGTGATAGTCAAAGTGCAATACACCTGTCTAAGAATTCAGCCTATCATGAGCGAACTAAGCACATCGATGTGAGGCTGCACTTCGTTAGAGAGATAATCGAGCGTGGTAAAGTCCAGGTGCTGAAGGTTTCGACTGAAGATAATGCTGCTGATATGATCACCAAGACGTTGCCAAGTTGCAAGTTCTTCCACTGTATGCAGTTGATAAAGCTGCATGATGAAAGCTAGTTGATTCTCTTGTTGCTGAGTTAGATCCAAGGTGGAGATTTGTGAGATTTTGGTCGAACTCATGCTGTGTTGAAGAAGAAGCTTTCATGTATTTCGACAGGAGGCAAGCATGCAGTCGAAGCTTGTTCATATGCTGATGCCTTATTGTTACATACTGTAGTCGAAGTCTGTTCTAGTATGTATGTATTGTCGAAATGTTATTCTGTCGAATTGGGCCTTGTGTTAAGGATCCAATTGTTTAGGTTTTTTGGGCTGCAAGTTACCTAGTTAGTCTATAAATAGGCTAGTACACTCAGTTTGTTGAGTGTGGCAAATTGTGATATTCACTTGTAAATCATTTGTGACTTTAATGAGAAAGTGAATAGTAAATAGAATTTATTTGCCCAATCCTTGTTGTTATTTCTTCTTCTTCTTGTTTTCTTTTCCGTTAAACCCTAACCCTTGTTTTGGTTCTTGATCATCAAGAAACCATTAATACTTGCTACAAAGACATCGTTTTTCACAACAAATAACATAAAAATAAGATTGATAACCACTTCATGCTTATACAAAAAAAATCTCATCCCCTTTAAACCCAAAACCAAAATCCCGTCCTTCCACAGTTTCATCCTAGTGATCTGAGATCATTAAGAGTTTAAGGAACCTAACTTTGAGGGAAGTGAATCCTATGCAAATAAATTCAGGTGGATACCATTTCTCACTTTTTAACTTAAAATGTACACAAACTTATATGAGGAATCATCTTCTTTGAATTCAAGAAGAGACAACACATTTTCATCAAGAATATGTACAACAAAAACAAGAGGACCTACCTTTCATCAATGAGGAAATAACATGAGTTCCATATCTAGCAAATATGATATCACTCCAAAATGTCAGAAGCACCTATGATTAGTCTCTTCTCCCATTTTCCCAAAAGACATAAATTAATCAATCGAGGGTCCTGAACACCCAAATCACCCATCCTCTTAGGTTTTATTAATCTAGAAAATCATAGAATCACTCTGCACACCATCCCCGAAGAACCTTCTTTGGATCTTAAATATCTTTTTTCAAACCAAAAAAAGACTAATTATCGAATCCCACGTACCTTGAAGGAGGAGATTATGCCCCACTACTAAACCAATAAGGAAGACTATTTTGCATACATTGGATAAAATTACTAGTTAGGTCCAAAAATATTAGACCCACATTGACCCATATAAGACTACTAGTTAGATGAAAGTGTAGATTAGTTAAAATAGCAAATGCCTAGTCTCAAGACTGACACATGTCAGCTTGAGTGTGCCAAAAACCTGCTATAATAGATCAACTATTTACCATGTATAAAAGCAAATAGTTTTTATCTTTGTAAAATTGATGAAAAGAATTTTCATCGTTGGTGCCAACAGATTAAAACCTACATTAATTCTCATTATCTCACTAATTTAGTTGTTTGCACTCAAATTTCTCCCCAATTCTTAGACGATGATGCGCGTAGTAGTGAAACTGTTAATTTTGATTATTCGTGTTGGCTTTAGAAGGATCAAAGGCTTTTATCATGGTTTTATTCAACACGTTCGAATGAGATACTATCGTGTGTCTTAGTTTTCTCCCATGCACATCAACTTTGGGATCACTTGTTTAATTTTTTCTAGTGCCAATCTCGTGCAAGTGCAAGTGCAAGATAGCTGAACTTCTTGCCCTGACTCTTGACTCTTTATCTATCTAGGAATTCTTATCAAAGGTTGAACAACTATTGACTCCTTAGCTTTAATTGGAGATCCAGTTCTTGCTTTTCATCATATAAATGTCATACTTGAAGAAAGTTTGGATTGATAGACTTGGATGAAGTTGAGATACTTCTCTTGGCATATGAACTTAGCCTTGAAAAATTCAATTAGCAATCAACCCCATACTTGGTTTCTCTCAACCTCACGCATGTTGCACCAAATTATGCCACATAGGAGGAAGCAAGTCCAGACAACACAAATTCTTCACCATATCAACCTCCTAGATATAACTGTGAGCAAGAAATTCATGGATTTCGTGGAAGTGGATGATGTATGAAGGTCATTTCGGCAGAGGTAGAGGAAGATGTTTCTCAAATTCCATAAAATGCTAAGTCTGATCCAAATTAGGTCACACTGCTCTCAGTTGTTGGTACAAGTTGAGTCAAAATTACCAACTGCCTATATTAAATGCGAACCTCTACACTCCTTACTCATGGACTTGCCCTAATAATAGTTATGGTGCATTTCCTCAAAATGTGTGGACCATACCTCATCTACCTGCTGGTCGCAACTTTCTGAGTCTAACGGTTACTAACTGCAAGCGCACAACCTATCGCGTAGTAATAAAGATATCGATCCCACAGGGACTTGATAATCAACCTAGTGCTACGGTTTGCTACTGTGTTTAGCTAAGGCGAAGATGTTTTAGTTTTAAGTTCAAACGGGAAACTAAAGGGAATCTAAAATTTAAAATAAACTAGTTGATATTTAGGGTATCGGTACGTAACTTAGTGTACCATCGTGGATCCAATAAAACCTAAACGTATAAAAATAAGTCACATTATATTTCTGTAGAAAATATCAGTTTAAAAGCCATCACCTCACACTCTTGTGGTTATTGCTTCGGACTATATTCTTAAATCATAATGTCTGCTCTCGCTAGCCCATTTGAGTTTAAAAATACTTTTTGAAAATCAATACAATCTAATTAACTTTAAAGCGCTCTCGCTGTTTTTAAAACCAATGCCCGATTTCAGCTATCCGGTTAAAATCTCACACTCTCGTGGTCTTAATCCTAACCTTTGCTACCTTTTTACTCTCATAATAAAAGTCCAATTTTAATTAAGAAATCGCAGCCAGAAATTAAGTTGTTTATGGTTTTAGCTTATTTTTATCGAATCCATTCCGGTTAACTAAATTACATACCGATAAATCGGATTTAGCTAGACATATTAATTAAAACAAACATGTATAAATATAAACTACAAAACAATAAATTAGACATGGCAGTGGGAAAACAATAATGCTATTATTAAAGTAATGATAAAAACCTGATAAACAAGCAATAATTTGGTTCTAGCAATTCCTCCACAAGTCGGTAGGCTTTCGTTCGATCGTACCGGAACAATGAATGATGAAGGCAAGATTAAAAATAAATTCTAACTACGGTGCAATAGCTCCTCGAATTGAGAAACTATCACTATTTCAGGTAATGGTGAACAAGGAATGAAAAAGGGAACAAACAAGAACGAAAATAAATTCTGCAGCGATTCGGGGTAAAATTTTCTAGTGTTTCCTCGTCCCTCTGGCTGTTCTATCAATGCTGTATTTATAGCCCAAGCCTTGCTTTACGTTGGAGAGAATATAGGAGCATAACTTCCGGTTGTTGAGAAATCCAAGGGAGACTGGCTCATGTGCAGTTGAAGTTGAAGTTTAGAGAATTCAGGAGAAAATGTTGAACGTGCGTGACTGCATTGGTCTTCCGTGTCCACGTCTGTGTTCTGAACGTAATAACCAGTTATGTGCGTGTGACGGTCGTGATGGCTCTGTGACGAGTGTGGTAGCCTTTGGAATTGCGTGACGGTCGTGGTGGATGTGTGACGGTCGTCACGCACACCACTTTCCATTTTCTGCTTTTTTTCTTAGTCATTTCTTCCTGTTTTCTTCTCATTTCTTCATGTTTCTCTACTTTGCTCATTTTTAACTTGGACAATGAAATACCTACGAAAATACTAGAATACTTGCGGAATAATCGGAACTTAAGCTGAAATAACGTAATTATTAGTAGTAAATCAAGGCAAAAATATGATACATTTTCGTGTTATCAAACTCCCCTACACTTGAATCTTTGCTTGTCCTCAAGCAAATAGTCAGTAAGAACGAGGACAAGTTTCATCAAACGCACACACATGACATACCTTTTGTTTTGAAAATGTTTTGTAAGGCACTTTGTTAAGATGACGGATACTCAAGTAAAACACTAAAGATACATTAGTGACACAAGCAACAAGCATAATCATAGACCTCCCCTCTATACAAGCCAGTTCTAATCATTCTATTATAGCTCAACCTAAAGTTTCTCGTAGCTATTTCACCCGGTTTCATTCTAGCGCAATCACATTAAGCCCTTTGCCTTTACACGTACGTAGTGGAGTAGCCGGTTAGTGACTTTGATCCTTTCTAGCATGGGGTCTGGTACACAAGTGTGGTAACCCTTTATATATATATCCTAATTGTAAGTTGTGGGGGATCGAACCGTGGTTCGCCCTACCGAGTTCAGAACCAGGTACCTCTGAACCAACCAATAATGGATTTTTTCTTCTCTTTCGTAATACTTTTGCAATCGTAGGTTTGGTGCATTTTTCTATTTTTCACAACATCAAAGAATACGGAAGATATTTAATGATTCGGCATCAAACACTTATCTTCATCGGCTCTCCACGTGGTTTGTGTTTAAGGCGGTGCTGACTGCTAATATAAACTACTAGGGGTTACTCTAGAACTAGAACTGAAGGTATCGGTATAACGGGTATTGAAACTGATCTTGCATATGTAAGAGGTCTAAGGTGTCAAGACGATATCAATCTTGTTAGATTTTTCTCGATTTCCCAACATAGCCTATGTTTTGGTATGTTAAGTTATGCATTGATCATAAATTTTTTTTTTGTTATAGCTAAATAAAGTGGAGAAATTTGACATGAACGAAAATTTCATATAAAAGCTAGTTTATTTGAAAGGAAATGCGGAAAGGGAATACAAAAGGGGAAATAAAGTAAAGTACCTCTCCCACACTATGTCGAACATTGTCCTCAATGTTGCGATATAAATGCGGATAGAAACTACAAAAAGAGACAAAAACTGAAACAAACTAAAACTAAATCTAATGAGGTCCACGTCCTCTGCCTCGGGTACGAGCGCGCCCATTCCGTGCTACATGATCTGGAATGCCTACGTGATGGATATAGTCATGTAGGTCTTGCACTCATAGCGTTAGGGCACTCATCTCTTCTATCACATCGTCTATCCGTTGTCCTTGGTTGACTTGCCCCTGTTGGATTTGACGCATTAGGTTCATCATTTCATTATACTGCCTCTATTGTTGTTCCTCTCTCTGGGCAGCCAATTGGTTTTGGTGCCATATGCCCCTTAAGATTTCTTCATTAGTGATGGGCTCTTGTTCTGTATCGGCGCGGCGACGACGTCCGGTGGATGTTGAGGCATCTTGGGCAGGAAGTGGTGGGTTCTCAGGAGGTAGCTGATCCATCTCTTGATCCATTTCATCGATTGCTTCGTTATTTTGATTTTCTTGAGCAGCCACATTAGGCTCAACAGCACGGAGATCAAAAAGCCAATTTGCTTGTCTTTGAGGGTCGATGCGGTCTCGGCATGGCATGATGATGCTCCTGATGATTCTGGTACGGACCACTGGATGGTATCGTCCATCCGCCCTTGCTTTAATTAGGTAGGAGGAGCGACAATACTCAATATCCAGGGACTCAGGTGGTATGAAAGGTAAATTAGCGAGGCTCTCTCCCAGACCAAGGCCGAGTGCGATAGAAGTTACAATACCTCCGAAATAGAAAGGTTTAGAACCTCTAGCACAGTTGGCGTGAATGTGAGCTAGTAGGAATGGAGCTGCATTGATTGGTTCGGGAAGGAGCACACAGCGAAGGAAAAAGAGCTCCTTGGAGTTGACTTTGTGGTTGCTGTCCCTCGCGAAGATTGTGTGTCCTAAAACTCTGTGAAAATATCGTATCGATGGGTTATGAATATAAGTTGCGTTGAGGCTGTCCCAGCTTGTAGCAGCTACACCTGTAAGTTGATTCCAAAGGTCAAAAGCTTCCTGGAACCAGGCATCATTAGGAAAACGGCAATGGACATTCTCGCCATGATGGAAACCAAGCATTTGGGCAAGTCGGTTTTGGCCCACCGAATACTCAGAACCAAACATTCGGAATATAGCTACACCAGAAAGTTGGTTTGTATCTCCCGGATGTGTAACATAAGCGAATGAACTCAGAAATTTCAGAGTCAGAGCTTCGTAGGTAGGCTGCCCTTGTGTACAGAGCTGCCATAAACCGGCATTTTGAAGCATCCAACGTACACCCTCAAGCATACCCAACTCTTCAAGGCTGACAGTGTTGACGTACCTCGTCGGTTGGAATGAGCGTTGGTAGAAGCTGATGTAACTCGCCCTTTGGCGGTCACCGGATTCTCCCTCTCTGAATGTAACAGCGGAAAGGTCAGGAGCTTGTCTGGTGCATCTAGCCATAGTGCATGCAAAGTGAAATAGGTTGAATGGAGGAAGTGGGTATGAGTAAGAGTTGTTATGTGAGAATGAGAATGCTTCGTGTGGTTTAAATAAGAGAGTTTGGGAATGTGAAGTGGTGGAAAGAAATTGGGATTTAATGTGAGGGTTTTATAGAGAGTAATGGGTAGTGGGACGGTTAAGGAAGTGAAAAGAGAGTGGGACGTTTGAAGAGAAAATGAAGAGAAAAGAAGATGAAGAGGAAGGGTCTCTGTTATAAAACAGAGGGCGCATTAAAATAAGTGGGACGTTCGTCACGGACCTGTCACGGTCGTAAGCCGTGTGACGGTCGTGACAAGGGCGTTACGCCCGTCATGCTCACAAAGTTTGCATTTTCACAGAAAGCTTAATAGAAACTGGCACATAACATATATTGGAAAATGGCAATTATTAATAGCAGTAAAATACTTGATAAATGTCAGAATAAATATAAAATGACAGAAATAAATTAAAATAAGTAGGAACATTATATCATCATCAACACAACCACTAGCAGTGAGTACGAATTGAATACTTTATTAAAGAAATTGGAAAACGATAGCAGTGTATTCAAAGTATAAATGCAGTAGAATATTAAAGTTGAAATTTAACTGAAATAAACTTGTTCCTTGATATTAAAAAGAAAATGACAGTAAAGTGAATTGTTCTAAAAACATTAAAAGCAAAGCAGTAAAATGGAAAAATGCAGTGCGACAGTATTAGCCACGTTGTTTCTTCAAGGATTCCACAACCTGGTTCAGATGATGCAGTTCCTAGACGGTGGTATCCATTAGGCCGACAACGTCAAGACGGATAAGTTGAAGTTCATCTCTCATATCTTGAAGTGCAGTGCGGAAAGCTTCAAGTGTGGCATGGATGTTAGCAGGGGGGACAATATCAGTATTATTCATGGGATGCTCAGGGAAATCATTATAGTGAGGAGGAGTTTCAAGGTCAATCTCAATGTCAGACACATGACTACCAAAATCTCTTTCAGGCTGTGGCTCATCTAAATCATATAGCCAGTTGTGGCGGTTATGCACACTAGTTCGCTTGTGATCAGGCAGTGTAAAATGTGATACAACTTCATTATTGATCAGGAGTTGAAACGGGGGTGGTCCACGATTTCTAATGAGTCCTCGGTTAAAACATAAAGTGATGTTCATTGGCCTATATCCGCCTAGAGGGTTCACTCGGGAAAGCTGTGTTCTAAATCCCATGGCATCAGCAATTTTTGTTACAAGGCCACCTATCAAAATGGGACCGTGATCAGCTTGAGCAATTCTGCGCAGATTGTCAAGCATAAAAGTAGCTCCATTAACGGGTCGTGATTGAAACACGCAAAACATGATAAATAGCTCATCTCTAGAGATTAGGGTGTCATTCTCGGCTTTTCCAAAAAGGGTGTAGGCTAAGATCATATGAAAGTATCTTATGGCCGGGTTGTGAATTTTAGTGGACACCATAGGGTGCAGGTCATGACGAGGTCGTCTTGAAATACTACTCCAGAAAAGGTCCAGTTCATCTTTCATTACTAAATCCTCCTATGCCATAGTAAAGACGTCGGGTCCATTGGGGAAATCCAACAGGTCCGCAATCTCTCTGATGTTGAAGTGACACGTGTATCCAAATAGCCTAAAGGTTATATTACCCCTATTAAATCCCATGCCATAGTTAGGGTTGTAGGACAATGAGCTTAGAAATTCTAGGGTTAGTCTGTTGTAGGTTGGATACTTCTTTCTAGCAAAACCTTCCCAGCCTATCTGGTTAAACATAAAGTCTATGCTATCTCCTATACCTAAGGCAGTCATGGTTGGTCCATAGGGGAATTTGGTTAAGGCCATAGGTCTGCGAGAGAGAACCTCATAGCGGTGCCATTGGACAGCGGCCCTGAATAGCACAACCATGGTGTCTTCATTATCCATCTTAACAGTTAGTCGGAAAAGTAAAGCAGATGAAGAAGGAAGAAGGTAGAAAGACTTTAAAATCCTGTAGCATGTAATTATAAGATCAGCACAGCAATTTCCATAAAATTTTTTAAATTTTTGAGAAAATAAATAAAAATGAAAAAGCAATGAAAATAAGATTAAGAAAATAAAAGGAAACGAAAAGAAATGAAAATAGAGTAAAGAAATTTAAAAAGAAATGAAAAGAAAGTTAAAAGGAAAGAAAACAATCTCGTGGGTTGCCTCCCACTAAGCGCTGTTTTTAACGTCGTAAGCCTGACGAAAGCTTAGTGATAATTCAGTTATAGGGATGAGCGGGCGGCTCTAAAAGTCTTAGACTATTCGAATAGTCTTTGTTTGCAATATTATGATAATGTTTTAAGCGTTGCCCATTTACTATGAATGGTTCACTATTTCTTCCTTTTATTTCTATCGCTCCACTTTGAAAAACTTTAGAAATTTCAAAGGGTCCGGACCACCTAGATCTAAGTTTTCCTGGAAAAAACTTAAGTCTCGAATTAAATAGGAGCACGACGTCTCCCACACTAAATTCTTTTCTAGATAAGCGCTCATCGTGCCATCTCTTAGTTATTTCTTTATATATGTGGGCGTTCTCATAAGCATCTAGTCTTAGTTCTTCTAATTTGTGCAAATCTAAGATTCATTTTTCTCCAGTGGCAGCGTAATTTAAATTGAGGGTTTTAATAGCCCAATAGGCTTTGTGCTCTATTTCTACCGGCAGATGACAAGATTTTCCATAGACTAACTTAAATGGAGTGGTTCCTATGGGGGTTTTGTAAGCTGTCCTATAAGCCCATAAAGCTTCATTAAATTTAGTTGACCAATCCTTCCTAGAGGTAGCGACAGTCTTTTCTAAAATTTGTTTTATTTCTCTATTTGAAACCTCGACTTGTCTGCTGGTTTGTGGATGATATGGTGTTGCCACAAGATGTTTGACTTCGTATTTTGATAGCAGTTTATCGAATATTTTAGATATGAAATGGGAGCCACCGTCACTAATGACGAGTCTTGGCACACCAAATCTAGGAAAGATTATGTTCTTAAAGAGCTTTATCACTACTCGTGTGTCATTTGTAGGAGAAGCTACAGCCTCGATCCATTTGGAAAGGTAATCGACAGCGACGAGTATGTACTTGTTACCAAAAGAGGACGGAAATGGTCCCATGAAATCTATTCCCCACACGTCAAAGACTTCTACTTATAGAATTCCCTTTTGAGGCATTTCATCGCGTCTAGAGACGTTACCACTGCGTTGACACCGGTCGCAATTTATAACCGCGATATGGACATCTTTCCATAGAGTAGGCCAAAAGAGGCCAGCTTGCAAAATCTTAGCACAAGTCTTTGAAGTGCTCGCGTGCCCACCATAGGGCGCGGAATGACAATGAGAAATTATGTCTTCCACCTCGTCTTTGGGTACACAACGACGGAAAATACCATCGGCGCCCCTCTTGAAGAGAAGTGGTTCGTCCCAATAATAGTGTTTAAGGTCGTGGAAGAATTTCTTCTTTTGTTGATAGGTTAGATCAGGTGGCAGTACTCCAGCTGCTGGATAGTTGACAAAGTCAGCATACCATGGCAGCGTGGTCTTAGTGTAAACAGATTCTACCACTTCATTAGTTTCTGTATCAGTATAGGTCAGAGATTATTCAATTGTATTGCTTTCTAACTGGGCTAAGAGTCTTTCATAAGGGAAATCGTCATTAACAGCTACTACATTTTCAGTGTCTTTCTTGTCCTTGATTTCCAAGTCAAATTCTTGTAGGAGTAGAATCCACCTCAGAAGCCTTGGTTTGGCGTCCTTTTTGCTTAATAGGTACCTGATTGCGGCGTGATCGGTGTAGATGATTATTTTTGCTCCTACTAGGTAGGAACGAAATTTATCCAATGCGAACACTGTAACACCCCCCTTTTATACCCCGTACAAAAACGGAATGAAATAATCTCATAAAAAAAAACATCAGAGCAAAGATTAAATCACACAGATATAAACAGGGATGTCACATCAAATGTGAACTAAAAACAATCTGCTCAAAAGATATGCAACAACTGGATAGTTTTATAAACAATGGAACTTCGTTCCCAAAATATCAGTATTCGGATACAGAATTAAAACGGAACATCCATATCTGATGTCATATCCACAAGATAAGTTTTCATGTACAAATACATACAACCAGCTATACACATGCCAAAAGAAATATAAACAACGATCCCGACTACTCGTGTTACATATCAGAGCCACGGACCGACAAAAAGGAACGAAGACCTAATCTTCGCAAAAAGACTCCCAGCGTCTAATATGCAATGCCATTACATCATTAACCACAGCAGAAGGGTGAGAAACAGGATTAATATATAATTGCATAACATTATAAGACAATTAGCAAAACATGTATAATATTTCTCACCACACCAAATATCAAACTTGAAAATAACTACAGACATATTCAAGCAATTATTCATACACCAAGCACATAAACATAAACAACAGTACCACACATCTACACAAAGCACAACAATGTCATCATCCGAATTCAACACATAACAATTCACTTCCTATGACCAAACACCATTCGTATGCAATTCAATCACATATCCTAAACATATTCAAATGCATTTATCTCACGCACATATCAGTTCATCATATACATAAAAATGTAATTAAGCCTATAATCATGCATATTCCATTAATTCCATAATTCCACAAAGCATACTTTTCCATATTCATTCATCAATGCAAATATACAAAAGATGATCAATGCATACCATAGAGACCGACTAACGACTCTATATAGATGCAAATGCGGTACCGACTCAATTGGTGATACATTAGTCCCCTAGGAACTCTTGGAATTCATCGCTTGTTACATAGAGTAACTCCCCGTCGGGCTAACGATGTTCTCCGTCGCTTCTACTTATAAATAAGCACACGACGTTTATGGATTGCTTCCACCTATATGAATCAGGCACACAATCCGATCGCTTCCACTTATAAACAAGCACACGAACAGTTGTAACGTCGCTATCGTCCCATAGTGTGTAAGGCACACGAACGTACAACGGATTCATATAGAATCCTAATAGCAAGAGCGCATGTTATTATGCTTGACACATGCACGACTCATGCTAAAAAAATGTTCATGCATATATAATAATCATGCATATCAATCACAAACAAAGTGATATATAACAATGCCAAACGGCCACAAACCATCAACAAAGTATTCCACAACAACCAATTATCATCAAAGAATCATCACACAAGTCATACAATCACTTACCAAAGCATAACCCACAATATTGAAAAATAACACAAAAGTCCATAATTCGTTTTCTCGGAAAAGTCGGCCAAAAATAATATTTTTCATCATCACTAAAAAGTACTCCTAAAGACCTTCGATTCGATATAAAGAACTCTTAAATCCGATAAACGACGAATAAGTTACGAATATTTCAAAATAACGCAAAACATAAACCGGACGCCCGACACTACGAAACGGTTCGTAAAAACTGTACCGATTGGGAAGGATTCAGACCCCAAACATATTTTTCTAAGAAAGAACATCTCATTAGCTTTCCAACGCTTCGAACGGGGGTTAAAACCGACTTACGGATCAAGAGATATGAATTTCCGAAAATCGCACGAAACCAGAATTTTCACACTAGCAGTCGTGTCCGTACGACTGCGTGAAAATACACCAGTTCTGGTTCAGCAGTGATTTTTGGGGCGTTTTCGCCCGAAACCCTACCGATTCAATTATTTTCTTCAAACAAAATACACGATAATCCTCCATAAATGTATACGGACGTATTAGAATAAAAAATTACGCGATTCCGCGACTTTTGAAAAACACTATTCCGGAACCTAAAAACGCCAAATTTTCAAATATCAACCGATTTTAACGAAACGAGTTTCTATAACGTCGGCCTCACTTCACTCGACTAAACTACGCAATCCGTTTCGAAATTCATCCGTGAAATCTCCCGATTCTGCCGATTATGCATAAAATCAACCTAAACTCAATTTTTCCAAAATCTCACAAAATCACCAACAAGTATCAAAATGATTATCACAATACAACAACTAATACACAACAATCACATCTCCAGAGTTTCAATCCATTTCATCCGCTAAAACTATTTATTCGAACGATTATGTCATAAACACATATTACCACCTATATTCTCTACACATTGAAATCAACCAAGAACAAACACATATAATGAAACACAAGCATATACTAACCGAGTTTCTCCCCCTTACCCGTTAAGAAATCGTTTGATGAAGCTTGTTCTTGAAGAAATTGGTCTTGTTCTTCACTTTCTCTCTTTCCTCCTAAGCTTTCTCTTTTCTCTTTGTTTTTCTCTTCTTTCTTCTTACTAACTACTTTCTTTCTTTTTCTACTTATTTTATCTTTTCTTAACTTAATATATAATATAAACACTTTCTAACAAAATATCTAACTAATTAATATCTATTCTTACTAATCATTAAATAATACCATAAGTTATAAAATATCAATTATACCCGCTAATCCAATTTTACCCGCGAAATCTCACAAACGATAAAAAGTCAACATATACCAAAAATCACATATTCACATACCAACATCATAATTGAAGCCAATAACACTTAAATAACTCAAACGGAACAAAAGACTCACTAACAAAACATAAATTAGCACATATATACGAAACACTAAAAACGGGTCGTTACAAACACGACAACCAAGAGTTCCTTTTCTGTGGTAGCGTAGTTCATTTGTGCATGATCCAAGGTTCTATTGGCATAGTAGATTGCGTGAAGCTTTTTGTTCTTTCTTTGTCCTAGGACTGCACCTACAACATAATCACTCGCGTCACACATGATTTCGAATGGTTCATTCCAATCTGGGGGTTGCATAATGGGTGCTGATATTAAAGCTTGCTTGAGTGTTTGAAATGCGTCCAAGCATTTGTCATTAAAGACGAATTCAACATCTTTCATTAACAACTTAGTTAGGGGTTTGGTTATCTTAGAGAAATCTTTAATGAAACGTCGATAAAAACCGGCGTGTCCTAAGAAACTTATCTCTCTAACGGTTTTCGGTGGCTGAAGATTTTCTATAACTTCGATTTTTGCCTTGTCGTGTCGGATACTATATGTCCTAGCACGATTCCTTGTCGGACCATGAAATGGCAGTTTTCCCAATTGAGCACCAAGTTGACACTTACACACCATTCAAGCACCATTTCGAGGTTTGATAGACATCCTTCAAAACTTTCCCCATAGTCAGAGAAATCGTCCATAAAAACTTCCATTATACCGTCTAAGAAGTCAGAGAAGATGGACATCATGCATCTCTGAAATGTTGCGGGTGCGTTACATAATCCGAAAGGCATTCGCCGGTAGGCAAAGGTTCCATAGGGACACGTGAAAGTAGTCTTTTCTTGGTCGTCAGGATGGATAGGAATTTGGAAGAATCCTGAATATCCGTCTAAATAGCAAAAATGGGAGTGTTTAGCCAGGCGTTCAAGAATTTGATCTATGAAGGGTAAAGGGAAATGATCTTTACGAGTGGCTTTGTTTAGTTTCCTATAGTCGATACACATTCTCCATCCGGTTTGAGTATGTTGTGCTACAGATTCGCCTTTTTCATTATTGATGACTGTAACACCTCCTTTCTTGGGTACCACGTGAACTGGGCTAACCCATTCACTATCTGATATTGGGTATATGATTCCTGCTTCTAATAGCTTTTGCACTTCTCTCTTAACGACATCACTCAGAATGGGATTGATTCTCCTTTGATGTTCTCTAGAGGTTTTATAGTCTTCCTCAAGCATGATGCGATGCATACAGATACAGGGACTTATTCCTTTCAAATCTGAGATGTTATAGCCTAAGGCAGTCGGGTACTTTCTCAGGACATGCAATAATTTCTCGGTTTCTATTTGTCCTAAATCTGCGTTGACTATAACTGGTCGATCGAGTTCTGTATCTAGGAATTCATACCTTAGATCTTTGGGCAATGTCTTCAGTTCTACAGCTGGTTTCTTTGGGCAAGGAATAGGGTCAGGAGTGAGTGCGAGACATTCACTTAGATTATTATCTTGGTATTCACCACGCCAATTATCATCTTCAAAAATTGGTGGCATCAGAATTCTCAGCACTTCAGAACACGTGTTTTGGTGTTTTTCCATTTCTTTAACGCATTCATCAATTACATCTAGGAAGCAGCACGAGTCTTCTATAGCAGGTGCTTTGAAAAATTGTGAGAGGATAAATTCTACTTTCTCTTCACCAACCTCGAAAGTCAGTTTTCCTTTTTTCACATCTATGATGGCTCCGGCAGTAGCTAGGAATGGTCTTCCTAAAATGATAGGGATGTTTGAGTCTTCCTTGATGTCCATGATTATGAAATTTGTAGGAATATAGAATTGTCCTATACGTAATGGAACGTTTTCTAGCATTCCTAGAGGAAATTTCACCGATCTATCAGCTAGTTGTACAGACATTCTTGTTCGTCTCAGTTCTCCCATGTTGAGCCTTTTACAAATAGATAAGGGCATTAAGCTGATGCTGGCTCCTAAATCACACAGGGCTTTGTCTATGACATACTTTCCAATCACACATGGCATAGAGAAACTACCAGGATCTTTTAGCTTAGGAGGCATGTTGTTTTGGATTATAGCGCTACATTCTGCAGTAAGCATAACGATTTCAGTATCCTCGAGCTTTTTCTTGTTAGTTAATATTTCTTTTAAGAACTTAGCGTATGAGGGCATTTGTATGATTGCTTCTGTAAAAGGTATTGTGACATTCAATTGCTTCAGAAGTTCAACAAATTTCTTAAATTGCCATACGTTTTTAGATTTAGCGAATCTTTGGGGATACGAGATAGGTGGTTTATAAGGTGGAGGAGGTACATATGGTTCTTCTTTCTCTTCGGCCTCTTTGCCATTATCTTCTTTCTCGTTTTCCTTTGGTTCGCCTTCCTTTTCAGACTCCTTACTAGGTTTTTGGTACATGGCTGGATTTTCGATCCTTGGGTCAGTGGGTCCTTCTAGTTCTGTTCCACTCTGAAGTGTTATAGCGTTTGCATGTCCCTTCAGATTTATTTGAGTTTGACCTGGAAGGTTCCCAGCTGGGGTAGCGGTAACTGCTTGTTGTTGAGCCACTTGTGAGATTTGTGTTTCTAACATTTTGTTGTGAGTGGCTAAAGCGTCAACCTTGTTGGCTAATTGTTTGATATGTTCACCGGTGTGAACATTCTGGTTAAGGAACTCCTTGTTTTGTTGAGCTTGTGCATCAATGAAGTTCTCCATCATAATTTCAAGGTTTGACTTCCTAGGAACGTTGGGAACGTTAGCAGCAGGTTTTTGATATCCTGGTGGCACAGCAGGCGCTTGGCCAGGTGCATACAGAGCGTTATTATTCTTGTACGAAAAGTTTGGATGGTTCTTCCAACCAGGATTATAGGTATTTGCATATGGGTTTCCTTGAGCATAATTCACTTAATCAGCGGAGACTCCTGCTAAAATTTGGCATTCGGGGGCAGCATGTCCGGGTACTCCGCATAATTTGCAGTTTGGAGCTACTGCAGCCACGGTGGCTGTGGGTGTTATGGTTAAGTTGTCTATCTTTTGAGCAAGGGCATCTACCTTAGCATGGACATGATCAAGACTACTAACTTCGTACATTCCACCTTTCGTTTGGGCTTTTTACACTGGCGTTCTTTCACGTCCCCATTGGTAATGGTTTTGAGCCATGCTTTCGATGAGTTGATAGGCTTCGGTATAGGGTTTGTCCATAAGTGTACCACCAGAGGCGGCATCTATTGTCATTATTGTATTGTACAAGAGACCATTGTAAAACGTATGGATGACTAACCAATCTTCAAGACCGTGCTGCGGACACATCCTCATCATATCTTTGTATCTCTCCCATGCATCGTAAAGAGACTCAGTATCTTTTTGTCGAAATCCATTAATTTGGGCTCTCAGCATAGATGTTTTGCTTGGTGGGAAATATCGTGCTAAGAACACCTTTTTCAACTCATCCCACGTAGTGACGGAATTTGATGGCAAGGATTGCAACCAAGCCCAAGCTCTGTCTCTTAATGAGAAAGGAAAAAGACGTAGTCTTATCACGTCTGCAGTCACACCATTTGCCTTCACTGTGTCTGCGTACTGCACAAATTTGGTCAAATGTTCATTAGGATCGTCCGTAGGATTTCCAGAAAATTAATGTTGTTGTACGGCTGACAACAATGAGGGTTTCAACTCGAAATCGTTCCGGTTGATAGCGGGGGCAGCAATGCTGTTATGTGGTTCTTGCTCAGATGGGGTAGCATAATACTTAAGAGGACGGTTCTGTGGTCCATCAGCCATGTTTCATTCTTTGACTGGTTCAGGAGTATTAGCAAGAAGATCGGGAATGTTATACTTGCGTTGATACTCTAGTATTCTGCGTCTTAAATGTAAGAAGCGCTTTAATTCGGCGATTGGTGGTTGCAAGTATTCGCTTTGTGAGCGAGTACTTGGCATACAATCGAGAAAAAGAAAAGGGAAATAAAATTTGTTGCCTTAGTCTATACTGCGCAACAAAGAATCGCACTATTGACTAAATCAAAGTCCCCGGCAACGACGCCAAAAACTTGGTCGCGACTTTCTGAGTCTAACGGTTACTAACTGTAAGCGCACATCATATCGCGTAGTAATAAAGATATCGATCCCACAGGGACTTGATAATCAACCTAGTGCTACGGTTTGCTACTGTGTTTAGCTAAGGAGAAGATGTTTTAGTTTTAAGTTCAAACGGGAAACTAAAGGGAATCTAAAATTTAAAATAAACTAGTTGATATTAGGGTATCGGTACGTAACTTAGTGTACCATCGTGGATCCAATAAAACCTAAGCGTATAAAAATAAGTCACATTATATTTCTGTAGAAAATATCAGTTTAAAAGCCCTCAGCTCACACTCTCGTGGTTATTGCTTTGGACTATATTCTTAAATCATAATGTCTGCTCTCGCTAGCCATTTGAGTTTAAAAATACTTTTTGAAAATCAATACAATCTAATTAACTTTAAAGCGCTCTCGCTGTTTTTAAAACCAATTCCCGATTTCAGCTATCCGGTTAAAGTCTCACACTCTCGTGGTCTTAATCCTAACCTTTGCTACCTTTTTACTCTCGTAATAAAAGTCCAATTTTAATTAAGAAATCGCAGCCAGAAATTAAGTTGTTTATGGTTTTAGCTTATTTTTATCGAATCCATTCCGGTTAACTAAATTACATACCGATAAATCAGATTTAGCTAGACATATTAATTAAAACAAACATGCATAAATATAAACTACAAAACAATAAATTAGACATGGCAGTGGGAAAACAATAATGCTATTATTAAAGTAATGATAAAAACCTGATAAACAAGCAATAATTTGGTTCTAGCAATTCCTCCACAAGTCGGTAGGCTTTTGCTCGATCGTACCGGAACAATGAATGATGAAGGCAAGATTAAAAATAAATTCTAACTACGGTGCAATAGCTCCTCGATGTGAGAAACTATCACTATTTCCGGTAATGGTGAACAAGGAATGAAAAAGGGAACAAACAAGAACGAAAATAAATTCTGCATCAATTCGGGGTAAAATTCTCTAGTGTTTCCTCGTCCCTCTGGCTGTTCTATCAATGTTGTATTTATAGCCCAAGCCTTGCTTTACGTTGGAGAGAATATAGGAGCATAACTTCCGTTGTTGAGAAATCCAAGGGAGACTGGCTCATGTGCAGTTGAAGTTGAAGTTGAGAGAATTCAGGAGAAAATGTTGAACGTGCGTTACTGCATTGGTCTTCCGTGTCCACGTCTGTGTTCTGAACGTAATAACCAGTTATGTGCGTGTGAAGGTCGTGATGGCTCTGTGACGAGCGTGGTAGCCTTTGGAATTGTACGACGGTCGTGGTGGATGTGTGACGGTCGTCACACACACCACTTTCCATTTTCTGCTTTTTTTCTTAGTAATTTCTTCCTGTTTTCTTCTCATTTCTTCATGTTTCTCTACTTTGCTCATTTTTAACTTGGGCAATGAAATACCTGCGAAAATATTAGAATACTCGCGGAATAATCGAAACTTAAGCTGAAATAACATAATTATTAGTAGTAAATCAAGACAAATATATGATACATTTTCGTGTTATCACCTGCAAGGAAGATCCCTTCCTCCGCTAATCCTCCAAGTTCCTTTATTGAAAATGCCACACCTTCTACATCTACTTCCAACTTTTGGTTTTCAAATTTTCGAGTTTCTTTCCATGACACAAATGATGCCAAAAATCTCTAGCAGATTACTTCTTTTGAAGGCGATGATCGGATTTACATAGGCAATAAAGAGGGTTTGCACATTCATTCAACTGGCTCTAGCATTTTCCCTTCATCTGTTCACCCTCACACACCTTCCTCATTACATAATCTCTGGCTAATTCCTTCCATAACCGAGTATCTCATAAGTGTCAATCAGTTTCCACGTGACAATAATGTTTACTTTTTGTTCTCATCTATTTAGTGCCTTGTTAAATCCCAGTTCTCCAATGCCACATTTCTTGAAGGATTTGTGGGGAGTGACGAGCTCCATGAGTTTCCATCCATATTTATCTTTATCAATGCTAAAAAGTCTCACCCACTATCTTCTTTAGTGTGTACAAATAAACTTAATTCTAGTGTTAATAAGGTTTTTCTTAACTCTAGGGATTTTAATGTGTGGCATCTAAGTTTAGGTAATCCTAATCCCCATTCCCTAAAACTTATATTGCATGATTCCAACATTTCCTTTAATAATAAAGATAACACTTTTTTTTTTGTTCAGCTTGTTGTATGAGTAAAGGCCGTAGATTTCTAATGCTTCCCAAACCACATACTCTCATCCCTTGGAAATCATATATATTCACTTGTGGGGGCATTCTCCTAATACTTCCACCTTAGGCTTCAAGTATTATATATACTTTTAAATGCCTTTGTAAATCTATGTGATTACAGATATAAAATTAATAATTCTACAAAAGGTGCTATCTAAAGTTTTGATGATGATAATGTCAACAATTATGTTGTTGAAGTCGGTGGCAATAACTTTTAACTCTCTGATGATGATAACTCAACTAGAAAATACCTCAAGCCTCATCAAGAAAAGAGACTCTAGACTGAATTGCTTATATGATTGTTACATTTGGCAAAGAATTTTGGAACCTTAAAATAATGAAAGAGAAGAAATATGAAAGCTCGTCATGTTTTGTCTATCTGAGTAACTAGGGTTTTGTAAAAGTAAGTAAATAACTCCTAAGTTCTAAGGCAAATCTCTCTCTCTCTCTCTCTCTCTCCCTCTCTCTCTCTCTCTCTCTCTCTCTCTCTCTCTCTCTCTTCTCTCTCTCTCTCTCTCTCTCTCTCTCACACACACACACACACACACACACACACACACACAACACAACACACACACACACACACAAAACATACACACACGCACACACAAATATCTCTCTCTGTCTCTGTCTCTGTCTCTCTCTCACGCATATGCACACGTACACACACAAACACATAAACATACACACACACACTACACACACACGCACACAAACACATACAAGCATAAATCTCCCTCCCTCCCTCTCTCTCTCTCTCACACACACACACACACACACACAACACACACAAATATATCTCTTTGTCTCTTTCTTTCTTTATCTCTCTCTCTCTCTCTCTCTCTCTCTCTCTCTCTCTCTCTCACGCACACGCACACACACACAAACACACATACACACACACACACAAACACACACACACAACACACACAAACACATACACACATAAATCTCTCTCTCTCTCTCTCTCAGTAACTCGCTCGCTCACACACACACACATGTAACACACACCCACTCACGCGCATGCCACACGCACGCACACGGGCACACACGCACACACAAGTACGCACATGCACAGGCACACGCTCACACACACACACACGCACATGCACACACCCACCTAACTTTTTTATATCTTAAAAGTGTTTTCAAGACCGAGCCAAGTGATTAAGAAACTGTCCACTATCTTTTAGAATATTTTTTGAACTACCCAATCAACTGGGGAGTTAAGCCAATCAATTGGAATATTTTTTGGAACCAACCAATCGATTGGATCATTAAGACAATGGAATGGAGAAAGGCTAAACATTTAACCAAAAGAATAAGACATCATCTTAATGACCTACAACGACTCTGTATCCTTTCTTTCCTTTTAACATATCATAAATGATCATTTTTAGGGCTTTCAACCGTTTGAAGCAAGACGCCAATCTATTAGCTCATCAGTTCCGCCCATGGATCATTTCCTTTTCAGGGTTTTCCTTCTCCTATATAAAGAAGGGTTGCCTCCTCTTCATTTTATGCCACTTCTTAAAGTTTTACATTTTTTTTGTAATTTATCTCTCTATTTTCTCTCTATCTCTCTCTAAAAATATTTCTTCTTCACTTAAGTTGTCTTTGTGCTTTTGAGTGAAATTTTACTTGTGAGGAAAAGTTTGTAAGTGGTTATGTTGTTGTTTTAATCCTTAAGAGTGTGATACTTTTGGTAAATTGAGCTTGGCCGGTGACATAAACTAGTCATAAAATCTTTGTTTTGGTTTCTGGAACTTTGCCATAAAAGTTTTGTTTTGGTTATTGAGATAAGTCTAAAAATCTCTAAAATGGTTCGTTAACTTAGCCTGAGATAAAAACAATCTTTGGTTGGGGATAAGCCTGTAAAAATATCAAGATAAGATTTTATTAAGGTTCGTGGGCATAACCTGTAAAAGCTCAAAGTTTGTAGTCAAAATATCAAGAAGATCTCTTGGGCACAGGACTAATAAGCCAACAATCGACCGAACCCGGATAACTCTCTGCTACAACATCTCTATCGTTTATCCTCTTTAATTTATGCTATTTACTTTTACTATTTTGATTTCCGTTTCTATTTTCTCTATTCGTAAGAAATTACTAACACGATTTTAAGCATAATTGAGAAAACCATTAAAGTAATCACGGATTTTAAATACCATAATTCACCCATTCCTCTTGTGCTTTGAGTCACTTGTCCAACAAGTGACATCAAAGTCTAACACATGTTAAAGACTAATCGTCCCAGGAGGAAAAATGACTTCAAGCTATCGCGGTGAAAATTGGATACCATAGTTATTGGTTAACTAGGATCGCATTTTTTAATGCCACCACCGGTCTTTGATTTTATCCAAGGGAAGGGAGAAAAACCGAATTTCCACAATGCAATGCAAATGCACTAAGATTCTGAGTTCGGGGGTTAGTTATACCTAGGGAAGGTGTTAGCATCCTAGATATCTGTAGTACTCTACATGAACCTCTTAATTTTATTTTATGTTATTTGCTTTTTTGTTTTGCTAAGGGTTTAATGGTAGGTGACTTATAATTTTTATTCCTAAGTGTGCTCAACAAGATATCGCGTCTTGTGCCTACATATCCTGTCGGGAAGGAATCAGAGCACATGTAGTTCCTCATTAAGGATGCTAAAATGTTTAAAGGTTTTAGGAGAGAAGATGAATCATCATTTTAAGAAGACCACCACAGTTTTTGAAAATGTTTGTATTTTGTGGGGTATGAGATTGTATGTCCCTTCTTTGAGATGATTAACATCTAATTCTCTTGTGTGGAGAACTAGCTGAGCTAAAGTTGTTTGATTGATTTTAAGGGGGACTAACTTAAGAAATCTATCCTAAGTTGTCTAATTGACTTATCTTAGGGTGTCGATTATGATGCAAATGATGTGCACCATGCACAATAACATGGTTATCATGCATGGGATTTTACCTTGGATATTAATGCGATTAATTGTTATTATTAGGCGAAGGTGCTAGCAAAGTGATGCTAGACTTGTGTCTAGTGACCGGTAGGTTGAATGCGATGCCCTAAGGCGATCGACTTACATGGGTGAAAAATTAACTCGACGTTGAATCGAGATTTTTATAAGTTTGAAAAGATTTGAACAGAAGCAAGTATAAATCAAGTAAATGATAAACATACAAGCAAGCGAGACTAGTTCACACACGATCGTACGATTAAGCATAGGGATTCTAATAGGGAATGATTTATTGAGAAAAGAGATTGAACTAATAAATGTTTATTTTATGTTGAGAATTGAGTTTTAAAGATTAATATCTAAATTAAAGTTAGAGGTTTTCTTATTAATAAAAAGATTTTAATTATTTCTAAAGTTTTAATTATTATTTAGTTTTACAGTTATATTAAAAAAAACTAATAAAGCTTTTCTTATTAATAAAAAGTTTTAGTTATTTAAAATTTTTATTATTTAAGTTTTAAAGTTATATTAATAAATAAAAAGGTTTTCTTATTAAACGTTTAATTATTTTAAAGTTTTGATTATTATTTTTATTTTAGTCTTTAAAGTTATGTTAAGAAAGTTAATTAAAAAAAAAGGTTTTCATATTAATTTAGAAAAAGGTTTTAATTTTAATATTTTTATAAATAAAAGTTTTTATTATTACTAAATTTTAAAGTTATAAAAAAAATTAATAAAGTTTTTCTTATTAAAAGGAATTTTTAATTTTTAGTATTTTAACGAATAATAGTTTTATATAAAAAAAATTTTACTAATAAAAGAGTTTTAACAAATAGTTTAATTTATTTTGTTATATTTTATTAAGAGTGATTTTTTTTTAGAATAAAAATGTTATATTAGATAATAAAAAGATTATATTTTTATTAAGAAAATATATTTTAATATAAAAGGGGGTTATGTTTTTTTTTATAATTTAGAAAAAAAAATTAATGTTATTAACTTTAAGAAAAATGATTATTTAAAAGAATCTAAATCCTTATTATTATTTTTTTAGAATTAATTGTGTTAGAAATAAATACTAATTATCTTGAAAAAAGGATTATTTGAATATTATGAAATTATTAAGAAAAGTTTAAATTAAATAAACAGATTAAATAATGAGTTAAAACAGAGGGATCTGGTGTTCCAGGTGAGGGAGGGTCCATCGCGGACTCTCAAATCATGGCCATTGGATCAGGGCGGGTCAAAGTATGACCCTGATTAGCGTCAAAGGACGTGGGTGCACTTTAGGATTGGTGGCCGTGTGTGTACGTGATCGCAATTAGCCTCAGAAACAAAACCAAAAAAAAAATGCAAGCGAAACCTAATTCTCTCCGTCTTCCCCCTCTCGTCATCTCTCACGCTCTCTCGATCGTTCAAACTCTCTCTAACCTCTCGCCGAATCCAGACTCAAACAAATCAGAAACAAAATCTCAAAAGCCCTAAATCTAAACCCTAATCCCCATTGTGAGCCCCATACCCCAATTCTCATTAATAGATTGATTACAAATTACAGAGATTTGAGTAAAAAGCGTCGAAGATGGAAGTTGAGGAGAATCTTCAAGTTTTCACGGACCACCTGCGTACAGATAAGTGCTTTTCCGTCTTTTCCGTATGAGTACCTGTATGTGTGTGTATTTCCCCTGCTGTTTGTGTTCTGAAAATGTTGGTGTGGATTCTCCGGGATGTTTGTGTGGAATCTGCCTCAAAAACTCTCTCAGTGGATGAGGTTTGTAGTGTTGTAACTCAGGTGTATCGATGGTTCTGCATTTTTTGGTGTGTTTGTGTGAGATTTCAATTGTCAATTTTTGTGTGCTTTTTCGTATCGCCTCCCCCCCTTTTTGCGAACTGTGTGTTTATGTTTATATATAGGTTGCAAGAAACATAGATTTAACTTCTAAATAATATCTGTTGGAACATGTTTGTATGGTTTAGGAAAGTTTTTTTGAAATGGTCTGAAGTATGATGATGTCCAAATTGATAGGTGCTAATGAGTTTTCCTTTTTTGTATGAGTATGTTTGACACGGTTTTAGAATGAGCCTTAATGCTGTCTAAAACGTGTTTAGGTTTGGTTTTGGAAGGTTTTTGAATTGTCTGCATATGCTTGATTTACTTCGCGTATGAACTTCCTTTTTTTTTTACTGAACATCTCTGGACATGTTCAATTTCCTCCCTTATTTACCTCGACAAAAGCTGTATACCAAATTGGAATGGAAAATAAAACTGTGTTTTATTTTGAACTGGTCTGATCTTGTTTTGGAAAAGAGCTTAATGTGTTTGAGTCTTGGCTTCTTCGTCCTAACGTATACTGAAAACTTGATACCCACCTCTCTCAATAATTTTCAAATGCATTCTTGCAGGAGCTTCATGTAATGCGTAATGCACCTCGCCATCATGTGAGCCACTGACGTAAGATTCTGAAATGCATACATACTATTTTAACACTGTACCAAATATTGTTCTTGACTTTTTTTATTTTTTCTTTCAAGTACAGGATGTTTGGTTGTGGATAGCATAGACTCAAAAGGAGGTACTTTTAGTCAAGTAATTTCGTTATATTCATCATCACGAGGGTGACCGAAGTACCATGGCTATTAAATCTATATCCTAGATCCTGTATCAAAGTCACGAGAATTGTACCCACAAGTATTAATGAAGGCGTCTGCATTTGAGGGCCCACCATGAGTTCAGCAGTGCATATGACCACCTTTTAGAGTTGTTTGAGCTCGGGTGTTCTAAGTACAATTATCTTGGCAACAGTCTCAATTTCTTATGTGGGCCAATAGATACATTTGGCGAGAGGCTTCTTGGGTTTATGGTAATGAACAAGATTCTTGACACATATACTGTTATTTGTAATTAGCAGTGAGAACCAGACTGGATTCACGTTGTGACGAATATGTCTTTACTAACTTGGTTGGCTAGTTTGTTGACTTTTTTACTGTAATACCCCTTTTTGAAATAATATATACCATTATACCCCACTCTGAAAAAAAATTTCCAAGATACCCTATTTTCTGAGGGTGCTCGCCATTTGAAAGTAAGAGCACATGAAGGAAAAATAGTTCAGTAGGTGCTCGCCATCTCAAATGGCGAGCATGTGAAGGAGAAATTTTTTTTTTCGTTTTTTAATTATTTAATAGTTTATATGTTTTAAATAAATTATTTAATTAGTTTTAATAATATAAATTAATGAATTATTAATATAATAATAAAAAAAATATTATTTTTTTCAGAAAATTAAAAATTTTGAAAAATGTTTTAAAAATGAGTAATGTGAAGGCTATTATTAATTTTTCAATAGTTTAAATGTATTAAAAAATTATTTAATTAATTAAAATAATATAAATTAATTAAATAATAATATAATAATTAAAAAATATTATTTAAAAATGAGTGATACTCGTCGAATGAGTTGGCGAACAGAAATGTAAAATTTTTCTATAAATAAACATCGTTGTGTATCAACATTAATCATTCCAGCTGGGTATCTGCATATTAAAAAATGCCGGTCAAAGCTCTTGTGTTTTATGGGCAAGAAAAAAAAATGAGTGTTTACCTAGATCCATTGTGGAACTTCAGAACCGTGGTTGCAGCAATTAACACAGGTTTTCGCCAGTTGGGTGGTCGTCGCATGAAGGTGAGGAAAATGGAGTATCGTTGTCCGTATATAACGCTGACTGATGCAAGCCCGGAGGGTACGTACATGTATTACATGGATCGTATAGAAAATGATGAAGATGTACAATGTATGTTTTCAGCACATAGTGGAGAAGTTAATAGAGGAGTCGAAGACCCACTTGTGTTGGTTGTTGTTGTGGATTAGCTTGTATGTTTGGTTGTTGTTGTGGATTAGCTTGTATGTTTGGTTGTTGAGTTCGTAATCTTCTAATGTTGTTGTTGATTAGTTGAATTATTTAAATCAAGCATTGTGTTGTTGTTTTATGAATAAGTCGTAGTGTGTAATTGTTTGAAAACGTTGTCTTGAAATATAAATTTGTGTTGGATTACAGAGAAAGCAAGTTCAAGCTACATATAAACCTTAATTAATTAGAAACTTGGATAACAAATAATATTATCTAGTCGGTCGGTTTGACGGGCCGGCAACATTAGGACATTTTCGACGCATATGTCCTATTTCTCTGCAAATCCCACACCTTCTCTTTTCCTTTTCAACGTCGTCCATTTCGGTTCTAATCCTACTACTGGTTGGACGCCCCTTCTTATTTCTTCTCATGGAATCGTCGTGGCAAAGTGTAAATCCTTCATATTTTGGCCAATTGTCTTCGTGGGGTAGTCCCAAGAAGCTCTCCTGGTAGACTTTGAATACGTTGAGAACTGTGAAAACTTCTGGGATGTAAATGGAGTAGTCTTGACGTATACTAGAACATGTTGCGATAACGTGGGAGCAAGGTAAGTGAAACACCTGAAATTTCCCACAGTCACACCACCGATTCTTTAGGTCAACGCCGAAAGTACCTGTGGGACGACCATCGTTATGATTTATTTTTTCCTGCACCATGAAACAAAATCTTTCACGATCAAATTGAATGACATTATGTGTGTTAGCCTTGGCTACCTCATCAGCCATTCCCCTGTTGCAACCATCTGTGAAAACTTTTCCAGAAGCCAGCATTTTGGTCCACTTGTGGCCTCTTTTACCAAAGAGGGAACCCATGCGATAGTAAGTAGATTGGACCAATGCAGTGATTGGAAGGTTTCGAGTTGCCTTTAGGACAGAGTTTATAGCTTCTGCCAAGTTAGATGTCATATGCCCCCAACGACGCCCTCCGTCATATGCTCTTGCCCACTTCTCCCTAGGTATGTTGTCTATCCAACGCGAGGCCTCAATGTTTGTTGCCCGGATTTCGCCGCGATAGTAGTTATATGTAGCCTCCGTCAATGCATAACCTATAATAGAAATGTTATGAAGAAAAATAGTAAAAGAACGAAAACATAGTAAAGCTAACCCATATTAACAAATTGTTTCCGCAATGCTTTATCCTTAATCTCGCGCATGAAGTTTTAAGCAACGTGTCTAATACAGTAGACATGTGTAGAAGGTGGATCTTGCCATCCGTTTTCGGGATTGCTATATGCACTCTTTATTGATTCATGTCTATCTGAGATTAGACACAAATTAGGCTGTGGTGTCACGTGTAACCTCAGGTTCTTTAGAAAAAAGCTCCAGGCTTCCTTTGTTTCACCTTCCACCAAAGCGAAAGCTACTGGGAAAACGTTTGCATTCCCATCCTGTGCCACTGCCATCAAAAGAGTTCCTTTATACTTGCCATATAGCCATGTTCCGTCAATTTGCAAAATGGGCTTACAGTAGGGGAAGCCTCGTATACACGGTCGAAATGCCCAAAACAGACGATGGAAGATTTGCTTGCCAAATATTTGTGTACCTTCATTAGAAATTGCAGGTAGGGTCTGCAACTCGATAATGGTTCCAGGAAGATAGGTTTTCATTACCAGTATCCACTGTGGGAGGTCGTTGTAAGATGTTTCCCAACTACCGTACAGTGACTCTATGGCCTTACACTTTGCGATCCATGCTTTTCTGTAAGATATTATGTACCTGTATTTTTCAAGGATATGGGCAATGATCACATTCACCTTAAGTGAAGCGTCACGGTTGACAAGCTCTCTAATGCTGTGGCTGATCATTTGTGAGCTGAGCTTCCTATGGTCTTGAGCCATAGACGTGGTAGTGCATGTGTGAGGCCCAGACAACTTACCAATCGTCCATTTGGAGTTCCTTTTTCTTATGGAAGCTCTGCATTTGAAATTGCAGTCTTGTTTTTTACATTTAATGACATATCGTGTATTGTCATATTGGTAAACCCAATAGTCAACATTGTGTCTAATATGCCAGTGTTGCAGTGCGAGAATGCAGGCTTCCTTGTTTTCAAAATCCATACCAATCTCTATTTCGTCTGCTATATGGTTTGGTATGACACATCCAAACACAGAGATTAGTTCAGCATCTTCCGTACAGATATTCTGCATATGTGCTGGTGGATTGTACAAGCTTATAGGTTCGACATAAATTGCCTGGGTAGGATCGACAATCATATCCTCATCCTCCTCCTCGTCGCTGTTACCAAAAAGATCTTGCATCCTTACCTCGTGAAGATCATCGTCACTTGGTTCCCCAGCCTCTTCATTTGGTATGAACGGTTCGTTGTTTTGTGTTGGTTCGTCGTCAAATGTTTGGCTCATGCCATAGAGGGTCCGTGAAGATTGTTTGGCTAGAGAGCTTATATCAACAGTTAAACAATAAGCCTTCCCCGACCGCAGAAGACACTCTATTACAGGCTAAACTTTATATTCCACTGGTAATTGCTACCATCCTTTTTCCGGACAAGAGTCAAAATCTGTTGCATTCGTCATGGATTCCTTTCGTAGGGGATCTCGAAAAATGCAACACATTTAGTTGGGGATCTGCTTGTCTTGCAAGACTGTATAGAGAAATGTGCAAGGCTGCAGACAAGGATGTTAGGAGCATGAGTGGCTGTGTCTTACTGCTCGTTAGTTGGGCATTTACGCGTATACCATTGTTTGCTCCTACTAGTACGGTGCAACCGTCATTTCCATACGCGCAAAGGTATTACAAATATTAATATGCATTTTAATTTCTTTTTAATCAGCTAAGCCTAACTTGTATATTTTTTTTCTTGCAAGATGGACCCAAAGAAATATGAATTACGACAACAATCCGCGTTTCTATCTGCAAGGGTATCGAAACGCACTTGATCACATGGAAGAAAAAGACGTGAGTTTGCAAGCATAGCTCTCTACATGTTGCTATATACATCTTCTTTGTATTCTAATTGTTTTATTTGTTGCAGTTTATATGGAGGCCGTACATTGAATTTCCAGTGCCCGATCAAAGAGACAGCAGAATCTGGAGTGCAACAATTTATCTTATCTGTTTCTATATTATTGAAATGCATCAAACAGATAGAGTAAAACTCCAGTTTGGTTTCGAACAAGATATCCCTCCCCTCCCAAGGTGTCTAAAGGAACACCACGAAATAACAATGAAAAAGGCCTAAAAGGTTCATTGGCGTGAATTCAACAAGGAAGAGGTTAACGAATGGAAACACAGGAGATACTTGGTTTTGCAGGGAGTTTCGGTAGTTGGTGAACGCAAGCCAAGCCTGGACTATTTAAACTGGTTTCGTGCAATTCCTTATGTGCACATCGCACCAGACCAATTTTTGAACGACCCTCGTACGCAAGCTTCGTCTTCAACACGACCAACTGCCGCTACAATGACTCAGGATGCACCATCAGTGTACACATCCCAATTTGGGGGACGTGCATCTTCCTCCGCTCAGCACACATACCAACGCACACAAACCACCGAACAACACACGTTCTACTCACCCAACGACCAAACTCCCTACACTCAAATACCTCAACAAAACTACCAATACAACTACAGCCAACAATATCAACACCTAACCCCCCATCGACCACCCTTACAGTTCACACCGTACCACCGCCAAATTTCGACCAATCAAACCCCCAATTTCCACAACACACATTCAACACCTCATTCTCTCAACCCACCTCCACCTTCACGCCTGACGATGTCTACATCCCAACCCTCCAAAGTACCCAACCCAATACCTACAACCAACCACAACAACCACCACATTCATTCCAACATTTTCTGCTGACGGAGGACCAATTAATGCAAATGCCTGACTTAAACATTGATGACATTCTTGGGGAGCAAGTAACGACATAAGCGGGTCCCCCTACACAGCGACCAGAGCCTTCAACGACACATCACGGTGAAGACATGTCTTCCGATTCTTCTCAATCACCTCCAGATAATGCAAATGAACTTATGGGTAGGGGACATCGACATAAACGGGGCACTAGGTGTGGAACAGGCGGCCATTATTGATGTAGCGTTTCTTAGTCTTGAATAGAAAATTTATTGTTTTACTGTATGTATTTTATTAATGTATTATGTTATTGCATTTTATTTTAATATTGTATAAAAAAAATTAATTAATTATTTTAATATTGTATAAAAAAATTAATTAATTATTTTAATATTGTATAAAAAAATTAATTAATTATTTTAATATTATTCTTTTAATATATAATATTTTAAATCATTAATTCAATAACATATAATATTTTAAATCATTAAAATTATAATATAAATTATTAAATAATTAAAAAACAAAAAAAAAATTTCTCCTTCACATGCTCGCCATTTGAGATGGCGAGCACCTACTGAACTATTTTTCCTTCATGTGCTCTTACTTTCAAATGGCGAACACCCTCAGAAAATAGGATATCTTGGAATTTTTTTTTCAGAGTGGGGTATAATGGTATATATTATTTCAAAAAGGGGTAGTACAGTAAAAAAGTCTAGTTTGTTCCTCAATTTACAAGCATCATCATATGCTTAGTCAAATCCCTGTTTCTGTAGCCTTTTATGCTTAGGTTTATATCATATTTATGTACTTCTAACGTTGATGGTTCTTTTTGAATGACTTTGGGTTAGCTTTTGTAACTTGGAATATATCTTGCAATTTTTGGAATGGCGATTGAGTAAATAGAATCTTGATTTACTTTTGGAAGTGTTGTTGTAATCTTGAACAAACTTAACTTGTGGAAATTCTTCGGAAATCTTTGAGTCAATTTGAACTTGAAACCCTTTTATATGCAAGAAACTAAAGACCTTTATGGGATTTGAGATTTTGATCTCACCCTTTGAATTTGCAAACCTTGAATAAATTTGGATGACATCCTAATCTTTGCATTTTAGGATTGTAGATTTTTCAAGTAAATTTCGTGATACTTTGAATGGGAATTTCGATTTGGAATTTGAAGTCTTAGAATAATATCGATGAAATTTTGGATACTTGCACTAAGCATGAGAAAACATGGCATCCAAATGAATCTTGTAATGCCTTAAAATAGATGTAACTTGAGGACTTGAAATTGAAATGACTAGATGTAGGGACTTCAAACTTGATCTTATAAACTCGCGACAACAACGAACTTGAATTTGCACTTTGAATTCCAAACTTCTAGTTCCTTCTAAATTGAACTTTCATTACTTAAGGATATAGCATCACTAAGCAAACATGTCTCTTAAGTCTTGAAGAGCTGACAGAGGGTGGAGATGCCATCTCACAATATAATTGCTATACAACCAACGACTAGGCTCCAGGGTATCAAATTCCATACCAGAGGGTATAAGGACTTAATCTTTGTGGGGGGAGAAACTGAGGAGTCTTGAGGAAGAAAGGCTTGGTGGTGGTTTAGGGATAAAAAAGGGTGAGGGCACAATCTCATGAGAATCCACACACATCTTGCAAGGACTAGTGAACCTCCACACACACACACACACACAGCCGTCCAGACCTTGAATCTTCTGCAGCAGTATCTGTGTTCACAAATGAAACAAACAAGCAAAAAAAAAATCTAGATAAAGTGGTTAGTTATAAACGAATAATTGACCTAACATGTTTGAAATTCTGGTATCAGATATGTGATGTTAAGTGTGATGTCACAACATCAATATCTACTGTATGAACAAGACAATAAAAGTACTGAAAAACACACAAGGATTGTTCACCCAGTTCGGTCTAACAACCTACATCTGGGGGCATACCAAGCCAGGAAGAAAGTCCACTATTAGTAGTATCAAATTATAGACTCAACAAACCAGTTGACAATCTACCTAATTTAATGACCCTTCTATCTAAGTCCTCCCTAGATAAGAGACTCCATCTCACTCCCAATCATAGCAATGATGTCTAGCAGTCAACATCTCAGCCACTGCATCAACATCTTGATTTCCAACAACTCTTCAAACACACCAAAGTAGAAGACACACTTCAAAGACACACCTTGGAGTTGCTTCAAAGCTTCCTCCAACAACAATACAAAACTCATTACCTACAGGTTTCTGAGTAAGAACACAGTGACCATCTCACAACCCGAGTGGTTCACTTAAACTAAGCCCTAATGATCTACATCTTGGACCCGTACCTATTCTAGATTACAAGCATTCTATTTATAACTTTTTCCCAACTGGATTTGGGCCTTCAAATCACCACAAATCTTCTGCACCAAATCTGCAAAAGATTTTGCTACTAAATAGATCTTCAATTAAATCTTTAATCAACTCTTCATAATTAACTCTGATTATTCTCCATATCTTTTTGCATTAAATTAGCAACAAACTAATCTTCTTCACAAATGATTGCAACAGAATATATCTAACCCATGATATTTTCCTGCAATCTCTGATTCTCTTCAGCAGAATATTTCATTAAAACCAGAAACACGCGCAGCCCTAATACATCTTCTCAGACTGATGTTCACAACTGATGTCACGACATCGGGTTTAACATCAGCACACAACTGCAACCCTTACACCTTTAACAAAACCAGAATGTTAACAAACCATAACAATAATGTTAGAAGCTCATGTTGAAACACCAACCATGACATTAACATTGTTTTACCAAAATTTCAGCCAATCACAAGAACTAACAATCTCCCCCTTTGGCTAATTTTGGCTAAAACAAATATATAAACATTACAACTCAGATTACAGCCGCAATTACAACCCTATACTACTGTTAGTAGTCATCAGCAACTACTGAACCTAACAGTAACCATCAGTAGCTACTGTGAACAGCAACCATGGAGAATCATCTTCTAAGGAAATTTTGAATGATGTTAGGACATCATGTTTGACATAACATCACCACAGCACAACAACTTCAGGCAGCACATTAGGACCTAAGAAGTAGAAAGTCCTGAAGTCATTTGGTGCACATGAGGAAGAAGATATCTGTCACTCCCCCTCAATACAACACATTTCTTTTTCCTTCCAGGACAGACCCAAAACAAATGTAGAAGACTCCTCCAGAAAAGAAACATCTGTCTATACATAAAAGACCAATGGTGGCATAAGAGAGATCTACACACCTTATTTAATCAGACACCCATTACAACATGTGGCATAAGATGAAACTTGAGAAGTGTCATTCTGCCAACCCAGGTAACTCAGAACACAAGTCACAACTGTGTTCATAATTCAGGACACAAGTCACAAAGACTCATCACTGCACTTAAGGATGGGACATCCTCTTCGACATCTCAGACATCTCAGAATCACATCTGGAACTACAGACTCCAGACATAGCATCTGCGCAAACCAATTAGCAAAACCCTTTCCTTTCTCCCCCTTTTTAGCCAAAATTTGGCAAAGAAAGCCCTCACAGAACCAGACCCAAGTAGTGCTCACCCAAAAACGAACAAAAGCCATAAGACTTATGAAACAAGAACACTCACTGGCTGAAGGAGCAAAGAATAACCTCTATAAATAGCTGACCAGTTACTTTGGAATTAACGAGCTTTGAATAGTCAAAGTTCTTGGTCACAGAAACGCTATTTTAGGAACTAAAAACTCCACCCAAATTCAATGTCTACCATCCAAAACAGTCTTGACTGCCTTTATTTCTTCTAAACTGATTCTTACCATAAATTGTGCCAAAATAGTTCCATGCATAGTCGAAGACACGTGTTTCACCTTATCCTTACACCACCGTCCAGAATAATTCCTTGTTTGGCTCAAGAAAAACATGTCCTGTACCATGTTCTGACATCTTATCAGACAATGTCTGCTTGCTCACAACATTATCAACCCAATACTCCACAGAAGATTATTCATAAAATTGTCTTCAGACTTCTCCTCAGAATCATGTGCACACATGAGTCAAATACTTAGCTTCACATGCCTAGAACCATCCAATGCCAACCACCAGCCTAATGTCATAACATGTTATCTGACATTATATCCTCATAAGATTCAACCAATCTTGATCAGCATGCAACCTTCACAATATATGTACCTTTGCAGCAAAATCCATAGACAAGTACTCCCCCAGTCATGGTTAACTAATGCTCTAGATGAAGATACACATTTAAGCACACTTGCTGAGCACATTCATTTTGGTATCACTGTCCCTTATGACCATAAACATCAGTTGCTCACACAAGAAGTCACAATAAGGATCACCAACCCTCCAAAGGCAGTCATTCTCTCTTCCAGTCAATCAGTACCTGATCTACTTCAGTCTACAATCTCCATCTAAGGCAGGCCTTCTACTTCATCATTCTCTCGTATGACTATGTAGACGCTCCTTAGGCACAATGTAGGCACCAAACTCCTGAACCAGAGCATAATCATCCTTCACCAAGGATATTCAACCAGATAATGTCCCAACACAAGTTAGAACATCTGCCACACACCAAGATATCATCACAATGATTCTTGATATGCTCCACCAACTGGACTTACTATGACATAGTAATCCAAAGAACTAGAGAAATAAACTCTTATCCACCTTCAAGAAGAATAATCTCCATGAGTCTTCAACTCATCACCCTTCTGCCCAAGAGTAACTTGTTCCAAGACAATCCTCAATAATAACCAGCTGCCACACTCTGACTATCTTGATTCTTCGAATCCACTTCTGAAAACAACCAAATGCCACATTTTGATTTTTTTTCTCACGTTTGTCAGAACTCTCACATGATATCTTGATCCACCAAGGAAACTTGATCTTCAAGTCACACGTTCCACTTGCTCAAAAGCAAACACACTTAGACTCCCTAAGCCATGGTTATGTAACATCTTCTCCTTCCTGTAGCTCCCGCAAACTGCCATGAGAACGATCTTTTGAAGCATCCAATTGTTCATTCCTGTAGATCACCCAATCATTAGCTGATGTGCCACATCACCAGCTGAGACTCCTGATGTTAAGCTAGATGTCAGAACATCATGTCATCCAACTGTTGAATTCAGCTCTGCCTTCTGCCACTCAGAAGAACCTCCTCCCTTTGCAGAAACAGATTTCCATGCTCTCATAGACTTGATTCAACAATCAAGTTTGAGTAGATAACCTCCATCCTGCTTAGAAACTCCAAAGACTTCAAACTTACCACATCTGAATCTTCGGAAAAAAATAGTCCAAGAATACCCCATAGCAATACTAAAGAAAGTCACTTCCCTTAGTAGAGCCGTCAGTAGAAAGCCAGAGATAACTGCCACTTATCCTCGTCCTTCACAACCAGAGCAAACACCACGCTCCAAACCACTTAGATAAACTGATCCAAGCTGTAACCACCAAGATTATGATGTCTTCATAGTCTTCCATCTTCATCTTCAACAACACCACCATCTGGACAAGTCATTCACAATACTTTCTAGGAACAGATGCTAAGCAATAATCCCAGGTCAACACCTAGGCGACTTGTGAGCGAATGTAGAACCCCTCCCATGATTCTCCAAACCTCTGATGAAAAGATAATGGACAGAACATCCTTAATCTTGTCTTCCAAGGATAATCAATAGCAATTGATCCTTGTGGTTTAACCCTTCTTCAGATTCCAGCATCTTCTGAATCTTCTTCATGACAGACCATTATGACAACCATTCATACCGCAAAAGCCTTCCAGGTTAGGTCAGTGTCTTGATCTTTTACTCTACCCTGAGCAAAGAACTGATATTATGTTTCAACATCAGTTCCTCAACCATATTAATCCACACATATCTCTTGTAGGGAACACACGAGAACATATCAACATCTGATCAACTACAGTAACTTGCATAACACACTCTTCCAGAAGCTTTTTCTTATAAGCACAAGGTTCAGACCTCTTGTCTAACTTAAGAGAGATAACTGCCATCCTTCTGCATACCATAGACAATTTGATACTTCCAATCCTTCAAGCCACAAAACTGAAAGAGCTCATACAAACACCAATTGACCACAAGCTGATTTACACTGCTACTGCACACAAACTCTTGGATGCATTTTCCCTATAAAATTGTCCTCAGACATTTTAGTTTAAACAAGGATCATTTCCTTCTCTTCTGCTACCTTTTCTTCAACCAGCTCCTGCTGAAATGACATTATGAACAACATCTCAAAAATTGTTCAACATCACAACTTCAGTGATCCTTCAAAACAGCTACAATCTAATAGGTTTTTGACTTAGCATTTACCATAAGTTGCTAATGTGTAGCGCGATGTCGAGACATTAGAATTGACATATTAAGCTCAGCTTCTTTCTTGATGAAACTTCCTCCAGTTCATGATCAAAACCATGTATCTTATCATAACCAGGAAGATCTTCCTAATTAGGTCACCAAAACTAAGCTTAAGAGATAACTTATCAAGATCTTCACTCCCGCATGAAAGATTAGACAGTGATACTCTTTTGCTTTGGCTCTACCCTCTTCTTTCATCATCAAGAAAAATGATAAAGAAGGAATCACTGTTCTGGACAGATTGGTCTTTAATGCCTGATTTGAAATATATTCTTCTTCTGAAACTTCCATGTCAAACAGTCTTTAGTAAGATCCATTCACCTTATGAACATTTCTCTCCTAAAACAAAGATATGAGATAATCCTCAACAACCTTCAGGCACTACTCAATAATCCTTGCACACCATCATCATAAACCAAGTGCCAACAGCAGTTCTCCTGATAACAATACTCTATCATGAATAGTCCATCCTTCACTCCAAGGGATCATCCAAACAACTATCTTCCTTGCTCATGAACCAGAAAGTATCTTCCCTAGATCTCATCCAGAAACAGACAGGATGCCTGCTCTGATACCAATTGAAATTCTGGTATCAGATATGTGATGTTAAGTGTGATGTCACAACATCAATATTTATTGTATGAATAAGACAATAAAAGTACTGAAAAACACACAAGGATTGTTCACCCAGTTCAGTCTAACAACCTACATCTGGGGGCATACCAAGCCAGGAAGAAAGTCCACTATTAGTAGTATCAAATTACAGACTCAACAAACCAGTTGACAATCTACCTAATTTAATCACTACATAATGACCCTTCTATCTAAGTCCTCCCTAGATAAGAGACTCCATCTCACTCCCAATCATAACAATGATGTCTAGCAGTCAACATCTCAGCCACTGCATCAACAACTTGATTTCCAACAACTCTTCAAACACACCAAAGTAGAAGACACACTTCAAAGACACACCTTGGAGTTGCTTCAAAGCTTCCTCCAACAACATTACAAAACTCATTACCTACAGGTTTCTGAGTAAGAACACAGTGACCATCTCACAACCCGAGTGGTTCACTTAGACTAAGCCTTAATGATCTACATCTTGGACCCGTACCTATTCTAGATTACAAGCATTCTATTTATAACTTTTTCCCAACTGGATTTGGGCCTTCAAATCACCACAAATCTTCTGCACCAAATCTGCAAAAGATTCTGCTACTAAATAGATCTTCAATTAAATCTTCAATCAACTCTTCATAATTAACTCTGATTATTCTCCATATCTTTTTGCATTAAATTAGCAACAAACTAATCTTCTTCACAAATGATTGCAACAGAATATATCTAACCCATGATATTCGCCTGCAATCTCTGATTCTCTTCAGCAGAATATTTCATTAAAACCAGAAACACGCGCAGCCCTAATACATCTTCTCAGACTGATGTTCACAACTGATGTCACGACATCGGGTTTAACATCAGCACACAACTGCAACCCTTACACCTTTAACAAAACCAGAATGTTAACCAACCATAACAATAATGTTAGAAGCTCATGTTGAAACACCAACCATGACATTAACATTGTTTTACCAAAATTTCAGCCAATCACAAGAACTAACAATGTTATGCAAAGGGCAAGGCGGGGATCTTAGGGTCAAAAATTAGGGTGTGACACAAGCTATTCACTAAAAAAATCTCCATTCTTTAATTGAGAAGTGTATAGTTTAAGGAAAGAGAAAATGAAGTTTTTTTATAGAAGGGATGGATCGTGGTATTTGGAAGGCTACGAAGGAAGGTTCGTTTGTTCCAACACACAAAATAAATGGTGTTGTAGAAAAAAACCTGAAAAGGATTGGATCGAAGATGATAAATAAAATGTGCAACACAGTTTGAAATCAAAAGTTGTATCACTACCGCTCTCGATCTTGATGAGTTTTTGCGAGTTTTTCACTGCGAGACTGCAAAAAAATGTGGAACATCCTCCAAATTACCCATGAAGGAACTACTAAATTAAATAGGACAAGTTTGGGCACATTAACCCATGAGTATGAATTCTTCAAAATGAAACCTGAAGAGAGCATTAATCAAATGCAAACATGATTTACTCATATCGTGCGCCATTTGATAACTATGGAAAAACATTTCCAAATGAGGATCTAGATGTAAAAATTCTTAGATACTTTATGTAGTGAGCGATTTTGGACGCGGTTCTTAAGCGCTGTCGCTCTTTGGGGTTTACTACAGGTCGATTCATTTTTTATCCTATTGTGAGCTGACTAAGGAAGGGAAATAGATGTCTCCAATTAACCCTGCTTCTGTACTGAGTTTAAACAGCGGTCTGTTAGGTTACGGATGCTATATGGTAATGGGGCCTTTCTTTCTTCTTACTTTATTAAGGTGGAAAACTGGGACTATTCATGGGGAATTTGTCAGATTGGGTGGAGATAGGGGACTTTAGGTTTTTTTATTAGTGTGCTCGCTAAGATTTTTCTTTCAATCTTATGCCTACGTATTCTTGTTTACCAAAACAGGGAAATTAGAGCGTTCGTAGTTCCTCCTATTCTATGGGAGGAAATGGGTGTTTTGGTGTCTTGTTTGAAGCCCAAGACGTGAAGCGAAAGGTGATCTATATCTTGTTCAAAGCCTAAGATGTGAAGCTGAAAGGTCTATTTGTATCTTGTTCGAAGCCCAAGATGTGAAGCTAAAAGGTGTTGTCTTTAGAGAGAATTTGTCATCTCTAAAGAGGGTCTGTTTGTCACAACTGTTTATAAAGGAGAATTACTTTAACCGGGATATGTGAATCTGACAATGCCATAATTTCCTTTATAGGGGGTTCCAACCTAAAGGAGAAGACTTTAACCCAGTGTAGAGCAATGCTATCTTTCCTTAGGAATTTTTCATGCTAAAAGAGGGACAGTGGCATGGATGTAAATAATCCAGAGGCTTGCCGCTTACAGCGATTAGATGAAGGGGAAGGAGTTGTTGATGTTTGTGTACTTTGAACGAGGCACAACTTTGATGCTAAAAAGGTTGATTGACTCAACCAGGGTTTTCCTTATACAAAGCCAAAGAGGAGGCTATTGGCCCAACAAGAGGGAGTTTTTGTGTGTCTCGTACGAAGCCCGAGAGAGAGAGGCTAAAAGGGTTGACTCAACAGGAGAATCTTTTATACTTAACAAGAGAGTGTTTTTGTATCTCGTACGAAGCCCGAGATGGAGGCTAAAGATGGTGACTCACCAAGAGAATATTTTATACTCAACAAGAGAGTGATTTTGTATCTCGTACGAAGCCCGAGATGGAGGCTAAAAGGTGATTGAATCAACAAGAGAGTCTTTTATACTCAACAAGAGAGTGTTTTAGTATCTCGTACGAAGCCCAAGATGGAGGCTAAAAGGGAGATTGGCTCAATAAGAGAGCCCTTTATACTCAACAAGAGAGTGATTTTGTATCTCGTACGAAGCCCGAGATGGAGGCTAAAAGGTGATTGACTCAACAAGAGAGTCTTTTATACTCAACAAGAGAGTAATTTTGTATCTCATACGAAGCCCGAGATGGAGGCTAAAAGGGAGATTGGCTCAACAAGAGAGCCTTTTATACTCAACAAGAGAGTGTTTTGGTATCTCGTACGAAGCCCGAGATGGAGGCTAAAAGTTTTGACTCAACAAGAGAGTCTTTGTATCTCGTACGAAGCCCGAGATGAAGGCTACAAGTTTTGACTCAACAAGAGAGTCTTTGTATCTCGTACGAAGCCCGAGATGGGGGCTAAAAGTTTACTATTTCAGTTGAGTGGCAGGTCCAGTGTGTTGGTTCAACGAGAAAATCAGTTCTTATATGAGTAACACTGTACTCATGGATTTGATCTGAGAATCAGGATTGTTTCCTGTTCTTTAAGGAAACGGGGAATCTAAAGGGTATTTGAGACTGTCCAAGTCTGCGGGTGTTTCCTTACTTGAGAATGTCTCTGAGACTCAAAGAAATTAGACTGTCCAAGTCTAGAATTTTATCTTTTGTACTATGCTTAAAGAAACAGTAGTAGTACGTTCACGGTAGAAAGATCTAGACTCTTTGAAAGACTGTTCTATTAAGATGACTAATTTCTGTTCCTATACCTCTAGGAGGTCGTCGGGACAATTTGTACGAAACCCAATTTGTACGAAACCCAAGAGGAGGCTGGAAACTTTTAAGAAGCCGAGGGACAATTTGTACGAAGCCCAAGAGGAGGCTATCATTCCCAGAGGAAGAAATCATTTATACGAAGCCTAAGAGGAGGCTGTGAATACTTCTAAGAAGCTGACGGGTCCTTGTACAATGCCCAAGAGGAGGCGGGGATGCTTTTAAGAAGCCTGTGGGTCCCCAAACCCCGAGAAGTTCAAGACAGGCTATTCACAAAGAATAGATCAAGCCAGGAAAGTTTGAGAATTTGGAAGAAACTCAAGGGATGCAATTCACGGAGAAGATATCATCTCTGGGGAGTAGAGTTTCTTGACAATTCCTAAGGAGAACAACCGAAGAGAAGACTGTATCTGGTGCTCCTATGGGGGATCTAGTATTGTCTATTTCTAAGAATGATCGAAACGACTTTACCTAGTGCTAGACGCAATTGCCGGGGAAACTCTAAATATCTATACTATTATTACACAGTCGATATGAGTTTATGAAAGAAGACTTACAGCGAAACAGCCCCACAATACAGTTATATGTATATGAAAGCAGTAAATGAAAGCATATAAACACTTACTCGGTTGTAGAACTTCCATGCTGTTTGGTTAGTTGTTCAACAAAGAAAGATTGAAAACAACAGTATATTTCAAAATCAAAGGAGAAAGTGCTTTGAAAGGAAAGATTGGGGCTTACAGCTCAAGGAGAGGCCCAAGATTTTAGTAGTGATTGCACTGTGATATGAGTTTGTACAGTGGGACTTACACAATAAGTGAGGCCCCAAAATGGGCTATGTAAAAAAAGGGGTTGGGACTTACACTCTATTAGAGGCCCAAGTAAGTTTTAAGAAAAGAAATGGGTCTTACTACTCGAGGGTAGGCCCAATGGTTAATTTTAAAAAGGGCGACGATCACGCCGAGGTTTTGGAAACACCGTGGGACTTATACAAGTGATTGAGGCCCAAAATTTTGGTATTTACAAAGGAATTGGGTCTTACACTCTATTAGATGCCCAAAGGTTTAAAAATGAATAAAAATGGGACTTATAGCTCAAGGAGAAGCCTAATGGTCTTTTTTGTTAAAAGGCGACGATCGCGCCGAACTTTGTAAATGTACAAAGGGACTTATACAATGTCTGAGGCCCAAAATATTTTATTTACAAAAGGGGTGGGACTTACACTCTATTAGAGGCCCAAGTGTATTTGAGGAAAAGAAATGGGGCTTACAACACGATGGGAGGCCCAGATGATTTTCAGTTTGAAAATGACGATCGCGCCGAGATTTTTAAAGTATCGGGACTTATACAATAACTGAGGCCCAAAATATTTTTGTACAAAAAGGGTTGGGTCTTACACTCTATTAGAGGCCCAAAGTGTATTTTGAAAAAAGATTTGTTAGGGTGAAAATCAAAGAAACCCCAATTTCATTTTTTAAAGGCATTTTTCAAAGAAAAATCAAGTAAAAAAATGATAAAAATATCAAATAAAATCATTAATCATGTTATAAACAATGATTAAGGTTTATGAAAAAGTATTTTATCCACATGAATATTTAAAATCATTTTGGTTTTAAAAATCAAGAAAAAGAAATCATTTTAAAAGCATTTAAAACAATTTAAAACAATATTTTTAAATATATTAAAAATAATCTAAAAATAATATTTTTTGTGATTTTTTGTGGATTAAAATATTATGGGGTATGAATTGCAAAATGATGATTTTTGCTATGTAAAAGAATTGGTTGAGTTTTGAAAATAAAATAAGAAAAAGAGGAAAGATGTCACAACATCATCTTCGACATCTCTTATGGGGCAAAAAAACCAGTATTGAAACTTTAGTTTTTAACATCTTTTTTATCAAATTTTAAACACTCATAACTCTCTCAATTTTTAACGGAATTAATATCCGGAAGTACCTATCTTGACCAATTTTTCGCAAGGAATCCAATGGTACCACACATACACACTAAAACTCGACGTACAAAACACGCGAATCGAAAAACCAGAACTGCACTTAATTTAAAACATCGTTTCTCGTCAAATTTCCAACACGCGTAACTCTCTCTATTTTTAACGGAATTAAGATCCGAAAGAGCCTATCTTGACCAATTTTTCGCAAGGAATTCAATGGTATTACTCATGCACACTGAAACTTAATGTACAGAACACATAAATTTAAAAACCAGAATAGGACCGTTAATTCGACGTCGTTTCGCGTCAAATTTCCAACACGCGTAACTCTCTCGATTTTTAATGGAATTAAGATCCGGAAGAGCCTATCTTGACCGATTTTTCGCAAGGAATCCAATGGTACTACTCATGCACACTGAAACTTAATGTACAGAACATACAAATTAAAAAACCAGAACTGGACCGTTAATTCGACGTCGTTTCGCGTCAAATTTCCAACACGCGTAACTCTCTCGATTTTTAACAGAATTAAGATTTGGAAGAGCCTATCTTGACCGATTTTTCGCAAGGAATCCAATGGTACCACACATACACATTGAAACTCAATGTACAAAATACGCGAATCGAAAAACCAGAACTGCACGTTAGTTTTCGACGTCGTTTCGCGCCAAACTTCCAACGCACGTAACTCTCTCAATTTTTATCGGAATCAAAATCCGTAAAAACCTATATTGACCGATTTTTCGCAAGGAATCCAATGGTATTACTCATGCACACTAAAACTTAACGTACATAATGCACAACGCAAAAAACCATAACTGGACTGTGATTTTAAAACAACATAAACTCCACATATAAACATGTTAAAATGCAAACAGTGGGAGGATCATAGCATACACATTAAGGACTACATTTTTGCTTCAAGAATTGTTCAATATGATGCATGTATGTGGACAACAAAGGAAAGCATGATTCAAAGAATTCAAGTTGTGAATTTTACCTCTTTTTTGGAGATTTTGTGCAACCTACCAAGTGCTTTATTCCAGAAATGATTTGATGCTTTGGACACCCTCAAATGACCTCTTAGAAGCTTTTAGGATGGTTTGAATCAGCTGAAAACCTCTGGAGCAAGTTTGAGCACTTTCTTGCAAAATTGGCAAAAGTGGCCAAAATGCCAACTCTCTCAAATGGTGTTCCAGATGTGTGGCACCATTTGGGACAGTTTAAGGATGATATTTGGAGTGTGTTTGAGGTTTTATCTGGTTTGGAAAGTGACTGAATCAAGACATGACTTGAAAAATGCAAAAAAGTCCAATTTTGAGGTTTTGAGAGGTGACTTTGTGATGTTGGTGTTATAGGTCACTTGTGAGAGTTTGGATCACCTACATATGATGTTTATGAGGTGTTAGGATCATGAGCTGTGATGGAAATTCTCTCTAACTCAAAAACTCAGAATTTCCTTACTAAAGAAGGCATTTTGGAGTGAAAGAGAGAATTTGAGGAAAGCATCTGTTTGATGGCTTTGGTGTACTCAAACTGAGCACAAATGAGCTCTATTTATAGTAGAGCAAGTTTGTTTTGCAAGCAATAGTGAATGGTGGCTACAACAGAGATTTGGCAAATGTTGGCCAATGAAAATCCAAGTCTCCTCTAGCCATTGACTAGAGGTTAGAGCACAGGCCTTTGGTTCCCTAGTTGTTGGATGAATCTTGACTTAATTCAGTTGGAGGAAGCTCAGTTCATGCCACCTCTAAGCATCAATTAAATGCTCCAAACCAAAATTGGAGTCTTGTCCCTCTTTTAGGGATTTCTAGGTTTTGGCATGCTAGTTTTGGTTCCTTGGACTTGGGAGGGTCATGGATCAGATCACCCCCCTTAGATTTGATCCTTAGATGTGTCCAAAATGATGACAAGGCTTGAAAATTCGTGTGGCACAAGAAATGTGCAAATCTGCCCTGAAAAATTCAGCTGCAGCAAACCTTTTTGTAAAATCCATAACTCCCTGCTCGAGTATGCTACATGGACGTTCTAGGACTTTCTGGAAAGCTGAGATGACGTACTTCAACTTTGATGTTTGGCCCTAGACCTGGTTCAACTTGGATCATGGAGAAAAACAACCTTGAAGTTGGGACTTCATGCTGAAATTACAAGGCAGATTTTGGCTAAGTGCTGAAAAATGTCAATTTTAGGTTTTTAGCCATTTTGATCCAACCATAACTCAAAATCCATGATGAATTGGGATGAGGTGTAGTTGACACTTTTGTAGAGGGCCATGAGGGCTACAAATCAACCTTTGAATGGGGAAAAATGGCTTTGTGGTTTAGGAGTTATGATCCTCCAAAGTTGGTACCCTTGCCACTTTATTTCATAACTTAGAAAATTTTCTAAGTTTTTATGGTTACCCCTTTTTAAAGTTATCCCACTTTTCTTGATTTTTCTTGATGAATGATGATTCCAATCACATATTAACATCATTTTAGGGTTAAAAAACCATTTTTATGAAAAATCTCAAAAAGTCAAAGTTTGACTTTTGGGCACAGTTGACTTTTTATCAGATGAATTCCAAACTGTGCGATCCTTTATGAAATCAAGTCCTTGACCTAAATCAAACTTGATGGACATGTTCCATAGATGTTATAGGGTGTATTGAATCGTGTCCCAAGGTTTGGGAGCATGCCTGGGTCAAAAGTCAAAGGTACAGTTGACTTTTCTTGCGAAACCCTAACTGTGGTTCAGATGAAATTGAAACTTGTTGCTCAAGCTTCTTGGATCAATCCATTGTTGCAAATGGATCAATGTGGTGTGTTAGGGATCCTCAAATCCTCTCTTGAGGCCTTGGCTCGTGCTTTGTCCCAAAAGTCAACTTAGGGGTGAATTAGGTCAAGAAACCCTAATTCCGGATTTCTGGTAAATGCATCCCCTGAGGCTAAATTGACTTGATGACGGGGTTTATGATGTTCCATGGAGCATATTAGGATATGATTTGAAGAATTGGCTCATGCCCAGAGGAAAATTTCCATCTGGAGGCCCTAGTCGACCAAACCCTAATTTGGTGACACTGGCGATCCTAAGGCTTGATCCACCTAGAAGAGAGCAGCCTTGTGCTTAATCCTTGAAGTGAGAGTCCGCTTGATCCATTGTGGATATTTGAGAGGCTAGACAAGTTGAAGATCATGTCATTTCTTGATCCTTTGTCTAAGAGCTCTGAGAGGGTTTGAAACCCTAGTTCTGATTGTAGTGAGTATTCACCCATCTTTGGGGAGACTAATGAGGTACAAAGGTACATCCATATTGTGCTGATGATTTGCACCATGATGGGAAATCTTAGTGGTCAAAATTTGGGGTATGACAGATGCCCCTATTTAATCTTCTTGGACCCGAAGGTGTGAATGGCGAAGGTATTCGGGCATTCGGGGTGCAAGAGGATTAAATATCAGAATACCCGAAATTTTGATGGTGGTTATGAATGGTAGCTTACACATTCATCTTCTTTAGCTAAGCGATGATGCTTAGAAAAGGTAAACTTCCCCTCGATCCTGGTCTTCAGCCAAGGAGCTGGTCTCAGTTTTCTTTTGAAATAAACCTCCCCTCGATCCTGGTTTCCTACCAAGGAACTGGTCTTAGTTTCTTTTGTCAACTTCCCCTTGATCCTGGTTTCCTACCAAGGAACTGGTCTCAGTTTCTGAAATAAACTTCCCCTCGATCCTGGTTTCTTACTGATCGTACCTGGATCAGACAGTATCTGGTGGCCAACAACGTCGTCTGGGCTTCAGCTCCGGTGAGGTTGAAAGACGACCGGGGGGGGGGGGGGTGGGTGTACCTGCAAGGTACTCCGACGCTCAAGTAAGGTAACGGTCATAGAATAATAGCAAGTACAGAAATGAGAGTAAGAAAGTGTGTGTAACCTGACCCTCTCAAGTGAGAGGGTATTTATAGAGAGCCCCTAGCGCGGGGCCAACGGTTACTTGAACTGGGCTGGATTGGCAAGCCCAATCCAAGTAACTGCCAGGGCTTACATGGCGTAGTGAAGACCAGCACGTGGTCTTCGCCCTGGGGTAACCGTTCCTAGATCTCCGGAATTAGGGCAGACCGATTCCATCGGGAGTGGGTGGTTACATGAGAACGTGTCCCCGCGGGGAGGAGCCTTGCGTGTCGGGGAGAGACGTGTCCTCGTGGGGGAGGACTCTTGTGCAGACGGAGATGGCTCCTCGCGGGGAGGAGCATCTGAGCGCCGAGGAGAGGCGAGCCCGGGGAGGCTTAGAGCCTATGCCTGATGGTCCATGTTGTGAGTGTCGTACACACCCGAGGTTAGGCGTGTGCCCGACCCTGTGGAGGTGAGCCTGTGCTCGACAGTGGTCTTGCTAGGAGTCCTTATTGGGTCATCCCACGCCTTGTGGGTTGGGCCTGCTCGACTTATAAGCATGCCCCGGCCCAGTCCAGAACATGAGCCCCCCAAGTCGTTGCTCTGAGCATCAGAGTGATGACTTAAGGGCTAGCCATGTCGAGGACTCATCGAGGAATGGATGCTAACGAGGAGCGGTAGGTCAACCGGGGAGAGATAAATCGATCCCTCGGGATGGGTTGATCGAGGATGCGCGACGTCGCAGGGATATGAGAAGTCTGAAGCGAGGCGCATGGGAAGGTGCGCGTTGGGAAATGAAAAGACGCGCGTGGGGAAACGTGTACCATGCGTCATAACTCATCATTCCCTAGGGAGGCTAGCTAGGGTAGCGTAATCGATTGCCTAGCAAATCCTCGAGTCCCGTGAGGCCCTAATAAATAGGGATCATCTCGTTTCATTTGCACTTTTGCTCCCCCTCTGCTCAGACTTCCTCTCTCTATTCCTTCCCTGCTTCGCCACCCTGCGCCGCCACCAACTGCCGTGCCGGAACCCTACCGGAAGTGTTTTACAAGTAAGTTTTTCTCTTTTTCCTCCTTTCGTTTGCATTTATAGGGTGAATCTTATGGTGAAATGGTGAAGTTCCCATGGAATTCATGAAATATCCGGCGAAAACGACGGAATTTCATAGTTTAGTCGTTGAATCTCGCAGGGAGGGATGATGAAATCCCCGAGGACATGAAGAATATCCCGGGGTCATGAGATGAGCGTTTCTCAGTTCTTTTGTTGAATGTCCTGGAGAATAAGGACGGGATCCCCGGGGAACCGAAGTTTGTCTCGGGGACATGGGTCGAATCTCTCGGGGTCCCGCCCAACATCGCTCCTCGCGGAATCGAGGATGGTCGCGGGTTCGTGTTCCCCGATGTTCCCTCCTCGCCCTTTCACTTGATCAGCGGTGGAGGGGTGGATTTGATACGGGTCATCGAATTCACCATTTCCTTAAGCTTTTCAGGTAAATGGACGTGTTGCCCGTGGCCGAGGGATCTTTGGATATTTACGACGGGCCCGATTCCCCTATGGCAGAGACAACCAGCGGGGGGGGGGGGGGGGAAGTTCGCCCGACGAATGGGCCTGCGAGGAGGCCACAAACATGATGTCTCTGTTCATCGATGGGGACGAGGACGACATCTTCTGCACCGTCGAGCACCGTCTGGTGGGCTCGTCGAAGTCATGGAACGTGTTCAGGCCGAAGGCACATCATCGGATTTGCTCGACGTACAGCGGGATGCGGTTTCCCGTCTATGAGTTTATGTTCGACGAGGCGGGGGTGGCGTCTGCCTTTCACGGATTTTCAGCAGGCCGTATTTACCTGGCTGCGTTTGGCCCCTTCCCAGCTCCACCCCAACTCTCTTGCTTTCATTAGGGCCTTCGAGCTAGTGTGCAAATATCTGCAGATCGGTGCGACTGTGCCCTTGTTTTTCCGTATTTTCCACCTTCAGCGTCAGGCCGTCGATGGTAGGCACGGTTGGGTGTCCTTCAAACAGGTGAACAACATGTTTCACACTTACCTGGACTCCGTGCGAGACTTCAAGTACCGGTACTACCTCATGAGGCCGATCACACATGAGGCTGTAAACACAGTGTACCGTCGGGTTGTCGAGGAGGTAGATGGGCGGCGAGAAGAGGCCCTCGTGCCCAGGTTTCCGTTGTTCTGGACCAAAGAACACTTCAAGTACGGAATAGACAGCTACAAGGTCAGACCTAGCCGTCTCGACGAGGGGGGTCGCTTGGCCTACGAGCAGATAGTAACGTTCATCAACAGTTTTAATAGGGGCAAGTTCGTGACGATGGACGGGGAATTCGTCTGGGGGGACGATGGGTAGGTGTTGGCAAAACGTCGTCTGATCAATACGAGGGCCCTCCTCGAGACGTTCTCCGATGAGGATGCTCTCGAGCTGCTAGGTGGTGCCATCCTCTTCAACTTACTTATTCTTCGTATATTGACATCCGGCTTACTGACATGTTTATTTTCTTTTTGCAGGAAAGATGTTGAGTGCTGAGGAACGCTTCAAAAAGCTGAAGGCTATCCGTGATGCGAAGAAAGGAGGCAAGAGTCATGTCGAGCAGCTCCGAGCACAGATCCCTGTTCTCCCTCAGACTGTCGGGGGTTCCTCTGGCTCTCACTAGGACAGTGATTCTCCCAGCTCTCAGGAGTCCCCGAAGAGGCGGCGGGTTTCGGATACAGTGGACATCGATCTTATTGAGAACGAGAGTCCTTCTGCTGTAAAATTTATGCTCCTGCCTTGTCACTCGAGGCCTAACTTTTTCACAGGGAACAACTCCTTGTGCGTGGGTACCCCCAAAGCTCAGGCCATCTTAGGCATCGACAAGGTCTCTTGGAGAAGGGCGCTGGTGGATGATGTGTCCGCCGTGATGCAGGTTTGTGTGGCTGCACTGGTTCTGAACGATGAGGCGTGCCCCGAAGGCGAGCTGAACAAGTTGCGAGAGAGTTTCCAGTCCATCTCGGCCGAAATGGAGAGGGTGGGGAAAGAGTTGGCTGACTATAAAAGCCAAAACCAGGCCCAGGTCGAGCTTCAACAGAGATTGGAGGAAAAGTTGAATAGTGCTGAGGAGGAGCGGAAACGTCTCGTCGGCATTGAAGAGGAGAGGGGTCGTCTCTTGGCGAGGAACGCTGAATTGGAGGAGGCTGTCCGCCCAGCTCAGGAGGAAACCGAGGAGGACAGGTTACTGACTTCACGGGCAGCGCTGATAACGAAGCTCCGGGAAGCCGAGGAAGACAATCTCGCGGTAGCTGGCATATGTTTCAAGAACGCCGTGGAGCAGCTTCGGGTCCTCAACCCCGACCTTTCGACCGAGGGGATCGACCCCGACTACGAGGTGGTCGACGGTCAGATCGTGCAGCCGATGCGAGTCGACGAGGTTCATGATCCCGGGCAGCCTGAAGGGACCGTCGCTGAGTAGGATTTTCCTCCCCGTTCTGTTCGGCCTACAAGCCATTTTTATTTATTGGGATATTTCTGTCCGGCCTGCGAGCCAGGGGCTTTTTGACATTTATTTGTAATATCTATACAATGGGCTTTTGTCCACTTCAAAGTATTTTTGCTTATCTGCTCGTGTGCTGTTTGCATGGTTTTAATGGTGTGTGATGTTATTGCATTTGCTATATTTTGTTTGTTTTCTTCTAAGTAATAGAGATTTCTATATCTTGTTTTTGTCTAAGTAATAGACTTTGGGATTTGCTTGACCTTGATAGTCCCTGACCGCGTGGAGAGCTGGTCGGGTGGTCGGAGACGTATTCCGACCTTCAATGAGGCTAAGAGCTCGATCGAGGTCTTAGCTTCGTGGCGTGAACTTCCCATCGCGAGCTGGGTGTTCTGCCTAATTGGTATAATGATGGCGGATCTCGATCGAGGTATCCCCGTCGGATCAAAAGTCCTCGCACACACACGACGCAGCCTTTGATCATCGTGTTCTGTATAGGGGTGACGCGCTTATACCTTAGTGCGTCCCCGTAATCGTGGTGTTCGTGAGTCGCGGGAAGTGCTTAACTGTAGTATTGTTTGAGCTTCTCAGCGTTCCATGGTCGAGCAAGTTCTTCCCCGTGCAGATTTTCGAGGAAATAGGCTCATGTCCCCGTTTTCGCGCGGATGCGTTACGGGCCCTCCCAGTTCGCGACGAGTTTGCCTTCTCGTGAGTCTTTCTAGTTCCTTCGTAGGACGAGGGTGCCCACTTAAAAATCACGTTTGATAACTTTGTTGTTATAACATAGTGTTATTTTCTGCTTAAGTGAAGCTTCTCGGAGAGAAGCTCCCGAACGTGTCTCCTCGAGAAATCGAGTTCTTCCCTCAGGGCTTCGTCGTTCGCGTCCCCATAGAGGGGGGCTTCTGTCCTCCTCGAGGGTTCCCTGATTTCCACAGAGATCACCGCTTCCGTTCTGTAGGTTAGACGGAAAGGGGTCTCCCAGGTAGTGGAATGTGGGGTCGTTCGGTAGGCCCAAAGGACGCCGTGTAGCTCCTAGACCCACCGTTGTTTGGCGTCGCCTAGTCGACATTTAAGTCCTCGTAGGATTACTCTGTTTTCCGCCTCAGCCTGTCCGTTCGTTTGAGGGTACTCGACCGACGTTAAGTGCTGCTTCGTGCCTAGCTTGGAGACGAAGTCTTGGAAGTTCTTGTCGGTGAACTGTGTTCCGTTGTCGGTGACAATAGCTTAAGGCACGCCGAATCAGGCGAGGATTTTCCTTTTGTAGAAACGCAGTATGTTGAAGGCCGTGATTTTGGCCAATGCTTCCGCCTCAATCCACTTCGTGAATTAGTCCACCCCGACGATGAGGTATTTGTTTTGATATGACCCCTGGACGAAAGGTCCGAGGATATCCATCCCCCACCACGCGAACGGCCACAGGGAGGACAGTGTTTTGAGCTCGTTGGGAGGAGCAAGGTGCATGTCCCCATGTCGTTGGCATCTGTCGCACGTCTTGACGTGTTCCTTGGCATCCTGTTGCATGGTGGGCCAGTAATACCCTGCTCGAAGCGCCTTACGGGCTAACGATCGCCCGCCGAGGTGTTGTGCATTGATTCCTTCGTGGATTTCCTGGAGGATGCCGGGGACCTTGGTCTCCTCGACGCACCTGAGGAGCGGGATAGAGAACCCTCGCCGGTATAGCTTATCCTCGACTATTGTGTATGAGCATGCCCGCCGCTTGACCATTCTGGCTTCTTTGGAATTTTCGGGCAGTTTGCCCGTCGTGAGGTACTCGTACACGGGGGTCATCCAGCAATTGCTGTCACCAATGGCGTTTACGTCCGCCACTGGAGTGGGTTTGTCAATGCTCGGCCGGGAAAGTACTTCTTGTATGACGGATTTGTTCCCGCCTTTCTTCTTTGTGCTTGCCAATTTGGACAAGACATCTGCTCGGGCATTGTGCTCACAGGGGATGTGAGTTACTTCCATGGAGGTGAACTTTTTCATCTTTTCTTTCACCAAGGCCAAGTATTCTATAAGGTTGTCGTTCTTGGCCTGGTACTCTCCTCGGACTTGCGAGGCCACGAGCTGGGAATTGGTGAAGAGTTTGACCTCCTTGGCGCCGAGGTCCTCGGCCAGCCGAAGTCCGGCGAGGAAGGCCTCGTACTCCGCTTGGTTGTTCGACGTTGGGAAGGATAGTTCGAGGGATACCTCGATCAGGATGCCTTCCTCGTTTTCGAGGATGATGCCCGCCCCGCTTCCCTTCGGGCTGGATGCTCCGTCGACATAGATCGTCCATTTCTGGGATCCGTTGGTCGAAGGTTCCGGGACGGTCATCTCCACTACAAAGTCGGCCAATACCTGAGCCTTCAGGGCTTTCCTCCCTTCGTATTGGATGTCAAACTTGGCAAGTTTGAGCGACCACCTGAGCATCCTCCCCGCCATGTCCGGTCGTCCAAGGAGCTGCCTTATAGGCTGTTCGGTCCTTACGACGACAGTGTGGGCAAGAAAGTAGTGGCGTAGCCTCTTGGCCGCTGTGACGAGGGACAGGGCGACTTTCTCTATCTGCTGATACCTAAGCTCAGGGCCTTGGAGGGCTTTGCTCGTGAAGTAAATTGGCTTCTGCCCGTCTGGGGTTCCCGAATGAGGACGACGCTGACTGCTTCACTCGTGATTGCAAGGTACAAGAAAAGTGTCTCCCCGCCCTCGGGCTGTGAGAGGACCGGGGGCTGCGACAGGACTTGTTTTAGGTGGAGGAACGCCTGCTCGCATTCTTCGCTCCACTCAAACTCCGCTTTTAATCGAAGAAGTTTGAAAAATGGGAGTGCATACTGTGCAGACTTGGCGACGAAGCGGGAGAGAGCGGTGAGCATCCCGTTCAATTATTGTATCGACTTCTTTGTGTCCGGAGTAGGGATCTCGGAAAAATCCCTACACTTGTCGGGGTTGGCCTCGATTCCTCGCTCTGGGAGGTAAAATCCGAGGAACTTACCTGCCCGAACGCCGAAGGTGCATTTGTCGGGATTGAACCTCATGCGGCACCTCCTCGCCGTGTCGAACACCTTCTTGAGGTGCGCGGCGTGGTCGACTTCTTCCACTGATTTGACGATCATGTCGTCCATGTAGACCTCGAGCATGTCGCCGATTTCAGCCCGGAAAACCTTATTCATCATCCTTTGGTAGGTCGCACCGGCGTTCTTCAGACCGAAGGGCATCACGTTGTAATAGTAGTTGCCCGACGCGGTCATGAAAGTCGTGTGCTGTTTGTCGACCTTGTCCATGGGAATTTGGTTGTATCCCGAGTAAGCGTCCATGAAGGATAATAGTTTGTAACCTGCAGAATTGTCGACCAGTTGGTCGATGTTAGGCAAAGGGTAGCAGTCTTTCGGGCAAGCCCGGTTAAGATCAGTATAATCAATGCACATCCTCCATTTTCCATTATTCTTTTTAACAAGTACAACGTTGGACAGCCAGGTTGTGTACCTGGCCTCCGAAATAAAATTTGCCTATAGGAGGTCTTTTACAGCTTTTTCAGTAGCCTCCGCTTTCTCGGGAGACTGGCTACGCCTACGTTGAGCTATGGCCCTAGCAGTCGGATCTACTGCGAGCTGATGGCAAGCCACCTCAGGGTCAAGGTCAGGCATCTCAGAGGCGCTCCATGCGAACAAATCAGCATTCTCCCGGAGACATGCCTTCAGCCGCTCCTTCTCCAGGTCGGGGATTCCGGTGCCAATCTTCACGTTACGGTCTGGATCGTCCCCGAGTACCACGAGCTCAAAGTCTCCGTCGGGGATGGGGCGCGTTGGGTGGAGAGGGCGCCCGTTGTTTTCCGCTTAGAGGTCGGGGTCTTCTGCTCTGTCTTCATCGGGTTCTCCTGGGAACCTGGTGTCGAGTTCGACCGCGTTGACGCGTGGGAGAGGTACCTGTTCGGCGTCTGGGGGTGGCTTGGCCACGGTCTTGGGTTTGGCGCCGATGGAACTCATGCCTTTAATGGCGGCATCGAAGCATCTTCTGGCCACATCTATGTCCCCTTGCATCATTACCACTCGCCCCCTGGTCGTGTAGTACTTCATTTTGAGGTGGACTGTTGATGGACCGCCGTAAGCTCGACCAGGGTGGTCCTCCCGAGGATGCAGTTGTAAAGGGATGGGCATTCGACCACCCGGAAACGGATCTTCACCTGTCGAGCAGTGTCTTCGGCCCCGAATGTGACCATCAGCTCAACGTAACCCCATGGTCTGGTGGTGGTTCCGTTGAACCCCTGCAGATCTGAACCGACGTACGGGGTCAGATGTCTCTCGTCGAGCTGAAGGGTCCCGAACATATGGGCATACATGATGTCGATCGAACTTCCCTGGTCGACTAGGATCCTTCGAACGTCAAAATTTGCCATCTGTGCCCTGACCAGGAGGGGAATAGTGGCATTTGGCGCTCCCCCGGGGAGTTCCTCGAGGTAGAAAGTGATAGGGTTGGAGTTTCCCCGCACTTTCTCGAGAGTGGTTGTCTTCGCCGACGTTGCGGATTCCTGCTCATCAAATTTCCGCTTGATCGATCCGACGGACAACTTCTCGGGACCACCCCCGGAGATGACCATCGCTCTGGGGAAGCTTTCCCAGGTGCTACGGGCAGCGACGGGGTCCTCGTGGGGGAAGGTCGCCCACATGTTGCGAATTGCTTCTTGGCCTTCAATGATTGGGGGAACAAAGAAATCTTCGGGTTGAGTGACACTGAGGGCGGCCTGAAGCCGACTCTCGTCGGGAGGAGGTGTTGTCTCCTCGACTTTCTGGGCTTCCCGGGAGCTGGGACGAGGAGTGTCATTCTTCTGGGCGTATTTCTTCAAGTGTCCTTCCTTAATGAGAATTTCAATTGCATCCTTGAGATGAATGCAGTCTTCTGTTACATGCCCATGGCTCCGGTGGAACCTACAGTATTTTGACTTGTCAACGTTCGATTTGGGGGCAGTGGGTTTCGGAAAGCGGACTCCTCCTTTCACAAATTCTGAGTTCTGGCACTCGGAGAGGATTCGCGCGCGGGGAGCGTTGAGTGGGGTGTATTCAGTGAACCGGCCAGCTGGTCCGCGTGGTTCACGAGGTTCCCAGGGGCGATTATCTCTCTTTCTTTCTCCTCCTCGTCGGGGAGGAGAGTCTTCTTCTTTGTGGCCGCGGAGGCCTTCTTTGCGTCTTGATTCAAGGGCGATATGTGCTGCCTCCGACTCCTCGAGCTCGATGTACGACTGAGCTCGTTGGAGGAGATCCTCGAGACGGCGAGGTCTGCGGAGGCCCACGGACTTGGCAAAGTCAGATCCAAAATGTAGCCCATGGATGATTAAATACTTTTTCATGTCATCGGTCGTATAGACCTCGACAGCTTCTCTGTTGAATCTCTCAATGTAGTTCCGGAGAGTTTCGTTCTTCCCCTGGAAGATGCTTTCTAGGGCAGCTTCCGTCTTCGGGTGTCGACGAGATGCAGTAAAATGTTTGGTGAAGCGTTGTCTTAGTTGCTTCCAGGATGTGATCAACCCGGGTGCTAGACCCTTGTACCAAGTCATGGCAACCTTCCGCAAGGTGGTGGGAAAAAGCCTCCACTTAATGGCTCCCCTTACGTTTCTGAAGTCGAGCATGGCTTCGAAACTTTCGACGTGATCGTCGGGGTCGGCCAGGCCGTCGTAGTTCCCCAGTTGTGGAGGTTTCTCCATGCCCGCAGGAATTGGGGCGTTCATGATCTCCCGTGACAGAGGGGTCCTCTGGTCATCGTCGTCACTTCCCGTCGGGGACCTCGAAGGGGATCGCTGATGCCGTGGAGGGGAATTCCTCGAACGGTTCCTCGGCCTCTCCTCGGTCTGTTTGGACTTCTTCGTAGTGGTGGAGGCCCTGGGTTCCTTCCGAGGCGGGGAACGAGGGCGTTTCTGGGAGATTGTCAGCTGGGGGCACTCGAGACGTGGTCGGCAGCCCCCGCGCACCGGCGAGGGGGTTCGAGATTCGTCGGAAGGGGTCCTTCGCGGGGAAGGAGAACGGCGAGGTGACGGTGGACGACGATGTCTTCGCGGGGAAGATCGTCGTGCCTGCCCTTGCTCCAGTGCTTCAATTCTGGTATTCTGGTGTGCGATCAGCTGGTTGGTCTGATTGATCAAGGAAAATAGGGCCACGGTGCTCGAATCTACATTGGGCGGAGGAGCAACTGGCTGGAAAATGGCTTACTGATCGTCTTGGCGGGCGGCGTTGTCAGCCACGTCTTGGGAGTCTGGGGAGGCGGTCTGCCCGTCTCTTATGTCGCCTTCATCGCCGTTAAGGATAGCAGCGTCCTCGTGGTGGTTTCCTTTCTTGAGTTGTGCGAGGACGGTGTCTAGAGCTTTGTGAGCAGACGGATTGGCCATGCTGGTGATGGATGGGAGGATTGCTTTGGTTTATCGAAGGGGAAAACGGGGAAGCAAAGGGTTCCCACAGACGGCGCCACTGATCGTACCTAGATCAGACAGTATCTGGTGGCTAACAACGTCGTCTGGGCTTTAGCTCCGGTGAGGTTGAAAGACAGCGGGGGGGTGTACCTGCAAGGTACTCTAACGCTCAAGTAAGGTAACGGTCAGAGAATAATAGCAAGTACAGAGATAAGAGTAAGAAAGTGTGTGTAACCTGACCCTCTCAAGTGAGAGGGTATTTATAGAGAGCCCCCAGCGCGGGGCCAACGGTTACTTGCACTGGGCTGGATTGCCAAGCCCAATCCAAGTAACTGCCAGGGCTTACGTGGCATAGTGAAGACCAGCACGTGGTCTTCGCCCTGGAGTAACCGTTCCTAGATCTCCGGAATTAGGGCAGACCGATTCCATCGGGATTAGGTGGTTACATGAGAACGTGTCCCCGCGGGGAGGAGTCTTGCGTGTCAGGGAGAGACGTGTCCTCGTGGGGGAGGACTCTTGTACGAACGGAGATAGCTCCTCGCGGGGAGGAGCATCTGAGCACCGAGGAGAGGCGAGCCCAGGGAGGCTTAGAGCCTATGCCTGATGGTCCATGTTGTGAGTGTCGTACACACCCGAGGTTAGGCGTGTGCCCGACCCTGTGGAGGTGAGCCTGTGCTCGACAGTGGTCTTGCTAGGAGTCCTTATTGGGCCATCCCAGGCCTTGTGGGTTGGGCTTGCTCGACTGAGGAGCATGCCCCGGCCCAGTCCAGAACACTTACCAAGGAACTGGTCTCAGTTTCTTTTGTGAATAAACTTTCTTGACAAGGAACGCTGTTTGTAGCGGTTTTCCTTCAAACTTCTCGCCGAATTTTCCTGGGGAGATGCCATTTGAGTGGAAAAAGTTTTGATGTCAGACTTGCTGGGGAACCCATTCGTCTGAATTATAGAGGTACACAAACTTCTCTGTTTGGAGACGCCATTTGTCGATTCTACTGGGGAAAGCGAGTCTCTTGAGAGACTGTTTCCGTTTTGGGGTGTTACGTCATACTTTTCCTGAGGTCTTTTCAGAGAAATGCCATACGATGTACCCCAATTTTGAGGGGCTTTCTCTTGGGATTTTCCTTAATCCGGGAAAGCGAATATATCATCTTCAATGGCAAAGAGTGATATTTGTTGAAAGTTTTCTTGTTTCTTAGAGGTTCAAGTTATCAAAGTGGTCAAGGACCATCTCTAATCTAGAGATAAATGGGAGAGAGATTACTTAGATGATTCACTTCCTGATGAGGAAAGATCTGACAACTCGATTGAGAGGACTTCTATCACTAGGGGACAAGACCGACTAGAGTGATAATGATGCAATATGAATATGAATGTGAATCAATAATGCATGATGTATGTATGTATATGCTGACAAAACTGACGCAACATACAGACTAAAGGATGAACACGACTGGATACTCGGCCACAGTGGGGCATGTAGAAATATCGGTGGTTCAAGATAGCAATTCTGCCTTGCTTAGGAGAAACGGTCCCTGTTGGGAGCGACGCTGGTCGGGCTTAGGAGATGAGAACTCGGCCGAGGGCATCAGATGGGAAAGCCGCATCTGATAAAGTTGATCCTTCATTCAGGCGTACTGGTCTAGAAGGAGTACTTTGATTCTGCACTTTGAGGTTCGAACACCTTTGGAAAAGCGACCGATGTTCAACAGTCAAAAGCAATTTCCATCTTTATTTTAAAAGCAGAAAAAGTTTGACAAGTAAATTCATTTTTGTTTTATTTTCAAGAATCGTTAATCATGTTAAAAACACCATTCTGTAAAGCTAAAACAAGTAAGAATTACAAACAAAAGCACAAGGGATCAAATTTTATTGATAGGATGGAAATCAGCCGAACGCGTGATTCCATAGAGTATTTACACAGTTTAAAAATGGTAATTTACAGGGAAAAGGGCTACGTTGAAACATAATGACCACTATCCTTCTACCAACTTTGAATTCGGGACATCCTGAGCTTCTGTCGAAGATGACCGCGACTGGAGTTTCCTTTCGATGGATGGCATTACTGCTGAGGAGTTAAACTGATCAGACGTAGTTACTTGCCATTATCCCTAATTTTTGCCTGGATTGTACTTTGATATTTCCAATCCACCGGGATGATTTTTTATCATGTCTCTTATTTTTGCCTGGACCGCCCTTTCGGGTTTTCAATCCACCGAGACGTTTTTTTTAGGCGAAGTATTTCTTGACTACATCAACATTTGTGGGGTAGGCAAATTCCTCTCCGTCCATGGTTGCAAGTCTCAAGGCACCGCCTGAGAAAGCTCTCTCGTGAAAGTAGTCTATCATTTTCAAATACATGACATCTTCGTCTGGGAAGTCAAACCCAATTAATTCCTAATCGTCAATCGGTTGATGATCCAAATGATCGGCTAAAATACTTCCCTTAACGGCTTTCTGAGCATGGTACTCGATGTCATATTCTGATAACAACATCTGCCAACGGGTAATCCTTCCCGTGAGAGCAGGTTTTTCAAATACATACTTGATTGGATCCATTTCAGAGATCAACCAAGTAGTGTGACGAATCATATACTGACGAAGACGTTTGGCTGCCCAAGCCAAAGCACAACAAGTCTTCTCGAGCATCGTGTACCGAGTTTCGCAGTCGGTGAATTTCTTGCTTAGATAGTAGAAGGCAGACTCTTTCCTTTTGGTTTCGTCTTGTTGGCGAAGTACACAGCCCATTGAGTCTTCCAAGACTGTTAGGTAGATGATCAGTGGTCTTCCTTCCACTGGAGGTGATAGAATCGGCAGATTCAACAGGTATTCCTTGATACTGTCGAAGGCAGTTTGGCAGTCATCTGTCCAAACGCAGTCCTGATTCTTTTTTAGTAGTTTGAAAATCGGCGCACACGTGGCGGTCATGAGGAATATGAATCTGGAGATGTAGGTCAAACGTCCCAAGAATCCTCTGACTTGTTTTTCAGTTTTTGCAGAAGGCATTTCTTGAATGGCCTTGACCTTGTCAGGATCAACTTCAATTCCTTTCTGGCTGACGATGAACCCTAGCAGTTTCCCTGAACAAACACTGAACGTGCATTTGTTTGGGTTTAAGCGGAGTTTGTACTTTCTCAACCGCTCGAACAGTTTTGACAGGTGGGTCACATGCTCCTCTTCTGTTCTAGATTTAGCAATCATATCATCGACATATACCTCAATTTCTTTGTGTATCTGTCGCTCCCGGGATTTTCATCCAAGTACAAACGCGAAAGTGGCACCGAACAGAGTCGCCAGCAATGTGTATTTATCCCAAGAGAGGGAAAGGAAACACCGCGTAAACCTGAGGGAAAGGAAAAGCATGGTCTTACGACCAAGAGAAGTGGGTAAGGGAGTCGGTTACGCGAGAGGAAGGTATTAGCACCCCCTCACGTCCATCGTACCCGATGGGATCCACGCTTGCTTGTCTCGATCAAAGGGTGTAAAGAAAGGAATACTGAGAAAGAACTGAAAAAGGAAAGGAGAAAGAGAAACAAATGTAGGGAAAATAAAAGAAGTGCTCGCATGGGCCCTACCCCACTGCCTACGTATCTCATCGGGAGCATGAGAATCAGAGCGACGTAGTTCCCCTCACTAGGGATGAATTATTTGTGTTTTTTAGAGAACGGCTGACGTTCTAGCTCAGGTGTTGCAGGCTCGCTGGTCCGAGTGCGTTACCATCTTGCAAGAGAACGAGTAGAAGCGCGTTCGTGCGTTGAGAGTGAATGAGGTGAGAAAAGAATTCCCGAAGGAAAGACATTATTGTTTGTTTTTGTCTTTTAAGAGTTTTTTCATTTGTTTGCATATGATAGTGTATCTGAATCTTAGTCATTGGAATGTGTACATTCTCACATTCCAAGATGGAATGGGTAAGAAAGCACACTAAGAGTGAAGAAGACCCCCACACTTAGCTCCAATTGTCAAGGTTCAAACACACTAGCATACTTGTGTTTATTAAGTGTTTTTGTTAATTAAGAAATGAAGAAGTGTTTTTTATTATCTGCACCTTCAACAAGTATTGCATTTAAGTCCCTCATACAAGATCAAATGTTTAACACATTGACCCAAGATGGGCTATATGCTATACATTCTAAGATTATAAGAGAAGACCCCTTATAACCTTTTCTTTATATGAAAGGCCTAAATGCAATAAATGCCTACCTTTATTATATGTTTTGAATTTTCTTTGAGATGAGAAAAGAGACTCAAGGGAGGATAAAGGTAAAAATCTATATGGACTAAGACTCAATCCTAATTGATTAGTTAAGGGAGTGATCCTAAGGTTTGTGAGGTTTCAACCTAACGTCTAAAGAAAGAATGAATAAAACAATTCACTTCTAAAGTAGAAGATGAATTGTAATTCACAAAGGGCAAGTGATGAGTTATTAAAAGAAAGCACATAAATGCTTAACAAAACATGGAATTGTAAAAGAGAAAGGATAGAAGTTGAATGTGGATTCCTTATCCACACTCAATTGAAACTTACCAAAACCCCTACATGGTTAGCACAATCACTTACAAGTAAAGCAAGAAAATATAATGAACAAATCAAATTCAAACAAGTTGACAAACAAGGTGAAATGAGATTGAATGCTATACATGCTTCCAAGTCAGAATGTAACTCATATTTACACAACCTAATGTTATCCTAAATGGGCATACTAAATCATGCAAACAAAATCTCAATCCAACAAGAAGCAAAGAAGAAAAGGTGAAGTGATGTGAATGTGGTTCATACTTGTGAAACAAGTGACTTAAGGTGCAAGATAAACATCAAACATGCAAAGGTGAAACCCAAATGTCACAATCAGAAGTCAATTAACATGCTATACATCCTCAAACAAAACCACAACTCATGGCACAAGTGCCTTCATGATCAAGCAAACCAAACATGAGGCATGCATTCACAAAATGAACAAGTTAAACTTCATGCTTCAAACAAATAGCAAACATGCTTCAAAAATTATGACTTTCACCAATCAAACACCTTAAACACATGCCATTAACATATCAAGTCCACAAGCAATGAATCAGAACCAAAGTCACTCAACAATTAGGTCAAAGTCTCATGGAAGTTTCATGCATTCATGCTCAAAGCAACACATCAAAAGTCATCCAAAAAAGACTTAAAAATCATCTCATAAATCTCAAACATACCTCAACATATTGTGACCACAATGCAAAAAGAAAGGCATCAAAATCATTTTTTATGATCAAGAACAAAAATGCACAAAATCATATGTCACATTAAGTATGCATACAAATGGAAATTCAAAAGAAATAATGGAACAGGGGCAAAATGGTCATAAAATCAGAAAATAAAATCATAGAAAATTTCCTAAATGTTTTAAGAATACACATGAATTTTTGTAGAATTTTCCAATATCATTTGATATTTTTAAAAATCAATTATGAAACGTGTAGCAAAAATGAAAATAAAATATGAAATGCAATATGAATGGGGGTGCAACCATAGCAAATCCATAGTTCAATTTAATTGGGCTTGAAAACATGGGAGGTGTGGATATCAATCTGACTAAGTCCATTACACGCGCAATCCACAATAACTACCATGCTCTTCAGTCAACAATAGTCAAAACCACACAAGCCATTGGATCAAGTCACAGTCAACATCCAGTCAAAGTAAACAACATCAACGCGCACATGTGAATGTCCACACTCCCTATCGTGTACCATGCCACACGCTGTTTAAGTGGATTCAGAAAATACACATGTGACAAGCACATGCCTTTTAATGTGCTGTCACCATTCAAGCCACACGATCGCGCAAAATGAACGGACCCGATTAAAACGTGAGAAAACCCTAGCATTCAAAGGTACCGGCCGGAGATGACTTCCGGTCACCTTCTCCGGCCAACAGCCACCGCCTGCAATTTTCGCCTCTCACCAAAACACACAATCCGCATACCAAAATGAAGAGGAAATTATGGAGATCAAGGATTCAGCCTTATTTTTCACATACCACACATACGCAGAGAGAACAGAGAAGATTAAAGTAAGCCCTAGGTTTTGCAACTAAGCCTTTAGGAGGCCTATCAACTAGCCGGTTTGAGCAGAGCTTCTAGCAAGCTTAAAACACAAAAAAAACAAGTAAAAATAGACAGAGATCGTGCAAGGTAATTTCAAGAGTTCAAACCTGAATGATGATGAAACTTGGAATGCACAAGAATACCAGAAGGAGATGCTTCTTCCTTGAGCTTCACTTGGCCAAATAAAGGCTTGAGAGCTTGAATTCGTGCAAAGAATCAACCAGAATTTCAACTCTCTTGATCCTGAACTTCTTTAACTGAACCTATGCACTCTTGTTCTTAATCTCCAAAGTAGAATCAAGATGAAGATGGAGATGAAATGTAGGAGATGATGATGAAATTCGTGTACAGAGAGGGAGAAAAATCAGAGAATGTGGAAAGAATTTGAAGTGTTTTTGAGAGAATGTGGCTGGGAATGAAATTTGAGTGTGAGTTTTCTATTTATAGTATGAACTAACCATGGTTTAATGAGTGGAGTTAACTGAGTTGGATGAGTTAAAGTGAGTGCACCCTAACTAACTGAGTCAAGTTAGTTAGGGGCGAGTTATTGAGGCTGAGTTATGGTGAGGTCAAGCTCATGACAGTTATGGAAGGGAGAAAAGGAGAGTGAAGCTGCCAATCTGTGCATCAGAAACTTGCTAAGCAAGTTTGTTCCTTCTATTCTCATGTATGGCACGTGACAGTGTGCATTATGTAAGTAACTTGTGCTTGGTTGAAAGAGGAAACAAAAGTGAGGAGGTGTTTGTGGTGTGACTGAACCAAATCATGCAGCATGTCATCAATGTATCAGTGTCAACATATGGTGGTTTATGGAGGTTTTTCTCTCTACTCAATGACTGCCTTAGGGAGTTTATGGGTTCATTTGAAAGAGGGTACATTGGGGAACAATATTGGTTTGAAAATTGAAGTGAAATGAGGTCTCAAACATGTCTAAAAATAGCTATGAACACAATGGTTCACAACTGGTTGGTGGGCGTGGCAAAAGGTTGGCTGGCAAGGCAATTGGGCACACAAAATTTCAGCACAAACAACATGACTTTGAACCCTCCAAACTATCTCATAACTTGGTTAAATCAAAATTTTCACAACATCAACATTGAAGAGGACACTACAAGGAACAACTTTGATGTTGAAAAGTTTTTCATTTGAGGCCTTTAACCATGAGAAAAATGAGTGGACATTTGGCCCACCAACTGTTTGTTAAAATGATTGCGCGCGTGACCTGAAAATCTTGGTCATGACCTAGTTTTGAACCTACTTTCCTCCAACTTTGATCAATCATATCTCTCTCAATTTTTATCCAATGGAGATGTTCTACACATGGATTTGAAGCTTAAAACAAGATCTTTCATTGAGGCAGAGTGGATTTTTCATTTGGTGCTCCAAATTTAAATGGCCTTGGTTCAAATTCTGATGCAAAATGGCCAAAACTTGCTATTTTTAGTAACCCTTCTTCATCCAAAAATGGCAACTTTCCACATCTTGATTTTTTCATGATTCCTTTGGAGTTTCTTGATCAAATTTTGTACATTGGACATATGTAACATGAATTTCATGAATTTGGCCTCAAAAAGTCAAGAGTTGACTTTTTCCTCTGATTATTTGACTTTGCCCCAATTTCTCTGATTCTTGATCTTTCTTCCAATTGAACCACTTCTAAAACCAATTGAGATGCAATCTTCCACACATATACACTTAAGAACATGTAGAATACCATGACAACAAGCTTTGTCCAAAAAATCAAAGATTCCCTGATTTAATGGGAAACCCTAGTTTTGACCCCCTTTGGTTAGGAGGAAATTGCACATCTTCCAAATCCAAATTCCTCAGAGTATGTTGTGTATCCTCTTAAAGGATGATGAGAAATGCCACTTGAGAATGATTTTGAATCAATGAGCTATCTCTTTTGAGGGTTTTCCTTCAATTTTTGAATCTCTTGCATAGTGAAAGATGTAGTGCTTCAATCTTCCATTGAATCTCACTTCCTTGAGGTTTTGGAAGATCAATTGAGATAGTATGAGACATGAGAGACCTCTTGGCTTGTCTAGAGCCAACTTGATTGACCTTTTTGTGCTTTGAATGATCCCTTGATTGTCCACCTTCCACCTGATCACATGCCCTGATGGTAAGAAGGATGCCATGCTTCATTTTTCTATGTTAAATGCAATGCAATGCTAATGAGATGGATATGATATGATAAATGATAATGCCATGCTATGATGCCAAAAGGGAAGAGCAAATTTTGGGGTATTACAGCTGCCCCTATTCAAGCGCTGTAGACCTGAATGCCTGAAAGCAATTGCTTTCGGACTTTCAAGGTATATAGTGATTGAATACCAAATATAACCAAAAATTTGCTCTGGATGATGAAGAATAACAGGGATATAAACCCAACGAGACTGCTGGATTGAGTCCTCGATGAAACGTCGGAGAGATCTGTCTTTTGAACGATGCCAGACGACTACTGGCTTGCCACGCTACTGGTGGACTTTAATACTGTCTTTTTGAACGACGCCAGACGACTACTGGCTTGCCACACTACTGGTGGACTTTAATAATGTCTTTTATGCAACTCCAGACGACTACTGGCCTGCCACGCTACTGGTGGACTTTAATAATGTCTTTTATGCAACTCCAGACGACTACTGGCCTGCCACACTACTGGTGGACTTTGCAGCTTCGTGCCACCCGAAGATGGACTTTTGCCAATCCACTGTTGGACTTTTAGAATATGCCACCCTTAGATGGACCTTTCGCCAATCCACTGTTGGACTTTTGCCACCCGAAGACGGACTTTTGCCAATCCACTGTTGGACTTTTGCCACCCGAAGACGGACTTTTGCCAATCCACTGTTGGACTTTTGCCACCCGAAGACGGACTTTTTCCAATCCACTGTTGGACCTTTGCCACCCGAAGACGGACTTTTTCCAATCCACTGTTGGACCTTTGCCACCCGAAGACGGACTTTTGCCAATCCACTGTTGGACTTTTGCCACCCGAAGACGGACTTTTGCCAATCCACTGTTGGACTTTTGCCACCCGAAGACGGACTTTTGCCAATCCACTGTTGGACTTTTGCCACCCGAAGACGGACTTTTGCCAATCCACTGTTGGACTTTTAGCTGCTTTGCCACCCGAAGATGGACTTTTGCCAATCCACTGTTGGACTTTTGGAATTTTAAAATCGAATTACTCTCTGCCTCCGCGCCAGACATCTCTGCCGACTCTGCTGAGGAACCACAATCAATGATTTAATCTCGGAGACTCCTAAAAGGATAATATCTCTGCTGGCGAATGGATGAACAATCCGTCTGCTTCGAATTGTCAAGCTTGCCAAAAATAAATTGGACTTTAAGATATGAGGGAATGACGACTCTGGCAGGAATTATTCCATCTGTTTGGGGCTGGATTCTGGTCACAGCAACTCCGCTGGGGATGAGAATTTTTAAATGACGTCCTGCTGGGGAAATGAGCCATTAAAACTCTGCTTGGGGATTTATTCAACCCAAGATCCTTTATAGGGATTATCAACCTTCTGACCCGGCTAGGGAAAGGCTGTACCATCCTTGTTGAGGAATAGATTCTGTCGATCTGATAAACCTCTGCGGAGAGAACAACAACTCAGCTGGAAGTTGCTGACACGATTCGATGCTGACCTCTGTGGGGATACCATGACCAGAGATACGATCTTGCTGGGTATCAGGGCTACTCTGCCAGGGATATGCAAATCCTGGTTAGAACATTCTACTGCAACTTGCTAGAAAGAGTCCTTAGAGATCTGTTGGGGAAACCCAAAGCAAATCCACAGTAGTCTGCTGAAGAATATGACTGTCAAGCTTAGGATGAGTACCACAATGCCCCATGTTAGGCGAGCTTTCCCTTTGGACAATTCCGTTGGGGATGACGAGTTTATAACAAACTCTGCTGGAGAAAACTGCTTTAAAGCGTCTCGTGTTGGGGAATGCCTTTTGAGAGAATTTTACAGAAGACCAACTGTCCTCAAACTCTACTGGGGGTGACCAACACTTCATGCTGGGGAAACAATCATGCCCCATGCTTGGACAACACAACAATTCGTCCCCGCAAAGGATGTCATAAGAGGATTTTACAGAAGATCTAGCCTCTTCAAACTCTTGTGACTTCGCTGGGGATAATGACCATCAGTTTCGGTGTCGACGAGACCACTCTTTTGGGGAACCTGTGACCGTTATCGATATAGAAAAGCTTGTAGCTGTTGGAAGTACTGAATGAGAGAATCGACTTAATAAGATGCAACGGTACCCAGTTGAACTTAATTCACTGATATCGACCCGTTATGAACAATCGTCGACCGAACGATGAACGCCGATCTCCTTACCCATAATTGCCCCAGTCTTTTGCGTGGGGTGATTTATTGCTGGTCTTGTGCTTAAAATCATCTGCACCTGCTACCTGCAACAAAAGAATATGCCCACATGCCCCGAATATTGCGTGGCTAGAATCCACCATCCGGGAGTATTCAACATTCGAAGTAATTTCAAATATTTTTTCTGCGCATGTTATTGCAAGGCTGCCATGTTTTCAAATGCAATGTTTTATCAAAAATTAGGACGTTTTTGCAAACAAAGCAATAAAACAAAAATAGAAAGCTTTTTACTGAAATTCAATTTATTGACTGAGAGCCCAGAATAGGCAATTACATCTGGAAGCAATCCCTGGAAAGAGGTGATCGCTGAAAATTGAGAAAAGAAACTATCCTAATGGCAATGTGAAAACGGAATTCCACTGAGTTTCCATTCTGTTATGACCAGTATGTCTTCAAAACTCCCCGACCTTGCCTTCTGAGGAATGATCAGACCGATTCCTATCCTTCAGAACGTCAGTTGTTCAAACGGTGACAGGGTACAGATAACTCAAACCGTAGTCATTCGCTTAAATCCCTCTTTTGTGTGGACCGCCCTTTCAGGTTTTCGATCCACCAGGATACCCTTTTTTGCCTAAGTTGCCCTTTCGGGTTTTCAACTTACCGGGTGTACAAAATTTTTTTAATTATATCCCTAATTTTTGCCCGAACCTTATTCTGTTTTTGGTTCGCCGGGATGCCCTTTTTTGCCTGGATTTTTTTATTTTTATTATCCAGCGGGTCTATTCATGCGAAGTATTTTTTGACTACGTCCGAGTTGACAGGGGATGAAAAGTCTTCGCCATCCATGGTTGTAAGCAATAAAGCTCCGCCCGAAAAGACCTTTTTAACCACGAATGGACCTTCATAATTAGGAGTCCATTTGCCCCTGTGATCTGTATTGGGAGGAAGGATCCTTTTGAGTACCACATCTCCGACTTTATAAACCCGAGGACGCACCTTTTGGTCAAATGCCTGTTTCATTCTGCGCTGATATAGTTGCCCATGACATACAGCCGCCAATCGCTTTTCCTCAATAAGGCTCAACTGATCAAATCTGGCTCGTACCCATTCAGCTTCATCTAGCTTAACATCCATCATAACTCTGAGGGACGGAATCTCTACTTCAACCGGTAGCACTGCCTCCATACCATATACAAGTGAGAATGGGGTTGCCCCAGTGGACGTGCGTACCGACGTTCGATACCCATGCAAAGCAAATGGCAACATCTCATGCCAATCTTTGTACGTGACAACCATCTTCTGTACAATCTTCTTGATATTTTTGTTGGCCGCTTCGACCGCGCCATTCATCTTTGGGCGGTACGGAGAAGAATTGTGATGCTCGATTTTGAAGTCCCGGCATAACTCAGCCATCATCTTATTGTTCAAATTAGAACCATTATCAGTAATGATTCTTTCGGGAACTCCATATCGGCAAATGATATCCCGTTTTAAGAAACGAGCGACCACTTGTTTTGTAACATTGGCATAGGATGCGGCTTCAACCCATTTGGTGAAGTAATCAATTGCCACCAAGATGAAACGATGACCATTGGAAGCTGTAGGCTCAATCTTTCCGATCATATCAATGCCCCACATGGCAAACGGCCAAGGCGACGACATGATGCTCAACGGATTTGGAGGCACATGCACCTTGTCTGCATAGATCTGGCATTTATGGCATTTGCGGGCATATTTACAACAATCTGACTCCATAGTCAACCAATAATATCCCGATCTTAACAACTTTTTAGCCATTGCATGCCCTCCGGCGTGAGTACCGAAAGAGCCTTCGTGCACTTCAATCATCAACAAGTCTGCTTCATGTCTATCCACACATCTAAGCAGGACCGTGTCAAAATTTCTTTTATACAGCACGCCATCTTTGTTCAAGAAGAAACTACCAGCTAACCTTCTCAACGTCTTCCTGTCTTTGGACGATGCCCCTGACGGGTACTCTTGACTTTTCAAGAAACACTTAATATCATGAAACCATGGCTTGTCATCAGACGTTGCATCGACCGCAAACACAAATGCTGGTCTGTCAAGGCGGGATACCTCAATCTTAGGTACATGGTTCCATCCTTGCACTTTGATCATGGAAGACAGAGTGGCCAAGGCATCAGCGAACCTATTCTCATCTCGAGGAATGTGGTACAGTTTCACTGTTGTGAAAAATGTCAGCAATCTCCTCGTATAATCTCTATACGGCACTAGATTTGCTTGGTGCGTGTACCAACTCCCTTTCACTTGATTGATTACCAAAGCTGAATCACCGAATATATCAAGGGTTTTAATCCGTAGATTAATCGCCTCCTCGATCCCCATTATACAAGCTTCGTACTCTGCTTCATTGTTGGTGCATCCGAAAGTTATTCGGGCAGTGAACGGCATATGAACACCTTCCGGCGTGATAAGAACTGCTCCAACTCCGCACCCATTCATATTGACAGCCCCATCAAACATCAGACTCCATTTGGATTCAGGGTCTGGCCCCTCCTCCGGGAGTGGTTCCTCACAGTCTTTAGCTTTGAGAAACATGATGTCCTCATCAGGGAAGTCAAACTTCATGGGTTGGTAATCATCCATTGGCTGTTGCGCAAGATAATCGGACAAGATACTTCCTTTGATGGCCTTTTGTGAAGTGTACTGAATGTCATACTCTGTCAAGACCATTTGCCACCGTGCAACTCTGCCTGTCAATGCTGGTTTCTCGAAAATATACTTGATAGGATCCATTTTTGAAATCAACAAGGTCGTGTGCCTAACCATATATTGCCTCAATCGCTTAGCGGCCCATGCAAGCGCACAGCATGTCTTTTCAAGCATTGAGTATCGGGACTCACAATCATTGAACTTTTTGCTCAGGTAGTAAATAGCATGCTCCTTCCTACCTGTTTCGTCATGTTGACCGAGAACACAACCCATGGCACCTTCAAGCACTGTCAGATACATTATCAGCGGTCTCCCTTCAACTGGAGGTATTAAAATCGGAGGTTCCTGCAAGTATTCTTTTATCTTATCGAATGCCAATTGGCAATCGTCATTCCACCTGACCGTTTGATCTTTCCTTAACAATTTAAATATTGGCTCACACGTGGCTGTTAGGTGAGATATGAACCTTGCAATGTAGTTCAATCTACCCAAGAAACCACGAACCTCTTTTTCTGTTCTCGGTTCAGGCATTTCTTGTATTGCTTTCACCTTGGCAGGATCAACCTCGATTCCTCTTTCGCTCACAATGAAACCCAGTAACTTTCCAGAACGCACCCCAAACGTGCACTTGTTTGGATTTAATCTCAGACGGAACTTTCTCAACCTTTCAAACAGCTTTTTCAGGTTAACCAGATGTTCCTCTTCTGTTCTCGACTTGGCAATCATATCATCTACATAACATTCGATCTCCTTATGAATCAAGTCATGAAACAATGTCACCAACGCCCGCTGGTACGTTGCCCCTGCGTTTTTCAACCCAAAAGGCATTACTTTATAACAATATGTACCCCACGGAGTAATGAACGTGGTCTTCTCCATGTCTTCAGGTGCCATCTTGATCTGGTTGTACCCGGAGAAACCGTCCATAAATGAGAACACTAAAAACTGAGCTGTATTATCGACCAGCACATCAATATGAGGTAGTGGAAAATCATCTTTCGGGCTAGCTTTATTGAGATCTCGATAATCCACACACATTCTCACTTTTCCATCTTTCTTCGGTACTGGCACGATGTTGGCTACCCATGGAGGATACTTTGTCACAGCAAGAAAACCAGCGTCCCACTGCTTCTGGACTTCCTCCTTAATCTTTAAGGCCATGTCGGGGTGAGTCCGACGAAGTTTCTGCTTGACTGGCGGACATTCTTCTCTCAATGGTAGCCTGTGCACGACAATATCCGTATCCAACCCCGGCATGTCTTGATACGACCAGGCGAAGATGTCAACATACTCGCGCAACATTTCCGTCAAAGTTTGCTTCACATCTGCTTGCAAGCTGGCACCAATCCTGATCTCTTTCTTGGCGTCCTTGGTACCAATATTGATGATTTCTACAGTCTCCTGATGAGGCTGGATGACCCTTTCCTCTTGTTTCAACAATCTGGCCAGTTCTTCAGAAAGTTCACAATCTTTCCCATCCCCTTCTTCGGCTTGATAAATCGGATTGTCAAAGTCATACATGGCCATATCAAAATCGTTATCAGTGGTATCCGGAGGATCAAGTCTGCATGAACGGGTTCATGCCTTATTTTAGAATTTATTTTTAAGCAAAACAAAAGAAAATGAAACATTGCCATTTTATATTTTTTGTGCAAAAATAAAAACTGAAAGACAGAGAACAAAATTTGATTGCAAAACGTCCTTTATTAATGATTAAACATTGCAAATGCAACCATGGTGGCCCTACAAATGAATCTATACGCCTTGGGCAGAGCGCAAGATTTTGTCATGCATTATGGTTAGAAAAAACAAAGAAAAATTACTCTGTCTGAAGAGTAACCCGGATGACTTCTTCAACGAACCAGTTCTGCACTTGTTGTCCCGAAGCATGAGGGCGTACCCAGTTGTCCAGGTCACAATTACTGTCAACACTATCCTCCGTGGCTGCACAAGACTGGTCCATGTAGATAATTCCCCCACTATTGAAAGTAATGGGTCCCCTGCTCCCCGCATCTGAAGTTGTAGAGGGATGATAACCAATACCAAATTTGTCTTCCTTCATTGGGGTCTCTATCAACCTGCCCCAACCTTGGGCGTTGCCTGCCCTGACGACCTCGACAGCTTGTTTGTAAGATGAAATGGAGGTACCAGCCCCAACTGGTACAGAAGAAGACTCAGGTGCATCGTCAATATTGACTGCTTCGAATGATTGGCACAGCATCTCATGAATTTCCCCATCCATTTCAATGTACTTGAACGTGGACAAGTGACTCACAAAGATGTCTTCTTCCCCACACACTGTCACAACCTGCCCTTCAAACTCATACTTCAGCTTTTGATGTAGAGTAGAAGTAACAGCCCCGGCTCCGTGAATCCAAGGGCGTCCCAATAGGCAGCTATATGCAGGTTGTATGTCCATTACATGGAACGTGGATTTGAATACCTGTGGTCCAATTTGTACGGGCAATTCCACCTCACCAAACACAGATCGTCGGGTCCCATCGAATGCTCTGACCACCAATTCACTAGGCCTTAAGATCAAACCATCAACTTCCAGCTTCATCAATGCCTTCTTGGGCAAGACATTGAGTGACGAACCAGTGTCTACCAGTACATGAGATAACACTGCGCCCTTACACTCCATCGTGATATGCAAAGCCTTATTATGGTTTCTTCCTTCAACAGTCAAATCTCTACTTGTAAAGCCCAAGCCATGGCTGACATTAACATTGGAGATTACGCCCTCGAGCTGATTAACAGTAATTTCTTGTGGCACGTACGCACTCTTCAACACTCTCAACAACGCCTGTCGGTGCGCATCAGAGCACAACAATAGTGACAGGATTGAAATCTTTGAAGGGGTCTGATTCAGTTGGTCCACAATCTTATAATCGCTTTTCTTGATTATCTTCATAAATTCTTCCATTTCCTTATCAAAAGTAATCTTTGTCTCTGCTTCAGGTGTAGGTGCACTTTCAACCACCTGTTTACCCTTATCCTTTGCTGCAGCTTCTACCTCCTTATCACTTCTCAAGGTTGGGGGAGCGAACAACCTTCCACTCCTTGTAAAGCCCCCTACACCCCCTACGTTATCAACATTTGGGCTGACTGATGACTCAACTTCCTGCTTTTTACCTTCGTAATATACATCTGCCCCATAGTGCCATGGGATAGCTTTCGTGGATGTGAACGGAATTGGTCCTGGCACCGTGATAGTGACAGGACTGGGCCCTTCTGGCGCAACACTCGCCACGGGAACTGCATTGACCGGCATTTGAATCTCAGCGGGAGTGTAATAGATGGTCACGGTTGATATCTCATCAGTGTCTTTCACGACTCTGTCGAACTGTAGACATCCTTCATCGATCAGATTCTGTAAACCCATCTTCAACTTATCACAGCCGTTCTCCTGATTCATACACTCAAAGCAATCTTGATTACAGCCCGGGAACACCTGTCCCTTCAATAAACGATCTTTTACAACCAACAAAGAAGTTTTCACTTGACGGATATCTGTCACCAGATTCAATCTCCTCCCATCTTCAATAGCGTACACATTTGCTGCGCTATGATCAGGCATGGGATGCTGAGTAATATTAGGAGCGGGAGAGAAATTGATGGCTTTAGCATCAATCAAATCTTGTACTTTATGATGGAAAGCCCAGCATTTTTCAATGGAGTGCCCCTGAGCACCTGAGTGGAACTCACAACGAGCATTAGCATCGAAGTTAGGTGGCAGGTTTCCGGCAACCGGAGCTTTCATAGTACGGAGTTCTACCAACTTTAACTCGAGTAGCCGGGGCAACAGCGCGGCATAAGTCATAGGGAGAGGATCCATCTTACGATCCCTCTGTCTAGACCTTTGCTGGAAAAAAGGTTGTTGCTGTTGAACTTGTTGTTGGGGTTGTTGTTTCTGAACAGACGATGTGGGGATTGTCACAGCATCTACCTGATAATAAGCTCGAGAACGCCCTCTGCCTCGTCCTCTAAACACAGCATTCGTATCACCTTCTCTTCTTTTCTGGTTACTAGCAAACGGTTTCTTCGTCCCCGAAGAGCCAGCCCCACTCACATCCTGGATCTTTCCAAGCTTTAACAGACTTTCTATTCTTTCTCCCGCAATCACAATATCAGCAAATCCAGTTGACGGACAAGCAGCTAATCTATCCAGATAGGCCCCTTGCAAGGTGCCCATGAACATATCTGCCATTTCTCTGTCTGATAAGGGAGGTTGAACCTGGGCAGCCATTTCCCTCCACCTCTGTGCATATTCTTTGAAACTCTCCTTGGCATTTTGTGACAATCCCTGCAATTGGGTGCGGTTGGGCGCCATGTCAATATTATATTGGTATTGCTTCAGGAACGCTTCTGCCAGATCTTTCCAATTCTTCACAGCAGCTCTATTCAACTTCATATACCAGGTCAAGGACGCCCCAGCCAGACTGTCCTGAAAATAGTGCATCCATAGCTTCTCGTCATCCGTATGGGCTGAAATCTTCCCAAAGTAAGCTTGAAGATGCGTTTGGGGACACGCATTGCCGTGATACTTATCGAAAGTAGGAGGCTTGAATTTAGGGGGAATTCTGACTCCTGGGACCAGCCCCAAGCTAGTAACATCAATACCCATAGAGTTCTTGCATTCCATGGCCCTGATCTTTTCTGCTAACTCATCATACCTTCGATCACCTTGATTACCCACATCAGCATCCAGCAGAGTAAATTGGTCTTCCAGAGTATCTTCAAGAGTAACACCAGCATGCCTACCATTTCCATTACCCCGATTGTTACCACCAGGAGGAGGGTTGCCGCCGGGAGGAGGAATGCCATGTCCCTGTGAATTGTCATGATGATCACCTTCGGGCCCGTTGTCGGGACGCTCTACCAGAAGCCTCAGTCTCTCCTGATTTTGCGCCATGCCAGTCATGAGGGTCATGAACTGGTCCATACGCGCCCTCATTTCCGCCAAATCACTTTACACTTGATCCATGATTCTTACTTGATTTCTTCGCGTCGAATATCGGTGAATATGACTCTCCGCTATACTGCCTGAAACCAAATAAAGGTTAGAGACCCCGCAACGAGTACCTGAAAAGCAAGTAACAAAAAAAATGCAAAATGATATGCAATGCCATGCAATGCCATGTTTGTCATTTCCGAGGTACTTTATACCCTGATTCCAATCCAACCACAGAAATCTGAAGACCAGAAATTGTGATATAAAGAGACGTGTCATGGTCATGTGCTTGTGTGCAGCTATCTGATAAGGAATAATTTTGAATAAAACTGCTCATACTCATTCAACAAAGTATCCAAGTACATTTAAGAAAGGTTCCACCGCAAATGCAATACAAGGAAAAATGGATCCATCAACAAGCCTGATGGTAGCCATTAACAACAAAATACAGGGAAAAGAACATCAATCTGACAATTCCACACCCTTCAGCTTATCACTTGAGTATTTGATCTCCTCAAAAAGTATACGGGTACGCTGGTGATTCGGCTTTTCAATCATTTCTTTGATCAAGACATCCCTTTTCTCAAGAGCTTCAGTTAAAGAACTCATATGCAGCATCAGAGCTTCGTCATCACACACTCCTTTGTGTCTCTTTATGCCGGCTTGCGTCTTGAGTATCTCCCTTTCTATCATGACTTCTTCAAGCTCTTTCTTGGTATTCCTCAACTGGCTTCTAGCTTCTTCTAACTGTTCTTGACTTTTATCGAGACTTTCCCGATACTTTCTCCTCTGCTCATGTGCCTTTTTAAGCTCCTCGTCTTTAGTCTTCGACTGATCCTTTAACTCGGCATTTTCAATTCTGACTTCATCCCAAGCTTGACGAAGTTGAGCTAATGAATCCTTGCTTCGGGCTAAAGCCTGTTTTGTAATCTTGTGAGCCTGACTAGTGTCATCTGCTCCCAGAGTAAGTTTCCGAAAGTACCGAGCTCGGTCATCAAAATCTTCCTCTTTGTCAGCCAAGGTTTTTTCCGCTTTCAAGGCTCTCTTTTCCAACTCTTTGTTGTCAGCTAGAGCTTTCTGAAGACATCTGCTCATTCCAGAATTCTCTATCTGCAACTCTCTGACCATTTTCTTCCACTTCTCACATTCTTCAATAGCCACCATAGTGGGTTGTTCTGGTTGTGCTGAACATAAAAGAGGTCCCCTTGAAAAGGGTAAAAGCAATTCCTTTACTTTCGTCTCAATCCACCTGTCATATTCAGGATAAGATCTACAATCTCCTTTTCCAAAAACTGCTTTTCCAATTTTGTGCTTATCTTTCCAAGCATTCACTACTTCTACCACCTTTGCATCTTTAGTTCCTGTAAAGAATAAAGATTCTTCCACATCTTGCTCTGTAGGAGGATATCTGGAAGCATACCCAAACTGTCGGATGGCCAAAACTGGATTATAATTAATCCCTCCTTTTCTGCCAATCAAAGGCACATTTGGAAAATTTCCGCATCTTGTGACAAGCTCTATTCTCAACAACCGGTGATCAAACCATACAATGTTATCAGCAGTTAAACTCATCAATCTTTTAGACCATTTCGCCACATCTTTGGTTTCCACAAAGGCACCTGTCTGAGGCAAATGTTTGAAAAACCAATGACTCAGCAGTGGAGTGCAACAACTAACAGATCCTCCCCTCCTTTTCTCATTCTTGTAATGCACGGAATGATAAAAATCTCCTAACAAAGTAGGGACTGGATTTTTAAGGACAAAAACTCTCGTTGCTTGCATATCCACAAAGTCTTGCTGATTGGGAAAGAAAACTAGGCCATATATGCAGAGAGCCAGAATGGAATTGTAAACCGTCCAATTTTTAGCACTTGCAGCCTCTTGGGCCTGTCCAGCCAGAAATTCTAAATGAAATCCGCTAACTCCATTTTTACTGCTCACACCGCTCTTTATCAATGTCTGATCCATTTGTAAAGCAGCAGCAATTTCTTTTACGCTGGGAGAACTACCAGAGAAGAATGGTATTGCCGACGTGATCGGAATTCCCAAAATAAATGAGAATTCTTCCAGTGTTGGCATCAAAATGTAATTTGAAAAAAGAAAGCACCTCAACGAAGGCTCGTAGAACTGCAGCAGAGTGTGTAAAGCATCATGCTCATACTTGGTGATTGTACGGACCATCCCAACCAAATTCCCGTAGCTCTTCTGAAACCTATCAAGAATACCCGGACCAGCCATATCTATAACTTTGAGCAATGAATCCAAGACAGGATCTGGAAACTTGTAAGACACATTGTTCTTTCTCTCGGCGACGATCTCTGTTGAACCCATGGATTGGAATCAGAAATGTATTATGCACCTGAAAATGACAAACATAACTGTTATGATATGATAATGCAATGCAAAAGGGCATGTGATCAGGTAATCAAGTGTCGGTGTCTGTATTGAACTGTGTGCACTGTGTCTCTGTACTGAGTCTGGCAATATCTGAGATGAACACTTAAATCACTGTCATAGGATACAATGTCTGAAATCATCATAGAATCACAAGTAAGGTAGGTAGGAGGCTGGGTTTCCTGCAAACCTGTAAACATCCCGCCCATACTCACATGTGGTTCTTAGAAAATAAGGCTTGTCAGCTTCAGAGGTTTGAGAAGCAATAGCACATTCAGCCCGTAGGATACAATGCTATGCCAATCAAAGAGGTCGTCCACTGACTCCCCTTAGAAAATAAAAGTCATCCTATGCAAGTTCCAAAGTGGGCCCTCGGGTGCGAATGGGTTTGCCACAGAATGTGGTCTGCCATTGTCACCACTAAAGAGGGATATTTCCACTAAGGTCCTCATGATCGGTCACTAGAGTCGACAGCTCTCTAGATCTACATCCTGGAATACGCAAGATGCGTATGCCACGACGTGTCCCAAGATAGCCTCATCTAGCTGTGAATTTCGTGAACACCCAACGCACTCCAAACGGCACGTAGGTCCCACTACTCTCCACTCTAATTCTAAGTGTATACTCAAGCCTGTGTAATGGGCTTATCTCTCAGAAATCCCATCCCGCCAAACAGAAAATAGCACAGTCCAGTATAGCATAATGTATCATATGAAATGAAAATGCTAAAATACGGTAAATACAGTAATGTACAGTAAAGCAGTAAATAACCATACAATAAAACAGTAAATACAACACAACAGTAAACACCCAATGAAAGAAAAACAGACAAGCGCTAGGATTGACTCGCTTAGGGATGGACCAGCAATAGGTCAACCGCAATACTCCCCAGCAGAGTCGCCAGCTGTCGCTCCCGGGATTTTCATCCAAGTACAAACGCGAAAGTGGCACCGAACAGAGTCGCCAGCAATGTGTATTTATCCCAAGAGAGGGAAAGGAAACACCGCGTAAACCTGAGGGAAAGGAAAAGCATGGTCTTACGACCAAGAGAAGTGGGTAAGGGAGTCGGTTACGCGAGAGGAAGGTATTAGCACCCCCTCACGTCCATCGTACCCGATGGGATCCACGCTTGCTTGTCTCGATCAAAGGGTGTAAAGAAAGGAATACTGAGAAAGAACTGAAAAAGGAAAGGAGAAAGAGAAACAAATGTAGGGAAAATAAAAGAAGTGCTCGCATGGGCCCTACCCCACTGCCTACGTATCTCATCGGGAGCATGAGAATCAGAGCGACGTAGTTCCCCTCACTAGGGATGAATTGTTTGTGTTTTTTAGAGAACGGCTGACGTTCTAGCTCAGGTGTTGCAGGCTCGCTGGTCCGAGTGCGTTACCATCTTGCAAGAGAACGAGTAGAAGCGCGTTCGTGCGTTGAGAGTGAATGAGGTGAGAAAAGAATTCCCGAAGGAAAGACATTATTGTTTGTTTTTGTCTTTTAAGAGTTTTTTCATTTGTTTGCATATGATAGTGTATCTGAATCTTAGTCATTGGAATGTGTACATTCTCACATTCCAAGATGGAATGGGTAAGAAAGCACACTAAGAGTGAAGAAGACCCCCACACTTAGCTCCAATTGTCAAGGTTCAAACACACTAGCATACTTGTGTTTATTAAGTGTTTTTGTTAATTAAGAAATGAAGAAGTGTTTTTTATTATTTGCACCTTCAACAAGTATTGCATTTAAGTCCCTCATACAAGATCAAATGTTTAACACATTGACCCAAGATGGGCTATATGCTATACATTCTAAGATTATAAGAGAAGACCCCTTATAACCTTTTCTTTATATGAAAGGCCTAAATGCAATAAATGCCTACCTTTATTATATGTTTTGAATTTTCTTTGAGATGAGAAAAGAGACTCAAGGGAGGATAAAGGTAAAAATCTATATGGACTAAGACTCAATCCTAATTGATTAGTTAAGGGAGTGATCCTAAGGTTTGTGAGGTTTCAACCTAACGTCTAAAGAAAGAATGAATTAAACAATTCACTTCTAAAGTAGAAGATGAATTGTAATTCACAAAGGGCAAGTGATGAGTTATTAAAAGAAAGCACATAAGTGCTTAACAAAACATGGAATTGTAAAAGAGAAAGGATAGAAGTTGAATGTGGATTCCTTATCCACACTCAATTGAAACTTACCAAAACCCCTACATGGTTAGCACAATCACTTACAAGTAAAGCAAGAAAATATAATGAACAAATCAAATTCAAACAAGTTGACAAACAAGGTGAAATGAGATTGAATGCTATACATGCTTCCAAGTCAGAATGTAACTCATATTTACACAACCTAATGTTATCCTAAATGGGCATACTAAATCATGCAAACAAAATCTCAATCCAACAAGAAGCAAAGAAGAAAAGGTGAAGTGATGTGAATGTGGTTCATACTTGTGAAACAAGTGACTTAAGGTGCAAGATAAACATCAAACATGCAAAGGTGAAACCCAAATGTCACAATCAGAAGTCAATTAACATGCTATACATCCTCAAACAAAACCACAACTCATGGCACAAGTGCCTTCATGATCAAGCAAACCAAACATGAGGCATGCATTCACAAAATGAACAAGTTAAACTTCATGCTTCAAACAAATAGCAAACATGCTTCAAAAATTATGACTTTCACCAATCAAACACCTTAAACACATGCCATTAACATATCAAGTCCACAAGCAATGAATCAGAACCAAAGTCACTCAACAATTAGGTCAAAGTCTCATGGAAGTTTCATGCATTCATGCTCAAAGCAACACATCAAAAGTCATCCAAAAAAGACTTAAAAATCATCTCATAAATCTCAAACATACCTCAACATATTGTGACCACAATGCAAAAAGAAAGGCATCAAAATCATTTTTTATGATCAAGAACAAAAATGCACAAAATCATATGTCACATTAAGTATGCATACAAATGGAAATTCAAAAGAAATAATGGAACAGGGGCAAAATGGTCATAAAATCAGAAAATAAAATCATAGAAAATTTCCTAAATGTTTTAAGAATACACATGAATTTTTGTAGAATTTTCCAATATCATTTGATATTTTTAAAAATCAATTATGAAACGTGTAGCAAAAATGAAAATAAAATATGAAATGCAATATGAATGGGGGTGCAACCATAGCAAATCCATAGTTCAATTTAATTGGGCTTGAAAACATGGGAGGTGTGGATATCAATCTGACTAAGTCCATTACACGCGCAATCCACAATAACTACCATGCTCTTCAGTCAACAATAGTCAAAACCACACAAGCCATTGGATCAAGTCACAGTCAACATCCAGTCAAAGTAAACAACATCAACGCGCACATGTGAATGTCCACACTCCCTATCGTGTACCATGCCACACGCTGTTTAAGTGGATTCAGAAAATACACATGTGACAAGCACATGCCTTTTAATGTGCTGTCACCATTCAAGCCACACGATCGCGCAAAATGAACGGACCCGATTAAAACGTGAGAAAACCCTAGCATTCAAAGGTACCGGCCGGAGATGACTTCCGGTCACCTTCTCCGGCCAACAGCCACCGCCTGCAATTTTCGCCTCTCACCAAAACACACAATCCGCATACCAAAATGAAGAGGAAATTATGGAGATCAAGGATTCAGCCTTATTTTTCACATACCACACATACGCAGAGAGAACAGAGAAGATTAAAGTAAGCCCTAGGTTTTGCAACTAAGCCTTTAGGAGGCCTATCAACTAGCCGGTTTGAGCAGAGCTTCTAGCAAGCTTAAAACACAAAAAAAACAAGTAAAAATAGACAGAGATCGTGCAAGGTAATTTCAAGAGTTCAAACCTGAATGATGATGAAACTTGGAATGCACAAGAATACCAGAAGGAGATGCTTCTTCCTTGAGCTTCACTTGGCCAAATAAAGGCTTGAGAGCTTGAATTCGTGCAAAGAATCAACCAGAATTTCAACTCTCTTGATCCTGAACTTCTTTAACTGAACCTATGCACTCTTGTTCTTAATCTCCAAAGTAGAATCAAGATGAAGATGGAGATGAAATGTAGGAGATGATGATGAAATTCGTGTACAGAGAGGGAGAAAAATCAGAGAATGTGGAAAGAATTTGAAGTGTTTTTGAGAGAATGTGGCTGGGAATGAAATTTGAGTGTGAGTTTTCTATTTATAGTATGAACTAACCATGGTTTAATGAGTGGAGTTAACTGAGTTGGATGAGTTAAAGTGAGTGCACCCTAACTAACTGAGTCAAGTTAGTTAGGGGCGAGTTATTGAGGCTGAGTTATGGTGAGGTCAAGCTCATGACAGTTATGGAAGGGAGAAAAGGAGAGTGAAGCTGCCAATCTGTGCATCAGAAACTTGCTAAGCAAGTTTGTTCCTTCTATTCTCATGTATGGCACGTGACAGTGTGCATTATGTAAGTAACTTGTGCTTGGTTGAAAGAGGAAACAAAAGTGAGGAGGTGTTTGTGGTGTGACTGAACCAAATCATGCAGCATGTCATCAATGTATCAGTGTCAACATATGGTGGTTTATGGAGGTTTTTCTCTCTACTCAATGACTGCCTTAGGGAGTTTATGGGTTCATTTGAAAGAGGGTACATTGGGGAACAATATTGGTTTGAAAATTGAAGTGAAATGAGGTCTCAAACATGTCTAAAAATAGCTATGAACACAATGGTTCACAACTGGTTGGTGGGCGTGGCAAAAGGTTGGCTGGCAAGGCAATTGGGCACACAAAATTTCAGCACAAACAACATGACTTTGAACCCTCCAAACTATCTCATAACTTGGTTAAATCAAAATTTTCACAACATCAACATTGAAGAGGACACTACAAGGAACAACTTTGATGTTGAAAAGTTTTTCATTTGAGGCCTTTAACCATGAGAAAAATGAGTGGACATTTGGCCCACCAACTGTTTGTTAAAATGATTGCGCGCGTGACCTGAAAATCTTGGTCATGACCTAGTTTTGAACCTACTTTCCTCCAACTTTGATCAATCATATCTCTCTCAATTTTTATCCAATGGAGATGTTCTACACATGGATTTGAAGCTTAAAACAAGATCTTTCATTGAGGCAGAGTGGATTTTTCATTTGGTGCTCCAAATTTAAATGGCCTTGGTTCAAATTCTGATGCAAAATGGCCAAAACTTGCTATTTTTAGTAACCCTTCTTCATCCAAAAATGGCAACTTTCCACATCTTGATTTTTTCATGATTCCTTTGGAGTTTCTTGATCAAATTTTGTACATTGGACATATGTAACATGAATTTCATGAATTTGGCCTCAAAAAGTCAAGAGTTGACTTTTTCCTCTGATTATTTGACTTTGCCCCAATTTCTCTGATTCTTGATCTTTCTTCCAATTGAACCACTTCTAAAACCAATTGAGATGCAATCTTCCACACATATACACTTAAGAACATGTAGAATACCATGACAACAAGCTTTGTCCAAAAAATCAAAGATTCCCTGATTTAATGGGAAACCCTAGTTTTGACCCCCTTTGGTTAGGAGGAAATTGCACATCTTCCAAATCCAAATTCCTCAGAGTATGTTGTGTATCCTCTTAAAGGATGATGAGAAATGCCACTTGAGAATGATTTTGAATCAATGAGCTATCTCTTTTGAGGGTTTTCCTTCAATTTTTGAATCTCTTGCATAGTGAAAGATGTAGTGCTTCAATCTTCCATTGAATCTCACTTCCTTGAGGTTTTGGAAGATCAATTGAGATAGTATGAGACATGAGAGACCTCTTGGCTTGTCTAGAGCCAACTTGATTGACCTTTTTGTGCTTTGAATGATCCCTTGATTGTCCACCTTCCACCTGATCACATGCCCTGATGGTAAGAAGGATGCCATGCTTCATTTTTCTATGTTAAATGCAATGCAATGCTAATGAGATGGATATGATATGATAAATGATAATGCCATGCTATGATGCCAAAAGGGAAGAGCAAATTTTGGGGTATTACAGTATCATGTCATGAAACAGAGTAGTCATGGCCCTTTGATAGGTTGCCCCGACATTCTTCAAACCGAACGCCATTACCTTGTAGCAAAAGGTACCCCATAGGGTAATGAACGAAGTTTTCTCCATGTCTTTCGGTGCCATTTTGATCTGGTTATAGCCCGAGAATCCATCCATGAAGGAGAAAAGTTTGAACTTTGTTGTACTGTCTACCAGCATGTCAATGTGTGGTAAAGGAAAGTCGCCCTTTAGACTAGCCTTGTTCAGATCTCGGTAGTCGACACACATTCTGACTTTTCCGTCCTTTTTTGGAACGGGTACAATGTTGGCTAACCATTGAGGATATTCTGATGTAGCGAGGAAACCCGCGTCGATTTGTTTCTGTACCTCCTCTTTGATTTTGATGGCCATGTCCGGATGAGTCCGTCTCAACCTTTGTTTTACTGGCGGACATTCCAATCTCAATGGTAAGTGATGTTCCACGATGCTGGTATCCAACCCTGGCATATCCTGATAGGACCAAGCGAATACATCGGGGAATTCTTTGAGAAGCTTTATCAAACTCTCTTTGGCAATTGGACTGAGCAGTGCCCCAATCCTGATTTCTTTTCTCTCTTTTTCTGAACGTAAGTTTACCGTTTCCAACGGTTCTTTGTGAGGTTCAATGGACATTTCCTCTTGTCTGAGTAATCGGGAGATCCCTTCTGGAATTTCGTCGTCAACTTCTTCTTCAGCCCCAAATACCGAGAACTCAAAGTCGGGAGAAGGCATCGGATCGTATGTTTCAACGGGGTTTAAAACAAGCAATCTGCATGACGTGATGATTTGTGTTTAGAAGAGATAGAGAAAATGCGAGTGTGTGCAGTGCATATTTTATTACTGCTTGTTTTTATTATTGATTTTTTTTTAGGATTACCATTTTCTGAGAAAACAACAAAATGAGAAAACAATAATTAATGCAGAAACTACATAACGACGTTATTTTATTAATGAACAAGTCGATTCTTAAAACTACAACCCTATAAAACAAAACTCTATCGCTTTGGGCAAAGCGAAGAGGGAAATTTACAGAAAGTGAGCCCTATCAAAACATCCGTTTCACCTGGGGCAGGGTGAAAGGTTAAAGACGACAATTACTTTGACTTATGAACAATCTTCGAAACATCGACAGCAACCCACTGGCGGCGAACTCCTCGGTGAATCACAAAGTCTGGCACCTTCCTCGATTTGTCTTCAGAAATAATGTTGATTTCTGGTGGAACAGGATCATTGGAATCTGTCTCCCAGGCAGAATTGTCGTAGGAGGATTCCTCTGTTGCATTTTGCATAGTATTTGTGCTCTCAGGTAAATCTCCCCATCCAATTGGCTGGATGTCTTCGAGCCTGATATGAGAGCTCTCAGGAGCAGTGTACTTGACCATATAGTCGTATTTTCCACTTGGTTGTCCTAAGGTGTCCCACACTTCTTTGGAACTGGAGGAGTCATCCCTCTCGATGACGTTGACCTCGGGGAAAGCATAGTTGATGAACTCTAGTCCTGCAAACGTTGCAAATTCATCGTCGTGCTGGGCATTTTCAGGATAACCTGGGTGTTGATCCCATGACATGGTGGGGATGCAGGTATTCTGTTCAATGATGCTCAGCTGATTTTCATTGTTCAGCTGATTTTCTTGCCCCAAGTCTCCTGGGCACGGCTACCACATTGGCAGGCCATCCATCGGGCCATAATAGTTGTGGTCAAAGTTGTCCTTCATCAGAGTGTCCTCCTCTAATGAGTTTGGTGGAGCACGACATCCTTCCGGATCACAATCTCCATATATCATTTCGACGTCTGACCTGGGTATAAATCTCGGACTCTGTGTAGGAAAGCAAAATGGGGTCTGCGTTTCGTCTTGAGACATATAATCGTCCTCGTTGAGATAGGACTTCCATTTTTCCTCCATATCAGATGAATCATCTTTATTGATGGTATGTACCTCTTGAGTCACTGGTTGAAGGAAGCCTCCACTGTGGAAGAAGTTCTGAATGGGATGAAGACTTTCACCGTTAGCAGCTGTCTGGGTACAGGTTGCAGAAAAACCAAGACCCTTCTTTGTTTTATTGTTATTAGGAATGACAAGTTGTCCCCATCCTTTTGTATTGGTACTCTCGACCGCTTTGATAGCATCTTTGTACGAGGAAATGGAAGTTCCCCCCTCAGATTGATCGTCCTTGTGTAGCGAAAGCGCTTGGAACTGGGTTCCGATTATCCCTTCTGGTTCCACATAAGTGGATGACGATAAATTGCTGACGAGCAAGGCCTGTTCCCCACAAACTGTGATGAGTTGGCCGTTCTGGACGAACTTTAGCTTTTGGTGGAGGGTTGAAGTGACCGCTCCAGCCTGATGTATCCAAGGTCTTCCTAATAAACAACTGTATGTTGCCCGGATGTCCATGACCTGGAAAGTGACTTGGAAAGTGTGAGGACCGATAGTTATGGGAAGGTCGACTTCGCCGATAACCGTTTTCTGGATCCGTCAAATGCTTTGATGACGACCTCGCTGGTTCTCATCCGAGGGCCTTTGAATGATAATTGCATCAAAGTGCTTCGGCATAACATTCAGGGCTGACCCTGTGTCTACCAGTACGCTGGCTAAAGCATCGTCCTGGAAGTTGACTGTAATATTGAGCGCCATGTTATGACGGCGACCCTCTTCAGGTAATTCCTCATCACTAAATCCCAAGTTATTGCAGGAAGTGATGTTAGAGACAATGCTATCGAACTGTCTGATGGTTACATCCTGTTCCACAAAGGCTTGCTCCAAGACTTTCTGTAGAGCCTCCCTGTGCGCTTCTGAACTGAGTAACAGTGATAATACCGAAATCTTTGAAGGAGTTTGTAACAGTTGATCAACAATGTTGTATTCACTCCTTTGGATGAGCTTCAGCATCTCATCGTTGTTCTTTGAAAGGTCGGGATCACTGGATTGACCGACAGGTAGATTGGGAACTTCTGTCCAAGGTTCCTTTTCTTGGCTGAGTTCTCCAACTCCTCTGTTGAAGATTCGACGCTCCGTGTTGCTCGTATTTGTAAGGGATAACCTTAGTTGATTCATACGGTAGTGGTCCTGGCAGATAGATGACTATGGGAGCCTTCTGATTTTTCTGACCATCATAAGTAATTTCGATCCATTCCTGGTTGGGAACTCTCGATTCGTCAAGTAGAGGGATGATGACACAAACATCCCTAGTCCTCTGATGATCAGAGATTACGATAACGTTCTCGATTTAATCAGCAAAATAGTTGACTAATCCAGAACTTGAGCATGGTTGAATCTCTTTGCGGTCCAACTGACTTTGAAGGGCTGCCCGCACGAGGTAGCATCCTTGATTATCCACTGAGCAAACTCCACACCGCTCATAGTTGTGTAGTGGCACCTGGCTGCATCCGCTCTGAATACAGTGTAGCCTTACTAGGTCAGTTTCCACCGACCGGACATCCTGACTTTGATATCTAGTAGGATTCCCGTTAGTGATACTAATTTGCTGGGTGTCTTCATCCATATAGATTGGAAGCCACCAGTGGTTCAACAAGTGTTGAAATGTTTTCTGGACAAGGGCACAACCTTGATCGTTTTCGCAACCCATTTCACAGCTCTGATAATCATGTGATACCAGGAATCCGAGACGGACCTGTTCTGCGTGTAACTCCACCAGGCTGGTATTTATCAAGCGAATATCAAAGATTTGAATCATGTTGATCTGATAGGGATTCCTATCATGGTTGTCCTGGATCCATCTGACGCTGGAGGGCCTCTTGTATGAAAGAGCATCCCTGTTTGTTTACCGAGCAAGTCAGACAAGAATTCTAATCGTGTCGCGGTAGATTATGATATTGGCTTTGCCTTGAGTGCATTGCCACCAAATTGACATTCATTGCACGGATTTCGTGGTTTTGAATGACGTTGGAATTCGTATAAACCATGTTAACTCCATGAACTCGGTGCTCTTGGATCCATCCGAGATCCATCTGTTCCTGTAGAACTGATTGCACCACAGAACACCCTCGATTACTTTTAGAGCAGATATCACACTGGTGATAATTATGAGGTGGCACATGGCCATATCCACTCTGTCTACAATGCATCTTGACCAGATTGGTCCTTAACAAGAGTACATCATGAATTTGATAGACGTTGTTAGACTCTCCCTCTATCAGGTTGACTGCAGCTTTCTCGTGTTGAGGCAGCGGGTTCGTGAGAACATTGGGATTCGTATCTTTGAAAGATAAGACCCCGCTCCTAACAAGCTTTTGCACGTCAGATTTGAAACTGAGACAGTTCTCTATGTTATGCCCTAATCCTCCTTGGTGATAAGGGCATGTCTGGTCCACCTTAAACCAAAAAGGCAGATTTTCCGGTACTGCAAGAGGAGACTTAGTCTGGACATGCCCTTTGGCCAGTAGTAATGGAAATAGTTCTGCGTACGATACGGGTATAGGATCAAATCCTGGTGGCCGCGTTGTACGGTTGTTATTGTATGGAGGACAATCCTGCTGAAGAGGTTGTTGTGTCCTTTGCTGATTAGGTTGGTTCGGCGCAGCCTGAGGTTGATACGTAGAAATAGGCGCAGGGTTGATAGCAGGAGTTACAGCTGCTACTGGTTAGTACTGTCGCCTTTGCTTTCCGAGAGAGATATTCCCAATATCCTGCTCTTTTTTCTTAGGGAGAGCACTACCATATCGTTTTGCACTACTTGATGATCCAGCGTCTTTTACTAAACGTCCTTCCCGAACGACTTCCTCAAGACGAACTCCCATGCCTACCATCTCGGTGAAGTCACTGGGCGCACTGGCAACCATTCTGTCATAGTAAAATGAGCTCAAGGTCTTTAAGAAGATCTTTGTCATCTCTTTTTCCTCAAGAGGTGTACAAATTTGGGCAGCGATCTCACACCACCTCTGAGCGTACCCCTTAAAGGTTTCCTTGTCCTTTTGTGACATTGATCTGAGTTGATCTTTGTCGGGTGCCATGTCCTAATTGTACTTGTATTTTTGGACGAAGGCAGTGCCGAGATCTCTGAAAGTGTTGATCGTAGCACGGTTTAAACCCATGTACCATTTTAATGCAGCACCGGTTAAACTATCCTGGAAGTAGTGAATCAGTAGATCTTGATTCTCTGTCTGAGCCGACATTCGCCGAGCGTACATCACCAGATGACTCTGAGGGCAAGAATTACCCTTGTACTTTTCAAAATCGGGCACTTGGAATTTGTGCGGAACTTTCACATTGGGGACCAAGCAGAGGTCCGCGGCGTCCTTTCCAAATAGATCCTGACCGCGAATAGCTTGCAATTCCTTTTGCATTTCCAGGAACTGTTCCTGGAACTCGTTCATTCTTCCGAACATGCTTTCATTTCCACCAGAAGGTATCTGGGGAATCTATCCTTCTGGGACAGTGTGCACCACAGGGGGTGGTACCGTTACTACGGCAGTGAATCTTGGCGCTTCCCGAAGTTTGTAACCTTCAGGAGTCCTCATTATGCCTCTGGCATCTTCGCTTTCCTGAAGTTTGTAACCTTCAGGCCCAGCGGCTTCTGCTATGATTCCCTGATCATCAGTGATCGGTGGAACATATCCTTCCAGGATATAGTTAACAGGCATGCCCCAGGGACGATCTTTCGGCATTGATACCTAGGATCATACTTCTCCACTATGGGCATTGAGGTGATCTCTGAGATCACGGTTCTTTGTAACTGAGCTTCTGCCATGGCTTGCATGTCGTTACGAAGCTTTCTCATATCCTCTCTTAGAGCGTCAATCTCTTTTTTCAACCCTCTGTTCTCTTCCTCGAGATCATCCATCCTTTTCTGACGATTGGCCCGAGTATTATACGAATGAGACAGTTTAACTCTAGAACCGAGACACAAACGTGAGATTTGTAGGTAAGAAGAATACGTTACGGGAGAATGATGAATGCAATGATTATATTTAATTATTTTTTGGTTTAATCAAAATAAACTTCGACAATTAGATTGCAAATATCAAACAGTGGGGAAACCCCGTTTTATTGAAATTCAAAGGATTGCGGAAACAGAAATACAGTAGATTACAAGGTGCGGAAACAGAAACCTAAGCTAATGGGTCCCGAGTCCTCTCTGAGGATAACTCGGGTGCTGATTCTGGTACTTTCCTTTTCTTTGACCGGGGCTTTTGAGCCGTTGTCGGGTTGTCATTCCTTTGCCATGTGAAAGGAGCAAGCAAATTCCTTTGGTCATCCTAATTATCCATAGCATGTTGCTCTAAAATCTCGATCATAGCATCCTTATCTTTCAGCAGCTGCTGTATTTTGGTACACTCCACGTTGAGAATGCGGTACTTGTTCTTCCAAGACCTCCTCTCCTATTGAACTTTGTTGAGAGTAACCTGAAGCTTTTCAGTTTCCGTCATGAAGTACATGACAGATTCCCTTGGCGGAAGAACTCCGTGACGAGGATACGGCATCTTTAGCTTGAGAGCTCTAGTTTGTACCCAGTGGAGATAAGGCTCCACCGAGACACAGTCCGATTTTCCTAGAGACTCCCGTCCTTTCTTATGAACATGTTTCCAAGCGTGCACTATTTCCATCTTTATTGCTCTGTCATTTTCTCCTTCCTTGAAGAAAAGACCTTCCAGATGAGCATTACGCGGGACATGCCTCATTGGGTATCCAAATTGACGACGAACCAATACCGGATGGTAGTTGATTCCTCCCTTAGTTCCTATAAGGGGTACGTTGGGGAAGTTTCCACAACGATCAATTATCCTGATCCTGTCATAAATCCTATTGCACCAATCAATGTCAGAGTTGGTGAGAGACATGATTTTCTGTGACCAGCGTAAGGCGCTCTTATGATCCCAAAAAGCAACAGACTTAGGCAAATGGGAGATAAACCATTTGTATAGCAGGGGCACACAACACGTGATCTCTCCTCCGCTGTACAAATTCCCTAAGTGTACAGAATGATACGCATCTGCGAGCAAAGTCGGTACAGGGTTTCCAATGAGAAAAACCTTAATGGCGTTGATATCGACGAAGTTATTGATGTTGGGAAACAAAAATAACCCGTAGGTGAGTAAAACAAAGATGCTTTCAAAAGCAGTCATGTTCCCTATACTAGCAAAGTACAGAGCTTTCTTTGTTAAGAACTGGGCTGGCAAACCTTGTATGCCACCCTTAGTGGTCATGTGAGTCCTGACCTCTGACTTGTCCAAATAAATTGCTCTTGCAATGATTTGATCCTTTGGAATTTCTTCCAGTCCAGAAAATGGAGCTTGATCAGTAATGTGTAGATCAGTCAAGTGAGAGTACTCCTCCAGCGTTGGTGCTAGTTGGTAATCCGGGAATGTGAAACAATGATAGACCGGATCGTAAAACTGAACGAGTGCATCCATGATTCCTTCAATCACATGGATTCTTAACAGAGGTAGCAGACCTCCGTACTTGGCTCTGAAAGCCTCAGGGTTAGTGATCATCCTCGCTAACCTTCTCAAATCCTCAAGTTTTGGAACCTTGAAGGTGTACTTATGAGTTCTCCTTCTACCGAAATCCATGAGCGCAATCTTTTTCTCTGACATTTACAATCACTGTCTCAGTTTAATTTGAAAAAGAGAGACTAGAAGAGAAAAATTTTCTTTGTTTTAATGTTTTTTTAGATGAATGCATGAATGCAGCACACAAAAACATAGAAAAAACATGGGGTCAAAGGGTCGTTGTCATGAAGTCAAGGCTCTACCCATCCCCCAAAGGTTTATACTAGTGATTTTTGTACCTGTCTCTCAAAATCATCAGTTCTTGTCGAGAAAACACCAGCGGGCCAGGAACCGTGCTAGGTGATGTTTTTTCGAAGAACCTTCAGAAGAGGGTGGTATCGCGTGATAACCATTTCCGATAGTTTCCGCACCACTAAAAGAGGTTTTTCCTAGGTGTATACTCAATCTTTCCACATACGGCATCACACGCATTCCCATTAGCAGAAAAATAAACACATATATCAATTAGGAAAAGCAGTATATATATTTGTCCTAATGTCCTAGACTTTTAAGAGCTATGAATCCTATGTTCCTGACAGAAAATGGCTCCCCGGCGGAGTCGCCATTCTGTGGTTCCTTCCCAACTTAAAGGTTTTGACCTAAGATCCTAGTGAAGTCAACAAAAAGTCTCATTCCCAGTGAAATTCCCAGTGAAGGTTTTGTCCAAGGCTTTCACCTTGAGTTTCCAAAGAAAGGCCCCACGGTGGGCGCCCTTTTTCTGTAGCGAGGGATTTTGGACGCGGTTCTTAAGCGCTGTCGCTCTTTGGGGTTTACTACGGGTCGATTCATTTTTCATCCTATTGTGAGCTGACTAAGGAAGGGAAATAGATGTCTCCAATTAACCCTGCTTGCACACTGAGTTTAAACAGCGGTATGTTAGGTTACGGATGCTATATGGTAATGGGGCTTTTCTTTCTTCTTACTTTATTAAGGTGGAAAACTGGGACTATTCATGGGGAATTTGTCAGATTGGGTGGAGATAGGGGACTTTAGGTTTTTTGATTAGTGTGCTTGCTAAGATTTTTCTTTCAATCTTATGCCTACGTATTCCTGTTTACCGAAACAGGGAAATCAGAGTGTTCGTAGTTCCTCCTATTCTATGGGAGGAAATGGGTGTTTTGGTGTCTTGTTTGAAGCCCAAGACGTGAAGCGAAAGCTGATCTATATCTTGTTCAAAGCCCATGTGAAGCTGAAGGGTCTATTTGTATCTTGTTCGAAGCCCAAGATGTGAAGCTAAAAGGTGTTGTCTTTAGAGAGAATTTGTCATCTCTAAAGAGGGTCTGTTTGTCACAACTGTTTATAAAGGAGAATTACTTTAACCGGGATATGTGAATCCGGCAATGCCATAATTTCCTTTATAGGGGGTTCCAACCTAAAGGAGAAGACTTTAACCCAGTGTAGAGCAATGATATCTTTCCTTAGGAATTTTTCATGCTAAAAGAGGGACAGTGGCATGGATGTAAATAATCCAGAGGCTTGCCGCTTACAGCGATTAGATGAAGGGGAAGGAGTTGTTGATGTTTGTGTACTTTGAACGAGGCACAACTTTGATGCTAAAAAGGTTGATTGACTCAACCAGGGTTTTCCTTATACAAAGCCAAAGAGGAGGCTATTGGCCCAACAAGAGGGAGTTTTTGTGTGTCTCGTACGAAGCCCGAGAGAGAGAGGCTAAAAGGGTTGACTCAACAGGAGAATCTTTTATACTCAACAAGAGAGTGTTTTTGTATCTCGTACGAAGCCCGAGATGGAGGCTAAAGATGGTGACTCACCAAGAGAATATTTTATACTCAACAAGAGAGTGATTTTGTATCTCGTACGAAGCCCGAGATGGAGGCTAAAAGGTGATTGACTCAACAAGAGAGTCTTTTATACTCAACAAGAGAGTGTTTTAGTACCTCGTACAAAGCCTGAGATGGAGGCTAAAAGGGAGATTGGCTCAATAAGAGAGCCTTTTATACTCAACAAGAGAGTGATTTTGTATCTCGTACGAAGCCCGAGATGGAGGCAAAAAGGTGATTGACTCAACAAGAGAGTCTTTTATACTCAACAAGAGAGTATTTTGTATCTCGTACGAAGCCCGAGATGGAGGCTAATAGGGAGATTGGCTCAACAAGAGAGCATTTTATACTCAACAAGAGAGTGTTTTGGTATCTCGTACGAAGCCCGAGATGGAGGCTAAAAGTTTTGACTCAACAAGAGAGTCTTTGTATCTCGTACGAAGCCAGAGATGGAGGCTAAAAGGTTTGACTCAACAAGAGAGTCTTTGTATCTCGTACGAAGCCTGAGATGGAGGCTACAAGTTTTAACTCAACAAGAGAGTCTTTGTATCTCGTACGAAGCCCGAGATGGGGGCTAAAAGGTTACTGTTTCAGTTGAGTGACAGGTCCAGTATGTTGGTTCAACGAGAAAATCAGTCTTTATATGAGTAACACTGTACTCATGGATTTGATCTGAGAATCGGAATTATTTCCTGTTCTTTAAGGAAACGGGGAATCTAAAGGGTATTTGAGACTGTCCAAGTCTGCGGGTGTTTCCTTACTCTAGAATGTCTCTGAGACTCAAGGAAATTAGACTGTCCAAGTCTAGAGTTTTATCTTTTGTACTATGCTTAAAGAAACAGTAGTAGTACGTTCACTGTAGAAAGATCTAGACTCTTTGAAAGACTGTTCTATTAAGATGACTAATTTCTGTTCCTATACCTCTAGGAGGTCGTCGGGACAATTTGTACGAAGCCCAAGAGGAGGCTGGAAACTTTTAAGAAGCCGAGGGACAATTTGTACGAAGCTCAAGAGGAGGCTATCATTCCCGGAGGAAGAAATCATTTATACGAAGCCTAAGAGGAGGTTGTGAATACTTCTAAGAAGCCGACGGGTCCTTGTACAATGCCCAAGAGGAGGCGGGGATGCTTTTAAGAAGCCAGTGGGTCCCCAAACCCCGGGAAGTTCAAGACAGGCTATTCACAAAGAATAGATCAAGCCAGGAAAGTTTGAGAATTTGGAAGAAACTCAAGGGATGCAATTCACGGAGAAGAGATCATCTCTGGGGAGTAGAGTTTCTTGACAATTCCTAAGGAGGACAGCCGAAGAGAAGACTGTATCTGGTGCTCCTATGGGGGATCTAGTATTGTCTATTTCTAAGAACGATCGAAACGGCTTTACCTAGTGCTAGACGTAGTTGCCGGGGAAACTCTAAATATATATACTATTATTACACAGTCGATATGAGTTTATGAAAGAAGACTTACAATGAAACAGCCCCACAATACAGTTATATGTATATGAAAGCGGTAAATGAAAGCATATAAACATTTACTCGGTTGTAGAGCTTCCATGCTGTTTGGTTAATTGTTCAACAAAGAAAGATTGAAAACAACAGTATATTTTAAAATCAAAGGAGAAAGTGCTTTGAAAGGAAATATTGGGGCTTACAGCTCAAGGAGAGACCCAAGTTTTTAGTAGTGATTGCACTGTGATATGAGTTTGTACAGTGGGACTTATACAATAAGTGAGACCCCAAAATGGGTTATGTAAAAAAAAGGGGTTGGGACTTACACTCTATTAGAGGCCCAAGTGAGTTTGAAGAAAAGAAATGGGTCTTACTACTCGAGGGTAGGCCCAATGGTTAATTTTGAAAAGGACGACGATCGCGCCGAGGTTTTGGAAACACCGTGGGACTTATACAAGTGATTGAGGCCCAAAATTTTGGTATTTACAAAGGAATTGGGTCTTACACTCTATTAGAGGCCCAAAGGTTTAAAAATGAAAAGAAATGGGACTTATAGCTCAAGGAGAAACCTAATGGTCTTTTTTGTTAAAAGGCGATGATCGCGCCGAACTTTGTAAATGTACAGAGGGACTTATACAATGTCTGAGGCCCAAAATATTTTATTTACAAAAGGGGTGGGACTTACACTCTATTAGAGGCTCAAGTGTATTTGAGGAAAATAAATGGGGCTTACAACACGAGGGGAGGTCCAGATGATTTTCAGTTTGAAAATGGCGATCGCGCCGAGATTTTTAACGTATCGGGACTTATACAATAACTGAGGCCCAAAATATTTTTGTACAAAAAGGGTTGGGTCTTACACTCTATTAGAGGCCCAAAGTGTATTTTGAAAAAAGATTTGTTAGGGTGAAAATCAAAGATACTCCAATTTTATTTTTTAAAGGCATTTTTCAAAGAAAAATCAAGTAAAAAATGATAAAAATATCAAATAAAATCATTAATCATGTTATAAACAATGATTAAGGTTTATGAAAAAGTATTTTATCCACATGAATATTTAAAATCATTTTGATTTTAAAAATCAAGAAAAAGAAATCATTTTAAAAGCATTTAAAACAATTTAAAACAATATTTTTAAATATATTAAAAATAATCTAAAAATAATATTTTTTTGTGATTTTTTGTGGATTAAAATATTATGGGGTATGAATTAGAAAATGATGATTTTTGCTATGTAAAAGAATTGGTTGGGTTTTGAAAATAAAATAAGAAAAAGAGGAAAGATGTCACAACATCATCTTCGACATCTCTTATGGGGCAAAAAACCAGTATTGAAACTTTAGTTTTTAACACCTTTTTTATCAAATTTCAAACACTCATAACTCTCTCAATTTTTAACGGAATTAAAATCCGGAAGTACCTATCTTGACCATTTTTTGCAAGGAATCCAATGGTACCACACATACACACTGAAACTAGACGTACAAAACACGCGAATCGAAAAACCAGAACTGCACTTAATTTAAAACATTGTTTCTCGTCAAATTTCCAACACGCGTAACTCTCTCGATTTTTAACGGAATTAAGATTCGGAAGAGCCTATCTTGACCGATTTTTCGCAAGGAATCCAATGGTATTACTCATGCACACTGAAACTTAATGTACAGAACACACAAATTAAAAAACCAGAACTGGACCGTTAATTCGACGTCGTTTCGCGTCAAATTTCCAACACGCGTTACTCTCTCGATTTTTAACGGAATTAAGATCCGGAAGAGCCTATCTTGACCTTTTTTCGCAAGGAATCCAATGGTATTACTCATGCACACTGAAACTTAATGTACAGAACACACAAATTAAAAAACCAGAACTGGACCGTTAATTCGACGTCGTTTCGCGTCAAATTTCTAATGCGCATAACTCTCTCGATTTTTAACGGAATTAAGATCCGGAAGAGCCTATCTTGACCGATTTTTCACAAGGAATCCAATGGTACCACACATACACACTGAAACTCAACGTACAAAACACACGAATCGAAAAACCAGAACTGCACGTTAGTTTTCGACGTCGTTTCGCGCCAAACTTCCAACGCGCGTAACTCTCTCAATTTTTATCGGAATCAAAATCCTTAAAAACCTATCTTGACCGATTTTTCACAAGGAATCCAATGGTATTACTCATGCACACTAAAAATTAACATACAGAATGCACAACGCAAAAAACCAGAACTGGACTGTGATTTTAAAACAACATAAACTCCACATATAAACATGTTAAAATGCAAACAGTGGGAGGATCATAGCATACACATTAAGGACTACATTTTTGCTTCAATAATTGTTCAATATGATGCATGTATGTGGACAACAAAGGAACGCATTATTCAAAGAATTCAAGTTGTGAATTTTACCTCTTTTTTGGAGATTTTATGCAACCTACCAAGTGCTTTGTTCCAGAAATGATTTGATGCTTTGGACACCCTCAAATGACCTCTTAGAAGCTTTTAGGATGGTTGGAATCAGCTGGAAACCTCTGGAGCAAGTTTGAGCACTTTCTTCCAAAATCGGCAAAAGTGGCCAAAATGCCAACTCTCTCAAATGGTGTTCCAGATGTGTGGCACCATTTGGGACAGTTCAAGGATGATATTTGGAGTGTGTTTGAGGTTTTATCTGGTTTGGAAAGTGACTGAATCAAGACATGACTTGAAAAATACAAAAAAGTCCAATTTTGAGGTTTTGAGAGGTGACTTTGTGATGTTGGTGTTATAGGTCACTTGTGAGAGTTTGGATCACCTACATATGATGTTTATGAGGTGTTAGGATCATGAGCTGTGATGGAAATTCTCTCTAACTCAAAAACTCATAATTTCCTTACTAAAGAAGGCATTTTGGAATGAAAGAGAGAATTTGAGGAAAGCATCTGTTTGATGGCTTTGGTGTACTCAAACTGAGCACAAATGAGCTCTATTTATAGTAGAGCAAGTTTGTTTTGCAAGCAATAGTGAATGGTGGATGCAACAGAGATTTGGCAAATGTTGGCCAATGAAAATCCAAGTCTCCTCTAGCCATTGACTAGAGGTTAGAGCACAGGCCTTTGGTTCCCTAGTTGTTGGATGAATCTTGACTGAATTCAGTTGGAGAAAGCTCAGTTCATGCCACCTCTAAGCATCAATTAAATGCTCCAAACCAAAATTGGAGTCTTGTCCCTCTTTTAGGGATTTCTAGGTTTTGGCATGCTAGTTTTGGTTCCTTGGACTTGGGAGGCTCATGGATCAGATCACCCCCCTTAGATTTGATCCTTAGATGTGTCCAAAATGATGACAAGGCTTGAAAATTCGTGTGGCACAAGAAATGTGCAAATCTGCCCTGAAAAATTCAGCTGCAGCAAACCTTTTTGTAAAATCCATAACTCCCTGCTCGAGTATGCTACATGGACGTTCTAGGACTTTCTGGAAAGCTGAGATGACGTACTTCAACTTTGATGTTTGGCCCTAGACCTGGTTCAACTTGGATCATGGAGAAAAACAACCTTGAAGTTGGGACTTCATGCTGAAATTACAAGGCAGATTTTGGCTAAGTGCTGAAAAATGTCAATTTTAGGTTTTTAGCCATTTTGATCCAACCATAACTCAAAATCCATGATGAATTGGGATGAGGTGTAGTTGACACTTTTGTAGAGGGCCATGAGGGCTACAAATCAACCTTTGAATGGGGAAAAATGGCTTTGTGGTTTAGGAGTTATGATCCTCCAAAGTTGGTACCCTTGCCACTTTATTTCATAACTTAGAAAATTTTCTAAGTTTTTATGGTTACCCCTTTTTAAAGTTATCCCACTTTTCTTGATTTTTCTTGATGAATGATGATTCCAATCACACATTAACATCATTTTAGGGTTAAAAAACCATTTTTATGAAAAATCTCAAAAAGTCAAAGTTTGACTTTTGGGCACAGTTGACTTTTTATCAGATGAATTCCAAACTGTGCGATCCTTTATGAAATCAAGTCCTTGACCTAAATCAAACTTGATGGACATGTTCCATAGGTGTTATAGGGTGTATTGAATCGTGTCCCAAGGTTTGGGAGCATGTCTGGGTCAAAAGTCAAAGGTACAGTTGACTTTTCCCGCGAAACCCTAACTGTGGTTCAGATGAAATTGAAACTTGTTGCTCAAGCTTCTTGGATCAATCCATTGTTGCAAATGGATCAATGTGGTGTGTTAGGGATCCTCAAATCCTATCTTGAGGCCTTGGCTCGTGTTTTGTCCCAAAAGTCAACTTTGGGGTGAATTAGGTCAAGAAACCCTAATTCCGGATTTCTGGTAAATGCATCCCCTGAGGCTAAATTGACTTGATGATGGGGTTTATGATGTTCCATGGAGCATATTAGGATATGCTTTGAAGCATTGGCTCATGCCCAGAGGAAAATTTCCATCTGGAGGCCCTAGTCGACCAAACCCTAATTTGGTGACACTGGCGATCCTGAGGCTTGATCCACCTAGAAGAGAGCAGCCTTGTGCTTAATCCTTGAAGTGAGAGTCCTCTTGATCCATTGTGGATATTTGAGAGGCTAGACAAGTTGAAGATCATGTCATTTCTTGATCCTTTGTCTAAGAGCTCTGAGAGGGTTTGAAACCCTAGTTCTGATTGTAGTGAGTGTTTACCCATCTTTGGGGAGACTAATGAGGTACAAAGGTACATCCATATTGTGCTGATGATTTGCACCATGATGGGAAATCTTAGTGGTCAAAATTTGGGGTATGACACTTTAACTGTAGGTGGCAACCCAAAGTCACTGTGATTTGTGAATCTAAGGATTTAGCGACTATACGCTCTTTTTGGAAAATTGCAGGAACACGAGATGAAACTAAAAAGACTTGTTGATGACAAGAAAAATAAGAAAAGTATCGCACTAAAAACCACAAACATTAAAGACATGGATTCAAAAGATATAGAGTGTCAAAGTAAAACTAATAAATTCTTGGAATTTATGTTTCATAAATTCAAAGAATTCCTAAAGCACAAAAAGCAAACTTCAAGGCTCTAAAAGCAAAGTGAAGAAAGTTCCTCTTCCATTCCTACATGTCATGAATGGAGAGAAAGGGCAAATTGTTGAACCCTAAATTTTTACCCCTAAGATTTCGCACATTTCATTTGCATCTTATACCATAAACAAGATCACAATCTGTGTTTCTCCTGAGTATCTGTATATTATTCTCACCTGTTTCTGTTTACTAACCTCTAACCAAAATACCAAAAATTTGTTGCAGTTTCTCTTTTTGTGTGTTGTGCAGGTTTGTCAAAGCTAGGGCATAACTTCAAGTCACATGTGTTTGTTCGTTCATGATCCAGTTCATATGGATGTTTGACCTAATCTTGGTCAAACTATCAAAAGATTGCTTCAAGTGAAAATTATTTATTTCAGTGGGCTATTTCTCAAGCAGTGACTATCAAGTTGTTGTGTGGTGATATCCATCATGTTCATCTGAGTTCACCAGTCTAAATTTGGTTCAAGTTGTGGATTTATTTTCCCAGAGGTTGATTCAGACGAATTTTGAAATTTTTCAGAGGATATTTGTTTCAGATGTTTTGTTCCTGTGGCAAGATTGTTCAGTGGTATTTGTGCTATGGAAAACTTCAGATGATTCGTTTGGCTATTGCTTAAGTGACAACATTGTTCAGTGGTAGTTATGCTTCATTTACTTTATCAGAGGCTTGTGGAAAAATTCAAGATTTGTTTTGGGCTAAAAAAGGAAAATCATCACTTTATATCCATTCCAAAACCATATTTCTATACCAAAATTCCACAAAAATATGGCATGATTTTCAAAAAAATAGGAAAGTCCAAGTTACATCTTAGTCCAAGTCTATTACTTTGTACAAATCATTACAATCAAAATTTACAACAAAAATAAAAGGAAGACAATGAGCCCATGAAGGAAAGCTTCACGCAGCCAAGCCATCTCATATCTCAAGCCGAGCCAACGTTCCAAAAACTACAACAAGCCTCACAATGCAGCCTACACCAAAAGCAAAACGTGAAACAAAACGACCTGCAAGTGACAAAACGCAGCTTCATGTGAGAACAAAACGACACAATGCGCAAATGAGATCAAAACACAACAACTTGAAACGAGTTGCATCACACACACTGCACATCAATTCCAAAACGACTTCATGAAACGTGAAAACGGCAGCAGAAAATTTCGACTTAAAATCACTCTCCTCGCCTATAAATTGGACGGTTTCGTTCACAATTCTCTCAAGCTTTCCGTAGCCAAAGAATCCCTGCTAAAATTCATTCTCAATTTCATCAATCTTCAACCTCTTTAATTTCAAACTTTCCCACCTTCCTCAAATCTTCAAACTCCAAAACCTGCAGAATTCAATTCAAAGAAACACAAATCATCTTGCAACTCAATTAAATTTCATCAAATTCACAACATCAACAACAACACATCGAAGCAAAAAACGTGAATCTGAGAGGAGGAAGAGATCGAACATTACCGGATTCCGCTCCAAAGGTGCTTACGAGTTCGATTTCGTTTAATTTATGTTGTTGATTCATTGTGGAATTGAGAAGAGTATGGTGTTTCGATCCTTTCTGGCCTATTTCCGTGTTCCGCCAATGACAATTTCGCGGCTCGTTGATCCATGAGCAGTGTCGCCGGCGCGATGAAGAAAAGAAGAAGATGATGAATCCTGTTTTATGATTCTTCTTTTCTTTTTTAACATTTTTTTATTTTTCTTTTATTTTTTTAAGGAGCTTGGGCCTTGGCCCGTCTCAATACATCTCTCACCACCTCCTTGTTCTCTTTAATCACCTCCCTCTCTTTCTTAATTTTCTTTCTTAATTTTCTTTTTAAATTTTCTTTTATTTTTTTTTATTTTAAATCTAATTTCTATTATGTTTTTATATAGATATTAATATTACTCTTCTTTTTCTTTAAAGTTTTTTTTAAGCTCTTAGAAAACATTTCAAAAAAATCGTTAAAAATATTTTTGATTTTTATTTCTTTTTATTTTCATTTTGTTAAATTGTTGGTTGTTGATGGATCATAACTTGTTAGATCCATTTTTTTTCCTCTTCATCTTATTTCTTTTTCCTTTTGATCGATGAAAGTCTTATGGATCTTGGAATTCCTTTGTTGAATTTGGATCAAGACTAGATCGTTACCATTTTTCTTTTCGTGCGATATTGCTTTCAGATGACGATTTACATATCGTTCATCTAGCATGCATTAGCACAAAGATCTATTGACCGGCCTCATTGTAGGGTAATTACTCCGTAAATTACTTGGCGATTGCTTAACATAGCGCAACATTATGTCCCTTATCGAAAAACAACTCAATGTTGATTGATATTTTGTATTAGGTTCAAAATCTATGAAGCTTGTTGTTGTAGAGGCTTTGATTTTATCAATATTCTAACAAGTTCTCATTAACCTTGACCTAAGTGCAATTATTCAATTATTATTGATCACTCACTCTAACAACTAACAACTAATCACTAATTTCTAACTTTTACTTTTACAATTCCTTCTCGCTCCCTATCTCTCTTTTACTTTTATACTCCATTATTATCATTTCATATCATGTTTATGCTTCCACAATTTTTCCTTTGTCCGTTGGACATATGTTTATGCTTCCGCAATTTTTCTTTTGTTCGTTGGACACATGTTTATGCTTATGCCTTTTTCTCTTTGTCCACTTGGACCAAAAAAATTAATAAAGGCCAAAACCTCTAAAAAACTCGTGCTTCTAATCTTGGACTATGGTTACTATCCTTTGCAACGGACATGGAATTTTGGCACCTAGACCTTGGACTTCAATGCCATTCTAGGATCCTTGGACTTAGTACTAGGACATCCAATGCTATTCTTGGAACATTGGACTTAGAACTAGGACCTTTTCCCTTTGCTTTGGAATTATGGTTCGAAGACTTTGAAGACTTGTGCTTTTGCATGGTTTATGGTGAAGATAACTACATTTGTGGTTAGATCTTTCTTATCCTTTGCTTTTACTTTATGCTTTAGGATAGTCACTTCATCCCCACCCCATTCTTCAATTTTCAAAACTCTCTCCCTTTTTCAAAATATTATTGATTTCAAACTATCACCTCTTTCATAATCAAACCTTGACTTTGTCAAGTGATTTTACTCTTTTCTTTTCATTTCTTAACAAATGCTAAACTACATAAGTATATTGACACCTTTTTCAAAAGACTTTAAAAAACACCAAACTCATTCAAACTCTTTTGTGCCCTCGTGCACTTTTCCTTTAACTTTTTTAATAAGTTTAGACATGATTCATCTCTTTAAGAGGAATTATTCGCTTGGAAATAACGACTTGTCTTTACATTTAAAATCAACCAAAACAAACAAATTTCATTATTTGTACCACGAATTACGAGGTTTTGATCCTACATTGCACTCGGTGGGTACGTAGGCATGAGACGATAAGTCTCTCCAAACACAAAAATCTTAAAAACAATTTCTCCTCTCATCTCCTCAATCTCTTTTCAAACAAACTTTTTCAGACCAAAAAGCGTAAATATTTCAAAGGGTTCCTATAGAGTACTATAGACATTTTGGGTGCTAACACCTTCTCGTTGTGTAACCAACCCCCTTACCCGGTTTCTCTTCACTTGTTCTTGTTTAGAGCTTGTGTAGGTTTTGTTCGTTCTTTTTCCTTTCCTTTTTTGGATGAAATAAAAGTGTGGTGGAGACTCTTGCTTTTTTCGTGTTAAGTTAATTAATAGCTTACACTCACGATTTTGCCGCTACACGTATAATATTAAACTGCCATTAAAACCAGAGAATAAACCAAAATCAAATATATTTTAAGAAATCCCAGAGAGAAGAAAAAAGAGCATACATATCCTGAGATAACAATGATATGGAATCCTCGGATAAGGAAGAAGCAAACATTTGTCTCATGGAAATCATCAAGATGATGAGGTAACCTCTCACTTTTATTATCAAGATTTATTTCACATTAGTAAGAAGCTAACAACAGAAACAAGTAAATTAGAACAAATTATCTCTACCTCCAAATACATTATCTCTTCCCTTTAATTGAAAAGTAAAAACCTGTTGGAAGAAATAAAAAGTCTTAGTGAGAGACAAAATGATCTAATTCAAAACTCTACCTCATCTCATGAAGTCTTAGGTGAATCTTTGATTTTTGTACAAATCCTTAATCTTACCCTTTAAGTGTTATAGTTAATTAAAGCTTTATTGCACAAATTACTTAGCATTAAGTAAGTTGTGTAACAAAGGTAATATAGTATGTTTAATTCCTCTATATGCATGTCTATAAAAACCTAAATGTAAAATCCTTTTAAAACTTTTCAAAAATATCGTGACTTTGAAAGAATTTATACATATTACCTTTGGTGAACTAACCCCTAGTAGGTAGAAGTAGAGGTTGTTAATTTTACAATTATCACTTAAAAAACATCCTTGGAAGATGAAAATCAAGGGAAAGAAAAATATCAAAGATAAGAATAAGCCCACATTCCAAATGGAGAGATTCAAGTTAAAGAAGTCACCTTAAGAGAATCAATGTCTGACTTAAGAATGGATGACCATTATTTTAATGTAGATATTTTTAAGGGGACACAAAGCTCTACAGTTGATGCTCAACTACCCTTAGTAGTAACAAGATGTGACTCCTAAAGAGTGAAAACTTTTACCGGTGTTTTCTGAAGGTAGCAGCTTGTCAGAGGAAGGAAATCTTGTTCCTACCTTTATTCTTGGGGATAGAAACCCTACTGGGGATGACAGATGGGACATTCCATCTGAAGTAATTGATCATTCATTCAGGGTGTACTGATCACATGGAGTATTTTGATTCCACATTTTGAAGTTTGATCACTTCCGGAGAAGCCGTCGATGTTCCTTTTTGTGTTCAGTAATCAAATGGAAATTGTCGTCTTTATTTTAAAAGCGGAAGTAAAAAATCAAAATTCATTTTTGAAAACAAAAGTAAATTCATTTTCTGTGTTCCAAGAATGTTAATCAGATAAACATGTCATTTTGCAAAGCAGAATAAATGAGAGTTGCAAACAAAAGGCACAAGGGCTCAAATTTATTGATAGAATGATAATCAGCCTAATGCGTGATTCCATGGAGCATTATAAAGTTTTAGAAAATGGTAATTTAAAGGGAAAGGGGCTACATTGAAACATAACGACCACTATCCTTTCACCAACTTTGAATTCTGGATATTTTTGAGCTTCTGTTGAAGGTGACCTCTGATTGAGGATTTCTCAACAGATGACGTATCCTCTGAGGAGCCAATCTTATCGGAGGCAGATACTTGCCATAAATCCCTAATTTTTGTCTAGATTTCCTTTTCACGTTTTCAATCCATCGGGATAATTATCGTTTATGTCTCTAGTTTTTGCCCGGACATCCCTTTCGGGTTTTCAGTCCACCGAGACGCTCTTTTGGCCTAAGTCGCCCTTTCGGGTTTTCAACTTAACGAGCTATTTTTTTTAGGCGAAGTATTTCTTGACTGTATCAACATTTGTGGGATAAGTAAACTCCTCTCCATCCATGGTTGTGAGTTTTAAGGAACCGCCTGAGAAGGCTTTCTTAACAACATATGGGTCATCATAATTTGGAGTCCATTTGCCCCTGGAATCAGTGAGAAATGATTGTATCTTCTTGAGCACGAGGTCTCCTTCTCTAAAGACACGGGGTCGGACCTTTTTGTCAAACGCCTTCTTCATTCTTTGCTGATATAACTGACCATGGCATAAAGTCGTCATTCTCTTTTCTTCTATTAGGTTCAATTCATCGTATCTACTTTGACACCATTCATCTTTCGTTAGCTTGGCTTCCATCAAGACTCTTATTGATGGGATCTCTACTTCTATGGGGAGTATTGCCTCCATGCCGTATACTAGTGAGAAAGGGGTTTCCCCTGTTGAAGTGCGGACAAATGTACGATAACCGTGAAGAGCATATGGTAGCATCTCATGCCAATCTTTGTAGGTTACAACCATCTTCTGAATGATCTTCTTGATATTTTTGTTGGCTGCTTCTACCACTCCATTCATTTTAGGCCGGTAGGGAGATGAGTTATGGTGTTTAATTTTGAACTCGTCACATAATTCTTTCATCATTTTGTTGTTCAGGTTTGATCCATTATCAGTAATGATCTGGCTTGGAACACCATAATGGCATATGAGATTGTTCTTGATAAATCGGACCACTACTTGTCTGGTTACATTGGTATATGATACTGCTTCGACCCATTTAGTGAAGTAATCAATGGCTACCAAGATGAACCGATGTTCGTTTGAGGCTTTGGGTTCAATCATGCCAATCATGTCAATTCCCCATATAGAAAAAGGTTATGGAGAAGAAAGAACTTTGAGATGTGTTGGCGGTACATGGATTTTGTCAGCGTATATCTAACACTTGTGACATTTCCTCATGTGCTTGTAGCAATTAGATTCCATTGTCAGCCAATAATATCCTGCTCTCAGAATTTTTCTTGCCATTGTGTGTCCATTGGCATGATTGCCAAAGGATCCTTCGTGAATCTATTTCATTAACATGTTTGCTTCGTGTTTGTCTACGCACCTGAGCAAAACCATGTCGAAGTTTCTCTTGTAGAGCACATCATTGTTCAGGACGAAGTTGCCAGCCAGTCTTCTGAGAGTCTTCCTATCTTTTCTTGATGCCACGAGCGGGTATTCTTGTCTTTGAAGGAAGCATTTGATATCATGATACCATGGTTTGTCATCAATGACTGCTTCACCCGTAAATATGTAAGCTGCCTTTTCAAGGCGCATTATGTCAATCTTGGGTACGTCGTTCCATCGATTCACACTAATCATGGAGGATAGGGTAGCCAGTGCATCAGCCATGTGGTTTTCTTCACGAGGGATGCGATGAAACTCAATCTTGTTGAAGAAGGGTAACAACCTTCTTGCATAGTCTTTGTAAGGAATCAATTCCAATTGATATGTGTTCCATTCTCCTTTGATCTGATTTATAACCAGGGCTGAGTCTCCATACACATCCAAGTTCTTTATCCTTAACTCGATAGCTTCTTTGAGGCCCATGATGCAAGCTTCGTATTCAGCCTCATTGTTTGTACATTTGAATGTCAATCTGGTAGTGAGATGAATATGGGTACCCTAAGGGGTAATAATGATTGCCCCTATTCCATTTCAGTAAGCATTGACAGCTCTGTCGAATATTAGTCCCCATTGGGAACTTGGCTCTGGCCCTTCGCTTGGTAGCGGTTCATCGCAAACTTTCATTTTCAGGTACATTACATCTTTGTCTGGGAAGTCAAATTTGATCATTTCCTGATCGGCAATCGGTTGATGAGCCAAATGATAGGCTAAAATACTTACTTTGACGGCTTTCTGAGCATGGTACTCGATGTCGTATTCTGACAATAACATCTGCCAACGGGCAATTCTTCCCGTTAAAGAAGGCTTTTCAAATACGTACTTGATCGGATCCATTTCGGAGATTAACCAAGTAGTGTAACAAATCATGTACTGGCGAAGACGTTTAGCTGCCCAAGCCAAAGCGCAGCAAGTTTTCTCGAGCATAGTGTATCGAGTTTCACAGTTCATGAATTTCTTGCTTAAGTAATAAATGGCAGACTCTTTTCTTTTGTCTCGCCTCGTTGGCCAAGCACACAACCCATGGAGTCTTCCAAGACTGTTAAGTAGATGATTAGTGGTCTTCCTTCCACTAGAGGAGACAGAATCAGTGGATTCAGCAGATATTCTTTGATGTTGTCGAAAGCCTTTTGGTAGTCTTCTGTCTATATACAACTTAGATTCTTTCTGAGTAGTTTGAGGATTGGCGTGCATGTCACGGTCATGAGAGATATGAATCTTGAGATGTAATTCAGACGTCCCAAAAATCCTCTTACTTGTTTTTAGTCTTTGGAGCGAGCATTTCTCGAATGGCCTTGACTTTGCCGGGATCAACCTCAATTCCTTTTTGGCTGATGATGAATCCCAAGAGCTTTCCTGAACGAACACCGAATGTACATTTGTTGGGATTCAAGCGGAGTTTGTATTTTCTCAAACGCACGAATAGTTTTGACAAATTCTTCACATGTTCTTCTTCTGTTTTAGATTTGGCAATCATGTCATTGACGGACACTTCAATCTCTTTGTACATCATGTCGTGAAACAGAGTTGTCATAGCCCCTTGATAAGTTGCTCCTGCGTTCTTCAGACCGAATGACATTACTTTGTAAAAAAAGGTGCCCCATGGGGTGATGAATGAAGTTTTTTACATGTCTTCTGGTGCCATTCTGATTTGATTATTGCCCGAGAATCCGTCCATGAAGGAGAATACTTTGAATTTTGTGGTGCTGTCAACGAGCATGTCAATGTGTGGTAAGGGAAAATCATCCTTTGGACTTGCTTTGTTTAAATCTCTGTAGTCCACACACATTCTGACGTTTCCGTCTTTCTTAGGAACTAGAACTATGTTGGCTAGCCATTAAGGATACTCTGAGGTGGCAAGGAAACCTCCATCGATCTGTTTCTGCACTTCCTCCTTAACTTTGACGGCCATGTCTGGATGAGTCCTTCTCAATTTTTGTTTGACTGGCGGACATTCTGGTTTCAGGGCCAAGTGATGTTCCACGATGATGGTATCCAACCCTAGCATGTCTTGGTAGGACCAAGCAAACACATCTGAAAATTCTTTGAACAGTTCTATCAGGCCTTTTTTGACAGTTAGACTGAGTAGTGCTTCGATTTTGACTTCTTTTCTATCTTCTGAACACAAGTTGACTGTTTCCAATGGTTCTTTGTAAGGTTGAATGGACTATTCCTCATGTCTGAGTAGTCGAGAGATCTCATCTGGAATTTCTTCATCCTCCTCTTCTTCGACTTCAAATACCGAGAACTCAAAGTTGGGAGAAGACATTGGATCGTAGGTTTCAATGGTGTTTAAAACAAGTAATTTGCACGACGTGATGATTCCTTTTTAGAAAAGACAGAGAGAATGCAAAAGTGTGTGCAGTGTATATTTTTTTGAAAACGCTTGTTTTTATTTTGGTCTATTTTTTAGGATAACCATTTTTTGAAAAAACAAAAAGTGAAAATAGCAATAAATGCAGGAATTTAGAATGACATTCTTTATTTATGATTTGTCGATTCTTGAAACACAAACCCTATAAAACAAAAAAAATTTCCCTCTGGGCGAAGCGAAGAGGTACATTTACTGCAAAGCAAGCCCTATAAGTGAAAGGTAAAAACAAAGACAAGAAAATTACTTTGATTTATGAATGACATTCAGGACATCAACCGCAACTCAATGGCGACGAACTCCTCTGTGGATCACAAAGTCCGATACTTTTCTTCCGGGATTGTCTTCAGTAATAACACTGATCTCTGGCAGAGTTGGATCACTAGAGTCTTCTTCCCATGCAGCGTTATCTTAAGGGGAGTCTTATATTGTTTCTTCAATAGTATTTCCATTTTCAAGAGGATCTCCCCATCCAGTTGGTTGGATGTCCTCATATCTGATGCGAGAGCTTTCGGGGGCAGTGTACTTCACTAGGAAGTCGTACTCGCCGCTTGGCTGTCCCATGGTATACCAAGTTTCTGAGGGGATAGGTGAGTCACCTTCTTCAATGACGTTGACCTCAGGAAATGCAAAGTTAATATATTCTTGTCTTGCGATTCTTGCAATTTTATCAACATGAAGTTTGATACTTTCAGAATTTTCCTGGTAAGGTTTCCACAGCTCTGGGAGAACGGATGGATTTTCCTCAAGGTCATTCAGTAGATATGCATTTTTTGGCTGACTCTTTTGCCCTGAGTCTTCCACGTAAGGTTCCCAAATGGGCGAATTATCCATAGGATCATATGAGTTGTAATCAAAGTTGTCTTTCATTAGAGTATCTTCTTCCAATGAGTTGGGTGGAACACGGCATCCTTCAGGATCACAATCTCCTTAGATCATTCTGACATCTGATCTTGCTATATATCTGGGACTTTTCTTCAGAGAGCAAAATGGCATGTATGTTTCTTCTTGAGATATATAACCTTCATCGTTGAAATAGGACTCTCACTCTTCATCTGTATCAGAAGAGGTGTTCTTCTCGATGGTGTGGACTTCTTGAGAAATCGGGTGGAGGAAGCCTTCACTATGGAAGAAATCTTGAATGGGACGAAAGTTTTCATCCCTTCTTGTAGTCTTGGTAATTGTTGGAGAAAAACCGAGACCTTTTCTTGTCTTGTTATCAACAGGAACCATAATTTTCCCCCATCCTTTTATGTCACCGCTTCCCATTATTTGGAGAGAATCTTTGTATGAGGAAATTGACGTTCGTTTTTCTTGATGATTCTCATTGCTCACATAGAGTGCTTGAAATTGAGTTCCAACGACTTCTTCTGGTTCTAAATAGGATAAGGATGATAGGTTGCTCACGATTAAATCTTGTTCTCCGCATACCGTGACCAACTTGTCATTCTTGACAAACTTCTACTTCTAGTGAAGTGTCGAAGTGACTGCCCCTGCTTCATGTATCCAAGGTCTTCCTAATAAACAACTGTATGCTGCTCGAATGTCCATGACTTGGAAAGTGACTTGGAAAGTGTAGGGACCAATGGTTATGGGAAGGTCGACTTCGCCGATAACTTTTTCCCTGGATCCGTTGAAGGCTTTGACTATGATTTCACTGTCTCTCATGGGAGTACCTTGAAAAGATAGCTGTACCAAAGTTGATCTTGGCATGACGTTCAAGGATGAACCTGTGTCTACCAGTACGTTGGCTTAAGCATCATCCTGGCAACTGACTGTGATATTGAGTGCCATGTTATGATTCTTGCCTTCCTCTGGAAGTTCTTCATCACTGAAACCCAAATTGTTGCAGGAAGTAATGTTGCTAATAATGCTGTCAAACTGACTCACTGTCACATCTTGTTCTACAAAGGCCTGTTACAAGACTTTCGGTAGAGCTTCTCTGTGAGCTTCTGAACTGAGCAAGAGAGATAATACGGATATCCGAGAAGGAGTTTGTAATAATTGATCTACAATGTTGTATTCACTTCTATGGATGAGTTTTAACATTTCATCGTTATTTTTCACAAGTTCTGCACTGCTGGATTAGCCAATTTGTTGATTAGGAACTTCAGCTTGAGGTTCCTTTTCTTTTGCAGGTACTCCAACTCCTTTGTTGAAGATTTGACCACTTCGGGTGACTCGACTGATATCAGCAATGTTGACAACGGATGGTAGTGGAATTTCTTTTCCATCTTCTATTGTAGTCGCACTGTACTTGTACGGAATAGCTTTCTCTGACTTGTATGGTATTGGTCCCGGCATGTAGATGACCACGTAGGCTATTTGGGTCTTTCAACCATCATAAGTAACCTCAATCGGTTCTAGGTTGGGAACTTTTCTACTGTCAAGAGGGATTTCCATGCGCTTTGGTTCCTTGAGCAAAGGAATTATGGTGAAAACCTCATTGTTAATTCCATAATTAACAGGTTCTCTTCTATTGGAAACTGTGATAGTCCTTTTTTCCAGTAGTCCTTAAATATCATTTTGGACAAGGGGGCAGCCTTACACCATGTTGATTGACTGAGAATTTAGGCGTAGTTGGGTTTCCCCTTGGTCTACCTGATGCTGGAGAGCTGCTCGCGCGAGGTAGCATCCTTGGCTATTTTCTGAACATATTCCACAGCATTCATAATTGTGAGGTGGCACCCTGTCGTACCCACTCTGTATGCAGTGCATCTTTACTAAATCTATTCCCAGCAAGCGCATGTCACATCTTTGGTGTCTGTCCGGATTTCCATTGGTTATGCTAACTTGATGTGTGTCCTCATCCTGGTAGACTGGGAGCCACCAATGTTCTAACAGATGTTGAAGATTTCATTGTACAAGTGCGCAACCTTGATCGTTTTTGGAGTAATCTTTGCAGTCTTGATAATTATGCGAGGACAGAAAACTGAGTCTGACTTGCTTGGCATGCAATTCCATTAGACCGGTATTTATTAAACGAATGTCGAAGATCTGAATCATGTTGACCTGGTAATCATTCTTTTCATGGTAGTCTTGGATCCATCCAAGATCCATTTGACGTCGGAGGGCCTCTTGTACAAAAGAGTATTCCTGATTTTCTTTTGAGCAGTTCGGACAAGCATTGTAATCGTGCAGCGGAAAATTATAGTACTGACTTTGTCTTGAATGCATTGCCACTAGATTGATATCCATTGCGCGGATGTCATAATTTTGAACAATTTTTGGATGTTCATGGGCCATATTTACTTCACGAATCCTGTGATCCTGGATCTAGCCTAGATCCATTTGTTTTTGAAGAACTTCTTGTACAATGACACATCCTTGATTGTTCTTTGAACAAATATCACATTGATGATAGTTGTGAGATGGTACATAGTCATACCCGTTTTTCCTGCAATGCATTTTTACCAGATTTGTTCTTAGTAGGCTTACATCGTCAATTTGATAACTGCTGTCGGGTTCTCCTTTTATCAAGTTTACCAAAGTTTTTTCATGTTACGGCAACGGGTTCATTTGAACATTTGGGTTAATTTCTTTGAAAGATAAAACCCTATTTCTGACGAGCTTTTGTACATCAGATTTAAAGTTGAGGCAATTCTCAATGTTATGTCCTGGTCCTCCTTGATGGTAAGGGCAAGATTGATCGACTTTGAACCAAAAAGGCGGATTATTCGGTACTGTAAGAGGAGTCCTATTTTGAACATGCCCCTTGGCTAGCAAAAGTGGAAATAATTATGCATATAACATTGGTATGGGGTCAAACCCTGGCGATCGTGTGATACGATTGTTATTATTATACTGCGGGCGAGCCTGCTGAAGAGGCTGTTGTTGCCTTTGCTGATATTGTTGTTGATTTGGCTGGCTCTGAGCAATTTGTGGTTAATATGTTGGAGTTGGTGCTGGGTTGATAATGGGAGCTACTGCTGCTACCTGTCGAGGTTAATACCTTCGTCTTTGCTTACCCTGAGAGATATTACTGATATCTCGCTCTTTCTTCTTTTGGAATGTACTCCCGTATCTTTTAGTACTGTTGGACGGCCCTGCCTCTTTGACTAACTGGCCTTCTCGGACTGCTTTCTCAAGGCGTACCCCCATGTTCACCATTTCGGTGAAGTCACTAGGCGCACTGGCGACCATTCGGTCATAATAAAACGAGCTTAAGGTTTTCTAGAAGATTTTTGTCATTTCCTTCTCCTCGAGAGGATGACATATCTAGGCGGCGATTTCACGCCATCTTTGAGCATACTCCTTGAAGGTTTCTTTATCTTTCTAGGACATTGCTCTGAGCTCGTCCCTATCTAGTGCCATGTCCAAATTATATTTATACTGCTGAACAAAAGCTGCCCCATTTGTATTTTTCAAAGTCAGGCACCTTAAATTTGTGCGGTATCTTTACATTAGGGACCAAACAGAGGTCAGAGCCGTCCTTACCAAACAAATCTTGTCCGCGAATGGCATGCAGTTCTTTCTGCATTTCCAAGAATTGTTCCTGGAATTTATTCATCCTTTCATATACTTCTTCATTTCTGCCAGAAGTGGCCTACAGAATTTGTTCTTCTGGGATAGTATGTATCACAGGTTGTGGTATAGACATTACTGCGGTAACTCTTGGCGCTTTAGTGACCTGAAGTTTGTAACCTTCAGGTACAGGAGTCTCCGTTGTAACCCTTGCGTCTTCATTTACCTGAAGTTTGTAACCTTCAGGTCTGGAGGTTCCTGCTATGGCTTCTAGGTCTTCAGTGACCGGAGGTATATATCCTTCAAGTACAAAATTGAAAGGCATGCCCCAGGGAAAACCTTTGGGTATGTTGTACTGAGGATGACTGCCAGGTGTCTCAAATGTTGGTGTAGACATAATCGCTGTGATTGCAGTCCTTTGAGGTGGTTGATCCTAAGTTGTTGCCAGGGATTCAATCGTGTTGTGGAGTTTCTCCAGACTCTCCTTCAAAGCATTGATTTCCTCTCTTAGTTCTATGTTCTCTTCCTCGAGATCGTCCATTTTCTTTTGCCGATTGCCCCGAGTATTGTACGAATGAGACAGTTTGACTCTAAAGCGCGACACATGTGTGAGACTTAATGACAAAGATGTGTTATGTAAGAATGATGAATGATATGCAAAGAATGAGAATGATCATTTTGTTTTGTTTTCAAAAGAACTTTTAACAATTATGTTGCAGATATCATACAGCGGTGGAAACCTTTTATTGAATTCAAAGGATTGCAGTATCTTATAGGGAAAAGTACATTATTTTACAAAGTGCGAGAAAGAAAACTAGGCCTATGGATCCTGAGGTATTCCTAAAGAAAGCTCAAATATTGGTTGCTGAATTTTTCTCTTCTTTGATCGGGCCTCTTCAATCATTGCCGGGTCGATGATCCTTTGCCATGTAAAAGGAGAGAGCAATTTTCTTCGTTCCTCTTGACTTTCTATTGCATGCTGCTCAAATATCTTAATCAGAGCATCATTTTCTTTCAAAAGCTCTTGGATTTTTGTGCATTCCAAACTGATAAACTGGTACTTGTTCTTCCAAAAGTTCTTCTCGCGTTGGACCTTGTTGAAAGCGATCTGGAGCTTCTTTGTGTCATTCATGAAGTAAAGAATGGACTCTTTCAGGGGAAAAACTTCCTAACGAGGGTAAGGCATTTTCAATTTGATGGCTCTAGTTTGTACCCATCGGAGGTAAGGCTCTGCAGAGATGCAGTTTGGCCCTCCTAAGGACTCTCTTTCCTTCCTATGAACATGTTTCCAGGCATGCACAATTTCTTTCTTTAGTGCTCTGTCCTTTTCTCCTTCCTTGAAGAAAAGACCTTCCAGATGAATGTTATGTGGTACATTCTTCATCGGGTATCCAAGTTGAGGACGAGCTAAAATTGGATGATAGTTAATCCCTCCTTTAGTACCAATGAGGGGTACATTGGGGAAACTTCCACATTTGTCGATGATTTTTATTCTGTCATAGATCTGATTGTACCAATCTATGTCATAATGAGTGTGAGACATAATCTTCTGCGACCATTGCATACCACTCTTGAGATCCCAAAAAACAACAGACTTGGGTAAATGGGAAATAAACCATTTGTAGAGTAATGGTACACAGCATGTGATCATCCATCCACTGTACAAATTTCTTAAATGTACTGAATGATAAGCATCCACGAGCAAAGTTGGGACTGGATTCCCAATTAAGAATATCTTGAAAGCATTAATATCGACGAAGTTGTCAATGTTAGGAAAGAGAAATAACTCATATATGAGCAGATCAAAGACATCCTCGAAAGCAGATATATTTCCTATGCTGGCAAAGTATAGGGTTTTCTCCATCAGGAATTTAGCTGGTAAACCCTGGATTCCCCCCTTGGTGGTCATGTGAGTTTTGATATCTGACTCATCCAAAGAGGTAGCTCTTGCAATGGCTTGATCTTTTGGAATTTCTTCTAGTCCCGAAAATGGATCTCGATCAGTGATAGGTAAATCAATCAGATGAGAGTACTCTTTCAGTGTCGGTGTGAGCTGATAATCCAGAAATGTGAAGTAGTGGTATACTTGATCATAGAACTGAATCAATGTAGACAGAACTCCTTCCACCATGTTGACCTTTAAATAGACAACAGTCCTCCATGCTTAGCTCTGAAAGCTTCGGGATTAGTAATCATCCTTCCCAATTTTCTTAGGTCTTCCAGTTTTGGAATTTTGAAGGTTCACTTGTGTGTTTTTCTTCTACCGAAATCCATAGCACGACTTCTGATATTTGCAGCGATTGTTTTAGTTCTTTTAGAAAAAGATTTTTTTTTCTTTTTGATAAAAAGTTTTTTAATGAATGAAATGCATGGATGCATGAATGCAGCAAACAAAAACATTTGAAAACATGGGTTTAAGGGTTCATCGTCACGAGCATGGAGTCATGGATCTACCCATCCCCAAGGTGTGTACTAAGGTCCATTTTTTTGTACCTGTAGAACGGGTTCTAACAAAGGTTCCCAAAATCATTGACCCGTCTTAAGAATATTAACAGCAAACCGACTGTCTCATGAGAGCTGCAATATCCCCAAGATGAATCTCTTTTGAGTGTAGTATCGCGCATTAACTATTCCCGATAGTCACCGCACTACGTCCTAACAAAGGTTAAGTGGGTAAATGTCTACTAATCCTTAGTTTCAAGGGTGCCCAATGGAAAAGTAATGTTTTCACGACTTGCTCGTTCAACATCAGTAATTCCAAAAGGGTACCTCCACTGATTTGGTGGACTTTCAATTTAGCTTGGTCGGGACTCATTTCCTATAAGCCTTCCTGAGTCTACCACCACTTATCTTAATGTGCTCTCAGACTCACCACATGTGTATTAATCACATTTCCAGATAACAGTAATTTAAACAAGTATAGCAGATAAACAGATAGTATGACAGTAAATGATATAAAATGAGAAAGCAAATATAAATAGCAAAAAAATAAATGCAATGCAAGGTCTAAACCTCTTAGGAAATCTAACACTCCCCAGCAGATTCGCCATTTTTCTGTAGCTTCGGTTTTAGTGACGCGACCACTACCGCTTTTAACGCTACTTTGTGATTTTTGTATTTATCCTATAAAGCTTAAAAGGAAGGGGAAGATATCTTCAACTAACCCTACGTGCAAGTGTTTTCTTTAACAAATGCAAAGAGATCTGGAATTAGGGTTTGGTTATACAAAGGGAAGGTACTTGACCTAAGATTTTTGATTTGTGTGCTCGCTAAGATTTCGCAATCTTATGCCAACGTATTCCCGTAAAGAGATTTTAGGAAATCAGAGCAACTGTAGTTCCCCTTATTCAATGGGAGGAATTTTGGTGTCTTGTTCAAAGCACAAGATTGAAGCTACCAGGGTATTTATATCTTGTTCAAAGCCCAAGATTAAAGCTAAAGAGTGTTTGTGTCTTGTTTAAAGCCCAAGAATGAAGCTAAAAGTTGATTGAGAGAGAGAATTTGTCATCTCTAAAGGGAGAAATCTCACTTATTCATCACAAATGTTGAGTAATTGGTTATAATGGAATTTACTTTAACTGGGATGTGTGAAATCCAACAATTCCATATCTTCCTTTATAGGAGAATCGAAATATCATGCTGGTGGAAGCTTTAACTCAGTGTAAAGTAATGTCACTTTTTCCTTTATAAATCTTTCATGCTAAGAGATGGACATTGGCTTGGATATGTAGAATCCAAAGGCTTGCCACTTATATCAGTTAGATGAAAGAGAAACTTTAGCCATGATAAAGGAGGGATTCCAGCTTGGATTTTGAATCAACAAGTGTGCCACTTACATGAATTATCTGGAAAAAAAGGTTTTGATTGTTTGTTTTGATATGTGATGTATAGAGGGGATATCCTCCTACAGAGACGACTCATGGTCTCATCTGTGGGGATGATGGATTTTGTGCCTTGATTAAAGCCCAAGGTTGAAGCAAAAAAGGGTTGAAAACTGACTCAACTGGGGAGCATTATATTTGTCTTGTACAAAACCCAAGATTGAGGCTGACTGTGGGGAAATCATTATATGAAGCCTAAGAGGAGGCTAACTCTTGTTGAGGATTTAATCAAATCCAAGGGAAGGTCTGAACTTTTTTTAGGAATCCAAAAGGAAACTAACTCTTGCTGGGGATTAGAGAAGAGTTGATTTATCAGATACCATGAGGCTCTGATACTCTTGGGGATTTGTTGATTGTAATTTGATCTTGGCTGGGGATTTTTAAAGATGAAAGCCAAATATTGTTGAGGACCAGAAGGGCCTTGGAGGATGATTTTGAATGCCTTAAAGGTTTTGACTTTCCTGGAGGTTGGTGTATTGATAAAGATGACTAGGGTATATCCTATGTTTTTAGGAAGCCTGAGGATTCTTGTATTAAGCCCAAGAGGAGACTATGAGGGTGAGACTTTCCAAGTCTACTTGTATGAAGCCCAAGAGAAGGATGAGACTACCCAAGTCTCTTAAGAAGAGGAAGACTCTAGTTGGAGAAATATCTTTGTATGATGCCCAAGAGGAGGCTAAGGGTTCTAGAGATGAAGATCAACCCTTGAATGATTGGATGTTATAGAGTTTTTTACTTTCTTGAGGATTGAACTAGTAGAGATGACTAAACTCTCTCCTATGCTTTTAGCAAGCCTTTGGGTCCTTGTACTAAGCCTGAGAGGAGGCTGGGATGCTTCTTGGATGCCTGTGGGTCCTTGTACTAATCCCAAGAGGAGGTTGTGGGGAACTTCTAAGAAGCCTGTGGGTCCAAGCCTAAGAAAAGTTCAAGAAAGGTTTCACCGGGAAATAATCCTTTCTTTGATGAACAGCTCTAAGGTTTGAAGAAATTCAAAATAGGTTTCACCGGGAATTAATCATCTCTAGGGAAATGAACTTCTTTGTATAAGAATAAACTAGTTGATTGAACTAAGTTATAAGTATCCTACTATTTAACCTAAGTGTGAACTGAGGATGACCTAACTGCTGAGGGAACTCTAGACAGGTATGCACAAGTATATACACATAAGTGGTTTAATAGGTATATAAATAAGTATACATTGAAAAGGTGATGGGTCTTATTCTCGGGATAGAGGCCCAAGTGTATTGTGATTGGTTGTATTGATTATCACTGTATGATTAGGGTTTTGAGAAATTGAAGAAAGTTTTTAGAAAACTTTGAATTTTGAATTTGTATTAAAAAGAATGTTGTTGTTATTTGAATGAATTGAAAAAAAAAGTTTTGGGGTTATAACTCAAAGAGAGGCCCAAGTGGTCTAAGGGCAGTTTCACCGGGAATAATGCTCCTCTTAGTACCAGTGTAATTTGAATCTTCTTTTTATTGTAAAAAAAATGGAAAGGATGGGACTTACACTCTATTAAGAGGCCGAAGTTAATATATTTTTTAATGAAAGAATGAAAGAATAGTATTGGGTCTTATACTCGGGGAGAGGCCCAGTTGTTTTCAAATAGTTTAAAACAGACAGATGATTTTGAAAACAGGGATATGGGGCTTACAACTCAGGAGAGGCCCATGGAGGTTGTTTATTGTTTAAAACAAAGTTTATGTAAAAAATATTGGGGCTTATACTCAAGGAAAGGCCCAGATGATTTGTTTTGAAAACAGTGATCGCACTGCGATACCGAAAGACGTTGTGGGACTTATACTATGGCAGAGGCCCAAAATTTATTTATGTACATAGAGGGGGTTGGGTCTTACACTCTAATAGAGGCCCAAGTGTGTTTGAAATGAAGTTTTGAAAGATTGAATCAAAGAAAACCCTAATTTCATTTTTTAAAATATTTTTCAAAGAAAAATCGAAATAAAAATGATATTAAATACCAAAAAAAATCAATAAACATGTTATGAATTATGATTAAGGTTTAGAAAATGAAGTTTTATTCACATCATGATTTAAAATCAAATTGGTTTTGAACAATCAAGGAAAAAATTATTTAAAATGTTTAAAAACAAATTAAAATAAAAATATTTAAAATATTCAAAAATTTATCAAATAAAAAATATTTTTTTGATGTTTTTGTGGAATAAAATATTTAAACATGTGAAGGGTTTATGTTTAAAAAATCATTTGAAAAAGATTAAAATTGGAGGAGAAATTAATTTTTGAAAATAATTAAGAAAATAATTCAAAATTCAAAATTTTGAAAAAGATTTGAAAAAGGGCGCCAACGGTCATCTTCTTCCTTGCGCGTGTCCTCCATGGCCGTGTCGTACCCTAATTTTTGACCATAAGATCCCCGCTTTTCTCTTTGCATAGCATATTAGGTCATCGTTTGTGCATAACTAACCGTTTTATCTAGCTTTGTCTGTTTTGTTTCCTTTTAACGATAGGTACTGCTGCAGAAGATTCAAAATCCTGAAAGTTGTGTTGTGTGTGTGATTGTGGAGGTTTCTCTAGTCTTGTGAGATTGTGCCCTCACCCTTTTTTTTTTTTGATCCCTAAACCACTACTAAGCCTTCCCCCTCCCCCCTCAGTTTTCTCAAAAGATACCCAACGCAAACTAAATCTTTATACCCTCTAATATGGAATTTGGGCCCCCAGGACTAGTCATTGGTTGTGTGGCAAGTTACATTACAAGCTGGTATCTTCCCCCCTCTGTACGTTCCTCAAGGTTGAGAGATATTGTTTGCTCTACTGATGGTTCATCAAGGAAAGTCCAGTTTTGGAAGGAAATAGAAGTTTGATATCCTCACAAATTCATGAGACGTGGTTACAAAACTCTTTTTTTCAAAGTTGAAGTTCAAATTCGAGATCCAAGGTTCCAAATACAAGTTCGTTACGGATTGGCAAGGATTATTCAAGATGCAAGACATGAGAGGCATCATTCTTTTTATATTTTTATAAAGATCAAAGGATGCATATATCTTAAAATAAGCCAGCTTTTTTTTATTTGATTCATGACCAAGAGAGTTTTAAGGCCTTTATTTAGAATTTATCACCAAGGATTGAAATTCTAAATTTAAAGAAATCTCAAAGCATACAAGGCTTCATTTGAGTTCATCAAAAGTACAAAGAAGCACATCTCCCTTCCAGGGCCTATTGGACTCTCTAGTACATTTCCTTCCAAAAACAAGTGAAGATTCGTGTTTGTGCTTTATTCACTATTCGTATGGAACGATTGGAGATGTTCAAGTTGATTAGGATCCTTAATCATCCAAACCTAAACTAAAGGTTATTTCCAAATTTTAAACTCAAGTGCAAGTCGTCATGAAAGAGCAAAATGGGAAAGCCTACAGGAACAACCCTTCAAGTCCGTTTTTAAGTCATGCAAAAATCTACAACTTAAGGGACTTTCCAAAATTTTACTTAAAAGCTCCATCACAAGATGAAATGTTGGTCGCAAGTTCAAGAGTTTTTCACATTCAACATGTTCAAATCTAGATTCATAGATTCATTCATCACCAAGATTTCATGTTACAACAAAGTCATTTACACTCCATGTGGCACAACCATTCTTGGATGTTGTGTTTTCCTATTTCATTAGGAGTAACTAAGAGGAACCTAAGAGGTATACAGAATTATACAAATCCAGGCACTGTGAGTTTACTTTGGCCCAAATTCTAAATGATTTAACCTCACGATTGAAGAATAAACCAAGATGCTAGTGGCTGCCAGAACCAACCACGAAGTGGAAGAGTGAATTCCCAGAGTCTGCTCTCCATCGAAGGATCACGGACGATTGGACTCTCAAACTTGCAAGAAGATTTCCACAGCTCGCTGGTGTAAACGTTTTCATCATTCCCACCTGCAATGATCGAACAACAGCATGTGATTCAGACCAATACACCCATGTTTTACCGTACCAAACTCTAAAGGAAACATGATACCTTGTGACCAACGTGTCCTAGCATCGTCAGTCCATAATGAGGCGGAACCAACTCTGCACACCAGAAGACAGTTACGTTGAGACAATGGTATGCCTTTCACATATGACAGAGTAACAGAATCGCAAACATTGTTGAAAAACGGTCATTTGCTTTAATAATATTTGACTGAGTCATATGCGTGCGTAGAAGAGTCGAAATTGAAGTGGAAAGAACCAAACTACCTCTGGAACATTTCGCATCCTCATTGAGTTTCAGGTCCTTTTGCTGAAGTGAAGAGATAACATGGTTGATTTCTTAAGACCATGGCTTACCAAGTCTGCAAATCAAATCAGAACACAAGATTTTAGCCATCAGTTTTCAAATAAGATCAGACGGGATCAAGTGAAAAAGCCTCCCGAAAATTAAAACACACAGGAAGAATCAGATGATAATAAGCGTTATTGGAAATACATAAAACAACGGGCATGTTGATACTGAACTCACCAAAATCTCGTAATCACGCCTGTCATACTTGCAGTAATATCCTCGATGACGTTTGAGGCTTTCATGAATCAGTGGATCCTGCAACATCGACTATTCAATGTCATTAAACGCCCAATGAATCTAAGGATGATGAGAGTAACTTACTTTTGATAATTACATGATAGTGAAACCAAGATCCGTACCTAGGCAAAAATGTCAAGTTGTACAATATTAATCTTTCTAACATGGATCATCATCATCATTCAAGGAAAACTAAGCATTCATGGAAAGTTGTAAAAAAAAATCTTGGCAAGAAATGAGAATGCTTACGGCATGTTACAGACACAGCACGAAATCAGACATGTCGAGTTAAGTGGAGAAGATCAGAAATGTTTCGCGAATAAGACTATCCAGTTTACCTTTCTTGAATCTGTGAAATCCATTGCATCCTTTGTACTACATACCTTTCAATTACGATAGAGTTTGGTTGCTAAAGCAGATACATAAACGCACGTAATTCGTACCTCATAAAGAGAAAAAAACCCCTATTACAATATAACCGTCATTGAATTACACAAGCAGCTCACTGCAGATTTATTTGTGAAGAGGAAAGTCAGAAAACCTTACCTGAACTACCAAACCTGAGACTATTGTTGCGGTCCCGTAATCATAACTTCAAAGTGGCAGCAGAATTCTGGGTTATAAGCACTGCAAGTACAAAAAGAGAGGTCATTGCCATATTTGAAGAAACTCATAAGAATAAAAGATTTGGACAAGATCAGGAAATCCGACGGTATATTCAAATGTTCACGACATAGTCAAACATTTTGAATCAAGAAAAAGAGAAGTCGTTATCATCAAATGCATCTAATGCAGTTCACAGATTTTGTCAAACAGAAAAGGAAAGGTTGAATGAGTTAGGCCTCAGAGTTTTTTTTTTCTTTCCTTTGAATCAGAAAATTTTCCTCATCTTCAAATTAAGGATTGAGGGCAACATCGTAAAGACGCCGCCAACTTCAATTCTTTCCAATTGGGATTAATCTAAGATTTCAAATCATTTGATTGCAAGAGATCGCATCCAAGTATTTCAGATCAAATCGTATCAAATCGTATTCAAGAGCAATTTCAAAAACTTCCCATCTTAAAACCAAATCACAATCAAATCGTATCAGCATTCAAATCAGCTCAAAAAAATTTCCCAAATCAAAAATCAAATCAGATCGTGGCATTTAACCAGAATCAATCAACATTAACGATTTCAAAAGCTTCCATACTCATCATTGGCCTATATAAAGGGGGAAAACTGTGACAGAAAGGCAACGAAAAAAACCTAGCAGAGATACACGAAAAATCATCCAAAAAACTCATTCACGATCTCACACCGAAATCAAAGCCAATACATATCAAACCAAGAGGAGCCCATCAGAAACCATCATGCGAGTTCCCAATCGACAACACAAAGCTTAACGAAGGTAAAAAGAAGGAGAATGATACTTCCCTGACCGGAGCCGCCATCATCCGCCACCTCCTCGCCTTTTTATTTCATCGCATTTCATACATTGTAATTTGTAACCTCTAAAATATAGTGAAATGGGGTTTTAGGGTTGTGCGGGGTGGGGTTATTCGTTTGTTTGTTTGTTTTTTGCAGGTCGTGAGAGGTTGAGAGGTGGAGAGGATCGCCGGAGAGATGAGCGATCGAGAGAGGTTTGAGAGGGCGGCGGCGTTTTTTTCGTTTAGGGTTGCTTTTCCTTTACGAGATGGAGAGATTGACGAGAGAGAGAGCACGACTGTGTGAGGGGGGGATTCTCCTCTTTTTGTTGTCCTTTCGTTTCTTTTTTTTACCAATCAAAACTTTTTTTTTAACAATTTAATTTAAAAGCTTTTTTCTTTTAACTAAATTACACCCTTTTACAATAAAACCCTTTTTAACCAAGGATTTTTTTTTTCAGTAATTAGAATTAGAAGCTTTTAATAATTAAAATTAACTTTTATGATAAAAATGAAAATAAACTCTTTTTTTAATAGTAATTAATTTCAAACCCTTTTTTTTAATAATTACAACTAAAACTTTTTTTTAACTAAAATAAGACCCTTTTAGCTCCTTTCATAATATTAAGCAAAATAAAATTTATTTTTAATTTAAATAATAATGTAACCCTTTTATTTATAAAACACCTTTTAATAAATAAGAACTTTTATAATAAATTAACAATATATCAACTTTTTTCTTGTTAATTTCCATTGGAATCTCCCTCACGCTTAGTCGTACGCTTGTGTGTGAACTTCGTGTTTTGTTTGCTTGTTTATTTTACTTGAATTATGCTTATGTGCTTCAAACCTTTTCAAAAATATTAAAAATCCTCGATCCAACGTCGAGCCAATTTTCTACCTATATAAGTCGATCGCCTTAGGGCATCGCATTCGACCTTTTGATCACTGGACACAAGTCTAGCATCACTTTGCTAGCACCTTCGCCTAAATAACAATAAATTAATCGCATAAAATATCCAAGGGGAAATCCCATGCATGATAACCATGTTATTGTGCATGGTGCATATCATTTGCATTTCATATACGACACCCTTAACTTAAGGTAATTAGACAACTCTAGGGTAGACTTCCTAGGTTAGTCCCCCCACAATTTTGATTTTTTAAATCAAACTTTAGCCCACCTAATTGTCCACACAAGAGAATTAGATGTTAATCATCTCAAAGAAAGGGACATACAATCCCATACCCCACAAAATACAAACATTTTCAGAACTGTGGTGGTCTTTCTTGAGATGATGACTCATCTTCTTTTCCTAAACCTTTAAACAATTTAGTATCCTTATTAAGGAACTACAAGTGCTCTGATTCCCTCCTGACAGGATATGTAGGCACAAGATGCGATATCTTGTCGAGCACACTTAGGAATAAAAATAATAAATTACCTACCCTTAAACCTTAGCAAAACAAATAACAGATAACATAAAATAAAATCAAGAGGTTCCTGTAGAGTACTACAGATATCTAGGATGCTAACACCTTCCCTAGGTATAACCAACCCCCGAACTTAGAATTTTAGTGCATTTGCATTGCATTGTGGGAATTCGGTTTTTCTCCCTTCCCTTGGATAAAATCAAAGACCGGTGGTGACATTAAAAATGCGATCCTAGTTAACAAATAACTATGGTATCCAATTTTCACCGCGACAGAAATGGCGACTTCACTGGGGACTCTCATAAGAGGGTTCCCCCTAACTTGAATCTTTTTTATCTGTTATATATTTTTTTTGCTGTTTGGAGGGATTCTTGAGTGGTGAGAGTCCTAGACCCGGACATGAGTGTAATTATAGGAGATGATATGGTCAAGGGTACTTTGACGGAGTCGATTCCCGAAAAGTCGAATTGAGAAAATCATCGCTCAGTTTAGGTTCTTTTGAAATTAATATTGTTTGAACGAGTCCATTCGTGAAAATGGTATTAACTTTGACCAAGAACCCTTAAGACTGAGGACCGTAGCACCTTTAACCCCACTTGGCCTTTTAGGATGTAGTGCGGTGACTATGCGGGAGTCTATTTCCAAATAGTTGTCACGCGATACTACACTCAGACGAGATTCTCTTGAGAATATTATTGACTAACCGAGTAATTTGGGAAGTCGATAATACTCGAAAGATGGGTCGTAGACTCTGGGAACTTCTAGAACCCGTTCGGCAGGTACATTTGAAACCACACTACCTTATGGGATGGGTAGACCTTGACTCCATTCATGCTCCTTTGAACCTAGGACCTTTTGTTTGGTTGTTTGTGTGCCCTTTTGTTTGTGTGTTTGTGCATACATACATAAGCATCATTTTCATTCAAGTTCGTGGAATCTGAGTCTTTTATTTACATCGTAGGGTACCATGGACAATGAAAGAAGGAATACCGTGAAGTATACTTACAAGAGCTTTGATACGATTAATCTAAGGAGGTTTGAGACTCTGTTGGCTGATTCAGAAGGATTCCAAAGTAGGTATGGGGCACTATTGTCTTTATTAAAGGTGAGGGTTGATCAAGGACTTCTCTCCACCCTGCTTCAGTTTTATGATCCGCTCTATCATTGCTTTACCTTTCCTGACTACCAGCTGGTACCTACTCTTGAGGAATATTCTAGTTTGAATGGTTTATCTATTCTGGATAAGTCTCCTTTCCCCATTTTTGATAAGGATCCTAAGGAACAAGAGATTGCTAAGGCAACGCATTTGGAGTTAGTGGACATCCGAAAGAATTTGCCTATGAAGTTTTTGATGGAGAAAGCTCAACATTATGCCAAACGTTCAGACATGGCTGCATTTGAGGCTATCTTTGCTTTGATGATTTATGGTACCTTTCTGTTTCCCAACCTCAAAGACTTTGTAGATCTCAATGCTATTAAAATATTCATAAATAGGAACCCAGTCCCTACGTTATTGGCAGAAGCTTATCACTTTATCCATCTGAAGCACGTCAAAGGAGGACAAATCACCTGTTGTGTACCCCTATTGTACAAGTGGTTTACTCAACACTTGCCCAAATCCATCGCTTTCTGGGATCCTAATAAGGGCTGGTGGTCTAAGAAAATCATGGCCCTCACTCATTCTGACAACGTTTGGTATAATCATAGGTATGATGAAGTCGTAATCATCGATAGCTGCGGGGATTTTGGGAATGTGCCTCTTCTTGGCATACAAGGAGGAATTAGTTATAATCCGATCTTAACCCGCCGACAGCTGGGGTACCCTTTGAAGGACAAACCCCTCGGTATTCATACAGAAGGGATCTTTTTCAAAGAACATGAAGAGCAGGAAGGGTTGAAGAATGAGATTTTAAAGGCTTGGAGGGACAAGAGCAAGAAGGATAGGAATGCCATGGGGAAGCGTAATTGTGTCTCTTTAGACCCTTATCTACAATGGGTTAGAAGGAGAGCCATCGAGCTTAGGATGCCCTACGACCTCCAAGAACCTATGGTCCTGAACGAAGAGCCTGTCTTCATCTTTGCATCTGAAACAGAGGAATTAAAGATTGCCTTAAGGAAAGCTCAACAAATAGGGAATGCTTGGAAGGATAAGTATGAAGTGGTTGTGGAAGAGAACGAAGCGCTTCAAAGGCGACTAAAAGCAAAGAGTGAGGAAGTTATCTCCTACAAAAAAAAAAGGAAGTTACAGGGAGACCCAAGTTCCTCAAATTCTGAGTCTACTTCGTGGGAGTCGATAGTAGATGAGCTGATTCTCGAGAAGTCCCGCATGGAAGAGGAAATTAAGAAGTACAAGCTGAGATTATTGGGGGAGTCTCCTTAGGCCTTTTATTAGCTTTTATTTAATTATCGTTAAAAGCTCTTGTGAGAATACCAACGGTTGTAACGTTTTCATTATGAGTTTTCAATTCCTGTTTCTTTTATTTGTAACAGTTTTTTATGATTAATAAAATTTGTGTCCTTTGGTATTCTCTGACGACTATAAGTACTCAAATTCCATGAACTTTTGCATCTCATCTGCATTGGCTTTCTCTTTTTTGTTTTTTCTTCAAGGAACTCAAAGCTTGCTTGTTTTTAGATATCGTAAAATGGATTATGGAAGGAAAGGAGCTTTGCCATACACCTTCAGGGCCTTTAATGTGGAACAATTAAGGGAACTAGGAGGTTAGATAAAGGATCCAGAGGCCTTCGCTGCAAAGCATGGACAGATTCTCTCTTTATTGCAGGTACAAGTAGCTGCTGGTCTATTGGAGACGCTGGTTCAACTCTATCATGTAATCTACCACTGCTTCATCTTTCGAGATTTCCAGTTGATGCCCACATTGGAGGAGTATTCCGCTTTATTGGGAGTTCCCGTCAAAGACTCACCTCCATTCTACGGTGGAGAAGGAAGACTCAGTCAAGAAAACATCGCAAGAGTAACCCGCATTAAGCTGTTGGAGATCCAGACTCACATGATGGTCAAGGGAGGAATCGACGGCTTGCCTGCTCAATTTTTATTCGAGAAAGCTCGAGAATTCGCCGACAAAGGAAGTACCAGAGCTTTTGAGAACCTGTTCGCGTTGCTAGTTTATGGCTTATTCTTGTTTCCAAATGTTGAGAATTTCGTCGATGTCCACACGATCAGGATCTTCATGCTCAAGAATCCTGTTCCAACACTATTGGCCGATGCCTACCACTCGATTCATTCAAAGATTCTGAAAGGAGAAGGTCAGATCGTTTACTGCACTGCTATCCTCTATAGGTGGTTTATTTCGCACCTACCGAGGTCTGCGGCCTTTTGGGATATAAAAGACGGTTCTAAATGGCCTGTTAAACTCATGGCTCTCACTCACTCGGACATTGTATGGCATGATCCAATGTACGGAGGAATTCCCATGATTCACAGCTGTGGAGATTTTTCTAATGTGCCTCTCCTTAGCACAAAAGGTTGCACTAGCTATAATCCTATTCTCGCTCGTCGCCAGCTTGGACATCCGATGAATGAAATACCTAATCCAGAGAACTTGAAGAGAATTTTCCTTTATGAGGGAGAAGACCTTCAGCTAAAGATTCAGATTTTATTTGCTTGGCGTCGAATCAACAGACAAGGGATGACTACAACAATAAACCCCGACTGCACAGTCACGGAATCTTACCTGGAGTGGTCACGCAAACGAGCTCTCACTCTGACAATGCCGTATCCTCGACCCAAGCCTCCCGTGGTGGAATCAAACGAAGTATCAAGGTTGAAGTCAGAAGTAGAGAAGCTGACCTTGGACAAGTTTATATTGCAGGAACGGATTGACAAGTTGATGGAAGAACTCAGTGGAAGGAAGGGAGCATCATCCAGTGGATCGAAGCCCTAGTTCCCTTTTTATATATCTTGTTAATTATTGTAATAAAGCCCTGAAGGTGTATCGTTGTTATGAAAAATTAAAATTTTAAATAAAATAAATTTGCAATTACGATATTTAAAATACGCTTTTGAGTTCCTTGGAGTGCATGCTGCATCATACGCATCATTTGCATCTGCATTTGCATTTCTTTGCATTCCAGGTTCTTATCCGTGTCTCCTTTCAGAAGATAAGCTGAGTCATCGATACAATACTCGTGCCGGTCGTAAGAAGAGAATGGATCAACTCGAGCAGGAAAACAGAGCACTCCGGGAAGAAGTTTCAACACTGAAAGAGAGTCTAGAGAAGATTAATGGGATGATGGAAGCTTTGATGGCTGCTCAGAATCAGCCATCACATAATACGACATCACACAGCACTGTTATCTCTGAGATAATATCAGCACCGATCCCAGTGGTGCCCACTACAAATGAAGTTCAGTATTCTATGCCTCCTAGTTATCCGTGGGGTATGCCTCCTCATTTTAGTCCAGCTGGATACCGCCCGCATGTTTCTCAAGCTATTGCCACGACTGCTGTAATGACTGTGCCACCACCTGTGGTGAATGCTACTCCTTTTCATCTAGAAGAGCCTGTGTTTCATGTTGAACCTAGTGAGAGTGTTGGAATGGAAGAACGGATGGATGATTTCCAGGACCAGTTTCTAGAAATGAAGAAAGAAATCAAGGCCCTTCGTGGGAAAGAGCTGTTCGGAAAGAGTGCCTCTGAGCTATGCTTAGTGCCTAATGTTAAGATTCCTCCAAAGTTCAAGCTCCCTGATCTGGAAAAGTATAAAGGAAATTCTTGCCCACATAGTCACATAGTTATGTATGCACGGAAAATGTCTGCTCATAAGGATGATGATTCCCTATTGATACATTACTTCCAAGACAGTTTGACTGGTGCAGCCCTCAAGTGGTACATGGGGCTAGATAGTTCAAAGGTCCGCAACTTTAATGACCTCTGTGAGCTTTTCATCAAGCAATATAAATATAATGTCGACATGGCGCCAGATAGAGACCAGCTGAGAGCCATGGCCCAGAAGGAAAGAGAGAATTTTAAGGAGTACGCCCAGCGCTGGCGTGAACTTGCTGCTCAAGTCACTCCACCTCTGGAGGAGAAAGAGATGACTAAAATTTTCCTGAAAACACTGAACCCATTTTTCTATGAGAGAATGGTAGCGAGCGCCCCTAGTGATTTTACTGAAATGGTCAACATGGGAATGCGATTGGAAGAAGGTGTCCGTGAAGGAAGATTGGTGAGGGAAGGAAGTGCCTCCAGCAATGCCAAGAAGTATGGAAGTAATTTTGGGAAAAAGAAAGAACAAGAAGTAAGTGATGTGCACCAAGGACGGTCGAAAGGAAGATATCACCAACACCCGCAGGTCGCTGCTGTGACCCCAGTTATCAATGCTCCAGCTTACCAACCACAGTTTGCACAACCTTATCAACCATCACCTCAAACTCCACCTGCTTCACCACAACAACAATATCGTCAACAAAATCAGCCATCTCCTCAACAAGCTCGACAGCCTTTCAACAGCCTCGGTCGTGTGGTCAGGAAACCAAATTTCGATCCGAATCCTATGTTATATGTCGAGCTCTTCCCAGCATTGTTGCAAAAAGGCCATATCCAGACTAAGTCCCCACCAGCGGTGCCTAAGGACCTTCCTTATTGGTACAGAGCTGATCAGTTTTGTCCATATCATCAGGGTGCGCCAGGCCATAATATTGAGAATTGTTATGGATTGAAAGTCGATGTTTAGAGATTAGTCCAGAGTGGAATCCTGACTTTCAAAGATTCGAATCCAAATGTGCAGAATAATCCTTTACCGCAGCATGGATCAGCCAATGTGAACATGATCCAAGAGTGTCTTACAGATGAGGATGAAGAGGTATTTGTGATAGTTCCCCACATCAAAGATCTGGAACGAATTGAGTTTACTTATGATAGCCGGAAGACTGTTGCTAATCCTCTGGTTATTAATGTACCTGGTCCAGTTCCTTATACTTCCAGCAAGGCTATTCCCTACAGGTATAACGCTACTATGTTTGAAAATGGTAAGGAGGTGCCTTTGCCTAATTTGTCATCTGTGGTCAACATTACTGATGTTAGCCGAGTTACAAGGAGTGGTCGAGTTTACTCAGCGCCAAAAGATAAAGAGGTCCCTTCTGAGCAGCCGGTTGTAAAGGATACGACTCTGGGGCAGTCCAGTGGAAATGATTCGGAAGACAAATCCGATGAGGTTCTAAAAATGATCAAGAAAAGTGAATACAAGGTGGTGGATCAGCTGCTACAGACGCCATCTAAAATATCCGTATTACAATTGTTGATGAGCTCCGAGGCCCATAGGCAGGCATTGCAAGGAGTACTTGAGCAGGCATACATTGACCGTGATGCAACTATAGAGCAGTTTAGTGGAATAGTGGGTAACATTACTGCATGCAACAATCTGGGATTCTGCGATGAGGAGTTACCCGAAGAAGGGAGGAAGCATAATCTGGCTCTGCACATTTCCATAAATTGCATGAATGACATGTTATCTGGGGTTTTGGTTGATACTGGTTCTTCGTTGAACGTGATGCCAAGAACAACTCTCACAAGGCTGACTTATCAGGGACCACCAATGAGACCGAGTGGTGTTGTGGTCAAAGCCTTTGACGGTTCGCGAAAGACGGTGATTGGAGAAGTGGATCTACCCATGACTATCGGGCTCAGTGTTTTTCAGATTACATTCCAGGTCATGGACATTCATGCCTCCTACAGTTGCTTATTAGGCAGACCATGGATACATGAGGCGGGAGCTGTCACATCTACTCTTCACCAAAAATTGAAATATGTTTGCGATGGACAATTGGTCACAGTTTGTGGTGAAAGGGCTCTAGTAGTAAGCCATCTTTCTTCCTTTTCTTACGTCGATGCAGAAGAAGAGGTGGGGACTCAATTTCAAGCCCTCTCAATTGTTAACAATACTAATAATAATGGAGCTGCTATGGCATCTTTCAAAGACGCACAGCGGGTGGTGGAAGATGGTTCTCAAGGGAAGTGGGGGCAGGTGCTGGTGTTGCCCGAAAATAAGAACAAGGAAGGTTTGGGTTTCAAAGGTAATAATTCCGAGAAGACTCCCACAGGAAATATGGTTATTCTCCCTATCAAGAATGTGTTTCACAGCGGAGGGACTATCCATTCGCCAGAGGTAAATGTTATGGAAGAAGATTCTGAAGATGCTGTCATTCCTCTATTTCCTCCTCAACCAGAAGTCCAAAGACCCGAATATGAAGCCAGTGCCATTCTTGAAGATGAGTCTGTCGAAGACCAGCCTAATTTTGTGACGCATGGGGCAATGGCTCAAAATTGGAGTGCTGTTAATGTTCCTGTTGTGATCCCTTTATCAAAGTAATTTGTTTGGTTGTTTTCGTTTATTTTAGTCTATTCGCTCTGCCCAAGGCGATAACATTTGTGTGTGGGCTTTACTTTTCATAATTCCCTTTGCTCTGCCCAAGGCAAAGGTGATTTTGTGTCGGGGCCTTTGTTTGAAATTTGCTATCATCAATAAATTATCATTTTGCATTCCTATCTGTTGTTTCTGTTTATTATTACTTTAAGGAAAATGGTAATCACAATTTTAAATCACTTTGCACGTTCGTGCACACACTCTCACTTGCTCAAAATCTAAAATAAAATCACATCACATGTGCAGATTACTGCACGAATTGAACATCAAAAACAATGACCCAATGCCTTCTCCGAACTTTGAGTTTCCTGTGTTCGAAGCCGAAGAAGAGGAAGAAGAGATCCCTGAGGAAATATCCCGGTTACTTGAGAATGAAGATAAAGCCATTCAGCCTCACAAAGAGCCAGTAGAGGTTATTAATTTGGGTACCGAAGAGCTCCGTAAAGAAGTGAAGATTGGAGCTTTGCTTGCGTCTAATGTGAAAGAAATGTTGAATGAATTACTCAAGGAATATGTCGATGTGTTCGCTTGGTCGTACCAAGACATGCCTGGTCTCGACACTGCTATAGTGGAGCATCGTCTGCCTTTGAAGCCAGCGTGTCCGCCAGTCAAGTAGAAGCTCAGAAGGACTCGCCCTGACATGGCCTTGAAGATTAAAGAAGAGGTACAGATGCAGGTTTTCTCGTTACATCTGAGTACCCGCAGTGGTTAGCCAACATTGTGCCTGTGCCAAAGAAGGATGGTAAAGTTCGTATGTGTGTCGACTACAGAGATTTGAACAAAGCTAGTCCTAAAGATGATTTTCCTCTCCCCCACATTGACATGTTGGTGGATAGTACTGCAAGGTATAAAATTTTCTCTTTTATGGACGGGTTCTCGGGTTACAATCAAATCAGGATGGCTCCTGAAGACATGGAGAAGACATCATTCATCACACCCTGGGGCACATTTTGTTACAGAGTTATGCCGTTCGGTTTAAAGAATGCTGGTGCAACGTATCAGAGGGCTATGACTACTCTTTTCCATGATATGATGCATAAAGAGATTGAGGTTTATGTAGATGATATGATAGCCAAGTCTAAGACTGAAGAAGACCATGTCGAACATCTTTTGAAGTTGTTTCAGCGATTGAGAAAGTATCAGCTACGTTTGAATCCTAACAAGTGCACATTTGGTGTCCGCTCAGGAAAGCTGCTAGGTTTCATTGTTAGCCAAGAGGGAATCGAAGTGGATCCAGATAAAGTCAAAGCCATATGGGAAATGCCAGCTCCGACTACAGAAAAATAGGTCAGAGGGTTCCTGGGTCGTTTGAACTATATCTCTCGGTTTATCTCTAATATGACTGCTACTTGTGGACCCATTTTCAAGCTTCTCAGAAAAGAACAAGGTTATGTTTGGACTGAACAATGCCAGAAGGCATTTGATAGTATTAAAGAGTATCTCTTGGAGCCTCCTATTTTGATTCCTCCGGTTAGGGGCAGACCTTTGATCATGTATCTGACGGTTTTAGAAGATTCCATGGGGTGTGTACTCGGTCAACAAGACGAATCCGGGAAGCAGGAACATGCTATTTATTACCTCAGTAAGAAGTTCACCGACTGTGAGTCCAGATATTCAATGCTAGAGAAGACCTGTTGTGCCTTAGCATGGGCGGCTCGCCGTTTGCGCCAATACATGCTAAATCATACCACTTGGCTGATCTCTAAGATGGATCCCATCAAGTACATTTTTGAGAAGCCAGCCCTGACGGGAAGGATTGCCAGATGGCAGATGCTGTTATCCGAATACGATATCGAATACCACACTCAGAAGGCAATTAAAGGAAGTGTTTTAGCAGATCACCTAGCTCATCAACCTATTGAAGACCACCAGTCTGTGGAAGACGATTTCCCTGATGAGAACGTGATGTATCTAAAAATGAAGGACTGTGAAGAACCATTACCAGATGAAGGGCCTGAACCAGATTCTCAGTGGGGTTTGATTTTTGACGGTGCTGTCAACAGCTACGGTAAAGGGATCGGGGAAATTATTGTGACTCCTCATGGATCTCATATCCCTTTCACCTCAAGATTGACGTTTCCATGTACGAATAATGAGGCCGAGTATGAAGCATGCATCATGGGCCTTGAAGAGGCAATGGATTTAAGAATCAAGAATTTGGATGTATACGGCGATTCTGCTGTGGTGATATACCAAATCACAGGGGAATGGGTGACCCAACAAGACAATTTGGTTCCATACAGAGATTACGCAAGAAGACTACTCCCTTTCTTCAACAGAGTTGAATTCCACCATATTCCTCGTACCGAGAACAGGATGGCGGATGCTTTGGCAACCCTGGCTTCTATGATTGTGGTGAACCGCTGGAATGACTGTCCTAACATTAATGTTATGCGCCTCGACAGGCCTGCTTATGTGTTCTCTGTAGAAGAAGTTATTGATGAGAAACCCTGATACTATGATATTGAATTATTTCTCCGAAAGCAAGAGTACCCACCTGGGGCATCTAACAAGGACAAGAAGACTTTGAGAAGATTAGCTGGTAACTTTTTCCTGAACAATGATGTATTGTACAAGAGGAATTTCGACATGGTCTTGCTGAGATGTGTTGACAAGCGAGAATCGAATATGTTAATGACCGAAATTCATGAAGGATCTTTTGGTACCCATGCCAACGGTCATGCTATGGCAAAGAAACTCTTGAGAGCAGGATATTATTGGATAACGATGGAATCAGATTGTTACAAGTTCGCAAAGAAGTGCCATAAGTGTCAAATCTATGCGGATAAAATTCATGTACCACCAACTCTCCTGAATGTTATATCGTCTCCGTGGCCCTTCTCTATGTGGGGCATCGATATGATTGGTATGATAGAACCGAAAGCATCTAATGGACATCGCTTTATCCTAGTGGCGATTGATTACTTCACCAAATGGGTTGAAGCCGTTTCATATGCGAATGTTACTAGACAGGTGGTCGTCAAATTCATCAAGAACCAGCTTATTTGCAGATATGGTGTGCCGAGTAAAATCATCACTGATAACGGGTCAAATCTAAATAACAAGATGATGAAGGAATTGTGTGAAGAGTTCAAGATTGAGCATCACAACTCTTCTCCGTATCGTCCAAAGATGAATGGAGCGGTCGAAGCAGCAAATAAGAATATAAAGAAGATTATTCAGAAAATGGTGGTCACTTATAAGGACTGGCATGAGATGCTCCCATTTGCTTTACATGGGTACCGCACTTCCGTGCACACGTCAACAGGGGCAACACCTTTTTCACTTGTTTATGGTATGGAAGCTGTGCTCCCGGTAGAAGTCGAGATCCCTTCTATAAGAGTTCTGATGGAGGCAAAGCTTTCGGAAGCTGAATGGTGTCAAAGCAGATATGACCAATTGAATCTGATTGAGGAAAAGAGATTGACAGCTCTATGTCGTGGACAACTATACCAGCAGAAGATGAAGAAGGCTTTTGATAAGAAGGTTCGACCTCGCGAGGTCAAAGAAGGAGACCTTGTTCTTAAGAAGATCCAGTCTTTCCTTACCGATTCCAGGGGGAAATGGGCTCCTAACTATGATGGTCCTTACGTAGTCAAGAAGGTATTTTCAGGGGGTGCTGTGATGTTAGCAACTATGGATGGAGAGGAGATCACCCGTCCCGTGAATGTGGATGCAATCAAGAAGTACTACACCTAGAGAAGTTGGCTCAGTTTGGTTCGCCAAAGTTTACTACAACAGTTGAAGACAGGGCCTTCAAGGGGCCTAGAACATGGGAAACTCTAGTTCGCTTAAGAAATAACATTGTTTTGTTTTCGATGTACTTTCTTTTACTACCATTTTCCGACATTGTAATAACATATGGAATCACGCAATTTGCTGATCACCATTTTATTAAATAAAGTTGCAATTGTCATTTATCGGCAAATTGTTTTATCTTGCAAAATGATTTTTTGTATCCTTTGATAATAAATTTCAAACTGTCTTGTGTGCGGATTACTTTGATTTACGAACACTAAAAGGGATGTTGACAGCCTCCATAAGCCATGGCTCAGAGAGTTTCTACCCCAGGTAAGGTGGCAGCTCCCCAGTAAGTTTTATTTCAGGTAGTCGCGACTGTTCCCCGGTGAACCTCTTCAGTTTCAGCCTTCCCCAGCGAAGCAAGTGTTTATTTCACTCCTCATTGGATTTTCTCAATCTTCTCCAGCGAAGGCGGATGTTTATTTCATCCTCTCAAAGTTTTATCTCCGACATTTCCAACTACTATTGATCCCAGTTTCCCCGACGAAGCGGATATTTATTTTATCCAGCTACAGGCTACTTCAGCTTGCAACAGATATTTATTTTATCCCCCTTGAAGTCTCTTTGATCAATGAGTCTGATTCGTTCCCAGTGAATCTTTCTCATCTCCAACAGAGCGGCCAGACTCATCTTAACAATCCTAAGTGAAGTCACGATGTTCATCCCCAAGTGGAGTGCTCTTTTTTCCCAGAGAAAGTTTGAATCTGTGAAGTGGGGCTTGTTTGGTTTTCCATTCATCCCCAGTGATGCTTCTTATATTGCAAAGATTGGCCGAGTATCCGTATCGAGATGCTTGTTTTCGTCTCCCGTTGTTGTTTTGTCAGCATAAGCATAAGCATAGCATGGCATCCTTGCATGTAGATTCATGGCATGTGCGCATTCTTTTTGCATCTTGCGTTTTGTGTTGTTTGTTTTGTTCTGTCACTTTGGCCGCGGTTATCCCAAGTGATCTGGGTTTGTCTGCTCCCTCCAAGTAGAGTCGTCAGCCCTAGGCAGAAAAAGCACATACTTTCCAATTCCCCACTGAGTTCGATCCTCGTGGAAGATGGTTGCTTTAGTTTTCTTTTCCATTTTTTGGATAAAGATAAACTCAGTGAGTTCAATCCCCAATGGATGGAGTCCTTGTTTGACCGTTTCTCTCCAGTTATTTCCTGGATTGAACTTTGGTCCCTGACAATCACAATTATGGATATCTCTGAGATATTGAATTCGGATTAAGCGTGCATTTATTTTGCACTTTGTCTCCCCAAGAAGAGTTTATTTGAAGATCTCTATGGAAACATAAATGATTTCTCCAACAATGATTACTACATTTTCAAGGGACTTACACCCAGACAACAAGTAACAACTCTTTATTTGAGCAGTTTGGTTATCAAGATTTCTACGACAAATGGCAGTCTCCTCAAGACAGTTTGTCTATCCCCAGCAAATTATCAAGATTTTCCATTTATTCTCCGACAGATATTGTCTCCCCGGAAATCCGTCAGAGAAACTTATTGAAGACTTTACAGGCATTCTCTTTATTTGAGAATTCCCGTCACAAGAATTCTATTTACTTCACTGAAATTTCAACTACAGCAATATTGCTCTACGGTGGTTGTCTCCAGTGAATCTACTATTCAAGTTACTCCCACCAGATGATATCTCTTTGAAGAGGGTGGGAAATTCAAGACTATGTTTGAGGCAGACGACCTCGCAACACTTATTTCCAAGACCTGCCTGTGGCATACAAGTGTGGGGCATGGGAAAGTATTTACTCTTCCTAAAGCAGAACATGTAAGGAAGCTGAATCATCATCTTGATCGTTGAAGCTTTTCCAGCCTATTACCTGGCTTAGGCTATCGTGGGATAGTAGGTAATACGTCTGTGTTTTGGGTCAGATGCCTCGCTTAGGCTACCGTGGTGGTAGTAGGTCATCTTTCCTTATCGTGTTTACCTGGCTTAGGCTATCATATGCTTGATAGTAGGTAGCACACCTTTTGGTCGGACACCTTTGCTCAGGCTGCCACAAGTTGGTAGTAGGCGATCCTCCTATTCCAGTCTATTACCTCTGCTTAGGCTATCGTGTGATAGTAGGTAATTGATCTGTATCCTTGGTCAGATGCCTCGCTTAGGCTACCGTGGTGGTAGTAGGTCATCTCTCCTTTGGTGTTTACCTGGCTTAGGCTATCATATGCTTAATAGTAGGTAACACAACCTTTCTGGTCAGATGCCTCGCTTAGGCAACCGTGGTGGTAGTAGGTCATCTTTCCTGCTTGTGTTTACCTGGCTTAGGCTATCATATGCTTGATAGTGGGTAACACACCTTTTTTATCAGATGCCTCGCTTAGGCTGTCGTGGTGGTAGTAGGCCATCTTTTCCCGTTGTGTTTACCTGGCTTAGGCTATCATATGCTTGATAGTAGGTGACACACCTTTTTTTCTTTTGGTCGGACGCCTTTGCTTAGGCTACCGTGTTTGGTAGTAGGTGATCTTTCCTCCCCAGTTTATTACCTCTGCTTAGGCTATCGTGTGTGATAGTAGGTAATATACATCCTTTTATTGCAACTGGATACCTTGGCTTAGGCTACCAACTGTTGGTAGTAAGTTATCTTGTTCCTTTCAAGTTTCTTTCCGTGTGCTTAAGCTGCCTTGTGATTGTCAGTTGGTAGTCTCTTCTTCCCCAGTGGAGTTAGATCTTTCCCCGTGGTGTCTTGTCTTGCTGAGTCGTCCTCGTCGGGTTTGTTTTTCTCTGTGTTTTAACGTCAGTTATCCCCTGTGACATTATTCCCTCACGGGATCTCTGTCTTGCTTTCTTTGTCTTGCATATCATATCATTTCATACCATATCATGTGCATCTGGGCGGCATCTTAGGGCCAAAAATTCGTGCATGTTTGTATTTAAGTCTCTCTTATCTCGTCGAGACGGAGTTTTCAATCTCCATATCTCCGAATAGAAGAAACTTAAATAGGGGCATCTGTCGTACCCTAATTTTTGACCATAAGATCCCAGCTTTTCTCTTTGCATAGCATATTAGGTCATCGTTTGTGCATAACTAACCGTTTTATCTAGCTTTGTCTGTTTTGTTTCCTTTTAACGATAGGTACTGCTGCAGAAGATTCAAAATCCTGAAAGCTGTGTTGTGTGTGTGATTGTGGAGGTTTCTCTAGTCTTGTGAGATTGTGCCCTCACCCTTTTTTTTTTTTGATCCCTAAACCACTACTAAGCCTTCCCCCTCCCCCCTCAGTTTTCTCAAAAGATACCCAACGCAAACTAAATCTTTATACCCTCTAATATGGAATGTGGGCCCCCAAGACTAGTCATTGGTTGTGTGGCAAGTTACATTACAAGCTGGTATCTTCCCCCCTCTGTACGTTCCTCAAGGTTGAGAGATATTGTTTGCTCTACTGATGGTTCATCAAGGAAAGTCCAGTTTTGGAAGGAAATAGAAGTTTGATATCCTCACAAATTCATGAGACGTGGTTACAAAACTCTTTTTTTCAAAGTTGAAGTTCAAATTCGAGATCCAAGGTTCCAAATACAAGTTCGTTACGGATTGGCAAGGATTATTCAAGATGCAAGACATGAGAGGCATCATTCTTTTTATATTTTTATAAAGATCAAAGGATGCATATATCTTAAAATAAGCCAGCTTTTTTTTATTTGATTCATGACCAAGAGAGTTTTAAGGCCTTTATTTAGAATTTATCACCAAGGATTGAAATTCTAAATTTAAAGAAATCTCAAAGCATACAAGGCTTCATTTGAGTTCATCAAAAGTACAAAGAAGCACATCTCCCTTCCAGGGCCTATTGGACTCTCTAGTACATTTCCTTCCAAAAACAAGTGAAGATTCGTGTTTGTGCTTTATTCACTATTCGTATGGAACGATTGGAGATGTTCAAGTTGATTAGGATCCTTAATCATCCAAACCTAAACTAAAGGTTATTTCCAAATTTTAAACTCAAGTGCAAGTCGTCATGAAAGAGCAAAATGGGAAAGCCTACAGGAACAACCCTTCAAGTCCGTTTTTAAGTCATGCAAAAATCTACAACTTAAGGGACTTTCCAAAATTTTACTTAAAAGCTCCATCACAAGATGAAATGTTGGTCGCAAGTTCAAGAGTTTTTCACATTCAACATGTTCAAATCTAGATTCATAGATTCATTCATCACCAAGATTTCATGTTACAACAAAGTCATTTACACTCCATGTGGCACAACCATTCTTGGATGTTGTGTTTTCCTATTTCATTAGGAGTAACTAAGAGGAACCTAAGAGGTATACAGAATTATACAAATCCAGGCACTGTGAGTTTACTTTGGCCCAAATTCTAAATGATTTAACCTCACGATTGAAGAATAAACCAAGATGCTAGTGGCTGCCAGAACCAACCACGAAGTGGAAGAGTGAATTCCCAGAGTCTGCTCTCCATCGAAGGATCACGGACGATTGGACTCTCAAACTTGCAAGAAGATTTCCACAGCTCGCTGGTGTAAACGTTTTCATCATTCCCACCTGCAATGATCGAACAACAGCATGTGATTCAGACCAATACACCCTTGTTTTACCGTACCAAACTCTAAAGGAAACATGATACCTTGTGACCAACGTGTCCTAGCATCGTCAGTCCATAATGAGGCGGAACCAACTCTGCACACCAGAAGACAGTTACGTTGAGACAATGGTATGCCTTTCACATATGACAGAGTAACAGAATCGCAAACATTGTTGAAAAACGGTCATTTGCTTTAATAATATTTGACTGAGTCATATGCGTGCGTAGAAGAGTCGAAATTGAAGTGGAAAGAACCAAACTACCTCTGGAACATTTCGCATCCTCATTGAGTTTCAGGTCCTTTTGCTGAAGTGAAGAGATAACATGGTTGATTTCTTAAGACCATGGCTTACCAAGTCTGCAAAGCAAATCAGAACACAAGATTTTAGCCATCAGTTTTCAAATAAGATCAGACGGGATCAAGTGAAAAAGCCTCCCGAAAATTAAAACACACAGGAAGAATCAGATGATAATAAGCGTTATTGGAAATACATAAAACAACGGGCCTGTTGATACTGAACTCACCAAAATCTCGTAATCACGCCTGTCATACTTGCAGTAATATCCTCGATGACGTTTGAGGCTTTCATGAATCAGTGGATCCTGCAACATCGACTATTCAATGTCATTAAACGCCCAATGAATCTAAGGATGATGAGAGTAACTTACTTTTGATAATTACATGATAGTGAAACCAAGATCCGTACCTAGGCAAAAATGTCAAGTTGTACAATATTAATCTTTCTAACATGGATCATCATCATCATTCAAGGAAAACTAAGCATTCATGGAAAGTTGTAAAAAAAAATCTTGGCAAGAAATGAGAATGCTTACGGCATGTTACAGACACAGCACGAAATCAGACATGTCGAGTTAAGTGGAGAAGATCAGAAATGTTTCGCGAATAAGACTATCCAGTTTACCTTTCTTGAATCTGTGAAATTCATTGCATCCTTTGTACTACATACCTTTCAATTACGATAGAGTTTGGTTGCTAAAGCAGATACATAGACGCACGTAATTCGTACCTCATAAAGAGAAAAAAAACCCTATTACAATATAACCGTCATTGAATTACACAAGCAGCTCACTGCATATTTATTTGTGAAGAGGAAAGTCAGAAAACCTTACCTGAACTACCAAACCTGAGACTATTGTTGCGGTCCCGTAATCATAACTTCAAAGTGGCAGCAGAATTCTGGGTTATAAGCACTGCAAGTACAAAAAGAGAGGTCATTGCCATATTTGAAGAAACTCATAAGAATAAAAGATTTGGACAAGATCAAGAAATCCGACGGTATATTCAAATGTTCACGACATAGTCAAACATTTTGAATCAAGAAAAAGAGACGTCGTTATCATCAAATGCATCTAATGCAGTTCACAGATTTTGTCAAACAGAAAAGGAAAGGTTGAATGAGTTACGCCTCAGAGTTTTTTTTTTTCTTTCCTTTGAATCAGAAAATTTTCCTCATCTTCAAATTAAGGATTGAGGGCAACATCGTAAAGACGCCGCCAACTTCAATTCTTTCCAATTGGGATTAATCTAAGATTTCAAATCATTTGATTGCAAGAGATCGCATCCAAGTATTTCAGATCAAATCGTATCAAATCGTATTCAAGAGCAATTTCAAAAACTTCCCATCTTAAAACCAAATCACAATCAAATCGTATCAGCATTCAAATCAGCTCAAAAAAATTTCCCAAATCAAAAATCAAATCAGATCGTGGCATTTAACCAGAATCAATCAACATTAACGATTTCAAAAGCTTCCATACTCATCATTGGCCTATATAAAGGGGGAAAACTGTGACAGAAAGGCAACGAAAAAAACCTAGCAGAGATACACGAAAAATCATCCAAAAAACTCATTCACGATCTCACACCGAAATCAAAGCCAATACATATCAAACCAAGAGGAGCCCATCAGAAACCATCACGCGAGTTCCCAATCGACAACACAAAGCTTAACGAAGGTAAAAAGAAGGAGAATGATACTTCCCTGACCGGAGCCGCCATCATCCGCCACCTCCTCGCCTTTTTATTTCATCGCATTTCATACATTGTAATTTGTAACCTCTAAAATATAGTGAAATGGGGTTTTAGGGCTGTGCGGGGTGGGGTTATTCGTTTGTTTGTTTGTTTTTTGCAGGTCGTGAGAGGTTGAGAGGTGGAGAGGATCGCCGGAGAGATGAGCGATCGAGAGAGGTTTGAGAGGGCGGCGGCGTTTTTTTTGTTTAGGGTTGCTTTTCCTTTACGAGATGGAGAGATTGCCGAGAGAGAGAGCGCGACTGTGTGAGGGGGGGATTCTCCTCTTTTTGTTGTCCTTTCGTTTCTTTTTTTTACCAATCAAAACTTTTTTTTAACAATTTAATTTAAAAGCTTTTTTCTTTTAACTAAATTACACCCTTTTACAATAAAACCCTTTTTAACCAAGGATTTTTTTTTTCAGTAATTAGAATTAGAAGCTTTTAATAATTAAAATTAACTTTTATGATAAAAATGAAAATAAACTCTTTTTTTAATAGTAATTAATTTCAAACCCTTTTTTTTAATAATTACAACTAAAACTTTTTTTTAACTAAAATAAGACCCTTTTAGCTCCTTTCATAATATTAAGCAAAATAAAATTTATTTTTAATTTAAATAATAATGTAACCCTTTTATTTATAAAACACCTTTTAATAAATAAGAACTTTTATAATAAATTAACAATATATCAACTTTTTTCTTGTTAATTTCCATTGGAATCTCCCTCACGCTTAGTCGTACGCTTGTGTGTGAACTTCGTGTTTTGTTTGCTTGTTTATTTTACTTGAATTATGCTTATGTGCTTCAAACCTTTTCAAAAATATTAAAAATCCTCGATCCAACGTCGAGCCAATTTTCTACCTATATAAGTCGATCGCCTTAGGGCATCGCATTCGACCTTTTGATCACTGGACACAAGTCTAGCATCACTTTGCTAGCACCTTCGCCTAAATAACAATAAATTAATCGCATAAAATATCCAAGGGGAAATCCCATGCATGATAACCATGTTATTGTGCATGGTGCATATCATTTGCATTTCATATACGACACCCTTAACTTAAGGTAATTAGACAACTCTAGGGTAGACTTCCTAGGTTAGTCCCCCCACAATTTTGATTTTTTAAATCAAACTTTAGCCCACCTAATTGTCCACACAAGAGAATTAGATGTTAATCATCTCAAAGAAAGGGACATACAATCCCATACCCCACAAAATACAAACATTTTCAGAACTGTGGTGGTCTTTCTTGAGATGATGACTCATCTTCTTTTCCTAAACCTTTAAACAATTTAGTATCCTTATTAAGGAACTACAAGTGCTCTGATTCCCTCCTGACAGGATATGTAGGCACAAGATGCGATATCTTGTCGAGCACACTTAGGAATAAAAATAATAAATTACCTACCCTTAAACCTTAGCAAAACAAATAACAGATAACATAAAATAAAATCAAGAGGTTCCTGTAGAGTACTACAGATATCTAGGATGCTAACACCTTCCCTAGGTATAACCAACCCCCGAACTTAGAATCTTAGTGCATTTGCATTGCATTGTGGGAATTCGGTTTTTCTCCCTTCCCTTGGATAAAATCAAAGACCGGTGGTGACATTAAAAATGCGATCCTAGTTAACAAATAACTATGGTATCCAATTTTCACCGCGACAGGCCGTTTTGCAAAACCTCTCATGTCTCTCTCAATACGTAATGATTTTGCACGATGTAAAGATGAAAGTTATGTGTTTTTTAACAAGGATTTCATTGATACCAATTAATTGCATTTCTTTTAAGTGTAGAGTGAGATATCATGTGAAGAACAGATGAACCCTAATTTTTGCAAGAACCCTATGAAATCCTATACACAATTGATACATAGCAATTGATTGAGGGAAAACATTCTACATAAGTGCAGAAACATGTTAGTAACTTGAAAACACATTTATGATGCATGAATCATGGAGTTTGAAGAGTTCATGCTTACCTATGCAAGAGGAAATCTAATCCTCAGTTGTAGGTGTTTAAGAAGTGTTTTGATGATCTGGACAACTTCCATTGACCTTAAGTAGTGTGTTGAGATGCTTGGAATGGATTGAAAACCTCTGGATTGGTGGGCACGACTCCAACTGCAGATGGTTTTGGGATGAGGTATGAACTTGATGAATCTAGTGTTACAGATGTTGTTCAAGTGTTTAGATCATTCATATATGATGTATGTGAGTTGTTAGGACCATTGGTTTGAGTGGAATTGCTCTCTATCTCAAAACACGATTTTCACTTCTTTGGAAATGGATTTTTTTATGCACAAGAGGGAAATGGTGGAAAACATGCGTTGTGATGTTTTGGTGTGGGAGACCTCTTGATCCTTCATGGATGTTTGAGAGGTTTGATAAGTTGGAGATCATGTCAATTCTTGATTGATCAAAACCCTAATTTTTGGCTAGAGTGAACATTCAACAATCTTTGAGAGGATTGATGAGGCTATTTCCAAATTGTGGTGACGGCTTGCACAGTGTGTGAAGTCTTGTGGTCAAAATTTAGGATATGACACTTATACACAAGGACTTAATCCACTATAATCAACTGATTACACTGCACTAGCAACTGCTGGTGACTAACAATCAAAGACTAACCGTCTCTTCTTAAGGATTCTGACCTAACTAGTCCCTTAAGGAATACAAACAACTGTTTGAACAAATTTAATGTTTACAATGAATTGCTTCTACACAAGTTGATATAAACACTATGAATAGCTCAAAATGACTTAGAGAAAATCTATACAGTATGAACAATGTTTCTTGCTTTGTATTGTGATGCTTTATTGTTCACACATGTGTCTCTCTTGATTTTCTTCAAATGATCAAGTCTTTATATAGCTAGAAAAAGATCCGTTGGAGGGCAGATTAGGAATATCATTAAGATTTCTGGCAACTTGAAATAATGTCGTTATGCAGGGATAAAAATCGTACACAGAAGTTTTCCTTTGTACCACCAAATCAGGGTGGTGGAATGGTAGTGGAAAAGAACGTGTTTGATATGTACTATGTATTATTTTCCCTTGCAAATGTTTCATCTTCTTCTGTTCATCAGAAGCTTCTGAATAGAGATATTGAAGCATGAGCATAAGAGTTGATCACTAGGTCTTTAGAGTCTTGAGTCATCAGAGTCTTTAGAACTTATTCACCAGAACCTTGTCTTCAGATTCTTTAGCACTCGGTCTTCAGAACCCTTGGTTATCAGAAACTTAAGTCTTCAGAGTCTTCAGAACGTTGTTCAGCAGAACTTTGTCTTCAGCACTTAGTCTTCAGAAACTTAAGTCTTAAGAGTCTTCATAACGTTGTTTAGCAGAACCTTGTCTTCAGAGTCTTCAGCACTTAGTCTTCAAAAGATAATCATCTGAGTCATATTCAAAGTCAGAATACAAGAGAACATTGCAGCAGAAATATATTGTCTTCTTATAATCTTTCTGAAATTGAGTAAATCAGAAGCAAACTTGCTTCTTTGGCGCAGAAGCGACTTTTGGTCAACTAAGAGTGACGTTCCACATGATCTCTATCAGAGTCAGAGCTTTCTTTATCAGAGTCAGATCTTGTTTGTTAATTCTTTAGAAAACAACGTTAGAGTACCAAAAATTGTTCTCACACAAATACTACTTTGTTATTATCAAAACTTAGAGATATCTTGCAGAACCAATTGAGATAGCTTTCTTTTGTTAATTCATAGTTCCCCTCAATGGGGTAAAAGGGTGTAAAAAGAAAAAGGTAGAAAAGAAAAAGGCGGCTCGCTAGGATCTCGCAATCCTATGCCTACGTATTCTCAAGATGAACTTGAGAAATCAGAGCGTCCGTAGTTCCCCGCAATGGGGTGAGAGAGGAACCATTTACTATGGTCAAAGTTTCAAAGGAAAGGTATGGTCTGAAAGCAAGACACCTACATGGAGTGCGGTGACTCCTAAGGCTAAGTTAAAACACGGAAGAAGTGTCCACGGGAAAGTAGGGTCTGACAGCAAGACACCTACATGGAGTGCGGCGACTCCAAACCTAAGGCTAGGTTAAAAGGGTAATGAGCTATCTATGACTTTGAGGTCAATAGAGAGACTTTCCTTTAGAAGGAGGGGGAGATAGTAACTTGTAAACAAGAGTTAAGGGGGATTGAAAATAAGTGAACAATATAAGTATGGTATAGATAACATTTTCAAAGTTTTGAAATCAGAGACATGTTAAAGCTATGAAACTTAACAACAAAAGCCAAGACGTACAAACAACAGAATGACTTTATCCAAGGTTCAGGAACAAATCTCAAGCAAACATTTCACATACTACAGAATACTAAAAAATTCTCAAAAGTCTTCAAGAAACAGTTGGTGGTTCACAAAAAGAAGTCCAAGAATTAAACATGAAGTTATGCATTTTTTTGTTTTGAAATTTTTAGAAAGAAAATGAAATTATTATAAGAAGTGAAATTAAAAAACTAAGTTAAAGCACTAATATGGCAGGCGCCATCTAAAGTGCCATAGAAAATGCCATGAAAATCATGGCAGGTGCCACAAGATTCATGGAAGGCGCCATGTTATTTGGTGGCAAGTGCCACAAAAGTGTGGCCAGTGCCACTAAGGTGTGGCAGGTGCCATGTAATGGCTACTTGATACATGGCAGGCACCACAAGATCCTCTTTTATTATTTAGTTTTCAAACAACAACCACAAACCCAGTTCATGATAAAATCAAACACAATTCACACATTAATATTTGCCATATTTATTCAGGAATCATATACTAACATGATAATAAATATGATAACAGTTATGGTGCAATGATCATGTTATTTTGAAAACGAAATATAAAAAAAAAGGAGTGAGTGCTACCTAGTGGAGATGGTCCACTGCCTCTTTACTGGTACAAGTTCTGGAAAGAAAATGGACGAGCTTCTTCAAGAGTAAGTGAGGGAGAAAATGGGGAGAGTATTCAGCCTATATTTGGGGTGAATATGGTGTCCTTTGGAATGAAGATTAAGTCTCTATTTATAGGAAATGTGGAGGACTTGAGGTATGGTCAGAATTTGCACACTTTGCCAAAAACACTCTTTTCCAAGTTTCTTCGTGCAAGTCAGCTGGCGGGGTCAAAAAGTCTTCAGTTGATCAGGATTTGGTTTGCTTTTGTGTGCTGATAGGATTAGAGCAGAGGTGCAAGTTACAAGGATAAAAGAGGAACCATGCTTTTGTTGAAAAAAGTTTCTCTTTCTTCGTGGTGTCCACTTGCATTAATTTATTTAAAACATATTATTTTGAGTGTGCAGCTTGTAAGAATTATGGAATTACCATATAAAATCATGGCAAATGCCATATTCATCATATCTTCTTCATGGCAGGCGCCATGTACTTCTTGTGGCAAGTGCCACAAACCATCATGGCAGGCGCCATGCTTTTCCCATGGCAGGCGCCATACTTTACTCATGGCAGTCACTATTCACTTCATGGTCAGTGCCACCAAAGTGTGGCCAGTGCTATGACCTTCTTTTCTCTTTTTTTTTTTAGTTTTTTCTTTTCTTTTTTTTTAAAACAACATTTACAAATGCCTTGGTGACCTTGAAACACATGAGAACTTGGTTTATTGTTCTTGTCCTCTTTTTTGTGTCAATCCTGATTTTCACAAAAGAAACAAACTAGCAAAGATATGGGTTAGTTAACAATGCATAGATGATTGAACCCTAAATGTAAGTGCAAGATGTTATGACATCTAAGGGGTAAAATTTGGGATACAACATATGCATTCCTCTTTTTGAATATGATCTCTAATAAGGTGGTGCCTAACTTCAATTTGTGTAGTCCGAGAGTGAAGAATTGGGTTTTTTGTGAGGTTTATGATGCTAGTGTTGTCTCATATTATAGGATAACTCCAAGATTTACACCGTAGTCACTGAGCTATTGTGTCATCCAAATAAGTTGAGCACAATAGCTACCTGCAACAACGTATTTTACCTCAGTTATGGATAGAACGAAACTTACTTGTTTCTTGTTATGCCATGAGACAAGTGATTCTAGTGTAAATTACACGTACCACTAGTACTTTTCCTATCCAATCTGCACCCAGCAAAATTGAAGTCAGAGTACCCAACTAAGTCACAATCCTCTCTCTTGGGGTACCATAAACCTAGTTGTTTTGTGCCAGAGAGGTATCTCATAATGCGTTTGAATGTGCTAAGATGTGATTCTTTTGGGAATGCTTGAAAACATACACACATATATATACAACAAACATTATATCAGGGTGTGATGCAGTTAGATAGAGAAGAGATCCCATCATACCTCGATACTTTCTTTCTTCAACTGGTTTTCCATCTTCGTCTTTGTCAAGATTGTTTGAGGTTGACATTGGGGTTATTGTTATCTTTGAATTCTCCATATCAAATATTTTTAATGATTCTCAACATTATGTGGCTTGGCTTATGAAAGTTCCATTCTTATTTTGATGGATTTGAAGTCCTATAAAGTATTTAAGTTCTCACATCATTGACATTTCGAACTCATTCTACATAATCTCAGAAAATTCCTTGCACACGGATTCATTAGTTTCACCGAAGATAATATCATCGACATAAATTTGAACTAACAATAGGTCATCATGGGTTTTCTTGATGAAAAGAGTTTTATCAACTTGTCCTATTTGGAAGTTGTTTTCAAGCTAGAATTTTCTTAGACGATCATTACCAAGCCCTGAGGGCTTGTTTTAGTCCATATAGGGATTTATTAAGTTTGAAAACATGATTTGAAAAAGTTGGGTTGATAACACATGGAGGTTGATCGACAAATACCTCCTCTTGGATGTAACCATTTATAAAAGCACTTTTTACATCCATTTGAAATAATTTGAAATTTATGATACATGAGAAAGTTAATAACATCCTTATGGCTTCTATTATACCAATTGTAAAAATGCGGATGTTTCCTTTTTAAAAAGTGGTATTCGAATACCAATATATGGTATCCAAATACCAGTTTTCAAATTTGAATACAATTCAAATTTGTTTTAAGTGATTCATTCATTTAAAACCTTGAAACATTTTCTGCATAAATTGTCATATCTTTGCAAAATGTTTCTGAGCAATTAAGGTTATTGTATTTGAATTGTACATTAAAAAAGATGGTCAATTTTTTTATTGGAATTGATTCAAGAACATTTCATATATTCAAAATTCGTTACTAGTGTGTTGTGACTTAATCATCAAGTTTATGGTGATAAGTTGTTTTTTGTAAAAAAAAAAATTGATTCAGAGAGATTCAAAGTCCACCATAGTGTTTGATGTTTGTTGTAAAATGTTCTTTGAATCGAGGAGATTGAAAGTCCACCATAGTGTTTGATGTTTATGTTAGAAGATTGTTAAGGAGGTATTGGTTTGAGGCTTGTATAAAGATCTAACATATTGGAAAACCCTTCAAGGTGTGAAGGGATTAGATGTACCCTTGGTTGATAAAGGGAACTAGGATAATTCCTTGTGTTTTTTTTTATTTTCAAGCACTTTATATTGCTAAGAACATATATTTTTCGTATCCGAAGAAAATTTAGAACATAGCACTAAATCAAGAAAAATCGAGCAACCTTAAATCACCCCTCCCCCTCTTATGTTACATCTCATACTTAAAATTGGCATCAAGGCAAGAGTTAGGTAACTTGCTCCTAGATCAGGGATAAAATGGCTTTCGCAAAACCTTTATTAGGAGAATGACCAAGCATTAATAGACCACCAAGTTTTACCGTTGAATGCTACGACATTTGGAAGATTATAATGCAAATGTTCCTAAAAGCACGGGGTTTGGAAGTATGGAATGATGTAAAAAAAATAGAGTCCTTTCATTCCTACTATAATTATTAATGGTACATGTCAACAAAAACCAGAAGAATAATGGAATAAAGAAGACAACAAAAATTTTCTACATGACAAGAAGGCTAAAAAATTTATTGCATCCGCTTTAGGGATGGATAATTTATTTCGGGAGCCTAATTGCAAAACACCGAAGGAAATATGAAAAACCTTGGAATTCAAAAACCAGAAGGATAAAAAATCAATAAGAGCATATATCTCTTGGAAATATATTAATGTGAGTACAACTTCTTAAAATGAAGAACAATCAGATCCATCTTTCATGGTTTCATATCACTCTGATGATGATGATGATGATGATGATGATGATGATGATGAGGTGGTGATTTTGACTCAATTAATAAACTTTTTTATGATGAATTACAAGATGCTTTTAATATTTTGCATGATGTATGTCTAAAGCATTCTAAATTAAATACAAAGCAAAAGAAAATTATTTCTTCTTTAAAAAGTAAATATAATGACATGCAATAAGAGTTAGATAAAAATAAGTAAAAGTTTACATTTATGCTAGTTCATCAACATATCATAAATGTATATCTCTTGAAATCAAATTTGTTGATCTTAATCAAGTTATATGTAATTATGAAAAAGGAAAAAAAAAAGTGGATTGGATAATGTTCTAAGTAGTCAAAGATATGTTAATGATAAAAGTGGAGTACTAAATTCTAAATTTGAAAACTTTAGTTAAATCAAAAAGACTATCTTTGTCAAATCTAGAAATGTTTATAACAATATTCAATCTGGAAAATATGTCATTATGTTCATCCTAGAATGACATATAACAAGAATTATTTATATGATCATAAAAAAATGCCTAACATGACACAATTATTTTTATTGCAATTATAAAGGTCATGCTACTAATGCATGTTATATTCGAAATTTTGGTGTACCTGGTTGCAATTATGTATGGGTTGAGAAATAAACTAACCCAAAACGATCCAAATAAATTTGGATACCTAGAAAGAACTATTAATTCTATTTTGTAGGTATGCTTGGAAACCATGTTCTAAAATTATTAAATTAAGATTGGTTGTTAAAGATACAATGAGATCATATGATATGGTAAGATTGAAAATTTTATTTGGATAAATATGATCTAAAAAGTTTGGCACCTTTAAAAGAGCATCTAATCACTCTCAAAAAAGCATCAATGTTGGTATTATTTCATCTATCATGATTGGCATCAATATTAGCACTTACAATTGTGAAGAAGATAAGTGTCTAAATATGTGTTGTTATATTTTATCATATAATCACTTCATTTATCATAATGCATATTTACCTATAGTACTTTGCTTTGGATTTTACTCTTTTTCTTCTCTTTGATAATGTTGAAAGGGGGAGATGATTTCTTTGATTCGGGGAGATTCAAAGTCCATCATAGTGTTTGGTGTTTATGTTTGAAGATTGTAAGGGAGATCTTGGTGTGAGGCTTGTACAAAGATCTAACATAGTGTAGAATCCTTCAAGATGTGAAGGGACTATATGTACCCTTGGTTGATAAGGTGAGTTAGAATAATTCATTGTGTTCATTTGTTTTTTAGCACTTTATATTGCTAAGAATATATCTTTTTCATATCTGCAGAAATTTAAGAACATAGTGCAAAATCGAGAAAAGTTGGACAACCTTAATTCATCCCCTCACCCTCTCTTAGGTTGCATCTCATACATATACTCCTTATATGGACACTCTATATGCCATCTTAGCAAAGGCACGACATATGTTGCAATACAGGAGGTAGAAGAGGAACGCGAGCATCAGATATATGTAGTAGTTGTCTTTTACTCTGTATTTTGATATTTTGATATTTTATATTATGGTTCATTATGGGATTGATTGTGACATTTTAACATTTTGGCATTTAAATATACGCAGTAGTTCTTGTATTTTGATCTTATTATTAAATAACAAATGTGTATGGTTTATTGTGGGATTAATTTATAAATGACTTATAATGTAAGCCTTATTAAAAAAAATGTCAAATTTCTTCAAACTTATTGTCCAAGGGTGTAAAATACGGTCATGGGGTTAATCCGGAGATTGAAATTTGAAACTGTGTTTTTCCCCATTGTAAGAAAACACAAAAAATATGCAGTGAAGGTTAATACAGAGATTGAAATCAGAACAAATGTTTGGAAAAAATGGGGTAGTTGTCCATGCATAATTTACAACTAAAGAAGTGTATATTGTTCGTGAACATATGCTACAATGGGTTCATAAGGAGACCGGAAAAATTTGGGTTTGGTGTTGTAATCGGAAGGTCCGGAAATGGTTCAGATAGAAGACAAGCATTTGTAATAAGGATATGTGAAAGAAGTGGCACATACCAACCAAGGATTAGGAACTTGAACAAGATGACACAAGATCGAGGAAATGTGAATGTCTGTTTAAATTGCGCAGATATCATGTGGCGGATGATACATGGAAATTTAATGTGATTTCTGGTATACATAATCAAGTCTTGCATACCAAGAAAGTTGATCATCCCATTGTATGTCACCTTGTTCCAGAGGAGAGGGAACTTGTTTCAGACATGACATTAAACATGGTGTCGTCGAAAAACATACTCACATTTTGAAATGGAAAAATCCTCTAAATGTTTCAAATATCAAGCAAATATACAATGTGCGTGCTCGAGAAAATAAGGCGGTAAGAGAACCAAGATCTGAGATGCAACAACTATTAAAGCTTTTTTTGGAAGATGAAGATTGTTCTGGACTGGGCCAGCGCCTGCCCTACTGTCGGGCAGGCCCAAGCCCAATGACCAACGAAGGCCCAACGAGGCCCAAAGTCGCCTCCGTGTCGGGCACGTACCAATCCCCTTGGACGTCGGGCACGCGGGGTAAAGATTGTCGAGCAGAGGCATATAGCCCATGGACGCACCTCTCCTCGACACCCACATGCTCCTCCCCGCGAGAACACGTTCTCTTGTAACTTTCCACTCCCGAAGGAATCGGTCTGCCCTACTTCCGGAGATTTAGGGACTGTTACACCAGGGCGAAGACCACGTGCTGGTCTTCACTACGCCATGTAAGCCCTGGCAGTTACTTGGATTGGGCCTTGCAATCCAGCCCAGTGCAAGTAACCGTTGGCCCCGCGCTGGGGGCTCTCTATAAATACCCTCTCACTTGAGAGGGTCAGGGGACATTACATTCTAAACTCACACCTGCTTTTATGTACTTGCTTACTCCTTTTTTCTGACTTGAGCATCGGAGTACCTTGCAGGTACACCCCCCCCCCCCCCCCCCGGCCGTCTCACCATCACTGGAGCTGAAGGTTTCAAGACGATGTTGGCCACCATCTAACTGTCTGATCCCGGTACGATCAGTGGCGCCGTCTGTGGGAACCACTGCTTCCCCGTTTTTCCTTCAACGACAACCCAAAGCAATCCCTTCGTTCATCACCAGCATGGCCAACAACCCGTCTGCGAACAAAGCTCTGGACACTGTCCTCGCGCAACTCGAGAACGGAAACCACCGTGAGGACAATGCTGCCCTCAATGTCGAAGAGGGCGACGTAAGAGACGGGCAGGCCGCCTCCCCAGAATCCGAAGACACGGCTTACGACGCTGCCCAGCAGGACAACCAGCAAACCGCCTTTCAGCCAGTTGCTCCTCTGCCTAATGCAGATTCGAGCACCGTGGCCCTATTTGCCTTGGTCCCCACGAAGACATCATCGTCCACTTTCACCTCGCCGTTCTCCTTCCCCGCGAAGGACTCCTCCAGAAGAATCTCGGACCCCCTCGTCGGTGCGCGAGGGCCGCCGCCCACGTCTCGAGCGCCCCCAGCCAGAAACCTCCCAGAAGCACCATCGTTCCCCGCCTCGGAAGGAACCCAGGCACTCCTCGACTACCAAGAGGAGCAAGACCACCGAGGAGAGGCCGAGGAACCGTTCTAGGAACTCCCCTCCACGACAAGGACCTGGTCGACACCACCGATCCCCATCAAGGTCCCCATCCGGAAGCGACGACGACCAGAGGATCCCCCCTATCATGGGAGATCATGGACGCCCCAATTCCTGCAAGCATGGAGAAACCCCTGCCACTGGGGCCCTACGACGGCCTGGCCGACCCCGACGATCACGTCAAAAGTTTTGAAGCCATGCTCAACTTCAGAAACGTCAGGGGAGCCATTAAGTGCAGGCTTTTCCCCACCACCTTGCGGAAGGGCGCCATGACCTGGTACAAGATTCTAGCACCCGAGTCGATCACGTCCTGGAAACAACTAAGAGAACGCTTTACCAAACACTTCACGGCATCTCACCGACACCCGAAGACGGAAGCCGCACTAGAGAGCATCTTCCAGGGGAAGAACGAGTCTGTCAGGAACTACATTGAGAGGTTCAACAGGGAGGCTGTCGAGGTCCACACGACCGATGATATGAAGAAGTTTTTAATCATCTGGGGACTACGTCTTGGATCTGATTTTGCCAAGTTCGTGGGCCTCCGCAGACCTCGCCGTTTGGAGGACCTCCTCTAACAAGCTCAGCCATACATCGAGTTCGAGGAGCCAGAGGCAGCACAGATCGCCCTCGACTCGAGGCGGAAGGAAGCCCCCGCGGCCACAGAGAAGAAGACTCTCCTCCCTGACGTGGAGGAGAAAGAAAGAAGGAAAGCCACCCCCGGGACTCTCGTGAGCCGCGAGGACCAGCTGACCGGTTCACAGAATACACGCCGCTCAACGCTCCCTGCGCGCGAATCCTCTCCGAGTGCTCCAACTCGGAATTTTTGAAATTAGGCGTCCGCTTTCCGAAGCCAACGACCCCCAAATCAAACACTGACAGGTCCAAGTACTGTAGGTTCTACCGGAGCCACGGACATGTCATGGAGGACTGCATCTATCTCAAAGATGCAATTGAGATCCTGATCAAGAAAGGGAACCTAAAGAAGTACGCCCAGAAAAATGACGCCCCTCGTCCCAGTTCCCGGGAGGCCCAAAACGTCGAGGAGATGACACCTCCTCCCGACGAGAGTCGGCTGCAGGTCGCCCTCAGCGTCACTCGACCCGAAGACTTCTTTGTCCCCAAAGGCATCGAGGGCCAAGAAGCAGTTCACAGCATGTGGGCAAACTTCCCCCACGAAGACCCCGTCGCTACCTGCAGCACGTGGGAGGGTTTCCCCAAGACAATGGTCATATCTGGAGGTGGTTACGAGAAGGTGTTCGTCGGGTCGATCAAGTGGAAATTTGACGAACTGGAGTCCACAACATCGGCGAAGACCACCACTCTCGAGAAGGTGCAAGGGAAATCAAACCCTATCACCTTCTACCTTGAAGAGCTCCCAGGCGGAGCACCTAACGCCACTATCCCCCTCTTGGTCAGGGCACAGATGGCGAATTTTGACGTTCGAAGGATCCTTGTCGACCAGGGAAGTTCGGTCGACATCATGTACGCTCACCTGTTCGGGACTCTCTAGCTCGACTAGAGACATCTGACCCCGTATGTCAGTTCAGATCTGCAGGGGTTCAACGGTACCACCACCAGACCATGGGGCTACGTTGAACTGATGGTCACATTCGGGGCCGAAGACACTTCCTGTCAAGTGAAGACCCGTTTCCTGGTGGTCGAATGTCCATCCCTCTACAACTGCATCCTTGGGAGGACCACCCTGGCCGAACTCACAGTAGTGCCATCAACTGTCCACCTCAAGATGAAGTACTACACGGCCAGGGGACGGGTAGTTACGATGCACGGGGACATAGACACGGCCAGGAGGTGCTTCGACGTTGTGATCAAAGGCATGAGTTCCATCGGCACCAAGCCCAAGACCGGAGCAAAGTCATCCTCGGACACCGTACAGAGGCCTCTCCCGCGCGTCAACGCGGTCGACCTCGACAGCAGGTTCCTGGGCGAGCACGAAGAGGACGGACCAGCAGACCTCGACCTCCAGGCAGAAAACAACAGGCAGCCTCTCCACCCAATGTGCCCCATCCCAGACGGAGACTTCGAGCTTGTCACCCTCGGGGATGATCCAGACCGTAACGTGAAGATTGGCATCGGGCTCCCCGACCTGGCGAAAAAGCAGCTGAAGGCTTGTCTCTGGGAGAACGTTGATCTGTTCGCGTGGAGCGCCTCCGAGATGCCTAGCCTTGACCCCGAGGTAGCCTGCCATCAGCTCACAGTAGATCCAGCTGCTAGGGCCATAGTTCAACGTAGGCGTAGGCAGTCTCCCGAAAAAGCGGAGGCTGCTGAAAAAGCTGTAAAAGACCTCCTAGAGGCGAATTTTATTTCGGAGGCCAGGTACATGACCTAGTTGTCCAACGTTGTACTTGTCAAAAAGAATAATGGAAAATGGAGGATGTGTGTTGACTATACCGATCTCAACCAGGCATGCCCGAAAGACTGTTATCCTTTGCCTAACATCGACCAGCTGGTCGACAATTCTGCAGGTTACAGATTGTTATCCTTCATGGACGCCTACTCAGGGTACAACCAAATCCCCATGGATAAGGTCGACAAATAGCACACGGCCTTCATGACCGAGTCGGGAAATTACTACTACAGCGTAATGCCCTTCGGCCTGAAGAACGCAGGCGCGACCTACCAACGGATGATGAACAAAGTTTTCCGAGGAGAAATCGGCGACATGCTCGAGGTCTATATGGACGACATGATCGTCAAATCTGCAGAAGAAGTCGACCACGCTGCGCACCTCAAAAAGGTGTTCGACACAGCTAGGAGATGCCGCATGAGGTTCAATCCTGACAAATGCACCTTCGGCGTTCGGGCAGGTAAGTTCCTCGGCTTCTACCTCACAGAGCGAGGAATCGAGGCCAACCCCGACAAGTGTAGGGATTTCTCCGAGATCCCAACTCTGAACTCGAAGAAGTCAATACAATCACTGAACGGGATGCTGACTGCCCTCTCCCGCTTCGTCGCCAAGTCTGCACAATACGCGCTCCCATTTTTCACACTTATTCGACAAAAAGTGACATTTGAATGGAGCGAGGAGTGCGAGCAGGCGCTCCTCCACCTAAAACAAGTATTGTCGCAACCCCCGATCCTCTCACGGTCTGAGAACGGGGAGACACTGTTCTTATATCTCGCAATCACGAGTGAAGCGGTCAGTGCTGTCCTCATCCGGGAAACTCTGGACGGGTAGAAGCCGATTTACTTCACGAGCAAAGCCCTCCAAGGTCCTGAGTTCAGGTATCAGCAGATCGAGAAAGTCTCCCTGGCCCTCGTCACCGCGGCCAGGAGGCTGCGCCATTACTTCCTAGCCCACGCGGTTGTCGTAAGAACCGAACAGCCGATAAGGCAGCTCCTTAGACGACCAGATATGGCGAGAAGGATGCTCAGGTGGTCACTCGAACTCGCCTAATTCGACATCCAATATGAGGGAAGGAAAGCCCTGAAGGCTCAGGTATTGGCCGACTTTGTGGCGGAGATGACCGTCCTGGAACCTTCGACCAACGGATCCCAAAAGTGGACGATCTATGTCGACAGAGCATCCAGCACGAAGGGGAGCGGGGCGGGCATTATCCTCGAAAACGAGGAAGGCATCCTGATCGAGGTCTCCCTCAAACTATCCTTCCCGACGTCGAACAACCAGGCAGAGTACGAGGCTTTCCTCGCCGGGCTTCAGTTGGCCGAGGACCTCGGCGCCAAGGAGGTCAAAATCTTCACCGACTCCCAGCTCGTAGCCTCGCAAGTCCGAGGAGAGTACCAGGCCAAGAACGACAGCCTCATCGAATAATTTACCTTGGTAAAAGAAAAGATGAAAAAATTCACCTCCGCGGAAGTAACCCACATCCCTCGCGAGCACAATACCCGAGCAGATGTCTTGTCCAAATTGGCGAGCACAAAGAAGAAAGGCGGAAACAAATCCGTCATACAAGAAGTACTTTCCCGCCCGAGCATCGAAAAACCCGTTTTGGCGGCAGACGTGAACGCCATTGGGGATAGCAATTGCTGGATAACCCCAGTATACGAGTACCTCACGACTGGCAAACTGCCCGAAGACCCCAAAGAAGCGGGGATGGTCAAGCGGCGGGCATGCTCGTACACTATAGTCGAGGATAAGTTATACCGCCGAGGGTTTTCTATCCCCCTCCTCAGGTGCGTCGAGGAGACCAAGGTCCCCGGTATACTCCAGGAAATCCATGAGGGAATCAATGCACAGCACCTCGGCGGGCGATCTTTAGCCCGAAAGGCTCTTCGGGCAGGGTATTACTGGTCCACCATGCAACAGGACGCCAAAGAACACGTCAGGAAGTGAGACAGGTGCCAGCGGTACGGGGACATGCACCTCGCTCCCCCTAACGAGCTCAAAACATTGTCATCCCCGTGGCCGTTTGCGTGGTGGGGAATGGATATCCTCGGGCCCTTCGTAGTGGGGTCATACCAAAACAAATACCTCATCGTTGGCGTAGATTATTTCACGAAGTGGATCGAGGCGGAAGCCCTGGCCAAAATCACGGCCTTCAACATACTCCGCTTCTACAAAAGGAACATCCTCGCCCGGTTCGGCGTACCCCAAGTGATCGTCACCGACAACGGGACACTGTTCACCGACAAGAACTTCCAAGACTTCGTCACCAAACTGGGCACAAAGAAGCACTTCACATCGGTTGAGCATCCTCAAACGAACGGGCAGGCCGAGGTAGTAAACAGAGTGATCCTCCGAGGATTGAAACGTCGATTAGGCGACGCCAAACAACGGTGGGTCGAGGAGCTACACAGCATCCTCTGGGCCTGCCGAACAACCCCACATTCCACGACCAGGGAGACCCCTTTTCGTCTGACCTACGAAACGGAAGCGGTGATCCCCGTGGAGATCAGGGAACCCTCGAGGAGGACGCAAGCCCCCCTCAACGAGGATGCAAACAGCGAGGCCCTAAAGGAAGAGCTCGACTTTGTCGAGGAAATAAGGACGGGCGCATCCCTCCGGGAAGCCTCACTTAAACAGAAAATAACTTTACGTTATAACGATAAAATTATCAAACATGATTTTCAGGTAGGCACCCTCATCCTACGAAGGAACCAGAAAGATTCGCAAGAAGGCAAACTCGTCGCGAACTGGGAGGGCCCGTACCGCGTCCGCGCGAAAATAGGGATATGAGCCTACTTCCTCGAAAATCTGCACGGGGAAGAGCTTGCTCGACCATGGAACGTTGAGAAGCTTAAACAGTACTACAGTTAAGCACTTCCCGCGACACACTAGCATCGCGGTTACGGGGACGCACTAGGGTACAAGCGCGACACCCCTATACAAAACACGATGATCAAGGGCCGCGTTGTGTATGCGCGAGGACTTTTGATCCGACGAGGACACCTCGATCAAGCTCCGTCCTCGTTGTACCAATTAGGCAGAACACTCAGCTCGCGATGGGAAGTTCACGCCACGAAGCTAAGACCTCGACCGAGCTCTTAGCCTCGTTGAAGGTCGGAATACACCTCCGACCACTTGGCCAGCTCTCCACGCAGTCGAGGATTATCGAAGTCGAGCAAATTCTCAAAATCTCTATTACTTAGACAAAAATAAATAAAGTATAGCAAATACAATAACATCACACATAAGCAAAAACATACAAACATCACACGCGCAGATAAACAAAAATGCATTAAGCAGGCAGAAGCCCATTGTACAGGTATTACAAACAATCATCAAAAAGCCCCTGGCACGCAGGCTGGGCATAGGCATCAAAAATTAAAATGGCTCGCAGCCCAAACAAAACATGAAAGGAAAAACCTAGTCAGCGACGGTCCCCTCTGGTTGCTCGTGTTCGTCTGCCCCTTCGCCGACCTCTTCCTCTTGCATCGGCTGCATGATCTGACTGTCGACCACCTCGTAGTCAGGGTCAGTCCCTTCAGTTATAAGGTCGGGTTTGAGAACCTGAAGCTGCTGCACAGCGTTCCTGAAACCTATATCAGCCGCCACGAGGTTATCCTGCTCGGCTTCCCTGAGTTTCGCTATCAGCGCTGCCCGCAAAGTCAACAACTTATCTTCCTCGGTTTCCTCCTCAGCCGGTCGAACAGCTTCTTCAAGCTCGGCGTTCCTCTCCAAGAGACGTTTCCTCTCCTCCTCAGCGTTCTTCAACCTCTCCTCCAACTTCTCTTGAAGCTCGACATGGGCCTTGTTCTGGTTTTTGCAGTCAGTCAGCTCCTTGCCCACCTTCTCCATTTCAGCTGAGATGGACCTGAAATTCTCTTGCAACCTGTTCAGCTCGTCCGTTGGGCATCTCTCGTTGTTCAGGACCAAGGCAGCAGCGCAAACCCGCGTCACCGCGGACACGTCCTCCACCAGCGCCCTTCTCCGAGAAACCCTGTCAACACCCAAGATGGTCTGAACTTCGGGTGCACCAACACATAGGGAATTGTTCCCCATAAAGAAGTTCGGCCTCGAGTGGCAAGGCGGGAGCACAAATTTCACAGCGGGGGGGCTTTCGTTCTCAGTGAGATCGACGTCCACATGATCAGCAAGTCGTTGTCCCTTCGGGGAGTTCTGAGTGCTGGGGGGTCGTTGTCCTGGGGAGAGCCAGAAGAACCCCCGATTGTCGGAGTGGGACCGGGGACCTGCGATCGGAGTTGCTCGATACGGCCTTTTCCGCCCTTCTTCGAACTGCGGGCAGCTTTTAGTTTCTTGATACGCTCCTCAGTACCCGACATCTTGCCTGCAAAGAAAATAAATGTGTTAGTAAATCGGAAACCAGGACGCAAAGAAAAAGCAAGTCGAAGAGGATTCCACCACCTAACAGCTCGAGGGCATCCTCGTCGGAAAACGTCTCGAGGAGGACCCTCGTATTGATTAACCGGCGCTTCGTTAAGACCTGCTCGTCGTCACGAGCTTGGCTTTGTTAAAATCGTTGACGAAGGCGACTATTTTCTCATACGCCAGACGATCCCCCTAGCAAAGTTGGTAGGGCTAACAATGTAGTTGTCCATCCCCTTTTTGAAATGTTCTTCCGTCTAGAACAAAGGGAATCTCGGTTCAAGGACCTCCTTCTTCTGCCCGTCCACTTCGCGGGAAACCCGACGATACACCGAATTCACAGCCTCAAGCGTGACCGGCCTCACGATGTAATACCGATATTTAAAGTCCCGAACAGAGTTCAGGTGGGTGTGGAAGAGGCTGCTCACTTGTTTAAAAGACACCCAGCCGTGTCTGCCGTCGGAGGCCTGTCGTTGGAGGTGGAAGATATGAAATAAAAGAGGCACGGTTGCCCCGATCTGGAGATATTTACAAACGAGCTTGAAGGCTCGGATAAAAGCAAGGGAGTTAGGATGGATCTGCGAGGGCGCCAGGCGCAGCCAAACGAACACCGCTTGTTGGAAATCCGTAAAGGGCAAACGCCACCCCGCCTGGTCGAACATGAATTCATAAAGGGGAAACCTCATCCCTCGATATGTCAAACAGATGCGATGGTGCGCCAGAGGCCGGAACACCTTCCACGTCTTCGGGGAGCCCACCAGCCAGTGTTCGACTGTACAAAAGATATCATCTTCATCCCCGTCGACGAACTGAGAGATCATGTTTAGAGGCTCGTCGCTAACCCACTCCGTGAGGGGACACTCCTCGGCGCTGGTGATCGGCACCATCGGAGAGTTGGGTTGATCGTCAACTTCTAACAATCCCACGGCCACAGACACGGACAAAGCTTCCATGTACCTGAAAAGCAGAAGGAAACGGTGAATTCGATGATCCATATCAAATTCACCCGCTGTTCAAGTGAAAAGGCGAAGAAGGAGCGTCGGGATCCCGAGACTGTCGTGCTCGCCCACGTCCCCGTGACAACCGACGAACGTCCCCGTGACCATCCTCAGGTCACTGGTATGCCGCTTTGGGAGGGATCCCTCCCACAGAGGAGATATTGTCGAGGACCCCGAGATTTTCATCTCGTGTCTTCGGGACATTCTTCTTATCCCCGGGGCATTCATCCCTTCTCCCCGCGAGATTCAACAAAGAAACTAAGAAATTCCGCCGTTTTCACCGGAGATTTCGTGATTTCCATGAGAACTTCATCAGTTCACCATAAAACCACCATATAAATGCAAACAAAAGGAGAAAAAAGAGATAAACTTACTTGAAATACACTTCCGGTAGGGTTCCGGCGCGGCAGTCGGTGGCGGCGAACGGTGGTGAAATAGAGAAGGAAGAAAGAGAGAGTCTGAGCAAAGGGGGAGTGAAAGCGCAAATGAAACGGGATGACCCCTATTTATAAGGGCCTCATGAGACTCGAGGATTTCCTAGGCAATCGATTACGCTACCCTAGTGTAGCCGCCCTAGGCAATGATGAGGTGTGACACGTGGCACACGATTCCCCACACACGTCTTTTCATTCCCCAACACGCATCTTTCCATTCCCCTCGCTTCAGACTTCTCGTATCCCCGCGACGTCGCCCAGCCGCGACCAGTCTAGCGCGAGCAGGTCGACATATTTCTGCCCGATTGACCAACCGCTCCTCGTTTAGAATCCCTTCCCCGACGGGATACGTCCTCGACATAGTACTGGCCCTTAAGTCATTACTCTGACACCTCAGAGCAATGACTTGGGGGGCTCCTGTTCTGGACTGGGCCAGCGCCTGCCCTACTTTCGGGCAGGCCCAAGCCCAATGACCAGCGAAGGCTCAACGAGGCCCAAAGTCGCCTCTGTCTCGGGCACGTACCAATCCCCTTGGACGTCGGGCACGCGGGGTAAAATCTGTCGAGCAGAGGTATATAGCCCATGGACGCACCTCTCCTCGACACCCACGTGCTCCTCCCCGCGAGGACACGTTCTCTTGTAACTTCCCACTCCCGAAGGAATCGGTCTGCCCTACTTCCGAAGATTTAGGGACCGTTACACCAGGGAGAAGACCACGTGCTGGTCTTCACTACGCCATGTAAGCCCTGACAGTTACTTGGATTGGGCCTTGCAATCCAGCCCAGTGCAAGTAACTGTTGGCCCCGCGCTGGGGGCTCTCTATAAATACCATCTCACTTGAGAGGGTCAGGGGACATTACATTCTAAACTCACACCTGCTTTTCTGTACTTGCTTACTCCCTTTTTTCTTACTTGAGCGTCGGAGTACCTTGCAAGTACACCCCCCCCCCCCCTCTCCGCCGTCTCACCATCACCGGAGCTGAAGGTTTCAAGACGCTGTTGGCCACCATCTAACTGTCTGATCCTGGTACGATCAAAGATTATGTTTCGAGGTACAGAGTATGTGAAGATAAAGTCACCGTTCGAGATATATTTTGGAGTCATCCTGATTCAATAAAGTTGTACAACACATTTCCCTCCATGCTCATAATTGACTCAACATATAAAACAAACAAGTATAGACTTTCACTCTTAGAAATTGTTGGTGATACTTCTACAGAGATGACTTATTCAGCCGGCTTTGCATTTTTGGAATTCGAAAAAGTGGAAAACGTTAGATGGGCTTTGGAAATGTACAAGAGTATGTTGAAGGACCAAGAAAACATTCCATAAGTCATAATCACCGATCGTGACACCGCACTGATGAATTCGATCGAAATGATATTTCCTACATTATCTGCATTACTTTGTAAGTATCACATAACTAAAAATGAGATAAGTCGAGTAAATTCTGTGGTTAGCACCAAACAAATCATGGATGAAAATGGAAAAATGTTCAAACTTAGTGTGGTGGTGGAAAAGATAATGAGTGCGTGGAATGGTATAATAAATTCTTCCACAAGAGAATTATAAGTTGATTATGTTTTACATTTCATGAGTGTGTATATGTGTGTGTGTGTGTGTGTGATATATTCGGATTTGCTGAAATATGTTTAGGGCACGATTTTAGATCAGGTTAAAAAGAAGATTTTTTGTGCATAGACTGATCAGGTTCGACACTTTGGCAATAAAACAACTAACAGAGTTGAATCTACACATGCTAGACTGAAGAATTGGTTGGGAAACAATAAAGGTGATTTTTGTCGAGATTTGGATGCCATGAACCAAATGCTTCGAAAGTAACATAATAAGATACAAACATCTTTTGGTCAGAGCATTACTATGTTAGAACACCTATTCAAAGACAACATCATTTATTCACTGGAAATGCAATTCTCAATGCTCTAGTTCTTTGCCTTAATTGTCCAGCTTCATTTGATAAATGGATGTGCTTCCCAGAAATGGGACACCTTATAGCAAGTGGTTATGATATGGTGTGTATTTTTTTAACATGATATGGTTTCTCGGAAACATTCTTTCCATTTAGGAGTAAGCCACCTCAAAATCCATCTAAATGCATCATGTGTATAGGTTGGTTGTCAAAAACACATTTTGTTCGGGTTTATTTGAAATCGGGTTTTCCTATACCAAAGACATCACTGGAGTGGATGAAACATTTTACACAAGATGTTGAAACTTGGTCAAATCACTTTTTAGAAAGGATGGAAGAGTTCACCAAGTTAAACGGTCTTGAAAGATAAGCAAATAAGTAAAGATCGAATAATGAACCACCAATAGATTTAGACAGTGACATATGGTTTGATGCATTTTAGTTGTAATCTAACAATGTAATACGTTTTTTTATGTAACACATTGCATAATATTATAAAATAAGGTGGTATTTTTTGGACAATTTTGTGTTTTGTTATTCTGCCCTGCATAATACCATGGTTCTATTGTGCATAATTTTTGGGAAGTTTCGGAGATGCATCTCCAGACACACCTAGTAATTATTAAAAAAACAACACGAGAGATCATCCGGAAATGCATCTCCGTAAAGACCCTTATTTTTTAGGGAAAAAGGGTGGATCTGGAGATGTATCTCTGAAGTCTTTTTTGAAGATAGGATAAGGCTTGTAAGGTTCTTATTGTTCTACACCTTCTATAAATAGGGTCTCTCATTTTATTTTCTTTACAAGAATCATAATGAATCCCTATCCCCATCTTGCATTTATGTATTGCAATAGCGCAAAACCCCCCACTTCAATTTAGGGTCTCAGAGGACATAATTCTCGTGATCTGAAATCCAAACTGAATACTTTACTGCGATATCTAGAAAATTAGGGAGTTGTCAAGCTTGAGTACTGTTCAACCTCCATTGACAACGATAAGAAGATATGGTTCACTATGCTTGAACTGAAGACGGATGATGATTTGAAGGTTGTGTGGAGTATCTTTTACTGTTACTCAACAAAGGGTCCGATTGAAGTGATTCAAAGATCAGTCGAACATATTATAAGAATGTTGCAACGTTTTGAACCACCCATTTGTAATGACATGTAATGTTCAATTTTTGTAATGTTTATCTATATAATATTTACATTGATATTAATTTATGTTAGTTTTCCATTCTGCCGTTGTTTTCTGCATGTTACCGGTCTGAACTAATAGAGCGTATTCTAGATATGCATCTCTGAAAATCTCACAAAATAATGAACTAGGGAGGATTTTGCTGAGATGCATCTTCGAACCAAATTTAAACATAACAAAGATTTCCAAATAATTTCGCTGAGATATGTGTGAAAAAATGTGCATTTGTAGATGCATCTCCGAATGTTGGAGTCATTTAAGTCTTTTCACTTTGGTGTAGGATCACCACTAAGAGCGTAAAAAGAAACTCCCAAAATAAAATCTAGTATAAATAGTCTATTGAAGATCTTGCAAATTTTTGGAGAATTTATCCAATCAACCCCCAATTTGATATGACATTCACACATTTTTATAATACTTATATTCTGGGATAAGTAAAAATCCAATAGCATATTTAAAAAGTTTAGTATACATTTTTACCAATTTCTTTAAAAACTGAATTTAATATACTGGCATTTTGGTAATTTCCCAAATTTTAAAAAATTAATAGTTCATATTCGAGAGGAAAATTTTCAGTATGACTTGACGGGATGCATGGTCGTCATTGGTTGACAGTGTAAAAAAATTTTACACTATCAGTGTATATCAATTAAATTCTTTTCGAAATGTTTTATAATTTTTTGACCTTTTTCAAAAAAATATCAAAATAACTACAAAACATTTCAAAAATCCTAACAGCTATCGAATATGAATTATCAACATTTTTCAAAAATTTGAAAAACTGTAAAACATTTAAAAAAAATCATATATTTCTTCAATAAATCAACGTGTTTTTATCAAAAATTTCCAGCATTTGTTCAAAAAATCTCAAAATATAAGTTTTTTTTTGCAATATCCGATATTTTTCATATAAACACAAAAAATCTAGTATTTTACGGTACTTATAAAAAATCAGAAATATTTAATAAGGGCATAGATATAATAGCAACACTCATGAGAGGTGCCAAGGTCCAATTCTCAAATTTTTGCTATCCAACAATTACAAAATGGTGGATATGCACAATCTACGTAGCCATTGCCAATATTTTGTAATATTCTTTTGATTTTTTGTTTGATAAAACTAATGAGCATTTTCACTCGATTAACCAGCTTACTCGTTACATCAAAAACAATTTTGGCTGCCTGCTTACTGCTCTCAAATAGAATCCCATTGAGATGCTATAGTCATCACTCATCACATTTTCTTACAAACATTGGAATTTACAGTCATTAAAACTTCAAAACTTTACAAGGAAAAGAAAGGGGTAGTCAATCTCGTGTCTCTCCTTCAGGCGCGTTTGCATTGCTTCTCTCTGTGGTAGTCAATCTCGTGTCTTTCCTTCAGGCGCGTTTGCATTGCTTCTCTCTGCATCGTTAGTGGTACATTGATGCAACTGGGGAGAACCAAACAGATTCTTCTGAACATCAGTGTAAAGTGAACCACTCCCTGCTGTTGTGCCATGGGTAGAATCAACCTCATATGGTCCACTTCTACTGCTACCTACAACCAACATGTATTTGTAAACGTTCAGCAATTTCTTATCCTATAGACTTTCAAAGTCCAAACACATTATTTAATTGAGGATGACAAATTACCAGGAACAGATGGGGCAGTAGCAGGCGAGTTTGTAAGCGCTGGTGACATTCCACTTCCCCTTCTCATCTTTGACTGCACCACAGAACCAAATGTAAGTAATGATGGTTGGATGGATCAGTTACTTCAAAATCATACAATGAATCAAGTAAACATGATAAAGGATTATACTGCATAATCTTCGGTTGAAGTACACTTGACAACAAAAGTGTAGAAAATTACAATGTCGATAAAATTTAGTTCCCCAACTTAATTTATTATGTGGGAGATGTACTCCGAACTTACAGCTCCTGGAGGTGAAAATCTATAAAATACTGTCAACCAAGATATACTTGAAAGCCAAGCACCTATCTCAAAGATTGTCATAAAGCAAATTTCTCAAAGCTTAGGTGAGAAGACACGTGAATAATGAATGACTCGTCTCTAACAAACTCCATTTAAGTTTTTCTTGCTTATAGATGATCTAACTCAAGAACTTAGCATACCTTAGAAATTTCTTCACAATGCTTCACAACAACTGATATATTTGCATAACGTCCATGTACAATCGCATAGGCCCACAAGAGAAGCTTCCTTGGGATGCTCAGATCAAGGGTTTCAACTCCAGTCATAGTTGGGCTGAACGGTGTCTCTGTTAATAATTGAGATGGAATTACATAAAAGTTGAGACCAGAGGTAAGCACCACAGAAGAACTTTCCCGGTAAAAAATGTAGCAAGCTCTGAGCAAAGTGTTAGCTGTTTCCAAATTTTCATCAGAAGCTTTCTTGATCGTTATATTTTTAATGTTTGATAGAATGGGACTCCATTTTGTTTCAATCTTTTCTAAAATAGATGGATCTTCAAAAGATGAAATCAACAATTCACGTGGCTGCAAATCAATACAGAGCAACTGACTATTTTCCATCCCATCATCATTCAAATTATGGACTTGAATCCCATTTGAGAATCCACATGATACAGGAGTGATTTGTGCCAAATTGTATATAAGAGATCGACACAAAGCAACAGAAGCATGCTTACAAACTTTTGTGCAATTACTATTTGAGAGCTTAGGATTCTTAAAACGTTTCCGAATCTTTTCATTAACTGTTTCAAGAGTTTCCAGTTTTCCATTTATCTCCAGTAATGATATGTGTTCATGGAGATATCTGCAAATATTTGAGGATCTGAATTAGGACAAAACAGACAGTAAAGACATTATATTTCAACCAGAGAAGCTACAAAAGTTTGTGGACTCAGATCGGTTCAAAATTTTATTTTATGTAATTTTAAAATTTAATAGGATTTATTACCCATATATGATACTTTCTGATGTATCACGACACTCAATTTCAGGCAAGCTGCATATTTCTGGCCATAAGCTTCCTTGCTCCATAAATAAAGCAAACATTCTATCCAACACATTGTCAGAGCTGCTCACTGGAAAAGAGGCAGTAGTCTGAGAATGGCGCATGGCTGAAATCAGGGCTTTTAAATATTTTCCGATAGCCACTGGTACAATATCTTCAAGGCATAATGAAAACTACAAGTAAAGAGAGACAACAGATCAGGTTTATAATACTTTCAGATTTGATGGCAAAGGTGTGCAAATACGACAAGAAATTATGTGGGTTTTAGTTGAGAGTTACCCGTGCATAATATTACCAGAGTCTAGACAATATTGGAATGTTCTACCCATCTCTGAGGGTGAGGAAAGGGGCTTTGCTCATGCATACAAATACTTAAATAAAAAGGGAGAAATAAAAGACAAATAGAAGGTTAGTTCTATGGTGCACAAGTGAGATATGTACTGTACCACGCACAAGTTTGTTTTCACTGTTGGATCAATAAGTTCCACCATTGGATCAAGTGAGATATTATTGATTTAATGGTGGCGAAAAAACCAGGGCAGGATACAACGCAGTTCTACTTGTGCACCACAGAATTAGCCCAAATAGAAAAGCTTCAAAACCTGCTTAAGAAACACCTTTGAGATGTCTAGGGGAAGAAGGTAGCAAATAGTTAATGAGGTTGATTTTATTATTGTTGAATAATTAGGAGAAATACTGGATTGAATAGTTAAATTAATCTCCATTAAAAATAAATAAATAAATCCATTCAAAACAGTTGAATGAATCAGCAATAGAAACTTCCAAATATTACTCTGGAGGCAAAATTGCCCTGATTGTGTTTGGAATTTTATATAAAATAAGTTTTTCAGAGACAAAGGAAAAAGATGAAGAGAAAGGGGGAGATATGATTGGTACAAGATAGGATTGATTTTATATAAAATATATTGGCAAGAGTTTTCCTTAAAGTTTAGATAAAGCCGATAGTAAATCCTTCAATTTGCGATCAGATTTGATGATATGAACAGGAAGGTGGGTTCCTTCCTTAGGCCTGCATAAATCCATATCTCCAAAAACGTGTTTTCATCTCATACTATTATCTTAAAGGAAGTAAAGTTTAAATCAGCATATGAAGCAACATGTAAAAAAAAACTAAAAAGAAAGAGTGCTTCCAGTTCCATGAGAACAAATGAATCATAACTAAGCAAAAGCAGTTATTGTTTACTGAGTTATAATTCTAAATCAGACTTTTAGGGATTTACCCGTTTATCTCCCCGGAGGGAAACATATGCACGCTCAAGAATACATCTATCTCCTGTCTCCTCCAATAGTTTGAGATAAAACAGCAAATACTTTCGAATGCAAGTAATGAATTTTCGAGAACTTTCTGGTAAGTTAACCTCGAGGGCTTTTTTATTCCCAGTAGAACCCGGTGTCTTACGCCTGATATCATTAAATGCAAAGTAGAAATTAGTTTAGTTATTGACAACATTAAGGTTTCTTAACTTCTGTGTGGCTCGGATAACAAATCCAACAAATGTTATTTTATTGAGTGGGAAGTCCTCAAGTCATATAAGACCATTTGGGAAAGATTTCTTTTCATTTAAAAAAATCCACGATATATTTCAAATCTTCAAACCTTTGATATAACACAGTAGAAATACCAAAGGATTTGTCACACACCATTGGAAATATCCCATAGTATGAACCCTTAATAATCAATTATTTCTAGCAAAAAATTTACCGCATCAAGTTTAAACTAACAGAAGGTTAAATATTAGAAGTGAAAAGATTAAAAGAAAAAGGTTAATATTAAAATTGTACCTTCCTTTTTTTGTCATGCTATCGATTTCCCACATATTTATGGTAAATGATGAGCGTGAAGATTTGAAGCAGAAAGATAGTTGATCTTTTGCTCTCTCTAAATCACCACTCTCCCCCCTTCTATACAACCCTTGAGCCAACATGTATCTGGCCTTATGGAAATGCTTGAGTTCCCCCTCGACACAAGTTTCAAGTGCAGAGAGGCAATCATTGTAAAGCATGGACCATGCAGTATCCAATTTGAGTAACCCTCCATGCTTAGTATCCACAGAATTGGCATGAATACAGCTCTCCTTTGTATTTAAAGATGAGCTATCTGTGCTGCCAAGGATACTTATGACAGCTTCTTTTACAGATTCATCAAAGGAGTCTGCTGAAAGACCCTGTTGAGGATCAAACCAACCTTTAATTTTTAAATTGACTTGATGAATGGACAATCAAAATAAATGAACAATGGCAAAGGTAAGCAAATAAAATATAGCAAAGCAATCAGAAAGAGACAAAACCTTCAGAATCTCCACATTCTGTTTTCCGCATTTAATTAATAGTTTCAAGCGCGAGGCATGCATTCTATAGACAGGATCAACAGCTGATGTGTTCAAAGCAATAGCTTTTGTGTAATACGATAGTGCAATTTCATATGAATATTCAAGCTTTTCGCTAAGTTTACCCAAGTAAAATGCATGCAACCAATCCTGCCTGTAAAAGAACAAAAGTGGTTCAAAAACGTCATTATAACAGATAAGTGCAGAAAATAATACACAAGATAAGAGGGCGTACTTAAGTGCGAAGGCTTTCTTAAAATGTTTCATTGAGCTCTCACAGAACGCCATCCATGTTGCATCCTTTAAGGGCAAAACAGATCTCTGATCATAAAATGGGACTACATTTTGAAGACTGTCATAGTATACCAAAGCCAATAACTCGTGTATCTCGCACTGGAAATACAACAATTACACACACAAAAAAAAAGAGTTAAACACAGTATCAAAACGCATACCAAGACAGTGACAACTAACATCTAAAAAGTTAAAAGAGTGTATTTATTCAAGTTAGTATTGTAAGCGTATAAAATTGCAAGCCAATAACATTACAAGTCTTGGAACATTACAGCTTTAAGACACATTTTGTTAGCCTGAAAACTAACAAATACACACAAAAGTTAAATACAGAATCAATATATTTACCTCAGACAAAGACAACCAACATCTAAAAAGTCCAAGAGTGTATTTATTCAAGTTAACATTGTAACTTGTAAGCATACAAAGTTACGAATCCATAACAATACAGCCTTGAACATTACAGCATGAAAACGCATATCTATGGCACATTTTGTTGGCCTTAAATAATGTCCGACATTTAGAGTAAATGAGTCGCTATCAAAAAACAAGTTCCTTCATCTAAAGACGATAACATTTGGATGGAATGTTTAGGGGTATAAAAAAATATTCTTTTCTTTTGTAGTTAAATTCTTACAATGATTGAACCAAACTGAACAAGAGGATATTGATTATCCTCGTACAAGAAAAAGAAAATTCAAATGGAGTGAATATATGCAGGGGTCAAACCTGCTGAGCAGATGTCTTGGCCAAAGTTAAACTCATTAGTAGGCACCGTCTACTCCTTCTTCGGCTTGTTTCCACTCTCTCAGATAAAGTGGGGTTCTTCCTCCATCCTATTACGTTAATGTGTTTGCTACCATCATTAAGCAACAAATCTACTTCCTGGCTCAGTGCAACCAAGAACATATATCAAATTTTACATGTTAACATATTTAGATATTGAGACTTCATTGTTCATCTGAAAATTTCAAAGAATCAACATTTTAAAGAGCCAAATGCAATTAAACTTACCTCATCATAAATATTTCCAAGTCGCTGCCAGCTTTCAAAGCGTAGAGGATTGTACATGAGATCATATTTGAAGAGCTTAGCATTTTGCTCAACAAATTCTTCCCCTTCCTTGGTCAGCACAAATCCAGGCCATTTATCAGTTGCACTCATTTCCTCAGACAGAGCCAAGAAATGATACAAGTTACAGTAGACGTCCAAATATGGCTCAGACCTGAAAGATAAAAAACTGAGATAAACCTAAAAATATAAAAACAAAGAATGTCATGGATATACAGGATCCCATAAATATGATTCACAGGAGACAGGATAACACTAAGATTAAAAAAAAAAACACTATAGTATAAATGTATACCTCCTCAATAGTGTTGTGTTATACTGTCCAAGACCTCCCACATCAGGAAACATGGTCTTAGTTATAGTTTCAAGAAATCCTTCAGACCTGGCCTCCTCGGATAGTTTATCTTCACATAGATTAGGATCATCAAGGAACTTATCAATTGGATTTCCTGTCAAAAGGTCCTCCGGTGGCTGAAGAAAGTGTTTCCTAATAGCTCTTAAAACTCTGCGAAGTTTGACCAGTCCAGTTTTCTAACAGTGATGAAAAAGTTTAGCAAAAAAACAGTATAAAATTGCAATTTTGATACCACATTGTGTAAACAAGCTGAGCTATGCAAATTAAATAGAGTACTCACAGAAGATGCCTTTGCATAAGGAAGAACATATTTGAAAACATCAGCACACTGTTCTTTGGTTTGATAATCTCCCCGACTAGAATTTTTGTGCATCACTAGATCATCTTCATAGGATGAATCAGACTTTAGGTTTAATCCATATAAACAGAAAAAGCACTGATCTAAGGCCCCGTCAATTTTAGACTCAAGTTCTTCTGTTTCATCTTCAGAAAGTTCATTTCCATGTTCAATAAATTGATTGCATGAATTTTCTTCCTTAACTAACTTACAGTCAGCCCCAGCAACCATGTTTTCTTCACACTCTACCTCCTTACTGTCTTTATTTTGAACTTTGCAAGATGAGACTCCTTTAGATATTCCTTCAGAAACATCCTTTTTCGCAGAGGTAATTTCATCAATTCTGGTCCAATCCATCCGGAAATCTAATGTATCTGATATTGAATCTTCCATAGATAAATTGACAACACTGTTTTTGGATGCTTCTTCGCATCGCATTGGTTCTTTATTTTTAAGGTTAAAGCTGGATTTGAACTTCATATCCAAGCCCAATAGATGCTTTATTGCAAATCTAAGAAATGTTCCTTCTCCACCTTTGACACCTTCACCGACGCAGCAAAGCCCGTATTCAGCAAGCATGTCATGTGTTGCAACAATTAAATCAACCTGAGTTGAGCATTCAGGAAAAAATGGCAAAGATTTCTATTAAAAAAATTAATAATTTAAATGAGCAATCATTCAAAGTAAAATTATGCCACAAAGGAGATAGCTAACTTGAATTTCGATAGGTGTGGTCTGGCGATGATGCTGAAGTTTGCAGAAAGCAATGGCTGCATCAACAAAACAGTTGCTTTCCACTTGATCGGATATTACTTGTGCAGAGGTTTTGTTGCACACGAGTATATTTGCGACATAGCCCATTATTAACAGCAGCAGAGATTGCATTTGACAAATGCTGCTTGTTGGAATAGTGAGGCCGTCCTGCAAGCGTATGAACACAAATGCTTTCACGACAAAGGACATACTGCAGTGAAATAACGAGGAAACAGACAGTGCTGTTTGTAAAACCATGTTATATTAATTGGATTAGCAATCTCACCGATAATGTTTGTTTTACTTTTCGATGAAAAATACAGTTTATGACAAAAAGGGAGAAAAATATTATAAAGAGGATGATACAGTAGAGAGGAGCCATAAACACAACATAACAAAGCATATATGGAGGCAATTGAAGGTTCTTAAAAATCAGAGCAATATATTGAGGCAATTGAAGGTTCTTAAAAATCAGAGCAATACACCCCAATTACAGAATTGGACAGTACAAATTGCTTATTGCCATGATACCGAAGTTCTTATTCCGGTCTGTAAAAATTATTGCAATGCAAATTGAAATTGCACTCAAGATTGACCAACATACAACTTATTCCATTGAAAAGTAGCCAGTGACAAAATAATTGGGCCACTGTGTCCAAATTCAAGCTGCACGTAACATATGTATCAGGAGAAAGATCTGACTGGAAACTAAAATCAGCAAACATGCAATTTGTATTATTCCTTTAATCTTATTGAATACTGTTGTACAAGCAAAGGTCTGTAAATCTCTTTTTAAAGATTAAATAAATGGATTTTGATTCCAACAAAAATGGTTTCGAAACAGGATTGTAAAATAGTGGTTGTAGCAGAATTTGAACAAATCATTATTGTTTTGTGATATGCTACTTAGTACAAAATGTTGTCAAATAGCAGCTACAGCGGCACTATAGCACTGATGTATGGCAACATTTGAATGAACTGCTACATTACACTATCTGCGACTGCCAACACTGGTTCAAAATAAAAATTAATATGGATATTGGATAATCCTTCAGACTAAGCTAAGTTTAAAATATTTTCCCATTTGATAAAATAGCAAATGATTCTGGTAAATACATCCAGATCAAAGACAACGGACAATCGTTTGACGATATAACGAAAATGAAGGGGAAACAAGATAGGAGAAAAAATCTCAAAAATTGGTGGGAAAAAATAAGAAAAGCCCAAAATACTGCATATACTAAAGTCTAAAAGTATAGCTTGCCAATCTCTTCAAATTCGACTAGAAATCTGCCAGCCCCAAAATATCAAATAAGCAAACTAATAGAGTATAATAGAGTAATGCCCTAAGAATGGCTCATGTATGTGAAAAGACATTTTCCCTAAACTGTGTAACTAACTGATGCTGAGTCAGCAAAGTTAGTTACTTTAGGCGGCACTATATTAACTCACTAGTGTGAGTCATTGTACATTCATTGAATGCAAACCTGAAATAACAGAATGAATCATTCTCTATCTTCTCTCTCTCTCTGTTTATCGTTTTCTAATACAAACACCAGTAATACAAGGGAGCGAGCTTTTTTGTTTTTACATGCTACAAAATATTTCTTATACCATATTGAGGAGGCTTGTCCAGTTTATCCAAAAGGGAGTATTATACGTAGAAGTTCATGGATTAGTGTGATTAAACAGAGTCTCATTATAGACAATTAGTAGATATGTTTTAACTAATGGATTTGTTTAAATTGTGCACATGAAATAAAGTTAACTTCACGACAGATATAGTTCATGAGCTACATGGATTAACAGAAAAGCAACTTTAAAGAAATACACCTCAGGATCAGACAGCTTAGAACCCAAGACTATCGACAATGATATTTACTCACGGAATCTCCACAGTGATCAATAACTTTCTTCACTTGTGATATACAGTCAGAGAGGGCCTTCACTTCCTCCGCAACCAAGTGGCTACAGTGCTTGCTAGAGCTTTCATTTGAGTCATCCAAATTAGAAGGTGTACTGAAACCATGTGTTTGGTCAGAAGATTTAAATAATGTGATATTTGTACTCAAACCCATCAACGCCATGAGTATTTTCAGTTTTCTGTAATGGCAATTGAAATACAGATCTACATCCATTGGTGTTATCTTCTGACATGCTTCAATTAGAACATCTAGAGCCATGAGCTCGATGGAAGTTAACTTTTCCTCTTTTTTATCTGCCATGGATAAAGAAAATGAATTGAAGTAGACATCCTGTGTAGAGAACAGAAGTGGAGTAAGAAGAGATACACAGTCAACATACTTTTCTTGTTCCATCATCCTAGTGATAGACTTTTCCATCAAAAAATTGACCTTCAATATATTAACTTCGTAGAGAACTCTATCAATGTTTATCTCTTTTACATCCTTGCAATGTGGGCGGGGGACTGAACCTGGAGAATGTTCCATTTTTTCCCTTTTTTCCAAAAGTGACAATGCAATACAAAATTCTTCACAAGCTTTTGCCTTGTTGCCTTCAAAAATAGACAATCTCCCACTTATCCAATAAAAACGAGACCAGAATGAACTGTTTTTCATCAGAAGCGAGCTGTCTAAATCTGAATTATTCTCAGTGGAGTTGTTTATTGATGTTCCACTAGTCTCTTGAAAACCATCAATTAAACTGCAACCTTCATTCAAGGCACTAGTCAGGTGAAAAGGATAGTCAAGAGCTACAGACTCAACAATTTTGCAAAGCTGATAAGATGCCTCTGACATCCATTCCAGTTGTTTAGAACCAGTGGATGAGCATAACCCAAAATCATAATACAGCTCAGCGAGAAAAATGTTACACTCGGCAGTTCTATCCTTTCCCCAATGCCTTGTTAACTTTTCCAACTCCAGAAACTTGACAAAAGCATCCTGAAATTGGAGGCCTTGTCTTGAAACCTCTTCTAACAGCAAGTGCCCCATATGGTAAGCCCCATAGTTATTTGAAGTACGTCTTAAAAATGCAGAAACATTATCATATTCAGAATTTCCTGAGGATAGTATAGTGGTATCACTATTGGTAGTTTCTTGATCACCCAATCCACCAGCAATGAAAGGTTCCAGATACCGAATGACAACCTTGGCAGGGTCCTTACCACAAGAGTTTGAATCTTCTTTCCCTGGTTTACGACTGCGGAGCCTTTCAAGTCGAGAACTTCGCCTTTCATGTGGTTGTTCTTCTTGGGTATTTGCTTCTTTCTCTTTAAAAACACCTGCTGGTCCTACATTAGCATCACCAAGAGCACTATTTTCACCACTTAACCCATTCACTTCCACGGTGTTCAGAGCAGCTTCTGAACTACAAGGCAAGTTTACTCTTAACTTAATGTCCGGAGAACTGCACGTTGTTTTAGGTTCCACCTCAGAAATTTTCAGGTTTGAAGGCAGTAAGATCCCCAGCAGTGCATCAGCAAGAGCCACCCAGGAAGCTTCAGTGAGGTATAGATCTTTGTTTTGGTTCAACTTTTTAAATGCAACATCCTCGTCTAGATTCTCCTCAATAGCTTTTCTCTTAGCGGAAAATTTGAGCCTCACATGTTTTGGTTCCAATTTATCTATGCCTCTGGGAGCAAATGGCAATGGTTCCGATTCTTCAATAGTATTTCTAACATGCAAAGCGCGAGAATGTGATGGCCAATGCCTCAAAATCAACTCAGCAACAGAAAGGCAGGCAACTTCATCACCAATTGCGATAAGAACCTCCAAAAGTTTTTCCATGCAATTCCCTACATCACGCATCAAGGGTAGAATATCACAGATGCACAAATAGAACTATTATTAAATAGAATATATTATGAAAACTACTTTCAAAGGATAAACTTTATTGTTGGAAATGATTATACAAATAATTTTGAAAGAACTAATTTTGTCTAGATAATAATGCAAACAAATTTCAATCTTGAGCCACAGTGATAATCACCGCCTCACGGGTAAAAGCTCGCATCTCTTTGATTTTCCTCATACCCCATAGAAGTTCAAAATATAAGTAAATGCAATGAATGAGGACAAGTTTGTATAGCACTAAATATAAATATGCCAGAATGCATTCTAGCTGAATATCCATTTAGTGAGAAGTAACAAATTACTCCCTCCGTCTCATAAAAAGTGTCTCATTTGCACTTTTTTCATGTCTCAAAATAAATGTCTCTTTAGAATACCAATACAACATTTATTATTTTTTTCCACTACTATGGCCCTATTTATTAACTTTCACGCTTTTCAACTACTTCACTAATTATAAAGTAAGGGTATTTTAGTACAAACATATAATTTTATCTTTAAAGTTAACACTTCCAATCATTTTCTTAAGAACCGCGCATATTCCATTTCAGACACTTTTTATGAGACGGAGGGAGTATTACAATTGGTGGAATGGCCTTTCACACTGCTCAACATGGGGGTTTTAAGTAACTTTAGGGTCCAAAATGCAATTGTATGTTGTGGATGTCATTCTTCAGTTTTATCAATCAAACATGCTCATGCAGGCATGAAGAGATAGATAGACAGTTCAAAAGACACTCGATTGGAAAAACATGAAGGGACTTAATCCAGACATGAAAACAGAAAAGAAATACCAATGAGCACGTCATTAAGTAACCACTAGAAAAAGGAAATATTAAAAATATAGGTGCTTACAGTTATTAGGGCTGCACAAGAGGCCTTGTTCAAATGCCCAACGTGAAATGCTCAGAGAGCCCATTGAACATGACAATGTTCCCAGCTGGTTCCATACAACGGAATCTTTAGAATCAATGTCAACAGCTTGAAGATAACAATGTAGAGCATTCTCATGATGAGTAGAACCTAGCTGAAGAAATACAGCGGCAAGGTTTTTCAACGCCAAGAACCTACAGAAACCTCTGTAAGTAACACGGAGATGAACATATATACACACGCACATATTTAAGCGAACGGTGAATTAGCACAGATAAGAGGAACTATCTGATAGAATATATATAAGAATCTTTGAATGGTCAGGTTATAGGTTTCAGATAAAATAAATGTGTTGTTAATCGCAGATAGCAGAAAATAGCAGTTTTTTCAAATTCTGCTAGGCAACAGTACTATAGTGCCGCTATCAGTGTACTGTCATCAAATAGCGGCGCCATGGCCGCTATGGTGGATATAAATGGCGGTTTTTGGGCTCGCCGCAATGGTAAATATCGGCCGATATTGCGGGGTTTTCCGCCATAATCCACTATAACTGCGCATTTCCGCCATCCGCCATCAACAACACTGCCACTATTTCACGGTACTACTAAATACTAAATAGTGTATCCCGGAACAGTGGTTTGTTCAAACTACGCTATGCAATAGAGCTGTGGCCACTATTTAACAACACTGAAAGCAGAAGAGAAATAATAACACATTTACATACAATAATAATGTAACAATTACTGGAAAAAAATCCAAAAAACGAAATTATTTTATAATAAAGAGTGGCACCCCTCACCTTACAAGCCGATTATGTAAGGATGAGTTAGACTAAATATGAAACTTAAAATGCCATCATAGCTTATTGATCCACGCGACACACAATTTATATCCACACAGCAAGTTCAACAACGCTAGGCGTAAGGGGGTGCAATTAAAAAACCCAAGTCATGCGTTGAAATGAGTTTATACAGAGTGGCCTCTCATCTTACAAACCGGTTTTGTAAAAATGAGTTAGATCCAATATAAAACCTAATAATGATGATTTTATGCAAAAGCCAAAACACTCGTGTTGTCAAATATCGGCCATGAACATGCCATGGCGGATTACGGTGATGGATTTTTGACAATCGCCGTGGGAAATTTGTAAATGTTCATGGCGCCATGGCATTTTAAGGCAGTTCAACTATGTTGTTAATTCTATATAGTGGAGCAAGATTGCAACTATTGCAAATACTAAAAATCAATGTATAAAGTACACATAAATACTCAAAAATAAAAACTCAAAACTAAAGCAACCATCATACTTAATAATTAAAGAACCTAAAGTATAGATCAATAAAACTTAAACAAAGAAGAACAAAACATAATTGAACTAAAAGCAGGAGGAGGAACAAAACAATTGTTTGAGAACAAGAACATAACAGAATGAAAAATAGACAACAGTTTTAAAAAAAGATTACCCTTAAAATAGGTTCGAATTGACATCATACCCTTGGTGGAAAAAAGACAACGGTTTTAAAAAAAATATTTGAAGAATTTTGCCCTGAAACCCTGATTGTGTACTCAACAACTGTTTGGGGCCCCAATTTGGGGCCACGACAACCAAGGATGTTAAACTCTAGAGTTAAAGTCAATCTGTTTTGGCTAAGTGAAATTGACTCTTAAACTCGACTCGTAGACTAATACGGGTTTACCTCGTATTGAAATAATATCAAAATTAATTTATACATAACATTATACTTTATACAATATCATAAATGCATCAATAACTCAAAACTTCAACTTATTTTAAAACAAAAATACACTAAACTATATAAAAAGGTTGTAATCATAAACTTGTAACAAACTACATAAATTATCCTACCAAATCATAAAAATGTAAGTTCTTAAAATTGTTAAGATTTTAAAAGACCCAAAAACAAGACAAAAAAAATGAAATTTCAAAACGCAACAAACTCAAATTTAGGGATAATAGTTATCCCTCACAATGTGTTTGGCAAATATCATTTCCAGGAACTTTATTCATATCAATGTGTTTGCCAAATAAATAAAGTTCCCAGGAATATTTTTAGGTTTTATTTTAATTAAATTTAAAAATTAAAAATTAGAAAATAAATGTGTTAAAATAATATGAGAGTGGGAAGTTATGGTTGGTTATTTTATATTCCCGTGGGAATGTAAGATTCCCATCCTTTGACATGGGAATAAAAGTTAAGAAGTTCATGAACAAATTATATTCCTAGGAATAAAAAGTACCTTGGCATAATTTATTAAATCTTAAAACAAACAAAGGAATATGTGAATTCCAATGTCACATTCCCGGAAATGACATTTGTATCCATAAAACAAACACCCCCTAAGAGTTTACAGAAAAGAGAGTTTACATGATAGTAAACTCGTTTTTATGACCTAAATTCATAAACTCGCAAGAGTTTAACAACCTTGGCAACAACCCTTATTGCAAATGGCAGCTTGTAAGCCAAAAGCATCGCGGGGAACCCTATCACCGCTATGCTGTTCTGCTGTCGCACACTATAGCAGCTCAAAATGATGGATTTCTAGCTCTCCGCCTTGGTCCTCCATCCTCAATCGATAACACTGCTAAACACTAACCCTTGTTTATAAGGATCCAGGACTCCTAATCCTAAATAAGTAGGAAAACCGGGAAACTAAATCACGGTACTAATAACTAAGCAATATGGAAACTAGTTTTAGGAGATAACGTAAGATGCTCTAAGATTAGAAACTAATCATCCAAGATAAACTACTTCATAAATCATAATATTCTAAGATACTCTCTTATATTTCAATACTGACAAATCTAACTGGACAAGTTATAGAACACTTATAACAAAACGCCGATTAATCCTATCTATTAAGCATATAACAATGCTAGCTTACAGATACTGAGTTGACCCAGCTTAGTATCTGAAGCGTTGCAAGAAAAACAACAGCTTGTGCAGGTAGAAAAATGAAAACATGCAACACTAATTAAACAGTGCATGTATATGGGTCTCTCCTAAAAAGCAGCGCATAAGCATGGCATGACTTTTTTAACTAAGTCCCCCACCCCCAATAAAAGAAAAACATTCACCAGCTGCGTGGTTTGTGAAGATTAAAAGAAGTAACAAAATTATTATTAGAATCAATAGTTTCCTAGAACTTATGTTACTGAAAATTTAAACAATAAATCTGTGTCCAACATTGCTTCACTATACAATGGGTTGACATAGGAAACTATATGAAGATACAACAAAAGTGCAAAACTTGATATAGAATATGTGTAGTATAGATTGAAACCTGAGCTGCAATAGATGACTGTCACCAGCACCTCTATCCACCTTAGCATTAGCAATGAGAGGATCTTTAAGGACAGATTCTAAGAGCTCGCGAGCCTTTTCATACTCTTTTGCTTGTAACTTGACAAGTCCATCATGATAAGTTTGAGAAAGATGAAATTCCTGAAAAAATGAAATAAACAAGGGAAAAAAAAAACATTATATCATATGATTATTGACAATGTATAGCTCCTAAGTTTACATAAACAGAAACTAAAATTAAACAGAACATGCAGTACATAAAAGAATCATAATCATTGTAACCTAAGAATCATGATCATTGTAACCTAAGAATCATAATCATTGTAACCTAAGAATCATAATCATTCAGAGTTAGTAAAGAGAGAATGAGAGAAACGTGCCTGAGCTTCTTTGGTGGGAGCTAGCGGTTCCCACTGACATTTAGAATCGGTGTCATTGATAGCTGCAATTGAGAACTGAAAAAACCAAAACCGAAGAACTTTGATCAGAATGCGAACTTCGAAACTCGCAAGAAGCTACAGACGTTAACGATGGAATTACAACGGTCATAATGAAGATAATAGCATACCATATTTCAAGGTTCAGAGTATCGAGTGTTCAAATTCGCTGAAGTTTCACCGATTTAGGGTTCCGGCGTTCGATTTAGGGTACCGGTGTTCGATTTTGGTTTCGGATTTTTTTTCCGGTTGTAACTTGTGTGAGTGTAAGAGAGCGAGCGCGCTCTGAGAACCGCGGTTCAACTATTTCAGAAACGACGTCGCCTCGCAGACTTCACCACTATTTTTGCCTTTTATTAAAAGAAAAAAAAAACTTAACCTAAACTACAAAAATAAAATTCATAACTGTTTCTATTTTTATATGATTGATTTTGACTGCAATATTTTGGTAGGTATGAAAGGGTGTATGAAAGAAAACGAAAAAAGAGTAATAGCATAGTACTATTTACTAGTTGTTATTGCACATGGGTTGGGACAACTAGTATTTGGTGAGTGGAAAAAGAACCTAAGGATTGGTGGTCGACACACCTGTAGGATAGGAAATTTAGTGGATAAGATTCCTTGGGAGAGTTTAGGCCTCTCTAAGAGCGTCTTGAGTTTGCCCTAATTTTTCTGTTATTCTTCTTTTCTTTTCTGCTATTTCTGTTGTTGCTTAAAGAGCTAGATCTTGTTTGATCTCTAACTCATATCAATAAAGATGATAACTTTCCTACTGCATTTGATTCTGCTCTATTTCAGTTACTACTTCTGTTATCTTTTCCCTTAGATACTAAGTTGAGTCTATCAATTTGGTATCTAGAGCCTTGGTTTTTTTTTGTTGCGCTAAGTGAATGGTTGTGACGAGAAGCACCATGGAAAACCGAGTGGAAGCATTAGAACAAAGGATGAGCAATTTTGAGGTAATAATGGATCAGATCCGACAGTTAGTAATGGACTAACAATCAAGGCCACAAGTCACAGTGGAAGAGATTCGCCAGCTGATTCAAGAAAACCCTAGACCTACTCAAATAAGACATAGGAGACATTGTGTTCGTGGAGGTGATGAGGAGGAAGAGGACGAATTGAGTGAAAGAAGTACCATTTCAAGAGAATCACGCCCACACCGTCGTCATCATGGTGGTGAGGGTCAGTCTAGGTTTATTGGTCACAAAAGGGTAGAGATTCCAGTTTTCAAAGGAGATGATGCTTATGGGTGGTTAGTTCGTATTGAAAGATACTTCCAATTGAATGGAGTGAGAGTCCAAGACAAGCTGGATGCAGTAGTGCTGGCTATGGAGGACAGAGCTCTAAACTGGTATCAATGGTGGGAGGAGCAAACACCTTTGAGAACTTGGGAGGAGTTTAAAATAGCAGTGATGAGGAGGTTCCAGCCTAGACTCTTACAAAATCCCTTAGGACCATTGCTAAGTTTGAAACAGAAAGGATCAGTGGTGAAAACAGAAAGGATCAGTGATGAGGGGGTTCCAGCCTGGACTCTTACAAAATCCCTTAGGACCATTGCTAAGTTCGCCAGCTGATTCAAGAAAACCCTAGACCTACTCAAATAAGACATAGGAGACATTATGTTCGTGGAGGTGATGAGGAGGAAGAGGACGAATGGAGTGAAAGAAGTACCATTTCAAGAGAATCACGCCCACACCGTCGTCATCATGGTGGTGAGGGTCAGTCTAGGTTTATTGGTCACAAAAGGGTAGAGATTCCAGTTTTCAAAGGAGATGATGTTTATGGGTGGTTAGTTCGTATTGAAAGATATTTTCAATTGAATGGAGTGAGAGTCCAAGACAAGCTGGATGCAGTAGTGCTGGCTATGGAGGACAGAGCTCTAAACTGGTATCAATGGTGGGAGGAGCAAACACCTTTGAGAACTTGGGAGGAGTTTAAAATAGCAGTGATGAGGAGGTTCCAGCCTGGACTCTTACAAAATCCCTTAGGACCATTGCTAAGTTTGAAACAGAAAGGATCAGTGGTGAATTATAGGGAGATGTTTGAGATGATAGTAGCATCATTAAGGAGGGAAGAAAGAGTCATGTTGGACTCTATTTTTCTGAATGGGCTGAAGGAAGAGATTCAAGCTGAATTGAAGCTCCATGAGAGTCAAGATTTGGCTGAATTGATGGATAGGGCTTTGGTCATTGAAAAAAAGAATGAGGTGGTGCAGAAGAGAGGAAGTTCATGGAGGGAAAGAGGAGGAACTGTGAGGATCAAGGTGTGGGGGCTATGGTCTTTCATCTATTTCATTTTAATGATGTCAACAAATATGTTGAGTATTAGATTATAATTTGAGCGGTATCACTTCACTTGTCGAGCAAATTGCATCTAGTCATTGTTGTTCATGTGTCTAGACATATAAGACTTCGTCTTATCCATAAATATATGTGCATGATCATTATACTGGTGTCTAGTACGTTTGTCTGGGTCTTGGTCAGTTACAATGTGCAAAAAATGCATTTTATGTAAAAATACAGGTTATGCGCTGACCTACCATATGCATGAGTCGACGCATGAATACTGGTGCAAGACTTGTGAAATAACCGGGAAAGCGCATAATTCTGGGAATGCATAAATTGCATTCATGCGTCGACACATGATGCCTTTAGGTCGACGCATACTTATCAATTTTTCCCAGTATTTTCCATGGGTCAGCGCACGCCGACCCTCATTAAAGTATGAGTTGACCCATAACCTGCCTGAACTTATTTTTTCACTTAAATTTTTTTCTGTTATTTCTGTTATAATTTTTAGTGGGTCAATTTATTCTTTATAAATAGTTTGGTCATCTCATTATCCAAAACAACAAGAAACGTGAAAATAGATACCATTTTCTCTTCATCTTCATCTTCTTCATTGAGTAAACAAACAATCACACATAATCATCTTTGTTTGTGTCGCCCATTGATCGAAGTGATAACGTTCTGAATTTAGGAAGTGTATGATCTTCATTTTCTGGGTTGAGAGCTTGGTAGGTGTTTCTTGAATAAAACCAGTTGGTTTTATCCTCCAAGAATCGAAGAGATTTTGGGGGTTTTTGCACAAACCGTTTCGTTCTACAGGGATTCAGCCGGGCGAAGGTAACCGAAGATTGGAGCAATTGTTCGGTTTAGTAGCTGTAATCGGAGGATCGTAGAAGAGAGGTTTGGGTTCGAATTTTTTAGTAGATCGCAATTGATCGAGTGAAGGTAACCGAAGAACGGAGGTTTCTTTCGGTTTAGTAGCATGGGACGGTAATTGGATCAACCATATTCGAAGCACTTGATTCATCTTGAATCAAGGGGAGAGAAGACTCTGCATCAATAATCGAAGACGTTCGAGGGTTTGGATGTTCATTGTTCTTCTCTTGTAATAAACAATTTGCAACAGCTACACACACACACACACACACACACACACACACACATATATATATATATATATATATATATCTCAATTCCAATTGTGGAATTGGGGGCAAAGGTACCCAAAGCAAGGACGATTGGGGAACTGCCTAATCAAATCTCGTTTATTCTCTCTTTCCCTTAACTCTTTTACATTTCAGTTTATTCGAATTTGTGAAGTCGCAATTTATCGAAATTTTTGTCGTAGTGTAATCTTGAGCTGAGAAACTGTTTTGTTAAATTAATACAATTCCTTGAATTGTATCTTGGAGCAGCTTTACATTACATTCCGTAGAAATTCTGCACTTAGTGTGTTTACGCACACTAGGTGTTTGATAATTTGTTTCAAAGCAAAAATCGAACGCATTGCTTTTAATTGTTTATCGTTTTACCTTATTGGTTTGGATTAAACATCAAGCAAGCGATATTTTGTTGATTGTGTTTTTAAGTGTAGTAATCAAACTGAATTTTTCTCTTCCATACTCATTCTCAATATATTCGTGCATATCCGATCCTTTTAGTAGAAGGTTCGTGGTAGATGTAACGCCCCAGTTTTGGTCTTTTACTTTAATTGAGTCGTTTTTTATTATTTTATTTCGGACTTTTATGTGAAAATATGTTATTTTTCGTCGTGAATATATTTTATCGGGTTTTGGGAACGTTTGCGAGATATTTGAGTGTAAGGGTATTTTGGTCATTTTATAATGTTTTTCATTAAATTAGTAAGAAATAGAAAATAGAAATAGAGAGAAAAATAGTAGAAGAGTAAGAAAAGAAGAAAAGAGAAGAAAAGAAGAGAAGAGAGAAAAGAGAGAAATTGGAGAAAAAGCTTGGGAAACCAAGAGAACAAGTTCTAGGAATCGATTAAATCGGGTAAGGGTGTGAAACTCGATTATCTTATTGTTGTGTATGATTATGTATGTGCGGTTGCATGTTGTATTGTCTCGTTCGGTAGTTTTTCGGATATAGGTCGAAATCGTGTAATCGAGTAGAAATCGATGTTTTCACAGACGGAATTCGATATAATTTGTGTTGTATGATCTATGTATGTGTATGAACTATTGCTAGTAATTGTTTTGCTGTTGGAAATGATTTGGGGAAGAAAATGGGAAAAATTGGAGGTATGGAACAGTGTTCACGCAGCAGAATTTTTCTGCTTCTGGTGCAGAGCGCCGGGCGAAAGGCCCTGAGCGTCGGGCGATGCGTCCTTTTCGCCGGGCGGTTCGAGAGGCGCAGAGGTGCCAAGCTTCTGCCTCTTTGAATTATTTTGGGGGATTGGTATCGCCTGTGTTTCGCCGGGCGAAGCAGAGGCGAAGTGCGTTTCGCCGGGCGGTGAGCATGCTCCGCCGGGCGGTTGGTTGTTTTTGAGAACAATTTTCCTTTTTTTTTTAAATCCATATCTTTCGAACCGTATTTCCGAATTGAGTGATATTTATATCGTTGGAAAGCTTATGAAATGTACTTTTGGATGATGATGATTTTGGAATTATTAGCCGATTTAATTATGTCGAAAAATCAGGAATAGCGTCGTTTTGTCGACTTTTGCTGTTATAATTGTGTGAATTGGATGTGTAAGGTACACCGTACTGTTAATATGAATGTTGTATGGATTGTGTGCTGTGTTGGGATAAGAATACTATGTGTCGATGATAATTTGTGGCCTAAGGGCAAGAAAATACTATGTGTGATATTTAATGATAAATGCATGATCATGAATGTGTGTATGTATGCAATGTGAATGTCATGAGTCATTGTATGCCAAGCATCATGATATGTATTGTGGAAACGTCCTGAGTGGCGGTTTGATTCCTGAGGGAATATGCTATACCATCGTGTGCCTCGAAAATATGAGGCGATGCCTGAGGACTTAAAGCGATGGGTATAGACGATTGTGGGCTCCTTTGGAGACTTAAAGCAATCCTTAACGTCGTGTGCCTCGAAAATATGAGGCGATGCCTGAGGACCTAAAGCGACGGGTGAACATCGTAGGCCCGACGGGGAGTTACTTGAGATTCTCAGTAACGAGCGATGGTTCCAATAGTTCCTGAGTGAACTGATGATGAGACATGAGACATTGGAAGTCGGTACCGCATGGCATGTGCATAGAGTCGTTGTGTCGGTCTATGTGCATTGCATAAATCATGAATTAATTATGTGTGAATTTGTGAATGTGATTAATGAAATGGAATATGTGTGATTGTATTGTGAATGATTTATGTGCAGTGGTAATTGATACGTGCGAATTGTACTGTGTGTTGTTATAATTTATCTGTGTGCTTTGGTGGTGAGAATGCGTTACTTGTGAATGTTTGTGTTAATATATAATTTTATACAATTATATTATGGTTGTTTTTCTCACCCTTCTGCTGTTTTATAACGCTCTATGAGGCGTTGCAGATTAGAGCTGCTGGAGGTATTTCTTTTTGTGAAGCGTTGCGTCTTCATTATTTTGGTCGGTCGGCACTGATATGTGACTTCGGGTAGTTAGGGTGGTTGCGTGCTATTATTTTGTATATCTGATGATATATTTTGGTTGTACATATGCTACCTGTTGTATGACAAACTGTTTATATGTGTATATGTATATATGTTAATCAGATTTTAGATTTTCCGCTTTAATTCTAATTTCTGAAAAGTGGGTGTAAGGAACAAAGTTTCCTCTGTATGATTGCTACCCCACAGTTGCATATCATTATGAGCAGGTGTTGCATGTTATGTGTATGTTTGGCTTCTTTGATGCGATCCCCCTTTTCTATGCCATGATGTTTCAAATATACTCTGATCGATTTTCGAATTTTCTTTTTACCACTTTAATTGCGTGTTAATTGGGGGTATAGATTAGGGGCGTCACATTAAGTGGTATCAGAGCAGTCCGTGTCAGTTGTGTCTGTTGTGTTTGTTGTGTCAGTTGTGTCTGGCATATTGGGCGAGATGTGTTGGACGAGTTGTTGTTTAACCATAGTTTCTGTTTTGGACGAACAGAATATGGCTGGTCGTAATGATGCTGCTTTGGCTGCAGCGATGGAAGCGATGGCACGAGCTGTGCAGGGTGCACCGAATGCTGCCGAAAATGATGAGTTTAGAAAGAATAAGCTGCCGGTTTTTAAAGGGAAACATGATCCGGATGGTGCGCAGTTGTGGTTGAAAGAGATTGAGAGGATTTTTAGGGTAATGGATTGTGATGACGATGATGATAAGGTGAGGCTGGGCACTCATATGCTACACGAAGAGGCTGATGACTGGTGGGTCAGTACTCGTCAGGTGTTGGAGGCTGATGAGGAGGAAGAAGAGATCACTTGGGAGGTGTTTAGCCGAGAGTTTCTAAGGAAGTATTTTCCCGAGGATGTCCGAGGAAAGAAGGAGATTGAGTTTTTAGAGCTAAAACAAGGTAATATGTCGGTTATTGACTATACTGCTAAGTTTGTGGAACTTGTGCAGTTTTATCCTCACTATGTGGAAGCGACAGCTGAATTTTCAAAGTGTGTAAAGTATGAAAGTAGCTTGCGTCCTGAGATAAAGCAGGCTATTGGTTATCAGAGGATTCGAAGGTTTGCTGATTTGGTTGAATGCTGTAGGATTTATGATGAGGACAGTAAGGCTCGTTCTGCTCATTATAAAAGTGTAAGTGACAGGAAAGGGAAGCAACAGTTCCGTGGTGGACCGTATGTGTCACCGGCTGATAAGGGTAAACAAAGGAGTACTTTTGATTGTAGGTCAGGTGGGGGTGGTATGTCTAATGCTCCGAGGTGTTTTAGATGTGGTGGATTGGGACACCGTCAGTCCGAGTGTAGGAAGAATTTGGATAAGTGTTCTAACTGTGGAGAACCTGGTCACATTAGTTCGAAGTGTCCGAATCAGAAGAAAGCTCCGACTAGTGGGAAGGTGTTTTCATTGGCGGGAACTCAGACTTCAAGTGCTGATCGTCTGATAAGAGGTACTTGCTTTATTAATAACACGTCTTTAATTGCTATTATTGATACTGGAACGACTCATTCATTTATTTCGTCTGAGTGCGCGGAACGTTTGAATCTTGGGTTGTCTTCGATGGATGGTGTGATGGTTATTGATACTCCAGCGATGGGGTCAGTAACTACTTCTTTAGTGTGTTTGAGTTGTCCTTTGACCATTTATGGTAAAGACTTTGTGATGGATTTGGTGTGTTTACCATTGGAAGGTTTAGATGTGGTGTTGGGAATGAATTGGTTGCAATTTAATTGGGTGCACATTGTTTGTTATCATAAGCTTGTAAGGTTTCCTTCTCTGGAGGAAGGCGAAGACTCGAGTTTCTTATCTACCAAGGAGTTGAGGAAACTTTTGGCGGATGAAGCTCAGTTGTTTGGAATATTTGCATCTTTGACTGTGGATAGTCAAGTTTCTCTTGATGTGTTTCCTGTTGTGTGCGAATTTCCTGAGGTGTTTCCTGATGATATTTCAGATGTGCCGCCAGAGAGAGAGGTTGAATTTTCTATAGATCTAGTTCCTGGTACTAGACCTGTTTCTATGGCACCTTATCGAATGTCGGCATCTGAATTGGTCGAGTTGAAAAAGCAGTTGAGTGAGTTGTTGGAAAAGAGGTTTGTGAGGCCAAGTGTTTCTCCTTGGGGTGCTCCAGTTTTGTTAGTGAAAAAGAAGGATGGGAGTATGCGATTATGTATTGATTATCGCCAGTTGAACAAAGTGACGATTAAGAACAAATATCCGCTTCCAAGGATTGATGATCTGATGGATCAGTTGGTTGGTGCTTGTGTATTTAGTAAGATCGATTTGAGATTGGGGTACCATCAGATAAGAGTGAAAGAAGAGGATATTCAGAAGACGGCCTTTAGAACACGGTACGGTCATTATGAATATTCAGTGATGCCGTTCGGGGTTTCTAATGTGCCTGGTGTGTTTATGGAATACATGAATCGGATTTTCCACGAGCATTTGGATCGTTTTGTGGTGGTGTTTATTGATGATATTTTAATTTATTCTAAGTCTCTGGAAGAACATGCAGAGCATTTGCGTATTGTTTTGCAGGTTTTGAAGGAAAGGAAGTTTTTTGCCAAGTTGTCCAAGTGTGAATTCTGGTTGTCTGAGGTGAGTTTTCTTGGGCACGTAATTTTAGGTAATGGTATTGCAGTGGATCCATCTAAAGTAGAAGCAGTTCTACAATGGGAGGCTCCTAGATCCGTTACTGAAATTCGAAGCTTTTTGGGTTTGGCTGGTTATTATCGGAGGTTCATTGAAGGTTTTTCTAAGTTAGCTCTTCCTTTGACGCAGTTGACTTGTAAGGGCAAAGCATTCATTTGGGATATTCAATGTGAAGAGAGTTTTGGTGAGCTGAAGGAAAGATTGACGACAGCTCCGATTCTTATTTTACCTAATCCTAATGAACCCTTTGTTGTGTATTTCGATGCTTCTTTAATTGGTTTGGGTGGTGTTTTGATGCAGGAAGGTAAGGTTGTAGCTTATGCTTCAAGGCAGTTAAGAGTTCATGAGAAAAACTATCCTACTCATGATCTTGAGTTAGCGGCTGTAGTTTTTGTGTTGAAGATTTGGAGGCACTATCTCTATGGTGCAAGGTTCGAAGTCTTTAGTGATCATAAAAGCTTGAAATATTTATTTGATCAGAAAGAGTTGAACATGAGGCAGCGGAGATGGTTGGAATTCTTGAAAGACTACGACTTTGGCTTGAATTACCATCCTGGTAAAGCTAATGTGGTAGCCGATGCATTGAGCCGGAAATCGTTGCATATGTCCGCATTGATGGTGAAAGAGTTGAAACTTTTGGAATCGTTTAGAGATTTGAGTTTGGTATGTGAAGTGACTTCGGTTAGTGTAAGGCTTGGAATGTTGAAGGTCGCTAATGAATTTTTGTTATCAGTTAGTGAGAAACAAAAGCTGGATTTAAAATTCGTTGATTTGATGAGGAATGAGAGTGTGGATTTCAAGGTTGATAATTTTGGTGTTTTGAGATTCCGTGGTCGTATTTGTATACCTGATGATGCAGAGTTGAAAAGAATGATTTTGGAGGAAGGACACCGGAGTAATTTAAGTATACATCCGGGTGCGAATAAGATGTACCAAGATTTGAAGAAGATTTTCTGGTGGTCTGGTTTGAAAAGAGATGTGGCTCAGTTTGTGTATGCTTGTTTGACTTGTCAGAAATCGAAAGTGGAACATTGAGACCTAGTGGTTTGTTGCAACCGTTGGATATTCCTGAGTGGAAGTGGGATAGCATTTCGATGGATTTTGTAACGGGGTTACCGAACACTCAGAGGGGGCATAATGCTATTTAGGTGGTTGTTGATAGGCTGACTAAATCGGCGCATTTTATTCCGATTGACATCAGTTTTTCTTTGGAGAGGTTGGCTGAGATTTATATCAGTGTGGTGGTGAAATTGCATGGGATTCCATTGAGTATTGTTTCTGATCGAGATCCTAGATTTACATCGAGATTTTGGGAAAGTTTACAGAAGGCTTTGGGTTCTAGATTGAGGTTGAGTTCGGCTTATCATCCGCAGACGGATGGTCAGACCGAAAGAACTATTCAGTCTTTGGAGGATTTGTTGAGAGCGTGTGTTTTGGAACAAGGTGGTGCGTGGGACGGTTATCTTGCTTTGATTGAGTTCACGTATAATAACAGTTTCCATTCTAGTATCGGAATGGCACCTTTTGAGGCCTTATATGGGCGAAGATGTCGAACGCCGTTGTGTTGGCACGAAACTGGTGAGAGTTCTGTGGTTGGACCGGAATTGGTGCAACAGACGACAGAGAAAGTGAAGCTTATTCGAGGGAAAATGAAGGCTTCTCAGGATAGACAAAAGAGTTATCATGATCGGAGACGTAAGAATCTTGAGTTTCAAGAGGGTGATCACGTATTTCTGAGAGTTACGCCGGTAACGGGTGTTGGTCGTGCTTTGAAATCTAAGAAGCTTACTTCTCGATTTATTGGTCCTTACCAGATATCTGCGAGAGTTGGTGGTGTGGCGTATCGTGTGGCGTTACCGCCGAATCTGTCGAATTTGCATGACGTTTTTCATGTTTCACAGCTTCGGAAGTATGTTCCGGACCCTTCACATGTGATTCCGATGGACGAGGTTGAGGTAAGAGATAACCTTACGGTCGAGGCATTACCGGTTAGTATTTTGGATCGCGAGGTGAAGCGATTGAGGGGCAAAGAGATTGCATTTGTGAAAGTGGCGTGGGGAGGCGCTGCTGAGGGTAATTTGACGTGGGAATTGGAGAGTCGTATGCGGGAGTCGTATCCAGAGTTGTTTGTTTCAGGTGAGATTTTCGATGACGAAAATTTCTAAGTGGGGGAGAGTTGTAACGCCCCAGTTTTGGTCTTTTACTTTAATTGAGTCGTTTTTTATTGTTTTATTATTATATTATTTTATTTCGGACTTTTATGTGAAAATATGTTATTTTTCGTCGTGAATATATTTTATCGGGTTTTGGGAACGTTTGCGAGATATTTGAGTGTAAGGATATTTTGGTCATTTTATAATGTTTTTCATTAAGTTAGTAAGAAATAGAAAATAGAAATAGAGAGAAAAATAGTAGAAGAGTAAGAAAAGAAGAAAAGAGAAGAAAAGAAGAGAAGAGAGAAAAGAGAGAAATTGGAGAAAAAGCTTGGGAAATCAAGAGAACAAGTTCTAGGAATCGATTAAATCGGGTAAGGGTGTGAAACTCGATTATCTTATTGTTGTGTATGATTATGTATGTGCGGTTGCATGTTGTATTGTCTCGTTCGGTAGTTTTTCGGATATAGGTCGAAATCGTGTAATCGAGTAGAAATCGATGTTTTCACGGACGGAATTCGATATAATTTGTGTTGTATGATCTATGTATGTGTATGAACTATTGCTAGTAATTGTTTTGCTGTTGGAAATGATTTGGGGAAGAAAATGGGAAAAATTGGAGGTATGGAACAGTGTTCACGCAGCAGAATTTTTCTGCTACTGGTGCAGAGCGCCGGGCGAAAGGCCCTGAGCGTCGGGCGATGCGTCCTTTTCGCCGGGCGGTTCGAGAGGCGCAGAGGTGCCAAGCTTCTGCCTCTTTGAATTATTTTGGGGGATTGGTATCGCCTGTGTTTCGCCGGGCAAAGCAGAGGCGAAGTGCGTTTCGCCGGGCGGTGAGCATGCTCCGCCGGGCGGTTGGTTGTTTTTGAGAACAATTTTCCTTTTTTTTTTAAATCCATATCTTTCGAACCGTATTTCCGAATTGAGTGATATTTATATCGTTGGAAAGCTTATGAAATGTACTTTTGGATGATGATGATTTTGGAATTGTTAGCCGATTTAATTATGTCGAAAAATCAGGAATAGCGTCGTTTTGTCGACTTTTGCTGTTATAATTGTGTGAATTGGATGTGTAAGGTACACCGTACTGTTAATATGAATGTTGTATGGATTGTGTGCTGTGTTGGGATAAGAATACTATGTGTCGATGATAATTTGTGGCCTAAGGGCAAGAAAATACTATGTGTGATATTTAATGATAAATGCATGATCATGAATGTGTGTATGTATGCAATGTGAATGTCATGAGTCATTGTATGCCAAGCATCATGATATGTACTGTGGAAACGTCCTGAGTGGCGGTTTGATTCCTGAGGGAATATGCTATACCATCGTGTGCCTCGAAAATATGAGGCGATGCCTGAGGACTTAAAGCGATGGGTATAGACGATTGTGGGCTCCTTTGGAGACTTAAAGCAATCCTTAACGGCGTGTGCCTCGAAAATATGAGGCGATGCCTGAGGACCTAAAGCGACGGGTGAACATCGTAGGCCCGACGGGGAGTTACTTGAGATTCTCAGTAACGAGCGATGGTTCCAATAGTTCCTGAGTGAACTGATGATGAGACATGAGACATTGGAAGTCGGTACCGCATGGCATGTGCATAGAGTCGTTGTGTCGGTCTATGTGCATTGCATAAATCATGAATTAATTATGTGTGAATTTGTGAATGTGATTAATGAAATGGAATATGTGTGATTGTATTGTGAATGATTGATGTGCAGTGGTAATTGATACGTGCGAATTGTACTGTGTGTTGTTATAATTTATCTGTGTGCTTTGGTGGTGAGAATGCGTTACTTGTGAATGTTTGTGTTAATATATAATTTTATACAATTATATTATGGTTGTTTTTCTCACCCTTCTGCTGTTTTATAACGCTCTATGAGGCGTTGCAGATTAGAGCTGTTGGAGGTATTCCTTTTTGTGAAGCGTTGCGTCTTCATTATTTTGGTTGGTCGGCTCTGATATGTGACTCCGGGTAGTTAGGGTGGCTGCGTGCTATTATTTTGTATATCTGATGATATATTTTGGTTGTACATATGCTACCTGTTGTATGACAAACTGTTTATATGTGTATATGTATATATGTTAATCAGATTTTAGATTTTCCGCTTTAATTCTAATTTCTGAAAAGTGGGTGTAAGGAACAAAGTTTCCTCTGTATGATTGCTACCCCACAGTTGCATATCATTATGAGCAGGTGTTGCATGTTATGTGTATGTTTGGCTTCTTTGATGCGATCCCCCCTTTCTATGCCATGATGTTTCAAATATACTCTGATCGATTTTCGAATTTTCTTTTTACCGCTTTAATTGCGTGTTAATTGGGGGTATAGATTGGGGGCGTCACAGTAGACGTACAATCCAGTGGTTGCTTCCGTTAAACATTTTAAAAACTAAATTTTTGGTAACCATTTGCGTGTAAAACTCAAGGGATCTATTCAACCCCCTTCTAGATCCATAGCCATCGTCTAACAAGTGGTATCACGAGCTCCAGTTAATTTTGGTGCTTCGGTAAAACTTCTTGGATCATGGCGAACGAACCTAAAGGGGCTTATAATAGAGTTCCAGTTTTTATAGGCGAAAATTACAGCTACTAGAAGGATTGTATGCACTTTCATATAAATTCCATAGATCAGAAGGTTTGGAACGTTATTTTAAACGGTCCCATGGAAATTACTATGACAAATGCGGAAGGCACTGTCATTCCTAAACCCGAAGCTCAATAGAATGAGGAGGACGAGAAAAAGTACAACTATGATTGGAAGGCTCGTAATATGATCATCTCCTCCTTGGGAGTTGACGAGTATTATCGAGTCTCCCATTGTGAAACTACCAAAGGCATGTGGGATGCTTTACAAGTAGCCCACGAAGGCACTAATGATGTTAAGTTGGCTCGTATTAATACACTAACGCAAGAGTTTGATTTGTTTTACATGAAGCAAGGGGAAACCATTGCGGATATGCAAAAATGATTTACCCACATTATCAATAAATTGCATGTTCTTGGTAAACCAATTCTAAATGAGGTTGCTACTAACAAGATTTTGAGGTGTTTAAACAGGGAATGGAAACCAAAGGTCACCGCTATCAAGGAGGCCAACGATCTTGCTACACTAGACCTCACAACACTTTTTGGTAAACTCGATGAGCATGAGCAAGTGCTCATTAGCTTGGATAAACATGAAAATAGTATCAAGAAAGAGAAGGCAAAAGATACGGAGAAGAAGTTGATAGCTCTTAAGGCTTCTTGTTCAAAGTCCACACATCAAGAGCTAAGTGATAATGAAGCTAATAATGACAAACATGAAGAATCCGGTGATGATATGGGCTTATTTGTGAAGAGGTATAATAGATATGTTCGTAAGAACGAGATTCAACACTCGGACAGGAATCTAGTCAAGTTTAGGAAGCAATCTAGAAGCGAAGGAAATAAGAATGGCAAGGTAAAAGGGACGTGCTACAACTGTGGAAAATTCGGGCACTACAAGTCGGATTGTCCATCTCTAAAGAAAGACAAAGATATGGATAATGACAAGAGTCGCTCAAACAAAAAGTCCAACAAGTCTCGACGAGCATACATCGCTTGGGAAAGCGATAGTGAGTCGGAGAAAGATGATTCATCAAGCGACGAAAGTGAATCCGTTAACTTTTGTCTTATGGCACGCCACAACAAAGCAAAAGAGGTAAAGAACTCTAAATATGATCATGTTAATACTATGTAGTATTTAGAGTTACAAAAGGCTTTTGACATGTTACACTATGAGGCTAAGGAAGCATTTCAACGCTTAGCCTCAAATAAAAAGATTTTCTCGTATTTGGAGAAGAAGGTTTCCGATTCCGAAAAGGAATTAGAAGCCCTCAAAAACTCTATAATGGACACATCAAAAGCCAAGGTTGAAGAGGACCCTACCTCTTGGTTCAATTGGGGCTGTGACACTTGTCACATTTGGCAACGAGAGGTGAGAACCCTCAAGGCCAAATTGGACAAGGCTCTTAAGCCAAAAGTTACGTTTGCTATCGATCGATCACATTTTCGTGAGAGCATAAATAATCCATATCAAAAGTATACCTATGTGATTCGAAATAGTGATAGCAAAGGTAAATTCCAAATGAACCGTAATTATCTTTACTGTTGTAAGCCTGGTCATACTATTGCAAAATGCCACTTCAGAAGGTTTCTTGTTCCGAAATGCATCTACCAATGGTTGCCCAAGTGCGGTCTTGGTTTCACTCACCTTAAAGGACCCAATGAGAATTTGGTACCTACTCTCCCTTGATTGTTTTTGTAGGTACAAAGTCTTGAGACCACCGAAAGAAGATGGGTTCTGGATAGTGGCTGCTCGAGACATATGACCGGAGACATATCTCTTTTTATCGACTTTGTTGCGAAGAAAAAGGGGTTTGTCACCTACGAAGATAACAGTAAGGGACAGATTCTTGGTAAAGGTAATGTAGGTAACCCCTCATCTACTACTATCTCTGATGTACTTCTTGTGGAAGTCCTTAGACACAACCTTTTAAGCATTAGTCAACTATGTGACAAGAATTATAAACTATCTTTTTCAAATAATTGTTGCATAGTTGAAGATAGTGACAAAAAGAATGTGTTTAAGGGCTTGAGGGTGAACAACGTCTATATGCTAGACTTAGATGAAGTATCGTTGAATGGAGACAAATGTCTAGTCACTATGAATGAAGATTCATGATTGTGGCATAGACGATTGGCTCACATCAACTTTGATTTGCTTAACAAAATAGTCTCTAAAGACCTAGTCATCGGTTTGCCCAAAATCAAATTCACAAAGGATCACCTTTGTGATGCGTGCCAAATGAGGAAGCAAACAAGGATCTCATTCAAATCTAAAAACATCGTTTCAACTATGAGACCCCTTGAGCTCCTCCATATGGACCTCTTTGGACCATCTAGGGTTAAAAGCCTAGGTGGTAACTATTATGGTTTTGTAATAGTCGATGACTTTTCTAGGTTTTGCTGGACTATTTTCTTAGCAAATAAGAGTGATACCTTTTCGGCCTTTGAACGATTTGCTAAGTTATCTCAGAACAAGTTAAACACAAACATTGCGTCAATTAGAAGTGACCATGGAGGTGAGTTTGAAAATCATTTATTTGAAGCATTTTGTGATTCCAACGAAATTGATCATAATTTTTCCGCACCACGTACCCCTCAACAGAATGGGGTAGTGGAACGTAAAAATAGAGTGTTGGAGGAACTTGGAAAGACTATGATCAATGATAGTGGAATACCAAAATACTTTTGGGCCGACGCCATAAGTACGACTTGTTATGTTTTGAATAGGGTGTTTATCCAGCCTATTCTAAACAAGACACCGTATGAGCTTTTAAAAGGGCGTAAGCCAAATATCTCTCACCTTCATGTATTTGGTTGCAAATGCTTTGTGTTAAACAATGGGAAAGAGACTCTTGGTAAGTTTGATGCCAAGGCCGACGAGGGTATTTTTCTTGGATACTCTCAGTCAAGTAAAGCGTATAGAATTTATAATAAGAGGTTACGTGTAGTTGAAGAGTCAGTTCATGTTACCTTTGACGAGTCTTATCCGAGAAATGTCGGAGAAGGTAGTTCTTTTCATGGTGCAGGTGTACCTACTGAAGACATACTCAAGGACACTGATAAGGGAACTGATCAGCCTGAAGCAGTGCGTATTGAGGAGGAAAAGGATCACCAACCAGTGAAAAGTGAGGATGATCATCATTCTGACAAAGATGAACTTTCTCCAACTTGGAAGTCTTCAAAAACCATCCAATTGATAACATACTCGGTGATATCTCTAAGGGAGCAACCACTCGCTCTAAACTTAGCAATTTTTGCTATTACTCTGCTTTTGTGTTACAAGTTGAACCTAAAAATGCTAAGGAGGCGTTACTCGATGAGCATTGGTTTCTATCAATGCAAGATGAACTAAATCAATTCAGGAGAAATGAGGTTTGGGACCTTGTCCCCCCTCTGCGAGATCATCGAGTAATCGGCACCCGATGGGTGTTTAGGAATAAACTTGATGAAAATGGAGTAATAACACGTAACAAAGCGCGGCTTGTAGCGCAAGGCTATAACCAAGAGGAAGGAATCGACTATGAGGAAACTTATGTGCCGGTTGCCCGACTCGAGGCTATACGCCTTTTACTTGCTTATGCTTGCACTAAGAACTTCAAATTATTCCAAATGGACGTTAAAAGTGCTTTCCTTAATGGATATATAAATAAAGAGGTTTATGTCGCCCAACCTCCAGGTTTTGAATCCCATGAATATCCTGATCATGTCTACAAACTTAAATGTGCTTTGTACGGACTTAAACAAGCCCCTAGGGCTTGGTATGAACGTCTAAGCAAATTTTTACTTGATCAAGGGTATTCAAAAGGGAAGGTTGACACAATCCTCTTTATTAAACGTCAAGGAAAACATTTAATCTTGGTACAAATTTATGTTGATGATATTATCTTTGGGTCTACTAACATGACCTTGGTCAAGGAGTTTTCTAGTTTGATGCAGGGGGAGTTTGAAATGAGCATGATGGGGGAGCTTAACTATTTCCTCAGATTGCAAATCAAACAACTCGAAGAGGCACATTCGTGAGTCAAACGAAATACTGTCTTGAGCTTCTCAAACGTTTCGACATGCTAAACTGCAAAGCAATAGATACTTCAATGCCTACTTGTGCCAATCTTGATCGTGACGAAAATGGTAAGGATGTAGAGGTAAAGAAGTATCGAGGTATGATTGGGTCTCTTCTTTATCTTACCGTATCACGACCCGACATTATGTTCAGTGTATGCATGTGTGCGAGGTATCAAGCACGTCCCAAGGAATCCCACTTAAAAGCAGTTAAGCGCATACTTTGATACCTCTCCGGTACTCCAAAGTATGGGTTGTGGTATTCCAAAGGTAATGTTTGTTCCTTAGTTGGTTATTTCGATTCCGACTTTGCCGGGTGCAAGTTGGATAGGAAAAGCACTAGTGGCACGTGTCACCTTTTTGCAAATTCCTTGGTGAGTTGGCATAGCAAGAAACAGGTTTTGATTGCTTTGTCAACAGCCGAGGCGGAATACGTTGCCGCAGGCAGTTGTTGTGCTCAAGTCTTATGGCCTAAACAACAATTGCTTGATTTCAATTTAAAACTTGAGCGTATTCCCATTTTGTGCGATAACACTAGTGCAATAAACCTAACTAAGAACCCCGTATTACATTCACTCACCAAGCATATCGAAATACGCCATCATTTTCTTAGGGATCATGTAGAGAAAGGTGATGTGATCTTTGAACATGTTGATACTAAAAATCAACTTGCTGATATTTTTACAAAACCGTTAGCCACTGAGCCTTTCTTTCACATCCGTAGGGAACTTGGCATTCTCGATATCTCGAATCGTGTTTGATAATCCTTTAAGATAGTGATCTTCACATATATACATGCTTGTTTATTCTTTTAACTAACAATGCAAAGAGATATTTAGCTATATGTGAGGGCTCTTATCGTCATGGTAATCAAGGTAATATCGTTCCGATTTATAGATGTTTAACATATTTTGTGCCATATTAAGTACCTTAAACTTGATGTTTATTGCGTTTAGAGCACATATTGTTCATGTGGATGTTTGTTCTATGTGTGTGCATGTTTATTTATCCTTTGGAACTTATGTTTGCAAATTTTCAATTTTTTTCTCATTTTTGCCTTGCATGCGTCGACCGGACCATATCATGGGTCGACTCATAAACTGATGCATTTGTTAAGGGAAACAAACGGGTTATCGCAGGATAACTTGCCGTCGGCGCATCCTTATATGTTAAAAAAAAATTTAGTTCCAGTACTTGCATGCATCGACGCACCCTGTACATAGGTCGACGCATAACTGTTGCGATCAGAATTCCTACTTTAATTGGGATGCGTGCGCCGACCTAGGGTTACATATTCCCACTACATAACTGCATAACTCTTAATTCCTTGTTCATTGCATGTAAACATATTAAATTTTGTGGTATCTCTCTCTCTCTCTATTTCTTCCATTAAACCTCATCAATACCCATTAATCTCCATCAAAACCCCTAAAAATAAAAACCCACAAAAAGTGAATCCTCAAGGGTATAACAACAAGGGTTTCTAACGGCTGATCATCATCCTCTCTACTTTCGCGCACTGTTCATCATCCTATCTACCACTGTGTGCACTGTTCATCTTCTTCAAACCTTCATTAAAAATGGCTTCCAGACGAACAACCAGTAAAAAAACAACCAAAGCTTCATCTTCCGGAACCTCTTCACAACCGCTAACTGCTAACTCTTTAATTTCCGATGCATTGTCTGGTCCTTATGAGGCATTGTTTAGTAATCGTGTTGTTATACCACAACATGGTTTCTATGTATTGATGGGTCCAAATTATCACATTCATGAGATAACTGAAATGCTCAATGTTCAGAATCTTGGTGAGTTTCTGGAATGTGATGATAAGTACAATAGTGATTTGGTTCGAGTGTTCTATTGTGGCATTAAGGGTAAATTTAAGGGGGTTGAGTTTAAGTTTTCTATAAATAATGCACTTCATTATGCGAACAATGATTTATGGTCTACTTTGTTTAATATGGATACTGCTGACAATCTGCCCAAAGTAACTGACAAAATATTTGTTCAAAACTTTGAGTTCAAGATTGCTCTGAACTCTATGTTACGGGAACCATATCCTAACGATGATGTGGCAAATGACGTCTTTCCAAGAAATGTCACTACCGGTCATCTAAAATTTGAAGACCGTATTTTGCAATGGATTGTTGCTCGTATTTTGAGACCTAAGAAAGGTGGATACTCACGAGTTGAGAAGGCAAAGGTTCATCTCATGTATATTCTGAAGAATCAGATCAAAATCAACTGGCCATACTATTTTGCATATCGGATGTTCGTTACCTGCAACTCCAACAAATTTCTGGCTCTAGGTTATGCATCATGCATTCAGAACATTTTGAACAAGCCTGGCATTTTGGTTCCGGATATTCCTTACATTGAGATTACATCTGACCAACAATTTCAACCCAAAACTCTCACCGTGATGGGTTACAATTAGGATCCCGTTAATAAGAGATTCAACTACCGACGCAGATCCACTCATCCTTTTCAACCTGAACCTAAAGAACCTATTCATTATGAAGGAAATGATGATGAGGAAGTACATGATAGTGACAATCAAGATATTAACAATGCTGTTGTGGTTGTGCAAGAGGAAGACAACGAAGCATGGATGTGCGATCAACATGAGGACAATTCTGAGAATCAGGGCTGGGGAGATTGGCAAAACAACTGCTGGACTACTCTTGGTGACGCATATGTTCCTCCCACCTATGGCGAGGAGTATGGTTGGCAGCAACCTGATTATTCGGCACCTCAAACTCCACAGCCTCAGTATGATTTCCAGGCATCTGAAGAGATTCTGGCAAGGTTAAATGAAATGAATCTTCAACAACAAGAATTCCAAGCATTGCAAGAGAGTCGCTACAATGCTCAGGAAGAAAGGTTCACAAACTTATCCGATCAAGTCTCGGCTCACATCACTAACTGCAACAGGTTTGCTGACGCCTCTATGAATCGATTCACCCAACTGGACGAGAATTTGACTCAACAGAATCTGAATCTTGCTAACAGTCTTGGTACTCTCAATCGCATGCTGATCGAACTTAACCTGCACCTAGAGGATTTGCCACCAACTGGCCAACATTATGGGGGAAGAGGTCATCCATATAGGGGGAGGAGACCATAGAGATTAGGGCATCATATTACTTTTGTTTTGCATTTATGTTTTGTTATTTGGTTTGCATGTGTTATCTTATTGTTTAAACTTTGACTTTTGCTTCAGTTTGTTTTGGAATTCTTACGTATGGAATGAATTGTCTTTGCGATTTATGTTCCGTATTTATCCGGTTCTAATTTTACATTAACTGTATCATATGTGGATGCGTGTTAATGTTGTTGTGTTGCAAATATGTGATGGATCCTTACGTGTTATAGTTTTATTTTGACCACCTTCTTCTATTCTTTTTTATGTTGACAAAGGGGGGAAGGATAGCAAGCAGAAAATTAGCAGGAAATTAATCAAATGTTAAAGACAGGGGGAGCTTGTTCGTTCACAAATTACAAATCAGGTGAAAGCTAAAACAGTGTTGCCATCATAAAAAAAGGGGAGTATGTGAGGGCTATGGTCTTTCATCTATTTCGTTTTAATGATGTCAACAAATATGCTGAGTATTAGATTGTAATTTGAGCGGTATCACTTCACTTGTCGGGCAAATTGCATCTAGTCATTATTGTTCATGTGTCTAGACATATAGGACTTCGTCTTGTCCATAAATATATGTGCATGATCATTATACTGGTGTCTAGTATGTTTGTCTGGGTCTTGGTCAGTTACAATGTGCAAAAAATGCATTTTATGTAAAAATACAGGTTATGCGCTGACCTACCATATGCATGAGTCGACGCATGAATACTGGTGCAAGACTTGTGAAATAACCGGGAAAGCGCATGATTCTGGGAATGCAGAAATTGCATTCATGCGTCGACGCATGATGTCTTTAGGTCGACGCATACTTATCAATTTTTCCCAGTATTTTCCAAGGGTCAGCGCACGCTGACCCTCATTAAAGTATGAGTCGACCCATAACCTGCCTGAACTGATTTTTTCACTTAAAATTTTTTCTGTTATTTTTGTTATAATTTTTAGTGGGTCAATTTATTCTCTATAAACAGTTTTGTCATCTCATTATCCAAAACAACAAGAAACGTGAAAATAGATACCATTTTCTCTTCATCTTCATCTTCTTCATTGAGTAAACAAACAATCACGCATAATCATCTTTGTTTGTGTCGCCCATTGATCGAAGTGATAACGTTCAGAATTTAGGAAGTGTATGATCTTTATTTTCTGGGTTGAGAGCTTGGTAGGTGTTTCTTGAATAAAACCAGTTGGTTTTATCCTCCAAGAATCGAAGAGATTTTGGGGGTTTTTGCACAAACTGTTTCGTTCTACAGGGATTCAGCGGGGCGAAGGTAACAGAAGATTGGAGAAATTATTCGGTTTAGTAGCTGTAATTGGAGGATCGTTGAATAGAGGTTTGGGTTCGAATTTTTTGGTAAATCGCAATTGATCGAGTGAAGGTAACCGAAGAACGAAGGTTTCTTTCGGTTTACTAGTGTGGGACGGTAATTGGATCAACCATATTCGAAGCACTTGATTCATCTTGAATCAAGGGGAGAGAAGACTTTGCATCAACAATCGAAGACGTTCGAGGGTTTGGATGTTCATTGTTCTTCTCTTGTAACAAACTATTTGCAACAGCTACTGTTGTACCCTAAATTTTACCCTCATTTTTCTACTAGTTGATGTTTTGTTTATTGTTCTCTATTTTAACTTAATATTTATTTTAATATCTTTATCTGTCTTTATTTTAATTTATATCCAATGTGGCCTATTTTTATTTCCTTTATATTTAAGTTGTTTAGTCTTAATTTAATTTAATTTTAATAATTAGTTAATTAATTAGATTAATTATTCATTTAGTTTATTTTTCTAACTAATTATAATTTAGAATATTTAATTAGTTTATTATTATTTTTATTAATCATATTATTAATTCAATTAAGAAAAAGAAACATTTCCATTTCTCACTTATTGGTCCACCGTGTCTTGTTTATGTTTCATTATTGGATAATCTCATCAACCAACAACCAATGAAAATCAAGCTTATGTTTGCTTTGACTTTTCAACCCTCATTCATGGCCAATGGAGAGCCGACATGTGGCTCATGAGAAATCAAGGAACCAAGATTTGTTCCTCCTCCTTTTTCAAACTGTACGAAAACCTCTGCAACACAATACCATAAAGCTTCAAACCTTGCTGCCATGCCTGCCAATGACAAGGACCCATCGTAACGTTAATTTGCAACTTGACCTGAAGCAACAACGGTCAAATTCAAAAAGGATTTAAGAAGCAAGTGTTGTTTTCATCAGGGAGAGGGGGAGCGTTCTGAGTGTGATACCAGAAAAAATACTACACAACACAGCCATCCCAAAACAATAGGAACTAGCTTCATTCTAACCCAACATCATAACAAACAATTTCCTTCTTCCTCCCATATCCTCTCTGAATTTTCTTCTTCTCTCACCTTCAATACAACCCAATCTCCAACCTTCATAAACAAACTCTCAAAATCAATAATCTCACAACCAAAGTCATTCATAAACTAATACCAACCAAAAATGAAAAATTAAAGTAAAAGAAGAAGAATATAGTACAAAACGATGATCTAACTTGAATTTCTCTTCGATACCTTTCGAAGTTTGTTTCGGTTTGCATTTTGATTTGGGTGTTGCGATTTGGAGACGATTCGAAGTTGCAAATTTACAACATATACTGCAAGTATGACCCTCCCTCTTCATTACCATAGTTTATAGCTCACCATAAACCTCCAGAAATCACAACCAGACAATTCACCCTCTAACTTCTTCAAATTTCCATTCTCATTCTACTCTCTTCAAACCATCACCAATCAAACTTAAACTCCTCACGTTCATGTGAAGATTCACCTACACCACACTCAAAAGACATTTCGTTCATTTTCTCTCAAAAAAGCCGCTACCGCAGCTCGCGTCAACCTTAACCATAACAACAACAACTTCTCTGCACCCTTCATCAATCATAACTTCAACCAAATTTTCAGAAAAATTTCCGTCTCTTATACACACCCTGTTCTTCCTAATCCAACTCAATCTTTCAAAATCCTCAAACTTTGAATCTCAGAAAATTATGAGAAGAACCGCAGGAAGAAGTCGTACCTGGACACCTTCCTTCAATCATCACTTCCAGAGTGAACCAACCTCTTATTCTTTCAATTTCGAGCAGCAGATACGCGGTTAGTGCTCTTAATTTTGCTCGCTTCAATTCGGTTTGTTGATTGTGGATTAGTTAAGGTTGGTGATCGGTTCGATTAAAAGGTGAAAACGTGGTTACAGTGAGAAGCGAAAATAGGGTAGTGAAGAAGAGATACATCGTTGGCTTCTCACCTTTCTCGTTAGCGTTTTTCTTTTGAGATGAAGTGTTTATGTTTAGGGTTACTTTGCTCTTTATGGATCTATCTGCATAGGGTCAACTGACCCAGGAAACCAACCGCTCTAGTTTTTAAACTTGGGCCACTGCGGCCTCATATGTCTTTGCCTACACACCTTGATTCAATCATACACCCTTGCTGTTGTTTAGTTTTCTTCTATTAGGTTTTAAATTAGTAATTAGTTTTTTCATTAGATTTATTTGGTAAATTAGTTTTGTGATTAGGTTATAATTTAATTAGTAATTAGTTATTAGTTAAGAAATAATTTAATTAGTAAATTAGTTAGATTTTAATTTATCTTGTTAATTAGTTTTCAATTAGGTTTAGCTTAAATAGTTAATTAACTCTAATTTGGATTTGATTAGAATTTGGTTAAACTCGGTAGCCCTCGATTTTATTTTATTCTTGATGTTTGTTAATACCTTTTGATTTTGTTGAGGGGTTGTTGCCGGGTGTTTTGTATTTCTCTTGTTAGCCCTTGATTGTTATCACTCATGTTTAAAGCTTCACACCTTACTCCGTTGTTGAGTTGCCTGTTTCCCCATCCCAAAGGAAGGTGATTAATATTGACTCTTAAAGTCATAGCCACCATCTTACCTTAGTTGCCTCATAAGAGCATACCCTTATTTCTTGGCCTCATGAGAGCCATGAAATCATAACTAGCCTTAGGAGAGAGTTCTTACACTCTTGGTGATATTCATCCTAATGAATACTCACTTTCCCTATGGACTAAAACATAACATAGGACCATTATAACTAGACTTAGGGAGTTCTTATACTCTACAATGAGGTCACACTCATTTCCCCTCTGAATATTGACCACAGTCAACCATTCAGTAGAAGTAGAACTACGCATACTCTGATTATACTCCCGAGGATACGTAGGCGCAAGGTGCGAGGCCTTGTCGAGTATACTTAGATACTAACCCCTAGGGTTTGAACCTTTAGCATAGTACCCTTAGCAAGCGAGCGAGAAATAACAAATTAAAACAAGAGGCTCCTGTAGAGTACTACAGATACTTAGGGTGCTAATACCTTCCCTTTGTATAACCAACCCCCGAACCTTAGATCTCCCCCCTTTAGGTTTTTTCTAACAATCTTGAACCTTTCCTTTGGATAAATCAAAGTCGGTTGTAAAAGAAAATGATGCAAGTTAATTAATAGCTTGTTATCCGATTTTCACCGCAACAGAAATGGCGACTTCACTGGGGAAGCGACTTTTTTATTTTTGAGGGTTAAGCCCATCTTGTTTTACTTGTTTTATTTATGCTTTCTTGCTATATTTGTGTATATCTGTTTGATTGCCTGTATATATGTTGTGCTTGAGTTATCTTTTGTTGGCTCGGTTCTTGAGTGGTGAGATAAATCCTATACACGGATTTGAGTGCAATTAGGATAGGACGATGGTATTCAAGGAGGCTTTGAGGGAGTCGAATCCTGAAAAGTTGAATTGAAAACACCATCACTCAGTTGAGTCCCTCTTGAGAGTTTAGTGATGTTGAACGAATCTGTTCGTGAAAGCGTGCTACTCTCGACCTAGGAGCCCATGATATTGAGAACCGTAGTTACCAAACCCCACTTGACCTTTTAGGATGTAGTGCGGTTACCATGATGGAGTCTATTTCTGAATTGGTTGTCACGCGATACTACACTCAGACGAGATCCTCTTGAGAATTTTATCGATTACCAAGTCATCTGGGAAATCCTTAAAATCCGAAAGATGGGTTGCCGACTCTGGGAACTTTTTAGAACCCTGTTCTGCAACTGAAAACCAGTAGTACATACCTTTTGGGATGGGTAGACCTTGGCTCCATTCATGAGACCTATAAACCTAGGGTTTGTTTGTTTTACTGTGTGTACATGTGTTTGTGCTCGTGTGCTTTATGTATCTCTGCATTCAAGCATTCCTAGCCCTTTGGTTTCGAGGAACTCAAATGTTTGTTTCCTTTTCAAAAGATCAATATAAATCAGGGATTTTAAAACAAACTCTTCAATTTTCAAAAGAATTTCTCGCAACTTGCCTTTGAGTTCCTTGAAACCATTTGGCCTACATTAGCATCTCATTTGCATCATGTCATAGCATGTGCATTTCCTCTCTGTCTTCATCTCATGTCACCGTTTTCCCTTCAGAATCGTCTTTGAATCGTCATCCGAGCTAAACTCGACAAAGGATGTCTAAACAATACTATGAAATGGACAGAGTCAACAATGAATTGAGTGAGCTTTGAGGAGGAATGGGGCAGATTCTGGAAGCAATTCAAGTTATGAGAGCAAGGATGGATACACAAGCGACAGTGGTCTCCGAGATTATCACTACAACTGTAGAACCTCCCGTTACTATTGTGAACCCCACTTTAGGCATGCCTTTTAACTTTATGCGTACTCCGGCCGTCACTTCTACTCAACAAGCTGTTCCTTTGGTTAATGAGGTTTTTCAAGTTATTCCTACCTTCGCTCCAACAGCAGTGCGAGCTCAGGTGAACCCAATTTTTCAGAACCCACATCCGTTCTATGATTATGTCAATATGTCTGAAGAAGGAGATAGTCGACATGAAAGGCTGAAGGAAAGTGTAGAGACAATGCAGAGGAAATTGAAAGCAATGGAAGAGAGCAATGTATTTAATACTAATGCTAAGGACATGTGCTTAGTCTCAGGCTTGGTAATTCCACCCAAATTCGAACTACCAAATTTCGACCTATACTTAGGAGCGACCTGTCCTAAGTCGCATTTGGTCATGTATTACCGACGAATGGCTGCATTTATGGATAATGACAAGTTGATGATCCACTGCTTCCAAGATAGTTTGAAAGGAGCTACTGCAAAGTGGTATTTGACTTTGGACCAATCTAGGATCCGATGTTTTCAAGATGTATCTGATGCTTTTGTAAAGCATTACAAATATAACATGGACCTCGCGCCAGATCGCAGACAATTATTGAGCATGTCTCAGAGCAATACCGAGTCTTTTAAAGAGTATGCACAGAGATGGAGAGAGCTGGCTTCACAGGTAGAGCCACCTTTATCTGAAAAAGAGTTAACTGATTGGTTTGTCGTCACGGTGAGACCGGAATTCTATGAAAGGATGATCAGTAGCGTGTCTGCTAGTTTTTCCGATATTGTGGTTGTAGGGGTTAAAGTAGAGCTTGGTCTGAAGAGTGGAAAAATGACCAAGAGAGCTGGCAGTTCGGGCAACGATGCCAAGGTATCCTTCAAAAGGGAAGGAGATACCAGTGTGGTGATGACGAACAAAAAGAAGAAAAATCAGTTCTGGAAACGGCAACAGCAACAGTATTATTCTGTTCAACAACCTTATGTGGCCGTCATCGCGCCAACATTCAACCACCAAGCTTCTGTTTATCAGCCGGTTCCTCAACCACCAGTGTATCAATGAGCGCCCAACGCTCCTGCTTATACACAACGGGCTCAAGTTTCTCGTCAGAACATTCCAGGAAAAAGAAAGGGTGGAAGGCCTCCGATTCCTCCGATTCCTATGACGTATACAACATTGTATCCTGTTTTGGTGCAACAAGGATTAATAACTACAAGGTCATCAGGCTCACCTCCTGATCCGCTTCCACCTTCTTACAATCTCAACGCTCATTGTGCATTCCATGAAGGTGCACCGGGCCATAATTTAGAAGGTTGTTTTGCGTTAAAGCATATTGTGAGGGACTTAGTGGAGAGAAACATTTTGTCTTTCGTTGGCTCCCAGCCTAATATCAAGAACAATCCTTACCCACTCATGAGATAAGTAATGCTGTGGAGAATGTATCAAGACAAAGAGGGATTAAGTGTCTGTGTTCGAGCTCCTCTTTGGTTTTTCTGTATTTGATTCCTTAAGGCTGGCAATCTTTTGGCTTTTTCAGCAATTTTTATTGTATTTCCTTTGCACTGTGAATTTGTATTTGCCTATAAGCTTTGTTGTACTTTCAAGTTGGCAAGGTTAATGAAATATTTGTGTATCTTTTGGATTAAGTCCATTCATTTCACTCACCTACTTTTATACTTTTATCAAAAAATATTATAATATCTTCATCTTGTTTCTTTCCCTTTATTCAACTGTTTGTTTAAACAAAGATTAGGGAGGATGATGAAAACCTTGTGTGCATAATTGCTGTGGTATGCTGCCGATTAAACCTTGCCGAGGATGTAAGGCATTGTTTCAATTCCCAAATACTGGAGAAATAAGGAAGATAATCCCTCGTTAACCCTTCGAGCCCAGAAGTAGGAGTTTTGTTTTCTTACACAAAAAAAAAACCTTAAATCTCAACCTTGGGGCAGGGTAGTTCTCAGTTTAACTTGGTTATACAATCAAATGCAAGCGCCTCGTGTAAAGCGCCAGTCAGCTCTCTCAAATCAAGTGACTTCCTAGCTTTTGGAAACTTGAATGTATAGCTTGAGTTAACTGAGTGTAGGATTGGAGTTCATCACGAAGATTGGGTGGGTACAAATAAACTTTGAGCCTTTATCCATTGTTTCATAAAACCGTGAACCAGACCACGTTACAACCCTTAAAAGACCTCATTGAGGTAAGGTTGTTTGGAAAGCATACTACATCAAGGTTGATTAACCTGACTCCTAATAATCTTTGTTATTTGCGTGTGTTGATCACTTTATCTGTCATTCCGTAAATGACTAGATCCACTTTGTTTTTAATTATTTGATCCTTCCACCGTGTGTGTTTCATCAATAAAACTTTGATTTCAAAAGCTTGCATGAATATCGCATTTGAACTTGCCAAATTTTTATGAACAATACTTGTTTGTAAAAACAATTCAATGTCAAAGAAATCCCAGCAAATGCAGCCAGTTAGGGAGTTTGACTTGATAAAGGAAGCTCAGTCAGGGGCAACCAAGCAGAATGATTTGACATTCCACCATCCCAAGAGTTACAAAATCAGGGGCATAACTCGTCAAAGTTCAAAATACTGAAACAAGTCTTCTCCAGGATATCTTATGACGAGGGTGGACTCCAGTGACTCATCAGCAGAGGCAAGATATGTTCCCCAGTCGTTTCTGCTACAGTTGGAGTATTACGAATACAGTTGAACAGAGGCAGTTATGTCAAGGCTCATGAACCTTTCCAAAAGTTGAAGATATTGAAGCATATGGTATGCCAATTCTTCTGTGAAATCCTTTTGATGACTTGCCCTCACAGACCAGTTAATCAGAAGCAGTCAGGTCGAGATTCGGCAAATCTCTAAAAAACCGTAGGTCAACGATATCTCTTTCACATATCAACCAAGTTGATAGGGGCAAATTTGTTTCCCAAATCGTCAAACAACTAGTCTAAAGCAAGTTCAAGGACCTTATTGTGTGAATGCAGTTAATCCGGGGCAGTTACGCCGAGATTTCTCCAAGAGTTTGAAGATATTGAAACACCTTGTATGCTAATTATTCTATAAAATCCTCTTGTTATCGTCTTCTGACAGACCATATAGCCTGGGGCAGAGAAGATTTGATGATTACATATTGCAAGAGTTGTTGTTTATTATGATGATCATCATACAAGTCAGAACGCAGGATTACTCTGTTCTTGTGATATCTTTTGCCAGCTTCCCAGTAAACTGTTACTTCAGCTAATCTTGACAATTCTCCATGGATTCTCCTCCAACAAAGAGATCAAGCTCATGATGGAAATCCTCATGATGTTATACCTCAGATGGAATACTCTTTTCACCAGTGAAGTTGTTAATTCTTCTTCATCACCAGTATTGGTCCATCCCTTTGAGTTTGGCTGGGTATCCTTGTCGAGACGTTTTCTTCGTCTCCAGTTTCGCTTGTCTATTTTGCCAGCATAAGCATAAGCATGGCATAAGCACTCATATGCATAGCATCTTAGCATTTTCGCTACCTTTTCCTGGTGTTTACCTGTTTTTTTTGTTCACTTTGGCGTTTATCTCCTCAAGTGACTGGGTTTGTCTATTCTCTCCAATAGAGTTGTCAGCCCTTAGGCATAAAGTGCCCATCATTTCTGAATTCCCCAACAGAGTTTTATCCTCTTGGATTATGGTTGGTTCAGTTATCTTTTCCACATTGGACATGATAAATTCCTATTTGAGTTCATTCCTCATTTGGAGTCTTGTTTGACCGTTTCTTTCTAGCTTGTTCCTAGATTGAATTTTGGTCCCTAGCAGGTGTGGTTTTCAAACCTATCTCTGAATGTGCATTTATTTTGCACCGTGTCTCGCAGGAAGAGACTTTCACAGATCCTCATTGAAGACATAATTATTTCTCCAACATTATTGTGATACCTACATATATTTGAAGCAGCAATCTCTTGAAGAAGCTTGTTTTTCTATGGCAATAAGTGGCAGTCTCTTATAAGCAGCTTATCTATCTCTGGTACTATTCAACCTTTTTGCAACCGTGATGGGTATTCCCCAGGAAGCCTTATCTTCAGGTATGTAACCCCGGTACTAACCTATCGATTACTATACCTTTATTGGGGCCCATCTTTTGGTTCTATCTCCAGTAAGGTTTCTTTTTCTAAAGTGCCAACTGGTCATGCTTGAACTTGTTGTTCCATCACTTTGGATGTGTTTTCCCAGTGAAGACCATTTTTCGGTTCAACCTTCATTGCAGATCCTTTCTAGAATGTCATCTAGCTTTGATGATCAATCATTCTAGATACCTTTATTGGGGCCCATTTTTTGGTTCTATCTCCAATAAGGTTGTTTTCCTTTTCAAAGTGGCAACTGGTCATGCTTGAACCTGTTGTTCCATCACTTTGGATGTGTTTTCCCAGTGAAGACCGTTTTTCGGTTCAACCTTCATTGCGGATCCTTTCTAGAATGTCATCTAGCTTTGATGATCAATCATTCTAGATACCTTTATTGGTGCCCATCTTTTGGTTCTATCTCCAATAAGGTTTCTTTTTCTAAAGTGCCAACCGGTCATACTTGAACCTGTTGTTCCATCACTTTGGATGTGTTTTCCCAACGAAGACCGTTTCCCCGGTTTAACCTTCATTGCAGATCTTTTCTAGAATGTCACCTAGTCATGTTTTGACTTGATGATCAATCATTCTAAATACCTTTATTGGAGCCCACTTCTTGGTTCTACTTCCAATAAGGTTACTTTCTGGCTCATACCGGTTGTCCTCATGAAGCAAATTATGTGTTACTTCAACCAACTCTCAGGAATACCAGAGTCTATTCTTGGCTCATTGACCTTGTTCCCATTTAAACTCCAGTTGTTTATCTTCGGTTATCATGAACCGTTTGCTTATATCAGGTTATCTTGAACCTGTATTGCTCATTCCAGGTGTTTTTTTTATCTGGCGCGCAGAGTTCGTCTCTGTCTTTTCTGGTTTTTCTTGAAGATCCCGCTTGAACTCTTCGGTATAGGAAATCCCCAGAAAATCTTTTTTCGGGTGTCTATCCTTTATTTCAACTGGCCGCCAGTGGAGATCATGCCTTCTTTCTGTTTTCTTACCCAGTAAGAACGTGTCCTTCCCCTGTGTCGTCCGGTCATATTTGAACCTGTCGTCCATCTCCCTGGATCTTTCCCTAGTGGAGGATCCCTTTTGTTTTCTATCCCCGGTGTAGCCTCAGAATCTCCCCAGTGAGTCTCTTTTGTTGGTTAGCCTGCATCCCAAGGAGTTTCTTTCTTGTGGATACTAACCTTCTTTGGTTCCCCAGTGAAGATCGTCTGTGTTTGGTAGCTTTTCTTTCTTTGGTGTCCTGTTTTGTCTGCATTCTTGCATCTTTCGTGGCATCATATCACCATGCTTGTTGCATTGCATGTCTACGCATCTGAGGGTAAAATTTTCTGTTATCTGTATTTAAATATCTCTCACTTTTGATTCCATGAAGATCTTCATCTCTCATGTCGTCCGGTGAAGATATTTAAATAGGGGCAACTGTTGTACCCCAAATTTTACCCTCATTTTTCTGCTAGTTGATGTTTTATTTATTGTTCTCTATTTTAACTTAATATTTATTTTAATATCTTTATCTGTCTTTATTTTAATTTATATCCAATGTGGCCTATTTTTATTTCCTTTATATTTAAGTTGTTTAGTCTTAATTTAATTTAATTTTAATAATTAGTTAATTAATTAGATTAATTATTCATTTAGTTTATTTTTCTAACTAATTATAATTTAGAATATTTAATTAGTTTATTATTATTTTTATTAATCATATTATTAATTCAATTAAGAAAAATAAACATTTCCATTTCTCACTTATTGGTCCAATGTGTCTTATTTATGTTTCATTATTGGATAATCTCATCAACCAACAACCAATGAAAATCAAGCTTATGTTTGCTTTGAATTTTGAACCCTCATTCATGGCCAATGGAGAGCCGACATGTGGCTCATGAGAAATCAAGGAACCAAGATTTGTTCCTCCTCCTTTTTCAAACCGTACGAAAACCTCTGCAACACAATACCATAAAGCTTCAAACCTTGATGCCATGCCTGCCAATGACAAGGACCTATCGTAACGTTAACCTGCAACTTGTCCTGAAGCAACAACGGTCAAATTCAAAAAGGATTTAAGAAGCAAGTGCTGTTTTCATCAGGGAGAGGGGGAGTGTTCTAAGTGTGATACCAGAAAAAATACTACAGAACACAGCCATCCCAAAACAATAGGAACCGACTTCATTCTAACCCAACATCATAACAAACAATTTCCTTCTTCCTCCCATATCCTCTCTGAATTTTCTTCTTCTCTCACCTTCAATACAACCCAATCTCCAACCTTCATAAACAAACTCTCAAAATCAATAATCTCACAACCAAAGTCATTTATAAACTAATACCAACCAAAAATGAAAAATTGAAGTAGAAGAAGAAGAAGATAGTACAAAACGATGATCTAACCTGAATTTCTCTTCGATACCTTTCGAAGTTTGTTTCGGTTTGCATTTTGATTTGGGTGTTGCGATTTGGAGACGATTCGAAGTTGCAAATTTACAACATCTACTGCAAGTATGACCCTCCCTCTTCATTACCATAGTTTATAGCTCACTATAAACCTCCAGAAATCACAACCAGACAATTCACCCTCTAACTTCTTCAAATTTCCATTCCCATTCTACTCTCTTCAAACCATCACCAATCAAACTTAAACTCCTCACATTCATGTGAAGATTCACCTACACCACACTCAAAAGACATTTCGTTCCTTTTCTCTCAAAAAAGTCGCTACCGCAGCTCGCGTCAACCTTAACCTTAACAACAACAACTTCTCTGCACCCTTCATCAATCATAACTTCAACCAAATTTTCAGAAAACTTCCGTCTCTTATACACACCCTGTTCTTCCTAATCCAACTCAATCTTTCAAAATCTGCAAACTTTGAATCTCAGAAAATTGTGAGAAGAACCGCAGGAAAAAGTCGTACCTGGACACCTTTCTTCAATTGTCACTTCCAGAGTGAACCAACCTCTTCTTCTTTCAATTTCGAGCAGCAGATACACGGTTAATGCTCTTAATTTTGCTCGCTTCGATTCGGTTTGTTGATTGTGGATTAGTTAAGGTTGGTGATCGGTACGATTAAAACGTGAAAACGTGGTTACAGTGAGAAGCGAAAATAGGGTAGTGAAGAAGAGATACGTCGTTGGCTTCTCACCTTTCTCGTTATCGTTTTTCTTTTGAGATGAAGTGTTTATGTTTAGGGTTACTTTGCTCTTTATGGATCTATCTGCATAGGGTCAACTAACCCAGGAAACCAACCGCTCCAGTTTTTAAACTTGGGCCACTGCGGCCTCATATGTCTTTGCCTACACACCTTGATTCAATCATACACCCTTGATGTTGTTTAGTTTTCTTCTATTAGGTTTTAAATTGGTAATTAGGTTTTTCATTAGATTTATTTGGTAAATTAGTTTTGTGATTAGGTTATAATTTAATTAGTAATTAGTTATTAGTTAAGAAATAATTTAATTAGTAAATTAGTTAGATTTTAATTTATCTTGTTAATTAGTTTTCAATTAGGTTTAGCTTAAATAGTTAATTAACTCTAATATGGATTTGATTAGAATTTGGTTAAACTCGGTAGCCCTCGATTTTATTTTATTCTTGATGTTTATTAATACCTTTTGATTTTGTTGAGGGGTTGTTGCGAGGTGTTTTGTATTTCTCTTGTTAGCCCTTGATTGTTATCACTCATGTTTAAAGCTTCACCTTACTCCGTTGTTGAGTTGCCTGTTTCCCCATCCCAAAGGAAGGTGATTAATATTGACTCTTAAAGTCATAGCCCCCATCATACCTTAGTAGCCTCATAAGAGCATACCCTTATTTCTTGGCCTCATGAGAGCCATGAAATCATAACTAGCCTTAGGAGAGAGTTCTTACACTCTTGGTGATATTCATCCTAATGAATACTCACTTTCCCTATGGACTAAAGCATATCATAGGACCATTATAACTAGACTTAGGGAGTTCTTATACTCTACAATGAGGTCACACTCATTTCCCCTCTGAATATTAACCACAGTCAACCATTCAGTAGAAGTAGAACTACGCATACTCTGATTCTACTCCCGAGGATACGTAGACGCAAGGTGCGAGGCCTTGTCGAGTATACTTAGATACTAACCCCTAGGGTTTGAACCTTTAGCATAGTACCCTTAGCAAGCAAGCGAGAAATAACAAATTAAAACAAGAGGTTCCTGTAGAGTACTACAAATACTTAGGGTGCTAATACCTTCCCTTTGTATAACCAACCCCCGAACCTTAGATCTCCCCCCTTTAGGTTTTTTCTAACGATCTTAAACCTTTCCTTTGGATAAATTAAAGTCGGTTGTAAAAGAAAATGATGCAAGTTAATTAATAGCTTGTTATCCGATTTTCACCGTAACAGCTACATATATATATATCTCAATTCCAATTGTGTAATTGGGGGCAGAGGTACCCAAAGCGAGGACGATTGGGGAACTGCCTAGTCAAATCTCGTTTGTTCTCTCTTTCCTTTAACTCTTTTACATTTCAGTTTATTCGAATTTGTGAAGTTTCAATTTATCGAAATTTCTGTCGTAGTGTAATCTTGAGCTGAGAAATTGTTTTGTTAAATTGATACAATTCCTTGAATTGTATCTTGGAGCAGCTTTACATTACATTCAATAGAAATTCTGCACTTAGTGTGTTTACGCACACTAGGTGTTTGCTAATTTGTTTCAAAGCAAAAATCGAATGCGTTGCTTTTAATTGTTTATCGTTTTACCTCATTGGTTTGGATTAAACATCAAGCAAGCGATATTTTGTTGATTGCGTATTTAAGTGTAGTAATCAAACTGAATTTTTCTCTTCCATACTCATTCTCAATATATTCGTGCATATCTGATCCTTTTAGTAGAAGGTTCGTGGTAGACGTGCAATCCAGTGGTTGCTTCCGTTAAACATTTTAAAAACTAAATTTTTGGTAACCATTTGCGTGTAAAACTCAAGAGATCTATTCAACCCCCCTTCTAGATCCATAACCATCGTCTAACACAAGGATCCTGGTGAAGTAGGAGGAAATAGGAAGGAGGGTGAGGGGGCCAATATGGGAGGAAAGGAGAAGTATAAAGGTAAAAAACTAGAACCTGCAGAACTGGAGGAAAGAAGTAAAAAAGGATTGTGTTTCAAATGTGGAGACAAATGGAATAGGGAGCATATTTGCAAATTCAAAAATATGAGCTTGCAGTTATGTGAAAACAGTAGTGGGGAGGAAGAGGGAATAAGAGGAATAGGGGTGCAAACATATGGGGTGTGGGAAACATGGGAGGAATGTAAGACTTTGCAGCTGTCTATGCAAAGTAGGGAAGGGTTCACCTCTAACAAGTCATTCAAGGTTTGGGCAAATGTGAATGGAACAGATTTGATAACCCTAATTGATTCAGGTGCCACCAGTAATTTCATTGATGTTAGAGTGGTGAAACGACTTGGGTTGGAGCTGATAGACAGTCCTCCTTATGTGATTGAGGTAGGAAATGGAGAGAGAGTGAGGTATCAAGGAATTTGTGAAGGGTTGAAATTCTTGATGCAAGGTGTAGAATTCAACCAACATTTCTTCTTGATGGAGTTAGGAGGGTCGGATATGGTGCTGGGAATGGACTGGTTGGCCAGTTTGGGCAACATTGAGGCAAATTTTGGAAAGTTATGCTTGAAATGGGCATGGGAGGGACAAAAGTTTAGCATACAAGGTGATCCTGCCTTGTGTACTAAACAAGCCTCCATGAAAGCTATGATAAAAGCTTTGAGTGATGAAGGAGTATGGTTTGTGGTACAATCTTTAAAATCTGTACCAGAACTAGAAGATAAAGAGTTAACTGAATGGGAAGATGTTTTGGGCCAATTTAAAGATGTTTTCACTCTACCTATGGGACTTCCTCCAGTAAGGGAACATGACCATGCTATTGTCTTGAAACCTGGTGTTGCTATACCTAATCTGAGGCCTTATAGGTATCCTTTCTATCAAAAAAATGAAATAGAGAAGATTGTAAAGGATATGTTACAAGCAGGAATTATCAGAAACAATACTAGTCCTTTTTCTAGTCATGTTTTGTTGGTGAAGAAAAAAGATGGGGGATGGAGGTTTTGCACTGACTACAGGGCCCTGAACAAGGTGACCATACCCAACAAATTTCCTATACCTGTAATTGAAGAATTGTTGGATGAGTTAGGAGGTGCTAACATTTTTTCTAAGCTGGACCTGAAATCTGGCTACCACTAGATCAGGATGAGAGGAGAGGATATAGCCAAAACAACCTTCAGAACTCATGAAGGACATTATGAGTACTTAGTGATGCCCTTTGGGCTGACCAATGCTCCCTCAAATTTTCAGTCACTCATGAATGAAGTGCTAAGACAATATTTAAGGAAGTTTTGCTTGGTATTTTTTTATGATATCCTTATTTATAGCCGCAGTAAGGAGGAGCATAGAAGACACTTAATTGAAATTTTGCAAGTATTGAAAGATAAGAGCTTGTTTGCAAATAAGAAGAAGTGTTCTTTTGGCCAGTTGGAGGTGGAATATTTAGGGCATTTAATATCTAGATAAGGTGTTGCAGCAGACCCCAAGAAGATTGAGGACAAGATGAAATGGCCCATTCCTAAAAATCTAAAAGGTTTAAGGGGATTCCTGGGCCTGACTGGCTATTATAGGAAATTTGTGAAGAACTACGATAAGATTTCTTGGCCTCTCACTCAATTACTCAAGAAGGACAGTTTTGTTTGGAATTCTGAAGCACAAACAGACTTTGAGGGATTGAAGATAGCTATGACCACCATTCCGGTTTTGGCTATGCCCAATTTTGAGAAGGAGTTTGTGCTAGAAACAGATGCCTATGGTAAGAGTATAGGAGCAGTGTTGATGCAAGAAGGAAAACCTATCGCTTATATGAGCCAGACCTTATCTGACAAGGCTCAGCAGAAATCTGTTTATGAAAGAGAGCTTATGGCTATGGTGATTGCTATTCAGAAATGGAGACCCTATCTTTTAGGCAGACACTTTAAGGTGCATGCTAATAAAAAAAGCTTGAAATTCATCACTGAGCAGAGAGTGATGGGGGAAGAACAACAAAGGTGGCTATCCAAATTGTTAGGCTATGATTTTGAGGTGAAGTATAAACCTTGAAAGGATAATAGTGCAGCAGATTCCTTATCCAGGCAGGAGCAATACTCTCATATATCCATAATCCTGAGTGATATTTGGGAAGGACTAGAGGATGAAGTGTAAAAGGATGATAAGTTAAAAGGAGTAGTCCAAGCCTTGCTGATAGATCCCATGAGTCAGAAGGGTTTTCAGTTGAAATGGGGGAGATTGTACCATGGAGGGAGAATAGTGATCCCTAAAGCATCCCCTATAATTGAGTGGATTCTTAATGAATTCCATGACACTGCAGTAGGAGGTCATTCAGGATATCTCAGGACTTATAAGCGGATTGCTGCTGTAGTTTATTGGGAGGGAATGAGAAGAAGGATACAGAACTATGTGCAGACATGTAAAGTCTGTCAGAGGAATAAATACCAGACCCTGACACCAGGAGGGTTACTGCAGCCTCTGCCAATCCCCAAGCAGACATGGAGTGATATCTCCATGGATTTTATAGGGGGTTTGCCTAAGGTCCAAGGAGTGGATACAGTGATGGTGGTGGTTGACAGGCTAACTAAGTATGCTCATTTTTCCCCATTAGTCATCCTAATACATCCAAGGACATTGCTGATGTTTTTGTTAAGATGTGGTGAATAGATGTCTTGAGACTTATCTCAGATGTGTGACTGGGCTCAAACCTAAGCAGTGGCCTAAGTGGCTAGCTTGGGCAGAATATTGGTAAAATACCAACTACCATGTGTCGCTCCCAGGATTTTCATCCAGGTACAAACGCGAGAGTGGCGCGGATAAACAGAGTCGCCAGCCGTGTAAATTTATCCCAAGAGAGGGAAAGGGAACACCACATAAACCTGAGGGAGAGGGAAAGGAATGGTCATCGTAACCATAGCCTGGGTTCGGGAGTCGGTTACGCGAGGGGAAGGTGCTAGCACCCCACGCGTCCATCGTACTCGATGGGATCCACGCTTGTTGTCTATTCTAAGGGTGAGTCATACTATCATCTAGGGCTGTACTAAACGGGGAAGGAAAAACTAGGACAGACTCGGTAGGACGTCGACGTCGTAGGCCTACGTACCCCCTTTGTGCAATGGGGAATTCAGAGTCAACGTAGTTCGGACCAAGTTCTTTTTGTGTTTTTTATGAGCGACGTTAAGTCCGCGTCCGGCAGTTAGGGTCGATGCCTGTTTGCGACTCAGACGGAAAGTAACGTGCCCTTTTTGAAAATAGCCTTTAAGTTTGGAAATCCCGATGGACAAAAAGGTTTGAAGTTGGTTTGTGTTTTTTTTAGGACAGAAGTGGCTTAAGTTAGTTCCTAAGCTGCATTGCACCAAAGTCTAGGGCACAGGGGCGAATACTTAACGCATCGTCCCAAGACAGGACGCTCGCTAAGCACTCTAGAAAGATGAGAGGAAGCCCCTCATTTCTCATTCCCCATACTTAAGGCTCGTGTGCAATACACCTTATCATTATTAAGTGTTTTAAAGAAATTTGAGATGAGAAGAGAGAAGACACAAGGGTGACTCTAAAGGGAGACTATGAATCCTAAAGTTATCATGCATGGGTGACCTACGGTTAATGAGGTTTGATGACAACCTAAATCCTAAAGGAAGAAGATAGGAGAGAAAAAGGTAAGGGTAACCATGGACACTTATCCATACCCTTAAGGAACTTACCTTGATCCTGCATAAAAGATTAGTACAGAGTAGATACAAGTAAGAGAAAGGAGGTGAATGAAAATCACACAATGACAAACGATGATAATAATAATCCAAACATGAATCAAAGAAACAGCCCCACAGCAAATGGCACAAGTGCCTTTTCAAACAGATAATCATATAAGGTCAAGGATGCGCACACACGAAAATCTCAAGTGAAAACAAATCCGATAATTAGAAAAATGACTCCTAAAATTCTCAAATTAAACATTAAGGTTCCTCAACCAGAGGCAAACAACATATAAAAAGTCCCTGCAAAAATCCAAAATGTTAGCCATTCAAATAATCATACAAAATTCAAGTAAGGGATAGGGTTCAATGCGCCAAAGAGAAGGACCTAAATGCAATGTAAAATAAATTTAAAAATGCAAAAAAATATTTTTAAGCACTTTGGAATGTTAATGAATGAATGCAAAAAGAACGGATCAAAAATATTATGTAGACGAGGAGAATGGAAATAAAGAAATTTATGTATTCATGAGATGTGTAATTAAAAAGGAATTAAATTAAACAATTAATTTAAATGATAAAAATAAAATAAAAATAAAAACTAAAATTTGTGAAAATTTTATAAGATAATAAAAATGATGTATGAATTTTTATAATGATTTTAAAATGCAATTTACTATTTTAATAATTAAAAACGAAATATACTAATTAAAATAAAAATAAAGTGAAATAAATGGGATGGGGGTGCATTCAGCAAAAGAAACATGCTGAAAATGCTAATGGGCTGAAGGCGTAGGGTGTAAATATCAAAGCCCAGCACTAAGGCCATCTAAAAATAAAAAAAAAATAAAAATAAAAAAACCTGGGGGGGGGGGGGGGGTGTGATTAGTAGAGGGAATGGAAAGGAAATGGGATTGGGCTAACAAGTGGGGGGTGCGTATAGCAACCCAGCCCACTTGATTAATCAGCAAACAAAAATAAAAAATGACCACCATGCGCTACCCATGTGCAAGGCACATGCTTCATTAATTCGCTGGCAGGATGATGACCGCATGATGGAGTCAAGGGTTCGCCAGTCATCTTGATGAGGGGTTGGGTTTGGTAGTCCATGACAACTACCGTGTTATGGCACACACATGATTGTTAATTAAAACTCAGAAAAAAAAACAAAACGTGGCAATACAAGGGACGTACGATCAAGCTCACCAACGGACGAGATTTCGTCTTTTCCATTCACATTGTTCACCGGCCGGAACTTTCCCAGGTCGCCGGAGCCCTAGCTCCGGCCGCCTGCCACCACCACCTGCAACCTACCAAACGCCCAAAAAACCCTAAACCGTATACCGTTCAAACCGGAATTCCAAGAGGATTCCAAATCCCTCGTCCAAAATCACAAATAAGTAACACACAGTGCAAATCGAAAGGATTAGTGTTAGGGCAAAAAATTTCAAATCAACATTACAAGCAATATATGCATCCAATCATCAAACCAATCATACCAGCATGATCAGTGACAACAACACAACAATATTCACGTAAAAAATTGGAGTTTTAGGATCCTCGAAAATCCTACCAACCTGAGACGGTTCCCCTTGTACACTTGCTTTTGGCTGCGAATGGTAGTTGATTTGCACCCTATGGACTGCCAAGAGAAGCTTTGTGGAAGAATTCTGGAGAATCTCCTTGTGGATCGTGAGTTTTGGTGAGAAATCCTCTTTTAGGGTTTTTTGAGAACTCCTCCAATTTCACGTGCATGAACCCTAACCAGTGCATCTTTAGGTTTAAATAAGCTAGGGTTTTCAGTTGAATACGAATTGGGCCTGGGTAATTCCATGTTTAATGATTTTTGAATTATTTTGGAATTTTGCATTATGTGAATAAGTGAAAAATACATCCCATCCATGCCATTGAATTCATGATGGATCACTTGTATTTGAGTTGCTAATCACACCACTTTTAACTTGGGCCTTGAGAACAAATGGTTTATGAGTTTTAGGTATTTTGGGAAATTTGAATAATGGAAAATAGGTGAATAATAATCCATGGAATTTCTTCATTCTTGGGTCAAAAATAATCCTCAAGGCATGTCTTTTAATATTGGAATGTGGCATGAAGCAATGGAATTGATTATAGGTCACTATGCCCAAAATTGTGAAAATGGCATCATGAAAAACCCTAAAAACCACTTTGCCTTCTTTTGATCATAACTGGAGTTTCACAAATGATATGGAGACCCACTAGTACTTGTTGGAAAGAGGAGAAAAATATATTCAACTTTCATGTTGGAGAAAAATTCATCTGAAGCTTCCTTGATGGTGTAAAATTAAGTTGAATGAAGTGTAGAAACTTGCCAAAAATGGAAACTTTTCATTATAGGTCACTTTCCAAATTTGGAAAATTTGCACCAACTCCTGATTTCTGACAAATATGTATGAAACTTGACCCCTGGAGACCATATGAGGGTGTGAGACCTTAAAATCCCTGAAGAGAACCTCAAAATTTCACAGTTGACGTTTCTCCTTTCACTGTTGACTTTTCCCCAAATTCAACTGAGTTTCAATCCATTGGCCAATTGAACTTCCTCTGAAACAAACTGATGGGCAACCCCCCCATCCCTAGATACTTGGGGACCCAAGGAATACCATAGAATCAAGTCTTGCCCAAAAAATCAGAAATGAACTGACTTTATAGGAAACCCCAGTTGTGGTACCCTCATTCTAGGAGGAAATAGCACAGTCTCCAAATCCAAATTCCTCTGAATATGATGTGTATCCTCTCTAACAAAGATAGGATATGCCATTTGATGATGATAAAAACACAAGGAGCTTGCCTATTGAAGCAATAAATCCAAGAATCTCAAAACCCTAATCTATGCACTGGTTAGGAGGGGATGATCCACCTGAGCTCTCTTGGACAATACCAGGACTCTTGCTTGATCCTCTGAAGAACTGCCTCAGGCACCTTGACCCCATGCTAAGAACCAATGATATGCACACATGATAATGCAAAATGCAATGCAATATAAGCCAGTTAGTAATAAAGTGAGGAGAGCAAATTTTGGGGTGCAACAGCTGCCCCTATTTAATCAACTTGGTCCTGAAGGTATGATAGCAACGGCTCTCAGACTTTCCAGGGTACACGGGGATTGAATACCGAAAAGAGCCCCAGAAATTTGCTTATGGTAAGAATAACGAGAAAGAGCGTGCTGAAAAATAAGGAATATGACCTCAACCATATCCACAAAGGAAATACGAATACGACCTCAATCGCCCCCACAAAAACGAATACAACCTCAATTATACCCGCAAAAGAAGACTGACCTCAATCACTCTACCCGCGAAGAAAATAAGAATACGACCTCAATCGCATCCACAAAACGAATACAACCTCAATTATACCCGCACAGGAAGACTGACCTCAATCACTCTACCCGCAAAGAAAATAAGAATACGACCTCAATCGCACCTACAAAACGAATACAACCTCAATTATACCCGCAAAGGAAGACTGACCTCGATCACTCTACCCACAAAGAAAATAAGAATACGACCTCAATCGCATCCACAAAACGAATACAACCTCAATTATACCCGCAAAGGAAGACTGACCTCGATCACTTTACCCACAAAGAAAATACGAATACGACCTTGATCGCACCCACAAAACGAATACAACCTCAATTATACCCGCTAAGGAAGACTGACCTCAATCACTCTACCCATAAAGAAAGGACAAATACAACCTCGATCGCACCCACAAAATGAATACAACCACAATTGCATCCGCAAAGGAAGACTGACCTCAATCAGTCTACCTACAAAGAAAATAAGAATACGACCTCAATCGCACCCACAAAACGAATACAACCTCAATTGCATCCGCAAAGGAAAAAACAAATACGACCTCAATCGCATCCACAAAACGAATACAACCTCAATTATACCCGCAAAGGAAGACTGACCTCAATCACTCTACCCGCAAAGAAAGGATGAATACGACCTCAATCGCACCCACAAAACGAATACAACCTCAATTGCATCCGCAAAGGAAGACTGACCTCGATCACTCTACCCACAAAGAAAAGATGATTACGACCTTAATCGCACCCACAAAACGAATACAACCTCAATTGTATCTGCAAAGGATAATCAACATAAAGTGGACTTCACTGGGGATAACGTGAAACAAGACTCACAAAAGAAAAAGGCCAAAACGAGGCAAACACAGACAAACTTCTAACGGACTCCCGATCCACAGATAAGATGACTCCGTTGGGGGAGGTGAAGTCTAAATAAAAGACTCTGCCGGGGAGCACAAGTATGAGGAACGCATCCCTCCAAAATCTCCTGAGTTATGCCATCTTTGCTGAGAAAGAGAACTGGCAAGGAAAGTACCAGACCTGGCTTATGTTTCGAAATGCAAATGTTTGAATTTTGCCGTAATACTCCACACGAAGTGGAAATGCTACGCATTTTGAGGATGTAATGCTTATGATATGTAAAAGAGAGTCCCTCCAGCAAAATAAATGCCGGAGAGAAAAGATCAATTCAGCCGGGGATGACAAAAATAAATTGTCCTAGGAACTCCGCTGAGAAGGATCACACTGATCGACTCCTTGGATTAACAATTTTTGCTGGGGATGACAAAAATAAATTGTCCTAGGAACTCCGCTGAGAAGGATCACACTGATCGACTCCTTGGATCAACAATTTTTGCTGGGGATGAAGTCCCCAAAAGAATATCCACACTACCGGGGATTATACCTGTCCTCTACTGAAGGTAACATCCAAAACCTGAGATTTCCTTTCTGTTGGGGGAGTTGAGAATGGATGCCAATAACGGAACCGGAAGTTTGTTGCCGAGGATTGCCAACAACAGACGGGCCTCGGATCTGCTGGGGGATACCAACCCATAATACCATCCTGCTTGAGGATACTTCTGAACTGCTGAAGGGGAGAATGCCCTTACTCCCCACCTTGCTGGGGATTAGAATATGACATTGTTGGCGAAAGTACACTTCCTGACCGGATGGGGGAAGTGAGCACCATGATTCTGTGGGGAAATAATGTCTTGATTTGGAGAAAATACTTTACAAGGCTTCTGTTGGGGAAAGTCTGCTCTGCTGAGGAAAATGTAATCTCAATGCTGGGGAGAGCAACCTGGTGGGGGAGTACAATCTTGTTGCCCTGCAAATAAAATAACAACAAATAGAAAATGCCACAACCTGGCTATCACCGTTAACGCCTAAGTAATTTCTACTGCTTTTCGTTATGCTTCGCAAAGCTCAGAGTTTCATATGCAATGTTTATCAAAAATATCAGACGTTTTTGCAAACAAAAGAGTAAAAGTAAAAGTAAAACAAACAATGGAAAACTCTTTGAGTGAAATGAATATTTTATTGAAGAGTGGCCTGTAAATAGGCATTTACAATAGGAAGCAATTCCTGGAAAGAGGTAATTGCGCAAAAACAAAAAGAAAATACACATGTCAGCAATGTGGGAACAGATATCCACCATGATTCGACTCAGCCATGACCCATACGACTTGCTTATCCACGAATGTCTTGACCTTCGAAGAGACTAACTGTACCGATTCCTTTCTTTCAGAATTTCTAGGTATTGAGAGTGTTCACAGATCGAACGCAGACCGTAGCCTTTCGCTTATAAATCTCTAACTTTTGCCTGGATCACCCTTTTCGGGTTTTCAATCCACCGGGATACCCATTTTTGCCAAAGTTGCCTTTTTCAGGTTTTCAACTTTGCGGGTTTACACATTTCTTTTTACATTTTATCCCTAACTTTTGCCCGAACATTTTCCTTTTTATGGTTCGCCGGGATGCCCCTTTTTGCCTGGACTTTCTTTTTATGTCCAGCGGGTCTCTTTTATGCGAAGTATTTTTTGACTACGTCTGCGTTCACAGGGGATGCAAAATCTTCGTCATCCATAGTTGAAAGTAGTAAGGCTCCACCAGAGAAAACCTTTCTGACTACATACGACCCTTCGTAGTTTGGAGTCCATTTGCCCCTGTGATCTGTCTGAGGAGGAAGGATCCTTTTCAAAACTAATTCGCCTGTCTGGAAACTCCGAGGACGCACTTTCTGATCAAAGGCGTGCTTCATCCTGCTCTGGTACAAACGACCATGTGCGATGGCTGCCAATCTCTTTTCTTCAATGAGGTTCAACTGATCCAATCTGGAACGCACCCACTCAGCTTCATCAAGCTTCACATCTGCCAGAACTCTCAAAGACGGAATCTCGACCTCTAAGGGTAAAACTGCTTCCATACCGTACACCAACGAGAAAGGGGTTGCCCCAGTTGACGTACGCACCGAAGTACGGTAACCATGTAGGGCGTAAGGTAACATCTCATGCCAGTCTTTATACGTTACCACCATCTTCTGCACAATCTTATTGATGTTCTTATTTGCCGCCTCAACAGCACCATTCATCTTTGGCCGATACGGAGAAGAATTGTGATGCTCGATCTTGAAACTCTGGCATAGTTCCTTCATCATCTTATTATTCAAGTTCGAGCCATTATCAGTAATGATTCTCTCCGAGACCCCATAACGACAGATGATGTCCTTCTTTATAAACCGGGCTACCACTTGCTTGGTGACGTTGGCGTACGAGGCTGCCTCCACCCACTTTGTGAAATAATCAATGGCAACCAAAATGAAACGATGCCCATTGGAAGCAGTAGGCTCAATCTTTCCAATCATATCTATACCCCACATTGCAAACGGCCAAGGAGATGACAACACATTTAGAGGCGTAGGCGGCACGTGCATCTTATCTGCATAAATCTGGCATTTATGACACTTCCGAGCGTACTTGAAACAATCAGACTCCATAGTCATCCAATAATATCCTGCTCTCAACAACTTCCTAGCCATGGTGTGTCCACTGGAATGAGTACCAAAAGAGCCCTCGTGAACTTCATCCATCAATGAGCTTGCCTCGTGTTCATCAACACAACGTAGCAAGACCATATCGAAGTTCCTCTTGTATAACACATTATCCTTGTTCAGGAAGAAGTTCCCTGTCAACCTTCTCAGAGTCTTCTTATCCTTGGTGGAGGCACCCTCTGGGTACTCTTGTCTCTTCAGAAAAACCTTAATATCATGATACCACGGTTTGCCATCAGACACATCTTCAATTGCAAACACAAAAGTCGGTCTGTCCAGACGCATGATTCTAATCGAAGGTGTTTCATTCCAACGGTTCACCTCATACATGGATGCCAATGTCGCCAACGCATCAGCCATCTGATTCTCAGCTCTGGGCACATGATGAAAATCCACCCTATCAAAGAAAGGTAACAACCTTCTGGCATAGTTGTTATAAGGCACCAAGTTCGCCTGACGAGTCTCCCATTCTCCTGTAATCTGATTAACCACCAACGCGGAATCACCATAGACATCGAGGTTCTTAATTCTCAAATCAATTGCTCCTTCTAACCCCATGATGCATGCTTCATACTCCGCCTCGTTGTTGGTACACACAAATGCTAACCGGGCAGTGAAAGGTATATGAGAACCCTTCGGAGTTGTAATGATTGCCCCAATTCCATTGCCATATGAGTTAACAGCCCCATCAAAAATCATCTTCCACTGTGATCCAATCTCAGGTCCTTCGTCAGGCAGAGGCTCTTCACAATCCTTCATCTTCAGAAACATAACATGCTCGTCTGGAAACTCAAACTTTATAGGCTGATAATCCTCAACTGGCTGATCAGCAAGATATTCTGACAGAACGCTTCCCTTAATGGCCTTCTGAGAAACATACTGAATATCGTACTCTGTCAAAACCATCTGCCAACGGGCTATCCTTCCAGAAAGTGCCTGCTTCTCAAACACGTACTTAATCGGATCCATCTTCGAAATCAACAAGGTTGTGTGATTCAACATATACTGCCTTAGGCGCTTGGCTGCCCAAGCGAGTATACAACGTGTCTTTTCCAGCATAGAGTATCTCGATTCGCAATCAGTGAACTTCTTACTCAGGTAGTAAATGGCGTGCTCTTTCTTACCCGTCTCGTCGTGTTGACCGAGCACACAACCCATCGAATTCTCAAGAACCGTAAGGTACGTAATCAGCGGTCTCCCAGACACTGGTGGCATAAGGACTGGAGGTTCCTGCAGATACGTCTTTATCCTTTCAAACGCCTCTCGACAATTTTCATTCCACCTGACCTCTTGGTCCTTTCTTAACAACTTGAAAATTGGTTCACATGTAGCCGTCAGATGAGAGATGAACCTGGCAATGTAATTCAACCTCCCCAAGAAACCACGAACCTCTTTCTCTGTCCTCGGCTCAAGCATCTCTTGTATGGCTCTTATCTTTGCAGGATCAACCTCGATACCTCTTTCACTAACAATGAATCCCAGCAATTTACCAGACCTCACGCCGAAAGTGCACTTGTTCGGATTCAATCTCAATCTGAACTTCCTCAATCTTTCAAACAGCTTCTGGAGGTTTACCAAGTGTTCTTCCTCTGTCTGTGACTTTGCAATCATGTCATCAACATAGACTTCAATCTCCTGGTGAATCATATCATGAAAGAGAGTCACCATCGCCCGCTGATAGGTTGCCTCAGCGTTCTTCAATCCAAAGGGCATTACCTTGTAGCAAAATGTTCCCCACGGTGTTATGAAAGTAGTCTTCTCCATGTCCTCTGGGGCCATTTTGATTTGGTTATACCCATAGAAGCCATCCATGAAGGAAAACACAGAATATTGAGCAGTATTGTCCACTAACACGTCAATGTGGGGGAGCGGGAAATCATCCTTCGGGCTTGCCCTATTCAAATCTCGGTAATCGACACACATCCTGACCTTCCCATCCTTCTTAGGTACAGGTACAATATTAGCAACCCACGGAGGATAATTTGTCACGGCAAGAAATCCGGCGTCCAACTGTTTCTGAACCTGTTCCTTGATCTTGACAGCCATATCCGATTTCGTCCTTCTCAATTTCTGCTTGACCGGAGTACAACCCTCTTTTAGCGGCAGCCGGTGTGAAATAATGTCCGTGTCAAGCCCAGGCATGTCTTGGTAAGACCAGGCGAAGATATCCACGTACTCTCGCAGTAACTCAACCAATCTTCCCTTAACAGTGTCTTCCAGGGCAGCCCCAACCTTTACTTCTCGTTTAACATCCTCGGTTCCCAGATTAACAGTCTCAACTTCCTCCTGATGAGGTAGAATAACCCTTTCCTCTTGTTTCAACAACCTGGCTAATTCTTCTGGTAAGTCACAGTCTTCGTCAGTCTCTTCTTCGGCCTGATAGATGGGATTGTCGAAGTCATATCGAGCCATAGCTAAGTCATGGGTGGAATCTGAACGAAGGAACCTGCATGATGGATGTTTTATGTTTATTATGAGTGCAACAAACAAGAAAACACATTGCCATTTTGATGTGGGTTAATGCAAAAAGTAAAAATAGAAAGACAGGGATCGAAATTTTTGAATGAAAAACGTCCTTTATTGATGATAAAAATAGCAAATAAAACATCCAAGCCCTACAAATAAATATCACTACGCCTCGGGCAGAGCGTAGGACTCAACATAACAGAAAATAAAAGTAAATTACTTTGGGCGCGTCACTTGGATAACTTTCTCGGAGGACCAGTTGCCTAGACTCTGACCAGGAATGCAGGGGCGGATCCATTCATCCATGTCACAATCACTATCTCCTTCATCCTCAATAGCATTGACTCTGTCAAAGAAAACACCGGCACTGGTGAAACGGACTGGACCATAGAACTTGGGAGGCTCTTCAGAACGCCTAGGTGGCTTGTAACCCAGTCCATGAGTATCTTGCTTCCTTTGAACATCAATAATACTGCCCCACTTCTGAGAACCACCAGCTTTAACTATAGCACGCGCCTCTTTGAAAGAGGACATTGGAACTTCTGGTTGTATGACGACTTCAGGTTGGGTAACCACCTCAGGCTGAATGACTGCCTTTGGGGGTTCCTGGGGAATCTTCACAGCTTCAAAGGCTTGGCATAAAGTTTCCTGTATCTCACCATCTACCTCTACATACTTGAAGGTCGACAGGTGACTCACCATGATATCTTCTTCACCACAAACAGTCACAACGTGGCCATCCACCATATACTTCAACTTCTGGTGCAGCGTAGAAGTTACTGCCCCAGCACCATGGATCCATGGGCGTCCCAACAAACAACTATAGGCAGGCTGAATATCCATTATGTAAAAGGTGGTATTGAAAACCTCAGGACCCACCTTGATCGGCAGAACTAACTCTCCAAACACTGACCTCTTGGAGCCATCAAAAGCACGTACCACCAAGTCACTTGGTGTACAAATCAACCCACGAGTATCCAACTTCATCAGAGCCTTCTTTGGTAGCACATTCAAAGACGACCCAGTATCAACTAACACATGCGACATTAAAGAACCACGGCATTCCACTAAAATATGCAGAGCGTTGTTGTGATTCCTCCCAGCCGGAGTCAGATCTAAATCGGTGAAACCCAAACCATTACCAGCATTCACATGAGCCACAACCCCTTCTAACTGGTTGACAGATATCTCCTGCGGTACATAAGCCATATTCAGAATCCTCAGTAATGCATTTCGGTGTGCCTCGGAGCACAACAGTAAGGATAGGATGGAAATCTTCGATGGAGTTTGGTGGAGTTGGTCAATAATTTTGTAATCACTTTTTCTGATCAACCTCATAAACTCTTCTACGTCTTCTGAGAAAGTATCCCCACCTGGTTTTGTCGTAGAGTTATTAGCTTCCTGCCTCTGTACAGACTCATCCATCATCTGCTTACCTTTGTCTTGTCTTGAACTGCTAGCTTGATTCTCGGAGGGAATAGAGACTCTACCACTCCTAGTGATAGCCCCTGCTTCAACAAGATTTTCCACCCCTGTATTCATAGCTGATGTCTTTTCCAATTCCAGCTTCTTACCATTAACAAACACCTCGGCCCCATAATTCCACGGGATGACCTTGGTACTCTCATACGGAACTGGTCCGGGAACAGTGATAGTGACCGGCGCTGGTCTCGCCGACGCTGATATAGTTATCGTCTTGAATGGAATTGTTATCGTGGCAACATCAATCTCTCTGTCAGTAACAATACCCCGTTTACAGCCCCTGTCAAACTGTAATACCCCTTCGCTGATCATTTTCTGAATGCCTGCTTTCAATAAATCACAACCGTCTGGCTGCGACACACATTCTACACAACCTTCATCACAACCGGGAAATACCCCTCCCTTCAACAGTCTTTCCTTTACCACACCCAAGGGAGTTTGGATTTCGTTCACATCTGAAATCAAACTCAAGTCTGCACAGTCTTCAATAATAGCATTGACCTTCGGCCCACCGTGATTCGGCATCGGATTCTGATTCACATTCGGGACGTCATTGGAGAAATTGATGGCTTTGGAATCCAACAGATCTTGAACCTGATGCTTAAAAGCTTTACAGTTTTCAATATAATGTCCGGGTGCCCCAGAGTGGAACTCACAGTGGGCGTTGGCGTCATAGCCGAGAGGTGGATTACCAGTAGGTGGAGCCAATGTTCTCTTCTGGATTAACTGTAGCTGTAGCAAGTACTAAAATAATTGAGCGTACGGAAGAGGCGGAGTGTCAAAATGCCTATCCCGCCTAGTCAGAGGCTGAGACCGGCGAGGAGTCTGATTTTGTTGCTGAGACGCTGCTGGCTGTTGAGGTGCTGCTGGGATGGTTACAGAAGCCGCCTGCTGATTGTAGTTCTGACGAGGTCCATCTCTACCACGATATGATGACACAGAGTTTGTATCTCCCTCCTTCTTCTTATAACCATTGGCATAAGGCTTCTTACTTCCTCCAGATGAGGACCCATCACTGCCTGATATCTTTCCCGCCTTGATTCCGCTTTCTACCATCTCTCCTACCAAGATTAAATCAACAAATTTTCCCGACATACACGGTACCAACTTTTCAAAGTAATGACCCTGCAAGGTGGCCATAAACATAGTTATCATTTCACGCTCCAACATGGGAGGCTGAACTCTAGCTGCCAGTTCCCGCCACCTCTGAGCGTACTCCTTGAAACTCTCATTGTTCTTCTGCGACATATTCTGCAACTGTGTTCTGTTAGGAGCCATATCGGTGTTATATTGGTAATGTCTGATAAATGCCCCTGCCAGATCTCTCCAACTGCGCACATCCTTCCTTTCCAGTTGCATATACCACTCCAGAGATGCCCCAGATAGGCTATCCTGGAAGCAATGCATCATCAGTTTTTCATTCTTCGCGTATGCAGCCATCTTGCTTGCATATGCCCTGACGTGGGTCCTTGGACAAGTCATACCATTATACTTCTCGAAAGTGGTAGTCTGAAACTTATGCGGAATAACAACGCCTGGAACCAGCCCCAAATCTTCTAGATCCATTCCCACAGAATCCTGATTCACAACACCCCTTAGCTGTTCCTCAATCAACCGGATCCTCTGATCCTGATCAGTCTGGGGACCAGCATCCCCACCTGGCAAAGAAAATACATCATCCTGAACATCATCATACCGACGTCCCTGAACTGCGCCAGTACCAGTACCACCTCCCACTGCAGTGGGAACCACAACACTTTCTACTCCGCCGGGAGGAATCACAACACCAGAAGCAGGAACACCTCCGCCAGTAGGACCATTCTGACCATCATCAATAACACCAGTCTGGAGTCCTCCATGAAGGACACCATCATTATCAACCCTCGCAATCAGTGGCTGAACGAGAGTTCTCAACTGTTCTTGTCCCTAAGCAACCCCTTGCATCAACTCCATGAATTGGTTCATGCGAGTCCGCATCTCAATGATCTCATTCTGTAGCTGATCCATGAGTCTCTTCCGATTTTGCTTAGTAGGATACCGATGAATACGCTGATCTGCAATTCTGAGATGAGAACAAGATAAGAATACCGGAGATAAACACCTATCATGCAAAATGATTATGCAAAATAATTATGAATATGCAAATGCAAATGGACGCGTTGAAAATTCACAGGGCGATCCACCCCTTGATTCCGATTTAATAACAAGATATAATGGAACCTCTGCTCATATATTAAGAAAACCGGAGAAAAGCCAAATGTCAACAATCACAAATTCGAGATAACAAGTCTGAATATAAAAAACCGTAGGTCCCAACCAACAAGCCTGGTGGTGATCCAAATACAATAAGAGAGAAAAGGAAACTATGGCATGTCATCAAAATTTACAAGTGTCAATCCCCCCCATCCACTATGCTTTCTGCACCAGTCTTGAATCTCCTTGAACAACTTTCTGGTATCGGGATGCTTCGGCCTCTGAATTAGCCCTTGAATGAGTAGGCCTCTCCTGTGTATGATCCCATCTAAGTATCGGCAATGTAACTCCCAAGCGTCTTCTCCAGAAACACCCTTCATGCTAGGACCCTCATGTCTAGGTTTCTTCACTTCAGCTTGGACTTTCAGTTCTTCCATGGAGGTTATGGCTTCATTGAGTCGACCCTCGACTACTTGTCTCTTGAATATCCCTGATAAGATCTCAGCGTCTTTCTTCTTGAGCGTCGACTTCAACTGATCAATCTTAGCTATGTAGTCGTCTTCCTTTCTCTTATTCTCAGCCATGGCAGTTTCTTGGTGATCATTGAACCTGTGAATCTTCAACAAAGCCTTGCCTAATTCCTCATCCTTGGACCTGAGAACGCTACTGATACCATCCAAAGCTTGTTTCATTCTTTCCCTGGATGCGACCATGTCAGCAAGCTCTTTTTCTGCTTTAGCAAGGAGCTCTATCTTTAACTTGGCGGTATGAACAGCTTCACCCCGCTCATGTTTGCACTGATAAATCTCTCTCTTTAGCTCACTATTCTCTTCCCGCAACCTTTCCTTTTCAGTCCATAATGTGTTATACTTCTCCAACTCAACGGTGGTAGGAGGCACGATCACCAAAGGATACAAAGGTGGTTCCACCGGGAATGGAAGAAGCTCATCTTCTGCTCTCTTCTTAATCCACTCTTTATATGGATGGAAAGCCCGATTTTTACTTTTCCCGAATGGAATCTTACCCTTCTTAGTCACCTGTTTCCAAGCATTCACAACTTTCCTTATCAACCCTGGATCCTCAATACCATTGAAGAATAATGATGGACATCTCGCTCTTCGGGTGGATTCTTCAAAGGATAGCCAAACTGTCTGACAGCTAGGGAGGGATTATAGTTAATTCCACCTTTCCTCCCTATCAAGGGTACATTAGGAAATTCTCCGCATTTGCAAATAATCTCCATTCCTAGCAAGTCACGATTAATCCAAACGATGTTATCAGCAGTCAAGCCCATAATTCTCTTAGACCACTTCAGAGAATCTTTCGTATCAACGAAAGTGCCAGATTCAGGGAGACGACTCAGAAACCAAGTAGCTAAGAGCGACGCACAACAACTCACAGTTTTCCCACGCCTATTCTCATTCTTATAGTGAACTGAATGGTACACATCACCTAGCAAGGTAGGTATAGGATTTTTCGAAATAAAGATCCTGACGGCGTGCATATCCACCAGATCAGGAATATTCGGAAACAGAACAATCCTATAGATACACACAGCTAGAATAGCTTGGAAAGCAGTCCAGTTCTTCTCTTTGACATGTATACAAGCTTGATCAAATAGGAACTTCAATAGGAAACCCTTAACTCCTTGCTTTTCTGCAATGTTACTGTTCAGAACAGGCTCACTAATATGAAGAGCAACAGCCATATCTTTTATACCGGGGTGTTCTTCAGAAAATAAAACTATATCATGACTGATAGGAATTCCCAAAATAAATGAGAACTCCTCCAACGTCGGAGCCAAGATGTAGTCCGGGAAAGTGAAGCAACACAGAGACGGATCGTAAAACTGAAGAAGTGTGTGAATGACATCCTTCTTATACTGGGAGATATTATAGACAAATTTCAGAAGTCTTCCATACCTTCCACTGAACTCTGTACGAACTCCGGAACCATCCATATTAATCAATTTGTGAATCAGTGTCAAAGTCGGCTCCGAGAATGAATAGGCGACAGTCTTCTTTCTCTGAACATCCATACTGAAGCAACCTCAGAAAACTGGAATCAAGAGTAAGATGCAAGCCCTGAAAAATGTCAAACACGTCAGAATGCAAGAAAAATGATATGCTCATGTAAACATGGGGTCAAGGCATACTGCTGGATGTGCTGTGCTGTTAGCTGAACGAGAAACCAGAAAACCAGAACTCTGAACCACTGAGGAACCCAAATAATCAGACATTGATGAGAAATCCAGAAAACCGGGTAGGTTGAAAGTTTTGGTTACCTGCAAACCTGCAAACGCCCATCCCCTCTCACATGTGGGTACTAGGATATTCAGTATCCCGGGCTCTCAGGTCGAGAAATGATGATACGTTCACCATTTCTGGTTTGACATCATCATCAATCGAGGAGGCCTCAACCGATTCTCCAAAGCGGAAGGTCCCCAGCTTTGGCACTGAGGTCGAGAAACAATAGTACATTCATCCCTCGGGGTACAGTACTAAAGTCAATCGAGGAGTGCCTCCACTGATTCTCTTCAAAACGTAAGGGCCATCCTATGCGAGTTCCAAAGCGGGCCCTCGGGTGCAAATGGGTTTGCCACAGGATGTGGTCTGCCACCGTCACCACTAAAGAGGAATGTTTCCACTAAGGTCCTCAATGATCGATCACCAGAGTCGACAGCTCTCTAGATCAACACCCCAACATGCGGAAGACACACACGTTAGAATGCATCCCAAGATAGCCTCGTCTGGTTGTGAATTTCGTGAACACACAAATGTACCAAGCGGGTACGTAGGTCCCACTACTTTCCACTCTAGTCCTAGGGTATTCTCAAGCCTTGGTATTGGGCTTAGCTCTCGGTCCCACCCAACCTGCAAAACAAAGACAGCCAGCACAGCACAGCAGCATGACAGTAATGAAAAATGAAATGCAGAAAACGCGGTAAAAATAAAAAATAAAAGTAAAATACAACACATAAAGCAAATCAAAACAAAATACCCAAAGAGAACAAAGACAAGCAAGCGTTAGGATTGACTCGCTTAGGGATGGACCAGCATAGGTCAACCAGAGTCCCCAGCAGAGTCGCTAGCTGTCGCTCCCAGGATTTTCATCCAGGTACAAACGCGAGAGTGGCGCGGATAAACAGAGTCGTCAACCATGTAAATTTATCCCAAGAGAGGGAAAGGGAACACCGCATAAACCTGAGGGAGAGGGAAAGGAATGGTCATCGTAACCATAGCCTGGGTTCGGGAGTCGGTTACGCGAGGGGAAGGTGCTAGCACCCCACGCGTCCATCGTACTCGATGGGATCCACGCTTGTTGTCTATTCTAAGGGTGAGTCATACTATCATCTAGGGCTGTACTAAACGGGGAAGGAAAAACTAGGACAGACTCGGTAGGACGTCGACGTCCTAGGCCTACGTACCCCCTTTGTGCAATGGGGAATTCAGAGTCAACGTAGTTCGGACCAAGTTCTTTTTGTGTTTTTTATGAGCGACGTTAAGTCCGCGTCCGGCAGTTAGGGTCGATGCCTGTTTGCGACTCAGACGGAAAGTAACGTGCCCTTTTTGAAAATAGCCTTTAAGTTTGGAAATCCCGAAGGACAAAAAGGTTTGAAGTTGGTTTGTGTTTTTTTTAGGACAGAAGTGGCTTAAGTTAGTTCCTAAGCTGCATTGCACCAAAGTCTAGGGCACAGGGGCGAATACTTAACGCATCGTCCCAAGACAGGACGCTCGCTAAGCACTCTAGAAAGATGAGAGGAAGCCCCTCATTTCTTATTCCCCATACTTAAGGCTCGTGTGCAATACACCTTATCATTATTAAGTGTTTTAAAGAAATTTGAGATGAGAAGAGAGAAGACACAAGGGTGACTCTAAAGGGAGACTATGAATCCTAAAGTTATCATGCATGGGTGACCTACGGTTAATGAGGTTTGATGACAACCTAAATCCTAAAGGAAGAAGATAGGAGAGAAAAAGGTAAGGGTAACCATGGACACTTATCCATACCCTTAAGGAACTTACCTTGATCCTGCATAAAAGATTAGTACAGAGTAGATACAAGTAAGAGAAAGGAGGTGAATGAAAATCACACAATGACAAACGATGATAATAATAATCCAAACATGAATCAAAGAAACAGCCCCACAGCAAATGGCACAAGTGCCTTTTCAAACAGATAATCATATAAGGTCAAGGATGCGCACACACGAAAATCTCAAGTGAAAACAAATCCGATAATTAGAAAAATGACTCCTAAAATTCTCAAATTAAACATTAAGGTTCCTCAACCAGAGGCAAACAACATATAAAAAGTCCCTGCAAAAATCCAAAATGTTAGCCATTCAAATAATCATACAAAATTCAAGTAAGGGATAGGGTTTAATGCGCCAAAGAGAAGGACCTAAATGCAATGTAAAATAAATTTAAAAATGCAAAAAAATATTTTTAAGCACTTTGTAATGTTAATGAATGAATGCAAAAAGAACGGATCAAAAATATTATATAGATGAGGAGAATGGAAATAAAGAAATTTATGTATGCATGAGATGTGTAATTAAAAAGGAATTAAATTAAACAATTAATTTAAATGATAAAAATAAAATAAAAATAAAAACTAAAATTTGTGAAAATTTTATAAGATAATAAAAATGATGTATGAATTTTTATAATGATTTTAAAATGCAATTTTCTATTTTAATAATTAAAAACGAAATATACTAATTAAAATAAAAATAAAGTGAAATAAATGGGATGGGGGTGCATTCAGCAAAAGAAACATGCTGAAAATGCTAATGGGCTGAAGGCGTAGGGTGTAAATATCAAAGCCCAGCACTAAGGCCGTCTAAAAATAAAAAAAATAAAAATAAAAAAACCTGGGGTGGGGGGGGGGGGGGGTGTGATTAGTAGAGGGAATGGAAAGGAAATGGGATTGGGCTAACAAGTGGGGGGTGCGTATAGCAACCCAGCCCACTTGATTAATTAGCAAACAAAAATAAAAAATGACCACCATGCGCTACCCATGTGCAAGGCACATGCTTCATTAATTCGCTGGCAGGATGATGACCGCATGATGGAGTCAAGGGTTCGCCAGTCATCTTGATGAGGGGTTGGGTTTGGTAGTCCATGACAACTACCGTGTTGGCACACACATGATTGTTAATTAAAACTCAGAAGAAAAAAAAACGAAACGTGGCAATACAAGGGACGTACGATCAAGCTCACCAACTGACGAGATTTCATCTTCTCCATTCACATTGTTCACCGGTCGGAACTTTCCCAGGTCGCCGGAGCCCTAGCTCCGGCCGCCTGCCACCACCACCTGCAACCTACCAAACGCCCAGAAAACCCCAAACCGTATACCGTTCGAACCGGAATTCCAAGAGGATTCTAAATCCCTCGTCCAAAATCACAAATAAGTAACACACAGTGCAAATCGAAAGGATTAATGTTAGGGCAAAAAATTTCAAATCAACATTACAAGCAATATATGCATCCAATCATCAAACCAATCATACCAGCATGATCAGTGACAACAACACAACAATATTCACGTAAAAAATTGGAGTTTTAGGATCCTCGAAAATCCTACCAACCTGAGACGGTTCCCCTTGTACACTTGCTTTTGGCTGCGAATGGTAGTTGATTTGCACCCTATGGACTGCCAAGAGAAGCTTTGTGGAAGAATTCTGGAGAATCTCCTTGTGGATCGTGAGTTTTGGTGAGAAATCCTCTTTTAGGGTTTTTTGAGAACTCCTCCAATTTCACGTGCATGAACCCTAACCAGTGCATCTTTAGGTTTAAATAAGTTAGGGTTTTCAGTTGAATACGAATTGGGCCTGGGTAATTCCATGTTTAATGATTTTTGAATTATTTTGGAATTTTGCATTATGTGAATAAGTGAAAAATACATTCCATCCATGCCGTTGAATTCATGATGGATCACTTGTATTTGAGTTGCTAATCACACCACTTTTAACTTGGGCCTTGAGAACAAATGGTTTATGAGTTTTAGGCATTTTGGGAAATTTGAATAATGGAAAATAGGTGAATAATAATCCATGGAATTTCTTCATTCTTGGGTCAAAAATAATCCTCAAGGCATGTCTTTTAATATTGGAATGTGGCATGAAGCAATGGAATTGATTATAGGTCACTATGCCCAAAATTGTGAAAATGGCATCATGAAAAACCCTAAAAACCACTTTGCCTTCTTTTGATCATAACTGGAGTTTCACAAATGATATGGAGACCCACTAGTACTTGTTGGAAAGAGGAGAAAAATATCTTCAACTTTCATGTTGGAGAAAAATTCATCTGAAGCTTCCTTGATGGTGTAAAATTAAGTTGAATGAAGTGTAGAAACTTGCCAAAAATGGAAACTTTTCATTATAGGTCACTTTCCAAATTTGGAAAATTTGCACCAACTCCTGATTTCTGACAAATATGTATGAAACTTGACCCCTGGAGACCATATGAGGGTGTGAGACCTTAAAATCCCTGAAGAGAACCTCAAAATTTCACAGTTGACGTTTCTCCTTTCACTGTTGACTTTTCCCCAAATTCAATTGAGTTTCAATCCATTGGCCAATTGAACTTTCTCTGAAACAAACTGATGGGCAACCCCCCATCCCTAGATACTTGGGGACCCAAGGAATACCATAGAATCAAGTCTTGTCCAAAAAATCAGAAATGAACTGACTTTATAGCAAACCCTAGTTGTGGTACCCTCATTCTAGGAGGAAATAACACCGTCTCCAAATCCAAATTCCTCTGAATATGATGTGTATCCTCTCCAACAAAGATAGGATATGCCATTTGATGATGATAAAAACCCAAGGAGCTTGCCTATTGAAGCAATAAACCCATGAATCTCAAAACCCTAATCTATGCACTGGTTAGGAGAGGATGATCCACCTGAGCTCTCTTGGACAATACCAGGACTCTTGCTTGATCCTTTGAAGAACTGCCTCAGGCACCTTGACCCCATGCTAAGAACCAATGATATGCACACATGATAATGCAAAATGCAATGCAACATAAGCCAGTTAGTAATAAAGTGAGGAGAGCAAATTTTGGGGTGCAACACCATGCCTTTCTAAGGACTACCCCTTTTGAGGCACTCTATGGTAGACCACCACCTATGTTAATCAAAGGAGATATTCCACTGTCAGCTGTAGATGAGGTGAATAGAATGACAGCTGACAGGAATATGGTAATTAGAGAATTACAGGATCAACTCTTGAAGGATCAAGATTTGATGAGGAGCCAAGTTAACAAACATATAAGAGATGTTGTTTTTGAGGTCGGTGACATTGTCTTCCTCAAGATTCAGCCTTATAAGATGAAGAAGCTAGCAAAAAAAACGCAATCATAAGTTAAGTCCCAGATATTATAGCCCTTATGAGATAATTCAGAAAATTGGAGTTGTGGCATATAAGCTCAAGCTACCTGATGATACTAAAGTGCATCTTGTCTTTCATGCCTCCCTGCTCAAGAAGGCTGTGACTCTTCCTAAGGAACCACAACCTCTGCCAAGTTGCATGAATGAAGAATGGCAGTTGGAACCAATGCCTGAGCAGGGGATCAGTTATAGGAGGAATGAACAAGGGGAGTTGGAGGCCCTAGTGAAATGGAAGGATCTTTCAGAATTTGGAAATTCCTGGGAATTAGAAGAAAAATGAAAACAGAATTTCCACACTTTATCTTTGAGGACAAGGATAGTTTTGAAGGGGGAGAGTTGGTAGGTATGGAAGGGTGTATGAAAGAAAATGAAAAAAAGAAAGAGAGAGAGAGTAATAACATAATACTATTTGCTAGCTGTTATTGCACATGGGTTGGGACAGCTAACATTTGGTGAGTGGAGAGAGAACCTGAGGATTGCCAATAAATGATTGGTAGCTGACACACCTGTAGGACAGAGAATTTAGTGGATAAGATTCCTTGGGAAAGTTTAGGCCTCTTGAGTTTGCCCTAATTTTTCTATTATTCTTCTTTTCTTTTATGTTATTTATGCTATTTCTGTTGTTGCTTAAAGAGCTAGATCGCGTTTGATCTCTAGCTCCTATCAATAAAGTTGATAACTTTCCTACCGCATTTGATTCCGCTCTATTTCAGTTACTACTTCTGTTATCTTTTCCCTTAGATACTAAGTTGAGTTTATCATATTTTTATTTCTATAATATGATTGATTAGATTAGATTTCTATTATCGAGTAATAAATTTTTTATGACTTTTATGTTATTTTTATTTCTATAATACGATTGATCTTATTAGATTGGGTTCGTATTATCGAATAATATAAGATTTATGATTTGATTGGAGTGTTATTTAATAGTCTTTTTTATATATGAGTAATTTGTTAGTTAATTTTGTTTTTTAAACAAATGTTATGCATTACTATTCGATTTGGAATCAACTCGTTTTTGTTTTGTCTTTAATGAATTGTATCTTATCAGGTTTGATCTGAGTTTAAATTTTAAAAAATATTTATGTTTAATGTTAATGTCGAGTGAGAGATACTAAAAATTAGGGATGTTCAAAACCGAACCAGCCCAATAAAAAACCGCAAACCAAACCAAATCAAATCGAAATCGCATTTGGTTTGAATGTGGTTGGGTCATTTTCTTAAAAAAAAACGCATGATTCGGTTCAGTTTGCGGTTTGTATTTTGCAAACTGAATCAAGTCAAATCAAATTGCATTACATTACAACCCAAACTTTAGTTATCTCACATCCAACCCAACACTCAAACCTATTATGTCTTAGTCTTACAATTACAAACAATTTTATCTTACTCACACTTGGGGTTTCAATTTTAGCCTCCTCAAATCTCTCCAAGTAGTATCGTGTCTTTTTCTCATCTTTTTAGCCATGTAGATTTCGCCTCTTCTACTCTAATCTCTTTTTTCTCTTATGTTCTTTCTTTTTCATCTTCTAATTTTTATGCTACTATACTCTCTTACAGTGAAGTTTTTGGAGACCCCGTGTTGGTTTGTTGCAATTTAATCATGGGAAAACAAATAGAGGTCCTTTTAAACCATAATTTAACTGTGAAAATATTTTTTAAAACCATATTTAGACAAAATTTTATCGGAAAAAAATCGAGGCTCTGTGTGGTATCCTACCTTGCACTCCCTCTAAGACGGCTCTGCTCTCTTTTAATTACGTTTTTATTGCACATTTCTTCTTTAATCTTGCATCTTTTATGTTCTTTCTTTTTCAACTTCTCTAATATCTCATCTTCTCTGATTTTTTTTTCATTATTATGTTTTTGATATTGTTTTACGCTACTATTTTTTATTTTTTATTTCACTTTTGTCTAATCTAATTTTTGTATATTGAATGGGAAGTTGTTATCCAAATATGATGACTTTTGTTGTTATTTAGTAATCTATTATGGACTAAAAACAAATTTATGTTGTTCTCTACATGTGTATGTATAGCTCAATAAAAATGTTGTAAAAAATCGAACCAAGTCAAATCGTATTGGTTTGGTTTGGTTTTATTTCTAAAAGCCAACCGAACAAACCAAATCACATACATTTTTCTCTTGCGGTTCAGATCACTTTTAGCGTCAAAACCGCCCAAACCGCACCGCGAACACCCCTACTAAAAACACATTGTAACTTATCCTTTTTACACCTTTTATTCTGTATGACTTATTAATTCTATTCGTTCATGTGAATATTATAGAGTTGGTTGTTATAATAGTATGAGCAGAGCCGTCTCAAACTTTTGAGAGGCCCTGTGTTAAAATTTAAAGTTAACTTCATTTGAGTCGCAAGTTGTTTTTAAAGGGCCATATTTAACTTTGAACAATGTGTATGGAGGTCCTTTTTGTAATAAATTATTCATGAAAAAATGTGAGGCCCTGTGCTGTAGGTCGCCTTGCACGCCCTCAAAGACGGCCCTGAGTATGAGACTAAATCATTCAATTCATATAGATTATGGATCATCAATCAAGAAATTCTACATATTAAAGAATATAAAAGATGTTGTAAATTATTAATAATTAATAACGTGTTCCAAAATGACAAGAAAATATTTAAGTGAAAATTAATTTTTGAATTAAAAAATAGACAACACTTGTGAAGTGTTGCAGTAGGTTTGAATTTAGAAATAGACAACACTTGTGAAGTGTTGCATTAGGTTTGAATTCAGAAATATGCAACACTTCGTGAAGTTTTGCAGAATGCGAAATAGTGCACCTTTGAAAAGTATTGTTGTAGGCGAAACATTGCAACATTTGGTAAAATTGTTGTTGTAGACAAAACAGTGCAACGTTTGAAAATTGTTATTGTAGACGAAGCAATGCAACATTTAGCAAAACAATTGATGAAAGTGTGTGCTTCATCAAGGGTCGCAACCTTATAAAACAACATCGATTTGGTATATAAATTTAGTAATTCCGGATTCAGAAAAATACATTAGAAAGGCCTATCCTCTTCACACAAATTTTGGATTTCATTTTCCCTACATTCGAGTTTTCATCAGTATTTGCAAACTCGAGTATAGGCTGAATTATCCTGGGTATTCATGTGTATAAACTCTAAGACAAATTGAGATTGCTTGAAATACTATAAGGAAAGTGATTCGTTCATGGTTTTAGCCTTGATCCATTTTATTTACAATCAATTTTCTAACAATCTTATATTAATTCATATAATAGCAATCAAGACTTTCTTTTCTATCATCAAAGGATAAATTGGTGTGTCGTAGACAGATTATAAACATAAGAAGAATTTACATCATAAATCTGGGTACGTTTTATTATTTCTCATGAAAATTAGAGCATTGTAAAAATCATTATTGTTGGGGAGTCTGGGAGAGTCGGGAGCACCAACATGACTAATGCTTTCAGGACCATAAGTGAGGGAGACACCACATCTCAACCCAAAACCTTAAGGTGATAAGTAAATGGGTCATCTCTCTTATAAATCCAACATTCTACCCATTCATAAGCGATGTGAGACTTTAACCAACAAGTGTGAGTCCAACACTTGCACCCAACATTCTCTCCCACAAGTGTGAGTCCCCAACATCCTATAACAGGATCCAACACCAAATCCAACTTCCGCTCCCACACCAAGCCGAACCACGGCTCTGATACCACTATTGGGGAGTCTGGAAGAGTCGGAAGCACCAACAGGACTAATGCTTTAGGACCACACGAGAGGGAGACACCAAATCTCAACCCAAAACCTTAGGTTGAAATGTGGTGTCTCGCTCTCTTGTGGTCCTGGAGCATTTGTCTTGTTGGTGCTTCTGACTCTCCCGAACTCTCCAACAGTGGTATCAGAGTCGTGGTTCGGCTTGGTTGAGGAGCAGGAGCTGGATCCGGTGTTGGATCCTATTACAAGATATGGGGGACTCACACTTGTGGAAAAGAGTGTTGGGTGCAAGTGTGAGTGGTTAAAGTCCCACATCGCCTGTGAATGGGTAAAATGTTGGATTTATAAGAGAGATGACTCATTTACCTATCACCTTAAGGTTTTAGGTTGAGATGTGGTGTCTCCCTCTCTTGTGGTCCTAGAGCATTAGTTCTGTTGGTGCTCCTGACTCTCCCGGACTCCCAACAATTATATCAATATCCAAATTCAATTTTACTAATACTTGTACCAGAGTATGTTTTTCCAATATTATGTTTTTTTTTCGATAATAATTAAAAAAGATAATGCATTTTATTATGATAATATATTTTTCTATCATAACACAATGTTACATGTCAGTGTAATGCATTTTGAAATGCAATTAGGTGGTAATAATTATTATGTTGCATAATTTTAATGTTTATATTATTAGTGTAATCATCTTCATAATGGAAATATTATAGTATTTGTATTATATATGGTTTTAATTCCAGTGTTACGTATTTAAATGGACATATAATTTACGGTACAATCGCAAATCATATTTCTCGATATGTATATATATAATTTTGCTACAGTTATCATCTTATTTTTATAGCATATAAACTCCTTATAATGGTTAATATATATTTTTGTTCTACCTTATGTATATATCATGATTTGCGATGTCAGTAATATGAAATTAAATATATATATACAATTGAAACACTGCTTCAATCATATATAATTCAATCGAAACACCTTTTCACATGGCACGAATATATGATTATGTTTATAATATCATATTGTGATACATTGTTTGCTGACTTTTTTAAAAGTTGTTTATATGGTATGGCTTTGATTTCAAATACAAGAATTTATTTATAATTCAAAGCATTTCGGATAAGTATGGGAAACCATGGCTATTAAAATATTGTGCACAAAATGTATTTTTCAAAGAAACTATGCAGGCATAATCTTTATGGATATATTGCTTCAATTTCAATAAATTCTCTTTTCCTAAATGCATAATTTATTATCTTAATGCAAAGTTACATGTGCATGAATTGCTAAGAATATGTTTTGGTCAAATTGTCGAATTGTAAAAATAATTTCTTATAGGCATATTCTTGATAACAAATGAATTGAAATTAAAAATTAAAAATTTGAAAGTATGAATTGGTTGATTACTACACTAAACAAATTTATTAAAGTTCATGAATTCAAATTATGCAATTGAGTTTTGATTTATATTCTATGTGAATAACATGATTGTATTTAACGAGACTCATTACTACAAGTCATATAAAAGATCATCTAAAAATGAATTATGACTTATATAGATGTTTGAATTTGGAGTCTAATGTAACTGTTGAATACCGAAATGTGGAATTTTGAGATCCTTATCATGGAGGATAAGAAACTCGAGATTTTCACAACTGAAGAACCTCTTGAGGAAGGTTCTCCACGGATTTTTAAAATACAAATCGAAATTTCATCACTAATGAAGAATCTCGTGAGGAAGATTTTTCATGGATTATTGAAGAATAACCCGAACTTAGAATAAGCTAGAGACTTCGAAAGGATAATGATCTAGGATCGAACAAAATTGATAGTCAATTTATTTTTTTATATACTGGAAGGAAATAGTAAGAATTATGTTCGTAAGATTCCTATTATTCTTCAACTGGAAGATGATCCTATGACTTATAAGGAAGCAATAGCTTAAAGAAACTTTTTTTGTTTAGAAAGAAGTATCATAGTGTGATGGTATACTTAAGACATACTGTAGCGGTTAAAATTGTGACTATAGGCTATTGATTAACTTAACTCATAAAACAAAAGTCACCACCGCACTTTTATTTTATCCAAATGAAAGGAAAAAGAGCTAACAAAACCTAAAGAACACTACTACGAAAACCACATTTAACGACGTCAGCTTTACCACGGTTTCGTATCCCACCGTTGTAACAGGATTAAAAATTTATACCGCCATATTTAACGACGGTTGTATTACATAACCGTTGTAATACAAGCTGTGTAACAAGCTTCGATTCCCAGCTCTATATTTTTTTTTCTTCCATATTTTTACATTTTAACACGCTTGTATTAGAAGACCGTTGTACTACATGTATCACGCTTCGATTCACAACAATGTATTCTTTAGTATTTTTAAGTGCAATAGATTATATATATATATATATATATATATATATATATATATATATATATATATATATATATATATATATATATATATATATAACTTTAAAAATAAAACTGTAAGAGATGAACATATATAGACATAATTTTATTTTAATATTCCATTGAGAGTACATTGATAAACATATTACATATCAAGATCATTGTCAGAGCCCATAGCATAAAATGCATCTTCATAATCTAGACATCTCTCCTCACTCCCCTCATCGGAATCATAATATACATGCCTCATTTTCTTCTTTATCTTCTTCTTCTTCGGCTTCTTCTTCTTCTTCTTCTTCTTATCTTTCCTTACCCTTAAGGCATCCCTGAAGTTGGCAGTTGCTGGTTGGACGACCTCCTGGATTGGCGCCTGACGTTCCTCATTGAGGTTTCTAGGATTCTCATTTGTTGAACTCATTGTTACGAAGAATATATTATTTAGATATGTAAAATTGTCTATTTATAGATGAGGTTGAAGATGAAAAGACTGATAGTTTAATGCTTGTAATGATGATAACTTGTAAACCGTTCATATTCTGGAACTATATTTTCTTGTAAACCGTTCATATGTTGGGAAGTGCAACGGTTAATAATATCACGACAGTTATAACTAATGACCGTAGCGATATCACTTATAATCCAGGCGTAATTTTAGGAAAATGTTGTTGCCTGGTGTCGAACCTTGTACCACGTATAAGGGGTATCGCTACGGTTATTATAACTAACCGTTGTGATATTATTAAATTAATATATAATCTATCATAACGGTTATTTAAGAAAACCGTTGTGAAAAATTTACCTATATAAGGGAATTAACTTTCCCTTTTTGACAGTCGCGCCGTTTCCTTCACAGCGAAACCCTAGCACCCAAACTTCATCTTTTTTTTAGAATCTGCGAGAAGAAATACAAGAAGTATGAAGCTTTTGATTTAAGCTTCTTCCTCCTTGTAGTTCTTCCTGCAGAATCTAAAACTAGATGAACATGGTGATGATGCTGGCGGTAGCAAACGTAATGTACATATTGTTTATGGAAAATAAGGTAGTCTTCTACTTCAATCTTTTTGTTAAATAGTTCCCATTATCTCGTTTGCTTCATGTTGTTTTTGTTGATTGTTCTCATTTTGTACAGATTCGACTTCAATGCTTCACAAGCAAGGTGAACTTCATTGTAATGGTACAGTCCCACTTCTTAGGGTTTTGTTTCAACTTTTGGTTGTTTTGTTTTGAATACTAACTAATTTTCTTCATTGCTTCCCACTTCTTAGGGTTTGTTTCACATGGTGATGATGATGGTGGTACATATATATATGAATTCATTCTGATAAGGTACATATATATGAATTCATTCTTATATTGTATATGAAATTTAGTTTATTATATACTATGTACATTGTTTGTTTTACTATCCTTTTATTGAAAATGCAATCAGTTAAATTGATATAGAACATTAGTTTATTATATATATACTATGTATATTGTATATAGTTAAATTTAATACTAACTAATTTTCATCATTGCTTCCCACTTCTTAGGATTTGTTTCACATGGTGATGATGATGGTGGTACCTATATATGAATTCATTCTGATAAGGTACATATATATGAATTCATTCTGATATTGTATATGAAATTTAGTTTATTATATACTATATATATCATTTGTTTCACTATCCTTTTATTGAAAATGCAATCAGTTAAATTGCTATAGAACATTATAATCTGAAAATTAGGATGTATTTGAAAACCAACCTTTATCATGTCAATGTTTTCCGAATTGCATCCATTTCATTCCGCACATTTTATGTTTCTTAACATAAAATTTATGGTTCAATGGTCGGTTTCCTTCAATCCATCGATATCTTTTATTATAATTTACCTCATCACCGTCACTAATCGTCGTGGTTGTTAAGATCATGATCATTGTTATGATGATAAAATTGTGGCAATTTTTGGCGATGATGAGGTAAACTATAACAAAAGATATCGATGGATTGAAGGAAACCGACCATCGAACCATAAATTTTATGTTAAGGAAGATAAAATGTGCGGAATGAAATGGATGCAATTCGGAAAACAGTGGTGTGTTTAAGTTGGTTTTTAAGAACAGTTTAATTTTCAGATTATATAGTTCTTTACCAATTTTAATGGTTGTATTTCTTTAATAAGGTGGATGGTAAAACAAGCAATATACATTTGTATTTAATAAACTAAGGATACATTCCACAACGGTTGAGACAAATAACTGTTGTGATAGTTAACATATATGACAACGGTTCATACTGATAACCGTTGTGATAGTTAATATATATTACAACGGTTGAAATACCTAACTGTTGCAATATATCGCGCGCTTCCAGAATACAACAACGGTTTCCAGACCGTTGTAGAAACGGCGAACTTACAACAACAATCTACATAACAACGCCTTCGCCCGCGTCATTATATGTCATTCCCAACCGTTGCTAAATGGGTTTTTCGTAGTAGTGGAAGTTCTAAAACAAGAACAAATAAAAACAGATATAAGGGTAAGGGGTTGGTTACGCAAATGCAACCAACATGTGATGCAATGAGACTCACAACCAGACTTAATGCATATGGTACCATCGGTCCCTATTTCAGAGCCTGGTCAGTGGTCCTTATTTCAGGATCACAATTTTCGTCGAAATTTCCATAATATCGCTCACACCCCACATGGGCACATGACTTCCGTGATCACTCACACCCCACATTGGCACACAGACCACTGTGACCGCTCACACTCCACATGGGTACACAATCACCTCAACAACAACAATGATACGATTCCACAATTAGAATCTGGATAAGACGCTCACACCCCACATGGTCACGCGACTTATCTCACAACTCATGCAACCATAAAATACATGACAAAAACAACAATGAACATCTAAATAATGCAACATGCCACTATAGGCCAACAACAAAAACATGCCATAAAATCCAGCAACATCAACATGCAATACGGTCCAACAACAACAATAATACAACATGGTGTAGACATATATTTTCGACACCATGTCTTGGAAGGCAAAATGATGTTCCTTGACTAGAGATGATAACTACAGGAAAAGGAGGAAGAAAATGAAGGTATCCAGAAGACACTTCGACAAGATAAGAATTTCGACACTTCGACAGAAATATGAGGAAGTCTTCGTCAGACAGGTTGGAGGGACATTTATCATTTTTTGACAATTCGACAGGTCTGAAAGGACGCGTTTGTTCGACATAACTTGAAGATTCAAATTTAAGAGAATTATAACGTTTGGCAGAAGACGCGTGGAAGTATCTGGCGAAAGGAAGACATGCAGAAGGCCAGATGTCGAAATTTTAGGATTTAGTCGTTAATAGCAGTTATTTTGTTTATCTATAAATAGGATAGTTGTTATTAGAATTCAGTGTGTGAAAAACTTGTACAAAACTTCCTGCAATTACTCAAAGTACCCGTGTGAGAGAAAAGAGTTATTTGGAAAAATGTACGTGTAAACACCATCTTTTAATTTCTTTATCAATCAAAGTCTTTTTACCAATTCCTTTACATTTACCAGCATCTTTATGTTTTCTTCGTTATTTTATTTTAAAGTTCTTTCTTCGTCATTTCACTTTAAAAGTTCTTTTCAAAGTCATTATCTTTTATCTCAGACTTTCATCTAGAGTTAGTTGAAATCCTTTATTCCAAAAGACTTAAACACATAAAACCAAGAACCAAGATATCACCCTTAATTTAAAATTTATCACGTTGATCTAAGTTTTCGCCCGACGTCCTAGGATTTGTTTGGTTAATCCTGCAAGTAACCCAGATTTCACCATTCTGGTAAACCAGAGGTTGTTCGCCAAGATCAACAGCGAACAAATTGGCACGCCCAGTGGGACCAGTGCAATATAAAACTTAAATAAATTTTAAAAATTAAGGCTTTTTCTTCGTTGTATGATACTAAGAAGCGGTAAATTAGCCGTATCTGACGTAGAGAGACCCAAAAGAACTAGAGTAAGGAAAATGGCGAATCAGTCAAATAATCCTAACCCCAATTCAAATTCAAATGAAAATATTCCAGTTTCCAACCCTATACCTTCGGCAGGGGGAAATGTGGATTCAAACCCTGTTCTGGAGGAGATTATGCCTTCGTCAACAGGATTTACACCAGCGGTTTCGCTCTCCCAAAGTATGCCTAGTTCCTCCACAATGGGACATTCAAGGCCTTTGGGGATGCCTCCTCCGGGAGGACAAAATTTTAGGCCATTCCAGACAAATTTTTCCATACCTATGTTCGGAAGAGAACAACCATATGGAATGCCAACGTCAGTGATGGCAAATTTACAAAGTGCACCACCCTTGTATTCTGACGCCATGGTCCACATGTCTTCGCCATTGCAAGGATCAGGATACGGTGGAAATATGAGTAGATTGAACCAATCCCTACCAAATTTCCAAATGCCAGCAATTACCAATAATTCTGCGCAAGTAATTCGACAACAAATGGACGAAAGTAATCATGATATGGTCCAAATGTTGACTCAACAAATGGGGGCAGTGTTTAACCCTTTAATACAAAACACTACCCAAACCAACCAATTGTTGGCTGCGCAAATGACGCGCATTGCTGACTTTTTTGGTGTTCCTCAAACACGACAAAGAGAACAAGTGATTCAAAACCAAGTAGTAAATGTCGAAGAGGAACCCACGATAAATCAAAGGCCTTTAGAGAATCCTCAGGCAAACCCTAGAAACCAAGAGGCAGTGGTCGAGCAGCCTCGTGTCGAAATCCCCGTTCAACAAGAACCTAGGAGGGTAATAGTCCAGAGAGGCCAAGATGCTGATGATGTGTTGCAACAGCGAATACGATATAATAACTTTCCTGTCGAAAATAACATAACAGCCATGGTCGAAAGGATAATGGCCCAAAACGGTGTAAATATAGGTTTGCAAAGGCCTACTTATACTTCCCCATTGTCAGAACACATTCTGCAAGAGGAACTACCCCCAAGATGGAAAGTTCCTAAGTTTACTAAGTTTTCAGGAGATACTAGTGAATCTACTATAGAGCACGTAGCGCGTTATCTAATAGAAGCGGGAGAAATAGTCAATAACGAAAATTTGAAAATGAAGTACTTTCCAAGTTCCTTGACAAAAAATGCATTCACCTGGTTTACATCCTTGCCCGCGAACTCTATATTCACATGGACCCAATTAGAAAGATTGTTCCATGAACAATTCTATATGGGTCAGACTAAGATAAGTTTGAAGGAATTAGCCAGTGTTAAGAGGAAATTTTCAGAACCTATAGATGATTACCTAAACAGGTTCAGGTTGCTTAAGGCAAGATGTTTCACACAAGTGCCAGAACGGGAGTTAGTCGAAATGGCTGCAGGGGGTCTAGATTATTCTATAAGGAAAAAATTAGACACTCAATATTTAAGAGATATGGCACAATTAGCAGATAGGGTAAGACAGATTGAGAGGCTAAAAGCTGAGAAATTCAGATCAAATAAAAATAAAAAGGAAAGAGTGGCCTATGTAGGAGTATGCCAGGATGATGATGGTGACGAAAATGAACTAATTTTGTTCGACGAGCAAGAAATTGATCTGGCAGAACTAAAGTCAGGCCCTCCATACGCCTGTAAAGTGCTAGCTCCGTCGAATGGAAAAAACCCAGTCGAACCTGAAAAGAATGATAAGTTTCCCAAACGAACTTATACGTTCGACGTCACCAAGTGTGACGAAATTTTTGATTTATTGGTCAAAGATGGTCAGTTAATAAAGCCGCCAGGCGCCAAAGAACCGCCTGTCGAACAGCAGAAAAAGAGGGGTTTTTGTAAGTACCATAACTTTTTGGGTCATAAAACATCTCAATGTTTTCTTTTCAGGGATCTAGTTCAAAATGCTATCCGTGATGGAAGGCTGAAGTTTGGCGAGAAGCCAAAACAACAAATGGGGATTGATTCGAATCCCATGCAGGTTGTCGAAGCACACTATGCTGAACCATCCACTGTGAATATGGTGGAGATTGAAGTTGCTTCTGATGGCAGTTTCGAGATGGTGGAGGCTATGGAAGGTTTCGACACTAGTATCAACGTGGTCGAGATCACTGAAGATCTTGCAGGACAGAACGAAGTCGAGGGTACTGAAGCGTTCGACAACGATAATGAAGTCAAAGTCACTGAAGATCTTGACAACAAAAACACAGTTGAAGTCACTGAGGACTTCGGCGATGAAGGTAAGGTCGAAGCTACTGAAAGCTTTGAAAATCAGAAAACTACAGAGGGGTCCAACGAGAAGAACGATGACAGTGTTGCTGAAGACGTAGTGGTTCGACCGGGAGAAATCTGGGATCGCTTGGGACAGCCAAGCGGAAAATTCGACTACCTGGTGAAGTACACTATTCCTGCAACTTATCACACCGACATCAGTGAAATCCGACCAACTGGTTGGGGAAGCGATTTTGATGACGATGGTGATTCCCCTATCGCCAAGGAAGAAGTTACTGAGGACTTCGTTGCTGAAAACAAGGCTACTGAAGGCCTTGATCTTGACAACATAAAGGAGGCCGATGTTGCAAATTACTGCATCAACATCATGGGACCTTTCGACAAGGAAGTCACAGAAATGAAAGAAAAAGCTTTACATGGCCGTGGGAAATCTGGGACTTATGGGATCCTACGAAGAATAAAAGAGGATCCTAAAGAAAAGTCAAACAAGTGTTGCTGCAAGCATGATCCTAGGAACATATCCTGGTGTTGCTGCCCAGAAGGGAAGTTCGACTTGACGAAAAAGAAGGACAGAGTCGAAGAGGAAAAGCTCATTGAAAAGATGAACAGACTAACCATTGCTGACAAGCAAAACGTGGGAATCAATATGGTAGAAGTTTCGCAGAAAACTCAGGCAGCAGTAGATGAAGATCAACGTCGAGAGGAGTGCCAAAAGCTGGCGTACCCCAAAGAAGATGAGAGTTTGGTCGAATTCATCAAAAGGTGCCAGAGAAGGAAGAGTGACGTGATGCTATGCCCTCGTTGCAGTTCCATTTTCGACAGAAAGGCTGCCACCCACTTGGAGGCAATAGATCAAGCAAGAAGGAAGGCGAATGAGGGAGCGACAAGATACGATCCAAGAAGGAGTGAGCACCACCAATGGAGGCGCGGAGACAGACGCTATGGCACTTACAAGCCATCAAACAAAGTGATAGATGACAAATGGGTTCAACCCATCAGAGATGCCCAAGGCCAGAAGAAGTGGAAGAATTTCGATGTGCAGAGAGGCACTTCAATGGAAAACAAGAAGGAGTTGGAGAAATATAAACCTAGGCCATATCCTTCAGAGAATTATAAAGGGAAGAACCCCATGTCGAGATCCCAGTGGAGGAGGTTCCAAAGGCAAAAGAGGTTTGAGAAGGAAACTGCTGAAAAAGGTATGATGAGAAAAGTGGCTGGAAACAAGGATGAAGCAGAATGTAGCAGCAACGCTCAAATGGCGAACAAGAAGGAGCCTCTCCAGCAAATCAAACCAAACAGCGTGGCAGCGCAAAGTGTGCCCAAAGAGAAGAAGATGGAGGATGACGAGATGACAGATGATTTCAAGTCAGATTCGGAGGCATCCTTCGACGTTGGCTGTAATGTGGTCTCGGTCCTTCCCAGAGACTATGATAGGATCATGGAAGTCGAAGACGAAGAGGATGGGATGGAAGAGGAAACGATGGTGCACAAGCCCGTGTGTTACTACGTAATGAATAATGGTTGTGTCGAAGAGCAAAATGCTTTCTTCGAAAGACCAGACGATTCCATGAAGGCGCACTTGAAGCCTTTGTTTATCAAAGGAAAGATTGAGGGTGTCGGTGTGAACAAGATCCTAGTGGATGGGGGTGCCGCTGTGAATTTAATGCCCCATTTCATGCTGAAAAAGATTGGCAAAGATGACTCGGATGCAAAGCCCCACAACATGGTTCTGTCAAATTACGAAGGAAAGGTAGGAACAACCATGGGAGTTATTCAAGTGGATCTGACAGTTGGTACTATAACAAGGCTAACAATGTTTATAGTTATTGCTTCTAGGGCAAACTACAACTTGCTGTTGGGAAGGGAATGAATCCATGGTATAGGTGCTGTTCCCTCGTCGATGCACCAGAGAATAGTTATTTGGAGGCCAGATGGAATCGTCGAGAACATAGAAGCAGACCAAAGTTACTTCATGTCCGAAGTTAACAATATAAGCGATCGAAGTTTCGACAAAAACTTAGCCCACATACCCCCTTGCAGTCCGGCGAAATTCGACTTGAAGGCAACGAACAACGCGTACTGTTCCATGTATCTCCATCCTACACATGGTTTTCAGTGGGATAAGGAAGTCATTGGTGACTCCAACTACATGTGGGGGACTACCAACGTAGCACCGACAGGATGGGGGGATGAGTTTGACAATGATGACGAGTGAACAAGTAGTGCTCGACAAAATTACGGCTTACATAGCCGAAAACAAATTCAAAGTGGCTCTGGAGGCCGAAGTAAAATACATGGCTGTCGAAGCCAATCATGAAGATTCAAATGAACAGTGTCTCCAAAAAGACGTTGAGGAAAATAATAACAACAACCAAATAGACGAATGGCAAAACCAGAAACTTGACGCCATTTATGACGATGAACCTTTGGGGTTCGAAAAAGATCCAGTGTCGAACAACTTGAAGATGGTGGCGCAGGATCCTTTAGAAGAAATCAACTTGGGGCTGGGGGCAGAAAAAAGACCAACCTACATAAGTGCAAGGATGGATCCTCAGTTCAGAGTCGAAATAATCCAGTTGTTGAAGGAGTTCAAAGATTGCTTTGCATGGGATTATGACGAAATGCCGGGTTTGGACAGAAGTTTGGTCGAATTGAAGCTGCCAATCATAGAAGGGAAGAAGCCAGTCAAGCAAACTCTAAGGCGCTTTGCACCAGAAGTTCTGTCGAAAATAAAAGAAGAGGTCGAAAGACTTCTAAAATGCAACTTCATCCGCACTACCAGGTATGTTGATTGGATTGCAAATATAGTTCCGGTTATTAAGAAAAATGGCAAACTTAGGGTATGCATTGATTTTAGAGATTTAAATTCTGCTACCCCAAAGGACGAATATCCTATGCCAGTCGCAGAAATGCTTATAGATTCTGCAGCAGGTCACGAGTATCTAAGCATGTTGGATGGATACTCTGGCTATAACCAAATTTTTATTGCTGAAGAAGATGTTTCTAAGACAGCTTTTCGTTGTCCTGGAGCAATTGGAACTTATGAATGGGTAGTGATGCCTTTTGGGTTAAAGAATGCTGGGGCCACTTACCAAAGGGCTATGAATTCAATTTTCCATGATTTTATTGAGACGTTTATGCAGATTTACATTGATGATATTGTAATCAAGTCTGTTTCAGGAAAAGATCATATAGACCATCTTCGACAATCCTTTGAGAGGATGAGAAGGTTTGGTCTAAAGATGAATCCCCTTAAATGTGCTTTTGGTGTGCAGACGGGTGATTTTTTAGGTTTTGTGGTCCACAAGAAAGGGATCGAAATAAATGAAAACAAAGCCAAAGCTATAATGGAAGCGAAAGCGCCATCAACGAAAAAGGGATTGCAATCTCTACTAGGGAAGATCAATTTTCTAAGAAGATTCATCTCCAACCTCAGTGGAAAAACACAACCCTTTTCTCCTCTACTTCGACTAAAGAAAGAAGAATTCACCTGGGGGCAAGAGCAACAAGTGGCTTTCGACAAAATCAAAGAGTACTTGGCTAGTCCTCCAATCTTGATGTCCCCTTGTAGGAAAAGAAGCATGAGACTGTATATCTCTGCATCAGACAAGACATTAGGAAGTATGTTGTGTCAAGAGGATGAGAATGGCGTCGAAAGGGCCATCTATTATCTCAGCAGAGTCTTAAATGATGCTGAAACTAGATATAGTGCTATAGAAAAACTATGTTTATGTGTATATTTCTCTTGTATGAAATTGAAGCATTATATAAAGCCTGTTGATGTATATGTATCTTCTCATTTCGACGTAATAAAACATATGTTGTCCAAGTCTATTTTACATAGTCGAATTGGAAAGTGGGCTTTGGCTCTAACAGAATACTCCTTAAAATATTTGCCTTTAAAGGCTATGAAAGGACAGGTGGTGGCTGATTTTATAGCTGACCACTCTATAGTCGAAACTATAGAGTACGTCGAACAAGCACCTTGGAAACTATATTTCGACGGTTCCAGGCATAAGAATGGACTTGGTATTGGGATGGTGATTATTTCTCCTGACAAAATTCCAACAAAGTTCAAGTACAAAGTCGAAGGGATGTGTTCGAACAATGAAGTCGAATATGAAGCTTTGATTGCTGGACTTGAAATCTTGTTGGAATTGGGGGCGACAAGAGTCGAAATAATGGGTGACTCTGAGTTGGTAATAAAGCAGTTGACTAAGGAGTACAAATGTGTGAAAGAGAATCTAATAATGTACTTCGTGTTAGCAAGTAGACTTCTCAAGAGGTTCGACAATGTGGTTTTTAGGCACATTCCCAGGATGGAGAATCAAGAGGCGAATGATCTGGCTCAACTGGCATCAGGATACAAAGTGTCGGAGGAGAAGTTAGAAAAAGCCATTGAAGTCAGAGGAAGAGTCATATCTGTAGGTTTGTCCCCATCAGATTTAGAGACAATAAAATTGGGATATGGTGACGAAGAGAATTATGAGATTTGCAACGTAGATGATGCAGGAGTCGAAGACTGGAGAAAACCCATCAAAGAATATTTGCAAGATCCAAGTCAAAAAGTCGAACGAAAGGTAAAATATAGAGCTTTGAGTTATGTACTTTTTGGCAATGAATTGTTCAAGAAGACTGCGGAAGGAGTCTTGTTGAAATGCTTAGGCGAAAATGAAGCATACATAGCATTGTCAAATGTGCATAGTGGAGCGTGTGGCGCACACCAAGCAGGCCACAAAATGAAGTGGTTATTGTTTCGACAAGGAATGTATTGGCCAGCAATGCTAAAGGATTGTGTCGAATTTGCAAAAGGGTGTCAAGAGTGCCAAGTACATGCAGGCATACCACATATTCCTGCAAGTGAGTTACATTCGATTGTAAAGCCTTGGCCGTTCAGAGGTTGGGCGTTAGATTTAATCGGTGAAATTCGACCAGCTTCTTCAAAAGGGCAAAGGTACATTTTAGTTGGAGTAGATTATTTTACTAAGTGGATTGAAGCCATACCATTGGTGAATGTAGACCAAGAAGCGGTTATGGATTTTATCCAAAAGCATATAATCTACAGATTTGGGATACCGGAAACAATAACAACAGATCAAGGATCTGTGTTTACCGGTCGAAAAATGCAGAAGTTTGCACAAGATACAGGTTTTAAGCTCCTTACTTCGACACCTTATTATGCTCAGGCTAATGGACAAGTCGAAGCAGCTAACAAGGTAGTGATAAATTTGATCAAGAAACATGTAGGTGGAAAGCCAAAAAATTGGCACAATACCTTAGATCAAATTTTATGGGCTTGTCGAACATCTCCTAAAGAAGCAACCAATTCGACTCCATTTAAATTAACTTATGGGCATGATGCAGTTTTGCCAGCCGAGTTGTATTTGCAATCAGTTAGGGTTCAAAGGCATCATCAGATCCCATCAGAGACATACTGGAGTATGATGATGGATGAATTGGTTGATTTAGACGAAGAAAGGTTACGTGCCTTAGATCTCATAAAGAGACAAAAAGAGAGAGTCGAAAAGTTCTACAATAGAAAAGTAAAATTTAAGACTTTTTCAATTGGTGATTATGTGTGGAAGGTAATTCTTCCTATGGATCGAAAAGACAGAGTTATGGGAAAATGGTCTCCCAAATGGGAAGGACCTTTCAAAGTTTTGAAAATATTTTCTAATGGCGCATACGAGGTCGAAGAAATAGGGAAAGACGAAAGGATATTAAAAATAAATGGCAAATATTTGAAAAAGTATAAACCAATATTGCAGGAAATAAAGATAGCAGTCGAATAAAATTGAAATTGAAAGTAAATAGTGTGCTGCCAAACAGATGGCGTTAAATCATTACAAATAAAGCCTCAAAGGGCTAGAAATTGACAGGAAAATTCGACTAAAGCTGAAGGTTTGCAAACTGTGCCTTCAAAGCGGTAAATTTGTCTTTCTGAAATTGAAGTCGACGATCACAGAGGTTCCTGTGAATATGGGCAACTTCAATGTCTTGGTTGATCTTTTGAGCGGTCTCTGCGTGTTGAATGCCAACCTTCAACTCTTCATCAATCTCGCTTTGCCTAGGCTGCTGAATAGAAGCTATGAGTTCCTCCTCTTTGGAAATTTTCTCTTGGAGAACTGCTATTTGTTTCTGCCATGTTTGAATGTGGTTATGGCAAGTAGCAATCTTCTTGACAGAGGCTTCAGAAAGCTCTTGTAGTTTCGAAACCTTATTTGTCGAAACAGAAACAGAGTTCCATTCAGCAGCTTGTTGGTCCATTTTTTTCTTGATTTGTTGACATAAGTCCCTTCGACGGTGAAGATCTGCGCTGGATAAGTCAATCACAGTTGTCAGCTCTATCACAAAATTGCAGACTTCGACAGAAACATCCAAGACGTTAACTTGCTTCAACAGTTTCTTCAACTCCATTGGAGCAATGGCATTTTCCTCTAGAACTTGGAACAAGTCAACATCAAGGATCTTTGCCTTAATCTGAGTCATGATATTGGGTAGAGACTGCACTTCAGAAGTGGCTCCAGAAGTAGTCGAACTGCTGTAGGAAGAGTCTTTAAAATTAAATCTGGTGCTAAGTATGGCTTTCAGGTAATCCAGGGGTTTCTGCACTTTGAGACTTTCAAGTTCTTCATGAGAAAGACTAGTCGAACCAATTGTTTGGGAACTCCTTTGAGTTTGGTTAGGAGTAGGCTGGTTGCTATGCTCTGAAGTTCGCCTAGCTTCCTGTTGCTTCGGCAGATCTTCTTCGTCAGCAGTCTTCTCTTCAGGATCTCCTTTGACAGCAGTGTCTGCTTCAGCATCATCATCTTTTTGTTGCTCAGCGTGTAATCCAGGATGAGAGGGAGGGTTGTTATCAGAATCAGCTCCCACAGTAGTGTCGAATGCTTCGACCGTTTGTCTCTCAAGTTCTTTGTTGGGAGTGTCCTCCTCTCGAACGACCTCCTCCTGGATTGTCTCAGGCTGTTTGTCGACGACCTTTGGCTTCTATCAAAAGAAAAAATTTCAAAGTTAGAAATGAAATAAAATAAATGAGAAGGGTCGAGATTGAAATTTACCTTAGAAGTCTCAGTTTTGGAGCTAGACTTTCCACTCCCCGTATCCTTCGGCTGATGTTTTGTAGCAGGACTGCTAGAAGATTCCCTTTTAGAAGATTTGACAATGGATTTTTGTGAAGCGATTTTTTGCAGTCTTTTCTTCTTTGGAGGAGGGGGATTTGGAGATGGAGACTCATCACTGGACTCTTCGACAGGGATTATCTCTGGTTTTTTCTTTCTTTTTTGGAATGTAGAGGTTTTTTGACTTACCTGATCATATAAATCAAAATAGTGAGTGTTTTAAAGAGATAAAAGAATAGATCAAAAGAGGAAGAGATTTATACCTTAGTCGAAGGTGTCTGGGCGGTACTTTGTGGAGTTTCGACGGAAGCTTTCTTGGCAGGCACTTTCACAGCTAAAGAAAAAATATAGAAAAAGGGGAAAGTTAGGCAATGAGAAATACGTGATAATAAAATGATAAAATTCGTGTTGTTGTTAACACCTTCAAGAATGGGATCTTCCACGCGAACGTGTTCTATTCCAATATGAAGGTGCCCTGGGTAGTTATCCAGATGATACTTAGTCGCAACCACGCGTTTAGCAGGTTTTTTATAACTTTCACGAAGAATTTTCATATGATTCCCACATGTGAACCAATCTGGGAATGGAGGACTTAAAGCCACACCAAATTCAGCAGATGGTAAAGGTGGAAATTTAGGAGGGTAATAGCTGAAAGCCAAGTTGTAACGCACTTCTGGTCGAATGTTTGGAGGCAGTGCCAACTTCTCCAACTTCTCCGTGAATTTTTCTTTTAAAGTAACCGCTGCTTCGCGTATGGTTCGACTAAGGTCATCAGGTCTGTAAACGGTTTCAAAGTATTTTTGAAATTTTTGTATTTCTCGGATATGTCTTTGTGTACCTTTTTTAGTCCGTTCCTGCACAAGAGCAAAAGCATTCGTCAGATGAGTGGTGAAAGCTTTTACGTCGAAAAATTTGGTAGCATAGTATTCCCTCCACCATGCGTCGAACTCAGGAGTGCAAAGGAACGATGGTTGAAAAACCACCGGTCGAATATCCAAAGATTCGTCAGTCAGCTTTTTCAACAATTCCCTGCTGGTGGCTTCGTCGTGGAAGGAGTTGTAGAAAATGATGGCCCCTTTTTTAGGGAAAAGAGGTCGAGGCATGATTTGAATTAGGCCAAATTGCCTGGCGACCAAGTTAGGTTGATAAACTATTAAGGCAATCTGGGGTTTCGTAGTACTGCGGTGGGAGAACAGGAGTCTAGGGGTCAAAAAGGATTCCCAGACATTTAGGAAGATATTTTCATCTTTTTTGGTTTGCAAGGGGAATTGTCGTGAAAACCATTCAGGTCCAATTGTTCTGTCAGCAAATGGAGCCATAGTAGAAGTAAAATGATGTCTCTCAGCAAACATCATTACGTAGCTAGTAAAGGCCCGCCGAAGGCTAATTGCTTCATCAGTTGGTGTCAATTGCACCAATCTAGGCCATTCGACGCTCCTGTTTTTGAATTCCCCTTCATTTATGTCATGCTTCACAGGAATAAAGGCTTCGAAAGTGGCATTCAGCCATAGTTGCAATAGCCAAAAAGGGCCTGCCAAATTAAGCTTCCCTTTGTCCTTCAATGTCTTCAAAGAACGCACGCTTTCACTCAAGGACTCATACAGGTTCGCCAAGATTACCTCACTCAAGCATAATTTGATCCCAGCGTGGAGTTGGTTCGCCATAGTGATGAACCTCTTAGCCACTTGAAGTGAGCGGGAGCAAAAGACGAATTTGGTCAGCCACAAGGTTAGAAAAGCTATGTGCTCTTTGTCAGAAACTTCTTGGTCATTTTCGCCATGGTAGTGAGACATAAAAAGGGAGTATGGGGCGAAACTAGTGTCGAAATCTATGGAGTCCTCGTTCAGGTGAGTGGGGTCGAAGTCAATGCCAACTGGACTAAGTCCAACTATGGCGGCTATGTCGAACAGCGTAGGGGTAACCATCCCGCAGGGGAGGTGGAAGGTGTTATACGTACTATCCCAAAAGTAAAGGGAGGCTAGCAGCATGTTAGGGCAAACATTGGGTCCTGCTCTTGATAATTGTATCAAGTCAAAAATTCCTATTTCTTTCCAAAATTTTTCTTTAACGTTTTCAACTCTGTTCAACCAAGACAAGTAGTCTGAAAGATCTTTCGACCAAGGGCAAGTTCTAAAAATCCTAGTATAATTCAGATAAGTTAAATTTATTGCTTCCTCATCTTTTTCGCTTGAACCTTGAGGTTCAGTTTGTTCTACTGGTTTCACCCCAGCACCTATGGGTTTTGTGTGAGAATAAGTAGGAAAGAACTCTTGTAAACGCTCAGGTTTAATGTCTGGGTTAGGGAGTGGTCCTAACATAGCATAGTGATTACCAGAAATAATAACAGGGATGAGTACCTGGGATTTAAAAATGCAGTCTTTTTCCCTCGCATTTGGAGGCTCAGGAATGTATTGTTGATCCCCAATCAGTGTTGGTTCATCCAACCTATGCGCAGGAGGGATGATGGAAGGTTGCTCACTTTTGGAAGGTTTGCTGCTTGATAATTTTTGAAAAGCCATTGTTGAATCAGAAAGTTTTAGAAAGAAGATGAAGATTTGAAGCAGTTGTGAAGAAAAAGAGTTCAAACGCGTAAAAAAGAAAGAGAAATAATGGTTCAGGTATTTATAAGAGATTATCAAAAGCCCTTTAGGTTTAGTGGTGATCATGGAGGGCACGTGGCATCATCTTAACGGTGATGATAGAAAGTGGAAGTTGAAAAAGCATGGCTAGCTAGGTTTTAGGGGTATGGACATCATGTCTGAATGTGGGATTTGATGGAACGTTTTCAGAGAAATGCAATGATGAATTTTCTTGGGACTGAACAAAGGTCACGTCTTGAAAACCAGCATCATTAATGCAGGTAACATGGCGTCGAAATAGCTTCGACAGCAAATGATGGTTTCTCCAGAAATAAGTCGAAACATCTTTGCTGGGGGGCAATTTGTAGACATATATTTTCGACACCATGTCTTGGAAGGCAAAATGATGTTCCTTGACTAGAGATGATAACTACAGGAAAAGGAGGAAGAAAATGAAGGTATCCAGAAGACACTTCGACAAGATAAGAATTTCGACACTTCGACAGAAATATGAGGAAGTCTTCGTCAGACAGGTTGGAGGGACATTTATCATTTTTTGACAATTCGACAGGTCTGAAAGGACGCGTTTGTTCGACATAACTTGAAGATTCAAATTTAAGAGAATTATAACGTTTGGCAGAAGACGCGTGGAAGTATCTGGCGAAAGGAAGACATGCAGAAGGCCAGATGTCGAAATTTTAGGATTTAGTCGTTAATAGCAGTTATTTTGTTTATCTATAAATAGGATAGTTGTTATTAGAATTCAGTGTGTGAAAAACTTGTACAAAACTTCCTGCAATTACTCAAAGTACCCGTGTGAGAGAAAAGAGTTATTTGGAAAAATGTACGTGTAAACACCATCTTTTAATTTCTTTATCAATCAAAGTCTTTTTACCAATTCCTTTACATTTACCAGCATCTTTATGTTTTCTTCGTTATTTTATTTTAAAGTTCTTTCTTCGTCATTTCACTTTAAAAGTTCTTTTCAAAGTCATTATCTTTTATCTCAGACTTTCATCTAGAGTTAGTTGAAATCCTTTATTCCAAAAGACTTAAACACATAAAACCAAGAACCAAGATATCACCCTTAATTTAAAATTTATCACGTTGATCTAAGTTTTCGCCCGACGTCCTAGGATTTGTTTGGTTAATCCTGCAAGTAACCCAGATTTCACCATTCTGGTAAACCAGAGGTTGTTCGCCAAGATCAACAGCGAACACATGGCAAGCATCCACAAGGCATTTAAAATCATCTTACACCACAACAAATTGATTAAAATGCATTCAACATCAACAAACATCAAAATCGTTCAAATTTTACTACTAAAACTATTTTTAAATTAAGGTTCATCACGCCAGCTTTCTGACGCTTCAAACGGAACTCGAATCGGACTCCCGAAACAAAAGTTATGAGTTTTTAAAGGTTTTTCAAAAATTAGTCTCAGGGTAACCGGTTACTCAAAATGAGATATCCGGTTACACCCATGGTAACTAGCCACGCCAAAATCACACAGTGTAACCTGTTATCTAAATCAGGGTAACCGATTACACACTCTCAGTTTTCCCAAAAATGTTATTTTTCAACAGTGTAACCGGTTACCCTATATCTGGTAACCGATTACACCTGTAGCAGAATCACTTTTCTGCTGCTTATCAGTACGAAAAGTGATTTTTAACTCATCCCAAAATCCTTTTTTTACACAAAACGTCCAATTCAATATTCTACTAAAAAAATAGTTTTATCAACATACAAACCCTGATTTCTTTCCCCGAAAACACCCAAAACAATCGCTCCGACTCTGATTCTCGACTTTGCACAATGACACAACAACATCAACAATCATTCAATGATTAAACGAATCAACAACAGCAACTATTGCATCAATTTTATCATTTCCAACAATTATAACAACAACATACAACATTCCATCATAATCAACCAATTCAACAACAACCTTTCATCAAAAACATGAATAAAGGGAAAAATAATACAAGACCTACATGAAAAGTCTACCCACAATTACCATCATACTAACCCTTAGCAAGTTAGAATCCCACCCTTACCTTAGAGTTTTGCAACGTGTTCTTCTTCCTCGACAATGGATTCATCTTGCCTTACCCTAACTTTCCTTTCACATTCTCTCTTCCTCTTTCTTTCAAAAACACGTACTGAACAATCTGTTCCTCAACTTCCCCTTTTCTATTATTTTATTATTCCAATATTATTATTATTTTTATTAATTTTACAAATTAAATAATAATAATATCCACCAATAATTTAAATTAATAATATTAATCTAATATTACTAATAATTTTAAATAGTCATTCTCACGGCACCACCAAGTTCTACATAATTAGCCACACACCCCTCACACTTAAGGTCTTTAATTCCAAGGTCACTACCCCTACCACAGGGCACCCCAACATAACGAAACACACATATTCACATACAATCACATAACCTCATATAATTTTAATTACAAAAATAATTAAAATTAAACGGCCATTACAACTCTCCTCCACTTAAAATATTTTCGTCCTCGAAAATTACGTGATCCAAAAAACTCAGGATAGGCTTCACGCACCCTCCTCTCCAACTCCCAAGTCATGCTTCCACCAGCAGCGCCTCCCCACGCTACCTTTACGATAGTAATCTCTTTGCCTCGCAACTAATTCACCTCACAGTCTTCAATCCTCGCATGCAAATCCTCAACCATAAGGTTATCCCTTACTTGAACACCATTCATCAATATCACATGCGACGGATCCCGAACACATTTCCGAAGCTGTGAAACATGAAATACAGCACGCAAATTCAAAAAATTTGGGGCAACACCACTCTATAAGAAACATCTCCAACTCTCGCTGATATATGATACAGACCAATAAACCGAGGAGTAAGCTTCCTCGACTTCAAAGCGCGTCCGACACCGGTCACCGTAGTGACTCTCAAAAATACATGGTGTCCCTATTGAAACTCAAGATCCTTCCTTCTTTTATCATGATAACACTTCTGCTTACTCTGCGAAGCTTTTATCTTCTCCCGAATCAGCTTTACCTTCTTAGTAGTCTGTTGAACAATCTCAGGTCCAAGCACCACACTTTCACCAGATTCATGCCAACACAAAGGTGTCTTATACCTCCGACCATACAAAGCTTCAAAAGGTGTCATTCCAATACTAGAATGATAACTATTATTACAAGTGAACTTAATAAATGGCAAATGACTATCCCACACACCTCATTGTTCAAGAACACAAGCCCTCAACAAATCCTCCAAAGACTGAATAATCCTCTTTGTCTGACCATTTGTCTATGGGTGATAAGCTGAATTCAACCTCAGCTTTGAACCCAAAGCCTCCAACAAACTTTCCCAAAATCTGGAAGTAAACTGTGGATCTCTATCTGACACGATACTCAAACGGAATTCAATGTAGCTTCACAATTACACGCATGTAGATCTCAACTAATTTCTGCAAAGAAAAACTGATGTTAATCGGAATAAAATGCGCCGACTTCGCCAGTTTATCAACAATCACCCAAATGGCATCATGCCCCCTCAGAGTATTCGGCAACCCAATCACAAAATCCATAGAAATGTTGTTACACTTCCACTCTGGAATATCCGACGGTTACATCAACCCTACATGTTTATGATGTTCAACTTTTGACTCCTGACAAGTCAAATAGGCATACTCAAATTGTGCCACATCTATTTTCAATCCAGGCCACCAAAATATATTCTTCAAATCATAATACATCTTTGTAACTCCTGGATGAATACTCAAGCTACTCTTATGACTTTCCTCTATAATCATTCTCTTCAACTCTGAATCATGCAAAATACAAATCATGTCACGAAACCTCAGCACACCTTGCTTATTCACTTTAAAGTCACCATTTTCAGTCTGATTATTTCTAATCATCAAGTCTACCAACTTCACATCCAACTTCTGACTCTCTCTAATATTATTAATAAAATCATTATTGATCCTTAACATACCCAACATAACACTCTATGGTGTCAGCTCACAAACCAAACTCAAGTCTCTGAACTGCCTAATCAATTCCAACTCTCTAACCGTCATAGCAGACATATGCAAGGACTTCCGACTCAAAGCATCAGCCATGACATTAGCTTTATCGGAAGGATAATTCAAGCCAAAGTCATAATATTTCAAATATTCCAACCATCTCCTCTGCCTCATATTTAACTCTTTCTGATCAAACAAATACTTCAAGCTCTTATGATCACCGTAAACTTCAAATCTGGAACCATAGAGATAATACCTACTGTTGTGGACTAGGCCAGAGGCTGGCCCACCGTCGGGCACGACCCAACACAACTCCTCGTCGGGGAGGGCCAATGAAGGCCCAATCCATCGACTCGCATGGGGAACGATCCTCACGCGTCTTCCCCATGGTCTCCACGTGCTCCCCACACGGGGACACGTCCTTAACCAACTACCCGCATCCGAGAGAATAGGTCCTCCGCCTTCCAGAGTTCACGGGGCAGTTGACCCAAGACAAAGACCACGTGCTGGTCTTCCCTACGCCACGTAGATCCTGGGAGTTATCCGTTTTGGGCCTGATGATCCAACCCAATGCAGATAACCGTTGGCCCAGTGTTGGGGGCACATTAGAAACACCCTCTTCCACAAGAGGGTCAAATATTTTAATTTCTACACTCTATGTACTTGCTTTTGCTCTCTCTCTCTCTCTCTCGCTGAAACTTACTTTAGCATCAGAGTGCCTTGCAGGTACACCCCCTCTTCTCCACCACCGGCGAATTAGGAGCTCACGACGTCTTGCTAGCTGCTGATCTCTTTCTGATCCGATAAGATCACCTCCAAATCTTCAATACAAAAACAACTGCAACTAACTCTAAATCATGAGTAGGCTAATTTCTCTCATGAACCCTCAGTTGTCATGAAACATAAGCCAAAACTTTTCCATCTTGCATCATCACACCACCTAAACCCATCATGGAAGCATCACAATACACCACAAACGATTCATTCGGTTCAGGAAAAATCAAAACTGGAGCTGTAGTTAATCTCTTCTTCGACTCAATAAAACTCTTCTCACAATGAATATCCCACACAAAAGCTTTACCTTTGCAAGTCAACTGAGTCAACGAAAGTGCTAACTTAGAAAAGCCTTCAATAAAGTTGCGATAATAGCCATACAAGCCCAAAAAGCTTCTTATCTCTGTAACTGACTTTGAAGCCTCCCATTGTAGAACTACATCTACTTTAGATGGATCCACAGCAATACCATCACCTGAAATAACATGACCAAGAAAACTCACATCTTTCAGCCTAAAAAGATTAAGCTCGTCTCCCAATATTATCTCATTTGTGTGTGCGTTGAGAGCCACGGTGTTAACATTGGACGTGTGGTAGTTCTTCTTACTTTCCTCTCTTGTAGGAGGATGGTCACCATTAGATCTTAATAGTATCTTGTATATCGAACGCGCTCTCGGTAGATCCGTCGGGATGATAGCCGACTCATTATAATCATTATTACTTTATCTTCAGGTGGATGGTCGAAGCACCTGGAAGCGCACTCCTAATGTCCTTTCTTTCTTTCCTTCTCCTAAGGAGATTGACAACTCTATAATACCACAATTATGAATTATGGAGATCTGTGCCTTTGTAAGGTGATGATCTCCTTTTGCATAGTCTTAGCTCCTTGAAAAGGTTAACGTGGATGATGTTGCATGAGTTTTTCTGATAAATCAGAACCATCGGTACCATGTGATTCACTATAGTAACAATTATCACTAACAAAAACACTTCATTGGAATTCCATATACCTTTTTTGTTGTCTCTGAAACCCTAGATTTGGTCTCTCGTCTTTTAGTTTCTCCTCGTTCACCTACGATCGTGAGGTATTTTTCTTACAGATCTATTGATCGACTCTTTTAGGTTGGACGATCCTCCAATGATCGAAGAGATTGCGAGGTGCAATGATGATACCGAGGCCAAAATTTAGGCGGTGATTCCAATGAAAAGTTCAAGAGTTTTCATTGTCAACTAACGAAATCGTTGATGAAGCGTTCAGATGCGAATGATCTAATGAATTTGATGTGGAAATTCATAAGAACCAGAAGTCAATTTTCATAGATTGCACCACTATTTCGGTGCAGAACACGAAATTAGTGATGTAGAGGTTAAAAGTTCTTCTAATGCAATTAGGGGTGGCAAAACGAGACTGACCTATTGGGCATGCCTATGTTGCCCACACTTTTTTTTGCGGGGTGGTCAAGATTTTAGGCTTGCACCGTCCGTCCCATTTCTTTCCTAATGTAGTGGAGCCAGAATGGATCTGCAAAGTTAACACTTCAATGTTCAAGTCAATGAGGTCAAATAGGTGTATAAAAGTGAATGAATAAATAATACTCTGTGTAACGCATGACTGAGCATATATACGAGGGTGGTTAAAATTGCTCATGTTTGCCTAACGTGAGATGCAAAATACTGTTTGATTGAGTCTAACAATTGATGATAAACAAACGAACCATATATGGTGTTGGCTTTATGAGACGAGCTTACATATTTTGTTCCACTATGAAAACATAGATTGAATTGTTTGAGTTGGATAAGTCTTATTAAACATGCACCTTAGGATTTTAAAATAGACTTTTATAAAAATAATGTGAGTCTATGTTATATATATATATATATATATATATATATATATATATATATATATATATATATATATATATATATATATATATATATATATATATATATATATTTCAAATCGATTAGTAAGTATTTTTTTCAAAATCGAATGGTTATACTTAAAAAAAACTAACTGTTCTGGACTGGGCCAGCGCCTACCCTACTGTCGGGCAGGCCCAAGCCCAAATGCCAGCGAAGGCCCAACGAGGCCCAACATCGCCTCCGTGTCGGGCACATACCAATCCCCTTGGATGTCGAGCACGCGAGGCAAAGACTGTTGAGCAGAGGCATATAGCCCGCGGATGCACCTCTCCTCGACACCCACGTGCTCCTCCCCGCGAGGACACGTTCTCTTGTAACTTCCCACTCCCGAAGGAATCGGTATGCCTTACTTCCGGAGATTTAGGGACCGTTACTCCAGGGTGAAGACCACGTGCTGGTCTTCACTACGCCACGTAGGCCCTGGCAGTTACTTGGATGGCCTTACGATCCAGCCCAGTGCAAGTAAACGTTGGCCCCACGCTAGGGGCTCTCTATAAATACCCTCTCACTTGAGAGGGTCAGGTTACATTACATTCGAACTCTCACGCCTGCTTTTTCTGTACTTGCTTACTCCCTTTTTCTTACTTGAGCGTCAGAGTATCATGCAGGTACACCCCCCCGGCGTATCATCATCACCGGAGCTGAAGTCCTTACGACGTTGCTGGCTATTAAATAACTGTCTGATCCAGGTACGATCAGTGGCGCCGTCTGTGGGAAACACTGCTTACCCGTTTTTCATCTGTCGTTAAACCAAAGTAATTCCTCCGTTCATCACCAGCATGACTAATAACCCATCTGCGAACAAAGCTCTGGACACCGTCCTAGCGCAACTCAAGAACGGGAACCACCGTGAAGACAATGTTGCCCTCAACGTCGAAGAAGGCGACATAAGAGACGGGCAGACCGCCTCCCCAGACTCCGAAGGCACGACTTACGACGTCGTCCAACAAGATGACCAACAAGCCACTTTCCAGCCAGTTGCTCCTCCACCTAATGCTGATTCGGGCACCGCGGCTCTATTCTCGTTGGTCAACCAGACCAACCAGCTGATTATGCACTAGAACCTCCGAATTGAAGCACTCGAGCGAGGGCGAACACGACGATCTTCCCCGCGAAGACATCGTCGTCCACCTTCCCCTCGTCGTTCTCCTTCCACACCTCGAACGCCCCTTGTCGGCGATCTCCCAGAAGCGTCGTCGTTCCCCGCCTCGGAAGGAACCCAATCCCTCCTCAACTACCAAGAGGAGTAAGGCCACCGAGGAGAGGCCGAGGAACCGTCCCAGGAACTCCCCTCCACGACAAGGACCTGGTCGACATCACCGATCCTCTTCAAGGTCCCCTGCCAGAAGCGACGACGACTGTAACACCCCAAATCTACCTGGTAATTATAATAAAAATATCAGAGTATTTAAAAAAAAAATTCAACACAACATGGGATGTCACATTTCAACTTAAAACAACAAACAACTTATATTTCATTTAAAAGTGATACATAGCATTCGGCAATTCCAACTTATAAATCAGCTAACAACTTTATTCAACCAAGACAACGTTCAATTTATAATTATTCGACAATTAGTAATAACAACAACCTAGAAACAACAACATAAACATTCCCCCCGAGTGCTACGTATCAGAGCAAGACCAACTCGGACTAACAGCAACTAAAGGACTTCATAAAATTACTTCACTTCCACAGCTATTCTTCAGGACCTGCTCAATTACCCATAATAGGTAACATCATTACAGAAGGGGTGAGATATCAACCAACATAAACAAGTATATAATAAACAATATATTAGATTAGGATCATACAAATTTCACCACTTCAACGACAATTATACAACAATCAACAAACAACTCAAACCAATACAATTAGTAACAACAACTTAAATCAACCAACCCATCATCATAACAACTTATAATATACAACTTCAATTCATCACGACTTAACAACAACAACCACAACTTTAACAATAATCCACAATCTCTCAACATACTTTATCGACTTATTACACATATCAACATTTACGACATAATCACTACAAATCAACCTAATCAACATGAACAACTTTATCAACTTAAGCAACATGAACAACTTTATCAACTTGGGCAACATGAACAACCTACTCAACTTCAACAACCACAATCAACACAAACAACATAAATAATGTGACACAGGATGCGACTCGACTATGCATATACATGTGGTACCATTCGGAGTAGAACTCCCAACTTAAACATATGCCAGGTTATCGAGGCATTTCAACAAGGCATAAGCCTTCAACATGGTGCCATCAAGGCCAACTTAAACAGGTGCCATCAAGGCCAACGTGGTGAGCATCAGCTCCAACTTAAAAATTGCCAATCCAGGCCAACGTGGTGTGAGCAACGGCTCCGACAAAAATGCAAATGCCATGACGCAACGGCTCAACACAAAACGACAACCAACTCCGAGCAACGTATAACAACCACATAACAACTTTAATTCTACACGATTCAACTTTGGCCAAAGGCCTACAACTTATATACATCAACGTTGGTCATACGACCTACAACTTTAACATCAACATTGGCCCTTCGACCTACGACTTGAAAATGCCCACAAACCGGAACAAAACCACATAAGCAACGGTACAAGAAATCCACACATCCAACACAAATTCAACATAATAAATCGACTAAAATCACCTACTAATTATTACTAGCTACCTCGACAATTTTCGTTAAATTCCGAACAACTAGTTTTACCGCGTAATTTCACCCGGTCGACTAAATCGGTACTGTTTTTACTACTATTACTGCTACCAATAATTTCCCAACTTGCTGTCATGAAACTGCTCATTTTTTGTCAAAACATGTTTCTGCTACTTGTTCTCATTTTCTATTAAAAAACTGCTACTACTATTTTTCTCAATTTTCTGTCAACATTCTGTTATGAAAACTCCTAAAATCTGCTTCTGTCAAAACTTACTAATTTTCTGATTTTCTGTTGAAATTTGTTAACTCAGCAGTTCAGCTATTTTCCTCACATATGCACCCAATTTCCTTCAACTGTATACTTACTGTTACTATTAATCCATTTCGTTCCATAGAATATGAACATTTACAAATTCTGCTTCTGATATTATATACCTAACACATTTCTTACAGTAAGGCTAATTTTCTGTATAAAACAAAACCACTAATACCCACTAAGAATGGGTGGCTTGCGCCACCCTAGCACTGAGGTCAAGTGGCTTGTGCCACATTCCAACAATTCATTTAGAAACCATGAAAGTAATAACAGCATAAAAATTAAAGTGGATACTTCTTTAATATGGGTGGCTTGCGCCACCCTTTAAGAAGCTTCATGGCTTGCACCATTTCATGGTGGCTCTCGCCACTTACTACTTTTTTTTTCTAATTCCTATGGTGGCCTGCGCCATGCATTGATGTGGCTCCCGCCACTTACTATTTCCTTTACTTTGGGTGGCCTGCGCCACCCCTATGTGTGGTGGGTGGTGGCCAGCGCCACCCCTAAAACTCAGTTTTTGTCCCAATTATTATTTTCCAGAAACAACACAATTCCCTGCGACATTTACCAATCCACCAGTAACAATTTCACAAAAATTCAATCAATTAACATTGTTATAGAATCAACCAATTCCACTACAGTACCTACAAAATCCACCCAATAATAAAACTCGACAACTTCAACACAGAACAACAACATCACAACAATTCACAAAATCAATTATCATACGGTAGAGTCACAATTTGACAACATCTATATTAATTCCTCACAGCCAACAACATTTATAGAAATCAAGGGAAACAATCATACAATTCTCAACCTTCATATCATTCATCACAACCCGGCTATAGAGATTGAACCCCACCCTTACCTTGATTTAACGGTAGTTCGAATTTCCCGATCGAATTTCCTTATTTCCGGTCGAACTCCGATTCGGCTTTCCAGTCTGCAATTTCCTCTTCCGGCGGCTTAATCCACAAACCCTTGGTTTCTCCTCTTTCTCCCACGTACAACAACTTTTCTCTCTTCACCAACCCTTGTGTTTTTTTTCTTCTTATTTTCTCTTTGTTCCAAATATTAATAATAACTAATAATACTATTATTTGATTTAATGGGCCAACTAATCCACACCTCCACATTGCTACATACCACACCACAACTAACCCAAATAAATAATAGTATTATTACTAATATTACTCCTTCAGCATAATCAACTTATTAATTTTTCGATTAACCGACTATTAATCGACTTTAACTTAATAATTCTGATCGACATATCAATCCAATTAGCCTCTTAAAATAATACCGATAACACCCAATTACTCGATTAATTCTCAAACTTCGTCTAAATCCAATAATAAAATCCTTCGATAATTTAATTAACTAATTAATTAAATTTGGGGCGTTACAATGACGACCAGAGGACCCCCCTGTCATGGGAGATCATGGACGCCCCAATTCCTGCGGGCATGGAGAAACCCCCGCCACTGGGGATCTACGACGGCGTGGGCGACCCCGACGATCACGTCGAAAGTTTTGAAGCCATGCTCGACTTCAGAAACGTCAGGGGACCCATTAAGTGCAGACTCTTCCCCACCACTTTGCGGAAGGGCGCCATGACCTGGTACAAGAGTCTGGCACCCGGGTCGATCACATCATGGAAGCAACTAAGAGAACGCTTCACCAAACACTTCACAGCGTCTCGTCGACACCCGAAGAAGGAAGCCGCACTAGAAGGCATCTTCCAGGGGAAGAACGAATCTCTCAGGAACTACATTGAGAGGTTCAATAGGGAAGTTGTCGAGGTTCATACGACCGACGACATGAAGAAGTTTTTAATCATCCACGGACTACGTCTTGGATCCGATTTTGCCAAGTCCGTGGGCCTCCGCAGACCTCGCCGTCTGGAGGACCTTCTCCAACGAGCTCAGTCGTACATCGAGTTCGAGGAGTCGGAGGCAGCACAGATCGCCCTCGACTCGAGGCGGAAGTAAGGCCCCCGCGGCCACAGAGAAGAAGACTCTCCTCCCCGACGTGGAGGAGAAAGAAAGAAGGAAGGCCGCCCCCGGGACTCTCGCGAACCGAGAGGACCGGCTGACCGGTTTACGGATACACGCCGCTCAACGCTTCCCGCGCGCGAATCTTCTCCGAGTGCTCCAACTCGGAATTTCTGAAAAGAGGCGTCCGCTTTCCGAAGCCAACTACCCCCAAATCAAACACGGACAAGTCCAAGTACTACAGGTTCCCCCGGAGCCACGGACATGTCACAGAAGACTGCATCCATCTCAAAGATGCAATCGAGATCCTGATCAAGGAAGGGCACTTAAAGAAGTACGCCCAGAAGAATGACACCCCTTGTCCTAGCTTCCGGGAAGCCCAAAATGTCGAGGAGATGACACCTCCTCCTGACGAGAGCCGGCTTCAGGTCGCCCTCAGCGTCACTCGGCCCGAAGACTTCTTGGTCCCCGAAGGCATTGAGGGCCAAGAAGTAATTCACAACATGTGGGCGAACTTCCCCCACGGGGACCCCCTCGCTGCCCGCAGCACGTGGGAAGGCTTCCCCAAGATAATGGTCATCTCCGGGGGTGGTTACGAGAATTTGTTCGTCGGGTCGATCAAGCGGAAATTTGACGAACTGGAGTCCGCAACATCGGCGAAAACCACTACTCTCGAGAAGGTGCAAGGGAAATCAAACCCTATCACCTTCTACCTTGAAGAGCTCCCAGGCGGAGCGCCCAACGCCACTATCCCCCTCATGGTCAGGGCACAAATGGTGAATTTTGACGTTCGAAGGATCCTTGTCGACCAGGGCAGTTCAGTCGACATCATGTACGCTTACCTGTTTGGGACTCTCCAGCTCGACGAGAGACATCTGACCCCGTACGTCGGTTCAGATCTGCAGGGGTTCAACGACACCACCACCAGACCATGGGGCTACGTTGAACTGATGGTCACATTCGGGGCCGAAGACACTGTCCGTCAAGTGAAGACCCGCTTCCTAGTGGTCGAATGTCCATCCCTCTACAACTGCATCCTCGGGAGGACCACCCTGGTCGAACTTACAGCAGTGCCATCAACGGTCCACCTCAAGATGAAGTACTACACAACCAGGGGACGGGTAGTTACAATGCACGGGGACATAGACGCGACCATGAGGTGTTTCAACACTACCATCAAAGGCATGAGTTCTATCGGCACCAAGCCCAAGACCGGAGCAAAGTCATCCCCGGATACCGAACAGAGGTCTCTCCCGCGCGTCAATGCGGTCGACCTTGACAGCAGGTTCCTGGGCGAACCAGATGAAGATGGAGCAGCAGACCTCGACCTCCAGGCAGAAAACAACGGGCAACCTCTCCACCCAACGCGCCCCATCCCAGATGAAGACTTCGAGCTTGTCGCCCTCGGGGACGATCCAGACCGTAGCGTGAAAATTGGCACCGGGCTCCCCGACCTGGCAAAGAAGCAGCTGAAGACATGCCTCCGGGAGAACGCTGACCTGTTCGCGTGGAGCGCCTCCGAGATGCCTGGCCTCGACCCCGAGGTGGCCTGCCATCAACTCGCAGTAGATCCAGCCGCTAGGGCCATAGTTCAACGTAGGCGTAGGCAGTCTCCCGAAAAAGCGGAGGCTGCTGAAAAAGCTGTAAAAGACCTCTTAGAGGCGAATTTTATTTCGGAGGCCAGGTACACGACCTGGCTGTCCAACGTTGTACTTGTCAAAAAGAATAATGGAAAATGGAGGATGTGCGTTGATTATACCGATCTTAATCGGGCCTGCCCGAAAGACTGTTATCCTTTGCCTAACATCGACCAGCTGGTCGACAATTCTGCAGGTTACAAGCTATTGTCCTTCATGGACGCCTACTCGGGGTACAACCAAATCCCCATGGATAAGGTCGACAAACAGCATACGGCCTTCATGACCGAGTCGGGCAATTACTACTACAATGTAATGCCCTTCGGCCTCAAGAACGCCGGCGCGACCTACCAACGGATGATGAACAACATCCTCATCGAATACTTGACCTTGGTGAAAGAAAAGATGAAAAAATTCACCTCCGCAGAAGTAACCCATATCCCTCGCGAGCACAATACCCGAGCAGATGTCTTATCCAAATTGGCAAGCACAAAGCAGAAAGGCAGAAACAAATCCGTCATACAAGAAGTGCTTTCCCGCTCGAGCATCGACAAACCCATTCCGACGGCGGACGTGAACGCCATTGGGGATAGCAATTGCTGGATGACCCCGGTATACGAGTACCTCACGACGGGCAAACTGCCCGAAGATCCCAAGGAAGCGGGGATGGTGAAGCGGCAGGAGTGCTTGTACACGATAGTCGAGGATAAGCTATACCGGCGAGGGTTTTCTATTCCCCTCCTCAGGTGTGTCAAAGAGACCAAGGTCTCCGGCATACTCCAGGAAATCCATGAGGGAATCAATGCACAGCACCTCGGTGGACGATCGTTAGCCCGCAAAGCACTTCAGGCAGGGTATTACTGGCCCACCATGCAACAGGACGCCAAGGAACAGGTCAAGAAGTGCGATAGATGCCAGTGACACGGGGACATACACCTCGTTCCTCCTAACGAGCTCAAAACACTGTCCTCTCCGTGGCCGTTTGCGTGGTGGGGAATGGATATCCTCGGACCTTTCGTCGTGGGATCGTATCAAAACAAATACCTCATTGTCAGGGTGGATTATTTTACGAAGTGGATCGAGGCGGAAGCGTTGGCCAAAATCACGGCCTTCAACATACTACGTTTCTACAAGAGGAACATCCTCGCCCGATTTGGCGTGCCCTAAGTTATTGTCACCGACAACGGAACACAGTTCATCGACAGGAACTTCCAAGACTTCGTACCAAACTGGGCACGAAGCAGCACTTCACGTCGGTCGAGCACCCTCAAACAAACGGGCAAGCCGAAGCGGCGAATAGAGTAATCCTCCAAGGATTGAAATGTCGATTAGGCGACGCCAAACAACGATGGGTCGAGGAGCTACACAGCGTCCTCTAGGCCTACCGAACAACCCCGCATTCCACGTCCAGGGAGACCCTTTTTCGTCTACCTACGGAACGGAAGCGGTGATCCCCGTGGAGATCAGGGAACCCTCGAGGAGAACAGAAGCCCTCCTCGACGGAGATGCGAACAACGAAGCCCTGAGGGAAGAGCTCGATTTCGTCGAGGAGACGCGTTCGGGCGCTTCTCTCCGAGAAGCTTCACTAAAAAAGAAAATAACTTTACGTTACAACGACAAAGTTATCAAACGTGATTTTTAAGTAAGCACCCTCGTCCTACGAAGGAACCAGAAAGATTTGCGAGAAGGCAAACTCGCCGCGAACTGGGAGGGTCCGTACCGCGTCTGCGCAAAAATAGGGACAGGAGCATACTTCCTCGAAAATCTGCACGGGGAAGAACTTGCTCGACCATGGAACGCTGAGAAGCTCAAACAGTACTATAGTTAAGCACCGCTCGCGACACACTAGCATCGCGGTTACGGGGACGCACTAGGGTACAAGCGCGATGCCCCTATACAGAACACGATGATCAAAGGTCGCATTGTGTATGCGCGAGGACTTTTGATCCGACGAGGATACCTCGATCGAGCTCCGCCATCGTTGTACCAATTAGGCAGAAGCTAAGACCTCGACCGAGCCTTTAGCCTCGTTGAAGGTCGGAATACGCCTCCGACCACTCGGCCAACTCTCCACGCAGTCGAGGATTATCGAAGTCGAGCAAATTCCCAAAATTTCTATTACTTAGACAAAAATAAACAAAGTATAGCAAATACAATAACATCACACACAAGCGAAAACATACAAGCATCACACGAGCAGATAAACAAAAATGCATTAAGTGGGCAGAAGCCCATTGTACAGGTATTACAGACAAATATCAAAAAGCCCATGGAGCGCAGGCCAGGCATAGGCATCAAAAAATAAAATGGCTTGCAGGCCAAACAAAACGAGAAAGGAAAGATATAATCGGCAACGGTCCCCTCTGGCTGCCCGTGCTCTTCCCCCCCGACCGACCTCGTCCTCTTGCATCGGCTGCACGATCTGACCGTCGACCACCTCATAGTCGGGGTCAGTTCCTTCAGTTATAAGGTCAGGGTTGAGAACCCGAAGCTGCTCCACGGCGTTCCGGAAACCTATGTCAGCCGCCACGAGGTTGTCCTGCTCGGCTTCCCTGAGCTTCGCTATCAGCGCTGCCCGCGAAGTCAACAACCTGTCCTCCTCGGTTTCCTCCTCAGCAGGGCGAACAACCTCTTCCAGCTCAACATTCCTCACCGAGAGACGTTCCCTCTCCTCCTCAGCCTGGCGAACAGACTCTTCCAGCTCGACGTTCCCCGCCAAGAGACGCTTCCTCTCCTCCTCAGCATTCTTCAACCTCTCCTCCAACTCCCCTTGAAGCTCGACCTGGGTCTGGTTCTGGCTTTTGCAGTCAGCCAGCTCTTTTCCCACCTTTTCCATTTCAGCTGAGATGGACCGGAAACTCTCTCGCAACCTGTTTAGCTCGCTTTCTGGGCACGCCTCGTCATTCAGAACCAAGGCAGCAGCGCAAACCCACATCACCGCAGACACGTCCTCCACCAGCGCCCTTCTCCGAGAAACCCTGTCGACACCCAAGATGGTCTAAGCTTCGGGGGCACCAACGCATAGGGAATTGTTCCCTGTGAAGAAGTTCGGTCTCGAGTGGCAAGCCGGGAGCACAAACTTCACAGCGGGAGGGATTTCGTTCTTAGTGAGGTCGACGTCCACCTGATCAGCAAGCCGTTGTCTCTTCGGGGAGTTCTGAGTGCTGGGGGAGTCGCTGTCCTAGGGAGAGCCAGAAGAACCCCCGGTGGCCGGAGTAGGACCGGGGACCTGCGATCGAAGTTGTTCGATACGGCCTTTACCTCCCTTATTCGAAATGCGGTTAACCTTTAACTTTTTGAAGCGCTCCTCAGCAGTCGACATCTTGCCTGCAAAAAGAAAATAAATATGTCAGTAAACCGGAGACCAGGACGCGAAGAAAAAAGTGAGTCGAAGAGGATTTCACCACCTAGCAGCTCGAGGGCATCCTCATCGGAAAAAGTCTCGAGGAGGGCCCTCGTATTGATTAAACGTCGCTTCGTCAACACCTGCCCATCGTCTCCCCGGATGAGTTCCCCGTCCATCGTCACGAGCGTGGCTTTGTTAAAACCGTTGACGAAAGCGACTATTCTCTCATAGGCCAGGCGATCCCCCTCATCAAGACGGCCAGGGCTGACTTTGTAGCTGTCCGTCCCCTTTTTGAAGTGTTCTTCCGTCCAGAACAAGGGGAATCTCGGTTCGAGGACCTCCTCCGTCTGCCCGTCCGCTTCGTGGGAAACTCGGCGATACACCGAATTTATAGCTTCAAGCGTGACCAGCCTCACGATATAATACCGGTATTTAAAGTCCCGAACAAAGTCCAGGTAGGTGTGAAAGAGGCTGCTCGTTTGTTTAAAAGACACCCATCCATGTCTGCCGTCGAAGGCCTGTCGCTGAAGGTGGAAGATGCGAAAGAAAAGAGGCACGGTTGCCCCGATTTGGAGATATTTATAAACGAGCTCGAAAGTTCGGATAAAAGCGAGGGAGTTAGGGTGGAGCTGCGAGGGCGCCAAGCGCAACCAAACGAACACCGCTTGTTGGAAATCCGGAAAGGGCAAACGCCACCCCGCCTCGTCGAGCATGAACTCATAAAGAGGGAACCTCATCCCTCGATATGTCGAGCAGATGCGATGGTGTGCTTGAGGCCGGAACACCTTCCACGACTTCGAGGAGCCCACCAGCCGGTGCTCGATTGTGCAAAAAATATCGTCTTCGTCCCCGTCGACGAACTGGGAAGCCATGTTTAACGGCTCGTCGCTAACCCACTCCGCGAGGGGACGTTCCTTGGCACTAGTGATTGGCGCCATTGGAGAGTCGGGCTGGTCGTCGACGTCCAACGATCCCACGGCCACAAAAATGGACAAAGCTTCCATATACCTGAAAAGCAGAAGGAAACAGTGAATTCGATGATCCATATCAAATTCAACCCTTCACCGCTGTTCAAGTGAAAGGGCGAAGAGGGAGCGTCGAGATCTCGAGACTGTCGCGCTCGCCCACGTCCCCGAGACAACCGACGAGCGTCCCCGTGACCATCCTCAGGTCACCGGTATGCCGCTTTGGGAGGATTCCCTCACACAAGAGATATTGGCAAGGACCCCGAGAGTTTCATCTCGTGCCCTCGGGACATTCTTCGTGTCCCCGGGATACTCATCCCTTCTTCCCGCGAGATGCAACAAGAAACTCAGAAATCCTGCCGTTTTCGCCGGAGATTTCGTGATTTCCATGAGAACTTCATCAGTTCACCATAAAACCACCCTATAAATGCAAAAGAAAGGGGAAAGATCGAGAAACTTACTTGAAATATAGTTCCGGTAGGGTTCCGATACGACGGTTTGCGGTGGCTTGCAGCGGCGACGATGGCAGTGAGAGAAGAAGAAAGAGAGTCTGAGCAGAGAGTGTGAAAACGTGCAAATGACACAGGCTCACCCCTATTTATAAGGGCCTCACGAGACTCGAGGATTTCCTAGGCAATCGATTACGCTACCCTAGCGTAGCCACCCTAGGTAATGATGGGGTGTGACACGTGGCGCACGTTTCCCCACATGCGTCTTTTCATTCCCCAACACGCATCCTCCCATTCGCCTCGCTCCAGACTTCTCGTATCCCCGACGTCGCCCAGCCGCGACCAGTCTAGGGCGAACAGGTTGATTTGTTTCTGCCTGGTTGAGCAACCGCTCCTCGTTTAGGATCCCTTCCCCGACGGGGTACGTCCTCGACATAGTATTGGCCCTTAAGTCATTACTCTGACACCTCAGAGCAACGACTTGGGGGGCTCCTGTTCTGGACTGGGCCAGCGCCTGCCCTACTGTCGGGCAGGCCCAAGCCCAAATGCCAGCGAAGGCCCAACGAGGCCCAACATCGCCTCTGTGTCGGGCACGTACCAATCCCCTTGGATGTCGGGCACGCAAGGCAAAGACTGTCGAGTAGAGGCATATAGCCCGCGGATGCACCTCTCCTCGACACCCACGTGCTCCTCCCCGCGAGGACACGTTCTCTTGTAACTTCCCACTCCCGAAGGAATCAGTCTGCCCTACTTTCAGAGATTTAGGGACCGTTACCCCAGGGCGAAGACCACGTGCTGGTCTTCACCCCGCCGTATCATCATCACCGGAGCTGAAGTCCTTACGACGTTGTTGGCCATTGAATAACTGTCTGATCAAGGTACGATCACTAACTATTATTTACCATTTTTTATAATATTTTTAAATATATTTTCAATGATATTTCTTACATTTTTTTATCATTTGTGTAATGTAAGTGTATTTATTAAAAACTTACAGAAATTTTTTAATTTTTTATGAAAATAAAAAATTAAAACAAATGACTACATTGAAATTATGGAAACGAAAAGACAGCAATAGAAAAGGACGGAAGGATTTTGAAAAATAAATATAGAGCGGGACTGAAGCACGTGTCAGCTATCCGTTATTCGACCGTTACAGAAGAAAAAAAAAAGCCTGGGTGTTAATGAATAAACCAACGAAGAAGCATTGAAGAAGAAGAAGAAGAGAAGGAGCTGATTTCATCGTCTTCTTCCATTTCTCCGTTCAACAAACCCTCTCTCTCTAAAACCTCTCTCTCTCTCATGGCAATCGCAACCGAGTCTCAAACTCTCCCTCAACAACACACGGTAATAATCCATTCTAGGGTTTTACATTCTGTTTCGATTCTTCATCTTTACCCTCTTTTTCCATTTTTATTCATCGATCCAATAATCCATTCTCGCTATTTCAACCAGATCTGATAATAATCTGTTGATTATTGAGGTTTGTTGTTCGAAATTGTGATTGCTGTTAACAGGATCTGTTAATTGTTAATTATTGATTGTTTTGTTCGCGATTATTCGCAGGCTTCGTTGGAGTATTCAGGTTCAGCTCAGGAGCAGCAAAAGAGATGGACTCTTAATGATTTCGATATCGGGAAGCCTCTCGGAAGGGGGAAATTCGGCCATGTCTATTTGGCCAGAGAAAAAACCGTGAGTTGATGTTGAATTTTATAGATCTGACTGTGCTGTTTATTTATAATATGTCTTTATGTGTTTGATAAAATGTGAAATGTGATTATGGTACAGAGTAATCATATTATTGCTCTGAAAGTACTCTTTAAGACGCAATTGCAACAATCACAAGTTGAGCATCAGCTTCGGCGAGAAGTTGAGATACAGAGTCATCTTCGGCATCCTCATATCTTGAGACTCTATGGATACTTTTATGATCAGGTATACTTCTGCTTGTGCTGATATAATTAGAATTGAACCGTGTATTGATGAAGAAGGTTAAATTATGCTGATTGCTATTAACTTTTTCTATGTGAAATTAATTCATTGCAGAAACGAGTTTATTTGATTTTAGAGTATGCACCTAAAGGTGAACTTTACAAGGAATTGCAGAAATGCAAATATTTCAGTGAAAGACGGGCAGCTACTGTAAGTACTAATTTCCCCCCTCCTTGCATCTGATGTGATTTTTACATGGTAATTTGGACTAACATGTCAAAAGCCTGGTATATACTGAAAACTTAACATGATAACTCATATGATACAAGTAAAATTGGATGTGCATTTGATTGGTTATATGTGGCTATATTCTTAAATTGACCAGTTTATGTTGTTTTTTTCTTGGTAATTTGCACTAACATATCAAAAAGCTAGTAAATACTGAAAGCTTAACATGATAACTCATTTGATTCAAGTAAAATAGGATGTGCATCTGATTGGTTATGTGGCTATATTCTTGAATTGACCAGTTTATGTTGTTATTTTGTGGTTGAGGCAGTACGTTGCATCGTTGGCCAGAGCACTTATATATTGCCATGGAAAGCATGTAATTCATAGGGACATTAAACCAGAGAACCTTCTTATTGGTGCACAGGTGACCGCCATTACTCTTAGACTATGCTTCTTTTATGGTCCTTTTGGATGTTTTCTTCCTTCCTCTTGTACTCATTTATGTCATAATCTTTTTCATTATCAGGGTGAATTGAAGATAGCAGATTTTGGATGGTCAGTACACACATTCAACCGCAGGAGGACCATGTGCGGCACACTGGATTACCTTCCACCCGAGATGGGTAACTTTAGATATGACTTGAAATTTTCATATTAAATATGTTTGTCTCTCGCTCTATATATGATGAGCCTAAATTCTCAATGTTTCGACAGTGGAGAGTGTAGAACATGATGCAAGTGTTGATATATGGAGCCTTGGCGTTCTTTGCTATGAGTTTCTTTACGGAGTCCCCCCTTTTGAGGCTAAAGAACATTCTGATACTTATAGAAGGTAGCACTAATAAATTGAATTTGCATCATCATGCATGAGCTCTGTAGTATCTTCCTGTCTAGCGGAAAATATTAGGACGGAAGAATTTAAATAGACTATAGGTTGTATGAACTCTACCATGCTTAATCTTACTTCTGTGTATGGGATCTTTTTATGTAAACAGGATAATACAAGTGGATCTCAAGTTCCCTCCTAAACCAATTGTTTCTTCTGCTGCAAAAGACCTCATCAGCCAGGTTTTGCTTCTGTCTTGTGCACTATGGATTTTTTGTGAAGTTCTCTTGAGCATTTTCTTACATGAATAGCTAAATGCTTTGTGAATCTATTAAATGACGAACTTGCTTTTGTGATTATGCGTATGTAGCTTTTTGGGTTTCATACTTTTATGGAATGCCCTAATTCACATTTATGAGTTTATAACTATATGTAAATGTGTGTGTGTGACCATGGCAAATTTCAGTGTTTTAGATGTTTAATAAATTGAGAATGAGTTTGGGAGCTATTAGATAGTTGGAACCACATTTCACTGAAAAAAAATGGTTTCAAGTGTTTATGCAATATGCAAGAATGTGATAATGATCAAAGTTGTATCACATATGATCAGAGAATAGATGGCATATGAGAGCAGAGTGAGAATGTGATAATTCAAATTAGGGTGAACTCATATGCAGAAATTGAGGTTCGCATGTGCTAAGGAGGTCTAGGTGAAAACCACACACTTCTCTAACATGTCACATGCAACATTGTGGCTCACACGAGAGATTGTATGCATAAAGCCTGGTATTTTCTTAAATTTAGTTTTTTAGCTACTCACAAAAACACGTTCATATATTTATTCATCAGCCAGGTTTTGCGTCTTGTGTGCGATGGATTTTTTGTGAAGTTCTCAAGAATTTTCTATTATGCATATTTATACATTCAAGCATTTTGCCCGAACACTCTTTCCTAACTATATTTATGCCAACAGATGCTGGTCAAGGATTCCTCTCAACGACTACCATTGCACAAACTGCTAGAACATCCTTGGATTGTTCAGAATGCAGAGCCTTCCGGTATATACAGAGGCTAATTTGCCTCACCAATTATTGTGTTTTTCGTAATCGTGGAAATCGCCAGTATAGCAGCTTCTTCAAAATAATTGTCAATATTTGACTGAGAGATGTTGCAAACTATTTGAAGATTTGTAAACTTAAAATTTAAAACCATTGGGTTGACTGATGCTTGCTGAAGCATCTGATAAAAAAAAAACCGTTGTTAGAGAAGATCAATTCACCACATCCTTTCAGATGCAATCTTATCCCAAGCTTAGTAGATATATATGTCTTGTTATATCCAATTTTATGTATTATTATCATTGTGGTGTGGTGTATTATGCTTATTATGCTTATATGCCATTGTTCTACAATCTGTGTATCTGTATACTCACAGGTTTTTTCTCCAACAAAACAACAATGTTGGGTTTGATATTTAAAATTCTTTCTATTTTTCTTTAATATATATGCCCTCTTTTTATCTTCTAAGTTTGGGTTGTTCATTAAACCCACTTTTTACACATTCAATCAGGTACCATTCCTTGTTATATGCTAGATGACATTTTACAACTTTATCTAAAACTTCATAAAATTCATTAAAGAAAAACTTCGATTCTATGTTCTCCTCCATGAAAAAGCGACATCAATTCAATTCAATACTCCCTCCGTCCCAAAATAAGAGTCTTTCTAGCACAAAAAATTTGTTCCAAAATAAGAGTCTTTTAATGTTTTCAAGACAATATTAATTGATTTTTACCAATTTTACCCCTAATAAATATTATCTACACAACTTTCAAGATATCATATCACATTACACCTTTTGACAACCAATAGTAACTAAGGACATTTTTGTAAAATTGTTACATTTAATTCTTCAATCATTACTTTTCTTAATCTATGTGCAACAACCTTAAAAGACTTTCATTTTGAGACGGAGGGAGTATTATATATGTTCTCCCCCATGAAAAAGCCACATATATCACAATGATTTAGTCAATTGTAGTTGTATGACCTCAAATGGAATCATTAGTCTTTTGTATGACCTCAGATGGAATCATGTTTAAGTTGAATAAACATAATAATGGAGGCGATGCTAAGTTGACTAGGTTTTGGCATGATGCCTCGTTTCGGAGCAAAAGTCTCATGTAGTGGCGATGGGTTCTTGGAGAGGGTGTCTAGGTTTGAAATTTTAGTTGGAGGCATACCCTCGTTGTTTGGGAGGAGGAACTTTTGGTAGAGCTGTCTGGGAGACCGACAATGTTGGGGGTTTCCTTGTGAAATCCGCCTACGACGTCCTTAGTTTGTCTGTGTGCGCCGATAGTAGGTTGAGTAGGATTTGAAAAGGTTGGGTTCTTGTCAAAATGGCGGTGTTCTATTGGCAGTTAGTTGCTCCAAAACAGATTATTGTCAACTGAGGTGGGTGTGTTATCTGTTCAAACCAGTTGGAGGTTTACGTGGGTGGTAGACCATCGCCTCTTCTGGAGTGGATTTTAGAGTTATTTGATTTGTTCCTATGTATTGGCCAGGGTAACTATGAGATCTATGGTATGATTTCGATTTGGCATGGTATGGCCTATCTGAAAGATGCAAAATAAACTTATTTTTTCTAAGAAAATATTGAGTACTAACCACCAAGTAGATTGAGAAAACCAAAGACTAACCACAAGGTAGATTGAGAAAACTAAACCAGATTGTTTTTTTTTTATACATAATTGAAATGCTTCTTGTTAATTCTAACTGATTGAAAAGTTATGCATCTAGTTTTCAAATAGACTTGAGAATCCAAACACCAATCACAAAGTACATTGAGAAAACTAAATCAAACAATCACAAAGTACATTGAGAAAACTAAATCAAACAACAAAGTAGATTGAGAAAACTAAACGGTGCTGGTTTTTTCATATATAACTGAAATGCTTTTTAGTTCAAGCTGATTAAAAAGTAATGCATCTTGTTCTAAATTGAATTGATTAATGCAAACTCAAAATTTTCCATATACGCCGAACTTAATGAGCTGAGACAGAGATTAGTTGCTTAGTTACACGATTACAGACATTTCCTGAAATGGAAATCAAGCATACAACCTAATCGGTTATTCCTAAGAAGCTCAATTATATAAACTCAGCAATTAATTAGACGCATCCCAAATTTTATAAAAGTCAAATCATTCCAGCAAAACTTTATCATTATAGAAACTCAACACCAAATACAATTTTGGATAAACAAGCCCTTGTCTAATTTTACTTCTTGATACAACTGTCACTGTCAGCATGTTTTCCTGATTTTTGTTTATCTTTACAACTGACTGGGAGTTTGTTCTACTTTTTCCGCTTCATCACCACCACCATTGCAATTTCCCCCATCTAACACGGAGGAGTAAGAGGTTGTTCTGCTTTCTTGACTTCATGAACATCTTTGGGTTTCAAAAAGCTTGGCTGGTTTGTAGAAGAAAGCAGTCTTGCCCACATTCTATCAGTAATCACTACGTTGTTCATCCTCTCGGTGATTCTCTGTGTATCAAAATTTGGATATGTTCTCTAGTGTCAGAAAAATTATGATCTTGGGATGATATGAAACTATCAATAGAAAATCGGATGCAAATAGGCATTCAAAAGCAATTGTTCTTGTGCACTGCACATATGCATATCTAATACACTTATTCACATACATCATTAACAACCACTTGATATAAAGCTATATTAGAAAGTTACAGCATAAAAAAATAGCATCGGATTATAAAACCATGCAAGGATATGTAGTAACTTACGTTGAACGGAATATAAGTATGTCTGCCGTTGACAAGTCCAGAAGTGAATCCAGTATACCCTGCCATTGCTCCATGAACTGCACTCTGAGCAAGAAGTGTGCAGTAGACACTGTCCGATGCATTGCTTGGAATTGCCCGAATCATGTAAGTTGGATCTGGAAGATAACCAAGTTGAGAAATCCAGCCATATTTGTCAAAGATATGAATGGATCAAAATGGACGAGGATAGAGTTAACAAAACTGACCTATATATTTAAGAACGATGGCCATCTTATTCTCCTTCGCAAAATGATCCTATCACAGCAAGTCAAAGGTTTATTAAAAGGGAGAGTGAGTTGCACAAACTGACAGTTCTGGATAGATGGACTTTTACTTTTAACAGACTTGCAGTAAATAAATATTATAAAAAAAAAAAAAAAAACTGGATAAACAATGCATCTATGATAATCTACAGGGAATCTACGTAATCCTAGCTCAAAAACTGATAATGGTATTAATTGACTGGCCGAGCTTTTGAAATTGTACTTTTTTCTGTGCATTTTCCTAATCATATGTTCTAGTAATAGTATTGAGTGGTGTGTAGGATAGATAAAATCAGAAGAAAATATATTACAAAGAAAGATCTCTGACCACCGAGTTTTTTTTCTGAAAGTGCAATGTTTTTTTGCTTGGCCACATAAATACCAACTATCTTGAGCAATTGAGTTCCAGTCTCATGAGGATTCAAATCAATTAAGCGCTAGTTAAGACAGACTTCTCAAGACATACTTATGGAAAAAAGTTTGCAATAATTGATTTTTTTTTTAATTAAAAAAGAAAAAAAACAGCTTCTTGTATAAGTTGAAATTTAAAATTCCCCCATACATCTTAATTTTTTCTTAAGTCTAGTTTAACTAACTCGTAATAAACACTCATAACTTTTGTGCAAGTAAAGAGCCTATTAAGAGTCCCACATTGAACATATTCAGACCATATATTGTCCGATGTGAGCCATATACTTATTTTAATTGAGAGCTCTCATAAGCTAAAAACTAATTCGAATAGGGTCTAAATGAATCTTCTCATAGACAAGTAAATACCTTGATCTGATGAGATATCCATAAACCAACATCTTGAAGCAGCTTGTTTCCAGAAGCATCCTTCTGGTCCATGGCTGGCATGCTTTCTGCAAGATCTTGTCCTGCTCCCTCGGCTATGACTATGACCATATGTCCACTTTCTTTCAGCCTTTTCTTTATAAATTCGTAAAGTCCTCCCTTTCCTTCAAGGAAGAAGGGTGACTCTGGAATCAAGCAACAGTCCACATCTCTGCTAGCAAGAGTAGCATACATCGCAATAAAACCTGCAGTCATAGTATCCAATATGACACAAAAACAAGATTGATTTAAGAGAATAGCCTTCAGTGAGATATTTTAGACATTTTATGCTTGGGTGGAGTGAGGAAATAGGGTTCAACTAAACAAAATTAGAGGCTTATAATCTATAAGAAATCAGCATAAATGTGAAGTATGCATACCACTATAACGACCCATTAGCTTTACAACACCAATGCCATTTTCAACACTTTCAGCTTCAACATGTGCTGCATTAATGGCACGTTGAGCCTCCTCAACCGCGGTATCAAAACCAAAGGACCTGTCAATAACCTAATGAAACAGAAGAAAAACCACATGAAGCTTCTACAAACATAGATAATTGACTCTTCAGATGTAACAGTAACTCAAATGACAAGGTTAGAGTTCGGGATGAAAAGAGATTAAGACATTGAGATTGAGCATACCGGGATGTCATTATCTATGGTTTTTGGAATTCCAGCAATTACTACTTTCAGACCCCGCTTTCTAACTTCCTGTATGATAACCAAAATTTGTTCAGAATGCTTAGCTCCTATATTAATAAGATGCCAAGAAGGATAACAAGTCAATCAGACAGTTATACATAGAAAATTCATGTATAGTTCGTTTTAGTACAATCATGTGCTCCCAGCTGTTTCTTAACACTATCATAAAGCTTGAACTGACCACAAAAGGTAGTACCGAACCATACAAACTAACTTTTTGGAAATCAACATAGTGTAATATACTATTCCAATTATGTTCAAAAAAATCATTAAGAATATAAAAGAAGATGGAAGGCATTTGAAGTTTAAGATTAAGGTATTAACATTCTATATAATTTTCACTTGAAGACATGGGATCAACAATTTACTACTCCCTCCGTCCCAAAATATAAGAGAAAAAAATCAAAAACACACTTATTAAGAAAAGTAAAAACATAATAGTTTGACTAAGATTTTGTTGAAAAATATTGCTTTGAAAGATGTAAAAACAATTCTAATTGGTTGTTGGTTATAGAAAAGATGAGAGAGAAAGCAAATTAAATGCAACGTGCATTTAATTTTATCTTGAAAAAGAAGAAAGTTGATTTTTTTTCTTATATTTTGGGACAAGAAAAATGTACTTTTTTCTCTTATATTTTGGGACGGAGGGAGTATCAAATTTCACTTTTAAGTATAAGCTAATATCATTTGCTCTGTTTGGGAAGAAAAAAGGTAAGGGGGAAAAACTAGCAAACGCAAGAATGCAAAAAGTATGCATACTTGCATATATGAAAGAATCCAGTTTCTATAAGACTTTTTGTTAACAACTTTAGCCCAAACTAGGAAAAAGGAGAAGACATGAATGTGATGCCTGTCAGTAATTCATTTAATTATTGTCATTTGATACTATTTTATCATTGCTATCTTATGAGAGCAAATAAAATGTTGCTTAACCGAGATACAGAATTCAAAATAAATTTGGAGAACCTGATTACTAGTATGCGAAGAAAACTCGTTTATTCAAACATAAACAAGAAGTTCAACAAATAAGCATATGTATACTATGCAGATGTGTGGATTTGTAATCAAGAAGACATGTATAAAAAAATATTTCTTTGTTGCCTGAAATATGCTCTTATTTTCCTTACTGGATTCCAAAAGGATGAATATTCTATTAAGACAACCTCTGAATCACCATACCTCATAAATCACAGCCGCTCCTCGCTGTGTTCCATCTCCTCCAATAATATAAACCTGTAACGTTAACCCAAACAAGGAAAATCCATGTCATGACAATAACCTACTCGAGTTAAGTGCATTGATATAATAGACTGCAAATTTATGTTTCCAGCATTCAGTATCATTGGAAACTTCTGTAGAATAAATTCTAAACAGTAAACCTGATTAATTCCCCGATCCTGGATGCTGTCAACTATCTTGCCAGTATCATGCCCCCCTCGGGATGTGCCAAGAACAGTTCCTCCCCGCTTATGGATGTCATTTACCACTTTAGGAGTTAAAGTAATGGTGTTCTTCGAATAAAAACCTCTATAACCACCCTGTGTAAAATTGGATATAGTTCAGGGGTGATGACAATGAATGAAGAAATGCAACTCAAGTAAGAAGATCAATGCGGAAAAAAGTGAATTCAAGATAAGAGTGAGTTCACGAAAACCAAAAGTTTGTTTAGTTAAGGGCACATGTTAGAGTACTAAACATATAAACATGGTCTTGAAATTCTTCCATTCAATTCCTTAAAAATTATTAAAATAAAAAATAAATAAAAATTTTCAACACAATTTTTATTTAGGTTCTTAACATGTGCTCAAAAAACCCGAACCTTTATCTATATGTATCTTTAAATATACGATAATCCAAGAAAGTGTAACTTCAATTATATTTATGTCAACTCCTTTCAGAAATGGAAAAGGATATGATTAAAGTTTCTGATTATGTATATAAACTGAAATCTTATTTGATCAATTACCCCAAGAATAATCCATACAATTTGATTTAAAGAATGAAATAAGATATCCACACACAAAGAAGTCGGGGAAAAAAGAGATGTACTTCACATCAATATAAGTTTTCCCTCCCAGTGGACCTAGCCAATATCACAAATTTTATAATCCAGGGCAACAGATAATGTAATGACTATCAAGCATAAATTAAAAGAGAGTTTACCCACTCACATCTATGCCAAGGACTTGGTCGACACCGTACATGTAAGAAAGACCACAAACAATTTCCCTTATCACAGTGTTGAGACCAGGACACAGACCACCACATGTGACAATACACGCACGAACATCATCCGATCTAAAATATACCTAAACAGCACATTATAAAGAGTCAGTGATTTAAATCACAACTGAAATAACATGTGTACAGACAACAAGAGAAACCTTTTGTCTAGGTCCTGCCCGTCGAAAATGAACACCTCTCGGACCATCTTTGTGGACAACAACCTATGGAAAGAACAGATAAAGTTTATACACCAATGTAAATACCGGGAAATTGGAGATAAGTACAATATTTTATCTACTTTCCTCTCTCTGGTTGCAGGAAAAACAACAGTAACAATAACAAATATTCAGTTAACTCTTTCTAATCTATTAATTGAGAATTAATTAAGTATTAGTAAGAATAAACCTTCAACTTGTTTCCTAAACTATCACAATCTTTCCAATTCAGTCGCTAAACTATATAAATTAATTAAGTAGTCTCTAAAGTACATGAAATCCGTCAACCACTCAACTTAGTATCCAAAATCATAATAGCAAGGACTAAATTGACTGATTTTATATACTTCAAAAGACTATTGATCATAACAAATTCAAGTGGAAATTAGCCGGTGCTTGATAGATCAAGTAATGCAGAAGTATGCAAATTAAAATCGATCTGAGATAAATAGAAATAGATAAATAAATAAATAAACCTTCTGAGGAACGGTATCATCCATATGCACGAAATACTGCCTGAAACCGCAAATAACAGAGAATCAACATTTCGAACAACTAACACATTCCATACTCAAATCACAATCACAACACGGTAAAAACAGATTCACTTACTTAACAACCGAGTAAGCTGGATTAGATCGAAGCGGATTCGGATACGTCTACAAAAAATAAACAAAATCAAGCATCATCAAGTATCATCAAGTAACACAATAAATGAATCCAATCGCAAATGTTACTTCAAAAAATCAGAGAAAAAGAGAGAAAAACAAAAATACAGGAAGATTCGGAACGTAATCGGTGAGATGAGGAACGTCTTCGAGCACGTAACCACCATCGCCATTGACGATCTTCATCTGCGAACTAGATTCGCTTGACGCCATTTTTCTGTTACTGTATTTTCTGTTTTTGGATTTTGGAGTGCGCGGCGAAGAAGAAAATAGAAAAAAGAAAGAGAGTGGAAAGAGTAAGAAAAAATAGATATAGAAGAAAGAAACGTTGGCTTAGTTTTGCGGCGATCTGGTTAATTTAAAAATATTATATATTGCTGACGTGGCGAATATGGTGTGGACCGTTGGTTTGTGGAGATGGAGGGTTGGGATTAAGAGATGAAAGGGTTTGTTGAGTTGAGTTGTGTGTGTGAGAAGAAAGGTTGTGGAATCTGTGTGACTTGTTTTTACCAGAATCCAGCACGCGGGGGAGAAGAAAACTAGTGGCGGGTTGTAACCGGGTACTGTTTTGAAGTGCTATGCTGCCCCGGTTTTTAGAAATGTACTTTTGTAAGTTTGAAGTTGCATTTAATTATTCGTAAAAAAAAAAAGTTATCTTTAATTATAAAATAGACTTAATTGTAATTTTGGTCATCTATTTTATTTTTTTGAGTTTTGATTCTTTTATTTTTAAAATTTGGATTTTTTTTTTTTTTTTAATTTTTGGTCTCCTATTTTAAAATTTAAAATTTTGATGTCTCTATTTTCATTTTTTTTTTCTTTTGGTCCCCTATTTTAAATTTATTTTGGATTTTAGTCCTCTTCGTAAAAATATACTAATACATTTTTATACTAATATTTTTTTCGGAAAGATATACTAATATTTTTTTCTGATCTGCATATCCGAAAAAATATACTAATACTTTTTGATACTAATACTTTTTCTGGAAAAATAGATAAGTTAAAATTTTTTTCTAATACTAATACTTTTTAAGGTTAATTCCTGATCTGCAAATCCAGAAAAATATACTAATACTTTTTTATACTAATACTTTTTCTGAAAAAATAGATAAGTTAATATTTTTTAAGGTTATTCCATAAAAAGGTCATGCCACATTTTATAGTTCTCGTTCAAACCATATATATATATATATATATATATATATATATATATATATATATATTAGACCGGTATATGCTGTAATAATTTAATTTATTTAAATTATATTTTAATAAAATTTAATTTGTATTAAAAAAAAATTCTTCATTGAGATTCGTAAATTTGGTGTGCTAAATATGGTAAGAAATATATGAATTTAATTGTAAAATGTCATATTAAAATCTCGCACAATTTTTTATAGAATTATTTTTAAAAACATCTAAAATAATAAAATCCAATATAATTAATAACATATCTCGTTTTAAATCATATTAATTTTTCTTCATATAATTTTAAAATTTTAACTTATCTATTTATAAGAATTATATTTAGAAGTAAATGATTTTATGAAATACTTTTACTATTTTTCCGGATCTGCAGATCAGAAATTATTCTTGATATGCACATCCAGAACAAATCAACGTTTTTTTTAAATGGTGCGTCCGAATATGCACATCCAGAATCAAGGGACAAAAACAAAAATTTACACGGCTAAGTGTATTAAGAAATTCTCTAAAATTATTATATTGGTATACTTGATTCAAACAATTGATTTGTTAATAAAGAATCATTTGAACTTCCCCGTAGAAATCAATTAACATGTGAATGATAATGATTTGTTAATAAAGAATCATTTGAAATTCCCCCTAGAAATCAATTAACATGTGAATGATAATGATAGTTTCTCTTATACTAGTACAATAATTCATGTGTTGTTAGGTGTGTTTAATTTCTCAAATATAATATATAACATATCTCAATGCTTCTATTTGATTCAAACAATTGGTGTCGAAATTCATAATTAATGTTGAAAATAATTGACTAACAAAGATAAATTACCCTCTCTCAAAGATAAATTCATAGTTAATATTTGTACACTATATGTATCTTTTTCATTTATTAGACTAAAATAATTAATTAAATATTCATGTCACATTTTTCTCTTTCTTTGATTGCATATAGGAACATATTAGGCTCTGTTTGGGAAGAAGCTTTTCGAGCTTATAGCTTATGTTTTATAGCTTATAAGCTCATATGACAATAAAAGACCTGATTGGTAACAGTCTTTTCATCACGAACTTATAGCTTATTTTTCAGACGTTATTTTAAATAGCGTTTTAGCTTATAGCTTATAGCTTATCCTTTTTTCTTCCATTTTTACCCTTATTATTTTAACTAAAATCCACTACTATCATTTATAATTTATTATAATTTAAAATAAAATAATAATTATTAAATATCTTTTATGTTATTTTATTTTATCACCTAATTAAACCGCTAATTTTACCAAACACTTCAATTAGCTTATCAGCTATAAGTCATCAGCCATCAGCTATAAGCTATAAGCTATCAGTCACCAACTATCAGTCATAAGCTATAAGCTATCAGCTAACTTATCAGCCAACCGCTATTTTTACCAAACAGAGTCTCAATCTTTTTTTCTCTTTACCATATGATTGTTTATTAACATGTTTTGAAGTGTATTGACAAACTTTTGTTACAACGTTCACTAAGTTTACTTATCGTTAATCAGTTTCATATATTTATTCATGTTTGTTCATTAATCATTTTTTAAATTGTATTGACCAATTTGTTTCACACTATTAACCAAGTTTATAATAAAGAATGTTATAAAGTTTTATTCATGTCTAAGTGTTGTTACCTTGAATTTTTTACACACGTTAATTGCAGAGTTGAAACAAAAATCGTACGAGAGTTTTTGAGAAAAATTGAAATGGTTCGTTATATCTATATTACTTTTATGGATTTGACTTATTGAAGAATGTGTTAATTTTGATCGAATGGTACAGTGAGTAAGAAATTAGAGGGATTTGTCGAGTTTGAAGACTTAGTGAAATTCAGAGTCCTCAGTGTTTCTATATGCAATCGAGTGAGGTGTGATTGGATAAGACCAGGTAGTTATTCAAGGACACGTGGTAGTTTGTCAAAGTTGATGGTTGCATGGAGACAAAAACGTGGCATGTTAGAGTTAGTCGACCATTGCAGACAGTTATTCTAGAGTAGTATATAAGTAGATGTTTTCTTATATTTTAGAGGTCCCCAATTGTACGCAAAATTCTACAAACTCTAAGTATTTGTGTGATTGAGAAACGAGTGCAGAATGTACGTATACATTCCACTTTTATGAATTCAAGTCTTTTACATTCAAGTTATATTCTACAATCAAGTTATCTTCAATTATTTTTCTTTCAAGTTTCTTTACATTTCGATTAGTTTTCATTTAAATTTTTACGCAAACATTATATTTCAACTTTGATGTCACTTTGCTCAAAATCCATGATTCACACAAATATGTTTTGGGATCTTTTCGAGTTTAATCCCTTGAGTATTAATTGAAACTTGTTTTTTGTGTACTAATAAACAATTTGGCACGCCCAGTGGGATGTGAGTTTTTACCTTTTTGTTTTTGAAAATTGTTTTTGTAAACTTCTTCGTTTAAGAAACTTCTCAAGGTTTGAGTGTGCATGATTGAGGAGTGGTAAAATAACCAAAAGAGAAGTTAGGAAACCAACAAGGAAATACACTAGAAGAATGGTTTCTCCCAGAAACAATAATGGAGAATAACAATCCAATAGCACGGGGGTAGGCACAGTCATTGCAAGTTCGACTGAGCCAATCCCTTTATTGTGAGCACGACAGCCACACTGTCAATGACGGTTGTGTCATCAATTGCACAAGAAGAGACTATTTTTTCCCCTTCGATCACACAGAGTCACCCAGTGACTCTTACACCAAGTATGGCAACTAATTTTAGACCTTTTGCCACAAACTTTACAGTGACCATGCCTGGGCGTGAACAACCCTATGGTATGTCAACATCTATGATGGAAACCTACAAACGAACCATTCGACATTTGGTGACAATGCAGCAAATGTGTATTCGCCAATACTGGCATCTGGCTCGACCATAGGTAACCCTGGTCGAACCATACAGTCCCAATTAGGAATGGGATTTAGTTCCCAAGCAATGCCAACATTCACTAAAAATTTTGTGATTGCAATGAAAGAACAGATGGATGAGAGCAACCATGATATGGTCAATACTCTCACCCAATAAATGGGTACCATGTTTAACCCATTAATTCAGAATATGAATCAGAGTTACCAATAATTGGCAACTCACATGAATCGAATCACTGATTTTTTTGGCGCGCCTCCAGCTCAAGTTCGACCCATAGTACAACCTCAAGTGGCAGTACAAACTTGAAATGAAGCGGTGCTCCTTGACGAAAAACATAATAAACCAGGGGCAACAATTTGTGCCCCACGTGGTCGAACAAGCATGGCCTGGGGAGGCTGAGTGTCCACCAGTTTTGGTAGTTAATCAAAATCAAGATGCAGACCAAGTGGTTCAGCAAGTTCGACAAGATAACTTGGTGGGGGAAATAATCTTGCAGCCATGGTCGAAAGAATAATGGCGCAAAATGGTGTAAATATGTGCTTATAGAGGCCAAACTACACGCCTCCCTTGTCAGAATATATATTGCAGATAGAACTTTCAAGGGGATGGAAAGTCCCCAAATTCACAAAGTTCTTTGGTGATATCAATGAGTCTACAGTCGAGCATATAGCTCGATACCTAACTAAGGCATGGGACATAGCGAATAATGAGAACTTAAGGATGGTACATTTTCCCAGTTCTCTTATAAAGAACGTTTTTACATGGTTTACGATCCTTCCTCCCAATTCCATAAATGATTGGACTCGTTTAGAAAGGTTGTTCCATGAGCAGTTTTATATGGGGTAGTCTAAGATTAGTTTGAAATAATTGTCGAGTGTAAAGAAAAAATTCGCCAAGTCGATAGACGACTACTCGAACCGTTTCCAGCTATTGAAAATAAGGTGCTTCACTCAAGTACCTGAACATGAACTAGTCGAAATGGTCGCCGGGGAATTGGATTATTCCATTAGGAAAATGTTATATACACAGTGTATAAGAAATATGGCCTAACTAGCGGATATAGTTTGACAGGTCGAACGGTTGAAGGCTGAGAAGGCCAGAGTAAATAAAGGTAAGAAAGAACGAGTGACATACGTCGATATTGAAGACAATGACTTGACGTCAGATGTTGAATATAACCATGTCGAAGAAAATGAGGTCGACGTGGCTGAATTAAAGCCAAGACCTCCATATGTGTATAAGTTGCTTACATCTGCAAATGGAAAGAATCCTTCTGAACCTAAGAAAAATGATAAATTCCCTAAGAAAACTTATACCTTCGGCGTGACCAAATGCGGTGAAATTTCGACTTATTGGTTGCAGATGGCCATATTTTAGTGCCATCAGGCGTGAAAGTACTACCATTAGAATAAAGAAATAAATGGGGGTTCTGTAAATATCATAATTTTCTAAGGCATAAAACCTCACAATGTTTTCCTTTCTGGGATCTTGTTTAGAATGCTTTGAACAACGAAAGACTGAAGTTTGTCAAAGGAAAAGCTCCTATGAAAATTAATTATGACCCGCTGCAAGTTGGGGAAACCAATTATACTGAGCCAATTGGAATCAACATGGTCGAGATCACTAAGGATATTGACATGGAAGAATTCGAAGACAGCGATAACCAGACTGAGGTTGTCTATCTGAAGTCTGAAGAAGGTTTGCTCGAATTCCTCCACCGATGCAAAGCTAATAATTTAAAAGTGAGGATCTGTTTTAGTTGCAATGTTGTGTTCGATAAGAGTGTTGCAAAGAAGGTGGAAAGTTCTCAGCAGGCGAGGAAGAAAGAAATCTTGAAGAGGAATAAGCCTTATTTCTATTTCGACAAGAGGGGAGTCCCTCAAAAAAAGAAGCAGGTTTCGGCTCACTAGAAGGGAAAGTCTGGAACTTATGTGTCAGCATCCAATGTTCCCCAAGGGAGATGGACTAGGCATGCTGGCAAGGAGCAGCCTGGAAATTAGAAGCGGATGAATTTTAAAATGGGTCGAGGTTCTTCATTGACCTATCGTGAAAATTTCCAGGTGTTGGAAATGCGCGCATATGGTCCCAGTAATTATAAAAGGAAGTGATAACATGAGATTTCACCGTTTTTTTGACTTGATTAGTGCATGTTTTAGAGTTGTTTTTATTTGCATATGTGTTATTATGTTGGTATTTTCTATGTTTTAAGGTATTTAGCTATTCTGGAGCCTTGTGCGAAGGAACGAAGCAAAAACTGACGAAATGCGGAAGGAATGAGGTTGGTTCATGCTGGTGGGGACCACCATGGTGTTCACCATGAGGTGGCCATGAGCGGTCCTTGCACCAATGGTCAAAAGACCAAGTCAAGCCCAGTCTGCAAGCATGGCGCTCGCCATGAGGGGTGTCGCAGTCGCCACACCTTATGGATGTCAAACAGTCACAAAAGGGTTTCCCTTGGTCTCCAAGCCTCCACAGACCGTCCCAACATTTTCTCCACGAACTGGAATTGGTTTCTAGTTGATTTCTAGGGTTTTGGACTCCTATAAATACACCTTTCATGCTACTTTCAGGGGGATCCAAGTTTTGTGCACACTTAGGCCATAGTCTGTCCAATTGCAAGCCTAACCCTTCACACCGAAGAGTTATCACATCGTGAATTGAGTCTGTATCAAGTTTAGATCATCCTTGTACAAGTTTTATTTCCATCGAGATTATTTTAGCATTTATTGTATCAGATTCAAGACTCTGTCCGGAGCAGGTTTTTATTTAATTACTTTATTTACTTTCGTCGTCTTTATTTAACTTCCCGTTTATCTTATACTTCCGTTTAAACCGCACCTTTTAATTACGTTTCGCCATGTTTTATCCTGTTATCAAATTAATTGTATTTATTTACATTATTATGTCAAGCTAATTTTATTGGTGTTGAGATGTGAGGACTTTAATTGAACGTATCCTTATCGTTCTTATAGAATTACCTTTGGGGATGTTTTGGTTTTTAAACAATTTGACTGCGTCTTATTTTAATCTGCCCCTACAAAAGTGGGACAGTGAAATTACCGGGTAAGATCAAAATCCGTCTGGTACAAATGATTTAAATTGTTAAGTTCTTAGTTAATAAATTCCACGAAAGCCTTTTATTAATTAACCAGGGAAGTCTAAGATTTCTAGCAAGTTGGTTTTAAAACTATTTACGAACGCGCGCGTTTATAGGTTTAGGATCCGGTACTTAAGCGGAAGCTTAAAAACCCTTTTTAACTTAAAATTTCCAATCAAAAATCACTTTTATATTGAGTAAAGAGTTTAATTTCTTAAAAATAGGCTTACTACTTTAATGTATTAGGCGCCTACCATGAGTGGCGATGGAGGGTATAAATTAGAGAGTAAGTTTGGTTTTGTGTGCATGTGAAGGTAGCGGGATTATACCTGAGTGAATCGCACATTCAAAGATACAACAGAGTCGCCACCGAACTTTATTTAGTCCCAAAAGACAAGGAAAATATCGATAAAACCCAAGGGGAAGAGAAACGGGTCAGGGGGTCGGTTATGTGAAAGGAAGGTACTAGCGCCTTACGCATCCGTCGTACTCGACGAGAACCATTTCGCTTGCTTCTAGGCATGGATGGGTTATCAATCTAAAGGCTTCTAGCTAAAAGAAGAGAGAGAAAAGAAAAGAAAAGAAATAAAGAAAGTGCTCGCGGAGAATTAGGGCCCTCGTGCCTATGCCCTCATAGTGCAATGAGGAAATCAGAGTGTCGTAGTTCATGAAACCAGGGACAACGAAGAGGAATGAAAGAAGGTGGAAGTGTGCTCGCCAAGATCATCACAATCTTGTGCCTACGTATCTTACATTCGAATGAATAAAGAATCAGAGCGTCTATAGTTTGGGAAACAAAGATGAGAAAAGGAAAATGGCGTCAAATCCAAGAGCAAAAGAAGTAGAGAAAAACTCCGCTGGGATACAAAGAAGGATTTGTGTCGAAACCAAGAAAGGAAAAAGAGCAAAAGGACAATAGAGACTCCACTAGGGACTAAGAGGACAAAGCGACTGTGTTGGGGATCAAACAAAGAAATGGTGTCAAAACCAAGGGAGTAGAGATTCAGTATGTTAACTGACTGACAGAGGTTTACCGGAAAAAGGAATCGAAACTCTGTGTGGAAAAAGGGTTTAGTGTAAACAGGCAGGCTGTGATAAACCAAATTGAGAGAGTATTGAACCAAGAGAAGGTGTTTGACTCTGAAGGGACTTCGGTATATTAATTGATAAACAGTGATTAACCGGAAGAAAGAAAAAATTGCAACTCCGCGGGGAGAAAGGTTTTAATAGATAGACTGTGGTCAACCAAGAAATCGGGTGTAGAACCAAGCGAAGGTTGTGACCCCAAAGGACGGGTGTGGAACCAAACAAAGGTTGAGACCCAAAGGAGTTCAGTACACTGACTGAACAAGCAGTATCTAACCGAAGAAAGGGTATTTGAACCAAAAGAAGGTTACCAACCCAAGGGTGCGAGTATTCGAACCAAAAGAAGGTTACTAACTCGCAGGGTATTGGTTTTAACAGAAGGACTATGATTAACCAAAAAGAATGAGTGATTAACCAAGAGAAGGTGATTAACTCAAAAGGGGCTCAGTATATTAACAGATAGACTGTGATCAACTGAAAAAATGGGTGATTAACCAAGAGAAGGTGATTAACCCAAGAGGAGCTCAGTATGTTAACAGATAGACTGTGATCAAGTGATAAGACATGCAAATTGGTGTTTTAACTGACAGACAGTGGTTAACTAATCAAAGGGAGAGGAACCAAGTGAAGGTTGCGAACTCCGTTAGAGTTTCAGTGTTTAACAGAAAGACCGTGTTTGACCAAATAAACCAATTGAGACTCTTTTGGGGAATCAATAAGCAATGATTGACCAAAAGAAAGGAATATTGAGACAAGAGATGAGTGTTAACCCAAGAGACAATGATCTTTAACCAAGAGAATGGTGATTGATCAAAAGAGCGATTGAAAAAGGCAAGAGTGATCAAGGATAGACTCGACTGAGGGTTGAGAGACGTTACAGCTTAGAGATAAAGACGATTATTCCAGGCACAAGGTCATTCATCCCCTACCCAAAATAACCAAGATGATTGTAGGAATTCTCCACTCTCATCCCTTCTCTAGCACCAAAGTATACTGCAGAAATTGAAACAGACAGCATAACAGCGCCAATATGTACAGTGCTCTAGTGCGTTGTGAGGACTACCGACTCAGCAGGGGATCAAGAGAACAAGACTCTAAAGGAAGCCCAAAGAGAGGAAAAAGGGATAATCAACTAATCGAAACAAGGTTTTGATTAATCAATCAAAGGGAATTGATGTGCTAACAATTTTCCAAAGAGATGAAAAGTCATTAAAGCAAAAGTGGGGATTATTGATTATACAAGATTAAGCTCATTCTTTGTAGAACAAACTAAAAACCAACATGAATGAAGGTGCAAAACAGTACCAAATATCAATTAGCATGTATCACAAATCATGTTATCTTGTGAGCAAAAGATGTGCAAGAATGATCATGACCAAAGTAATGCCAAAAATGCAAGCAATTATGTAATCGATAATGTTAGAGCAAAAGTTGTCTCTACAAGTCGTCTCTATGTTTTGATGATAACAATGGTATTTGTGAAAGAATGATTTTATGTTCTAATGTGTGTTGTGTGCAGATCATAATCATAGAAGATATCAGATCCAACAAGCACCAGCCAGATGTGCGTAATTGATTATATGCGAAGTTACTATGTGTGACACAAGTCGCAAGAAGCAAGTATGCTTTTGTATCTGATCATGATCAGTCAGATCCAAGGATGCCGATATTGCTATTGCAATGCTCTTGTGGATGCTCTCTGAGAAAGGTTATGATTCTGAAGATAGGGAAGCTTCTGAAGAGATAATGTTATAGATAACCGAAGTGCTGAATATTCCTAATGGACAAGTTCTGAAGACGGAAGACTTGAAAGATCTGAAGACCCAGTTATAAAGTCTCTACTCATGCTTCAATTAATTACCATCAGAAGCCTCTGAAGATTTGAAGACAAATGTTACCGTTAGCAATGACTGTACACCGTTCTAAAAGACCAATCTCATCACTTCTACAGTAAAAAAGAAGATATGGCAGTACAACTTTAATCATTGCATAACGACTCTTTTCAAACGGCCAAAAGCTCTCCAACGGCTATATTTTACTTGGCTATTTAAAGGAAAGGAGTATACGCTTCTGAAGGTGTCGAAATCGATGTAATGATAGCCACAACAATGAGTTCTCGTTGTAACACTTAATATCCAAAGCTATCACCATTTACACACGACCATTGTTGTTGAAGCTCAAGATCATAAATCAACAAAACAACAACAATTAAAACAGAAGTTGTTGATGAAGAAGACACCATTGCAAATCAGTCAAGTCATCAACCACCTTCTCGTCTGAGCTACATTGAAGATCTGAAGCAAGGAGTTGTTGCTCAAAGCTTGCTCAACTAAGAAGACGAAGAAGAAGAAGATCTACAAGATGTCAACAACTGTCAAATCAACATACATCTTTGTAGTTTCTTAAGATAGCAAGGAGATGTTGCTCACATCTTGCTTGAACACTTGTGTGTTCTTCTGTACTTAAACTTAGGAGTTGTCTGCTTGTTAAGAAGCATCATTGTAATCTCTGGTTTAACTAATTCTATTTGAATTAGGATTCCTTGAGTGGTCAGTGTGACCGGAGACTCAAGAAGACAATGGCTTGGTTTCATTGTGGTAAATCCTGAAATAGGGTCAGTAAACGTTATATTCGCTGTGAAGAATCCCTGAACGTTTAGCTGTGAAATCCTAGCAGTAGATCTTGCGAGATTGGAACCTGCAGGTCAATGTTCGTTATATTCATTAAGTTGAATCCCTAAACGGTTCATTGTGTGTTAGTCACAGCTGCGGTTGTGCAGGTTGTTAGTCACCGGTTGTTGCCCGTGTATCTGTAATCGGATTTGGTTATAGTGGATTAAGTCCTTGAGTTCAAGGCAAAATCACCTGAGGAGGGTGGACTGGACTAGCTTGGGAATGTCTCAAGTGAACCAGGATATATCGTGTGTTCTTTACTCTTGCTTATGCTTTGATTTATTGTTTATGTATTACTCTAGATTATTAGAACCTTACATAAACAAATCAGAACCTTGCATCTTAACTTTGATAAGTTTTCGCACTGTAAGTTCTGAATGATGCATATCTTATTCAGACTCTCCCTGTCATATATGCTTTACGCATTGACAAGTCTGAATGCTACTTCGCATGTCAGAGTCTCTCAATGAACTCTGATGTTCTCTTAGTGCTTTAACGATAAGAGGCGAAAAGTTTTTAAAGAGTGAAAACACAATTCAAACCCCCCATTTCTTGTGTCTTTCTCGCACCTTCAATTAGTATCAGAGTCCCAGTTCTGTTATTGATGGATATCAAACACTTAACAGTGTCAGAAAAAGATCTAGATGCGGTGCGTAGAAATACTCTGGGTGAGATTTCAATCCACTTAAAATTTTTGTAACAGCTCAAAAGATGACTATGAACAAAATTGTAATCAATCGGATTACTTGAGCAAGTCACTGATTCTGGAGGTTTTTGCAGTTATCAACAACTAAATCTTCCTCACTTAAGCCTTGATGAAGATTGAAGAATCAGCTGATAAGACAGACTCATCAGATAAGAAGTAATATCTGTTGAATACTTATCCTAGAAGATACATGTGGATAAACCACATATTTGCTAAAAGTTGAATCATCAGAAAACAAGAAATCTTGTTTGCTGAAGATTATTTCTTTATGAGTTTTTAAGATGTTTTCAAGAAACGAATTAGGTCCACCCTTGACTTTCTCGTTTGAAACTCATTAAGAATTTCTTCATGTAAAGAAGAAAGATTGTTGTTCTATGGTTTTGAACTTCAGAACGAAGTCTGTAGAAGAAGTCAGAAAGCTGAAGAATTCAAACTCTTAGAAATGATTCAACATCTGAATCTTAACTGATCAAGCAGTTAAAAGATTCAATGAAGAACTGAATATTGTTTTCTTGAAAAGCTTTGCAGAAAACTGAAAGAATATTCAGGAAGAAGAAATCCAATGATTCATCAAGAATTTAATTAAGAATGAATTCTAAGTCTTGATTGAATTAACACAGACGATTAAGTTCTGTTATCTTGAGATTCTATCTCAGTTGAATCAAATATGATTGGTCAGATCACTATCTGATAATTCTCTCAGAACTTCATAAATCCTAAATCAGAAGATATTCAACTAGAAGCAAACACAAAAGTCATATACTCGAAGCCAAAAAGAATCTAAGTCCCTGATGTTGTTCAGAATGAAGAAATCAGCTGACATTTTTTTCAAAAGCAGATATGTTGTAAATCCTTGATGGACTAAATCTAAACGAGTTAGATCAGCATCACAAGAACAAGATTGTCATGCAAACTTTGTCATATGTTCCACACATGTTTGATGATACTTGGTTCTGAACAGGCTTCGCATTTGTTTAAAGAAATAAAGTCAGAAGATGTTTTGAGATACTAACTAATTCTCCTTATTACATAACTTTTCAGAAGTTTATGTTTAAGCTAAAGAATTAGTGACCTTCTGACGTTCAGTATCTCCACACTCTGAGGATTACCTTCAGAAATCAGATGAATACTCCTAAACAATAGAATGTAGTGGTCATCTGAAGAGAAGACTGATGCTAGTCTCAGACTAGAGATCCGAGTCAGAAGACATCGATATTTATTCAATGTCAGATCCCTCTGAAGAAAGCAGAAGCTGAAAGATGATGATCAGAAGCTAAGAGTTAGATTGGAAAGCACTCAAAATCCCTGTAAAAAGATTTCAGAATCTCTAAGGTATGTTTTTCCTCATTCATGATCATCCTTATTATCGAAATTTAAAATAGTAGCAATAATTTGAACTTCATCATTCACTGACATATTAGGTTTATTAAAACTATAATAAGATTTTCACGTTTTTATGATTCGACAAATATTGAAAGTAAAATAAGCAATTATGATTACCTTGTGTCAGTTACTCCCTTACGGCTCATAAATACACATCTATTCGTATCCCCTTTTATGATCTGCTCTGACAACCTCTATATAGAGTCTATAACACGTCTTGTCATCTCAAAGCTGACCTTCATAGCTACTCATAGCTATTCTCGAAAATAATGAACCCTATCTATTCTAGTTCATTAAATAACCATTGATCCTAAGTCCTTCCCACATCATTTCCGATATTCTAAGAATAATCATTCTTTAATTATCTCATAGTCTAATTTCCTTCTCTCTCTCTCACAAACAAATTCACTCATGTTCAAAAATGACTTCCCACAACATCAGAGGAGAAACTTCTGATCTTGAACTCCTGAAGGAATTTACTCTGAATGTAAACCTTCTGCCTCAACTCAACAAAACAAGTATTCTCTCTGGAATCAAATTTCAGAACTGGGAAAACTACTTCAACATGCTTGTTGGACCAGTCTTTCCCGCGCTCGTAACTGAGTTTTGGGCAAATGCTCGAGTACTAGAATATGATTTTGGCAAAAATACTATCTTATCTGTGGTTATTGGCTATCCAGTCTTGATCAACCCTACCATCATAGCTAAAGCCATTAGGTGTGTTGAAGATGGTGTGACTGTGGAAAGAAATATCAACAGTCATAGCTTCGACAGGCGTATGCATGTCATTTTTTAGACTGAAGGTCGTCCCACTTAACCATGTACCCTCACTCTGATTGCCAAAGATAGGTACAAGCTAATGGTAACTAATTTAAGACCAAGAGAAAGAGGAGCAGGATGGTTGTTTTACAAAGAAAGATTATTTATTTTCTTTTTAGTGTCTAGGATCAAAATAAACCTACCACAATCCATGTACAACCACCTAAAGGAAGAAATTAATCTGTCTAGGCAAGACACAGTCTACCAAGTTCCCTACTGCAGGGTTATCTCCCATATTCTTGATCTTCAAGGAGTAGTTAGTCATTGCAGAAGAAATGGAATGACTAAGAAGATCCTTCCTGAGTTTTGTCAACATATGACCTTCTTAGTCTAAGATAGGAAGTTAGTTTTTCTTAGGATCACAAGTTACTCTAGGCCCTTTTCTGTCTGTCCTTATGTTCTAAACTTGACTTGTATCTTCTTGATCAATTATTGAAGTATCCATATTTAAGAAGTGCTTATCCTTTTTTTTGAATGATTAATTATATGTTCACGATGCCTTGATTAAATATAAATTTCATTAATTATTAATTAGGCATTATAAGTGAATCACATGAAAAGTTTTAGGATTATCTAGAAGCCACAAATCTTTCTTAGGTCGTAATTATCTGACGATTACTATTACCACTCATAAGAAATAAGTCGTGGTTCTTGATCGAATAAACTTCTCTCATTAAAAATCAATCATTAAACCTCTTTTCCCACATTACTTAACCTATCCAGGAAAAATCAACCGTTACCCTTTCAAATTCTCAAAGATCTTACTCTCCTCATTCATCTATAAAAAAGGCTTAACCCTTAATCACTTATCACAACTCTCACGCTATCTAAACTCTACCTAAGTACCTTCTACTTTGATCACTCTATCATTTTCAACAATGGCTTCCTTCTCTCAAAACGATTTAACCCCCATAACCACACATACTCCAGTTGAAAACCTCCTCGTCAGATCGAAAACAATTGTGAACTTTGAAATTCTGGTACAGATGTGTGATGTCTCGTGCAATGTCACAACATCACAATCTGCTGTCTGAACAAGGCAATAATAGTAACATTAAATCAACACATGGATTGTTCACCCAGTTCGGTCTAACTACCTACATCTAGGGGCATACCAAGCCAGGAAGGAAGTCCACTATTAGTAGTATCAAATTACAGACTCAACAGACCAGTTGACAATCTACCTAATTTAATCACTACCCAATTACCCTTCTACCTAAGTCCTCCCTAGGTAAGAGACTTCATCTCACTTCCAATCATCGCAATGATGTCTAGCAGTCAACAACACCGCCACTGCATCAACAACTTGATTACCAACAACTTTACAAACACATAAACATAGAAGACACACTTCCATGACACACATTGGAGTTGCTTCAAAGCTTCCTCCAAGAACAATACCTAACTCATTACCTACAGGTTTCTGAGTAATAACACAGTGACCATCTCACAGCTCGAGTGGTTCACTTTGACAAAGCCCTAATGATCTACATCTTGGACCCGTACCTTTTCTTAGGTTACAACCATTCTATTTATAATATGATCCCAACTGGATTTGGGCCTTCAAATCATATCAAATCTTCTGTAACAAATCTGCAACAGATCCTGCTTCTAAATAGATCTTCAATCAAATCTTCAATTAAGTCTTCAATAATTAACTCTGAATATTCTCCATATCTTTATGCTTTAAATTCACAACAAACTAATCTTCTTCATAACTGATTGTACCAGGAAATTCACATCCAATCTAACTGACAAATCTCCTTAAGCCAACATAATCAGCGCAGCCCTAAAAACATTCCAGCCTGATGTTTTAATGTTCTGGTATAGTGATGTTAAGACATCGCATGTGACATCATCTTCAGCACTTTAACTCTTCAACCATATTCACCAACCAGAATGTTAGCCCAAAGCATAACAATACTGTTAGAAGCTCATGTTGCAACATCAACCATGACATCAGCATTGTTTTAACAAAATTTCAGCCAATTACAAGAACTTACAATCTCCCCCTTTGGCTAATTTTGAGATTACAGCATTAATTACAACCCTACACTACTGTTAGACGTTGTCTGATCCTAACAATAAACATCAGTAGCTGCTGTGTACTGCATCCATGGAGAATCATCTTCTTGGCTAATTTTGAATGATGTTGGGACATCACATCACCACATAACAGCAACTCCAGGCAGCACATCAGGAGGTGCACATGAGGAAGAAGATATCCAACACTTCCCCTTAATACAACACATTTCTTTTTCCTTTCAACTCAGACCCAGAGTAAATGTAGAAGACTCCTCCAGAAAAGAAATGTGTGTCTATTCATCAAAGACCAATGGTGGCATAAGATGATTCTGCACACCTTCATTGATCAGACACTGGGTTTAATCCGTGGCATAAGATGAAACTTAAGAAGTATCAATCTATTAACCCAGGTAACTCAGAACACAGGTCACAACTGTGTTCATAACTCAGGACACAAGTCACAAAGAACTCAACACCAACTTTGGCTGAGACCTCCTTCTGCAACAGCTGGAACTGCAGACTCCAGACATAACATCTGCGCAAACCATTTAGCCCATCTCTTTCCTTTCTCCCCCTTTTTAGCCACAAATTGGCAAAGGAAACCCTCACAAAACCAGACCCAAGAAGTGCTCACCCAAACACGAATGAATGCCATAAGACATATGAGATAAGAACACTCACTGGCTGAAGGAGAACAAAATAACCCCTATAAATAGCTGACCAGCAACTTTGGAATTAACGAGCCTTGAATAAGTCAAGGTTCTTGGTCCAAGAAACGCTATTTTAGGTATCAAAAATTGCATTCAAATTCAATGCCTACCTTCCAAAAACTGCCTTGACTGCCTTAAATATTTCACAACTGAATCTTACCATAAATTAGACCAATAACGCTTCATGCAAAGGCAGAGACACGTGTTTCGACTTATCCTTGCACTGCCGACCAAAACAATTCCTTGTTTGGCTCTAGAGAAACATGTCATGTATCATGTTCTGACATCGTATCAGACATTGTCTGCTGGCTCACAAAATTACCAACCCAAGACTCCTCAGAATACAACTTTCAATGATCAGCACAACTCACAATCCCTTCTAGATTCCTTTAGACCAGCAGAGAAAAACAACTTCTTTAACAAAGGATCAACTCCCCCTATCTAAGCTAACCAGTGCACCTTTGCAAGAGGAACACCTTAAATGAATGGAAAACATAAGACTCATCTTCATGTCTTCAAGATCGCACTCTCAGTTCAACTCACCTGCTGAACACATTCACTTAATGCTTAATCCTCAACCAATCCAAATACCAAAAATCACATGATTCCCTCTTGATTGGTTATCTTCTCATGCTCTAAAACTCACATCTTGCCAGGCTGATCAACTTCTCTCATAGTCTTCATTCATCCTTTCAGGAATGCTTCACACAAACATCCACAAGTTCTGAGGCACAATTACACTGCCTTCCACTATACTTTAGGTCACGTCCACGCCTAGACAAGTGTGACATCTCCCATCGACAACAACCCCTACTGAGTTCTTCCAGAAATTGTAGAGAAAAACACATTCTCCCAGACACAGATACGGTTGCCCGTCAGACTCCTCCTTAGAGGCATGTGTGCTCTAAATTCAACCAATTAGCTTCACATGTCTAGAACCATCCAATGCCAACCAACAGCCTAATGTCATAACAAGTTATCTGACATTATGTCCTCATAAGATTCACCTAATCTCCACAATCTTGATCAACATGCAATCTTCACAATATATGTACCTTTGCTGCAGAATCCATAGACAAGTACTCCCCCTGTCATGGTCAACTAATGCTCCAGATGAATATGAACATTTGAGCACTCTTACTGTACTTTTACTTTTGGTGAACACAACCACTGCTCCCAAACTCCACGAAATCTCAGCTTACTTAACAACTTAGCTGAGATCCAAAAGGCTTTTTGATCAACTACTCCTTTTCTGATACAATTCCTCTGCCACTACCTCCACTAGTTGATGTTGATCTTCCAAATTAGTAGTCATGCTTTGCCAGACATACTACTCCACTTCTAATCCATCAACCTCCATATGCGCAATCTCAATCATGATGTTACAACAACATTAGGGACATCAGCTTCTCATTGCCATTCCAAGGACTCTTTTTCCCAAACTTTTTACCTGGCTTTAGCAGAGCCCTCCATCATCCAACTCTCCAAAGGCAGTCATTCCCTATCATTCTCCCGTATGATAATTGGAATACTCCTGATCAGTCGATGAGACTCTTCACCTTCAAACTTTCAAGCAATTAATACCTGATCAGCTTCAGTCTTCTCTACATCCTCCATCCAAGATAGACCTTCTACTTCATCATTCTCCCATATGACTATGTAGACGCTCCTTAGACATAATGTAGGCACCAGGCACAATCATCCTTCACCAAGGAAACTCAGCCCAGATACTGTCTCCACACTAACAATAACTGCCATAAGTACGATCTTTTGAAGCATCCTATTGTTCATTCCTGTAGATCACATCACTAGCTAAGGCTCCTGATGTTAAGCTAGATGTCAGAACATTATGACAACCAACTGTTGAATTCAGCTCCTCCTTCTGCCACTCAGAAGAACCTCCTCCCTTTGCAGAAACAGATTTCCATGCTCTCAATCAGGTTTGAGTAGACAACCTCCATCCTGTTCAGAACCTCCAAAGACTTCAAACCTACCACATCTGAATAAGTAGTCCAAGACTACCTCATAACAATACCAAGGAATGCCACTTCCCTTAGTAGAGCCGTCACAAGAAAGCCAGAGATAACAGCCACTTATCCTCGACCTTTACAACCAGAGCAAACACCGTGCTCCCAACCACTTAGATCAGAAATAAACTGATCCAAGTTGAAACCCTCAAGATTATGATGTCTTCAACAGCACCAATAAAGAGCCACACAGAGAAGAGTATATTCTCAACACTTCAACAGTCCTGCACTTTTACATTAGACATATACATAGTCTCCCGTCTATGTATTTTGTCATTAGTTGAAAGCACCTCCTCAAAAGCAGATAAATACTCAACTCCAGTCAAGGTAACCACCATCTGCTGAATCTTCTCCAAACCATCATGACTACCACAAAACTCTTCAAGGTAAGGTCGGTGTCTTGATCTTTCATTCTATTCTTAAATGATGTTTCAGCATCAGTTCTGACATATCTCCTAATCATATTCATTCACACATGTCTCTTTGTAGGGAACATACGAGAGCATATCAGCATCTTCCAGGATTAGACCAACAAGACTGTAGTAACTTGCATCACACACTCTTCCAGAGGCTTCTTCTAAAAAGCACAAGGTTCAGGCCTTCTAACCAAAGACTACCTGCTACTTTGAATCCTTCAAGGCACAATACTGAAAAATCTCGAGCAAACACCAATTGACAATCGGCAGAATTGCCCTGCTACTGCACACAAACTCTTGGATGCCATCTCCCTTCTCTTCAACTAGCTCCTACTGAACAACCTCTCAAACATTGTTCAACTTCACAGCTTCAGTGATCCTTCTAAGCAGCTACACTCTAATAGGTCTTGACTTATCATTTACTATAAACTGCTAATGTGAAGCACGCTGTCAAGACATTAGAATTGACATATTAAGCTCAGCTTCTTTCTTGATGAAACCACCAATAAGCTTAAGAGATGACTGATCAAGATCTTTACTCCCGCATGAAAGATTTGACAGTGATACTCTTTTGCTTTGGCTCTACCTTCTTCTTTCACCATAAGGAATCACTGTTCCAGACAGATTGATCTTCAATGTTTGATTTAAACTATATCCATGTCATAAGATCCATTCACCTTTTGATCACTCAATCCTCAAGTATCTTTGAAGTTGTCTAGCAGAGAATATCCTGCTGAGGAGACCAAACCCTAATGTATTTCCAAGAGAATTCCTTCCTAGAATCTCACCACCAGAGATACAAGAACCAATCCAGGGTTACATCAGATATCAGCAGCGGAACACACAACAACTCCTCAACAACCTTCAGGCACTACTCAATAATCCTTGCACACCATCACTATAAACCAAGTGCCAATAAAAAGGTTCAAACTCACAACAACAGTTCTCCACCAAAGCTACATACCCTGTCATGAATAGTCCATCCTCCACTCAAGGGACCATGCAAACAACTCTATGAACTGACCAAGTCCATAACTCAGCAACACTATCTTCCTTGCTCTTGAACCAGAAAGTATCTTCCCTAGATCTCATCCAGAAACAGGCAGGATGCCTGCTCTGATACCAATTGAAATTCTGGTACAGATGTGTGATGTCTCGTGCAATGTCACAACATCGTAATCTGCTGTCTGAACAAGGCAATAATAGTAACATTAAATCAACACATGGATTGTTCACCCAGTTGGTCTAACTACCTACATCTGGGGGCATACCAAGCCAGGAAGGAAATCCACTATTAGTATTATCAAATTACAGACTCAACAGACCAGTTGACAATCTACCTAATTTAATCACTACCCAATGACCCTTCTACCTAAGTCCTCCCTAGGTAAGAGACTTCATCTCACTTCGAATCATCGCAATGATGTCTAGCAGTCAACAACACCGCCATTGCATCAACAACTTGATTACCAACAACTTTACAAACACATAAACATAGAAGACACACTTCCATGACACACATTGGAGTTGCTTCAAAGCTTCCTCCAAGAACAATACCTAACTCATTACCTACAGGTTTCTGAGTAATAACACAGTGACCATCTCACAGCTCGAGTGGTTCACTTTGACAAAGCCCTAATGATCTACATCTTGGACTCGTACCTTTTCTTAGGTTACAACCATTCTATTTATAATATAATCCCAACTGGATTTGGGATTTCAAATCATATTAAATCTTCTGTAACAAATCTGCAACAGATCATGCTTCTAAATAGATCTTCAATCAAATCTTCAATTAAGTCTTCAATAATTAACTCTGAATATTCTCCATATCTTTATGCTTTAAATTCGCAACAAACTAATCTTCTTCATAACTGATTGTACCAGGAAATTCGCATCCAATCTAACTGACAAATCTCCTTAAGTCAACATAATCAGCGCAACCCTAAAAACATTCCAGCCTGATGTTTTAATGTTCTAGTATAGTGATGTTAAGACATCGCATGTAACATCACTCTTCAGCACTTTAACTCTTCAACCATATTCACCAACCAGAATGTTAGCCCAAAGCATAACAATACTGTTAGAAGCTCATGTTGCAACATCAACCATGACATCAGCATTGTTTTAACAAAATTTCAGCCAATTACAAGAACTTACAAACTTTAATAGTTTAAAATCAAATGGATGTGATGTTACTCCCTCGATGGAAACTCAAGGATGGAGTAACTATTTCAAGAGGTTGGAAGGACCAACCTACGGTTTTTTGGTTAAATATTTCTGGATTCATGCTAATACAGGCTCAACAATCATTGCTTCTTCGATTTTTGGAAGGAAAATCTTCATTTCTGAGAAGACCATTGCAGATCTTTTGATGCATGACAATAACAGATTCAGAATCACTAAAGATCTACTTAGTAAGGAAAGAGAGGATAAGGTCATGGCGTCTATCTTCAAAGAAGGAGTTGAAGTTGAGAACCAAATATTCTCAAATCTGAAGGATTCACTACAAGTTTGGTTCATAATCCTGCAAGGAAATGTTTTTCACCATCTTCCTTCAAATCAACTTAATGACACCAAAAAATGTGTCATATTCCTTCTCCTTAAAGGAATTAAGATACATCTTCCTTCAATCCTCTTCAAACTTCGTAAGGAAGCTATAAGAAACTCCAGAACTGGTTCTGACGCGGAAGTCAGGCATATTCCATATGGAAGACTCGTTTCTGATGTTTTGGTTGAATCAGGAGTAATTGATGATATTTTAATTAATGAGGGAGAATCAAGAAAGCTGTTTAAAAGCGCATGAAAGATTCTCAGATTTAAGAATCTTAAAAGAGAAGACGCCGCTCTAGATAATACGTCGTTTAGGAAATTGATGTTGGCCACAAGGGTTCCTGTTGAAGGATTTCCAAACTTCACAACATACAATCAGATAGAAGTGGCAAACTATCTGAAATAATTTAAGGAAGAAGACATTGGTGTATGGATTGATATGAAGAACATTACAGATGTGCTTCAAGAACTCTCAGAATGGAAAAGAAAAGGAAATAAGCAGAAAAATGCTGATAATGAAGAACCCTCGTCAAAAAGATCAAGGACTGTCAATGATACATTAATATCCTTCAAGGATAATGCCATCAACAAAATCCAAAGCTTAGTAGATATATCTAGTTCCAGCATAGATCCCACAGAAATGGGAAGTATCTAGACTGAATTCCATGGATGGATCTCAGAAGAAATTGTGAAGAACAAGAGGCTGGCAATTACACAAGCTGAAGTCAAACAACTGCATGCTTCAGAAACCGATGAGTCTGGAAGCTCATCCTCGTCCTCCTCCTTATCATTAGGCACATCTTAAACTAACCTCTAGGAACCTATTTTCATTAAGTCTATGTTTTGATCACTCTGAACTACTTAGGATTAATGATTAATCCATGTTTTGCTATTAATGAAATATCTTTTGAATCTTTTTGTTCATTATCATATTGGTCATGTTCTAAATGCTTATATGCTCAAACTTTTTAATGATGTCAAAAGGGGGAGAAATAGAAACATGATTTTGATTATAAATCTTAAAAGAATAGAATGCAAAACTCAAACGAGTAAATCTATGATAATGCATTTACCACTAACATTTGTTTGATGTTTATCGAGGAACTCTGAACAAGTTCACTAGGCATTCTTAGAACATGTCAAAAAGAAAGAACTCTGTTAAAAGTTCTTATGAAATGTTTAGTCATATGATCAAAGTTGTACACTTCGTGAACATGTGTTCAGAATCAGATTTACCCAGTACTGTTCAGAAGTTGAGAACTTTCTGAAAGACAAAGATATCGTGATTCTTGTTTCACTTTGTTCAGAAGCTGTAAGATGTCTAAGAATATGATACTCAGAACATAAGAATCAGAAGAAGGAAAGCTCTGAAAGCAGTCAAGACAAAGTCTACATCTCAAGATGCTCTTCAGAAGAACTAAGCAAATCAGAAGTCGAAGATTGCCTGAAAATCTGGATTGAAGATCCAAGAAGAAGAAGTTATGATTTTCACCAAGAATTCAATTGAGAAGAAAATAATTTGGTATCAGACCAAATCTACACTTGTCAATCAGACTCAGTATATAAAGATTGGTATCCGACTCAGTCTGTAGTAATATCAATCAGAGCTAAGCTGTGAAATGTTTTCAAATACCTTCATTGGTATTAATTTCAGCATACTACGAAAATACCTTTCAATTGGTATCAAACTCAGCCTACTTTGGTGTCATACTAAGAATCTTGATTAACATTGGTATCAGATTCAGAATCAAGCTTTGATTGATCACTAAATTATCTTTCTATTAGTATTAGATCAAGAATTAAGCTTTGATGAACCACTGAGTTGTGACAGTAACAAGGTTCTGAGATGAAGGCCTGTGTTCAAAGTCAAACTCTGAAAAGTCATGATCTATTGGTGAATTAAAATTAATATATCTGAATTACGATTCTGAAGATCCCAATACCTGACTTATGGAAACTAAGGGGAGACTACTCAGAAGATTCAATTGTTAAAATCTATAATCTTCATCAAGTCTGAAACTCAGGGGGAGTTTCTTAAGACAGTGCTATTTCTGATAAATAGCGAGGCTATGTTATTAGATAAGAACTGTTCTGTTTTTGTGCTAAAATGATTCTGCTGAAAAGTAGAAAATGCTTCAGACGTCTCTGAAGATTATGAGCTCTGATACGACGTACAAAGGAACTTAGTTCTAAAGATCTGAAGACGAAAGTTTTGATGAACTAGTCCAGATGCTGAAGAATTTTGTCTCCTTAAAGACAAGATAGAGAAGTATTCCTTTTTTATTCTTTGTTATGGCAACTCAAATTGTTATTTTGTGAGTCTTTGGATCATATGAAATTCTAGATGATCACAGATAAAACTTTGAGGATACCACATTTAGGGGGAGCTGTTGTTCCGGACTCTGAATATGTTTAGTTTTGGTGATTACCTTGTATAAAATGTTCAATCAAAATACATGGTTTTGTCATCATAAAAAAGGGGGAGATTGTTAGAGCAAGAATTGTCTCTACAAGTCGTCTCTATGTTTTGATGATAACAATGGTATTTGTGAAAGAACCATTTTATGTTCTAATGTGTGGTGTGTGCAGATCATAATCATAGAAGATACCAGATCCAACAAGCACCAGCCAGATGTGCGTAATTGATTATATGCGAAGTTACTATGTGTGACACAAGTCGCAAGAAGCAAGTATGCTTCTGTATCTGATCATGATCAATCAGATTCAAGGATGCCGATATTGCTGTTGCAATGCTCTTGTGGATGCTCTCTGAGAATGGTTATGATTTTGAAGATAACGAAGCTTCTGAAGAGATAATGTTATAGAGAACCGAAGTGCTGAAGATTCCTAATGGACAAGTTCTGAAGACGGAAGACTTGAAAGATCTGAAGACCCAGTTATAAAGTCTCTACTCATGCTTCAATTAATTACCATCAGAAGCCTCTGAAGTTTTGAAGACAAATGTTACCGTTAGCAATGACTGTACACCATTCTAAAAGACCAATCCCATCACTTCTACAGTAAAAAAGAAGATATGGCAGTACAACTTTAATCATTACATAACGACTCTTTTCAAATGGCCAAAAGCTCTCCAACGACTATATTTTACTTGGCTATTTAAAGGAAAGGAGTATGCGCTTCTGAAGGTGTCGAAATCGATGTAATGATAGCCACAATGATGAGTTCTCGTTGTAACACTTAATATCCAAAGCTATCACCATTTACACACGACCATTGTTGTTGAAGCTCAAGATCATAAATCAATAAAACAACAACAATTAAAACATAATTTGTTGATGAAGAAGACAACATTGCAAATCAGTCAAGTCATCAACCACCTTCTCGTCTGAGCTACATTAAAGGTCTGAAGCAAGGAGTTGTTGCTCAAAGCTTGCTCAACCAAGAAGACGAAGAAGAAGAAGATCTACAAGATGTCAACAACTGTCAAATCAACATATATCTTTGTAGTTTCTTAAGATAGCAAGGAGTTGTTGCTCACATCTTACTTGAACACTTATATGTTCTTCTGTACTTAAACTTAGGAGTTATCTGCTTATTAAGAAGCATCATTGTAATCTCTTGTTTAACTAATTCTATTTGAATTAGGATTCCTTGAGTGGTCAGTGTGACCGGAGACTCAAGAAGACAATGGCTTGGTGTCATTGTGGTAAATCCTGAAATAGGGTCAGTAAACGTTATATTCGTTGCGACGAATCCCTGAACGTTTAGCTGTGAAATCCTAGCAGTAGATCTTGCGAGATTGGAACCTGTAGGTCAATGTTCGTTATATTCATTAAGTTGAATTCCTGAACGGTTTATTGTGTGTTAGTCACAACTACGGTTGTGCAGGTTGTTAGTCACCGGCTGTTGCCCGTGCATCTGTAATCGAATTTGGTTATAGTAGATTAATTCCTTGAGTTCAAGGCGAAATCACCTGAGGAGGGTGGACTAGACTAGCTTGGGAATGGCTCAAGTGAACCAGGATATATCGTGTGTTCTTTACTCTTGCTTATGCTTTGATTTATTGTTTATGTCTTACTCTAGATTATCAGAACCTTACATAAACAAATCAGAACCTTGCATCTTAACTTTGATAAGCTTCCGCACTGCAAGTTCTGAATGATGCATATCTTATTCAGACTCTCCCTGTCACATATGCTTTACGCATTGACAAGTCTGAATGCTACTTCACATGTCAGAGTCTCTCAATGAACTCTGATGTTCTTTTAGTGCTTTAACGATAAGAGGCGAAAAGTTTTTAAAGAGTGAAAACACAATTCAAACCCCCATTTCTTGTGTCTTTCTCGCACCTTCAGGTAAATCGTGCATCAAATTATTGCAAGCATGCTTCAAACAGAGGCTAAACAGCACCTAAAACATCCACAAATATCAAGCATATCAAACCATGTAAATTAGAGGAGAAAAGAATGTCTAACAAGCTTGGAAAAACTCAAAAATGGCATTCTGTTACAGTGGTAATCGATTACCACAATGCAGGTAATCGATTACCTGCTTGAAAATAGCAGAATTAGTGAAAATTTATGCAGAGTAGTCGATTACCCTCATATGAGTAGTCGATTATACCTGTAACAGAGTAATCGATTACCCTCATATGAGTAATCGATTACCCTTTACAAATAACCTCCACTTCTTGATAATAAAGCAAGAGAAACTGTAAAGAAAGAACACAGTAAGTTTATACTAGTTCACTTGAGAAACTCTCAAGTTAGTCTAGTCCACCCGCCAAGGTGATTTTGCCTCTCTCAAGCGAGGTCTTAATCCACTAATCAAACTGATTAATACAATGCACAAGCTAAACTGCAAGTGACTAACAACAATCTCTAAGACACACTAGTCCTAGACTTCTCAAGAATTCTGACATAACCGGTCTCTTAAGGAAATCAAACAACTGTTTGAAAATACAATGCACAAGCCAAACTGCAAGTGACTAACAACACTAAAACTCACTGTCTTAGTCTTTCTAAAGCTTCTGACCTACCCGGTCCTTTAGGGAAAACAAATTTTCCTAAAGCTTCAGACCTTACCGGTCCTTTAGGAATCACAAACAACTGTTTGTTACAAAGGTTTGTTTACAATAATGATGCTTCTACACAAGCAGAGTAAACACAATTTCTAGCTCAATCTAACTTAGAGCGAATCTACACAGTAAGAACAATCTTCTTCTTTGTATTGTGGTGCTTTACTATTCACTCATAAATTCCTCTATTTCTTGAGTTCTTTCTTCATATGAATCAGTGTTTTTAATATTTATCTTTTCACACTGAGTGTTGCACTTGTTATCACTACTGATTCATTGAATGATCAAGTCTATATATAGCCAGAAAAAAATCCGTTGAAGGGCAGATCAGTAATATCAGAAAAGTACTAGCGACTTGAAATAATGTCATTATGTTGGGGTGAAACTCGTACGATGAAATCGTCCTTTGTACCACCAAATCAGGGTAGTGGAAAAGACGTGTTTGATATGTACTATGTACTATTTTCCCTCGTAAAAGTTTCATCTTCTTCTATCCATCAGAGGCTTCTGAGTTGATATGATTAAAACATGATCAGAAGAATAAATAATTGGGTCTTCAGAAACTCAAGTCTTCAGAATCTTCAGAAACTCGTTCACCAGAACCTTGTCTTCTGAATCTTCAGCACTTGTCTTCATAACCCTTATTCTTCAGAATCCTTAAGTCTTCAGAGTCTTCAGAACTTCGTTCACCAGAACCTTGTCTTCAGAATCTTCAACACTCCTTCTTCAGAACCCTTGGTTATCAGAAACATAAGTCTTCATAAGTTAACGACTTTAGAAGCTAAACAGACTTCAGAAGTAGAACATCAGAGTCACGCTCAGAAGTTAGAATCCAAGAGACGTTACAATAGCAACATAATGTCTTCTCATAATCTATCTGAATGTGATCAGATACAGAAGCAACCTTATTTCTTGGAACAAAAGCAGCTTTTATCACACAAAGTGATTTGCATATGGTTTTCAATTAAGATCAGAACCTGTTTGTTAAAACCATCAGAATAACAAATGTTAGAGTGCCAAAATTGTTCTCACATAAATACTCCATTGTTATCATCAAAACATAGAGATAAGATGCAGAACCAAATCTTGTTCTTACAATCTCCCCCTTTTTGATGATGATAAAGCCATGTATTTTGATAGAATAATTTATACAGGGTAATCACCATAGCCGACAAATTCAGTGTTTAAGCTCTCAGCTCCCCCTGAATCTGTTAATCTCAAGATTTCATTTATGCTTGTTCAGAGTCTCCCCCTGATCCCAAGACTCACAAAATAAAATTTGAGTTCTTCAGAACATAACAATAGAGAAGGAATACTTCCCTACAACAACTCATCAGAGTCTGACTAGAACACTAGGTCTTCATCTTAGAACCTGGTTACTATCAAAACTTTGATAAAAAAATCAAAACTTGATTTTGAGTCTGATTGGATGATGTCGCGCATCTCGTATCAGAGCTTCTTATCAGATCTTAAAGAAGAATCACAACTTCTTAAGTATCAGAGTTTGATTAGAAATGACTTCTCTTTTGTCAATCTTTTCTTGGATTCACCAATCTTATTAGATTCAAAGCCTGATTGGTTTTTATCAGAATATCATCCATTGCATAGCGTATCTTCTGAATAGTATATTTGAATCAGAGAATTGACTTGACTTGTTTTCAAGGAGATTTCTGCTTCTGACGCTTTGAGTCTGAATTTCATACTTTCAGAAACTTTACAACTTCTGAACACTATGATATCAAACAAGATTTCTTGACTCTCATAAAGTTCACAACTTCTGAACAGTATTGGAACATCTGTTTGAATAAACATATATTCTTGAAGTGTAAAAATTCTTAACCATGAATTATCAGAGTTGAAATTATCCATAAGATTTTCAATCTTTAGAGAGTAGGATCTTTATATTCAACCTGTCTAGAATGCTAAGTGAACTTTTTCTAAGTTTCTTAATTGAAACACCAAACAAATGGTTAGTTGCAAAAGCATTATGTAATGTTTGAGTTCGAGATTCTGAGAATGAGTACTATCAAAATCATTTTACTTTCTCCCCCGTTTTGTCATAATCAAAAAGGGTAATCAAAATTTTAACTAAATCATTTTGATTTGAAAGAATTTAGATAAGTTAAATTTAGTCATTTTCTTCCTTTTTATGGTAATCATTATGGAATGCAGTAAGACAAGATAAAGAAAATAAGGAAAGTACGTTGAAATTCTGGTATCAGATGTGTGATGTTAAGTGTGATGTCACAACAACACAATCTGCTATATGAACAAGGTAATAACAACAGTAAATCAACACAATGAATTGTTCACCCAGTTCGGTCTAACTACCTACGTCTGGGGGCTACCAAGACAGGGAGGAAATTCACTATAAGTAGTATTAAATTACAGACTCAACAATCCCAGTTGATATCTACTAATCTTAATCACTACCCAATGACACTTCTACCTAAGAAACCTCTTAGGTATGAGAAACCACTCACTCCCTAAATCACCTCAGTGATACAATTCAAAGATTACACTTTAAAACCCACCTTGATTCTGCTTAACAGCTTTGATCAAGAACAACACACTCTTGCTTAAAAGCTCTAGAGTGAATACACTTACAACTCAAAATAGTAACACAAATTCAAACACGAATAGTTTACAAAACACCCACAAAGACACAATTGACACTCAGTCTTTAGCTCTCTTTCTTCGTTGTTTTCTAACAAGGGTTGAGGCTGCTTTAAATAACATTCTGACTTGGGCTTGGACCTCTTCCAAAATAATCTGATTTGATTTATTCTTAATTAGGATTTAAAACAGATTTGATATTCTAATCTTTTTAAATCTTTTCAAATCAGCCCTAATGTTAGTTACATGATCTGCTCTATATCTGATTGAAAATATAAATATCTTCTCCAAGAAATTCGCATCCAATCTCTCTAACAGATCTCCTCAAAGCAAACTAACACGCGCAGCCCTAAAACATCATAACTTGATGTTCTGATGACTGATGTCAAGACATCAAGTTTAACATTAGCATATAAAACTTCAACCCTGCAACAACTAATGTTAGGAACCAATGTTATGACATCAGACATATGACATCAACATTGTTTTACCAAAATTCCAGCCAATACAAGAACTAACAATCCCCCCTTTGGCTAATTTTGGCTAAAACAATCTCTGCCATCATCAGAGGTACCTGCAGCGGAAAAACTTTAAACTCCTAACACAACCAACAGCAATCACATCCAAAATCTGCTCAAGGCTAAACTCCCCCTCAAAACAAGAACCAGCATACCAGCTGTTCAAACATGCACACTCCCCCTCAAGCCTAGAGGCACAAAGGCTAACTCTCCCCCCTTTTAGCCACAATTGGCCAACTACCAACAAGTTATACCCTAACACTTTACAACAGTTAGTCCTAATAGCTCTCCTTATCAGTCAAAAGTCAGCACCACAAGACAAGACAAATCATAGAACTACAACCAGATAAGCATAAAAGTACTTTTATCCAAGTTACACAACATGCACCCAATGTGCAGAAACAAAAAAAACTACAAACTACAAAAGCAATAAACAGCAAAAGCAGCACTTCAATCTTCATTAGCATCAGAACCATCTGCATCATCCTCCTCACCTTCCTCTGAACCTGAATCTTCAGTATTAACACTCACATCATCTTCACCCTATTCCAAGGATTTGATCATCTGCTCAATCTTCATCTTCCTAGCAGTGCTAGTACTGATAACCATATCAAGATCCTTGCAGGCCGCCTTCAATTCTTCAATCAACTCAGTTTTAGTACTGGCCTTCTTAACACCAGAACTTGATGTTACAATAATGTCTGGAACATGATTCCCAACAAACAGCTTGGGATGCTAGGATAAAGCTGACTCCCTCTTACATGCTACATCTGAACTAGTTAAAATTCCATGATGTTGATCTAAGATCATTCCACAGACCAGGGAAGGGAATGCTATAGGCATCTTGATAGCATTAGTGGCACCATGCTTCACAGCCTGATCAAATATGTAATTTCCATAATTGAACTTGACCTTTTTCCCAACAGCATAAATAAACCTTCCTAATCCCACAGCTATGGTGGTTTTGTGATTAGTAGGTACCCAGTTAGCAGCTCCAATTCTGTGCAAAATAGCATACTTGATACTGAGTTTGCTAGCTGTCAATTTTCCTTTCAGTGGCCAAACCTTCACTTGAGTGGCTGTGATCTCTTTACACACATCATTATCAGTCACTTCTAATTCACACCCCTCTTGATCATCTCTTCCCAGATACTTATTGATGGTACTAGGAGAGAAATTAACACACTTACCCCTAACAAACACCTTCATGAAGTCCACACTTTTTTTATCAGAAATGTCTATAGGAATGTTAACAACAAATTCCCTAACAAGTCCACCATAGCACTTAGAGAATTTACTCACAGTTTTCCACAGGCCAGCAACATGAATGAGCTCCATAATTTCTTTCACCTCCAATGCATCTTTGCCAAGCTCTCTTTCCAGAGCTAATCTCCTTTGACACACAAATTTCCACATTGGAGCACTGCTAGCATAATGAAAGGATATGTTGTCCACTAGAACTTCAGGAACCTTATCAGAAATTCTCTTCAAAATGGACTTTCTGACAGGGGTGATGTCTTGAACATCTTCCTCAACATCATACTCAGATTCAGATTCTTCTCTAACCTTTCTCTTTTTGGAAGTCACAGCAACCTTGCTCCAAGATTTTGTTGGACCAACAACAGATGTCTTTTTCTTCGTGCCTTCAGCTATCATCTTAGGAGAAGATTCTACATTCTTTCCTTTTCTAGTCTTTAATCTTTTGGCAATACCAGGAACAACATTACCAATTACTTCATTATCAGATAAGTCAACAACATTCACCACATCAGCATTCTTCTTCCCTCTGGGACTAGGAGTAACATCCCTAGCAGGTGATGTTCCAACATCATGTTCAACATCAACCTCATCTTCAACATGAGTATCCCTTTCTCTTTCAGCTTCAGCTCCAACTTCAACTTCATCTTCAATCTCAGCATCTTCAATGACAGAGACAGCCAATCTGTTAAGATTGGTTTCAGAAGTTTCCATGTCACCCTTTTCTCTAACGGATTCTTCAGCAGCCATTTGACTCAGAGGTCTAGATATTCCCTTCACAGAAATCCCTTTCTCAAAAATTTTTGTGACAATTTGATCAATAATTTTGTCCACATCTACCCTTTCTTCAACAGCTTGATGAGGAGGGGTGGTAGTCTTAGGAGTAGGTTTGTCTCCAAATAAAACACTAGTGACAAACACTCTACTTTCGCTATCATCAAATTTCCTACCCGCAGATTGATGAGAAGTGTTACCTTTTGAAGGCCTCTTAGGTTGATACTTCTCAGGTCTTTTCTTTTCTGAAGCTGGAATCATAGAGATAGGAGCAATGTCCATAGCTTCATCCAAAGATACCTCTTATGTCAAAACCCTAGAATTTGTATGAGTGGAACTTTTGGACGCAGACTTCTTGGATGGAGATTACACTTGTTTAAACATCGTTCCTATGTAACAATTGATGAACAAGGGTATTTTGTAATTTCTGTTCTTAGGGGGGAAGATGAACGGACTTAGGGTGTGGAGATTGACATAGCGTGTGAGAGTAACAATAGGGAATGATAGCCTCAGGTAAGGGGGCTGCTTTTGACGATCACTTAAAAGCCAATAAATGTATTTTCCCCACCAAAACAAATTTCCTTTTAAATTTTTGAAATTTAATAAATGCACACCATAAGTCACTAACATCAAATGACTTTTCCACATGCCCAAATTTCTACTTAAGATTTCACAAATTTCAGCACACATATTACCCTTCATATCTGAATGATCAACCTCTATGACCTTAGTTTCTTCAAGATATCCTCTGAGTAGTTGCATGACACTAGGTTGTTTGGTGATCCTTATAATGTCACATTCAGATGTCATAACATCATCCTTGACATTACACGATGAGTTGGACTCTTGAGGAACCCATAAATAACAGTTATCTATGGATCTAACTCCCCTCATAACGACTTCACTCTTCTCATTAGTCACTAAACATTCATCTTTAGTGTAGCTAACCTTGAATCCTTCATCACATAACTGACTGATGCTAATTAAATTAGCAGTCAATCCTTTGACCAGAAGTACACTTTCAAGATTTGGTCCAGCCTCACAATTCAATTTTCCAATTCCTTTAACTTCCCCTTTTTCTCCATTACCAAAAGTTACATCGTTTATGGAGTAAGTCCTGATATCCACCAACTGATTCTTGAAACCAGTCATATGCATTGAGCAACCACTGTCAAAATACCAACCATCCATAGTTGGGGTTCTAACAGATGAGTGAGCTAATAGACATGTGATAGCAGCTTTAGGAACCCATTGTTTAACAGCCTGAGGCATGTCCTGCTTCTGTCTAGGTTGAGGAACAGATTTGGGATAACCATGCAGTTTAAAGCAAGAAGATTGTATATGGCCAAATCTTCCACAATAGTAACATCTCACTCTTTGAATCTCTTCTCTGAGTGATTGAAATGTCTCCCACCTTGATGATGATTTCTGTCATAATACTGAGGCTGCCATCTGTCAAAATATTGATGCTGTCTTCTCCCGTAATTAGGCTGTCTTCTGTAGTGCTGAGTCTGTCTTTTGTAATGATTAGGCTGCCTTTTACCATGATGATGTGGCCTTCTTCTGCCATAGCCATGAGGCACAACATTATTAGGTCCAAAACCATACATTTTCCCTTGATGTTGAGACATCGGATGGAACATGTTATGTTTGAGACTAGAAGCCTGCATACTCCTATGGTATTGGGGAGGCATATACTGCCTAGCTCCAGACACCTGAGGCTTTCCTTGAGGTTGAGGCAAAAACTTCTTAGGTACATAACCCTTTCCATTATTTTGTGGCCCAAGGCGAGGGACAACCTTCTTAATTCCAGAACCATGTCCTTTTTCATGATGATGAGGAATGTTCTGTTTAACCCTAGAAGAACTAGCCTCTGCAGATATCTTCTTCTCACCCTCATATCCTAGACCAGTCTTATCACTTGCCCCTTTTCCAGCTTCAAGTATTTTATCCAGAGTGTCAGTTCCACTATTTAATATTCTGATGGATTTTGACATTTGATCAAGCTGGGATTTTAACAACAAAACTTCACTCTCAAGTTCAGCTTTATCAGTCTCAAGCTGTATTATCATTTTCTTCTACTTCTCCCCTTCTTGACAGACCTCTTCACTTTTCAGACACAACTCTTGATAAGAAGATGCCAGCTCTTCAAAGGTCAATTCACCATCACTAGATTCTCCATCAGAGGCAGATATTCCAGTCAATGCCTTAATATGCTTAGCATTCTCTTATTCACTTTCACTATTTGTATCAGACTAGGAAACAGATAACCCATTTTTTTTGCTTTTTGAGATATGTAGGACATTCTTTCTTGACATGACCATAACCTTCACACTCATAGCATTAAACTCCTTTGTCAAGACTGGACTTTTCTTCATCTCTTGTGTTTCTTCACTTGATCACTAGACCTGTTGGTGTCAGATGTGATGTTCTTAACATTAGGTCTATAGTTTCTGTCCATTCTCTTTAACACCTTATTGAACTGTCTCCCAAGCATCACAACAACATTTGACAGTTCCTCCTGAGTTTCAAAATTACACTCCTTTTTACCATCTTCAGTATTAGACACCAAAGCTATGCTTTTGGTCTTCTTTTCAGGATCCTCATTTAATCCCAACTCAAAAGTTTGAAGATAACCAATCAACTCATCAACCCTCATCTTGCTGATGTCTTGAGCTTCTTCAATAGTAGTCACCTTCATTTTATATCTCTTGGGAAGGGATCTGAGAATCTTCCTTACCAGCTTCTCTCCAGTCATTATTTCTCCTGAAGCACTAGAAGCATTGGATAGCTCAAGAATATTCATGTGAAAATCATGAATGGTTTCATCCTCCTTCATCTTCAGATTTTTAAACTTAGTAGTCAACAGTTGAAGTCTTGACATCTTGACATTGGAGGTTCCTTCATGAGTAGTTTTCAAGACATCCCACGCTTCCTTAGCTACTTCACAAGTGTTTACCAGCCTAAAGATGTTCTTGTCAATACCATTAAAGATGGCATTCAAGGCTTTTGAATTTCCAAGTGCAAGCTCATCTTCTTCCTTGGTCCAATATTCCTCAGGTTTCAGCTTTGTTGAACCATCCTTTTCAACAATAACAGGTGTTTTCCATTCTTTTAAGACAACCTTCCAAGCCCTGCTGTCTAATGACTTCAAGAAGGTAACCATACTTGGTTTCCAATAGTCATAATTAGAGCCATCTAGAATAAGGGGTCTATTCATAAATCCACCACTCTCCTTGTCCATTGCACCAGAAAGTATCAGCCCTAGATCTCACCCAGATGCAGAGCAGGATGCCTGCTCTGATACCAATTGAAATTCTGGTATCAGATGTGTGATGTTAAGTGTGATGTCACAACACCACAATATGCTATATGAACAAGGTAATAACAACAGTAAATCAACACAATGAATTGTTCACCCAGTTCGGTTTAACTACCTACGTCTGGGGGCTACCAAGCCAGGGAGGAAATTCACTATAAGTAGTATTAAATTACAGACTCAACAATCCCAGTTGACATATACTAATCTTAATCACTACCCAATGACACTTCTACCTAAGAAACCACTTAGGTATGAGAAACCACTCACTCCCTAAATCACCTCAGTGATACAATTCAAAGATTACACTTTAAAACCCACCTTGATTCTGCTTAACAGCTTTGATCAAGAACAACACACTCTTGCTTAAAAGCTCTAGAGTGAATACACTTGCAACTCAAAATAGTAACACCAATTCAAACACGAATAATTTACAAAACACCCACGAAGACACAATTGACACTCAGTCTTTAGCTCTCTTTCTTCGTTGTTTTCCAACAAGGGTTAAGGCTGCTTTAAATAGCATTCTGACTTGGGCTTGGACCTCTTCCAAAATAATCTGATTTGATTTGTTCTTAATCAGGATTTAAAACAGATTTGATCTTCTAATCTTTTTAAATCTTTTCAAATCAGCCCTAATGTTAGTTACTTGATCTGCTCTATATCTGATTGAAAATATAAATATCTTCTCCAAGAAATTCGCATCCAATCTCTCTAACAGATCTCCTCAAAACAAACTAACACGCGCAACCCTAAAACATTACAACCTGATGTTCTGATGACTAATGTCAAGACATCAAGTTTAACATCAGCATATAAAACTTCAACCCTGCAACAACTAATGTTAGGAACCAATGTTATGACATCAGACATATGACATCAACATTGTTCAACTTTGTTTTACCAAAATTCCAGCCAATACAAGAACTAACATACGTCGTTGATAGAACAACAAAATGCCGGAGCGTAGTACAGGAACAGAAATAGGAAAATAAACAACAATAAAGACAATGAACAGAAAAAGCAATGATAAACGGAAAAGACCAAACAGAGATGAAACGCACGCCAACCAGCTATCTCATTCCCTAATGATGGTTTCAGAATAGTTCATGGGAGAACACCATTCAGTATCAAGTTTCTCATTCATTCTGATTTGTCTTAAGTGAGAAAAAACTCCTTGGAGATCAAGAATGTGAGAAATAACTCTACTGTAAGGAATCTGAAATGATAACTCCGCTCTTGACGAAAGAATTTCTCCTTTCAAGAAGTTGAATATGGATTGAGGCAGATTAATCTTAATCTTGGAAATTAAGAAGAAAATGAAAAGCCTATGCATAGCAGAGAGTCGTCCTGTTCCCTTTTCCCTGGGTCTAAGATTTGTTCCCATGATTTGGTACCATATTTTAGCCTCAGGAGTGAGAGAAGAGGGACTGTCAGCAGGTCCTTCTTGAAGATAGATGATGTGAATATGTTTAGCAAACCAGTTATTTCCTCTGTAGTATTCAACACATTCACCATCTTATTTGCATTCAATAACTTGAGAGATGATTGAGGAGTTGATCATGATGGGAAATTCATATACAGTTGAAAGAGTGCAACAAGCATAAGATTCATATGCAAGGATGCGAGCATTGGCCCAGAATTCTTTTACAAGAGTTGGATAGATAGGTCCGTTGAGAATTTCAAGATATTTGTCCCAGTTTTGGTAGATGATGTCTGAGAGAATGTTGGTATTACCATTTTCAACAAGATCATTAAGATCAATAGAGTATTCTTTCAAGAGATCCAAATCAGAGATTTCTCCTCTAATGGTTTTAGAAGACATCTTGAAAGTAAGAAGGATATGAGCAAAAAGCAAGTTTAGAAACAGATGACTAGTTATGTGGTATATAAAGAGAACAAAGAGTGATAGTAATTAGGACTGGACAACGGGCCGGGTTGGGCGGGTTTGGGTTCAAAAACACCACCCAACCCAAACCGCGGGTAGTCATTATAGGCCCATTTCCGCCCAAATTCAAATTCGGTTTATACGGGTTCGGTTTAGACGGGTTCGGGTTAATACGGACGGGTATTTCGGGTTAATATAATCTAATATTTAGGCCCAAATATATTTGACTTATTTCTTAAACAAATTCCTTCTTAATGTTGGAAAGAATTTTGCAAACTTTTTAATTTACAGAGGCCTAAGTATACACAACTTCGGTCTTTTATATACAGATTTAATGCTTTAATACATCACAGCAGAGACCCAAATTTATTACAAGTCTAAGTCTCCACATATTAAAAACACCATAAATTAATTTAAAAATTAAACTTACAATAATAAGTTATAAAAAGTTACAAAAGTTCAATAGTTCTCCAGATGACCAAAAGCTTAAAATCAAATCATTTCAACATTATCATATAAGTTGGTGTTTGACTAACATTATCATTTTCAAGAACCATCACATAAGCTGTTGCCAAATCCTGTCACAGTTAAACCTTATTTTAGCCACACAAGAAAAACCACATGACCACATAATGCTATAATCATACATTAGAAACAACAATTTTAGAAAAGAACCCTATTAACTACTAATGAGATCATAGACAAAATAGTTGAGCAGTATATCTTTTTAGAGTGGATGTCTGAAATCATATTACAGTTGTAATAATTTCCAACCACAAAAAATGCTTATAGTTTAACATCCAACTTCAGCCTGATATAAATGAATCTTTATAGTTTAAAACCAAAAGTGATAAAATATTTTGAATCAAACCAAACACAAAAGCAAACCAAACTTAAAAACTTTTCAAGGTATGCTTAATTTAAGCTCTCTTAACATGATCAAAGTTTGAAACTCCAATAACAACTCCAATTATAGCTCCAATAATAGGATCAAAGTTTCAAGGTCTGCTTAATTAAAATTACATCAAATTTAGAGAAGTAGTATTTGTTTTGGAATAAATTTGAAGATGCTGGAAACAGAAAATCAATGGCACAAACTTAAAAGTCACATAAACTTATTCAATCCCAAAATTAATACTAAGATATTGTACCTTTATTCTTAACCTTCATCCTTAGCTTCCTCTCATTTTCCTACAAAAGTATAGTAAATAAAATTCTAGAAACAAAGTTAGATCTCTAAACAAGTTAGAAATAAACTCAAAAACAAAATTAAATAAAATTTGTTTTAGTTACTTGTAAAAAACAAAAGACCCTGCAGAATCATAAACAGAATCATAAATTACTATGAGATAATTTTTAAGAAACAGAATGTAAGAAGTTAGGAGGGAAATCAAACACATACCTAGTAGAGATGGAGGACCATTTATATGGAGATTCAGAGAGCAAATCACGCTAACTAATCCATCAACAACTACATTAGTAACAAAAAAAATATCACCAAGAAAGTTAGATAATAGAAATCGCTAGGGTTTTGTCTGAGAGACAACCTGAGATCTGAGAGAACGTGAGTGGTGGTAGTGATTGACGAAGGATGGCGGTCCGGTGATGAGAAATGGCTAGGTTTCCTCTGAGAGAAACTGAGATCTTAGAGAGAGAACGTGAGAGAGATAGAGAGAGATTGTAAATGAGTGAATGAGAAAAAATGTGTGTTATGCCTGAGTAACCTAATGAAAAGACCCTGTTTCAAATAATCTCACAGGCGGGTGCGGGTACCCGCGGTCTAATAGTTTCTACCCAGCCCGCCTAGTTAAAACTAGATCAAACCGCAATAAATACCCGTTGGACCCGTTGGGCCATTTGAACCCGCCCAATTCTTTCTTTTTTTCGGGTTTGACATGGGTTGGGTCGGTTTTTCGGGTTTTGTCCATCCCTAATAGTAATAAAGACTGGATGAATTGGGACGAGAAATTCATCATTTCCAATACACGGGATACAAATAAGAACAAATACCGATGAAAGAGTGTATCAGTCTCCAAAAGATTATGGAATAGTATATGTTATTGATATTATGACATCAGTTAATAAATATGAATAAATGTATACTAAAAAATGAGAGGACATAATTTGACAAAGAATAAAGGAAGGAAGACAAGTGTTAAGTCCCAAGAAATCTTTGTCTTACATACATCTTTATGAATGCCTAAAGAGGAAGGAATACATAAAGATTTAAATAATTATCAAGTAAATTTTCAAATCCAATGTGTTAAACATGATATTAAGGAGTCATAGGTAATAATGACTTGAAACCTAGTCTCAAGAAATCACAACGCTCGAGGTGTCTCTTCAACCATATATATGATTTGATTTTGGACACGTTTTGATATCCTCAGAGTCTAGGTTTTCGTCTGATCAGAGACACTTCTGACAAAAGTATCTTCTGATGACTAAGGTTAAAAACAAATGATTCTTAGTTTAAATGAAAATCTGATATCTCGAAGAGATAATGCAATAACCAGTGCAATATAATGATAAAAATGTGAGAAAGAGATTTCTAAAATAGGCCATAGCACTCATATATATAAAAACAATTTCATTAATAATGGATCAAAATACATTTGCATAACTCGAACACGACCGAACACAAAGCATCCTAGAGACGAGACAGAAAATACAAGATATGACATGCTAAAGATTAACCATCAAAGACTTCGCAAATTTTCTTCAACAGACCATTTTCTAGACCATCTGTCTTGACAAATTCAACAATTCCTTCTTTAAAGAAGATTTCAGATAGAACTTTTCCAAAAGGTATGTAGGGCTTGATGAAATCGCCATTTATAGAGTCAGTAATGGATTTTTGCAGAAAATTGAAGATAGCCTGAGGTAGATTTATCCGCATCTGAGCCATCAAGAGAAAGATGAAGACCCGATCATCATGAAACAAGATATTTTTATTTTCTTCCCGAGGACGAAAATTGGTCAACAAAAGCTTAAACCAAGCTTTGGGAATGGGAAGAAGGTTTTCAGGATTGAGAGGTTCATATTTGGACAATGTGTTGTGAAGAGAGGCGAGTTCCTCAGAAATAAGATACATAGACTTAACATGTTCAACAGTAAAGCCAATGTTCTCACAGCTAATTGCTAGAGAAATGGTGAAGGGAGTGGTGTTTATGGGGACATCAAAAACACGAGAAGAAATTGAGCGACCTTCATAATTAATGTAGGCATGTTTCCAAAATTTTTTTACAAGATTTAAGTAGACTGGTTTATCCAGAATGATGAAGTACTTTGGCCATTCTTGATAGTGCATGATTGAGGTGATACTGCTTACAATTTCTCTGTTTCTAAGATGAAGAAGATTAATTTGTTCTTCTGATATGACCTTAAGAAGGTTATCATCTCCTTGGAAAGTGATTAGAGACATGATGAGAAGATTTAGACAGTAAAGGTAATTTTGAACCAATAAGATCAAACACGACAGATCATGAGAGGAGGAATGAAATATATATATATATATATATATATATATATATATATATATGAGAGACGTGATTGACTGAGAAAATGACATAAGTCAAGATGCATATCACGCATAAGATATGCCAAGGACACAGTGGCAGAGTAAGAGACAAAGAATATCAAGGAATAGGAAAGGAGTGTAGCAGTCTCTTAAAACGGAATATCCAATAGGTCACAAATAAGGATACGTTATTTAAGTTTTGACAGGAGTCAATAACTATGAATAAATGTATACTTATAAGTGGAAATTGAAAATTGACACATAGTAAAGACATAATAAAGTATATCTTTTTTTCTAAAAAACTTAACTCACATATGTTTTATTATTTATGAATGCACAGTCATAGGGGAATGCATAAAGATTTTAGCCTATTCTCAAGAAGTTTACGAAACCCAATGTGTCAATTCATGATTACGCATGTTTATCAAATGAGGCAGTTGTCACCATTATCGTTCACACGTTATCAGACGAAAGGACAACATTTTTCTGACTACACAAGTTTCTGATAAAAAACATCTTTTAACTTGTAGAAATATTTAAGCAAATTGCAGCTTTGTTATCATGAAAATCTGATTTCTTCAGATTCTGACTAAACACATATGATTCTGATGAAATCTTACTCGGGACAGTAGTCCATTTTCAGATGCTTCAGAAGAAATAGAAATCTATTTAAACAGATAGCAGCAGTATTATCACAAAAGATAGGAATGTTACTCTCATATATCTGATAATCTTCTAGTTGATTCTTTATCCACAACATCTGCGTACTGCATAGAGACGCGAATATGTACTCTGCTTTTGCTGTTGAGAGAGCAATTGTTGATTGCCTCTTGCTTGACCATGAGATCAGATTCTTCCCGAGAAACTGACAGTTTCTGGAGGTGTTTTTTTCTTTCCAATCTGTCTCCTGTGTAATCTGCATCGCAATAACCAAAAAGAGAGTACTATGATGTTTTCTCATACATCAAGCCAAGGTTAGTAGTTCCTTTCAGATACCTTAGAATTCTTTTAACAGTAGTTAAATGAGATTCTCTAGGATCTGATTGAAATCTAGCACACAAATGAACACTGAAAAGAATATCAGGTCTAGAAGCAGTTAAGTACAGAAGAGAGCCTATCATACCATGATAAAGCTTCTGACAAACCTTTCCACTTACCTCTTCCTTTTCCAGAATAGATGTTGGATGCATTGGAGTCTTAGCTAGTGTACAATCCATCATGTTGAATTTCTTCAGAAGTTCTTTGGTGTACTTACTTTGATGAATGTAAGTAGCCTCTGATTTTTGGTCAATTTGAATTTCCAGAAGGAACTTCAATTCACCCATCAGAATCATCTTGAATTCTACCTTCATTAGCTTAGAAAACTTTTCACAAAGAGAGGGATTAACAGAACAAAAAATAATCATCAACGTAAATCTGAACTATAAGCATATCATTTTTGAACATTTTACAGAAGAGTGTGGTGTCAACCTTGCCTCTGGTGAAGTTATTTTCTAAAAGAAAATTACTCAATCTATTATACTAAGCTCTGGGAGCTTGTTTCAGACCATAGAGATATTTTTTAAGTTTAAAAAAAAAATCTAACTTCTCAGAATTTTTTAAATCCAGGAGGTTGTTTGACATGAACTTCTTCTGAAATATGACCATTCAAAAATTCACTCTTAACATCCATCTGATATAAGATGATGTTATGATTTGCAGAAAAGGAAATTAATAAGCGTATGGCTTCTAACCTGGCGACTAGAGCAAAGGTTTCTGTATAGTTTATTCCTTCTTGTTGACTATAACCTTGTGCAACCAGTCGTGCCTTGTTTCTGACAACCTCACCCTTCTCATTGAGCTTGTTTCTGAATACCCATTTAGTTCCAATAACATGGACACCTTTAGGCTTCTGAACAAGATCCCAAACATCGTTCTTTGAAAACTGATTAAGTTCTTCTTCCATCGCCAGAATCCAGTCTTTGTCTAGTAGAACTTCATCAATAGATGTTGGCTCGATCAAAGACACCAAACCCAAAAGTGTTTCTTCAGAAGGTTTGAAGGCTGATCTGGTTCTGATAGGAGCGTCCTTATTTCCCAGAATCAATTCTTTAGTGTGTGAAGTTGCAACTCTGTTTTTCTTTTGTTGTGGAGGATCAGTGGGAGCAACAACAATATTAGAAATAGAAGCTTCTGAGTCTTTGATTTCTTCTGCCTTTTCCTTAGGTTCTGAAAAACTGATCTCCAAATCTCTTTGTCGTCATCAGAGTCTTATTCTTCATCAAGTGTCAGTTCATCCTCTGATGAGGGTTCGCTCTTGCTGGTCTTTGCCATGAGTGCCACGTTGGCATGTTCTTCATCAGAATCTTCTTCTTCTGACTCTGAATTATCCCATGTTGCTATAAGATCCTTTTTAGCTTTGAAAACCTTCTCAGGTTTTCTATATTTCTTGAGCTTTGGACACTCATTCTTATAATGTCCAGACTCCTTGCATTCGTAACAAGTAACTTCTTTTTGAGAAGCTTTCCTTTGACCAGATGTAGACTCGGGTCTACCTTTTCTTCTTGGCCCTCTGAACTTGCTTTTTCTATGTTTCCATGGTTGATTTATCTTTCTTGATATAAGAGACAGTTAATTTTCGTCTGAATCTTCTTCAGATTCTTCTGAGTTCTCCTCTGCTTGGTAAGCCTTTATCTTTTCAGACTTAGACTTCAGAGCAACAGACTTACCTCTTCTCCGAGGTTCATCTTCTTGAAGTTCTATCTCATGACTTCTTAAAGAACTAATCAGTTCCTCAAGACTCGTGTTGTTAAGATTTTTTGCCAATTTCAAAGTAGTTACCATTGGTCTTCATTTTACAGGCAGACTCCTAATAATCTTCTTGACATGATCAATAGTAGAATAACCTTTGTCCAAAACTCTGAGTCTTGCAACAAGCATCTGGAATCTTGAAAACATAGTTTCCACATATTCGTTGCCTTCCATTATGAAGGCCTCATACTTCTGGATTAGGGCCAGAGTCTTTGTCTCCTTGACTTGAGTGTTGCCTTCATGAGTCATCTGAAGAGAGTCAAAGATAGACTTTACAGCCTCTCTATCTGTAATCTTTTAATACTCTGTATATGAAATAACATTTAGCAGAATCGTTCTCGTTCTGTGATGATTCTTGTAGGTTTTCCTTTGAGCCTATGTAAATGAGCTTCTGGCAATCTTTTTGCCTTCAGAGTCTACTGGATATTTGTAGCCATCAACTACCAGATCCCATAGATCCAAATCAAATCCCAGAAAGTAACTTTCGATTATGTCTTTCCAATAGTCAAATTTCTCGCCATCAAAGATAAGAGGTTTTGCACTATATGAGTCTCTTTCATTATTATCAGAAGTGACATTAGAAGTACTTGCGGCAGCCATTGTTTTTCACACTTTGGATCGATACTGAACACTGTTAGGTTCTTGATAAAAATTCAAACTTTTCATCTTCTCAAAACCGGAGCTCTGATACCAATTGAAGGTGTGAAAAACACAAGAAATGGGGGGTTTGAATTGGGTTTTTAAAATAAAAACAATTCTTAAAAAAAATAACCCCCTTTACAAATAACCTCCATTTATTGATAATAAATCAAGAGAAATTGAAAAGAAAGAACACAATATGTTTATACTAGTTCACTTGAGAAACTCTCAAGTTAGTCTAGTCTACCCACCAAGGTGATTTTGCCTCTCTCAAGCGAGGTCTTAATCCACTAATCAAACTGATTAATACAACGCACAAGCTAAACTGCAAGTGACTAACAACAATCTCTAAGACACACTAGTCCTAGACTTCTCAAGAATTCCGACCTAACCGGTCTCTTAAGGAAATCAAACAACTGTTTGAAAATACAATGCACAAGCCAAACTGCAAGTGACTAACAACACTAAAACTCACTGTCTTAGTCTTTCTAAAGCTTCTGACCTACCCGGTCCTTTAGGGAACAAAAATTTTCCTAAAGCTTCAGACCTTACCGGTCCTTTAGGAATCACAAACAACTGTTTGTTACAAAGGTTTGTTTACAATAATGATGCTTCTACACAAGCAGAGTAAACACAGTTTCTAGCTCAATCTAACTTAGAGTGAATCTACACAGTAAGAACAATCTTCTTCTTTGTATTATGGTGCTTTACTATTCACTCATAAATTCCTCTATTTCTTGATTTCTTTCTTCATATGAATCAATGTTTTTAATATTTCTCTTTTTCACACTGAGTGTTGCACTTGTTATCACTACTGATTCGTTGAATGATCAAGTCTACATATAGCCAGAAAAAGATCCGTTGAAGGGCAGATTAGTAATATCAGAAAAGTACTGGCGACTTAAAATAATGTCGTTATGCTGGGTTTAAAATCGTACGCTAAAATTGTCCTTTGTGCCACCAAATCAGGGCAGTGGAATGGTAGTGGAAAATAACGTGTTTGATCAGTACTATGTACTATTTTCCCTCGCAAACGTTTCATCTTCTTCTATCCATCAGAGGCTTCTGAGTTGATATGATTGAAGCATGATCAGAAGAATGAATCATTGGGTCTTCAGAAACTCAAGTCTTCAGAATCTTCACAAACTCGTTCACCAGAACCTTGTCTTCTGAATCTTCAGCACTTGTCTTCATAACCCTTATTCTTCAGAATCCTTGAGTCTTCAGAACTTCATTCAGCAGAACCTTGTCTTCTGAATCTTCAGCACTCCTTCTTCAGAACCCTTGGTTATCAGAAACATAAGTCTTCAGAAGTTAACGACTTTAGAAGCTAAACAGACTTCAGAAGTCGAACATCAGAGTCACGCTCTGAAGTTAGAATCCAAGAGACGTTACAGCAGCACCATAATGTCTTCTCATAATCTATCTGAATGTGATCAGATACAGAAGCAACCTTGTTTCTTGGAACGAAAGTGACTTTTATTACACAAAGTGATTCACATATGGTTTTCAATTAAGATCAGAACCTGCTTGTTAAAACCATCAGAATAACAAATGTTAGAGTGCCAAAATTGTTCTCACACAAATACTCCATTGTTATCATCAAAACATAGAAATAAGATGCAGAACCAAATCTTGTTCTTACATTGAGCTCTAGTGTGGTTTGAGGAAGAAGATGAAGATGAATGTGAAGAACTTTCAGAAAATGCAGAGAGAAATGAGAGAATTAAGAATGAAGAAAGTGAGAAATGATTGAAATGGTTGAAGGTCCTTTGTGAAATGGTGGAGCCTTGTTTATATAGAGTTTTGGTTTGGAGTTGATAAGTTTGGAATGTGCTTTGGAGTTAGCTTTGGAGCTAGCTTAGGAGTTAGTTACACTTGACTCACCGAGTCGGAAGTTGACTCGGTTAGTTTGTTAGTTAACTCGGTGGAGCAATCCCAGTATAAATTCAAATCAAAAGTTCACATACTTGGAAATTAAGGAACATGGTGCACTTAATTCAAAGTGACACGTTGGAATAAATGTAAGTGGGGTGTCTTGAATGGTCTTGAACCGTCTAGAATGTTCCATACAATGCTAGAACCAAGTAGAACACAAGAGAAAAGAGAGTGCAAAATTGATGTCCTTAAAATGCAGTAGAAACTGCAAATTTACACAGGGAATCGATTACCCTATTTCGCCTAGCAAAATGGTAATCGATTACCCTAGGAAAAATTTACCTAAATTGCTTAGGAACAAGTGTTGGATCCCCGGTTTCGATTTTCCAACTCTTGCCTTGATGAATAGGCATGGAAACCCTTGTTTTGTGCTTGTTTTGATGATGTGATGACTTTGTGAGGATATAATTAATTGGGCTAGGAAAACCTAAATATTCCTGCAACAAAACCCACAGAGAAACAGTGCGAATGCGTATGCCAACAATGCAAATGCACATGCTTATGCAAAAGACAAAAGGGGAGGTCAAATTTCAGGTTACGACAGCTGCCCCTATTTAATCCTCTTGGACCTGAATGTTTGAATTGCGCTAGCTGTTCGATGATTCGAGGTAGAAGAGGATTAAATAAAAGAGTAGCTCAAAAATTTGGCCAGCAGCGGCAAAAAGAGAGGTGCAAGTGTAGAGAGTTTGATTAAATGGAATTTGGCTAAATATCTGCTGGGGAGATGAATTGGACGAAGGGAGCATGCTAGATGCATATGATATGTATGTGATATACATGATGCTTGATATCATGTTATGCAGCGGTGCGGTTAAGGTATTGTGCTATGGGTAGGCAGAGATTGTAGCAAAGCGAACTCGACATTCTTGGCTAGGGAGAGAACCCACAGATGATGACAACCCTCGTGGGGAAATAGCTCAGAGATCTCAGATTTCCAGGTTATTACCACTATTGTTGCTGGGGATGCAGGAACCAGGATGATCTTCGAATCATAGCTGACTCCGTATGAGGAACGCCTTTCTAACCTTGACTGATTCTGCTTTGGGAATCCAAGGTCTGAATGATCTTCTCTGCTTAGGGATAATAGGAAATCGAAACACTCTACTGTAGGGGAGTAATGATTTCGTCCTGTTGGGAATGATGCACAACCCTTGCTAAGGATAAGAGAACGAACCCGTCTCTGCTTGAGGACACGTCACAACGACTTTACTAGGGACATTATGGATCTGCTGAGAAAATGAAAGGTAACACACCATTCCAAAGAACTATAATAACATTTGCTAGGGGGATCATGGCTCTGTTGAGGAAATGACAACCTCTATAAAAGACAGTGATAATGCTTACCGTGAATGAAGCTTGCAAATGGATATCACCGGCTATCCTTTAGGGGTTACCAGTGAAACATGCAATGCATAATGCTTTCTCCATTAGCTTTTTATTATTCTCAACGCTTTATAGTATTATGTGATCACAAATAATCGTTTATTTTGCAAACAAAAATACTGAAAAGAAAACAATTGAGAAATCAAATGATGAATTTTTATTGAATATGAAAAATATTTGTACATAAGATGTGTACAAGGATGCAAACATCCTTGATGAGGAAATTCGCAATAAAACTGAAAAACAAAAGTAAACGGCAAAGGGACATTATGTCTTGCATTGATTACAACATTGGCTACCATCCACCGTAAGTCTAGGTTCCAACGCCTTGCACCAGTTGATGATGACTTGACTGCTCTGTTACCGTCTAAGATCCAACTATGATGATGGTAGGCTCAAGTGTTCATAGTCAAATGCCTTTATCCCTAATTTTTGCCTGGACATTTTTTCTATTTTTTTCGTCCACCAGGATATGCATTTTTGCCTAAGTCGCCCTTTCGGGTTTTCAACTTAGCGGGCTATTATTGTTTTTTGCATTGTCCATAACTTTTGCATGGACATTTTTTTTGGTCCATCGAGACGTCCATTTTTGTCTAGATTTCCCTTGCAGATGTCAATCTAGCGGGCTCTTTATCCATTTTTTTTAGGCATAATATTTTTTGACTGTATCGGAGTTCATGGGCGATGCCAACTCCTCCCCATCCATGGTGGTGAGGATCAGGGCTCCGCCTGAGAAGGTCTTCTTGACAGTAAAAGGTCCTTCATAATTGGGAGTCCACTTGCTGCGTGGATCTGAGTGAACAGGTGAATACCTCTTGAGCATGAGTTCGCCTTCTTGGAACGCTCGAGGGTGAATTTTTTTGTCAAAAGCTCGCTTGAGGCGTCTCTGATACAATTTACCATGACAAACGGCGGTAAGGCGCTTCTCTTCGACAGGATTCAGCTGGTCGTATGTGGATTGGACCCATTCAGCTTCATCAAGATCTGCTTCCATGATGACTCTGAGTGAAGGAATTTCAACTTCAATGGGAAGAACAATCTCCATACCATACACAAGCGAATACAGAGTTGCCCCAGTTGAAGTAAGGACTAAATTTCTGTAGCCATGTAGTACAAAGGGAAGCATTTCATGCCAATCCTTATAAGTTTTGACCATTTTCTGGACAATCCTTTTGATGTTTTTGTTTGCCGCTTCGATGGCACCATTAATCTTGGGCCGATAAGGTGAAGAGTTGTGGTACTCAATCTTGAATTCTTGATATAACTCCTTCATCATCTTGTTGTTTAGGTTGTTGGTGTTGTCAGTGATAATGTTGCTAGGAATACCATAGCGACATATTATCTCTTTCTTGATAAATCTGGTAACCACTTGTCGTGTGACGTTTGCGTAAGAAGTAGCTTCAACCCACTTGGTGAAGTAGTCAATAGCAACTAGAATGAACCGATGACCGTTTGAAGCCTTCAGTTCAATCATTCCAATCATATCAATACCCCACATAGAGAATGGCCAAGGCGAAGTCAAGACATTCAATGAAGTTGGAGGCACATGTATCTTGTCTCCGTAGATTTGGCACTTGTGACATCTTTTGGCAAAGTTGTAACAATCTACCTCTATTATTGTCCAATAATACCCAGCTCGAAGGATTTTCTTGGCCATGGCAGGACCTTTAGCATGTACACCCCCGCAACCCTCATCTATGGACCTTATGATCGTGTTTGCTTCGTGTCTATCCACGCATCTGAGCAACACGAAATCATAATTCCTCTTGTACAGTACACCACCACTTAAGAAGAATTTGGCGCAGAGCCGTCTAAGAGCCTTCTTGTCGGTGATAGTAATACCCTCGAGATATCCCTATTTTTCCAGATATCTCTTAATGTCGTAGAACCAAGGCTTGTCATCAGACTCGTCCTCGATTGCTAAACAGTGTGCTGGTTCATTGAAATGATCAATGCGGATAGAAGAAGCTTCATTCTTCCACTTGACTTTAAGCATAGATGACAGGGTGGCAAGAGCATCAGCTAGTGATTTTCCTTTCTGGGGATATGATGAAAAGAGATTTCATCAAAGTAAGGAATCAATTTTGCGATGTGCTTTTGGTACGGAACCAGCTTGGAATCCCGAGTCACAAAGTTCCCTCTGACTTGGCCAATAACCAAAGCAGAATCTCCATAGACCTCGAGAATCTTGATTCTCATGTCAATTGCCGCTTCAATGTCGTAGATACATGCTTCGTATTCAACCATATTATTGGTGCATGCAAAGCATAATCTGGCGGTAAAGGGAAGGTGAAAACCTGTTGGAGAGATAAGGATATCACCAATTCCACAACCTTTAGCATTGGAGGCACCGTCGAACACGAACGTCCATTGCGCCCCTGGTTCGGGTCCTATATCAGGGTCTGGAGTCTTATAGTCTCTGATAAACAGAACATCCTCATCGGGAAAGTCAAACTTCATTTGTTGATAACCTTCCACAATTTGATGAGCAAGGTAGTCAGACAAGACACTCCCTTTTATTGCTTTCTGGGTAATATGTTGGATATCATACTCAGTTAACAGCATCTGCCACCGAGCAATCCTTCCAGAGACAACAGGATTTTCAAATATGTACTTTATCTGATCCATTTTGGATATCAATAAAGTAGTATGGCAAATCATGTATTGTCTTAGGCGTCGAGCAACTCAGACCAGAGCATAATAAGTTTTCTCCAAGAATGAGTATCTGGTCTCATAATCAGTGAACTTCTTGCTCAGATAGTAAATTGCATGTTTTTTTCCGCCAATGTCGTCATGTTGACCCAATACACATCCCATTGATTCATCAAGAACGGTGAGATACATGATTAAAGGCCTACCAGGAACCGGCGGTACCAAGATCGGTGGTTCTTGCAAATATTGTTTTATCTTGTCAAATGCTTCTTGACAATCATTGTTCCATTCAACCGATTATTTTTTTCTTAGTAATTTGAATATCGGTTCACAGGTAGCTGTCAAGTGCGAAATGAATCGTGAGATGTAATTAAGTCTGCCCAGAAAGCCACAAACTTCTTTTTTCTGTTTTGGGAGGAGGCATGTTATAAATTGCTCGAACCTTGTCGGGATCAACTTCAATGCCCTTCTGACTCACAATAAAGCCCAACAATTTACCATATCGTACCCCGAAGGTGCACTTCGCAGGATTCAACCGCAATCTGAACTTTTAGAGTCTGTCAAACAGTTTCTTCAGATAGACCAGGTGATCATCTTCAGTTTTGGACTTGGCAATCATATCGTCCACGTAAACCTCAATCTCTTTATAGATCGTATCGTGAAAGAGGGTTGTCATGGCACGTTGGTATGTTGCCCTTGCATTCTTCAAACCGAATGGCATGACTTTGTAGCAATATGTACCCCATGGCGTGATGAAAGTGGTTTTCTCTATATCAGCTGGGGACATTTTGATTTGATTATATCCTAAGAAACCATCCATGAAGGAAAAGATAGAGAACTGCGCCGTGTTGTCTACCAAGACATCAATGTGAGGCAAAGTGAAATCATCTTTCAGGCTTGCCTTGTTGAGATCTCGATAATCCATACACATTCTGACCTTCTTGTCTTTCTTTGGAACCAGGACGATGTTGGCGATCCATTCAGGATATTCGGAGGTGACCAGGAATCCAGCGTCAAGCTGTTTCTATACCTTTTCTCTGATTTTAAGTGCCATGTCGGGTCTAGTCTTCCTTAGTTTCTGCTTGACAGGAGGACATCCGGACTTGAGTGGCAAGTGATGTTCAACGATGTTGGTATCCAACCCAGACATATCTTGATAAGACCAGGCAAAGATATCAACATACTCTTTCAATAACTTAACCAACTCGGAGTGTACATGCTTAGCGAGGGATGCGCCAACCTTGACTTCTCTTATGACGTCACCAGTACCAAGATTGACAACTTCCACTGGCTCCTTATGTGGCTAAATCTCTTTCTACTCGTGCTCAAGGAGCCTTGCTAGTTCAGTCGGTAATTCACAATCTTCCTCACCATCTTCTTTGGCTTGGTTAATTGGAATCCCAGAATTATAATGGATGTTTGCCATGTTGTTATCAATGCATTTATTTGTTCGGAATGTTTATGAATATGTTTAGAATGAGTTATTTGAAAAGGTGAAACTAAAAGAAACTTTTGCCGTTTGTTTGTGAAAAAGTAAAATAAAGAAAGAAAATATAGCATGATTTTGAATGCAAAAACTTTCATTTATTAATCACATAATATTGCAAAAGCGGGAGGCCCTTTACAAGCTATCAACTCGTCTCGGGCGAGGACGAGGGAATTAGAAAACAAAATGCATTACATGTTTGTTGGGAAAACCACAGGAATCACAGTAGATGTCCAATTGTTGAGCTCGAAGCTCGGTGGGCACTTGCGCACAAAGCTTGAAATATGGTTACTAGGACCAGCATCATCAATGGCTGCCACAATATCACCTTTTTGGAAACCCGCGCTACTGAACTTGATCAAGTTGCACTGCTTCTGACCATGTGAGCTAGATTGTCGACCGGGACGATAACCCAATCCAAATCTATTATGATTTTCAACCACCTCAATCACATGCCCCCAGCCAGATAAGGTACCTTTCTCAATGGTCTCTTTAGCACTCTTGGCAGATGTCAAGGTCATTTGCGGTGATCTACTTTGACTAGTTGAAGCGGAACTGGCATCTTCGAACTCAAGACACTGTAACGACACTTCAGCTATGCCTTCATCGGTCTCGACGTATCGAAAAGATGGTAACTTGCTTACAATCAGATCTTCTTCACCACAGACAATGACCAGTTGATCGTCAAACATGAATTTCAATTTCTGATGTAAAGTAGAAGTAACCGCCCCTGCGGCGTGAATCCACGGGCGACCCAATAGGCAACTGTATGCGAGATTAATATCTATCACTTGAAAAGTAATGGTGAATAAATGAGGTCCAACCGTAATGGGTAAATTCACTTCTCCAATAACTTGACTTCGAGAACCCTCAAAGGCTCTAACAACTAAGGCGCTCGGCCTCATCTCGGTCCCTTCCACCAGTAATTGACTCAATGTGCCCTTAGGCATCACATTGAGGGAGGAACTATTGTCCACAAGAACACGAGATAATAAGGCGTTCATGCAGGTTACAAATATGTGCAATGCTCGATTGTGGGCAGCTCCTTCAGGAGGCAATTTTGGTTCATTAAAGCCCAAGTATCTGCTTACTGTTATGTTAGCCACTACGTCATCGAACTCGACAACGGATATATCATGCATCACGTGGGCAATGTTCAAAACTTTCAACAAAGCTGATCTGTGTTCGGGTGAGCTCATGAGCAAGGACAAGATTGAGATCCTTGAGGGCGTCTGCCCCAGCTGATCCACAATCTTAAAGTAACTTTTCTTGATTAGCTTTAGGAACTCTTGATCATCGATCGTCTCTTTAATCTTTGAAACATCCTCAGACAGAATAGTTGGCACTAATATGGTAGTAGATGCCCCTTGTTGAACAACAGGGGTTGTAGATGTGTCCTTGAGAGGAACAACAGTTGGAACTTGTACAGGCTTTGTAGTGACCTTAGGAGCGAACACCCGTCCACTACGAGTCATACCTCCAGTGGCTGTAACATTCACAATCTCAGACTCGGCAAACCTTATCTCTTGACCTCCAGAACACACAGTAGACCCATTCCTCCAAGGTACCTCCTTAGAATTCTGATACGGAAATGGTTTTGGCGGGCAAACAACGATAGGTTGTATTTTCTTTTTAGGGGATTCAACAGGAACCTTCCTATAAATGATGGTGAATGGCTCTATAGTAGCAACTTCTTCAACAGGCTTAGATCTGGAAAATTGAACTTCTCCTCGATTCATCAAAATTTGGACACAACCCTTCAGCCTTCGACACTGGTTGGGATTATCGTCACAAATCTGGCACTTACCATGCAGCCCTTTCAACAACCCATGTTCATTTAATTTCTTGATAACCACATTCATCGGGGTCTTTACCTTGTCAACATCCATGATCAATTCAGCCTTTTAATTATCCTCAATCATGTTCACTGTAGGTCCACCTTGATTGGGCAATGGATTGTGCTGAATATTAGGACCTTCCTCAGCAAAAGTCAAAATCTTTCGATCAATGAGCTACTGAACCTTGGTTTTGAAAACAATACAGTCCTCTGTCGCATGTCCTATGTATCCAGAGTGATAAGCACAAGACGCATTTAGATTATGCTTTGGATTGAATCGCGGAATTACAGGTGCAATCTTTTTGGGAACAATTGCCCCTTGGTGAACTAAGTAAGCAACAATTCAGTGCTTGGCACCGAAATTCTGTCGAAATTTGGACGCTTACAATTTTCTTGATTGTTGTTGTTTTACCGGTTTTGATTCTACTAATTTCTAATATTTTTTTGAGGCTGTTGTTGATGTTACAGTTGTTGTTGATTTTGAGCATTCTGAACTGGTTGTTGCGGATGATACTGGTACGGCAGTTGTTGATATTGTGCAGCAGCAATGTACAGACATGGATAGTATGGCATGGGAGCCATGTGTACTTGATACTGAGGAGAGACTTTAGTTGTCACAATGTTGGCTTCACCTTCCTTTTTCTTTGAATGACTATTCTGAGACTTTCTGTTAGCCGGCTGCTAGGAAGCAGCTCCAGAAATTTTCCCAATCTTCAGCCCATTCTCAATCCTTTCACCAATGGTTATAATGTCGGCAAAGTTTGATGACGAACTACCCACCATTTTCTGATAATAGGATCCCTGCAATGTACCCATAAAGATGTCAACCAACTCATTATTAGAGAAAGCAGGTCGCACACGAGATGCCATCTCACGCCATCTTTGTGCATACTCTTAAAATGTTTCAGTTGAGCGCTGAGACTGGTTTTGCAACTGTAATCTGGTAGGCACCAAATCAAGATTATATTTGTATTGTTTTAAGAATGCCTCAGACAGATCTCTTAAAGTACGGATTTTGCTGCGTTCTAAACCCATGTACCAATCCAACGAAGCACCAAACAAATTATCTTAAAAACAATGAACTAGCAATTCATCGTTATCGATATAGGATGCCATCTTCCTACAGTACATAGTGATGTGACTACGTGGGCAACTCAAACCTTTATACTTTGGAAGCTCAGGTATCTTGAATTTCAGCGGCAACACCACATTTGGAACCAAACATAAGTCCGTGGCCTCCATGCCAAAAACAGAGAACCATTCAATAGCTCTAATACGGTCTTCCAACAACTTGTAATCAGTAAGTCTACCTTGATCAGCAGGCCTGACAAGAATCTGAGGATTTGGCAGCTGAGATACGGCTGGAGTATGCACTTGCGGAGTAGTAAACTAAGAAGGGTATACCAATCCCTGATTAACCATCTGACCAGCATTCTGATCCATCTGAACACCAAACAGATAATTCTAAGGAGGTATCACAGCGGGTGAAGATGCCCTAGGGTAAAGCATTCTAGAATGAACATTATGAACGACAGTTTGAGCAGCTTGGGATAAAACCGAAACATGAATAGGAGGACCCATATACACATGCTCATCGTCATCAAGAGCTTCAATGTCAGCCAACACCGGAGTCAGACGAGTCTAAACCTGAAGATTCTCATGATCATCACTCACCACCGAAGGTGGAACTGAAGTGGGCATACCCCACAGATATACAACAACATTTCCATTAGGCATGGGCACAACAAAAGGCTGATATGGTACGAAGGCACCACTATTTGCAATCTGAGGAGTGAAATTCGGAGGCATGCCCCAAGGAAAAGCAGCAGGCATCTTGTTCAAACCAGATTGAGAATTTAATAGATGAACAGCAGGCTGAATCACAGGCTCAACCGGCAATTCCACAATAGTAGAAACAATAGTAACAACAGGAGGAGCAGTCACAGTAGGGGTGACGACGGTTGCATCAGTGGCAGTTGCAACAACAGAAGTAGCAGTAACGACGTTCTTCTGAGCACGAAGGAACTCCATAATAACATCCACGTTGGTCTGAAACTGATCCATCCGACCTTGAAATTGAGCTAGAGTTTTCTTATAGGCAGCGTTCTCAACTTCGAAATCAGCCATGATCTTGGATTTGCTTGAGCGAGTGAAATAGCGATGTTGAGTCGTCGTCTTGCTACAAGCGGAGACGGACAGTGTAAGCAAAGATTTTCCAGATGAAGGGACGTGCATATGTGTCCATGAATGTATGCAATGCATGCAAAAATAAAGTTTTAAATTCCAGGGAATCGTAAACTTATCTTTGTTAACAATAATCATAAAGCATACAATTCTTTGTTAACAATAATCATAAAGCATACAAGTAAAGGTGCAAAGATAAGATTGGCAAGCAACTTCATTCATTCAACAATAAAGGAAAAAAGTACAAGTCAAGTACAAATTAAATATCTGCCTTTTGGGCTACAACAAAATCATCCCGGATCCTATCAAAGACCACCCTACAAATATACAAGTGGAAAACATCCCAAGGAGTCTTGTGCGGTAATACATCAGCATATGCTTCCCTCAACAACCCAGGCAAGTCTTCAAGTGTGTGCTCAGCGAATCTGGCTAGACGACCGTGTCTCTCACTCCAATACTTCGCATCCTTCATGAGGTTGCGCAACAAAGAATGATTAGGTCCCTGGAGCATATTCTGAAGAAAGGCCCTTTTCTGATCCAAGAAGACTTGCAGATGACGGCTCTGGCGCTCCCAATGAGTATTCTCTGTGTTGATCTGACTGATCTGCTCTCGGCTCTGATGTGCTTGATCTTGCAGCTTCTGAATCTCACCAAAGGCTTTGTCGAGCTTAGCTTGACACTGAGAAAAGTCCTTTGCCAACTGGTTAGCACAGTCTTGTTCACTTTGCAGCTTTGTCTTGTACTTTGACAATTTCCTCTGAAGTTCTTCAAGTTGCTTCTTGTAGCTCAACTCATCCTTGAAGGCTTGATACTGAGTATCGGCGAGTTGTCTCTTCTTGGAAGTAAGTCCCTCATAAGTACTCTTCAAAGCATCACCCACTTTCTTTTGCTTGTTCTGTTCAACCTCCACCTCTTTGAGCATACGCTCGCGCTTCTGATGGAGCTCAATCTATAGGCTTTCCTTCTCATATGTGACTCTATCAAGGTTGAGGCGAAGATCAATATTCTCCTTCTTCAACATCTCAATAGCCCGCTTGAGTTGGTCGACTTCAGATGGAGAAATAATGGCAAGTTCAAGAGGCTTGACATTCATGGAAGGCTCGGAAGAAAATGGCAATAAGATCTCCTTGACTCGCTCTTTGACCCAAAGTGTGTCAGCTTTCTTGGCTATGCAATTCTTCTTACCCAAATCGACTCTTCCTTCGAGGTGAATCTGAGTCCAAGTGGCACTAAACCTCTTAAGTAATCCCATGTCATCAACCCCTTCATGAAAGATGAACTCTTCCACTACCTCAGGATCTGGCTTGGCAACCATAGGTGTTGCGGTGAGAATCGGATAACAAGCTATTAATTAACTTGAATCACACATCTTTGAAATTCACCACCGAGCTTTGATTTATCCAAAGGAAAGGGTAAAGATCGAAGAAAACCCTAAGTGCACTATGTGAAGACACAGCTAAGAGATCGGGGATCAGGAGTTGGTTATACTAAGGGAAGGTATTAGCACCCTAAGTATCTGTAGTACTCTACAGGAACCTCTTGTTAGTATTGTGTTATGTTTGCTTGCTAAGGGAATCTGCTAAGGCTAAGGTAAAGACCTAAGGGTATATACACTAAGTATGCTCGCCAAGACGTCGCATCTTGTGTCTACGTATCTGACTAAAGAATCAGAGCAACTGTAGTTCACCTAAATAAGGGTGATGAACCATTGATTGTGGCCAAAGTTCCAAGGGGGAATGAGTATGAGCTCATGTAGAGTTTAAGAAACTCTCTAAGTCTAAGTTGTGATGAATATTGCCTATGACTATGAGGTCAAGGGTTAAGAGATGGCTATGAGGCAAGTATGAAATCCTCTATGAGGTTAAGGAAAGATGAATATGAGGTCAAGAAAGAATCCTATGACTATGAGGTCAAGGAGGGAGATGGCTCTAAGGAGGCCAAGATGGTAAGATGACTATGAGGTCAAGATGGTAAGATGACTATGAGGCTAAGATGGTAAGATGACTATGAGGTCAAGATGGTAAGATGTCTATGAGGTCAAGATGGTAAGATGACTATGAGGTCAAGATGGTAAGATGACTATGAGGTCAAGATGGCAGAAGGATGCATATGACTATGAGGTCAAGGTTTGCCTTATGACTATGAGGTCGAAGGTGGAAGATGGCTATGAGGCCAAGATGGATACCTATGACTATGAGGTCAAGGTTAGATGGCTATGAGGCCAAGATGGTAGAAAGATTCCTATGACTATGAGGTTAAGGTTTGCCTTATGACTATGAGGTCAAAGGTGGAAGATGGCTATGAGGCCAAGATGGATACCTATGGCTATGAGGTCAAGGTTAGATGGATATGAGGCCAAGATGAGATCCTATGACTATGAGGTCAAGGTTGAAGAGATGGCTCTATGACTATGAGGTCAAGAGTGAATCCTATGACTATGAGGTCAAGGAGGGATAATGGCTCTATGACTATGAGGTCAAGAGGGAAATCCAATGACTATGAGGTCAAGGAAGATGGCTATGAGGCCAAGAGGGAAAGCAATACCTATGACTATGAGATCAAGGTTTGGTTAAGGATATCTATGACTATGAGGTCAAGGGAAGAAGATGGCTATTAGGCCAAGATGGTATCCTATGACTATGAGGTCAAGGAAGAAGATGGCTATGACTATGAGGTCAAAGCTTACCGATGACTATGAGGTTAAAGGTTAAAGGTGGCTATGACTATGAGGTCAAAGCTTACCTATGACTATGAGGTCAAAGGTTAAAGGTGGCTATGACTATGAGATCAAAGCTTACCTATGACTATGAGATCAAAGGTTAAAGGTGGCTATGAGGCCAAAGTAAGATGGCTATGAGGCCAAGATGATATCCTATGACTGTGAGGTCAAGGGAAGATATTACCAATGACTATGAGGTTAATATGGTAAGATGGCTCTATGACTATGAGGTCAAGAGAATCCTACGACTATGAGGTCAAGGAGAAAGGCTATGACTATGAGGTCAAAGCTTACCTATGACTATGAGGTCAAAGGTTAAAGGTGGCTATGACTATGAGGTCAAAGCTTACCTATGACTATGAGGTCAAATGGGAGATGGCTATGAGGCCAAGATGGCGTCCTATGGCTATGAGGTCAAGGATAAGAGATGGATGCCTATGACTATGAGGTCAAAGGTGGTAATGAGCTTTCTATGACTTTGAGATCAATAGAGAGACTTTCCTTTAGAAGAAGGGGGAGACTATTCTTATAAGCATTAGTGTTGAAAGGGAATGAAATAAGTGAACAATATTAGTTCAAAAGGATTAAGGGGATAAAAATTAACCAAGTGAAGATAACATCAAAGCATTGTATATACATCCATGTATGAGCATGGCAAAAGATAATGAGATAGTTCACAACAAACATGAGTAAATGAACACAAGTATGGCAAAGTATTTAAGAACTATGAAGTTAAGAGTGATGACAATCATATCAACACAAAGTCATCTTGCAAGAAAATTCTAAGAGGTGCCACAAGTTATGGCCGAGGCTTAAATCCAAGTTGAAGCAAAATGGGTGTGTGAGGTGTTAACAAAATTCAAACAAAACTCTCTTAAAAATTCCTTAACAAGGTTGGTATTCACACTCAAAAATAATTTTCTTAAAAAAAATCTTAAAACACTTAGAAACTTGTCCCAAAAGTGGAAAGAAAATGAATTCAAACTTTAAGTATGAAACAAAATTCTTAACATTTACCAAAATTAAAAAAATAAATATTAAAGTGGAGATAAAATTAAAAGTTGGAAAAATAGAACTTTAAAATACTAATATAATATTTTTTGGGAAGTTTTGTGTTTAGAGAAAAATACTTTAAATAAATAAAACTAGAAATTGCAAATAAAAATAAATTGGAAGTGAATAGGTCAGGGGGTGTATTAGAAAATGTCAACATGAGCTGAAAGTAACATAAGGCGCCTGGGCCCAGAACTGGGGGGTGTCAATAGTGATTCTCACCAGGCCCAAAGATGAAAAGAGAGAACGATTTGAAAAAAACAAAAGGGTGTCTGGGGCGAGGGGGATTCGAACCCCAGACCCCTTGGTTACAATGCGCATGGCTTACCACTGGGGTGGCTATACATCCAATGTATAAGCCACCCTTATAAATACTTAAGCTAACAAGTGTTCAGAATATGCTACCTTTTGAAACCACATAAAAAAGGTTACAGGATGCATCAACAAACATCAACCGGTCAAGTGAAACAATAAACTACTAAATGACAAAAGCTTAGCCTGGCCCCTCACGAATCACCACGCTTCCAATTCCTTCATGCACATGAAATCCATAAACCTTAACGTGCAAACCCAGGTGAATAACATGACAAGCGCCATTGCTTTAACATGGCAGTCGCCATGTACATGAGACCACCCACCCAACGTACAAACCCAAACCAACATCATGGCACTCGCCATTTCTAACATGGCAGTCGCCATCCCTAATATGTTGACATGGCGGTTGCCACTGTCCAAACATGGAGGTCACCACTATTTCAATATCTTCTTATTCAACTTTTTTTAATCAGAATTCATGAACCAAAAACCAAAGTTCAGTATTCAAATAATGGAACACTTCTACACCCTAAACAAACCTAGCAATGTTCTAAGGCATGGATAAAATCATTACAAAAGTGGAGCAACCCAACTTGAACAGAACTAGACAATATCAACATATACCAAATATGCATTCAGGCCATTAATTCAGGACAACATACATGCATTATATGGACATGGCAGAGACATTCACGAACATGATAGCATGGAATAATGGATGGAGGGGAAGAGAGTGACTTACCAATGGAAAATTTGCTGCCTTTTTATTTCAAAAGCCTGAAGCTTTAACCCGCTGGACCTCCTTTCTCAAAGATGATGATTTGCCTGGTTCTGAAGGTGTAGCCCCCTTCTTGACTGCTCACAAACTCTCTCTTTTTGTGGTATGCTTGTAACAAATGGTGAGAATTATGTTGGTGACTCTCGTGTGTTCTTGTTGATGTTGTGGATGTGTAGTATTCTAATGTTTATGATTGTTGGTGCCCTTAACAAAGGAGAAGGTGTCTCCTTTTATAGGAGAGCAGGCTGGTCCATGGCATTGTAAACTCAAATGACCTTGAGTTTGTCTAACAGAGAAATGGTGGTAGAGTTCAAGCTACATGGTCTTTTCCACTTTATCACAATTGAGCCAAGTGCAAGATATGGGATTCTTTGGTTGCTTATTCTAGGGTATAAGTCAGAAACAGATGAACAAAATCCAAGAAGTTTCTGGTGTAAGAAGGTCTTGCACAGTGGTTTAAGCATTTGACTTTTGTGTGCTCACTTGCAAAGTATAAGTGGTTGTACTTGGATAACTTTCTTGCACGGGTTTGTGGCAAAAGAAGAGTGTTGGAACTGATGGTGAAAAATCAGTAGGTTGTACTTGCATTTGGCTAGGATTTAGTTCAAAATGAAACATGGTTTGTGTAATGGAAATACAAAGTCATGGATCTCTCTTTTGGCACACGACAAAACTTCAAACAATGGACCAAATGCTACTACTCTTGATCCTCTTAAGTAAATGGCGTGAGGAGGTACAATTTTGATGTCATTGATAAGTTAAAATGGTGCTTAGAAACTCATGACAAATCAAGGCAAAGTTTGGTGTATCAAAGAATTGAAATCTGAATTTTCTAAGTGTGTGCAACATTTCAACATACCAACTTTAGCACACCATATCTTAATAACCATTGATCCAACTTGTGAGATTTTTGATTCTTTGCCAAATAGGAATTTGATGGAGCAATATCCATGTGGAAAGTGGCTTGATAAGAGGCTTGTAAAATTGAGAAAATCAACCATGAAGTCATGCACATGGGCTGTCCAAAGAGAAACTAAAATTTTTTCTAAGTTATGAGATTTTCCAACTTGAAACAACCAACTTTAGAACATCATACCTTGAGATTGGTTTATCCAAATGAGGAGTTCTATACATGCTTGGAAAGCTTGAAGAACAAGGAACAACTTTCATGTCCAAAGAATTTTGATTTGAAGCTTGGAACATGGTGAAAAATTGAGTCAAAGTTGGATGAAAATTAGGGTGAAAATGACCAAAATTTCACTAAGTCATAAAGGCAACTTACTTTCCAAGTCTCATAACTTAAGAATCATGCATTTTTTGAAGAAAGGTCCTCTAATACACTTTGAAGTTCATGGAAATAGCTTCCATTTGATCTTTGAGTCACTCAATTTGGATGTGTGGTTTGAAAGTTATGGTCTTCCCAATTTTGCACAAGAAGTGAATTTTCCACACTTAAAAAGTTTCAAGGACCAAGCATTGGCCTCTTTGCAAGAAACCTCTCAAAACTTGACTTCTCATGCCCTAACTCAACAATTAAACATGTCTTGATGGAGAATGACTTAAATGCTTCATTTTAGATCACAATCTCCCAAGTCAAAGACCTCAGTCAAAACCCTAATTTCCCTTAGGAATACAACTAGATGATCTCTGATGATTTTGCTTCTTCAATCTATTTCAATGCTCATAGATGGCCTCTAAGGATGTCTAGTATCATATGGAGTCATGTCCCAAGGCTTGGGAACATGTCTTGATCAAGATCAAAGGCAATGGTTGACTTTCTTGACCAAAACCCTAGTTTGAGGCATGGTGATCTTGTGGCTCAATGCACTTGTGGTATGAGCCAAACACACTTGATTTCCCGTTGAATAAAACTTCTTGGATGCATGTAAGTTCAAATGGTTATGTCGCTCCCGAAAGATTCGCATCCAACGGTACAAACGCGAGAGTGGCGCAGAAGACACAGAGTCGCCAGCAATGTGTATTTATCCCGAGAGAGGGAAATGAAACACTGCATAAACCTGAAGAGAAAGGGGGAATGACATGGTCATCGCAACCATAGTCCGGGTTTGGGAGTCGGTTATGTGAGGGGAAGGTGTTAGCACCCCACGCATCCATCGTACTCGATGGGATCCACGCTTGTTGTCTAAACAGAGGGAGAGCTGTCCTACTATCTATGGCTGAACAAAAGAAAACGGGGATGGGGGTGACTAAGACGGACTCGGTAGGACATATTCGATGCCCTAGGCCTACGTACTCCCTCAGTGCAATGGGAAAGTCAGAGTCAACGTAGTTCAAATGGGAACTGTGGGGGAAGGTTGCTCGCCAAGACAATCGCTGTCTTGTGCCTACATATCCTCAATCAGACGAGAAAGAGGAATCAGAGTTAATGTAGTTCGCGGGTATGACCACGGATGGGTAAGTGTTTTTTTATGAGCAACGTTAGATTCGCGTCCGGCAGTTAGGGTCGATACCTGTTTGCGACTCAGACGGAAGGTAACGTGCTCTTTTCTGAAAATGGTCTGGAACCAAGCAATCCCAAAGGATAAAAGGATTTGAATTTGTTTTTGTGTTTTTTAGACAGAAGTGTATTTTAAGTTAGTTCATAACTTGCATTGCACCAAAGTCTAGGGCACAGGGACGAATACTTAACGAATCGTCCCAAGACAGGACGCTCTCTAAGCACTCTAGAAAGATGAGAGGAAGCCCCTTATTTCTCATTCCCCACGCTTAAGGCTCGTGCGCAATACACTTTATCTTTATTAAGTGTTTTCAAGAAGTTTTGAGATGAGAAGAGAGAAGACACAAAGGAAACTCTAAAGGGAAACTAAGAGTCCTAATGTTAGAATGCATGGATGACCTATGGTTAGTGAGGCTAAGGAGAGACAACTAATTAACCTAATGCTAATCCTACTCCAAGCTTAATAAAAAATTAAGTTGGACTAGGTAGTTCTAAAGGGAAAGAATCCAAGACTTAAACAAGTCTTGAGATTCATGGGATGAGAAAGAGTGAAAAGAGAAGGTACAACACCTACAACAACACATTTGCTCCAAGCAGCAATGAAATCATGTACAAACACCAATCAGCATTTAACAGCATACCATTCCGCATAAAAATAGGTGTAAAAGATCACAAACAGCATGTGTATACATGGACAACACATATGACAACACTTTATGCAAAAATCAGATGCGGAATCAGGACAACATGCATCATAACTTGGTTTATCATGGCAAAATGATTATGCACCAAATATCATATGTATCAAGCAATTGATCATGACCACAAACACATTAGAACTCACATGAAATACACTCGAAAGCATTGAAGAAGAATGCACCACACTATAAAAGAATGCACAATATCAAGCATATGATCAAGTTAAATCAAGTATGCACATCATGACATCGAAAGCAAAAGAGCATGTACACAACTACTCCAGCAACCACCATCGGCAATTAGCAATTAACAAACTCCAAATATATGCATTACATGATCAACACAACAATTAATCAACCACACAAACACGTTCATAAACGATGAAACTCAAAAGGTCGCGTGTCGAGAAATGTGATCATGCAATGGTGTGAGGTGCAATAGCTCAAATATAATCCACAAAACATCAATGCATCATTCCATGAAGTTTAGGCATGCCTCGGATCTCAAACGACCAAGAAGATGCAAGAAAACATCACTCTGCAGCAGTGGTAATCGATTACTCACTTTGAGTAATCGGTTACTCAGTTGAAATTTGACCAAAAAATGTGAAAATTAGGCAGAGTAATCGGTTACTCTGTTAGGGTAATCGATTACCACTGAAACAGAGGCAGAAAATCAACTTTGAAAAGCACTTTTCAGCATCCAATGACTTATGCAAACCTCCAAATGATCATGCAATCAATTAATCACGAAATTCACATAAAAAATCAGTAATCAATCACCAATTTCATCAATCAAACAAACAAGATCACAAATCAAATCAAGCAAATGGATCAAAAACACAAATAACCAAAGATCTACATTGCACAAGTTGTGATTAAGCAAAATTAAGTATAGATCTAAGGAAAACCAACCTACAAGGCTGAGGTTTGCCTTGGTGATTGTTGAAAACGAAAATTGGTGGATCCAAGCAAGAAAACCAAAGATCTATGCAATGAACTTCAAGATCCAAGCAAGAACAATCAAGATCCAAGCTAGAACACTCCAAATAATCAAAAGCTGCTCCAAAAGTGATTTCAAGATCCAAACCAGAAGCTATATCAGAATTGAACCAAGAATGATGATGTGATGGAGGTTTAGCTCAAGAATTCACAAATTCCAATGAAGAATTTGTGAATCTATGGATATGGAGCTTTGGTGAGAGGTTGGAGATGAAGATGAAAAGTTGAGAGAAATTTGGAGAGATGTGTAGAAAATTCAGAAAATGGATCAAATTTATGTGAGGTTTGGAATGAATTGATTTAAATAGATGCTAGGTTAGGAATTCAAATGTGGTTTGGAGTGTGGGTTAATGAGTTGAATGGAGATTAAGAGAAAAATTAGGGAGAAAAAGTGTGGAATTAGAGTGGAAGAATAATGGAGAGAATTTGAATTTGGGTGGAAAATGATGAAATTGAATCAATTCTAGATCCTTCCCACACATGCTCATGGAAATCACATGATCACAATTAGCTCAAATTCTGTCATGCTGAAAATTGCCAGATTTTTGCAATTTCGCCCAGAGTAATCGGTTACTCACTTTGAGTAATCGATTACTTAGTTCAAAAATTCAAATTTGGCGCCAAAAGGAGGGAAGCTGAATATTCGCTCGGTTCCACCTGTTCTGAACCACCATATGCCTCTGAAACTTATCTTTGGACCTCACTACTTGAGTGCACTTGAAACATGCCGTGAAATATTTTTCGGGCCCTGATTAAATTGCCGGGGCGGCTGTTCGGTGCTGAATTACTGATCAAAATTTGACTGCCGGAACTGTTGACCTCTAAATCATTTAATGAGCAAAATAAATGCTCAGAAAGACTTTGAGAATCAAATGCTTGGCCTTAACCATCGATAGAGATCAAACCGGTGCTGAGAACACCCTGTACTGCTGAAGAAAATGCCCTGATCCCATGCTCAAAGAAACATGCAAATGCAGCAATGCTAATGCAAATGAAAAGAAACATAAGCCAGTTAGCTAAAAGCAAGAAGGAAAATTTTGGAGTGCTACAGCTGCCCCTATTCAATCGACTTGAACCTGAAGGGATGATAGCAACGACTCTCAGACATTCAAGGTAGAAGGTGATTGAATACAAAAAGAACCCGGAAATTTACAGCCTGTGGGAATGATGAAATAACACGAATACGAGACCGGCCGAAGGCGGACCCTGCTGGGGAGATATAAAGGTGCTACGAGAACGGCCGAAGGTGGACTCGGAAAAGAAAGACCAAACCGAGGGTGGACTTTCAAAGAAAGACTAAGCTGAAGGTAGACTCTCAAACAAAGGATACGAGGCCATGCCGAAGGTGGGCTCGAAAAATAAAGACCAAGCCGAGGGTGGGCTTTCAAAGAAAGACTAAGCCGAAGGTAGACTCTCAAACAAATGATACGAGGCCGTGCCGAAGGTGGGCTCGAAAAAGAAAGACCAAGCCGAGGGTGGGCTTTCAAAGAAAGACTAAGCCGAAGGTAGACTCTCAAACAAAGGATACGAGGCCATGCCGAAGGTGGGCTTTCAAAGAAAGACTAAGCCGAAGGTAGACTCTCAAACAAAGGATACGAGGCCATGCCGAAGGTGGGCTCAAAAAAGAAAGACCAAGCCGAGGGTGGGCTTTCAAAGAAAGACTAAGCCGAAGGTAGACTTTCAAACAAAGGATACGAGGCTATGCCGAAGGTGGGCTCAAAAAAGAAAGACCAAACCGAGGGTGGGCTTTCAAAGAAAGACTAAGCCGAAGGTAGACTCTCCTAGGGATAACAAGATAACAGCGGGTGCGAGGACGGCCGAAGGCGAACTCGAGCAAAGAGAAAAACCAAGCCAAAGGTGGACTTTTAAAGAAAGACTAAGCCGAAGGTAGACTTTCAAATAACAATATGTAGAATCAACAGTTCTACAAAGACAACTCCGTTGGGGGATACAGAAATCTAAACAGACAACTCTGCGGGGGAGTGTAGGAAGGACCAACAAGAAGGACGAATCCACTGGTCGCGGTGTAATGTTAAGCAACATCTCCTGAACTGTTACTTTCCGTTGGGGAAAGAATCTGGTAAAGGATATCAAACCTAGCTTATGCTTCGAATGCATATGTTTGAATTTTGCCGTAATGCTCCATACGAAATGGAAATGCTACGCGTTTGGGAGGATGCCATGCAAGAATGCTTATGCAATGCAAAAGAGGTGCCTCAGCAAAATAAATGCTGAAGGCGAAGGCAAACTCCACTGGGGACGACAAAATAAATTGTCCTCCGAAATAAGAGACCCTGCTGAGAAAGACATTGATCACAAATTCTGCTGGAGATGAAAGCTCCGAGAGAAAACCCAATCTGTTGGGGATGGAAAGATCAACAACTCTGCTGGAGATGGACGAAACTCCGAGAGAATACCCATTAAGCCGGGGAATAAGATGAATACTAAAGATGGAAACTTCTCCGCCGGGGATCACCAAACACTTCAGAACTTAGATTTGACGCCTGCCAAAAACGATTGGACTCAAGACCTACCGGGGATACCATTCACCACCAGACTCTGCTTGGGGATATGAGCACCTTTAGACTCTGCTTGGGGAGACAAGTCAATAATTTTGAACCTGCTTGGGAGATGCTCTTACCTTTACCCTGTTGGGGAATATCAGTACTTTTACCCTGCTGGGGATTAGATCAAACCGTTGTCGGTGATACTATACTTTCTAACCAAATGAGGAAAGTAGACCCTAGGATTCTGTGGGGATAATAACATCTTTGTCCACGAATCTCCTGTTGGAGATACAACAACATCCACCTTAGAGCAATCAGCTTCTGAATGCTTGCTGGGGAATAATAATCCAAACACAACCTCGGCTGGGTATACAACCCTCTGCACTCCTGCTAAGGAAAGATGAGCCAAATCACAACTCAGGCTGAGGGTAAACCTCTTATGTCCTGCTGAGGGGGCCGATCCTCAACGGCTCCACTTGGGAAATCACTTCTTTATACTCTGTATAGGAAGACGATCCTCGATACTCTGACTGGGGAGAGTAATAAACTGCTGAGGATGATCAGACTTCAAAGTTGAAGAGAGCAGCTCTACTGGGGAGGTACCCATGAAGATTGGACTTTGAATTACTTGAGATGACTAGATCTGACCGTTGAGGAAGAGAACACTCTGACTCCTCATCGTCTTCTTGACGATATTCTATCGTCTTACCTTGCTGAGAGTGAGGATTCCATCTGTACTGCTAGAGATAAGAAACCTTCATAAAAGCCATTTTCGAATCATAGGACAATTCTCTGCTTGAGGAAGAATAACAATTCCCACACCTTGCTGGAAAAAGATACCCTCTGGCTCTTTGCTGGAGGGAAAAGACTCCAAAAGTCCCACACTGGGAACAACTCAGTGCTTCAAGTTTCTGCATATTGATTGTCAAGAGTGAAACACAGTTCCTTTAACTCTCCACCTTGCCCCAGACCACAGGGTCTACTTGAAGCAATCATCTTAAGAGGATTTTACAGAAAACCTGGCGTTCAACAATGCCCCAGGGTCTTCAAACTCTTAGAGATGTATTCGGTCTGGACATAAATGTCCCATACTTCATGATTCATGAAGTAAACCACCTCGAGAGGGTTTGTAATGACCTGAAATGTTCTGCCACAGTATTCTGAACCTTGCAGAGGTGCTTTTGATTGACTGTGTTCTGATGGGAAAAACTTCTCGCGCCCTTGAAGTGACCTGCCCCAGTACAAGCCTTACAGTACATTTGTCTCTGACCGACTAGTCTTCGAGAGATTTACCGAATCTCGACGTGATTGCCCCAGTTCGAAGAAATTTTCTCAACATGACTGCCCCATGGTTGATTGTACTCTGAAAAGACCTTCTAAACTTGAATGCCCCAGCTTGGCTACATTTTGAAGAGATTTCCCGGTGTGATTGTCCCAGATTGGTTACATCTCAACACAAATGGCTGGGAACGCCTTTTTCCCACATAATCTTTCAACAACATGTCCTCTGGAGTCTCAGGCACCTCAACTTGGACAGTTTAAGCTTCTCGACTGATGTTTATCCTGTAAGCTTCTTTGATGTCAAACAAATGAATGCAAGCAGAAAATGTTTATTCTGAGAATGATTATTCAAATGCAACACATATGTTAATCTTGAAGTCCTTATTGAAAATATGTCACACAACCGAGTTACGACACTTATTTTTGAAAGGAAAGCAATACGCACATGCAGCACCAACAAAAATCTTATTAGCACAACTCATGGGAGTCAGAAACGTTATCTCGTTGAAGTACACCTTCAGACTAAACCCTGATTCAATTAGGACTTTTAAGGGTTGTAGTGTGGCCTGGTTCACGGTTTGAGAAAAAAGGATTTATGGCTCAAAGTTTATTGGTACCCACCCACTCTTCATGATATTCTCCAGTCCTATGTTCAGCTAATTTGACACAAGCACTTGTCTCTCAAAAGGTTTCCCGATTTCTAGGGAATCTATGCAATTGGTGATTCGACACCTGACGAGGTTTTGGACTAACAGTCACCCCTGTTTGTCTTTTGTGTCTATAGTCACACGACTTTGTTCTTATCGAGGATTTTCTTTGTAATCCTTTTGGCTTTTCGCTTTCTTTTGCTTTTTGTCCCCTACTTTTTGCCTAGAATGACTCTTTTGAGTTTTCAATTTTGAAGTCCAGCGGGATGCCTTAACTTTTGCCTAAGTCACTTGCTTTCAAGTTTTTCGACTTAGCAGGCTTTTTCTTTTTCTCTTTTTTTTTTTTTGAACAAGTCGTGTGACACCGTTTTGCCTGACTTGTTTGAAAGGGCTGTGACTGTTTCACTCTTCGGTTAGTGAGGAGTAACCATTGTGGTTCTACACCTCTTAACCTCTTGATAGTGGAATGGAAGGTAATGGATCCTCAGATGTACACTCCTTCTGAAAGTTGAACACTTGGTCAAACTAACTGACGCCTACCTTGCCCCTGGGTTAAAATTGAGGGTTTTTCGTTTTCAGAAAGAATTCCTACTACTAGGCTCAAAGGGGTTGACAAAGGTCTATCTCCTTATCTCTCCAGTGTTTGTGAATTGGAAACAATGCCTGTACATCCTTAACAGGGTTTTATCCAAAAGCGTACCATTAGAAATCTACGTTCTTATTTCGTCATCCTCCCTCCAAGAGTCTAGGCAAGAAAGATAGTATTGCAGTGCATATAAACATGACATGAGTGCATAAAAGTAAGATACTTCAGGAACAACACATCATTGCATTAAAATCAACATTCAAACACAAACAAGTTTTTACATGCAGACAATGTTTAAACAAACAAAGGAAAGCTACATATGAAAATGCAATAAAGGAAGCTGATGATTGTCATTGTTGAGGAGACTTGACTCCGTCTGGACTTATTGTTTCTGATGACGCTCTTGCAATCTGGTGCTCACTCTGGTAAAGAAGCTTCAATCCAAAGGGGTACCATCTGGCGTGATGACCTTTGAGTCTCTCAAGTCTTGCACCTTGTGCTGGAATGCATTACAATTATCAATTGTATGCCCAAACGTTCCGAGTGGAACTCGCAGCTAGCATTCATGTCAAAGTCCGGAGGAATAGGGTATGGCACTGGCATGGTACTCCTCGTTTGAATCAGAGATTTCTTGAGCAGACGAGCAAACAACTGACTATAAGGGATAGGAATAGGATCAAATATCCTCTTGTGCCTTCTTGGTCTCGGTTGCCCCTGCTGCTGATAATTCTGTTACTGCTGCTGATTTGGGCGCCTCACTTGCGCTTGCACTTTCCTTTCCACATTCGTCTGAGGTACAAACAAAGGTTGCTGACGTAGAGCTTATGCAGCAAAAGGTTGTGGAGAAAATCCATGACATGAGGTGGATCCTGCAAAGAGGAGAGGAGTCTCCACTTCTGATGAGAACTTGATTGCCCCTGAATCAATGAGTTCTTGGACCTTATGCTTGAACCTTGTACAATTCTCAACATTGTGACCAGGTGCCCCAGAATGGAAGTCACACCTAGCATTAGCATTAGGTCCCAGAGGAATCTTTGTGGAAAGAGGTCCCAAACTAACACGTTCGACTAGTTTGAGCTCGAGCAAATAAGAAAGCAAATGCGCATACGACATTGGAATGGGATCAAACTTCCTCTTAGGCCTCTCTGACTTAGGATCCTCTTGGGGAGCAGGAAGTGATTGTTGATGAGAAAATTCTGAAACTTCAATTCGTGGAGGGGATTCACGAGGCAATCCATGATCTAGAGCAAATCCCACAGAGATGGGAGGAGTAAGGACCTCTGTTGTGGAAGCGAGCACATGACTGTCTTCCTTCTTTAACACCCTATCCAAGATTTCCATGACCAAGCCCATCTGAGTCTGCATCTGATTGACTTCCTCTCTTAGCAATTTTTGTTCTTGAGACATAGCCTACATATCTTCCCCGAACTGCCTCATCTGGATCTTCATTTCAGTCACCTCTGCACGAAGTTGTTCCATGGCTACCTTCTGATTGAGGCTGGGTAGTAGTGGCAGGTCAAGTTGTCAATTCTGAAGATAATACCAAGTCAGAATGAGAACTCCAATCCTGAGCACCTGTTATGCACATGAGTATGGAACTGCAATGCAAATGCCATGTTCAAATATTTCCAAGGAATCATTCTATTTTAATTCAAGACTTTTTAGAAGAACCACAAGGAATAAATGGAAATGCTCAACAGTGAGCCTCAACAATGATATCCTTGGAAATACAAGAACATGTATACAAGAATTATGATGCATATGCAATGGACATGGGATCAAGGTATCCATGATGCTCAAAACTGCTGTTGTTCTGCTGACTGAATAAGACCCTAAATACCAGAAATTCAGAAATCCAGAATAACGGCCCAATCAAACTACCAGAATATCAGGATAATAGCAGTACACTGATGAGAAATCTAGAAAACCGGGTAGGTTGAAGGCTTCGGTTACCTGCAAACCTGCAAACACCCATCCCTTCTCACATGTGGGTTCTAGAAAGCCAAGGATCCTCAATATCACGGGCTCTCAGGTCGAGAAATGATGATACGTTCACCATTTCTGGTTTGGCATCATCATCAATCGAGGAGGCCTCAACTGATTCCCCTAAAAAATAAGGTCATCCTATGTGAGTCCCTCAGCATTGGGTCCTCGGATTGAGAATGCGTAATGGGTTTGCCACGGAACGTGGTCTGCCACTGTCACATCTCAGGAGGAGAGGCGCAACTGAGGTATCGGAGAAACGGTCACCAGAGTCGACAGCTCTCTAGATCAACACCCTAACATGCACAAGACACACACGTCAGAATGCGTCCCAAGATAGCCTCGTCTGGTTGTGAATTTCGTGAACACACAAACGTACCAAGCGGGCACGTAGGTCCCACTACTCTCCACTCTAGTCATAAGTGTATACTCAATCCTGGGTATTGGGCTTATCTCTCAGAACAACCCAACCTGCCAAACAGAAAACCAACCAGCACAGCACAGTAATATCTAGTATGACAGTAATAAAATGAAATGCAATGCAATAAAAGCTGTAGAACAGTAATATACAACATAATAAAGCACAACAAATAAATACCCAATGAAAACAACAAACAAGCGCTAGGATCGACTCGCTAAAGGGGATGGACCAGCAAGAGGTTAACCAGAATCCCCAACAGAGTCGCCAGCTGTCGCTCTAGAAAGATTCGCATCCAACGGTACAAACGCGAGAGTGGCGCAGAAGACACAGAGTCGCCAGCAATGTGTATTTATCCCGAGAGAGGGAAAGGAAACACTGCATAAACCTGAAGAGAAAGGGGGAAAGACATGGTCATCGCAACCATAGTCCGGGTTCGGGAGTCGGTTATGCGAGGGGAAGGTGTTAGCACCCCACGCATCCATCGTACTCGATGGGATCCACGCTTGTTGTCTAAACGGAGGGTGAGCTGTCCTACTATCTATGGCTGAACAAAAGAAAACGGGGATGGGGGTGACTAAGATGGACTCGGTAGGACATATTCGATGCCCTAGGCCTACGTACTCCTTCAGTGCAATGGGAAAGTCAGAGTCAATGTAGTTCAGACGGGAACTGTGGGGGAAGGTTGCTCGCCAACACAATCGCTGTCTTGTTCCTACATATCCTCAATCGGACGAGAGAGAGGAATCAGAGCTAATGTAGTTCGTGGGTGCGACCACGGATGGGTAAGTGTTTTTTATGAGCGACGTTAGATTCGCGTCCGGCAGTTAGGGTCGATGCCTGTTTGCGACTCAGACGGAAGGTAACGTGCTATTTTCTGAAAATGGTCTGGAACCAAGCAATCCAGAAGGATAAAAAGATTTGAATTTGTTTTTGTGTTTTTTAGACAGAAGTGTATTTTAAGTTAGTTCATAACTTGCATTGCACCAAAGTCTAGGGCACAGGGACAAATACTTAACGAATTGTCCCAAGACAGGACGCTTGCTAAGCACTCTAGAAAGATGAGAGGAAGTCCCTCATTTCTCATTCCCCACGCTTAAGGCTCGTGCGCAATACACTTTATCTTTATTAAGTGTTTTCAAGAAGTTTTGAGATGAGAAGAGAGAAGACACAAAGGAAACTCTAAAGGGAAACTAAGAGTCCTAATGTTATCATGCATGGATGACCTATGGTTAGTGAGGCTTAGGAGAGACAACTACCTAACCTAATGCTAATCCTACTCCAAGCTTAATAAAAAATTAAGTTGGACTAGGTAGCTCTAAAGGGAAAGAATCCAAGACTTAAACAAGTCTTGAGATTCATGGGATGAGAAAGAGTGAAAAGAGAAGGTACAACACCTACAACAGCACATTTGCACCAAACAGCAATGAAATCATGTACAAACACCAATCAACATTTAACAACATACCATTCAGCATGAAAATAGGTGTAAAAGATCACAAACAACATGTGTATACATGGACAGCACATATGACATCACTTTTTGCAAAAATCAGATGTGGAATCAGGACAGCATGCATCACAACTTGGTTTATCATGGCAAAACGATCATGCACCAAATATCATATGTATCAAGCAATTGATCATGACCACAAACACATTAGAACTCACATGAAATACACTCGAAAGCATTGAAGAAGAATGCACCACACTATAAAAGAATGCACAATACCAAGCATATGATCAAGTTAAATCGAGTATGCACATCATGACACCGAAAGAAAAAAAGCATGTACACAACTACTCCAGCAACCACCATCGGCAATTAGCAATTAACAAGATCCAAACATATGCATTACATGATCAACACAACAATTAATCAACGACACAAACACGTTCATAAACGATGAAATTCAAAAGGCCACGTGTCGAGAAATGTGATCATGCAATGGTGTAAGGTGCAATAGCTCAAATATAATCCACAAAACATCAATGCATCATTCCATGAAGTTTAGGCATGCCTCGGATCTCAAACGACCAAGAAGATGCAAGAAAACATCACTCTGCAGCAGTGGTAATCGATTACTCACTTTGAGTAATCGGTTACTCAGTTGAAATTTGACCAAAAAACGTGAAAATTAGGCAGAGTAATCGGTTACTCTGTTAGGGTAATCGGTTACCACTGAAACAGAGGCAGAAAATCAACTTTGAAAAGCACTTTTCAGCATCCAATAACTTATGCAAACCTCCAAATGATCATGCAATCAATTAATCACAAAATTCACATCAAATATCAGTAATCAATCACCAATTTCATCAATCAAACAAACAAGATCACAAATCAAATCAAGCAAATGGATCAAAAACACAAATAACCAAAGATCTACATTGCACAAGTTGTGATTAAGAAAAAATAAGTATAGATCTAAGGAAAACCAACCTACAAGGCTGAGGTTTGCCTTGGTGATTGTTGAAAATGAAAATTGGTGGATCCAAGCAAGAAAACCAAAGATATATGCAATGAACTTCAAGATCCAAGCAAGACCAATCAAGATCCAAGCTAGAACACTCCAAATAATCAAAAGCTGCTCCAAAAGTGATTCCAAGATCCAAACCAGAAGCTATATCAGAATTGAACCAAGAATGATGATGTGATGGAGGTTTAGCTCAAGAATTCACAAATTCCAATGAAGAATTTATGAATCTACGGATATGGAGCTTTGGGGAGAGGTTGGAGATGAAGATGAAAAGTTGAGAGAAATTTGGAGAGATGTGTAGAAAATTCAGAAAATGGATCCAAGTTATGTGAGGTTTGGAATGAATTAATTTAAATAGATGCTAGGTTAGGAATTCAAATGTGGTTTGGAGTGTGGGTTAATGAGTGGAATGGAGATTAAGAGAAAAATTAAGGAGAAAAAGTGTGGAATTAGAGTGGAAAAATAATGGAGAGAATTTGAATTTGGGTGGAAAATGATGAAATTGAATCAATTCTAGATCCTTCCCACACATGCACATGGAAATCACATGATCACAATTAGCTCAAATTCTGCCATGCTGAAAATTGCCAGATTTTTTGCAATTTCGCCCAGAGTAATCGATTACCCTATTGGAGTAATCGATTACTCAGTTCAAAAATTCAAAAATCTTGGCGCCATAAGGAGGGAAAGTAGCAGAACTTCCTGTTTTCACCCATTCTGAGCCATGCTAAACCTATGGAACTCAAAACTTGACATTGCTACTGAATAACACCTGAAAAGAACACAAATTCTCGCTGACACCTCGGAATATCTTGCTGAATTAATAGTGCTCGATGTCGGATCGCCTGATTAAAAAAATGACTGTTGAAGCTTCTGATTACCAAAATGTCTAATGAGCAAAATAAATGCCCAAAAAGACTTTGAGAATTATCTGCTTGGCTCTGAATACTACTGAAAATGATACTGATACTGATGAAGCCATGAGCCGCTGATAGATACCTCGATCCCATGCTCAAAAGGACAATACAAATGTAGGAATGATAATGCAAATGAAAGGAAGCATAAACCATTTAGGTTAGAAAGCAAAAAAGGCAAATTTTGGGGTGCTACAGGTTGCATTTGGAGACCTTGAAACATGGAGAGCTTGGCTTATTGACTTTTGTGCAAACCCTTTTTTTCACATAAAAGAACAAACTAGCAAGATATGGTGGTTAGTTAACAATGCATAGATGATTGAATCCTACATGCAAGTGCAAGATGTTATGACATCTAAGGGGTAAAATTTGGGGTACAACAATAGGATATCCCAACTGTCGGAAGGCTAATCTCAGATTGTAGTTAATTTCACCCTTTGTACCCAAGGGAGGCACATTGGAGAATTTACCACAATGAATAATGATCTTAGTATCGTCGAAGACTCGAGAATACTAAGAAATGACATCAGCAGTAAGAGACATGATCCGTTGAGACCACTTGCGATTACCCTTATTCTTAACAAAGGGACCCTTCTGTGGAAGGTGAGACATGAACCATTGGTACAGCAGATAAGCACAAAAGACAATGGTTCCCTTCTTCTTTTCATTCCCGAATGAATAGAATAATAGGTATCATCAAGAAGTGTCGGAACAGGGTTCTTGGACAAGAAGATACTGATGGCAGCCTGATCCACAAAATCCTCCATGTTCGGAAATAAGACAATCCCATATATAAGCAAAGCAAGAATGGTATTAAAAGCCTTCCAGTTTCCATGGTCAGCAAAGGAAGTGGCCTTGTTAACCATAAACTTTGTAGCAAACCCTCAAATACCATTCCCTTTAGCCTTGATATTAGCTTCCACATCCTTCTTACTAATGCAAAGAGCATCAGCAATAAGGGGAAACTTCGGACAACCGCTGGTGTAGACAAAAAGAACCCTGCTTCTTGATCTCAACCCCCAAGATATGAGAGTACTCCTCAAGTGTAGGTGCTAACTAATAATCCTGAAATGTGAAGCACCTAAGTGGCGGGTCGTAGAACTGAACCATTGTATGAATGGCAGTGATGTTGACTTCAGTGTTGAGGATGGCCAACAGATTACCATAAGCATCTTTGAAAACCCCTCTGTTATCTTCAACCACACGGGTGCTAAACCTCTCAAAGTCTTTAGTTTAGGCTCCACAAACTTTTAGCTAAAGATACCTCGGCAGCCAGTACTCATCTCTTTGATAATGTCAACAAAGAATAAGCCTTCGAATAACCTGGAAATGCACATACAAAAATTAATTTACATGATGACATGATATGCAACACAAAAACCAAGAAGCCAACACTGTCTAAATAATTAAATCTGAACAATCTGGATATCTGCACATATAATTCAGTGTCAGTGCGAAATAATCTGATGTGCGTGAGTGAACAAAGGTATGAAGAGGCTTGTTTTCCTGCAAAAACCCATATCCCACTCACAGGTGTGATCTAGACTCAACAAGGTGGTCCCTAGAAAGGTCGCCCAAACCATAGGACTCAGAAAGAAAACCCCCCGCCATAGCAAATTCCCGCAGGACAGAAGTATTCTCAAACGAATCACGATCTGGGATGTGGCTCTCGTGGTAATCCAACGCGCAAAATGCAGGCCTCACGACTATCCACGTTCTAGCCTATATGCATGCTCAAGCCTGGTCTTAGGACTTTTCTCTCTAATAATATCTACCCATCCCAACAACAGCAGAAAATATAGCAGATATCCAGAATATGCAGCATATGAATATTCAAAGCAGTAAAGAAGTGCACTAAATAAACATAAAGCGAGTAAAGCATAAAGATAAAGCGAGTAAAGCGCAAAATATAAACACCCAAACAAGCAAGAAAGCAAACAAAACTAGGCGAGACCCCAACTTGCAAGAGCAAGGACTCCCCAGCTGAAGCTAGCAGGATTATACCTGAGTGAATCGCACACTCAAAGATACAACAGAGTCGCCAACAAACTTTATTTAGTCCCAAAGGAAAGGGAAAATATTGATAAAACCCAAGGGGAAGAGAAACGGGTCAGGGGGTCGGTTATGCGAAAGGAAGGTACTAGCACCTTACGCATCCGTCGTACTCAACGGGAACCATTTCGCTTGCTTCTAGGCTTGGATGGGTTATCTATCTAAAAGCTTCTAGCTAAAAGAAGATAAAGAAGAGAAAAGAAAGAAAGAAAGAAAGAAAGTGCTCGCGGAGAATTAGGGCCCTCGTGCCTACGTACCCTCATAGTTCAATGAGGAAATTAGAGCGCCGTAGTTCATGGAACCAAGGACAACGAAGAGGAATGAAAGAAGGTGGAAGTGTGCTCGCCAAGATCATCGCAATCTTGTGCCTACATATCTTACATTCGAATGAATGAAGAATCAGAGCGTCCTTAGTTCGGGAAACAAAGATGAGAAAGGGAAAATGACGTCAAAACCAAGAGCAAAAGAAGTAGAGAAAAACTCCACTGGGGATACGAAGAAGGATTGGTGTCGAAACCAAGAAAGGAAAAGGAGCAAAAGGACAATAGAGACTCCACTAGGGAGTAAGAGAACAAAGCGACTGTGTTGGGGATCAAACAAAGAAATGGTGTCAAAACCAAGGGAGTAGAGATTCGATATGTTAACTGACTGACCGTGGTTTACCAAAAAAAGGGATCGAAACTCTGTGTGGAAAAAGGGTTTAGTGTTAACAGGCTGGCTGTGATAAACCAAAAGGAGAGAGTATTAAACCAAGTGAAGGTGTTTGACTCTAAAGGGACTTCGGTATATTAACTGATAAACAGTGATTAACCAGAAGAAAGAAAAGATTGCAACTCCGCGGGGAGAAAGGTTTTAACAGATAGTCTGTGATCAACCAAGAAATCGGGTGTAGAACCAAGCGAAGGTTGTGACCCCAAAGGACGGGTGTGGAACCAAACAAAGGTTGAGACCCAAAAGAGTTTGGTACACTGACTGAACAAGCAGTATCTGACCTAAGAAAGGGTATTTGAACCAAAAGAAGGTTACCAACCCAAAGGTGCGAGTATTCGAACCAAAAGAAGGTTACTAACTCACAGGGTATTGGTTTTAATAGAAGGACTGTGATTAACCAAAAAGAATAAGTGATTAACGAAGATAAGGTGATTAACTCAAAAGGGGTCAGTATATTAACAGATAGACTGTGATCAACTGAAAAAATGGGTGATTAACCAAGAGAAGGTGATAACCCAAGAGGAGCTCAGTATGTTACCAGATATACTGTGATCAACTGAGAAGACGTGAAAATTGGTGTTTTAACTGACAGGAAGTGGTTAACCAATCAAAGGGAGAGGAACCAAGTGAAGGTTGCGAACTTCGCTAGGGTTTCGGTGTTTAACAAGAAGACTGTGTTTGACCAAAGAAACTAATTGAGACTCTTCTGGGGTATCAATAAGGAATGATTGACAAAAAGAAAAGAATACTGAGACAAGAGACAATGATATTTAACCAAGAGACAATGATCTTTAACCAAGACAATGGTGATTGATCAAAAGAGCGATTGAAAAAAGGCAAGAGTGATCAAGAATCGACTCGACTGAGGGTTGAGAGACATTACAACTTGGAGATAGAGACGATTATTCCAGGCACAAGGTCATTCGTCCCCTACCCAAAATAATCAAGATGAGTGTAGGAATTCTCCACTCTCATACCTTCTCTAGCACCAAAGTATAGTGCAAAAATTGAAACAGACAGCATAATAGCGCCAATTTGTACAGTGCTCCAGTGCGTTGTACGGACTTCCGGCTCATCAGGGGATCAAGAGAACAAGACTCTAAAGGAAGCCTAAAGAGAGGAAAAAGGGATAATTAACTAATCGAAACAAGGTTTCAATTAATCAATCAAAGGGAATTGATGTGCTAATAATTTTCCAAAGAGATGAAAAATCATTAAAGCAAAAGTGGGGATTATTGATTATACAAGATTAAGCTCATTCTTTGAAGAACAAACTTAAAACCAACATGAATGAAGGTGTAAAACAGTACCAAATATCAATTAGCATGTATCACAAATCATGTTATCATGTGAGCAAAAGATGTGTAAGAATGATCATGACCAAAGTAATGCCAAAAAAGCAAGCAATTACGTAATCGATAAATCGTGCATCGAATTATTGTAAGCATGCTTCAAACAGAGGCTAAACAGCACCTAAAACATCCAAAAATATAAAGCATATCAAGCCATGGAAGTTAGAGGAGAAAATCAAACAAGCTTGGAAAAACTCAAAAATGGCATTCTGTTACAGTGGTAATCGATTACCACAATGCAGGTAATCGATTACCTGCTTGAAAATAGCATAATTAGTGAAAAATTGTGCAGAGTAATCGATTACCCTCATATGAGTAATCTATTACCACTGTAACAGTGGCAAAAAACAGCTTTTCAAAAAGCAATTCCAGCACCTAATCACTTATCCATACTACCACATGCTATAGTATGAATTTGTGCACGAAAATTACATCATGTATGAGCATTTAAACACAAATTGAAAGCATTAAACATGGAAATCAAAGATCCAACAATCACATGATTCATCGAACCGAAAAACTATCGAAACTACATCGTAAATGCGCGAAAGTGATCGAAACAGTAAATTGAGTGAGAATTAACCAACCTACAAGTCGGAGAATTGGCTTGGTGATTGTTGCAACTGAAATGTGATGAAAATAAGTGGATAAAACTAGTGAATTCTGCACTTGCACTTCGAACCGTAGCGAAACCGAGCAAAATGCGATAAAAGCTCTGAAATCAGATTTGCACCAAAACGATTGGAGTAATCACTTGAATTGTGGTAGAACTTGCTGTAATTCCAGGAATCCAATCAAGAATTGCCAAATGATGGAGGTTTAAGCTCAAGAGAAAGCAATTTCAATGTGAAAGTTGCTACTTTTCAATGGTGGAATTGAGCTATAGTGTAGTTTGGGGAAGAAGATGAAGATGAATGTGAAGAACTTGCAGAAAATGCAGAGAGAAATGAGAGAAATAAGAGTGAAGAGAGTGAGAAATGATTGAAATGGTTGAAGGTACTTTGTGAAATGGTGGAGCCTTGTTTATATAGAGTTTTAGTTTGGAGTTGATAGGTTTGGAATGTGCTTTGGAGTTAGCTTTGGAGCTAGCTTGGGAGTTAGTTACACTTGACTCAATGAGTCAGAAGTTGACTCGGTTAGTTAGTTAGTTAACTCGGTGGAGCAATACCAATGCAAATCCAAATCAAAGGTTCACATACTTGGAAATTAAGGAACATGGTGCACTTAATTCAAAGTGACGCATTGGAATAAATATAAGTGGAGTGTCTTGAATGGTCTTGAACTGTCTAGAATGTTCCACACAATGCTAGAACCAAGTAGAACATAAGAGAAAAGAGAGTGCAAAATTGTTGTCCTGAAAATGCAGCAGAAACTGCAAATTTATACAGGGTAATCGATTACCCTATTTTGCCTAGCAAAATGGTAATCGATTACCATAGGAAAATTTTCTCCAAATTGCTTAGGAAAAAGTGTTGGATCCCCGGTTTAGATTTTCCAACTCTTACCTTGATGAATAGGCAGGGAAAACCTTGTTTTGTGCTTGTTTTGATGATGTGATGTCTTTGTGAGGATATAATTAATTGGGCTTAGAAAACCTCGATATTCCTGCAACAAAACCCACAGAGAAAAAGTGAGAATGTGTATGCCAACATTGCAAATGCACATGCTTATGCAAAAGGCAAAAGGGGAGGTCAAATTTCGGGTTACGACAGCTGCTCATATTTAACCCTCTTGGACCTGAATGTTTGAATTGCACCAGCTGTTCGATGATTCGAGGTAGAAGGGGATTAAATAAAAGAGTAGCTCAAAAATTTGGCCGACGACGGCAAAAAAAGAGGTGTAAGTGTAGAGAGTTTGATTAAATGGAATTTTGCTGAATATCTGCTGGGAAGATGAATCAGATGAAGGGAGCATGCTAGATGCATATGCTATGTATGTGATCTATATGATGCTTGATATCATGTTATGCAGCGGTGCAGGTTAAGGTATTATGTTGTGGGTAGGCAGAGATTGTAGCAAAGCGAACTCGACATCCTTGGCTGGGGAGAGAACCCACAAATGATGACAACTCTGCTGGGGAAATAGCTTAGAGATATCAGATTTCTAGGTTATTACCACTATTATTGTTGGGGATGCAGGAACCAGGATGATCTTCGAATCACAGCTGACTCCGTATGAGGAACGCATTTCCAACCTTGACTGATTCTGCTTAGGGAATCCAAGGTCTGAATGATCTTCTCTGCTTGGGGATAACAGGAAATCGAAACGCTCTACTGCAGGGGAGTGATGATTTCATCCTGTTGGGAATGATGCATAACCTTTGCTGAGGATAAGAGAACGAACCCGTCTCTGCTTGAGGACACGTCACATCGACTTTACTAGGGACATTATAGATCTACTAAGGAAATGAAAGGTAACCCGCCCTTCTAAAGAACCATAATAACATTTGCTGGGGGGGGATCATGGCTTTGCTGAGGAAATGAGTCAATGACAACCTCTACAAAGGACTGTGATAGTGCTTACCGTGAATCAAGCTTGCAAATGGATATCACCGGTTATCCTTTAGGGGTTACCAGTGAAACATGCAATGCATAATGTTTTCTCCATTAGCTTTTTATTATTCTCAATGCTTTATAGAATTATGTGATCATAAATAATCGTTTATTTTGCAAACAAAAATACTGAAAAGAAAACAATTGAGAAATTAAATGATGAATTTTTATTGAATATGAAAAATATTTGTACATAAGATGCGTACAAGGATGCAAACATCCTTGATGAGGAAATTCACAATAAAACTGAAAAATAAAAGTAAACGACAAAGGGAAATTATGCCTTGCATTGATTACAACATTGGCTACCATCCACCATAAGTCTAGGTTCTAACGCCTTGCACCAGTTGATGATGACTTGACTGCTCTGTTACCGTCTGAGATCCAGCTATGATGAGGGTAGGCTAAAGTGTTCACAGTCAAATGCCTTCATCCCTAATTTTTGCCTGGACATTTTTTCTATTTTTTTCGTCCACCGGGATACCCATTTTTGCCTAAGTCGCCCTTTCGGGTTTTCAACTTGGCGGGCTATTATTGTTTTTTGCATTGTCCCTAACTTTTTCATGGACATTTATTTTTTTTTGGTCCATCAGGACGCCCATTTTTTCCTAGATTGTTCTTGCGGATGTCAATCTAGCGGGCTCTTTATCCATTTTTTTGAGGCTTAATATTTTTTGACTGTATCGGAGTTCATCGAGACTACCCAAATTCTTTTTTCAATCACCAATCTAAACATTTCAAGGGCCCCCAATATTCCTATAAATCAAACCTTGAAATATTAGTAGAAAACTTTGTTAGCTCACAAGCTCTCTCTAGGTTGGAATCCATGATGCGAAGGTTTGTAGCAACTCAAACAACCTATAATAGGGAATTTAGAAACCATGCTTTTCTTGCTAATGAAACCCTTAAGCGACTAAACAATTCTATCCAATCCTTAGTACTTAATAATAAGGAATTAGGGACAAAAATAGCATCGCTTACACGAATACCTATTGGCACAACAACCTATGAAGATGACCATGTAGGAAAACCCAAGGTAATCCATACATTAATCAAGGAGATTTATAGTAAAGAAAAGATTCGAAACTTTTTTCCTCTAAATTCCTTAAAGGCTAGGTCAAAAAGGAATGTCGCTACAACAAGGAATCATAGAACTAGCGAGGAAATTAATACCAAACCTAGGGTTCCAACACCAAAGGATGAGCTAGGTCTAACCCCGCCTTACTTAAGATATGAACTGCTTTATAATGGAAAGAAAAGAAAGGGGGAGGATATGAGAGACGGCTTGATAAATGGCCTTGGAAACAACCCATTGACTGGGCCTTCCCTCCGTAATCTTGTTTTAATAAGTTGAGCTACCAACATTAAACGAAGCGCTGCATGGGAGGCAACCCATGATTATGTCTTTTTGATTATTTTTCGTAAAAGGTGAATTATCTCTTCTAACAAGGCTAACTTATTTGATTTCGAATGTTTCAGGGCTCAACATTCTACATAGCTTATTCTAACCATATTTTCAGAATGCAGAACGTTGATGACATGGAGATCAGGTTCAGAGATGATGACCAGAGAAGACGTTACGCAGTCCTATATGAAAGACCCATGCTACCCACCAGATATCCTGACACAACCTGCATGACAACCCTAGGAATCGAAAGAAGTATTAGCTATATGGTTAGCTGAATTGATTGGGAGGAATTTTTCAGAGTTTAAGCATGAGACCTATAGAAAACCCACCCTTGAGTTCCTCAGTTCACTTATTTACGACCCCTGTCGAGGACGTGGACCCCAACATGGCCGCATATCCTTTAGGTTATTTGGGCAAGAATACGATCTAAACAACTGAGGATTCTGAAGCCTTTTAAGATTCCATACTGGTCTGAATGCCCATCCAAAAATTCCACTCTGTTTTTACCAAGACAATACTTTAGAAATGTTTTGGAAGGAAATCACCAATAGCGCAGATCCCAACTTAGTCACCCAGTTTTCAAGCCGAATCCATAACCCAACGCTTAAGTACTTCTAAATAATCTTAGCTCAGACATTCTTTGGTAGGAATGAAACCTATGAGCCAGTAAGTGCGGAAGAGCTATTCATTCTTTACTGCATCACCAAAGATGATTATGTTGCATCTGGTGCCCTCCTCATCCAAAACCTAGCAGGTGTAGCTCGATCCTCAGTAGGACCGATTCATATACGGGGATAGTCACCCGTATAGCCTATGCACTTCAGTTACAAAACAAGTTTTCCCACCTAATCCCTTACTGTGGTTATACACTTGTGGATATGGACCATTGCCTTGAAAAGGGCCTGATACATAAAAAATACTTTAAGATTAATGAATACAAACTTCTCATTGATGATGAAGTCATCCACCATTTCTACCCACCTAACCCAGAAAGATCCAACGTCCAAAATAAGGAGAATTGGACTTATGCTTTAGAGGCTCAAAACGAGACACCCTTCAGCCCTGCTACACCTCCTACACCAGAGTATCACCCATTACCTGCACCTTCTTCAGTTAGGACTACTGCGATTTCTTCTTCTGGTCCCAACAGGAAATGAGGCAAAGATGACGAGCTCACTTTATTGCGCCAAGAGATTGTTACACTCTGAGGAGAAATAAGCAATATGAGGCAGAAGGCGGAGATAGATAACGTCATTCATACTAAAGCAGAAGACTATCTCTCCCGAGAGATTTTTGACTGTCAACACCAACTCTCAGAGGCTCATGCATCCTATCCACAACATATGTCAAATCCTGCTTATCATCCCACTTAGTCTTTTATTAGATTTATTTCACCATTATTGTTTTCTTATTATTTTCGCAGAATTTATTTTTCCGTTAAAACTCTTATTGCATTTTTTTAGATTTATATTCAGTAATTCTTTTCCTACCTCTTTTTATTATTTTATTTTATTATTATTATTATTATTTTCAATATTTATTTATTAGCAAGCCATTTATTTAAATAACCCAATTATTTTAAAAAATGTTGTATAGGGAAAGCAAAAGGGGAGTGTACACTCAAAGTTTCCCAAGCCATGCTCAATAATCCACCTTAGGCGCAGACCTGAGATGTGTGAAGCGTGGTGGTCGCCACACACCCCATGGCGGTCGCCATGGCATCAGGAAAAAGAAAAAAAATAGCAGTTATGGGACAAAACCATTGTCCCTTATTTTTCTCCAGCCTTCTTCTCCCAAAATCCATTTTCTTCCTCCATTAACATCCACCATTACCCCACCCACTCACATAACTTCCATTAATCCTCAAAAACCTTTCAACCTCCCATCATTCCCTTAATCTTCCACCCATTTAAACCACTCTCTTTCATCCATAAACCCATAAACCCTTTCATTTTGAGAAAAAAAACCCCAATTTCAACAAAACCTTCATATTCACAACAATGGCAGAAGAAATGGAAATAATTTTCCGAAAGGGAGCTGCTGGAGAACGACAAAGAGTCACGCTTTAGGCATTTACAACCATGTTTACTTTATGATTAACAACTTAGGATTACGGAGTTTGTTTGAGCGAAAGAATTCTACTTATGTGTTGTTAACCCGTGAATTCCTGAGTTCTTTGATCTACAGAGTTAGACCTGACTCTGCTAGTACGATAAGTACCGTTCAGTTTCGCATGTTTAACACTGAGTACACTTTCACTACCGATGAAATTACTGATATGCTGGAACTTCCCCATGGGGAAGGAATACCCTGTGAGGCTCCACTTGAGTCAGAATGGGGAAGGGATGCTTTTGAGTTCTAGAGAGAAATTACAGGTCTTACAACTAACTCTTTTAAGGGCAACCTTGCCTCCGCAATACACAACCCAACCATTCGTTATTTTAGCCAAATGTTGGCAGACACTATATTTGGTCGGGAATACAACAACAAAACTAATGCAAAAGAGACGTTTTACCTTCAGAATGCCCATAATGGCCGCCAGGTAAATTCTGCACCGTTTATGATAGCAAACATGAAATCGTCTAGAGGTCATATCCGGTTTGGAGGTTTGATTACCTCATTGTCCCGTGCAATTGGCCTGGATGACAAGCTGGAAAACTTAGATCCATTTCTACCCTACTCTCTCGACCTCGAGAGTGCCATATCCATGCGGTTTTGTAGAAACGAAAGAGAGGGGGGTACCACCTGTCGCAACGCGAAAAATAACCGGCGGAAAAATAGAGTCGCCACCAAATGTTATTTATCACGACGGGGGAAAGGAAACGATCGAAGAATCCTCAAAAGGGAGAAGACATGGCCATCGCAACCAAGTCCTGGGTTCGGGAGTCGGTTACGTGAGAGAAAGGTATTAGCACCCCTCGCGTGCGTTATACTCAAAGGGATACACGCTTGTTGTCTAATCAAAGGGTGTGTTATCTAAAGCTCTACTGCTAAACAAAAAATGAAAAGGAAAAAAACAAAAGGAGACTCGATAGGACTTCATCGTCCTAGGCCTACGTATTCCCTCGTGCAATGGAAAAGTCAGAGTCAACGTAGTTCGGAGGACTACGGGTGAATGGGGGGAGGTTGTTCGCCAAGACTTTGCCGTCTTGTGCCTACATATCCTCATTTGGACGAGAATGAGAATGAGGAAGTCAGAACGTCCGTAGTTCGTGGATACGACCACGAATTGAGAAAAGACCTCAATCCCACTGGGGCGAGAGAAAAGACTCGGTTATCTGGTTGGCCTCGATTGCACGAGGGCTAGAGAATATGGGAGTTAGTTGTTAGTTTGCCCGCCAAGGATAGGCATCCTCGTGCCTACGTATCCTCATTAGGGAATGGGGAATCAGAGTATCCGTAGTTCACGGAACTACGGGAATAAAGGTCTCAATCGCACGGGGGCGAGAGAAATAGGAGAAAAGGACGCACAGAAGGTCTAAGGGAAACTCGATCCTACATGTTATCATGCAACAATGGCCCTAAGGTTAGGATTAGGAGGGAGCTAACCTATTGTTATCATGCTTGGATTCAGAGCCTAATGTCTATCCTACTCTGAACTTAATAAAAAATTAAGTTGAACTAGGAATCCCTAAGGGAACATGTGAATACGAAGCACAAGTAAACACGAGACAACTCAATCACAAAGGCAAATCACACACGAAACAAGCCCATGACAAAGTACCAAGTTCGAGGCGTGAAACAAGAATAAATCAAGTATCATCAAGGAAAAGCAGTCGCAAGTGAAGATGGCTGGTTTATACCTGAGTGAATCGCACACTCAAAGATACAACAGAGTCGCCACCGAACTTTATTTAGTCCCAAAGGACAGGGAAAATATCGATAAAACCTAAGGGGAAGAGAAACGGGAACAGTGGTCGGTTATGCAAAAGGAAGGTACTAGCACCTTACGCATCCGTCGTACTCGACGAGAACCATTTTGCTTGCTTCTAGGCTTGGATGGATTATCTATCTAAAGGCTTCTAGCTAAAAGAAGAGGAGAGAGAAGAAAAAAAGAAATAAAGTGCCCGCGGAGGATTAGGGCCCTCGTGCCTACGTACTCTCATAGTGCAATGAGGAAGTCGGAGCATCGTAGTTCATGGAACCAGGGACAAAAGGGGGGAATGGAAGACGGGTGGAAGTGTGCTCGCCAAGTCATCTCGATCACCTACGTATATGACATTCGAACGAATGCAGAATTAGAGCTTTCGTAGTTCAGGGAACTAAGACGAAAAAGGAAAAGGAAAGTGGTGTTAAAACCAAGAGCAAAAGAAGGTAAAAGGTAGATCCGCTGGGGATAACCAAAAGATTGGTGTCGAAACCAAGGAAGAAGAAATGAAGAAAGATGATAGAAAAGACTCCACTGGGGAGGTAAGAGAACAAAGTGACAGTGCTAGGGACCAGAGGGTAGTGACCCTACTGGGGGATCGAAAAGATAAAAACTCAGTATATTAACTGACTGTCAGTGGTTAATCGGAGAGGAAGGGAGATAAAACTCTGATGAGGAAAAGGGAACTCTACTAGTGAAAACTCGAGCAGAAAAGGTGACCACGTTGGTGAAAAACGAAAGCAATGGTGTCAAAACCGAGAGAAACAGGATTCGGTAGGTTAACTGACTGGTAGTGATTAACCGAAGGAAAAGAGATAACAACTCTGGAGGGGATAAAATACTTGGTGTCAACAGGCAGGCTGTGATGAGCCAAAAAGAAGAGAGTGCTGAACCAAGATAAGGTGTTTGACTCTAAAAGGGTTTCGGTACATTAACTGATAAACAGTGGTTAACCGAGGAAAGAGAAGATTGCAACTTTGTGGGGAGAAAGGTTTTAACAGATAGACTGTGATCAACTAAAATAACAGGTGTAGAACCAAGCGAAGGTTGTGACCTAATGGGGATGTCGATACCGACTGAACAAACAATACTTGATCAACAAAAAAGGGTATTGAACCAAAAGAGGTTGCTAACCACTGAGGAATCGATGTTAATAGAGAAACTGTGATTAACCGAAAAGAAACAAGTGATTAACCGAGAGAAGGTGATTAAATCAAAAGGGATTCAGTGTTTTAACAGGCTGGTTGTGGTTAACTGAAAGAATGTGTGATTAACAAAAAAAAGTGATTAACCTAAGAGTAACTCAGTGTGTTAACAGATAGAATATGGTTAAATGAGAAGACGTACAAATTGGTGTTTTAATTGACAGGCAATGGTTAACCAACAAAAGGAGAAGAACCAAGAGAAGGTTGCAAACTCCTGGGAATACGGTTTTAACAGAAAGACTGTGTTTAACCGAAAAGGAAACTCTTCTTGGGGAATCAAAAGCCATGATTGACTACAAGAAAAGAAAGTAGGGTATTAAAACAAAGAGAGTTTGCTAATCCAAAGACAATGATCTTAACAAAGAAGGTAAGGATTAACCAAAAGAGAGATGGAAAGAGGCAAACAATCCAAGAGTGATCAAAGATCGACTCGACTAGGGAAGGAGATACACTACCACTTGAGGATAGAGGTGACTAAGCCAGGCACAAGGTCATTCGTCCCCTACCTAAAGTAGTCAGAATGAGAGTAGGAATTCTCCCTTCTCACTCCTTCTCTAACACACAAGGTGTAGTGCAGAAGTTGAAACAGACAGCGCAACAGCTCCAAGTTGTATAGTACTCTAGTGTCGTGCGACGTGCGAATCTCTAATTTAGCAGGGGATCGAGAGAGAAAGCTCTAAAGGAAGCTTTCATACCCCAAATTTTGACCACCATGATTTCCCATCATTTGGCAAATCATCATCACAATATGGATGAACCATCATGCCTTATCAATCTCCTCGAAGATGGTTGAGCATTCACTACAATCAAAGATTAGGGTTTTTGGGCCCTCTCAGAGCACTTAGACACATGATCAATCAAGAAATGACATGATCTTTAACTTGTCTAGTCTCTCAAACACCCACAAAGGATCAAGAGGACTTCCACATCAAGAATCAAGCACAAAGTTGCAACATTCCAAGTGGATCAAGTCTCAAGATCGCCAATGTCACCAAATTAGGGTTTTGGTCGACCAAGGCCTCCAGATGGAAATTTTACTCTGAGCATGAGCCAATGCTTCAAAACACTACCTAAGATACTCTAAGGGACCTCAAGGACCCAATCATCAAGTCAATTTAGCCTCAGGGGATGCATTCACAAAAAATCAGGAATTAGGGTTTCTTGACCTAATTCACCCCTAAATTGACTTTTGGGACAAAACATGAGCCAAGACCTCAAGACATGATTTGAGGGTCTCCAATACACTACATTGATCCATTTTCAATAATGGATTGATCCAAGAAGCTTGATCCACAAGTTTCAATTTCATCAGGACCACAATTAGGGTTTCGAGGGAAAAAGTCAACTGTACCTTTGACTTTTGACCAAGACATGCTCCCAAACCTTGGGACATGATTCAATACACCCTATAACACCTATGGAATATATCCATTAGGTTTGATTTAGGTCAAGGATTTGATTTCACAAAGGATCATACAGTTTGGATTTCATCCGATAAAAAGTCAAGTGTGCACAAAATCAAGTTTGACTTTTTGGAATTTTTCACAATTATGGTTCCTTGACCCTAAAACAATGTTAATATGTGATTTGAATCATCATTCATCAAGAAAAATCAAAGAAAGTGAGTTAACTTGTAAAAGCGGTAACCATAAAAAACTTAGAATTTTTCTAAGTTATGGAACAAAGTGGCAAGGGTACTAACTTCCAAGGACCATAACTTGAGATCCAAGCAACCATTTTGGATGGTCCAAAGCAGGATTTGTAGCTCTCATTACATACTTCAAAAATGTCAACTACATCTCATTCCAATTCTTCATGGATTTTTAGTTATGGTGTGATCAAAATGGCTAAAAACATGAAAATGATATTTTTCCAACACTTAGTGAAATTTTCACTAAGTCAGAATTTGCCTTACTTTTTCCAAAATGTAGGGACATTTTTCACCTTGATCTAAGTCAAACCAGGTGTAGGGGTGAACATCAAAGTTAAAGTATGCCATAAGGGCTTTCCAACAAGTACCAGATCATCTCCAAATTCCATTTGAGCAAGGAGATACAACCCTTGAAACATGGCATCATGAACTGGTTTTTACAAGGCATAATTTGTACATTTTGCTCGATTTGTCCAAATCTGATAAATCCAAGCCTTTCACCCATTTGGACACATCTGAGGATAAAACAAGAAGGGAATGATCTGATCCCCAAGCCTCAAAAGTCCAAGAATCTACAAGTAGCCATGCCAAACCTAAAAGGGCTAAAAAGATGCCAAGACTCCAATTTTGTTTCCAAGCCTTTAATGGATTCCCCAAGGTGGCATGAACTGAGCCTATTCCAACTGAATTCAGTCCAAACTTATCTCTGAACCAAAGCTACAAAGCCTGTGCTCTAATCTCAAGTCAATGGCTAGAGAAGACTTGAGATTCCTTTTGCATAACATTGGCCAATGGCCTGCTGCAACCTCCATTCACTATTGATGCCAAAATAAACTTGACACACTATAAATAGACATCAATTGTGATCAGTTTGGGTACACCAAAGCACCCAAACTGATGCTTTCCTCAAAATCCCTCTCTTTAGGCCAAAATGCCTTCTTTTGCAAGGTATCTCTGAGTTTTTGAGTTAGAGAGCAATTCCATCATAGCTCATGATCCGAACACCTCTAATATGTTGTATCTAAGCTATTCAAACACTAACATGTGACCTGTAACACCAAAGTCTCAAAGTCCACTTCCAAAACCTCAAAATTGGACTTTTTTGCATTTTTCAAGCCATGTCTTGATTCAGTCACTTTCAAAACCAGATAAAACCTTAAACACACTCCAAATATCATCCTTGAACTGTCCCAAATGGTTCCCCACATCTGGAACACCATTTGAGAGAGTTGTCATATTGGTCACTTTTGCCCCTTTTGCAAGAAAGAGCTAAAACTTGTTCCTGAAGATTTCAGTTGGTTCCAACCATTCTAAAAGCTTCTAAGGGATCAATTGAGAGTGTCTAAAGCATCAAATAACTTCTGGCACAAGAAACTTGGCAGATAGCACAAAAATCTCCCAAAGAGATAAGCATCACAACTTGAACTCTTTGAATTATGCATTTCTTTGTAGTACACTACTTCTAAACATATCATACATGTTGTATATGTTGTGTTTGAATCAAATCATCATACAATTCTGGCCTATACCATGAGGTAGCATAGAAAATGCAAATCATGACCTATTTCAAAACCACCATTGGGTTTTAAAATGGAGACCTCATCTAAAAAAACCAAGGGCACCATTAGATTCCTTGTGAAATTCTAGGCAGGATAGACCTAAATTTTGTCCCAATCCATGGAGAAATGAGAAAGTTACAGCCTTTATATTTTTGGACCAAGAACTTGCCTTGCCTTGACTAGGCCTAAAACAAGGCACCCCTTATATATTTATGGGGTGGTTTTGATACACGGATGTATTACCACCCCAGTGGTTGCGCGCTCATGTGTTTGGTTAGGAGGTCTGGGGTTCGAATCCCCCTCGCCCCAGACCCTTTTTTTTTTACCACTTTTTCCAATTTTTTTAATATTTGTCATATTATTTTAAATGATTTGGAAAATTAATTTCTCTCTCAATTTTAATTATTTTTTATTGGTTCTTTTTGCATAAAATCACAAAAATGTTAAAATATTTTATTTCACAAAAAAATCAAATTTTATATTATTTATTTAATATAGTTGATATTTTTGTAAATAAATTCATTTTTATTGTTTTTAAACATTTCAAAAATGAATATTCATCTTGAACATCAAAATAAAATGAGTCCTAAATCATCTTGTGATTAAAACCTCATTTTTCAAATCTTAATCAAAAATCACAAGTGGTTTATTTAGACTTATTTGGTATTTTTGTCATTTTTATTCATTTTATTAAAAGGATTACTTTTAAAAGAAAATGAAATTAGGGTTTCTTTGGTTCTTGATCTTTATCAAACCTTTTAAAACACATTGAGCCTCTAATAAAGTGTAAGACCCAATCCCTTGTTGTACAAAAATAACCTTAGGCCTCAGCCATTGTATAAGTCCCTCTGCGATTCTCAAAACGACGGTGTGATCACTATCTTTCATTGGGCCTCCCCTCGTGTTCTAAGTCCCATCTTTCTTTTTCAAAACCTCCTTGGGCCTCTCCTTGAGTTGTAAGACCCATCCCTTTGTACAGAAAACCGCTTTGGGCCTCAGTCGTTGTATAAGTCCCGATACGATATTCAAAACAACGGTGCGATCACTGTTAAACCTTGGGCCTCTACTTGAGTATAAGCCCCAACAATCTTTCCAAAGACAAATTCCCTTTTGATTTAAGTTCAAGTTCATAGTTGTAATCAAAACTTTCTTTAATTTCTTTGAACAACTAACAATACAGAATGGAAGCCTGCTCACCTGAAAGTTTTTATTGGCTTTCTTTTTACATGCTTTAATATATATAACTGTATTGTGGGAAGCTGCTCCTATGTAAGTCTTCTTTCATATCCTTTTAAATACTTGTCATATATCAACCGTATATATACTAGTATAGTTATTTATAGTTTTCCCCGGTAACTTGGTCTAGAACTAGGTAAAGCCAGTTGGTCACTCTTGAATACAGTTAAAACTAGATCCCCATAAGATTTCCAGATACAGTCTTGCTTTCTCTTGGGCTTAAACAATATGGAACAAAGAGAAAGGCAGTATTCTCGGTGAACCTTTTCTCAGGCTGTCACTATTAGAAATTGTCAAGAAATTCTACTCCCCAGAGTTGATCTGTTCTCGGTGAATAACATCTCTTGAATTTCTTCAAACCTCAGAACTTTCACTAAATGATATATTCTCTGTGAATAGAATTTCTTGAAATTTTTTTTGGTTTGGGACCCACAGGCTTTCTAAAAGCATCCCCGCCTCCTCTTGGGCTTTGTACAAGGACCCTCCGGCTTCTTAGGAAGTTCTCATGCCTTCTCTTGGGCTTAATACAAGGACCCTGAAGACCTCCTAAAGGAATAAGACAGAACTTAGTCATCCTTTGCTAGAGCGGTCTTTCTAGTGTCAAATCTCAGACCAATTTAGGGTTGATTCTCATCCCTTAAAACACTTGCCTCCACTTGGGTATCATACAATAGATAAAAATCTTCCACACCAGTAGACTTGGACAGTCTAAACCTTGAGTCTCAAAGAAATTCTCAAGTTCCCTACAAACATAGGAGAAACCCTCGATCACTCTGGATAAATCTCCAGTAGAGTTAAAACCCATGGGTTCTGAAACCCAGTCTCTCTCCTAAAAATCCCCAAGCCAGGGTCAGTTTATCATTAGTATAACACTATCCCAAATCAGAACCTCATGGCATCTGATACCGCAACTCTTCTATAACCCTCAGTAAGAGTTGATTCCCCATTTAGACCTGCCTCGGGATCTCAACAATCCCCAGCAGAAGCTAGCCTCCTCTTAGGCTTTGTATAATGATCTTTCCTCCACACAGTTAGCCTCCTCTTGGGCTTTCTACAATGATTCTCCCCAGCGGAGCTAACCTTTTCAGACTCTCTTGTTGAGTCAATCACTTTTCAGACTCTCTTATTGAGTCAATCACCTTTAAGACTCTCTTGTTGAGTCAATCACCTTTTCAGACTCTCTTGTTGAGTCAACCTTTTTAACCTCAATCTTGGGCTTTGTACAAGACAGATAAAAACACTCTCTTATTAAGTCAAACCCTTTTAGCCTCAATCTTGGGCTTTGTACAAGACATAAATCTTCATAACCTTCTCTTAAGCTTGGAGCAAATATCTTTCCCTGCGGAGTCAATTCCTCCTAGCCTTCTCTAGGCTTCGAGAAATAAATTCCCTAAGATTAGTCAAACTCTTTTCAGCCTCAATCTTGGGCTTTGTACAAGACATATAATACTCTCCCGCAGAGTCAAACTCGGTTCAGCCTCAGTCTTGGGCTTTGTACAAGACACATCCAAACCTCCCCGGCGGAGTCAAAATCCATTTTATCCTCAATCTTGGGCTTTGTACAAGACAGAGAGAACATTTTCCCCGGAAACGTCAAACTTTTAGCCTCCTCTTAGGCTTTGTATAATGATATCCCCAAAGAGACAATCTCTTTTTCGCCTCAATCTTGGGCTTTGTACAAGACATATATAAACCCTTTCTCGTTGAGTCAACCTTCCCAGCCTCCTCTTAGGCTTTGTATAAGGACTTCCCTAGTGGAGTCAATCAACCTCTTAGCTTCAACCTTGGGCTTTGATCAAGGCACACAAAAATCAACAATCCCTCTTTAGAGATGACAAATTCTCTCTCAGTAAAACCTTTTAGCTTCAATCTTGGGCTTTGAACAAGACACCAAACATCTTTTTCCTCCCTTAGAATAGGAGGAACTACGATTGCTCTGATTTCCCTGTTTCGTTTAAACTGGAATACATAGGCATAAGATTGCGAAATCTTAGCGAGCATACTAATCAACAATTCTAGGTCCAGTACCTTGATACCAATCAAAACTTAGGTCCAATACCTTACCAAAAACACCCGAACATCAACAAAAACTCACTCACTCTCTCATATTTCCCAAGAAACTTTCCCAACCCATTAACAAATAAACACCATCAAGTATAAAGCGAAACCTAAAGCTAATATCCTGTGGATAACCATATATAGGATGGGTAATTGACAACTCCCCGTTGTATAGCCTGACCCCGAACTCCCCAATCTCTTTTAAGCGTTTGTTCAGTTAAAGATCCGCTTGCAAGGTTAGTTTTAGATAGCTTCCCTTTCCCTTCCAGCTTCACGGGATAAATAAGAAATCAGAAAGTAGCACCTCCTCCTCATTGTGGGGAGAAACCCAAAAACTAGCGATAAGGTGGTCGCGTCACCGACAAAAATCGCTCGCTACAGAAGCCTAAAGAGAAGCGCCAAAGGAATGATCAATAATCGAAGCAAAGTTTCGATTAATTAATCAAAAGGGAGGAATATGCTAATAATTTTCCAAACGAATGAAAAATTATTAAAGCAAAAGGGTGTATTATTGATTATACAAGATTAAGCTTGTTCATGAAGAACAAACTTAATGAAAGAGAGTGCAAAACAGTACCAAATGACATTTAGAATGCAACACAAATCATGTCATTATGTGAGCAAAATTGTGCAAGAGTGGTCATGTGTATGCAATATGAACAAATTGAATAATCAAAAGCGTGCATAGAAAGTTCATGAACATGCTTCAAATAGAAGTCAAACGTCACTTAAAACATCCCTAAAAATCAAGCATATCATTCCATGGAAGTTAGAAGGAGGGAGCATGGCAAACAAGCTTGAAAAACACCAAAAATGGCACTCTGTTATAGTGGTAACCGGTTACCTCAGTGATCGCGACTTTATGAGTCTATCGGGGTTACTAACTGCAAGTGCACAGTCCATCGCGTAGTTTTAAAAGATATCGAACCCACAGGGACCGATAATCAAACTAGTGCTATCGGGTTGTTACTATGTTTAGCTAAGGCGGATGATTCTTATGTTAAGGTGCAAACGGGAAACTAAAAGTAAGCGGGAATTTAGATCTGATTAAAGTATAACGGAATATCGGTACGTAACTCATCAATCATCGGGGATCCAACAGATCGTCGGCTTATTAGTCAAAATAGTTTTCAGTAGAAAAATACTAATTTAAAAGTCTTTACCTCACACTCCCGTGTTATTGACTCTGACTATACTCCTAAATCAGAATGTTTGCTCTTGCTAGCCCATTTGAATTTAAAAATACTTTTTGAAAATTAATAAGTACTAATTGATTTTAAAGCGCTCTTGTTGTATTCAAAACCAATGCCCAGTTTCAGCTATCCGGTTAAAATCTCAAACTCCCGTTTTATTGATCGTAACCTTCGTTACTTTCTTACTCTCGTAACAAAAGTCAATTGAAATAAGAAATTGGAACCAGAAAATTAAAGTGTCAAAGTTTACCTACGATCGATCGGACCCCTTTCCGATCGACTTAATTACATACCGATATAAATAATTTAGCTGGACATTTGAACAGACATACACAAACATAAACAATAAAACATTAATGCAGGCGTGATATTTAAAAGTAAAGAGCAATTATATTAATTGAGTAAAAACCTGGAACAATGAATTTTGAGTACACGATCCTCCACAAGCCAGCAGGATTCGCTTTGCTCGAACAATAAAACTTAAAGTAAAATAACTACTAACTAAAGTGCAATAACCCCCCAGTGTAGGAAGCTATTGCTTTTTTTGAGTACTGAGAAAACAAGGAATGGAAAAGCAAAGGAAAAAGAATTAAAAGCTTCGACTGCAGAAAATGGCATAAACTAGGTATCCCGAGAGAAAGAGAGCTTTTGTGTAGCAAACTGCCTCCTTTTATAGCTTGAGAAGTTGGCGCGAAAACAAGGAGAGAAAATCTCTAGTGGAAGTTAGTGTCCGAAAATATGTGAAGACTTGTTGAACTTGGTTTGAGTTGAATTGATACGTTGAGTGGTCCACGTAACTTAAACTTGAATTCTTGGAATTATGCTTGTGTCGGTCGCCATAGCCATGTGACGAGGGTCACAACTTGAAGTACCATGACGGTCGCCATGGAGATGTGACGAGGGTCTCAACTTAAAGAACCATGACGGTCGCCATGGACCTGTGACGGTCGCCACGCGACCAGAAGGTAGAATCTAGTTTTTGCTGTCAAATGCCTTATTTCCTTCTCTTTTCTTCTCTTTTCTCTTCTTTTCTCTTCTTTTCTTATACAAGTCACTTGAGATAAAATACCTGGAAATAAGGTTAACACTTGCGAAATAACATGTAAATAAATGAAAACGATTAAATAATTCAATGTAAATCGAGCCAAATATGTAGTGTAAAATCGTATTATCAAACTCCCCTACACTTGAACCTTTGCTTGTCCTCAAGTAAATAATCATTTCAAAAGCATCGATCCAACACACACACCGACACATTTTCGAATCATACGCAGTTGTGTGGCCCAGATACTCAATCAAACATTAAAGATACATTCATGACACAAAACATAAAACATGATCATAGACCCCCCTTATACAAACCAGTCCGAATCATTCTACTATAGTTCAACCTAATGCTTCTTGTTTCTATTTCACCCGTTTTGATTCCGACGCAATCACATTAAGCCCTTTACCCTTACACGCACGTAGTAGAGTAGTCTGTTAGTGATTTTGATCCTTTAAACACCGGGTCTGGTACACAAGTGTGGTAACCCTTTATATATCTGTTGTAAGTTGTGGGGGATCGAACCGTGGTTCGCCCTACCAAGTTCAGTACCAGGTACCTCTGAACCAACTAACACAGATTTCTATCGCCTTTTGCATATCTTGCATTTTGCATTTTCTTTTTATTTCCATAGACAAAAGCGTGAAATTTTTCAATTTTTGCATCTTTAGGCATCAATCACTTATTTGCATCGGCTCTCCACGTAGTTTGTGTTTAGACGGTGCTGACTGCTAATATAAACTACTCGGGGCTAATTTAGAACTAAAGCTTAAGGTCTCGGTATAATGGGTACTCAAACTGATACGCAACCTATATAACCTATATACTCCAGTTTCTAGACGGTGTTAAGGGTGTCAAGACGACATCAATTTTGTTGATTCTTTCTCCAGTTTCTAACAACCTATATACTCTAAGGGCGTGCCAAGTTATGTGTAGAATCGTAAAGGAAAATTTTTTGTTGTTATGGCTAAATAAAGTGGGGAATTAAATAACACGAAAAACATAACATATATTAGCTGGGAAGTACATTAAAGTTGAGAAAAGGAAACAACATAAACTAGAAAATAAACTACAACGAATGTTTCCTCTCCCAATCCGAATCTAACACTGTCCTCAATATTTCAAAATAGTGTATAAAGAAAGGAACAAACAAAACAGAAAATAAACTACTGGGGTCCTCACGATCTGCCTCGTGCTTGCCCACGTCCATCTGGTCCAAACTGATGAGGTAAACCCATATGATATATGTAATCACGCAAACCATCCACCCGCACTGTCAAGGCACCCATCTCATCGATGACGCTCGACATCCTTCGCTCCATTCTTTTGCCTTAGTCGCGCTGGTCTTGTTGGATTTGGCGCAGAAGACCTATCATGTCATCATGCTGAGCCTGGTGTCTCTGGTCTCGCTGGGCATCCAACTCATTCCTTTGCATAATGGCTGCGAGAATGTCGTCATTAGTAGCAGGGGTGCGGTCACTTCTTCGACGGCGTCGGGAGGACGAGCTTACAAACTGCACAGTATGTTGTTGGTCTTCCTCAGGTTCACCGTGTTCCATCTCATCAAACTCATCATCAGGCTGACCTTCGGGTGTAGCCTCATTAGGCTCAGGGGCATCCAAATCAAAGATCCAATTTTCCATCCTCTGTGGATCTGTACGAGCAGGGCAAGGCAAAATAATACTACGAACCACCCTGTTCCTCACCATAAGGTTTTATTTCCCATCCTCTCTGACTTTGATCAAATGTGCGTAATGGAAGTACTCTATATCTAGATAGGTGGCTGGCACAGATGGTAGGTTCACCAACTTATCTTCCAGATTCAAGGCCAGTGCTAAAGAAGTAACTATTCCTCCAAAACAGAAGGGAGTAGCACCTCTCGCACAACTAGAGTGGATGTGTGCAAGCAAAAACGAGATGGCATTGATCGGTACTGGTGTAAAAATGCAGTGCATAAAGAAAATCTCCTTTGAATTTACCTTGTGGTTGTTTATGCGCCCGAAGATGGTGTGGCCTAAGACACGTTGATAATAATGAATGGCTGGGTTATGGATGAGTGAGGCATTAAGTCCCTCCCAGTTTGTAATGCTTTCACCTGTTAAACTTCTCCACACTCCAAATGCCACATTTGGCCAGTTTGCATCTCTAGGAATACGGTACTGCACATTGTCGCCTTGTGGAAAGTTCAGCATGGTGGAAAGATCATCTTGAGTATAAGAATATTCAGTGTTGAACATTCTAAAAGAGGCAGACCCGGTGAGATACTGTGCATCATCAGAGGGGGTGTTGTAGGAAAAAGAGCTGAGGAACTCCAAGGTTAGCGCTTCATAAGTAGGAAGGTTCTGGGTGCAGAGCTGCATTAAACCTGAGTTGAGAAGCATCCATTTGACTCCCTCAAACAAGCCAAGCTCTTCTAGACAGGAAATGTCAAGATAGCGTGTCAGTTGGATTGATCGTCAGTGGAACTTGAGATACTTCTCCCTTTGATGCTCACCCGCTTGGCCATCACGAAAAATTATATGTGAAAGGTCTGGTTATTGAGCCATTGTGCAAGCAAGAGTTTTTGGTATTAGAATGTGGTTTGTTTACGGAACAGAGGTGGGATTGTGAATTTGGAGTGAATTTACTATGTTTTAATAGAGAAAAATGTGGTGAGTGGGTGAATTAGTGGCGCAATAAATGGGGATTTTTGAACGTTGCTGAGTGTTCTTAAATTATGGTGTGAATGGTGATGAATGGTAAGTGGGACGGTTGCAGAAGAATGGGAGAAGAAAGGGTTTGAATGGTTCTGTTACGAATATACCAGATAACAAGTTTTAATCTGTGACGGTCGCCACAGATGACCTGACGGTCGTCACCCTTGTAATGCCTGTGACGGGCGTCACAAGGCTATTACGGTCGTCATACACCAGAAACTCAGAAAATTTAAAATTGTAATTTAAACCAGTAACACATACATCGTTAAATTTGCACATAACACTTCACACAGAATTTAACGCAATGTAATATATTTGCACCACAATAACAGAAAAACAGATGTAATGGGAATTATTTAAAGCTGCAAACATAGTAATTAACGAAATATATAAAAAATAAATACCAATGAAATAAGTATGCATTAACTGAAGCAAAGAGGTTCAGTATCCAAAAGTATCAGTATCAGGTGCAAGCGTATCAGGCACCAGTAAGTTCAATTAAAAACCAAAAATAGCAAATGAAAAACTGAATTTAAAAGTAATGCAGTAAATGTCAAAAGAATTAAAATCAACCAATATGGCGTTTCAGAGTCTCCACTGCTTGGTTTAGATGATCCAGCTGCTCTACAGTAATGTCTCTTAAACCAATGACATCAAGACGAATAGTGCGGAGCTCGTCTCGCATGCCATTGAGTTCTGTATAGAAGGCTTCCATTGTGGCATGAATGTTGGCAGGTGGAATGTTATTGGTTTCCTTAATTGGGTGGTCTGGAAAATCATGGTAATGTGGGGGTGTTTCGGGATCTATTTCAATCTCGGGGGCAAGGTCATCAAGTTCTTTCTCAAACTGTGGTCTGTCCAAATCATACAGCCAGTTATGGCAGTTATGCACACTAGTCCGTTCGTGGTCAGGCAATGTAAAGTGGGGTATAACCTCATTGTTAATCAGTAGCTGGAAATGGTGTGGTCCAAGGTTTCCTATCAATCCCCTATTGAAACAGAAGGTGATGTTCATGGGCCTATATCCTCCTAAGGGGTTCACTTGAGAGAGAGAGAATGTCCTAAATCCCATGGCGTCAGCAATTTTGGTCACTAGGCCACCTATTAAAACGGGACCATGATCATCTTGAGCAATCCTACGGAGGTTGTCAAGCATAAAGGTAGCCCCATTAACAGGTCGAGATTGGAATACACAAAATAAGATAAAGAGCTCATCTCTGGACACTAGGGTGTCATTCTCAGCTTTTCCAAAAAGGGTAAAGGCTAAGATCATATGGAAATATCGGATAGCCGGATTATGAATATTAGTGGACACCATAGGGTGCGAGTCATGACGTGGCCGTCCTGAAATACTACCCCAGAAAAATTAAGTTCATTTTCCATAAGCAAATCTTCTTGTGCCATAGAGAAAACGTCGGGGCCATTGGGAAAATCCAACAGTTCCGCGAATTCTCGGTTGTTAAAACGACAAGTGTATCCAAACAGTCTGAAGGTCATCCTACCCCTATTAAATCCCATACCATAGTTAGGGTCATAGGACAGTGAGCTCAAAAATTCAAGAGTCAACCTATGGTAAGTCGAGTGCTTCTTCCTAGCAAAACCCTCCCAACCTATTTGGTTAAACATAAAATCTATACTGTCACTTATGCCTAGAGCAGTCATGGTAGGTCCATGGGGGAATTTGGTTAAAGCCATAGGTTTAAGGGAAAGGGCCTCGTAGCGGTGCCATTGGACAGCGTCCCTGAATAGCACAACCATGGTATCTTCATTATCCATCTTTTAAAGTTAGTAGAAAGAATGAAATCAGTGGAGAAGGAAGAAGGTAGAAAAAATAAAGTCCTGGAAACATAAAATAAGACAATCAGCACTGATTTTAAAAATAATTGAAAATACCGCATTTGTTAGTGGAGTAAATTTGGATAAAAAATGAAAATGAAAATAAAATAAAAAAAATAAAATGAATAATTAAAATAGAGAATAATGAAGCAACAAATAAAAGAAATTTCGTGGGTTGCCTCCCACGCAGCGCTTCATTTAATGTCGGGAGCTCGACACAGTTTATCAGGAATATCAGCTTAAGGGTACTGCAGGTATTTTTGTCAGTTTTAGACCAGTCAAAAAATCTCTATTGTCTACGCAATGATAGTGTTTCAAACGTTGTCCATTTACGATGAACGGTTCACTAGATCTACCTTTTATTTCAACTGCACCGCTTGACAGGACTTTAGTTACCTCAAAGGGACCAGACCACCTAGAACGAAGTTTGCCTGGGAAGAATTTAAGTCTAGAATTAAATAAAATTACAATGTCTCCTACATTAAATTCTTTCCTTCCTATACGTTTGTCATGCCATCTTTTTGTTCTTTCTTTATAGATTCAGGCATTCTCGTAGGCGTCTAATCTAAGTTCTTCAAGTTCATGCAAATCTAGAATTCTCTTTTCTCCCGCAGCGGTATAATTTAAATTAATAGTTTTGATAGCCCAATAGGCCTTATGTTCTATTTCCACCGGCAGGTGACAAGATTTTCCATAAACTAGCTTAAATGGCGTGGTTCCTATGGGAGTTTTATAAGCTGTCCTATAAGCCCATAAAGCTTCGTGTAGTTTAGAGGACCAATCTTTTCTAGAGCTGGCAACGGTCTTTTCTAAGATTTGTTTAATTTCTCTATTTGAGACCTCTACTTGCCCACTCGTTTGGGGGTGGTAAGGTGTTGCTACACGGTGCATGACTCCATATTTTGATAGAAGTTTCTCAAAGATTTTCGAGATAAAGTGGGAACCTCCATCACTGATTACCAGTCTCGTAACACCGAATCTAGGAAAAATTACATCTTAAAGAGCTTATTCACTACTCGTGCGCCATTTGTTGGGGCGGCTACAGCCTCGATCCATTTTGAAACATAATCAACAACAACGAGTATGTATTTATTACCGAAGGATGACGGAAATGGTCCCATGAAATCTATTCCCCACACGTCAAAGACTTCTACTTCTAGAATGCCCTTTTGAGGCATTTCATCGCGTCTAGAGATGTTGCCAGTACGTTGACACCGGTCGCAATTTATAATCGCGATATGGACGTCTTTCCGTAGAGTAGGCCAAAAGAGGCCAGCTTGCAAGATTTTAACACAAGTCTTTGAAGTGCTCGTGTGCCCACCATAGGGGGCGGAATGACAATGAGAAATTATATCTTCTACCTCATCTTCGGGTACACAACGACGGAAAATACCATTGGCGCCCCTCTTGAAGAGAAGTGATTTGTCCCAATAATAGTGTTTAAGGTCATGGAAGAATTTCTTCTTTTGTTGATAGGTTAGATCAGGTGGCATTACCCCAGCTGCTAGATAGTTGACAAAATCAGCATACCATGGCAGCGTGGTTTTAGTGTAAATAGACTCTACAACTTCATTGGTTTCTGTATTCGTATAAGTCAGAGATTGTTCAATTGTATTACTTTCTAACTGGGCTAAGAGTCTTTCATAAGGGAAATCGTCATTAATAGGTACTTGTTCAGGTTGGATATATTCCATTCTCGACAGGTGGTCAGTTACTACATTTTCTGTGCCCTTCTTGTCTTTGATTTCTAGATCAAATTCTTGTAGGAGCAGAATCAACCTCAGAAGCCTTGGTTTGGCGTCTTTTTTACTTAATAGGTACCTGATTGCGGCGTGATCGGTATAAATGATTATTTTTACTCCTACTAGGTAAGAACGAAATTTATCCAGAGCGAACACGACAACCAAAAGTTCTTTTTCTGTGGTAGCGTAGTTCATTTGTGCATGATCCAAGGTTCTACTAGCGTAGTAAATTGCATGGAGCTTTTTATCCTTTCTTTGTCCTAAGATTGCATCCACAGTGTAATCACTCGCGTCACACATAATCTCGAATGGTTCATTCCAATCTGGGGGTTGCATAATGGGTGCTGATATTAATGCTTGCTTAAGTGTTCGAAATGCGTCTAAGCATTTTTCATCAAAGACGAATTCAACGTCTTTCATCAATAGCTCAGTTAGAGGCTTGGTTATCTTAGAGAAATCTTTAATGAAACGTCGATAAAAACCGGCGTGTCCTAGAAAACTTCTTATTTCTCTAACGGTTTTCGGCGGTTGGAGATTTTCTATAACTTCGATTTTTGCCTTATCGACTTCAATCCCCTTATTGGATACTATATGTCCAAGTACAATTCCTTGTCGGACCATGAAATGGCATTTTTCCTAATTGAGCACTAGGTTGACACTTACACATCGTTCAAGCACCATTTCGAGGTTTGATAGACATCTTTCAAAACTTTCTCCACAGACAGAGAAATCGCCCATAAAGACTTCCATTATACCATCTAAGAAATCAGAGAAGATGGACATCATGCATCTCTGGAATGTTGCAGGTGCGTTACATAATCCGAAAGGCATTCGCCGGTAGGCAAAAGTACCATAGGGACATGTGAAAGTAGTCTTTTCTTGGTCATCGGGATGAATAGAATTTGGAAAAATCCTGAATATCCGTCTAAATAGCAAAAATGGGAGTGCTTAGCCAGACGTTCAAGCATTTGATCTATGAAGGGTAAAGGGAAGTGATCTTTACGAGTGACTTTGTTTAGTTTCCTATAGTCGATACACATTCTCCATCCGGTTTGAGTACGTTGTGCTACGGATTCGCCTTTTTCATTATTGATGACTGTAACACCTCCTTTCTTGGGTACAACGTGAACTGGGCTAACCCATTCACTATCGGATATAGGGTATATGATTCCTGCTTCTAACAGCTTTTGCACTTCTCTCTTAACGACATCACTCAGAATGGGATTGATTCTCCTTTGATGTTCTTTAGAGGTTTTACAGTCTTCCCCCAGCATGATGCGATGCATACAGATAGAGGGACTTATTCCTTTCAAATATGAGATGTTATAGCCTAAGGCAGTTGGGTATTTTCTCAGGACATGTAGTAATTTTTCAGTTTCTATTTGTCCTAAGTCTGCGTTGACTATAACTGGTCGTTCGAGTTTTGTATCTAGGAATTCATACCTTAGATCTTTGGGTAGTGTCTTCAGTTCTACATCTGGTTTCTTCGGGCAAGGCATAGGGTCAGGAGTGAGTGCGAGACATTCACTTAGATTATTATCTTGGTATTCCCCACGCCAATTATCATCTTCAAAAATTGGTGGCATTGGAATTCTCAGCACTTCAGAATATGTATTTTGGATTTTTTCCATTTCTTTAACGCATTCATCAATAACATCCACGAAACAGCACGAATCTTCTATAGCAGGTGCTTTAAAGAACTGTGAGAGGATAAATTCTACCTTTTCTTCACCAACCTCAAAAGTCAGTTTTCCTTTTTTCACATCTATGATGGCTCCGGCGGTGGCTAGGAATGGTCTTCCTAAAATGATAGGGATGTTTGAGTCTTCCTTAATGTCCATAATTATGAAATCTGTAGGAATATAGAATTGTCATATGCGTACTGGAACGTTTTCTAGCATACCTAGAGGAAATTTCACTGAACGATCAGTTAGTTGTACAGACATTCTTGTTGGTCTTAGTTCTCCCATGTTGAGCCTTTTTCAAATAGATAAGGGCATTAAGCTAATGCTGGCTCCTAAATCGCATAGGGCTTTATCTATGACAAACTTTCCAATCACACGTGGTATAGAAAAACTACCAGGGTCTTTTAGCTTAGGAGGCATGTTGTTTTGGATTATAGCGCTACACTCTGCAGTAAGCATAACGGTTTCAGTATCCTCAAGCTTTTTCTTATTAGTTAAAATTTCTTTTAAGAACTTAGCATAGGAGGGCATTTGTGTGATCGCTTATGTAAAAGGTATTGTAACATTCAATTGTTTTAGAAGTCCAACGAATTTCTTAAATTGCCATATGTCTTTAGATTTAGCGAATCTTTGAGGATACGGGATATGTGGTTTATAAGGTGGAGGAGGCACATATGGTTCTTCTTTCTCTTCGGCCTCTTTACCATCATCTTCCTTTTCGTTTTCCTTTGGTTCGTCTTCCTTTTCGGACTCCTTACTAGGCTTTTGTACATGGCTGGATTTTCGATCCTTGGGTTAGTGGGTCCTTCTAGTTCTGTTCCACTACGAAGTGTTATAGCATTTGCATGTCCCTTCAGATTAGGTTGAGTTTGTCCTGGAAGATTACCAGCTGGGGCAGCAGTAACTGCTTGTTGCTGAGCCACTTGTGAGATTTGTGTTTCTAACATTTTGTTGTGAGTGGCTAGAGCGTCAACCTTGTTGGCTAATTGTTTAATTTTCTCACTAGTGTGAACATTCTGGTTAAGGAACTCCTTGTTTTGTTGAGCTTGTGCAGCAATGAAGTTCTCCATCATGATTTCAAGGTTTGACTTCCTAGGAACGTTAGCAGTGGGTTTTTGATATCCTAGCGGCACAGCAGGCGCTTGGCCAGGTGTATACAAAGCGTTATTATTCTTATACGAAAAGTTGGGATGGTTTTTCCAGCCAGGATTATAGGTATTTGCATAAGGGTTTCCTTGAGCATAATTCACTTGATCAGTGGAGACTCCTGCCAAAATTTGACATTTGGGGGCAACATGTCCAGGTACTCCTCATAATTCACAGTTTGGGGCTACAGCAGCCACGGTGGTTGTGGGTGTTATGGTTAAGTTATCTATCTTTTGAGCAAGGGCATCTACCTTAGCATGGACATGATCAAGGCTACTAACTTCATACATTCCACCTTTCGTTTGGGATTTTTCCACTGGCGTTCTTTCACCCCCCATTGGTAATGGTTTTGAGCCATACTTTCGATGAGTTGATAAGCTTCGGCATAAGGTTTATCCATAAGGGTACCACCAGCGGCGACATCTATTGTCATTCTTGTATTGTACAAGATACCATTGTAAAACGTATGGATGACTAACCAATCTTCAAGACCGTGATGCGGACACATCCTCATCATGTCTTTGTATCTTTCCCATGCATCGTAAAGAGATTCGTTGTCCTTTTGTCGAAATCCATTAATTTGGGCTCTCAGCATAGCTGTTTTGCTTGGTGGAAAATATCGTGCTAAGAACACCTTTTTCAACTCATCCCACGTAGTAACGGAGTTTGATGGCAAGGATTGCAACCAAACCCAAGCTCTGTCTCTCAGTGAGAAAGGAAAAAGACGTAGTCTTATCGCGTCTTACACCTTTTGCCATCACTGTGTCTGCGTACTGCACAAACTTGGTCAGATGTTCATTGGGATCGTCCGTAGGATTTCTAGAAAATTGATGTCGTTGTACGACTGACAACAATGAGGGTTTCAACTCAAAATTGTTTCGGTTGATAGCAGGGGCAACAATGTTGTTATGTGGTTCTTGCTGAGACGGGGTAGAATAATACTTAAGAGGACGGTTCTGTGGTCCATCAGCCATGTCTTTTTCTGATTTTGATTCTGACTCAGAGTCAAGTTCTGTTTCAGATTCAGATTGAGATTCAGGTTCTGATATAGGAAAAGGTATTTCGTGGTTTAAGCAATATTCTCGAATTCGTCTTTTTACGCTAAGAAGACGTTCAGGTTAGTCTGTCAGTTGCGTGAGGTCTTCGCGTTTTGAGCGAGTACTTGGCATACAACCTACAAATTAGGGAATTTGTTGCCTTAGTCTATACGACGCAACAAATGAATCGCACTATTGACTAAATCAGTCCCCGAAAACGGCGCCAAAAACTTGATCGCGGCTTTATGAGTCTATCGGGGTTACTAACTGCAAGCGCACAGTCTATCGCGTAGTTTTAAAAGATATCAAACCCACAGGGATCGATAATCAAACTAGTGATATCGGGTTGTTACTATGTTTAGCTAAGGCGGATGATTCTTATGTTAAGGTGCAAACGGGAAACTAAAAGTAAGCGGGAATTTAGATCTGATTAAAGTATAATGGAATATCGATACGTAACTCATCAATCATCGGGGATCCAACAGATCATCAGCTTGTTAGTCAAAATAGTTTTCAGTAGAAAAATACCAATTTAAAAGTCTTTACCTCACACTCCCGTGTTATTGACTCTGACTATACTCCTAAATCAGAATGTCTGCTCTCGCTAGCCCATTTGAATTTAAAAATACTTTTTGAAAATTAATAAGTCCTAATTGATTTTAAAGTGCTCTCGCTGTATTCAAAACCAATGCCCAGTTTCAGCTATCCGGTTAAAATCTTAAACTCCCGTTTTATTGATTGTAACCTTCGTTACTTTCTTACTCTCGTAACAAAAGTCAATTAAAATAAGAAATTGGAACCAGAAAATTAAAGTGTCAAAGTTTACCTATCGGACCCCTTTCCGATCGACTTAATTACATACCGATATAAATAATTTAGCCGGACATTTCAACAAACATACACAAACATAAACAATAAAACATTAATGCAGACGTGATATTTAAAATTAAAGAGCAATTATATTAATTGAGTAAAAACCTGGAGCAATGAATTTTGAGTACACGATCCTCCACAAGCCGGCAGGATTCGCTTTGCTCGAACAATAAAACTTAAAGTAAAATAACTACTAACTAAAGTGCAATAACCCCCAGTGTAGGAAGCTATTGCTTTTTTTGAGTACTGAGAAAACAAGGAATGGAAAAGCAAAGGAAAAAGAATTAAAAGCTTCGACTGCAGAAAATGGCATAAACTAGGTATCCCGAGAGAAAGAGAGATTTTGTGTAGCAAACTGCCTCCTTTTATAGCTTGAGAAGTTGGCGCGAAAATAGGGAGAGAAATCTCTAGTGGAAGTTAGTGGCCGAAAATATGTGAAGACTTGTTGAACGTGGTTTGAGTTGAATTGATACGTTGAGTGGTCCACGTAACTTAAACTTGAATTCTGGGAATTATACTTGTGACGGTCGCCATAGCCATGTGACGAGGGTCATAACTTGAAGTACCATGACGGTTGCCATGGAGATGTGGTGAGGGTCACAACTTAAAGAACCATGACGGTCGCCATGGACCTGTGGCGGTCGCCACGCGCCCAAAATGCAGAATCTGGTTTTTGCTGTCAAATGCCTTATTTCCTTCTCTTTTCTTCTCTTTTCTCTTATTTTCTCTTCTTTTCTTATATAAGTCACTTGAGATAAAATATCTGGAAATAAGGTTAACAATTGCGAAATAACATGTAAATAAATGAAAACGATTAAATAATTCAATGTAAATCGAGCCAAATATGTAGTGTAAAATCGTATTATCACTCAGAATGAGTAACCGATTACTTGCTTGAAAAACAGCAAATCTGGGGAAAATTGTGCAGGGTAACCGGTTACCTTATATTGAGTAACCGGTTACTCAGTTGAAAAAGGCAGCGCTGAAGAAAATTTTGTGAAGAGTAACCAGTTACCTTATATTGAGTAACCGGTTACCACTGTAACAGTGGCAAAAACAGCTTTTGAAAAATCACTTAAACTATCCAAATCACTTGCTTAAATCACCACATGCTAGGGTATGAATTAGTGCCCGAAAATTAGGCTTGAAAGCAGCAAATAAGCAGTGATGGAATCAATTAACACATCAAGATCATGGATCAATGCAATGCAAAATCAATTCACAAACAAAAAAGCATCGTAACTACATCGCGAATGATACGAAAATGTGCGAAACAGTAAAATGAGTGAGATCTACCAACCTATAAACTGGAGATTTGGCTTGGTGATTGTTGTAAAGTGATCTTGATGAAAATAATCAAAGAAAACCAGAGGAATCTTCAATTATATCCGAATCATATCGAAACCGAGCAAATTGCGACGAAATTCCGAAATACGAATTCGAACCGTTGAATCTTGAAATAAACACTTGAAATGAATCCAAAAGCTAGTAAACTCCAGAGATCCAAGTATACTTGCAAGATGATGAAGGTTAAGCTCAAGAAATAATCACTTCCAATGTAGAAGTGATTAATCTTCAATGGTGAAGAGCTATGGTGAGGTTTGGGAAGAAAATTGAGATGAAGAAGTTGTAGAAAAATTCAGAGAGAATGTGAGAGAATTGAGAGTGAAATGTATGAAATGGTTGAGAGATTGTGGATAGTGGATCCTTGAAAAAATGACTGAAAGCTAGTTTATATAGATTTTTGGTTTGGAGTTGCTAGGTTTGGAAAATGCTTTGGGGTTAGATTTGGAGCTAGCTTGGGAGTTAGTTACACTTGACTCACCGAGTCAAGCGGTTAACTCGGTTAGTTATGAAGTTAACTCGGTAACAATCCCAATGTAAGCTTCACATCCAAAGGTTCACAATTTATGGAAATGAGGTGTATAGTAGTCTTGAATGGAAAGGAAATATTGTAGCAAATGCCAATGAATCACTTGAAGAGTCTAGAATATTCCACCTGCTGCTAGAACAATGTAGAATCAAAGACCAAAGAGTGTGCACAGTTGCTGTCCCAAAAATGCAGCAGAGTCTGCAACTTTACACTGAGTAACCGGTTACCCTATATTGAGTAACCGGTTACTCTAGGCAAAATTTGCCCAGATCACTCAAAAACAAGTGTTGAGGTCCCAATTTAAATTTTCCACCTCTTGTTTTGATTAATAGGCATGCAAACCCTTGTTTTGTGCTTGTTTTAATGATGAGACGACCTTGTGAAGGTTCGATTAATCGAGCTAAAAACCTAAAAATCCTGCAACAAGAAACACATAAAGAAAAGTGCGAATGCGTATGCCGACGATGTGAATGCACATGCTTATGCAAAAGGCAAAAAGAGGAGGTCAAATTTTGGGTTACGACGGCTGCCCCTATTTAATCCTCTTGGACCTGAATGTACGAATTGCGCTAGCTTTTCGATGATTCGAGGTAGAAGGGGATTAAATAAAAGAGTAGCTCAAAAATTTGGCCGACAACGACAAAAGAAGAGGTACAAGCGTAGAGAGTGTTTGAAGTTTGGCTGAATATCTGCTGGGGAGATGAATCAAGCTAAAAGAAAAGGAGTATGCTTGATGCATATGCCATGTATGTGTTCTACATGATGCTTGATATCATGCAATGCAAAGGTGCGGGTCAAGGTAATGTACGGCGAGTTAGGCAGAGATTGTAGCAAAACAAACTCAACATCCTCGGTCGGGGAGAGAACCTACAGATGAAGACAAACTCTACTGAGGAACGGCCCCCTAACGGGTGATAACTCTGTTGTGGAAAAACCCAAAAATGGTGAAGACTCCGCTGGGGAAGAAATTGAGAAGTCTCAAATCTCCAGACCATCACCATTGACACTGCAGGGGATAAGAGAATCAGGCCAACCTTTTCACCATGACTTATTCTACCTGGGGAATGAAATCAGAAAACTCTAATTTCTAAGCTGCCACTGACTCTGCTGCAGGGAATTCACAAGGCTCAGAGGATCTTCTCTGATTGAGGAAGACAAGGAACCAAGTCGTACTGCCGCTGGTGCGTGACAAATTCGACATGCTGAGGGATGATGCACGACCCGTGTTGGGGAGAAGAACACCCAAGTCTCTTCTCGGAGTACATCATGGCAACTTTACTGGAAACCTTATGGATCTGTTGGGGAAATGGAATATAATCAACCTTTCCGAAGAACCATAATGGTGCTTGCTGGAGACATGAGATTTCTGCTGAGGAAACAATAACTCTTCAAAGAACCATCGCGGTGCTGGTCGGGCGTTCGACTTGCCAATGGATATTACTGATTATCCTGCATGAATTACCAGTAAAATATGCAATGCATAATGCTCTCTCGATTGATTTAGCTTTTTATTGTTCTCAACGTTTTATAGTATTATGTGATCACAAATAATATTTTATTTTGCAAACAAAATACTGGAAAGAAAACAATTGAGAAAACAAATGGTATATTTTTATTGAATGTGAAAATATTGTACATAAGATGTGTACAAGGATGTAAAAATCCTTGATGAGGAGATTTGCAATAAAATTGAAAAACAAATGTAAATGGCAAAGGGAAATTATGCTTTGCATTGATTACAACATTGGCTACCATCCACTATAAGTCTAGGTTCCAATGCCTTGCACCAGTTGATGATGATTCGACTGCTCTGTTATCGTCTGAGGTCCAGCTATGACGAAGAGAGGCTAAAGTGTTCACAGTCAAATGCCTTTATCCCTAATTTTTGCCTGGACATTTTTCTATTTATTTTTTCGTCCATCGGGATACCCATTTTTGCCTAAATCGCCCTTTCGGGTTTTCAACTTAGCGGGCTGTTATTGTTTTTTTCATAGTCCCTAACTTTTGCATGGACATTTCTTTTTTTGCTCCATCGGGATGCCCATTTTTGCCTAGATTGTCCTTGCGGATGTTAATCTAGCGGACTCTTTATCCATTTTTTTTCCAGGCATAATATTTTTAGACTGTATCGAAGTTCACAGGCGATGGCAACTCCTCCCCATCCATGGCGGTGAGGATCAGGGCTCCGCCTGAGAAGGCCTTCTTGACAACAAAAGGTCATTCGTAATTAGGAGTCCACTTGCCACGTGGATCCGAGTGAACAGGTGAATATCTCTTGAGCACGAGCTCGCCTTCATGGAACGCTCGACAGAGAACTTTCTTGTTAAAAGCTCGTTTAAGGCGTCTCTGATACAATTGACCACGACAAACAGCTGTAAGGCGCTTCTCTTCGATGAGATTTAGCTGGTTGTATCAGGATTAAATCCACTCGGCTTCATCAAGTTCTGTCTCCATGATGACTCTAAGCGAAGGAATCTCAACTTCAATGGGTAGAACAACCTCTATACCATACACAAGCAAATACAGAGTTTCCCCAGTAGAAGTGCGGACTGAAGTTCTGTAGCCATGTAGTGCAAATGGAAGCATTTCATGCCAATCCTTGTAAGTTTTGACCATTTTCTGGACAATCCTCTTGATGTTTTTATTTGCTGCTTCGACGGCACCGTTCATCTTGGGCCGATATGGTGAAGAGTTGTGGTGCTCGATCTTAAATTATTGACACAACTCTTTCATCATCTTATTGTTTAGGTTGCTTGCATTGTCAGTGATAATGTTGCTAGGAATGCCTTAACGACAAATTATCTCTTTCTTGATAAATATGGAAACCACTTGGCGTGTGACATTTGCGTAAGAAGCAACTTCAACCCACTTAGTAAAGTAATCGATAGCGACTAGAATGAATCGATGAACGTTGGAAGCCTTCGGTTCGATCATTCCAATCATATCTATACCCCACATAGATAATGGCCAAGGTGAAGTCAAAACATTCAAAGGAGTTGGAGGCACATGGATCTTGTCTCCGTAGATTTGGCATTTGTGACACCTTTTGGCAAAGTTGTAACAATTTACCTCCAATATTGTCCAATAATACCCAGCCCGAAGGATCTTTTTGGCCATGGCAAGACCTTTAGCATGTACACCCTCGCAGCCCTCATGTATAGACCTTATGATCGTGTTCACTTCGTGTCTATCCATGCATTCGAGCAACACGGAATCATAATTCCTCTTGTACAGTACACCACCACTTAAGAAGAATTTAGCGCAGAGCCGCCTAAGAGCTTTCATGTCAGTGATAGTAATACCCTCGGGATATTCCTATTTTTCTAGATATCTCTTGATGTCGTAGAACCAAGGCTTGTCATCAGACTCATCCTCGATTGCTAAACAGTGTGCTGGGTTATTCAAATGATCAATGCGGATATGAGGAGCCTCATTCTTCCACTTGACTTTGAACATGGATGCTAACGTGGCAAGTGCATCAGCTAGTTGATTTTCCTCTCTGGAGATATGATGAAAAGAAATCTCATCAAAGTAAGGAATCAATTTTGCTATGTGTTGTTGGTACAGAATCAGCTTGGAATCCCGAGTTACAAAGTTCCCTCCGACTTGGCCAATAACCAAAGCAGAATCTCCATAGACCTCAAGAATCTTGATTCTCATGTCAATTGTCACTTTAATACCGTAGATACATGCTTCGTATTCATCCATATTATTGGTGCATGCAAAGCATAATCTGGCAGTGAAGGGAAGGTGAAAACTTGTCTGAGAGATGAGGATAACACAGATTCCACGACCTTTAGAATTGGAGGCACCATCGAACACGAGCGTCCACCGTGCCCCTGGTTTGGGTCCTATGTCAGGGTCTGGAGTCTCATAGTCTCTGATAAATAGAATATCCTCATCAGGAAAGTCAAACTTCATTTGTTGATAACCCTCTACAGGTTGATGAGCAAGGTAGTCAGACAAGACACTCCCTTTTATTGCTTTTTGGGTAACATGTTAGATATCATATTCAGTTAACATCATCAGCCATCAAGCAATCCTTCCAGAGATAGCAGGCTTTTCGAATATGTACTTTATCAGATCCATTTTGGATATCAATAAAGTAGTATAGAAAATCATGTATTGTCTTAGGCATCGAGCAACCCAGACCAAAGCACAACAAGTTTTCTCCAAGAGTGAGTATCTGGTCTCACAATCACTTAACTTCTTGCTCATATAGTAAATTGCATGTTCTTTTCTGCCAGTGTCGTCATGTTGACCCAATACACATCCCATTGATTCATCGAGAACAGTGAGATACATGATTAAAGGCCTACCAGGAACCGGCGGTACTAAGATCGGTGGTTCTTGCAAATATTATTTTATTTTGTCAAAGGCTTCTTGACAATCGTTGTTCTATTCGATCGATTGATTTTTTCTTAGTAATTTGAACATCGGTTCACAGGTAGCCGTCAAGTGGGAAATGAACCTTGAGATGTAATTAAGTCTGCCCAGAAAGCCACAGACTTCTTTCTCTGTTTTGGGAGGCGGCATGTTCTGAATTGCTCGAACCTTGTCGGGATCAACTTCAATGCCTTTCTGACTCAGAATAAAGCCCAACAGTTTACTAGATCGAACTTCGAAGGTACACTTCGCAGGATTCAACCGCAGTCTAAACTTCTGGAGTCTGTCAAACAATTTCTTCAGATAAACCAGATGATCATCTTCTGTTTTGGACTTGGCAATCATATCGTCCACGTAAACCTCAATCTCCTTATGAATCATATCGTGAAAAAGGGTTGTCATGGCACGTAGGTATGTTGCCCCCGCATTCTTCAGACCGAATGGCATGACTTTGTAACAATATGTACCCCATGGCGTGATGAAAGTAGTATTTTCCATATCAGTTGGGTACATTTTGATCTGATTATATCCTAAGAAACCATCCATGAAGGAAAAAATAGAGAACTGTGTTGTATTATCCACCAAGACATCAATATGAGGCAGAGGAAAATCATATTTCGGGCTTGCCTTGTTGAGATCTCGATAATCCACACACATTCTGACCTTCCCGTCTTTCTTCGGAACCGGGACGATGTTGGCATTCCATTCAGGATATTCAGAAGTGGCTAGGAACCCAGAATCAAGCTGTTTCTTCACTTCTTCTCTGATTTTAAGTGCCATGTCGAGTCTAGTCTTTCTGAGTTTCTGCTTGACAGGAGTACATCCGGGCTTGAGTGGCAAGTGATGTTCAACGATGTTGGTATCCAACCCAGGAATATCTTGATAAGACCAGGCGAAGATATCAACATACTATTTCAATAACTTGACCAACTCGGAGTGTACATGCTCTACGAGGGATGCGCCAACCTTGACTTCTCTTCTGACCTCATCAGTACCAAGATTGATAACTTCCACTCGCTCTTTGTGTGGCTGAATCTCTCTGTGCTCGTGCTCAAGGAGCCTTGCTAGTTCAGCCAGTAATTCACAATCTTCCTCACCATCTTCTTCAGCTTGGTTGATTGGAATCCCAGAATTACAACGGATGTTTGCCATGTTGTTATCAATGCTTTTATTAGTTCTGCATGTTTATGAATATGTTTAGAATGAACTATTTTGAAAAGTGAAAATAAAAAGAAACGTTTTCCATTTGTTTGTGAAAAAGTAAAATAAAGAAAGAAAATAGATCACGATTTTTAATGCAAAAAACTTTTATTTATTGATCACATAATATTGCAAAAGCGTGAGGCCCTTTACAAGCTATCCACTCGTCTCGGGCGAGGACGAGGGAATGAGAAAGTAAAATGCATTACATGTTCGTTGGAAAAACCACAGGAATCACAGTAGATGTCTGGTTGTTGAGCTTGAAACCCGGTGGGCATTTGCGTACAAAGCTTGAAATCCGGTAGCTGGGACCAGCGTCATCAATAGCGGCCATGATGTCACCCTTTTGAAAACCCGCGCTACTGAATTTGATCGAGTTGCACTGCTTCTGACGAAGTGAACAAGACTGTCAGCCGGGACGGTAACCCAACCCGAAATGATTATGCTTTTCAACCACATCAATTACATGCCCCCAGCCTAGCAAGGCACCTTTCTCGATGGTTTCTTTAGCACTCTTGGCAGATGCTAAAGTCATTTGCGGTGATCTACTTTGACTAGTGGAAGCAGAGTTGACATCTTCGACCTCAAGGCACTGCAACGACACCTCAGCTATGCCTTCTTCGGTCTCGACATATCGAAAAGATGATAACTCGCTTACAATCAGATCTTCTTCACCACCGACAATGACTAGCTGATCGTCAAACATGAATTTCAATTTATGGTGTAAAGTGGAAGTAACTGCGCCTGTGTTATGTAGCGAGCGATTTTTGTCGGTGACGCGACCACCTTATCACTGAAGTTCGGGTTTTCCTCCTCGAGGAGAAAGGGTGCTACTTTCTGATTTCTTATTTATCCCGTGAAGCTGGAAGGGAAATGGAAGCTATCTAAAACTAACCTTGCACACGAATGTTTAACTGAACAAACGCTTAAAGAGATTGGGGGGTCCGGGGTCAGGTTATACAATGGGGAGTTGTCAATTACCCATCATATATGTGGTTATCCACAGGATATTAGCTTTAGGGTTTCGCCTTGTAATTGATGGTGTTTATCTGGTAATGGGTTGGGAAAGTTTCTTGGGAAAGTATGACAGGGAGAGTGAGTTTTTGTTGATGTTCGGGTTTTTCCCGATGTTTTTGGTAAGGTACTAGACCTAAGTTTTGATTGATGTTTGAAGGTACTGGACCTAGAGTTTTTGTTTAGTATGCTCGCTAAGATTTCGCAATCTTATGCCTACGTATTCCCGTTTAAACGAAACAGGGAAATCAGAGCAATCATAGTTCCTCCTATTCTAAGGGAGGAAAATGAGGTTTTGGTGTCTTGTTCAAAGCCCAAGATTGAAGCTAAAAGGGTATTTGTGTCTTGTTCAAAGCCCAAGATTGAAGCTAAAAAGTTATGACTGAGAGAGAATTTGTCATCTCTAAAGAAGGATTGTTGATTTTTGTGTGCCTTGATCAAAGCACAAGGTTGATGCTAAAAGGTTAATTGACTCGACTAGGGGATTTCTTTATACAAAGCCTAAGAGGAGGCAAGAAGTGACCGACTCAACAAGAGAGTGTTTTATTTGTCTTGAACAAAGCCTAAGATTAAGGCTAAAAGGGATTTTGACTCCGCTGGGAAGGGTTTGTAGGTGTCTTGTACAAAACCCAAGATTTGAGGCTAACCTTACTGGGAAAATTATTATACAAAGCCTAAGAGGAGGCTTGAAATAGGTTTGACTCTTCTTGGGGAAAGTCATTCCTCAAAGCCTAGAAGAAGACTGGGAGGAAATGACTCTGCTAGGGAAGATATCTGTCCCAAGTTCAAGAGAAGGAGATTTATGTCTTGTACAAGGCCCAATATTAAGGCTAAAGGGGTTTGACTCAACAAGAGAGTCTTTTTATCTGTCTTGTACAAAGCCCAAGATTGATTCTAAAAAAGGTTGACTCAACAAGAGATTCTAAAAAGGTGATTGACTAAACAAGAGAGTCTAAAAAGTGATTGAATCAACAAGAGAGTCTAAAAAGTGATTGACTCAACAAGAGAGTCTAAAAAGTGATTGACTCAACAAGAGAGTCTAAAAAGTGATTGACTCAACAAGAGAGTTTGGAAAGTGATTGACTTAACAAGAGAGTCTAAAAAGTGATTGACTCAACAAGAGAGTCTAAAAAGTGATTGACTCAACAAGAGAGTCTGAAAAGTGATTGACTCAACGAGAGAGTCTGAAAAGGTTAGCTCCGCTGGGGAAAATCATTTGTACAAAGCCCAAGAGGAGGCTGACTTCGCTGAGGAAGGATCATTATATAAAGCCCAAGAGGAGGCTAGCTTTCTGCTGAGGAAAGGTCCTTATACAAAGCCTAAGAAGAGGCTATCTTTTGCCGGGGATAATTGGGATCCCCAGGTAGGTCCAAGTGGGGAATCAACTCTTGCTAAGGATTACAAAAGAGTTGAGATGTCAAATACCTTGAGGTTCTGATTTGAGATAGTGTTGACCCTGGTCGGGAAACTCTCATGAGAGAGGCTGGGTTTCAGCTGGAGATCGATCCAGAATGCCCGGGGTTTCTTCCTATAGTTGTAAGGAACTTGAGAATGTCTTTGAGACTCAAGGAGATTTAGACTGTCCAAGTCTACTGGTGTGGAAGAGTTTTATCTTTTGTATGATGCTTCCAAGAGGGAGGCAAGGGCATTAAGGGGTGAGAATCAACCCTAAAGTGGCCTGAGGTTTGACACTGGAAAGACTGCTCTAGCAAAGGATGACTAAGTTCTGTCTTATACCTTTAAGAGGTCGTCAGGGTCCTTGTATTAAGCCCAAGAGAAGGCATGAGAACTTCTAAGAAGCCGAAGGGTCCTTGTACAAAGCCCAAGAGGAGGCGGGGATGCTTTTAGGAAGCCTGTGGGTCCAAACCAAGAAAAGTTCAAGAAATGCTATTCACCTAGAATAGATCATTTAGTGAAAGTTCTGTGATTTGAAGAAACTCAGGAGATGCTATTCACAGAGAATAGATCAACTCCGGGGAGTAGAATTTCTTTGACAATTTCTAAGGGTGACAGTCTGAGAAAAGGTTCACCGAGAATATTGCCTTTCTCTTTGTTCCATATTGTTTAACCCCAAGAGAAGGGAAGATTTTATCTGGAAATCCTATGGGTGATCTAGTTTTGTTTGTATTTAAGAGGGACCAACATGGCTTTACCTAGTTCTAGACCTAGTTGCCGGGGAAAACTCTAAATAACTATACTAGTATATATACAGTTGATATATGACAAGTATTTAAAAGGATATGAAAGAAGACTAACCATGCGCAGCTTCCCACAATAGAGTTTATATATATATATTTGACATGTATTTAAAAGAGATGAAAGAAGACTAACCGTGCGCAGCTTGCCACAATACAGTTATATATATATTAAAGCGAGTAAATGAAAGCTGTTAAAACTTACAGGTGAGCGAGCTTCCATGATGTATTGTTAGTTGTTCAGAGAAATTAAAGAAAGTTTTGATAACAAATGTATATTTAAACCTAAATCAAAAGGGAGTTGTTTGTGAAAAAATTGTTGGGGCTTATACTCAAGGAGAGGCCCTAGGTTTGAACAGTGATTGTACTATTATTTTGAACATCGTATCGGGACTTATACAACGACTGAGGCCCAAAAAGTTTTCTGTACCAAGGGATGGGTCTTATAACTCAAAGAGAAGCCCAAAGGTCATTTAAAGAAAAGAAATGAGACTTACAACACGAGGGTAGGTCCAGTTGAAAATAGTTTGAAAACGACGATCTCGTCGGAGTTTCTGAAACTGTATCGGGACTTATACAATAAACTGAGGCCCAAAAATGGTTTTGGTTAAAAGGGGATTGGGTCTTACACTCGATTAGAGGCCCAAAGTTTATTTTTGTACAGGAGATGGGGCTTACAACTCAGGGAGAGGCCCATATGATTTTGAAAAGGCGACGATCGCACCGTTGTTTTAAAAATATACAGAGGGACTTATACAATATGTGAGGCCCAAAAAATGTTTATTTACAAAAAGGGGTTAGGTCTTACACTCTATTAGAGACCCAAAGTGTTTGAAAAAAGTTTGTTAGGGTGAAAATCAAAGAAACCCTAATTTCATCATTTATAAAAGTAATCCTTTTAATAAAATGAATAAAATGACAAAAAATACCAAATAAGTCTAAATAGACTACTTGTGATTTTTGGTTAAGGTTTGAAAAATGAAGTTTTAATCACAAGATGATTTAGAACTCATTTGTTTTTTTTTTCAAGGTGAATATTCATTTTTAAAAGGTTTAAAAACAATAAAAATGAATTTATTTACAAAAATATCAACTATATTAAATAATTAATATAAATCTGATTTTTTTTTGTGGAATAAAATATTTTAACATTTTTGTGATTTTTTGCAAAAAGAACCAATAAAAAATAATTAAAATTGAAGGAGAAATTAATTTTCCAAATCATTTAAAATATAACAAAATATATAAAAAAAATGAAAAAAGGTGGTAAAAAGAGGATCTGGGGCGAGGGGGATTCGAACCTCAGACCTCTAGGGTGCAGCACGCGCCTTCTACCACTGGGGTGGTGATACATCCGTGTATTAAAACCACCCCATGAATATATGAGGCATGCCTTGTTTTTGACCTGGCCAAGGCAAGACAAGGCAAGGTTTTGGCCAAAAACGTGAAGCTTGTAACTTTCTCATTTCTCCATGGATTGAGACAAAATTTAGGTCTATCCTGCCTAAAATTACACAAGGAATCCAATGGTGGTGGTGGTTTTTTCAGATGAGGCTCCTATTTCAAAACCCGATGGTGTTCTTGAAATAGGCCTATAATTGCATTTTCTATGCTACCTCTTGTTACAGTCATGAATTACATGATGAATTGGTTCAAACACAACATATATAACATGTATGAGATGTGCATGATCAGTGGACTTCAAAGCAATGCATATTTCAAAGAGTTTAAGTTGTGATGCTTACCTCTTTAGGAGTTTTTTGGGCTATCTGCCAAGTTTCTTGTGCCAGAAGTAATTTAATACTTTAGACACTCTCAATTGATACCTTAGAAGCTTTTAGAATGGTTGGAACCAGCTGGAATCCTCGGGAAAAAGTTTGAGCTCTTTCTTGCTAAAGGGGCAAAAGTGACCAATATAGCAACTCTCTCAAATGGTGTTCCAGATGTGGGGAACTATTTAGGCCAGTTCAAGGATGATATTTGGAGTGTGTTTAAGGTCTTATCTGGTTTTGAAAGTGACTGAATCAAGACATGGCTTGAAAAATGCAAAAAAGTCCAATTTTGAGGTTTTGAGAGAGGACTTTGTGATTTTGGTGTTACAGGTCACATATGAGAGTTTGGACAGCTTAGATATGACATATTAGATGTGTTTGGATCATGAGATGTGGTGGAAATGCTCTCTAACTCAAAAACTTAGAGTTACCTTGCAAAAGAAGGCATTTTGGCCTAGAGAAAAGGATTTTGAGGAAAGCATCAGTTTAGTTGCTTTGGTGTACTTAAACTGAGCACAAATGAGCTCTATTTATAGTAGAGCAAGTTTGTTTTGCAAGCAATAGTGAATGGTGGCTGCAGCAGGCCTTTGGCCAATTGGATCACTTTGGAATCTCAAGTCTCCTCTAGCCATTGACTAGAGGTTATAGCACAGGCCTATGGTTCTTTGGTTCATAGCTTATCCTTGACTCATTCGGTTGGAATAGGCTCAGTTTATGCCGCCTTGGTTCATCCATTGAATGCTTGGAAACAAAATTGGAGTCTTGGCCTCTTTTAGGCCTTTTTAGGTTTGGCATGCTACTTATAGATCTTGGGACTTTGGAGGCTGATAGATCAGTGTGTGTCCCTTGTTTGTTCCCCCTTGAGGTGTGCAGATGGATAACCATGCTTGTTGTTGCATAATTTGATCAAATTGAGCCCTTATGCACAAATCTGCCTTGCCAAGACAGTTTGCAGCAAGGCATGTTGCAGCTGTCATAACTCCTAGCTCAGATGGAGTTTGAGGGAGTTCTTCGTCACTTTGGAAAGCTGACATATCCTATTTCAACATGATGTCCAACTTTGGTTTTGAACCAACTTGAATTACAATGAAAAAGGCCTCTACATTTGGGAAAAAATAAGGCAGATTCTGACTTAGTGAAAATTTCACTAAGTGTTGGAAAAATGTCACTTTCATGTTTTTTGCCATTTTGATCACTCCATAACTAAAAATCCATGGAGAATTGGAATTATATGTAGTTGACACTTTTAAAGTATGCCATAAGAGCTACAAATCCATCTTTGGACCATCCAAAATGGTTGCTTGGATCTCAAGTTATGATCCTTGGAAGTTGGTACCCTAGCCACTTTGTTCCATAACTTAGAAAAATTCTAAGTTTTTATGGTTACCCCTTTTACAAGTTATCCCACCTTCTTTGATTTTTCTTGATGAATGATGATTCAAATCACACATTAACATCATTTTAGGGTTAAGGAACCTTGGTTGACCAAAAAATCAAAAAGTCAAACTTTGACTTTTTGTACAATTGACTTTTTCAACAGATGAAATCTAAACTGTGCGATCCTCTATGAAATCAAGTCCTTGACCTAGATCAATCTTAATGGAAGGATTCCATAGGTGTTATAGGGTGTATTGAATCATGTCCCAAGGTTTGGGAGCATGTCCTGGTCAAAAGTCAAAGGTATAGTTGACTTTTTCCTCGAAACCCTAATTGTAGTCCTGATGAAATTGAAACTTGGGGATCAAGCTTCTTGGATCAATAAATTGTTGCAAATGGATCAATGTAGTGTATTGGAGACCCTCAAATCATGTATTGAGGTCTTGGCTAATGTTTTGTCCCAAAAGTCAACTTAGGGGTGAATTAGGTCAAGAAACCCTAATTCGTGATTTTTAGCAAATGCATCCCCTGAGGCTAAATTGACTTGGTGATTAGGTCCATGAGGTCCCCTGTAGTATCTTAAGTTATGTTTTGAAGCATTGGCACATGCCTAGATGAAGATTTCCATCTGGAGGCCCTGGTCGACCAAAACCCTAATTTGGTGACACTGGCGATCTTGAGGCTTAACCCACTTGGAATGCTGCAACCTTGTGCCTGATTCTTGATGTGGGAGTCCTCTTGATCATTTATGTGTGTTTGAGAGGTTAGACAAGTTGAGGATCATGTCATTTCTTAATTGATCCTTTGTCTAAGGCTCTAAGAGGGATTAAAACCCTAATGCTTGACTGCAAGGAATACTCAACAATTCTTGAGGAGATTGATGAGGCATAAAGGTGCATCCATATTGTGATGATGATTTTCCAATGATGGAAAATCTTAGTGGTCAAAATATGGGGTATGACACAGTGTGAATCCACGGGCGACGCAATAGGCAACTGTATGCGGGATTAATATCCATCACTTGGAAAGTAATGGTGAACAAATGCGGTCCAACCTTGATGGGTATATCCACTTCTCCAATGACCTGCCTTCGAGAACCATCAAAGGCTCTGACAACTAAGGCGCTCGGCCTCATCTCGCTTCCTTCTACCAGCAGTTGACTCAAGGTGCCCTTAGGCATCATATTGAGAGAAGAACTGGTGTCTACCAGAACACGAGATAATAAGGCATCCATGCAAGTTACAGATATATGCAGTACTTTGTTGTGGGCAGCTCCTCCAGGAGGTAATTCTGATTCATCAAAGCCCAAGTATCAACCTACCGTTATTTTAGCCACTACATCATCAAACTCGACAACGAATATATCATGCATCACGTGGGCAGCGTTCAAGACCTTCAACAAAGCTGATCTGTGCGCGGGAGAGCTCATGAGTAAGGACAAGATTGAGATCCTTGAGGGAGTTTGCCCCAGCTGATCCACAATTTTAAAGTCACTTTTCTTGATCAACTTTAGGAACTCTCGATCATCAAGGGCCTCTTTGTTCTTTGAAACATCCTCAGACGGAATAATTGGCATTGGAACTGCAGTAGATGCCCCTTGTAGAACAACAGAGGTTGCGGATGTCTCCTTGAGAGGAACAATGGTTGGAACTTGAACATATTTTGTAGTGACTTTCGGAGCGAACATCCGTCCACTACGAGTCATACCTCCAAAGGCTGTAACATTCACAATCTCAGACTCAGCAAAACTTATCCCTTGACCTCCAGAAAACACAGTAGACCCATATCTCCAAGGTACCTCAGAATTCGGATACAGAAACGGTTTTGGCGGGCAAACAACAATAGGTTGTACCTTCTTCTGCTTAGGGGATTCAACAAGAACCTTCCTATAGACGATGGTGAATGGCTCGATACTTCACCTCGATTCATCAAAATTTGAACACAACCCTTCAGCCTTCGACACTGGTTGGGGTTATCGTCGCAAATATGACACCTGCCATGCAATCCTTTTAACAGCCCATGTTCATTCAATCTCTTGATAACCACAGTCATCGGAGTCTTTACCTCGTCGACATCCATGATCAATTCAGCCCTTGATTTATCCTCAATCATGTTAACCGTAGGTCCACTGTGATTGGGCAATGGATTATGCTGAATGTTAGGCCCTTCCTCAGCGAACGTCAAAATCTTCCGATCAATGAGTTCCTGAACCTTGGTTTTGAAAACCAAACAATCCTCTGTGGCATGTCCTATGTATCCAATGTGATAGGCACAAGACGCATTTGGATTATGCTTCGGATTGAATAGAGGAATTGCAGGCGTGATCTCTTTGGGAACGATTGTCCCTTGGTGAACCAATTAAGGGAACAATTCAGTGTATAACCCCGGAATTCTGTCGAAATTCGGACGCTTACGATTTCCTTGGTTGTTGTTGTTTTAACGGTATTGATTCTGCTGATTTTTGTTATTCTGTTGATTCTGTTGCTGACATTGCGGTTGTTGCTGATTTTGAGCATTCTAAACTGGTTGTTGCGGATGATACTGGTATGGAGGTTGTTGATATTGTGCAGTAGCAATGTATGGATATGGATAATATGGCATATGAGCCAGGGGTGCTTGATACTGAGGAGAAACTTGAGTTGTCACAACGTTGGCTTCACCTTCTTTCTTCTTAGACTGACTGTTCTGAGATTTTCTATTGGCCGGCTGCTGGGAAGCAGCTCCAAAAATCTTTCCAGTCTTCAAACCGTTCTCAATCTGCTCACCAATGGTTACAACATCAGCAAAGTTCGATGAAGAACTACCCACCATTTTCTTATAATAGGATCCTTGCAATGTACCCATAAAGATGTCAACCAACTCATTGTCAGAGAGAGCCGACCTCACATGAGATGCTATCTCACGCCATCTTTATGCATACTCTTTGAATGTTTCAGCTGAGCGCTGCGACTGGTTTTGCAACTGTAATCTGGTAGGCGCTAGATCAAGATTGTATTTGTATTATTTTAAGAACGCTTCAGATAAGTCCCTCCAAGTACGGATTTTGCTGCGTTCTAAACCCATGTACCAATCCAATGAAGCACCGGACAAGCTATCTTGAAAACAATGAACCAGCAATTCATCATTATCAATATGGGATGCCATCTTCCTGCAGTACATAGTGATGTGACTACATGGGCAACTCAAACCTTTATACTTTGGATGCTCAGGTATCTTGAATTTCTGCGGCAGTACCACATTCGGAACCAAACATAACTCCTTGGCCTCTATGCCAAAAGCAGAAAACCCTTCAATAGCTCTGATACGGGCTTCCAACAACTTATAGTCAGCAGGTCCATTCTGATTAGCAGGCCTGACAAGAATCTGAGGATTTGGCACCTGAGATGCGGCCGGAGCGTGTACTTGCATAGTAGCAAATTGAGAAGGATATACCAAGTCTGGATTAATCATCTGACTAGCATTCTGACCCATCTGAACACCAAACGGATAGTTCGGAGAAGGTACCACAGCAGATGAAGATACTACAGGGTAGAATATCGCAGGATGAACATTATGAACAGCGGTTTGATCAGCTTGAGATGAAACCAGAACATGAATAGGAGGACCTCTATACACGTGCTGTTCTTCATCAGGAGTTTCAATGTCAGTCACTACAGGAGTCTGACGAGCCTGAACCTGAAGATTCTCATGGTCATCACTCACCACCGGAGGTGGAACAGGAGTAGGCATACCCCAAAGATATGCAGCAGCATTCCCGTTAGGCATGGGCACAACAAACGGCTGATATGGTACGAAGGCACTACCATTATTTGCAATATGAGGAATTTAATTCGGAGGCATGCCCCAAGGAAAAGTAGTAGGCATTTTGTTCAAACCAGACTGAGAATTTGACGGATGAACAACAAACTGGATTACAGTCTCAACTGGCACTTCGATCATAACAAGAGAAGGAACAACAACAGGAGTAGCCGTAACAACAGGAGGAAGAATCATAACAGGAGTGACAATAGTTGCATCAGTGACAGTTGCAACAACAGAAGCAGTAGCAGAAGCTACCTTTTGAGCACGAAGGAGTTCCATAATAACATCCATGTTTGTCTGAATCTGGTCCATCCGACCTTGGAATTCAGCCAGAGTTTCCTTATAGGCAGCGTTCTCAGCTACGAAGTCAGCCATGATTCTGGATTTACTTGATCGAGTGAAATACTGATGTCGAGTCGTCGTCTTGCTACAAACGGAAGACGGACAAGGATGAGCAACGGTTTTCCGGATGAAGGGACGTGCATATGTGTGCAAATGAATGTATGCTATGCATGCAAAAATAAAGTTTTAAATTCCAGGAATTATTAAATTTATCTTTGTAGACAGAAATCATACAAGTAAAGGTGCGAAAGATAAGCTTGGTAAGAAACTTCATTAATTCATTCAACAATAAAAGAAAGAAGTACAAGTCAAGTATATATCAAATATCTGCCTTTTGGGCTACAATAAAATCAGAATGGATCCTATCAAAGACCACCCTGCAAACAGACAAGAAGTAGAAAACAACCCAAGGAAGCTGGTGTGGCAACACATCGGCATATGCATCCCTCAACAACCCAGGTAAGTCCTCCAGTGCATGCTCAGCAAATCTGGCTAGACGGCCGTGCCTCTTGTCATACCCCAAATTTTTACCACCAAGATTTCCCATCATTATGAGGATTATTACCATAATATGGATGTGCCATCATGCCGCATCAATATCCTCAGAGATGTTTGAGCATTCACCACAATCAAGAATTAGGGTTTCAAGCCCTCTCAGAGCCTTAGACAGGGGATCAATCAAGAAATTATGAGAGCAAGAATTATCTCTACAAGTCAATCTATGTTTTGATGATAACAATAAGTATTTGTGAAAGAACCATTTTATGGTCTAACGTGTGTTGTGTGCAGATCATAAGAACTAAAGACATCAGAGCCAACATACACCAGCCAGATGTGCTATGATTGAATATATATATATGCGAAGTTACTATGTGTGACTAAAGTCGCGAGAAGCAATAACGTTTGTTTATCTAGTCATAATCAGCCAGATCCAAGGATGCCAAGATTGCTGTTGCAATGCTCTTGTGGATGCTCTCTAATTATGATCAAGATTCTAAAGATAGCGAAGCTTCTGAAGAAGTACACTCAGAAAGAACCAAAGTTTTGAAGATTCCTATGACTTGAAGTTCTGATGGCTAAAGGCGCTGAAGACCAAGTGCAAAAAGATTCTGAAGACTGACAAGTTCTGAAGATCAAGGTCTCAAACAAGAAGTTATGAAGACTCTGAAGACAAGCTCTGAAGATTCGAAAGACTTAAAGCAGAAAAGGATAACGCTCTTAAAGACCAAGTGCTGAAGTTCTTAAGACTGATTCCTAATGGACTTCTTCAATTAACGGAAGACTTGAAGCATTAGATATTCTGCTATAAAGACTCTACTCATGCTTCATCAAATTAACATCAGAAGCCACTGAAGTATTGAAGTCTAAATATTACCGTTGTGAGTTAATTGTACACACTGCCCAAGAAAAGATCTCTTCTGCAAAAAGAAGATATGTCAGTACAACTCATTATATCACAACGTCTCTTTTCCAAACAGCCAACAATATTCTCTAACGGCTATATTTCTACTGGATATTTAATGGAAAGAGTTTTTGCTTCTGATGTGTCGATCACTTGTAGAATTACGAACTGAATGTTCATCTACAAAATTGACCAAGTCATCGTGTGAAGATAGCAAAAACGATGAGTTCTCGTTGTAACACTTAGAATATTCAAAGCTGTCATTAATTCACTCATGGCAATTGTTGTTGAATCTCCAAAGAACAAATTAACACAACAACAACAATCAAACAGAAGCTGTTGATGAAGAAGACAACAATTGAAGATCAGTCAAGTCATCAACCTACCTTCTTGTCAAAGCTCATTGAAGATCTGAAGCAAGGAGTTGCTGCTCAAAGCTTGCTCAACCAGAAGATGATGAAGAAGAAGATCTACAAGATGTCAACAATCATAATATCTAAATACATCTTTGTAGTTTCTTAGGAAAGCAAGGAGTTGATTGCTCAAAACTTGCTTGAACACATGTGTGTGTTCTTTGTACTTAAATCTAGGAGAAACTTGCTTATTAAGAAGCACAATTTGTAATCTCCAGTTTTCCAATTCAACTAGATGAATTGAGACTCCTCAAGTGAACGTTATATTCATTGAATTGAATCCCTGAACGGTTCAGCTGTGAGTTGAGGCCCTTGAGTAGATCACACGGTGATCAGATACTTGAGATGACAATGGCTGAGGGTCATTGTGGAAAATCCTGAAATATGGTCAGTAGCGTTATATTCATTGAGTTGAATCCCTGAACGGCTAGCTGTGAAATCCCAGCAGTGGGTCTGCTCGGTCAATGAACGTTATATCCAGTTGGATCCCTGAACGGTTCATTGGGTTGTTAGTCACAGTGCGGCTGTGCAAGTTGTTAGTCACCGGCTGTTGCCCGTGCAAGTGTAATCATGATTTGGTTATAGTGGATTAAGTCCTTGTGTTCAAGGCGAAATCACCCGAGGAGGGTGGACTGGATTAGCCCACGTGGTGAACCAGGATATATCATGTGTCCTTTACTCCTTTGCTTATTATCTCTTTTTATGTTCCTGCTTTGAATATCAGAACCTCATATTAAGCAAAGTTAGAACCTTGCAGCCTATCTCTGATAAGCTTCCGCACTGCAAGTTCTGAGTATAGTATCTTATGAACTGAACTCATACGGTTCTCATACTCGTTAGTTAATAGATCAGAATCTCTCAATGAACATTGAAGGTTCTTGAGCGTCAAATTAACAAGATGCGAAAAGTTACTAAAAGAGTAAATACATAATTCAAACCCCCATTTCTTGTGTCTTTCTCGCACCTTCAATTGGTATCAGAGCTCCGGTTTTGTTATTGATTCACATTAAACACTTAACAGTGTCAGAAAAAGATCCAGACGTGCTGCGAAGAAGTACTCTTGGTGATATTGAAATCCACTTATAATTTCTGTAATAGTTCAGCAGTTAACTGTGCACAAAATTGTAATCAATCTGATTACTTCGTGAGTAAGTCACTGATTCTAGATGAAGCCTCACTAAAATTAAAGAATTAATTGATAATATAAATTCATCAGATAAAAGGAAGTATCTGTTGAATGCTCATTCTGGAAAATACGTGTGGATAAAACCACGTATATGATTAAAAGATGAATCATCAGAAAGCAAGAAATCTTGTTTGCTAAAGATTAATTCATTATGAGTTTTTGAGATGTTTTCAAGAAACGGATTAGGTCCACCCTTGGCTTTCTCGTTTAAAAACTCATTCTGGATCTCTTCATGTAAAGAAGGAAGATTGTTGTTCTAAGACTTTGAATTTCAGAAAGAAATCTGCTAAATTCAGAATCTGAAAAATTCAAATTATTAGAAATGATTCAATGTCAGAATCTAGAATGATCAAAAGATTCAATGGAAAACTGAATCCCAAAGATTAAGTTGATTCCAAACGAACTCTTAACTGGTTCGGTGATCAAGCTCCAACAACCTGAAATTATCCTAGTAAAGATCAAATGTTGATAATCTGATTTTCAACAGATCAAGTGTTCTCAGAACCACTTGTGCTATGAAATTGGATGCTATCATTTCAGGTATCTAGGTTCTTCAACTGATGTCATAAAAGATGGCGTAAAAGATGTTAGCTTGAAGAAATTAGTTAACTCTTAGATATGTGTGAACAACCCCAACTAAGTTGATCATCATTATGAGAACAAGAGGTTCACGCAAATCATGTCTAGTGACGTACACATGAGGCATGATGATGTTCTGGTCTGAACAAGTTCTGAAACAACCTTGAGGAACAAAGTCAGATGTTGATATGTCAACTTCTTCCTAAATAACCTCTCAAAGATTCTCACTGAACTGGTGAAATCAATCATCTTTCAAAGAGAAGAAACTCACACTGAATTCAGGCTATGAAAGGAGAACTCAACAAATTCTCAAAGTTTATTGTTTAAGATTCGGATCCATATCTCAAGAATTGTATCAGAACTAAACAGGTTCTATGGATCAAGGAAATGAGAAGTGAGAAACATTCAAAATAGATGTAATATGTTATTTATGAACGGGGTCATCAAATGAAATTTACTGTTCACTCAGTATTGCTCCCACGCATATGAGTATCGCCTTATCAAAAAGGATTGCATGGAATTGGCTTAGTTCAACTAAAATGGTCACTCTGATCATACTAAGTCCCAATCTCGGTTACTGTAACCTAGAGAACTAAATGACAAGGTTGAACAGGAAAAGAGAGAGAAAGCTATGATCCAACTAGGATCACCTTCCAAGAAAATATTCTCTTCAGAAGTCAGAAGATAAGCTTATCTTGAAGAACCCAAGAGACATTTGCAGCTTACTCGGAAATATGCAGAAGCAGAAAGATGCTAAAAGCAAGCCAAGTCTGAAAGGTCTAAGGTACACTTTTCTTTTCACTAATAATTTGTTAAACTCATGAGATGCCTTAATTAGAATTCTTTCAAATTTATCATAGCATGTTTTACTAGATAATTATTTAGGAATTCGTACAGGTTTCTTTAGGGAAATAATCAACCAATAGAAAATCGGTTAAGCATAGATGAAAAGAAATTGCTAAATCCAAGAAAACCCTTTTACAAAACTACACGCAAAAGATACAATCATCATTGCACAACATATCTCTGACAACTTAATAAGATCTTACTAAAATCTTTTGAACTGACCTATATCTTTCCTAGACTAGGCATAAATCAATCTACACACTTACTCTATAAAGTCACGTCTCCCTTTCATGCTCCTATACTCAAAACCCTAAAACTCCAAGCCTCTTTGTCCATCCACTATCATGCCTCCACTTACTTTTCTTGATAATCAAAACCCAAATCTCTTTTTAATTAAAAAAAAAATTCTTAAGAAAACCTTTTTGTCCTCCCGTGTATCTGTTTGCCTATGTAAGAGATTCCTCCATCAGCGTCTAGTCATATCCTATTGCCCATAGGTGTGCTTCAGTCAACACCTCTCTAGAACCAAATCTTTATCTCTCTCCCTAACAAGAGTATCTGTTCATCCTAGCTAACCCTATTACTCAATAATACAAGTCTTATTCTCTCTCTCTCTCTCTCTCTCTCTATATATATATATATATCTTATCCACAGTTTCTAACTTACTAAAACTCACACCTCTCTAAACTCCTGACTTGATCTCCTCAAAAGTCTTTCTCACCATTCTCATGGCAAACCAATCATTGACTCCAAGAACCTTTTTAGGCGATGACAACTCTCTTGAAATCATTAGCGAAAAACAACCTAAGATAATGGATGTTGATCATAATTTCCATCTAGGCATTCATTCGCAAAATTGGAATGGGTACATTCATATGCTCAGAGGTCCCATTTATCCAAACATCATAAAAACTTTTTGGATCAATGCTGCTGTCAGCCATGATGGTCTGACCATTTCTTCAGACATCTATGGTATTCCTCTCTCCTTCAACGCTTCAAAAATCGCTGAAGCCATTGAACGCCCACTAGAAGGCATCACTCCCAGTCATGCATCCATTCGATGCACCCCTGATGCAAAATTACACTACTTGTTCGATACAGGTTCTACCTTCGAACCTACTAATCCTGAGAAACTCCTGCCCCACGCCAGAGGCTTATTTAAATTCATTCTGACAAACATCAAACCTCGAAGCACATACAAAAACCTCCTGTATCATGATGACAAGCTCATAATCATGTGTCTTCTTAACCAAATTCATATAAATCTGCCACAAATTATATTTGATCATCTCAAGGACACCATTCTCGTGTCAAGAGCTACCCTTGAAACTAAGATCCCTTACGGAAGAATCCTAACTGAAGTGTTTTTCAAAACAGGAATTGTGCAGACAATTAGCAGAACCAGATGCGGTCCTGATATTGCCCTTATTGAAAATTCTTGCGAAACGTTTAACAGTGACTGGTTCTCAAATTAGTTGACAGATTATGATACTAGATGATTAATCATTTATGAATATATATATATATATATATATATCTTTATTATCTTTTGTCTCACGTTATTATATCTGGTACCCACTAATAAAAATTCCTAATGAACCATTAAAATATTGCATAAATGACGTATCAAGAAATCTTCAATAATAAAGTCTTTAACTTCCCAATAAATGAGTAACTGCCCCGTCTTCTTTTCCCACACGTTCACGCCTTTTAGCATACCCTAATTAATCATGACCACCTAGGAAATAGTAAACCCAAATCTTGGTGTACCAATTTAGTCATTACACTCCTCACTCTCATTTCGCCTATAAATAATAGGATTATACTTCGTTCTCGACCAATCTTAATCTTATGTGTGTTAACAAATGGCCTATCAACATTTAGAGGAAACGTAGAGACTCTAGAAGTTATCCCAGAGAAAAGACAAAACCTAGCTAGACTTCAAAATAATGGCCTGGAAATTGTAAGAAGCATGCAAATACAATTCTGGAGCGGTTATTATTCACTGCTAAATGGCCCTATCTTTCCAGTTCTTGTGAAAGAATTCTGGAAATATGCCATAATCAGTAATGATGGCAACACTATTTGGTCTGAAGTATATAGCTTTCCAATCGCCATATCCATTCCCTCATTAGAAAAGCTTATAAATTGTGTCGCCTCTGGGGTCACTGTTGAAGACTTTCAATCTGACCTGAGCTTAGTAAAGAAATGCAAGGTTTTATTCGATGATTCGGTTCCCTATGAACCAAACAACCCTGAGAAACTTCTTCCTTCACCCAGAACATGGTTCAGATTCTCTCTAACCAATCTTTGACCTCGTGCAACTGTAAGGAGCATGCTGTCCCAATATGACAGAGTATCCATTTTTCTCCTAACACACCACTTTAAAATCAATCTTCCCAAAAATATTTTCAATCACCTGAAACATTCTATCAGAGTTTCAAGAACTCAGTTGAACTCTTACGTTCCATACGGGAGAATAATATCTAAAATTATGCTAAAAGAGTAATTTTGGGGATTAGTAAGGAGACTTGGACTAGAACCTTCAGTAACTGAGACAAGATGTGATATGGTGGACAAAGTTGAAGACTTTGATGACTAGAATTTTAAAATTCTGATGTAATGTAATGCTATGTTTTGTTGCTTATTGTTCTATTTTGTGCTGATGTTTCTTTCTCACTTAGTAAAAATATGATGTCTTTTATGTTCTATATTGTTGTTTTACATATATTAACCCTTAAGTAATCAGTTGATTCCATCATCCTTCAATTAAATACATACTGAGTATGGATGTGTTTCCCTAAATGTTTATATGTTTAAATGACTCTGTGACTCTGTGACTAAATATAAATGACTACATGCTTAAATGTTTAAATGCCCTAACACTTTTTGATGATGTCAAAAAGGGGGAGAAATATATTGATTTTGATTGAAAGAAGGAAATCTGAAAGAATGCAGAACTCAAACAAAGTACTCTTATAAAATGCGTTACTACTAACGTTTGTTGTTTGATGTTATCCGAGGAACTCTAAACAAGTTCACTAGGCATTCTAAAGACAGGATAAGAAGAAGAACTACGATCACAGAATAAAGAATCAAATTAAGTAAGAATACTCTGAAAGCAGTCAAGGCAAAGTCTACATTTCAAGATGCTCACTCAGAAGATCTGTGCAAATCAGAAGTCAAAAACTGTCTGAAGATCTGGATTAAAGATCCATGCAAGAAACCATTCTATCAGGAACCGTTAAAGACAATTTGGTATCAGACTAAATCATTAATTGGAAATCAGATTCAGTACACAAAGATTAATATCAGAACTCTCAAAGCAAAGCTGTGGATTACTGTCAAATACCCTCATTGGTATCAATATCAGCACTCTAATGAATTACCTCTTAAAGCGTATGGGAAGAAATTCTTCACTTGGTATCAAACTCAAAATACTCTGGTATAAGAGTCAGCACATCATTTTTACATCCGACTAAAACAAGATGTACCAGATTCAGAATCAAGCGTGATTGATCACAAGTTTTAACCTTCAATTGGTATCTGATCAAAAATCAAGATTTGATAATTTAACTGAGTTGTGACAATAACAAGGTCTGAAATAAACCTGTTTTCAAAGTCAAACTCTGAAAAGTCATGATCAACACTGGTGATTAAATTTAGAAACTCTGAATTTCAATTCTGAAAGTTCCCAATATCTGACATATAGAAATTAGGGGGAGATTACCCAGAAGACCAAAATGCAAAATCTAAAATATAGCCTGAAACTCAGGGGGAGTATCTCAAAAGACAGTTTCTGATATACAGCGAAGCTATGTTTATCAGTCAAAGAACTGCTCTAATTCTGTGCTCAATTGAATCTACTGAAAAGTAGAAATGCTTCAGACGACTCTGAAGATAACAAGCTCTGATATGACAGCAAAGGAAACTGAGTTCTGAAGATCTGAAGATGGAAGTTCTGTTGAACTAGTCCAGATGCTAAAGGCTCTTCGTTTTCTTAAGGACAAGATATAAAAGTAATTCTTTTCTATTTCTGTTCTGGCAACTCAAGATATTACTCTGTATATCTTTGGATTATATAAAATCTTAGATGATCTCAGATAAATCTTTGAGGATAACTCATTCAGGGGGAGCTGTTGTTCCACACTCTGAATTTGTTTACTTTGGTGATTACCTTGTATAAAATGTTCAATCAAAATACTTGGTTTTGTCATCATCAAAAAGGGGGAGATTGTGAGAGCAAGAATTATATCTACAAGTCAATCTATGTTTTGATGATAACAATAAGTATTTGTAAAAGAACCATTTTATGGTCTAACGTGTGTTGTGTGCATATCATAAGAACTAAAGACATCATAACCAACATACACCAGCCAGATGTACTATGATTGAATATATATATATATATATATATATATGCGAAGTTACTATGTGTGACTAAAGTCGCGAGAAGCAAGAACGCTTGTTTATCTAGTCATAATCAGCCAGATCCAAGGATGCCAAGATTGCTGTTGCAATGCTCTTGTGGATGCTCTCTGATTGTGATCAAGATTCTAAAGATAACAAAGCTTCTGAAGAAGTACACTCAGAAAGAACCAAAGTTCTGAAGACTCTTATGACTTGAAGTTCTGATGGCTGAAGGCGCTGAAGACCAAGTGCAGAAAGATTCTGAAGACTGACAAGTTCTGAAGATCAAGGTCTCAAACAAGAAGTTCTGAAGACTCTGAAGACAAGCTCTGAAGATTCGGAAGAATTAAAGCAGAAAAGGATAACGCTCTTAAAGACTAAGTGTTGAAGTTCTAAAGACTGCTTAAAACAAGGAGCTGATTGCTCAAGGATGTGCACTCGTTCAAAGAACACTGCAACACTTGTTGAACCACTGGTGGCTTCTGATCTATCTAGATGAAGACACACAACAAGTCAGTATGATTGACAGGAACCCTACTAGGCATCAAAATCAGGATGTTCGATCAATGGAAACAAATCTAGTGAGGTTACACTGCATACAAAGCGGGCGTGGCCGGGTACCACTGTAGAGTTTGCTCAGAAAATAACCAAGGATGCTACCTCGTGCGAGCAGCCCTTCAAACTCAGTTGGACCACAAAGAGGTTCAACCATGGTTAAGCTCTGGTTCAATGTTAGGCTATAATCGAGGCAAAGAAGTTGTCTTAATCCCTAAACGAGAAGTGGCCAAAGATGTATGCGCCATAATCCCTTTACTCCATGAATAAAGAGTTCCTCTTGATAGTGGAAGGATTCTCAACCTTGAACCAATTGAGGCCGGCTACGATGGTCAGAAAAATCAGAAGGCACCTGTAGTTATTTATCTGCCGGGACCATTACTGTACAAATCCGATAAGGCTATCCCTTACAAGTACGGTGCAACAACAATTGAGAATGGAAAAGAAGTTCCATTATCCTCCGTCGTAAATATTGCAGACATCAGTCGAGTAACACGGAGCGGCCGAATCTTCAACCGAGGAGTTGGGGAGCCTACCAGAGAAAAGGAACCCCAAACAGAAGTTCTTAATCAACCAGTTAGTCAATCTAGTAATCCCGACCTTTCAAAGAATAATGATGAGATGCTGAAGCTCATCTAGAAAAGTGAGTACAACATTGTTGATCAACTATTACAAACTCCTTCAAAGATCTCTGTTTTATCTCTTTTACTCAGTTCCGAAGCCCACAGAGAGGTTCTACAGAAAGTCTTAGAGCATGCCTTTGTGGAACAGGATGTAACAATAAGATAATTTGACAGCGTCATCTCCAACATCACTTCCTGCAACAACTTGGGATTCAGTGATGAGGAACTGCCGGAAGAGGGCCAAAATCATAACATGGCACTCAATATTACAGTCAACTGCCAGGACGATGCTTTAGCCAGCGTACTGGTAGACACCGAATTGGCTCTGAATGTTATGCCTAAGTCCACTCTAATGCGACTATCATTTTGAGGATCTCCGATGAGAGGCAGTGAGGTCATCGTCAAAGCATTTGACGGATCCCGAAAAACAATTATCGGCGAAGTCAACCTTCCCATAACTATCGGTCCTTACACTTTCCAAGTCACTTTCCAGGTCATGGACATCCGGGCAGCATATATTTGTTTGTTAGGAAGACCTTGGATACACGAGGCTAGGGCAGTCACTTCGACACTTCACTAGAAGCTGAAGTTCGTGAAGAATGACCAACTAGTCACAGTCTGTGGAGAGCAAGCCTTAATCGTGAGCAACTTATCGTCGTCCACTTGTGTAGAACCAGAGGAGGTGGTAGGGACCCAGTTCCAAGCACTTTTGGTGAGCAATGATAACCAATCAGAAAGAGGAATGTCGATTTCCTCGTACAAAGATGCTCTCGAAGCGATCAAAAGTAACAGTGCAAAAGGATGAGGACAACTTGTCATTCCTATTGATAACAAAACCAAGAAGGGTCTTGGTTTTTCTTCAACCTGTACCCAGACTACTACTAACGATGAAAGCCTTCATCCTATTCAGGACTTCTTCCACAGTGAAGGTTTCCTTCACCCAGTATCTCAAGAAGTACATACCATCAACGAGGGTGATTCCTTCGATACAGATGAAGAGTGGAAGTCCTATCTTAACAAGGACGGTTATATGTCTCAAGGAGATGTGCCTACGCCATTTTGCTATCCCGCACAGAGTCCGAGATATATACCAAGGTCAAACGTCAAAATGATATACGGAGATTGTGATCTGGAAGGACGTTGTGCTCCACCCAACTCGTTAGAGGAAGACACTCTGATGAAAGACAACTTAAACCACGACTATTATGGCCCAATGGATAACCTGCCTATCTGGCTGCCGTACCCAGGAGTCTCGGGGCAAAAGAGTCAGCTTAACGATACATATCAGCTGAGCATCATTGAAAAGAATACCTCCGTCCCCACCGAATCATGGGATTATTACTCAAGGCATTCAGAAAATATCCAGCACGATGATGAATTTGCAAAAATTACAGGACAAGAGTTCCTTAACTATGCTTTTCCCGAGGTCAACGTCATCGAAAGGGATGACTCCTCCAGTTCCAAAGAAGTGTGGGACACCTTAGGACAACTGAGTGGCAAATACGACTTCATGGTCAAGTACACCACTCCTGAAAGCTCTCATATCAGGCTCGAAGACATCCATCCAACTGGATGGGGAGATCTGCCTGAGAGTGCAAACACTGTGCAAGATACAGCTGAAGAATCCTCCTACGAAAACTCTGCCTGGGAGACAGATTCCAATGATCCTGCTCCACCAGAAATCAGCGTCATTTCTGAAGACAAGCCAATAAGGAAGGTACCAGACTTTGTGATTCACCGAGGAGTTCGCCACCAATGGGTCGCTGTCAACGTTCTGAAAGTCGTTCATAAGTCTAAGTAATTGTCGTCTTTATCTTAACCTTTCACCCTGCCCAGGTGAAACAGATGTTTTGATAGGGCTCACTTCCTGTAAATGTCACTCTTTGCTTCACCCAAAGCGACCGAGTTTTGTTTCATAGGGCTGTAGTTTCAAGAATCGACAAAATCAAAAATAAAATAACGTCGTTCTGTAATTTCCGCATTTATTGTTGTTTTCTCTTTTCGCTTTTTCAGAAAATGGTAATCCTAAAAACAACTCAAAAAATGAAAACAAGCATTTTTAAGAAAGTACACTACACACACTCTTGCATTCTCTCTATCTCTTCTAAAAATAAATCATCACGTTATGCAGATTGCTTGTTTTAAACCCCATTGAAACATACGATCCAATGCCTTCTCCCAACTTTGAATTCCCTGTATTTGAGGCTGAAGAAGAAAATGACGAAGAAATTCCAGAAGAGATCTCCCGATTACTCAAACAAGAGGAAAGGTCCATTGAACCTTACAAAGAGCCGTTGGAAACTGTCAACTTGGGTTTAGAGGAAGAGAGAAAAGAAGTCAAGATTGGGGCACTGCTCAGTTCGACTGTCAAAGAAAGTTTGATAAAGCTTCTCAAAGAGTTTCCCGATGTGTTTGCTTGGTCCTACCAGGACATGCCAGGGTTGGATACCAACATCGTGGAACATCATCTACCGTTAAGATCAGAATGTCCGCCAGTAAAACAAAGGTTGAGACTGACTCATCCAGACATGGCCATCAAAATAAAAGAGGAAGTACAGAAACAGATTGACGCAGGTTTCCTCGTCACATCAGAATATCCTCAATGGCTAGCCAACATAGTGCCAGTTCCGAAAAAGGACGGAAAGGTCAGAATGTGTGTAGATTACAGGGATCTGAACAAAGCCAGTCCAAAGGATGAGTTTCCCTTACCACACATTAACATGCTAGTAGACAGTACATCAAAGTTCAAAGTATTCTCCTTCATGGATGGATTCTCGGGCTATAATTAGATAAAAATGGCGCCGAAAGACATGGAGAAAACTTTGTTCGTCACCCCATGGGGTACCTTTTGTTACAAGGTAATGCCGTTCGATTTAAAGAACGCCGGGGCAACCTATCAAAGGGCCATGACTACTCTGTTTCATGACATGATACACAAAGAAATCGAGGTATATGTCGATGATATGATTGCCAAATCTAAGACGGAAGAGGAGCATGTGACCCACCTGTCAAAACTATTCGAGCATCTGAGAAAATACAAACTCCGCTTGAATCCCAATAAGTGTACATTTGGTGTCTGTTCAGGGAAACGTTTAGGGTTCATCGTCAGCCATAAAGGAATTGAGGTTGATCCTGACAAGGTCAAGGCCATCCAAGAAATACCTTCTCCAAAGACTGAAAAAACAAGTCAAGGGATTCCTGGGACGTTTGAATTATATTTCCAGATTCATATTCCTCATGACCGCGACATGTGCGCCAATTTTTAAACTACTCAAAAAGGATCAGGACTGCGTTTAGACAGAAGACTGCCAAACTGCCTTCAACAGTATCAAAGAATACCTGTTGAACCCACCAATTCTATCACCTCCAATGGAAGGAAGATCACTGATCATCTACCTAACAGTCTTGGAAGACTCAATGGGTTGTGTACTTGGCCAACAAGATGAAACAAAAAGAAAAGAATCTGCCATTTACTATTTAAGCAAGAAATTCACCGACTGCGAGACTCGGTACACGATGCTTGAGAAAACCTACTGTGCTCTGGCTTGGGCAGCCAAACGTCTCCGCCAGTATATGATTTGTCACACTACTTGGTTAATCTCCGAAATGGATCCGATCAAGTACGTCTTTGAAAAGCCTACTCTCACGGGAAGGATCGCCCGTTGGCAGATGTTGTTGTCAGAATACGACATTGAGTACCATGCTCAGAAAACTATCAAAGGAAGTATTTTAGCCGATCATTTGGCTCATAAATTGATTGACGATCAAGAATCAGTCAGATTTAACTTCCCAGAAGAAGATGTCATGTATCTAAAAATGAAAGATTGTGATGAACCGCTACCCAGTGAAGGGCCAGAACCAGGTTCCCAATGGGGACTAATCTTTGATGGAGCCGTCAATGATTATGGGAATGGAATTGGGGCAATCATCATAACACCTCAGGGTACCCACATTCCTTTCACCGCCCGACTGACATTCAAGTGTACAAACAACGAGGCTGAATACGAAGCTTGTATCATGGGTCTCGAAGAAGCGATCGACTTAAGGATCAAGAACTTGGATGTATATGGAGACTCAACCCTAGTTATCAATCAGATCAAAGGATATTGGAACACATACCAATCAGGATTGATTCCTTACAAAGACTACGCGAGAAGGTTGTTACCATTCTTCAACAGAATCGAGTTTCATCACATCCTTCGTGAGGAGAATCACATGGCTGAGGCATTAGCCACTCTCTCCTCCATGTTTAGTGTAGGTCAATGGAATGACGTACCTAAGATTAACATAATGCGCCTTGAACGGCCCGCCTACATCTTCACGAGTGAAACAGTCATAGACGACAAACCTTGGTATCATGATATCAAATGCTTCCTTAAGAAACAAGAGTACCCACCTGGGGCATCCAGAAAGGAAAGAAAGACCCTCAGGAGATTGGCAGGCAGTTTCTTCCTGAGCGGTGATACACTCTTTAAGAGAAACTTCGACATGGTCTTACTTCGATGTGTAGACATACCAGAAGCAAACACGTTGATAAAAGAAATTAACGAAGGATCCTTTGGCACTCATACCAACAGACACACAATGGTGAGAAAAATTCTAAGAGCAGGGTACTATTAGTTGACCATGGAATTCGACTGCTACAAGTACATGAGGAGATGTCACAAGTTTCAGATACACTCAGACAAAATCCATGTACCGCCAACGCATCTCAAAGTTCTCTCTTCCCCATGGCCTTTTTCCATATGGGGAATCGACATGATTGGCATGATTGAACCCAAGGCTTCGAACGAACATCGGTTCATTCTGGTAGCCATTGACTACTTCACAAGTGGGTCGAAGCAGCATTATACGCTAATGTAACCCGACAAGTGGTAGTCCGATTTATCAAGAACAATCTCATCTTCCGTTATGGTGTTCCAAGCCAGATCATTACCGATAATGGATCTAACTTGAACAACAAGATGATGAAAGAGTTGTGTGCTGAGTTCAAGATCGAACACCATAACTCGTCTCCCTACCGACCTAAAATGAACGGAGCGGTAGAAGCAGCTAACAAGAATATCAAGAAGATTGTTCAGAAGATGGTTGTAACCTATAAAGACTGGCACGAGATGCTACCTTTTGCTCTTCACGGTTATCGCACATCTGTCTGCACTTCAACAGGGGCAACCCCTTTCTCTCTAGTATATGGCATAGAGGCAGTGCTTCCCATAGAAGTAGAGATCCCATCAATCCGGGTATTGATGGAAGCTAAGCTAACAGAGGCTAAATGGTGTCGAAGTCGACACGAAGAACTGAATTTGATCGAAGAAAAGCGAGTAACGACTTTATCCCATGGTCAGTTGTATCAGCAAAGAATGAAGAAGGTGTTTGACAAAAAGGTCCGACCTCGCGTCTTTAGGAAAGGAGACCTCGTGCTAAAAAAGATACAATCATTCCTCACTGATTCCTGGGGCAAGTGGACTCTGAATTATGACGGCCCATACGTGGTCAAGAAAGCTTTCTCAAGCGGTGCCTTGAGACTCGCAACCATGGATGGAGAGGAATTTTCCTACCCCACAAATGTTGACGTAGTCAAGAAATACTTCGCCTAAATAAAAAAAAACGTCTCGGTGGATTGAAAACCCCAAAAGGGTTGTCCAGGCAAAAATTAGAGACATAATCAAAAATCATCCCGATGGATTGGAAACCTCAAAATACAATCTAGGCAAAAGTTAGGGATTCATGGCAAGTAACTACGTCCAACAAAGGGGCAAATCCCCCGGCAGCAGTCATGTCATCCGTGAGGAAAACTCCAGTCAAAGTCATCTTCGACGGAAGCTCAGGATGTCCAGAATTCAAAGTTGGTAGAAGGATATCAATCGATATGTTTCAATGTAGCCCCTTTCCCTTAAATTACCATTTTCTAAACTTTATAAATACTCCATGGAATCACGCGTTCGGCTGATTTCCATCCTATCAATAAAATTTGAGCCCTAGTGCTTTTGTTTGCAATTCTTATTTTTTTTAGCTTTACAGAACGACATTTTAACATGATTAATGATTCTTGAAATAAAACAAAAATGAATTTACTTGTCAACATTTTTCTGCTTTTAAAATAAAGATGGCAATTCTTTTGACTGTTGAACTTCGAAAGAACATCGATCGCTACTCCAAAGGCGATTAAGCTTCAAAGTGCAGAATCAAAGAACTCCTTCTAAGCCAGTACGCCTGAATGAAGGATCAGCTGTGTCAAATGTGAGTATTCCGTCTGACATCCCCGACAGAGTTCTTACCTCCTAAGCCCGACCAACGTTGTTCCCCACAGGAACTATTTCTCCTAAGCAAGGCAGAATTGCTAACTTGAACCGAAGATACTTCTTCGTCCCCTGCAGTGGTCGAGTATCCAGTCGTGTTCATCCACTAGTCTGTATGTCGTGTCAGTTTTGTCAGCATATACATACATACATCATGCATTATTGATTTACATTCATATTCATATTGCATCACTATCACTCTAGTCGGTCTTATCCCCTAGCGATAAAAGTCCTCTCACCCGAGTTGTCAGTTCTTTCCTCGTCAGGGAATTTTTTGTCTGAACCACCTTTCTCCCCAGTTTATTTCTGGGATAGATACGGTCTTCGACCACTTTGATAACTTGAACCTCTGAAAAGCAAGAAAACTTTCGAAGAACGTCACTCTTCGCCATTGAAGATGATATCTCCACTTTCCCGAATTAAGGCCCAGTTTATTTCTGGGATGGAGACGGTCTTCGACCACTTTGATAACTTGAACCTCTAAAAAGCAAGAAAACTTTCGACGAACGTCACTCTTCACCATTGAAGATGATATCTCCGTTTTCTCGGATTGAGGAAAATCCTTAGAGAAAGCCTCTTAATCAAAGATTCGGCAGTACAACAGTTTTTCTCCAGAAAATTCACTGACGAAAAAGTCATCAACACCTCCAAGTTGGATTGCATCACATGGCATTTCTTCGAAAAGATCTCGAGGAAAAGTATGGTGTAATATCCCCAAGAAGGAAACAGTCTCTCAAGAGACTCATTTTCCCCAGTAGAGTCAACAAATGGCGTCTCCAACAGAGAAGTTTGTACACCTCTATAACTCAGATAAATGGACTTCCCCAACAAGTTTGACACTGAAACTTTTTCCCATCAAATTGCATCTCCCGTGGAAAATCCAGTGAGAAGTTTGATGAAAACTGCTACAAATAGCGTCCCTTGTCAAGAAAGTTTATTGACAAAAGAAACTGAGACTAGTTCCTTGGCTGAAGACCAGGATCGAGGGGAAGTTTATATATTAGAAACCGATACCAGTTCTGTGGCTGAAGACCAGGATCGAGGGGAAGTTTATATGTCAGAAACTGAGACCAGTTCCTTGGCTGAAGACCAGGATCGAGGGGAAGTTTATTTCAAGAAGAAACTTAGACCAGTTCCTTGGCTGAAGACCAGGATCGAGGGGAAGTTTAACCCTTTTCTAAGCATCATTGCTTAGCAAAAGAAGATGGCGGGCAAACTGCCATTCATAACCACCATCAAAATTTCGGGTATTCCGATATTTAATCCTCTTGCACCCTGAATGCCCGAGTGCCTTCGCCATTCACACCTTCGGGTCCAAGAAGATTAAATAGGGGCATCTGTCATACCCCAAATTTTAACCACCAAGATTTCCCATCATTGTGAGGATCATTACCACAATATGGATATGCCATCATGCCTCATCAATATCCTCAGAGGTGTTTGAGCATTCACCACAATCAAGAATTAGGATTTCAAGCCCTCTCAGTGCCTTAGACAAGGGATCAATCAAGAAATGACATGATCTTTAACTTGTCTAACCTCTCAAACACCCATAAAGGATCAAGAGGACTCCCACGTCAAGAATCAAGCACAAGGTTGCAACATTCCAAGTGGATCAAGCCTCAAGATCGCCAGTGTCACCAAATTATGGTTTTGGTCGACCAAGGCCTCCATATGGAAATTTTCCTCTGGGAATGATCCAATGCTTCAAAGCACAACCCAAGATACTCCAAGGGACCCCATGGACCCAATCATCAAGTCAATTTAAGCTCAGGGGGTGCATTTACCCAAATAATTAGGAATTAGGGTTTCTTAACCTAATTCACCCCTAAGTTGACTTTTTGGACAAAACATGAGCCAAGACCTCAAGACATGATTTGAGGGTCTCCAATACACTACATTAATCCATTTGCAACAATGGATTGATCCAAGAAGCTTGATCTATAAGTTTCAATTTCATCAGGACCATAATTAGGGTTTCGAGGGAAAAAGTCAACTGTACCTTTGACTTTTGACCAAGACATGCTCCCAAACCTTGGGACATGATTCAATACACCCTATAACACCTATGGAATATATCCATTAGGTTTGACTTTTTGGAATTTTTCACAATTATGGTTCCTTGACCCTAAAATAATGTTAATATGTGATTTGAATCATCATTCATCAAGAAAAATCAAAGAAAGTGAGTTAACTTGTAAAAGGGGTAACCATAAAAACTTAGAATTTTTCTAAGTTATGGAACAAAGTGGCTAGGGTACCAACTACCAAGGACCATAACTTGAGATCCAAGCAACCATTTTGGATGATCCAAAGCTGGATTTATTGCTCTCATCACATACTTCAAAAGTGTCAACTACATCTCATTCCAATTCCTCATGGATTTTTAGTTATGGAGTGATCAAAATGGCTAAAAATATGAAAATGACACTTTTCCAACACTTAGTGAAATTTTCACTAAGTCAGAATCTGCCTTACTTTTTCCAAAATGTAGGGACATTTTTCACCTTGATCCAAGTCAAACCAGGTCTAGAGGTGAACATCAAAGTTAAAGTATGCCATAAGGGCTTTCCAACAAGTACTAGATCATCTCCAAATTCCATTTGAACAAGGAGATACAACCCTTGGAACATGGCATCATGAATTGGTTTTTACAAGGCAGAATTTGTGCATTTTGTTCGATTTGTCCAAATCTGATAACTCCAGGCCTTGTCATCAATTTGGACACATCTGAGGATCAAATCCAAGGGGGATGATCTGATCTCCAAGCCTCCCAAGTCCAAGAATCTACAAGTAGCCATGCCAAACCTAAAAGGGCTAAAAAATGCCAAGACTCCAATTTTGTTTCCAAGCCTTTAATGAATGCATCAAGGTGGCATGAACTGAGCCTTTCCAACTGAATTCAGTCCAAACTTATCTCTGAACCAAAGCTACAAAGGTTGTGCTCTAATCTCAAGTCAATGCCTAGACGAGACTTGAGATTCCTTTTGCATAACATTGGCCAAAGGCCTGCTGCAGCCTCCATTCACTATTGATGCCAAAACAAACTTGACACACTATAAATAGACATCAATTGTGATCAGTTTGAGTACACCAAAGCCTCCAAACTGATGCTTTCCTCAAAATCCCTCTCTTTAGGCCAAAATGCCTTCTTTTGCAAGGTATCTCTGAATTTTTGAGTTAGAGAGCAATTCCATCACAACCCATGATCCAAACACCTCTAATATGTTGTATCTAAGTTGTTCAAACACTAACATGTGACCTGTAACACCAAAATCTCAAAGTCCACTTCCAAAACCTCAAAATTGGACTTTTTTGAATTTTTTAAGCCATGTCTTGATTCAGTCACTTTCAAAACCAGATAAAACCTCAAACACACTCCAAATATCATCCTTGAACTGTCCCAAATGGTTCCCCACATCTGGAACACCATTTGAGAGTTGCCATATTGGTCACTTTTGCCCCTTTTGTAAGAAAGAGCTCAAACTTGTTCCTAAAGATTCCAGCTGGTTCCAACCATTCTAAAAGCTTCTAAGGGATCAATTGAGGGTGTCTAAAGCATCAAATTACTTCTGGCACAAGAAACCTGGCAGATAGCACAAAAAGCTCCCAAAAAGGTAAGCATCACTGTTATTTCTTTGGTTCTGTGGTTGGCATTTATTTTGCTAAAACTATGTTTGGAGCAAGAAGTTGAAACATGAAGTTCTAAGTTGCTGCACTCAACATGTCGAATGAAGATGTCCCATATCTGCTCATAGGACATCGCGGTTGGATTCAGTTTTTAGTGCAGATTCTGTTGCTTAGAATTGTAACTAAATATTCTGTGAATATTTGGTTATCCTATGTGGCATCCAAAGCATTTTTGGATTGTGATTTTATGTTGGTTTTTCGGATTTGCTGCTGTTTCTAATTATGGAGACATAATAGGAAACTTTGGATTGAAGACCTATTTTATTGGAGTTAATTTTGCAGATTTGTGAGCAGCCTATTTGCTGCGTTTTTGAAGCCCAATTCAGTCGAGATTAAATGCTATATATTGACTGATGTAAACCTAGTTTTACGTGTGGAACTTACTTGTGTTTTGTTAGGGTTTGAGTGTATTTTGTGAGCCTAACTGGTATCATTCTGATAACAGTATAAGGACTGGTTTTTGTGTTGTAAGTTCTGTCAAGTTACTCATAAGCTTTTAAGCATTGAGTTTCTTGTGTGTCAATTCTCATAAGCTGTGAAGTATTGAGAATTGTGTGTTTTTGAAAGTGTGACTTTCGGTTTGTTACTTGTGTGGAAAGGTACCAATCACGGGTTGTGGTTGTAGAGGGATTTGAGGAGGGCCTCATACCTAGGTGAGTCTTAGGTAGAAGTCATAGGAAGGGTAGTGATTAAGTGAGCAGATTATCTGGTGATTGTATGATCTGTGAATTGATACTATCGTATATTGATTTCATCCCTGGCTTGGTAGCCCCCAGAGTAGGTGTGTTAGACCGAACTGGGTAAACATATCACTGTGTTATTTACTTTCTGCATTGTTATTTTTATTGTTATCTTGTTCATTGTGTTGGATATCAGTGTCTCAACATCTTAGTAGGACATCTGATATCTGTGCCAAAATTTCAATTGGCATCAAGAGTTTGCACCCTTAATTGGTTCTGGGTGAGATTTAGGGAAGATACTTTCTGGTACAATGGACAAGGATGGAGGATTTCTGAACAAACCACCTCTGCTTGATGGTTCCAACTATGACTATTAGAAACCAAGGATGATAGCATTCATCAAATCCATGGACGATCAGGCATGGAAAGCTGTTATAAAAGGATGGGAGCCCCCAAAGGTTAAAGATGAAAAAGGTACACCTACTGATGTGGTGAAGGAAGAGGAAGACTGGGATGATGCAGATTACAAAGGGTCCGTGGGAAATTCCAAAGCCATGAATGCACTGTTTAATGGTGTCAACAAGAATATCTTCAGGTTGATTAAACATTGCACCATTGCAAAAGAGGCGTGGGAGGTCTTGAAGGTTGCTCATGAAGGGACTTCAAAAGTGAAGATGTCAAAACTTCCGCTTCTCACTAGCAAGTTTGAGAGTTTGAAGATGAAGGAGGATGAGAGCATTCATGATTTTCACATGAACATTATTGAGATAGCTAATGCCTCTAGTGCCCTAGGTGAAAAGATGTCTGACAGCAAACTGGTCAGAAAAATCCTCAGATCTCTACCTAAGAGATTTGACATGAAAGTGACTGCTATTGAGGAAGCTCAGGACATAGATAAGATGAAAGTGGATGAACTTGTGGGATCACTTCAAACATTTGAATTGGGGATCAGTGAAAAGACTGAAAAGAAGAAGAGTATGGCGTTTGTGTCAAAGGCTACTGATTCAGAAAGGGAAATTAATCTGGACAAAGATGAAGGCCTCTCAGAAGATCTGGTGTTACTTGGCAAGCAATTTAACAAAGTACTCAGAAGGGTGGATTGGAAGTCAAGACCAAATGTTAGGGACAAGCCATCTGACATCAGAAAAATCAGAATGCTGGGAGAAATACCAGTACTGAAGATAATTCCAACCAAGAGAAAGGAGCTCAGTGTCATGAGTGTGAAGGTTTTGGACACACAAAATCTGAGTGCCCCACATATCTCAAGAGGCAAAAGAAGGGGCTATCAGTCTCATGGTCAGAAGATGACTCTGAAACTGAAACTGATGAGAAGTCTGGAAAGAGGGTCACAACATTAACAGGTGTGTGTGAGTCTGATGAAGAATCAGTCAGTGACGATCTTACTTTTGAAGAGCTAGCTGCATCCTATAAAAACTTATGCATTAAAAGTGAAGAAGTGTGTCAGCAGAAAGAAGAACAAAAGAAAATTATTGCTCATCTAAAAGCTGAACAGGTAGAGCATTTGGCTACTATTTCTGGTCTAAAATGCAAAGTTGTTATTCTGAACTCTAAACTGGATAATGTCATCAAGACAGTCAGAATGCTTAATAGCAGCTCTGATGTGCTCGATGAGATTCTGAAGTTAGGGAGAGATGTTGGAGATGTTAGGGGTCTCGGGTTTGAAAGTTCCAACGAGATGGACAAGGGAAAATGTCCTGAAGTAACACCTGCTCAACCTAAGAAAGAATCAAAGATGTCGTATAACATGTTGCAACATCCTCACAGACATCAGAAGGATTTCACAAGAAGGAAGAATCATAGATGGAAATGCCACTATTGTGGAAGGTTTGGCCATATAAAACCCTTCTGCTACAGATTATATGGCTACCCCAAGACTGGATTACAGTCTAGTAGGAAACAAGAGTGGTTTGGAGCAACAAAAGTGTGGACTCCCAAGAGTACTGCAGAGGAACACATAGCTCATAAGTCCTTCAGTGTCTTTGCAAAAGAAAAGTGGTACTTCGATAGTGGATGTTCCAGGCACATGATTGGTATCATGGGATGTCTGTCAGATGTGAAGTCTCATTCTACCAATTATGTCACTTTTGGGGATGGATCAAAGGGTGAAATAAAAGGTGTTGGAAAGCTGGACTACACAGGACAACCAAATTTGGATCGTGTTCTATTTGTCAAAGGGCTGACCGTAAACTTAATCAGTATAAGCTAACTGTGTGATGTCGGTATCAAAGTGAATTTCACCAAATCTGAATGTCTAGTAACCAATGAGAAAGATGAAGTTGTTATGAAGGGAACTAGGTCTAAGGATAACTGCTATCTGTGGAATCCTCAAGAACCTGAAAGTCTGTCTACTTGTTTGATGTCAAAGGAAGATGAAACCAAATTGTGGCATCAGAAATTGGGTCACTTACACCTGAAAGGGATGAAGAAAGTCATGTCAAGTGAAGCTGTTAGAGGTATTCCCAAGCTGAAGATTGATGAGGATAAAATATGTGGTGAATGTCAAGTTGGGAAGCAAACAAGGGTGTAACACAAGAGGCTTCAACATCTTACCACAACTTCTAGAGTTCTGGAACTTCTTCACATGGACTTAATGGGACCTATGCAGGTGGAAAGTCTTGGTGGGAAGAAGTATGCCTATGTTTTCGTAGATGACTACTCCAGATTCACTTGGATAAATTTTATCAGAGAAAAGTCTGAAGTATTTGCTTCCTTCAAAGAGTTATGTCAAAGGATTCAACGGGAAAAGGATTGTGGTGTTGTTCAGATCAGAAGTGACCATGGGAAGGAATTTGAAAATAGCAGGTTTGAAGAGTTCTGCTTATCTGAGGGAATCACTCATGAATTCTCATCACCAATCACTCCTCAGCAGAATGGTGTGGTGGAACGGAAGAACAGGACTATACAAGAGTGTGCAAGAGTCATGATTCATGCCAAAAAGCTTCCATGTCATTTTTGGACTGAAGCCATGAATACTGCGTCCTATATACACAATACGGTGACTATCAGATCAGGTACTTCTGTCACTCTTTATGAGTTATGGAAAGGTAGAAAACCAAATGTGAAGTATTTCCATGTGTTTGGGAGTAAGTTCTATATCTTGGCGGATCGTGAGCAGAGGCGAAAGATGGATCCTAAGAGTGAGGAAGGGATATTTTTGGGATACTCTACAAATAGTAAATCATCTAGGATATTTAATTCCAGAACTAAGGTGATGATGGAATCTATAAATGTGGTGGTTGATGACTCTAGCAAAGACGAAGATGTCCCAGAGGATGTTGGAGCATGCCTTCCCATGAACAATGAAATCTCACAAGACATTGAGTCTGTAGAAGATCATGCTCAAGAAACTGACACTAGACCTGAGAATGAAGAGGTAGAGGATGCTAACAGGGGACCCTCTATAAGGATTCAGAAGGATCACCCTAAGGAATTGATTATTGGAGATCTGAATGAAGGTGTAAGAACCAGAACAAGGGAGACTGTGTCAAATGCATGCTTTGTTTCAAAGATTGAACCAAAGAATGTCAAAGAAGCATTGACATATGAGTTCTGGATAAGTGCTGATGATAGGAAGAGTACCTCTGGAGGATGTTTCTTTTTGGGAAATAATCTTATTTCGTGGTTTAGCAAGAAGCAAAATTCGGTCTCTCTTTCTATTGCTGAAGCTGAATACATAGCTGCTGGAAGTAGTTGTGCTCAACTGGTGTGGATGAAGCAAATGCTATCTGAGTATAAGGTCACACAAGATGTTATGACATTATTTTGTGACAATCTGAGTGCTATAAATATTTCAAAAAATCCTATTCAACATAGTAGGACTAAGCACATTGACATCAGGCATCACTTCATCAGAGAACTTGTGGAGGACAAAGTCGTAACTCTTGAGCATGTAAACACAGAAAATTAGCTTGCTGACATATTTACTAAGGCTCTGGATGCAGTACAGTTTGAAAACCTGAGGAGCAGACTTGGAGTTTGCATTCATGAAGAACTATAGTAATTAATGGTTCTTCTGGCTGCCAGATTGGAAAGAGTAAAGGAGGCTCTGGTAGTACAGTGTGTGTATGAAGGGAAAATGCTGAAGTTTATGCATGATATTTGGTCATATCTACTCTCTGATGCAGTGTACTCTGGTTTATTTTTACTTTGGATTGTTCTACTTACCTTTGTCATATTTATGGCTAAAAAGGGGGAGTAGTATGTTTTAGTATGGTTGGTGTGCTTGTGTTGGTGTTGCAGTAGTTGAGGGGGAGAGTCTGCTATGTTGCTGCTGTTGAGGGGGAGTTTCTGCTATTGCACTGCTATGATGTGTGGTGTGTGGTGTGTGTTGTGTGCAGTGAAGAGGAGTGCTGCTATGCTGGATATTTTTGGATGTTGTTATGTTGTGTTCTATTGGTTTTGGTGTGTAGTTTTTAGTTTTTTTTCCGCTGCTGTCTGACATGGATGTTTGTGTTTCTTTGCAAGTTTTTTTGCAAGTTGTTTTTCAAGTTTTTTTTTGTGTAGTTTTAGCCAAAATAAGCCAAAGGGGGAGATTGTTATTTCTTTGGTTCTGTGGTTGGCATTTATTTTTCTAAAACTATGTTTGGAGCAAGAAGTTGAAACATGAAGTTCTAAGTTGCTGCACTCAACATGTCGAATGAAGATGTCCCATATCTGCTCATAGGACATCACAGTTGGATTCAGTTTTTAGTGCAGATTCTGTTGCTGAGAATTGTAACTAAATATTCTGTGAATATTTGGTTATCCTATGTGGCATCCAAAGCATTTTTGGATTGTGATTTTATGTTGGTTTTTCGGATTTGCTGCTGTTTCTAATTATGGAGACATAATAGGAAACTTTGGATTGAAGACTTATTTTATTGGAGTTAATTTTGCAGATTTGTGAGCAGCCTATTTGCTGCGTTTTTGAAGCCTAATTCAGTCGAGATTAAATGCTATATATTGACTGATGTATACCTAGTTTTACGTGTGGAACTTACTTGTGTTTTGTTAGGGTTTGAGTGTATTTTGTGAGCCTAACTGGTATCATTTTGATAACAGTATAAGGACTGGTTTTTGTGTTGTAAGTTCTGTCAAGTTACTCATAAGCTTTTAAGCATTGAGTTTCTTGTGTGTCAATTCTCATAAGTTGTGAAGTATTGAGAATTGTGTGTTTTTGAAAGTGTGACTTTCGGTTTGTTACTTGTGTGGAAAGGTACCAATCACGGGTTGTGGTTGTAGAGGGATTTGAGGAGGGCCTCATACCTAGGTGAGTCTTAGGTAGAAGTCATAGGAAGGGTGGTGATTAAGTGAGCAGATTATCTGATGATTGTATGATCTGTGAATTGATACTATCGTATATTGATTTTGTCCCTGGCTTGGTAGCCCCCAGAGTAGGTGTGTTAGACCGAACTGGGTAAACATATCACTGTGTTATTTACTTTCTGCATTGTTATTTTTATTGTTATCTTGTTCATTGTGTTGGATATCACTGTCTCAACATCTTAGTAGGACATCTGATATCTGTGCCAGAATTTCAATCACAACTTGAACTCTTTGAATTATGCATTGCTTTGTAGTCCACTACTCATAAACATCTCATACATGTTGTATATGTTGTGTTTGAATCAATTCATCATACAATTATGGCCTATACCATGAGGTAGCATAGAAAATGCAAATCATGGCCTATTTCAAAACCACCATCGGGTTTTAAAATGGAGACCTCATCTGAAAAAACCAAGGGCACATTGGATTTATTGTGAAATTCTAGGCAAGATAGACCTAAATTTTGTCCCAATCCATGGAGAAATGAGAAAGTTACAGTCTTTACGTTTTTGGCCCAAAAACTTGCCTTACCTTACCTTGCCTTGCCTTGGCCAGGCCTAAAACAAGGCACCCCTTATATATTTATGGGGTGGTTTTGATACACGGGTGTATCACCACTCCAGTGGTTGCGCGCTCATGTGTTTGGCTAGGAGGTCTGGGGTTCGAATCCCCCTCGCCCCAGACCCTTTTTACCACTTTTTTCATTTTTTAAATATTTGTCATATTATTTTAAATGATTTGGAAAATTAATTTCTCTCTCAATTTTAATTATTTTTATTGGTTCTTTTTGTAAAAAATCACAAAAATGTTAAAATATTTTATTTCACAAAAAAAATCAACTTTTATATTATTTATTTAATATAGTTAATATTTTTGTAAATAAATTCATTTTTATTGTTTTTAAACATTTCAAAAATGAATATTCATCTTGAAAATCAAAATCAAATGAGTCCTAAATCATCTTGTGATCAAAATCTCATTTTTCAAACCTTGACCAAAAATCACAAGTAGTTTATTTAGACTTATATGGTATTTTTCTCATTTTTATTCATTTTATTAAAAGGATTACTTTTAAAAGAAAATTAAATTAGGGTTTCTTTGGTTCTTGATCTTTATCAAACCTTTTAAAAACACTTTGGGCCTCTAATAGAGTGTAAGACCCAATCCCTTGTTGTACAAAAATAATTTTTGGGCCTCAGTCATTGTATAAGTCCCTCTGCGATTCTTAAAACGACGGTGCGAGCACTGTCTTTCATTGGGCCTCCCCTCGTGTTGCAAGTCCCATCTTTCTTTTTCAAAACCTCTTTGGGACTCTCCTTGAGTTGTAAGACCCATCCCTTTGTACAGAAAACCGCTTTGGGCCTCAGTCGTTGTATAAGTCCCGATACGATATTCAAAACAACGGTGCGATCACTGTTAAACCTTGGGCCTCTCCTTGAGTATAAGCCCCAACAATCTTTCCAAAAAACAACTTCCCTTTTGATTTAAGTTCAAATATATGTTGTTATCAAAACTTTCTTTAATTTATTTGAATAACTAACAATACAGCATGGAAGCTTGCTCACCTGTAAGTTTTTATCGGCTTTCTTTTTACATGCTTTAATATATATATAACTGTATTGTGGGAAGCTACTCCTCTGTAAGTCTTCTTTCATATCCTTTTAAATACTTGTCATATATCAACTGTATATATACTAGTATAGTTATTTAGAGATTTCCCCAGCAACTAGGTCTAGAACTAGGTAAAGCCAGTTGGTCACTCTTGAATATAGTCTTGCCTTCTCTTGGGCTTAAACAATATGGAACAAAGATAAAGGCAATATTCTCGGTGAACCTTTTCTCAGGCTGTCACTATTAGAAATTGTCAAAGAAATTCTGCTCCCCAGAGTTGATATGTTCTCGGTGAATAACATCTCTTGAATTTCTTCAAACCTAAGAACTTTCACTAAATGATCTATTCTCTGTGAATAACATTTATTGAACTTTTTTGGTTTAGGACCCACATGCTTCCTAAAAGCATCCTCGCCTCCTCTCGGGCTTTGTACAAGGACCCTCCGGCTTCTTAGAAGTTCTCATGCCTTCTCTTGGGCTTAATACAAGGACCCTAAAGACCTCATAAAGGTATAAGACAGAACTTAGTCATCTTTTGCTAGAGCGGTCTTTCCAGTGTCAAATCTCAGACCAATTTAGGGTTGATTCTCATCCCTTAAAACACCCGCCTCCTCTTGGGCATCATACAAAAGATAAAACTCTTCCACACCAGTATACTTGGACAGTCTAAACCTTGAGTCTCAAAGACATTCTCAAGTTCCTTAAAAACATAGGAAAAACCCCGGCCACTCTGGATAAATCTCCTGTAGAGTTAAAACCCATGGGTTCTAAAACCCAGTCTCTCTCTTAAAAATCTCCAAGCCATGGTCAGTTTATCATCAGTATAACAATATCCCAAATCAGAACCACAAGGCATCTGATACATCAACTCTTCTGTAACCCTCAGCAAGAGTTGATTCCCCATTTGGACCTGCCTCGGGATCTCAATAATCCTCAGCAAAAGCTAGCCTCCTCTTAGGCTTTGTATAAGGATCTTTCCTCAACATAGTTAGCCTCCTCTTGGGCTTTGTACAATGATTCTCCCCATCGGAGCTAACCTTTTCAGACTCTCTTGTTGAGTTAATCACTTTTTAGACTCTCTTGTTGAGTCAATCACTTTTCAGACTCTCTTGTTGAGTCAATCACTTTTAAGACTCTCTTGTTGAGTCAATCACCTTTTCAGACTCTCTTGTTGAGTCAATCCTTTTAGCCTCAATCTTGGGCTTTGTACAAGACAGATAAAAACACTATCTTATTGAGTTAATCTTTTCCAGCCTCCTCTTAAGCTTGGTACAAAGGGTTCCCCTAGCAAAAGTCAGCCTTCTCTTAGGCTTTGTATAATGATTTCTCCAGCTTGTTTAGCCACAATCCTGGGCTTTGTACATGGCAGATAAAAGCACTCTCTTGTTGAGTCAAACCCTTTTAGCCTCAATCTTGGGCTTTGTACAAGACATAAATCTTCATAACCTTCTCTTAAGCTTGGGACAAATATATTCCCCAACGGAGTCAATTCCTCTCAGCCTACTTTTAGGCTTTGAGAAATAAATTCCCTAAGCTGAGTCAAACTCTTTTTAGCCTCAATCTTGGGCTTTGTACAAGACAGATAATACTCCCCCGCAGAGTCAAACTCTGTTCAGCCTCAATCTTGGGCTTTGTACAAGACACATAAAAATATCCTCATCCGAGGCAGTTAAATTTCACATTTCAGCCTCAATCTTGGGCTTTGTACAAGACAGATAGCACATTTTCCCCGGAAAAGTCAAACTTTTAGCCTCCTCTTAGGCTTTGTATAATGATATCCCCAAAGAGTCAGTCTCTTTTTCGCCTCAATATTGGGCTTTGTACAAGGCATATATAAGTCAGCCTTCCTAGCCTCCTCTTAGGCTTTGTATAAGGACTTCCCTAGGGGAGTCAATCAACCTCTTAGCTTCAACCTTGGGCTTTGATCAAGGCACACAAAAACCAATAATCCCCTAAGAGGAAGTCCAATCCCTCTTTAGAGATGCCAAATCTCTCTCTCAGTAAAACCTTTTAGCTTCAATTTTGGGCTTTGAACAAGACACTAAACATCTTTTTCCTCCCTTAGAATAGGAGGAACTATGATTGCTCTGATTTCCCTGTTTCTTTTAAATGGGAATACGTAGCCATAGGATTGCGAAATCTTAGCGAGCATACTAATAAAAAACTCTAGGTCCAGTACCTTCATACCAATCAAAACTTAGGTCTAGTACCTTACAAAAAACACCCAAACATCAACAAAAACTCACTCACTCTCTCATATTTCCCAAGAAACTTTCCCAACCCATTAACGGATAAACACCATCAAGTATAAAGTGAAACCTAAAGCTAACATCCTGTGGATAACCACATATAGGATGGGTAATTGACAAGTCCCCATTGTATAACCTAACCCTGAACTCCTCAATCTCTTTAAAGCGTTTGTTCAGTTAAACAATCGTGTGCAAGGTTAGTTTTAGATAGATTCCCTTTCCCTTCTAGCTTCACGGGATAAATAAGAAATCAGAAAGTAGCACCCCCTCCTCATTGTGGGGAGAAACCCAAAAACCAGTGATAAGGTGGTCGCGTCACCGACAAAAATCGCTCGCTACACCTCTCACTCCAATACTTTTCATCCTTTATAAGGTTGCGTAGTAAGGAATGGTTAGGTCCCTGAAGCATATCTTGAAGAAAGGCCTCTTTTTGATCCTGGTGGTTTTGCAGATGACGGCTTTATTGCTCCCAATGAGTGCTCTCTGTGTTGAGCTAACTAATCTGCTCTCGGTTTTGATGTGCTTGATCTTTTAACTTCTGAATCTCACCGAAGACTTTGTCGAGCTGGGCTTAACACTGAGAAAAGTCCTTTTCCAACTGATTAGCACGGTCATGCTTACTTTGCCACTTTGTCTTAAACTCGGATAACTTCCCTCGAAGCTCTTCAAGTTGTTTTTTGTAGCTCAACTCATCCTTATAGGCTTGATACTGGGTATCGGCGAGTTGTATCTTCTTTGAAGCAGGTCCATTATATGTGCTCTTTAAAGCATCACCCACTTTCCTTCACTTGTTCTGTTCAACCTCCACCTCTTTGAGCATGCACTCACGCTTCTGATGGAGCTCAATCTGTAGACTATCTTTCTCGGAAGTGAGTCTAACAAGGTGTGTAAGCTTCCTTGGCTACGCAATTCTTCTTACCCAAATCGGCTCTTCCTTCGAAGTGAATCTGAGTCCAAGCGGCACTAAACCTCTTCAGCAATCCCATGTCATCAACCCCTTCATGAAAGATGAATTCTTCCACTACCTCAGGATCTAGCTTGGCAACCATAGGATATCCCAATTGACGGAAGGCAAGTCTCAGATTATAGTTAATTCCACCTTTTGTACCCAGGAGAGGTACATTGGAGAATTTCCCACAATGAAGAATGATCATAGTATCGTTGAAGACTCGAGAATACCAATAAATGTCATCAGTAGTAAGAGACATGATCCGTTGCGACCACTTAAGATTACCCTTATTCTCAACAAAGGGACCCTTCTGCAGAAGATGAGACATGAACCATCGGTATAGCAGAGGAGTACAACAGACAATGGTTTCCTTCTTCTTTTCATTCCTCGAATGAATAGAATGATAGGTATCAACGAGGAGCGTTGGAACAGGGTTCTTGGACAAGAATATGCTGATGGCAGCCTGATCTACAAAATCCTCCATGTTCGGAAACAAGACAATCCCATATATCAGCAAAGCAAGAACGGCATTGAAAGCCTTCCAGTTTCTATCTGTAGCAAAAGAAGTGGCTTTGTCAACCAAGAACTTCGAAGCAAACTCTAGAATACCCTTCCCTTTGGTCTTGAGATTATCCTCCACATCCTTCTTACTAATGCAAATAGCATCAGCAATAAGAGGAAACTTCAGATAACCACTAGTGTAGACAAAAGCAACCTGTTTCTTGATCTTAACCCCCAGAATATAAGCATACTCTTCAAGTGTAAGTGCTAGCTGATAATCCTAGAATGTAAAGCACATAAGCGGTGGATCATAGAACTGGACCAGAGTATGAATGGCGGTGATGTTGATTTCTATATTGAGGATGGACAACAGATTACCATAAGTATCCTTGAAAACCCCTATGTTATCTTCGATCACTCGGGATGCTAGACCTCTCAAAGTACCCAACTTGGGCTCCACAAACTTGTAGCTAAAAACACCTCGACAACTAGTGCTCATCTCTATAATAATGTCAACAAAGAATAAGTCTTCGAATAACCTGGAAATGCACATGCAAAAAATTAATTTACATGATGATATGTTATGCAGCAGAAAAAACAAGAAGCCAGCACAGTCTGAACAATCAAATCTGAACAATCTGGATATCTGCATATAATTTTGTGTCAGTGCAATATAATCTGATGTGTCGGTGTAAGATCTGACGTGTGTGAGAGAACAAAGGTATGAAGTGGCTTCGTTTCCTAAAAAATATCTACCCATGTGTATGTTAAGCCCGATGTTAGGACTTTTCTCTCCAATGATATCTACCCATCCCAACAACAACATATAGCAGATATCCAGAATATACAGCATATGAACATTCAAAGCAGTAAAGAAATGCAGTAAATAAACATAAAGCTAAAGCAAGTAAAATAAAGCAAGTAATGCGCAAAAGATAAACACTCAAGCAAGTAGGAAAACAAACAAAACTAGGAGAGACCCTAACTCATAAGAGCAAGAATTCCCCAGCAGAGTTGCCAGCTGAAGATGGCTGGTTTTTACCTGAGTGAATCGCATACTCAAAGATACAACAGAGTCGCCACCGAACTTTATTTAGTCCCAAAGTACAGGGAAAATATCGATAAAATCCAAGGGGAACAGAAACGGGAACGAGGGTTAGTTATGCAAAAGGAAGGTACTAGTACCTTACGCATCCGTCGTACTCGACGGGAACCATTTCGCTTGCTTCTAGGCTTGGATGGGTTATCTATCTAAAGGCTTCTAGCTAAAAGAAAAGGAGAGAGGAGAAAGAAAGAAAGAAAGTGCTCGCGGAGGATTAGGGCCCTCGTGCCTACGTACCCTCATAGTGCAATGAGGAAGTCAGAGCGCCGTAGTTCATGGAACCAGGGACAAAAGGGGGAATGGAAGACGGGTGGAAGTGTGCTCGCCAAGATCATCGCGATCTCGTGCCTACGTATCTGACATTCGAACAAATGCAGAATCAGAGCTTCCGTAGTTCGGGGAACTAAGACGGAAAAGGAAAAGGAAAGTGGTGTCAAAACCAAGAGCAAAAGAAGGTAAAAAGTAGATTTGCCGGGGATAACAAAAAAGATTGGTGTCGAAACCAAGGAAGAAGAAATGAAGAAAGATGATAGAAAAGACTCCACTAGGGAGGTAAGAGAACAAAGCGACAGTGCTAGGGACCAGAGGGTAGTGACCTTACTGGGGGATCGAAATGATAAAAGCTCGGTATATTAACTGACTGGCAGTGGTTAACCGGAGAGGAATGAAGATAAAACTCTGATGAGGAAAAGGGAACTCTACTGGGGAAAACCCGAGCAGAAAAGGTGACCGCGCTGGTGAAAAACGAAAGGAATGGTGTCAAAACCGAGAGAAACAGGATTCGATAGGTTAACTGACTGGCAGTGATTAACCGAAGGAAAAGAGATAACAACTCTGGAGGGGATAAAAGACTTGGTGTCAACAGGCAGGCTGTGATGAGCCAAAAAGAAGAGAGTGTTGAACTAAGAGAAGATGTTTGACTCTGAAAGGGTTTCGGTACATTAACTGATAAACAGAGGTTAACCGAGGAAAGAGAATATTGCAACTTTATGGGGAGAAAGGTTTTAACAGATACACTGTGATCAACCAAAAGAACGGGTGTAGAACCAAGCGAAGGTTGTAACCCAAAGGGGATGTCGATACCGACTGAACAAACAGTACTTGATCAACAAAAAAGGGTATTGAACCAAAAGAGGTTGGTAACTGCTGAGGAATCGGTGTTAACAGAGAAACTGTGATTAACCGAAAAGAAACGAGTGATTAACCGAGAGAAGGTGATTAACTCAAAAGGGGTTCAGTGTTTTAACAGGCTGGCTGTGGTTAACTGAAAGAATGGGCGATTAACCAAAAGAAAGTGATTAACCCAAGAGTAACTTAGTGTGTTAACAGATAGACTGTGGTTAACTGAGAAGATGTGCAAATTGGTGTTTTAACTGATAGGCAGTGGTTAACCAACAAAAGGAGAAGAACCAAGAGAAGGTTACGAACTCCTGGGGATACAGTTTTAACAGAAAGACTATGTTTAACCGAAAAGGAAACTCTTCTTGGGGAATCAAAAGCAATGATTGACCATAAGAAAAGAAAGTAGGGTATTGAAAAAAGAGAGTTTGCTAACCCAAAGACAATGGTCTTAACCAAGAAGGTAAGGATTGACCAAAAGAGAGATGGAAAGAGGCAAACAAGCCAAGAGTGATCAAGGATCGACTCGACTGGGGAAGGAAATACACTATCGCCTGAGGATAGAGGTGACTAAGCCAGGCACAGGGTCATTCGTCCCCTACCTGAAGTAGTCAGAATGAGAGTAGGAAGTCTCCCTTCTCATTCCTTCTCTAACAAACAGGGTGTAGTGCAGAAGTTGAAACAGACAGCACAACAGCTCCAACTTGTACAGTGCTTCCGTGTCGTGCGACGCGCGAATCTTTGATTCAGCAGGGGATCGAGAGAGAAAGCTCTAAAGGAAGCCTAAAGAGAAGCGCCAAAGGAATGATCAATAATCGAAGCGAAGTTTCTATTAATTAATCAAAAGGGAGGAATATGCTAATAATTTTCCAAACGAATGAAAAATTATTAAAGCAAAAGGGTGTATTATTAATTATACAAGATTAAGCTTGTTCATGAAGAATAAACTTAATGAAAGAGAGTGAAAAACAGTACTAAATGACATTTAGAATGCAACACAAATCATGTCATTATGTGAGCAAAATTGTGCAAGAGTGGTCATGTGTATGCAATATGAACAAATTGAATAATCGAAAGCATGCATAGAAAGTTCATGAATATGCTTCAAACAAAAGTCAAACGTCAGTTAAAACATCCCTAAAAATCAAGCATATCATTCCATGGAAGTTAGAAGGAGAGAGCATGGCAAACAAGCTTGAAAATCACCAAAAATGGCACACTGTTACAGTGGTAACCGGTTACCTCAGAATGAGTAACCGGTTACTTGCTTGAAAAACAGCAAATCTGGGGAAAATTGTGCAGGGTAACCGGTTACCTTATATTGAGTAACCGGTTACTCAGTTGAAAAAGGCAACGCTGAAGCAAATTTTGTGGAGAGTAACCGGTTACCTTATATTGAGTAACCGGTTACCACTGTAACAGTGGCAAAAACAACTTTTGAAAAATCACTTAAAGCATCCAAATCACTTGCTTAAATCACCACATGCTAGGGTATGAATTAGTGCATGAAAATTAGGGTTGAAAGCAGCAAATAAGCAGTGATGAAATCAATTAACACATCAAGATCATGGATCAATGCAATGCAAAATCAGTTCACAAACAAAAAAGCATCGAAACTACATCGCGAATGATACGAAAATGTGTGAAACAGTAAAATGAATGAGATCTACCAACCTATAAGCCGGAGATTTGGCTTGGTGATTGTTGCAAAGTGATCCTGATGAAAATAATCAAAGAAAACCAGAGGAATCTTCAATTAGAGCCGAATCGTATCGAAACCGAGCAAATTGCGACGAAACACCAAAATACGAATTCGAACTGTTGAATCTTGAAATAAACACTTGAAATGAATCCAAAAGCTAGTAAACTCCAGAAATCCAAGTATACTTGCAAGATGATGAAGTTTAAGCTCAAGAAATAATCACTTCCAATGTAGAAGTGATTAATCTTCAATGGTGAAGAGTTATGGTGAGGTTTGGGAAGAAAATTGAGATGAAGATGAAGAAGTTGCAGAAAAATTCAGAGAGAATGTGAGAGAATTGAGAGTGAAATGTATGAAATGGTTGAGAGATTGTGGATTGTGGATCCTTGAAAAATGAATGAAGGCTAGTTTATATAGATTTCTGGTTTGGAGTTGCTAGGTTTGGAATATGTTTTGGGGTTAGCTTTGGAGCTAGTTTGGGAGTTTGTTACACTTGACTCACCGAGTCAAGCGGTTAACTCGGTTAGTTATGAAGTTAACTCGGTAACAATCCCAATTTAAGCTTCACATCCAAAGGTTCACAATTTATGGAAATGAGGTGTGTGGTAGTCTTAAATGGAAAGGAAACATTGTAGCAAATGCCAATGAATCACTTGAAGAGTCTAGAATATTCCACCTGCTGCTAGAACAATGTAGAATCAAAGACCAAAGAGTGTGCACAGGTCCCAAAAATGCAGCAGAGTCTGCAACTTTACATTGAGTAACCGGTTACCCTATATTGAGTAACCGGTTACTCTAGGCAAAATTTGCCAAGATCACTCAAAAACAAGTGCTGAGGTCCCGATTTCAATTTTCCACCTCTTGTTTTGATGAATAGGCATGGAAACCCCTTGTTTTGTGCTTCTTTTGATGATGAGACGACCTTGTGAAGGTTCGATTAATCGAGCTAAAAACCTGAAAATCCTACAAAAAGAAACACATAGAGAAAAGTGCAAATGCGTATGCCGATGATGCGAATGCACATGCTTATGCAAAAGGCAAAAAGAGGAGGTCAAATTTCGGGTTACGACAGCAAGTATCCTCAAGACATAACCACATTGTACATCAAGGATCGGAGTCAATAATTGATCAACAATTAATCGGGACAAAGCAAAACAACTCCTAAAATATACAACCAAAACAAATTGAAAATGTCTAGAACAATTATCTAAAACAAATATCAAAAACTAGCATCGAAATTAAAAACAAGGTTTAGTCAAAATTAGAACAAAACTAATCAAAATTATAAAATTAAAATTAAAATCAAAGTCTAATAAGTCAAGATTAATTTCCAAGGAATAAAATCTAATCCTAAATCAAAATTCAATTCAAGAATAAAATCTAATTAATCTGAAACCAAAACCAAATTAAAATCTAAATAATATCCTAATAACCTCTAGTTAAAATCTAATTCTAAAAAAATATTATCTAGTTTTAAAATTAATAAAGATTGAATTCTAAAACAAAAATCTAAAACTAAATAATAAACAAAACCAATTAACAAAATAATTAACAACTCAATTAATCAAAAACAAAATCTAAAATTAACTAAGGTGTAGCAGTAACAAAAGTGTGGGGATGGTGATTAGCCGCATGGGCTTTATAACTCAGGCCCAAGGGTTTTTGTCCATGTACAGAGGGTGCGGTCAGTGTTTTTGGTGGTGTGAAAGTGAATCCATGGAGGGTGCAGTAATTCAGGGGGGCATGCTAAAATGAAATCAACATGGGCCTTGAAGCCCGATCCGTTGCTACGGTTCAACCTAAAAACCCTAGAGGTCCCTCAACAACAATCTTCCTCACTCTTCTTCAGCCGCACAGCTTCCCTTTCCTTCCTTCGTCGTTCCTTCACTCAACCCGCTTCCATGGCTTCGATCTCCACCATGTTTTCCTCCCTGGTCATCATTTTCAAACCTCACCCTTAATTATACACAAACAAAAACAGAGCAACTCATATGTCCTTAACATCCCTTCCTCGAACTGTTCCTCAATGCTACGCACTCAACATTCTTCTTCAACATTTCTCTCCCTCTCTTCAACCTTTTTCCATGGTTTCACCCTCTTCCATACCTCACCGCCGCAACAATCCTCTCTCCGTCTCGCTCGCCTCCTCATTCTCACAGATTAACACTTCATGCTTCCTTCTTCGCAAATTCATTTCAAACTCACAGGAAGTTACTCGATTATCACAATAAATGGCGTAACTCTAATTCACGCATATGATTCTACATCATCTCTATCTACTGGTATTCATCAAAACACAACAAGAAAACACTTACCTACCGGAGTAGTTCCGGCGACTCTTCGAAAGCAGCACTCATTCACAAAAGCGGAAGATTATCCATATCATCATGCTCTTTAGGTATGCGTAACTGTGACGACGTAACGGGTAGGTGTCGCTCCCAAAAGATTCGCATCCAACGGTACAAACGCGAGAGTGGCGCAGAAAACACAGAGTCGCCAGCAATGTGTATTTATCCCGAGAGAGGGAAAGGAAACACTGCATAAACCTGAAGAGAAAGGGGGAAATACATGGTCATTGCAACTATAGTCAAGGTTCGGGAGTCAGTTATGCGAGGGGAAGGTGTTAGCACCCCACGCATCCATCGTACTCGATGGGATCCACGCTTGTTGTCTAAACGGAGGGTGAGCTGTCCTACTATCTATGGCTGAACAAAAGAAAACGGGGATGGGGGTGACTAAGACGGACTCGGTAGGACATATTCGATGCCCTAGGCCTACGTACTCCCTCAGTGCAATGGGAAAGTCAGATTCAACATAGTTCGGACGGGAACTGTAGGGGAAGGTTGCTCGCCAAGACAATCGCTGTCTTGTGCCTACATATCCTCAATCGGACGAGAGAGAGAGAGGAATCAGAGCTAATGTAGTTCATGGGTACGACCACGAATGGGTAAGTGTTTTTTACGTGAGCGACGAGCTCTTTTCTGAAAATGAAATTTGAAACCCAACAATCCCGAAGGATAAAAAGATTTGAATTTGTTTTGTGTTTTTTAGACATAAGTGTTTTTTAAGTTAGTTCATAACTTGCATTGTACCAAAGTCTAGGGCACAGGGACGAATACTTAACGAATCATCCCAAGACAGGACGCCCGCTAAGCACTCTAGAAAGATGAGAGGAAGCCCCTCATTTCTCATTCCCCACGCTTAAGGCTCGTGCGCAATACATTTTATCCTTATTAAGTGTTTTCAAGAAGTTTTGAGATGAGAAGAGAGAAGACACAAAGGAAACTCTAAAGGGAAACTAAGAGTCCTAATGTTATCATGCATGGATGACCTATGATTAGTGAGGTTTAGGAGAGACAACTACCTAAAACCTAATGCTAATCCTACTCCAAGCTTAATCAGAAATTAAGTTGGACTAGGTAGCTCTAAAGGGGGAGAATCCAAGACTTAAACAAGTCTTGAGATCCATGGGAGGAAGAGAGTGAAAGAGAAGAAATGAGAAAGAGAAGGAGAAGATGAGATACAACAAATGGCAGCAAGCACATCACATCATAAATGTCCAAGTCAAATCATCAAAAATGTTTCAAAGATCAATGCAAAACAATTCAAGTAAGCATGCAAAGGTAATAATGAAAGAATGTAAGCATACTTGTACGAAATGCACAATTAAGCATACATGGACTTCATATCAAAATGAAATGAGAAAGATAAGATGAAGATGAGTGCAAGTCAGAACCAAAATCATATTATCATCAACAATTCTCATGTGCAAAAGGAAATCAAATCATGAAACATTATGATCCAAAGAAGTTACAAAGCAAATGGTATGATGGTTATCATACAATTCAAACCAAATGCATTCAACTATGCTCAAGTGAAATGAAAACCAAGTAAGGAACTCATGAGGCAGTAGAATATGCATCAATATCATACCAAACCAAACTTAAGTCATACAAGGTTAATTATCAAGCAACACCTTCAAGACATGCACCAAAGTAATCCACAAATGGAAACTCAAAGTCCAATTACTTAACACATACCAAACATGATTCAAACATGATCCACAAATGGTAAAATTTGGTCACAAGGGACCTCAACCAGGGGTAAACATCATATCAAATTCACATACAAAGAATCAAGAGGAAACTCAAGCAAATAGGCAAGGCAAGTCAACATGTGTAAAGAGATGTCAAGATATAATCATGCATAAGTCATTTAAGCACATATAAAGAAACATATATCAAATGACATTCAAAAATTGTGAAATTATAACTCAAATGACCTAAGTCAGAAACCAATCACATGTCAAAAGATCTCACAAAAATTCACAAGTTAAGCACCTCAAACCATTAAGCAAAGATCACATAGGAACCATGAACCAATATGCAAAGGATGAGGGAGTAAAATGCAATATGAAAAGTTTTAAAAATATGAGAAAAATATTTTTAGGAACCTCAACATGTCCTCTAACAAATTCAAAAAGAATGAGATGCAAATCCTGTATAGATGATGAGAACAAAAATCAACAAGGCAGGGTGTGCACATATGAAACAATCCAAAACGAAATTAATTAAACAATTAATTCAGATGCACAAAAATAAAATAAAATGAAAAATAAAGTTTTTCAGAATTTTATAAAATCCTAAAGATGACTCATGATTTTTTTTAGAATTTTTGGATGCATTAAACTAATTTTAAAAATTAAAAATGCAAAATGATACAATTACATAAAATAAAATGGAAGAAAATAAACCAGGGGTGCAGCATTAGCAATATTCACGTTCAAAAATTAACATGGGCTCAACAGGGGGTTCAGAAAGCAAGTCCAGTCCAAATAGCCCAATCAGCAAAGTCAACAGGTTTACATGGCATTCAGTCAAAAATCTTGACTCACACACACCACAGGATTGATCCAACATGTCAGATTCAGTCAACAAAATCAACAGGTAAGCATGATGAGAGGTTCAGATCCACACACACATATGCTACCAATGATACAGGCGCACACACATGATTGATCAAAAATTAAAAAGAAAGCACATGATAAGCACATGAAATTTTAATGTGCTGGCGGGCTAATGACCATCAGATCCAATCAACGCATGGTAATCAATCAACAAATCAAACGTTATGCAAGATATGTGGTCTAGATCAAAGCGCATGGTAACAATGGTGAGGATGCACACACACATATTAAAAATGGAACCAATAAAAAAACACGTAAAACTAATGTGTTGGCACATTGTGAGCCATCAGATCTGGACATGGACGGTCCAGATTTCGTCTTCTCCAATGAAACCCTCACCTTGCTTGAAAACAAACCAGACGCCGGAGCCCTAGCTCCGGTCGTCTTCTCCGGCGACCTGCAACTTCAAATTTCCCAGAATCCACAAACAAGAGCACTATTTCACTCAGATTTTCATGAGGATCAAGAATATGCAAACCATTTCATCAAACAATCAACAGATAAGGCAAATTGAAGAAGAAAAGTTTGGATCTAAAAAAATAAATCTCAAAATTCAAGCAATCCACACGTCCAAACTCAAAACTAAATAGATCAGCATCATTAGTGAACATCATAGATCATTTTGTAAGCAAGAAAAACAAGTTACATGATCATGAAAAGTATGCTAACCTGAGAACTGTAGAGCTTCAAATACACCAAGAACTCCTTCCAAAAGCTGCAGATCTTCCTCTTTTGAGCTCTATTTGCAAAATAAATGCAAATAGAGTCTTGAATCTGGCTAGATCTAGGAGTTTGAACTTGAACCAACTTGAGATGCACTTGCTGAAAACCTTGCTCTTAGCTCAAAACAATGGTGGATTCTTACTCTACCAAGTGTGTGGATCAAGAATATGAAAAAATTTCTTCAGAAACCCTTGAGATGAGAGAGTTTCGAAGAGAGAAAGCTTGGATGAGAAGAATGAGATTCTGAGCAAATGAGGGTGCATGACCTAATTGTGAAGGCATGAGTTAGCTTATATACATCCCATTAGAGCACTAATCACAATTAAAACTTGATTAATCCCTTGGTTAATGAGTTTGGATGGTTTATGCAAAAATGCAATTTGTGATGTATCCCTTAATCCACACGTGCAAAGGCCATGAGATAAGCATGGATCACTCACATTTCCCTTGCTGATCACCAATGGATTGGAATTGGGCCTTGTGGTGGCTTGGTTTGTAAGTTTTAATCCATCTTGCCAATTTACACTTTGTGAAATAAGTGAGGTACAAGTCATGAAATGGAGTGAAATAAAGGTCAAAAATGGTCCTCATAGAATGTACTTTGACATTCTGATGTGACATGAAGCAATAGAACCAAATATAGGTCAATATGAACCAAAATGCAAAAGGTGTAAAAAATGACACCATAAGAAAACCCTAAAATCACTTTGCCTTGTTTTGGTCATATCTAGAGTTCCACAAATGATATGGAGATGTTCTAGTACTTTTTGGAAATGGGAGAGAAAGATCTTCAAATTTAATGTTGGAGGAAAATTCATTTGAAGCTTCCTTGATGATGAAAAGTCAAGTTGAATGTAGTGGAAAAACTGCCAAAAATGGAAAGTTCTCATTATAAGTCATTTTCCAAATTTAGTAACTTTTGCACAAACTCTTGATTCTTGAATAATGATGTCATCCATGCTATTCCTTGACCAAATAAAGGTACATGGACTTGGGAAACATGATTTGAACCCTTGAAAACCCATGGTTGACTTTCCTTTTGAACTGTTGACTTTTGCTTACTTCACAAGTAACTGATCCACTGAACATCTTCCACAATAAACCATCAACCAAACCCTCATCTATGAGTACTTGTAAGCATAAAGAATCCATGAGAATGTGTTTGAATCCACAAAGTATTCTCAAGAAGCTCTTTTGAAACCAAAACCCTAATTGGTCCCTCTGGTTAGGAGGGAAAGATTCACTTGAAATCCTTTGCCATTCTTGACCTTGTGAAGATATGATGAACTCCTTAGACCACCTTGAGGCTTGAGACTCCTTTGAGATGAACCAAGTACCTTGATCCCATGCTAAGAACCGATCCCATGCTAAGAACCAATGCCATGCACAAATGCTAATGCAAGAAATGCAAAGAAACATAAGCCAGTTAGCTAAAAACAAGAAGGCAAATTTTGGGGTGTTACAGTAGGGTTCTTCACTTCATTCTTTTTTTTTAATCTATTTCTGGTTCTTCTCCTTCAATTTATCAGCCTTCTTCTTCAATTTTGATTTCTGCACCGGGTTGATGTTGTTGACGTGCTTCGAATCATTGCATTCGTGATGTTAAGAAATTATTGCTGAATCGATTGGCTCAAACCGTTGTTTGTTTGCAGTGAATTGGTGGAGGCTGGCGAATCCAAGGTTGAAGTTGGTGTGGAGATTGAAGTTTGTAGTGTTGGAAAAGATTGAGGAAATTGAAGATGGTGAGAAAGATGAAGAATGAAGATGATGATAATCTGTTAGAATGAATAATCGTGAGTTTTTGGAAGCAGCGGTTTTATACGCGAATTTGGGGAAGGGTAGAATAGGTGTCTCCTTCTGAAATTCTGTTATGAAATTGTTGGGTAGAAATTGTGTGAAATTGTGTCACGAGTTTGGCACCTGCATTTGTAACTTCTGTTAGAAAATTTTTCTTTTGTAATTCTATTATGACCTGCTGCTGATGAATTTCTGACGTGGACTTTGTACTCACTCAAATTATGTTATCTGCTATACTTTTCCTGCAGTTTTGGTACTTTGCTTTATTTTGTTATGTATTTTTTTCTACAATGAATTTTCCCTTCTTGTTATTATTAAAACTTCACCGCTATGAAAACTATTCCTCTTTCTGTTATGATTTAGACCTCTGCTATGGGAATGTTAACTTTCTTCACTTAGATGATAATGACTCTTGATTAGTGTCACCGACAAAAACTCCTTCATAACGCATGTGCAGGTAAGCAACAAGGCCTAGAGAGAGAGTTTGAGATAATAACTCCAAAGCAGGTTAATAGGAATCTACCCAAAGAGCAAAATGTTGCCTACTAACTTCACAACATTCACCAGCAGGGTGGCCAAACAGTGCAAACAAGTAATGCCTTAACCCAGTAAATTGACGTAACAACTCAACGACAACCGTATATTGGGTAGTCCCTTCATGCGGATAACAAATTATGACCTCAAGAACTTCAACAAAAGCCATTGAGAGTAATATGAAACCACTATCCAGATCCCTAACAATCATTAATGTCGACAACAACAAAAACTGAGATATCTTGAAGCATAGAGATCCCCAAATGTATAAATCAACTCCTCTAGAAATGTGTAGCAATTTGGCATTCCATACTTATCACATTTATATGGACAAGAGCACTTAATAAATATGGATTAGGCAATTGGTTTAGACTTTTGGACATGGACTTGGATATTTGGATGGATTTAAAAATAGATAATTGGATATGAATTTTGAAAAGGGTTTAATGGTTTTAAGTTTGAATTTAAAATGGGTATGGATTAAAAGGTGATTTCTAAGAGTGGGAAAAAAAGGTTTTAAAATGAATATGGATTAATGGCTTTGTATCTCGAATTCCAAGTAGCCCACACGACTAATCTTAACACGTCTAATTCCAATTAAACTCCCAATCCACACCAAACTCCTATCCTCAATGAATCCCAAAAATTCAATCAGTAAGCTCAATTGACCATGACCACTGCCCTTCAAATCAATCCATAAATGCTTTGTCTTGATGACCACTAATCTTCTTAACATGAAACCCTAATCTCATGATTTTTAATTGATGATTGTCCACAAACTCACCCATGAATGAGAACCCTCATCCTCCTTGATATGTACACTAATGAAATGCCTTGAAGGAGATGAGTTGAACTGAGAAGAAGTCAAACCCTGATTCATACCAATGAAATCCTGACCCAATGCTTCTGATGAATCCTCCGAATAATAAGACGATGGAGCTAGGTGAACTTCTGAATAAGAAGATATTCATGATAATTTGAATTTAACCTTTGCTTCAACTGGAGTAAAGTAGCCAGATCAATCACCTCTGAGTAGGGAAAACCAACACCACAAGAAAAAACTTTGATTTATGTCTTAGAAGCTCCATGAAATGCATGATTATGAATTATGACCTAAAGTGATATGCAGATGAAAGTGAAACAAAAGCCAATTAAGGTTAGAAAAGGTGAGGGTAAATTTTAGGGTGTTACAGTTGCCCCCTATTCAATCGACTTAAACCTGAAGGGATGATAGCAACAACTCTCAGACATTCACGGTGTAAGGTGATTAAATACAAAAAGAAACACAAAATTTGCAGACTGGGGAGAGAAAAGGTAGAGTGATTGCCAGCCGAAGGTGGACTTAAAAAGAATGTTGGCCGAAGGCAGACTCACAACCAAGGGTGAATAGAAGATGACCCCTGCTGGGAAGGGAGAAATCCTAGGCAAACCACTCTGCAGGGACAAATGCCAGATGTTTGGAAACAAACTTCGCTAGAGAGACACATCGTCAAAGGGATTTGATGGGAAGAAATAGCATCACCCAAGAAACACATCGTCAAAGGGATTTGACAGAAAGAAGACCCCACTGAAGGAACACATCATCAAAGGGATTTGACATAAAGAAGAACCAGTTCGAAGGAACACATCGTCAAAGGGATTTGACAGAAAGAAGAACCTGTTCGAAGGAACACATCGTCAAAGGGATTTGACGGAAAGAAGAACCTGTCTGAAGGAACACATCGTCAAAGGGATTTAACGGAAAGGGAACCAAACCAAAGAAACACATCGTCAAAGGGATTTAACAGGGATAAAACTTGACCGAAGAAACACGCCGTCAAAGAGTTGACGGGAAGCAAACCTGTCCGAAAGAAACACGTAGTCAAAGAGTTAACGGGAAGCAAACATGTGCGAAGGAACATATCGTCAAAGGGGTTTAATGGGAAGAAAACCTGTCCAAAAGAAACACATCGTCAAAGAGTTGACAGGAAGTAAACCTGTCCGAAAGAAACACATCATCAAAGAGTTGGCGTAAAGAAAAATTGACCGAAGAGCCACATCGTCAAAGAGTTGACGGAAAGAAAACCGGTTTTTAAAATGTCGTCATCAAAGGGTTGATGGACAAGGAATGATCGAGGGCAAGATCAACGTATGATCTACGACCCAAGAGAAATGTAAGCAGTGAGACTGGTTGAAATGTCTGCTAGGGAATGGCTTGACATTCTCTCTGGGGATATGCCACTGTTTTGATTGAAAGTTGATTCGGGCTTCCGCGCAAGGTACCAAATCTGGCTTATGCTTCGCATGCATATGTTTGAATTTCTTTCTATGGCATAATGCTCCATATAAAATGGAAATGCTACACATTTGAGGATGCAATGAAATGGTGCTTATGATATGCAAAAGGACCATCCAGTAAAATAAATGATGAAGGGATGAGGCCATGTCCGTTGGGGATGACAAACTGAACTGTCTCTAGGGTCATAAACTCTGCTCGAGAACCCAACCAACTTTCATTCTGCAAGAAAGTAGGAATAACAAACATCTGCTGGGGAGACATCCCAGGAATCTGCTGAAGAAAAGCGCCAATGACAATCGGCCTTTGACCTGCTTAGGAATACAAACCACCACCAACAAATCTGCTTGGGGAAAGATGGTTTACGATATCAACTCTGCTAGGGGACAAGATTGAGCTTATTCCTCTGTTGGAGACCTACCTTCTACCATTGCCCCGTTGGGGAGACGAAAATAACTTTACCCCAAACCCGGTTAGGAAGCACATACCAGACATTCTTATTGTGTACGGGAATACGAACTCCTGCTGAAGAGCAGTAAACTTCACCAACCTGGCTAAGGGAGAGTAAACTTCTGAACTCTTGTTGGGGAGCATAATCACAATATTCATAATGCTCTGCCGAGAGTAATAAATCTTTAGTAATCTCTTCCGGGGAAAGAGACTCTACTAAGGACGTCACGTGTTAGCTATCAACATGAACCATGCAGATGTGATATGATCAAAAGGTGGTGCCCTGATGCAATGTAACCCACAAAGGAACCTGTCTTCAGGAGGTATCATGAGGATCTGACATATCTTGCCCCAGTGTGTTGCACCCTGGTAACATGACTTTGATTAACCGTTCTATGGAGTGGGAGTGACTTTTCCCCTGACTGACTAATCTTTGAGAGATTTGCTGAATCTCGACATGACTGCCCCAGATTAGCTGAACTTTATAGGGATTTCTTGCCGTGACTGCCCAAACTGGAAACTTCTGAGCAAAACTTGCTGGAAATGCACACGCTCGACAGAGTCTTTTAGCTACATGGCCCTGAACATGATTGTCCTTCAGAAGTTTCAAGCATCACAACTCGGTTTGATTAAGCTTATCGACCAATGTTCATTATGTAAACTTCCTTGATGTTCAAATACATACATGCAAGCAAAAAAATGTTTATTCTGAGAATGATAATTCTAATGCGACACACATGTTAATCTTGAGGTTTTCATGCTGAAAAGATGTCGCTAGACCCTATGAATGAGTCACTAGTACGACATAGGTTTTTTTTTAATGAAAGGCATCATGCACATGCAATACCAACAAAAATATTTTAGCACAACGCATGGGAGGCAGGAACGTTATCTCGTTGAAGTACGCCTTCAGAATAAACCTTGCCTCAATTAGGAATTTTGAGGGTTGTAACGTGGCCTGGTTCATGGTTTGAGAAAATAAAGATTTATGGCTCAAAATTTTATTTATACCCACCCTTTCTCCTTATTGTTCTCCAGTCCTACGTTCAGTTAATTCGACACAAGCACTCACCTTTCAAAAAGTTATTGAATGGTGGGAGTGACGGTTAAGGAACCCAGAAGGTTTTCGGAGTGACAGTCACCCCTTTTGTCTTTGGTGTTTGTGATCACACGACTTGCTCTTATCGAGGATTTTTCTTTTTTCAACCTTTTCACTTTTCATTCTTTTGTTTTCCATGATTTTTCCTGGACTAATTATTTTTTCTTGAATTTCTTTATTCTTGAAGTCCAGCTGGATGCCCTAACTTTTGCCTAAGTCACTTGTTTTCAAGTTTCCAACTTAGCGGGCTTTTTCCTTTTCTTTTTCTTTTCTTTTGATTCTCTTTGTTTTGAACAAATCGTGTGACACTGGCTGTCTTGGAAGGGTTGTGACTGCCCCATCCTTTGGTTGGTGAGAGATGAACATTGTGGGATTGTGAAGGATAAAAGGTAATGGATCCTTGGATGCATATTCCTTTGAAATTTGAATGCTTGGTCAAATTAACTGACGCCTACCCTGCCCCGAGTTAAGATTGAGGTTTTTTCGTTTTCAGAATAAAAACTCCTACTCCTAGGCTCAACGAGGTTGACAAGGGATTATCTTCCTTATGTCTCTGGTGTTTGGGGATTTGAAACAATTCCTGTACGTCATTAGCAAGGTTTTATTCCAAAAGCATACAATCATAAGTTTTGCGTCTTTCAATTTTATCATCCTCCCTAAAAGAGTTTAAGCAAGAAGTTGGTATTGCAATGCACATAAATGTTATATGAGTGAACACAAATGGAATACCTCAAGAAAAACATACTCATTGCATTAAGATCATCATTAAAAAAAACAAGTTTTTACATGCAAACAAAGCATTAAGAAATAATGAAAAATACAAATGAAAAATGCAGTAAAGAAAGCTGATGATTTCCATTGTCGAGGTAGCTTGGCTCCGACTGGACTGATTGCTTCTGATGATGTCCTCGCAGTCTGAGTGCTTACTTGGGAGGCTTCAATTAATGCACAGTCCGTCTGCAGTGAAAGTAATGACCCTGGCATCAATCAGATCTTGCACCTTGTGCTTGAGCGCTTTACAATCTTCAGTAGAGTGCCCCTGTGCTCCAGCAAGGTAGTCACATCGGGCATTGGCATTAATCCCCGGTGGATATGGAGGAATGACTGGATCTTGTTTCTTCGACACTATTAATCCTCTTTTGAATAGATCTGGCAATACCTGACTGTAAGACATTGGTAGCAAAGCAAAATATCTCTCTGGCTTTCTTGACCTTGTTGTTTCTTTTGGAAGTCAGTTTGCTGCTGGTACTAATTTGGGAACTCCTCTCGTTCAGACACTTTCATCCTAAGACTCGGCCTAGGAACAGGCAACAATTGCAGATATGGAGATTCTAAAACCAAGGACTGTAAGATATGCCCTTGACTTGACGTAGCTTTGGAAGATAAAACGGGGATATTCACTTCTTTTGCAGCAGCAGAAGTAGGACTCAATTGCCTTTGCATCAATCAGATCCTGGACCTGGTGCTTAAAGGCCTTGCATTTCTCCACATTATGCCCCGGTGCCCCAGAATGGAAATCACAACAGGCACTTGCATCATAACCTGGTGAGGGCTTACCAACAAGAGGAGTTAAAGTCCTTAGCTGAACCAAATGAAGCTGAAGTAGACGTGGCAACAACTGAGCATAAGGCATAGAGAGTTGATCAAAGATTCTTTCAGGCTGCTTCGGCCTCTGTGCGTACTTTTTAATCTTGGGATTGTCTTGGGTAACAGGAGATAGCCGCGGACGGAGAAATTCTGGAACCTCAGGTTGTGAAGAAGATTCGCGAGGTACATTACGCTTTGGGAGAGATCCCACAAGCAAGGGTGGAACGACAATTTCTGATGCGGCCTCAGGCATGGGATTGCCTTCCTTTCTCTACACATTTCTCATGACTTCCATGATTAGGCCCATCTGAGTCTTCAGTTGATGGACTTCCTCCCTCAGTATTTTCTGATCCCGACACAAAGCTTGCATGCCCACCACGAACTGCCCCATTTGGCTTCGTACTTCCTTCAACTCTGCTTGAATCTGCTCCATAGTCAACTTTTGGCTTCTTTGAAAAGTTAAATCTACAATTCTGAAGAAAACTAGATCAGGATGAGAACAACCAGCCTCACAACATCTGCTATGCAAATGAATATGAAAATGCAATGCAAATGCCATGTTCGAATATTTCCAAGGAATCTTTTTGCTTTGATTCAAGTTTGTCACAAAAGAACCGTAACGCCTTTCTACCCCAAAGAACATTCACGACAATCATCAACAATGATATCAGAGTACATCACCACAAGGGTGCCACATTTCGTCATAAAACGTCAAAATAACAACTTGCTCCATAACATGGGTTCTATCGTCATAAATTCAGTCAATTACTATGCAGCGGAAAAATCAAAATTTGTTCAACATAATTTATAATTCAAAACATCTTAAAACAAGAAACTTATAGCATCGTAATGTCAACAAGAAATTAACATAATCGTTCGACTCAAACGTCCCGACCCGATGTTACATATTAGAGCAAGACCCTCTAATAAACAGAAATAACCAAAATACTTCAAAGCTAAGTCTTCCCGCACCAAGAGAGCTAATCCTAATCACCTGCATGTTACCCACGTGGAGGCAGCATTCAAACAGGCAGGGTGAGTAATCACAAATCGTTATACAAGATATAAGGCAAAAGATATAGTAGCCACACATATCATCATTAATTCATTCACAATATCATCATACTATCAAATCACAATCACCACAAAACATCAATCATTTTACAACCTCATCAACACGTAAATTACTCAATAGTTATGCAATGTCACATAGTATGGAATACAACAACATAGACTCATGCATGTGGTACCAACTCATTTGATGGACACTGGGTCATCACCCTCCAAAGATCCCCACCATAGGATCGATTCCCCCTTGGAACCTAAGCGCGTCACAAAACACTCAAATCCACACAATGGGATTGAAGCCACCACTGGACCGGAGTCCTAACATCGTCAAGGGACCGAAGTCCTAGATATGCCATGAATGCATGATGCAAACGTCATAATAATCACCATCATATAATCATCAAAATTGCAACATCATTCATGAGTATTCATCAAGCAATCATAATATATCATCAATCACATTCGTCATAATTCATCACAACACAAATCCCCCATTTTACCCCATTTAGTATCGTTACTAGTTTCCTTATGCTCCATTACACCATCTTAGTCTTATGGTTAGAGAGAAACTGCATTACAAGCGAAATTGGGACAGAAATTGCAAAAAGGGAGAATTATGTCTACAGTTCTGCCCTTATGCGTATGGTCATGCCCCATACGCGTATGGCCCTCTTCCCCCGCCCCATGGCCTACGTACTTTACGTGTAGGGCCATATGCCCAGGCCATCCATACGCGTATCGCCTTGAGCCTTACGCATATGACGAGAGAGGGTTCCCCTCTTAAAACTCCTCCCAAACTCCTCATACGCGTAATGGCTAGCCCATACGCGTATGGTCCCTTCCACAAGCTCCCCATATGTGTACTGGCCCTGCCATACGCGTATGGCCACTCCACCATACGCGTACCAGCAGAGGGTCATGCTGGCTCTGGGGACGGGTGTGTACCATACGTGTATCACCCTGGGAATGTCCCCCTCATACGTGTATTGCCTCCCTCCATACGCGTATGACCAAACGCACACCAAAACCCAGATTTTGCATTAGTGCGAAATTTCCCCCATTGCAGCACCTTCAAACTTCTAAATCAGATCCAAAACTACCTTCGATTCATTACATATTCAAGGTTTTAATTCTACTTTATTGTTTTCATCAATTTTTCTGTTATCAGAACCTAATTCGTTAACCCCAAACCCACAGTTTCAGATCTGGTTTAAAGTTCATCACAACAACATCATACACTCATATGAATTTCACACCAATGACAACATTCAACACAAAAATCATAGCAGACCTCATATACACACAAATTCACAATGATTATCATACGATTTTGTCATATTTTCATCAATTGGCACATAACACATAAAACCTACATCTACCTTAAACCCCATATCAAATATAACAACCAGGATCACCCCATACCTTGAATTTCTTAGAAATCGACTTCTTCTTAGCGTTCTCCGGATGATTCCCTCGGTTCCATGTGCCTTATCTCTCTTTTCTCAGTTCTCTTAACTTTTCACGATCGTACCAGAGTGAACTTCCGTAATCCCACTTTTCCTTTTGTCATTCTCACCCCTTGGACCCCTATTATGATTTTTCTATCTTACCCTCACTTATTCCACCTAACATTATTATCTTACCCTCAGTGTTCCTCTCCTTTTATTTAAAATAACAAGAATAATATAAATAACATTATTCACATTATTCCACTATTATTATTATTATTAAAAATAATTCTAATAAATCATACACTTCTAAATATCTTCAATACCTTCTTAACATCATCAATACCCCACAACACAAATCACCAGGCATCAATATATTTCACCAAAGTTCACCGAAAACCATGAATAATTATAATAAATCAATTAAATAAATATTATAATTATTTTGGGGTGTTACAAGAACCACAAGAAATAGATGGAATGCTCAACCGCGAGTCTCAAAGCTAAGATCCTTGAAAATAAAAGAGCATGTATGTCAGAATGCAAACATGTTATGATGATATGAATGCAGAGACATGGGATCAAGGCTTCCAAAAATTCTGAATAACTGCTGTGTTGCTGACTGAATAAGACCAAAATTCTGCTCTGACAAGAAATCCAGAATACTGAGATAACCAGAATACCACGTTCATAAGTTCACATTGATAAGAAAACCAGAAATCTGGGTAGGTTGAAGGTCAAAGTTTCCTGCAAAAACCCATTCCCTCTCACATGTGGGTTCTAGTCTTGGGCAAGGCAATCCTAACAGGTCCTCAGTATCATGGACTCTCAGGTCGAGAAATGATGATACGTTCACCATCTCTGGTTTGGTATCATCATCAATCAAGGAGGCCTCAACCGATTTCCAATGAACGGTCTCCAGAGTCATAAGCTCCTAACATACCACCCTGGTTACTACATAAACATGTAGTTCAGAGTATCCTCAAGAAAACCTTGTCTGGATGTGAACTCAAGCCAACAATATGTGTCAAATGCCACGCATGTCAACAAGAGCCCACTCTAAACCTATGTGTGTACTCAAGCCTGGGTAATGGGCTTATCTCATGGAACCAACCCACCCAACAGCACAGCAGCAACATAACAATATGATAACAGTAATAAAGTGCAAATAAAATGCAAGTAATATACAACAAGTAATGTACAACAGATACAATAAATAAATGCACAAAAATAAACACCCAATGAAACAAAAACAAATAAGCGCTAGGATTAACTCGCATAGGAAACTAGAGTCCCCAGCAGAGTCACCAACTGTCGCAAAGCGAAAAATAACCGGTGGAAAAACAGAGTCGCCACCAAACGTTATTCATCCCGATGGGGGAAAGGAAACGACGGAAGAAACCTCAAAAGGGAGAAGACATGGTCATAGCAGCCAAGTCCTGGGTTCGGGAGTCGGTTATAAGAGAGGAAGGTATTAGCACCCCTCGCGTGCGTTGTACTCAACGGGATCCACGCTTGTTGTCTAATAAAAGGGTATGTTATCTAAAGCTATATTGCTAAATGGAAACGGAAAGGAATAAAACAAAAGGAGACTCGATAGGACTTCGTCGTCCTAGGCCTACGTATTCCCACGTGAAATGGGAAAGTCAGAGTCAACGTAGTTCGGAGGACTACGGGTGAATGGGAGGAGGTTGCTCGCCAAGACTTCGTCATCTTGTGCCTATGTATCCTTATTCGGACGAGAATGAGGAAGTCATAGCATCTGTAGTTCATGGATATGACCACAGATTGAGAAAAGATACCGATCGCACTAGGGTGACAGAAAAGACTCAGTTATCTGGTTGGTCTCGATCGCACGAAGGTGACAGAATATGGGAGTTAGTTGTTAGTGTACTCACCAAGGATAGGGATCCTTGTGCCTACGTATCCTCATTAGGGAATGATGAATCAGAGCATCCGTAGTTCACGGAACTACGGGAAGAAAGGTCTCGATTGCACGGGGGAGAGAGAAAGAGGAGAGACGGACACACAGAAGGTCTAAGGGAAATTCAGTCCTACATGTCATCGTGCAACAATGGCCCTAAGGTCAGAATTAGGAAGGAGCTAACCTATTGTTATCATGCTTGGATTGAGAGCCTAATGTCTATCCTACTCTAAACTTAATCGGAAATTAAGTTGGACTAGGAATCCCTAAGGGAACATGTGAATACGAAGCACAAGTAAACACGAGACAACTCAATCACAAAGGAAAATCACACATGAAACAAGCTCATGACAAAGTACCAAGTTCGAGGCGTGAAACAAGAATAAATCAAGTATCATCAAGGAAAGCAGTCGCAAGTATCCTCAAGAAATAACCACAGTGTACATCAAGGATCGGAGTTAACAATTGATCAAAAATTAATCGAGACAAAGTAAAAGAAACTCCTAAAATATACAACCAAAATAAATTGAAAATGTCTAGAACAATTATCTAAAACAAAGATCAAAAACTAGCATCGAAATTAAAAACAAGGTTTAGTCAAAGTTAGAACAAAACTAATCGAAATTATCAAATCAAAGTTAAAATCAAAATCTAATTAAGTCAAGATTAATTTCCAAGGAATAAAATCTAATTCTAAATCAATATTCAATACAAGATTAAATATTATCTCATTCTAAATAATATCCTAATAATCTCTAGTTAAAATCTAATTCTAAAAAAAATATTATCTAATTTTAAAATTAATAAAGATTGAATTCTAAAACAAAAATCTAAAATTAAATAATAAACAAAACAAATTAACAAAACAAACAACTCAATTAATCAAAAACAAAATCTAAAATTACCTAAGGTGTAGCAGTAACAAAAGGGTTGGGATAGTGATTAGCCGCATAGGCTTTATAACTCAGGCCCAAGGGTTTTTGTCCATGTACAGGGGTGTGCGGTCAGTGTTTTTGGTGGTGTGAAAGTGAATCCATGGAGGGTGCAGTAATTCAGGGGGGCATGCTGAAATGAAGTCAACATGGGCCTTGAAGCCCGATCCATTGCTACTGTACAACCTAAAAACCTTAGAGGTCCCTCAACAGCAATCTTCCTCGCTCTTCTTCAGCGACACAACTTCCCTTTCCTTCCTTCACCGTTCCTTCACCCAACCCGCTTCCATGGCTTCGACCTCCACCATGTTTTCCTCCCTGCTCATCATTTACAAACCTCACCCTTAATTGGACAAAAACAAAAACAGAGCAACTCATACGTCCTCAACATCCCTTCCTCGAACCATTCCTCAATGCTACGCACTCAATGTTCTTCTTCAACATTTCTCTCCCTCTCTTCAACCTTCTTCCATGGCTTCTCCCTCTGCTATACCTCACCGCCGCAAAAATCTCTCTCCGTCTCGCTCGCCTCCTCATTCTCACGGATTAACGCCCCTTGCTTCCTTCTTTGTAAATCCATTTCAAACTCACAGGGAGTTACTCGGTTATCACAATAAATGGCGTAGCTCTAATTCACGCATACGATTCTACATCATCGCTATCTACTAATATGCATCAAGACACAACAAGAAAACGGAGAAAAACAATGTGGCTTACCTACCGGAGTAGTTCCGGCGACTCTTCGAAAGCATCACTCATTCACAGAAGCGAAAGATTATCTATATCATCGTGCTCTTCAGGTATGCGTAACGGTGACGACATAACGAGTAGGGTTCTTCACTTCATTCTTTCTTTTGAATCCATTTTTAGTTCTTCTTCTTTAATTTCTTAGCCTTCTTCTTTAATTCTGATTTCTGCACCTGGTTGATGTTGTTGACATGCTTCGAATCGTTGCATTCGTGATGTTAGGAAATTATTGTTGAATCGATTGGCTTAAATCGTTGTTTGTTTGCAGTGAATTGGTGGAGGCTGACGAATCCAAGGATGAAGTTGGTGTGGAGATTGAAGTTTGTAGTGCTGGAAAAGATTGAGGAAATTGAAGATGTCGAGAAAGATGAAGAATGAAGATGATGATAATCTGTTAGAATAAATGATGGAAGCCCAATAGTTGATATTTCTTGTGTCAAAACTCTAATGAAATGCTTGCTTCCTTTAACTTTTCATATGAAATTTGACCAACAAAAGATACAAAAGGATATTACTCTTGAATGGGTGTGGTTTTGCAAGTATTAGGTATGAAGAAAACCAGTTGAAACAAAGAAAATACCATGTCCTACAACTTTCGCATCTCGACCAACAGCTTCGCTACGCGAAGCATCACTATGCGAAAGAAAGCGACAGGAAGTGAGATGCAGCTGAACAAAACAGAATTAAGAGTAAACGTCACTTGAAGATCATTACGGGTCGCATCGCGAAGGTCGTGACACGAGGATAGGCGAGGAAAGGCGGGGTACCAGCAACTCAAAATAGAAGAAAATAACCAATCTTCGCTTGAAGCGACAAGAAGCGGAAGAAAGTGACAGAGTTCGCGACGCGAACTATACTCCGCATAGTGAAGTATGGTGGTTCCTGAAAGGTAGTTTGAAAGTTCAAATCTTAATGGAGAAGAAAAGGAAGTTCGCATAGCGACCAGAACTTTGCATAGTGAACTTAGGCGGCCAAAAACACTATAAAAGGAGATCAAATGCATTGTAGAAGAGGATCTCATGTTTTCTTGATACATTTTCTGTCATAAATAATCTGTAATAGATAGAAGTGAGGATTAGAGGAAGAAGAGTTGGATACGCATCAAGATTTGGGAAATCGTCGTTAATGCTCGTTTAACTCAATTCTTCCATTATGCTTCAAGCCACCATGAGTAGCTAAATCCCTTTCTTGTTGGGATTAGTCGTAGTTCACCGAAATAGTATGTATTATCTTTAATCATGGTGTTATATGCAATTTATGTATGAATCGTTATTGATGTTATCTTTGTTTTATCGTTTATTTCATGGATTGAATTGATATTGACAAATACAATTCTAATCTCGATCTAAGATAACATCTATTAAAACCTAAATGCTAGACATAGATTTAGGTTTAATATTCACGAAAGTATCGAATCTTAATGCTACTGTATTGTTTAATAGGCTGAGAAATCGTCAATTAAACCATAAGGTAGAAATCTCATCAAAGTTTAGACATAAACTTTGTTTGTAAGCGATACGTGATAATATAGAAACATCCTTAAATTGTGTATAACTGATTCGTGATATGCATATTGAATCGGTGAATGAAAACCAAATTCCCAACAAGTCTATTCCTCTGAAAACTATCTTCATTTATTATACACGTTTACTTTTCGTAACTTACAAACCAAACATCTCAAACTTTTGCTTAGAATCATAGAAATTGTTGAACGGTTTTGATATCGCTCCAATCCCTGTGGATACGATAAAATATAATACTTACATTTGATTGTACTCAACATCAATAAATAATCGTGACTTTTTGGAAGCAGCAGCTTTATACGCGAATTTGGGGAAGGGTAGAATATGTATCTCCTTCTGAAATTCTGTTATGAAATTGTTGGGTAGAAATTGTATGAAATTGTGTCACGAGTTTGGCACCTGCATTTGTAACTTCTGTTAGAAAATTTTTCTTTTGTAATTCTGTTATGACCTGCTGCTGATGAATTTCTGACGTGGACTTTGTACTCACTCAAATTCTGTTATCTGTTATGCTTTTCCTGCGGTTTTGGTACTTTGCTTTCTTTTGTTATGTATTTTTTTTCGGCAATGAATTTTCCCTTCTTGCTATTATTAAAAATTCACCGCTATGAAAATTATTCCTCTTTCTGTTATGATTTGGACCTCTGTTATGGGAATGTTAACTTTCTTCACTTAGATGATAATGACTCTTGATTAGTGTCACCGGCAAAAACTCATTCATAACGCGTGTGCAGGTAAGCAACAAAGCCGGGAGACAGAGTTTGAGATAATAACTCCAAAGCAGGTTAATAGGTATCTACCCAAAGAGCAAAATGTTGCCTACTAACTTCATAATGTTCACCAGCAGGGTGGCCAAATAGTGCAAACAAGTAACGCCTTAACCCAGCAACTTGACGTAATAACTCAACGACAACTGTATATTGGGTAGGCCCTTCGTGCGGATCACAAATTATGGCCTCAAGAACTTCAACAAGAGCCATTGACAGTAATATGAAACCACAATCCAGATCCCCAACAATCATTAATGTCGACAACAAAAAAAACCGAGATATCTTGAAGCATAAAGATCCCCAAATGTATAAATCAACTCCTCTAGAAATGTGTAGCAATTTGGCATTCCATACTTATCACATTTATATGGACAAAAGAACTTAATAAATATGGATTAGGTAATTGGTTTAGACTTTTGGACATGGACTTGGATATTTGGATGGATTTAAAAATGGATAATTGGATATGAATTTGGAAAAGGGTCTAATGGTTTTAAGTTTTAATTTAAAATGGATATGGATTAAAAGGTGATTTCTAAGAGTGGGAAAAAAGATTTTAAAATGAATATGGATTAATGGCTTCGTATCTCGAATTCCAAGTAGCCCACATGACTAATCTTGACATGTCTCATTCCAATCAAACTCCCAATCCACACCAAACTCCTATCCTCAATGAATCCCAAAAATTCAATCAGTAAGCTCAATTGACCATGACCCAATGCCCTTCAAATCAATCCACAAATGATTTGTCTTGATGACCACTGATCTCCTTAACATGAAACCCTAATCTCATGATTTTCAATTGATGAGTGTCCACAAACTCACCCATAAATGAGAACCCTAATCCTCCTTGATATGTACACTGTTGAAATATCTTGAAGAAGATGACTTGAACTGAGAAAAAGTCAAACCCTGATTCACACCAATGAAATCCTGACCCAATGCTTCTGATGAATCCTCCGAATAATACGACCATGGAGCTTGGTGACCTTCTGAATAAGAATATATTCATGATAATGTGAATTCAAGCCCTGCTTCAATTGGAGTAAAGTAGCCAGATCAATCACCTCTGTGTAGGGAAAACCAAAACCGCAAGAAAAAACATTGATCCATGTCTTAGAAGCTCCATGAAATGCATGATTATGAATTATGGCCTAATGTGAATTGCAAATGAAAGTGAAACAAAAGCCAATTAAGGTTAGAAAAGGTGAGGGAAAATTTTGGGGTGTTACACCACCTTAAGATTCATAATGATGCAGTCACGAGTATTGTTTTGCCATGGCCATCACGTACTGATGTGCGAGTAAGAGCCAACTGGACATATGATCTAGATGCTCCATCTTATATTGGCCCACCACCTAGGGTAGTCCCTGCCAATATGGTAGAAGATTATGATTATGATATGCAGGATCACGTTTCACCTCATGTATCACCTGTACACGAAACACACACTGCACCACATTTTTCTGACCATGTTGCAGGTACCTCCTCAGGATATACAGCTCAGCCTGGAGAAGTCCCACAAGATGGGCAATATGCCATACTTTATCGGCATCAACAAGAAATGATGACATTCATGAGAGAGTCACATGCCGAGACACAAAGATAAATTCAACAAATAATGGCAACTCATATGCACATGCTACTTCTTTAGAAAGTATGGATGGCACCATTGATGTTCTACAAGGCCACCAAGGAGATATTTTAGGTCATATGTGTCTCCTGAGAGAACAAAACACTGCATTCGTATCACAAGTGGAGCAGTTGACCCTAGCAGGAACTTCAGAACCCAAAGCAAATCACGCAGAAGGAAGAGTTACAGCCCCAGGGAAACCCACTAGCTCTCACCAGGTTTTTCTTTCCTTTTTTACCTTATATCAAAACATTGGGGACAATGTTTGGTTTAAGTGAGGGAGGGAACTTTTACTTGCTTTCTAGTTTTATTTGCTTTCTAGTTAGATTTATTGCTTTTTCTATTTTATCAGTTAGTTATTGAGTCATTGCATGCGATGTTGAGTCATTTATGCGTGTTTTCTATTGTTTATCGCACTCTCCCATTTTCTTGAGCCATACCAATTTTTTTTGTTATTTTGGAACAAATAGAGGACAAGTTACAAAGACTTGGAAAAACTCCTAAAAGATCGATATCATCCTAACACCGTAAGTCTCTTGATTATAGAAATCGATTTGCATAATTATTATTCAATGGCCTTGAATCCTCATCTCTGAAGTAGTCTTAAGTAGTTTATTTTAGCAATCATCACCATAGTTACCACTAAGTGAGTAAACCGATGCAAATAAGTAAATGATCCTGTTAAAAGAAAAAAAAAGGAAAGGCAGAAAATAAAAGTAATAGAAGGCAAATAATTTGAAAAGAGAATCCGCTTTCTAAGTTGGGTAACCCTCACCCGGTTACTTAGCCCAACGGCGGAGGAACCTTTAAAATTGTGTTGAAAATAGCGAAAAGTGTTGAAATTCGACACGAAAATCTGGATCATAATCACTAATAGGTTTATTCACCATGCGAGTACAAGATAACAGGCTTAATGTGATTGCCCCTGAATGAAAAGAGACGAAAAATGAGATGAGTGAGTTTGGCCTGAGCATACTAATATGATACGAATTGGTAGGTATAGAAGGAGATTTATGACCGCAAAGATGCGAAATGTGCTACTATGATATCCTTAGTTTTCGAGTTAGTACCTATCAATGTGACCATGTCCGAAGTGAAGTCCATTTACTATAAGAACCATTGTTTTACTCTACTTGTGCATGTCTTGCTTGAGGACAAGCAAGGGTTCAAGTGTGGGAGAGTTTGATGACATGAGATTTCACCATTTATTTGACTTGATTAGTGCATGTTTTAGAGTTGTTTTGATTTGCATTTGTGTTGTTATGTTGGTATTTGCTATGTTTTCAGGTATTTAGCTATTCAGGAGCCTTGTGCGAAGGAACGAAGCAAAAACAGACGAAATGCGAAAGGAATGAGGTTGGTTCATGCTGGTGGCGACCATCATGGCGTTCACCATGAGGTGGCCATGAGTGGTCCATGCACCAACGGTCAAAAGACCAAGCCAAGCCCAGTCTGCAAGCATGGCGCTCGCCATGAGGGGTGTGGCGGTCACCACACCTTATGGATGTCAAAAGGTCACAAAAGGGTTTGCCTTGGTCTCCAATCCTCCACAAACCGTCCCTACATTTTCTCCACGGCCTGTAATTGGTTTCTAGTTGATTTCTAGGGTTTTGGACTCCTATAAATACACCATTCATGCTAATATCAGGGGTTCCAAGTTTTGTGCACACTTAGGCCATACTCTGTCCAATTGTAAGCCTAACCCTTCACACCGAAGAGTTATCGCGTCACGAATCGAGTCTGTATCAAGTTTGGATCATCCCTGTAGAAGTTTTATTTCCGTCGAGATTATTTCAGCATTTATTTTATCAGATTCAAGACTCCGTCCGGAGCAGGTTTTTATTTAATTACTCTATTTACTTTCGTCATCTTTATTTTACTTCCCGTTTATCTTCTACTTCCGTTTAAACTGCACCTTTTAATTATGTTTCGCCATGTTTTATCCCGTTATCAAATTAATCACATTTATTTACGTTATCATGTCAATCTAATTTTATTGGTGTTGAGATGTGAGGACTTTAATTGAACGTATCCTTATCGTTCTTATAGAATTACCTTTGGGGATGTTTTGGTTTTTAAACAATTTTATTGCGTCTTATTTTAATCTGCCCCTACGAAAGTGGGACAGTGAAAACACCGGGTAAGATCGAAAGCCATCTGGTACAAACGATTTAAATTGATAAGTTCTTAGATAATAAATTCCGCGAAAGCCTTTTATTAATTAACCAGGGAAGTCTAAGATTTCTAGCAAGTTGGTTTTAAAACTATTTATGAACGCGCGCGTTTATTGGTTTAGGATCTGGTACTTAAGCGGAAGCTTAACAACCCTTTTTAACTTAAACTTTCCAATAAAAAATTACTTTTCTATTGAGTAAAGAGTTTAATTTCTTAAAAATAGGCTTACTACTTTAACACATTAGGCGCCTACCATGAGTGACGATGGAGGGTATAAATTAGAGAGTAAGTTCGGTTCTGTGTGCGTGAAAGAAATGGTTTCCGTTAAATTAACCCTTTTTGAAACAGATAATATTGCCCCATTGGAAATCCCTTTTAGAAACGATAAGAGTATGGTTAATTAATAGATTCCCACATCTCCGCATTGTTCGTCCAATTTTATTTAGTTCTTATTTTAGCACAATTTTTATCACAGCATTCAACTTCCTTACTGCTCATCTTAAATAAACACCATAGCAATTAGTGACGATAAACTTTTGACTATTTGTCTCTGTGAGACCGATATCTTTTAAAACTACACGATAGGTTGTGCACTTGCAGTTAGTTGGTTTACACCCGATCAAGAAGAACCCGATGTCGAGAACTCAATGGAGAAGATTTCAGAGGAAAAAGAAAGTTGAGAGAGAAGTTGTTGAATCAAGTAATACCAATCCATACCATAGTCGAGTGGAAGACAAAACCAAGAAGCCGATCGGAAGACAACTATTTTCTCCTAAGTCAGGCTAATTGTAAGACCCATAATTTTAAAATAAATAAATATTTTAAGATTATAGTATTTTCGCACATCTATAATATATTATGACCAGATATAAATTTAAATAATTTTTATATAAATGAATTTGAGCTATGCTCCGTGACTTATTGACTGTCATGCAATCTAGCTTGACCTGTTTTTAAAATTTATGAACTCTTAAGTTACGCTATTGGTGAAAGCAATGCTAAATGCAGAAGACTAGATTGTTCAAATTAAGATAGTTATCTTCATTTAAATTGATTAATCCACGTAATCCACATAAGATAAAACATTGTACTTGTGGTAGGTGTTTGCATATGAGCTATTTGTGGTTTTGTCAAATAGGGGTGTTATATCATATAGATTACCATTAATCTGTATGTTGCAACGTATAGAAAATTCAACATGCAATTCAAAATTAGAAATAATTACATATAATAATTTAGCCGCCTTAAATTTTTGAAAAAACCTATTTTTGTAATGAAAATTTAAGGATAGAATAATAAAATTATTTATGATAGGATTATAAGATAAAAATATTTGCTCCGTCTGAACTAATTTTCGGTCTCTCCAATAAACGGTAGTTTACCGTTTAAAATCTTAAAATAAGTCTCGGGTCATAACGAAATTTTAACGATGAAATCACAAAATTATTTTCGATAGAGTAATAAAATAACAATAATAATAATAAATTTTATTTTCTCGACCGATTTTTCTTTTATATTGCAGTATAGAATAACCAAAAAGAAGGTTTATTATCGGCAAAAATTATTTCGGACATTTTTATCAATGTCATATAACACCGGAAATTGCACTAGTACGGAGAAAAAATAGAACATCATTAGAAGATATATATGGGAAGATGTTATGCAGATTGAGATAATAACAAGTGATGGGTAATTATGTGAGCAGGTCGGCAGTTAATAAAATATTACCATAATAGTGTAACGTGTAATTATCTGAAAAGTTTACCAATTGGCTATTTGTATATAAAGACCATTTCATATCACATAGAAACACACCCTTCAACTTACTCAGAAAAAAGAAAAAAACGTGGTTACTTGTTGCTAGAGACAAAATTCTCTCACCATACATTCTCCTCATACACTCTCTTTTCTTCACTCTTCAAATAAATCATTTCCTCCTCTTGATTAACCAAGGTAAAATTTTAATTTCTTTATTTATACATTATTTTACTTCTTTAAAAATATTAGATGCTATGAATATTTTATCCTTAAAATATATAGAAAAATATTATTTCTTAGAATTTTCTTTTTGTAAACTTTAAATCAATTTAGTATGTTTATTTGTTGTTTATATGAAATTATTCACTAAATTATTATGATTTCATTATGTTTAATGAATTTCTTCCTTTGAATTAAAATAAACTAATGAGAAAAATAAGAAGAACCATAATATTAAAAATTCATTACAAAGTTATACATTATTTTTAGAACTTTCAGTATAACTTTTGAAAAATATTTATATTTTACCTAAAGTGAGATGTAGTTTTTATTTATCTTAAATTAATTTGAGAAAAAAATTAACTACTGACAATCAATAAGAGATAGTTCTTAGTTTGGACTCTCAGGATATCATAAGTTTCATATCTAATTTTTCAGTTCTATCTACTACTTATTTAATATATTTGAAAAAGATAATCGTACTAAATTTTTGTTCTATCTAATAGTTATTTAATATATATTATTTGGAAAAAGATAATCGTACTAATATTTTTCTCTATCTAATATTTATTTAATATGTAATTTTGGAAGAGATAATTGTACTAAATTTGTTTAGTTCTGTATAGCACTACTGTTAGTATTCACTTTTTAATTTTTAAATATTTAAAATACAAGTTTAATGGATAAATATTACACATGTTATAAATTAGACTATGATTAATAAATAATTAAATTAAATAATAAGTCAGATGACTGCAGAGTTTACAACGTACGAATTCAATCTAAAATTAGTTCGTTCTAATTTAGTTCGTTTTGGATAAAGGTGCACGATCGACCGACCAACTTCAACAAAACTTCATTTCCCACGACTGTTGTGACCATAAGGGCATCTCTCTATTTTTATATATTTCATCCAATAATAAAAATATATTATATATTTATATCTGCACTGTATCTTCTTACGTGTTTTATTTTGGAGATGACTAGTTGTATAAATGAGTAAATGTTTATATATATGTTGAAATAATTTTATGCATGAGATAATTATTTCGTATGACATGTTCTGATGTTACACATGAGTTGAAATGCATATATGGGAATTGTTTGCTCATGCATATCATGGTTACGTGGCTACCGGAGAGGAGTCACAAGGTGTACACCGGAGAGGTGGCACGGGGTATGTGTCTGAGATGGAACCATATTATCCTGACGTGGATCATTGAGTCTGATTGATGGTGTAGATACTCATCACCTTAGTGGCGCTAAATCTTGAAGCGATACCACGACCCTTTGCAGAGGGATTGATATTCCGGAATTATGCGCATTGACATATAGGCATTACATTAAAATTGAGTCTTAACTATGCTATGTGTACTATATTTGTAGATGATTATATACATGTGTTAGAATGAGATCTCTAGCCATGTATAATGTATTATCCGTTTATGTTTGCTGCTCCATTATTGTGTGTTATTTTCGGATTGATTACCCTTTAGTGGATGTGTGGGCGAATACGCCAATACATCATGACGCTTCCGGGACACGAGTGTCGCTCCCAGGATTTTCATCCAGGTACAAACGTGAGAGTGGCGCGGAAAAACAGAGTCGCCAGCCGTGTAAATTTATCCCAAGAGAGGGAAAGGGAACACCGCATAAACCTGAGGAAGAGGGAAAGGTATGGTCATCGCAACCATAACTTGGGTTCGGGAGTCGGTTACGCGAGGGGAAGGTGCTAGCACCCCGCGCGTCCATCGTACTCGATGGGATCCACGCTTGTTGTCTAATCTAAGGGTGAGTCATACTATCATCTAGGGTTGTACTAAACGGAGAGGGGAAGACAAAGACCGACTAGATAGGACGTCGACGTCCTAGGCCTACGTACCCCCTTTGTGCAATGGGGAATTCAGAGTCAACGTAGTTCGGACCAAGTTCTTTTTGTGTTTTTTATGAGCGACGTTAAGTCCGCGTCCGACAGTTAGGGTCGATGCCTGTTTGCGTCTCAGACGGAAAGTAACGTGCCCTTTTTGAAAATATCCTTTAAGTTTGGAAGTCCCGAAGGACAAAAAATTTTGAGGTTGGTTCGTGTTTTTTAGGACAGAAGTGGCTTAAGTTAGTTCCTAAGCTGCATTGCACCAAAGTCTAGGGCACAGGGGCGAATACTTAACGCATCGTCCCAAGACAGGACGCTCGCTAAGCACTCTAGAAAGATGAGAGGAAGCCCCTTATTTCTCATTCCCCATACTTAAGGCTCGTGCGCAATACACCTTATTATTATTAAGTGTTTTAAAGAGATTTGAGATGAGAAGAGAGAAGACACAAGGGTAACTCTAAGGGAACTATGAGTCCTAATGTTATCATGCATGGGTGACCTGCGGTTAGTGAGGTTCAACCTAAACCCTAAAGAATAAAGATAGGAGAGAAAAAGGTAAGGGTAACCATGGATACTTATCCATACCCTTAAGGAACTTACCTTGATCCTGCATAAAAGGTTAGTGAGAAACAGACATGAATAAGAGCAATGAGGTGAATGAAAATCAAACAACGGCAAACAATGATAATAATAATCCAAACGTGAATCAAAGAAACAAAGAGACAGCCCCCAAAACAAATGGCACAAGTGCCTTTCAAACAAGGTAACTAGATATGATCAAAAATGTGCACACAAGAGAACCTCAAAAGAAAACAAATCAAATAATTAGCAAAATGATTCCTAAAATTCCCAAATTAATCATTAAAGTTCCTCAACCAGAGGAAAACAACATATAAAAGGTCCCTGCAAAAATCCAAAATGTTAGCCCTTCAAATAATCATACAAATTCAAGTAAGGGATAGGTTTCAATTATGCCAAAGAGAAGGACCTAAATGCCACATGAAAAATATTTAAAAAAGGAAGAAAAATATTTTTATGCAATTTAATATGTTAATGAATGAATGCAAAAAGAACGAGTGAAAATGTTTTATAGATGAGGAGAATGAAAATAAATAAATTTAAGTATGCATGAGATGCGTAATTAAAAAGAAGTTTAATGAAACAATTAATTTTAAATGATAAAATAAAATAAAAATGAAAAAATAAAATTGGTAAAAGTTTTATAAGATAATAAAAATTATGTGTGAATTTTATGATGATTTTTAGATGTGAGAATGTATTTTTAAAAAATAAAAATGAAACCACTAATTAAAATGAAAATAAATGGCATGGGGGGTGTGAAAAGTAAACAAAACACGTTGAAAACGGAATTGGGCTAAAGGGTGGGGGGTGCATATAGCAACCCAGCCCACCTAATGATCAGAAAAAAGAAAAAAAAGAGGAGGACTTACCGTATGCCCACCACGTGCAGGGCGCGTGCATTTTTAATGCGCTGGCACGATGCTGCTCGTTTGATGCATCATGTGGCCCACATTTGGTCAACAAGTCAATAGTCAAGAAAAAGTAAGCGAAACGAAATGATACCATTGGATGTGCACGGTAATTGCCATGGGTGAATGTCCATCTGATCACTAATTAAATTTCAGAAAAAAATAAAAAGAAAAAATATGTGGCACGATTTGGACCATACGATCTGGCCAACGGACGGCCAGGATTACGTCCCTTACCTCCCAAAACCCTACCTCGCCGGAGCTGCACCAGACGCCGGAACTAGGGTTCCGGTCGTCTTCTCCGATCACCTGCAAGTGGAAAGAACCCAGAATGCGCGGACCCATATACCATTTGGTCCAGATTTTTGCAAGGAACACAAATATGCAAACAAAACTTAACAATAACCAACATATATTGAGAAACGAAGAGGTTAAGGTTAGGGCGTAAAAATTCAAACACACATAGCAAGCAGTATACACGTCCAAACGCCACACAAATTATACCAGCACACTCAGTGACATTCACACAACAATATGCATGCTGAAAAAACGAGTTTTACGACTATCAAAATCAACCCTAACCTGAGATGGCTCCACACACGTGCTTGCTTTAGGCTGTTAATAGTGGTTGATTTCTACTCTTTGGACCCCCAGGAAGACGTCTGTGGAAGAACCTTGGAGAATCTCCTTGTAAATCGTGAGCTTTGATGGAAAAGAGCTCTAGGGTTCAAGCTTGAATTCTTCTCCAAATTTTCGTGTCTCCTCTTCAACCCTAGCATGAATTGGCTTATAAAGACTAGGGTTTTCTTCTGACCATGACTTGGGCTTGGGTAATTCCAAGTTTAATTATTTTTGAATTATTTCATTTATTATTGAATTTTAACTAAATAAATCCAATAAAAATAAAATAAAATGAGGAAAAATCAAATATATGCTCTTTGGGTCGTGCATGGCTTTATGTTTGAGTTTGGTTTAAGAAACTTATGGCCCAATTGTCAAAATTTGGATTTTAGGCATAGTTTGCTTTGTGCACCTCCTCAAAATTGCCCAACTTTGACTAAGCATAACTCCTTCAATTTTTAGCTCCTTAATGCAAACTAATACTTTTTAGAAACCTAAAGATGTCCTCTAACCAAAACTTTTGGTCCCATGTCAATTTGATCTTCCATGTTCAAGTTATGAGCTTTTGAAGAAGGTTGACTTTTGTTGACTTTCAAAATGACCTATAATGTCTTGGCTCATATCTCCCAAATGAAGCATTTCTGGCCTTGGCTTGTGAGACACAAAGTTGTAGGGAATTAAATTTCCTTCAAGATGGGCTTTGGTTGAGGAATTTTTGATGAAGTATGTGGAAGTTAGGCCTGGTCAAAGTAGAGTTGACTTTTCCTTTAGTAACTCCTGATTCTTGATGATTCTGAGGTTTCCATGATGAATCATGATCAACCCTTGATCAAATGATGAATTTCACCCCATAATCTTGATGTTGACCAAAAATTCTGAGGTTTGACTTTGTGTTGACCACAGTTGACTTTTTGACCAAGTTAACTGATTCTCAATCCATTGGCCAATTGAACTTCTCCTGAATCAAAATGATGGCCAATCTTCCACTCCTAGGTACTCAGGGACCCAAGGAAAACCATGGAATCAAGTCTTGCCCAAAAAAATCATAAATAAACTGACTTTATAGCAAACCCTAGTTTTGGTACCCTCAGTCTAGGAGGAAATAACACAGTCTCCAAATCCAAATTCCTCTGACTATGATGTGTATCCTCTCCAACAAAGATAAGATATGCCATTTGCTGATGCTAAAAACCCAAGGAGATTGCCCATTGGAGCAATAAACCCAAGAATCTCAAAACCCTAATTCATGCACTGGTTAGGAGGGAGTAATCCACTTAAGATCCCTTGCCACCTGTGAACCCTTGATGATGTGATGGACCAGATATGACCTTCCTGGATTGCCTCAGGCACCTTGACCCCATGCTAATGATATGCATACATGATAATGAAATGAAACATAAGCCAGTTAGTAAAAAGTAAGGAGGGCAAATTTTGGGGTGCAACAGCTGCCCCTATTCAATCAACTTGGTCCTGAGTGGTATGATAGCAACGACTCTCAGACATTCCAGGATACACGGGGATTGAATACTGAAAGAACCCCAGAAATTTGCTAGTGATGAGAACAACGAGACGGAGCGTGCTGGAAAAAGGGAATATGACCTCAATCATGTCCACAAGAAAACGAATACGACCTCAATCGCCCGCAAAGGAAGACTGACCTCAATCACTCCCACCGATAAAATACGAACACGACCTCAATCGCACCCACAAAACGAATACAACCTCAATTATACCCGCAAAGGAAGACCGACCTCAATCAATCCCACAAATAAAATAAGAATACGACCTCAACCGCACCCACAAAACGAATACAACCTCAATTATACCCGCAAAGGAAGACCGACCTCAATCACTCCCACAAATAAAATACGAATACGACCTCAATCGCACCCACAAAACGAATACAACCTCAATTATACCCGCAAAGGAAGACTGACCTCAATCACTCCCACAAATAAAATAAGAATACGACCTCAATCGCACCCACAAAACGAATACAACCTCAATTATACCCGCAAAGGAAGACTGACCTCAATCACTCCCACAAATAAAATAAGAATACGACCTCAATCGCACCCACAAAACGAATACAACCTCAATTATACCCGCAAAGGAAGACTGACCTCAATCACTCCCACAAATAAAATAAGAATACGACCACAATCGCACCCACAAAACGAATACAACCTCAATTATACCTGCAAAGGAAGACTGACCTCAATCACTCCCACAAATAAAATAAGAATACGACCACAATCGCGCCCACAAAACGAATACAACCTCAATTATACCCGCAAAGGAAGACTGACCTCAATCACTCCCACCAATAAAATACGAATACGACCTCAATCGCACCCACAAAACGAATACAACCTCAATTATACCCAACATAAAGTGGGCTTTACTGGGGATAACGTGAAAACAAAACTTTTGGTTCAAACCACCTCGTTTTAGAACCTACTGGTAAGATGACTCCGTTGGGGAAGAAGAAGTCTAAATAAAAGACTCTGCCGGGGAGTACAAGTATGAGGAACGCGTCCCTCCAAAATCTCCTGAGTGATGCCACCTCCTGCTGGAAAAGAAAGTATCAGACCTGGCTTATGCTTCGAATGCAAATGAAAATGCCATGTTTTTGAGGATGCGATGCAAATGCTTATGATATGCAAAGGGGTCCCTCCAGCAAAATAAATGCCGGAGAGGAAATACCAATTCAGCTAATGACAAAAATAAATTGTCCTCTGAATCCACGAACTCTGCTGAGAAGGATCACTCCGACCGAATCTTTGGATCAACAACTTCTGCTGGGGATGAAATTCCAAAAGAACACCTGCTCTACTGGGGATTATACGTAACTCTTTGAAAGGGGAGGCCACGGCCTGAATCAGAAGAGTGCCAGATATCACTTGGATTTAAAACCTGCTAGGGATGTCAACCCCTGTTGGACAAACTGTTGCGAGGATTACTACCAAACTCTGCTTGGGGAACGCTAAGTGCTGACATCCACCCTGCTAACGGATAACATCAAGCTTACTTATCTGTTGAGGATTAGATTGCACCGTTGCTGCTGAGAAAAACATTTCCTGAAGCGTTCAGACTCTATGGGGAAAATGTCTTAATCCAGAGAAAATACTTCTCAAGTCTCCTGCTGGGGGAGGTCTGCTTTGCTGAGGAGAGTGCAATCTCAACGCTGGGGAGAGCAAGCTGCTGGGGAAGTATGATCATGTTGCCCTGCAAGTCAAATAACAGCAAATAGAATACGTCACAACATGACTATCACCGTTAATGCCTAGGTAATTTCTACTGCTTTTCGTTATGCTCCGCAAAGCTCGAAGTTTTATATGCAATGTTTATCAAAAATATCGGACGTTTTTTTTTTTTGCAAACAAAACAGTAAAAGTAAAAGTAAAACAAGCAAATAGAAAGCTTTTTGAGTGAAATGAATATTTTATTGAGAGAAGTGGCCTGTAAATAGGCATTTACAATTGGAGGCAATTCCTAGAAAGAGGTAATTGCGTAAAAACAAAAAAGAAAATACACATGTCGGCAATGTGGGGAACAGATATCCACCATGATTTGACTTAGCTATGACCCATATGTCTTGCTTATCCACAAATGTCTTGACCTACGAAGAGACTAACTGTACTGATTCCTTTCTTTCAGAACTTCCAGGTATCGAGGGTGTTCACAGATCGAACGCAGACAGTAGCCTTTCGCTTATAAATCCCTAACTTTTGCCTGGATCGCCCTTTTCGGGTTTTCGATCCACCGGGATACCCATTTTTGCCAAAGTCGCCTTTTCAGGTTTTCAACTTTGCGGGTTTAAACATTTCTTTTACATTTTATCCCTAACTTTTGCTCGAACCTCTTCCTTTTCATGGTTCGCCGGGATGCCCCTTTTTGCCTGGACTTTCTTTTTACTTCCAGCGGGTCTCTTTCATGCGAAGTATTTTTTGACTACGTCTGCGTTTACAGGGGAAGTAAAATCTTCGCCATCCATAGTTGAAAGTAGTAAGGCTCCACCAGAGAAAACCTTTCTAACCACATACGGCCCTTCGTAGTTTGCAGTCCACTTGCCCCTGTGATCTGTCTGTGGAGGAAGGATCCTTTTCAAAACCAATTCGCCTGTCTGAAAATTCCGAGGACGCACTTTCTGATCAAAGGCATGCTTCATCCTGCTCTGATACAACCGACCATGTGTGATGGCTGCCAATCTCTTTTCTTCAATAAGGTTCAACTGATCCAATCTAGAACGCACCCATTCAGCTTCATCAAGCTTTACGTCCGCCAGAACTCTCAAAGACGGAATCTCGACCTCTAATGGTAAGACTGCTTCCATACCATATACCAACGAGAAAGGGGTTGCCCCAGTTGACGTACGCACCGAGGTACGGTAACCATGTAGGGCGTAAGGTAACATCTCATGCCAGTCCTTATATGTTACCACCATCTTCTATACAATCTTCTTGATATTCTTATTTACCGCCTCAACTGCCCCATTCATCTTCGGACGATAGGGAGAAGAGTTGTGATACTCGATCTTGAAACTCCGACATAGTTCCTCCATCATCTTGTTGTTTAAATTCGAGCCATTATCAGTAATGATTCTCTCTGGGACCCCATAACGACAGATGATGTCCTTCTTTATAAACCGAGCTACCACTTGCTTGGTGACGTTGGCGTACGAGGCTGCCTCCACCCACTTCATGAAATAATCAATGGCAACCAAAATGAAACGATGCCCATTGGAAGCAGTAGGCTCAATCTTCCCAATCATATTTATACCCCACATTGCAAATGGCCAAGGAGATGACAACACATTTAGAGGCGTAGGCGGTACGTGCATCTTATCTGCATAAATCTGGCATTTATGGCACTTCTGAGCGTACTTGAAACAATCTGACTCCATAGTCATCCAATAATAGCCTGCCCTCAACAACTTCCTAGCCATGGTGTGACCACTGGAATGAGTACCAAAAGAACCCTCGTGAACTTCCTCCATCAATGAACTTGCCTCGTGTTCATCAACACAACGTAGCAAGACCATATCGAAGTTCTTCTTATATAACACATCATCCTTGTTCAGAAAGAAATTTCCTGCCAACCTCCTCAGAGTCTTCTTATCTTTGGTGGAGGCACCCTCTGTATATTCTTGCCTCTTCAGAAAAACCTTAATATCATGATACCACGACTTGCCATCTGACACATCTTCAATTGCAAACACAAAAGCTGGTCTGTCCAGACGCATGATTCTAATCGAAGGTGTTTCGTTCCAACGGTTCACCTTATACATGGATGCCAATGTTGCCAACGCATCAGCCATCTGATTCTCAGCTCGGGGCATATGATGAAAATCCACCCTATCAAAGAACGGTAACAACCTTCTGGCATAGTTGTTATAAGGTACCAAATTTGCCTGACGAGTCTCCCATTCTCCTGTAATCTGATTAACTACCAACGCGGAATCACCATAGACATCGAGGTTCTTAATTCTCAAATCAATTGCCTCCTCTAACCCCATAATGCATGCTTCATATTCCGCCTCGTTGTTGGTGCACACGAATGCTAACCAGGCAGTGAAAGGTATATGAGAACCCTTCGGAGTTGTAATAATTGCCCCAATTCCATTACCATATGAGTTGACAGCCCCATCAAAAATCATCTTCCACTGTGATCCAATCTCAGGTCCTTCGTCAGGCAGAGGCTCTTCACAATCCTTCATTTTCAGAAACATAACATGCTCGTCCGGAAACTCAAACTTCATAGGCTGATAATCCTCGACCGGCTGTTCGGCAAGATATTCTGACAGAACACTCCCCTTAATGGGCTTATGAGAAACATACTGAATATCGTACTCTGTCAAAACCATCTGCCAACGGGCTATCCTTCCAGAAAGTGCTTGCTTCTCAAACACATACTTAATCGGATCCATCTTTGAAATCAACAAGGTTGTGTGATTTAACATATACTGCCTTAGGCGCTTGGCTGCCCAAGCGAGTGCATAACATGTCTTTTCCAGCATAGAATATCTTGATTCGCAATCAGTGAATTTCTTACTCAGGTAGTAAATGGCATGTTCTTTCCTACCTGTCTCGTCGTGTTGACCGAGCACACAACCCATCGAATTCTCAAGAACCGTAAGGTACATAATCAACGGTTTCCCAGACACTGGTGGCATAAGGACCGGAGGTTCCTGCAAATATGTCTTTATCCTTTCAAACGCCTCTCTACAATTCTCATTCCACCTGACCTCCTGATCTTTTCTCAACAACTTGAAAATAGGTTCACATGTAGCTGTCAAATGAGAGATAAACCTGGCAATGTAATTCAACCTTCCCAAGAAACCACGAACCTCCTTCTCCGTCCTTGGCTCAGGCATTTCCTGTATGGCTCTTATCTTTGCAGGATCAACCTCTATACCTCTTTCACTAACAATAAAACCCAGCAATTTACCAGACCTTACGCCGAAAGTGCATTTGTTCGGATTCAATCTCAATCTGAACTTCCTCAACCTTTCAAACAACTTCTGAAGGTTCACCAAGTGTTCCTCCTCTGTCTGTGACTTCGCAATCATGTCATCAACATAGACTTCAATCTCCTTGTGAATCATATCATGAAAGAGAGTCACCATCGCCCGCTGGTAGGTTGCCCCAGTATTCTTCAATCCAAAGGGCATTACCTTGTAGCAAAATGTTCCCCACGGTGTTATGAAAGTAGTCTTCTCCATGTCCTCTGGGGCCATTTTGATTTGGTTATACCCAGAGAAGCCATCCATGAAGGAAAACACAGAATATTGAGCAGTATTGTCCACTAACACGTCAATGTGGGGGAGCGGGAAATTATCCTTCGGGCTCGCCCTATTCAAATCTCGGTAATCCACACACATCCTGACCTTCCCATCCTTCTTAGGTATAGGTACAATATTGGCAACCCACGGAGGATAATTCGTCACGGCAAGAAATCCGGCGTCCAACTGTTTCTGAACCTCTTCCTTAATCTTGACAGACATCTCTGGTTTAGTCCTTCTCAATTTCTGCTTGACTGGAGCACAACCCTCTTTAAGCGGTAACCGGTGTGAAATAATGTCAGTGTCAAGCCCAGGCATGTCTTGGTAAGACCAGGCGAAGATATCCACATACTCTCGAAGTAACTCCACCAATCTCCTCTTAATAGTGTCTTCCAAAGCAGCCCCAACCTTTACTTCTCGTTTGACGTCCTCGGTTCCCAGATTGACAGTCTCAACCTCCTCCTGATGAGGTAGAATAACCTTCTCCTCCTGTTTCAGTAACCTGGCTAATTCTTCTGGTAAGTCACAGTCTTCGTCAGTCTCTTCTTCAGCTTGATAGATAGGATTGTCAAAGTCATATCGAGCCATAGCTAGGTCATGGGTGGAATCTGAACAAAGGAACCTGCATGATGGATGTTTTATGTTCATTATGAGTGCAACAAACAAGAAAACACATTGCCATTTTGATGTGGGTTAATGCAAAAAGTAAAAATAGAAAGACAGGGATCAAAATATTTGAATGAAAAAACGTCCTTTATTGATGATAAAAATAGCAAATAAACATCCAAGCCCTACAAATAAGTATCACTACGTCTTGGGCAGAACGTAGGACTCAACATAACGGAAAACAAAAGTAAATTACTCCAGGCGCGTCACTTGGATGACTTTCTCGGAGGACCAGTTGCCTAAACTCTGACCAGGAATGCAGGGACGAATCCATCCATCTATGTCACAATCATTATCTCCTTCATCCTCAATGGCATTGACTCTGTCGAAGAACACGCCGGCACTGGTGAAACGGACTGGACCATAGAACTTGGGAGGCTCTTCAGTACGTCTGGGTGGCTTGTAACCTAGTCCATAGGTATCCTGCTTCTTTTGAACATTAATAACACTACCCCACTTCTGAGAACCACCAGCTTCAACTATAGCACGCGACTCTTTGAAAGAGGACATTGGAACTTCCGGTTGTCTGATAATTTCTGGTTGGGCAACCACCTCAGGCTGACTGACTGCCCTTGGGGGTTCCCCGGGAATCTTCACAGCTTCAAAGGCTTGGCACAAAATTTCATGTACTTCACCATCCACCTCTACGTACTTGAAGGTCGATAGGTGACTCACCATAATATCTTCTTCACCACAAATAGTCACGACGTGGCCATCCACCATATACTTCAACTTCTGGTGCAGCGTAGAAGTTACTGCCCCAGCACCATGGATCCAAGGGCGACCCAACAAACAACTATAGGCAGGCTGAATATCCATAATGTAAAAGGTGGTGTTGAAAATCTCAGGACCCACCTTGATCGGCAAGACTAACTCCCTAAAAACTGACCTCTTGGAGCCATCAAAAGCACGTACCACTAAGTCACTTGGTGTACAAATTAACCCATGAGTATCCAACTTCATCAAAGCCTTCTTTGGTAACACATTCAAAGACGACCCAGTATCAACTAACACATGCGACATCAAAGAACCACGGCATTCCACTAAAATATGCAGAGCATTATTGTGATTCCTCCCAGCCGGAGTCAGATCTAAATCGGTGAAACCCAAACCATTACCAGCATTCACATGAGCCACCACCCCTTCTAACTGATTGACAGATATTTCCTGTGGTACATAAGCCATATTCATAACCTTCATTAGTGCATTTCGGTGTGCCTCAGAGCACAACAGTAGGGATAGAATGGAAATCTTCGATGGAGTTTGGTGAAGTTGGTCGACAATCTTGTAATCACTTTTTCTGATCAACCTCATAAACTCTTCTACGTTTTCTGAGAAAGTATCCCCACCTGGTTTTGTCATAGAATTATTAGCCTCCTGCCTCTGTATAGACTCATCCAATACTTGTTTGCCTCTGTTTTGACTTGAACTACCAGCCTGATTCTCGGACGGAATGAAAACTCTACCACTCCTAGTGATAGCCCCAGCTTCAACAAGATTTCCAACCCCTGTATTCACAACTGATGTGTCTTCCAATTCATGCTTCTTACCATTAACAAACACCTCGGCCCCATAGTTCCATGGGATGGCCTTGGTGGTCTCATACGAGACTGGTCCAGGAACAGTGATAGTGACCGGTGCTGGTCTTGCCGGCGCCGATATAGTTATTGTCTTGAATGGAATTGTTATCGTGGCAACATCAATCCCTCTGTCAATAACATTACTCTGCTTGCAACCTCTGTCAAACTGTAATACCCCTTCGCTGATCATTCTTTGAATACCTGCTTTCAATAAATCACAACCGCCAGATCGCGACACACATCCTACACAACCTTCATCACAACCTGGAAATACCCCTCCTTTTAACAGTCTTTCCTTTACCACACCCAAGGGAGTTTGGACCTCGTTCACATCTGAGATCAGGCTCAAGTCTTCACAGTCTTCGATAATAGCATTGATCTTCGGCCCACCGTGATTTGGCATCGGGTTCTGATTCACATTTGGAACATCATTGGAGAAATTGATGGCTTTTGAATCCACCAAATCTTGTACCTGATGCTTAAAAGCTTTACAATTTTCAATATTATGTCCGGGTGCCCCAGAATGAAACTCACAGTGGGCGTTGGCGTCATAACCAGGAGGCGGATTACCAGTAGGGGGAGCCAGAGTTCTTGTCTGAACCATCTTTAGATTTAACAAATGCTGGAATAGTTGAGCGTAGGACATAGGTGGAGTGTCAAAATGCCTATTCCGCTTAGCCAGAGGCTGCGACCGACGAGGAGTCTGATTCTGTTGCTGAGATGCTGCAGGCTGCTGAGGTGCTGCTGGGATGGTCACAGAAGCCACCTGCTGGTTGTAGTTCTTACCACTATATGATGATACAGAGTTTGTATCTCCCTCCTTCTTCTTATAGTTACTGGCATAAGGCTTATTACTTCCTCCAGATGAGGACCCCTCACCGCCTGATATTTTTCCCGCCTTAATTCCGCTTTCTACCATCTCTCCTACCAAGATCAAATCAGCAAACTTTCCAGACATACACGGTACCAATTTTTCAAAGTAATGACCCTGCAAGGTGGCCATAAACATAGTTATCATTTCACGTTCCAACATGGGAGGTTGAACCCTCGCCGCCAGTTCACGCCACCTCTGGGCGTACTCTTTGAAGCTCTCATTATTTTTCTGTGACAAATTCTACAATTGCGTTCTGTTAGGAGCCATATCAGTGTTATATTGGTAATGTCTGATAAATGCCCCTGCCAGATCTCTCCAACTACGCACATCCCTCCTTTGAAGTTGCATGTACCACTCCAGGGATGCCCCAGATAGGCTATCCTGGAAGCAGTGCATCATCAGCTTTTCATTCTTTGCATGCGCGGCCATCTTATCCGCATATACTCTGACATGGGTCCTTGGACAAGACATACCATTATATTTCTCAAAAGTGGGAGTCTGAAACTTGTGCGGGATCACAACGCCTGGAACCAGTCCCAAATCCTCTAGATCCATTCCCACAGAATCCTGATTCATAACACCCTTCAGTTGTTCCTCAATCAACCTGATCCTATGATCATTGTCAGCCTGGGGACCAGCATCCCTATCTGGCAGAGAAAATGCATCATCTTGAACATCATCATACTGACGGCCATGATTTGCGCCAGCATCATTACCTCCTCCCCCATCCTTAGGAGTCACAACACTTTCTACTCCGCCCGGAGGAATCACAACACCAGAAGCAGGAACACCTCCGCCCGTAGGACCATTCTGACCATCATCAGTAACACCAGTCTGAAGTCCTCCATGAAGGACACCATCATTATCAACCCTCGCAATCAGTGGCTGAACGAGAGTTCTCAACTGTTCTTGTCCCTGAGCAACCCCTTGCATCAATTCCATGAATTGGTTCATGCGAGTCCGCATCTCAATGATCTTATTCTGTAGCTGATCCATGAGTCTCTTCCGATTTTGCTTAGTAGGATACCGGTGAATACGTTGATCTGCAATTCTGAGATGAGAACAAGATAAGAATACCGGAGATAAACACCTGTCATGCAAAATGATTATGCAAAATGATCATGAATATGCAAATGCAAATGGATGTGTTTGAAAATTCACAGGGCGATCCACCCCTTGATTCTGATTTAATAACAAGATATAATGGAACTTCTGCTCATATATTAAGAAAACCAGGGAAAAGCCAAATGTCAACAATCACAAATCCGAGATAACGAGTCTGAATATAGGTCCCAACCAACAAGCCTGGTGGTGATCCACATATAATGAAAGAAAACAGAAAACTATGGCATGTCATCAAAGTTTACGAGCGTTAATCCCCCCATCCATTATGCTTTCTGCACCAGTCTTGAATCTCGTTGAACAACTTTCTGGTATCGGGGTGCTTCGGTCTCTGAATCAGTCCTTGGATAAGAAGGTCTCTCCTGTGTATGATCCCATCCAAGTATCGGCAATGTAACTCCCAAGCGTCTTCTTTAGTAGCACCATCTATGCTAGGACCCTCATGTCTAGGTTTTTTCACTTCAGCCTGGACTTTCAATTCCTCTATGGAGGCTATAGCTTTGTTGAGTTGATCTTGGACAGCTTGTCTCTTGAATATCCCTGATAGAATCTCGGCGTCTTTCTTCTTGAGCGTAGACTTTAACTGATCAATCTTAGCTAGGTAAGCATCTTCCTTTCTTTTATTCTCAGCCATGGCAGTTTCTTGGTGATCATTGAACCTGTGAATCTTTAACAAAGCCTTGCCTAATTCCTCCTCCTTGGACCTGAGAACGCTACTGATACCATCCAAAGCTTGTTTCATTCTTTCCCTGGATGCCACCATGTCAGCAAGCTCTTTTTCTGCTTTAGCAAGGAGCTCTGTCTTTAACTTGGCGGTATGAACAGCTTCACCCCGCTCATGCTTCCACTGATAAATCTCTCTCTTTAGCTCATTATTCTCTTCCCGCAACCTTTCTTTTTCAGCCCATAATGTGTTATACTTCTCCAACTCAACGGTGGTAGGAGGCTCGATCACCAAAGGATACAGAGGTGGTTCCACCGGGAATGGGAGAAGCTCCTCTTCTGCCCTCTTCTTAATCCACTCTTTATATGGATGGAAAGCCCGATTGTTACTTTTCCCGAATGGAATCTTACCCTTCTTAGTCACCTGTTTCCAAGCGTTCACAACTTTCCTTATCAACCCTTGATCCTCAATACCATTGAAGAATAAGGATTCTCGGTCATCTCGCTCTTCGGGTGGATTCTTCAAAGGATAGCCAAACTGTCTGATAGCTAGGGAGGGATTATAGTTAATTCCACCTTTCCTCCCTATCAAGGGAACATTAGGGAATTCTCCGCATTTGCAAATGATCTCCATTCCTAGCAAGTCACGATTAATCCAAATGATGTTATCAGCAGTCAAGCCCATAATCCTCTTAGACCACTTCAGAGAATCTTTCGTATCAACGAAAGCGCCAGATTCAGGGAGACGAGTCAAAAAGCAACTCACAGTTTTCCCACGCCTATTCTCATTCTTATAGTGAACTGAATGGTACACATCACCTAGCAAGGTAGGTATAGGATTCTTCGACATAAAGATCCTGACGGCGTGCATATCCACCAGATCAGGAATATTCGGAAACAAAATAATCCCATAGATACACACAGCCAGAATAGCTTGGAAAGCAGTCCAGTTCTTCTTTTTGACATGTATGCAAGCCTGATCGAACAAGAACTTCAATAGGAAACCCTTAACTCCTTGTTTTTCTGCAATATTACTGTTAAGAACAGGCTCACTAATGTGAAGAGCAACAACCATATCTTTTATACCGGGGTGTTCTTCAAAAAAGAAAACTATATCATGACTAATAGGAATTCCCAAAATAAATGAGAACTCCTCCAACGTCGGAGCCAAGATGTAGTCCGGGAAAGTGAAGCAACGCAGAGGCGGGTCGTAAAACTGAAGAAGTGTGTGAATGGCATCCTTCTCATACTGGGAGATATTATAGACAAATTTCAGAAGTCTTCCATACCTTCCACTGAACTCTGTACGAACTCCGGAACAAGCCATATTAATCAATTTGTGAATCAGTGTCAAAGTCGGCTCTGGGAATGAATAGGCAACAGTCTTCTTTCTCTGAACATCCATACTGAAGTAACCTCAGAAAACCGGAATCAAGAGTAAGATGCAAGCCCTGAAAAATGTCAAACATGTCAGAATGCAAGAAAAATGATATGCTCATGCAAACATGGGGTCAAGGCACACTGCTGGATGTGCTGTGCTATTAGCTGAACGAGAAACCAGAAAACCAGAACTCTGAACCACTGAGGAACCCACATAATCAGACATTGATGAGAAATCCAGAATAAGGGTAGGTTGAAGGTCTCGGTTACCTGCAAACCTGCAAACACCCATCCCCTCTCACGTGTAGGTACTTGGATGTTCAATATCCCAGGCTCTCAGGTCGAGAAATGATGATACGTTCACCATTTCTGGTTTGGCATCATCATCAATCGAGGAGGCCTCAACTGATTCTCCAAGGCGGAAGGTCCTCAGCTTTGGCACTGAGGTCGAGAAACAATAGTACGGTGGAGAAATGACTTTTTACTTTTGTTTTTCGCAAAACACGTTGTGGTTAGCAAGAGTCGCCACCGACTTTTCTTTTATCCAATTTATTTAGGAAAGGTGAAAAGAACAGGAAAGACCGTTTTGAAAAGATTTTTGAGTTCGGGGGGTAAGTTATGAAAAGGGAAGGTGTTAGCACCCCTTTTCATCCGTAGTTATCTACGGGCTCTTAATTGCTAGCTCACTTTAACTTGCCTTTTTTTTTGAAGTATGGTGTGTGTTTAGAAAATATTTCGTAAAAGTTGACTTTGTAATAATTCGTGTAAGAACGTATACAAAGTGTTTGTTTTTTGAAAATATTTTTGAAAGTGTGAGGTGTGAAAAGTATTTTTTTTTTTAGTTGTGAGCGAGCATTTAAAATTTACCTACCCTTAATTTAGGAGGTCTTTCTTGTACTTATCATTTTCCTTGAGAGATAGCACTATCCATACCATTAGTGGGTAGGTAGTCCTATCTATTGGATGTGGAGGGACAACGAAGGGTCATCAAACGGTCATAGGAGGCAACATGTAAGGATACCTTAGCAATTCGTAGGGACTACCATCATTTTTCCGTAGGGTCATCGAGGGACAAGATCATTTTTTGTAGGCAACTTGAAGGGTCATCGAGGGACTATGATCTTTATATCGAAGGGACTGTGATGATATTATTCGTAAGCGTCTTTTGCTAAAGTATCCTTACGTTCGAGGGGCATTCATTCCTCAGGGTACCGTACTAAAGTCAATCGAGGAGTGCCTCTGCTGATTCTCTTCAAAACGTAGGGGTCGTCCTATGCGAGTTCCAAGCGGGCCCTCGGGTGCGAATGGGTTTGCCACAGGATGTGGTCTGCCACTGTCACCACTAAAGAGGGATGTTTCCACTAAGGTCCTCAATGATCGGTCACCAGAGTCGACAGCTCTCTAGATCAACACCCCAACATGCGCAAGACATACACGTTAGAATGCGTCCCAAGATAGCCTCGTCTGGTTGTGAATTTCGTGAACACACAAACGTACCAAGCGGGCACGTAGGTCCCACTACTTTCCACTCTAGTCCTAGGGTATTCTCAAGCCTAGGTATTGGGCTTAGCTCTCAAACCCACCCAACCTGCAAAACAAACACAGCCAGCACAACACAGCAGTATGACAGTAATAAAAATGAAATGCAGAAGATGCTGTAAAAATAAAAATAAAATACAACACATAAAGCAAAACAAAAACAAAGCACCCAAAGAGAACAAGGACAAGCGTTAGGATTGACTCGCTTAGGGATGGACCAGCATAGGTCAACCAGAATCCCCAGCAGAGTCGCCAGCTGTCGCTCCCAGGATTTTCATCCAGGTACAAACGCGAGAGTGGCGTGGAAAAACAGAGTCGCCAGACGTGTAAATTTATCCCAAGAGAGGGAAAGGGAACACCGCATAAACCTGAGGAAGAGGGAAAGGTATGGTCATCGCAACCATAACCTGGGTTCAGGAGTCGGTTATGCGAGGGGAAGGTGCTAGCACCCCGCGCGTCAATCGTACTCGATGGGATCCACGCTTGTTGTCTAATCTAAGGGTGAGTCATACTATCATCTAGGGTTGTACTAAACGGAGAGGGGAAGACAAAGACCGACTCGATAGGACGTCAACGTCCTAGGCCTACGTACCCCCTTTGTGCAATGGGGAATTCAGAGTCAACGTAGTTCGGACCAAGTTCTTTTTATGTTTTTTATGAGCGACGTTAAGTCCGCGTCCGGCAGTTAGGGTCGATGCCTGTTTGCGTCTCAGACGGAAAGTAACGTGCCCTTTTTGAAAATATCCTTTAAGTTTGGAAGTCCCGAAGGACAAAAAAGTTTGAGGTTGGTTCGTGTTTTTTAGGACAGAAGTGGCTTAAGTTAGTTCCTAAGCTGCATTGCACCAAAGTCTAGGGCACAGGGGCGAATACTTAACGCATCGTCCCAAGACAGGACGCTCGCTAAGCACTCTAGAAAGATGAGAGGAAGCCCCTCATTTCTCATTCCCCATACTTAAGGCTCGTGCGCAATACACCTTATTATTATTAAGTGTTTTAAAGAGATTTGAGATGAGAAGAGAGAAGACACAAGGGTAACTCTAAGGGAACTATGAGTCCTAATGTTATCATGCATGGGTGACCTACGGTTAGTGAGGTTCAACCTAAACCCTAAAGAATAAAGATAGGAGAGAAAAAGGTAAGGGTAACCATGGATACTTATCCATACCCTTAAGGAACTTACCTTGATCCTGCATAAAAGGTTAGTGAGAAACAGACATGAATAAGAGCAATGAGGTGAATGAAAATCAAACAACGACAAACAATGATAATAATAATCCAAACGTGAATCAAAGAAACAAAGAGACAGCCCCCAAAACAAACGGCACAAGTGCCTTTCAAACAAGGTAACTAGATATGATCAAAAATGTGCACACAAGAGAACCTCAAAAGAAAACAAATCAAATAATTAGTAAAATTATTCCTAAAATTCCCAAATTAATCATTAAAGTTCCTCAACCAGAGGCAAACAACATATAAAAGGTCCCTGCAAAAATCCAAAATGTTAGCCCTTCAAATAATCATACAAATTCAAGTAAGGGATAGGTTTCAATTATGCCAAAGAGAAGGACCTAAATGCCACATGAAAAATATTTAAAAAAGGAAGAAAAATATTTTTATGCAATTTAATATGTTAATGAATGAATGCAAAAAGAACGAGTGAAAATGTTTTATAGATGAGGAGAATGAAAATAAATAAATTTAAGTATGCATGAGATGCGTAATTAAAAAGAAGTTTAATGAAACAATTAATTTTAAATGATAAAATAAAATAAAAATGAAAAAATAAAATTGGTAAAAGTTTTATAAGATAATAAAAATTATGTGTGAATTTTATGATGATTTTTAGATGTGAGAATGTATTTTTAAAAAATAAAAATGAAACCACTAATTAAAATGAAAATAAATGGCATGGGGGGTGTGAGAAGTAAACAAAACACGTTGAAAACGGAATTGGGCTAAAGGGTGGGGGGTGCATATAGCAACCCAGCCCACCTAATGATCAGAAAAAAGAAAAAAAAAAGGAGGACTTACCGTATGCCCACCACGTGCAGGGCGCGTGCATTTTTAATGCGCTGGCACGATGCTGCTCGTTTGATGCATCATGTGGCCCACATTTGGTCAACAAGTCAATAGTCAAGAAAAAGTAAGCGAAACGAAATGATACCATTGGATGTGCACGGTAATTGCCATGGGTGAATGTCCATCTGATCACTAATTAAATTTCAGAAAAAAATAAAAAGAAAAAATATGTGGCACGATTTGGACCATACGATCTGGCCAACGGACGGCCAGGATTACGTCCCTTACCTCCCAAAACCCTACCTCGCCGGAGCTGCACCAGACGCCGGAACTAGGGTTCCGGTCGTCTTCTCCGATCACCTGCAAGTGGAAAGAAACCAGAATGCGCGGACCCATATACCATTTGGTCCAGATTTTTGCAAGGAACACAAATATGCAAACAAAACTTAACAATAACCAACATATATTGAGAAACGAAGAGGTTAAGGTTAGGGCGTAAAAATTCAAACACACATAGCAAGCAGTATACACATCCAAACGCCACACAAATTATATCAGCACACTCAGTGACATTCACACAACAATATGCATGCTGAAAAAACGAGTTTTACGACTATCAAAATCAACCCTAACCTGAGATGGCTCCACACACGTGCTTGCTTTAGGCTGTCAATAGTGGTTGATTTCTACTCTTTGGACCCCCAGGAAGACGTCTGTGGAAGAACCTTGGAGAATCTCCTTGTAAATCGTGAGCTTTGATGGAAAAGAGCTCTAGGGTTCAAGCTTGAATTCCTCTCCAAATTTTCGTGTCTCCTCTTCAACCCTAGCATGAATTGGCTTATAAAGACTAGGGTTTTCTTCTGACCATGACTTGGGCTTGGGTAATTCCAAGTTTAATTATTTTTGAATTATTTCATTTATTATTGAATTTTAACTAAATAAATCCAATAAAAATAAAATAAAATGAGGAAAAATCAAATATATGCTCTTTGGGTCATGCATGGCTTTATGTTTGAGTTTGGTTTAAGAAACTTATGGCCCAATTGTCAAAATTTGGATTTTAGGCATAGTTTGCTTTGTGCACCTCCTCAAAATTGCCCAACTTTGACTAAGCATAACTCCTTCAATTTTTATCTCCTTAATGCAAACTAATACTTTTTAGAAACCTCAAGATGTCCTCTAACCAACCCTTTTGGTCCCATGTCAATTTGATCTTCCATGTTCAAGTTATGAGCTTTTGAAGAAGGTTGACTTTTGTTGACTTTCAAAATGACCTATAATGTCTTGGCTCATATCTCCCAAATGAAGCATTTCTGGCCTTGGCTTGTGAGACACAAAGTTGTAGGGAATTAAATTTCCTTCAAGATGGGCTTTGGTTGAGGAATTTTTGATGAAGTATGTGGAAGTTAGGCCTGGTCAAAGTACAGTTGACTTTTCCTTTAATAACTCCTGATTCTTGATGATTCTGAGGTTTCCATGATGAATCATGATCAACCCTTGATCAAATGATGAATTTCACCCCATAATCTTGATGTTGACCAAAAATCCTGAGGTTTGACTTTGTGTTGACCACAGTTGACTTTTTGACCAAGTTAACTGATTCTCAATCCATTGGCCAATTGAACTTCTCCTGAATCAAACTGATGGCCAATCTTCCACTCCTAGGTACTCAGGGACCCAAGGAAAACCATGGAATCAAGTCTTGCCCAAAAAAATCAGAAATAAACTGACTTTATAGCAAACCCTAGTTTTGGTACCCTCAGTCTAGGAGGAAATAACACAGTCTCCAAATCCAAATTCCTCTGACTATGATGTGTATCCTCTCCAACAAAGATAAGATATGCCATTTGCTGATGCTAAAAACCCAAGGAGCTTGCCCATTGGAGCAATAAACCCAAGAATCTCAAAACCCTAATTCATGCACTGGTTAGGAGGGAGTAATCCACTTGAGATCCCTTGCCACCTGTGAACCCTTGATGATGTGATGGACCAGATATGACCTTCCTAGATTGTCTCAAGCACCTTGACCCCATGCTAATGATATGCATACATGATAATGAAATGAAACATAAGCCAGTTAGTAAAAAGTAAGGAGGGTAAATTTTGGGGTGCAACAACGAGGAGATGCCACCTTCGAAGACGACAAACTTCACCTTTCCAGCTATTTGGACTGAGACGTCCTGGGGGTTCGACCCTACCCTAAGTCAGGTCTCATTCACCGAGAACGTACTGGAGACTACCACTGTTGCTGGTAGGGATCCAAAGACCAATTACTCTTGCCGAGTTATAACCTTCCAGATTCCAGCCTCCTTGATCATCTCTAGCTTCCTCTCAGGGGCAATTGATCGTTTTTGTTTGTTGACCTCTCCTTCAACCCCACCTAGACCCTCATACGCCCCAGTTGTGGGGAGTGGACCATTCTTTCGTGACATATCCATGCCCCCCCTAAACTTAGATATCTCGTTAGGACTACACTCGACATTCACTCGTGACGTCTTTCCCATAGACAATGAAATTCTGGTATCAAATATGTGATGTTAAGTGAGATGTCACAACATCAATATCTGTCATATGAACAAGACAATAAAAGTAACAGCACTTGAAAGTAATAAATAAACACAGAGAATTGTTCACCCAGTTCGGTCTAACAACCTACGTCTGGGGGCTACCAAGCCAGGGAGGAAATTCACTATCAGTAGTATTAATTCATAGACACTACAGTCAACACACCAGTTGACAATCTACTCACTTAATCACTACCCAATGACACTTCTACCTAAGACACTCTTAGATATGAGACACTTCTCACTCCCCCTCAATCACAGCAGTGATAACAATTGAATGATTACAAAGTAGAGAAGAACAATCTTCAAAGACACACCTTGATCTTGCTTAAAAGCTTCAATCGAGAACAATACACTCGTGCTTAAAAGCTTAGAGTGGACAAATTACAACTCAAATAAACATTCCAATTCCAAACATCAAAGAGATGAGTGAATGGCTCACAATTAATAAAACTCGAAGAGAGACTTAAACCCTAACACAAGTAACACAGCTCTTAGAATCACACTTCCATATCTTGCAAGTAGGGTTGATACGCCTTTAAATAGAACAATCTTCATGAGCTTGGGCAGAATAAAATCTCATATATGATTTAACAATAAAGCAGATTTATTCTCCAAATCTCTTTCCCCTAAATTAGTAACAAACTGATTCTTCAAAACAGTAGAAAAAGATTGCTTCACATAAATAAATTACTCCATGATTTTTGCAACAATCAGAACATAAATCACACTGAAGATTGCTAAAATAGTGCAACACACAAAACAATACATTCTGAGCAGAATGTATAATGTTCTGTCATCAGATGTTAAAACATCTGCCTTGACATCACAAACAGAAAACAACTGCAGCACATGCAGAATGATAAAAGCACATGTTAAGATCTTGCAAAGGGTGGGGTTATGACTAGAAGGGTTTCTTTCTCTAAGAGGGAAGATGAACGAGCAGAGCAAATAAGGTGTAAGACGTATGTTGCGTGTGGGACCAATATGTTGAAATGATTGCCTAAAATAGGTGGGCTGATTTTGGAAACACAAAAGGAAATTAATGATATTTCCACAAACCAGTAAATGACTTTTAAAATTCAAAGAGATTTTCCCACACGCCTTTAATTGCTACAAGTCTTCACACATATGGATACCCAATTTTCTTCTTAAGAATTCAAATTTACTTGCATCCACAGTCTCAGCCGATTTTCTTTCAGTGGGAACAAGTTTCAAAATTATCACACTATCTTCCACAAGACTTCTGATCAATATGCTCAGGATGTCATAATGTAATGTCGTGACATCTTGCTTGACATTGTACTTAGTCAGCTTAGTCTGAGATAGGAGTTTATAAACATCCATCTTATCACCAAGGCACATCTTAGGTTCTGTCCGCTTTTGCTGAATACCCTGTTTGGTCATTTCAACAACGCTTTTGGATTCCATCAGGTCCAAGTGAGGTGGATCCAGCCCTTTTGAAGTAGTGAGATGTTGAAACTTCTGGTGTAACATCTTACTCTTAGTTTGCTTCCCACAAACTCTTCCATCTTCCAGCTTTAGCTTAGGTATTCCTCTGACATTTTCCAAGGAGGTGATCCTATTTATTTCTTGTTGAAGACACAGTTTACCTTTATCCCACAAGTAGCAATTGTCTAGAGACCTGACACCCTTCATGGTTACTTCACCCTTTTCATTAGTAACCAAACAATCAGATTTTGTGAAGTTGACCTTGAACCCTTCATCACACAGTTGACTGATGCTTATCAAGTTGGCTTTCAATCCTTTCACTAGCAGCACATTATCAAGATTAGGAACTCCTGAACAGTTCACCTTTCCAATCCCTTTGATTTCTCCCTTTGCTCCATCACCAAAAGTCACATAACTTGTGAAGTAAGATTTGATATCCACCAAGCAGTTCTTGTCACATGTCATATATCTAGAACATCCACTATCAAAATACCAATCTCCTATGGTAAAATCTCTTAGAGGCATGCGACCTATCAAGCTCTTAGTAGCAGCCTTGGGAACCCATTGTTTTCCATTTGTAGGAATACTTTGATTTGTTCTAGGTTGAGGATCAGCCTCAGGAAATCCATTCAATTTGAAGCAAAAAGGTTTTATATGACCAAACCTTCCACAGTAATGACATCTCCATCTTTGAAATCCTCCTCTAAAATGGTTGGGATGTCTCCTCCCTTGAAGGTGTCTTCTCCCATGATGTTGAGGCTGTCTTCTTCCATAATGTTGAGGCACAAAATGATTAGGTCCAAAAACATGAATTTTCCCATGATGTTGAGACCTCTGATGGGACATGTTATGTTTAAGTCCAGATGAACTAGCATCTGAAATGGGTTTCTTTTTATCAAATCCCAGCCCTGTCATATCTCCTGCCATCTTTCCAGCTTGAAGGATTTCATCCAAAGTGTCAGTTCCACTGTTCAACATTCTGAGAGATTTGGACATTTGATCAAGGTTGCATTTCAGCAAACTGACTTCATTTTCCAGTTCAGCCTTTAGTTGGATTATGAGTTCCTTTTGCTTCTCCCCTTCTTGACACACTTCTTCACTTCTGATACATAGCTCTCTATATGATGCAGCTAGTTCCTCATAGGTAATCTCTCCATCACTTGAATCATCATCAGACTCACATATTCTAGTTATTGCTCTGACATGCTTGGTAGATTCATCTTCACCTTCAGTGTCTTCATCAGACCAAGTGATAGACAAACCCTTTTTCTGTTTAAGGTATGTAGGGCATTCAGCTCTGATGTGACCATAACCTTCACAGCCATAGCATTGGATTCCTTTGTCATTATTAGGCTTCTCCTCTGCTTTGGTTTTCTTCATCTGATCACCTGACCTGTTGATGTTAGATGTGATGTTCTTGACATAAGGTTTATAGCTCATGTCCATTCTTTTCAACACCTTATTAAACTGCCTACCCAACATCACGATTGCATTGGATAGCTCCTCCTGAGTTTCAGGACTACACACTTTCTCATCATCTTCTGTACTAGACACCAAGGCTATGCTTTTGACCTTCTTTTCAGATCTGTCATTCAACCCTAATTCAAATGTCTGAAGTGAACCAATCAATTCATCTACCCTCATCTGGCTGATGTCTTGAGCTTCCTCTATAGCAGTCACCTTCATATCAAATCTCTTAGGAAGAGATCTGAGAATTTTTCTTACCAGCTTCTCATCAGACATCCTCTCTCCTAGGGCACTTGAAGCATTTGACAGTTCAAGTATATTCATGTGAAAATCATGAATGGTCTCTTCATCTTTCATCCTTAAACTTTCAAACTTTGTTGTTAGCAGCTGAAGTCTTGACATCTTGACCTTGGAAGTTCCTTCATGAGTTGTTTTCAGGATATCCCAAGCCTCCTTAGCCACTTCACATGTGTTGACCAGCCTGAAAATGTTCTTGTCAATACCATTAAATAAAGCATTCAAGGCCTTAGAATTCCCAAGAGCAAGTTCATCTTCTTCCTTGGTCCACTCCTCCTCAGGTTTTAGCTTTGACACACCATATTTTCCCACACTGACAGGATGTTTCCATTCTGTCAGAACAGCCTTCCAAGCCCTACTGTCTAAAGATTTCAGAAATGCAACCATGCGAGGTTTCCAATAGTCATAATTTGATCCATCTAGAATAGGGGGTCTATTCACAAATCCACCACTCTCCTTGTCCATTGCACCAGAAATTAACAGCCCTAGATCTCACCCAGATACAGAGCAGGATGACCTGCTCTGATACCAATTGAAATTCTGGTATCAGATATGTGATGTTAAGTGAGATGTCACAACATCAATATCTGCTATATGAACAAGACAATAAAAGTAACAACACTTGAAAGTAATAAATAAACACAGAGAATTGTTCACACAGTTCGGTCTAATAATCTACGTCTGGGGGCTACCAAGCCAGGGAGGAAATTCACTATCAGTAGTATTAATTCATAGACACTACAGTCAACTCCACCAGTTGACAATATACTCACTTAATCACTACCCAATGACACTTCTACCTAAGACACTCTTAGATATGAGACACTTCTCACTCCCCCTCAATCACAGCAGTGACAACAATTGAATGATTACAAAGTAGAGAAGAATAATCTTCAAAGACACACCTTGATCTTGCTTAAAAGCTTTAATCGAGAACAATACACTCGTGCTTAAAAGCTTAGAGTGGACAAATTACAACTCAAATAAACAGTCCAATTCCAAACATCAAAGAGATGAGTGAATGGCTCACAATTAATAAAACACGAAGAGAGACTTAAACCCTAACACAAGTAACGCAGCTCTTAGAATCACACTTCCCTATCTTGCAAGTAGGGTTGATACGCCTTTAAATAGAACAATCTTCATGGGCTTGGGCAGAATAAAATCTCAGATATGATTTAACAATAAAGCATATTTATTCTCCAAATCTCTTTCCCCTAAATTAGTAACAAACTGATTCTTCAAAACAGTAGAAAAAGATTGCTTCACATAAATAAATTACTCCATGATTTTTGCAACAATCAGAACATAAATCACACTGAAGATTGCTAAAATAGCGCAACACACAAAACAATACATTCTGAGCAGAATGTATAATGTTTTGTCATCAGATGTTAAAACATCTGCCTTGATATCACAAACAGAAAACAACTGCAGCACATGCAGAATGATAAAAGCACATGTTAAGACATCAGACATGACATCTTGATCAAACACATTGTTTTACCAAAATTGCTGCCAATAACAGAACTAACAGACCCGCTTCCTCATATTGATCCAGTACGCGTGTCGTTATTGGAGCCAGTCGTAGGTGAGGTAGAGGATGATGACATTGAGGATCCCTCGGAGCACGACTATGAGAGTGGATATGATGAGGATGGCTCCAGTCACACCCTGTTAAGTGCATGTAGTGGATTATGCGGAGCCGGGGCAGGTGGTTATTGCGGTTGTCGTTAGGCTTAGTTAGGTAGTGGAGTATGTGGCTGGTAGGAGCATTTTAGCATTAGATGGTGTACACCATATGACTTCACTACGCATGGTTAGAAATATTCTCCTTGGGGTAGCTTTCTTGTGTGAGTGTCAGCCGAGGACTTTTATTCTATCGGTTTTTGGATTGTATTATAACCTATCTACAATTCCTATCTTATGACGCTTTGTCGTCTGTATGCATAGTATATTTACGTTCTAAAAATGGTTCAGCTAATTTATTTTATAAAACATGTTGAGTTCTTAAAACATTATTAACTACCAAATTATTGTGGTATCTGTGTTTAAAAAAAAGACGCTAATTTCATACAAAGAAAACCCTTAATTAATTTGTTTATGGAAATAGTACCTTTTAGAGATACACTCACTGTTAAAAAGCGGGTTACACCAATCAAAGCGAAAGGCGAAGGAAGTGCCCCCATCCAAGGAGGACGAATTGGTAACTGATAACTTCGACTCTGGATCGGAGGATGATTTTGATGTGTTATGCAACATGGTGTCTGTGCTCCCTATGGAGTATGATTCTGTTACAGAGGTATCTGAATCAGCAGATTGCGAGGAAGAAGAAATGGCAAAGCACAAACTGGTGTGTTATTTCATGATGAATAGTGGATGCATCAAAGAACATAATGCGTTTTTCGAAAGGCCTCATGAAGGGATGAAGAGTCATTTGAAGCCCTTTTTTATAAGGGAAAACGTGGATAATACTACGGTGAATAAGATCTTAATGGATGGATGGGATGCATAATATGGTGTTCTCAAATTATAAATTAAAAATAGGTCAAACTATGGGCATTTTCCAAGTCGATGCAATAGTGGGTTCTATAACTCGACCCATTGTTTTCCTGGTCATAGCGTCGAAGGCTAGCTATAGCTTGCTCCTTGGTCGAGAATGGATATATGGCATGGGAGTTTTACCTTCGTCACTTTATCAGAGGATAAAAGTTTGGAGGAACGATGGAATAGTTGAGAATATTGAAGCATATCAAGGGTACTATATTGCAGAGGTGAACCATGTATATAAGAGGAATTTTTATAAGAATTTAGCGAAGATAGCACCTTGCACACCAGCAGGTTTTGCTTATATGCCTTTAGAGGAGGCATTTTACTCTCTTAAACTCCACCCGACCTATGGGTTCATGTGGGACAGAGATATCACGGGTGAGAGGACTTATGACACAATCCGACCAACTGGTTGTGACAACGAATTCGATGACAATGTCTGAGTTTAACACGTTGAAGTGAATCTCGGCTTACGTAGTCGATAATATATTGAAAGCGGCTTCAGAAACTGAAATACCACATATGGTTGTCGAAGACAATCAATTGGAAGTGTTCGACGTGGCTCAAAGGATAAACGAGGAGCCAAGACTACTTAAAGTGTGGCAATCAGCAGGTATAGAGAGTGATGGTTTAAAAGGCCAGAGGCTCGACTGCATTTACGATGATGAGCCTTTGGGTTTTGAAAAGGATCCTGTCATGTCACCTATGAAGACGCAACCTTAGGATCCACTTGAAGAAATTAACCTGGGCGACAAAGCTAACAAAAGGCCGAGTTATATTAGTGCCAATATCGACCCTAGTTTAAGGTTAGAGGTAATTTACTTAAAGAGTTTAAAGACTGCTTTGCTTGGGACTATAATTAAATGTCAGGTTTAAGCAGGGATATGGTAGAGTTGAAACTGCCAATAAAACCTGGGAAGAAGCCAGTCAAGCAGTTGCCTAGATGGTTTTCTCCAAAAGTAATGTCTAAAATAAAAAAGGAGATCAAAAGACTCCTGAGAAGCAAGTTCATTAGAATGGCAAGGTTTGTCCGATGGCTTGCAAATATTGTTCTAGTAATTAAGAAAAATAGAACATTGAGGGTCTTCATCGATTTCAGGGATCCGAATGCAGTAACCCCTAAAGACGAATACTCAATGCATGTCACCGAGATGTTGGTCGACTAAGCAGCGAGTTTCAAATATCTTAGTATGCTTAATGGTTATTCTGGCTATAGCCATTTTTTTATTGCAGATGAAGATGTGCCAAAGACGATGTTTCAATGTTCAGGAGGCTTAGCACCTACGAATGGGTGGTGATGTCATTTGGCTTAAAGAACGTATAGACAACTTATCAAAGGGTTATGAACTTTGTTTTTTATGATTATATCAAAAAATTTATGCTAATATATATTGATTATATAGTCATAAAGTCTATGTCGGGAAATGGCCATCTCGACCACCTACGACGGACATTCGAAAGGATGCGAGAGTATGGACTAAAGATGAATCCTCTTAAGTGTGTTTTTTGTGTACAGGCGTGAGATTTCCTTGGTTTGTTGTCCTCAAGAAGGGCATTGAAATTAACCAGAACAAATCAAAGGCCATCATGGAAACTAAACCGCATTCGACCAAGAAAAAACTCCAATCTTTATTGGGGAAGATAAATTTTCTAAGGAGGTTTATCTTAAACACTAGTGGCAAAGTTCGAGCGTTTTCGTCGTTGCTTCACCGAAAGAAGGAAGAATTTATATGGCAACTAGAGCATCAAAGGGTTTTTCGACGAAATAAAGGGGTATTTAATGAATCCTCCAATTTTGTCCCCTCCTGTTAGGAATAGGTGCATGAGGTTGTATATTTTTGCCCTAGACTTGACTGTAGGAAGTATGTTAGCACAAGAGGATGATAATGATGTCAAAAGGGCCATGTATTACCTCAGTCGAGTCTTGAATGATGCAGAAACTGGGTATAGTCTTATAGAAAAGATGTTCCTTTGTTTGTATTTCTCATGTATGAAATTGAAGCACTACATAAAACCAGTTGATGTATATTTGTCTTTTCATTTTAATTTTATTAAGCATATGTTATCTAAACCAATTTTGCATAGTCGAATTGGAAAATGGGCCCTTGTCCTGACAGAATATTCCCTGACGTATGTTCCTTTAAAGGCAATGAAGGGGCAGGTGATTGGTGACTTTATCGTGGACCATTCGATAATCGAAGCACCTTTAGACTACTTAGAGCTAGAGCCTTGAAGTTATATTTTGATGGCTCCAGTCACAAAAATAGAACTGGTATTGGAATCTTAATCATTTCTCCTAAGAAGATTCCAACGAAGTTCAAATATCTAATTGATGATCTTTGCTCAAATAATGAGGCTAAGTACGAGGCTTTAATAGCTGGGCTTGAGATCTTGTTTGACTTGGGGGCAAGGAGAGTCGAAATAAGAGGCAATTTGGAATTGGTGGTTAAGAAAATAACAAAGGAGTACATATGCATTAAAGAAAACTTAATCATGTACTTTGTTATAGTTAACTTATTAATTAAGTGTTTCGACTTTGTGGATATTCTACATGTACCTCGACTTGAAAATTAGGAGGCAAATTAGAAGAGAACCAATCACACCTCTATATTTATTCACATCTACATACTTACCATTTCCATTCTTATCCAAGTTTCCATTAGTTGCCATAGGAGTATCAATAGATTTTGCATCGTCCATGCCAAATCTCTTTAGCAAGTCCAAGCAATATATGGTTTGGCACACAAATGTACCTTCATTGAGCTGCTTAATTTGAAGACCAAGGAAGTAATTTAACTCCCCCATAAGGCTCATTTCAAACTCACCCTGCATAAGCTTAGAAAACCCTTATACAAGTTGCATGTTAGTAGATCCAAAAATAATATCATTGACGTGAACTTTAACTAGAAGAGTATGCTTACCTTGACACTTTGAGAAATAAACAGGTAAAATAAATACTTACTTACAAAGAAAGAAAAGGATTGAAACCATAATACCTCATCGTACAAATGACTGAGGATGCACTAGTGTAGCATGATTTTTGTGGTTTCGAATCACTATCGTTTTGGTACTACAATTCGATTCATTTTTTATCCTGTGAAGCTGATTAAGGAAGGGAAATAGATGTCTCCAATTAACCCTGCTTGCATACTGAGGTTAAACAGTCAAAACTGTTAGTTTACAGATGCTATCAAAAGGGGGGTATGTCTTTAGGTTATTTTGTTTAAGAACACAGTGTCGTGACTATACAGGAGGATTTTGGTAAGGTACTAGGTCTGATGTTTTTGATGGATGTGTGAAGGTACTGGACTTTGAGTTTTTTATTAGTATGCTCGCTAAGATTTTTGCAATCTTATGCCTACGTATTCCCATTTAACGAAACAGGGAAATCAGAGCGATCGTAGTTCCTCCTATTCTATGGGAGCAAAAAGGTGTTTTGGTGTCTTATTCAAAGCCCAAGACATAAAGCTAAAGGTGATTTGTATCTTGTTCAAAGCCCAAGATGTGAAGCTAAAAGGTTTGTGTGAGAGAGAACTTGTCATCTCTAAAGAGGAATTGTTGATGTTTGTGGGCTGTGAGCAAGGCACAACTTTGATGTTAGAAGGTTGATTGGCTCAACCGGGGTTTTCTTTATACAAAGCCTAAGAGGAGGCGGGAAGTTTGACTTTTCCTGGGAAAATGTTCTTTCTATCTTGTACAAAGCCCAAGATTGAGGCTAAAAGGGATTTTGACTCCGTTGGGGAGAATGTATCTTGTATAAAGCCCAAAATGGAGGCTGAAATGGTTTGACTCAATAAGAGAGTACTTTTATCTGTCATGTATAAAGCCCAAGACGGAGGCTAAAAAGGTTGACTCAACAAGAGAGTCTTAAACAGGTGATTGACTCAACAAGAGAGTCTGAAGGTTGATTGACTCAACAAGAGAGTCTTTTATACTCAACAAGAGAGTGATTTGTTGTCTCATACGAAGCCTGAGATTGAGGCTAAAAGGAGATTGACTCAACAAGAGAGTCGTTTATACTCAACAAGAGAGTGTTTTTATATATCTTGTACAAAGCCCAAGACGGAGGCTAAAAGTGGTTTACTCAACAAGAGAGTCTTTTATACTCAACAAGAGAGTGTTTTTATATGTCTTAGACAAAGCCCAAGACGAAGGCTAAAAGTGGTTGACTCACCAAGAGAGTCTTTTATACTCAACAAGAGAGTGTTTTTATATGTCTTATACAAAGCCCAAGACGAAGGCTAAAAGTGGTTGACTCACCAAGAGAGTCTTCTATACTCAACAAGAGAGTGTTTTTATATGTCTTGTACAAAGCCCAAGACTGAGGCTAAAAGTGGTTGACTCACCAAGAGAGTCTTTTATACTCAACAAGTGAGTGTTTTTATATGTCTTGTATAAAGCCCAAGACGGAGGCTAAAAGTGGTTGACTCAACAAGAGAGTCTGAAAAGGTTAGCTCCTCTAGGGAGAATCATTTAAACAAAGCTTAAGAGGAGGTTGTCTTAATGATGAGGATTATTGAGATCCTGAAGCGTGTCCAAGTGTGGGGAACTCTCATGAGAGAGACCGGGTTTCTGCTGGAGATTGATCCAGGGTGATCGGTGTTTTTTTCCTATGTTTGAAAGGAACTTGAGAATGTCTTTGAGACTCAAGGCGTTTAGACTGTCCAAGTATACTGGTGTTGAAGAGTTTTATCTTTTGTACAATGCCCAAGAGGAGGCGCAGTCGTTAAGGGATGAGTATCAACCCTAAAATGGCTGGAGTTTTGACGCGAGAAAGACTGCTCTAGCAAAGGATGACTAAGTTTTGTCTTATACCTTTAAGAGGTCGTCAGGGTCCTTGTATTAAGCCCAAGAGAAGGCATGAGAACTTCTAAGAAGCCATAGGGTCCTTGTACAATGCCCAAGAGGAGGCGGGGATGCCTTTAGGAAGCCTGTGGGTCCCCAAACCAAGAGAAGTTCAAGAAATGCAATTCACAGAGAAGAGATCATTCCAGGAAAGTTCGAGAATTTGGAAGAAACTCAAGAGATGCCATTCACAGAGAAAATATCATCTCTGGGGAGTTAGAGTTTTTTTGACAATTTTTAAGGGTAACAGTCCAAGAAAAGGTTCAGCGAGAATACTACATTTCTCTTTGTTCCATATTGTTTAACCCCAAGAGGAGGGAAGACTATATCTGGAATCCTACGGGGGATCTAGTTTTGTTTGTATTTAAGAGTGACCAACAAGGCTTTACCTAGTGCTAGATGTAGTTGCCGGGGAAAACTCTAAATAACTATACTACTATTACACAGTGGATATGTGACAAGTATATAAAAGGATGTGAAAGAAGACTTACAGTGAAACAACCCCACAATACAGTTATATATATGAAAGCGGTAAATGAAAGCGGATAAACACTTAACCATTGTAGAGCTTCCATGCTGTTTGGTTAGTTGTTCAACAAAGAAATTAAAGAAAGTTTTTATGACAACATATATATTAATTCAAAATCAAAGGAGAAAGTGCTTTGAAAAGATTGTTGGGGCTTACATCTCAAGGAGAGGCCCAAGTTTTAACGATGATCGCACCGTTGTTTTGTAGACTGTACAGAGGGACTTATACAATATGTGAGGCCCAAAAGTTTTTATGTACAAGGGGATGGGTATTAAACTCTATTAGAGGCCCAAAGATTTATTTTAAATAAAAGAAATGGGACTTACAACACGAGGGTAGGCCCAGATGGTTCTCGTTTTGAAATGGCGATTGCGCCGAGATTTTTCTTTTAACGCAGGAGGACTTATACAATATCAGAGGCCCAAAATTGTTTTGGTTAAAAGGGGATTGGGTCTTACACTCTATTAGAGGACCATAGAGTTTGAAAATGAATAAAGATGGGTCTTATAGCTCAAGGAGAAGCCCAAAGATTTTTGTTAAAAAGACGACGATCGTGCCGAACTTTTTGACGGTATCGGGACTTATACAATACACTGAAGCCCAAAATTGTTTTCAAGAGGGGTTGGGTCTTATACTCTATTAGAGGCCCAAAATTGTTTTCAAGAGGGGTTGGGTCTTATACTCTATTAGAGGCCCAAAATTGTTTAAAAATGATTTGTTTAGGGTGATTAAAATCAAAACCCTAAATTAATTTCAAAAATGTATTTTAATTAAATAAAAATTTAATTAAAATTATCAAAATTATCAAACATGTGTGAAAAACAAGTTGTGATCTTGGATTAATGTTTGAAAAAACATGTTTATATCCACAAAATGATTGAAACCAATTAAATTTGGAAAATCAAAGAGGAAAAAATATTTTAAATGTAAAAAAAAACAAATAAAAGATTAATTCTTTGCAAAAATATCAAGTATATGAAATAAATAATATTTTTGGGAATTTTTGGCAAAATAAAATATTTTAACATTTTTGTGAATTATTAAAAAAAATAATCAACTCAAAATCATTAAAACTCAGAGAGAAATTAATTTTTGAATCAATTAAACAAAATCACAAAATTCAAATATTCAAATATTCAAAAAATGGCGCCAAGAACACGCGCCACCCCTCTGTTTCTGCAGATTTGCATTTTCTCACCAATCTCACTGAATACTTGATGAAATCACACAATCCACATATCAATCCACTCGTTTTTACCTCACGATCATGTCTATGGTCTTTAATTTCATTTATTTTAAGCATGGAATAAGAAATCAAGACAAAACCTCAAGAACCCTAAAATTTGCATGAAGGCTGAGAATTTTGATACACGATTCAAACAAAGCAATTAATTGAGGGGAAATATTCCATGCATGATTATGAACATTTGGCAAAAGTATTGTGCGAGGAAATATGCATAGATTAAGAGATGACCAAGTTTACGCTTACTTAAAGGTCGTGACAGCAAGGGCAAAGTGATTTTTGAGTTGGAGGTGTTACAGATGAGTTGTGATGATCTGAACAGCTTCCCTACACCATATGAAGTGTGTTTGAATGCTTGGACTTGATTAGAAATGGTTGGATCACTTCATGGCATCTCAACTGCAACTTGGTTAAAACCTTGAGCAATTGGCTGGTGATTCTGAGAAATCAGTGTTCCAGTTGTGTTTTAAGTGTTTGGATCACTTCTATATGATGTTTATGAGGTCTGTGTGTGTGTGATTGGTTTGTTTGGAATGGCTCTCAAACTCAAAACCCGATAGTGACTTGCTTTGGAAGGCAATTTTGGAGTGAAAGAAGAGATTTTGAGGAAAGCATCAGTTTGATGGTTTGGTGTACTTAAACTGAGCAAAAATGAGCTCTATTTATAGTAGAGCAAGTTTGTTTTGGCTGCAATAGTGAATGGCAACTGCTGCAGAGGTTTGGCAAATGTTGATCAATAGGAATCCAAGTCTCCTCTAGCCATTGACTAGAGGTTAGAGCACAGGCCTTTGGTTCCCTAGTTCATAGATCATCCTTGACTCATTTAGTTGGAAATGGCTCAGTTCATGCCACCTTGGTGCATCCATTGAATGCTCCAAAACAAAATTGGAGTCTTGTCCCCTCTTTAGGGTTTTTTAGGTTTGGCATGCTACTTTTAGTTCCAAAGACTTGGGAGGCTTATGGATCAGTGTTTGTCCCTCCTTGGTCTCCCCCTGAGGTGTTTAGACGGATAAAATTGTTTGTCATTTGCACAAATTATTCAAATCGAGCAAAATGCACAAATCTGCCTTGTCATGACAGTTGCAGCAAGGCATATTGCCATTGTCATAACTCTTAGCTCAAATGGGATTTGATGGAGTTCTTTGTCATTTTGGAAAGCTCTCATATGATACAACATATGTGTGATCATAGTTTGTCTTTACACTTTTTGGATTCAAGTGAAAAATGCCCCTATATTTTGAAAAAAGTTAAACAGATTCTGACTTAGTGAAAATTTCACTAAGTGTTGGAAAAAGTGGCATTTTCATGTTTTTGTCATTTTGGTCACTCCATAACTAAAAATCCATGAAGAATTGGAGTGAGGTGTAGTTGACACTTTTAAAGTATGCCATGAGAGCTACAAATCCATCTTTGGATCAGCCAAAATGGTTGCTTGGATCACAACTTATGATCCTTGGAAGTTGGTACCCTAGCCACTTTGTTCCATAACTTAGAAAATTTCTAAGTTTTTTATGGTTACCCCTTTTACAAGTTATCCCACTTTTCTTGATTTTTCTTGATGAATGATGATTCCAATCACACATTAACATCATTTTGGGCACCATAATTGATCAAAAAATCAAAAAGTCAAACTTTGACTTTTGGACACAGTTGACTTTTTATCAGATGAATTCCAAACTGTGCGATCCTCTATGAAATCAAGTCCTTGACCTAAATCAAACTTGATGGATTGATTTCATAGGTGTTATAGGGTGTATTGAATCATGTCTCAGGGTTTGGGAGCATGTCCTGGTCAAAAGTCAAAGGCACAGTTGACTTTTCTCGCAAAACCCTAACTGTGGTTCTGATGAACTTGAAACTTGTGAATCAATCTTCTTGGATCAATCCATTGTTGAAAATGGATCAATGTAGTGTATTAGGGACCCTCAAATCATGTCTTGAGGTCTTGGCTCATGTTTTGTCCCAAAAGTCAACTTAGGGGTGAATTAGGTCAAGAAACCCTAATTCCTGATTTTTATTGTATGCATCCCCTGAGGCAAAATTGACTTGATGATTGGGTTCATGAGGTCCCTTAGAGTATTTTTGGTTATGCTTTGAAGCATTGGCTCATGCCCAGAGGAAAATTTCCATCTGGAGGTCCTGGTTGACCAAAACCCTAATTTGGTGACACTGGCGATCTTGAGGCTTAATCCACTTGGAATGTTGCAGCCTTGTGCTTGATTCTTGATGTGGGAGTCCTCTTGATCCATTGTGGATGTTTGAGAGGTTTATACAAGTTGAAGATCATGTCATTCCTTGATTGATCCTTTGTCTAAGAGCTCTGAGAGGGCTTGAAACCCTAAGTTTGATTGCAGTGAGTGCTCAACAACCCTTGAGGAGATTGATGAGGCACAAAGGTACATCCATATTGTGCTGATGATTTGCACAATGATGGGAAATATTAGTGGTTAAAATTTGGGGTATGACAAATGCCCCTATTTAATCTTCTTGGACCCGAAGGTGTGAATGGCGAAGTATTCGGGCATTCGGGGTGCAAGAGGATTAAATATCGGAATACCCAAAATTTTGATGGTGGTTAGGAATGGAAGTTCGCGCATCCTTCTTCTTTTGCTAAGCAATGATGCTTAGAAAAGGTAAACTTCCCCTCGATCCTGGTTTCCTACTAAGGAACTGGTCTTAGTTTCTGAAATGAACTTCCCCTCGATCCTGGTTTCCTACCAAGGAACTGGTCTTAGTTTCTGAAATAAACTTCCCCTCGATCCTGGTTTCCTACCAAGGAACTGGTCTTAGTTTCTGAAATGAACTTCCCCTCGATCCTGGTTTCCTACCAAGGAACTGGTCTCAGTTGCTGAAATAAACTTCCTCTCGATCCTGGTTTCCTACCAAGGAACTGGTCTTAGTTTCTTTTGTCAATAAACTTTCTTGACAAGGGATGTTATTCATAGCAGTTTTCCTTAAAATTCTAACCGAATTTTCCTGGGGAGATGCCAATTGATGGAAAAAGATTTGATGTCAGAGTTGCTGGGGAACCCAGTCGTCTGAGTTGTAGAGGTGTGCAAACTTCTCTGTTGGAGACGCCATTTGTCGACCCTACTAGGAAAAATGAGTCTCTTGAGAGACTGCTTTCTGCTTGGGGATATTACATCATACTTTTCTCGGGGTCTTCTCGGAGAAATGCCATATGATGTGATCCAATTTTGAGGTGCCGATGACCTTTTTGTCAGCGAAATTTTTCGGAGAAAAACTGCTGTACTGCCGAATCTCTGATTAAGAGGCTTTCTCTAGGGAGTTTCCTTAATTCGGGAAAGCGAAGATATCATCTTCAAGGGTGAAGAGTGAAATTTGTCGAAGGTCTTTTTGTTTTTCAGAGGTTCAAGTTATCAAAGTGGTCAAGGGACCAACTTCAATCCAGAAATAAACTAGAGGAGAGGTTGTTCAGACGCGATGTTTCCTGACAAGGAAAGAACTAACAACGCGACTGAGAGGACTTTTACCACTAGGGGACAAGACCGATTAGAGTAATAGTGATGCAATATGAACATGTATGAATCAATAATGCATGATGTATGTATGTATATGCTGACAAAACTGACACGACATACAGACTAACGGATGAACATGACTGGACACTCGGCCACTGCGAGGGACGAAGAGGTACCACTGGGTTCAAAATAGCAATTCTGCCTTGCTTAGGAGAGATAGTCCCTGTGGGGAACACCGTTGGTCGGGCTTAGGAGATAAGAACTCTGTCAGGGATGTCAGATGAAACACGGTCTCTGACACAGTTGATCCTTCATTCAGGCGTACTGGTTTAGAATGAGTACTTTGATTCTTCACTTTGAAGCTCGATTAGTTCTGGAGAAGCGATCGATGTTCTTTCGATGTTCAACAGTCAAAAGAAATTGCCATATTTATTTTAAAAGCAGAAAAAGTTTGACAAGTAAATTCATTTTTTGTTTTATTTCAAGAATCGGTGATCATGTTAAAACATCATTCTGTAAAGCTAAAACAAATAAGAATTGCAAACAAAAGCACTAGGGCTCAAATTTTATTGATAGGATGGAAATCAGCCAAGCGCGTGATTCCATAGAGCATTTACAAAGTTAGAAAATGGTAATTTAAGGGAAAAGGGCTGCATTGAAACATAACGACCACTATCCTTCTACCAACTTTGAATTCTGGACATCCTGAGCTTCTGTTGAAGATGACCTTGACTGGAGTTTTCCAGATGGATGGCATTACTGTTGTTGGGGGATTTTCCCCTTTGTTGGACATAGTTACTTGCCATTATCCCTAACTTTTGCCTGGATTGTACTTTGAGATTTCCAATCCACCGGGATGATTTTCGCTTGTCTCTAATTTTTTCCTGGACTGCCCTTTCGGGTTTTCAATCCACCGAGACTTTTTTTTTATTTAGGCAAAGTATTTCTTGACTACGTCAACATTTATGGGGTAGGCAAATTCCTCTTCGTCCATGGTTGTGAGTCTCAAGGCGCTGCCTGAAAGCTTTCTTTACCACATAGGGGCCGTCATAATTCGGAGTCCATTTTCCCCGGGAATCAGTGAGGAATGATTGTATATTTTTTAGCACAAGGTCTCCTTTCCTGAATACGCGAGGTCGGACCTTTTTGTCGAACGCCTTCTTCATTTTTTTGCTGATACAACTGACCATGGCATAGAGCCGTTATTTACTTTTCTTCTATCAAATTCAGTTCATCGTGTCGACTTTGACACCATTCAGACTCTTTTAGCTTAGCTTTCATCAATACCCGCTGTCGCTCCCGAGGATTTGTATCCATGGTACAAACGCGAAAGTGGCGCGGAAAACAGAGTCGCCAACAATGTGTATTTATCACAAGAGAGGGAAAGGAAACACTGCATAAACCTGAGGGAAGGGAAAAGCATGGTCTCGCGACCAAGAGAAATGGGTAAGGGAGTCAGTTACGCGAAGGGAAGGTGTTAGCACCCCCACGCGTCCATCGTACTCGATGGGATCCACGCTTGTTGTCTCGATCAAAGGGTGTCGTCATCTGGAGCTCCACTGCAACTGGAAAGAAAGGAACGGGAACGGAAGAGAGAGGAGAAACGGGGAAGAAAAGAAAAGAAATGAATCGATTAGGACATTATTGTTGTCCTAGGCCTACGTATTCCCTCGTGCAATGGGAAAGTCAGAGTCAACGTAGTTCGGACACGAACTAAGGGGGGAGGTTGCTCGCCAAGACATCGTCGTCTTGTGCCTACGTATCCTCAATCGGACGAGAGAGAGGAAATCAGAGCAGTCGTAGTTCGACCTAACAAAGTCGGTTAGTGTTTTTTATGAGCGACGTTAGATTCGCGTCCGGTAGTTAGGGTCGATGCCTGTTTGTAACTTAGACGAAAAGTAACGTGCTCTTTTCTAAAAATGGTCTGGAACCAAACAATCCCGAAGGATAAAAAGATATGAATTTGTTTTTGTGTTTTTTAGACAAAAGTGGATTGAAGTTAGTTCGTAACTTACATTGCACCAAAGTCTACCATGAGGGAACGAGTGAATCGCATGGTCGCCCCCAAATGAGACGTATGCTAAACACTCTAGAAGAGGAGGGGAGACCCCTCGTTCTTCATTTCCTACACTTAAGGCTCGAGCGCAATATGCGTTATATTTTATTAAGTGTTTTTAAAGAAGTTATGAGATGAGAAGAGAGAGGACTCAATGGAAACTCTAACCTAAAGCTAACATGCAAAGGAGATCCTAGGGTTAGTGAGGTTTAGGAGAGAAACAATTACCTAAGACCTAATTCCAGTCCTACTCCAAGCTTAATCGGAAATTAAGTTGGACTAGGTAGCTCTAAGGGGAAATGAATCCAAGACTTAAACAAGTCTTGAGATTCAATGGGAAAGAAATAGTGAAAGAGATGAATAAGGAAGAGAAAGATGAGAAAAGAGATGGGGCAGCAAGCACATCATAATCATCATATCCAAATCACATCATTAAACATGCTTCAAAGATCATACAAGAACATCTCAAGTATACGAGTGAAAGCACACAAGAAAGGATGCAAATAAACTTGCATAAGAAGTACAATTAAGCATCAATGAACTTTACACAAAGATGAAATGGATAAAGTAAAATGAACATGAATCTAAGTCAGAACTTAAGACATCTCATAATCAATCAATTCAAACATATAAGAATGCTTCACAACATGATGCATTATGAGCCAAAGAAGCAACAAAATAATTGATAATGATATGCATCATACAAATCAAACCATAATGAACATATGAAGTGAAAACCAAGTAATGAACTCAAGAGGGCAGTAGCATATGCATCAAAAACATATCAAGATCAAACTCAAGTCACACAAGATGAATCATTAAGCAACACATTCCAAACATGCATCAAAATTAATCAAAACATCCACTTATCAATCATGCAAGCAAACCAAAGGACATGTGAAGCAAAGAGTGAGAACATGTCACATAAAGCAACTTAAACCAAAAGGGGCAAAACCTCTAACATGTCATTCAAGTCAAACAAAAGGCCTCATGCATTGGTTGTATCAAACAAGGAAACATTTCACAAGATTAAGTCAAACATGCCATTGAATTCAAGTCAAAACATCATCAACTTAGAAAATCAAATAAAATAGGAAAATAGATCAATGAGGATGAATCTAAAGCCATAAACAAGCTCAAACAAAATAGGATCACACCATATAATCATTTCAAACATCAATCAATCACAAGTAAATAAATACACTCAAATTAGGTCAAGTGTCTAAGCATGCCTTAACCAAATTCAAACCACAAGTAAAAATCAACCAAAAATAGAAACATGCTTCAATAAAATCTCAAGAAATAATCAAAGACAAGTATAAACATCCAATTAACATGTGCAAAAATATTGGAACATAATTAGTTCAAGAACATGTTCACAAGTGGTCCACAAGGCAAGGTATGCAGAGAATCGAGCAAAGATCGAGGGTCCATAAGAGTTGAATGGAAAGTCACTAAAAGTAACTCAAACCATCATCAAACCAGCATTAAAACAACCTCATATCAATGTCTAAGAGTGTGCAAAATAGTGGCTTAAGAAGTGGCTCACAAAACACCAAAATCAAACCTTAATCATGGAATCGACAAACTAGAACACTCTCCAAAATAAATTCAAAATAAAATATTAAAATAAACGAAAATTAAAAAATAAAAATAAGAAAAATAAAAAGAGAAGTCAAAGATCATAAAATAAATTTTGTGGATTTTTAAAGTGATTGGAAGTAATTTAAATAAAATAAAATGAAAGATGTTTAAAAAAAAAAAAAGAACGAAAAAGTGGGGTGCAGTAGTAAAAAGGAAAGAACATGATTTCTGGTTGAAGCGTGTCTGGGCCGAAAAAGCAAGGGTGTGAACAGAAATTAGGCAACGCCCGATGCAGAAATTCATTTAATTCATTCACATTCATATTTTATAAAATAAATAAAATAAAATAAAAAAGAAAAAAAACAAAGAGAAATGGAACGTTGTACATAGCACGCAGGCATAACTTATATCAACTGGTCACCAAAACATTTAAATCACTAAAAAACGAAAATGTCAGCAAGCCAATCAAACCGTGACACGTATTCGTCTTCCTCCCATGAACATGCAAGCATTCGCAAAAACCAGTAGCAGCCATATGAAATCGTTGCACATTAATATTAAAACACAAACTTGTTCCTCACATAAATCTCTCATTTTTCAATGAAACTTAAAAGCGTAAAAACCAAAAATGATCTATGCGACGAGAGGAATACCACCATGCCATTAGTTTTCACAAACACACACTCTAACACATACAAAAATGGAATACAAGTCATGGATTCAGGCACAAAAATCACATAATCAAAAGTTCAATACATGTTCAGATTCAAACATAAACCACCTCCTACCTATTGTAGGGCTCAGCTACAAATGCATGATGCAACCTATAACATTTAAAACTAAAGAACGAGAGAGATAAAGCTTAAAGAAGTTTACCTAGTGGAGACAAGTCCACTGCTTCTTCAACTTCCAGCAACAAAATAAGCCCAGAGAAATGTTCTTTGAGCTCCAAGGATGAAGAATCAAGAAAAATGAAGAAAAATTTAAGGAGAAATCCAACTCGAAGAGGGAGAAATTCTAGAGAGAGTGAACTGCTCAGATCTGATCTTGCACAATGAGAGTCCTCTTTCATTCTAGGGTTTCTTCTATTTAAATATGGTGGGTTAAGAGAGTTTATTTGGGCCTGAAATGTGGAATGGTTTGTTTGGAGTTTTTTTTGGAAAAGAAGGGAAGAGAGAGAGGGTGGTACGAATAGTGGCTTGTTGAGGGGGTTGGTAGTGAATTTTTTGGAATGGAATGGAGGCGTGAAATTGGTGTGGATGGAAGGGCACGTGAGAGCATGAGTGAGGCCAGAAGATTATGCCAAAAGTGTGAGTGGAATGAAGCCTTGTCAAGCAAGTTTGCTATTTGTCATATTTTGGCAAAGTTTTCAAAAGGTGGTATCAATTGTACATATCCTTGTTTGGCTACTTTGAGAAAAGTTTAGTGATGGAATCCTAGCACATAACTCGTGTGATTTAGGCAAGTTTTGGTTGCTACCAAATCATGGTACATGATGCACAAAAAATAGAAACTTGCCAATGTGAAAATCTAGTCACGAGTGTCACTTTAGAGAACCATAACTCCTTGAATTATTTGCCAAATGATGACATCTTGGGTTCAAAATAAACTTGAGACAACTTAGAACAAGTTTCATGTTGAAAACGAATTAAAACAAAGCCTTGAGTTATGTGAAAATCGGTCATGAAAGGTTATCCCCAAATATGCCCAAAGTAACTTAGAAAAATTCTAAGTTTTTTGAACTTGGTGAGATGAAAATGTCACACTTTGAGAGGACATAACTCACTCAATATCAAATCAAATGCCATGATTCTTGTGCTAATTTTGAAGAGAAAACTTCATACTACCACTTTCATGTGAGAAAGATTTCCAAATGAAGCCTTGAGCATGATAAAAAATGGCCTTTAAAGTGGTTAAGAACTTACTAAAAATAGTAAATCTCTAAAACCCCAACCTTCCCAAAATGGTAACTTTCAACTTCTTGATTTTTTTCATGATTCTTTTAGCATTTGTTGCTCAAATATTGCCCAATGGTCACATATAACTTGAATTTCATGATTTTGACCTTGAAAAGTCAGGAGTTGACTTTTTCACTGCAAGTTGACTTTATCCCCAATTCTTCTGATTTTCAAGCTTTTGATCAATTGAAACCCTTCTGAATCAAATTGATGGGCAATCTTCCATCCTTAGACACTTAAAGACATAAGGAATACCATGAAATCAAGTCTTGTCCAAAAAAATCAGAAATAAACTGATTCTAAAGCAAACCCTAATTTTGGTACCTTCTGGTTAGGAGGAGATAACACATCCTCCATATTCAAATTCCTCTGAGTATGATGTGTGTCATGTCCACCAATGATGATATGTGCCACTTGGAGATAACAAACAATCAAAGAGCTTGCTCCTTTTAGGGTTAGATCTCAGAATCTCCAAAACCCTAATTTACGAAATCAGGTTAGGAGAATGTGATTCCTTTGAATTCTCTCGCCAATCTTGATCTTATGATGAGATGATGGACCAATTAAGACACCTTGAGGCTTAAAGCTTCCTTGTAGCTCAAGAATTGATAGTATCAAGAATTTTCTCTCCCCTTAGCCCTCTGAACAATACACATGAACCTATTGCTTGAAACCCTGAGAACATCCTCTTCACCTGAATTATACCAACTACCTTGATCCCATGATAAGAGCCAATGATATGCAAAGATGATAATGCAAGAATGAAATGAAACATAAGCCAGTTAGAGGTTAGAAAAAAGAGAGGGCAAATTTCGAGGTGTTACAGCTGCCCCTATTCAAACTTCTTGGATCCGAGAGTATGAAAGCAAAGGGTTTTCAGACAATCGGGATACACGGAGATTGAATACCAAAAGAACCTGGAAATTTGCAACCTGTGGGGATCAAAGGTAAGTGTTTGCCAACCGAAAGTGGACTTAGACACAGTAGATACCAACCAATAGTTGGGATAAAAGAAGGGTACCAACCAATAGTTGGGATAACCAAAAGAAACATACCAACCAATAGTTGGGATAAAAGAAGGGTACTAACCAATAGTTGGGATAACCAAGAAAAGATATCAACCAATAGTTGGGATAAAAGAAGGGTACCAACCAATATTTGGGATAACCAAAAGAAAAGATACCAACCAATAGTTGGGATAACCAAGAAAAGATACCAACTAATAGTTGGGATAAAAGAAGGGTACCAACCAATAGTTGGGATAACCAAAAGAAACATACCAACCAATAGTTGGGATAAAAGAAGGGTACCAACCAATAGTTGGGATAACCAAAAGAAACATACCAACCAATAGTTGGGATAACGAAGGGTACCAACCAATAGTTGGGATAACCAAGAAAAGATACCAACCAATAGTTGGGATAAAAGAAGGGTACCAACCAATAGTTGGGATAACCAAAAGAAACATACCAACCAATAGTTGGGATAAAAGAAGGGTACCAACCAATAGTTGGGATAACCAAAAGAAAAGATACCAACCAATAGTTGGGATAACGAAGGGTACCAACCAATAGTTGGGATAACCAAGAAAAGATACCAACCAATAGTTGGGATAAAAGAAGGGTACCAACCAATAGTTGGGATAACCAAAAGAAACATACCAACCAATAGTTGGGATAAAAAAAGGGTACCAACCAATAGTTGGGATAACCAAAAGAAACATACCAACCAATAGTTGGGATAACGAAGGGTACCAACCAATAGTTGGGATAACCAAGAAAAGATACCAACCAATAGTTGGGATAAAAAAATGGTACCAACCAATAGTTAGGATAACCAAAAGAAACATACCAACCAATAGTTGGGATAACCAAAAGAAACATACCAACCAATAGTTGGGATAACCAAAAGAAACATACAAACCAATAGTTGGGATAACCAAAAGAAACATACCAACCAATAGTTGGGATAAAAGAAGGGTATCAACCAATAGTTGGGATAACGAGGACGGCCGAAGGCGAACTCGAAAAGATGTATTTTCAAACCCGAAATAAGTAGAATCAATAGATCTACAAAGATGAATCCGCTGGGGAAGAGAGAAATCTAAACAGGCAACTCTGCGGAGGGAGCGTAAGGAGGACCGACAAGGAGGACGAATCCACTGGTTGCGGTGTGATGTTTGAACAAAATCTCCTGAATCATGTTACTTTCTGTTAGGGAAAGAAACTGGTAAAGGATACCAAACCTGGCCTATGCTTCGAATGCATATGTTTGAATTTTTCTATGGCGTAATGCTCCATACAAAATGGAAATGCTACGCGTTTGGGAGGATGCCATGCAAAAATGCTTATGCAATGCAAAAGTGGTGTCTCAGCAAAATAAATGTTGAAGACCAAGGCAACTCCACCGGGGATGACAAATTAAATTGTCCTCTGAAATAAGAGACCCTGCTGAGAAAGACTTCACTCTGTTGAGGAAGACATTGATCACAAACTTTGCTGGAGATGAAAGCTCTGAGAGAATATCCACTCTGTTGGGGATGGCTATGAACGAATATTGAAGATGGAACCCAAAGAGAAATTTTCTCCACTGAGAATTACCAACTGACTTCAACCGGGATCTGAAAGGATGCCAATAACAATTGGACTTAAGACCTGCTGGGGATATCAACTGCTGTTGAATAAACCACTGAGAGGATCACCACCAAACTCTGCTTGGGGAGACAATTCAATAATTTTGAACCTGCTTGGGAGATGCTCTTACCTTTACCCCACTGGGGAATATCAGTCAATACCAGCAAATCTGCTTGGGGAACGGTAGATGATGACGTCAACTCTGCTAAAAGGTAACATCAAGCTTACCCATCTGAGGGGACTAACTCATACCGTTGCTGGTGAGAAAAACACTTCTTGATTAGCTGAGTGCTCAGATCCTGTGGGGAAAATAACATCTTTACCCAAAGAAGATATTCCATAAGTCTCCTGTCGGGGATGCATCAGCATCAACTTCTGATTGTTTGCTGAGAAAGTGATGAATCTATCACAACTCTAGCTGGGGGATTAATCTTCTGTACTCTGCTGAGGAAGATAATTCTCGACACTCTGGTTGGGAAAACAACAACCTGCTGAGGAGGATGAACTTTTCAATGTCGAGGAGAGTAGCTCTACTGGGGAAGAACAAACCTGTTATCCTGCAAACAAAATCAACAGAAAGTTCTATATGCAAAAAGGATACTCCTACTACCATTACAACGATCGTTGCCTAAGCAATTTCCACTATTTTCCGATATGCTTCGCAAAGCCTAACATTTTCGCATGCAATGTTTTATCAAAATATCGGACGTTTTCACAAGCAAAACAGTAAAAGTAAAAATAAGAATGAAAAGCTCTTTGAGTGAAATGAAAATTTTATTGAATGAATTGGCCTGTAAATAGGCATTTACATCTGGAAGCAATTCCTGAAAAGAGGTAATTGCGCAAAAAAAAAAAAAAAATACACATGTCGGCAATGTGGGGAACAGACATTCACCATGGTTCAATTCAGCTATGACCCAATATGCCTTGCTTATCCGCAGATGCTTTGGCCTTCAAAAAGACTGACTGGACTGATTCCTTTCCTTCGAAATTTCCGTATACCAAAAGTATTCACAGATCGAACACAGATCAAGCCTTTGCTTTTAAAATCCCTAACTTTTGCCCGGATCGCCCTTTTCGGGTTTTCGATCCACCGGGATACCCATTTTTGCCAAAGTTGCCTTTTCATGTTTTCAACCTTGCGGGTTTATTCTTTTCTTTTTATCCCTAATTTTTGCCCGAACGTTTTCTTTTTATGGTTCGCCGGGATGCCCTTTTTTTGCCTGAACTTTCTTTTTGTGTCCAGCGGGTCTCTCTTATGCAAAGTATTTTTTGACTACGTCTGTGTTCACAGGGGACGTAAAATCTTCGCCATCCATAGTTGAGAGTAATAAGGCTCCACCAGAAAAAAACCTGTCTTACTACATATGGCCCTTCGTAGTTTGGAGTCCATTTGCCCCTGTGATCTGTTTGAGGAGGAAGGATCCTTTTCAAAACCAATTCACCAGCCTGAAAACAACGAGGACGTACTTTCTGATCGAAGGCTTTCTTTATCCTGCTCTGATACAACCGACCATGTGCCATGGCTGCCAACCTCTTCTCTTCAATAAGGTTCAACTGATCCAGTCTGGAACGCACCCACTCAGCTTCATCAAGTTTCACGTCTGCCAGAATTCTTAAAGAAGGAATCTCAACCTCTAATGGTAGAACTGCTTCCATACCATATACCAGTGAGAAAGGAGTTTCCCCAGTCGAAGTGCGTACTGAAGTACGATAACCATGTAAAGCATAAGGCAACATCTCATGCCAGTCTTTATATGTCACTACCATTTTCTGCACAATCTTCTTGATGTTCTTATTAGCTGCTTCAACAACCCCATTCATCTTCGGACGATAGGGAGAAGAGTTGTGATGGTCAATCTTAAAGCTCTGACATAACTCCTTCATCATCTTGTTATTCAAATTCAAACCATTATCAGTAATGATTCTCTCCGGGACTCCATACCGGCAGATGATGTCCTTCTTGATAAATCTGGCTACCACTTGTCTGGTGACGTTGGCAAATGAGGCTGCTTCTACCCACTTCATGAAGTAATCGATGGCAACCAAAATGAAATGATGCCCATTGGAAGCAGTAGGTTCAATCTTTCCGATCATATCAATGCCCCACATGGCAAAGGGCCAAGGCGATGACAACACATTTAGAGGAGTAGGCGGTACATGCACCTTATCTACATAAATCTGGCATTTGTGACATTTCCGGGCGTATTTAAAACAATCAGACTCCATAGTCATCCAGTAATACCCCACTCTCAATAGCTTTCTAGCCATAGCATGCCCATTGGCATGGGTACCGAAGGAACCTTCATGAACTTCTTCCATTAACAGGCCTACCTCGTGTTCATCAACACAACGTAGCTAGACCATGTCAAAGTTTCTCTTGTACAACACGTCATCTTTGTTCAAAAAGAAGTTTCCTGCCAACCTCCTCAGAGTTTTCTTGTCTTTGGTAGATGCCCCAGTTGGGTATTCTTGACTCTTCAGAAAGACCTTAATATCATGATACCAAGGTTTGCCATCTGAGACGCCTTCAACTGCAAACACAAAAGCCGGTCTGTCTAGACGCATGATTCTGATTGAGGGAGTTTCGTTCCAACGGTTTACTTGATACATTGAAGACAACATTGCCAACGCATCTGCCATCTGATTCTCCAACTGAAGTATATGATGGAAATCCACTCTGTCAAAGAAAGGCAACAACCTTCTGGCATAGTTGTTATAAGGCACGAGATTTGCTTGACGAGTTTCCCATTCACCTGTAATCTGATTGACCACCAACGCAGAATCACCATAAACATCGAGGTTCTTGATTCTCAAATCAATTACTTCTTCTAACCCCATGATGCATGCTTCATACTCTGCCTCATTGTTGGTGCATACGAATGCTAATCGGGCAGTAAAGGGTATATGAGAACCCTTTGGAGTTGTAATGATTGCCCCAATTCCGTTACCATATGAGTTAACAGCCCCATCAAAGACTAATTTCCATTGAGATCCAATTTCAGGTCCTTCATCAGGCAAAGGCTCTTCACAATCTTTCATCTTCAAATACATAATGTGCTCATCGGGAAATTCAAACTTCATCGGTTGATAATCCTCAATTGGCTGTTCAGCGAGATAGTCTGAAAAACACTTCCCTTAATGGCTTTTTGGGAAACATACTGAATATCGTATTCTGTCAAGACCATCTGCCAACGGGCTATTCTACCAGAAAGTGCCTGCTTCTCAAACACATATTTGATCGGATCCATCTTCGAAATCAAAAGGGTTATGTGGTTTAACATATACTGCCTCAAACGCTTAGCTGCCCAAGCGAGTGCGCAACATGTTTTCTCGAGCATCGAGTATCTGGACTCACAATCAGTAAACTTTTTACTCAAGTAGTATATGTCATGCTCTTTTCTACCTGACTCGTCATGTTGACCGAGCACACACCCCATTGAGTTCTCAAGAACCGTAAGATACATAATCAATGGCCTTCCTGGCACTGGCGGCATAAGGACCGGAGGTTCCTACAAATATTCTTTTATTCTCTCAAACGCCTTTTGACAATTTTCATTCCACCTGACCGCTTGATCTTTTCTCAACAACTTAAATATCGGTTCACAAGTGGCTGTGAGATGAGAAATGAACCTAGCAATGTAGTTCAATCTCCCTAAGAACCCACGAACCTCTTTTTCTGTTCTCGGTTCAGGCATCTCTTGTATGGCTTTTACTTTCGCCGGATCAACTTCAATACCTTTTTCGCTAACAATAAACCCCAGTAGTTTTCCAGATCTCACCCCGAAGGTGCACTTGTTTGGATTCAACCTAAGTTTGAACTTTCTTAACCTTTCAAACAACTTCTGAAGATTCACCAGATGCTCTTCCTCCGTTTGTGACTTTGCAATCATGTCATCAACGTAGACCTCGATCTCTTTATGAAGCATATCATGAAAGAGAGTCACCATCGCCCGCTGATAAGTTGCCCAAGCATTTTTCAATCCAAAGGGCATCACTTTGTAACAGAAAGTTCCCCACAGTGTTATGAATGTCGTCTTCTCCATGTCCTCTGGGGCCATTTTGATCTGGTTATACCCAGCAAAACCATCCATGAAGGAGAACACAGAATATTGAGCAGTGTTGTCAACTAACACATCAATGTGAGGAAGCGGGAAATCGTCCTTCAGGCTTGCTCTATTCAAATCTCTATAGTCAACACACATCCTGACCTTTCCATCTTTCTTAGGCACATGCACAATGTTAGGAGCCCATGGAGGATAATTTGTCACAGCGAGAAATCCGGCGTCCAACTGTTTCTGAACCTCTTCTTTAATTTTGACAGACATTTCCGGTTTCGTCCTTCTCAGCTTCTACTTAACTGGAGCACGTCCTTCTTTGAGGGGTAGCCGGTGTACCACGATGTCAGTATCGAGCCCAGGCATGTCTTGGTAAGACCAGGCAAAGATATCCACATACTCTCAAAGCATTTCAATCAATCTTCCCTTTACGGTGTCTTCCAGAGCGGCCCCTATCCTCACCTCTTTTCTTGCGTCCTCGGTTCCCAGATTAACAACCTCAATCTCCTCCTGATGCGGAAGAATGACCTTCTCCTCCTGTCTCAATAGTCTGGCTAATTCCTCGGTAGTTCACAATCTTCGACAGTCTCTTCTTCAGCCTGATAAATGGGATTGTCGAAGTCATATCGAGCCATAGCTGAATCATGAGTGGTGGAATCTGAACAAGGAAACCTGCATGATTGATGGTTTATGTTTATTATGTATGCAACAAATAGAAACACATTGCCATTTTGATGTGATTTTTATGCACAAAAATAAAAATAGAAAAACAGGGATAAAAAATATTTGAATGTGGAAACGTCCTTTATTAATGATGAAGTAAACACGCAAAAAAAGTTAAAGCCCTACAAACAAGAATCACTACGTCTTGGGCAGAACGTAGGATTAACATAGCAGGAAAACAAAAGCAATTACTCTAAGCCGGTCACTTGGATGACTTTCTCTGATGACCAATTGCAGAGGGTTTGACCCGGTGTACAGGGGTGGATCCAACTATCCATGTCACAGTCACTATCCCCATCTTCGTCAATAGCATTAACCCTATCAAAGAACACACCTGCGTTGGTAAAACGAACTGGACCATAGAACTTCGGAGGCTCTTCTTGACGCCTAGGTGGTTTATACCCTATCCCATAAGTGTTCCTCTTCTCTTGAACTTCAACAACTTGGCCCCACCTTTGTGAACTTCCAGCTTCAACCACGGCCCTGGCATCTTTGAATGAGGACATTGAGACCTCAGGCCGATTCACCACTGCAGGCTGCTCTACCACTTCAGACTGGATAACACCTTTAGGAGGTTCATCAGAAATTTTTACTGTCTCGAATCCTTGGCACAAAGTCTCGTGTATCTCACCATCAACTTCTACATACTTGAAGGTAGACAACTGGCTTATCATAATGTCTTCCTCCCCACAAACTGTTACCACATGACCATCCACCATATATTTCAGCTTTTGGTGTAGCGTAGATGTCACAGCTCCAGCACTGTGAATCCATGGGCGTCCCAATAAACAACTGTAGGCCGGCTGGATATCCATGATGTAAAAAGTAGCATCAAAGAACTCTGGACCTAATTTAATAGGTAGCACAATCTCTCCAAAAACGGACCTTTTAGACCCATCAAAAGCACGCACCACCAAATCACTTGGTGTGCATATCAACCCACAGGTATTCAGCTTTATCAATGCTTTCTTAGGAAGAACATTCAACGAAGACCCAGTATCCACAAGTACATGAGACAACAATGACCCACGACACTCAACAGAAATATGCAAGGCATTATTGTGGTTTCTCCCAACTGGAGTCAGATCTAAATCAGTGAAACCCAAACCATTGCCAGCATTCACATGCGATACAACCCCTTCTAGCTGATTGACAGATATTTCCTGAGGAACATAAGCAGCGTTCAAAACTTTCAAAAGTGCATTTCTGTGAGCTTCTGAACATAACAACAGAGATAAGATGGAGATCTTTGATGGTGTTTGGTGCAATTGATCAACAATCATGTACTCGCTTTTCCTGATAAGCCTCATAAACTCTTCCACATTCTCTGAAAAAGAGTTGTCAGCTGGCTTTACTGTAGAATCACTCACTACTGGTGTCTGCACGGTATCATCCATGACCTGTTTTCCCTTGTCTTGTCTAGAACCACTGGGTTGACCATCAGCAGGGATAAAGACCCTACCACTCCTTGTAATAGCATCAGTTTCAACTTTACCCTCAGGACTAGAATTTTTTGCCGAAGTTTCCACCAGTTCATGCTTCTGCCCATTAACAAATACATTAGCATCATAATTCCAAGGGACGGCTTGGGTACTTTCATACGGAATTGGCTTAGGGCCTGAAATAACAATCGGCGCCGGTCTCGCTGGCCCTGATATTACAACTGTCTTGAAAGGAATAATAATAGTAGCAACATCATCATTAACAACTTCTTTTTGCTGATCACAACAGTCGAATTACAAACATCCTTCATCAATCAAACCCTGAATCCTAGACTTCAATAGACCACAACCATTAATATGTACCATGCACTCTGGACAAATTTCATCACAGCCGGGATATACCCCACCTTTTAGCAGCTTGTCATTTACTACCTTCAACGGTGTCTTCAACTCATTCACATTCATAACCAGGTTCAGAGACTCACACTCTTCTATCACAGCATTAACCCCTGGCCCACCATGGTTAGGCATCGGGTTCTGCACAACATTAGGTCCATCATTAGCGAAACTGATAGCCTTTGAATCTACCAAGTCCTGGACTTTATGCTTAAAAGCTTTACAGTCCTCAAGATGATGCCCAGGTGCCCCAGAATGAAAATCACAATGGGCGTTAGGATTGTACCCGGGAGGCGGAGTACCAATAGGAGGAGCCAAAGTTCTCTTTTCAACTAACTTCAACTGAAGCAAATGCTGAAACAATTATGAATATGGTAAAGGTGGAGTATTAAAGTGTCTATCAGCTGTTCTCTGTCTGGCTTGATACTGGCGTTGAACTCGGTTCTATTGTTGAGGCGCTGCTTGAGGTGGAAGTGCTGCAGGAATAACCACTAAAGCCACCCGCTGGTTATAGTTTTGTTGTTGTTTCCCCTTTCCCTTATAGGATAAGACATAATTGGCTTCTTCTTTCCTTTTATAGTTCACGTACGGCTTCTTCCCCTGACCAGAAGATGATTCATCACTGCCTGAGACCTTCCCAGCTCTAATCCCACTTTCTACCATCTCACCTAACATGATCAAATCTGTGAACTTGCCTAGCGCGCAAGGCAATAATTTCTCATAATAATGTTTGGGCAAGGTGTCCATGAACATTTTCAACATTTCTGTTTCCAACATTGGCAGCTGCACCCTCGCCGCCAACTCGCGCCATCTCTGCGCATACTCCTTAAAGGTTTCACTGCTTTTCTAGGACATGCTCTGTAGCTGTGTACGATTGGGAGCCATGTCGGTGTTGTATTGATAGTGTTTGATAAAAGCCCCTGCCAGCTCTCTCCAACTACAAACGTCTTTCCTCTCTAGCTGCATATACCATTCCAGGGATGCCCCATATAGGCTATCCAGAAAGCAATGCATCATCAACTTCTCATTCTTTGCATGAGCAGCCATTTTACTTGCGTACGCCCTCACATGAGTCCTTGGGCAAGTCATGCCGTTGTACTTTTCAAAAGTAGGAATCTGAAACTTGTGTGGGATAATGACGCCTGGAACCAGTCCCAGATCATCCAAGTCCATACCCAAAGTATTTTGATCCACAACCCCCTTCAACTGCTCTTCAATCAGCTGGATCCTTTCATCATTAACAACATGGATACCAGCATCCATGCTTCGCACAGAGAAAACATCGTCTTGCTGGTCATCATAGTGATGGCCATGAACTGCACGAATAGTGCTTCCTCCTCCTACCAAAGAAGGAATTGGCACTCCACCTTGAGCTCCATTCTGAGCAAGATTTCCGTTACTAGCTCCGCCAGAAGGAATAACATGAGTATGAGCACCGCCATGTAGTACACCGTTCTCATCAATTCTTGCCACGAGAGGTTGCACCAGGGTCCTGAGCTCTTGTTGCTCCTGTGCAACTCCTTCCATCATTTCTATAAACTGGTCAATACGCGCCTGCATAGCAGCCATCTCGACTTGCATCTGTTCCATGATTCTCTTCTGGTTGGACCGGGTAGAATACCGATGAATACATTAGTCAGCAATCCTGTCTGAAGAAAGGAGAACATAAGAAAACCAGAGATAAACCTGTTATACAAAAATGATTATGATTATGCAAATGCAAATGAACATGTTTGAATATTTACAGGGCGATCCACCCCTTGATTCCAGTTTAAAGATAAGATAGGATGAAACTGCTGCTCATATATAAATCAGAGAAAAATCACTGTCAGAGATTACAACCCAAAATAACATAATAAGTCTGAAACAAAAGAAGCAAAGATCCCAACCAACAATCATGGTGGTGACCCAAAACATAAAGGAAACCAAACTACAGAGTATCATCAATACGCGAGTTCTCTTCAACCATCATGATCTTGCACCCTTTGAGGACCACTGCCTGAGCTAGAGCTTTCTCCCCTAGACCTCTTCACCTCCGCTCGTATCTTCAGCTCTTCTATGGTTGCTATGGCTCCATTTAGTCGTTCCTCGACTGTGTGTCTTTGGAACGTCCCTGATAAGATCTCCTCGTTTTTCTTCCTGAGCTTCAACTTCAGACTCTCAATCTGCTCCAAATACTTATCCTCCTTCTGCTTATTGGCTGTGATTGCGGTATCTCGGTAAGCATTGAACTTGTGAATCTTCGACCAGGCCTTGGCTAAGTCTTCCTTCTTGGATTTGAGAATCTTACTAACACCTCTTAGAGCTTGCCCTACCTTTTGCCTGGTTATGACCTCTTCAGCTAGCTCTTTTTCTTTCTTAGCGAGAAGCTCTGTCTTCAACTTTGCGACGTGAAAAGCTTCACCTCGCTCATGTTTCAACTGGTAAATTTCTTTTTGCAGCGCGCCGTTCTCCTCTAGAAGCTTCTCCTTTTCAGCCCACAGTTTGTTATACTTCTCTATCTCAATCGTGGTTGGAGGTTCAATCAGCAAGGGGTAAGATGGAGGTTCTCTGCATAACGGTAGAAGTACACTCTCTACTCTCTTCTGAATCCAGTCCTCATATGCCGGGAAGGCTTTGTTGTTACACTTTCCAAAAGAAGTCTTTCCTTTCCTGTGGTGATCTCTCCAAGCATTTGCAGCTTCTTTTAACACCTCCAGATTAGCTTCCTCACTCACAAATAGAGACTCTTGAACATCTTTGCCCTTCGGCGGCTCTTTCAAAGCATACCCAAATTGCCTAATAGCAAGAATAGGGTTGTAATTAATTCCCCCTTTTCTTTCTATTAAAGGTACGTTTGGGTAACCTCCACAACTAATTAGGATCTCCTGGCCCAGCAAATCACGATTGATCCAAATCAAGTTGTCAACCCTTAATCCCATCAATCTTCTTGACCAATCCAACATTTCCTTGGTGTCTACGAATTCCCCAGATTTGGGAAGGCGATCAGCGAACCACTTGTAGAAAATTGGAGCACAAAAGTAAAGAGGTCCTCCTCTCCTCTTCTCATTCTTATAGTGCATCGAAAAATACAGATCCCCAAGCAAGGTAGGTACCGGATTCTTCGTGGTGAATATCCGGACGGCGTGCACGTCTACAAAATCCTTCACATTAGGGAACAACGCCGTTCCATAAACACACATAGCTAGAATGGCATTGAACACCGGCCAACACTTAGCCTTAGCACAAGTAGTAGCCTGCTCGATCAAAAACTTCGTGTGAAAGCCTTTATAACCTCCTTTACTAGCAACATTTCTCTTCAACAAAGACTGATCCAAACGTAAAGCAGCAGAAACCTTTTCCAGATCAGGAAATTCCTTAGAAGGATAGAAGGGAGCTTCTTCTTTGACTGAAACATCCAAAATGAGAGCAAACTCTTCCAACGTCGAAGCTAAAAGATAATCCGCAAATAGAAAACACCATAGGTGAGGGTCATAGAACTGCACCAGAGTGTGCAGAGCCCTGAATTCATAGTTGGTAACATCTCGGGCGAAACTCAGAATCCTCCCATATTCTCCTCTAAAATCTGCCAATACCCCGGGTTTTGCCATAGCCGAGATCTTGTGCACAACATCTAAATGTAGCTCCGGGAACTTGTACGAGATGATATTCTTTCTCTCTCCAGTGCTAGTATTCATCATGGACAGTCTTCGGTCAACCGAAATCAAAGTTAGGATGCAACCCTACAAATGAACAAACATGTTAGAATGCAAAATGATGATGCAAAATGCAAACATGGGATCAAGGTATCCACGATGCTCAATGCTGCTGTTGTTCTGCTGACTGAATAAAACCCTGAATATCAGAAACCCAAAAATCCAGAATAACGGCCCACTCAAACTGCCAGAATATCAGGATAATAACAGTACACTGATGAGAAATCTGGAAAACCGTGTAGGTTGAAGGTTTTGGTTACCTGCAAACCTGCAAACACCCATCCCCTCTCACATGTGGGTTCTAGAAAACCGAGGATCCTCAATATCATGGGCTCTCAGGTCGAGAAATGATGATACGTTCACCATTTCTGGTTTGGCATCATCATCAATCGAGTAGGCCTCAACTGATTCCCCTCAAAAGGATGTCCTATAGTAAGTTCCCAGCATTGGGTCCTCGGATCGACAAGCGTAATGGGTTTGCCATTTCTGGTATGCCATTATCACATGTCGGGAGGAGAGGCGTTGCTGAGTCCTCGGGAGACGGTCGCCAGAGTCGACAGTTTTCCAGGTTATATTCCATCATCTTCCCCAAATGAGCAGGATAGAACATTACCAAGGAAACCTCGTCTGGATGTGGAGTTTTCATGTATACTAAGTCTGGCCAAATGCCAAACAAGTCACACTACTTTCCACGCTAATCATAGGTGTATGCTCAAGCCTGGGTATTGGGCTTTTCTCTCATGAATCCAACCCACCCTACAAACAGAAAATCCAGCAGCAGAATAGTACAACATAATAATGAAATACAATGCAATAAATATGGTAAATACAATAAAATAGTAATACAGTAATACAGCAAAATACAATAAAATAAAGCACACCAAATAAACACCCAATGAAAACAAACAAACAAGCGCTAGGATTGACTCGCAAAAGGGGATGGACCAGTAAGAGGTCAACCACTCCCCAGCAGAGTCGCCAGCTGTCGCTCCCGATGATTTGCATCCATGGTACAAACGCGAAAGTGGTGCGGAAAACAGAGTCGCCAGCAATGTGTATTTATCCCAAGAGATGGAAAGGAAACACTGCATAAACCTGAGGGAAGGGAAAAGCATGGTCTCGCGACCAAGAGAAATGGGTAAGGGAGTCGGTTACGCGAAGGGAATGTGTTAGCACCACCACGCGTCCATCGTACTCGATGGGATCCACGCTTGTTGTCTCGATCAAAGGGTGTCGTCATCTGGAGCTCCACTGCAACTGGAAAGAAAGGAACGGGAACGGAAGAGAGAGGAGAAACGGGGAAGAAAAGAAAAGAAATGACTCGATTAGGACATTATTGTTGTCCTAGGCCTACGTATTCCCTCGTGCAATGGGAAAGTCAGAGTCAACATAGTTCGGACACGAACTAAGGGGGGAGGTTGCTCGCCAAGACATCGCCGTCTTGTGCCTACGTATCCTCAATCGGACGAGAGAGAGGAAATCAGAGCAGTCGTAGTTTGACCTAACGAGGTCGGTTAGTGTTTTTTATGAGTGACGTTAGATTCGCGTCCGGCAGTTAGGGTCGATGCCTGTTTGCGACTTAGACGGAAAGTAACGTGCTCTTTTCTGAAAATGGTCTGGAACCAAACAATCCCGAAGGATAAAAAGATTTGAATTTGTTTTTGTATTTTTTAGACAGAAGTGGATTGAAGTTAGTTCGTAACTTACATTGCACCAAAGTCTACCATGTGGGAACGAGTGAATCGCATGGCCGCCCCCAAATAGGACGTATGCTAAACACTCTAGAAGAGGAGGGGAGACCCCTCGTTCTTCATTTCCTACACTTAAGGCTCGAGCGCAATATGCGTTATATTTTATTAAGTGTTTTTAAAGAAGTTATGAGATGTGAAGAGAGAGGACTCAATGGAAACTCTAACCTAAAGCTAACATGCAAAGGAGATCCTAGGGTTAGTGAGGTTTAGGAGAGAAACAATTACCTAAGACCTAATGCTAGTCCTACTCCAAGCTTAATCAGAAATTAAGTTGGACTAGGTAGCTCTAAGGGGAAAGGAATCCAAGACTTAAACAAGTCTTGAGATTCAATGGGAAAGAAAGAGTGAAAGAGATGAAGAAGGAAGAGAAAGATAAGAAAAGAGATGGGGCAGCAAGCACATCATAATCATCATATTCAAATCACATAATTAAACATGCTTCAAAGATCATACAAGAACATCTCAAGTATACGAGTGAAAGCACACAAGAAAGGATGCAAGTAAACTTGCATAAGAAGTACAATTAAGAATCAATGAACTTTACACAAAGATGAAATGGATAAAGTAAGATGAACATGAATCCAAGTCAGAACTTAAGATATCTCATAATCAATCAATTCAAACATATAAGAATGCTTCACAACATGATGCATTATGAGCCAAAGAAGCAACAAAACAATTGATAATGATATGCATCATACAAATCAAACCATAATGAACATATGAAGTGAAAACCAAGTAATGAACTCAAGAGGGCAGTAGCATATGCATCAAAAACATATCAAGATCAAACTCAAGTCACACAAGATGAATCATTAAGCAACACATTCCAAACATGCATCAAAATTAATCAAAACATCCGCTTATCAATCATGCAAGCAAACCAAAGGACATGTGAAGCAAAGAGTGAGAACATGTCACATAAAGCAACTTAAACCAAAAGGGGCAGAACCTCTAACATGTCATTCAAGTCAAACAAAAGGCCTCATGCATTGGTTGTATCAAACAAGGAAACATTTCACAAGATTAAGTCAAACATGCCATTGAATTCAAGTCAAAACATCATCAACTTAGAAAATCAAATAAAATAGGAAAATGGATCAATGAGGATGACTCTAAATCCATAAACAAGCTCAAACAGAATAAGATCACACCATATAATAATTTCAAACATCAATCAATCACAAGTAAACAAATACACTCAAACTAGGTCAAGTGTCTAAGCATGCCTTAACCAAATTCAAACCACAAGTAAAAATCAACAAAAAATAGAAACATGCTTCAATAAAATCTCAAGAAATTATCAAAGACAAGTATAAACATCCAATTAACATGTGCAAAAATATTGGAACATAATTAGTTCAAGAACATGTTCAAAAGTGGTCCACAAGGCAAGGTATGCAGAGAATCGAGCAAAGATCGAGGATCCACAAGAGTTGAATGGCAAGTCACAAAAAGTAACTCAAACCATCATCAAACCAACATTAAAACAACCTCATATCAATGTCTAAGAGTGTGCAAAAGAGTGGCTTAAGAAGTGGCTCACAAAACACCAAAATCAAACCTTAATCATGGAATCGACAAACTAGAACACCCTCCAAAATAAATTCAAAATAAAATATTAAAATAAACGAAAATTAAAAATTAAAAATATGAAAAATAAAAAGAGAAGTCAAAGATCATAAAATAAATTAAATAAAATAAAATAAAAAAGAACAAAAAAGTGGGGTGCAGTAGTAAAAAGGAAAGAACATGATTTCTGGCTGAAGCGTGTCTGGGCCGAAAAAGCAAGGGTGTGAACAGAAATTAGGCAAGGCCCGATGCAGAAATTCATTTAATTCATTCACATTTAGATTTTATAAAATAAATAAAATAAAATAAAAAGAAAAAAAAAACAAAGAGAAATGGAACGTTGTACATAGCACGCAGGCATAACTTATATCAACCGGTCACCAAAACATTTAAATCACTAAAAGACGAAAATGCCAACAAGCCAATCAAACCGTGACACATATTCGTCTTCCTCCCATGAACATGCAAGCATTCTCAAAAACCAGTAGCAGCCATATGAAATCGTTGCACATTAATATTAAAACACAAACTTGTTCCTCACATAAATCTCTCATTTTTCAACGAAACTTAAAAGTGTAAAAACCAAAAATGATCTATGCAACGAGAGGAATACCACCATGCCATTAGTTTTCACAAACACACACTCTAACACATACAAAAATGGAATACAAGTCACGGATTCAGGCACAAAAATCACATAATCAAAAGTTCAATACATGTTCAGATTCAAACATAAACCACCTCCTACCTATTGTAGGGCTCAGGTACAAATGCATGATGCAACCTATAACATTTAAAACTAAAGAACGAGAGAGATAAAGCTTAAAGAAGTTTACCTAGTGGAGACAAGTCCACCGCTTCTTCAACTTCCAGCAACAAAATAAGCCCAGAGAAATGTTCTTTGAGCTCCAAGGATGAAGAATCAAGAAAAATGAAGAAAACTTGAAGGAGAAATCCAACTCGAAGAGGGAGAAATTCTAGAGAGAGTGAGCTTCTCGGATCTGATCTTGCACAATGAGAGTCCTCTTTCATTCTAGGGTTTCTTCTCTTTAAATATGGTGGGTTAAGAGAGTTTATTTGGGCCTGAAATGTGGAATGGTTTGTTTGGAGTTTTTTTTGGCAAAGAAGGGAAGAGAAAGAGGGTGGTACGAATAGTGGCTTGTTGAGGGGGTTGGTAGTGATTCTTTTGGAATGGAATGGAGGCATGAAATTGGTGTGGATGGAAGGGCACGTGAGAGCATGAGTGAGGCCAGAACATTATGCCAAAAGTGTGAGTGGAATGAAGCCTTGTCAAGCAAGTTTGCTATTTGTCATATTTTGGCAAAGTTTTCAAAAGGTGGTATCAATTGTACATATCCTTGTTTGGCTACTTTGAGCAAAGTTTAGTGATGGAATCCTAGCACATAACTCGTGTGATTTAGGCAAGTTTTGGTTGCTGCCAAATCATGGTACATGATGCACAAAAAATAGAAACTTGCCAATGTGAAAATCTAGTCACGAGTGTCACTTTAGAGAACCATAACTCCTTGAATTCTTTGCCAAATGATGACATCTTGGGTTCAAAATAAACTTGAGACAACTTAGAACAAGTTTCATGTTGAAAACGAATTGAAACAAAGCCTTGAGTTATGTGAAAATCGGTCATGAAAGGTTGTCCCCAAATCTGCCCAAAGTAACTTAGAAAAATTCTAAGTTTTTTGAACTTGGTGAGATGCAAATGTCACACTTTGAGAGAACATAACTCACTCAATATCAAATCAAATGCCATGATTCTTGTGCTCATTTTGAAGAGAAAACTTCATACTACAACTTTCATGTGAGAAAGATTTCCAAATGAAACCTTGAACATGATAAAAAATGGCCTTTAAAGTGGTTAAGAACTTACTAAAAATAGTAAATCTCTAAAACCCTAACCTTCCCAAAATGGCAACTTTCAACTTCTTGATTTTTTTCATGATTCTTTTAGCATTTGTTGCTCAAATCTTGCCCAATGGTCACATATAACTTGAATTTCATGATTTTGACCTTGAAAAGTTAGGAGTTGACTTTTTCACTACACAGTTGACTTTATCCCCAATTCTTCTGATTTTCAAGCTTTTGATCAATTGAAACCCTTCTGAATCAAATTGATGGGCAATCTTCCATCCTTAGACACTTAAAGACATAAGGAATACCATGAAATCAAGTCTTGTCCAAAAAATCAGAAATAAACTGATTCTAAAGCAAACCTTAATTTTGGTACCTTCTGGTTAGGAGGAGATAACACATCCTCCATATTCAAATTCCTCTGAGTATGATGTGTGTCATGTCCACCAATGATGATATGTGCCACTTGGAGATGACAAACAATCAAAGAGCTTGCTCCTTTTAGGGTTAGATCTCAGAATCTCCAAAACCCTAATTTAGGAAATCAGGTTAGGAGAATGTGATTCCTTTGAATTCTCTCGCCAATCTTGATCTTATGATGAGATGGTGGACCAATTAAGACACATTGAGGCTTAAAGCTCCCTTGTAGCTCAAGGATTGATAGTATCAAGAATTTTCTCTCCCCTTAGCCCTTTGAACAATACACATGAACCTGTTGCTTAAAACCTTGAGAACATCCTCTTCACCTGAGTTATACCAACTAACTTGATCCCATGCTAAGAGCCAATGGTATGCAAAGATGATAATCCAAGAATGAAATGAAACATAAGCCAGTTAGAGGTTAGAAAAAAGAGAGGGCAAATTTCGAGGTGTTACACCCGGTTGATGGGATCTCTACTTCTATGAGAAGCACTGCTTCCATGCCATATACTAGAGAGAAAGGGGTTGCCCCCGTTGAAGTGCGGACAGATGTACAATAGCCGTGAAGGGTAAAAGGTAGCATCTCGTGCCAGTATTTGTAGGTTACCACCATCTTTTTAACGATCTTTTTGATGTTCTTGTTAGCCGCTTCTACCGCTCCGTTCATCTTGGGTCGGTAGGGAGATGAGTTATGGTGTTTGATCTTGAACTCAGCGCACAACTCTTTCATCATCTTGTTGTTCAAGTTGGATCCATTATCGGTAATGACCTGGCTCGAAACACCATAACGGCAGATGAGATTATTTTTGATAAATCGAACTACTACTTGTCGGGTTACATTGGAGAATGACGTTGCTTCGACCCACTTGGTGAAGTAATCAATGGCTACCAGGATGAACCGATGTCCGTTTGAAGCCTTAGGTTCAATCGTGCCAATCATGTCGATTCCCCATATAGAAAAAGGCCATGGGGAAGAAAGAACTTTGAGATGCGTTGGCGGCACATGGATTTTGTCTGAGTATATCTGACACTTGTGACACTTCCTCATGTACTTGTTGCAGTTGGATTCCATTGTCAACCAATAGTACCATGCTCTTAGGATTTTTCTCGCCATTGAGTGTCCGTTGGCATGAGTGCCAAAGGATCCTTCGTGAATTTCTCGCATTAACATGTCGGCCTCTGGTTTGTCTATGCAGCGAAGCAGAACCATGTCAAAGTTTCTCTTATAGAGTGTATCACTGTTTAAAAAGATGTTTTTAGACAATCTCTTGAGAGTTTTCCTGTCTTTTCTCGATGCCCCGGGTGGGTATTCTTGTTTCTGAAGAAAGCACTTGATATCATGGTACCAAGGTTTGTTGTCTGTGACTGCTTCGATCGTGAAGATGTAGGCAGGCCGTTCTAGGCGCATTATGTCGATCTTAGGTAGGTTGTTCCATTGACCTACACTAATCATGGAAGAGAGAGTGGCTAATGCATCAGCCATGTGATTCTCCTCACGAGGGATATGATGAAACTCAATTCTGTTGAAGAAGGGCAACAACCTTCTTACGTAATCTTTGTAAGGAATCAGTCCTAATTGGTATGTGTTCCAATCTCCTTTGATCTGATTAATAACCAGGGCTGAGTCGCCATATACATCCAAGTTCTTAATCCTTAAGTCGATCGCTTCTTTGAGACCCATGATACAAGCTTCGTATTCGGCCTCATTGTTTGTACACTTGAATGTCAGTCGGGCAGTGAAAGGAATATGGGTACCCTGAGGTGTTATGATGATTGCCCCAATTCCATTTCCATAATGATTGACAGCTCCATCAAAGATAAGTCCCCATTGGGAACCTGGTTGTGGCCTTTCACTGGGTAGCGGTTCATCGCAATCTTTCATTTTCAAGTACATGACATCTTCTTCTGGGAAGTCAAACCCGACTGATTCCTGATCGTCAATCGGTTGATGAGCCAAATGATCGGCTAAACCACTTCCTTTGACGGCTTTCTGAGCATGGTACTCGATGTCGTATTCTGATAACAACATCTGCCAACGGGCAATCCTTCCCGTGAGAGCAGGTTTTTCAAAGACGTACTTGATCAGATCCATTTCGGAGACTAACCAAGTAGTGTGACGAATCATATACTGGCGGAGACGTTTGGCTGCCCAAGCCAGAGCACAACAAGTTTTCTCAAGCATAGTGTACCAAGTCTCACAGTCGGTGAATTTCTTACTCAAATAGTAGATGGCAGACTCTTTTCTTTTTGTTTCGTCTTGTTGGCCAAGTACACAACCCATAGAGTCTTCCAAGACTGTTAGGTAAATGATCAACAGTATCCCCTCCACTGGAGGTGATAGAATCGGTGGGTTCAACAGGTATTCCTTGATACTATCGAAGGCAGTTTTGAAATCTTCTGTCCAAACGCAGTCCTGATTCTTTTTGAGTAATCTGAAAATCGGCGCACATGTCGCGGTCATGAGGAATATGAATCTGGAAATGTAATTCAAACGTCCCAGGAATCCCGTGACTTGTTTTTCAGCCTTTGGAGAAGGCATTTCTTGAATGGCCTTGACTTTGTCAGGATCAACCTCAATCCCTTTCTGGCTGACGATGAACCCTAAAATTTTCCCTGAACGGACACCGAATGTGCATTGTTGGGATTCAAGTGGAGTTTGTACTTTCTCAGTCGCTCGAATAGTTTTGACGGGTGGGCCACATGCTCCTCCTCTGTCTTAGATTTTGCAATCATATCATCGACATACACTTCGATTTCTTTGTGTATCATGTCATGAAACAGAGTAGTCATGGCCCTTTGATAGGTTGCCCCAACGTTCTTCAAACTGAACGACATTACCTTGTACCAAAAAGTGCCCCATGGGGTGATAAAGGATGTTTTCTCCATGTCTTTCGGCTCTATCTTTATCTGATTATAGCCCGAGAATCCATCCATGAAGGAGAAGACTTTGAACTTTGTTGTATTGTTAACCAGCATGTCAATGTGTGGTAAGGGAAAGTCATCCTTTGGACTAGCCTTGTTTAGATCTCTGTAATCCACACACATTCTGACCTTTCCGTCCTTTTTCGGAACTGGTACGATGTTGGTTAACCATTGAGGATATTCTGATGTGGCGAGGAAACCCGCGTCAATCTGTTTCTGGACTTCCTCTTTGATTTTAATGGCCATGTCTGGATGAGTCTGTCTCAACCTTTGTTTTACTGGTGGACATTCTGATCTTAACGGTAGATGATGTTCCACGATGCTGGTATCCAACCCTGGCATGTCCTGATAGGACCAAGCAAATACATTAGGAAATTCTTTGAGAATCTTCATCAAACTCTCTTTGACAGTCGGACTGAGCAGTGCCCCAATCCTGACCTCTTTTCTCTCTTCCTCTGCCCAAGTTGACCGTTTCCAACGACTCTTTGTGAGGTTTAATGGACCTTTCCTCTTGTCTGAGTAATCGAAAGATCTCTTCTAGAATTTCTTTGTCATCTTCTTCTTCAGCCTCAAATACCGAGAATTCAAAGTTGGGAGAAGGCATTGGATCGTATGTTTCAATGGGGTTTAAAATAAGCAATCTGCATGACGTGATGATTGTTTTTTAGAAGAGATAAAGAGAATGCAAGAGTGCGTGCAGTTTAATTTTTTTGAAAGATGCTTGTTTTTATTATTTATTGTTTTTTAGGATTACCATTTTCTGAAAAAGCGAAAAGAGAAAGCAACAATAAATGCGGAAATTACAGAACGCCGTTTATTTATTTATAAACTTGTCGATTCTTGAAACTACAGCCCTATAAAACAAAACTCTGTCGCTTTGGGCGAAGTGAAGAGGTATTTACAGAAAAGTGAGCGCTATCAAAATATCTGTTTCACCTGGGCAGGGTGAAAGGTTAAAGTAAAGATGGCCATTACTTTGACTTATGAACGATCTTCGAAACATCGACTGCAACCCATTGGCGGTGAACTCCTCGGTGAATCACAAAATTCGGTACCTTCCTTGATTTGTCTTCAGAAATAACGCTGATTTCTGGCGGAGCAGGATCATTGGAATCTGTCTCCCAGGCAAAGTTGCCGTAGGAGGATTCCTCAGTTGTATTTTGCATAGTCTTTGTGCTCTCAGGTAGATCTCCCCATCCAGTTGGTTGGATGTCCTTGAGCCTGATACGAGAGCTTTCAGGAGTGGTGTATTTGACCATGAAGTCGTATTTGCCACTCGGTTGTCCCAAGGTGTCCCACACCTCTTTGGAATTGGAGGAGTCATCCCTTTCGATGACGTTGACCTCGGGAAAAGCACAGTTAATGAATTCTAGTCCTGCAAACTTTGCAAATTCATCGTCGTGCTGGATATTTTCTGAATGCCCTGAGTGTTGATCCCATGATTCGGTGGGGACACAGGTATTCTTTTCGATGATGCTGAGTTGATAAACATCGTTGGGCTGATTCTGTTGCCCCGAGTCTCCTGGGTACGGCTGCCACATAGGCAGGCCATCCATCGGGCCATAATAGTCGTGGTCAAAGTTGTATTTCATCGGAGTGTCCTCCTCTAATGAATTTGGTGGATCACGGCATCCTTCCGGATCACAATCTCAGTATATCATTTCGACATCTGACCTTGGTATAAATCTCGGACTCTGTGCGGGATAGAAAAATGGCGTAGGCACCTCTTTCTGAGACATATAACCATCCTCATTAAGATAGGACTTCCATTCCTCATCTGTGTCGGAGGAATCTCCCTCGTTGATGGTATGTACTTCTTGAGACACTGGGTGAAGGAAACCTCCACTGTGGAAGAAATTTTGAATGGGATGAAAACTTTCATCTTTAGTAGTCTGGGTACAGGTTGAGGAAAAGCCAAGACCTTTCTGTGTCTTGTTATCAGTAGGAATGACAAGCTGTCCCCATCCTTTTGCGTTGTTACTCTCGATTACTTTGAAAGCATCTTTGTACGAGGAAATCGATGTTCCTTTTTCTGATTGATTCTCATTGCTCACCGAAAGCGCTTGGAACTGGGTTCCCACAACCTCATCGGGTTCTACACAAGTGGACAATGATAAGTTGCTCACGATCAAGGCTTGCTCTCCGCAGACCGTGACTAGTTGGTCATTCTTGAAGAACTTCAGCTTCTGGTGAAGTGTCGAAGTGACTGCCCCAGCCTGGTGTATCCAAGGTCTTCCCAACAAACAGTTGTATGTTGCTCGGATATCCATGACCTGGAAAGTGACTAGGAAAGTGTGAGGGCTGATAGTTATGGGAAGGTCGAATTTGCCGATAACTATTTTTCTGGACCCGTCAAATGCTTTGACGATGACCTCATTACCCCTCATCGGAGATCCTTTGAATGATAGTCGCATTAGAGTGGACTTCGGCATAACGTTGAGAGACGATCCGGTATCTACCAGTACGCTGGCTAAGGCATCATGCTGGCAGTTAACTGTGATATTGAGCGCCATTTTGTGACTTTTGCCTTCTTCTGGCAATTCCTAGTCACTAAACCCCAAGTTGTTGCAGGAAGTGATGTTAGAGATGATGTTGTCAAATTGTCTTATTGTTACATCTTGTTCCACAAAGGCCTGTTCTAAGACTTTCTGTAGAGCCTCTCTGTGAGCTTCAGAACTGAGTAAAAGAGACAACACATAGATCTTTGAAGGAGTTTGTAACAGCTGATCAACAATGTTGTATTCACTCCTTTGGATGAGCTTCAGCATCTCATCATCGTTCTTTGAAAGGTCGGGATCACTGGATTGATCGACTGGTGGATTGGGAACTTCCGTTTGAGGTTCCTCTTCTCTGTTAGGTTCTCCAACTCCTCTGTTGAAGATTCGACCGCTTCGTGTTACTCGACTGATGTCTGCAATATTCACGACGGATGGTAATGGAATTTCCTTTCCATTCTCAATTGTTGTTGCACCGTATTTGTAAGGGATCGCCTTAGCTAATTCATACGGTAGTGGTCCCGGTAGATAGATAACTACAGGAGCCTTCTGATTTCTCTGACTATCGTAAGTAACTTCAATCAATTCCTGGTTAAGAACCTTTTATTCGTCAAGTAGAGGGATGATGGTACAAACATCTTTGGTCCTTTCGTGATCAGAGATCACGACAACATCCTTAATCTGATCAACGAAATAGTCTGGCGTCCAACTGATTGTTCCAGAACTTGGACACGGTTGAATCACCTTGGGAGCCAACTGACTTTGAAGGGCTGCCCGGACGAGGTAACATCCTTGATTATTTTCTGAGCAGATTCTACAGCGCTCGTAGTTGTGTGGTGGCACCTGGCCACGTTCGCTTTGAATGCAGTGTAACCTTACTAGGTCTACTTCCATAGATCGGACATCCTGACTTTGATGTCTAGTAGGGTTCCCATTAATCACACTGATTTGTTGTGTGTCTTCGTCTAGATAGATCGGAAGCCACCAATGGTTTAACAAGTGTTGCAAAGTTCTTTGAACGAGAGCGCACCCTTGGTTACTCTCACGACATACTTTACAGCTCAGATAATCATGTGAAGTGGGAAAACCGAGTTGGACTTGCTTGGCGTGTAACTCCACCAAGCTGGTATTCATCAAACGAATATCGAATATTTGAATCATGTTGATCTGATAAGGATTTTTATCATGGTAGTCCTGGATCTACCCAAGATCCATCTGACGCTGGAGGGCCTCTTGTACAAAAGAGCATCCCTATTTGTTTACCGAGCAAATCAGACAGGAATTGTAATCGTGCCGCAGCAAATTATGATACTGGCTTTGCCTTGAGTGCATTGCCACTAAGTTGACATTCATTGCACGGATGTCGTGGTTCTGAATGATGTTGGAATTTGTATACGTCATATTAACTCCACGAACTCGGTGCTCTTGGATCCATCCGAGATCCAATTGTTCCTGTAGAGCTGATTGCACCACAAAACATCCTTGATTATTTTTAGAGCAGATATCACATTGGTGATAATTATGAGGTGGCACATGGCCGTATCCACTCTGTCTACAATGCATCTTGACCAGATTGGTCCTCAACAAGAGTACATCATGAATTTGATAGTTGTTGTTAGACTCTCCTTCTATCAAATTTACCGCAGCTTTCTCGTGTTGAGGCAACGGGTTCGTGAGAACATTCAGATTCGTATCTTTGAAAGATAAGATCCTGCTCCTAACAAGCTTTTTCACATCGGATTTGAAACTGAGACATTTTTATATGTTATGCCCTGGTCCTCCTTGATGGTAAGGGCAAGTCTGATCCACTTTGAACCAAAAAGGCAGATTCTCGGGTACTGTAAGAGGAGACCTGGTTTGGACATGCCCCTTGACCAGTAAGAGTGGAAACAATTATGCGTACAACATCGATATAGGGTCGAACCCTGGTGGTCGCGTTGTACGGTTGTTGTTATATGGAGGACGAGCCTGCTGAAGAGGTTGTTGTGTCCTTTGCTGATATTGCTGTTGATTAGGTTAGCTCTGAGCAACCTGAGGTTGATACGTAGGAACAGGCGCAGGGTTGATAGCAGGAGTTACAGCTGCTACTGGTCGGTACCATCGCCTTTGCTTTCTGAGAGAGATATTCCCAATATCCTGCTTTTTTTTCTTAGGGAGAGCACTACCGTATCGTTTTGTACTACTTGATGATCCAACATCTTTAACTAAACGTCCTTCTCAAACTGCTTCCTCAAGACGAATTCCCATGCCTACCATTTCAGTAAAGTCACTGGGCGCACTGGCAACCATTCTGTCGTAGTAAAATGAACTCAAGGTCTTTAAGAAGATCTTTGTCATCTCTTTTTCCTCAAGAGGTGGACAAATCTGGGCGGCGATTTCACGCCATCTCTGAGTATATTCCTTAAAGGTTTCCTTGTCTTTCTGTGACATGGCTCTGAGTTGATCTCTATCCGGTACCATGTCCAGGTTATACTTATATTGTTGAACGAAGGCAGCACCAAGATCTCTGAAAGTGTCTATCTTAGTGCGGTTTAAACCCATGTACCATTTGAGTGCGGCACCGGTTAAGCTATCCTGAAAATAGTGAATCAGTAGCTCCTGGTTCTTTGTCTGAGTTGACATTCGCCGAGCGTACATCACCAAATGGCTTTGAGGGCAAGAGTTACCCTTGTATTTTTCAAATTCGGGCACTTTGAACTTGTGCGGAACTTTCACATTGGGGACCAAACAAACGATTAGTCTTCATTTAAATTTTTACTCAAACATTATATTTCGACTTTGATGTCACTTTGCTCAAAATCCATTATTCACACAAATATGTCCTGGGATCTTTTCAAGATTAATCCCTTAGTTTTAATTGAAACTTGTTTTTTGTTTACTAATTTTCATGGTAAACTGGCGTTTATTAACCAACTTATTCACAACATTAACCATCTTTTTACACACCGGTAACCAACTTTGTTATAAATTTATATTATACATCTAATTGACATATTTTGTGTAGTTTTTGTTTCATACTTCCTGCCACAGTTTGAACGTAATGGACAGTTCAAACATTTGTTCAATACAGCGCTGCCGGAGTTGAAGAACAGTGTCGACGCCATTGTTTGTTGATAGGCATTTTGTTTGTTTAAAGAGGAAGAGCGTCGGCAAAATCGTGTGTTGTGAGAGGAACATGTGTTGCAAAACTGAGAGAACAACTTTGTAAGAGAGAATTTTCTATGAGGGATGAGAGAGAAACTAAAACCGAATTTAAAAATTTTCTTTTAGGTTAACTCTAAAACTCGATCATTATTGACCAAATTGTCCTTATTTATATTATCAGAATGTATAGAAGTAAAAAATATTGAAAAACAAGTCATGCTTCTATTTTCTTAACTGTATTGTGATATATATATATATAAAAGATTCAACACTAGTTAATTATGGTATGTAAATCTCATATAATAAAAATGTAATCTCTTTTAATAAGACTATAATAAAGTTGTAATCTCCAATGATAAAACTATAATAAAAGGTGTCCTATAATATCTTTTGACACCCTCCCTCAAACTCTAGTTGGTATTGTAGATTCCAACTTGAGTTTGCTTGATAGATCTTTGAAGCGCATCAAATGATGTGTTTTGGTGAAGATATCGACAGCTTGGTCTACAGAAGAAATAGGAACCAACTATATGGTGCCATTAGTAACATGCGCTTGAACGAGAAACAACTGTTTGCTTTTTGCTATGCCAAGAAAAAAGAGAACTCCCTAAGAAGAAATAATACCTTGTTGAGAAATAATCGGTTAGGTCGCCTACCCAATCCACATCAGAGTACCCAGATAATTCCAAAGATGAATTAGCAGAGAAGTGTAGACCATGAAAAAGATGACCTTTAACTTAGCAGATAATTTGAAGAACTACAAAGAAATGAGATGAACGAGGAGCAACCATAAATTGAGTGACTTTATGAACAACCTATGCAATATCATGGCCAGTGACAGTAAAGTAAACAAGACTACCAACAAGTTTTTGATACAAGGTGGCATCTTCAAGAGGAGTGTCGTCGAGTGGGGTGAGTTTGGAGTTGACTTCTAATGGTGTCAATTCAGTCTTGCAGTCTGTGATACCAGCTCGAGAAAGCAAGTCTGAGATATACTTGGCTTGGGAGAGATAATAACCTTTCGAGTCTTGAGAAACTTCAAGCCCCAAAAAATAACTAAGAGAACTAATGTCTTTCATTTCAAAGTGTTGACTGAGATATTGTTGTAATGCTAAAATTCCAGACTTATCATTTCCAATTATAATCATAGCATATACATAAAGAAGCAGGATAACAATACCATTATCATTTTTTCAAGTGAATAGAGCATAATCATGGGGACTAGAGAGAAAATAAAATTGTGTTAGAGTAGAGCTGAACTTGACAAACCAGGCTCTAGGAGCTTGTTTCAAACCATATAAGGCTTTTTAAAGCTTACAGGCCTTATGAGGATAATGATAACCTAGAGGAGGGTCCATATAGACTTCCTCTACCAAATCACCGTGAAGGAAGGCATTTTTGACATCCATATGAAAAAGCTTATATTTGCGAACTACAACAATGGCCAAAAGACTACGAATAAATGTTATTTAAACTACCAGAGCAAATGTCTATTCGTAGTCAATCCCATATTCTTGAGAGTACTCTTTGGCTACTATATGAGCTTTATAATGTGCAACGACTCCATCAGAACGAGTTTTAATTTTGTAGCTCCGTTTGCATCCAATAGGAATCTTGCTAGGATGCTTGAATTGCTTCAGCCATAGCTTACTTCCAAATGGGGTTAGTACTTGTTGCACGATAAGAAGAAGGCTCGGGAAGAGTTTTAATAGCAGAAAAATAATGATAATCATTAAGATAAGCAAGAGGATTACTTACTCTAGTGGAATGATAAGATTTAGGTACAATATCAACATTCAAAACAAGTTCAATAGAAGCAGGTGAGGATTGACGGGTATTGAGCTCATTATAGGTATCTGCATTAGAACTTGGAAATATCTCAACCGAGGTATTAGTGAAACAAAAAGAGTCAGTGATAAAAGAATGTTGAAATGTAGAAAGAGAGGAGAACATGGTGTTTTCCCAAAAGGTAACATGACATGAAATGCGTAATCTGTTAGAAATTGGATCCCAACAACAATATCCTTTATGTTCTGTGCCATAACCAAGAAAACAACACAAACGACCACGCGGTTGTTATTTTGTGCGCTCATAAGGTTACAAGAGAACAAAACAAGCACATCCAAAAGGTTTAAGAATGGAATATTCAGGAGGCTTACCAAATAGTTTTTCAAAAGGAGATAAGTTTTGAAGATTTATGATGGGAAGTTGATTAATTGTATATACAACATTAAGAGTTGCTTCCCCTCAAAACTTTTCTAGACGCGAGGCTGGTAGGAGAAGAGCACGAACTGAGTCAAGTATGTGACGATGTTTTCATTCAGCTCGACCATTTTTTTGGGAGGTGTGAGGACATGAGTGTTGAACCACAACGCCTTGCTGATTGAGAAATTGGAGCAAGGAAGAATTCTGATATTCCGTCGCATTGTCTGTTCGAAGAATCTTAATAACACATGAAAATTGTGTTTTAACCATACGAGTAAAGGAAATATAAATTTGAGGTAATTCAGATAACCACGTAAAACGAAAAAAATCGTCAATAAACAAAACAAAATAACGAAAACCATTTATTGAAGAAACAGGAGAAGGCCCACAAATATTTGAATGAATCAAATCAAAAGGACTATCTGAAATAGAAACACTACAATTAAAGGATAATGCAGGTTGTTTAGCAAGTTTACAATGTAAACAATAAAAATAAAAACTCAAACTTTGGGGAACCTAATAACCCACAAGATATTAAAGGTTGAATTTTGCTTACTGAGGCGAGGCCAAGTCGAAGATGCCATTAATGAATGGGGGAGTTCAGAGTAGCAGCAGATATATGATCTTTAGAAAGATGAAGAGATTAGAGCTTAAATAACCGACCCACCTTGCGACCCATCCCAATGATCTGCTTCATTTGTGGATCCTATACCTAAACACCAGAGGGAGAAAAATAAACATTAAGTCCTTATTCACATAATTGACCAATAAAAATAAGATTAAGTGTCAAATTAGGAATGTAATATGTGTTAGGAAGGGTGATATTTGAGGTGGATACATGACCAGTTTGAGTAATGTTCATTGTATTACCACTGAATGTGTGGATTGGTGGCAAAGAAGAAAAAATGTTGTAGAAGGTAATTATTTAATATCAATGGTCATATGATTACAACATGCAGAATCAAAGAACCAACGAGAATTATTGTGAGTAGCAGACATAGCAGTAAAGGTGTTGGAAGATATAACCTATTTGATTAAAGCTTCAATATCTCTCATAGTGATGGGAGTGGAACCCTCAGTGGTAGCAGCAGAGATGGAGGAAGATACCGACTTTTGAATATTATTAAATTTGAAGGAGCCATGATTTTGTTTTGGAGGTCGCGTGGGACAATGTTCAAGAATATGTCAAATATTATGACAATACCTACATTCAATAGTATGACAATTAGCAAATAAATGACCTATGCGATTGTAATTCTTACATGGATGATGATTCGATTTATGGTGTAAGAACCGAGTGGTTGAAAGAGCAATATTCATTTGAGGAGCTTTTTCTAAATTTAGGCGTGTTTCTTCAAAAATGGTTTCTTGAATAGTTGTATCTCGCGATGAAAGCGGATTTCAATGCAACAGTGAGGCTCGTACGACTTCATATTTAGGCCGAATAGCCATAAGAACTTGAATGAGATGTAGATGATATTCACTAATTTTGGCTAGAGATATTTGATGCCAAATTGGTTGGACTTGAGCAACAAAATCATTCACAGATTGACCAGATTCTTGCTTGATATTAAGAAGCGTGATCCACAATTGATAATAATGGGTGAGTCTAGTTGTTTGATAATGATTCTTCAAGAAATCCCAAATTTATTTTTTAGAATTGTAGTTATCAAATTGAATACGAATTGATGGTACGGACGTGTTGCATAGCCATTTGATGATCAGATGATTTTTGTTGTCCCAATCCTCAAAACGATTAGCAAATTTTGTTGTAGGTTCATTTTTTTCTCGAGTTGGTTTGACTATATCTATGGTGACTATGCTCCAAAGGTTGTGGTCGATCAAAAAGCTCTTTATTCCTTGAACCCAACGATTGTATTTTGAGCCGGCCAAGAGGTTGGAATGGGTTTAACGATCTCGGTTTTCTCCATGTCACAAAGATGAACAAAATGAAAGAGGACTGGGTTTGTACAGGTGCAGAGACAGAGCCGCGCAGAAAAAATAGGTAGGGCAAGGAACCAATGGGGAGATAGAGAAGGAAAAAATAGATGATCGATGACATATGCTATATATACCATTTTAGCAGGGTGTGTAGAATTAGAAAATATTGAAAAATAAGTCATGCTTTTGTTTTCTTGACTGTACTGTGATATATATATATATATATATATATATATATATATATATATATATATATATATATATATATATATATATATATATATATATATATATATATATATATAACTCAACACTAGTTAATTATGGTATGCAAATCTCCTATAATAATGCTATAATAAAACTGTAATCTCTTATAATAAGACTATAATAAAGTTGTAATCTCCTATAGTAAAGCTATAATAAAAGGTATCATATAATATCTCTTGACAATTTGTTTGAGAAATTACATAAAAACCAGTATTTCTAAAAATTATATACGGTGTAGGGTGTAGTGTAAATGTTAGTTGTCAAAATATAATTTTTGATCAAATTATTACATTTTTCTTCTTGATTCAAACAAATGATGTTGAAAATAATTCACAGCTAACAAACTTATGCAACATTTACTTTCTTGCTTTTGACTTCTATTATAAAAAAAATCCAGTAACACTACATAAGGTTTATATTATTAAATTCTCCCTTAATTCAACAAATGACTCAAGCTTTAATGGTTTAGGGAGGATATCAGCCAATTGATCTTGAGTATCACAATATTTTAATTTGATCACCCCATCCTTCATAAGGTCTATAAGAAAGTAAAATCTAACATCAATGTGCTTACACTTTCCATAAATAATCAGATTCCTTGACAACTTGATTAAGGATTTGTTATCACAGAAGATGATTGATCCTTTCTTTTGAAGTATCTTCAAGTGAGCCAAAACATTTCTTAACCAAACACCTTAACAAACACATGAAGCAGAAGCTACAAATTCTGCTTTTGCGGTAGACAATATGACTATTGGTTGTTTCTTTGAGGACCATGAGATTGACACTTAACCAATCTTGAAAACATGTCCGTAAGTGTTATTCATATCATCATTATCTCCTGCATAATCTGAGTCAGTCTAACCCATTAATTGCATATTGGTTGTACCTTCATGCTTATATAGAATGCCAAGAACTAATGTGCCCTACAAGTACCTCGTGATTCTTTTAATTACAACACGTTCATTTATGTAGGTCTCTCCATGTATCTAGCCACCAAGCACACGGAAAAGTCATGACAGCTTTGTTGGAAGGAGAATATGGACTCGAAGGGTATATAAAGGGGGGTTGAATAGACATTTCCTAAAAAGACCAATTTAAAAACGTTTACTTTTTGAAAGTTAGAGTTAGATAAAAAACGCTCTGAGTAGCTGAATTTTCATACAAAATATACGATTTTTGGATTTATCATAATATACACTTAATTAGAAATACAAAATGAGCGGTTGATGAAAATACTAAATGAGTCAACATTTCAATTGACAAAAAATTGATTTACACGAGATGTGTAAAGTGAGTGCTTTCAATAAAATAAGAAATCTAACATTACAGTTTTTAGAGTTAATCAAAAGTAAGAATGTTTTGGATCTCAATCTAACACAAACCTAGAACTTATATAAGAAATCACTACCAATGCGTTAAACCCTAATATCATGCGATTCTAAGAAAAAAATTAAATCTAAGTATGCAATTAGGAACAAAACATAAAAAAAAAAAAAGAGAATGAGAGATGATACACCAAATTTATAGGGGTTTGACATTTTGTCCTTGCTTGTTCCTGCTTGAAAAATGACTTCAAGCACAAGAGGGAGAGGGTGAATTGTGGTATTTAAAATTCGTAATTAATTTTATGATTTTCTCGATTAAGATCGTAATAGTAATTTTGTTTGAGTGATTTGTAGAGGAAATAAATAATGAAAGTAAATAGAGAAAATTAGAAAGGATATGGTTAGAGAGATTGCACCAGAGATGTATACATGTTTGTATGAATGTTGCCTTAGTCTCATCCCCTAGAGGTCGTCTTGAGAGCATGACTATAAATTTTGAGCTTTTGATTTATTTTATTGAGTTTAATGTGTTTAAATTATCTATTAGTGTGTTGTACGTAATTTGGTGGGATTGTTAGAGGTTGGGTAGAATTTATATGAATAATCACTATTTTTCATTTATTAAAAATAATAGAAATTGAATAAAATATGAAATAGTGAGATATGAGGGTTGAAATATAATAATGAAGAATTAGTGTGGTGAGGGGTAAGATCCCAAAAGATGAGGGGGAAAATAGAAATATTAAGAATTTAAACTAGGTTTTTGTTTAAAAGAAAAATAAGGAAAAGGGGGTTGGGAGGAAAAACAAAGTACATGAAAAACAGGCAAGATGATGGGCGTCAGCATGGTGACAAGATGATTGTTATGGTCCCTAAGGCAGACTTCTTGTCTCGGGCTTCACAGGATGACGAGTTTGTGTGGGGAAAGGGAGACAGGCTGTCATAACGACTGTCATGATGGGTGGTTGATCGCCAGCCCTTCGGTTGACCGGTTTTGGATCGTCGATTCAATTTTTTGAGTTATTTCTGATTCCACTGACTGTTAGTTGCTGTTTTGCGGTGTGTGATGTGTTGGTGAATGAAATTGATATGCTTTATGAGTTTTGTGAATACTTATGAATGTATGAGTAGGTGTTGTTGAATGCTATTACGATTATGCATTGGTGAGTCGTAATTATAAAGCATGATTATGTATGTTGTGATGGTGGCCTTATTTGTGAGTAAGTGGTTCGAAGGGTAATCAATGAATATTTATTACATTGGAGTGTTGTTGCATTGTCATGCATCATGGTGTACTGACTTCGGTCCAGTGTGGTGTCGTTGGCTTAAAAGGGGGACCAGTGACGGACCACTGATTCAGAAGGGGGGATTAATAAAGTGTGCTTATTCAGAAAGGGGATCAGTGACGTGTATGGTCAGAAGGGGGACCATTGGTGAGTGGGCTGAATCAGTACCATAAATATGATGTTCGAATTGGTACCACATGCATATAGAGTCGAGGAGTCGATGCATTGCATACATACCTGCCTTACGATCGAGTTATTATTATTATTATTATTATTATTATTATTATTATTATATGATATTCATGAATTGGTGATTGTTTGTTTGGGTGAGATATGAGTAAACTGTTATTGTGATTAATTCATATATTGGTGATTGTTATGTATGTGCTACCCTTGCTATCTTTTACACCGCTAACATATTTTGAGCGTATTCTCACATATGTTTGCTTTATTGTGGTGTTATGTACTTGATTGGAGTATATATATTAAGGTTGATGAGTAGTTATTATTTGAGTTGGAGGATAGCATTGAGGCATATTTATTTATGTACTGTTTTGCTTTGGTCTGTAACACTAGGATGAGTTGCTTTGTTACATGATGTGTTTTTTGAGATGTTTGAATTATTTTATTCAGTACTTATGTTGAGACAAAAATAAATGTTTTATTTAAAGTTTTTGATGTTCCAATGTTATTTAATATATGCTATAATTGAAGGAAGATGCATGTTGTGAATGTGTAACACCGACTGTCGCACCTCGAAAAATGAGAACATGACCTCGCGAAGCGCAATCGTACGCTCGCGAGATGGACTTAACAAAGATGCCACCGAACTTTATTTATTCTCAAAAGGGGAAAGGGAAAATATCTATAAAACCCTTAAAAGAGTGACTATGATATTGGTCATCGCAACCAAACCGGGATTCGTGAGTCGATTATGCAAGGGGAATGTATTAACACCCCCTCATACCCGTTGTACTCAACGAGACCCATTTAGTTAGTTTTGAATGAATGCTAGCGTGATGTTAGTTTCTAATCTTCTACTTATTTGAGTGAGAACAGAGAAAAAAAAGAAGCATTTTTGGATTTTTTATTAATGTGTAAAGGACTAAAAAACAGATTTTTTATTAGGGTGCCTGAAGAGACTTTGAATCTCGCTCCTACGTATCTCTGGGTGCAATAGACAACTCAAAGCTTACGTAATTCTGGGTAAAAAATGTTTGTTTGTTGGTCGATTTTAGCGAAATCTATCTGTCGTAACCCAGAATTTGACCTCCCTCTTTTGCCTTTTTGCATAAGCATGTGCATTCGCATCGCTAGCATACGCACTCGCATTTTGTTTCCTCTTTGGTTTTGTTGCAGGAATATTCAGGTTTTCCAAGCCCGATTAATCACATCCTCACAAGATCATTGCATCATCAAAACAAGCTCAAAATAAAGGTTTCCATGTTTATTTATCAAGACAAGAGGTGGAAAATCGAAATCGGGACTTCAGCATCATCTTTTTGTAAATTTGTGGAAATTTGGCTGAAGTAACTGGTTAGCACATATGCTGTAACCGGTTACTCAGTGTATTCTTCACCAAAAAGCGCAAGTTCTCAAGCAAGTAACCGGTTAGCACATATGCTGTAACCGGTTACTCTGTGCAAAATTTCAAATCCTGCAGCATTTTTTGGGACAACCCCTTTGCACACTCTTTGGTCCTTGATTCTATAATATTCTAGCAGCATGTGGAATATTCTAGACTTCTCTAGACATTTCAAGGCTATTCAATTCAATCCAAGTGCATTAACTCTAATGCTTCACTCCAATTTAAGTGCACCATGTTCCTTGTTTTACAAGCATGTCAACCTTTGGATTATGGAGTTCACATTGGGATTGTTATCGAGTTGGTTCTAACTAACCGAGTTAACCACCTTGACTCAGTGAGTCAAGCCTAACTAACTCCTAGCCTAGTTCCAAACCCAAAGCTAAGTCCAAAGCTAGCTCCAAACCTCTCATACTCCAAACCTAAAGTCTATATAAACTCACATTCACTCATTTTTCAAGGACCTTCAACCATTTGCACAATTCACTCTCAATTCTCTCACATTCTCTCTGATTTTTTCTGCTACATCTTCATCTTCATCTCAATTCTCTTCCAAAACCTCACCAAAGCTCATTTCTACTTTGAAGGATAATCACTTTTACATCAAAAGTGATTATTTCTTGAGCTCAACCTTCATCCTTCTTGCTATTATGATTGGATTTCTGGAGTTATTTCAGCTTGTGGATTAATCTTGAGTATTTTCTGCAATTTTCAACCGTTCGAATTCGCATTTTGGAGCTTTATCGTATTTTGCTCGATTTTGACACGTTTCATCACCAAATTGAAGATTCCTCTGGTTTTCTTTAATTTTCTGCATCAAGAACACTTTGCAACAATTACCAAGGCACATCTCAACCTTGTAGGTTGGTGGATCTTACCTTACTCTCTGTTTCGATTGTTTCCGTGCATTTCTGATGTAATCTCGATCGTTTTCGGTTTAATTTGCCGTGCATTTTCTTGATCTTTGATCTCCATGATTATTGCTTGTGATGTGTGTTCATTGCTCTCATATGGTGTAATTTTCGTGCACAAATTCATGATCTAGCATGTGGTGGTTGGTATAAATGATTGTGTGCTGAAAATCACTTTTGAAAAGCTATTTTTGCAGTTATTTTTGCCACTGTCTTAGTGGTAACCGGTTACAGCATATCTACTAACCGGTTACTCAATGCATTTTTCACTAAAAATGCAGGTTTTCAAGCAAGTAACCGGTTAGCACATATGCTGTAACCGGTTACTCAGTGTAAATTTCACCAAAAACGTTGATTTTCAAGCAAGTAACCGGTTAGCAGATATGCAGTAACCGGTTACCACTTAACAGAATGGCCAATTTTGAGTTTTTCAAGCTTGTTTGGCATGCTTTCTTCTTCTAACTCCCATGGATTGATATACTTGATTTTTAGGGATGTTTTAAGTATCATTTAAGCTCTGTTTGAAGCATGTTCATGAACTTTCGATGCATTTTATCGATTATTCAATTTGTTCATATTTTTTGGCAATGTTTGTTCATGAACATCTTGCATTCCATTTGATCACTTGTTAACATGTTTTGCATTGCATACTAAATGGGGTTTGGTACTATTTTGCATGTTTGTTCCTTGATTGCATTAAGTTCATTCTTCATGGATGAGCTTAATCTTGCTTAATCAATAATTCACACCTTTTGCTTTAATGATTTTTCATCCTCTTTGGAAAATTGTTAGCATGGCATTTCCCTTTGATTAATTGATCGAAACCATGTTTCGATTGGTTGGTCTTCCCCTTTCTTCTCTTTAGGCTTCCTTTAGAGCTTTTTCTCTCGATCCCCCGCGGAGTTGGAGTTTCGCGCTACGACCTGCATCGGAGCACTGTACAATTGAAGTTGTTACGCTGTCCGTTTCTTCACGCGGGAGCACTGTACAACTTAGAGCTGTTGTGCCGTCCGGTTCAACTTCTGCATTACACCCTGTGTGTTAGAGAAGGGATGAGAATGGAGAATTCCTACTCTCATTCTGACTACTTCAGGTAGGGGATAAATGTCCCTGTGCTTGGCTTAGTCATCTCTATCTCCAGACGGTAGTATGCTTTCTTCCCTCAGTCGGGTTGATCTTTGATCACTCCTATCTCTTTTGATCTCTCTTTTGATCAATCACCTTCTTGGTTAAGATCCTTTGTTTATTGGGTTAGCAAGCTCCCTTTGTTTCAATACCCTTTTCTTTTCTTGCGTTCAATCATTGCTTCTTGATTCCCCAGAAGAGTCTCTTTTCTCCTTCTTCGGTTAAACACAGTACTCCTGTTATGACTGAATCATCTGAGGAGTTCGCAACCTTTTTTTGGTTCTTCTCCCTGTGTTGGTTAATCACTGTTTGTCAGTTAAAACACCAATGTTTGCACTCCTTCTCAGTTAACCACAGTCGGTCTGTTAATACACTAAGTTTCCTTGGGTTAATCACCTTCTCTCGGTTAATCACCCGTTTCTTCAGTTAACCACAACCTGTCTGTTAAAATATTGAAACCCTTTTGAGTTAATCACCTCCTCTTGGTTAATCACTCATTCTTCTCGGTTAATCACAGTGTTTTGTTAAGAACCGAATCCCCCAGCGGTTAGCGACCTCTTTTGGTTCAATACCCTTCTTCGTTGGTCAAGTGTTGTTTGTTCAGTCAATGCCAACACCCCTTTTGGGTTACAACCTTCGATCGGTCCTACACCCATTCTTCTAGTTAATCACAGCTTCATCTGTTAAAACCAATGCTTCTCTATCCCCACAGAGTTGGAATTCTTGCTTTCCTCGGTTAACCACTGTTTATCAGTTAACATACTGATGTCCCCTCAAAGTCAAACACCTTCCCTTGGTTCAGCACTCTCTCTTTTGGTTTATCACAGTCCGTCTGTTGACACCAGCCTCTTTTCCCCACCTGAGCCTTACTCTTTCTCTTCGGTTAACCACTGTCAGCCAGTTAATATACCGAGTTTCCTTTTTCTCTTGGTTTTGACACCATCCTTTTGTCTGTTTCCCAGTAGGGTCGCATACCCTCTATCCCTAGCAGTTCTTTATTTTTTTTCTTTCCCAGAGGAGTCCTTTCTATTCACTTTGCTCTTACTTTCTTGGTTTCGACACCAATCCTCTTTGTTATCCCCAGCGGAGTTTCTTTCATTCTCGGTTTTGACACCATTCCTTTTCTAGTTTCTTGTGCAATCGCTCTTACTGTTCGGCTTTACCCCAGTAGAGTTTTCTTTCCCTTTTGCTCTTGGTTTTTGACACCACTTCTCTCTTTTCTTGCTTTGTTTTCCGTTCGGTTCCCCGAACTACGGAAGCTTTGATTCTACATTCTTTTGAATGTATGATACGTTGGCACGAGATGGCGATGATCTTGTCGAGCACACTTCCACCCTTTTTTCCTTCTTCTTTTCCTTTTTGTCCCCTGGTTCCATGAACTACGACGCTCTGATTTCCTTATTGCACTATGAGGGTACGTAGGCACGAGGGCCCCAATCCTCCGCGAGCACTTTCTTTCTTTTCTTTCTTTTTCCCCTTTCTCCTCTCTCTCATTTTCTTTAGCTAGAAGCCCTTAGATAGATAACCCATCCAAGCCTAGAAGCAAGCGAAATGGTTCCCGTCGAGTACGACGGATGCGTAAGGTACTAGTACCTTCCTTTCGTATAACCGACCCCCGTTCCCATTTCTCTTCCCCTTGGGTTTTATCGATATTTTCCCTGTCCTTTGGGACTAAATAAAGTTCGGTGGCGACTCTATGTTATCTTTGAGTGTGCGATTCACTCAGGTATAAACCAGCCATCTTCAGCTGGCGACTCTGCTGGGGAGTCCTTGCGCTCGCAAGTTGGGGTCTCGCCTAGTTTTGTTTGCTTTCTTTCTTGCTTGGGTGTTTATCTATTGCGCTTTACTTGCTTTATCTTTATGCTTTAGCTTTATGTTTATTTACTGCATTTCTTTACTGCTTTGAATATTCATATGCTGCATATTCTGGATATCTGCTATTTTCTGTTGTTGTTGGGATGGGTAGATATTATTGGAGAGAAAGGTCCTAACGCCGGGCTTAGTATACACATAGGCTAGAATGTGGATAGTCGTGAGGCCTGCGTTTTGCGCGTTGGGTTATCACGAGAGCCACATCCCATATCGTGATTCGCTTGAGAATACTTCCGTCCTGTGAGAATTCACTACGACGGGGGATTTTCATTCTGAGTCCTATGGTTTGGGCAACCTTTCTAGGGACCACCTTGTTGTATCTAGATCACACCTGTGAGGGGGATGGGTTTTTGCAGGAAACCAAGCCACTTCATACCTTTGTTCTCACACACACGCCAGATTTCTTCACCGACACATCAGATTATGTTGCACCGACACAGAATTATATGCAGATGTCCGGATTGTTCGGACTTGATTATTTAGACAGTGTTGGCTTCTTATTGTTGTGTTACATATCATTTCATCATGTAAATTAATTTTTGCATGTGCATTTCCAGGCTTTCGAGGACTTATTCTTTGTTGACATTATCATAGAGATGAATACTGGTTGTCGAGGCATTTTCAGCTACAAGTTTGTGGAGCCTAAGCTGGGTATTCTGAGAGGTCTAGCATCCCGTGTGGTTGAAGATACAGAGGGATTTTTAGGGATACTTATGGTAATCTGTTGACCATCCTCAACACTAAAGTGAACATCACTGCCATTCATACTCTGGTTCAGTTCTATGACCCGCTATATAGGTGCTTCATATTTCAGGATTATCAGTTAGCACCTACACTCGAGGAGTATGCTTATATTCTAGGGGTTGAGATTAAGAGGCAGGTTCCTTATGTTTACACTAGTGGTTGTCCGGAGTTTCCCCTTATTGCTGATGCGCTTTGCATTAGTAAGAAGGATGTGGAAGGCCAAGACCACTTCTTTTGCCAAAGATGGACACTGGAAGGCTTTCAACGTCGTTCTTGCTTTGCTGATATATGGGATTGTCTTGTTTTCGAACATGGAGGATTTTGTAGATCAGGCTGCCATCAGTATCTTCTTTTCCAAGAACCCTGTTCCAACACTTTTTGCTGATACCTACCATTCTATTCATTCCAGGAATGAAAAGAAAAAGGGGACCATTATCTGTTGTGCTCCTTGTTGTACCGATGGTTCATGTCTCACCTTCCACAGAAGGGTCCCTTTGTTGAGAATAAGGGTAATCTCAAGTGGTCTCAACGAATCATGTCTCTCACTGCTAATCATATTTCTTGGTATTTTCGAGTATTCGACGACATTTCAATCATTCTTCATTGTGGGAAATTCTCTAACGTGCCTCTCTTGGGTACAAAGGGTGGAATTAACTACAATCCGAGAATGCCCTTCCGACAGTTGGGATACCCTATGGTTGCCAAGCCTGATCCTAAGGTAGTGGAGGAGTTCATCTTTCATGAAGGGGTTGATGACATGGGTTTGGTAAAGAGGTTTAGTACCGCGTGGTCTCAGATTCACTTTGAAGGAAGGGCCGATTTGGGTAAGAAGTATTGCGTAGCCAAAGAAGCTTACACACTTTGGGTCAAAGAACGTGTCAAAGAGATCTTGTTACCCTTTGCTCCTGAGCCTTTCATGAATGCCAAGTCTCCTGAACTTGCCATTGTTCCTCCATCTGAGGGCGATCAACTCAAGCTGATTATTGAGAAGTTGAAGAAGGAGAATGTTGATCTTTGTCTCAACCTTGATAGAGTCACTTATGAGAAGGTTAGCCTACATATTAAGCTCCATCAGAAGCACGAGCGCATGCTCAAAGAGGTGGAGGTTGAACAAAACAAGCATAGGAAGGTGGGTGATGCTTTGAAGAGCACCTACGAGGGACTTGCTTCAAATAAGAAACAACTCGCCGATGCCCATTATCAATCCTACAAGGATGAGTTGAGCTACAACAAGCAACTTGAAGAGCTTCGAGGGAAGTTATCCGAGTTCAAGACAAATTGGCAAAGTGAGCAAGACCGTGCTAATTAGTTAGCAAAGAACTTTTCTCAATGTCAAACCCAGCTATACAAAGTCTTCGGTGAGATTCAGAAGCTACAGGATCAGGCACACCAGAGCCAAGAGCAGATTAGTCAGCTCAACACAGAGAGCACTCATTGGGAGCATCAAAGCCGTCATCTGCAGAACCTCTTGGATCAGAAAGAGGCCTTTCTTCAGGATATGCTTCAGGGACCTAACCATTCTTTGTTGCATAACCTCATAAAGGATGCGAAGTATTGGAGTGAGAGGCATGGCCGTCTAGCCAGATTTGTTGAGCATGCATTAGAGGACCTACCTGGGTTGTTGAGGGATGCATATGCTGATGTATTGCCGCACCAGCTTCCTTGGGTTGTTTTCTATTTCTTGTCTGTTTGCAGGGTGGTATTTGATAGGATCCATGCAAATTTTGTTGTAGCCTAAAAGGCAGATATTTGACATGTATTCGACTTGTACTTCTTTCCTTTATTGTTGAATGAATGAATGAAGTTGCTTGCCAATTTTATCTGTCGCACCTTTACTTATAGGTTTTATGATTATTGTTAACAAAGATAAGTTTAAGAATTCCTGGAATTTAAAACTTTATTTTTGCATGCATATCATACATTCATTTGCACACATATGCACGTCCCTTCATCCGAAACCGTTGCTCATCCTTGTCCGCCTTCCTTGTAGCAAGACGACGACTCGAAATCAGTATTTTACTCGCTCAAACAAATCCAGAATCATGGCTAACTTCAAAGCTGATAACGCCGCTTACAAGGAAACTCTGGCTCAATTCCAACGTCTGATGGATCAGTTCCAAATGAACATAGATGTCATTATGGAACTCCTTTGTGCCCAGAGGGACGCCGCTGCTGCTGCCACAGTTGTTGCAACCCCTACTGATGCGACTGTTGTCACTCCTATTGTGACTGTTCCTCCTGTTGTTATGGCTACTCATGCTGTTGTTGTTCCTTCTCCTGCTATTATTGAAGTACCAGTTGAGCCTGTGAATCAGCGTGTTGTTCATCCGACAAATTCTCAATTCGGTTTGAACTAGATGCCCGCTGGTTTTCCTTGGGGCATGTCTCCGAATTACACTCCTCAGATTGCAAATAATGGTAGTGCCTTCATACCATATCAGCCTTTTGTTGCGCCCATGCCTAATGGGAATGTTGTTGCATACCCATGGGTCATGCCTACTCCAGTCCCGCCTCCAGTGGTGAATCATGATCTTGAGAATCTTCAAGTTCAAACTCATCAAACTGCCGAATTGGCTGACACTGAAACTTCTGATGAAGAAGAGCATATATATAGAGGTCCTCCTATTCATTTTCCGGTTTCATCTCAAGCTGCTCAAACTGTTGTTCAGAATGTTCATCCTGGGATGTTCTATCCTGGGGCATCTTCCTCAGCTGCTGGGATACCTCCTCCAATTTATCCGTTTGGTATTCCGATGGGTCAAAACGCTGGTCAGATGGTTAATTTGGGTTTGGTATATCCTTCTCAGTTTACTACTCCGTAAGTGAATGCTCCCGCCGCATCTCAGCTGCCAAATCCTCAGATTCTTGTCAGACCCATTAATCAAAGTAGACCTGCTGACTACAAGTTGTTGGAAGACCGTATCAGAGCTATTGAAGGGTTTTCTGCTTTTGGCATGGAGGCTAAGGACTTGTGTTTGGTTCCGAATGTTGTGTTGCCACAAAAATTCAAGTTACCTGAGCTGCCAAAGTATAAAGGTTTGAGCTGCTCGTGTAGTCACATCACTATGTACTACAGGAAGATGACATCCTATATTGATAATGATGAATTGCTTGTTCATTATTTTCAAGATAGTTTGTCTGGTGCTTCATTGGATTGGTACATGGGCCTGGAGCGCAGCAAAATCCGTACTTGGAGGGATCTATCTGAAGCATTCGTGAAACAATACAAATACAACCTTGATCTGGCGCCAACTAGATTACAGTTGCAGAATCAGTCCCAACACTCAGCTGAAACATTCAAGGAGTATGCATAAAGATGGCATGAGATGTCATCTCGTGTGCGACCTGCTCTACCTGACAACGAGTTGGTTGACATCTTTATGGGTACATTACAAGGATCCTACTACGAGAAAATGGTGGGTAGTTCTTCATCGAACTTCGCTGATGTGGTAACGATTGGTGAACTGATTAAAAATGGTTTGAAGACTGGAAAGATTCCTGGAACTGCTTCCCAGCAGCCTGCCATAAAATCCCAGAACAGTCAGTCAAAGAAGAAAGAAGGTGAAGCCAATGTTGTGACAACTCAAGTTTCTCCTCAGTATCAAGCTCCCATGGCTCCAATGCCATACTATCTGTATTCGTACATTGCTGCTACACAGTATCAACAACCTCCATATCAGTATCATCCGTACCAACCAATTCAGAATGCTTAGAATCAACAGAACAACAAAAATCAGCAGAATCAGAACCGTCAGAACAACAACAATCAAGGAAACCGTAAGCGTCCAAATTTAAAAAGAATTTCGGTGTCATACACTGAATTTTTCCTTACTTGGTTCACCAAGGGGCAATTGTTCCCAAACAGATTGCACCTGCAATTCCTCCATTTGGCCCGAAGCATAATCTAAATGCGTCATGCGCTTATCATGTTGGATACATAGGACATGCAACAGAGGATTGCTTTGTTTTCAAAACCAAGGTTCAGGAACTCATTGATAAGAAGATTCTGACTTTCGCTGAGGAAGGACCTAACATTCAGAATAATCCATTGTCGGATCATGGTGGACCTGCAGTTAACATGATTGAGGATAATTCAGGGGCTGAATTAATCATGGATGTCGACGAGGTAAAGACCCCGATGGCTGTGGTTTTCAAGAAGTTGAATGAACATGGGCTGTTGAAAGGATTGCACAGTAAGTGTCAGGTTTATGACGATAATCCCAACCAGTGTCGAAGGCTGAAGGGTTGTGTCCAGATTTTGATGAACCGAGGCAAAGTACAGTTTGCTAAGTCTAAACCTAATGAGGAAGTTGCTGCTATCGAGCCGTTCACCATCGTCTGTAGGAAGGTTCTAGTTGAATCCCCTAAACAGAAGAAAATGCAACCCATTGTCGTTTGCCCGCCAAAACTCTTTCCGTATCAGAATTCTAAGGAGGTACCTTGGAGGTATGGGTCTACTGTGTTTTCTGGGGGGTCAAGAGATAAGGTTTGCTGAGTCTGAGATCGTAAATGTTACAGCCGCTAGAGGTATGACTCGTAGTGGACGAGTGTTTGCTCTGAAGGTCACTACAAAGCCTGTTTAAGTTCCAACCGTTGTTCCTCCCAAGGAAACACCTGCATCTGCAATCCCTGATGTTCAACAAGGGGCATCTGCTGCCATTCTAGTGCTGATTGTCCCGTCTGAGGATGTTTAAAGAGCAAAGAGACATTTGATGATCAAGAGTTCCTTAAGTTGATCAAGAAGAGTGACTTTAAGATTGTGGATCAGCTAGGGCAAACACCCTCGAGGATCTCAATTTTGTCCCTACTCATGAGTTCGCCTACGCACCGATCAGCTTTGTTGAAAGTCTTGAACAGTGCCCATGTCATGCAAGATATATCCGTCGTCAAGTTTGATGATGTAGTGGCCAACATAACAGCAAGTCGGTATTTGGGTTTTAATGAATTAGAATTGCCTCCTGAAGGAAATGCCCACAACAAAGTGCTACACATATCTGTAACATGCACAGACATCATGTTATCTCGTGTTCTAGTAGATACCGGTTATTCCCTCAATATGATGCCTAAAGGCACATTGAGTTAATTACTGGTGGTAGGAAATGAGATGAGACCAAGCGCCTTAGTTGTCAGAGCCTTTGATGGTTCTCGAAGGCAAGTCATTTGAGAAGTGGACTTACCCATCAAAATTGGGCCGCATTTGTTTACCATTACCTTCCAAGTGATGGATATTAATCCGGCATACAGTTGCCTATTGGGTCGTCCGTGGATTCACGCCGCAGGGGGCTGTTACCTCCACTTTACATCAGAAGTTGAAATTCATGTTCGAAGATCAGCTGGTCATCGTATGTGGTGAAGAGGATCTAATTGTAAGCGATTTATCATCTTTCTAATACGTCAAGACCGAGGAAGGCATAACTGAGGTGTCGTTGCAGTGTCTCGAGTTTGAAGATGTCAGCTCTGCTTCAACTAGTCAAATTAGATCATCACGATTGACCTTAGCTTCTGCTAAGAGTGCTAAAGAGACCATCGAGAGAGGTGTCTTGCCAGGCTGGGGGCACGTGATTGATGTGGTTGAAAAGCATAATCGTTTTGGATTGGGTTACCGTCCTGGTCGACAATCTAACTCACTGGGGTCGAAGCAGTGCAATTTGATCAAGTTCAATAGTGCGGGTTTCCAGCAGGGTGACATCGTGGCAGCTACTGATGACGTTGGTCCCAGTAATCAGACTTCAAGCTTTGTGCGCAAGTGTCCACCGAGTTTCAAGCTCAACAACTGGACATTTACCATTATTCCTGTGGTTTTCCCATATAACATGTAATGCATTTTGCTTTCTCGTTCCCTCGTCCTCGCCCGAGACGAGTGGATAGCTTGTAAAGGGCCTCACGCTTTTGCAATATTATGTGATCAATAAATAAAAGTTTTTTTGCATTTCAAATCATGCTCTATTTTATTTCTTTATTTTATTTTTCACAAACAAATGGTAAAAGTTTCTTTTATTTTTAACTTTTCAAAATAGCTCATTCTGAACATATTCATAAACATGCAGAACTAATAAAAGAATTGATAACAATATGGCAAACATCCATTATAATTCTGGAATTCCAGTTAACCAAGTCGAAGAAGATGGTGAGAAAGATTATGAATTATCGGCTGAACTAGCAAGGCTCCTTGAGCACGAGTATAGAGAGATTCAGCCACACAAAGAGCCAGTGGAAGTTGTCAATCTTGGTACTGATGAGGTTAGAAGAGAAGTCAAGGTTGGCGTGTCCCTCGATAAGCATGTACACTCTGAGTTAGTCAAGTTATTGAAAGAGTATGTTGATATCTTCGCCTGGTCCTATCAAGATATGCCTGGGTTGGATACCAACATCGTTGAGCATCACTTGCCACTCAAGCCCGGATGTCTTCCTGTCAAGCAGAAGCTCAGAAGGACTAGACCCGACATGGCACTCAAAATCAGAGAAGAGGTAAAGAAACAGCTTGATGTTGGGTTCCTAGCCACTTCCGAATATCCTGAATGGATTGCCAACATTGTCCCAGCTCCCAAGAAAGATGGGAAAGTCAGAATGTGTGTGGATTATCAAGATCTCAACAAGGCAAGCCCGAAGGATGATTTTCCTTTGCCTCATATTGATGTCTTGGTAGACAATACAACGCTGTTTTCTGTCTTTTCCTTTATGGGTGGTTTTTCAGGATATAATCAGATCAAAATGTCCTCAACTGATATGGAGAAGACTACTTTCATCACGCCATGGGGTACATATTGTTACAAAGTCATGTCGTTCGGTCTAAAGAATGCAGGGGCAATATACCAACGTGCCATGACAACCCTCTTTCATGATATGATCCATAAAGAGATTGAAGTTTACGTGGACGATATGATTGCCAAGTCCAAAACTGAAGATGATCACCTGGTCCATCTGAAGAAACTGTTTGACAGACTCCGGAAGTTTAGATTGCGGTTGAATCCTATGAAGTGTACCTTCAGAGTTCGATCTGGTAAACTGTTGGGCTTTATTGTTAGTCAGAAAGGCATTGAAGTTGATCCTGATAAGGTTCAGGCAATTCAGAACATGCCGCCTCCCAAAACAGAAAAAGAAGTCTGTGGCTTTTTGGGTAGACTCAATTACATTTCAAGATTCATTTCCCATTTGACGGCTACCTGTGAACCAATGTTCAAATTACTAAGAAAAAATCAATCGGTTGAATGGAATAATGATTGTCAAGAAGCATTCGACAAAATAAAACAATATTTGCAAGAACCAACGATCTTAGTACCGCCGGTTCCTGGTAGGCCTTTAATCATGTATCTCACCATTCTCGATGAATCAATGGGATGTGTATTGGGTCAACATGACGACACTGGCAGAAAAGAACATGCAATATACTATCTGAGCAAGAAGTTCACTGATTGTGATACCAGATACTCACTCTTGGAGAAAACTTGTTGTGCTCTGGTCTGGGCTACTCGACGCCTATGACAGTACATGATTTGCTATATTACTTTGTTGATATCCAAATGGATCCGATAAAGTACATATTTGAAAAGCCTGTTGTCTCTGGAAGGATTGCTCGGTGGCAGATGCTGTTAACTGAGTATGATATCCAATATGTTACCCAGAAAGCAATAAAAGGGAGCGTCTTGTCTGACTACCTTGCCCATCAACCTGTAGAGGGTTATCAACAGATGAAGTTTGACTTTCCTGATGAGGATGTGTTGTTCATCATAGATTATGAGACCCCAGACCCTGACATAGGACCCGAACCAGGGGCGCGATGGACGCTCATGTTCGATGGGGCCTCCAATTCTAAAGGTCGTGGGATCGGTGTTATCCTCATCTCTCCAATAGGTTTTCACCTTCCCTTCACTGCCAGATTATGCTTTGCATGCACCAATAATATGGCTGAATACGAAGCATGTATCTACGGTATTGAAGCGGCTATTGACATGAGAATCAAGATTCTTGAGGTCTATGGAGATTCTGCCTTGGTCATCGGTCAAGTCAGAGGGAATTTTGTGACTCGGGATTCCAAGCTGGTTTCATATCAACAACACATTGCGAAGTTGATTCCTTACTTTGATGAGATTTCTTTTCATCATATCCCCAGGGAGGAAAATCAACTAGCCGATGCACTTGCCACTCTGGCATCCATGTTCAAGGTCAAGTGGAAGAATGAAGCTCCTCATATCCTCATTAATCACTTGAACGAACCAGCACACTGTTTAGCAATCGAGGATGAGTCTGACGACAAGCCTTGGTTCTACGACATTAAGAGATATCTGGAAAAATAGGAATATCTTGAGGGTATTACTATCACTGACAAGAAAGCTCTTAGGCGGCTTTGCGCCAAGTTCTTCTTAAGTGGCGGTGTATTGTACAAGAGGAATTATGATTCCGTGTTGCTCAGATGTGTGGATAGACACGAAGCAAACACGATCATAAGGTCCATACATGAGGGCTGCGAGGGTGTACATGCTAAAGGTCCTGCTATGGCTAAGAAGATCCTTCGGGCTGGGTATTACTGGACAACAATGGAGGTAGATTGTTATAACTTTGCCAAAAAGATGTCACAAGTGCCAAATCTACGGAGACAAGATCCATGTGCCTCCAAATCCATTGAATGTTTTGACTGTACCTTGGCCATTCTCCATGTGGGGTATAAATATGATTGGAATGATCGAGCCGAACACTTCCAACGGTCATCGATTAATTCTGGTTGCTATCGACTACTTCACCAAGTGGGTTGAAGCTGCTTCTTATGCAAACGTTACACGACAAGTGGTTGCCAGATTTATCAAGAAAGAGATAATCTGTCGTTATGGCATTCCTAGCAACATTATCATGGACAATGCAAGCAACCTAAACAATAATATGATGAAGGAGTTGTGTCAAGAATTTAAGATCGATCACCATAACTCTTCACCATATCGGCCCATGATGAACAATGTCGTTGAAGCAGCAAACAAAAACATCAAGAGGATTGTCCAGAAAATGGTCAAGACTTACAAGGATTGGCATGAAATACTTCCCTTTGCACTGCATGGCTACTAAACTTCAGTCCGTACTTCTACTGGGGCAACTCCGTATTCGCCTGTGTATGGTATGAAGGCAGTTTTACCCATTGAAGTCGAAATTCCTTTGCTCAGAGTCATCATGGAAGCATGTCTTGATGAAGCTGAATGGGTTCAATCCAGATACGACCAGCTGAATCTCATCGAAGAGAAGTGCCTTACAGTCGTTTGTCATGGTCAATTGTATCAGAGATGCCTCAAGCGAGCTTTTGACAAGAAAGTTCTCCCTCGAACGTTCTGTGAACTCACCTTCACTCATTTTTCAAGGACCTTTAACCATTTTCACAATTCACTCTCAATTCTCTCACATTCTCTCTGATTTTTTCTGCTACATCTTCATCTTCATCTCAATTCTCTTCCAAAACCTCACCAAAGCTCATGTCTACTTTGAAGGATAATCACTTTTACATCAAAAGTGATTATTTCTTGAGCTCAACCTTCATCCTTCTTGCTATTATACTTGGATTTCTGGAGTTATTTCAGCTTGTGGATTAATCTTGAGTATTTTCTGCAATTTTCAACGGTTCGAATTCGCATTTTGGAGCTTTATCGTATTTTGCTCGATTTCGCCACGTTTCGTCACCAAATTTAAGATTCCTCTGGTTTTATTTAATTTTCTGCAACTAGAACACTTTACAACAATTACCAAGGCACATCTCAGCCTTGTAGGTTGGTGGATCTTACCTTACTCTCTGTTTCGATTGTTTTCGCGCATTTCCGATGTAATCTTGATCGTTTTCAGTTTAATTTGCCGTGTATTTGCTTGATCTTTGATCTCCATGATTATTGCTTGTGATGTGTGTTCATTGCTCTCATATGGTGTAATTTTCGTGCACAAATTCATGATCTAGAATGTGGTGGTTGGTATAAGTGATTGTATGCTAAAAATCACTTTTGAAAAGCTATTTTTGCAGTTATTTTTGCCACTGTCTCAGTGGTAACCGGTTACAGCATATCTGCTAACCGGTTACTCAGTGCATTTTTCACTAAAAACGCAATTTTTCAAGCAAGTAATCGGTTAGTACATATGCTGTAACCGGTTACTCAGTGTAAATTTCACCAAAAACATTGATTTTCAAGCAAGTGACCGGTTAGCGGATATGCAGTAACCGGTTACCACTGAACATAATGGCCAATTTTGAGTTTTTCAAGCTTGTTTGGCATGTTTTCTTCTTCTAGCTCCCATGGATTGATATACTTGATTTTTAGGGATGTTTTAAGTATCATTTAAGCTCTGTTTGAAGCATGTTCATGAACTTTCGATGCATTTTTTCGATTATTCAATTTGTTCATATTTTTTGGCAATGTTTGTTCATGAACATCTTGCGTTCCATTTAATTACTTCTTAACATGTTTTGCATTGCATACTAAATGGCGCTTGGTACTGTTTTGCATGTTTGTTCCTTGATTGCATTAAGTTTATTCTTCATGGATGAGCTTAATCTTGCTTAATCAATAATTCACACCTTTTGCTTTAATGATTTTTCATCCTCTTTGGAAAATTATTAGCATGGCATTTCCCTTTGATTAATTGATCGAAACCATGTTTCGATTGGTTGGTCTTCCCCTTCCTTCTCTTTAGGCTTCCTTTAGAGCTTTTTCTCTCGATCCTCCGCAGAGTTGGAGTTTCGCGCTACGCCCTGCATCAGAGCACTGTACAATTGAAGCTGTTGCGATGTCCGTTTCTTTACGCGGGAGCACTGTACAACTTGGAGCTGTTGTGTCGTCCGGTTCAACTTCTGCATTACACCCTGTGTGTTAGAGAAGGGATGAGAAGGGAGAATTCCTACTCTCATTCTGACTACTTCAGGTAGGGGACGAATGACCCTGTGCTTAGCTTAGTCATCTCTATCTCCAGGCGGTAGTGTGCTTTCTTTCCCCAGTCGGGTCGATCTTTGATCACTCCTATCTCTTTCGATCTCTCTTTTGATCAATCCCCTTCTTGGTTAAGATCCTTTGTTTATTGGGTTAACAAGCTCCCTTTGTTTCATTACCCTTTTCTTTTCTTGCGGTCAATCATTGCTTCTTGATTCCCCAGAAGAGTCTCTTTTCTCCTTCTTCGGTTAAACACAGTACTCCTGTTACAACCGAATCCCCTGAGGAGTTCGTAACCTTCTTTTGGTTCTTCTCCCTGTGTTGGTTAATCACTGTTTTTCAGTTAAAACACCAATGTTTGCACTCCTTCTCAGTTAACCACAGTTCGTCTGTTAATACACTGAGTTTCCTTGGGTTAATCACCTTCTCTCGGTTAATCACCCGTTTCTTGAATTAACCACAACCTGTATGTTAAAATACTAAAACCCTTTTGAGTTAATCATCTCCTCTCGATTAATCACTAATTCTTCTCGGTTAATCACAGTGTTCTATTAAGAACCGAATCCCCCGGCGGTTAGCGACCTCTTTTTGTTCAATACCCTTCTTCGTTGGTCAAGTGTTGTTTGTTCAGTCAATGCCAACACCCCTTTTGGGTTACGACCTTCGATCGGTCCTACACTCATTCTTCTGGTTAATCACGACTTCATATGTTAAAACCAATGCTTCTCTATCCCCCACAGAGTTGCAATCCTTGCTTTCCTCGGTTAACCACTATTTATCAGTTAACATACCGATGTCCCCTCAGAGTCAAACACCTTCCCTTGGTTCAACACTCTCTCTTTTGGTTTATCACAGTCCGTTTGTTGACACCATCCTCTTTTCCCCACCTGAGTCTTACTCTTTCTCTTCAGTTAACCACTGCCAGCCAGTTAATATACCGAGTTTCCTTTTTCTCTTAGTTTTGACACCATCCTTTTGTTTGTTTCCCAGCAGGGTCGCCTACCCTCTATCCCTAGCAGTTCTTTATTTTTTTCTTCCCCAAAGGATTCCTTTATATTCACTTTGCTCTTACTTTCTTGGTTTCGACACCAATCCTCTTTGTTATCCCCAGCGGAGTTTCTTTCATTCTCGATTTTGACACCATTCCTTTTCTAGTTTCTTGTGCAATCGCTCTTACTGTTCGGCTTTCCCCCAGTAGAGTTTTCTTTCCCTTTTGCTCTTGGTTTTTGACACCACTTCTCTCTTTTCTTGTTTTGTTTTCCGTTCGGTTCCCCAAACTACGGAAACTCTGATTCTGCATTCTTTTGAATGTATGATACATAGGCACGAGATCGTGATGATCTTGGCAAGCACACTTCCACCCTTCTTTCTTTCTTCTTTTCCTTTATGTCCCCTGGTTCCATGAACTACGACGCTCTGATTTCCTCATGGCACTATGAGGGTACGTAGGCATGAGGGCCCCAATCCTCCGCGAGCACTTTCTTTCTTTTTCCCCTTTCTCCTCTCTCTCCTTTTCTTTAGCTATAACCCCTTAGATAGATAACCCATCCAAGCCTAGTAGCAAGCGAAATGGTTTCCGTCGAGTACGATGGATGCGTAAGGTGCTAGTACCTTCCTTTTGCATTACCGACCCCCGTTCCCGTTTCTCTTCCCCTTGGGTTTTATCGATATTTTCCCTGTCTTTCGAGACTAAATAAAGTTCGGTGGCGACTCTGTGTTATCTTTGAGTGTGTGATTCACTCAGGTATAAACCAGCCATCTTCACTATCTTGTATTAATCGACGGAATATATTGTTTTACCCAAAACAGGTGAGGAGCGAGCGTTTACGTCACATTGAATGGATTTACAAATCAACATTCACGAGAAAATGTCACTTATCTCAACTCAATGATTGTGGATGAAGTATTATCTTGCATCATCTTAAGACAAAATATCTTTGTTTATGAATAGGTTTTTGAGATCGCACGGCGGTGAGAAAATAGAATTTGATTGGTTGGATGTCTTTTATGGGTGAATGACGAACGTTTGATGAGAACAAGACCTAAGCATCGGGATCAATCGCTCGGGGTTCCACCAGAATGTTAGATTCCAATGGTCCTTTTTCATTCAAGGTTATTAAGAAAATCGTTTGATGGACAATGAACGCTCGATAAGAATAAATTGTCCAAAGAGTTGGGCCAGAATGCTAGATCCCAACGGCCCTTATTTTGTCCAAGTTAATTATTAAGTGTTTTAAGAATGAAATAAAATAATGAATGGTTAATCCACTGGAATGCTAGATTCCAACGGTCCTCTTCTTTCGTGTTTATTTAGAAAAAAGTTTTAGCATTACATCAGATTTAGAAAAAGTCACTCTATGTTTGATCGAGGTTTAATACGTATAGATGTGAAATGATGTGAAATTAAAATTGAAATACATATGTTAGTGAGATGATTAATTACATGTTAGAATATGGACATGGATAGATAAATTATCTAATTAAATAAACTAAGCATATGAAAAATAACCAAATAAATGATTAAACCACTACACTTAATACTAGCAAATCACTAATTAATCAATTAAACCTAATCAATTTATTGACTAACTAAACTAAAACAAAAAGATAAAAATAAAATAAAAGGGCAGTGAATAGTCATTGGGTGTAAAGATTTTAAAGCCCAACTCAAATTCACTCAAACCTTAATTCATTAATAATAATAATAATAATAAGTAAAAAGATAGAAAAAAATCCAAATAAAAAGGAACGAAAGGGTGGCTGACTTATACCTACTAAATCAATTTTTTTTTTAATTTAACAACAACCTAACAACATGAAACATGTGGCATGCATGGAGAGAGAGAAAAGAATTAAAACACACAAACAGAAAAAAAACATTCAGCAGTATCTTTCCTCTATTCGCGTTCTGCTTCTCAGGAAAAGAAAATCTCAAAACTCTTTTTCTTTATCTGTCGATTATCACTGACTTGTTGGCTTTAAAGGTTAGTGAATGGTTACGCGGTTACGACGGAGGTAGTGTGGGGAACAGCTGGGCTGAGGTGGAGGTCAGTTTCGGGGCTGCAGAGGTGTAGTTTATGTGGAGGGAGAGAGGCTATGGAGGTCGTGGCTAGATGGAGCTCGCAGTGAGAAACACAGTTGGCCGGCATGAATAATAGATTCGTGGTGGTTTGTTGGAGTGTTGAGTTGATGTTGGGTAAAAGTGGAATTAGTATGGACATTGGTATTGCTTGTCCATCAGTATTTTTTCACAAAAGTTTCCTTCCATTATATTGGAGATTATCCTTTAGATATAACACAATTCTGCTACAAGTATCAAAATCAACATTGTTTCTTACCCAACGTTCAACTATGTAATAACATGCTTCAAAGGGGCATATCAACATGCTTCTACAGAAAGAGTGGTTCAACGAGATATGTTTGTGGGTTGTGAGCAATGTAGAATGAAAGTTTTTTAGGGTGGTAATATGACTAGTGGTTGTGTGAGCATGATGAGGGAGGCGCAGACGCTCTTGGGTTGAGGATGGTGGTTTCACGCGGCGAGGAGGATGAGCGAAGTTGAGGGTGGTTCACGATTTGTTTTGTGGTGGTTATTATAGATATGCAGATCCGAGGAGATGAAAATATGTGAACAAATTGTGTTTGGTGGGTTGTAAGTGGTTGTTGGAAGCAGTGGCGGAGTCAGGACCCTAGGGCAGGGGTGCAAGTTTTTTTATAAATTTTAAGTGAAATATAATTTTTTTACTAGTTCAAATTGTATTTATAAAAATGAATAAGTAGCGCCACACTAATCTGAAATCGCATCTTTTTAAGTAAATGTCTCTAGTATTCTACATTAAAAATTTAGTAAAATAGACAAATAAAAATGAGAGAGAAAATAATTATAATAAAAAAAAATTGCCTAAAGAAAATTTGCAAGTTATGTGTTGGCCTAATGATAATGGACATAAATTTTATCTTTCAAACACGGGTTCAAATTTCATTAGTGTTAAACCAGAAAGTTAAACTAAAAATAAAAAAAGATGGTAGCAAGTAAGAGATAAAATAATATAAAAAATGTGGCATTAATTGACATATTGATAGGAGATATGGAACTTTAAATATGAAGAGAGAGGAAATAGTAAGAAAAGATGCGGCACTAATGGACGTATTAATAGGAGAGAACTTTAACTCATAAGAGAGAGAAAATAATAGAAAGATGTGGTATGAGAGAGAAAATTGTGACATTGGAAATAGAAAAAGAAACGTGGGAGCAAGCACATAATTTGAGGGGGTTCAAAGTGCATAATATTTAAAAAAGTAGCAGTAGAGTTATAAGTTGAGGGGGTGCAGTTGCATCCCCTGAATTGCTGCTGGCTTCGCCCTTGGTTGGAAGGAGTTTGTTATGATTTACATGGTGGACCTGTTGGCTGTATGTCAAAGGCTATTGTTAGTAGGTTGGCTGGAATAAGGTGTTTGTGGTGGTGCGTGTAGGCAGATGAACAGTGGCTCACGATGGAGAGAGGATTTGAAGTTGGAAAATATGTTATTGGTGGTGAGAGGCGGGTTCAGTTACTGTGTCCTTTTATGAAGAAATGAGTCACACGATTTTTATGAGGAGAGGAACACATCCTTTTCAATTAGCCTCTCAAACAACTCTTTTTTCTTTTGATTTTTTCAGACCCTTGATGTGATAAGGAGAGTGTTTTTTCAAGAAATGAAAAAAAGTGAGGTGAGTTAGATGTGTGGTAGGTGTGTTGGTTTATTGGTCAATGGAGATGATTGTGAAGGTTTTTTTTTGTGGCAAAGATTCATGGCATAATAGGGTTTTATCAATGAATTTTATTTTGTGTAGTTTGTATTATGCAGGTTGTTTTCCTTTTTTAGTGTGTAATCATAACTACTTTTTCATGCACAGTTTTGTATGGTTGAGAAGATGAAAAATAAGGTGATATGAGAGTGATGATAGTAATGGCACAGATTGAGTAGTGCAAAGGTGGTGAGGATAATGGCTTGAATCCAAGTATTTTTGTGTATGTTTTTATTTTGAGTTATCATGTGGAAGAGGGGTGTCGAAAAATGTTTTCTTTTTCTTTCTAATCTGCCATATCCTTTCTCTTTAACCAATGACACACTTTCATTTTTTTTTTTGTGAAATTTCAACAATTTTTTTTTATAGGCAGAAAACTTATCATTTAGAGAGATTAAGTGGGTCTCTCACCCAATAATACAATCAGACACATGCTTACATAAACAATAAAGAAGACTGAAAATGCAGTCAAGAAACAACCCCACCCCACACCCTTAGATAAAATCAAAAGGGTATTTCGTCCACTCGTAAAAATTACAAACTGTCACTCCATGTCTACCGATTGCTAACCACTTCCTTGAAGAAGCCATAATACTATGAAATATACTATCGACATTACAAATCTCGTCATTAAACACTATATTATTCCGATTCATCCAAATATTCCAACAAGATATAATCCACAAAGAGTCTCCGGTTTCGAAAGATGTAATTCTTTTTAAACTCGCCATCCATGAAAGGAAATGTCTACAACTGTCCGGTTCGCTCAACGGCTCAATGTTCAACCATTCATATAACTTATTCCAAATCATACGAACCTTAACACAAGAGCAAAAAATATGCGAAGTATCCTCAAGTTGAGCAAAGCAATAAACACAAACCTTATCGTGAATATTGATAATGATGCATCTTTTCTCAAGGTTATCCCGCATTGGCAACCTGTTAATGATAAGACGCCACGCGAAAATCTTCACCTTCAGCGGAGCTGACGAATCCCACACCATTCCCAGAACCGTGGCAATTAGATCACTCACCATATCTCCGTTGTACGATGCAGCCTCATAGAAAGACTTCACCGAAAATCCATGCGAGGGATCGGGCTTCCACATCCATCTGTCATCACCATCATTAGCAAATGAAACTTGCAGAAGCAATTGAGTAAGATCCTGAATGTCAGCTTCACATTCAGAATAAGGAACAAAATCAAGAGTAGATAAATTCCAAATCCAATTACCCTCATCCCAATAACCAAAATCTTTGACAAGGCTCCATTTATCATTAGCTGCTTGAAATAAAGATGGAAACAAAGAGCTCAATTTTCCATTTCCCAACCATTGCACATACCAGAATAGCGATGTACTACCACTCATAATACGATAATTCAAATTATCCGCGAATAAATTCGAACCAGAAGTATTCCCTGAGACGATAACATCACGCATCCACAGCAAATCCAACTTCTGATTATACACTGATTTGTCTCCACCATTACCTCCAAGAGCTTTACGATGCAAATCACCGTATCTGTCCCGGAGAATTGGCCTCCACAACTCAGAACTGTCTTGGTAAAACTTCCACTGCCATTTTACAATGAGAGCATTATTAAACCGGCCAATATGCTTAACACCAAGTCCTCCATTTTCCTTTGGCTTACAAATAAATTCCTAACTAACCCAAGGTATCGCCTTCTTCCCCGAAGAACCAGCCCACAGGAAGTTTCGTTGGATATCTATAATACTCTTAATAACCATTGGTGGAGCTTTGTAAAACGAGAAGTAATGAATGGGCAGATTGGATAGAATGGAATTGATTAGCGTTACTCTTCCATCTATAAAAAGGGTTCTCCCAATCCATTTAGATAACCGAGTTTTGAAACAACTAATAACCGGATTCCAAAACGACAGACTCCTTTGATTACCACCAATCACAATCCCTAAGAACTTAAAAGGGATCTTCCTCGTATAACAGTGTAGGAATTCCTCAGCAGCAACCATGTAAGAGTCTTCCAAACCAATACCATACAAACTACTTTTAGCAAAATTGATTTTCAAACCTGAGAGAAGTTCAAACCCCCTTAAAATAGATTTCATAGCCCAGAGATTTTTGCAATCACCATCACTTAGAAGGAGCATATCGTCTGCGAATTGTAAAATACTAACAGCAGCAGCATCCCTAATTCTGAACTCAGAAAACAGATTCATGGACGAAGCCCTACGGACTAGAATAGCCAGACCTTTAACAACCATCGAAAACAAGAATGGGGATAAGCGGTCACCTTGTTTCAACCCTCTCGAAGCTTTAAAATTCACTGAAGGACTACCGTTAATTAGAATCGAGAAGTGACTTTCAAACACCAATCCTTTAATCCACTTCAACCAATTTTCACCGAAACCCATCATCTGAAGCATTTTCTCGAGGAATTCCCATTCAACGCAATCATATGCCTACGCAAAATCGAGTTTGAACAACAAATATTTCCTCTTCTTTCTACAAGCCCAATCAATCGATTCATTAGCTACCAGAATACCATCCGACATCTGCCTGCCCGGGATGAAAGCCGTTTGAGATGGAGAAATCAGGGTACTAATAACATTACTCAACCTAATCGCCATCATCTTAGAAATAATCTTAAGAATGCAGCTTATCAAACTAATAGGCCTAAAATCCTCAAAAGAAACAGGGTTCGCGATCTTAGGCACAAGCAAAATGAAAGAAGACACGAAAACCTTAGGAAGAGTACCTGAACCAAAGAATTCAAAGACACAATTAGTTATGTCAGAACCAAATATATCCCAACAATTCTTGATGAAGTTGAAATTGAATCCGTCCACTCCCGGGCACTTGTTAACATCACATAACAGAACTGCTTCATGAACGTCATCCGCAGAAAAATCTGCCTCCATGAACATTTTATTCTCCTCAGTCAGTCTAGCAATTTCTCTCATTTCACAACTTGGCCTCCTGAAACAAGTACTAGAAAACTTATGCTGAAAAAAACTCTTTGCAGCAAGCTTGACAACTGAGGGATCCTCCACCCAAATGTTATTCACCAACGCTCCCGTGATATGATTTCTCCTATTCCTACTCTTCAAAGTAGAGTGAAAAAAATTTGTGTTCAAATCTCCATCAAGCACCCATTTCGACCTCGATTTTTGATGGAGAATGTTTTCCTTAATACGAAGATTTTTCCATAACTCTTGTTGAACCAAACATCTCTTTTCCAACAAATCGGATGACACAGAGCTATCAATCCCTTCCAACTCAAGTTCATAATTGTTTAGAGATTCCACCCATTTCTCTATACTCAGATCCATCCAGCCGAAAACATTATAGTTCCACCACCTGAGTTTGTCCTTCAAGGCCTTAAACTTCTTCACAAGAATGTTGCTGTAAGATCCCTCGAAATCAAAGGATGCCCAACATTGACTGACAAACTTATGGAAATCCTTATGATCTAACCAGCAGTTAAAGAAACAGAAAGGTTTAGGACCCCAGTTTAGACAGTTAAATTTGATCCACAACGGACGATGGTCTGAAATGTCGCGATTGCCCACCACCTGATTCTTGAAATTCCATCTGTCAACCAGAAAATCATCTACAAGAATACTATCAAGCCTACTTCTACATAAACCATTAGGTTTAAAACAAGTGAATCTACTCCCCGCCATTGGTGAATCAATTAGATTTAATCTGTCAATAAAGAAATTGAATTCAGCCATATCAGAAAACTTTGGTTGGCCTCTGCCATCCCTTTCATCAACATCTTTCACAGCGTTAAAATCTCCTCCGATCAACCATTTACCCATAGGCAATTTCGCTTTCAGATTCAGAATATCACTCCAAAGTCTCATCTTTTCCGAAATCCCACAAGGGGAATAAACATTAATAACATAGAAATTAATATCCTTCCATAAAAAATTCATACCTAGAAAACCTTTGCCCTTAAAACTGGATATGGCCGACAAGCAACTCTTCTTCCAAATGACAAGCAAACCTCCTGACTGGCCTTCAGAATCAGCCGCAGACCAATCAAACTCCCCATTACTCCACATACTACTAACCACTGAACTCTTCATACTCTTGATTTTAGTTTCCTGAATCATATAGAGATCAGCTTGACCCTTCGACAAAATTAGGTTAATTCTCCTCCTTTTAAGCAAACTACTGCATCCACGAACGTTAAAGGTGACAATATTCATTTACCAATATTAGCCACATTCTTCTTTCGAATCCAAGCCTCTTTGTCTTCAGCTTCCAGATTTCTAATAATCGCCGTAAAAGCTTCATCTTCTTTGTTACCATCAATACCCAATTTCTTCATTGAGATCCAAGTATTCCTCGGAACATCTTCCAACACCTTTCTCACCCTCGAGTTTCCTCTTTCAATATCCGAGAATGAGACAGAAATACATCTATCTCTTTCTTTCACAGGCTCGCTTGGACAACCGAAAAATGAATCTTCAACTTGCTCTTCAGAATAAAAATTATCTTGAACAGGGTAAGGATCAGTAGAATGGAGCAAAGTTGCAAAGTAAAATGGGTTAAAGGGTATTTTGGTCTTGTCGTAAACGTCTTGTATCTTCTTTAGTTTTTTTGTGATAATGGGCCCACTCACCTTAACTGTATGATCATCACACTTAATAACAGTGGGAGAAGTTACCGTCTCAGGGTTCCCTACATCCCCTTTGGGCTTGTGAATTAGGCCCATTAAGGCGCAAGATTCCTCCACATCTTCAGACTCAAAGTTTCTAGCACTAGGGCAATAAAGCCTACTTTTTTCCAATAGCCCTAAGTCCTTTGAAGAACCTTTTTGCATGTAAACTCCCTCACAATAGGGTCTATTAGTCTCCATCCCCAACACGTCTGCCTGCACCTTTTCAGCTGCAGGATTAGACTTAATGATAGACTCAGTAGGACATTCGGCGCTACCTAGTTCACCAACTTCCAAACTTTCACCAACAAAAGAAACTTCCTCTAACATTTCCTCCCTCAACGTTGACCCTCCCTTGTTAGATGAAACATCACTTTCACCCCTAACCTCTGATTTTTTTGATAACATCACCTTTATCTGAATTATCCGAGGAACCATTATCGCCATCTTCATCGTTGACGAACTGGTCCCCGGATTCAGGCGAGCAAGAAGAGCTGCCATCTTCATGGAATAGTTTTACCTTATTGAAATCAGATTCACGAAAAACCTCCACCAAGTGAACGTTGAACATGTCACCTTTAATATCAGCCTTAACTTTTAAAACCAAAAATCTAAAACTCTCTGTTTTAACACGAATCAAAGCCACGTCTAATCTTTCTTTTTTAGATGTGGCCTCATGGCAGCCAATGAAGGAACCACACAAGCTAGGAAGCTTCTCAAATGTTGGTTTGTTCCATGCATGGCAAGGTAACCCTGAACACATGATCCACGCAAATCTTCCAACATCAACCTCTTTAGGGTTCCAATGGATAACATCACTGAATCTCATATCAATCCAAACTTTTACCTCCGAAAGAAAAGAACCAATGTTTCCCTCCAAGGTGTCCTCAAGCAAACATTTAGTATCTCCAATCGGTGTAGCCTTAATGTTGAAGAATCCTTCTTCATATAGACTACTTTGAATGGAAAAAGGGCCCCACCCTTCAACAATGTACCAATAGCAGCTTTCTCAAACCTTACAAAATCAACTTCTTCCACATCTAGTTGAATAACTCTATTCCCATTTTCTACGTTAATCTCTCTCCTAGAAAAAGAGCTTCCACCCTTCACAGCTTCAGCGAAAGAATGGACAGGATCGACAAACTTAGCACCACCTCTAGGAATCAGACCAATCTTTCTCCCAACTCTTCTTCCCACAACAGCATTGCTACCCTCTTGACTACGATTATACTTGGGTATGTTGACAAAAATTTTCTTACCTTGCAGCTCTATACTATCTAATTTCGCAGCCATAATCCTAGAGTCGTGGATCTTCCTAAACTTCGCAAATCCAAATCTCTTACCTCTTTTGTCTAATTTTGCTGGAATGTAAACTTCTGATATCCCTCCATAAACTTTAAACACTTCAAACATGTCTCTAGCTTCCAAGTTGAGTGGGAACTCAGTAAAGTAGAAGGAAGTAATGGGTTCTCCTTCAGCATCCCCCTTTCCCCTATTTTCTTTCCACACGGATCCTCTCACCAGTTTGGGAACCAATCCTTTCCTAGATACCTTAGTCTAGGCCATTAATCCTAGGAGTCACAAGCACACAACTAAGAACAGAAACAGCCCTAACTTCAAATATAACAAAACACCCAACGAACAAGAAGAAGAACAACTAGTACCAAGGCCCCTAGCCCTAAAGCTAGGAATTTAAGCCGAAGATACCAACAAAACTCTACTGTTGTTGGAGCTTGGATATGTGTTGCGTTATCTTGACTCGTACAATGCTTATCCTTGTGAAATTTCAACAATAACTACGACACACGTTCCACCTGGTGCCGCAGATGTATATGCTTGTGCTATCCCCCCCTTCATGCAATGCTTATACTAGAGTTTTTATAGTTTTTTTCAAATGAGTCTAAAATGCCCTTGAAGTGATTTTTAAAGTGAAAAGTAATTTAAACTAAATTATTCAAATAAAAATAAAATTGTCAAAATAAAATCAAAACAAAAACATAAATAATCTTATTTAATATTTCAAACCTATTGAAAATTGTCATACGCTAAATTTTGACCCCCCTCATTTTAATTATTTTTTGTTTATCTGACTGCATTTTCACATTTGCATCCTATGCATATCATATCATATATTTTATCATTCATATTGTTTGAATTATCGGCCGGAATGAACGTGTTAAATTTTTAGGCGTTTTGGTCAAACTAAAAGTTAATTGTGCAAAAACCCGGTGTACGGGCAGTTTTTTAAATCGAATTTACAGATGTCAATTCTTAATATATTTTTCGCGTACTTTAACCTGGTGTGCTTATTTTATTATTTCAGTTGTTTTTCGGTTGCTTTTCTGACTCGTCTGAGTCTTTTTACCGGGTAAAATCAATTTCAAAATTTGACAAAATGGTGTATTTTTTCAATACGTATATTTTTTGCTGATCGTTTTGGTGTGTTCATTTTATTTTTTTGGACACCTCGATACAGACAGTTTTTATCGTTTTTTACCGGTTTCGGTTCCAATTTTAATTAATTTTATTTTTTATTAATCAAGTTTATAATAAACTCAATTTTTATTAGTTTCTTTATTATATTTATTTAATTTATTATATTATTTTAATATTATTTATATATAATATAAACTTTTTTTTATTATTTTACAGTACTGGTCTTCTTTACTACATAAATGTCACGCCCCACTCACTTTCTTGTTTTTTTTCAATTTTTCTTTTCCTGCTACATACTACTACACATACATACTACCACATAAATCATAAACCCTTTGATTCATCATTTTTAAACTCATTGATTTTTTCTTTTCAATTTTCATCATTTTCAAACTCATTGATTTTTTCTTTTCAATTTTCATCATTTCACTTTACAATTTTTCTTCATTTCACCATGACTTCTCAAACAAATTTATTTCTAAATCCTCCTTCCATGACTACACAATTTCTTTATCATTTTTATCCAAGTTTTTCAATATTCAAACATTATGATTCAATCTTCAAAATATATTATTCAATTTTCAAAATTAATCATCACTAAATTCATTATTTTTTCAAACTAATTAATATTCAAACTTCATCATTCATCTTTAACCATTTTTTTCAAATATCATCATCACTTTCAATATTCAAACATTAATATTCAATATTCATTCAATTTTTCAACATTCTAACTTCATCATTGTTTCTTTGGATAGAAATTACTCCCTTCGTCCCAAATTATAAGACGTTTTGGACTTTTCACACAAATTAAGAAACTTAATTATTACTTTATAGGAAAGACAAATTATGTATAACTTTACAGTAATGCCCCTCATAATTATACAGGAGAGAGAAATTAAAAGAGTTGAAAGAATAAATAATAATAAATATTTGAGGGTATATTGGGGAAGATGTCATTTATATTGCATTGGAAATGTAAAGTGACTTATAATTTGGGACAAATTTTTTTGGCAAAGTGACTTATAATTTGGGACGGAGGGAGTACAATTTTTTCAAATATCATCATCAATTCTTACATAAAAAATCATCATCATCTTTGAATAAAATTGTCAAATATCATCATTTCATTCACAATTTTTCAATTTCATCATTCAAAAACCATCATCATTCTTGACATTTTTGCAACAAATACTTAACTCCCAAGCATTAAAATTACTATAAATAGGATACATACTTCTCATTCCAAGACACACCAAAACAATTACTCACATTTGTTTTCACATCTCCCTCTCATATAGTTATTTTTTTCTACATAATTTATGTTTATGTTTTTCTCATTTTTTCTTTTACACACTTTCACCACATAAAATTCCATCACTTACACCATGCTACAAAAATCTCAACAAAACAATTTACATCAACAATTTAACAGAAATCACAACAAAATTGTTTCAAATAGAACTCATCTGAAACCGACAGAAACACCGCGTCGGACGATCAATGAAGGGAGACGGAGCTGATGAAGGGCGACGCGCAGCAGAGAGAAGAGAAACATCCATCCACGGAGGGCACCGGAATCGCAGAATCAGTGGCGGATGGAGCATCATCGCCGGCGAAATTGGGAGAAAGCCAAGAGAATATTGCATAACATTTTCTTCAAAAGGGATATTGTGATTTCTTCCAGGTTTTTTGTCCCAACCTTTTCCTTTTCTTATTATTATTATTATTATTATTATTATTATTTATTCTATTTTGTTTAAGTTATAAATCATATTTTTTTAGTTTAGGCTTTGTGTTAATTTTGGATTTTTGGCCCATTAATCTTTGCTAAATACCACCTCTAAATTGCTATCTGGCCCATTTAATATTTTTCTATTTTTTTAATTCAATTTTTTTAAGTTCTTATTTTAAATGATTTGTTTTAATCTTAGTTTAATTAAGTGTACTAAAAATTCTAAATAACTAAGAAATATGTTAATGATTTTTAAGTTATTTTAATTTCGTGATGATAATAAATGTTATTTTCTCCATGAATATATCTTACCATTTCAATTTATTTCAACTTGTTATTTTCTCCTGTTGAAATTTGGTCTTTGTGATACCATGCTCATGATTATTTGTTATCTGATCATTCGTACCACGATGTTTTTTCGTGGATGTTTATTTATGACACGATGTTATTCCGTGTATATTTTCACTTACATGATGTTTTTCCATGTATGTATATCTCTGATTTCACGATGTTCTTCTGTGTATGTTTTCAATTACCACGATATTTTTCCGTGGATGTTTATTTATGACACGATGTTCTTCCGTGTATATTTTCACTTACATGATGTTTTTCCATGTATGTATATCTCTGATTTCACGATGCTTTGTCGGGTATGTTCATTTATTATGTGATGTTTTGCCACGTATGCATGTTCCCTTAGGATCTCTTAGTTCAACTTAATTTTTGATTAAGTTTGAAGTAAGGTAGACATTAGGATGTTCATATTGCATGACAAAATTAGGTTAGATTTCTCCTCTTATCAAATTTTTACTCTCGCCACCGTGCGATCAAAACTTTCCTTTCTATAGGTCGCACCCCTTAGGGGTGAACTTTAACCGCTCTGATTTCTCAAGATCCCGTTGAGAATACGTAGGCATAAGATTGTAAAATCTTAGCGAGCAGCCTTTTCTTTTTTTCATCTCTCCTTACATCCGACGTTTTCCCGGATATTCATCTCTTCACCTTTTCTTCCCATCCGACGTTTTCTCGAATATTCATATCTTCAGCCTCCTCTTGGGATTCATACAAGCATCATATCCATGGCCTCCTCTTGGGCTTCATACAAGGACCCTCAGGCTTCTTAAAAGCATCACAAATAATAGGATCCTCCCTTTGCAACCTTTAATCTCTTCACTTTTTCAATCAATCCTCACAAGCTTTGCTTTCAAGCTTTTCCCTTTCGTTGTCTTGGTTCTTAAAAACCCAACAACTCGTAGTCCCCGAACTACAAATTTCCTTCAAGCTTTTCCCGTATTTTCGAACTACGAATGCTCTGATTTCTCTTTTGAGAATACGTAGGCACAAGGCTTCAACCCTTGGCGAGTACTCTTTTTTTCTTTTTTCATCCTCTTTTCCATTTTCTTCAAAATTCCTTTTTCCATATATATTACAAAAACAACAAAAACATTTATCACTCTCTTCATCACTCAAGAGCAATAAACTTTCCTAATCAATAGCAAATAATTCAACTAATAACATAGATATACAAGAGGTTCCTATAGAGTACTATAGATACTTAGGGTGTTGCTAGCTTCCCTTAGTATAACCAACAACCCAATTCCAATTCTCTTTATTTGCATTTTGTTTTTTAACATTTGCATTCTTGCAGGGTTTATTTAGATTTTCCCCTTCCTTTAAAGCTTCATAGGATAAATATAAAAGTCCACATGTGGCAACCAATGGCGGTTCACGAAAATCGCGCTACAGAAAAAATGGATTCGAAAATGAATAAAAGTCGGGCGCAAAAAATGCTCAGAAAATTAAACTAAATGCACCAAAATGATCAGTGTGAAATAAACCTCTCGGAAACATACAGTTATTATTCAAATTTTGAAATAAAAATTGACCGGTTAAAATGCTCAGACTAATCAAAATGTGACCAAAATAGTAGACGAAAAATTAAAACGAGCACATCAGGTTAAACTACGTGAACCGTAGATTAATAATACTGATGTGTGTAAGCTCAATTTTGAAAATTTTCGCCCGCTAATTTTACGCATAGTTGAGAATCAGTTTGACCAGTCTGTCTGTAAATCCGAAAAATTATTTATATTGATGTTTTAGACATTGTGCATGGTGAAATGCATGTTATGTTATGTAAATGATGTTAATGACTTGATGAATGCATAGGTTCGGCGATTAATTCAAGGTCAAATTTGAGGTATGACATCGAGGTTGTGTGAAATTACATGTTTTATTTTTGTAAATTAAGGATGTCGGGTTTAAGGTGTTACATAGTTGGCATCAGAGCCTGGTTGGTCCATTCGGCCTAGGTTGTAACTAATTTGTACCCTTGTGTGTGACATGTGTGTGAACATTGTCGATGCTTTACAGTTATTTGCTAAACTGTTTGCAATTAGTTAACTTATGTGAGCTGGTTGTGCAAAGGGAAATGGTTGGCAGAAATGATTGTGTGATTGCTTATGCTTTGGTAGCAATGGCTAATGTGATGGTGCAAGCAAATGAAGCTCTGCAGGAAAATCAGAACCAGAATCAAAATGCTGATGCTGATGAATTCTGCGGGTAAGGAAAGTTTCAGAAGAACAACCTGCCTACCTTTAAGGGGAGATATGATCCTGAGGGTGATCAGAGTTAGCTGTAGGAAATCGAGAAGATCTTTCGAGTTATGGGTTGTACGGATGAGCAGAAAATGTTGTTTGGGACACATATATTGTCGGAGGAGGCTGAGTATTGGTGGGATAACACCCGGCAGAGGTTGGAAACTGCATATACTTAGAACACTTGAGAGAACTTCAAGAAAGAGTTATTGAAGAAGTATTTTCCAGCTGATGTTTGTAGTAGGAAAGAGATTGAGTTCCTTGAGCTAAAGCAAGGAAATATGATTGTTGCTGATTATGCGGCTAAGTTTGAAGAGCTGGGGAGATTTTTCCACACTATAATGGTGTGGAAGCTGAAGGGTCGAAATGCGTAAAATTTGAGAGCAACTTACGTCCTAAGATCAAGTAATTCATTGGTTATCAGGAGATTCGTCAATTTTCAGTGTTAGTAAATAAGTGTAGAATCTATGATGAATATGGCAGTGCCAAATCTGTTCATTACAAGAGTGTTAGTGAGAAGAAAAGTGGAAGTCAGTATCGTGGTAAACCTTATGTGACTCTAGCTGATAAGAGAAAATATAAATTTAGACAAAAGGGTGTGGGTGGAAATGAGATAAGAGGGGGAGGAGCTCCTGCTCCACTGAAATGTTTTAAGTATGGAGAGTTGGGCCACTGTGCTTCTAGGTGTAAGAGTACTGGTAAGAAGTGTTTCAAGTGTGGGAAACAAGGACACTGTATTGCTGATTGCAAGAGTAATGTTCCAACTTGTTACAACTGTGGTAAGCTGAGTCATATCAGTACCAAGTGTCAGAAAGTGAGGAAGGTGTCAGCTGCCGCGCAAGCTCATGGTAGAGTGTTTGCTCTGAGTGGTGTGCATGTCTCGAGATCAGATAATTTGATTCAAGGTACGTGTTCCATTAATGGTGTTTCTCTAATTGTTATGATTGATACTGGTGCGACACATTTGTTTGTATCTCTTGATTGTGTAAAAAATTTGAACCTTAAAGTATCTTATATTATTGGAAATATCATCATTGATACCCCAACTAATGGTTCAATGACTACTTCATTAGTGTGTTTGAATTAGGGGTAGAAAAATGGGTCTGACCTGTTGGATATGCCCGTTTTGCTCGCACTTTAGTGAGGGGCAGTTCAAGGGTTTATGCCCTCACCCTCTAATGTGTCTGCCTGCCTCGCCCCATTTTCTTTATGGGCTTTTGCGGGCATGAGCATTTACATAAACTTTTGCATTTTTAGACTTAAAAGGAGTAGTACCCGCGAGCTTTCCCCGCCCCTCCCTCACTTTGTTTGCGGGACGGGTCTAGGTTTTAGGCCGCATCTCAACTATGACTGCCCCGCCCCATTTTTTTGCAGGCTTTTGTGGGGTGGGCCTAAACGGGGAGGGCATGCCCATTTGCCACCCCTAGTTTGAATTGTCCTTTGACCATTTATGGTAAAGATTTTGGAGTTGACTTGATATGATTGCCTTTGAGTCAACTCGATGTGATTTTGAGGATCAATTGGCTAGAGTTCAGTCGTGTGTATATTAATAATTTTGACAAGACTATGTTGTTTCCTGAACCCGCAGAGAGTAGGGATTCAAGATTCATGTCTGCTGGTCAAGGTGAGATGTCTTTGAGGGAGAATGACCATGTGCTCTTGATGCTCGCTTCTTTGAGAGTGGAGAGCGATGTTGTGGCTAGGGATATGTCTGTGGTGTGTGAGTTTCCTGATGTGTTTCCTGAGGACATTTGTGACTTGCCGCCATAATGAGAAGTTCAGTTCGCCATAGATTTAGTATCTGATACTAGACCTGTGTCGATGGCACCGTATAGGATATATGCATCAGAGTTGAGTGAGTTGAAGAAACAGTTAGAAGATCTGCTAGAGAAGAAGTTTATCTGACCTTGTGTGTCTCCGTTGGGAGCAACGATGTTGTTGGTTAAGAAGAAAGACGGTAGCATGAGGTTATATGTTGACTACTGATAACGGAATAAGGTTAGGATTAAGAATAAATATCCTCTTTCGAGAATTTACTACCTTATGGATCATTTGGTTGATGTTTGCGTGTTCAATAAGATTGATTTGAGATCGGGTTATCATCAGATTCGAGTAAAGTCAGAAGATATTCCGAAGATTGCGTTTAGGACTCTATACGGTCACCATGAGTACTCAGTAATTCCGTTCGGTGTGTCTAATGCGCTAAGTGTGTTCATGGAGTATATGAATAGGATCTTCCATCCTTACTTGGATCAATTCATTGTGGTTTTCCTATATGATATCTTGGTGTATTCTAAATCAGATGAAAAACATGCAGGACAACTCCGAGTTGTGTTGCAGACCTTGTAAAAGAAGAAGTTGTACACACTACTACGAAAAACCCATTTAACAACGGTTGGGAATGACATATAATGACGCGGGCGAAGGCGTTGTTATGTAGATTGTCGTTGTAAGTTAGCTGTTTCTACAACGGGCTGGAAACCGTTATTGAAAGGCAGGGCGTGAGCCATATATCACAACGGTTATGATAATAAACCGTTGTGATACATACACTTAGGTTCTGGGTTCAAAACCCATCAGCAGCGAAATTATATAAAACATAAATTACTTATGATATCGGTTACAATAGATAACCGTTGTTGTAAGTACCCTAAGTTTATTATATTAAAAGTAGATTGCTTGTTTTCCAAACATCTCACTAAATAAATATACATGGATTCAATTTGATGAAGATGTCTATAATCTGCAAATTAAACTGTTCTTGAAAACCAACTTAAACAAACCAATGTTGTTTTCTGATTGCATTCGTCTCATCATGCATTTCACGCTCTTTTACATATATTGTGGTTTATTGATCTGACTCCTTCGATATATTGCTATCTTCGATTATAGTTAATTTTCCATAAGATCAATAAGACATTGGATAATCTGCCTCATCTTTGATTTAACTATAATGGAAGATGGCGATGCATCTAAGGAGCCAGATCATTATACCATAATCTATATATAAAAGAACGTGAGATGAATGACGAGAGGCATGCAATCAGAAAACAACATTGGTTTGTTTAAGTTGGTTTTCAAATACAACTTAATTTGCATATTATAAGTATCTATGTCAAATTAACTGAATGTATTTTAAGTGAGGGTTAGTGAAACAAACAATCTACTTAGAATATAGTAAACTCAAACAACATTCTATACCAGATCCAGATATTATAAACTCATATAATACGCTTGCTACCACCAGCAAACTTTAAGTGAGGGTTAGTGAAACAAACAATCTAAATAGAATATAATAAACTCAAACAACATTCTATACCAGGTACAGATATTATAAACTGATATAATATGTTTGCTTCCACCAGCATCATCACCCTGTATCATCCCCTTAACCTGAAAGGAAACAAAGCAAACTTCAAAAATGAGCATCCTCAGTTGAAAACAAACCCTAAAACCATAATCCAGTGAAGAGTAAAGAGAGGAACAGGAATAACGCACCTTTTAATGAAACTAATCGCGGAACAGGAATCAATTATGATGTTGAACTAGTTTGGGAAGCAATGAAAAATAAATATAAGGAGGAAGAAGCTTACACAAAAGCTTCATACTTCTTATATTTCTTTTCATTGTTTCTAAAACTAGATAAAGTTTGCTTACAGTGTTGATTCTTCATTTACTAACATCTTGTTCGTGAAGCTATGAAGAAAAAGTACAAGGTGGATGAAGTTTCTATCATAGCTTCATGCTTCTTGTACTTTTTTCCATAGCTACGCAAACATTATGAAGTTTCCAAAGCATGGTCTTTGTTAAGGTAGTGAAAACGAATCTGAAAAAATGAGAACAATCAGCAATAATAACAATCCACAAACGAGATAATGGGAAATATCTAACAATAGATGGAAGAAGAAGAATACCTTAATGTATGAAGCACAAGATTCATGGCTAATGGTGAAAACGAAGAGAAAAAACAGGTTCTAGGGTTTCACTTTGAAGGCAACGGCGTTACTGTCAATTAAGTGAAAGTTATTTTGCTTATATATGGGTAAACTATTTCACAATGGTTAACAATAACAACCGTATAGATAGGTATTTATTTATTATAAATATATCACTATGGTTAACCAGAAGAACCGTAGTGATAACCCTTTTATTTGTGAATTTTAAAATAAATAAAAAAGAAAAGGTGCGCCTTAACTTCTCACTTAATGCATCTGCAGTTTAAACATCAACAATGTAATTCACAATGCATCTGCAGTTTAAACATCAACAATGTAATTCAAACCCTAATTCAACTATTACATTTCATAACAAAGTAAACATTAAACATAAAGGAGACAAGAAAACATAACATCTTGATATTTCCAGAAAATATCTCTGATTTCAGTTTGTTCTTCAAATTCTTGTTCTTTTTCTTTAAATTCTCATACATAACCTTCAGATAGCCCATAGCTTTCAACTCTGACTTCATAATACTCTCATCGTCATTCCCATCTCTTTCTCCCACGTCTTCATCCCATATGAACAAATTACATGTTTCATAGCTCCTCCAAAATGGACATCTCCAAAAAAGCCTTCCTTTATTTTGTCCCTTCTTGCATTGATACGAAACCATACGACCATCACAACCACAAAAGTTTCCAGATCGAGATTTTACACTGGAAGAAGACGTAGAAACACCTTTGGATGATTTTGTCTTCAAATGTGACATTGCAACACCTTAAAGTAGAACACTTTATTGTTGTTGTTATCTTCTTCCCGACAATGGTGACGACGTTAGTGTTAGGGTTGTTTCGTCTTGTTTCTTTTTTCAATGGATAAATTGATATATACTTGGTGTTTAAAATACATAAAAAGAAGCTTCAATTTGTAACAACGGTTTTAAGAAAAAGCCGTCGTGATATCCTTATTATTTTTTAGTTAAATATTAATAAAACTTAAAAAGGGAGCATTTACGTCAAAGGGATAAACTATTTGAGGGCGATGAGGTTCGAACCCATGATAGCTAGATTGTATCACCACGGTTTTCATAACAACCATTATAATACCCTTGAGATTTCTAATTAAAATAATGTGCGCGTATCCAGTACGCACTATAAGAACGGTGTATAGGATTCCGTTGTAAACCTGGCGTTGTTGTTTGGCCGTTTTGTAGTAGTGACACTAAGTTGTCCAAGTGTGAGTTTTGGTTGCGAGAAGTGAGTTTCCCTAGTCATGTGATATCCAGTGGTGTGAGTCAAGGAAGAAAGAGTCTCCACTGACTCTTAGAAGATAGGTAGTCAATAACTTCCCCTAGTAAGAGGGGAGCGGTTGAGGCTATGAAAGGGGGGTAAGAACCTTAGGCTCAAAGAGCCCTCTATAAATATCCCTCCCCTCAAAGATGGAGGATAGACTTTAAGTTATACACACTCTCCACAACTTAAAGAGCATCACACTCATTACCATCTTAACATACACAATCAACTTAATCGTCCGCTTGCAATCCTAGCAGCGCCGACCACCAACAAAGTCTCTCACCTCACGTGAATTGGTCTTTTAAATAGCCCGAAACACTACCGTACAGAACTTTTCGCCGCTATAAGCAAACTCACACTACCAAAACATGTTATATATCTATTAAGACACCGAGTCTCTCTATCCTTATCGAGGAAACACGCAAACCTAAAATTTTTGACCAAATTTTTTTTCAAAAGTCCAAAATTTCAAAATGATGTTTTGTGTGATAAAGAAAAAGAGAATGTATTTTTGCACAGTTTTTAGTCTAATGTGTGTTCCGTGGGAATTGGATCCTCTCCAATTTTTTCTCTCATGCCCTCTCTCATGTGAAATTATGAACTGTTAGATCAATCCAGTGATTGACAACAAAGAGAAAACACATCATTTAAAGGAGAGGAAAATATATAATAGTTTTAATTTTCTTTTATTAATCCTATATTTAAGAGGCAAAAATAAATACATTTAAAAAATGACAATGTTTCATATATCTGTTTGTATTTTCTTTAATTTTGTGGTGTTTCTTGTCACTATCATTGCTACAACAATCAACTCAAATTGATTGTGGCTAAAGAAATATTATTTCAAAATTAATTAGAAATAATCAAAATAATCATTTCCTCGGTAAACAAATCTATAATATAGGAACTTTAGTGGTTCTGGAAACCACTAAAGTAACCTTTGCCTTAATGATGCCACATCAGATTTTTAGGGGCATTTTATGTCTAATTCTAACTAAATCCAACTAAATTATGGATTGATTACAATACAACTAGCCTAATTGCACTATATTTCTTACTTTTGCACCAATTGGTTAATGAAAAGTTGAAAGTGGAACAACTCCAAGTCTCTGTTCAGAAAAAACAGGCTGCCATTGGGTACAATTCTAGAAATCTCTCTCTCTTCTTCTTCGTACTCTCTCTCTTCTTCTTCGTTCCCCCTCTTCTTCTTCGTTCTCTGTCTCTCTTCTTCTTCTTTGTTCCCCCTCTTCTTCTTCCTCCTTCCTCTCAGCAACAGTTCATCTTCATCGAATATTCATCAAGAAACATGGCACGATTTATATTGTTCGATAAGGTTAACACCTTTCACTTTGGATCTTATCCTTCTGCATTGATCTCTTTCTTTTCAATTTTCGGTTTCAGATTTACATTGCAATTGATGTTTATTTCTCTTGTTGTGGTTTGTATGCTGCATTTGATTAGAAATTTATGTGTTGGGACAATGTTGGTGATTTTTCTACGATCTGAGGCTGTTTTTGAATTGGTAGTGTATGTGTGACAGATTTGAGTTTGTTTTGGTATTTAGGTTTTCAGATGGTGTGGTTAAATGCGAAAAATGCTTGGCGTGGGGTTTAAGGAGACTATTATTGACATGATTGTGGAATTGATTGTGAAGAAAAACAAGATTGGAGTGGGGTTTGGGAAACAACATTCTGAGACAGGTTTTCGTTCATATATTAGACACATTGAATTATTTTTTCATTTTTTGATTTACTGACAGTGTCAAATAAATCACAACCAATTTCTTTTTGATTTAGTTTCATATTGATTTTTATTTTGATTTAGTTTGATTTAGATTTTGATTTTTATGTACTATGTCAAAGACGAAACGCCCTGGTGATGCTGAAATTGTTTATTCATCGACAGAAGAAGTTGAAACATAATTTTTTAAGTAAGTTGATTTTATTTCAAATGGTTAGTGATGTAAATATTTAGGTCCTCTAACTATAGGGGTAGGTCCAATTAGTTCCTTTTTCTTTTAAAAGTGCCAAATTGGTCCCATACGTTTTTAAATAGGTCCACGTTTGTCCTTGCCGTTAGAAAAGTTAAAATGTCACTTAAAATGTTGATGACATGGCATGGATGTGCTGATGTGTATGTTTCTGAATGGGGATGTGGCACGGTTTATATAGTCAATTCAGAATTGTGGCTTATTTTCCTTAAGTCATTTTAGTTCAGCACACGAAGACGAAGCACTGCACACGAAGACGAAGCATAGCAGACGAAGACGAAGTATAGCAGACGACCGAGGGTGAAGACGAACACAAAGATTCCCAGACATACGATTGAAGATGAAGCAATATACTGGTTAGTGGCTATGTTACTTTCGTAAAATTTTCATTTTTTGTAGTCTAGGGTTTGTGTGTAGAAATTAGGGTTTGTTGCCTCCTTGTTAAAATTAGGGTTTTTTATGTTCGTTTCGTAAAGTTTCTACTTGTTTATAATATTAGGTTGAAATGGAAGAAATGATTACCCTCAACATTCATCATAGTGGGGAATTTATTGACTCTGATAAAACGAATTACGTGGGGGGTAAATGTAACGAATTACAGGTAGATGTTGATAGGTGGTAGTATTTTGAGTTGATGGGTGTTTTGAAAGACATAGGGTATACTGAGGTAGACAATATCTACTACAAGGATCCTACATTTGGGATTAATGTGCTTAGTGATGATAAAGGTGCGTTAGAGATAGCTGACCTATGTATGGTACATCTGAAGGTCGACATATACATTGAACACCCATTATCCCAACCTGAGTATGTTGATGAGGGTGACACATTAAATGAAGAACCTACAAACATGGAGGAGGACACATTAAATGAAAAACCTACAAACATGGAGGAGGACATATTAAATGAAGAACCTTTGGATGTTGTGAATCAAGAACAATATGATATTGTTGCTGAACTTGTTGATCAAGTCCTTAAGGATGTAAACAATTTTGTTGAGTGTGTCCACCCTGGTGAGGGAGTAAATTCTGGTGAGGGTGTTAAGGCTGGTGATGGAGTGAATTCTAGTGAGGGTGTTAAGGCTGGTGATGGAGTGAATTCTGGTGAGGGTGTTAAGGCTGGTGATGGAGTGAACTCTGGTGAGGGTGTTAAGGCTGGTGATGGAGTGAATTCTGGTGAGGGTGTTAAGGCTGGTGAGGGAGTGAATTCTGGTGAGAGTGTCAAGGCTGTTGAGGGTGTTGATGGGATTCATGGTGAGGTTCATGATGGGAGTGACACAAGCTCTGATGACAGTGAGGATTCATCATATAATTATGATAGTGCATTGGAGCTCGATTTTAGTTATTCTAATGTTAGTTTGGATTATGATGAAGAACATGTTGCCAAAATGGTGGAGTATGATGAAAAACATGAAGGAAGTAGAAAAATCAATAAAAGGACAGGGGAAGCAGATAGTGGAGGTGAGAATGCAGTTGTGTATGATAGTGATGAACTAGATAGTGGATGTGACACTGAGGATGATGAAGAACCAAGGAAGAGGAAGCATCCAATTTTCAAGGCTATGAAAGACATGTCTAACTATAAATGGGATTTGGGAACCTATTTTAATACCAAATGTGATTTTAAGGAAGCTATACAAACATACGTTGTTCAGAATGGGAGAGGTCTAAAGTTTCTAAAAAATGACAACAAAAGAGTGAAGGTGGTATGTAAAGATGGTTGTTAGTGGGAGGCCTGTTGTGGAAAGCTTCCTGATGAGGACACTTGGCAGCTTAGAAAATTAGTTGACACACATAATTATGCTAGAGAGTATAATGTCAAGATGATGAGCACGAAATGGCTAAGCAAGAGGTTGCAAAATACATTGAAAAACAATCATAAGCTTAAGCTAAAGGATATTAAGGAGAAGGCTCTTAAGAAATGGAATGTAGGTGTTAAAAAGACAAAGGCAATTAGGGCCAGATTTGCAGCCAGGGATATGGTAGATGGATCTTATTTAGGAGATTACACTAGGATTTATGACTACTGTCATGAAATTTTGAGGACAAATCCTGGTTCCACTGTTAAGATAAATGTCACACTAGTTCAAGAGGGTGTTGAGGATGCTAGACCTTATTTTAAGAGGTTGTACATTTGTTATGATGCTTGCAAGAAAAGTTTCAAGTTGTGTAGTCCAATTATTGGGCTTGATGGATGTTTTTTAAAGGGCATATGTGGTGGCCAGATCTTAGCTGCAATAGGAACAGATCCTAATGATCAAATGTTGCCTATTGCCTTTGCTGTGGTGGAAGGGGAAAATAGAGACTCATGGACTTGGTTTTTAAAGCTTCTCATTGATGATTTGGGTGGAAGAGAAGAATGTAAGACCTATACTTTCATTTCGGATCAGCAAAAGGTACCACTAGATTTATTACATTAATTTAAGTTTGAATGTATTTTTTTATTTACAATGTTTCCTTTTGAACTTTTATTTGATATATGCATTTGCAGGGTCTTCTTCCAGCTATGGATGAATTGTTACCAAGTGTTGAACAGAGGTTTTGTGTGAGACATCTATACAACAATTTTAGGAAGAAATTTCCAGGAAAAGTGTTCAAGGAGATCATTTGGAAGGCAGCAAGAGCTACTTATCCACAAGCTTGGGAAAGAGAGATGAGAGGCATGAGGAGGATAAATGAAGAGGCCTACAAACACATGATGCAAACACCACCAAGATTTTGGAGCAAGTCCTACTTCAGAACCACAACAAAGTCTGATACTGTCCTGAATAATATGTCAGAAGCTTTCAACAGTGTGATTGTGGAAGCAAGGGTAAAACCTTTGGTCACAATGTTAGAAGATATTAGGGGATATATAATGGAAAAATGGGCTGCAAATAGGTTGAAGTTCACTAATTTGGGTGATGATGGAGTGTTGCCAAACATAAAGAAGCAGCAGGTGGAGAAAACAAGCAGTTATACAAATTTTTGGATAGTGAGGTAATAGACTTACTTTTGTGTTTTATTATTATGAATTACTTATGATAGGTAATAGACTTACTTCTGTGTTTAATTATTATGACTTACTTTTGATAGATAATGCACTTACTTTTACAGGATGTCATCTGAATATATTTGTGAGGTTAGACATATTGAGAATCAGGGAAACATGTTCATTGTCGACTTAAAGGAACATAGTTGTTCTTGCAGAAAGTGGCAGTTGACTGGTCTCCCATGCGTCCATGCAATTTCCTTAATGAAGAGTAGAGGTCTTGCTGTTGATGAGTTTGTCCCAGAATATTACAAGAAGGCTAGGTATATTAAGGTGTATGAACCTATCATTTACCCTCTGAATGGTACAAATTTATGGGTGAGAACCGAATACCCTGATGTGCAGCCTCCCAAATTCAAGAAAATGCCTGGACGACCAAAGAAGAAGAGGAATAGAGAACAATGTGAGATTGATGGTTCTGACAGGAAAATAAGAAAAACTGGTATGATTGTGAGGTGCACTAGGTGCAGACAAACTGGGCACAACAAATCAACATGTAAGATTGCTCAGCCACCACATCAGGCATCACAGGTTTCTCAACAACCATCTCAGGAAGTATCTCAAGCAAGCCAGGCAACTACTCAGGCAACCCAAGCAACTCAGGCAACTACTCAGGCAACTCAGGCAACTACTCAAGCAGCTAAGGCAACTAAGGCAAGTAAAACTACTCAGGCAACCAAGTCAACTAAGGCAACTAAAACTACTTAGGCAACCAAGTCAACTCAGGCAAGTAAAACAACTCAGGCAACCAGAACAACTCAGGCATCCCAGGCAACTCAGGTTTCTCAGACAACTAACAATAAGACTGCAACACAAGCTAGGCACAAGTTACCTTTTAAGAGACCAGCACAGCTTTCAAGAGGACCCGCCACCAGATTGAGTGCATCACATAATGCAGTGGGTCCTACTACTAGGAGGACAACACCAACTAAAAGGAACATTTCAAAGAAATCCTCTTAGGGTCTATAATTTGTGTTGTATTGTGTAATGTTGTTTTCTGATATTATGAACAATTTCTGCTATTTTGTGTACTAAGCATTTCTGATATGCTTCAGCTATTATGTGTAATGGTGTACTTACGTACTTATGGTGTACAATGTTTCCTATTTTGTATTGATATTTCTGTTATGCTGTTGTCAAATTATGCTACTAAATTTTTCTGTTTAGTACTTATGCTACTGATACTTCTGTCCATCTGTTGTCAAATTTTAGTGTATACAAGTTGTTATGTTGTACAAATTTTCTGTTAAGTTGTTATTGTACAAACCAGGCTACAAATTTCATGTACAAATATGGTTTATACAAAATTTAGTGGACTGATATCTACAACTCTATTTCATATACAATGAGAAAAATCAGGTTACAAATTTGGTGTACAAATATGTACAACTCTGTATGCCACAACCTACAGCAACTGCTAAAATATGGCACTAAAATTTGTTTATGACAACAACAAAACTACTCTTTTACTCGGACCATTAAAACATGTTATTGACAGTAACTTTTACAACACATGGCAACAACTGATAAATATGGTAATAACACTAAAATGTTGGAAACAACAATACTCTTTTACTCAGACCATTAGTACATGTTATGGAAGCAACTTTTACATCCATTTCACAAGAACAAAACAGCTGATAAACTACCAACAACTAACAACATATGTTCCAACATTCACAACACCTTAACCACTAAAACAAATAACACAGTAAAGCACAAGCACTTCCAGATTATCTTCCATTTCCTTGTGTTCTTCAAAGCTTCATCTAGCTGCAAATTTTTTACCCTAAAAACTTCAACCATTCTTTTCGCCTCTGCCAACTCTTTTTGGGCTTCTTCCAACTCCTTAAATTGCATTTCAATCTTCCATTTCAATCTTCCATTGTCATCTCTTGAATCATCATAGAACCATTAAAAAAAACCGCACCCCGCATTCGTGTGTCCCTATACATATATGAAGACAACTTAAGAACAGTGAAGATGTACCAGATGGAAGAAATGTGTTTGAGATAGAAGATTACCTTAAAATGTTGACAACCCCAAAAAAGTTTTCCATAATTTTGGACGTTTCTTGCCTTGCGAAGTACAGCAAGGTCTCCACAACCACACATGACTTTTCCAAAACTGGTATACACTTGCGAATCGACGGGAGTTCTTGAAGATGAAGAAGAAACTTGCCCATAACTCATTATTGGATGGGGATTTTCCTTTCAATTTGGTTAATTTTGGGAATTTTGTAACCTAGGGTTTGGAATTGGGGGTGGATTTATAGAGTCTCAGATTGAACGAACAAGGAGATGCTGATTGTGCACACACACCATCCAAGTCGCATTCCACATCATCATTTTTAACACCGTTAGCCTGTAATTAACGGAAAGGATCAATACGAACCTATTTAAAAACGTATGGGACCAATTTGGCACTTTTAAAAGAAAGAGGACCTAATTGGACCTACCCCTATAGTTAGAGGACCAAAAAGGGTATTAAGCCTGAAAAATAATAGAGCCCAATATTTGCCGATTAGTGATGCATTTCGACTATTTTATAGTGTTGTGTATTCAACTTTTGTTGAGCTGGAAAAAATAATAGCTTGCAAACATTTAATCTTTTTACTGCAAAATGCAGATAAGATAATGGAAGTTTGTATTTGCATGATTCATCACATGTATAAATGTCATGCCAGGAGTGGATGTCCCTGGTCATGCAAAGTCATCGTAAAGCTTATGCAATGCTCAATTTTCTCTTAAGCTGAGAGTCTTTTCAATTTATACTAAGGCTCTGATCGTGAGCATTTTGTCTTCAACATTGTGTTGCTTCTGCTTTTGTTCTTTCCAGCTATGTTTTGCACCAATGTGGAGTATCATCAAAAAGCATTGGTCATAGATGGCAAACGCAGGGTCTTGATATATGGTTCTATCCATTACCCTCGCAGTACTCCACAGGTTCTCTCTCTTTCTCTCTATCATTTTGTTTGTGTTTTTGAGTTTATGCATTGTGTGTTTTTATCTCAAACGATGTTGAATTTTGTCATAGATGTGGCCAGACCTTATTCAGAAATCCAAAGATGGAGGACTTGATGTCATTGGAACCTATGTTTTCTGGAACTTACATGAACCTCTTCAAGGCCATCTTCTCTTTCCTTATTTTTGTCTCATATTCATCTTGCTTTCACTTTTAACCATTGCATTGTATTGAAATAGAAATGACTTATATGCTGTAAGCACTTAATTAAGTTGTTTATCCAAACAATACCTTAGTTTAGTTTTGAATGAAAAACATAGATTGAACTCGGAAAGACTATTAGCATTCATTGAAATGAAATGGATATTATGCATTGTGTGTTTTTATCTCAAACGATGTTGAATTTTGTCATAGATGTGGCCAGACCTTATTCAGAAATCCAAAGATGGAGGACTTGATGTCATTGGAACCTATGTTTTCTGGAACTTACATGAACCTCTTCAAGGCCATCTTCTCTTTCCTTATTTTTGTCTCATATTCATCTTGCTTTCACTTTTAACCATTGCATTGTATTGAAATAGAAATGACTTATATGCTGTAAGCACTTAATTAAGTTGTTTATCCAAACAATACCTTAGTTTAGTTTTGAATGAAAAACATAGATTGAACTCGGAAAGACTATTAGCATTCATTGAAATGAAATGGATATTTTGCAGTATGATTTTGATGGTAGGATGGATTTGGTGAAATTTGTGAAGACAGTGGCTGAAGCTGGTCTATACGTGCATCTCCGGATCGGTCCATACGCTTGTGCTGAATGGAACTATGGGTAAACTTAAGTCCTTTCTGTGTATTATAATTTTTTTGCTGAGGTGTTCTTGTCTAATTGAGAGCTTTAACTTCTCCACAGTGGTTTCCCTCTTTGGCTTCACTTCATTCCAGGGATTAAGTTCCGAACCGACAATGAGTCATTCAAGGTAACCTAACATTTACCCTGCTGCCTCGTGCTATTGCTTATTAAATCTGAGTTCATTAGCTGGAAAACTTCGTCTCCAGACAGAAATGCAGCGATTCACCGCTAAGATTGTGGATATCATGAAGCAAGAAAAACTATATGCATCACAGGGAGGACCTATAATTTTATCTCAGATTGAAAATGAGTATGGAAATGTTGATTCGGCGTATAGTTCTGCTGTTAAATCATACATTAAGTGGGCAGCAAATATGGCGACATCTCTTAAAACATGTGTTCCTTGGGCCATGTGTCAGCAAGGAGATGCTCCAGATCTCTTGTATGTCTTCTACATTCGTTTTACTTTAATCGCTCACAGATTAATACATGAAACGGATTTTACTGTGACCAAATCACACCAAACTCTAATACAAAGCCGAAAATGTGGACTGAAAATTTGAGTTGATGGTTAGCGATTTAGCATCCTTTTTATAGATATCATTTCATTGAAATATATTCCTCCTAATGTGATCTGATGGTTACCATCTTTTGAATTTTTCGAACGGTAGGTTTCTTTCATTTGGTGGCGTTGTTCCTTATAGGCATGTGGAGGATATTGCATTTGCTGTGGCACGCTTTTTCCAACGAGGTGGAACATATCAAAATTATTATATGGTAACGCAACCTCAAATGTTGTTCAAGTTCATATTTATATGATACGTCGTTGAAACTATAAATTGGCCGTAATTGTAACAAAGAAATTAGCTGATACTATAAATCTGATCAGCCAAATCAATATGCTATTGTAGTGTAGGATCTAAACAATATGGTATTGGCATGTCAGGTTAGGCTCTTATCAACCCTCCATGTCTAATTATGTTGAAATAAGGAACTATTTGCTGCAAAATTTGACACGGGGATTAGGTTGTTGATTTAGATTTTGTATCATTGCAAACAAGTATTGCTTCAAAAGTGATACTTTTCTATACTGAACTGACGGGGGCAATTAGGGGCAATAATGTCTAATTATAACTAAATCCAACTAGATTATAGCTTCATTGCAATACAACTACACCTTTTTACACTAAATAACCCACTTTTGTGCCAAAAAGTAAATTATTAGTTGCAAATACTTATTGTTCAGAACTAAAGTTTGCTTTTGGTGTAATACGGTACAGCTCCCAAACCCCCTGCAACTCAAAAAAGACATGACGATACAATTAATGGTTTCATATAATGTGAGGCTCCTCACGGGCATAACATGGCTAATATTCATCCTTTCTAACTTCAGAAATAAATGGATTCTATTTTTGATATAGTGATTACAGTTTAATTAAGTGATTACAGTTCAATAAAGTGAACTACTGAGTATTACAGTTCAATAAAGATCTGAAGATAGAGTATGACATTCACTCTTTTGTTGATGACTACTGAGTATTATACTTTTCATTGGCCAAAACTTAGTGCACACTACAATTCTATTTATAGTATCCTTTTATCAAATAGGAAGCAATTATCAATGTTGTGGTAAAGCCATTTATCTTGGTGTTTTTTTTTCTTATCTTTGCTTCTTCCCTCTGGAGAATGAGACAGGAATTGCAAGATTTTCTGAATCTGAATAACCTCAACAAAGTTGAGCCGTCTTGGTCGGTATTGAGATAACATAGCCAAATATAAAGAGGTGGAATTCAACAACTGGTAAGAATAAACATTTGTAGATGAGTTTTCTGTTTGATTTTCTACTACTACTACTATTTATCAATTCTTTATAGTGAAATATGGACAAACAATTTTGCAATTGCTCTTGGCTGAAGTAAGTAAAAATTTGATTGAATGTTTTCAATGATTGCACCGTTCGGTCGTAGAGTTGTCATGTAATCGGGGCAGAAGCACATCAGTCAATTTATTAAGTTGTTGCTTTGTTGTGTTTGGTATTGGAAAGGCATGAAATAATGGATACTTGACAGGGATATATTTCATGTACCGCATTTGAACGGTGCCTGTCATTTTATCAGTGTTCAGTATGCATGCTGCCTGTAAATTTTTGTTGTTTATCGTTTACAGATATATAAATCCACAGCTAAAGTGGTCGGAATTTCTTGAAGCGAGTTTTGGTAATGGTGAGCTGAAGATGGTAAACTCAACTCATGCGTTCTGGAGTTGTCATAAGAATGATAATGACGAGTCAGTTAAGGCGGATGATATCTGGATAACCTCTTTGATAAGCTCAGGATGTGTTGATCAGTACAGACACGTGCCCGAGATTACGAGTATGCCTGTAACACCCTAACTGTTTCATTTCTGTTATAGCTGCTGGTTTTGCTGTATATATTTATATACTCTAATGACATGGAATTATCTGTAGTGATCTTTTGCAATAAATGATATTGCATGTATTGTCTGTATGTGGTTTCAAGTATTGCTTAGTGTGTTTGGAGTTTGTTAATCAGTTTAAGTTTCAGTTGAGATTCATCGGAAATTGGTGGTGCAGATCATGACAATAGTTTACTTGCTATCTGTGTTTTTCCTTCAGTGGAAAGACTTCACTTCTTTTCCAATTTGCATTCAATCTAGCAGCAGCACTTCACTCCAACTCTTCCAACCCAAATGTCATCTTCATCTGTAACCACAACAGATTGGATTCTAAACCCCCTTTTCTTTCTCAGGGTTTTGACCCATCTTCTAATTTCTTCCAACGTATACAAATGAAGTATATACTATATACCATAACCCTTTTTTGATATCTTCCATTAGTCAGCACCAGTTATATATTTATGCTAATTTAATTATTTTTTTATTGTTTGAGGTAGATATGTGAATGATGATGAAGATATTAGGAAATACTTTGCTGCCTTCCATCTGTTTGATAAATTGCCTGATGCAGTTGTTATTGATGATTTTGGAGATTTCTTTGACAACAAGTAATTATTTTGGATTTAACATATCATAAATTCAATAAACATCTTTTGTTTTTTTTCCTAATTCGTCTTTTGATTTTCGAAATATGATATGTGAAGGGTATGCCAACAACGGTATTCTAATGCCCGCGGACGAGACTTGGCCATGATCAAGAGTCTAGCCTTGCAGCCTTTTGTGCCCAATGTCTTCCCAAATGGTTTTCATGCTAAAGAACAACGCTTCTAAGGTATGTCGTGCATCATATTTTGATAGTTTTTTTAAATATATATACGAGTGATTTTTCTGTAGATCTGTAGTATAACTAAAGAAATATTTCTTTAGTTTTGCAGTGTTTTGTTAACTAACTGGATTTTACATCTTGAGAATTGTAGGAAACTAATAAAATATGCTAAGAAGTCATTAGAGAAGGGGGTGTTCTATTATGGAATTGAGGCATGTAATGAAGTTTTGAATGGCCAGAATCGTATTATTCGGCCTGCACTAAAACATGAATGCTTGTGTAAGATGCTGCTATTATGACATGAAAAATAAAACCTTACAATTGAAACTTTGTGTAAGACGCTGCTTTGACTTTTGATGTGTACTTTGATGCAAGATGATTTGATGAAAGGTGGTTTGCTTTCTAAGCTTTACCTGACCGTTTCTTTAACTGATGTAAATGATGTTTCTGTGAAGTGTGAGCGTCATGGTTTGTTTACTTTCACTGCTTCTAAGCTTCTACTTGCAATGTTTAACCTGACACTTGAACACTTGTCCCTTGACAGAAGCAAATTTCCAAGGAACTTTGTCTTCAGGCCTCGAGATCTGAACATGTTACTTGCTAATTTTTAGTCGTGTCTTCAAGAAATCAATATCATTGCATCAAATTCTGCTGTTGTACCTCCTGAATCTACAAATGAAATTGGTGGAACTGTCGTTGAACTTCGAAGTTATATTGACCCAACCAAAGGTGACAAATATATTTTTGTTGGTATATTGATTAGGAGTATACCAATGCCAACAATTTTGTTATGGCAGTATACTTTTACCACTCGAGCATCAAGCATGAGATGATATCATTCCTGTGTTCACCATTTAGTATCATCTCTCTATTCACCATTCAGTATAAATACCTTTAACAACATGTCTAAAAAGGAAATACATCTTCAACCTTTTACTTAAGTGCTTCAGCTATGAAAATATTTGTAATGCTACTAATCACTTTCCCCAAGTTATATAACATAGACTTTAAAGATTTCATTTTTGTTGGTATAAAGATTTCATGCTCCAATTATAAATAAAAATATTATTTTAATTCACATTTTTAACTTTATTGGTTAAATCAATTAGTTTTTCTATTTGTTTCATTCTTATTACATTTTAAAAACTAATATTTCTAACACCCAAGTCTTCGTGCAAACGCAATAGTATCCACGACAGTTTCCGTACAAACGCATATGTTATTATACGGGTTCAAATTTGTTGTTTATTATACCCACTAAATTATTGTATCTTTTAAAAATAATAACGTTATTTGCTGAAAATTTATATTATTTAAATTTTAACATACAATTTTGCCTTTCGTTTAAAATAATAAGTTTTTCAAATTCTATCTAATATTGTTATTTTGAAATTATATTTAATTTAACATAAATTATTTTTAAAGATAATATATGAAACTTTGAAACATAAGCCTTTTTGTAATTTAACACAAATTATAAACGGTGGGAAAATATAAATAATTTAAATATTTTAAAAATGGAAAAATAAGTCAGGTAAAAAACAAATTTAATATTTATATACGGGGTCAAATTCGTTGTTGATTATAACCACTAAATTATTATATGTTTTAAAAATAATAATTTTTTTTGTTGAAAATTTAAATTTTTATTTAAATTTAAAAAAAATGCGCGTACCATACCAGTACCCGTGTGAATGCACGGGTCTCCCACTGGTATTGAGAAGAAAAAAAAGACTAAGACCAAGACATCCATATTATTTGGGACAAAACGTATGATGTTCTTTTTTTTTTTTTAATATCCTTTATCAAATAATTATTTTTATATATTTTCATTTGATAATAATTTATTTATTTTTATATATATTTAATCAATCAATTACATTAAATTTTTTATTTAATAAAAAATGAAAAAAAATTAAAATAATAATTATTTACTATAAACATCATAGGGAAATTATGTAAGTAAAAAATATTTAAATTTAATATTTTATAATATTGTCAACAAAAAAAAGAATTATAATAAATAAATTATAATTTACTATACTTTGTTGTATAAACATTATTTTTTGAAAAATATTCACTAAAAATAGACGTTAAAGTGTACAATTTATATATTAAAAAATAATCTATCACTAATTTCATTAATAAATTTTAATTTTTTTTTATCTACTAAATAAAAATAAGAATAATTTTAACATATTATAAAAATTATACATAGAAAACGTATTTGTGGCTAAAGAAGACAAATTAATATCTCTTTTTTCATATGGTCAACAATGAAAAAAATATAATGTATGTATCAACTACTATATTTCAAATTTTAAATTTTAAATCTCTTTTATTTAAAAATTAGTAGTTAACTTATACATTAAATTTTTTTTCTGCTTATCATAAATCTTAATTAATTAGTAATTTATCATTATATATTTTCTAATTAAAAACGAGAATAGTTATTATATGTTTATTATAATGTATTATACAAATATACACCGAGCAAATATTGTTACTAAAAATTAATTAAAATAATTGGTTTTTAATCACATAACATTAAAATGAGATTATGAGACACCATAGTTTTTTTATTGTACTAAATTTTAAATCTCTTTTATTTAAAAATTAGTAGTTAACTTATACATTAAATTTTTTTTCTGCTTATCATAAATCTTAATTAATTAGTAATTTATCATTATATATTTTCTAATTAAAAACGAGAATAGTTATTATATGTTTATTATAATGTATTATACAAATATACACCGAGCAAATATTGTTACTAAGGAATTAATTAAAATAATTGGTTTTTAATCACATAACATTAAAATGAGATTATGAGACACCATAGTTTTTTTATAGTACTAAAAATATATTTTAATTTTTTATAAAAATTTCAATCTTTGTTTACCATGGAAATGATTATGTTGATTATTTTTAATTAATTTTAAAACAAACAATGAGAATGACACGGAATACTACAAAATTAAAGAAAATATAAACAGATATGTGAAACGTTGTAATTTAATAAGTGTATTTATAATTGCACATGAGAGAGGGCCGGAGAGAAAAAATTGGAGAGGATCCAATTCCATGTTTCGTGTGTTAGGAACGGTGTTATATGTTGTTTAAGATGCTACTCCCTCCATCCCAAATTATAAGACGTTTTAAATATTTTATATAATTTAAGAAAAGTAATTAATGTTGTATGGGAAAGAGAAATTATATATAACTTTACACTATTGTCCTTTATTAATTACAGAAGAAAGAGAAATTAATATAATCAAAAAAAGAAAGAGAAATAAATAGTTAAGGGTATATTAAAAAAAATATCATTAACGTTGTATCGAAATTATAAAGTGACTTATAATTTAGAATAAATATTTTTTGAAAATTGACTTATAATTTAGGGCTGAGTTAGTCTTTAATGATGCTATCTTGTTTATGTCGGTAGAGGTATCAAAACAGCACAGTGCAATATTTAAGTGGAAATTATTAGAGTACTAATGTATTAGGTGGAAAACTTTGATCTTGGTGCATGCATCTTTGTTTATTTTAAGGTATTTTTATAGAAAAAGAATAAAAGTGAAAGAAGACAATAATGAAAGAAAGACTTTATACGACTTGTCATTAAAAAACTCAACTCATTGTAATTAAAATATTGATAATGCAAAATACAAATAGTAATTTCAATTATCTTACACAAACTTTGAAACTGTGTTTTTTTTATCAAGTGAGTGAAATCAATGGGAATTCCTTCAGAACTGAGGGACATGTGGGTGGCCAATAAAACAAGAAGTTTGTTGATTGCTTCTCCTGCAGAAGAACAGAAGATGTTAAGGACTAATCAATGTACATCTGGTAATTACTATTATTTCTTTGCAATGGATCTAATCTAACAAGAATGTTCATGAATGAATCTTTGATTTTCTGAGTATATTTTGTGATATGCTGCAGAAGGTATGCGTGCTGGATTCAAGGCAGCTGGTATAGGATGTGTGGCCAGTACTGTGCCTACAGTAAGTAGTAGTTTCTTAGATCCTTCAGAATTTCTATTCTATTTTGAAACTTATCTGTAATATTTTTCTAATGTTACAAAATTCACAGATGGTTGCGGTTCGTATGATTCCATGGGCAAAGGCAAATCTAAATTATACTGCTCAAGCACTTATCATATCTGCAGTATCATGTGCATCATTCTTTGTTGTTGCTGACAAAACTATACTGGCGTGTGCAAGAAAACAGTCCCTTCTGCTAGAAGAGTCTCTCAAACAAGAAAGATGATGCAGTTCAATCAATATCTTGGCTTTCACACATGTTTTTATGTTGATAATTAACTTTTAGCGTTGTTTTCTTTATATTTGGTTTTTCAAAAGCTTTTCATTATTTTCTCAGTGGGAGGTTTTTAGTTCTTGAATAAAAGGTTTTGTCTCAGTCGTTAAATAGTTTGTGTGATAGTCCGCAAAATTGGAACTCTTTAAACGAATGTACCTGAAATTTTATCAGCCAAACCCAAAATCCGAAACAGCTTTATCGATATTGTGTGCTGAGCAGCAAATACAAAAAGCTTTGAACCTTCATCTTCATCTAAAAAGCAACTAGTTCATAAATTGATAGGAATAGAAAACCAAGAACCGACACTTAAATGCTAGCTTCTTCTCTTACATGAAGATTAACATGTGGTGAGATTCTCATTAGTTGTTCGAGCAGAAAACGTGGCTACCAATGATAGTTACAACGTTGTCTCCCTTACACCGTGGAATGATGGGATTTTGTATGTGTTTTGAGCTGCTCCTCGAGTTGAAAGATACGTAGAATTGATAGACATTTGTTCTAACCAAAAGCAGACAATTCTGTCTTTTGTGTATCCATCACCGGCTAATCCAATTTGACGGTTGTCCATACAACACGCCGCATTTTACGCGAGCAATTTCAATGGCTCTTGGTATTTAAGGGTAAAGCACGTCATTTCAAATATTCTAATTCATTTTCACTCATACATTAATTTGTATTTCTCTCCTGACTTAGACATTGAATGCTAACCTTACAAGTCATTTCCCTCTCCATCTCATCGGAAGGACAAATCCACCGCAACAAGATAAATATTCATTACCTCACTTTTTATCTTTAGAACAGTGGCGTTGTAGGTAGGAATTGACTTTTAATTCTTGTCAATTTCACAAAAAACCATCGTCGCTCTGCTAAAGATCTAAATCTTCTTTTTTGAAGTTTCAACGATATTCTTCCTTGAAGGTTCAACCTCATCCTCCAAAAGATCTATCATCAAATTCATTAAGTATGGTGACATTTAAAGTCATTTGATCTGTTGTTTAACGACGTATTGTTGATGCAACTGTTGAAGCTACTATAGCTCCACATCTTCCTCTTCCTCTTCCTTCAACAAAAGACGATTAAGTTCTAGTGCTCCAAGAGTCGGACAAGAAACATTATAGACTTTTTGTTCTTCAAATCCACACAACAGACTCATCAAGTTGAACCATTGCACTGACATTCTCCTTTATTTGTTATACAAGGATAGGAAATGATCTAAAGCCTTCAAATGTTGCAGGCGGATCTCTGAGTGCTGGGAGCCACAAACTTGGTAAACATCATGTACAATCTAGTGCACCAGTAGAATTCATAATTTTTTGCTAAAAGAATTCTCAGGATTAAAAATAACCTTCTGTAGGTTCCACCAAGAGACAATAATGTACATGAGGCAGCCTCTTAGGGAGGTCATGTTGTAGCACTAGAGCTTATTCCTCCAGGTAGAACTACGGCACAAAGAGAAGTCCTAAAGTCACTAGCTCACGGCTAGTGCCAAGGAAGAAAAAATCATATTCCTCGCGATGTCAATTGTTCTCGTCATTCACTAACACGTCATCCCCTGAGAAGGGAAAATATGACTTAGACGATCTGACTCCGAAGCAAAAGAAAAACATGTTATTTATCTACATCCTCGATAGTAAGCCCCGAGCTCTTTGGATAAGCCTCCAAAGGTGTGGAGCTATGACGGAACTGAAGATCCAGACAAACTTGATGATCATGTAGACAATAAGCTGGATTACTGTCATGCTTAAGGGACAATGAAATGCAAGCTCTTCAAACTACCCCTAACTAGAGGCGCGATAACATGGTTCAAAACTCCCCATATTTGAGCATATATTCGTGGAAGAACATATGTGACGCCATCACTGCCCAAAAGCGGAAGCCCATGACCATGGTCGTACTTATAGAGGATCACTAAGCAAAAGAAAAAAAAACCCTGAATTAGTACATTGGCCACAAAGTAGTTGTAGTAGTGTGGCATATATGGTAGGCTGAAATGTTGGGTATTCAATAAGGGGTTAAGATCAGAGTGCATGTTTCAAGAAAAGCTGTGGCTCAAGGGAGCCTGTAATCTGAGTGATTTACTGAATAAGGCTTAACTATATATCATTTATGAAGAAGAGATCTTGAATGAAGAGGGATATAGAAGTCGGAGAACAAGGAACTCCTGATATGATCGCGCGTCATAAAAACATAATGACCGTGGTAAAGAAGACAAGGATAACAGACCCCGGTCCAAGTTCAACGCCTAGACTCCCTTAACCACTTTGAGGGAGAAACTTGGAAAAAAAAATCTAAGCACACTGAGTTCAATAAAACTTGGATCAAGAGTTTCTACCTGGCCAGAGAATCATACAAGAAGGACAAGTCAAAATACTGTGGTTTCCACAAGAGTCACTACCACGACACAATTAAGTGCTTCCATTTAAAGGAAGTGATAAAAAAGATGATTAAAAATGGTAAACGTACTGAATACACTCGAGATGATGATCGGAAAGGAGGCGGAGCTATAAGATATGGCGTAGAAGCCAATATGATTCTCCAAAGAAGAAACAGTTTCATTGTAAAGAAAACTCATCCCCATGAAAACTATTGAGGTTGTCGTTGTAGCCAGAGGGGGGAAAGACAACAACACTGAATAAGAGAAATATTGGAAAGAAAAATGCTAGTACATTGCATTCATTACTGGTGGTCTTCCAAGGGCAAAAAACCTCTATAATGGGACGATGAAGAGAAAAATTGTCTAAATGGTGGTCGTGAGCAAAGAAGTGAGGGAGGATTCGACCAGAGAGACATATCCTTGGATTTTGGGATAGTGAAAAGCTATGTGGGATCCTAAATGAGATCTTTCCTCTTGTCATAACGACTACCAAAGCGAATTTCGATGTCTCCAGAATCCTCATTGATGGAACAAGCTATTGCGACATCATATACGTATAAATATTTGAAAAATTATGGCTGAAGAAGGACAAGTTATGTGTAACACCCCAATTCCCATCTAGCGGATAATTCATATATAATTAAATCAGAGTGAATAAAAAAAATTTTCGACAGAAATAAGGATGCCACATTTGATAAAAACATAATCCACCTGCTTATAACTTTGATACATGACACAAAATGGAATAAATAATAACAGTAAACTTTTTCCAAACAAAAGGAAAGTTCAATTATGGAATAAAGGGGAACGATCCATAATTGACTCGTTTTACAAAATAAGTTGTTTCATAACCTCAAAATATACGTACAAGTTATCCAATATATATATATATATATATATATATATATATATATATATATATATATATATATATATATAGTCATATATATAAACATAAATAACAAAAGCGTTTCTCCCGACTCCCGTGTTACGTATCAGAGCAGACACCAAAGATCTAAACAAAAAGAAGATCTAACTCTTCCACTCACCTTCATGCCTCTACAGCGGCTAATCTGCACTATGCCATAAAAGCATATTCCAGCAGAAGGGTGAGAAATAACCAAGGTAATTAAAACCGGACCGACTATTAAACCGGTATTGGCTGGGGTTTAAGGTTTTAAGGTCTGGCCGGGTCGGACCGTTATTGTATATGTAATATGATTTAGTACTAGTTCTTTATCATATAGATTGGTGACTTTTATTTCCTATAATTTTTTTAACTAGAATCAGTTTGAGAAAGAATTAAAAATGCTAGAATTTTGTATCTTATGTAAAATATATTAGATGGTGCTTGATTTAGGCCAAAGAATATTAGAATTTAAGAAGAAATATGTTTTTTTAGCACTGTCAACTTTGTGAAAGTGTGATCATAATACTATTAATGAATTATGTCCGACACTCAAATCCTTAGAAAATTGAGTATTATTTATAAAAATAATTCTAAGCCTTATTATCAAGAAAATCCAAATTTTGGATGGGTTAAAGTGAAGTCTTCAATTATAAGATCAATTTGGTTCAATAGTATTAAATTGTTTTTTTTTCATCTTTTATTATATTTTTATTTTAAATAAAATAAAAAAAAATGTTGAAAAAGTTAAAATCCGGTTCAACCCATGGAACCCCCGGTTTTGTCCGGTTTTCCCAGTTTCCACCCGGTTTTCTGGTTTTTGCCCCGGTTCCTTGACAGGCCGGTTTTAAGGGTTTAATTGACCGAAAATAGGCCCGGTTCCCGGTCTAACAGGTTGAACTGGCCGGTCCGGTCTGGTTTTCATAACCTTGGAAATAACAACTAAATCAAGATTGCATAATAATATGTAAACATATAATTCACATATATTATTCAACTCACCCACACACCACATGCTAACACATATAGCATACAAAGATATCATATATTCATATACACAAGTTATGACATATATATATATATATATATATATATATATATATATATATATATATATATATATATATATATATATATATATATATATATATATATATATATATATATATATATATATATATAAGCACACCAACACATCACATTTATTCATATTCACAGATATATCATATAAATGACACATCAAAAGTGGTCCTTCAAGAATCCACCAATTCCCGCAGAAAACATGGATACATCGCTATACTCCCCACCGGGCTCACGATGATCTAGAACAACCAAACATAATAATGCAATGTAAGTGCAAGTGGTACCACACAACATGGTTCATTCAATTGAACCCGATTCATAAAAGAATCCGGATAAATCACATACACTCCCACTGAGCAATGATTTATCTCCATACAACTCCACATTGGAGTCCGGACAAATCACATACACTCCCACTGAGCAATGATTTATCTCCACCACAACTCCACATTGGAGTCCGGACAATACTAGGCACCCATCATGGATTCCCACCTAGTTGTCTCCACCAGACACATCATAAAATATACGACACAAATGATGCACAAAACATAGGTATAATAACAACTATACCTCTTGACGATCCCCTTGATCACACGTGAGATACATACTCACCGTAATACACACTAGTATTACCATACCTGTCCAATCAATTCAACATAACACATACATAACAAGAATTATGCACAAAACACATGTATAACAATCAGTTATACGTTTACACGATCCTCCTGATCACATGTGAGATACATACTCACCGTAATACACACTAGTATTACTACAATTGTTCAATCAATTCAACATAATACACACAATTAAGAAGGATATCTTGCGAGGCCTTAATTAGTCAATTATCTAATTAATCCATCCAAATTCCATTTTTAACCATTTCACTACCATTCCTAAATTCAACAAGTTCTGACACCTATCCCAACCTCTCAGACCAAAAAGAAACTGCATCTGACGCGAAATCAGGAAAGAAATCACGAAACGGAAAAATTCTCCCCTCTCGCTGGTCGTACGCGTATTGCCCACTTCCATGCGCATATTGCCCAATTCTACCGCTTGCCATACGCGTATTGCCCAGAGGGTTACGCGTACGGGCAGAAGCTGATTCTCTCAAAATTTCCATCTTAATTCCATTTTAATTCCATTACGCGTAGTACCTACTTCCTTACGTGTAATGCCTTGCCCCTTACGCGTACCATTACGTGTTTCAATAGAGGGCCGTGTAAAAATGGGTTCCATACGCGTAACGCTCTCGTATCGCCCTTGCCATACGCGTAATGCCTTGCCCATTACGCGTATTTCCTTGCCCATTACGCGTATGGGCAGCAAATACCCAGAATTTTCTGCATAGCACTGCTACGGGTTTCACTCAATTTTCCTCAAAATCTCATCTAAACATCACTATAATACAAATTAAATACATAGCAACCTATATCTATCATGTATCAACAATTAGGAACCTTAAATCATGATTTCCAACACAAAAGTTTTGTATCCAAAACTCAAAATCTCAACATATTAAATGTTGTAATTTTCCATCAAATTCAACCAACATGTGAAAACATACAAGTAAGCATTTCCAACTAATTCTTAACCTCGCCCGACTATACTACACGATTTATACTGAGTTTCAACTGTGAAAACAACGATTTCCACTCAATTTACCATTTCTATCAAATGTTAAAATCCTAACATTTTCAACCAAAATCAAACCAAACAAACACATACATAAACATATACAATCGAAATATAATCGGAACTTCTCACCCTTACCCGATTAATCGAAGATCAAGCTTTGATTTGATCGATTCCTCTTCTTCTCCTTCTTCTCTCTTTTCTTTCTCTTCTTTCTCTTTTCTCCTCCTTTTTTCTCTATTTCTCTCTCTTTCCCTTTTTATAACAAAATATCTACTTTTATAAAAATATCTAACCCCTCAAAAGACTATTTTACCCTTTTGCTCAAATATCTCCCAAACGCTCTCAAAATGCGATAAAACATAAACAGCGATGCAAAATATATCAGGAATTAAAAGTTAATAAGAAAATATTATCAATTGCAATTATTTTATCTATCAGAGAAATTATCCAATTAACAGGTAAAACTCATTTAATTTACACAATTCACATAAATGAAATAAATAAATACGATTAACCAAATCGGGGTGTTACAACTCTCCCCCACTTAGACATTTTCGTCCTCGAAAATATAACTGAGACGAACAACTCCGGATACGACTCTCGCATCCGACTAACCAACTATCATGCTAATACTAGGCACACCACGAATAACACAAACTGACAAACCACCTTGCTAACAGCAACTACAACAACGACAACCACAACGATAAGGTGCAATGCCCATACAATGCACTTGACGACTAACTCACGACTCAAAGAATACCCAAGTTACAACACCCATAGGTTCACTCTAGAACCAGAACACAACAAGATCGTTACCCGCACCATAGGTAACACTCCCCTAATTCTCCACATAGGAATTAGCTACTCGCACTCGAACCATCACGATGGAAACGAGTCAACAACAAAAACAAGAACATAAAGTTCCATGACACAACATCGTTTCAACAACCTCTACATAACCATAATACCAACATCCTTTCCACAACATTATTACAACACTGCTACGATTCACCAATCAAACATATAACCAAAACATCCATCTACATAGTAGTCCATGAAAAATATTTAAACCTTTCACCTAACACTTCCATTCTGAAACGTCCAATGGTCTCATCATTTCTACATGTATCCGCCTATGAACTCTTACAAGTCACACACGCATATACAAAATGTGCCACCTTACGTTTTTGATGCGCACTCTGATTACTCGCAACAATCAAATCTACCAATTTCATATCCAACTTATGACTCTCTCTAATATTCACCAAAAAAATTATAGTTCATTTCTAATATACCCAACCTCACACTCTACTGTGTTATCTCACACACCAGACACAAGTCTCTGAACTGCTAAAATAATTCTAATCCTCTGACCATCAAAACAGACATGTATAAAAACTTTCGGCTTAACTCATCAGGCACGACATTAACTTCACCAATAGGATAATTTCAGCTAAAGTCATAACTCATCAGGAATTCCAACCATCCTCGTTGTCTCATACCCTATTATTTCCGACCAAACAGGTACGCAATATTCTTGTGATTACTAAATACTTCGAACTCAAAACCATAAAAATTATACCTCCAGATTCTCAACACAAAAGTAACCGCAACCATCTTGAAATCATGAATCCTCACTTGTTGTAAAGCGTAAGCCATGAATTTACCATCTTGCCTTAACACACTGACTAACTCATCAGAGACGCATCCCAATACCTCACAAACGGTTTATTAGGATCACTCAGAATCAAAACTGGAGCCGTAGACAAATTATACTTTAGCCCTCTCAAACTTTCCTCACAATGAACATCCAAAGCAAACGACTTACCCTCTTTAAGTCAACTGAAGTAATGAAAACGTTAACTTGGAAAATCCTTCCATAACCTTCGGTAATAACCAACTAAAGTCCAAAAAGCTTCTAATCACCTTAACCGACTTCGGAGCCTCTCATTGTAGAACTGCATCTACTTCCGATGGATCCATAACAATACCATCTTCAGGAATAACGTATCCAAGAAAACTAACCTTTTTTTCAACCAAAATTCTCACTTGAAAAATTTAGCATAACAAAAATTCCTTCTTTTCAACACTTGCAACTCGATTCTTAAACACCCTATATACTCTCCTTCTTATTTTATAATAGATCAGAATATCCCTAATGAACACCACTCCGAACTTATCCAATTAAATATAAAAGATACGATTCATATACTCCACAAACGTTCCAGACGCATCACTAACACCGAACAACATCACTGTACATTGGAATGCTCAACCAAATTCCAAAAGATATAAACTCTTAAAGTTTTTGCAAAATTTATTTTTTTTTTTATTTTTTTTTCACTGGGTAATTCTAACGCTAACATCCAATATTCCATCCGGAAACACATCTGGAAATCACGCACAACTGGCAGCCCTTCAATGCGGCTTTCCTGTCAATTCCAGAACACTAACCACAAACACAACAACCATCCTGGTCTCATCGACTCTTCAAAACAATCTGTAATCATTTCCTTAATTCCAAACAATTCATTGCACACACTATCAAAGCCGGAAAGACACGTCTATTCCATCCAACATAATTCTGTCTACTATCAACAAGAGATTAAGGGTGATCAGTTCCTTAATTTGTCAATAGACAGCGGACAATCATGATGGGACATAGACCATCTTTACCAGACCATAATAGCATTTCTTGCATCTTGTGCACAAAACTACCTAAGGCGCAAATCCTTAGTCGACATAAACCTCACCTCCGCATTCCCTCTGGAATCGGGAACAACACTGTCCAAACAACACTTATAATCTCGCAAACAACGACACACTAAACCAACGCTCCACAACTGAAGCAACTTGAAGAAGCACCAGCATCTCCCCCACTTATCTCATTCTCAATCCTGAAGACAAAGGATTAGAAAACCAGAAAGCGCTGACAATGTTTCATACACATATCACGTACTAAGGAGCAAACAACATAGTATTCAACTGTTATGCCACACCGACTCACAACTTGGCCGGACGGACCAACCTGCTCTGATACCAATTGTAACACCCCAATTCCCATCTAGCGGATAATTCATACATAATTAAATCAGAGTGAATAAAAAAAAATTGACAGAAATAAGGATGTCACATTTGAGAAAAAACATAATCCACCTGCTTATAACTTTGATACATAACACAAAATGGAATAAATAATAACAGGAAACTTTTTCCAAACAAAAGGAAAGTTTAATTATGGAATAAAGCGGAACGATCCATAATTGACTCGTTTTACAAAATAAGTTGTTTCATAACCTCAAAATATACATACAAGTTATCCAATATATATATATATATATATATATATATATATATATATATATATATAGTCACATATATAAACATAAATAACAAAAGCGTTTCCCCCGACTCCCGTGTTACGTATCAGAGCAGACACCAAAGATCTAAACAAAAAGAAGATCTAACTCTTCCACTCGCCTCCATGCCTCTACATCGGCTAATCTGCACTATGCCATAAAAGCATATTCCAGCAGAAGGGTGAGAAATAACAACTAAATCAAGATTGCATAATAATACGTAAACATATAATTCACATATATTATTCAACTCACCCACACACCACATGCTAACACATATAGCATACAAAGATATCATATATTCATATACACAAGTTATGACATATATATATATATATATATATATATATATATATATATATATATATATATATATATATATATATATATATATATATATATATAAGCACACCAACACATCACATATATTCATATTCACAGATATATCATATAAATGACACATCAAAAGTGGTCCTTCAAGAATCCACCAATTTCCACAGAAAACATGGATACATCGCTATACTCCCCACCGGGCTCACGATGATCTAGAACAACCAAACATAATAATGCAATGTAACTCAATGACACAATGCAATGCAAGTGGTACCACACAACATGGTTCATTTAATTGAACCTGATTCATAAAAGAATTCGGATAAATCACATACACTCCCACTGAGCAATAATTTATCTCCAAACAACTCCACATTGGAGTCCGGACAAATCACATACACTTCCACCGAGCAATGATTTATCTCCATCACAACTCCACATTGGAGTCCGGACAATACTAGGCACCCATCATGGATTCCCACCTAGCTGTCTCCACCGGACACATCATGAAATGCACGACACAAATGATGCACAAAACATAAGTATAATAACAACTATACCTCTTGACGATCCCCTTGATCACACGTGAGATACATACTCACCGTAATACACACTAGTATTACCATATCTGTCCAATCAATTCAATATAACACATACATAACCAGAATTATGCACAAAACACATGTATAACAATCAGTTATACATTTACACGATCCTCCTGATCACACGTGAGATACATACTCACCGTAATACACACTAGTATTACTACAACTGTTCAATCAATTCAACATAATACACACAATTAAGGAGGATACATCGCGTTAATTAGTCAATTATCTAATTAATCCATCCAAATTCCATTTTTACTACCATTCCTAAATTCAACAAGTTCTGACACCTATCCCAACCTCTGAAACCAAAAAGAAACCGCATCGGACGCAAAATCGGGAAAGAAATCGCGAAACGGAAAAATTCTCCCCTCTCGCTGGCCATACGCGTATTGCCCACTCCCATACGCGTATTGCCCAATTCTACCGCTTGCCATACGCATATTTCCCAGAGGGTTACGCGTACGGGCAGAAGCTGATTCTCTAAAAAATTCCATCTTGATTCCATTTTAATTCCATTACGCGTAGTACCTACTTCCTTACGCGTAATGCCTTGCCCCTTACGTGTACCATTACGTGTTTCAACAGAGGACCGTGTAAAAATGGGTTCCATATGCGTAACGCCCTCGTATCGCCCTTACCACACGCGTAATGTCTTGCCTATTACGCGTATTGCCTTGCCCATTACGCATATGGGCAACGAATACCCAAAATTTTTTGCATATCACTGCTACGGGTTTCACTCAATTTTCCTCAAAATCTCATCTAAACATCACTATAATATAAATTAAATACATAGCAACCTATATCTATCATGTATCAACAATTAGGAACCTTAAATCATGATTTCCAACACAAAAGTTTTGTATCCAAAACTCAAAATCTCAACATATTAAATGTTGTAATTTTCCATCAAATTCAACCAACATGTGAAAACATACAAGTAAGCATTTCCAACTAATTTCTAACCTCACCCGACTATACTACGCGATTTATACCGAGTTTCAACCGTGAAAACAACGATTTCCACTCAATTTACCATTTCTATCAAATGTTAAAATCCTAACATTTTCAACCAAAATCAAACCAAACAAACACATACATAAACATATACAATCTAAATATAATCGGAACTTCTCACCCTTACCCGATTAATCGAAGATCAAGCTTTGATTTGATCGATTCCTCTTCTTCCCCTTCTTCTCTCTTTTCTTTCTCTTCTTTCTCTTCTTTCTCTTTTCTCCTCCTTTTTTCTCTATTTCTCTCTCTTTCCCTTTTTATAACAAAATATCTACTTTTATAAAAATAACTAACCCCTCAAAAGACTATTTTACCCTTTTGCTTAAATATCTCCCAAACGCTCTCAAAATGCGATAAAACATAAACAGCGATGCAAAATATATCAAGAATTAAAAGTTGATAAGAAAATATTATCAATTGCAATTATTTTATCTATCAGAGAAATTATCCAATTAACAGGTAAAACTCATTTAATTTACACAATTCACATAAATGAAATAAATAAATACGATTAACCTAATCGGGGCGTTACATTATGCCCATATGAAAGATCAAACTTCAAGTTTTCAATAGAATTATAAGTCGTCTTTTGGGGTATAAAGAGTTAATGGTCACCCTAGAAGAAGTAAGAGATACCATGATCCTAGACCTGTAATTTACGATAGTTCCCTACAATAATGTCAACAATTGTATTTTGGATAAACCTTTCACAACAACTTTAGATGTAGTGGCTTCCTCGTTTCATCTAAAGATGAAGTATCACAATGTCCATGATGAGTTGGTGACGGTATCCACTAACTTATCCGAAGTAAGGAAGACACACAAGGCTTTTAATTGCGACCAAAAGAAGGACATGGGAAAGGCTATAGAGATCAACATAGCCTCCCTCGTCATGTAGTTCAGAAATATGGCAATTAAACCCCAAGAAAGTAAAACTTGATTAATAATGTATGAATTAACAAAGTTTTACCAATTATTTAGGTTAACAGTTGACTCAACCACTCAGATTTGATTCGTTACCCGCCACACCAACCCGACATATGTCGAATTCCCTAACACCACTGGACCTCCGCCACCTGCTAGACTACCCTCACAACTCCGACATCTTTCGTCAATATTCTTGTTGCTTTTCGACTTTCTAATTTATGGAAATCTCAAAACATGTTTTATTTATCTTTATCACTCAAGGTTTTAATAGACACTTCTACAGTTCCCCATCTTAACTTTAGTGGTGCTTTTGGCCTTTAGATTAATTGTGCCAAGTCCATGACCCTTTTATTCAGGTGGTGTGCCTATAAGGAAAATTGATAAATTGTGATATTTTTCATCTATTTGTAGTAATAAATCATTAAATTGTGATCTTTGTTGCTTGGGTTCCAAAGACTAGTAGGCTTTGGAATTAAAATGTATTATGTTGGTAATAACACAATTATTATTTTTTACTATCTAAAAGATATTTGTTTCTCCTATGATTTTGAAGAAACCTAAAGGTGGGAGATAACCCCTATGATAAAGTTATATTATGTTTTCTCCTAAACCTTTTTTTCTACAAAATTTAGATTCATGTCATAACTCCCCCCCCCCCCCCCCCCCCTTTCTCATATTTATGGAGGACTATCATACCTCTTATGTGAAATTGCTTAAGTACCACTTTGACTTCTCCCCACATTATTAGTGGTCCTACTATAAACTTTAGGAGTCGTTATTTTACTCTAATTTTTTTCTTTCCGACATGGCAATGATATTATGTCTTAATACCCTTTTGCGTCCCTTATCTTTTGGGCAGGGTTCATTTTGGTCCCTTAATTTTAAAAAGGACCATTATGGCCCCTCAGCTTTTTAAATTGGTTCACGTTTATCCTTTCTGTCCAAAATGTTAGTCAAAGTCAACTGAGATGCAATGCTGGCACACACATGTATAAGTTTTGTATGACATGGCAATGGTGGCATACACGTGTATATGTTGTTGATGACATAATGCATTGTGATATATACAAGGAATGCATTCAGATTTTTTAGTCTAATGTATTGTCTGAAACTCACTCTAGGGATTGTGTCTGACGAACGAAGCGAATAAGGAAGACGATTGTGACGAACGAATGGAAGAGCGCGTTCAAACACGAAGACAAGAGATTTCTTTCCAGAATACTGGTAATGTCATCTTACTTGTTTATAAACTTCACTCATTTCTATTTTAGGGTTCATTCTATTTTACGGTTCATATGTATTTGCATTTTAGGGTTTGTGTAGGGTTTAGGGTTTTGTGTACCTAATTCCAAATGTTGTACTTTTTAGGTTTGTTATGGATGAATATGTTCATGTTGTTATATACCATGGGGGTTATTTTGAAGGGGATGATGAGTCAAGTTATGGGGGTTCAGTTACTGATGTGAAGTGTGATGTTGATAAATGGAGCTATTTTGAGGTGTTAGGGATTGTTAAAGAACTGGGATATAAGGATGCTGGAACAATAATATACAAGGACCCAACATTTGGTTTGTTTACTTTGACTGCTATGTATTTGTATATTAGGATTACAAGGATTAGTGACTACACCAACATGTGGATTGTTAGGTAAACTCATAATGTTATGTTCTGTTTACTCACAATGATATCCTATGTTTACTCATAACATTGTGCTGATATTTTGTATTGTTTTCCAGAATGGAAGCTGAACATATCTTTGAGGTCAGACACCTAGAAAATGTTGGAGATAAGTTCAGTGTCAACTTGCAAGATTTCAGTTGTATATGTAGGAATTGGTAGTTGACAGCTTTACCATGTGTGCATGCAATTGCTTCCATGAAAAGCAGAAACTTCAAGATAGAAAGTTACATACTAGATTTGTACAAAAAAGGCAGATATCAGGAGGTATACAACCATGTCATCTATCCTGTTAATGGTTCTAATCTATAGGAAAGGACCAGCTATAATGATGTGCAACCACCAGTTTTTAGAAAAATGCTAGGAAGGCCAAAAAGAAAAGGAATTTGGAGCAAGGTGAAGTTGATGGCTCAGATCGAAAACTAAGGAGGATTGGACTCCTTATTAAATGCAGTAAGTGCAAAAAAAATGGTTATAACAAGCTTACTTGCAAGCATCCGTCAACTTAGACACAACAATATGCTACTCAGACCCAACAATATGCTGCTCAGACACAACCAACTCAGGTTCAGACACAGCAATCTACTGCTCAGACACAACCAACTCAGGTTCAGACACAACCAACTGCTGCTCAGACATAACCAACTCAGGTTCAGACACAACACTCTCAAGCTCAGACATAACAATCTGCTACTCACACCAAGGCTAAAGCAAGTGGTTCCAGGACTCCAGTCAAGAAGTTACCCATTAGGAGGCCAACTGTAAGTGTCGGTTCACCAGGACCTACAACTAGGTTAACTGCATCAAGGAATGTGGCAGGCCCTACAACTAGGCTCACTTCATCTCAAGCGAGCAAAAAGAAAAAATAGATACAATGTGTTGTCTTATGTTTTGCTGTTATGTTAATACTATTGGTATTATGTTTAAGTGCTATGTTTTGGTACAACGTTGTAAGCCTTAAATGGAAACTGTGTTATGACTACTGGTACTATATTTAGGTCTATGTTTTGGTACAACGTTGTAAACCTTATATGACAATTCAGTTAATACTATTGGTACTGTGTTTAAGTGCTATGTTTTGGTACAATGTTGTAAGCCTTAAATAGAAACTTTGTTATGACTACTGGTACTATATTTAGGTTTATGTTTTGGTACAATGTTGTAAGCCTTATATGGCAATTCAGTTAATACTATTTGTACTATGTTTAGGTCTATGTTTTGGTACAATGTTGTAAGCCTTATATGGCAACTCTGTTATGAAAATTATGTTTAGGTCTACCATTATACCAAATACAACATTGCAAATTATACTAGTTAGGTGACATTATACCAAATGGTACCAAATTATACCAGTTAGGTGACATTATACCATTATAAACAACATACATGTAATAAACAACATTGCACATTTCCATTTCATTGATCTTATAAAATAATATTTTACAAATACAACTCATTCCATTTCATTGATCTCATAATTACATTGAGAAATTGTAGATTAATACACTAAAAGCAAAAAAATGAATTTCTCCAAAATATCTTCCACTTCACTGTGTTATTGACAACCCCCTCAAGTTCTTCAACTAGTACTTCAGCCTTAATCAATTTCTGTTGTAACTCTTCTTTCTCATTTGCTAAGAATTCCAACCTCTGTTTTTTATTCTTGATGAACATGTCCCTGTCATCTTTCACTTCATCACAGAACCAATCAAAATAATCACATCCATTACTTGTATTCCCCTGCACATGTTACATACAACATTACTCAATGTGTAAAATCGCAATTGCAAACTTAACAACATAGATCGTACCTTATAATGTGTACATCCCCAAAACTCCTTCCCAAATTTTTTGACAATTTTTGCCCTTCTGAGTACGAAAAAATCACCACACCAACAATTAGATCTACATTGACTTTTCGAAGACAAAGAATCAACCCTAGATTCAGAACTGTAAGTCAAATCTCCACCATACCCAAACCCCTTTAGCGATGGACTTGAACTTTTATGCGCCATTACTCTTCACAATTGATGTTACTGAATAAAATGAAGAAGATGAAGGCAAATGGAACACTAATACATAGAAGACGAAGATGAAGGCAAAAGGAACCCTAATACACAGAAGAAGAAGATGAAGGGAAACATTCCTCACTATTACGTTTTTAGAGGAGAAGTTGTCCTACTTGGCACTGACATGGCAGTTGACACTGTCAAGTTTAACACCGTCACTGTGTTTTTGTCTCAAAAGGGTAAATGTGGTACATTTAATACAGTTGAGGGATTAAAATGACCCTTTTAAAAATTAAAGGACCAAAATGAACCCCGACCAAAACATACGGGACAAAAAAGCCTATTTAATATTATTCTATAAATGGGGAATACTATTGTTCATTTTTTCCTAATACCAATTAACCACTCACCATGCATTTCGTCTTGCACTTTAATGTTGGTCAAAGTACTACTTGTCTACATTGAATGCTTAAAGCTATCTTCATTATCAACTTTTTCTATAACTGTAACCTTTACCACCAATTCAATAATTGAATCAACTGCATTGACTACATTAAAGGTAGCAGTTTCAAAATGCTTGGGTTGAACCCTATGTTTCAACTAGCATAACGACCATATATACCACAAGAAGAGCAAATATTGTTTAGTACATCACAAGTAACCTTATACAAAAAGTCATTCAACTAAACTTTATGTATCACATGTTAATTAAGATCAATTTCAACATATATCAGAGCAAACTTTCCCCGCTCAACATTCAAGGTGGTAACATCAAATTTAATGGATTTATAATGTAGAAGCAATCATAATAAGGGAACTTTCTAAAGGGAAATCACAATTAAAATACGTAGCGGGAAAAATCCCTTTAAGTCGATCCTTATGAACGAGCATGATTTATGATAAAATAATTACCTTTTGTGGCGATTAACTATTGATGCACAATCGAGAATAATCACAAGCGTTGAACACAGAACAACACCTCGACTTAGTCTACACAAATATAATACCTTATAATAAATAATGAATGATGCCTAGAAACACATCAGTACTACTTAAGTCACAAAAATGTCAAATGATGTGACAAAATATTTTTTGTGATAATGTTTATGTGTATAGTTATCATTTTGCCCTCATGCCTATATTGAACACCCACACAAAGCATAGATCGTGTCACCCTTATCTAGTTCAATATTGGACCCTTATATATTTATCTTGGTACACATTATGGATAATTTATATATAGGTCACTCATATCCCTCGACATGATTTGTGGAGTACCCATCAACCATCTTTATAGTCATTTTGTTATAAACAACATTTGATCGACACTAAAGTACTCAACTCCACATCTATGGTTCATAGTATTTTTAATTTAAAAGGTGATATACACCACTATAACATTGAGAATAACTTAGGTCACTTGCATAACATTCCATGTATTATTCTCATGACGAGCCAATCTAGTATATATATTATCCATAATATGTATACTTATGCAAAGACTTGATAATTCTTTATCCATGACCTATGAGATGTGATTATCAACCTATTCATATAATAATTTCAAAGCTTTAATGTTATCCCACTTCACAATAAAGTTTGACTACAAATACTTTAAGAATATTATCCATATGTTTAACGAGGTCTCACAATTAAGCCACACTTAATGCCTAATCAAATATACTAGTTATTTTAGGGACTTTATTACTTTGAAAAAAACAAATTCAATAAAGAAAAACCTTAAATAAATCATCACGGCAGTACCAGGATAACACAAAAAGTAATAATTTCAGCATCTCTCCATCCATCAAATGTTGCGTGTATTTTAATAAATTCTAAACAATAACACAAAAAGTTATTGCTCCAGCATCCCCTCATCCCCAACTACCCCAAATATTTTAATAAATTACAAATCTAACGAGTTTTATGCATTCATGATATATTTATTTGTCATGAATAACATCACTATATTATTAATAGATAGATAATTTGATACAAATGTCATACCCCAAAATTTGACCATAATATTTCCCATCATTGTGTAAACCATCACCACAATATGGATGTATCATCATACTTCATCTATCTTCTCAAGGATTGTTGAACATACACTACAACCAATAATTAGGGTTTTGGGCCCTCTCAGAGCACTCAAACAACATATCGATCAAGAATGGACATGATCCTCAACTTGCCAAGTCTCTCAAACACCCATAAAGGATCAAGAGGTCTCCCACATCAAGAATCAAGCACAAGGTTGAAACATTCTAAGTGGATCAAGCCTCAAGATCGCTAGTGTCACCAAATTAGGGTTTTGGTCGACTAAGGCCTCCAGATGAAAGTTTTCATCTAGGCATGAGCCAATATTTCAAAACATGGCCCAAGAAGCTCAAAGGGACATCATGGACCAATCATAGAGTCAAAATAGCCTCAGGGGATGCATTCATTAAAAATCAGGAATTAGGGTTTCTTGACCTAATTCACCCCTAAGTTGACTTTTGGAGCAATGCATGAGCCAAGACCTCAAGAAGTGTTTTAAAGATCTACAATACATCATATTTATCCATTTACAAGATTAGATTGATTCAAAGAACTTGGTTCATAAGCAGTATAAGGATTGAAATTCATCTGGGCCAATTAGGGTTTTCTGATGAAAAGACAACTGTATCTTTGACTTTTGACCCAGACATGTTCCCAAGCCTTGGGACATAATTCAAGACACTCTATAACACCTATGGAATCCATCCATTAGGTTTGAATTAGGTCAAGGACTTGATTTCATAGAGGATCACACAATTTGAAGTTCATCTGACAAAAAGTCAACTGTGCCAAAAATCAAGTTTGACTTGTTGAATTTCTTGACAAACAAGGCTTCCTTGAGTAAAAAACAATGTTAACTTATGGTTTGGATCATCATACATCAAGAAAAATCAAGAAAAGTGAGGTTACTTGGAAAAGGGGCAGCCTTAAGAAACTTTAAATTTTCTAAGTTATGGAGAAAAAGTGATTTGGTACCAACTTTGCAAGGTCATAACTTCCAAACCACAAGGCCTTTTTCTTCCATCCAAAGCTCAAATGAAAGCTCTCATTACATACCTCAAAATTATCAACTACATCAGATTCTAAATCCTCATGTATTTTGAATTATAGATTGATCAAAATCACAAAAACATGAAAATGGACACTTTTTCCAACACTTAGTGAAAATTTTGGACAGAATCAGTCTTGAATTTTCACCAACTTTGAGGCCATTTTTCATTATGATCCAAGTTGATTCAAGACCAATGTTGGACATCAAAGTTGAATTATGTCATTAGGGTTTTCCAAAAAGTACAAGAACTCATCCTAAATCCACTTGAGTAGGGAGTTACAAGCCTTGAAACATGGCCTAAAAACCTAATTTTTCAAGACATCATGAGAACCAAACTTGTGCCACACGATTTTTCCCTTCAAATCTTGTCACTTTGCCAACTTTGTCATCTTCCAAAAACACAAAATATCTGATGACTCACTTGGTTCATGATCAAAGGGGCAAGGAATTCAACTTGGCATGTGAAAATCATCATGACATGAAACTTGGAATTCAAATTTGGCAAGGTAACATCAATGTTATACATTGAGGTGTCATGAACCAGATCACAACACTCCAAGCCAGTTAAGATTTCAGTCCAAACTCTGAGCATTCAAACCTGCAAAGGTTAATGGAGTCAAGATAAGAAGAGTTGACTTGGAACTTTTGAATTATCCAAGTCAACAGCTACAAAATACTGCCATGACCAGCCTCCAAACACTATTGCTTCCAAAACAAACTTCCTCTACTAAAAATAAAGGTCATGTGTGACTGATCAAACTACCCTAAAACATCTGAATTCATGTTTTCCTTCCAATCACTCTCAAAAAACCAGATTTTACTTCTCTTTCAAGTCATTATCGAATTTTCAATTTGAGAGCAATTCAATCAAAACCAATCATGCCAACACCTCATATACATCATATATGAGTGTTCCATAACCTTAAAACACATCTGGAACATTAGAATCACAAAGTCACCCCCCCCATTTGCTCAAGCTTTTCGGCCTATTTGTAGTTGAGGTGCCACAACAAGTTCCAGGCTGATTCAATCCATTCCAAGCTTTCAAACACATATTCAGATCATTACACAACATCTATAACACCTCCAACATAGAATTCGAATTCTTCTTGCAAGAGGTAAGCTTGACACTCTCAAACTCTATAATCAATGCATCATAAATGTGTTTTCAAGTTACAAACATGTTTTTGCACTTATATAGAGTGATTCCTCTCAATCTATTGCTTTGTAGCTTCCGTGTATAAGATTTCATAGTGTTCTTGCAGAAATTAGTGTTCTTGAGTTCACCATTTGATTTCTCTCTCCATACTTAATATAAATGCAACTAATTTATATGACTGAAATCCTTGTTCAAAAACACATAACTTTCATGTTTACAAAAGTCATTTTCATTGAGTAATCAGAGAGATATGAGAGGTTTTGCAAAATGGCCATGGCGGGTAGTCGTGAGGTAGAAGACGAACGTTGGCGCCATATTTCAAATTTTTGAATTTTTAATTATTTTCTTAATTAATTTCAAAAATTAATTTCTCTCTCATTTTTTATCATTTTTTATTGGTTCTTTTTTTTAAAAAGTCACAAAAATGTTAAATTATTTTATTCTATAAAAAAATAAATTTATATTATTTATTTAATATATCTTGAATTTTTGTAAATAATTTCATTTTATTGTTTTTTAACATTTTTCAAACGAAATTCTCACATTGATTTTTCAAAACCAATTGGATTTCAAGCTTTCATGTAATTAAACATGATTTTTTAAAATATTTTTCAAAGCTTACCACTTATTTTTAAATATATTTAATATTTTATATTTAATTTCCTTAGAAAATTTATATTTTTAATTAAAATAAGGGTTTCTCTTAATTTTAATTTTTCAAACTACTTTTCAAAATCATTTTGGGCCTCTTTGTAGAGTGTAAGTCTCATTCATTTGTAAATAATTGATTTTGGGCCTCAGTTATTGTATAAGTCCCGATACGATTTTAAAAATCTCGGCGCGATCGCCATTTTCAAAACAATTTTGGGCCTCTCCGTGAGTTGTAAGCCCCATCTTTCTTCTTTTTAAACATTTTGGGTTTTTTTGTAGAGTGTAAGTCTCATCCCTTTGTAAATAATTGATTTGGGCCTCAGTTATTGTATAAGTCCCAATACGATTTTAAAAATCTCGGCGCGATCGCCATTTTTAAAACAATTTTCATCTGGGCCTCTCATTGAGTTGTAAGCCCCATCTTTTTTCTTTTCAAACATTTTTAGGTCTCTAATAGAGTGTAAGACCCGTCCCCTTTGTACATTAATAAATTTGGGCCTCAATCAATGAATAAATCCCTCAGTGGTTCTCAAAATCACGGCACGATTGTCAACTTTTCAAATAAAACACTTGGGCCTCTCTTTGAGTATAAGCCCCCATTATTTTCTTCTCAAACACTTTTAGGCCTCTAAATAGAGTGTAAGACTCAACCCCTCTTTGTACAAAAAATAATTTTTGGGCCTCTGTTGTAGTATAAGTCCCACAACGTCTGTCAGTATCGTAGTGCGATCAATGTTATTAAATAAGTCATCTGGGCCTATCCTTGAGCTATAAGCCCCAAACAAATATTTTTTTTAACAACTTTATTTTAATTCAAATTCAAATTCAATATGTTTTCAAAACTTTCTTCAATTTCTTGAAACCCTAAAAGAGGGAATACAGTTGTAGTCAATACTACAGATCATAATATGCTTGGGCTTCTTCTTAGAAGGTAAGTCCACATATCTGTTTCAATGCTTATTACTTATATATATATTTGTCAATATAATTGTCTGTATATATATTTGTTCATATTTGCTTAGAGTTTTTCCCAGTAGTTAGGTCTAAGTTTAGATCAAACCAGAAGTTATTTTTCAACATAGTCAAAACTAGTTCCCCCATAGGAAATTCCTTATACGGTCTTGCCTCCCCTTGGGCTTATACAATATGGAACAGAGAAAGACATTATTCCCGGTGAAACTTTTCTCAAGAGTGTCAAACTTAGAAATTATATTTTGTACAAGAAATTCATTTCCCCAGAGAGGACTAATTCTCGGTGAAACCTCTCTTGAATTTCTTCAAACCTTATAACAGTTCAACAAAGAAAGGATTAATTCTCGGTGAAACCCTTCTTGAACTTTTTTTTAGTCTTGGACCCACAGGCTTCCTAAAAGCATCCCCAGCCTCCTCTTAGGCTTAGTACAAGGACCCCCAGGCTTCTTAGAAGTTCCTCAGCCTCCTCTTAGGCTTTCTACAAGGACCCAAAGGCCTCCTACAAGTATAGGACATAAATTAGTCATCTTTACTAGTTCAATCCTCAGGAGAGTCAGAATTCCAAAACACCAAACCATTTTAGGGTTAATCTTCATCCTTTAAACCCTCAGCCTCCTCTTGGGCATCATACAAAGATCTCTCTCTACACTAGAGCCTACCACTTCTTGAGAGACTTGAACAGTCTCAACCTCCTCTTGGGCATCATACAAAGATCATTCTCCAACTAAGAGTCAACATCTTCATTCAAGTAGACTTGGAAGGTCTCATCTCCTCTTAAGAAACCCTTAAGTTTCCTAAAAAGCATAGGAAAAACCCTGATCATCTTACCAATACACTAATCTCCAGCAGAGTTAAAACCTCCATAGGTTTTCAAACTCAATCTTTAAACCTTCACCTTAAAAATACCCAACTAGGGTCATTCAACCATCAATAAATCCCCAACAGTATCAGAGCCTCATGGCATATGATACTCCAACTCTTCCCTGATTCCCAGAAAGAGTAAAACCTTTGGATTCCCCAATACAATTAGGACCTACTCTTGGATTTCAATAATCCTCAATAAGAGATAGCCTCCTCTTGGGCTTTATGTAAGAGTTTCCCCCAATGGAATTAGTCAGCCGCAATCTTGGGCTTTGTACAAGATAGATAAACCCCTCCTCAGTGGAGTCAATCTCTTTTCAGCCTCAATCTTGGGCTTTGTATAAGATATACATAAAACTCCCCTAGTAGAGTCAACCTTTTGGCTTCAACCTTGGGCTTTGATCAAGGCATACAAAAATCAACATCCCCTCAGATGAAACCATAAGTCCTCTCTGCAGGAGGATATTTCCTCTATACATCACAATGTAAAACAAACAATCAAAACCTTTTTCTAGATAATTGTTGTAAGTGGCACACTTGTTGATTCAAAATCCAAGCTGGAGTCCTTCTCTTATCCTGGCTAAAAATCACCTTTCGTCAAACTGCTGTAAGTGGCAAGCTGTTATACCCCAAATTTGTCCTACCCATGTATAATTCTCATTTGTACATCCACCCACTAACCATTATTCAAAAAATCCAAAAAATATGTTGTTTCTATCATGAGGTTGAATTGAATCGAATCAGGTCTCATTTGAGGTTCATCAAGTCAGGAATGAGTATGGGTTGAAGCTCATTTATTGGTCGACTTAATCTCAGTCAGGCAAAGTTTGTTTCAAAGTCAAGGCTTGGTTGCAATTGATTCAAGTGTTTCTGTATAAGGTTTCAGTTAGGTTTCTATGCCAACTCAAGTTATCAGGCTGTGTCAAGTTATCAGTTGTTTCACGATTAAAAATCATCAAGGAACAGATCATGGTAAATTAGGGTTTTTCAATTGGTCTATAATGTTATTCAAGAAATTCCATGATGAAGATTATGGTTAATCATGGTTCAATGGTTGTGTTCAAGATCGATTCATTTGTGGATCCATTCATAAAAGTAGGGTCACATTTGGTCATGACATTGTCAAAAAAAAAAAAGTTGTCAAGCGGACAATTTAGTTCATATTGAATTTGCATTTGATCAAGTGATGTCCAATGCCTTTGTATAAAAGTGGTTAGGATTATGCAACATGGAATTAAGTCTTTATTCATTTCAAAGGAAGATTCAAGATTGATTTATTTCTCAAGAATTGATTTAAGGATTTAAATTTACCTATTTGTTGGTATCAAGTTCAAGGCATTGTAAGTTCAAGGGTACAAAAAAGCAATACATGTACAAAATAATTTCAAGCCCATTTCAAAAAAAGCCATTAGTGTTAACATACTACATTTGCCTAAATTCAATAGAATTCCAAGCCATTCTACAGAGCCAACAATCAATAAGCCATCCTAAGCCACATTGTCATCCTACCCCACGCCATACACACTATTATACAAAATTGCAAAAAACCTTCGGCACCATGACACCACTTGCCAATACATCACGCACAACGCATAACTTTTATCTAAACCATGATAAACCACCTCTCACAATCTGTAAACAAATTACAAATCCAAAGTGAGAAAATTGGAAACATGAAACAGATATGACAAAATTGCAGACCCCACAAAATTCCTCAAAAATGAGCTGCGCATTCAAAACCAATATAAACTGATGCAAAATACGAACCACCAATTTTCCAACGGACCCCACAATCCCAATTTGTACGACCTGTAAAACAGATCCAAATGAAACACATTCGACAATAACGCATACCACTACACAAAACCTGCAACGTACAATCACAGCCTGGCCACGACATTTCACCGAGCTACACAAACCTTCAAATCGTACGACTCGTACGACCACTAATTCAAACCGATTGCAGACCAACAAAATTCATAAAACGCAGCGCACCATCAACAAATTCCAGCTCATGATTCCTCCGTTCAAATCGTACCCCTCAATACCTTTTATAAATTGGACCTCCCTCTCCATCATTCTGGAAGCTTGGAAACCTTATCAAACCCCTGCTAAAATTCTTCCCAAACCAAGCTTCAAACCAAGATAATTCTGTATAAACTCACCATTTCATCAACAACCTTCAGTCATACATCAAAAACTCTCTGCAACCCACAAAAAAATTACAAACTCGCTTTGCCTTCAAAAACCAAAATAAACCTTCAACGTTTCCATCATCCCTTTTAACCTTCATTCAACCTTCAAACATCACAAAACCCAAACCCATTCAGAAATACGAAACAGAAGAGACGGGGAAGAAGAAGATTGAAACAGCACCAACCATAAGCAAATCCACCCAAATCGCAAGAACAAGGATAATACAAACCTGAAAACTGATTCAAATTGAACGGAAATTTACGCAAAGAAGAAGGTTAGATCCGTGATGAATATGTCGCTTCGTTCTGAATTTTTGATGATTTGTGAAAGGCGTTTGTGGATTTAAAAAAAAAGGTTAATGGTTGAGATGTTATTGCCTTACCATAAACTCATTTGGTTTGACCATTGTGTGATCTGATCTAGGAAAACACTGTCATTTCTTTAGTTAGGTTTTTTTTATATGTTTTGTATCGTTTAGAGGAAGTGTGGGCTGGTGGTTCAATCTTATTGAATCCACCCTTTTTTTTTTTACACCGCACATTATCTAGATGATGGGCCTTGATCTTGGCCCAAATGATTCACCTGATTCCTTCACACACACTGGTTGATCTGCCTCCCCCTTGCTTTCTTTTTTTTTTTCTTAATTTCAATTTTACTTTGTTTTCTTCTGTAGGTTTATTAATAAAATCTTGAATATTTTAATGTTAACCCTTTGGAACTTCACTTGATCTATTCCATTTCAATTTCATTTTTCTTAATGGGGCCAGTGATATCAAAAATATCATGATTTGTGGGTTTATTTCAAGTAGATCTATAAATTTTGGTTAATATGAGGCCTATTTATTTTCTTTTCAATTTATTTTTTTTTACCACTCATTTTGGGTCAATGAAAACCAAACATTAAAGATTTATCGATTTTTGATTTAAAATCTTGATAAAGGTGAGACCTTTCTTCTTTTTCTCGATTTTATTTCATTTCTTATGATTTTCATTTCACATATTCTATTATTTTCACTTTTGGTCAATGAAAGTCAAAAATCGTAGCTTGTCGATTATCGATCCAAGTCTTGATTAAGACGAGACCAACTTTATTATATCTTGTTCATTTTTTATCTTTATTATATTGTTCATATTATTCATATTGTCCATATCATATTATTCATACTTATTCATCTAACCATTTTCTTTGTTCATACTTTAATAAAAAAATATTAACAAATATCGAAACCCTAATACAATAATTTGATGGATTGTTGGTTACTATACTTCGCTTGGAGATTTGGTTCAAGGCTTAGTTTAGGACACCTTGCACACACACGACTTTCTCTTGGGCTACCTTACAATGAGACCTTTTATTTCATGTCATCCCTTGTAATTTACACGTACCCCACTCCCATTCCGATGTACGCATTCGTAGTTTCTTTGATTGTGGTTTGTTTACTAGGAGCACCCCTAGGGACTAGCATAGACAACCCATTTTTAAACTAATCTTCGATTCGTCGTCGAGCCATTTTCAAATGAACCCTTTTCAATCAAACTCTCGATTCGTCGTCGAGCCCATTTTCAAATCAACCTCTAACCAAATCCTTTTTCAAACCAAACTCTTTTCGTAACAAATAAACCCTTGATCCAACGTCAAGCGGATTTTTGTAATCAAACTTCAAAAACCACTAACAACTATCGCAACTCTTTTAAGGTGGAAAATGGAGGTTCAAGTCTTTGATCTTTCTTCGATTGTTTGGGTGCGAGTTCTCTTACTCGTGTGTGAGCAATTGACGCCTCTTCTTTTAACAAATCAAATCCTTTTCAAAATAACCAAGCGCATACAATAAACCCTTGATCCCACGTCAAGCGGACTTTCATAATCAAACCTCAAAATGACTAACAACTATCGAAACTCTTTCAAGGTGAAAAATGGGGGTTCAAGTCTTTGATCTTCCTTCGATTGTTTGGGTGCGAGTTCTCTTACTCGTGTGTGAGCAATTGACGCCTCTTTTAAAATCGACCAACTCCCTTGTTTCGTGGGCGTACCACGAACTACGACTGCTCTGATTCTTTATTCTCGTCCGAGTAAAGATATGTAGGCACAAGATTGCGATGATCTTGGTGAGCACACTATTTCTTTTTTCCCCGTTTCCACACTTTTTCTTTTCTCCCCGTTTCCACACTACCATCTTTTTCCGTTAAACCCCGTAGTCGAACTACAATTTCTCTGATTCCTCATTCTCGTCCGAATGAGCATAAGTAGGCACGAGGTCGCGATGATCTTGCCGAGCACCCTATCCTTAAACCACCCATTTCCCCTTAGTATCTTTTCCTTTTATCTTTACCTTTCTGCATTTATTTTAGAGAAGAAAATAAACAAACTTAGCTAACGAGTATTGCGATTCGAATCAAGAGGTTCCCGTTGAGTACAACGGACGTGAGGGGGTACGCGTACCTTCCCCTCACGTAACCGACTCCCGAACCCGGAATGTGGTTGCGACGACCATGTTCGTATCTCTCCTTAAAGGTTTTCTCAATATTTTCCTTTCCCTCTTTTGGGATAAATAAAGTTCGGTGGCGACTCTGTCGAATCGTTCCGCGCCTTTCGCACGAGGGTTGTGTCTTCGATTTAAGCGATTTTTTTCGAGGTGCGACAGATGGCGACTCTGCTGGGGATAGTTTGCTCCATGCAAGAGAGAGTGGAGCCTATCTTGATTCGCATTGCAAGTTCATTAGTTTTGTTTGTTTATTTTTTTCTCGTTTGCTTATTTATTTGCTTTCCTATTTCCTTATTTGTGTTACCTTTTGTAACATTGTTGGGTTGTTCTTATATTGGGAACTTTGTGAGGTGTCTCTACATCCGAGTCGAGAAAAAACCTAGGATTAGGATGGTGGTTGTGTAGTGTAGGCTTGCATGGTCTCTTCCGCGTGATTTGAAGCGAAAACCCCGCTTGGAGTAGATTCCTTTGGAGATATTATTGGTGTGGTGAATCTTTGCCATGGCAGTAATATCTTCGAGGTGGGTCGTTGATCCCAAGGACCATTAACCTATTTATCCGTGGTGGTTGGTGTAGCACCCCAAAATTTGCCCTCTTACTTTTAGCTAACTGGCTTATGTTTCTTTTCATTCCTTGCATTTGCATTGTGCATAGCATTATTTCTTAGCATAGGATCAAGGTACTTGGTCCATATTCTCAAGTCTCAAGCCTCAGGATGGTTTGAGGGGTTCATCATATATTCATAAGGTCAAGCATGGCAAAAGATTACAAGTGAATCTTTCTCTCCTAACCAGAGGGACCAATTAGGGTTTGTGAATCAAAAGGACTTCTTGGAGGGCTTTGTGTGTTCAAGCATGGTGTCATGAGGTATTTATGCTTGCATGTGTCCATAGATGAGGGTTTGGTTAATGGTTTATGGTGAAGAATGTCCAGTGGATCAGTTGCTTGTGAACCAAGAAAAGTCAACTGCAAGGGAGAAAGTCAACTGTGGAATTTGGAGGTTCTTTACATGGTTTTCAAGGTCTTACATCCTCCTATGGTTTTCAAGGGTCAAGTTTCATACCATTTATCAAGAATCAAGAGTTTGTGCAAAAGTTACTAAATTTGGAAAATTACCTATAATGAGAAGTTTCCATTTTTGGCAAGTTTTTCACTACATTCAACTTGACTTTTCATCATCAAGGAAGCTTCAAATGAATTTTCCTCCAACATGAAAGTTGAAGATATTTCTCTCCCATTTCCAAAAAGTACTAGAACATCTCAATATCATTTGTGGAACTCTAGTTATGGTCAAAACAATGCAAGGTGCATTTTGAGGTTTTCACATGTACCATTTTTTCCACCTTTTGCATTTTGGTACAAATTGACTTGTAATTGTTTTTATTGGTTCATGTCACATTACAACATTCAAGTACATATCATAAGGATAATTTTTGGCCTTTGAACAAAGAGATTTCACGCCATATTTCTCACTTATTCAACAAAGTGCAAATTTGCAAGTTGGATTGAATCTCACAAACCAATCAACCATAAGGCCCAATTTCAATTCAGATGTGATCAGTGAGTAAAATGGAGGTGAATCATGCTTACTTGGTGACCAATACACGTGGGAATTAGTAGATTGATCACTAATTGCATTTTTGCAAAACACTCCAAAACTCATTAATCAGGGGTTTAAACAAGTTCTAATCATAATAAGAGGAATAACCAAGTGTATATAAGCTAACTCATGCCTTCACAGCTAGGTCATGCATCCTCATTTGCTCAGATTTCACATTTTTGCTCAAATCTTCTCCTCTTCGATTCTCTCTCGTCTTAAGAGCTTTTTGAGAAATTCTTTCACATTCTGAATCATTGAGCTCCATAGAACACAAATCAATCATCATCTGAAGCTATAATCAAGGAATTCAGTGGGTTCGAATTTGGAAACCATTTCTTCAAAACTCAAGATCCAGACCATATTCAAGCTCTAATTGCATTTATTTTGCAATTAGAGGTTCCTAAGGCTTGATCTCCAGCTTATCACTGGTTTTCTAGGAGTATTTCAAGCTCTTCAAGATCTCAGGTTGGTGAATTTTCATGCTCTAGGAACATAGATTTTTTATGTGCATCTGAATCTCTGATTGTTACTGAGTGCATTGATGTGTTTAGATGTGAGTTTGGACGTGTATTATGTTCATAATGTTGATTTGAAATTTTTCAGATCTAACTTGTTTGCTTCGATTCTCATAATCTATGCATTGTTTGATGTTTTTGACTGGATATTTGGAATCAGCAAGTGATTTTGAGTAGATCTGGATACTTGTTTGCATTTTTCTGGAGAATTTCAGGTTGTTGTTCATCTAAGATGGTGACCGGATCCCTAGCTCCGTCACCGGAATTGTTTGCAGGTCACCGGAGGAAACTTGGAGAAGATGATGTTCTGACCGTTGGATCTAGGGATCTGATGGTCCTTGTTGCGCCAGCGCATTAAAAAGTCATGTGACTTGCGCGTGTTTTCTTTTTATTTCAGATGATCATGTACGCGTGTGTTCATGATTGTTGTGGTGTTCTCTTGATTTGAGCCATTGATCTTCCATACTTGGTGAATATATTGACTGTTTGTGATGCGTTGGATTGATCTTGTGGTGTGTGTGGGTCATAGAAATTGACTGAAGACTATGTGGATTGTGTTGACTGTGTGTTGGACTGGACCTAGACTTTAATGATATTCCCACCCCCCTGACCAAGCCCAATGTGATATTTGAACGTGATTTGCTTACTGATTGTACCCCCATGTTTATTTCAACTATTTTTATTTTCATTAGTTGATTCATTTCCATTTTTGATTTTTAAAAATAGTTTTATGCATCTAAAAATATCAAAACAAATCATGAAGCATGTTTAGAATTTTATAAAAATTTTCCAAATTTTATTTTCCTTTTTTATTTTATTTTTGGCATCTAAATTAATTGTTGTGTGATTTTCTTTTTTATTTGTTTCAATTGTGCACACTTTGCATTGTAAATTTTATTTCTCATAGCATACAAAACATTTTGAACCCATTCTTTTTGCATTGTTCCATTAACATATTGAAGTGCATAAAAACATTTTTCTCACATTTTTAAAATCATTTCATATTGCATTTTGGTCCTTCTCTTTTGCATATTGAATCATGTTTCTTACTTGATCTTTGCTTAATTGTTTGAAGCACTTAACTTGTGAATTTTTGTGAGATATTTTGACATGTTGTTAGTCTCTGACTTAGGCCATTTGAGTTTTAATTTCACTATTTTTGAATGTCATTTGATATATGTTGGCTTATTCGTGTTCAAGTGACTTATGCATGACTATATCTTGACACTTCTTTGCACAAGTTGATTTGCCATGCCTAATTGATTGAGTTCCTTTGTGATCTTTTGCATGAGATTTTGATATGATGTTTACCCCTGGTTGAGGTCCCTTGTAACCAAATTTTTCCATTTGTGGATCATGTTTGAGTATGCTTAAGTGTTGGAATTTTGTCCTCTTTTTGTGGATTACTTTGGTGCATGTCTTGAAGGTGTTGCTTGATATTTGGACTTGCATGACTTGAGTTTGGTTTTGATATGATATTGATGCATATGCCACTGCCCCTTGAGTTCCTTACTTGATTTTCATTTCACTTGAGCATGGTTAAATGCATTTGGTTTGAATTGTTTGATGAATATCACTACCTTTCCTTCTGTGGATTTCTTTGGATCATATTGTTTCATGCTTTGATTTCCTTTTGCACATGAGAATTGTTGATGATAATATGAGCTTGGTTCTGACTTGTTTTCATTTTCACCTTGGTATTCTCATTTCATTTTGATGTGAATTTCATACAAGTATACTTGCATTCTTTCATGATTATCTTTGCATGCTTACTTGAATTGTTTTGCATTGATCTTTGAAACATGTTTGATGATTTGAGTTGGACATTTATGATATGATGTGCTTGCTACCACTTATTGTATCTCATCTTCTCCTTCTCTTTCTTCTTTCTTCTCTTTCACTCTCTTCCTCCCATGAATCTCAAGACTTGTTTAAGTCTTGGATTCTTTCCCTTTAGAGCTACCTAGTCCAACTTAATTTTTGATTAAGCTTGGAGTAGGATTAGCATTAGGTTAGGTAGTTGTCTTTCCTAAACCTCACTAACCACAGGTCATCCATGCATGATAACATTAGGACTCTTAGTTTCCCTCTAGAGTTTCCTTTGTGTCTTCTCTCTTCTCATCTCAAAACTTCTTGAAAACACTTAATAAATATAAAGTGTATTGCGCACGAGCCTTAAGCGTGGGGAATGAGAAATGAGGGGCTTCTTCTCATCTTTCTAGAGTACTTAGCGGGCGTCCTGTCTTGGGACGATTCGTTAAGTATTCGTCCATGTGCCCTAGACTTTGGTGCAATGCAAGTTATGAACTAACTTAAGAAAACACTTCTGTCTGAAAAACACAAAAACAAATTCAAACCTTTTTGTCCTTCGGGATTGTTTGGTTCCAGACCATTTTCAGAAAAGAGCACGCTACCTTCCGTCTGAGTCGCAAACAGGCATCGACCCTAACTGCCGGACGCGAATCTAACGTCGCTCATAAAAAACACTCACCTATCTGTGGTCGTACCCATGAACTACATCAGCTCTGATTCCTCTCTCTCGTCCGATTGAGGATATGTAGGCACAAGACAGTGATTGTCTTGGCGAGCAACCTTCCCCCACAATTCACGTCCGAACTACGTTGACTCTGACTTTCCCATTGCACTGAGGGAGTACGTAGGCCTAGGGCATCGAATATGTCCTACCGAGTCCGTCTTAGTCACCCTCATCCCCATTTTCTTTTGTTCAGCCATAGATAGTAGGACAACTCACCCTCTGTTTAGATAACAAGCGTGGATCCCATCGAGTATGATGGATGCGTGGGGTGCTAACACCTTCCCCTAGCATAACCGACTCCCGAACCTGGACTATGGTTGCAATGACCATGTCTTTCCCCCTTTCTCTCCAGGTTTATACAGTGTTTCCTTTCCCTCTCTCGGGATAAATACACATTATTGGCGACTCTGTGTCTTCTGCGCCACTCTCGCGTTTGTACCGTTGGATGAGAATCTTTCGGGAGCGACAGCTGGCGACTCTGCTGGGGAATCTGGTTGACCTCTTGCTGGTCCATTCCCTTTAGCGAGTCAATCCTAGCACTTGTTTGGTTGTTTTCGTTGGGTGTTTATTTGTTGTGCTTTATTATGTTGTATATTACTGTTTTACAGCCTTTACTGCATTGCATTGCATTTTATTACTGTCATACTGGATATTGTTGTGCTGTGCTGGCTGGTTTTCTGTTTGGCAGGTTGGGTTGTTCTGAGAGATAAACCCAATACCCAGGCTTGAGTACACCCTAGGGCTAGAGTGGAAAGTAGTGGGACCTACGTGTCAGTTGGTGTGTTTGTGTGTTCACGAAATTCACAATCAGACGATGCAATCTTGGGACGCATTCTGACGTATGTGTCTTGCGCATGTTAGGGTGTTGATCTAGAGAGTTGTCGACTCTGGTGACTATTTCTCCGATATCTCAGTTGCGTCTCTCCTCCTGAGATGTGACAGTGGCAGACCACTTTCTGTGGCAAACCCATTGCACATTCTCGATCCGAGGACCCAATGCTGAGGGACTCGCATAAGATGACCTTTTTTGAGGGGAATCAGTTGAGGCCTCCTCGATTGATGATGATGCCAAACCAGAAATGGTGAACGTATCATCATTTCTCGACCTGAGAGCCCATGATATTGAGGATCCTCGCCTTTCTAGAACCCACATGTGAGAGGGGATGGGTGTTTGCAGGTCTGCAGGTAACCAAAACCTTCAACCTACTCGGTTTTCTGGATTTCTCATCAGTGTTCGATTATCTAGATTTCTGTTTATCTCAGTGGTTTGGTATTCTGGAATTCTGGTTTTCTGGGTTGTGATTCTCGTTCAGTTAACAGCACAGCACATCCAGCAGCGATGCCTTGATCCCATGCTTGCATGTGCATATCATTTTTCTTGCAATCTAACATGTTTGACATTTTTCAGGGCTTGCATCTTACTCTTGATTCCGGTTTTCTGAGGTTGCCTTAGCATGGATGTCCAGAGAAAGAAGACTATTGCTTATTCATTCCCAGACCCGACCTTGACGTTGATTCACAAGCTGATTAGTATGGTTGGTCCTGGAGTTCGTACAGAGTTCAGTGGAGAGTATGGGAGACTTCTGAATTTTGTCTACAGTATCTCCAAGTATGAGAAGGATGTTATTCATACACTTCTTCAGTTCTATGATCCATCTTTGCGTTGCTTCACTTTCCCAGACTACATCTTGGCTCAAACGTTGGAGGAGTTCTCATTTATTTTGGGAATCCCCATCAGGCATGACATTGTATTCTTTTCTGAAAAATGTCCCGGGATAGAAGAAATGGCCAAGGCTCTTCATATTGGTGCATCCACTCTGAGCAATAATATTGTGGAGAAACAAGGAGTTGAGGGTTTCTTATTGAAGTTCTTGTTTGATCAGGCTTGCATACATGTTAAGGAGAAGAATTGGACTGCTTTCCAAGCTATTCTGGATATGTGCATCTACGGGATTGTCCTGTTTCCCAATATTCCTGATCTGGTGGATATGCATGCTGTCAGAATCTTTATTTCAAAGAATCCTATACCTACTTTTCTAGGTGATGTGTATCACTCAGTCCACTACAAGAATGAAAATTGGCGTGGAAAAACTGTGAGTTGTTGTGCACCACTCTTATCTACTTGGTTTTTGAGTCATCTTCCCGAAGCTGGCGCTTTCGTTGATACGAGAGATTCTCTGAAGTGGTCAAAGAGGTTAATGGACTTGACTGCTGACAGCATTGTGTGGTTCAATCATGACTTGTTAGGGATGGAGATTATTTGCAAGTGCGGAGAATTCCCTAATGTACCCTTGATAGGGAGAAGAGGTGGAATTAACTATAATCCTTCCCTTGTTATCAGGCAGTTTGGTTATCCCTTGAGAGGTCCACCTGAAGAGCGAGATATCAGAGAGTCCTTATTCTTCAATGGTACTGGGGATCAAGAAGTGATAAGGAAGATTGTGAATGCTTGGAAACAGGTGACAAAGAATGGCAAAACTTCATTCGGGAAATGTAACAACCGAGCTTTTCCTTCCTATGAATAGTGGATTAAGAAAAGAGCAGAAGAAGAGCTTCTTCCTTTCCCGGTGAAACCACCTTTGTATCCTTTGATGATCGAGGCTCCCACGACTGTTGATATAGAGAAGTATGACAACTTATGGTCTGAGAATGAGAAACTCCAAGAAGAGAATCGTGAGTTGGGCAGAGAGGTTGGTCAGTTAAAGCACGAAAGAGGTGAAGTTATCCATGCTGCCAGGTTGAAATCAGAACTTTTGGTCGTGAAGGAGAAAGAATTGTCTAAAGAAGTCACCGCCAGAGAGAAAGTGGCTCAAGCGTTGAAAGGTGTTAGCAAGATCCTTTCGTCCAAAAAGAAAGAGTTGGCTTATGCTATGTCAAGAATTCACAAGTTCAGTTACCGTCGAAATACAGCAATCACTGCCAACAGGTTGAAGGAGGACAAGTATCTGGAACAGATCAAAGGTTTGAAGACAGAGCTCTGGAAAAAGGATAAGGAGATTTTATCAGGGATCTTTGAGAAGAGGGCAGTTGAGGAAAAGCTTAAGGAAACCATGGCAGATATGGAACAGCTGAAGAGCCAAGCCAAAGTGAAAAGAGCCAAGAGCGAAGGTCCAAGTTCATATGGAGCTTCTGGAGAAGATGATTGGGAGTTGCATAGTCGTTATTTAACAGGAATCTTGCATAGGAGAGATCTTTTGATTCAAGAGTTGATTCAGAGACCAGAGCATCCTAATACCAGGAAGCTTCTCAAGGAAGTGCAGAATTGGTGCAAAAAGAATGACGAATGGGGAATTCTAGCACGGCTGAGTCTTGATGATATGCCTTAGTTTCCTTGTTGCTGTTTTCTTTGTATTTCTGGGATCACCGCCAGGCTTGTTGGTCGGAGTCTTTGTTTGTGCTTATTCAGACTTGTGTTGTAACAGATGCTTATTCTCTTTATATGATCAGGAATTCAGTTCTTTTCTATTGTTAAGACTGGAATCAAGGGATAGATCGCCTTGATAATGTTCATACATATTTGGATTTGCATAATCATCTCATTTTTGCATTGCAGGTTATCTCGGATTCTCTGGTTTTCTTATGCCCTCTCTTTCTGACCGTCAGGATTGCTGACCAGCAAATTCATCAGTATTCTACCAGCCTCGATCAAAAGATAGCCATGGAACAACTTTGTGCAGAGGTGACTGAAATAAAGATTCAGATGAGGCAATTTGGGGAAGATATGCTGGTCATGTCCCAAGAACAGAAATTGCTGAGGGAGGAGGTCAATTAGATGAAGACTCAGGTGGGTTTGGTCATGGAAATTTTGAAAACAGTGTTAAAGAAGGAAAACAGTCATGTGCTCGCTTCCGCGACAGAGGTCCTTGCTCCTCCCATCTCTTTGGGATTTGATCTAGATCGTGGATTGCATCGTGAATCTCTTCCACAAACTGAAGTTCCAAAACTTTCCCAACAGCAACCTGGTCTTGTCTCCCAAGATAAGCCTAAGAATAAAAAGTGTGCACAGAGACCGAAGCAGACTGAAAGAGTTTTTCATCTGCTCCCTATGCCATATTCTCAGCTATTGCAGCATCTCCTTCAGTTGCAACTGGTACAGAAAAGGACTTTGGCTCCTCTTACTGGTAATCCCCCACCAGGCTACAATGCAAGAGCCCATTGTGATTTCCATTCTGGGGCACCAGGGCATACTGTGGAGAAATGTAGGGCCTTTCAGCACCAAGTCCAGGATTTGATTGATGCAGGGGCAATTGGATTCACGTCGGGCGGCGTGAGCATACATGGTGATTTTACCCCAATTGTTGCAAAGGAAGTAGAGACCCCTTCCCTGTCCGCGGGATCCACCTCATGTCATGGACTTTCTCCACAACCTTTTGCTGCAGAAGCTCTACGTCAGCAACCTTTGTTTATGCCTCAGCCAAATGTGGAAAGGAAAGTGCAAGCGCAGGTGAGGCGCCCAAATCAGCAGCAGCAGCAGAATCATCAACAGCAGGGGCAACCGAGACTAAGAAGGCCCAATAGGATATTTGATCCTATTCCTATTCCTTATAGTCAGTTGTTTGCTTGTCTGCTCAAGAACTCTCTGATTCAGCTGAGGAATGCCATGCCGGTGTCATACCCTATTCCTCCGGACTATGACATGAACGCTAGCTGTGAGTTCCATTCGGGAACGTTTGGGCACACAATTGACAACTGTATTGCGTTCCAACACAAGGTGCAAGATTTGATCGACTCAAAGGTCATCACCCCAGATGGTACCCCCATAAGGTGAAGCTTCTTTGTCAGAGTAAGCACTAGATTGCAAGAGCGCCAACGGAAGCAACAAGTCCAGATGGAGTCAAGTCTCCTCAACAATGGCAATCATTAGTTTCTTTATTGCATTTTCATATGTAGCTTTCCTTTGTTTGTTTAAACATTGCCTGCATGTAAAAACTTGTATGTGTTTGATTGTGGATTTTAATGCAATGATGTGTTGTTCCTGAAGCATCTTACTTTTATGCACTCATGTCATGTTTATATGCCCTGCAATACTATCTTTCTTGCCTAGACTCTTGGAGGGAGGATGACGAAATAAGAACGCAGATTTCTGATGGTACGCTTTTGGATAAAACCCTGTTAAGGATGTACAGGAATTGTTTCCAATTCACAAACACTGGAGAGATAAGGAAATAGACCTTTGTCAACCCCTTTGAGCCTAGTAGTAGGAGTTCTTTCTGAAAATGAAAAACCCTCAATTCTAACCCAGGGGCAGGGTAGACGTCAGTTAGTTTGACCAAGTGTTCAACTTTCAGAAGGAGTGTACATCTGAGGATCCATTACCTTCCATTCCACTATCAAAAGGTTAAGAGGTGTTGAACCACAATGGTTACTCCTCACCAACTGGAGAGTGAAACAGTCACAACCCTTTCAAACAAGTCAGGCAAACCGGTGTCACACGACTTGTTCAAAAAAAAAAGGAAAAAAGGAAAAAAGACAAAAAGACAAAAGCCTGCTAAGTCGAAAAACTTGAAAACAATCGACTTAGGCAAAAGTTAGGGCATCCCGCTGGACTTCAAAATTGAAAACTCAAAAGAGTCAGTCCAGGCAAAAATTAGGGAACAAAAAGCAAAAGAACGGAAAAGCGAAAAGCAAAAAGGATTACAAAAAGAAAAATCCTTGAGCAGAACAAAGTCGTGTGACTACAGACACCAAAAGATAAAAGGGGTGACTATTGCTCCAAAACCTCGTCAGGTCTCGAACCATCAGTTGCATGGGTTCTTTAAGGATCATAAAACCTTTTGAGAATGAGCGCTTGCGCCGAATTAGCTGAACTTAGGACTGGAGAACGTCATGGAGAATGGGTGGGCACCGATAAACTTTGAGCCTTAAATCTTTCTTTTTTCTCAAAACTGTGAACCAGGCCACGATACAACCCTCAAAAGTCTTAATTGAAGCAGGGTTAGTCCGAAGGCGTACTTTGGCGAGATAACGTTCCTGACTCCTATGGGTTATGCTAATAAGATTTTTGTTGGTATTGCATGTGCGTATTGTTTTCCATTCAAAAATCAATGTCGCATCCCAGGTAGTGATTCGTTCACGAGGCTTGGCGACACATTTTCAATAAAACTTCAAGGTTAACACGAGTGTTGCATTAGAATTGTCATTCTCATAATAAACATTTTCTGCTTGCATGTGTTTGACATCAAAGAAGCTTACATGATGAACGTCAGTTGAGAAGCTCGATCATGCCAAGTTGAGATGGTGAAGACTCCCAAGGACACTCATGTCAAAGGGTATGTGGCCAAGAGACTATGCGCAGCCTGAGGGTTCCTGATAAATGGTGATAAGATGCAGCCAATCTGAAGCAGTCACAGTGAAAATTCTCCCTAAAGCAGCCAAGCAGGGGCAATCACATCAATTTGACAAATCTCTGTAAGATCAGTCAGGGGCAAAGTTTCTTCAAGGCTCGGGGCAGGTCACCCCTAGAGCGTGGGAAGTTGTCCACTCCTGAAGATGGTTAATTGAAAGCACCTCTTCAAAGTTCAGAATACTAGGGCAGAATATTTCAAGCCATTACAAATCCTTTCGAGGTAATTTACTTCATAGGTTATGAAGTCTGGGGCAGTTGCGTCGAGATCTGATAAATCTCTCAAAGAGTTTGAAGACCCTGGGGCAGTGTGAATGCCGGGTTTTCTATAAAATCCTCTTGAGACGATTTCTTCCTTTTAGACCTGGTGGTCTGGGGCAAGTGGAGGGCTCAAAGAGCCATTTATGACCATAGAGACAGGGTAGGCTGGGTAACAAGTTTGTTTTCCCCAGTAGCGTTACTCCCCCAACACTGGAAGGTCGCCATCCTCAGCAGAACTTATTCTCCCCACCAAGAGTACAGAGGATTGTGTTCCCTAGCCGAAGTCATGGTTGGTTGATTATTCCCCAGCAAGCAGTCAGAAGTGGATTGCTCCAAGGTGGATATTGTTGTATCTCCGGCAGGAGATGTGTGGGATGCCTTTGAAAAGACTTTATTTTCCCCACAGAGCCGGGTACTCCCTTTCCTCAGCAGGTCAAGAAGTGTAGTTCTGTCAGCAACGACATGCTCTAATCCCCAGCAGGGTAGAATCTTTCCTCCAACAGCAGGTCAAGCTCAATGATATCCCTTGGCAGGGTTCGTTGACTTACCTCCCCAGTAGAGTTGCTCTCCCCAACTTTGAAGTCTGATCGTCCTCAGCAGGTTGTTGTTCCCCAGCAAGAGACTTACATAATATCTTCTTGGGACAAAGATGTTATTATCCCCACAGAGTCCTGGGGTCTACTTTCCTAAGTTAGTTAGAAAGTATAGTCTCACCGACAACAGTTTCATCTAATCCCCCAGCAGGGTGAATGTGTTAATATTCCCCGACAAGGTAAGGGTAAGAGCCTCTCCCAAGCAGGTTCAAAGTTATTGACCTGTCTCCCCAAGCAGAGTCTGGTGGTAAGTGGTATCCCCAGCAGGTCTTAAGTCTAATCGTTTTGGCAAGCGTCAAACCCAAGTTCTGAAACAGCTGGTCATCCCCAGCAGAGGAGTCTCCCATCTTCAGTATTCATCTCCATCCCCAGCTGAGTGGGTATTCTCCCAGAGTTTCGTCACTCTCCAGCAGATTTTTTAATCTTGATATTCCCCGACCCAGTGGGTATTCTATCGGAGTTTCATTCAATCTCCAGCAGAGTTATTGATCTTCCCATCCCCAACGGAGTGGGTTTTCTCTCGGAGCTTTCGTCTCCAGCAGAATTTGTGATCATTATCTTCTTCAGCAGAGTGAAGTCTTTCTCAGTAGGGTCTCCTATTTCAGAGGACAATTTATTTTTGTCGTCCCCGGTGGAGTTTGCCTTCGCCTTCAGCATTTATTTTGCTGAGGTGCCTCTTTTGCATTGCATAAGCATTCTTGCATGGCATCCTCCTAAATGCGTAGCATTTCCACTTCGTGTGGAGCATTACGGCAAAATTCAAACATATGCATTCGAAGCATAAGCCAGGTTTGATATCCTTTACCAGATTCTTTCCCCGGCGGAAAGTAACAGTGCAGGAGACGTTGTTTAACATCACACCGCAACCAGTGGATTCGTCCTTTTTGTTGGTCCTTCCTGTATTCCCCCCGCAGAGTTGTCTATTTAGATTTCTCTTTTCCCCGGCGGGGTCATCTTTGTAGAACTGTTGATTCTACATATTGTTATTTGAAAGTCTACCTTCAGCTTAGTCTTTCTTTAGAAGTCCACCTTCGGCTTGGTCTTCCTCTTTTCTCGAGTTTGCCTTCGGCCGTCCTCGCACCCGCTGTTATCTTGTTATCCCCAGGAGAGTCTACCTTCGGCTTAGTATTTCTTTGAAAGCCCACCCTTGGCTTGGTCTTTCTTTTTCGAGCCCACCTTCGGTATGGCCTCGTATCCTTTGTTTGAGAGTCTACCTTCGGCTTAGTCTTTCTTTGAAAGCCCACCCTCGACTTGGTATTTCTTTTTCGAGCCCACCTTCGGCATGGCCTCGTATCCTTTGTTTGAGAGTCTACCTTCGGCTTAGTCTTTCTTTGAAAGCCCACCCTCAACTTGGTCTTTCTTTTTCGAGCCCACCTTCGGCATGGCCTCGTATCCTTTGTTTGAGAGTCTACCTTCGGCTTAGTCTTTCTTTGAAAGCCCACCCTCGGCCTGGTCTTTCTTTTTCGAGCCCACCTTCGGCATGGCCTCGTATCCTTTGTTTGAGAGTCTACATTCGGCTTAGTCTTTCTTTGAAAGCCCACCCTCGGCTTGGTCTTTATTTTTCGAGCCCACCTTCGGCATGGCCTCGTATCCTTTGTTTGAGAGTCTACCTTCGGCTTAGTCTTTCTTTGAAAGCCCACCCTCAGCTTGGTCTTTCTTTTTCGAGCCCACCTTCGACATGGCCTCGTATCCTTTGTTTGAGAGTTTACCTTCGGCTTAGTCTTTCTTTGAGAGCCCACCCTCGGCTTGGTCTTTCTTTTGGTCTCATATCCTTTCTTTGAAAGCCCACCTTCGGTTTGGTCTTTCTTTTTCGAGTCCGCCTTCGGCCGTTCTCGTAGCACCTTTATATCTCCCCAGCAGGGTCCGCCTTCGGCCGGTCTTATATTCGTGTCATTTCATCATCCCCGCAGGCTGCAAATTTCTGGGTTCTTTTTGTATTCAATCACCTTCTACCTTGAATGTCTGAAAGTCGTTGCTATCATCCCTTCAGGTTCAAGTCGATTGAATAGGGGCAACTGTAGTACCCCAAAATTTGCCCTCTTACTTTTAGCTAACTGGCTTATGTTTCTTTTCATTCCTTGCATTTACATTGTGCATAGCATTGTTTCTTAGCATGGGATCAAGGTACTTGGTCCATATTCTCAAGTCTCAAGCCTCAGGATGGTTTGAGGGGTTCATCATATCTTCATAAGGTCAAGCATGGCAAAAGATTACAAGTGAATCTTTCTCTCCTAACCAGAGGGACCAATTAGGGTTTGTGAATCAAAAGGACTTCTTGGAGGGCTTTGTGTGTTCAAGCATGGTGTTATAAGGTCTTTATGCTTGCATGTGTCCATAGATAAGGGTTTAGTTAATGGTTTATGGTGAAGAATGTTCAGTGGATCAGTTGCTTGTGAACCAAGAAAAGTCAACTGCAAGGGAGAAAGTCAACTGTGGAATTTGGAGGTTCTTTTCATGGTTTTCAAGGTCTTACATCCTCCTATGGTTTTCAAGGGTCAAGTTTCATACCATTTAACAAGAATCAAGAGTTTGTGTAAAAGTTACTAAATTTGGAAAATTACCTATAATGAGAAGTTTCCATTTTTGGCAAGTTTTTCACTACATTCAACTTGACTTTTCATCATCAAGGAAGCTTCAAATGAATTTTCCTCCAACATAAAAGTTGAAGATCTTTCTCTCCCATTTCTAAAAAGTACTAGAACATCTCCATATCATTTGTGGAACTCTAGTTATGGTCAAAACAATGCAAGGTGCATTTTGAGGTTTTCACATGTACCATTTTTTCCACCTTTTGCATTTTGGTACAAATTGACTTGTAATTGTTTTTATTGGTTCATGTCACATTACAACATTCAAGTACATATCATAAGGATCATTTTTGGCCTTTGAACCAAGAGATTTCATGCCATATTTCTCACTTATTCAACAAAGTGCAAATTTGCAAGTTGGATTGAATCTCACAAACCAATCAACCACAAGGCCCAATTTCAATTCAGATGTGATCAGTGAGTAAAATGGAGGTGAATCATGCTTACTTGGTGACCAATACACGTGGGAATTAGTGGATTGATCACTAATTGCATTTTTTCAAAACACTCCAAAACTCATTAATCAGGGGTTTAATCAAGTTCTAATCTTAATAAGGGGAATAACCAAGTGTATATAAGCTAACTCATGCCTTCACAGCTAGGTCATGCATCCTCATTTGCTCAGATTTCACATTTTTGCTCAAATCTTATCCTCTTCGATTCTCTATCATCTTAAGAGCTTTTTGAGAAATTCTTTCACATTCTGAATCATTGAGCTCCATAGAACACAAATCAATCATTATCTGAAGCTATAATCAAGGAATTCAGTGGGTTCGAATTTGGAAACCATTTCTTCAAAACTCAAGATCCATACCATAATCAAGCTCTAATTGCATTTATTTTGCAATTAGAGGTTCCTAAGGCTTGATCTGCAGCTTATCACTGGTTTTCTAGGAGTATTTCAAGCTCGTCAAGATCTCAGGTTGGTGAATTTTCATGCTCTAGGAACATAGATTTTTGATGTGCATCTGATTCTCTGATTGTTGCTGAGTGCATTGATGTGTTTAGATGTAAGTTTGGACGTGTATTATGTTCATAATGTTGATTTGAAAATTTTTAGATCTAACTTGTTTGCTTCGATTCTCATAATCTATGCATTGTTTGATGTTTTTGACTGGATATTTGGAATCAGCAAGTGATTTTGAGTAGATCTGGATACTTGTTTGCATTTTTCTGGAGAATTTCAGGTTGTTGTTCATCTAAGATGGTGACCGGAGCCCTAGCTCCGTCACCGGAATTGTTTGCAGGTCACCGGAGGAAACTTGGAGAAGATGATGTCTTGACCGTTGGATCTAGGGATCTGATGGTCCATGTTGCGCCAGCGCATTAAAAAGTCATGTGAATTACGCGTGTTTTCTTTTTATTTCAAATGATCATGTGCGCGTGTGTTCATGATTGTTGTGGTGTTCTCTTGATTTGAGCCATTGATCTTCCATACTTGGTGAATATATTGGCTGTTTGTGATGCGTTGGATTGATCTTGTGGTGTGTGAGAGTCATAGAAATTGACTGAAGACTATGTGGATTGTGTTGACTGCGTGTTGGACTAGACCTAGACTTTAATGATATTCCCACCCCCTGACCAAGCCCAATGTGATATTTGAACGTGATTTGCTTACTGATTGTACCCCCCATGTTTATTTCAACTATTTTTATTTTCATTAATTGATTCATTTCCATTTTTTATTTTTAAAAATAGTTTTATGCATCTAAAAATCCCAAACAAAATCATGAAGCATCTTTAGCATTTTATAAAAAATTTCCAAATTTTATTTTTCTTTTTTATTTTATTTTTGGCATCTGAATTAATTGTTGTGTGATTTTCTTTTTGATTTGTTTCAATTGTGCACACTTTGCATTGTAAATTTTATTTCTCATAGCATACAAAACATTTTGAACCCATTATTTTTGCATTGTTCCATTAACATATTGAAGTGCATAAAAACATTTTTCTCACATTTTTAAAATCATTTCATATTGCATTTTGGTCCTTCTCTTTTGTATATTGAATCATGTTTCTTACTTGATCTTTGCTTAATTGTTTGAAGCACTTAACTTGTGAATTTTTGTGAGATATTTTGACATGTTGTTAGTCTCTGACTTAGGTCATTTGAGTTTTAATTTCACAATTTTTTAATGTCATTTGATATATGTTGGCTTATTCGTGTTCAAGTGACTTATGCATGACTATATCTTGACACTTCTTTGCACAAGTTGATTTGCCATGCCTAATTGATTGAGTTCCTTTGTGATTTTTTGCATGAGCTTTTGATATGATGTTTACCCCTGGTTGAGGTCCCTTGTAACCAAATTTTTCCATTTGTGGATCATGTTTGAATCATGTTTGAGTATGCTTAAGTGTTGGAATTTTGTCCTCTTTTTGTGGATTACTTTGGTGCATGTCTTGAAGGTGTTGCTTGATATTTGGACTTGCATGACTTGAGTTTGGTTTTGATATGATATTGATGCATATGCCACTGCCCCTTAAGTTCCTTACTTGATTTTCATTTCACTTGAGCATGGTTAAATGCATTTGGTCTGAATTGTATGATGAATACACTACCTTTCCTTCTGTGGATTTCTTTGGATCATATTGTTTCATGCTTTGATTTCCTTTTGAACATGAGAATTGTTGATGATAATATGATATTGGTTCTGACTTGTTTTCATTTTCATCTTGTTTTTCTCATTTCATTTTGATATGAAGTCCATGTGTGCTTAATTGTGCATTTCATACAAGTATGCTTGCATTCTTTCATGATTATCTTTGCATGCTTACTTGAATTGTTTTGCATTGATCTTTGAAACATGTTTGATGATTTGAGTTGGAAATTTATGATATGATGTACTTGCTGCCACTTATTGTATCTCATCTTCTCCTTCTCTTTCTTCTTTCTTCTCTTTCACTCTCTTTCTCCCATGAATCTCAAGACTTGTCTAAGTCTTGGATTCTTTCCCTTTAGAGCTACCTAGTCCAACTTAATTTTTGATTAAGCTTGGAGTAGGATTAGCATTAGGTTAGGTAGTTGTCTTTCCTAAACCTCACTAACCACAGGCCATCCATGTATGATAACATTAGGACTCTTAGTTTCCCTTTAGAGTTTCCTTTGTGTCTTCTCTCTTCTCATCTCAAAACTTCTTAAAAACACTTAATAAACATAAAGTGTATTGCGCATGAGCCTTAAGCGTGGGGAATGAGAAATGAGGGGCTTCCTCTCATCTTTCTAGAATGCTTAGCGGGCATCCTGTCTTGGGACGATTCGTTAAGTATTCGTCCTTGTGCCCTAGACTTTGGTGCAATGCAAGTTATGAACTAACTTAAGAAAACACTTCTGTCTAAAAAACACAAAAACAAATTCAAACCTTTTTGTCCTTCGGGATTGTTTGGTTCCAAACCATTTTCAGAAAAGAGCACGTTACCTTCCGTCTGAGTCGCAAACAGGCATCGACCCTAACTGCCGGACGCGAATCTAACGTTGCTCATAAAAAACACTCACCCATCCGTGGTCGTACCCATGAACTACATCAGCTCTGATTCCTCTCTCTCGTCCGATTGAGGATATGTAGGCACAAGACAGCGATTGTCTTGGCGAGCAACCTTCCCCATAATTCACATCCGAACTACGTTGACTCTGACTTTCCCATTGCACTGAGGGAGTACGTAGGCCTAGGGCATCGAATATGTCCTACCGAGTCCGTCTTAGTCACCCCCATCCCCGTTTTCTTTTGTTCAGCCATAGATAGTAGGACAACTCACCCTCCATTTAGACAACAAGCGTGGATCCCATCGAGTACGATGGATGCGTGGGGTGCTAACACCTTCCCCTCGCATAACCGACTCCCGAACCTGGACTATGGTTGCGATGACCATGTCTTTCCCCCTTTCTCTTCAGGTTTATGCAGTGTTTCCTTTCCCTTTCTCGGGATAAATACACATTGCTGGTGACTCTGTGTCTTCTGCGCCACTCTCGCGTTTGTACCGTTGGATGCGAATCTTTCGGGAGCGACAGTTGGTAGTGTTAACTCCTTGTGGGTTAATGCGAACGCCCCAATCAAATGAGATCCCTCAAACGTATTACTTCCTGATAGTAATATTTTCGACCTCGATCTAGGATTCTGAGAACCCTATTTAGAACCCGTGTGTCGATGGTTGTGTAGTGGGCGCCTCCGAGGAATCTTTCTCGTGGGGAAGAAATGAAGACCTCACCTAGACAAGATTATTTCGAGGATATTATAATTAGATGTCTCTTCGTCTTGGTTATAATGTGTCGAAATATATTTGTAACTCTAGGCACCTACCCATTTTAGAAACTTACCCGTGGGTTTTCTTTGATCCGAGCTATGGTTCTTAACCCGTTCATCCGGCCAACCTCAGAACTGTTTGAAGCTGTCTGATCCTGCGATCCTGGATCTTGCATCTTGCATTGCATCTTATGTCATTGCATGGCATTGCATCTGTTATGCATCTTGCATTGCATTTTCAACCTCAAAATCTCACTTCAACTTCCTTCCTTCTCCAGTAAGTCAAGCTGATTCCTCGACACCAGTACGCAACTCGAGCCAACACAAGAAGAACGATGGAGCAGATTCAATAAGAGAAAGCTGCCTTCAGAGAGGAGTTGGACTCTATGAAGGGAAAGATTGATCATATTCTTGAAGCCATCATGATGGCCAGAAGAGAAGAAGAACTGCGTGAAGCCGCTGCCGCCAACAACAATGCACCTGTTCAAGGGTCACCTTCAAGGCTCTCAGTTCCTGTTCCTAATCCAATAACTTATGGGATACCAATGAACTTCACTCCTGCCGTTGAAGGAGCCACTCCTCAACCACTTCCAACATCTGGAGTTACTGTTGGAGCTATTCCGCAAGCCCAACCTGTTGTCACTCAGATTCATATTCCTCATGCTGAAGAAAATCTGCTAGATCAATACGATGAAGTTCAAAACTATCATGCTGTTATCCCAATTTTCAATCCTACTACTGCTCAGGATTCTGAAGCCATCAAGATGTGTCGTGATCTAGCCGAAAAACTCTGAGTCATGGAGAGGCGCAACTCAAAATCTCTGAATGCTCTGGAAATGTGCTTGGTGCCAGATGTTGTCATTCCTCCCAAGTTCAAGGTACAGGAATTCCTGAAGTACAAAGGCCTCAATTGCCCACACATTCATTTGAAGATGTACTGCCGCAAGATGGCTGCCTATGAAAAAGATGAAAAGCTGATGATCCATTGCTTCCAAGACAGCTTGTCTAGGGCATCACTCGAATGGTATATGCAGCTGGAGCGTAGCAATGTGCGCACTTGGGATAATCTAGCTAATGCATTTGTCAAGAAATGCAAATACAACATTGACCTTGCTCCAAACCATACTCAACTTCAGAGTATGGCTCAAAAGGACAACGAATCCTTTAAGGAGTACGCGCAACGCTGGAGAGAGCTAGCTGCAAGAGTGCATCCACCTCTGGTTGACCGTGAACTGATTGACATCTTCATGGGTACTTTGCAAGGCCAATACTATGAGAAGTTGATTGGTAATGTTTCTGCCGGATTCTCTGATTTGGTAATTGTCGGTGAGAGAATCAAAGAGGGTCTGAAGAGCGGAAAGATCCAAGGAGGTTCTAGCAGTCAGTTTGCAGTCAAGAAGCCCTTTAATGGATACAAAAAAAGGGTGAAACAAATGTTGTCTCTGCTAAGAAAGGGCAAGCTCCATAAGCTCTTGCTCCAATGCCTTTTCAAATGCCATACTTCCAGTATTCGTATGTTGCTGTTGCGCAATACGCTCCAATGCCTTATCAGCCAACAGTTCAAGTTGTTCAAGCTCCAATGCCTCAGCAACAGGCTCCTCAGCAACAATCACACAACTAGCAAGGGTATCAGTACCCTCCTCAACATCAACAACAGAGAGCTGCTCAACAACGCCAGCCTAATCAACAGAGGACAAGGAGGTCTGATAGAGACTTTGATCATCTGCCAACGTCATATGCTCAGATCTTTGCTCAATTGCTGGAAAAGAGGGTTGTTACTCCCAGATACTTGGCTCCTTCAACTGTCATTCCTCCAGATTATGATGCTAATGCTCATTGCGAGTTTCATAAGGGTGCTCCAGGGCATACGATCGAGGACTGCAGAGCTTTTAAACACAAAGTTTAAGACATGATCGACTCAAAGTTTCTCACGTTTAATGGGAGGGCTCTAAACGTCGTCAAAAACCCTATGCCGCCGCCAAGCTAGTGCCAGCAGCAAGCCAAGTCAAATCAAGTCAAGTCAAGTTCAAGTTTCCCCAAAGAAGGCAGTCATTGTTGCCATCCCGTCATTTGCATTCTTGTTATTTTGTTTTTGTTTGCTTAAGTACTGTATGATTTAAACATTGTCTTTCATATTTGGTTTTCTTAATGTAGTGATTATGCATGTTTTGAATTAGTTATGTCGTATTCACTCATCCTTTCTATTTACTGCAAATCACCGACACATTTATCCACTTCACTCTCTTTATCAACTGCCGTTTAGCAATGATCGGAGGGAGGATGATGACAGAGAAATACCCATAATTGCAAACCGTATGCTTTCGAATAAGATCTCGTCGACGATGTACATGCATTGCTTCAATTCCCCAAACACTGGAGAGATAAGGAGTTAATCCCTAGTAAACCACTTCGAGATGAGAAGTAGCAGTTTCCTTTGGATCTATAAACCCTTACACTCAACCCGGGGCAGGGTAGTGTTCAGTTAACCCAATTACGCACTCAAATCACAAAGCAAAATTCCACAACACATTAATAACCATGACTTGGCAGTCACAATCATCCAACAAAATAAAAAAAAAATAACAAAAATCAAAAGCCTGCTAAGTCGAGCACCTCAAAGGAGACTTAGGCAAAAAAATCAAGGATACCCTGATGGACTCGAAAAGCAAAATCAGTCCATGCAAAAGATAGGGATCAAAAACAAAATCAAAAGAGGCCCTCGAATCCTCAACAAAAACAAAATAAGATTCAGTGGCCACCATGTCAAAATCCAAAGGGTCACTGACATCCATCAAAAACAAAATAAGGTGACTACCAGTTTGAGCAAACCTTGAGCCATCACTCTTACACCGTCAACCCTTTTGGAATACAAACATGTGCAGAATTAACTGAACGTAGGACTGGAGATCGTTATGAAGAAGAGGTGGGTACAAATTATACTTTGAGCCTATTATCCTTTATTTCATAACCGTGAACCAGACCACGTTATAACCCTCGAAAGACCTAATTGAGGCAAGGTTTATTCTGAAAGCATACTATTGCAAGGTTGCGTAAACTGACTCCCCACATATTTGCTAATCTTCAGCATTGGTGTCATTCTCCTTGCTATACCTTTCACACCATCAAAATTTGCACAATGTATGGACTAATGGTTCATTCGTCTCACCATCACGACACTCGGATAAACGACTCTTTTTCAAAACTTGCATGAGCATTGCATTAAGATTACCATTTGTGAATGAGCAATTTTAACTGCAAATCAGTGCTAGACATTCAGGACAACTCCAACAAGAGGCAATCAAAGAGGAACTTGAACTTTCAGTGGTGCCGACCCGAATCAAGACTCCCTCAAGCCCTCAGTCTGGGGAAAATCCTTCAACAGCTCAATCAGGGGCAAGCCACCTCAAAGCATGTCAAAATTCAACCTCCAAAAATCATACTGCTTCAGATTTGGTTAATCAGGGGCAGACCATTACCATGTTCAGACGGGAGCAAGACCTATTGCAGCAGACAGATCCCTCTGTATCTTCAAGTTGGTCAAGCAGACCATGCCAAACACTAGCAATCATCAAGTTCAAGAGCACAATCTTCATGGGTCGATCACGTCGCTATGCTCATTTTCAAAGTCACCATGACTCATCATCCAGTGTTCAAACTCGAGGCTTCAAAAGCATCTTTATCTGCTTCAATCATGGCATCTTCAACAGACTGAGTGTCGAGGAAATCAAGCCCTCTCACCACCCGAAGTCCAATCCGCATTGGCAGCTACCAAAAGTCTACCATGCTGGCAACCTTCCAAATATCCAATCACCCGTCTGCAATCATATGCATTGCATCTGTCATCATAAGCATCATGTGCATCATATGCATACAAAAACCAAATCATACTTCCCCAACACTTGCATCGCCTCGCGTCAGCATTTGTATTGCACTTCCATTTGATATGGAACATCATTACAAAATCAAGCATTCATACATGCGTAAGATCCAGGATCAATCTCAAGACTGCAAGATGATCATCAGCCCAGCCAGGGGCATCTTCTTCAAGTTCGTGGACATTCCTCACGAAGTAGTTTCAACCTTTTGTAGATCAAGCTCAAGACGATCTCCAGCCCAACCAGGGGCATCTTCTTCAGGTCTGTGGGTGTTCCTCACGAAGTTGTTTCAACCTTTTGTTGATCAAGTTCAAGCAATCTTCAGCCCAGTCAGGGGCATCTCCTTCAGCTCATGGGAGTTCCTCATGAAGTTCTTCAACCTTTTGTTAATAAAGTTGTGATCTCCAAGCAAGTCAGTGGGCATTCCTCATTGAGTGGTGTTCCTCAACCTTTTGTTGATGAAGTTGTCATCCTCAGCCTAACCAATAAACATTTCTCTGAGTCAGTGGGCGTTCCTCATTGAATCGTTTCTTCGACCTTTTGTTGATACCTCCAAATAATCCTCACTTATCATATCCCCAACAAACTTGACCTTTTGTCAACTGCCTTACTATCATCCTTTTGGTGATAGCCAAATCAAATTAATTCAACCTACATCTTTTTGGTGTTGGTCAATCCTCAAAATCAAAAATTTACTATCATTCTTTTGGTGGTAGTTGTTTATGTCATATCAATCTAACCTGCATCCTTTCGGTGTTGGTCCTCGCAAGTGGGAAGTTCCTATCATCCTTTTGGTGGTAGTAGCCTGTATTGATCCCTCATCCTTTTGGTGGCGCCGATCCATGAACTTGTGGTATGTGAATCATCTTTTTGGTGAATGACAACCTTTGTTACCATTTTGCTTGCTATTATCCTTTTGGTAGTAGTAAGCATTGACCTCATTTTCATCCTTTTGGTGGAAGGGTCTCTGTATGTGAGTGCCCTATTATCCTTTTGGTAATAGCAGGCTTTGACCTCATTTTCATCCTTTTGGTGGAAGGGTCTATGTGTGTGTGCGCCCTATTATCCTTTTGGTAATAGCAGGCTTTGACCTTATTTTCATCCTTTTGGTGGAAGGGTCTGTGTGTGTGTGCCCTATTATCCTTTTGGTAATAGCAGGCTTTGACCTCATTTTCATTCTTTTGGTGGAAGGGTCTGTGTGTGTGTGCCCTATTATCCTTTTGGTGATAGCAGAATTTGACCTCATTTTTCATCCTTTTGGCGGAAGGGTTTGTGTGTGTGTGTGCACCCTATTATCCTTTTGGTAATAGCAGGCTTTGACCTCATTTTTATCCTTTTGGTGGAAGGGTCTCTGTGTGTGTGTGCCCTATTATCCTTTTGGTAATAGCAGGCTTTGACCTCATTTTCATCCTTTTAGTGGAAGGGTCTCTGTGTGTGTGTGCCCTATTATCCTTTTGGTGATAGCAGACTTTGACCTTATTTTTCATCCTTTTGGTGGAAGGGTCTGTGTGTGTGCCCTATTATCCTTTTGGTAATAGCAGGCTTTGACCTCATTTTTATCCTTTTGATGGAAGGGTCTCTGTGTGTGTGTGCCCTATTATCCTTTTGGTAATAGCAGGCTTTGACCTCATTTTCATCCTTTTGGTGGAAGGGTCTGTGTGTGTGTGCCCTATTATCCTTTTGGTAATAGCAGGCTTTGACCTCATTTTCATCCTTTTGGTGGAAGGGTCTGTGTGTGTGCCCTATTATCTTTTTGGTAATAGCAGGCTTTGACCTCATTTTCATCCTTTTGGTGGAAGGGTCTCTGTGTGCGCCCTATTATCCTTTTGGTAATAGCAGGCTTTGACCTCATTTTCATCCTTTTCGTGGAAGGGTCTGTGTGCGTGTGTTTACTATCATCCTTTTAGTGATAGGTTTGTCATCCCCTTGGTGTCAAATTCTCTTGTTATCTTCCTTTTGGTGATAACGACTTTTGCAAGATATTCAATATTCAACTTCCCAATCATTTTCTTTCTTTTCGGACAAATTCGTGGTCTTCTTCATATCTATTTGTCTTCTACCTCGAAAGAACGAACATTGTAGCAGTTTATCTTACTCGGTTCAAGCCAATTAGATAGGGGCATCTGCCATACCCCAAATTTGTCCTACCCATGTATAAGTCTCATTTGTACATCCACTCACTAACCATTATTCAGAAAATCCAAAAAATATGTTGTTTCTATCATGAGGTTGAATTGAATCGAATAGGTCTCATTTGAGGTTCATCAAGTCAGGAATGAGTATGGATTGAAGCTCATTTATTGGTCGACTTAATCTCAGTTAGGCAAAGTTTGTTTCAAAGTCAAGGCTTGGTTGCAATTGATTCAAGTGTTTCTGTATGAGGTTTCAGTTAGGTTTCTGTGCCAACTCAAGTTATCAGGCTGTGTCAAGTTATCATTTGTTTCACGATTGAAAATCATCAAGGAACAAATCATGGTAAATTAGGGTTTTTCAATTGGTCTATAATGTTATTCAAGAAATTCCATGATGAAGATTGTGGTTAATCATGGTTCAAATGGTTGTGTTTAAGATCGATTCATTTGTGGATCCATTCATAAAAGTAGGGTCACATTTGGTCTTGACAGTGTCAAAAAAAAAAAGCTTTCAAGCGGACAATTTAGTTCATATTGAATTTGCATTTGATCAAGTGATGTCCAATGCCTTTGTATAAAAGTGGTTAGGATTGTGCAACATGGAATTAAGTCTTTATTCATTTCAAAGGAAGATTCAAGATTGATTTATTTCTCAAGAATTGATTTAAGGATTTAATTTTACCTATTTGTTGGTATCAATTCAAGGCATTGTAAGTTCAAGGGTACAAAAAAGCAATACATGTACAAAATAATTCCAAGCCCATTTCAAAAAAAGCCATTAGTGTTAACATACTATATTTGCCTAAATTCAATAGAATTCCAAGCCATTCTACAGAGCCAACAATCAATAAGCCATCCTAAGCCACATTGCCATCCTACCCCACGCCATACACACTATTATACAAAATTGCAAAAAACCTCCAGCACCATGACACCACTTGCCAATACATCACGCACAACACATAACTTTTATCTAAACCATGATAAACCACCTCTCATAATCTGTAAACAAATTACAAATCCAAAGTGAGAAAATTGAAAACATGAAACAGATATGACAAAATTGCAGACCCCACAAAATTCCTCAAAAAAGAGCTGCTCATTCAAAACCAATATAAACTGATGCAAAATGCGAACCACCAATTTTCCAACGGACCCCACAATCCCAATTTGTACGACCTGCAAAACAGACACAAATGAAACACATCCGACAAAAACGCATACCACTACACAAAACCTGCAGCGTACAATCACAGCCTGGCCACGACATTTCACCGAGCTACACAAACCTTCAAATCGTACGACTCGTACGACCACTATTTCAAACCGATTGCAGACCAACAACATTCACAATACGCAACGCACCATCAACAAATTCCAGCTCATGATTCCTCCGTTCAATTCCACTACTATCCCTCAATACCTTCTATAAATTGGACCTCCCTCTCCATCATTCTGGAAGCTTGGAAACCTTATCAAACCCCTGCTGAAATTCTTCCCAAACCAAGCTTCAAACCAAGAAAATTATGTATAAACTCACCATTTCATCAACAACCTTCAGTCACACATCAAAAACTCTCTGCAAACCACAAAAAAAAATTACAAACTCACTTTGCCTTCAAAAACCAAAATAAACCTTCAACGTTTCCATCGTCCCTTTTAACCTTCATTCAACCTTCAAACATCACAAAACCTAAACCCATTCAGAAATACGAAACAGAAGAGACGGGGAATAAGAAGATTGAAACAACACCAACCATAAGCAAATCCACCCAAATCGCAAGAACAAGGATAATACGAACCTGAAAACCGATTCAAATTGAACGAAGATTTACGCGAAGAAGAAGGTTGGATCCGTGATGAATATGTCGCTTCGTTCTGAACTTTTGATGATTTGTGAAAGGCGTTTGTGGATTTAAAAAAAAGGGGTTGATGGTTGAGATACTGTTGCCTTATCGTAAACTCATTTGGTTTGACCATTGTGTGATTTGATCTGGGAAAACACCGTCATTTCTTTAGTTAGTTTTTTTTTTGGGATATGTTTTGTATCGTTTGGAGGAAGTGTGGGCTGGTGGTTCAATCTTATTGAATCCACCCCTTCTTTTTTTTTTACACTGCACATTTTCTAGATGATGGGCCTTGATCTTGGACCAAATGATTCACCTGATTCCTTCACACACACTGGCTGATCTGCCTCCCCTTTGCTTTCTTTTTTTTTTCTTAATTTCAAATTTACTTTGTTTTCTTCTTTAAGTTTATTAATAAAATCTTGAATATTCTAATGTTAACCCTTTGGAACTTCACTTGATCTATTCCATTTCAATTTCATTTTTTTAATGGGGCCAATGATATCAAAAATATCATGATTTGTGGGTTTATTTCAAGTAGATCTATAAATTTTGGTTAATATGAGGCCTATTTATTTTCTTTTCGATTTATTTGTTTTTACCACTCATTTTGGGTCAATGAAAACCAAACATTAAAGATTTATCGATTTTCGATTTAAAATCTTGATAAAGGTGAAACCTTTCTTCTTTTTCTCGATTTTATTTCATTTCTTATGATTTTCATTTCACATATTCTTTTATTTTCACTTTTGGTCAATGAAAGTAAAAAATCGTAGCTTGTCGATTATCGATCTAAGTCTTGATTAAGACGAGACCAACTTTATTATATCTTGTTCATTTTTTATCTTTATTATATTATTTATATTATTCATATTGTCCATATCATATTATTCATACTTATTCATCTAACCATTTTCTTTGTTCATACTTTAATAAAAAAATATTAACAAATATCGAAACTCTAAAACAATAATTTGATGGACTTTTGGTTACTATACTTCGCTTGGAGATTTGGTTCAAGGCTTAGTTTAGGACACCTTGAAAACACACGGCTTTCTCTTGGGCTACCTTACAATGAGACCTTTTATTTCATGTCATCCCTTGTAATTTACATGTACCCCGCTCCCATTCCGATGTACGCATTCGTAGTTTCTTTGATTGTGGTTTGTTTACTAGGAGCACCCCTAGGGACTAGCATAGACAACTTATTTTTAAACTAACCCTCGATTCGTCGTCGAGCCATTTTCAAATGAACCCTTTTCAATCAAACTCTCGATTCGTCGTCGAGCCCATTTTCAAATCAACCTCTAACCAAATCCTTTTTCAAACCAAACTCTTTTCATAACAAATAAACCCTTGATCCAACGTCAAGCAGATTTTCGTAATCAAACTTCAAAAACCACTAACAACTATCGCAACTCTTTTAAGGTGGAAAATGGGGGTTCAAGTCTTTGATCTTCCTTCGATTGTTTGGGTGCGAGTTCTCTTACTCGTGTGTGAGCAATTGACGCCTCTTCTTTTAATAAATCAAATCCTTTTCAAAATAACCAAGCGCATACAATAAACCCTTGATCCCACGTCAAGCGGACTTTCATAATCAAACCTCAAAACGACTAACAACTATCGAAACTCTTTCAAGGTGAAAAATGGGGGTTCAAGTCTTTGATCTTCCTTCGATTGTTTGGGTCCGAGTTCTCTTACTCGTGTGTGAGCAATTGACGCATCTTTTAAAATCGACTAACTCCCTTGTTTCGTAGGCGTACCACGAACTACGACTGCTCTGATTCTTTATTCTCGTCCGACTAAAGATACGTAGGCATAAGATTGCGATGATCTTGGCGAGCACACTTTTTCTTTTTTCCCCGTTTCCACACTTTTTCTTTTCTCCCCGTTTCCACACTACCATCTTTTTCCGTCAAACCCCGTAGTCGAACTACGATTGCTCTGATTCCTCATTCTCGTCCGAATGAGCATACATAGGCCCGAGGTCGCGGTGATCTTGCCGAGCACCCTATCCTTAAACCACTAATTTCCCCTTAGTATCTTTTCCTTTTATCTTTACCTTTCTGCATTTATTTTAGAGAAGAAAACAAACAAACTTAGCTAACGAGTATTACGATTCGAATCAAGAGGTTCCCGTTGAGTACAACGGACGTGGGGGGGTGCGCGTACCTTCCCCTCACGTAACCGACTCCCGAACCCGAAATGTGGTTGCGACAACCATGTTCTTATCCCTCCTTAAAGGATTTTTCGATATTTTCCTTTCCCTCTTTTGGGATGAATAAAGTTCGGTGGCGACTCTATCGAACCGTTCCGTGCCTTTCGCGCGAGGGTCGTGTCTTTGATTAAGCGATTTTTTTCGAGGTGCGACACAAGCCTCTGGATTATTTACATCCAAGCCAATGTCCTTCTCTTAGCATGAAATATTCATAAGGAAAAAGTGGCATTGCTCTACACTGAGTTAAAGATTTCATCCTTCATGATATCACCCTTATAAAGGAAATTATGGCATTGCTAGATTCACATATCCCAGTTAAAGTAATTTCCCTTATAACCAATTACTCAACTTTTGTGATGAATAGGTGAGATATTCTCCCTTTAGAGATGACAAATTCTCTCTCAGTCACCCTTTAGCTTCAATCTTGGGCTTTGAACAAGACACAAATACTCCGATAGCTTCAATATTGGGCTTTGAACAAGACACCAAACATTTTTCTTCCCATAGAATATGAGGAATTACGATTGCTCTGATATCCCAGATATCTTTACGGGAATACGTAGGCATAAGATTGCGAAATCTTAGCGAGCACACAAATAAAAAACTTTAGGTCCAGTACCTTCCCAAAAACAATGGAAAACCCGAAAACAACAAAAATACTCTCTCAACACTCCCAAAGGAGAAACTTTCCCAAACCACAACAGATAAACACTAGAGAAAAACTTAAATTAACAAAGAAACATAAAATAAAAAGTCTATGGATAACCATATATACACTGGGTGTTAACAGCTTCCCTTTGTACAACCTGACCCCAAATCCCCAATCTCTCAGCATTTGTTAAAGAAAACATTTGCGTGCAAGGTTAGTTTTAGATATCTTCCCTTTCCTTTCCAGCTTCATAGGATAAATAAGAAATCAGAAAATAACACCCACTTCCAACCATTGCGGTAAGGTGGTCGTGTCACCGACAAAAATCGCACGCTACAACAAATACTAAATTTTAATAAAACTTTCGACATCTAAGACTTACACCAACACTTTCATCATAATAAACGAGATTTATAACACGAAAATGAATCCAAGTAAGGTTTTTTTAATATCTTTTTTTCATCATCCAGAGACCATATGATAATACACACCATTTATCAACCACAAAACTATATTACACCACATAAAATAATTATCATCGTAACACATATCAAACCCTCATACAAACTTTCAAATATTTTAAAGCACATGTTTCATAAATTTGAATCATGTTTTTTTGCTAAGAGCTTCACCATTAGTGCACCCTTCCATATATATCACATTATTTAAAACACATTCCCATTAAGACACGTCTTAAGGAGTAAATGATTTCCTTATCCATGTTTATTGTGAGCACTACTTTTCCACAAATTTTTAACAATGAGATCAACATCTTCCTTTACTAAGGATACAATTTAATTTGCACTAAAAGATTTATCATAAAAGAAAATACATTGATCTTTTGTTTGATCACAACTTGATATATGTAAAGTCACTTACGTAAATTTTACTTAGATCGATAATTCTCTATTATAAATAAGGGTGGCAAAACGGGTCACCCACCCTACCCCGCCTAAAGCCCGTAAAAAAAGTGCGGGTCGGGCAAGCCCATCAAATGATATCGGACTTAAAAATCGAGTCCACTTCGCCAAGGTGACGAGTTGGAGGGCGGTAGACTTGTCCACCTATTCTTTTAAAATTTTTTTAATATATTAAAAAACTTTTTTTTTTATATTTCAATTAGAAAACATCAAAGCAATGATTAAAAAGCATGACAACTAAAAGTTTAAAACCATCAAGAAATTTCACCTAAAATAGAATCATCAATAAGAGTTCCAAAACTATAGTTCAAGTATTAACCTTCGACCAATCAAAATAGGTACTTTGAATGCTTGATAATTAGACTAACGGGCTGGCAGACCAACCTGCTATTTTTTGACGGACTTAAGATAAGGCGGACTGAAATGGTAGACAGATACAAAATCAAATCTCAATTTGTGGTTTTTTTACGGGTGCGAAGACCGACCTATCGGGTTCGACTCATTTTATCACCTTTAATTAGAAATAAAATTATATTTATAAAAAAAATACTTTAACCCATATACAAACAAATTTGAGTTTGACTTTATTTATATATATATATATATATATATATATTAATTTAATTGTTTAATAATTAAAATTTCAGTTTTAAATATAAATAAATAAAATGTCGCGAGATATAAATTTTAACCCTTAACAAAACTATTGTTTATTCTTTAATTTTTTATTATTAATAAAACACAATAATTTTTTTCTTTTAAAATATAATCTTAAATTATTAGAAAAGTGTTCCCGGGTAGTGATTTGAAAGAAATTATAGTCTAAAGCAAGACAAAACCATTATTTCTTAGTTGTTTTTTCAATTAAAAACATTTGGGGCCAAAATAATGCATTTGAAGCGAGAAAAACATTAAAAAAATGAAAAAAGGAAGACAAACGTGATTGGTTGGATTGATACAACACAACGTTTAACACTCCCTCCGTCTAATAAAAATCGGTTTCAGATTCACATTAATTATTCTTTCCAAACGCTGTTTTGACTTCCCCAAACCCCAATTCCCAATCCAAATCCATTTACGTCTTTACAATATTTTAGATGCCAACGAATTGAAAATTAGGGTTTGCTTTAATTGAATCTAGCTCGAAATGCCGGTTTTCGGTAGTCCTATTGGCGGCTCCACACCTCCACCGCCGCCGCCACAACAGGAACAAGCTAACAAGCTTAGATTCAAAAAACCTAATTGTGCATATTTGTATTTAAGTCTCTCCTATCTCGTCGAGACGAAGATTTCAATTTCCATATCTCAAGATAGAAGAAACTTAAACAGGGGCATCTGTCATACCCTAATTTTTTACCCTAAGATTTTGTTTTTCGTTTCATATCGTCTGCATAGCATATCACACATTTTATCAATGCATAATACTCAATTTATCAGCTGGAATAAACTTGTTGGAATTACAGCCGAATTGGTCAAATTAAAAGTAAATATGCAGAAAATCAGTGGACGAAAATTTTGAGAATCGAGCCTGCAAACGTCAGTGATATTAATCTACGTTTCGCAGGTAAAATTTATTTCAAAATCTGATCAAACGCTGTATTTTTCCAATATGTTTATTTCTCATTGATTATTTTGGTGTGTTCATTTGATTTTTTCGAGCACTTTTATGCCCGACTTTTTATTTCATTTTTTAATCATTTTTATTTATTTATAGTTAAATAATAATTTAATTTGTTTAGATTTAATTAGATATTTAATTTAAATTTAAATTTTAATTAATTAATTTTATTTTTAATTTGTTTATTAATATTTTTTTTTATATAAAAAACACAAAAATATTCTATTTAATCAATACTTAATTATATTTCTCCTTCTAAAAACACAAAAACATAATATTTAATTCTTTTTACTTTTGTCTCATTATAAAAAAAACAAAAAAAAATATTTTGTTAATTGTTATTATCATTCTTGTCTATTTTCTAGTCCTATATATATGCATTAAAAAAAAAAACAAAGAAGACACAAAAAAAACAACCATAACACCAATTGTTCAATCTCCACCTACGTTCACCTCCAAGCTCAGCTCCGACGACAACACCGCCGCACTCCGACGTCTCAGCCGCCCTCATTCAGTCCATTTCCTCTCTCCTCTTTATCTCTGCATTTTTTGTTCTTATTTGTTCTCTTTACCATCTTACTGTTATTGAGTTTGAACATAAAAATCATTAATAAATCATTATTCCTATTTGTGCGTGGTTCAAAACAAAAAAAAATTTTAATGGTAGAAGGGAGACATTTTTGTTGTTTCAAGTAGAGAATGATGATGAGTATTGTTTTCTAGTTAATACCTTGTCTTTTGTATTTATTTCACTTGATTGAAATTTGGATTGATAAATCTGACAGATATGTTTATTTATTTTATTTTTGTTTACATTTTATTTTATTTAAAACTATTTGTGTTTAGATAGGATTAAGCCCAATTCCCTTTTTTATGTTAACACCCCTCATTTTATCATGCACCATTCACTTGTATTTGGTTATTATTATTATTATTATTATTTTATTTTTGTTTAAATCTAGATTAGTAATTTAATAATTAGTTATAGTTAAATTAGTTATTTAAACTATTAGCTATTTGATTTTTTAGTATTAGTTTTAACTAGAATTCAATTAGTTAATTAGTTTTTTTAGATTTTAGTTTAATTAGTTAATTAGTTCTTTAATTAGATTTTGATTTTATTAGAATTTGGTTTAATTAGATTTTATTTTTATTTAATTCTTAAATTAATCTTGACAATCCTCGATTTCTTTTTAGTTAATTCTTTATGTTCATTTTTTGAATTTAATTCTTGATGTCTGGGCTGTGATTTTTTATGCCTATTTTATTCGACGATTTCTCAATATGTTCCCAAGGAAAGGATCACTCCCGTTGACTGCCACATCATGTTTAGGATAACCTTATCCACCATTCCCCCGAGACTTCGTTAGAGTCTTATTTCCTTTCATCTCAACCATAGGATTAGAGTCGTCGTACTTTATGTAGGTGTTCTGCCATAGACATTTACTTCCCTTTTATCCTAGCCTTATGGTTGGAGTCGCCGCACTCCATGTAAATGTCATGGTTATGAACACTTACTCCCCTTGGAACCTTGACCACAGTCAATAGTTCCTCACCCTTATTGAGGGAAACTACGAATGCTCTAATTCTATTCCCGTCAGGATACGTAGGCACGAGATGCGATGTCTTGGCGAGTATACTTATAAATAACACCTTAGGTCTCCCCTTTACCTTTTCACCCTTTAGCAGACGAAATAAAAAATAGCACAATAAAACAAGAGGTTTTTGTAGAGTACTACAGATACTTAGGATGCTAACACATTCCCTAGGTATAACCAACCTCTGAACCTTAAATTCTCTTTTGCTTTGCATTGCATTGCATACTTATGGGTTATTCGTTCTTTTTCCCTTCCCTTGGATAAATTAAAGATCAATGGTGAATTAAGATTTGTGAGCCTAGTTAATTTAATAACTATGGTATCCGATTCTCACCGCGACAGAAATAATAAAGACAAGGTGGTCATTTGTAAGATATTAAGTGAGGACAAAGGTGGAAGACCATATTAGGGGTCCAAGGGGTAAGTTAGAAAGAAAGGGAGAATTGGGATATAGTACGTTCATTATGTCTGATCGTTTTTGGAGAGCGACAGAGAAAGGAGAAAGAGCTAGGGCATTGAGGAACCCAAGGGATTTCGGTAGAAAATGCAAAGAGAAGGAACCAAAGTTAGGAATCTAAGGTAAGGGGGTGGTTCCTTGTTATTATGATTAATATGGGGTTTAGATGTATGTAGGTTTGATTGGGGGTTTTGTGATGAATTGATAACATGATGTTTATGATGAGTGTGATGATTTTGAGGTGTAAAATACCACGAATCGATGTAATGATGTGATACTGTATTATTGTTAATTATATGAGAACATGTTAATTGTGGTGAATTTGGATCTGCACTGATGTGAAATCGCAAGAAAATTTGGCTGGAACCATGCAGAAAATGCAACAGCTGGTTGTTGTTTCGCACGATTCGTCGGGCGTAACAACTTTACCCAGGCAGCGTCAGGCGAGACGAGGAGCGAAGGATATGGTGAAAAGAGGGTGCTTCTGGAATTTATATGGAGGAAGGAGATTCGCCCCAGCCTCGTCGGGCGAGTCCCAGGCGAGCAGACTGCTTTGTCGAGCGAGCCTCAGGCGAGAGACAGCGGGCAGGATCTTCGAAGTGTCGTAACTTGAGTTTTCGAACTCCATTTGACGCGCCGCTTGAAGCGTTAGAAAGCTAACACGATGAACTATATTTGGGTAGAATAAAATAGGTAGAATGATGTATCTTTCTAGTACCTTTCTATGTACAAATAGACTTTTATGCGATGAATTGTGACGATGTAATGATGTATGATGAAGTTGTTGATGATATGATGATAATGTGTCGTACTATGATGTAAATGATGATGAATATGTTGAATGAAGTGAATTACGTGCATGTTTTATGTTTATGCATGTTATGTGAAGAATGTGATGGTTATTTACATGAAAGATGATGCAATTTGACTAGTTGTGGTCGTGATTACTATGTTGTTGTGCATCATATATTCATGGCATGTGTTAGGACTTCGGTCTAGTGACGATGTTAGGACTTCAGTCTAGTGGTGACCTCAATCCCATTGTGTGGATTAAGTGCGTTTTATGATGTGCTCCGGTTCCAAGTGGGAATCAATCCTATGGTGAGGATCTTTAGAGGGAGATGACCAAGTGTTCATCAAAGATGTTTGGTACCACGTGCATGAGTCAATGAAGTTGCATTGCATTATTGGTGTTTTTATATGATTGTTGGTTTAATTGATGTTTTGATGATGTTGTGGCTTAAGTGATGGTTTTGGTGACGATGGTTTATTGATAATATATTGATGTTGCAAACGACTTAATAATGTGAAAGTGTGAGTATATATGTGTGATGAAAAGTAATAGATGATTTCATGATACTTGTTGCTATATCTACTTTATCTATTCCTTATATCTCTTGTAATGATATGTGATTACTCATCATTTCTGCTTGGAAATGTTGCCTTTATGTGTGGGTAACTTACAGGTAATCAAGAATAGCCATCGAAGTTCAAATATAGCTTGGAGTTTTAGTCATTTTCGTTAATAATAGAGGTGTCTTGCTCTGATATGCAACATCGGGTGGGGAACATTTGAGTTGAAGTTTATGTTGTTTCGTTAGACTTATTCTATGAGTTTCTATATGATTATATTTATTTGAAGATGTGACTTTTAATAATGACGCTATTTTGAGATTATGATTCCGCTGAGAAGTCTGAATTTAATTTGTTAATGATTGCGAGTAAGTGATTATTATAAATGTTTTGAGAACCCGTGTTACAGAGCAGGATATTTATTCAAGATGTTTTTATGACGATGTGACACCCTTGTTGGTGCATTATGTTGAATTATTTATTAATTTATTTACGAAATACTTGTGGATTTAGAAGGGTGTTACATTAGTGGTATCAGAGCAAGTCGGTATGTCCGGCCAGGTTTTATATGATGTCAGTATCTGTTAGTCGATGAGTGTGTGTACACTGTCGGTAGTTTGTTTATTCTAATGTTGATTGATGGTGGGCAAATGGCTGGGAGAAATAATCGTGTTATTGATGACGCGCTGGAATCACTTGCTCAAGTGATGACCCATAATGCATATAACAATCAGAATTGAGGGGCTCCTGGTGAATTTCGTGCTTTGGGAAAGTTCCAGAGGAACAATCCCCCAACTTTCATGGGTACTCATGATCCAGAGGGCACACAGAATTGGCTCAAAGTGATTGAGAAGATCTTCCGAGTTATGGCATGCACTGACGCTCAGCAGGTAGGGGTGATCGTATCCGAACCAATCCAAAAGCAAAACCGCAAATCGAACCAATCCAAACCGAAAACCGCAAAAACCGCATTTGGTTTGGATGATTTTGGATGATTTTTTTACTGAACCGCACGGTTTGGTTCGGTTTGCGGTTTTCATTTCACAAAACCGAACCAAACCGAACCAAACCGCATTTTAAACTTAAGTTACTAATTTCTATTATTATATTTCCAATTCCACGTGACTCACATCCAATTTCATTCAGTCATTAGCTTTCAATACTAATATCTAATTTTTATTATCATATTAAACTTGTTTTCTTTTTTAATACAGTAATACCACTCTTTTAATTTTAAATTAAACTTTCAATTTCAATTTCAATTTATTGACTGCAATCTCAATTTCAATTCCAAATTGCATTTTTTTTGTTAGTGATAAGATTCCCTTCTAAAATGATTCCAGTATCTCTATTAATTTAATTCTAGTAATATTTGTTTTATTTTTTTATTATTATTATTTTTTTTGTTGAAGATTAACTTTTTATGGATATGTTTTATATGCGGTAACTATTACCCTGTCAGAAAAACATGGCCATATAACTAGCATTTTTTAATAAACAACTTATTTGTAATAAACAACTTGCTTTGTATGATTGTTCTGTTTAGGAAATTATATGATTAGTTTCTTAGTTTTATAATTCCATAATCAAGAAGTCTATAAACCGCAACCACCGAACCGATTCTAACCGCATTGGTTTGGTTTGGATGAATTTTTAAAAATCAACCGAACCAAACCGAACCGCATGCATTTTTATCTCACGGTTAGGATGATTTTTATGCTCAAAACCGAACCAACCCGCACCGCGAACACCCCTATCAGCAGGTACATTTTGGTACTCATATGCTGTCAGAAGATGCTGAAGATTGGTGGGATAATGCACGTCAGAGATTGGAGGATGTTGGTACTGAGATAAGTTGGGCTATATTCAAGAAAGAATTCTTGGAAAAGTATTTCCCTGAGGATGTTCGTGGCAAGAAGGAGATAAAGTTCCTTGAATTAAAGCAAGGAAACATGACTGTGGCAGAGTATGTGGCAAAGTTTGAGGTGCTGGTGAAGTTTTGTTCGCATTACAGCCGTACTGATGCTGAGGTTTCTAAATGTTTCAAGTTTGAGAATGGGTTGAGACCAGAGATCAAACAGGGTATTGGATACCAACAGATTTGTAGGTATGCTGAGCTGGTGGATAAGAGTAGGATCTATGATGAGGATAACAGAGCTCGATCGACTCACTACAAACATCTTAGTGAGAAGAAAGAGAAATGACAGTTTCGAGGAAAACCTTATGTGACTCCAACGGACAAAGGGAAACAGAAGGCTTCAGATGGGAAGAAAACAAGTGGGGGAACAACTCCTGCTTCTATTAAGTGTTACAGGTGTGGCGAGCAAAGCCACTGTGCTGATGGCTGCAACAATAACATGCTGAGATGTTACAGATGTGGTAAGAGAGGTCATCGAGCCACTGATTGCAAGAATGAGGGTCCGACTTGTTTCAATTGTGGTGAACATGGTCACATCAATACCCAATGCCAGAAGCCGAAGAAGTCTGCTACTGCTGCTCAGACTAATGGTAGAGTGTTTGCTTTGAGCGGTTCAGAAGTCCCTAAGACGGATAACTTGATTCGAGGTACTTGTTTTATTAACAATACTGAGTTGGTTGCTATTATTGATATTGGTGATACCCATTCGTTTATTTCGCTTGAATGTGCTACTAGGTTGGGCTTGAAATTGTCTAATATGAATGGTAGTATGGTGATAGAAACTCCTGCTAATGGTTCTGATACTACTACTTTTGTGTGTTCGGGTTGTCCTTTAACCATTTTTGGGAAGAGTTTCACGATGAATTTGGTGTGTTTACCCTTGCTCCAAATTTATGTTATCTTTGGAATGAACTGGTTGAAGTTCAACTATGTTCATATAAACTGTTATAATAAGACAGTGAGATTTCCGGAGTTTGGTGATAATGGAGAACTGATGTTTTTGTCTGCTAAGCAAGTGGATGAACTTCTAGAAGAGAAGCCTTGATGTGTGTAATGTTTGCATCGTTGCAAGTTGACCGTGAAATTACAAGTGTTGAATTACCTGTTGTCTGAGAATTCCCAGACGACGTAAGTGATTTGCCCCCAGAGCGTGAAGTCGAGTTTGCGGTGGAACTGATACCAGGTACGAGTCAGGTGTCAATGGCTCCTTACCGGATGTCAGCTTCTGAGTTAAGTGAATTGAAGAAACAATTTGAAGAATTGCTTGAGAAGAAGTTTTTTCGACCAAGTGTTTCTCTGTGGGGTACTCCTGTGTTTGTGATATATTTGTGATATATTTATTCGCCATGAATAACATCATTATATTATTGATAATTTAATACAAGTATTAAATTCTAATAAAACTATTGATCTGTAGAACTTTCATCATAATAAACGACATTTATAACACAAAAATGAATCCAAATTAGATTTTTTTAAATATTTTTTCTTCATAATCTAGAGACCATTTGATAATACACACCATTTATCAACAACAAGATTACATTGCACAACATAAAATAATTATCACTGTCACACATATCAAACCCTCGTATAAGCTTTCAAATATTTTAGAGCATATATTTCATAAGTTTGAATTCTATTTTTTGCCAAGAGCTTCACCATTAGTGAACCCTTCCATGTAGATCACATCTTTAAAATACATTCTCATTAAGACACATCTTAAGGAGTAAATGAATTCCTTATTCATGTTCATTGCGAACAATATTGTTCACAAATTTTGAACAATGAAATCAACATCTTTCTTTACTAAGGATACAATTTAATTTGTACTAAAAGATTTATCACGATAGAAAATACATTGATCTTTTGTTTGATCACAACTCCATATATGTCAAGTTACTTACATAAATTTTACTTAGATCGATCATTCTCTATTACAAATAGGAGTGGTAAAACGGACCGACTACTTCACCCCATCTTAAGTCTGTAAAAAAAGCGGAGCATACTAAATGAAATTAGCCTTAAAAATCTAGCCAATCCCGTTAAGGTGACAGGTTAGCGGGCGGCGGGCCTGCCTACCTATTTAAAAAAAAAAAATTATTTTCTTCATTTTTAAATAGATTAATAGTTTTTTTTTATAAATATTTCAATTAGAAAACATCAAACCAACAACTAGAAAGCATAAAATGACAACTAAAAATCTAAAGCTATAAAGAAATTTCACCTAAAACAAAACCATCAATACGAGTACCAAAATTATAGTTCAAATGTTAACCTTTAACCCATCAAAATAAGTATTTTGAGTGTTTGATAGTTAAGTTGGCGGACTGACGGATCAACCCACATTGTTTTGATGGACTTAAAATGGGGCGAACTGAAATGATAGACATACACAAAATCCTAACTCAATTCACGATTTTTTAAAGAGTGCGTAGACTAATATGTCGGGCCACGATCCATTTTGCCACTTGTAATTACCAATAAAATTATATTAATACTTTAACCCATATACAAACAAATTTGAGTTTGACTTTATTATATATATATTTTAATTTTAATTTAATTTAAAACTATTGTATATTCTTTAATTCTCGATTTTATTAATAAAACACAATAATTTCTTACGTTTAAAATATACTAATCTTAAATTATTAGAAAAGTATTGGGGGTAGTGATTTGAAAGAAATTCTAGTTCAAAGCAAGACAAAACCATTATTTCTTTTACTTGTTTTTTCAATTAAAAACATTTGGGGCCAAAGTAATGCATTTGAAGCGAGAAAAACATAAAAAAAATGGAAAAAAGGAAGACAAACGTGATTGGTTGGATTGATACAACACAACACAACGTTTAACACTCCCTCCGTCTAATAAAAATCGGTTTCAGATTCACATTAATTATTCTTTCCAAACGCTGCTTTGACTTCCCCAAACCCCAATTCCCAATCCAAATCCATTTACGTCTTTACAATATATCTCTGATGCCAACGAATTGAAAATTAGGGTTTGCTTTATTTGAATCTAGCTCGAAATGGCGGTTTCCGGTAGTCCTATTGGCGGCTCCACACCTCCGCCGCCGCCGCCACAACAGGAACAAGCTAACAAGCTTGGATTCACAAAACCTATCTCTCTAGCTGGTCCTACCGCAGCTGATCTCCATCGTAACGCCGAATTGGAGAAGGTTGATTTGATTCGTCTCTTCATTTCCACGCTTTCACATTGTTTCTCTTGAAATGATAAATTCATGTTTTTTCTTTCAGTTTTTGGTTGATTCGGGTCTTTATGAGAGCAAGGAAGAATCTGCAAGTAGACAAGAGGTTCTTCGCCGCCTAGATCAGGTTATTTATTTCTTCGATCTCCTTTTTCTATATCAGCTTATGGTTGTTTTCAACAGTTAATTTTACTCGGTTGTTTGCATTTATGATAATGATGAGTGGAATTATTAATATTAGCTTTGGTTTATTCATATATGATATACATATTTTATGGGATAAGACAATGGAGTATTGAAGAACAATCTAGGTTGTTAAGTTGAGATAGCATTGTGTAGCACCTACCCCCAGTTTATATAAAGTAAACATAGATACAAAATTAAAGAGACCATCGTGCTTAATGGTTATAGAACCTAAATTATAGGTCAATAAAACTTGACCAGAAAAGAAGAACATAACATAACTGAACTTAAAGTAGGAAGAATTGAAGTAGGAAGATGAACATGATGATTGTTTGTGAGGTAGAACATAGCATATTGAAGAACAAAACATCAGGCTTAAAAGGGTCTGAATTGACATTTAAACCGTTGAAAAAAGTGAACAATGTAAAGAAAAGGATTTGAGAAAATTTTTCCTAAAACCTTAATAGCGGATGCCATAGCGAATTGCTACTGATGCTATAAGCCAAAAGCGTGCCAAACCATTTTACTGCTACGATATTCTGCTATAGCGGCACAATACTGTGTTGACATTGTGGAGAATAATGTTTGAAACTTTGCTAGATTGATGCCTGTTCAAGGTTCTTTCTTCTTCGACCCCAATGGTACTACAATGGCTTGGGGATGGTACCCTTTCTTGTCGTCTAGTGGACTGAGGTGTTTCACTTCATTCTTCAAATTAAAATTTTGTAGTGATAAGGTTAACCTGCAATGCAGATTGTGAAAAGCTGGGTGAAGCTGTTGACCCGCCAACGAGGCTACACAGATCAGATGGTTGAGGAAGCAAATGCGGTCATTTTCACTTTTGGCTCTTACCGATTAGGGGTGAGTCTGCTTGTGTTAGCTTTATCCTTATTTGTTATAGTGCTTGCATATTGTGAAAATTTTTTATGCATGGAACAGTTGCTATTTTCTCTTTTTATATATATATATATATATATGTGTGTGTGTGTGCGTGTGTGTGTGTGTGTGTATTTGGTTTATGCTGGCGAGTATATCTCATCAGTGTGTAATTCTCAAGTCCGTAGAGTTTTGAAGTCTAGTTATATCAGTAGTTTGTAACAATAATCTTGTTTTAGTCACTATCAACAAATGACTGGTAAGCGGTGACTTTGATGGAGTATTATATCCAGTTTTATCACAAAATGTCTCAGTCTTCTGTGTACTACATGAATGTAAACAACATTCTTGTAGAAAAATGTTCTTTTTTCTTTTATGATAAAAAATGTTGTTCTGTTCTAAACAAATAGAAGTAGACAGTTAATGAGTTGTAATATTTCTGTTTTATGAAATACTATTTTGTCTGTTTTGCTAGTGTTTTTTCTACAAGTATTCATATATTATAGCTACAATTTAAGCATTTGTAGGTTCATGGACCTGGAGTGGACATAGACACTTTGTGCATTGGTCCTTCCTATGTAAATCGAGAGGTGACATACTGCATCTAGTTTCTTTCGCTTAATTTAGTTAAGTCCTTGGCATCAGTTATATTTTAGCCAGTGCATCTCTCTTTTGTATCAGGACTTCTTCAGCATTTTGCATAACATCCTGGCTGAAATGGAAGAAGTTACTGAACTTCAACCGGTTCCTGATGCACACGTTCCAGTTATGAAATTCAAGTTCCAGCAAATTTCTATAGATTTGCTGTATGCAAGTTTATCTATTTTGGTTGTGCCAGAAGTAAGTTTAGTCTCTTATTCATCGGAGCTTCATATTTTCTGCTACATTTTATTGAAACATTTGTCTCTTGGGTTTGTATATTGAGGAGAGCTTCTGTAGCACAAGTACTTCTTTTTTAAAGTTAAGTTTTGTTGGTGTGTATAAAATTGAATGCAACCATCATAAAAAAAAGATTGCAACCATGTCTTGTCATTCTGTATATCGAGCCTTTATATTATTTATCTCTCCTGTTTTTTGGCCTGCTTGATTTGAACTGTAGAATCTTTTTCCTCCTGTCACCCATATAACACGTCTTCAGGAATTATGAAGAATGTGAAAGTTTAGTTGTTTTATTGCTCTACGTAATCATATATTGGATTAGTGTGCCAGCGTTCATTTAGTACACAAGTACGGTAAATGTGTTTTAAATGTTTATCTAAATTCATTTATGCAGTTTATTGAGTTTGATGCATCACATTAGAAAAAGTTGTTAATCAGGACTATTTGTTACTGATATCCATTTTTTATGCTGCCTTGTGTTTTAGTTTTTTTTTTCCAAGAGCAAATCACATTTCTATGGTTTTTTCTTATTTGTTCGTTCTCATCCCTTAGAATCTAGTTTCTCTTGAAACTTGTTTTCACTTTATTATCGTTTTGAAACACTTATCCACAGGACCTGGATATCTCAGACGGTTCCATTCTGCATGACGTTGATGAACAAACTGTTCGAAGTCTTAATGGCTGCCGAGTGGCGGATCAAATTCTTAAACTTGTTCCGAATGTCGAGGTTAATACATTGTTCATTATTTGGATTTATTGATATATTAGATATTAGATAGATTCAATTCAGTGGTTTTATCTTATTAATTTGATATTCTATTAACCGTTGACAATGATAGCACTTCCGAACTACGCTGAGATGTTTAAAGTTTTGGGCTAAAAGACGCGGTGTTTATTCAAATGTAAGAACTACACCTATAACCTTAATAATTTTTGTCATATCGAATGGCATGAGAATTTATGTTCCTTTTTTATTAACATATTTCGGTGTGTTTAGGTTACTGGATTCCTTGGAGGTGTAAATTGGGCTATTTTAGTTGCTAGAGTTTGCCAGTTTTACCCTAATGCAATCCCTAGTATGTTGGTTTCTAGATTCTTCAGGGTCTATTCACAATGGCGGTGGCCAAACCCTGTAATGTTGTGCTCTATAGAAGAGAATGAACCACATCTCCCTATATGGGATCCTCGTAGAAACCATAGGGACAGGTTTCACATTATGCCAATAATTACTCCTGCATACCCTTGCATGAATTCCAGCTACAATGTCTCGACAAGCACTCTTCGTGTTATGATGGAACAGTTCCAACATGGCAACAAGATTTGTGACGTAAGCGGTCTATTATTCCTTAAGTTCCTTTTCCCTTTTAATTTAAATTTTATGACGTCTTTATTTGACTGATACTTTTACTGTTAGGAAATTGAGCTTAACAAATCACAGTGGAGTGCGCTTTTTAAGCCATATGTCTTTTTTGAGGCATACAAAAACTATTTACAAGTAGACATAGTTGCATTAGATGCTGATGATTTACTTTTGTGGAGGGGTTGGGTAGAATCCCGACTGAGACAGCTAACCTTGAAGGTATTTTGTCAATCTTTTAAGAGACTCTCCCTTGTCTGTATTTAATCATGTCTTGTGTCTGCATTTATTTATTGAAGATGTTTGATCTGAACATTTTAACAAATTGTTTTATTTATGTCTGTATATGAATACATGCTTTTAATCATCTATGAGCAGATAGAGCGAGATACACATGGGATGCTGCAGTGTCATCCTTATCCACACGAGTATGCAGACGCTTCCAAGCCTTGTCCACATTCTGCATTTTTCATGGGCTTGCAAAGAAAAGAGGGAGTAAGAGGTCAAGAAGGTCAGCAATTTGATATACGTGGAACAGTTGACGAATTCAGACAAGAAATTAATATGTATGTATACTGGAAGCCGGGGATGGAAATTTATGTTTCTCATGTTCGTCGAAAGCAGCTCCCTGCATTTCTTTTTCCAGATGGTTACAAACGTACTCGAATGCTGAGGCATATGAGCCATGCAGCCGATAAAACTAGGGAATATACCTCAAAGTGCTACTCTGGATCTAGCTCTTCTGAAAGGCGCATCAAGAGGAAAAATAGCCATGAAATGGTGGATGTGAAGCCAGATAAACCAGAGAAGCGGGCATCTGTTAGCCCGCTGAGGCTAGAATGTGTTTCACCTGAAAGTTGTACTAGTAAATTGGATGGTACACCTCAAATAAGTATTGAGTGTATTGAAGGGGTTAGGCCAGATGGCTCAACAATGAAGGACACCGACAGAAATTGTGAAATCAAGTCATCTCATAGACTCTTAGGAAGTGATACAATTATTGAAGTAGGTGACATGCAGATAAATGAAACCTGTATTGTTGACTCCACACATGATAGGCTGAAATCAAGGGATTTAGAAGTTAAGAATGAGGTAAGCCTGCTGAATCAGCGGAAGAACCTTCCCTTGGGAAGTTGATTGGTTCATGTGAAATTCGTTAATTAGAAGTTGGTGATCCATTTCAGAATGGAGTCAACGGGGACAAAGCTCTGGACCTGGCTTTTGTTTGCTTGGAAAAGGCAGAAACTACATCTTCAAAAAGCTTGACAAACTGGGAAGAGAGTGCTGTTAAAATGGATCAACAACTAGACAAAGCTTGTAATTTCACAAGGGCTGAATGTTCAGATTATGCACCAAGTGCCAGCATCCAGAACCTCAATTGCGAGGTGAGTTTCTTTATTTGAGGACTTTTAGATTAGGAACTGTTGTGGATGGCAATGAAAAATACTGGGAAGTCTCAGAGATAGTGAGAATCAGCCCATACTTTGCAGGGTGATGTTTGTGTGGCTGATCCTGATCATTTCTGAATAGAGTATTTCAAAATATGGTGGCTGAAGAAGTTTAAGGTTTTGAATTTTCTAATCTCTTTCTGTTTTCTCCGTGGTAAAACTGATCTAATATTGTAACAATACTATTCTCACAAAATTGTTTTATCAACACTAAGAATACTATGTTTCAAGGGTTTTCAGAATACAAAACTGCTTTGATTATTCCCCCCCCCTCTGTTATAGCTTGTTATCACTTGGCATAGATTATATTAAATCAGAATATGGTCTGGCCCTTTTCTCTTCCTATCGAGTTGGGTCTTACTATTTTCAACTGTTCTTACATGGAATATTTCCCCCTTTTGCTTCAAGATAATTTGGCTATCAATTCGTGGCAATTGAATTTCATAATCAATCTTCTGACCGGTGAATATGTGGTCGCAGGTCTTGCACCACTATACGTGCTATGTTTCCAGTAACTGTGCTTAACAACCTGACTTGTTTTGTGTGGCTCAGAGACCAGACCTTCCTTTTGTTTCATTTTAAATTTTGTTTGATGCTTTGTTGGATTCCTAACTTTTGTTCTTTTTATTTTCCCTCTTGTGTATAGACAGATGTCAGACTCAGAAGTGTATAAGTTAAAGATGGAGATAGGTCAGATTTTTTGCAGAAACTTGTGTAAGGCATGTTTTTTCGACGTTTTTTTTTGAAGTGTAAATACTGTTTCTCTTTGGTTTCCGCTTTGTAGGAGGATAGGAGGATAAATTTGGGATGCATCACATGGAGGTGAATAATGGAAATTGCTGCAAAACTTTATGCTGTATTAGGGCTGTTGATGTACTGAGGTCCTATGAACACGTGGAAAGACTTCAGCTGGACAGTGAGAATGGAAGCTATTCAGATTAAGGTTTTGGCGAGTGTTGCAAGTACAAGGATGAACAGCATGATGAAAATGCTTGAAAATGCGGCCACATTCTGTTGTGTATAAAACATGAGCTCATTTCATCGTTAGAGCTGTGAATCATCTCATAAAACTGGACATATTTGCATGCCGAGGAATGGAAACTTTGTTGTTTGCTCGTGATGTGGATGATCCATACATCTTGTAATGTAAATCTAATCAAATAGAGTTTTTGGCCAAGTGGTTTAGAAGCGAAATTGTTAAAAGGGATATTTTTGGTGGCATTCAATTTAGAAGTTTAGATGGTAGTAAAAATCAATCCGCCCATGGTTTTTGCTGTTCTTTCAAATTTTCATCCATGTTTTATTTTCTTCATCTTTTGGTGGACAAAATGACAATACAACAACTACTAAGCCTTATCCCACTAAATGAGTTGCCTACATGGATCAACTTTCTGTTAATAATGTTCCAATGTTCCAACCTTTTTAATGCAAGAGACAATCGGGTTGCCTAAATAAAGCTATAATTTGAACAATTGGTTATATGTTAGATTCACGGTTTTTTATTGGAAGAGTCTTAAACTATGACAATAATATAATTTCATTTGAAGTCTGGCACAGTTGCATTACATATTTCAAAATTCTGCGAGGAATACTATCGTTACACACTATATAAGCAGCTTTCTTCATTTTCATTCACTGTCCTACCATCCTTGTAACTAGAAATGTAAGTTGTATTGCCAAGAAGAGGAGTGATCTCAAATTCAGTTGCCACTCTTCTATGTGCAGAACTTGAAGAACAACACTGCCGTAGAACCTGCAAAATCTCCTTTGTTGAAGGTCTAGTGGAAGGTAATGTACTTGTGCACATGAGACCTAATTTGAAGACGCTAGTCATCTCTGCTGCATAGGGTGTTTCTCTGATATCCTCATCAAAGGCATCAGTGATACATTTTCCTTCATCACAATGCCGCCATGCCCAATCAACCAGGCTGCATGCATTCTCACCTCCATAATTAGGCTCCCTTCCCGTCACAAGCTCTAGTAGTACAACTCCAAAGCTATACACATCGACTTTCTCATCAATCCTGGTAGAATATGCATATTCTGCAAAACAATGAGGCCTATAATCAGTTGAGTTGAATTTGGATATAAAGAAGTTTTGTAGTTAGCATCACTTACCTGGTGGAATGTAGCCGAAAGACCCTGCTAAAACAGACATGGTGTATGGTTCCCCATTCTTTGCCAACATCTTGGCAAGCCCAAAATCTGCTATACTCGCTTTGAACTTAGAGTCAAGCAATATGTTGCTCGATTTGACATCTCTGTGAATGATTGGCCTTGAACATTCATGATGCATGTAACACAGGCCTTGTGCAGCACCAATGGCAATGTTTGATCTTGTTGGCCAACTCAACACCATTTGATTCTCAGTGTGTGAGCTCAACCCAGAGACCGGTGTTTTCTTCTTTTTATGAAGCCATTTGTCCAGGCTATGATTTTCCATGTATTCATAAACAAGAAGTTTAGAGTTCTCACTTGAATAACAACACAAAAGCTTCACTATATTGGAATGCCTAATATTGCCCAGAATTTCAACCTCAGCCATAAATTCTTTATCCAGTTTGTCATCCACATCCTTGACGTTCCAAATCTTCTTCACTGCAATGTACTCACCGGGACGAGTTGAAGCTACCCGGTAAACTTTTCCAAACCCTCCACTTCCTATGAGGTTATTATCTGTCAAACTTGAGAAGATATTTATTTCCGTGAGATCAAACCTCTGGAATGATGTAAGCCTCCATGTTGAAAGCTTACGCCCACAGTGCTTTTTGCCGCAGTGCTTTTTCAACGCGCAGAAGGCCAAATAAACTGTGGCCAGCAACACAGCAACAGTAACAGCAAGAATCAGAGCAATGAGTTTTGATTTCAAAGACGAATGATTTCTGAAGTGTTGTGGTGTGGTTTTTGTCAAGCAGCTCGAAAGGTTGAAAATTTCATCATGTGCACAGAGTTGAGGATTGTTCAAGAAACTGTTTTCATATACAAGATTCTCTAACTCATCAGGGATGTTCCCAGTAAGCTTGTTGGAAGACAAGTTAAGAAAAATAAGGTTCAAATTCACAAGCTGAGGTGGGATTTCACCGGATAAGTTATTTTCAGATAAATCCAAGTAGTCAAGGCTTGGAAGAGAAGACAAAGCTACAGGTATTCGACCCGTAATTTTGTTTCTTGAGATATTTAGAGTATTAAGTGATCGCCACGATATTATTTCAGTTGGAAGTGTTCCAGAGAGTTGATTACCATCAAGCATGAGAGTAATGATCTGCGATAAACCCGTTAATTCCCTTGGAACCTCACCAGAAAACAAGTTGTTTCCTGCATCAAAAACTACCAAGTTTAAAGCAGAAGAAACTCCAAGAGATATCTGACCTGAAAAGTTATTGTTTCTAATCTCAAGTCTAGACATGTTCCATGATAATTTACTCGGAAGTTCACCGGAAAACAAGTTATCACTTAACATCAACGTCGACAATCTTGTCAAATTCCACAAACCCAAAGGAACTTCCCCTGAAAACCTGTTATTGTAAAGCTTAACAGTGGTAAGAGAAACACAATTCTCAAACCAATTTGGCAAGTTTCCACTGAGATTATTCAAAAAAGCAGTTATCCCCAACAAAACACCACCTTCACACAAATGTTCTGGCAACCCACCAATGAGTTGATTTTCACCAACTTCAAAAATCACAAGCTTTGAATACCTTCCTAATTCTGAAGGTAGTGTCCCATTCAACTTATTTTCAAAAACCTTAAAACTCCTCAAACTTGGAATCAGCCCTAAACTGCTAGGAATCTCACCAGATAACTGATTTGAAAACAATTGCAGAACAGTCAAATTCTGCAACTTACCGAATTCTTTTGGTATCGAACCAGTTAAATTGTTCATCGACAAATCGATTTCTGTTAAATTCAAAGCCTGAACCGAATCAGGTATCACACCAATAAACCTATTGAGGTAAAGGTACAAATAGGTCAATTTCTTCAGCGAGAACAAACTTCTAGGTATGTTTCCGGTTAAATTGTTGGTTGATAAATCCAAATGTTCGAGATTTGTGAGATTCATGAAGCTTTCTGGAATGGTTCCGATCAAGTTACACTTTGATATCCACATGAATTTCAAGTTCTTCATTTTTCCGAACTCGAAGGGAATTGTCATTGGTTTGAGTCTGAAGTTATTAGCTAAACCGAGGGTTTCGAGGTTTGATAAGTCTCCGATTTCCTTTGGAATGGTTCCGTTGAAGTTGTTTTGAAGGAGGTAAAGTGTTTTAAGGTTATACAGTTTTCCGAATGCCGCCGGGATATCGCCAGTGAAGCTGTTGCCGGCGAGGTTGAGGTACGTGAGTGTTTTGAGGTCACCGATGTCGTCAGGGATTTCTCCGGCGAAGTAGTTCTGGGAGAGGTCGAGGTACCGGAGGTTCGAGCAGTTGGACATCCACGTCGGAAACTCCCCGGCGATGGAGTTGTTGGAGAGGTCAAGTTTAGTGAGGCTCTTGAGGTTGCAGATTATGGAAGGGAGTTTCTGTATGGTGATGTCTTTGTTCGGGAGGAGAAGCTCCGTGACGGATCCACCGGTGCAATTGATCTCCGGCCATCCGCACGGCGAAGACGGTGACGGTTTCCATGATTGAAGCGACGGTGGATCGCCAAGTTGATGTTTAAGAGTAAGAAGTGTAATTTCTTCGGAGCTGGTAGATTGTGAAATTACTTTGAAGGGTATTATGAAGGTTAGCAAGAGGAACAAATAAGAGGGAAATTTGAACACGAAGAAGGGTAGTTTAGGCATTATGAAGAAACGGTTTCAGTATTTGCCGGGAAATAATGGTCTTAGTTATTTCAATGTAACACGTTTGTGAATTTAGTTTATATATGGATACAAGTATAGGAAAAAATAGCATTGGAAAAAGAGACACTATAAAGTTCAACGACATGAGTGCGACACTGGAAATTAAGTTGATTAAAGTAGAGTTTTGTTCAAACACGATGGTTTTATGGTATGATTATTCTGTGATGGCCAATTTTTTATTGGTAGAAGATTCCACTAAATAACTTAGGTTGGTTAAAATTACACACTATATGTGATACACTATAAGTATAGAAATAATTATTTTTGACTAATATAATGGGGGTAGATGGGTGGTTTTTCTTACACTAGTGTACTTTAGAAGGTGTAATCAAAACCAATTGGTGTCTTTAAATCTTGTGGGCGTGGTTATAGACAAGAAAACCACAAATCACAAGAGTTGAGTAGTAGAGATCTCGTTGGGCGAAGCAAAGGCTCGCATAGCTCAAATCAAAGCAACATTTCAACAACGATCTCGCTAAGGGATGTTAAATGTCCGCTAAGCGATGCTAAAAACTTGCCAAGAGATTTAAAAAACTCACCTTCCAGAATCTTTTTCATAGTCGATGTTAAAAGCTTATTGGGCGATGTTAAAGCTCGTTAAGCGAAAAAGGCTCGCGAAGCAAAAAAGGCCCGCTTAGCAAGAACAAAGCCAGTTTAGATGACCTGTGGTCTAAGGTACTTCATAGTGAAGGTAAGGCTTGCTCGTTAAGCGAAAGTAGGGGCTCACTTAGCGAAAATATGTTGGCAAAATCAACTTGGATGAGTTGGCACGACTTAATGTAGAAGAAAGTAGGTACGATAAGTGAGCTACATGCTTGACTTAGTGAGAAGGTGTTTGCATGGAAATTTGGTAAAAAAAACAATTTCTATTAATACTTAAGAGATTAAACTCGAAAAGTATCCCGGAACATATTTGTGTGTATTTAAACTTTCAAACAACATCTCGCTGTCGAAATCCAAGGGTAATATTTGGAAAGTGTTCTGGACTGGGCCAGGGGGATGGCCCACTGTCGGGCACGGCCCGACCCAACTCCTCATCGGGGTGGGCCCAATGCAGGCCTAATCCACCATCCTGCGCAAGGAAATGCTCTGACGTGTCTTCCCCGCGCTTTTCATATGCTCCCCACGCAGGGACACATCATCAGCCAACTACCCACAACTTTCGGGCGACAATTTCGCCCTCGAGAACAGGTCATTTGCCTCTCGAAGTTCACGGGGCAGTTGGCCCAGGACGAAGACCACGTGCTGGTCATCCATACTCCACGTAAATCCTGGCAGTTATCCGTATTGAGCCTAGTGATCCAACCCACTACAGATAACCGTTGGTCCAGCGCTGAAGGCACATTATAAATACCCTCCTCTAGAGGAGGGTCAGTTATTCTAAACTCACGCTTTCTATACTCGCTCTCTTTTGCTCTGAACCTCACTTTGGCATCAGAGTGTCTTGCAGGTACATCTCCTTCCTCTTCTCCACCACTGGTGAACTTGGAGCTCACAATGTGTTGCTGACCGCTGATCTCTTTTCTGATTCGGTAAGATCAGTGGCACCGTCTGTGGGAACCTTTTGCTCCCCCGTATTTTCTTCTTCCGAAATCAAAGGACTGAAGCAAACCTTCAACCTTCTTCGATCATGGCCAGTCAACACGTTGACGATAACTTCTATGAAGCTTCCTTCACCACCTTCACCAACGGTGACGACCACGATAACAATGCGGTTTTTCCCGTTGAAGAGGGTGACCCTAGAGACGGGCTCACCGCCTCTCCCTCCCCCGACGATGCGGCCTACAACGCCGCCCAACGTTTCGAGAGTCCAACGGTTTTCTGACCAATTCTTGTGCCGCCCAACGCCGACCTTAGCACCATGGCCTTGTCCGCGGCAATCAACTAGATGAACATGATGATTTTCCAGCAGAACAAATGAATCAGGATGCTGGAAAAGGAACGACAATCGCGCTCTCCCCCGCAGAGACATCTGCGCCTGGTTTCTCGTATCCTGTCTCTGCGACGTCGAGAGACCCGTCCTCCCTCTCCCCCACGGAGTTTCCAACGGGATGAGTCTCGGAGCCTCTCCCCGCGACAACCTGGACGTCGCCCGTGGCTAGAGAGGCCTCAGCCTGCGGTTACCCAGAAGTGTGACCTCCCTCCTCCTCGAAAAGAGAGACACTCCCCAGCTCCCAAGAGAAGCAAAGCCGGTGGGTAGACGGAGAAACCGGAGAGTCGACCAAGGAACTCGACGCGCCGCAGAAGGAGCCCTCGATACGAACATTCCCCGTCGCAATCACCAGTCTGAAGCGACGAAGACGACCCCAGCGATCCACTGTCCCGAGCCATCATGGAGACTCCCCTTCCTGTCGGGATGGAGAAACCACCGAGTCTGGCAACCTACGATGGCATGACCAGCCCTGACGACCATATCAAGAACATCGATGCGATGCTCGACTACCGCAACGTCCGGGGAGCCATAAAGTGCCGACTTTTCCCCACAACTCTGAGGAAGGGCGTGATGACGTGGTACAAGAGCCTCGAACCTGAATCCATCACCTCCTGGAAAGAGCTGAAGACACGGTTCACCAGGCACTTCACCACCTCTCAGCGACATCCAAAGTCGGAGGCATCCCTTGAGGCCATTATTCAGGGGAAGGACGAATCTCTCCGGGACTACATAATGAGATTCAATCAAGAGGCTGTCCAGGTATCCACTACATACCGTATGAAGAGATATCTGATCGAGCAAGGGATGCGACCCTGCAGGGATTTCGCCAAGGCGGTTGGCATCGAAACACCCTGCACGCTAGACAACCTTCTCCTCAAGGCCCAGGCCTACATCCAATACGAGGAAAATGAGGCCTCTAACAACGCTCGCGACTCGCGAAACCAGGAGAGTGCCAAAGTCTCCAGGCATGAAGACTCTGTAGCTCCCCGACGAGGCAGGGAGAAAAGAAGAGATGATAAGCCCCACGACTCCCGCGAACACAGGGGGCCAGCAGGCCATTTCACCGAGTACACGCTACTCACCACTCCCCGCGAACGCATTTTGGCCGAGTGCATAAACTCAGAATTCCAAAGGGGTGGGGTCTGTTTTCCCAAGCCGACACCCCAAGCCCAATGTAGATAAGTCCAAGTAGCGTCGATTTCACAGGAGCCATGGACACGTCACGGAAGACTGCATCCACCTCAAGGAAGCGATCAAGATCTTGATCAAGGAAAGGCATTTAAAGCAGTACACCAGGAGGAACAAAGATCCTCGACAGGAAGCCCGCGAGGAAAAGAAGGTCGAGGAGGTGACATCACCCTCCGACGACGCTGGGTTGCAAGTCGCCCCGTGCGTCTCCCGAATGGAGGACTTTTACCTCCCCTACGAGGCCGACACACCTTTGTCTGCTTGTAGCACATGGGAGAACTTCCCCTCCACTATGGTCATATCCGGTGGAGGGTTCAACTAGCTCTCCGTGGGGTCGGTGAAGAGGAAGTTTGACGAGCTAATCGACGCAAGCTCGAAGCAGAACACCACCCTCGACAAATTTGAGGAGAAATCAAACCCCATCACCTTCTACCTCGAGGAGCTACCGGGCGGCGCCCAAATTCTAGCATTCCTCTAATGATCAGAGCCTAGATGGTAAACTTCGACGTCCGCTGCATCCTGGTCGACCAGGGGAGCTCTGTCGACATTATATATGCTCACCTGTTCACCATTCTCCAGCTCGATGAGAGGCATCTGAATCCATACGTAGACTCCGACTTGCAGGGCTTCAATGGTACAACCACTAGGCCATAGAGCTATATAGAGCTGTTCATCACATTCGGGTCCGAGGAGACTTCCAGGCAGGTCAAAGTCCGCTTCCTGGTGATAGAGCGCCCCTCTCCATACCAGTGCATCCTGGGAAGACCAACCCTGGTCAACTGACCACAGTATCGTCCACAGTCCACCTGAAGATGAAATACTACACAGCCAGGGGTCGCGTCGTCACCCTTCACGGGGACATTGAGGCTGCAAGAAGGTGTTTGTACTTACATGTATGGTCTTATAGAAATATGAGTATCATAATGTATCTGCTACAGATATCAAGGAAAGAAGCAGAGGCATCTTCCATAAGGTTGTTTAAAACATTTATTGGAAGAAGAGTCAACATCTCAAATTCAAGTAATGGTGGTACTGAATTTGGTGAGAGTAGTGGAATCAATGGTTAGACAACCATTGAATCAGAATCCACTCAAAGTTGTGTTCAGACTCTATTGTTCAAGTCTGAATAGTTAATCTAGTCTGAAAAAAAAAAGAGGTATGCTTGTTCTTTTCTGGTTTATCTTTTGATTCAATGAAACATTTGTATAGATATAAATACAAAGTTTCTATTAGACTTCTAGAGAAGTTCTTTTGTAAAGAAGAACTTCAGAAATCTTTAAGAGGAAACTCTGTTGTGTTTGTCTATACTGAATGTCTTATTAAGCCAGATGATGATCACATTTATGAAAACAATTTTCTCACTTTTGTGTTGATACTGTTGCTTGTTAGCTATCTAAAGAAGACAATTCAATATTCATCTATCACTCATGACTCTTGTTTCAAGATAAAGTGCTAGTTCTGAATAAAACCTTAGAGACTTATGACTAACATGTGATATCTTTGTCTAAGTCTAGATCTACTAGACTCTGATGGATGATAGCTTCTGAAAGTTGTCACTTTCTGAGATTCAGAAGAAGATTCTTTTTTACTGTCATAATATTTTAAGTAAAAAGTTCTTTCAAAAACTTTTATAATACTTAACTTTTCATAAAGGTGAAACTCATCTATTGGAATTGAAATATTTTCCGGATAAAGAACCTTTGGGTAATGATGTTTTCTATTTTAGTACTTGTTGTTACTATTCCCTGTCTTGTGAAACATCATTGTGTCCTTTTTCTGACAAGATTCTTATTCTTGTAAGATTCTTGTCCAGTTCTTCTTTTTCTTCTTCTCTTCTTCTTGGTTGTGTGCTGATCAAACCAAACCTAAGATGAGTTCTTCAGTTAATTCTTCTTTAAATCAGCTGGTTGTCATCAATAAAAATTTTGCGAATTTTGATGAGTTGCTTAAGATTGGTTTCAACTTCTGGAAGACTGTGTCTAAACCAAGGTGGAATGGCTACTTTGAGATGCTCTGTAGTTTCACTTATCCAAGTCTTGTCAAAGAGTTTTGGATCAATGCCTCCATTGTTGAGCGGAATTCTGAGTATGCTATTCTGTCTAGAGTAACCGGTGTTTCTATTACAGTAACCTCTAAAGAGATTGCAAATGTGATCAATTGTGAGGAGATTGGATAAATCCCAAGAACTCTTATTTGGGAACACTATCTTCCTACATGGCATATCTTTGTAGACCCATCTAATACATCAGAAGTCTCAAATCTTCTTCCTGGTGCTGTTGTTTGGAATCAGATTCTGAATTCAAACTTACTTCCTAAGGATAAGGATTTAGACCAAGTGTACCATATTGAAAAAGATCTGCTTATACTTCTTAATTCAGATTTGAAGATTGATCTTCCTCAAGTTATGTTTGACCATATGAAGAGGTCTCTTTCTTCTTTTCAGAAGGGAAAGATCTTCTTCATTCCTTATGGACAAGTCATTTCTGAAATGCTTGTTCAGTAAGGGGTTAACATAAGTTCTGAGGCTAGTTATTCCGAGATTCGGAGAAACAAGTTTGAAGCTATCTATGAAAGATTCTGATGTTAGATTTCTTCATAGTTATGCTTTGTATGTTGTTGAAATCTTTGTATTAAGAATCTTATTAATAAATTCAGAGTTTGTTCATGCTTGTGTTCAGTTTTAACTGATTAATATTTATTCTTGTTGTTTAATGAGAATCTGAAATAGATAAAATAACTCAAATGTTTGCAACTTATTTTATTAATAAAAAAGGAAGCTATTACAAGACAATTAGATTTTTCTAGTCTAATGGATGTGTCCTAAGGAATTCCCTAGGATCATCTGACATGTCTAGATTGTCTAAGAAATCTTGCCATTCTTCCTTAGCAAAATCCAAAGCCTCCTTTCTCAGTTTGTTTCTGCGTCTGAATCCAGAAGATCTTCTTCTTCTATGTGTCTTCACAAAGGATGCTGAAGAGGAGATCACTTTTGAAGTTGTCTGCTTGCTTGCAGATTCTTCAGTTGCTGCCTTGTTTAGATTTGCTTGAGTTGCTGCATTCAGTAGTGATGCCTTTCTGAAATCTCTCTTTGGAACCCAGATTCGCTTTTGGTTATACATCTTCGTGGAAAACTTACTAAAGTCCTTTTATAGACGTGTTACATTCATTGTCTTGAGTTTAATATTATTTAAGTACTGATTAAATTTTATCAGTATTCTAATAATGACTCTTGGAAATGTGATATAACAGTCTAACCTATTAAGATTCTCTAAATAGCTATGAATTTATGTTTGATCCGTTTTAACTGTCGTTTCTGTGTCAGTTTCACTTTGATAGTCTACCTTCGAAAAATCTAAAGAAATTATTATAATGTAAATGCATGCTGAAGTAGTATTGGTCAGAAAAACTATTTCATTAATATTTAAACTGGTGGATTACAATTAAAAAAAAAACTGGAACAGGATGATTCTAGAATTGATCCCTAGCTAGTGCATCTCGTGCCCAACGACGTCCACTATTGCTATAATCCACCTCTTCGTCTTCTAAATCAATCACTTATTCCTCTTCTATGTTTGGAAGAGAGCGGTAGAACTTCTTGTTGACCCTCATTTTCTTCTTCTTTGACCTCTTCATGCTTTTTCTCCGAGGCTTCATAGCAGCTACTGTTGAACCTCCTTTTGAAGGTCGTTTAGGTATTGTCGAAGTTGCCTCTTCTATAGAAAGTATTGTTGAGGACAGAGGCTGAGTTGTAGATGGCTCAGGAGCAGCTCGCCTCTGAGGGGATTAAATTGCCAAACTTGTAGAGATCTCGGTTGCGTCTGTTACGACGGATGCATTATGACTCTCCGTTAATGATTCCATATCTTTAGGTTGGTGATTGATGAAAATGACTTAGGATCTGGATGATTTTATGACGGCTTCTGTGGATACCAAGAGTGTCTAATTAATCCTTGTTTAAATTCTTGGAATAGAAACGACCACTAAGACTTCAAAGCATACACTTTACAAACCTTAATGACTCTTATTACTTGATTATTCTTCATCTTTGGAAACTGATCCTATAATGATGATCTGAGTTACATTTATTAGTGATATTTTTTTTCTCTTTCCTTTATTTTCCTTTTATTCTTTTTGATGTGACAAAAGGGGGAGAAATAATAGTAAGTATTTAAGTGGAAACTGAACTCAATGAATACCTGTCCTGTACATATTGGTCATTTATTTTCTTGTCATTTATTTTCTGTTTTTATGGTTACCTTTCCCAGAGTGTATTTTTAACTTTCTTGTACATAGGTCTAAGGAAAAACTTACAAACCTTAGACTTAGCCTATCAGACTCAGAAGGAGCTTGCAAACCTCATATTCTAGTGTTTCCAAAAAAAGTTAAAAAGTGAAACATATTTTAACTCTCTTGTACATAGTGTTAAGTAAGAGCTTACAAACCTCTGACTTATCCTATTAGACTTAGAAGAAGCTTACAAACCTCGTATTCTGATGTTGCCAAAGGAAATTAAAATGTTTTTATTTTGGTTTTCTTAAATATGGAACTAAGGGGGAGTTTACAAACCTCAACCTTGGAACTGTTTGATTCAGGGGGAGTTTGCAAACCTCAGACCCTGATGTTACTAAGAAGACTAATTTATTTTTTCTTGAAAAGTAGTTCTTGGTGTTAGAGTCAATAGAACTCACCTTGGACTATCAGACTAAGGGGGAGCTTACAAACCTTATACCCTATTGTTGCAGAGAAAATTAAATGTCCAACATTGTCCTTTAAATACTTGTGTTTGTCATCATAAAAAAGGGGGAGATTGTTAGAACAGGATTTGTTCTTGACATATTCTCTTTTGGTTTTGATGATAACAAAAGTATTAAAAGAACAATGGTTTATTTGATGTGTGTTTTATTTATGCAGGTTCTTGTACATAAATAATCAGAATATATTTTACTTAGACACACTTGAGAGTTGCTTCATTGCTAGCTTCTGGTAGCAGAGTCTGAAGAACAATTGCTAGTGTGGCTGTAGACTGCTATTTTCGACGCACAGTGGATTGATCAGAGAACACGAACAGTAGGAGCTGGTCGAAATATTTTGACTCAGGAATTGGTGCTAAAACTAAAAAGTCAGTCGAAGGTGGTGCGGAAGCAAGAACAAGTTGTTTTGAATTTTTTATAAGTAATAAAGAAGTTCATTTTCGACAGTTAAGTTTGGAGGACTATCTCGACAGATGATTTGAAATTCAAAATTGAGAGGGAGATGCAGTTTGAGAGAACAGACGCGTGGAGCATATCCAAGGTGAAGGAAGCATGCAAGATGCCATTTGTCACATTTAGGGGAAATAGCTGTTAGTGACAGTTGTTTTGTTTATATATTACTAGGTAGTCATAGGAAGAAAAAAGTGTGTGCATTTCAAAATTGTACAAGTTATTCAAATTACTCAAAGTAACCGTGTGAGAGAAACGAGTCATTATGGAAAAAATGTACGTTTGAGAAAAACACCAGTTTATTGCTTGCAGTTCTTTATGAAATTTCAGTTTATTTACAATACTCTTTAAAATTCTGCAAATTTTATTCTTGTCACTTTACTTTCATTTCACCAGTCATTTACCAATTCCAAGTTCCATTTACCTTAGTTAGTCGAAAATTACAAATTGTGAAAACAATAATAAAACAATGATGAAAAGGTTAGAGTTTTACTCAAATTGTCAACATTTCTAAATGCACTATGTCCTAGGATTTGTATGGTCGATCCTGTTAGTAAACTAATTTCACAAATTATAAGACCAGAGGTTGTTTGCTGAATTTCAAGGCGAACAAATTGGAACGCCCAGTGGGACTATTGTGCGTTTTGACAATTTTTTAGACCTTTATTTTTAAATTTTCCTTTCCTTTGTAGTCGTCTTCGTTTTGTTGTATGAAATTAATGGCGGTAAGATTGCCAAAAATAACGAAGAGAGACCCAGAAAGAGACGAGTACGCAGAATGGCGAATCCAAATCCCCCTAACAACCAGAATCCCGCGAATAACGAAGTGCCACCCCCTAATCCTTCGACTGGGGGCAATACGGCCTTAATATCCGTGTCAGAGGCTATGCCATCAACAACGGGTTCGACGCCTGCGCATTCGATTCCCCAAAATGCTCCAAGTTTTTCTACTATGGGGTCTCAAATGCAACAAATGACACCCCCTCCTCCAAGAAGCACATACAGGCCTTTTTTGTCTGGTTTTACGATGCCTCTATCAAACCAAGATCAACCATATGGAATGCCAACTACGGTGATGGCAAGTTTACATAATGCGCCACCAATATATTCAGATCCTATGATTAACGTAACTTCGCCTTTGCAAGGATCAGGATCTGGCGCAAACCATATAGGGAGAATGACTCAGCCTTTGGCAACAGGGTATCAAACCTATATGCCAAGTATCACAAACAATTCTGCGCAAGTGATTAGGCAACAAATGGATGAGAGTAACCATGACATGGTTCAGATGTTGACTCAATAAATGGGGGTTGTGTTTAACCCATTGATTCAAAATACCACTCAAATGAACCAATAATTGGCAGCGCAAATGGCGCGTATAGCCGATTTTTTTGGTGTTCCCCAACCCACTCAAAGAGACTAGGTAGCCCAGAACCCAAGGATAGTCGTCGAAAAGGAACCTACTATAAACCAAAGACAAATAAATGTTCCTCCGGCAAACCCTAGAGACTAAGAAGCAATGGTCAAACCACCCCGGGTCGAAATGCCTGTTCAGCAAGAACCTGTGAGGGTGATAGTAAATAGGGATCAAAATGCCGATGATGTTGTGCAACGAATATGTTGTAATAACATGCTAGCAGAAAACAATTTAGCAGCCATGGTCGAAAGAATAATGGCTCGAAATGGAGTAAATGTAGGACTACAGAGACCTAGTTACACATAACCATTATCTAAATATATATTGCAGGAAGATTTACCACCAAGATGGAAAATCCCCAAGTTCACTAAGTTTTCAGGAGACACAAGTGAATCGACAGTCGAACATGTGGCCCGTTACTTGATCGAAGCAGGCGAAATAGCGCACAATGAGAACTTGAAGATAAAATATTTTCTGAGTTCTCTAACGAAAAATGCTTTTACTTGGTTCACATCTTTGCCTACAGGTTCGGTCCATACATGAACCCAGTTGGAGAGAATGTTCCATGAACAGTTTAATATGGGACAAACAAAGATAAGTTTGAAGGAATTGGCTAGCGTCAAGAGAAAATTCTCTGAGCCAATTGATGATTACTTGAATAGATTTAGGTTGATTAAAGCAAGATGTTTCACACAAGTGCCTGAACATGAGTTGGTCGAAATGGCCGCTGGTGGCCTTGATTATTCGATCCGAAAGAAATTAGACACACAATATTTGAGAGACATGGCCCAATTGGCTGATAGAGTTAGACAGGTCGAACGGCTAAAGGCTGAAAATGCTAGAGCAAATAGAATAAAAAAGAGAGAGTGGCTTAAGTCGGAATGTGTCAAGATGAGGACGAAAGTGAATCATCAAATTTCGACGAACAAGAAATTGATTTGGCAGAACTGAAACAGGGTTCGCCATATGCTTATAAAGTTTTGGCCCCGTCGAACGGGAAGGACCCAGTCGAGTCTGAAAAGAATGATAAGTTCCCCAAAAGGACTTATACATTCGACGTTACCAAGTGTGACGAAATATTCGATTTATTAGTCAAGGATGGCCAACTGATAATGCCACCTGGTACTAAAGCGCCTCCTCTAGAACAACAAAAGAAGAGAGGTTTTTGTAAGTACCATAATTGCTTGGGTCATAAAACGTCTCAATGTTTCCTTTTCAGGGATTTGGTGCAGAATGCAATTCGCGGTGGAAGACTAAAATTCGGCGACAAATCAAAGTCGCAGATGAAAATTGATTCCAATCCGATGTAGGTGGCGGAAACCCATTATGCTGAGCCATTTACAATGAATATGGTGGAGGTTGAAGAAGGTTTTGACTACAACTTTGAGATGATCGAGGCTACTGAAGGCTTTGACAACAATGTGAATGTGGTGGAGATCACTGAGATCCTCGCTGATGAAAGTGATGTCGAAGAGGTCTCCAATGCCTTCATGAACCAGCCAGTGATGATCAAGGTTACTGAACACCTTGATGAAGGAGTCATAGAAAACTGCATCAACAGTGAAGCTACTGAAGGCTTCAGTGACATTAACAACAAGGCCACTGAGGGCCTCAACAACATTAATATGGAAATTGCAGAAGTTTTCGACAACGTCAAAGATGAAGCTGCTGATAGCTTCACCCAAACCAACAAAGGGACTGCTGGAGGTTCCTGCAAACCAGTTGCTGTAGGGATTCTTCGACGGATAATGGAAGACCCTAAGGAGAAAGCGGTCGAGTTTTGCTGCCAACATGATGTCAAAGGCTTACCTGTCAAGATTCACACAAAAGGTGATCATGAAGATTTTGACCTAGCTAAGAAGAAACATGAGGTTGACGAAGGCCTCAGCATGAGAATGAACAAATTGAACATTGCGACTGAGCCAACCGCCAATGTAAACATGGTGGAAGTATCCCAGAAAGTCCCAGTGCAAATCGACGAGGAGCGTCGATGAGAAGAGTATCAGAAGGTGGCATACCCAAAAGAAGAAGAGAATTTGGTAGAGTTTATTCAAAGATGCCAGAAGAAAAGATCTGAGGTGATGTTATGCCCTCGCTGCAGCGCTGTTTTCGACAAGAAGGCAACATAAAACTTGGAAGGAGTCGAGAGGGCTAAAAGGAGAGGAAATTGGGGGGAAGTACCATCTTCGAGAAAAGAGAGATTCGACCCTAGAAGGGAAGATCATAATAAGCAAAGGCTGGGAGAAAGGTATCCAAACACCTTCAAACCTACAAACAAAGCCCCAGATGATAAGTGGGTTCAACTAATTCGCCAGGCTCAGGGCCAGAAGAAATGGAAGAACTTTGAGGTGCAAAGGGGCTCCTCTTTGACAGGGAAGAAATAAAATGAGAAGCCCAGGAGAATGCCTTACCCTTCCGAGAATTATAAGGGTAAGAACCCAATGTCGAAATCTCAATGGAGGAGGTTTCAAAGGCGAAATAAGGCGGAGAGAGAAGCTGCAGGAAAAAGCAAGGCGGAAACTAGCAGCAACATCCAAACTATGAGTCAGAGAGAGGAGCCCATAGACAATGAACAACACAGTGTCCCTGAACAAGTGTCGTCAAAAGATGATACAAACAGAGATGACGAAATGACTGATGACCTCAAATCAGAATCAGAGGCGTCCTTCGACGTAATGTGTAACATAGTCTCAGTGCTCCCTAGGGATTACGATCAGGTGATGGAGGTCGAGGAGGAAGAGGAAGTCATGGAAAGCGAAACCACAAGACACAAACCAGTGTGCTACTATATAATGAATAACGGATGCGTCAAAGAGCAGAACGCGTTTTTTGAGAGGCCATATGACTCCATGCGAAGCCACCTTAAACCTCTATTCATAAAAGGAAATGTGGGAAATGTGGGGGTAAACAAAATCCTAGTCGATGGAGGAGCGGCAGTAAATCTAATGCCGCACTACATGCTGAAAAAGATTGGGAAGGATGATTCAGACACCAAGCCCCACAACATGGTTCCGTCGAACTATGAGGGAAAAGTAGGAACAACAATGGGTGTGATACTTGTAGATTTGATAGTCGGAACAATTACTAGGCCAACGATGTTCATGGTGATAACTTCAAAGGCAAATTACAATCTCCTCTTGGGGAGAGAATGGATACACGGCATAGGTGCCGTTCCTTCGTCAATGCATCAGAGGATAACAATCTGGCGCGCTGATGGAATAATAGAGAACATAGAGGCTGATCAGAGCTATTTTCTAGCTGATGTAAACCACATTGATCGCCGAAGTTTTGACAGAAACTTGGCCCACATTGCTCCTTGCAGTCCAACCACATTCGACATGACGATAACTGATAACGCTTTCTGTTCGCTATACCTCTATCCCACACATGGGTTCCATTGGGATAAGGAGGTTGTTGGTGAGGCGAATTACATCTTCGGCACTGCACACATACAACCAACTGGATGGGGGTATCGAGTTCAGTGAAAATGAGTGAGTCACTAGCGCTCGAAAAGATCGCGACTTATGTAGCCGAGAACAAACTCAAAGCGGCTCTAGAGGCAGAAGTGAAGTACATGGCTGTCGAAGCCAATCAGGTCGAAGGCGACCAACAATATCCTTACAAGGATTTGGACGAAAATTCGCTCGATGGAGAATTGGGCGAATGGCAAAATCAAAGGCTTGATGCCATTTACGACAATGAGCCTCTGGGTTTTGAGAAGGATCCATTGTCAAAAAATATGAAGATGGTGGCGCAGGATCCGCTTCAAGAAATCAACTTGGGATTGGGGACAGAAAAAATGCCAACCTACATAAGTGCAAAAGTTGATCCCCAGTTCAAAGTCAAAATAGTCCGGTTGCTGAAAGAGTTTAAAGATTATTTTGCGTGGGACTATGATGAGATGCCTGGCCTGGACAGAAGTTTGGTCGAATTGCAGCTGCCCATAATTCCTGGGAGGAAGCCTGTAAAGCAAACCCCAAGGCATTTCGCCCCAGAGATCCTGTCGAAGATCAAAGAGGAAGTCGAAAGGCTTCTCAAATGTAAATTTATCCGTACGACCAGGTATGTCGAATGGATTGCTAACATAGTTCCAGTAATAAAGAAAAATGGCAAGTTAAGGGTATGTATTAATTTTCGAGACTTAAATTCAGCTACCCCAAAGGATGAGTATCCTATGCCAGTGGCGAAAATGCTTGTCGATTCTGCCGCAGGCCATGAGTACCTCAGTATGCTTGATGGGTACTCTGGCTATAACCCAATTTTTATTGCTGAGGAAGATGTTCCAAAAATGGCGTTTCGATGCCCAGGAGCCTTAGGCACCTACGAATGGGTGGTAATACCTTTTGGCTTGAAAAATGCTGGAGCCACTTATTAGCAAGCAATGAATTCGATTTTTCACGATTTCATTGAGACTTTTATGTAGATTTATATTAATGACATTGTTATTAAGTCTGTTTCAGGAGAAAGTCACATTGACCATCTTTGACAGTCCTTTGAAAGGATGAGGAAGTATGGTCTAAAAATGAATCCTCTCAAATGTGCGTTTGGTGTGCAGGCGGGAGACTTCCTAGGCTTTGTGGTCCACAAGAAGGGGATCGAAATAAACCAAAACAAGGCCAAAGCAATAATGGAGACGAAAGCGCCATCAATAAAGAAGGAATTGCAGTCTCTACTTGGGAAGATTAATTTTCTCAGGAGGTTCATCTCCAACCTTAGTGGGAAGATGCAAGCCTTATCTCCTCTACTTCGACTAAAAAAGTAAAGCTTTGCATGGGGGCAAGAGCAACAAGATTCTTTCGACAAAATCAAGGAGTACTTGACGCATCCCCCTATTTTGATGTCACCTTGTAGAAGTAGAAGTATGAGGCTGTATATAGCCGCGTCAGATAAGACAATAGGGAGTATGTTAGCCTAAGAGGATGAAAATGGTGTCGAAAGAGCCATTTATTACCTCAGTTGAGTCTTAAATGATGCAGAAACTAGATATAGTGTGATCGAAAAGTTGTGTTTATGTGTATACTTTTCATGTATGAAGTTAAAGCACTATATAAAACCAGTTGATGTTTATGTTTCTTCCCATTTTGACGTAATAAAACATATGTTATCTAAACCTATTTTGCAAAGTCGAATTAGAAAATGGGCTTTAGCATTAACTGAATATTCCTTGACATACTTACCATTAAAAGCTGTCAAAGGACAAGTGGTGGCTGATTTCATAGTCGACCATGCCATAAACGAAGAGTCTGTGGACTATGTCGAAATAGAGCCTTGGAAGTTATATTTCGATGGATTTAGTCATAAGAATGGAACTGGTGTAGGAGTTTTGATTATTTCTCCTAAAAGAATTCCAACAAAATTCAAGTATAAAGTCGAAGGACTGTGTTTAAATAATGAAGCTGAATACAAAGCTTTAATAGCAGGACTTAAAATTTTATTGGAATTGGGGGCAACTAGAGTCGAAATAATGGGAGACTCTGAGTTGGTAGTAAAGCAAATAACCAAGAAGTACAAGTGTGTCAAAGAAAATTTGATCATGTACTTCTTAAAAGCTAATCGACTTTTGAAGAAGTTCGATATGGTTACAGTTCGACATATTCCTCGAATAGAAAACCAGGAGGCAAACGATTTAGCACAAATAGCCTCCGGATACAAAGTGTCTAAAGAGAAATTGCAGAAAGCCATCAAAGTAAGAGGAAGAGTCGTGTCAACTAGGTTATCCCTATCAGACCTGGAGACAATAAAGCTAGGATACGCTGACGAAAAAAACTTTGAGATTTTTAATGTGGATGATTCAAGGGTTGAAGATTGTGTAGCGAGTGATTTTTGGATGTGGTTGCGAAGCACGATCGCTCTGGTACTACAGTTCGATTCATTTTTTATCCTATTAAAGCTGATGAAGGAAGGGAAATAGATGTCTCCAACTAACCCTGCTTGCATACTGAGATTAAACAGTCGAAACTGTTGGTTTACAGATGCTACAAAGATTCGGGGTTTCTCCTAGGTTATTTTGTTGACGAAAGGGGTGCTTTAGGCTATCGGTTAGGATGTTAGGACGAATTTATGAAAGTATGGGATTTTGGGTTTTTGTTTAGTGTGCTCGCTAAGATTTTTTCTTTCAATCTTATGCCTACGTATTCCCGTTTACCAAAACAGGGAAATCAGAGCGTTCGTAGTTCCTCCTATTCTATGGGAGGAAATGGTTGTTTTGGTGTCTTGTTCAAAGCCCAAGACGTGAAGCGAAAGGTGATTTGTATCTTGTTCAAAGCCCAAGATATGAAGCTGAAAGGTCTATTTGTATCTTGTTCAAAGCCCAAGATATGAAGCTGAAAGGGTTGGTCTTTAGAGAGAATTTGTCACCTCTAAAGAGGGGGTTGTATGTCACAACTGTTTATAAAGGAGAATTACTTTAACCGGGATATGTGAATCCGGTAATGCCATAATTTCCTTTATAGGGGATTTTAACCTGAAGGAGAAGACTTTAACTCAGTGTAGAGCAATGCTATATTTCCTTAGGAATTTCTCATGCTAAAAGAGGGACAGTGGCATGGATATAGATGATCCAGAGGCTTGCCGCTTACAGCGATTAGATGAAGGGGAAAGAGTTGTTAATGTTTGTGTACTGTGAACGAGGCACAACTTTGATGCTAAAAGGTTGATTGGATCAACCAGTGGTTTTCTTATACAAAGCCTAAGAGGAGGCTAATATGTGTCTCGTACAAAGCCCGAGAGAGAGGCTAAAAGGTTTTGACTCAACGAGGGAATCTTTTGGTATCTCACATAAAGCCCGAGATGAAGGCTATTTGACTCAACAAGAGAGTTTTTGTATCTCGTACAAAGCCCGAGATGGAGGCGAGGGAGTCTCTTATGTGTCTCGTACAAAGCCCGAGAGAGAGGCTAAACATTGTTTGACTCCGCTGGGGAGAATCATTGTACAAAGCCCAAGAGAAGGCTATGGCGACTGTTTCAGTTGAGTGACAGGTCCAGTATGCTGATTTAAAGAGAAAATCAGTTCTTATATGAGTACTGTTTGCACTCAAGGATTTGATTCGAGGATCAGGGATATTTCCTTCTCTTTGAGGAATTGGGAAATCCAAAGGGTATTGAGACTGTCCGAGTCTACGGGGTTCCTTCCTATTCTTGAAGGGTGCTTGAGAATGTCTTTGAGACTCAAGGAAATTAGACTATCCAAGTCTAGAGTTTCATCTTTTGTACTATGCTTTGAGAAACAGTAGTAGACTCTACGAAAGGACTGTTCTATGCAGATGACTAATTTCTGTTCCTATACCTCTAGGAGGTCGTTGGGACAATTTGTACGAATCCCAAGAGGAGGCTGGAAGCTTTTAAGAAGCCGAGGGACAATTTGTACTAAGCCCAAGAGGAGGCTATCATTCCCGGAGGAAGAAATCATTTATACGAAGCCTAAGAGGAGGCTGTGAATACTTCTAAGAAGCCGTAGGGTCCTTGTACTAAGCCCAAGAGGAGGCAGGGTTGCTTTTAGGAAGCCGATGGGTCCCCAAACCCCGAGAAATTCAAGACAGGCTATTCACGAGGAATAGATCAAGCCAGGAAAGTTCGAGAATTTGGAAGAAACTCAAGAGATGCCATTCACGGAGAAAAGATCATCTCTGGGGAATAGAGTTTCTTGACAAGTACTTTTAAGAAGCCTGTGGGTCCCCAAACCCCGAGAAGTTCAAGACATACCATTCACCGAGAATAGATCAAGCCAGGAAAGTCCGAGAATTTGGAAGAAACTCAAGAGATGCAATTCACGGAGAAGAGATCATCTCTGGGGAGTAGAGTTTCTTTGACAACTTCTACGAGTCACAGTCTGAGAAAGGGTTCAAAAAGAATCTGCCTTTCACATCTCCATATTGTCTAACCCCAAGAGGAGGGAAGACTGTGTCTGGTAATCCTATGGGGATCTAGTTTTGACTATTTAAGAGTGATCAACGGGCTTAATGCTAGACGTAGTTGCCGGGGAAACTCTAAATATCTATACTATTATTACACAGTTGATATGAGTTTATGGAAGAAGACTTACAGTGAAACAGCCCCACAATACAGTTATATGTATATGAAAGCGGTAAATGAAAGCATATAAACACTTACTCAGTTGTAGAGCTTCCATGTTGTTTGGTTAGTTGTTCAACAAAGAAAGATTGAAAACAACAGTATATTCAAAATCAAAGGAGAAAGTGCTTTGAAAAAGAAAGATTTGGGGCTTACAGCTCAAGGAGAGGCCCAAGGTTTTATAAGTGAGCGCACTGTTGTTTTTGTACAGAGGGACTTATACAAGTGACTGAGGCCCAAAAAGGTTTTCTATACAAAGAGATGGGTCTTACACTCTCTCAAGAGGCCCAAAAGGTTTAAAGAAAAAGAGTGGGGCTTATAACACGAGGGTAGGCCCAAATGGCGATCGCGCCGAGATTTTCTTTTAACGCAGAGGGACTTATACAATAAGTGAGGCCCAAAATTGTTTTGGTTAAAAGGGGGTTGCATCTTACACTCAATTAGAGGCCCAAAAGTTTTGAATGGGTCTTATAGCTCAAGGAGAAGCCCAGTTGATTTTTTTCAAAAGGCGACGATCGCGCCGTTTGTTTTTGACGGTATCGGGACTTATACAATACACTGAGGCCTAAAAATGATTTGGTCAAAAAAAGATTGGGTCTTACACTCTATTAGAGGCCCAACAAGGTTTTGAAAATGATTTATGAGGGTTGAAAGTCAAAGAAACCCTAATTTTAATCTTTAAAAGTAAATATTTTAAAGAAAATAAATGAAAAATACCAAATAGGTTTGAATAAACCACTTGTGATTTTTGTTTAATGTTTGAAAAATGAGGTATAAATCACGAGATATTTAAACTCATTAGGTCTTGATTTTCAAAGTAAATATTCACTTTTAAAATGTTTAAAAACAATTAAAAATGAATTTATTCACAAAAATACTAGTTATATTAAATAAATAATATAAATCTAATTTTTTTGTGGAATAAAATATTTCAACATTTTTATGATTTTTTGCAAAAAGAATCAGTAAAAAATAATTAAAATTGAGTGAGTTATTAATTTTTCAAATCATTAACAAAATAATATGAAAAATAAGAAAATAGGAAAAAGTGATAAAAAAAAAGGTCTGGGGCGAGGTGGATTCGAACCCCAGACCTTTCGCTCGCTAGTACACACAAACCAGTTGATCAACCACTAGGGCGCAATGCCAATTCATTAATAACATGGCAAGTGAAAAATATATATCAAACTAGTTGGATTTTCTGAAAATGGCGCCATGGCCATCTTCTTCCTCAAGCTCTGATGCGTGAAGCCCTCTATCTCACTCATCTCTCAACCATTTGACATTATTCAAACACCAAACTCATGCATTTTTTCACAAGGAAGAAGATGGCAATACCCAATTTCATTCATTTTCAGTGTATAACAAATTATATCATTGTGGCCGTATGAACCCTAATTTTGCAAAAGCAATCATGCATACATGATTATGAGTCCTATGACCAAATTTTTTGAGGGAAAACAATCAACATATGACGGCAAGCAATTGGCAAAAATATCATGCGAGGAAATATGCATGGATCATGGAGTTGGAGTTTTGAGGCTTACCTTGATGCAAGCTGAAATGAAACTCTGCAAAAACTTTGTTCTAGTTGTGAATTAATGATCCCTACAGCATCAATGGATGTTATGGAGTGTGTTGCAAGCTTTGGATCACTTTGAAACTCTTTGGATCAAGCTGGAGACCTCCACCTGCATAATTGAGGCATAATGGCTTGGTTGAAGGGTAATTTTGAGCCTGAGGTGTTACAGTCAGTGTTTAAGTGTTTGGACACCTCAAATACATCATATGTGATGTGTTTGAGCAATTGGAATTGATTGCTTAAGGCTACAACTCAAAACCCGATAGTGGTTACTCAAAAACCAAGAAACTTGAGGTTTAAGGAAGAATGAGAGAAAGCAGTGCTGTAACTGGCTTTGGTGTGAGTTGAATGATCCATTAGAACCTCTATTTATAGGTGATCAACTTTTGTCTTGGAGGAATAGTGAATGGCTGCTGGATCATATCACATTCGCATGGATTGACTTGGAGGATTTCTTCTCAAGCAAGGCAAACTAGCCACCCCCAAGAGCAGGGCTATGCCTTGACCAAAATCACATTCTTCAGATGTTTTTATTGTTGTTTAATCAGAGAACTTGACTGAGTAGAGTGGCTTTGTTGAAAATGCACTATTCCACATTAATGCCCTTTGAATTCAAGGCAAAATGTGCCAAAGTGGATGAATTTCAAGTTGGAATATTCCTTGGCTTTTTGACTCAGCCCTATCAGTTGGATCAGTTGGTTCATGATCAGGTTGAAGGCATGTGGCATAGTGATCATTTCTTTTGACTCAGAAATCGTGGATGGCACAAAACTCCCAAACTGATTTTTCATGGCAACCTTGACATGGTGTGTTGTGGCAGCCATAATTCTTGGCACAAGTGGATTGGTTTCATACTATTGAGTTGCTTGGATTCTTGGCAACATTTGCAACAACATTGATGTTTATCTTTGGAACTGATTCAGCTTGTAACTGTGTGAAAAAGCCTCACAAGTTTTGGTGTTTCCAACAAAATCTGTCTTGGACAGAATTTTTTCTAACTGTTGGAAAAGTGGTACTTTCATGTTTTCAGCCATTTTGGCTCACTCATAGCTCAAAATCCACAATGAATTGGAGTTAGGTCTAGTTGAAGTTTTTGTAGAGGGCAATGAGATCTACAAATCATGCCTTGGATGGGAGAAAATGGCTTTGTGGTTTAGGAGTTATGACCCTCCAAAGTTGGTACCCTAGCCACTTTATTTTTAACTTAGAAAATTTTCTAAGTTTTTATGGTTACCCCTTTTACAAGTTATCCAACTTTTCTTGATTTTTCTTGATGAATGATGATTCAAATCATACATTAACATCATTTTAGGGTTAAAAATCCATTTTTGTGAAAAATCTCAAAAAGTCAAAGTTGACTTTTGTGCACAGTTAGACAAGTTGAAGATCATGTCATTCCTTGATTGATCCTTTGTCTAAGGTTCTGAGAGGGCTTGAAACCCTAATTTTGATTGTAGTGGATGCTCACCATCTTTGGGGAGACTGATGAAGTATGATGGTTCCTCCATATTGTGATGATGATTTTCACAATGATGGGAAATCTTAGTGGTCAAAATTTGGGGTATGACAGATGCCCCTATTTAATCTTCTTGGACCCGAAGGTGTGAATGACGAAGGTATTCGGGCATTCGGGGTGCAAGAAGATTAAATATCGGATTACCCAAAATTTTGATGGTGGTTATGAATGGCATCTTGCACATTCATCTTCTTTTACTAAGCAATGATGCTTAGAAAAGGTAAACTTCCCCTCGATCCTGGTCTTTAGCCAAGGAGCTGGTCTCAGTTTTCCTTTGAAATAAACCTCCCCTCGATCCTGGTCTTCAGCCAAGGAGATGGTCTCAATTTTCTTTTGAAATAAACCTCCCCTCGATCCTGGTAGGAAACCAGGGAATTGGTCTCAGTTGCTGATTTAAACTTCCCCTTGATCCTGGTTTCCTACCAAGGAACTGGTCTTAGTTTCTTTCGTCAATAAACTTTATTGATAAGGGACGCTATTCGTAGCGGCTTTCCTTCAAACTTCTCGCCGAATTTTCCTGGGGAGATGCCATTTGAGTGGAAAAAGTTTTGATGTCAGACTTGCTGGGGAACCCAGTCGTCTGAGTTGTAGAGGTGCACAAACTTCTCTGTATGGAGACACCATTTGTCGAATCTACTGGGGAAAACGAGTCCCTTAAGAGACTGCTTTCGTTCGGGGTCTTTACATCATACTTTTCTCGAAGATCTTCTCGGAGAAATGCCATATGATGTGATCCGATTTTGAGGTGCCGATGACCTTTTCATCAGTGGGTTTTTCAGAGAAAAACTGCCGTACTGCCGAATCTCCGATTTAGGAGGCTTTCTCTCGGGATTTTCTTTAATCCGGGAAAACAAGGATATTATCTTCAATGGTGAAGAGTGACATTGGTCTAAAGCTCTCTGGCTTTTTAGAGGTTCAAGTTATCAAAGTGGTCAAGGGACCAACTCCAATCCTGAAATAAACTGGAAAAGAGATTGTTCAGACGTAACACTTCCTGACGAGGAAAAGGCTGACAACTCGATTGAGAGGACTTTTATCACTCGGGGACAAGATCGACTAGAGTGATAGTGATGCAATATGAATGTGAATGCAAATCAATAATGCATGATGTATGTATGTATGTGCTAACACAACTGATGCAACATACAAACTAAAAGACGAACACGACTGGATACTCGGCCACTGCTGGAGATGAAAGGTATCGCTGGTTCCAGATAAAAACTTTGCCTTTCTTAGGAGAGATAGTCCCTGTTGGGAGCTACGTTGGTCGGGCTTAGGAGATAAGAACTCGGCCGAAGCGTGTCAGACGAAACAAGGTCTCTGACATAGTTGATCCCTTCATTCAGGCGTACTGGCATAGAAGGAGTACTTTGATTCCGTACTTTGAGGTTCGATTACTTCTGGAGAAGCGACCGATGTTCTTCTGATGTTCAACAGTCAAAAGAAATTGTCGTCTTTATTAAAAAGCAGAAAAAGTTTTAACAAGTAAATTCATTTTTGTTTTATTTCAAGAATCGTCGACCATGTTAACAACGTCGTTATGTAAAGCTAAAACAAATAAGAATTACAAACAAAAGCACAAAGGCTCAAATTTTATTGATAAGATGGAGATCATCCAGACGCGTGATTCCATAGAGTATATACAAAGTTTGAAAATGGTAATTTACAGGGAAAAGGGCTACGTTGAAACATAACGACCACTATCCTTCTACCAACTTTGAATTCGGGACATCCTGAGCTTCTGTTGAAGATGACCTTGACTGGAGTTTTCCTCCGATAGATGGTGTAACTGCTGCTGAGGGACTTGCCTCTGTTGAACATAGTTATTTGCCATTATCCCTAATTTTTTCCTGGATTGTACTATGATGTTTCCAATCCATCGGGATGATTTTTTTCATGTCTCTAACTTTTGCCTGGACCGCCCTTTCGGGTTTTTAATCCACCGAGACGTTTTTTTAGGCGAAGTATTTCTTGACTACATCAACATTCGTGGGGTAGGAAAATTCCTCTCCGTCCATGGTTGCAAGTCTCAAGGCGCCTCCTGAGAAAGCTTTCGTGACCACATAGGGGCCATCATAATTTGGGGTCTATTTGCCCCGAGCGTCAGTGAGAAATGATTGTATCTTCTTGAGCACGAGGTCTTATTTTCTGATAACACGAGGTCGGACCTTTTTGTCAAACGCCCTCTTCATTCTCTGTTGATACAATTGACCATGGCATAGTCCCGTTATTCTCTTTTCTTCGATCAGATTCAGTTCGTCGTGTCGACTTTGACACCATTCAGCTTCGGTGAGCTTAGCTTCCATTAATACTCGGATTGACGGGATCTCTACTTCTATGGGGAGCACTGCTTCCATGCCATACACTAGAGAGAAAGGGGTTGCCCCTGTTGAAGTACGGACAGATGTGCGATAACCGTGAAGAGCAAAGGGTAGCATCTCGTGCCAGTCTTTATAGGTTACAACCATCTTTTGAACGATCTTCTTGATGTTCTTATTACCCGCTTCTACCGCTCCGTTCATCTTGGGTCGGTAGGGAGATGAGTTATGATGTTCAATCTTGAACTCTGCGCACAACTCCTTCATCATCTTATTGTTCAAGTTAGATCCATTATCTGTGATGATCTGGCTTGGAACACCATAACGACAGATGATATTGTTTTTGATAAATCGGACCACCACTTGTCGGGTTACATTGGCGAATGACGCTGCTTCAACCCACTTGGTGAAATAGTCAATGGCTACCAGGATGAACCGATGTCCGTTTAAAGCCTTAGGTTCGATCAAGCCAATCATGTCGATTCCCCATATGGAAAAAGGCCATGGGGAAGAGAGAACTTTGAGATGTGATGGCGGTACATGAATTTTGTCGGAATATATCTGACACTTGTGACACCTCCTCATATACTTGTAGCAGTCAGATTCCATGGTCAACCAGTAGTACCCTGCTCTGAGAATTTTTCTCGCCATTGTGTGTCCGTTGGCATGAGTTCCAAAGGATCCTTCATGAATTTCTTTCATCAGCATTTCTGCTTCTGGTCTGTCTACGCATCGGAGCAAGACCATGTCAAAATTTCTCTTATAGAGAGTGTTACCGCTCAAGAAGAAATTTCCAGCCAATCTTCTGAGGGTTTTCCTGTCTTTTCTTAGTGCCCCAGGTGGGTACTCTTGTTTCTGAAGGAAGCATTTGATATCGTGATACCAAGGTCTGTCGTCTAGGACTGCTTCAACCGTGAAGATGTAAGCGGGCCGTTCAAGGCGCATTATGTCGATCTTAGGTAAGTCGTTCCATTGACCTACACTAATCATGGAAGAGAGTGGCTAATGCATCAGCCATGTGATTCTCCTCACGAGGGATATGATGAAACTCAACTCTGTTGAAGAAAGGTAGCAACCTTCTTGCGTAATCTTTGTAAGGGATCAATCCTGATTGGTATGTGTTCCAATCTCCTTTTATCTGATTGACAACCAAAGCTGAATCGCCGTATACGTCCGAGTTTTTGATCCTTAAATCAATTGCTTCTTTGAGACCCATGATACATGCTTCGTATTCGGCCTCGTTGTTCGTACATTTGAACGTAAGTTGAGCAGTGAAAGGAATGTGGGTACCCTGAGGGGTAACAATGATTACCCCAATTCCATTTCCATAATGATTAACTGCTCTGTCAGAGATTAGTCCCCATTGGGAACCTGGTTCTGGCCCTTCACTGGGTAACGGTTCATCGCAATCTTTCATTTTTAGATACATGACATCTTTGTCTGGGAAGTCAAACCCGATTGATTCTTGATTGTCAATCGGTTGATGAGCCAAATGATCGGCTAAAATACTTCCCTTAACGGCTTTCTGAGCGTGGTACTCTATGTCATATTCTGATAATAACATCTGCCAACATGCGATTCTTCCCGTGAGAGCAGGCTTCTCGAAGACATACTTGATTGGATCCATTTTGGAGATTAACCAAGTAGTATGACGAATCATGTATTGGCGAAGACGTTTGGCTGCCCAAGCCAAAGCGTAGCAAGTTTTCTCAAGCATCGTGTACCGAGTTTCGCAGTCGGTGAATTTCTTGCTCAAATAGTAAATGGCAGACTCTTTCCGTTTGGTTTCGTCTTGTTGGCCAAGTACACATCCCATTGAGTCCTCTAGAACTGTGAGGTAAATGATCAGTGGTCTTCCTTCCACTGGAGGTGATAGAATCGGAGGATTCGACAGATATTCCTTAATACTGTCGAAGGCGGTTTGGCAATCTTCTGACCAAACGCAATCCTGGTTCTTTTTGAGTAATTTGAAAATCGGCGCACACGTGGCGGTCATGGGGAATATGAATTTGGAGATGTAGTTCAAACGTCCCAAGAATCCTCTGACTTGTTTTTCAGTTTTCGGAGAAGACATTTCTTGAATGGCCTTGACCTTGTCAGGATCAACCTCAATTCCTTTCTGGCTGACGATGAACCCTAGTAGTTTCCCTGAACGGACACCGAAGGTGCACTTGTTAGGATTCAAGCGGAGCTTGAATTTTCTTAAACGTTCGAACAATTTTGACAGATGTTCAACGTGCTCATTCTCTGTTTTTGATTTTACAATCATATCATCGACATATACCTCGATTTCTTTGTGTATCATGTCATGAAACAGAGTAGTCATGGCCCTTTAATAGGTTGCCCCGAAGTTCTTCAAACCGAAAGACATTACCTTGTAACAAAAGGTACCCCATGGGGAAATGAACGAAGTTTTCTCCACGTCTTTCGGTGCCATTTTGATCTGGTTATAGCCCGAGAATCCATCCATGAAGGAGAAGACTTTGAACTTTGCTGTACTGTCTACCAGCATGTCAATGTGTGGTAAAGGAAAGTCGTCCTTTGGACTAGCCTTATTTAGATCCCTGTAATCGACACACATTCTGACCTTTCCATCCTTTTTCAGAACGGGTACGATATTGGCTAACCATTGAGGATATTCTGACGTGGCGAGGAAACCCGCATCAATCTATTTCTGTACCTCCTCTTTGATTTTGATGGCCATGTCCGGGTGAGTCCGTCTCAACCTCTGCTTTACTGGCAGACATTCCAATCTCAACGGTAAATGATGTTCCACGATGCTGGTATCCAACCCTGGCATATCCTGATAGGACCAAGCGAATACATCGGGAAATTCTTTAAGAAGCTTTATCAAACTCTCTTTGGCAGTTGGACTGAGAAGTGCCCCAATCCTGATTTCTATTCTCTCTTGTTCTGAACCCAAGTTTACCGTTTCCAACGGTTCTTTATGAGGTTCAATGGACCTTTCCTCTTGTCTGAGTAGTCGGGAGATCTCTTCTGGAATTTCGTTGTCAACTTCTTCTTCAGCCCCAAATACCGGGAACTCAAAGTTGGGAGAAGGCATCGGATCGTATGTTTCAACGGGGTTTAAAACAAACAATCTGCATGACGTGATGATTCGTGTTTAGAAGAGATAGAGAAAATGCAAGTGTGTGCAGTGTTTTATTTTACTGCTCGTTTTTATTATTGAATTGTTTTTTAGGATTACCATTTTCTGAAAAAGCAAAAAGAGAAAACAGCAATAAATGCGGAAATTATAGAACGGCGTTATTTTATTAATGAACAAGTCGATTCTTGAAACTACAACACTATAAAACAAACTCTGTCGCTTTGGGCAAAGCGAAGAGGGAAATTTACAGAAAGCGAGCCCTATCAAAACATCCGTTTCACCTGGGCAGGGTGAAAGGTTAAAGATGAAAATTACTTTGACTGATGAACGACCTTCGGAACCTCGACGACAACCCATTGGCGGCGAACTCCTCGGTGAATCACAAAGTCTAGCACCTTCCTTGATTTGTCTTCAAAAATGACGCTGATTTCTGGCAGAGCAGGATCGTTGGAATCTGTCTCCCAGGCAGAGTTGTCGTAGGAGGATTCCTCTGTTGTATTATGCAGAGTAGTTGTGCTCTCAGCTGTATCTCCCCATCCAGTAGGCTGGATATCTTCGAGCCTGATACGAAAGCTTTCGGGAGCAGTGTACTTGACCATATAGTCGTATTTTCCACTCAGTTGTCCCAAGGTGTCCCAAACTTCTTTCGAACTGGAGGAGTCATCCCTCTCGATGACGTTGACCTCGGGAAAAGCATAGTTGATGAATTCAAGTCCTGCAAACGTTGCAAATTCATCGTTGTTGAGTAGTTTCTGAATGACCTGAGTGTTGATCCCATGACATGGTGGGGACACAGGTATTCTGTTCAATGATGGTCAGCTGAGTTTCGTTACTCGGATGACTTTCTGGCTCCAAGTATCCTGGGTAAGGCTGCCACATTGGCAGACCATCCATTGGGCCATAGTAGGTGTAGTCAAAATTGTCTTTCATCGGAGTGTCTTCCTCTAATGAATTTGGCGGAGCACGACATCCTTCCAGATCTCAATCCCCGTATATCATTTCGACATCTGACCTGGGTATAAATCTCAGACTCTATACGGGATAGCAAAATGGTATAGGCACCTCTTCCTGAGACATATAACCGTCCTCGTTAAGGTATGACTTCCATTCTTCATCTGTGTCAGAGGGATCTTCCTCATTGATAGCATGTACTACTTGAGACACCGGGTGAAGGAAACCTCCATTGTGGAAGAATTTCTGAAGGGGATGAAGACCTTCATCGTTAACAGCTGTCTGGGTACAGGTTGTAGAAAACCAAGACCCTTCTTTGTTGTATTGCCAGTAGGAATGACAAGCTGTCCCCATCCGGTCGTATCGGTACTCTCGACCGCTTTGATAGCATCGTTGTATGAAGAAATGGAAGTTCCTTCTTTGAACTGATTGTTCTTGCTCACCGACAGCGCTTGGAACTGCGTTCCAATAACCTCCTCGGGTTCTATACCAGCAGATGATGACAAGTTACTCACGAGCAAGGCCTGTTCCCCACAAACTGTGATGAGTTGGCCGTTCTGGACGGACTTTAGCTTTTAGTGGAGGGTTGAAGTAACCGTTCCAGCCTGATGTATCCAAGGTCTTCCTAATAAACAACTGTACGTTTCCCGGATGTCCATGACCTGGAAAGTGACTTGGAAAGTATGAGGACCGATAGTTATAGGAAGATCAACTTCGCTGATAACTGTTTTTCTGGATCCGTCGAACGCTTTGACGACGACTTCGTTGATTCTAATCGGAGGGCCTTTGAATGATAATTGCATCAAAGTGGACTCCGGTATAACATTCAGGGCTGACCCTATGTCTACCAGTACGCTGGCTAAAGCATCGTCCTGGCAGTTAACTGTGATATTGAGCGCCATGTTATGACGACGACCCTCTTCAGGTAATTCCTCATCACTAAATCCTAAATTGTTGCAGGAAGTGATGTTAGAGACAATACTATCGAACTGTCTAATCGTTACATCCTGTTCCACAAAGGCTTGCTCCAAGACTTTCTGTAGAGCCTCCGTGTGGGCTTCTGAACTGAGTAACAGTGATAACACAGAGATCTTTGAAGGAGTTTGTAACAGCTGATCAACAATGTTGTATTCACTCCTTTGGATGAGCTTCAGCATCTCATTATCATTTTTTGAAAGGTCGGGATTACTGGATTGACCGACTGGTAGATCAGGAGCTTCCGTCTGAAGTTCCTTTTCTTTGTTAGGTTCTCCAACTCCTCGGTTGAAGATTCGACCGCTCTGTGTTACACGACTGATGTTTGCAATATTCACAATGGAGGGTAATGGAATTTCCTTTCCATTCTCAATTGTTGTTGCACCGTATTTGTAAGGGATTGCCTTAGCTGATTTATACGGTAATGGTCCTGGCAGATAGATGACTACGGGAGTCCTCTGATTTTTCTGACCATCATAAGTAATCTCGATCCGTTCCCGGCTGGGAACTTTAGATTCGTCAAGTAGAGGGATAATGGCAAAAACATCCCTGGTCCTGTGATGATCAGAGATCGTGACAACATCCTCAACTTGATCGGCAAGGTAGTTCGGCATCCAGTTGATGGGTCCAGAACCCGGATATGGACGAATTTCTCCACGATCCACCTGACCCTGAAGAGCTGCTCTCACAAGGTAACACCCTTGGTTACCTTTAGAGCAGATATCACACTGGTGATAGTTATGAGGTGGCACATGGCCATATCCACTATGTCTATAATGCATCTTGACCATATTGGTCTTCAACAAGAGTACATCATGAATTTGATAGACATCGTTAGTCTCTTTCTCAATCAAATTGATTGCAGCTTTCCCATGTTGAGGCAGCAGGTTCGTGAGAACATTAAGATTTGTATCCTTGAAGGATAAGACCCCCCTCCTAACAAGTTTTTGCACGTCAGACTTGAAATTGAGACAAGTCTCGATGTTATGCCCTGGTCCTCCTTGATGATAAGGGCATGTCTGGTCCACCTTAAACCAAAAAGGCGGATTTTCTGGTACTGTAAGAGGGGACTTAGTCTGGATGTGCCCCTTAGCTAGTAGTAACGGAAATAGTTCTGCGTACAACATGGGTATAGGATCAAACCCTGATGGTCGTGTTGTACGGTTGTTGTTATATGGAGGACGAGCCTCCTGAAGAGGCTGTTGTGTCCTTTGCTGATCAGGTCGGCTCTTCGCAACCTGAGGTTGATACGTAGGAATAGGCACAGGGCCGATAGCAGGAGTTATAGCTGCTACTGGTTGGTACCGTCGCCTTTGCTTTCCGAGAGAGATATTCCCAATATCCTGCTCTTTTTTCTTAGGGTGAGCACTACCGTATTTTTTAGTACCGCTCGTCGATCCAGTGTCCTTTACCAAACGTCCTTCTTGGACGGCTTCCTCAAGACGTACGCCCATGCCGACCATTTCGGTGAAATCACTGGGTGCACTGGCAACCATTCGGTCGTAGTAAAATGAGCTTAAGGTTTTTAAGAAGATCTTTATCATCTCTTTTTCCTCAAGAGGTGGAAAAATTTGAGCGGCAATCTCACGCCACCTTTGAGTATACTCCTTAAAGGTTTCCTTGTCCTTTTGCGACATCGATCTGAGTTGATCTCTGTCGGGTGCCATGTCCAAATTGTATTTGTATTGTTAGACGAAGGCAGTGCCAAGATCTCTGAATGTGCTGATCGTGGCACGGTTTAAATCCATGTACCATTTGAGTGCGGCACCGGTTAAACTATCCTGGAAGTAGTGAATCAGTAGGTCCTGATTCTCCGTCTGAGCTGACATTCGCCGAGCGTACATCACCAGATGGCTTTGAGGGCAAGAGTTACCCTTGTATTTTTCAAAGTCAGGTACTTGGAACTTGTGCGAGACTTTCACATTGGGGACCAAGCAGAGGTCTGCGGCGTCTTTTCCAAATAAATCCTGACCGCAAATGGCTTGCAGCTCATTCTGCATTTCCAGGAACTGCTCCTGGAATTCCTCCATTCGGTCAAACATAGTTTCCTTTTTACCAGAAAGTATCTGTGGAATCTGTCCTTCCGGGACAGTGTGCACCACAGGGGGTGGTACCGTGACTACGGTAGTGAGTCTTGGCGTTTCCCGAAGTTTGTAACCTTCAGGAGTCTTCAGTATGCCCCTGGCATCTTCGCTTTCCCGAAGTTTGTAACCTTCAGGACCAGCGGCATCTGTCGCAATTCCCTGATCTTCAGTGATCGGCGGAACATATCCTTCCGGGATATAGTTAACAGGTATGCCCCAGGGACGATCTTTCGGCATTTGATACCTAGGATCATACTTTTCCACTATGGGCGTTGAGGTGATCTCTGAGATCACAGTTCTTTGTAGCTGAGCTTCTGCCATGGCTTGCATGTCGTTACGAAGCTTTCTCATATCCTCTATCAGAGCGTCGATCTCGTCTTTCAACTCTCTGTTCTGTTCCTCAAGATCATCCATCTTTTTCTGACGATTGGCCCGAGTATTGTACGAATGAGACAGTTTGACTCTAGAACCGAGACACAAACGTGAGATTCATAGGTAAGAAGAATACGCGATGTGAGAATGATGAATGCAATGATTATATTAATTGTTTTTTGGTTTAATCAAAATAAACTTTGACAATTAGATTGCAAATATCAAACAGTGGGGAGACCCATTTTTATTGAATTCAAAGGATTACAGAAATGTAAATACAGTAGATTACAAGATGCAGAAACAGAAACCTAAGCTAAGGGGTCCCGAGAGAACTCGAGTGCTGATTCTGGTACTTTCCTTTTCTTTGACCAGGGCTCTTGAGCCGTTGTCGGGTTATCATTCCTTTGCCAGGTGAAAGGAGTGAGCAAATTCCTATGGTCATCCTGATTATCCACAACATGTTGCTCTAAAATCTCGATCAGAGCATCTTTCTCTTTCAGTAATTGTTGTATTTTGATGCACTCTATGTCGAGGGTGCGGTACTTGTTCTTCCAAGACCTTCTCTCCTTTTGAACTTTGTTGAGAGTAACCTGAAGCTTTTCAGTTTCCGTCATGAAGTACATGACAGATTCCCTCGGCAGAAAAATTCCGTAACGAGGATAAGGCATCTTTAGCTTGAGATCTCTAGTTTGTACCCAGTGGAGATAAGGCTCCACCGAGACACAATCCAGTTTTCCTAGAGACTCCCATCCTTTCTTATGAACGTGTTTCCAAGCGTGCACTATTTCCATCTTTAGTGCTCTGTCGTTTTTTCCTTCCTTGAAGAAAAGACCTTCCAGATGAACACCCCGTGGGACGTGTCTCATTGGGTATCCAAATTGACGAAGAACCAATACCGGATGGTAGTTGATTCCTCCTTTAGTTCCTATAAGGGGTACGTTGGGGAAGTTTCCACAACGATCAATGATTCTGATTCCATCATAGATCTTATTACACCAATCTATATTAGAGTTGGTGAGAGACATGATCTTCTGCGACCAACGTAAGGCACTCTTGCAATCCCAAAAAGCAGCAGACTTGGGCAAGTGGGAGATAAACCATTTGTAAAGCAAAGGTACACAACATGTGATCTCCCCTCCGCTGTACAAATTTTCCAAGTGTACAGAATGGTACGCATCTGCGAGCAAAGTCGGCACAGGGTTTCCAATGAGAAAAACCCTAATGGAGTTGATATCGACGAAGTTATTGATGTTGGGAAACAAAAATAACCCGTAGGTGAGCAAGACAAAGACGCTTTCAAAAGCAGTAACGTTTCCTATACTGGCAAAATACAGGGCCTTCTTTGTCAAGAACTGGGCTGGCAAACCTTGGATGCCACCCTTAGTGGTTAGGTGAGTCCTGTCCTCAAACTCGTCCAAATGAATTGCTCTTGCAATGGTCTAATTCTTTGGAATTTCTTCCAGTCCAGAAAATGGAGCTCGATCAGTGATATGTAAATCGATCAGATGAGAATACTCCTCCAGCGTTGATGCTAGCTGGTAATCCGGGAATGTGAAGCAGTGATAAACTGGATCGTAAAACTGAATGAGCGCATCCATGATTCCCTCAATCACATGGACTCTTAACAGTGGTAGCAGACCTCCGTGCTTGGCTATAAAAGCCTCAGGGTTAGTGATCATCCTCGCTAACCTTCTCAAATCCTCTAGTTTTGGAACCTTGAAGGTATACCTATGGGTTCTCCTTCTACCGAAATCCATTAGCGCAATCTTTTTCTTCGATATTTGCAATCACAATTTTAGTTTAATTTGAAAAACAGAGAGACTAGAAGAGATTTTTTTTTGAATGTTTTAATGTTTTTTAAATGAATGCATGAATGCAACACACAAAAACATAGAAAAAACATGGGGTCAAAGGGTCGTTGTCATGAAGTCAAGGCTCTACCCATCCCAAAGGTTTATACTAAGGTGAGTTTTGTACCTGTACTCATTATCATCAGCTCCTCCCAGGAAAACAAAACAACAAGCGGATCACCAGCAAGTTGTAGAGCGATCTTAGAGTAAGTGCCATTCACCGAGAATAGATCACCAGCCTCAAATGAAGGTAGTATCGCGGAACAACTATTCCCCATAGTTTCTGCACTATAAAAGGGTTTGGCTCCTCAGCTTCTCAGACATCACAATCGGCCCATTGTCTAGGTGAGAGAATGGGTTGCATTGGTCAGCCTCCACTGAGGTTGATGGCCGACCTCGTCGCCATCACTTATCTTAAGTGTATACTCAATCTTTCCACATGCGGCATCACACGCATTCCCATTAGCAGAAAAATAAACACGTATAGCAATTAGGAAAAACAGTATATATATTTGTCCTAATCATCCTAGACCTTTAAAGCTATGAATCCTAAGTTCCTGACAGAAAATGGGTTCCCCGGCGGAAGCCCCAATCTGTGGTTTCATTCCAAATTAACGGTGTTTTGACCTAAGATCCTAATGACGTCAAGGTTTCTACCTAGGGGACAAAAAAAAAGAACAAGATCCTTAAAGAGACCTGTAATTCTCCCCAGCAGAGTCGCCATTTTTCCGTAGCGAGTGATTTTTGGATGTGGTTGCGAAGCACGATCGCTCTGGTACTACAGTTCGATTCATTTTTTTATCCTATTAAAGCTGATGAAGGAAGTGAAATAGATGTCTCCAACTAACTGTCATACCCCAAATTTTAACCACTAAGATTTCCCATCATTGTGCAAATCATTATCACAATTGTGAGGAACCATCATATTTCATCAGTCTCCCCAAAGATGGGTGAACATCCACTACAATCAAAATAAGGGTTTCAAGCCCTCTCAGAGCCTTAGACAAAGGATCAATCAAGGAATGACATGATCTTCAACTTGTCTAGCCTCTCAAATATCCACAATGGATTAAAAGGACTCCCACTTCAAGGATTAAGCACAAGGATGCTCCCTTCTAGGTGGATCAAGCTTCAAGATCGCCAGTGTCACCAAATTAGGGTTTTGGTCGACCAGGGCCTCCAGATGAAAAATTTCATCTGGGCATGAGCCAATGATCCAAAACATAACCTAATATACTCCATCGAACCTTATGGACCCAATCATCAAGTCAATTTTTCCTCAGGGGATGCATTAATAAAAAATCAAGAATTAGGGTTTCTTGACCTAATTCACCCCTAAGTTGACTTTTGGGACAAATCATGAACCAAGACCTCAAGAGAGGGTTTGAGGGTATCTAATGAACTATATTGATCCATTTGGAACAATGGATTAATCCAAGAAGCTTAAGCAACAAGTCTCAATTTCATCTGCACAACAATTAGGGTTTTAAGGGAAAAGTCAACTGTAACTTTGACTTTTGACCAGGACATGCTCCCAAGCCCTAGGACATGCATCAATATACCCTATGACACCCATGGAACATGTCCATCAAGTTTGATTTAGGTCAAGGACATGATTTCCTGAAGAATTGCACAGTTTGGAATTCATCTGATAAAAAGTCAACTGTGCACAAAAGTCAACTTTGACTTTTTGAGATTTTTCACCAAAATGGTTTTTTAACCCTAAAATGATGTTAATGTATGATTTGAATCATCATTCATCAAGAAAAATCAAGAAAAGTTGGATAACTTGTAAAAGGGGTAACCATAAAAATTTAGAAAATTTTCTAAGTTAAAAATAAAGTGACAAGGGCACCAACTTTGAAGGATCATAACTCCTAAACCACAAAGCTATTTTTTCTCATCCAAAGATGGATTTTTAGCCCTCATTACCCTCTACAAAAACTTCAACTAGACCTAAGTCCAATTCATTAAGGATTTGGAGTTATGGAGTGATCAAAATGGCTGAAAAGTGAAAATGTCACTTTTTCCAACACTTAGTGAAATTTTCACTAAGTCAGAATCTGCCTTCACTTTTTGCCAAATGTAGGGGGATTTTTCACTTGGATTCAAAAGAGATCAAAACCAAACATGTTCAAACAGTTGTTGTATCATGTAAGGGCTTTCCAAAATGGTCAAGAACATTACCAAATTCAACTTACACCATGAGATATGACATTGACAAGTTGCTTTGCTGAAATCTGTCAAAGGCAAGGCAGAATTTGCAATTTTGCTCGATTTGCCAAAATCAGCCAAATTCAAATGCTCCTATCCACTTGGACACCTCAGAGGATTGAATCTAAAGGGGACAATCACTGAGCCAAGCCTCAAAAGTCCATGGAACAAGAAATAGCATGTTGAACCTAGAATGGCCAAAATAGGGACAAGATTCCAAATTTGGATTGAAGCATTCAATGGAAGCATCAAGGTGGCATGGACTGAGCCATTCTCATATGAAATCAGTCAAGACTTATCCAAGACCAAGGGAACCAAAGCTCTGTGCCCTAACCTCTAGTCAATGGCTAGAGGAGACTTGGATTTTCATTTGCCAACATTGGCCAAACCTACTTACCAGTTGCCATTCACTATTCCTTGCAAAACAAACTTGCTTTACTATAAATAGAGCTCAATTGTGATCAGTTTGAGTACACTAAAGCCATCTAACAGATGCTTTCCTCAAAATCTCTTTCTCTTGGCAAAAATGCCTTTCTTAGCAAGGTAGCTATCGGGTTTTGAGTTTGAGAGCTTTTCCAATCAAACCAATCACTCACACACCTCACATACATCATATAGAAGTAATCCAAACACTCACATAACATCTGGAACACAGATTTCACAAAATCACCAGCTGGTTGCTCAAACTTTCAATCAAGTTGCAGCTGAGGTACCACAAATCGTTCCAGCCAGTTTCAATCAAGTCCAAGCATTCAAACACACTCCATAGGGTGTAAGGAAGCTGTTCAGATCATCACCACTCATCGGTAACACCTCCAAATCAAAAATCACATTGCACTTGCTGTCACGGCCTAGAGGTAAGCATACACTTGGTCATCTCTCAATCTATGCATATTTCCTCGCACAATAATTTGGCCATATGTTCATAATCATGCATGGAATGTTTTCCCTCAATTAATTGCATTGTTTTAATCGTGTATCAAAAATCCTAGCCTTCATGCAGAAATTAGGGTTCTTGAGGATTTTTCAAGATTTCTTGTTATATGTTTAATTTAAATGAAATTAATGGACATAGACATGATCGTGAGGTTGAGACGAGCATAATGATATGTGGATTGCATGTTATAATCAAGTATTCAGGGAGATTGGATAGAAAATGCAAATCAGCCAAACCCAGGACACGCGCGTGTTCTTCAGCTGTTCTTGGCGCCTTTTTTGAATTTTCAAATATTTGAATTTTGTGATTTTTCTTTAATTGATTCAAAAATTAATTTCTCTCTGAGTTTTAATGATTTTGAGTTGATTCTTTTTTTAATAATTCACAAAAATGTTAAAATATTTTATTTTCCCAAAAAATCCCAAAAATATTATTTATTTCATATAATTGATATTTTTGCAAAGAATTAATGTTTTAATTGTTTTTAACATTTAAAATATTTTTTCCACCTTGATTTTGCAACTTTTAATGCCTTCTAATTATTTTGTAGGTAAATACTTAATTTTTGAAGTATTAATCCAAGATCACAATTTGTTTTCCATATGTTAAACAATTTTGATCATTTTAATTGAACTTTTATTCAATTAAATACATTTTTGAAAACAAATTAGGGTTTTTGGATTAATTCAACCCTCATAAATCATTTTCAAACTTTTGGGCCTCTAATAGAGTGTAAGACCCAATCCTTTTTTTTTTTACCAAAATATTTTGGGCCTCAGTGTATTGTATAAGTCCCGATACCGTCAAAAATAAACGGCGCGACCGTCGCCTTTTGAAAAATAACCTTGGGCCTCTCCTTGAGCTATAAGACCCATTCAAAACATTTGGGCCTCTATTAGAGTGTAAGACCCAACCCCCTTTTAACCAAAATCAATTGGGCCTCACTTATTGTATAAGTCCCTCTGCGTTAAAAGAAAATCTCGGCGCGATCGCCATTTTTAACGAAAAATCAATTGGGCCTACCCTCGTGTTATAAGCCCCACTCTTTTTCCTTAAAACCTTTTGGGCCTCTTGAGAGTGTAAGACCCATCCCTTTGTACAGAAAACATTTTTGGGCCTCAGTCACTTGTATAAGTCCCTCTGTACAAATTCAAACAGTGCGCTCACTGATAAAACCCTGGGTCTCTCCTTGAGCTGTAAGCCCCAAATCTTTCTTTTTCAAAGCACTTTCTCCTTTGATTTTGAATATACTGTTGTTTTAAATGTTTCTTTGTTGAACAACTAACCAAACAGCATGGAAGCTCTACAACCGAGTAAGTGGTTATGGCTTTCATTTACCGCTTTCATATACATATAACTGTATTGTGGGGCTGTTTCAATGTAAGTCTTCTTTCATAAACTCATATCAACTGTGTAATAATAGTATAGATATTTCGAGTTTCCCCGGCAACTACGTCTAGAACTAGGTGACGCCGTTTCGTTTATTCGTAGAAATAGACAGCTAGATCCCCAATAGGATCACCAGATACAGTCTTCTCTTCGGCTGTCCTCATTAGGAATTGTCAAGAAACTCTATTCCCAGAGATGAATGTATTCTCCGTGAATGACATCTTTGAGTTTCTTCAAAATTCTTGAACCTTCCTGACTTGATCTATTCCTTGTGAATAGCTTGCCTTGAATTTCTCAGGGTTTGGGGACCCACGGGCTTCTTAAAAGCATCGGCCTATTTTTGGGCATCGTTCAAGGACCCACAGGCTTCCTAAAAGCGACCCCGCCTCCTCTTGGGCTTAGTACAAGGACCCGCAGGCTTCTTAGAAGTATTCACAGCCTCCTCTTAGGCTTCGTATAATGATCTCTTCCTTCGGGAATGATAACCTTCTCTTGGGCTTCGTACAAGGACCTCTCGGCTTCTTAAAAGTTTCCAGCCTCCTCTTGGGCTTCATACAAATTATCCCAACGACCTCCTAGAGGTATAGGAACAGAACTTAGTTATCTTCATAGAACAACCCTTTCCTAGAGTCTACTACTGTTTCTCAAAGCATGGTACAAAAGATGACACTCTAGACTTGGACAGTCTAATTTCCTTGAGTCTCAAAGACATTCTCAAGTGACCCCTTCGTAAAATAGGAAGGAAACCTGTAGACTCGGACAGTCTCAATACCCTTCGGATTTCCCGCTTCCTTAAAGAATAGGAATAACCCGGATCCTTGAATCAAATCCATGAGTACAGTGTTGCTCATATAAGAACTAATTTTCTCTTTCAAAATCAGTATACTGGACCTGTCACTTAACTGAAACAGTCACCATAGCCTCCTCTTGGGCTTTGTACAATGATTCTCCCCAGCGGAGTCAAACAACGTTTAGCCTCTCTCTCGAGCTTTGTACGAGACACATAAGAGACTCCCTCGTTGAGTCAATCACCCCTTTCGCCCCCATCTCGGGCTTTGTACGAGATACAAAAGGGTTCTTATTGAGCCAAACAAACAATAGCCTCCATCTCGGGCTTTATACGAGATACCAAAAGACTCCATCGTCGAGTCAAAACCTTTTAGCCTCTCTCTCTCTCGGGCTTTGTACGAGACACATATCAGCCTCCGCTTAGGCTTTGTATAAGAAAATCACTGGTTAATCCAATTAACCTTTTAGCATCAAAGCTGTGCCTCGTTCACAGTACACAAACATCAATAACTCCTTCCCCTCCATCTAATCGCTGTAAGCGGCAAGCCTCTGGATCATCTACATCCATGCCACTGTCCTTCTTTTAGCATGAGAAATTCCTAAGGAAAGATGGCATTGCTCAACACTGAGTTAAAGTCTTCTCCTTCAGGTTAAAACCCCCTATAAAGGAAATTATGGCATTGCTAGGATCCGCGTATCCCGGTTAAAGTAATCCTCCCTTTATAATCAGTCACCCAACAGTTGTGACAGACAAACCTCTTTAGAGATGACAAATTCTCTCTAAAGTTGAGACCTTTTAGCTTCACATCTTGGGCTTTGAACAAGATACAAATCACCTTTCACTTCACATCTTGGGCTTTGAACAAGACACCAAAAACACCCATTTCCTCCCATAGAATAGGAGGAACTACGAACGCTCTAATTTCCCTGTTTCGGTAAACGGGAATACGTAGGCATAAGATTGAAAGAAAAGATCTTAGCGAGCATACTAAACAAAAACCCAAAATCCCATATCTCCATCAATCAAAAGCAGTAATTCAAAAACTTCAGTCCTAACGCCCCAATCCTTGTTCCCCGCCAGAAACCTTCTGTCAAAATGAAAAGAAAGAAAACTGTATTGGCGAAAATACAAATAACCAGTACAAAGGCCCCCCCACATTGATAGCATTCGTAACCTAACAGACCGCTGTTTAAACTCAGTATGCAAAGCAGGGTTAATTGGAGACATCTATTTCCCTTCCTTCATCAGCTCACAATAGGATAAAAAATGAATCGACCTGTAGTTTAAGCTCAACCGCAGAGAACGACCAGCGCTTAAGAACCGCGTCCAAAATCGCTCGCTACAGAAAAATGGCGCCCACCGTGGGGCGCGTCTTTCTTTTTTGGTCTTCTTTCTCTTCACTTATGTGAAAACCACAGATTGGGGCTTCCGCCGGGGAACCCATTTCTGTCAGGAACTTAGGATTCATAGCTTTAAAAGGTCTAGGATGTTTAGGACAAATATATATACTGCTTTTCCTAATTGCTATACATGTTTATTTTTCTGCTAATGGGAATGCGGGTGATGCCGTATGTGGAAAGATTGAGTATACACTTAAGATAAGTGATGGCGACGAGGTCGACCATCAACCTCAGTGGAGGCTGACCAACGCAACCCATTCTCTCACCTAGATAATGGGCCGGTTGTTAAGTCTGAGAAGCTGAGGAGCCAAACCCTTTCGTAGTGCGGAAACTATCGGGAATAGTTGTTACTCGATACTACCCTCATTTGAGGCTGGTGATCTATTCTCGGTGAATGGCACTTACTCTAAGATTGCTCTACAACTCGTTGGCGATCCGCTTGTTGTTTTGCTTTCCTGGGAGGAGCTGATGATAATGGGTACAGGTACAAAAATCACCTTAGTATAAACCTTTGGGGATGGGTAGAGCCTTGACTTCATGACAACGACCCTTTGACCCCATGTTTTTTCTATGTTTTTGTGTGCTGCATTCATGCATTCATCTAAAAAAAAAACATTAAAACATTCAAAAAACTTCTCTTCTAGTCTCTCTGTTTTTTCAAATTAAACTAAGACCGTGATTTCAAATATCAGAGAAAAGGGATTGCACTAATGGATTTCGGTAGAAGGAGAACTCATAGTTACACCTTCAAGGTTCCAAAGCTAGAGGATTTGAGAAGGTTAGCGAGGATGATCACTAACCCAGAGGCTTTCAGAGCCAAGCACGGAGGTTTGCTACCGCTATTAAGAGTCCATGTGATTGAGGGAATCATGGATGCGCTCATTCAGTTTTATGATCCGGTTTATCACTGTTTCACATTCCCGGATTACCAGCTCACACCAACGCTGGAGGAGTATTCTCACCTGATTGATTTACACATCACAGACCGAGCTCCATTTTCTAGACTGGAAGAAATTCCAAAGAATCAGACCATTGCAAGAGCAATTCATTTGGACGAGTCTGAGGTCAGGACTCACCTAACTGCTAAGTGTGGCATCCAAGGTTTGCCAGCCCAGTTCTTGACAAAGAAAGCCCTGTATTTTGCCAGTATAGGAAACGTGACTGCTTTTGAAAGCGTCTTTGTCTTGCTCGCCTACGGGTTATTTTTGTTTCCCAACATTAATAACTTCGTCGATATCAACGCCCTTAAGGTTTTTCTCATTGGAAACCCCGTGCCGACTTTGCTCGCGGATGCGTATCATTCTGTACACTTGGGAAATTTGTACAGCGGAGGGGAAATCACATGTTGTGTACCTCTGCTTTATAAATGGTTTATCTCCCACTTGCCCAAGTCTGCTGCTTTTTGGGATTGTAAGAGTGCCTTACGTTGGTCGCAGAAGATCATGTCTCTTACCAACTCTGATATAGATTGGTGTAATAGGATTTATGAGGGAATTAGGATCATTGACCGTTGTGGAAACTTCCCCAACGTACCCCTCATAGGAACTAAAGGAGGAATCAACTACCATCCGGTATTGGTTCGCCGTCAATTTGGATACCCGATGAGACACATCCCACTGGGTGTTCATCTGGAAGGTCTTTTCTTCAAGGAAGGAGAAAGTGACAGAGCACTAAAGATGGAAATAGTGCAAGATTGGAAGCATGTTCATAAGAAAGGACGACAGTCTCTAGAAAAACTGGACCGTGTCTCGGTGGAGCCTTATCTCCATTGGGTACAAACTAGAGCTCTCAAGCTAAAGATGCCTTATCCTCGTTACGGAATTCTTCCACCGAGGGAATCTGTCATGTACTTCATGACTGAAACTGAAAAGCTTCAGGTTACTCTCAACAAAGTTCAAAAGGAGAGAAGGTCTTGGAAGAATAAGTACCGCACCCTCGATGTAGAGTGCATCAAAATACAGCAATTACTGAAAGAGAAAGATGCTCTGATTGAAATTTTGGAGCAACATGCTGTAGAGAATCAAGATGACCAAAGGAATTTGCTCGCTCCTTTCACCTGGAAAAGGAATGACAACCCGACAACGGCTCAAGAGCCCCGGTCAAAGAAAAGGAAGATACCAGAATCAGCACCTGATTTCTCTTCAGAGAGGACTCGGGACCCATTAGCTTAGGTTTCTGTTTCCGCACCTTGTAATCTACTGTATTTCCATTTCTGTAATCCTTTGAATTCAATAAAAAGGGGTTTCCCCACTATTTGATATTTGCAATCTAATTGTCGAAGTTTATTTTGATTAAACCATAAACAATTAATATAATCATTGCATTCATCATTCTCACATCGCGTATTCCTCTTACCTACAAATCTCACGTTTGTGTCTCGGTTCTAGAGTCAAACTGTCTCATTCGTATAATACTCGGGCCAATCGTCAGAAAAAGATGGATGATCTTGAGGAAAAGAACAGAGAGTTGAAAGAAGAGATCAACGCTCTAAGAGAGGATATGAGAAAGCTTCGTAACGACATGCAAGCCATGGCAGAAGCTCAGCTACAAAGGACTGTGATCTCAGAGATCACCTCAACTCCCATAGTGGAGAAGTATGATCCTAGGTATCAGATACCGAAAGATCGTCCTTGGGGCATGCCTGTTAACTATATCCCGGAAGGATATGTTCCGCCGATCACTGAAGATCAGGGAATCACAATAGAAGCCGCTGGGCCTGAAGGTTACAAACTCCGGGAAAGCGAAGATGCCAGGGGCATACTGAAGACTCCTGAAGGTTACAAACTTCAGGAGACGCCAAGACTCACTGCCGTAGTTACTGTACCACCCCCTGTGGTGCACACTATCCCGGAAGGACAGATTCCACAGATACCTTCTGGTAAGAAGGAAATTATGTTTGACAGAATGGAGGAATTCCAGGAGCAGTTCTTGGAAATGCAGAAGGAACTGCAAGCCATTCGCGGTCAGGATCTATTTGGAAAGGATGCCGCAGATCTCTGCTTGGTCCAAAATGTGAAAGTCCCGCACAAGTTTCAAGTGCCCGACTTTGAAAAGTACAAGGGTAACTCTTGCCCTCAAAGCCATCTGGTGATGTACGCTCGGCGGATGTCAGCTCAGACGGAGAATCAGGACCTACTGATTCACTACTTTTAGGATAGTTTAACCGGTGCCGCACTCAAATGGTACATGGGTTTAAACCGTGCCACGATCAGCACTTTCAGAGATCTTGGCACTGCCTTCGTCCAACAATACAAATATAATTTGGACATGGCACCCGACAGAGATCAACTCAGATCAATATCACAAAAGGACAAGGAAACCTTTAAGGAGTATGCTCAAAGGTGGCGTGAAATTGCCGCTCAAATTTGTCCACCTCTTGAGGAAAAAGAGATGACAAAGATCTTCTTAAAGACCTTAAGCTCATTTTACTATGACCGAATGGTTGCCAGTGCGCCCAGTGATTTCACTGAAATGGTCGGTATGGGCGTACGTCTTGAGGAAGCCGTCCGAGAAGGACGTTTGGTAAAAGACACTGGATCGACGAGCGGTACTAAAAAATACGGTAGTGCTCTCCCTAAGAAAAAAGAGCAAGATATTGGGAATATCTCTCTCGGAAAGCAAAGGCAACGTTATCAACCGGTAGCAGTTGTAACTCCTGCTATTACCTCTGCGTCTATTCCTACGTATCAACCTCAGGTTGTGCAAAGCCAACCTAATCAGCAAAGGACACAATAGTCTCTTCAGCAGGCTCGTCCTCCATTAAACAACAACTGTACAACACGGCCACCAGGATTTGATCCTATACCCGTAACGTACGCAGAGATGTTTCCATTACTACTGGCTAAGGGGCACATTTAGACTAAATCTCCTCTTACAGTACCGGAAAATCCTCCTTTTTGGTTTAAGGTGGATCAAACTTGCCCTTATCATCAAGGAGGATCAGGGCATAACATAGAGACTTGTCTCAATTTCAAGTCCGACGTGCAAAAACTTGTTAGGAGCGGGGTCTTATCCTTCAAGGATACAAATCCTAATGTTCATACGAACCCACTGCCTCAACATGAGAAGGCTGCAGTCAATTTGATAGAAGGAGAGACTAACGATGTCTATCAGATTCATGATGTACTCTTGTTGAAAACCAATTTGGTCAAGATGCATTGTAGACAGAGTGGATATGGCCATGTGCCACCTCATAACTATCATCAGTGTGATATCTGCTCTAAAAACAATCAAGGATGTTCTGTGGTGCAAGCAGCCCTACAGGAACAAATGGATCTCGGATGGATCCAAGAGCACCGAGTTCGTGGAGTTAACATGGTCTACAAGAATTCTAACGTCATTCAAAACCACGACATCCGTGCGATGAATGCCAACTTGGTGGCAATGCATTCAAGGCAAAGCCAGTATCATAATCTGCCGCGGCACGATTACAGTTCTTGTCTGACTTGCTCGGTAAACAAACAGGGTTGCTCTTTTGTACAAGAAGCCCTCCAGCATCAGATGGATCATGGATGGATCCAAGACTACCATGATAGGAACCCATATCAGATCAACATTGTTCACATCTTCGATATTCGCGTGATGAATACCAACCTGGTAGAGTTACATGCTGAGCAGGTCCGGCTCGGATTCTTAATATCACATGACTATCAAAGCTGTAAAGCGGGTTGCGAAAATGATCGAGGTTGTACCCTTATCCAGGAGGCACTTCAGCACTTGTTAAATCACTGGTGGATGCCAATATATATGGATGAAGATACTCAGCAGATTAGTATCAATAACAGAAACCCCACTCGGCGTCAGAGTCAGGATGTCCGATCTGTGGAAGCTAACCTAGTGAGGTTACATTGTATTCAAAGTAGGCATGGCCAGGTGCCACCACACAATTATGAACGTTGTAGTGTCTGTTCGGAAAGTAACCAAGGGTGTTACCTTGTGAGAGCAGCTCTTCAGGGTCAGGTGGATCGTGGAGAGATTCACCCATATCCAGGTTCTGGACCCATCAACTGGACGCCGAACTACCTTGCCGAGCAAGTTGAGGATGTTGTCACGATCTCTGGTCATCACAGGACCAGGGATGTTTTTGCCATTATTCCTCTACTTGATGAATCTAAAGTTCCCAACCAGGAACGAATCGAGATCACTTACGATGGTCAAAAAAATCAGAAGGTTCCCATAGTCATCTATCTACCGGGACCACTACCGTATGAATCAGATAAGGCTATCCCTTACAAATACGGTGCAACAACAGTCAAGAATGGAAAGGAAATTCCATTACCCTCCGTCGTGAATATTGCAGACATCAGTCGTGTAACACGGAGTGGTAGAATCTTCAACAGAGGAGTTGGAGAACTCAGCAAAGAAAAGGAACCTCAGACAGAAGTTCCCAATCCACCTGTCGGTCAATCTAGTAATCCCGACCTTTTTAAAAATGATGATGAGATGCTGAAGCTCATCCAAAGGAGTGAATACAACATTGTCGATCAACTGTTACAGACTCCTTCAAAGATCTCTGTGTTATCACTATTACTCAGTTCAGAAGCGCACAGGGAGGCTCTACAGAAAGTCTTGGAGCAAGCCTTTGTGGAACAAGATGTAACAATCAAAAAATTTGATAGCATTGTCTCTAACATCACTTCCTGCAACAATTTGGGATTTAGTGATGAGGAATTACCCGAAGAGGGTCGCCGTCATAACATGGCGCTCAATATCACAGTTAACTGCCAAGACGATGCGTTGGCCAGCGTACTGGTAGGCACAGGGTCAGCCCTGAATGTTATGCCGAAGTCCACTTTAATGCAATTATCATTCAAGGGCCCTCCGATGTGAATCAGCGAGGTTGTCGTCAAAGCATTCGACGGATCCAGAAAAACAGTGATCGGTGAAGTTGATCTTCCCATAACTATTGGTCCGCACACTTTCCAAGTCACCTTCCAGGTCATGGACATCCGGGCAACGTACAGTTGTTTATTAGGAAGACCTTGGATACATCAGGCTGGAGCGGTCACCTCAACCCTCCACCAAAAGCTAAAGTTCGTCCAGAACGGCCAACTCATCACAGTCTGTGGGGAACAGGCCTTGCTCGTCAGCAATTTATCGTCATCCACTTGTGTGGAACCAGAAGGGATAATCGGAACCCAGTTCCAAGAGATTTCGCTACACAAGGACAATCAACCCGGAGGAGGAACTTCGATTTCCTCATACAAAGATGCTATTAAAGCGGTCGAGAGTACCGATACAACCGGATGGGGACAACTTGTCATTCCTACTAGCAATACAGCAAAGAAAGGTCTTGGTTTTTCTGCAACCTGTACTCAGACAGCTACCAGCGATAAAAGTCTTCATCCCCTTTAAAACTTCTTCCACAGTGGAGGTTTCCTTCACCCAGTGTCTCAGGCTGTACATGCTATCAATGAGGAAGATCCCTTTGACATAGATGAAGAGTGGAAGTCCTACCTTAACAAGGACGGTTATATGTCTCAGGAAGAGGTGCCTACGCCATCTTACTATCCCGCACAGAGTCCGAGATTTATACCAAGGTCAGACGTCGAAATGATATACGGAGATTGTGATCCGGAAGGATGCCGTGCTCCGCCAAATTCATTAGAGGAAGACACTCTGATGAAAGACAATTTTGACTACAACTACTATGGCCCAATGGATGGTCTGCCAATGTGGCAACCTTACCCAGGAAACTTGGGGCAAGAAAGTCAGCCGAGCAATGAAGATCAGCTGACCGTCATTGAACAGAATACTTGTGTCCCCACCATGTCATGGGATCAACACTCAGGTCATTCAGAAACTACTCAACATGAAGATGAATTTGCAACATTTGCAGGACTAGAGTTCATCAACTATGCTTTCCCCAAGGTCAACGTCATCGAGAGAGATGAATCCTCCAGTTCGAAAGAAGTGTGGGACACCTTGGGACAACCAAGTGGAAAATACGACTTCATGGTCAAGTACACTGCGTCCGAAAGCTCTCGTATCAGGCTCGAAGATATCCAGCCTACTAGATGGGGAGATACAGCTGAGAGCACAAATGCTATGCAAAATACAAGAGAGGAATTCTCCTACGACAATTCTGCCTGGGAGACAGATTCGAATGATCCCGCTCCACCAGAAATCAGCGTCATTTTTGAAGACAAATCAAGGAAGGTGCCAGACTTTGTGATTCACCGAGGAGTTCGCCGCCAATGGGTTGCCGTCGAGGTTCCGAGGATCGTTCATCAGTCAAAGTAATTGCCATCTTTAACCTTTCACCCTGCCCAGGTGAAACGAATGTTTTGATAGGGCTCACTTTCTGTAAATTTCCCTCTTCGCTTCGCCCAAAGCGGCAGAGTTTTGTTTTATAGGGCTGTAGTTTCAAGGATCGACTTGTTCATTAATAAAATAACGTCGTTCTGTAATTTCCGCATTAATTGCTGTTTTCTCTTTTTGCTTTTTCAGAAAATGGTAATCCTAAAAAACAATTCAATAATAAAAACAAGCAGTAAAATAAAACACTGCACACACTTGCATTTTCTCTATCTCTTCTAAACACGAATCATCACGTCATGCAGATTGCTTGTTTTAAACCCCGTTGAAACATACGATCTGATGCCTTCTCCCGACTTTGGGTTCCCGGTATTTGGGGCTGAAGAAAAAGTTGACAACGAAATTCCAGAAGAGATCTCCCGATTACTCAGACAAGAGGAAAGGTCCATTGAACCTCACAAAGAGCCGTTGGACACAGTAAACTTGGGTTCAGAGCAAGAGAGAAAAGAAATCAGGATTGGGGCACTGCTCAGTCCAACTGCCAAAGAGAGCTTGATAAAGCTTCTCAAAGAATTCCCCGATGTATTCGCTTGGTCCTGTCAGGATATGCCAGGGTTGGATACCAGCATCGTGGAACATCACTTACCGTTAAGATCGGAATGTCCGCCGGTAAAACAAAGGTTGAGACGCACTCACCCAGACATGGCCATCAAAATCAAAGAGGAGGTACAGAAACAGATTGACGCGGGTTTCCTCGCTACATCTGAATATCCTTAATGGTTAGCCAACATCGTACCCGTTCCCAAAAAGGACGGAAAGGTCAGAATGTGTGTCGACTACCGAGACTTGAACAAGGCTAGTCCAAAGGACGACTTTCCTTTACCACACATTGACATGCTAGTAGACAGCACAACAAAGTTCAAAGTTTTCTCCTTCATGGATGGATTCTCGGGCTATAACCAGATCAAAATGGCGCCGAAAGACATGGAGAAACTTCATTCATTACACCATGGGGCACCTTTTGTTACAAGGTAATGCCGTTCGGTTTGAAGTACGCCGGGGCAACCTATCAAAGGGCCATGACTACTCTGTTTCATGACATGATACACAAAGAAATCGAAGTGTATGTCGAGATATGATTGCAAAATAAAAAACAGAGAGTGAGCACGTTGAACATTTGTCAAAATTGTTCGAACGTTTAAGAAAATTCAAGCTCCGCTTGAATCCCAACAAGTGCACCTTCGGTGTCCGTTCAAGGAAACTATTAGGGTTCATCGTCAGCCAGAAAGGAATTGAGGTTGATCTTCACAAGGTCAAGGCCATTCGAGAAATGCCTTCTCCGAAAACTGAAAAACAAGTCAGAGGATTCCTGGGACGTTTGAACTACATCTCCAGATTCATATTCCTTATGACCGCCACTTGTACACCGATTTTCAAATTACTCAAAAAGAACCAGGATTGTGTTTGGTCAGAAGATTGCCAAACTGCCTTCGACAGCATTAAGGAATATCTGTTGAATCCTCCGATTCTATCACCTCTAGTGGAAGGAAGACCACTGATCATTTACCTCACAATCCTAGAGGACTCAATGGGATGTGTACTTGGCCAACAAGATGAAACCAAAAGGAAAGAGTCTGCCATTTACTATTTGAGCAAGAAATTCACCGACTGCGAAACTTTGTACACGATGCTTGCGAAAACTTGCTGCGCTTTGGCTTGGGCAGCCAAACGTCTTCGCCAGTACATGATTCGTCATACTACTTGGTTAATCTCAGAAATGGATCCAATCAAGTACGTTTTCGAGAAACCTGCTCTTACGGGAAGGATTGCCCGTTGGCAGATGCTGTTATCAAAATATGACATAGAGTACCACGCTCAGAAAGCCGTTAAGGGAAGTATTTTAGCCGATCATTTGGCTCATCAATCGATTGACAATCAAGAATCAATCGGGTTTGACTTCCCAGACGAAGATGTCATGTATCTAAAAATGAAAGATTGCGACGAACCGTTACCCAGTGAAGGGCTAGAACCAGGTTCCTAATGGGGACTTATCTTTGACGAAGCAGTCAATCATTACGGAAACAGAATTGGGGCAATCATTGTTACCCCTCAGGGTACCCACATTCCTTTCACTGCCAGACTTATGTTCAAGTGTACGAACAACGAGGCCGAATACGAAGCTTGTATTATGGGTCTCGAAGAAGCGATTGATTTAAGGATCAAAAACTTAGACGTATACGGAGACTCAGCCCTGGTTATCAATCAGATAAAAGGAGATTGGAACACATACCAATCAGGATTGATTCCTTACCAAGACTATGCAAGAAGGTTGTTACCCTTCTTTAATAGAATCGAGTTTCATCACATCCCTCGTGATGAGAATCACATGGCTGATGCATTAGCCACCACCTCTTCCATGATTAGTGTAGGTCAATGGAACGGCTTACCTAAGATCGACATAATGCGCCTTGAACGGCCCGCTTACATCTTCACGATTGAAGCAGTCATAGACGATAAACCTTGGTATCACGATATCAAATGCTTCCTTCGGAAACAAGGATACCCATCCGGGGCATCTAGGAAAGACAGAAAAACCCTCAGAAGATTGGCTGGAAACTTCTTCCTGAGCGGTGACAGTCTCTATAAGAGAAATTTTGACATGGTCTTACTCCGATGCGTCGACAGACCAGAAGCAGACATTCTTATGAAAGAAATTCATGAAGGATCCTTTGGCACTCATGCCAACGAACACACAATGGCGAGAAAAATTATGAGAGCAGGGTACTACTGGTTGACAATGGAATCCGACTGCTACAAGTACAAGAGGAGGTGTCACAAGTGTCAGATATACTCCGACAAAATTCATGTACCGCCATCACATCTCAAAGTTCTTTCTTCCCCATGGCCATTTTCCATATGGGGAATCGACATGATTGGCATGATTGAGCCCAAGGCTTCAAACGGACATTGGTTCATTCTAGTAGCCATTGACTATTTCACCAAGTGGGTCGAAGCAGCGTCGTACGCTAATGTAACCCGACAAGTGGTGGTCCGATTTATCAAAGACAATATCATCTGCCCTTATGGTGTTCCAAGCGAGATCATTACTGATAATGGATCTAACTTGAACAATAAGATGATGAAAGAGTTGTGCGCAGAGTTCAAGATCGAACATCATAACTCATCTCCCTACCGACCTAAGATGAACGGAGCGGTAGAAGCGGCTAATAAGAACATCAAGAAGATCGTTCAAAAGATGGTTGTAACCTACAAAGATTGGCATGAGATGCTACCCTTTGCTCTTCACGGTTATCGCACATCTGTCCGCACTTCAACAAGGGCTACCCCTTTCTCTCTAGTGTATGGCATGAAAGCAATGCTCCCCATAGAAGTAGAGATCCCGTCAATTTGAGTATTGATGGAAGCTAAGCTTACAGAAGCTGAATGGTGTCAAAGCTGACACGACGAATTGAATCTGATCGAGGAGAAGTGAATCACGGCACTATGCCATGGTCAGTCGTATCAACAGAGAATGAAGAGGGCGTTCGACAAAAAGGTTCGACCTCGCATCTTCAGGAAATGAGACCTCGTTCTCAAGAAGATACAATCATTTCTCACTGACTCTCGGGGAAAATGGACCCCAAATTATGATGGCCCCTATGTGGTCACGAAAGCTTTCTCAGGCGGTGCCTTGAGACTTGCAACCATGGACGGAGAGGAATTTGCCTACCCCACGAATGTTGATGTAGTCAAGAAATACTTCGCCTAAACTAAAAAGAAAATAGGAAAAAAACGTCTTGGTGGATTGAAAACCCAAAAGGGCGGTCCAGGCAAAAGTTAGAGACAGAAAAAAATCATCCCGATGGATTGGAAACATCATAGTACAATCCAGGCAAAAATTAGGGATAATGGCAAGTAACTATGTTCAACAGAGGCAAGTCTCTCAGCAGCAGCAGTTACACCATCCATCGGAGGAAAACTCCAGTCAAGGTCATCTTCGACAGAAGCCCAGGATGTCCCGAGTTCAAAGTTGGTAGAAGGATAGTGGTCGTTATGTTTCAACGTAGCCCTTTTCCCTGTAAATTACCATTTTCAAACTTTGTATATACTCTTTGGAATCACGCGTTTGGCTGATCTCCATTTTATCAATGAAATTTGAGCCCTTGTGCTTTTGTTTATAATTCTTATTTGTTTTAGCTTTACGGAACGACGTTGTTAACATGATTAACGATTCTTGAAATAAAACAAAAATGAATTTACTTGTTAAAACTTTTTATACTTTTTAATAAAGATGGCAATTTCTTTTGACTGTTGAACATCGAAAGAGCATCGATTGCGTCTCCAAAGGCGTTTGAACTTCAAAGTCCAGAATCAAAGTACTCCTTCTAGGCCTAGTACGCTTGAATGAAGGGATCAACTATGTCAGAGACCTTGTTTCGTCTGACACGCCACGACAGAGTTCTTACCTCCTAAGCCCGACCAACATAGTTCCCCGCGAGGACTACTTTTCCTAAGCAAGGTGGAATTGCTATCTTGAACCAACGTACTTCTTCGCCCCGCGATGGTCGAGTATCCAGTCATGTTCATCCCTTAGTTTGTATGTCGCGTCAGTTTTGTTAGCATAAACATACATACATCATGCATTATTAACTTGTATTCATATTGCATCACTATCACTCTAGTCGGTCTTGTCCCCTAGTGATAGAAGTCCTCGCAATCGAGTTGTCAGTTCTTGCCTCGTCAGGAAATGCTACGTTTGAACAACCTCGCATCCAGTTTATTTCTGGGAGGAAGTTGGCCTTTGACCACTTTGATAACTTGAACCTCTGAAAAGCCAGAGAAGCCTTCTACAAATGTCACTCTTCGCCATTAAAGATGATATCCTTGCTTTCCCCGATTAAGGAAAATCCACAGAGAATGCCTCTTAAGCAGAGATTTAGCAGTACAACTGGCATTCTCCGAAAAACCCACCGATGAAAAGGTCATCGGCACCTCAAAATTGGATCACATCATAAGCTACCATTCATAACCACCATCAAAATTTTGGGTATTTCGATATTTAATCCTCTTGCACCCCGAATGCCCGAATACCTTCGTCATTCACACCTTCGTGTCCAAGAAGATTAAATACGGGCATCTGTCATACCCCAAATTTTGACCACTAAGATTTCCCATCATTGTGCAAATCATTATCACAATATGGAGGAACCATCATACTTCATCAGTCTCCCCAAAGATGGGTGAGTATCCACTACAATCAAAATTAGGGTTTCAAGCCCTCTCAGAGCCTTAGATAAAGGATCAATTAAGGAATGACATGATCTTCAACTTGTCTAGCCTCTCAAATATCCACAACGGATCAAAAGGACTCCCACTTCAAGGATTAAGCACAAGGATGCTCCCTTCTAGGTGGATCAAGCTTCAAGATCGCCAGTGTCACCAAATTAGGGTTTTGGTTGACCAGGGCCTCCAGATGAAAAATTTCATCTGGGCATGAGCCAATGATCCAAAAAATAACTTAATATACTCCATGGAACCTCATGGACCCAATCATCAAGTCAATTTTGCCTCAGGGGATGCATTCATAAAAAATCAGGAATTAGGGTTTCTTGACCTAATTCACCCCTAAGTTGACTTTTGGGACAAATCATGAACCAAGACCTCAAGAGAGGGTTTGAGGGTATCTAATGAACTATATTGATCCATTTGGAACAATGGATTAATCCAAGAACCTTGAGCAACAAGTCTCAATTTCATCTGCACAACAATTAGGGTTTTAAGGGAAAAGTCAACTGTAACTTTGACTTTTGACCAGGACATGCTCCCAAGCCCTAGGACATGCATCAATATACCCTATGACACCCATGGAACATGTCCATCAAGTTTGATTTAGGTCAAGGACATGATTTCCTGAAGAATTGCACAGTTTGGAATTCATCTGATAAAAAGTCAACTATGCACAAAAGTCAACTTTGACTTTTTTAGATTTTTCACCAAAATGGTTTTTTAACCCTAAAATGATGTTAATGTATGATTTGAATCATCATTCATCAAGAAAAATCAAGAAAAGTTGGATAACTTGTAAAAGGGGTAACCATAAAAACTTAGAAAATTTTCTAAGTTAAAAATAAAGTGACAAGGGCACCAACTTTGAAGGATCATAACTCCTAAACCACAAAGCCATTTTTTCTCATCCAAAGATGGATTTGTATCCCTCATTACCCTATACAAAAACTTCAACTAGACCTAAGTCCAATTCATTAAGGATTTGGAGTTATGGAGTGATCAAAATGGCTGAAAAGTGAAAATGTCACTTTTTCCAACACTTAGTGAAATTTTCACTAAGTCAGAATCTGCCTTCACTTTTTGCCAAATGTAGGGGGATTTTTCACTTGGATTCAAAAGAGATCAAAACCAAACATGTTTAAACAGTTGTTGTATCATGTAAGGGCTTTCCAAAATGGTCAAGAACATTACCAAATTCAACTTACACCATGAGATATGACATTGGCAAGTTGCCTTGCTGAAATCTGTCAAAGGCAAGGCAGAATTTGCAATTTTGCTCGATTTGCCAAAATCAGCCAAATTCAAATGCTCCTATCCACTTGGACACCTCAGAGGATTGAATCTAAAGGGGACAATCACTGAGCCAAGCCTCCAAAGTCCATGGAACAAGAAATAACATGTTGAACCTAGAATGGCCAAAATAGGGACAAGACTCCAAATTTGGATTGAAGCATTCAATGGAAGCATCAAGGTGGCATGGACTGAGCCATTCTCATCTAAAATCAGTCAAGACTTATCCAAGACCAAGGGAACCAAAGCTCTGTGCCCTAACCTCTAGTCAATGGCTAGAGGAGACTTGGATTTTCATTTGCCAACATTGGCCAAACCTACTTACCAGTTGCCATTCACTATTCCTTGCAAAACAAACTTGCTCTACTATAAATAGAGCTCAATTGTGATCAGTTTGAGTACACTAAAGCCATCTAACATATGCTTTCCTCAAAATCTCTTTCTCTTGGCAAAAATGCCTTTCTTAGCAAGGTAGCTATCGGGTTTTGAGTTTGAGAGCTTTTCCAATCAAACCAATCACTCACACACCTCACATACATTATATAGAAGTGATCCAAACACTCACATAACATCTGGAACACAGATTTCACAAAATCACCAGCTGGTTGCTCAAACTTTCAATCAAGTTGCAGCTGAGGTACCACAAATCGTTCCAGCCAGTTTCAATCAAGTCCAAGCATTCAAACACACTCCATAGGGTGTAAGGAAGCTGTTCAGATCATCACCACTCATCGGTAACACCTCCAAATCAAAAATCACATTGCACTTGCTGTCACGGCCTAGAGGTAAGCATACACTTGGTCATCTCTCAATCTATGCATATTTCCTCGCACAATAATTTGGCCATATGTTCATAATCATGCATGGAATGTTTTCCCTCAATTAATTGCATTGTTTGAATCGTGTATCAAAAATCCTAGCCTTCATGCAGAAATTAGGGTTCTTGAGGATTTTTCATGATTTCTTGTTATATGTTTAATTTAAATGAAATTAATGGACATAGACATGATCGTGAGGTTGAGACGAGCATAATGATATGTGGATTGCATGTTATAATCAAGTATTCAGGGAGATTGGATAGAAAATGCAAATCAGCCAAACCCAGAACACGCGCGTGTTCTTCAGTTGTTCTTGGCGCCTTTTTTGAATTTTCAAATATTTGAATTTTGTGATTTTTCTTTAATTGATTCAAAAATTAATTTCTCTCTGAGTTTTAATGATTTTGAGTTGATTCTTTTTTTAATAATTCACAAAAATGTTAAAATATTTTATTTTCCCAAAAAATCCCAAAAATATTATTTATTTCATATAATTGATATTTTTACAAAGAATTAATGTTTTAATTGTTTTTAACATTTAAAATATTTTTTCCACCTTGATTTTGCAACTTTTAATGCCTTCTAATTATTTTGTAGGTCAATACTTAATTTTTGAAGCATTAATCCAAGATCACAATTTGTTTTCCATATGTTAAACAATTTTGATCATTTTAATTGAATTTTTATTCAATTAAATACATTTTTGAAAACAAATTAGAGTTTTTGGATTAATTCAACCCTCATAAATCATTTTCAAACTTTTGGGCCTCTAATAGAGTGTAAGACCCAATCCTTTTTTTTTTTACCAAAACATTTTGGGCCTCAGTGTATTGTATAAGTCCCGATACCGTAAAAAACAAACGGCGCGATCGTCGCCTTTTGAAAAATAACCTTGGGCCTCTCCTTGAGCTATAAGACCCATTCAAAACATTTGGGCCTCTATTAGAGTGTAAGACCCAACCCCCTTTTAACCAAAATCAATTGGGCCTCACTTATTGTATAAGTCCCTCTGCGTTAAAAGAAAATCTCGGCGGGATCGCCATTTTTAACGAAAAATCAATTGGGCCTACCCTCGTGTTATAAGCCCCACTCTTTTTCCTTAAAACCTTTTGGGCCTCTTGAGAGAGTGTAAGACCCATCTCTTTGTACAGAAAACATTTTTGGGCCTTAGTCACTTGTATAAGTCCCTCTCTACAAATTCAAACAGTGCGCTCACTGATAAAACCCTGGGCCTCTCCTTGAGCTGTAAGCCCCAAATCTTTCTTTTTCAAAGCACTTTCTCCTTTGATTTTGAATATACTGTTGTTTTAAATCTTTCTTTGTTGAACAACTAACCAAACAGCATGGAAGCTCTACAACCGAGTAAGTGGTTATTGCTTTCATTTACCGCTTTCATATACATATAACTGTATTGTGGGGCTGTTTCACTGTAAGTCTTCTTTCATAAACTCATATCAACTGTGTAATAATAGTATAGATATTTCGAGTTTCCCCGACAACTACGTCTAGAACTAGGTGACGCCGTTTCGTTTATTCGTAGAAATAGAAAGCTAGATCCCCAATAGGATCACTAGATACAGTCTTCACTTCGGCTGTCCTCATTAGGAATTGTCAAGAAACTCTATTCCCAGAGATGAATGTATTCTCCGTGAATGGCATCTTTGAGTTTCTTCCAAATTCTCGAACTTTTCTGACTTGATCTATTCCTTGTGAATAACTTGCCTTGAATTTCTCGGGGTTTGGGGACCCACGGGCTTCTTAAAAGCATCGGCCTCCTCTTGGGCATCGTTCAAGGACCCACAGGCTTCCTAAAAGCGACCCCGCCTCCTCTTGGGCTTAGTACAAGGACCCGCCGGCTTCTTAGAAGTATTCACAGCCTCCTCTTAGGCTTCGTATAATGACCTCTTCCTTCGGGAATGATAACCTTCTCTTGGGCTTCGTACAAGGACCTCTCGGCTTCTTAAAAGTTTCCAGCCTCCTCTTGGGCTTCATACAAATTGTCCCGACGACCTCCTAGAGGTATAGGAACATAACTTATCATCTTCATATAACAGTCCTTTCCTAGAGTCTACTACTGTTTCTCAAAGCATGGTACAAAATATGACACTCTAGACTTGGACAGTCTAATTTCCTTGAGTCTCAAAGACATTCTCAAGTGACCCCTTCGTAAAATAGGAAGGAAACCCGTAGACTCGGACAGTCTCAATACCCTTCGGATTTCCCGCTTCCTTAAAGAATAGGAATAACCCGGATCCTTGAATCAAATCCATGAGTACAGTGTTGCTCATATAAGAACTGATTTTCTCTTTCAAAATCAGTATACTGGACCTGTCACTTAACTGAAACAGTCACCATAGCCTCCTCTTGGGCTTTGTACAATGATTCTCCCCAGCGGAGTCAAACAACGTTTAGCCTCTCTCTCGGGCTTTGTACGAGACACATAAGAGACTCCCTCGCTGAGTCAATCACCCCTTTCGCCTCCATCCCGGGCTTTGTACGAGATACAAAAGGGTTCTTATTGAGCCAAACAAACAATAGCCTCCATCTCGGGCTTTATACGAGATACCAAAAGACTCCATCGTCGAGTCAAAACCTTTTAGCCTCTCTCTCGGGCTTTGTACGAGACACATATCAGCCTCCGCTTAGGCTTTGTATAAGAAAATCACCGGTTAATCCAATTAACCTTTTAGCATCAAAGTTGTGCCTCGTTCACAGTACACAAACATCAACAACTTCTTCCCCTCCATCTAATCGCTGTAAGCGGCAAGCCTCTGGATCATCTACATCCATGCCACTGTCCTTCTTTTAGCATGAGAAATTCCTAAGGAAAGATGGCATTGCTCAACACTGAGTTAAAGTCTTCTCCTTCAGGTTAAAACCCCCTATAAAGGAAATTATGGCATTGCTAGGATCCGCGTATCCCGGTTAAAGTAATCCTCCCTTTATAATCAGTCACCCAACAGTTGTGACAGACAAACCTCTTTAGAGATGACAAAGTCTCTCTAAAGTTGAGACCTTTTAGCTTCACATCTTGGGCTTTGAACAAGATACAAATCACCTTTCGCTTCACATCTTGGGCTTTGAACAAGACACCAAAAACACCCATTTCCTCTAATAGAATAGGAGGAACTACGAACGCTCTAATTTCCCTATTTCGGTAAACGGGAATACGTAGGCATAAAATTGAAAGAAAAGATCTTAGCGAGCACACTAAACAAAAACCCAAAATCCCATATCTCCATCAATCAAAAGCAGTAATTCAAAAACATCAGTCCTAACGTCCCAATCCTTGTTCCCCGCCAGAAACCTTCTGTCAAAATGAAAAGAAAGAAAACTGTATTGGCGAAAATACAAATAACCAGTACAAAGGCCCCCCCCACATTGATAGCATTCGTAACCTAACAGACCGCTGTTTAAACTCAGTATGCAAAGCAAGGTTAATTGGAGACATCTATTTCCCTTCCTTCATCAGCTCACAATAGGATAAAAAATGAATCGACCTGTAGTTTAAGCTCAACCGCAGAGAGCGACCAGCGCTTAAGAACCGCGTCCAAAATCGGTCGCTACACTAACCCTGCTTACATACTGAGATTAAACAGTCGAAACTGTTGGTTTACAGATGCTACAAAGATTCGGGGTTTCTCCTAGGTTATTTTGTTGACGAAAGGGGTGCTTTAGGCTATCGGTTAGGATGTTAGGACGAATTTATGAAAGTATGGGATTTTGGGTTTTTGTTTAGTGTGCTCGCTAATATTTTTTCTTTCAATCTTATGCCTACGTATTCCCGTTTACCGAAACAGGGAAATTAGAGTGTTCGTAGTTCCTCCTATTCTATCGGAGGAAATGGTTGTTTTGGTGTCTTGTTCAAAGCCCAAGACGTGAAGTGAAAGGTGATTTGTATCTTGTTCAAAGCCCAAGATATGAAGCTGAAAGGTCTATTTTTATCTTGTTCAAAGCCCAAGATATGAAGCTGAAAGGGTTGGTCTTTAGAGAGAATTTTTCACCTCTAAAGAGGGGGTTGTATGTCACAACTGTTTATAAAGGAGAATTACTTTAACCGGGATATGTGAATCCGGTAATGCCATAATTTATTTTATAGGGGATTTTAACCTGAAGGAGAAGACTTTAACTCAGTGTAGAGCAATGCTATCTTTCCTTAGGAATTTCTCATGCTAAAAGAGGGACAGTGGCATGGATATAGATGATCCAGAGGCTTGCCGCTTACAACGATTAGATGAAGGGGAAAGAGTTATTGATGTTTGTGTACTGTGAACGAGGCACAGCTTTTTCTTATACAAAGCCTAAGAGGAGGCTAATATGTGTCTCGTACAAAGCCCGAGAGAGAGGCTAAAAGGTTTTGACTCAACGAGGGAATCTTTTGGTATCTCGCATAAAGCCCGAGATGAAGGCTATTTGACTCAACAAGAGAGTTTTTGTATCTCGTACAAAGCCCGAGATGGAGGCGAGGGAGTCTCTTATGTGTCTCGTACAAAGCCCGAGAGAGAGGCTAAACGTTGTTTGACTCCGCTGGGGAGAATCATTGTACAAAGCCCAAGAGGAGGCTATGGTGACTGTTTCAGTTGAGTGACAGGTCCAGTATGCTAATTTAAAGAGAAAATCAATTCTTATATGAGTACTGTTTGCACTCAGGGATTTGATTCGAGGATCAGGGATATTTCCTTCTCTTTGAGGAATTGGGAAATCCAAAGGGTATTGAGACTGTCCGAGTCTACGGGGTTCCTTCCTATTCTTGAAGGGTGCTTGAGAATGTCTTTGAGACTCAAGGAAATTAGACTGTCCAAGTCTAGAGTTTCATCTTTTGTACTATGCTTTGAGAAACAGTAGTAGACTCTATGAAAGGACTGTTCTATGCAGATGACTAATTTATGTTCCTATACCTCTAGGAGGTCGTCGGGACAATTTGTACGAAGCCCAAGAGGAGGCTGGAAGCTTTTAAGAAGCCGATGGACAATTTGTACTAAGCCCAAGAGGAGGCTATCATTCCCGGAGGAAGAAATCATTTATACGAAGCCTAAGAGGAGGCTGTGAATACTTCTAAGAAGCCGTAGGGTCCTTGTACTAAGCCCAAGAGGAGGCGGGGTTGCTTTTAGGAAGCCGATGGGTCCCCAAACCCCGAGAAATTCAAGACAGGCTATTCACAAGGAATAGATCAAGCCATGCAAGTTCGAGAATTTGGAAGAAACTCAAGAGATGCCATTCACGGAGAAAAGATCATCTCTGGGGAATAGAGTTTCTTGACAAGTACTTTTAAGAAGCCTGTGGGTCCCCAAACCCCGAGAAGTTCAAGACATGCCATTCACCGAGAATAGATTAAGCCGGGAAAGTCTGAGAATTTAGAAGAAACTCAAGAGATGCAATTCACAGAGAAGAGATCATCTCTGGGGAGTAGAGTTTCTTTGACAACTTCTACGAGTGACAGTCTGAGAAAGGGTTAAAAAAGAATCTGCCTTTCACATCTCCATATTGTTTAACCCCAAGAGGAGGGAAGACTGTGTCTGGTAATCCTATGGGGATCTAGTTTTGACTATTTAAGAGTGATCAACGGGCTTAATGCTAGACGTAGTTGCCGGAGAAACTCTAAATATCTATACTATTATTACACAGTTGATATGAGTTTATGAAAGAAGACTTACAGCGAAACAACCCCACAATACAATTATATGTATATGAAAGCGGTAAATGAAAGCATATAAACACTTACTCGGTTGTAGAGCTTCCATGCTGTTTGGTTAGTTGTTCAACAAAGAAAGATTGAAAACAACAGTATATTCAAAATCAAAGGAGAAAGTGCTTTGAAAAAGAAAGATTTGGGGCTTACAGCTCAAGGAGAGGCCCAGGGTTTTATCAGTGAGCGCACTGTTGTTTTTGTACAGAGGGACTTATACAAGTGACTGAGGCCCAAAAAGGTTTTCTATACAAAGAGATGGGTCTTACACTCTCTCAAGAGGCCCAAAAGGTTTAAAGAAAAAGAGTGGGGCTTATAACACGAGGGTAGGCCCAAATGATTTTTCCGTTTAAAATGGCGATCGCGCCGAGATTTTCTTTTAACGCAGAGGGACTTATACAATAAGTGAGGCCCAAAATTGTTTTGGTTAAAAGGGGGTTGGGTCTTACACTCTATTAGAGGCCCAAAAGTTTTGAATGGGTCTTATAGCTCAAGGAGAGGCCCAGTTGATTTTTTTCAAAAGGCGACGATCGTGCCGTTTGTTTTTGACAGTATCGGGACTTATACAATACACTGAGGCCCAAAAATGATTTGGTCAAAAAAAGATTGGGTCTTACACTCTATTAGAGGCCCAAAAAGGTTTTGAAAATGATTTATGAGGGTTGAAAGTCAAAGAAACCCTAATTTTAATCTTTAAAAGTAAATATTTTAAAGAAAATCAATGAAAAATACCAAATAGGTTTGAATAAACCACTTGTGATTTTTGTTTAAGATTTGAAAAATGAGGTATAAATCACAAGAGATATTTAAACTCATTAGGTCTTGATTTTCAAAGTAAATATTCACTTTTAAAATGTTTAAAAACAATTAAAAATGAATTTATTCACAAAAATACTAGTTATATTAAATAAATAATATAAATCTAATTTTTTTGTGGAATAAAATATTTCAACATTTTTATGATTTTTTGCAAAAAGAATCAGTAAAAAATAATTAAAATTGAGTGAGTTATTAATTTTTTAAATCATTAACAAAATAATATAAAAAAATAAGAAAATAGGAAAAAGTGATAAAAAAAAAGGTCTGGGGCGAGGGGGATTCGAACCCCATACCTTTCGCTCGTTAGTACACACAAACCAGTTGATCAACCACTGGGGCGCAATGCCAATTCATTAATAACATGGCAAGTGAAAAATATATATCAAACTAGTTGGATTTTCTGAAAATGGCGCCATGGCCATCTTCTTCCTCAAGCTCTGATGCGTGAAGCCCTCTATCTCACTCATCTCTCAACCATTTGACATGATTCAAACACCAAACTCATGCGTTTTTTCACAAGGAAGAAGATGGCAATACCCAATTTCATTCATTTTCAGTGTATAACAAATTATATCATTATGGCCGTATGAACCCTAATTTTGCAAAAGCAATCGTGCAGACATGATTATGAGTCCTATGACCAAATTTTATGAGGGAAAACAATCAATATATGATGGCAAGCAATTGGCAAAAATATCATGCGAGGAAATATGCATGGATCATGGAGTTGGAGTTTTGAGGCTTACCTTGATGCAAGCTGAAATGGAACTCTGCACAAACTTTGTTCCAGTTGTGAATTAATGATCCCTAGAGCTTCAATGGATGTTATGGAGTATGTTTCAAGCTTTGGATCACTTAGAAACTCTTTGGATCAAGCTGGAGACCTCCACCTGCATAATTGAGGCATAATGGCTTGGTTGAAGGGTGATTTTGAGCCTGAGGTGTTACAGTCAGTGTTTAAGTGTTTGGACACCTCAAAGACATCATATGTGATGTGTTTGAGCAATTGGAATTGATTTCTTAAGGCTACAACTCAAAACCCGATAGTGGTTACTCAAAAACCAAGAAACTTGAGGTTTAAGGAAGAATGAGAGAAAGCAGTGCTGTAACTGGCTTTGGTGTGAGTTGAATGATCCATTAGAACCTCTATTTATAGGTGATCAACTTTTGTCTTGGAGGAATAGTGAATGGCTGCTAGATCATATCACATTCGCATGGATTGGCTTGGAGGATTTCTTCTCAAGCAAGGCAAACTAGCCACCCCCAAGAGCAGGGCTATGCCTTGACCAAAATCACATTATTCAGATGTTTTTATTGTTGTTTAATCAGAGAACTTGACTGAGTAGAGTGGCTTTGTTGAAAATGCACTATTCCACATTAATGCCCTTTGAATTCAAGGCAAAATGTGCCAAAGTGGATGAATTTCAAGTTGGAATATTCCTTGGCTTTTTGACTCAGCCCTATCAGTTGGATCAGTTGGTTCATGATCAGGTTGAAGGCATGTGGCATAGTGATCATTTATTTTGACTCAGAAATCGTGGATGGCACAAAACTCCCAAACTGATTTTTCATGGCAGCCTTGACATGGTGTGTTGTGGCAGCCATAATTCTTGGCACAAGTGGATTGGTTTCATGCTATTGAGTTGCTTGGATTCTTGGCAACATTTGCAACAACATTGATGTTTATCTTTGGAACTGATTCAGCTTGTAACTGTGTGAAAAAACCTCAAAAGTTTTGGTGTTTCCAACAAAATCTGTCTTGGACAGAATTTTTTCTAAGTGTTGGAAAAGTGGTACTTTCATGTTTTCAGCCATTTTGGCTCACTCATAGCTCAAAATCCACAATGAATTGGAGTTAGGTCTAGTTAAAGTTTTTGTAGAGGGCAATGAGATCTACAAATCAAGCCTTGGATGGGAGAAAATGGCTTTGTGGTTTAGGATTTATGACCCTCCAAAGTTGGTACCCTAGCCACTTTATCTTTAACTTAGAAAATTTTCTAAGTTTTTATGGTTACCCCTTTTACAAGTTATCCAACTTTTCTTGATTTTTCTTGATGAATGATGATTCAAATCATACATTAACATCATTTTAGGATTAAAAATCCATTTTTGTGAAAAATCTTAAAAAGTCAAAGTTGACTTTTGTGCATAGTTGACTTTTTAATAGATGAATTCCAAACTGTGCAATTCTTCAGGAAATCATGTCCTTGACCAAAATAAAACTTGATGGACATGTTCCATGGGTGTCATAGGGTATATTGATGCATGTCTTAGGGCTTGGGAGCATGTCCTGGTCAAAAGTCAAAGTTACAGTTGACTTTCCTTACGAAACCCTAATTGTGGTGTGTATGAAATTGAGACTTATTGCTCAAGCTTCTTGGATTAATCCATTGTTCCAAATGGATCAATATGGTATATTAGAGACCCTCAAATCCTCCTTTGAGGTCTTGGCTCATGTTTTGTCCCAAAAGTCAACTTAGGGGTGAATTAGGTCAAGAAACCCTAATTCCTGATTTTTGATTAATGCATCCCTTGGGGCAAAATTGACTTGATGATTGGGTCCATGAGGTTCCATGGAGTATATTAGGTTATGTTTTGGATCATTGGCTTGTGCCCAGATGAAAATTTTCATCTGGAGGCCCTGGTCGACCAAAACCCTAATTTGGTGACACTGTCGATCTTGAGACTTGATCCACCTAGAAGGGAGCAACCCTGTGCTTGATCCTTGAAGTGGGAGTCCTTTTGATCCATTGTGAATGTTTGAGAGGTTAGACAAGTTGAAGATCATGTCATTCCTTGATTGATCCTTTGTCTAAGGTTCTGAGAGGGCTTGAAACCCTAATTTTGATTGCAGTGGATGCTCACCCATCTTTGGGGAGACTGATGAAGTATGATGGTTCCTCTATATTGTGATGATGATTTTCACAATGATGGGAAATCTTAGTGGTCAAAATTTGGGGTATGATAGATTGGAGAAAACCTATCAGGGAATACTTACAAAACCCAAATAGACTGGTTGAACGAAAAATAAAGTATCGAGCTTTGAGTTATGTGCTTTTTGAAAACCAATTGTTCAAGAAAACTCCAGAGGGGATATTGCTGAAGTGTTTAGGAGAATCTGAGGTATACGTAGCTTTGTCGAATGTACACAGCGGGGCATGTGGTGCGCATTAAGCTGGGCATAAGATGACATGGCTATTATTCCGACAAGAAGTATATTGGCCAACTATGTTAAAAGATTGTGTCGAATTTGCCAAAAGTTGCCAAGAATGTCAGGTACACGCAGGGATACCACATGTTCCTGCGAGCGAATTACATTCTATAATAAAGCCATGGCCATTTAGAGGTTGGGCTTTGGACTTAATTGGAGAAATTTGACCGGCGTCTTCAAAAAGCCAGAAATATATTTTGGTTGGGGTTGATTATTTTACAAAGTGGATCGAAGCCATACCTTTGGTGAATGTGGATCAGGAAGCAGTAATTGAATTTATCCAGAAACATATCATTTATAGGTTTGGAATCCCAAAAACAATAACCACAGATTAGGGATCTGTGTTCACTGGTAAGAATATGCAAGCATTTGCGAAGGAAACGGGGTTCAAGCTTCTCACATCAACACCTTATTACGCTCAGGCCAATGGACAGGTCGAAGCAGCAAACAAAGCCATAATCAGTTTGATAAAGAAACATGTAGGGAGAAAGCCTAAAAATTGGCACAAGACTTTGGATCAAATTCTATGGGCTTGTCGAACATCCCCTAAGGAAGCTACAAATGCAACCCCTTTTCGACTAACGTATGGCCATGACGCAGTCTTGCCAGTTGAGATATATTTGCAATCGACTCGAATTCAAAGACATCATGAGATTCCATCAGATTCATACTGGAACATGATGATATATGAGTTAGTCGATTTGGATGAAGAGAGGTTAGAAGTGCTAAATTTATTGAAAAGGCAAAAGGAAAGAGTAGAAAAGTCTTACAATAAAAAGGTAAAAAATAAAGTTTTTTCGATTGGTGATCTCGTCTGGAAAGTTATTCTTCCCATGGATCGGAAAGATAGATTAATGGGGAAATGGTCCCCTTAGTGGGAAGGGCCTTTTCAGATTGTTAAAATATTTTTGAATGTCGCATATGAAGTTGAGGAGCTAGAGAAGGATAAAAGAGTACTGAAAATAAATGGGAAATATTTGAAGAAATATAGACCCATGTTGCAGGAAATTAAAATAATGATGGAATAATATTGCAAAAAGAAATAATACAAGTTGGTGAAATTCACCAAGCAAATGGCTTAATTGTCATTACAGATAAAACAATAGGCCTTAAAGGGCTAAGTAACATTACAACTTTAAATTAGAAAAATATTTCTTTAACTTGGTGAGCTTCGACTGTTGGATCTGAATTCGACATTCACAAAGAGCTTTGCTGGTCAAAAGCTCTTCGATTTCTTTGCCTAATGTTTGAGCTCTGTCAGCATCGTGTACTCCCACTTCCAGTTCTTTGTCAATTTCATCTTGCTTGACCTGTTGCAGTTCCTCCTTGCGTTTTTTCGCCTGGGAAATTTTCTTTTGGAGTGCAGCTATTTGTTTCTCCCACTTCAGAATATTTTCGTCACAATTGGCAGCTTCCTTCTTGTTCTTTTCAGAAAGTTCTCCCAGTTCAGTCACTCTGTTGGTGGAGGCTGCAACGGTATCCCATTCAGCAAGTTGATTTTCTGACTTGTTTTCTATCTTTTTCGAATAATCTCGTAGTCGGTTGAAGTTTGCTACTACCAGATCGATTAGTGTGGTTAAGTCCACCACAACGTCAGTTATTTCAGCAGGAGCTTCCAAAACATTGACTTGCTTCAGGATCTTCTTAAGGTTGAACTGAGCAGACGAATCATTCTCCAAAAGCTGAAATAGGTCCACGTCAAGGATTTGTTCTCGAATTTAGGCTAGTATATCATCCATAGATTTGGCACTAGAAACAGCCCCTGAGGTGGTCGAACTACTATGAGAAAAGTCATAAAAGGTGTGACGTGCGCTGAGCACAGCTTTCAAATATTCTAAGGGTCGCTGCACCTTCATGTTCTCAAGTTCTTCGTGAGAGAAGTTGGTCAAAGTAGTATGTGGCGAACCAGTCTTAGTATGTTTGGGGGAGTTCTGTGTGTCACGTTCTTTTTTCTCATCAGCAGCAAGGCCTGGAGTAGTTTCTCTATCATCTTCAGTTTTTTCTTCTTCTTTTTCGACATCAGAGCCAGTCTCCTCATCTTTATCTTTATCATCACGCTTTGAATGAATGGGAGAATTGTCATCAGGATGGCTTTCTGTGATCAAGGTTTCATTGGCCATTTCAGTTTCCCCACCAGTTTCGACTAAGATGTTGTTCTTGGGGCTGGTTTCTTCTCCTATCCTGTCTTGAGCAGGATGTTGTTGTTGGAGAGTGGCAACTGGTTGGTTGACCTCTGTCGCAGATTCCTTCGTCGAACCTTTTGGAGACTGCTTTGAAATACTGGTAGGTTTGTAGGTGGGATCACTGCTGGTCTTTGGGAGTACTTAGATAAGAGGGTGTCCATGGGTATCAACTTGGACCTGAAAAGGTAAACTAAGTTAAGGGAAAATAAGTATGACCATAAGGAAAGAGTTTATCTGTCGAATATCAGAATGTACCTGGGGGACGACAGTTTTAAAGCTGGAATTTTCACTTTCTTCAGCAATGGGTGGAACTTGCACAATTGGACTTGTTGGGGGAGTTTTCTCCAGTGTTCTGATAGTAGAGGACTTTTGTGTGGGAGGTTTCGATACCTTTTTCTTTTTCTTTAAAGGTTGTACTTGGTCGGGAGACTCGTCACCAGATTCAACAACAGGAGTTTCAGTTTCTTGCTCTTTCCTTTTCTTCGGCGTCGGAGGAGGTTTTCGGCTTCCCTGAAAATAGAAACAAAGTTTAATCGGCATTTAAAACAAAATAATAATAATGTTGGCGAAATAAGAAATAGAGGTATACTCTCGCCAGAGGTTTTTTAGCTGTGGTTTGAGGGCCTTCCTCAACTCCTGCAGTCGAACCTTTAACAACTGGTTTCTTGGCAGTTATTTTCAAAGCTAAAAGAAAAAGAATAAATTAGAGAGAAAGTTTGAAGGAATATGCGTGAATAATAAGTAAAGGATGTCGAAGGTCTCCCTATTCCACACCTTCAAGTATTGGAGTTTCCACGCGAACGTGTTCTATGCCAATATGAAGGTGACCTTTGAAATTGTCCAAGGTGTACTTAGTCAGAACCACTCGCTTAGCGCGTTTTTGGAAATTTTGGCGAAGAATTTTCATCGAATCCCCGCAAGTGAACCAATCTGGAAATGGAGGGCTAAAAGCCACACCAAATTCAGCAGAGGGTAGAGGGGGAAACTTTGGTGGATGAAGATTGAAAGCCCACTCATAACGTTGATTTGGTCGAACGTATGGAGGTAGTTTAAAATCATCTAGTTTGCTCATAAATTTGTGTTTCAAAGTAACTGCTGCTTCGCTTATGGTTCGACTAAGTTCATTGGGCCTATAGGCAGTTTCAAAGTATTTATGGAATGCTTAGATTTCCTTGACGTGTTTCAAAATACCTTTTTTGGTCTTGTCCTGCACAAGTGTAAAAGATTTAGTTAGATGGATGTTAAAGGAAGGCACGTCGAAAAACTGGGTGGTGTAGTAATCTTTCCACCATTCGTCGAATTCCTGAGTACAAAGGAAGGACGGTAGAAAGACCACTGGTTGAATCTCCACCAGGTTATAATACTTCTCCAATAATTCTGAGCACTTATCTTCGTTGTGGAACATGTTGTAGTGAATGAGAGAACTTTTTCTGGAAAATAGGGGTTTAGGTTGTATCTGAATTAACCCAAACTGTCGAGAGACAAAGTTGGGCTGGTAAGCAACCAAAGAGATCTTTGACTTTCCGGGGCTAATTCTGGAAGCTAGAAGTCTAGGTGTCAGGAAGGATTCCCAGACATAGAGGAAATCATCTTCTTCAGTCTTCGATTCCACAGGCAGTTTTCTAGTGAACAATTTTGGTCCAATCACCCTGTTGGCGAAAGGGGCCATACTGGGAGTAAAGTTGTAGCGTTTGGTAAACATCATAACGTAACTAGTAAAAGCTTGTTGGAGGCTTAGTCCTTCGTCAGTGGGTGTCAGTTGCACCAATCTAGTCCCTTCGACCCTCCTGTCCCTCAAGGCGTCCTCATTCACAGTATTTTTGATAGGGAGAGAGGTTTCAAAAGTGGCATTTAGCCATAATTGCAGAAGCCAAAACGGTCCTGACAAAAGAAGGTTGCCTTTATCCTTGACGGTCTTAAGGAAAGTAACACCTTCGCCCAGAGATTCGTAAAGATTGGCTAAGATCATTTCACTCAGGCATAATCGATGCCCAGAATGAAGCTGATTAGCCATAGTGATGTAACGCTTGGCTACTTGGAGTGACCTAGAGCAAAAGACACATCTCGACAGCCAGAGGGCCAGAAAAGCTACATGTTCCTGATCAGAAACTTCCTTAGTCTCTTGATCATGATAATTGGCAATGTAAGCTGTGAAGGTGGCCTTGTTCGTGTCGAATCCTATAGAATTATCAGATAAAACGTTGGGGTCATAGTCTACTCCTAACGAGCTAAGGCCAGTGATGGAAGCTACATCGAATAGGGTAGGGGTAACCATCCCACAAGGAAGATGAAAATTGTTATAAGTGTTATCCCAGAAGTAGAGGGAAGCCAAGAGCATATTTGGGCAGTAACCTGGTCCTACTTTCGACAGTTAAATTAAGTCGAAACTACATATGTCTTTCCAAAAGTCAGCTTTAACTTTTTCAATCTTCGCCAGTCAAGCTAAATAATCAGAAGGATCTTTCGACAAGGGACAAGATCTAAAAATTCTAGCATGGTTCAGATATTCTAAACTTATGGGTTCTTCAGAGGGTGAGCCTTGACCATCAACAGTGGATTTCTCGTCTATGGCCTTTTCTTTATCAGTTCTAGGTTTAACCCCATTAGCTATGGGTTTATAACGGTGATAGACTGGGTAAAATTCTTTTACCTTTACCGGATCTAATTTTAAATCAGGAAAAGGCCCTAACATTTCATATGATTTACCAGAAATAAGAACGGGGATAAGTACCTGGGATTGAAAGATGCGTCTTTTTTCTTCTTCATTAGGAGGTTCAGGCACATATTGTTAGTTTCCTACCACCATTGGGCAAAAGATTTTGTGGACCGGTGATAATTCTTTTGAGTTTTTTGAGGCTTTTTTGGAGGTGGTTGGAGTTGTGGAAGACGCCATGATTGAAGGGAAAAGTTGCAGAGAAAATCAGTGAAGAAGGGGAAAGGTGGAAAGGTTTTTACTCAAGAAGAAGAAGTGTAAAAATGTGGAAAGAAAAGTTTTTGACTTATTTATAGATGATGAGGAAAAGTGACTCAAGCGTCTGAGATTCAGAAATTTTTTCATTAAAAGAAGAGATCATGGGGCACGTGGCAGTTGTGAGTGGATGGATTGAAACGGCGGCAGTTGAGTTTGTCACCCACGAACTACTAGGGGTTAGAGTAGTGATGATGAAAATGGTTAGAACGTGGGATGAAGAGACGTTTCAGAAAAGAGTAATGATGATCCTAACGTCATAAATGTCTAATCACATGAACAATCAATTTGAGGAATTAATAAAGACGTCGAATCATATCAGCAAAAAATGCTTTTCTCATTGTCAATCGAAAACACATTTATTGGGGGGAAATTTGTAGACTGCTATTTTCGACGCACAGTGGATTGATCAGAGAACAAGAACAGTAGGAGCTAGTCGAAATATTTCGACTCAAGAATTGGTGCTAAAACTAAAAAGTCAGTCGAAGGTGGTGCGGAAGCAAGAACAAGTTGTTTTGAATTTTATCTAAGTAATAAAGAAGTTCATTTTCGACAGTTAAGTTTGGAGGACTATCTCGACAGATGATTTGAAATTCAAAATTGAGAAGGAGATGCAGTTTGAGTGAGCAGACACGTGGAGCATATCCAAGGCGAAGGAAGCATGCAAGATGCCATTTGTCACATTTAGGGGAAATAGCTGTTAGTGACAGTTGTTTTGTTTGTATATAAATAGGTAGTCATAGGACGAAAAAAAGTGTGTGCATTTCAAAATTGTATAAGTTATTCAAATTACTCAAAGTAACCGTGTCAGAGAAACAAGTCATTATGGAAAAAATGTACGTTTGAGAAAAACACCAGTTTATTGCTTGCAGTTCTTTATGAAATTTCAGTTTGTTTACAATACTCTTTAAAATTCTGCAAATTTTATTCTTGTCACTTTACTTTCATTTCACCAGTCATTTACCAATTCCAAGTTCCATTTACCTTAGTTAGTCGAAAATTACAAATTGTGAAAACAATAATAAAACAATGATGAAAAGGTTAGAGTTTTACTCAAATTGTCAATATTTCTAAACGCACTATGTCCTAGGATTTGTGTGGTCGATCCTGTTAGTAAACTAATTTCACAAATTAGAAGACCAGAGGTTGTTTGCTGAATTTCAAGGCGAACAATGGCTTGACACAGACTCTGAGCTGAAGGCCTCACCATTCAGACGAGTTTCTACACCTGGTAATTGTATATCAGCATCTGGTACCATTTAGAGTTGGTGATAAAGCTGTGGATTGTTCGTACTACTGAAAGCAAGTTGTATTGTCTTATCAGCCTATCAGCTCGAGTATACAAGATTGCAAGGCTCAAGAAAAGCCGGTACGTACTATGGATGTCTGCTCCCAACAACTATATTAGTATAAAACCTCTTGAAGACTCAAAGGTTAAACTTGTTACACACTAGATTCAGAATCTGTTGTGTATCCATCTTCAACGTCTTTTGTACTATGGAGTAAAGGCAAAGACACTTGATCAAGACACTTCCTCAACGACTAGTTTATGCAAAAGCTATATATATGGCTGAAGATTCAAGTTTGAATCTTAACAAGGATTCTTCTGATGACGGAGTAACAAGATTAAGCAATTATCAACTCTAATGTAATATGAAAATTTTCTGTTTTAGGATGTAATTGTAAAAGCCTTAAGATTTCTTATCATAAATATCTTAGAAATCTTAAGAGCTTTAGGTCTTTGTTATGGTGATTTCCAATACCTCTGATGCTTGCATCATGTACACCTTGTTCTCTATTCTGCCGAGCCTTCAGTGTTTTAGATTAAGTCTCTTGCTATGTGCTTGAGCAAAAAGTCTTGTCTCATTGGGATTCAAGCAACAAGTCTTGAGCCAAGATGCTTAAGCCACGTAAGTCTCATTGCTTAAGTGCTTGAGTTGTGAAAGTCTTATTCAACTAGTTTGATTGAGCAAGTGGGAAAGACTCTATCCGAGGGGCATGAGTAAGGAAAGTCTTAGACATGTGCTCTAAGTAAAGGGAAGTCTCAGTCTGATGACCAGAAGAACAGGTGGCTCGGTCAGAGGGCGTGAGCAAGAGAAGTCTTAGACTTGTGCTTAAAGCAAGGGGAAGTCTCAACTAGAAGACCTTGGAACAGGTGGCTCGGTCAGAGGGTGTGAGTAAGGGAAAGTTTTAGACATGTGCTATAAGCAAAGGAAGTCTCAGACAGTTGGTCTGAGCAGTTGTAAAAATCTTATGTGGAGCATAAGCGATTGTAATCATGAAGTGGTTATAATGAAAATCTCTTGTGAGGCAAGGAGACTGGAGTACTCTTAGTTAGGGGAGGAACCAGGATAAATCTTTTGTGTCTTCTGTTGTTATTTTATTTACTTCTGTTATACCCACTGCTAATGAATTAAACAGAATCTAAACATCAGTTTTGATTCTGAAACTCTGATCAGAAGATAAAATAAAAGAAAACGCGAAACACAATTCAACCCCCAATTCTTGTATACTTTTTACACCTTCAGTATGTATGTCTTAATAAAAATATTGCAAGAAACCGATCCAACCTAAACCGCAATGGTTTGGTTTGATTTGGTTTTATTTCTAAAAACCAACCACACCAAACCAAATTGTACGTTTTTTCTCCTTGAAGTTCGGATGACTTTTAACATTAAAACCGCCTAAACCACACCACGAACACACCTATATGTCAAACCTAAACCTTCTTATTTTAGTGAACCATACTTAACAAAGCTTACTTCGACCTAACCTATTCTTATTTATACTTTAAAAACAATTAGTTGTTTAAAATGATCATTCAAAAAAATAACATTATTAATTTTTTCTTGTCAAATAGCCTAGCTTAACTTGACATAATCTATTCCTATTTCTACTTTCAAAACAATTAGTTGTTTAAAATGATCATTAAAAAAATGACTTTATTAGTTTTTCTTGTCAAATAGCCTAGTAATTGAGAATTTCACCTCTAAAGATGAATAAATGGATACTGCAGGTTTAAATTCACTCTCACATATTTGATGTTTCTGCACAGCTAACAACTGATCTACATTAACGACATTATTAGATTTTAGATTATAAGAATATAGGACAAAGTTGGGTATAAAATTTCCCATTTAGGCTCCTGACTTTTCTCAATATCCCTTTTTGGAAACTTAATTTTGGAAATTTTTTAGAATGAGTTTTTGGAGATAAGAACTCAATTTTCTGGAATATTTGAAATCATGTCACTAATTTGTAGAGTCTGCTCACTAGCTTATAATTTGATAAATTTTATCTTGAAATTTATAAATCCACCTTTACCTTAAACCTTTTCTCGAGTTGCCCCGGTAGTCAACTATCACGTAGCACTCATGAACCATCATGAGATTAATCAATGGCATGTAAATGTCAAATATAGTTGTTAGGAAAGTTTCAATTATATCTATATATTCTACAAGTTTGGAGTGTTTCCATCTTCTATTGTTTCATTAGTCAAAATGTAAATAGTCTTCATCATTTTAACTAGAAGCATCTCTCTTTCCTATTTAATATTTTCTCTCTAAAACAAAAAATTTCAATTTTAAACTAGTCAAATACTCGTGCATATTTTCGACTTTATATTGTTTCAAATTCTCTCCAGCAAGAGAAATACATACTTACAAACTATTAACAATTTAAATCATTATTTTGACGTCAAATAATTAAAATTACGCAATCTCGATAGTTATTTTAAAATCAAACAGTTGAAAAATGTAGGACATATCACAATTTTTACTATGCCAAAAAGAACAAAAAATAAAAAGTAAAATTTTGCACACATTTTTTAGCTTAATATAATAATTTTTTCCTCAATGTTTAGTTATTTCAATCCTAAGCATAATATAAAATCTATGTTGTCAAATTCAGACATAGACAGTAACCATATTATGGTTTACAAACTCTATGCATATACATAACTAAGCCCAATAAAGCTCACTAGGCCTTATACATGAAAGGTTTGTATTTTCCAACAGCTTCACCCAATCCATGAATAGCTCCAATTGCTGCAGCCAATGACACACTCAAACAGAAAAAGCTTAATGTTTGAAGCCCAATCCATGGAATTGTTCCTTTTTTGATGTTTCTTTTGACAATATACATCTCCACTGGAAAATAAACAACTGAAGGCCAAAATCCAATAGCACCAAGTAGAGCAATCATGTCATTAAAAAATGGCATTGCCATGGCTAAAAGAGTTACCATTATTATAAATATTGTCCTCCAAAGTAACCTAAAGTAGTTGATAGTGTACTTTGTTTTTCCAAAATTCATAGGAATCCCCCTTGTTACAAAACTTGAGTTTGGCCATTTTTCCGCAGCCATCATTTCAACTATACGAAACACAGGCTGGACTATTACCTGTCATTAGTTCATTCAGAATCAATAACTATAGGACTGTCACTGAAAAAATGCGTGCTTGTGTCAGTATCAGACACTGACACGACAATTATGCATCTTTTTGTGCTTCATAAATTATTGCAGTGTAAGGTGCAGATGAAAAACAAACATACAAATTACCTGAAATGCTCCAACAAGGTGGACAACTATGAAGGCATTGGCCAATTCTAATAACCAAAAAGGTTTGCGAAAGCCGGAACTCATGAGTATGTTACCAGGAGTGTTTGAACCAAAAGCAGCATATCCAGCACATGCATTCAAGATAAAGAAAATAGTCATAGTGAATATAGCAAGCGTGTTTGCTCTCTTCATTGTTTTATTTTCTGGAGGTGATGATTTCAGAGTGTCTTGTATATCTACTGCAATTTGAGCATAACCACCTGCAAGTGCAATGTCTCCTATTGCAACCAGCATGCTCCATGCTATATCTGCTGTACTACGGTTCTTGATGTTTCCCGCAAACACTGTCGTGCTCGTTGCGTTCCCATTTCCTAATCAAATAGAAAAAAAAATGCCTTGAGTAATAAAACTAACTAACAAATTTTAACTAACTTGTAACAAAACTAACTAACTAATAACTACCTATAACAAATATAACAACTAACTCTAACAACATGCAAGTAGTGGAATGAATGAAAGTAATTATGTAACAAACCTTGAATAACGGTTGAAAGAGAAAGTCCAACTCCAATGGAAGCATAGCCAAAAGCCATGGTAGCTGCTAAGACTGAGAGAATTGACAGTTTGTGAAAATTTGGAATTTGAGATAATATTATTTCAATTACTCCAATAGTAATCATGTATGGATTATTAGAAAAACGGCACGAAGCTTCAAACCCATTCTTGCGGTAGCAATTGTTTTTCAATATCGTCCTGAAAAATATTTATATTTACATGCAATAAACATCAGCAAGATAACAATGAAGAGATAATATAGAAAATAGTTAAAGAACTTACACTATACTTGTTGATGTAGTAATGATGAAACCAATAGTGAAACCAGCAAGGTTAATGTACTGAACCAAACCACAAAACACAGGTTGTTTGCCACCTAAGTGAACTCTGACAGCTTCCATGTAAGTTGTGTTTCTTTTTCCAGTAACAGAATCTGGTGATCTATAACAATCAGCTAAGAGATTTGATGTGTAGAGTGTAATACCAGCAAAGACCAAAATGCAGGATATTCCAAGTGTCCATCCCATTTGGGACATGGCCCATGGTAAGGAGAGGACTCCCGTCCCAATAACCGCGTTAATGATATGTGCACTCGCAGTCCATACCGTTCCTGCAAATGACGGTCATTTCAGACTTTTAAGTATAAATTAACAAACTCAAAAACACATACACACAACTTTGAGATCTTAATTTTTTATTGATTAAATACCAATTACTTATAAATAACACCTCGAGAAATATGAGTGTCAGTGGTGTTCGATATATGTTGATGTCCGACACTTATATAATATAAGTATGATATGTGTCAGAAAAGTCAAATAAATGTTAAAAAATCAACAAATGTCTCCAAATATATATATATATATATATATATATATATATATATATATATTTTTTTTTTTTTTTTTAATTTGACACTCTTTGAATTAATTTCAAATACCATTTGAAATTCATAATACATGTCAGACAATTTTCACAAGTGTTCAAAAATAATTGTTTTTTTATTTGTTTCAACACACTTTATATATGTTTTAAGCCAAATCTCACATACATTTAAAATCGCATTAAACATGTATTGAAAAGAATGTTATCAATGAAAAGTTAAATGACAATAATTTTGATTAAAATACTTTTAACTTTTTTAATAATAGATAGATAAATAAATTTTAAACACTATAGCGATCTCAGTATTCTATATTTTAATGTTATTAGTGTTAGAATATCTATATTATGTCGTGTTCCGATATCCGTATTACTATCCGTGCTACATAGTCAATTAGTAATTGGCTATGAAGCACAAGCAACAAGAGTAAACAAACAAGCAACATGTATTCAAATTATAAAATAATGATATTCAATCTAATAATGAATCATTGTATTATTTTATCTTAATTTTGAACCATTAGTCTAATACAATATATTAATATACTAAAACATTTATTTTTCTCATTAATAAATAAGCCGCATCATTAAAATTGGGCTCAAAATAATATGAGGTAAAAAAGTGAAATTAGAGGTTGCAAAAAGAAATTTTTGTAAAGGGACCACAATTTTTTAAAGTAGAGAGGTCAAAGCTACACTAAATTATTATTAAAAAAAAAACTATTTATTTATGATTAAATAGAGTTTAATGAATTTTTTCTCTTGATAATTAATATACTAGATATCATGAATTATAAATCTCAACTATAAAAAATAAAATAAAAATTGTCTCTCTATATTAATTATATTTGCCGAGTAAAAAAACACATTTATTCTTTGTATCTTAAAATAATTCTTAATAATACAAAATGATTTTTTTATAAAAAGATAAAAAATAATAGCAGAAATTATTCTTTTTATATTAAAAATAATTGTATTTAATAATATCTATAAAAAAATTAAAAATAAAATACAATAAAAATTTATATAGAATAACACACTTCTCCTAATGATTGAAACCGTCCAATATTTATATAAACAACAATTTCAATAATACATAATCTAAATTTCCTTAACCATAACAGTTTTGAGTTTAGTACATATCAATAAAGTTTTGAAAAGTTGTGAAAAGTAGGGAAAAAAACAAATAAGAAATTGGATTACCCTTTTAATTGTCCTTAGATACTTAGCTTAGTGGTTTTCCTTTTCCAAAATTCAAATTCATGAAAGATAATGCAAACAACCCAACAAATGTTGGATGAATTAAAAAAAAGTAACCATAAGTGCAAATTCATGCCTATAAAAGAAAAAGGCAAGTTCATGATTGAAAGTTTATAATTATATTTGTTTTTTACTCAAATTGTAGTTGTAATTACGTTTTATCTTTTAGAATAAAAATTTAGGTGAGTTGTATCACAGCTACTCATGAAAATAATACATTATAATTAATTTAATTTTTAAATAAAAATTTAAGCTGCATTACAACTATTCACAAAAATGACACATTAGAATTAATGAAGACGTCAATAATTAATGAACGCTTTACAAACATAATACAAAAATATTTTAGATTCAAAATCCAATCCAATTATCAATTGTGATTAAATATATATTTAAAAACCATAAAAACAACGTGAAAATATTATAAACTTCACAAAATCACGTTAAAAATTACTTTAGAAAAGTTCATAAAAACGCACATAATTCACTAGTCAAATTAATTAATAATTTATTAATTAATAAATAAAATTTATGCAAAAATAAAAGATAAACAGCCATAACTAACAACTATATTTTATTAATAATTAATAAACCAGAGAAAAATATACAGAGAAATGATATAAAGAGAGAAATGATACCAGTTCTTTTAGGTCTTCCATCATCATCAAGAAGAGAGTTTGAATCATTAGTAACCCCAGTTTCAAGTGCTATGATATCTTCCTTCATTTTGAAACTTGACACAATCTGAAAATGTTACTATAAACAAGAAAATGAATAAGCAACAATGGAGTTAAATATATATGATGAAGAATGGAACATGATGTAAAACAATGACGCGTAAATTTAGTTCAAATTTAATCTATCTAGAGAATAAGTACAAGATTAACGTTGCTTTCATTTATTACCATTCATGATCTTCATTATCCTATGTTTAAAAGTGGGGTGTAATCAATTATTTATTCTATTTTTTGTTTTTTTTTAAAGTATTCAATATATTATTTATTTATTTTTGACAAAAGCATTTCCTTTATTTTCGTTGTTTTTTTGATTTATCAGTTTCATTGTTTTTGTTTGGAACTTCAACAATTAGCATGTCAAAATAAATAAATAAATAAATAAATAATAAATTTAAAAAAATTTAATTAAAATACACTGATAATATAATTTTTTTACACAATCAGTTAATCAAAGACATTAGATAATAAAAATAATTTGATTTTTATTTTAACTACTTATAAAATAATGTGATGGTGATGAATTGATAGTATAAATTTTTTTATACATTAATTAATCTTAATTTTATAATATTATTTTTAAAAATTATTTTAAATTAAATAAAGGGTACTAAAATGATTTTATAAAGTTATTTTATATTTATTGCAAAGTACAATAAATAACGTGTTAACGGTACAATGGACTGATTTTTGAAAACTATCAACTTTTCTATAAAGAAAAATTTATCTAATACTCCCTCCGTCTCATAAAAAGTGTTCTATTTGAGCAATGCACGGTTCTTAAGAAAATGATTAGATGTGTTGGTTGTAATGAAAAAGTTAACGTCATTTACTAAAATACCCCTATTAAATGTAGTTGATAAAGTAGTTGAATAAAGTGAAATTTAATGAATAGGAGTATAGTAGTGGAAAAATAATAATAATTACAATATTGATAATGTAAATGGATAATTATTTTGAGATAAAAAAAAATACAAATGAGACACTTTTTATGAGACGGAGGGAGTACATTACATAACGTGTTACTTTGCACATGACTGATTTTTGGAAACTCTCAACTTTTGCATAAAGAAAATTAAATTAAATTTTATCCTTACAAAACTAAGTGACAAAAATAGTAAAATAACTTGCGAAAATAGAATATGCACTTACACGGTCAATCAAAGGAAATTATGGCATAATTTGTTGGATCTGAAGAGGAATTATGGTTCTGTTGATCTCGTGCTCGGGGACGACTTCAACACAATATCCCATTCTAGTAAAAAGAAAGGCGAAAGTGAAGGTAGAAGGAATAAAGAGGTTGACGAGTTTAACAGCTTCATTTTTTACACAATCAGTTAATCAAAAGACATTAGAAATTAAAAATAATTTGATTTTTATTTTAACTAATAAAATAATGTGATGGTGATGAATTGATAGTATAAATTTTTTTATACATTAATTAATCTTAATTTTATAATATTAGAAAATAATTAATCTTAAATTAAAATTTTTAAATATGAATTAACATTTATAATCTACAATAGAATACATAAGTATTTGATTGGATTTTTTAAATCAACATCTTACTATTTATCATGAATCACCCGTATATCACTAGTTCAATTAAAAAAAAAAGAATATTATTAAGTAATCATTTTTTGGTCGAAAATTGCAGAATTTCTGCCAATTATACAATATTGTGATTATTTTGTGTGACGTCAATTTTGCAGGAAAACCATTATAAACCATTTTTCGCTTATCAAAATGAGAAATGTTTGCATGCACACGACAAAATAATATGAATGTGTGTGATTGACGACATTTTCATTTATCCATATGTGTTTTCTGTCAAAGAGAATAAATATGTTACAAATCTTGAGAAAATAATAATTCAAGTGGATACGTGATTATTGATAGTTCAATTGGTTATTAATGATTCATTATGTGGTTAATACTAATTATGTATGTAGTTATTACTTAGAAGTTAATTAATTAATAATATGATCCTATATAAAGGATGTACCACATGTTTGTAAAGTTTTTGGCTAAAATACAGTTTTGCTTCTCCTGTTTGTCAAAATTCACGGTTTTGGTCCCCCTATTTTTTTTTAACAGTTTTGGTCCCCCACCCCAATTTTGGCGCAAAAAAATGATGAACAGTACTTGGTCCGTACATGAACAATACATGAACAGTGAGGGGTGGGGGACCAAAACTGTTAAAAAACAAAATGGGGGGACCAAAACCGTAAATTTTGACAAACAGGGGGACCAAAACTGTATTTTAGCCAAAGTTTTTTTATCTATCAATATACTATATTTTCACCTGATTCTCTAATTCTCTCAATCTCTATTATTCGTCGGTATTCTTGTGTTTGGGGTTTTTACCCAACAAAATATTCTTCCTACTAAACAAGTGTATTCGATTTAAAAGGCATGATTAGGGAACAATTTATGTCACAATTCGAGTGGAGGAAAACATGAATAGGTTAGTTTGTTCATTTAATATTAGGGGGTTGGGGAGCGGTATTAAGATGAGGAATGTACGGATCTTATTCATCTTAATTTCTTGGAGTTTGTGGCTTTCAAGAGACTAAACTCATTGATATCTCTGATTCTTAATCCATTCCCTTTGGGAAAATTCTTTCTGTGAGTGGAGTTTTAAACCCTTGGAGGGCAACAGTGGAGGTCTCCTTTCAATTTTGTGTAGCTCTAAAGGAAAAGCTCCATTCTCCTTTTTTTTGGGGTATGAGGAGGAGCATCAACATTGGGGCAAGAGCAACACAAGTGAGAGAGACACCACTTATTCACCCAAAACCTTAAGGTTTCGGGCGAATATGTGGCGTGTCTCTCACAAAGGTCTTGCTAAAAAAAGGAAGTCTCACAATGTTCAATACTCCCCAGTGAAAATCTCCCCTAACAGTGGTATCAGAGATCGTGTTTCCGGGATCGTGAGTTGTTGTTGATCAATCGTTGTAAAGATGAATGGTAACGAAAATTTACCAAACTCTCTTCCAACTCTTGGCGACAAGAATTGGCTTCGATGGAGAAAACAAATGCAATCTATATTTGACTTTCATGAAACCCTAGATGTGGTTACATGTAACATCCGAGGGCGAGAAAGTTAAGGTTGTCAAGTTGCAAACTTTGCGACGACAATATGAATTATTGTCAATGGGAGAAGATGAAAAGATTGCAGGCTCCTTGTGTCGAAAGTCTTCCTAGCATGTTGGTCAAGAGGCGTGTGGGGAGATTGTTGGGAAATAAGTGTGAGTTGTGTGGGGAAACAAGTGTAAGCACTTTATTAGTAGGAGGACCCATACACCTATCACCTTAAGGTTTTGGGTGAGTATCTGGTGTGTCTCTCACAAAGATCTTGCTCAAAAAAGGAAGTCTCACAATGTTCAATGCTCCCCAGTGAAAATCTCCCCTAACACTTTTCTGGTCCAGGTTTTATAGGCACCTGTTTAGAATGGGGAGCTTCTAAGTATGTCTGTTTTATGATTAATGTCTACCATAAGACCTTATTGGCAGATAGGAAGAGGGTGTGGGACGATCATTGCTCCCATAAGTCCACTTTAGGTGGAGAGGTTTGGCGTGCCCTCGGTGATTTCAGTGTTACCATTTCCCCTAATGATCGGGTGTAGACCAACTAACTGCAAGTGCGCAGCCTATCGTGTAGTTTCAAAGATATCGATCCCACAGAGACCAATAGTCAAAAATCTATCGTCACTGATTGCTACAGTGTTTATTTAAGGCGAGCAAAAGAAGTTAAATGCGGTGATAAAAATTGCGCTAAAATAAGAACTAAATAAAATTGGACAAACAGTCCGGAGATGCGGGAGTCTATTAATTAACCGTACTCTTATTGTCTTTAAAAGGGATTTCCAATGGGACAGTATTCTCTGTTTCATAATGGATTAATTTGACGGGAACCATTGCTTTCACGCATACGGAACCGAACTCACTCCCTAATTTATACTTTCCATCGTCACTCATGGCCGGCGCCTAATGCGTTAAAGTAGTAAGCCTATTTTTAAGAAATTAATCTCTTTACTAAATAGAAAAGTGATTTATGATTAGAAAGTTTAATTTAAAAAGGGTCCTTAAGCTTTCGCTTAAGTACCGGATCTTAAACCTATAAACGCGCGCGTTCGTGAATAATTTTAAAACTAACTTGCTAGATACCTTAGACTTCCCTGGTTAATTAATAAATGAGCTTTTACGGAATTTATTAACTAAAAACTAAACAATTTAAAATAAGACGCAAAAAAAAATATTTGAAAACCAAAACATCCCCAACGGTGACTTTATAAGAACGATAAGGACCCGTTTAATTAAAGTCCTCACATCTCAACACCAATAAAATTAACTCGACATGATAACGTAAATAAATGCGATTGGTTTGATAACAGGATAACACATGGAAAATTTAATTGAACAGTGCGGTTTAAACCAAAGTAGACGATAAACGGGAAAATAAAGGCAACGAAGGTAAATAAAGTAATTAAATAAAAACCTGCTCCGGACAGAGTCTTGAATCTGATACAATAAATGCTGAAATAATTCTGATGGAAATAAAACTTGTATAGGGACGATCAAAACTTGATACAAACTCGATTCATGACGTGATAACTCTTCGGTGTGAAGGGTTACGCTTACAATTGGACAGAATATGGCCTAAGTATGCACAAAACTTGGATCCCCCTAAATGGAGGCATCAGGGGGCATTTATAGGAGTCTAAAACCCTAGAAATCACCCCTGAACTGCTTCTAAGTCATGGAGAAAAAATAGGACCGGTTGTGGAGACTTGGAGACCAAGGGAAACCCTTTTGTGGCTGCCTGGCGTCTATAACGTGTGGCGACTGCCACACCCTCATGGCGAGCGCCATGCTCCCAAACTGAATTTGACTTGGTCTTTTGACCGTTAGTGCATGGACCACTTGTGGCCACCTCATGGTGAACGCTATGGTGGTCGCCATCAGCATGAACCAAATCTTGTTTCTTTCGCTTTTCGTTCGTTTTGCTCTGTTCCTTCGCAAACGGCTCCTGAATGACTAAATACCTGAAAACATATAAAATACCAGCATAAAAGTACAAATACAAATCAAAAGACCTCTAAAACATGCACTAATAAAGTCAAATAAACGGTGAAATCTCGTGTCATCAAACTCTCCCACACTCGAATCCTTTCTTGTCCTCAAGCAAGACCTGCATACTCAGAAGAATGGACCTTACTTCGGACATGGTCACATCGATAGGTACTAACTCAAAAACTAAGGATATCATAGCAACACACTCCGCATTTTTATGGTTATAAGTCTCCTTCCTATACTCACTAATTCGCATCATATTATTACGCTCAGGCTAAACTTACTCATCTCATTTTTCATCTCTTTTCATTCAGGCGCAATCATATTAAGCTCGTTGTCTTGTACTCGCATGGTGAATAAACATGTTAGTGATTATGATCCAAATTTTCGTGTCGAATTTCAACACTTTTTTCTATTTTTTTTCTATACAGACATATAAGCATAATTTTTAAAGGTTCCTCCACCGTTGGGCTAAGTAACCTGGTGAGGGTTACCTAACTTAGAAAGCGGATTCTCTATTCAAATTATTTGCTTTTTATTACTTATTTTTCTGCTTTCTCTTTCTTTTCACGGGATCATTCACTTATTTGCATCGGTTTACTCACTTAGTGGTAACTTAGATGGTGCTGACTGCTGAAATAAACTACTTAAGACTACTTTAGAAATGAGAATTCAAGGCCATTGAATAATAATTATGCTAATTGATTTCTATAATCAAGAGACTTATGGTGTTAGGATGATACCGATCTTTTAGGAATTTTCCCAAGTCCTTGTAACCCGTCCTCTGTTTGTTCCAAACTCACAAAAAAATTTCGGTATAGCTCAAAAAAGAGGGAAAGTGAAATGAACAGTAGAAAACACGCATAAATGACTCAACAGCGCATGTAATGACTCGATAACTAACTGAGAAAATAGAGAAAACTCTCTGCGTGAATAACTCTCTGCGTGATCTACTTTGGCTTCTTGAAGTGTCTGCTAGGGTCAACTGCTCCACTTGTGCTACTAATGCAGTGTTTTGTTCTCTCAGGAGGCGCATATGACCTAAAATATCTCCCTGGTGGCCTTGCAGAACATCAATGGCGCTAGCCATACTCTCTAAGGAAGTAGCCTGTGCAATTTGAGTCACCATTTTCTGTTGAATTGATCTTTACGTCTCGGTATGCGACTCTCTCATGAATGCCATCATTTCCTGCTGCTACCGATAAAGTGTGGAATAATTCCCATCTTTTGGGACTTCTCCAGGCTGGGCTGTATGTCCCGAGGAGGTACCTGCAACATGGTCAGAGAAATGTGGTGCAGTGTGTGTGTCGTATACAGGCGATACATGAGGTGGAACGTGATTCTGCATATCATAGTCATAATCACCCTCTTCTGCCATATTGGCAGGGACTACCCTAGGTGGTGGACCAGTGTAAGCCGAAGCATCTAGATCATATGTCTAGTTGGCTCTTACTCGCACATCAGTACGCGAGGGCCATAGAAAAACAATACTAGTAACTGCATCATTATGAATCATAAGGTGGTACCCCCGTCTCGTCGGCTTTTACAAAACCACATGGATCTGGCACTCTCATGATCGAGGGAGCGGGCAGCAATGGCTATAAATTATCCATCTTATCATCGAGGCCAATTGTACGGGCCAATGAGGTAATCAACCCTCCAAAAAGTATAGGACCTCTAGATGCTCTCATGTTAGCCATCATAAATGGTGTCGAATTCACCGGCCGACCATTAAGGGCATTCTGAAGGTAGAACATCTCTTTAGCATTAGTTTTGTTACAGTTCTTGCGGGCGAATATAGTGTTTGCCAACATTTGGCAGAAATAGCAGATGACCGATTTATGGATCGAGGAGGCAAGGTTTCCCTTGAAAGAATCAGTCGTAAGACCTATAATATCTCTCCAAAACTTAAAGGCGTCCCTTCCCCATTCTGACTCAAGTGGAGCCTCACAGGGAATTCCCTCTCCATGGGGGAAGGTCCAACATATCAGCAATTTCATTAGTGGAAAATGTATACTCAGTATCAAACATGCGGAATTGAACAATGCCTATTGTGCTAGCAGTATCGGGTCTAACTTTATAAATTAAGGAACTAAAAAATTCACGGGTTAGTAACTCATAAGTCGAATCCTTTCGTTCAAATAAACTCCGCAATCCTAAGTTATTAATCATAAAATAAACATGGTTGTAAATGTCTAAAGTTTGGAGATAAGAGACATTGAAATACCTTGTGGGACTTATTTCCCAGCTCATAAGCATTTCAAATTTTGCTCTTTATCGTTCTGCAGCGGCTCCTGCTCGGAAGCTAATATTCATTCCTTCCGCCATTGTTGTGGGTATGAAGGTTTTTGGTGAATTTGGGTTTTTTCTCAAGGTGAAAGGGTTTGTGGGTTTATGGATGAAATAGAGTGAAATTTTATGGGTGGAAGATAGAGTGGATAATGGGGGGTTAAGAGGTTTTGAAGATTATTAAAAGTTATGTGAGTGGGTGGAGTAATAGTGGGTGTTAGTGGAGAAAGAAAATGGGTTTTGGAAGAAGAAGGTTGGGGAGAAATGAGGGACAAAGGTTTTATCCTGTACTGCTATTTTTTTTTTCTTTTACCTGATGCCATGGCCACCACCATGGGGTGTGTGACGACCGCCACGCTTCACAACTCCAAGTCTGGGCTCAAAGTTGGTTGTTGGGCTTGGTTTAGGGTTGTTTAGAGTGTATACTCCCCTTTTTGCTTTGCCTAGGCATCATATATATATTTTTAGAATAAAGGGGTCATTCAAATAAATAGTTAGTAGATAAATAAATATTTATAACCAAGAGTAAGCAAAAATTACTGAGTAAAATAAACCCCAAAATTTTTTTGATAGTGCACGAAAGAGTTCTGGCGGAAAAAAACTGGCGAAAATAATAAGAAAGCAATAACGGTAAAATAAATCTAATAAAAGACTAAGTGGAATGATAAGAAGGATTCGACATCTGCTGTGGACAGGGTCCATGAGCCTCTAAGAGCTAGCGTCGAAGGTCAAAAATCTCTCGGGAGAGACAATCTTCTGCTTTGGTATGAATGGAGATATCGATCTCTGCCTTCTGCCTCAGATTGCTGATTTCTCCTCGGAGTGCAACAATCTCCCGTCGCAATAAAGTAAGCTCGTCGTCTCTGCCTCGTTTCCTGCTGGGACCAGAAGAAGAAATCGCAGCAGTCCTATCCGAAGAAGGTGCAGGTAATGGGTGATACTCTGGTGTAGGAGGTGTAGTAGGTCTGAAGGGTGTCTCGTCTTGAACCTTTAAAGTATAGGTCCAATTCTCCCTATTTTGGATGTTGGTTCTTTCTGGGTTAGGCAGGTAAAAATGATGGATGACTTCATCATCAATGAGAAGTTTGTATTCATTAATCTTAAAATATGTTCTACGTATCAAACACTTTTCAAGGCAATGATCCATGTCCAAAAGTGTATATCCACAGTAAGGAATTAGGTGGGACAACTTATTTTGTAACTGAAGTGCATAGGCTATACGGGCGACTATCCCCTACATGAATAGGTCCTACAGAAGATCGGGCTACACCTGCTAGGTTTTGGATGAGGAGGGAACCAGAAGCAACAGAATCATCTTCGGTGATGCAGTAAAGAATGAATAGCTCTTCCGCACTTATAGGTTTCACTCCTACCAAAGAATGTCTGGGCTAAGATCATTTGGAAATACCTAAGTTTCAAAATTTTCAAAAGTGAGAATCGTGTTTTCAAAACCAGAGCTTCTTGGCTTAAACGTTTGGTTCAAACACATCATATACTTTATGTATGAGTGATCCAAACACTTAAACAACATCTGTAACATCAAATTCATCAAGATCATAGTTCATCCCAAGTTGGTTGCAGTTGGAGTCGATCCCATCAATCCAGAAGGTTTCAATCCATTCCAAGCACATCAACACGTTCCTTGAGGTGTAGGGAAGCTGTCCAGATCATCAAAACACTTCTGTAACACCTACAACTGAGGGTTCAAATTCCTCTTGCAAGGTAAGCCTAAACTTTTCAAAATCCATGAATCATGCATCATAAATGTTGTTTCAAGTTACCAACATGTTTCTGGATGTTCATAGATCATTAACCCTAAAACAATTGCTATTTATCTTGCGTGTATAGGATTTCATATAGTTTTTGCATTTTTTAGGGTTTATCTGTTCATCACATAATAACTCACTCCACATTTAAAATAAATAAAATTAAATGCCACCATCATGTTCCTTGTTAAAAAATGAACAACTTTCATGTTTACATCATCCCATTTCATTACGTATATCATGAGATAATATAGTTTCTGCAAAATCTGGCTGAAGGTTGAAGATGAAGTTCTTCGCGCGAAAAATTTGAATTTGCCACGTAGTTATCATATATTATTTGTTGGTTGTGTTTCACTATCACCAGCACACGCTGGATCAGTTGGCAAGGGCGCGTTTTGCTTGTGTGTGAGTGAGAGGTCGTGGGTTTAATCCCCACCCATGACAAATTTATATCACTTGTCCATTTTTCACACATTTTCATATTTTTCTTAATTATTTTCAAATAATAAATTTCTATATTCAATTTTAATTATTTTAAAATTAATTTTTGCACAAATATCATCCACAAATTTAAATAATTTATTCACCAAAAAAATCACAAAAATATTTTTTATTTGATATTTTTTAATATACTTAAAAATATTATTTTTAAATTGTTTTAAATGTTTTAAAATAATTTCTTTTCTTGATTTTTCTTAGATCAATTTGATTTCTAATATTCATGTGAATAAAACACCTTTTTATAGACCTTAATCATTGTTCATGACATGGTTAATGGATTCATTTGATAATTATACTCTTTTTTATTGATTTTTCTTTGAAAAAATCTTAAAAATGAAATTAGGGTTTTTACTTTGATTCAATCTTTCAAACTTCATTTCAAATCATCTAGGCCTCTATTAGAGTGCAAGACACATCCCTCTTTGTAAATAAACCACTTCATTGGGCCTCTGTTATAGTATAGGTCCCATCACACTTTCAAAATCACGGTGCGATCGCTATTTTCATAACAATCTTTGGGCCTCTGTTAGGAGTGTTAAGTCCCATCCCTTTGTACATAAACTTTGTTTTAAATAACCATTTGAGCCTCTGATAGAGTGTAAGACCCAACACCCCCTTTTTGTAAATAGAAAATCTTTTAGCCTCATTCATCCTGGGCTTTGTACATGATACAAACAATCATCTGGGCCTCTATTAGAGTGTAAGACCCAACACCTTTATTTTTCTCTTACTTAAGATTAAGTCATCTTCAAATTTAAAACTTTCTTCAATTTCCTTAAAACACTAATTCAATATGGAAGAAGGCATCTAATTAATCACAATACACTTGGGCCTCTATCCAGAGAATAAGACCCACCACCTTTATTAATTCAATTCATACTTGTTTATATACTTGTTCATATATCTGTATATATACTTGTACATATCTTGTTAAGTTTCTCTTAGCATTTAAATCATCCTCAGTTTAGACTAGTTCAAACAATAGGATCCTTTCAATCAGTATAACTTAGTTCAAACAACTAGTTCCCTCTTGTATAAATGAATCCTTCTCCCCAATACAGTCAGCCTCTTCTTGGGCTTTGTTCAATTTATTCAACCTTGAAACAGTTCAATAAAGAGAGGATTATTTCCCGGTGAAACCTCTTCTTTAACCCCTTTAACCCTGGGACAGCTCAACAAATAAATGATTCTTTCCTGGTGAAACCTTTCTTGAACTCTTTCTAGACTTGGAAAGTCTCAATCCCCAGCCTCCTCTTGGGCTTCATACAAGGACCCTCATGCTTCCTAAAAGCATAGGATAGATCCTAGTCATCTTTATCAATACATCAATCACCAGAAGAGTCAAAACCTTTAGGGAATTCAAACTCATCCTTTAAGTCTCTTCTGATCCTCAACAAGGTTTGGTTTTCATTTTAAAAATCCCCAGCCAGAGTCAGGTTACAATCAACAAATCTCCAAAAGAATCAAAGCCTTTGTGGCATTTAATAATTCAACTCTCTTAAGCAAGAGTTAGTTTCATTTTTTATTCCTCAAAACAGTTTAGACCTTCTCTTGGATTTAAATTTCCACAGCAAGAGTCAATCTCCACTATCCCCTCAGCCTCCTCTTAGGCTTCATATAATGATTTCCCCAGTCAGCCTCAATCTTGGGCTTTATAAAGACAGATATAACACTCCCCCAGTTGAGTCAGTTTTTACCTTTTTTTTTCAACTTCAACCTTGGGCTTTGATCAAGGCACAAAATTTGACATCCCCTCAGATGAGACCATGAGTCTTCTCTGTAGGAGGATATTTCCTCTATACACCACATTTCAAAACAAACAATTAAAACTTTTTCCAGATAATTGATGTAAGTGGCTCACTTGTTGATTCAAAATCCAAGCTGGAGTCCCTCCCTTATCATGGTTAAATTTCTCTTTCATCTAAGTGATGTAAGTGGCAAACCTCTGGATTCTACAAATTCAAGTCAATGTCCCTCTCTTAGCATGAAAAGATTCATAAAGAAAAGGCATAATTAGTCTCTAGGTCCCTTAAATTTAAGCGAAATTTCGCTTTGGTCCCCTAACTAAAAAAAGTTACGTAATGGTCCTTTAACTTCTCTTCCGTTAAACTATTTTGTCCCTTCCGTTAGTTTCGATGAAAAAATGTTAATTAGGGATGAATTGGCATGCCAGCTAGACAATTCTTCATCTCCTTCCATCTTCTCTTTCTTTATCTTTATCCTCACCTACAACACATTCATATCAAAACCCAGAAAATTTTAAAACAAACCCAAATTTTTTTATCATACACTATCTAACAATTAAACTTAAAAAAAAAACTTCAACACAAACATAAAATTATTAAATTGCTAATCCATATTATTATATCACTGAAGAACATAATAAAGTTTTAATTTATAATACACAAAATTGATCTCAATAGTTGCCATGTCCCCATTGTAACGCCCCAGTTTTAGTATTTTTATTTAATTGAGTCGTTTTGATTATTTTATTATTATATTATTTTATTTTCGACTTTTATTTGGAAATATGTTATTTTTCAATGTTGTGATATTTTATCGGGTTTTGGGATCGTTTGCGAGATATTTGAGTGTAGGGGTATTTTGGTCATTTCATCTTATTTTTCCTTAAGTTAGAAAATAGAAAATAGAAAGAGAGAAAAATAGAGAGAAAGAAAAAAAGAAGAAGGAAAAGGGAAAGAAAAGAGAAGAAGAGAAGAAAAAGAGAGAAAAACTTGGAAATCAAGAAAATCAATTTCCCGACTTTTCTAAACACGATTAAATCGGGTAAGGGTGTGAAACTCGATTATTATATGCTTGTGTATGATTATGTATGACTTGATGTATGCCAAACTTTTTATGTGATATATATATATATATATATATATATATATATATATGAGATTCAGTACAGATTTTCCGCTTTATTCTGTATTTGAATTGTGGGTAGTAGGAACTAAGTTCCTCTGTTTATTTGCTACCTGCGGAGTGTTGCATATCTTTATGAGCAGGTGTTGTATGTTTGTTTTAAATTGATGTGACCCCTCGGTCTATGTCGTGCATGTTTTAAATATACTCTGATGAAAATTTGAATTTTCTTTTACTGCTTTATTTAATTTGGGGTATAGATTAGGGGTGTTACATTAAGTGGTATTAGAGCCAGTCCGTGTCAGTTGTGTCAGTCCTTGTCGGTCTTGGTGTTTGGATGAGTTGTTTGTTTAACCATAGTTGCTGTTATTGGAAATGAACAGAATATGGCTGGTAGGAATGACGCTGCTTTGGCTGCTGCTATGCAAGCTATGGCTCGGGCTGTGCAGGGTGCACCTAATGCTGCTGGTAATGATGAGTTCAGGAAGAACAAACCGTCTGTCTTCAAAGGAAGATATGATCCTGATGGTGCTCAGATATGGCTTAAAGAGATTGAAAGAATTTTTCGAGTGATGGATTGTGCTGAGGATCAGAAGGTGAGACTGGGTACTCACATGTTACTGGAAGAAGCTGATGATTGGTGGGTTAGTACACGTCATGTGTTGGAAGCTGCAGAGGAGGAGATCACTTGGGCTGTGTTTAACATTGAGTTTCTGAGGAAGTATTTTCCTGAAGATGTAAGAGGAAAGAAGGAAATTGAGTTCTTGGAGTTAAAACAAGGTAATATGTCTGTTGTTGATTATACTGCTAAGTTTGTGGAGCTTGTGCAGTTTTATCCACATTATGCTGAAGCGACCGCGGAATTTTCTAAGTGTGTAAAGTTTGAGAACGGATTGCGTCCTAAGATAAAGCAGGCCATTGGTTACCAAAGGATTCGGAGGTTTTTTGATTTGGTGGATTGTTGTAGGATTTATGAGTAGGATAGTAAGGCTCGTTCTACTCACTATAAGAGTGTGAGCGAGAGGAAAGGGAAGCAACAGTTCCGTGGTGGTCCGTATGTAACACCAGCTGATAAGGGTAAACAAAGGGGAAATTTTGAGAAAAGGTTAAGTGGAGGAGGAATGTCTGGTCCTCTGAGATATTATAGATGTGGGGATGTGGGACATCGTCAGTTCGAATGTAAGAAAGATTTTAGGAAGTGTTCTAACTGTGGAGGTTTAGGACACATTGCAGCTGATTGTAAGAGGAACGTGGTGAAGTGTTTCAATTGTGGTGAGCTTGGACATGTTAGTAAAAAGTGTCAGAAACCGAAGCAAGCTCCAGCTGGTGGGAAAGTTTTTGCCTTGGCAGGAACTCAGACTTCAAGTGCAGACCGTCTAATTAGAGGTACTTATTTTATTAATAGTACTCCTTTAGTTGCTAATATTGATACTGGAGTGACTCATTCGTTTATTTCGTCTGAGTGCGCGAAGTGTTTGAATCTTGTGTTGTCTTCGATGGGTGGTGAGATGGTTATTAATACTCCAGCAATGGGGTCAGTAACTACTTCGTTGGTTTGTCTAAGTTGTCCTTTGACCATTTATGGTAAAGACTTTGAGATGGATTTGGTGTGTTTACCGTTGGAGGGTTTAGATGTGGTTCTGGGAATGAATTGGTTGCAATTCAATAGGGTTCATATTGATTGTTACCATAAGCTGGTAAGGTTTCCTTCTCTGGAGGAAGACGAAGACTCGAGTTTCTTATCTACCAAAGAGTTGAAGAGACTTTTGGCGGATGAAGCTCAGTTGTTCGGGTTGTTTGCATCTTTGACTATGGATAGTCAAGTGTCACTTGATGTGTTTCCTGTTGTGTGTGATTTTCCTGAAGTGTTTCCTGAGGATATTTCAGACTTGCCGCCGGAGAGAGAGGTGGAGTTTTCTATAGATCTAGTTCATGGTACTAGACCTATTTCTATGGCACCTTATCGTATGTCGGCATCTGAGTTGGTTGAGTTAAAGAAACAGTTGAATGAATTATTGGAAAAGAGGCTTGTGAGACCAAGCGTTTCTCCTTGGGGTGCTCCAGTTTTATTGGTGAAAAAGAAAGATGGAAGTATGCGGTTGTGTATTGATTATCGCCAGTTGAATAAGGTGACGATTAAGAATAAGTATCCTCTTCCAAGAATTGATGATCTGATGGATCAGTTGGTTGGTGTGTGTGTGTTCAGTAAGATTGACTTGAGGTCAGGGTATCATCAGATTAGGGTGAAAGAGGAAGATATTCAGAAGACGGCTTTTATGACACGTTACGGTCATTATGAATATTCTGTGATGTCGTTCGGGGTTTCTAATGCGCCAGGTGTATTTATGGAATACATGAATCGTATTTTCCACGAGCATTTGGATCGATTTGTTGTTGTGTTTATTGACGACATATTGATTTATTCTAAGTCTCGGGAGGAGCACGCGGAGCATTTGCGTATTGTTTTGTAGGTTTTGAAAGAAAGAAAGCTTTTTGCCAAGTTGTCCAAGTGTGAGTTCTGGTTGTCGGAGGTGAGTTTTCTTGGGCACGTGATTTCAGGTAATGGTATTTCTGTGGATCCAGCTAAAGTAGAAGCAGTTCTACAATGGGAGGCTCCGAGATCTGTTACTGAAATTTGAAGCTTTTTGGGTTTGGCCAGATATTATCGAAGGTTTATTGAAGGTTTTTCTAAGCTAGCACTTCCTTTGACCCAGCTGACTTGTAAAGGGCAAGCGTTCATTTGGGATATTCGGTGCGAGGAAAGTTTTAATGAGCTGAAGAGAAGATTGACGACAACTCCGATTTTGATTTTACCGAATCCTAATGAACCGTTTGTGGTTTATTGTGATGCGTCTTTGATTGGTCTAGGTGGTGTTCTGATGCAAGAAGGTAAGGTCGTGGCTTATGCTTCAAGGCAGTTGAATTATCCTACTCATGATCTTGAATTAGCGGCTGTGGTTTTTGTGTTGAAGATTTGGAGGCATTATCTCTACGGTGCAAGGTTTGAAGTCTTTAGTGATCATAAAAGTTTGAAATATTTATTTGATCTGAAAGAGTTGAATATGAGGCAGCGGAGATGGTTGGAATTCTTGAAGGACTACGACTTTGGCTTGAATTACCATCTTGGTAAAGCTAATGTGGTAGCCGACGCATTGAGTCAGAAATCGTTACATATGTCCGCCTTAATGGTTAAGGAGTGGGAACTTTTGGAATCGTTTAGAGACTTGAGTTTGGTATGTGAAGTGACGTCGGATAGCGTGAGGCTTGGAATGCTAACGATTACTAATGATTTTCTGATGACGGTTAGTGAGAAACAGAAGCTGGATGTGAAATTTGTGGATTTGATGTTGGTTGGCGGAAAAGATACGAATAGTGATTTTAAAGTGGATATTAATGGTGTTTTGAGATTTCTAGGTAGAATTTGTATTCCTGATGATGCGGAGTTGAAAAAGATGATTTTGGAGGAGGGACACCGGAGTAATTTGAGTATACATCCGAGAGCTAATAAGATGTAACAAGATTTGAAGAAGATTTTCTGGTGGTCTGGATTGAAAAGAGATGTGGCTCAGTTTGTTTATGCATGTTTGACTTGTCAGAAATCAAAGGTGAAACATCTGAGGCCTAGTGGTTTGTTGCAACCGTTGGATATTCCTGAGTGGGAGTGGGACATCATTTCGATGGATTTTGTGACAGGGTTACCGAATACACAGCGAGGGCATAATGCTATTTGGGTGGTTGTTGATAGGCTGACTAAGTCGGCTCATTTCATTCCGATTGACATCAGCTTTTCTTTGGAGAGGTTGGCCGAGATTTACATCAGTGTGATTGTGAAGTTGCATGGGGTTCCGTTGAGCATTGTTTCGGATCGAGATCCGAGGTTTACCTCGAGATTTTGGGAAAGTTTACAGAAGGCGTTAGGTTCTAAATTGAGATTGATTTCGGCTTATCATCCGCAGACGGATGGTCAGACGGAGCGAACGATTCAGTCATTGGAAGATTTGTTGAGGGCTTGTGTTCTTGAGCAAGGTGGTGCGTGGGATAGTTATCTTGCATTGATTGAGTTCACGTATAATAACAGTTTCCATTCGAGTATTGGAATGGCACCGTTTGAAGCACTGTATGGACGAAGATGTCGAACACCTTTGTGTTGGCACGAATCTGGTGAGAGTTCGGTGGTTGGACCAGAGTTGGTGCAACAGACTACGGAAAAAGTGAAGCTTATTCGTTAGAAAATGAAGGCTTCTCAAAGTAGGCAAAAGAGTTATCATGATCGGAGAAGAAAAGATCTTGAGTTCCAAGAGGGCGATCATGTATTTTTGAGAGTTACGCCGGTAACGGGTGTGGGTCGTGCATTGAAATCGAAGAAACTTACTTCTCGGTTTATTGGTCCTTACCAGATATCCGCGAGAGTGGGTGCTGTGGCTTATAGGGTGGCGTTGCCGCCGAATCTGTCGAATTTGAACGATGTGTTCCATGTTTCACAGCTTCAGAAGTATGTTCCGGATCCGTCGCATGTGATTCCGATGGACGAGGTTGAGGTAAGAGAGAACCTTACAGTTGAGGCACTACCAGTTAGGATTTTGGATCGCGAGGTGAAGCGGTTGAGAGGCAAGGATATTGCACTTGTGAAAGTGGCGTGGGGAGGCGCTGCTGAGGGCAATTTGACTTGGGAGTTAGAGAGTCGGATGCGGGAGTCGTATCCAGAGTTGTTCGTCTCAGGTATATTTTCGAGGACGAAAATTTCTAAGTGGGGGAGAGTTGTAACGCCCCAGTTTTAGTATTTTTATTTAATTGAGTCGTTTTGATTATTTTATTATTATATTATTTTATTTTCGACTTTTATTTGGAAATATGTTATTTTTCAATGTTGTGATATTTTATCGGGTTTTGGGATTGTTTGTGAGATATTTGAGTGTAAGGGTATTTTGGTCATTTCATCTTATTTTTCCTTAAGTTAGAAAATAGAAAATAGAAAGAGAGAAAAATAGAGAGAAAGAAAAAGAGAAGAAGGAAAAGGGAAAGAAAAGAGAAGAAGAGAAGAAAAAGAGAGAAAAACTTGGAAATCAAGAAAATCAATCTCCCGACTTTTCTAAACACAATTAAATCGGGTAAGGGTGCGAAACTCGATTATTATATGCTTGTATATGATTATGTATGACTTGATGTATGACAAACTTTTTATGTGATATATATATATATATATATATATATATATGAGATTCAGTACAAATTTTCCGCTTTATTCTGTATTTGAATTGTGGGTAGTAGGAACTAAGTTCCTCTGTTTATTTGCTACCTGCGGAGTGTTGCATATCTTTATGAGCAGGTGTTGCATGTTTGTTTCAAATTGATGTGACCCCTCGGTCTATGCCGTGCATGTTTTAAATATACTCTGATGAAATTTTGAATTTTCTTTTACTGCTTTATTTAATTTGGGGTATAGATTGGGGGTGTTACACCCATCAATCCAAACAAACGCAAACCCCTCTTTCTCTCCCCCTCTTTCCTTCTAACAAATATTCAATTCAACAACTTCCAGAAGAAACAACAAAGAAAGAAATTGTTTCTTCAACACTATTATTGTTTCTTAGCATCTAATTCCATTTTCAACTTATGGGTATCTTCAAAAATCCAATCTTTATTCTCTTCCCTCTTCTGGCTAGGTCTAATCCAGTATGTAACGTTTTTTAATTAAGGGGCCAAAGCGAAACATTGAGTAAAGTTAAGGGACCAAAAGAGGTATTAGGCCTAAAGAAAAAGTGGCATTGCTCTACACTGAGTTAAAGCTTTTTCCTTCATGACATTTCAATTCTCCTATTAAGGAAGATGTGGCATTGCTGGATTCCACACATCCTAGTTAAAGCAACTTCCCTTTATAAATCAATTCTTCAATGTTTGTGATGAATAGGTGAGATATCTTCCTTTAGAGATGACAAATTCTCTCTCAGTCACACCTTTAGCTTCAATCTTGGGCTTTAAACAAGACACAACTACTATTTTAGCTTCAATCTTGGGCTTTAAATAAGACATAAATACCTTTTAGCTTCAATCTTGGGCTTTGAACAAGACACCAAACATTTTCCTCCAGTAGAATATGAGGAACTACGAACGTTCTGATTTCCCCAAATCTCTTTACGGGAATACGTAGGCATAAGATTGCGAACTCTTAGCGAGCGCACTAATAAAAAAACTTAGGTCAAGTACCTTCCCAAAAACAATAGAAAACCCTAAAACAACAAAAACATCTCCCCAACCTTCACAAAGGAAAAACTTTACCGATCAACAGCAAATGGATTTAAGCAACCGAGCAATTCAAGAGTAGAAATATATGCAAATAAAGGTTCCTATAGATTACTATAGATACTCTGGGTGTTAATAGTTTTCCTTTGTATAACCAACCCCCGATTCCAGATCTCTTCGCATTTGTAAAGGAAAACATTTGCACGCAGGGTTAGTTTAAGATATCTTCCCCTTCCTTTTAAGCTTCATAGGATAAATATAGAAATAAAAAAGTAGCACTAAAAGCGGTAGTGGTCGCGTCACAAAAAACCAGAGCTACACAACCGTACTCATGTAAAGTTTTAATGCCGTCGAATGGAAAAAATCTAGTTGATTAGGAAAAGAACGATAGGTTCCTTATAAGAACCTACACCTTCGACGTCACCAAGTGTGACGAAATGTTTGATGTGTTAGTTAAAGATGGCAAAATGATAGTGCCTCCTGGCGCTAAAATACCTCCTTTAGAATAGAGAAAAAAGAGAGGTTTTTGCAAATATCAATATTTTCTTGGCCATAAAACATCTCAATGTTTTCTTTTCAGGGATCTCATTCAAAATGCTATTAAGGATGAACGTCTTAAATTCGCTAATAAGACCAAGAACCAAATGAAGGTGGACTCAAATCCCCTCTCCATTGCTGATGCGCACTATTAAGAACCGTCCATAGTGAATATGGTCGAAGTCGCTGATGACTTCACCAACAATGCTGAAATGGTCGAAGCTACTGATGGCTTCAGTGGAATAGTTGCTGAAAATTCTGATCAAGAAACTGCTGAGGGTTTCGTCCAGATTCCTGGAAATCTCAATTGCGAAGTCACTGAAGACTTCGACAAAGAGGCTATTGAGGGCTTCACTAAGAAGGTTACTGACGACTTTCAAATTGAAAACATTGAAGGTTTCACGAAAGAAGCTACTGAAGGCTTCAATAACAGGACTACTGAGGGTCCCAACGAAGTTATTTTAATGTATGAAACTACTGATGGTTTCATACAGATCAACAATGAAACTAAGGCCACTGAGAGCCTTAGGATGAAATTCCAAGAAATGGATATCTCTGCAGGTACTAATCTTGGAGTTAACATGGTCGAAATGACCAACGAGTCCGCAATGGAAGTGGATAAATGCACTCTCTAACAAGAAGAATATCCTAAAGTGGCATATCCAAAACAAGAAGAAAATCTGGTTGAGTTTCTTCAGAGCTGCCAGCGGAAGAGTTCCCAAGTGATGTTGTGTCCCAGATGCAATGATGTCTTCGACCAAAAGGCTGCGGAGAATATCCAAGGGATTTGACGGGCGAAGGATAGGAACAACCGGAGGAAATCAAGTAAACATGGTTCCTTCGACAAAAAGGGAGCACCAAAAGGATATAATCAGCATGGATCAGGGGTACGTGGCAACAGGTCGTCGACTTTCAAGCCCACTTCTGATGCCCCCAAGGGCAAGTGGGTGAGACCAGTGGAGAAAGGAGAAAATGGCCAGAAAAAGTGGAGAAATTTTGAAGTCGAAAGAGGATCCTCGATAGCATACAAAAGGGAGTTTAAAGCTTCCGAGAAATCAGCCTGGCATTCAGAAAACTACAAAGGGAAGAATCCAATGACGAGGTCTCAATGGAGATGTCAGCAAAGAAAGCGAAAAGCTGAGAGAGAAGCAGCGGCGAAAGAGAATGTTGAGTCTAGTAGCAACGTGCAGATCAAAAAGGACAACAATAAGGACAGAAAACCTGTCGAGAGAAAAGTTGGCGAAAGAAAGTTGTTCACAGACCAGTAGGAAAATGAAAAAGAGAAGTCTGACCAAATATTGGCAGACGATGACATCATGATAGAAGATTTCGACTCGGGATTTGAGTCTTCACTCGACATTATCTGTATGTCGTATCCGTTCTACCCATGGAGTATGACAGGGTGACAAAATTGGTAGACCCGGAGGATGAGGTCGAACAAGAAGTGGCCTGCCAAAGGCCAGTGTGTTACTATATTTTAAACAATGGTTGTTTCGAGGAACAGAATGTGTTCTTCGAAAGACCAGATGAGGCCATGAAAAACCATCTGAAACCTCTATTCATTAGAGGAAATATAGAGAACGTAGGTATCAATAAGATACTTGTAGATGGAGGAGTGGCAGTGAATCTTATGCCACATTATATGTTAAAAAGGATTGGCTGAAGTGATTCCGACATAAAGCCACATAACATTGTCCTTTCGAATTACGAAGGGAAAGTTGGAACAACCATGAGAGTCATTCTGGTTGACTTGACTGTTGGCAGGATGACTAGGCCAATGATGTTTATGGCGATCGCATCCAAGGCGAACTACAACCTACTCCTTGGAAGGGAGTGGATCCATGGCGTAGGTGTGGTACCTTCGTCACTTCACCAAAGGATATCCATCTGGAGAAGTGACAAAATTATTGAAAATATCGAGGAAGACCAAAGCTATTACACGGCTAAGATTAACCAAATAAGTGGGTGTCATTTTGATAAAAATTTGGCCCATATAGAACCATGCAATCCCGCAGGTTTTGATTTTACACCTGCAGACAACGCCTTATGTTCTCTGTACTTGCACCCCACCCACGATTTTTAGTGGGACATGGAGGTTGTTGGCAAAGATGACTATGTCTTCGGAACAACGGGAATCCAACCAACTGGTTGGGACAGTGAATTCAGTGACAATGACTGAGTCATTGGCACTCAAAAAGATTTTGGCATATATAGCTGAAAACAAATTGAAAGCGGCCTTAGAGTCCGCAGTAAAATATATGGTTGTCGAAGCCAAAGATGACGAAGAGCACTTCAAAGGTCCTGGGAAGGACTTCGACCCGGAGCCACCTGAAAAAGAACAAGTCGAAGTGCCAAGCCAAAGGCTAGATGCCATCTACAATGACGAGCCTTTGGGCTTTGAGAAGGATCCGCTAGCAAGCAACATCAAAATGCTGGCGCAAGATCCTCTGGAAGAAATCGACCTGGGAGAAAGGACAACAAAAAGGCCAACCTACATCAGTGCCAATCTTGACCCACAACTCAGAGTCGAAGTAATCCAACTGCTGAAGAAGTTCAGAGACTGCTTTGCGTGGGATTACGACGAGATGCCTGGTGTAAGTAGAGAGTTGGTCGAATTGATGTTTCCAATAAAGCATGGGAAGAAGCCCATCAAGCAAACTCCAAGGCGATTTGCACCTGCGGTTCTCTCAAAGATCAAAGAGGAGGTCGAAAGACTTCTGAGATGTAAATTCATCCGTATGACCGGGTATGTCGAATGGATTGCCAACATTGTTCCAGTTATTAAGAAGAATGGAACTTTAAGGGTTTGCATAGACTTTAAAGATCTAAATGCTGCAACACCAAAGGATGAGTATCCAATGCCTATGGCTAAAATGCTAGTCGATTCTGCTATAGTTCATGAGTATTTAAGTATGATCGACGAATATTCTGGATATAATCAAATTTTCATTGCTGAGGAAGATGTGTCCAAAATGACATTTCGATGCCCTGGAGCATTAGGCACTTTCGAATGGGTAGTAATGCCCTTTGGCCTGAAGAATGCTGTGGCAACGTATCAAAGAGCAATGAATTTAATTTTTCATGACTTTATTGTAACATTTATGCAAATTTATATTGATGATATTGTGGTTAAGTCAGTTTTAGGAAAAAGTCATATAGACCATATTCGACAATCATTTGAAAGAATGAGTAAGCATGGTCTCAAGATGAATCCTCTTAAGTGTGCTTTCTCTATACAGGTGGGGGATTTTCTAGGCTTCGTGGTCCACAAAAAAGGAATAGAGATTAATCAGAATAAGACCAAGGCCATCAAGGAGACGAAAGCGCCTTCGACAAAGAAGGAGTTGCAGTCACTTATAGGAAAAATCAACTTTCTAAGAAGATTTATTTCCAATCTAAGTGGCAAGACTCAAGCTTTCTCACCTCTACTTCGACTCAAGCAAGAAGGTTTCGAGTGGGGGCAAGCGCAGCAAGAAACGTTCGAAAAGATTAAAGAATACCTTGCTCACCCTTCAATTCTGGCATCTCCTTGTAGAAATAGGAGTATAAGATTGTACATATCTGTGTCTGACATGACCTTGGGGAACATGTTAGCTCAAGAGGATGAAAATGGTGTCGAAAAAGCCATTTATTACCTTAGTATAGTCTCAAATGATGCAGAGACTAGATATAGTATAGTCAAAAAGTTGTGTCTTTGTCTATACTTTTCTTGTACAAAATTGAAGCATTATATAAAACCTGTGGAAGTTTATGTTTCATCTCATTTCGACGTTATTAAACATATGTTTTCCAAACCTATTTTGTACAGTCGAATTGGTAAATGGGCTTTTGCCTTAACCGAATATTCTTTAACTTATATGCCTTTAAAGGGTGTTACAGGACAAGTGGTAGCCGACTTTATAGTCGACCACTCTATAGTCGAAAACTCCCTAAACTTTGTGGAGCTTGAGCCATGGAAGTTGTACTTCGACGGTTCTAGTCATAAAGATGGAACGGGAGTAGGAGTATTAATTATTTCTCCTAACAAAATTCCAACAAAATTCAAGTATAAGGTCGAAGGCCTTTGTTAAAAAAATGAAGCTGAATATGAAGCTTTAATTGCCAGACTTGAAATATTGTTGGAATTGGGGGCAACTTGAGTCGAAATAATGGGAGACACAGAGTTGGTAATAAAGCAGATTACAAAGGAATACAAATATGTCAAGGAAAATCTTATCATGTACTTTGTGATAGCCAATAGGTTGTTATAAAGATTTGAAATGGTAAGCATTCGACACATACCTCGACTTAAGAATCAAGAGGCCAATGACTTGGCCCAGATTGCTTCAGGATACAAAATTTCTAAGGAAAAATTACAAGATGCAATCGAAGTCAGAGGAAAGGTTGCATCAACTAAACTATCCTTAACAGACTTGGAGACAATGAAGCTAGGATATGCTGACGAAGAAAGCTTTGAGATATTGTCTATAGATAGTTTGACAGACAAAGATTGGAGAAAGCCAATAGTAGATTACTTGTAGAATCCAACAGTATCTGTCGTACAAAAGGTCAAATATCGGGCCTTAAGTTATGTTTTAATGGGGAATGGATTATTCAAAAAGACGCCTGAAGGTGTCTTACTCAAATACCTTAGTGAATCTGAGGCATGTTTGGCTCTTTCTAATGTCCATAGTGGGGCATGCGGAGCACATCAGGTAGTACATAAGATGAAATGGTTATTATTTCAACAAGGAATGTGTTGGCCTACAATGCTTAAGGGTTGTATTGAATTCACCAAAGGATCTCAAGAATGCCAAGTACATGCAGGCATTCAACATGTTCCTGCAAGCAAATTACATTCCATAGTGAAGCCTTAGCCCTTCAGAGGTTGGGCTTTGGATTTAGTTGGTGAAATTCGACCAGCATCATCTAAGAGTTAGAAATTCATTTTAGTAGGAATAAACTATTTCACTAAATGGATTGAGGCTATATCACTGGTAAACGTGGATCAGGATGCAGTGATCAAATTCATTCAAAAGCACATTATCTATAGGTTTAGAATCCCATAAACTATTAAAACAGATCAGGGATCAGTTTTTACTGGTCGAAAGATGCAAGAAAAATGGGATTCAAACTCTTAACATCCACACCTTATTATGCTCAGGCTAATGGTCAAGTCGAAGCATCAAATAAAGTGGTGATTGGGTTAATAAAGAAGTATGTGGGGAAGAAGCCAAGAAATTGGCATAAGACATTGGACCAAGTTTTGTGGGCTTGTCGAACCTCCCTTAAGGAGGCTACAAATACTACACCCTTTTGACAAAGATATGGTCATGATGTTGTGTTACCGGTCGAAATATATTTACAATCGACCAGAATTTAGAGACAACATGAAATTTCATCTGATTCTTATTGGAATATGATGTTGGACGAAATGGTTGATTTAGACGAAGAAAGATTAAATTCCTTAGAGTTATTAAAAAGGCAAAAGAAGAGAGTGGAAAAATCATACAACAAAAAGGTGAAAGTTAAATCATTTTCAACTGGAGATTTAGTTTGGAAAGTGATTTTGCCCATGGATCAGAAAGATAGAACTCTGGGAAAATGGTCCCCTAAGTGGGAACGTCCTTTTCAAATTATTAAAGGATTTTCAAATGGCGCATATGAGAGCGAAGAGTTAAACGAAGATAGAATAATCTTGAAGTTAAATGGCAAGTATTTAAAGAAATATAAGCCTATACTTCAAGAGGTAAAAATAAATACAGTAAATATTCAAAGCCAAAATGGAAATTGAAAAGTAATTTGCCAAAATGGCTAAAGTCATTACAATCCATGCCACAAAGGGCTTACATATTACAATAGAAAGAAACAAAGTTCAACAATAATCAAGTTAAAATGGGAGAGAGCTTTTTATCTTCTCATATTTGGATTTCTGAAGCATCAAGTGACATTCGCAGAGAGCCTCTGTCGACATGATACATTCCAACCTTGAGTTCTTTGGCCACTTCTTCTTGGTCAAACTTGAGAAGTTCGTCTTTACGTTGCTTAGTCTGAGAAATTTTTCTCTGTAAAGCTTTGATCTGCTTCTCCCACTCTTCGACATTTTTATTACAACTTTCGACTTCCTTTTTATTTTGCTCAGAGTCCTTCTCCAGATTTGAAACCTTCATGGTGGATTCAGAGGTTGCGCCCCATTCAGCCAGTTGGGTCTCTGATTTATTATTAATTTTGCCTGAAAAATCTCTAAGACGAATTAGATCAGCAACGACAAGATCAATCAATGTGCCCAGCTCCATTATGGCATCAGCAACTTCTGGAGAAACCTCCAAGACATTGACTTGCTTCAAGAGTTTCTTGATCCCAAAACTGGCAAAAGTATATTTTTCCAAGAGTTGGAACAAATCTTCATTGAAAATCTTCTCTTTGATTTGGGGAAGCAAGTCATCCTCAGGCTTATTGGCTGACTGGTTGCCTGAGGCAGATGAAGTGCTGGTACTCTTATCACCAAAGCTATATCTGGAGATGATCATGGCTTTTAAATATTCCAGTGACCTTTGCACTTTCAGGGACTCTAGCTCTTTGTGTGAAAGGCTGGTAAAGTTTGTGCCAGTCGAAGCATCTAGATGTGGGTTAGTTTTCTATTGATCTTCTTGCTTTTCTTCTTCATCTTTATTTTCAGCTTTATCCTTTTCTTTTTCTTCTTTGTCTTCATCCTCCACGACGATTTCAGTCTCAAAATCAAACATAGAGTGATTCTCCTCCTCCTTTTCATCCTCTTCACCCTTTTCGCCGCCACCATCTTGTTGATTGATTGGGGAGCCATCTTTAGATTTGTCTTCGACAACTTGTTCTGCAGACGACATTTCAATATCTCCAGCGGCATCAGCTAAGACTTCCTCCCTTGCCGGGCTTTTCTCTAAATCAGGTGCTTTGGTATGTGAGAGCTCAGTAGTGGCCTCGAGTGGTGATTTCTTTTGATCACCATCTAGTTGGCTCACTTCGTCAACAGATTCCTTTGTGGAATCCTTAAGAGAAGTCTTGGAAGGGCTTATCGGATGATAGGTAGGATCACTACTTGTGATGGAGATGATTTGTTGTACAATGGGATGTCCCTTATTATCTTTGGCATCCTAAGAAGAAGAAATCAAGAAAAGATTAGAAGCATGTTAGTCGAAAACAACCATAAAACTCAAAGACGAAGAAGAAATCTTTGTACTTTATGATTTTCAGCCACACCAAAATCAGCAGTCGACAGTTGAGGGAATTTTGGAGAATAAAGATTAAAAGCTAACTCGTAACATTGATCAGGTCAAACGTACGAAGGAAGTTTTAAGTTCTCCAATTTCTTTGCAAATTTTTCTTTTAAAGTCATTATTGCTTCGTTAATGGTTCGACTAAGATCGTTTGTTCTGTAGGCAGTTTCAAAATACTTCTGGAATGCTTGGATCTCTTTGATGTGTGTTGAAGTACCTTTTTTCACTTTGTCCTGCATAAGGGCGAAAGCTCTAGTTAGTTGGAGATTGAAGGCAGCTACATCAAATAATTCAATAGTATAATATTCTCTCCACCAATCGTTGAACTCTCTGGTGCAGAGGAAGCTTGGTTTGAAGGCCACATCATTGAGCTCCATGAGGTCAGAATACTTGGCTAGCAACTTGGCACACTTTGTTTCATTGTGCCATATGTTGTAATGGATCAGTGAACCCTTTTTGGGAAAGAGGGGTTTAGGTTTAATCTGAATCAAACCAAACTTTCGAGAGACGAGATTTGGTTGATAGCTAATGAGAGTAATTTGAAGCTTGGAAGGGTTGAGCCTTAGGGCCAGCAGTCTTGGCGTAAGGAAGGATTCCCAAATGTCGAGAGATTCAGCTTTATGTTTCTTTGACTCAGGAGGAAATCTTCCTGTGAACCATTCAGGGCCTACCTTTCTATTGGCAAAATGGGCCATGTTGGAAGAATAATTATGACGCTTCACAAACATAATCACGTAACTGGTGAATGTCTGCTGAAGGTTCACTCCAATGGGTTTTAAGCCAGTAATGGCATCGACGTCGAAAAGAGTTGGGGTAACCACTCCACAAGGGAGATGGAAGTTATTGTGGGTGCTATCCCAGAAGTAAAGAGAAGCAATGAGCATAGAAGGACAATAACCTAGTCCTACCTTCGACAGCTGGATTAGGTCATAAATGCCCATCTTTTTCCAAACTTGGGACTTGACTTTTTCTATATTTTCTAACCAAGCCAAGTAGTTAGAAGGGTCTTTCGACAGAGGGCATGATCTAAAAACCCTAAAGCTAGTGTTCATGAACTCTAAGTTTATGGGGTCCCTAGAAGCTATGGTCGAAGGTGAACCTCGACCATCTACCTTCACTTTTTCATCAAATTTAATTTCCTTATCAGTTCTATGTTTCAAACCGTTTGATATGGGTTTGTAACGGTGATAAGCTGGAAAAACTCCCTAACTTTAGTGGGGTCAGTAGAGAGATCGGGTAAAGGACCTAACATGGCATGAGTCTTTCCAGAAACAAGAAGAGGTATAAGTACATGTGATTGATATATTTTGCGTTTCTCCTCTTTATTTGGAGGTTCTGGGATGTATTATTGATTTCCAACTATGTTTGGACCTAACTTCCTATGAACTGGAGGGAGTTCTTTGGATTTCGTGGAGTCTTTTGTGTTCTTGTTGGTTTCCTTAGAGATTTTTGAAGTGGAAGCCATTGTTGTAATGAATGTGCAGAGAAAAAGATTTGAAGAAAGATGAAATTTTGAGGCAGATGCGCTTTAGAAAATTCAGAAGGTGAAAAGAGTAAAAAAGGTAATTTTCACTCTTTTATAGACGGATTGAAGTGGAACAGTTACTGTGCACTATCACTGTATATCATTTATGGTTATAAAAATCATGGGACGCGTGTCATGTGAAGGTGTTGTGATGAGACGGTAGCAGTTAAAGGTCCGACCCATGATCTCCTAGGGACTAGACGTGTGATGATTAAAAAAGATTCACGCATGGGTTTGAGGAGACGTTTGGGAAACGTTTTCATGATGACAATGACGTCATAACATTCCAAGGGATTTTCTGGCGTCGAATAAGAAAGCTTCAAAAAAATGCCTTTTCTTCATTTCAATCGAAAATGACATTTTTTGGGAGGCAATTTGTTAGCTGGGAATTTCGGCGCCATGTTCCCATTTGAGAAACATTTGAGAAACTAAGGAAAAAATGAAAGTTTCTTAAGTTTGGTTGATTTCGACAGGGACTGGGGTAAAGTTCTGTTGAAATGGTTCTCATAAGGAGATAGGCTTGAGCATATACTTAGAAATATTTTCTAAGTATAGGAATTTACTTCGACGAAGGGATGTTATAAGGCCTTCCTTCTACAGACATTTGAATTTCAAATACGGATGGATAACTATCTTTTGTCCTTATCCGTTTCTTAGGAGAAAACACGTGGCGAACCATGGTGAAACAAAGGCATACAGAGGCGAAACATGTCAACTTTTGAAGAAATGTTCGTTAGAGACAGTTATTTCGATGCATTATAAATATGAGTCTTAGTTTTAGGATTTCTATGTGTTCAATTATTGTATTGTACTCAAATTTACTCAAAGTACCCAAGTTAACGTGAGAAAAGAGTCATTTTTTAGAAATGTACGTTTGAAACACCATACATTTTATTCAATAGAAATTTATTTTCTTTACCAATTTCTCTTTACTACATTTCATTTATTTTGAAGTTATTTTTCTTCATTGCTTTACTTTACCAAACTTTTACAAAGTTTAGTCTTTTTCAACAAAAAAATCTTTTTACAACCAATGAATACTGCCGAAGTGTTCTATAATTTTCCAGAAATACATTAGACACGATAGTTATGTCCTTAGGATTCACTGGTTGATCCTGCAAGTGAACCAAACCAATTAGTGTTTTGGAAGACGAGCTGTTGTTTACCAATTTTTACGGTAAACAGTACGGTAATTGTGTGATAGAATATCCTATATAGGGAGGCTCCTTATGACAAGATGGTTCTAAGTACTTTCTACCCAAACCACTCACAAAGGTTAGCTCTAGTTTTTTTTTTATAAATGTTCCTAAAGTCACGCACCTTATCTAGAATTTTGCCATAATAATGGGCTAGCCATCTTATGACAGATTTCGTGAAAAAGATCTACTTTAGGCGGGATCTTCATTTCAACCATACGAGGTTGAATACATACAAATATATACAGAGCATAAAAATAATGAAAGATAAAAAGAAAATATAAAAACACAAAAAGAAATATAAACAAAACTAACATTTAAAACCTAAAACTAAATAAAATAGGTTTAACCCTCTATGTTATCCCTAGTGAAGTCGCCAGTTGGCGCGACATGAAAAATACCTGAGCGAGCAAACGCTTGAATGACAATGATATTGCCACCAAAGTTTATTTTTTAAAAGGAAACTTCAATAAAACCCCAGAAGAACAAAAATAAGGCCATCGCAACCAAATTTAGTTTCAAAGTGTAATACCCTAATTTTTACCCCTAAGATCCCACTTATCATTTGCATCTTATACCATAAACAAGATCACAAACTTTGGTTCTCCCGCCCTCCTCTGTAGTTTTGCTCTTGAGGGAGATCACCGAGCACCCCTGTTTTCTTGTTTGCTCTTTGTTTGCTTATGTATATGTTTACTAACCCTTGATTAAAATCCAAAAATGTGTTTGCTTTTCCTTTACTAAATTTTTCAGGAAGACTTTGGATCAAGAATATCAAATACCAGTTCCTCATCTTGAATGAATTTCATCAGAACGAAGTCAAAGTTGATCTGCAAACAATTCAAAATCATTTGGTCAAGGGTTTCCAAGATTTAATTGATTATTATTCAAGAGACTCCAAGGTTCATGTGTTTATTTCCATGCCTTTTTTGACAAGTCAAAAGAATCGAGCCAGAGCCAAAACAACCCATCAAAAAGCAATTTTTCTCATTTTTTCACTGTGTTAATCAATTAACACATTTGTACATGCAAATGGTTAATCGATTAACCAGTGCGTTTTATTGTCTAAAAACAGAAATTTCAAATTCTGCAGCATTTGGCACCAAATTTTCATTTTTTCATCATGAGAATATTCTAGATCACCTCATTTTAATTCCCATACATAATCACAATTTATTCCCACCATACACCCTCATTAATCACCACTTGATCTTGATTTTGCCTCCAAATTCAATTTCCAAGCCTAATTTTGGTTCCAAACCAAACTCCAATCCATCAAAATTTCCAAGCCTAAATTCTATAATAGAGGCCTCATTTCATTCATTCTACAAGCTTTTGATAGCCAAATTCACCTTGCAAAAATTTCTCTCAATTCTTCATTTACCCAAATTCACCAAAGCTCTTTCTTCCATTGAAAGTTAGTAAGTTCTTCATTGGAGCTTACTAATCTTTGAGCTAAACCTCCATCCAAACACTTTTTCATTATCAATTTCTATAAATCAAGGCTTTGGAGTGTGGTTCTTGAAGTTGATTTGAGGCATTTTCAGATTTGAAGTGGTAATTCACTTATTCCACCATTGTTGTGCTTGATTCATCTTCCACAATGTGATCTCTTATTGATTTTTGTTGCTTGATCTTTGGATCTTGCAAATTACGTTCCATTGGTGTTATTTATTGTTGTTTTACTTGAATTTTCGTGCTAATTTGTATCCATGATCATGAGGTGTTTGAAGAAATGATTGAATCATGAATGCTGATTTTTTTTCCAAAATTTTTTGCTGTCATAGCAGTGTTAATCGATTAACACATTTGCACATGCAAATGGTTAATCGATTAACCAGAGCCGGATTTGTGTTTTTGGCTTGTTTTGGGACTGTTTTGAGTTCTTTTCCTCCTTCTTCCATTTCCTTTTGATTTTTGCCTTGGTTTGCACTTTTAAAGGTCCTATTTCTCTTTAAATTCAACGGACTTAGGGTGTAGATGAAGTTGGATAAACATTCACTCATTCAAATCTATATTTAAAGTGAATTGTTAAATTCATTTTACGTGCTTTGAGTTAATGATATGTTTAGTGCTTTAATCCACCAAGATGAGTGGTTGAGCTTAAAAATGGAATGATTTTAGAATTGTAATTTAATTTGGCTTTCCCCTCCCTTCTTATTTTTTTTTCTTTTGATCGATGAAAGTCTTCGATATCATTGGAACTTATTTTAAGTTCTTGATGAAGATGAGATCGTTACCTCTTTTCTTTTCGTGCGGTATTGCTTTTGGAGAGTGATCTGCATATCACTTCTCTAGCATGCATTAACACTAACATTGTTATTGACCGACCTCAGATAGCCGTGGCTTCTACATACGCCCGATTACGATTGCTTAACATAGCGCTAAATTGTCCCAAAATCGGAAAACCGTTGTGATTTGTAAGTGAATTATCAGTCTCCTATTCTTCCATGGTGTAGTTTGAAATAGATTAGATTTATCTTGTTACCCGTGGGAGTTACTTGGCATACTCGTTGATTTTATCCGAGTTGGAGCCCTCCCCATGGTAATGTATAAGACCATGTTTTCATTCTCATGGATGTCTAGTCGAGCATTTCCAAAAACACAACAAAACTTGTTCTCTCATTTTAGATCACTTTTGCTCTCTCTCTCTCTCTCTCTCTCTCTCTCTATATATATATATATATATATATGGTTCCTTCTCGCTCTCTATCTCTCTTTATTTTTTTATGCTTTATGTTATCATATCATATCATATTATTTGTTTATGTTTGCGCCATTTTGCCTTTGTCCACTTGGACCATTTGTTTATGCTTATGCTCTTTTTCTTTTGTCCATTTGGACCCAAAAACATTAATAAAGGATTAAACCCCTAAAAAACTTGTTCTCTTAATGGTGAACTATGGTTACTATCCTTTGCACTGGACATGGAACTTTGGACTTATAACTAGGGTCTTAACCTGTGCTTGGAAGTTTGTGATGGAAAACCTTGGATTTTGGGTACTTGAAGTTCTCTTTTGAAGACCTATATCGATCAAGGTCTAATCTAAAGGAAATAATGCTTATGTTATGGAGCTTGCATGTGTGGTTAGACCGTTCTTATCCTTACCTTTTATCTTTTTGCTTTAGGATAGTCCCTTCTTCTCCACCCATTCTTAAATTTTCAAAACCTTCTCTCCTTTTTCAAAATCTTCTTGTTTTCAAAACTTGAACCTATTTCATAAAAAACCTTGACCTTTGGTCAAGTGATTTTCAAACTTTTTTTTCTTTAATAAATGTCAATCAATGTTAATCATACTTTGACTAATTTCAAAAACAGTTAAAAAATACAAAAAACTCTTTCAAACCTTTTTGTGCCTTTGTGCACTTTTTCTTTTAAAACTTTTCCAAAGATTAGACATGAGTCATTTTATTTAATGAGATGTAAATCTCCTAACCATGGTATTTTGTGTAAATTATGGTCATTTTCCACTTAGATGTTGATGTGATTTGTCTTGTTGATTTCTATCCAAGCAAATCATCCATCTTAAAGTAATACAAATGCCTCTTTCAGATACTTGTGGGTAATTAGTAGAGTAATATCTCTTGAGAATGACAAGTTGTCTTTTCAAGATAAAATCAACCATAACAAACCAATTTTTGTTATTTGTACCACGAACTACGTGATTTTGATCCTATATTGCACTTTGTGGATACGTAGGCATGAGGCGATAAGTCTCTCCAAACACAAAAATCTTAAAAAAAAATATTTCTCTTCTCACCTCCCCAATCTCATTTCAAACAAACTTTTTCAAACCAAAAACGTAGATATTTCAAAGGACTCCTATAGAGTACTATAGACGTTTTGGGTGCTAACACATTCCCTTTGCATAACCAACCCCCTTACCCATTCTCTGTTTGTTCTTATTTAGAACTTGTTTAGGTTTTTTTCACTCTTTTGCCTTTCCTTTTGGATAAAATAAAAGTGCGGTGGCGACTCTTGCATTTTTTTAGTTAAGTTAATCGATAGCTTACACTCACAAGTTTCCCCGCTACACAAATGCGCGGGGAAGGTATTTGTACCTCGCAACATTCGCTGTAACCTACAGGAGCCGTTAATTAGTTTTGAAATAAATGTTAGGTTAAAATGTTTGGTTTGTTCTAGTCATTAAAAATATTTACATGAAAAGAAAAGAACTAAAAAAAGGTTTTAATTAGGGTGTTTGACGAGATATTGAATCTCACTCCTAAGTATCCCCAGGTGCGATGGGGAACTCAAACTTATGTAGTTCTTTGTAGCAAAAGTTTGTTTGTTGGTTGATTTAAAAAAAAAATTGATCACATTCGAGCGAAAAAACTTTGTTTGCTGGTCGCGCATTGGCAGAATGAATCGTTGTTTGTAAACCACGTTAGAATGGACAAAACATCGTTTTTTTTTTGTAAAAAGTAAAGAGATTTGATAGCGCTAAGATGGAAAAAGTAAGTTTGATTGGTTGGAGTTGTTTTTAGGTGGAAGACGAATAATCGACCTTAAACAAGGTGTACACATTGCTTTCGATTACTCGAGGATAAAAATGGCGTGCATCCAATTATTCCCTTTTAGTTTGATTTTTATTTATGAGAAAAGGATATTTAAAGATCGTTGTTAGTATACGGAAGATGAATGATTGGCTAGAACGAGGCGCACGCTTCGTGTTCGATTATTCAGGGAACAGAACAGATGTGCGCCCAATTATCCTTTATTTCGACCGATTCTAACTACGAAATTTAAATTCCATTATTATTATTATTATTATTATGTCATCCTTTTTTATGGAAGACGAGCTTTTGAGTTAAGACGAGGTGTACACCTCGCACTCGATTATTCAAGGAATAAAAGGGTGTTCACCCGATATTCATTTTTTCAACCATATTTATTTATGAAATTAAAAAATATTTAACAAAAAACAAAGTAAAAATAGGTTCAAAAGTTTTTAAAAAAATAATATAATAAATAAATAAATAGATTTTTAAAAAAATTAAAAGGGGGTGCGGGTCCTAAAAGGGGGGAACATATGGCTATTTTTTTAACACTCAATGGGATTTTGAGCCCAAATATAAAAAAAAAAAATAGAAAACTAAAAAAACAAAAAAAATGAAAGGGCGTGCGCTGCTCACAAGGGGGCGCGAGTTATTGCTGTTTTTTCAGTATTAAAGGGCTTTTAGTACCCAATTTTCTTTTTTTGAAGATAAAAGAGGTGTGTGGCCTAAACAGGGGGTGCAAAATGCTTTTGAAACAATGGACTTTTAAGCCCAATAACTCAAAACAAACAAATAAAAAAGGGATGCAAGTCTGAACTAGAGGGTGCTTTTGCAAAACAGTAGAGCGTGTTTTTTTTTCCACATTTTTCTCGGCTCTCTTTCAACACCAATGTTTATTATCTTTTATTTCTCTTATTCATTCAACCACAACACAGCATATAAACATGCATATTTTTACAACACTTATAGTCCACATAAACATGAATGACATTACAACATTTAACAATACAAAAACTTCTCAACAACAACAACATAAAGTCTAAAACAAAAACATGAACAATATGATTGTATACAAAAACAAAATAAATATTACAAAAAGTTTATGGTGATAATGACATAAATGTTACTAACAACGTAACAACATACATGAATAATGCAATAAAACCCAAGAACTACATCATGAATATTTTGAGTAAAATGGTGACATACAAACTTTACACAAGTGTGCAAGATGAAAGTTAGAAAGGAGGTTGTTGTTGTTGTTGGTTAAAGAGATAAAGGTAGAAAGCTTTATGTGGTGTTTTGAGTATTTAAGAAAGGATGATGTTTGAGAGGATGAAGATGATGAATAATGTTTGTCACTTTTCCCTCTATTTTTTTCTCTCCTTTTCTCTCATTTTTTCTGGTTTTTCTATGTTTTCTCTTAATGAATTATGCAGCAAATTCTTCTTTTCAAAAGCCTCAAAAAACTTCTCCTCTTCAAGAGGCATGAGTTAGTTTAAATAACCTGAGATTATAGTTTTTGTGAGGTTTGTGAGGTGGAAAAGGACCTCTCCTTCATGCTGAAAAATTCAGCCTCTTTCATGTTGTATGATGTCATGTTTCTTGTTGTTTTGTGTGGTTGCATGAAATGAGTAGTGATGCCAAAAAGACACAGAAAAACGAGGAAGAAAAGCTTGCTCAAAGAAGGAAAAGAGCATCTTTTTATTTATTTATTTATTTTCAATTTTCAAATTGATAAAAAACTTTAAAATAATACTAGTAATAATAATATTTTCTTTTCTTTTTTGTTTTGTTTTAAAATTTAGACATTTAAAGGCTAGTAAAAAATGATATGTTTTATTCCTTAAAAATGAAAATAAATTGAATATTAAGAAATAAAGATAACATATATTTTTTTTTTGAAATTCTTCCTCAAATAAAACTAAAAAATAAATAGTTTTGAAAAAGACTTTGCAAATCCGGACAAAATTGGGATGCTACACCCTTCGAACTGAAACCATTATGGATCCTAAATGTGGAGTCGAGTACTTTATTATTGATTAAGAATTGTGTGTAACAGAATGACCGTAAAGACAGTTGATGGGTACTCCACAAATCATGTCGAGGGACATGAATGACCTATATGAAACCCGCTCATCATGCGTAACAAGATAAATATCTAAGGTCTCAATATTGAATTGGACATAGGTGACATGGTCTATGTCATGTGTTTTATATAGACATGAGGTAAACAGAGTAAGGGTACACATAAGCATTATCACAAAAATGTTTTGTCATCACATAACATTTTTGTGACTTGGGTAGCAGTGATGCGTTTTTAGATACTGCTTACTGTTTATTATATTAAATGTGTGATTAAATATAATTTCCAATATCACGAGAACCTACAGGATCACAGATAAGGATATATTGATGAGAGATAGAATGAATAAGTGAAATAAGAAACACCATAAGGTACGATGTACTTAAAAGAATTACGAAACATTGTAAGGTACAATGCGCTTAAATGAATTGTAGAACACCGCAAGATACAATGCACTTAAGTGGGATATGAAATATGATAAGGTAAAGTGTGTTTAATTGAAATACAGTACATCATAAGTATGAATTTAAGTGGGCCTTTATAGCTTGCAGCCCGCATGATGGGTTATATAAATAGTATCTTTGGGCATAAGCTTTCACACTTGATGAAACTGAGTTTTGAACGGTAGCCGTATTCTCTCTCTCTCACACACACACTCTCTACGAGTTATCGAGTTTTATGAAGAAGACGAGTATTCAAATTTAAACCAGGCGTGTGTCCTTTTATTCCCTTTTTAATCCTGCAAAAAGAAAGAGCTTACATGTTTACCTAATTATTTCCGTGACTTAATTATTATTAAGAATCATATCAAAAAATGCATTAAGTGAAAAGTAATAAAAATAAACAAAGAAATATGAAAATAAAAGCAAAAGGAAACATTTTTTCAATTTTCAATGGCAAAAATAAAAAGGGGTGAAATCTACCTAGGTGACGGGCCTAACCGTGGGTGACAGGCAAACCGTCACAGTGCTAATTCAAATGACGGTCGTCAAGGGCACACAACTAGAGCCTTCATGAAATGAGAATGGGTGAGTCACCGATGTTGATGAGCGAATCCGATGACGAGCTGGATTGTCATCATGACGACCGTCAGTAGCTCTAGACCTGTGTTTCCTCTTATTTTAGCACCCAATTATCTTCCTCTCTCACTCATTCATCAACACATAAACAACAACATTATGAACACAAATGAACTTACAACTACAATACATAAACAACTTAACACAACATCATGGATATTTTCATAAATAACAAAACTTACACTACCATTAACATGAATATTTCTTGTGAATAACAAAAAAGCTTCAAACAACTAAGACATGAACATAACAACAAGTTCACAACAACAACAACATAAATATTACAACATGCTTATGACAACAATATCATGAATATTACAACAAATATTTAATACCAACAACATGAATATTGCAACAAATTCATAATAACTACAAAATGAGTATTTTTTATCAATAATGAAAACTTACAAATGTTGCACAAATGAATGATATGAAGTTGAAGATGATAAATGTTGTTATGGGTGAAGATGACAAAGGCAGGGGATTTTGTGTATTGTGAAGATGGTGGTTTGAGTGTATGAAAAATGATGGTTGTTGTGGGGTTGAAGGTGATGACCATTGGTGGTTTTCCTACCTTTCTCCTTTCTCAAATGATCTCTTTTCTCTATGTTGTTTCCTCTCCTTGCAGCCCCAAAAGTGTTGTTATGCAGAAAAAGAATCCTCTTCCTCCATGAATGAGAAAGTGTTGCTTTTATACTCACAAAATTAGGATTTTTGCTAGATTCAAAGTTTGGAGAAACATACTTCACAATTTCTGAAAAATGCAGTAGGTTGTAGTTATTTTGGTGTGTAGTAGTGCTCCTAATATAAAAAAGTTATTTAAGAGGTTTATTCATTTTTTACCCTTATTTAAGAAAAATGGCGAAGGGGAACCTTACTCCAAATAGGAAAAATGACATCTTTGACCAACTTATTTGCCTTTTCTTATTAGTATTTTTTTTTTAATTTTTAAATTGATAAAAATTAAAACTAATATAATAATAATAATAAAAATAGTAAGAAAAAAACAAACGTAATATTTGATTGGGACTTTTTAATTAAATGTTCAAAATGAAATAATAGGTGTTTTTTTTTTTACATTATTGGAATTTTAAAAGAAAATAAAAAAGAGGACAAATGAAAATAGAACACATTTTTCTTCTTCTTATTTTAAGAGATTTATTTTTTTTCCCCCTTAATTAAGAAAAATGCCGAAAGGGAACCTTACTCCAAATAGGAAAAATGACATTTTTACCAACTTATTTGCCTTTTTTTATTTGTATTTTTTTTTTAATTTTAAATTGATAAAAGTTAAAACTAATATTATAATGAGAAAATGGGTGATGCACTGACAGTGTAAAATCCTATGTTTTTATTGAATGACAGTGTAAAATCTTATATTTTACACTGTCAGTGCATATCCATTAAACCCTATTATAATAATAAAAATAGTAAGAATAAAACAAAGGTAATATTTGATTGGGACGTTTTAATTAAATGTTCAAAATGAAATAATAGGTGTTTTTTTAACATTATTGGAATTTAAAAAAAAAATAAAAAAGAGGACAAATGAAAATAGAACACATTTTTTTCTTAATTAAGGGTAAAAAATGAATAAACCTCTTAAATTATTTATTATTTATTATATATATATATATATATATATATATATATATATATATATATATAAAGTCTTCACTTTTTTTAAAGAATTTTATACCCGGATAAAATTGGTGTACTACACGTAAATCTCTTTGTTGGGATAAATGTAATCATTACTTACTCATGATTTAATAGTCATGTCATTCTAAGTAGTTTTACTCATGCTTTAATGGTGCGACTTGACATGCTATCTAAAATTATGTTTTCATGGTGCGACTAGACATTCGAAAGGTGGCGGCTGTTATTAGATCCAAGTCTATTGGATATTAATTCCTAGACATATGGTTAGGTTTAATATATGCAGAATATTGATTATCAATAATACATGTATATCACTGTTGGAACATAATGTTGTTGTATTTAATAGTGTGTAACATTAAATGTTAGTTGATACAACTGGTCTCATACCGTTGAGTCAGAAATGAGATATAGTGAGAGCAACAAGTGATAATACTAATAGCTGAGTAGAAGAGCATATTACTAACTAATGAAGTATGCATGAGTATAATGATGATGAAATCCACTCCAAGCAAGTTTTCTCACTGTTAACACCGAAATCTCAATTTATTTTCTATCATTTACTTTTCTTTCATTTAATTTTCCGCAATAAAATAATTTTAAACACTTGCTTGGAATAATAAAAAAATGTTGAAATCGTCTTTAAGCACAACAAGTCTTTGTAGATACAATGATAATTTTGCACTTGCTATTTGCAATGCAACAATTACAACACTCCAAATATCAATGGAAACATCACTTAACATAAATATATCAAGCCTAGGCATAGAGCTACCATCCCCATTTTTCCACGTGAATTTCCTTCCTATGATGGGAACATCCACTAATTCGATGAAGTCTATGAAATCATTGAACTCTTGAATTTCATTTATCCTCGCTTGACCACTCCTTTCACTTCTTTCGTATACATTTTCAATAGCATTAAGCTTCCCTCCTAGACACCACTCCCCATTTCTCCATTTACCTTTCAAGGTTATGCGATCCTCCCACGTCCCTATTTGCCTTACTTGACTTCTACTTTTCCCAACACATATGTTGTGATTGGATCCTTTAGTCTTTGACTTTTCCCAACATTCCCCTACCTGCCTAGGCTCATTTTTATCAATTAATACAATCATTGATAAACGTTTCTTGAATGTTGTAGGACATTCTCGAGCTTTCCACATAATCTACATCTATTTTCCTAAATCTTGAAAAGACATCTTCCTCCACCTTAAATTCTCTGTGAGTGGAAGGTGTCAAATTCTCCCTTGGCATTCCCAACTTAAGGACACCAAATACCTTTACTCGCAACTTAGGTATAGGAACGTTCACCTCTTCTCACGTCTTACTTAGTTTGTGGTCAAGATGCGACGTTCCCTACCTCTTTAGGTATCTTCTTCAAGTCTGCTTAAGTTCTCCTTCTTATGTATCCAAGGTCTTCACCCATTCTGGTTGTCACTCTTCGAAACCTTGGTAGAATTGCATGGATCTTACTTCTCCCGGTGAAAATATTACATAACTTCATTGCCAACACTCTTTTCTCTTGGACGTTGTAGAACCTGATAATACTATATGTTTTGCCTCTACTATATCTCATTGAAGGAATTAACACTTCATTAATCTCACTGTAGTCCTTGAAGATTGCATACATCTCTTTTACACCAAAATCATATGGAAATCATGTGAATAAGAATGATGTTACACTTTTTCCTCCTCTTATCTCTTCCTACTTCCTATGCGAGTGTCCCACTTGTTTTTTTTTATAATTTTCTCAAGACCTACCCTTTCTTGGTACTTTGTGTTATTTCATAGTTGAAGAGTTAAGGGATGATTTTGAAATAGTTAAGTGGTAGTATAAGATGGTTGAGGTTAAAGGGTTAGAGAGATGTTGAAATTTCTCTCTAACATCGAAAAAGTGACTATTTAGCAATGTATTTTTTTTTCCTTCTTATAATCAAACAAGGGGTATTCCTGTGATTTGTGATAAATAGTAAGATATTTAATAAGGATTTAAAAAATCCAATCAAGTACTTGTGTATGTGTAGTCTATTGTAGATTATAGATGTTATTTCATATTTAAAATTTTCAAGTTAAGTTGGTTCATTTAATTTAATTGCAACAACTTCATACATACATTACATGTCTAACTAAATAATTAGGTATAAATAATATTATTTGAAAATATTATCTATTAAAGTTATTTTGCTCATTTTTGTTAGGTACTTTTGAGAGAAAAATTAGATTAATATTTTTTGATATAAAAGTTGATAGCTTTCAAAAATTAGTCCATTGCACAGCTAACAAGTTATTTAAGATACTTTTGTGAAGAAAAAAAATTATTTCCTCTTTATACAAAAATTAATAATTTTCAAAAACCAATTTATCAACATATTACCTAAAGTAGTTTTGAGAAAAAAAATAGATTTTCTTACCATTTATACAAAAGTTGATAGCTGTAAAAACTCAATCCATTACAAAGTTAACACGTTATTATGACATTTCATCATATTTTAACCATACTAAAAAAAGTCATCTAAAGATTGAAATTTAAGTTGTTACACAATAAAAACCAACTAAACATATATTAGTAATTAAATTAGAGATCGATTTTGGTTCATTAAGTCAATTTAGACGTGGCAAATGGATATATCCACTTTGTTTAAATCCGTTATGTAAAAATCCGAAGAAAAAAAATGGAACAGATGATACATATATTATTGGCAATGTGGTTTTAACACCATAGTCTGTCCCCCAAAAATAATGGAGGAGGTCAGGGGCGGAGCGGTCCAACTAGCATACTGTAAATTTTTAGTTTAAAAATCACAAAATTTTATGTTAATGTCCGCGTTCGTAAAATTTGAGACGGGACGGAAGAATCACATTAGAGGATGCGAGTCTTAAAGTTAAATCTGTCGTACGAAAAAATCAAAGTAAAATAGACATGTCTGACGGATCAAACAAACATATTAAAGGGTGCATGTTTACAGGGTTGGTGTGTTCTACAAAAAAAAGTGAGGATAAAATAAATATAATCGACGAATTAGACTTATTTTGCTGCTCCTAATACAATTCAATTAATAATTATGCCGAAAAATCAAATATAAAGGGGGGTTGAATCCACACAACCCGTTTATTAATTTTTAAATGATGAAATTTGAGATATTAAACCGCTTAAAAAAATTAGTGACCAATTTATATTAGAATAAATAACTTTTTAATATTTAGTTTTTAAATCGACCTATAAATAACATATTTTTAAAAATTAAAGTTTTTTTTTCTAGAAACTGACCAACTATTTCAGTAAAATTTTCTTTTTCAATTGATTTTTTTTGCCCGTCAAGATTTAAATTCATCCTTGTTTAAACGTGTGAATTCAATTTCACTTGGAACACATTATTATTATTATTATTGGATATTTGTGGTTGTTAATGGATATGTTACAATATTAGAATAAAGAAGATGTTTACGAAAATTGCATTTATAAAATTTGAATCGTGTGAATTTACATTAATCTTTAGATTTAATTCGCCTCATTAATTATTATATATAGGATACAGGGCCGTCTTTGAGTAAGTGCAAGGTGACCTACAGCACAGGACCTCACATTTTTTCATGAATAAACTATGATAAAAAGGACCTTCATACATATTATTCACATTTAAATAGGGCTTTTTCAAAATAACTTACGACTTAAATGAAGTCAATTTTACAATTTTACACAGGACCTCTTAAAAGTTTGAGACGACTCTGATAGGATACAATTAAGATTAACCATCACTTCTCTTTAAAATAATTTGAATACCTTAATTTGGTGAAGATCTTTTAAATTAATTTTGCTTATGAAATAATAAACCATTATATTTCTTGAATAACAAACTGTTAGTTCTCTAATTTTTGGATTGCCATTAATTTTAGTAAAACAAATATAGCAGCAATATGTTAAATAGGATGTGATTACTTGCTAAGAAGAACAGGTTAAGCAAGAAGTCCTATTTTATGTTGAGACATGTTGAGATGAGAAGTTCTCATCATCTGGAGCAACATGTCAGATAAGATGTCCTATGCTGAATCATTCGACATCGCGCCTGTGCTGAGCTGGGCAGTTGAATTCTGTTATGATTTAACAGACGCAGAATATTCTGGGAATATTATGTTATCCTATGTGGCGCTGTTTTATAGGTCTGGAAGAATCAAGTCAGAATCAAGAAGAATATTGAAGAATAATAATTATGGAGATAAATTAGGAAGGATTTGCTTGAAGACCTATTATGTAGCAGAAGTTTCTGCTGATTTGTAGCAGCTGATATGCTGTGATTTGAAGCCCAAATCCACTTGGGAATAAGTTATAAATAGAATGCTTGTAACCTAGAAAAAGCACGGGTCCAAGATGTAGATCATTAGGGCTTTGTCTTTGTGCCACACTCTAGGATAGTTGGCCTGTGTTCTCACTCAGAAACCTGTAGGTAATGAGTTTTGTATTGTTCTTGGAGGAAGCTTTGAAGCAACTCCAAGTTGTGTTCTTAGTTAGGAAAGAAGTTGTAAACGGTGGAGTTTAGCTTTGAGTCTTGACTAGGTATTGTCATGGAAGTGTGTCTTCCTGTTTGTTCAGAATTGTCGTATCCAATTGTTGTCCGTGATTGATGAGGGATTGAGGAGGGCCTCATATCTAGGTGAGTATTAGATAAAAGTCTAGCTTAGGTAGTGATTAAGTGAGTAGACTGTAAACTGAGGCGTTTGCTGTAAAGGTCTATGAACTGATACTATCATAGTGGATTTGTCCCTGGCTTGGTATGCCCCCAGAGTAGGAGAGTTGCTCCGAACTGGGTTAACAATTCTGGTGTTGTTGCTTATGTTTTTCAGTATCGTTTTTAATGGTTATATGCCTCGCCTATGTGTTTTGTTCAGATCAGATGTTTCGACATGTCATAGGACATCTAGGTTCTGTCATACCATAATTTCAATTGGTATCAGAGCAGGCATCCTGTTCTATTTTCTGGGTGAGATCCTAGGGAAGATACTTTCTGGTCATGGGCAAGGTAGGTGGTACCTACTGAAAAGTTGTTTGAACTTGGAGACGTTCATTTTGTTGTTTGAATGGTCCCTAGAAGTGGAGGATGGACTGTTTATGATAGGGTGTGTATTGGACCTGTCTATTGTTATCAGGCTTGTAGCTTTGGGGGTGAGCTGCTGTGTGGTTTGATTTATTTTCAAACTTATGTTGACCTATTACACATGGAGTGTCGTGTTTGTGCAAGGGTTATTATGTTTTGTCTGAAGGTTGTAGAGGAGTTTTCTGGTGTGTGTTCCGCTGCATATATATATCTGATGGAAAATTCCTGGTGGTTTTGTGTGTTGAAGCTGCAACACTCTATTCTCCTCTGAAGGTGTATCACATGGTGTGGTGATACTTGAGGATAGCTTCAACTAGCTTGTTAGAGCTGCCAAAGATACTTGAGGTTCATCCCAAGTCCACTCATAAAGGCACTTTTATATGAGTTTGTTGAAAAGTGATATGAAGAAAGTTAGAAGCAATTTATTCTTGCTTCCAACCCTAAAAGGCCAATCCCCGGGCTTTAATAAAGGATCTCTTGGTGTGTTTCTTGAGAAGGGAACTAACGTCCTACCAGATGTTGGAACATCAAACCAGCAGATTGTGCAGAATCTTGTTGGATAAAGGTATGGCATAGCAGATGCTTGGGGGCTAAACAAATGTGTATTGATCACATCTGTTTGGAACCTACTCCTGGCTTGGAAGAGGAGGCATCTGGGTTGTGTGTCTAAGAAGTTTCTATCAAGAAACATGTCTTAGATAAGTGTATTGGTCAAGAGATGATTAACATATTGTCACTCATTGGATTAGTGTATTTTTGATCCAAGTGGGTAGGAGTACAAAGGCTGTTTTTTTGTGTGGAGGTCAAGCTCAAATGTCAAGGACATTCTCTCTGAAATCTGGAAGTTCCTTCTGTTCAAAGGAGCCAGATGTATGGAATCCTGTTTGAAATGAGTTATATGTGTGTACCAACCACAGGATGTGCAACTATTGGAGGGGAGAATGAATAATTCCCTTAGGAGTTCTTAGCAGTTAATAAGGGGGAGTCCTTAATCTGATGCTGGAAGAACTCGAAGAAATGTCAGCATAATGTCTTGACATATTTGTATTGAGAATTTATTTTTCTCAATATGTCTGGTGGTGTTTCTCAAAAACAGGATGGAGGTTGTTTACTCAAACATGATATCACTGTCAAGTCTATGAGAGAATGGAACTCTTGTTCTAGTGGAAGAGAACTCAAAGGGTTGTGCACAGAGGAGATGTATTAACCTAACTGGTTGACTGGTGTCTTGATTGTTGGAATGTCATCCAAACCATCTAGGATGAGCATTTCAGATTTGTGTTTGGAGCAAGGAGGAGTTGGTGTTTTTTTTGGGACCAAAGGATTATGGTTCCCTGGTATCTGCATGAGAAGTTTCTTCTTAAGCTGGAGTTCAGTTATGTGGTGTCCTCACATAATCTGTTTGAGATGACCAGTCAATTTTTTTCTAGTATGCTCCAGAAACCTGTTAAAGGGAATCTCCTCTTTAGGTACAGAAGGATGGCATCCAACATCTCAAAGTCAGACAGGAGGTCTGAACATTAGAAGTTTGAGAAGAAGATTCTTGAGATATAGAGTATGCAGGTTCCTGCATGTGTGTATGATATGGTTTTGAAGGTTGGTCAGCTACTGATGGTTGATCCTCTTATGTCCCTTGCAAGAGATGTGTGTGGATTACTATGGTTGCTGTCTCCAAAGCCATAGTAAATGTTTAAATCCATGTGATTTAGACTGATGTTAAAACATCATTTCAGTTCTTTGCTTCCTCAGCCAAGGAAGTTTGTTTAGCTCAGGGTAGAGTGAAAGGTCAAGACACTGACCTAATCTAGAATGATTTTGTGGTGTGAATGGTTGTCATGATGGTTTGTCATGAAGAAGAATCAGCATATGCTTGATGTGTGCGAAAGAAGAATGTCAGACCAATTATCCTACCTTGTGTGAGAAGGTAGTCTTATCTGACTAATGATAAATACTTTTACGGGAGTTGAGTATTTGTCTGCCCTCTGATAAAGGTGTGCATCTGACTAATGATAAATACTTTGACTGGAGCTAAGTATTTGTCTGATGTGAGTATGCGATTCTGCAGTCTGAACTCTTTGCTTCGGGGAGGGTGTACGAGTTTATTTCTCTCTATGGTGTTCAGGTGTTTATGTTAACCTGAATAAGCTGCTCTGGCTGTGTTTTATTGGGCGCTTCTTGAAGGACTTCTATGCGCAATGAGTCCTTTGAATGGTGATGGGAAGCTGATGTTGTAACATCATGTTTATTGGTGGTTATATTTGGAAGATGATTGAGATTGTGAAGCTTGCATGCTGATCAAGCTTGTGGAGATTGGTTGCCTCTTATGAGGATATAATGTCAGATAACATGCTATAACATTAGGCTGTTGGATGACGTTTTGGTGTGTTCTTAATAGGATATGTATGGTTCTAGCCATGTGAAGCTAATTGTTTGAATCATGTGCGCACATGCTTCTGAGGAGGAGTCTGAAGGACAGTTTTGTTTGTGTCTGGGAGAATTTATTTTTCTCTGCAGATTTTGGAAGAACTCTGTGAAGGTCTTTGTTGATGGGAGATGTCACACTTGTCTTGGTGTGTGTTATTAATTCTAAGTAAGAGGAGTTTACTTAGAGTTTAGTGGAAGGCAGTGTGTTTGTGCTTCAGAACTTCTGAATGATTGTGTGAAGCATTCCTGACTGGATGGTTGAAGCTGTGTTGGTCAAGCTTTTGTGCATACAAGAGAAAGAAGACAATGTCTGATTGGATGTCAGGACATTTTTCGAGACATGTTTTCTCCTTGAGCCATACAAGGAAGTATTGTGGACGGTGTTGTCAAGAGGATGTGTAAAATGGAATGTTTGTCTTTGCATGCACATGTATTGGAATTATGATGATAGTCATAATCTGTCTTGGACGGTGCATTCTTGTTGGATTTCTTACTCAAATAACGTTCTCATTGACCAAGATCATTATTTCCTAAGAAAACTGTGTGGATATTTAAAGAGGTCTTCATCACCTCTTTCATCTTGTGGGTATTTATCTGGAAGACTGACTCTTGCTAAGGTCAGAATGCTTGTGGAAAGGTGGTTTCCTCTGCTACAAGTCATGCTAGAGAGAAGTGGATCAGTTTGGTGTTTGTGGAGCAAATAAGCTGAGGATTTCTGGAGCATGTGTTTGATGTCCTTCAAGCGTGAAGAACATCTGGGCGAGCTAGCAAACTAAGGGGCTCTATATGTCTCTTGTTGAATGTGAAGCATTCCAGATTCAATTGGATTGTATCTCAAGGAACAAGAATGACTATGGCTGTAAAATTCAAGGTGGATTTGTACAGGGTACGAATGGTTTCTGGATGAGAGGGATTAATGGTGATTTTGGTCTCAATCCAAGAGTTTGTTGGTTGTAGTACAAGGATGTGATCCTGGTACTTTCTTACTATATGATCATGAAGGTGTCATGGGATATCATTGGTGATTTTGGGGTGTTTCTTGTTGAAGGAGCATCATTTGTAAAATATAGGGGGAGAACTTCTGTCTGTTAAATGTACTAGTGTGGTACATGGATTGCTTGAGGATCAAGCATTAAGTGAATGCGTTCAGGAGGTGTGTTGAACAGAGGGTGCGCTCTTGAAGACATGAAAATGAGTCTTATGTTTTCCATTCATTTAAGGTGTTCTTCTTGCAAAGGAGCACTGGTTATCTTAGATAGGGAGAGTTGAACTTTTGTTTTGGATATATTGTTGAAGTAGTGCAGTTATATATCAAGATTGTTTGTGGCTTCAAGCAGTCTGTGATAGAATACCTCTGGTGAGGGTGTAATGTCAGATAAGATGTCATGAATTTGTGTTACTGGTGAAGTTCATGGTGGACTTGATAGTTTAGACCTGGTTCTATCGATTGGGGTGTCAATGGATTGAATCAGAAGTGTACATTTACCCCAATGTTTGTCAATTTTTGGCCAAAAAGGGAGAGAGAATGTTTGTTCAGCTATTGAGTATGGATTTTGTTTTTGAACCAGTTTCACAAGGATGTAGAATAGTCTGTTCTGTTCTGAGTATGTTGGTTGGGATATTTGTGACTTGTGTTCTGAGTTACCCGAATTAAAGGTATTTGCCAAAGGGTAGTTTCTGGGTCCTCAACATTGTGAGGAAGGGTTTTGGATTAAGGGGGAGTGTCTTCAGCCTGTGAGGAATGTTTCTGGGAATGAGCCTGTAATGGATTGGTTCGGCTGAACATGAAGAGAAGTTGTTGGGATGGAATGGAAATGTTTAGAGCTGCTGTGAAAAAAAATGTTGAACAACATGTCTAATATATTAATCAGACTGAAGACCTGTTGCTATGTTCAGTAGCATCTGAAGAATCTGATTTTATTTTTGGTTGTAATTTTGTTATTGCTATTGTAACTTGTATTATTTGTTTTAGCCAAAATTTTCCAAAGGGGGAGATTGTTAGTTCTCTAATTTTTGGATTGGCATTAATTTTAGTAAAACAAATATAGCAATAATATGTTAAATAGGATGTGATTACTTGCTAAGAAGAACAGGTTAAGCAAGAAGTCCTATTTTATGTTGAGACATGTTGAGATGAGAAGTTCTCATCATCTGGAGCAACATGTCGGATAAGATGTCCTATGCTGAATCATTCGACATCGCGCTTGTGCTGAGCTGGGCAGTTGAATTCTGTTATGATTTAACAGATGCAGAATATTCTGGGAATATTATGTTATCCTATGTGGTGCTGTTTTATATGTCTGGAAGATTCAAGTCAGAATCAAGAAGAATATTGAAGAATAATGACTCTCTAATTATGGAGATAAATTAGGAAGGATTTGCTTGAAGACCTATTATGTAGCAGAAGTTTCTGCTGAATTGTAGCAGCTGATATACTGTGATTTGAAGCCCAAATCCACTTGGGAATAAGTTATAAATAGAATGCTTGTAACCTAGAAAAAGCACGGGTCCAAGATGTAGATCATTAGGGCTTTGTCTTTGTGCCACTCTCTAGGAGAGTTGGTCTGTGTTCTGACTCAGAAACCTGTAGGTAATGAGTTTTGTATTGTTCTTGGAGGAAGCTTTGAAGCAACTCCAAGTTGTGTTCTTAGTTAGGAAAGAAGTTGTAAACGGTGGAGTTTAGCTTTGAGTCTTGACTAGGTATTGTCATAGAAGTGTGTCTTCCTGTTTGTTCAGAATTGTCGTATCTAATCGCTGCCCATGATTGATGAGGGATTGAGGAGGGCCTCATATCTAGGTGAGTCTTAGATAGAAGTCTAGCTTAGGTAGTGATTAAGTGAGTAGACTGTAAACTGAGGTGTTTGCTATAAAGATCTATGAATTGATATTATCATAGTGGATTTGTCCCTGGCTTGGTATGCCCCCAGACTAGGAGAGTTGCTCCGAACTGGGTTAACAATTCTGGTGTTGTTGCTTATGCTTTTCAGTATCGTGTTTAATGGTTATATGCCTTGCCTATGTGTTTTGTTCAGATCAGATGTCTCGACATGTCATAGGACATCTAGGTTCAGTCATACTAGACACAAACCTTTACAAGAAATCTATACACCTTACCACTGTCAAAACATGAAACTACAAGATTGTTGAATAATGAAGAAATTGAGTATGGAGAGGGAGAGAGTGAGAAAGAGAATTGTAATTAGAGAGAGTAATTGAGGGTGAGAATGTTCATTAGTTTCTATTAATAATACGTCTAATGTATATATAAAAATACAAGTGGATTGAGACACAAGTTACAACATAAAAAAAGAACAAAATTGAAAATCTCATACATGTAATCGGTTACACAAAACCTGTAACCGGTTACAGCTAAAACAAATTCTAAAAATACAACACTGGTAACCGGTTATCGCAAATGTGTAACCGGTTACACCAACAAGAACTTCCCTTTGACAAGTCAAATTCTTAGAACTTTGGGACTCTTTTCCACCAAAATTCTGAAAAATTCCTTTACTCTTCATATGCCATTTTCCTTTCGATCTCTTTTCTTTCTCGTTGAAACGAGCTTGCAAAGCGATCATCTTCTTTTCCTTATCATTATTTATCTCCTTAATCCTTTGCTCATGAGCCTCGAGAGAGCTTTGTATCTCCTATTTGCTCATCATCACAAGATTCTTTGATTTCTCAATCGCTACGACCACAGTGTCAAATCTTGGCGTCAAAGAATACAAGATTTTCGCGACAACATACTTCTCTATGACTGTTTCTCCACATTTCTTCACTATATTCACTAATCAAGTGATTCTTGTTGTGAAATCATTTATCATCTTTTTTCCTCCATTTAAATTAATTCAAGTTGACGTTAGTGAGTTTGTAACTTCACCACATTTGCTTTGTCATCCCTATGTATCCATTCTCTAAGATTTCTCACGCTTGCTTTGACAATTTGCAATCACCAACTTTCTCAAAGTTGTCAGCATCCACACATTGATGGATAAAAACAGTGCCTTGAAATCTTTCTTCTTATCTTCCGTATGTGTTGATCGTTGTGCATCTATTGCACCTTCGATAAGAGAACTCACCCCGTTCTTGATAACTTTAAGAACATCTTGGTACCCAAACAACACCTTCAATTGTTTGTATCATTTGTCGTAATTCTTCGCATCAAGGATGAGTATGTTTGCAAGGATTCTTCCATTGGAGACATAATTCATGTTGCACACTAGCTGTTTATGGATGTTCGAACTGCAAGTGAAAGGAGGTTTTGTATATCGTCTCCACATGGATTGTCGTGATATCACTAGCCGTTCTGCAGTTTAAATTGTTTTAAGAAGGGTTTTCAAAGTTTGTTTGTTTGTTTTGTATATAAGTTTGTCACGATTTTAGTAGCAAAGATTAAATATATAAGATATTTGTTTAAAAGATATATCAAAGATAGATTTCGTCAACCTAACTTGTATATATTCAATTAATCAAGCATGTGAACTCATTTACGATTAATACAATCATGTATCCTCTCAATACCGTCTATGTCTAGAGCGGTGTCGTGAATATTATTGTATCCGTCGTTAGATGATGTCTTACGCTAGCAACCGATACAATAATCGTTAAGAACAACACAAAGCAAATATTAACTCACAAATTTATGTCTAGAGTTTGTTTGTTGATAGATGAATATTTTAGATCATGGTTTGTAAAATCTATGTCTAGAGTGATACAAATCATAAGTGGATCTTTAAGAACAAAAACATTCAACATATATTAATCATTCACTTGTTCATATACAATTAGATCAAAAGATATACATGCAAGCTAAGATAGACTACCTCTACCTTTGATACAAAGGATTTTGCTACCCATTGTCATGGTAGCTTGCTCTACAAGACAAGAAAGAAAATGAATGAGCATCCAAGATGAATAATCAATCTAGGATGCAAATCCAGCTTCTTCTTGATGAAGAAATGATGAAAATAAGGTTTTTTTTCACCCCAAACCAATGTTGTAAACTCAGAAAAATGGAGTTGGTGAGTTATGATCCCCATAAAGTGGAAAAAAGGCATAAATATCTTTCCAAAATCTGTCTTGTTCTCACTGCGAACTCCACTTATAGGCACTTTAAGTGCCTCTGAACAGTTAAACCGACCCTGAAGTTTCCATGGCTTCGCACTGCGAACCTGCTCGCTCAGACCTCGCACTACCATCATCCAAGGGTTTAGCTACTGCCATCCAAAAGTTCTGGTTCACTGTTCCTTTGCGTTGAGCTAGCACTGCGAGCTCGCTTTGACCTCGCTAACCTTCGCACTGCGAACCTGCAGACTTCTTCCTCATTTCTTAGGTTTCCTTGTCAATTCAAATGTGTCTAGTTCTTTGACAATCCAACCTATTTCCTACACAATAACACACATATCAAGGCATTCAAAGGTAAATTCAATTATAATGAAGAATCATATAAGAACATGAAATAATTCAATTGAAACTTGAGAAAAGAGTTGAAAAATGCCAAGAATCATAGATAAAAATAAGGCATATTTGACATTTAACAATGGATCAGAACCAAACTCTTGATGGCAAGTGTTAGAACTTGGAACTATAAGATTTATGAATAATGGAGAAAATGAGTGTGAAGAGAGAGAGAGAGAGAGAGAGAGAGAATTGTAATTATATATATATATATATATATATATATATATATATATATATATATATACACATTAGTTTTATTCATAATACCTCCAACGTATATATACAAACATAAGTGGATCGAGACACAAGTTACAACATAAAAAATAACAGAAAATTAAAAATCTCGTACCCGTAATCGATTATACAAAACATGTAAAAGATTACAACTGAAACAAATTCTAAAAATACAATAATGATAATCGGTTACTGGGAATGCCTAACCGGTTACACCAATGTCATTTCCCTTTTCAACTTTCATGTTACTTTTTCACACAAGTGCATTGTTTTAAAAATCGGCCGAACTGGTTGAGTCAGGAACCAGAGTGGTAACCAGTCTGGTTCAATTGTTGGATTGGGTATGTAATTGTTGGATTAGCTTTTAAAAAAATTAAAACAGCGTCGTTTTTCATTATTTAAAAAAAAAATATATAAGAGAAAGCTGATATTCTTTCCTTTAAAAATTGGTGACGACGATGTTAAATATAGTAAATAGAGGCTATTGTCGTATTATAGCTTTGATAGGTTGCAGAATTTGAACATATTCTATTTTCTCTCCTATGTGATTGATATCATTGGTTTCTATTAGCCGGATTGGGGTGTTGTATAACGTAAATGGTAATGCATGTTTGATAGACGAAAAACATAAGTTTATATTGGAGATTAATAATTTGATTAAATTTTTAAATCAATTACTTGACTCAAATTTATAATTGACTCAAATTTGAATTTAAATTATGAACTTCTTAAATTATGATAATTTTAAATATTTTAGGTGTTAGTGATTTTTTAAACACCAAGTCATCTGATTCGACTGGTTTAATATCTATATAATTCTTTTATAGTGACAGATTTATTCAACCGAGTTATCCAGTTTTATCCGGTTTAGCCATGTGGTTCGACCAATTATCCAATGGTTCGACAAATGAACCTGTGATCCAATATCCTCACCGATTCGATGACCAGTCTGATTTTTAAAACATTGCATATGTATAATCTATTACACCCATAACAATCAGTTATGACACTTAAATTGTTAGGTTATTTGTATTGTGATTGCCAATATTTTGTCAAAACAAGTGAAATAACAAGATGTTGGACAAGATGTCTTGACGTACTTGTGTGACATCGTGGCGTCCTTTGTTTTTGCATTCTTGGAAGATTTGATTTTAAGCGTGAGATCTCTGAAGATTCTTTGAAGTTTTTATTCACATATTTTATGGTCTAAGAAGCGTGTGTTTTCAGATGCAAAGATCGGTTTTATCCTTGCCTTATTTCCTAAGTAAGGATGTCAAATCAATTAAGGAAACATTATATTTGATTTGATTTGATTTTGCAAACGATTGTGCAGCAGCAACAATAGTTAGATCTACATTTAGGGAATTAATATGATCTCCTCCAGAATATTATAGATCTGCGTTCAATAATATAATCTCTTCCAGACTATTATGGATTTGCTATTTAATTTAGCCTGATTTGCTCATCAAGCCCATATTATTCGAAGGTTATTTATAAGAAGACTCTAAACCTAAAGAAGAAGAGAGTTGCACATGTGATTGTGATTATTAGGGTTTTGTTTGTTCATTGTTGTTTGTGAGCCACTCTTGTATCACCTTGATACTAGGGCTGGATTGTTTTAGTTAAGTTGTATTTGTGAATCACTCACGAGCTTTTAAGCAAGAGTGAATTATGTTTATTGGAGTGTGTCTCCTTCTTTGATTGTTTTCGTTGTCATCACTGTTGTGTGATTAAAGGGGAGTGAGAGAGGTCTCATATCTAGGATAATCTTAGATAGAAATTCCACGGGTAGTGATTAAGTGCAAAGTTTGTAAAACTAGAGGTTGTTTAGAACTCCAATCTAATATTATTTTAGTGGATTTCCTTCCTAGCTTAGATGGTCCCAGATGTAAGTGACCTTGCACCGAACTGGGTTATCAATTTACCTTGTGTTATTTACTTCCTGTAATTTTCTTTAATTTTTTTTTTATATTTATGCTGTCGCAACGTCCTGACATTGCATTCGATATTCCGATGTCCTGACATCATATACGACATTTGTCCTCTTAGTGCTAGAATTTCATAAATTATAGATTTTCTAAGTCATATTAGGGGTGAGCAAGGGACCGGTCGGGAAGGGTTATGACTAACCCTAATCATCTCCTAAATTTTGATCAGGCTATTTTAATGACCCTAACCCGTACCTAAACAAAAAAAAACTGATAATATATAAGTTGGTTTAGACCGAGTTGATTTAAGACGATATCGGGTTGACCCGAAATATATGGAGAAAAAAATTTTAGTGACTTAAGAAATTTATTATAGTACTTTAAAAAATTCATTTAAATAAGAAATATGAATAAAATCATTAGCATGAATGAAAAACAATGAAGACATCTAAAGTCAATTTTTTAATATAAAAAACATGATGTAATTCTATATATATCATCACCTTTTTCTTTTCACTAAAACATTGTAAGAAGATGTAAAATAAAAACGCATGATGTAAGAGAACTAGAAAAGTGTGAAAGTTGAGAAGTGGGAAGATGTGTACTTAGTACTTACTGAGTGCATATATTAAATTATGAGGTGGGAAGTGGAAAAGTGTATTGGAAATTTGGAATAATCTAAATATACCAATAAATTAAATAAATAAATAGTATCGCATATGCATTCATAATATTAGGACGAGTTGGGTAATCTGAAGGTCAACCTGAACCCGTCCCACCCGATATCGGGTTTATTTTTGGACAATCATTTTTTTCCATTTTTTGCATGAGACGGAAAAAGAACTAACCCAAAACTATTGGGTTGAGACGGATCTTCGAATTGGGTTAAGTTCTACGCACCCCTAAACCATATAATCCCATTTTTCCTTGCTTACAATTCATAAACTTTATTAAAAAAAATACAAACTTTCAAAAAATGTTTTAAAAACCTCTTAGAATTATTTATTAATGACTTTGACCAAATTGTATATTAATTCATTTTAAATATTATTTTTTTAGAGTTTTTTTATTTATTTATTTTACATAATTATAATTGATTTTAAAAACAAAGAAAATAAAAAAAAATGCTTTTGTCAAAAATATATTTAAAAAAAGTGCTAACGAGTATTCTAGAAACATTTTTTAAAGTCTTAAAATAATAATTTTTTCTTAAAAATATACGGATTTAATGGGTTGAAAATTAAAATAATTAATTTTTTTATAAAATATTTTTTTTATTTAAAATCCTTAAAAAGTACTTATGGAATAGTTAACAAGACAGATAAAATGATTCTCATAAAAAAAAAGACACATAAAATGATATTTAATACTAAAAATAAAACAAAAATAAATAAATAATTTGACCCCACTTTGACTAAACATAGGATAACAAAGACCATAAATACTCATAAATGGAAGCAACATCAATATTTTGTATTCATTGTCTCCATAGATTGAATTGAACTAAACTTACGCGTCATTGTTTCACATAAGGTTTCATTTACTTCTTTCTCACACTATCACTCTTCACCATCTTCATCACATATACTTATTTTACTCCATTGTTTCTTATTCATTTTCTTCTATATTGTAACATTTGCAGATTGTGTCAAGTTTCAAAATGAAGAACGATATCGTAGCACATGAAACTGGTGTTGCAAATGATCCAAATTCTCTTCTTGATGATGATGGAAGACCCAAAAGAACTGGTATCATTTCTCTTTCTTTTTTTCTCCATGCATATGTTTATTAATCTTTGTAACTAAATCTTGCACACATCTCTCTATACATTTTTGTGTGAAATTGTGATTTTTTTTATCATATAGTCTAATAGTTAAAATATATCATTTTAAAACTAAATAAATGAGATGTCGCAGAATTCAAGCTTATAAAATTGTGATAATTTTTATTTATTTTAAACTAATAGTAAAGTTTTCTGAATGAGTTTTACTTTTAATGTTTGTTTCTTGATATCCGAAATGGAGTTTGAATGCGATTTATTTTTTATGTGTAATTATTGGTAGATACATTGGGTTTTTTTTTATTTTTTAAGTTTGATATGATTTTTCTTAAAATTCATTTTGTTTGAATTTTTCTTTTGAAAAAATAAAGTAAAAAGTATTAAAAATTAAAAAAAAAAAGTTAAGATTTGGATTCATGAATTTGCCTTTTTTTTGTATGCGATGAATTTGCACTTTTTTGATTCATCGAACATTTGTTTGGTTGTGGCGTTATCTTTAATCTTTGATGTATTTGGGAAAAGGAAAACCACTAAGCTAAGTATTCTAAGAGCAATCAAAAAGGTAATCACTAAACCAATTTCTTATTTGTTTTTTTATTACCATATAGTCAACTACTTTTCACAAATTTAGTGGTCTAAAGTTTTTGTTCTTGTTCATGAAAATGTTGTTTATATTTTTGACTCTCACAAGTGACTAAAAATTTCAATAGAGAGAGTTGTTTATATTTACAATAAGAATTTATTTTTATATAGGTAAAAAATTATATTATTATTAGATATATTTATTTTATAAATAATTGTGGTGTGTTAACAGCTGTATTTTATACATTAATAAGAAAATTAAATTATTTACAATAATGCTACTCTTATACCAATCTTTACATCAAATATTTATACCAAACAATGTTTACAGTATAAATATGATAATATTTATCAAAATAAATAATTTTATTTTTAAAACATAACTATAAAATTTATTATTAACCAATTTTATTATTGCATTAACCACAAAAATATAGGTTATTAACCACATATTTTAATTATAACTTATTAATCAAATTTTCTACATTGACGAATAATTTCCATAACATTAACTAAATTCTAACATTAAAATATAAAATATAATAGAATCTCTCTACTTTATAATTTTGTTGTTGTAACTTTTCATAAATTAATATTTAATTCTCACACACACGTGTGTGTATATATATATATATATAAAACTTAGTTATAGCTTTGATCTCTATTTTATCTATTTCATTAAATTAGTCCTCACATTTGAAATTTAAATAGTTTTAGTTTATTTATTATTTACACTAAATATTAATAAAATATTTAATATTTATATTATATTTTTATCTATAAAATTTTATAAAATATTGTTATATAAGAATCTGTTATGTTTCAAAAACGACACATCTTTTAAATTTGGAGACATTGTCAATTTTAAATATAAAAACGTAAAAAAAAGATTAAAACTGTTTAAATTTAAAATAACAAAACCAATTTCACGAATTAATTCAAACCGATAAATCAAAACTATAATTTAAACTATTTTTAACTACAAAGTAATTTTTGTTTGCCTACAAATTCATTTACGCACTAACTTTTATTGAATATTACACAAATTAGTTTGTACTTTGTAAAATTAGTTTGTACTATACACAAAAATAATGTAAGGAATAAGTAGTGCGTCTCATTTGTGAACTCTATAGTGGAGGCATCAATATATTTTATGCTGGGTCAAACATCAAGATATCTCATTAATACTTAAGAGAAAAACTTGTATGAAAACGTACCTAAATCCTTAAAATGTTTAATTTATTATAAAATTAATTTTGTTTTTAATTGGAATCATAGAGTGATGGTTATTATGCAGGAGAGAGAAAATATTACTTTTTTATTTATAATTAATAAAATAAAATATTATTAGTTGTTTGTAAATACACGTGTTATATTGTTCCTATGCAAGTATTTTTCTAATACTTAAAGCCTGATAGAGAGATACTATTTTTATTTTATATTTATAATTAAGATATATCATTAGTGATATCTGTGAGTTTATTCAGTTACATATTTCAGAAAAAAGCTTAAAATGACTGTCATTTGCAGGAACGTTGTGGACTGCAAGCGCACATATCATAAATGCAGTTATTGGAACGGGAGTACTCTCCTTACCATGGGCCATGTCCCAAATGGGATGGGCCCTTGGAATATCCTGCATTTTTGTGTTTTCTGGTGTCACACTCTACACATCAAATCTTCTAGCTGATTGTTACAGATCACCAGATCCTGTTACTGGCAAAAGAAACACCACTTACATGGAAGCTGTCAGAGTTCACTTAGGCGGCAAACAACATGTGTTTTGTGGTTTGGTTCAGTACATTAACCTTGCTGGTTTCACTATTGGTTTCATCATTACTACATCTACAAGTATAGTGTATGTTCTTTAACTATTTTCTATATTATCTCTTCATTGTTATCTTGCCAATGTTTATTTCATGTAAATATAAATATTTTTCAGGACGATATTGAAAAACAATTGCTACCGCAAGAATGGATTTGAAGCTTCATGTCGTTTTTCGAATAATCCATACATGATTACTATTGGAGTAATTGAAATAATATTATCTCAAATTCCAAACTTTCACAAGCTATCTATTCTCTCAGTCTTAGCTGCTACCATGGCTTTTGGCTATGCTTCCATTGGAGTTGGACTCTCTCTTTCAACCGTTATCCAAGGTTCGTTACATAATTATTTTCATTCATTCCTCTAGTTGCATGTTGTTAGAGTTGGTTGTTATATTTGTTATAGGTAGTTATTAGTTAGTTAATTTTGTTACAACTTAGTTAAATTTATCGGTTAGTTTTATTACTGAAGGCATTTTTTTCCATTTGATTAGGAAATGGGAACGTAAAGAGCACGATGGCATTTGCTGGAAGCGACAAGAATCGTAGTACATCAGACATAGCATGGAATATGTTGGTTGCAATCGGAGACATTGCACTTGCAGGTGCTTACGCTCAAATTGCAGTAGATATTCAAGATAGTCTTAAGTCATCACCACCAGAAAACAAAACAATGAAAAGAGCAAACACGCTTGCTATATTCACTATGACTATTTTCTTTATCTTGAATGCATGTGCTGGATATGCTGCTTTTGGTTCAAACACTCCTGGTAACATACTCATGAGTTCCGGCTTTCGTAAACCTTTCTGGTTATTAGAATTGGCCAATGCCTTCATAGTTGTCCACCTTATTGGAGCATTTCAGGTTATACATAATTTCAACTATTTAGTATGTTTGTTTTTCATCTTCACCTTACACTCCAACTATTTAGTGTCTGACACTGATACAAACACACATTTTTTCAGAATTGCTATAGTTACTGAATCTGAAATGATGGTTATTAACAGGTACTAGTCCAACCCGTGTTCCGTATAGTTGAAATGATGGCTGCAGAAAAATGGCCAAACTCAAGTTTTGTAACAAGGGACATTCCTATGAATTTTGGAAAAATAAAATACACAATCAATTACTTTAGATTACTTTGGAGGACAATATTTATAATAGTGGTAACTCTTTTAGCCATGGCAATGCCATTTTTTAATGCCATGATTGCTCTTCTTGGTGCTGTTGGATTTTGGCCTTCAGTTGTTTATTTTCCTGTGGAAATGTATATTGTCAAACAAAAGATCAAAAAAGGAACAATTCGTTGGATTGGGCTTCAATCATTGAGTTGTTTCTGTTTTATTGTGTCATTGGCGGCAGCAACGGGAGCTATTCATGGGTTGGGGGAAGCTGTTGGAAAATACAAACCTTTTATGTATAAGGCCTAGTGGGTTTTATTGGGTTAAATAATGCATTATGTATGGGCTAAGATCATTGTTTATCATATGAAACCCTGTAAACCATAATATGGTTACTGTATATGTCAGAGTTTGATGACATATATTTTAGACTATGCTTAGAACTAAATAACTAAATGTGGAGGAAAAAATAATTACAATGAGGCAAAAACTTTTATTATGAAATTTTACTTGGTTTTGTTTTTGTTCTTTAAGTCACAATTAAAATTTAATTGTGACTTGTGTTATTTTTGTCGAACAGTTTTTAATCATTATTACCTGATTTTAAAATAATAGTTAAAATGGGGTAAATTTTATCTTATTTTTATTTTTGTGTAATCTGAATAGTCTGATCTCAAACTAACAGTGTAAATTGTTCACAATTTTATAAATGTGTGTTTCCTTTAAAATATTAAGTGGAAATAGGCACAAGTATTGACTAGTTTAAAATTGAAAGGATTTGTTTTAGATATAAAAGATTGTTAAAAATTTATCATATATCATACACAATAAATTGATCAAAGTTGCATGAATTAGGACGCCATATAAATATTATTTTATGAAGAGGGTTTACATATCTTTTGAAATCATTAATTATCAATGTATGTTCTCTCAAATGATTTTAAATATCAATAATTATTATTATATGATCCTTCTTCATTCTTTCTCAAATATGATTAATAAGTATGCAATTATGTTATGATTTTTTTTCCGCATGTCTCAAGATATATTTATAGAGAAATTGTGAGGGAGTCTGTTCTGGACTGGGCCAACGCCTGCCCTACTGTTGTGCAGGCCCAAGGCCAATCACCGACGAAGGCCCAACGAGGCCCCAAAGTCACCTCCATGTCGGGCACGTACCAATCCCCTTGGACGTCGGACACGCGGGGTAAAACGACCGTCGAGCAGAGGCACATAGCCCGCAAATGCACCTCTCCTCGACACCCACGTGCTCCTCCCCGCAAGGACACGTTCTCTTGTAACTTCCCACTCCCGAATGAATCGGTCTGCCCTACTTCCGGAGATTCAGGGATCGTTACACCAGGGCGAAGACCACATACTTGTCTTCACTACGCCACGTAAGCCCTGACAGTTACTTGGATCGGGCCTTGCAATCCAGCCCAGTGCAAGTAACCGTTGGCCCCGCGCTGGGGGCTCTCTATAAATACTCTCTCACTTGAGAGGGTCAGGTTACGAAACATTCTAAACTCACTTCACAGTATTTGCTTTTCTCTAATCTTACCTGCCTTGAGCGCCGGAGTACCTTGCAGGCACCCCTCCCCCGGACCGTATCATCATCACCAGAGCTAAAGTCCATACGACGTTGCTGCCCATTGTCTAACTGTCTGATCCAGGTACGATCAGAGCCTATCCTTACAATAGAGTTACAATGATTCACCATATTAATTCAAATATGATGATAATTTAAACCATACACTTTCACTAAAGAGTTACAATGGTTTAACATATTAAAGAAAATTTAAATAATAATTTAAACCATACTCTTTCATAAAAAGTTTCAACAATTCCACTCATCATAGATTTATTCAACTATAGGTTATGTTACTCAAATATACCTACCATCTGATGTCTAATATTTACGAATTACATTATAGATATTCCAAAAGCCATGAAGATATCACTTAACCAATATTTTAATTTTAAAAATCAATGGAAGACCAATACTTAAAAAATAATTTTTTCTTTCATTCTCCCACTTAGGGAACATTGATTTGATAAATAAGAAAACCAAAAATTAAAATAAACCTTTAAATTAAAAAAAAAAAAACTCATTGCTTGAATTATAGTGGTCAAATTTTTTTTATCTTTGAATATAATTATAAATAACCATGATCAATATCGACCAACAAGGTTCATCAAGTAGAGATATAGGTGAAAAATAAACTAGTAAGAGTTTATGTCGCATATAACACTACAAAAAAAAAAGGAGATTTACGACACATGAGTTGCGACGGTTCCCACAAAACCGCCCTTATTCCTAGACTGCGACGGTTGCCACGACAGTTATGGCCAACCGTCGCAAATTTTCTACACATGTTGAGTAAAATAATTACGACAGTTACCATAGAACTGCCCTCTTTCCACACTCGCGACCGTTAAAGAGAACTGTCGTGATTATTTTGGCTAATCATCATGCTACTTTTTTTTATTCCTTTACTAACTTCACTTTTTTTCATTAGTTTGTTTTTTCATTTTAAAATTTTTTTTTATTATTATTCTTTTCTATTTTTAATTTTACATTTTCATTAGTTTTTTTTTTACCTCAACGCTCAAGTGACGTGACAAAATCATTTTTATTAGTTGGTCAATATATAATTTAAGAACTTTTAAATTAAGAAAAATTTAATATAAAAAATTTTGATGAATAATTTAAAGTTTTTAAATTAAAAAATATGGTTTAGTAAAGTCATACTCGTATCCTATGTATTCAACCATGTTTTTTTAAAGAAACCTTCCTTCTGTCTAAAACTAAAGGATGAAAAATGAAAAAGGGTACGAAGAAAGGAATAAAGGTTCTATCACAATGGCTTCCTTATGGTCACAACAACAGGGAGGACTATCACGAAGAAAGCCTTCTTTTTCTTCTTCATCGCAACAAACTGAGTGGACCCGAATCATATACAGAGAATCAACCGTCCATTATGAATTCGTACTTCTGATCTGGCAACATAACTTATTCATCACACTTATATTTGTAATGGCTCTTGGATTTTTCTCTCTCGCTGTTTTTCTCTTTCTCACTCTCGATCCTGATGTTTCTACTTCTTCCACCGCTTCTGCGTCTGCAGCTTCCACGAAGGCGTTGAGGTTTTTTATTTTCTTTACTTTCAATTTCAATTTCGTTGGTTAGAGTTGGGGATCTTGTGAATTTATAATTGAATTGAATGAAGAAGTAACTAATAAGTGCTTATTTTGTTATTGGTTTGGTTTGATATGGAAATTGTATAGGTTCAGATTAGTTATGGTTCGGAGGATCGAGTGCCACATCGGAAACGTCAGTCGGCGAGGTAGCAGATGAACCCTGTTAGACATCACCTCCAAGTACGATATTTTCGATTACATCATCAGTAACAACGAGGTATCCATCACCAATATACTTCTTGCTGCTCTATGGTTTCTGATGATGATCCTTCTGGTGCCTCATTGAAAATTGATTTAGATGCCACACTTAGGAGTGGTGACTTTGTGGTATGAATAATTGTCTTTCACTCTTTTGTTTGAGTTTAATTATGCGGTGTTTACTTGTTCTAGTTAACTTTGGAATAGTGTTGAGTGGCAACCACCAAAAAAGGCTAAGAAGCATAACGGATCAAGATTTTATCTAAATTTCCTCTAATCTCTTATCTCATTAATGAATTCAACACAAGCAAATTTCCACTTTATTTTGGGAAAAGACTTATATCAACTGTAAATGTTATAATTTGAGAGTAGATATCTGATACTTTCATTGAAGCCCCTGGTGGAAGTGGGTTTAGGTATATTGTTAACAAGTTATGGATGACTGCCTCATTAACAATTATTATCCAAAATGTCGGGATAGTTGAGAACTAAGTCTGTTCTTGTATGATTAATATGTGCAGGGTACGTGTCATCTAGACTGTATTGTAGTCTTTTTAGTATTAATGCAGAGATCTGAACCTGCATTATGTTCAGTACCTGCAAAGAATCCTTCCTTTTACAGTACATTCAAATACAAATTTTAACTGACTGTTATCAAAAAATTATGTGAACAAGTAGTGCAGAGTGAATTTATTTATTTTTAATTAGCAACTTATGTTTATTTACTTTTTAGATATTGAGTAATGGGTCAAGCCATCAAACTATTGCACGAGGGGTGATTTTAGATACTAGCAAGAATCATATATCTGTGAGTATTATGTTTATTTCTTTTTTTACCATTTGGTGTTTTCCTTCATATATCTCATTGACAAGCACACATAGCCAAAGACAGGGTGGCATGATCCTTGGTAAAGCAATTTGTTTTACAGAGTTGATCATTTCTTGTTATCACTTTTTAAAATTCTTAGGTTTCCTTTTCCAAGCTTTTGAGAATTCCTGGGAGGTCTTCAACAGAACCTGATCTCCTTAAGCAGGTTTGGAGAATTGACAAAGATGAAGCTGTGAAATATAAGATGCTTCTTTAGTTGTGATACTGAAACATCAAACTCTATTGTTTATACAAGGTTTTGGCTGCAGGTTAACAATAGAATTCCTATTGATATTTTGACAGTGTGACGATACGCTCTATGTTGTGCACGTGTCCACACTTTTACTTTTATGTTTTATAAAATAAGTTATTTTATTAACATGATAGGGTATGCTCCCAGATTTACTAACTTAATTGATTCATTTTTAACTATATGTTCAATTATGTATTTTACTGGTTTAATTGTGCTCTAGGTTATGTTTTTTTTTATGGTTGTTAACTTTGATATAAGATGGAACCTGTTGCCATATCATCATAGTTTTCTGGCATAAGGAGCAATTATTTTTGCAATTTTACATTAAGTTAAATTTTTTTGGAAGCTGTCACTGAACATGACTGGTATTGGATTAAACCTTAAGGAAGCTATTGAAGACAATTCATACCACAAGTTGAAGGTATGGAGATTAATATTGGACGATTCTACATATTCTCATGGTGTGAGACAAATAGACAAACTATCTTGATTTATACTCATTTTGGCCAATGGTCATATAATTATTATGTGCGTAACTCAATAAGTTTTGAAGTTTTTATGCTTGGAAGGTATTGTCACGCATTCTTTAGAAATCTTGTTTCATAGTCATTTTGAAGTTTTTATGCATAATTTGTTAGTTGCCTAAAGTGATTGCACTGATGAGCTACAACATTTTGAATTGATGATAGTAGTTTTTATAACTTGTTTATGCTAACAAAAAATTATTAAATTTGTTGGCTGATACAGATATTTGTTTTTCTGAGATGATAATTAATTTGCAAATGGTGATTGGCCTATTGTTTTCAATTTCAAAATTTACATGTTTTTATCATTTCAATATTAAGATTAGATTACAAACCTTAAACTTGATTATGGGTTTGGATGGTTTAGTTCTACATTTTATGCAGGGATTTGATCAAACATTGCTGATTTTGAGGCCTGGTGGTGGGGACATAGTCACATAATTCGCAGGTCCCTTACAGTATGCTTCTCTGTTGCAACATGAAAATGATGACTTGGAAGGTAATATTATTAGTCATTTCTATGGCATTGACTTGATATTGGACCTAGATGCATGACCCTTGAATTGAACTAGATTTATGTATTGCAGATTCCTTGTCTGTTATTCTTTTTTTAATTTCTACTTCTTTCTACACTCTACTACTCATTCTACACTTGCAGGGTGATCTTGTTATATATTGGTCTTGAGCTTTTGAAATGCATGTGTTTTGGTCTGTCAAATATTACAATTATTGATTAACTATTAGACAAAAGTTGTATTTAACAGTTACTCTGCAAAATCAATCATGGATTCATGGGACTGTGATAATGCTATCAATTATTTTATTTCATTATTGCGAAAAATCTATACCTATTTATGTATATATATTTCACTGACACTCATATCTGTTACTTCAGACCATGGATATGACTTCACTGATTTGGTTTCTTCTGTCACACGTAGGTATGTGACTCCATACATCCTTAGTTTTGGAGGGCCTTTTTTATTAACACCATTTAGTCTAGCATTTAGTAGGATTTGGTTTTAACATTCAGTGTCATACCTTGGAAGTACATTTTCCCCCGCTACTTCAAGGTTCTCTCTCCATCCTCCACTCATAACCTACAAGTAAATACACAATTTACAATAAACTCATGCAACGTGTAATGGAATTTATCAATCTCAATTTTTGTTCGATTTTGGAGAGAGCATATTAGATTAGATGTCAAGTTGGAATGGATTACCTGTTGAACAAGTTCCTGGGCACAACTTTTTGCTTCTTCTGGTTGCTCAGAATTTCTCATCTCAAGACATGTGAAATTCAAAATGGCATTATGTCTAGAGAACATCCTTGCTATGGGACGACATCCATCTCTATCACTTAAGTTGTAATATCCTGAAGTAAGCTCTGTAGCATGGCTATCAGTTTTATACCACCAGTGGATTCCAGCAATCTGTTTTGTATTAAACTTTCAGTTTATTGATGAGAAAAAATTGAATTGCTAGTTTAACATACATGTACATATATATTTGGTTTTACAACCTGACAATTTTTGAAGTGGTTAAAAAAGTTCAACATTGCAGTTAATTACGTTCAGTAGATATTGAATGAATATATTGGGTGGCAAAACTCGTGAACCACAAATTTGGATGTGGTTAGCCTTACTTTTCCGGTGTTCAATTACATATATGAACACCAGAAAATTTTGGTTAATCACATTCAAATTTGTGGTCGGTGAATTTTGACATCTGGTATATTCATCAACAATCTATTTAATGTAATACCATCTATTTGAAATGTGTTAACATAACAGCTTAAATTGTTGTTGCAAAAAGTGTCCAATTTTTTTGTTCAAATAACAGAACTAAATATTTGAGAGTTTACTTTTGCTGCTAATTTCACTTTGCATCCTAGGAATATTGTGTTGGCTTCATCCCAGATATCATCACCATGTATCAGCAACTTGTCGGAATACCAAGTAAGAAAAAATTTCCCTTTCTCTGTTTGATAAGTTCCCTTTGATCTGAAAAATTCCGTAGATTCAGGTATGCCATTTCATAACCCTGCATTATCTGGCAGCTCCCATTCAGGATGGCCTGCTGTGTTGTAATTAACCAAACCGGTAATTTATTTTTGTTTCATAATTTTCTTTGTGTTTATACTTTTGATTGAAATTTTATAATTATTGTGATTCGTTTTGGGTGGTACCAAATTGAAGTATGTACCAGGGACTATTATAGGTGGTAGGATAAACCTTCCGCACGATTGTGGTGTTTCGCGATCCATTGGTTATTTTCTTGAACCGCTGGTTGTTTTGTGTTTGTTTGCCAAGGAACCCCTCACCATTACGCTCAAAGGTTCTATCTACACTTTTGTTTAAATTTAAATAAGCGCTTACATTTATCATTTAAGTGCTTATGTATAAGCTATTTCTATAACAGAAAAAAAAGAAGAAGTAAATTTCCTCTAATATAAGCTATAACTTGTTTATGGAACTAAGCTGGAAGTATAGCTTATGGACCGTTTCCATAGACTTGCCCAAGTAGGTCTCACAAGTGCTTATGTTAGAAGATAAGTTCAACTAAATTAATCCAAACATGCGTAGAGTATACAAAAACTTCAAAAAAATAGAACAAAAAGGCCATTTAGTAGATATTTTATTGATGTTGATCGAGAGTTGAAACGGTTGAATGTATTGTTTTCAGGGATTACAAATGATTCTAAAGACCTTTCGGTAGATACCTGCAAGTCCGCTACTTTTCACACACTAAAGCGCTTTGGAGTGGACTTTGAAGCCTTGAGTCTTAAAATAGAGAGCCGTGGACTGCCTCCTAATGGTGGTGGTTAAAGTTCTTAGGCTGCTGTAAATTCTGCAACTTTTTATCAGATAAATGAGAAGACAAGTTAAGCTCAATATAATTCCATTAATTTACAAATGTTTAAGAATTTTATCAAAATTTATCATAGTTGATATTTTGTTGATATGGTAGTTTTGTATAGTATTGAGAATTTGTCAAATAGATCCGTTGAAAGTACTAAATTTAGGAGATAATGTAGCAATTTTTTTTATTTAAAAAAATAATAAAATTACGGCGGTTCTAAACCGTCACTATTTTAAATGAAATATATAATATATAATTATGGCGGTTACAACCGTCGTTATTTTCAAAGAAAAATATATTATATAATTATGGCGGTTACAACCGTCGTAATAATATAATAAAGGCCGTTTCAAAACTGTCGCGGAATGTTACGACAGTTGGAGCAACGGTTTTACAAACCATCGTAAAACAGCCTCGCGACACATGTTTCTGTGACGGAAGAGGAACCGTCGTGACTTGCAATTTGCGTCGGTTGTAACCGCCGTAATCTGCCAAAATAACTGTCGTACTTTGCCAATTTACTTGTAGTGTAACGACATAACTAACAATTCTTGTTGTCATGAACATCAAATAAGTATATTAACATACAAAATGTAGATTTTGTAACGTAATTTCACCTTGCCCATATTGTCCACCACGGTAAAACCTATTCATTTAGGTATTTTTTATTTTTACTTTCAAGACACATTTCTCTATAGTTGGATTTTTTAACCGTGGCTAAATATCCCTCTCAGAGACGCGCTTCGAATCTCAGCGCATACTGTAATACCCCAAAATTTGCCCTCTCATTTTTCATATCATTTAGCATGTGCTTTCATTGCATTGCATTGCATTCAAGTCATAGAAAAATAAAACATTCAGCATTGGTTCATGCATAGGGCATGCGATCAGTTGATTTCAGAATATTGATCATCCAAAGCAAGAGAACAAGAGCCAAGGGTCTCCCAACAAGCCTCAAGGGTCTCTTACATCATATGTCATCTTATTTGATCCCACAAGTCATTGGAAGATGGGAATTCATCAAGAAGATTGGACCGTTCATCATCTCCTAACAAAGGCAGTCAAAATTAGGGTTTTGGATGCAAGCAGTCTCCTGATGAAATTTTGGTTCAAACTTGATCTCAATGTTTTTTACATGATATCAAGTATCTAAGGATGGTATATTGCCCATTGGTTCATTTCAAAAGAGGTTCAATTGATCAGTTGCTTGAGAATCAAGAAATTTGGGGAAAAGTCAACTGTGCAAAGGAAAAAGTCAACTCCTGACTTTTAAGGTCAAATTCATGAAATTCAAGTCACATATGTTCATTGGACAAGATTTGATCAAGAAATGATGGAGGAATAATCAAAAATCAAGAAATCACAAAACTGCCCAAAATAGAAACTTTAGGGTTTCTAAAAATGGAAAGTTTAGGCTATTTTGCACTCTACTTCAAGGCATTCTTTCTTTAAGATAAAAGCTTCAAACTTCAGGCCCAAGTTAAACCAATTAAAGATCACATTCCAAGCTTCAAATCCATACCAAGAACTCTTATATTGGATCAAAATTGAGGGAGTTATGATCAATCAAAGTTTGGTAAAATCAAGGCAAATATCAAGTCATGGCAAGGCAAGTTCAGGCCTCCAGGCCATAATTTCATCAAACACTTGGTGTGCCAAATGTCAAGCTAGTTTTCTCCATCAAGAAGGCTTCAAATGAAAAATTGTTGAACATCAAAGTTGTTCATCTCCATGTCCTCTTTAACTTTGATGTTGGACATTTTCTCATTTGAACAAGTTATGAAGGTCATATGAGAGTTCAAAGGAGGCTACCTCACCCTAAAAATTCACAAGCCCATAGCCATGCATACCTTGCAAGTTGATGCGCCCATGGAGTCAGCCACTATTTCTTATTTTCAAAGTCATTTTCAAGCATATTCTAAGCTTCTATTCACCTTGATTCAAACCTCAAACTTGTTCATTGTTATGTCCTTGATCCATAGGCCTTGGAATCATTCAATTTCATGAGCTATCCATGAAGATATTCCTCCATAAAGTTCATCAATTTCATTATGATCTTGCTGGTCCAAAGTGGAGGTTTTGTGCATTGTTCTTGGTCTGATCACTCATTTGCCACGCATAAAACATGAGCCCTTCATCCATTACTTCATTAGTGCCCACCAGGTCTTACATGATCACATACATTGCAGCCATACACCAAAGAGGAAATATGGAAACTTACACTACAAGGTGGCTATGCTGCAGCACCAATATCATAACATCACCATCATCTTTTCATCATCGTCAGCATACACATCACCATCACCTCCTCACCATAAGTAACATGATCACTCCACACTTTAACAAAACTTTCTAACTCGTGCCAATAACTAACTTCACTCAAAACTCAGTTAACTCAACTCATTTAACCACATTTCCAACTGTTAACTCTTGTAGTTAACATTTTAACCAGTCATATAAATAAAGCTCTAACAGAATTTGCAGAAAAGAGAATTCATTTTTCACTCTCACATCTCAAAGCATCTCAAGTTTCTCTCTGAACTCTCTCTTCTTTTCACACGAGTTCTTCACATTGTTACTTCAATCTTCATTATTCATCAACCTCAAAGCAGTGGTGGATTGAAGAAGAGCTTAGATCTTCATTATTCTCCAGTTACTTCACTGATTTGGAAAGGATTCAAGCTTTCAGTAGCATTTATTTTGCTCCATTGAAGCTCAAGATCACAGCTACACCTCTGGTTTTCTTTTGATTCAAGCTTTCTTCAAGTTTCAGGTTCATTATTTCTCAATTTTTCTTGCGCAAATTCATTGATTCTAGCTATTTTTTATGTTGATTATAGCTTAATAGAAGCAATGTGAATGATCCGGCTAGTGATAGGCACCTTAAGTGCTTAGATTCAAATTCTAGGGCAAAATGTTTGTGCTCGATTCTCTGTGTATATGCATGATATGTGAAATCTTTTGCTGGATTAGTGATCTACTTGACTTCCTCTTTCGATTGATGTACTTTTTGTGAGTTTCTGGAGAGTTCAAAGGTTGCAGGTGGTGGTGCTTCGCCGGAGAAGATGACCGGAGGTCCTTCTCCGGCCGGTGAAAGTTTTCAGTTAGGGTTTTGGATTTTAAAACGCAGCCGTTGATTTCATTTGATCCAACGCATAATAATTTTCCAGCACATTAATGACCATGTACATTATGCATGACTTCTTTTTTCTCTCAGACTTGATTGCATGTGTGTGGTTCATCTTAATTAACATGTGCTTGCATGCTGATCCTTTTGATGGTGATATTTTTCTTGATTGATCTGATTGACATAATCATGTGGCTCTGATTGAGTCAACGCTTGACTGAGGTTCCACACACACACACGTGTTCTTTGGACTTGGACTCTAATTGCTTTTCACACTCCCACGCATTGGGCCCAAACTATTTTTAACTGGCGTTTTACTTTTCATACACCCCTGCTCCATTTCATTTTGCATTTTATTTTTATCTTCATATACGTTTCATTTTATTTTATAAAAAATACCAAATCATTCCCAAAAATTCCAAATAAATTCACATGTCATATTGGCACATTTAAATAATTTTCCATTATTTTTAATTCTGATTTTAATAATTTTTGCTCATATTTTTATAATTTCCTTTTATTTTCTTTTTAAATGACTTTCTTCATGATACTTATGCATTCTCCATTTTCTTTTGCATAGTTCCAAAATGCTTTTGCACTCATTCTTTTTTTCATGTCTAAACAACATCTTGATTCATTTAAAAATTTTTTTCTTATATTTTTAAAATCATTTTATCATGTGTATCCATAAGCATCTTTGAGCACTAGCATTGTGTGACCTTGTTGGACTTGTAAGTGACTTTTAAGCGTGATTTCCATGGAATTTTGGCATGATTTTTGGGTATTGATTGCACACTGGTTGGATATCATATAGTTGGATTTGTGTAATTTTCTCACATCTTTTACTTTGCTTTATGAATTGATTGATTACATGTGCATTTATGTGTATCATTATATGCATATGATATGGTTGTGTGTCATATTTCCTATGATCTCTTGAGATGATTGGTGTCTTCTTTTGACACATGTTTACTTGAATATTATAGGTCATGTATGTCAAATTATAGGTCTTCCATATTTCACTTTGACATCTTTTGCAATTGATGTTCATCTTGCATTCATACTTAATTGTGCATCTATCATTTGTTCTTCTTCAATATAGTTTGTGTGTATATCATATTGGTATGCTATTCACATTCATTATTATATGTCCTTCTACTGTATATAAACCATTTCATCTATTTTCATTGACTCATAAATGTCATATCATATGCATTACAATTACATGAACATTTGAGGCATGTTTCATTTTGTATGAACTTCAACTTGTGTTCTCTTCTTCTTAATCTCTAACGTGACTTGTGTATGAACCAAACTTGTTCATTTGTGCATTCTCATGTCATCTTATAACATGTATGCTACCGATCCATGTTCATTTACATTCGTAATTGCTTTTCACTCTCCTTTGTGACTTGTTTTGTAAGTAAACAACATTGTGAATACTTGTGTGACATTGTTCTACTTCTTCCCACTTCTTCTTCTTGAGCTTTATTCTCATATTATGGATAATATCATGGATACTTAATGACATTTATGAAGTTGTTTTCTACTGGTTTTGGTGTTTCATATTGCATCATTACATGTTTTATATCTCTTAAATGTTCATGATGCATCTTTAGTACATATCATTGCATTCCTTTGATGTTTGGTAGATTGTTTAGACATAGATTGGCTTTGTAAGCCTTTGTAACCATTGGTGGATGTAAATAGGCTTTGCTACTGCCCTATTTCAGTACCAACCTTTAGTGATTCATTCTTTTTAGGTCTAGCTCTTTAGAAGCTTCCTAGAGTTTCCTTTAGAACACTAGGATTTATTTGCTTACATTTTTTCAATTTTGTTTTCTTATTCCATTATTGAACTAACCTTTGCTTGTAGGGGCTAATGGTAAGTTGAGTGTGTGGATATGCTTCCACACACACTTTATTCCCTCATCTTTTAATGCTTTCTCTTTTGTGTTTGTGATAAGCATTTCAATGCTTTCTTTTTTTCAACTTCTTTCATCCCTTTGAGTTCTTAACAACTTCAATCTTTGAAGTAAGTTAGAACTTGTTCTTCTTCTCTCCTCTTTTAGACTTAGGCTTCTAAACCACACTAAACCATTAGGAACATCCAAGCATGATAACATTAGGGTGAGTCTTAGTCCCATTTAGTCTTTACCTTTGTTTCTTTTGAGTCTCTCTTCTCTCATCTCAAAACAACTTCAAAACACCTAATAAAGGTTGAAACATCTTCATGTGTCATGAGCCTTATTCCATGGGGGGGCTTGCATACATTCCATCTTGGAATGTGTTGTAGGTTTGCTAGCATGATGTACAAGTATTTAACATGAAGTGATTTCACAAACAAAATAAAAAACACTTCTTTATTTAAAAACAACAAAAACATTTAATAAAGGGAATAGGCTAGTGTACTTAAGCCTTTAACTTTGGAAGTATGTTTGAGGGTCTTCCTCATACTTAGTGTACTTTATCATCATTTCATCTTGGAATGATGCATGAGATGCACATTCCATTGAAAAAGACTTAGGTACACTTACCTATGCAAAACACTTCAAATAAAAAACTTCTAAAACACTTCAAACAAACAAAAAACGTCTTTCCTTCGGGAATTCTCTTCTCATCTCTTCACTCTTTCCTTAAGGATCCGTCATGTCCGTTCTACCACAAACAGGTAACGCCTAAGTCTCCATACAACGAGTTGCAACACCTAACTGCTGGGACGCGCACTTTGACGTTTCCACTAAAAAACAACAACAAACAGTTTTCCCTTAGTCAGGGGAACTACGTCGCTCTGATTCTCATGTTCCCGATGAGATACGTAGGCAGTGGGGTAGGGCCCATTCGAGCACTTCTTTTATTTTCCCTACATTTGTTTCTCGTTCTCTCTCAGTTCCTTTTTGTTTATCACCCTTTGAGCAGTACTTCAAGCGTGGATCCCGTCGAGTACGACGGACGTGAAGGGGTGCGATAACCTTCCCTTCACGTAACCGACTCCCTTACCCATTCTCTTTGGTTCGTGAGACCTCGTTCTTTACTTTCTCCCGGGTTTGTGCAGCATTACCCTTCCCTTTCTTTGGGATAAAAATGCATGACTGGCGACTCTCTTTCTTTCTTCCGTGCCATCTTCGCGTTTGTACCTGGATGAAAATCCCGGGAGCGACAGCTGGCGACTCTGCTGTGGAAGTTGACCTCTTGCTGGTCCCTCCCTAATGCGAGTCTCTCCTAGCGCTTGCTTGTTTCTGCTTATTGGGTGTTTGCTTTGTTTTGCTTTAGTATAGCTTTACTGCTTTTATTTACAGCTTTATCGCTTTACTTTACCACCTTTATTGCATTTTATTTATATCATGCATCATAGATTCTGGACTGTCTGGTTTCCTTTGGCGGGATGGGATTGTTACTGTGAGATGAGCCCATTACCCAGACTCAAGTATACTTTAGGACTTAGAGTGGACAGTCACAGGGCTCTCATGGTATTTAGCCATGGGAGTAGTTGTGAGTTCCACAGCCAGAGTGCGACTTTCTTAGGATTATCTTGCTTTGAGGGTCTTCCTCATTCAGGGTATGATTTTGAGAGTTATGTGCATCTGGTGATCGATCATTGAGGACCGTAGTGGAAACATCCCTCTTTAGTGGTGACAGTGGCAGACCACATTCTGTGGCAAACCCATTCGCACCCGAGGGCCCACTTTGGAACTTGCATAGGATGGCCTTTATTTTGTGGTGAATCAGATGACGATCTCTTTGTTTGGCGATAGCATTGTATCCTACGGGCTGAATGTGTTATTGCTTCTCATTCCGGGATCCGAATCTGAGGATTCTACCTTTTAGAACACACCTGTGAGATGGGGGGTTGTTTACAGGTTTGCAGGTAACCTTGACCTTCTACCTACCCTTTTGTGTGATTCTCATATGATCATTGATTTGGGTACTTTGTTCTGGTATTCTAGATCTGGTTCTTTACTGGTGCTTGGGTCTGATATTCTTGATATGATGCTACACAGACACTTGGCTCTCCACAGTTATTGCACCGACACTGCAGATTCTGGCTCTGATCACATGCCTAGCTGCATCTCATTGCATACATCATTAACATTTTATGTTTTTTGTTTCCCAGGTCTCAGTATTGTTTCCGATTCCAGTGGGTATTTTCTCTACGTCAGATGGAAGGTCCTCCAAGAAAGAATAATGTGCATTACTGGTTTCTGAAGCCTAAAGTAGGACAGATCAAAGAAGTGGCAGATTTAATGGACAGTAACTAGCTGGATAGTTTCAGAAAGAGGTTTGGGAACATCTTGAGTTATATGAGCCTTCTTACTCCCGATCAGTATGATACTCTGCACACACTCTTGCAGCTTTATGACCCTCAGTTGCATTGCTTCACATTCAATGATTATCTGCTGGTACCTCCTCTGGAAGAGTTCTCTGATATTCTGAAGATTTCTGTCAAGGATACTCCTCCTCACTACAGTTCAAAGAAGGCTATTCCTGACAATGTCATTGCAGAGGCTATTCATCTGAGGGTATTTGTGGTTAAAGATAATGTTAAGGAAAAGGAGGGCTGTAAAGGGTTCCATCTAGACTTTCTGATTGAAGAAGCAAAGAAGAGTTTTTCTAATGGTGATTTGGTTACCTCTAATGCAATCTTAGCTCTTTGTGTGTACGGAATTTGTCTGTTTCCGAATATAGCTGGATTTATTGATATGGATGCAATCAGTATCTTTGTCAAGAAAAATCAAATCCCAACTTTGTTGGGCGATGTATATCATTCTGTGCATTACAAGAATGAGAAAAAACGAGGAAGATTGGTAGTATGATGTGCTCCCTTATTCCATGCTTGGTTTTATAGACATTTGCCAAAGACAAGAGCTTTTGTGGACCTCCGAGGAACTGTTAAGTGCTCCAAGAGGCTGATGGGGTTGACGGCTGAAGATATAGTCTGGTGGCATTGGAAAGGTATGGTGGGTATACCTATTCTTATTAGTTGTTGAGCTTTTCCAAATGTGCCTCTGGTAGGAAGGAGGGGAGGAATCAACTACAATCCTGTCCTCGCACTGAAGCAGTTTGGATATGCATTAAAAGAACCTCCTTCGGAAAAAGATGTGGTGGAATCCTTGTTTTATCTTGCCAAAGATGACGAACAGGTGTCATTTTCTATTGCTGAAGCCTGGAGCACGCGGGTTAAGAAAGGTAAAATGGAGTTTGGGAGACCTGATCCCACGACTTATCCTTCTTACATTGAATGGCTGAAGCGCCGGGTAGCCGTTACACTGTTGCCATTCTCTGTCGAGCCTCCGTTATATCCTAAGGTAGTGGAGCCAAGGACCTCAGTGCCAATAAAAGAATTCCGAAAGCTGGAAGTTTTAGTTCATGAACTCAGGGTTGAGAATGCGGACGTCACCAGCCTATATCAGAAAGCTGCATTTGATAATAGAGGGTTGGAAGAAAGAGTCCACATTGCTGAGAAGATGGCTGAAAGCAGGAAAGAAGAACTCGAGGGGAGGCTGATTTATTTCCAAAGACGGGGCTTAATTGATAAGAATAACGCCAGAGAGCTCGAAAATCTCAAGAAGTCTTTGAAGGAAGCTAATGAGGCTATTACCTTATGGCAACAAAAATGGGCCGATGAACAGAAACGCCAAGCCAAGGTAGAGGAAGAGTTTAAAGCTAAGGTTGAAGAATTGGAAGCTAAGGCCAAGACCTCAGATGAAGAGTTGAAAGCTGCACATGCTCAGCGACGGAGTTACCAGGATAGTTTGGAAGAAAGTCAGAAGCTATTATAGGAAACTCAGGCTGAAATAGCTGATCTCAAGATCCGGGCGGAAGTGAAGAAGTCCAGGACAGAGCCAGGCTATGGTAGTACTAATGGGGAAGAATTGTGTCAGAATATCAACACTTTGTACCAATCCTTCAGTTTGAGAGAGCGCTTGACCAGAGGCCTGATTGAGGCGTCGGAAGATCCCGAGAATGCTGTGCTATTTGAGGAGGTCAAGAGGCTTAGCCTAGGGTTGCAGGATGTGGTGTTTCGTCCGTTTTAGCTTTCATTATGTTGATGCTATCCGATTACCTACAGAATTGTTGTAGGAATCGCTGCTTTACTTTCTGAATTTGGGTTGTATGTTTTCAAATATTTGTCCAGACTCAGTTCCTTTGGGCTTTCTCCCAGTTATGATATGCTCAGTATTTTCTCCAGTGGCTTTCCTGATATTGCATCACTGTTCACTGACACTTGGTCACGACACTGCTTCACAGGGTTCTACACCTATCTGTGCACTCTTTTGAATGAATGTTTTTATCAACTGCTGTATGTCGTGTGTTATCTGAATGCTGCAGACTTCTGAAATACCGGAATCAGGGCACGAAAAGGCCTGGGAATAAAAAAACATAACATTGCATTGCATGCATTTCATTTTTGCATTTTGTTTGTTTTTCAGGTATCCTATCTGGTTCTCATGGTTATTCTATTTCAGGAAGTATTGATACCGATCACATACATCGCTACTCCACAAGAGGCAATCGAAACATAATGGTTGATCAAATTCAGAATGATTTGGCTGAGATGAAGGCCCGTATGGACCAGTTCATGGCTCTCATGACTGGTATGGCACAGAACCAAAAGAGGTTAAGACTTATGGTCGAGCGTCCAGAGGTCACGCCGGAAGGTAATCACGTTGACAATTCATAGCCAAATGACACTTCTCCTCCTGTTGGTACTCCGATTCCTAATGGTAATCTGGTTACTGGGGCTTCCAGAAATGTTGGTGTTAATGAGGATGTTCAGGAAGATCAATTCACCTTGCTGGATGCTGATATGGGTAATCCCAATGACAGAAGGTATGATGAGCTGGCTGAGAAAATCAGGGCTATGGAGTGCAAGAACTCTCTAGACATTGATGTTACTAATCTGGGTCTGGTACCGGGGGTTAGAATTCCTCCAAAGTTCAAGCCACCCACTTTTGACAAATATAATGGCAATACGTGTCCCCAGACACATATTCAGGCGTACTTTGGAAGAATCTCAGCCCACACTGATGACGAGAAGTTGTGGATGCACTATTTTCAAGATAGCTTGGCTGGAGCTTCATTGACTTGGTACATGAAGTTGAATAGGGTTGCTGTGAGGAGCTGGAAATATTTGGCAGAAGCGTTTCTGAAACAATATCAGTATAATATCGATATGGCTCCCAACCGCACTCAGCTACAAGGGTTATCGCAGAGTGCTAAGGAAAGCTTTAAGGAGTACGCGCAGAGATGGAGAGAAATGGCCGCCCAGGTTCAACCCCCTTTGCTTGAGAGAGAAATGGCGGATATGTTCATGGGTACCCTGCAAGGGACATTTCTTGATAGATTGGCTGCTTGTCCGTCGACAGGTTTTTCTGATATCGTAATTGCTGGTGAAAGGATTGAGAATTTGTTGAAACTGGGGAAGATTCAGGATGTAAGTGGTGCTGGTTCTTCAGGAACAAAGAAACCTTTTGTTAATGGGTAGAGAAGGAGAGAAGGTGAGACAAGCGTTGTGTACAGAGGACGGGGAAAAGGATGTTCTCAAGTTTATCACCAAGTGGATGCAGTGACAATTCCAACACCACTTGTTCAGCAACAGCAGCCACAACAGCAGGTTCAACAACAGCGACCACCATTCCAACAAAGGTCTAGGCATAGGGACCGCAAAATTGACCCTCTTCCTATGACTTACTCAGCATTGTTACCTCAGTTACTCCAATTGAAATTGGTCGAACTTCGTACCAGGAGACCTCCTGTTGCTGGTAACTTACCACCCAATTATGGTGCTAATGCCCACTGCGATTTCCATTCAGGTGCTCCGGGTACACCACCGAAAAGTGCTGGGCATTTCAAAATAAGGTGCAGGATCTGATAGACGCTAAAGCAATCAACTTTTCTCCACCTCCTAATCTTCTCCAGAACCCTATGTCGAACCATGACGGGGCAAATGTGCACGCCATTGAGGATGGAAAGAGGTTGAACTTGGTGACAAATATCAATCGAGTGAAGACTTCATTACTGGTAGTAAAAGATCGTCTGTTGAAGGGACAGGTGTTCCCAGGTTGTGACCAAGATTGTTTGGAATGTATGGGTCAAGATAATGGCTGTGACAGACTGAGGATTGGGTTGCAGAATCTGATTAGTGAAGGCCGTCTACAGTTTGACCGTGTTGTGAAAGATAATGATGAGGTGTCAGCTGTGACAATTTATTATACCCCTGTTGAGATTCAGGTACCTGCAAGGGCAGCTCATGTAGCGATTATTGTGCCGGAAAGACCCATCCCTGTTACCATCACGGTGCTAGGGCCGGTTCTATTTACCTCTGAGAAAGCAGTCTCATGGCACTATGGGGCAGATGTGTACCATGAGGGAAAGAAGCTGGAAGTTGGAACATCGGCTGGTTCGAATGTTGATAATGTGGGTGGTTTAGGCGGCTTTACCAGGAGTGGAAGGTTGTTTGCTCCACAAACTCTTCGAAGCGATAAAGAAGTCGAGGTTGCGGCGAGAGCTAAAGGAAAACAAGTGGCTGAGAGTGTGCCCGTGCCTGAAACAGATCCCAAAATTACCTTCAACAGCGAGGTAGAGGAGTTTATGAGAATAATAAAGAAAAGTGATTACAAAATCGTTGATCAATTGAACCAGACGCCCATAAAGATCTTAATTTTGTCATTACTAATGTGCTCTGATGCACACCGAGAGGCTTTGCTGAAGGTATTAAAGAAGGCTTATGTTCCACAAGGAATTACTGTCAATCAGCTCGAGAGTTTGATTTCTAATGTCAATGTCAGCCATGGGTTGGGTTTCACGAGCCAAGATTTGACTTTTGAAGGTAGAAACCACAACAAAGCTCTGCATATTACAATGGAGTGTAAGGGCGCGGTGTTGTCCCACGTGCTGGTAGACACTGGTTCTTCGCTTAATGTCTTGCCTAAGAAGGCGCTGATGAAGTTGGAGGTTGATGGATTGATTTTGAGGCCGAGTGATCTGGTTGTTAGAGCGTTTGATGGGTCGAAACGATCTGTTTTTGGTGAAGTAGAATTACCTGTGCAAATTGGACCTCAAGTGTTCAAGTCTATATTCCACGTAATGGATATACGGCCTGCTTATAGCTGTTTATTAGGTCGCCCATGGATTCATGCGGCCGGGGCTGTTACATCCACGTTACATCAGAAGCTGAAATACGTGTTTGAAGGACAAGTAGTAACTGTGTGTGGTGAAAAGGACATTTTTGTCAGTCACTTGTCCACATTCAAGTATGTTGAGATGGATGGGGAATCCATGAAACGCTTTGCCAGTCGTTCGAGGCAGTGAATATTGATAAAGTGCCTGAATCTTCTCCTACACCAGCTGGAGCCGACACGTTAATTTCGTCTTATAAGCAAGCCGTCGAGGTTGTTAGAGCAGGTAATGCCCAGGGTTGGGGCAAGCTGATCGAGACATCAGTGAAAGAGGACAAGTTTGGTATTGGCTACCAACTATCTCTGGATTCGGCTGCAAAGTACACGAGACCCATCACTTTCAGCAGTGGTGGAATCATATATACAGATTAATCTTGTCCGACTGCAGAGGATGGCATAGACAGTGATTGTGACTTGGATAATTGGGTACGCCCACGTGTCTCGGGACAACAATTGCAAAACTGGTTCACTGAGGAAATCATTCCAGTTACTTTTCAAACAGAGTAATTTTCTTTGTTTTTCTCTAATCATCATGCATGTTAAAATCTTGCGATCTGCCCAAGGCGCACAGATTCATTTGTAGGGCCACACATTTTCATTTGCAATTTTTTAATCATTAATAAAGGACGTTTTGCATTCAAATTTCGTTCCCTGTCTTTCATTTTTTTTATTTTTGCACAAAAACATTAAAAATGGTAATGTCTTGTTTTCTTTTTGTTTTTTTCTAAATAAATTCTAAAATAAAGCATGAACCCCCTCGTGCAGACTTGATCCTCCGAATTCTACTGATAACGGTTCTGCTATGGCCATGTATGACTTTGACAAACCGATTTATCAAGCCGAAGAAGGGGATGAAGAAGACTGTGAACTTCCCAAAGAATTGGCCAGATTGTTGAAGCAGGAGGAGAGGGTCATTCAACCTCACCAAGAGATAATTGAGATTATCAACATTGGTTCCGAGGATGCAAGGAAAGAAATTAAGATTGGAGCCAGTCTGCAGGCCGAGGTAAAGAAAGAGCTGATCAGTATGCTGCAGGAATATGTCGACATCTTTGCTTGGTCATATCAAGATAAGCCGGGGTTAGATACAGACATTGTTGTGCACAGGTTGCTATTAAAAGAGGGTTGTCCTCCTGTCAGACAAAAGCTTTCGAGAACTAAACCAAAAATGGCTCTCAAAATCAAAGAGGAGGTACAAAAGCAGTTAGATGCGGGATTTCTGGCCGTCACCAATTACCCACCATGGGTTGCAAATATTGTTCCTGTGCCGAAGAAAGATGGTAAGGTCAGAATGTGCGTTGATTACTGGGATCTAAACAGAGCAAGTCCGAAGGATGACTTTCCTTTACCTCATATCGACGTGCTGGTTGATAATACAACTCAGTTTTCAGTGTTCTCATTCATGGACGGTTTCTCTGGATACAATCAGATCAAGATGGCACCTGAGGATATGGAGAAGACCATGTTCATTACCCCATGGGGTACATTCTGTTATAAAGTGATGCCTTTTGGGTTAAAAAACGCAGGGGCAACGTATCAGCGGGCAATGGTAACATTATTTCACGATTTGATTCACAAAGAGATTGAATGCTATGTGGATGATATGATTGCCAAGTCGCGAACAGAAGAAGAACACCTGATTAACTTGAAGAAGTTGTTTAAAAGGTTGAGAAAGTTTCGTTTGAGGTTGAATCCGAACAAGTGCACTTTCGGGGTGCGTTCTGGAAAGTTGATGGGTTTCATCGTAAGTGAAAAAGGGATTGAGGTCGATCCTGCCAAAGTGAAAGCAATACAAGACATGCCTGAGCCAAAAGCAGAAAAAGAAGTTCGTGGTTTCTTGGGTAGATTGAACTACATTGCAAGGTTCATATCTCACCTAACAGCCACGTGTGAACCAATATTCAAACTGCTAAGAAAAGATCAAACGGTCAGGTGGAATGACGATTGCCAAGTGGAATTCAATAAAATAAAAAGATATTTAAAGGAACCTCTAATTCTAATGCCTCCGGTTCCAAGGAGACCTTTGATAATGTACTTGACAGTGCTTGAAGAGTCTATGGGTTGTATTCTCGGTCAACACGACGAGACAGGTAGGAAAGAGCATGCTATCTACTACCTGAGCAAAAAATTCACTGACTGCGAGTCCCGATACTCAATGCTTGAGAAGACATCTTGTGCACTGGCATGGGCTGCTAAGCGATTGAGGCAGTATATGCTCACGCACACAACTTTGTTGATTTCCAAAATGGATCCAGTCAAGTACATTTTCGAGAAACCAGCACTGACAGACAGAGTTGCACGGTGGTAAATGGTTTTGACAGAATATGATATCCAGTATACTTCTCGGAAAGCCATCAAATGAAGTATCCTGTCAGACTATCTTGCACAACAGCCGATTGATGATTACCAACCCATGAAATTTGATTTCCCTGATGAGGACATCATGTTTCTCAAAGTTAAAGACTGCGAGGAACCACTCTCGGAGGAGGGGCCAGACCCTGAATCCAAATGGAGTTTGATGTTTGATGGGGCCGTCAATATGAATGGATGCGGAGTTGGAGCAGTTCTTATCACGCCGGAGGGTGTTCATATGCCCTTCACTGCCCAAGTAACTTTCGGATGCACCAACAATGATGCAGAATATGAAGCTTGTATAATGGGGATTGAGGAGGCGATTAATTTGCGAATTAAGACCCTCGATATCTTCGGTGATTCATCTTTGGTAATTAATCAAGTGAATGGGAATTGGTACACGCACCAGACACATCTTATTCCGTATAGAGATTATACGAGAAGACTGTTGATGTTTTTCACAACAGTAAAGCTGTATCATATTCCTCGAGATGAGAATAAGTTTGCTGATGCCTTGGCCACATTGTCTTCTATGATCAAAGTGCAAAGGTGGAACCACGTACCCAAGATTGATGTGTCTCGTCTTAACAAACTTGTATTTGTGTTTGCTGTTGATGCAACGTCCGATGACAAGTCATGGTTTCATGACATCAAGTGTTTTTTGAAAAGTCAGGAATACCCGCCTGGGGCATCTACCAAAGATAAGAAGACTTTGAGGAGATTGTATGGTAGCTTCTTCCTGAACCAGGATGACGTGCTGTACAAATGGAATTTTGACATGGTTTTGCTCAGATGCGTGGATAGACACGAAGCAGACCTGTTAATGCAAGAAGTGCATGAAGGTTCTTTCGGTACCCATGCCGGAGGACATGCAATGGAAAAGAAACTGTTGAGGTCGGGGTATTATTGGTTGATAATGGAGACAGAATATTGCAAGTACGCCCGCAAATGTCACAAGTGTCAGATTTATGCAGACAAAGTGTATGTGCCTCCGAATCCGTTGAGTGTCATGTCGTCTCCTTGGCCCTTTGTAATGTGGGGCATTGATATGATCAGAAAAATTGAGCCTACTACTTCAAACAACCATCGTTTCATCTTGGTCGCCATTGATTATTTCACGAAGTGGGTTGAAGCAGCATCCTATGCCAACGTCACTAAGCAGGTGGTAGCTCGTTTCCTGAAACGGGATATCATTTGTCGATATGGAGTGCCCGAGAGAATTATTACTGATAATGGTTCTAATTTGAACAACAAAATGATGGTTGAGCTGTGCCAGGACTTTAAAATTGAACATCACAATTCTTCGCCGTATCGCCCGAAGATGAATGGCGTTGTTGAGGCGGCCAATAAGAATATTAAGAAGATTGTGCAGAAAATGGTTGTCACATATAAAGATTGGCATGAGATGCTACCGTTCGCTTTGCATGGGTACTGAACGTCAGTACGCACGTCTACTGGGGCAACACCATTCTCACTTGTATATGGTATGGAGGCAGTCCTACCGGTTGAAGTTGAGATTCCATCCCTCAGAGTCATGATGGATGTCAAATTAGACGAAGCTGAATGGGTTCGCGCCAGATTTAATAAGTTGAGCCTTATTGAAGAGAAACGTCTGGCAGCTGTGTGCCATGGGCAGTTATACCAACGAAGGATGAAGCGGGCATTTGATCAGAAGGTGCGTCCTCGAGTTTACAAAGTCGGAGATGTAGTACTCAAAAGGATCCTTCCTCCTAGTACAGATCACAGGGGCAAATGGACTCCCAACTATGAAGGTTCATTCATGGTTAAAAAGGTTTTCTCGGGCAGAGCCTTATTGCTTACAACCATGGATGGCGAAGACTTTCCATCCCCTGTTAACTCAGACGCAGTCAAAAATACTTCGTATAAATAGACCCGCTGGATAAAAAAACGAGAGTTCAGGCAAAAAAGGGCATCCCGACGAACCATAAAAACAGAATAAAAAAGGTTCGGGCAAAAATTAGGGATATAAATGGAAAAATTGTACACCCGGTAAGTTGAAAACCCGAAAGGGCAACTTAGGCAAAAAGGGGTATCCTGGTGTATTGAAAAACCAAAAGGGCGGTCCACGCAAAAGAGGGATTTAAGCGAACGATTGCGGTCTGAGTTATTTGTACTCCATCACCATTTTAGCAACTGACATTCCAAAGGATAGGAATCAGTCCAATCACTCCTCAGAAGGCAAGGTCGGGGAGTTTTGAAGACATACTGGCTATAGCAGAATCGAAACTCAGTAGAATGTCATTTTCACATTGCCATTAGGATAGTTTCTTTTCTCAATTTACAACAATCTCCTCTTTCCAGGATTTGCTTCCGAATGTATTTGCCGATTTCAGGCATTTTTTAATAAATTGAATTTCAGTCAAAAGCTTCTTATTTTGTTTTTACTGCTTTGTTTGCAAAAACGTCCGAATTTTTGATAAAACATTGCATTTGAAAACATGGTGGCCTTACAATAAACATGCGCAGAAAAACATTTAAAATTACTTTGAATGTTGAATAATCCTGGATGGTGGACTCAAACCATGCAATATCCTGGGGCATGTGTGCGTATTCTTTTGTTGCAGGTAACAGGTACAAGCCTTTTCAAGAACAGGGGTCATTTCTTCCAGACAAGTAATCACTTACCCCTAAGTCAGAATACCGGGGCAACCATATACAGCAAGATGAGATCAACGAAGCAAAGCTAATAAGGGATCGTTGGATCTTATTAAGTCGATTCTCCCATTCAATACTTCCAACAGCTACAAGCTTTTCTGTGTCGATAACGATTGCAAATTCCCCAGTAGAGTTGCTTCGCGGACCTCACAGTTAATGTTCAAAACTCAGTGAGTATCCAGGAGTTTGAAGATGCCAAATCTTCTGTAAAATCCTCTTGGGACAATTTCTTCAGATCAGCCTTGTAATATGGAGCAAGAGCGAGTTTGTGACCATCCCAAGCATGAGGCATCTTGAAATCCCTCCGACAAGATGTGTTCCGGATCTATTATCTCCAGTAGAGTGACCTTTCAATTATTGTATTTTTAGCTCAAGTCTCGGCATTTGTTCAAGAGTTTGAAGATGCTTGGTCTTCTGTAAAATCCTCTTAAGGGGCATCCCCAGCACGAGACGCTTTGAAGCGGTGTTCCCCAGCAGAGTTTGTTGTAAACTCATTATCCCCAGTGAAGTTGTCAAACGGAAGGTTTGCCTAGCGTGGGACATTGTGGCTCTTATTCTAAGCTCGACGACTTTGTTCCTCAACAGACTACCGTGGATTTGCTTTGTATTTTCCCAGCAGATCTCTAGGGACTCTTTCCTAGCATATCGCAACAAAATGTCTTCTAACCAGGATTTGTGTATCCCCAACAGAGTAGTTCCGGTCCTCAACAAGATCGTATTTCTGGCAGTTGTATCCCCACAGAGTTCAACATTGAATCTTGTCAGTAATACTCGCCAGCTGAGTTATTTTTTCTCCCCTGCAGAGGTTATCAGATCAACATAATCTCTTCCTCAGCAGAGTGTTAGTACATTCTTTCCCCAGCCAAGTCAGAAAGTTGTCATTCTTCCAGCGGAGTTGCTATGATCAGAATTCATCCCCAGGCAGATGAAATAATTCCTGGCAGAGTCATCACTTCCCTATATCTCAAAGTCCAATTTATTTTTGGCAAGCGTGACAATCCGAAGCTGACGGATTGTTCATTCATTCTCCAGCAGAGATATTATCCTTTCAGGAGCTTCTGAGGTCAAATCATTGATCATTGTTCCTCGGCAGAATCAGCAAAGTCCAACCGCAGATTGGCAAAAGTCCATCTTAGGGTGGTAAATCAGCAAAGTCAAACCGCAGATTGGCAAAAGTCCATCTTAGGGTGGCAAATCAGCAAAGTCCAACTGCAGATTGGCAAAAGTCCATCTTAGGGTGGCAAAGCAGGGTAAAGTCCAACCGCAGATTGGCAAAAGTCCATCTTAGGGTGGCAAAGCAGGGTAAAGTTCAACCGTAGATTGGTGAAAGTCCACCCGCAGTGTGGCAAGTCAGTAGTCGTCTGACTCCATTTAAAAGACAGTTTCAAGACCAACCACAGATTGACGAAAGTCCACTCGCAGCGTGGCAAGCCAGTAGTCGTCTGGCGTCGTTCCAAAAGACATTGTTAAAGTCCACCCGCAGTGTGGCAAGCCAGTAGTCATCTGGCGTCGTTCCAAAAGACATTCTTAAAGTCCACCCGTAGTGTGGCAAGCCAGTAGTCGTCTGGTGTAGTACAAAAGACGTTCTTATAGTCCATCCGCAGTGTGGCAAGCCAGTAGTCGTCTGGCATCGTACAAAAGACATTGTTAAAGTCCACCCGCAGTGTGGCAAGCCAGTAGTCATCTGGCGTCGTACAAAAGATGTTTTCCAAGTCCACCCGCAGTGTGGCAAGCCAGTAGTCATCTGGCATCGTTCCAAAAGACGTTCTTAAAGTCCACCCGCAGCGTGGCAAGCCAGTAGTCGTCTGGCGTCGTATAAAAGATGTTGTCTAAGTCCATCCGCAGTATGGCAAGCCAGTAGTCGTCTGGCGTTGTTTAAAAGACATCTCTCCAGTGTTATGGTTATCATCAGAGTTTTATCCAAGCAGAGTTCATTTGGTTGGGTTTATATCCCTTTTCTTCTTCTCCACAGAGTGCAAATTTTCTGGTTATTTTCGGTATTCAATCCCTCCATACCTTGAAAGTCTGAAAGCAATCGCTATCATCCATTCAGGTCTACAGTGATTGAATATGGGCAGCTGTAATACCCCAAAAATAGCCCTCTCATTTCTCATATCATTTAGCATGTGCTTTCATTGCATTGCATTGCATTCAAGTCATAGAAAAATAAAACATTCAGCATTGGTTCATGCATAGGGCATGTGATCAGTTGATTTCAGAATATTGATCATCCAAAGCAAGAGAACAAGAGCCAAGGGTCTCCCAACAAGCCTCAAGGGTCTCTTACATCATATGTCATCTCATTTGATCCCACAAGTCATTGGAAGATGGGAATTCATCAAGAAGATTGGACAGTTCATCATCTCCTAACAAAGGCAGTCAAAATTAGGGTTTTGGATGCAAGCAGTCTCCTGATGAAATTTTGGTTCAAACTTGATCTCAATGTTTTTTACATGATATCAAGTATCTAAGGATGTGAGATTGCCCATTGGTTCATTTCAAAAGAGGTTCAATTGATCAGTTGCTTGAGAATCAAGAAATTTGGGGAAAAGTCAACTGTGCAAAGGAAAAAGTCAACTCCTGACTTTTAAGGTCAAATTCATGAAATTCAAGTCACATATGTTCATTGGACAAGATTTTATCAATAAATGATGGAGGAATCATCAAAAATCAAGAAATCACAAAACTGCCCAAAATAGAAACTTTAGGGTTTCTAAAAATGGAAAGTTTAGGCCATTTTGCACTCTCCTTCAAGGCATTCTTTCTTCAAGATAAAAGCTTCAAACTTCAGGCCCAAGTTGAGCCAATTAAAGATCACATTCCAAGCTTCAAATCCATACCAAGAACTCTTCCATTGGATCAAAATTGAGGGAGTTATGATCAATCAAAGTTTGGTAAAATCAAGGCAAATGCCAAGTCATGGCAAGGCAAGTTCAGGCCTCCAGGCCATAATTTCATCAAACACTTGGTGTGCTAAATGTCAAGCTAGTTTTCTCCATTAATAAGGCTTCAAATGAAAAATTGTTGAACATCAAAGTTGTTCATCTCCATGTCCTCTTTAACTTTGATGTTGGACATTTTCTCATTTGAACAAGTTATGAAGGTCATATGAGAGTTCAAAGGAGGCTACCTCACACTAAAAATTCACAAGCCCATAGCCATGCATACCTTGCAAGTTGATGCGCCCATGGAGTCAGCCACTATTTCTTGTTTTCAAAGTCATTTTCAAGCATGTTCTAAGCTTCTATTCACCTTGATTCAAACCTCAAACTTGTTCATTGTTATGTCCTTGATCCATAGGCCTTGGAATCATTCAATTTCATGAGTTATCCATGAGGATATTCCTCCATAAAGTTCATCAATTTCATTATGATCTTGCTGGTCCAAAGTGGAGGTTTTATGCATTGTTCTTGGTCTGATCACTCATTTGCCACGCATAAAACATGATCCCTTCATCCATTACTTCATTTGTGCCCACCAGGTCTTACATGATCACATACATTGCAGCCATACACCAAAGAGGAAATATGGAAACTTACACTACAAGGTGGCTATGCTGCAGCACCAATATCATAACATCACCATCATCTTTTCATCATCGTCAACATACACATCACCATCACCTCCTCACCATAAGTAACATGATCACTCCACACTTTAACAAAACTTTCTAACTCGTGCCAATAACTAACTTCACTCAAAACTCAGTTAACTCAACTCATTTAACCACATTTACAACTGTTAACTCTTGTAGTTAACATTTTAACCAGTCATATAAATAAAGCTCTAACAGAATTTGCAGAAAAGAGAATTTATTTTTCACTCTCACATCTCAAAGCATCTCAAGTTTCTCTCTGAACTCTCTCTTCTTTTCACACGAGTTCTTCACATTGTTACTTCAATCTTCATTATTCATCAACCTCAAAGCAGTGGTGGATTGAAGAAGAGCTTAGATCTTCATTATTCTCCAGTTTACTTCACTGATTTGGCAAGGATTCAAGCTTTCAGTAGCATTTATTTTGCTCCATTGAAGCTCAAGATCACAGCTACACCTCTGGTTTTCTTTTGATTCAAGCTTTCTTCAAGTTTCAGGTTCATTATTTCTCAACTTTTCTTGCACAAATTCATTGATTCTAGCTATTTTTTATGTTGATTATAGCTTAATAGAAGCAATGTGAATGATTCGGCTAGTGATAGGCACCTTAAGTGCTTAGATTCAAATTATAGGGCAAAATGTTTGTGCTCGATTCTTTGTGTATATGCATGATATGTGAAATCTTTTGCTGGATTAGTGATCTACTTGACTTCCTCTTTCGATTGATGTACTTTTTGTGAGTTTCTGGAGAGTTCAAAGGTTGCAGGTGGTGGTGCTTCCCCGGAGAAGATGACCGGAGGTCCTTCTCCGGCCGGTGAAAGTTTTCAGTTAGGGTTTTGGATTTTAAAACGCAGCCGTTGATTTCATTTGATCCAATTCATAATAACTTGCCAGCACATTAATGACCATGTACATTACGCGTGACTTCTTTTTTCTCTCAGACTTGATTGCATGTGTGTGGTTCATCTTAATTAACATGTGCTTGCGTGCTGATCCTTTTGATGGTGATACTTTTCTTGATTGATCTGATTGACATAATCATGTGGCTCTGATTGAGTCAACGCTTGACTGAGGTTCCACATACACACGCGTGTTCTTTGGACTTGGACTCTAATTGATTTTCACACTCCCACGCATTGGGCCCAAACTATTTTTAACTGGCGTTTTACTTTTCATACACCCCTGCTCCATTTCATTTTGCATTTTATTTTTATCTTCATATACGTTTCATTTTATTTTATAAAAAATACCAAATCATTCCCAAAAATTCCAAATAAATTTACATGTCATATTGGCACATTTAAATAATTTTTCATTATTTTTAATTCTGATTTTAATACATTTTTCTCATATTTTTATAATTTCCTTTTATTTTCTTTTTAAATGACTTTCTTCATGATACTTATGCATTGTCCATTTTCTTTTGCATAGCTCCAAAATTCTTTTTCACTCATTCTTTTTTTCATTTCTAAAAAACATCTTTATGAATTTAAAAACATTTTTATTATATTTTTAAAATCATTTTATCATGTGCATCCATAAGCATCTTTGAGCACTAGCATTATGTGACCTTGTTGGACTTGTGAGTGACTTTTAAGTGTGTTTTCCATGGAATTTAGGCATGAATTTTTGGGTATTGATTGCACACTGGTTGGATATCATATAGTAGGATTTGTGTAATTTTATCACATATTTTACTTTGCTTTATGAATTGATTGATTACATGTGCATTTATGTGTATCATTGTATGCATATGCTATGGTTGTGTGTCATATTGCCTATGATCTCTTGAGATGATTGATGTCTTCTTTTGAAACATGTTTAATTGAATATTATAGGTCATGTATGTCAAATTATAGGTCTTCCATATTTCATTTTGACATGTTTTGCAATTGATGTTCATCTTGCATTCATACTTAATTGTGCATCTATCATTTGTTCTTCTTCAATATAGTTTGTGTGTATATCATATTGGTATGCTATTCACATTCATTCTTATATGTCCCTCTACTGTATATAAACCATTTCATCTATTTTCATTGACTCATAAATGTCATATCATATGCATTACAATTACATGAACATTTGAGGCATGTTTCATTTTGTATGAAATGCAACTTGTGTTCTCTTCTTCTTAATCTCTAATGTGACTTGTGTATGAACCAAACTTGTTCATTTGTGAATTCTCATGTCATCTTATAACATGTATGCTACCGATCCATGTTCATTTGCATTCGTAATTGCTTTTCACTCTCCTTTGTGACTTGTTTTGTAAGTAAACAACATTGTGAATTCTTGTGTGACATTGTTCTACTTCTTCCCACTTCTTCTTCTTGAGCTTTATTCTCATATTATGGATAATATCATGGATACTTAATGACATTTATGAAGTGGTTTTCTACTGGTTGTGGTGTTTTATATTGCATCATTGCATGTTTTATATCTCTTAAATGTTCATGATGCATCTTTAGTACATATCATTGCATTCCTTTGATGTTTGGTAGATTATTTAGACATAGATTGACTTTGTAATCCTTTGTAACCATTGGTGGATGTAAATAGGCTTTGATACTTCCCTAGGTCAGTACCAACCTTTAGTGATTCATTCTTTTTAGGTCTAGCTCTTTAGAAGCTTCCTAGAGTTTCCTTTAGAACACTAGGATTTATTTGCTTACATTTTTTCAATTTTGTTTTCTTATTCCATTATTGAACTAACCTTTGCTTGTAGAGGCTAATGGTAAGTTGAGTGTGTGGATATGCTTCCACACACACTTTCTTCCCTCATCTTTTAATGCTTTCTCTTTTGTGTTTGTGATAAGCATTTCAATGCTTTCTTTTTTTCAACTTCTTTCATCCCTTTGAGTTCTTAACTTAACTTCAATCTTTGAAGTAAGTTAGAACTTGTTCTTCTTTTCTCCTCTTTTAGACTTAGGCTTCTAAACCACACTAAACCATTAGGAACATCCAAGCATGATAAAATTAGGGTGAGTCTTAGTCCCCTTTAGTCTTTACCTTTGTTTCTTTTGAGTCTCTCTTCTCTCATCTCAAAACAACTTCAAAACCCCTAATAAAGGTTGAAACATCTTCATGTGTCATGAGCCTTATTCCATGGGGGGGCTTGCATACATTCCATATTGTAATGTGTTGTAGGTTTTCTAGCATGATGTACAAGTCTTTAACATGAAGTGATTTCACAAACAAAATAAAAAACACTTCTTCATTTAAAAACAACAAAAACATTTAATAAAGGGAATAAGCTAGTGTACTTAAGCCTTTAACTTTGGAAGTAAGTTTGAGGGTCTTCCTCATACTTAGTGTACTTCATCATCATTTCATCTTGGAATGATGCATGAGATGCACAATCCATTGAAAAAGACTTAGGTACACTTACCTATGCAAAACACTTCAAATAAAAAACTTCTAAAACACTTCAAACAAACAAAAAACGTCTTTCCTTCGGGAATTCTCTTTTCATCTCTTCACTCCTTCCTTAAGGATCCGTCATGTCCGTTTTACCACAAACAGGTAACGCCTAAGTCTCCATACAGCGAGCTGCAACACCTAACTGCTGGGACGCGCACTTTGACGTTTCCACTAAAAAACAACAACAAACAGTTTTCCCTTAGTCAGGGGAACTACGTCGCTCTGATTCTCATTTTCCCGATGAGATACGTAGGCAGTGGGGTCGGGCCTATTCGAGCACTTCTTTTATTTTCCCTACATTTGTTTCTCGTTCTCTCTCAGTTCCTTTTTGTTTATCACCCTTTGAGCAGTACTTCAAGCGTGGATCCCGTTGAGTACGACGGACGTGAAGGGGTGCAATAACCTTCCCTTTACGTAACCGACTCCCTTACCCATTCTCTTTGGTTCACGAGACCTCGTTCTTTCCTTTCTCCCGGGTTTGTGCAGCATTACCCTTCCCTTTCTTTGGGATAAAAATGCCTGGCTGGCGACTCTCTTTCTTCCTTCCGCGCCACCTTCGCGTTTGTACCTGGATGAAAATCCCGGGAGCGACACATACAATTTAATTTTTCATTCATATAAGGCACTTTTATGTGGCAATATCTTCATTCCTTTTTACTTTCTTAAAAATTTTGGGGTTGAAGATCAATTTCAAAGTTCAACTATATCGTTAACTTGATAAAGTAATACTTGACATTAATATTCAAACCAAGTTTTTAAATATATTATTTTAGGTTTAGTGAAAAGGTGAATGAATGTGTTGAGCATTTATATAGGCAAATCTATAGAACATTTTTCCACGATTGATAAAAATAACCATAATGAAATGTGTTACGTTATCACTACGGTTGTTAATAGTAATCGTGGTTAAAAGTATCATTTTAATAAAATGAAGCTGAAATTTATTTTCCTCATAATAGAACAACATCCTAGGAAAAACACTTCAAATCATAATAACCCCTTATCCAAAATCCATCTTCACTAAACTTGATCGTACCTGGATCAGACAGTTATGTAGTGGCCAGCAACGTCGTATGGACTTCAGCTCCGGTGATGATGATACGACCGGGGGGGGGGGTGTACCTGCAAGGTACTCCGACGCTCAAGTAAGAAAAAAGGGAGTAAGCAAGTACAGTAAAGCAGGTGTGAGTTTAGAATGCAATGTAACCTGACCCTCTCAAGTGAGAGGGTATTTATAGAGAGCCCCCAGTGCGGGGCCAACAATCACTTGTACTGGGCTGGATTGCAAGGCCCAATTCAAGTAACTGCCAGGGCTTACGTGGCGTAGTGAAGACCAGCAAATGGTCTTCGGCCTGGTGTAACGGTCCATAAATCTCCGAAAGTAGGGCAGACCGATTCCTTCGGGAATGGGAAGTTACAAGAGAACGTGTCATCGCGGGGAAGAGCACGTGGGTGTCGAGGAGAGGTGCTACGTGTCTCTTCTCGACGGTCTTTTTACACCGCGTGCCCGACGTCCAAGGAGATTGGCACGTGCCCGACACGGAGGTGAATTTGGGCCTCGTTAGGCCTTCGCTGGTCATTGGGCTTGGGCCTGCCCGGCAGTAGGGCAGGCGTTGGCCCAGTCTAGAACAGGAGCCCCCCAAATTGTTGCTCTGAGGTGTCAGAGTAATGACTTAAGGGCCAGTACTATGTCGAGGACATACCCCGTTGGGGAAGGGATCCTAAACGAGGAGCGATTGCTCAACCGGGCAGAAGCAAATCAATCTGTTTGTGCTACACTGGCCGCGGCTGGGCGACGTCGGGGATATGAGAAGTCTAAAGCAAGGCGAATGGAAGGACGCGTGTTGGGGAATAAAAAGACGCGCGTGGGGAAACGTGCGCCACGTGTCACACCCCATCATTACCTAGGGCGACTATGCAAGGGTAGTGCAATCGATTTCCTAGGGAACTCTCGAGTCTCGTGAGGCCCTTATAAATAGGGGTGATCCCATGTCATTTACACGTTTTCACTCTCTTTGCTCAGACTCTCTTTCTTCTTCTCTCACTGCCATCGTCTCCGCTGCAAGCCACCGCAAACCGCCATATCGAAACCCTACCGGAACTATATTTCAAGTAAGTTTCTCGATCTTTCTCCTTTCTTTTGCATTTATATGGTGGTTTCATGGTGAACTGATGAAGTTCTCATGGGAATCACAAAATCTCCTGCGAAAACGGCGGAATTTCTTAGCTTCTTTGTTGAATCTCGCGGGGAGAAGGGATGAACACCCTGGGGACAAGAAGAATGTCCCGAGGAGGGATCTCTCCCAAAGCGGCGCACCGGTGACCTGAGGATGGTCACGGGGACGCTCGTCGGTTGTAACGGGGACGTGGGCGAGTACGACAGTCTCGGGATCCCTACGCTCCTTCTTCGCCCTTTCACTTGAACAGCGGTGGAGGGGTGAATTTGATATGGATCATCGAATTCATCGTTTCCTTCTGCTTTTCAGGTACATGGAAGCTTTGTCTGTGTCTGTGGCCGTGGTATCGTTAGACGTCGATGATCAGCCCGACTCTCCAATGGCGCCGATCACTAGCGCCGAGGAGTGTCCCCTTGCGGAGTGGGTTAGCCACGAGCCGCTAAACATGATCTCCCAATTCATCGACGGGGACGAAGATGATATTTTTTGTACAGTCGAACACCAGCTGGTGGGCTCCCCGAAGTCGTGGAAGGTGTTCCGGCCTCTGGCGCACCATCGCATTTGTTCGATATATCGAGGGATGAGGTTTCCTCTTTATGAATTCATGTTCAACCAAGCGGGGTGGCGTTTGCCCTTTACGGATTTCCAACAGGCGGTGTTCGTTTGGCTGCGCCTGGCGCCCTCGCAGCTCCATCCTAACTCCCTTGCTTTTATCCGAGCCTTCGAGCTCGTTTGTAAATATCTCCAGATCAGGGCAACCGTGCCTCTTTTCTTTCGTATCTTCCACCTCCAACGACAGGCCTCCGACGGCAGACACGATTGGGTGTCTTTTAAACAAGTGAGCAGCCTCTTCCACACCTACCTGGATTCTGTTCGGGACTTTAAATATCGGTATTACATCGTGAGGCCGGTCACGTTCGAGGCTGTGATTTCGGTGTACCGTCGGGTTTCCCACGAAGTGGACGGGCAGAATGAGGAGGTCCTTGAACTGAGATTCCCTTTGTTCTGGACGAAAGAACATTTCAAAAAGGGGACGGACAACTACATTGTCATCCTTGTCCGACTTGGCGAGGGGGATCGTCTGTCGTATGAGAAAATAGTCGCCTTCGTCAACGGGTTTAACAAGGCCAAGCTCGTGACGTCGGACGGGGAGTTCATCCGGGGTGATGACGGGAAGGTCTTGACGAAATGCCGGTTGATAAACACGAGGGCCCTCCTCAAAACATTTTCTGACGAGGACGCCCTCGAGTTGCTAGGTGGTAGCGACTTCCTCGACTAACTTTTGCCTTGTGTTTTAGGTTTGATTTCCTGACGCGTTTCTTTTCTTTGCAGGTACGATGTCGACTGCTGAGGAGCTCTTCAAAAAGTTGAAGGCTAACCGCATTTTGAAGAAGGGAGGTAAAGGCCGTATCGAGCAACTTCGATCGCAGGTCCCCGGTCATACTCCGGCCACCGGGGGTTCTTCTGGCTCTCCCCATGACAGCGACTGCCCCAGCACTCAGAACTCCCCGAAGAGACAACGGCTTGCTGATCAGGTGGACGTCGACCTTACTGAGAACGAAAGCCCTCCCGCTGTAAAATTTGTGCTCCCGCCTTGCCACTCGAGGCCGAACTTCTTTATGGGGAACAATTCCCTATGCATTGGTGCACCCGAAGTTCAGACCATCTTGGGTGTTGACAGGGCTTCTCAGAGAAGGGCGCTGGTGGAGGACGTGTCCGTGGTGATGCGGGTTTGTGCTGCCGCCTTGGTCCTGAACGACGAGACTGTTGGGATTTAAGATGGATTTTTCAAAAAAAATTTAACCTCTTAGCGAAACAATCCCGATAAACGGATCTTGATTAAACCATTAATCACAAATCAAACACAAATAAGGATTCCGAATTACCTCTTGAAGCGTGCTTTAACTTTGATCACGAACGTGGAAAATACCATCGTCTCTACGAAGTCCACGCGAGTACAAAATGGAACGCGGTGCTAGCCGTCTCTTGTTCTGAGAAAATTGACAATTAGGATTGGTAGGGAAAATAGCTCCTCTATTTATAGAGAGCTTCTAAAACCCTAATGCTCTTATTTTGGGCTTTTCCAAAACAAGCCCAATCTTATTTTAATTAAAACTATTTTAATTAAATAATATATTGTTTATATTTAACTAAACTCTTTTAATTAAATATTAATTAAATTAAATCATATTTAATTTAATCAATTGTCAATTCTCATTTATTTAATTAAATCATATTTAATCAAATAAATTATATTTTGTTAATTTATTAAATAATACAATTAACATCTAATTAAATTAAATCTTATTTAATTTAATCATTCGTTCCATTGTCAGTACTCTTTGCGTGTGACCCTGTAGGTTCTCGTAACGTTGGCAATAATATTAAATCACATATTTAATATTATAAACAGTGAGCGGTATCTAGCAACACATCACTGCTACCCAAGTGACGAGAATGTCGTGTGATCTGACATAACCTTTCTGTGATAATGATCATGTGTACAATTATCCTTTTGCCCTTATATCTATATTGAACACAAGGCATAGAATGTGTCACCCTTGTATAGTCCAATATTTTATTCCTTGATCCCCGAGTATGCTTGATAATAACAAATAAGCTAAATATCTGATATCGACTTATTTGAGCACGGCCATGCATTTTACAATCATACTCTATCAAGGGGCCCACAGATATTACTCTCGTATATGTAGGAGGGGCAAATCCCATCTAGGTCACTCATGTCCCTCAGCATGATTTGTAAAGCACCCATCAACCATCTTTATGGTTATCCTGTTACGGACAACGTTTGATTGGTAATAAAGTACTCGACTCCTCATCTAGGGTCCATAGTGGTTTCAGGTCGAAGGGTGGTATACACCATTATCACTATGAGAATAACTTATGACACTTACATAACAAACTATGTAGTATTCTCATGGTGGGTCAATCCAGTAAAAATATTACTCCTAATATTTATACCTACGTGAAAATTTGATATCTCATATTTATGACCTGTGAGATACAGTCATCAATCTACTCACATAATAGTCTCTATGCATTACTGTTGTCCTATTTGACAGTAAAGCTAGACTACGGATAATTTAAGAATAATGTCCTTATGTTTAATGAGGTCTCACGATTAAGTCACACTTAATAGGTCATTAATAGACTAATTATTCTAAGGACTTTATTATGTCATATACATATAACATAATAAATACAATGCCTAATAAGTATATATATTAACAAACAAAACATATATATCAAGGTCAAGATACAAAAGCATATTAAGCCAATATTGATTGGCTATTAGGGCTTACTCCAACAATCTCCCACTAGCACTAAAGCCAGTCAGATATTAATTTAACATCTGTCTGCTCATTGTGTGCGTTAAGTATCATCTATGTATGATACTTTATTAGGGTATAAGGAACTCTTTCCTGTGTTGGTAATATACACCTCTTTCAATTTCAAATTTCGATCTTCTATCGAAGAGAAAAAGAAGTGTCAAAATATACGTACATGGATCGCTAGTGAGATCTAATTTTCTGAACTTGCAAGATTAACCCATTATCATCGTGAATGAGATCAATAGGATCTGAAATACAAGAAACGTAACTTTCTCCCCAAGAATTGGTAAAGCGATCTAAATCATATATTTGACCTTTGTACAAGAAATGACAACTGTCTGAAACCCTTTTCAGCTTATACAATTGTCATCCAAGCATGACATTTAATTTATACTGTGATATGAATATATAGTTCATAAGTTTTGGAATAACATTTTTGTAACTCCCTTACAATGATTATTCTCATAGCATATGGTGCATCTAGTGCAGTACATATCATGGTGTCCTTTTTCTCATCAAATGAGGTAAGACATTGTCCATTAGACAATACATCATGATCCACATACAATAATCTTAATGGGATATTATGCATATTGTCATACCCCAAATTTTGACCACTAAGATTCCCATCATGGTGCAAATCATCATCACAATATGGATGGACCTTTATGCCTCATCAATCTCCTCAAGGGTTGTTGAGCATCCACTACAATCAAAATTAGGGTTTCAAACTCTCTTTGAGCCTTAGACAAAGGATCAATCAAGAAATGACTTGATCTTCAACTTGTCTAACCTCTCAAACATTCACAATGGATCAAGAGGACTCCCACTTCAAGGATTAAGCACAAGGCTGCTCCCTTCTAGGTGGATCAAGCTTCAAGATCGCCAGTGTCACCAAATTAGGGTTTTGGTCGACCAGGGCCTCTAGATGGAAATTTTCATCTGGGCATGAGTCAATGATTCAAAACATAACCTAATATACTCCATGGAACCCCATGAACCCAATCATCAAGTCAATTTTGCCTCAGGGGATGCATTCATCAAAAATCAGGAATTAGGGTTTCTTGACCTAATTCACCCCTAAGTTGACTTTTGGGACAAGTCATGAACCAAGACCTCAAGACAAGATTTGAGGGTCTCTAATATACCATATTGATCCATTTGGAACAATGGATTGATCCAAGAAGCTTGAGCAACAAGTCTCAATTTCATCTGCACCACAATTAGGGTTTTGCGGGAAAAGTCAACTGTAACTTTGACTTTTCACTAGGACATGCTCCCAAACCCTAAGACATGATTCAATATACCCTATGACACCCATGGAACATGTCCATCAAGTTTGATTTAGGTCAAGGACATGATTTCCTGAAGAATTGCACAGCTTGGAATTCATTTGATAAAAAGTCAACTGTGCACCAAAGTCAACTTTGAATTTTTGAGATTTTTCACAAAAATGGATTTTTAACCCTAAACTGATGTTAATGTATGATTGGAATCATCATTCATCAAGAAAAATCAAGAAAAGTGGGATAACTTGTAAAAGGGGTAACCATAAAACTTAGAAATTTTTCTAAGTTATGGAAAAAGTACCACTAATGCACCAACTTTGGAGGACCATAACTCCTAAACCATAAGGCCATTGTGCCCCATTCAAAGCTTGATTTGTAGATCACATTTCCCTCTACAAAAACTTCATATTGACCCATGTCCAAATTCCTCATGGATTTTGAGTTATGGAGTGATCAAAATCAAGAAAAGTCACTTTCAGATTCTACCTCACTTTTTGCCAAATGTAGGGGGATTTTTCACTTGGATTCAAAAGAGATCAAAACCAAACATGTTCAAACAATTGTTGTATCATGTAAGGGCTTTCCAAAATGGTCAAGAACATTACCAAATTCAACTTACACCATGAGATATGATATTGACAAGTTACCTTGCTGAAATCTGTCAAAGGCAAGGCAGAATTTGCATTTAGCTCGATTTGACAAAATAAGCTAAATTCAAATGCTCCTATCCACTTGGACACATCTGAGGATTGAATCTAAAGGGGACAATCACTGAGCCAAGCCTCCAAAGTCCTTGGAACAAGAAATAGCATGTTGAACCTAGAATGGCCAAAATAGGGACAAGACTCCAAATTTGGATTGAAGCATTCAATGGAAGCATCAAGGTGGCATGGACTGAGCCATTCTCATCTGAAATCAGTCAAGGCTTATCCAAGACCAAGGGAACCACAACCCTGTGCCCTAACCTCTAGTCAATGGCTAGAGGAGACTTGCATTTTCATTGGCCAACATTGAACAAACACCTGTTGCAGTTGCCATTCACTGTGGATCCTAAAACAAACTTGCTCAACTATAAATAGAGCTCAATTGTGTTCAGTTTAAGTACACCAAAGGCCTACAACACTTGCCTTTCTCAAAATCTCTTTCTCTTGGAAAAAATGCCTTTCTTAGCAAGGTAGCTATCGGGTTTTGAGCTAGAGGGCAATTCCACTCAAACCAATCACTCACACACCTCATATACATCACATATGATCTGCTCAAACACTTAAACAACAACTGGAACACTGATTTCTCAGAATCACCAGTCAATTGCTCAAGGTTTTAACCAAAGTGCAGTTGAGATACCATGAAGTGATCCAGCCAATTTCCATCAAGTCCAAGCATTCAAACACACTCCATAGCACCTAGGGAAGCTGTTCAGATCATCACAACACAACTGTAACACCTCCTACACCAATCACGATCACCAGTTGCAAGTGGTAAGCATGAGCTCTTCTAACTCTATGATCCATGCAATTTTTGCTGCACAATAATTTGGCCATATGTTCATAATCATGCATGGAATGTTTTCCCTCAATTAATTGCATTGTTTGAATCGTGTATCAAAAATCCTAGCCTTCATGCAGAAATTAGGGTTCTTAAGGTTTCTTCGTGATTTCATGTTTTATGTTTAATTTAAATGAAATTAAATGCTATAGACATAATCGTGAGGTTGAAACGAGTTGATTGGTATGTGGATTGCATGATATGATTACGTATTCAGTGAGATTGAATGGAAAATGCAAATCTGGGAAACCCAGAACACGCGCGTGTTCTTGGCGCCATTTTCAGAAATTTGAATATTTGAATTTTGTGATTTTTGTTTAATTGATTCAAAAATTAATTTCTCTCTGAGTTTTAATGATTTTGAGTTGATTCTTTTTTTAATAATTCACAAAAATGTTAAAATATTTTATTTTCCTAAAAAATCCCAAAAATATTATTTATTTTGTATAATTGATATTTTTGCAAAGAATTAGTGCTTTAATTGTTTTTGACATTTAAAATATTTTTTCCACCTTGATTTTGCAACTTTTAATGCTTTCTAATTATTTTGTAGGTCAATACTTAATTTTTGGAACATTAATACAAGATCACAATTTGTTTTCCATATGTTAAACAATTTTGATCATTTTAATTGAATTTTTATTCAATTAAAATACATTTTGAAAACAAATTAGGGTTTTTGGATTAATTCAAGTCCCGCTCTTTTTCTTTAAAACTTTTGGGCCTCTTGAGAGAGTGTAAGACCCACCCCCCTTGTACAAAAACTTTTTGGGCCTCACCTATTGTATAAGTCCCTCTGTACAAGTAAACGGTACGATCGTCGTCCGTTTAAACCATCTGGGCCTCTCCTTGAGCTATAAGACCCATTCAATACCTTTGGGCCTCTAATAGAGTGTAAGACCCAATCCCCTTTTAACCAAAACATTTTAGGCCTCACTTATTGTATAAGTCCCTCCGCGTTAAAAGAAAACCTCGGCGCGATCGCCATTTTTAACGGAAAAATCATCTGGGCCTACCCTCGTGTTATAAGCCCCACTCTTTTTATTTAAAACTTTTGGGCCTCTTGAGAGAGTGTAAGACCCATCCCTTTGTACAAAAAACAATTTTTGGGCCTCAGTCACTTGTATAAGTCCCTCTGTACAAACTCAAACAGTGCGCTCACTGATAAAACCGTGGGCCTCTCCTTGAGTTGTAAGCCCCAAACCTTTCTTTTTCAAAGCACTTTCTCCTTTGATTTTGAATATACTGTTGTTTTCAATCTTTCTTTGTTGAACAACTAACTAAACAGCATGGAAGCTCTACAACCGAGTAAGTGGTTATTGCTTTCATTTACCGCTTTCATATACATATAACTGTATTGTGGGGCTGTTTCGCTATAAGTCTTCTTTCATAAACTCATATCAACTGTGTAATAAAAGTATAGATATTTAGAGTTTCCCCGACAACTACGTCTAGAACTAGGTGACGCCGTTTTGTTCGTAGAAATAGACACCTAGATCCCCAATAGGATCACCAGATACAGTCTTCTCTTCGGGAGTCCTCATTAGGAATTGTTAAGGAACTCTACTCCCAAAGATGAATGTATTCTCCGTGAATGGAATCTTTGAGTTTCTTCCAAATTCTCGAACTTTCCTGACTTGATTTATTCCTTGTGGATAGCTTGCCTTGAATTTCTCGGGGTTTGGGGACCCACGGGCTTCTTAAAAGCACCGGCCTCCTCTTGGGCATCGTACAAGGACCCACAGGCTTCCTAAAAGCAACCCCGCATCCTCTTGGGCTTAGTACAAGGACCCTACGGCTTCTTAGAAGTATTCACAGCCTCCTCTTAGGCTTCGTATAATGATATCTTCCTCCGAGAATGATAGCCTCCTCTTGGGCTTCGTACAAGGACCCGTCGGCTTCTTAAAAGCTTCCAGCCTCCTCTTGGGCTTCATACAAATTGTCCCAACGACCTCCTAGAGGTATAGGAACATAAATTAGTCATCTGCATAGAACAGTCCTTTCATAGAGTCTACTACTGTTTCTTAAAGCACAGTACAAAAGATAAAACTCTAGACTTGGACAGTCTAATATCCTTGAGTCTCAAAGACATTCTCAAGTGACCCCTTCGTTAAATAGGAAGAAAACCCGTAGACTCGGATAGTCTAAATACCCTTCGAATTTCCCACTTCCTTAAAGAACAGGAAATAACCCGGATCCCTGAATCAAATCCTTGAGTACAACATTGCTCATATAAGAACTGATTTTCTCTTTCAAAATCAGTATACTGGACCTGTCATGTAACTGAAACAGTAACCCTAGCCTCCTCTTAGGCTTTGTACAATGATCCTCCCCAGCGGAGTCAAACAACATTTAGCCTCTCTCTCGGGCTTTGTACGAGACACATAAGAGACTCCCTCGTTGAGTCACTCGCAACTTTAGCCTCCATCTCGGGCTTTATACGAGATACAAAAAGGTTCTTATTGAGCCAAACAAATTTTCGCCTCCATCTCGGGCTTTGTACGAGATACAAAAACTCTCTTGTTGAGTCAAATTAGCCTCCATCTCGGGCTTTATACGAGATACCAAAAGATTCCCTCGTTGAATCAAAACCTTTCAGCCTCTCTCTCGGGCTTTGTACGAGACACATATTAGCCTCCTCTTAGGCTTTGTATAAGAAAACCACTGGTTGATCCAATCAACCTTTTAGCATCAAAGTTGTGCCTCGTTCACAGTACACAAACATCAAAAACTCCTTCCCTTTCATCTAATCGCTGTAAGCGGCAAGCCTCTGGATCATCTACATCCATGCCACTGTCCCTCTTTTAGCATGAGAAATTCCTAAGGAAAGATGGCATTGCTCTACAATGAGTTAAAGTCTTCTCCTTCAGGATAAAACCCCCTATAAAGGAAATTATGGCATTGCTAGGATCCGCGTATCCCGGTTAAAGTAATCCTCCCTTTAAAACCAGTCACCCAACAGTTGTGACAAAAACAAACCCCTCTTTAGAGATGACAAATTCTCTCTAAAGCTGAGACCTTTTAGCTTCACATCTTGGGCATTGAACAAGATACAAACTACCTTTCGCTTCACGTCTTGGGCTTTGAACAAGACACCAAAAACACCCATTTCCTCCCATAGATTAGGAGGAACTACGAACGCTCTGATTTCCTCCCATTGAAAAGATCTTAGCAAGCACACTAAACAAAAACCAAAAATCCCATATTCTCACATCAAAAAGCATCAGTCCTAACGCCCTAATCCTTGTTCCCCACCAGAGAGAAAAAAAAGAAAGAAAACAGTATTGGCAAAAATACAATAACCAGTACAAAGGCCCCCCACATTGATCGCATCCGTAACCTAACAGACCGCTGTTTAAACTCAGTATGCAAAGCAGGGTTAATTGGAGACATCTATTTCCCTTCCTTATTCAGCTCACAATAAGATAAAAAATGAATCGACCTGTAGTTAAAACTCAACCGCAGAGAGCGACCAGCGCTTAAGAACCGCGTCCAAAATCGCTCGCTACAGAAAAATGGCGCCCACCGTGGGGCCGGTCTTTTTTTTCTTTCCTTGGGAAGAAACCACAGATTGGGGCTTCCGCTGGGGAACCCATTTTCTGTCAGGAACTTAGGATCCATAGCTTTAAAGGTCTAGGATGATTAGGAAAAATATATATACTGCTTTTCCTAATTGCTATACGTGTTTTTTTTCCTGCTAATGGCAATGCGGGTGATGCCGTATTGGAAAGATTGAGTATACACTTAAGATAAGTGATGGCGACGAGGTCGACCATCAACCTCAGTGGAGGCTGACCAATGCAACCCATTCCCTCTCTTAGGCAATGGGCTGATTGTGAAGTCTGAGAAGCAGAGGAGCCAAACCCTTTCGTAGTGCAGAAACTATCGGGAATAGTTGTTACGCGATACTACCCTCATTTGAGGCTGGTGATCTATTCTCGGTGAATGGCACTTACTCTAAGATTGCTCTACAACTCGCTGGCGATCCGCTTGTTGTTTTGCTTTCCTGGGAGGAGCTGATGATAATGAGTACAGGTACAAAAATCACCCTAGTATAAACCTTTGGGGATGGGTAGAGCCTTGACTTCATGACAACGACCCTTTGACCCCATGTTTTTCCTATGTTTTTGTGTGCGCATTCATGCATTCATTTAAAAAACATTAAAACAAGAAAAAAAAAATCTTCTCTTCTAGTCTCTCTGGTTTTTCAAAATAAACTAAGACTGTGATTGCAAATGTCAGAAAAAAGGATTGCGCTAATGGATTTCGGTAGAAGGAGAACCCATAGGTATACCTTCAGGATTCCAAAACTAGAGGATTTAAGAGGTTTGGCGAGGATGATCACAAACGAAGAGGCTTTCAGAGCCAAGTACGGAGGTTTGCTATCTCTGCTAAGAGTCCATGTGATTGAGGGAATCATGGACGCGCTCGTCCAATTCTACGATCCGGTTTATCACTGCTTTACATTCCCGGATTACCAGCTCGCACCAACGCTGAAGGAGTATTCTCATCTGATTGATTTACATATCACTGATCGAGCTCCATTTTCTGGACTGGAAGAAATTCCAAAGAATCAGACCATTGCAAGAGCAATTCATTTGGACGAGTCTGAGGTCAGGACTCACATGACTACCAAGGGTGGCATCCAAGGTTTGCCAGCCCAGTTCTTAACCAAGAAAGCTCTGTACTTTGCTAGTATAGGGGACATGACTGCTTTTGAAAGCATCTTTGTTTTACTCACCTACGGGTTATTTTTGTTTCCCAACATTAATAACTTCGTCGATATCAACTCCATTAAGGTTTTTCTCATTGGAAACCCTGTGCCGACTTTGCTCGCAGATGCATATCATTCTATACACTTAGGAAATTTGTACAGCGGAGGGAAGATCACATGCTGTGTACCTTTGCTTTACAAATGGTTTATCTCCCACTTGCCCAAGTCTGCTGCTTTTTGGGATTGCAAGAGTGCCTTACGCTGGTCGCAGAAGATCATGTCTCTTACCAACTCTGATATAGATTGGTGTAATAGGATCTATGATGGGATCAGAATCATTGACTGTTGTGGAAATTCCCCAACGTACCCCTTATAGGAACTAAGGGGGAATCAACTACCATCCAGTTCTCGTTCATCGTCAATTTGGGTACCCGATGAGGCATGTCCCACAGAGTGTTCATCTGGAAGGTCTTTTCTTCAAAGAAGGAGAAAATGACAGAGCACTAAATATGGAAATAGTGCACACTTGGAAGCATGTTCATAAGAAAGGACGAGAGTTTCTAGGAAAATCGGACTGTGTCTCGGTGGAGCCTTATCTCCATTGGGTACAAACTAGAGCTCTCAAGCTAAAAATGCCTTATCCTCGTTACAGAATTTTTCCGCCGAGGGAATCTGTCATGTACTTCATGACGGAAACTGAAAAGCTTCAGGTTACTCTCAACAAAGTTCAAAAGGAGAGAAGGTCTTGGAAGAACAAGTACCGCACCCTCGACGTAGAGTGCGTCAAAATGCAGCAATTGCTGAAAGAAAAGGATGCTCTGATTGAAATTTTGGAGCAACATGCTGTAGAGAATCAAGATGACCAAAGGAATTTGTTCGCTCCTTTCACCTGGCAAAGGAATGACAACCCGACAACGGCCCAAGATCCCCGATCAAAGAAAAGGAAGATACCAGAATCAGCACCCGATTTCTCTTCAGAGAGGACTCGGGACCCATTAGCTTAGGTTTCTATTTCTGCACCTTGTAATCTACTGTATTTCCATTTCTGTAATCCTTTGAATTCAATAAAAAGGGGTTTCCCCACTGTTTGATATTTGCAATCTAATTGTCGAAGTTTATTTTGATTAAACCAAAAAACAATTAATATAATCATTGCATTCATCATTCTCACATCGCGTATTCTTCTTACCTACGAATCTCACGTTTGTGTCTCGGTTCTAGAGTCAAACTGTCTCATTCGTATAATACTCGGGCCAATCGTCAGAAAAAGATGGATGATCTTGAGGAAGAAAACAGAGAGTTGAAGGAAGAGATCGACGCTCTGAGAGAGGATATGAGAAAGTTTCATAACGACATGCAAGCCATGGCAGAAGCTCAGCTACAAAGAACTGTGATCTCAGAGATCACCTCAACGCCCATAGTGGAAAAGTCTGATCCTAGGTATCAAGTGCCGAAAGATCGTCCTTGGGGCATGCCTGTTAACTATATCCCGGAAGGATATGTTCCGCCGATCGCTGAAGATCAGGGAATCACAACAGAAGCCGCTGGGCATGAAGGTTACAAACTTCGGGAAAGCGAAGATGCCAGGGGCATACTGAAGACTCCTGAAGGTTACAAACTTCGGGAGACGCCAAGACTCACTACCAAAGTTACGGTACCACCCCTTGTGGTTCACACTGTCCCGGAAGGACAGATTCCACCGATACCTTCTGGTAAAAAGGAAACTAAGTTTGACCGAATGGAGGAATTCCAGGAACAGTTCCTGGAAATGAAAAAGGAATTGCAAGCTATTCGCGGTCAGGATCTATTTGGAAAGGACGCTGCAGACCTTTGTCTGGTCCCCAATGTGAAAGTTCCACACAAATTCCAAGTGCCCGACTTTGAAAAGTACAAGGGTAACTCTTGCCCTCAAAGCCATCTGGTGATGTACGCTCGGCGAATGTCAGCTCAGACGGAGAATCAGGACCTACTGATTCACTACTTCCAGGATAGTTTAACCGGTGCCGCACTCAAATGGTACATGGGTTTAAACCGTACTACGATCAGCACTTTCAGAGATCTTGGTACTGCCTTCGTCCAACAATAAAAATACAATTTGGACATGGCACCGGACAGAGATCAACTCAGATCGATGTCGCAAAAGGACAAGGAAACCTTTAAGGAGTATGCTCAAAGGTGGCGTGAAATTGCCGCTCAGATTTGTCCGCCTCTTGAGGAAAAAGAGATGACAAGGATCTTCTTAAAAACCTTAAGCTCATTTTACTATGACCGAATGGTTGCCAGTGCACCCAGTGATTTCACCGAAATGGTCGGCATGGGCGTACGTCTTGAGGAAGCCGTCCGAGAAGGATGTTTGGTAAAAGACACTGGATCGACGAGCGATACTAAAAAATACGGTAGTGCTCTCCCTAAGAAAAAAGAGCAAGATATTGGGAATATCTCTCTCGGAAAGCAGAGGTGACGTTATCAACCAGTAGCAGTTGTAACTCCTGCTATCAGCACCGCGCCTACGTATCAACCTCAGGTTACACAAAGCCAACCTAATCAGCAAAGGACACAGCAGCCTCTTCAGCAGGCTCGTCCTCCATATAACAACAACAGTACAACACGACCATCGGGGTTTGATCCTATACCCATGTTGTACGCAGAGCTGTTTCCATTACTACTGGCTAAGGGGCATATCCAGACTAAGTCTCCTCTTACAGTACCGGAAAATCCGCCTTTCTGGTTTAAGGTGGATCAAACTTGCCCTTATCATCAAGGAGGATCAGGGCATAACATAGAGACTTGTCTCAATTTCAAGTCCGACGTGCAAAAACTTGTTAGGAGCGGGCTCTTATCTTTCAAAGATACAAATCCGAATGTTCTCACGAACCCGCTGCATCAACATGAGAAAGCTGCAGTCAATTTAATAGAAGGAGAGACTAACGATGTCTATCAAATTCACGATGTACTCTTGTTGAAAACCAATCTGGTCAAGATGCATTGTAGACAGAGTGGATATGGCCATGTGCCATCTCATAATTATCATCAGTGTGATATCTGCTCTAAAAACAATCAAGGGTGTTCTGTGGTGCAATCAGCTCTACAGGAACAGATGGATCTCGGATGGATCCAGGAGCACCGAGTTCGTGGAGTTAACATAGTCTACACGAATTCTAACATCATTCAGAGCCACGACATCCGTGCAATGAATGTCTACCTGGTGGAAATGCACTCAAGGAAAAGCCAATATCATAATCTGCCGCGACACGATTACAGTTCCTGTCTGACTTGCTCGGTAAACAAACAAGGATGCTCTTTCATACAGGAGGACCTCCAGCGTCAGATGGATCTTGGATGGATCCAAGACTACCATGATAGGAATTCCTATCAAATCAACATGGTTCAGATCTTTGATATTCGCGTGATGAATACCAACCTGGTAGAGTTACATGCTGAGCAGGTCCGACTCGGATTCTTAATATCACATGACTATACAAGCTGTAAAGCGGGTTGCGAAAACGATCGAGGCTGTACCCTTATCCAGGAGGCACTTCAGCACTTGTTAAATCATTGGTGGATGCCAATTTATATGGATGAAGATACTCAGCAGATTAGTATCAATAACAGGAATCCTACTCGGCGTCAGAATCAGGATGTCCGATCTATGGAAATTAACCTAGTGAGGTTACATTGCATTCAAAGTGGGCGTGGCCAGGTGCCACCACACAACTATGAATGTTGTGGAGTCTGTTCGGAATGTAACCAAGGGTGTTACTTTGTGAGAGCAACTCTTCAGGGTCAGGTGGATCGTGGAGAAATTCGTCCATATCTGGGTTCTGGACCCATCAACTGGACGCCGAATTACCTTGCCGAGCAAGTTGAGGACGTTGTCACGATCTCTGGTCATCACAGGACCAGGGATGTTTTTGCCATTATTCCTCTACTTGACGAATCTAAAGTTCCCAACCGGGAACGGATCGAGATTACGTATGATGGTCAGAAAAATCAGAGAGCTCCCGTAGTCATCTATCTGCCGGGACCACTACCGTATGAATCAGCTAAGGCAATCCCTTACAAATACGGTGCAACAACAATTGAGAATGGAAAGGAAATTCCATTACCCTCCGTCGTGAATATTGCGGACATCAGTCGTGTAACACGGAGCGGTAGAATCTTCAACCGAGGGGTTGGGGAACATAACAAAGAAAAGGAACTTCAGACCGAAGCTCCCGATCCATCAGTCGGTCAATCCAGTAATCCCGACCTTTCGAAAAACAATGATGAGATGCTGAAGCTCATCCAAAAGAGTGAATACAACATTGTTAATCAACTGTTGCAAACTCCTTCAAAGATCTCGGTATTATCACTGTTACTCAGTTTAGAAGCGCATAGGGAGGCTCTACAGAAAGTCTTGGAGCAAGCCTTTGTGGAACAGGATGTAACAATCAGACAGTTTGATAGCATTGTCTCTAACATCACTTCCTGCAATAATTTGGGATTTAGTGATGAGGAATTACCCGAAGAGGGTCGCCGTCATAACATGGCGCTCAACATTACAGTTAACTGCCAGGACGATGCTTTAGCCAGCGTACTGGTAGACACAGGGTCAGCCCTGAATGTTATGCCGAAGTCCACTTTGATGCAATTATCATTCAAACGCCCTCCGATGAGAATCAGCGAGGTCGTCGTCAAAGCGTTCGACGGATCCAGAAAAACAGTTATCGGCGAAGTTGATCTTCCCATAACTATTGGTCCTCACACTTTCCAAGTCACTTTCCAGGTCATGGACATCCAGGCAACGTATAGTTGTTTATTAGGAAGACCTTGGATACATCAGGCTGGAGCGGTTACTTCGACCCTCCACCAAAAGCTAAAGTTCGTCAAGAACGATCAACTTGTCACAGTTTGTAGGGAACAAGCCTTGCTTGTAAGTAACTTGTCATCATCTACTAGTATAGAACCCGAGGAGGTTATTGGAACTCAGTTCCAAGAACTGTCGATAAGCAAGGACAATCAATCAAAAGGAGGAACCTCGATTTCCTCATACAATGATGCTATTAAAGCGGTCGAGAGTACCGATACAACGGGATGGGGATAACTTGTCATTCCTACTAGCAATACAACAAAGAAGGGTCTTGGTTTTTATGCAACCTGTACCCGGACAGCTGCCAACGATGAAAGTCTTCATCCCCTTCAAAGCTTCTTCCACAGTGGAGGTTTCCTTCACCCAGTGTCTCAAGCAGTACATGCTATCAATGAGGAAGATCCCTCTGACACAGATGAAGAATGGAAGTCCTATCTTAACGAGGACGATTATATGTCTCAGGAAGAAGTGCCTACGCCATTTTGCTATCCCGTACAGAGTCCGAGATTTATACCAAGGTCAGACATCGAAATGATATACGGAGGTTGTGATCCGGAAGGATGTCGTGCTCCGCCAAATTCATTAGAGGAAGACACTCTGATGAAAGACAACTTTGACCACAATTACTATGGCCCAATGGATGGTCTGCCAATGTGGCAACCTTACCCAAGAAACTTGGGGCAAGAGAGTCAGCCGAACCATGAAAATCAGCTGACCGTCATTGAACAGAATACTTGTGTCCCCACCATGTCATGGGATCAACACTCAGGTCATTCAGAAACTACTCAACATGACGATGAAATTGCAACGTTTGCAGGACTTGAATTCATCAACTATGCTTTTCCTGAGGTCAACGTCATCGAGAGAGATGACTCCTCCAGTTCGAAAGAAGTGTGGGACACCTCGGGACAACCGAGTGGGAAATACGACTATATGGTCAAATACACCGCTCCCAAAAGCTCTCGTATCAGACTCGAAGATATCCAGCCAACTGGATGGGGAAATACAGCTGAGAGCACAACTACTCAGTAAAATACAACTAAGGAATTCTCCTACGACAATTCTGCCTGGGAGACATATTCCAATGATCCTGCTCCACCAGAAATCAGTGTTATTTCTGAAGGCAAATCAAGGAAGGTGCCAGACTTTGTGATTCACCGAGGAGTTCGCCGCCAATGGGTTGCCGTCGAGGTTCCGAAGGTCGTTCGCCAGTCAAAGTAATTGCCATCTTTTAACCTTTCACCCTGCCCAGGTGAAACGGATGTTTTGATAGGGCTCGCTTTCTGTAAATTTTACCTCTTCGCTTTGCCCGAAGCGACAGAGTTTTGTTTTATAGGGCTGTAGTTTCAAGAGTCGACTTGTTCATTAATAAAATAACGTCGTTATGTAATTTCCGCATTAATTGCTGTTTTCTCTTTCTGCTTTTTCAGAAAATGGTAATCCTAAAAAACAATTCAATAATAAAACAAGCAGTAAAATAAAACACTGCACACACTTTCGCATTTTCTCTATCTCTTCTAAACACGAATCTTCACGTCATGCAGATTTCTTGTTTTAAACCCCATTGAAACATACGATCCGATGCCTTCTCCCAACTTTGAGTTCCCGGTATTTGGGGCTGAAGAAGAAGATGACAACGAAATTCCAGAAGAGATCTCCCAACTACTCAGACAAGAGGAAAGGTCCATTGAACCTTACAAAGAGCCGTTGGAAACGGTAAACTTGGGTTCAGAAAAAGAGAAAAAAGAAATTAGGATTGGGGCACTGCTCAGTCCAACTGCCAAAGAAAGTTTGATAAAGCTTCTCAGAGAATTTCCCGATGTATTCGCTTGGTCCTATCAGGATATGCCAAGGTTGGATACCAGCATCGTGGAACATCATTTACCATTGAGATCGGAATGTCCGCCAGTAAAGCAAAGGTTGAGACGCACTCACCCGGACATGGCCATCAAAATCAAAGAGGAGTTGCAGAAACAGATTGACGCGGCTTTCCTCGCCACATCAGAATATCCTCAATGGTTAGCCAACATTGTACCCATTCCCAAAAAGGATGGAAAGGTCAGAATGTGTGTCGATTACCGAGATCTGAACAAGGCTAGTCCAAAGGACGACTTTCCTTTACCACACATTGACATGCTGGTAGATAGTACAACAAAGTTCAAAGTTTTCTCCTTCATGGATGGATTCTCGGGCTATAACCAGATCAAAATGGCGCCGAAAGACATGGAGAAAACTTCATTCATTACCCCATGGGGTACCTTTTATTACAAGGTAATGCCGTTTGGTTTGAAGAACGTCGGGGCAACCTATCAAAGGGCCATGACTACTCTGTTTCATGACATGATACACAAAGAAATCGAGGTGTATGTCGATGATATGATTGCAAAATCAAAAATAGAGAGTGAGCACGTTGAACATCTGTCAAAATTGTTCGAACGTCTAAGAAAATTCAAGCTCCGCTTGAATCCCAACAAGTGCACCTTCGGTGTCCGTTCAGGGAAACTACTAGGGTTCATCGTCAGCCAGAAAGGAATTGCGGTTGATCCTGACAAGGTCAAGGCCATTCAAGAAATGCCTTCTCCGAAAACTGAAAAACAAGTCAGAGGATTCCTGGGACGTTTGAACTACATCTCCAGGTTCATATTCCTTATGACCGCCACGTGTGCGCCGATTTTCAAATTACTTAAAAAGAACCAGGATTGCGTTTGGACAGAAGATTGCCAAACCACCTTCGACAGTATCAAGGAATATCTGTTGAATCCTCCGATTCTATCACCTCCAGTGGAAGGAAGACCACTGATCATTTACCTCACAGTTTTAGAGGACTCAATGGGATGTGTACTTGGCCAACAAGTCGAAACTAAACGGAAAGAGTCTGCCATTTACTATCTGAGCAAGAAATTTACCGACTGCGAAACTCGGTACACGATGCTTGAGAAAACTTGTTGCGCTTTGGCTTGGGCAGCCAAACGTCTTCGCCAATACATGATTCGTCATACTACTTGGTTAATCTCATAAATGGATCCGATCAAGTACGTCTTTGAAAAACCTGCTCTCACGGGAAGAATTGCCCGTTGGCAGATGTTGTTATCAGAATATGACATAGAGTACCATGCTCAAAAAGCCGTTAAAGGAAGTATTTTAGCCGATCATTTGGCTCATCAACCGATTGACAATCAAGAATAAATCGGGTTTGACTTCCCAGACGAAGATGTCATGTATCTAAAAATGAAAGATTGCGATGAACCGTTACCCAGTGAAGGGCCAGAACCAGGTTCCCAATGGGGATTTATCTTTGACGGAGCAGTTAATCATTACGGAAACGGAATTGGGGCAATAATTGTTACCCCTCAGGGTACCCACATTCCTTTCACCGCCAGACTTACGTTTAAATGTACGAACAATGAGGCCGAATACGAAGCTTGTATCATGGGTCTCGAAGAAGCGATTGATTTAAGGATAAAAAACTTGGACGTATACGGCGACTCAGCCCTGGTTATCAATCAGATAAAAGGAGATTGGAATACATACCAATCAGGATTAATTCCTTACAAAGATTATGCAAGAAGGTTGTTACCCTTCTTCAACAGAGTCGAGTTTCATCACATCCCTCGTGAGGAGAATCACATGGCTGACTCTTTAGCCACTCTCTCTTCCATGATTAACGTAGGTCAATGGAACGACCTACCTAAGATTGACATAATGTGCCTTAAACGGTCCGCTTACATCTTCACGATTGGAGCAGTCATAGACGACAAACCTTGGTATCACGATATCAAATGCTTCCTTCAGAAACAAGAGTACCCACCTGGGCCATCCAGGAAAGACAGAAAAACCCTCAGAAGATTGGCTGGAAACTTCTTCCTGAGCGGTGACACTCTCTATAAGAGAAATTTTGACTTGGTCTTGCTTCGATGCGTAGACAGACCAGAAACAGACATGCTGATGAAAGAAATTCATGAAGGATCCTTTGGCACTCATGCCAACGGACACACAATGGCGAGAAAAATTCTGAGAGCAGGGTACTATTGGTTGACCATGGAATCCGACTACTACAAGTACATGAGGAGGTGTCACAAGTGTCAGATATACTCCGAAAAAATTCATGTACCGCCATCACATCTCAAAGTTCTCTCTTCCCCGTGGCCTTTTTCCATATGGGGAATCGACATGATTGGCATGATTGAGCCCAAGGCTTCAAACGGACATCGGTTCATCCTAGTAGCCGTTGACTATTTCACCAAGTGGGTCAAAGCAGCGTCATTCGCTAATGTAACCCGACAAGTGGTGGTCCGATTTATCAAAAACAATATCATCTGCCGCTATGGTGTTCCAAGCGAGATCATTACTGATAATGGATCTAACTTGAACAATAAGATGATGAAAGAGTTGTGCGCAGAGTTCAAGATCGGACACCATAACTCATCTCCCTACCGACCCAAGATGAACGGAGCGGTAGAAGCGGCTAACAAGAACATCAAGAGGATCGTTCAAAAGATGGTTGTAACCTACAAAGACTGGCACGAGATGCTACCCTTTGCTCTTCACGGTTATCACACATCTGTCCGCACTTCAACAGGGGCTACCCCTTTCTCTCTAGTATATGGCATGGAAGCAGTGCTCCCCATAGAAGTAGAGATCCCATCGATCCGGGTATTGATGGAAGCTAAGCTTTCAGAAACTGAATGGTGTCAAAACCGACACGACGAACTAAATCTGATCAAAGAAAAGAGAATCACGACATTATGCCACGGTCAGTTGTATCAACAGAGAATGAAGAGGGTGTTCGACAAAAAGTCCGACCTCGCATCTTCAGGAAAGGAGACCTTGTGCTCAAGAAGATACAATCGTTTCTCACTGATTCTCGGGGCAAGTGGACTCCGAATTATGACGACCCCTATGTGGTCACGAAAGCTTTCTCAGGCGGCGCCTTGAGACTTGCAACCATGGACGGAGAGGAATTTTCCTACCCCACGAATATTAATGTAGTCAAGAAATACTTCGCCTAAAAAAAAACGTCTTGGTGGATTGAAAACCCGAAAGGGCGGTCCAGGAAAAAGTTAGAGACATGAAAAAAAAATCATCCCGATGGATTGGAAACATCAAAGTACAATCCAGGCAAAAGTTAGGGATAGTGGCAAGTAACTATGTTCAACAGAGGCAAGTCCCTCAGCAGCAGTTACATCCATCGGAGGAAAACTCCAGTCACGGTCATCTTCGACAGAAGCTCAGGATGCCCCGAATTCAAAGTTGGTAGAAGGATAGTGGTCGTTATGTTTCAACGTAGCCCTTTTCCCTGTAAATTACCATTTTCTAACTTTGTAAATACTCTTTGGAATCACGCGTTTGGCTGATCTCCATCTTATCAATAAAATTTGAGCCCTTGTGCTTTTGTTTGTACTTCTTATTTATTTTAGCTTTACAGAACGACATTTTAACATGATTAACGATTCTTGACATAAAACAAAAATGAATTTACTTATTAAAACTTTTTCTGCTTTTAAAATAAAGTCGGCAATTTCTTTTGACTGTTGAACATCAAAGGAACATCGGTCGCTTCTCCAGAAGTAATCGAACCTCAAAGTGCAGAATCAACGTACTCCTTCTAACCCAGTACGCCTGAATGAAGGGATCAACTGTGTCAGAGACCTTGTTTCGTCTTACACGCTTCGGCCGAGTTCTTATCTCCTAAGCTCGATCAACGGTATTCCCCGTAGGGACTATCTCTCCTAAGCAAGGTGGAATTGCTATTCTGAACCAACGGTACTTCTTCGCCCCGCGATGGCCGAGTATCCAGTCATGTTCATCTTTTAGTTTGTGTGTCGCATCAGTTTTGTCAGCATAAACATACATGCATCATTGCATTATTGATTTACATTCACATTTCATATTGCATCACTATCACTCTAGTCGGTCTTGTCCCCTAGTGATAAAAGTCCTCTCAATCGAGTTGTCAACCCTTTCCTCGTCAGGAAGTGTTACGTCTGAACGATCTCTCTCCTCCAGTTTATTTCTGGATGGAAGTTGGCTCCTCGACCACTTTGATAACTTGAACCTCTGAAGAACCAGAGGAACTTTCAGTCAGCATCACTCTTCGCCATTGAAGATGATATCCTTGCTTCCCCGGATTAAGGAAAATCCACAGAGAAAGCCCCTTAATCAGAAATTCGGCAGCACACCAGTTTCGCTCCGAAAAGATCACTGATGAAAAGGCCATTGGCACCTCAAAATTGGACCCCATCATATGGCGTTTCTCCAGAAAGATCCCGAGAAAAGTATGATGTAAGATCCCAAGCGACAACAGTTTCCCAAGAGACCTGCTTTCCCCCAGTAGATTCAACAAATGGCGTCTCCAAACAGAGAAGTTTGTGAAACTCTACAACTCAGACGACTGGGTTCCCCAACAAGTCTGACATCAAAATTGTTTCCATCAAATGGCATCTCCCTAGGAAAATTTGGCGAGAAGTTTGAGGAAAACCGCTACGAATAGCGTCCATTGTCAATAAAGTTTATTGACAAAAGAAACTAAGACCAGTTCCTTGGTAGGAAACCAGGATCGAGGGGAAGTTTAAAAAAGAAACTAAGAGCAATTCCTTGGTAGGAAACCAGGATCGAGGGGAAGTTTAAAAAAGAAACTAAGACCAGTTCCTTGGTAGGAAACCAGGATCGAGGGGAAGTTTACTTCAGAAACTGAGACCAGTTCCTTGGTAGGAAACCAGGATCGAGGGGAAGTTTATTTCAGAAACTGAGACCAGTTCCTTGGCAGAAAACCAGGATCGAGGGGAAGTTTACCTTTTCTAAGCATCATTACTTAGCAAAAGAAGATGAATGCGTAGGCTACCATTCATAACCACCATCAAAATTTCGGTTATTCCGATATTTAATCCTCTTGCACCCCGAATGCCCAAATACCTTCGTCATTCACACCTTCGGGTCCAAGAAGATTAAATAGGGGCATCTGTCATACCCCAAATTTTGACCACTAAGATTCCCATCATGGTGCAAATCATCATCACAATATGGATGGACCTTTATGCCTCATCAATCTCCTCAAGGGTTGTTGAGCATCCACTACAATCAGAATTAGGGTTTCAAACTCTCTTTGAGCCTTAGACAAAGGATCAATCAAGAAATGACTTGATCTTCAACTTGTCTAACCTCTCAAACATTCACAATGGATCAAGAGGACTCCCACTTCAAGGATTAAGCACAAGGCTGCTCCCTTCTAGGTGGATCAAGCTTCAAGATCGCCAGTGTCACCAAATTAGAGTTTTGGTCGACCAGGGCCTCCAGATGGAAATTTTCATCTGGGCATGAGTCAATGATTCAAAACATAACCTAATATACTCCATGGAACCCCATGAACCCAATCATCAAGTCAATTTTGCCTCAGGGGATGCATTCATCAAAAATCAGGAATTAGGGTTTCTTGACCTAATTCATCCCTAAGTTGACTTTTGGGACAAGTCATGAACCAAGACCTCAAGACAAGATTTGAGGGTCTCTAATATACCATATTGATCCATTTGGAACAATGGATTGATCCAAGAAGCTTGAGCAACAAGTCTCAATTTCATCTGCACCACAATTAGGGTTTCACGGGAAAAGTCAACTGTAACTTTGACTTTTGATTAGGACATGCTCCCAAACCCTAAGACATGATTCAATATACCCTATGACACCCATGGAACATGTCCATCAAGTTTGATTTAGGTCAAGGACATGATTTCCTGAAGAATTGCACAGTTTGGAATTCATCTGATAAAAAGTCAACTGTGCATCAAAGTCAACTTTGACTTTTTGAGATTTTTCACTAAAATGGATTTTTAACCCTAAAATGATGTTAATGTATGATTGGAATCATCATTCATCAAGAAAAATCAAGAAAAGTGGGATAACTTGTAAAAGGGGTAACCATAAAACTTAGAAATTTTTCTAAGTTATGGAAAAAGTACCACTAATGCACCAACTTTGGAGGACCATAACTCCTAAACCACAAGGCCATTGTGCCCCATTCAAAGCTTGATTTGTAGATCACATTGCCCTCTACAAAAACTTCATACTGACCAATGTCCAAATTCCTCATGGATTTTGAGTTATGGAGTGATCAAAATCAAGAAAAGTCACTTTGTTCCAACACTTAGTGAAAATTTCACTAAGTCAGATTCTACCTCACTTTTTGCCAAATGTAGGGGGATTTTTCACTTGGATTCAAAAGAGATCAAAACCAAACATGTTCAAACAGTTGTTGTATCATGTAAGGGCTTTCCAAAATGGTTAAGAACATTACCAAATTCAACTTACACCATGAGATAAGATATTGACAAGTTACCTTGCTGAAATCTGTCAAAGGCAAGGCAGAATTTGCATTTTGCTCGATTTGCCAAAATAAGCCAAATTCAAATGCTCCTCTCCACTTGGACACATCTGAGGATTGAATCTAAAGGGGACAATCACTGAGCCAAGCCTCCAAAGTCCTTGGAACAAGAAATAGCATGTTGAACCTAGAATGGCCAAAATAGGGACAAGACTCCAAATTTGGATTGAAGCATTCAATGGAAGCATCAAGGTGGCATGGACTGAGCCATTCTCATCTGAAATCAATCAAGGCTTATCCAAGACCAAGGGAACCACAGCCCTGTGCCCTAACCTCTAGTCAATGGCTAGAGGAGACTTGCATTTTCATTGGCCAACATTGAACAAACACCTGCTGCAGTTTCCATTCACTGTGGATCCCTAGACAAACTTGCTCTACTATAAATAGAGCTCAATTGTGTTCAGTTTAAGTACGCCAAAGGCCTACAACACTTGCCTTTCTCAAAATCTCTTTCTCTTGGCAAAAATGCCTTTCTTAGCAAGGTAGCTATCGGGTTTTGAGCTAGAGGGCAATTCCACTCAAACCAATCACTCACACACCTCATATACATCACATATGAGCCGATCAAACACTTAAACAACAATTGGAACACTGATTTCTCAGAATCACCAGTCAATTGCTCAAGGTTTTAACCAAAGTCCAGTTGAGATACCATGAAGTGATCCAGCCAATTTCCATCAAGTCCAAGCATTCAAACACACTCCATAGCACCTAGGGAAGCTGTTCAGATCATCACAACACAACTGTAACACCTCCTACACCAATCACGATCACCATCTGCAAGTGGTAAGCATGAGCTCTTCTAACTCTATGATCCATGCAATTTTTGCTGCACAATAATTTGGCCATATGTTCATAATCATGCATGGAATGTTTTCCCTTAATTAATTGCATTGTTTGAATCGTGTATCAAAAATCCTAGCCTTCATGCAGAAATTAGGGTTCTTGAGGTTTCTTCGTGATTTCATGTTTTATGTTTAATTTAAATGAAATTAAATGCTATAGACATGATCGTGAGGTTGAAACGAGTTGATTGGTATGTGGATTGCATGATATGATTACGTATTCAGTGAGATTGAATGGAAAATGCAAATCTGGGAAACCCAGAACACGCGCGTGTTCTTGGTGTGTTCTTGGCGCCATTTTCAGAAATTTGAATATTTGAATTTTGTGATTTTTGTTTAATTGATTCAAAAATTAATTTCTCTCTGAGTTTTAATGATTTTGAGTTGATTCTTTTTTTAATAATTCACAAAAATGTTAAAATATTTTATTTTCCTAAAAAATCCCAAAAATATTATTTATTTTGTATAATTGATATTTTTGCAAAGAATTAATGTTTTAATTGTTTTTGACATTTAAAATATTTTTTCCACCTTGATTTTGCAGCTTTTAATGCTTTCTAATTATTTTGTAGGTCAATACTTAATTTTTGGAACATTAATCCAAGATCACAATTTGTTTTCCATATGTTAAACAATTTTGATCATTTTAATTAAATTTTTATTCAATTAAAACACATTTTGAAAACAAATTAGGGTTTTTGGATTAATTCAAGCCCCACTCTTTTTCTTTATAACTTTTGGGCCTCTTGAGAGAGTGTAAGACCCACCCCCCCTTGCACAAAAACATTTTGGGCCTCACCTATTGTATAAGTCCCTCTGTACAAGTAAACGGTACGATCGTCGTCCGTTTAAACCATCTGGGCCTCTCCTTGAGCTATAAGACCCATTCAATACCTTTGGGCCTCTAATAGAGTGTAAGACCCAATCCCCTTTTAACCAAAACATTTTGGGCCTCACTTATTGTATAAGTCCCTCCGCGTTAAAAGAAAACCTCGGCGCGATCGCCATTTTTAACGGAAAAATCATCTGGGCCTACCCTCGTGTTATAAGCCCCACTCTTTTTCTTTAAAACTTTTGGGCCTCTTGAGAGAGTGTAAGACTCATCCCTTTGTACAAAAAACAATTTTTGGGCCTCAGTCACTTGTATAAGTCCCTCTGTACAAACTCAAACAATGCGCTCACTGATAAAACCCTGGGCCTCTCCTTGAGCTGTAAGCCCCAAACCTTTCTTTTTCAAAGCACTTTCTCCTTTGATTTTGAATATACTGTTGTTTTCAATCTTTCTTTGTTGAACAACTAACCAAACAGCATGGAAGCTCTACAACCGAGTAAGTGGTTATTGCTTTCATTTACCGCTTTCATATACATATAACTGTATTGTGGGGCTGTTTCACTGTAAGTCTTCTTTCATAAACTCATATCAACTGTGTAATAATAGTATAGATATTTAGAGTTTCCCCAGCAACTACTTCTAGAACTAGGTGACGCCGTTTCGTTCGTAGAAATAGACACCTAGATCCCCAATAGGATCACCAGATACAGTCTTCTCTTCGGCTGTCCTCATTAGGAATTGTTAAGGAACTCTACTCCCAAAGATGAATGTATTCTCTGTGAATGGCATGTTTGAGTTTCTTCCAAATTCTCGAACTTTCCTGACATGATCTATTCCTTGTGGATAGCTTGCCTTGAATTTCTCGGGGTTTGGGGACCCACGGGCTTCTTAAAAGCACCGGCCTCCTCTTGGGCATCGTACAAGGACCCACAGGCTTCCTAAAAGCAACCTCGCCTCCTCTTGGGCTTAGTACAAGGACCTTACGGCTTCTTAGAAGTATTCACAGCCTCCTCTTAGGCTTCGTACAATGATCTCTTCCTCCGGGAATGATAGCCTCCTCTTGGGCTTCGTACAAGGACCCGTCGGCTTCTTAAAAGCTTCCAGCCTCCTCTTGGGCTTCATACAAATTGTCCCGACGACCTCCTAGAGGTATAGGAACATAAATTAGTCATCTGCATAGAACAATTCTTTCATAGAGTCTACTACTGTTTCTTAAAGCACAGTACAAAAGATAAAACTCTAGACTTGGACAGTCTAATATCCTTGAGTCTCAAAGACATTCTCAAGTGACCCCTTCGTTAAATAGGAAGAAAACCCGTAGACTCGGACAGTCTAAATACCCTTCGAATTTCCCACTTCCTTAAAGAACAGGAAATAACCCGGATCCCTGAATCAAATCCTTGAGTACAACATTGCTCATATAAGAACTGATTTTCTCTTTCAAAATCAGTATACTGGACCTGTCACGTAACTGAAACAGTAACCCTAGCCTCCTCTTGGGCTTTGTACAATGATCCTCCCCAGCAGAGTCAAACAATGTTTAGCCTCTCTCTCGGGCTTTGTACGAGACACATAAGAGACTCCCTCGTTGAGTCACTCGCAACTTTAGCCTCCATTTCGGGCTTTATACGAGATACAAAAAGGTTCTTATTGAGCCAAACAAATTTTCGCCTCCATCTCGGGCTTTGTACGAGATACAAAAACTCTCTTGTTGAGTCAAATTAGCCTCCATCTCGGGCTTTATACGAGATACCAAAAGATTCCCTCATTGAATCAAAACCTTTCAGCCTCTCTCTCAGGCTTTGTACGAGACACATATTAGCCTCCTCTTAGGCTTTGTATAAGAAAACCACTGGTTGATCCAATCAACCTTTTAGCATCAAAGTTGTGCCTCGTTCACAGTACACAAACATCAACAACTCCTTCCCTTTCATCTAATCGCTGTAAGCGGCAAGCCTCTGGATCATCTACATCCATGCCACTGTCCCTCTTTTAGCATGAGAAATTCCTAAGGAAAGATGGCATTGCTCTACACTGAGTTAAAGTCTTCTCCTTCAGGATAAAACCCCCTATAAAGGAAATTATGGCATTGCTAGGATCCGCGTATCCCGGTTAAAGTAATCCTCCCTTTAAAACCAGTCACCCAACAGTTGTGACAAAAACAAACCCCTCTTTAGAGATGACAAATTCTCTCTAAAGCTGAGACCTTTTAGCTTCACATCTTGGGCTTTGAACAAGATACAAACTACCTTTTGCTTCACGTCTTGGGCTTTGAACAAGACACCAAAAACACCCATTTCCTCCCATAGATTAGGAGGAACTACGAACGCTCTGATTTCCCTGTTTCGATAAACGGGAATACGTAGGCATAAGATTGAAAGAAAAGATCTTAGCGAGCACACTAAACAAAAACCAAAAATCCCATACTCTCACATCAAAAAGCATAAGTCCTAACGCCCTAATCCTTGTTCCCCACCAGAGAGAAAAAAAAGAAAGAAAACAGTATTGACGAAAATACAAATAACCAGTACAAAGGCCCCCCCACATTGATAGCATCCGTAACCTAACAGACCGCTGTTTAAACTCAGTATGCAAAGCAGGGTTAATTGGAGACATCTATTTCCCTTCCTTATTCAGCTCACAATAGGATAAAAAATGAATCGACCTATAGTTAAAACTCAACCGCAGAGAGCGACCAGCGCTTAAGAACCGCGTCCAAAATCGCTCGCTACACATATTAAGTGTCTCAACACTTCGTTAGAATATGTACTTATGCTAGGGTTGAGATTCATCAACTATCTATCTCTATAGATTATGATTCCTAACCTTTTAGGAAACCTCACCTAAGCATTTCATCAAAACCATTTCCTTAACCATGTCCTACATTGGTGTTGTAGGGAATTTGTTTTGATGATCAGTATGTCTCCTACATACTGTATTAGATTAATGCAAATACTCCCACTAACCTTCTTGTGTGCACAAGATTTAAACTTGACATTTATTAATCCAAGTTTTCATAAAACTTCATTAATAAAAAAATATTCATCTCCAAGAAGTTTGCTCTAATCCATAATTGAATTTAAACAACTTATTCTTCTTTTAGAATCACGATCATTTATGATCATTTCTAGATCTTGTGCTACATGAACCAAATTATCCAAGAACAATTCCCTTGTTGAATTGGTTCATATTCCATTCTCATGTATGTATTTTCTGGTGCTTGAATTTCTTCAAGTTCTATATCACTCCCACTGGTTCCTTTAGATACACAATGTCTCTAAAGGAAGACTCCAGTTCTATCGATAAAACAATTTTGTCCCATAACGTGTTATAGAATATGTGTCCCTTATTTCCACTGGGATACATCCATAAATACATCTTCATCTAGATTGTAATCAAGTTTACTTAATAAACCTTACAATCTAGATGATCATAAAGACAAACTAGGTACTCTTACCTCCATATTAAATATGGTGTCTCTATGACTACTTTAAATGGAATTGGTTATGGATATATATAATTGTATGTAAAATAATTTATAAAAGAGTCACAAAGATATAATTGAACTATCTTAAATCGATCAATGTCAAACATGATAAGATTTAAATGGGCATTATATTCTTTATATAGGTATTTACCATAGCGAACAATTCGCATGACCTTAATACCCTATTGAGTTGTTTCCTTCTACTTCACACTTGAACTCTTCTCAAAAGAATTCTAACTCGTGTCAAATATGTAAGTTTCAAATCTTATTTGATCCATCCCATATTTATTATAGATGAGCTTATCAAGATTGTAGAATTCAAAATCTACTACTTGATTAAGTATTGAAAACATTGTTTGGATAATCATGACAACACTTGTCCATTATCAAAACATGCACTCCTCATCTTGTCAGTACAAGACTTAGAATTAATGTTTTTTTTACTAAATGAAACTTAATAACAATTATTTGGTTTCATTCCAAGCTCTAATATAAGTCTAATCATAAGCTCTTATAGTCAATGAAACATATTGTTCCATTATAGACGTAAGCTGACTCAAATTATAATCAATGTCCTACTTCTTAAGAGACTCTTCACATTCTTATAAATGTAAGATCAACATCTAGTATCACATACTCAAGATGTAAGTAGACAATTTGAATTTCTATAACAAATCATATGAAGAAAAAGTCTTACTTTTTTCTTCTACTTGACTCTTTTGATAACCATTAGCAGTTTTCTTCTTTCAACACATGAAATCACTGTCTTCCTTTATAACCGTGTTTTTCTGCCAAAATTCAAAGGAATATAAAATGAATCTCATTCCTTTTATAATTGATCTATTTAGCATCATAAACTACTTTATTTTCTTTTCAACAAGATGTGGTGGATATATTTAAAATTCATTCATAATGAATCTAATATACCAATTCGAGACAATCTCAAATAACACTTGTGACCAACTATTTGGTCTATCATAAATCCAAATTTGAAATCTCAAAACTATTTTAGATCCATTTGGATTCCTAAATTTTATAGAAAAGACCTTGAAAATTTTACATTTCTCATATCTTGTATTTCTTGTTTTAAAAGAAAATTCTCGTGGTTAATGATCATATCATTCTCCATGACGACTACACTTATGAGATATGTTATATCTAGACATTCAAATTGATCCTTCTCATAAGTATCGTTCTTAAAAATCTAGTTATATTCGGTTGTTAGGAATTGGTTGTTCGAGAACATATAATTTTTCTTGTGCTTGAGAATAATTCTCAATTTATGTACCAATTCAGAAACTCCTTTCTGATCCTTACATCCTTTATAAGGATATTTCACAGTAAAATATAAAATAAAATGCAAAAGAAATTCTAAATACAAAAACGTGTAAAAAGATTGTATCAAAATCATTTTAATAAGGACTTTTATTAAAATGCTCCCACTATTTTTACTCAAAACAAATGACCCTCAACATTTGATTCGGAAAATCCCGTTGGAAGATTTTCTAGCGGGTTGAGATCCATATTTCACTTTGTTTTAAGTCCGCGTAGGCGGATTACACAAAACTCTGTTTATTTAGGTAGGAACTCTTTCCAATTGTATCTAATACAACTCTCGAATTTTATCAATTAAGTGAATAACTCTTTATTCTAATCCATCTTTTGGATTGTTCTCAACTCTTACTTCTAAACATATATAATCCTATTATAATTAGTTTAGTTAAGCCAAACCCAAAAATTTAGCAGTTGGATATTACATTTATCCCATCGCACCTTACTAATATAAAACATGCACCTCGCGTCAGGCGAAACCTACATTATTCGATACTAGTCTTGATGAGTGCTAAATTTTGGAAAGCAACTAACTTAATATTTAATTGAAGGGATTTTAATTAAATTTGGTCTTACCGGTTTGTGTATCTCATACACTCAGATAATTGTGTATCTTATACACACACATACAAACATACATTTCACGCATCACATACATAAAATAAAAGTTAGAAATACGATTATGACCACCTAAAATGCAAGAATTAAATAAACTACTTTATTACAATTCTTTGACCCACGAGCAAGCTTCTCAAGCCTCTCCACCGACATCATCGTTTGGCGTTGTCTTCTCTTCAACTCTTGAACTCGAACAATTTATAATATTTAAATAAATAAAATAATAATTAAATAGCACGACACGCAGGTCGTATTTAATTACAATAAACCACGACACGTAGGCCGTATTTAAATAGAATAAATCACGACACGCAAGTCGTATTTAAAATAAACAAACGCCAAAATCTAAGGTCATAACCGTATACCAATTTATTTAATAATTAAATAATTAAATAATAAATAATAATAGATTATCAAATTACAAATATTGACGCATCAACACTTGACGTTTTTGTGAACTCTAAAGGCACAACTCTTGCACCGTCACAAACCCTAATGCATAAGCATTCAAACCATCAAAACGTAATGATCGACTATTCAATATGATTGATCAAAATGTCATTGCTTCACCATACAAATGTCGGATTCCGAAGCAGAATGCACATTGACCTTTCAAATGTATAACAATCATTACACTAATCAATGGACGAAACAAAATAGTGTATCAAATACACTAACTTCGCATTAGAAATATTTATATCATATATAAATTTATCAATTATATTTATATCACTTATGGATTATCGATGTATCGCTGCTTCACCATACAAATGTCGGATTTCGAAGCATAGTCAACACCGACATCCAAATTATACAAATAATAATGTCAATATTTAATTTTAAATAATAAACACTTTATTATTTTATTGATAAATAATAATAAACCTTTTATTATTATTATTATTATTATTATTATTAATATAAAATAATAGTCAACTAACCTAACCTTGTTAGTCTTCAGAACAAGCATATGCAGCTTACAACAAATGAATGGAAAAACCATTACGGTTTACCTTGCTTTACGACAGCCCAGCCAATGGATGCTTTTATAGCAACACAATCTCAATCTCTCTTGAACATTACATCATACATGCAATTAAATAGCAATAAAAATAGGCTATTACATAAAACACATATACTGAAAACGTTAATTTTAAGACCAAAACAAAATCATGGCACAACGTCAATCATTCGGCCTTTAATCGATAAACTATTTCAATTTTAAGACCAAAACATTGCGACAACATTACGATCAACATGTATCGCAATATAAAAACATAATTTAAGTCCAATTCAATCACTAATATAATTATATCATTATATAATTATTAGACATATTTGAATATAATGATTTAATTAGAACCGAAGCTTTGATACCACTGTTGGGATTTAAGAGGGATTTTTCAAAAAAAATTTAACCTCTTAGCGGAACAATCCCGATAAACGGATCTTGATTAAACCATTAATCACAAATCAAACACGGACTCCGAATTACTTCTTGAAGCGTGCTTTAACTTTGATCACGAACGTGGAAAATACCATCGTCTCTACGAAGTCCACGCGAGTACAAAATGGAACGCGGTGCTAGCCGTCTCTTGTTCTGAGAAAATTGACAATTAGGATTGGTAGGGAAAAGAGCTCCTCTATTTATAGAGAGCTTCTAAAACCCTAATGCTCTTATTTTGGGCTTTTCCAAAACAAGTCCAATCTTATTTTAATTAAAACTATTTTAATTAAATAATATATTGTTTATATTTAACTAAACTCTTTTAATTAAATATTAATTAAATTAAATCATATTTAATTTAATCAATTGTCAATTCTCATTTATTTAATTAAATCTTATTTAATCAAATAAATTATATTTTGTTAATTTATTAAATAATACAATTAACATTTAATTAAATTAAATCTTATTTAATTTAATCATTCGTTCCATTGTCAGTACTCTTTGCGTGTGACCCTGTAGGTTCTCGTAACGTTGTCAATAATATTAAATCACATATTTAATATTATAAACAGTGAGCGGTATCTAGCAACACATCACTGCTACCCAAGTGACGAGAATGTCGTGTGATCTGACATAACCTTTCTGTGATAATGATCATGTGTACAATTACCCTTTTGCCCTTATATCTATATTGAACACAAGGCATAGAATGTGTTACCCTTGTATAGTCCAATATTTTATTCCTTGATCCCCGAGTATACTTGATAATAACAAATAAGCTAAATATTTGATATCGACTTATTTGAGCACGGCCATGCATTTTACAATCATACCCTATCAAGGGGCCCACAGATATTACTCCCGTATATGCAGGAGGGGAAAATCCCATCTAGGTCACTCATGTCCCTCAGCATGATTTGTAAAGTACCCATCAACCATCTTTATGTTCATCCTGTTACGGACAACGTTTGATTGGTAATAAAGTACTCGACTCCTCATCTAGGGTCCATAGTGGTTTCAGGTCGAAGGGTGGTATACACCATTATCACTATGAGAATAACTTATGACACTTATATAACAAACTATGTAGTATTCTCGTGGTGGGTCAATCCAGTATAAATATTACTCATAATATTTATACCTACGTGAAAACTTGATATCTCATATCTATGACCAGTGAGATACAGTCATCAATCTACTCACATAATAGTCTCTATGCATTACTGTTGTCCTATTTGACAGTAAAGCTTGACTACGGATAATTTAAGAATAACGTCCTTATGTTTAATGAGGTCTCACGATTAAGTCAAACTCAATAGGCATTAATAGACTAATTATTCTAAGGACTTTATTATGTCATATACATATAACATAATAAATACAATGCCTAATAAGTATATATATTAACAAACAAAATATATATCAAGGTCAAGATACAAAAGCATATTAAGCCAATATTGATTGGCTATTAGGGCTTATTCCAACAGAGACATGCCCAGCGGACGAGCTGAACAGGCTGCAAGAGAGGTTCAAGTCCATCTCAGCTGAAATGGAGAAGGTGGGCAAGGAGCTGACTGACTGCAAAAACCAGAACAAGGCCCTAGTCGAGCTTCAAGAGAAGTTGAAGGAGAGGTTGAGGAACGCTGAGGAGGAGAGGAAACGTCTCTTGGCGAGGAACGTCGAGCTGGAAGAAGCTATTCGCCCGGCTAAGGAGGAAACCGAGGAAGACAGGTTGTTGACTTCGCAGGCAGCGCTATTGCTAAACTAAGGGAAGCCGAGCAGGATAACCTTGTGGCGGCTGACATAGGTTTCAGGAATGCCGTGCAGCAGCTTCGGGTTCTCAACCCCGACCTCATAACTGAAGGAACTGACCCCGACTACGAGGTGGTCGACGGTCAGATCGTGCAGCCAATGCAAGAGGAAGAGGTCGGCGGAGGGGCAGACGAACACGAGCAGCCAGAGGGGACCGTCGCCGAGTAGGTTTTTCCTCTCTCGTTTTGATTGGCCTGCGAGCCATTTTATTTTTCTGATGCCTATGCCCGGCCTGCGTGCCAGGGGCTTTTTGACACTTGTTTGTAATACCTGTATAATGGGCTTCTGCCTGCTTAATGCATTTTTGTTTATCTGCGCGTGTGATGTTTGTATATTTTCGCTTGTGCGTGATGTTATTGTATTTGCCATACTTTATTTATTTTTGTCTAAGTAATAGAGGTTTTGGGAATTTGCTCGACTTCGATAATCCTCGACCGCGTGGAGAGCTGGCCGAGTGGTCGGAGGTGTATTTCGACCTTCAACGAGGCTAAGAGCTCGGTCGAGGTCTTAGCTTCGCGGCGTGAACTTCCCATCGCGAGCTGGGTGTTCTGCCTAATTGGTACAATGACGATGGAGCTCGATTGAGGTGTCCCCGTCGGATTAAAAGTGCTCGCGCACACATAACGTAACCCTTGATCATCGTGTTTTGTATAGGGGTGTCATTCTTGTACCCTAGTGCATCCCCGTAACCGCGATGCTAGTTTGTCGCAGGCAGTGCTTAACTGTAGTATTGTTTAAGCTTCTCAGCGTTCCATGGTCGAGCAAGTTCTTCCCCGCGCAGAGTTTCGAGGAAGTAGGCTCTTGTCCCCGTTTTTGCACAAACGCGGTACGGGCCCTCCCAGTTCGCGACGAGTTTGCCTTCTCGCAAATCTTTCTGGTTCCTTCGTAGGACGAGGGTGCCTACCTGAAAATCACGTTTGATGACTTTGTCGTTATAACGTAAAGTTATTTTTTGTTTTAGTGAGGCTTCTCGGAGAGAAGCGCCCGACCGTGTCTCCTCGACGAAATCGAGCTCTTCCCTCAGGGCTTCGTTGTCGCGTCTCCATCGAGGGGGGCTTCCGTCCTCCTCGAGGGTTCCCTGATCTCCACGAGGATCACCACTTCTGTTCCATAGGTCAAACGAAAGGGGGTCTCCCCGGTCGTGGAATGTGGGGGTGTTCGGTAGGCCGAGAGGACGCTGTGTAGCTCCTCGACCCACCGTTGTTTGGTGTCGCCTAATCGACGTTTCAATCCTCAGAGGATTACTCTGTTCGCCGCTTCGGCTTGCCCGTTCGTTTGAGGGTGCTCGACCGACGTGAAGTGCTGCTTCGTGCCCAGTTTGGTGACGAAGTCTTGGAAATTCCTGTCGGTGAACTGTGTTCCGTTGTCGGTGACAATAAATTGGGGCACGCCGAATCGGGCGAGGATGTTTCCCTTGTAGAAACGTAGTATGTTGAAGGCCGTGATTTTGGCTAATGCTTCCGCCTCGATCCACTTCGTAAAATAATCCACCCCGACGATGAGGTATTTGTTTTGATACGATCCCACGACGAAGGGTCCGAGGATATCCATTCCCCACCACGCAAAAGGCCACGGGGAGGACAGTGCTTTGAGCTTGTTAGGAGGAGCGAGGTGCATGCCCCCATGTCGCTAGCATCTATCGCACTTCTTGACGTGTTCCTTGGCGTCCAGTTGCATGGTGGGCCAGTAATACGCTGCCCGAAGTGCTTTACGGGCTAAAGATCGCCCGCCGAGGTGTTGTGCATTGATTTCCTCGTGGATTTCCTGGAGTATACCGGGGACCTTGGTCTCCTCGACACACCTGAGGAGGGGGATAGAAAACCCTCAGAGGTATAGCTTATCCTCGACTATCGTGTACGAGCACGCCCGCCGCTTGACCATCCCCGCTTCCTTGGGGTCTTCGGGCAGGCTGCCAGTCATGAGGTACTCGTATACCGGGGTCATCTAGCAATTGCTGTCCCCAATGGCGTTCACGTCCGCCGCCGGAATGGGTTTGTCGATGCTCGGGCGGGAAAGCACTTCTTGCATGACAGATTTGTTTCCGCCTTTCTTCTTGGTGCTCGCCAATTTGGACAAGACATCTGCTCGGGTATTGTGCTCGCGAGGGATGTGGGTGATCGGTAAATTAGCACGTGTACTATTTTAACGATGTAGTAATAAGTGGGGTTATCCCCTGAATTGATCTCTTGAGGATTGCGTATAATTTGTAAGTGCAGATGTTATTTCAATTAGACAAAAGTTCCTTTTTGGGGGTTTTGATTTTTAAACTAATTCTAATGACAGAAAGAAATAAGCAGAATAATAAAATGACTTTAACAATTATGAGAAATTGTGCTAGGAAAGGTATATGAATTGCTCAGCAAGAACCCTAAATTATCCTCAAAGATGCCTCCAAACCTTAATTTTGCTAACACTCAATTATTTTTCTTAAATTCCTTAACCAAAAAACCTTTGATAGTCCCCTTGACCCTAATTCCTTAGCAGTCAAGAGAGAACATCAAGCAATAGATCTGACAAGGTCTTTTAGTCACTACGGGGTATCCATATTCCTAGGCAATATCTACCGTAATGTATTATGCAAAATAATAGATTGGTTTTTCAGGCCAAATCCCTAATCGTAAATAGTTACCAATTTGTACGATCGAAAAAAGTATGAAATAATTTGCATAATAAAAGATTAAGGTAAGAAAGCAAATCTCATTGACTAATTCAGAAAATGTTCATTACCTAACAATTCAGGGACACCCCCTAGCATTGGGGGGTTTAGCCTCTCATAATATTCAAAACAAAAACAATAATAAGATTAAAAGTAGACATTACAATTTGATCGGATTGAAAATGATCCTTCAATTGCTTCCGCGCATGAACGATCTTTCTCTCCAAATCTCCTTGATCGCCTCTCACTATCGTAACTTTGTTCGTGAAGTCAAAAGTGTCTTCTCTCCTTTCCAAACCTTGCCTAAGTAATTCCCAAAACAATTTTAACTATACGAAATTCCAAGAATACCCCTCAGAGCACTACACTCAGACAGTATGAAAAGAATATAAAAATTTCCTCTCCCAGGCTTGCTGACACGGGCACCCGTGTCAGCCCTCTGTTTCTTTTGCACAAACAAGTTTACCCCCAGGCCTGCTGACACGGGCCGTGTCAGCTGACACGGGCACCCGTGTCAGCCCTCTGACTCTTGCCCCATTTCTTCATTTCCTTGCTTCTCCTGACACGGGCCGTGTCAGCTGACACGGGCATCCGTGTCAGGCTTCTGGCTTCCTACTTAAACTCTTCCGAAACATGCGATTTTTATCGTTCTTTCGCACCGATTCCTCTTGAATTTTTGTATAAACCTGAGTACACTAAAGGACACAACCAAGGCAAAAATATGGTAAAAGAGATGTAAAACAAATAAACAAAGACAAAATATTAATTAAAACAAATAGTGAAATAACGTATGAAAACGACTGATCAAACTCCCCCAAACTTAAATCGTTGCTTCACCTCAAGCAACAAGCTTGCATAAATATTTTTCAGATCAAACGGTATATATCAAATGAAAGACTTGTGAAGGTAAGGTGTATCGATACTCATACGTGAGTCTTTGTTCCGATCAGTTAAAACTAGTTCTCTTGGTAATCGTCCGTTAACAAAGGTATTACACAAACACATACCATGGTAAAACCACGGACCCAAATCCTCCTTTCGGTTACCTCTCCAACTATGCTCTGGGCTTAAGTCTTTTCTTCGATTTTCTACCCCTTTCATTCGGATAATCAGATTAAGGCAATTTTTCGTTTTCCCTCACATGTACAAGATTGATCGAAACTTTTTCTAGGCACCATTATCTATTTTTCTCGCTCATTGGCGTTTATTAGTCCACTTTGGGAGGACAATTGAGACTCAACCGTCGTTAGGCTAAGTAACCGGGTGAGGGTTACCCAACTTAGAAGGACATGTTGTCTTTATCGCCATTATTCTTTTTTTTTTCGGTGCCTTAGGTCATTCTCTCAATCAACCCTGTACATGCAATTCTTTTTAGTCATGCCGGACTATCACTATGAACTAATCGGGGAATACTTCTCAAATCCAAGTACTTTGGCACAAATCTACACGTTGGACTTGTTTCCTTACTCCAGGGAATCTAGGGTGTTCGGATCATTCCTAAGTTTTCAAACTTTCCCTATGTCCCTAATTCTAACTCCTCTTCCCTCAAACTCTATATACTTTCTTGACCACCTCAAAATCACAGTATTCACAAGAAAAATTTTAACGGTTCAAATTCGTGGAGAATTCAGAATGGTTTTCAACACACAAAACAGACGTGACCCGTACAAAAAGGAAAAACTAAAAGCAGTAAATCCTCCCCCAAACTTGAACTACACATTGGCCCCAATGTGTTGGAACAAGAGCGAGAGAGGTCACTCACAGAGATCCTTCTCAGGATGCCGACGGTAATGCAACACCACTGCTACATCATCGTTTGCACATGTAGGATCCAGATTATTTCCTGCAACCAAAACAAAACAAATAGCAAAAAGAAAGAAATTAATCAGACAAGCATGGGTTGCCTCCCACGTAGCGCTTCGTTTAACGTCTCATGGCTCGACGGGTTACTCCCCAAAGCTATGGAGGATACTTCAGCTTACACACCTTGTCTCTTGACTTTTCCGCCACAAAAAACCAGTCAGGTTCAGAGATAAGCGCTACTTTGTCCCTTAAGTCACCTCCAACCTCCATATACTTCCGTTGATGTTTCTTTTTCTTTCTCTTCTTGATTTCATGAATAGACCTTGAAGTGTTGCCATGTACAATAGATGACCAATATACTGCAACCTTAGAGATTATGCCCGAGACTTTTTCAGGTGGTGGTCTTGCACTTCTGCTTTTTCCCACTATTTGGATCATTCCAACTGAAGTTTGATTTCCTTCACCTACACCCTGCTTCTTGATATCCAACACTTTTAAAGTTATTTCCTCCTCAAAAGATTTCAATGTCAGAGTACCTTTTTCAATGTCCATATTGCATCTACTAGTGACCAAGAATGGTCGACCAAGAATGATGGGAGTCTCTTCATCCTCAGGAATATCCATTATCTCAAAATCAACTGGAAAGACGAATTTATCAATCATCACCAACACATCTCCAGCTAACCCATATGATTGCTTAGTTGTGTGGTCAGCAAATTTAAGATTTGTTCTCCCATCACTCACCTTCCCAATTCCCAACTTTTTAAAAATAGATAATGGCATGAGACTTACACTCGCACCTGAATCAATGAGGACTTTCTTGAAATTTATGTTTTTTATGGTGCAAGGTATTGCGACCGATCTGGGATCCTTCTTCTTGATTGGGATCTTCCTTTCCGGCGAGATTGTACTGCACTTATCCTTTGGAACAACCGGCTCATCTCCAACAGGTCTTTTATTAGTTATCACTTCTTTCATGAATTTCTTATACAAGGGCATTTGGTCGAGTGCTTCAAAGAATGACATATGGACTTCTAACTTTTTGAACATTGAGATAAATTTCTCAAATTCCTTCTCTTTAGGATCTTTCTTTGTCACTCTCTGAGGGTAAGGTAGCTTAATATGTGGTTTAGCCTCCTCTTTCTTTTTCTCTTCAGTTGGCTTCACGGGTGGTAAAGCTCTTTCTGGTTCTTTCCAGTTTTCTCTCACTTCCAGATCCACCTCTATACATTGATAATCATTTGTTTCCATTTCTTCCTCTTCTTCCATAACTCTCTGACTTCTCGTTGTGACAACATTAACATTCTCATGATTTTTTGGATTCGGTATTGTTGCACTCGGGAGGGATCCTTGAGCATGCATGGAGAGTTGTTGTGCTATTTATCCCAACTAAACTTTAAGATTTTTGATAGCAGCTGTATTATTCCTTTGATTATTTTTGGTCTCTTCTTGGAGTTGCATACTATGAGTTGCCATCTTCTCAATTGCTATCTCCCATTGTGCTTTTTGGGGAGCCTGTTGTTGGAATTGTTGTTGAGGTTGTTGATATTGTTGCTGGTATGGTTGGTGATATTGGATGGGTCCTTGCTTTGGAACATTCCCTTGTTGATCCGTCCAGGAGAAATTTGGATGATTTTTCCACCCCGGATTATAAGTATTGGAGTAGGGATTGTTCTGCCTCAAAATTTTAATTTCTTCTAACTGTTGTGCTATAGCAACACATTGCATGGCGAAGTGAGGCCCCCCCACAAATTTCACAATTTACTGCTTGAACTAGTTGAACCTGAGCCACAGTCTGAGTACCAAGATTCATCTTCTTAAGTCTTCTCTCGACTTCGGCTGCAATCTGGTCTTCCATCTTTACCACTTGCTCAGTAAGTTTCAAATCAATCATCCTTTCTGGTTGGCTCATAGTGCGATCATACAACTCCAAATGCCTTTTTACGGCTATGGCTTCAATGATCTTTTTGATACCAGTGGCTGTTGTAAAATTAGATGAGCCATCGGCAGCTGTATCAATTAGTTGCTTGCTCTTCAATTGGAGGCCATTGATGAAGTTTTGCATCTGTTTGGTTGCATCCATGTTATGAGTAGGACATGCAACCAACAACCTCTTAAATCTCTTATATGCATCTCCGAGTAACTCTCTCTCCTTCTGCTTAAAACTTACTATATCATACCTTTTTCGAATGTACACCGAGGCGGGAAAGTACTCATTCAAAAATGTTGTCTCCATCTCTTGCCAAGCGGTGATACTCCTGGCAAGTAAGGAATAAAACCACTATTCTGCATCATCTGACAAGGTAAAAGGGAACATGACCAGCTCTTTGGCTTCTTCAGAATATCCTTCAATTTTTAGTGACGTGCTCATAGTTAGAAACCTTTGGAGGTGCTTATTGGCATCTTCATTAATTTTTCCCGTAAAAGGTCTCCTCTCGAGCTGTCGGATGGTGGATGGATGCAACTGAAAGTGGTCAACATTAACCGGTTGATTTACGATGGTCAACCGTCCTGTTGGAGCATTTGCTCTTCCATAGTCCCCCAGAAGACTCTCTACTAGAGGGGGATCAACAACCATGATAAGAGCTTCCGGCTCTGAATCTGTGCCAGAATCTGTGTGCTCTGAGTGCCCTAAAACTGACTCTTCTTTCTCTTGCTCAGAAATTATTGGTTCTGAACTCGACGCGGCCAGTCTTTCTAGTCTAGCTTGACGACGTCTAGCGTGCAAAGATCTCTCTGGTTCTGCGTCAAAAGAAAATTCAGCTGAGGCTTTACCTCGCATACACAGGTTAGGAAATTATTAGTAATAATAAAAAAAAATAACAGGAAAATAAGATAAAAAAAAATTTTGGTCACAGAGTGACAAAATTCCAATTGAATTAAAATCAACACTTATAATTTGGCAGTCCCCGGCAACGGCGCTAAAAACTTGGTCGGTAAATTAGCAAGTGTACTATTTTAACGATGTAGTAATAAGTGGGGTTATCCCTAGAATCGATCTCTCGAGGACTGCGTATAATTTGTAAGTGCAGATGTTATTTCAATTAGACAAAAGTTCCTTTTTGGGGGTTTTGATTTTTAAACTAATTCTAATGACAGAAAGAAATAAGCAGAATAACAAAATGACTTTAACAATTATGAGAAATTATGCTAGGAAAGGTGTATGAATTGCTCAACAAGAACCCTAAATTATCCTCAAAGAGATATGCCTCCAAACCTTAATTTTGATGACCCTCAATTATTTTTCTTAAATTCCTTAACCGAAAAACCTTTGATAGTCCCCCTTGACCCTAATTCCTTAGCAGTCAAGAGAGAACATCAAGCAATAGTTCTGACAAGGTCTTTTAGTCACTACGGGGTATCCCTATTCCTAGGTAATATCTACCGTAATGTATTATGCAAAACAATAGATTGGTTTTTCAGGTCAAATCCCTAATCGTAAATCGTTCCCAATTTGTACGATCGAAAAAAGTATGAAATAATTTGCATAATAAAAGATTAAGGTAAGAAAGCAAAATCTCATTGACTAATTCAGAAAATCTTCATTACATAACAATTCAGGGACACCCCCTACCATTGGGGGGTTTAGCCTCTCATAATATTCAAAACAAAAACAATAATAAGATTAAAAGTAGACATTACAATTTGATCGGATTGAAAATGATCCTTCAATTGCTTCCACGCATGAACGATCTTTCTCTCCAAATCTCCTTGATCGCCTCTCACTATCGTAACTTTTTCCGTGAAGTCAAAAGTGTCTTCTCTCCTTTCCAAATCTTGCCTAAGTAATTCCCAAAACAATTTTAACAATGTGAAATTCCCAGAATACCCCTCAGAGCACTACACTCAGACAGTATGAAAAGAATATAAAAATTTCCTCTCCCAGGCTTGCTGACATGGGCACCCGTGTCAGCCCTCTGTTTCTTTTGCGTAAACAAGTTTACCCCTAGGCCTGCTGACACGGGCACCCGTGTCAGCCCTCTGACTCTTGCCCCATTTCTTCATTTCCTTGCTTCTCCTGACACGGGCCGTGTCAGCTGACACGGGCACCCGTGTCAGGCTTCTGGCTTCCTACTTAAACTCTTCCGAAACATGCGATTTTTATCGTTCTTTCGCACCGATTCCTCTTGAATGTTTGTATAAACCTGAGTACACTAAAGGACACAACCAAGGCATAAAATATGGTAAAAGAGATGTAAAACAAATAAACAAAGACAAAATATTAACTAAAACAAATAGTGAAATAATGTATGAAAACAACTGATCAGTGGGTTACTTCCGCGGAGGTGAATTTTTTCATCCTTTCTTTCACAAAGGTCAAGTATTCAATGAGGCTGTCGTTCTTGGCCTGGTACTCTCCTCGGACTTGCGAGGCTACGAGCTGGGAGTCGGTGAAAATTTTGACCTCCTTGGCGCCGAGGTCCTCGGCCAACCGAAGCCCGACGAGGAAAGCCTCGTACTCTGCTTGGTTGTTCGACGTCGGGAAGGATAATTCAAGGGAGACCTCGATCAAGATGCCTTCCTCATTTTCGAGGATAATGCTCGCCCCGCTCCCCTTCGTGCTGGAAGCTCCGTCGACATAGATCGTCCACTTTTGGGATCCGTTGGTCGAAAGTTCCGGGACGGTCATCTCTGCCACGAAGTCATCCAATACCTGAGCCTTCAGGGCTTTCCTTCCCTCGTATTGGATGTCGAATTCGGCAAGTTCGAGCGACCACCTGAGCATCCTTTCCGCCATATCTGGTCGTCCAAGGAGCTGCCTTATCGGCAGTTCGGTTCTTACGACAACCGTGTGGGCTAGGAAGCAATGGCGCAACCTCCTGGCCGCGGTGACGAGGGCCAGGGCGACCTTCTCGATCTGCTGATACCTGAGCTCGGGACCTTGGAGGGCTTTGCTCGTGAAGTAAATCGGTTTCTGCCAGTCCGGGGTTTCCCGGATGAGGACAGCGCTGACCGCTTCACCCGTGATTGTGAGATACAAGAACAGTGTCTCCCAGTTCTCAGGCCGTGAGAGGACCGGGGGTTGCGATAGGACTTGTTTTAGGTGGAGGAGCGCCTGCTCGCACTCCTCGCTCCATTCAAATGCCGCTTTTTGTCGAAGAAGTTTGAAAAATGGCAGCGCGTATTGTGCAGACTTGGCGACGAAACAGGAGAGGGCGGTCAGCATCCCGTTCAGTGATTGTATTGACTTCTTCGAGTTCGGAGTTGGGATCTCGGAGAAAGCCCTACACTTGTCGGGGTTGGCCTCGATTCCTCGCTCCGTGAGGTAGAAGCCGAGGAACTTACCTGCGCGAACGCCGAAGGTGCATTTGTCGGGATTGAACCTCATGCGGCATCTCCTCACTGTGTTGAACACCTTCTTGAGGTGCGCAGCGTGGTCAACTTCTTCTGCGGATTTGACGATCATGTCGTCCATATAGACCTCGAGCATGTCACCGATTTCACCTCGGAAAACCTTGTTCATCATCCGTTGGTAGGTCGCGTCGGCGTTCTTCAGGCCGAAGGGCATTACGTTGTACTAGTAATTTCCCGACTCGGTCATGAAGGCCGTGTTCTGTTTGTCGACCTTATCCATGGGGATTTGGTTGCACCCTGAGTAGGCGTCCATGAAGGATAATAGTTTGTAACCTGCGGAATTGTCGACCAGCTGGTCGATGTTAGGCAAAGGATAACAGTCTTTCGGGCATTCCCGGTTAAGATCGGTATAGTCAACACATATCCTCCATTTTCCATTATTCTTTTTGACAAGTATAACATTGGACAGCCAGGTCGTTTACCTGGCCTCCAAAATAAAATTCGCCTCTAAGAGGTCTTTTACAGCTTTTTCAGCAGCCTCCGCTTTTTCGGGAGACTGCCTACGCCTACATTGAGCTATGGCCCTAGCGGTCGGATCTCGGCGAGCTGGTGGCAAGCCACCTCGGGGTCAAGGCCAGTCATCTCGGAGGCGCTCCATGGAAACAGATCAGCGTTCTCCCGGAGACATGCCTTCAGCTGCTTCTTCGCCAGGTCGGGGAGCCCGGTGCCAATCTTCACGTTACGGTCTGGATCGTCCCCGAGGGCGACGAGCTCGAAGTATCCGTCTAGGATGGGGCACGTTGGGTGGAGAGGCTGCCCGCTGTTTTCCTCCTAGAGGTCGAGGTCTGCTGCTCCGCCCTCTTCGTGCTCGCCCAGGAACCTGCTGTCGAGGTCGACCGCGTTGACGCGCGGGAGAGGCCTCTGTATGGTGTCCGTGGGTGAATTTGCTCCGACCTTGGGCTTGGTGCCGATGGAGCTCATGCCTTTGATTGCAGCATCGAAGCACCTCCTGGCCGCGTCTATGTCCTCGTGCATCGTAACTACACGTCCCCTGGGCGTGTAGTACTTCATCTTGAGGTGGACCGTTGATGGCACTCCTGTCAGTTCGGCCAGGGTGGTCCTCCCGAGGATGCAGTTGTAGAGGGATGGACATTTGACCACCAGGAAGCGGGTCTTCACTTGGCGGGAAGTGTCTTCGGCCGCGAATGTGACCATCAGTTCAACGTAGCCCCATGGTCTGGTGGTGGTGTCGTTGAACCCCTGCAGATCTGAACCGACGTACGGGGTCAGATGTCTCTCGTCGAGCTGGAGAGTCCTGAACAAGTGAGCGTACATGACGTCGACCGAACTTCCCTGGTCGACAAGGATCCTTCGAACGTCAAAATTCGCCATCTGTGCCCTGACCAAGAGGGGGATAGTGGCGTTGGGCGCTCCGCCTGGGAGCTCTTCAAGGTAGAAGGTGATAGGGTTTGATTTCCCTTGTACCTTCTCGAGAATGGATGTCTTTGCCGATGTTGCGGACTCCAGTTCGTCAAATTTCTGCTTGATCGACCCGACGGACACCTTATCGTAACCACCCCCGGAGATGACCATTGTCTTGGGGAAACCTTCCCACGTGCTGCGGGCAGCGACAGGGTCTTCGTGGGGGAAGTTTGCCCACATGCTACGAACTGCTTCTTGGCCCTCGATGCCTTCGGGGACAAAGAAGTCTTCGGGTTGTGTGACGCTGAGGGCGACCTGAAGCCGACTCTCGTCGGGAGGAGGTGTCGTCTCCTCGACGTTTTGGGCTTCCCGGGAACTGGGACGAGGGGCGTCATTCTTCTGGGCGTACTTCTTTAAGTGCCCTTCCTTGATCAGGATCTCAATTGCATCTTTGAGATAGATGTAGTCCTTCGTGACATGTTCGTGGCTCCGGTGGAACCTGCAATACTTGGGCTTGTCCATGTTTGATTTGGGAGTCGTTGGCTTCGGAAAGCGGACGCCTCCTTTCAGAAATTCCGAGTTGGAGCACTCGAAGAGGATTCGCGCGCGGGGAGCGTTGAGGGGTGTGTATTATGTGAACCGGCCAGCTGGTCTTTGTAGTTCAAGAGATCTGCAGGAGCACAGCTGCCCTCCTTCACATTTATGCCCGTCATGCATGGGTAACCACCCAGGAACGATCAAAATGCTCCTGCCCGGAATCGGACAGTAGGCCAGCTCTGCCCTTCATTCCATCTCTGCCCGTCATACACGGGACAGTCATCCAGAACCTGGCAGGAATGCATCTGCTCGGACTCACCCCATGCCCAGAGCAAACAAATAGTTCCGAGCAGGTCTACCCATTACAACGACTAGTTCCTGGAAATTAAGGACCAAGCAGGAATGCACCTGCTCGGAAACACACCTTCGCCCAAAGCAACGGGCTAGTTCCGAGCAGGTCTGCCCCTCCGGTTGACCTCCAAGGGCAGCCGGCCATCTCTTCCCTCTGTCTCATCTCTGCCCGTCACGCATGGGTAGCCAAAATTCATACGACAAAACATCAAAGTCGGTAGTCTCGTCCTGAGGAGAAGTCACAGATTCTCGTGAAGGCAAACTCGCCGCAAGTTGGAAGGGTCCCTATCTCGTCCGAGGAAAAACGGAAAATGGGGCCCACTACCTAGAACACCTCGATGGGGAACAACTTTCTCGACATATTATGGCTAAGGCCACTATAGCCAGCGTGCCCGTCGAAGCGAAGAAATGTAACGTACCAACCATAAATGCATGCCTAGGTACAAGCATTGCATACCTAATAGTTTAACAAGGCATTCCTCTACTCTCGAACGAGAAGACCCTGTCACACGTCGGATACTCGACCGAGTCCGACATCGTCATCGTACCATGATTAGAAGAACACCCACCTCGCAATGGCACGTTCACGTCACGGAGCTCGGGCCACAATCGTGACCTGAGCACCGTTCTCATGCCCGGAAACAACCCAGGCCTCTTCGAACCAGTTCCCCAAATTGGTCGAACAAATAAAATAACTACCGAGAAAACCCTAAAACACTACGAATAATCCATACAAAATTGCTCATACAAACGAGCACTCACGACGAGAATCATGCAATACTTAGCGATAACAAGAGAGTGAAAATGTCTCCAACAGACAAGGCGACGCTTTCGTTCCTCGGGCACATTCACATACGGGCACCACGGAACGTCGCCATCTCCACAAACAAGCACCAACCGTGCACAGTTCTCCCCGGGATCGCGAGCTACTCTTAAGTCATCACTCCTGTGCCCAGGAGCAATGACTTGGAGGGCTTCTGTTCTGGACTAGAATGATGGCTAGGCATGGCCCAATTCACTTCTGCATCCAGAACGGCCCAATAGCCTAGATCCATCCAGTTGAGGACAAAGGGAACCAGTTTTCCCTCTGCCCCTCCACCGAGGAGAGATGGCCAGCTGGCCATCTCTGCCCATTCATCACATGCTTTCCTGTCACGCACAGGGCTGCCATCCAGGGATGGCCGTAGTGCTCCTGCCCGGGATCATCTCCTGCCCCTCCGTCGAGGCAGCTGGCCATAATGACCCAATAGCCTAGATCCATCCAATTGAGGACAGAGGGAACCTATTTTCCCTCTGCCCCTCCATCGAGGAGAGATGGTCAGCCGACCATCTCTGCCCATCCATCACATTCTTGCCCGTCACGCAAAGGGCAGACATCCAGGGATGGTCGTAGTGCTCCTGCCCCTCTGCCGAGGCAGCTGCCCGGAATGACCAGCAGTGTCGATCCAGCCATTTAAGGATAAAGGAAAGCCATTTTCCTCCTGCCCGTATGCTGAGGAAGGCTGACCAACTGATCTCCAGGGACAGAAGGCCAGCCCTGCCCTCCATTCCATTTCTGCCCATCATACATGGGACAACCATCTAGGACCAAGCAGGAATGCACCTGCTCGGAAACACTCCCCTGCCCAAAGCAGTCTCCATGATGCTCACAACACGGTCATCTCGCCAATCAGCAAGACTGACCGGGAAGGAGCCATTCCTTCCCTCGAGGACGACGTCCCCATTCAAAGGGACAGAGTCACTACTTCTCCCTCTCTAGATCGCCAGGAGATGGAGGACCAACGTCCAGAGCACAGTGGGTCCAGACTGATCCCTAGAAGAGCACCGGAGGGTTCCCAACCTATTTTTATTCTGCCCAACACCGATCCGGCCATGGCATCATCGATTCGAAGCTATTAACAAGAACTTCCAAATCCTTCACCAAAATGTGAGGATTAGGAAAACAGAAGAAGCCCACCCCATAAGATCTCCTCCCCCGAGGTGCGGGCAGAGGAGGTCTCGAAGCCTTTCTCCTCGACGAAGGAGGAACGCCCAACAACCATAGAAGCCTGAATCCATGGCCATCAAGAAACACGATCGAATTCCTACTCAGAAATACCAGCTCTCCCCGGTGGCCAAGAGGACGAGGAGAGATTCACCGACAGAGAATCGACGTTCACCACGACGTAAAACTAAGGGACGATCGATAATTCCTTCTCCCCGTCGAAATCATTGTCCCCGACACGCAAGCAGGAATGCACCGAGGAGAGATGCCCGATTGACCTCCAGGGACAGCTGCCCATCTCTGCCCTCTATCTCAATGATGACACTGAATTTCACCGTATTTTTGACTCCGATTTCGCATGCATTCTTAGTCTTTTAATGTCATTTTATTATGTTATTATTATTTTTTTCTTTGTTTTCAGGTTTTTAGTCTAATCGGAGCCCCGAGCGAGAAAAGGAGCGAAAAAGGAGCCGAAATGAGCTAAAATAGAGAAAATCAGCATTTTGCACTTATGGCATCCACTCTGGCGGCCGCCACAGGGTCTTCCATGACGTGGCCATGTCTCAAACTCCTCCCAACTGTTTTTCCCAACGATCTCCAACTGCCCAAGCAATTTTACACTCATGGCAGGCACCATGGTGTTGTGGCGGACGCCCCAAGAGAAAAACAAGTTCCCGCCCAAATTCAAATGCTAGGGGCATCCTTGTTTTTTCCACATGTTTCCTTGCCTATAAATAGGACTTTAGTTTTTCGTTTTTCTTCATCCAAGTTTAGTTGTTCATAAGCATATATCAGTGTAATAGTGGTAATCGCTTCACATCGAGGTGTTACTACATTCGAGAGATCGAGTCTGTAAGAGCCTGTGAGATTGAGTCTTGGAGCACTCTGGAAGGAAGTTAATCCTGCCGCCATTTTACTTTCAGTTCGCATTTTATTCAACCACTCCGATTGGAGCAGGTTTTTATGACTTTAACTTTTGTCAACTTTATTTCTTGCACTGTCTTTTAATTTCATTTATTTTCCGCACTGCTTTACTTTCATTTACTTTCCGCACTCGCACTACTTTCATTTACTTTCCGCACTCGCACTTAAATACTTTTTTTTATGAAAAATCTAAAAATGAACTTTTACTTTACCATGTCTGGCTAATTTTATAAAGGTTAGAGTGTGAAGATCATAACTGAACCGATAATCTGTACAATTGTTAGTGGAAACACTTAGGGGCTATTTTAACTTTCAATATAAGTTTTCTTGTTCTTAAATTCCGTTGGGTAAGATCGAAAGCCGTCCAACGCCTATCTAAACTTAATTGTTTTTAAACTATTTCAAAAGCAGCGAAAGCGCTTTGTTTAGTTTATTAGGAGTTTTTAATTTAAAAGGAAAAGAGATTTTAAAACCATTTTCGGATGCGTTAAGAAGTTTAAAGTCTGGTTCGTAAGAACCTCTTTTTTTTAGAAAATCCAGGTTAAAATACTTTTCAACTTGGTCAAGATACTATATTTCTTAAAAATAGGTTTACTACTCTAACGCAATGCGCGCCTTTTTATCCGTGACAATAAGAGGGTTTGATTAGGGGGTACAACTCGGTTCTGAGTACGCGAAAGCGACAGTTCCTGCCAAATTAGTTCTTTTCAAAGTAGAAAACATTGCCCGTAAGTAGTTCTATTAGCAAGTACTTGGATTATCAATTGGTTGTGTGAATTGCATTCGAACCTGTCTTTATCAATTAATTTTAATTACTTTATTTACTACCGTGCACTCTTCAAAACTACTATTTTCAATCACCTTAGATACACACCTTAACAATAGATAGCGATAGATTGACACTTGGTCTCTGTGGATACGATAATCTTTTATATTACTCTGACGCGTTCGTACACTTGCGAAAAAATACGCATCAAGTTTTTGGCGCCGTTGCCGGGGACCAATTTCGTCAAATTTCATACCCTGTTGTTAGACCGTTTAGACTAAGGAAGTTACCCGCCGCTCAATGCGAAAAACTCGTAGTACCGGAAGTTTAGTAGACCCTCTAGCTGAACCAGAACGTTACGCTCGCGCACGTTTATATTTCCGTAAACTTAGGGAAGCTATGGCCGAAGATCAAAATCAAAGACCTCTTAAGGATTTTGCCCAACCATCCAACGAGGAACCTAGTTCTAGTATAGTAAATCCAGCCATACCAGCTAACAATTTTGAACTTAAACCATCCCTGCTGCAGTTAGTACAGCAGAGACAATTCGCAGGTCTTGCTACAGAGAACCCAAACCAACATTTGAAAAACTTTCTCCAACTAGCAGACACCTTTAAAACCAATGGAGCCCCTCCTGAGGCGATTCGCTTAAGATTATTTCCTTTTTCCCTCAGAGATAAGGCCCTATCTTGGTTAGATTCCCTTCCACCAAATTCCATAACAAGTTGGGAAGACCTTAGAAAAGTATTCCTTGCCAGATATTTTCCCCCGAGTAAGACCGCTGTTCTTCGAAACCAAATAACTAGATTTACCCAAAACCAAGGAGAATCGTTGTTCGAAGCCTGGGAGAGATATAAAGAGCTGTTAAGAGCATGCCCACATCATGGTTTAGAAAATTGGTTAATCATTCAAACCTTCTATAATGGACTTCATTATAACACTAAGATGACCATCGACGCCGCCGCAGGTGGCGCACTGATGAACAAACCTTACCCTGAAGCTAGTGCCCTTATCGAAGATATGGCCCAAAACCATCAATCATGGGGAGTAGAACGAGCGACAGTGGAAAAGAAGGAAGCCCAAGGAGGAATACATGAGTTAAGCTCTATAGACATGATGCAAGCTAAAATGGACGCATTAGCCCTAAGAGTTGAGCATATGTGTACAACCCCGAATACTGCAGCCGCAGTTTCGTCAGATTGTGAGATATGTGGGATGAAAGGACACTAATCCGCAGAATGCAGTCTGTTAAACGAGACCAGCTCTGAACAAGTGAACTACACCCAAGGGAACCCATTTTCAAATACCTATAACCCTGGATGGAGGAATCACCCAAATTTTCCTATAAGAATAATAACCCTATCCAAAATACTGCCCCTCCGAGACAATCAAGTTATCAAGCCCCAAGATCAAATCAACCTATGCAACCTGTACCACCAAAACAGAGCCTTGAGAAAATCGTGGATAATTTTGTCGTTGCTCAAATCCAACAAAACAAGGAGTTCATGAACCAAAACGTTCATGTTAACGAACTAATTACCCAGTTAGGAACCAAGGTTGACCAAATAATCACTCACAATAAGATGCTTGAAACCCAAATCTCGCAGGTAGCTTTAAACCAAGCCCCTCAGACCACACCTGGAGGACAATTCCCTGGACAACCTCAACAAAACCCGAAAGGACAAGCAAATGCCATTACCCTACGAAGTGGGACCGCTTATGATGAACCTTGTAACCCAAGGTTGAGTGATCCCAAAGTTTCTAAGGAAGATGACAACATCCCAGATAAAAAGAAGAAACCAGAGGAATCTGTAAACCAGGAAAGTCAAGAAAAAGGAGAAGAACCCAAAGACAAAACCTATATACCACCCCCGCCATACAAACCACCAATACCATATCCGCAAAGACTTAAACAAACCCAGATCAATAATCAGTATCAGAAATTCATTAAAGTTATAGAAAAACTTCACGTAGAAATCCCGTTCACAGAAGCCATTACCCAAATACCATCCTACGCAAAGTTTCTCAAAGACATCCTTACCAATAAACGTAGACTTGATGATCCGAAACCCTTGGAATGTAATTCTATTGCCGAAAATAAATTAGCAAAAAAGGATAAAGATCCTGGAAACTTTTCCATTCCTTGTATTTTGGGGAGTCATGTCATCGAAAAAGCTTTTCTAGACTTAGGAGCTAGTGTGAGCTTAATGCCCTTAGCGGTTTGCGAAAGGTTAAACTTAGGAGAGTTGCAACCTACCAAGATGTCACTTCAATTAGCCGATAGATCTGTTAAATATCTGATAGGCATACTTGAAGACGTCCCTGTTAGGATAGGTCAGTTGTTTATCCCTACTAATTTTGTTGTCATGGACATTAAAGAAGATGATGACATACCAATTCTTCTAGGTAGACCATTCTTATCGACTGCTGGAGCCATAATAGATGTCAAAAAGGGGAAGCTAACCTTTGAGGTAGGGAACGAGAAGATAGAATTTATACTTTCAAAATTTCTTATGGCACCTGTGATAGGAGACACGTGTTATGCGATAGATATCATTGATGAATGTGTTAGGGAGTTAGAGCAAGAAGAAGTCATTGAAACAATTAAGCTGCCATCAACTCTTATTTTGGAAGATGACAATTATAAGAAACCCTACATCGATGATAACCTTTACAAATGTTTATCCCTTACCCCAGATCCTATGCCTTGCCCTATTAAACCAGCCTTGAAACTTAAGGAACTGCCTAAGAACCTGAGATATGAGTTTCTTGAAGAAGAAATGAATCGTCCGGTTATAGTTAGTGCTGCCTTGAGACAAAAAGAAACAGATCAACTCTTGGACGTTTTACGAAGATATCCCTCAGCCTTAGGATATAATATCTCTGATCTGAAAGGTATAAGTCCATCCGTATGCATGCATCGGATTTCGCTCGAAGTAGATTCAAAACCTTCCAGAGAAGGATAAACCCTATACTGAGTGATGTTGTCAAGAAGGAAGTTCTGAAGTTGCTAGAAGCAGGTATAATATATCAGATCTCGGACAGTAAGTGGGTGAGCCCTGTGCATGTGGTACCCAAGAAGGGAGGCATCACAGTTGTGCAAAATGAGAAAGGTGAACAAATAGCAAAGCGGATAGAAGGAGGTTGGCGTATGTGCATAGACTATAGAAAGTTAAATAAAGCAACTAGGAAGGATCATTTCCCTTTACCGTTCATAGACCAGATGTTAGAACGTCTTGCCAGACATTCTTACTTCTGCTATCTAGACGGGTATTCGGGATTCTTCCAAATACCTATACATCCAGAAGATCAAGAAAAAACTACCTTTACATGCCCTTTTGGAACTTTTGCCTACAGACGAATGCCTTTTGGACTCTGTAATGCCCCTGCTACTTTCCAACGTTGCATGATGTCAATCTTTGCAGATTATCTAGATGGAATCATGGAAGTATTTATGGATGATTTCTCGGTTTGCGGTTTTGATTTCCAAAATTGTCTTATCAACCTTGAGAAAATCCTGGAAAGATGTGTGGAGGTGAACCTTGTGCTGAATTGGGAAAAATGCCATTTCATGGTGACTGAAGGAATTGTTTTAGGACATATAATCTCCGAAAGAGGTATAGAGGTAGATAAAGCAAAAATAGAAGTTATAGAGAACCTAAAACCACCCAAGACTATCAGGGAAGTTAGAAGTTTCCTTGGACACGCTGGATTCTACCGCCGTTTCATCAAGGACTTCTCCAAAATAACAAAACCTTTAACTGACCTGTTAATGAAAGATGCTGAATTCATCTTTGATGAAAAATGCAATGAAGCATTCAACCTTTTGAAGCAAGCATTGATTTCAGCACCCATTATGAAACCCCCTGATTGGTCTGAACCGTTTGAGATAATGTGTGACGCCAGTGATTATGCTGTAGGAGCCGTTCTAGGTCAGAGAAAAGATAAAAGATTACATGTAATATATTATGCCAGTAGAACCCTAGACGCCGCCCAACTCAATTACGCAACAACCGAGAAAGAACTCCTAGCGGTAGTTTTCGCTATAGACAAATTTAGATCATATCTAGTAGGAGCCAAAATTATAGTTTACACCTATCATGCTGCCATCCGTTACCTACTAAGTAAAAAAGATGCTAAACCCAGGTTACTTCGATGGATTTTGTTGCTACAAGAGTTCGACTTAGATATCCGAGATAAAAAAGGCACAGAAAATGTAGTAGCCGATCACCTATCTAGGCTAGAATACCTGAATCCTGAATTAGTACCCATAAATGATGATTTTGCCTATGATAGACTGATAGCCCAGTTGGAAACCATTGAAGATAAAAAACCAGACCCTCATGAGCACTTCCAAAAATCCTTAGCTGTAAGTAACGTGCCCTGGTACGCTGATTTTGTTAATTACCTAGCTGCTGATATCATACCCCCTGATCTCGATTACCACAAGAAGAAGAAGTTCTTAAGTGATGTTAGAAACTTCTATTGGGACGAGCCACTTCTTCTCAAGAGAGGTAAAGATGGCATTTTCCGCCGTTGCGTTCCAGAAGACGAGGTAGAAAGTATAATTCAGCATTGTCACTCTGCGCCTTATGGTGGACATGCAAGCACCTCTAAGACCTACGCCAAGATTCTTCAAGCTGGCCTATTCTGGCCTACCATGTGGCGTGATGTCCATGCTTACATTGTCAAATGTGATAGATGCCAACGCACAGGAAATATTTCAAGACGCGACGAAATGCCTTTAAGAAACATCCAAGAAGTAGAACTCTTCGACGTATGGGGTATAGAATTCATGGGACCATTCCCACCATCTTTAGGAAACAAGTATATCTTAGTTGCTGTAGACTACGTGTCTAAATGGATTGAAGCGATAGCTGCACCCACAAACGACACTAGAGTAGTGATTAAATTATTTAAAAATTATATATTCCCCAGATTTGGAACACCCCGTTTAGTTATAAGTGATGGAGGATCTCACTTCATATCAAGAATATTTGATAAGCTTTTAAGCAAGTATGGAGTTAAGCATAGAGTAGAAACACCATATCACCCACAGACTAGTGGCCAAGTGGAAGTATCTAATAGGGAGATTAAACAAATTTTAGAAAAAACTGTCTCTGTATCCAGAAAAGATTGGTCGCAAAAGCTTCAAGAGGCTTTATGGGCCTACAGAACCGCTTTCAAAACCCCTATAGGAACAACCCCCTACCAACTAGTCTATGGAAAATCTTGTCATTTACCTTTTGAGTTAGAGCATAAGGCCTATTGGACCATTAAAACTTTGAATTTGGATTACCTAACTGCTGGTGAGAAACGTATCCTTGACATCCACAAATTGGAAGAACTCAGACAGCAAGCCTACGAGAATGCCATAATATACAAAGAAAGAACAAAAGCTTGGCACAACAAAAGAATCGTAAGAAAAGACTTCAACTTAGGCGACCCTGTTCTCCTGTTCAATTCTAGGCTACGGCTCTTCCCAGGAAAGCTCCGTTCAAGATGGACTGGCCCCTTCAAAGTATCAAAAATTCTGAGGTCTGGAGCTGTTGAAATAAAAAACGAGACATGTAAACCATTCATCGTCAATGGACAAAGACTGAAGCTCTACGAAGGAGGAGACATTCCAACAACCTACTCCAGCCACACTCTAAGCGATCCACCAATCCCGACAAGAGATGTATAAGTTCCAGTCGTCAAGCTAACGACGTTAAACAAGGCTGCATGGGAGGCAACCCATGATTTTCTTACCTTATTTACTTTTTCTACATTTTGTTTTATTTTATTTCTTGTTATATTTTGTCAGGACTAATGTTTGAAATGTTTGTGTTTTACAGGACCTTCTTCCTAACTCTGTACAGAATGCAGAATTTTGACGACATGCATGTGACTTTCAGGAATGACGCCCAGAGAGAGCGTTACTTTGTCCACTTCAGGCGTCCTATGGCACCTACGAGGTACCCAGATCAGGCTTGCATGGAGGCTTTAGGCATTGAGCCTAGTGTCAGATTCTTATGCCACCAGCTTCAATGGGACCAGTTCGATGACATGAACAACACCTATAGGAACCTCACTTTGGAGTTCCTCAGCTCGTTTTCTTATGACCCCTGGGCCGGACCAGATGGATGTGCTATTTTCCGGTTATTTGGGACTGAGTACTCCTTCACTCATAAGGAGTTTGGTGATTTATTAGGTTTTCAGACGACCCCTGATGCTATTCCTGAGACACCTATGGGATACTTTCTGAGTAGGGAAGTGGAGAAGTTCTGGAGTGATATCTCTGGTGGAGGGAGTCAGGATCCTTCCACCCAGTTCTCACATGTTATCCACAACCCTGCATTGAGGTATTTTCAGATGATCATAGCACACTCTTTCCTTGGATTGCCAGATGCTGAGACCTTGCTTAGTGAGGAGGAGATCTTTCTACTATTTTGTGCGACCCAGTCACGTCCTGTGGCATGTGGGAACTTTCTGCTGAAAGGTCTTAGCAGTATTGCCAGGTCATCAGTAGGTATTATTCATGTGGGAGGTATTGTTACCCAGATTGCTGCTGCTTTAGGCCTATCGCGTAAGTTGTTACATCTCAGGGTTTTCAGTGAATACACCACCATGGACGTTGATTTCTGCCTAGACAGAGGGTTGATGAGGAGAGCCTCTGCAAACCCCAACCAGTTCAGATTGTTGATCGACAACGAGGCTGTTCATTACTTTTTACTGCCTGATCCGATGATGACCAGTGTTCATGACCCAGCTAATTGGAGATATGCTTTGGAGGGTTATGGAGAGACTATTGAGGAGCCTAGATCGCCTCATATTGCTGAGTACACCCCTACACCTCCGTCTCCCAAAATCACTGTATTATCTAATAATTTGTCTTTGCAGCCACCCGATTTATACACCCAGGTTGTTGAGCTCCGCAGAGAGACTGCCAAGCTCAAACAGGAGGTAGCTGATCTTGCTTTGCAGATTGAGGTATCTGATCTCACTCATGCTACTGAGGCAGACTCTTTATACCAGGAGATCGGAGAGCTTCGTCGTGAGATCGCTGAGCTTCGTGGATCCAGCCAGGCAGAGGAGCCAGCTGATTGATCATATTGCCCTGACTTACTACTCTATTATTTAGTATTCAGTATTTCTGCGTTTTCTTTACTTTTTAGCATATCTGGACACATTTCGTATTTTCGCATTTCCTATATTTCCTATGTACTTTGATTATATATATATATATATATATATATATATATATATATATATATATTATGTGTGTTTTTATTTTTCCTTTTATATATATATATATATCCAATAATAATGTTATTTTTCTTAATATTTGATTTTTATTTCCACAAAAATTGTGCAAGTCCCGTGTTGAAGAGGAAAACAAATGAGAACGCTATCGAGACCCCCAAGACGCAAAAGGTAAGAGAGGCCCATTCCAAAATTCAAAATTTTGGCCCAGGTCCGGAATGACCTTATGGCGCCCGCCATAGCCTTATGGTGCCCGCCACGGCGTCCTGGTAAATACGAGGGAAAACTTCATCTTCCACCATTTTTGAACCTCTAAACTCCCAAAACCCATTTTTCTCCTCTTCCAAAACTCCATTAAAACCCATAAAAGCTCCCACCTTTATTTAATACCCACTATCCATTAACCCTTTCAAACTTCCATTTGAAATTCCACCAATTAAATTCCATAAAAATCTCACCTTTACCAACTTATATTTAAACCCATCTTCACTATCTTCAAATCAATTCAAGGAGCAAGCTATGGTGTTCGAAGGATATATTTTGCGAGAAGGAAAACCCGGGGATAGGCAGAGGAGGAATATTCAAAGGCTTCAAGGTCGAGAAATTCTCTCGACGAGGTACGTGGACGACAACTGTCTCTATACTTTGGGTATTTATCATAGTGTTTATCATTTACTTGATTTTTTGGGACTGCACTCTATTTTTGAAAACCGAGAACCAACCTTTGAGAAACTGACAGTTAAGTTTTTAAGTTCTTTGATCTACACTGTCCACCCTAATACTGCTAGCACAGTCGGTACTGTCCAATTTAGAATGTTTGGAATAGAATATGAGTACAGTACCGACGAACTAACAAGTCTGTTAGGGATTCCTCTTTGGGAAGGTGCTATTTGTGAGACCCCTTTGGATGACGGATGGTCGGTCGATGCATTTCCTTTTTGGCAGAGATTGTCAAATAATTTAATAACTTCTTTTGAAGGAATTCTTGCATCGACCATCCACAACCCGGCCATCAGAGTTTTTAGATACCTGTTGGCATGTACTATTTTTGGCCGGGATAATCCAAATAAGGTTAATGCTAAAGAGCTTCTGTTTTTACAAGGAAGTCTCACAAATAGAAGAATCAATCTGGTCCCGTTTATGCTCTCTCACATGTCTGTTACTATTAATAAAGCAGGACCGATTGTTTTTGGAGGACTGATTACGTCTATTGCTCGGGCCCTTAACCTGAACGATGAGATAGCCACACTAGAGCCCTTAACTCCTCGCACAATCAACCTAAAATTTCTAAAAGATATGAAATTGTGCCGAGCGAGAAGAGAGGGTGGTTTTGTATTGATGATCCATGGTGTAGCTATCCCATCTGTTGCCTTGCCCTGCAGTAGACGTACCGATGTACGTAATGAAAGGAACTGGACCTATGATTTAAATGCTCCACCTGTTCTAGGTCCACTTCCTCCTAATATTCCTGATACGGAGGGACACGACACTGACGAAGAATTTAAGCGGAGAGATCAGTCTCCCATACCTCATGTGTCCCCCCATCATCCTTCACCACCACACACTGCACCCTCTTCCTCTAACCCTTTTACAGGTTCAGTCCCTGGATCCTATGTCACTGAGGAGATGTGGCGTGACCACATGGCTAGAGAAGAAAGGCGAGATGACCTTCTCTCTACCATTCAGCAACAACTGACGGATAATATGAGCTTCATGGAAGAATCACGACGGAGGACAGATCGATCCTTCGAGTCCATTTCTCGCACCTTGCTTGCGATCACAGACGAGCAATCCCGTCAGCAAGACTTAAACCGCCGGCATTACCAGCTTATGGAGGCTACTCAAGGTTCCGTTCTAGGTAACCTTCGACAGGTCAGAGATGCCCAGGCGGCCTTATCAGCCCGATTGGACCGGAGAGACCAGCATCGTAGCAGATCCCGTCGTCCCAGGCATTCCCAGCAGGACGACGAGGGCACCAGTGGTCCACATCAGTAGTTTTACAGGTTACTCTCCTTATCTTATTTCGAAACATTGGGGACAATGTTCGATTTAAGTGTGGGAGGGGATTTTATTGCTTTCTATTTCCATTTTTAGTTAGTTGTTTATTTCTTGTTTTTATCTATGTCTTTTTTCTAGAAAATGCATGAGTCTGACGAGTCACCAGTACAGTGTATCCCTAGTGCACCCTCATTTTTCCCCATTTCTTTAGCCCTACAAAAATTTTTTTGCAAAAAGAAAACATTGTTGTTCTACACGTTTTTTGGGCTTTAAGATAGGTTTGGATTAGGATGTGGTGACTTAGGTGAACTCTTTGAAACATTAGTATCGTTTTAGCACCGTAGACTTCACGAATATAGGAATCATTCCAAAACCCCATGTACCATGGCCTTAATTATCATTTCCAAATTTGTCCTAAGTAGTTTATTTCAGCAGTCAGCTCCGGCCTAAGCATGTTCTACGTAGGGGACTGATGAACACAAGTGAATGATCCAGTAAAATAAATAAAGAAAAAGGCAAACTCCGAATAGATGACCCTCACAAGGTCGTTTAAACCAAACAGTTGAATTGTTGCCACAAAAAAAAAAAAAAAAAAAAATATATATATATATATATATATATATATATATATATATATATATATATAATTTTAGCTCACCCATTGTTAGTTGGTTCAGAGGTATCTGGCGCTGAACTTGGTAGGGCAGATTACGATCCGATCCCCCACAACTGCATTTGGGTTAAATAAAAGGGTTTACGCAGTCTTATGTGCCAGAAACCCTATGTTTTGGATCAGAATCACTAACAGGTTACTCTACTATGAAACATGTACGGATAACGGGCTTAATGTGATTGCGCCTGAATGAAAAGGACCCAAAAAGAGATGAAGAGGTAGGCCTAGTTATTGTGGGATGATACGGTTGATTAATATAAGAATGAAGTTTATGTCCGCCTCTGCGGATAAGTGTCATTACGATACCCTTGGTTAACTTAGTACCTGTCACTGCATCCTGACTTGAACTTAGAAGCCCTTTTTGCCCGAATCACGTGTCAGTACTAGTTTTCTTACTTTGAGCTTTAAATGTTTTGCTTGAGGACAAGCAAAGGTCTAAGTGTGGGAGAATTTGATGACACTGAATTTCACCGTATTTTTGACTCCGATTTCGCATGCATTCTTAGTCTTTTAATGTCATTTTATTATGTTATTATTATGTTTTTCTTTGTTTTCAGGTTTTTAGTCTAATCGGAGCCCCGAGCGAGAAAAGGAGCGAAAAAGGAGCCGAAATGAGCTAAAATAGAGAAAATCAGCATTTTGCACTTATGGCATCCACTCTGGCGGCCGCCACAGGGTCTTCCATGACGTGGCCATGTCTCAAACTCCTCCCAACTGTTTTTCCCCACGATCTCCAACTGCCCAAGCAATTTTACACTCATGGCGGGCGCCATGGTGTTGTGGCGGGCGCCACAAGAGAAAAACAAGTTCCCGCCCAAATTCAAATGCTAGGGGCATCCTTGTCTTTTCCACATGTTTCCTTGCCTATAAATAGGACTTTAGTTTTTCATTTTTCTTCATCCAAGTTTAGTTGTTCATAAGCATATATCAGTGTAATAATGGTAATCGCTTCACATCGAGGTGTTACTACATTCGAGAGATCGAGTCTGTAAGAGCCTGTGAGATTGAGTCTTGGAGCACTCTGGAAGGAAGTTAATCCTGCCGCCATTTTACTTTCAGTTCGCATTTTATTCAACCACTCCGATTGGAGCAGGTTTTTATTACTTTACCTTTTGTCAACTTTATTTCTTGCACTGTCTTTTAATTTCATTTATTTTCCGCACTGCTTTACTTTCATTTACTTTCCGCACTCGCACTACTTTCATTTACTTTCCGCACTCGCACTTAAATACTTTTTTTTATGAAAAATCTAAAAATGAACTTTTACTTTACCATGTCTGGCTAATTTTATAAAGGTTAGAGTGTGAAGATCATAACTGAGCCGATAATCTGTACAATTGTTAGTGGAAACACTTAAGGGCTATTTTAACTTTCAATATAAGTTTTCTTGTTCTTAAATTCCGTTGGGTAAGATCGAAAGCCGTCCAACGCCTATCTAAACTTAATTGTTTTTAAACTATTTCAAAAGCAGCGAAAGCGCTTTGTTTAATTTATTAGGAGTTTTTAATTTAAAAGGAAAAGAGATTTTAAAACCATTTTCGGACGCGTTAAGAAGTTTAAAGTCTGGTTCGTAAGAACCTCTTTTTTTTAGAAAATCCAGGTTAAAATACTTTTCAACTTGGTCAAGATACTATATTTCTTAAAAATAGGTTTACTACTCTAACGCAATGCGCGCCTTTTTATCCGTGACAATAAGAGGGTTTGATTAGGGGGTACAACTCGGTTCTGAGTACGCGAAAGCGACAGTTCCTGTCAAATTAGTTCTTTTCAAAGTAGAAAACATTGCTCGTAAGTAGTTCTATTAGCAAGTACTTAGATTATCAATTGGTTGTGTGAATTGCATTCGAACCTGTCTTTATCAATTAATTTTAATTACTTTATTTACTATCATGCACACTTCAAAACTACTATTTTCAATCACCTTAGATACACACCTTAACAATAGATAGCGATAGATTGACACTTGGTCTCTGTGGATACGATAATCTTTTATATTACTCTGACGCGTTCGTACACTTGCGAAAAAATACGCATCACTCAACTCTGCCCGTCATACACGGACAATCATCCAGAACCTGGCCGAAATGCGCCTGCTTGGAAACACTCCCCTGCTCAGCACAACGAATAGTTCCAAGAATATATCCAATATGAGGAGAAGGAGGCTGCAAACACTGCCCGAGGAACACCCTACATGAGGACATAGTAGTTATGAGGAGGTGCTTTTTAGAAGCCTCGAAAGGGCTGACCACCATCACCATACAACCGAGGACATCCAGCTCTATCGACCCGGGAAACTGTTTTACCAAAGACCTCCTAGAGGCAAATTGTATTTTGGAAGCCAAGCACACTACATGGTTGTCCAAATATTGTACTTGTTCTGGACTAGACCAGCGCCTCCCATACTGTCGGGCAGGCCCAAGCCCAATCACCAGAGTAGGCCCAACGAGGCCCCTAAGTCACCTCCGTGTCGGGCACGTACTAATCCCCATGGACGTCGGACACGTGGGGTAAAAAGACTGTTCAGCAGAGGCACATAGCCCGCGGACGCACCTCTCCTCGACACCCACGTGCTACTCCCCGCGAGGACACGTTCTCTTGTAACTTCCCACTCCCGAAGAAATCGGTCTGCCCTACTTCCAGAGATTCAGAGACCGTTACACCAAGGCGAAGACCACGTGCTGGTCTTCACTACGCCACGTAAGCCCTGGCAGTTGCTTGGATTGGGCCTTGCAATCCAGCCCAGTGCAAGTAACTGTTGGCCCCGCGCTAGGGGCTCTCTATAAATACCCTCTCACTTGAGAGGGTCAGGTTACAAAACATTCTAAACTCACTTCACTGTATTTGCTTTTCTCTGACCTTACCTGACTTGAGCGTCGGAGTACCTTGCAGGTACACCGCCCGCCGTATCATCATCACCGGAGCTGAAGTCCATACGATGTTGCTGGCCACTATCTAACTGTCTGATCCAGGTATGATCAGTGGCACCGTCTGTGGGAACCACTGCTTCCCCGTTTTTCCTTCAACGATAAACCAAAGCAATCCCTTTGTTCATCACCAGCATGGCCAACAACCCGTCTGCGAACAAAGCTCTGGACACCGTCCTCGCGCAGCTTGAGAATGGAAACCACCTTGAGGACAATGCTGCCCTCAATGTCGAAGAGGACGACGTAAGAGACGGGCAGACCGCCTCCCTAGACTCTGAAGACTCGGCTTACAACGCCGCCCAGCAGGACGACCAGTAAGCCGCCTTTCATCCAGTTGCTCCTCCTCCTAATGAAGATTCGAGCAACGTGGCCCTATTCACCTTGGTCAACCAGACCAACCAGCTGATCATGCACCAGAATATCAGAATTGAAGCACTCGAGCGAGGGCGAACACGACGATCTTCCCCCTCGAAGACATCGTCGTCCACCTTCACCTTGCCGTTCTCCTTCCCCGCAGAGGACTCCTCCAGAAGAATCTCGGACCCCCTCGCCGGTGCGCGAGGGCCACCGACCGCGTCTCGAGCGCCCCTAGCCAGAAACCTTCCAGAAGCGCCATCGTTCCCCCATCAGAAGGAGCCCAGGCGCTCCTCGACTACCAAGACGGGCAAGACCGCTGAGGAGAGACCGACGAACCGCTCTAGGAACTCCCCTCCATGACAAGGACCTGGTCGACACCACCGATCCCCGTCAAGGTCCCCAGACGGAAGCGACGACGATGACAAGAAGACCCCCCCTGTCATGGGAGATCATGGGCGCCCCAATTCCTGCGGGTATGGAGAAACCCCCGCCACTGGGGGACCTACGACTGCCTGGCCGACCCCGACGATCACGTCAAAAGTTTTTAAGCCATGCTCAACTTCAGAAAAGTCATGGGAGCCATTAAGTGCAGACTTTTCCCCACCACTTTGCAGAAGGGTGCCATGACCTGGTACAAGAGTCTAGCACAAGGGTCGATCACGTCCTGGACACCAAGAGGATGCGGAGAGATTCACCGACAGAGAATTGACATTCACCACCGTGCAAAACTAAGGGATGATCGAGAACTCCTTCTCCCCGTCGAAATCACTGTCCCTGACACGCAAGCAGGAATGCACCGAGGAGAGATGCCCGACTGACCTCCAGGGACAGCTGCCCATCTCTGCCCTCTATCTCAACTCTGCCCGTCATACACAGACAGTCATCCAGAACCTGGCTGGAATGCACCTGCTCGGAAACACTCCCCTGCTCAGTACAACGGCTAGTTTCGAGCAGACCTGCCCATTCCAACAGCTAGTTTTGGCAGTTACCTATTTTTGGGGGATCTGCGATCTGCGCCCGAATAATAGGGACCAATTGGCCATGCGCTGGGGGCACTATATAAACCCTCCCACTTGAGAGGGTCAGGTATCAAATAATCATCCTAAGAACTCACACTTTGTACTTGCCTCTTTCTCTCTGACCTTTTCTTACTTGGGCGTCGGAGTGCCTTGCAGGTACACCCCCTCCTCCTCCATTCCAGCATCGTAGACGAAGTCTCTGGCCCACTTCAAGGTTCTTATCAACCGGTAAGATTAGTGGTGTCGTCTTTGGGAAACCTGCTCTCCCCATCTTTCTTTCCCCGGAAACCAAAGATCAAAGCAGATATTCAAGATTATGATCATGGCCAGCCACAACAACGTCCATGATGCTCACAACATGGTCATCTCGCCAATCAGCAAGACTGACCGCGAAGGAGCCATTCCTTCCCTCGAGGACAACGTCCTCATTCAAAGGGACAAAGTCACTACTTCTCACTCTCTAGATCACCAGGAGATAGAGGACCAACGCCCAGAGCACAGTGGGTCCAGACTGATCCCTGGAAGAGCACCGGAGGGTCCCCAACCTATTCTTATTCTGCCCAACACCGATCCAGCCATGGCATCACCGATCGAAGCTATTAACAAGAACTTCCAAATCCTCCACCAGAATGCGAGGATTAGGACAACAGAAGAAGTCCACCCCTTAAGATCTCCTCCCCTGAGGTGCGGGCAGGAGGTCTCGAAGCCTTTCTCCTCGACGAAGGAGGAACGCCCAAGAACCAGAGAAGCCTGAATCCTTGGCCATCAAGAAACGCGATCGAATTCCTCCTCGGAAAGACCAGCTCTCCCCGGTGGCCAAGAGGACGAGGAGAGATTCACCGATAGAGAATCAACGTTCACCACCGCGCAAAACTAAGGGACGATCGAGAATTCCTTCTCCCCGTCAAAATCACTGTCCCTGACACGCAAGCAGGAATGCACCGAGGAGAGATACCCGGTTGACCTCCAAAGACAGCTGCCCATCTCTGCCCTCTATCTTAACTCTGCACGTCATACACGGACATTCATCCAGAACCTGGCCGGAATGCACCTGCTCGGAAACACTCCCCTGCCCAGTACAACGGCTAGTTTCGAGCAGACCTGCCCTTTCCAACGGCTAGTTCTGGCAGTTACCTATTTTTGGGGGATCCGTGATCCGCGCCCGAATAATAGGGACCAATTGGCCATGCGCTGGGGGCACTATAAAAACCCTCTCACTTGAGAGGGTCAGGTATCCAATAATCATCCTAAGAACTCATACTTTGTACTTGCCCCTTTCTCTCTGACCTTTTCTTACTTGAGCATCAGAGTGCCTTGCAGGTACACCCCCTCCTCCTCCTCCATTCCAGCATCGTAGATGAAGTCTCTGGCCCACTTCAAGTTTCTAATCAACCGGTAAGATCAGTGGCACCGTCTGTGGGAAACCTGCTCTCCCCATCTTTCTTTCCCCGGAAACCAAAGATCAAAGCAGATATTCAAGATTCCGATCATGGCCAGCCACAACAACGTCCATGATGCTCACAACACAGTCATCTCGCCAATCAACAAGACTGACTGCGAAGGAGCCATTCCTTCCCTCGAGGATGACATCCCCGTTCAAAGGGACAGAGTCACTACTTCTCCCTCTCTAGATCGCCAGGAGATGGAGGACCAACGCCCAGAGCACAGTGGGTCCAGACTGATCCCTGGAAGAGCACCGGAGGGTCCCCAACCTATTCTTATTCTGCCCAACACCGATCCGACCATGGCATCACCGATCGAAGCTATTAACAAGAACTTCCAAATCCTCCACCAGAATGAGAGGATTAGGACAACAGAAGAAGTCCACCCCTTAAGATCTCCTCCCCCGAGGCGCGGGCAAAGGAGGTCTCAAAGCCTTTCTCCTCGACGAAGGAGGAACGCCCAAGAACCAGAGAAGCCTGAATCCCTGACCATCAAGAAACGCGATCGAATTCCTCCTCAGAAAGACCAGCTCTTCCCAGTGGTCAAGAGGACGAGGAGAGATTCACCGACAGAGAATCGACGTTCACCACCGCGCAAAACTAAGGGACGATCAGAACTCCTTCTCCCCGTCGAAATCACTGTCCCCGACACGCAAGCGGGAATGCACCGAGGAGAGATACCCGGCTGACCACCAGGGACACCTACCCATCTGTGCCCTCTATCTCAACTCTGCCTATCATACACGGACAGTCATCTAGAACCTGGCCGGAATGCACCTGCTCGAAAACACTCCCCTGCTCAGTACAACGGCTAGTTCCAGGCATATATCCAATACGAGGAGAAGGAGGCTGCAAACACTGCCTGAGGAACACCCTACATGAGGACATAGTAGCCACGAGGAGGTGCTTTGAAGAAGCATCAAAAGGGCTGAACACCATCACCATACAACCGAGGACATCCAGCAGGCCAGCCTTGCCCTACAACTCCGAAGACCAAAAAAAATTTCCCCGCGTCGACTCTATCGACCCGGGAAACTGTTTTACCAAAGACCTCCTAGAGGAAAATTGTATTTCGGAAGCCAAACACACTACATGGTTGTCCAAATATTGTACTTTTTCTGGACTGGGCCAGCGCCTGCCCTACTGTCGGGAAGGCCCAAGCCCAATCACCGGCGAAGGCCCAACGAGGCCCCTAAGTCACCTCCGTGTCGGGCATGTAACAATCCCCTTAGACGTTGGACACGCGAGGTATAAAGACCATCGAGCAGAGGCACATAGCCCACAGACGTACCTCTCCTCGACACCCACGTGCTCCTCCCTGCGAGGACACGTTCTCTTGTAACTTCCCACTCCCGAAGGAATCGGTCTGCCCTACTTCTGGAGATTCAGGGACCGTTACACCAAGGCGAAGACCACGTGCTGGTCTTCACTACGCCACGTAGGCCCTGGCAGTTACTTGGATGGGGCCTTGCAATCCAGCCCAGTGCAAGTAACCGTTGGCCCCGCGCTGGGGGCTCTCTATAAATAACCCTCTCACTTGAGAGGGTCAGGTTACAAAACATTCTAAACTCACTTCACTGTATTTGCTTTTCTCTGACCTTACCTGACTTGAGCGTCGGAGTACCTTGCAGGTACACCCTTCCCGCCGTATCATCATCACCGAAACTGAAGTCCATACGACGTTGCTGGCCACTGTCTAACTGTCTGATCCAGGTACGATCAGTGGCGCCGTCTGTGGGAACCACTGCTTCCCCTTTTTTCCTTCAACGATAAACCAAAGCAATCCATTTGTTCATCACCAGCATGGCCAACAACCCGTCTGCGAACAAAGCTCTGGACACCGTCCTCGCGCAGCTTGAGAATGGAAACCACCTTGAGGACAATGCTGCCCTCAATGTCGAAGAGGACGACGTAAGAGACGGGCAGACCGCCTCCCCAGACTCTGAAGACTCGGCTTACAACGCCGCCCAGCAGGATGACCAGTAAGCCGCCTTTCATCCAGTTGCTCCTCCTCCTAATGAAGATTCGAGCAACGTGGCCCTATTCACCTTGGTCAACCAGACCAACCAGCTGATCATGCACCAGAATATCAGAATTGAAGCACTCGAGCGAGGGCGAACACAACGATCTTCCCCCTCGAAGACATCGTCGTCCACCTTCACCTTGCCGTTCTCCTTCCCCGCAGAGGACTCCTCCAGAAGAATCTCGGACCCCCTCGCCGGTGCGCGAGGGCCACCGACCGCGTCTCGAGCGCCACTAGCCAGAAACCTCCCAGAAGCGCCATCGTTCCCCCATCAGAAGGAGCCCAGGCGCTCCTCGACTACCAAGAGGAGCAAGACCGCTGAGGAGAGACCGACGAACCGCTCTAGGAACTCCCCTCCACGACAAGGCCCTGGTCGACACCACCGATCCCCGTCAAGGTCCCCAGACGGAAGCGACGACGATGACAAGAAGACCCCCCTGTCATGGGAGATCATGGGCGCCCCAATTCCTGCGGGTATGGAGAAACCCCCGCCACTGGGGGACCTACGACTGCCTGGCCGACCCCGACGATCACGTCAAAAGTTTTTAAGCCATGCTCAACTTCAGAAAAGTCATGGGAGCCATTAAGTGCAGACTTTTCCCCACCACTTTGCAGAAGGGTGCCATGACCTGGTACAAGAGTCTAGCACAAGGGTCGATCACGTCCTGGACACCAAGAGGATGCGGAGAGATTCACCGACAGAGAATTGACATTCACCACCGTGCAAAACTAAGGGATGATCGAGAACTCCTTCTCCCCGTCGAAATCACTGTCCCTGACACGCAAGCAGGAATGCACCGAGGAGAGATGCCCGACTGACCTCCAGGGACAGCTGCCCATCTCTGCCCTCTATCTCAACTCTGCCCGTCATACACAGACAGTCATCCAGAACCTGGCTGGAATGCACCTGCTCGGAAACACTCCCCTGCTCAGCACAACGGCTAGTTTCGAGCAGACCTGCCCATTCCAACAGCTAGTTTTGGCAGTTACCTATTTTTGGGGGATCTGCGATCTGCGCCCGAATAATAGGGACCAATTGGCCATGCGCTGGGGGCACTATATAAACCCTCTCACTTGAGAGGGTCAGGTATCAAATAATCATCCTAAGAACTCACACTTTGTACTTGCCTCTTTCTCTCTGACCTTTTCTTACTTGGGCGTCGGAGTGCCTTGCAGGTACACCCCCTCCTCCTCCATTCCAGCATCGTAGACGAAGTCTCTGGCCCACTTCAAGGTTCTTATCAACCGGTAAGATTAGTGGTGTCGTCTTTGGGAAACCTGCTCTCCCCATCTTTCTTTCCCCGGAAACCAAAGATCAAAGCAGATATTCAAGATTCTGATCATGGCCAGCCACAACAACGTCCATGATGCTCACAACATGGTCATCTCGCCAATCAGCAAGACTGACCATGAAGGAGCCATTCCTTCCCTCGAGGACAACATCCTCATTCAAAGGGACAAAGTCACTACTTCTCACTCTCTAGATCACCAGGAGATAGAGGACCAACGCCCAGAGCACAGTGGGTCCAGACTGATCCCTGGAAGAGCACCGGAGGGTCCCCAACCTATTCTTATTCTGCCCAACACCGATCCGGCCATGGCATCACCGATCGAAGCTATTAACAAGAACTTCCAAATCCTCCACCAGAATGCGAGGATTAGGACAACAGAAGAAGTCCACCCCTTAAGATCTCCTCCCCTGAGGTGCGGGCAGGAGGTCTCGAAGCCTTTCTCCTCGACGAAGGAGGAACGCCCAAGAACCAGAGAAGCTTGAATCCTTGGCCATCAAGAAACGCAATCGAATTCCTCCTCGGAAAGACCAGCTCTCCCCGGTGGCCAAGAGGACGAGGAGAGATTCACCGATAGAGAATCAACGTTCACCACCGCGCAAAACTAAGGGACGATCGAGAATTCCTTCTCCCCGTCAAAATCACTGTGCCCGACACGCAAGCAGGAATGCACCAAGGAGAGATACCCGGTTGACCTCCAAAGACAGCTGCCCATCTCTGCCCTCTATCTTAACTCTGCACGTCATACACGGACATTCATCCAGAACCTGGCCGGAATGCACCTGCTCGCAAACACTCCCCTGCCCAGTACAACGGCTAGTTTCGAGCAGACCTGCCCTTTCCAACGGCTAGTTCTGGCAGTTACCTATTTTTGGGGGATCCGTGATCCGCGCCCGAATAATAGGGACCAATTGGCCATGCGCTGGGGGCACTATAAAAACCCTCTCACTTGAGAGGGTCAGGTATCCAATAATCATCCTAAGAACTCATACTTTGTACTTGCCCCTTTCTCTCTGACCTTTTCTTACTTGAGCATCAGAGTGCCTTGCAGGTACACCCCCTCCTCCTCCTCCATTCCAGCATCGTAGATGAAGTCTCTGGCCCACTTCAAGGTTCTAATCAACCGGTAAGATCAGTGGCACCGTCTATGGGAAACCTGCTCTCCCCATCTTTCTTTCCCCGGAAACCAAAGATCAAAGCAGATATTCAAGATTCCGATCATGGCCAGCCACAACAACGTCCATGATGCTCACAACACGGTCATCTCGCCAATCAACAAGACTGACTGCGAAGGAGCCATTCCTTCCCTCGAGGATGACATCCCCGTTCAAAGGGACAGAGTCACTACTTCTCCCTCTCTAGATCGCCAGGAGATGGAGGACCAACGCCCAGAGCACAGTGGGTCCAGACTGATCCCTGGAAGAGCACCGGAGGGTCCCCAACCTATTCTTATTCTGCCCAACACCGATCCGACCATGGCATCACCGATCGAAGCTATTAACAAGAACTTCCAAATCCTCCACCAGAATGAGAGGATTAGGACAACAGAAGAAGTCCACCCCTTAAGATCTCCTCCCCCGAGGCGCGGGCAGAGGAGGTCTCAAAGCCTTTCTCCTCGACGAAGGAGGAACGCCCAAGAACCAGAGAAGCCTGAATCCCTGACCATCAAGAAACGCGATCGAATTCATCCTCAGAAAGATCAGCTCTTCCCAGTGGTCAAGAGGACGAGGAGAGATTCACCGACAGAGAATCGACGTTCACCACCGCGCAAAACTAAGGGACGATCAGAACTCCTTCTCCCCGTCGAAATCACTGTCCCCGACACGCAAGCGGGAATGCACCGAGGAGAGATACCCGGCTGACCACCAGGGACACCTACCCATCTGTGCCCTCTATCTCAACTCTGCCTATCATACACGGACAGTCATCTAGAACCTGGCCGGAATGCACCTGCTCGAAAACACTCCCCTGCTCAGTACAACGGCTAGTTCCAGGCATATATCCAATACGAGGAGAAGGAGGCTGCAAACACTGCCTGAGGAACACCCTACATGAGGACATAGTAGCCACGAGGAGGTGCTTTGAAGAAGCATCAAAAGGGCTGAACACCATCACCATACAACCGAGGACATCCAGCAGGCCAGCCTTGCCCTACAACTCCGAAGACCAAAAAAAATTTCCCCGCGTCGACTCTATCGACCCGGGAAACTATTTTACCAAAGACCTCCTAGAGGAAAATTGTATTTCGGAAGCCAAACACACTACATGGTTGTCCAAATATTGTACTTTTTCTGGACTGGGCCAGCGCCTGCCCTACTGTCGGGAAGGCCCAAGCCCAATCACCGGCGAAGGCCCAACGAGGCCCCTAAGTCACCTCCATGTCGGTCATGTAACAATCCCCTTAGACGTTGGACACGCGAGGTATAAAGACCATCGAGCAGAGGCACATAGCCCACAGACGTACCTCTCCTCGACACCCACGTGCTCCTCCCTGCGAGGACACGTTCTCTTGTAACTTCCCACTCCCGAAGGAATCGGTCTGCCCTACTTCTGGAGATTCAGGGACCGTTACACCAAGGCAAAGACCATGTTCTGGTCTTCACTACGCCATGTAGGCCCTGGCAGTTACTTGGATGGGGCCTTGCAATCCAGCCCAGTGCAAGTAACCGTTGGCCCCGCGCTGGGGGCTCTCTATAAATAACCCTCTCACTTGAGAGGGTCAGGTTACAAAACATTCTAAACTCACTTCACTGTATTTGCTTTTCTCTGACCTTACCTGACTTGAGCGTCGGAGTACCTTGCAGGTACACCCTTCCCGCCGTATCATCATCACTGAAACTGAAGTCCATACGATGTTGCTGGCCACTGTCTAACTGTCTGATCCAGGTATGATCAGTGGCGCCGTCTGTGGGAACCACTGCTTCCCCTTTTTTCCTTCAACGATAAACCAAAGCAATCCATTTGTTCATCACCAGCATGGCCAACAACCTATCTGCGAACAAAGCTCTGGACACCGTCCTCGCGCAGCTCTGAACCCCAGCCAAAAACCTCCCAGAAGCGCCATCGTTCCCCCCTCAGAAGGAGCCCAGACGCTCCTCGACTACCAAGAGGAACAAGACCGCTGAGGAGAGATTGAGGAACCGCTCTAGGAACTCCCCTCCACGACAAGGACCTGGTCAACACCACTGATCCCCGTCAAGGTCCCCAGACGGAAGCGACGATGACGACCAGAGGATCCCCCTGTCAGGGGAGATCATGGGCGCTCTAATTCCTGCGGGTATGGAGAAACCCCCGCCACTAGGGACCTACGATGGCCTGGCCGACCCCGACGATCACGTCGAAAGTTTTGAAGCCATGCTCAACTTCAGAAACGTCAGGGGAGCCATTAAGTGCAGACTTTTCCCCACCACTTTGTGGAAGGGCGCCATGACCTGGTACAAGAGTCTAGCACCAGGGTTGATCACCTTTTGGAAGCAACTAAGAGAACGCTTTACCAAACACTTCACGGCATCTCGCCGACACCCGAAGACGGAGGCTGCACTAGAGAGCATCTACTAGGGGAAGAACGAGCCTCTCAGGAACTACATTGAGAGGTTCAACAGGGAGGTTGTCGAGGTCTACACGACCGACAACATGAAGAAGTTTTTAATCATCCGAGGACTACGACTTGGATCCGATTTTTCCAAGTCCGTGGGGCTCCGCAGATCTCGCCGTTTGAAGGACCTCCTCCAACGAGCTCATTCATACATCGAGTTCGAGGAGTCGAAGGCAGCACAGATCGCCCTCGACTCGAGGCGGAAGGAAGACCCCCATGGCCACAGAGAAGAAGACTCTCCTCCCCTTCACAGAGGAGAAATAAAGAAGGAAAGCCGCCCCTGGGACTCTCGTGAACCGCGAGGACCAGCTGGCCGGTTCACGGAATACACGCCGCTCAACGCTCCCCGTGCGCGAATCCTCTCTGAGTACTCCAACTCGGAATTTCTGAAAGGAGGCGTCTGCTTTCCGAAGCCAACGACCCCTAAATCAAACACGAATAGGTCCAAGTATTGTCGGTTCCATCGGAGCCACAGACATGTCACGGAGGACTGCATCCATCTCAAAGATGCAATTGAGATCCTGATCAAGGAAGGGCACGTAAAGAAGTACGCCCATGTCATACCCCAAATTTTGACCACTAAGATTCCCATCATTGTGCAAGTCATCACCACAATATGGATGAACCTTCATGCCTCATCAGTCTCCTCAAGGATTGTTGAGCATTCACTACAATTAAGCATTAGGGTTTTAAGCCCTCTTAGAGCTTAGACAAAGGATCAATCAAGGAATTGACATGATCTTCAACTTGTCTAAGCTCTCAAACATCCACAAGGGATCAAGAGGACTCCCACAGCAAGAATCAAGCACAATGTTGCAGCATTCCAAGTGGATTAAGCCTTAAGATCGCCAGTGTCACCAAATTAGGGTTTGGTCGACCAGGGCCTCCAGGTGGAAATTTTCATCTGGGCATGAGCCAATGCTTCAAAGCATAACCTAATATGCTCCATGGGACAACATGGACCCAATCATCAAGTCAATTTAGCTTCAGGGGATGCATTCACTAAAAATTAGGAATTAGGGTTTCTTGACCTAATTCATCCCTAAGTTGACTTTTGGAACAAAACATGAGCCAAGACCTCAAAGGAGGATTTGAGGGTCTCTAATAAACTACATTGATCCACTTGTAACAATGGATTGATCCAAGAAGCTTGATCACCAAGTTTCAGTTTCATCTGAACCACAATTAGGGTTTTGATGAAAAAGTCAACTGCACCTTTGACTTTTGACCAGGACATGCTCCCAAAACCTAGGACATGATTCAATACACCCTATAACACATATGAAATCAATCCATCAAGTTTGATTTAGGTCAAGGACTTGATTTCATAGAGGATCGCACAGTTTGGAATTCATCTGATAAAAAGTCAAATGTGCACAAAAGTCAACTTTGACTTTTTAAGATTTTTCACAATTATGGTTCCTTAACCCTAAAATGATGTTAATGTGTGATTGGAATCATCATTCATCAAGAAAAATCAAGAAAAGTGGGATAACTTGTAAAAGGGGTAACCATAAAAACTTAGATTTTTTTCTAAGTTATGGAACAAAGTGGCTAGGGTGCCAACTTTGGAGGATCATAACTCCTAAACCACAAGGCCATTTTTCCCCATCCGAAGCTGGATTTGTAGCTCTCACGACCCTCTACAAAAGCTTCAACTACAAATCATTCCAATTCCTCATGGATTTTAAGTTATGGAATGATCAAAATCACAAAAAGTGAAAATGTCACTTTTTTCCAACACTTAGTGAAATTTTCACTAAGTCAGAATCTGCCTTCACTTTTATCCAAATGTAGGGGCATTTTTCACTTGGATCCAAAAAGTATCAAAACCAATTATGATCAAATAGTTGTTGTATCATATGAGGGCTTTCCAAAATGACCAAGAACTTTACCAAACTCAACTTGAGCCATGAGATATGACAATGGCAATATGCCTTGCTGAAAACTGTCAAAGCAAGGTAGATTTGTTCATTTTGCTCGATTTGCCAAAATTGTGCAAATGACAAACACACTTATCCATTTGAACACCTCAAGGGGAGACCAAGGAGGAACCAACTCTGATCCCAAACCTCCCAAGTCCTTGGAACTAAAAATAGCATGCCAAACCTAGAAATCCCTAAAGAGGGGACAAGAATCCAATTTTGTTTTGGAGCATTCAATGGATGCACCAAGGTGGCATGGAATGAGCCATTTCCAACTGAATTCAGTCAAGATTTATCCAAGACCAAGGGAACCAGCAGCCTGTGCCTTAACCTCTAGTCAATGGCTAGAGGAGACTTGGATTCTCATGGATCAACATTAGCCAAACCTATGCAGCAGTTGCCATTCACTATTCCTTGCAAAACAAACTTGCTCTACTATAAATAGAGCTCATTTGTGATCAGTTTGAGTACACCAAAGCCATCAAACAGATGCTTTCCTCAAAATCTCTCCCTTCACTCCAAAATTGCCTTCCAAAGCAAGTCACTATCGGGTTTTGAGTTTGAGAGCTATTCCAACCAAACCAATCACACACACACCTCATAAACATCATATAGAGGTGATCCAAACACTCACATAACATCTGGAACACCAGATTCTCAAAATCACCAGCCATCTGCACAAGCTTTTGATAGATTTGCAGTTGAGGTGCCAAATCAAGTTCCAGCTCAATTCAATCCACTCCAAGCACCCAGACACACTCCATAGCACATAGGGACACACTCCAAGTTGTAACACCTCTAATACAAAACACGATCACCAGCTGCAAGAGGTAAGCATGAGCTCTTCTAACTCTATGATCCATGCATTTTTTGCTGCACAATAATTTGGCCATATGTTCATAATCATGCATAGAGTGTTTACCCTCAATCAATTGCTTTGTTTGAATCGTGTATGGAATTTTTGAGCCTTCATGCAAGTTTTAGGGTTCTTGAGGTTTCTCTTTGATTTCTTTTCCATGTTTAAAATAAATGAAATTAAAGACCATAGACATGATTGTGAGGTGAAAACGAGTAGATTGATATGTAGATTGCATGTTATCATCAAGTATTCAGTGAGATTGGATAGAAAACGCAAATCTGCAGAAACAGAGGGTGGCGCGTGTTCTTGCCATGTTCTTGACGCCCTTTTTGAAAATTCAAATATTTGAATTTTGTGATTTTATTTAATTGATTCAAAAATTAATTTCTGTATGAATTTTAATGATTTTGAGTTGATTCTTTTTTTAATAATTCACAAAAATGTTAAAATATTTTATTTTCCCAAAAAATCCCAAAAATATTATTTATTTCATATACTTGATATTTTTGTAAAGAATTAATATTTTAATTGTTTTTGACATTTAAAATATTTTCTCCCTCTTGATTTTTCAAATTTTAGTGATTTCCAATCATTTTGTGGATAGAAACATGATTTTTGAAACATTAATCCAAGATCACAATTTGTTTCCACACATGTTTAACAATTTTGATCATTTTGATTGAATTTTTATTCAATTAAAATACATTTTGAAAACAAATTAGGGTTTTTGATTAATTCAACCCTCATCAAACTTTTTCAAACCCTTTGGGCCTCTAATAGAGTGTAAGACCCAACCTCCTTTTAAAACCAAAATCATTTGGGCCTCAGTCATTGTATAAGACCCACAGTGTTTTAAAAAGATCTCGTCGCGATCGCCGGTTCAAAAATTTTTTGGGCCTCTCCTTGAGCTGTAAGTCCCACCACTTGTAAAAAAGTAAATCTTTGGGCCTTTATTAGAGTGTAAGACCCATCCCCTTTGTAAATACACCACTTTTTGGGCCTCAGTCATTGTATAAGTCCCACTGTATTTTCAAAAACAACGGCGCGATTGTCGCCTTTTTTAGCAAAATCATTTGGGCTCTCCTTGAGCTGTAAGCCCCACCACTTGTACAAAAATAAATCATTGGGCCTCTATTAGAGTGTAAGACCCAACCCCCTTTTAACCAAAACTTTTTTGGGCCTCAATACATTGTATAAGACCCAGTACGGTAAAGAAATCTCGGCGCGATCGCCAATTCAAAAAAAAAACAAATCATCTGGGCCTACCCTCATGTTATAAGCCCCATTCTTTTTTTAAACACCTTTGGGTCTCTTGAGAGAGTGTAAGACCCATCCCTTTGTACAGAAAACCTTTTTGGGCCTCAGTCACTTGTATAAGTCCCTGTATAATTTCAAAACAACAGTGCAATCACTGATAAAACCTTGGGCCTCTCCTTGAGCTGTAAGCCCCAACAACCTTTTCAAAGCACTTTCTCCTTTAATTTTGAATATAATATTGTTATCAAAGCTTTCTTTGTTGAACAACTAACCAAACAGCATGGAAGCTCTACAACCGAGTAAGTGTTTACCCGCTTTCATACATATATATAACTGTATTGTGGGGCTGCTCACTGTAAGTCTTCTTTCACAAACTTTTATATACTCGTCAAATATCAACTGTGTAATACTAGTATAGCTATTCAAGTATCACTCTTAAATACAAACAAAACTAGATCCCCGTAGGATTACCATACACAATCTTCCCTCCTCTTGGGGTTAAACAATATGGAGACGTGAAAGCAGCATTCTCAGTGAACCCTTTCTAAGACTGTCACCCTTAGAAATTGTCAAAGAGACTCTACTCCCCAGAGATGATCATTTCTCCGTGAATGACATCTCTTGAGTTTCTTCCAAATTCTCGGACTTTCCTAGCTTGATCTATTCTCGGTGAATGGCATGTCTTGAATTTCTCGGGGTTTGGGGACCCACAGGCTTCTTAAAAGCATCCCCGCCTCCTCTTGGGCGTTGTACAAGGACCCTTCGGCTTCTTAAAAGCTCTCATGCCTTCTCTTAGGCTTAGTACAAGGACCCAGAGACCTCTACAGGTATAGGAACAGAACCTAGTCATCAATTTGCTAGAGCTGCCTTTCTGAGTCAAGTGTCAGACCTGTTAATGGATTGACCTTCATCCCTTAACGTACCAACCTTCTCTTGGGCATCATACAAAGATCATGCACTACTTGAGAATTGATTTCTCAAAACACCCGTAGACTTGGACAGTCTCCATACCTTTGGATTTCCCATTTCCTTAAAGATCAGGAAATAACCATGATCCTCTGATCAATCCCAAAGTACAACATTACCCATATAAGAACTGATTTTCTCTTTATCCAACATACTGGACCTGTCACTCAACTAAAACAGTCACCAGCACACTAGCCTCCTCTTGGGCTTTGTACAATGATTCTCCCCAGCGGAGCTAACCTTTTTAGCCTCCATCTCGGGCTTTGTACGAGATACCAAATCACTCTCTTATTGAGTATAAAAGGCTCTCTTGTTGAGTCAACGCCTTTAGCCTCCATCTTGGGCTTTGTACGAGATACAAAAACACTCTCTTGTTGAGTATAAAAGACTCTCTTGTTGAGTCAAACCCTTTAGCCTCCATCTCGGGCTTCGTACGAGATAAAAATCACTCTCTTGTTGAGTATAAAAGTCTCTCTTATTGAGTCAAACATTTTCAGCCTCCATCTCGGGCTTCGTACGAGGTACAAAGACTCTCTTGTTGAGTCAAACACCTTTAGCCTCCGTCTTGGGCTTCGTACAAGACACATACAAAAGCACTCTCTTGTTGAGTCAACCCTTTTAGCCTCTCTCTCGGGCTTCGAATGAGACACATAAAAACACCCTCTTGTTGGGTCAATAGCTTCCTCTTAGGCTTTGTATAAGGAAACCCCGGTTGAGTTAATCAACCTGTTAGCATCAAAATCTGTGCCTCGTTCACAGTATACAAAACATCAACAACTCCTTTTCTCCCATCTAATTGTTGTAAGCGGCAAGCCTCTAGATTATTTACATCCACGCCACTGTCCCTCTTTTAGCATGAGAAATTCCTAAGGAAAGATGACATTGCTCTAAACTGAGTTAAAGTCTTCCCCTTCAGGTTAAAAATCCCCTATAAAGGAAATTATGGGATTACTGGATTCACATATCCCATTTAAAGTAATTCTCCTTTATAACCAGTCACCCAACAGTTGTGACAAACAGACTAAATATCCCCCTTTAGAGATGACAAGTTCTCTCTAAAGTCAAAACCCTTTAGCTTCACATCTTGGGCTTCGAACAAGATGCAAATAGACCCTTCAGCTTCACATCCTGGGCTTTAAACAAGATACAAACCACTTTTAGCTTCACGTCTTGGGCTTTGAAAAAGACACCAAAATGACCTTTTTCCTCCCATAGAATAGGAGGAACTACGATCGCTCTGATTTCCCTGTTTCATTAAACGGGAATACGTAGGCATAAGATTGAATAATCTTAGCGATCACACTAATCAAAAACCCAAAATCCCGTACCTTCACCCATCAATCGAAAAGCATCAGTCCTAACATCCTACTAATAGCATAGTCCCATAATTCCATTTTTAGCAAAATAAGCAGAGATAGGCCCACAATCTAAACCGCATCTGTAAACCAACAGTCATCTGTTTAAACTCAGTATGCAAGCGGGGTTAATTTGTGACATCTATTTCCCTTCCTTCATCAGCTTCAATAGGATAAAAAATGAATCGACCTGTAGTACCCCAGAGCGACAGTGCTTAAGAACCACGTCCAAAATCGCTCGCTACAGAAAAATGGCGCCCACTGTGGGGCCACACAGGGTTTTGTCCTCTTATCTCTCTGATTGAAACCCTAAATTCATGTCACAGAAATGACGACTCTGCTGGGGAGTCATTGTCTGTATAGGATCATAAGACTAGAGGTCTAGGATGATTAAGATAAATATATATACTGCTTTTCCTAAATGATATCTGTGTTTATTTTTTTGCTAATGGGAATGCGTTTGATGCCGCATGTGGAAAGATGGAGTATACATCTAAGATAGGTGATGGCAATGCGGGTAATCTTACTGGGAGTGAATTCTAGTTAAGAGCCCCTGATCGACCATCAAACTCAGTGGAGACTCCCTTTGCAGATACATTGCCTATACGACTTCGGTTGTTGAAAGTAGTGTGGTCAACTGGGTTATCTGAGAAGCTGAGGTTTTTAGCAGACTTAAGCCATTTTGTAGTGCGGAAGCTATCGGAAATAGTTGTCACGCGATACTACCCTCATCTGAGATTGATCTAAGATACATCACCTAGCACGGTTCCGGGCCCGCTGATGTTATCTCTAAGGGAATCAATGATTTTGAGAGACAGGTACAAAAAATCACTAGTATAAACCTTTGGGGGGGGGGGGGTAGAGCCTTGACTTCATGACAACGACCCTTTGACCCCATGTTTTTTCTATGTTTTTGTGTGCTGCATTCATACATTCATTTAAAAAACATTAAGACAAAGAAAATCTTCTCTTCTAGTCTCTCTTTTTCAAATTAAACTAAGACAATGATTACAAATATCAGAGAAATGAGATTGCGCAAATGGATTTCGGTAGAAGGAAAACTCATAAGTATACCTTCAAGGTTCCAAAGTTAGAGGATTTAAGAGGTTTGGCAAGAATGATCACCAACCATGAGGCTTTCAGAGCTAAGTATGGAGGATTACTGTCTCTATTAAGGGTCCATGTAATCGAAGGAATCCTGTCCACGCTAATCCAGTTCTACGATCTGCTCTATCACTGTTTCACATTCCCGGATTATCAGCTTGCACCAACGCTGGAGGAGTACTCTCACCTGACTGATTTACATATCACTGATCAAGCTCCCTTTTCTGGACTGGAAGAAATTCCAAAGGATCAAACCATTGCAAGAGCAATTTATTTGGACGAGTCAGAAGTCAAGATTCACATAACCACTAAGAGTGGCATCTAGGGTTTTCCAGCCCAGTTCTTAACAAAGAAAGCCCTGTACTTTGCTAGTATAGGGAACGTGGCCGCTTTCGAGAGCATCTTTGTTTTGCTCACCTACGGGTTATTTTTGTTTCCCAACATCGATAACTTTGTAGATATCAACGCCATTAAGATTTTCCTGATTGGAAACCCCGTACCGACCTTACTCGCAGATGCGTATCATTCGGTACGCTTAAGGAATTTATACAACGGGGGAATGATCACGTGCTGTGTACCCCTGCTATACAAATGGTTCACTTCCCATTTGCCCAAGTCTGCTGCATTTTGGGATCAAAAGAATACTTTACGTTGATCACAGAGGATCAAGTCTCTTACCAACTCTGACATCGATTGGTACAATCGAATCTACGACGGGATCAGGATCATCGACCGTTGTGGAAATTTCCCAAATGTACCCCTTATAGGAACTAAGGGGGGAATTAACTATCATCCAGTGTTAGTTCGTCGTCAATTTGGATACCCGATGAGGCACATCCCACATAATGCTCATCTGGAAGGTCTTTTCTTCAAGGAAGGAGAAAATGACAGGGCACTAAAGACGGAAATAATGCACGCTTGGAAACACGTTCATAGGAAAGGAAGAGAGTCTCTAGGAAAACCGGATTGTGTCTCGATGGAGCCTTATCTCCATTGGGTACAAACTAGAGCTCTCAAGTTGAGGATGCCTTACCCTCGTCAGGAAGTTCTTCCATTAAGGGACTCTACCCTTTATTTCATGTCTAAGATAGAAAAACTTCAGGTTACTCTCAGCAAAGTTCAGCAGGAGAAGAGGTCTTGGAGGAACAAGTATCGTATTCTCAATGTGGAGTGCAAGAAAATACAGCAACTGTTAAGAGAAAAAGATGCCCTGATTGAGATTCTAGAGCAACATGCTGTAGAGAATCAGAATGACCAAAGGAATTTGCTCCCTCCTTTCACTTGGCAAAGGAATGACAACCCAACAACGGCCCAAGAGCCCCGGTCAAAGAAAAGGAAAGCACCCGAACTAGCACTTGAGCTCTCTTCAGAGAGGACTCAGGATCCATTAGTTTAGATTTCCTTTTTCTGGACTTTGTAATCTACTGTATTTCCATTTCCGCAATCCTTTGAATTCAATAGAACGGGGTTTCCCCACTGTTTGATATTTGCAATCTAATTGTCGAAGTTTACTTTGAATAAACAAAAATAATTAATAATCATTGCATTCATCATTCTCGCATAACGCATTCTTCTTACCTACGAATCTCACGTTTGCGTCTCGATTCTAGAGTCAAACTGTCTCATTCGTACAATACTCGGGCCAATCGTCAGAAAAAGATGAATGATCTCGAGGAAGAGAACAGAGAGTTGAGAGAAGAGATCGACACTCTGAAAGAGGATCTGAGAAAGCTTCATAACGACATGCAAGCTCTAGTAGAAGCTCAGATGCAACAACAAAGGACTGTGATCTCGGAGATCACATCTACGCCCATAATGGAGAAGTATGATCCTAGGTACAAGATGCCGAAAGATCGCCCCTGGGGCATGCCACTCAACTATATCCCGGAAGGATATGTTCTGCCGATTCCTGAGGATCAGGGAACCGCAGCAGGAACCGCTGGGCCTGAAGGTTACAAACTTCGGGAAAGCGAAGATGCCAGGGGCATGATAGCAACTCCTGAAGGTTACAAACTTCGGGAGGCACCGAGAGTCTCGGCCATAATGACTATACCACCGCCCGTGGTACACACTGTCCCAGAAGGACAGATTCCACAGATACCCTCTGGTGGAAACGAAAGCATGTTTGACAGAATGGAGGAATTCCAGGAGCAGTTCTTGGAAATGCAGAGGGAGCTGCAAGCAATTCGCGGTCAGGATCTATTTGGAAAGGACGCCGCAGACCTCTGCTTGGTCCCCAATGTGAAAGTCCCACACAAGTTCCAAGTGCCCGACTTTGAAAAATACAAGGGTAACTCTTGCCCTCAGAGTCATTTAGTTATGTACGCCCAGCGAATGTCAGCTCAGACAAAGAACCAGGAGCTACTAATTCATTACTTTCAGGATAGTTTAACCGGTGCCGCACTCAAATGGTACATGGGTTTAAACCGCGCTACGATCGGCACCTTCAAAGATCTTGGCGCCGCTTTCGTTCAACAATATAAATACAATTTGGACATGGCACCGGACAGAGATCAACTCAGATCGACGTCACAAAAGGACAAGGAAACCTTTAAGGAGTACGCTCAGAGATGGCGTGAAATTGCCGCCCAAATTTTGTCCACCTCTTGAGGAAAAAGAGATGACAAAGATCTTCTTAAAGACCTTAAGCTCATTTTACTACGACAGAATGGTCGCCAGTGCGCCCAGTGACTTCACCGAGATGGTAGGCATGGGAGTTCGTCTTGAGGAAGCCGTCCGAGAAGGACGTTTAGTAAAAGACGCTGGATCATCAAGTAGTACAAAACGATATGGTAGTGCTCTCCCTAAGAAAAAAGAGCAAGATATCGGAAATATCTCTCTCGGAAGGTAAAGGCGACGATATCAACCAGTAGCAGCTGTAACTCCTGCTATCAATCCCACGCCTGTTCCTACGTATCAACCTCAGGTTGCTCAGAGCCAACCTAATCAACAACAATATCAGCAAAGGACGCAACAGTCTCTTCAGCAGGCTCGTCCTCAATACAACAACAACCGTACAACGCGACCACCAGGGTTTGACCCTATACCCATGTGTACGCCGAACTGTTTCCATTACTATTGATCAAGGGGCACGTCCAGACTAAGTCTCCTCTTATAGTATTGGAAAATCTGCCTTTTTGGTTCAAAGCGGATCAGACTTGTCCTTACCATCACGGAGGACCAGGGCATAACATAGAGAACTGTCTCAGTTTCAAATCCGATGTGCAAAACCTTGTTAGGAGCAGGGTCTTATCTTTCAAGGATACGAATCCTAATGTTCTCACAAACCCGCTGCCTCAACACGATAAAGCAACAGTCAATTTGATAGAGGGAGAGTCTAACAACATCTATCAAATTCATGATGTACTCTTATTAAGGGCCAACTTGGTCAAGATGCATTGTAGACAGAGCGGATATGGCCATGTGCCACCTCATAACTATCACCAGTGTGATATCTGCTCAAAATATAATCAGGGATGTTCTGTGGTGTAATCAGCTCTACAGGAACAATTGGATCTCGGATGGATCCAAGAGCATCGAGTTCGTGGAGTCAGCATGACCTATACGAATTCCAACATCATTCAGAACAACAACATCCGTGCAATGAATGTCAACTTGGTAGCGATGCACTTAAGGCAAAGCCAATATTATAATCTACCACGACACGATTATAATTCCTGTCTGACTTGCTCGGTAAACAAACAGGGATATTCTTTTATACAAGAGGCCCTCCAGCGTCAGATGGATCTTGGATGGATCCAAGACTACCATGATAGGAATCCCTATCAGATCAACATGATTCAAATCTTTGATATTCGTCTGATGAATACCAGCTTGGTGGAGTTACATGCCAGGCAGGTCCAACTTGGTTTTCTCACTTCACATAATTATCAGAACTGTAAAGGATGTTGTGAGAGTAACCAAGGGTGCGCTCTCATTTAAAGAACTTTACAACACTTGTTAAACCACTGGTGGCTTCCAATCTATATGGATGAAGACACGCAACAAATCAGTGTGGTTGACGGGAACCCTACTCAGCATTAGAGTCAGGATGTCCGATCTACAGAAACAGATCTAGTGATGTTACACTGCATTCAAAGAGGGCGTGGCCAGGTGCCACCACACAACTACGAGCGTTGTAGAGACTGCTCGGAAAATAATCAAGGGTGTTACCTCGTGCGAGCAGCACTTCAGGGTCAGTTGGACCGCAAAGAAATCCAGCCATATCTAAGTTCTGGGTCCATCAACTGGACGCCAGACTATTTCGCTGATCAGATTAAGGATGTTGTTGTGATCTATGATCACGAGAGGGCCAAGGATGTTTGCGCCATCATCCGTCTACTGGACGAATCAAAAGTTCTTAGCAAGGAACTGATTGAAGTTAATTACGACAGTCAGAAAAATTAGAAGGCTCTTGTAGTTATCTATCTGCCGGGACCATTACCGTATGAATCAGCTAAGGCGATCCCTTACAAATACGGTGCAACAATAATCGAGAATGGAAAGGAAATTCCATTACCCTCCGTCGTGAATATTTCAGACATCAGTCGAGTAACACGGAGCGGTCGAATCTTCAATCGAGGGGTTGGAGAACCTAACAAAGAAAAGGAACTTCAGACAGAAGCTCCTGATCCACCAGTCGGTCAATCCAGTAATCCCGGCCTTTCGAAAAACAATGATGAGATGCTGAAGCTCATCCAAAGGAGTGAATACAACATTGTTGACCAAATGTTACAAACTCCTTCAAAGATCTCAGTGCTATCACTTTTACTCAGTTCCGAAGCCCACAGAGAGGCTCTACAGAAAGTCTTAGAGCAGGCCTTTGTGGAACAGGATGTGTCAATAGGACAGTTCGATAGCATCATCTCTAACATCACATCCTGCAACAAATTAGGATTCAGTGATGAGGATTTGCCAGAGGGGGGTAAACTCCACAATATGGCGCTCAATATCACAGTTAACTGCCAGGACGATGCTTTAGCCAGCGTACTGGTAGACACAGGATCGGCCATCAACGTTATGCCGAAGTCCACTTAAATGCGACTATCATTCAAAGGACCCCCGATGAGAGGCAGTGAGGTCATCGTCAAAGCATTTGACGGGTCTCAGAAAGCAGTTATCGGCGAAGTCGACCTTCCCATAACTATCGATCCTCACACTTTCCTAATCACTTTCTAGGTCATGGACATCCGGACAGCATACAACTGTTTATTAGGAAGACCTTGGATACACCAGGCTGGGGCAGTCACTTCGACACTGCACCAGAAATTGAAGTTCGTAAAGAACGATCAACTCGTCACGGTCTGTGGAGAACAAGCCTTAATCGTGAGTAACCTGTCATTATCTACTTGTGTCGAACCTGAGGAGGTTGTTGGAACTCAGTTCCAAGCACTTTCGGTGAGCAACGACAGCCAATCGGAGAAGGGAACCTCGATTTCCTCGTACAAAGATGCTCTCGAGGCGATCAAAAGTAATAACGCGAAAGGGTGGGGACAACTTGTCATTCCCACTGATAACAAAACAAAGAAGGGTCTTGGTTTTTCTTCAACCTGTACCCAGACGACTACCAACGATGAAAGTCTTCATCCCATTCAGGACTTCTTCCACAGTGGAGGTTTCCTTCACCCAGTGCCTCAAACAGTCCATACTATCAACGAGGGAGATTCCTCCGATACGGATGAAGAATGGAAGTCCTATCTCAATGAGGACGGTTATATGTCTCAGGAAGAGGTGCCTACGCCCTTTTACTATCCCGCACAGAGTCCGAGATTTATACCAAGGTCAGACGTCGAAATGATATATGGAGATTGTGATCCGGAAGGATGCCGTGCTCCACCAAACTCATTAGAGGAGGACACTCTTATGAAGGACAACTTTGACCACGACTATTATAGCCCGATGGATGGCCTGCCTATCTGGAAGCCGTACCCAGGAGACTTGGGGCAAGAAAATCAGCCGAACAATGAAAACCAGCTGAGCAGTATTGAACAGAATACCTGCGTCCCCACCATGTCATGGGATCAACACTCAGGTCATTCAGAACCTATCCAGCACGACGATGAATTTGCAAAATTTGCAGGACTAGAATTCATCAACTATGCTTTTCCTGAGGTCAACGTCATCGAGAGAGATAATTCCTCCAGTTCCAAAGAAGTGTGGGACACCTTAGGACAACCAAGTGGAAAATTTGACTTCATGGTCAAATACACCGCTCCTGAAAGCTCTCGTATCAGGCTCGAAGACATCCAGCCAACTGGATGGGGAGATTTGCCTGAGAGCACGAATACTATGCAAAATACAACAGAGGAATCCTTCTACGACAACTCTGCCTGGGAGACAGATTCCAATGATCCTGCTCCACCAGAAATCAGCGTTATTTATGAAGACAAATCAAGGAAAGTACCAGAATTTGTGATTCACCGAGGAGTTCGCCGCCAATGGGTTGCTGTCGATGTTTCGAAGATTGTTCATAAGTCAAAGTAATTTCCGTCTTTTAACCTTTCACCCTGCCTAGGTGAAACAGATGTTTTGATAGGGCTCACTTTCTGTAAATTTCCCCCTTCGCTTCGCCAAAAGCGATAAAGTTTTGTTTTATAGGGCTGTAGTTTCAAGAATCGACTTGTTCATAAATAAAATAATGTCGTTCTGTAATTTCCGCATTAATTGTTGTTTTCTCTTTTCGCTTTTAAGAAAATGGTAATCCTAAAAAACAACTCAATAATAAAAACAAGCAGTTTTCAAAGAAAAACACACTGCACACACTTGCATTTTCTCTATCTCTTCTAAACACAAATCATCACGTCATGCAGATTTCTTGTTTTAAACCCCGTTGAAACATACGATCCGGTGCCTTCTCCCGACTTTGAGTTCTCGGTATTAGGGGCTGAAGAAGAAGTTGACAATGAAATACCAGAAGAGATCTCCCGATTACTACGACAAGAGGAAAGGTCCATTGAAACTCACAAAGAGCCGTTGGAAACGGTCAACTTGGGTTAAGAAGAAGAGAGAAAAGAAATTAGGATTGGGGCACTGCTTAGTCCAACTGCCAAAGAGAGATTGACAAAGCTTCTCAGAGAATTTCCCGATGTGTTTGCTTGGTCCTACAGGACATGCCAGGATTGGATACCGGCATCGTGGAACATCACTTACCGTTAAAATCAGAATGTCCGCCAGTAAAACAGAGGTTGAGACGGACTCACCCGAACATGGCCATCAAAATCAAAGAGGAGGTACAAAAACAGATTGACACGGGTTTCCTCGCCACGTCAGAATATCCTCAATGGTTAGCCAATATCGTACCCGTTCCGAAAAAGGATGGAAAGGTCAGAATTTGTGTCGATTACAGAGATCTGAGCAAGGCTAGTCCAAAGGACGACTTTCCTTTACCACACATTGACATGCTGGTAGATAGTACAACAAAGTTCAAAGTTTTCTCCTTCATGGATGGATTCTCGGGCTATAATCAGATAAAAATGGCGTCGAAAGACATGGAGATAACTTCGTTCATTACCCCATGGGGTACCTTTTATTACAAGTGTTGTACCCCAAATTTTACCCTCATATTCGTTGGCCTTTGTTATATCATTTTAGATCAACATTTTCGCATTTTTAGTTAAACATTTCATTAATCGTGCATTTGCCATTCCATGACTTTCTTGATTTTAATTATTTTTATTTTTATATATTTAGTTAAATAATTATCTTAGATTTATTTAGAATTGATTTAGTTTAATTTCAATTTAGCTTTTTTTTTCTTTTTTTCTTCTTTTTTTTATATACTTTATATTTAAGTTAGTTTATTTTCAATTATAATTATAATTTTAAACTTAATTTAATTTTAATTTTTTGGTTTAGTTTTTATCTTAATTTAGTTAATTAGATTAATTTTCTTAATTTGGTTCATTTTAATTTTTATTCTAATTATAGTTTTAATTATAATTTAAGTTTTGTTTTTAATCTTTAAGTTTACTGTTTAAATTCTTAACTTAACTTAATTTAGTTTGATTAACTATTTTCTTTGTAAATTTTAGAGTCCTTTTTTTTCTTTCTTTTATTCATAATATAATACAAATTTCCACAAGCTGAGATTCTTTTCCCAACCACACCATTGCCTCAAGGGGGTCTTTGTTGCTGCTAGTACATGATCCTGTAGCGAGCGATTTTGGACGCGGTTCTTAAGCGCTGGTCGCTCTCTGCGGTTGAGCTTAAACTACAGGTCGATTCATTTTTTATCCTATTGTGAGCTGAATAAGGAAGGGAAATAGATGTCTCCAATTAACCCTGCTTTGCATACTGAGTTTAAACAGCGGTCTGTTAGGTTACGAATGCTATCAATGTGGGGGGGCCTTTCTTGTGTTATTTTGACAGACAGGTTTCTGGCGGGGAACAAGGATTAGAATGTTAGGACTGATGCTTTTTGAATTACTGCTTCTGATTGATGGAGATATGGGATTTGGGTTTTTTGTTTAGTGTGCTCGCTAAGATTTTTCTTTCAATCTTATGCCTATGTATTCCCGTTTACCGAAACAAGGAAATCATAGCGTTCGTAGTTCCTCCTATTCTATGGGAGGAAATGGTTGTTTTGGTGTCTTGTTCAAAGCCCAAGACGTGAAGCGAAAGGTGATTTGTATCTTGTTCAAAGCCCAAGATGTGAAGCTGAAGAGTCTATTTGTATCTTGTTCAAAGCCCAAGATATGAAGCTAAAAGTCCTGACTTTAGAGAGAGTTTGTCATCTCTAAAGGGGGGTTTGTATGTCACGACTGTTGGGTGACTGACTGTAAAGGAGAATTAATTTAACCGGGATTTGTGAATCCGGCAATGCCATAATTTCCTTTATCGGGATTTTAACCTGAAGGAGAAGACTTTAACTTAGTGTAGAGCAATGCTATCTTTCCTTAGGAATTTCTCATGCTAAAAGAGGGACAGTGGCATGGATGTAGATGATCCAGAGGCTTGCCGCTTACAGCGATTAGATGGAAGGGGAAGGAGTTGTTGATGTTTGTATACTGTGAACGAGGCACAGTTTTGAAGCTAAAAGGTTAATTGGATTAACCAGTGGTTTTCTTATATAAAGCCTAAGAGGAGGCTAATATGTGTCTCGTACAAAGCCCGAGAGAGAGGCTAAAAGGTTTTGACTCAACGAGGGAATCTTTTGGTATCTCGTATAAAGCCCGAGATGGAGGCTGTTTGACTTAACAAGAGAGTTTTTGTATCTCGTACGAAGCCCGAGATGGAGGCTAACATTTGTTTGGCTCAATATGAACCTTTTTATCTCTCGTATAAAGCCCGAGATGGAGGCGAAAGGGTGATTGACTCAACGAGGGAGTCTCTTATGTGTCTCGTACAAAGCCCGAGAGAGAGGCTATGGTTACTGTTTTAGTTGAGTGACAGGTCCAGTATACTGATTTTAAAAGAGAAAATCAGTTCTTATATGAGCAAATGATGTACTCAAGGATTTGATCCAAGGATCCGGGTTATTCCTGTTCTTTAAGGAATCGAGAAATCCGAAGGGTATTGAGACTGTCCGAGTCTGCGGGTTTCCTTCCTATTTAACGAAGGGGTCACTTGAGAATGTCTTTGAGACTCAAGGAGATTAGATTGTCCAAGTCTAGAGTGTCATATTTTGTACTATGCTTTGAGAAACAGTAGTAGACTCTATGAAAGGACTTTTCTATGAAGATGACTAAGTTCTGTTCCTATACCTCTAGGAGGTCATCGGGACAATTTGTACGAAGCCCAAGAGGAGGCTGGAAACTTTTAAGAAGCCGACGGGTCCTTGTACGAAGCCCAAGAGAAGGCTATCATTCCCGGAGGAAAAGATCATTATACGAAGCCTAAGAGGAGGCTGTGAATACTTCTAAGAAGCCGTAGGGTCCTTGTACTAAGCCCAAGAGGAGGCGGGGTTGCTTTTAGGAAGCCTGTGGGTCCTGGTACGATGCCCAAGAGGAGGCCGATGCTTTTAAGAAGCCCGTGGGTCCCCAATCCCTGAGAAATTCAAGACAGGCTATTCACGAGGAATAGATCAAGCCAGGAAAGTTCGAGAATTTGGAAGAAACTCAAAGATGCCATTCACGGAGAATACATTCATCTCTGGGAATAGAGTTTCTTGACAATTCCTAATGAGGACAGCCGAAGAGAAGACTGTATCTGGTGATCCTATTGGGGATCTAGTTGTCTATTTCTACGAACAAACGAAACGGCGTCACCTAGTTCTAGACGTAGTTGCCGGGGAAACTCGAAATATCTATACTATTATTACACAGTTGATATGAGTTTATGAAAGAAGACTTACAGTGAAACAGCCCCACAATACAGTTATATGTATATGAAAACGGTAAATGAAAGGAATAACCACTTACTCGGTTGTAGAGCTTCCATGCTGTTTGGTTAGTTGTTCAACAAAGAAAGATTGAAAACAACATTATTTTCAAAATCAAAGGAGAAAGTGCTTTGAAAAAGAAAGATTTGGGGCTTACAGCTCAAGGAGAGGCCCAGGGTTTTATCAGTGAGCGCACTGTTTGAATTTGTACAGAGGGACTTATACAAGTGACTGAGGCCCAAAAAGATTTTTTGTGCAAAGGGATGGGTCTTACACTATCTCAAGAGGCCCAAAAAGTTTTAAAGAAAAAGAGTGGGGCTGATAACACGAGGGTAGGCCCAGATGATTTTTCCGTTTAAAATGGCGATCGCGCCGAGGTTTTCTTTTAACGCAGAGGGACTTATACAATAAGTGAGGCCCAAAATGTTTTGGTTAAAAGGGGGTTGGGTCTTACACTCTATTAGAGGCCCAAAAGTTTTGAATGGGTCTTATAGCTCGAGGAGAGGCCCAAAAGGTTATTTTTCAAAAGGCGACGATCGCGCCGTTTGTTTTTTTACGGTATCGGGATTTATACAATACACTGAGGCCCAACAATGATTTGATCAAAAAAGGATTGGGTCTTACACTCTATTAGAGGCCCAAAGTGTTTTGAAAATGATTTATGAGGGTTGAATTAATCCAAAAACCCTAATTTGTTTTCAAAAATGTATTTAATTGAATAAAAATTCAATTAAAATGATCAAAATTGTTTAACATATGGAAAACAAATTGTGATCTTGGATTAATGCTTCAAAAATTAAGTATTGACCTACAAAATAATTAGAAAGCATTAAAAGTTGCAAAATCAAGGTGGAAAAAATATTTAAAATGTCAAAAACAATTAAAATATTAATTCTTTGCAAAAATATCAATTATATGAAATAAATAATATTTTTGGGATTTTTTGATAAAATGAAATATTTCAACATTTTTGTGAATTATCAAAAAAAGAATCAACTCAAAATCATTAAAACTCAGAGAGAAATTAATTTTTGAATCAATTAAACAAAATCACAAAATTCAAATATTTGAATTTGGAAAAAAGGCGCCAAGAACAAGCTGAAGAACACGCGCGTGTTCTGGGTTTGGCTGATTTGCGTTTTCCATCCAATCTCACTGAATACTTAATCATATCATGTAATCCACATATCATTATGCTCGTCTCGACCTCACGATCATGTTTATAACACTTAATTTCATTTAAATTAAACATAAAACATGAAATCACGAAGAAACCTCAAGAACCCTAATTTCTGCATGAAGGCTAGGATTTTTGATACACGATTCAAACAATGCAATTAATTGAGGGAAAACATTCCATACATGATTATGAACATATGGCCAAATTATTGTGCGAGGAAATATGCATAGATTGAGAGATGACCAAGTGTATGCTTACCTCTAAGCCGTGACAGCAAGTGCAATGTGATTTTTGATTTGGAGGTGTTACAGATGAGTGGTGATGATCTGAACAGCTTCCTTACACCCTATGGAGTGTGTTTGAATGCCTGGACTTGATTGAAAATGGCTGGAACGATTTGTGGTACCTCAGTTGCAACTTGATTGAAAGTTTGAGCAACCAGCTGGTGATTTTGTGAAATCTGTGTTCCAGATGTTATGTGAGTGTTTGGATCACTTCTATATGATGTATGTGAGGTGTGTGAGTGATTGGTTTGATTGGAAAAGCTCTCAAACTCAAAACCCGATAGCTACCTTGCTAAGAAAGGCATTTTTGCCAAGAGAAAGAGATTTTGAGGAAAGCATCTGTTAGATGGCTTTGGTGTACTCAAATTGATCACAATTGAGCTCTATTTATAGTAGAGCAAGTTTGTTTTGCAAGGAATAGTGAATGGCAACTGGTAAGTAGGTTTGGCCAATGTTGGCAAATGAAAATCCAAGTCTCCTCTAGCCATTGACTAGAGGTTAGGGCACAGAGCTTTGGTTCCCTTGGTCTTGGATAAGTCTTTACTGATTTCAGATGAGAATGGCTCAGTCCATGCCACCTTGATGCTTCCATTGAATGCTTCAATCCAAATTTGGAGTCTTGTCCCTATTTTGGCCATTCTAGGTTCAACATGCTATTTCTTGTTCCATGGACTTTGGAGGCTTGGCTCAGTGATTGTCCCCTTTAGATTCAATCCTCTGAGGTGTCCAAGTGGATAGGAGCATTTGAATTTGGCTGATTTTGGCAAATCGAGCAAAGTTGTAAATTCTGCCTTGCCTTTGACAGATTTCAGCAAGGCAACTTTCCAATGTCATAACTCATGGTGTAAGTTGAATTTGGTAATGTTCTTGACCATTTTGGAAAGCCCTTACATGATACAACAACTGTTTAAACATGTTTGGTTTTGATCTCTTTTGAATCCAAGTGAAAAATCCCCCTACATTTGGCAAAAAGTGAAGGCAGATTCTGACATAGTGAAAATTTCACTAAGTGTTGGAAAAAGTGACATTTTCACTTTTCAGTCATTTTGATCATCCCATAACTCCAAATCCTTAATGAATTGGACTTAGGTCTAGTTGAAGTTTTTGTAGAGGGTAATGAGGGCTACAAATCCATCTTTGGATGAGGAAAAATGGCTTTGTGGTTTAGGAGTTATGATCCTTCAAAGTTGGTGCCCTTGTCACTTTATTTTTAACTTAGAAAATTTTCTAAGTTTTTATGGTTACCCCTTTTACAAGTTATCCAACTTTTCTTGATTTTTCTTGATGAATGATGATTCAAATCATACATTAACATCATTTTAGGGTTAAAAATCCATTTTGGTGAAAAATCTCAAAAAGTCAAAGTTGACTTTTGTGCACAGTTGACTTTTTATCAGATGAATTCCAAACTGTGCAATTCCTCAGGAAATCATGTCCTTGACCTAAATCAAACTTGATGGACATGTTTCATGGATTTCATAGGGTATATTGAGGCATGTCCTAGGGTTTGGGAGCATGTCCTGGTCAAAAGTCAAAGTTACAGTTGACTTTTTCCTTAAAACCCTAATTGTTGTGCAGATGAAATTGAGACTTGTTGCTCAAGCTTTTTAGATTAATCCATTGTTCAAAATGGATCAATATAGTTCATTAGAGACCCTCAAACCCTCTCTTGAGGTCTTGGTTCATGATTTGCCCTAAAAGTCAACTTAGGGGTGAATTAGGTCAAGAAACCCTAATTCCTGATTTTTGATGAATGCATCCCCTGAGGCAAAATTGACTTGATGAATGGGTCCATGAGGTTCCATGGAGTACATTAGGTTGTTTTTTGGATCATTGGCTCATTCCCAGATGAAAAATTTCCATCTGGAGGCCCTGGTCGACCAAAACCCTAATTTGGTGACACTGTCGATCTTGAGGCCTGATCCACCTAGAAGGGAGCATCCTTGTGCTTAATCCTTGGAGTGGGAGTCCTTTTGATCCTTTGTGGATGATTGAGAGGTTAGACAAGTTGAAGATCATGTCATTCCTTGATTGATCCTTTGTCTAAGCACTCAGAGAGGGCTTGAAACCCTAGTTTTGATTGTAGTGGATGCTCACCCATCTTTGGGGAGACTGATGAAGTATGATGGTTCTTCCATATTGTGATGATGATTTTCACAATGATGGGAAATCTTAGTGGTCAAAATTTGGGGTATGACAGATGCCCCTATTTAATCTTCTTGGACCCGAAGGTGTGAATGACGAAGGTATTCGGGCATTCGGGGTGCAAGAGGATTAAATATCGAAATACCCGAAATTTTGATGGTGGTTATGAATGGTAGCTTACGCATTCATCTTCTTTAGCTAAGCGAAGATGCTTAGAAAAGGTAAACTTCCCCTCGATCCTGGTCTTCAACCAAGGAGCTGGTCTCAGTTTTCTTTTGAAATAAACTTCCCCTCGATCCTGGTTTCCTACCAAAGAACTGGTCTCGGTTTCTGATATAAACTTCCCCTCGATCCTGGTTTCCTACCAAGGAACTGGTCTTAGTTTCTGATTTGAACTTCCCCTCGATCCTGGTTTCCTACCAAGGAACTGGTCTCAGTTTCTTTTGTCAATAAACTTTCTTGACAAGGAACGCTGTTAGTAGTGGATTTTCCTCAAACTTCTCGCCGAATTTTCCTGGGGAGATGCTATTTGATGGAAAAAGCTTTGATGTCAGACTTGCTGGAGAACCCAGTCGTCTGAATTGTAGAGGTACACAAACTTCTCTGTTGGAGATGCCATTTGTCGACTCTATCTGGGGAAAATGAGTCTCTTGAAAGACTTCTTCCGCTTGGGGTCTTACATCATACTTTTATCAGGATCTTCCCGGAGAAATGCCATATGATGGGATCCAATTTTGAGGTGCCGATGACCTTTTCATCGGTGGGTTTTTCGGAGAATGGCAGCTGTACTGCCAAATCTCTGCTTAGGAGGCTTTCTCTGGGGATTTTCCTTAATCCGGGAAAGCAAGGATATCATCTTCGATGGAGAAGAGTGACATCGGTCGAAGGTTCTCTGGTCTTTCAGAGGTTCACGTTATCAAAGTGGTCAAGGGCCAACTTTCTCTCAGAAATAAACTGGAGGCGAGGTTGTTCAAACGCAGCGTTTCCTGACGAGGCAAGAACTGACAACTTGATTGAGATGACTGTTATCACTAGGGGACAAGATCGACTAGAGTGATAGTGATGCAATATGAAATGTGAATGCAAATCAAATAATGCATGATGCATGTATGTATATGCGGACAAAACTGACGCGACACACAAACTAAAAGATGAACACGGCTGGATACTCGGCCATCGCGGGGCGTATAGAAATATCACTGGTTCAAGATAGCAATTCCACCTTGCTTAGGAGAGATAGTCCCTGCGGGGAACCATGCTGGTCGGGCTTAGGAGATGAGAACTCGGCCGAGGTGTGTCAGACGAAACAAGGTCTCTGACACAGTTGATCCCTTCATTCAGGCATACTGGGTTAGAAGGAGTACTTTGATTCTGCACTTCGAAGTTCGCCTACTTCTGAAGAAGCGGTTGATGTTCCTTTGATGTTCAACAGTCAAAAGAAATTGACGTCTCTTTTATATATATATATATATATATATATATATATATATATATATTTTAAAAAAAAGCAGAAAAAGTTTTAATAGATAAATTCATTTTTGTTTTATTTCAAGAATCGTTAATCATGTTAACAACGTCGTTCTTTTAAGCTAAAACAAATAAGGATTACAAACAAAAGCACAAAGGCTCAAATTTTATTGATAAGATGGAGATCAGCCAAACGCGTGATTCCAAAGAGTATATACAAAGTTTGAAAATGGTAATTTACAGGGAAAAGGGCTACGTTGAAACATAACGACCACTATCCTTCTACCAACTTTGAATTCGGGACATCCTGAGCTTCTGTCAAAGATGACCTTGACTGGAGTTTTCCTCCGATGGATGGTGTAACTGCTGCTGAGGGACTTGCCTCTGTTGAACATAGTTACTTGCCATTATCCCTAATTTTTGCCTGGATTGTACTTTGATGTTTCCAATCCACCGGGATGATTTTTTTCATGTCTCTAACTTTTGCCTGGACCGCCCTTTCGGGTTTTCAATCCACCGAGACGTTTTTTTTTTAGTTTAGGCGAAGTATTTCTTGACTACATCAACATTCGTGGGGTAGGCAAATTCCTCTCCGTCCATGGTTGCAAGTCTCAAGGCACCGCCTGAGAAAGCTTTCGTGACCACATAGGGGCCATCATAATTCGGAGTCCATTTACCTCGCAAATCAGTGAGAAATGACTGTATCTTCTTGAGCACGAGGTCCCCTTTCCTGAAGACACGAGGTCGAACCTTTTTGTCAAAGGCCTTCTTCATTCTCTGTTGATACAACTGACCATGGCATAGTGCCGTGATTCTCTTTTCTTCGATCAGATTCAGTTCGTCGTGTCGGCTTTGACACCATTCAGCTTCGGTAAGCTTAGCTTCCATCAATACTCGGATTGACGGGATCTCTACTTCTATGGGGAACACTGCTTCCATGCCATATACTAGAGAGAAAGGGGTTGCCCCTGTTGAAGTGCGGACAGATGTGCGATAACTGTGAAGAGCAAAGGGTAACATCTCGTGCCAGTCTTTGTAGGTTACAACCATCTTTTGAACGATCTTCTTGATGTTCTTGTTAGCCGCTTCTACCGCTCCGTTCATCTTGGGTCGGTAGGGAGACGAATTATGGTGTTCGATTTTGAACTCTGCACACAACTCTCTCATCATCTTGTTGTTCAAGTTGGATCCATTATCAGTAATGATCTCGCTTGGAACACCATAACGGCAGATGATATTGTTTTTTATAAATCGGACCACCACTTGTCGGGTTACATTAGCGAATGACGCTGCTTCGACCCACTTAGTGAAGTAGTCAATGGCTACTAGGATGAACCGATGTCCGTTTGAAGCCTTAGGTTCAATCATGCTGATCATGTCGATTCCCCATATGGAAAATGGCCATGGGGAAGAAAGAACTTTGAGATGTGATGGCGGTACATGAATTTTGTCGGAGTATATCTGACACTTGTGACACCTCCTCATGTATTTGTAGCAGTCAGATTCCATGGTTAACCAATAGTACCCTGCTCTGAGAATTTTTCTCGCCATTGTGTGTTCGTTGGCATGAGTGCCAAAGGATCCTTCATGAATTTCTTTCATCAGCATTTCTCCTTCTAGTCTGTCAACGCATCGGAGCAAGACCATGTCAAAATTTCTCTTATAGAGAGTGTCACCGCTCAGGAAGAAGTTTCCAGCCAATCATCTGAGGGTTTTCCTGTCTTTTCTGAGTGCCCCAGGTGGGTACTCTTGTTTCTGAAGGAAGCATTTGATATTGTGATACCAAGGTCTGTCGTCTATGACTGCTTCAATCGTGAAGATGTAAGCGGGCCTTTCAAGGCGCATTATGTCGATATTAGGTATGTCATTCCATCGACCTACACTAATCATGGAAGAGAGAGTGGCTAATGCATCAGCCATGTGATTCTCCTCACGAGGGATGTGATGAAACTCAACTCTGTTGAAGAAGGGTAACAACCTTCTTGCATAATCTTTGTAAGGAATCAGTCCTGATTGGTATGTGTTCCAATCTCCTTTTATCTGATTGATAACCAAGGCTGAGTCGCCATATACGTCCAAGTTTTTGATCCTTAAATCAATCGCTTCTTCGAGACCCATAATACAAGCTTCGTATTCGGCCTCGTTGTTTGTACATTTGAACGTAAGTCTGGCAGTGAAAGGAATGTGGGTACCCTGAGGGGTAACAATGATTGCCCCAATTCCGTTCCCGTAATGATTAACTGCTCCGTCAAAGATAAGTCCCCATTGGGAACCTGGTTCTGGCCCTTTACTGGGTAACGGTTCATCGCAATCTTTCATTTTTAGATACATGACGTCTTCGTCTGGGAAGTCAAACCCGATTGATTCTTGATCGTCAATCGGTTGATGAGCCAAATGATCGGCTAAAATACTTCCCTTAACGACTTTCTGAGCGTGGTACTCTATGTCATATTCTGATAGCAACATCTGCCAACGGGCAATCCTTCCCGTAAGAGCAGGTTTTTCAAAAACATATTTGATTGGATCCATTTCGGAAAACAACCAAGTAGTATGACGAATCATGTATTGGCGAAGACGTTTGGCTGCCCAAGCCAAAGCACATCAAGTTTTCACGAGCATCGTGTACCGAGTTTCACAGTCGGTAAATTTCTTGCTCAAATAGTAGATGGCAGACTCTTTCCTCTTGGTTTCGTCTTGTTGGCCAAGTACACATCCCATTGAGTCCTCTAGGACTGTGAGGTAAATGATCAGTGGTCTTCCTTCCACTAGAGGTGATAGAATCGGAGGATTCAACAGATATTCCTTGATACTGTCGAAGGCGGTTTGGCAATCTTCTGACCAAACGTAATCCTGGTTCTTTTTAAGTAACTTGAAGATCGGCGCACATGTGGCGGTCATGAGGAATATGAATCTGGAGATGTAGTTCAAACGTCCCAGGAATCCTCTGACTTGTTTTTCAGTTTTCGGAGAAGGCATTTCTTGAATGGCCTTGACTTTGTCAGGATCAACCTCAATTCCCTTTTGGCTGACTATGAACCCTAGTAGTTTCCCTGAACGGACACCGAAGGTGCACTTGTTAGGATTCAAGCGGAGCTTGAATTTTCTTAGACGTTTGAACAATCTTGACAAATGTTCAACGTGCTCACTCTCTGTTTTTGATTTTGCAATCATATCATCGACATATACCTCGATTTCCTTGTGTATCATGTCATGAAACAGAGTAGTCATGGCCCTTTGATAGGTTGCCCCGGCGTTTTTCAAACCGAACGACATTACCTTGTAACAAAAGGTACCCCATGGGGTGATGAACGAAGTTTTCTCCATGTCTTTCGGCGCCATTTTGATCTGGTTATAGCCCGAGAATCCTTCCATGAAGGAGAAGACTTTGAATTTTGCTGTACTGTCCACCAGCATGTCAATGTGTGGTAAAGGAAAGTCATCCTTTGGACTAGCCTTGTTTAGATCTCTGTAGTCGACACACATTCTAACCTTTCCGTGCTTTTTGGGAACGGGTACGATGTTGGCTAACCATTGAGGATATTCTGAAGTAGCGAGGAAACCCGCGTCAATCTGTTTCTGTACTTCCTCTTTGATTTTGATGGCCATGTCCGGGTGAGTGCGTCTCAACCTTTGCTTCACTGGCGGACATTCCGATCTCAACGGTAAATGATGTTCCACGATGCTGGTATCCAACCTGGCATATCCTGATAGGACCAAGCGAATACATCGGGGAATTCTCTGAGAAGCTTTATCAAACTCTCTCTGGCAGTTGGACTGAGCAGTGCCCCAATCCTGATTTCTTTTCTCTCTTTTTCTGAACCCAAGCTTACCGTTTCCAACGGTTCTTTGTGAGGTTCAATGGACCTTTCCTCTTTTCTGAGTAGTCGGGAGATCTCTTCTGGAATTTCGTTGTCATTTTCTTCTTCAGCCTCGAATACCAGGTACTCAAAGTTGGGAGAAGGCATCAGATCGTATGTTTCAACTGGGTTTAAAACAAGCAATCTGCATGACGTGATGATTCGTGTTTAGAAGAGATAGAGGAAATGCAAGTGTGTGCAGTGTTTTATTTTACTGCTTGTTTTTATTATTGAATTGTTTTTTAGGATTACCATTTTCTGAAAAAGCAAAAAGAGAAAACAACAATTAATGCGGAAATTACAGAACGACATTATTTTATTAATGAACAAGTCGATCCTTGAAACTACAGCCCTATAAAACAAAACTCTGTCGCTTCGGGCAAAGCGAAGAGGGAAATTTACAGAAAGCGAGCCCTATCAAAAACATCCGTTTCACCTGGGCAGGGTGAAAGGTTAAAGATGGCAATTACTTTGATTGGCGAACGACCTTCGGAACCTCGACGGCAACCCATTGGCGGCGAACTCCTCGGTGAATCACAAAGTCTGGCACCTTCTTTGATTTGTCTTCAAAAATAACGCTGATTTCTGGCAGAGCAGGATCATTGGAATCTGTCTCCGAGGCAGAATTGTCGTAGGAGAATTCCTCTGTTGCATTTTGCATAGCATTTATGCTCTCAGCTGTATCTCCCCATCTAGTAGGCTGGATATCTTCGAGCCTGATACGAGAGCTTTCGGGAGCGGTGTACTTGACCATATAGTCGTATTTTCCACTTGGTTGTCCCAAGGTATCCCAAACTTCTTTGGAACTGGAGGAGTCATCCCTCTCGATGACGTTGACCTCGGGAAAAGCATAGTTGATGAATTCAAGTCCTGCAAATGTTGCAAATTCATCTTCATGTTGAGTAGATTCTGAATGACCTGAGTGTTGATCCCATGACATGGTGGGGACACAGGTATTCTGTTCAATGATGCTCAGCTGAGTTTCATTACTCGGCTGACTTTCTTGCCCCAAGTTTCCTGGGTAAGGCTGCCACATTGGCAGGCCATCCATTGGGCCATAGTAGTTGTCGTCAAAATTGTCTTTCATCGGTGTGTCTTCCTCTAATGAATTTGGCGGAGCACGGCATCCTTCCGGATCACAATCCCCGTATATCATTTCGATGTCTGATCTTGGTATAAATCTCAGACTTTCTGTAGGAAAGCAAAAAGGCGTAGGCACCTCTTCCTGAGACATATAACCGTCCTTGTTAAGGTAGGACTTCCATTCTTCATCTGTGTCAGAGGGACCTTCCTCATTGATAGCATGTACTGCTTGAGACACTGGGTGAAGGAAACCTCCACTGTGGAAGAAGTTTTGAAGGGGATGAAGACTTTCATCGTTGGCAGCTGTCCGGGTATAGGTTGCAGAAAAACCAAGACCCTTTTTTGTTTTATTGTCAATGGGAATGAGAAGCTGTCCCCATCCGGTTGTATCGGTACTTTCGACCGCTTTGATAGCATCGTGGTATGAAGAAATGGAAGTTCCTCCTCCGAACTGATTGTTCTCGCTCATCGACAGTGCTTGGAACTGCGTTCCAATAACCTCCTCGGGTTCTATACCAGTAGATGATGACAAGTTGCTTACAAGCAAGGCTTGTTCTCCACAGACTGTGACAAGTTGATCGTTCTTGACGAACTTTAGCTTTTGGTGGAGGGTTGAAGTAACTGCTCCAGCTTGATGTATCCAAGGTCTTCCTAATAAACAACTGTATGTTGCCCGGATGTCCATGACCTGGAAAGTGACTTGGAAAGTGTGAGGACCGATAGTTATGGGAAGATCAACTTTGCCGATAACTATTTTTCTGGATCCATCAAACGCTTTGACGACGACCTCGCTGATTCTCATCGGAGGGCCTTTGAATGATAATTGCATCAAAGTGGACTTCGGCATAACATTCAGGGCTGACCCTGTGTCTACCAGTACGCGGGCTAAAGCATCGTCCTGGCAGTTAACTGTAATGTTGAGCGCCGTGTTATGACGGCGACCCTCTTCGGGTAACTCCTCATCACTAAATCCCAAATTATTACAGGAAGTGATGTTAGAGACAATGTTATCGAACTGTCTGATTGTTACATCCTGTTCCACAAAGGCTTGCTCCAAGACTTTCTGTAGAGCCTCCCTGTGGGCTTCTGAACTGAGTAATAATGATAATACCGAGATCTTTGAAGGAGTCTGTAACAGTTGATCAACAATGTTGTATTCACTCCTTTGGATGAGCTTCAGTATCTCATCATTATTTTTAGAGAGGTCGGGATTACTGGATTGACCGACTGGTGGATCAGGAGTTTTAGATTGAAGTTCCTTTTCCTTGTTAAGTTCTCCAACTCCTCGGTTGAATATTCTACCACTCCGTGTTACACGACTGGTGTCTGCAATATTCACGACGGAGGGTAATGGAATTTCCTTTCTATTTTCAACTGTTGTCGCACCGTATTTGTAAGGGATAGCCTTAGTTGATTCATACGGTAGTGGTCCCGGTAGATAGATGACTATGGGAACCTTCTAATTTTTCTGACCATCATAAGTAATCTCGATTCGTTCCCGGTTGGGAACTTTAGATTCGTCAAGTAGAGGGATAATGGCAAAAACATCCCTGGTCCTGTGATGACCAGAGATTGTGACAAAATCCTCGACTTGATCGGCAAGGTAGTTCGGCGTCCAGTTGATGGGTCCAGAACTCGGATATGGACGAATTTCTCCACGATCGACCTGACCCTGAAGAGCTGCTCTCACAAAGTAACACCCTTGGTTACTTTCCGAACAGATGCCGCAACGTTCATAATTGTGTGGTGGCACCTGGCCACGCCCACTTTGAATACAATGTAACCTCACTAGGTTAGCTTCCATAGATCGGACATCCTGACTCTGACGCCGAGTGGGGTTTCTGTTAATGATACTAATCTGCTGAGTATCTTCGTCCATGTAGATTGGCATCCACCAATGATTTAACAAGTGCTGAAGTGCTTCCTGGACAAGGGTACAACCTCGATTATTTTCGCAACCCGCTTTACAGCTTTGATAGTCGTGTGATATTAAGAATCCGAGTCGGACCTGTTCAGCATGTAACTCTACCAGGTTGGTATTCATCACGCGAATATCGAAGATCTGAACCATGTTGATTTGATAAGGGTTCCTATCATGGTAGTCTTGGATCCATCCAAGATCCATCTGACGCTGGAGGGCCTCCTGTATGAAAGAGCATCCCTGTTTGTTTACCGAGCAAGTCAGACAGGAACTGTAATCATGCCGCGGCAGATTATGATACTGGCTTTGCCTTGAGTGCATTGCCACCAAGTTGACATTCATTGCACGGATATCGTGGTTCTGAATGACGTTGGAATTCGTGTAAACCATGTTAACTCCACGAACTCGGTGCTCTTGGATCCATCTGAGATCCATCTGTTCCTGTAGAGCTGATTGCACTACTGAACAACCTTGGTTATCTTTAGAGCAGATATCACACTGATGATAGTTATGAGGTGGCACATGGCCATATCCACTCTGTCTACAATGCATCTTGACCAAATTGGTTTTCAACAAGAGTACATCGTGAATTTGATAGACATTGTTAGTCTCTTTCTCAATCAAGTTGACTGCAGCCTTCTCGTGTTGAGGCAGCGGGTTCGTGAGAACATTAGGATTTGTATCCTTGAAGGATAAGACCCCGTTTCTAAAAATTTTCTGCACGTCGGACTTGAAATTGAGGTAAGTCTCTATGTTATGCCTTGAACCTCCTTGATTATATGGGCATGTCTGATCCACCTTAAACCAAAAAGGCAGATTTTCCGGTACTGTAAGAGGAGATTTAGTCTGAATGTACCCCTTAGCCAGTAGTAACAGAAACAGCTCTGCGTATGTCACGGGTATAGGATCAAACCCTGGTGGCCGTGTTGTACGGTTGTTGTTATATGGAGGACGAGCCTGCTGAAGAGGCTGTTGTGTCCTTTGCTGATCAGGTTGGCTCTGCGCAATCTGAGGTTGATATGTAGGAATAGGCGCAGGGATGATAGCAGGAGTTACAGCTGCTACTGGTTGATACCGACGCCTTTGCTTTCTGAGAGAGATATTCCCAATATCTTGCTCTTTTTTCTTAGGGAGAGCACTACCGTATTTTTTAGTATCGCTCGTCGATCCAGTGTTTTTTACCAAACGTCCTTCTCGGACGGCTTCCTCAAGACGTACGCCCATGCCAACCATTTCGGTGAAGTCACTGGGTGCACTGGCAACCATTCGGTCATAGTAAAATGAGCTTAAGGTCTTTAAGAAGAACTTTGTCATCTCTTTTTCCTCAAGAGGTGGACAAATTTGAGTGGAAATCTCACGCCACCTTTGAGCATACTCCTTAAAGGTTTCCTTGTCCTTTTGCGACATCGATCTGAGTTGATCTCTGTCGGGTGCCATGTCCAAATTGTATTTGTATTGTTGCGCGAAGGCAGTGCCAAGATCTCTGAAAGTGCTAATCGTGGCACGGTTTAAACCCATGTACCATTTTAATGCGGCACCGGTTAAACTATCCTGGAAGTAGTGAATCAGTAGGTCCTGATTCTCCGTCTGAGCTGACATTCGCCGAGCGTACATCACAAGATGGCTCTGAGGGCAAGAGTTACCCTTGTACTTTTCAAAGTCGGCCACTTGGAATTTGTGCGGGACTTTCACATTTGGGACCAAGCAGAGGTCTGCGGCGTCCTTTCCAAATAGATCCTGATCGCGAATTGCTTGCAGCTCCCTCTGCATTTCCAAGAATTGCTCCTGGAATTCCTCCATTCTATCAAACATAGTTTCCTTCTTACCAGAAGATGTCTGTGGAACCTGTCCTTCCGGGACAGTGTGTACCACAGGGGGTGGTACCGTTACTACGGCAGTGAGTCTTGGCGTCTCCCGAAGTTTGTAACCTTCAGGAGTCTTCAGTATGCCCCTGGCATCTTCGCTTTCTCGAAGTTTGTAACCTTCAGGCCCAGCGGCTTCTGTTGTGATTCCCTGATCTTCAGTGATCGGCGGAACATATCCTTTCGGGATATAGTTAACAGGCATGCCCCAAGGACGATCTTTCGGTATTTGATACCTAGGATCATAGTTCTCCACTATGGGCGTTGAGGTGATCTCTGAGATCACAGTTCTTTGTAGCTGAGCTTCTGCCATGGCTTGCATGTCGTTACGAAGCTTTCTCATATCCTCTCTCAGAGCGTCGATCTCTTCCTTCAACTCTCTGTTTTCTTCCTCAAGATCATCCATCTTTTTCTGACAATTGGCCCGAGTATTATACGAATGAGACAGTTTGACTCTAGAACCGAGACACAAACGTGAGATTCGTGGGTAAGAAGAATACGTGATGTGAGAATGATGAATGCAATGATTATATTAATTGTTTTTTTGGTTTAATCAAAATAAACATCGACAATTAGATTGCAATTATCAAACGGTGGGGAAACCCCTTTTTTATTGAATTCAAACAATTACAGAAATGGAAATACAGTAGATTACAAAGTGCAGAAACAGAAACCTAAGCTAATGGGTCCCGAGTCCTCTCTGAAGAGAAGTCGGGTGCTGATTCTGGTATCTTCCTTTTCTTTGACCGGGGCTCTTGAGCCGTTGTCGGGTTGTCATTCCTTTGCCAGGTGAAAGGAGCGAGCAAATTCCTTTGGTCATCTTGATTCTCTACAGCATGTTGCTCCAAAATTTCAATCAGAGCATCTTTCTCTTTTAGTAATTGCTGTATTTTGATGCACTCTACGTCGAGGGTGCGGTACTTGTTCTTCCAAGACATTCTCTCCTTTTGAACTTTGTTGAGAGTAACCTGAAGCTTTTCAGTTTCCGTCATGAAGTACATGACAGACTCCCTCGGCGGAAGAATTCCGTAACGAGGATAAGGCATTTTTAGCTTGAGAGCTCTAGTTTGTACCCAATGGAGATAAGGCTCCGCCGAGACACATTCCGGTTTTCCCAGAGACTCTCGTCCTTTCTTATGAACATGCTTCCAAGCGTACACTATTTCCATCTTTAGTGCTCTGTCGTTTTCTCCTTCCTTGAAGAAAAGACCTTCCAGATGAACACCCAGTGGGATGTGCCTCATCGGGTATCCAAATTGACGGCGAACCAACACCGAATGGTAGTTGATTCCTCCTTTAGTTCCTATGAGGGGTACGTTGGGGAAGTTTCCCCAACGGTCAATGATCCTGATTCCCTCAAAAATCCTATTACACCAATCTATATCAGAGTTGGTAAGAGACATGATCTTCTGTGACCAACGTAAGGCACTCTTGCAATCCCAAAAAGCAGCAGACTTGGGCAAGTGAGAGATAAACCATTTATAAAGCAGAGGTACACAACATGTGATCTCCCCTCCGCTGTATAAATTTCCCAAGTGTACAGAATGATACGCATCTGCGAGCAAAGTCGGCACAGGGTTTCCAATGAGAAAAACCTTAATGGAGTTAATATCGACGAAGTTATTGATGTTGGGAAACAAAAATAATCCGTAGGTGAGCAAGACAAAGATGCTTTCAAAAGCAGTCACGTTTCCTATACTGGCAAAGTACAGGGCTTTCTTTGTCAAGAACTGGGCTGGCAAACCTTGGATGCCACCCTTAGTGGTTAGGTGAGTCCTGACCTCAGACTCGTCCAAATGAATTGCTCTTGCAATGGTCTGATTCTTTGGAATTTCTTCCAGTCCAGAAAATGGAGCTCGATCGGTGATATGTAGATCAATCAGATGAGAATACTCCTCCAGCGTTGGTGCGAGCTGGTAATCCGGGAATGTGAAACAGTGATAAACTGGATCATAAAACTGAATGAGCGCATCCATGATTCCCTCAATCACATGGACTCTTAACAGTGGTAGCAGACCTCCGTGCTTGGCTCTGAAAGCCTCTGGGTTAGTGATCATCCTCACCAACCTTCTCAAATCCTCTAGCTTTGGAACCTTGAAGGTGTAACTATGAGTTCTCCTTCTACCGAAATCCATTAGTGCAATCCTTTTCTACGGTATTTGCAATCACAGTCTTAGTTTAATTTGAAAAACAGAGAGACTAGAAGAGAAGATTTTTTGAATGTTTTAATGTTTTTTAAATGAATGCATGAATGCAGCACAAAAAAACATAGAAAAAACATGAAGTCAAGGCTCTACCCATCCCCCAAAGGTTTATACTAGGGTGATTTTTGTACCTGTACTCATTATCCTCAGCTCCTCCCAGGAAAGCAAAACAACAAGCGGATCGCCAGCGAGTTGTAGAGCGATCTTAGAGTAAGTGCCATTCACCGAGAATAGATCACCAGCCTCAAATGAGGGTAGTATGGCGTAACAACTATTTCTGATAGTTTCCGCACTACGAAAGGGTTTGGCTCCTCAGCTTCTCAGACTTAACAACCGGCTCATTGTCTAGGTGAGAGAATGGGTTGCATTGGTCAGCCTCCACTGAGGTTGATGGTCGACCTCGTCGCCGTCACTTATCTTAAGTGTATACTCAATCTTTCCACATACGGCATCACCCGCATTCCCATTAGCAGAAAAATAAACACGTATAGCAATTAGGAAAAGCAGTTATATATTTGTCCTAAACATCCTAGACCTTTAAAGCTATGAATCCTATGTTCCTGACAGAAATTGGGTTCCCCGGCGGAAGCCCCAATCTGTGGTATTCACACAAGAAATGAAAAGGAGAAAAAAGTTTGACAAAGACAGGCCCCACGGTGGGCGCCATTTTTCTGTAGCGAGCGATTTTGGACGCGGTTCTTAAGCGCTGGTCGCTCTCTGCGGTTGAGCTTAAACTACAGGTCGATTCATTTTTTATCCTATTGTGAGCTGAATAAGGAAGGGAAATAGATGTCTCCAATTAACCCTGCTTTGCATACTGAGTTTAAACAGCGGTCTGTTAGGTTACGGATGCTATCAATGTGGGGGGGCGTTTCTTGTGTTATTTTGACAGACAGGTTTCTGGCGGGGAACAAGGATTAGAATGTTAGGACTGATGCTTTTTGAATTACTGCTTTTGATTGATGGAGATATGGGATTTGGGTTTTTTGTTTAGTGTGCTCGCTAAGATTTTTCTTTCAATCTTATGCCTACGTATTCCCGTTTACCGAAACAAGGAAATCAGAGCGTTCGTAGTTCCTCCTATTCTATGGGAGGAAATGGTTGTTTTGGTGTCTTGTTCAAAGCCCAAGACGTGAAGCGAAAGGTGATTTGTATCTTGTTCAAAGCCCAAGATGTGAAGCTGAAGAGTCTATTTGTATCTTGTTCAAAGCCCAAGATATGAAGCTAAAAGTCCTGACTTTAGAGAGAGTTTGTCATCTCTAAAGGGGGGTTTGTATGTCACGACTATTGGGTGACTGACTGTAAAGGAGAATTACTTTAACCAGGATTTGTGAATCCGGCAATGCCATAATTTCCTTTATCGGGATTTTAACCTGAAGGAGAAGACTTTAACTCAGTGTAGAGCAATGCTATCTTTCCTTAGGAATTTCTCATGCTAAAAGAGGGACAGTGGCATGGATGTAGATGATCCAGAGGCTTGCCACTTACAGCGATTAGATGGAAGGGGAAGGAGTTGTCGATGTTTGTATACTGTGAACGAGGCACAGTTTTGATGCTAAAAGGTTAATTGGATTAACCAGTGGTTTTCTTATATAAAGCCTAAGAGGAGGCTAATATGTGTCTCGTACAAAGCCCGAGAGAGAGGCTAAAAGGTTTTGACTCAACGAGGGAATCTTTTGTTATCTCGTATAAAGCCCGAGATGGAGGCTGTTTGACTTAACAAAAGAGTTTTTGTATCTCGTACGAAGCCCGAGATGGAGGCTAACATTTGTTTGGCTCAATATGAACCTTTTTGTATCTCGTATAAAGCCCGAGATGGAGGCGAAAGGGTGATTGACTCAACGAGGGAGTCTCTTATGTGTCTCGTACAAAGCCCGAGAGAGAGGCTATGGTTACTGTTTCAGTTGAGTGACAGGTCCAGTATACTGATTTTAAAAGAGAAAATCAGTTCTTATATGAGCAAATGCTGTACTCAAGGATTTGATCCAAGGATCCGGGTTATTCCTGTTCTTTAAGGAATCGAGAAATCCGAAGGGTATTGAGACTGTCCGAGTCTGCGGGTTTCCTTCCTATTTAACGAAGGGGTCACTTGAGAATGTCTTTGAGACTCAAGGAGATTAGACTGTCCAAGTCTAGAGTGTCATCTTTTGTACTATGCTTTGAGAAACAGTAGTAGACTCTATGAAAGGACTTTTTTATGAAGATGACTAAGTTCTGTTCCTATACCTCTAGGAGGTCGTCGGGACAATTTGTACGAAGCCCAAGAGGAGGCTGGAAACTTTTAAGAAGCCGACGGGTCCTTGTACGAAGCCCAAGAGAAGGCTATCATTCCCGGAGGAAGAGATCATTATACGAAGCCTAAGAGGAGGCTGTGAATACTTCTAAGAAGCCGTAGGGTCCTTGTACTAAGCCCAAGAGGTGGCAGGGTTGCTTTTAGGAAGCCTGTGGGTCCTTGTACGATGCCCAAGAGGAGGCCGATGCTTTTAAGAAGCCCGTGGGTCCCCAAACCCCGAGAAATTCAAGATAGGCTATTCACGAGGAATAGATCAAGCCAGGAAAGTTCGAGAATTTGGAAGAAACTCAAAGATGCCATTCACGGAGAATACATTCATCTCTGGGAATAGAGTTTCTTGACAATTCCTAATGAGGACAGCCGAAGAGAAGACTGTATCTGGTGATCCTATTGGGGATCTAGTTGTCTATTTCTACGAACAAACGAAACGGCGTCACCTAGTTCTAGACGTAGTTGCCGGGGAAACTCGAAATATCTATACTATTATTACACAGTTGATATGAGTTTATGAAAGAAGACTTACAGTGAAACAGCCCCACAATACAGTTATATGTATATGAAAGCGGTAAATGAAAGGAATAACCACTTACTCGGTTGTAGAGCTTCCATGTTGTTTGGTTAGTTGTTCAACAAAGAAAGATTGAAAACAACATTATTTTCAAAATCAAAGGAGAAAGTGCTTTGAAAAAGAAAGATTTGGGGCTTACAGCTCAAGGAGAGGCCCAGGGTTTTATCAGTGAGCGCACTGTTTGAATTTGTACAGAGGGACTTATACAAGTGACTGAGGCCCAAAAAGATTTTCTGTGCAAAGGGACGGGTCTTACACTCTCTCAAGAGGCCCAAAAAGTTTTAAAGAAAAAAAGTGGGGCTTATAACACGAGGGTAGGCCCAGATGATTTTTCCGTTTAAAATGGCGATCGCGCCGAGGTTTTCTTTTAACGCAGAGGGACTTATACAATAAGTGAGGCCCAAAATGTTTTGGTTAAAAGGGGGTTGGGTCTTACACTCTATTAGAGGCCCAAAAGTTTTTAATAGGTCTTATAGCTTGAGGAGAGGCCCAAAAGGTTATTTTTCAAAAGGTGACGATCGCGCCGTTTGTTTTTTTACGGTATCGGGACTTATACAATACACCGAGGCCCAACAATGATTTGGTCAAAAAAGGATTCGGTCTTACACTCTATTAGAGGCCCAAAGTGTTTTGAAAATGATTTAAGAGGGTTGAATTAATCCAAAAACCCTAATTTGTTTTCAAAAATGTATTTAATTGAATAAAAATTCAATTAAAATGATCAAAATTGTTTAACATATGGAAAACAAATTGTGATCTTGGATTAATGCTTCAAAAATTAAGTATTGACCTACAAAATAATTAGAAAGCATTAAAAGTTGCAAAATCAAGGTGGAAAAAATATTTAAAATGTCAAAAACAATTAAAATATTAATTCTTTGCAAAAATATCAATTATATGAAATAAATAATATTTTTGGGATTTTTTGATAAAATGAAATATTTCAACATTTTTGTGAATTATCAAAAAAAGAATCAACTCAAAATCATTAAAACTCATAGAGAAATTAATTTTTGAATCAATTAAACAAAATCACAAAATTCAAATATTTGAATTTGGAAAAAAGGCGCCAAGAACAAGCTGAAGAACACGCGCGTGTTCTGGGTTTGGCTGATTTGCGTTTTCCATCCAATCTCACTGAATACTTAATCATATCATGTAATCCACATATCATTATGCTCGTCTCAACCTCACGATCATGTTTATAACACTTAATTTCATTTAAATTAAACATAAAACATGAAATCACGAAGAAACCTCAAGAACCCTAATTTCTGCATGAAGGCTAGGATTTTTGATACACGATTCAAACAATGCAATTAATTAAGGGAAAACATTCCATACATGATTATGAACATATGGCCAAATTATTGTGCGAGGAAATATGCATAGATTGAGAGATGACCAAGTGTATGCTTACCTCTAAGCCGTGACAGCAAGTGCAATGTGATTTTTTATTTGGAGGTGTTACAGATGAGTGGTGATGATCTAAACAGCTTCCTTACACCCTATGGAGTGTGTTTGAATGCATGGACTTGATTGAAAATGGCTGGAACGATTTGTGGTACCTCAGTTGCAACTTGATTGAAAGTTTGAGCAACCAGCTGGTGATTTTGTGAAATCTGTGTTCCAGATGTTATGTGAGTGTTTGGATCACTTCTATATGATGTATGTGAGGTGTGTGAGTGATTGGTTTGATTGGAAAAGATCTTAAACTCAAAACCCGATAGCTACCTTGCTAAGAAAGGCATTTTTGCCAAGAGAAAGAGATTTTGAGGAAAGCATCTGTTAGATGGCTTTGGTGTACTCAAACTGATCACAATTGAGCTCTATTTATAGTAGAGCAAGTTTGTTTTGCAAGGAATAGTGAATGGCAACTGGTAAGTAGGTTTGGCTAATGTTGGCAAATGAAAATCCAAGTCTCCTCTAGCCATTGACTAGAGGTTAGGGCACAGAGCTTTGGTTCCCTTGGTCTTGGATAAGTCTTGACTGATTTCAGATGAGAATGGCTCAGTCCATGCCACCTTGATGCTTCCATTGAATGCTTCAATCCAAATTTGGAGTCTTGTCCCTATTTTGGCCATTCTAGGTTCAACATGCTATTTCTTGTTCCATGGACTTTGGAGGCTTGGCTCAGTGATTGTCCCCTTTAGATTCAATCCTCTGAGGTGTCCAAGTGGATAGGAGCATTTGAATTTGGCTGATTTTGGCAAATCGAGTAAAGTTGCAAATTCTGCCTTGCCTTTGACAGATTTCAGCAAGGCAACTTTCCAATGTCATAACTCATGGTGTAAGTTGAATTTGGTAATGTTCTTGACCATTTTGGAAAGCCCTTACATGATACAACAACTGTTTGAACATGTTTGGTTTTGATCTCTTTTGAATCCAAATGAAAAATCCCCCTACATTTGGCAAAAAGTGAAGGCAGATTCTGACTTAGTGAAAATTTCACCAAGTGTTGGAAAAAGTGACATTTTCACTTTTCAGTCATTTTGATCATCCCATAACTCCAAATCCTTAATGAATTGGACTTAGGTCTAGTTGAAGTTTTTGTAGAGGGTAATGAGGGCTACAAATCCATCTTTGGATGAGGAAAAATGGCTTTGTGGTTTAGGAGTTATGATCCTTCAAAGTTGGTGCCCTTGTCACTTTATTTTTAACTTAGAAAATTTTCTAAGTTTTTATGGTTACCCCTTTTACAAGTTATCCAACTTTTCTTGATTTTTCTTGATGAATGATGATTCAAATCATACATTAACATCATTTTAGGGTTAAAATTCCATTTTGGTGAAAAATCTCAAAAAGTCAAAGTTAATTTTTGTGCACAGTTGACTTTTTATCAGATGAATTCCAAACTGTGTAATTCCTTAGGAAATCATGTCCTTGACCTAAATCAAACTTGATGGACATGTTTCATGGATGTCATAGGGTATATTGAGGCATGTCCTAGGGTTTGGGAGCATGTCCTGGTCAAAAGTCAAAGTTACAGTTGACTTTTTCCTTAAAACCCTAATTGTTGTGCAGATGAAATTGAGACTTGTTGCTCAAGCTTTTTGGATTAATCCATTGTTTAAAATGGATCAATATAGTTCATTAGAGACCCTCAAACCCTCTCTTGAGGTCTTGGTTCATGATTTTCCCTAAAAGTCAACTTAGGGGTGAATTAGGTCAAGAAACCCTAATTCCTGATTTTTTATGAATGCATCCCCTGAGGCAAAATTGACTTGATGAATGGGTCCATGAGGTTCCATGGAGTACATTAGGTTGTGTTTTGGATCATTGGCTCATTCCCAGATGAAAAATTTCCATCTGGAGGCCCTGGTCGACCAAAACCCTAATTTGGTGACACTGTCGATCTTGAGGCCTGATCCACCTAGAAGGGAGCATCCTTGTGCTTAATCCTTGGAGTGGGAGTCCTTTTGATCCTTTGTGGATGCTTGAGAGGTTAGACAAGTTGAAGATCATGTCATTCCTTGATTGATCCTTTGTCTAAGCACTCAGAGAGGGCTTGAAAACCTAGTTTTGATTGTAGTGGATGCTCACCCATCTTTGGGGAGACTGATGAAGTATGATGGTTCTTCCATATTGTGATGATGATTTGCACAATGATGGGAAATCTTAGTGGTCAAAATTTGGGGTATGACAGATACGTGCTGCAATCAGGTTGTGATGCAGTGGCTGGGTTTTGTCTTGGGTAGTTTATTTTCTTTACAAATAAAAACCCGCAATCTTAACCTGGGGCAGGGTAGTTCTCAGTTAACTTGATTGTGCATTCAAATACAAGAGTTGCGCTCAAGACGCCTTTCAATAAAAGGTTGCATTCACAGTTTTCCTTCGCACACAACAAGCAAGTGTCGAAGATGTCTTTCAAGTCAAACGTCAATGATGGTTCACTGTAATTATTAAGCCAGACAGTCACTAAAAAAAAGAGTGAAAGAAAAAAATCAAAATAAAAGCCCGCTAAGTCAAAACCTATGAAGGAGACTTAGGCAAAAATTGGGGCATCCCGCTGGCTGTAAGCTCAAATGACACAGTTCAGGCAAAAGTTAGGGATAATAAAAAATCATTCAAGAGGTTACCAAAATCCTCAAAGATAAAACGAGTTGACTAAGGTCCTCACCAAAAAAAAACAACAAAATGTTGTGATAAGTAGTGACCGCCATTTCAAGGTCTCTTAACTTCTGAACCATCATCATTATTATCATCAGTGCAATTCCTAACCTATGGGAACCTGAGTGCATAGTTTGAGTTAACTGAGCATAGGACTGGAGTTCATCACGTAGATTGGGTGGGTCACAAATAAACTTTGAGCCTTTATCCTTTGTTTCTTAAACCGTGAACCAGTCCACGTTATAACCCTCAAAAGACCTAATTGAAGCGAGGTTATTTTGAAAGCATACTACAGGAAGGTTGCGTAAACTGACTCCAAAAGATCTTTGCAGATCACCTATTTTGGGTATTACACCTTTTGCTTAAACTTTTCACTTTAATGTCTAGAACCACCGTGTTCTGACCAGTATCCCATATACTTTGCACCTCTTTCAAAATGATTTTGATTTCAAAAGTTGCATGAACTCTGCATTTACCATGTTTGTACAAATAATTTTGTTTGCAAACTAGTTTTCTTCTCAAGGAATTTTCAAACATTTGAGAAACTTGGTCAGTGATCCAATCAGGGGCAAGTTCCTTCCATATCCTGTTGAGAATCAGATTTGTGGTTTAATGGCGACTTCTTAGAATTGGTTTATACAGAAGATTTTGCAAGACTCAGACTGGGGCAAGCCTTCCTAGTGTACAGTAAAACAATCATCTTTCAAGACTCAGACTAGGGCAAGCTTTCTAAGAGCACCATGAAACGGTCATTCCCAGAATCAATCAAGCTGAAGCAATGATCAGCTCATCTACAATAATTAGCTAGTCAGGGGCAGTTTACCTGAAGAATCCCCAAACAACACTTTATCCTTCCTGCAAGAATCATCAATTTGGATACAGTTTACCAGTGTGGCAGAGATGTGTTCAACAATAGCATCTCTAGTTCCCAAGCAGAATGGCAGTGATCTCTGTGTAGAGGAATCAGTCTTCCAGTCTTGTCTCCCAGAAAGAGTCGAGTTGTGTCGTCAGCATCTGCATTTGCATTTGAGCATATATCATCTGCATAATCCATATGCCATATGCATAGTATGAGTGTTTCATCCTCATTTGCATTTCTCCCGAGGTTGTGTTGTTATCCGCGTCTTACCTTGTGGTCAAAGTCCAACTTACTTGGCACCTACCAAACAGATCATGTTGTGTCTATCTGACGTTCTTCTGGATATGACCTTTCTTATCCGATTGTTTTTTCGGATATGTTTGTTCCTCTTTTGTGTCCAATGCCGTTCTTGGATGTCATTTATTTGTCTCTTTCTGATGTTTTACCAGATCGAGTCTTCTGTTCTGACGTTTTCCCAGAACTCTCTCTTTGTGTTATCTGATGTTTTTCCAGATATATCCCTTTATGATCCTGATGCTTTTCCAGAATTTCATTGCTTTTTTACCATCTGATGCTCTTCCGGATGTGTCTCTCTTTCTGATGTTTTTTCAGATTGAGTCTTTTGTTCTGATGTTCTTCCAGAACTTATCTGATGTTTTTCCAGATAATTTTCTTTCTTCATCTGATGCTCTTCTGGATGTGTCTCTCTTTCTGATGTTTTTTCAGATTGAGTCTTTATCTGATGTTTTTCCAGATATTTTGCTTTCTTCATCTGATGCTCTTCCGGATGTGTCTCTCTTTCTGATGTTCTTCCAGATATAATGTTGCTTATCTGATGCTCTTCCGGATATGTCTTCAAAACCCTTTTACTGTACATTTAATGCTCTTCTAAATGTTTCGGATGTATCTCTAGAATTCTTGTCTTCATATAATGCTCTTCTAGATGTCTTCAATTCGTTTCTGACTTTGGTTAATGGCTGCTGAATGTTTTCAAGTCTGTTTTCATTCTCCATCCAATGCTTTTCTGGATGTGTGCCGGAGTTCATTCGATGCTTTTCCAAATATCTCTGATATGCTTCCCGGAGTTCATTCATTGCTCTTCTGAATGTCTCTGTTGTCAATTTGTTTCCCAGAGATTATTCAATGCTTTTCTGAATACCTCTGATGTTCGCTTGTCTCAGGTATTTCTCAATTCTCTTTTCCACCTCATTCAATGATCTTCTGGATGTCATGACTCTTTTCCATCCATTTCCATTCATGGATGGTGACTTTTGATTCCCCAGTGGAGACCGTTTTTCCGGTGCTACTTCCATTGAGGATCATGTGTTATCTTTTCTTTCTAAAGTGTCAGCCGGTCACACCTGAGCCAGTTGCTTCATCACTTTAGACTTTTCCCAGTGTTGTTGTCATCCCTAGTGAGTGATTTCTCATTGTGTAAACTTTGTCCCTGTTTGCTTTCATTTTGTCTGCATGTAGCATTCCATCATTTTCATCATATTAGAGTTCATCGCATGTCAGTGCATCTGAGGACAAAATTTTTGGTTATCTATATTTAAATACCTTCCACCATGATTTCATGAGAGCTATCATCACTCATGTCATCCGGTGAAGTTATTTAAATAGGGGCAACTGTTGTACCCCAAATTTTACCCTCAGATTCGTTGGCCTTTGTTATATCATTTTAGATCAACATTTTCGCATTTTTAGTTAAACATTTCATTAATCGTGCATTTGTCATTCCATGACTTTCTTGATTTTAATTATTTTTATTTTTATATATTTAGTTAAATAATTATCTTAGATTTATTTAGAATTGATTTAGTTTAATTTCAATTTAGCTTTTTTTTCTTCTTTTTTTCTTTTTTTTTTTTTGTTATATACTTTATATTTAAGTTAGTTTATTTTCAATTATAATTATAATTTTAAACTTAATTTATTTTTAATTTTTTGGTTTAGTTTTTATCTTAATTTAGTTAATTAGATTCATTTTATTAATTTGGTTCAGTTTAATTTTTATTCTAATTCTAGTTTTAATTATAATTTAAGTTTTGTTTTTAATCTTTAAGTTGACTGTTTAAATTCTTAACTTAACTTAATTTAGTTTGATTAACTATTTTCTTTGTAAATTTTAGAGTCCTTTTTTTTTCTTTTATTCGTAATATAATACAAATTTCCACAAGCTGAGATTCTTTTCCCAACCACACCATTGCCTCAAGGGTGTCTTTGTTGCTGCTAGTACATGATACGTGCTGCAATCCCTGCTACTCAAGACCTTGCCAAAAAACAATACGCCAAAACGGAAACCTGATGCATCCTGCCATAACCTCTACCCAAGACAAAACCCAGCCACTGCATCAAAGCCTGCACACAAGTAACAATGACGTTTCAACAACGGCAAAAACCAGCAGTGAAAACAACCCTTCAGACAGACAAGTTCAATATTTTTGAAAACAAGTGCTCAATTGGATTTAAAAGGAGAAGTAGCAAGCTTGAGAAAAAAGGACCGGAAACCTCAAAATACAAAGACCTCCCTATTTCCAAATCTTCAACCATACCAGAACAACTCTTTCACACCTCCTATCATCTCAATCAGTTGCCTTCAACCTTGCCCCACCACCATTTTGTTGAACCGTAACGCCACCCTTCTCCACCTTACTGCGCAGCAACAAAACCAGAAACCAAATCCATTGCCATCAACCTCACAAACTTTGTATTCCGACCTTCTTCCTTCAAACAACCAATAACAACTCACCTCCACCAAATCACCTGCAAAACATCCATCACCTTACTCTAACTCATACTACCCCTTCGCATAATCCACCATCATAAACCTTCATCCCCCTACACGGACCGTTCTCGAAACAAAGAAAAGAAACGTGAAGCCGTGACGACTACAAGAAGAGAGAACCGCTGCGATCTGAGGCAAAAAACGAGAATAGAGAGCCACCGAAGGAACAAGAAGGAGAAAGGTTGGAACGAAAGTGAATGATTGGTAACCTTTTGAAGCTTTAACCTTATTTTGATATGGCTGATGTTTGTGGCATTTTATCTTGGTCTCTTTTTCTTTTGCGTTTAACCCACCATGGCAAATCCGTGCGGAAGAAATGATGGAGGAGATTTTGAGCGATTGGGAGAGAGCGAGATGGTGCAAGAGATAGCTTCAAGGAGCTGTTAAGAATAGGAAACGGTGAAGAAGTTAGAATGCGAATGTGTTGGCATCTTTCTTTGAGCTTCATACAGCCGTGTAACATTGCATTTTAGGGTTTTACTTAAGTGTAGTAGACTGAACCAGGTCGAATAGAACCTAGAACCCGGCCAGCCTAAACCCAGCGCCCACCTTTGGGCTGCTTCCACATTATGTTGGGTTCATCACTCTCTCTTAGCCCATTTAGTTTTAAATTAATGATTAGCTTTATAATTAGATTTAATTGGTTAGTTAGAACTAGAATTCATTTGATTAGCGTTTTATTAGAGTTAAAATTTAATTAGATTAGGTTATTTAACCTCTTTTTATTTAGAATTTGGAATTAGTTTAATTATTAATCCTTTTAGAGTTATTTCAATCTAGTTTTATTTAGCACTATAACTTTTTTTTTAGAATTAATTATTTGGTTTTTTATTAGTTAACTAGTTTATTATTATTATTATTATTATTAGGATTTAATTAACTAACCTTTTAATTAGATACTAATCTTTTTAGATCTCGTTTTATTTAGATTTTAATTCTTAGTTCCATTTTGACAATTTCTGGTTTTTAACCTTCAATTTAATTCTTATTGTATTCACCGTATATATATTGTTGTACATATTTACCTTACACTGGAGACTCAAGGCCCCATCTGTTTTCCTATTTCTTATACCTCATTCTAAAGGAAAGGACCCTATAGTTGACTGCCATGTCATTTAGGATAACCTTGTCCGTCTTTCCCGGTTTTGCCTGGCCTTAGGTTTGGAGTCGCCGCACTCCACGTAGGTGTCTTGCTATCAGACCCTACTTTCCCTTTGAACCTTGACCACAGTAAAGAGTTCTTCATCCCCTTTGAGGGGAACTACGGACACTCTGATTTCTCAAGTTCATCTTGAGAATATGTAGGCATAGGATTGCGAGATCCTAGCGAGCTACCTTTTTCTTTTTCTACCTTTTTCTTTTTCCACCTTTTTCTTTTTCCTATGTTCTCTTTACATCGGATGCCTTCTCAAATTCCACCCTTGTTTACCTTTACAACCGATGCCTCCTCGGATTCCCCCTTTTTTACCTTTATATCCGATGCCTTCTCGGATTCCACATTTTCTTTTTACACCCTTTTACCCCGTATTGTGGGGAACTACGAATGCTCTGATTCCACTCCCGTCAGGATACGTAGGAACGAGATGCGATGTCTTGGCGAGCATACTTAGTGTATATACCCCTAGGTCTTTCTTTACCTTAGCACATTTCTCTTAGCAAGCAACTTTAGCTCACTTAGGGTTTTTCGGTCTTTACCCTTTCCTTTGGATAAATCAAAGCTCGGTGGTGAATTTCAAAGTTTTGCGATGCAAGTTAATTTAATAGCTTGTTATCCGATTCTCACCGCAACAACAAGGTAATTCCGTTCGGTTTGAAGAACGTCGGGGCCACCTATCAAAGGGCCATGACTACTCTGTTTCATGACATGATACATAAGGAAATTGAGGTATATGTCGATGACATGATTGTAAAATCTAAGACAGAAGAGGAACATGTGACCCACCTGTCAAAACTATTCGAGCGGCTGAGAAAGTACAAACTTCGCTTGAATCCCAATAAATGCACCTTCGGTGTCCGTTCAGGGAAACTCTTAGGGTTCATCGTCTGCCAAAAAGGAATTGAGGTTGATCCTGACAAGGTCAAGGCCATTCAAGAAATGCCTTCTCCGAAAACTGAAAAACAAGTCAGAGGATTCCTGGGACGTTTGAACTACATCTCCAGATTCATATTCCTCATGACCACGACATGTGCGCCGATTTTCAAATTACTCAGAAAGAACCAGGACAGCGTTTGGACAGAAGATTGTCAAATCGCCTTCGACAGTATTAAGGAATATCTGTTGAACCCACCGATTCTATCACCTCCAGTGGAAGGAAGACCACTGATCATCTACCTAACAGTCTTGGAGGACTCAATGGGTTGTGTACTTGGCCAACAAGACGAAACCAAAAGAAAAGAGTCTACCATTTACTATCTGAGCAAGAAATTCACCGACTGTGAGACTCGGTACACTATGCTTGAGAAAACTTACTGCGCTTTGGCTTGGGCAGCCAAACGTCTTCGCCAGTACATGATTCGTCACAATACTTGGTTAATCTCAGAAATGGATCCAATCAAGTATGTCTTTGAAAAACCTGCTCTCACAGGAAGGATTTCCCGTTGGCAGATGTTGTTATCAGAATACGACATCGAATACCACGCTCAAAAAGCCGTTAAGGGAAGTATTTTAGCCGATCATTTGGCCCATCAACCGATTGACGATCAGGAATCAATCGGGTTTGACTTCCCAGATGAAGATGTCATGTATCTAAAAATGAAGGACTGCGATGAACCACTACCCAGTGAAGGACGGAGCAGTCAATCATTACGGAAACGGAATTGGGGCAATCATCATAACACCTCAGGGTACCCACATTCCTTTCACTGTCAGACTTACATTCAAGTGCACAAACAACGAGGCTGAATACAAAGCTTGTATCATGGGTCTCGAAGAAGCGATCGACTTAAGGATCAAGAACTTGGATGTATATGGCGACCCACCTTTGGTCATCAATCAGATCAAAGGAGATTGGAACACATACCAATCTGGATTGATTCCTTACAAAGACTATGCGAGGAGGTTGTTACCATTCTTCAACAGAATCGAGTTTCATTATATCCCTCGTGAAGAGAATCACATGGCTGATGCATTAGCCACCCTCTCTTCCATGATTAGTGTAGGTCAATGGACCGACTTACCTAAGATCGACATAATGCGCCTTGAACGGCCCGCTTACATCTTCACAGTTGAAGCAGTCATAGACGAAAAACCTTGGTATCACGATATCAAATGCCTCCTTCAAAAACAAGAGTAACCACCTGGGGCACTAAGGAAAGACAGAAAAGCCCTCAGAAGGCTAGCATGCAGCTTCTTCCTGAGAGGTGATACACTTTATAAGAGAAACTTTGACATGGTCTTGCTCCGACACGTAGACAAACCAGAAGCAGACATGCTGATAAAAGAAATTCACGAAGGATCCTTTGGCACTCATGCCAACGGACACACAATGGCGAGAAAAATTCTGAGAGCAGGATACTACTGGTTTACCATGGAATCCGACTGCTACAAGTACATGAGGAGGTGTCACAAGTGTCAGATATACTCCGACAAAATCCATGTACCGCCAACACATCTCAAAGTTCTTTCTTCCCCGTGGCCTTTTTCCATATGGGGAATCGACATGATTGGCATGATTGAACCCAAAGCTTCGAACGGACATCGGTTCATCCTGGTAGCCATTGACTACTTCAACAAATGGATCGAAGCAGCGTCATACGCCAATGTATCCCGACAAGTGGTAGTCCACTTTATCAAAAACAATCTCATCTGCCATTATGGTGTTCCTAGCTAGATCATTACCGACAATGAATCTAACCTGAACAACAGGATGATGCAAGAGTTGTGTGCTGAGTTCAAGATCGAACACCATAACTCATCTCCGTACCGACCCAAGATGAACGGAGCAGTAGAAGCGGCTAACAAGAACATCAAGGAGATCGTTCAAAAGATGGTTGTAACCTACAGAGATTAGCACGAGATGCTACCCTTTGCTCTTCACGGTTATCGCACATCTGTCCGCACTTCAACAGGGGCAACCCCTTTCTCTCTAGTATACGGCATGGAGGCAGTGCTCCCCATAGAAGTAAAGATCCCATCAATCCGGGTATTGATGGAAGCTAAGCTAACAGAAGCTGAATGGTGTCAAAGTCGACATGATGAACTGAATCTGATCGAAGAAAAATGAATAACGGCACTATGCCATGGTCAGTTGTATCAGCAAAGGATAAAGAAAGCGTTTGACAAAAAGGTTCGACCTCGCGTCTTTAGGAAAGGAGACCTTGTGCTCAAAACGATACAATCCTTTCTCACTGATTCCCGGGCCAAATGGAATCCGAATTATGACGTCCCCTATGTGGTCAAGAAAGCTTTCTCAGGCGGCGCCTTGAGACTCGCAACCATGGACCGAGAGGAATTTGCCTACCCCACAAATGTTGACGTAGTCAAGAAATACTTCGCCTAAACTAAAAAAGAAAACGTCTCGGTGGATTGAAAACCCGAAAGGACGGTACAGGCAAAAATTAGAGATATAAATAAAAAAAACATCCCGATGGATTGGAAATCTCAAAGTACAATCCAGGTAAATGTTAGGGATAATGGCAAGTAACTACGTCCAACAGGGGCAAATCCCTCATTAGCAGTTACACCATCCGAGAAAACGCCAGTCAAGGTCATCTTTGAGAGAAGCTCAGGATTCCCCGAATTCAAAGTTGGTAGAAGGAAAGTGGTCGTTATGTTTCAATGTAGCCATTTTCCCTTAAATTACCATTTTCTAACTTTGTAAATACTCCATGGAATCACGCGTTTGGCTGATTTCCATCCTATCAATAAAATTTGAGCCCTTGTGCTTTTGTTTGCAATTCTTATTTGTTTTAGCTTTACAAAACGGCATTTTAACATGGTTAACGATTCCTGAAATAAAACAAAAATGAATTTACTTGTTAAAACTTTTTCTACTTTTAAAATAAAGATGGCGATTTCTTTTGACTATTGAACATCGAAAGAACATCGATCGCTTCTCCAGAAGTAATCGAGCTTCAAAGTGCAGAATCAAAGTACTCCTTCTAAACAAGTACGCCTGAATGAAGGATCAACTGTGTCAGAGACCAGGTTTCATCTGACACCCTCGGCCGAGTTCTCATCTTCTAAGCCCGACCAACAGTTGTTCCCCCACAGGGACTACTTCTCCTAAGAAAGGCAGAATTGCTATCTCCCACTGTGGTCGAGTATCTAGTCGCGTTCATCTACTAGTCTGTATGTCGTGTCAGTTTTGTCAGCATATACATACATGCATCATGCATTATTGATTTACATACATATTCATATTGCATCACTATCACTTTAGTCGGTCTTGTCCCCTAGTGATAAAAGTCTTCACAATCGAGTTGTCAGTGCTTTCCTCGTCAGGAAATGTCGTGTCTGAACAATCTCTCCTCCAGTTTATTTCTGGATTAGAGTTGGCCCTTGACCACTTTGATAACTTGAACCTCTGAGAAGACCAGAGAAAATTTCGGCAAATGTCATTCTTCGCCATTGAAGATGATATCTTCGCTTTCCCAGATTAAGGAAGATCCCCAGAGAAAGCCTCTTAATCAGAGATTTGGCAATACAACAGTTTTTCTCCAAAAAATCCGCTCACAAAAAGGTCATCAGCACCTCAAAATTGGATTACATCACATGGAATTTCCTCCGAGGAGGTCTCGAGGAAAAGTATGATGTAACATCCCCAAGCAAAAGCAATTTCTCAAGAGACTCGTTTTCCCCGATAGAATCGACAAATGGCATCTCCCCAGGAAAATTCGGCGAGAAGTTTGAGGAAAACCACTACACTTAGCGTCCCTTGTCAATAAAGTTTATTGACAAAAGAAACTTAGACCAGCTCCTTGGTTAGAAACCAGGATCGAGGGGAAGTTTATATCAGAAACTTAGACCAGTTCCTTGGTAGGAAACCAGGATCGAGGGGAAGTTTATTTCAGAAACTGAGACCAGTTCCTTGGTAGGAAACCAGGATCGAGGGGAAGTTTATATCAGAAACTTAGACCAGTTCCTTGGTAGGAAACCAGGATCGAGGGGAAGTTTTTACCTATTCTAAGCATCATTGGTTAGCAAAAGAAGAAGGATGCGTGAACGACCATTCTTAACCACCATCAAAATTTTGGGTATTCCGATATTTAATCCTCTTGCACCCCGAATGCCCGAATACCATCACCATTCACACCTTCGGGTCCAAGAAGATTAAATAGGGGCATCTGTCATACCCCAAATTTTGACCACTAAGATTCCCATCATTGTGCAAGTCATCACCACAATATGGATGAACCTTAATGCCTCATCAGTCTCCTCAAGGATTGTTGAGCATTCACTACAATTAAGCATTAGGGTTTTAAGCCCTCTTAGAGCTTAGACAAAGGATCAATCAAGGAATTGACATGATCTTCAACTTGTCTAACCTCTCAAACATCCACAAGGGATCAAGAGGACTCCCACAGCAAGAATCAAGCACAATGTTGCAGCATTCCAGGTGGATTAAGCCTTAAGATCGCCAGTGTCACCAAATTAGGGTTTGGTCGACCAGGGCCTCCAGGTGGAAATTTTCCTCTGGGAATGAGCCAATGCTTTAAAGCATAACCTAATATGCTCCATGGGACATCATGGACCCAATCATCAAGTCAATTTAGCTTCAGGGGATGCATTCACTAAAAATCAGGAATTAGGGTTTCTTGACCTAATTCATCCCTAAGTTGACTTTTGGGACAAAACATGAACCAAGACCTCAAAGGAGGATTTGAGGGTCTCTAATAAACTAAATTGATCCACTTGCAACAATGGATTGATCCAAGAAGCTTGATCACCAAGTTTCAGTTTCATCTGAACCACAATTAGGGTTTTGATGAAAAAGTCAACTGCGCCTTTGACTTTTGACCAGGACATGCTCCCAAAACCTAGGACATGATTCAATACACCCTATAACACATATGAAATCAATCCATCAAGTTTGATTTAGGTCAAGGACTTGATTTCATAGAGGATCGCACAGTTTGGAATTCATCTGATAAAAAGTCAAATGTGCACAAAAGTCAACTTTGACTTTTTGAGATTTTTCACAATTATGGTTCCTTAACCCTAAAATGATGTTAATGTGTGATTGGAATCATCATTCATCAATAAAAATCAAGAAAAGTGGGATAACTTGTAAAAGGGGTAACCATAAAAACTTAGAATTTTTTCTAAGTTATGGAACAAAGTGGCTAGGGTGCCAACTTTGGAGGATCATAACTCCTAAACCACAAGGCCATTTTTCCCCATCTGAAGCTGGATTTGTAGCTCTCATGGCCCTCTACAAAAGCTTCAACTACAAATCATTCCAATTCCTCATGGATTTTAAGTTATGGAATGATCAAAATCACAAAAAGTGAAAATGTCACTTTTTTCCAACACTTAGTGGAATTATCACTAAGTCAGAATCTGCCTTCACTTTTTTCCAAACGTAGGGACATTTTTCACTTGGATCCAAAAAGTATCAAAACCAATTATGATCAAACAGTTGTTGTATCATATGAGGGCTTTCCAAAATGACTAAGAACTTCACCAAACTCAACTTGAGCCATGAGATATGACAATGGCAATATGCCTTGCTGAAAACTGTCAAAGCAAGGTAGATTTGTGCATTTTGCTCGATTTGCCAAAATTGTGCAAATGACAAACACACTTATCCATCTGAACACCTCAAGGGGAGACCAAGGAGGAACTAACTCTGATCCCAAACCTCCCAAGTCCTTGGAACTAAAAATAGCATGCCAAACCTAGAAATCCCTAAAGAGGGGACAAGACTCCAATTTTGTTTTGGAGCACTCAATGGATGCACCAAGGTGGCATGGACTGAGCCATTTCCAACTGAATTCAGTCAAGACTTATCCAAGACCAAGGGAACCATCAGCCTGTGCCCTAACCTCTAGTCAATGGCTAGAGGAAACTTGGATTCTCATTGATCAACATTGGCCAAACCTATGCCGCAGTTGCCATTCACTATTCCTTGCAAAACAAACTTGCTCTACTATAAATAGAGCTCATTTGTGATCAGTTTGAGTACACCAAAGCCATCAAACAGATGCTTTCCTCAAAATCTCTTCCTTCACTCCAAAATTGTCTTCTAAAGCAAGTCACTATCGGGTTTTGAGTTTGAGAGTTATTCCAACCAAACTAATCACATACACACACACCTCATAAACATCATATAGAGGTGATCCAAACACTCACATAACATCTGGAACACCAGATTCTCAAAATCACCAGCCATCTGCACAAGCCTTTGATAGATTTGCAGTTGAGGTGCCAAATCAAGTTCCAGCTCAATTCAATCCACTCCAAGCACCCCAGACACACTACATAGCACCTAGGGATGCTTCCCATATCCTTGGAAGCAAGCTGTAACACCTCTATGATCCATGCATTTTTTGCTGCACAATAATTTGGCCATATGTTCATAATCATGCATAGAGTGTTTACCCTTAATCAATTGCTTTATTTGAATCGTGTATGGAATTTCTGAGCCTTCATGCAAGTTTTAGGGTTCTTAAGGTTTCTCTTTGATTTCTTATTCCATGTTTAAAATAAATGAAATTAAAGACCATAAACATGATCGTGAGGTGAAAACGAGTAGATTGCATGTTATCATCAAGTATTCAGTGAGATTGGATAGAAAACGCAAATCTACAGAAACAGAGGGTGGCGCGTGTTCTTGCCATGTTCTTGGCGCCCTTTTTGAAAATTCGAATATTTGAATTTTGTGATTTTATTTAATTGATTTAAAATTAATTTCTGTCTGAATTTTAATGATTTTGAGTTGATTCTTTTTTTAATAATTCACAAAAATGTTAAAATATTTTATTTTCCCAAAAAATCCCAAAAATATTATTTATTTCATATAGTTGATATTTTTGTAAAGAATTAATATTTTAATTGTTTTTGACATTTAAAATATTTTCTCCCTCTTGATTTTTCAAATTTTAGTGATTTCCAATCATTTTGTGGATAGAAACATGATTTTTGAAACATTAATCTAAGATCACAATTTGTTTCCACACATGTTTAACAATTTTGATAATTTTGATTGAATTTTTATTCAATTAAAATACATTTTGAAAACAAATTAGAGTTTTTGATTAATTCAACCCTCATCAAACTTTTTCAAACCCTTTGGGCCTCTAATAGAGTGTAAGACCCAACCTCCTTTTAAAACCAAAATATTTGGGCCTCAGGCATTGTATAAGACCCATAGTGTTTTAAAAAGATCTCGGCGCGATCGCCGGTTCAAAAATCATTTGGGCCTCTCTTTGAGCTGTAAGTCCCACCACTTGTAAAAAAGTAAATCTTTGGGCCTTTATTAGAGTGTAAGACCCATCCCCTTTGTAAATACACCACTTTTTGGGCCTCAGTCATTGCATAAGTCCCACTGTATTTTCAAAAACAACGGCGCAATCGTCGCCTTTTTTAGCAAAATCATTTGGGCCTCTCCTTGAGCTGTAAGCCCCACCACTTGTACAAAAATAAATCATTGGGCCTCTATTAGAGTGTAAGACCCAAACCCCTTTTAACCAAAACTTTTTTGGGCCTAAATGCATTGTATAAGACCCAGTACGGTAAAGAAATCTCGGCACGATCGCCAATTAAAAAAAAACAAATCATCTGGGCCTACCCTCGTGTTATAAGCCCCATTATTTTTTTTAAACACCTTTGGGCCTCTTGAGAGAGTGTAAGACCCATCCCTTTGTATAGAAAACCTTTTTGGGCCTCAGTCACTTGTATAAGTCCCTGTACAATTTCAAAACAACAGTGCAATCACTGATAAAACCTTGGGCCTCTCCTTGAGCTGTAAGCCCCAACAACCTTTTCAAAGCACTTTCTCCTTTGATTTTGAATATAATATTGTTATCAAAGCTTTCTTTGTTGAACAACTAACCAAACAGCATGGAAGCTCTACAACCGAGTAAGTGTTTACCCGCTTTCTTTATCCGCTTTCATACATATATATAACTGTATTGTGGGGCTGCTCACTGTAAGTCTTCTTTCACAAACTTTTATATACTCGTCAAATATCAACTGTGTAATACTAGTATAGCTATTTAGAGTTTTCCCCGACAACTACGTCTAGCACTAGGTAAAGCCCTGTTGGTCACTCTTAAATACAAACAAAACTAGATCCCCATAGAATTACCAGACACAGTCTTCCCTCCTCTTGGGGTTAAACAATATGGAGACGTGAAAGGCAGCATCCTCAGTGAACCCTTTCTCAGACTGTCACCCTTAGAAATTGTCAAAGAGACTCTACTCCCCAGAGATAATCTTTTCACCGTGAATGGCATCTCTTGAGTTTCTTCCAAATTCTCAGACTTTCCTGGCTTGATCTATTCTCGGTGAATGGCATGTCTTGAATTTCTCGGGGGTTGGGGACCCACAGGCTTCTTAAAAGCATCCCCGCCTCCTCTTGGCCGTTGTACAAGGACCCTTCGGCTTCTTAAAAGCTCTCATGCCTCCTCTTGGGCTTAGTACAAGGACCCAGAGACCTCTACAGGTATAGGAACAGAACCTAGTCATCAATTTGCTAGAGCTGTCTTTCTGAGTCAAGTGTCAGACCAGTTAATGGGTTGACCTTCATCCCTTAACGTACCAGCCTTCTCTTGGGCATCATACAAAGATCATGCACTACCTGAGAATCGATTTCTCAAAACACCCGTAGACTTGGACAGTCTCCATACCTTTGGATTTCCCATTTCCTTAAAGAACAGGAAATAACCATGATCCTCTGATCAATCCCAAAGTACAACATTACCCATATAAGAACTTATTTTCTCTATATCCAACATACTGGACCTGTCACTCAACTGAAACAGTCACCAGCACACTAGACTCCTCTTGGGCTTTGTACAATGATTCTCCCCAGCGGAGCTAACCTTTTTAGCCTCCATCACGGGCTTCGTACGAGATACCAAATCACTCTCTTGTTGAGTATAAAAGGCTCTCTTGTTGATTCAACCCCCTTTAGCCTCCATCTCGGGCTTTGTACGAGATACAAAAACATTCTCTTGTTGAGTATAAAAGACTCTCTTGTTGAGTCAAACCCTTTAGCCTCCATCTCGGGCTTCGTACGAGATAAAAATCACTCTCTTGTTGAGTATAAAAGACTCTCTTGTTGAGTCAAACATTTTCAGCCTCCATCTCGGGCTTCGTACGAGGTACAAAGACTCTCTTGTTGAGTCAAACACCTTTAGCCTCCGTCTTGGGCTTCGTACAAGACACATACAAAAGCACTCTCTTGTTGAGTCAACCCTTTTAGCCTCTCTCTCGGGCTTCATACGAGACACATAAAAACACCCTCTTGTTGGGTCAATAGCTTCCTCTTAGGCTTTGTATAAGGAAACCCCGATTGTGTCAATCAACCTGTTAGCATCAAAATTTGTGCCTCATTCACAGTATACAAAACATCAACAACTCCTTTTCCCCCATCTAATTGTTGTAAGCGGCAAGCCTCTGGATTATTTACATCCACGCCACTATCCCTCTTTTAACATGAGAAATTCCTAAGGAAAGATGGCATTGCTCTAAACTGAGTTAAAGTTTTCCCCTTCAGGTTAAAAATCCCCTATAAAGGAAATTATGGCATTACTGGATTCACATATCCCAGTTAAAGTAATTCTCCTTCATAACCAGTCACCCAATAGTTGTGACAAACAGAATAAATATCCCCCTTTAGAGATAACAAGTTCTCTCTAAAGTCAAAACCCTTTAGCTTCACATCTTGGGCTTCGAACAAGATACAAATAGAACCTTCAGCTTCACATCTTGGGCTTTGAACAAGATACAAACCACTTTTAGCTTCACGTCTTGGGCTTTGAACAAGACACCAAAACGACCTTTTTCCTCCCATAGAATAGAAGGAACTACGATCGCTCTGATTTCCCTGTTTCGTTAAACGGGAATACGTAGGCATAAGATTAAAAAATCTTAGCGAGCACACTAATCAAAAACCCAAAATCCCGTACCTTCACCCATCAATCGAAAAGCATCAGTCCTAACATCCTACCAATAACATAGTCCCATCATTCCATTTTTAGCAAAATAAGCAGAGAGAGGCCCACGATCTAAACCACATCTGTAAACCAACAGTCATCTATTAAAACTCAGTATGCAAGCAGGGTTAATTAGAGACATCTATTTCCCTTCCTTCATCTGCTTTAATAGGATAAAAAATGAATCGACCTGTAGTACCCCAGAGCGACAGTGCTTAAGAACCACATCCAAAATCGCTCGCTACAGCCCAGAAGAATGACGCCCCTCGTCCCAGTTCCCGGGAAGCCCAAAGCATCTAGGAAACCACACCTCCTCCCAACGAGAGTCGGCTGCAGGTCGCCCTCAGCGTCACTCGTCCCGAATACTTCTTCGTCCCTGAAGGCATCGAGGGCCAAGAGGCAGTTCGCAGCATGTGGGCAAACTTCCCTCACGAAGACCCCGTCGCTGCCCGCAGCACGTGGGAAGGTTTCCCCAAGACAATGGTCATATCCGGAGGGGGTTACGAGAAGGTGTCCGTCGGGTCGATCAAGCGGAAATTTGACGAACTGGAGTCCAGAACATCAGCGAAGACCACCACTCTCGAGAAGGTGCAAGGGAAATCAAACTCTATCACCTTCTACCTTGAAGAGCTCCCAGGAGGAGCGTCCAACGCCACTATCCCCCTCTTGGTCAGGGCACAGATGGCGAATTTTGACGTTCGAAGGATCCTTGTCGACCAGGGAAGTTCGGTCGACATCATGTACGCTCACCTGTTCGGGACTCTCCAGCTGGATGAGAGACATCTGAACTCGTACGTCGGTTCAGATCTGCAGGGGTTCAACGGTACCACCACCAGACCATGGGGCTACGTTGAACTGATGGTCACATTCGGGGCCGAAGACACTGCCCGTCAAGTCAAGACCCGCTTCCTGGTGGTCGAATGTCCATCCCTCTACAACTGCATCCTCGAGAGGACCACCCTGGCCGAACTCACAGCAGTGCCATCAATGGTCCACCTCAAGATGAAGTACTACACGGCCAGGTGTCGGGAAGTTACGATGCACGGGGACATAGACGCGGCCAGGAGGTGCTTTGACGCTGCGATCAAAGGCATGAGTTCCAACGGCACCAAGCCCAAGACCGAAGCAAAGTTATCCCCGGATACCGTACAGAGGCCTCTCCCGCGCATCAACACCGTCGATCTCGACAACAGGTTTCTGGGCGAGCACGAAGAGGACGGGCCAGCGGACCTCGACCTTCAGGCGAAAAACAACGGGCAGCCTCTCCACTCAACGCGCCCCATCCCAGACGGAGACTTCGAGCTCGTCGCCCTCGGGGACGATCCAGACGGGAACGTGAAGATTGGCACCGGGCTCCCCAACCTGGCGAAGAAGCAGCTGAAGGCATATCTCCAGGAGAACGCTGATCTGTTCGCATGGAACGCTTTCGAGATGCCTGACCTTGACCCCGAGGTGGCCTGCCATCAGCTCGTAGTAGATCCGGCCGCTAGGGCCATAGTTCAACGTATGCGTAGGCAGTCTCCCGAAAAAGCGGAGGCTGTTGAAAAAGCTGTAAAAGACCTCCTAGAGGCGAATTTTATTTCGGAGGCCAGATACACGACCTGGATGTCCAACGTTGTACTTGTCAAAAAGAATAATGAAAAATGGAGGATGTGTGTTGACTATACCGATCTTAACCGGGCATGCCCGAAAAACTGTTATCCTTTGCCTAACATCGACCAGCTAGTCGACAATTCTCTAGGTTACAGGCTATTATCCTTCATGGACCTCTACTCAGGGTACAACCAAATCCCCATGGATAAGGTCGACAAATAGCACACGGCCTTCATGACCGAGTCGGGCAATTATTACTACAACGTAATGCCCTTCGACCTGAAGAACGCCGGCGCGACCTACCAACAGATGATGAACAAAGTTTTCCGGGGAGAAATCGGCGACATGCTCGAGGTCTATATGGACGACATGATCGTCAAATCTGCAGAAGAAGTCGACCACGCCGCGCACCTCAAGAAGGTGTTCGACACAGCGAGGAGATGCCGCATAAGGTTCAATCCCGACAAATGCACCTTCGGTGTTCGGGCAGGTACGTTCCTCGGCTTCTACCTCACAGAGTGAGGAATCGAGGCCAACCCCGACAAGTGTAGGGCTTTCTCCGAGACCCCAACTCTGAACTCGAAGAAGTCAATACAATCATTGAACGGGATGCTAACCGCCCTCTCCCGCTTCGTCGCCAAGTCTGCACAATACGCACTCCTGTTTTTCAAACTTCTTCGACAAAAAGCGACATTTGAATGGAGCGAGGAGTGCGAGAAGACGTTCCTCCACCTAAAACAAGTCCTGTCGCAACCCCCGACCCTCTCACGGCCAGAGAACGGGGAGACACTCTTCTTGTATCTCGCCATCACGAGCGAAGCGGTCAGTGCCGTCCTCATACGGGAAACCCCCGACGGGCAAAAACCAATTTACTTCACGAGCAAAGCCATCCAAGGTCCCGAGCTCATCTATCAGCAGATCGAGAAAGTCACCCTGGACCTCTTCACCACGGCCAGGAGGCTGTGCCATTACTTCCTAGCTCACAATGTCGTCGTAAGAACCGAACAGCCTATAAGGCAGCTCCTTGGATGACCAGATATGGCGGGAAGGATGCTCAGGTGGTCGCTCGAACTCGCCGAGTTCGACATCCAATATGAGGGAAGGAAAGCCCTGAAGGCTCAGGTACTGGCCGACTTTGTGGCAGAGATGACCATCCCGGAACCTTCGACCAACGGATCCCAAAAGTGGACGATCTATGTCGACGGAGCATCCAACACGAAGGGGAGCGGGGCGGGCATTATCCTCGAAAATGAGGAAGGCATCCTGATCGAGGTCTCCCTCAAACTATCCTTCCCGACGTCGAACAATCAGGCAGAGTACGAGGCTTTCCTCGCCGGGCTTCGGTTGGCCGAGGACCTCGGCGCCAAGGAGATCAAAATCTTCACTGACTCCCAGCTCCTAGCCTCTCAAGTCCGAGGAGAGTATCAGGCCAAGAACGACTGCCTCATCGAATACCTAAACTGGGTAAAGGAAAAGATAAAGAATTTCGCCTCTGCGGAAGTGACCCACATCCCTCGCAAGCACAATACCCGAGCAGATGTCTTGTCCAAATTGGCGAGCACAAAGAAGAAAGGCGGAAATAAATCCTTCATACAAGAAGTGCTTTCCCGCCCGAGCATCGACAAACCCATTCAGACGGCGGACATGAATGCCGTTGGGGACAATAATTGCTGGATGACCCCGGTATACGAGTACCTCATGATAGGAAAACTGCCCGAGGATCCCAGGGAAGCAGGGATGGTCAAGCGGCGAGCATGCTCGTACACTATAGTCGAGGACAAGCTATACCACCACGGGTTTTCTATCCCTCTCCTCAGATGTCTCGAAGACACCAGGGTCCCCGGTATACTCCAAGAAATCCACGAGGGGATCAATGCCCAACACCTTGTTGGGTGATCCTTAGCCCGCAAGGCACTTCGGGCAGGGTATTACTGGCCCACCATGCAACAGGACGCCAAGGAACACGTCAAGAAGTGCGATAGATGCCAGCGACACGGGGACATGCACCTCGCTCCTCCTAACGAGCTCAAAACATTGTCCTCCCCGTGGCCGTTTGCGTGGTGGGGAATGGATATCCACGGACCTTTCGTCGTGGGATTGTATCAAAACAAATACCTCATCGTCGGGGTGGATTATTTTACGAAGTGGATTGAGGCGGAAGCATTGGCCAAAATCACGGCCTTCAACATACTACGTTTCTATAAGAGGAACATCCTCGCCCGATTCGGCGTGCCCCCAAGCTATTGTCACCGACAACGGGACACAGTTCACCGACAAGAACTTCTAGGACTTTGTCACCAAACTGGGCACGAAGCAGCACTTCACGTCGATCGAGCACCCTCAAACGAACGGGCAAGCCGAAGCGACGAACAGAGTGATCCTCTGAGGATTGAAATGATGACTCGACGACGCCAAACAACGATGGGTCGAGGAGCTGCACAGCGTCCTCTGGGCCTACCGAACAACCCCCACATTCCACGACTGGGGAGACCCCTTTTCGTCTGACCTACGGAACGGAAGCGGTGATCCCCGTTGAGATCAGAGAACCCTCAAGGAGGATGGAAGCCCCCCTCAACGAGGATGCGAACAGCGAGGCCCTAAGGGAAGAGCTCGACTTAGTCGAGGAGATAAGGACGGACGCATCCCTCCGCGAAGCCTCACTTAAACAGAAAATAACTCTACGTTATAACGACAAAGTTATCAAACACGATTTTCAGGTAGGCACCCTCGTCCTACGAAGGAACCAGAAAGACTTGCGAGAAGGCAAACTCGCCGCAAACTGGGAGGGCTCGTACCGCGTCCGTGCGAAAATGGGGACATGAGCCTACTTCCTCGAAAATCTGAACGGGGAAGAACTTGCTCAACCATGAAACGCTGAGAAGCTTAAACAGTACTATAGTTAAGCACTGCCCGCGACACACTAGCATCGCGGTTACGGGGACGCACTAGGGTACAACGCGACACCCCTATATAAAACACGATGATCAAGGACCGCGTTGTGTGTGCGCGAGGATTTTTTATCCGACGAGGACACCTCGATCGAGCTCCGTCGTCGCTGTAGCAATTAGGCAGAACATCCAGCTCGCGGTGGGAAGTTCACGCCACGAAGGTAAGACCTCGACCGAGCTCTTAACCTCGTTGAAGGTCGGAATACAACTCCGACCACTCGGCCAGCTCTCCACGCGGTCGAGGATTATCGAAGTCGAGCAAATTCCCAAAACCTCTATTACTTAGACAAAAATAAATAAATTATGGCAAATACGATAACATCACACACAAGCAAAAACATACAAACATCACACACGCAGATAAACAAAAATACATTAAGTGGGCAGAAGCCCATTGTACAGGTATTACAGACAAGCATTAAAAGGCCCCTGGCACGCAGGCCGGGCATAGGCATCAAAAAATAAAATGGCTCGCAAGCCAAACAAAACGAGAAAGGAAAAAACTAGTCGACGACAGTCCCCTCCGGCTGCTCGTGTTCGTCTGCCCCTCCGCCGACCTCTTCCTCTTGCATCGGCTGCACGGTCTGACCGTCGACCACCTCGTAGTCGGGGTGAGTCCCTTCAGTTATAAGGTCGGGGTTGAGAACCCGAAGCTGCTGTACGGCGTTCCTGAAACCTATGTCAGCCGCCACAAGGTTATCCTGCTCGGCTTCCCTGAGTTTTGCTACCAGCGCTGCCCGCGAAGTCAACAACTTGTCTTCTTCATTATCCTCCTCAGCTGGGCGAACAGCTTCATCCAGCTCGACATTCCTCGCCAAGAGACGTTTCCTCTCCTCCTCAGTGTTCTTCAACCTCTCCTCCAACTTCTTTTGAAGCTCGACCTGGGCCTTGTTCTAGTTTTTGCAGTCAGTCAGCTCCTTGCCCACCTTCTCCATTTCAGCTGAGATGGACTTGAAACTCGCTTGCAGCCTGTTCAGCTCGTCTGCTGGGTATGTCTGGTCGTTCAGGGCCAAGGCATCAGTGCAAACTCGCATCACCCCAGACACGTCCTCCACCAGCGCCCTTCTCCAAGAAACCTTGTCGACACCCAAGATGGTCTGAACTTCGGGTGCACCAACGCATATGGAATTGTCCCCCATAAATTTCACAGCGGGAGGGCTTTCGTTCTCAGTGAGGTCTATGTCCACCTTATCAACAAGCCGTTGTCTCTTCGGGGAGTTCTAAGTGCTGGGGGAGTCGCTGTCCTGGGGAGAGCCAGAAGAACCTCCGGTTGCTAGAGTGGGACCAAGGACCTGCGATCGGAGTTGCTCGATACGCCCTTTGTCGCCCTTCTTCGAAATACGGGCAGCTTTCAGTTTCTTGATACGCTCCTCAGCATCCGACATCTTGCCTGCAAAGAAAATAAATGTGTCAGTAAATTGGAAACCAGGACGCAAAGAAAAAGCAAGTCGAAGAGGGTTCCACCACCTAACAGCTCGAGGGCATCCTCATCAGAAAACGTCTCAAGGAGGGCCCTCATGTTGATTAACCGGCGCTTCGTTAAGACCTGCATGTCGTCACCCTGGACGAATTCTCCGTCCGACGTCACAAGCTTGGCCTTGTTAAAACCGTTGACGAAGGCGACTATTTTCTCATACGCCAGACGACACCCCTCACCAAGTCGGCCAGGGCTAACAATGTAATTGTCCGTCCTCTTTTTGAAATTTTCTTCCGTCCAGAACAAGGGGAATCTCGGTTCAAGGACCTCCTCCTTCTGCCCGTCCACTTCGCGGGAAACCCGACGGTACACTGAATTCACAGCCTCAAGCGTGAGAGTCCAGGTAGGTGTAGAAGAGGCTGCTCACTTGTTTAAAAGACACCCAGCCGTGTCTGCCGTCGGAGGCCTGCCGTTGGAGGTGGAAGATACGAAAGAAAAGAGGCACGGTTGCCCCGATCTGGAGAATTTACAAACGAGCTCGAAGGCTCAGATAAAAGCAAGGGAGTTAGGATGGAGCTGCGAGGGCGCCAGGCGCAGCCAAACGAACACCGCTTGTTGGAAATCCGTAAAGGGCAAACGTCACCCCGCTTGGTCGAACATGAATTCATAAAGAGGAAACCTCATCCCTCGATATGTCGAATAGATGCGATGGTGCGCCAGAAGCCGGAACACCTTTCACCTCTTTGGGGAGCCCACCAGCTGGTGTTCGACTGTACAAAAAATATCATCTTTGTCCCCGTCGACGAACTGGGAGATCATGTTTAGCGGCTCGTGGCTAACCCACTCCGCGAGGGGATGCTCCTCGGCGCTGGTGATCGGCGTCATTGGAGAGTCGGGCTGATCGTCGACGTAACGATCCCATGGCGACAGACACGGACAAATCTTCCATGTACCTGAAAAGCAGAAGGAAACGATGAATTCGATGATCCATATCAAATTCACCCCTCCACCGCTGTTCAAGTGAAAGGGCAAAGAAGGAGCGTCGGGATCCCGAGACTGTCGTACTCACCCACGTCCCCATTACAACCGACGAGCGTCCCCGTGACCATTCTCAGGTCCCCGGTGTGCCGCTTTGGGAGAGATCCCTTCCATAGAGGAGATATTATTGAGGACCCCGAGATTTTCATCTCGTGTCCTCGGGACATTCTTCTTGTCCCCGGGGTGTTCATCCCTTCTCCCCGCGAGATTCAACAAAGAAACTAAGAAGTTCCGTCGTTTCTGCCGGGGATTTTGTGATTTTCATGAGAACTTCATCAGTTCACCATGAAACCACCACATAAATGCAAACAAAGGGAGAAAAAAGAGATAAACTTACGTGAAATACACTTCCGGTAGGGTTCCGACGCAGTTGTCAGTGGCGGCGAACGGCGGCGAAATAGAGAAAGAAGAAAGGGAGAGTCTCAGCAAAGGGGGAGCGAAAGTGCAAATGAAGCGGGATGACCCCTATTTATAAGGGCCTCACGAGACTCGAGGACTTCCTAGGCAATCGATTACGATACCCTAGCGTAGCTGCCCTAGGCAATGATGTGGTGTGACACGTGGCACACGCTTCCCCGCGCACGTCTTTTCATTCCCCAACATGCGTCCTTCCATTCGCCTTGCTTCAGACTTCTCGTATCCCCGCGCGCAAGTCAATTGATTCCTGCTCGGTTGACCAACCGCTCCTCATTTATAATCCCTTCCCCGACGGGATACGTCCTCAACATTGTACTAGAACTTAAGTCATTACTCTGACACCTCAGAGCAACGACTTGGGGGGCTCCTGTTCTGGACTGGGCCAGCGCCTGCCCTACTGTCGGGGAGGCCCAAGCCCAATCACCGGGGAAGGCCCAACGAGGCCCCAAAGTCACCTCTGTGTCAGGCACGTACTAATCCCCTTGGACATCGGACACGCGGGGTAAAAAGACCCTCGAGCAGAGGCACATAGCCCGCAGACGCACCTCTCCTCGACACCCACGTGCTCCTCCCCGCGAGGACACATTCTCTTGTAACTTCCCACTCCCGAAGGAATCGGTCTGCCCTACTGTCGCTCCTGGGATTTTCATCCAAGTACAAACGCGAAAGTGGTGCAGAAACTGAGTCGCCAGCAATGTGTATTTATCCCAAGAAAGGGAAAGGAAACACTGCGTAAACCTGAGGGAAGGAAAAAATGTGGTCTCGCGACCAAGAGAAATGGGTAAGGGAGTCGGTTACGCGAGGGGAAGGTATTAGCACCCCCACGCGTCCATCGTACTCGATGGGATCCACGCTTGTTGTCTCGATCAAAGGGTGTAAGGAACTGGAAATCAACTGCTAACTGGAGAACTGGAAATGAAAGATAGAAAGGAGAAGGGAGAGGAGAAAGAAGTGACTCGATAGGACACGATCGTTGTCCTAGGCCTACGTATTCCCTCAGTGGAATGGGTAAGTCAGAGTCAACGTAGTTCGACGGACTACGGGAAAGGTTGCTCGTCGAGACATCGCATCTCGTGCCTACGTATCTTCAATCAGACGAGAAAGAAGAATCAGAGCAAACGTAGTTCGGCTCAACAAGGGTTGCTTTGTTTGTGTTTTTTTGGTGGAAACGTCAGAGTGCGCATTCCAGCAGTTAGGTGTTGCTGCTCGCTGTAGGGAGACTTAGGCGTTACCTGTTTGTGGTAGAATGGACATGAAGAGTCCTTAAGAAAGGAGTGAAGAGATGAGAAGAGAATTGTTTGTTTGTTTTTGTATTTTAGAAAGAAGTGTTTTGATCATTTTTGTGTTAGTAACCCGTATTGCATTCAAGTCTATTGCATAAGATGGAATGCATCGCATGGTCGTCCTAACAGGACGTATGCTAAACATTCTCGAAAGGCGGAGAGAAACTCCCCTCCTTCCATTTCCTGTGCTCTAGGCTCACGTACAATACGCGTTAATCCTTTATTACGTGTTTTTTGCTTTTGTTTTAAGATGAGAAGAAGAGAGACACAAAGATTGGGAAAGGCAAAAGTATAAAGGGAGACTAATAATCCTAAGAGTTAACATGCTTGGAGATCCTAAGGGTTAGTGGGGTTTGAAGAACTCTAATCCTAAAGAAAATAAGAAGAAGAAGAGGTAACATAACTCACTTCTAAGATAGAAGATGAGTTATGAACCAAGAGGGAGAAAAAAGAAGTTGAACAAAGAAAGCATTGGAATGCTTTGCACAAACACAAAAGAGAAAGCATTAAAAAAGATGAGGGAAGAAAGTATGTTTGGAAGTATATCCACCCACTCATCTTACCATTATCCCCTACAAGAAAAGTTTAGCTAAACAATTGAATATGAAAGCATAAGTGAAAGAAGGAAGACAATTAAGCATCAAACTACTTATGAAATGAACTTGTGAATCAAACAAAGCCTAAACCTAAAAGGAAAGGACTCTAAGTGTTCAAGAACTTCTAAAGTCAGTAGCTATGTCTAAAGGTATTCAACTAAGGCTAAGGTACCTAACAAGATCAAACTATGTCAAGAAAGATGCCAAAGATTCATACAAGTTCAAGTTATGAAGCATGGATGAAATATGAATGTGTATGATATACAAACATGAATAAATGCATGAGTGAACCTCAAGATCAGAATTGAATGACATGTTATAATGCATATGGAAGTCAATGAATGAACATACAAAGCATGAGTGAAATGATTTAAGAAGATGGAGCAAATAGAAGCACACAATGTTCAAGTTCAAGTAAGAAAGGAAGAAACTTGTAACACAAGTCAAAGTTGAAAAGAACATGAAAATAAATGCAAATGGATGCAAGTCAGAATTAAACATCATATTTGGATGTCCTATAATTCCTATGGATGGGCATACAAGTTATGAGAATGGATGTTTAAGTAGAAGAAGTTAGATGAAGAAGAAGTAAGAAGAAAAGAAACAAGTTTCACTTAAAGAGAAGAAATAACTTGCAACACAAGTAAAAGTGGCAAACCAAAAATGGATGAACATGGATTATAGGTCAGTACCAAATGACATTTAAGATGTAATTATAATGCAAGAATTAATCATATAACATGCATGTGTGAGTCACTTTGAAACTAGTTAAGAAAGAAAGATGCATTATGTCAAACATGAACAAGTATACAAGTTTGAGATGAATGACATTTGAATGCATGAGATGATTATGGGTCAGTAGCATACCAAAGATGAGAGATGCAATTAGAATGCATGAATAGGCATTGATGATCCACAAACAAATCATGTTGATGATTAGAAGGGGAGAGAAGCAAGTTTAGGTCAAACATATTCAAATATTGACACAAATTGAAACAATTATGTACAAGTTATGAGAGAGATTGAAGTAAATGACCTATAATCATGATATAAGATGACTTTTAATGTCAAAGAAATGACCTATAAAACATCTCAACAATCAATGCAAAGCAACTTGTTCAAACCAAACACAAAACTCCAAAACAATTCACTTAAGGATCAACATGTATTAGTGCACCTAAAATGAATTAAAAACACATTAGAGAGGTGGGAAAAAATACAAGAATCATATCACATGAAGTTCACAAGTTCACAAAGATCATACTCAAATATGCTTCACAAGTTCACAAAGATCAATCAAGTCCAATGCACAAGCATCACCTCTAAACCCTAAGATAAAATGACCTTAAAAAGCAACAAAAATATGGATGAAATGCATCAAGATGTGCAATATGATCATACCAACTGCCATTCAAAAATTCAGAAAGAAACTAGTTCAATTAAAATGAAAATGAACCAAGTATCATGAAGAATGCACTTTAAAAGGAAAATAAAAGAAAATCATGAAAATATGAGCAAAAAGTATTAAAATCAGAATTAAAAATTAGGGAAAATTATTAAAATGTGTTATAATGCTAAGTAAATTTTTGTTGAATTTTATCATGAGATTTGGTATTTTTAATAAAAGGAAATCAAAACTATGTCAAAAATAAAAATAAAATGTGAAAGGAATTAAAGAAGGGGTGTAGAAAAAGTAAAAATGAAGTTCAAAAATACGTCTGGGCCCAAAGTGAGGTGTGTGAAAAGCAATTTGAAATCCAGTCCATTAACACATGTTTTCTATGGTTCTTACAGTGGATGTTAGTCAACAAAGTTGACTCATCATAGCCACATGATCCAGTCAAAACCAGCTGATCAAGATAGTAAACACAATGAACGGATGAGATGAAATGCACATCACAAATATCATGGACACACATGCATGCACACAGTCAAAGTCAAATTCTGAGAAAAGAGAAGCACGCGTGAGGCACATGTCTCATTTATGTGTTGGCAGCATGAGAAGCGTAGGATCAGAATGCATCTAACGGGCGTGCTATAAACTGGAGATAAAACCCTAGAGAACCCTCACCGGCCGGAGAAGGACCTCCGGTCATCTTCTTTGGCCATCTCCGGCCACTGCAACTAATCAGATTCTCCAGAAATTAATGAAACGCACATCAAAATGTTCAGGAAGTCATGGAGATCACCAATCCAGCAAAAGAATTCACAAATAATGCACAATCAGAGAGAATCGAAAGGAGAAAATTTGCCCTAAAAAATAGTCTAAGCTTCTAACAAGCTCTATCAACTAGCCGGAGTTTCAACAGCTCCTATTGAGCTCAAATCAACACGACACAAGCTTAGAATCAGTAAATTCGTGCAAGAAAAGTTTGAACTGAAACTTGAAATGTGAGCTTCTTCAAGTCAAAATAAATCCAGAGAGGAGGATCCTGAGCTCTCTAAACTTGAATGTGAGCAAAATAAATGCTTATAGGCTTTCACTTCTTGCAATATAAGTGGAATAAATTTGAGGAAGATGAAGATCCACCTATGCTTCAGTGCACCATTGCTTTGAGATTGATGAATGATGAAGATTGAAGCAAGGATGTGAAGAACTCGTGGCAATGAGGAAGAGGATTCAGAGAGAAATTTTCAGAGTGATTTGTGTGAATTGATGCAAATGAATGAAGCTCCCCCAAATTCTATTAGAATGAAGCTTATATACTTATGGTTAAATTCTAACTAGTGTGGTTGATGGTTAGAACTCAAGTTAGAATGAGTCAGTTAACTGAGTTGTGAGTTAACTGACTGAGTGAGGTTAGTTATGCCACGAGTTGAGAGGTTTGGTTAAAGTGTGGAGAAGTTTATGTTACTTATGGTGTTCGTGAGAAATGATGATGGTGATGGTATGTATCATGATGCTACAGCAAGACTTGCAAAATAAGTTTGTTCAGGAGTCTTTCTTCATTGATGCATGGCACATGTACATATACATGAATGTAAGAACATGGTCTAGCCAAATGAAGTAAGCATGTGATGTGTGTATGCGTGTGAATGTATGTGACAACAGCAACAATACAAGACAACATCCTATTTTGGTCAACAAGAATGCAATGGAAATTGTGAAGTTTGATGGAAGATTTCTTCATGTACAAGGCATGAAATGATGCACTCTTGAGGTCTATGGAAAGATGAGACAATGTAGAACAAGATTGATGTTTGTACCAAATGCAATGAGGACCTCTAAGGCATTCAAAAGTGACAAGGAAAACACTTGTTCATGACTGGCTTCTTGGGCGTGTCAAGTTGTATCATGCATGGCATCATGGGCCTATGGAATTCAGTTTTGACATCATCACTTTGATCCTTCATAACTCTTCATAGGTTGATCAGATGAAAAATTGATAAACATGAAAGTTGTAGAGGGCATGCAGATAAACAAGATTGGTGTTCAACATTTTTCCATTTGAAGTCTTCTTCATTGAGAAAATTGGCTTGATATTTGGCACACCACTTGTTTGATGAAATGATGGTCGGGCGCCTTGAAATTGCCTTGCCATGACCTAGTTTTTGCCTTGATTTTACCAAACTTTGATTGATCATAACTCCTTCAATTTTGATCCAATAGAAATGATCTTTTTATGGATTTGAAGCTTGAAACAAGATCTTTTGTTGTGGCCTGGTGGAATTTTGATTTGATGCTTCAAAATTCAGAGAGCTTGGCCAAAAGAGAAGTGTTCAAATGGCCAAAAGTTGCTATTTTTGGAAACCCTAATATTCCAAAAATGGAAACTTCTCACATTTCTTGATTTTTGATGAATCTCTTGGACTTTCTTGATCAAATTTTCATCAATGAACATATTTGACTTGTGGAACATGAAATTGGCTTCAAAAAGTCAGGAGTTGACTTTTTCTTCTGCACAGTTGACTTTCCCCTGATTTCTTGATTCACAAGCAACTGACCAATTGAAAACCTTCTGAAATAAACCAATGGGCAATCTTCCATCTTTAGACACTTGATAGCATATAGAAACCATTGAGATCAAGTTTGAACCAAAATCTCACAATGAGACTGCTTGAATCACAAACCCTAATTTGGACTATTTTTGCTAGGAGATGATGAATTGTCCAACTTCTTGGTAAATTCTCTTCCTCCAATGACTTGTGGGATCAATTGAGATCATATAAGACATAAGAGACTCTTGAGACTTGCTTGAAGACCTTAGGCTTTAGTTCTCCTACTTTGAATAGTCAGTGCTCTGAAATCAACTGATCACATGCCCTTTGCAACTTGTATGAGATATGAGATGAAATGAGATCTAAATGCAATGCAATGAAACATAAGCTAGGAAATAACAAGAGGGCAAATTTTGGTGTGTTACAGCTGCCCCTATTCAATCATCTGTTAACTTGAGAAGGATGAAAGCAACGGCTATTCATACAATAAAGGTGAATTTTGATTGAATACCAAAACAACCAGAAAATTTGCACGCTGAATGAAGAAGAAAAGGGATATAAACCCTTCTGGAAGTATCAGCAAATAACTACATAGATTGATACGACGTGTATCAAAATAGGGATACAGACGATTATCAATGACCATACGGACGAGTACAGAAAGAAAACACAGATGGGTGTTTAGGTCGACGATGCGAACGAGCATCGGACAATCATCAGAGGAACACGACGAGTGACCAGGTCGACGATACGAACGAGTATCAGACGATAATTAAGAAGGGAACACACACAAGTGTTCGGGTCAACGATACGAACGAGCATCGGACAATCATCAAAGGAACTCGATAGGTGACCAAGTCGACGATACGAATGAGTATCGGACGATGATTAATAAGGGAACACACACAAGTGTTCGGGTCAACGATACAAATGAGCATCGAACAATCATCAAAGGAACACGACGGGTGACCAAGTTGACGATACGAACGAGTATCAGACGATGATTAATAAGATACGGACAAGTATCTCAGAGGTCAATACGGACGAGTATTGGCTAAAAAGTTTAAACACGGACGGGTGCTAAAAGGACACGGACGAGTGTCAAAAGTCAACACGGACGGGTATTGAAAAATAAAAGTTTGTAAAGTGATCTCACTGGGGATTAAAACGCTAAAAGGACACGGACGAGTGTCTAAGAGGTCAATACGGACGGGTATTGAGAATAAGGGGTTTAAGCACGGACGAGTGTTGAAAGGACACGGACGAGTGTCAAAGATCAATACGGACGGGTATTGAATTAACATTGTACGATCAAGTGTTGTAGTAAGCTTTGCTGGGGTTGCATGACAATGTTTTGTCTGTGAATCACTCTGGCTTACAGGTAAATGGTTGAACCTGGCTTATGTTTCGTATGCATATGTTTGAGTTTTGCCGTAATGCTCCATATCAATGGAATGCTACGCTTTAGAAAATGCTATGCAAACTATATGCACATGCAAAAGAGGCTCCGGACGAGGGATCCAACTCCGCGGGGAAATATCATTGTTCGATCCTTCAATTTCTCTGTGGGGATTAACCCCTCTGCCGGGGATAACGCTTGCCACAAATTGCCAAAAATAAATTGGCTCGCAGATGCGCTGAGGTGTGATGATCCTGTTGAAGAAGTTCCCACTAGAATGACTCTGCCCTAGAGAGATTATTCTGCTCATGGAACTTCGCTGGAGATGAGAACTTTCTGAATGACGTTCTGCTGAGGAAAAAGAGTTATTAAAACTCTGCTTGGGGATCTATCAAACCCAAGATCCTTTGCTAGAGATAATCAGCCTTCTGACTCAGCTGGGGAATCAGCCACTATTATCGACACAGAAAAGCTTGTAGCTGTTGGAAGTACTGAATGGGAGAATCGACTTAAGAAGATACAACGATACCCAGTGGAAATTAATTTGTCGATATCGAATCGTCGTGAGCGACCGTCAGCCGAATGATGGACTCAATCAGTAAAAGTTGTGACAAAAGGGTGATACGGGAACCCTTTCCTGAACATGATTGCCCCGATATTCTGCATAGGGATAAGTGATTACTCGTTTGGAAGACAAGGTCCATGCTCTCGTGTTTTTGAAACCGCTTCAATCTTGCTTTTGGGCCTAATACGAGGCTGCTACTTTGAACCATCACTTGTTGGGGAGTGCACCCAACAATGCTTTGTGCTGAAGATGGCTTCATGTTAGGCTTCTGAATGTAAACCTTCAACAAAAGAAATGCACACATATGTCCCTGAGACTGCATGGTTTGAATCCACCGTCCGGGTTTAATCAATATTCAAAGCAATTTTAAATGTTTTCCCTGCGCATGTTATTAAAAAGCCTCAATGTTTTCAACAATGCAATGTTTTTTTTTCAAAAATTCAGACATTTTTTTGCAAACAAAACAGTAAAATGAAAACAAATACGAAGCTTTTTGACTGAATAACCAACTTTATTGATTGAAATGCCCAGAATAGGCAAGTACATCAAGAAGCAATCCCTGAAAAGAGGTGATTGCTGAAAATTGAGAAAAGAAACTATCCTAATGGCAACGTGAAAATGGTATTTCACTGAGTTTCAATTCTGCTATGACCAGTATGTCTTCAAGACTTTTTGATTATCTTCACTTTCTGAAGAGGATGATTGGACTGATTCCTATCCTTTGGAGATTGCCAGTTTGAGTGAAACGATGAGGTGGTACATATGACTCAGATCGCAGTCTTCGCTTAATCCCTCTTTTGCGTGGACCGCCCTTTTCGGGTTTTCAATCCACCGGGATACCCCTTCTTGCCTGAGTTGTCCTTGCGGATTTTCAACTCACCGGGTGTACAATTTTTTTACTTATCCCTAATTTTTTCCCGAACCTATTTATTCTGTTTTTATGGTTCGCCGGGATGCCCTTTTTTTCCTGGACCTTTTTCTTTCTTTTTTTCCGTCCAGCGGGTCTATTTATGCAAAGTATTTTTTAACTGCGTCTAAGTTGACAGGGGATGGAAAATCTTCACCATCCATGGTTGTAAGCATTAAGGATCCGCCAGAGAAAACCTTTTTAACCACATATGGACCTTCATAGTTCGGTGTCCATTTTCCCCTGTGATCTGTGTTTGGAGGATGGATCCTTTTAAGTACCAATTCACCAACTTGATACTCCCGAGGTCGCACTTTCTGATCAAATGCTCGCTTCATCCTTCTCTGATACAATTGACCATGGCAAATAGCTGCTAATCTCTTTTCCTCAACTAAGCTCAACTCATTGAATTGGGTGCGAACCCATTCTGCCTCATCCAGTTTGACATCCATCATAACCCTCAGCGAGGGAATCTCAACTTCAACTGGTAGGACTGCCTCCATACCATACACAAGTGAGAACGATTTTGCCCCAGTAGATGTCCTTACTGATGTTCGGTACCCATGCGAGGCAAATGGTAACATCTCATGCCAATCTTTGTAGGTCACCACCATCTTTTGCACAATCTTCTTGATGTTCTTGTTGGCCGCTTCAACAGCGCCATTCATCTTTGGACGGTATGGCGAAGAATTGTGATGCTCAATTTTGAAGTCCCGACATAATTCTGCCATCATTTTGTTGTTGAGATTAGAACCATTATCAGTAATGATTCTTTCGGGCACTCCATAGCGACAAATGATATCTCTTTTCAGAAATCTGGCTACCACCTGCTTGGTGACATTAGCATAAAACGCTGCTTCCACCCATTTGGTAAAGTAATCAATAGCGACCAATATGAAGTGATGGCCGTTGGAAGCAGTTGGCTCAATCTTTCCAATCATATCAATGCCCCACATTGCAAAGAGCCAAGGAGAAGACATGACATTCAACGGATTCGGAGGTACATGCACTTTATCCGCATAAATCTGACATTTGTGGCATTTGCGGGCATATGAACAACAATCTGCATCCATAGTCATCCAGTAATACCCCGATCTCAACAATTTCTTTGCCATTGCATATCCTCCAGCATGGGTACCAAAAGAGCCTTCGTGCACTTCTTGCATCAACATGTTTGCTTCGTGTCTATCCACGCATCTGAGCAAAACCATGTCAAAGTTTCGTTTGTACAACACATCCTCAATCAAGAAGAAACTACCAGCTAACGTCCTCAGAGTCTTTTTATCATTGTTGGATGCTCCAGCCGGATACTCTTGACTCTTCAAGAAGCATTTGATATCATGAAACCACGGCTTGTCATCAGACACTGCGTCAACAACAGACACATGTGCAGGCCTGTCAAGACGAGACACCTCAATTTTGGGCACATGGTTCCACCAATTCACTTGAATCAGGGAAGATAACGTTGCCAAAGCATCAGCCATTTGATTTCCATCTCGAGGTATATGGTACAATTTCACTGTTGTGAAGAAAGTCAACAACCTCCTCGCATAGTCTCTGTAAGGAATCAAGTTTGGTTGATGGGTATGCCAATCTCCATTGATCTGATTGATCACTAGAGCAGAGTCCCCAAATATTTCAAGAGTCTTAATCCTTAAATCAATGGCTTCTTCAATGCCCATAATGCAAGCTTCATATTCTACTTCATTGTTGATGACATCAAAAGTTAGTCTGGCAGTGAAAGGTATATGAGACCCTTTCGGAGTGATAAGAACTGCCCCAACGCCACTGTAAGTTCCTGGATTGGCTAGAATTTTGGTAAAACAACAAGGTGTTCAATGCTGATGTCATGGTGTTGATGTTGCAGCATTGAGTCTTAGTACTGGGTTGTACTAAGTTGTGAAGTTTAACTATGTTTGATGTCATGGGCTTGATGTCATAACATTGCACTTAACACTGGGCTGTGTTAAGGTTGCTAGTTGCTGAAGTGGATGTCTGATGTCACATAGGTGATGTTGTAACATCAGACCTGCAGAACTGAAGCTAATGACAGCATGGGCTTGTTGTTATTAGGGTCGCGTATTAGCTGGAATTGTGGAGAGTGTTGACTCGTTGGATGAGAATATCTTGGGCTAGATATTTTCTGTTACATGGGAGATTTGATTGCAGGTTTGTTGGAGAATTAAAAGGTGGAAGATTTAAAAAGATTTTGGGGATAAAATCTGTTTTAAAAGATTCAGTTTTTAATTAACAAATCTGATCAAATATTGTGACAAATCCAATCCAAATTCAAGGAGCTATATAAAGCGCACAAGACCAAGGAAGAAGGTACAGAAAATAGATTGAAGATCAAGAGCTGGAAGCTTAGAGTCTAGGGTTTGTTTAGAGTACTTGTAATCACACTATTCTAGGTTTGAATAGGTGTTGAATTTTCTGTCCTCTCTAGAAGCTGTGAAGCAATAGAGAGTTGTTGATTGATCGAAGCTAGGAAGCAAGATCAAGGGATCTCAAAGAGGTTGTTCTTTGAGTGTTTTAGGGGATTGAGTAGTGTTCTCATATCTAAGTGGTTTCTTAGGTAGAAAGTCACTAGTAGAGTATAAGTTTAGGAGATTGTCAACTGGTGTGTTGAGTCTGTAAATTATATCTACAAGTAGTGAATTTCATCCCTGGCTTGGTAGCCCCCAGACGTAGGTTGGTTGAACCGAACTGGGTGAACAATTCCTTGTGTTTTCCTGTTGCTTATTCTGTCCATTATTGTAGAGTGTGTTGTTGTAACATCGCACCTTAACATCACACGTCTGGTACCAGAATTTCAATTGGTATCAGAGCAGGCATCCTGTCTGTCTCTGGGTGAGATCTAGGGAAGTTACTTTCTGGTGAAAGATGGACAAAGAGGTTGGAAGATTCGTCAACAGACCCCCTATCTTGGATGGCTCAAACTATGAGTATTGGAAGCCTAGAATGACTACCTTTTTAAAGTCATTAGACAGCAGAGCTTGGAAGGCGGTCATTAAAGAGTGGGAAGCTCCTGTTGTGTGTGAAAAAGATGATGCTGGCAAGGATAAAGAAGGCACCTCTAAGCTAAAGCCTGAAGAAGAATGGTCCAAGGAAGAAGATGAGCTTGCCCTTGGGAATTCAAAAGCCCTAAATGCTATCTTCAATGGGGTTGACAAGAACATATTCAGGCTGATCAACTCATGTGAAACTGCTAAGGCTGCTTGGGATATTTTGAAGGCTACTCATGAAGGTACATCTAGAGTGAAGATGTCAAGACTTCAGCTTTTAACATCTAAGTTTGAAAGCTTGAAGATGAAGGAAGAGGAAACTATTCATGACTTCCACATGAGTGTTCTTGAGCTGTCAAATGCATCCAGTGCTCTTGGTGAGAAGATGACAGAAGAGAAGCTGGTAAGAAAGATTCTTAGGTCCCTCCCTAAGAAGTATAAGATGAAGGTAACAGCCATTGAAGAATCTCAAGACATCAGCAAGATGAGAGTTGATGAGCTTATTGGATCTCTTCAAACTTTTGAACTTGGGCTGAATGAGGAAGAACCAGAAAAGAAGCCCAAGAGTATAGCCTTAGTCTCCACTCCTGCAGCAGCTAAAGATGATGAGTCCTAGGAGGATCTGCCTCAGGCTATAGTTATGTTGGGAAGGCAATTCAACAAAGTGTTCAAGAAGATGAACTATAACTACAGGCCTAATGTCAAGAACATCTCCTCTGACATCAGTAAGTCAAAAGAGAAAGATGAAGAGAAGACTGTCCAAGATAAAGGTGTTCAGTGCTTTGAATGTGAAGGGTATGGACATGTCAAGAAAGAGTGTCCCACATTCTTGAAGAAACAGAATAAAGGCTTGACAATTTCCTGGTCTGACACTGATAGCGAAGATGAAAGTGAGTCAGCAAAGCATGTTACAGCTTTGACAGGAATTGTTGAACCTGATGATGATAGTGATGGAGAAGTCACTTATGATGAGCTAGCTTCAACATACAAGGAGTTGTGTTTAAAGAGTGCTGAAGTTTGTCAAGAAAACAAGTGCCACAAGGAACAGATTGCTCAACTTGAGAATGAAAAATCTGATCTGGAATATGAAGTTGTTCTAGTGAGATCCCAACTTGATCAGATGACAAAATCTGTTAGGATGTTGAACAGTGGTACAGCCACTCTTGACAAGATACTCCAGTCAGAACAGGTTGCTGGAAACAAAGCTGGGATAGGATATGTGGCCGAAGACAAGGGTACCTTAGAAGCAAGTACTTCAGGACTAAAGAAGGAAGAGTCACAAACTGTGCCTCAACATCAGCCAAAGAGGCAGAATCTTACTCCCAAGGAAGCTGATGTTTCACAACCTAAGTGGATTGAGAAGAAGACTGGTCCATATCAGAAGAGAAAGCAGCCCCAAAGAGCTAGTCAGTATATGCCCCCCCAATATCATAGGAGCATGGAAGCTGCAAGGGTCAAGCAGACCAGGTCACATCCGATGTCTCAACATCAGGAAAACTGGTATGGACCTGGCCTCAACAATACTGTACCTTACAATTATAGGAGGAGGAAGCCTCATAACCATGGGAGACAGCCTAGAAGATAGCATCGTCAGTTCAGGAGACAGTCTACCTATGGTAAAATACATCAGCTCGGGAGAAGACAACATTATGAGTGGCAGCCACAGCTTTATCATCAAGATGGGAGAAGGTTTAACCACTTCAGAGATGATAGAATCATATGCTTCTATTGTGGAATGTATGGACACATGCAGTACTCTTGTTACAAGCTTCATAGATACCCTCAGCCTCAAAACAGAGGGAGAAAGCACAAGCCCAAAGTTGTTAAACAATGGGTACCTAAGGAGAAAGGGAAGTGCTTATTGGCTCAGTTGTCTGACAAAGAAGCAGAAGAAGGAACTTGGTACTTTGACAGTGGATGTTCAAAGCACATGACTGGATCCAAGGAGTATTTGGTGGAGATCATGTCTGGGCATGCTAACAAGGTTGTCTTTGGTAATGGAGAAGAAGGAGTTGTAGAGGGAGTTGGAAGAGTGAAAAATCTTGATGGACTCACTCTTGATAGTGTGATGCTTGTCCAAGGGTTGGATGCTAATCTAATCAGCATAAGTCAGCTATGTGATGAAGGGTACAAAGTCTGCTACTCAAAGGATGAGTGTCTGGTGATAAGTGAGAAGGATGAAGTGGTCATGAAAGGAGTCAGAACCAGAAACAATTGTTATTCTTGGATACCCATAAGGGTTAGCCCCACTGTGGATGACAAGACTGATGCTTTAACATTAGGTTGTGACATCAAGTATGAAGGGATACTGAAAGGTCAAACTGAGCTAATGAGCTCTAGGGTGAATCATTTTAAATTTTTAAAAGGAAAGGTTTCGTGGAGGGAAAACTTTAGTAATTGGAACCAAAATCAGGGGCCTTACCATATTAATATCACATCAAGACCTTCCAAAACCATCTCATCACAACGCCTCATCTTCCTAAATCTCAACAACATAGAGAGTTTTGTTCTAAACCTGGTCTGTTTCAAAGGAATGATGTCTTCCAAGAACTCTGAACCGGCACGAACTAGGGTTCCCTCCGAAAACGACCTAGGCAATGATGAACACGGTTCTGGTGCTCCTTCTGAGTCAGATAACCCTAAACCCTCCCCTACGAATAAAACTGAAGGCAGGACATCATCATCCCAAGATGTTGAAGAGAAGTTTAATGTAGCCCTGGAGTTGGAACAACTTACCACCAAAATCCTGGAGAAGGGGATACGCGTAAAAGGGATTTCTGTCCCTCTAAGGCAAATGGCTGCTGAGAAGGTCGCCACTCAAGAGGACAAAGATCTTCAAAAGGTTGAGGGTAAAGACCCTGATGTCAATGTCAGAACATCATCCCCTAGGGAAGCTAGTCACAAGGGTAAAGAGAAGGATCAGGTCGAGGTCATTGAGATTGAGGACTCATCTGGTGATGAGAAAATTGGAAGAAGGAAGGACAAGAAAAGGGCCTCAAGTAAAGATTCTCCAAAATCGTGGAGCAAAGTTGACAAGGAGGGCAAAAAGAGGAGAACCAGTAAAGAGTCTGAGTCTGAGAGCGATGCTCAAGACATCGACCCAACTGATAATCAAGTGCAAAATCACTATGGAGCCATGTGGAATTATGTGCCTCAAAGAAAGATTGCACTGGAAAGAGAGGTAGCTGCAGAAGACACTGAAATTACTGACCTCATTGAGTGTGCTAGTCTGCGAAGGACTGTGACGAGGTTGACCAATTGTTATGATGGGCTGGTCAGAGAATTCATAGGTAATATCTCTGAATCTATAAACAACAGCAAGAATCGAGCCTTCAGAAGAGTTACCATCAGAGGCAAATGTGTATGGTTCTCTCCTAAAGTGATCAATGGCTACTTAGGAAGAAGTGAGGAAGAATGTGAAAAATTGGAAGTCTCCAACAATGTGATATGTAAAGAAATCACTGGTGGTCAGGTAAAAGTTTGGCCAGAAGATGGAAAGCTGCAAACCAGGTTGTTGAGTGTCAAATATGCCATTCTGCACAGAATTGGTGCTGTCAACTGGGTTCCTACTGAGCACAAGACCACAATTTCGGTTGAATTGGGGAAGATAATCTATGCTGTAGGGACAAAGCAAAGAATTGACTATGGCTCCTACATCTTTGATTACACTGTTAAGCATGCTGCTACTATGAAGATACCAATTGCTTTTCCCTCTCTCATTTGTGGGATTATCTTATCTCAACAGCCTGGAATTCTACAGCATTGGGATATAGCTTGCACAAGGAAGCCTGCCTTGTCAGTCCATTCCAAATTGTTTGAAGTGAAACATGTTTCTGACAATGTCAAGACATCTGCTTCAACATCACAACAGCAGCCAGCCAAGACAGGGTTAATTTCAGAACTGGAAGAGGCTTGCAAGGAGTTGGATGAAGTCATCAAAGTTAGTACTGAAAGGAAACAAAAGTTTGAAAGACTTGTCATGACTCTGAAAATGGCAGCAAAGGAAGGTGGAGCAGTCAACACTAGCAAGGATGATGAAGGACCTGGTGATAAAGGAGAAAGTGAGGAGCTCAGCTCTGATGAAGACTAGCTTACTACCTTGCTGTTTTTGGTAGTTAGTAGTTTAGTTTTCTTGTTTTGTTGTTTTGCACTAAATGTGCTTGCTTTGTAATTTGAATATTGTGCTGGTTTATGCACCTATTTTTGTTCTATGATTTGTTTTGCCTATTTGCTGACTGTGAGGCTAACAATGAGGGCTAGTTTAGGACTAACTTTATTGGGATAATTGTCTAATTATGGCTAAAAAGGGGAAGAGTTAAAAATTGCCATGAGGAGAAGAGTAGTTGCTGCTAAAAGAATAAAAATAAAAGGTGTTTAGTTGAAAAGTAATGATGCAGCTGTGGAGGGGGAGTATAGACAACATAGTTGTAGAGCTGCTAGTGAAGAATTCATAGCAATTAGAGAGTGCAGCAAAGCAGACATCAAGGGGGAGATGTGCTGCACATTGTGAGCTACTGAACAGCTGTGATGCTGGTTCAAGTTTTTGAGGGGGAGCACCGATTGGCTGTTGTCAATAATGAAGATGGTGCTGCAGCAGATCAAGTAATGAAGACTATATGAAGATTGTCAAACTGCTGCAAGTTAAAGTTTCAAAATATTGAAGATATTCCGCTGCTGAAGTCTCTGAAGATGCAGAGATTGTTTTAGCCAAAATTAGCCAAAGGGGGAGATTGTAAGTTCCTGGATTGGCTGGAATTTTGGTAAAACAACAAGGTGTTCAATGCTGATGTCATGGTGTTGATGTTGCAGCATTGAGTCTTAGTACTGGGCTGTACTAAGTTGTGAAGTTTAACTATGTTTGATGTCATGGGCTTGATGTCATAACATTGCACTTAACACTGGGCTGTGTTAAGGTTGCTAGTTGCTGAAGTGGATGTCTGATGTCACATAGGTGATGTTGTAACATCAGACCTGCAGAACTGAAGCTAATGACAGCATGGGCTTGTTGTTATTAGGGTCGCGTATTAGCTGGAATTGTGGAGAGTGTTGACTCGTTGGATGAGAATATCTTGGGCTAGATATTTTCTGTTACATGGGAGATTTGATTGCAGGTTTGTTGGAGAATTAAAAGGTGGAAGATTTAAAAAGATTTTGGGGATAAAATCTGTTTTAAAAGATTCAGTTTTTAATTAACAAATCTGATCAAATATTGTGACAAATCCAATCCAAATTCAAGGAGCTATATAAACGCACAAGACCAAGAAAGAAGGTACAGAAAACAGATTGAAGATCAAGAGCTGGAGGCTTAGAGTCTAGGGTTTGTTTAGAGTACTTGTAATCACACTATTCTAGGTTTGAATAGGTGTTGAATTTTCTGTCCTCTCTAGAAGCTGTGAAGCAATAGAGAGTTGTTGATTGATCGAAGCTAGGAAGCAAGATCAAGGGATCTCAAAGAGGTTGTTCTTTGAGTGTTTTAGGGGATTGAGTAGTGTTCTCATATCTAAGTGGTTTCTTAGGTAGAAAGTCACTAGTAGAGTATAAGTTTAGGAGATTGTCAACTGGTGTGTTGAGTCTGTAAATTATATTTACAAGTAGTGAATTTCATCCCTGGCTTGGTAGCCCCCAGACGTAGGTTGGTTGAACCGAACTGGGTGAACAATTCCTTGTGTTTTCCTGTTGCTTATTCTGTCCATTATTGCAGAGTGTGTTGTTGTAACATCGCACCTTAACATCACACGTCTGGTACCAGAATTTCAGCCACTTCCATTCATATTAACGGCCCCATCGAACATCAATTTCCATTTGTCATCAGGATCCGGTCCTTCGTCAAACGGAGGTTCTTCACAATCTTTGGCCTTAAGAAACGTGATGTCCTCATCAGGAAAATCAAACCTCATCGGCTGATAGTCATCAATTGGTTGCTGCGCAAGAGAATCTGACAAAATACTTCCCTTGATGGCTTTCTGAGAAGTATACTGGATATCATATTCAGTCAGCACCATCTGCCAACGTGCAACCCGTCCGGTCAATGCTGGTTTCTCAAATATGTACTTGACAGGATCCATCTTTGAAATTAACAAGGTTGTATGAGTGACCATATATTGCCTCAATCGCTTAGCAGCCCATTCAAGTGCACATCATTTCCTCTCAAGCATTGAGTATCGTGATACGCAATCATTGAATTTTTTGCTCAAATAGTAGATGGCGTGTTCTTTCTTACCTGTCTCGTCATGTTGATCGAGGACACAACCCATGGATCCTTCAAGCACAGTCAAATACATGATCAATGGTCTCCCTAGAACTGGAGGCATGAGAATTGGAGGTTCCCGCAAATATTCTTTTATTTTCTCGAAAGCCCTTTGGCAATCGTCATTCCACCTGACCGCTTGTTCTTTTCTTAACAGCTTAAATATTGGTTCACAAGTGGCTGTGAGGTGAGATATGAACCGTGCAATGTAGTTCAATCTACCCAGGAAACCACGTACTTCTTTTTCTGTTCTTGGTACAGGCATTTCTTGTATCGCTTTTATTTTGGCAGGATCAACCTCAATTCCTTTTTCACTTACGATGAAACCCAGCAATTTACCGGACCGCACTCTGAAAGTGTACTTGTTCATTTTCAGCCTTAATCGAAACTTCCTCAACCTTTCAAACAGTTTCTGCAAATTGACCAGATGCTCTTCTTCTGTTCGAGACTTGGCAATCATATCATCTACATAACACTTGATTTATTTATGAATCATATCATGTAATAGTGTTACCATAGCTCGCTGATACGTTGCCCCAGTGTTCTTCAACCCAAAAGGCATCACCTTGTAACATAAGGTACCCCACGGAGTAATGAACGTTGTCTTCTCCATGTCTTCTGGAGCCATCTTGATTTGATTATACCCGGAGAAGCCATCCATGAAGGAGAATACCGAGAACTGAGCGGTGTTGTCAACCAGTACATCAATATGAGGTAAAGGAAAGTCGTCTTTCGGACTTGCTCTGTTTAGATCCCGGTAAGCAATGCAAATTCTGACCTTACCATCTTTCTTCGACACAGGAACAATATTTGCAACCCATGGTGGGTAATTGGTGACAGCCAGAAATCCCGCATCTAACTGTTTTTGTACCTCCTCTTTGATTTTGAGAGCCATTTCTAGTTTAGTTCTCCGTAGCTTCTGTTTGACATGAGGACAGACCTCTTTCAACGGCAACCTGTGCACAACAATGTCGGTATCTAACCCTGGCATATCTTGATATGACCAAGCAAAGATGTCGACATATTCCCGTAGCATAATGATCAACTCGTTCTTTACCTCGTCCTGTAGACTGGATCCAATCTTAATTTCTTTCTTTGCGTCCTCGGAACCAATGTTGATAACCTCAATTGTCTCTTGGTGAGGTTGAATGACCCTTTCCTCCTGTTTCAACAATCTATCCAATTCTTCAGGAAGTTCACAGTCTTTTTCATCCCCCTCTTCAGCTTGATAGATTGGATTATCAAAGTCATACTTGGCCATAGTAGAATCGTTATCAATGAAATTCGGGTGATTAAGTCTGCATGATTGAGGGTCATGCCTTATTTTAGAATGAGACTTTTTGAAAAGGAAACAAAAATAAAACATTGTCATTTTATTGTTTTTCTGCAAAAATAAAAATGAAAGGCAAGGAACACAAAATTTGCATGTAAAACGTCCTTTATTAATGATAAAAACCTTGCAAATGCAATTATGAGGCCCTACAAATGGATCTACACGCCTTGGACAGAGCGCGAGATTTTAACATGCAACAGAGAAAAACAAAGAAAATTACTCTGTCTGGAGAGTAACATGAACAATTTCTTCAACAGACTAATTGCAAAGCTCTTGACCCGGTACACACGGGCGCACCCAATTGTCGAGATCACAATCACTGTCGACGCCATCTTTACTAGCAGCACACATCTAATTTGGATTAATGATTCCCCCGCTATAGAAAGTAATCGGCCCCTTGCACTCTGTTGCAGCAGCTTGATACGGATTATAGCCTACACCGAACTTATCTTCCTTTGCAGAGACTTCAATCAATTTTCCCCAGCCTTGGGCATTACCTGCTTTGACTACTTCCACTGCCTGTTTGTAAGAAGCAATAGAAGTACCCACCTGTTCTTCGCTCTGAAAAGATACTGCCTTTGAAGACGAATCACCAATATTGACTGCCTCAAATGCTTGACACAGCATCTCATAGATCTCTCCATCCATTTCCACGTACTTAAAGGTAGACAGTTGACTGACAAAGATGTCTTCCTCTCCACATACAGTCACCACTTGACCATCAACCACATATTTCAACTTTTGGTGCAACGTAGATGTCACTGCCCCAGCGGCATGAATCCACGGCCTGCCTAACAAGCAACTATATGCGGGTTGAATGTCCATCACGTAGAACACGCACTTAAACACTTGAGGACCAATCTTTACTGGGAGTTCTACCTCTCCGAATACAGAACGTTTCGACCCATCAAAAGCCCTCACTACCAAATCACTTGGTCTTAGAATAATTTCGTCAGCGTCTAACTTCATTAAGGCCTTCTTTGGTAACACGTTCAGGGAATACCCCGTGTCTACCAACACATGAGATAATACTGCACCTTTACATTCCAGGGTGATGTGTAATGCCCTTGTTGTGATTGCGACCCTCAGTAGTCAAATCATAATCTGTAAAACCTAGCCCATGGCTAGCATTGACATTAGAAACAACAGACTCCAATTGATTCACCGTAATCTCTTGAGGTACATAGGCCATATTCAAGACCTTCAAAAGTGCCTCTCGATGAGCTGCAGAACACATAAGCAACGACAAGATAGAAATCTTTGATGGCGTTTGGTTCAACTGATCAACCACTTTATAATCACTCTTTTTGATAAGTCTCATGAACTCCTCGAAGTACCTTTCTGCACAGATTCAGGAACAACAACATCCTCTGTAGCCACCTGTTTACCCTTGGCTTTGACTGCTGCCTCATCTTCAGCATTAGTTCTCAAAGTCTGTGGAGCAAACAAACGTCCACTTCTAGTGAAGCCATCAAGACCTCCAACAATATCAATACTGGAACTACCCCCAGCTGGAGTTTCCACTTCTTTCTTTTCTCCTTGGTAGTAAACATCTGCACCGTAGTGCCATGGGATAGCCCGCCCACTAGTATAAGGAACTGGTCCTGGTACCGTAATAGTAACATGACTCACTACATCAGGCACAATGATAGCAGCAGGCGTTGGCACTTGAATTTTAGCTGGCATAAAATAAATGGTAACAGCTGACACATCATCGTCCTTTTTGTCCCCCTGATCAAACTGTAGACACCCTTTATCAATCAAACTTTGGATTCCGGCCTTAAGTTTATCATAACCATTACTCTGATTCTTACAATCAACACAACCTTCTTCACAACCAGGGAACACTTGCCCCTTCAACAACCGAGCCTTCACAAAATTCAAAGGAGTCCTCACCCTGTTCACATCAGTTACCAAATTCAAAACTTTCCCATCTTCAATGGCGTTGACCTTTGGCACATCATGATTTGGCATAGGATTCTGAAGCACATTCGGTGGAGTTGAGAAATTAATTGCCTTGGCATCAATCAAATCCTGTACCTTATGCTGAAATCCCCGACACTTTTCAATAGTATGACCTGGAGCCCCAAAAAGAAACTCACAGCGGGCATTAGCATCATAACCCTTTGGTAATACAGCAGGAGCCGAGCCTATCGTACGAAGCTCCACTAGATTAAGCTTCAACAATTAAGGTAACAAAGCTGCGTAAGTCAAAGGCAGAGGGTCCATATGCCTGTCAGTTTATCTCTGCTGATATGATCTCCGTGGCTGTTGATTATTCTGTGGCTGAACATTCTGTTGTTGTGGCTGTGATTGAACTTGTGGACTAGGAATGGTCACAGCAGCAACCTGATTATAGGAATCTTGATAGCCTCTACCTCTTCCTCTATTCTTATAAACAGCACTGGTCTCCCCATCTCTCTTTCTGGTAGCTCCAGTAAATGGCTTCCTCACTCCTGAAGAACTAGCACCACTGACATCTTGTATTTTTTTGAGCTTCAACAAACTTTCAATCCTTTCCCCAGCGATTACAATGTCCGCAAACCCAGTTGAAGGACAGGCAGCCAACCTATCAAATAAGCTCCCTGAAGAGTACCCATAAACATGTCGCCCATCTCTCGGTCCTGTAGTGGAGGTTGAACCATGGCAGCCAACTGGCGCCATCTTTGAGCATATTCCTTAAAACTCTCCTTTGCATTCTGAGCCATACTCTGCAGCTGAGTACAGTTTGGAGCCATATCCATGTTGTATTGATACTGCTTGACGAAAGCTTGAGCTAACTCCTTCCAGTTCCTTACAGAAGTCCTGCTCAACTTCATATACCATTCTTGAGATGCCCCAGTAAGGCTATCTTGAAAATAGTGCATCCACAATTTCTCATCATCAGTATGAGCGGCTATCCTCCCCACATAGGATTGAAAATGCGTTTTAGGACAAGTAGTGCCATTGTACTTGTCAATTGTTGGTGGCTTGAACTTATGTGGGATTCTTACTCCAGGTACCAATCCCAAGTCGGAAACATCAAAACCAAGAGTGTTTTGGGATTCAATGGACCTGATTTTTTCAGCGAGCTCGTCGAATCTGCGAGTGTTCTCATCTTCAGCATCTAACAGAGTGAATTGCTCATCTTGGTTGTCTTCCACAACATGACGAACCCCAGTATTTCTAGGAGGGCCACCGCCTGCATTAATGCCAGTCTGATTACCAGTCTCATCAATAATTCTATGACCTCTATTATTACCATTTCCATCCTGCAACTCCACTTCTGGCCACTCGACCATTGCCCTGAGTCTTTCCTGATTTTGGGCCATACCAGTCATTAATGTCATGAACTGGTCCATCCTGTTCCTCAGCTCAGCCAATTCAGTCTGTATCTGATCCATGATCTTAACTTAGTTTCTGCGAGTTGCGTACCGGTGGATGTGGTTATCAACTATAGTGCCTGAAACCAAATAAAGGTTAGAGGATCTACAACGAGTACCTGTCATGCAAAAATGATATGCAATGCAATGCAATGTAAATGCCATGTTTATCATTTCCGAGGTGCCTTACACCCTGATTCCAATCTTAACCACAGAAAGCTGACAATCAGAAATCGTGATATGAAGAGACGTGCTGTGATTATGTGTTTGTGCATAGATATCTACCAAAGGAATATTTCTGAATAAACAACTCGTTTCAATTAAAAAGAAACCAGACATACGCATAGTGTTCAACAATGAGTTTAAACATCATACATCAAAATAGTGGATTCATCAACAAGCCTGATGATATCCATCAACAAAAACTACATTAAGAGAATGAGAGAAAAGACTGTCAATCTAACAACTCCAAATCCTTCAACTTTTCACATGAATACTTGACTTCCTCGAAGAGTATGTGAGTGCGCTGGTGATTTGGTCTTTCGATTAACTCCTTAATCAGAAAATCTCTTTTCGCGAGAGCTTCAGTCAGCGAACCCATATGCATCAGGAGAGCTTCATCATCACAGACCCCTTTATGCCTTTTCACGCCGGCTTGCATTTTGAGTTTCCCCATATCTATCATAGCCTCTTCAAGCTCCTTCTTGGAAGTCTTCAGCTCCTCTCCGGCGCTTTCCAATTGCTCTTGACTTTTGCCAAGGTTCTCCCGATACTTCCTCTGTTGTTCGTGTGCCTTTTTAAGCTCGTCATCCTTGATCTTTAGCTGCTCCTGCAACTCTGCGTTTTCGATTCTAACCTCATCCCAGGCTTGCTGAAACTTGGCTAGCGTGTCTTTAGTCTGGGCTAAGGCCTGTTTGGTCTTCTTATGAGCTTGAGTGGATGCATCGGCACCCTTACTGATTTTCTGGAAATGTTGAGCTCTTTCGGCAAAATCCCTTTCTCTTGCTGCTAAGAGTTTTTCGGCGTCTTGGGCTTTCTGTTCCAATCTTTTGTTGGTGTGTAGCGCTTCTTGAAGACGGCTGCTCAGCTCAGAATTCTCTCCTCGAAGCTTTTTCACCGAGGCTTGCAATTTGTCGAATTCTTCCATGGTGGCAGTATTTCTTTCTTTCTCATTCTCGGGATACAACAGGGGTGCCCTATCAAAAGGCAAATGAAAATCTTCAACTCTCTTCTTTACCCACTCCTCATATGCTGGATAAGTCCGATTGTTGGGTTTGCCTAGAGCGACTTTTCCTTTCTTTAGCACACTGGCCCAGCTCTCAGAGGCTTTTTGTGCTATTTCTAAACCATCTGATGCATGGAAATACAGGGACTCCTCTACATCTCTCTTAATGGGCAGACCCGTCAGAGCGTACCCAAATTGCCTGATGGCCAAAGAAGGATTATAGTTGATTCCCCCTTTCTTCCTATCAATGGAACATTAGGGAACTCACCACAGCTATAGATAACGATCTTGCCGATTAGCCCATGAACTATCCACATGATATCTTTGGCAACTAATCCCATTAAGCGCTGACTCCATTCTAGAGAATCTTTAGAATCCACAAAAGCCCCTGATTGCGGTAAACGTCTGGCAAACCACTTATAGAACAAAGGTGCACAGCAACGAACTACCCCTCCTCTTTTCTTTTCGTTTCTATTGTATAAGGCGTAATGAAGATCTCCCAACAGTGTTGGTACTGAATTTTTCATCATGAATATCCTTATGGCGTCCGTATCAACAAAATCAGGCTCGTTGGGGAACAATACAATACCATATACACAAAGGGCTAGAAATGCATTAAAAACATCCCATTTCTCGCCTTTCGCTGCCTCCTGAGCCTTCTTTATCAGATACCCCAGCTTATAACCATGAAGCTTTCCTTTGTTAGAGATATTGGCTTCTAACTCTGACTTGCTCAAATAAAGAGCACCAGCCACCTTCCCTAAATCCAGATCACCCTTAGACCCAAAGAATGAAGGATCCTCCTTGATAGCAATCCCTAACATGTTGGAATACTCCTCTAAGGTAGGTACCAACAAATAATCTGGAAATACAAAGCACCTCAGAGGAGGGTCGTAGAACTGCATCAGGGTATGAAGACCCCGGTATTCGTAATCATCGACATTGTGAATAAAAGATAAAATCCACCCATACTTTTCTTTGAAAGCTTCCAACACCTCAGGGCTCGCCATTCCTTTCAGGACAATAATAGGGCTTAGAGTAGGCGTGAGGAATTTGTAACTGATGATATTCTTCTTCTCTTTAGTATTCATCCTTGTGAGAACCTGATGACTGGAATCGAGGGTAAAATATGCACTTGGAAATGAGTAAACATGTATGTTAGGATATGTAAATGCAATGTAAAGGGCATAGTATCAAGGTGCCAAGTGTCTGTGCTGGATTGTGAACGGTGTCAGTGTAGCTCTGAGAATAATATAGAACCATAGATAGGAATCATCTGAATATAATAGGATGAATTCTCCTTTTGTGTAATGACATCAGAAAACTAGGTATGTAGGAGGTTATGGTTACTTGCAAACCTGTAAACAGCCCGCCCTTCTCACGTGTGGGAACTAGAAAACCGAGGATCCTCAGTATCCTGGGCTCTCAGGTCGAGAAATGATGATACGTTCACCATTTCTGGTTTGGCATCATCATCAATCGAGGAGGCCTCAACTGATTCTCCAAAATGAAAGGTCCTCAGCTTTTGGCACTGAGGTCGAGAAGCAATAGTACATTCATCCCTTGGGGTACAGTACTATCGCTAATCGAGGAGTTCCTCCACTGATTCTCTTTCAAAAGGCATATCCTATAGCAAGTTCCTAGCATTGGGTCCCCGGATCGAGAACGTGTAATGGGTTTGCCATTTCTGGTCTGCCATTATCACATCTCGGGAGGAGTACCGCAACTGAGTCCTCGGGAATGGTCACCAGAGTCGAGAGTTCCTCAAGAGAATAACTACTGGCCTGTATAAACATACAGTAGCAGATAGCTCCTGATAGAACCTCATCTGGTTGTGGGTCTCATGAACAACAATATGTGGTCACCACCATGCAAGCGTCATGACTATCCACTCTAAAACCTATGTGTATGCTCAAGCCTGGGTAGTGGGCTTATCTCTCTGAACACCCTGCCCACCAAACAGAAAATAACAGCACAGTCCAGCATAATAATGATATGTAATGCAGTGAATGCAGTAAAGCAGTAATATAACAATATACAGTAAACAGCAATACAGTAAACACCCAATGAAAGAAAAATAGACAAGCGCTAGGATTGACCCGCTTAGGGAACCAGGTCCCCAGCAGAGTCGCCAGTTGTCGCTCCCGAGATTTTCATCCAAGTACAAACGCGAAAGTGGCGCAGAAACAGAGTCGCCAGCAATGTGTATTTATCCCAAAAGAGGGAAAGGAAACACTACGTAAACCTGAGGGACGGAAAAAACGTGGTCTCGCGACCAAGAGAAATGGGTAAGGGAGTCGGTTACGCGAGGGGAAGGTATTAGCACCCCCACGCGTCCATCGTACTCGATGGGATCCATGCTTGTTGTCTCGATCAAAGGGTGTAAGGAACTGGAAATCAACTGCTAACTGGAGAACTGGAAATGAAAGATAGAAAGGATAAGGGAGAGGAGAAAGAAGTGACTCAATAGGACACGATCGTTGTCCTAGGCCTACGTATTCCCTCAGTGCAATGGGAAAGTCAGAGTCAACGTAGTTCGATGGACTACGGGAAAGGTTGCTCGTCAAGACATCGCATCTCGTGCCTACGTATCTTCAATCAGACGAGAACGAAGAATCAGAGCAAACATAGTTCGGCTCAACAAGGGTTGCTTTGTTTGTGTTTTTTAGTGGAAACGTCAGAGTGCGCATTCCAGCAGTTAGGTGTTGCTGCTCGCTGTAGGGAGACTTAGGCGTTACCTGTTTGCGGTAGAACGGACATGACGAGTCCTTAAGAAAGGAGTGAAGAGATGAGAAGAGAATTGTTTGTTTGTTTTTGTATTTTAGAAATAAGTGTTTTGATCATTTTTGAGTTAGTAACCCGTATTGCATTCAAGTCTATTGCATAAGATCGAATGCATCGCATGGTCATCCTAACAGGATGTATGCTAAACATTCTAGAAAGGCGGAGAGAAACTTCCCTCCTTCCATTTCCCGTGTGTAGCGAGCAATTTTGGACGCGGTTCTTAAGCGCTGGTCGCTCTCTGCGGTTGAGTTTACTACAGGTCGATTCATTTTTATCCTATTGTGAGCTGAATAAGGAAGGGAAATAGATGTCTCCAATTAACCCTGCTTTGCATACTGAGTTTAAACAGCGGTCTGTTAGGTTACGGATGCGATCAATGTGGGGGGGCCTTTGTACTGGTTATTTGTATTTTCGCTAATACTGTTTTCTTTCTTTTTTTTTCTCTCTAGTGGGGAACAAGGATTAGGGCGTTAGGACTGATGCTTTTTGATGTGAGAGTATGGGATTTTTGGTTTTTTGTTTAGTGTGCTCGCTAAGATCTTTTCTTTCAATCTTATGCCTACGTATTCCCGTTTACCGAAACAGGGAAATCAGAGCGTTCGTAGTTCCTCCTATTCTATGGGAGGAAATGGGTGTTTTTGGTGTCTTGTTCAAAGCCCAAGACGTAAAGAGAAAGGTAGTTTGTATCTTGTTCAAAGCCCAAGATGTGAAGCTAAAAGGTCTCAGCTTTAGAGAGAATTTGTCATCTCTAAAGAGGGGTTTGTTTTTGTCACAACGGTTGGGTGACTGGTTTTAAAGGGAGGATTACTTTAACCGGGATATGCGGATCCTAGCAATGCCATAATTTCCTTTATAGGGGGTTTTAACCTGAAGGAGAAGACTTTAACTCAGTGTAGAGCAATGCCATCTTTCCTTAGGAATTTCTCATACTAAAAGAGGGACAATGGCATGGATGTAGATGATCCAGAGGCTTGCCGCTTACAGCGATTAGATGAAGGAGAAGGAGTTGTTGATGTTTGTGTACTGTGAACGAGGCACAGCTTTGATGCTAAAAGGTTGATTGGATCAACCAGTGGTTTTCTTATACAAAGCCTAAGAGGAGGCTAATATGTGTCTCGTACAAAGCCCGAGAGAGAGGCTAAAAGGTTTTGATTCAACAAGGGAATCCTTTGGTATCTCGTATAAAGCCCGAGATGGAGGCGAATTTGACTCAACAAGAGAGTTTTTGTATCTCGTACAAAGCCCGAGATGCAGGCGAAAATTTGTTTGGCTCAATAAGAACCTTTTTGTATCTCGTATAAAGCCCGAGATGGAGGCTAAAGTTGTGAGTGACTCAACGGGGGAGTCTCTTATGTGTCTCGTACAAAGCCCGAGAGAGAGGCTAAACGTTGTTTGACTCCGCTGGGGAGGATCATTGTACAAAGCCCAAGAGGAGGCTATGGTTACTGTTTCAGTTGAGTGACAGGTCCAGTATACTGATTTTGAAAGAGAAAATCAGTTCTTATATGAGCAATGTTGTACTCAAGGATTTGATTCAGGGATCCGGGTTATTTCCTTTTCTTTAAGGAATTGGGAAATCCGAAGGGTATTTAGACTGTCCGAGTCTACGAGTTTTCTTCCTATTTAACGAAGGGGTCACTTGAGAATGTCTTTGAGACTCAAGGATATTAGACTGTCCAAGTCTAGAGTTTTATCTTTTGTACTGTGCTTTAAGAAACAGTAGTAGACTCTATGAAAGGACTGTTCTATGCAGATGACTAATTTTTGTTCCTATACCTCTAGGAGGTCGTCGGGACAATATGTATGAAGCCCAAGAGGAGGCTGGAATCTTTTAAGAAGCCAACAGGTCCTTGTACGAAGCCCAAGAGGAGGCTATCATTCCCGGAGGAAGAGATCATTACACGAAGCCTAAGAGGAGGCTGTGAATACTTCTAAGAAGCCGACGGGTCCTTGTACTAAGCCCAAGAGGAGGCGGGGTTGCTTTTAGGAAGCCTGTGGGTCCTTGTACGATGCCCAAGAGGAGGCCGATGCTTTTAAGAAGCCCGTGGGTCCCCAAACCCCGAGAAATTCAAGGCAAGCTAACCACAAGGAATAGATCAAGTCAGGAAAGTTCGAGAATTTGGAAGAAACTCAAAGATGCCATTCACGGAGAATACATTCATCTTGGGGAGTAGTGTTTCTTGACAATTCCTAATGAGGACAGCCGAAGAGAAGACTGTATTTGGTGATCCTATTGGGGATCTAGGTGTCTATTTCTTCGAACGAAACGGCGTCACCTAGTTCTAGACGTAGTTTCCGTGGAAACTCTAAATATCTATACTATTATTACACAGTTGATATGAGTTCATGAAAGAAGACTTACAGTGAAACAGCCCCACAATACAGTTATATGTATATGAAAGCGGTAAATGAAAGCAATAACCACTTACTCAGTTGTAGAGCTTCCATGCTGTTTGGTTAGTTGTTCAACAAATAAAGATTGAAAACAACAGTATATTCAAAATCAAAGGAGAAAGTGCTTTGAAAAAGAAAGGTTTGGGGCTTACAGCTCAAGGAGAGGCCCAGGGTTTTATCAGTGAACGCACTGTTTGAATTTGTACATAGGGACTTATACAAGTGACTGTGGCCCAAAAATGGTTTTCTGTACAAAGGGATGGGTCTTACACTCTCTCAAGAGGCCCAAAAGTTTTAAAGAAAAAGAGTGGGGCTTATAACACGAGGGTAGGCCCAGATGATTTTTCCGTTAAAAATGACGATCGCGACGAGGTTTTCTTTTAACGCGGAGGGACTTATACAATAAGAGAGGCCCAAAATGTTTTGGTTAAAAAGGGGTTGGGTCTTACACTCTATTAGAGGCCCAAAAGTTTTGAATGGGTCTTATAGCTCAAGGAGAGGCCCAGATGGTTTAAACGGACGACGATCGTACCGTTTACTTGTATAGAGGGACTTATACAATAGGTGAGGCCCAAAAAGTTTTTGTACAAGGGGGTGGGTCTTACACTCTCTCAAGAGGCCCAAAAGTTTTGAAAATGATTTGTGAGGGTTGAATTAATCCAAAAACCCTAATTTGTTTTCAAAATGTGTTTTAATTGAATAAAAATTCAATTAAAATGATCAAAATTGTTTAACATATGGAAAACAAATTGTGATCTTGGATTAATGTTCCAAAAATTAAGTATTGACCTACAAAATAATTAGAAAGCATTAAAAGTTGCAAAATCAAGGTGGAAAACATATTTTAAATGTCAAAAACAATTAAAACATTAATTCTTTGCAAAAATATCAATTATACAAAATAAATAATATTTTTGGGATTTTTTAGGAAAATAAAATATTTTAACATTTTTGTGAATTATTAAAAAAAGAATCAACTCAAAATCATTAAAACTCAGAGAGAAATTAATTTTTTAATCAATTAAACAAAAATCACAAAATTCAAATATTCAAATTTCTGAAAATGGCGCCAAGAACACACCAAGAACACGCGCGTGTTCTGGGTTTCCCAGATTTGTATTTTCCATTCAATCTCACTGAATGCGTAATCATATCATGCAATCCACATACCAATCAACTCGTTTCAACCTCACGATCATGTCTATAGTATTTAATTTCATTTAAATTAAACATAAAACATGAAATCACGAAGAAACCTCAAGAACCCTAATTTCTGCATGAAGGCTAGGATTTTTGATACACGATTCAAACAATGCAATTAATTGAGGGAAAACATTCCATGCATGATTATGAACATATGGCCAAATTATTGTGCAGCAAAAATTGCATGGATCATAGAGTTAGAAGAGCTCATGCTTACCACTTGCAGCTGGTGATCGTGATTGGTGTAGGAGGTGTTACAGTTGTGTTGTGATGATCTGAACAGCTTCCCTAGGTGCTATGGAGTGTGTTTGAATGCTTGGACTTGATGGAAATTGGTTGTATCACTTCATGGTATCTCAACTGCACTTTGGTTAAAACCTTGAGCAATTGACTGGTGATTCTGAGAAATCAGTGTTCCAGTTGTTGTTTACGTGTTTGATCAGCTCATATGTGATGTATATGAGGTGTGTGAGTGATTGGTTTGAGTGGAATTGCCCTCTAGCTCAAAACCCGATAGCTACCTTGCTAAGAAAGGCATTTTTGCCAAGAGAAAGAGATTTTGAGAAAGGCAAGTGTTGTAGGCCTTTGGTGTACTTAAACTGAACACAATTGAGCTCTATTTATAGTAGAGCAAGTTTGTTTTGGGATCCACAGTGAATGGCAACTGCAGCAGGTGTTTGTTCAATGTTGGCCAATGAAAATGCAAGTCTCCTCTAGCCATTGACTAGAGGTTAGGGCACAGGGTTGTGGTTCACTTGGTCTTGGATAAGCCTTGACTGATTTTAGATGAGAATGGCTCAGTCCATGCCACCTTGATGCTTCCATTGAATGCTTCAATCCAAATTTGGAGTCTTGTCCCTATTTTGGCCATTCTAGATTCAACATGCTATTTCTTGTTCCAAGGACTTTGGAGGCTTGGCTCAGTGATTGTCCCCTTTAGATTCAATCCTCAGATGTGTCCAAGTGGATAGGAGCATTTGAATTTGGCTGATTTTGGCAAATCGAGCAAAATGCAAATTCTGCCTTGCCTTTGACAGATTTCAGCAAGGTAACTTGTCAATATCATATCTCATGGTGTAAGTTGAATTTGGTAATGTTCTTGACCATTTTGGAAAGCCCTTACATGATACAACAACTGTTTGAACATGTTTGGTTTTGATCTCTTTTGAATCCAAGTGAAAAACCCCCCTACATTTGGCAAAAAGTGAGGTAGAATCTGACTTAGTGAAATTCTCACTAAGTGTTGGAACAAAGTGACTTTTCTTGATTTTGATCACTCCATAACTCAAAATCCATGAGGAATTTGGACATAGGCCAGTATGAAGTTTTTGTAGAGGGCAATGTGATCTATAAATCAAGCTTTGAATGGGGCACAATGGCCATGTGGTTTAGGAGTTATGGTCCTCCAAAGTTGGTGCATTAGTGGTACTTTTTCCATAACTTAGAAAAATTTCTAAGTTTTATGGTTACCCCTTTTACAAGTTATCCCACTTTTCTTGATTTTTCTTGATGAATGATGATTCCAATCATACATTAACATCATTTTAGGGGTTAAAAATCCATTTTAGTGAAAAATCTCAAAAAGTCAAAGTTGACTTTGGTGCACAGTTGACTTTTTATCAGATGAATTCCAAACTGTGCAATTCTTCAGGAAATCATGTCCTTGACCTAAATCAAACTTGATGGACATGTTCCATGGGTGTCATAGGGTATATTGAATCATGTCTTAGGGTTTGGGAGCATGTCCTAGTCAAAAGTCAAAGTTACAGTTGACTTTTCCTGCGAAACCCTAATTGTGGTGCAGATGAAATTGAGACTTGTTGCTCAAGCTTCTTGGATCAATCCATTGTTCCAAATGGATAAATATGGTATATTAGAGACCCTCAAATCTTGTCTTGAGGTCTTGGTTCATGACTTGTCCCAAAAGTCAACTTAGGGGTGAATTAGGTCAAGAAACCCTAATTCGTGATTTTTGATGAATGCATCCCCTGAGGCAAAATTGACTTGATGATTGGGTTCATGGGGTTTCATGGAGTATATTAGGATATGTTTTGAATCATTGACTCATGCCCAGATGAAAATTTCCATCTGGAGGCCCTGGTCGACCAAAACCCTAATTTGGTGACACTGGCGATCTTGAAGCTTGATCCACCTAGAAGGGAGCAGCCTTGTGCTTAATCCTTGAAGTGAGAGTCCTCTTGATCCATTGTGAATGTTTGAGAGGTTAGACAAGTTGAAGATCAAGTCATTTCTTGATTGATCCTTTTTCTAAGGCTCAAAGAGAGTTTGAAACCCTAATTCTGATTGTAGTGGATGCTCAACAACCCTTGAGGAGATTGATGAGGTATAAAGGTCCATCCATATCATGATGATGATTTGCACCATGATGGGAATCTTAGTGGTCAAAATTTGGGGTATGACAGATGCCCCTATTTAATCTTCTTGGACCCGAAGGTGTGAATGACGAAGGTATTTGGGCATTCGGGGTGCAAGAGGATTAAATATCGGAATACCCGAAATTTTGATGGTGGTTATGAATGGTAGCCTACGCATTCATCTTCTTTTGCTAAGCAATGATGCTTAGAAAAGGTAAACTTCCCCTCGATCCTGGTTTTCTGCCAAGGAACTGGTCTCAGTTTCTGAAATAAACTTCCCCTCGATCCTGGTTTCCTACCAAGGAACTGGTCTCAGTTTCTGAAGTAAACTTCCCCTCGATCCTAGTTTCCTACCAAGGAACTGGTCTTAGTTTCTTTTTTAAACTTCCCCTCGATCCTGGTTTCCTACCAAGGAACTGGTCTTAGTTTCTTTTTTAAACTTCCCCTCGATCCTGGTTTCCTACCAAGGAACTGGTCTTAGTTTCTTTTGTCAATAAACTTTATTGACAAGGGACGCTATTCTTAGCGGTTTTCCTCAAACTTCTCGCCGAATTTTCCTGGGGAGATGCCATTTGATGGAAACAATTTTGATGTCAGACTTGCTAGGGAACCCAGTCGTCTGAGTTGTAGAGTTGCACAAACTTCTCTGTTTGGAGACGCCATTTGTTGAATCTACTGGGGGAAAGCAGGTCTCTTGGGAGACTGCTGTCGCTTGGGATCTTACATCATACTTTTCTCGGGATCTTTCCGGAGAAACGCCATATGATGGGGTCCAATTTTGAGGTGCCAATGGCCTTTTCATCAGCGATCTTTTCGGAGCAAAACTGGCGTGCTGCCGAATTTCTGATTAAGGGGCTTTCTCTGTGGATTTTCCTTAATCCGGGGAAGCAAGAATATCATCTTCAATGGCGAAGAGTGATGCTGAATGAAAGTTCCTCTGGTTCTTCAGAGGTTCAAGTTATCAAAGTGGTCGAGGAGCCAACTTCCATCCAGAAATAAACTGGAGGAGAGAGATAGTTCAGACGTAACACTTCCTGACGAGGAAAAGGTTGACAACTCAATTGAGAGGACTTTTATCACTTGGGGACAAGACCGACTAGAGTGATAGTGATGCAATATGAAATGTGAATGCAAATCAATAATGCAATGATGTATGTATGTTTATGCGGAAAAAACTGACGCGACACACAAACTAAAAGATGAACATGACTGGATACTCGGCCATCGCGGGGCGAAGAAGTACCGTTGGTTCAGAATAACAATTCCACCTTGCTTATGAAAGATAGTCCCTACGGGGAATACCGTTGATCGGGCTTAGGAGATAAGAACTCGGTCGAAGCGTGTCAGACGAAACAAGGTCTCTGACACAGTTGATCCCTTCATTCAGGCGTACTGGGTTAGAAGGAGGACGTTGATTCTGCACTTTGAGGTTCGATTACTTCTAGAGAAGCGACCGATGTTTTTCTGATGTTCAACAGTCAAAAGAAATTGTCGTCTTTATTAAAAAGCAGAAAAAGTTTTAACAAGTAAATTCATTTTTGTTTTATTTCAAGAATCATTAATCATGTTAACAACGTCGTTCTATAAAGCTAAAACAAATAAGAAGTACAAACAAAAGCACAAGGGCTCAAATTTTATTTATAAGATGGAGATCATCCAAACGCGTGATTCCATTGAGCATTTACAAAGTTAGAAAATGGTAATTTACAGGGAAAAGGGCTACGTTGAAACATAACGACCACTATCCTTCTACCAACTTTGAATTCGGGGCATCCTGAGCTTCTGTCGAAGATGACCACGACTAGAGTTTTCCTCCGATGGATGGTGTAACTGCTGCTGAGGGATTCGCCTCTGTTGAACATAGTTACTTGCCATTATCCCTAACTTTTGCCTGGATTGTACTTTGATGTTTCCAATCCATCGGGATGATTTTTTTTCATGTCTCTAACTTTTGCCTGGACCGCCCTTTCGGGTTTTCAATCCACCGAGACGTTTTTTTTTTAGTTTAGGCAAAGTATTTCTTGACTACATCAACATTCGTGGGGTAGGTAAATTCCTCTCCGTCCATGGTTGCAAGTCTCAAGGCGCCGCCTGAGAAAGCTTTTGTGACCACATAGGGGTCGTCATAATTCGGAGTCCACTTGCCCCGAGAATCAGTGAGAAACGATTGTATCCTCTTGAGCACAAGGTCTCCTTTCCTGAAGATGCGAGGTCGTACCTTTTTGTCGAACGCCCTCTTCATTCTCTGTTGATACAACTAACCGTGGCATAATTCCGTGATTCTCTTTTCTTCGATCAGATTCAGTTCGTCGTGTCGGTTTTGACACCATTCAGCTTCTGAAAGCTTAGCTTTCATCAATACCCGGATCGATGGGATCTCTACTTCTATAGGGAGCACTGCTTCCATGCCATATACTAGAGAGAAAGGGGTAGCCCCTGTTGAAGTGCAGACAGATGTGCGATAACTGTGAAGAGCAAAGGGTAGCATCTCGTGCCAGTCTTTGTAGGTTACAACCATCTTTTGAACGATCCTCTTGATGTTCTTGTTAGCCGCTTCTACCGCTCCGTTCATCTTGGGTCGGTAGGGAGATGAGTTATGGTGTTCGATCTTGAACTCTGCGTACAACTCTTTCATCATCTTATTGTTCAAGTTAGATCCATTATCAGTAATGATCTCGCTTGGAACACCATAACGGAAGATGATATTGTTTTTGATAAATCGGACCACCACTTGTCGGGTTACATTAGCGAATGACGCTGCTTCGACCCACTTGGTGAAATAGTCAACGGCTACTAGGATGAACCGATGTCCGTTTGAAGCCTTGGGCTCAATCATGCTAATCATGTCGATTCCCCATATGGAAAAAGGCCACGGGGAAGAGAGAACTTTGAGATGTAATGGCGGTACATGAATTTTTTCGGAGTATATCTGACACTTGTGACACCTCCTCATGTACTTGTAGCAGTCAGATTCCATGGTTAACTAATAGTACCCTGCTCTTAGAATTTTTCTCGCCACTGTGTGTTCGTTGGCATGAGTGCCAAAGGATCCTTCATGAATTTCTTTCATCAGCATGTCTGCTTCTGGTCTGTCTACGCATCGAAGCAAGACCAAGTCAAAATTTCTCTTATAGAGAGTGTCACCGCTCAGGAAGAAGTTTCCAGCCAATCTTCTGAGGGTTTTTCTGTCTTTCCTGGATGCCCCAAGTGGGTACTCTTGTTTCTGAAGGAAGCATTTGATATCGTGATACCAAGGTTTGTCGTCTATGACTGCTCCAATCGTGAAGATGTAAGCGGGTCGTTCAAAGCACATCATGTCGATCTTAGGTAGGTCACTCCATTGACCTACGTTAATCATGGAAGAGAGAGTGGCTAAAGTGTCAGCCATGTGATTCTCCTCACGAGGGATGTGATGAAACTTAACTCTGTTGAAGAAGGGTAACAACCTTCTTGCATAATCTTTGTAAGGAATCAATCCTGATTGGTATATGTTCCAATCTCCTTTTATCTGATTGATAACCAGGGCTGAGTCGCCGTATACGTCCAAGTTTTTGATCCTTAAATCAATCGCTTCTTCGAAACCCATGATACAAGCTTCGTATTCGGCCTCATTGTTCGTACATTTGAACGTAAGTCTGGCGGTGAAAGGAATGTGGGTACCCTGAGGGGTAACAATTATTGCCCCAATTCCGTTTCCGTAATGATTAACTGCTCCGTCAAAGATAAATCCCCATTGGGAACCTGGTTCTGGCCCTTCACTGGGTAACGGTTCGTCGCAATCTTTCATTTTTAGATACATGACATCTTCGTCTGGGAAGTCAAACCCGATTGATTCTTGATTGTCAATCGGTTGATGAGCCAAATGATCAGCTAAAATACTTCCTTTAATGGCTTTTTGAGCATGGTACTCTATGTCATATTCTGATAACAACATCTGCCAACGGGCAATTCTTCCCGTGAGAGTAGGTTTTTCGAAAACGTACTTGATCGGATCCATTTCTGAGATTAACCAAGTAGTATGACGAATCATGTATTGGCGAAGACGTTTGGCTGCCCAAGCCAAAGCGCAACAAGTTTTCTCAAGCATCGTGTACCGAGTTTCACAGTCGGTAAATTTCTTGCTTAGATAGTAAATGGCAGACTCTTTCCATTTAGTTTCGTCTTGTTGGCCAAGTACACATCCCATTGAGTCTTTCAAGACTGTGAGGTAAATGATCAGTGGTCTTCCTTCCACTGGAGGTGATAGAATCGGAGGATTCAACAGATATTCCTTGATACTGTCGAAGGCGGTTTGGCAATCTTCTGTCCAAACGCAATCCTGGTTCTTTTTAAGTAATTTGAAAATCGACGCACACGTGGCGGTCATAAGGAATATGAACCTGGAGATGTAGTTCAAACGTCCCAGGAATCCTCTGACTTGTTTTTCAGTTTTCGGAGAAGGCATTTCTTGAATGGCCTTGACCTTGTCAGGATCAACCTCAATTCCTTTCTGGCTGACGATGAACCCTAGTAGTTTCCCTGAACAGACACCGAAGGTGCACTTGTTGGGATTCAAGCGGAGCTTGAATTTTCTTAGACGTTCGAACAATTTTGACAGATGTTCAATGTGCTCACTCTCTGTTTTTGATTTTGCAATCATATCATCGACATACACCTCGATTTCTTTGTGTATCATGTCATGAAACAGAGTAGTCATGGCCCTTTGATAGGTTGCCCCGGCGTTCTTCAAACCGAACGGAATTACCTTGTAACAAAAGGTACCCCATGGGGTAATGAATGAAGTTTTCTCCATGTCTTTCGGCGCCATTTTAATCTGGTTATAGCCCGAGAATCCATCCATGAAGGAGAAAACTTTGAACTTTGTTGTACTGTCTACCAGCATGTCAATGTGTGGTAAAGGAAAGTCGTCCTTTGGACTAGCCTTGTTCAGATCTCGGTAATCGACACACATTCTGACCTTTCCGTCCTTTTTGGGAACGGGTACAATGTTGGCTAACCATTGAGGATATTCTGATGTGGCGAGGAAACCCGCGTCAATCTGTTTCTGCAACTCCTCTTTGATTTTGATGGCCATGTCTGGGTGAGTGCGTCTCAACCTTTTCTTTACTGGCGGACATTCCGATCTCAACGGTAAATGATGTTCCACGATGCTGGTATCTAACCCTGGCATATCCTGATAGGACCAAGCGAATACATCGGGAAATTCTCTGAGAAGCTTTATCAAACTTTCTTTGGCAGTTGGACTGAGCAGTGCCCCAATCCTGATTTCTTTTTTCTCTTTTTCTGAACCCAAGTTTACCGTTTCCAATGGCTCTTTGTGAGGTTCAATGGACCTCTCCTCTTGTCTGAGTAGTCGGGAGATCTCTTTTGGAATTTCGTTGTCAACTTCTTCTTCAGCCCCAAATACCGGGAACTCAAAGTTGGGAGAAGGCATCGGATCGTATGTTTCAACGGAGTTTAAAACAAGCAATCTGCATGACGTGATGATTCGTGTTTAGAAGAGATAGAGAAAATGCGAAAGTGTGTGCAGTGTATTATTTTACTGCTTGTTTTTATTATTGAATTGTTTTTTAGGATTACCATTTTCTGAAAAAGCAAAAAGAGAAAACAGCAATTAATGCGGAAATTACAGAACGACGTTATTTTATTAATGAACAAGGCGATTCTTGAAACTACAGCCCTATAAAACAAAACTCTGTCGCTTTGGGCTAAGCGAAGAGGGAAAATTTACAGAAAGCGAGCCCTATCAAAACATCTGTTTCACCTGGGCAGGGTGAAAGGTTAAAGATGGCAATTACTTTGACTGGCGAACGACCTTCAGAACCTCGACGGCAACCCATTGGCGGCGAACTCCTCGGTGAATCACAAAGTCTGGCACCTTCCTTGATTTGCCTTCAGAAATAACGCTGATTTCTGGTGGAGCAGGATCATTGGAATCTGTCTCCCAGGCAGAGTTGTCGTAGGAGAATTCCTCAGTTGCATTCTGCATAACATTTGTGCTCTCAGCTGTATCTCCCCATCCAGTAGGCTGGATATCTTCGAGCCTGATACGAGAGCTTTCGGGAGCGGTGTATTTGACCATATAGTCGTATTTCCCACTCGGTTGTCCCAAGGTGTCCCACACTTCTTTCGAACTGGAGGAGTCATCTCTCTCGATGACGTTGACCTCGGGAAAAGCATAGTTGATGAATTCAAGTCCTGTAAACGTTGCAAATTCATCGTCATGTTGAGTAGTTTCTGAATGACCTGAGTGTTGATCCTATGACATGGTGGGGACACAGGTATTCTGTTCAATGACGGTCAGCTAATTTTCATGGTTCGGCTGACTCTCTTGCCCCAAGTTTCTTGGTTAAGGTTACCACATTGGCAGACCATCCATTGGGCCATAGTAATTGTGGTCAAAGTTGTCTTTCATCAGAGTGTCTTCCTCTAATGAATTTGGCGGAGCACGACATCCTTCCGGATCACAACCTCCGTATATCATTTCGATGTCTGGCCTTGGTATAAATCTCGGACTCTGTGCGGGATAGAAAAATGGCATAGGCACTTCTTCCTGAGACATATAACCATCCTCGTTAAGATAGGACTTCCATTCTTCATCTGTGTCAGAGGGATCTTCCTCATTGATAGCATGTACTGCTTGAGACACTGGGTGAAGGAAACCTCCACTGTGGAAGAAGCTTTGAAGGGGATGAAGACTTTCATCGTTGGCAGCTGTCCGGGTACAGGTTACAGAAAATCCAAGACCCTTCTTTGTTGTATTGCTAGTAGGAATGACAAGCTGTCCCCATCCCGTTGTATCTGTACTCTCGACCGCTTTAATAGCATCATTGTATGAGGAAATCGAGGTTCCTCCTTTTGATTGATTGTCCTTGCTTACCGACAGTGCTTGGAACTGAGTTCCAATAACCTCCTCGGGTTCCATACCAGTAGATGATGACAAGTTGCTTACAAGCAAGGCTTATTCCCCACAAACTGTGACAAGTTGATCGTTCTTGACGAACTTTAGCTTTTGGTGGAGGGTCGAAGTAACCGCTCCAGCCTGATGTATCCAAGGTCTTCCTAATAAACAACTGTACGTTGCCCAGATGTCCATGACCTGGAAAGTGACTTGGAAAGTGTGAGGACCAATAGTTATGGGAAGATCAACTTCGCCGATAACTGTTTTTCTGGATCCGTCGAATGCTTTGACGACGACCTTGCTAATTCTCATCGGAGGGCCTTTGAATGATAATTGCATCAAAGTAGACTTCGGCATAACATTCAGGGCTGACCCTGTGTCTACCAGTATGCTGGCTAAGGCATCGTCCTGGCAGTTAACTGTAATGTTGAGCGCCATGTTATGACGGCGACCCTCTTCGGGTAATTCCTCATCACTAAATCCCAAATTATTGCAGGAAGTGATGTTAGAGACAATGCTATCGAACTGTCTGATTGTTACATCCTGTTCCACAAAGGCTTGCTCCAAGACTTTCTGTAGAGCCTCCCTATGCGCTTCTGAACTGAGTAACAGTGATAATACCGAGATCTTTGAAGGAGTTTGCAACAGTTGATCAACAATGTTGTATTCACTCTTTTGGATGAGCTTCAGCATCTCATCATCATTTTTCGAAAGGTCGGGATTACTGGATTGACTGACTGATAGATCGAGAGCTTCTGTCTGAAGTTCCTTTTCCTTGTTAGGTTCTCCAACCCCTCGGTTGAAGATTCGACCGCTCCGTGTTACACGACTGATATCTGCAATATTCACGACGGAGGGTAATGTAATTTCCTTTCCATTTTCAATGGTTGTTGCACCGTATTTGTAAGGGATAGCCTTAGTTGATTCATACGGTGGTGGTCCCAGCAAATAGATGACTACGGGAGCTCTCTGATTTTTCTGACCATCATACGTAATCTCGATCCGTTCCCGGTTGGGAACTTTAGATTCGTCAAGTAGAGGAATAATGGCAAAAACATCCCTGGTCCTGTGATGACCAGAGATCGTGACAACGTCCTCAACTTGCTCGGCAAGGTAGTTCGGCGTCCAGTTGATGGGTCCAGAACCCGGATATGGACGAATTTCTCCACGATCCACCTGACCCTGAAGAGCTGCTCTTACAAAGTAACACCCTTGGTTACTTTTCGAACAGACTCCACAACGTTCATAGTTGTGTGGTGGCACCTGGCCATGCCCACTTTGAATGCAATTTAACCTCACTAGGTTAATTTCCATAGATCGGACATCCTGATTCTGACGCCGAGTGGGGTTTCTGTTATTGATACTAATCTGCTGAGTATCTTCATCCATATAAATTGGCATCCACCAATGATTTAACAAGTGCTGAAGTGCCTCCTGGACAAGGGTACAACCTCGATCATTTTCACAACCCGCTTTACAGCTTTGATAGTCATGTGATATTAGGAATCCGAGTCAGACCTGTTCAGCATGTAACTCTACCAGGTTGGTATTCATCACGCGAATATGAAAGATCTGAACCATGTTGATTTGATAGGAGTTCCTATCATGGTAGTCTTGGATCCATCCAAGATCCATCTGACGCTGGAGGGCCTCCTGTATGAAAGAGCATCCCTGTTTGTTTACCGAGCAAACCAGACAGGAACTGTAATCGTGCCACGGAAGATTATGATACTGGCTTTGCCTTGAGTGCATCACCACCAAGTTGGCATTCATTGCACAGATATCGTGGTTCTGAATGATGTTAGAATTCGTGTAGACCATGTTAACTCCACGAACTCGGTGCTCCTGGATCCATCCGAGATCCATTTGTTCCTGTAGAGCTGATTGCACCACAGAACACCCTTGATTGTTTTTAGAGCAGATATCAGACTGATGATAATTATGAGGTGGCACATGGCCATATCCACTCTGTCTACAATGCATCTTGACCAGATTGGTTTTCAACAAGAGTACATCGTGAATTTGATAGACGTCGTTAGTCTCTCCTTCTATCAAATTGACTGCAGCCTTCTCATGTTAAGGCAGCGGGTTCGTGAGAACATTAGGATTCGTATCCTTGAAGGATAAGACCCCGCTCCTAACAAGCTTTTGCACGTCAGACTTGAAATTGAGACAAGTCTCTATGTTATGCCTTGATCCTCCTTGATGGTAAGGGCAAGTTTGGTCCACCTTAAACCAAAAAGGCGGATTTTCCGGTACTGTAAGAGGAGATTTAGTCTGAATGTGCCCCTTAGCCAGTAGTAATGGAAATAATTCTGCGTACAACATGGGTATAGGATCAAACCCTGATGGTCGTATTGTACGGTTGTTATTATATGGAGGACGAGCCTGCTGAAGAGGTTGTTGTGTCCTTTGCTGATTAGGTTGGCTTTGCGCAACCTGAGGTTGATACGTAGGAATAGGCGCAGGGCCGATAGCAGGAGTTACAGCTGCTACTGGTTGATAACGTCGCCTTCGCTTTCCGAGAGAGATATTCCGAATATCTTGCTCTTTTTTCTTTGGGAGAGCACTACCGTATTTTTTAGTACCGCTCGTCGATCTAGTGTCTTTTACCAAACGTCCTTCTCGGACGGCTTCCTCAAGACGTACGCCCATGCCCACCATCTCGGTGAAATCACTGGGTGCACGGGCAACCATTCGGTCATAGTAAAATGAGCTCAAGGTCTTTAAGAAGATCTTTGTCATCTCTTTTTCCTCAAGAGGTGGACAAATTTGAGCGGCAATCTCACGCCACCTTTGCGCATACTCCTTAAAGGTTTCCTTGTCCTTTTGTGACATTGATCTGAGTTGATCTCTGTCGGGTGCCATGTCCAAATTGTATTTGTATTGTTGGACGAAGGCAGTGCCAAGATCTCTGAATGTACTGATCGTGGCACGGTTTAAACCCATGTACCATTTTAATGTGGCACCGGTTAAGAGCTGACATCCGCCGAGCGTACATCACCAGATGGCTTTGAGGGCAAGAGTTACCCTTGTACTTTTCAAAGTCGGGCACTTGGAATTTGTGCGGGACTTTCACATTGGGGACCAAGCAGAGGTCTGCGGCGTCCTTTCCAAATAAATCCTGACCGTGAATGGCTTGCAGATCCTTCTGCATTTCCAGGAACTGCTCCCGGAATTCCTCCATTTGGTCAAACATAGTTTCCTTTTTACCAGAAGGTATCTGTGGAACCTGTCCTTCCGGGACAGTGTGCACCACAGGGGGTGGTACCGTGACTACGGCAGCGAATCTTGGCGTTTCCCGAAGTTTGTAACCTTCAGGAGTCTTCAGTATGCCCCTAGCATCTTCGCTTTCCCGAAGTTTGTAACCTTCAGGCCCACCGGCTTCTGTTGTGATTCCCTGATCTTCAGTGATCGGCGGAACATATCCTTCCGGGATATAGTTAACAGGCATGCCCCAAGGACGATCTTTTGGTATTTGATACCTAGGATCATACTTCTCCACTATGGGCGTTGAGGTGATCTCTGAGATCACAGTTCTTTGTAGCTGAGCTTCTGCCATGGCTTGCATGTCATTACGAAGCTTTCTCATATCCTCTCTCAGAGCGTCGATCTCTTCTTTCAACTCTCTATTTTCTTCCTCAAGATCATCCATCTTTTTCTGACGATTGGCCCGAGTATTATATAAATGAGACAGTTTGACTCTAGAACCGAGACACAAACGTGAGATTCGTTGGTAAGAAGAATACGCGATGTGAGAATGATGAATGCAATGATTATATTAATTGTTTTTTGGTTTAATCAAAATAAACTTCGACAATTAGATTGCAAATATCAAACAGTGGGGAAACCCCTTTTTATTGAATTCAAAGGATTACAGAAATGGAAATACAGTAGATTACAAGGTGCAGAAACAGAAACCTAAGCTAATGGGTCCCGAGTCCTCTCTGAAGAGAAATCGGGTGCTGATTCTGGTACTTTCCTTTTCTTTGACTGGGGCTCTTGGGCCGTTGTCGGTTTGTCGTTCCTTTGCCAGGTGAAAGGAGCGAGCAAATTTCTTTGGTCATCTTGATTCTCTACAGCATGCTGCTCCAAAATTTCAATCAGAGCATCCTTTTCTTTCAGTAGTTGCTGTATTTGGGTACACTCCACGTTGAGGGTGCGGTACTTGTTCTTCCAAGACCTTCTCTCCTTTTGAACTTTGTTGAGAGTAACCTGAAGCTTTTCAGTTTCCGTCATGAAGTACATGACAGATTCCCTCGGCGGAAGAATTCCGTAACGAGGATAAGGCATTTTTAGCTTGAGAGCTCTAGTTTGTACCCAATGGAGATAAGGCTCCACCGAGACACAGTCTGGTTTTCCAGAGACTCTCGTCCTTTCTTATGAACATGCTTCCAAGCGTGCACTATTTCCATCTTTAGTGCTCTGTCATTTTCTCCTTCTTTGAAGAAAAGACCTTCCAGATGAACACTCCGTGGGACGTGTCTCATCGGGTATCCAAATTGACGAAGAACCAATACCGGATGGTAGTTGATTCCCCCCTTAATTCCTATAAGGGGTACGTTGGGGAAGTTTCCACAATGGTCAATGATCCTGATTCCATCATAGATCCTATTACACCAATCTATATCAGAGTTGGTAAGAGACATGATCTTCTACGACCAACGTAAGGCACTCTTACAATCCCAAAAAGTAGCAGACTTGGGCAAGTGGGAGATAAACCATTTGTAAAGCAGAGGTACACAGCATGTGATCTCCCCTCCACTGTACAAATTTCCCAAGTGTACAGAATGATACGCATCTGCGAGCAAAGTCGGCACAGGGTTTCCAATCAGAAAAACATTAATAGAGTTGATATCGACGAAGTTATTGATGTTGGGAAACAAAAATAACCCGTAGGCGAGCAAGACAAAGATGCTTTCAAAAGCAGTCACGTTTCCTATACTAGCAAAGTATAGGGCCTTCTTTGTCAAGAACTGGGCTGGCAAACCTTGGATGCCACCCTTGGTAGTCATGTGAGTCTTGACCTCAGACTCGTCCAAATGAATTGCTCTTGCAATGGTCTGATTCTTTGGAATTTCTTCCAGTCCAGAAAATGGTGCTCGATCAGTGATCTGTAAATCGATTAGATGAGAATACTCCTCCAGCATTGGTGTTAGCTGGTAATCCGGGAATGTGAAACAGTGATAAACTGGATCATAAAACTGAATGAGCGCATCCATGATTCCCTCAATCACATGGACTCTTAACAGTGGTAGCAAACCTCTGTGCTTGGCTCTGAAAGCCTCAAGGTTAGTGATCATCCTCGCTAACCTTCTCAAATCCTCTAGCTTTGGAACCTTGAAGGTGTAACTATGAGTTCTCCTTCTACCGAAATCCATTAATGTAATCCTTTTCTCTAATATTTGCAATCACAATCTCAGTTTAATTTGAAGAACAGAGAGACTAGAAGAGAAATTTTTTTAATGTTTTATTGTTTTTTTTTAATGAATGCATGAATGCAGCACACAAAAACATAGAAAAAACATGGGGTCAAAGGGTCGTTGTCATGAAGTCAAGGCTCTACCCATCCCCAAAGGTTTATACTAGGGTGACTTTTGTACCTGTACTCATTATCATCAGCTCCTCCCAGGAAAGCAAAACAACAAGCGGATCGCCAGCGAGTTGTAGAGCAATCTTAGAGTAAGTGCCATTCACCGAGAATAGATCACCAGCCTCAAATGAGGGTAGTATCGCGTAACAACTATTCCCGATAGTTTCCGCACTACGAAAGGGTTTGGCTCCTCAGCTTCTCAGACTTAACAATCGGCCCATTGTCTAGGTGAGAGAATGGGTTGCATTGGTCAGCCTCCACTGAGGCTGATGGTCGACCTCGTCGCCATCACTTATCTTAAGTGTATACTCAATCTTTCCACATACGGCATCACCCACATTCCCATTAGCAGAAAAATAAACATGTATAGCAATTAGGAAAAGCAGTATATATATTTGTCCTAATCATCCTAGACCTTTTAAAGCTATGGATCCTAAGTTCCTGACAGAAAATGGGTTCCCCGGCGGAAGCCCCAATTTGTGGTATTCACACAAGTGAAGAGAAAAAGAAAATCAGAGATCGGCCCCATGGTGGGCGCCATTTTTCTGTGAAAAATGGGGACGACCGTGCCTAGATCTAAATTTGAAAAGCCCCACAGTGGGCGCCATTTTTCTGTAGCGAGCGATTTTGGACGCGGTTCTTAAGCGCTGGTCGCTCTCTGTGGTTGAGTTTACTACAGGTCGATTCATTTTTTATCCTATTGTGAGCTAAATAAGGAAGGGAAATAGATGTCTCCAATTAACCCTGCTTTGCATACTGAGTTTAAACAGCGGGCTGTTAGGTTACGGATGCGATCAATGTGGGGGGGCCTTTGTACTGGTTATTTGTATTTTTGCCAATACTGTTTTCTTTCTTTTTTTTTTTCTCTCTGGTGGGGAACAAGGATTAGGGCGTTAGGACTGATGCTTTTTTATGTGAGAGTATGGGATTTTTGGTTTTTTGTTTAGTGTGCTCGCTAAGATCTTTTCTTTCAATCTTATGCCTACGTATTCCCGTTTACGGAAACAGGGAAATCAGAGCGTTCGTAGTTCCTCCTATTCTATGGGAGGAAATGGGTGTTTTTGGTGTCTTGTTCAAAGCCCAAGACGTGAAGCGAAAGGTAGTTTGTATCTTGTTCAAAGCCCAAGATGTGAAGCTAAAAGGTCTCAGCTTTAGAGAGAATTTGTCATCTCTAAAGAGGGGTTTATTTTTGTCACAACTGTTGGGTGACTGGTTTTAAAGGGAGGATTACTTTAACCGGGATACGTGGATCCTAGCAATGCCATAATTTCCTTTATAGGGGGTTTTAACCTGAAGGAGAAGACTTTAACTCAGTGTAGAGCAATGCCATCTTTCCTTAGGAATTTCTCATACTAAAAGAGGGACAGTGGCATGGATGTAGATGATCCAGAGGCTTGCTGCTTACAGCGATTAGATGAAGGGGAAGGAGTTGTTGATGTTTGTGTACTGTGAACGAGGCACAGCTTTGATGCTAAAAGGTTGATTGGATCAACCAGTGGTTTTCTTATACAAAGCCTAAGAGGAGGCTAATATGTGTCTCGTACAAAGCCCGAGAGAGAGGCTAAAAGGTTTTGATTCAACAAGGGAATCCTTTGGTATCTCGGATAAAGCCCGAGATGGAGGCGAATTTGACTCAACAAGAGAGTTTTTGTATCTCGTACAAAGCTAGAGATGGAGGCGAAAATTTGTTTGGCTCAATAAGAACCTTTTTATATCTCGTATAAAGCCCGAGATGGAGGCTAAAGTTGCGAGTGACTCGACGGGGGAGTCTCTTATGTGTCTCGTACAAAGCCCGAGAGAGAGGCTAAACGTTGTTTGACTCCGCTGGGGAGGATCATTGTACAAAGCCCAAGAGGAGGCTATGGTTACTGTTTCAGTTGAGTGACAGGTCCAGTATACTGATTTTGAAAGAGAAAATCAATTTTTATATGAGCAATGCTGTACTCAAGGATTTGATTCAGGGATCCGGGTTATTTCCTGTTCTTTAAGGAAGTGGGAAATCCGAAGGGTATTTAGACTGTCTGAGTCTACGGGTTTTCTTCCTATTTAACGAAGGGGTCACTTGAGAATGTCTTTGAGACTCAAGGATATTAGACTGTCCAAGTCTAGAGTTTTATCTTTTGTACTGTGCTTTAAGAAACAGTAGTAGACTCTATGAAAGTACTGTTCTATGCAGATGTCTAATTTCTATTCCTATACCTCTAGGAGGTCGTCGAGACAATTTGTATGAAGCCCAAGAGGAGGCTGGAATCTTTTAAGAAGCCGACAGGTCCTGGTACGAAGCCCAAGAGGAGGCTATCATTCCCGGAGGAAGAGATCATTACACGAAGCCTAAGAGGAGGCTGTGAATACTTCTAAGAAGTCGGCGGGTCCTTGTACTAAGCCCAAGAGGAGGTGGGGTTGCTTTTAGGTAGCTTGTGGGTTCTTGTACGATGCCCAAGAGGAGGCCGATGCTTTTAAGAAGCCCGTGGGTCCCCAAACCCCGAGAAATTCAAGGCAAGCTATCCACAAGGAATAGATCAAGTCAGGAAAGTTCGAGAATTTGGAAGAAACTCAAAGATGCCATTCACGGAGAATACATTCATCTTGGGGAGTAGAGTTTCTTGACAATTCCTAATGAGGACAGCCGAAGAGAAGACTGTATCTGGTGATCCTATTGGGGATCTAGGTGTCTATTTCTACAAACCAAACGGCGTCACCTAGTTCTAGACGTAGTTGTCGGGGAAACTCTAAATATCTATACTATTATTACACAGTTGATATGAGTTTATGAAAGAAGACTTACAGTGAAACAGCCCCACAATACAGTTATATGTATATGAAAGCGGTAAATGAAAGCAATAACCACTTACTCGGTTGTAGAGCTTCCATGCTGTTTGATTAGTTGTTCAACAAAGAAAGATTGAAAACAACAGTATATTCAAAATCAAAGGAGAAAGTTCTTTGAAAAAGAAAGGTTTGGGGCTTACAGCTCAAGGAGAGGCCCAGGGTTTTATCAGTGAGCGCACTGTTTGAATTTGTACAGAGGGACTTATACAAGTGACTGTGGCCCAAAAATGGTTTTCTGTACAAAGGGATGGGTCTTACACTCTCTCAAGAGGCCCAAAAGTTTTAAAGAAAAAGAGTGGGGCTTATAACACGAGGGTAGGCCCAGATGATTTTTCCGTTAAAAATGGCGATCGCGCCGAGGTTTTCTTTTAACGCGGAGGGACTTATACAATAAGTGAGGCCCAAAATGTTTTGGTTAAAAGGGGGTTGGGTCTTACACTCTATTAGAGGCCCAAAAGTTTTGAATGGGTCTTATAGCTCAAGGAGAGGCCCAGATGGTTTAAACGGACGACGATCGTACCGTTTACTTGTATAGAGGGACTTATACAATAGGTGAGGCCCAAAAAGTTTTTGTACAAGGGGGGTGGGTCTTACACTCTCTCAAGAGGCCCAAAAGTTTTGAAAATGATTTGTGAGGGTTGAATTAATCCAAAAACCCTAATTTGTTTTCAAAATGTGTTTTAATTGAATAAAAATTCAATTAAAATGATCAAAATTGTTTAACATATGGAAAACAAATTGTGATCTTGGATTAATGTTCCAAAAATTAAGTATTGACCTACAAAATAATTAGAAAGCATTAAAAGTTGCAAAATCAAGGTGGAAAAAATATTTTAAATGTCAAAAACAATTAAAACATTAATTCTTTGTAAAAATATCAATTATACAAAATAAATAATATTTTTGGAATTTTTTAGGAAAATAAAATATTTTAACATTTTAGTGAATTATTAAAAAAAAGAATCAACTCAAAATCATTAAAACTCAGAGAGAAATTAATTTTTGAATCAATTAAACAAAAATCACAAAATTCAAATATTCAAATTTCTGAAAATGGCGCCAAGAACACACCAAGAACACGCGCGTGTTCTGGGTTTCCCAGATTTGCATTTTCCATTCAATCTCACTGAATACGTAATCATATCATGCAATCCACATACCAATCAACTCGTTTCAACCTCACGATCATGTCTATAGCATTTAATTTCATTTAAATTAAACATAAAACATGAAATCACGAAGAAACCTCAAGAACCCTAATTTCTGCATGAAGGCTAGGATTTTTGATACACGATTCAAACAATGCAATTAATTGAGGGAAAACATTCCATGCATGATTATGAACATATGGCCAAATTATTGTGCAGCAAAAATTGCATGGATCATAGAGTTAGAAGAGCTCATGCTTACCACTTGCAGCTGGTGATCATGATTGGTGTAGGAGGTGTTACAGTTGTGTTGTGATGATCTGAACAGCTTCCCTAGGTGCTATGGAGTGTGTTTGAATGCTTGGACTTTATGGAAATTGGTTGTATCACTTCATGGTATCTCAACTGCACTTTGGTTAAAACCTTGAGCAATTGACTGATGATTCTGAGAAATCAGTGTTCCAGTTATTGTTTACGTGTTTGATCAGCTCATATGTGATGTATATGAGGTGTGTGAGTGATTGGTTTGAGTGGAATTGCCCTCTAGCTCAAAACCCGATAGCTACCTTGCTAAGAAAGACATTTTTGCCAAGAGAAAGAGATTTTGAGAAAGGCAAGTGTTATAGGCCTTTGGTGTACTTAAACTGAACACAATTGAGCTCTATTTATAGTAGAGCGAGTTTGTTTTGGGATCCACAGTGAATGGCAACTGCAGCAGGTGTTTGTTCAATGTTGGCCAATGAAAATACAAGTCTCCTCTAGCCATTGACTAGAGGTTAGGGCACAGGGTTGTGGTTCACTTGGTCTTGGATAAGCCTTGACTGATTTCAGATGAGAATGGTTCAGTCCATGCCACCTTGATGCTTCCATTGAATGCTTCAATCCAAATTTGGAGTCTTGTCCCTATTTTGGCCATTCTAGGTTCAACATGCTATTTCTTGTTCCAAGGACTTTGGAGGCTTGGCTCAGTGATTGTCCCCTTTAGATTCAATCCTCAGATGTGTCCAAGTGGATAGGAGCATTTGAATTTGGATGATTTTGGCAAATCGAGCAAAATGCAAATTCTGCCTTGCCTTTGACAGATTTCAGCAAGGTAACTTGTCAATATCATATCTCATGGTGTAAGTTGAATTTGGTAATGTTCTTGACCATTTTGGAAATCCCTTACATGATACAACAACTGTTTGAACATGTTTGGTTTTGATCTCTTTTGAATCCAAGTGAAAAATCCCCCTACATTTGGCAAAAAGTGAGGTAGAATCTGACTTAGTGAAATTTTCACTAAGTGTTGGAACAAAGTGACTTTTCTTGATTTTGATCACTCCATAACTCAAAATCCATGAGGAATTTGGACATAGGTCAGTATGAAGTTTTTGTAGAGGGCAATGTGATCTACAAATCAAGCTTTGAATGGGGCACAATGGCCTTGTGGTTTAGGAGTTATGGTCCTCCAAAGTTGGTGCATTAGTGGTACTTTTTCCATAACTTAGAAAAATTTCTAAGTTTTATGGTTACCCCTTTTACAAGTTATCCCACTTTTTTCGATTTTTATTGATGAATGATGATTCCAATCATACATTAACATCATTTTAGGGTTAAAAATCCATTTTAGTGAAAAATCTCAAAAAGTCAAAGTTGACTTTGGTGCACAGTTGACTTTTTATCAGATGAATTCCAAACTGTGCAATTCTTCAGGAAATCATGTCCTCGACCTAAATCAAACTTGATGGACATGTTCCATGGGTGTCATAGGGTATATTGAATCATGTCTTAGGGTTTGGGAGCATGTCCTAGTCAAAAGTCAAAGTTACAGTTGACTTTTCCCGCGAAACCCTAATTGTGGTGCAGATGAAATTGAGACTTGTTGCTCAAGCTTCTTGGATCAATCCATTGTTCCAAATGGATCAATATGGTATATTAGAGACCCTCAAATCTTGTCTTGAGGTCTTGGTTCATGACTTGTCCCAAAAGTCAACTTAGGGGTGAATTAGGTCAAGAAACCCTAATTCCTGATTTTTTATGAATGCATCCCCTGAGGCAAAATTGACTTGATGATTGGGTTCATGGGGTTTGATGGAGTATATTAGGATATGTTTTGAATCATTGAATCATGCCCGGATGAAAATTTCCATCTGGAGGCCCTGGTCGACCAAAACCCTAATTTGGTGACACTGGCGATCTTGAAGCTTGATCCACCTAGAAGGGAGCAACCTTGTGCTTAATCCTTGAAGTGGGAGTCCTCTTGATCCATTGTGAATTTTTGAGAGGTTATACGAGTTGAAGATCAAGTCATTTCTTGATTGATCCTTTGTCTAAGGCTCAAAGAGAGTTTGAAACCCTAATTCTGATTGTAGTGGATGCTCAACAACCCTTGAGGAGATTGATGAGGCATAAAGGTCCATCCATATCGTGATGATGATTTGCACCATGATGGGAATCTTAGTGGTCAAAATTTGGGGTATGACACCGTGCTCTAGGCTCACGTGCAATACACGTTAATCCTTTATTAAGTGTTTTTTGCTTTTGTTTTAAGATGAGAAGAAGAGAGACTCAAAGATTGAGAAAGGCAAAAGTCTAAAGGGAGACTAATAATCCTAAGAGTTATCATGCTTGGAGATCCTAAGGGTTAGTGGGGTTTGAAGAACTCTAATCCTAAAGAAAAGAAGAAGAAGAAGAGGTAACATAACTCACTTCTAAGATAGAAGATGAGTTATGAACCAAGAGGGAGAAAAAAGAAGTTGAACAAAGAAAGCATTGAAATGCTTTGCACAAACACAAAAGAGAAAGCATTAAAAAAGATGAGGGAAGAAAGTATGTATGGAAGCATATCCACCCACTCATCTTACCATTAGCCCCTACAAGCAAAGGTTAGCTAAACAATTGAATATGAAAGCATAAGTGAAAGAAGGAAGACAATTAAGCATCAAACTACTTATGAAATGAACTTATGAATCAAACAAAGCCTAAACCTAAAAGGAAAGGACTCTAAGTGTTCAAGGACTTCTAAAGTCAGTAGCTATGTCTAAAGGTATTCAACTAAGGCAAAGGTACCTAACAAGATCAAACTATGTCAAGAAAGATGCCAAAGATTCATACAAGTTCAAGTTATGAAGCATGGATGAAATATGAATGTGTATGGCATACAAACATGAATAAATGCATGAGTGAACCTCAAGATCAGAATTGAATGACATGCTATAATGCATATGGAAGTCAATTAATGAACATAAAAAGCATGAGTGAAATGATTTAAGAAGATGGAGCAAATAGAAGCACACAATGTTCAAGTTCAAGTAAGAAAGGAAGAAACTTGTAACACAAGTCAAAGTTGAAAAGAACATGAAAATAAATGCAAATGGATGCAAGTCAGAATTAAACATCATATTTGGATGTCCTATAATGCCTATGAATGAGCATACAAGTTATGAGAATGGATGTTTAAGTAGAAGAAGTTAGATGAAGAAGAAGTAAGAAGAAAAGAAACAAGTTTCACTTAAAGAAAAGAAATAACTTGCAACACAAGTAAAAGTGGCAAACCAAAAATGGATGAACATGGATTATAGGTCAGTACCAAATGAAATTTAAGATGTAATTATAATGCAAGAATTAATCATATAACATGCATGTGTGAGTCACCTTGAAACTAGTTAAGAAAGAAAGATGCATTATGTCAAACATGAACAAGTATACAAGTTTGAGATGAATGACATTTGAATGCATGAGATGATTATGGGTCAGTAGCATACCAAAGATGAGAGATTCAATTAGAATGCATGAATAGGCATTGATGATCCACAAACAAATCATGTTGATGATTAGAAGGGGAGAGAAGCAAGTTTAGGTCAAACATATTCAAATAATGACACAAATTGAAACAATTATGTACAAGTTATGAGAGAGATGGAAGTAAATGACCTATAATCATGATATAAGATGACTTTTAATGTCAAATAAATGACCTATAAAACATCTCAACAATCAATGCAAAGAAACTTGTTCAAACCAAACACAAAACTCCAAAACAATTCACTTAAGGATCAACATGTATTAGTGCACCTAAAATGAATTAAAAACACATTAGAGAGGTGGGAAAAAATACAAGAATCATATCACATGAAGTACAACTAGGGAGCAACCACATTACAAAATTATAGGTCAAAACCTCTTAAAGATCATACTCAAATATGCTTCACAAGTTCACAAACATCAATCAAGTACAATGCACAAGCATCACCTATAAACCCTAAGATAAAATGACCTTAAAAATAATAAAAAAATATGGATGAAATGCATCAATATGTCCAATATGATCATACCAACTGCCATTCAAAACTTCAGAAAGAAACTAGTTCGATTAAAATGAAAATGAACCAAGTATCATGAAGAATGCACTTTAAAAGGAAAATAAAAGAAAATCATGAAAATATGAGCAAAAAGTATTAAAATTATAATTAAAAGTCAGGAAAAATTATTAAAATGTGTTATAATGCTAAGTAAATTTTTGTGGAATTTTATCATGAGTTTTGGTATTTTTAATAAAAGGAAATCAAAACTATGTGAAAAATAAAAATAAAATGTGAAAGGAATTAAAGCAGGGGTGTAGAAAATGTAAAATGAAGTTCAAAAATACGCCTGGGCCCAAAGTGAGGTGTGTGAAAAGCAATTTGAAATCTAGTCCATTAACACGCGTTTTCTATGGTTCTTATAGTGGATGTTAGTCAACAAAGTTGACTCATCATAGCCACATGATCCAGTTAAAACCAACTGATCAAGATAGTAAACACAATGAACGGATGAGATGAAATGCACATCACAAATATCATGGACACACACGCATGCACACAGTCAAAGTCAAATTCTGAGAAAAGAGAAGCACGCGTGAGGCACATGTCTCATTTATGTGTTGGCAACATGAGAAGCGTAGGATCAGAATGCATCTAACGGACGTGCTATAAACTGGAGATAAAACCCTAGAGAACCCTCACCGGCCGGAGAAGGACCCCCAGTCATCTTCTCCGGCCATCTCCGGCCACTGCAACTAATCAAATTCTCCAGAAATTAATGAAACCCACATCAAAATGTTCAGGAAGTCATGGAGATCACCAATCCAGCAAAAGAATTCACAAATAATGCACAATCAGAGAGAATTTAAAGGAGAAAATTTTCCCTAAAAATAGTCTAAGCTTCTAACAAGCTCTATCAACTAGCCGAAGTTTCAACAGCTCCTATTGAGCTTAAATCAACATGACACAAGCTTAGAATCAGTAAATTCGTGCAAGAAGAGTTTGAACTGAAACCTGAAATGTGAGCTTCTTCGTGTCAAAAGAAATCCAGAGAGGAGGGTCCTGAGCTCTCTAAACTTGAATGTGAGCAAAATAAATGCTTGTAGGCTTTCACTTCTTGCAATATCAGTGGAATAAACTCTAGGAAGATGAAGATCCACCTATGCTTCAGTGCACCATTTCTTTGAGATTGATGAATGATGAAGATTGAAGCAAGGATGTGAAGAACTCGTGGCAATGAGGAAGAGGATTCAGAGAGAAATTTTCAGAGTGATTTGTGTGAATTGATGCAAATGAATGAAGCTCCCCCAAATTCTATTAGAATGAAGCTTATATACTTATGGTTAAATTCTAACTAGTGTGGTTGATGGTTAGAACTCAAGTTAGAATGAGTCAGTTAACTGAGTTGTGAGTTAACTGACTGAGTGAGGTTAGTTATGCCACGAGTTGAGAGGTTTGGTTAAAGTGTGGAGAAGTTTATGTTACTTATGGTGTTGATGAGAAATGATGATGGTGATGGTATGTATCATGATGCTGCAGCAAGACTTGCAAAACAAGTTTGTTCAGGAGTCTTTCTTCATTGATGCATGGCACATGTACGTATACATGAATGTAAGAAGATAGTCTAGCCAAATGAAGTAAGCATGTGATGTGTGTATGCGTGTGAATGTATGTGACAACACCAACAATACAAGACAACATCCTATTTTGGTCAGCAAGAATGCAATGGAAATTGTGAAGTTTGATGGAAGATTTCTTCATGTACAAGGCATGAAATGATGCACTCTTGAGGTCTATGGAAAGATGAGACAATGTAGAACAAGATTGATGTTTGTACCAAATGCAATGAGGACCTCTAAGGCATTCAAAGGTGACAAGGAAAACACTTGTTCATGACTGGATTCTTGGGTGTGTCAAGTTGTATCATGCATGGCATCATGGGCTTATGGAATTCAGTTTTGACATCATCACTTTGATCCTTCATAACTCTTCATAGGTTAATCAGATGAAAAATTGATAAACATGAAAGTTGTAGAGGGCATGGAGATGAACAAGATTGGTGTTCAACATTTTTCCATTTGAAGTCTGCTTCATTGAGAAAATTGACTTGACATTTGGAACACCACTTGTTTGATGAAATGATGGCCGGGCGCCTTGAAATTGCCTTGCCATGACCTAGTTTTTGCCTTGATTTTACCAAACTTTGATTGATCATAACTCCTTTAATTTTGATCCAATGGAAATGATCTTTTTATGGATTTGAAGCTTGAAACAAGATCTTTTGTTGTGGCCTGGTGGATTTTTGATTTGATGCTTCAAAATTTAGAGAGGTTGGCCCAAAGAGAAGTGTTCAAATGGCCAAAAGTTGCTATTTTTGGAAACCCTAATATTCCAAAAATGGAAACTTCTCACATTTCTTGATTTTTGATGAATCTCTTGGACTTTCTTGATCAAATCTTCATCAATGAACATATTTGACTTGTGGAACATGAAATTGGCTTCAAAAAGTCAGGAGTTGACTTTTTCTTCTGCACAGTTGACTTTCCCCTGATTTCTTGATTCTCAAGCAACTGACTAATTGAAAACCTTCTGAAATGAACCAATGGGCAATCTTCCATCTTTAGACCCTTGATAGCATATAGAAACCCTTGAGATCAAGTTTGAACCAAAATCTCACAATGAGACTGCTTGAATCACAAACCCTAATTTGGACTATTTTTGCTAGGAGATGATGAATTGTCCAACTTCTTGGTGAATTCTCTTCCTCCAATGACTTGTGGGATCAATTGAGATCATATGAGACATAAGAGACTTGCTTGAAGACCTTAGGCATTAGTTCTCCTACTTTGAATAGTCAGTGCTCTGAAATCAACTGATCACATGCCCTTTGCAACTTGTATGAGATATGAGATGAAATGAGATCTAAATGCAATGCAATGAAACATAAGCTAGGAAATAACAAGAGGGAATATTTTGGGGTGTTACAGATACTTCCGGAGATTTAGGGACCATTACACCAGGGCGAAGACCACGTGCTGGTCTTCACTACGCCACGTAAGCCCTGGCAGTTACTTGGATTGGGCCTTGCAATCCAGCCCAGTGCAAGTAACCGATGGCCCCGCGCTGGGGGCTCTCTATATATACCCCTCACTTAAGAGGGTCAGGTTACAAAACATTCTAAACTCACTTTACTATATTTGCTTTTCTCTGACCTTACCTGACTTGAGCGTCAGAGTACCTTGCAGGTACACCCCCCCCCCCCCCCCCGCCGTATCATCATTATCGGAGCTGAAGTCTATACGATGTTGATGGCCACTATCTAACTGTCTGATCCAGGTACGATCAGTACTTATGAAAAAACATAATGAAAAATAAAGAATGTGTGTGGACTATACTGACCGGCCGTGCCCGAAAGACGTATATCTCCTCCCTGACATAGATAAAAATAGTTGATAATTCTGCCGGTTTTTGCTGGCCTTCATGGATGCCCATCCGGTGGCCAAGAACCGAAGGCCAGATCGAGAAGCCCATCTCCTCGACACCAACTGGCAGTGCGGAACCTTTCGGTCCCTTGCCCCCCCATTCCACACAGAGAATTCAAGGTTATCCTCCTCGGCAATGACCCGAACAAAGCAGAGATGACCTCACCAGCCTCCCCGACGAGCGGAGCGCATAAACGAACTGTTCCACGCGAACACACAAGCCAAGCAGACATATGTTCTCTACAAACACCTTAACCGAGGAAGGTTGGTCAGCTGACACCCAAGATCAGCAGGACCGCAGCTTCCCTCCTTCACATTTCTGCCCGTCATGTATGGGCAACCACCCAGGAACGATCAAAATGCTCCTGCCCAGAATCGGACAGTAGGCCAGCTCTGCCCTTCATTCTATCTATACCCGTCATACACGGGACAGACATCCAGAACCTGGCAGGAATGCATCTGCTCGGACTCACCCCATGCCCAGAGCAAACAAATAGTTCCGAGCAGGTATGTCCATTACAACGACTAGTTCCTAGAAATTGAGGACCAAGCAGGAATGCACCTGCTCGGAAACACACCTTCTCCAAAAGCAACGGGCTAGTTTCGAGCAGGTTTGCCCCTCCGGTTGACCTCTAAGGGTAGTCGGCCATCTCTGGCCTCTGTCTCATCTCTGCCTGTCACGCATGGGCAGCCAAAATTCATATGACAAAACATCAAAGTTGGTAGTCTCGTCCTGAGGAGAAGTCACGGATTCTCGTGAAGGCAAACTCGCCGTAAGCTGGAAGGGTCCCTATCTCGTCCGAGCAAAAACGGAAAATAGGACCCACTACCTAGAACACCTCTATGGGGAACAACTTGCTCGACATATTACGGCTAAGGCCACTACAGCCGGCGTGCCCATTGAAGTGACGAAATGCAACGTACCGACCATAAATGCATGCCTAGGTACAAGCATTGCATACCTAATAGTTTAACAAGGCATGCCTCTACTCTCAAACGAGAAGACCCTGTCACACGTCGGATACTCGACCGAGTCCGACATCATCATCGTACCATGATTGGTAGAACACCCAGCCCGCGATGGGACGCTCACGCCGCGGAGCTCGGGCCACAATTGTGAACTGAGCACTGTTCTCATGCCTGGAAATAACCCAGGCCTCTTCGAACCAGTTCCCTAAACTGGTCGAACAAATAAAATAACTACCGAGCAAACCCTAAAACACTTCAAATAATCCATACAAAACTGCTCATACATACGAGCACTCACGACGAGAATCGTGCAATACTTAGCGATAACAAGCGAGTGAAAACGTCTCCAGCAGACAAGGTGACGCTTTCGTTCCTCGAGAACGTTCACATACGGGCATCACAGAACGTCGCCATCTCCACAAACACGCACCAACTGTGCACAGTTCTCCCAGGGATCGCGAGTTACTCTTAAGTCATCACTCCTATGCCCAGGAGCAACAACTTGGGGGGCTTCTGTTCTAGACTGGAACGATGGCTAGGCATGGCCCAATTCACTTCTGCATCCAGAACGGCCCAATAGCCTAGATCCATCCAGTTGAGGACAAAGGGAACCGGTTTTCCCTCTGCCACTCCACCGAGGAGAGATGGCCAGCCGACCATCTCTGCCCATCCATCATATTTTTGCCCGTCACATACAGGGCAGACATCCAGGGATGGCCATAGTGCTCTTGCACGGGATCATCTCCTGCCCCTCCGCCGAGGAAGGTGCCCAGAATGACCCAATAACCTAGATTCATCCAATTGAGGACAGGGGGAACCGATTTTCCCTCTGCCCCTCCACCGAGGAGAGATGGCCAGTCGGCCATATCTACCCATCCATCACATTCTTGCCCGTCACGCACAGGGCTGACATCCAGGGATGGCCGTAGTGCTCCTTCCCGGGATCATCTCCTGCCCCTCAACCGAGGAAGCTGCCCGAAACGACCAGCGGTCTCGATCCAGCCAGTTAAGGACAAAGGAAAGCCATTTTCCTCCTGCCTCTATGCTGAGGAAGGCTGACCAACTGATCTCCAGGGGCAGATGGCCAGCCCTGCCCTCCATTCCATCTCTGCCCATCATACATGGGACAACCATCCAGGACCAAGCAGGAATGCACCTGCTCGGAAACACTCCCCTGCCTAAAGCAACAGGCTAGTTCTGAGCAGGTTTTCCCCTCTCACTGAGGAGAGATTCCCGACTGACCTCCAGGGACAGCTGCCCATCTCTGCCCTCTATCTCAACTCTGCCCATCATACACGGACAATCATCGTCTTGTCTTTCTCGTTGAAACGAGCTTGCAAAGCAATCATCGTCTTTTCCTTATCATAATTTATCTCCTAAATCCTTTGCTCATGAGCCTCAAGAGAGCTTTGTATCTCCTCTTTGCTCATCATCACAAGATTCTTTGATTTCTTAATCGCTACAACCACACTGTCAAATCTTGGCGTCAAAGAATATAAGATTTTCGCGACAACATACTTCTCTATGACTGTTTCTCCACATTTCTTCACTATATTCACTAATCAAGTGATTCTTGTTGTGAAATAATTTATCATCTTTTTTCCTCCATTTAAATTAATTCAAGTTGACGTTAGTGAGTTTGTAACTTCACCACATTTGCCTTGTCATCCCCTATGTATGCAGTCTCTAAGATTTCTCACGCTTGCTTTGACAATTCGCAATCACCAACTTTCTCAAAGTTGTCACCATCCACACATTGATGGATAAAAATAGTGCCTTGAAATCTTTCTTCTTATCTTCCGTATGTGTTGCTCGTTGTGCATCTGTTGCACCTTCGATAAGAGAACTCACCCCGTTCTTAATAACTTTAAGAACATCTTGGTACCCAAACAACACCTTCAATTGTTTGTATCATTTGCGTAATTCTTCGCATCAAGGATGAGTATGTTTGCAAGGATTCTTCCATTGGAGATATAATTCATGTTGCACACTAGCTGTTTATGGATGTTCGAACTGTAAGTGAAAAGAGGTTTTGTATATCATCTCCACAGGGATTTTCGTGATATCACTAGCCGTTCTGCAGTTTAAATTGTTTTAAGAAGGGTTTTCAAAGTTCGTTTGTTTTGTATATAAGCTTGTCACGATTTTAGTAGCAAAGATTAAATCTAAAAGATATTTGTTTAAAAGATATATCAAAGATAGATTTCATCAACCTAACTTGTATATATTCGATTAATCAAGCATGTGAACTCGTTTATGATTAATACAATCATGTATCCTCTCAATACCGTCTATGTCTAGAGCGGTGTCATGAATATTATTGTATCTGTTGTTAGATGATGTCTCACGCTAGCAACCGATACAATAATCTTTAAGAACAACACAAAGCAAATATTAACTCACAAATCTATGTCTAGAGTTTGTTTGTTGATAGATGAATATTTTAGATCATGGTTTGTAAAATCTATGTGTAGAGTGGTACAAATCATAAATGGATCTTTAAGGACAAAACATTCAACATATATTAATCATTCACTTGTTCACATACAATTAGATCAAAAGAAATACATGCAAGCTAAGATAGACTACCTCTACCTTTGATACAAAGGATTTAGCTACCCATTGTCATGGTAGCTTGCTCTACAAGACAAGAAAGAAGATGAATGAGGATCCAAGATGAATAATCAATCTAGGATGCGAATCGATCTTCTTCTTGATGAAGAAATGATGAAACTAGGGGTTTTTCACCCCAAACCAATGTTGCAAACTCAGAAAAATGGAGTTGGTAGGTTATGATCCCCATAAAGTGGAAAAAAGGACATAAATATATTTCCAAAATATGTCTAGTTCTCACTACGAACTCTACTTATAGGCACTTTAAGTGCCTCTGAACAGTTAAACCGACCCTAAAGTTTCCATGGCTTCGCACTGCGAACCTGCTCGCTCAGACCTCGCACTACCATCAACCAAGGGTTTAGCTACTGCCATCCAAAAGTTTCGGATCGCTGTTCCTTTGTGTTGAGCTCGCACTGCGAGCTTGCTTTGACCTCGCTAACCTTCGCACAGCGAACCTGGCTTCCTTGTCAATTCAAATGTGTCTAGTTCTTTGACAATCCAACCTATTTCCTACATAATAACACACATATCAAGGCATCCAAAGGTAAATTCAATTATAATGAAGAATCATACAAGAACATGAAATAATTCAATTGAAACTTGAGAAAAGAGTTGAAAAATGCCAAGAATCATAGATCAAAATAAGGCATATTTGACATTTAACAATGGATCAGAACCAAACTCTTGATGGCAAGTGTTAGAACTTGGAACCACAAGATTTATGAATAATGGAGAAAATGAGTGTGGAGAGAGAGAGAGAATTGTAATTTTATATATATATATATATATATATATATATATATATATATATATTCATTAGTTTTATTCATAATACCTCCAACGTATATATACAAACATAAGTGGATCGAGACACAAGTTACAACATAAAAAATAACAGAAAATTAAAAATCTCGTACCCGTAATCGATTATACAAAACATGTAACCGATTACAGCTGAAACAAATTCTAAAAATACAATAGTGATAATCGGTTACTGGGAATTCCTAACCGGTTACACCAATGCGATTTCCCTTTTTAACTTTCATGTTACTTTTTCACTCAAGTGCATTGTTTTTAAAACCGGTCGAACCGGTTGAATCAGGAACCCGAGTGGTAACCAGTCTGGTTCAATTGTTGGATTGGGTATGTAATTGTAGATTGGGTTTAAAAAAAAATTAAAACGACGTCGTTTTTCATTATTTTAAAAAATAAAAAATAAAAATATAAGATAAAGTTGATATTCTTTCCTTTAAAAATTGGTGACAGCGATGTTAAATATAGTATATAGAGGTTATTGTCGTATTATAGCATTGATAGGTTGCGGAATTTAAACATATTCTATTTTCTCTCCTATGTAATTGATATAATTGGTTTCTATAAGCCGGGTTGGGGTGTTTGTAGCGCGATTTTTGTGGTCTTGAAGCACTATCGCTTGGGCACTACAGTTCCATTCATTTTTTATCCTATTGAGCTGATTAAGGAAGGGAAATAGAAGTCTCCAATTAACCCTGCTTGCATACTGAGTTTGAACAACGGTCTGTTAGGTTATAGATGCTATGTGGATGTGGGGCCCAATCTTTGGTTATTTCGCCTGAGAACACGGTGTTTAGATTATTTGTGAGGTTTTTGATACTGTGTTTAGATTTGATGCTTTTGGGTGGATTTGGTGGAGATACTGGGTTTTGGGTTTTTGATTAGTATGCTCGCTAAGATTTTTTCAATCTTATGCCTACGTATTCCCGTTTAATGAAACAGGGAAATCAGAGCGATCGTAGTTCCTCCTATTCTATGGGAGGAAAAAAGGGTTGTTTTGGTGTCTTGTTCTAAGCCCAAGACATGAAGCTAAAGGGGTGATTTGTATCTTGTTCAAAGCCCAAGATGTGAAGCTGAAGGGTCTATTTGACTTTAGAGAGAATTTGTCATCTCTAAAGAGGAGTTGTTGATGTATGTATGCTGTGAGCAAGGCACAACTTTGATGCTAAAAGGTTGCTTGACTCAACCGGGGTTTTCTTTATACAAAGCCTAAGAGGAGGCGATTGGCCCAACAAGAGGGTGCTAACAAGTGACTGACTTAACAAGAGAGTGCTTTCTATGTCTTGTACGAAGCCTAAGACGGAGGCTAAAGAGGTTTGACTCAACAAGAGAGTCTTGACCAGGTGATTGACTCAACAAGAGAGTCTTTTATACTCAGCAAGAGAGTGATTTATATCTCGTACGAAGCCCGAGATGGAGGCTAAAGGTGTTTGACTCAACAAGAGAGTCTTTTATACTCAACAAGAGAGTGTTTTTCTATCTCGTACGAAGTCCGAGATGGAGGCTAAAGAGGTTGACTCAACAAGAGAGTCTTTTATACTCAACAAGACAGTGTTTTATATCTCGTACGAAGCCCGAGATGGAGGCTGAAAGGGATTTTGACTCAACAAGAGAGTCTTTTATACTCAACAAGAGAGTGTGGGAGAATCTTTGTACAAAGCCCAAGAGGAGGCTAGTTGTTGGCGACTGTTTCAGTTTGGTGACAGGTCCAGCGTGTTGGATAAAAGAGAAAATCAGTTCTTATAAAAGGAAAAGATTACATGTATGGCTGTGTCTTGGCACTGATCAGAGGATCAGGGTTATTTCCTGTTCTTTAAGGGTATTGAGATTGTCCAAGTCTACTGGTGTTGTGAGAAATTGATTCTCAGATAGTGAATGATCTTTGTATGATGCCCAAGAGAAGGCTGGTATGTTAAGGGATGAAGGTCAACCCATTAACTGGTCTGACACTTGACTCAGAAAGACAGCTCTAGCAAATTGATGACTAGGTTCTGTTCCTATAGCTGCAGAGGTCTCTGGGTCCTTGTACTAAGCCCAAGAGAAGGCATGAGAGCTTTTAAGAAGCCGAAGGGTCCTTGTACAATGCCCAAGAGGAGGCGGGGATGCTTTTAGGAAGCCTGTGGGTCCGAAACCGAGAGAAGTTCAAGAAATGCAATTCACCGAGAAGAGATCATTTCATGAAAGTTCGAGGTTCGGAGAAACTCAGGAGATGCCATTCACCGAGAAAAGATCATCTCTGGGGAGTAGAGAAAGGGTGACAGTATGAGAAAGGGTTCACTGAGAATGCTGCCTTTCACATCTCCATATTGTTTAACCCCAACAGGAGGGAAGACTGTGTCTGGTAATTCTTGGGGATCTAGTTTTGACTGTATTTAAGAGTGACCAACAGGGATTTACCTAGTGCTAGACGTAGTTGCCGGGGAAAACCCTAAATAACTATACTAGTATTACACAGTTGATATATAGCAAGTATATAAAAGTTTGTGAAAGAAGACTTACAGTGAGCAGCCCCACAATACAGTTATATATATGAAAGCGGATAAAGAAAGAGGGTAAACACTTACCCGGTTATAGAGCTTCCATGTTGTTTTGTTAGTTGTTCAACAAAGAAAGCTTTGATAACAATATTATATTCTAAATCAAAGGATAAAGTGCTTTGAAAAGATTGTTGGGGCTTACAGCTCAAGGAGAGGCCCAAGGTTTTATCAGTGATTGCATTGTTGTTTTGAAATTGTACAGGGACTTATACAAGTGACTGAGGCCCAAAAAGGTTTTCTGTACAAAGGGATGGATCTTACACTCTCTCAAGAGGCCCAAAGGTGTTTAAATAAAAGGAATGGGGCTTATAACACGAGGGTAGGCCCAGATGATTTTGATTTTTTGAACTGGCGATCGCGCCGAGATTTCTTTTACGTACTGGGTTTTATACAATGTACTAAGGCCCAAAAAACGTTTTGGTAGAAAGGGGGTTGGGTCTTACACTCTATTAGAGGCCCAAAGGTTTATTTTTGTACAAGTGGTGGGGCTTACAGCTCAAGGAGAGGCCTAGAGGGTTTTCGTTAAAAAGGCGACGATCGTGCCGGACTTTTTGACGGTATCGGGACTTATACAATACACTGAGTCCCAAAAAGGTTTGTATTTACAAAGGATTGGGTCTTACACTCTACCAAGAGGCCCAAAATGTTTGAAAAAGATTTGTGATGGTTGAATTGATCAAAACCCTAATTTGTTTTCAAAATATATTTGAATTGAATAAAAATTCAATTAAAATGATCAAAATTGTTAAACATGTGTGAAAAACAAATTATGGTATTGGATTAATGTTTGAAAAATCATGTTTATACCCACAAAATAATTGGAAATCAATTAAGTTTGGAAAATCAAGGGAGAAAAATATTTCAAATGTTAAAAACAAATAAAACATTAATTCTTTGCAAAAATATCAAATATATGAAATAAGTAATATTTTTGGGATTTTTTGGTAAAATAAAATATTTTAACATTTTTTTAAATTATTAAAAAAAGAACCAACTCAAAATCATTAAAACTCAGAAAGAAATTAATTTTTGAATCAATTAAATAAAATCACAAAAATTCAAATATTCAAATATTTGAAAAAGGGCGCCAAGAACATCTTGGCCTTGCCCGCGTGCTCTGTTTTGCCCAGATTTGTGTTTTCTCATCAATCTCACTGAATACTTGATGAAATCACACAAACCACATATCAATCTACTCGTTTTCACCTCACGATCATGTCTATGGTCTTTAATTTCATTTATTTTAAGCATGGAATAAGAAATCAAAGAGAAACCTCAAGAACCCTAAAACTTGTATGAAGGCTCAGAAATTCCATACACGATTCAAACAAAGCAATTGATTGAGGGTAAATACACTATGCATGATTATGAACATATGGCAAAATTATTATGCAGCAAAATATGCATGGATCATAGAGTTAGAAGAGTTCATGCTTACCCCTTGCAGCTGGTGATCGTGTTTTGTGTTGGAGGTGTTACAGTTAGGTTCGAATGATATGGATAGCTTCCCTAGGTGCCAAGTGATGTGCCTGAGTGCTTGGAAAGGTTTGAAACAAGCTGGAACTGAAGATGGTATCCCAACTTCAACTTGGTTAAAACCTTGAGCAGTTGGCTGGTGATTTTGTGAAATCAGTGTTCCAGATGTTGTTTAAGTGTTTAGATCACTTCTATATGATGTTTATGAAGTGTGTGTGATTGGTTTGGTTGGAATAACTCTGAAACTCAAAACCCGATAGTGACTTGCTTTGGAAGGCAATTTTGGAGTGAAGAAGGAGATTTTGAGGAAAGCATCTGTTTGATGGCTTTGGTGTACTCAAACTGATCACAAATGATGTCTATTTATAATGCAACAAGTTTGTTTTGGCATCAATAGTGAATGGCAACTGCTGCATAGGTTTGGCCAATGTTGATCAATGAGAATCCAAGTCTCCTCTAGCCATTAACTAGAGGTTAGGGCACAAGTTGTTGGTTCCCTTGGTCTTTGATAAGTCTTGACTGAATTTAGTTGGAAATGGCTCAGTCCATGCCACCTTGGTGCATCCATTAAATGCTCCAAACCAAAATTGGAGTCCTGTCCCTCTTTTAGGGATTTCTAGATTGGCATGCTACTTTTGGTTCCAAAGACTTGGGAGGCTTATGGATCAGTGTTTGTCCCTCCTTGGTCTCCCCCTGAGGTGTTCAGATGGATAAGTTTGTTTGTCATTTGCACAAATTTGGCAAATCGAGCAAAATGCATAAATCTTCCTTGCTTTGACAGTTTTCAGCAAGGCATGTTGCCATTGTCATATCTCATGGCTCAAGTGGAATTTGATGGAGTTCTTGGCCATTTTGAAAAACCCTCATATGATACAACAATTGTTTAATCTTAATTGGTTTTGATACTTTTTGGATCCAAGTGAAAAATTCCCCTTCATTTTGAAAAAAGTAAGACAGATTCTGACTTAGTGAAAATTTCACCAAGTGTTGGAAAAAAAGTGACATTTTCACTTTTTGTGATTTTGACCATTCCATAACTTAAAATCCATGAGGAATTGGAATGAGTTGTGTTTGAAGCTTTTGTAGAGGGCCATGAGAGCTACAAATCCAGCTTTGAATGGGGAAAAATGGCCTTGTGGTTTAGGAGTTATGATCCTCCAAAGTTGGTACCCTAGCCACTTTGTTCCATAACTTAGAAAAATTTCTAAGTTTTTATGGTTACCCCTTTTACAAGTTATCCCACTTTTCTTGATTTTTCTTGATGAATGATGATTCCAATCACACATTAACATCATTTTAGGGTTAAAGAACCATAATTGTGAAAAATATCAAAAAGTCAAAGTTGACTTTTGTGCACAGTTGACTTTTTGTCAGATGAACTCCAAACTGTGCGATCCCCTATGAAATCAAGTCCTTGACCTAAATCAAACTTGATGGATGGATTTCATAGGTGTTATAGGGTGTATTGAATCATGTCCCAAGGTTTGGGAGCATGCTTGGGTCAAAAGTCAAAGGCACAGTTGACTTTTCCCGCGAAACCCTAATTGTGGTTCTGATGAAATTGAAACTTGTTGCTCAAGCTTCTTGGACCAATCCATTGTTGGAAATGGATCAATGTAGTGTGTTAGGGACCCTCAAATGATGTCTTGAGGTCTTGGCTCATGATTTGTCCCAAAAGTCAACTTAGGGGTGAATTAGGTCAAAAAACCCTAATTCCTGATTTTTTATGAATGCATCCCCTGAGGTTAAATTGACTTGATGATTGGGTTTATGACGTCTCTTAGAGCATCTTAGGTTATACTTTGAAGCATTGGGTCATGCCCAGAGGAAAATTTCCATCTGGAGGCCCTAGTCGACCAAACCCTAATTTGGTGACATTATTGATTTTGAGGCTTGATCCAGTCAGAATGTTGCAACCTTGTGCTTGATTCTTGCTGTGGGAGTCCTCTTGATCCATTGGGGATGTTTGAGAGGTTAGACAAGTTGAAGATCATGTCATTCCTTGATTGATCCTTTGTCTAAGAGCTCTGAGAGGGCTTGAAACCCTAATTTTGATTGTAGTGAATGCTCACCCATCTTTGGGGAGACTAATGAGGTATGATGGTCTATCCATATTGTGGTGATGATTTACACAATGATGGGAAATCTTAGTGGTCAAAATTTGGGGTATGACAGATGCCCCTATTTAATCTTATTGGACCCGAAGGTGTGAATGGCGAAGGTATTCGGGCATTCGGGGTGCAAGATGATTAAAAATCGGAATACCCGAAATTTTGATGGTGGTTATGAATGGTAGTTTGCCAGTCCATCTTCTTTTACTAAGCGATGATGCTTAGAAAAGGTAAAACTTCCCCTCGATCCTGGTCTTCAGCCAAGGAACTGGTCTCAGTTTTCTTTTGAAATAAACTTCCCCTCGATCCTGGTTTCCTACCAAGGAAATGGTCTTAGTTTCTGATGTAAACTTCCCCTCGATCCTGGTTTCCTACCAAGGAACTGGTCTCAGTGGTTGAAATAAACTTCCCCTCAATCCTAGTTTCCTACCAAGGAACTGGTCTAATTTTCTGAAATAAACTTCCCCTCGATCCTGGTTTCCTACCAAGGAACTGGTCTTAGTTTCTTTTGTCAATAAACTTTCTTGACAAGGGACGCTATGTGTAGCGGTTTTCCTCAAACTTCTCGCCGAATTTTCCTAGGGAGATGCCATTTGATGGAAAAAATTTGATGTAAGAGTTGCTAGGGAACCCAGCTGTCTGAGTTGTAGAGGTGTACAAACTTCTCTGTTGGAGATGCCATTTGTCGACCCTACTGGGGGAACGAGTCTCTTGAGAGACTGCTTCTAGCTTAGGGATATTACATCATACTTTTCTCGGAGATCTTCTTGGAGAAATTCCATATGATGTGATCCAATTTTGAGGCGCTGATGACCTTTTTGTCAGCGGATTTTTTGGAGAAAAACTGCTGTATTACTGAATCTATGAATAAAAGGCTTTCTCTGGGGATTTTCCTTAATCCGGGAAAGCGAGGATATCATCTTCAATGGAGAAGAGTGATGTTTGTCGAAATTTCTCGGGGTTTTCATAGGTTCAAGTTATCAAAGTGGCCAAGGGACCAAATTCAATCCAGAAATAAACTGGAGGAGAGATCGTATAGATGGTTTGCTTCCTGACGAGGAAAGAACTAACAACTCGATTGAGAGGACCTTTATCACTTGGGGATAAGATCGACCAGAGTGATAGTGATGCAATATGCATGATGTATGTATGTTTATGCTGACAAAACTGACGCGACATATAGACTAATGGATGAACACGACAAGATACTCGGCCACTGCAGGGGACGAAGAAGTATCGCTGGTTCAGAAAATAGCAATTCTGCCTTGCTTAGGAAAGATAGTCCCCATGGGGAAAAACCGTTGGTCGGGCTTAGGAGGTAAGAACTCTGCTGGGGGTGTCAGATGGAATATTCGCATCTGACATAACTGATCCTTCATTCAGGCGCACTGGTTTAGAAGGAGTACTTTGATTCTGCACTTTGAAGTTCAATTACTTCTGGAGAAGTGATCGATATTCTTTCGATGTTCAACAGTCAAAAGAAATTGCCATCTTTATTTAAAAGCAGAAAAATTTTATCAAGTAAATTCATTTTTGTTTTATTTCAAGAATCGTCGATCATGTTAAAATGTCGTTCTGTAAAGCTAAAACAAATAAGAATTGCAAACAAAAGCACAAGGGCTCAAATTTTATTGATAGGATGGAAATTAGCTAAACGCGTGATTCCATAGAGTATTTACAAAGTTTAGAAAATGGTAATTTAAGGGAAAAGGGCTACGTTGAAACATAACGACCACTATCCTTCTACCAACTTTGCATTCGGGGCATCCTGAGCTTTTGTCGAAGATGACCTTGACTAGAGTTTTTCTTCTGATGGATGGCATGACTGCTGAGGAGTTGAACTGATCAGACATAGTTACTTGCCATTAATCCCTAATTTTTGCCTGGATTGTACTTTTAAGATTTCCAATCCATCGGGATGATATTTGATTATGTCTCTAATTTTTGCCTGGACCGCCCTGTCGGGTTTTCAATTCACCGAGACATTTTTTTTTATTATTTATTTTTTATTTAGGCGAAGTATTTCTTGACTACATCAACGTTTGTGGGGTAGACAAATTCTTTTCCATCCATGGTTGCAAGTCTCAAGGCGCCGCCTGAGAAGGCTTTCTTGACCACATAGGGGCCGTCATAATTCGGAGTCCATTTACCCCGAAAATCAGTGAGAAATGATTGTATCTTCTTGAGCACGAGGTCTCCTTTTCTGAAGACGCGAGGTCGGACCTTTTTGTCAAACGCCTTCTTCATTCTTTGTTGATACAACTGTCCATGGCATAGTGCCATTATTCGCTTTTCTTCGATCAGATTTAGTTCGTCCTGTCGACTTTAACACCATTCAGCCTCTGTTAGCTTAGCTTCCAATAATACCCGGATTGATGGGATCTCTACTTCTATCGGGAGCACTGCTTCCATGCCATATACTAGAGAGAAAGGGGTTGCCCTTGTTGAAGTGCAGACAGATGTGCAATAACCGTGAAGAGCAAAGGGTAACATCTCGTGCCAGTCTTTATAGGTTACAACCATTTTTAAACGATCTTCTTGATGTTCTTGTTAGTCGCTTCTACCGCTACGTTCATCTTGGGTCGGTAGGGAGATGAGTTATGGTGTTCGATCTTGAACTCTGCGCACAACTCCTTCATCATCTTATTCTTCAAGTTAGATCCATTATCAGTAATGATCTAGCTTGGAACACCATAACGACAGATGATATTGTTTTTGATAAATCGGACTACCACTTGTCGGGTTACATTAGCGTACGATGCTGCTTCGACCCACTTGGTGAAGTAATCAATGGCTACCAGGATGAACCGATGTCCGTTTGAAGCCTTGGGTTCAATCAGGCCAATCATGTCGATTCCCCATATGGAAAAAGGCCACGGGGAAGAGAGAACTTTGAGATACGTTGGCGGTACATGGATTTTGTCGGAGTATATCTGACACTTATGACACTTCCTCATGTACTTGTAGCAGTCGGATTCCATGGTCAACCAGTAGTACCCTGCTCTTAGAATTTTTCTCGCCATTGTGTGTCCATTGGCATGAGTGCCAAAGGATCCTTCATGAATTTCCTTTATCAGTATGTTTGGTTCTGGTCAGTCTACGCATCGAAGCAAGACCATGTCAAAATTTCTCTTATAGAGCGCATCAGCACTCAGAAAGAAGCTTCCTGCCAACCTTCTGAGGGTCTTTCTGTCTTTTCTGGATGCCCCAGGTAGGTACTCCTGTCTTTGAAGGAAGCACTTGATATCGTAGTACCAAGGTTTGTCGTCTATGACTGCTTCGATCGTGAAGATGTAAGCGGGCCGTTCAAGGCGCATTATGTTAATCTTAGGTAAGTCGTTCCATTGACCTACACTAATCATGGAAGAGAGGGTGGCTAATGCATCAGCCATGTGATTCTCCTCACGAGGGATATGATGAAACTCGATTCTGTTGAAGAATGGTAACAACCTTCTCGCGTAATCTTTGTAAGGAATCAATCTTGATTGGTATGTGTTCCAATCTCCTTTGATCTGATTGATAACCAGGGCTGAGTCGCCATAAACATCTAAGTTTTTGATCCTTAAGTCAATTGCTTCTTCGAGACCCATGATACAGGCTTCGTATTCAGCCTCGTTGTTTGTACACTTGAATGTCAGTCGGGCTGTGAAAGGAATGTGGGTACCCTGAGGTGTAATGATGATTGCCCTAATTTTGTTTCCGTAATTGTTGACAGCTCCGTCAAAGATTAGTCCCCATTGGGAACCTGGTTCTGGCCCTTCACTGGGTAGCGGTTCTCGCACTCTATTATTTTTATATACATGACATCTTCGTCTGGGAAGTCAAATCCGACTGATTCTTGATCGTCAATCGGTTGATGAGCCAAATGATCGGCTAAAATACTTCCCTTAACGGCTTTCTGAGCGTGGTATTCTATGTCATATTCTGATAACAACATCTGCCAACGGGCAATCCTTCCCGTAAGAGTAGGCTTTTCAAAGACGTACTTGATTGGATCCATTCGGAGATTAACCAAGTAGTGTGACGAATCATATACTGGCGAAGACGTTTGGCTGCCCAAGCCAGAGCACAACAAGTTTTCTTAAGCATAGTGTACCGAGTCTCGCATTCGGTGAATTTCTTGCTCAAATAGTAAATGGCATACTCTTTCCTTTTGGTTTCGTCTTGTTGGCCAAGTACACAACCCATCGAGTCTTCCAAGGCTGTTAGATAGATGATCAGTGGTCTTTCTTCCACTGGAGGTGATAGAATCGGCGGATTCAACAGGTATTCCTTGATACTGTCGAAGGCGGTTTGACAGTCTTCTGTCCAAACACAGTCATGATTCTTTTTGAGTAATTTGAAAATCGGAGCAAATGTCGCGGTCATGAGGAATATGAATCTGGAGATGTAGTTCAAACGTCCCAGGAATCCTCTGACTTGTTTTTCAGTTTTTGGAGAAGGCATTTCTTGAATGGCCTTGACCTTGTCAGGATCAACCTCAATTCCTTTCTAGCTGATGATGAACCAGAAGTTTCCCTGAACGAACACCGAATGTGCACTTATTGGGATTCAAGAGGAGTTTGTACTTTCTCAGCCGCTCAAATAGTTTTGACAGGTGGGTCACATGCTCCTCTTCTGTTTTAGATTTTGCAATCATATCATCGACATATACCTCGATTTCCTTATGTATCATGTCATGAAAAGAGTAGTCATGGCCCTTTGATAGGTTGCCCCGGCGTTCTTCAACCCGAACGACATTACCATGTAACAAAAGGTACCCCATGGGGTGATGAAGAAAGTTTTCTCCATGTCTTTCGGCGCCATTTTGATTTGATTATAGCCCGAGAATCCATCCATGAAGGAGAAGACTTTGAACTTTGCTGTACTTTCTACCAGCATGTCAATGTGTGGTAAGGGAAAGTCGTCTTTTGGACTTGCTTTGTTCAGATCCCTGTAGTCGACACACATTCTGACCTTTCCGTCCTTTTTTGGAACGGGTACGATATTGGCTAACCATTGAGGATATTCTAACGTGGTGAGGAAGCCCGCGTCAATCTGTTTCTGTACCTCCTCCTTGATTTTGATGGCCATGTCCGGGTGAGTTCGTCTCAACCTCTGTTTTACTGGCGAACATTCCGATCTCAATGGTAAATGATGTTCCACGATGCTGGTATCCAACCCTGGCATGTCCTGATAGGACCAAGCAAATACATTGGGGAATTATTTGAGAAGCTTCGTCAAACTCTCTTTGGCAGTTGGACTGAGCAGTGCCCCAATCCTGATCTCTTTTCTCTGTTCCTCTGAGCACAAGTTGACCGTTTCTAACGGCTCCTTGTGAGGTTTAATGGACATTTCCTCTTGTCTGAGTAGTCGGGAGATCTCTTCTGGAATTTCTTCATCATCTTCTTCTTCAGCCTCAAATACCGGGAACTCAAAGTCGGGAGAAGGCATTGGATCGTATGTTTCAACGGGGTTTAAAACAAGCAATCTGCATGATGTGATGATTTGTGTTTAGAAGAGATAGAGAAAATGCATGAGTGTGCAGTGTATTTTTTTTTTAAAACTGCTTGTTTATTTTGAATTATTTTTTAGGATTACCATTTTCTGAGAAAAACGAAAAGCGAAAACAACAATTTAATGCGGAAATTATAGAACGACGTTATTTTATTTATGAACGAGTCGATTCTTGGAACTACAGCCCTATAAAACAAAACTCTGTCGCTTTGCGCGAAGCAAAGAGGGGTATTTACAGAAAGTGAGCCCTATCAAAACATCCGTTTCACCTGGGCAGGGTGAAAGGTTAAAGACGACAATTACTTTGACTTATGAACAATCTTCGGAACATCGACATCAACCCATTGGCGGCGAACTCCTCGGTGAATCACAAAGTATGGTACTTTCCTTGATTTGTCTTCAGAAATAACACTGATTTCTGGTGGAGCAGGATCATTGGAATTTGTCTCCTTGGCAGAGTTGTCGTAGGAGGATTCCTCAGTTGTATTTTGCATAATATTTGTGCCTGATGTCTTTGAGCCTGATACGAGAGCTCTCAGGAGCGGTGTATTTGACCATGAAGTCGTATTTACCACTCAGTTGTCCTAGGGTGTCCCATACTTCTTTGGAACTGGAGGAGTCATCTCTCTCGATGATGTTGACCTCGGGAAAAGCATAGTTGATGAATTCTAGTCCTGCAAACTTTGAAAATTCATCGTCGTGCTGGATATTTTCTGAATACCCTGAGTGTTGATCCTATGACATGGTGGGGACACAGGTATTCTTTTCAATGATGCTCAACTGATTTTCATTGTTCGGCTGATTTTCTTGCCCCAAGTCTCTGGGGTACGGCTGCCAGATAGGCAGGCCATCCATTGGGCCATAATAGTCGTGGTCAAAGTTGTCTTTCATCAGAGTGTCTTCCTCTAATGAATTCGGCGGAGCACGACATCCTTCCGGATCACAATCTTCGTATATCATTTCGACGTCTGACCTTGGTATAAATCTCGGACTTTGCATGGGATAGAAAAATGGCGTAGGCAACTCTCCTTGAGACATATAACTGTCCTCATTAAGATTGGACTTCCACTCTTCATCTGTATCGGAGGAATCACCCTTGTTGATGGTATGGACTTCTTGACACACTGGGTGAAGAAAACCTCCACTGTGGAAGAAATCCTGAATGGGATGAAGACTTTCATTGCTAGTAGTAGTCTGGGTACAGGTTGAGGAAAAACCAAGACCTTTCTTTGTCTTGTTGTCAGTAGGAATGACAAGTTGTCCCCATCCTTTTGCATTGTTACTTTTGATTACTTCGAGAGCATCTTTGTAGGAGGAAATCGATGTTCCTCTTTCTGATTGGTTGTCATTACTCACCGAAAGTGCTTGGAACTGAGTTCCAACAACCTCCTCTGGTTCTACACAAGTAGACGACGATAAGTTGCTCACGATCAAGGCTCGCTCTCCGCAGACTGTGACGAGTTGGTCATCCTTGACAAACTTAAGCTTTTGGTGAAGCGTCGAAGTGACTGCCCCAGTCTCGTGTATCCAAGATCTTCCTAACAAACAGTCGTATGCTGCCTGGATGTCCATGACCTGGAAAGTGACTTGGAAAGTGTGGGGACCAATAGTTATGGGAAGGTCGACTTCGTCGATAACTGTTTTCTGAAATTCGTCAAAGGCTTTGACGATAACCTCACTGTCCCTCATCGGGGATCCTTTGAATGATAGTTGCATTAAAGTGGACTTTGGCATATTGTTGATGGCCGATCCTGTGTCTACCAGCAGGCTGGTTAAAGCATCGTCCTGGCAGTTGACCGTAATATTGAGCGCCAAGTTGTGGCTTTTGCCCTCCGCTGGAAAATCCTCATCACTGAACTCTAAGTTGTTGCAGGAAGTGATGTTAGAGATGATGCTATCGAACTGTCATATTGACACATCCTGTTCCACAAAGGCCTGCTCTAAGACTTTCTGTAGAGCCTCTCTGTGGGCTTAGGAACTGAGTAAAAGTGATAGCACTGAGATCTTTGAAGGAGTTTGTAACAGTTGATCAACAATGTTGTATTCACTCCTTTGGAAGAGCTTCAGCATCTCATCATCATTCTTTGAAAGGTTGGGATTACTGGATTGATCGACTGGTGGATTGGGAGCTTCTGTCTGAAGTTCCTTTTCTTTGTTAGGTTCTCCAACCCCTCAGTTGAAGATTCTACCGCTCTGTGTTACTCGACTGATGTCTGCAATATTCACGACGGAGGGTAATGGAATTTCCTTTCCATTCTCAATTATTGTTGCACCGTATTTGTAAGGGATTGCCTTAGCTGATTCATACGGTAATGGTCCCGGCAGATAGATAACTACAGGAGCCTTCTGATTTTTCTGACTGTCGTAGGTAACTTCAATCAGTTCCTGGCTAGGAACCTTTGATTTGTCCAGTAGAGGGATGATGGTACAAACATCCTTGTTCTGTTCATGATCAGATCATAACAACATCCTTAATCTGATCAGCGAAATAGTCTGGTGTCCAGTTGATAGACCCCAAAACTGAATATTGTTGGATTTCTTTGCGGTCCAACTGACTTTGAGGGGCTGCTCGCACGAGGTAGCATCCTTGATTATTTTCCGAGCAGACTCTACAACCCTCGTAATTATGTGGCGGCACCTGGTCACGTCCGCTTTGAATGTAGTGCAACCTCACTAGATCTGTTTCCGTAGATCGGACATCCTGACTTTGATGCCGAGTAGGGTTCTCGTCAACCACACTGATTTGTTGCGTGTCTTCATCCATATAAATCGGAAGCCACCAGTGGTTTAACAAGTTTTGTAGAGTTCTTTGAATGAGAGCACACCCTTGGTTACTCTCACAACATCCTTTACAGCTCAGATACTCGTGAAAAGTGAGAAAACCGAGTTGGACTTGCCTGGCGTCACTACTACGAAAACCCCATTTAACGACGCCAGGTTTACCACGGTTTCGTATCCCACCATTGTAACAGGATTAAAAATTTATAACGCCATATTTAACGACGGTTGTATTACATAACCGTTGTAATACAAGCTGTGTAACAAGCTTCGATTCCCAGCTCTATATTTTTTCCATATTTTTACATTTTAACACACTTGTATTAGAAGACCGTTGTACTACATGTATCACGCTTCGATTCACAGCAATGTATTCTTTAGTATTTTTAAGTGCAATAGAGTATATATATAACTTTAAAAATAAAACTATAAGAGATGAACATATATAGACATAATTTTATTTTAATATTCCATTGAGAGTACATTGATAAACATATTACATATCAAGATCATTGTCAGAGCCCATAGCATAATATACAGGCCTCCTTTTCTTCTTTATCTTATTCTTCTTCGGCTTCTTCTTCTTCTTCTTCTTATCCTTCCTTACCCTTAAGGCATCCCTGAAGTTGGCAGTTGCTGGTTGGACGACCTCCTAGATTAGCGCCTGACGTTCCTCATTTAGGTTTCTAGGATTCTCATTTGTTGAACTCATTGTTACGAAGAATATATTATTTAGATATGTAAAATTGTCTATTTATAGATGAGGTTGAAGATGAAAAGACTAATAGTTTAATGCTTGTAATGATGATAACTTGTAAACCGTTCATATTCTGGAACTATATTTTCTTGTAAATCGTTCATATGTTGGGAAGTGAAACGGTTAATAATATCACGACGTTTATAAGTAATAACCGTAGCGATATCACTTATAATCCAGGCGTAATTTTAGGAAAATGTTGTTGCCTGGTGTCGAACCTTGTACCACGTATAAGGGGTATCGCTATGGTTATTATAACTAACCGTTGTGATATTATTAAATTAATATATAATCTATCATAACGGTTATTTAAGAAAACCGTTGTGAAACATTTACCTATATGAGGGAATTAACTTTCCCTTTTTGACAGTCGCGCCGTTTCCTTCACAGCGAAACCCTAGCACCCAAACTTTATCTTTTTTTAGAATCTGCGAGAAGAAATACAAGAAGTATGAAGCTTTTGATTTAAGCTTCTTCCTCCTTGTAGTTCTTCCTGCAGAATCTAAAACTAGATGAACATGGTGATGATGCTGGCGGTAGCAAGCGTAATGTACATATTGTTTATGGAAAATAAGGTAGTCTTCTACTTCAATCTTTTTGTTAAATAGTTCCCATTATCTTGTTTGCTTCATGTTGTTTTTGTTGATTGTTCTCATTTTGTGCAGATTCGACTTCAATGCTTCACAAGCAAGGTGAACTTCATTGTAATGGTACAGTCCCACTTCTTAGGGTTTTGTTTCAACTTTTGGTTGTTTTGTTTTGAATACTAACTAATTTTTTTCATTTCTTCCCACTTCTTAGGGTTTGTTTCACATGGTGATGATGATGGTGGTGCATATATATATGAATTCATTCTGATAAGGTACATATATATATGAATTCATTCTTATATTGTATATGAAATTTAGTTTATTATATACTATGTACATTGTTTGTTTTACTATCCTTTTATTGAAAATGCAATTAGTTAAATTGATATAGAACATTAGTTTATTATATATATACTATGTATATTGTATATAGTTAAATTTAATACTAACTAATTTTCATCATTGCTTTCCACTTATTAGGATTTGTTTCACATGGTGATGATGATGGTGGTACCTATATATGAATTCATTCTGATAAGGTACATATATATGAATTCATTCTGATATTGTATATGAAATTTAGTTTATTATATACTATGTATATCGTTTGTTTCACTATCCTTTTATTGAAAATGCAATCAGTTAAATTGCTATAGAACATTATAATCTGAAAATTAGGATGTATTTGAAAACCAACCTTTATCATGTCAATGTTTTCCGAATTGCATCCATTTCATTCCGCACATTTTATGTTCCTTAACATAAAATTTATGGTTAGATGGTCGGTTTCCTTCAATCCATCGATATCTTTTATTATAATTTACCTCATCGTCGTCACTAATAGCTGTGGTTGTTAAGATCATGATCATTGTTATGATGATAAAATCGTGGCGATTTTTGGCGATGATGAGGTAAACTATAACAAAAGATATCGATGGATTGAAGGAAACCGATCATCGAACCATAAATTTTATGTTAAGGAACATAAAATGTGCGGAATGAAATGGATGCAATTCGGAAAACAATGGTGTGTTTAAGTTGGTTTTCAAGAACAGTTTAATTTTCAGATTATATAGTTCTTTACCAATTTTAATGGTTGTATTTCTTTAATAAGGCGGATGGTAAAACAAGCAATATACATTTGTATTTAATAAACTAAGGATACATTCCACAACGGTTGAGACAAATAACCGTTGTGATAGTTAACATGTATGACAACGGTTCATACTGATAACCATTGTGATAGTTAATATATATTACAACGGTTGAAATACCTAACCGTTGCAATATATCGCGCGCTTCTAGAATACAACAACGGTTTCCAGACCGTTGTAGAAACGGCGAACTTACAACAACAATCTACATAACAACGCCTTCGCCCGCGTCGTTATATGTCATTCCCAACCGTTGCTAAATCGGTTTTTTGTAGTAGTGCGTGTAACTCCACCAAGTCGGTGTTCATCAGACGAATATCGAAGATTTGAATCATGTTGATCTGATAGGGATTTCTATCATGGTAGTCTTGGATCCACCCAAGATCCATCTGACGCTAGAGGGGCTCTGGTATAAAAGAGCATCCCTGTTTGTTTACCGAGCAAGTCAGACAGGAATTGTAATTGTGCCGCGGCAGATTATGATACTGGCTTTGCCTTGAGTGCATACCAAGTTGGCATTCATCACACGGATGTCGTGGTTTTGAATGATGTTGGATCCATCCGAGATCCAAATGTTCCTGTAGAGCTGCTTGCACCACAAAACATCCCTGATTGTTCTTAGAGCAGATATCACACTGGTGATAGTTATGAGGTGGCACATCACCATACCCGCTCTGTCTACAATGCATCTTGACCAAATTGGTCCTCAATAAAAGAACATCATGAATTTGATAGATGTTGTTAGACTCTCGCTCTATCAAATTGACTTTAGCTTTCTCGTGTTGAGGCAGCGAGTTTGTGAGAACATTAGGATTCGTATCTTTGAAAGATAAGACCCCGCTCCTAACAAGCTTTTGCACATCGGATTTGAAACTGAGACAGTTTTCTATGTTATGCCCTAGTCCTCCTTGATGGTAAGGACAAGTCTAATCCGCTTTGAACCAAAAAGGCGGATTTTCCAATACTGTAAGAGGAAACTTAGTTTGAATGTGCCCCTTGACCAGTAATAATGGAGGCAGTTCTGTGTACAACATGGGTATAGGGTCGAACCCTGGCGGTCGCGTTGTACGATTGTTGTTGTACGGAGGACGAGCCTGGTGAAGAGGTTGTTGTGTCCTGTGCTGATATTGCTGTTGAATTGGTTGGCTCTACGCAACCTGAGGTTGATACGTAGGAACAGTCGCAAGGTTAATAGCAGGAGTTACAGCTGCTACTGGTTGGTATCGTCGCCTTTGCTTTCCGAGAGAGATATTCCCAATATCCTACTCTTTTTTCTTAGGGAGAGCACTATTGAATCGTTTTGTACTACTTGATGATCCAGCGTCTTTAACTAAACGTCCTTCTCGGACCGCTTCCTCACGGCGAACTCCCATGCCTACCATCTCGGTGAAGTCACTGGGCGCACTGGCGACCATTCTGTCGTAGTAAAATGAGCTCAAGGTCTTTAAGAAGATCTTTGTCATCTCTTTTTCCTCAAGAGGTGGACAAACCTGAGTGGTAATTTCACGCCATCTCTGAGCGTATTCTTTAAAGGTTTCCTTTTCCTTTTGTGACATTGATCTGAGTTGATCTCTGTCCGGTGCCATGTCCAAATTGTATTTATATTGTTGAACGAAAGCAACGCCAAGATCTCTGAATGTGCCGATCGTAGCGCGGTTTAAACCCATGTACCATTTTAATGCGGCACCGGTTAAACTATCCTAAAAGTAATGAATTAGTAGCTCCTGGTTCTTTGTCTGGGCTGACATTCGCCGAGCGTACATCACCAAGTGGCTTTGAGGGCAAGAGTTACCCTTGTACTTTTCAAAGTCGGGTGCCTGGAACTTGTGCGGGACTTTCACATTGGGGACCAAACAAAGGTCGACGGCGTCATTTCCAAATAAATCCTGACCGCGAAGGGCTTGTAGTTCTTTCTGCATCTCCAGAAACTCTTCCTGGAACTCATTCATTCTGTCGAACATACTTTCGTTTCCACCAGAAGGTATCTGTGGAATCTGTCCTTCCGGGACAGTGTGTACCACAGGTGGTGGTATAGTCATTATGGCCGAGACTCTCGGTGCCTCCCGAAGTTTGTAACCTTCAGGAGTTGCTGTCATGCCCCTGGCATCTTTGCTTTCCCGAAGTTTGTAACCTTCAGGCCCAGCGGCTCCTGCTGCAGTTCCCTGATCCTCAGTGATCGGCGTAACATATCCTTCCGGGATATAGTTAAGTGGCATGCCCCAGGGACGATCTTTCGGCATTTTATACCTAGGATCATATCTTTCCACTATGGGCGTCGATGTGATCTCCGAGATCACAGTCCTTTGTTGTTGCATTTGAGCCTCTGCTAGAGCTTGCATGTCGTTATGAAGCTTTCTCAGATCCTCTTTCAGAGTGTCGATCTCTTCCCTCAACTCTCTATTATCTTCCTCGAGATCATCCATCTTTTTCCGACGATTGGCCCGAGTATTGTACGAATGAGACAGTTTGACTTTAGAACCGAGACACAAATGTGAGATTCGCATGTAAGAAGAATGCATTTACACGAGAATGATGAATGATATGCAATGATTATATTAATTGTATATATTTTTGTTTATTCAAAGTAAACTTCGACAATTAGATTGCAAATATCAAACAGTGGGGAAGATCCCGTTTTATTGAATTCAAAGGATTGCAGAAATGGAAATACAGTAATTACAAAGTGCTGCGAAAGGAAATCTAAGCTAATGGGTCCTGAGTCCTCTCTGAGGAGAGCTCAGGTGCTGGTTCGGGTGCTTTCCTTTTCTTTGAGCGGGGCTCTTGGGCCATTGTCGGGTTGTTATTCCTTTGCCAAGTGAAAGGAGCGAGCAAATTCCTTTGGTCATATTGATTTTCTACAGCATGTTGCTCTAAAATCTCAATCAGGGCATCTTTTTCTCTTAACAGTTGCTGTATTTTCTTACACTCCACATTGAGAATGTGGTACTTGTTCCTCCAAGACATCTTCTCTTGCTGAACTTTGCTTAGAGTAACTTGAAGTTTTTCCGTCTCAGACATAAAATAAAGGGCAGAGTCCCTTAATGGAAGAACTTCCTGGCGAGGGTAAGGTATCCTCAGCTTGAGAGCTCTAGTTTGTACCCAGTGGAGATAAGGCTCCACCGAGACACAGTCTGGTTTTCCTAGAGACTCTCTTCCTTTTCTATGAATGTGTTTCCAGGCGTGCACTATTTCCGTCTTTAGTGCCCTGTCATTTTCTCCTTCCTTGAAGAAAAAACCTTCCAGATGAGCATTACGCGGGACATGCCTCATCGGGTATCCAAATTGACGACGAACGAGAATTGGATAATAGTTGATTCCTCCCTTAGTTCCTATAAGGGGTACATTTGGGAAATTTCCACAATGGTCAATGATCCTGATCTCGTCATAGATTCGATTGTACCAATCGATGTCAGAGTTGGTAAGAGACATGATTCTCTGCGACCAACGTAAAGTATTCTTTTGATCCCAAAATGCCGCAGACTTGGGCAAGTGAGAAGTGAACCATTTATACAGCAAGGGTACACATCATGTGATCATTCCTCCACTGTACAAATTCCTTAAGTGTACCGAATGATAAGCATCTGCGAGCAAAGTTGGTACAGGGTTTCCAATCAGAAAAATCTTAATGGCGTTGACATCTACGAAGTTATCAATGTTAGGAAACAAAAATAACCCGTAAGTGAGCAAAACAAAGATGCTCTTGAAAGCGGCCACGTTCCCTATACTAGAAAAAAATAGGGCTTTCTTTATCAAGAATTGGGCTGGAAAACCATGGGTTCCACCCTTAGTGGTCATGTGAGTCCTGACTTCTGACTCGTCCAGATAAATTGCTCTTGCAATGGTTTGATCCTTTGGAATTTCTTCTAGTCCAGAAAATGGAGTTTGATCAGTGATATGTAAATCAGTAAGGTGAGAGTACTCCTCCAGCGTTGGTGCTAGTTGATAATCTGGGAATGTGAAACAATGATAGACCAGATCGTAGAACTGGATTAATGTGGACAGGATTCCTTCAATTACGTGGACCCTTAACAAGGACAGCAGCCCCTCATACTTGGCTCTGAAAGCCTCGTGGTTGGTGATCATCCTCGCCAGACCTCTTAAATCACTACAAGAAAATTGGAAAATTACGACGGTTATTTTTGGCAGATTATGGCGGTTTGAACCGACGCAAATTGCAAGTCACGACGATTCCTCTTCTATCGTAGAAACGTGTGTCGCGAGGCTGTTTTGTGACGGTTTGTAAAACTGTCATGCCAACTGCCGTAACATTCCGCGACAGGTTTGAAACTGCCTCCAATATATAATTACGACGGTTGTAACCGCCATAATTGTATATAATGTATATAACATTAAAGATAACGATGGTTGTAACCGCCGTAATTTTATATATATTTCATGAAAATTAATGACAGTTGTAACCGCCGTAAATTATATTATTTAAAAAAAAAACAATTTAAACCCAATGTACACAAAGGAACCTACATCAACATCCAGCCAAAAAAAGATACATACATACATAGTCACACACACAAAATATCACACCAATTATTTAATAATAAGCTCAATTGCTTCACCATCCAATCCCTAGAACTTATACACATTAGTACATACAGTTTCTCGGTATACAGATAAATCCAAAAGAACCAAAGAGAGACAGTTTCTCTGTACACATTAGTACATACAGTTTCTCTGTATACATCAATGAGGAATGCTTGGCCTGCCTTAAAGTATCATATTGGTAATGATTTCCCTGGCAGAGACTTATGTTTTTACAAAGTTGGCGTTGCCGGTTCAGACTGCATTGATAAAGAGAGATAGATAGATTAACTGATAAAAAATTAGAAGGCGAGGCAATGCATAACAAACTAATAACCCGGATTTATGATGAAATAGGTGCAAGAAAACTTTCAAATTCTTATTATTTTACCAAATAAACTGACATTATACAGGGAGCTAAGACCTCATGCAAAATACGACTATGCTAGTTATACACATCGAAAAAGAAAAATCCATGTGATTTACTTCTCATTTGCCTCAGATCATAAACCATGTGATCCAAATAAAAGAGAGAACCATTAAAAGGTTTTAACTTGCTTAATCATACCTTTGATTGATTAAAGTTCTCAATCTTGATGACTCAAGGGTTGGGAAGGCAAGCTCATGTCCCAATTTTGCTCATACTCCAACCTGCAGAATAATTCAATAAGGATTATTAATAAATTAATGATTTAACTTAATAAATAAAAGAGAGAACCATTAAAAGGTTTTAACTTGCTTAATCATACCTTTGATTGATTATAGTTTCTTGATTTATGCAAATTGAGTTATGTTATAATTCTGATGCAGTTCAAGTTTAAGGTTAGTGAAAGCATTTATACTCTAAGGCAGTTATATAACTCCCGCTTTGGCATTTCAAAGCTTTGTTATGAAACTCAGTAGAAATACCAAAGCACTTGTCACACACCATTGGAAATATCCCATAGTATGAGCCCTCAATAATCAATTGCTTCTAGCAAAAAATTTACCACCTCAAATTTAACATAAGGTTAAATAACAGAAGTGAAATGATTTAAAAAAGGTTAATATTAAAATGTACCTTCCTTTTTTTGTTAAACTATAAATTTCTCACGTATTTATGGTAAATGATGAGCATGAAGATTTGGAGTATAGAGATAGTTGATCTTTTGCTCTCTCTAAATCACCACTCTCCCCATTCTATATAATCTTAGAGCCAACTTGTATCTGGCCTTATGATTTGAGTTTCCCCTCGACACAAGTTTCAAGTGCAGAAATGTAGTATCAAATTTGAGTAACCCTTCATGCTTAGTAACCACAAAATTGGCATCTTTTGTATTTAGAGATGGGCTATATGTGCTGCCAAGGATACTTGTTACAGCCTCTTTTACAGATTGATCAAAGGAGTCTGTTGAAAGAACCTGTTGAAGACCAAACCAACCTTTAATTTTTGAATTAACTTGAAAAATGGACAATCATAATAAATTGATAGTGGCAAAGGCAAGCAAATAAAGTAATATCAAAATATAGAAAAGTAATTAGAAATAGGAAAAACCTTTAGAATCTCCACATTCTATTTTTCGCATTTAAATAATAGTTTCAAGTGTGAGGCGTGCATTTTATAGACATGATCAACAACTGATGTGTCCAAAGCAATTTCATGTGAATATTTAGCTTTTCACTAATTTTAGCCTAGTAAAATGCATGCAACCAATCTAGCCTCTAAAAGAAAAAAAAGTGGTTCATAAACGTTATTATAACAAATAAGTTAAGAAAATAAGTCACAAGATAAGAGGGCAAGGCATACTTTAGTGTAAAGGTTTAATTAAAATGTTTCATTGAGCTATGATTCCTATAATTGTCCAAAAATTAGTAGCATAATATATCTCACTGCTATGATTCCTATAATTGTCCAAAATGGAGTACTTGCTCCCTTTAATCCATTAAGAAGGTTAGCACCCATTATAAGTGTTGTTGGAATTGTGACATCACTGCATGTAATAATTAATAGGATAATCACTAATGTAACTTATGTAATAATTTCTCAAAATCTTTAAAATAAAAATTTGATTGCATACCCTAACATAGAAGTAGAGTCTTCAATCACATGAAAAGGAGCATAGGTTACAATCATTAAACTATGTAACTTAGGAACTACACCAATAAAAAATCCAACAATCTGCACAAACAAAATTTTAATCTGAATTTTTCATTTCTCAATTCTTATGCATTTGAACAATAACATATGAGCAAAGTATTATACCGCTCTGAGAGTTGCCGGTGAAAACATGCCTCTGAAATTTGGATTGCCTAAATTCCACATTTATGCATAATTTAATTAAAATAAACACCTGCAATTACATTTATAGTAATTCAAAAAAATCAAACATAAGAAGATTCAAAATATCTTATGAAAGATAAATTTGTAGTACTAACCTTCACTTTTTACTCAGATTCATTCTTAGAAAGCAATAATCTATATTCATCATCCACATTGTCTTTTGCTGAATTTATATTTTCTGAGCATCCCTTTATAAGTGATTCTGATACATCCTCTGAATTCGCCAATGTGATGGAGTCACTACTTTCGTTACCTTGTTTCTGAACTTTGCTCGAAGAAATCTGCATTATGTTGTACACATAAGTCCATATAAATTTTTTGATAGCATAATGTACTAATGAAGTTACATACTACCATAGAAAGTGAAGCATAAGCCATTCCATATTGATAGCAGACACCAGGATCTCCAAAACGACTACCTTTGTCTTGACATATTGCTGGAATAATGATTATTGGAAAGTTTCCTGAATTTCCTATTCATATACAATCTTACAATAGGCTTAATCAATATATGCATCAAACAATAATTTATGTTATAGTTTCATGAAGGTCTGTAACAGCGATTTAGACTGTAATCTCAAGGTTTTTGATGTCTCTGCAACCATAAAAACGGCTTGTAGCCGGTAAAGGATGTGCTTTTACTGAACACTTTCAGTACCTTTTAGTTTTGTTTGGTATCCATATTCAAGTGTCTTGGACCAATAAAATATATACAACAATTCTAACAAAATTATTCGATAACTTATACAGCAACAAGAGAAGTTTTCACATAACAAAAGCGCAGATATACAAAGATATCCATTCAGGCATTTGAACAAACAGTTGGTACACACAATAGCAAACACAAGATTCAAAACAAAAAATCAAGTTGTATCGTTACCGCAACCGAAACGGTATACACAGTGTAACGTCTTAACATCACCCACAAGGTTCACACGCATAAAGTCAACATATACACGCGACGTAAAATGGAATCGTAATAGAATAATACTCAAAACGCAACAATGTTCTTGAAAAAAAATAGTTACCTAAGAAAATTGGTGGTCGTTGTTGAGATGTAATTGCTCGGAATTACTACTTGGTGGATGCGAGTGTGTTCTAAACTTCAGGGTTTCTTTGACTTTGAAGAAGTGTCGCCGGTTTCAATGGCTTCTGATTCTCTTATTTGTTTGAGTGTTGATGATCAGACGAAGGTTGCAGGGAGAGGTTGGGTTCCACAGTTGTTTGTGAATCTGGTCTTGTTCATCGTGTTGAGGGATAGAAGAGTTCCATGGCGGTCGAGCCTGGTCAACTGCCCTACCTGTCCGGGAACTTGCTCCGCCACTGCATATATAGAGGCAATTCAAGGTTCGTAAAAATCAGAGTAATAGACTCCACCCAGTTACATAATTGGACAGTAATAATTGCTTATTGCCATGAAACCAAAGTTCTTATCATGGAGAAAAGCAACCATGATAAATTTCCATCTAAAATAAAACATGGTATACCAAAAGAATAAAATTTAAAACGTGGACAATTACATCAATATTTTAAACATGTAATGTAAGAACACAGGGGTGACTAGTAGATGGATTTATATACGAAGGGCCCATTAGAAATTGATAAATAAAGACATTTCTTCGGAAAAACAAACCTGAGATCTAGGATACATTCATAAAAATCCCTTGGGTCTTCATCATCCCATATGGGTTCGATAGAAGAATTTTTCCTAGAAGTAAGAGAAACGGCCTTCTCGCCACTAGTAACCCGTTGAAAGGAATCGTCAACAACCGACAGAGCTATATTGACCATAGATGTTCACGAGCTGTGGTGACCGGCAATGTTGTTGTCAAAAAATTTGGAATTAGTGTGGCATATACATGTTAGGGTTTTTATGATTCAAAGAATTTCAACTTTTTTTAGAGGAATAATTACAACATGTTAGGGTTTTCTCGCTGAGACTCAAAGAAAAGAATGAAATTTGGGAGAGGGAAGAAGGATTTTTTGAAAATTTTGAGGCAATTGAATTAACCGCATGTCAATCAAGGAAATATCAAGAAAATTCTAGGGTGTATAGAACTGAATACGCGAAGTGTTGTTGAAAAACCTTTGCGGCACTATATTGACGGCAGGTGTAAAATATGTCAACTGTCACAGACCTTGTGCTAAGGCAGTTTTGTAACCGTCATGGGCCTTTGGCATGAAACATGATTATAATTCTTTTAAGAAAAATTGAGGCGGTTGCCTTTAACCGTCGCATCAACTGTCGCAGATATAGAATAAAGGCAGTTTTTAGAAAATGGTTGCAATACATGTGTCGCAAAATAGAAAATTTCTTGTAGTGAATCCTCTAGTTTTGGAACCTTGAAGGTGTACTTATGAGGTTTCCTTCTACCAAAATCCATTAGAGCAATCTCCTTTCTCTGACATTTACAATCATTGTCTCTGTTTAATTTGAAAAAGAGAGACTAGAAGAGAAGATTTTTTTTTGTTTTAATGTTTTTTAAATGAATGTATGAATGCAGCACACAAAAACATAGAAAAAACATGGGGTCAAAGGGTCGGTGTCATGAAGTCAAGGCTCTACCCCCCCCCCCTCCCCCCAAAGGTTTATACTGGTGATTTTTTGTACCTGTCCGCAAAATCATTGACCCCTCTGGGATAACAACAGCAAGCGGATCGTCAGTGAGCTGATGTATCCTAGAGCGATATCAGGTGAGGGTAGTATCGCGTGACAACTATTTCCAATAGCTTCCGCACTACAAAATGGCTTAAGTCTACTAAAAACCTCAGCTTCACAGATAACCCAGTCGACCACACTACTTTCAACAACCGAAGTCGTATAGGCAATGTATCTGCAAAGGGAGTCTCCACTGAGTTTGATGGTCGATCGGGGGCTCTTAACTGGGATTCACTCCCCGCAAGATTACCCGCATTGCCATCACCTATCTTAGGTGTATAATCAATCTTTCCACATGCGGCATCACACGCATTCCCATTAGCAGAAAAATAAACACAGATATCAATTAGGAAAAGCAGTATATATATTTGTCTTAATCATCCTAGACCTCTAGTCTTATGATCCTATACAGACAATGACTCCCCAGCAGAGTTGCCATTTCTGTGACATTTTGCGAACTTAAGGTTTTCCACCTAAGATTGTAAGAAAGAGAAGACGGGCCCCACGGTGGGTGCCATTTTTTCTGTAGCGCGATTTTTGTGGTCTTGAAGCACTATCGCTTGGGCACTACAATTCGATTCATTCTTTATCCTATTGCGCTGATTAAGGAAGGGAAATAGAAGTCTCTAATTAACCCTGCTTGCATACTAAGTTTGAACAGCAGTCTGTTAGGTTATAGATGCTATGTGGATGTGGGGCCCAATCTTTGGTTATTTCGCCTGAGAACACGGTGTTTGGATTATTTGTGAGGTTTTTGATACTGTGTTTAGATTTGATGCTTTTGGGTGGATTTGGTGGAGATACTGGGTTTTGGGTTTTTGATTAGTATGCTCGCTAAGATTTTTTCAATTTTATGACTACGTATTCCCGTTTGATGAAACAGGGAAATCAGAGCGATTGTAGTTCCTCCTATTCTATGGGAGGAAAAAAGGGTTGTTTTGGTGTCTTGTTCTAAGCCCAAAACATGAAGCTAAAGGGGTGATTTGTATCTTGTTCAAAGCCCAAGATGTGAAGCTGAAGGGTCTATTTGACTTTAGAGAGAATTTGTCATCTCTAAAGAGGAGTTGTTGATGTTTGTATGTTGTGAGCAAGGCACAACTTTGATGCTAAAAGGTTGCTTGACTCAACCGGGGTTTTCTTTATACAAAGCCTAAGAGGAGGCGATTGACCCAACAAGAGGGTGCTAACAAGTGACTGACTTAACAAGAGAGTGCTTTATGTGTCTTGTACGAAGCCCAAGACAGAGGCTAAAGAGGTTTGACTCAACAAGACAGTCTTGACCAGGTGATTGACTCAACAAGAGAGTCTTTTATACTCAACAAGAGAGTGATTTATATCTCGTACGAAGCCTGAGATGGAGGCTAAAGTTGTTTGACTCAACAAGAGAGTCTTTTATACTCAACAAGAGAGTGTTTTTCTATCTCGTACAAAGTCCGAGATGGAGGCTAAAGAGGTTGACTCAACAAGAGAGTCTTTTATACTCAACAAGAGAGTGTTTTATATCTCGTACGAAGCCCGAGATGGAGGCTGAAAGGGATTTTGACTCAACAAGAGAGTCTTTTATACTCAACAAGAGAGTGTGGGAGAATCATTGTACAAAGCCCAAGAGGAGGCTAGCTATTGGCGACTGTTTCAGTTTGGTGATAGGTCCAGCGTGTTGGATAAAAGAGAAAATCAGTTCTTATAAAAGGAAAAGATTACAGGTATGGCTGTGTCTTGGCACTGATCAGAGGATCAGGGTTATTTCTTGTTCTTTAAGGAAATGGGAAATCCAAAGGGTATTGAGACTGTCCAAGTCTACTGGTGTTGTGAGAAATCGATTCTCAGATAGTGAATGATCTTTGTATGATGCCCAAGAGAAGGCTGGTATATTAAGGGATGAAGGTCAACTCATTACCTGGTCTGACACTTGACTCAGAAAGACAGCTCTAGTAAATTGATGACTAGGTTCTGTTCCTATACATGTAGAGGTCTCTGGGTCCTTGTACTAAGCCCAAGAGAAGACATGAGAGCTTTTAAGAAGCCGAATGGTCCTTGAACAATGCCCAAGAGGAGGCGGGGATGCTTTTAGGAAGCCTGTACATCCCAAACCGAGAAAAGTTCAAGAAATTCAATTCACCGTGAAGAGATCATTTCATGAAAGTTCGAGGTTCGGAGAAACTCAAGAGATGCCATTCACCGAGAAAAGATCATCTCTGGGGAGTAGAGTTTCTTTGACAATGTCTAAGGGTGACAGTCTAAGAAAGGGTTCACTGAGAATGTTGCCTTTCACGTCTCCATATTGTTTAACCCCGAGAGGAGGGAAGACTGTGTTTGGTAATCCTATGTGAATCTAGTTTTGACTGTATTTAAGAGTGACCAACAGGGCTTTACCTAGTGCTAGACGTAGTTGCCGGGGAAAACTCTAAATAACTATACTAGTATTACATAGTTGATATATAGCAAGTATATAAAAGTTTGTGAAAGAAGACTTACAATGAGCAGCCCCACAATACAGTTATATATATATATATATATATATATGTGAAAGTGGATAAAGAAAGCGGGTAAACACTTACTCGGTTGTAGAGCTTCCATGTTGTTTTGTTAGTTGTTCAACAAAGAAATATTTGATAACAATATTATATTCTAAATCAAAGGAGAAAGTGCTTTAAAAAAATTGTTGGGGCTTACAGCTCAAGGAGAGGCCCAAGGTTTTATCAGTGATTGCATTGTTGTTTTGAAATTGTACAGGGACTTATACAAGTGACTGAGGCCCAAAAAGGTTTTTTGTACAAAGGGATGGGTCTTACACTCTCTCAAGAGGCCCAAAGGTGTTTAAATAAAAGGAATGGGGCTTATAACACGAGGGTAGGCCCGGATGATTTTGATTTTTTGAACTGGAGATCGCGCAGAGATTTCTTTTACGTACTGGGTCTTATACAATGCACTGAGGCCCAAAAAAAAGTTTTGGTAAAAAGGGGGTTGGGTCTTACACTCTATTAGAGGCCCAAAGGTTTATTTTTGTACAAGTGGTGGGGCTTACAGCTCAAGGAGAGGCCCAGAGGGTTTTCGTTAAAAAGGCGACGATCGTGCCAGACTTTTTGACGGTATCGGGACTTATACAATACACTGAGGCCCAAAAAGGTTTGTATTTACAAAGGATTGGGTCTTACAGTCTACCAAGAGGCCCAAAATGTTTGAAAAAGATTTGTGATGGTTGAATTGATCAAAACCCTAATTTGTTTTCAAAATATATTTTAATTGAATAAAAATTCAATTAAAATGATCAAAATTGTTAAACATGTGTGAAAAACAAATTGTGGTATTGGATTAATGTTTGAAAAATCATCTTTATACCCACAAAATAATTGGAAATCAATTAAGTTTGGAAAATCAAGGGAGAAAAATATTTCAAATGTTAAAAACAAATAAAACATTAATTCTTTGCAAAAATATCAAATATATGAAATAAGTAATATTTTTGGGATTTTTTGGTAAAATAAAATATTTTAACATTTTTGTGAATTATTAAAAAAAGAACCAACTCAAAATCATTAAAACTCAGAGAGAAATTAATTTTTGAATCAATTAAATAAAATCACAAAAATTCAAAAATTCAAATATTTGAAAAAGGGCGCCAAGAACATCTTGGCCTTGCCTGCGTGCTCTGTTTTGCCCAGATTTGCGTTTTCTCATCAATCTCACTGAATACTTGATGAAATCACACAAACCACTTATCAATCTACTTGTTTTCACCTCACGATCATGTCTATGGTCTTTAATTTCATTTATTTTAAGCATGGAATAAGAAATCAAAGAGAAACCTCAAGAACCCTAAAACTTGCATGAAGGCTCAGAAATTCCAAACACGATTCAAACAAAGCAATTGATTGAGGGTAAATACTCTATGCATGATTATGAACATATGGCAAAATTATTGTGCAGCAAAATATGCATGGATCATAGAGTTAGAAGAGTTCATGCTTACCCCTTGCATCTGGTGATCATGTTTTGTGTTGGAGGTGTTACAGCTAGGTTCCAATGATGTGGATAGCTTCCCTAGGTGCCAAGTGATGTGCCTGAGTGCTTGGAATGGTTTGAAACAAGCTGGAACTGAAGATGGTATCCCAACTGCAACTTGGTTAAAACCTTGAGCAGTTGGCTGGTGATTTTGTGAAATCAGTGTTCCAGATGTTATTTAAGTGTTTAGATCACTTCTATATGATGTTTATGAAGTGTGTGTGTGTGTGTGTGTGATTGGTTTGGTTGGAATAGCTCTCAAACTCAAAACCCGATAGTGACTTGCTTTGGAAGGCAATTTTGGAGTGAAGAAGGAGATTTTGAGGAAAGCATCTGTTTGATAGCTTTGGTGCACTCAAACTGATCACAAATGATGTCTATTTATAGTGCAACAAGTTTGTTTTGGCATTAATAGTGAATGGCAACTGCTGCATAGGTTTGGCCAATGTTGATCAATGAGAATCCAAGTCTCCTCTAGCCATTGACTAGAGGTTAAGGCACAGGCTGTTGGTTCCCTTGGTCTTGGATAAGTCTTGACTGAATTCAGTTGGAAATGGCTCAGTCCATGCCACCTTGGTGCATCCATTAAATGCTCCAAACCAAAATTGGAGTCTTGTTCCTCTTTTAGGGATTTCTAGGTTTGGCATGCTACTTTTGGTTCCAAAGACTTGGGAGGCTTATGGATCAGTGTTTGTCCCTCCTTGGTCTCCCCCTGAGGTGTTTAGATGGATAAGTGTGTTTGTCATTTGCACAAATTTTGCAAATCGAGCAAAATGCACAAATCTGCCTTACTTTGACAGTTTTCAGCAAGGCATGTTGCCATTGTCATATCTCATGGCTCAAGTGGAATTTGATGGAGTTCTTGGCCATTTTGGAAAGACCTCATATGATACAACAACTGTTTGATCATAATTGGTTTTGATACTTTTTGGATCCAAGTGAAAAATGCCCCTACATTTTGAAAAAATTAAGATAGATTCTGACTTAGTGAAAATTTCACCAAGTGTTGGAAAAAAAGTGACATTTTCACTTTTTGTGATTTTGACCATTCCATAACTTAAAATCCATGAGGAATTGGAATGAGTTGTGTTTGAAGCTTTTGTAGAGGGCCATGAGAGCTACAAATCCAGCTTTGAATGGGGAAAAATGGTCTTGTGGTTTAGGAGTTATGATCCTCCAAAGTTGGTACCCTAGCCACTTTGTTCCATAACTTAGAAAAATTTCTAAGTTTTTATGGTTACCCCTTTTACAAGTTATCCCACTTTTCTTGATTTTTCTTGATGAATGATAATTCCAATCACACATTAACATCATTTTAGGGTTAAAGAACCATAATTGTGAAAAATCTCAAAAAGTCAAAGTTGACTTTTGTGCACAGTTGACTTTTTGTCAGATGAACTCCAAACTGTGCGATCCCCTATGAAATCAAGTCCTTGACCTAAATCAAACTTGATGGATGGATTTCATAGGTGTTATAGGGTGTATTGATTCATGTCCCAAGGTTTGGGAGCATGCCTGGGTCAAAAGTCAAAGGCACAATTGACTTTTCCCGCGAAACCCTAACTATGGTTCTGATGAAATTGAAACTTGTTACTCAAGCTTCTTGGATCAATCCATTGTTACAAATGGATCAATGTAGTGTTTTAGGGGCCCTCAAATCATGTCTTGAGGTCTTGGCTCATGATTTGTCCCAAAAGTCAACTTAGGGGTGAATTAGGTCAAAAAACCCTAATTCCTGATTTTTTATGAATGCATCCCCTGAGGTTAAATTGCCTTGATGATTGGGTTTATGATGTCTCTTGGAGCATATTAGGTTATCTTTGAAGCATTGGCTCATGCCCAGAGGAAAATTTCCATCTGGAGCCCTGGTCGACCAAACCCTAATTTGGTGACGCTGTTGATTTTGAGGCTTGATCCACTCAGAATGCTGCAACCTTGTGCTTGATTCTTGATGTGGGAGTCCTCTTGATCCATTGGGGATGTTTGAGAGGTTAGACAAGTTGAAGATCTTGTCATTCCTTGAATGATCCTTTGTCTAAGAGCTCTGAGAGGGCTTGAAACCCTAATTTTGATTGTAGTGAATGCTCACCCATCTTTAGGGAGACTAATGAGGTATAATGGTCTATCCATATTATGGTGATGATTTACACAATGATGGGAAATCTTAGTGGTCAAAATTTGGGGTATGACAGTGTTGTATAACGTAAATGGTAATGAATGTTTGATAGACAACAAACATAAGTTTATATTGGAGATTAATAATTTGATTAAATTTTTAAATCAATTACTTGACTCAAATTTATAAATGACTAAAATTTGAATTTAAATTATGAACTTCTAAAATTATGATAATTTTAAATTTTTTAGGTGTTAGTGATTTTTTAGACACCGAGTCATTTGGTTCGACTGGTTTAATACCTATATAATTCTTTTATAGTGATAGATTTATTCAACCGAGTTATCCAGTTTTATCCGGTTTAGTCATGTGGTTCGACCAATTACCCAATGGTTCGACAAATGAACCCTGATCCAATATCCTCACCGATTCAATGACCGGTCCGATTTTTAAAACATTGCATATGTATAATCGATTACAACCATAACAATCAGTTGCGACACTTAAATTGTTAGGTTGTTTGTATTGTGATTGACAGCATTTTGTTAAAACAAGTGAAATAGCAAGATGTTAGACAAGATCTTGGCGTCAAAGTTCAAAAGCCAAAATTCATACGACAAAACATCAAAGTCGGCAGTCTCGTCCTGAGGAGAAGTCACAGATTCTTGTGAAGGCAAACTCGCCGCAAGCTGGAAGGGTCCCTATCTCGTCCGAGCAAAAACAGAAAATGGGGCCCACTACCTAGAATACCTCGATGGGGAACAACATACTCGACATATTACGGCTAAGGCCACTATATTCGGCGTGCCCGTCGAAGCGACGAAATGCAACGTACCGACCATAAATGCATGCCTAGGTACAAGCATTGCATACCTAAAAGTTTAACAAGGTAGGCCTCTACTCTCGAACGAGAAGACCCTGTCACACGTCGGATACTCGACCGAGTCCGACATCGTCATCGTACCATGATGGGACGTTCACGCCACGGAGCTTGGGCCACAATCGTGACCTGAGCACCGTTCTCATGCCCGGAAACAACCCAGGCCTCTTCGAACCAGTTCCCCAAACTGGTCGAACAAATAAAATAACTACCGAGCAAGCCCTAAAACACTACGAATAATCCATATAAAACTGCTCATACAAATGAGCACCCACGACAAGAATCGTGCAATACTTAGCGATAACAAGCGAGTGAAAACGTCTCCAGCAGACAAGGTGGTGCTTTTGTTCCTCGGGCACGTTCACATACGGGCACTACGGAACGTCGCCATCTCCACAAACACACACCAACCGTGCACAGTTCTCCCTAGGATCGCGAGCTACTCTTAAGTCATCACTCCTGTGCCCAGGAGCAACGACTTAGGGGGCTTCTGTTCTGGACTGGACCGATGGCTAGGCATGGCCCAATTTACTTCTGCATCCAGAATGGCCCAATAGCCTAGATCCATCCAGTTGAGGACAAAGGGAACCGGTTTTCCCTCTGCCCCTCCACCGAGGAGAGATGGCCAGCCGGCCATCTTTGCCCATCCATCACATTCTTGCCTGTCACGCACAGGGCAGACATCAAGGGATGGCCTTAGTGCTCCTGCCTGGGATCATCTCCTGCCCCTCCGCCGAGGCAGATGGCCAGAATGACCCAATAGCCTAGATCCATCCAATTGAGGACAGAGGGAACCGGTTTTCCCTCTGCCCCTCCACCGAGGAGAGATGGCCAGCCGACCATCTCTGCCCATCCATCGTATTCTTGCCCGTCACGCACAGGGCAGACATCCAGGGATGGCCGTAGTGCTCTTGCCTGGGATCATCTCCTGCCCCTCCGCCGAGGCAGCTGCCCGGAATGACCAGCAGTCTCGATCCAGCCAGTTAAGGACAAAGGAAAGCCATTTTCCTCCTGCCCCTATGCTGAGGAAGGCTGACCAACTGATCTCTAGGGATAGAAGGCCAGCCCTACCCTACATTCCATCTCTGTCCATCATACATGGGACAACCATCCAGGACCAAGCAGGGATGCACCTGCTCGGAAACACTCCCCTGCCCAAAGCAACAGGCTAGTTCCGAGCAGGTCTGCCCCTCTCGCCGAGGAGAGATGCCCGACTGACCTCCAGGGACAGCTGCCCATCTCTGCCCTCTATCTCAACTCTGCCCATCATACACGGACAGTCATCCAGAACCTGGCCGGAATGCACCTGCTCAGAAACACTCCCCTGCTCAGCACAACGGCTAGTTTCGAGCAGACCTGCTCATTCCAACGACTAGTTCTGGCAGTTACCTATTTTTGGGGGATCCACGATCCGCCCCCGAATAATAGGGACCAATTGGCCATGCGCTGGGGGCACTATATAAACCCTCTCACTTGAGAGGGTCAGGTATCCAATAATCATCCTAAGAACTCATACTTTGTACTTGCCCCGTTCTCTCTGACCTTTTCTTACTTGAGCGTCGGAGTGCCTTGCAGGTACACCCCATCCTCCTCCTCCATTCCATCATCGTAGACGAAGTCTCTGGCCCACTTCAAGGTTCTGATCAACTGGTAAGATCAGTTATTGTTGTTCTTAAGACCCTAAACCCTAGAGTTTTAATGTTGAATGTTATTTTATTTTTGTTGTTGCTATTGTTATTGTTGTTGTTCATTATTATATGTTGTTGTGATTGAGAATGAGATTTTCACTCGCTGAGCTCTATCTCGATTGGGAGTGAGATTTCAATCTCGATCTGATATAGCTTCTAACCTGTGTGAGTTTAAGAACCATTGTGGAGATTTTTACTCGCTCATCTTCACGAACCATGAACTACTACAAAAAGTATATACTATAACGTCTATTTTACCAAGGTTCATTGAAGGACTGTGGTGACATCTTTAAAATCAAGCGCCATCAATTATATTTATTTTTTAAATAAATATAATTTACATATTACCACAATTGGATAAAGTAACCATGGAGAAATTCCGTAAAGTTCATGGGTTCGAATCTAAATGCCAGCAAATTTGTGATTTCTTTAATATTATAGTGGCACATTTCTTTTTTATTTATTTTTAAATTAAATATAAGTGTCTGCCCCAACAACATGAATCCATGGCCTTCCTAACAAGCATATATAAGCTGGAATGATATCCATCACTTGGAAAGTGATAGTAAACAAATGTGGTCCAAATGGATAAATAGATCAACCTCACTTGTAACTTGCCTCCTAGAGCCATCAAAGGCTCTCACGACTAAGGCACTAGCCTTCATCTCAGACCCTTCTACAAGTAATTGACTTAATTTGTCCTTGGGCATCACATTAAGCGAATAACTAGTATCCTTCAAGACTCGAGTCAATATAGTATCCATGCATGTGATAGATATGTGCAAAGCTTTTTTGTGGGCAATCCCTTCAGCAGGTAGCTCAGAGTCATTGAATCCTAAATACCAGCTGGCTGTAATGTTTGTAGCCACTTCATCAAATTAATCAACAATGATGTCATGCATCATGTGTGCAGCATTTAGGACTTTCATTCAGGCTTTTTTGTGTGCCTTAGAACTCAACAACAAGCATAAGATTGAAATCTTGGACAGTGCATGCCCCAACTGACCCACGATTTTAAAGTCACTTTTTCTGATCAATATGAAGAACTCATGGCTTTCCTTTGGCAAGACATCCTTCTTATGTTTTTCAGCCTGAGCTTGTTCATCCACCACTTCTTTGCCTTTGGAAGTAGCTTATGCTGACTTGCTTGTGGTATCCTTTACAACATGTGGCGCATTTGTCGCAACCGTATTGGTAGGAATATATGTTGATGCCCCTTTTTGTTGAGAAGGAGTTGTTGAAACAATCTTCTTTGTAGGAGGAGCAACTGTTGGTGGTGAAACTGCCTTTGGAGTGAATTTAGGAGCAAAAACATGACCACTACGAGTCATGCCCCCTGTCCCAGCTATGTTGACTATCTAGGCTTCTAATAACTGTATTGATTTATCTCCCACATATGTGGTGGTGTCATACCTCTAAGGCACTGCCTTGGTACTCTGATAAGGAAACTACCCATGAACACATATATTTATTGGTTGGATCTTCTTCACAGAAACCTCAACTTGCTTCTTTCTGTATATGATGGTGATAGGCTCTATGGTTGATACCTCTTCGATAACTTTGGCCTTGATGAATTGAATCACCCCCTAATTCATCAAGTCTTGCACACAGTTCTTCAATCCAACACATTTATCAGGCTCTGTTTCACAAATAGGACAATCATTATGGAGGTCTTCGAAGAAACCATGTTTTGAAACTTCTTCACAACAACTATCATGGGATTTTTAACCTCACCAACCTTTTTAACCACTTCTGTGCATTCTTCTTCCTCGATCACACTAACCACCGGCCCATTGTGGGAAGACAAATGATTAGTCTTCACATTAGGCTGCTCTTTAGAGAAAGACAAAATCTTCTGATCAATGAGCTCTTGTACCTTAATCTTGAAAAACATATAATCTTCCGTGGAGTGCCCTTTGTATCTGGCATGAAACACACACAATGCATTAGGAATGTGCCTTGGGTGATAAGGGAAAACAGCAGGTGGTATCTTCTTTGTCACAATTGCCCCCACATGGACAAGGTAGGGTAGCAATTGAGTATAAGATACATGAATCTTGTCAAATTAAGGTCGTCTTCCATTCTGATTATTATTTCCACGTCTATTCTACCATTGGCCTTGGTTACTATTGTTTTGAGCAAGTTGTTGATTTTGGGGAGCTTGAGTTTGTGGAGGTTGTTGATATTGAGGCGGTGTTTGATACTGAAATGGTTGTTGTCGGTATTAGGCCGCAATAACATATGGATATGGGTAATATGGCATAAGAGCCATATGAGCTTGAAATTGTGGATGAACATTTTCCATCACAACGCTTGTCTCCCCTTCCTTTTTCTTGGCGAAGCTACCTTGAGGTTTCTTAGCCACTTCCAGTTGATTAGCAGCGCCAGCAATTTTTCCAGTCTTTAACCCATTTTCAATGTGTTCCCCTATTGTTACAACGTCAGAGAAGTTGGAGGACATGTGTCACGCCCCAATTTTGACCCTGAATCATCGATTTGATACATTTATCATAGCATTAACATCACCTACATAACATAACATGAACTTCATCTTACATAATGCCTAAATTGTCGACGAGAATAATTTTTTGGATATATAGAAAGTCCGGTTGAATCATTTATCAAATGTACGTGAAATTAGCTGGCTAAAAATTTAAAGATCGGGATTGCATACATCAGTATTACTAATCCACGATTCGCGTAGTTTAACCTGGCGTGCTCGTTTTATTTTTTTGACTACTTTTTCAATCACATTTTGATCATCCTGAGCCTTTTAACCGGTCACTTTTTATTTCAAAATTTGATCAAAACTTGTATGTTTCCGAGAAGTTTATTTCGTGCTGATCATTTTAGTGCATTCAGTTTAGTTTTCCAGACACTTTTGTGCTCGGTTTTTATTCATATTCAGTCGTTTTATTTTTATTCTTTTCTCAAAATATTCAAAAAATTTAAATAGAAATTTTCACATATTCATTTTATTTTTATTGTGTTTATCTTTAAAGATGTGAATTCTATTTGATTTAATTAATTTAATTTCATTTAAAACAATTAAAGCTTATAGAAAGGACATTCTAGATATTTTTTTAATTGGTTAGCAATTGTGTTTCTTTGATTTAATCTTGACCATCTAATTCTGATTAATCAATGGTTCATATTAGTTATCCATGTTTATTTTTATCCTCTAATAAAAAAATCAGTTAATAATAATATTAATAATATCAAAAAATAAAGAAAAATAGCTTCTCTTCCAATTACATGGCACCACGTGTCTACCCCAACAAATCCTAAGATGACACGTTACTTTCTCTCTCTCTCTCTCTCTCTCTCTCTCTCTCTCTCTCTCTCACGTCATTGATTCATCCACACTGCCAGCTAGCTCACAAAGAGGAATCTTTTGCTCTCCCTCTAAAAACGGAGCACGTGGAAAGGTAGAGACAGGAAGAAATAAATTTTTACAAAAGAAGGAGAAAAAGGTGTGTCATGGGGAGAGAGGCCATGCTAGAATGAATAAAGAGTCTCATACTCACTATCAGAAAAGAAAAACAAAAATGCAAAACTTTCTTTCCTTGGCTGGGAATCACTCTCCACCCATTTCAAATTGATTCCTTGAGCCACCTTCTTCTCTTTAATCCACCCTCCGCCACCACATAAAAACCTCCTTCTATTACAACCAAACAATTGCCAAGTACCACCGGCTTCTGCATACTCCAGCGCGACCCACCTCACTCATATTCAACTAACAACATAATCCTTCAATACCCCCCTTCCACACTTTCACGTCCTCTGTTCATACTATAAACACTTTCTTCCTAACCCATATCTTACCATTTCTTCTTCTTAAACCGTCTACCACCACCAAATTCAAACACACCACCCTCATAGTAACCGTCATGTACACAATATCACACTATGAACTAGTTCCTCAACTCAAACCGCTACTCAAGACTATTGGAATTCAACCACAACCTATGGAGAATTACACTCAATCTTGATCTCAAGATTGTTTCCACTCACACCATTCAATGAAATAAAAGGTTGAGAAAGAAAGAAAAATAACGTTGGAGAAGAAGATGAGTATTCTGCAAAGTTTCTCTCTGCCCACAAGCTGTGGAAACCTTGTTAATATTGCAACTGCAAGTGATTACAAGTTCTTAACTCCAAGTTTACACAATAAGGGTTTCTCCCTATTTATAGATTTAGGTTAGCTTGCACCCCAAGCTAAAGCCCAAAACTATAAAAACCCAAAATAGCTAACATTACTAAAATAGGCCTAAGTCGAAATCCTGTGTAAAGCAACCTGCTTCGACATTCGACACACTAATACAACTCGACACACACACATTAGGCTAATTCGACTAATCCTTGTTTCTGTCGAGCTACACTGCTACGACACAAGTAATTACAACTCAACACACCACTTAATTCGTTATGTATAAGCTATCTACATTCATCATAGACCTTAGTTTCTTGAACACTTCGACCTGCACTCCTTTCTTCATAATGTCTGTAATCTGATTCTCAGTTCTGCAGTGTTCCAAGTTCATTTTCCCTTCTGTTACCTGCTCTCAAAGATAATGGAACCTCATTTCGATGTGCTTGCTTCAACCATGTGCTATTAGATTCTTTGCCAGGTTGATAGCTGACATGTTGTCGATCTTCATGGTAATTTCTCCATGACTCTTCCCTGTAATCTCTTCGACAAGGTTCACCATCCATGTTGCTTGACATGCACAAAGAGAAGCAGTTATGTACTCTTCTTCGCATGATGACAATGGCACTACTGGCTCCTTTCTCGAACTCCAAGCAAATGGTGCACCACCTAACATAAACACATATCCAACTGTGGATTTTCGATCCTCAGCACCACTACAGCAACTTGAGTCAGTGTATTCCACTAACTTGCATTCTTTTCCTTAATCAGCTGCAGGAAATGAAATTCCATAGTCGAGAGTTCCTTTCAGATACCTCAGTATCCTCTTCGTCGCAGCTAGGTGTGATACCTTTGGCTTCTGCATGAACCTACTTACCATACCCACACTGTATGCTAAGTCAGGCCTTGTGTGACAAAGGTATCGAAGTGACCCAATAAGTCTTCTATATTAGGTTAGGACGACATCATCTTCATCTGAATCTTTCGACAGTTGCAATCCAGTCTCAGCTGGAGTCGAGGTTGGATTACAATCTTGCATCTCAAATCTCTTGAGTATTTCGCCTGCATATCTTTTTTGGTACCACTCTTGTAGAATTCGATGCCAAGGAAATATGAGAGATTTCCCAAGTCTGACATTTCAAACTCCTTACTTAGGTCATGTTTGAAATATTCGATCTCCTTTTTGCAACTTCCTGTTATCAACGGATCATCGACATAGAGACATAGTATAAGAAATTCACTATTGCTTCTCCTTACATATACTCCATGCTCAGTTGTGCACTTCACAAATTCTTTCTCCCTTAGAAAGCTGTCAATTTTCTTATTCCAAGCTCTGGGAGCTTGCTTAAGTCCATACAGAGCTTTGTGCAGCTTGTACACCTTTCTTTCTTCGCCTTGTTTCACAAACCCAACTAGTTGTGCAACATAAACTTCTTTGTCTAAGGGTCCATTCAGGAATGCATATTTCACATCCATCTGACATGTGTGCCAATTGTTCATGTTTGCTAGACCAACAACCAATCTGATTTTTTCGATCCAAGCAACAGGTGCAAAAACTTCATCAAAGTTAATTCCTTCCTTCTGTAGAAATCCTTTCGCTACAAGTCTCGCCTTGTGTCGAGTTGCCTCTCCTTTAGGATTCAATTTCACCTTGTAAACCCATTTCACATTGATTGCCTTCTTGCCTTGAGGCAATTCGACAAGTGACCAAGTGTTGTTGACTTCGATGGACTATAACTCCTCATTCATTGCTTTCACCCACTTCAAATATTTCAATGTTTCAGATGCGTTGACTGGTTCAACATATGCATAAAAAGCATGGTGTACTAGCTCACCTTCTTCATCGACCACATCATCTGATTCTTCACATGAGATCCTCATTGAATATTTTTTACCATTCTTAGTACAATCCTATTCCGTAAGCTCATCCATTATCACATCCCTGCTAATCACTACTTGCTTGTTCACTGGGTCAAACAACTTGTATCCTCCAGCCGAATGATATCCTATAAGGATCATTTGACTCGACTTGTCATCAAGTTTTCTTCTCAACTGATCTGGAATATGTCTATGTGCTATAGATCCAAACACCTTTAAATGACTTAGGCTAGGCTTGACACCAGACCAACATTCTTCTGGCGTGATTCCTTCTAGCTTCTTCATCGTACATCTATTCAAGATGCATGTTGCTGCCGACACAGCTTCTCCCCATAATTTTTTGGGTAGATGATTGCCTTTCAACATGCTTCTCACCATATTCATGATGGTTTTATTCTTCCTTTCTGCAGTTCTATTCTACTATGGAGTGTAGGGTGGCACCACCTCATGCGCAATCCCTTCTTTCTCACATAATGCATCAAAATCTTTCGACACATACTCTCCACCACCATCAGTCCTCATAGCTTTCGACCACTTTGACTTTCGACCATAGATTTAAATTTGGCAAATACCTCGATCACTTCACTTTTCTTCTTATTAGTTCTGAAATTGGCAGCAATTTTGGTAAAACAAAGTGTTGCATCAAGTTGTCTTACTTGATGTCTTGACATGTTGGCTCTAACATTCTGAGTTGGTGTGTTTTAGTATTGCAAGGATTTTGGGCATGATGTCGAACACGATGTTCTGACATCAGTTGACAGAACTTCAAGTTCAGTGTTTTTATGTGCTGCGTTTTTTTATATATCTTGGGAGATTTTGTTTGAGAGATTGCAGGCGAATTTATTGGAGAAGATTTGTTTTGATACGATCAATTCCTGTTACTTTGTGGAGTATATTTTGTCACTATTTTTAGGGAAAAAAGATTTGGAGTTTTATCAGTTTTAATTGAGAATTAATTCTGAGAATTATTATTGCCCAGGCCCAAGAATCTGTTTCTATTTAAAGGAGTCTCAACCCTACTTAGAAACGACGAAGACTAGAGATTTAAGAATGGGTGTCAAGTGTTAGGGTTTGTGTTTTCGTCTGTTATTTGTGAGCCATTCATTCATCTTTCAGATGCTTGAATTGGACTGATTGTTTGAGTTGTATGTTATCCACTCTAGGCTTTTAAGCACGAGTGTTTGTTCTTCATTGAAGCTTTTAAGCAAGATCAAGTATTGTCATTGAAGTATGATCTTCTAATATTTGTAATTTTTCAATTGTCTTCATTGTTGTGATTGAGGGGGAGTGAGAGGTGTCTCATATCTAAGAGTGTCTTAGGTAGAAGTTTCATTGGGTAGTGATTAAGTGAGTAGATTGTCAACTTGTGTGTTAATTGTAGAGTCTACGAATTGATACTACTAATAGTGAATTTCCTCCCTGGCTTGGTAGCCCCCAGACGTAGGTTGTTAGACCGAACTGGGTGAACAATTCTCTGTGTTTATTTATTGCTTTTAAGTGCTGTTACTTTTACTGTCTTGTTCATATAGCAGATATTGATGTTGTGACATCTCACTCAACATCACATTTATGATACCAGAATTTCAATTGGTATCAGAGCAGGCATCCCGCTTTGTATCTGGGTGAGATCTAGGGATGTTACTTTCTGGTGCAATGGACAAGGAGAGTGGTGGATTTGTGAATAGACCCCCTATTCTAGATGGATCAAATTATGACTATTGGAAACCTCGCCTGGTTACTTTTTTGAAGTCTTTAGACAGTAGGGCTTGGAAGGCTGTTTTGAAATAATGGAAACATCCTGTCATTGTGGGAGAAGATGGTCAGTCAAAGCTGAAACCTGAAGAAGATTGGACCAAGGAAGAAGATGAACTTGCTCTTGGAAATTCTAAGGCTTTGAATGCCTGGTTTAATGGTATTGACAAGAACATTTTCAGGTTGGTCAACACATGTGACGTGGCTAAGAAGGCTTGGGATATCCTGAAAACAACTCATGAAGGAACCTCCAAAGTCAAGATGTCAAGACTTCAGCTTCTAACAACAAAGTTTGAAAATTTAAGAATGAAGGATGAAGAGACCATTCATGACTTCCACATGAATATACTTGAACTGTCAAATGCTTCTAGTGCCCTAGGAGAAAGGATGTCTGAAGAGAAGCTGGTAAGGAAGATTCTCAGATCTCTCCCCAAGAGATTTGAAATGAAGGTGACTGCTATAAAGAAAGCTCAAGACAATAGCCAGATGAGGGTAGATGAATTGATTGGTTCACTTCAGACATTTGAATTAGGGTTGAATGATAGATCTGAAAAGAAGGTTAAAAGCATAGCTTTGGTGTCTAGTATAGAAGATGATGAGAAAGAGTGTGGTCCTGAAACTCAGGAGGAGCTATCCAATGCCATTGTTCTGCTAGGAAGACAGTTTAATAAGGTTTTGAAAAGAATGGACAGGAGCTATAAACCTAATGTCAAGAACATCACATCTGACATCAACAGGTCAGGTGATCAGATGACGAAAATAAGAACTGAGGAGAAGCATAATAATGACAAAGGAATCCAATGTCATGGTTGTGAGGGTTATGGTCACATCAGAGCTGAATGCCCTACATATCTTAAGAAGCAGAAAAAGGGCTTATCTGTGTCCTGGTCTGATACTGAAAGTGAGCAAGATGAAGAGACTTCCAAGCATGTTAGGGCATTGACTGGAAGGTATATATCTGATGATGATTCTAGGAATGAAGAGAGTACATATGATGAGCTAACTGTTCTTATAGAGAGCTATTCATTAAAAGTGAAGAAGCCTGTCAAGAAGGGGAGAGGCAGAAGAAGATTATTACTCAACTCAAGGCTGAAAAGACAGAGCATTTGGAAAGCATTGCCAAGCTGGAAGATGAAGTATCTGTTCTGAATTCTAAACTTGAATCTATGTCCAAGTCTATCAGAATGCTGAATAGTGGAACTAATGTTCTAGACAAGATTCTTAATGTTGGAAGAACTGCAGGAGACAAAAGTGGGTTGGGGTTCAACAGTGGATCTGCTTCAAATTATTTTATTCCTAGTTCCAAGCCAGTGATATTGAAACAGATGTTGAAACATCCTGACAGGACTCCCTCTAGGAAGAAATTCAGGCACTGGAGATGCCATCATTATGGGAGCTTTGGACACATAAAGGCTTTATGTTATAAGTTACATGGGTATCCTAAGAGTGCTCCTAATTATGCACCCAGACAGGTCATTCATAAAGGTAATCAAGTCATCAAGCAAAAGAAGCAATGGGTCTCCAAAACCGATGTTGTTAACTTGATAGCTCATACTTCTCTTAGAGTCTCCACTAAAGAAGAATGGTACTTTGACAGTGGCTGTTCAAGACACATGACAGGAGTGAAGAATTTGCTGGTGGATGTTAAACTTCATTCTTCTGGCCATGTGACTTTTGGTGATGGTGTCAAAGGAGAAATCAAGGGTGTGGGAAAGCTGAATTGTGAAGGTGCACCTAGACTTGATGATGTACTGCTAGTCAAGGGGTTGACAGCAAATTTGATCAGTATTAGTCAACTATGTGATGAAGGACTCATAGTTAATTTTACAAAAGCTAAGTGCATTGTCACAAATGAGAAATGTGAAGTTATCATGAAGGGTGCTAGGTCTAAGGACAACTGTTACCTATGGGTGTCACGAGACTCAAGTTCCTCCACATGTGTTCTTGCAAAAGAAGATGAAGTCAAAGTATGGCATCAAAAGTTGGGACATCTACATCTGAAGGGAATGAAGAGAATCATATCAACAGAAGCTGAAGACAGAAGTGTAAATCCCAGTCCTACTGCTGCTGAACCTGAACCAGAGCAGCCTAACAAGGGACCATCCATTAGAGTGCAAAAGGACTACCCAAAAGAGCTTATCATAGGTGATCCAAACTCAGGAGTTACCACTAGGTCAAGAGAAGTTGTGTCAAATTCTTGCTTTGTATCCAAAATTGAGCCCAAAAATGTTAAAGAAGCCCTGAAAGATGAATTTTGGATTAATGCCATGCAAGAAGAGCTGGGACAATTCAAAAGGAATGAAGTGTGGGATCTTGTACCAAGGCCTGATGGAATAAATGTGATTGGCACCAAGTGGGTTTACAAGAATAAATCTGATGAACAAGGAATGGTCACCAGAAATAAGGCTAGACTGGTTGGCCAAGGTTACACACGGGTAGAAGGAATTGATTTTGATGAGACTTTTGCTCCTGTGGCCAGACTGGAATCTATCAGGTTACTCTTAGGCGTGGCTTGTAATCTCAAATTCAAGTTATTCCAGATGGATGTAAAGAGTGCTTTCTTGAATGGGTACTTAAACGAAGAAGTCTATGTAGATCAACCCAAGGGGTTTATTGATCAAACATTTCCTAACCATGTCTACAAACTAAGGAAAGCTCTTTATGGATTAAAGCAAGCACCTAGAGCTTGGTATGACAGGCTTACTTAATTCTTGGCTCTGAATGGGTACAGAAAAGGAGGAATTGATAAGACATTGTTTGTCAAAGAGGAAGGAGGAAAACTGTTGATAGCTCAAATATATGTTGATGACATAGTGTTTGGTGGGATGTCAGAAGCAATGGTTCAACATTTTGTGAAGCAGATGCAGTCTAAGTTTGAGATGAGTCTTGTTGGTGAGCTCAGCTATTTTCTGGGTCTGCAAGTTAGACAAATGGAATACTCCATATTTATCTCTCAGAGCAAGTATGCAAAGAACATAGTCAAGAAGTTTGGTATGGAGAATGCTAATCACAAGAGGACACCTGCTCCTACTCACCTGAAGCTGTCCAAGGATGAACATGGAGTGAGTGTGGATTAAAGCCTATACAGAAGCATGATTGGAAGCCTACTGTATCTCACAGCTAGCAGACCTGATATCTCCTTTGCTGTAGGAGTTTGTGCCAGATATCAATCTGAACCTAAAGTTAGCCACATGAATCAAGTGAAGAGAATTCTGAAATATGTGAATGGTACTAGTGACTATGGCATACTATACAGTCATGGATCAGGTACTGAACTGAGTGGATATTGTGATGCTGACTGGGCAGGAAGTGCTGATGATAGAAAAAGTACTTCATGAGGATTCTTCTTCTTAGGGAACAATCTTATCTCGTGGTTTAGCAAAAAGCAGAACTGTGTGTCTCTCTCTACTGCTGAGGCTGAGTACATAGCAGCAGGAAGTAGTTGTTCACAACTTGTTTGGATGAAGCAAATGTTAGCCGAATACAATATCAAGCAAGATGTCATGACATTGTACTGTGATAACCTGAGTGCTATCAATATCTCCAAGAACCCAATTCAACATAGCAGGACTAAGCATATTGACATACGTCATCACTTTATAAGAGATCTGGTTGAAGATAAAGTGGTTGCTTTGGAACATGTTGCTACTGAAATGCAATTAGATGATATTTTTACTAAGGCCTTAGATGCAAATCAATTTGAAAATTTAAGAAGAAAATTAGGGATTTGCATATATGAGGATTAGTAGAATTTTTTTTTGAAGTGCAGGAAGGTGATTGTTGGTGCAGTTGTCTTATGTGTGTGAGCTTATCTCTTTGGTGAAATTGACAAAAGAAGCAGTTTGGAGGACTGACTCATGTTTCCTTCTCAGTTTGGTTGTAGTAAGAAGCAGTTTGGTGTAGTTTTTATAATTCAAATGGAAACCCTTATTTGTATCGCCTGGTCAGTCAAAGTTGTTTGGTGTCTGTGCACCTCTCTCTGTTGAGTAATGTTTCACTCTTCCCAAGCTAAGTTACAACAATTTTTCTTGGTATTTGACCATGTTTGACTAAGTGTCAGAACATTGGGCTTGCTGCTCATAGTGTTCTTTTGGCCAATTATGGCTAAAAAGGGAGAGAGAGAGTAGGAGAGTAGAGTGACTTTGGCTTTGCTGTAGTTCTGTGTTCTGGAGTGGATGTTCTGTGATGTTCTGATGATTTTTTGCTGGTTTTTAGATACGTTGTGGTTCTGCTGCAGGTTCTCTGATATGTGTTTCTACTGTTGTTTCTCTGTTGTGTGCTGATATTGTTTTAGCCAAAATTTGCCAAAGGGGGAGATTGTTAGTTCTGAAATTGGCAGCAATTTTGGTAAAACAAAGTGTTGCATCAAGTTGTCTTACTTGATGTCTTGACATGTTGGCTCTAACATTCTGAGTTGGTGTGTTTTAGTATTGCAAGGATTTTGGGCATGATGTCGAACACGATGTTCTGACATCAGTTGACAGAACTTCCAGTTCAGTATTTTTATGTGCTGCGTTTTTTTTATATATCTTGGGAGATTTTGTTTGAGAGATTGCAGGCGAATTTATTAGAGAAGATTTGTTTTGATACGATCAATTCCTGTTACTTTGTGGAGTATATTTTGTCACTATTTTTAGGGCAAAAAGATTTGGAGTTTTATCAGTTTTAATTGAGAATTAATTCTGAGAATTATTATTGCCCAGACCCAAGAATCTGTTTCTATTTAAAGGAGTCTCAACCCTACTTGGAAAAAACGAAGACTAGAGATTAAAGACTGAGTGTCAAGTGTTAGGGTTTGTGTTTTCGTCTGTTATTTGTGAGCCATTCATTCATCTTTCAGATGCTTGAATTGGACTGATTGTTTGAGTTGTATGTTGTCTACTCTAAGCTTTTAAGCACGAGTGTTTGTTCTTAATTGAAGCTTTTAAGCAAGATCAAGTATTGTCATTGAAGTATGATATTCTAATATTTGTAATTTTTCAATTGTCATCACTGCTGTGATTGAGGGGGAGTGAGAGGTGTCTCATATCTAAGAGTGTCTTAGGTAGAAGTGTCATTGGGTAGTGATTAAGTGAGTAGATTGTCAACTTGTGTGTTGATTGTAGAGTCTACGAATTGATACTACTAATAGTGAATTTCCTCCCTGGCTTGGTTGCCCCCAGACGTAGGTTGTTAGACCGAACTGGGTGAACAATTCTCTGTGTTTATTTATTGATTTTAAGTGTTGTTACTTTTACTGTCTTGTTCATATAGCAGATATTGATGTTGTGACATCTCACTCGACATCACATATCTGATACCAGAATTTCACTTCTTGATCAGGTAAGTCCATAATTTTCGACTGAAATCATCTATGAACGTGACAAAGTATCTGTTACCTCCAATCGAATCCATCTGGATATGACCACATACATTAGAGTATATGACTTCAAGAATTGCCTTCGACTTGCTTCCTGCATCCTTGCTGAAGCTATTCTTATGTTGTTTCGCATGAACACATTCTTCACACACTTCACTTGGAATGTCGATTTCTGGTAATCCTGAAACCATATTTCTTCTATTCAAATCTCTGATGTCTTTGAAGTTGAGATGGACAATTTGATAATGCCATAACCATTCATCTCTGCTAGCTGCAGTTGCAAGGCACTTATGCTATATCACATTAATTTCAATCTTGAAGGTTCTATTCTGAGACATTTGAGCCTTCAAGATTAACCTACCACCTGAGTCGAGAACTCTCATCATCTTGTCTTCGATCGACACCTTGTAATTCTTTTCGACCAACTGTCTTATACTAAGCTAAATACTCTTCATGCCTAGTATGTACAACACATTGGAAACTACTGACCTCTTGCCATCTTTCCTCATAATCAGAACATCACCAATACCTTCAGCTGCTAGAGTATTGTCATTTGAAAATTTCACCATATTCTTCATTGAGGATTTCATGTTAACAAACCAATCTTTCCTTCCACTCATATGTGATGAGCATCCTGAGTCCAAGTACCACTGATCCTGGAATCTTTCTTCATCTCTTGTTATGACCATCAGCAACATCTCTTCTTCTTCATGTTTCACCAGTTTTACATCAGTTTCTTGATTCTTCTTCTTTTCTGGACAATTACTAAAATAGTGACCATACTTTTGACAATTGAAACACTGAATGCGACTTTTGTCAGGTTTTCGGCCACCACTTCTTCCTCTACCTGCAGCACCACCTCTTTGGTTGCCTTGATTCCAGGTGTAATACCTCAAAATTTACCTTCATGTTTTCTCAATAATGGGTCTATGCTTTACTCATTTGCATTTCATAGTAGGTCATAGATTGCATAGCATGGCATTCAGCATAGGGCATGGGATCAAGGAACTTGGTCCGTATTCTCAAGTCTTAAGCTTCAACGTGGCTCATGGGGTTCATCATATCTTCTTAAGGTCAAGCATGGCAAAGAATTTCAAGTGGATCTCTTCCTCCTGATCAGAGGAACCAATTAGGGTTTGTGAATCAAAGGGACTTCTTGTTGAACTTTGGGGATTCAAGCATGTTTTTATGGTTTCCATATGCTCACAAGTGTTCATGGATGGAGATTTGGTTGATGGTTCATGGTGAAGAATGTTCAGTGGATCAGTTGCTGGTGAAATAAGCAAAAGTCAACTGTAAAGGAGAAAGTCAACTGTGGAATTTTGAGGGTCTTTTCATGGTTTTCAAGGTCTCACATCCTCATATGGTTTTCAATTGTCAAGATTCATGCCATTATTCAAAAATCAAGGGTTTGTGCAAAAGTTACTAAATTTGGAAATTGACCTATAATAAAAACTTTCCATTTTTGGCAATTTTTCCACCACATTCAACTTGACTTTTCATCATCAAGGAAGCTCCAAATGAATTTTCCTCCAACATCGAAGTTGAAGATCTTTCTCTCCCTTTTCCAAAAAGTACTAGAACATCTCCATATCATTTGTGGAACTCTAGTTATGGTCAAAAGATGGCAAGGTGTATTTTGAGGTTTTCCATATATCACTTTTTTCCACCTTTTGTATTTTGGCACAAAGGGACTTGTAATTGATTTTGTTGGTTCATGTCACATTGCAATATCAAAATACACTTCATTTGGCACAAGATTGGCTTTTGAATCAAGTTATTTCATGACTTATTTCTCATTATTTTCACACTATGCAAATTTGCAATTGATTCAACACTTACAAACCAAGAAAGTACAAGGCCCAAATTCAATTCAGAGGTGATGCATGAGTAAATTGGAGGTGAATCATGCTGATGGCAAGGGGGTTCACACGTGTGGATTAAGAGTGGTAGCACAAAATGCATTTTTGCAATTTCATTTTATTTTCTCATTTTATTTTATTTTTGGCATCTGAATTAATTAATTGCTTAATTTTCTTCTTTTAATTGTTTCACTTGCACACTTTAATTTGCAAAATTTATTTCTCATCATCTATAAAACATTTTCAATCCATTCTTTTTGCATTTGTTAGATGACATTCTGAATTGCATAAAAACATTTTTGTTTCATTTTTAAAACTTTTCCATATTGCATTTTGGTCCCTCTCCTTTGCATATTGATACATGGTGCTTACTTGACCCTTGCCTAATTGTTTGATTGGCTTAACTTGGGAATTTTTGTGAGATCTTTTAGCATGTGGTTGTCTTCTGACCTAGTTCATTTTAACTTAAATTTCATAATTGTTAAATGTCATATGATGCGTGTTTGCTTATTTGTGCCTATGTGATTTAAGCATGACTATATCTTGACACTTCTTTGCACATCTTGACTTGTGGTTCACCTTTTGACAAGCTCTTTAACTCTTTTTGATCCAATCTTTTTGCATATGTTACTTGACTAAGTTAACTTCCATTTGATTATTTTTTGGGATTTTATTGAGCCACTTTACTATTTTTTATTGTTTTTTATTTTTGGTGCAAGTTTGATTGAGGTATACTTTGATACATGATCTAGTTTGAGTGCATTTGCTTACTTGTGATGGAGTGATACTTGAGATGTTTTTATGGTATGATCATGTTCTATTTGAGATTACTTGTGGTTTTGAAATCATCCTCATTTGATCATTTTCAAATTTGTTCTTGATTTTACAAGTTGATGTTGTTTTGGACTTGAATTTTGTGATATGTTCAACCTAATCTTGTGATGGCTTCTTTGTGTGAATTCACTCATGTATGAAACCTTTTGTTTGACTTGTATGATATGCTTGAGGTTCTGGTCCTCTTGACTTAAGGTTCATTATGTGACTTTCATTTCACTTTATGCCTCACACTTCTTTGTTTACTTGCATGAATGATAAATGAATGTCTTTCTCAATTTTGATACATGTTTTGAATGTGTTGCTTGATGTTTGAACTTGTATGACTTGAGTTTGATCATGGCATGATGCTAATGTGTATGCTACTTCCATTTGGGTTCATTACTTTATTTTCATCTCACTTGATCATCATGGTTTGAATTATGTGATGCATATCATCCCCTTTGCTTTGTAACTTCTTTGGTGCATATTGTTGCATAATGTGAATCCCTTTTGCACATGTGAATTGTTGATGATGATATGATGTGAGTTTTGGTCTTGTTTCCTTTTCATCTTGCCTCCTTCATTTCATCTTGATAAGAAGTTCATTGGTGTTTATTTGCACATCTCTCACAAGTATGCTTGCATTCTTTCATGTTTAGCTTTGAATGTTTACTTGATTTGGTTTTGCATTGATCTTTGAAACATGACTGTTGGTTTGAGTTGGACATTTATGATATGATGTGCTTGCTGCCACTTATTGTGTCTCATTTCTCTTCTTCTTCTTCTCTTTCACTCTCCTCATCCCATGAATCTCAAGACTTGTTCAAGTCTTGGATTCCTTCCCTTTAGAGCTACCTAGTCCAACTTAATTTTTGATTAAGCTTGGAGTAGGATTAGCATTAGGTTTAGGTAGTCTTTTCTTCTAAACCTCACTAACCATAGGACATCCATGCATGATAACATTAGGACTCTTAGTTTCCCTTTAGAGTTTCCTTTGTGTCGTTTCTCTTCTCATCTCAAAACTTCTTCAAAACACGTAATAAAGGTTAACGTGTATTGCGCTTGAGCCTTCTATGTGGGAAGTGGGGAATGAGGGGCTTCCTCTCATTCTTCTAGGATACCTAGTGTACATCCTGTTGGGGACGATGCGCGAAGTATTCGTTCCTGTATTTAAGACTTTGGTTCAATGCAAGTTACAAATAACTGTAAAAAACACTTCTTGCTAAAAAACTTCAAACAAACACTAACGTCTTTCCTTCGGGAATTCTTTTCTCATCTCACTCATCTCTCAACGTACGAACATGCTTCTTCTCGTTCTCTTGCAAGACGGTAACGCCTAAGTCTCGATACAGCGAGCTACAACACCTAAGCTAGAACGTAAGTCGTTCCCTAAAAAACACAATCCACCCCTAGTGAGGGGAACTACGTCGCTCTGATTCTCATGCTCCCGATGAGATACGTAGGCAGTGGGGTAGGGCCCATGCGAGCACTTATTTTATTTTCCCTACATTTGTTTATCTTTCTCTCTCCTTTCTTTTTTCCGGTTCTCCAGCTAGCAGTCCCTTTCCCTTTCCAGCAGCAGTGGAGCTCCAGTTGACGACACCCTTTGATCGAGACAAGCAAGCGTGGATCCCATCGGGTACGATGGACGCGTGGGGGCGCTAATACCTTCCTCACGTGTAACCGACTCCCGAACCCTGTTCTCTTGGTCGCAAGACCATGCTCTTTCCTTTCCCTCGGGTTTATGCAGTGTTTCCTTTCCCTCTCGTGGGATAAATACACATTGCCAGCGACTCTGTTTCGGTGCCACTTTCGCGTTTGTACTTGGATGAAAATCCCGGGAGCGACAGCTGGCGACTCTGCTGGGGACCCTGGTTGACCTCTTGCTGGTCCATCTCTTTTAGCGAGTCAATCCTAGCGCTTGTCTGTTTCTTTTCATTGGGTGTTTTTATGGTGCTTTGTTTTGTTGTATATTACTGTATTTGCTATTTTATTTATTTTACTGTATTTACAGTTTTTATTGCATTACATTGCATTTTATTACTGTCATACTGGATATTACTGTGCCGTGCTGGCTGGTTTTCTGTTTGGCGGGTTGGGATGTTCTGAGAGATAAGCCCACTACCCAGGCTTGAGAATACACACAGGTTTTAGAGTGGATAGTCGTGACGCTTGCATGGGGGTGGCCATGTATTATCGTTCATGAGACCCACAACCAGACGAGGTTCTATCAGGAGCTACCTGCTACTGTGCGTTGGTACAGGCCAGTAGGTATTCTCTTGAGGGATTGTCGACTCTGGAGACCATTCCCGAGGACTCAGTTGCGGCACTCCTCCCGGGATGTGACAGTGGCAGACCACGTTCCGTGGCAAACCCATTGCACATTCTCGATCCGAGGACCCAATGCTGGGAACTTGCTATAGGACTTCCCTTTTGAAGTGAATCAGCGGACGACCTCTTTGATTGGCGATAGCATTGTATCCTTCGGGTTGAATGTGCTATTGCTTCTCAAACCTCTGAAGCTGAGGATCTTTCGTTTCTGTGAATCAGTTGAGGCCTCCTCAATTGGTGATGATGCCAAACCAGAAATGGTGAACGTATCATCATTTCTCGACCTGAGAGCCCAGGATACTGAGGATCTTAGTACCCACATGTGAGAAGGGCGGGTTGTTTACAGGTTTGCAGGTGACCGTGACCTTCTACCTACCCATTTGTTTTTGGATTCTTTGTCTCTACAGCCGTATCAGTGTGGTTATTCTGTTATCCCGATTTGACTCAAGAGTTTGTACAGAGCCTCAAGATTGTCCAGCCAGTTCAGCACAGATGCTTGATGCCTTGATCCCATGTCTGTTGCATTTGCATCATCATTCTTGCATACATGTTCTTGTATTTCCAAGGGATGTTAACTTTGAGACTTGCTACTGAGCATTTCCATCTGTTTCTTGTGGTTAGCGTAAGGGAAAATTTTGAATCAAAGCATAAGGACTCCTTGGAAATATTCGAACATGGCATTCTGCATTGCATTCTCATACTCATTTGCATAACAGGTGTTTGAAGCTGGTTGTTCTCATCCTGATCTAGTTCTCTTCAGAATTTTAGTCTTAACTTTTCAAGGAAGCTGGAAGTTGACCATGGATCAAGTCCAGGCAGAGTTGAGGGAAATACGAAGCCGAGTGGGGCAGTTTATGGGCGACATGCAAGCCTTGATTCAAGACCAGAAAATGTTGAAGGAGGAGGTCAACCAAATGAAGATTCAGATGAATCTGGTTATGGAAAATGTGAGAGGTGTGTTAAGCAAAGATAATACCCCCAGGGCTGAGGTCGTGGCTGGAATTGTCTCTTCTCCATTGTTTGAGGGATCCCTCCCAAAGGATGATGTGCCTAACATGTTTTCTGCACAACCTGGGTTTCCGGCATTTCCTCGTCAGCAACTACCTCTCGTCTGCCAAGACAACCCCAAGGCAAATAGGTACCCACCAAAGTCGAAGAAAGCTGACAGAATCTTTGATCCAATTCCTATGTCTTCTGCTTAGCTGTTGAGGTATTTACTTCAGCTCCGATTGGTTGAACTTCGGACGGTAAATCCTCCTCGTGGAAAACTCCCGTTCGATTACGATGCAAATGCCCATTGTGATTTTCACTCTAGCGCACCGGGGCATGATGTGGAAAAATGTAAAGCCTTTCATCATGTGGTTCAGGATCTGATTGACTTGAAAGCAATTGAATTCACGTCGGGCGACGTAAGCATACAAGGTGATCTTATTCCTGTTGCTGCGAAAGAAGTGAATATCCCGGTTTGCCCTCATGAAGTTGCACCAAGTCAGGGGCATTTCTCGCAACCTGTGGTCTTGGAATCCTCTCGTCCTCAACTGTTTCCTGTTCCTAAGCCAAGTTTAAGGAGGAAAGAGCCCGACCGAGAGGAAGGCCCAAGTAGGTATCGGCAACAGAGTTGTCACATGAAGAGTCAACAAAAGCCCAGAAGGCAGGAGAGGAAGTTTGATCCCATTACTGTTCCTTACAGTTATCTGCTTACCCGTTTACTTCAAGACTCTTTGATCGAACTAAAGGAAGCTTCTCCTGTTCCGTATCCTATTCCTCCGAATTATGACAAGAGTGTTAGATGCGAGTATCACTCGGGGACACAGGGGCATGCCATTGAAGATTGCAAGGTGTTTAGACACAAGGTGCAAGATCTCATTGACGTGGGGTTTATCATTTTCACTGAAGAGGGTCTGTACATTAACTGAAGTTCCCCAAGTGAGCACTTGAGACCACAAAGACATCTCCTGAAGTAATCAGTCCAGTCGGAGCCAAGCCTCCTCAGCAATGGCAATCTTTAGTTTCTTTACTGCATTTTCATACGTAGCTTTCCTTTGTTTGTTTAAACATTTGTCTGCATGTAAAAACTTGTTTGTGTTTGAATGTGGATTTTAATGCAATGATGTGTTGTTCCTGAAGTATCTTACTTTTATGCACTCATGTCATGTTTATATGCACTGCAATACCAACCTTTCTTGTCTAGACTCTTGGAGGGAGGATGACGAAATAAGAAAGCAGATTTCTAATGGTACGCTTTCGGATAAAACCCTGTTAAGGATGTGCAGGCATTGTTTCCAATTCACAAACATTGGAGAGATAAGGAGATAGACCTTTGTCAACCCCTTTGAGCCTAGTAGTAGGAGTTCTTTCTGAAAATGAAAAACCCTCAAATTTAACCCAGGGGCAGGGTAGGCGTTAGTTAATTTGACCGAGTGTTCAACTTTCAGAAGGAGTGTACATCTGAGGATCCATTACCTTCCATTCCACTATCAAGAGGTTAAGAGGTGTAGAACCACAATGGTTACTCCTCACCAACCGAAGAGTGAAATAGTCACAACCCTTTCAAACAAGTCAGGCAAAACGGTGTCACACGACTTGTTCAAAAAAAATAAGAAAAAAAAAAGAGAAAAAGAAAAAGCCTGCTAAGTCGAAAAACTTGAAGACAAGCGACTTAGGCAAAAGTTAGGGCATCCCGCTGGACTTCAAAATTGAAAACTCAAAAGAGTCAGTCCAGGAAAAAATTAGGGGACAAAAAGCAAAAGAATGAGAAAGCGAAAATCCAAAAGGATTACAAAGAAAATCCCCGATAAGAACAAAGTCGTGAGACTACAGACACGAAAGACAAAAGGGGTGACTGTTGCTCCAAAACCTCATCAGGTCTCGAACCATCGATTGCATGGGTTCTTTAAAAATCACAAAACCTTTTGAGAGACGAGCGCTTGTGTCAAATTAGCTGAACATAGGACTGGAGAATATCACAAAGAGTGGGTGGGTACCAATAAACTTTGAGCCATAAATCCTTTTTTCTCAAAACTGTGAACCAGACCACGTTACAACCCTTAAAAGTCCTAATTGAAACAGGGTTTAGTCTGAAGGCGTACTTCAACGAGACAGCGTTCCTGACTCCCATGAGTTGTGCTAATAAGATTTTTGTTGGTGTTGCATGTGCGTATTGCTTTCCTTTCAAAAATAAGTGTCGTAACTCGGTTGTGCGACATATGTTCAATAAGGACTTCAAGGATAACATGGGTGTTGCATTAGATTTGTCATTCTCATAATAAACATTTTCTGCTTGCATGTGTTTGACATCAAAGAAGCTTACACGATGAACATCAGTTGATAAGCTTAAACTGGCCAAGTTGAGGTGCCTGCGATTCTAGAGGACGGGCTGTTGAAAGATTATGTGGGAAAAAGGCGTTCCCAGCCATTTGTGTTGAGATGTAACCAATCTGGGACAATCACATCGGGAAATCTCTTCAAAATGTAGCCAAGATGGGGCATTCATCTTGAGAAAATTTCTTCGAACTGGGGCAATTATGCCGAGATCCGGTAAATCTCTCCACAAGCGTGTAAACTGGGGCAATCACGTCGAGATTAGGCAAATCTCTCGAAGATCAATCAGTCAAGGGCAAAATCACTGCAAGGATTATATTGAGGCAGGCCACCTCAAGAGCATGAGAAGCTATCCTACTTCAAAGGACGGTTAATCAAAAGCACCTCTTCAAGATTCTGTATACTGGGGCAGAGTGTTGCAAATCTCTACGAATCTTGTCGAGGCAAATTCTTTCGTACACTATGCAGTCTGGGGCAGTTATGTCAAGATCTAGAAACCTCCGAGAGTTTGATTATTCTGGGGCATATGTGCGCATTCTTTTGTTTGCAGGTGTGGAGATTTCACGGGATAGCTATGCAAAGATGTATGACGTCTTCAAGCCAAAATCCTTTTGCGAAGCGCAAATGATCGTTCCTCCCCAAGCAGACAGCTTCTCAGCAGGAAAGTTATTCTGGAGAGGTAGTCATCCCCAGCGTACTTACAGAGCTTCATGATCCCCAGCAGCGTTGTCAAATGGGTATTATTGTATCTTGTTAAATCGATTCTCTCATTCAACACTTCCAACAGCTACAAGCTTTTCTGTGTTGATAACGGTTGTAAACTCCCCAGTAGAGTTGCTTCACACGCCTTACAATTAATGTTCAAGACTTAGTGAGTGTCCAGGAGTTTGGAGATATCGAATCTTTTGCAAAATCCTCTTGGGACGGTTTTCTCTAGATCAGACTTGTATCTTAGGGCAAAATCAAGTGGTTGACCATCTCAAACATGGAGTATCATGAAATTCCCCGGCAGGAGTATTCCAGATCTATAATCCCCAACAGAGTGGCCTCCCAACTACTGCATCCTAGCTCAAGTCTCGGTATTAGTTTAAGAGTTGGAAGATGTTGGATATTCTGTAAAACTCTCTTAAGGAGCATTCCCTGGCATGAGACACTTTGAAGTGATTCTCCCCATCAGAGTTTGTTGTAAGCTTATTTCCCCAGTAGAGTTTGAAGAGGCGTGGTCTTCTATAAAATCCTCTCAAGGGACATCTCCTCAGCAGAGTTTGTTGTAAGCTCATTAATCCCCAGCGGAGTTCTATGGTTATAGTTATTCCCCAAGTGGACTGGTTCAGATGATGCCTCCCCAGCAAAGTTATCTTTTCCTACAGTATCCTTAATAGGTTTGTCAGATCAGTGCCCAGATCAGGAGATCAGGTCAATTTGGCTTCCCCTGTACGGTTTGCGACCACGAAGTCAATCCAGCTAGTTATCCCCAGCGAAGTTGCTTTCCTTTCCTCAGCATTTATTTTGCTGAGGACCTCTCTGCATTTTGCATGTAGTACACATAGCATCCTCTAAAATGTGTAGCATTCCATTTCATATGGAGCATTACGGCAAAATTCGAACATGTGCATGTGAAGCATAGGCCAATTTTGATAACTCGTGCGAGGGTCCAAAACTTTGTTCCTTATATCATTGACAAAGCCAGAAAGAACACCTAATTCATTCCCCGACAAACATTCCAAAGTAGCACAAAGGGTTTCATCATTTTTCTCCCCACCGAGTCACATCTCTCAGCTTACAAGTTTCTTGGAACCATTCCCGATAGGATTCCTGCAGTCGTTCCCGACCGCTCCCTTTGAGTTTTAACCATGCCAGTTCCCGACAGGCCCCGTTACCCATTCCCGATAGGTAAGCCTTGTTTATAAACTGCAACCGTTCCAGACCGATCCCCTTGAGTTTTAACCATGCCAGTTCCCGACAGGCCCCGTTACCCATTCCCGATAGGTAAGCCTTGGTTATAAACTGCAGCCGTTCCTGACCGCTCCTTTGAGTTTTAACCATGCCAGTTCCCGACAGGCCCCGTTACCCATTCCCGATAGGTAAGCCTTGGTTATAAACTGCAGCCGTTCCCGACCTCTCCCCTTGAGTTTTAACCATGCCAGTTCCCGACAGGCCCCGTTACCCATTCCCGATAGGTAAGCCTTGGTTATAAACTGCAGTCGTTCCCGACCGCTCCCCTTGAGTTTTAACCATGCCAGTTCCCGACAGACCGCGTTACCCATTCCCGATAGGTAAGCCTTGGTTATAAACTGCAGCCGTTCCCGACCGCTCCTTTGAGTTTTAACCATGCCAGTTCCCGACAGGTCCAGTTACCCATTCCCGATAGGTGAGCTTTGGTTATAAACTACAGCCGTTCCCGACCGCTCCTTTGAGTTTTAACCATGCCAGTTCCCGACAGGCCCCCGTTACCCATTCCCGATAGGTAAGCTTTGGTTATAAACTGCAGCCGTTCCCGACCGCTCCTTCTGAGTTTTAACCATGCCAGTTCCCGACAGGCCCCGTTACCCATTCCCGATAGGTAAGCTTTGGTTATAAACTGCAGCCGTTCCCGACCGCTCCCTTGAGTTTTAACCATGCCAGTTCCCGACAGGCCCCGTTACCCATTCTCGATAGGTAAGCTTTGGTTATAAACTGCAGCTGTTCCCGACCGCTCCCTTTGAGTTTTAACCATGCCAGTTCCCGACAGGCCCCGTTACCCATTCCCGATAGGTAAGCCTTGGTTATAAACTACAGCCGTTCCCGACCGCTCCCTTTGAGTTTTAACCATGCCAGTTCTCGACAGGCCCCGTTACCCATTCCCGATAGGTAAGCCTTGGTTATAAACTGCAGTCGTTCCCGACCGCTCCCTTTAAGTTTTAACCCTGCCAGTTCCCGACAGGCCCCGTTACCCATTCCCGATAGGTAAGCTTTGGTTATAAACTGCAGCCGTTCCTGACAGCCCCCTTTGGTTTGAACCTTGCTAGTTCCCGACAGGTACACTTGCCCATTCCCGATAGGCAAAACAGGTCCAAGCTCACCAGTTCTCGACAGGTATTTCACCAGTTCCCAACAGGTATTTCACCAGTTCCCGACAGGTATCTCACTAGTTCCCGACAGGTTGTTCACCAGTTCCCGAAAGGTTTCCTATGGGGTCCAATGGTTCCAAGGTCTTCTTCACAAACTTTTCTTCCTTACCATTGCTTCGTTTACAACATTTTCTCTAACCACAGTGCAAATTTTCTCGGTTATTTTTGTATTCAATCCCTTTGTATCTTGAATTCCTGATAGACGTTGCTTTCATCCATTCAGATTCACAGTTGATTAAATAGGGGCAGCTGTAATACCTCAAAATTTACCTTCATGTTTTCTCAATAATGGGTCTATGCTTTACTCATTTGCATTCCATAGTAGGTCATAGATTGCATAGCATGGCATTCAGCATAGGGCATGGGATCAAGGCACTTGGTCCGTATTCTCAAGTCTTAAGCTTCAAGGTGGCTCATGGGGTTCATCATATCTTCTTAAGGTCAAGCATGGCAAAGAATTTCAAGTGGATCTCTTCCTCCTGATCAGAGGAACCAATTAGGGTTTGTGAATCAAAAGGACTTCTTGTTGAACTTTGGGGATTCAAGCATGTTTTTATGGTTTCCATATTCTCACAAGTGTTCATGGATGGAGATTTGGTTGATGGTTCATGGTGAAGAATGTTCAGTGGATCAGTTGCTGGTGAAATAAGCAAAAGTCAACTGTAAAGGAGAAAGTCAACTGTGGAATTTTGAGGGTCTTTTCATGGTTTTGAAGGTCTCACATCCTCATATGGTCTTCAATTGTCAAGATTCATGCCATTATTCAAAAATCAAGGGTTTGTGCAAAAGTTACTAAATTTGGAAATTGACCTATAATAAAAACTTTCCATTTTTGGCAATTTTTCCACCACATTCAACTTGACTTTTCATCATCAAGGAAGCTCCAAATGAATTTTCCTCCAACATCGAAGTTGAAGATCTTTCTCTCCCTTTTCCAAAAAGTACTAGAACATCTCCATATCATTTGTGGAACTCTAGTTATGGTCAAAAGATGGCAAGGTGTATTTTGAGGTTTTCCATATATCACTTTTTTCCACCTTTTGTATTTTGGCACAAAGGGACTTGTAATTGATTTTGTTGGTTCATGTCACATTGCAATATCAAAATACACTTCATTTGGCACAAGATTGGCTTTTGAATCAAGTTATTTCATGACTTATTTCTCATTATTTTCACACTATGCAAATTTGCAATTGATTCAACACTTACAAACCAAGAAAGTACAAGGCCCAAATTCAATTCAGAGGTGATGCATGAGTAAATTGGAGGTGAATCATGCTGATGGCAAGGGGGTTCACACGTGTGGATTAAGAGTGGTAGCACAAAATGCATTTTTGAAATTTCATTTTATTTTCTCATTTTATTTTATTTTTGGCATCTGAATTAATTAATTGCTTAATTTTCTTCTTTTAATTGTTTCACTTGCACACTTTAATTTGCAAAATTTATTTCTCATCATCTATAAAACATTTTCAATCCATTCTTTTTGAATTTGTTAGATGACATTCTGAATTACATAAAAACATTTTCGTTTCATTTTTAAAACTTTTCCATATTGCATTTTGGTCCCTCTCCTTTGCATATTGATACATGGTGCTTACTTGACCCTTGCCTAATTGTTTGATTGGCTTAACTTGGGAATTTTTGTGAGATCTTTTAGCATGTGGTTGTCTTCTGACCTAGTTCATTTGAGCTTAAATTTCATAATTGTTAAATGACATATGATGCATGTTTGCTTATTTGTGCCTATGTGATTTAAGCATGACTATATCTTGACACTTCTTTGCACATCTTGACTTGTGGTTCACCTTTTAACAAACTCTTTAACTCTTTTTGATCCAATATTTTTGCATATGTTACTTGACTGAGTTAACTTCCATTTGGTTATTTTTTGGGATTTTATTGAGCCACTTTGCTATTTTTTATTGTTTTTTATTTGTGGTGCAAGTTTGATTGAGGTATACTTTGATACATGATCTAGTTTGAGTGAATTTACTTACTTGTGATGGAGTGATACTTGAGATGTTTTTATGGTATGATCATGTTCTGTTTGAGCTTACTTGTGGTTTTGAAATCATCCTCATTTGATCATTTTCCAATTTGTTCTTGATTTTACAAGTTGATGTTGTTTTGGACTTGAATTTTGTGATATGTTCAACCTAATCTTGTGATGGCTTCTTTGTGTGAATTCACTCATGTATGAAACCTTTTATTTGACTTGTATGATATGCTTGAGGTTCTGGTCCTCTTGATTTAAGGTTCATTATGTGACTTTCATTTCACTTTATGCCTCACACTTCTTTGTTTACTTGCATGAATGATAAGTGAATGTCTTTCTCAATTTTGATACATGTTTTGAATGTGTTGCTTGATGTTTGAACTTGTATGACTTGAGTTTGATCTTAGCATGATGCTAATGTGTATGCTACTGCCCTTTGGGTTCATTACTTGATTTTCATCTCACTTGATCATCATGGTTTGAATTATGTGATGCATATCATCCCCTTTGCTTTGTAACTTCTTTAGTGCATATTGTTGCATAATGTGAATCCCTTTTGCACATGTGAATTGTTGATGATGATATGATGTGAGTTCTGGTCTTGTTTCCTTTTCATCTTGCCTCCTTCATTTCATCTTGATAAGAAGTTCATTGGTGTTTATTTGCACATCTCTCACAAGTATGCTTGCATTCTTTCATGTTTAGCTTTGCATGTTTACTTGATTTGGTTTTGCATTGATCTTTGAAACATGACTGTTGGTTTGAGTTGGACATTTATGATATGATGTGCTTGCTGCCTCTTATTGTGTCTCATCTCTCTTCTTCTTCTTCTCTTTCACTCTCCTCATCCCATGAATCTCAAGACTTGTTCAAGTCTTGGATTCCTTCCCTTTAGAGCTACCTAGTCCAACTTAATTTTTGATTAAGCTTGGAGTAGGATTAGCATTAGGTTTAGGTAGTCTTTTCTTCTAAACCTCACTAACCATAGGACATCCATGCATGATAACATTAGGACTCTTAGTTTCCCTTTAGAGTTTCCTTTGTGTCGTTTCTCTTCTCATCTCAAAACTTCTTCAAAACACGTAATAAAGGTTAACGTGTATTGCGCTTGAGCCTTCTATGTGGGAAGTGGGGAATGAGGGGCTTCCTCTCATTCTTCTAGGATACCTAGTGTACGTCCTGTTAGGGACGATGCGCGAAGTATTCGTTCCTGTATTTAAGACTTTGGTTCAATGCAAGTTACAAATAACTGTAAAAAACACTTCTTGCTAAAAAAATTCAAACAAACACTAACGTCTTTCCTTCGGGAATTCTTTTCTCATCTCACTCATCTCTCAACGTACGAACATGCTTCTTCTCGTTCTCTTGCAAGACGGTAACACCTAAGTCTCGATACAGCGAGCTGCAACACCTGAGCTAGAACGTAAGTCGTTCCCTAAAAAACACAATCCACCCCTAGTGAGGGGAACTACGTCGCACTGATTCTCATGCTCCCGATGAGATACGTAGGCAGTGGGGTAGGGCCCATGCGAGCACTTCTTTTATTTTCCCTACATTTGTTTCTCTTTCTCTCTCCCTTCTTTTTTCCGGTTCTCTAGCTAGCAGTCCCTTTCCCTTTCCAGCAGCAGTGGAGCTCCAGTTGACGACACCCTTTAATCGAGACAAGCAAGCGTGGATCCCATCGGGTACGATGGACGCGTGGGGGTGTAATACCTTCCTCACGTGTAACCAACTCCCGAACCCTGTTCTCTTGGTCGCAAGACCATGCTCTTTCCTTTCCCTCAGGTTTATGCAGTGTTTCCTTTCCCTCTCGTGGGATAAATACACATTGCTGGCGACTCTGTTTCGGTGCCACTTTCGCGTTTGTACTTGGATGAAAATCCCGGGAGCGACACCAGGGTTTTCTCTCATTCGACCAGTTTCCTTCCTGCTGATTTCGACCAGTCGAATTGTTGTAGCCTCATCTACCTTTATTTCCATTCTAGCTTCCTTTTCCTTTCTTTTCTTTTTCTGACTGTGCCTGCAAAGCCATATCATTCTTCGACTTTCCTGCATCTCTTTCAGCCATCCTTTGTTCATGAGACTCAAGCGTCCCTTGAAGCTCTTCCTTTGTTAATGCTGACAAGTCTTTTGACTCTTCTATGGCTACTACCACATGGTCGAACTTTGGAGCCAATGACCTCAAGATATTTGCAACAACTGATCTTGATGTCAACACTTCTCCACATACCTTGATTTGATTCACCAATTTAGTAACCCTAGTGAATAAATTTGTTATGCTTTCATTGTTTTCCATATGAAGCAATTCATAAGTCCTTTTGTGAGTTTGTAACTTCACCTATTTCACCTTCTCTACACCTCCAAACGATTTTTCAAGAATCTCCCAAGCTTCTTTTGTTGATTCTACGTCACTAACCTTTTCAAAATCATCTCGATCAACACATTGATGAATTACAAAGAGAGCTTTATAATCTTTCTTCTTCAATTCTTTGTGTGCAACCTTTGCTTGATCTATCGCATTCTCTGCAAGCACCAATTCTCATAATTATCTTTCTTGAGAATCGGAAGGTTCGCCGGAAAGTGCCTGTTTGGATGATTCATCGCCATCACACTTTTGCTTCCTTGAATCGCAACTGAAGCTCTAAATACCAGATGTTGGAATTCAACCACAACCTATGGAGAATTACACTCAATATTGATCTCAAAATTGTTTCCACTCACGCAATGGCAATGAAAGAAAAGGCTGAGAAAGAAAGAAAAATAACGTTGGAGAAGAAGATGAGTATTCTGCAGAGTTTCTCTCAGCCCATAAACTGTGGAAACCTTGTTAATGTTGCAACTGCAAGTGATTACAAGTTCTTAACTCTAAGTTTACAAAATAAGGGTTTCTCCCTATTTATAGATTTAGGTTAGCTTGCACCCTAAGGCAAAGCCCAAAATAGCTAACATTACTAAAATAGGTCTAAGTCGAAATCCTGTGTAAAGCAACCTGCTTCGACACTTCGACACACTAATATAACTCGACACACACTCACACATTAGGATAATTCGACAAATCATTGTTTCTGTTGAGCTACACTTCTTCGACACAAGGAATTACAACTCAACAGAGACATATTGTTAGCTCATAAATTCGACGCTTATATGAAGTTAGAAGTATTGATGGGAATATTAAACTCTTGAAGAGGTTTAAAGAGGCTTTCGACGGGATCTGTATGATAGGTTTTAGTCGAAGATGCTCACAAGAAGAGAGGATGCTTTTTGGGACTTAGAAAATATTTCTAAGAGTTGAAGAGGTCACTGTCACTCCCAGGATTTTCATCCAGGTACAAACGCGAGAGTGGCGCGGAAAAACAGAGTCGCCAGCCGTGTAAATTTATCCCAAGAGAGGGAAAGGGAACACCGCATAAACCTTAGGAAGAGGGAAAGGAATGGTCATCGCAACCATAACCTGGGTTTGGGAGTCGGTTACGCAAGGGGAAGGTGCTAGCACCCCACGCGTCCATCGTACTCGATGGGATCCCGCTTGTTGTCTATTCTAAGGGTAAGTTATACTATCATCTAGGGCTGTACTAAAACGGAGAGGGAAAGACACAGGCAGACTCGGTAGGACGTCGACGTCCTAGGCCTACGTACCCCCTTTGTGCAATGGGGAATTCATAGTCAACGTAGTTCGGACCAAGTTCTTTTTGTGTTTTTTATGAGCGACGTTAAGTTCGCGTCCGGCAGTTAGGGTCGATGCCTGTTTGCGACTCAGACGGAAGGTAACGTGCCCTTTTTGAAAATAGCCTTTAAGTTTGGAAATCCCGAAGGACAAAAAGGTTTGAAGTTGGTTTGTGTTTTTTAGGACAGAAGTGGCTTAAGTTAGTTCCTAAGCTGCATTGCACCAAAGTCTAGGGCACAGGGGCGAATACTTAACGCATCGTCCCAAGACAGGACGCTCGCTAAGCATTCTAGAAAGATGAGAGGAAGCCCCTCATTTCTCATTCCCCATACTTAAGGCTCGTGCGCAATACACCTTATTCTTATTAAGTGTTTTTAAAGAAATTTGAGATGAGAAGAGAGAGGACACAAGGGTAACTCTAAAGGGGGACTATGAGTCCTAAAGTTATCATGAATGGGTGACCTACGGTTAGTGAGGTTTGACGACAACCTAAATCCTAAAGGAAAGAGATGAGAGAAGGAAAGAATAGTAAAGGTGAACATGGATGCTTATCCACACCCTTAAAGAACTTACCTTAGTCCATGCATAAAAGATTAGTACAGAATAGACATAAGTAAGAGAGATGAGGTGAATGAAAATAAATAATTTAGGGTATGCATGAAATGTGTGATGCAAAAAAGAAGTTGAATTAAACAATTAGTTTAGATGATAAAAAATAAAATAAAAATAAAAATAAAATTTGTGAAAATTTTATAAAATGGTAAAAATTGTGCATGAATTAAATTCAAAAGGAAATTATTCAAATAATATTACAAAAAAAGAAAATAAAAAAAAACCTCAACAACTTTGCTATCGCGAAAACGCGGTCATCGCAACCGGATCCGAATTGTACGGATCTAAATATAACAAAAAAAGGCAACTAAAAAAAAAGAGAAATTTAACTTTGATAAAAACCTTAACAATATTGCTATCGCGAAAACGCGGTCATCGCAACCGGATCCGAATTGTAAGGATCTAAAAATTTTTTAGAGATAGAAAATGCATAAAAAATAAATTTTAAAATATAAAGTTTTAAAACAATAATGTTGCTACGCAAAATGCGATCATCGCAGTCGGATCGAACTAAATATAAAGGTCACGCATCATGCACATATATGCAGACAGCGTATCAACGTAATTCGATCCGAACAATCTAATAAAAAAAGAATTAAAACAAAAAAAACAAAAAAAGGCAAATTGCTACCGCATAAGCGGTCATCGCAACCAGATCCGAATAATTTAATAAAACAAGAATTAATACTATATAATATATAACATTATAATATATTGTATTATAAAATATATTATATAACAAAAAAATTCGGTTACTGTATATGTATAAGAAACTAACATTATAAGAACAATGTAAATATATTAACAATACGTGACGGTGACGGTGAACCATGAATAAAATAGTCTGTACGTAAATGGAGAAACCAACATTTGAAAAAATAACACAATCGTAATGATATACGATATGGATGTTCAGTTTGGTGTCTATCGAACATTACCGAAAACACATCCAATATCAATAATGACTTTACACCAAAAACAAATTAAAACAATAACTTATGATTTTATTGATTGAGTTTTGACATGAGGTTCTATACACAGAACATAAACACGTACCAAAGGGTTATATATGCATATCAATTAATAGAATTAGGCTATATGTGCATTATGTTAATACGACTTACGTTAGTGACTGTACGACAGTGAAATAATACCGGTGAGGATTTCAAACCAGAAAAATTGGCACTTTACTATTTGATAATTTGAGAAAGTTCAAGTACGGCCGCCTCTGTCTTATTCTCCCCTTTCTTTTTTAACAGTAACAACAATATATAGGGACCAAATTAGGGTTATTTCTAAATTGTCAATAATGTCCCTAATATCCAATTTAAGGCCCAAAATAACATTAAAGTTAAATAAAATTTTTAAACTAATTCAATAAATTTAAAACAGAAACTAAAAAATCATAAAAACAATATTAATTAAATCTAAAAATAAGAATAAATATTTAAAATAAAAATAAAAATACTAATTATCCTATTTATCTATTAGTAAAATCGAATGCCCCTAGTGATCGAAAAAACAAACCGAGTACACTAAAATGATTAGTACGCAATATATGACTCGAAAAAATACAGCATTTGGTCAGATTTTAAAATAAATTTTGATCTGTAAAAAATGCTCAAATTGATCAAAATATGACGAAAAATTAAAACGAACACGCCGAGTTAAACTACGCGAACCGTAGAATAATATAATTGACGTCTGCAAGTTCGATTTTAAAATTTTCTGTCCCCTGATTTTAAGCACCGCTGAAATTCAATTTGACCACTCTGTCTGTAAATTTTCGAGAAATTATTCCGACCAATATTTTAGGCAGTATGCGAAATGAAAAACACTATTTTATGCTATTTAGATGATGCAGAGTGGAAATACAGTCAAATGAATGAAAATACGAAAATATTAAAAATGTCTGGAATAAGCTGTGAACTCTCAAAATACCCTGTTGCAAAAAGAACGATCTGGTACCAAATTACCGAGCAAAATAACTGTTGGGGCACTCTAATGCCTGCTGCTTAGAATAAGAGAAGTCCTTAGCCACAAGGATACCGTGATCCGACGTCTCGAGAGCTCAATGCAATGCATGATTATGAGTTAAGACCTAAATGAGATGCAAATGAAAAAAGGAAACATAAGCCAGAAAAAGTTAGAAAAAGGTAGGGCAAATTTTGGGGTGCTACAGTCACCTTCAACCGACAACACTGCTAATGTCTGACGTTGGGAAATTCAAATTCAAATAAAGGAGGGAGTAGTTACTTTGGTTCGCTCTTGAAGAAAGACAAGTGGCATGTCTCCAAGCAATGGGAGCATGCAATGCGACACTTGTCATTTGTTGATTATTTCAGGAAGTTTATAGCAGTTAGTTTTAGTATTATAAATAGGGGTTCTAGCAATAGGATTCAGAGGTGTGTGATGTTCACTTTGTACAAGTAACTCCAAATTTACTCAAAGTATCCACGTGTTGAGAAAAGAGTCTTGTGAGAATGTACGTGATGTAAACACCATTTATCCTTCAATCTTTCATTAAGTTTTTATCTTCTATTTAACGCAAGTTATGTTTATGCACTTTTCATATTTTCAACCTTTACTGCACGCCTTCGACCTTCTCTTTTACATTTTTAGCCTTTTAACTTAACACTTTAAAACGTTGTTTAGATTGTGTTTTCAACGAAATTTTCTTTATGAGTATTGCCGAAGTATTCATCTCTTCGGAATTTACCTTAGATTAATTGTTAGCACATGTCATAGGATCAATCTGATCGATCCTGTGAGTCACCATAGTTAGATTTGAAAGAACAGCAGTTGTTTACCAATTTTCACGGTAAACAAATTGGCACGCCCAGTGGGACAGTGCTAACTTTATAAAGATCTTTCTAAATTTTGAAAATCTTCATTCATCATTTCCTTCTTAAAAAGCTTCGTTGCATGTTATTGAGAAGTGGTAAGGTAGCCACTATAAACGAAGAGAGACCAAAGAGAAGATATACTAGAAAAATGGCGACGAACACTAGTCAACCAAACAATCCAAACCCTCAAGGGAGTGGTTCTAATCCTTAGTCAAGTAATTCGACTGCCCAGCCTAGTAACACTAACCCTCAAAATGTGTCCAGGAACGATGTGATACCACCTCCAGTTACTTCGACAGGAGAGCCAATACCACCTCCTGTTATGTCCGACCCAATGCCATCAATGACAAGATCAGGGCCGACATATATAAGGGCTTACACTTAACCTGTTTTAGAGTACGTTGGGCCACAAGCATCTAATCCCCAAACTCCACCAGGAGGAACTTCGACGTTTAGGCACTTTCCCCCTCTAGGATTTTCACAACCATTTCCAAGGTATCCACCTTATGGAATGCCAAAGTCAATAATGCAAAGCCTCCAAAATGCCCCCACCCCAGTATTCTTAGACAATGTAATGTCTTCGCCATTACAAGGATCGGGATTGGGGATAAATGCGAGTCGAAACAACCAAAGTGTAGGTGTGGGATATTCCACTCAAGGTCCTAGTCTGACAAATACTTCTATAGCATGTTTGAGACAGCAGATTGGATGAGAGTAACCTACAAATGGTACAAACTTTGTCCCAAACTATGGGGGAAATTTTCCAGCCTTTGATTTAGAACACTACCTAAACTAACCAATAATTAGCGGCGCAATTGGCACGCATGGCAGAATTTATGGGGGTGCCAGCCCCTGTACGAGGTGCGACTATGGTGGAGAATATCCCACGGCGGAACCTAGAGACTATACCCGAGGCGAATCTAGAGCCCCCTAGAGTCGAACCCCATAGAGTCGAACTTCCCAGAGTCGAACCACCTAGGAACCAAGTGCCAATTCTTGAAGAAAGAGAGCAAGGGGTCGTGATAGTAAATAGAAACCAAGATGCTGGCCATGTTGTACAACAGGTTCGATGTAACAACATAACAACAGATAACAACCTAGCAGCCATGGTCGAAAGGATAATGGCTCGAAATGGGGTAAATTTTGGCTTCACCAAGCCAAACTATACATCGGCCATAGTAGGTTACATTCTCCATTCAGAATTACCTCCCAGGACGAAGGTCCCAAAGTTTACCAAGTTCTTAGGAGATACAACTGAATCTACTGTCGAACACGTAGCCCGGTATATGATTGAGGCTGGAGAGATTACAAATGACGAAAGTCTTAGGGTAAAATATTTCCCAAGTTCTCTCACCAAAAATGCTTTTACTTGGTTTACAACCCTACCTCCTAACTCAATCTGTAATTGGACTCAGTTAGAGCGTTTGTTCCATGAACAATTCTATATGGGACAAACTAAGATTAGTTTGAAGGAGTTGGCTAGCATAAAGCGAAAGTTTACTGAGCCAATAGATGATTACCTAAACAGGTTTCGATTACTTAAGGCTAGGTGTTTTACTCTAGTGCCAGAGCATGAGTTGGTCGAAATGGCCGCTGGTGGCCTTGATTACTCTATTAGAAAGAAATTAGATACCCAGTATCTGAGAGATATGACCCAACTGGCTGATAGGGTTCGACAGTTAGAACGTCTGAAAGACGAAAAGGCTAAGTTTAATAAGAGTAAGAAGGTAGCCTATGTTGAATATAATGAGGATGTCGAAGGTTCATATGATGAACCATTGTATTTCGACGAAAATGAGATAGATGTCGCTGAATTAAAGCAGGGCCCTCCGTATACTTGTAAAATGTTAGCCCCTTAGACTGGAAAAAATTCGGTCGAATCTGAAAAGAATGATAAGTTTCCTAAGAAAACATATACTTTCGACATCACTAAATGTGACGAAATTTTTTATTTGTTAGTTAAAGATGGACAAATGATAGTGCCTGCTGGCGCCAAAATGCCACCTTTAGAACAAAGAAAAAAGAGAGGATTTTGTAAGTACCATAATTTTCTGGGTCATAAAACTGCTCAGTGTTTTCTTTTCAGGGATCTGGTGCAAAATGCTATTCAGGAGGGCAGGCTGAAATTCGGAGAGAGAAGCAAAGGTCAGATGAAAATTGACTCCGACCCATTGTAAACAGCAGAGGCCCATTATGCTGAGCCAGAGGTACATATGGTTGAGGTTGCTGATGACTTCGACTGTTCAGTCAACATGGTGGAAATTTCTGAAGATTTCGCCAACAATGTTGTGTTAGCTAAGGTTACTGAAGACCTTGACATTTATGTTGTGGAGAAACTCATGAGCAAGGCCGCTGATAGCTTCGACGAAGCCACTGAGGGCTTAAATGATGGGATCACTGAGAGTTCCAACATGATGCTGGTTACCAAAGAGATTGCTGAGAGTTTTGTTAAGATGAATAAGGCTGTTGAAGGCCTTGATGTAGACTTCTGCAATCTGAATCTTAGTGCTGATGTCGACATGGACATAAATATGGTCGAGATTACACAACATAAGACTATGGAGGTTGATGAAGCAAGCTGCCAAGAAGAGCGTGACAAAGTGGCGTCTCCAAAACAGGATGAGACTATCATTGAATTCCTTCACCGCTGCCAAAAGAAGGGATCAGGTGTCATGCTATGCCCCAGGTGCAGTGCAATCTTCGACCAGAAAGTTGCTCACAATCTTGATGGGGTTAGGAAGGCTAAAGAAAGAAGGGAGCAAAGAATGTCTCAGGGTCAAAGGAGTTTCGATCCTAGAAGGTCTGCGTCAAAACAAGTGGATGGAAAAACACAATTCCCAAGGGCCAGACCAAACACCTTTAAACCAACAAGTAATGCGCCAGTCGGTAGCTGGATGAAACCCGTCGAAGGGAAGGAAAAAGGTCAGAAAAACTGGCAGAAGTTTGATGTGGGCAGAGGCTCTTCAATAGAATACCGAAAAGAGTTTCAGACTTCATACAAACTGGCGTATATCTCTAAAAACTATAAGGGGAAGAACCCGATGTCGCGATCCCAATGGAGGAGAGAACAATGTCGAAGGAAGGCTCTCAGAGAGGCCCAGTCGAAGGATCAAGGAGAGTCCAGTACTAATATCCCTACTGCCAATAATGGAGGGAATCAAATAAAGACTGCTGAAAAAGTGCCCGTGGGGCGAAAATTATTTTCCTCTCTAGAGGACGAACGTGAAAAGACTGTCGAAGATGATGACGAAATGATAGACAACTTCGACTCTGAGTCTGATGCTTCTCTCGACATCATAGTCAATATGGTGTCTGTAATGCCCAGGGAGTTCGACCAGATTATAAAAGTCGAAGATTTGGATGCCTGCACTGAAGCAGAAATGGCAGCACACAAGCCTGTGTGCTACTATATTATGAATAATGGGTGCGTTGAAGAGCAGAGCGCCTTCTTCGAGCGACCTACAGAGGCGATGAAAAGCCACCTAAAGCCCCTCTACATTACCGAAAAAGTGTAGAATGTACCAATAAATAAAAGTTTAGTTGATTGTGGCGCAACAGTAAACTTGATGCCACATTTCTTATTGAACAAGATTGGCAAGTATGATACTGATACTAAGCCACATAATATGGTTCTTTCAAATTATGAAGGAAAGGTTGGCTCTACACTGGGTGTGATACAAGTTGACTTAACAGTTGGGACAATCACTAGGCCTACTGTTTTCATGGTAGTGGAAACAAAAGCTAACTACAATCTGCTGTTAGGACGAGAGTGGATACATGGCATTGGTGCAGTGCCATCTTCGATGCATCAACGAATCACCATCTGGAGGCCAGATGGCATAGTCGAGAACATTGAAGCTGATCAGGGGTATTTTAAAGCACCGATAAATCATGTCGACAGACGTCAGTTCGACAAACATTTGGCTCACATTGCCCATTGTGTTCCAGCAGACTTTGAGTTTGTCCCAGATGACGAGACATTTTGTTCATTGTACTTACATCCCGTCGAGGGTTTCCGTTGGGATAAGGAGGTGCCAAGGGAAAGGCTTCCATACCTTGGTGAACCTGCGGTAGACCCCACAGGGTGGGGAAGTGAATTCAGTGATAATGACTAAGTTCGAAGCATTAAAGAGAATTTCGACCTACATGGATGAAACCAGACTACAAGCGACGTTGGAGGCTGCTAATGAATATATGGGTGGTAAAGCCAATTTTGAATTCCACCAAGAAGGTCCTGGTAAGGACTTCGACCCAGAGCCACCTGATAAGGTTCAGGGTGTAGAACAAGGCCAGAGGCTTGACGCCATTTATGACGATGTGCCTTTGGGGTTCGAAAAGGATCCGCTGGCAAATAACATTAAGATGCTAGCCCAGGATCCGTTGGAAGAAATTGACCTAGGAGAAGGGGTAACTAAAAGGCCAACATATGTTAGTGCTAATCTTGACCCACAACTTAAGGTCGAAGTTACCCAGCTGTTATAGGAGTTTAAAGACTGTTTCGCTTGGGACTATGATGAGATACCTGGTTTGAGTAGGGAGTTGGCCGAACATAAGTTTCCGATTAAGCCTGGGAAGAAGCTAGTCAAACAGAATCCAAGACGGTTTGCCCCAGAAATTCTCTCAAAGATAAAGGAAGAAGTCGAAAGACTCATTCGATGCAAATTCATCCGCACTAGCAGGTATGTCGAATGGCTAGCTAACATTGTACCTGTTATTAAAAAGAATGGTTCCTTAAGAGTTTGCATAGATTTCAGAGATCTAAATTCTGCAACTCCCAAGGATGAGTATTCTATGCCTGTGGCAGAAATGCTAGTCGATTCCGCCGCAGGACATGAGTATCTTAGTATGTTAGATGGGTACTCTGGTTATAACCAAATATTCATAGCTGAAGATGACGTCCCCAAAACAGCTTTTCGGTGTCCTGGAGCCTTAGGCACCTACGAGTGGGTAGTAATGCCTTTTGGCCTAAAAAATGCTGGGGCAACATATCATCGAGCAATGAACTCAATCTTCCATGATTATATAGAGACTTTCATGCAAATATATATTGATGATATTGTGGTTAAGTCAGTTTCAGGGAAGATTCACTTAGACCATCTTCGACACTCCTTTGAAAGGATGAGAAGGCATGGTCTTAAAATGAATCCTCTTAAATGTACGTTTTGTGTGCAGGCAGGGGATTTTCTAGGCTTTGTGGTCCATAAAAAGGGGATCGAGATCAACCAGAATAAGACCAAGGCCATCATGGAAGCGAAAGCGCCATCAATAAAAAAGGAGCTACAATCACTACTGGGCAAGATCAATTTCTTGAGAAGATTCATATCAAACCTAAGCGGAAAAACGCAGGCCTTTCACCATTGCTTCGATTCAATAAAGGCGGGTTCGAATGGGGGCAGGAGCAGCAGGCAGCCTTCGACAAGATCAAGGAATACCTGAGTCATCCTCCAATTCTTTCACCACCTTGTAGGAATAGGAGTATGAGATTGTACATAGCTGCATCAGACAAAACCATAGGAAGTATGTTGGCTCAAGAGGATGAGGATGGTGTCGAGAGAGCCATTTACTACCTCAGTAGAGTTTTGAATGATGCAGAAACTAGGTATAGCATGATAGAAAAATTATGCCTATGCTTGTATTTCTCTTGTACAAAATTGAAGCAATATATAAAGCCAATTGATGTTTATGTTTCGTCTCATTTCGATGTTATTAAGCACATGTTGTCTAAACCTATCTTGCATAGTCAAATCGGTAAATGGGCACTGGCATTGACTGAGTACTCTTTAACATATAAACCTTTGAAAGCAGTTAAAGGACAGGTGGTAGCAGACTTTATAGTCGACCACTCCATAAATGAAGACGTTTTGAATTAAGTCGAACTAGAACCTTGGAAGTTATACTTCGATGGCTCTAGCCACAAAGATGGAACAGGCGTAGGCATGCTAATTATTTTGCCTGATAAAATTCCAACAAAATTTAAGTACAAGGTCGAAGGATTGTGTTCCAACAACGAGGCTGAGTATGAAGCCTTAATAGCTGGACTTGAAATTTTGTTAGAATTGGGGACAACTCGAGTCGAAATAATGGGAGACTCAGAGTTGGTCATAAAGCAAATTACAAAGGAATACAAATGTGTTAAGGAAAATATTATCATGTACTTTGTAGTGGCCAACAGACTACTAAAGAAATTTGAAGTAGTAAGCATTCGACACATACCTCGACTAGAGAATCAAGTGGCCAATGACTTGGCTCAGATTGCTTCTAGGTATAAGGTTTCGAAGGAAAATTTACAAGAGGCAACCAAAGCTAGAGGTAAAGTTGTATCTGTTGGATTATGCCCATCAGACCTAGAAGTGACAAAGCTTGGATACGCTGATGAAGAAAATTTCAAGATTTTTGCAATAGACAGCTTGACGGATAAAGATTGGAGAAAGCCTATAGTTGAGTACTTGCAAAACCTGACAGCGTCCATAGAGCGAAAGGTTAGGTATCAAGCCTTAAGTTATGTCCTTCTAGGAAATGAATTGTTTAAAAAGACCCCTGAGGGAGTCTTACTTAAATGTCTTAGTGAAACAGAAGCGTATCTTGCCCTTTCGACTGTCCATAGTGGGGCATATGGGGCACATCAAGTAGGCCATAAGATGAAGTGGCTATTGTTTCGACAAGGCATGTATTGGCCTACTATGCTAAAAGACTGCATTGAATTCGCCAAGGGTTGCCAAGAATGTCAAGTTCATGCTGGCATACAACATATCCCTACAAGCGAGTTGCATTCCATAGTCAAACCATGGCCTTTTAGAGGTTGGGCTTTGGATCTGATTGGAGAGATTCGACCGGCATCCTCCAAGAATCAGAGATACATTTTGGTAGGGATTGACTACTTTACGAAGTGGATCGAAGCGATACCTTTACCAAATGTGGATCAAGAGGATGTGATCGAGTTTATTCAAAAATACATCATTTACAGGTTTGGAATCCCAGAAACGATCACAACAGATCAAGGATCAGTCTTTATTGGTCGAAAGATGCAAGGGTTTGCTAAAGAGATGGGTTTCAAACTCTTAACCTCTACACCTTATTATGCTCAGGCTAACGGTCAAGTCGAAGCAGCTAATAAAGTGGTGATTGGTTTGATCAAGAAACATGTGGGAAAGAAGCCTAGAAATTGGCATAAGACATTGGACCAGATCCTCTGGGCTTGTCGAACCTCTCCCAAGGAAGCAACCAACACTACTCCTTTTCGATTGACTTTTGGTCACGATGCAGTGTTACCTGTTGAGATCTATCTCTAGTCGACTAGGATTCAGAGACATCATGAATTCCTTCTGAGCTTTATTGGAATATGATGTTAGACGAACTGGTAGATTTGGACGAAGAAAGACTTAAAGCTTTAGAACTTTTGAAGAGACAAAAGAAAAGAGTGGAGAAGTCTTATAATAAAAAGGTTAGAATCAAGACCTTTTCGCCTGGAGATTTAGTTTGGAAGGTAATCCTGCCTATGGATCGAAAGGTTAGAGCCTTGGTCAAATGGTCCCCAAAATGGGAGGGCCCGTTTCAAATTACGCAAGTATTTTCTAATGGAGCCTATGAAGTTGAAGAATTAAATGAGAATAAAAGAATCTTGAAAGTAAGTGGCAAGTATTTGAAAAAATATAAACCAGCACTTCAAGAAATTAAAATTGTTAAATAGTAATTCGACGTAACAAGGGCAAAACCAATAATGGTATTTATGAATGCCAAAATGGCTTAAAAGTCATTACATATAAAAGCCTCAAAGGGACATGGAGCATCAAATTAAAAATTACAAAGAAAGTAACAAGCTAAAAGGGGAGATTCTCCTTCATCTTCGAGTACTTCGACTTCTGGGGGTCAAGACGCTTTTCACACAAGGCCTTGTCAGATTTTAAGTGTGCAACTTCTTTCTCCAGTTGTTGAGCTTTCTCGGCAAAAGTGATGGCATTTTCAAGCTCTTTCGATGCACCAGAGTCATCAAAGGCAGACAACTCAGCATTGCGCTTTTTGGGCTTTGAGATCTTGGCTCGAAGCTTCTTGATATTTCGCTCCCAGGAAGCAATGTTTTGTTCATTGGAGGTGATCTCTTGCTTGTTCTTCTCTTTGGTTTCCTCTAATTCTGCTACCTTATTCTCAGAGTCAGTGGCAGAGGCCCAAGCGGCAGCCTCACTACCAGCTTTGGTTGAAATTTCATTTTCGATTTGGGGCAGGCGTTTGAGGTCACCATGGACTTGGTCAATCATAGTGCCAAGCTCTAAGATGACGTTGGCAGATTCTGGAGAAATAGCGTGAATGTCAACTTGTTCGAGGAGATTTTTCAGAGAGATATGAGTGACATCATCCATCTGTAAGAGTGTGAAAAGGCCACCCTTAAAGATATTATTTTTGATCTTCAGAAGGATATTGTCCTCAAGTTTGCTTGAAGGCTGGTCCCCAGAGGTAGTCGAAGCACTGGGAGTTTTATCAGATGAGCTTCCTCGACGGCCAAGAAGGATCTTTATGTATTGTCGAGGATTGCTAGTCTTCAAGGCATCCAGCTCTTTTTCACAAAGGCCTGCTCCATACACAGTTGAGGTGGCCTTGCCTTCAGTAGCAGCAGTAGTTGCTAGGGTGGTAGTAGCTTCGACATGGGTTGGCTCGTTGATAGGTCCTTTGTCAGCCTTCTCCTCCTTACCTTTGTCCTCCCCCTCTTCATCTTCGTCCATTTTGTCGTCATAATTTCCATCACTATGGCCATTAAGTTCAGATTGGTGCATGGTCTCATCATCATCTTCTTCCATTTCTTCCTCTCCTTCTGGGTTAACATTGGCAGCCCCAATGGGTTCGTCTATTGGGGATCCCTCTTCATCGACCAAGGGTGTATCTTCATCCATGGCAGCAGCTTTTGGATTTTCTGTGTCAGGATCCTGCTGAACATCGTCTGCCTCATGGTCGGAGCCATCTGTTTGAGACTGATGGGTAGCATTCTTTGCTGGCGAAGGGGGAGCTGTTTCAAAACCAGGTTTATTAATTTCACCTAGTGAACTCATTCCAGAGCCCAAGTCAGAAGTGGGATGGTATGTGGGCTCACCTTGGCTATTTAGGAGAGTGATGGGAGAAGGAGGATTATCCACCGGTGGCTTTAAACCACTTGCGTCAGCCTGAATCAAATCGAAGCAAGTCAGATCAAGGGAAACAAGGTAAATAAGTTGTTATTTAAAGAAAAAAATATGACAAGTTACCTTGACACCTTCAGTATCAGGGCAAGAGTTGTTGCTTTCAGCATGACCTGCAGCTGGTTTAGAGGCGGTTCCAGAAGAGGCTTCTGTAACTTTACTCGTAGTAGTGGTCTTTTTGGGGACTTTAGCCATTGTAGGCTCAGATTAGCCACCGGCAGCACTGGATTCTTGGCTGGGTTTCTTCCTCTTCTTGAGTTTCAAGTCTTCAGGAGGAGATTGGTCTTCATCCTCTGAATTGAAGATAATATGGGCAGTGCCCCTCTTTGACTTCCTTTGAGGTGTCGGAGGTGGTTTGCGAGAAGCCTGAAATGATGAGAAGCGTTAAGGAAAGAAGGAGTAATCAGCGAAAGGAAAAGGGTGTGGGATGTACCTTGCTGCCTTCACCTTTGGCTTCGACCAGTTGCTGAGGTGTGTTCCTTTTGGGTATAGCTGCAAAACAAACCAAGTTACCACAAGTCAGTAATGATAAAGTTCGAATAAAAGAACATAAAATTGGAGAATCCAAACCTTCATGTATTTCGGATTCGATGCAAACATCTTCGATACCGACATGAAGGTGTCCTTTGAAACTGTCTAGCGTACGCTTAGTCGGAACCACCTGCTGAGCCTTGGGTTTCGACTGCTGGCGAAGGATCTTTATAGAATCCCCACAGATGAACCAATCTGGAAATGGAGGGGAAAGAGCCACTCCAAAATCAGCAGATGGCAGTCGAGGAGTCTTTGGAGGAAATAGTACTAAAGCCACTTCATAGCATTTCTCAGGAGGAACGTATAAATGGAGTTTCAAACTCTCCATTTTCTTTAAAAATTTATCCTTTAGCGTAACCGCAACTTCACGGACGGTTCGACTAATATCATCTGGTCGATAAACAATTTCAAAGTACTTCTGGAAGGCTTGAATCTCTTTAATGTGAGTAGATGTACCTTTCTTGATCTTCTCCTACACATCAACAAAAGCCTGGTCAATCAACTGAGCGAAGCTGGAGACATCAAGGAACTCTGCAGAATAATGTTTCGACCACCAGTCGTGCAACTCTTGGGTGCAGAGATGAGAAGGTTCAAAGTAGACGGGAGTTAGGAGAGATCGATGAGCATGTCGAGCAAGGTGTGTCGAACTCTCTATGGCATCGTAGATAGTGTTGGGAAGGATAACGTGGACTTTCTTCTCATACAGGCACTTGGGTAGAGTCTGGACTAACCCAAATTATCGAGAGACAAGATTTGGTTGATAGGCCATCAGAGAGGTTTGGCCCTTTAGCAAGTTGTGTCGATCAACGATAAGTCGAGGGATCAGGAATGCCTCCCAGACACGCTGCGATTCCTCTTCATGTTTTTTGAACAAAGGAGGAAAGGGCCTGGTAAACCATTCAGGGCCATACTTTCGTTCAGCAAAGGGCGCCATCCTTGGTGTGAATTCATAGCGCTTGACAAACATTTTGACGAAGCCAGAGAAGGATGCCCTAAGTGTCTACCCTTCTTCGTTTGGGGTCAGTTGCACCAGTCGAACCCATTCGACTCGTCTCTCTTTAATCTCCGCAGCGTCTTCGTCCACAGACCCTTTGTTGGGGAGGCTGGCTTCAAAAGTGGCATTAAGCCAAAGCTGAAGTAGCCAAAAGGGTCCTGATAGCAGGAGGTTCCCGTTGCTCTCTTGGTCTTTCAGACGACCAGCACCTTAGCTCAAAGACTCGTACAGACTGGCCAATATCATTTTGCTTATGCAAATGCCTCGATTAAGGTGTAATTGATTGGCTAGAGTCAGATATTTTCTTGCCACCTGCAAGGATTTGGTACATAATACGCAGCGAGAAAGCCACATAGTTAGAAATGCTATGTGCTCTTTGTCTTCGACTGTGTCAGTTTGCTTGTCGTGGTAATGGTTCATGAAATGAGTATAAGTGTGTTTGGTGGTGGCGAACCCTATAGTGTCTAGAGCATCTATTTCAGGGTCGTAAACTAACCCATATGGTCTTAGCCCTATGATAGCGGCTATGTCGAAGAGAATGGGTGTCATCATCCCAATAGGGAGATGGAAAGTATAATGGGTACTATCCCAAAAATACAAAGATGATGCTAACAAAGTTGGACAGTGAGCGGGACCTGTCTTCGACATCATGATCAAGTCATAGATTCCTAAGCTCTTCCAAGTTTCTGCTTTCACTTTCTCTAACTTGGTCAACCAGTTCAAATAGAGGTCAGAATCCTTAAAATACGGGGTTGCCCTAAATAGCCTAGACCCATCATTCAGATACTTCAAATCTATGTTCTTTAGGGCTACATTGTCATGGGGTTCAGATGTTACCCTAGCTTTGTCTTTCTGCCCTAAAGGTTTAGTTTTACGATATGATGGAAAGAAGTCATTAATGGCTGTACAATCTGTATCTAAAGAAGATAAGGGACCAGATAAAGCTAATGGTTTCCCAGAAACGGTAATAGGAATCAGTACCTGTGATTCGTAGATGTGTCTTTTTTCCTCCTTGAGAGGCTCAGGGATGAATTGCTGATTCTTTACCACCTTGGGTCCATTTAATGTGGCGAATGGAGGAAGTAGTGGTACGCTCTTTTGACCTTTGAGCTTCTGGCTTTTCTTTGGGTCTTGAGTAGTAGCAGTTGAAGAAGCCATTGGTGAAAATTTGAGGAAAATGGGTTTGTTGAAGGTGAAGGGTTGAACGTTTTTTGAAGAGAGGAGAAAGTGCACAGTGGATACTTTGGAGTTGAAAAAATGAAAATAGTTTCTGAAGAGACTATTTATAAAATGTTTTGGAAACACTAAAAGGTCACTAATCATCATTAAGGAGCTAGAGCTAGTGGGTCACGTGTCATCCCAGGAGCCAAAGTAGGGGCGGTGACAGTTGCTACCTATGTCCACGATCTCCTAGACTCTGGGAGAGGTTATGATGGTTTGGGTTTTGATAGACGTTTTAGTCATAATCATAATTGGCTGTGATGTCATAAATTTGATTGAAAAGAAACTGAATAGTTTCTTGAGACGTGGGTTAGTCAGTTTTTTATGGACACCTATGCATGGTCGAAATGGCGTCGAATGGACATTATCAAAAAATGCCCTTTTCTTCAGTACTGTCGAAAAAGACATTTTTGGGGGGCAATTTGTTAGCTCATCTTTTTCGACGCCTATATGAAGTTGGAAGTATTGATGGGAATATTAAACTCTTGAAGAGGTTTAAAGAGGCTTTCGACGGGATCTGTATGATAGGTTTTAGTCGAAGATGCTCACAAGAAGAGAGGATGCTTTTTGGGACTTAGAAAATATTTCTAAGAGTTGAAGAGGCCACCTTCGACCGACAACACTGCTAATGTCTGACGTTGGGAAATTCAAATTCAAATAAAGGAGAAAGTAGTTACTTTGGTTCGCTCTTGAAGAAAGACAAGTGGCGTGTATCCAAGCAATGGGAGCATGCAGTGCGACACTTGTCATTTGTTGATTATTTCAGGCAGTTTATAGCAGTTAGTTTTAGTATTATAAATAGGGGTTCTAGCAATAGGATTCATAGGTGTGTGATGTTCACTTTGTACAAGTAACTCCAAATTTACTCAAAGTATCCGCGTGTTGAGAAAAGAGTCTTGTGTGAATGTACGTGATGTAAACACCATTTATCCTTCAATGCAATTTACTTCAATCTTTCGTTAGGTTTTTATCTTCTATTTAACACAAGTTATGTTTATGCACTTTTCATATTTTCAACCTTTACTGCACGCCTTCGACCTTCTCTTTTACATTTTTAGCCTTTTAACTTAACACTTTAAAACGTTGTTTAGATTGTGTTTTCAACGAACTTTTCTTTATGAGTATTGCCGAAGTATTCATTTCTTCAGAATTTACCTTAGATTAATTGTTAGCACATGTCCTAGGATCAATCTGATCGATCCTGTGCGTCACTAAAGTTAGATTTAGAAGATCATCGGTTGTTTACCAATTTTCACGGTAAACACACATACATAACCAAATCTGATTTATCATCTACAACAACCTTATTCACTCTCAAAAATCCAACACCACCTTCAACCCCTCTTTTGATATCAGTTAAATTCCAATTCGCACCTCTCCTCCCCAACCATACTCAAACTGAATTCGCCGTTAACAACCCGTTCACCACCATATAACTCCATTCTCATAAACTGCTCCAACAAACAACTTAACCTCCCCTCCATCCAAACTGCGGTACTTCACGACCACCACATCTCAAAAACAAACCACACTAAACCGCATCGCTACTGTTTCCGGAATAAGAAAACAATCGCTCGTATGTACATCTCAACACTGTCGTTGGTTCTTCATAATTGAGCATATGTTTAAGGTAAGAAGTTGATTGAATGAGCTGCAGAAAAACGAAGTGAGGAGGAAGAAAGTGTCAATTGTTTCTCTGATTCCAATTCAGAACGCGACTCAACGCAAATCCAAATTCTCATGTCTTTAATAAAATCGGTATCGTTGTGGTATTACAACTTGATTCGGTAATTTTTCAAATCAAGTTTTTTATGTTATGCAAGGCTTTGTTGTTACTGCGTTTACTTTCAATTCAATTTTCGGGATGTTATTGTTTCTTGTTGCTTAATGTTGTGTTAATTTGTGAACATTACACATATTGAGTTGCCACTATGAAATATTTCCACCAGCATTTGTCTTAATTGTTTGGCTATTCATGAAATTTTGGATTCATGAGTTGCACTCTTTTACGTACATAATTTTTTGTATCAGTATCAGTGAATTGGTTTGGAAAATTACTAAATGCATTCCAGTTCTTGTTTTCACTCCATACTATACAAGAGATATTATGTGTAATGATTAAACTGTTGAGATTGGTTTGGCTTAGTCGAAGAATAATAGGCGGTCATATGGATCGAGCACTGTAATTTCATGTGTTGCTTGTGGTTATAAAGTATTGAAATTGTTTTACATTCAAGTATTCCAAGGTTTCACTATTGGTTTTTTATGCACGGTCAAGCAGAGACAGGGAGGAAGCCAGAAAATTTAAAATGTGGGAGCATATTTATAAATAATATTAAATTTAAATTTACATTAAATAATTTATATGTAAAAAAGCAATTTCATGTATATTAAATTATCTTTTATCATTATTTCACTTTATTATATATATTTTAAAATTCACAAACAAAATACAACTGGATACAAATGTTATTTTTTATATATATTAATAATATGCATATCAATTAAGATATGATATATTATTTTAAATATTAAATATCTATTATTTAAAATAAAAATATAATATTACTTTTATAAAAGCTATATTGAAAAAATAAATATTATAATGTCAAAAATAAAAATTTATATTCATAATCTATTGAAATATAAATATAAAATAACAAGAGTTTGATTGCATTGCATTAAAAATATATTTAATTATGTGTTAGTATATAATATATTTTGTATATATCATCTAATAATTATTTTTGTTCACGAGACTTCACTTGTAATTGATTTTTTTTTTTTTTGAAAAACTAGTAGGATACCCGTGCATTCGCACGAGTATTGGTATGATACACGCATTTTTTTTAAAATATAATAAAAATTATATTAAAAAAATTAAGGTGTTTAACCAAAAAGATACTATTTTTAAAAGATATAAGAAATTAGTGTCAATAATTCATTCCATATATATAATTATTTGAATCAACAATATATTATATTTTATATAAATATTATTGTTGTTTTGACGTTATTTAAAAAAATATTAGAATTTATATTATAACAATGATATTTTTCCCGTATATATAAATAAATTAATCAACAACGAATTTGATCTCGTATAAATAAATTAATCAACAACGAACTGGAGCCCGTAACTAAATATTATTTTATTCAAAGACATAAAAATTATTTTTGCCCGTAAAAAATTTGAATCAAGAATGTATTTTTGCCCGTAATTAATGAATAACGAACTTGATACCGTATATAAATATTAAGTTTGTTTTGACATTAGATATATATTTGAATGTGTATAAAAAAAATTTGAATCAATAATGTGTTTTTGCCCGTATCTAAAAATTAGATTTATATTTCATCATTAAAAATTGCTTTTTATTATCTCAAATTAATAATGATCTTTTGATTGATAAGTAATTAAAATATTAATTATAATTAAATTAATAATGACAGTTGGATATAGAGACTACAAATATATTTGGATACTACATAGTACTTTTATAGTGTTTTTTCTATTATTATAATTAAATTCATTTATGAGCATTCTTTTGAACAATAATTTTTTTCGTATAGAAAAATATTTGAATTAACAATGTATTTTTTCCGTATATAAAATATTTTAATCAACAATATATTTTTTTCGTGTATTTAAATATTAATTTTAAAAAAAAAATTATAAAAAAAAATTGAATCAATAGTGAAGTTGTTGCCGTATATAAAAATATTTGAATCAAAAGTAAAATTGTGGCCGTTTATAACAATAATTTTTTTCGTATAGAAAAATATTTGAATTAACAATGTATTTTTCCCGTATATAAAATATTTTAATCAACAATCTATTTTTTTCCCGTATATAAATATTAATTTTGTTTTGATACTATTAATAAAAAAAATTGAATCAATAGTAAAGTTGTTCCCGTATATAAAATATTTGAATCAAAAATAAAGTTGTGCTCGTTTATAACAATAATTTTTTTCGTATAGAAAAATATTTAAATTAACAATGTATTTTTCCCGTATATAAAATATTTTAATCAACAATATATTTTTTCCATATATAAATATTGATTTTGTTTTGACACTATTTATAAAAAAAATTGGATCAAAAGTAAAGTTGTTCCCGTATATAAAATATTTGAATCAAAAGTAAAGTTGTGCTCGTTTATAACAATATTTTTTTTCGTATATAAAATATTTGAATTAACAATATTTTTTACCCGTATATAAAATATTTTAATCAATAATATATTTTTTCCATATATAAATATTAATTTTATTTTGACACTATTTATAAAAAAAATGAATCAATAGTAAAGTTGTTCCCGTATATAAAAATATTTGAATCAAAAGTAAAGTTGTGCTCGTTTATAACAATAATTTTTTTCGTATAGAAAAATATTTGAATTAACAATGTATTTTTCCCGTATATAAAATATTTTAATCAACAATATATTTTTTCCCGTATATAAATATTAATTTTGTTTTCACACTATTAATAAAAAAAATTGAATCAATTTCCCGTATATAAAATATTTGAATCAAAAGTAAAGTTGTGCTCGTTTATAACAATAATTTTTTTGGTATAGAAAAATATTTTAATTAACAATGTATTTTTTCCGTATATAAAATATTTTAATCAACAATATATGTTTTTCCCGTATATAAATATTAATTTTGTTTTGACACTATTTATAAAAAAATTGGATAAATAGTAAAGTTGTTCCCGTATATAAAATATTTGAATCAAAAGTAAAGTTGTGCCCGTTTATAATAATAATTTTTCTCGTATATAAAATATTTGAATTAACAATGTATTTTTCCCGTATATAAAATATTTTAATCAACAATATATTTTTTTCTCGTATATAAATATTAATTTTGTTTTGACACTATTAATAAAAAAATTGAATCAATAGTAACGTTGTTCCCGTATATAAAATATTTGAATCAAAAGTAAAGTTGTGCTCGTTTATAACAATAATTATTTTCGTATAGAAAAATATTTGAATTAACAATGTATTTTTTCCGTATATAAAATATTTTAATCAACAGTATATGTTTTTCCCGTTTATAAATATTAATTTTGTTTTGACACTATTTATAAAAAAATTGGATCAATAGTAAAGTTGTTCCCGTATATAAAATATTTGAATCAAAAGTAAAGTTGTGCCCATTTATAACAATATTTTTTCTCGTATATAAAATATTTGAATTAACAATGTATTTTTTTCCCATATATAAATATTAATTTTGTTTTGACACTATTTATAAAAAAAATTGAATCACTAGTAAAGTTGTTCTCGTATATAAAAATATTTGAATCAAAAGTAAAGTTGTACCCGTTTATAACAATATTTTTTCTCGTATATAAAATATTTGAATTAACAATGTATTTTTTCTGTATATAAAATATTTTAATCAACAATATATGTTTTCCCCGTTTATAAATATTAATTTTGTTTTGACACTATTTATAAAAAAATTGGATCAATAGTAAAGTTGTTTCCGTATATAAAATATTTGAATCAAAAGTAAAGTTGTGCCCGTTTATAACAATATTTTTTCTCATATATAAAATATTTGAATTAACAATGTATTTTTTCCGTATATAAAATATTTTAATCAACAATATATTTTTTTCCCGTATATAAATATTAATTTTGTTTTGACACTATTTATAAAAAAATTGAATCAATAGTAAAGTTGTTCCCGTAAATAAAAATATTTGAATCAAAAGTAAAGTTGTGCTCGTTTATAACAATAATTTTTTTCGTATAGAAAAATATTTGAATTAACAATATATTTTTTTCGTATATAAAATATTTTAATCAAAAATATATTTTTTTCTTGTATATAAATATTATTTTTGTTTTGACACTATTTATAAAAAAATTGAATCAATAGTAAAGTTGTTCCCGTATATAAAATATTTAAATCAAAAGTAAAATTGTATTATTTTAATAATAAAATATCAAAAGTAAAGTTATATTATTTTAATAATAAAATTAAGCACTTTAGTGTAAAAAACCAAATAAAAATCATTTTGATTAGATGACAAAAAATCATGCAATTATATTTTAAACTTTTTTAAAACATATATATTTCTTATATTATAGATTAAACAAATCATTATAGATGATTTGACAGAAGAGGTGTCATCATAACAAGCAACATTAATAAGTGACACTCACTATTTCTACATTGCTTCATAGAGAAGAAAGTTAACATCTTGTTCATGACTTTCCATTATGATAAACTTTGATGAGAAAATTAAACTTTGTTTTCACTTGTAATTGATTAATTAAACATTAAAAGAATTTGGATTTATTTTAGGGCCAAAACAAACATGTACGTGTGAATAATATATATATATATATATATATATATATATATATATATATATATAAATGTTAATATATACTCAAAATTAGTGGATCTCACACAAAAATATATTACATATTTTCTTTCTGTTTTTTTCTTCATCTTTATAATGTGGGTCCTACTCAAAAATGATAAGCCCCACATAAAAATATACTAAAGTGTATGTTGTTAATGCACATCTATATGGTGTGTATTAACATGATATATATATATATATATATATATATATATATATATATATATATATATATATATATATATATAAATATAATTGAAACATTAGTGGGGGCATGGGCCCACATAAGAATACAAGTGGCTTCGTAGGGACGGTCAAGAGAACATATTTATAATGATGTGATCCAATCAAGTTTTGAGAAACTTCAAAGGGTGCAAAATATTTGGTTGTGATAGCCAAATCTATAATAAAATATAAATTTATTTAAAATATCTTGATATAATTAAATGGTTATTAATCAGTTTAGTTATTAATGGTTGGTTATTCAACCATATTTTATTTTTGAATCCGGTTATAATTTGGTTATTATTCAAAATCTAAATATTTCAATTTAATAATTTTATTTTTTTTTAATAAAAATTTAATTTTTTATGAAAAAATTTATTCTTTTTGGAAAAAAAAACATTTTTTCAAAAAAATAATAATTAACTTCAACTTTATAATGGACAATAATACAAAATTTACTGTTTTTATGTTGATTATACGAGATTTACTGTTTTTTTTAAATTTACTGTTTGGTTATAAAATATTTTTCAACACAGTGATGGAAGAGAAGGGTGTGGTGGTGGTGAGGAGTTTTCCGGCAGGGGGTGTCATGGGGTTGAGGTTCGTGATCTCGTCAAGCAAAAGCAATTGCATAATCTAATCAAAGAATTTATTTCTTTTCACCTATAAAATTTTAATTTGTTCCATTGTATTTAATATATTTTAAATAAAAATATTTGTGTTATTGTTTTGTGTTTTTGCATGTTGAAATTAGTTGCTAATTTGTAAATAAAATTTTATACAAGCAATATTTTTTTTATAATAATTTATGAATTATGAATAATAATTGTCGAAATATAATATAGAGTACAAAAAATAATAATTTATAGTAATTTTAATAAGCAAATATATTAATAGGAAAAAGAGATTTTGGGGTTCTATACTACTCTGGTTGGTACTAAGGCTGATGCTCTTAAAGGTGTTGATATTCCTATTGTTAGGAATGGTAAAACCTTATCTAGGGAAGAGGCTCAATATCTGATCAGACCTGTTGAGGAGAGTGAGATTTGGAAAGCTTTATGTAGCATAGGGAATTCTAAGGCTCCTGGGTTAGATGGATTCAATTCTTATTTTTTCAAGAGTGCTTGGAATATTGTGAAGAAGGATGTGATTGAAGCTGTTATGGAGTTTTTTCAAGAAAACCACATTTATAAAGCTTTTAACTGCTCTCTTATTTCCCTTATCCCTAAATCTCCTGCAGCTAAGACAGTTAAGGATCTTAGGCCTTTATCTTGTTGTAGTACTGTTTACAAAATAATATCCAAAATTCTCACTTGTAGGCTTGGGAGGGTGATAGGCAAGATCATAAATGACACTCAGTCTGCCTTTGTGTCTGGCAGAAACATTCAAGACAACGTTGTCATTGCCCAAGAGCTTGTTAGAGGATACAATAGGAAAAATATCTCCCCTAGGTGCTTAATCCAAATGGATATTCAGAAAGCTTATGATACGGTTGATTGGAGTGCTTTGGCCCAAATTATGAATGAATTGGGGATTCCTCAAGTTTTTTCTAAATGGATTATGTTTTGTGTTTCTTCAGTCTCATACAGGTTTGCCATTAATGGAGATACTTCTAAGTTGCTGATTACCAAGAGAGGGTTGAGACAGGGGGATCCAATCTCCCCCTTGTTATTTGTTATCATTATGGAGTATCTGCACAGGCTCCTTCAAAGTCTGAGTAAGAACCCCAATTTCAATTTCCATCCTAAGTGTGAAAAGCTTAAGATAATTAATCTCTGTTTTGCTGATGATATTCTTCTATTTGTGAGGGGAGATATAGGATCTATTAAGCTGATTATGAACAAAATTGATGAGTTTACCAAGGCAACAAGTCTTCATATGAGCATTCCCAAAAGTTCCATATATTTGGGAGGTGTTGATTCTGATATGAGGCTCCACTTGCAGCAGGTTACAGGGTTTAAAATTGGTGCCCTCCCTTTCAAATAGTTGGGGGTTCCCCTTGACAGTAAGAAGTTGTCTATTTCAAGCTGTCAACCGTTGATTGATAGGATTACTGTGAGATTGAAACACTGATGCAGCAAATTGTTATCTTATGCAGGTCGTGTCCAATTGGTTAGAAGTGTAATCTTCGCTATAACAAACTATTGGATGCAGGTTTTTATTTTGCCCAAGAGAGTGATAAGTCACATAGAAAGATTGTGTAGGAAATTTGTGTGGATTGGAAAATATGATGGCAGTTGTAACACCCTTTTCTACCCCCACAAATGTTACACCAGAAAAAACTCAAATATCAGAGAAACATAAAAGTTCCCTCAAAGGGTGCACATTTCTCATTTAAATCAAAATAATACACTTGCCCTGTAAACAAGGGATTTCCTCAAAATAACTCAAAGGCCTTCACATGGCAGCGGAACTCAAAATTCTCAATTAAAAGGTTTTCAACAAACATCATAATAATCCAAAAAGGTTTTCAACATATAAAACCATATCATCAAATGACAACAAAATAAGGAAAAAACATAGTTCGAATCAAAGGACCCCAACCTGATGTTACACTATCAGAGAAAGGCCCTCTAAATCGACCAAAAGCAAATAAACTTCAAGGTCCTCGAAGCATCCACAGCTAAACCTGATCACCCGCATGTTACCCACGTGGAGGCAACATTCAAACAGGCAGGGTGAGTAATCACAATTCATAATAATCATTATAAAACAAGATATACATAAAATGACATTATCTTCATATACAACATCTTCAGGGTCATCACAAGGAAACGTCGAAATCACGAACAACATCATAAAACACAACAATGCCAATTAAATACAAATGCACAACAAGACTCATGAATGTGGTACCAATCTCATAATAGATGGACACTAGGCCATCAACCCTCTAAAGATCCCCGTCAATAGGATCGACCCTGCAATCGGAACCGGAGCACGTCATAGTTATCTCATATCCGCACAATGGGAATGAAGCGTCGTAACAGAGTATGCATATGAATGTATGATACACAACATCATTAATCATCATCGTCAATTAAACATCAAAATGTGCATCATCATTCATCAATTCTCATATACGTCATGTCGTCACATATTCGTCAAATAATCATCAAAACATCATCATAAAATACAGCAACAACATCATGAAAAATCATCATAAAGTCACATCATCGAAACATCACAACAGCACAGCAGCATAAACAGAAATTCACAAACGGAATACGTTCGCTCCAGGGTTTGCCTAGCGAACCTGTTCGCTGTGGCCTTCGCCTAGCGAAGCGGCCAGCGAACCTCACAGACACCACCCTCAACACCAGAAACACAACCATCTGTCATACTCGCTGGTTCGTTCGCTTAGCGAACCTACTCGTTGTTCCCTTCGCCTAGCGAGGCTTCCAGCGAATCACTCCTCCTACTCCAGAATCACCTCTGTGCTCACACTCATATTATCGTGCATTTGCTGCGCTGCTCGCTTAGCGAGCCTTGGCGAACATTCGCCTAGCGAACCTGCGATTGCAGCAAATCGCTGCTACGCATTAGTAGCTCCACAACCACCAAAGTTCCTGCAATTATAGCCCCAAACGACCCAAAATTATCCCTACAACAGTCCTAACACATCACTGAATTTAAAGGCCTAAAACCTACGTCTGTTAGGTCGATCCAGGACATTACGGGAAACCTTAATTTCTCCTAAACCTTCAAAACTCTCAAACTTCATATAAACTCCATAGATCCTTCCCACAAGGTTAAAACTACAACAACGACGGGGAAATCAGCCCCAAGGTCTACTTTAGCGGTTCAATTCCACGTTATTGATCGATTCACAAAAATGCCCTTAAAATAATCAGTTTACCTCAAAACCCATAAACCCTCAAAAACCCCAAAATCCACTTTAATCAATCAAATCCTATAATGAAAACAATGAAAGGCAATTACTCCTCATACCTTAGATTGTCGATCCGATGAGTTCTCTCTTGAGCCTTTGGAAACCTTCACGAAAATCCTCGTCTTCTCCCTTTTTCCTCAGAGCTCTGCACTTTCTCCTTATTTTCACGATCTCCACAAATGAATCCTAATTCTCCTCAATTCCTCCTTTTTGGTTAATTTAACTCTTGGGCCTCAAAATTGGGCTTTCTCCATAATACCCTCACTAATTCTCTCCAATGTTCATCTTACCCTTAATTACTCTAATATTATTTGAAATTAATAATAATACTAATATATCCATATTACATACTATTATTTAATTAAAATAACCAAAACTTCATAAAAACACCGACATCGACACAATCCACCAAAAATCACAGAAAACCACGAATATAATATTTAAATAAATTAAATAAATATTCTTACAAAAATTGGGGTGTTACAACTCTCCCCCACATAAAAGATTTTCGCCCTCGAAAATTACCTCAAGGAAATAGAGTCGGATACGACTCCCTCATCTGATCTTCACGTTCCCAAGTCCAACTTTTGCCAGCTGGTCCACCCCACAACACCTTCACCAAAGTTATGTCTTTACCCCGCAATTACTTCGTCTCTCGACCCTCGACACGCACAGGCAATGCTTCAACGGTCAGATTATCCCTCACTTGTACATCATCCATCTGGATCACATGCGACGGATCCAGAATGTACTTCCTCAACCGAGACACATGGAACACGTCATGCAAATTCGCAAATGACGGCGGTAAAGCAATTCGATAGGCTACCTCTCATATCCTCTGCGATATCTGATATGGACCAACAAAACGTGGAGTGAGCTTCCTAGACTTCAAAGCTCGACCCACACCAGTCACTAGCGTCACTCTCAAAAACACGTGATCTCCCTCTTGGAATTCAAGTGCTTTCCTCCTCTTATCATGGTAGCTCTTCTGACGACTCTGCGAAGCTTTCATCCTCTCTTGGATCTTCTTAATCTTCTCAGTCGTCTCTTGCACAATTTCAGGTCCGAGTACAACACTCTCGCCCGACTCATACCAACACAAAGAAGTCCTACACCTTCTCCCATACAAAGCTTCGTAGGGCGTCATTCCAATACTAGCATGAAAACTATTATTGTACGTGAACTCAATCAACGACAAATGGCTATCCCACGATCCTCCATGATCCAACACACAAGCCCTCCGCAAATCCTCTAAAGATTGGATCGTCCTTTCTGTCTGACCGTCCGTCTGCAGATGATATGCAGAACTCATCCTCAACTTAGTACCCAAAGCATCTTGCAAACTCTTCCAGAACCTCGATGTAAACCTCGGATCTCTATCTGACACAATAGTCGAAGGTACCCCATGTAACTTCACAATCTCCTCAATGTACAACTCGGCTAACTTCTTCATAGAATGATTAATCTTCATCGGCAAGAAATGAGTCGACTTAGTTAATCTATCCACGATCACCCAAATTGAATCATTTCCCTTAGCAGTCTTCGGCAATCCCACCACAAAATTCATGGAAATACTATCCCATTTCCATTCTGGAATCCTCAACGGCTGCATCATACCTAAAGGCTTCTGATGCTCAACCTCCGACTTCTGACAAGTCAAACACGCATAAACAAACTCTGCAACATCTTTCTTCATACTTGGCCACCAAAACAACTTTTTCAAATCTTGGTACATCTTCGTAGCACCGGGATGAATACTCAAACTACTTTGATGTCCTTCTTCAAGAATGCTCTTCTTAATATCTGGAACATCCGAAACACATACTCTATCTCGAAACCTCATCCCACCATCCTCGTCAATCCGGAAGTCACCTCCGTTACCTTGGTTAATCAAATTCAATTGGTCAACCAACTTTAAATCAGATTATTGTCCCACTCTGATCTCTTCCAGAATACCACTAGTCAACTTCAACATTCCCAACTTCACACTGTCAGGAGTCGCTTCACATACCAACTCAAATCTCTGAATTACTCAATCAACTCCAATTCTTTCACCATAAGCATCGACATATGCAATGACGTTCTACTCAACGCATCGACCACTACATTTTCTTTGCCCGGATGATAACTTAAATCAAAATCGAAATCCTTCAAAAGCTCTTACCACCTTCTCTGCCTCATATTCAATTCCTTCTGATTAAATAAGTACTTCAGACATTTATGATCATTGAACACTTCAAATTTAGAGCCAAACAGATAATGTCTCCAAATTTTCAACACAAACACCACCGCGGCCAATTCCAAGTCATGCGTAGGATAATTCCTCTCATGGACTCGCAATTGTCTCGAAGCATAAGCAACAACTTGTCCATTTTGCATCAATACTCCACCAAGACCCATCTTCAACGCGTCACAATACACCACAAAAGATTCACTCGGATTAGGCAAAATCAACACTGGAGCAGTAGTCAATCTCTTCTTCAATTCCACGAAACTCTTTTCACAAGATACATCCCACACAAAGGCTTGACCCTTTCGAGTCAACTGAGTCAAAGGTAATGCCAACTTAGAAAAACCTTCAATAAACTTGCGGTAATAGCCCGCCAATCCCAGAAAACTTCGTATCTCAGTCGCAGACTTCGGAGTCTCCCACTGTAATACATCATCAATCTTAGAAGGATCAACAACAATCCCGCCACTTGAAATCACATGGCCAAGGAAACTCACTTCCTTCAACCAGAACTCACACTTGGATAGCTTTGCATATAACTTCTTCTCTTTCAACACTTGCAACACAGTTCTCAAATGCTCGGCATGTTCTTCTTCAGATCGAGAATATATCAAGATATCATCGATGAACACCACCACAAACTTATCCAAATACTCATGAAAAATCCAATTCATGTACTCCATGAACACACCAGGCGCATTAGATACATCAAACGGCATCACAATGTATTCATAGTGACCATACCTCGTTCTGAAAGCCGTCTTCGGAATATCATCAGGCTTCACTCGAATCTGATGATAACCAGACCTCAAATCAATCTTGCTAAACACACAAGCACCTACTAGCTGATCCATCAAATCGTCGATTCTCGGAAGTGGATACTTATTCTTGATCGTCACTTTATTCAACTGCCGATAATCAACGCACAACCTCATACTACCATCTTTCTCCTTCACTAACAACACCGGAGCACCCCACGGAGAAACACTTGGTCGAACAAACCTCTTCTCAAGCAATTCTTCCAGCTGTTTCTTCAATTCACTTAACTCAGAAGCTGACATCCGATAAGGAGCCATCGACACTGGACTCGTACCTGGTATTAAGTCCACTGCAAACTCTACTTCACGCTCTGGAGGCAAATCACTGACGTCATCTGGAAACACCTCTGGAAATTCACAGACAACAGGCAACTCCACACTCGCAGCTTCACGATCAATTTGCAACGAGGCAAGCATTGCAAACACCAAAGCTTCGTCTTCCACAAGTTCGTCTACTTGCTTAGCAGATAAGAACATCAACTCCCCACTATCATCAATCTCAGGAAACTCTACAGTCTTGTTATAACAATTGATATGAACCCGGTTGAAATCCAACCAGTTAATTCCAAAAATCACGTCAATTTGGTGCAAGGGTAAGCACACCAAATCCATCACAAAGCTCTTCTCAAAAATCGTCACAGGACATCTTAAACACACAAGGGTAGTAGTAACAGAATCATTAGCTGAAGTTTCTATTACCATATTACCATTCATATCAGATAAGTTTAAACCCAATCTATTAGCACATTCAAGCGAGATAAAAGAATGAGTAGCACCAGTATCAATAATAACAACCAATTCGATATTATTAATAAAACAAGTACCTCGAATCAGGTTGTCCTTCTCTGGCGTCTCTGCACCACTCAAAGCAAACACGCAACCACTGGTCTGGGCAACAGTAGCAGTCTTATTCGGCTTCTGGCATTGAGTACTGATGTGACCTTTCTCACCACAATTGAAACAGGTTGGACCTTCATCTTTGCAGTCAGTAGCTCTATGCCCCTTCTTACCACATCTGTAGCACCTCACCACATTATTGGTGCACACATCAGCACGGTGACCTTGCTCGCCACACTTATGACACTTTCCAGAAGTGGGAGATGCTCCCCCACTTGTCTTTTTCCCATCTGAAGCCTTATGCTTCCCTTTGCCAGCTGAAGTTGTATAAGGCTTACCCCTATACTGCCCTTTCTTCTCACTCAACTGCTTATAGTGAGCAGATCGAGCTCGGCTATCCTCATCGTAGATCCTGCTCTTGTCAACCAACTCAGCATACCTGCGGATCTGCTGATACCCAATACCCTGCTTAATCTCTGGTCTCAGCCCATTCTCGAATTTGAGACACTTAGACATCTCAGCATCAGCACGATTGTAGTGCGAACAGAACTTCACTAGCTTCTCAAACTTCGCGGCATACTCTGCCACAGTCATATCTCCTTGCTTTAGCTCAAGGAATTCCACTTCCCTCTTGCCACGAGCATCCTCTGGAAAATACTTCCCCAGAAACTCCTGCTTAAATACAGCCCAAGTTATCACAGTGCCAACATCTACAAGTCTTTGACGGGTGTTATCCCACCAGTCCTCAGCTTCCTCTTCCAACATATGCGTTCCGAACTGAACCTGTTACTCATCAGAACACCCCATCACTCGGAAGATCTTCTCGATCGCCTTCAGCCACTTGTGTGCACTTGCTGGATCATGCGTACCCACAAAAGTCGGTGGACTGTTCCTTTAAAACTTCCCCAATGCGCGAAACTCATCAGGAGCTCCACCATTTGGATTCAGCTGTGCCACAACATTAGCAACCGATTCCAACGCATCAGCAATCACACGATCATTTCTTCCAGCCATCATGCACACCACCAACAAGGTTAGAAGAACTAAAACATCGACAGTGTACACACACTCGTCGACTGACAGGGGAATGACATCACGTAAAAACTTGGCCGGACGGACCGACCTGCTCTGATACTACTAATGTAACACCCTTTTCTACCCCCACAAATGTTACAACAGAAACAACTCAAATATCAGAGTAAAACATAAAAGTTCCCTCAAAGGGTGCACATTTCTCATTTAAATCAAAATAATACACTTGCCCTGTAAACAAGGGATTTCCTCAAAATAACTCAAAAGCCTTCACATGGCAGCGAAACTCAAAATTCTCAATTAAAAGGTTTTCAACAAACATCGTAATAATCCAAAAAGGTTTTCAACATATAAAACCATATCATCAAATGACAACAAAATAAGGAAAAAACATAGTTTGACTCAAAGGACCCCAATTCGATGTTACACTATCATAGCAAGACCCTCTAAATCGACCAAAAGCAAATAAACTTCAAGGTCCTCGAAGCATCCACAGCTAAACCTGATCACCTGCACGTTACTCACGTGGAGGCAACATTCAAACAGGCAGGGTGAGTAATCACAATTCATAATAATCATTATAAAACAAGATATACATAAAATGGCATTATCTTCATATACAACATCTTCAGGGTCATCACAAGGAAACGTCGAAATCACGAACAACATCATAAAACACAACAATGCCAATTAAATGCAAATGCACAACAAGACACATGCATGTGGTACCAATCGTCATAATAGATGGACACTAGGCCATCGACCCTCCAAAGACCCCCGTCAATAGGATCGATCCCGCAATCGGAACCGGAACACGTCGTAGTTACCTCATATCCGCACAATGGGAATGAAGCATCGTCACAGAGTATGCATATGAATGTATGATACACAACATCATTAATCATCATCATCAATTAAACATCCAAATGTGCATCATCATTCATCAATTCTCATATACGTCATGTCGTCACATATTCGTCAAATAATCATCAAAACATCATCATAAAATACAGCAACAACATCATAAAAATCATCATAAACTCACAGCATCGAAACATCACAACAGCACAGCAGCATAAACAGAAATTTGCAAACGGAATACGTTCGCTCCAAGGTTTACCTAGCGAATCTGTTCACTGTGGCCTTCGCCTAGCGAAGCGGCCAACGAACCTCACAGACACCACCCTCAACACCAGAAACACAACCATCTGTCATACTCGCTGGTTCGTTCGCTTAGCGAACCTACTCGTTGTTCCCTTCGCCTAGCGAGGCTTCCAGCGAATCACTCCTCCTACTCCAGAATCACCTCTGTGCTCACACTCATATTATCGTGCATTTGCTGCGCTGCTCGCTTAGCGAGCCTTGGCGAACATTCGCCTAGCGAACCTGCGATTGCAGCAAATCGCTGCTACGCATTAGTAGCTCCACAACCACCAAAGTTCCTGCAATTATAGCCCCAAACGACCCAAAATTATCCCTACAACAGTCCTAACACATCACTGAATTTAAAGGCCTAAAACCTACGTCTGTTAGGTCGATCCAGGACATTACGGGAAACCTTAATTTCTCCTAAACCTTCAAAACTCTCAAACTTCATATAAACTCCATAGATCCTTCCCACAAGGTTAAAACTACAACAACGACGGGGAAATCAGCCCCAAGGTCTACTTTAGCTGTTCAATTCCACGTTATTGATCGATTCACAAAAATGCCCTTAAAATCATCAGTTTACCTCAAAACCCATAAACCCTCAAAACCCCCAAAATCCACTTTAATCAATCGAATCCTATAATGAAAACAATGAAAGGCAATTACTCCCCATACCTTAGATTGTCGATCCGATGAGTTCTCTCTTGAGCCTTTGGAAACCTTCACGAAAATTCTCGCCTTCTCCCTTTTTCCTCAGAGCTCTGCACTTTCTCCTTATTTTCACGATCTCCACAAATGAATCCTAATTCTCCTCAATTCCTCCTTTTTGGTTAATTTAACTCTTGGGCCTCAAAATTGGGCTTTCTCCATAATACCCTCACTAATTCTCTCCAATGTTCATCTTACCCTTAATTCCTCTAATATTATTTTAAATTAATAATAATACTAATATATCCATATTACATACTATTATTTAATTAAAATAACCAAAACTTCATAAAAACACCGACATCGACACAATCCACCAAAAATCACAGAAAACCACGATTATAATATTTAAATAAATTAAATAAATATTCTTACAAAAATCGGGGTGTTACAGCAGCCGGAAAGCTCTTGTGGCGTGGGAGAAACTCTGTGATTAAGTTGCTACAGGGGGTGGAACTTGACTGCTCTTAGGGAGTGGAACATTGCTACTATAGGTAAACTTCTGTGGAATCTTTATGAAAAGCAAGATAGGCTGTGGATTCAATGGATTCACGCATTCTATATGAAAAATGAACAGGTTGAAACTTATAATCCTCCATTACATAGTTCTTGGTTTTTGAAAACATTATTCAAATACAAGGCTGATATCATGGGGACTAGTGTGTGGCAGGATTTCCATGAGTGTGGAAAGTATAACACGGGTAAAATGTATAGGCTTTTAAGAGGGATTAAGCCAAGTGTGGAGTGGAGGAAACTAATCTATGGCAAACTTGCTCGACCGCGCACAACTTTCTATTTGTAGCTGATATGTCTCAATCGGTTACCTACTAAGGATAGGCTGAGGAAACATGGTGGTCATAATGATGGTGATTGTGTGTTCTGTCAGAAGCCTGAGAGTAGTCATCATTTGTTTTTTGATTGTGCTAGTACGAAGATGATTTGGTGCAGAGTTCTTCAGAAATTTGGTTGGAATCACCTGCCTGCTGCTTGGGATAGTGAGGTGTGTTGGATCCTGCACTATGCTAAGGGTAAGGGGAGTCGTGCGCGTATTATCAAGGTTGCGATAGCAGAAACGGTTCACCACATTTGGGCTGTTCGAAATCGAATTGTTTTTCAAAATGGAGCTGATAATGAGTTAAATAGTGAGTTTATTATTGATATGGTGATTGATAGAGCTAGTACTAATAGGAAACTATTAGCTTTTTGTAATAGAATCTAGCTTGTTTTGTGTTCTGCTTTATCTGTTTGTTACCTGGATCGGTTGATCTGCGTGTTATCAGTGTTTTTTGGTAATAATATTTTTCTTTATTCCAAAAAAAAATATATTAATTGGAGTATAAGAGTTTTCAAACTCGTTCTAAAAAAATAATTAGAAACTTTGCATACAGCCTCACCAAAAAAACTTTGGATACAAGATAAGAGTTAACACATCAAACAAAAATAATCCAAAATTATATTTATATTTCAGTTCTTGGAATAAACCAATACCAAGACAAATTTTAATGCTTTCTAAAATAGATGAATTGTCACCAACAACTCCCTTAACTAGAATTGCATTCCACGTCAGCCATAGGCTCTGTTTGGTGAGATATTTTTTCAGCTTATAGCTTATGTCTTATAGCTTATAAGCTCATATGACAATAAAAGACCTGTTTGGTAACGGTCTTTTCATTACGAGCTTATAGCTTATTTTATTAGCTTATAGCTTATTTTCTAGACGCTATTTTAAATAGCGTTTTAGCTTATAGCTTATCATTTTTTCTTCCAATTTTACCCTTATTATTTTAACTAAAATCCACCACTATCCTTTATAATTTATTATAATTTAAAATAAAATAATAATTATTAAATATCTTTTATGTCATTTTATTTTATCACTTAATTAAATCGTTAATTTTACCAAACACTTCAATTAGCTTATCAGCTATAAGTCATCAGCCATCAGCTATAAGCTATAAGCTATCAGTCACCAGCTATCAATCATACGCTATAAGCTATCAGCTAACTTATCAGTCAACCGCTATTTTTACCAAATAGAGCCATAGTGTGTCGTTAACTATATAAAAGCTATCTATTTTTTTCAACGTAAATTAATTTTTGTTAAAAAAAATTAATTTTTTGAAAAAAAATTACATTTTCTGAAAAATTAAATTAAATTTTTTGAAAAAAAAATAATTTTTGTGAAAAAAATAATAATTTTGGTGAGAAAAAATAATTTTTGTGGAAAAAAATTAATTTTTTTGTGAAAAAGTAAATAAATTTCTTGAAAAAAAATTAATTTTTTAAAAACTACTCAAATTTTTTTCTTTTTTGAAAAAAAATTAATAACCGGTTTAAAACCGGTTATATAACCATGACCAAATTTATAACCGGTTTTATAACCAATTTTGATTGAAATATGGTTATGGTTATGAATCCAAACCATTTAACTGGTTTAACAATAATTATGGTTTGATTTCTAAAAGTAATTAATCATGCACACCCCTACCTATCTTAGCTTAATAAAATTTGTACAAGGTGTATTAATGGTATATTGTTGTTAGTAGTATCAAAAGTCCTATGTTGGTACTTAATTTAAGATGAAGTTTCCTTTGCAATTGTTGTACAATATTAAAAGTAGGAACAAAACTGTGTTTCCATGTTAAAAAGTAAAGTCATGGTTTGAATTTGTTTTTAGGTAACTATCAATTAACCAGGGTTAACAGTTGCACAAACTATTTTTTTAACCTTAAAAGATATTGCAGACACTAGGAATAAGAAGTGTAATGTGTTAATTGAACTATTTAGATTTAGAAAGTTATGGGTATTCATCCACAAGACTAAGGATGAAACTTTTGAAAATTTCAAAAGTTGGAAGACTATGGTCGAAAACCAAACTGGCAAGAAGGTTAAAAGGTTGAGGACCGTTAATGGTCTTGAATTTTTAAATGAGGTTTTTAAGAGCTATTATGTTGTGTCTGGTATTGCAAGGCACAAAACTACTACAGGTACTCCCGAACAAAATGATTTGACTGAAATGTATAATTGAACCATTTTGCAAAGGATGAGGTGCATGTTGGAAAATGTAGGATTGAAGAGGGTGTTTTGGGCAAAAGCTGTTGTGACTGCAACATACCTGATAAATAGGTGTCCTTCAACTGTCTTGGGAATCAATACAGCTGAAGAAGTCTGGTCGGGATATCCATCTAATCTCGACAGACTTAGAGTATTTGGCTGCTTAGCCTATGCTCACATTAGGCAAGACAAGGTCGAACCTAGAGCTCTAAGTTGAATGTTTCTTGGATACCCTGATGGATTCAAAGATTATAGGCTTTGGTGCCTAGAGCCAGGCCACAAGAGGTGTATCATAAGTCGAGATGCAGTTTTCAATGAAGAAAAAATGACATTCAAGAAAACTAATGATGTTGATCAAAGTACCAAGATCTCTGGAGAAGAGTTGGAACAGGAAGGGATTCCTGTTGAGGTGGAACATAGTGATGTTAAATTGCATAACCCAGATGAAGTCGAAGAAGATGCACAAGTTGCCGATGAATATGAGGAGACTGATAATGACTACGTGCTGGAAAAAGACAAATCAAGAAGAGTCACCAAGCCACCCCATAGACTTGGTTATGTAGATCCCATAGTTTATGCCTTAATCACTACAAATGATGTTCTGGATGAAGAATTTAGAGACTATAATGAAGTTATGAGGAGTCGAGACAAGATTGAATGGCTTAAAACCATGGATGATAAGATCGAATCTCTTCATGATAATAACACTTGAGAGTTGATCGAGAAACCTACTGGAGCCAGGTTAGTCAACTGTAAGTGGATTTTCAAGGTTAAGGAAGGAAACGAAAGAGTGGTGTAGAAACAATTTAATGAAAGGTTGGTTGCTAGGGGGTTCACTCAGAAAGAAGGTGTCAACTTCAATGATGTGTTCTCACATGTTGTAAACTATAGATCCATTCAAATACTACTTGCTATGATGGCAAAGTTCGACATAGAACTTAAACAAATGGATGTGAAGACAGCTTTCTTGTATGGTGATCTAGATGAAACAATCCTGACGAGGCAACCTGAAGGGTATGCAAATAAGGGAAAGGAATATTATGCGTATAAGCTGAATAGGTATTTGTATGACATGAAATAATCTCCTCGGCGTTGGAATGGGAGATTCGACAAGTTCATGTCACACCTAGGTTTTACTAGAAGCCAGTTCAACCATTGTGTTTACTTAAGATTTTGACATAGAAATTCACTTGTTATTTTGTTGCTTTATGTGGATGACATCCTCATAGAAAGCAATAGTGTCGAGGGTGTTATGATAGTGAAGGCTGAACTCGATAAGGAGTTCGACATGAAGGATTTGGGAGCTATCTCTAAAATTCTTGGGATTGACATCCGAAGAGATAGAAAGTAGTCGAGATTATGCTTATCTTAAGAGACATACCTGAAGAAGATTCTCGACAAGTTTGGTATGTCGAATTCAAAGTTTGTTCTAACATCGACTAATCCTCAATACAAGCTGAGTACGACTAAAAGTCCTAATACTGAAGTCGAAAAAGCCTATATGAATAACATTCCATATGCTAGTATAGTAGGTTCTCTAATGTATGATATTTTATATACGAGGCCAGACATAGCATATGGAGTGAGCCTTGTAAGCAGGTATACGGACAATCCTGGGAAGGCGCACTAACAAGTATTAAAGTGGATTCTAAGGTACATCAAAGGGTCTCTGAGTAGAGTCTTGATTTATGGTAGAGCCTGTGGTGATAATAGCAAAGTCGAAATCGAAAGATTTGCAACTCTGATTATGCAAGTTAAATGGATTCCAGAATATCTATTTTTGGATATGTGTTCACTATGTCAGCCTATCATGAGCGAATCAAACACATCGATGTGAGGTTGCACTTTGTCAGAGAGATAATCAAGCATGGATAAGTCCAAGTGCTGAAGGTTTAGACTGATCACACTGTTGTCGATATTATCACCAAGACATTGTCAAGTAGCAAATTTTTCCACTGTATGCAGTTGATAAAGCTGCATGATGAAATCTAGTTTGTTTTCTTGTTAGTGTAAAGTTTATTCCAAGGTGGAGATTTGTGGTATATGGATCGAACTCTAGTCTCGACAGGGATAATTTCATGGTTCGACAAAGGTTTAACATGTAGTCGAAGTCTGTTCACATGCTGATCCTGCATGCTGTAATTGAAGTATGCTCAAGCATGCAGTAATCGAAATGCTAGGATTGTTAGCATGTTAAATTGGACCTGGTTATTTATTCCAATTGTTTAAGTTAGCTTGTAGCTTACGTTAGCTTAGTAGTATATAAATAGACTGTTTCTATCATATTGTTGAGAGAGTTTTGGTTGTTGATATTCACTTGTAATCTTTGAATCCTTAATTATGACCAATCGTAATTCTTCTTCTTCTTCCTTCTTCTCTATCTTTCGTAAAACCTAATAGACTTTCTTGTGTTTGTTCAAAAAACTCAATCTTTCTCATATTTTAATTTGTTCTTGACGACATCGATTTACAATATTTGCTCGTCTTTTATTGTTGGCTCTTAATGCAAAATCGTGGGGGAATAATCAAATATAAAACTCAAAAATGTGATTTCCATAAAAAGAAATTAAAATGAACAAAGAATATAGGAAACCAACATGTTAATGCATCCTTGAAACAAACACACCCTAAAAAAACTTTTGGATGCATGAGGCTTTAAGTAAAAAAAATATCCATTTCAAGTTTAAAATTCTCTAATATTGTTTTTGGAATGAGAATATCCTTTTGACTTAGTATCAATGAAATGTAAAAAATTTGTTTACATATATAGAATTTGCCATAATCTTTTAACAAAATAAATTTACAATGAAAAGTGTTATGGCAAGAGTGAATTCGTATTCAAGGACCACAACAATCTTGAATGATGGATTTGCTTCATCTATCTCACTATGTGACAAGTGGGACAATGCACACACACAAAGAATATTGACATCAACTTAGGATGGAATCCACATAAAATGAAAATTTTAATGTTTGGTAGATGTTGATAATGGTAGGTTTTGCTTTCCAATATCAAAGGGAATGGAGGTGTTTTATCCTATGAATTGTTTGGTTAACCCTTTTGTAGGCTCTTCATACAAAATATTTGAGTTAAGCTTTTTTCCCCCAAGAAGAGCACGAAATGTGACTGCCACTGAGAATGAGTGTTTGACAGATTGTTATGTCTTCAACAATGACTTCAATAAATTTGCAGCACTAAAATGACAAGGATTCTTGTGTTGCAGATAGAAGATTGTATGATTGACCATGAAAAGATTAGGGGTTTGATCCCTCCTCTTGGTTATATTATTTGATTTTTGCAAACAATTTTTGGAAAAATATATTTATAATATTTCTTGTGGTGCCACAATAGCGTTGCCATGTCAACTATGGTTTTAAATTGGGTTCGAGGTTACGGCTATTGCGATTGTTTTGATGCGCATTGTAGGCGTTGTGGAGTTATATTTTATTATTTCTTTTATGTTTCACATATCTTCCATTTTCTATATAAATTTTCATATATAACACATTATCAGTTCTCCATCTTTTAAATATATTTTATCCTTTTAAACAATACATTAAATCTATGATATAAATAAGAAGGAAAACAGAACAAGAGCAAGTAGTTTTTGCGAGTATTATACAATCTCTTGCGGCTTGATGCAATTCAATGTGGGTTGATATGGCCGATGTATGATGTGGTCGTTGCGAAATTATGATTCAATTTTTATTATGATTTACAACCAGATCTCAATTGCGGTCTGATGTGGATGCGGATACTACCACAACCGCAATATTGCGGCCACATCATATGATGTAGTCTGCAATTACAATTACATATTTTATCTTGATTTGGTTCTTATACTATTAACATTATTTTTTACTATTTGTGACAATTACTCAACATTTGTAGTCTAAACGAAACTGTTGTTGGGTTTGCTTAATCTCTGAAAAGTTAAGCTAAAATGTGAAGCTATTGATCTATAGTGCTCTTTGCCAAGAGTTTTCATAGTCAATTCCATATTATATCCTCAGATGTGTGAGCTTTATTCATTAAAGTTGAGAATATAGCAGAATGCTTACCCCAACTTCAGCCATGTTTGTATCAACACAATTTGAAGAGAAAGTATTAAATTGCAAGACTAACAATATTAGATGAAATGAAGCACAATTTTATTTGCTTTCATTTTATTAGATAGTTTTAACTTATAAAATTTTAAAAACTTATGAAACTTTTATGACTAAACTTTGATTTAGATTCTGCATGCAACGTGCTTATTTAAAATATCTGCATGCTCTTTTTTTTAGTCATTCGTATGATAACACACATATGCTTGCTATATTTCATTTTTTTAGGCGCTTGATTGCTTTTTCCAAGTCCATTTGAGAGTTATCAAGAATAGGCAAACTGGATGCATTATTAATCATGTTGACTAATTATTATGTTTTTGATTGTGTAAGTTAGGTTGAATTGTAAATATTCAGAAGTTGAGTCCAAAATCCTACACAACTCTGCACTGGTTTTTTAACTGTTTTTTTATTTATTTATATATAGTAAAAGGTTGTTATAACAATGTCATGGTGAGCTGAAATTGAGTTCTAACAATGTGTTTTATTTTATAGAAAAATGATGATTTGATGTTTTTTTAATGTAGAAAATGGATCAAAGTTGAATGTAGGATAGAGTAAACTTCAATAGGTTTAGTTTGAAAGATGTACTATTTGTTAGTGGAGTTGAAGAATTTGTAAAAAAGTTATGAATTGACCATAATTTTTAAACAGGTGGGAATGAGGTGTCCTTGTATAAAGTGTGTATCCATGGGCTTAAAGATGCCTAGTAAGGTCATTCATCACTTGTACTAACATGGTTTTTTTCCAAACTAATCTACATGGATTGATCATTGAGAAGAGAATCGAAATGTGGACCATTCTAGTAGTGGCGGAAATGTTGGTGGCGATAATTCGAGTGATGAAGAACAATTTGATGCAATGAATGAATTGGTTTACGATACTATTAGGCCATTTTTCAATGTCCTCAATGTGCATGCTAATATGGAAAACAAAACACTTAGTGAGGGCGAGGTACCAAATAAAAAAAGTTCAACAATTTTATGATGGACTAATAATCCACAAACGAATCCATTTATGAGGGAACTTATGAATCCAGATTATCTATTTCAGTTAAGCTTTTGGATACTATTTCTAATTGGCATGTTCCTAAAAAGGGTATAGATTATTTTTCTCACATGCTTATCGATGTTTGTCCAACAAAACAATGTTTACCTAAAACCATTATCAAGTGAAAAAGTTATTGTCTAAGTCAGGAATGGAGGTTGAGAAATTTGATTGTTATGTAAATGGATGCTTATTATATTTTAAAGAAGATAGCACTTTAGTTGACTCTAGAGTTTATGAAGTTGTCAGGTATGTTCCTCGAAAGAGTGGAATTCGAAAATAGAAAGATGTGGTAGTGAAGAGAATGTTTTATTTTCCAATCAATCATAGGTTACAATGAATTTATGCTTCAAAGGAATTTGCACCTCAAATGAGATGGCATTATGAGAACATAAGCAATCCAAATGTTTAGCGTCACCCATCTGATGGAAAAACATGGGAACACTTCGATGAAGTTTATCCCAATTTTTGTAGTGACCCAAGAAATGTAAGTTAAACGATAGGCTTCGGTCAAGAGGGGGTGAATAGATCACAAATTTTACAACCAAAAACTTTTGGCAAAAATATGTTTTTAAAATACGGTGCAGCGGAAAAATGACCCGGATCAAATCGTTTAATCGAACCTACTATCGAAAAGTAATATACATATCGCAAATCAAACGGAGTGATAATGAACGTAAATGTTCAACAACGATCAAGCTACGAATCAATTAAATGCAATGTTAATCGTAACTCGTATATCCAATGAACCAAAACACAATCAAAATACGCACAAACAATTTATAAAACACTTGATGTGCAATCGATAACAATTGGAAATAAAGTTTGTTTTGTTGATGTTAAAAACCTATCACAATCAAAGTGATTGTGATTATATCAACAACAACACTTTAAAAAGATAATAGAAAACAATTTTCAATCGAATTGATCAAACAACGATGAACTCGATAAATTGCAAAATCAACAATAAAAGAGATAAAGAGAGAGAGACCGATATTTATTTAGGAAGTTCCTCAATCGGCCTCGCTATGGGTACATCTTCCTTTAATTCAAATTCGAATTGAGATAGTTCTATTAACCTTTTCTTTGCAAAATCGTTTATACAAGAGATGATGAATGCAAATCCCAAAAATCCTATTGTTTTATGTTGATTCTTCCACCTCCAACCCTTGATCAAAGTTTGATCAAGTGACCAACAATGCAGCTACAATCCTCGATTATCCCGAGCACACAACTTGTTGAAACCCAAGATTCCCAAACATAATTCACCGTCTCACGCCACTCCCTTGCAAGGAAACCACCTTGTCTCAAGACTTTCACTCGGTCGAATATGTGTTGACACGATCTTGTCCAAAACCTTCAAATTAACTTGATCTTAAAGGAAACCCCCGCCTTGGTTTTCTTATTTGAAACACACAAAGTTCCCAACCCAATATTCTCGGTTACACCAAACCTAATTGGACGTTACTCAACCCTAATCTAGATGGTCACCCAATCAAAAAATGATTATGTGTAGTTCAATTGTGTGTATGCATAGAAGAAGGGATGGAGATGATGGGCAAATTTGTAATCTGGTTTCATTTAGGTTTTATTCATTAGGAAACCTTCCCTAGAAGAAGATGCATGTATGAGTATATATAGGTATGTGAATAAATGGGCAAAAGGTGTGCAAAAAGTTGGAGCAAAACTGAAATTTTTTTATGGGAAAAACATATAGGTGGGCATATGAAAGCAATGGGTCGGCCTATGTGTGTTGTTTAGGTTGACCTATGAAGGTCATAGGTCGGCCTTTGAATGTCATAGGTTGGCCTATCAGGCAGCTTGTGAGGCGACATGTGGGAAGATTCTACAGGCTTTAATACTGCTCCATGAGAGCCGACCTGAAGGATCCATATGTCGGCCTATACTGAAGCTGAGGCTCGTATAGGTCGGCCTGTTCTTGCATAGGTCGACCTAAAATGGCTTGAATGCCCAAAAACATGTTTTTCCAATGCACATATGATGTTGACTTATTTTGAAACTGATTTAAATGCTTCTTAATGTCAAGATACATATCTAGAATGGGAGGATACCTTCCAATATACATAACGCTATACTTTCCTAATTTTGACATCACTCAAAATATAAAAGAACTCACAATGTAAGATTGGGTTTATGTATTGGCGGGTTTACACCTTACATTCAGGCCTATAGTTTTCCATATTCATGTTGGTCGAAAATAGTCGTACCCTACAATTTCCCTCCCAAAATGTGCATGACTAAACCATACTTAATTTTTACTTGTCTTGTACCTGTATTGTCCGACCCGAAAGTTAAAATAGATATTTACTTGTAACCTTTGATTGATGATTTATAGTGCTAGTGGAGAGATGGCATTGTGACATATGAAATCCATATTAAACAAAACATTATAATGAAAGTGTATTTAATGTAGACATCAAGAGAGCCTTTATTCATCAAACATCAAGAAACTTGTATCAATTAAGATCTCAAGTTAATTGGTTTGAAATCTCAAGATTGTCATGTCTTGATGCAACAACTTCAACCAGTGGCTATCCATGGCATCCTACCAAAAAATGTGAGAGTAACTATCACCAGATTGTGTTTCTTCTTCAATGCCATATGTAATAAAGTTCTTGGTTTCAACAAAATAGATGAATTAGAAGATGAAACTGCCATAATATTGTGTTAATTGGAGATGTATTTTCCTCTATCATTTTTTGACATTATGATTCACTTACTTGTTCATCTAGTTAGAGAAATCATAATTTGTGGTCCAGTTTATTTAAGGTGGGTGTATCCAATAGAGCGATACATGAAGATCTTTAAAGGATATACAAAGAATCATCACCGACCAGAAGCTTTGATTGTTGAAAGGTACAACACAGAAGAAGCTATTGAGTTTTGTACAAACTATATGTCTGAAGCAGAGTCTATAGGAATTCCAAAGTCTCGTCATACTGACACTGAAGGTAGAGGTATTCAAGGTTTAAATGTTAAGTCAATGACTCGAGATATAGTTATTCAGACACATTTCTATATATTGAATAATCTTGATGAAGTTCAACCTTACGTGGCTACTCACAAAAGACTTTTGAAGAAAAGATATCCACGAATGAGTGGCAAGTTGTTGTTGATCGAGCATAACAAGAAATTTCTAGATTGGTTTAATAAAAGGATACTACAAGATCATAGTGCATCCGAGACAATTAAATGGTTGTCTTTCATGCCAAAATTTAATGTGATAACTTGGACTGCATATGACATTGGTCATTATACCTTTTATACAAAATCAAAATATGATAGTAGTAAAATGCAAAATAATGGGGTTATGGTTGAGGTAGAATCCATGTATTTCTCTAGTTTGAAAGATAAGAATCTAATAAGAATCTAATATTGGCATCTAGTGTGTTCTATGGTGTCATTGAGGAGATTTGGGAGATTGATTATGTTATCTTCAGAGTGCCTTTATTTAAATGCAAGTGGGTTCCCAATAATACTAATGGTGTACAAACTGATGACTTAGGATTCACCCGGGTTGACCTTGGCAAGGCAAATTATATGACTGAACCATTCATCATGGCTTCACAAGCAAAATAAGTTTTCTATGTGACCGACCCTTCGAACACATCGGGAAAATGGTCAATCGTTCTCCGAGGAAACGACATTCTTAGTAGTGATGAAGATTTTGACATTCCTTCTGTTCCTTCTAACACAACAAAAGTGCCTACCGCTTAAGATGAAGTTGATAGAGATGGTGTGCATGCTATTCGTATCGATCATAATGAAGGCATATGGGAAAATTAACAAGTAATTAGTATTTTATTCTTTATTCATAATTTAATTAATGTAATTCATTATTTCTAAGTATATTTACTAACAAGTATGATTATTTGAAATTGTAGGTGTTTAAAGTAAATACACCAAGAGACAAGACATCAAGAGACAAAGAAACAAAACATTATAAGATACAATTATGTGATGTTATATAAAGTTTGTAGGTTGTTTTATGCCATTTTTCATTTGATGTAATACATATACAATATTTGGTTCTTAATACAATATATGAATTTGATCGATGTAATACAATACAGTACTTCATTATGATACAATTGTTGTTTCTCAGGGCCGGTCCGAACAATTCGGAGGCCTTGTTCAAATCTTAAAAATAAGGCTTCGAAAATAAAATATAAAATAATTAAAAAGATAATTATTTTTTTTAAAGAATATTATTAAAATTGACTGATGGTGTAAAAGAATTTTACAAAGTCAGTTAATCATAAACGTTGTTGGGAGAAATTTAACTTTTATTTGTACCATATATAAAGTAATGCAAATAATGATGGTGATGAACTGAACGTTGTAAAAAAAATTACATTAAAAGTGCATATTAATTAATCTCTTTTTCAAACTGTAAATAAAATTATAAATTAAAAAAATATAAATAACCGACTAAAATTTAACATGTATACGTATTATTTTTGCATTTATTTTTTTTATAGAATTTGTCTATTTATAAACTTTTTGCCACCGGATTAATCATAATGTGTGTCAACTCACACTAACTCACACTAATATTTACAATTTTACATATTAAAAATAGATTTACAATTAGATCTTTAAATTTTTAAAATACCATATTAACGATCTGATTAAACTTGTACATAACAATTTAGTACTCACTCTTACTAATATATATTTTTAATAATATATTAGTATTTCTTATTAAAAAATGCTTATAAATTTCATTAAGAGTTAATATAATAATAAGAAAGAAAAATAAGTTAGTGAAAAATGTTATAAAACATTACAAATACTCAGACAAGATTAAAGTAGATTTTCAAAAAAATCATTTAAATCTAATAATAATACTTTTTAAATAAGTTAGACAAGATTAAATTATTTATTTAATTATAATAATTTAATTAAAAATAATAATATTTTTTTTAATTTTAAAATGCATCGAAAGAAAATATAGTATCTTTGTAAAATAGAACGAAAAACAGGTGATTTGAGGGACTGAACTGAGACTTTCATTCCCTCAAGCTTCTCCTTCACCGCCGGTGTGCTAATTTTAAATACTTTAACAATACTTTAAGCTAAAATACTATGTAAAAATATATAGTTTAACATATACTAAAAGAAATTATGAGGCCCTTAATTTTTGAGACCCTGTGCTGTGGCACTGTTTGCACAGGCACAGGGTCGGGCTTGTTGTTTCTGTTCTGACATGGTTAAAAAAATTACAGGTTAAAAAATAAAAAAATTTCAAAATGCAGAAAAATGGTTTTAAAAAAAATATATTAGTTAACGAAGATTGTAGTATATAACCGTGGTTGTATAGTGAACGCTGTCTAGAATAATATATTACACCAAAAGATGCACTGGTGAGAATTGAACCTGTGACCTTTATATATTACAACAGTTAGTTAGTGCAATTGTGATCATATATAGCGCGCTTTCAGGTTTTCTACAACGGTCATAAAACCGTGATTATATGTAGCGCATATACAACCACATCCTAAATAACAACGGCAGGTCACACGTGATGTTATCCATTTTTCAACCGTTGTTGCATATGTTTTTCGTAATAGTGAAATGAGGTAGACACTGAGTGAGTAAAAAATATAAAGAGTATATATCGCAGTTATACTGAAAACCAAGATAACATATCCAACGTAAAACATTAAAAAATAAAAGCGTTTTTTTTGTTCCAAAAAGAATAAAAAATTAGAGATTATTTATCTCGGTTTTCTTGAAAACCGAGGTAACATATCCGACGTAAAATCTATAAAAATTAAAGGTGTTTTTTTAATTTCATATAAAACATAAAACTACAGGTGCTGGGAATCGAATCTCAAACGTTGAGCATATTGTTATGTCGCATTTAAAAAGAACCGAGGTAACAGATTGATTTTTTTATAAAAAAAACAAGGCGCTCCCTTTACATACACCTTCGGTTTTATATTATTTGTTGTAGTGAGAAGATTAAATTCATTTTTAAATTATTATATTGTAACATTTTAATACTATATTTTAATTCTTTTTTTATATCTATTATAATTACATTCAATTTATTATTTTCAAAAAATTCAAAAAATAACTTTTTAATTAATTTTTAGTTAAATTGTATTAAAAATTGATTTTTATATAAATTAATGTTATTAATAAAAAAACAAAATAACAAAAAATAAAAAGTAATACCTAAATTGAAATGGTGGAAGCTCACATGGACTCACACATTCGCCATTTCATTTAGACACGACAATAGAACCCAAATTCACAGGTACCCGCTCGAATCCATCTCGAATTGGATTAAAAAAGATTAATTTGATTGAATTTAGGTTTGAGTTTGGATTTTCTCCAATTTTAAAAAATGATTATGGAATGAGTAACGGGAACATTAGTAACCACTTCGAACTTATCTCTTAATTCACTCCATTGATAATTTAAAATATTTTATTTAAAAAATTATATAATTAATTGTTTGTTTAGTACATTAATATTTTAATTTTTACTTTATAATTTAGAATTTGAGTTTTGAGAGATTCATTATTTAAACTATAAAATTGATTCCGATGTTGTTATGGGACGAGGCAGAAATACTTGAACATGTTTAAAACGAGTTTTAGATTTAATTATTTATCCTCGTTCGGATTTAGGACAGAGAACATATTTTTAGTTGGAGTTCTAGTTTAGATTTAGACAAGGCAAAACTGTCATGCTCCGCCCGTGTATAATCTCTAAATATTTTATTAAAAAATTTAAAACTCTCAGTTTAGAAATTATGTTAAAAGCTGTGACGTATTGGGATTTTTTTTTTCATACAGTGACAAACTCTTGCTTTCTAGTTTCTTTTTCACATGGCTTGACGATGAATTATGCAAAGTAAAACAACTGATCTATCACGAGTCCTTTTAAATAAATAAACCAAGCATGATAAAATAAAATCCTAATCATATGAAAACAGTGTTTATAATAATATAAGCCTAATCATATGAAAATAGTGTTTATAATAGTATAATACAATACTATGATATCTAACACTCAGTGTGCGGTTGTTGTAGCTTTAAAGTTGAAATATAGGTACAACAAAAGTTGAAAATTTTCTATGAATCTTACGGCAATAAAATATTGCTAAACTCTATTGTCCCTCCCCATGTGAACTTTGTATGATGAATCAAAGCAATGTAGGCTCACAATTTTGTCTATATGTGTAGATATTATTTTCATAGTTATCGATCCACGTCTGCTCAATTTTCTTTTTTCAAAATTGGGTTCTAAAAAAAGGAAAAATTCAAGATGTCATTATGAGCTTTATGAAAATATAGTGTTGATTTTAGCAATAGTTTTATTTTTTCTTTATGACGATCTAATGATAATGTTGATACTTTACAAAATATATCTTGAAGGTCTCAATTTTAAGACTCTGTTTGAGATTGAGGTTTTGAGCTTGAAAGTTCCTTTCAAGGACGAGGAGATTAGAGCAGCAGTTTGAAGTTGTGATGAGGCGAAAAGTAGGTCTTGACGGGTATAATTTTGTGTTCTTCAAAAATGGTTGGTTTTTTATTAAGCTTGAAATCATCTCGTTTGTACAAGATTTTCATGAAAGAGCGTATTTTTCGAAAGCGATTACTTATGATTTCTTACGCTTATTTATAAAGTGGCAATTCTGTCCAATTTAGGTGAGTATTGACCAATTTGTTTGATAGGATGTCTCTATAAAATTTTGGCAAAAATCTTGGTAGCAAGATTGAAGAAGGATATATGAGGGCTTGTCTCGAACTGCCAGTCTACTTTCGTCCCTGCTCGTCAATTGTTAGACGGGGTGTTGATAGCTAATGAAGTTATAGACTATGCAACAAGAGAGAAGGAGGATTGTGTGCTTTTCAAAGTGGATTTCGAGAAGGCGTATGACCGTGTGAATTAGAATTTTCTTAGGAATGTGACGAGAACTATGGGGTTTGGGAGTCTTTGGATGAAGTGGATGGAAGCCTGTATTTTTAATTGTTAGCCGTCGATTTTGGTTAAGGGAGCCCTACGAAAGATTTCGAAGTGGAAAGAGGGTTGCACCAGGGAGACCCTCTATTTCCATTCTTGTTTGTTTTAGTGACTGAAGGTTTGACGCATCTGATGAAGAAAACGATATCGTTGGGGGAGTATGATGGGTTTAGACTGAACGAGGAGACATCGGGGGATATTATTCAGTTCGCTGACGACACTTTGATTATAGGGAGAGGGGGTGGAAAAATCTTTCGTGCATCAAAGCGATTCTCAGGGGATTTGCTCTTGTGTCTGGGTTAGGAGTTAATTTTCACAAAAGCAGGCTGATAGGCATCAATGTTAGTAGGCATTTTATGTTGACTGCTTCTAACTTTCGTGCGTGCAAGATTGAGGACTCATCGTTCTCGTTTTTGGGGCTGCCCATTGGGTGCAACCCAAGAAGAATCAAGTCTTGGAATACAATCTTAGATAAGTTTAAGTCTAAATTGGCTTCTTGGAGAGAGAGGTTTCTGTCTTTTTCCAGAAGAATCACGCTTATCAATTCGATTTTAACTAGTTTTCCTATATTCTTCTTATCTTTTTATAAAGCTCTTGTGAGGATTTGGAAGGAGATTGATAGGATAAGGCAGAAGTTTTTATGGTGATGCATCTGCAAGTGCACGGAAATATCGAAGTAATATAAAAAATTGTCGAACCCACAGAGACCAATGTCAACCTACTGTAATCTATCATCGCTTTGTAAAGCTAATGCTAATGATAATTGATAAAAGGGAAACTAAGACTAGAACTAAAATAAAACTAAGAAAATATAACAGAAAAGAGAGACCGAAATGTGGATTCCGTGTACCTCAGGCACTCTGTAATTGGTTGACGTTAATTTACATATGTTCCGTAGAAAATATTGATTTAAAGACTCCGTCTCACACTCTCGCGCTATTGACTAAAGCCACTTCTCCTAACCACAGGATTTTGCTCTCGCTCGCTCGTTTTAATTGAAAACATATTTTGAAAATCAATTAGATCCTAATCGATACCTAAAGCGCTCTAGCTGTTTTTAGAATCAATGTCCCGTTCCCACTATCTGGTTCGACCCCACGCTCTCGCAGTGCCGGCTCTGACCATTACTTGCTTCTCACTCTCGTGACGAAACAATGTTAACTAACCTCTCACTCTCGTGACAAAGCTATTTAAATTAAACTTGGAAACAAAGACCAAAACATAATTTATTATAAGTTAACGCCAATTTCATTACCGAGTCACGTCGGAACGACGGTCCTCACATACCGGACTCTAAACTATTTTAGTCGAACATAGTGACATAAACAAATAAACAATTTTGGGTTTTTGAATTAGACGAAAACATAATAAGCGGTTTAAAATGATTTAAAGTGATGTTTACAAAATAAAGTAAAGTGATAAAAGATTAAAGCAATAACGATGGCAGAACTTGAAAACATAATATAAATGGCGGAAAATAAAAGTAGGAAAATAAAAGTAGGAAAATAAAAGCGTAAAAGTAAATGAACCTAAAGATAAAATTGGAAATAAAACTGGATTAAATATCTTGAAATAACGGCGGCAAGATTGATCCAAGCATTACATAGATGTAGGCCTAACACTAATGGTGTAGTAGTTCCTCTATGTGAGAAACTACCACTTTTACAATTGTAATTTCTGCCTAAAACTATGAAATAAATTCTGCAGCGCTCCCACGCACCAACCTCGCCCCCGGTTACGAAGATGAACTGCTTAATTTATACTCCACTCCTCGCGTAAAAGTCTCGCCCTTTTCGCAAAATCCGGACGGTTGAGTTGAATGAAGAAAACTGGACTGGGTGTGGAGAGAAAATAGGAGAAAATGATTACTTAATTTAATTTGGTGGCAGGTGCCACACTTATAGTGGCATGCGCCACTTTCTCCCCCTTTTTCGGTGGCAGGTGCCACCAAATTCTTCAATTTAAGTGGCAGGCGCCACTTCTTCTTCAATTTAGGTGGCAGGTGCCACCTTTCCTTCATTTTTGTGTGGCATGCGCCACATATGTTGGTGATAGGCGCCACCCTTCATTTGGTGTGGCAGGCGCCACCCCTTTGAAGTGTGGTGGGCGCCACCCCTCATTTTTTCACATTATTATTTTTTTCTTCAATATTTTTTTATTTCTTCTTCTTTTTTACTCAATTCTCCTTTGTAGTCATTTCTACTCAAGGTACCTGAAAGAGACAATAATATCGGCGTAACAAGACATAAATCAAGGAAAATAAAAGAAAATGCAACTAAAATCCATGTGAATCAGGTCTAAAAATACGATACATTTTAGTGTTATCAAACTCCCCCACACTTAAACCTTTGCTTATCCTCAAGCAAACCATGACTCGCGAGAAAAATAGTGTATAAGGATACTCATCCTAGGCTACCAACTCTACTTCGGTTAAGTTTGTGTCGATAGGTACTTGCTCACACACTAAGGATATCGTAACAACACAATTTTGCTTTTGCGGTCATCAACCTCCCTCCTATTCAAACCAATCCGAATCATGTCATTATACCTAAACCTAACTCACTCATCCTTCTTTTATCCCTTGTCATTCTGGCGCAATCACATTAAGCCCGTTATCCTTTAACACTCATGGTAGGATAGCCTGTTAGTGACTATGATCTCATTATCATCATTTTTTTTCTTTTTGCACATTGGCTTAAATATCATTAAAATAAAGAAGTTTGCACCGTTGGGCTAAATGATCGGGTGAGGATCACCTAACTTAGAAGGTGCATTTCTTTTCATTCATTCATTTTTTTCTTAATTTACCTTTTAAGCCTGAGATCATACACTTATTTGCATCGGCTTCCTACTTAGTGCGTGCTTAGGATGGTGCTGACTGCTAAATAAACTACTTAGGGACTACAAAAGGGGTGAGAACTTAAGGCTATGGCATAACAAGTACTCAAATTGATTTCCATAATTGAGAGGCCCACGGTGTTAAAACGATACCGATCTTACAGAATTTTCCCAAGTCTCACAATCTAACCTCAATTTCGTCTGTAACCTAAGATTTTCAAAAGAAACATTATTTTTAACTAAAAAATTTTCAAAATATTTGGTATGGCTCAAGAGAATGGGGAAATCGATAAACAACATAAAATCACGCATAAAGACTCGACAACACATGCACAGACGCACGAAACATTAAAACAGAATTTTTTTTAAAATCATGCTAGAAAACAGTAAATCTAACTAGAAAGCGGTAAATGTTCCTCCCCCACACTTAAACCAAACATTGTCCTCAATGTTTTGATAAAAGGTGAAAAAGGAAAGATAGAACTTGTGTGAATGCTACTGCGTGCCAAATCCTCTCCGATCATGCTCTTGTTGTTCATGTCTTCACTGGTCACTCCTGCTTCGGCAATGGGCGTTTTAAGATACCTTCATTTGTTGAAATTTCTATTTTCTGAAACAACTCATAATGCTGCCCATTTCCGGAGGAAGTACCTGCAAAAGTGTTATAAAAATACAGTGCGGTGTGAGCAGGTAGAACCTGACCATGCGAAAGGACAAGGAAGAGGTGAGTTACGAACGGGAGAGATATGCCCCTCCTATCATACTCATCATTGGTGTCACCACCAGCAGCGACATTCGTAGGAATGTCCGTGGGCACCAACTCATCTTAAGGGATTGTCATCTAGAGATCTTTCGCCTAAATGTAGCTGAAACGTGAGAAGCGATACAATTCTTTATTTTCTACAAACACAAACAATAAAAGTAGAACATTAAATTAAAAACTCGTGGGTTTCCTCCCACGTAGGGCTTTGTTTAACGTCGATAGCTCAACGACTAGGAGTGTTAATCTTCGGTTTCCATGGCCATTTATCAAGCCATCTCACATATTCCTCACCTTTTCTTTTTCTCCTTATGTGGGGTGGTTCATTCTTTTGAACTTGTGGTGGTGGTTCAGGATCTATCCTAAGTATTAGCTTTTCAAGTTTGGGCTTAGTTATTTCATCCATCATCTCAAAGTCTAACGTTACCCTCTTAACACTAATGATTTCCCTAGTTTTATGGTCCTCTAATTTTCTCTTTTTATGCGTGACCTCAAACAAAGATGCATTGGTGTGGATATTTTCCAATACCTCCACATACGTTTTGGATTGGGATTATACCTTACCTTCCACAAACCTTTGCAGGAAAGGAAATGGTGGGGTATATGGAGGAGGAACAACAATATGTGATTTCCTCTCTACCTCTTCGACAACCTCATTTTCAGATGTTGTCGGTGGATTTTTCTCAATCTCTACTCTTTCCTCACCAGAACTCTCATCATTCTCATTATCACTCTCCTTAGGATTTTCGATTTGTTTTTCACTACTCGTTGTTACAACATCCACATGTCTCTCAAGAGAGGGTCCTATAGGTGTCTGTGCAAGCAGGGTGATTTGAGTCTCCAATGCCTCAGTGTGAGTCACGAGGGACTCGACCATAGTGTTTATCTGCCTAAAAGTTTCATAAGTATCGAGATGTTGTCTTCTAAACTCTTCATTATGGAGAGTTTGTGTCTCCACAAAGCGCTCCATCATAGATTCTAGCCTAGAATTAGTTGTTGTTTCAATGAAATCCTCCATTAATGTTTTGAGGTTGGAATTAATAGATTCTTGCGGTTCCTCAAAATATTGGGAGTGGTAATCATAGGGAAAATTTGGGTGTGGTTCATCGAAATACTGGGAGTCTTGCGGTTGGTAATTGTAGAGAAAATTTGGGTGCGGTTCCTCAAAATTTTGGGAGTGGTCATCGTAGAGGAAATTTGGGTGATACATAGTTATAGAGATAAGAATGCCTTAGCCTATACGGTGCAACAACGGAGTAACAATATTGACTGTTGGTCCCCGGCCACAGCGCCAAAAATTTGATGCATCCGCAAGTGCACGAAAATATTGAAGTAATATAAAAGATTATCGAACCCACAGAGACCAATGTCAACCTACTGTAATCTATCGCCGCTTTGTAAAGCTAAGGCTAATGATAATTGATAAAAGGGAAACTAAGACTAGACTAAAATAAAACTAAGAAAATATAACAGAAAAGAGAGACCGAAATGTGGATTCCATGTACCTCAGGCACTCTGTAATTAGTTGACGTTAATTTACGTATGTTCCGTAGAAAATATTGATTTAAAGACTCCGCCTCACACTCTCGCGCTATTGACTAAAGCCACTTCTCCTAACCACAGGATTTTGCTTTCGCTCGCCCGTTTTAATTAGAAAATGTATTTTGAAAATCAATTAGATCTTAATCGATACCTAAAGCGCTTTCACTGTTTTTAGAATCAATGTTCCGTTCCCACTATCTGGTTCGACCCCACGCTCTCGCAGTGCCGACTCTGAACTTTACTTGCTTCTCACTCTCGTGACGAAACAATGTTAACTAACCTCTCACTCTCATGACAAAGCTATTTAAATTAAACTTGGAAACAATGACCAAAACATAATTTATTATAAGTTAACGCCAATTTCATTACCGAGTCACGTCGGAACGACGGTCCTCACATACCGGACTCTAAACTATTTTAGTCGGACATAGTGACAGAAACAAATAAACAATTTTGGGTTTTTGAATTAGACGAAAACATAATACGTGGTTTAAAATGATTTAAAGTGATGTTTGTAAAATAAAGTAAAGTGATAAAAGATTAAAGCAATAACGATGGCAGAACTTGAAAACAGAATGTAAATGGCAGAAAATAAAAGCGTAAAAGTAAATGAACATAAAGATAAAACTGGAAATAAAACTTGATTAAATATCTTAAAATAATGGCGGCAAGATTGATTCAAGCATTACATAGATGTAGGCCTAACACTAATGGTGTAGTAGTTCCTCTATGTGAGAAACTCCACTTTTACAATTGTAATTTCTGCCTAAAACTATGAAATAAATTATGCAGCGCTCCCGCGCACCAACCTCTCCCTCGGTTACGAAGATGAACTGCTTAATTTATACTCCACTCCTCGTGTAAAAGACTCACCCTTTTCACAAAATCCGGACGGTTGAGTTGAACGAAGAAAACTGGACTGGACGTGGAGAGAAAATAGGAGAAAATGATTTCTTAATTTGATTTGGTGGCAAGTGCCACACTTATAGTGGCATCCGCCACTTTCTCCCCTTTTTTAGGTGGCAGGTGCCACCAAATTCTTCAATTTAAGTGGCAGGCGCCACTTCTTCTTCAATTTAGGTGGCAGGTGCAACCTTTCCTTCATTTTTGTGTGGCATGCACCACATATGTTGGTGGTGGGCGTCACCCTTCATTTGGTGTGACATGCGCCACCTCTTTGAAGTGTGGTGTGCGCCACCCCCTTCATTTTTTCACATTATTATTTTTTTCAATATTTCTTTATTTCTTCTCCTTTTTTATTCAATTCTCCTTTGTAGCCATTTCTACTCAAGGTACCTGAAAGAGACAATAATACCGGCGTAACAAGACATAAATCAAGGAAAATAAAAGAAAACACAACTAAAATCCATGTGAATCGGGTCTAAAAATACGATACATTTTCGTGTTATCATATGGGGAGGGACGGAGACAAAGTCGAATATTCACTGGATAAAATGGGAATCAGTGTGTAAGGAAAAGGAAAAAATGAGGGTTGGGAATCAAAAGTATTATTGAGTTTAATATGGCTCTTTTAAATAAGTGGAAGTGGCGGATTATTACGGAAGAAAACTCGCTTTGGCAGAAGGTTCTTAAAGCCCGATACAGAAATTTGAAGCACCACATCCTTATGAACAAATTTTGCTCGAGAAAACCTGCTTCAGTGTGGTGGAATGATCTTTTCAAAATTGGCTCTCTTTCGTCTAAGCTCGATTTTTGTTTTGTAGGTTCCATCAAGTTTCAAGTTGGTGATGGGTTTTCTGCCCCTTTTTGGGCAGGAAACTGGCGTGGATCCACACCTTTAGTTGCTAATTTTTTGGACCTGTTTTTAATTAGCAGAAGAAAAGATTGTTGTCTGGCCAATATGGGATGTTGGGATGATGGGTTTGGGGGGATCTAGGCATAGACTCTAAAGGCGACAGAATGGTCATTGGCAGGGTGCAGAACCTGAATCTCTCCTTAGCAGAGTTCATACCAGTGGCGAGAGTAAGGGTTTCATTGAATTAGTTGAGTGAAGGTTCTCATTGTTTTACTGTCAGCGAAGTTTATCGGCGATTGTCCAACAGTAGGCCGCAACAATTCATATCTTCTGATCAAAAGAAGGCTTTCATGTGTCTTTGGAAAATTAAAGTTTCGGCGAAAGTTTTAGCGTCTGGATGGAAACTTTTGTGGGAAAGGTTGCCAACCAAGGATTAATTAATCAAAAGAGGAGTTGTCAGCATCAATTCTATCTGTGCATTATGTCAAATAGAGGAAGAGTCTTTGATCCATCTTTTCTTTGATTGTTCTGTTGTTGTATTGGTTTGGAACTTGATAGGGAATCGGGTTGGTAGTTTAGCAATTTTTTTCTGGTTGTCCTTGGAAGTTCTTTTTGGATTGGTGTGGTAGGGGTAATAATTGCTATGGGTCGATAAAAATGGGATGTGTTTGGTTGGAGGTCATTTGGAGCATGTGGATGGCTAGAAACAACGTGGTTTTTAATGATAGAAAATGTAGCATGAATGACATGTGTTGGAATATAAAATATTTGTCTTGAAGATGGTCTTGTTTTGGGGATATTCCAAATTTCAACTCAAATTTCTATGATTTTAGCATGGATCCTGTAAGGTGCTTATGGTAGTGTTGTGTTGGTTGGGAATCTCCCTTTTCTTGCTTATTGATGTTGTAATAGGTTAGAATACCCCTTGTATTCTTTTAATCAATTGCTTTAAGAAAAAAAGTATAATGTTCAAACTAAACGGTTATGGAATATATATATATATATATATATATATATATATATATATATATATATAATGGAATATTTTTTAAGTACATTTTACAATAGAATAGAATATACTTTAGCATATTCTCAATGTAATTAATACGATGGGTTGTATACTTTTTTATATAATACATCTCCTGTAGTGATATTCAATCAAATGGTTTACTCAAATATCTTTTAGTTTTTTAATATCTCAATATGGTATCTAGAGCCTACTAAGAGACAACCGTTCATCGTGCTTTACTCGATTGATCCATTATTTTTCGTGAGAAGTTTTTTGCAAATTGTGTCATCACTCCGGTTTTATTCCCATACATTACTTAAGACATATTTCGGCATCACTTTTCAAATTTCTCCGGTAACCACCGCATTGTCGTTGTCGCTACTATTCTCAACGGCCTTCTGGAATTTGACTTTACCGGTAGAATCGCCTCCTCCGATCCAGCTCATCCCAACATTTTTACCGTCAGAAATTTACCCTATGCGCCCACATGCGCAACCTTTGTATCTGCGGGTGGGCCTTACGCGTCGTCTCCAAACACATACGTGACAACGCGTCCGACGATCGATCTCATTGCTTTATGCACCGCCCCATCCGCCTCCCTCCACCTGTCCTAGATCTAGTCATAGTGTTTCATTCGACTCACTTAAAATCGTGCTCCATTTTAAACAACCCTCATTTTACTATGATTTTGTTTGTTTTAGGCCACGGGAGACACCGATTCAGTCTTGTTTACCAAAATTCCGCTTATTCCATGTGAAAAACTATCATGGACATCCAATTATAACATATGGGTCGGTGTCGTCAAGATGTGATTTCACGGTTAGGGATTTGAAGATCACCTAACCACAAAATTGGTTGATGTTTCCGCCTCCAAACTCTCTAAATAGAAAAAAAAAATGATGTCTCTATGTGCATTGTATTATGGTTTCCATAACACTTAATCTCCAAGCACAATATTAAGCATTCTCCACTTGCTATGAGGTTTGGGAAAAGGCCAAGAAAGTCATCTCCAATGATGTTCAATGTCTATATAATGTCCTCCTCAAACTCAACTATCTGAAATTGGAGAATATGGATATGAAAACCTATCTGAGTAAGCTTGATGCCTTGAAAGAAAATTTTGCAACCCTAATTCCTTTTGCAAAAGAGGCAACAACTCAAGTCGAACAACAAAGTAAGTTTTTCATGATTGTGGCACTTATCAGAATACTACCAGAACTTTGTTACATTTGTAACTAGATTTTATCAAGCTATATTGTTCCTAATTATGATGGAGTTAGTGAACAACTCTTACGCTTGGTTACACCTCATACTTTTGGATCGGTCTCCCCTTCATATCTTGATGCCCATGCACCAGGTGATACTGCTACTCTTGCATCACTTGGCCACAAACAGAATCGCATTCGAGGAGGGTCATCCCACTCCAAACCTCGTCCTAAGTGTGAACATTATAACCAATTATGGCATACTATTTTCGGTTGCTAGAAACTGCGTGGCAGACCTCCACGCCAGGTGAATGCAGCTCAAATTGATCCTCCAGTCACTCTTCAGACCTTACCTTCTCCTTAGATCTCTACGCCAAGCAGCAATGATTTTATCAGATGGTGTCAAAATAATCAGAACTCTAGTTCTACTAACTGTTAAAATCACTTTCCAAACCAACTTTTATTATTTAGTCAAGTTCTTCCTCACTCATCTCCTTGGAAAAGTCTATCAGATTAAAGCTCCAATCATACCCAACAATTTCTCCACGAAATCCCTTTATCATCCACTCATATTTTCATCCTATAAATTAAACCATATTACTTAAATCATTCATCAAACATTCTCTCAACAGTCTAAACCTTTTACCAAATCCAAAAGTAATTTCTCTTCACAAAATCTCCACGGGTCCTTCAAGAAGAGACAAAGAAAAGAAGAAAATATTTGATGACTCCACAGATCCTAAACCTAGCAGGACTAATAACTAGATCCTTGGAAGATTGGTTCTCACTCCAAAGGAAAAGATTAACTTCATGTTAGCTTTTAGAATCAATGCTCTAACTACTCCAAAGTATGGTAATCTTCATTCCTTTCCTGTTTCAAGGTTTGACTTTCCTGAGTTGCTGAATCATCAAGGGTTAGGTATATTAATTTCAAATTCTGGTCCTTACTTTTCTGATTTAGTTTGAACTTTTTACTGTAATCTATATATATCCACTAGTTGCATTTTTGTAGTCTTGTGTGAAAGGGATATATATTGTGTTGTCTATGGAAGAATTTGGAAAATGTTTAGATATGCTTTATGAAGGAGAAATGACTTGTCAAGGTTTAACTTGTGATTAGGATGATTATGAGAAGAATAAATACTACTAAAACATTATTAGATTTAGTGAGCAAGAAATTTATCCCAAAAGAGCTTGCAACGCTGGATCGACTCCAAGTCGTCAAATCTTGTATTTTGCAAATTTGACGATAAGGGACCGTATGCTTCCCTATTTCATTGCCTACATTTTCATGCCTAAACACTCAAATTATTCTAAAATAAATGATATGGAAATACAAATTATCTATGTCGTGAAGAATAAGTTGAAAGTGAATTGGGCTTATGTCATAATGTACCACATGTTTCGCCAAAAGAAACTCTTTGATGGCCTTCCTTATGCAAGGTTGGTTACTAAGTTTCTTCGGTTTTTTCAAATTAATTTGCATGGAGAGTCAAGGTTTAAAATAAATGTTAAGGAGCATGAGATCAAGTTATGTGTAACGAACAAGAACATGGGAATTTTGAAAGACAAAGATGGTATTTTCAAACACAAAGAGGTTGCTTCTTCTGCAATAGCTCCTTTACCCGAAGGAAGTGTTTCTAATGAGATTATATATGAGAATATGTACTCCATTGAAAACCTAGTCACAACATGCTTCCGTGACCTTTGCCTCAAAATAGCCAACATCAAACAAAACAAAAACTTTGAAGATAGTGAGGAAGAGATGGAAGAAGATAGTGATTATATGTCTATTGAGTCTTGTCTTATGTTATGTTGTTTTCCTACTTATGTCCTATTATGTCCTTTTATGATTATGTCTTTTTAAGTTTATGCTCTCTTGTTTTTATGAAGTTTAAGCTATGTAACCTTAAGACAAGATTTATTATGTTTAAGTTATGGTATGAAATGTTATGTTTTTCTATATGACCCCTTATGATTCAAAGTGCATATTCATCTCTTTTATCTTTTCCCTTCTTTTTGATAATGACAAAAGGGGAGAATATAGATTGTATGTATTTTTCTATGAACTCTAACATTTTGCAGAAAAAGCTAAGTCTCCAAAACTTCCCTATGGATCAATCAAGAGGGAGATCACTCAGATAGGGGGAGCAATTGATTTAGCATCAAAGAACTTTCAACATATCAAGTAGCATTAGTTGTCGTCATCAAAAAGGGGGAGATTGTGAAGACAAGCTTCTCCGACATTGTTTTGTGTTTTAATGAAGACAATGCCTCAAGATCAATTTCATAATCAAGAAGGAAAAGGATAGATCACAACTTTCAAAAGTATCTCTTGCTACAAGTCTGGGATTTCAAGTCATCAACAAGAGAAAAATGGACATTGATGAATTGATTAATCATATAAGGTATAAGTTACAATTATACATTGATTAATACATTTCTTGCTTATAACAAACTTGCATATTTCATCTGTAAATGTTTTGAAGTGTTTTGAAACTTATTCAAATTGTTTACATTGGTTACAAACTAATTTTCAACTTTTCTATCAGTTGTAACCGGTTATAAAAATTTGTTAACCGGTTACATACACGAAAATTTCATTTATTTGGGAAACCATTCAACTGTAATCAGTTAACTAAACCCCCTAATTGGTTACAACCACGAAATTTTTGAAAATCTGATTTGGCTTCAACTGTAACCGGTTACTATAATGTATTAACCGGTTACCATTGAAGCAGTGACACTTTTCATGAAAAATTACATTCCAATGTTTTTCATACTTGGTCATTGAATCATGGCAATGGTTGATGATTCTATACTGATTCAGAAGGGTGTTTTCCACACTATAAATAGCCAATGTTTCTGAACTTCAAAATTCATTCCTTCAAATTATTTTAAATTCAAATCTCTCTTATTTTTCAACTAAATTACTTGACCCAATGTTATTTGTGAAACTTTATGCATTAAACTTTTAAAGTATCATTGAAGTTTCAATAATTTATTTATGAGCACTTAAATATTAATCTTGTATAGTGTATACATTGAAGGAAAGATCAATTCTCAAGAATCGATACATGTTCAAATCTTCATCTTTACAACATTGTGTGTATGTGGATTACTAAGTGTTAAGTGATCTTGGTTTATGATAAAAAGTGGTGTGCTTTTTATTCAAAGTGTAAAAGAAAGTGGTGTGCTTTATTGTATGTTAGATAAGTGTATGAGTGACTTTAGTGTGAGGATTGTACAAGTTCTAACTTAGTGAAATCTCTTACGGGGTGTGAGGGGATTAGACGTACCATTGTTTGGAAAGGAGAACTAGTATACATCTTGGTGTCTTTTATTTTACCAGCACTTACTTTTCTACATTTTATCATTCTTTTCGTTTTCGAAAAAATAAGAACACTTGTCATCGTTCAAAAACAGAAAAATTTCAGAAAGTCCAATAAATCTAATTTAAACCCCCTCTTAGATTACTTTCAATACTTGTAATGGGAGGATGTGCTATATTTCTTTAAGCTTGTGGATTTACACATATGCCATTTATAGCCCCAACTAGTCCAATAATACCGACACATTCTTATTCTTCAAGTTAAATTTTAAATTCTTGTTTTTACTAAATTATATAAAAAAAAATTCTTAAAAAGTACTTACATTCATTTTATTTTAAATTCATTGAAGATGGTGTTATAAAAAGATGATATACAAAAATAACACTCCTAATTATCTTGTTCGTTACCGGTATAACATAGATCACATGGAAGCAAATGATATAATATATCTGACTTAACTATTTCATCATCATTTTTTTTAAAATCAATTTCTTTACATTAACATATATTATATATGATGTAACAGTTTATATGGAGGTCATATCTTGATTTTGCACAAGACTATGAGCATATCTTAGTTTATAGTGCAATAACAATTTTGATATGTTTCTATATTGTTGAAATGCATAATTTGAATAGAGTAAAACTTCAATTTGACAACCAACAAAATATACCAATCTCGCCTAGATTCCTCATAGAACATCTTAAAATGACTATGCAAAAGTCATGGGATATTGTGCATATCGAGTTATACAAACACGAGAAATGATACACCTATGCCTCAAGCAACTAACTTCTTAATGACCTCCGTCTTTATGGTTTTACCTCAAACATACCAAATTCATAACGATCAACATAAACTAACAACCTAAACCAAAACACTTACAACCAACAATATAAACAACCATTAACATTCAACAATAACCCGTACTCATATGAATATAACCAAGCCACACCACAACAACCTTCTTACACCCACCATTTCCAAACAACAATCACAATACACCTCATCTCAACAAACTAACTACACATATCAAACACCATCTCAACAAACTAACTACATTATCAAACATCATATAAACAAACAAACTACACATATTAAACACTCCAACAAACATCTTTTCGCCATCCCTAGCTTACACATCAATCCCGCATCAAAACTTTGATTACTCCAACCCTAACAAAATTACCAAAACAAAACATACCTTTAAAATACGTCAACTTCCAATGAACCAGAATGTTATATCCCATCCTAAAAACGTCAACTTCCAATGAACCAGAATTTGATATGAATTTTGATTTTTAGAATTTTGAGTCATTCGAACCTGATTCAAACAAATTTCCAAACTTTCATACATCCTCTAATCAACCTACACCTTCACCCCATTCTCCGCCTCCTACAACACAACAATATGGTTTTGATTTTTCGTGTGTGAATAGATCGTCGGTGTACCGGTAGTCACTACGTGGAAGAAGAAGATTAATTTTATTTTAAAATTATTATATTATAACATTTTAATATTATATTTTAATTCTTTTTTTATATCTATTATAATCACATTTCATTTATTATATTTTTTTAGTTGTCATTAATTAATTTAATGTTTAAAAAAATTCAAAAAAAAACTTTTAATTAATTTTTAATTAAATTGTATCAAATTTTGATTTTTATATAAATTAAATGTTACCAATAATTAAAAACGAAATAAAAAAGATTAAAAAAAAATTCATACCTATATTGAAATGGTGGAAGCTCAATCATTAAAAAAATCAAAATTGTCATAGTTTGGAAATTATGTTAAAAGCGGTGACGTATTGGGGTTTGACGATGAATTATGCAAAGACAAACAACTGATCCATCACAAGTCCTTTTAAATAAACCAAGCATGATAGAATAAAAGCCTAATCATATGAAAATCAACTTCCTACCTAAGATTGGAAGGTGATTAAACACTCCCTAAACTACCTTTTTCTTCATTAAAATTTTACACTACAAAAAGCCCTTTTTGATAATTGACTATCTCATTATTCTTCCACCAATCATACTTCTTCTTTTGTCCACATGGCTTTCTATTTGCCACTACACTTCCAAATTTCAAACATTTCCAATCATACCTTCCCTCTCTCTTTCCCGTCACAACCTTCCCCCTTCTCTCTCTCTCTCTCTCTCTCTCTCATTTTCTCTCCTTTCCTCTCTCTTTGGCCATCAAACCCTAGCCCTCCGCCGCATCTCTGTGAATGGGAAGACGAAGCGATCTCGCAAACCGCAGGAATTCCCTCCACCACTTCCTTTCCATTCCCCTGTCTATTTTTTCGTTTTCTCTGTTTTTGTTGTTGTTCTTCTTCTCAATATTTCTTTTTAAAATCACATAATGCAAAGAAGAAGATGGTGATATGTTTATGAAAGATGGAGATCTGGGCGTGTTTCGATTTCATAAAATGTTTCAGATTGAGTTTGAGAGGAGACTAGATCTAACAGGTAGAAATTACTATCATAAGGATGTTGTACTGGCCCTTAAAACCCGTTTTCATATTCTTTCAGTTGTATTTTTCGATTGATTGATAAATTTTCAAACAATTTATGATTTTTATACTAAACCCTAAATGCAGGTTTTTCTCCATTACATACGGGAAGATTTACTTGAAAACTGCCAAGAATTAAAGTACTGGTTTTCCTTTTGCTTTTGGTAAATCCAAAGCCAAATTTCAAATGGAACCAAACACCGGAGTTACATTTGATGATGTTACTGGAGTAGATGAAGCCAAGCAGGATTTCGTGGAGGTAGTGGAGTTTCTAAAAAGGCCTGAGAGGTTCACTGCTAGGTAGTGGAGTTTCTTAGTGTTTGACCTTTGCCAAATGTGTTTTATATTTCTGACTTCATCACTGATGCTGATCAAACCCTTCTTCTCAACAATGTATTAATATTTTTCATTTTGAACTTATTGGTTCTTTAGTTAACTATATGTTTTCTTTGTAAAAAAGTGTTTTTTTTTTTTGGATTGTTGTTAGATTTATGGATCTCCTTCATCTAAGTGGAAGTTGTTGAAGAATAGAAGGCTTTAGAATTAGGGTATGGTTTATTGAGTATATTAGTTTCTGCACTTCACCCCTATAAATATAGAAATAGTTTAGTTTTTTGAAGGTTGAGGTTGGTAGAAAGTGGAGAATGATTGGAAAATAGAAATTAGGAAATCAACTTCCCTTTATAAGTAATTTTGTTTATGATCTATGTAGTGCCACACTCCAGGACTTTGCTTGAATTTTGTTTACATTCGATTCAATTACTTACTTTTACTTTTTTGCAAACTATTATCAGTATCGACTAATCTGTGTCGTGATATTGCATCATAGTTATGATACACAATGCATTCTTCCTTTTCTTTTTTTTTTAAGAGAAGGATGTGTGTTAGAATTTCCCATGCCATAGTCCTTATTTGTGCTGTCATGACACAAAATCTGTCACATTATAATAACCTATTTCATAGTTATATTCGTGAAAACCATAGTTGAAATATTGTTATTGAGCAGGCGGTGTTGTCCATGAGAAGGGCCTTCTACCTCAACCTTGTAAGTGTTGAAAAGTGTATTGTTATAATTACTCCTATTGAAATTACGACATTGTTGCTTCAGCTTTACACATTTTATCTACCTGCTGCAAGCCCAAGATGGTTAAATGGTTTGAATTTTCTTTTTTCTGCTAATATATTATGATATCTCTCTCTTGTAGTGCCTCCATGGTTAACAAATCTCACACATAAAATATCTGAAGAATCAGGACTATTCCCATCACCAATCAATCATGTTCTCATAAATGAATACCAACCTAACTAAGGCATAATGGTTTCTCTTGAACCTCAACCCTTGTTTCTCAAATTATTTTATTTTACTCAAATTATAATCGGTGTCGATGTGTCAATGTCAATCTATGATATACTAACACAAGCACCAGACATGTCGTCGGTAGTAATTTTAAAAAACTAATTAATTGAATCTAATCACGTGTATCGGGTACACAACCTGGTTTTTTTTACTTCACTATGTTTTCTTGCTGAGAATGTGGACCACAATTTAGGATTAGAGCTCCGCTAATATTTGCCAATGATATTCCTGCAGTAGTGTTAATGTGTTTTACTGTTGTGGTCTGTTCTTGGGTATATTCAGGGTTTTGTGGTTGAGGACTGTTAATGTGTTACTGATATTTACTAGATTTTGTTAATGATATTTACTAGACGTTGTTGTGAGTTCTATCTGCAGCAACTGACTTTAAGAGTGTTATGTTTTTCAATATTTTACCCATCTCTTTGCTCCCATAAGTTGCTTCTATTTGTCATTCGTTTAACAGTTAGTTGTCGTATGCCATTATGCATTATATGTTGCTTAAAACACAATGTGTTGGCGGTTGGTCTGGGTAACTGCATTTATCTCTGGAATGCTTGTAGCAGTAAAGTGAGTTTTTTTTCATATGATTTATGTTTTATGGATTTAGATTTTTCTATTAATGGGTGATTCTGTTAGGAAGATTTAAAGCATGCATGTTTCTTTTTATTAATTGATCCAATTTTGTTATTCTATATCCAGGTAACTAAACTATGTGATTTAGGGGTTGATGATTGTGTTTGTTCTGTTGGCTGGGCACAGCGTGGTACTCATCTTGCTGTTGGAACTAATAATGGTAAAGTTCAGGTAAGAGTTTATGAGCTAGATATTGATCATGCATGGCGTAATAGTTTCCAATTGAGTGTGTTTGATTGTATTTTTCGCAATTGGAGGTTGCTTTATTTGAGTTTTTCTTATTTGTGTTGATTTGCTTCATGTGTTTTCCTTGTCTGTTTTATTTTGCTTCCATACACTTCTCTTCTATTTCTCAATTAAGCAAAAGGAATTTTTTTCATAGGCTGCAGAGCTACTCAGAGCGGTCTCTCCTTAACATAGGTTAAATCTTTATCTCATATGCAAGCAACCTTCTATTTTTTTGGTGTTAAAGTTCCGGTTTCTTCCAAGGATTTGAAATTGTTTAACTTTACTCAATCTTCCTAATTATCTATATGTCATAACCACCATGATACTTCAACCTGGGCCTGTGCTGGATTTCTTAATTTCCAATCAAAATGCGAGAGGTCCTTTTCAAATTGACTGGGCAAAGGTACTGCTATTTGCTTAACATTGTTTATCATCATTTATTGATCTTGTCTGATCTTTTACTTGGTTCCTTAATTAGGCTAAAAGGACACTAAAAAATCTGAGGGTCAAAACTCATCCATCCAATCAAGAGGGGAAAATTTGTGGACTCAGTGACGTCCCATGCAAAGAGCTTACGTATTTCTTTTATTTCCATTTAATTTTGTTAAATCTCTTTAACTGAGGAACCCATATTGTTGTGTTGACCTTGTGTATGATGAGTTGTTTTGCATGATGAGTTAATTTTTAAAATTATGAATCGCATTATGCAGCTTTACTTTGAAGAAAAGGGACGAGGATGGTACTGAAGAAATGACTGTTTTGGATTATTTTGTTAATGTCCGTAAGGTAGATCTGCGCTACTCTGTTGATCTGCCATGCATTAATATTGGTAGGCCTAAACGGCCAACGTATATACCCATCGAGGTGAATTTCAGTTTTTCCATTTATTAATTATTGTGTTTTTTCAATGGTTTAAATTGCGTATTTGGTTATTAACTCTCCCTTTGTTCATGTTTGCTCCTCTAGCTGTGTGAACTGGTGTCGTTGCAAAGATATACAAAAGCTCTGTCCACATTTCAAAGGGCTTCATTAGTCAAAAAGTCCAGACAGAAGCCACAAGAGAGGATGAGAATTTTATATGATGTACGTTGTTTTGCTTAGTTTCTATTGATATTGCCATGTCATCTATATGCTGTGGCTGAAGGGTTCTTTTTGTTGTAGGCACATAAAACCAACAACTATGGTGCTGAACCTCAGCTTCAAAGTTGTGGAATTATGGTAAAAAGCTGAGTGGCTACTTTCTACATGTAGTTAGTATCACTGCCATTTTTGAACTCTTCTGTATTTTTCCCCATGTGCCTGATTTTTATTGCTTTCTTAATTATATCAGAATGTTTTATTCATTTAATTCAATCATTCTCCTGCAACTTGGTGGGTTAAACTCATTGCTGAGTGTTGAAAGTTCTCCGTCTCTTCCTATTGTTTCCAAAGCACCTACTCTCATTCTAGGAATGGATGTGTCACATATTTTCTACATGTTTAAATTATTTAAATTATTATATTGTCTTGCATTTTGTCAAATAATTTGAGTATTTTGAAATACCAATAATTCGTGTGAGTTACATGTCATGTACTGCAATTTTGAAGAACACTGTGTATTAAGTGCCTTCCTACATATCGTATTGTTATCTGATGAATACATACTTGCAATTATTTTACTAACCAACGTATTTCGTGAACTATATTGCTTAGTTATATGAACTTAATACCATAAAGGTAAATGACTTGATTTTAAGCTAAGAAATATTTTTTTTAATTGCAATTAGGCATATACCATTAACATGAATTAAAAATTTTTAGTTTGCACTTAATCTATTTCATAAATAGAGATTAAAAAATAACGTTTACACAGTAGTGAAAACAAGTTCAACAAAATCTTTTGGTTAATTATAATTACAAGAAAATTTTTATGCTGCAATTTGCTGCTAAATTTCTACTATGCTAGGGGTCTGAAAATGTTCAAAATTGTTGAACTTAACATTCAGCTCACACTTGATATTTCTCTATAGGCTGGTATAGTAGAGAACTTGGATGTGTTAGTAAAGGAGTTTGTAGCTGCTAATGATGAAGAGAAGAATACCGTATTTGCCAAAATAGAAGAGGAAGTTGGGAAGCTTCTGGGTTCTTCTTCTAGGTAATCTAACATCATCCTTTCATAATATTGTGATGGTTAATTGGCTTGAAATTATGCCCCTTGAGATAAGTTTAATTTGCTCTGTTTACACTCTATACTTTAAGCCAAAAACTAGAGGCATAATGAAACTATTTTTCTCCATTAGATACGGGAAGATTTACTTGAAAACTGCCAAGAATTAAAGTATGCTGAACACTTATTTAATTTGCTTTCGTTTATGAATTTGTTTCGAACACTTATTTATCTTTCGGTTTAGTTTGATATTTTATTGTATGTTAAACATTGAACTATTATGAGATTTGTGTTGGATATCCTGATAATGATAAGCATTACATTGATGTGGATGCGTTCACTTTGAAGAAAGAAATAAAAACTTGTGTGACACTCAAGTTTCCAAATGTATGCATCACCAGTAGCATTAAGACAAGTACAGATTCAGTCTTACATAATGTAGAAGAGACGAATTCTGTATATGTCACTATGAGCACAGTGCCTATTATATAACTAATTATAAGCCCAAAACTTATGCTGCTGAACTAATGGATCTTGACATGAATTTGGTGTTGTTTTGCTTTGTGTAGGTTGTAAATGTCATGAATTTGGCAAGGCTGTTTGGAGGTACAGGGTGTGGTCTTTGGATTGTAGCTGTATCCTGATATTTGGAGGTTTATGGATGGTTTTGCAGCAGTATGTTTGCTTCAAAATGGCAGGATATTGGTCTGTTATTGGAGTTTTGTAGCTTGCACAGGGTTATTTGGAAGCTTGTGCTTATCGTGTAGTCCTTGTTTGACTGGTATAATTCTGGTCTTGGGATGGCAGATGTAGCAGCAGGCCTGGAAGTACGGTTTCGTGTTGTGTCGATTGCTGTTTCTTCCACTTTGGTTCATGTGGAGAGAGAAGTTTCTGCAAAGGCTTCTGAATTGTTCACAATAGATGATAGTTATGTGAGCAAGTCAAAGTCCATTTTGCATCCAAACCCCAAATAATGGATTCATCGTTGAAATCCACAACTGCTGCTGGTATGATATTTCAATATGTTAATTTAGTTATTCATGTTATTGTTTGTTTAAGTTGCCGTATTAAAGGTTTTGAATCGAGATAGTGATGGTAACGGTTGCTTGTGGCCCAATTTTTAATATTATGCCGAATCATGGTGTCGAGTGTGTTTGATGTTGTTTACTGAGTTTAGTGTGGGTTTGTTACCTCAAATGATCTGCTGTTGTAACAAGGTATTGAGATTGAGTCTCTTTTGCATATGATATTTTTGTAACTCATTTATGTAATTATTCATTATCTTCTGTATTGAACAGATGGATGCCACTACTCGAAGGCTAGGTATGATGAAATCGTGATATTTTTGGAGACACCCTTTTCCTAATTCTGTACATTCAGATTTCCAGATAAGGAAGTGTATGCTGATTCTTCGTTGACAAGGCAGGCTGCTGAATCAAAGAAATCACAACTTCTGATGCTTCTACAGCTGGTACACTGCAATTCTTAACATTACATTACATGTTTGCATGTTGTCAAGTATAATTGATTCTAGATCTATAGAATTGATTTTGACATGTTTGGTTGCCTTTGAATCGTAAATGAAGGTTTTGATTCTGAAATGCTGATAGTGGTTTTGTTTTTACTTAGGTGGACAATCAATATAGTCAATGTTTGAATGAGGTTCACACTGTTGTATCTGCATTTCATGCTGCTACTGAGCTGGATCCACATATACATGCACATTTTGCTGTCAAAACGGTTTCTCGACTCTATAAGGATTTGAGAGAGAGGATAAGCAATCAAATTCTTGCCATGGGATCAAATTTCAAGAGCTCGCGTTCGGAAGAGGATAAAGAATTGTCTTTAGAAACTTCATTCATTCAGAAGCAATGGGCTCTACAACAGCTGAAAAGGAAGGATCAGTTATGGAGGCCTCAAAGTGGCTTGCCAGAAAGATCTGTTTCTATTCTACGCGATTGGATGTTTCCGAATTTCCTCCATCCTTAAGTATATATAATTGAATACTTAATCAAAGTTTTACATTAAATATCTTGTGCGATTGCGGTCACAATGGTCAAGGTTTTAACTATGATCCGATGAATTTCAGGTATCCTAAAGATGCGGAGAAGCATTTACTTGCGATAAACCCATGCTTTTAGCTCAAACTGCTGCTGTATTAGAGGTATTTAGTTGAAAAAGTTGTGATAAACCTATGGTTCATGAATGCTTTCTATTTGATTTTTGTTTTGTATACTTTTCAAATTTTACTGTTGCAAAGCTATGCAGAACAAATTAGAAATAAATTGTGATGTTTATGACGGTTACATTTATTGAACTCTTGCATAGTTTGAAATTAGAAATGAGTTCTGTTATAATTGCAGTGATAATTAGAAATGGCTTAAAAGTTAAAATAGGCACCAAGAGTTTGGTGTAAGAGGCTAAAAGTTATTTTGTTGGTTCTACGGTTTAAATCAAGTCGGTGTGATCTTTCGCTTTTCATTTAACTAATTATGCTCACATTGTTTATCAACTTGGTTTTTATAGTTCATATTATATTATCTTTACATGCAATTCATCTCAGTTGTTTCAGTAGCCAGCTAGCAGAAAAAATGTCTATAGGAGCCTTGCTACTCGAGGGTCACAACTATGAGTTCTAGTTAAATTAGAAATGAGTTCTGTTATAATTTCTAAATTATAACTAGGGCCATGTCTTTTTTATCATTACTATCCTATTGCTAGCTTATAAGTAAGTATAAAATATCTTATATCCATCTGAACCAATGTAATTTCCTATTATGGTTTAACTAAAGTATATCAACTCATAATATTGCCAACTAATACTAATGCCAAGGCACTTTAATGTCTGAATTTTGGATTGATAGAAGTGTAACATAGTTATTATCAACCATCAACGTGTAAATTTAGTTTATATGAGATTCTCAACTTAATTAGCATATGCCCTTTAATCTGTCATTGTTCTACAATTAATGTTTTGAAGTTTATTGATTTAGTTCATATGCCATCCATTAATTTAGTTCATTTGGCCAATTCTTGACTTTAAAATTCATGGATTTTTTTTGTCAAAAACTACATATATAGCTTTCCTCATCTGTGATGGATCAAATTACAGAGACCTAAGAAAACACGATTACTTAGATTTGAAATCCACTATGATATATTACATATATATAAATGGTTAATAGTAAAAAATCATATTACTGGTCCCTTTTTTCTTTTCATTTTGTATGATTTTTTAATAGAATTGAATTTTATGATTATTATATAATTCAATCTTTTAAGTGTAATATAGTTGAAGAACTTACTCATTCTCCCTCTAAAGAAAATTTATTGTTATTTTATACGCGGTGAACTAACTCTCATTTATATTTGGGAGTAATGTTGGAAATAAGATTGAATTAATATTATTATGGCACGGGACACAACCAATTAGATCTCACTGTATAAATATTACTTTCAATGTGCATATACTTTCAATGTACTATAAATTATTAAATTTATCACTCAAACTATCAATTTATTATTGTACTTTCAATGTTATATTTGTAAAGTTTACCATGTTCTGTGAATTTTATCACTAATACTCACTATTTTCACGGGTCACTATCACCACAATACCTTTTTTTAATTAACCAAATATTTATAAATATTTATAATTATTAATGATATTTATAAATATTTATAGTTATTAGACATATTGGATTTATAATATTGGTGACTTTCTACGTCGAATACATGGACTTTCGTGGCTCATTAGTTTCCATATGCATTTCAGTACAATTGTATAGTACAAATGCTTATTCAAATCATCACGGGTCACTACCATAACAATACCTATTTGTTTTTGCCATTCCTACGCTTGCAAATGTGAACCCTTGCTTTCTTCGACGGCTTGGACGATCCTTTTGTTTCCAACTCTGAACTAAACCCTAACAAAAAAATACAGTACTAAATTGGACCATTTTTAGTGTCTTTGTCCCCATCTTATACCCAAATATTTCATCACGTGGCCCCATTTATTATTATTATTTTTTATTTCTTTTACAACTTCTCTTTATCTCCTTACCTAACAATATTACTTTTTATTCTTTTTCAATTATTTTTTTTTTTTCTCAAATACTCTTTTTATTGTTAATTTAATTTCTACCTAATTAATATTTATTATTATTTACTTTTTAATATTTTTATATTACTTCATTTTAAACCAAACATCAATAACCCGTGCGTCTGCACGGGTTGTTTACTAGTAGTGTTTATAATAATATAAGCCTAATCATATGAAAATAGTGTTTATAATAATATATACAATACTATGATATCTAACCCTTAAAGTGTGTGGTTGTTGTATCTTTAAAGTTGAAATATAGGTACAACAAAAGTTGAAACTTTTCTATGAATCTTAGGCCAACTCTATTATGCCTCCCCATGTGAACTTTGTATGATAAATCAAAGCAATGTAGGCTCACAATTTTGTCTATATGTGTAGATATTATTTTCAAACTTATTAATCCACGTCTCCTCAACTTTCATTTTAAAAATTGGTTTTTTCAAAAAAGAAAAATTTCAAGGTGTCATTATGAGGTTTATGAAAATATAATGTTGATTTTAGCAATAATTTTACTTTTGATTTATGAAGATCTAGTGATAATGTTTGTATATCTTATAGTAATGTCATAAAGTGTTGGTGTACAAGGTGAAATAATGGTGAAAAGAGAAGAATATAATATAGAGAATGACGGTTACAAGGATTACAAAAGGATTGCTAAAAATACTCACTACCACTAGTCTATTTATAAGCTAAAACTAGGGCTACAAAATAACAATAAAGTACTAAAATACCCTCTAACAAACTTGGTCACCAAGTTTGTGAATATTAATTAAAATATAAATTATTTCTATTTCTAATACCATCCCTTAATTTATATTTCTTCAAAACTAACAACTCCAATTCCATCCCTTAAGCGAAGGAATTGATCCGTCTTGATAGCCTTCGTCAGAACATCTGCCAACTGCTTCTGGGTGCTACAGTGCAGAACTTCTAACACTCCATTCTGAACTTGACTTCTCAGATAGTGATACTTGGTCTCAATATGCTTGCTTCTCCCATGCAACACTGGGTTTCTGGCAAGATTGATTGCAAACTTGTTATCAATCATCAGCTTCAGAGGTTTGTCAACTTTGATCTTCAGATCCTCCAGCAAGTTCAGAATCCACACAGCTTGACATGCAGTAACAGCGCCTGTAATATATTCTACTTCACAAGTTGACAAAGCAACAACAGGTTGCTTCTTAGAACTCCAAGAAATAGGGCCTCCTAGAAACTTAAACAAGTATCCAGAAGTACTTCTTCTGTCAACTCTGTCTCCACACCAATCAGAATCTGAATAACTCAGAAGTTCTGATTCAGTCTTTCTTCTAGAAGGGAACAACACTCCATACTTCAGAGTTCCCTTGACATACCTCAGAATCCTGACAGCAGCTTGGTAATGGGACCACTTGGGTTTACTCATGAATCTACTAACCATTCCAACTGCATAGCAAATGTCAGGTCTGGTATTACACAAATACCTCAGAGAACCAACCAACTGTTTGAAGGTTGTAGCATCCACATCCTCACCATCAGAATCAGAATCTAGTTTCTGATTCGTATCTGCAGGTGTGATAGCAGCCTTACAATTCTGCAGCTTAAATCTCTTCAGAAGTTCTCGTTCATACTTCAGCTGATGCAAAATGATACCTTTCTCAGAATATCTGAACTCCATCCCTAGAAAGTATGTCATTTTCCCGAGATCAGTCATTTCAAACTCATTCATCAGCACCTTCTTGAACTTAGCTAATTCTTGTTCAGAACTTCCGGTCAGCAATATGTCATCAACTTACAAACACACCAGAATCATATTGCCTTCAGAAATATGCTGAACATAAACACCGTATTCCATCTCACATTTCTGAAAACCCTGCTTCTTGAAAAATGAATCAATCTTCTGATTCCAAGCTCTGGGCGCTTGCTTCAATCCATACAAAGCTTTATGTAATCTGTACACCATCCCTTCCTTATTCTCTTTCACAAATCCAGGAGGTTGTGACACATAAACTTCTTCTTCTAATGGACCGTTCAGAAATGAAGATTTCACATCTAAATGCATTAGAGGCCAAATCCTGTTAGCAGCTATTGCAATCACCAATCTGATTGTTTCATGTCTCGCTACAGGTGCAAACACTTCAGAATAATCCAGCCCAGGTTTCTGCAGAAATCCTCTTGCTACCAACCTCGCTTTGTGTTTGCCAATTGATCCATCTGGCTTTAGCTTCTGCTTGAAAACCCATCTGACGCTGATGGCTTTCTTGTCCTTTGGAAGTTCTGTCAGCTTCCAAGTCTTGTTTCTCTCTATGGCCTCAAGTTCTTCTTTCATGGCCTTTAGCCAGAACTTCTGCTTGAGAGCCTCTTCTGTACTCACGGGTTCAGAGTCTACTAACATGGCACACTGAATAATCTCTCCCTCAGAATCTACTTCAGTGTCTTACAACATGTCAAACTCTTCAAATCTTCTTGGAATGTTTCTGATTCTCTGTGGCCTCTGACCTCGTTCAGAACTTTCTCCGGATGCTTGAACCTCAGAAGTTCTATCCTCAGAAGTTTCTCCTTCAGAAGCTCTTGCTTCAGAAGGTTGACTTCCTCTAGAACCTTGACCACCTTCAGAGTCTGGCATATTCCCAGAGTCTGAATCACCACCAAAATCTTGATCATCATCAGAATCTGGATCATCAGAATCACCTTCATCTTCTGAGTCTCCTTCAGAGTCAGAATCACCATCAGTTTCAGAAATTCTTATTTCTGACCTCTCTTCAGAAGTTCTCACATCAGAATCAGATTGAGACTTATCCCAATTCCAAACTTCTGATTCCTTCACAATAACGTCTCTGCTGAACTCAACTTTATTAGTTTCTGGACAATAAAGCTTGTACGCACCCGTACTGTGGTACCCCACCAGTAACATTACTTTGCTTCTATCATCCAGCTTCTGTCTTCTAGCTTCTGGAACATGTTTGTAACAAACAGAACCAAACACCTTTAGATGACTAACACTTTGCTTTTCTCCCGTCCACTTCTGAATAGGAACTATTTCCTTCAGCTTCTTCGTTGGACATCTATTGAGCACATATGCTGCGGTGGCAACAGCTTCTCCCCAGAAGTTCTGAGGAAGCTTCTTCTCCTTCAGCATGCTTCTCACCATATCAAGCAAAGTACGATTTCTTCTTTCAGCAAGGCCATTGTGTTGAGGAGTGTAAGGAGCAGTAACCTCATGCTCAATTCCATTCTCCTCACAGAACCTCTGAAACTCTTTGGAGTTATACTCACCCCCACCATCGGTTCTGAGAATCTTCAGAGTCTGACCACTCTGATTCTGAACCTTCATTCGGAACTTCTTGAATTCAGCAAACACCTCGTGTTTGAACTTAATAAGGGATACCCATATCATTCTCGTGAATTCATCAACAAATGACACGAAGTATTTATTCCCTCTGAACGATTCTACTGGAAATAGACCACACACATCAGAATGTACTACTCCCAAGGAATGTTTTGCTCTTGGAGAAACTTCTGACGCAAATGGCAATCTTGGTTGCTTTCCTTCCATGCACACTTTGCATGACTTCTCAGGCTTCTTAATTGTAGGAATTCCATGTACCAGCTTCTTCGAATTCAGATGTTCTAAGCTTCTGAAATTCAGATGACAAAATCTTCTGTGCCACAGCTCACTTTCTTTCACAACACTTGTTGCACTAAGACATTCAGAGTCAGAAGTTCTGACATTCACCTTGAATGTTCTATTCCTTCCTTGTTCTGATTCCATAATCAGCTTCTGATTACAGTCATACAGCTTCAGAAGATTGTCCTTCATGGTAACTGAAAAACCTTTCTCAATTAATTGTCCCACGCTCATCAGATTGCCTTTTATGCCAGGTACATACCACACTTTCTGAATCAATGTTGTTTTCCCATTATTCAGAACAACTCTGACATCTCCCATACCTTCAGTTTTAAGATATTTGTCATCAGCACATCTGATCTTAGTCCTCTTCTCAGAATCAAAATCAACCAGCCATTTCTTATTTCCAGTAAGATAATTTGAGCAGCCAGTGTCCATATACCACCAGTCTGTCAAATTCGTATCATCAGATTCTGAAGCCATCAGTAGCACAAATTCATCATCAGAACTTCTGGCTATATTTGCTTCTTCTGACTTCCTTTCTTTGTTTGACCAACAATCTCTAGCAAAGTGACCAAACTTCTTGCAACAGTAACATTGGATCTTCTTCTTGTCATACTTCTCTTTTCCCTTCTGAGCATTCTTTTGCCTATCAGAAGTTGAGGTTTCTGACTTCTGACCACCATCAGATCTTCTCTGCTTCTGATGCTTCTTATCAGAAACTGCTTTTAGAGCCTGCTGCTCTACTTCTCTTTCAGAAGTTCTCTCAGTCAGACGCAACTCTTGCACTTCTAGACTGCTTTGCAGCTCTTCAATTCTCATGGTGCTCAGATCTTTAGAATGTTCTATTGCTACCACAATGTAATCAAACTGAGGAGTAAGAGATCTCAATACCTTCTCAATGATTACTTGTTCAGAAAGAGTTTCTCCACACGACTTCATCTCATTAGTGATCAGAATCACTCTGGAGATGTACTCAGAAACTTTCTCATTGTTCTTCATGTTGAGATTCTCGTACTGCTTACGTAGAGACTGAAGCTTCACCTTCTTCACTGATGCGTCACCACCGTAACATCTGACCAGTGTGTCCCACGCCGCCTTTGCCGTCGTTGAATCTGCAATCTTCTCAAACACATTCGCATCCACACACTGATGGATGTAGAACAATGCTTTCTGATCTTTCTTCCTTGTATCCTTCTGCGCGTTCTTCTGCTCCTCCGTCGCATCTGCTGCTACCGGAACGTAACCTTCGGTGACAAGATCTAGAACATCTTAAGCACCGAACAGTACACGCATCTGAATCATCCAACGATTCCAGTTTTTGCCATCAAATACTGGAAGCTTGGTGTTCATGCCGCCGCCGCCGTTCATCATCTTCAACCTTCTTGTACAGTACACTCAGAATCTCACCGCACACAGTGTTTCCCAACCCACAAAATAAAAAAAAAATTATGATTCTGATCAGATTTTGTTCAAGATTCAACAAGAATCAAGAACCAAAATCAATCACACAAAGAAATCCTCACGTTTCACTCGTGTTTCCCGTGTTTCCCAATGATCCAAACCAGAGCTCTAGATACCAATTGTTGGTGTATAAGGTGAAATAATGGTGAAAAGAGAAGAATATAATATAGAGAATGACGGCTACAAGGATTACAAAAGGATTGCTAAAAATACTCACTACCACTAGTCTATTTATAAGCTAAAACTAGGGCTACAAAATAACAATAAAGTACTAAAATACCCTCTAACAAACTTGGTCACCAAGTTTGTGAATATTAATTAAAATATAAATTATTTCTATTTCTAATATAAAGATCTTATGTGATATTTATGTGTTATTAGTATAATGTTCAAATTAAACGGTTATGTAAGTTATATATATTTTTATATTATAAAAATAGTTAATTATTAATATAATTTTAATTAAATTCATATTGTCGATATATTGCACATTCATATTTTATATGTTGAGCATCTATATCCATATATAAAACTAGATTATTTTTTTATTATTTTAAAAAACATAAAAAAATCGTGTTTAATAAATAATATATATTTTGTTCTTACAATTTTCTTAAAAATTTATATAAAATTATATCTCTCTTCCTCTCTCTAATATAATCATATTTTTTTTTTATAAATTTATTGTTCGAAACTCCAGTTACATGTTATTACCATTTTTCTTCTGCATCCGGTTTCATTTGCTTCTGCATTAAATTTGGTGTACATTTAACACCATTCATATAAAAAAAAAACTTTAGTATAAGTTATTTGGCTTAAATGCACTTTTGGTCCCCCTAGTTTAGATTTTTTACACTTTCAGTCCCCCTATTACAAAACCTGCGATTTTGGTCCCTCTAGTTTAGATTCTTTGGAATTTTGTGGTCCCCCTCCAATTTTGCTCCAAAACCGTACATGAACAGTGCATGCCCGTACATGAACAGTGCATGTCCGTACATGAACAGTGTATGTCCGTACATGAACAGTGCACTGTTCATGTATGGTTTTTGGAGCAAAATTGGAAGGGGACCACAAAATTGCAAATAATCTAAACTAGAGGGACCAAAATCGCAGGTTTTGTAATAGGGGGACCGAAAGTGTAAAAAATCTAAACTAGGGGGACCAAAAGTGCATTTAAGCCAAGTTATTTTTATATTTCTATCCTTCATAGCGCACAACATAATTATATATATCATTTATAGTTGTCCATCATAAAACTTCTAAAGAGTTGGCGTTGCTTTTTTTCTAAGTCTTTTTTTTTTCTTTCTATTTTTAGTGGTTACTCATTCCCTTCGTTGTTTTGATTAGTTACATACTAGAGATTCGTGCATCACGGGCAAGAAATTACAGAAGAGTGCGAAGAAAACTCAAAAAATTATTCAATCTTCATGAGTGGATTTTGTCTATACTTCTACGGTGTCTATCTTTTCCAAAGAAGGCAACTTGGATGAAGCTTTCTCTTAAATAAGTCTGCTATTGCATTAGGGGTTTTAACCCTTTCAGAAGATCACAAGATATGCATCGAGTATGGTAATTCTGATATCCCTTTCTATTAATGTCTCCTCCAAAAGATATGTGTTTGTCCGCCCCTTGTTGTGTTTGAGATTGAGGTCCTCAACCACATGGGGGTGGCTCCTTCATAACTCCACCTAGAAAGTTGGGTGTACATAAAAGTTTATCAGTACTGGTGTGAAAACCTGAAGGGAAAACCTTTTCTCACACTTTTCTTTTATCTTTTTCGATGCTCCGAGGTACTCCAGCCCGACCGAGGGGTAAGAGATTGATGATTCTGGTGCCAACGATAGGCCTTCAGACCTTGCCTGAGTTGGGGCCTTTTAAGGATTGGTTCTTCATTGTTGCACCCATCACTCCTGAAGCCCATGCGACTGTTTGCGCAATTGAGAAAATAGTAAAGGGTAGATGTGCCCCATTGTTTCCTCGGTATTGATCAAAAGGCCATTTTCTGCTGGAGAACAGGACATACGTGTATAAAGATGAAGATCTTACCCAAAAAGATATGTACCAGAAGAAACAACTAGTAGGCTTCATTAGTAGTCTAGGTTATCTAGAAGGCAACATCCCTTCGAAAGTGGCTGATAAGAAACACTTGAAGCCCCCATTAATGTTCAAGTCTTGCTCGACACCCGCACCTGAGAAGGTCAGAAGGTCTCTTTTGGTAAGCTTCAGGAACTCTTTTGGCTATTTAACCTATATTGATTATTTATGGGGTACTTACCATTGACATTGACTACAATTATATACATATAACTGTGAAATTTGGTAAACAAAACAAGTTTCAATTAATACTTAAGGGATTAAACTTGAAAAGATCCCAGAACATATTTGTGTGAATCATGAATTTTGAGTAACTTGAAATCAAAATCGAAATGTAATGTTTGAGTAAGGATTGAAATGAAAACTGATTGAAATATGACTTGAACGCAAAATTACTGAACATAACAAATGCAGAAAAATGACTTGAAGGTAAAAGACTTTAATTTTATAAAAGTGGAATGCATGTGTACATTTTTCACTCGTTTCTCAATCACACTGATACTTTGAGTTTGTAGAATTTTGCATACAATTGCGGACCCCTAAAACATAAGCAAACATCTACTTATATACTACTCTAGAATAATCGTCTACAACGGTCGACTAAGCCACACATGCCACATCTTCGTTTCCATGCAGTCTTTACCTTCGAAATAACCCCACGTGTTCTTGAATAACTACCTGGTCTTATCCAATCATACCTCATTCGACTGTATATAGAAACACCGAGGACTCTGAATTTCACTAAGTCTCAAACTCGACAAACCCCTCTTGTCTTTTACTCACTGTGACATTTGACCAGAATTAAATACATCCTTCAACAAGTCAAATCCACAAGAACCAATATGAATATAACCAACCATTTCGACTTTTCTCAAAAACTCTTGTATGATCCTTGTTTTAACTCTTCAATTAATGTGTGTCTGAAATCTAAGGTAACAATACGATGAAAGATGAAGTGAGGCTCTAGCTTCTCAAGAGGGGAATAAAGATGGGCATCATGGGCATCTTTCTCTGGGTGATCCCGCTTAGGGTAGCTACGATGACCGACTAGCGCTTTAGAGCGATGAAGTGAGCAGTAAACCAATCGTACAGGTCAGTCCAAGATTCGATACACCCGTCAGGAAGTCCATTGAACCACAATTTGGTCGGTCCGACCAGAGTTAGTGTAAACGGCTTGCACTTAGAGGCTTTAGTAGTGATGAAATAGTTAAGTTGGTCGTTGAAAAAATGGACATGCTCGTCGGGATCTCCCTTGTCGTCGTACTCTCATAACTTGGGAGGCTTCTGCAACAACTTTGGGATCATGTTGGAAGATTCTAGGAGTCATCCTTAATTGGTTGATAGCTAAGGTGTCATAGCAGTCATCTGATCGTGGAGCCTTAAGCATTCCATTAACATGAACATTCCAATCAAAGTTCACATAAATTTTGGTATCCGTTACCAAAGGATCAACTTCATCATCATCCTCAGCACCAATAACAGTGATACCAAGCAACGACTTCCAAAGATCATTATTGAACTCATAAACATTGTTACCTATTGTAAATTTGAAGCACGAACCTTGTCTATCATGTAATCCATAATAGAATACCCGAATGAGGTCTTCATTGTAGTCTTGAGCAAGCTTCAGAAAGTAATCAATTTGTTGTTCTCCAACCAAACTAGTAGCTTCTGGAATATCCAAATAACCAACCACAATTGGCTTCTAAACGTATTACTTCACAACAAGCCTATATTGGTGTTTTTCTTCAAACTCTTCAACACAATCAGTAGAAACCAATGAAAAGACAGTTTTTGGAGCAACAGAGGATGCGGTAGCCTCACCCTTGTCTTTGGAATCACCTTTGATTTTTGTAAGCTTAGGTGCCATTGATATTTGTTCAAATAGAGTATGCACACTAGGTTTTTGAAGGAATGTGCGAATGAGAAGTGAAAAAGGTTTGGGGGATATATGATTACCCATAAACCAGAATCAAGACTAAAGATTTTAAAGCACACACAAATGATAATGGACACCAAGAATGAGTAGAAATTCAAATTCTTGGAGACTTGGGTGTGATTTGAAATATGAAAATAGAGAGACATTTATAGAAGATGAAGAATGATGAGTTTTAATGAGATTTTGGAAAGTGTAGAGTTGAATGAGTTGATTGGATGAATCTAAGAAATAATGGAGAAATTTATGACACTTTGAAGAGTTACAAGACTTAAAAGGATTTGGAAAGATGTGGAGACAAGTGCATGAATGAGAAACGAATGTAAATTCATGTGAAAAGCTATTCAACGTGTCATGAGCCTACCTTGGAATGTTATGAGCCAGCCTGTGAATGTTATGACTCGACACATACTGAAGCAAAATCAAAAGAATTCAGAAAATTATCTTATGTGTCGACCTATACGAGCATGTGTTGACACATATTGTAACAATTTTGGAAAATAACAAAAATTAATTTTATGCGCCGACCTATATGCCTAATGAGTCGACCTATAAGGTCTAAAATTTGAAAGACTTTGACACATATGTATTTATAGTGACTTTGAGGAACTTAACTTTACTAATGCATAACTAATTGATGAGAGATACATGCACATGATTGTTTTTAATGTATTGCTAGCTAATAACATGCAAACATGTAAATGTAGGTATGAAAGGGTAAAAGATATAGATCAAGTGTGAAGACATTTAGAATAGAGTCACTATAAACATGTAAATGAAAACACACAATGGTCACATTTAAAAAATTTAAAAGTGAACACACATTGCATACATCATACACATATTACACCATATACCTTTGAGAAATAAACAGGTAAAAGAAATACTTACTTACAAAACAAGAAAATAATTGAAACGATATTACCTCACCGTACGAATGATGGAGGATGCACTTGCATTCCACAAGGAACTCTCAAACGAAAGTTGGAATGAACGCAAAGTGTTCCACAAACATAATTGAAAAAAAATGCTCTTACCACTTTACTCTTTGTATAGGTACTTGAAAGTGTGATTAATAATGTATCCAAGAAGGTAATTGACTTAATGATAATCCTTTGTTGTTAGACTTTCACTCTTGTTCAATCATGATAGTTATCGTGCTCCTTCTCATGTTTCATCATCTTAGGTTGATCAATCCCTAATTTGATGCACTTGATTATGTCTTGTTGAAGATAAACCGACACCATAAAACACAATACCTTTTCTGACACTTCTCGGATAGAAAACATTAGTAACAATAAACACACTTTAAACAATTAAAAAAAACACTAAAAGTTAACCTCCTTGGTAACAAAATCCATCTTCTTTGCCACAAAGTCAAAGGAGAAAGGAAATGTCACCCGTATTTTGCCTTGATCCTCCATAAATGAGATCTCATACTCTCTTCATCAAGACAAGACATATATCCTACAAGATCAATGAAAAGTATTAGGTCCCCAATTTTCATTGGATCCTTGAGGATTATTGAAACCCTGGTTACATTTAGGCAACCATTGAAAAGTACCTTTGAGAACAAAAAAATTCCTAAACTCTCACTTTGCAATATTATGATCCTTTTTTGCAACAATAATGACAATACAAGTTATGAGAGGACGATCTTTTGCTATTTGGACCCTTTTCAACAAAACTATATCTTCTATAAGGATTATAAGAAGGCATATCATATTTATAAGTATCAATAGCAAAAGTAACCTTAGGTTGCAAAGCCTCATCCAACTTGCCTTTAAGAGTTCTTGACTCTTTTTGCCAAATGTGACAAGTTTCACAACCAAATCATGAAGGTTTGTCATTCTCACTTTTATCTTTTAGAATATCTAGCATACATTTCCTTAGAGCTTCTACATTCTTTTCAATTTCCAACGTTTTAGCTTCTAAGTGGGAAATTATTCTTTTGTTTGAAGCTAATCTTTTGAAAGCATCTATGGCTTGTCTTTGTAGATTTTCAAAAGATTCTTATAATTGAGAATAAGATAAGTCATTAGTAGATTAAACTTTAGAGTGACTTACAACCTTTTTCTTCTTTTTGTTTGACATGTAGCAAAGCTTGGCCGATTCAACACTTGAATTAGAGCTTTCATCACTTGAAGAATCACATTTGCTCTCCCAAGCGGCATATGCTCTTCTAGAATTGCTAGATTTCTTATGATGACCTTTTTCTTTGTCTTTTTTTATTGTAGGAAACTTCGGCCTATAATGACCCGGTTTACCACAATTGTAGCATGAACTTCTGGGTTTACCCTTCTTATTCTCATCTTCCTTGGAGGAGTTAGATAGCCTTCTAGATTTTCTTTGGTTCTTGTCGGAGTATTTAACTCCATGTTTCCACATTTTTATACCCCAAATTTTACCCCTTAGATGTCATAACATCTTGCATTTACATTTAGGGTTCAATCATCTATGCATTGTTAACTAACCACCATATCTTGCTAGTTGTTTCTTTTATGTGAAAGCCAGGGTTTGCACAAGAAAGAGAGCAAGATCAATGAGCCAAGCTCTCACATGTTTCAAGGTCTCCTAAGACACTCCTTGGTTCCATACAACCATCCCAAGTGTTCACTAGTTGGTTGCAGATTGGTGTTTAAAGTCATCTGTTTAAGAAAAACAACTGAGGCCCCAAGGTTCAACCATTTGGTCTTGGAGACTAATCATGAAGCTCTCAAATCTTATGCCACGATCTCATGAGATTGGGTCAAGAGAAGTCAAAGAGAAATCATCAGATCAAGAGTTGTGGAGTTAGGGTTTTTACCTGAAGAATCACTAAAGAATCTTGTTGTGATCAGTCAATGTATTGATTGGTTCATCAACCAACTGAGCTTACATTCACTCAAGAGGTATTATTCAACAAGAAATCAAGTGTGTTTGGCTCCCATCACAAGTGCAATAAGCCACAAGTTCATCTGGCCCTAGATTAGGGTTTTGTCAGGAAAAGTCACCTTTTGCCTTTGATTTTGATCAAGGCATAATCCCAAGCCTTGGGACATGATTCTATATGTTCATAAACATCCTTAGAGGCCATCCATTGGTATTGTAAGAGATGGAGAAAGCAAGATCATCAGAGATCATCCAGTGGAACTCCTGAAGAAATTAGGGTTTTGACTGAAAAGTCACACCTTTGGCTTTTGATATTTTTGATCCAAGATGAAGTATTTAAGCCATATTCCATCAAAACATGCTTGATTCTTGAGTTAGAGCATTGAAGATTAACATTTGAGAGGTTTCTTGCAAAAAGGACAAGGTTTGGTTCTTAAAATTTTCTAAGTGTGGAAAAATTCACTCCTTGTGCAAATTTGGAAAAGTCATAACTTTCAAACCACACAAACAATTTTAGTGTCTCAAAGCTCAAATTGAAGCTCTCACCATGAACTTCAAAGTGTATTATAGGGTCCTTCTTCAAAAAGGGCTTGATTCTTAAGTTATGAGACTTGGAAGTACAAATCCCTTCATGACTTAGTGAAATTTTGCTCATTTTGTCCTAGGTTTTACACAAACTTTATGGCCATTTTCTCATTGTTCCAAGTTTCAAATCCAAAATTTTTGGACATGAGAATTGTTACTTATTCTTTAAGCTTTCCAAGCATGTGTAGAACTCCTCATTTGGATCATTTAATCTTAAGTTATGTTGTTCCAAAGTTGGTGTTTCAAAATTGGAAAAGACTTATAACTTAGAAATTTTTCTAAGTCTTTTGGACAACATGTTTCACACGATTTCATTGCATTTTTTCTCAAGTTTCTAAACTTCAAATCCAAAAGTCTTCCACATGAGAATTATTCTATTATCTACCTACTTTGCATATAACCAAAAATCTCCCAAATTGGATTGGTGGTCACCAAGATATTGTGCCCTAAAGTAGCCATGTTGCCATGATGTTTTTACCTTAGAAAATTTTGGTTTCTTTATGCTGCTTCACCAAATTTTGCCACCAATTCTCATGTGTTTCTAAGCTCAATCTCAAACTTTCACCAACATCAAAATTACTCCATTTCATGCCAACTTTCAAGGGGTTCAAGAAATCACCTCATTTGGTTCATTGGACAAAGAACCATCGTGTGGCAAAGTGCATAGCATGGTTTTGTTTTCACTACACAAGTATTTTCCTTTTGAACCACAAAACCTGACCACTTACCAAGTACATTTCATCATCAGTTTCTAACATACACTTTGTCCTAAAACCCGTGAAAAGAAGCCACCAAAAGTACCATTTGCCTTGTACTTGATAACTGGCTTGCAAAAGTTGTCATGGGCCATTGTGTAATCTTTCTTGGCACCACAACTTCTGGTCTTGTTGCTTCTGACCTGAACCCTAAAACAAGCAATGTACAAGAGGCACTTGGCTCAAGACTGAAGGAATAGAGAGCCATACGTGTAGCATCTGAACCCTACCTCTTTCTCTCTTAAACAAAGCAAAGGACCAGTGTATCTTCAAGACATTAACCAAACTGCTCTGGCTATATAAAGAGAGTTTCTCCCTTGTCTCAAACACACAGAACATATATCATTCACTATAAATATATCACTCAAAGAGAAAGCTCGTGAGCAACTAAGAGAAAACCAGAAGCTGCATATTTCACTCAGGATCTTGCACATCATCATCAGCCAAGGGAAGAAGTTGAGCTTATTGGTTCTTGAGCTCCTAAGTTGAAGAAGCAGTGGATTGTCTCCACTTGGTAAGCTTCTTCCAAGTCCTCATGCTCTCATGTTTAAGTTCCATTGTTTCTTGAATAATATCATGTTGCCTATACATTGCATTTATATTGATCTGAGATGGTAGCATGGATGTCTGTTTGTAGTTTTGTTCATGCATCAACATGTAGCTCGTTAGTTTCAGTATAAGTGTTCAAATTCCATGTTCATTTACTCCATGTTAAAGTTCATGTATTGAGATGTTTAGGGTTTGATGTTGTTCTACCTTTTGAATACTACACATTGTTGTTTTATTTCATTAATTTTGGTTGAGAATGAAGTTTAGAAATGACTGAGAAAGTGAGGGTTTTGTCATACCCCAAATTTTGACCACTAAGATTCCCCATCATTGTGAAAATCATCATCACAATATGGATGAACTATCTTGCCTCATTAGTCTCCCCAAAGATGGGTGAGCATCCACTACAATCAAACTTAGGGTTTCAAGCCCTCTCTGAGTTCTTAGACAATAGATCAATCAAGAAATGACATGATCTTCAACTTGTCTAAACCTCTCAAACATCCTCAAAGGATCAAAAGGACTCCCACTTCAAGGATTAAGCACAAGGTTGCTCCCTTCTAGGTGGATCAAGCCTCAAGATCGCCAGTGTCACCAAATTAGGGTTTTGGTCGACCAGGGCCTCCAGATGGAAATTTTCCTCTGGGCATGAGCCATTTCTTTAAATCATAACATATGATGCTCCAAGGGACATCATAAACCCAATCATCAAGTCAATTTAGCCTCAGGGGATGCATTCATCAAAAATCAGGAATTAGGGTTTCTTGACCTAATTCACCCCTAAGTTGGCTTTTGGGACAAATCATGAGCCAAGACCTCAAGACATGATTTGAGGGTCTCTAATATACTATATTGATCCATTTGCAACAATGGATTAATCCAAGAAGCTTGAGCAGCAAGTCTCAATTTCATCAGTACCACATTAGGGTTTCGCGAGAAAAGTCAACTGTAACTTTGACTTTTGACCAGGACATGCTCCCAAGCCCTAGGACATGAATCAATATACCCTATAACACCCATGGAACATGTCTATCAAGTTTGATTTAGGTCAAGGACATGATTTCCTAAAGGATTGCACAGTTTGGAATTCATCTGATAAAAAGTCAACTGTGCACAAAAGTCAAACTTTGACTTTTTGAGATTTTTCACTTTTATGGTTTTTTAACCCTAAAATGATGTTAATGTGTGATTTTAATCATCATTCATCAAGAAAAATCAAGAAAAGTTGGATAACTTGTAAAAGGGGTAACCATAAAAACTTAGAAAATATTCTAAGTTAAAGAATAAAGTGGCAAGGGTACCAACTTTGGAGGATTATAACTCCTAAACCACAAAGCCATTTTTCCCCATCCAAAGCTGGATTTGTAGCCCTCATGGACCTCTACAAAAGTGTCAACTACAAGTCATTCCAATTCATTATGGATTTTGAGTTATGGTTGGATCAAAATCACTAAAACATGAAAATCCATCATTTTCCAACACTTAGAAAAATTCTGGGCAAGGCAGATTTTGTGTTGAAACACCAAAACTTGTGGGATTTTTTCACATAGATGTAAGCTGAATCGGTTCCAAAGATAAACATCAATGATGTTGCAAATATTACTAAGAATCCAAAGAGCTCACTAGCATGAACTGATTCATCTTGAGCCAAGAGAAATCCATGCCCAAAGTCATGTTGCTGCAAGCTGTTCTGGAAAAATCAGTTTGCATGTTTGCTTGCCATACACGATTTTGAGCCAAAGACCAAGGATCGCTATGCCACCTGTACTCAAACCAATCATAATGCAACTGATCCAACTGATGAAGCTGAGTCAAAAAGCCAAGGAATCTTCCAACTTGAAGTGCATGCATTTTGGCACATTTTGCCTTGAATTCAAAGGGCATTAATGTGGAATAGTGCATTGTCAAGGTAGCCACTCTACTCAGTCAAGTTCTCTGATTAAACAACAATAAAAACATCTGAAGAATGTGAATTTGGTCAAGACATAGCCCTGCTCTTGGGAAGGGCTAGTTTGCCTTGCATGAGAAGAAATCCTCCAAGCCAATCCATGCGAATGTGATCTGATCCAGCAGTCATTCACTATTCATCCAAGATAAGAGTTGATCACCTATAAATAGAGGTTCCAATGGATCATTCAGCTCACACCAAAGCCAGTTATAGCATTGCTTTCTCTCATTCTCTCTTAAGTGCCAAGTTTTCTTATTTTTGAGCAACCACTATCAGGTTTTGAGTTGCAGCCATAAGCAATCCATTCCAATTGCTCAGACACATCACATATGATGTATTTGAGGTGTCCAAATGCTTAAACACCATCTGTAACACCCCCAGCTCAAAATCACCTATCAACCTAGCCATTATGCTTCAATTATGCAGTTGGAGTCCAAAGACTTACAAAGTGTTCCAAAGCTTGCAACACACTCCACAACATCCATTGAAGCTGTTCAGATCATCACAACCCATCTGTAACACCTCCAACTCAAAAATCAAATTGCTCTTGCTGTCACGACCTTCAAGTAAGCCTAAACTTGGCCATCTCTTAATCTATGCATATTTCCTCGCACAATACTTTTGCCAAATGTTCATAATCATGCAAAGAATGTTTCCCCTCAATTAATTGCTTTGTTTGAATCGTGTATCAAAATTCTCAGCCTTCATGCAAATTTTAGGGTTCTTGAGGTTTTGTCTTGATTTCTTATTCCATGTTAAAAATAAATGAAATTAAAGACCATAGACATGATCGTGAGGTTGAAACGAGCAGATTGATAGGTGGTTTGCATGATATAATCAAGTATTCAGGGATATTGGAGAGAAAATGCAAATCTGGGAAAAACCCAGAACACGCGCGTGTTCTTTGGTGTTCTTGGCGCCCTTTTTTGAAAATTCAAATATTTGAATTTTGTGATTTTTATTTTATTGATTCAAAAATTATTTTCTCTCTGAGTTTTAATGATTTTGAGTTGATTCTTTTTTTAATAATTCACACAAATGTTAAAATATTTTATTTTACCAAAAAATCCCAAAAATATTATTTATTTCATATAATTGATATTTTTACAAAGAATTAATATTTAAATTGTTTTTGACATTTAAAATATTTTGTCCCTCTTGATTTTGTAAATTTTAATGACTTCTAATCATTTTGTAGGTCAAAACATGATTTTTGAAACATTAATCCAAGATCACAATTTGTTCCCACACATGTTTAAACAATTTTGATCATTTTAATTGAATTTTTATTCTATTAAAATACATTTTGGAAATAAATTAGGGTTTTGACTAATTCAACCCTCACAAATCATTTTCAAACACTTTGGGCCTCTAATAGAGTGTAAGACCCAAGCCTTTTTGTAAAATAACCTATTGTGGGTCTCACTTATTGTATAAGTCCCTCCGGGTATTTTCAAAAAAACCTCAGCGTGATCGTCGTTTTGTACACAAATAACCCTGGGCCTACCCTCGAGTAGTAAGACTCATTCTTCTTTTTTAAAACACTTTGGGCCTCTAATAGAGTGTAAGACCCAATCCTTTGTAAATATAAACCTATTTTGGGCCTCACTTATTGTATAAGTCCCGTTGTATTTCAAAAAGTTTGACGCGATCATCGTCCGTTGAAAAACAAACCTTGGGCCTCTCCTCGAGCTATAAGACCCATTCAAAAATCTTTGGGCCTCTATTAGAGTGTAAGACCCAATCCCCTTTTAACCAAAACAAATTTGGGCCTCAGATATTGTATAAGTCCCTCTGTGTTAAAAGAAAATCTCGGCGCGATCGCCATTTCAAAACAAAAAACATATGGGCCTACCCTCGTGTTATAAGCCCCATTCTTTTTCAAAACTCTTTGGGCCTCTTGAGAGAGTGTAAGACCCATCCCTTTGTACATAAAATCTTTCTTGGGCCCCAGTTACTTGTATAAGTCCCTGTACAAATTCAAACTCACAGTGCGACCACTGATAAAACCTTGGGCCTCTCCTTGAGCTGTAAGCCCCAACATCTTTTCAAAATACTTTCTCCTTTGATTTTGTATGTAATATTGCTATCAAAGCTTTCTTTGTTGAACAACTAACCAAACAGCATGGAAGCTCTACAATCGAGTAAGTGTTTATACGCTTTCATTTACCGCTTTCATATACATATAACTGTATTGTGGGGCTGTTTCACTGTAAGTCTTCTTTCATAAACTCATATCAACTGTGTAATACTAGTATAGATATTTAGAGTTTCCTCGGCAACTACGTCTAGCACTAAACCCTGTTGATCACTCCTAAATAGACAAAACTAGATCCCCCATAGGATTATCAGACACAGTCTTCCCTCCTCTTGGGGTTAAACAATATGGAGACGTGAAAGGCAGCATTCTCGGTGAACCCTTTCTCAGACTGTCACTCTTAGAAATTGTCAAAGAAACTCTACTCCCCAGAGATGATCTTTTCTCCGTGAATGGCATCTCTTGAGTTTCTTCTAAATTCTCGAACTTTCCTGGCTTGATCTATTCTCTGTGAATAGCCTGTCTTGAATTTCTCGGGGTTTGGGGACCCACAGGCTTCCTAAAAGCATCACCGCCTCCTCTTGGGCGTTGTACAAGGACCCTACGACTTCTTAGAAGTTTTCATAGCCTCCTCTTAGGCTTCGTATAAGGATTCTTCCTTTGGGAAGAAAGCCTCCTCTTGGGCTTCGTACAAATTGTCCCTCGGCTTCTTAAAAGTTTCTAGCCTCCTCTTGGGCTTCGTACAAATTGTCCCGACGACCTCCTAGAGGTATAGGAACAGAAATTAGTCATCTTAATAGAACAGTCTTTCAAAGAGTCTAGATCTTTCTACCGTGAACGTACTACTATTGTTTCTTTAAACATAAAACTCTAGACTTGGACAGTCTAATCTACTTGAGTCTCGGAGGCATTCTCAAGTAGGAAAAAACACTAGTAGACTCGGACAGTCTCCAATACCCTCTGGATTCCCCATTTCCTTAAAGAACAAGAAATAACCCTGATCCTCTGATCAATCCCAAAGCATAGCCTTACCTTTAATCAGTCTCTTTATAAGAACTGATTTTCTCTTTTAACCAACCTACTGGACCTGTCACTCAACTGAAACAGTAATCCTTTTAGCCTCCATCTCGGGCTTCGTACGAGATACAAAAAGACTCACTTGATGAGTCCACAATCCCTTTAGCCTCCATCTCGGGCTTCGTACGAGATACAAAGATTCTCTTGTTGAGTCAATAATCCTTTTAGCCTCCCTCTCGGGCTTCGTACGAGATACAAAAACACTCTCTTGTTGAGTATAAAAGACTCTCTTGTTGAGTCAACCTTTAGCCTCCGTCTTGGGCTTCATACGAGACACATCTAAAAGCACTCTCTTGTTGAATCTAACCCTTTTAGCCTCTCTCTCGGGCTTCGTACGAGACACAAAACCATCCTCTTGTTGGGTCAATAGCCTCCTCTTAGGCTTTGTATAAGAAAACCCCGGTTGAGTCAATCAACCTTTTAGCATCAAAATTGTGCCTCGTTCACAGGATACAAACATCAACAACTCCTTTCATCTAATTGCTGTAAGCAGCAAGCCTCTGGATTAATTACATCCACGCCACTGTCCCTCTTTTAGCATGAGAAATTCCTAAGGAAAGATGCATTGCTCTACACTGAGTTAAAGTCTTCTCCTTCAGGTTAAAACCCCCTATAAAGGAAATTATGGCATTCCTAGGATTCACATATCCCGGTTAAAGTAAGCCTCCTTTATAGTCAGTCACCCAACAGTTGTGACAAACAGAACCCCTTTAGAGATGACAAATTCTCTCTAAAGACAGCACCCTTTTAGCTTCACATCTTGGGCTTCGAACAAGATACAAATAGACCCTTCAGCTTCACATCTTGGGCTTTGAACAAGATACAAACCCCCTTTAGCTTCACGTCTTGGGCTTTGAACAAGACACCAAAACACCATTTCCTCCCGTAGAATAGGAGGAACTACGATCGCTCTGATTTCCCTGTTTCGGTAAACGGGAATACGTACGCAGAAGATTGAAAGAAAAATCTTAGCGAGCACACTAATCCAAAACCCAAAATCCCATACCTTCACATCTCAATCGGAAAATATCAGTCCTAGCGTCCTACCCATAAACATTCCCGTTATCCCAGTCCCAAACAAAGAAGAAAGAGGCCCTATATCCACATAGCATTCGTAACTTAACAGACCGCTGTTTAAACTCAGTATGCAAGCAGGGTTAATTGGAGACATCTATTTCCCTTCCTTAATCAGCTCACAATAGGATAAAAAATGAATCGACCTGTAATAACCCTAAAAGAGCGGCAGTGCTTAAGAAACACGTCCAGTTTCGCTCGCTACAGAAAAGTGGCGCCCACCGTGGGGCCGAATATCCTTTCTTTTCTTTCTTTCTTTCCTAAGGACTTCATTGGGGTTAAGATTTGTTGACTTCACTAGGATCTTAGGTCAAAAACCTTTAAAAGGGGACGGAACCACAGAATGGCATCTCCGCCGGGGAGCCATTTTTGTCAGGAACATAGGATCCATAGCTCTTTAAAGTCTAGGACTTTAGGCCAAATATATATACTTCTTTTCCTAATTGATATACGTGTTTATTTTTCTGCTAATGGGAATGCGTGTGATGCCGCATTTGGAAAGATTGAGTATACACATAGGAAAATCACCTTTTTTTGTAGTGCGGAATCTATCGGGAATAACTGTTACGCGATAAACTACCCTCTTCTGAGGTTTCTTTGATGGACATCACCTAGCACGGTTCCCGGCCCGCTGGTGTTCTCAGGAATCAATGATTTTGAGTGACAGGTACAAAAAATCACCCGTAGAAAACCTTTGGGGGGGGGGGGGGGGGGGGTAGAGCCTTGACTTCATGGCACCGACCCTTTGACCCCATGTTTTTTCTATGTTTTTGTGTGCTGCATTCATGCATTCATCTAAAAAACATTAAACAAAGAAATTTTTCTCCTCTAGTCTCTCTTTTTCAAATTAAACTAAGACAATGATTGCAAATGTCAGAGAAAAAAGGATTGCGCTAATGGATTTCGGTAGAAGGAGAACTCATAAGTATACCTTCAAAGTTCCAAAACTAGAGGATTTGAGAAGTTTAGCAAGGATGATAACTAACCCTGAAGCTTTCAGAGCCAAATACGGAGGTCTGCTACCTCTGTTAAGAGTCCATGTGATTGAAGGAATCATGGAAGCACTCATTCAGTTTTACGATCAAGTTTATCATTGTTTCACATTTCCGGATTATCAACTAGCACCAACGCTGGAGGAATATTCTCATCTTATTGATTTACACATCACTGATCGAGCTCCATTTTTTGGACTGGAAGAAATTCCAAAGGATCAGACCATTGCAAGAGCAATTTATTTGGATGAGTCGGAAGTCAAGACTCACCTGACCATTAAGGGTGGTATCCAAGGTTTGCCAGCCCAATTCTTGATAAAGAAGGCCTTGCACTTTTCTAGTATAAGGAACATGACTGCTTTTGAAAGCATCTTTATTTTGCTCACCTACGGGTTATTTTTGTTTCCCAACATTAATAACTTTGTAGATATCAACGCCATTAAGGTTTTTCTCATTGGGAACCCTGTATCAACCTTTCTCGCGGACGCGTATCATTCTGTACACTTAGGGAATTTGTACAACAGAGGAATGATCACGTCTGTGTACCCCTGCTATATAAATGGTTTATCTCCTATTTGCCCAAGTCTGCTGCATTTTGGGATCATAAGAGTGTCTTACGTTGGTCGCAGAAAATCATGTCTCTCACCAACTCTGACATAGATTGGTGCAATAGGATTTATGAGGGAATCAGGATCATTGACCGTTGTGGAAACTTCCCCAACGTACCCCTCATAGGAACTAAAGGAGGAATCAACTACCATCCGGTATTGGTTCATCGTCAATTCGGATACCCGATGAGGCATGTCCTATGTAATGCTCATCTGGAAGGTCTTTTCTTCAAGGAAGGAGAAAATGACAGAGCACTAAAGATGGAAATAGTACACGCTTGGAAACATGTTCACAAGAAAGGACGAGAGTCTCTAGGAAAACTGGACTGTGTCTCGGTGGAGCCTTACCTCCACTGGGTACAAACTAGATCTCTCAAGCTAAAGATGCCTTATCCTCGTCACGGAGTTCTTCCACCGAAGGAATCTGTCGTGTACTTCATGACTGAAAAGGAAAAACTTCAGGTTATTCTCAACAAAGTTCAACGGGAGAGGAGGTCTTGGAAGAACAAGTACCGCACCCTCAATGTGGAGTGTGTCAAAATACAATAACTATTGAAAGATAAGGATGCTCTAATTGAGATTTTAGAGCAACATGCTGTGGATAATCAGGATGACCAAAGGAATTTGCTCGCTCCTTTCACCTGGCAAAGGAATGACAACCCCATAACAGCCCAAGAGCCCCGGTCCAAGAAAAGGAAAGTACCAGAATCAGCACCCGATTTCTCCTCAGACAGGACTCGGGACCCCTTAGCTTAGGTTTCTGTTTCCGCACCTTGTAATCTACTGTATTTCTATTTTTGCAATCCTTTGAATTCAATAAAATGGGGGTTTCCCCACTGTTTGATATTTGCAATCTAATTGTCGAAGTTTATTTTGATTAAACCAAAAAACAATTAATATAATCATTGCATTCATCATTCTCCCGTAACGTATTCTTCTTACCGACGAATCTCACATTTGTGTCTCGGTTCTAGAGTCAAACTGTCTCATTCGTACAATACTCGGGCCAATCGTCAGAAAAAGATGGATGATCTTGAGGAAGAGAACAGAGAGTTGAAAGAAGAGCTCGACGCTCTAAGAGAGGATATGAGAAAGCTTTGTAACGACATGCTAGCCATGGAAGAAGCTCAACAACAAAGAACTGTGATCTCAGAGATCACCTCAACGCCCATAGTGGAAAAGTGTGATCCTAGGTATCAAATTCCGAAAGATCGTCCCTGGGGCATGCCTGTTAACTATATCCCGAAAGGATATGTTCCGCCGATCACTGAAGATCAAGGAATCACAACAGAAGCCGCTGGGCCTGAAGGTTACAAACTTCGGGAAAGCGAGGATGCCAGAGGCATACTGAGGACTCCTGAAGGTTACAAACTTCAGGAAACGCCAAGATTTGATGCCGTAGTTACGGTACCACCCCCTGTGGTGCACACTGTCCCGAAAGGACAGATTCCGCAGATACCTTCTGGTAGAAAGGAAATTATGTTCGATAGAATGGACGAGTTCCAGGAGCAGTTCCTAGAAATGCAGAAGGAACTGCAAGCCATTCGCGGTCAGGATTTATTTGGGAAGGACGCCGCAGACCTTTGTCTGGTCCCCAATGTGAAAGTTCTGCACAAGTTCCAGGTACCCGACTTTGAAAAATACAAGGGTAACTCTTGCCCTCAGAGTCACTTGGTGATGTACGCTCGATGAATGTCAGCTCAGACAGAGAATCAGGACCTATTGATTCATTACTTTCAGGATAGTTTAACCGGTGCCGCATTAAAATGGTACATGGGTTTAAACCGTGCCACGATCAACACTTTTAGAGATCTTGGCACTGCCTTCGTCCAACAATACAAGTAAAATTTGGACATGGCACCCAACAGAGATAAACTCAGATCAATGTCACAAAAGGACAAGGAAACCTTTAAGGAGTACGCTCAGAGGTGGCGTGAGATCGCCGCCCAAATTTGTCCACCTCTTGAGGAAAAAGAGATGATAAAAATCTTCTTAAAGACATTAAGCTCATTTTACTATGACAGAATGGTTGCCAGTGCGCCCAGTGATTTCACCGAAATGATCGGTATGGGAGTTTGTCTTGAGGAAGCCGTCCGGGAAGGACGTCTAGTAAAAGATGCTGGATCATCAAGTAGTACAAAGCGATACGGTAGTGCTCTCCCTAAGAAAAAAGAGCAAGATATTGGGAATATCTCTCTCGGAAAGCAAAGGCGACGTTATCAACCAATAGCAGCTGTGACTCCTGTTATCAACCCTGTGTCTGCTCCTACGTATTAGCCTCAGGTTGCGCAAAGCCAACCTAATCAGCAAAGGACACAACAGCCTCTTCAGCAGGCTCGTCCGTAATACAACAACAACCGTACAACGCGGCCATCAGGATTTGATCCTATACCCATATCGTACGTAGAATTATTTCTATTACTACTAGCCAAGGGGCACATACAGACTAAGTCCCCTCTTACAGTACCGGAAAACCTGCCTTTTTGGTTTAAGGTGGATCAGACTTGCCCTTACCATCAAGGAGGACCAGGGCATAACATAGAGAATTGTCTCAGTTTCAAATCCGACGTGCAAAGGCTTGTTAGGAGAGGGGTCTTATCTTTCAAAGATATGAATCTGAATGTTCTCTCAAACCCGCTGCCTCAACATAAGAAAGCTGCAGTCAACCTGATAGAAGGAGAGTCTAACAAAGTCTATCAAATTCACGATGTATTCTTATTGAAAACCAACTTGGTCAAGATGCATTGTAGACAGAGTGGATATGGCCATGTGCCACCTCATAATTATCATCAATGTGATATCTGCTCTAAAAGCAATCAAGGATGTTCCGTGGTGCAAGCAGCTCTACAGGAGCAGATGGATCTTGGATGGATCCAAGAGCATCGAGTTCGTGGGGTCAACATGGTCTATACGAATTCCAACGTCATTCAAAGCCACGACATCCGTGCGATGAATGTCAACTTGGTGGCGATGCACTCAAGGCAAAGCCAGTACCATAATCTGCCGCGGCACGATTACAGTTCATGTCTGACTTACTCGGTAAACAAACAGGGATGCTCTTTTGTACAAGAGACCCTCCAGCGTCAGATGGATCTTGGATGGATCCAAGACTATCACGATAGGAATCCCTATCAGATCAACATGATCCAAATCTTCGACATTCGTTTAATGAATACCAACCTGGTAGAGTTACATGCTGAATAGGTCCGACTCGGGTTCCTAATATCACATGACTATCAAAGCTGTAAAGCGGGTTGCAAAAACAATCAAGGTTGTGCCCTTGTCCAGGAGGCACTTCATCACTTGTTAAATCACTAGTGGATTCCAATCTATATGGATGAAGACACTCAGCAGATTAGTATCAATGACAAGAACCCTACTCGACATCAAAGTCAGGATGTCCGATCTATAGAAACAAACCTAGTGAGGTTACATTGCATTCAAAGCGGGCGTGGCCAGGTGCCACTGCACAACTATGAACGTTGTGGAGTCTGTTCAGAAAGTAACCAAGGATGTTACCTTATGCGAGCAGCTCTTCAGGGTCAGGTGGATCGTAGAGAAATTCGTCCATATCTGGGTTCCGAACCAATCAGCTGGACGCCAGGCTACCTTGCCGATCAAATCGAGGATGTTGTCATAATCTCTGATCATCAGAAGACTAGGGATTTTTTCGCCATCATCCCTCTACTTGACGAATCAAGAGTTCCTAACCAGGAACGGATTGAGATTACTTACGATGGTCAGAAAAATCAGAAGGCTCCCATAGTCATCTATCTACCAGGACCATTACCGTATGAATCAACTAAGTCTATCCCTTACAAATACGGTGCGACGATAATTGAAAATGGAAAGGAAATTCCATTACCCTCCTCGTGAATATTGCAGTCATCAGTCGAGTAACACAGAGTGGTAGAATCTTCAACCGAGGGGTTGGAGAACCTATCAAAGAAAAGGAACCTCAAACAGAAGTTCCCAATCCACCAGTCGGTCAATCCAGTAATCCCGACCTTTCAAAAAATGATGATGAGATGCTGAAGCTCATCCAAAGGAGTGAATACAACATTGTTGATCAACTATTACAAACTCCTTCAAAGATCTCTGTGCTGTCACTTTTACTCAGTTCAGAAGCACATAGGGAGGCTCTACAGAAAGTCTTGGAGCAAGCCTTTGTGGAACAGAATGTAACAATCAGACAGTTCGATAGCATTGTCTCTAACATCACTTCCTACAATAATTTGGGGTTTAGTGATGAGGAATTACCTGAGGAGGGCCGCCGTCATAACTTGGCACTCAATATCCCGGTCAACTGCCAGGATGATGCTTTAGCCAGCGTACTGGTAGACACAGGGTCAGCCCTGAATGTTATGCCGAAGTCCACTTTGTCGCAATTATCCTTCAAAGGACCCCCTATGAGAACCAGTGAGGTCGTCGTCAAAACATTCGACGGGTCCAGAAAAACGGTTATCGGCGAAGTTGATCTTCCCATAACTATTGGTCCTCACACTTTCCAAGTCATTTTCCAGGTCATGGACATCCGGGCAACGTACAGTTGTTTATTAGGAAGACCTTGGATACATCAGGCTGGGGCGGTCACCTCGACCCTCCACCAAAAGCTAAAGTTCGTCCAGAACGGCCAGCTCGTCACGGTCTGTGGGGAACACGCTTTTCTCGTAAGCAATTTATCATCAGTCACTTATGTGGAACCAGAAGGGATAATTGGAACTCAGTTTCAAACACTTTCGCTACACAGAGGCGATCAATCCGAAGGAGGAACCTCAATTTCCTCATACAAAGACGTTATCAAAGCGGTCGAAAGTACCAATACAACAGGATGGGGACAGCTTGTCATTCCTACTGACAATAAAGCAAAGAAGGGTCTTGGTTTTTCTGCAACCTGTACTCAGACAGCTGCCAGCGATGAAAGTCTTCATCCCATTCAGAATTTCTTCCACGGTGGAGGTTTCCTTCAACCAGTGACTCAAGAAGTGCACACTATTAATGAGGAGGATCCCTCTGACACATATGTGGAATAGAAGTCCTACCTCAACGAGGACGGTTATATGTCTCAGAAAGAGGTGCCTACGCCATTTTGCTATCCCGCACAGAGCCCGAGATTTATACCCAGGTCAGATGTCGAAATGATATATGGAGGGTTTGATCCGGAAGGATGCCGTGCTCCACCAAACTCATTAGAGGAAAACACTCTGATGAAGGACAGCTTTGACCACGACTACTATGGCCCGATGGATGGTCTACCAATGTGGCAGCCTTACTCAGGAGACTTGGGGCAAGAGAGTCAGCCGAACAACAAAAATCAGCTGAGCATCATTGAAAAGAATTCCTGCATCCCCACCATGTCATGGGATCAACACTCAGGTCATTCAGACACTACTCAACATGACGATGAATTCGCAACGTTTGCAGGACTTGAATTCATCAACTATGCTTTTCTTGAGGTTAACGTCATCGAGAGAGATGACCCCTCTAGTTCCAAAGAAGTGTGGGACACCCTGGGAAAATCAAGTGGAAAATACGATTTCATGGTCAAGTACACCGCTCCTGAAAGCTCTCGTATCAGGCTCGAAGACATCCAGCCAACTGGATGGGGAGATCTACCTGAGAGCACAAATGCTATGCAAAATACAACAGAGGAATCCTTCTACGACAACTCTGCCTGGGAGACAGATTCCAATGATCCTGCTCCACCAGAAATCAGCGTTATTTCTGAAGACAAATCAAGGAAGGTTCCAGACTTTGTGATTCACCGAGGAGTTCGCCGCCAATGGGTTGCTGTCGATGTTCTGAAGATTGTTCATAAGTCAAAGTAATTGCCGTTTTTAACCTTTCACCTTGCCTAGGTGAAATAGATGTTTTGATAGGGCTCAAAGCGACATAGTTTTGTTTTATAAGGCTGTAGTTTCGAGAATCGACTTGTTCATAAATAAAATAACGTCGTTCTGTAATTTCTGCATTAATTATTGTTTTCTCTTTTTGCTTTTCTCAGAAAATGGTAATCCTAAAAAACAAAACAATAATAATAAACAAGCAGTTTTTCAAAAAAAATACACTGCACACTCGTGCATCTTCTCTATCTCTTCTAAACATAAATCATCACGACATGCAGATTGCTTGTTTTAAACCCCGTTGAAACATACGATCCGATGCCTTCTCCCAACTTTGAGTTCCCGGTATTTGGGGCCGAAGAAGAAGTCGACAACGAAATTCCATAAGAGATCTCCCGATTACTCAGACAAGAGGAAAGGTCCATTGAACCTCACAAAGAGCCGTTGGAAACGATCAATGTGGGTTCAGAAGAAGAGGAAAAAGAAATCAGGATTGGGGCACTGCTCAGTCCAACTGCTAAAGAGAGTTTGATAAAGCTTCTCAAAAAGTTTGCCGATATGTTTGCTTGGTCCTATCAGGACATGCCAGGGTTGGATACCAGCATCGTGGAACATCATTTACCGTTGAGATCGGAATGTCCGTCGGTAAAACAAAGGTTGAGACGGACTCATCCAGACATGGCTGTCAAAATCAAAGAGGAGGTACATAAACAGTTTGACGCAGGTTTCTTCACTACATCTGAATATCCTCAATGGTTAGCCAACATCGTACCTGTTCCGAAAAAGGACGGAAAGGTCAGAATGTGTGTCGACTACAGAGACCTAAACAAGGCTAGTCCAAAGGACGACTTTCTTTTACCACACATTGACATGCTGGTAGACAGTACAACAAAGTTCAAAGTTTTCTCCTTCATGGATGGATTCTCGGGCTATAACCAAATCAAAATGGCGCCGAAAGGCATGGAGAAAACTTTGTTCATTACCCCATGGGGTACCTTTTGTTACAAGTTAATGTCGTTCAGTTTAAAGAATGCCGGGGCAACCTATCAAAGGGCCATGACTACTCTTTTTCATGACATGATACATAAGAAAATCGAGGTATATGTCGATGACATGATTGCAAAATCTAAGACAGAAGAGGAGCATGTGACCCACCTGTCAAAACTATTCGAGCGGTTGAGAAAGTACAAACTCTGCTTGAATCCCAACAAGTGCACCTTTGGTGTCCATTCAGGGAAACTCTTAGGGTTCATCGTCAGCCAGAAAGGAATTGAGGTTGATCCTGACAAGGTCAAGGCCATTCAAGAAATGCCTTCTCCAAAAACTGAAAAACAAGTCAGAGGATTCCTGGGACGTTTGAACTACATCTCCAGATTCATATTCCTCATGACCGCGACATGCGCGCCAATTTTCAAATTACTCAAAAAGAATCAGGACTGCGTTTGGACAGAGGACTGCCAAACCGCCTTCAACAGTATTAAGGAATACCTGTTGAACCCACCGATTCTATCACCTCCAGTGGAAGAAAGACCACTGATCATATACTTAACAGTCCTGGAAGACTCCATGGGCTGTGTACTTGGCCAACAAGACGAAACCAAAAGGAAGGAGTCTGCCATCTACTATTGAGCAAGAAATTCACCGACTGTGAAACTCGGTACACGATGCTCGAGAAGACTTGCTGCGCTTTGGCTTGGGCAGCCAAACGTCTATGCCAGTACATGATTCGTCACACTACTTGGTTAATCTCCGAAATGGATCCAATCAAGTACGTCTTCGAAAAACCTGCTCTCACGGGAAGAATCGCCCGTTGGCAGATGTTGCTGTCAGAATATGACATAGAGTACCATGCTCAAAAAGCCGTAAAAGGAACTGTTTTAGCTAATTATTTGGCTCATCAACTGATTGACGATCAAGAATCTATCGGGTTTGACTTCCCAGACGAAGATGTCATGTATCTGAAAATGAAAGACTGTGATGAACCGCTACCCAATGAAGGGCCAGAACCAGGTTCCCAATGGGGACTAATCTTTGACGGAGCTGTCAATCATTACGGAAACGGGATTGGGGCAATCATCATAACACCTCAGGATACCCACATTCCTTTCACTGTCAGACTTACGTTCAAGTGTACAAATAACGAGGCCGAATACGAAGCTTGTATCATGGGTCTCGAAGAAGCGATTGATTTGAGGATCAAGAACTTGGATGTATATGGCGGCTCAGCTTTGGTCGTCAATCAGATCAAAGGGGATTGGAACACATACCAATCAGGACTGATTCCTTACAAAGATTACGCGAGAAGGTTGTTACCATTCTTCAACAGAATCGAGTTTCATCACATCCCTCGTGAAGAGAATCACATAGCTGATGCATTAGCCATTATCTCTTCCATGATTAGTGTAGGTCAATGGAATAACTTACCTAAGATCGACATAATGCGCCTTGAACGGCCCGCTTACATCTTCGCGATCGAAGCAGTCATAGACAACAAACCTTGGTATCACGATATCAAATGCTTCCTTCAGAAACAAGAGTACCCACCTGGGGCATCCAGGAAAGATAGAAAAACCCTCCGAAGACTGGCCGGAAACTTCTTCCTGAGTGGTGATACTCTCTATAAGAGAAACTTCGACATGGTCTTGCTCCGATGTGTAGACAGACCAGAAGCAGACATGCTGATAAAAGAAATTCACGAAGGATCCTTTGGCACTCATGCCAACGGACACGCAATGGCAAGAAAAATTCTGAGAGCGGGGTACTATTGGTTGACCATGGAGTCCGACTGCTACAAGTACATGAGGAAGTGTCACAAATGTCAGATATGCTCCGACAAAATTCTTGTACCGTCAACGCATCTCAAAGTTCTTTCTTCCCCATGGCCCTTTTCCATATAGGGAATCGACATGATCGGCATGATCGAACCTAAAGCTTCAAATGGACATCGGTTCATCCTGGTAGCCATTGACTATTTCACCAAATGGGTCGAAGCAGCGTCATACGCTAATCTAACCCGACAAGTGGTGGTCCGATTTATCAAAAACAATATCATCTGCCGTTATAGTGTTCCGAGCCAGATCATTACTGATAATGGATCTAACTTGAACAATAAGATGATGAAAGAGTTGTGCGCAGAATTCAAGATCGAACACCATAACTCATCTCCCTACCGACCCAAGATGAACAGAGCGGTAGAAGCGGCTAACAAGAACATCAAAAGGATTGTTCAAAAGATGGTTGTAACCTACAAAGATTGGCACGAGATGCTACCCTTTGCTCTTCACGGTTATCGCACATCCGTCTGTACTTCAACAGGGGCAACCCCTTTCACTCTAGTATATGGCATGGAAGCAGTGCTCCCCATCGAAGTAGAGATCCCATCAATCAGGGTATTGATGGAAGCTAAGCTTACAGAAGTTGAATGGTGTCAAAGCAGACATGACGAATTAAATCTGATCGAAGAGAAGCGAATCACGGCACTATGCCATGGTTAGTTATATCAGCAAAGAATGAAGAGGGCGTTTGACAAAAAGGTTCGACCTCGCATCTTCAGGAAAGAAGACCTTATGCACAAGAAAATACAATCATTTCTCACTGATTCTCGGGGCAAGTGGACTCCGAATTATGACGGCCCCTATGTGGTCACGAAAGCTTTCTCAGGCGGCGCCTTGAGACTTGCAACCATGGACGGAGAGGAATTTGCCTACCCCACAAATGTTGATGTAGTCAAGAAATACTTCGCCTAAAATAAAACAAAAAAACATCTCGGTGGATTGAAAACCCAAAAGGGCGGTCCAGACAAAAATTAGAGACATAATCAAAAATCATCCCGGTGGATTGGAAATATCACAGTACAATCCAGGCAAAAGTTAGGGATAATGGCAAGTAACTATGTTCAACAAAGGCGCAAGTCCCTCAGCAGCAGTTACATCATCCGTCAGGAAAACTCCAGTCAAGGTCATCTTCGACAGAAGCTCAGGATGTCCCGGATTCAAAGTTGGTAGAAGGATAGTGGTCGTTATGTTTCAACGTAGCCCTTTTCCCTGTAAATTACCATTTTCTAAACTTTGTAAATGCTCAATGGAATCACGCTTTTGGCTGATTTCCATCCTATCAATAAAATTTGAGCCCTTGTACTTTCGTTTGCAATTCTTATTTGTTTTAGCTTTACAGAACGACATTTTAACATGATCAACGATTCTTGAAATAAAACAAAAATGAATTTACTTGTAAAATGTTTCTGCTTTTAATAAAGATGGCAATTTTTTTTGACTGTTGAACATCGAAAGAACATCGATTGCGTCTCCAAAAGTGTCAGAGCCTCAAAGTGCAGAATCAAAGTACTCCTTCTAAACTAGTGCGCCTGAAGGAAGGATCAGTTATGACAGATGCGAATACTCTGTCTGACCTCTTCGGCCAAGTTCTCATCTCCTAAGCCCGACCAACATAGTTCCCAACAGGGACCGTTTCTCCTAAGCAAGGCGGAATTGCTATCTTGAACCAGCGGTACTTCTTCACCCCGTGATGGCCGAGTATCCAGTCATGTTCATCTTTTAGTTTGTATGTCGCGTCAGTTTTATCAGCATATGCATACATACATCATGCATTATTGATTTGCATTCACATTTCATATTGCATCACTATCACTCTAGTCGGTCTTATCCCCTAGTGATAACAGTCCTCTCAATCGAGTTGTCAGTTCTTTCCTCGTCAAGAAATGTTGCATCTGAATAATCTCTCCTCCAGTTTATTTCTGGATTAAAGTTGGGTCCTTGACCACTTTGATAACTTGAACCTCTGAAGACCAGAGAACCTTCAACCGATGTCACTCTTTGCCATTGAAGATGATATTTTTGCTTTCCCGGATTCAAAAAAATCCCCAGAGAAAGCCTCTTAATCAAGAGATTCGGCGGTACGGCAGTTTTTCTCCGGAAAACCACTGATGAAAAGGTCATCGGCACCTCAAAATTGGATCCCATCATATGGTGTTTCTCCGGGAAGATCCCGAGAAAAGTATGATGTAAGACTCCAAGCGGAAGCAGTCTCTCAAGAAACTCGCTTTCCCCAGTAGAAATAAATGGCCTCTCCAATAGAGAAGTTTGTGTACCTCTACAACTCAGACGATTGGGTTCCCCAACGAGTCTGACCTCAAAATTTTTCCATCAAATGGCATCCCCCCAGGAAAATTCGGCGAGAAGTTTGAGGAAAACCGCTACACATAGCGTCCCTTGTCAATAAAGTTTATTGACAAAAGAAACTAAGACCAGTTCCTTGGTAGGAAACTAAGAACGAGGGGAAGTTTATTTCAGAAACTGAGACCAGTTCCTTGGTAGGAAACCAAGAACGAAGGGAAGTTTATTTCAGAAACTAAGACCAGTTCCTTGGTAGGAAACCAAGAACGAGGGGAAGTTTATTTCAGAAACTAAGACCAGTTCCTTGGCTGGAAACCAGGATCGAGGGGAAGTTTACCTTTTCTAAGCGTCATTGCTTAGCAAAAGAAGATGAATGCGTAAGCTACCATTCATAACCACCATCAAAATTTTGGGTATTCCGATATTTAATCCTCTTGCACCCCGAATGCCCGAACACCTTCGTCATTCGCACCTTCGGGTCCAAGAAGATTAAATAGGGGCATCTGTCATACCCCAAATTTTGACCACTAAGATTCCCCATCATTGTGAAAATCATCATCACAATATGGATGAACTGTCTTGCCTCATTAGTCTCCCCAAAGATGGGTGAGCATCCACTACAATCAAACTTAGGGTTTCAAGCCCTCTCTGAGTTCTTAGACAATAGATCAATAAAGAAATGACATGATCTTCAACTTATCTAAACCTCTAAAACATCCTCAAAGTATCAAAAGGACTCCCACTTCAAGGATTAATCACAAGGTTACTCCCTTCTAGGTGGATCAAGCCTCAAGATCGCCAGGGTCACCAAATTAGGGTTTTGGTCGACCAGGGCCTCCAGATGGAAATTTTCCTCTGGGCATGAGCCATTGCTTCAAAGCATAACCTATGATGCTCCAAGGGACATCATAAACCCAATCATCAAGTCAATTTAGCCTCAGGGGATGCATTCATCAAAAATCAGGAATTAGGGTTTCTTGACCTAATTCACCCCTAAGTTGGCTTTTGGGACAAATCATGAGCCAAGACCTCAAGAAATTATTTGAGGGTCTCTAATATACTATATAGATCCATTTGCAACAATGGATTAATCCAAGAAGCTTGAGCAACAAGTCTCAATTTCATCAGTACCACAATTAGGGTTTTGTGAGAAAAGTCAACCGTAACTTTGACTTTTGACCAGGACATGCTCCCAAGCCCTAGGACATGAATCAATATACCCCATAACACCCATGGATCATGTCCATCAAGTTTGATTTAGGTCAAGGACATGATTTCCTAAAGGATTGCACAGTTTGGAATTCATATGATAAAAAGTCAACTGTGCACAAAAGTTAAACTTTGACTTTTTGAGATTTTTCACTTTTATGGTTTTTTAACCCTAAAATGATGTTAATGTGTGATTTGAATCATCATTCATCAAGAAAAATCAAGAAAAAAGTTAAAGAATAAAGTGGCAAGGGTACCAACTTTGGAGGATCATAACTCATAAACCACAAAGCCATTTTTCCCCATCCAAAGCTGGACTTGTAGCCCTCATGGCCCTCTACAAAAGTGTCAACTACAAGTCATTCCAATTCATTATGGATTTTGAGTTGAAACACCAAAACTTGTGGGATTTTTTCACATAGATGCAAGCTGAATCAGTTCCAAAGATAAACATCAATGTTGTTGCAAATATTACCAAGAATCCAAAGAGCTCACTAGCATGAACTGATTTATCTTGAGCCAAGAGAAATCCATGCCCAAAGTCATGTTGCTGCAAGCTGTTTTGGAAAAATCAGTTTGCATGTTTTCTTGCCACACACGATTTTGAGCCAAAGACCAAGGATCACTATGCCAACTGTACTCAAACCAATCATAATGCAACTGATCTAACTGATGAAGCTGAGTCAAAAAGCCAAGGAATCTTCCAACTTGAAGTGCATGCATTTTGGCACATTTTGCCTTGAATTCAAAGGGCATTAATGTGGAATAGTGCATTGTCAAGGTAGCCACTCTACTCAGTCAAGTTCTCTGATTACACAACAATAAAAATATCTGAAGAATGTGAATTTGGTCAAGACATAGCCCTGCTCTTGGGAAGGGCTAGTTTGCCTTGCATGAGAAGAAATCCTCCAAGCCAATCCATGCGAATGTGATCTTATCCAGCAGTCATTCACTATTCATCCAAGACAAGAGTTGATCACCTATAAATAGAGGTTCCAATGGATCATTCAACTCACACCAAAGCCAGTTACAGTACTGCTTTCTCTCATTCTCTCTTAAGTGCCAAGTTTTCTTGTTTTTGAGCAACCACTATCGGGTTTTGAGTTGCAGCCATAAGCAATCCATTCCAATTGCCCAGACACATCACATATGATGTATTTGAGGTGTCCAAATGCTTAAACACCATCTGTAACACCCCCAGCTCAAAATCATCTATCAACCTAGCCATTATGCTTCAATTATGCAGTTGGAGTGCTCCAGCTTGATCCAAAGACTTCCAAAGTGTTCCAAAGCTTGCAACACACTCCACAACATCCATTGAAGCTGTTCAGATCATCACAACCCATCTGTAACACCTCCAACTCAAAAATCAAAGTGCTCTTGCAGTCACGACCTTCAAGTAAGCCTAAACTTGGTCATCTCTTAATCTATGCATATTTCTTCGCACAATACTTTTGCCAAATGTTCATAATCACGCATAGAATGTTTCCCCTCAATTAATTGCTTTGTTTGAATCGTGTGTCAAAATTCTCAGCCTTCATGCAAATTTTAGGGTTCTTGAGGTTTTGTCTTGATTTCTTATTCCATGTTAAAAATAAATGAAATTAAAGACCATAGACATGATCATGAGGTTGAAACGAGCAGATTGATAGGTGGTTTGCATGATATAATCAAGTATTCAGGGAGATTGGAGAGAAAATGCAAATCTGGGCAAAACCCAGAACACGTGCGTGTTCTTGGGTGTTCTTGGCGCCCTTTTTTGAAAATTCAAATATTTGAATTTTGTGATTTTTATTTAATTGATTCAAAAATTAATTTCTCTCTGAGTTTTAATGATTTTGAGTTGATTCTTTTTTTAATAATTCACAAAAATGTTAAAATATTTTATTTTACCAAAAAATCCCAAAAATATTATTTATTTTATATAATTGATATTTTTACAAAGAATTAATATTTTAATTATTTTTTACATTTAAAATATTTTTTCCCTCTTGATTTTGTAAATTTTAATGACTTCTAATCATTTTGTAGGTCAAAACATGATTTTTGAAACATTAATCCAAGGTCACAATTTGTTCCCACACATGTTTAAACAATTTTGATCATTTTAATTGAATTTTTATTCAATTAAAATACATTTTGGAAATAAATTAGGGTTTTGATTAATTCAACCCTCACAAATCATTTTCAAACACTTTGGGCCTCTAATAGAGTGTAAGACCCAAGCCTTTTTGTAAAATAACATATTGTGGGCCTCACTTAATGTATAAGTCCCTCCGGGTATTTTCAAAAAAACCTCAGCGTGATCGTCGTTTTGTACACAAATAACCCTGGGCCTACCCTCGAGTAGTAAGATCCATTCTTCTTTTTTAAAACATTTTGGGCCTCTAATAGAGTGTAAGACCTAATACTTTGTAAATACAAACCTATTTTGGGCCTCACTTATTGTATAAGTCCCGTTGTATTTCAAAAAGTTCGACGCGATCATCGTCCGTTGAAAAACAAACCTTGGGCCTCTCCTCGAGCTATAAGACCCATTCAAAAATCTTTGGGCCTCTATTAGAGTGTAAGACCCAATCCCCTTTTAACCAAAACAAATTTGGGCCTCAGATATTGTATAAGTCCCTCTGTGTTAAAAGAAAATCTCGGCGCGATCGCCATTTCAAAACAAAAAACATCTGGGCCTACCCTCGTGTTATAAGCCCCATTAGTTTTCAAAATTCTTTGGGCCTCTTGAGAGAGTGTAAGACCCATCCCTTTGTACAAAAAATCTTTCTTGGGCCTCAGTCACTTGTATAAGTCCCTGTAGAAATTCAAACTCACAGTGCGACCACTGATAAAACCTTGGGCCTCTCCTTGAGCTGTAAGCCCCAACATCTTTTCAAAATACTTTCTCCTTTGATTTTATATGTAATATTGTTATCAAAGCTTTCTTTGTTGAACAACTAACCAAACAGCATGGAAGCTCTACAACCGAGTAAGTGTTTATACGCTTTCATTTACCGCTTTCATATACATATAAGTGTATTGTGGGGCTGTTTCACTGTAAGTCTTCTTTCATAAACTCATATCAACTGTGTAATACTAGTATAGATATTTAGAGTTTCCTCGGCAACTACGTATAGCACTAAGCCCTGTTGATCACTCTTAAATAGACAAAACTAGATCCCTCATAGGATTACCAGACACAGTCTTCCCTCCTCTTGGGGTTAAACAATATGGAGACGTGAAAGGCAGCATTCTCGGTGAACCCTTTCTCAGACTGTCACTCTTAGAAATTATCAAAGAAACTCTATTCCCCAGAGATGATCTTTTCTCCGTGAATGGCATCTCTTGAGTTTCTTCCAAATTCTCGAAATTTCCTGGCTTGATCTATTCTCTATGAATAGCCTGTCTTGAATTTCTCGGGGTTTGGGGACCCACAGGCTTCCTAAAAGCATCCCCGCCTCCTCTTGGGCGTTGTACAAGGACCCTACGGCTTCTTAGAAGTATTCACAGCCTCCTCTTAGGCTTCGTATAAGTATTCTTCCTTCGGGAAGATATCCTCCTCTTGGGCTTCGTACAAATTGTCCCTCGGCTTCTTAAAAGTTTCCAGCCTCCTCTTGGGCTTCGTACAAATTGTCCCGACGACCTCCTAGAGGTATAGGAACAGAAATTAGTCATCTTAATAGAACAGTCTTTCAAAGAGTCTAGATCTTTCTACCGTGAACGTACTACTATTGTTTCTTTAAACATAAAACTCTAGACTTGGACAGTCTAATCTACTTGAGTCTCGAAGGCATTCTCAAGTAGGAAAAAACACCAGTAGACTCGGACAGTCTCCAATAGCCTCTAGATTCCCCATTTCCTTAAAGAACAGGAAATAACCCTGATCCTCTGATCAATCCCAAAGCATAGCCTTACCTTTAATCAGTCACTTTATAAGAACTGATTTTCTCTTTTAACCAACCTACTGGACCTGTCACTCAACTGAAATAGCAACCCTTTTAGCCTCTATCTCGGGCTTCGTACGAGATACAAAAAGACTCACTTGTTGAATCCACAATCCCTTTATCCTCCATCTCGGGCTTCGTACGAGATACAAATATTCTCTTGTTGAGTTAATAATCCTTTTAGCCTCCCTCTCGGGCTTCGTACGAGATACAAAAACACTCTCTTGTTGAGTATAAAAGACTCTCTTGTTGAGTCAACCTTTAGCCTCCGTCTTGGGCTTCATACGAGACACATCTAAAAGCACTCTCTTGTTGAATCTAACCCTTTTAGCCTCTCTCTCGGGCTTCGTACGAGACACAAAAGCATCCTCTTGTTGGGTCAATAGTCTCCTCTTAGGCTTTGTATAAGAAAACCCCGGTTGAGTCAATCAACCTTTTAGCATCAAAATTGTGCCTCGTTCACAGGATACAAACATCAACAACTCCTTTCATCTAATTGCTGTAAGCGGCAAGCCTCTGGATTAATTACATCCACGCCACTGTCCCTCTTTTAGCATGAGAAATTCCTAAGGAAAGATGGCATTGCTCTACACTGAGTTAAAGTCTTCTCCTTCAGGTTAAAACCCCCTATAAAGGAAATTATGGCATTGATAGGATTCACATATCCCGGTTAAAGTAATCCTCCTTTATAGTCAGTCACCCAACAGTTGTGACAAACAGAACCCCTTTAGAGATGACAAATTCTCTCTAAAGACAACACCCTTTTAGCTTCACATCTTGGGCTTCGAACAAGATATAAATAGACCCTTCAGCTTCACATCTTGGGCTTTGAACAAGATACAAACCCCCTTTAGCTTCACGTCTTGGGCTTTGAACAAGACACCAAAACACCATTTCCTCCCGTAGAATAGGAGGAACTACGATCGCTCTGATTTCCCTGTTTCGGTAAACGGGAATACGTACGCATAAGATTGAAAGAAAAATCTTAGCGAGCACACTAACTCCAAAACCCAAAATCCCATACCTTCACATCTCAATCGGAAAATATCAGTCCTAGCGTCCTACCCATAAACATTCCCGTTATCCCAGTCCCAAACAAAGAAGAAAGAGGCCCTATATCCACATAGCATTCGTAACTTAACAGACCGCTGTTTAAACTCAGTATGCAAGCAGGGTTAATTGGAGACATCTATTTCCCTTCCTTAATCAGCTCACAATAGGATAAAAAATGAATCGACCTATAGTAACCCCAAAAGAGCGGCAGTTCTTAAGAAACACGTCTAGTTTCGCTCGCTATAGGTTTCACCATGCTTGTTTCCCTGGTTTTCACGATAGGGTTTCAGGTTTTGTTTAGCTTTGCATGGAAGATGATGGAGTGGCAGTATAGGATATGATGTGTTCTAATTTTGTCGTGTAGTCACTTATGTGGCTAAGTGACCAATTGATCAATGTTTCACATGCTTTTCTTGTACCTTAACCGTGTGACATCACTTGGCTGAGTATTTTGTTTCATTTGGATGTTGGGCCTTGTACCAATCACTATTAGCACCCCCTGATTACAGGCACATGCGCATAACACTTAACCTAGTTCATTTCTGTTTTACTAATACACCCCCTGTTTTATTTCATTTCAAATTTTTTTATTTTTATTCTCATTTCAATTTTATCTTAATAAAAATAGTTTTTTGCTATTAAAAATTCCCATAAATTTCATGCTAACCTTTTGAGGTTTAATTTAATTTTCCAATTTTTTTATTTTCATTTTTATTTTATTTTAGTATTTATTTCTGATTTTATAAAATTATTAGTAATTTTTAACCTGGTTTGTGAACTCCTTTCAAAATAACCACTTCCCTTTATCTTCTTGGATTGTTTTCTTAGAATGTCTTAGGACACATTATGAGGTTTCTTGATGATTGATTGTTGACCTTGAATGAGGTCTTTTGGTTTGGTTTAATGGCTTAGGTTTGATCCTCGACTTAGGCTCGATACCTTTGGCACTTCACCTTGAAGTTTGGTTTTGAAATGGCAATGTTGCCTATCCTTGCTTGACACTTCACACACACATTCTTAAATGTTTGAACTTGAGTTTAAGCTTTGGTTTTGGACTTTTGTGTCCATTTTCCTAATTTTGAACACTTCATTGATGCACTCCTCATTTCACCTATGTTTTTAGTTTGGCTTTGACCTAGTTTCTTTGTGGCACTTCTTAAAGTGTCTTGTAAGTTGAATATGTGTTGATTTATGATTTAATAAGCTTGTTTCACTTCTGACTTCATGGTTTAAGAGTGCTTTGTCTTGTCTATTTGACCAACTATTCATGTTTGAATTGTGGTGCATAATTTCATTTTGATTTGTTATACTCAATCTTGCTCATACCTAAAGGTGATTCACATGGAGTTTTACCTTAACATTTTGATGTTGTACATGTGATTTATGCTTGATTAATGCTATTTCCCTTCTTGGAGGTTTATCCTATTTGAGTTCTTGAGCTCCTTATCACTCATACTTTAGACCCCCCTTGCAATACTTGTCTTTACAAGTACTTGTTTTCTCCTTATTCCAAAGGAAAGTCTCTCTATTGACCTCAAAGTCATAGATAGCTCATCACCCTCTTGGCCTCATTAGAGCCATCATCAACCCTTGGCCTCATTAGAGCCTTATCTTTCCCTTGGCCTCATTAGAGCCACTTACATCATAACTTAGAACTAGGATAGAGTTCTTAAACTCTATGTGATTCTCATCACCATGAGTATTCACTTACCCCTTCCAACTTAGACTTAGAGAGTTCTTTAACTCTACATGAGTATCATACTCATTCCCCTTGGAACTTTGACCATAGTAAATGGTTCCTCACCCGTAGTGAGGTGAACTACGAATGCTCTGATTCCATCCTTATTAGGATACGTAGGCACGAGATGTGACGTCTGGGCAGCATACTTAGGGTATATACCCTTAGGTCTTTACCTTTAGCCCTTTGGTATTTACCATAGGTCTGTACCTTTACCCTTAGTAGACCACCTTAGCAAGCAAACATTATCATAACACAAATACAAATAAGAGATTCCTATAGAGTACTACAGATACTTAGGGTGCTAATACCTTCCCTTAGTATAACCAACCCCCTAACCCCCGATCTCTTAGCTGTGTCTTCACATAGCGCAATTATGGTTTTCTTCGATCTTTACCCTTTCCTTTGGATAAATCAAAGCTCGGTGGTGAATTTCAAGATGTGTGATTCAAGTCAATTAATAGTTTGATATCCGATTCTCACCGCAACACACATGTATCTATTAAACCTTTTGATGAAAATCCCCATATCTTCTTCATCAGAATTCTTTTCATCTTTAGTTTCACAATCACTATGTTAATTGTTTAAGGATCTTGAGCTAGAATTCGTCAGAGCAATATACTTCATGTCTACCTCCTTGTCTTTACCTTTCTTCTTCTTTACCTTCTTTTCATACTCTTTTTCATGTTTTTCTAAGAAAGTGAGTCCTTGCTCATGTTCTTCCAATTTGCCAAATAAAGTAGTGAGATCAAGTACTTTAAGATCATTCGCCTCTTTAATAGTGGTGGCCTTGGGTTCCCATTTCCCATTAAGACATCTCAAAACCTTATTTGTAACAATATCATTGGAAATAGGCTTACCTAAAGCATTCAACCGATTGATAATATGTATGAAACGCTTTCGCATGTCTGCAATGGTTTCACCATGCTCCATTCGAAATAGCTCAAACTCTTGATTTAAGATATTGATCCTAGCTAGTTTGACCTTATTAGTTCCCTCATGGGCAACTTCTAATGTGTCCCGTATAGCTTTGGCGGTCTCACAATGAGAGACACAATAATATTCATCAACACCAAGTGCGAATGTGAAAATATTTTGTGCCTTCCAATCACGTGACCACAATTTCTTATCATTATCATCCCATTGTGCTTTTGGTTTAGGTACGGTAACATCTTCATCATTGGTCATTTTAATTTCATCAGGATCATTCATGATGTGTCCCATATACCTTTTTCAACCGAGTTTAAATGAATACACATACAAGATTTCCAATAGCCGTAATTTTCACCAGTGAAAATTGGTGCTCTATTGTACGCTCCCTTTGGTTAGGTAGTTATTCTTCTAATCAGCAAATCTTAAGCACATAATTAACAGGAGCTCGTGATACCACTTGTTAGACGATAGGCTTCAATCTAGAGGGGGTGAATAGATCAAAAGTTAAAAACTTTTGGGAAAAAATGATTTTAAAAGTTTTATGGCACAACAGAAAAAACTCGAATCGAGTAATATAATCTGACCTCTATCGAAAAGCTCGAATATGCGTAAAGGTACATAACCGTATGATAATGAACACAAATTGTTTAACAACTATTAATCAAAACAAATTGAATATAAAACTATACGTAAAGCTTATTTCCAATGATCAAAATGCACAAAAACACAATAAGGTCATTTATCGCGAACATCTTGTGTGCAATCGATATCGTTTAGAAATTTGCTTAGTTTTGTTGATATTAAAAACCAATCACAATCAAACGGATTATGATTAACTGAACAAGATCTATTTCAAAATGTGAAAAAACATTCCCAAACAAATTGATCAAACGAACAATGAATTCAATAATTTGCAAACACAAAATTAAAAGAGATTGATAGAGAGAGGTACACAAGGATTTGTTTAGGCAGTTCCCCAATCGGCCTCGGTATGGGTACATCTGCCGTCAATTCAAATTCGAATTGAGATAATTGCAGTTAACCTTACTTTGCAAAAGTATGTATACAAGAGATGTAGCAATCCAACCCTACAAACCCAAAGTTTGTAGTTAACTCTAGCACCTTCAAAACCCTTGATCAAAGATTGATAAAGTAACCAACAATGCCACTTCAATTCACTTGTTCTTGCTACTTCCTTGAAAGCCACCCCTTGTCTCAAGGCTTTCACTCGGTCAAATTAATCCCAAGAGCACACTTGTTGAAACCCAATATTTACCAATATGATCCACCGTCTCATGCTACTCCCTTGCAAGGCACCCCCTGTCCCAAGACTTTCACTCGATCGGATTTGAAGAAATACCCCAACTCGGTTTTCTTATTTGAAACTCTAAAAAAACTTAACCCAATTTACAGTACAAACAACCTAAATTGGACGTTATCAATCCTAATCTAGATGGCACCCAATCAAACAATTATTATGTGTAGATTGATTGTGTGTATGCATAGAAGAGAGGTTGACGATGATGAGAAAGCTTTGAAATCCTGGTTTCATGTAGGTTTTACTCTATAACCTTGCTAAAAATGATGCATGTATCAAGTATTTATATGTATGCAAGTATAGAGCAAAAGGAATGCAAAAAGAATAGAAAAAAATTCAAAAATTCAAGAATTTTGGTCTATAGGTTGACATATCAAAGTCTTGTGTCGACCTATCAAGGTCTTGTGTAGACCTAAATGAGTCAACACATAGACAAAGCCTACATGCTTTAATACTGCAGCATATGTGTTGACCTAAAGGATGGATGTGTCGACCTATAAAAGAATTTGTTCTTCTATGTGTTGACCTATATTCGTATGTGTCGACCTATAAGATGTTTTTCCTACCCAAAACTTTTTTTTGATGCATAACACTATTTCTTGATGCTTTAATCTTTTCTAAACCATTTCAACCATGTTGACATGCATCATAATGCTAAAATGCACAGCTAGACTCAGAAGATATTGTCTAATGTACATAAATGCTAAAGTATCCTAGTTTTGACATCATACAAAATACATCTAACGGAAAGTTGAACTCACAATGTTGGCTTTGGAGGCTGGTTCTTCTAATGCTGGTCGTAGTACTCATCCTCATTATGAAGATCAATTTGATGAGCAGTGGGATGAGGAAGATAAGTCATGCATCTGATCATCTGTTTTGTGTTTCACATATTTTGTTTATTGTGATGAGTTATTTAAATATATGGTTGTAGACAATATTTTGATGTATTAGTTGAATACTTTATTTATTTGACGGTTTTTATGAATATACTGATATGAATACATATTTGTAGTTGAATATTTTGAATGATGGTATGAATACGTATGGATTAGTTGAATTGTAGTTGGAATTTTGTTATTCTAATTATTCCGCTCTATAACCAGAAATATATAGATATAGAAGCTATGACAGAGTATAGCTTCTAGTGCGGCTGAGATGTAGGTGTACTTGCAAGGTTAACACTCTGACGCTCAAGTCAGTATGTGAAAGGATATAGAGTATTTAAATTGTGTTTGAAACTTCTTACCTGATTTGGCGTCATTCCACATATATAGGGGAGAGAAATAATGACCTCACTATCTTTAAGGCGTGAAATAAGGAGGACCGTTGAATGTGCATGAGGTGTAAATTTCATGTAGAAAGGTATAGGATAGTCCTACGATAAGGTGGATTTTCTAGAAACATAACCGTGTAGTCGATCAAGAGGCCTTGTTCTGGATGGGCTATCTCCAGGTGGTCGGTCCAAGACGGACATGCTGTCCTAGAACACTAACCATAAATTGATAGATTAGCATGCTTATTAACAATGATGTGTAATAAGAATCATAGATAGATTAGTGTGCTAATGGACATGTAAAAACATGTTTTTAAAAAAAGGTTCTAAAACTTGTTTCGCAACATTCTAAATACTAATTTAACCAAAAATATTAATGTCGGTCAAAGTTGAAGCTAATTAACCAATGTTGAATAATAGCACCTATCAATGCCGAAGCTAAAATATCTGCACATCAAAGAAATTGCGTCTATCAAGAGAGGTTAATGATTAGCATCGGCTAAAGACGAAGCTAACTATGAATACACATCAACGAGATATTGTCGTATATAGTCAACACTAATAGTGTCTACTCAAAACTAGAGGAGTCTGCTTAACCCCCATGTTAAAAACCTTCTAGCATCCGCGTTCTGCCTCTTAGCATCTACTTTTAGCCAACGCTTATGAATAATTTTCTTGTAGTGAGAAGAGCTTATAAAATCCAAATCCAATGAAAATTAATTTCCCTAGGAGTGGTCACCAAATACAGCATAACCAAAGTAAAAGACATAGGCGAAAAAGTATTGTCATTGTTGTGATCCCCAACAAATTTTCTCTTATTCACTTGTATATTTTCTAATAGTAAGACTTTATTTTGTCCTAAATGAAATATATAAGGGGATAACTAATGTCAATATTGAACTAATAAAATATATATTTACAAATAATATGGAAGAATATGAGAATGAAAAACATATTCAAATAATTTCACATATATTTTTCATATATATGCATATCATTATATACTAATAAAATAAAGTTACATTTGTAACTAAAAATAAATTAAAGGTATACTATGATAACTTTAATTTCACCTAAAAACATATTTTTTTATACATATGCATATCATTATATACTAATAAAATAAATGTACATTATTGTGGAGAAGGACTAAGCTTAGAGAAAGTATTGTTCATCTAATGCTGTCTTAGCTCCGATTATATTTTGATTTTGATCTCTTTTGAGTGGTTTGAGCTGGACTTTTTGGTCGCTTTGTACTTAACTTATTTTGGATTTAATAAATCTTATTTTCTCCAAAACAAATGTACATTTGTAATTAAAAAAATTAAATATATGTTATAATAACTTTAATTTCTTCTAAACACACATTTTATTTTCTAATAAGCCATGTATCCACTACTACAAAACGCACAAACAACAACGCTAGGTTTACAACGGATTCATTTACACCGCTGTAATAAGTTATAATGTTCGCGCATCAGTGAGTAGCTGGATTTATTACTACGGTTGTTTTATAACACAGTAGTAATATATGATTTGTAGCAAATTTCGATCCCTAGCAAATACACATTTTTAATTTTTTAGACTACATTAAGCGTGTGTCACTTAAGTCCATTATTTAAAAATTAAATTGTAAATTATTTTACAACGGTTAATAAACCAACCGTTGTTATATGACGTTTAAAAATATAGAAAATTGAAAATTATTTAACCACGGTGTTACTAAACAACCGTTGTAAAAGTGATATTTTTTAATATATAAGCGAACGTATCTATCGTTCACTACATAACAGCCGTTTCTCTCAAAAGAAAACCCTAACATATTTCACTCTTCCCTCTCATAACATAACTCTAAACATACTTCAACCTTCAGATACGTCTTCAGATTCGTCTTCAATAATCGCTAACTTGAGGTTCGTTCATTACACTTATGCTTCGATTTCGTTTACTTGTCTTGTTAAAAATGGGTTCTAATTTTTTTTCTTGAATGTTATCATTTTTTTCAGATTCATCATCACCACCTTAACAAATACAAGAAGTATACTTTCGCTATGTTACATATGATTTTTGTAGCTATGAAGAAAAATATAAGAAATATGAAGCCATTGTGTTAACTTCATTTGTAACACCCCAATTCCCATCGCGAATAAATAACAATTAATAAAATCAGAGTAACTAAAAATTTATTTTTTTCCGACAGGAAACATGGATGTCACACTTAAATGCACAAAATACAATCCCTGCTCAACATTTTTGATACATAACACAAAGAGAAACTTTTTCCTTACAAAAGGATGGTCAATTATGGAATAAAGCGGAAAGATCCATAACTGACTTGTTTTACAAATAAATGGTTTTAGAACATCAAAATATAAATACAAAATATATTCAACAATTATATACATATAACAAAACGTTCCCCGACTCCCGTGCTACGTATCAGAGCAGACACCACGAACGACAACGGAACGGAGGACTAATCTCCACAAAAGCCTCCAAGCCTCTAAAGCTGACAATCTGCACTATGCCATAAAAAGCATATTCCAGCAGAAGGGTGAGAAATAACAATTATAACAAGATTGCATAATAATATGCCACAACACAAATAAATTCACATAGAAAATATTTCTCACCACAACATCACCTACCAATATATATAGCATGTCACCAAGACATAACATAATTCACAACACATAATCATTTATGCATCCATCACAAAGCATACCAATCATGCTCAATACATTTATCAAAATGCATATCAACTCACCAAAGCTATCACAATCTCAACACATAACTAATCAATACACAACTTCCACATATAATCAATCAAATCATGATTTTCCACACATAATCACATACTCCAATCAAACATATACCATTCAATACAATTCCAAATATTTCATCTCATCAATCACAATCACATTTCCATGCCAATTAATTCATGATTTATGCAAATGCACAGAGACCGACACAACGACTCTATGCAAATGCCATGCGGGTACCGACTTCCAACCTTGTAATTCATTAGTTCCCCAGGAACTCTTGGAATCATCGCTCGTTACATAGAGTAACTCCCCGTCGGGCCTACGATGTTCCCCGTCGCTATAAACCATTATTTCAGGGCGTACGACGTTTATGGATTGCTTTCGACCACTATTTCAAGGCGCACAATCCGATTGCCATAGTCCACTATTTCAGGGCGCACAATCATTTGTGATTAATCGCTTCTACCATTATTTCAGGGCGTAAGACGATAAAACTGATTCATCTATGAATCTTCTAATGCAAGAATGCATATCATGATACTTGACACATTAATGACTCATGCCAACATCAAATGCTCATGCATTAACAATAATCATGTATTTCAAGTACATATAAAGTAATGCACACAATTGCCCAAAATGGCCACAAACACCAATATACCATACTTAGCATTTTCTTGCCTCTCGGCCACCAATCATCATCACAACAATTACCATAACTTGTCACATGCTTCAACATCATCACATTCCACAAACCACAACAATAAACCACAAACCAACACAACATCATAACCACATACATTGATATTCAATCAAACAATGTATTTACCGCACAACAACAACATTATCACAACATCTCATCATGTATATTCACATCATATAACAGCACACAAGCTACACCTTACATATCAAAAGCATATAGCATAATAACGCATCAATCGCACACATTGTACGCAACAAAACCCGACAACTCAACTATTTTTCCAAAAACACGAATTAATTAAATCATCTACTGACCTCCAACCTAATTTTAAAAGAAATAACATTTCGTTAGCTTTCCAACGGTATAAAGAACGTCCCGATCCGAGTTACGGATCAAAAGATATGAATTTCCGAAGTTTCCCCGACAAACCAGATTTTCTGTTTCAGCACAGTAGGTATCGATCCCTAACTCGCATGTATCGATCCCTGCTGTAGTAAAAATTCCATTTTTCCCAATTTTCACAGTAGGGATCGATCCCTGGGATTATGTATCGATCCCTAACCCTGTTTTTCACAAAAAACCAGATTTTCTCCATTACACCTATGCTGTCCTTTTCCGAAACACCCAAAAACTCGACTAAATCGAACATTTTCACCGAAACAAACATATACTCATAAACACCAAATACATAAGAACAATTTAGAACACTTAAACGAAATTTCTACGACGTTCGATTTTTCGATTAAATTTCAACCTTTCAAAAACCAGAATTTTTAAACTTCACCAAATCGAATAAAAAGCACGACATACGACGACCTAACCTTCCTCGATACAACTACGTAATTTATTTCGAATTCTAACCGTGAAAACATCGGTTTCCCACAATTCGACCTAAACGGAAACGACAACGGAAACATACCGAAAACTAACCGAAACATAACCAAACTTCGTGAAACTTCAAACAGCAGCTCACATACATATAACCAACCAACACATGTATTTATACGACTTTCCGACCGTAGAAACATCGGTTTCTATCGATTTCGTCAAATACGGCATAAACAGAAACATATGGAAAACAACCAAAACATTCACCACAAACAACACATATACATACACAAGCAAGATATAATTGAAACTTCTCACCCTTACCCGATTATTCGCGCTTTAAACGGAGTTTTCTCGACTTTTCCTCTCTTTTCCTCTTCTCCCTTCTTTCCTTCTCTTTTCTCTTCTCTTCTCTTTCTATTTTTCTGTTTTCTTTTCTCTCTATTTCTATCTTTCTATTCTATTTAAACAAAATATCTACCCAAATGACCAAAATACCCCTACACTCAAATATCTCGCAAACGCTCTCAAAATGCGATAAAACATAATAACGATGAAAAATAACATTTTTCTAAATAAAAGTCGAAAATAAAATAATATAATAATAAAATAATCAATTAAACTCGATTAAATAAAACTCACAAAAACTGGGGCGTTACATCATTCACCTTGTACATTTTTTCATAGCTTCATGAAGTATATGAAATAGGAAAGTGTCTCAGCAAATCCTTCTATAAAGTTTCACCGTATACTTTTTTTTTCATTATTTTCCATAAAGTTTCAATCAAATCTTTCCATTAAAATGTCTCAGCAGTCAGGATGTAGCCATGGAAGCAGATCCTCAAATCGTTCAAGGTACCTATGCAAGTGTGGTCTCAACGCTCCGTTGATGACGACATGGACCGACTCGAACTCAGGTCGTCGTTTCTATGATTGTGGGATGTATAAGATTCAAGGATACAAACAATGCTCTCACTTTGCTTGGTTAGATGACGAGATGGATCCTAGAGCAAAACAAATAATTTCTTCACTAGTAAAGAACTTGAATGAGGAGAAGGGAATGGTTAACACCTACAAAGCCAAGGAGGACGAATTGATGTTGAATGTGAAAATCCTGAAGAAACAGTTGAAGATTACCTGTATTTTTTTATTTTTAGTGTTCATTGCATTTGTTGTAATGACGAATTAGGTTATAGTTGATTAGGTTTGTATGTTTACTGATGGTGTAATGGTTGATTTATTGGTTACATAAGATTCATATATGATGATGTTATGGTGTATCATGATTATAATACAAGTAATATTATTATAACTTTATTACAAATCTGTGTTGTATTTTCTGCTATGATATGATGAACAGTAATATAGGTTAAAAATTGATATAAATTATAAAAGCAGGATATAATTGTAAATTCTGCAGAAAATTTTACAACGGTTATTTATCATAACCGTTATAATAACTCGCGTGTTGTCCAGTAAAAAATTAAAAACAAAGTTGCGCAGCTGGGAATCGAACCTATGACCATCACTTTATCACAACGGTAACCGTTGTGATAGGGCGCACGCTTTCCAGTTTATTACAACGGTTACAAGGCCGTAATTATAAGTATCATATATACAATCACACTCTACATAACAACGTCTGACCCTGCGTGGTTATAAATCTTTCTCAACCGTTGTTAAAAGTCTTTTCCGTAGTAGTGCTCTTGAAAATATACATGTAAAATTATAAGTTTCTTGTAGTACATTTTCTCTATACCTATTACAGTAACTTGGTGGACAAAATAAGATAATGCGTTTGTTAGTTTTTAATTATATCTTAGAATAACATTACTACATTTTATTTGTGCTGACAAATTTTTAAATATATTATTGTTTATACATGAAGAGTTTGTATTTTTTGATATTCTTGCTAATTCCATGAATGGCACCAATTCCAGCACTTGCTGAAATCATAAAACACACAAAACTCAAAAATTGGAGCACACACCACTTCAATGAAAGTTTGGTAATCTGTTTCTGAGAAATGTGCATTTGTATTGGAAAGAAGATGACGAGTGGCCAAAATCCAAATGCTCCAAGCAAAGAAAGGAACTCGTTGAAAAATGGCATTGCCATGGCAATAACTGTGACCATCACCACATATATTGTCCTCCAAGTTAACCTAAACAAGTTGACGTTGAAAGTTAAGGAGCCAATTTTATTTGCGTATTCCTTACTTATAAAAGTTGAGCGCGGCCACTTCATATTAGCACCCATCTCAATTATACGAAATAATGGTTGAGCTAACACCTGCATCATAATATAAATATCTCTTGTTACACCATTATCAAATCATATATTTAATATATCAATAACTTTAATCTATTTTTTTCCAATAAAAAAGATTTATCTCGAATATAATTTAAACCATCGCCTCTTGAAGTTACAAAGTCAAACTCTTACAACTGAGTTGATACCTCAGACAAAAATAAGATAAAGCCATTTACCTGAAATGCTCCCACCATGTGAATTATAATACAAACATTTCCTAACGCAACCAACCAGAAGGGCTCGTAAAATCCGAAGCCGGTGAGGATGTTCCCTGGGGTGTGATCACCAAATGCAGCATAACCAAGTGAAGCACATAGGAGAAAAAGTATTGTCATTGTTGTTATCCCAAACACATTTGCCTTTTTCATTTGTTTGCTTTCTGATGGATATGACTTTAATGTATCCTAAATAAAACATATATAGATACATAAAAATGTCTTAAAATGTGTGATAAAGAGTAATTTCTTAGCATTATTCAATAATAGTTTTTTTTAACCTAATTAGTAAGTTATGTGTTTGTACCATTATATCATAAACAACCGTAGAATAAGTGCATGCTAGTGCAATATTTCCCAAAGCAGTTAAAATCTTCCAAACTTTGTCTTCTTTTGATAATTCTGGTCCTACTCTGACTCCAAACCAACTTGTTGGTTCTCCTTTTCCTATTTACCACCAAATAAAATCCTTCAGTAGTATAGTAAATACATAATTGATGCATTAGTTTTTGTAATCAATAACAAACTTTTGCTGGAATTGATGTTGGAAATATTTCGGTAAAGATGGTTATACCTGATAGCACAACGGATAGAGAGAGTCCACTTCCAATGAATGCATAGCCAAAAGAAGTAATAGCAGCAACAGTTGATAACAATGTTAACTTCTGAAAATTTGGGATTTGAGACAATAAAATCTGAACGATCCCAAAACCAATTATAAAAGGATTATTTGAAAACTTGCAATATGCTTCATGTCCATTTTTGTGGAAGCAAATTAATTTCTTTATAGCTCTGTCACATAAATACATTACCGTAAATTAGAAAGGAAAAAAAGAAAAAGAAATAGAGTAAAGTAAGATTTAGTTTCTTATATGTGATGGTGTTGTAACATACACCATGCTTGTGGAAGAAGTTATAGTATATCCTACTGTAAGACCTGCAAGTTTCCCATACTGGATCAATCCACAAAGCACGTGCATTTTTCCACCTAAAACATTTATAATAAACCGTGATGTTAATTAGCAATGACAAAAATAGTGGACAAACTGTTTTTTTTCCACCACCGGTATCCAGGGACCGACTAATCCAGTTCGGGATCAGTTCTGGCAACAAGTGGTTCCAGAACCTTCCCCCGATCGTAGTTGTAGGGGATCGAAACATAGTTCTCTCTACCACATCCAACACCTATCACCACTGGACCAACTAATGATTGGTAGTGGACAAACTAATAACTCATGTAGATGGAAATTTATGATACCTAGGTATGCATGGACAGCTTGCATATAAGTGTAGTTTCTTTTGCCATTATTTGGATCTGGATATCTATAACAATCAGCTATAAGATTGTAAGTGTAAATAGAAATAGATGAAAACATGATCATAACGGCAATGCCAGCTATCCATCCAAGTTGAGCAATTGCCCATGATAGAGCCAACACTCCTGCACCTACTACCACTGTTATTATGTGTGTTGTTGCTGTCAACACATTCCCTACAACCAAAAACCATCCATTAAAAATATACATGAATTCATGGTTATTTCATTTACTTTGTTTTTGGTCACTTTCACAAATTTAGTCATATATTAATTTTAGGGTTAAATACACAATTCCCCCTGCAATGTTAGCGATTTTTTATTTTAGCCCCTGGCAAAGTTTTTTTTTTAAAAGCCCCCTCATCTTATTTAGATTCCCTCACTTAGGCCCTTGGCTGCCACATTGCAGCAAAGATTCCTTTCTCTTGCTTGCGTGGCATGCCAGGTGGCATTTTTTATATTATTTTATTATTATTATTATTATTATTATTTTTTTATTATTATTATTATTATTTTTTTTTTTTTTTTTTTTTTTTTTTTTTTATTTTTTATAATTTTTTTTAAATTTTTTTTTTTTTTTTAATTTTTTTTACTTTTTTGTTTTATTTTGTTTTATTTGTTTGATTTGTTTTTATTATAATTTTTATAATTTTTATTTCTTTTTTTTTTATTTCTTTTTCGTTTTTATTTATATATTTTATATATTTTTATTTTTATTTTATTTTTCGTTTTTTGGACCTAATTTTTATTTTTAATTCTATTTTAAACAAATTGTTATTTTAAAAATTACACTAGTGCAGAAAAAACTTTTTACAGCGGGCGAAAAGTACATTTTACATCGGTTCTGGGTCTGATGTAAAGCTAAGCGATGTAGTAAATCAAAGACATTTTACATCGGGCCATAATCTGATGTGAAAAATACATCTACTACATCGGTTGACTATTAAGTCTGATGTGAAATATGGGTTTAATTTTTTTTTTATAGAAATACATGCACATTTTACATCGGTTGCCTTCCTGGCCCGATGTAAAATGTATGTTTTTACATCGGTTGCCTTTTTGGCCCGATGTAAAATGTATTTTTTTACATCGGTTTCCTTTCTGGCCCGATGTAAAATGTATGCTATCTTTCTTAAATATATGTTTTTACATCGGTTGCAAGGCGAAAAAGAAATAAATAAAAAAAGAAAAAAAATTATAAAAATTAGGGTTAAATATACAAAATCCCCCTGTAATGTTAGCGAATTCTCATTTTAGCCCCTAAAAAAAAAAAAAAAAAAATTAAAAAAAAAATAAAAAAAAATAAAAAAAATAAAAAATAAAAAAAAAAAAAAAAATAATAATAATAAAATAATAAAATAATAATAAAATAATAAAATAATATAAAAAATGCCACCTGGCATGCCACGCAAGCAAGAGAAAGGAATCTTTACTGCAATGTGGCAGCCAGGGGCCTAAGTGAGGGAATATGGATATTAAGAGGAGGTGTTTAAAAAAAAAAAATTACAGGGACTAAAATAAGAATTCGCTAACATTACAGGGGGTTTTGTATATTTATCCCTTAATTTTATAAAGACAAGAACCATATGTGAATTTTGTGGATTGGCAAGAAGATCTTTGATGTATTCATCATGTCTAAGAACTACATAAATTTTGGTTAAGCTTTCTTCGTTTCAATAGAGAAAAGTTGGACTTTAATTTTGTGCCCAATTGTCAAATGGATATGATATTGTTTTGTGATAATTATGTCATCCACATACAAAAACTTGCAAATGGGTATGATATTGTTTATGTCACGTGTTAAAAAATTAAATAAATATCAAAAAAGTTAAATAAATATTTCAACAAAATAAGTTTTTGCTTCAACATTTATTGAAATGAATTTCGATATTCGTATCAATTATATAACACGTGTCAAATAATTCAGATAAATATTTTTAAAAAAATTGTTTTTTTTAACACACCCTATACTTTATTAAATATGTGTTGATACAATGGTATCAAAAATAAAATTAAAAACATTAATTTTTATTAAAATATTTTTTTACGTTATAGGATTAATGAAAAACAAATGCAAACTTATATGTGTTGCAATATATGTATCAGAGTTTGTGTTTCATATGTTGGTGGGTCTTTTTTAGACAATATATAGCTTTATGAAGCTTAGGGACCATATATTAATTGGAGTTTTCAAAGCCAAGTGGATGATTCATGTACATAGGTCCCCCATTTAGTTGTTGGAGGGACCAAACTCTAGACAGAGTCAATATTATAATGGTTTTCACATTGACAAGTTTCATGAATTGGCTAAATGTCTTGGTGTATTCGGTTCTAAAAATTTCAAGAATTATCTTAGCTACTACTACTATGTGATATTTTTATTATTTTTATTTTTATTTTACTATATGAAACACAAAAAATAATCAAATCGGTGAGTGTATATAAAACATAATCACCTCCAAAAATATAATTAATATATTGTACAAGTTGCAACAAAAAACCAACAAGTTTTGTCGCCATGGCAGAAAATACGAGGACTATTTTAAAGCTTCAACCTCTTTGTTATTTTGTTTTGACATAATTATTAACTTCTAATTAATCATAGTAAAAGAGAGATGCTGAAATCAGATTCAAAACTAGACAGATATAGAAAGCATATATACCAGTTCTCTTTATTCTTCCATCATCATCTACTTCCTCATTTGAGTACTGTTTCATAGACATAACTTTTTCAACCTCCATTTTCACAAGATTAACTAATTAATGTTCCAATCCTGTCAAGCATCAAAAGAAAATTTGGAAATTATTATCACTCATCTTAATTATGAAAAGAAAATGTTTTTTTTTTTAATTATAAATGTGTTTTATACTTTGTTTTTTTAATTTTTAAATACAACAACAACGTTAATTTTTAATTATACTATATCATAAATATTATTCTCACACACACACACACACACATATATATATATATATATATATATATATATATTTGCCTTTAAAAAAAATCACATAACTCTCAAATTAATATCTTTCTATTTACATTTATAATAAAAGAAGTGAGAAGACAAATATATGAGTAAATAATTTAACAAAAACAAAAATATAATTATATATTTTGTTATAGTTTGTGTGAATTTGTTAACAAAAATACAAGTGACCTGTTTCCTGTAAATTTAGCAATGAGTAACCTTTCTGGTTTTCCTTTTTATTCTATTTCTCTTCCTCTTCCTTTCAATCTCTTCTATCTGACTTCTACTACTTCATTGCTCTAATTCTGAAAATGGTTGCTTATTCCCATATGGCATGATATCTATATATAAGAAAGAAGAATGTAGTAGAAAATTCTAAATTGCCCTTTCATTACTTGACACAACTTTAAAATAAGGTTGAATATCTATATTAACATGTGTATAATTTTTCTGCCATCCATTCATTAAATGAGTGTTGTAAAATAATATTTATATTATAATTATTTGCCGGACCATTCGACTAGTCATGCAAACGACAGATTTGGATCTTCTCCTACTGTTTGTCTCATGTTTCTATTCAGCTCTAATCTCAATCATTCAGTTATTATATTTTTGTTTTTTTTTTTGTGTTTTAAATTTTTATTTGATGGCCAATCAACCATTAGATTGAAAAAGGAGAGATGGCAGCATCAAAAGGGTAGGAGAGGATCCATGTTTAAATCTGCAATGTGAAATGATATGTTACGAGACAAATGCGATTCTAAAATTTTGGTTCGTTTAAAAAAAATGAGAATTAGACAAATCCGCACGCATTGACACTCTTAAAATAATTTTACCTAACATCCATTTATAGCTGAAACCATCTCAATAGTTGAAAACTTTCACAACTTTCAAATTATTATTTCTTGGATATTTTTTAAAACTGCAAATTTTTATCGTATTTTATGAAGTTTTTATCAGATATTTACGAATATGCGATATATTATTAAATTTATGCACTATACCAACAATTTTAAATTTATATTAGAATTTTCACAATAATTATGTATTTTATTAGCAATTTTGAAATTTATGATAAAATCCAATTTTTTACATGTATTTTGTCGGAATTTTCAAAACATAAGATATTCTACAGTGTTTTTACCAATATATTTGAATTTACCGACAAAAAAACATGTCTACTGACAATTTCAAAAAACGATAAAACGCATGTAGGATACTATATTTTTCAAAAATACTACAAATACATTATCATCTTTTGGATTTATAAAAAAATTTGATAATTCATTTTTTTATTTTGTTTTTTCTAGATTTTATCAAAAAATTATTAAAATTTGTCATGTATCAAATTTTTTAAAAAATATTGACAAAATATATATCAAATTTTTTGAATGATCTAACAGATTTTTCGCTTTTGAGAGAAAAATATTTAATACTGCAAAATGTTAATCTTACACTCATGTGTACACCTACACCGTATTTTACTGTTCATCAATACGGTGAACAGTGAAATATTATAATAACCAATTTCATAACTTCATTAACCAACTTTTTATATTGTATTAATCAATTTTATTTTAGTATTAAAAATTATTTTTATATCTGAACGTTTATTAACCAACTTCATAACTTCCTTATATTAACTAACTTTTTATATTGCATTAACCAACTTTGTTTTACTTGTAAAAATTATTTTTAATATCTAGACGTTTATTAACCAACTTCATCACTTAATTAACTAACTTTTTACATTTCATTAATCAATTTTGATTTACTATTAAAAAATATTATTAACGGGTATTGTTCACATGACACCGTTCACGTCAATATTTATGTACAGTTTCACTATGCACGACACTGTTTACCGTATTTATGAACAGTGTATACGGTATAAGTGTATGAATGGGTGTAAGCATAGCATAGCTGAAATTTTTAATATTACAAAATTTGAAGGTGCTAAATAACTTTATTAGTGCTGGGAAATATTCTCCACTACTAAAAATTATAGAAATTTATCATAATGGAAAGGTCAAGTATCCATCTAAGTTGAGCAACGTGTTACATTTCTTACAACCACAACCATCAATTAAAAAAATAAATAAAACATTAATAACTACTGTAATTTAGTGGTATCTAATTACCTATTTTATTTACTAAGTTTGTCTACTTTGTTTTTGCTCTTTCACAATTTTAGTCATATATTAATTTTGTAAAGACAACATCGATGAAAAATGTAAGAATGAAATGTGAGAATATAATTCTTATAAATTAATTATTTAACTAAATTTATCTATATTTAATTTAAAATGTTATTTTTAACATGGAACCATTACATATAAAGTGAATAATACTATAGAGTATGGTATGATAAAGTGTAACTATAATCTAATCATTAAAAAAAAAACTATTTTTATATTCATTTATTTTAAAATAAATTCAAACTTCAAATTAATTGTATATAAAAAATATTGATACTCAACTAAACTTCCATTACAAAAAGAATTTTCTTAAATATAATTAATGTGGTCTAGTGGACTTCACTCCCATACTTATAACAAATAATTACTATACCATTTGTTATTAAAAAATAACTAGATATATAGTTGAAACTAATTATTAGAGATTCGTGGATTGTAGTGAGATCTACAAGTAGAAAAATGTTCCATAGTCAGGACAAAAATAGTTCTTAATGAATCAAAGCTATTGACAAGTTCAATCACAATGACAAGGATAGGATCTAGAGTGACATAGTAATCTTAAGCATCTTACTCTTACAAGTTTTATGATTGAAAGTTTAGTGAATTGACATAATATTCTTAATGAAATGACCTCATATTTAGGATATTAGACGATATTACAAATAATATATTTTATTATAAAAAATTTATTTTATCTAATAAAAAAATGAGATATAATGTTAAGCCGTGTTATTATTTTATTTTATTTTTTAAATAAAAAATATATTTTTTTTTTTTGTTTTTAAATATAACTGATGGAAAAAATAATTTAAGATATGATATGAATCTCAATAATAACAGTTTATATTTTTATTTTTTTAAAAGTGATCTCTTTATTTTTATTTTTAAATTAATGATTTACTCATTCAGTTATATGTAATACAGATGAATTAGATAATTAGATTTTACTATAAAAGCACTCATTAATCACATTGTACCCTAAAACTAACTTATATGTAGCTGCTCCAAACTTGTATGCATCATACTTTGGAATAGATTGCAAAACAGAAAAAATATTCAATATTTTTATATATTGAATAAAACATTTTTCTACTCTTGCAATCCATCGCAACATAGTGATGTTGTTGTTGTATTTTTTTGAATAACCTTCCTATGCAGTCAATTAAAGAAAACATTCTTTAATTTATTGCTTTCCTCAGTTGACATTGAAAATTTTATTTCTAAACATGTTGTAAATTGCAAGCACATGTACCTTGTTCTCTTTCTTATGAAATCATTTGCCATGAAAACATTTGCTCAAGATAATGAAATCTTTGAACATGTATTTGGGATGGATTGCAATCCGTTGAACTTATCAGAAATTTGATGCATGTAATCCATTGAACTTGAAAAGAATTCGCACAAAGGGTATACAACAAAATCTGATTAACAACAAAGATTTGTTGTTCTCCTAGAATAACTTGAAAATATTTGTTATTCCCCAAGAATTCATTGTCAAAATATGAATTTGTTTAAAATAATTTATTTGAATATTTTGTGTAAAAACTGTAATTAAAAAAAACTTTACTCCCGTCAGTTTTTTATAGAAACCGAGAGGTATGTGACGCTTGGGATGAAACATATTTTATTGTATTTTTTTAAAAAAGAAACACATTTTGCCTCGATTTTGAGTAATAATCGAGGAAAAATATAAGCATGTTTATTTATTTTCTTCACCGTACTTAAACAAATCTTTGATGTCCATTTAATGAGTATCGACGCTCAAGACACAATCATCAATGATCCGCGTGAAACCTAAAAGACATTATAATAGCATCCGAAATATTAAAAATTGAGAATGAAAACTTTTAAACTTAAAAAAGCATTTATTTTATTTGGGAAAAATTCTCTAGGATGGATTGCAAGAGTGTATAATTAAATGTGTTTTTTTTGTAGTAGTGTGGGGTCCGACAAAAGAAGATACATTATGAAATCAAAACACTCAGAGTTATGTTCATAAAACATCATTGATAGAAGTTACCCTACCACCCACCTATACACAAAAGACCATGTTCATAACACACTCCTAGCAAGAAACATCACATCTAATTTAGCAAGAACATTTGGCTTCCACTGTGGGGTTGAGTAAAATGAATTCTCTAGTCGTGTAACAAGTAAGAAATGTCATACCCCAGTTTTATCCTACCATATGTTTATCCTTTTATAACCTATTGCATTGCATAATGTTAGCTACTTTCATCTGCATTTACATGGACATTCATAGCAAACTATTTGGCCCTTGGCCATGGTTAGTCATGTCTAAACCTTGTGCTTATCCTTGTTTGGATAGTCTTCATTCCATTGTCCTTGCATTTGGTCATGTTTTGAATTTTGTTTAATGTCTCATTTGATTTAACATGTCATTTTCATTTGTAGCACTTGCATTCACCATAGCCTTCTACTTTTCATTAATACATAAGCATGTTTTAGTGTCCTCTTAGGGTTTTGGCCATCTTACATTATTATTAGTTCAAAATAAGTACAAGTTTTTCTTAACATAAATGAGGTAGCAAAATAAGTTTTCTTTTATTCACTTACACTTTAGTGTTAATTTATAATGTAAGAAATTTTAAGATAAGAGAAAGGCTTTTAAGTACTCATAATTAAAGTACAAGCTTTTAACTTTGTCTACATTCTATAAAATGGTACAAAACGAGGAAAAATCCCTTTGCATTGTTTTCAACAAGAGTACAAAATTAGAAATAAGGAGACTCCAAATTGTTGAGAGGGCCACACACAAAACTTCTCCATTGGCATCATACCATTCATATAGTCATACAATTATCACCTTTTGCATCACGACATGTGTACCTGCAAGGTTCAATATATACATGAAGGCACCATCAACAAACATCACACGCAACTCACACCATACATCACATGGAATTTGAAAAACAAACAAAATTAAGACTCGGCAAGCAAACAAAATAAGCGTGAGCTTTCTACACATACATCTTTAGCATCATACATCACATGAAGGTCAATTGAAAAAATAAATCTAAACAAAATTAACAGTCAGTGAGGAAACGCATGAGTTTTATTATCTATAGCATCACCATTAAATAAACATTCATTTTCTACATCATACACATACATATCATAATTAACTCAGCAAAAAAAAATTCAAACATTCAACAAGGGAAAGCAACGCGTGAAACACACGGCCTTGCTACTCTCACCATGATCACTCCATACATCAATATTAATCATCACTCATTCATACCAACTAACACACAATTCTATCAATAAAACCAAATAAAAAATAACAATTTCCCATCAATTGATCCTAACCTCTCATCAAGATTGTCACACGAATCACATTTTTTTCTCCCTCCAAAATCATTCTCCTAACAACCAATTTTACCCTCCTGATCTCATCACATATCCACTATATAACATTACTTCGACTCTCTCTCTCTCTCTCTCTTTCTCTCTCTCTCAATATCATCAAGGATCAGTGCAAGAAACCTCTACAAAAATCCACCATTTATATTAAAGCTCTAAAACCCTAGACTACTCAGAGCTTCACATTGAGGCTTTGAAGTAGTGAGTTAAGCCACATACAAGTCACAACAATACTGGAGAAATACAGCAGTGTAAAGAAGGATAGGAGTAGAGGAGAACAAACAAGTGGAAAACAAAAAATGAAGATAAAAGAGCTCAGAAACCGTACCTTTGAGGTTGGCTGGAACACCTCGTCGGAGCCTTAAAACTCTGGCGAGGCCTTTATTTTGTCTTCTCTTGTATGTTTTTGCTTAAATACTCATTGTGCCTTGTTTATTGTTTGACTATTTACTTAAAATCGTTGTTAGAACTGTTAATTTGAGAGTTGTTGGATCTAGGGCTGGTTTAGGATTTCTTCGATCTGAATGTTTGACCGACTTTCTATTAAAACTAATGTCGGATTCGTAATCAGCGGCCAAAACTAAGGGGTTATTGTTGGATGTTTGTTGTTCTTGGTTGGAAAAGGGTGGTGGTTAGTCAGAGAAGACGCTGGCGGCCATCATAGGTCGTCGCACCAGTCTGTCTCCGGTGGGGCTTATCAGAAAGAAAAAAATAAGTTTTGAGTAAGAGGGAGTTCTGAATGAGATGCAGGGGAAAAGTGAAAAAGAAACGGGGAACACGAGAACCCATTCACTGAGTTTTGTCTTTTTCCATCTCTGATCTTGGGGACACGTGTCCCCTTGCGTGGCAAGATCCTGGCCATGGCTTCTTTTGACTGGTTCCCTCCTTTGACTTGATCTCAGCGCACTTCCCTATGTTGTTACCGTGTGTTGAGCTTTTCTGGCCATGTGATTGTTTGGTCACTTGATTATAGGGTGTGAGTTGAGTCAACCAATGTTGATTCCCCTTTCCTTTTGGTTTTGGTTGCGTGCTATTAGGCCTCCCTTGTGGGCCTAGTCAAGTTAACACCTCACTTTTATAACTTTTTTTAGCTTTTTATTTATTTATTTATATTTGGTTTTAACTCTATTTTTTTGTGGATCTTAGATTGGGCTTTGGGTCACATGATTGTTTTATCTGCTTATCCCACATCCTTTATTAATCATGTACCCCTTTTATTTTATTTATTTCTTTATTATTATTTGTTCATTTTTTAATTAGTTATAATTAACTAAATAATAATAATAAACATTACAGTAAAATAATAAATAAGTAATTTAAATAATAAAAAACCTTTGTTCCAATGCCAAGTAGAATTTTCAAAAGCTCGTTTCCCTCGATTAATTTCGAATCAATGTGAATCAAGCATCACATTTAAAATTCTTTTTATAATAACACCAAAAGAAGAGGAATATTGGAGTCTCGCATTCTATGAAAACCTTTAATGATCGGTCCCGAGGCATACGTCTTGGATTTACCGATTATTTTTTCTTTCGTTCAAAAATACCTAATTCAAACTTAGATAAAAGGGACATTGGAGTCTTGAACTCCATGAAAACTTTGAACAATTGGCCCCGAGGCATACGTCTTGGTCCTACCGAACGTTCGTTGTCCGTAAATAAATTTCATAAACACTTTGGATGAAAAAGGTACATTGGAGTCTCACATTCCATGAAAACCTCAAATAATCATCCCCAATGCATATGTCTTGGTCCTACCGAGCATTCATCATTCTCCTAAAAAATATTCAATACATCAAACTATTTACTCGACCCCATGCAATTGAAAATCTTTTCAAAAGAACACTATTTAGTCCATTTTACCGCGAATAAAAACAAATGTTTTAAGCCTCCAATTGTGAGCCCAAGCAACGTTTAACCGCTAGAGCGTGATTTAAACGGTCGTTCAATAAAATCAACCAAACCATACATAATTATCTACGTAGAATTACGTTTCTTTAAATTCCTCATTGTACTTGAGGATACGTAGGAGAGCGGCCCGAAATATCGAGGGTCACCCTAATAAAAACTTTTTTGCGACCCCATTTCTTTTCATTTTTAATCTTTTATAACTCAAAGAAAACAAATAACACACGCTAACATTCAAAAGCAAATTTAACTAAAAGGTTTCCGTTGAGTACAACGGACGTGACAGGTGCTAATACCTTCTCCTTACGTAATCGACTCCTAAACCCGAATTTTGATGTGACAACCATCTTCTCTTTCGTTTAAGGGTTTTATCGATATTTTCCCTTTATTTCTTTTGAATAAATAAAGTTCAATGGCGACTCTGTTCAATCATTCCGCAAGCGTGCGAATGCTCGTGAGGTTGTATTTTTCGAGATACAACAAGAAGATAGAACAAACTCAATCCCAACCTAAGGAAAGTGAGGTATTATATTGTCTTAGCGAGACTTTTCAAACTCATATTCAAGAGATTCAATAAGAGATAATAATAGAGGATGAGTTGGAAGATTGTGAGTATCTATGTCAACAAATTAAATATGTTCATATCCTAGAGAACATCAAGTATCCTTACTTGGAGATATTTGATGGAAAAAGGGACCACCCAAGATTACTTGGTTACAATAAACATGCAGATGTCCATATCTAAAACAATATAGCCAATGAAGTGTAAACTCCTTATATAAAATATTAAGGATTCAGCAATTGGGTGGTCCATGAATCTATGTTTGCATTTCATTATAGGATGCACTGACCTTTCTCAAAAATTGGATCACCTATTTTTAAGTAGCAAGCACAAAAAGATGACCACAAAAAGCATGTTCAATGTTAGTTCAATCCACTTTGAGGTCCTCAAAGACTACATTGCATTTCAATGAAGCTGATAAAGGGGTAGTGAACCCAAACAAATATATTTTTGAATGAGACCACAAGGTCAGACACTTCAACAAATCTCTAACATAAAAACTAGATACCAACATGCAGGAGGTCATAGACCTTGTGAAATGCTACATCTAAGGAAAAGAAACTACTTTAAGAAGATAAAATAAGATAGCAATTAAAGTTCACCTTATCGAAATAATCAATAAGTTTTCATACCTAACTATCGATCTAATGATAGAAGAAAGTATAATTTTCCAAAGAGTCTGTTGAATTTCAAAAAAAGAAAAAGTTTCCGAAGGAGATCATACACATAAGACTATTGGACGATCCATCTAAACTAAAAGTCCATATGGATCCTAACGAGAGTTAGTGATGCTCTTACCATTATGCAAAGAGGCACCATACTGATAACTATTATCAAATAAAAGAGAAATTGAAAGGCTGATACAAAGAGGATATATAAAGTAGCACATACTAGATTCTCGACCAAAGACAAGTACATCAAGAGATAAAGACAAGTCGGCGAGGTAAAGATCCATCCAATGTCCCAATACATAAAATAGAGACCAAGACAACATAAAAGAAAACCTTTTATCCATGAACATTCTTAACATCATCGTCAATGGGTTCTTTGGAGTTGGAAAGTCAAAAAATAGGTTACTTTTCATGAAAATATTTGAAGAACTTTAAATCCTACAACTCCTAGACACCATGTTATCATCAAAAGAACAAAAGAGTATTATCTCTCATGAATATGATCGAATGATGATTGAGGTTCAAACTTTTAAGTGGGTCATGAAGAGAGTCTTGATCGAGTTTGAATGTTTAGCCGACATCATATGTTAAAAAAATTTATATGGTAGTATCTCGCCACAAAAAACTCCAATATCATCATTGGCTATCCAACATTTAATGTGTTTGGTGCAATATTGTCCACCTTTTATTTAATGTTGAAGTACTCCTTAAACAAAGGGGAAATTGGCATAGTCAAAGGTGATAAATAAGTCTCTAAATGCTCAACCTCCTAGGGTTTGTCTGTTTATATTTTGTTACTTGTCAATTAAGTATTATGATTTATTTGTTGTAATTGAGTCTTCTCACATAACATGCATAAATTAAATAATTTTCCTAAAGTCAGTGTAATATGTTTTTAGTCAATTAATAAGAGATTTGGACAATAAATCACATAAAAACATGAATCAAATCGTTCCAAATCCCGATTCAAAATAACATTTCATTTTTGTTAAAATTTGAAATTTTTTGAAGTGTGATTTGTTAAAATATGTATAGAAATAATATAGTTCAATAGAAACTATTCTACCGTATTGTAAAATTTTGTTATTCTTTTTATAAAATAATATTCCTATGATATTTCTATAAATGGAGATGTAAAAAGTTTAGATTCAATTTAATGTATAAAATAATAACAAATTATTAAATTTCTCATTCTTAAAAACAATAAATACGTTAAATTTGTCTTTATAAATATGTTTTTTTATCATGCAATAAATAATAATTAAAATAATTTAATATACGAACTAAAAACCAATATTGATATTAAGAGACATTATCATTATAATATATTTTTTTAATTGCTATATTAAAAATAATTGAATATAATAAAATATTTTAGGGTTAATAGCCATTTTCACCCCTGCCATATAGGCGGTGTGTGAAAAATCCCCCTATAAAAAAAACTTGCATAAAATACCCTAACATTTCTAAATAATTTCATGAAAGACCTTTAACACGCCATATCACCCAAAATGCTTATGTGTCATCATTTTTTCAGATTTTCTTTTAATTTGAATTGCCACATGGGTTAATGATGAAATGGATTGACCAAAATACCCCTAAGTGAAAAAACATTAACTTAGTGAAAACTAACACATTTCACTTTTCTCATTTTCGACCCTAACAATTAAGGTTCTTGCTTTGAGTTTGAAAATTTGTTCAGAATCCTTCTTCCAGCCTTCGCGCCGTAGACTTCTTGGATTGGTTGTAGGAATCGCATCAGTAGAAACCAAAAAGGTATGATTTTTATTGATTTTGTTGATGAGTTACTGTATTTAGATCTTCATTGTTGTTCATTGCTGGGTTCAATGTTATTTGCAGAAATGGGTGTTTTTGGTGTCATTTTCCATCATGGTGGAAAATTTGTGCATTAAGGTCACATCTTTTACCGGGGAGGGAGTGAAACAATCGTCGAAGGTCAAGACTCTGATAAGTGGAGTTTCTTTGAAGTTGTTAGTTTGGTTAGAGAGTGGGGTTATGAAGGTTTCAGGCTATGGAGGAATATTCCACAAGTGGACGAAGGGTTTACTCATGTTGTTGATGATGTTCAAGCTGGAGACATTGCCTCTCACAACATGTCTTGTAATGTGGATGGCCATATTTGGGTAGAACACGGTATTAAAGACATGATGACTAAGGTGTCCAACCCGGATGTTGATGTTTTTAGTGACTGCAATGAAGAAGATAGTAGTGATGAAGACATAAGATTTGACGACAGTGAAGAAGAGAGAGCACGTGATGAAATAGAGGAACAAAATGATGAAGTGGTACTTGAGGAAGTGGTCATACCAGAAAAGGGAAATAGGGTTCATGTAAAAGGTAAGTCATTGAGATTCAAGGTTAGGGCATCAAAGGATCCAAAGAAGATGACACCCATTAAGAAGGGGTTCAAAGTCGTTATCAAAGTACCTAAACATGTGTTGGGATCTTGTTCACAAAGGAATCCAAGTAACTTTAGAAGTAAACAGGTGGAGTATGATAGTGAGGAATTGGATAGCTCTGACCCTGATAAAGTGACATAGAGGAGAAACATTCCAAGCCAAAGTTTGAGAAGTTTAGAGGTGAGCTGCTCAACAAGGACTTTCAATTCAAATTAGGTATGGAATTTAATTCTCTATCTGAATTTAAAGATGCTATTAGGGAGTGGTCAGTGTTAAATGGGAGAGAGATAAAGTTTGTTAAAAATGAGAGTTATAGGGTTAGGGTAGAGTGCAAGGGTAAATGTGGTTTTTTAGCTTTGTGTAGTAAATTGGGGGATAGGCACACTTACCAAATAAAGAATTGGGTGGGGACACACATATGTGCAAGGGTATTAAATAACAAATCTGCCAATTCCAAGTGGGTATCTAAACTTATTGTTGAAAAGAGGAAGTCACAAGGTAAAGTTAAAGTTGCATAAATAATGTCTGAGCTAAGGCATAAATATTTAGTTGGCATAACCAAAGGGAAGGCTTAGAGAGCTAGATCTATGGCTGAGGAAATTATTGAAGGAGATGCAAAGGAGAAATTTAACATGCTATGGAGATATGCAGCTGAGTAGAAGAAGCACTGTGCAGGAAATACAGTCAAGATTAACACTGAGAGGCCATTACCAACCCTACCACCAAGATTTAGAAGATTTTATTTTTGCCTCGATGGTTGTAAGAGAGGGTTCACTACGGCATGTAGGCCATTTATTGGAGTGGATGGTTGTCACCTTAAAACTTAATATGGTGGTCAGTTACTAGTTGTTGTGGCAAGGGATCCAAATGACCAATACTACCCTTTGGCTTTTGGTGTTGTAGAAACTGAAACTAAGGATAGCTGAAAATGGTTTATGGAGTTGCTCATAGAAGACATTGGGTGTGAAAGGAAATATGTTTTTATCTCAGATCAACATAAGGTAACAATTATTTATGTGTCCATATGTCTTTAATTCACTACTGTTTATTAGCTTTGTGTAGATCTGTTTATGGCATGAATTGTCCCCTTCTTATTTCAGGGTCTTGTAAGTGTATTTGAAGATATGTTTGAGCATATTGAACATAGAATATGCCTGAGACATTTATACGCAAATTTCAAGAAGAAATTTGGTGGTGGAGCTGCAATAAGATATCTATTGATGGGTGCTGCCAAAGCTACATACTATCAAGCATGGGAGAAAAAGATGAATGAGCTCAGGTAACTTGACAAGAAAGCATGGGAGTGGTTGATGGGAGTGCCTACCAAGTTATGGTGTAAGCATTCATTTAGTTTCTATCCTAAGTGTGATGTGTTAATGAATAACTTGAGTGAATCCTTTAATAGCACTATCTTACAAGCTAGGGATAAACCTATTCTCACAATGGTAGAATAGATTAGGAATTATTTGATGAATAGGATTGCTAATAACTTAGTGAAGCTTGAAAAATGGACACATAAGGTTATGCCTAATCCTAGGAAAAGACTAGATAAGGAAACTATGATGAGTGGAGAATGGCTACCCACATGGAGTATGACTGAGCTATGGCAGGTGCATCATCCATACAATGGGTTGCAATTTGTTGTTGATATTGGAAAAAAAAAATGTTCATGTGGTTTTTGGGAGCTTGTAGGTATACCATGTAGGTATGTTGTGTCTGCAATGCATTATAAGAATCTAGACCCTGAGACATTTGTTGACCCTTGTTATATGAGAGATGCTTATAAAACTTGCTACAAAAACAATGTTAGTCCAATCAATGGTATAGACATGTGGCCTACAGTGGATGTTGAGAACATGTTGCCACCTCAATATAAGAAGGGTCTAGGAAGGCCTAAGAAGTTAAGGATTAGAGAGCATGATGAAAGTGGGGCAAGGATGAGGAGAATTGGAGTAGCATATAGATGCACAAAGTGTGACAAATTTGGTCATAACTCAAGAAAGTGTCAAAGCAAAGTGCAGAATCCTAATGCATTGAAGAGAAAGGTATAACAACAATGCTTGATAATTCCTTTACATTCTGATGTTATGTTAATGTTCTTACAAATTTGGTAATGTTAATGTTCTTACAAATTTGGTAATGTTAATGTTCTTACATTCTGATGTTATGTTAATGTTCTTGCAGAGGAAAACACCAAGGACTAAGCCATCCATATCTGCTCCACCAACTGATAATGCACCAACTGACCAAGGAACTGATAATGCACCAACTAATACTGCTGAACCAGTTGACCAAGAAATGAATGAGGCAGACATGGATGCTATGTTGGATGACATGATGAATGCATTTGAAGAGCAAGAATCACCGGTAGTAAATCCAACACCTGCCAATGCACCAACTGAGCCTGTAACAATCAATGTTGATGTGCCTGCAACTGCAACAATCAATGTTGATGTGCCAACCGAGCCTGCTACTCACCCTGTTGCTAAGAAAAAAAATGTTGCTAAGAAGAAGAGTGCTACTCAGGTTGTGAAGAAAAAGAGGTGCAGTGAGAGATTGAAGGAGGTGAAGAATGTAAGACAAATTGGTGGAGTTGGTTCGACATCTGATGCACCATTGAAGTTAGATGAAGAGCCATCTGTGAAGAAAAAGAGAAGTGGGAGGATATTGAAAGGAGAATGACTCAGTAATTATGAACATAATGACTATTTTGAATTCTACTTTGTTTTGTAACACTGATAAGATGCATCAGTTATTTTGAATTCTGCTTTGTTTTGTAACACTTTGACATTATCTTATGTAATGTTATTGAGACATCTAGTAATGCTAATTAACTTTGTTTGGAACCTTTAACATTGGTTATACTGATATCAAAACAATTTTCTGTTCTGCTATCAAAACAATTATACTTATATTACATTGATTTCTAACTAATGACCATATAGAATAACTACAACAACAAATACAACAAAGTATAGAATAACTAGGTAATAAGCACAGCTGTAACAAATTTTATTCATCAACAAGACTACTTTCATTCATAAGCAAAAACAACAACTACATTGATTCAGAATAAGCATAAACTTCATTACAGTGCAGACATTAGACCTTATTTGTTACACGACCCAAAAAGAAAAAAGATACATGGGGCAATAAGCACAACTATAACAAAATTGATCCTAATCCTTAAGCTAGACACATTTCTCTTCAATTCTTCAATCTCCTTAGTAAAAGCTATCTCCATTTTGCTCATTAGATCTATAATCTCTCCTTCCACGAAAGTTGTTTCTTCTCCACCAAAAAACTCGTCATCCCAATGGAATAAGTTACAGTCATTTTCTTTTCCCCAAAACCTGCACTTCCAATACTTTCTGCCAGGATTTGCCATCGATTTTAAAACAAACATCTTCATATTCATATTATGCCCGCATCTTGGAATTTTTCTTCCATTCGAAGACGTGCTAGAGTTCGAACATACTACGTTACTCATAATTTCGGTTGAATCGAAGAAGAGATGAGATGAAGACGATAGGAGAAGCAGGATGAAGAAGACAGAAGATGCTGGATGACGAAGATGAGAGAAGCAGGATGAAGAAGACGGATGATACTTTTAGGGCACAAATCTGGACACATGGTGGAATAGAGAAGACAATGTTAATGTTTTTTCACTTAGGGGTATTTTGGTCAATCCATTTCATCATTAACCCATGTGGCAATTCAAATTAAAAGAAAATCTGAAAAAATAATGACACATAAGCATTTTGAATGATGTGGCGCCTTAAAGGTCTTCAATGAAATTATTTAGAAATGTTAGGGTATTTTATGCAAGTTTTTTTTTATAGGGGGTTTTTCAAACATTGCCTATATGGCAGGGGTGAAAATGACTATTAACCTAATATTTTAAAACTGGTGTATTATAACTTTAGAATAATGATAAATCGTTTACACATAAAAAAAATGGTGTATTATATATAGATAACATATTATATGAGAATGTCATTTTTATGTGAGAACATTAAAATGAATTTGAACCATTAAATTTTAAAATAAATTATGAAGATTACGTGTCATTTTTCCTCTCTCTCCTCCATCATTTATTTTAATAATGGAGGAGAGAGAAAAACAAAATCCACAAATAATCTCCACCATTTATTTTAAAATCTAATGGTTCTGATTTATTCTCATGTTTTCATATAAAAATGACACTATATGTATATATATATATATATATATATATATATATATATATATATATATATATATATATATATATATATATATATATATGGGAATTACAAACACACATAACCATTAAGCTTCATAAAGAATTAATGTAAAAAAAATATTCCGATTTCATATCACTATTTTATTTTCTCATACTCTTAAAAATTATCACATTCATTTTTATATTAATCTTAATCATGAAGTAACATTATTGCATGATCAATGTAATAAAATACTTTATTATTTTATTTAATAAATTTGATAACAATAAAATTTTAATTTTAATGTATAAAAAATAATGGATAAAGAAATAATTATACAACATTTATTTATTCTCTTTTAATAAAATCAGTAAATATTCAATTTGATTTTATTAAAATCTATCGTGTTTAAAAATATATATCATTATAAAGACAAATTACTACACTATATCTTATAATAGTAAAATTTATAATGTTGGCACGAAAAAGAAAAAGTAAAAGCCATAATCATAAAAAAATATATATTCTTATTATTTTGGTTAAATTATCGGAAATGGAATATAAAAATATATAGATAACATATTATATGAGAATGTCATTTTTATGTGAGAACATTAAAATGAATTTGAACCATTAAATTTTAAAATAAATTATGAAGATTACGTGTCATTTTTCCTCTCTCTCCTCCATCATTTATTTTAATAATGGAGGAGAGAGAAAAACAAAATCCACAAATAATCTCCACCATTTATTTTAAAATCTAATGGTTCTGATTTATTCTCATGTTTTCATATAACAAACATCTTCATATTCATATTATGCCCGCATCTTGGAATTTTTCTTCCATTCGAAGACGTGCTAGAGTTCGAACATACTACGTTACTCATAATTTCGGTTGAATCGAAGAAGAGATGAGATGAAGACGATAGGAGAAGCAGGATGAAGAAGACAGAAGATGCTGGATGACGAAGATGAGAGAAGCAGGATGAAGAAGATGGGCGATACTTTTAGGGCACAAATCTGGAACACATGATGGAATGGAGAAGACAATGTTAATGTTTTTTCACTTAGGGGTATTTTGGTCAATCCATTTCATCATTAACCCATGTGGAAATTCAAATTAAAAGAAAAATCTGAAAAAATAATGACACATAAGCATTTTGGATGATGTGGCGTCTTAAAGGTCTTCCATGAAATTATTTAGAAATGTTAGGGTATTTTATGCAAGTTTTTTTTATATGGGGATTTTTCAAACATCGCCTATATGGCAGGGGTGAAAATGACTATTAACCCAATATTTTAAAACTGGTGTATTATAACTTTAGAATAATGATAAATAGTTTACACATAAAAAATGGTGTATTATATATAGATAACATATCATATGAGAATGTCATTTTTATGTGAGAATATTAAAATGAATCTGAACCATTAAATTTTAAAATAAATGATGAAGATGAACCATTTTTATGGGAATTACAAACACACATAACCATTAAGCTTCATAAAGAATTAATGTAGAAAAAATATTCCGATTTCATATCACTATTTAATTTTCTCATACTCTTAAAAATTATCACATTCATTTTTATATTAATCTTAATCATGAAGTAACATTATTGCATGATCAATGTAATAAAATACTTTATTATTTTATTTAATAAATTTGATAACAATAAAATTTTAATTTTAATGTATAAAAAATAATGGATAAATAAATAATTATACAACATTTATTTATTCTCTTTTAATCAAATCAGTAAATATTCAATTTGATTTTATTAAAATCTATCGTATTATTTAAAATCTAATGGTTCTGATTTAAAACAAACATCTTCATATTCATATTATGCCCGCATCTTGGAATTTTTCTTCCATTCGAAGACGTGCTAGAGTTCGAACATACTACGTTACTCATAATTTCGGTTGAATCGAAGAAGAGATGAGATGAAGACGATAGGAGAAGCAGGATGAAGAAGACAGAAGATGCTGGATGACGAAGATGAGAGAAGCAGGATGAAGAAGACGGGCGATACTTTTAGGGCACAAATCTGGAACACATGATGGAATGGAGAAGACAATGTTAATGTTTTTTCACTTAGGGGTATTTTGGTCAATCCATTTCATCATTAACCCATGTGGCAATTCAAATTAAAAGAAAATCTGAAAAAATAATGACACATAAGCATTTTGGGTGATGTGGCGTCTTAAAGGTCTTCCATGAAATTATTTAGAAATGTTAGGGTATTTTATGCAAGTTTTTTTTATATGGGGATTTTTCAAACATCGCCTATATGGCAGGTGTGAAAATGACTATTAACCCAATATTTTAAAACTGGTGTATTATAACTTTAGAATAATGATAAATAGTTTACACATAAAAAATGGTGTATTATATATAGATAACATATCATATGAGAATGTCATTTTTATGTGAGAACATTAAAATGAATCTGAACCATTAAATTTTAAAATAAATGATGAAGATGAACCATTTTTATGGGAATTACAAACACACATAACCATTAAGCTTCATAAAGAATTAATGTAGAAAAAATATTCCGATTTCATATCACTATTTAATTTTCTCATACTCTTAAAAATTATCACATTCATTTTTATATTAATCTTAATCATGAAGTAGCATTATTGCATGATCAATGTAATAAAATAATTTATTATTTTATTTAATAAATTTGATAACAATAAAATTTTAATTTTAATGTATAAAAAATAATGGATAAATAAATAATTATACAACATTTATTTATTCTCTTTTAATCAAATCAGTAAATATTCAATTTGATTTTATTAAAATCTATCGTATTATTTAAAATCTAATGGTTCTGATTTAAAACAAACATCTTCATATTCATATTATGCCCGCATCTTGGAATTTTTCTTCCATTCGAAGACGTGCTAGAGTTCGAACATACTACGTTACTCATAATTTTGGTTGAATCGAATAATAATAATATATTTTTTTTGTGATTATGGCTTTTACTTTTTCTTTTTCGTGCCAACATTATAAATTTTACTATTATAAGATATATATTTTGGTAAAATTATATTTTTAATCCGTCTATTATGTCCTACTCATGTTATTAGTCTCGTAATTTTATTTTTAAAAAGTTTTGGTCCCCTATCTTAATTTTTGTAAAAAAAAAAAACATTGAGATGAACAAAATGTTAATATGGGCACTTTTTGATGATGTAACATAAGAAGGTCAGGTGTAAAAGTAAATATGTAAACAAAAATAGGAATACTAAAATTGTAATTAAGCCTTATTTTGTATTATTCACGTTATTTATAAATTAATAATTATTAATTAAGTTTTTTTAAAAAGTTTATTTAAAAATTAATTAATCCAATTTAAAAATAAATTAATTGGACCCATCTCCTCAGTTCCACAAACTAACAATTATTAAAGTTTGTGTTAACACTCAATCTAAATTTGACAAAAATGATTTGGGACTTGTTGGTAAATATATGCAAGAGTGACCAACACAAACTTCTAGTATATTGGCTAAATTATATCACATGTCCTAAGCCAAAAAGAAACAGAAAACTGAACGAGACAAAGGACATCACATGCTACAATAATGTGTTTTGTTACTTATGCTTAAATAAGAACCTAGAAGGACAACATATCTCATAAAACTTGGAACATAATATAAACAAATAATTCAAAACAACAATTTTTGCATCAAATGATAGAAGAATTTCATCGAATAAAAAAAATTCAGAGCGCATAAATCAAAACTATGGCTTATTGGTCTGCAGAAATGATTGGTCTTAGGATTTGTGAAGTAATTTAGGCAATTCTGGAAGTTTGTGTTGGTCACTCTTGCAAATATTTAGCCAACAAATCTACATCTTTTCTTTTACATTTACATTGAGTGTTTACATAACAAATACATATTTTAATAGATGTTAGTTTGTGGGTTGAGGAGATGGGTCTAAAGCCCAATTAGTTTATTTTAAATTTTGCATTAATTAATTTTTAAATAATTTAAAAAAAATTATTAATTATTAATTTAGTCTAAAAAATATTAATTAATAATTAATTTACAAAATAACATGGATAATAAAAATTTAATTAATCTCATGCCACATCATAAAAGTGCCACATATTAATTTTTTTTTACACCCTACCGTTTTTTGGACTAAAATTGGGAATTGGGACCAAAACAGTTTGAAAATAAAATATGAGAATTGATTTCGTGAGTATGACATAATAGGGGGACTATAACTGTAATTTAGCCTATTATTTTTTATTAATAAAATCAAACCTTAAAAATCATTATTCACTTATAAGAATATAATTAAAATAAAAATATGTGACCTTCAACATTTTTTATGAGCAATAAAAATTCGAACCACAATTAAGACTAATCTTTCAAGATATTCTTGAAAATATATTCTTAATTTTGATACTTTAGGAGCATATTAAAAAAACATGAATAATCTTTCTCTTAATTTCCTTTTGTTTAACCTATACTTATGATTGTCTGATTCTTCCAAAAGCTGAAATGTGCATCTTCTAAAGAAATTAACACCACAACAGTTCTGAAGGAAATCTGAAGATGATAAGAACCCAATCCTTACATAAAGATGTCACACAACATGTGTGTTGTGAAATCCGATGCCTTGGAAACAAAGTATAAACTGTTTCTTTATGATCAAGAAACACACAGGAGTGGAAAAAGACGGTAAAAGAAGAAGAACAATAAGGATTGGTTATAACTGCTATTCTTTACTTTCTCTTTGAATCAGATTACAAGTACTCAAGAATAACAAATAACCCTCTCACCCTAATTAGGATTTTGCACACTTATGATGAGAGACTAGTATGCTATTTATAATAAAACCTAACATACTTAACTAATAGGCTTTTTAACAATTACCCATTACAAGCTAACTTAGGGTACAAGCTAACTTAAACAATTGGACATAACAAACAAGCTCAATTCGACATGCTAATAAATCTAGCATTTCCGACAACTGCATGCTTGACCCTACTTCGACTACAACATATACTACTTCGACCACAACATATGAACGACATTCGACTGCATGTTAAACATATGCGAACTATCGAACCAAGAAGCTACCTTCGATCATACTAGAGTTTGATCCAATATCTGTCAAATCTCCACCTTGGAACAAACTCTATAACATCAAGGAACAAGCTAGCTTTCTTCATGCAGCTTTATCAACTACATGTAGTGGAAAAACTTACCAATGAGCAATGTCTTGGTGATCATATCAGTAGCATTATGATATGTCGAAACGTTCAGCATTTGGACTTCTCCACGCTCGATTACCTGATCCGCTGTCGCTCACGAATCAAAAACGAGTATTTTTGAAAAATATAGTTACGGTAACGACAACTCGAGTATCGTTCTCAAGGATTCTTGTACTATTATTAACCAACAATTGGAACAATGGGGGGTTTGAATTTCGATTAAAGGAAAAATAATGAAAAAAAGTGATTAAAAAAAGTGATTATCAAATAAGCTGAAAAATTAATCTGCTGATTTGGTTCCTACCTGTCATCAGTTATTATAATTCCAATCTCCGAACGGATTATCTATTCCTATTTGATTACAAACTCATTGACAAGCGCAATTTGTATTGTGTGATGTAGACTCCTATTATCCGAATTAAGCAAATGGAATTAAGCCCTCGTGAATTAAGTAAACACGATTTGATCAATCGTGATAACGAATTAAGCAAATGCTAACGTGATTACGGTTAAAGATCATACAACAATTGAATTAAATCAACTTACCCTGTGAAAATTGGATTAAGCAAGCAAGAATCATAAAATAAGATTGAAAGAAATAAAAACTGAATTGAAATTATTATAACCTCAAGGTGTCGAAACCGAATACAACAAATCAACAATTGAAATTAGTTCTCAATGAATTTCCCGTATAAAGCTTCCAAGAAAATTCGTGAATAGTGAGAAAAAACGTAACGTACAATCGCAACGCTACTACTAGGTATAGGGAAGCATAACAAAATATGGTTCTAACCCAACTAGGTCGAAAAACATAAAAAAAACCCGGTCCAAAACTAAATAATCCTAAAGGCAGAATTCGGGTCTTGACTTCAATGAATTATTCGAGCCTGTTACACTCCGAATCAGCTTCTTCGTACAACATGACAATTGTAGCTCTGTGTCTCAGCTTTCCAGCTCCTGTTAGAACGCGTAAATCTGATTTTCGTAGCTCCAATTATGATCTGAACAGTGGATAGGTATCAAATAACTGCTAAAGCTGAAAATAAGCTGCGAAAATAGATTAAAGGCAAACAAAGCCTTAAGTATAAAAACATAATAAAACAATAAAATAAACAGAACAAACTAAGGAAATGCCTAAGTACAAACATAAGAGAATGTGCTTTAAAATACATTGATCATTACCCCTCTGAAGAAATGCAACCTCACATCGATGTGCTTGGTTCGCTTATGATATGCTGAATTCTTTGACAAGTGTATTGCACTTTGACTATCACATTTAACAGTTATAAATCGACCTTAAAGTTTCAGTTCCTTTCCAAAACCTTCAAGCCACAATGCTTCCTTCACAACTTCAGTTAGGGCGACATATTTTGCTTCAGTGGTTGATAAGGCAACAACCTACTGAAGTGTTGCTTTCCAACTGATTGGTGTGCCGAACATAGTGAACACATATCCAGAAATAGATTTTCTGGAATCCATACAACCTGCATAATCAAAGTCGACATATCCTTCGATTGTTGCTTTACTATCTTCACCTAAGGTTCCCCCATAAGTTAGGACTCTGCTCAGAGACCCATTTATGTACCTTAGAATCCACTTCAATACTTACCAGTGAGCCTTTCCAAGATTCTCCATGTACCTACTTACAAGACTTACTGCATATGCTATATCAGGTCTAGTACAGACCATAGCATACATCAAAGAACCCACTATATTAGTATATGGAATACTATTCATATAAGCTCTTTTGACATCAGTACTAGGACACTGATCTATACTCAGCTTGAATTGAGTCGGAGTCACAAAAGGCTTTGAATTCGACATACCCAACTTTTCGAGAATCTTCCGTAGGTATGCCTCTTGAGATAAGCATAATTTTGACTGCTTTCTATCTATTTGGATGTCAATCCCAAGAATCCTGGAGGCAGCTCCCAGATCCTTCATGTCGAACTCCTTATTGAATTCAACCTTCATCCTCATTACGTCTTCGACATTGTTGCTTGCTATTAGAATATCATCCAAATAAAGCAACAAAATAACAAATGAATTACCAGGTCGAAATCTTAAGTAAACACACTGGTCGAAATGACTTCTAGCGAAACTTATGTGTGCCATGAACTTGTTGAATCACCTATTCCACTGTCGAGGAGATTATTTCAGTCCATATAAAGATCTCTTCAGCTTGCACACATAACCTTCTTTCCCTCTTTTGACATACCCTTCAGGTTGCCTCATCAGGATTATTTCATCTAGATCACCATATAAGAACACAGTCTTCACATCTATCTATTCTAGTCCAAGATCGAACTGTGCCACCGTGGCAAGCAACATTCGAATGGACATGTACTTCACAACAGGAGAGAACACATCATTGAAGTCGACACCTTCTTTCTGAGTGAAACCCCTAGAGACCAATCTTGCCTTGTATCTCTTCGACGTCACTCCTTTGATTCCTTCCTTAACATTGAAAATCTACTTACAGTTAACTAACCTGGCTCCAGCAGGTTTCTTGATCAGTTCCCAGGCGTTGTTATCATGAAGAGATTTCATCTCATCATCCATGGCCTTCAGCCATTCACTCTTATTTCGACTCCTCATAACTTCTTTATTGTCTCTAGGTTCTTCGTCTAGAACCTCACTTGTAGAGATTAAGGCATAAGCTATAAGATCTGCATACCCAAGTCTCTGAGGTGGCTTGATGACTCTCCTCGACCTATCTCTTGACAATAGGTAGTCATTGATAGTTTCCTCAACTTCCACAGTATCTTCTGCTTCTTCTTCGACTTCATCTGAGATACACAATTCAGAATCAACATGCTTTACCTCAATAGGAATCTCTCCCCGTTCCAGTTCTTCGTAAGCATCATCAGTTTTCTTGAAGGCCATCTCAGCTTCATTGAAAACTACATCTCGACTGGTGATACACCTTCTGTGACCTGGCTCTAGGAACCATAGCCTATAAGCTTTGAATCCTTCAGGGTATCCCATGAACATGCATTTCAGAGCTCTAGGTTCGACCTTGTCCTGCCTAATGTGAGCATAGGCCACGTAACCAAATACTCTTAATTTGTCGAGATCTGGTGGATGTTCCGACAAAACTTCTTCAGGTGTCTTCATATCTAACACAGTTGAAGGATATCTGTTTATCAGATATGTTGTTGTGGAAATAGCCTTCGCCCAAAACACCTTCTTTAACCTAGCACTAGTCAACATGCATCTAACTCTTTCCAAAATAGTTCGATTAAACCTTTCTGCCAAACCATTTATTATGGAGTACCTGCAGTAGTTTTGTGCCTTGCAATACTTGAGGCAACACAAAAGTTGTCGAATACCTCATTGCAAAATTCAAGGCCATTGTCGTTTCTCAACCTCTTAACCTTTCTGCCAGTTTGATTTTCGACTAGAGTCTTCCAACCTTTGAAATTCTCAAAAGTTTCATCTTTAGTCTTCTGGATGAATACCCATAACTTTCTGGAATAATCATCAACTATGGATAGAAAATACCTTACGCCTGAATGTGATGGACACCTCGCAGGCCCCCAAAGATCAACATGGATGTAATCAAGGGATCCATGTGTTCTTTGTTTGCCTTTATTGAACTTCACTCTGCAAGATTCTCCAAGTACACAGGGTTCTTAAATTTTCAGCTTTTTGACTTTGTCTCCCCCAAGAAGATTTTGTTTCCCCAATTCGACCAGACCCTTTTCACTGACATGGCCCAATCTCATGTGCCAAATTTCTGTCTTCGACAAAGGTTTCGTGGATGCAGCAATTATCAAGCCACTTACAACTTCAGCCTCAAGGGTATACAAGCCTTGTTTCTTCAAGCCTCTCAAGACTTCCGTCGACCCCTTCATGACTTTCAAGATACCTTGCTCTCCTTTGAAAACATATCCTTTCTTGTCGAATTCACCAAGAGAAATTAAATTTCTCTTAAGGTCAGGTACATACCTAACCATAGTCAATAGCCTTATTGACTCATCATAGAGCTTGAATCTTACAGATCCAATACTTGTAATTTTGCAAGCTTTATTGTTTCCAAACAACACTGATCCACCATCTTGATCATATAATTCTTCAAACACATTCTTGTTTGGAGTCATATGCCAAGTACATCCTGAATCCATAATCCATTCTTTGCAAGAGTTGTTGCTCGAAACCACAAGGACATCAGATGATTCATAATTATCTTGCACAATAGCCTCATTGCCATTGTCCTTACCTCCATGATTATTCAGGCGCTTAGGGCACACTTTTCTTGTATGACCCTCCTTTTTATAGTGATAACATCGAATGCCAGATGCATCACCACTATAAGATTTCTGTTGACTTTTACCCTTCTTCTTGTCGAACTTTCCATCTCTCTTTGTGAATTTCACCTTGACCAATAGACCTTCACCAGTAGCAGATGGCTTGTGCTCCTTTCGTTCATTCAAATCCTTCTTATACAGTGCTGACTAAACTTTTTCAAAGGTCAGAGACTCTCTTCCATACAAGAGAGTTTCTTTGAAGTGAGCATGTGATCTGGGTAAAGCACACAACATCAACATACCTTGATCTTCATCATTAATCTTGACATCGATATTTTCAAGATCAAGAATTAGCTTGTTGAACATATCCAACTGCTCAGCCAAAACTTTGTCTTCACTTATCTTGAATGAATATAGAGCTTGCATTAGGTAGAGGAGATTGACCAATGATTTGGTCATGTACAAACTTTCAAGTTTCACCCATAACCCCGACGCTGTCGTCTCCTTTGAAACCTGTTGTAGAACCTTATCACGAAGGCTCAATAAGATGGAGTTGTGGGCTTTCTCTACCATACTCGTTCTTTCTTTTTCCGTTAACGCAACGTCTATGGATGCAGCTCCCTTCAACGCTTCCAAACAACCCTGCTGAACTAGTAGGGCTTTCATCTTCAAGCGCCACAGACTAAAACTGTTCATCCGGTGAACTTTTCAATCTCATACTTTGTTGAAGGCATCTTCTTCCACGCTCATCGCACCAATTTGTTGTGAAATTTGATGCCTTGGAAACAAAATATAAACTGTTTCTTTATGATCAAGAAACACACAGGGGTAGAAAAAGACAGTAAATAAAGAAGAACAAAAATGATTGGTTATAACTGCTATTCTTTAATTTCTCTTTGAATCAAATTACAAGTACTCAAGAATAACAAATAACATTCTCACCCTAATTAGGATTTTCCACTCTTATGATGAGAGACTAGTATGTTATTTATAATAAAACCTAACATACTAAACTAATAATCTTTTTAACAATTACCATTACAAGCTAACTTAAAAAATTGGACATAACAAACAAGCCCAATTCGATATGCTAACAGATCTAGCATTTCTGAAAACTTCATGCTTGACCCTACTTCGACTACATCATACACTACTTCGACAACAACATGTGAACGGCCTTCGACTGCATGCTAAACATCTGTCAAACTGTCGAACCAAGAAGCTACCTTCGATCATACTAGAGTTTGATCCAATATCTCACAATGTGCTAAACATCTTTCTTAGCAAGTTGCTTACAACCAAATCTTTATTTAAGCACTTTAGAAGAAACTTGGACTAGACAATTTTTCTTAGAAACAAGCACAATCATGCTCAGATTTCTTTATGAAATCTAGCTAATAGACTAAGTCCAGATTCTAGAACACAAGCTGAAACATCTTGTTCCACGTGTTGCCTCTGCACAAAATACATCTTGTACATATGTTGTTTTTCATAATGCAGTCGATAAAAAGGAACAATAACAAGATAGGTGTTCTTACATAATCTCCTATATTTAAACTGAATAATTATTTTATTTATCTAACCTTTTTTATTTTATATCAGAAACAAATACATAAAAAAGCATTGAACTTAAAAGGAAGCATTTATTCTTCTCCACAATTAACAGTGATGATGATGAATTGGATTTGGAATTCGCAAAAAAATTTAGCTTGTAGATTGAAACGAAAATAATGTAAAATAAGAATCTTTGTATTTTAATAAAATAAATAATGTGTGTGCGTGTGTGTATGTGTGTGTGTGTGTATGTATATGTGTGTGTGTGTGCACGTGTGTGTGAGGTGAAAACAATATGTGTGTGTGTGTGTATGCGCGTGTGTGAGGTGAAAACAATTTTACGATTCACTTGAAACATAGACGAGTACTACAAAAAAGTTTTGATCCTCTCGAGAAGAAGAAAAACATAGTGGTCCGCAAATCCAACATGCCGTTTTTCCTTTCCTTCCTCAAATACAAACATCCACCGCCACTGATGTAACCTTTAGTTTCAGCGCGAATCTCTTCTGGCCGTTCCAGTCGTTCCGCTTTAACCCCTAATGGGTTTGAAACAACTTCATTTTTTGACAAGCGGCAATTCAGTCCATCTTCTATTCGATTTGTTCTTCGGAGAATAGATTCCAACGAAGGTTGGTTGGACAGATTTCAAATCTCACCCACCACTTTTGGGTTTCATTAATTGGAAAAAGTGTTGTGTGAGTTCTTTTCATTCACTTGCTCTTCATTCGTTTCAAATAAAAAATAGTGGTTACGTTTTGTATATGGTAGTTGTTGTTCTCAAACTATGACATGCTAATGTTGGTGGTGGGTTCTTGATCCGCTGTCGCACACGAGTCAAAAATGAGTATTTAAAATTATAGTTTTAGAGAAGTGACACTTGAGAGTAGTATCGCAAGGACTATTGGATTGATTTTTACCAACCGAATTAACAATGGGGGGTTAGGTTTCGATTAAGATCACGGTTAACAGAATTTGATTACAATTACGATTAAAAAGCTAATCTACTGATTTGATTCCTACATATCATCGACTATTATAACTTCACTTCCTTAAGGGGATTCTCTATTCCTGTTCAATCACAATATCAATCAACAAACTCTGACGATATTATAAGAATTATGTTCCTGTTTGCCGAATTAAGCAATTGGCTAGAGATAACGTGAATTAACAAATAAGCTGAGTTAAGCGCAGTTAAAATTAGGGAACACATATAAATCAAACCAATCAAAACTACTATATGACAAATCGAATTAAGAAAACGATAATCACATAACACAATTAAAGGGAATAGAGATTAAATCGCAAAATTATAATAATCTCAAGGTTTTGGAACCTAAATACAACAAATCAACTTCAATGTGGTTTAGTTCTCCATGAAATATTAGTAACCATCTAATTGTGTGTAAAACTATATAACCTAGTAATAGTGCTGAAATTTAGTTTAACTAGTATAATAAATCGGCCTAAAGGAGCATCTCACCCAAATTACACAAATACGGCCCGAAACCTAATTGTTTTATTTAGGTTTGAAACTAAAACAAATTACTCAAGTCTTCAGCCCTCCGAATCTTCTTCTGACTTCAACACAAAACTTTTAGCTTAGTCTCTCAAATTTCTAATGCATATTAGAACACGTCAACCTGATTCTCTTAGGTCAAGTTATAACATGGACAACGAAAAAGTGTTAAATTACTATTTAATTAGAAAATAAGCAATTATTCAGAAAATAAGCAGAACTTAACTTAACTTCTTAAAACATATTAAAAGCAATAAAAATAAAGTGAGAAATCAAATAAAATTTTTAGAACAGAGTAAAAGATAGTGTATTAAAATACACTGATCAATTGTATACTTTGATGACTGGTTCTTTTTAGGTCTTATAAGATATGCAATTTTCATTGTACTTGGGATTTTACATTGCACTAGTGAATATGTGGTGGTTATATCCTCGTCGCGGATGCAATGCTTTGTTGTTGTCCGATTGGATGTCTTTGAGGTAGCTTTCATCGGTCTAGTTTAAGTAGGCTTGAAAGAGATATTAAGCTTGTTGTGATTTATTTCAAAGGGGGTTGTTGGTATGTTTATTTGTCTGTGTTGGTGGTTGAAACATTTACCATTCTTCAAGAGATGAGTTTGATTTTCAAGCTCGTCTATGATTTCTTTATAATTTTTGCGTTTTTTTGCACATTTTTATTATGTAATTTGGTTTTGAGCCCTGAGTTGGGTTCGTTGTCTTGTGCTTTGCATCTATCTTTCTGCTTTGCATTTGGTTATTTACTGAATTTTGTCCAAAATTTTTTCTTTTACGTACCACTTTTGAATTTTTATGTTGTATATCCTTTTAGGGTTGATATGTGGTTGTTGGGTCATGTTTATATGTCTCTCAACTTATATATATATATATATACATATATATATATATATATATATATATATATATATATATATATATATCCCCTTGTATATTTAAAAATCTGAGAGGTCAAATAGCATGTTTAAAAAATATGAATATGCAGTTGTTGGGGATCGAATCCACTATAAATTTCACTTTTCCCTTCAGTTGCAGATAGACTGAGGGGAAAAGTGGTGAATTTTCACAACAACCTTCGTCACGTCGCCTAGAAAACAGAGGTACTAACCCCTTCCCAACCAAGGTAAAATAGATTATTCCCAGTAGTTAGCGTGATACTCTTGGAAAATTGAGTTTGGTTCTTGAGATTAGCCTGGAAAATCTCTAATCGGTTCGTTACCTTAGCCTTGGTAAAAGTTTTTTTGTTGTTGGAGATAAGCCATTGTAAAATCTATATATTTGATTGTATTGAAGGTTCGTGGGCATAATATATAAAAGCTCAAGTTCATAGTCAAAATCTCAAGAAGGTCTCTTGGGGACAAAAGTAGGCTAACGTTCGGCTGAACCTGGATAAATTATTGGTGCAGTTACTCTAAACCCTTATCTCTTTAATTCTACATTTTACTTTACTATTTTATTCCCCGGTTCATTTTACTCTGATCTTAAAGAATACTGACACAATTAATTTCTTTAATAACAAAAACTTCAAATATATCGTTGTCGTAACCCGAAATTTGACCTCCCTCTTTAGCATTTTGCATAAGCATGTGCATTCGCATCGCTGGCATACACATTCACATTTTTCTCTATGGGTTTCTTATTGCAGGATTTTCAGGTTTTCTAAGCCCGACTAATCGCATCTTCACAAGGACATCACATCATCAAAACAAGCACAAAAGAAAGGTTTTCATGCCTACTCATCAAAACAAGAGGTGGAAAATTGAAATCGGGGCCACAACACTTGTTCCTGAGCAATCTGGGTAAATTTTGCCTAGAGTAACCGGTTACTCAATATAGGGTAACCGGTTACTCAGTACAAATTTGCAATTTCTGCTGCATTTTTGGGACAGAAACCTTGCACTATCTTTGTTCTTGGATTCTACATAGTTCTAGCAGCATGTGAAACATTCTAGACATCTCTAGACAACTCAAGACTATTCAAGACACTCCACTTACATTTACTCTAATGCATCACTTGAAATTAAGTACACCATGTTCCTTAATTTCCAAACATGTCAACCTTTGGATGTGAAGCTTACATTGGGATTGCTACCGAGTTAACTTCCTAACTAACCGAGTTAACCGCTTGACTCGGTGAGTCAAGTGTAACTAACTCCTAGCCAAATTCCAAACCACCCAAAGCTAGCTCCTAGCCTAATTCCTAACCTCTGACACTCCAAACCAAAAGTCTATATAAACAAACCTTCAATCATTTTTCAGGGGAGGAACCATTTCACATATTTCACTCTCAATTCTCTCACATTCTCTCTGAATTTTTCTATAACTTCTTCATCCTCACCTACATTTTCTTCTCAAACCTCACCATAGCTCTTCGCCATTGAAGAATAATCACTTTTCACATTGAAAGTGATTATTTCTTGAGCTTAACCTTCATCATCTTGCAATTATACTTAGATTTCTAGAGTTTTATTAGCTTTCGGATTCATCTCAAGTGTTTGCTTCAAGATTCAACGGTCCGAATTCGTATTTCGGAGTTTCGTCGCAATTTGCTCCAGTTCGGTACGATTCGGCTATAATTGATGATTCCTCTGGGTTTCTTTGATTATCTGCACCAAGATCTCTTTGCAACAATTACCAAGCCAATCCTCCGGCTTGTAGGTTGGTAGATCTCATTCATTTTACTGTTTCGAACATTTTCGTATCATTCGCGATGTAGTTTCGAAGCTTTTTGCGTGTGAATTGATTATGCCATTGCTTGATCCATGATCTTGATGTGTTAATTGATTCCATCATTGTTTATTTGTTGTTTTTAAGCTTGATTTTCATGCACAAATTCATACCCTAGCATGTGGTAATTTGAACAAGTGATTTGGATGCGTTAAGTGCTTTTTCAAAAGTTATTTTTGCCACTGTTACAGTGGTAACCGGTTACTCAATACAGGATAACCAGTTACTCTTCACAAATTTTGCACCAGTGCTGCTTTTTTCAACTGAGTAACCAGTTACTCAATATAGAATAACCGGTTACCCTGCACAATTTTCACCAAATTTGCTATTTTCAAGCAAGTAACCGGTTACTCAATTTAGAGTAACTGGTTACCACTGTAACAGAGTGCCTTTTTTTAGTGTTTTTCAAGCCTGTTTGCCATGCTCTCTCCTTCTAACTTCCATGGATTGTTATGTTTGATTTTTATGGATGTTTTAGGTGCTGTTTCACTTCAGTTTAAAGCATGATTGTGAATTTTCCGATCTTTTGATTTCATAATTATGCTCATTCTTGGCATTGCATGCACATGCTCATTCTTGCACATTTTTATTCACATGATTCATGTTTGTATTGGGTTTATTCTTCAAAGGATAAGCTTAATCTTGTACAATCAATAATGCACCCTTTGCTTTAATAAATTTTCAATTCATTTTGGAAAATTATTAGCATATTCCTCCCTTGTGATTAATTAATCGAAACTTCGTTTCGATTATTGATCCTCCCTCTGGCGTTTCTCTTTAGGTTTCCTTTAGAGCTTTCTTTCTCTCTTCCCCAGCGGAGTTGGAATTTCACACGACGCACTAGAGCACGCCGCACTGGATCACTGTACAAATTGGAGCTGTTACACTGTCTGTTTCAATTTCCGCACTATACTTTGAGTGCTAGAGAAGGAATGAGTATGGAGTTGTCCTACCCTCATGCTGGTTATTTCTTGGGTAAGGCCGTCTGGCCCTCTCGCTGAGAATAGTCACCTCTATCCTCAAGCTGTAGTGTTTCTCCTTCCCCAGTCAAGTCGATCCTTGATCACTCTTGCTCTTTCAATCTCTCTTTTGATCCATCACCATCCTCTTGGTTAAAGATCATTGCCTTGAGTTAGCACCTATCTCATGCCTCATCTATCATTTTCTTGTGGTCAGTCATTGCTTTCTTTGATTCCCTGAAGAGTCTCATCCCCCTTTTCTTCGGTAAACCACAGTCTTTCTGTTAAACACCGGAACCCTAGCGGAGTTCGCACCTTCTCTTGGTTCCTCTCCCTTTGATTGGTTAACCACTGCCTGTCAGTTAAAATACCAATTTGCCCTTCTTCTTAGTTAACCACAGTATACCTGTTAATATACTGAGTTTTCTTTTGGGTTAATCACCCTTTTCTTCAGTCAACCACAGTTTACCTGTTAATATACTGAGTTTCCTTTTGGGTTAATCACATTTCCTTGGTTAATCACCTTTTTCTTCAGTTAACCACAACCTGCCTATTAAAATACTAAGCTCCTTTTGAGTTAATCACCTTCTCTTGGTTAATCACTCGTTTCAATTCGGTTAATCACGGTCTCTCTGTTAACACCGAATCCTCAGTGGTTAGCAACCTCTTTTGGTTCATTACCCTCTTTCGTTGGTCGAGTACTGTTTGTTCAGTCCGTACTGACATCGTCCTTTGGGTCACGACCTTCGCTTGGTCCCACACTCGTCCTTTGGGTCACGACCTTCGCTTGGTCCTACATCCGTCCTTTGGGTCACGACCTTCGCTTAGTCCCACACCCGTCCTTTGGGTTACGACCTTCGCTTGGTCCCACACCCATCCTTTGGGTCATGACCTTCGCTTGGTCCCACACCCGTCCTATGGGTCACGGCTTTCGCATGGTCCCACACCCGTCCTTTGGGCCACGACCTTCGTTTGGTCCCACACCCGTCCTTTGGGTCACGACCTTCGCTCGGTTCCACACCCGTCCTTTGGGTCACGACCTTTGCTTGGTCCCACACCTGTCGTTTGGGTCACGACCTTCGCTTGGTCCCACATAATTCCTTCGGGTTACGACCTTCACTTTGTTCTACACCCGTTCTTTTGGTTGATCATAGTCTATCTGTTAACCTTTCTCCCTGCGTGATTGCAATCTTTTCCTTCCTTTGTTAACCACTGTTTATCAGTTAATATACCGAAATCCCCTCAGGGTCCAAACACCTTCTCTTGATTCCATACTCTTTCTTTTGGTTCATCACAGCTTGTCTGTTGACACCAACTCCTTTTTCCCACAGAGTTTTACTCTCTTTCCTCTGTTCACCACTGTTTATCAGTTAATATACCGAGTCTTTTATCTACTTGGTTTTGAAACCATCCCTTTATTTGTTTCCCAGTAGGGTTGCTTACCCTCTGATCCCCATCACGATCACTTTGTTCTCTTACTCCCCAGTGAGGTCTCTTTCTATTCCTTTTGCTCCTTTATCTTCCTGGTTTCGACACCATTCTTGCACTTTATCCTCAACACAGTCTCTATTCTTTTCTTTTGCACTACTTTCTTGGTTTTGACACCAATTCTTTTGCATCCCCAGCAGATTTTGTCTCTATCTTCTTTTGCTCTTGGTTTTGACACCACTTTCCTTTTCCTTTTCCGTCTTGGTTCCCTAAACTACGGAAGCTCTGATTCTGCATTCATTCGAATGTCAGATACGTAGGCACGAGATCACGATGATCTTGGCGAGCACACCCTTTCACCTTCTTCCATTTTCCTTCTATTTTTCCTGGTTCCATGAACTACGGAGCTCTGATTTCCTCATTGCACTATGAGGGTACGTAGGCACGAGGGCCCCAATCCTCCGCAAGCACTTTCTCTGCTTTCTTTCTTTCTCTCTCCTCTTCTTTTAGCTTGAAGCCTTTAAATAGATAACCTATCCAAGCCTAGAAGCAAGCGAAATGGTTCCCGTCGAGTACGACGGATGCGTAAGGTGCTAGTACCTTCCTTTCGCATAACTGACCCCCGTTCCCGTTTCTCTTCCCCTTGGGTTTTATCGATATTTTCCCTGTCCTTTGGGACTAAATAAAGTTCAGTGGCAACTCTTTTGTATCTTTGAGTGAGCGATTAACTCGGGTATAAACCAGCCATCTTCAGCTGGTGACTCTGCTGGGGAGTCCTTGCGCTTGCAAGTTGGGGTCTCTCCTAGTTTTGTTTGTTTTCTTGCTTGTTTGGGTGTTTATATTTTGCACTTTACTAGCTTTATCTTTACGCGTTATTTGCCTTGTGTTTATTTATTACATTTCTTTACTGCTTTGAATATTCATATGCTGTATATTCTGGATATCTGCTATATTCTTTATTGTTGGTGGAATAGGTGTTCTGAGAGATAAGCCCAATACCCAGGCTTGAGTGTACACTTAGGGTTAGAGTAGAAAGTAGTGTGACTTGTGTGGCGTTTGGCCAGACTTAGTATACACAAAAATTCCACATCCAGACAAGGATTTCTTTGGTGATTTTCTATCCTGCGCATTGGGGCAGATGATAGAACGTAACCTAGAGAGCTGTCGACTCTGGCGACCATTCCTGAGAACTCAGTTGAGACACTCCTCCCAAGGGGCGATAATGGCAGACCAGAAATGGCAAATCCGCTACTCTTCTTGATCCGAGGACCCGAAGCTGAGAACTTGCTATAGGGTGGCCCTTTTGAGGGGAATCGGTGGAGGCCTCCTTGAGGAGTAATAATACCAAACCAGAAATGGTGAACGTATTATTATCTCTCGCCCTGAGAGCCTGAGAAGCTGGGGAGCATTAGGGATTCTTGACCAGATCATACCTGGGAGGGGGATATTGGGTTTTACTGCCGGAAACCAAGACTTTTCCTACCTTTGTTCTCTCACGCACGTCAGATTCTTGTACCGACACAGAGCTACATCTGCAGATTATCCAGAAGATGTGGCATCCCTAACTTACATAATGTTATTTCATACTGTTATTACATCATCATGTATATCGAACTTTTTAACTTAAGTTATTGCATCACCATATGTATGCTGAACTTTTGCATCATCTAACCTTTGTATCATTGGGTGTTGCATGTCTCATTTGCATTCCATCTGCATAAGCAACATATGCATACATACATTTGCATTGCATACATCCAAACCAGAAAAAAAAAACCCACTTTCTTCCTTTCATCAGCCCAAAGACAACGATTCTCCGACGCCGAGAGCCAAAGAATCATGGAACAGGTTAGGTATGAGAACACAATGCGCAAGGAGGACAAGGTTGGCATGGTTGTGGAATTACTTCTGGACAGTATGACAATGAACTCCTCGGATCAGGCTGGGAAGGTGAGCAAGCCCGGAATGGATCAATGGTGGATATGATCACGAAAGCGAATGCAAGCAATCTGCCCACGCACCCCTTGTCTAATCAGAAGACCACTAAAGGCAATCAGAAACAAAAGCATAAGCAAATCAGCAAAGGGAGCAACAATCAAGGGAAGTGACGTCCCCGTCTTGATCCAATTCCCATGACTTACACGCATCTACTGTCTGTTCTGGTTCATGTTGGGGCAATTGTTCCTAAAGAGATCGAGCCAGCCAAGTTTCCTTATCATCCTAAGCATGATCCTAATGCCACATGTGGATACCATGCTGGGTATGTGGGACATTCTACAGAAGCCTGTGTCGTCTTTAAGAACAAAGTCCAAGAGCTCCTGATCAGAAGTTGATTTGCTTTACAGAGAAACCTTGCCAGAATTCTGCGCCTATGAATGTCAAAACATTTGCTGATGCAAAGAATAGAGGTCCTCCTACTAATGTGTTGAGTCCTCCAGCCATTCAACCTATTGGCCAATACCCCTACCAAGGTGTTCAGTCTGCTAACTCTGGAATGCTTTTTACTTATCCTGGGGCACCCACTGTTATTGCACCTCTAGTTGCTTATTCTGGGGCACCCTACACTTCATATGGGGTCCAATTTGGCCAGACTATTAATCAGACGGTTAATCCTAGATTGATGCGCCCTGCTCAAGTATTCCCGCGATATGCTACTCGTCAGATTCATCCTCAAGCAACTCGGGCTCCTACGCCATACTATTCATTCTCGCATGTTGCTGCAACCCAATATCAACAGCCTCCTCAAACTCACAATCAGCAAGCCCGAGGCCGAGAGCGTCAGAATCAGCACAAGCCCCGGAACAATCTAGAACAAAGGAATGCTCCTCTAGATCCGATTCCTGTGACCTACAGTTAACTTCTGCCATATCTGGTTCAGAACTCGCTGGTGGTTCCCAAAGCTCTAAAGCCTCCTCCAAAGCCATTCCCACCTGAGTATGATCCCAATGTGCAATGCGGATATCATGCTGGGTCGGCTGGACATTCGACTGAGGATTGCAACGCTTTCAAAGCTAAGGTCCAACAGTTGATTGACAAGAAACTCTTGACTGTTCAAGATGAGAAACTGTGGGTGAAAGGAAATCTCTTGTATGGTTAGAGGCCAAGATTGCAAAGGCATCCCTTGAAATAATTGATCAAGCCTGAGAGCATTTCCTTAATATCGACAATTATCATGTCATTCCATCATTTCCATTTGTAATTTTTTTGTTTGTCAAGAATTGTTCATTTGTAAAACTTGTTTGTTTTCAGATGATAATAATAATGAAATGAATATGCATGTTTTGAATAAATTCATTCGTGTTCACTCATACTTTTTATCAATATCGCATATTTGATCAAGCAAAATAAAAAAGAGAATGATGAAATCAAAAAGACATGAGATCACTGTCTGTATGCTTTTGAATAAAACCTTGCCGACGATGTAAGGCATTTGTTCAAATCCCTAAACACTGGAGGAATAAGGAAGATAATCCTTAGTCAACCCCTTTGGGCCTTGAAGTAGGAGTTTTCTTTCTGAGCATATAAAACCCTCAATCTTAACCAGGGGTAGGGTAGTCTTCAGTTAGTGTGACCACACGTTCAAATTTAAAAAGAGGATTACCCCATTTACGGATCAACCACATATTATCCCTCGCAAGAGGTCGGAAAATCACAAATCTACATTGGATATTCCTCATCGACCAAAGGAATGAGGCAGTCGCAACTCACCCTTACAAATCAAACAAACACATGTCACACAATTTTGTTAAAAAAAATTAACAAAAACAAAAAGCCCGCTAAGTCTAAAACAAATGACTTAGGCAAAAATTAGGGTATCCCGGTAGACTGCAAATTCAATATAATCAGTCTACGCAAAAATTAGGGAAAACAAAAAGAACAAAATAGAGAATCATGAGAAAAATCCTCAATAAGAACAAGTTCGTGTGATCACATGTGACAAAAATAATAGGTGAGTGGTTGCCGCTCCAAAACCCTCATCGGTTCCTTTACCGTCACTTCCATCATTCAAAACCCTCCTTGAAAGGTGAACGATTGTGTCAAGCTAGCTGAACGTAGGACTGGAGAAAATTAAGGAGAATGGGTGGGGTTTAAATAAATTTTGAGCCTTATATCCTTTCTTTCCTAAACCATGAACCAGGCCACGTTACATCCTAAACCATGAACCAGGACACGTTACAACCCTCAAAAGACCTAACTGAAGCAAGGTTTATTTCGAAAGCACACTATAGTGGGATCATGTCCGAATTGACTCCTAAAGGTTTGCTTATCATTTGTGCTGGTATTGACATGGCATTCTAAATGGTGATTCATTCACTATATGTTATAATCTTAGTGAACATACTTGGATTTCAAAACTGACATATGCATGACATTAGCATTATCATTTTCAAAATAAACACTTTTTGCTTGCGAACAAGCACTTGACATCAAGAAAGTTTCCACAATGGAAAGTTTGATCATCTCAAGGGGAAAAACGCCTGAAAACTCTATTGAGGAAAAGGGCCTAGCCACTTTAAGATTCAATCAATCTGGGGCAATTACGTCGATATTCGAAAAATCTCTCAAAGATCAGTTGGTCAGGGGAATTCCTCCAAAGATCGATCAGCCAGGGGCAAAACTAATTCAGAGCTCACATTGGGGAAGGCCACCTCAAAAGCACAAGAAGTCAACCTCTCCAAGAGACAGTTAATCAGGGACACACTATTTTGATACACTAGGGCAACCAGATCAAGATAATCCTGTGACACAACTATTTCCTACCTTGTGACTGGGGCAACCCATGCAGATACCCAACAGACTGAGGCGGAGTCAAGCTACCAAGGTACAAGTTTTCTCCCCTTTTTGAGGCCAGAGCAGTGGTGCATCAACAACTGCTGATCCTGAAGAAGGTGTCGGGGAATCACGTCTTTATAGCTTATACCCTAACCTCAATTCTTTCACCTCCCACAACAAAAAACACTAGAACTATTGCACAGGTCGCTCTCATGCATTAATCACGTCGCTTCACTCATGTGTATCATTCATTTGGCATAGCATGAAGCCTTGACTTAAGCCCGATCATACTTGACATCTTTTCAAAACCCGATCACTGACATTCTGCCTATAGTAATCATCATCGAATAGCATTGCATCCTCAAACACATATCATAATCTTCAACATGGAGCATTACACCTTGTAGGTTCAAACATGCGTCCCAACCAAATCTAATTCTCGTCTGGCACACTTTTCAAGTCCAGTTTGCGTCTGGCATCTTTTTCAAAGTCCAGTTCTCATCTGGTAAACTTTTTCAGAACCTTTTCAATTTTCTGGTCCATCCATAACCTTTCTAGTTCTCTCTGGTCTGTCCATAACCTACAAACATGTGACACTGTATCTTAACTTGCATCATTTGCATAACATGACATCAAGCATCATGTAGAACAACACATACATGGCATATGCATCAAGCATACTCCCTTTCCTTTTGGTCTGATTCATCTCCCCAGCAGATATTCAACACTTCAAACACTCTCAAAACTCTTCTTTTGTCGCCGTCGGCCAAATTTTCGAGCTACTCTTTTATTTAATCCCCTTTTACCTCGAATCATCGAAAAGCTAGCGCAATTCATACATTCAGGTCCAAGAGGATTAAATAGGGGCAACTATCATAACCCGAAATTTGACCTCCCTCTTTTGCCTTTTGCATAAGCATGTGCATTCGCATCGCTGGCATACACATTCACACTTTTCTCTATGGGTTTCTTGTTGCAGGATTTTTAGGTTTTCTAAGCCCGACTAATCGCATCTTCACAAGGTCATCACATCATCAAAATAAGCACAAAATAAAGGTTTCTATGCCTACTCATCAAAACAAGAGGTGGAAAATTGAAACCGGGGCCACAACACTTATTCCTGAGCAATCTGGGAAAATTTTGCCTAGAGTAACCGGTTACTTAATATAGGGTAACCAGTTACTCAGTACAAATTTGCAATTTCTGCTGCATTTTTTGGACAGTAACCTTGCACTATCTTTGTTCTTGGATTCTACATAGTTCTAGCAGCATGGGGAACATTTTAGACATCTCTAGACAACTCAAGACTATTCAAGACACTCCACTTACATTTACTCCAATGCATCACTTGAAATTAAGTACACCATGTTCCTTGATTTCCAAGCATGTCAACCTTTGGATGTGAAACTTACATTGGGATTGCTACCGAGTTAACTTTCTAACTAACCGAGTTAACTGCTTGACTCGGTGAGTCAAGTGTAAATAACTCCTAGCCTACTTCCAAACCACCCAAAGCTAGCTCCTAGCCTAATTCCTAACCTCTCACACTCCAAACCAAAAGTCTATATAAACAAACCTTCAATCATTTTTTAGGGGAGGAACCATTTCACATATTTCACTCTCAATTCTCTTACATTCTCTCTGAATTTTTCTGCAACTTCTTCATCCTCACCTACATTTTCTTCCCAAACCTCACCATAGCTCTTCGCCATTGAAGAATAATCACTTTTCACATTGAAAGTGATTATTTCTTGAGCTTAACCTTCATCACCTTGCAATTATACTTCGATTTCTGGAGTTTTATTAGCTTTCGGATTCATCTCAAGTGATTGCTTCAAGATTCAACGGTCCGTATTCGTATTTCGGAGTTTCGTCGTAATTTTCTCGGGTTCGGTACGATTCGGCTATAATTGAAGATTCCTCTGGTTTTCTTTGATTATCTGCACCAAGATCTCTTTGCAATAATTACCAAGCCAATCCTCCGGCTTGTAGGTTGGTAGATCTCATTCATTTTACTGTTTCGAACGTTTTCATATCATTCACGATGTAGTTTCGAAGCTTTTTGCGTGTGAATTGATTATGCCATTGCTTGATCCATGATCTTGATGTGTTAATTGATTCCTTCATTGTTTATTTGTTGTTTTTAAGCTTGATTTTCATGCACAAATTCATACCCTAGCATGTGGTACTTTGAACAAGTGATTTGGATGCGTTAAGTGCTTTTTCAAAAGTTATTTTTGCCACTGTTACAGTGGTAACCGGTTACTCAATACAGGATAACCGATTACTCTTCACAAATTTTGCACCAGCGCTGCTTTTTTCAACTGAGTAATCGGCTACTCAATATAGGATAACCGGTTACCCTGCACAATTTTCACCAAATTTGCTGTTTTCAAGCAAGTAACCGGTTACTCAATTTAGAGTAACCGGTTACCACTGTAACAGAGTGCCTCTTTTTAGTGTTTTTCAAGCTTGTTTGCCATGTTCTCTCCTTCTAACTTCCATGGATTGATATGTTTGATTTTTATGGATGTTTTAGGTGCTGTTTCACTTCAGTTTAAAGCATGATTGTGAATTTTCCGATCTTTCGATTTCATAATTATGCTCATTCTTGACATTGCATGCATATGCTCATTCTTGCACATTTTTATTCGTATGATACATGATTTGTAATGCATGCTAAATGTTATTTGGTACTGTTTTGCACTTTCATTCATGTTTGTATTAGGTTTATTCTTCAAAGAATAAGCTTAATCTTGTACAATCAATAATGCACCCTTTGCTTTAATAATTTTTCAATTCATTTTGGAAAATTATTAGCATATTCTTGCCTTGTGATTAATTAATCGAAACTTCGTTTCGATTATTGATCCTCCCTTTGGCGTTTCTCTTTAGGTTTCCTTTAGAGATTTCTTTCTCTCTTCCCCCGCGGAGTTGGAGTTTCGCACGGCGCACTAGAGCACGCCGCATTGGAGCACTGTACAAATTGGAGCTGTTACGTGGTCCGTTTCAATTTCCGCACTATACTTTGAGTGCTAGAGAAGGAATGAGAATGAATTTGTCCTACCCTCATTCTGGCTATTTCTTGGGTAAGGGCGTCTGGCCCTCTCGCTGAGAATAGTCACCTCTATCCTCAAGTTGTAGTGTTTCTCCTTCCCCAGTCAAGTCAATCCTTGATCACTCTTACTCTTCCAATCTCTCTTTTGAACCATCACCATCCTCTTTGTTAAAGATCATTGCCTTGAGTTAGCACCCATCTCATGCCTCATCTGTCTTTTTCTTGTGGTTAGTCATTGCTTTCTTTGATTCCCCTGAAGAGTCTCATCCATTTTCTTCGGTTAACCACAATTTTTCTGTTAAACACAGAAACCCTAGTGGAGTTCGCAACCTTCTCTTGGTTCCTCTCCCTTTGATTGGTTAACCACTGCCAGTCAGTTAAAACACCAATTTGCACTTCTTCTCAGTTAACCACAGTTTACCTGTTAATATATTGAGTTTCCTTTTGGGTTAATCACTTTTCCTTGGTTTATCACATTTTTCTTCAGTTAACCACAATTTACCTGTTAATATACTGAGTTTCTTTTTGGGTTAATCACCTTTCCTTGGTTAATCAGCATTTTATTCAGTTAACCACAGCCTGCCTGTTAAAATCCTGAGCTCCTTTTGAGTTAATAACCTTCTCTTGGTTAGTCACTCGTTTCTTTTCGGTTAATCCCGGTCTCTCTGTTAACACTGAATCCTCAGCGGTTAGCAACCTCTTTGGCTTCATTACCCTCTTTCGTTGGCCGAGTACTGTTTGTTCAGTTCGTACTAACATCGTCCTTTGGGTCACGACCTTCGCTTGGTCCCATACCCGTTCTTTGGGTCACGACCTTCGCTTGGTCCCACACCCATTCTTTAGGTTACGACCTTCGCTTAGTCCCACACCCGTCCTTTGGGTCATGACCTTCGCTTGGTCCCACACCCGTCTTTCGGGTCACGACTTTCACTTGGTCCCACACCCGTCCTTTGGGTCACGACCTTTGCTTGGTCCCACACCCGTCCTTTGGGTCACGACCTTCGCTGGTTCCACACCTGTCCTTTGGGTCACGACCTTCACTTGGTCCCACACCCGTCTTTTGGGTCACGACCTTCGCTTGGTCCCACACCCGTCCTTTGGGTCACGATCTTCGCTTGGTCTCACACCCGTTCTTTGGGTTACGACATTCGTTTGGTTCTACACTCGTTCTTTTGGTTGATCATAGTCTATCTGTTAACCTTTCTCCCCGCTTGATTGCAATCTTTTCCTTCCTCGGTTAACCACTGTTTTTCAGTTAATATACCGAAATCCCCTCAGGGTCCAAACACTTTTTCTTGGTTCCATACTCTTTCTTTTGGTTCATCACAACCTGTCTGTTGACACCAACTCCTTTTTCCCACAGAGTCTTACTCTCTTTCCTCGGTTAACCGCTGTTTATCAGTTAATATACCGAGTCTTTTATCCTCTTGGTTTTGACACCATCCCTTTATTTGTTTCCCAATAGGGTCGCTTACCCTCTAATCCCCATCACGATCACTTTGTTCTCTTACTCCCCAGTGGAGTCTCTTTCTATTCCTTTTGCTCCTTTATCTTCCTGGTTTCGACACCATTCTTGCACTTTATCCTCAGCATAATCTCTATTCTTTTCTTTTGCACTTCTTTCTTGGTTTTGACACCAATTCTTTTGCATCCCCAACGGATTTTTTCTCTATCTTCTTTTGCTCTTGATTTTGACACCATTTTCCTTTTCCTTTTCCGTCTTGGTTCCCTGAACTAAGGAAGCTCTGATTCTGCATTCATTCGAATGTCAGATACGTAGGCACGAGATCGCGATGATCTTGGCGAGCACACCCTTCCACCTTCTTCCATTTTCCTTCTCTTTTTCCTGGTTCCATGAACTACGGAGCTCTGATTTCCTCATTGCACTATGAGGGTATATAGGCACGAGGGCCCTAATCCTCCGCGAGCACTTTCTCTGCTTTCTTTCTTTCTCTCTCCTCTTCTTTTAGCTAGAAGTCTTTAGATAGATAACACATCCAAGCCTAGAAGCAAGCGAAATGGTTCCCTCGAGTACGACAGATGCGTAAGGTGCTAGTACCTTCCTTTCGCATAACTGACCCCTGTTTCTGTTTCTCTTCTCCTTGGGTTTTATCGATATTTTCCCTGTCCTTTAGGGCTAAATAAAGTTTGGTGGCGACTCTGTTGTATCTTTAAGTGTGCGATTCACTCGGGTATAAACCAGCCATCTTCAATCGTGAATGGTGAATACCAAAATTCAAACCTCTCCCCCTCTATTTTGTGCTTGAAGTGACTTGTCTAGCTATTTCTTATAAGTTGTAGTGTTGTAACATGTACCATGCTTGTAGAGGAAGTTATATACATCCCACAGTTACACCTACAATTTTTCATTCTGGATTAATCCACAAAACACATGCATTGTTGCAACCAAAACATTTCATTTGAAATAAACTATGATATTAATAATGACAAAAATAGTGGTCAAACTTTTAATACTATGAGCCTGTTTGTTTTAGCCTTAAAAATAGATTGTTTTATCTTAAAAAATGAATGTTTAACCGTTTTTTAAATATATTACAAGTTTTTTGTATTTGTTTTTTTTAAATTAAAAAACTAATTAATGTTGACATCTTACAACATAAACATACATTATTGAAGCTCAAAACATAGTTGAAATCACAATTTTTTTTAAAAAGTTGTATCTTAAAAATGGTTTTTATGAAAATTTATTTTAAATAACTTCAAAATTAATTGATTTTTTTTGAAATTTTGATTTGAAACATCTAAAATAATATTTTAAAAATAATTATTTAAATCAAATTTTTATTTGAAACTTATATAAATAGTTTCTTTATAATTTATTTTTACATAAAACTATATTACATTATAAAAATCATTTTTAAAAAATTTAAAACAAACGGGTCACATAACCTTTGCAGATGAAAGTCAGATGAGTATACGATACCTAGATATGCATGGACAACTTGCATATAAGTTTAGTTTTTGTTGCCATTATCCAGATCTGGATTTCTATAACTCTCTATAACAAATCGGGCTATAAGATTGTAAGTGTAAATGAAAATATGATCATAACGGTAATGCCAACTTTCCATCCAAGTTGAGCAATTGTGCATGCTAGAGCCAACACTCCTGCACCCACTACCACTGTTTAGGGTCGGCCCAAGTCCAAGACGAGTGAGGTCATTGCCATAGGCATCAGTATCATAAAAAATAGATCTCTAAATTTATATAATTAGCACGAGTTTTCAATTAAATTCAACAAAACATGATTGCCGAGTGGAGAAGAATGTGGTCCAACAGACAATAGTACATGTGTGTTTTTACCATTTCTTACATAACTTATCTCTAGTATATATCTCAACGACATAATTTTGTGAAATCAATCAAATTGTAAAATTTCATTAAAAAAAATTAAAACAAATGATAATATATATATATATATATATATATATATATATATATATATATAATTTAAATTATTTAATTGATATCAGATACAAATAGCTACATCTTTAAGCTATTGTTATTTAAATTCTTAAATATGAATAGAGAATAATCTGTCAATCCTTCATCATATAAAAAAGTGCCAAACTTTATTAAAGATAAAATTATTGATCGTGTATTATATTATAAAGTGTCAAACTTTATAGGAGAGTATATTTACTAGAATACATATCGTACTAAATAAATTCAATTGAAATTGTATATTGTTATAAATGGTTTTGTTTGGTGACTTTTGATTGGATCAATATTCTTGTTGTCGCATCACTAGTTGTTGTATATAATGATATTGTTCTTTTTATTAAAAGGCAATGGAATTAAATCACTAGAGTATAAGAGGTATTCCAACATTTTCAGACGCATCCGAACATTACTTTCTGCTGATACAATTGAGCGGAGTCACAAATCACTCGTAATAAGAACTGGAAGGAGCAATAAAAGATAAAGAACACAACCACCTCCACGAAAGAAACTTAATATTATTGACCAACTCAATAACACTAAGAGGATCATTTCTAAAAATAAGGTTGTTTCTACACCTGTCGCTTTCCGTGCTCTGCTGCCAAAATCAGCGAAAGAAGCACCGGTTAACAACTTAGTATCCACTGCTATACCCGTCCACATCTCAACACCTTTCCAAACACTTTTTGCAAATGGGCACTCAAGGAACAGATGACAAGAAGATTCTCCCGCAACCAATGCATTCCGAACCCCGACTCCCACACAAGATACCTCTCTTAGCCAATTGATCCCTAGTAGCTAGTCTATCCCAAAATAGCCTCCACAAGAAAACTTGAACTTTAGATGGAAGCTTAGAATTCCAAACACTCTTCATGCTTGTTGTAGTAACCGTGTCTATCTCAACATCATTCCCGACCTGCAACAGAGAAGCGAAACAAGAAAAAACAGTGAAGACGTCATCTTCTCCAACTGACCAAGCAAACGAATCCTCTCTAAGAACATCTTGCACCGCATCGTTAAGCAAAAGATAGATCTTCTCCATCTCCCTGCTCTCCTCCGTCCTAGTAGAAAAATAGGCAAATCGCACTTCCAAACCTAACCTTCCTCACACCTAAATTTTGTTTCTGCAACACTCTTTGTCTTGAATGGAAACACACAAAAAAGAGCAGGAAAAGTCTCCTTAAGAGGGCTACTATCTAACCAACTACAATACCAAAAGGGAACTGACCTTCCATGGCCCAAGGAGCAAGAAATAAAACCAGAAAACAGGCCATCCATGTACTGCTTATCAAAACCTATCATCATTAAATCTTGCCACCATATATAATCCGAATTTCTTCTAATGTTACCATCGTTGCATAGTACAAATACTTCAAGATTCAGTGCTTGTCGTGCGTATTTGAACTCGAGAATTCCCCTCCAAAGAGCACCAGCTTTAAAAATAATTCTCCATTTCCATTTAAGAATAATAGCTTTGTTAAAAGTTTCAATGTCTTTGATCCCAACACCACCACGATTCTTCGGTAAGTAGACCCGCTTCCAGCTTATCCAATGTATATTCCTTTTATCCGACAATCTTCCCCAAAGAAAATTAGCTTGGATTTTAGAAATATCCTTGATAATATACGCTGAAACCTTATAAAAAGATAGTGAGAAAAACGGAATGGAATTCAAAACTGAGTTGATCAATGTAACTCTTCCCCCGATAGATAAATTTTTGCCTTTCCAAACCGACAACCTATTCCTAAAAACATCAAGAAGCTGCTTCCACATGCTAATCTTCCGCGGACTGTCTCTGACCATAATTCCTAAGAACTTGAATGGCAGCTTGCTCACCTCACAATGTAAGAATACCGCTGCAGCCTCCATGAAACCACTCTTTAGATTGACACCAAAATTCTTACTCTTGAAGAAATTAACTTTAAGACCGAAAACCATTTCAAAGCCTCTTAGAACCGCCTTCACACCCAAAGATTGTTCCAACTCCCCTCTCCAACAAACATAGTGCCGTCAGCAAGTTGGACGACACTATGCGAGACTCCCTCTGTTGTTAGGGGAAGATTTCTACTAGGGAGCATTGAACATTGTGGGACTTTCCTTTTAGAGCAAGACCTTTGTGAGAGACACACTACATACTCACCCAAAACCTTAAGGTGATAGGTGTTTGGGTTCTCCCACTTATAAATGCTCAAGTCACCACATTCCTATCCAATGTGGGACTATTATCTACAGTACTCACACTTGTTAATACTTAACACTCCCCCTCAAGTGTGAGTTTATCCACAATGCTCCCTCTTAAGCGGAAGCTTTAACTGTGCAACTGCATTTCTGTTGTGTGTTTCTTACTCAACGGGACACCTCCTAACCACCACCTGTGGGGAGTACTTTCGATACAAGTAAGCTGGTCCTTTACTCGAACCAAAGGCTCTGATACCACTGTTAGGGGAAGATTTCTACTAGGGAGCATTGAACATTGTGGGAGTTTGCTTTTAGAGCAAGACCTTTGTGAGAGAGACACCACATACTCACTCAAAACCTTAAGGTGATAGGTGTGTGGGTTCTCCCACTTATAAATGCTCAAGTCACCACATTCCTATCCAATGTGGGACTATTATCCATAATACTCACACTTGTTAATACTTAACATATGTCACTTCAAAACCTTTAAACAAAGCCAAATCCCCTGCCTTCTTAATAAGACCATTCAATCCTTCCATAACCAAAATGAATAAAAATAGAGACAAAGGGTCCCCCTGTCTTAACCCTTTGGAAACACTAAAATTTATCGTAGCACTTCCGTTGGCATGAACCGACATGGTTCTGTTAAACATTAACGACTCCATCCACTTTAAGCAACACATGCCAAACTTCATCTTAACCATAAAAAATCTGAGGAAATCCCAACTTACACAATCATAAGCCCTCTCAAAATCCGCTTTCAAAATGAAATATTCTTTCTTGGAACGTTTCACAAAATCCAAGATCTCGTTGACGACTACGACTCCATCAAACATACTTCTTCCCAAAACAAAAGTACATGCTCCTTGGAAACAAGGTTACCGATGACAAGCTTCAACTGATTAGCCAACACTTTAGACAAAATCTTTTGCAAAGAGCTAACCAAACAAATAGGTCTATAATTCAACAACACTTGAGAATTAGAGATCTTAGAAGTAATCATCAAAAAAGACGTCATGGCCACCTTAGATATTGTTATTTATAATGCATACGTTTAATATTGTAATTTATGTTCTTTGTTTTCAGGTATATTTAATTAGAGAATATCTAATTGATTTTGTAATTGTATTCTTGATTTTTTAAAATTGAATTATTTTACAAAATATTTACGTAATTAACTAATATGAGATTGGTACACACTATTTTACATTACATATTTTCAAATTTTGAATCCAAAATAATATTTTTGTAATCTTTATTTTATAATACTAGTAATATTACTTATTTTTTTTTAATTATTGTTTGCCTGGAAAATTTACAAACAACCGCTGATCTCCTAATTTCTATAAAAATTAGTTTACTTGCAGGACCGATCAAACAAATCCTAGGACAATGTGCTTTTAATGATTTTGACAATTTGTATGAAAATAAAACCTTTTATTCATTGAATTCATCATCGTTTGTATAAACTGATGTATTTCGACTGAAAAGTAATGCAAACTTGGCTTTTTGAAAGAAATGGCGAAAATGTAAATAAATTGCAGGAATGAAATTGCAGAAAATGTAAAGGGAATTGCAAATGAATAACTTAGAACTTCATTAAAATGCAAGGAATAAAACTGGTGTTTTTCAAATGTACATTTTCTCTGCATTCAATCATGGCATCCTCCGCAGCTCCCCAAGTCACGAGTAAAGATTCCAAGAAATCTAAAAACTTACCACCTGTCCACAAGATTCTTGGTCCAAAGGTGGTGGGAATCAATAATATATACAAGAGCCTCCAAATGAAGAGGAGAAAAGACGTATTTACCAGTCTCAGGTACTGATTCCTATTTTAATTTCTGGTAAATCTTATGCAATGTTAGGACCCTTACCTGATTTATCTCTAGATCCTGTAAAGTGAGAGAATTCTTTCCAACTTACCATTGTTACAAACCCATAGCAAACGGAGTTAGGCCTAGAACTGATAAGGAGAAAATCATAGATGAAAAATCCAAAGTAGATGGCCAAGGATCACCCTCTGAAGAAGCCATAAATCTAGGGTACATGAATAACTTTAGAATCTTTAGGTCTTGTCATTTGTCGAAAGACCCATCTGATTACTTAGCTTGGCTAGAGAAAATAGAGGCAGTCAAAGCTGATACCTGGAAAACTATGGGCATTTTCGACCTTATCCAACTGTCGAAAGTAGGACCTGGATATTGTCCGTCTATGCTCTTAGCTTCCCTTTACTTCTGGGACAGTACCTATAACAATTTCCCCCTTCCTTGTGGAATAATCACCCCCACTCTCTTCGATGTAGCGGCCATAACTGACCTTAGTCCACTAGGGGTGGATTATGACCCCAACCTTCTATCTAATGACTCTATAGGATTCGACACAAATAAGGCTACCTTCACACGTGACCTTCTTAGCCCTTTGGATGTCAAGATGTATCTTTTGCTCCAGATCTCTTCAAGTGGCGAAACGCTATATTACAATGGCTAATCAGCTTCATGCTGGACATCAACTGTGTCTCAGTGAGATCATCCTGGCGAATCTATACGAATCTCTTGGCGAAGGGGTTACCTTTCTGAAGAATATCAAGGAAAAAGGAAGTCTTTTGTTGTCAAGACCCTTTTGTGAGAGCAAGAGTTGTCTCTACAAGTCAATCTATGTTTTGATGATAACAATACGTATTTGTGAAAAAACCATTTTATGTTCTAACGTGTGTTGTGTGCAGATCATAATTATAGAAAATATCATATCCAACAAGCACCAGCCAGATGAGCGTAATTGATAATATGCGAAGTTACTATGTGTGACACAAGTTGCAAGAAGCAAGAACGCTTCTGTATCTGATCATGATCAGTCAGATCCAAGGATGCCGATATTGCTGTTGCAATGCTCTTATGGATGCTCACTGAAAGTGGTTGTGATTCTGAAGATTGCGAAGCTTCTGAAGAAGAGAACCGAAGTGCTGAAAACTCTCATGACTTGAAGTTCTGAAGGCGGAAGGCTCTGAAGACCAAGTGCAGAAAGACTCTGAAGACTTATGTGTTCTGAAGATTAAGGTTCTGAAGATCAAATATTGAAGACTCTGAAGACAGATTCCTAATGGACAAGTTCTGAAGTTTCAGAAAACTTGAAAAAGTAATGGATAACGTGCTCAAAGACAAGTGCTGAAGTTTTGAAGACTAATTCCTAATGGACTTCTTCAAATAACTGAAGACTTGACGTATCAGATATCCTATTAAGGAGACTTTACTCATGCTTCATTAATTAACCATCAGAAGCCTCTGAAGTTCAGAAGTCACATGTTACCATTGTGAGTAACTGTACACGACGCCCAAGAAAGATATATCCCGTCACTTCTCCCACAGCAAAAAGGAGATGCGTCAGTACAACTCATTATTACACAACGTCTCTTTTCCAACAGCCAACAGTATTTTAAATGGCTATATTTCTACTGGGCTATTTAAAGGAAAGAGTATTCGCTTCTGAAGGAATCGATTCATTCCATCAAAGGTGAATTGATCAAGTCATTGTGTGAAGATAGCAACAACGATGAGATCTCGTAGTAACACTTAGAATATCCAAAGCTATCACCATTTACACTTGGCCATTGTTGTTGAAGCTTAAAGATCATCATTCAACAAAACAACAATGAATTGGTACAGAAGCTGTTGAGGAAGAAGACAACATTGCAAATCAGTCAAGTCATCAACCACCTTCTCGTCAGCGCTACATTGAAGATCTGAAGCAAGGAGTTGTTGCTCAATTCTTGCTCACCCAAGATGATGATGAAGAAGAAGTCGTACAAGATGTCAACAACTATCAAATCATTATACATCTCTGTAGTTTCTTAGAATAGGCAAGGAGCTGCTGCTCACATCTTGCTCGAACACTTGTGTGTTCTTTGTACTTAAACTTAGGAGTAATCTGCTTGTTAAGAAGCATATTTGTAATCTCCTGTAAAACTAATTCTTGGTGAATTAGGATTCCTTGAGTGGTCAGTGTGACTAGAGACTCGAGAAGACAATTGCGAGATGTCATTGTGGGAAAAGCCTGAAATAGGGTCAGTAGCGTTATATTCATTGCGATGAATCCCTGAACGTCTAGATGTGAAAGCCTAGCAGTAGATCTTGCGAGATTGGAACCTGCAGGTCAATGTTTGTTATATTCATTAAGTTGAATCCCTGAACAGTTCATTGCATGTTAGTTACAGTGCGGCTGTGCAAGTGGTTAGTCACCGGCTGTTGCCCGTGCATCTGTAATCGAGATTGATTATAGTGGATTAAGACCTTGTGTTCAAGGCAAAATCACCTAAGGAGGGTGGACTAGATTAGCCTTTGTGGTGAACCAGGATATATCGTGTGTCCTTTACTCTTATGTTTAATATCTTTGTTTATGTTCTATATTGAGTATCAGAACCCTACATAAGTAAGTCAGAGCCTTGCAACTCTGATAAGCTTCCACTCTGCAAGTTCTGAATGATGTACACAGCGTTTAGACTCTTGTTGGTTCTTATGCTTCATGCAAGGCAAGTTTGAATGTTACTTCGCAAGTCAGAGTCTCTCAACGAACTCTGATGTTATCTCAGCGTCTTAACAACAAGAAGCAAAAAGTTGTCAAAAGAGTAAATACACAATCCAAACCCCCCTTTCTTGTGTCTTTCTCGCACCTTAATTGGTATCAGAGCTCCGGTTCTGTTATTAATGGATATCAAACACTTAACGGTGTCAGAAAAAGATCCAGATGCGGTGCGTAGAAATACTCTGGGTGAGATTGAAATCCAGTACAATTTCTGTAACAGTTCAGAAGATGACTGTGTACAAAATTGTAATCAATCTGAGTACTTGAGCAAATCACTGATTCTGGAAGTTTTTGCAATTGTCAAACGACTAAATCTTCCTCACTTAAGTTTTAACGAAGATTGAAGAATCAGTTGATAAGATAGATTCATCAGATAAGAAGTAGTATCTGTTGAATGTTTATCTTGGAAGATACGTGTGGATGAACCACGTATTTGCTGAAAGTTGAATCATCAGAAAACAAGAAGTCTTGTTTGCTGAAGATTAATTCTTTATGAGTTTTTGAGATGTTTTCAAGAAACGAATTAGATCCACCCTTGACTTTCTCATTTTAAGCTCATTCAGAACTTCTTCATGTAAAGAAGAAAGATTGTTTTTCTATGATTTTGAACTTTAGAGTGAACTCTGTTGGAGTCAGAAAATCTGAAGAATTCAAACTCATAGAAATGATTCAACATCTGAATCTTGAATGATCAGAAGTTAAAAGATTCAATGAAGAACTGAATATTGTTTTCATGGAGAGCTATGCAGAAAAATGAAAGAATATTCAGGAAGAAGAATGTCAAGGATTCATCAAATGCATAATCAAGAATGAACTCTTAAGTTTTGTTTGAATCAACATAAGTAAGTTCTGATAACTTGAAACTATCTCTCAAGTGTATCAAATGTTAATGATCAGATAACTATCTGATAAGTTGTTCAGAACCTCTCATACACTGGAATCAGAAGATGTCAAACCAGACACTTAAGTTTTCTACTCAAAGTCAAAAAGAATTTAAGTTACTGATGTCCTTCAAAAGGAAGAAATCAGTTAACATTCTGATCAGAAGTAGATATGCTGGACTATTTCTATAATAAGAAAGATCAGCATTGTGAGATCAAGAAAATATCATGCAAACTAGGTTACATATTAACCACATGTCCCATGATACTTGGTTCTAACTCTGTGTGTGTCTGGAGAAACAAAGTCAAATAAAGCTATGAAATGGAAATCGATTCTCTTAGCTCATAATAGTTCATGATTAAGCTAAAAACCTATTGATCTTCTAAAAACCAGAAAGCTTGGTGGAAGCTTGCTGTTCTAACAATGAAGATTCAGAATCTCTGATTGGTTGTTCTCAAATGTCAGATGAATAACCCTGCATTAAAGACAGAATCATCTGGAATATGATTCTTGAAGATCAGAATGGAAGAAATGTCAAATGACTTCAAACTCCGATCTTTGAGAGAATCAGCAAGTGTTCAACGGACACTCAGAAGGAAGCAGGAAATGAAATTAATGATCAGAAGATCAGCATTGAAGTCAGAATACAAAGGCAAACCCCTGAAGAATGTGGGAACCAGCAGCAAGTCACTCAGATGCAAACAAATTCAGAAAGATGATGATCAGTAGTTCTGAGTCAGAACTAAATACAAAGTACGATGATAGAGATTTTAGAATATCCAAGGTACGACTCCTTTCACTTAAACTAAAAATATATGATCTGAAATATTCCTGTCTTATAAGAAAAATCTTTTGACTATACGTGCACTCAAAAGTAACTTTAATTGCACATCTTGGGTAATCATAACATATCTCTGACAACACAAGCTCTTTAGAAATCTTAATAAAATCTTTCTTGTTCTTGATCTATGTTTTTCTCTAGACTAGGCACAACTCATCCTATCTATTTATGAGTATAAAAATAAGCTTCTCCCAGTCAAATAATTTCATACCTAAATCCTTATTTCATAAAACATAAGGGTCAAAACTTTGTTGTCCATCCATCATCATGCCTTTACTAACCTTTCTAGGAAACCAAGACCTCCTTGAACTCATTCCTGAAAAATAGTTTGTAATCAACACCCCTCCTTTTCTGAGTGACATTGCTTGCAGTCTAGCAGATGTGATGTACACTCAACAATGAACTAGATACTCCATGATGCTAGAAAAACCTATCTACGTAAATCTTGTTAAGGATTTCTGGAAACATGCTGACCTTGATCTTGAAAGCAAGCGTATCACCTCCTTTGTTTTTGAAATCCCAATCACCATCAATCCGTTCTCAGTCACTCTTGCAACTGGATGTGAGAATGTTGGAATCCCTGTTGATTTTGACAAACACAAATTTTTTTGCTGCTAAAAATTTTGCATCCCTTCATGACCTAACTTTAGGATACATACCCTTCAATCCTGAAAATCTCCTACCCATTCCCAAAGCTTGGTACAAACTCACGTTGTCCAATTTTCTTCCTAGAGGAGAAAGTCATGACTTACTTAGATTTCATGACCATGAATTCATTTATTTACTAATGAATGAATTTCAGATAAACCTTCCACTCACTATCTTCAACTGTCTCTGGAAATCCATCTTTGAGTCCAGAAACCTCACAAAGTCCTACATTCCTTATGGAAGAGTTTTGTCTAAGATTTTCTTTAGAGATGGAATTGTGGACATGATCAAAGAGAAAATTGAAGAAGATGGTCCTGAAAGCCTTCCAAATCTGCTTGTTGAAGACTAAGTGTGAAATCTTTAGCAACTAGAAAAACTATCTCTGTTTAATCTAGGTCTGGATTTGATTATTATTTTAATTGTATTTTGTCTAGGTAGTTGTATTCAGGTTGTTTCTAAACGATTTAGGGTAAATGAAGTGTCAAGCCTATTACCTAAATCAATGAAATATCTCTTCTTTGTTATTCTAAGAATATGAGATTCTCTCATGACTAACCATTAATTGGAATTAAGAAAATTAAGTATCTGACAAAGCATTTATTGATATCGAAAGATATTTGAAAGATCTTTGAGTGGCTCAAGAAACCGTCATTATTAACTTATCAGCCCTTTGGCCACTCACTGTAAAACAGTTGTTAACACATTAACTCTTCCCAAATAAATCGGTAACTGCTCCGTTTTTCTTTTCCCACACAGATACAACCCTTAGTATACTCTAAGTAATCATAACCTACCTAGAAAATAGTAAACACAAATCCTTTGCACCAAACCAGTTACTCTCTTCACTCTGACTCACTATAAATAGTTGGACGTTTCCCTTGCATAACTCATCCCCAAAACTAAACTCCTTCTCTGATAAACCTCTCATTTCAACAAGATAATGAACTCTCAAAGAAATGGCCCTACCATCTTAGGCAGAAAAGAAAATTTACATGTTATTTCAGAGAAAAGACCAAACCTCGCTCGTCTCGAAAACAATGGCTTAGAGCTAATAAGAAGCATGCAAGCTCAGTCTTGGCAGTGCTATTACTCCCAACTGAATGGTCCAATCTTTACTAACCTTGTTAAAGAATTCTGGAATTATGCTAGCGTTAGCACTGATGGAAACACCATCTGGTCTGAGGTTCATTATCGCCCCATTGCTATCTTTGTTGCCTCGATAGAGAAAATCATTGGGTGTGTCTCCGACGGAGTCACGATTGATCACTTTCAATCTGACTTAAGCATGGTGGAGAGATGTAGAATCTTGTTTGATGATTCAGTTCCATACGAACCGAATAATCCTAAGAAACTCCTTCCTGCTCCAAAAACTTGGTTCAAATTTTCACTGATCAACCTTCGTCCACGCGCGTCTGCGAGAAGCACTATGACTCATGATGACAGAATCTTCGTCTTTCTTCTAACACATCAAGTTAGAATAGACCTTCCCAAGACTATCTTTAACCACATGAGACACTCTATCAGAACCTCAAGGAATCAGATGCATGCCTACATTCCATATGGGAGAATAATATCTGAGATAATTTGGAAAGAAAAGGCCTGGGGATTAATAAGCAGGCTTGGACCTGGATCCTCACCAGAAGATACCAGATGTGAACGAGTGGATAAAATAGAAGATTTTGATGATTAAGCTTTAAACCTTAGAAAATCTCAAATTGTTTTTGTGTAGTTTTGTGTTGATGGTTCTATATTATGTTAATCTATGAATCAATGATGCTTCCTGTTTTATCATCTATAATCATATCAGTATTAAATCCATAACCTAAATTTTTATCATACTCTGAGATGCATACATTGCTTAAGTAAAACATTTAAAACATTATCATAACCCAACGATGATCGATAACCTAACAACCTTCAAGGATAATGCTATCACAAGAATTCAGAACCTAATAGATGCCTCCAGTTCAAGCATAGATCCCTTAAGTGAGAAACATCTGGACTGAGTTCCATGAATGTATCTCAGAAGAAATTGTAAGAGGCTAGCAATTACTCAAGCAGAAGAAAAACTGCATGCCTCAAGAACTGATGATTCTGAAAACTTACTATCACCTTCCTCATCATCATTAGGCTCCTTTTAGTCTAATCCTTAGGAACCCATCGTCATCATCATTTTGTAGTTCGGTATTAATGCTATAACTAATCTCTGAAGATGTTGATCACTAGAACTGTTCCTTATGATAATATCTTTTGAGTCTATTTATGTTCACTATCATATGCTTAAATGCTCAGATGCTCTATAACTTTTTGATGATGTCAAAAAGGGGGAGAAAGAATATGATTTTGATTGATGAATATATGAATATTGAAAGAAATCTTAAAGAAAAGTAAAGAATGCAACTCAAACAAGTAATCAGTTATATAAAACGCGTTACTACTAACGTTTGTTGTTTGATGTTTATCCGAGGAACTCTAAACAAGTTCACTAGGCATTCTAAGACAGGTTAAGAAAGAAGTTGTACACTTCGTGATGCTTACCTGGTTCAGATGCTGTAAGCTGTCTAAGTATCAGAAGAAGAAACTCTGAAAGCAGTCAAGACAAAGTATACATTTCAAGATGCTTACTCAGAAGAACTGTGCAAATCAGAAGACAAAGAGCTATCTGAAGATCCGAATTGAAGATCCTAGAACAAGCAGTCCTGATGTTTACTAAGAACCAATTAAGAAGGAAAATGATTTGGTATCAGACTAAATCAACAATTGGTAATCAGAATCAGACTCAGTACACACAAAGATTGGTATCAGACTCAGTTTGCAGTAATATCAATCAGAGCTAAGCTGTATAATGCCTTCAATACCTTCAATGGTATCAATCTCAGCACTCTAAGGAAATACCCTTCAAGTAGTATAAGAAGAATACATTCACTTGGTATCAAACTCAACTTACTCTAGTATAAGACTCAGCACATCACGTGGTATCAGACCAGAATCAAATCATGAGTACCAGATTTAGAATCAAGGGTTGATTGATCACTATAATTAAACCTTTAATTAGTATCTGATAAAAAATCAAGCCTTGATGAACCACTGAGTTGTGACAGTAACAAGGTTCTGAGATGAAGACCTGTGTTCAAAAGTCAAACTCTGAAAAAGTCATGATCTACATTGGTGATTAAAATCTTACCATCCTGAATTATGATTCTGAAGATCCCAATATCTGACTTATAGAAATTAGGGGGAGACTGCCCTGAAGATCCAATTGCAAAATCTTAAATCTTCACAAAGTCTGAAACTCAGGGGGAGTTTCTTAAAAGACGGTGTTTGTCTCTGATAGGTAGCAAGGCTATGTTATCAGATAAGAACTGATCTGCTTGTGCTTAAATGAATCCGCTGAAAGGTAGAAATGCTTTATAAGTCTCTGAAGGTTATAAGCTTTGATACGACTACAAAGGAACTGAGTTCTGAAGATCTAAAGATGGAAGTTCTGATGAACTAGTCCAGATGCTGAAGACTTATGTCTCCTTAAAAGACAAGATAGAGAAGTAGTCCTTTTCTATTCTTTGTTCTGGCAACTCAAGTTGTTATTATGTATATCTTTGGATCATAGAAGATTCTAGATGATCATAGATAAAACTTTGAGGATAACACATTCAGGGGGAGCTGTTGTTCCAGACTCTGAATATGTTTTGTTTGGTGATTACCTTGTCTAAAATGTTCAATCAAAATACTTGGTTTTGTCATCATCTAAAAGGGGGAGATTGTGAGAGCAAGAGTTGTCTCTACAAGTCGATCTATGTTTTGATGATAACAATACGTATTTGTGAAAGAACCATTTTATGTTCTAACGTGTGTTGTGTGCAGATCATAATTATAGAAAATATCATATCCAACAAGCACCAGCCAGATGAGCGTAATTGATAATATGCGAAGTTACTATGTGTGACACAAGTCGCAAGAAGCAAGAACGCTTCTGTATCTGATCATGATCAGTCAGATCCAAGGATGTCGATATTGCTGTTGCAATGCTCTTGTGGATGCTCGCTGAAAGTGGTTGTGATTCTGAAGATTGTGAAGCTTCTGAAGAAGAGAACCGAAGTGTTGAAGACTCTCATGACTTGAAGTTCTGAAGGCAGAAGGCTCTGAAGACTAAGTGCAGAAAGACTCTAAAGACGTATGTGTTCTGAAGATTAAGGTTCTGAAGATCAAGTATTGAAGACTCTGAAGACAGATTCCTAATGGACAAGTTCTAAAGTTTCGGAACACTTGAAGAAGTAAAGGATAACGTGCTCAAAGACAAGTGCTGAAGTTTTGAAGACTGATTCCTAATGGACTTCTTCAAATAACTGAAGACTTGACGTATCAGAGATCCTGTCAAGAAGACTCTACTCATGGTTCATCAATTAACCATCAGAAGCCTCTGAAGTTCAGAAGTCACATGTTACCGTTGTGAGTAACTGTACACGGCGCCCAAGAAAGATATATCCTGTCACTTCTCTCACAGCAAAAAGGAGATGTGTCAGTACAGCTCAATATTACATAACGTCTCTTTTCCAACAGCTAACAGTATTTCAAAAGGCAATATTTCTACTGGGCTATTTAAAGGAAAGAGTATTCGCTTCTGAAGGAATCGAATCATTCCATCAAAGGTGAATTGATCAAGTCATTGTGTGAAGATAAAAACAACGATGAGATCTCGTTGTAACACTTAAAATATCCAAAGCTATCACCATTTACACATGGCCATTATTGATGAAGCTCAAAGATCATCATTCAACAAAACAACAATGAATTGGTACAGAAGTTGTTGATGAAGAAGACAACATTGCAAATCAGTCAAGTCATCAACCACCTTCTCGTCAGCGCTACATTGAAGATCTGAAGCAAGGAGTTGTTGCTCAAAGCTTGCTCACCCAAGAAGACAAAGAAGAAGAAGATCTAAAAGATGTCAACAACTGTCAAATCATTATACATCTCTGTAGTTTCTTAGAATAGGCAAGGAGCTGCTGCTCACATCTTGCTCGAACACTTGTGTGTTCTTTGTACTTAAACTTAGGAGTAATCTGCTTGTTAAGAAGCATCTTTGTAATCTCCTATAAAACTAATTCTTGGTGAATTAGGATTCCTTGAGTGGTCAGTGTGACCGGAGACTCGAGAAGACAATGGCGAGATGTCATTGTGGGAAAAGCCTGAAATAGGGTCAGTAGCGTTATATCCATTGTGATGAATCCCTGAACGTCTAGCTGTGAAACCCTAGCAGTAGATCTTGCGAGATTGGAACCTGCAGGTCAATGTTCGTTATATTCATTAAGTTGAATCCTTGAACGGTTCATTGCACGTTAGTCACAGTGCGGCTGTGCAAGTGGTTAGTCACCGGCTGTTGCCCGTGCATCTGTAATCTAGATTGATTATAGTGGATTAAGACCTTGTGTTCAAGGCGAAATCACCTGAGGAGGGTGGACTGGATTAGCCTTTGTGGTGAACCAGGATATATCGTGTGTCCTTTACTCTTATGCTTAATATCTTTGTTTATGTTCTATATTGAGTATCAGAACTCTACATAAGTAAGTCAGAACCTTGCAACTCTGATAAGCTTCCGCTCTGCAAGTTCTGAATGATGTACACAGCATTCAGACTCTTGTTGGTTCTTATGCTTCATGCAAGCAAGTCTGAATGTTACTTCGCAAGTCAGAGTCTCTCAATGAACTCTGATGTTATCTCAGCGTCTTAACAACAAGAAGCGAAAAGTTGTCGAAAGAGTAAATACACAATTCAAACCCCCTTTCTTATGTCTTTCTCGCACCTTCACCTTTTGGCTTTTACAACTGTGGCTTAATGCCACGTTCGAAGCCTCCCTATCCAACAAGAAAACTATGGACGAAGTTGCTCTGAAGGACAGAAGAGTCGAAGGAACCAGGCTGGCACAACTAACACCAAGTGACGAAGGTCTGAGCCTTCAACAATCTTTGATATGCTATGTTATGATGTTTGCTAAACATCATAACTTCACTTCTAATATGGCCTCTTTCACCAATAGAAAAATTAGGCCAGAGTGGTTCACCAGGAAATTCCCACTAGACTCGAAAGCACAAGAAGATGAATTCCTTAATGTCTGGGAATCTTTTCTCACACCTAGACTCTTGGCTTCCAGACTCAATCCCTCAAAGCGGAAGATCTCCCTTGTTAATTACCAACCCAATATGGTCTCTTGACAGTTTGGGTTAATCCAAATAAAACCAAAACCCCTTTTCTCGAGGAAAGGCTCTTTGATTCACTACAACATGACCCACACCGAAGATGAGTGTTCTGAGCTGCTGGCGAAGTACTCCAACTTGGTTGAAATTCAACCAGTGCCCTTCAAACCCAACTTCCTCTGCACTCATGAGTTCGACGAATAGTGGAGGGATTATTATACTTCTCATTGTTTCGACGTGCCTTCTTCACAATTCAACTGACCAGAGCTTTCGCCCTTGTACAGGATAAAACAAAGAAAGGTACTTCAAGACATATCAAAGAAATCCAAGCATTCCAGAAGTACTTTGAAACTGCCTACAGGCCCAACGAACTTAGTCGAACCATAAGCGAAGTAGCCGTTACTTTGAAATAAAAATTTATTGGAAAACTGGGTGAGTTAAAACTACCTTCATACGTTCGACCAGATAAACATTATGAGATAGCTTTTAACCTCTATCCACCAAAATTTCCTCCCCTACAATCTGATGAATTTGGTGTGGCCTTTAGGCCTCCATTTCCAGATTGGTTCACTTGTGGGGATTCCATGAAACTTCTTCGCCAAGAATATCAAAAACGTGCTAAGCGAGTGGTTCCGACTAAGTACACCTTGGACAATTTCAAAGGCCACCTTCATATTGACATAGAACACGTTCGCGTGGAAACTCCTATATATGAAGGTGTGGAATGGGGAGATACTCGACACCACTTCTTTTCATTTATACATATCTGTATCTTTTGGCTTGTGTTTAACTTTTCCCTTTTTTCTTAGCCATAAAAATTCCTGCCAAGAAGTCAACTACCGTCGAAGCGCCAACTGTAGAGGACGTGGAAGACCCAAAAGTCACTACTAAAAAACCTTTGGCGAGGGTATGATTTTACCCTTCCTTTTTTTTATTAATATTTTTATTATTATGTTCTGAAATACTAATGAAATCTCTTTTGTTTTACAGGGAAGTCGGAGACCTCCTTCAACTTCAAAGAAAAGAAAGGAAAAAGAACCTGAAGTCCCTGTCGTTGACTCTGGTGACGAATCCCCCGATCAAGTCAAACCTTCAAGAAAGAAGAAGAAAATGGCAAAATCTCAACAACAAAAACCCTCTGCTTCCAAAATATTGGAAAAAAACCCCCTCAAAAATCCTGTCGAGCAAGATACCACCGCTCCAGCAGAAAGTGAGAGTTCTAGTCTCAAAATCGAAATTCCCAAGGTATGGGGTTTTTTTTTATAATTCGGCATTTAAAGGCGTTTTTTCCTTATAATAACTTTGTTAACTTATTTATATTCCAGGTCCTTGTCGATACTCATGGGCATTCTATTGTCCAAGTTCTTCCAAAAACTAGCAACGATCCCACCTACCAGCCAACAAGTGCCTCCAAGCCTTCTCCTAAAGATTCGACTAAAGAATCAGCCACTGAAGTGAATCAGCCCACCCCTGTCTCTATAAAACTTCAAGATGTAGTGGAAGAAGAAACTGATCCTGAAAATGACATCTTAGTTGACATTGGTGGTGACACTGTGATGCCCACTGCAGTACTCACAACAGAAGGTGATCCTGAAGACAACTCTCCCATCAGTTTAAAAGATGCCGACGAAGAGAAAGATGGGGAGGTTAAAACTGATGACGAAGAGGAGGAGGAGAAAGAGGGCGAAAAGCCCACAACTCCAAAGGCTGCTGAGGACGAAGAAGGAAAGACCGACAAGACAAACCCTGATGATCATCTCAAAACTACTTCGACCACCACTACTTCGACCCGTCTCTCTCATGAGGAACTTGAGAACTTGAAAGTGCAAAGACCATTAGAATATCTGAAGGCCATACTCAGCACACGTTATAATTTTGCTGACACTACCACCAGCAGTTCGACTACTTCAGGGACCATTTCTAGCGCAAAATCTATGGACGAAGTGATGGCCCAGATGCGGCAAAAAATCCTCGACATTGATTTGTTTCAACTTCGAGAGAAAGATTCATCTGCTCAATTTGACTTGAAAAAGATCTTGAAGCAAGTCAATGTCCTGGAGGCTCCCCCTGAAGTGACTGATGTTGTTGTGGATCTGATCACTCTAATTGACCTTGTGGTGGCAGATTTCAACCGGCTTCGAGAATATTCGAAAAAACTTAAAAACAAGTCAGAAACACAACTTGCTGAGTGGGATGCTGCCACAAGTTCTACCAACAAGGTAACTGAACTGGAAAGGGCCTCTGAGCAGAATCAAAAAGAGGCTGCCAGCTGTGACGAAAACATCCTTAAATGGGAGAAACAAATTGCTGCCCTCCAAAACAAAATTTCTCAAGCTAAGAAACGCAAAGAAGAACTACAACAAGTTCATCAGGATGAGATAACTAAAGAGATCGAAGTTGGAGTGCATCATGTCGAAAGGGCTCAGAAGCTAGGTAAAGAGATTGAAGAGATTTCGACCAGCAAGGCCCTCTGTGAACGTCGACTTCAAATTCAACGGTCCAAGTTTGAAAATTTTAAGAAATCTTTTTCCTGTTTAAATTTGTAATGTTGCTTGGTCCTTTGAGGCCTTTTTCTTTTTGTAATGACACTTAAGCCATTTGTTTGGTGAATTTCACCAATTTAGTTATTTCTTTTGCAAGCTTATTCAATTTCTATTTTAACTTCCTGCAATATGGGTTTATATTTTTTCAAATATTTCCCATTTATTTTCAGTACTCTCTTATCTTTATCCAATTCTTCGACTTCATACGCGCCATTGGAAAATACTTTTGTGATTTGAAAAGGTCCTTCCCACTTGGGGGACCATTTTCCCATAAGCCTATCTTTTCGATCCATGGGAAGAATCACTTTCCACACAAGGTCGTCAATCGAAAAGGCTTTACCTTTCACTTTTTTATTGTAGGATTTCTCCACTCTTTCCTTTTGCCTTTTCAATAAATCTAACGCATGTAACCTTTCTTCGTCTAAATCAACTAATTGGTCGATCATCATATTCCAATATGAATCTGATGGATTTCATGATGCCTTTGGACTCTTGCTGACTGCAAGTATATCTCGACCGGTAAGACTGCATCATGGCCATATGTTAGTCGAAAGGGTGTAACATTTGTAGCTTCCTTAGAAGAGGTTCGACAAGCCCATAGAATTTGGTCCAAAGTTTTGTGCCAATTCTTTGGCTTTCTTCCCATGTGCTTCTTTATCAAACCAATTATAACTTTGTTTGCTACTTCGACCTGTCCGTTGGCTTGAGCGTAGTAAGGCATTGATGTGAGAAGTTTGAACTCCATTTCCTTCGCAAATGCTTGCATATTTTTACCAGTGAAAACAGATCCTTGATCCGTCGTTATCGTCTCTGGGATGCCAAACCTGTAAATGATGTGTTTTCGAATGAATTCGATTACTGCTTCTTGATCCATATTCACTAAAGGTATGACTTCGATCCATTTTGTAAAATAATCGATACCAACCAAATAAACTTCTGGCTTTTTGAAGATGTTGGTCGAATTTCTCCAATTAAATCCAAAGCCCAACCTCTGAAGGGCCAAGGCTTTATTATAGAATGTAACTCACTTGCAGGAATATGTGGTATCCCTGCATGCACCTGGCACTCTTGGCATCCTTTTGCGAATTCGACGCAATCTTTTAACATAGTTGTCCAATACATTCCTTGTCGGAATAATAACCACTTCATCTTATGGCATGCTTGATGCGCACCGCATGCCCCGCTGTGTACATTCGACAAAGCTATATATGCCTCAGATTCGCCTAGGCACTTAAGTAATATCCCTTCCGGAGTTTTCTTAAATAATTCATTCCCCAAAATCACATAACTCAAAGCTCGATACCTGATTTTTCGTTCAACTGGTCCTGTTGGATTTAGTAGATATTCCATTATGGGCTTCCTCCAGTCTCCAATCATTGAATTATCTATGTTAAAATATTTCAAAATTTTATTCGTCAGCATATCCTAGCTTTATCGTTTCCAAATCTGATGGGGATAATCTGGCTGACACGACTCTTCCTCTAATTTTGATGGCTTTTTGCAACTTCTCCTTCGACACTTTATATCCAGAAGCAATATGTGCTAAATCATTTGCCTCCTGATTTTCAATTCGAGGAATGTGTCGAATCAGAACCATATCGAATCTTTTCAAGAGTTGATTAGCTATTACAAAGTACATGATTAAATTCTCTTTAACACACTTGTACTCCTTTTTTATTTGCTTTATGACTAATTAAGAGTCGCCCATTATTTCGACCCAAGTTGCCCCCAATTCCAACAAAATTTCAAGTCCTGCTATCAAAGCCTCATATTCTGTCTCATTATTTGAACAAAGGCCTTCGACTTTGTACTTAAATTTTGTTGGAATTTTGTTAGGAGAAATAATAAGCACTCCTATTCCAGTTCCATTTTTATGACTAGAACTGTCGAAGTATAACTTCCATGGTTCTATTTCAATGTAGTCTAAAGACTTTTCATTTATAGCATGGTCAACTATGAAATCAGCCACTACTTGTCCTTTGACAGCCTTTAAAGGTAAATATGTCAAAGAATACTCAGTTAATGCTAATGCCCACTTTCCAATTCGACTGTACAAGATTGGTTTAGATAACATATATTTTATAACATCGAAATGAGAAGAAACGTAAACATCAACTGGTTTGATATAGTGCTTTAGTTTCATACATGAAAAGTATAAACATAAACACAACTTTTCAATTACACTATATCTAGTTTCCGCATCGTTCAAGGCCCTACTGAGGTAGTAAATGGCACTTTTGACACCATTCTCATCCTCTTAAGCCAACATGCTCCCTAATGTCTTGTCCGATGCAGATATGTACATCCTCATACTCCTACTTCTACAAGGCGACATTAAAATTGGAGGATGCGTCAGGTATTCGTTGATCTTGTCGAAGGCATCCTGCTGCTCTTGCCCCTATTCGAAGTCTTCCTTCTTCAGTCGAAGTAGAGGGGAAAAGGTTTGCGTCTTCCCACTGAGGTTGGAGATGAACCTTCAGAGAAAGTTTATCATACCAAGTAGAGTCTGCAATTCCTTCTTGGTAGATGGCGCTTTCGCCTCCATTATTGCCTTGGCCTTGTTCTGATTAATTTCGATCCCTTTCTTGTGGACCACAAAGCCTAGGAAGTCTCCCGCCTGCACACAAAATTCACATTTGAGAGGATTCATCTTCAGACCAAACTTCCTCATCCGTTTAAAGGACTGTCAAAGGTGGTCTATATGACTTTTTCTTGAAACAGACTTAATAACAATATCGTCAATATAAATCTGCATAAAAGCCTCAATGAAATCGTGAAAAATCAAATTCATCGCGCGCTGGTATGTTGCTCCAGCATTTTTTAAGCCAAAAGGCATTACCACCCATTTGTAGGTACCTAAGGCTCCAGGGCATCGAAATGCCGTTTTAGGAACATCCTCCTCAGTAATAAAAATTTGGTTATAACCAGAGTACCCATCAAGCATACTAAGGTACTCATGGCCTGCGGCCGAATCGACAAGCATTTCCGCCACTGGCATAGGATATTCATCCTTTGGGGTAGCAGAATTCAAATCTCGAAAATCAATATATACCCTCAATTTACCATTTTTATTTATTATAGGAACTATATTAGCAATCCATTCGACATACCTGGTCGGGCGAATGAACTTGCATCTAAGGAGTCTGTCGATTTCTTCTTTAATCTTTGAGAGGATTTCTGGTGCGAATCTCCTTGGAGTTTGCTTAACAGGTTTCCTCCCAGGTTTTATTGGTAGCCTTAATTCGACCAGATTCCTATCTAATCCGGGCATTTCGTCGTAGTCCCATGCAAAACAATCCTTGAATTCCTTCAGCAACTGGACTATTTTGACCTTGAGTTAGGGGCTCACTCTTGCACTGATATAGGTTGGTCTTTTTTCTGCCCCCGACCCCAAGTCAATTTCTTCGAGTGGATACTGTGCCATCATCTTGATGTTTGCTGCTAATGGATCTTTCTCAAAGCCCAATGGCTCATCGTCATAAATTGCGTCGAGCCTCTGGTTTTGCAAATCTCCTAGATCTTTGTCAGGTGGATCCATATCAAAATCCTTTCCAAGACCCTGTTGATCTGCTTCCATCTCGTTGGCTTCGACAACCATATACTTTACTTCGGCCTCTAAAGCCGCTTTGAGTTTATTCTCGGCTAGATAAGCCGCGATATTTTCGAGAACTAGTGACTCACTCATTATCACTGAATTCGCTTCCCCAGCTAGTTGGCTGGATGTGTGAGGTTCCAAAAATGTAGTCTTCTTCGCCAACTACCTCTCTATCCCATTGAAACCCGTGGGTGGGATGAAGGTATAATGAGAAGAAAGCGTTGTCAGTTGGTGTCATGTCGAAGGTTGCTGGACTATAAGGAGCTATGTGAGCCAGGTTCCTGTCGAAGCTTCGCCTATCAACCTGGTTTACTTCAGCCAAAAAGTAACTCTGGTCAGCCTCTATATTTTCAACAATCCCATCTGTGCGCCAAATTGTTATTCGTTGATGCATTGACGAAGGGACGACACCTATGTCGTGTATCCATTCCCTGCCTAAGAGAAGGTTATAATTTTCTTTTGACGCAATTACCATAAACATCGTCGGCCTTGTGATGGTTCCGACAGTTAGATCTACTTGTATCACACCCATAGTAGTTCCTATTTTCCCTTCATAATTCGACAACACCATGTTATGAGGTTTAGTGTCGAAATCATCTTTTCCAATTTTCTTAAGCATATAATGCGGCATCAAATTGACAGCAGCTCCTCCATCGACCAAAATTTTATTCACCCCTATGTTACCCACTTTTCCTTTTATAAATAGGGGTTTCAAGTGGTTCATCATTGAGTCATCTGGCCTTTCGAAAAATGCGTTCTGCTCTTCAACGCATCCATTATTCATGATATAATAGCAAACGGGCCTGTGTCTGGCCGTTTCGACCTCCACAGATTCCGCTTCGTCTTCGACTTCCATTATTTGATCATATTCCCTAGGGAGCACTGAGACGACATTACACATTACGTCGAATGATGCCTCTGACTCTGAGTTAAAATCGTCTGTCATTTCATCATCCCTGGTCACTTCCTCCTTTGACGACACTTGTACTGGAGCAACAAGTGACATTCCGACCTTCAATTCTTCCTTCTGCGTCGAAGTTTGAACATTGCTGCTGATTTCTGGCTTGGCCTTTCCTACAGCCTCCTTCTCAGCCTTCTTTCGACGTTGGCACCTCCTCCATTGTGACTTCGTCATGGGATTCTCGCCCTTATAATTTTCAGAAGGGTAAGTCACCTTCTTAGACTTTTGTAATTCTTTTCTGTATGATATGGAAGATCCCCGTTGTACTTCGAAATCCTTCCATTTCCCTTGTCCCTGGGCTTGTCGGATTGGATTGACCCACCTATCGTCTGGAGCTTTATTTGTAGGTTTAAATGTGTTAGGGTATCTTCCCCCTAACCTCTCCCTGCTTTGGTCCCCTCTTCTGGGGTTGAATCTTTCTCTAGAAGGCCTCCAATTTCCCTTTCTTTTTGCTCTCTCCACTCCCTCTAAGTTTTGTGCTTCCTTTTTGTCGAAGACGACACTACAACGAGGGCAAAGCATTACCTCAGATCTTTTCCTCTGGCATCTATGTATAAAATCTGCCAGATTTTCTTGCTCCTTGGGATACGCCAGTTTATGGTACTCCTCATGTCGAAGCTCCTCGTCGACTTGCATCGACACATTCTTAACCACTTCGACCATATTTACATTGGCAGATGTCTCTGTGTCCATGCTCAATTTGTTCAACTTCAAACTGAGGCCTTCGTTGACCTCGTGTTCCTTCTTCATATGGTTGAAGTCCTTAGAGATTTTCTTTGTTAGCACCTTTGGGAGCGGACTCCTGGTAACCTGTGGGATGACGAATCCGACAACTTTGTTCTTTGGATCCTCCATGGTCCTTCGGAGAATACCAATAGCAGCTTGTTTGTAAGAACCTTCAGTAGTTCCTTTGTTAATTTGGGCGAAACCTTCAGTAGTCTCGTCGTTGTCTCTAGTGAAACCTTCAGTAGTTTCATTGTTAATTTGGACAAAACCATCAGCAGTTTCGTTCTTGACTTGGATGAAACCATCAGTAGTTTCATTGTTGACTTGGACGAAACCATCAGTAGTTTCGTTATAACGCCAACAGTGGCCTCAGTAATGTAGTTCTTAATGATCTTTCTGTCAAGGTCTTCAGTAACCTTAACCATCACAACCTGGTTCACGAAACCTGAGGTGACTTCGACCATATCACATTTGTTGGCGGGATCTTCAGCAACCTCCACCATATTCACGTTGCTGTCGAAGCCATCAGTAGCCTCGATCATGTTCACATTGTCGTCGAAGCCTTCAGCAACCTCGACCATGTTCACTGTGGATGGCTCAGCATAGTGGGCCTCCGCTACTTGCAAAGAGTTTGAATCTGCTTTCACCCGGGCCTTCGACTTGTCGCCAAATTTGAGCCTTCCATCTCTGATTGCATTTTGCACTAGATCCCTGAAAAGGAAACATTGAGACGCTTTATGACCCAAAAAATTATGGTATTTGGAAAAACCTCTCTTTTTCTGCTGTTCTAAAGGAGGCACTTTAGTACCAGGAGGCACTATCATTTGGCCATCCTTGACTAACAAATCAAATATTTTGTCACACTTTGTGACGTCGAACGTATAAGTTCTTTTGGGGAACCTGTCGTTCTTTTCCGATTCGATTGGGTTTTTCCCATTCGACAGAGCTAAGACTCTGCATGCATACGGTGGCCCCTGTTTTAATTCTTCCAAATAAACCTCTTGTTCGTCGAAATTTGATGATCCATCTTCGTCATCATCCTCACAAACTTCGACATATGCTACCCTTTCTTTTTTATTTTTATTAGCCCTAGCTTTTTCGGCTTTTAGTCGTTCGACTTGTCTAACCCTATCAGCCAATTGGGCCATGTCTCTTAAGTTCTGGGTATCTAATTTCTTTCTAATCGAATAGTCGAGGCCACCAGCGGCCATTTCGACTAACTCATGTTTAGGCACTTGTGTGAAACACCTTGCCTTGAGCAGCCTAAACCTATTCAAGTAATCATCAATTGGCTCTGAGAACTTTCTCTTGACGCTAGCCAATTCTTTCAAACTTATCTTTGTTTGTCCCGTGTAAAATTGTTCGTGGAATAATCTCTCCAACTGGGTCCACGTATGTATCGAATTCACCGACAATGTGGTGAACCAAGTAAAAGCATTTTTCGTCAGGGAACTAGGGAAATATTTTATTTTCAAATTCTCGTTGTACGCTATTTCGCCTGCTTCTATTAAATACCGTGCCACATGTTCGACCGTCGATTCACTAGTATCCCCTGAAAATTTTGTAAACTTGGGAGCTTTCCATCTGTGTGGCAACTCTTGCTGCAAAATATATTCTGATAGAGGGGAAGTATAACTGGGCCTTTTCAAATCTACATTCATCCCATTTCGCGCCATAATCCTTTCGACCATGGCAGCCAAATTATTTTCTACTGGCATATCGTTACAACGCATTTGTTGTATAATATTATCAGCATTCTGGTTTCGATTTACTAACAACACCCTTGGTTCTTGTTGAACAGGGATTTCGACCGCTGGTGGTTCGACTACCCCTCCTTGGTTCAAAATTTATGCCTGAGGGGTATTTGGTTGTCTTTGATTTATGGTAGGTTCTTCTTCGATGGCTACCCTTGGGTTCTGAACTATCTGTTCCCTTGGGGGAGGTTGGGGGACACCAAAGAAATCGGCAATGCGCGTCATTTGTGCAGCCAATTGTTGATTTGTTTGCGTCGTGTTTTGGATCAAAGGGTTAAATATAACCCCCATTTGTTTGGCTAGCATCTGTACCATATCGTGATTGCTCTCGTCCATTTGTTGCCTAATTACTTGTGCAGAATTATTGGTAATATTTGGCATATAAGTTTGATATCACGTTCCTAAAGGTTAGCTAATTCTACCCATCTGGTTTATACCAGAACCGGACCCTTGCAAAGGCGAAGTTACATTCATCGTTGGATCTGTAAATGTTGATGGCGCATTATGTAAACTTGCCATTACTGATGTTGGCATTCCATACGGTTGTTCTCGATTTAGAGGCATCGAAAAACCCGATATAAAAGGCATGTACATATTCCCTGAAGGGGGAGGTGTCATTTGAGGTATTTGCGGTCCTAGATTTGAAAAACTAGGTGCACTCTGGGGAATCGAATAGGCAGGTGTCGAACCTACTGTTGATTGTATAGCCTCTGATAGTGATATTGATACCGTATTGCCCCCAGTCGAAGGATTAGGGGGTGGCACTCCATCATTTGTGGAATTCTGATTGTTTGGCGGGTTTGGATTCACCATTCTCCTTACTCGTCTTCTTCTAGGTCTTTCTTCGTTATTTATGGCTATCTTACCACTCCTTAGTCTCATGCAACGAAGCGAAAAAATTTTCGTACGTGTAAAATGTAAAATAAAGGTTTTAAATTTTCAATAGCACAAGGTCCCACTGGGCGTGCCTATTTGTTTGCCTGGAAAATTTGCAAACAACCGCTGATCTCCTAATTTCTATAAAAATTAGTTTACTTGCAGGACCGATCAAACAAATCCTAGGACAATGTGCTTTTAATGATTTTGACAATTTATACGAAAATAAAACCTTTTATTCATTGAATTCATCATCGTTTGTATAAACTGATGTATTTCAACTGAAAAGTAATGCAAACTTGGCTTTTTGAAAGAAATAGCGAAAATGTAAATAAATTGCAGGAATGAAATTACAGAAAATGTAAAGGGAATTGCAAATGAATAACTTAAAACTTCATTAAAATGCAAGGAATAAACTGGTGTTCTTCAAACATACATTTTCTCAGTAACTACTCTTTTCTCTCACACGGTTACTTTGAGTATTCTTGAGTAACTTGTACAAATTTTGAATACACACACGGAAATCTAATCACTATGACTCCCTATTTATATACAATCGAAACAACTGTCAATAACAGCTATTTCTCCTAATGGTGACAAATGGCAATCTGCATGCATTCGTCAAGTAGATGCATTCCACGCGTCCTATTTCAAAAACGAAACTCCCTCCTAAATTTAAACTTCAAAACATCCGTCGAACAAGGCTTTATCACCAATCTGTCGAAGCATGTCTAATACTTAGAAAAAATCTCCAAATAGATTCCTCCAATTAACATTTGTCTTCGACTGACTTTCTTCAGAAGCACACTTCTGTCGAAATATCCTGACAGATCTTCAAACTTATTTTCTGAACCAAATCCAGACGTCGAAATTAGCAGCCTACAATTATAAAGTATTATGATTAATAAATCATTTTAGCCCAATTTCTTTGATTTTTCTGACATCAAATATTATATTGTTAAATATATGATAATAATAATAATAATAATAATAATTATTATTATTATTATTATTATTATTATTATTATTATTATTATTATTATTATTAAATTTATATATTATCTCGTTATTTAAATTCTTACTCATAAAATATTATAATTATTTTAAGCAATTTTTAAGATAAATTTAAAACTGCAGTATCTTGTATAAAATTTATTTATTATTTCAATGGTATATTAGCTATAACAATTTCTTAATTGATTTCTTGTTTATGAGTGATTTTTGAGATGACATTGCTATACTCTAAAACTCATCTAAATTCAATGACTTTAGGTACAAAAAATAAAAGTCATGTTACTCTCCTATCCAATAACAAGATGACATTGTAAGTATAAAGTTAATGTTTATCGACTCATTAGTCGTAATTTATTTTAAATTTTTTGTGACTAATTCTATATATATATATAATTTTTTGTTTCTAATGTTATCTATTCTAAAAATTATAAAATATGTATTTATATAAAGTAAAAGTAATTTTAGAAGATTTTGAAATTAAAATTCTATATTTATTGTCATAAATTAGTTTATTGTTATCTAATCAATTAAAAGAATCTAGTTTTATATGAATATTTAAATCTTGTCCTTTTGAGAATTCTATTCTAAATAAAATATAATCATTCTTAATTTATATGATTGTAACAAGTATAATTTATACATTTTAGATAGAAAAATAATTAAATTAATTATAATTATAATTATAATTATAATTATAATAAATATTATATTGATAATAATTATACAGTATATTATTATTAATATAATTTATTATTGTTCAATGTAATTGTGATATTATTTTTATGTTAATCATGGTTTTGATACCTTATCGATATAAAAAAAATTTGATGACATAATATTTATATGTTGTTATATTATTTTTTTTATTGTAGATATGTTAATTTGATATTTGAATAAACAATAAACTATATTAAAAGACATGTGACACTTGATTTTAATTTTATGAAATATAATATGTTGTAGCATGCCTTAAAATCTCAATTGAGAAAAGAGGAGGAAAATGACATATTTCAATACTGACATATTTTTAGGCATATTCGCGGATCAGCTTGTTAATGAGTTGTGTTTTGTACTTTGTTATGGATATATTGGAGTTTAGCAATTATAAATATGTATTTATTTTGGTATTGTATTGTGACAACCTTGAGAACTTTAGAGTTAAAGAGAGAAATAAGGGTTTAGGGTTTAGGAAAACTTTAGAGTTATCTAGAAGGAACGGACAATACTTGGGTTTGTGTGATTACTAAATTTAGAGTTGAAGAGATTGAGAAACACTTGGGTAGAAAATATGGTTTTGTTCTTGGGAACTTGGAAGGACATTTTTTTGTAACTCATTTGTAATCTCTTGTAACAACTTTTGGAGTATAGTAAATTGGAGAGTTGCTCTCTCCACCAGACGTAAACCAATTGATCGAACGGGCACAACTACAAAAAGTAGATACAACGACACCACCATTACCACGGTCCTTCGAATGACCGTAGTGATATATCAAATTTCATGTGCCTATATAATTTTTTACTTTTTAATTAAACATTTTTAATTTATTACTACGGTTTTCTAAAATAACCGTGGTGAAAAGTCCAATCATTGCATCATGGTTTTTCTTGTCAATCGTGATAAAAAGTGATATTTTTTAATATATAAGCGAAAGTATCTGTCATTCAGTACATAACAGTCGTTTCTCTCAAAATAAAACCTTAACATATTTCACTCTTCTCTCTCATAACATAACCCTAACATTCATGTCACTCTTTAAACATACTTCAACCATCAGATTCGTCTTCACCAATCGCTACCTTGAGGTTTGTTCATTAAACAGATGCTTCGATTTCGTTTACGTTTTTTTGTTAAAAATGGGTTCTCATTTTTTCATTTGGTGAATGTTCTCATTTTTTTCAGATTCTTCTTCACCACCTTAACAAAGCGCATACTTTGGCTATGGTACATATGGTTTGTGTTGCTATGAAAAAAATACAAGAAGTATGAAGCTATTGTGTAAACTTCATTCACCTTGTATTTCTTTTTCATAGCATCATAAACTAGATGAACTTCATAATTTGTTCCAGTTCCACGGTTAGTTTCAAAAAATGTGTGTTCTTGAAATATTTTATTATATCATGTATTGTATTATGCTGTTGTTGTATGTTGTTGTTGTTGATTAATGTTCTCAGAACTTCATAATTTATTATTGTTTTTGTTTATTATATCTTGCATTTTTTAACCTTATTTTTTTATTTTGTTGTATATTGTTGTGATGTTGATAAATTTTGTTGTATATTGTTGTATGTTGTTGTTGTTGATTAATGTTTTCAGAACAAGAACAAAATATTGCTAAGTCACAAGAAAGAGGCTTTTTATGACTTATCAATGTTTTGTTCTTTAAATTCTTATGTAGGTTGCACAGTAGATGAAGTTAATCTTATTATCTACTATGTAGATTGTTTGTTTCACTAACCCTTCACTGAAAATACATTTAATTTAAATTGACATATAAACTTATAATCTAAAAATTAAATTGTATTTGAAAACCAACTTATATCAATCAATATTTTCTGAATTACATGCGTCTTGTCATTCATCTCACGATGTTTAACATATATGATGTGGTTCAATCACTAGTAGAAAAAACACTTGTTAAGTCGGTTAAGAACGACTTCTTAAGACGGTTCCGAGCCTGACCTAAGAACTACCGACATAAGAACTTTTGACTTCTTAAGTCAAATTTGGACCTGACTTAAGAAAAGGTTATTAGGTCAGTTAAATAACGCCTGACTTAATAAGTGTAGGTTTTCATAAAGCTCTTATGCCATTTATACCCAACTTAAGAAGTTTCTTTCTTAACGGATATATTTAACCGACCTAACAAGTTTTATTTTTTTCACATTTTTTTGTAATAACATTTTTAACTTCATATTTCTTATCAATTTCTAAAGCTTCAAAATAGAGAAATACATGCAGACATTCTTCTTCATAATTACTTCCCATTTCAAGTGATAGTACCATCAACCAATAGAAACATAAATGATTATATGATATATAAAATATATTGTATCACATTACAAACTATCCAAAACATACAACGAAATTTCAAAATAGAAGGAATTCTTTGTAGTGAACATAACAAACACCTGATTGGAAATATTGCTTATAGCAGTAAGGCAAGACCTTGAAAATCTCCTGCTTTAAAGTTGGCTCAAGAAATATCGCTCATGTTCTATACAAATCAACGCATAAAGAACATATAATGATATTGTTTTTCCTAGTTCCCTTCCATGAGCTGCATCCTTTATGACCTACCATTTCAAATTATGTAAAACTGTAATTAATTAGCATACTGATATTCATAAAAATATATAAATAAAGTTTTAAATTGAATCTGATAATTAGTGAAAAACAAACCCAACAATAACATAGATAGCATCTGTAACCTGTAAACAACAAGACCATAACATCTCGTGGATAAGGTAGATTTAATGAAGACTTCAATATTTTTACTAGCCTATAGTGAAAATTAGATTATTAACTCACAATTAACCAACCCAACTAAACTTACAGCAACCAAACTACATATTAAATTCCATTTCAAATTCTTTCATAATCTAACATTATCAAAATAGCCACTAGTATAAACAAGAGAGAGCAACACCCTTCATCCATTTCATCACAAAATTTCAAACAAGAACACAAATACAAAATTGACACTACAAGCACATACTATAAGCTAACTCCAATTTCTTCCGTTTGGAGTAAGAATCCTAAGTAAAAGTTATTGGACAACAATAATATCCAATGTTAATATGACCTCACTAAAATGTTAAACGCATACAAAAGATTAAGCATTACTAAAATATAAACCTGATGCAAGTTCAAATAAATAACATAAAATAGCATAAAATAGCCACCCAAGAGACACTGGTTCTATAAACTGATGTTCTTTGTTGGATCACATCTTTTTGTTTAACATACTAAACATTAATTTCTTTGAGGGGGAACTTTCTATTAAAAGCCCAAATTCAAAATAATTGCAGCTAGTATTGAATAACCATTATAACATCATGTCCAATAAAAACTAACAAAATTAAAATATCTTATCAAAGCACAGGACAGAACTTCAAAAGCAAACCAAAATTACCAAAATTGATAAGAACTTCATACAAAAATCGGGAATTACTTTCAACATAGATTATAAGATCTTTATACTAAGAGTACCAACCAAATCTCATATGCCTGAAAATTCCTTCTTTGCACCACTGGATGATCCAGCTGGGATCACTTTCAACACATTGAACCTCACTGTCTTGAAGAGTGGCCTATAGAAGTGGCACAAGTAAAGGCAAACCTAATCAGACATATATACCGATATCTAGATACTAATATACTAAAATAAAAGTATCTTTGGGTTAATTCAGAAATGATAGATTCTGCTAGAGTTTCACCTGCATTGACCAATAATGACATGATTCTTAGCTACTCTAAGTCTCGGTGTTCTCTCACCAGTCGAGGACTTTATCGCTCTTGATTTGTTATTATTATAGTAATCACGGACACCGCTGGTAGATAAGTCATAGAGCTTCTCTTCTGAACAATTGGTTAATCCTTGAGCTCGTTGGGTTGAGTATTGAGAACTTTGCTCAATTCCAGAAATACTAGGATTCAAGGCCCTGTGATTGTTTAGGGACAAGTACCTGTCTTGGTCAGAAAGTGTAGAAACAAATTCTGGTTCCACAAAGTGAGTTCTCCTTGCATAGTTTGACTCAGACCATTGGAATGTAAAAGTACTTCTTCTGGGGCTATTTAATTTTTGGTGAACTTTAAGAATGTAAGGCTGAAGACGTGGATGATTTAGTAACTCTCCAGTCCGTTGAAACAAACTGCGCATTAATTGTTTTGTAAGGTGAAAAATTAAAAGATAAAATTATTATTAAAAATTAAAAGTGAAAAATTTAGAGTGCAAAATCAAAATCTGCATCGAGATTAATCAGACTAAGATGATATCTGTCTCATATTGATCACTTAAATACAATCAGATGCCACAAAGACAATAATATCTACGCACCGTATTTATTTTAGAGACCAGTTCATAGCTATTGATCCCGTCTTGTTAGCGTGTACTGACTCATTAGAAGTCCCAAGAGAAATATATAGGGTTTACTATTAATTCCTTCCCCGTTGTCGCTATTGAAATTAGTGAAAACAAATTTGTATTGGTATTGTATAAATTACCTACAAGTCTTCAAATACATTTAAAAAATAGCCCCATCTATGAATGCTATCAATAAACTGAGTTTTCGTCATAGCAACAGAATGAGGAAATCAAACCAATCTAAAACAGTGGAAACATAAAATACATGAGAATAATAAATTTGCTCAGGTAACCGCTCAGGTTTGACATGAATATCAAAGTAACATAAAGCACTCTATGAATGCCATCAATAAACTGAGTTTCATCATAGCAACACAAAATGGAAATACAGACTAATCTAAAACACATGAAACATAAACAATCACAAGCATCTTCATCAATCCACCAAACACGTGATAATTAATAAAAGTTAGACTTTGCTCGGGTAACCATTCAGGTTCGACATGAATGCCGAAGTATCATAAAGCACTCTATGAATGCCATTGATACACTGAGTTTTATCATAGCAACAGAATATAGAAATCAAGCCAACATAAAACAGTGGAAACATAAAAAAAACATCTTAATCAATCAAGCAAATACATGATAATTAATAAACTTTAAAAGTTTGCTCAGGAAAACATCTTAATCAATCAAGAAAATAGATGAAAATTAATAAAATTTAGAGTCTGCTCAGGTAACCGCTCAGATTCGACATGAATGCCGAAGTATCATAAAGCATTCTATGAAACAAATCATCAAACACCTAATATGCAAGACAAAGAATAAGAAGAAAGGGAGACTTAAAAAGTGATTATAAATATGAGTTTTGTGACTCACTTACCCTAAGTTCAAAGCAACGAGAGTGACAGGGAATAGGGCAAGCAATTTAGACTTTCACCTGGTTGAGATTGAGATACACTTCAACCTGATTCACAAAGCAACAACAATAAATGAAGAGAAACTCTAAAAAAAATAGTGAGGAAAATAAATATTCATTATGATTACCGAATCGAGAAGAAGGAAAACGAAATCAACAGTGTCAGCAACAATAATTTCTCAAAGAGATGAATCAACAAATTGTCTTTAGGGATTGAGTTGTGTCGTTCTTCAAAGAGAGGAAATATAAGAAATTGAACAAATTGAAGAATCGGTTGAGAGATTGAGTTTCGTCATTCTTCAAAGGAATGAGCTTTAGGGTTTGGTTTTTTAGAACAAGGTAAGTGACGGTTCATTCTAAAACGATGGTAAAAAACAATTTCTCAAAATGAACCTGGATCCTTTAGTTTTCTTAGAAATGGAATATTTATATATTTTTTAATGTTGTAATGTTTTTTAATTTAAAAAATATAAATACCTCTAATTATTTAAATAATGTTTTTAAGTGACGATTTTCTTTTTTAGAGGTACTGAGTTCGATTCCTTCATAGTACACATTAAAATTTAATTTGTTAGAATAAATAAAACTTCTTAGGTCGAGCGATCGACACATGACTTAATAAATTGACTTCTTAAGTCAGTTAGGCAAAACAAGCGACTTAAGAACTTTAATGCGAAATATATATTTTTTAATTAATGTTTGTTAAGTCGGTTTTAAATGCACCGACCTAACAAAGTTATAAATATTTACGGAATTGCCACCGCGTCGCTTCTTAAGTCAGGTGGCAGGTGAACTGACTTAACAACCTCTGCTAAAAAGTTTTTTTGTACTAGTGAATGACCTGATTCCTTCATTACGTCTATATCTTCTCCTATAGTTTAATTTGAATAACAATAATTTATTGGGTAAGTCTACCTCATCATCGTCGCTTATCATCGTGTTTGTTATGATGATAAGTCATCATAACAATCACGATGATAAACGACGATGATGAGGTAGATTTAGCCAATAAATTGATGTTATTCAAATTAAACTAGAATAGAAGGAATCGATGTCATGAAGGATTAGACCATTGAACCATATTCTATATGTTAAACAATGGGAAATGAATGATGAGACGCATGCAATTTAAAAAACAGCGGTTTGTTTAAGTTGGTTTTTAAGAACAGTTTAAATTTTAGATTATATACTTCTTCATCAATTTGAATGGTTGTATTTCTTTAGTGAGGTGTATGGAAAAACAAGCAATTTACATATAATATAATAAGCTTTGGGTACTTTTAACAACGGTTATATACTTTATCTGTGATGAAATGTTATTTACGTTCCAAATAAATTACTGTCAATGGGTTTCGAACCGAGTAAATGTATATATCACAACGGTTGATATAAGTAATTGTTGTGATAGGTAGAGCGCGTCCTTCCTTATTATCATGGTCTCGCGATCGTGGTGGAAAGCACCAGACATGCAATCACCCCTTACCTCACAACGGTTGGTCAGGTGTTATAGTATCCCTTTTCCAACTGTTGTGGTATAGCTTTTCCGTAGTAGTAGGGGTAAACAAACCTTTTGTGTTTCTTGCCTTATTTTATCTTCTTCTGCCAAGTTTATTCATTTTTTTATTGTATTAAAGGTTATTAATGCTGAAGGCCGTTTATTTTGGTTGTCGTTGTTCATTGTCCCACACATAATTTTTTTTGGTGTGATTGAACTTTGAATACTTCTTTAGAAGTAGTTTTAATTATTCTATTAATTTCACAGCAAGTGGAACCCACCGTGGAACAAATGGGTATTTTTAAAAATGAGCACCGTGGGTAAATGGGAGATCGATAAGTTTTCTAGAAACAATGAGTTTGGGTCGTGGAAAGTAAATATGCAAGCAATTTTAATTCAAGGGAAGGGTATTTATGCTTTGAAGTTTAAGGAATCAATGTTTTCACGCCTAAGTAAAGAATATAAGATTGAGATGGTGGATAAGGTCAGGAGTGTCATTATCTTGTGCCTTAGGGATAAAGTTATAAGAGAAGTCATCAGGGAGCAAACTATAGTTGCGATGTGGGAAAAACTTGAATCACTGTATATGACCAAGTCTTTGCCTCACATGTTGTGTATGAAATAACAACTCTATTCATTTCGAATGGTGGAGAACAAATCCATAGTGGAGAAATTGACATAATTTCACAACATTATGGATGATCCTGAGAATATTTAAGATGAAGACAAGGCTCTATTCTTGTTGAGCTCATGACCAAGATCCTTTGAACATTTTAAGGATGCCCTTCTTTATGGTAAGAATATACTATTACTTTGGATGAAGTCCAAACTGTGATTAAATCCAAAGAATTTTAAAAGGTGAAATATTTGAAGATTGATGATAGTGGTGAAGGCTTCAGAGTTTCAATGGGAGGAAGTGAGCGTATGGGAATGTCTAAATAAAAAAGGATTGACAAGTCAAAGGTAAAATGCTTTAATTTAAAAAAAAATGGACACATCAAAAGGGATTGTCCCGAGAGAAAGGAAAATGATGATTCTGTTCAAGTTGTCATTACCTTAGATGGATGGTTATGATAGCGCTGCTGCACTTGTGGTGTCGAGTTTTGAGACTGAAGATAGTTGGGTCATAGACTCTGGTTGCTTTTATCACATGTATCCAAGAAAATAATACTTTGAGACTTTGAAGTTGAATCAAGGTGGAGTTGTTCTCCTTGATGACAATAAGCTTACAATGTTCATGGTACTGGTACAGTCACAATTAAAATGTTTGATGATCGTGAGTTTCTTTTTATCCATGTTTGATGATCTAGGCTATTGCACTATAGTGAACGTGGGGTATTGAATATTTTATATGATGAAGTACTCATAGCTAAAGGGTCTAAATCTCTTATAAACTATGGCAGAGAAAACATAGTTTGAGGCGGAGTTTCCTACTAATGATACTAGTATTAGTGAGGGAATGGTTACAAAGGCTTTTGATTATCATTTGACTCGTGATAAGGTAAGGAGGGAGATTGTAACATATCGAAGGGACTGTTATACTAGACTTGGGTATTATGCTTTGAATGTGGATGAAGGGTTGCAAAATTTAGAAATAGGGACCTTCATGGAGGCATTCAAAAGTATGTGAAGACAATGATGGTTGAAAAACTATACTTGTAGGCTTTTAGATTACATAGGAAGAAAAAGGTTATTGGAAGCAAGTGGATGATGTGGAACCTTGTTTTGTAGGTGATATGCTTTTAACAATGACATCAACTTTTGATGATGACAACCAATGTCTTATGATAAGTCAAACATGAACGGTTAAGCAGATAAAGAATGAAATCTAAAGCCTCATCTCAAGTTACTCAACCAAGTGTCAACAAAAGAGAAGTATTTGGCAATGTCTTAAAGTACTTAGGACCCTCCTAATTTGTAATGAGTGAACTTATTGTAAAAACATAAGGACTTTAACGTAAAAGCGCATGGCTAAAGCACACACACACACTAAAATGTTTTTATAAATGTTTTACCAAAGAAGATACCTTCGAAAATATCTTGAGGTTGTGCCAGATGAATTAGGAACTATCAAAATAGTTATAGGTATAATTTTGACTTATCTAATCAATTAGGACATTTGTCTAATCGATTAGCTCAATTCAAAATTGAGCCATAACCGATTGGGATAACGCCATAATGATATGTAACGACTAATTATATTTTTATTCCTTTTATAAACTTACAATTGATTTTTTTAAAAACAATTGATCGATTAAGAATATGTGCCAATCGATTAGAATGTAATAAAAAGTTTTTATTGAAAATTCCTTTTTGAATCCAACCACTGGCCTATAAATAAAGGTCTCTTTTATCATTTAATTTCAACTAGAATCGTGTTTTGACACCTCTCTCTCTCTCTCTCTCTCTCTCTCTCTCTCTCTCTCTCAAGGTTTTATTTAACTTTCTCTCACTAATGTTTTAACCTAAGTGCTTTTGTGAGAAAAGTCCTTTGTGAGTGAGGATATAATTGTAATTCTAGAAAGGGTAGAAATGTAAATTCACCAAAGTAATCTTTTGTGTACACCTTGATTGAATATTATCCATCTAGAGATTTGTTTTGGTTAGAAGCTAAATATGTAAAAAGCTTTTCTTTGGGATTGTGTTATTCAGTCCTAGTTTAGGTTGGAGATCGGCCCTTGATAAAATCTCCTAGGTTCTTGGTCAGCCCGGTATTAAAGCCTAGATAGGTTGAAGCTCGACCCGATATTAAAATCTTCATAGGTTCAAGATCAGCTCGGTGTTAAAACCTCACAAGTTATTTGTTATCCTGTGTAAACCTAAGGTTTAAGGTTTGTGAGCTCAACCGGTATAAAAACTTGTAAGGTTTGTGGAACTTGACGACTAACCTCTTCAAGGTCCTCATTTGTGAAGAAAGGACTGGCCGCTTGGATTCAATGTTTGGAAGAGAATACTCAAAATGCTAGATATCGAAGTCTTGTAATATTTGGCTGGAGCTCAACCATCATTTCCTTGTATAAAGGGGCTCGTGAGTCTTTCCTACTAAATCTCTCAACGTTAATTAAAAACTCTCATGATCAATTCTTGGAGACAGGACTAAGCCATTTTTACCGAACCTGTATAGCTTCTGGTGTTCCTCTTTTTTCGCTCTTTTATTTTCCGCTGCTTAGTTTCTAGAAATGTTTTTCAACCCTGATTTTATTTTCCTAAGATTTTTAAAAACAAAGTTTTCTAAACCACACAATTCACCCCCCTCTTGTGTGTGAAGTCTCAAGTCCAACAAATGCTAGTAGCGAGATCAAACTTCAAGGGTGGCTTGAATTTGATCAACGTTGTTGATGAGTGATTCAAGCTTTAGAGAGAGCAGCAAGGTGGTTGGTGTTTAAACTGAAATTACCGTTAGTTTCAAGTCAAGTTGGTGATTGTTGTAATATTCCTTAAAACCTTAAGTGAGAAAAGAGAAAGAAAAATGACATATTTCAGTACTGCCATATTTTCGGGCTTGTTTACGGATTTGTTTGCTAATGGGTTGTGTTTTGGACTTTGTTATTAATATATTGGGTTTTAGAAATTATAAATATGTATCTCTTCTATTATTTTATTGTGAGAACCTTGAGAACTTTAGAGCTAAAGAGATAATAAATAGGGTTTTAGGGTTTAGGGAAACGTTTAGAGTTATCTAGAAGGATCAGAAAATACTTCTAAATGCCTTGGGGTTTGTGTGTTTACTAAATTGAGAGTTGGAGAGATTGGGAAACACTTGGGTAGAAAATAGGGTTTTGTTCTTGGGAACTTAGAATGTTATTTTCTTGTAACTCATTTGTAATTTCTTGTAACAACTTTTTAAGTATATTGAATTGAAGAGGTGCTCTCTCCCCGAGACATAGGTCAATTGATCGAACTAAGTAAACAAATATTTTGTGTTTCTTTCCTTCCTTTATCTTCTTTTGCCAAGTTTATTCAATGTCTTATTGATTGAATTCTGGATACTTATTTAAAAGTGGTTTTAATTATTCAATCATTTTCACAACATAATAGTTTACTTTAAATACTTTTTTTATTGAAATAAATTTCAATTCGTTTTATATTATATAAGTGATGCACATCTTACATCAATGTGATGTTACTTGACATGGTTATTGTGTTATAGAGAATATATTTGAGTATTTAGTTCAAGAGTATTTTTTTTAAACTCTTGATAATAAGCCAACTATTATTCTTTATCAAGTGGGAGAATTTCATGTCATTGTATAAAAATTAGAAACAATTATTATTTTTTTAATATAATATTACTTTTTTATGAAGACTTATACTGAGAAATTATAATCTTATGTTATTGATGAAAATTGCAGAATATTTTTTTGTTATATCTTCAGTAATAAATAAACTAATGTATCATATTATTTTTCTATGTGTTTCGCTACAGCGAAAAACATCTGGCGAACACACAGAGTCGCCATCGAACTTTATTTATCCCAACGGAGAAATGAAAACATCGAGAAAACCTCAAAAGTGTAAGAACATGGTCTCGCAACCAAATTCGGGATTCGGGAGTTGATTATGCAAGAGGAAGGTATTAGTACACCTCGCGTCCGTTGTACTCAACGGGATCCATTATTGTTGTTTTAATCAAAGGGTGTGTGTATATCTAATGCTTACTTGGTAAGGGAATGCAGAAAGAAAAGGGAGAAAAAACAAAAAGGGGACTCGATAGGATCTCACAATCCTATGCCTACGTATTCTCTCGTGCAACAGGAAAGTTAGAGTCATCATAGTTCGGAGGACTAAAGGTGGAAGGGAAGGTTGCTCTCCAAGGATTGGGGCCCTTGTGCCTACGTATCTTCATTCGGACGAGAATGAAGAAATCAGAGCATCCGTAGTTTGTGGGACCACATGTTTCTTAGTGTTTTTTATGGACGATGCCAACGTTCACGCTCTAGTAGTTTAGGTGTTTGTCGCTCGTTGTCGGGAGTCTTACGCATTACCTGTTTGCGGTAGAACGGAAATAACATGCCCTTTCTGAAAATGATTTAAAGAGAAAGAATCCCGAAGGTAAAAATGATTTGAATTTGTTGATGTGTTTTAAAGAAGTGAGTTGAATCAGTTAGTGATGTGTATCGTGCTAAAGTCTATGACGATAGGAGTGAGTACCTTATACAACCGATCTGAAATGGCTCGCGCATAAAGCTCTCAAGATGAGGTAATAAAAGACTCCCGCTCATCATTTCCCATTGTGCTTAAGGCTCGTGACGCACTATACACATCGTATTTGTTAAGTGTCTTAAATTTATTAAGAGATGAGAAAGACACAACGCAGATCTAAGGGAGACTTGGTCCTAGATGTTATCACGCAATGTGGTCCTAAATTAGAAGACGATTCTATCCTAATGTTGTCGTGCAAGATGGACCTAAGGGAACATGCAAGAGTAAGCAAAACAAGCTAAGAAAATCACAAACAACAACATACGACAACGCTTCAAACAAAACAACAATGTATTTCCAGCAACATCACCATAACATTTAACAACACATATTTTCAGGATAGGCATGTATGCAACAACAACAGAATGATAGCATTTAACAACATATATAGCTCGAGACAACAGTGCATGCAGCAACAAGGAGCAAGCATGAATTGACATGAACATGTAGTATGCAAGATCAAGCAAAGTATGCAAACACGCATCAAAAGATCAATCAATCAACATGAACATATATCCACAATGGAGCAAATGAACATGCATCATAGAATTCAACAATTAACAATGCGTACAAGCATGTATCAACATCAATCGACGAATGAAAACATGCACTTGACAATCAAGCATCATGAATATGCAACCACAATAAGCAAGTGTCAACATGTAAACAAGTGAGCATTAAGAACATGTTTCAAGAATGCAAACAATCACATAATCAACAATCATGCATCAAATATTCGTATACATACTACAAATGGAGGCTAAACAACTCAAGAAAATTCCACAAATATCAAGCATATCAAGTCATGAAGGTTAAAAGTGGAAAAGGAATCAAGATAAGCTCAAAACAAGCCAAAAACACACTCTGCATCAGGTGTAACCGATTAACATATATGTGTTAATCGATTATAATGTGTTAAAAAAAAGGTTCCAGGTGCATAAAATAGGGTGTAATCGATTACACTTGTAGAAACAGTAGAAAATCACTTTTCTAAATCACTTTTCCAGCATCAATTTATTGATCAAATGCAACATGTAATAATATGTAATTGTACACGAAGATCACAATAATTATGAGCAAATAAGCACTTATTGAATCAATCAAATAATCAACAACATTAAGCAATCGTATCAATGGACCAATCCACACAAAAACCACAAGGATTTACATTGTGAAAGTTGTAAAATAAGCTAAAAGGAATTTGGATCTAAGAATCACCAACCTACAAAGCTGAGATTTGCTTTGGTAATTGTTGCAAACAGAATTTGATGAATCAAGTTAAGAAACCCAGATATCCAAGAGATTCTTCACAAGAAAAGCGGAAGAACAATGCAATAAGCTAGAATTATTTCAAAATCACTTCAAGAAATTGCTTCCTAAATTCAGATCTAGATCCAAATCAACTTCTACTGCAGAATCAATTAATGAAAGGAAATGTGATTAAGGTTTAGCTCAAAGATTAACAAACTCTAATGAAGAATTTTCTAACTCTAATGGAAGAGCTTTAGTGAGGTTAGGGATGAAGATGAAAATGGTGGTTGAAAAAAATGAGGGAGAATTGGATTGAAAAAAATGGAGCTTTAGTGAAGTGTAGAAAAATCAGAAAAAATGAATTGATGTCCTCTTGGAATGGAGAAAATTGGTTTAAATATGGTCTAGGTATGGAATGAAAATGAGGTTTGGAAATTGGTTTTGAACGAGGATTGGAATTTTGGTTTGGGATTAGGAGTGGAAATTATTTGAATTATGGAGGGAAAATGAAATTGATTGCAATGCTCTAGATCCTTTTACTGATGTAATAGTGAATCCAAGTAATTGAAATGAATTGGAAACTGCTACAGTGCAGAAAACCTGTTGTTTTTGGCAAAAATGACTTGGTAAAACTGCTACGGTGTTGAACCTTAGCCATTGATAAAAACCCTTGAGTAATGATAATTAACCTGTATGAAACAAAATCATATGAACTTTGTACTTTCTGTTCTCGGTCCTGAAATAATCAAATCATCTGCTGAGCAAAATAAATGCTTGAAGACACTGATGACTGTGGTCTTAGCTTTGAATGCTACTGAAACATTCTCTGAAGTGAAGAAAGTTATGAATTATGAGAAATACGTTGTGATCCCATGTATTATAAGCCCAATGCAACGCATGATCAAATGCACATGGAATGCGTATGGATGCGAAACACAAGCCAATTAAGGTTAGGAAACAAATGGAAAATTTTGGGGTGCAACAATGTGTAACGTAGTATGTTTCTCAAATGTTTGCGATTATATTTGTAGCATTTAAGTTTTGAGAGAGTTATTAAGATTTTGTATATAAACCTATATTATATTTAAAATTATAGGATTTTGATCTCACTCATATGATCATAAACATTTTATATAACCATCATTTTTATGTGAACTTGTCTAAGTAATTATAATATTCAATTTACGTGCAAAATATGTGGTTGAATTAGTAAAACTCTAATAATTATATATTATACAATCATTTCTTAGTATAGTTTTGCATTAAAAATAAAACTAGTACCATATTGTTTAAACTAGTAGACTATGATTAATATTTATTCTATTTATATATGTCGAGTCAGTGGGAGGGCATGTGTACACAATCATATAATCTTTAAGTTTTAAAGTTATTATTATGATATTATCATATTCTTGCATGCACTAGAAACGATGACATATTCTAAGAAGCCTTTATGATTAGTCCTTTTTCATATTAGAACCATAAATAGTTGAAGTAGGTGATGAGGAATCTTGAATCGATGGTGTTGACCATCAATGCAGTGGCGCATGATAGACTTGTATGGCTATCACTCCAACGCCCAAGTCAGTTCAAGATTCAAGATGATTGTAAGTGAATCTTGTTTTTCGTGTGAAATGAATTTTATACTCTGGGTCAAGTGGAATGAATTTGAGATGAAGTGGCCCTCACCTATTTTGGCCTTAGGCCGACCCAGAATAGTTTCTCCCAAGGCTTGCCGGGCACTTGGGGAGCCAGGATACCCTTTTAGCGATTGAGGACGACTTCTAAGAGTTTCATATGATGCAAACAGAAAGCAAAACATTTGGAGTTAGTTGAAAAAGTAGTATGGAATAAGTGCATTAAATTAACTTCCATCATTGAGATGTTTCGATGCTCCCTTCTGGCGTGTGGGTTGACGTGACTAGTTAGGGAATAACGTTGCTTATAGTGCAATGGAGTGCACTTGAGTTAGTTCACATTCCCTATTGAAAACCAATTATTGAATCCATAACTTTCTTCTACTGTTGATCTGGATCGTTCATTCATCTTTGCTTATAAATATGAGGAATTCGGTCGCGAGGAAACTTTTTGCAATCCCTAGAATTCAAGCTCATTCATTTTTTTCTCTTATTAACAAACATGGTATTCTCTTATTTCTTGAAAGCGTTCACTAGGGACTATAGCTTTTTTTATCAAGGTCTCTACCTTTCTTCGTTTACCTCATTTAATAAATCTCATATAACCAAATACCCTTCTCAACTCAAGCCTTTAACTTGTGTATTTCCTGTTTCTAGCCAAGATGAGTGATAATATTATTCACCTAGCTAGTTATTCTGAGAGCAATACTTCTTCTACTGTAGGAATAAGGGTATCCTCTAATTCTCACCTCCCTCCCATTGCTCATGACCGAATGGGCCCAGAAGTTATATCCATATCTAATGATTCTGATTTGGAAAGGGTATATGGGAACTCCCTTAATGAAGAAGCTTCTTCATTAGAATCTTTCAAAGCCCTTTTATTAGATGATACTAACAAAGGGAATCGTACTGAGGTCCTTATGCCCCTTCCTATTTTGATTGAGGAGGAAATACAAGCTATCAAGTGGATACAGAACACATTGACGATTTCATCCAACTTTACTTGATAACTAATTATCATGAACCTAGCGATGCTAAAGTGAGGGCTCACTTGGACTTTCGAGTTAGGTACAATGAAGTTTCTTGGATTACCCCCGACGAACATTCTAAAGTTGACTACTTGGTGTCATACCCTAAAATTTGACCACAAGATCTCCCATCATTGTGCAAATTATCACCATAATATGGATGTACCTTCATACCTCATCAATCCTCTCAAAGATTGTTGAGCATTCACCTCAATCAAGAATTAGGGTTTTGGACCCTCTCAGAGAACTCAGACAAAGGATCAATCAAGAATTGTCATAATCTTCAACTTGTCAAGTCTCTCAAACATACATAAAGGTCAAGAGGTCTCCCATATCAATAATCAAGCACAAGAGTGCAACATTTCAAGTTGATCAAGCCTCAAGATCATCAGTGTCACCAAATTAGGGTTTTGGTCGACCAAGGCCTCCAGAGAGAAATTATCATCTGGGCATGAGCCAATACTTCAAAACATGATCCAAGAAGCTCAAAGGGACCTCATGGATCCAATCATAAGTTCAAAATAGCCTCAGGGGATGCATTCATCAAAAATCAGGAATTAGGGATTCTTGACCTGATTCACGCCTAAGTTAACATTTGGAGCAAGGCATGAGCCAAAACCTCAAGGAATGTTTTGAAGACCTCAAATATCTTATATTTATGCTCTTACAAGTTAAAATTGACATAGAGAACTTGGTTCATGAGCAATATAGAGATTCAAATTCATTTGGATCCCAAACTAGGGTTTATGAGAAAAAGTCAACCATACCTTTGACTTTTGACCAAGACATGATCTCAAACCTTGGGACATGATTCAAGACACTCTAAAACACCTATGGAATCCATCCATTAGGTTTGAATTAGGCCAAGGACTTGATTTCATAAAGGATCACAAAGTTTGAAATTCATCTGACAAAAAGTCAACTGTGCCCAAAAACCAAGTTTGACTTTTGAGATTTCTTGACAAACATGGCTTCTTTAAGTCAAAAACAATGTTAACTTATGGTTTTTATCATCATCCATCAAGAAAAATCAAGAAAAGTGGGGGGTTACTTGCAAAAGGAGCAACCTTAAGAAACTTGAATTTTCACTAAGTCATGAAAAAAAGTGATTTCTAGCCAACATTGCAAGACCATAACTTGTGATCCAAGTAACCTTTTTCTTCCATACAAAGCTCAAATGAAAGCTCTCATTACATAATACAAGAATGTCAACTACACCCCATTCCAAATCTTCATGGATTATGGATTGATCAAAATCATAAAAAAATGAAAAATGGACATTTTTCAAACACTTAGAAAATTTGAGACAGAATCTGTCTCATGATTTGTCCAACTTTGGAGGCATTTTTCACCATGATCCAAGATGATTCAAGACCAAAGTTAAACATCAAAGTTGAAGTGTGATATAAGGGATTCCTAAAAAGTACAAGAGCCTCCCATGATTCAACTTGAACAAGAAGTTATGAGCCTCCCAAAATGGCATTTTTCACCCTGCCTACACAACAACATGGATACTTGACTTATGCCACATGATTTCTTCCTTCAAGTTTTGCCATTTTGCCAACTTTGTCATCTTCCAAAAACACAAAACTTCAGATGACTCACTTGTTACTTGATCAAGGAGTCAAGAATTCAACAAGGCATGTGCAAAATCATCATGACATGAACCTTGAAATTCAAATTTGGCATCAACCATTTATGTGGTACATAGAGGTGGCATGGTCAGTTACAAGCCAGCCCAAATGAGTCAAGATTTCTCCAAAGATCAGAGGACCTAAACCTGCAAAGTTTGGCCCAAGTCAATGGCTAGAGGAGACTTTAGCTACATGACAAAAACTAATGGATAATAGGACGATCCAGCCCCCATTCACTATTCCTTCAAAAACAAACTTCTTCTACTATAAATAGAGGTCATTTGTGATTGATTTAAACACACCAAAACATATGCAATCCATGTTTTCCTTCACTTCACTCTCCAAAACCAGAATTTGCTTCCTTTTCAAGTAACTATCGAATTTTTCAATAGGAAGCAATTCCATCAAAACTAAGAGTGTAGACACATCATATATATCATATAGAAGCTGCCCAAACACTTCTCCATCATCTGTAACACCAGAATCACAAACCTCCAAATCACACTCAAGCCAATTTACAGTTGAGGCACCATAAAGAGTTCAAGGTGTTTCCAATCCATTCCAATCTTCTAAACACCTTACATAAGGTCCATTGAAGCTGTCCAGATCATCACACAACATCTGTAACACCTCTACATCAGAATTCGAATTCCTCCTGCACAAGTAAGCCTAGCACTCTCAAACTCTATGATCATGCATTATAAATGTGTTTTCAAGTTACAAACATGTTTCTGCACTTGTGTAGAGTGTTTCCCCTTAATTAATTGCCTTTTGCTATTGTGTATAGAATTACATGAAGTTCTTGCAAAACTTACGGTTCATCTGTTCTTCACTTGATTTCTCACTCCACACTTAAAATAAATGCAATTAATTGGTACCATTTGAATCCTTGTTCAAAAACGACCAACTTTCATGTTTACAAAAGTCAAAACCATTACGTATTAAGGAAGATATGAGAGGTTTTGCAAATTCGGGGAAACAGGGCATGCGCGAGGAAGAAGATGTTCTCGGCGCCCTTTTTCAAATATTTTGAATTTTTGAATTTTTAATTAATTTTCTTAATTGATTTCAAAAATTAATTTCTCTCTGATTTTTAATCATTTTTTATTAATTCTTTTTTTCAAAATTCCCAAATATGTTAAAATATTTTATTCCACCAAAAAAAATTTATTTATTTAATATATTTTAAATTTTTGTAAAAAATTTCTTTTTAATTATTTTTAAACATTTTAAAAGATTTCTTTCTCTTGATTTTTCAAATTCAAATGAATTTCAAGCTTTCATATAAATAAAACATGATTTTTCAAAACATTTTTCAAAGTTTACAACTTGTTTTTATATATATTTGATATTTTATATTATTTTTTATTTAATTTTCTTTGAAAATTTATTTTTTAAATTAAAATTAGGGGTTTCCCTTGATTTTAAACTTTCAAACTTCATTTGAAACAATTTTGGGCCTCTTTGTAGAGTGTAAGACCCAATCCTTTTTGTACATAAATATTTTGGGCCTCAGTCATTGTATAAGTCCCACTGTGGTTTTCAAAACCGCGGCGCGATCGTTGCCTTTCAAATAAAAACTTTGTGCCTCTCCTTGAGTGTAAGCCCCATTTTTCTTCTTTACAAACATCCTTGGGCCTTTATTAGAGTGTAAGACCCAACCCCTATTTGCACATAAATAAATTTTGGGCCTCTGCTGTAGTATAAGCCCCACAACGGCTTTCGGTATCGCAGTGCGATCCCTGTTTTCAAAATAAGTCATCTGAGCCTTTCCTTGAGTATAAGCCCCAATCTTTTATACATAAAATTGGTTTTTAAACAACTTCCATGGGCATCTCCTTGAGTTGTAAGCCCCATACCTCTATTTTCAAAATCATCTGCCTGTTTTAAACTGGTACTACGAGAAGCATTCTTCCCGGTGAAACTGCTCTTAGACCACTTGGGCCTCTCTTTGAGTTATAAGCCCCAAACATTCTTTTCTTTTAAACAATTTTCTTTTAATTCAATTTCAAAACTCAAAGTTTTCTCAAAACTTTCTTTAATTTCTTAAAACCCTAATCATACAGTTGTAATCAATATAATCAGTCACAATACACTTGGGTCTCTTTTCAGAGTGTAAGACCCAACATCTTTTCAATTCAATGCATATTTGTTTATATACATGTTAATACACTTATCTATATATACTTGTGCATATCTGTGTAAGATTGAATTCAAAGTGACCCAGGCAAGTGTTGAGTGAAGTTGAGTGATGTTGACCTAATTTTCTTGGTCAGGTGAGTTTGGTTTCATGACAGGTCGCCTGTGTATGAATCAAGTTGTCAGGCTGTGCCAAATCCAGATGTTTATACCTATTTAAGTCGTCTGCGTGCGAGTCAGGCTATCAGGTTGTGATAAGTGCAAATATTTTCATAGTGAAGAGATTGTGGTTCATTTGTGATCCAAGTGGCATTGATTTAAACTGGGCAGGTTGTGGTTTAGAAGTTCATTTGAAAGGTTAAATGGCAGATTGTGTTGTTGAAAAGTCAGTGAGAGGGCGATTCGTAACCAAATCCATCCATATTCTCCATTCCCATTTTATCCACCATATCCATTCCAACTTAATACCCATTTTACTAAAATAATTATCCATTTCTATATCCATTTTGATTACCCATTTTTTTTATATAAACCAATTACCCACATTGTTAATCCATTTCCTTTTCTACAAAATCTTTTTTTCAATTAGCCTTTTTTTAACCATTAATATTGTTATCTATTCCAATTTCTATATTAATATCCAATTAAATCCTTAACCATGAATCATTTTCAATAAACATTGATTTATATTAACATTCTTTTTCTATCAAGTAAGCCACAATCCAAATAAGGTAAAGTCCATGCGACATGGCCCACACTCCCAACCTGTAACCATCACAAAGGCAAATTCCATACACAATAAAGCACCACGAGCAGCCATCAGTACACATTCATCATGTGGAAAAATGTGAATTCCAAGCCAGCATTGTGTAAGCTGCACAATACGACTCCAGTATTAAACAAATTTCAGCAGCTACCATGCCTCAACGAACCACCACAACCATACCTTATTACACAGCACATCAACAATCCTGCAAAACCAAGTCGTACATGGCCATCCACACCTTTTCATTCTCGTGGGACCACGCCAAAAGAATGTACGAGCAAATCACATGAATTTTATCCCACTATTCTGAAGCAACACAACAATCTTTATGCCAAAATGATCCTTGACCCCACGCAGCAGCATTTTGTAACCTCAAGCCACCATCACAATTCCATCAAAAACAAAAATCCCATGATTCTCGCATCTGCAAAATAACGGCAACGCAACAAATAGCAAATTTCTCACGACAAAACCGCACCACAATTCACTCACCAAAACGCATCAGTAGCAATAATCTCACTCTCCGTATTTCACCCTCATATCCCTTTATAAAAGCAACCTTAAATCCTCTCAAATTTCCAAGCTCAAGAAGCCAATAAAACCCTGTCAAATATTGACCTCGACCACTCTTCTCACCTTCACAATCTGAAACACAAAAAAAACATCATTAAAACCTTCAACCCTTTCCTTCCATATCAACAGCAACATAACTTTCACTCACAAAAATCATTCCCAAACCGGAACACCAACAACCCCTTTTCAACAACAACAACAACACAAACCAATCTTCAACCAACACACTCAACCCATTCAAAATCAATCCGAATCAGAAAAAACAAAACAGAAACAGAGAAATAAGAGATGAAGAGAAATCAGTGAAACCCACAACACCCTTCTTAGACCAAAATCACAGAAAATGGAGGAAGAGGAGTAGAACGAGATGATTGAGATCAAAACAAATCATACGAATATATAGACCTTGAACCGAGACAAGAATGAGACAGAAGACGAGAGAGAGGTTGTGATTGAAGCCTTATCCTTTCTTGTTTTGTGATTCACGGCGCGATGAGGATGATGGTTCCGAGCGCATAACTTCTTCTTTTTCCCAAGCGTGACATGGTGTTTGCCCTATTTTTTTTATTCTGATATGTTTCGTGGTACTTTCCTAGTTCTTAAAGATAATGTTGACTGTTCATTTCTTTTTCTTTTTATAAAAAATCATCATCCGTGTTTGTTTTTGGGAATCCATGGTTGGGCTTTTTTTAGGAGCCCGTGTGATTTCTGAACGTGCACACCATATACCTCCTTTTCTTTTATTATTGTTCTTCATTTTTTTTCTTATTATTTTAAGTTTTATCTAAATGCTTTAAATAATATGTTGACTAAGTGGTTCTGATTATTCTACTTTTTGTTTTCGATTTTATTTTCAATTTTATTTCTTTTTGGGCCAATGATATAACATAAATCATGATTAATTGATTTATTCAAATCGATTCAAAATCTTGATCAATATGAGGTCATTTTATTTTGGGTTAAATAAGTTTTTAGTCCCTATAAAGTTTGAAATTTCATTTTTAGTCCCTCCTGGGTTTTGGCAACGGTTTTAGCTGGTTTTGGCAACGGTTTTTTTGTAAAAACTGTTGCCAAAAGGTAGGGAGGGACTAAAAATGAAATTTCAAACTTTATAGAGACTAAAAACTTATTTAACCCTTTTATTTTTTATTGGTCAATGAAAGTTAAATATCATAGATTATCGATTTCTCGATTAAATCTTGATTAAGACGAGACCAACTTTATTTTCATTTCGATTTCATTTCATTTCTATCTTCTTCTTCTATTTTCTTTTCATTTTCGATCGATGAAGTCTTTCTATTCACGAATGTTGATTATTGAAGCGATTAACCTTCATTATTTCAAATCTGTAGCGAGTAATCATCGAGATTACTTTCTATACTTTGAGATCGTGATAGGTTATCTTCGATTAATCGACGCAAGTTTGTGATTAAGACGAGATCTTCACCTTTTCTTTTCGTGTGGCACGATTTCATTGGAGAATGATCCTCAATATCATTTCTCGATCGTGTTTTAGCACACAAATCAAATTACGCAACCTCCTATAGTATGATCTTCATCATAGATCGTGCTACGATGGTTTAGCGCTACATGTCCCGTATCGGAAAATGATTCTTCGTGGCCCAAACCTATGCTTGCAAGTCCAAGGATGGTTAACCATCGTGGATCATTTGTTCTAACAACTAATAAATTAACAAATAACTTTACTTTCCGCTCAATTATATTGCTTTACTTTCTTGTCAATATATCTTGTTCATATTATTCATATTGTTCATATCATATTCATATTTATTCATCTAACCCTCTTCTTGTTTCTTGTTCAAACATTATTCAAAACACATTAATAAATATCTAAACAATAAAAAAATCAATTGGTGGACAGTGGTTGGTTACTTGGACCTTGTACAGAAACCCTAACAATGGATCTTTTGTCCGACTCTTGCTCAAGGCTTAGTTTAGGACACCTCGCACACACACGACTTTCTCTTGGGCTATCTTACAGTGAGAACTTTTATTTCGTGCAATCCCTTGTACTTTACATGTACCTCGCTCCCATTCCGATGTACGCATTCGATTTTCTTTTGATTGTGATTTGTTTACTAGTAGCACCCCTAGGGACTAGCATAGACAACCATTTTCAAACTAATTCTCGATTCGTCATCGAGCCCATTTTCAAAACACCTTCGTAAGTCGATTGCTCATTAGCATTCGCCATCAACCATTCACCTTTCATCGTGGTTTCGTTACTAGGAGCACCCCTAGGGACTAGGACCGATTCTCACCCATTTTCAATCAAACTCTCGATTTGTCGTCGAGTCATTTTCAAACAAACCTCTTTTCAACCAAACCCTCGACTTGTCGTCGAGCCATTTTTAAATCAATCTCTAACCAAACTCTTTTTAAACTAACCAAGCGCACACAAATGAACCCTTGATCCAATGTCAAGCGGATTTTCACAAATAAACTTCAAAACGACTAACAACTATCGCAACTCTTTTCAAGGTGAAAAATGGGGGTTCAAGTCTTTGATCTCTCTTCGGTTGTTTGGGTGCGAGTTTTCTTACTCGTGTGTGAGCAGTTGACGCCTCTAAAACATGTTAAACTCTCCTTTGTTTTGTGGGCGTACCACGAACTATGACTGTTCTGATTCTTTATTCTCGTCCGAGTAAAGATACGTAGGCACAAGATTGCGATGATCTTGGCGAGCACACTTCCATCTTTCTCCGTCAAACCCGTAGTCGAACTACGATTGCTCTGATTACTCATTCTCGTCCAAGTGAGCATACGTAGGCACAAGATTGTGATGATCTTGCCGAGCATCCTATCCTATAACCACCCATTTCCCCCTAGCATCTTTTCCTTTTATCTTACCGTTTCGCATTTTATTTTTTAGAAGAAAACAAACAAGCTTAGCTAACGAGCATCGCGATTTGAATCAAGAGGTTTCGGTTGAGTACAACAGGCGTGGGGGGGTGCACGTACCTTCCCCTCACGTAACCGACTCTCGAACTCGGAATGTGGTTGAGACGACCATGTTCTTATCTCTCCCTAAAGGTTTTCTCGATATTTTCCTTTCCCTATTTTAGGATAAATAAAGTTCGGTGGCGACTCTGACGAACCGTTCCGCGCCTTTCGCGCGAGGGTCGTGTCTTCGATGAAGCGATTTTTTCGAGGTGCGACAGTATAGAATTTCATTATGTTCTTGTAAAAATTAGGGTTCATCTGTTCTTCACTTGATTTCTCACCCCACACTTAAAATAAATGCAATTAATTGGTACCATTGGAATCCTTGTTAAAAAACGAGCAACTTTCATGTTTACAAAAGTCAAACCATTACGTATTAAGGGAGATATGAGAGGTTTTGCAAATCTGGGGAAACAGGGCACGCGCGAGGAAGAAGATGTTCTGGGCGCCCTTTTTCAAATAATTTGAATTTTTGAATTTTTAATTAATTTTCTTAATTGATTCCAAAAATTAATTTCTCTCTGATTTTTAATCTTTTTTTATTAATTCTTTTTTTCAAAATCCACAAATATGTTAAAATATTTTATTCCACCAAAAAATAAAAAAAAAATATTTATTTAATGAATTTTGAATTTTTGTAAAAAAATATCTTTTTAATTATTTTAAGACATTTTAAAAGAATTCTTTCTCTTGATTTTTCAAATTCAAATGAATTTCAGGCTTTCATATAAATAAAACATGATTTTTCAAAACATTTTTCAAAGTTCACAACTTGTTTTTAAATATATTTGATATTTTATATCATTTTTTATTTAATTTTCTTTGAAATTTTGTTTTTTTAATTAAAATTAGGGTTTTCCCTTGATTTTAAATTTTCAAACTTCATTTGAAATAATTTTGGGCCTCTTTGTAGAGTGTAAGACCCACTCGTTTTTGTACATAAATATTTTGGGCCTCAGTCATTGTATAAGTCCCACTGTGGTTTTGAAAATCGCGACGCGATCGTCGCCTTTCAAATAAAAACTTTGGACCTCTCCTTGAGTGTAAGCCCCATTTTTCTTCTTTACAAACATCCTTGGGCCTCTACTAGAGTGTAAGGCCCAACCCCTATTTGCACATAAATATATTTTGGGCCTCTGCTGTAGTATAAGTCCCACAACGTCTTTCGGTATCGCAGTGCAATCCCTGTTTTCAAAATAAGTCATCTGGACCTCTCCTTGAGTATAAGCCCCAATCTTTTGTACATAAAATTGGTTTTTAAACAACTTCCATGGGCCTCTCCTTGAGTTGTAAGCCCCACACCTCTATTTTCAAAATCATATGCATGTTTTAAACTGGTACTAAGAGAAACATTATTCCCGGTGAAACTGCTCTTAGACCACTTGGGCCTCTCTTTGAGTTATAAGCCCTAAACATTCTTTTCTTTTAAACAACTTTATTTTAATTCAATTTCAAAACTCAAAGTTTTCTCAAAACTTTCTTCAATTTCTTAAAACCCTAATCATACAGTTGTAATCAATACAATCAGTTACAATACACTTGGGTCTTTTTTCAAAGTGTAAGACCCAACATCTTTTCAATTCAATGCATATTTGTTTATATACCTATTAATACACTTATCTGTATATACTTATGCACATCTGTCTAGAGTTTCCCCCAGCAGTTAGGTCTACACTTAGGTCAAACCAGAGGTTACTTCTAACTTAGTCAAAACTAGTTCCCTCATAGGAAATTCCTTTCGATACAGTCTGCCTCCTCTTGGGCTTATTCAATATGGAACAGAGAAAGGCATTATTCCCGGTGAAACTTTTCTCAAGACTGTCAAAACTTAGAAACATATACAAGAAATTCATTTCCCCAAAGAGGATTAGTCCCGGTGAAACCTCTTTTGAATTTCTTCAAACCTTAGAATTGTTCAACAAAGAAAGAACTTATTCTCGGTGAAACCTTTCTTGAACTTTTCGTAGGCTTGGACCCACAGGCTTCCTAGAAGTATCCCAAGCCTCCTCTTGGGCTTAGTACAAGGACCAACAGGCTTCTTAGAAGTTCCCCAGCCTCCTCTTGGGCTTAGTACAAGGACCCAAAGGCTTCCTAAAAGCATAAGATAGAAATTAGTCATCTCTACTAGTTCAATCCCCAGGAAAGTGAAAAGTTACACATCCTATCATCAAAGGGTTGATCTTCATCCCTTAAACCAACAGCCTTCTCTTGGGCATCATGCAAAGATCTCTCTCTACACCAGATTCTACCCCTTTTTAAGAGACTTGGATAGTCTTAGCCTCCTCTTAGGCTTCATTCAAGTAAACTTGGAAATTATCATAGTCTCCTTTTGGACTTCACACAGAGACCCTCAGGTTTCCTAAATGCATTTGGAAAAGCCTGATCATTTTATCAATACACTAGTCTCCAGCATAATTAAAAATCTTTAAGGTTTTCAAACTCACCTTTAAACTTCTCTGACCTCTAACAAGGCTTAACTTTCACCTTGAAAATCTCAGCCAAGGTCAGATTGACCTCAACAAAATCCAAACAGAATCAGAGCCTCATGGCATCTGATACTTCAACTTTTCCCTAATTCCTCAACAAGAGTTAGATCCCTTTTGGATTCCCCAATACAATTTAGACCTTCTCCTGGATTTTTACAATCCTCGGCAAGAGTCAACCTCCTCTTAGGCTTTATATAATGATTTCCCCCAAACAGCTTCAATCTTGGGCTTTGTACAAGACAGATATAACACTCCCCAGAGGAGTCATTTTCTTTCAGCTTCAACCTTGGGCTTTGAACAAGGCACACAAAACCCATCATCCTCTCAGATGAGACCACGAGTCCTCTCTGTAGGAAGATACCTCTTCTATATATCACATATCAAAACAAACAATCAAAACCTTTTTCCAGATAATTGTTATAAGTGGCACACTTGTTGATTCAAAATCCAAGCTGGATCCCCTCCTTTATCCTGGCTAAAATCTCTCTTTCATCTGACTACTGTAAGTGGCAAGCCTCTAGATTTTATACATTCAAGCCAATGTCCCTCTCTTAGCATGAAATATTCATAAAAGGGAAAAATGGCATTGCTCTACACTGAGTTAAAGCTTCTTCCTTCATGACATCTCTCTTATAAAGGAAATTATGGCATTGCTGGATTTCTTATATCCCAGTTAAAGTAATTTCCCTTATAACTAATTTCTCAATATTTGTGATGAATAGGTGAGATATCTCCCTTTAGAGATGACAAATTCTCTCTCAGTCAACCTTTAGCTTCAAACAAGACACAAATACTCAGCTAGCTTCAATCTTGGGCTTTAAACAAGACACCAAAATATCTTTTCTCCCATAGAATAGGAGGAACTACGATTGCTCTGATTTCCCAAATCTATTTACGGGAATATGTAGGCATAAGATTGCAAAATCTTAGCGAGTACACAAATTAAAAACTTTAGGTCCAGGTACCTTCCCAAAAACAACAGAAAACCCAAAAACAACAAAAACAATCTCTCAATCCTCCCAAAGGAGAAACTTTCCCAATCCACAACATATAAACACAAGAAATCATTTCAAATTAACAGAAATACATGCAAAAAAAGGTTCCTATAGATTACTATAAATACTCTGGGTGTTAGTAGCTTCCCTTTGTATAACCAGGCCCTGATCCCCGATCTTTTAGCATTTGTTAAAGAAAACATTTGCGCGTAGATTTAGTTTAAGATATCGTCCCTTTCCTTTCTAGCTTCATAGGATAAATACAGAAATAAAAAAGTAGCACCAATTATGCAGTAAGGTGGTCGTGTCACCGAAAAAAAACCGACGGTTACACTTGGCTTGGAGAGGCATGACGTTGGTGGATCTAGTAGATACATTTAAGTACGGTTGAGTGGATGCATAATTGGTGGGTACCTCGTCCACTCTAAGTACTGAAGCAACAATAGACGTTGCTAGCATTATGGTCGGTGACCCTCTAGACTGGTTGGTTCTTCTCGTTGCTCTGGAGAAGAGGATATGCAGCTCTTTTGATGTCTGCTCGGTTCCATTTTATGAATGTTTACGATGATGGGACTCTTGTTGCCTTTCTCTGATTTTAAAGTGGTTGTCTTGAAGAATTTAAAGTTTTCCCCTTCCCAACTTCATCCGCGGTCCTAGGCATACATAAAGGTATTCCAGTTGTGTGTCCAGCATGATTCTTAGAAGCCTTCACTTAGACTATTTTTCAACTTATTCTACATGGTAAGCAACTCTTAGGATAATTACCGCGACAAGGGACCCATTCGTTTCCACACAACGATCCTTGGTTTAACCCCTTCACTCGATACTAGGGCGATTTTATGAGGTGTTTCTTTCTGATTAAACCCCTTACTTCAGAGTCCCATTTCTCCTTTTGCTCATCCCTGACTATTTATTTTGGTTTTTGTAAGGGGGGTTTTCTTAAAGTATTGGCCATCGCCTCATTTCGATCGTGACATTCATTTCTACCACACCAAGTTAGGTTATCTTTCTCCCTGCGAGGTGGCGATGACGGAGGGCCGACACTATTTCTCCCTAGGCCTTGGATATGAAGAAAGGTTTGTCCCCGTAAAGGTTTATTCTTCTGAGGTAAGAAAGAAGGGAATAGACACTTACACCATTGTGAGTGTTATCAACCGGGAGGAAAGGAAAGATATTTTTGGTGAGGATGAAGTCATACCATTTTTTTAACATGTGTGATTGCATTTTGCAGATGACATGGACATGTTGAAGTTGGTCTATGACCTTGCCAACGTTCAAGGCATCAAGACCGGTCCTACCGGCCAGGTCATGTAACCCCTCCGTATGATCGTTGCTCTTGCTCCGACCATAGCTCTTATCCCAATCCCCGAGACCACTGCCGCTACCCTCAGGGTTTACCATCTTGTCAATGTTGCAACCCTTTTTGTGAGGGATATCCTTCTAGCTATCTTGTTTTAATGATGTCAACAAACACATTAGATTGTAATTTGAGCGGTATCACTTCACGTGTCGGACATATAGCGTCTTATCGTTATTGGTCATGTGTCTAGATGCATAGGATCTTGTTCTCTCCAAAAATAAAGGTACCCTATTATTTTAGTAGTGTCTAGCATGTATGTTTGACCTTGGTCTGGTGAAAATATTCAAAAAATGAAATTTCCTGAAAAATTTGCCTTCATGCGCTGACCCCTGAAACCATGCGCTAACCCCAGAATTTGTGCGCTGACCTCCAAAAGCCACGGGTAAGCGCACAAACCTGAGAACTCAAAAATGTCATTTTATGCGTCGACGCATAGACTCTGGAGGTCGACGCATGACCTTGATTTTTGCATTTTTTCACTTAAATTTCTTTTCTGTTGTTTTTCTGTTATTTTTTTGTTGGTCATATTTTTTCATATAAATAGTTTTGGTCTTCATTTTTACACATAACAAGAAACGTGAAAAATATATGTCAGTTCTCTCTTCATCTTCATCTTCTTCATTGTGTAAGTAAACAATCACACATAATCATCTTTGTTTGTGTCACCCATTGATCGAAGTGATAACGTTCAGAATTTAGGAAGTGTGATCTTCATCTTCTGGGTTGAGAGTTTAGCAGGTGTTTCTTGAATCAAACCAGTTGGGTTTGTCCTCCAAGAATCGAAGAGATTTTGGGGGTTTTTGTATAAACTGTTCATTCTACAGGGATTCGGCTGGGCGAAGGTAAACGGAAATTGGCGCAACTGTTTCGGTTTAGTAGCTGTAATCAGAGGATCGTAGAAGAAGGTTTGGGTTCGAATTCTTGGAAGATTTCAATTGACCGAGTGAAGGTAACTGAAGAACGGAGTTTTCTTTCGGTTTAGTAGCGTGGGACAATAATTGAATCATCCATATTCGGAGCACTTGATTCATCTTGAATCAAGGGAAGAGAAAATTATGCATCAACGATCGAAGACGTTCGGGGTTTGAATGTTCATAGTTTTCTCTTGTAATAAACAATTTGCAACAACTACATATATATATATATATATATCTCAATTCCTTTTGCGGAGTTGGGGGCAGACGTACCCAAAGCGAGGACGATTGGGGAACTGCCTAATCAAATCTCGTTTGTTCTCTCTTTTACATTTCAGTATTGTTCGAATTTGTGACGTAGCAAACTATTGAAATTTCTGTCGTAGAATAACTGTACGCTGATAAACTGTTTTGTTAAAATCAATACAATTCATTGAATTGTGTTTTGGATCAGCTGTACCTTATTCTCCATAGAAATTCTGCACCAGTGGTAGCTTTCGTTAAACAATTTTTTAAAACAGAATTTTTGTAGACTATTTGCGTGTAAAACTCAAGGGATCTATTCAACCCCCCTTCTAGATCCATAGCCATCGTCTAACAAGTGGTATCACGAGCTCCAGTTTATTCTGGTGCTTCGGTAAAACTTCTTGGATCATGGCGAACGAACCTAAGGGGGCTTATAATAGAGCTCCAATTTTTACAGGTGAAAACTACAGCTACTGGAAGGATTGTATGCGCGTCCATATTAACTCCATAGATCGGAAGGTTTAGAACGTTATTTTAAACGGTCCCATGGCAATTACTATGACTAACGCGGAAGGCGTTGTCGTTCCTAAACCCGAAGACCAATGGACTGAGGAGGACGAGAAAAAGTACAGTTATAATTGGAAGGCTCGTAATATGATCATTTCCTCCTTGGGAGTTGATGAGTATTATCGAGTCTCCCATTGTGAAACAGCCAAAGCTATGTGGGATGCCTTACAAGTAGCCCACGAAGGCACTAATGATGTTAAGATGGCTCGTATTAATACACTAACGCAAGAGTTTGATTTGTTTTACATGAAGCAAGGGGAAACCATTGCGGATATGCAAAAACGATTCACTCACATTATCAACAAATTGCATGTTCTTGGTAAGCCAATTCCAAATGAGGTTTCTACTAACAAAATTCTGAGGTGTCTTAATAGGGAATGGCAACCGAAGGTTACCGCTATCAAGGAGGCCAATGATCTTGCTACACTAGACCTCACAACACTCTTTGGTAAACTCGATGAGCATGAGCAAGTGCTCATTAGCTTGGATAAACATGAGAAGAGTATAAAGAAAGAGAAGGCAAAAGATACGGAGAAGAAGTCGATAGCTCTTAAGGCTTCTTGTTCAAAGTCCACACATCAAGAGCTAAGTGATGATGAAGCCAAAAATGACAAAGATGAAGAATTCGGTGATGATATGAGCTTATTTTTGAAAAGATACAATAGATATATTCGTAAGAATGATATTCAGCACTCGGACAGAAATCTTGTCAAGTTCCGGAAGCAATCTAGAAGTGAAGGAAATAAAAATGGCAAGGTAAAAGGGACGTGCTACAACTGTGGAAAATCCGGGCACTACAAGCCGAATTGTCCATCCCTAAAGAAAGACAAAGATAAGGATAATGACAAGAGTCGCTCAAGCAAAAAGTCCAACAAGTCTCGACGAGCATACATCGCTTGGGAAAGCGATAGTGAGTCGGAGAAAGATGATTCCTCGAGTGACGAAAGTGAATCCGTCAACCTTTGTCTTATGGCACGTCACAACTAAGCAAAAGAGGTAAAACACTCTAAATATGAAAATTGTCAAAATATGTCTCATGCTGAATTAAAAAGAGCTTTTGATACATTGCACCACGAAGCTAAGGAAGCATTTCAACGCTTGGCTTCCAATAAAAAGATCTTTTCCTATTTGGAGAAAAAGGTTTCCGATTCCCAAAAGGAATTGGAAGATCTTAAAAACTCCATGGTGAATGTATCAAAAACTAAGTTCGATGAGAATAAATATACATGGTTTAACCTTGGGGGTTGTGATACTTGTCACATTTGGCAAAGAGAGGTGAGAACCCTCAAAGCCAAGTTAGACAAGGCTCTCAAGCCTAAGATTACGTTTGCTATTGATCGATCACATTATCGTGAAACAATGAATAATCCGTATCAACAATACACGTATGTGATTCGAGATAGTGATAGCAAAGGTAAACTCCAAACGAATCGTGATTGCTTATATTGTTGTAAGCCCGGTCATACTATTGCTAAGTGCCGCTTTCGGAGATTTCTTGTTCCAAAGGGCATTTATCAATGGTTGCCCAAAGGCAATATTGGTTTCACTTACCATAAAGGACCCAATGAGAATTGGGTACCTACTCTCCCTTGATTATTTTTGTAGGTACAAAGTCTTGAGACCACCGAAGGAAGATGGGTTCTAGATAGTGGCTGCTCAAGACATATGACCGGAGACATATCTCTTTTCATCGACTTTGTGGCGAAGAAAAAGGGGTTTGTCACCTACGGAGATAACAACAAGGGACAAATTCTCGGCAAAGGTAGTATAGGTAACCCCTCATCTACTACTATCTCTGATGTACTTCTTGTGGAAGGCCTTAGACACAACCTTTTAAGCATTAGTCAACTATGTGACAAAAATTATAAAGTCTCTTTTTCAAAGGATTGTTGCGTAGTTGAAGATTGCGACAAAAATAATGTGTTTAAGGGCTTGAGGGTGAATAACGTCTATATGCTAGACATAAACGAGGTATCATTGGATGGAGACAAATGTTTAGTCACTATGAATGAAGATTCATGGTTGTGGCATAGACGCTTGGCTCATATCAACTTTGATTTGCTTAACAAAATTGTCTCTAAAGACCTAGTCATCGGTTTGCCCAAAATTAAATTCACAAAGGATCATCTTTGTGATGCGTGCCAAATGGGGAAGCAAACAAGGATCTCTTTTAAATCTAAAAACATTGTTTCAACTATGAGACCCCTTGAGCTCCTCCATATGGACCTCTTTGGACCATCTAGGGTTAAAAGCCTAGGTGGTAACTATTATGGGTTTGTTATAGTCGATGATTTTTCTAGGTTTTGCTGGACAATTTTCTTAGTAAATAAGAGTGATACCTTTTCGGCCTTTGAACAATTTGCTAAGTTATCTCAGAACAAGTTAAACACAAACATTGGGTCAATCAGAAGTGACCATGGGGGTGAGTTTGAAAATCATTTATTTGAAGCATTTTGTGATTCTAACGGAATTGATCATAATTTTTCCGCACCACGTACCCCTCAACAAAATGGGTTAGTGGAACGTAAAAATAGAGTTTTGGAAGAACTTGGAAGGACTATGATCAATGATAGTGGATTACCAAAATACTTTTGGGCCAACGCCATAAGTATAGCTTGTTATGTTTTGAATAGGGTGCTCATCCGGCCTATTCTAAACAAGACACCGTATGAGCTTTTAAAAGGGCGTAAGCCAAACATCTCTCACCTTCATGTATTTGGCTGCAAATGCTGTGTTAAACAATGGGAAAGAGACTCTCGGCAAATTTGATTCCAAGGCTGACGAGGGTATTTTTCTTGGATACTCTCAGTCAAGTAAAGCTTATAGAATTTATAATAAGAGGTTACGTGTAGTTGAAGAGTCAGTTCATGTTACTTTTGACGAGTCTTATCCGAGAAATGTCGAAGAAGGTAGTTTTTTTCATGGTGCAGGTGTACCTACTGAAGACATACTCAAGGACACTGATAAGGGAATTGATCATCCTGAAGCAGTGCGTATTGAGGAGGAAAAGGATCACCAACCAGCGAAAAGTGAGGATGATCATCATGCTAATAAAGATGAACTTCCTCCAGCTTGGAAGTCTTCAAAAGACCATCCAATTGACAACATTCTCGGTGACATCTCTAAGGGAGTAACTACTCGCTCTAAACTTAGTAACTTTTGTTATTACTCTGCTTTTGTTTCCCAAGGAGGCGTTACTCGATGAGCATTGGTATCTATCAATGCAAGATGAACTAAATCAATTCTGGAGAAATGAGGTTTGGGACCTTGTCCCCCCTCCGCGAGATCATCGAGTAATAGGCACCTGATGGGTGTTTAGGAATAAACTTGATGAAAATGGAGTAATAACGCGTAACAAAGCTAGGCTTGTAGCGCAAGGCTATAACCAAGAGGAAGGAATCGACTATGAGGAAACTTATGCGCCGGTTGCCCGACTCGAGGCCATACGTCTACTACTTGCCTATGCTTGCACAGAGAACTTTAAGCTATTCCAAATGGATGTCAAAAGTGCATTCCTTAACGGATATATAAATGAAGAGGTTTATGTAGCCCAACCTCCAGGTTTTGAATCACACGAATATCCTGATCATGTCTATAAACTTAAGCGAGCTTTGTACGGACTTAAACAGGCCCCTAGGGCTTGGTATGAATGTCTAAGCAAATTTTTACTTGATCAAGGGTATTCAAGAGGAAAGGTTGACACAACCCTCTTTATTAAAAGTCAAGGAAAACACTTAATTTTGGTACAAATTTATGTTGACGATATTATATTTGGGTCTACTAATATGACCTTGGTCAAGGAGTTTTCTAGTTTGATGCAGGGGGAGTTTGAAATGAGCATGATGGGGGAGCTCAACTATTTCCTCGGATTGCAAATCAAACAACTTGAAGAGGGCACATTCGTGAGTCAAACGAAATATTGTCTTGAGTTACTAAAACGTTTTGATATGCTGAACTGCAAAGCAATAGATACTCATATGCCTACAAGTGCTAATCTCGATCGTGACGAAAAGGGTAAGGATGTTGAGGTAAAGAAGTACCGAGGTATGATAGGGTCTCTCCTTTATCTTACCGCATCACGTCCCGATATAATGTTTAGTGTATGCATGTGTGCGAGGTATCAGGCACATCCCAAAGAATCCCACCTGAAGGCAGTTAAGCGCATACTTCGATACCTCTCTGGTACTCCAAAGTATGGGCTGTGGTATTCCAAAGGTAGTGTTTGTTCCTTAGTTGGCTACTCCGACTCCGACTTTGCCGGGTGCAAGTTGGATAGGAAAAGTACTAGTGGCACGTGTCACTTTTTCGCAAATTCCTTGGTGAGCTGGCACAGTAAGAAACAGGTTTCCGTTGCTTTGTCAACAGCCGAGGCGGAATACGTTGCCGCCTGTAGTTGTTGTGCTCAAGTCTTATGGCTTAAACAACAATTACTTGATTTCAACTTAAAACTTGAAGGTATTCCAATTTTGTGAGATAACACTAGTGCGGTTAATCTAACTAAGAACCCTGTACTACATTCACGCACCAAGCATATCGAAATACGTCATCATTTTCTTAGGGATCATGTAGAGAAAGGTGATGTTATTTTTGAGCATGTTGACACTAAGAATCAACTTGCTGATATTTTCACAAAACCATTAGCTACAGAGCCTTTCTTTCACATCCATAGGGAACTTGGCATTCTCAATATCTCGGATCGTGCATAACATCCTTTAGAATTATGATCTTCACACACACACACACACACACACACACACATATATATATATATATATATATATATATATATATATATATATATATATATATATATATATATATATATATATGCTTGTTCATGTCTTTAACTAACAATGCAAAGAGAAATTCATCCATATGTAAGGGATCTCACCGTCATGATGTTCAAGGTAATATCATTCCAACTTATAGAGGTTTATCAACATTTTGTGCCATGTTACTTACTCTAATCTTGATGTTTATTTCATTTTGAGCACTTATCATTCATGTGAATGTTTGGTTCTGTGTGTATATGTGTATTTATCTGCTTAGAACAAGAATTTTGCAAAAAATTTCATTTTTACAGGTCCATGCGTCGACGCATAGATTCATGCGCTGACCTATTAAACTTTCGGGTTAGCGCATAACCACATGATCAGCTTCTTTTTAAATTTTCAAGAATCATGCGCCGACGCACAGATTCACAGGTCGACGCATGAAGGAACCGTTCAGACTTCTTCTTTACTGGGTTGCGTGCGTCGACCTAGTAATGTTTACCTTCCCTATGTTTTCTCATTGCACATTAATCTATGATTATTGCATGTCATCTAATTAGTCTTTGTGGTCAATCTCTCCCTATTCTTTTCCTTTAAACCTCATCAATCTCAATTAATATCCACTAAACCCTCATCAAAACCCTAATAAAACAAAAAAGGGGAAGGGAACACCAAGAGAAAATTCTCTATATCTGCTGCAAGGTCTTCAAAGTGTTTCACACATCTTCTCCTCTATCTCTGCAAAAATCAAGTGTGATAATGTTTCTTCAACTCTTCTTCAACAATGGCTTCCAGAAGAAATGTTGGTACAAGAGGAGCAAGAGGATCCACTTCACAACTAGCACCAACCAGAGGATCATCCTCACACCAGGTAACTTTTGAATCTTTAATTTCTGAAAGGCTAGCCACCCCTTTTGCGGAATTATTCTTTAACCGGGCTGTTATAAGACAACATGGATTTTATCCTTTGATGGGTCCAGATTTTCACATTCCTGAAATTTCTGAACTCATAAACTTTCAAAATCTGAATGAATTTGTCGAATGTGATGACAAGTATAGTGAAGATTTGACTCGGTTGTTCTATTGTGGGATGAAAGGAAAATTTTGTGGGGCTGAATTTAATTCTCTATAAATAATGCAGAATTTCAGGTGACAAACGATGTATGGTCTACATTGTTTATTTTGAACACTGATGAAAATCTCCCAAAGGTTACTGATAAGACCTTTGTTCAGGGCTATGAATTCAAAACTGCTCTGAATTCAATGTTGAGGGAACCATATCCAGCTGAGTTTGTGGCAAGTGAAGCCTTTCCTAAGAGTGTCACTACCGGTCATTTAAAATTTGAAGAACGTATTCTTCAGTGGATTGTTGCTCGCATCTTGAGGCCTAAGAAAGGAGGCTACTCAAGAGTTGAACAAGCAGAGGTGCATCTTATCTATATCCTGAAGAAAAAGATCAAAATTAACTGGCCGTATTACTTTGCTTATAGGATGTTCACCACTCGTAGCTCCAACAAATTTCTAGCACTTGGTTATGCATCTGCTGTGCCAAATTTTTTGAATCACTTTGACATTCCTATTCCACAGATTTGTCATATTCATATTACTGCTAAACAACAATTTCTGGCCAGAACCTTGTCCATGATGGGTTACCATTGGGAGCCACGTGAGCGAAGGTTCATCCATCGACAAAGAGCTACTCATCCTGAACATAATGAACTTGCTCATCTTGAAGCAAGTGAGGATGAAGGCAGTCAAGGTAATGCAAATCAAGTTGGTAATGATGAAAATGTGGTGATGCAGGAAGATGTTGTAATGCAAGACAATGTGATTATGGAAGAAGAAGACAATGAGTCATGGATGGGCTATCAACCGGAAGAAACCTCTGACAATCAAGGCTGGGCTCAGTGGCAACAAAACTGCTAGACTAACCTTGGTGCTGCGTATGTTCCTCCATCCTATGATGCGGACTATGAATGGCAGCTTCCAGAAAATTCTGCTCCTCCAACTCCACCATTTCAGCATGATCAACAATTCTCTGATGAAATTCTAGCAAGGCTGACTGAGTTGTCTCTGCAACATCAAGAATTCTAAGCGCAACAGGAAACTCGATATCTGACTCAGCAGGAACAGCTTACAAATTTGTCTAACCAAATATCGTCTCATGCCACCAACTTCAACAATTTCGCCAATGCAGCTATGAATAGGTTCAATCAAATGGATGCCAATTTGACTAAGCAAAATCTAAACTTGGAAAACAGCCTTGGTAACCTCAATAGCACCTTGATTGAGCTCAACCTTCAACTTGAGGAATTTCCACCACCAAGTCAACACCATAGGGGACGAGGTTATTCATTTAGGGGGAGGAGACCATAAACCTTAGGGCATTATGTTTAGTTGTGCATGAATTTATGTTTTGTGGTTTGATCTTGTTTGTTATTTTGACATGTGCTGCTGTTATGTTTCAACTTTTATGGAATGAATGTTTTGCTTTTATGCGATTGTTCCGTATTTAATCATTACTTGTTTACATTAGCGGTATCATATGTGGATGCTGGTAAATGTTTTGTTGTTGCAAATATCTGATGATCCACTACATATTTTAGTATGCTATTTTGACCACTGTCTTCTCGTCTTTTTGATGTTGTCAAAGGGGGAGAAGAATACAAGCTACAGAAACGTTTAACCAGATGTCAAAGACAGGGGGAGCATTGATCATCTCAAATTACATATCTCGTGACAATCAAGAAAGTGTTGCCATCATCAAAAAGGGGGAGTATGTGAGGGATATCCTTCTAGCTATCTTGTTTTAATGATGTCAACAAACACATTAGATTGTAATTTGAGCGGTATCACTTCACGTGTCGGGCATATAGCGTCTTTTCGTTATTGGTCATGTGTCTAGATGCATAGGATCTTGTTCTCTCCAAAATAAAGGTCCACTATTGTTTTAGTAGTGTCTAGCATGTATGTTTGACCTTGGTCTGGTGAAAATATTCAAAAAATGAAATTTCCTGAAAAATTTGCCTTCATGCGCTGACCCCTGAAACCATGCGCTAACCCCAGAATTTGTGCGCTGACCTCCAAAAGCCACGGGTAAGTGCACAAACCTGAGAACTCAAAAATGTCATTTTATGCGTCGACGCATAGACTCTGGAGGTCGACGCATGACCTTGATTTTTACATTTTTTCACTTAAATTTCTTTTCTGTTGTTTTTCTGTTATTTTTTTGTTGGTCATATTTTTTTCATATAAATAGTTTTAGTCTTCATTTTTACACATAACAAGAAACGTGAAAAATATATGTCAGTTCTCTCTTCATCTTCATCTTCTTCATTGTGTAAGCAAACAATCACACATAATCATCTTTGTTTGTGTCACCCATTGATCGAAGTGATAACGTTCAGAATTTAGGAAGTGTGATCTTCATCTTCTGGGTTGAGAGTTTGGCAGGTGTTTCTTGAATCAAACCAGTTGGGTTTGTCCTCCAAGAATCGAAGAGATTTTGGGGGTTTTTGTACAAACTGTTCATTCTACAGGGATTCGGCTGGGCGAAGGTAATCGGAAATTGGCGCAACTGTTTCGGTTTAGTAGCTGTAATCAGAGGATCGTAGAAGAAGGTTTGGGTTCAAATTCTTGGAAGATTTCAATTGACCGAGTGAAGGTAACTGAAGAACGGAGTTTTCTTTCGGTTTAGTAGCGTGGGACGGTAATTGAATCATCCATATTCGGAGCACTTGATTCATCTTGAATCAAGGGAAGAGAAAATTTTGCATCAACGATCGAAGACGTCCGGGGTTTGAATGTTCATAGTTTTCTCTTGTAATAAACAATTTGCAACAACTACATATATATATATATATATATATATATATATATATATCTCAATTCCTTTTGCGGAGTTGGGGGCAGACGTACCCAAAGCGAGGATGATTGGGGAACTGCCTAATCAAATCTCGTTTGTTCTCTCTTTCCCTTAACTCTTTTACATTTCAGTATTGTTCGAATTTGTGACGTAGCAAACTATTGAAATTTCTGTCGTAGAATAACTGTACGCTGATAAACTGTTTTGTTAAAATCAATACAATTCATTGAATTGTGTTTTGGATCAGCTGTACCTTATTCTCCATAGAAATTCTGCACATAGTGTGTTTACGCACACTAGGTGTTTGATAATTTGTGTCCAAGCAAAATTCGAACACATAGCTTTAATTTGCTTATCAATTAACCTCATTGGATCGGTATAAACATCAAGCAAGTGATAATTTGTTGTTTGCGTTTTTAAGTGTAATATTCTGAACTGAATTTTTCTCTGTCGTACTCATCCGTGATATATTCGTGCATATCCGATTCTTTCGGTAGAAGGTTCATTGTAGACGTTCTATCCAGTGGTAGCTTCCGTTAAACAATTTTTTAAAACAGAATTTTTGTAGACTATTTGCGTGTAAAACTCAAGGGATCTATTCAACCCCCCCTTCTAGATCCATAGCCATCGTCTAACACTTTTAACTATAGAAGATACATCCTCGTCTCAAATTTCAACAAATATTGGTTGGGATGAAGGACATTCTTCCCTTAGAGAAAAGGGTTCTCCAAAATAATTTGGTCTGGCTGGGGATACTTCTGCAGAAAATTTAACTCCTTTCCTGTAGATGCCTTCCATTCTTCATTCTAGGCTTGGTCGCACTCATAAGAAAGTTGTTGCTATTGTATAGATATAGAAACAACCCTTAATTTATAATTTATATGAGGTGGAGAAGATGGATCTACTTTCTGAGGTCACCTTAAACATGTACCAAGCCTCTTCTCTATTCTCTCTAGACGCTGATAGCATAGGGGATGTATTGGGTGCTGATAACCTTCCAAGGAGAGGGATACTTTAGATAAGTGCGAAGCTATAAAGCAGAAGTGGTTAGTTTTCTATGAGGAGATAGTTGGTGTCATGCCCCAAATTTGTCCTACCTGTATATTACTTTCACCTGTATGTCATTTTGTTTCTGTTTGCTAACTATATTCAGAAAAACCAAAAATATGTCACTTCCATTTTCATTTTCTTATTGCCTAAGTTTATGCTTCATTTGAGGGTATTCAGTCAGGAGTGTGTGCAGTATGGACCGAGTTTCATCTGGTTTGACCTAATTTTGGTCAGGCAAGAGTTTGTTTACGGATCGAGACTAGGGTGTGCATGATTCAAGTGGGGGTGTGTGTGTGTATCTGAAGCCTTAATTAGGGTTGTTGTGCCAATTTAGGTTACCTGTGTGTGGATCAAGTTGTCTAACTGTGGCAAGTTATCAGTGCTTCATGTGTAAAGATCATCAAGAATCAGTTCATTTTCAATCAGGGTTATGGGACCAAGCAGTTCATATCAAGTCATGTCTTCTGATTCAAGTGATTTCATTGTTTCAAGATTCTAATGCATATGAAGATCCAGATGGTTTCACGATTCATTTTCTCAAGATGTATTAAAAGGTTGTTGGAATTGGGTCCTTATTACAATTGTGGATCCGATTCAAATGTAGTGTTGGATTAAGATCAGTCAAGGGTTTCATTTGTGGTTCTAAGTCGGGGATTCGATTTCATGATTCAAGTCCATTACCCATTCTCCATTATTTATTACCCGGATTCATTATCCATTTGTTTCCTAAATCCATCTGTATACATTTTAAAATCATATTTTGTTTTCCATTTCATGTTTATATTCAAAACCATTGTCTATTACACAAATATTGTCAAAATTACAAAGTCCAACACTTGCCAAAATCACAAATCCCATATTCATACCAAAACAAAAAATCTAGAAAATTCATTATTACAAAATGGTAAAAAAAAATATGAGTCTGTGAATTACAATTTTGAAAGCCTAAGCTCGCAACTCAAGTCCATTTTTGGGCTCATGATTTTGAAGAGCAATAAGCCCACTACATAATTTTTTTTCCAAAAAAAATAGGGCAAGTGTCGCTCCCGGGATTTTCATCCAGGTACAAACGCGAAAGTGGCGCGGAAACAGAGTCGCCAGCAATGTGTATTTATCCCAAGAGAGGGAAAGGAAACACTGCGTAAACCTGAGGGAAAGGAAAAGCATGGTCTCGGGACCAAGAGAAACGGGTAAGGGAGTCGGTTACGCGAGGGGAAGGTATTAGCACCCCCACGCGTCCATCGTACTCGATGGGATCCACGCTTGCTGTCTCGATCAAAGGGTGTCATCATCTGGAGCTCCGCTGCTACTGGAAAGGAAAAGGAACGGGAACGGAAGAGAACGAAGGAACGGGGGAGAAAAGAAAAAGAAGTGACTCGATAGGACATCGCCGTCCTAGGCCTACGTATTCCCTCGTGCAATGGGAAAGTCAGAGTCAACGTAGTTCGAACACGAACTAAAGGGGAAGGTTGCTCGCCAAGACATCGCCGTCTTGTGCCTACGTATCCTCAATCTAACCAGAAAGAGGAAATCAGAGCAGTCGTAGTTCGACCTAACAAGGTCTTAGTGTTTTTTATGAGCGACGTTAAGTTCGCGTCCGGCAGTTAGGGTCGATGCCTGTTTGCGACGAGACGGAAGTAACGTGCCCTTTTCTGAAAAAGGTTGAAACTTTAACGATCCTGAAGGATAAAAAGGTTTGAGTTTGTTTTATGTTTTTAGACAGAAATGAATTGAAGTTAGTTTGTAACTTGCATTGCACCCAAGTCTACAACATAGGAACAAATATGTCGCGTATCGTCCCCAACAGGACGTACACTAAGTACCCTAGAAGAATGAAGGGAGACCCCCCATTATTCACTTCCCACATATAAGGCTCATGTGCAATACATGTTTAACCTTTATTAAATGTTTTTGAAATGTTATGAGATGAGAAGAGAAGACTCAAGTCGCAAAGAAAACACTAAGTGAATCTAAATGTTCCTATTGTTATCATGCAAAGGTGGCCCTAAGGTCAAGGATTAAGAACCTAAATCTAAAGAGAAGAGAGGGATAGCACTACCTAATGCTTATCCTACCTCACCTTAATAAAAAATTAAGGATGAGTTGGGATCCCAAAGGGTGTGAGAAAGTTGTACACAAAGCATTATATCATGCTATTCATATAAGAGAAAGAGAAATGAAATAGATGAGAGATGAAAGAAGAGATGAACATGGATAGCCATCCACATGTTCATATGTCTTACCTCTGCCCCTACACAAAAGGTTAGCAAAATAATCACAAGAAATGAATATAAGTGCTAGAAAGTAAACCAAACAAAACTAGTTGCTCAAAGAAGACAACTTAGGGGGCAAACCAAGTTTAAACCAAAAGGAAAAAGTCCTAAGAGTCAAGGAACCTCTAAGGTCAGTAGGTACATGCCAATGTGTCCTACTAATGTAAACATGCCATATGAAATCAAACAAAAGCAAACTATGCACTAGACAATCATACATATGCAAGTTGTATGCTACTAATGAAAGATGGATGCACATGGTTCATAAACATGGATGAATGCACATGTAAACATCAAAGTCAGAAGTGAATGACATTTATTAATGCACATGAATATCATTGAATGAACATACAAGTCATGGATGCAAGCATTTAAAGAAATGGAGCAAGGAGAAGTGAACAAACACAATGGAAGTTCAACAATGAAGCATACTTGTAATGCAAGTCAAAGATAAAGATGAAATGAGATCATACATGTCCAATGGTCACAAGTCAGTAGCACATGACATTTTAAATGACATTTAGAAGTCAATAATGTATGCACAAATTTCACACAAATATCATGTTGAAGCACATTGAAGACTAGAAGAAAACATGGTTCAAACAAGTTCCAACAAGCATACAAAAGTTTATGAACTTAGGAAGCATGTGATGTGCAATTATAGGTCATGGCATATGGTTGAGGATGATTACAAATAGAAGTGAATCATGTTTAAGTGATGGTTTAAGATCATGCAAGTGTTGATGCAAACAAGTTATCAAAGATGGACAAGTAAGGATGCACAAACTTGTATCACAATGCAAGTTCAAACTAATGTTCACAAGTCATGTAAAGATGAACAAACAATGACCTATAATTTGATGTGAACGACCTATAATGTTCATACAATCTTATGTCAAAAGGTTTCAACAAGTACCAAATAGGATTGCACACAATGTATCACAAAACCCTAGCACATGATCCTATAACAACATACATATATTGATGCACTCAAACAATTCACAAAACCAAGCTAGAAGGATGAGAAAATTCACATATGCAAGTCAAATGAAGTTCAAACAGTGTGTAAATATTTCCAAAAGTATGGTACAAAAATCATTAAGAAACATGTTCACATGTACTCCACAAGTTCATTCAAGCCACACAACAATAGTGCACAAAGATAGGGTTCAAACACCATTCAAAAATGATTTTAAAAATCCACAAAAAATGAATGAAATGCATCAAGATATCATACAAGTGTGTTTCAAGTCTCAGAAGCAAATTCACTTTAGAACTATGTTAAACAATTCATCAATTCAACATGGATCATGAACAAAGGTCACACAATGCATCTCATTGGAAAATTCACAAAAAATAGCAAAACAATCCAAAAATGAGAAAATAAAATGTAAAAAATTACTTAACTGTGTGAGGATGCTCCATGAATTTTTATGGAATTTTTGGATGCATAAAAGTATTTTTTTAAAAATCAAATAGCAAACAATTATGAAAAATAAAAATAAAAACCAAAGAAAAGGTCAGGGGGTGCAGCACAAGCAAAAACCAAGTTATAATTGCATTGGGCTTTAAAAACATGGGGTGCGTATATCAATAAACAACCAGGACCAGGGCGCGTGAATCTGCAGAACATATCATGGGGCTCAGTCAAAAAGGTTGACTCAACGTGAGCCAATGGATCCAGTCAACACATGATGATCAAGAGAGTAAGTAAATCAAACGAATAAGCAAGCACGCACATGATAAGCAATAGTGTATCAACCACGTGGAATCACAAGGATCAGAAAAATGAGGCACGTGATGAGGAGCCTCCTTATTAATGCGCTGGCAACGTAAGAACCCTCAGATCAAAATAAAATGGACGCTCACGATTAAACCTGACCAAAACCCTAGGGTTTAAACCTCAGGTGGCCGGAGAAGACTCCGGTCGTCTTCTCCGATGAGTCTCCACCGTGCACAGTTGCCAAACACCACATAAATGGATGAAACAAACACCATTCTCTTCGTCTCTCCATGTAGATTACAAATCCAGTCTCAAAATTCACAAACAATTCACATACAAAGAAAATCGAAGCAGGAAAATTTGCCCTAGTATTTGAGATCTATGCACCTAAGGTGCCTATCAACTAGTCGGTGGTTACATTGCTTCTAATAAGCTCAAAAACAAGCAGAAACAGGTTCAAATCAACTTAATGCACAGAGAAAGAATGGAGAAAAACCTAGATTGTAATGGATCTTTGAATCAAAGAAATCCAAAGGTGCACGATCCTTACTCTTTGGAGATGATTACTGGCCAAATAAAGGCACTACAGAGCTAGAGATCTCTTGAAATTCAGTTGAAGAAGATGAAAACCAAACTTGATGTGGCAACTCCAATCTCTTTCCTTACTCCATGGATGATTGATTAAGGATGAAGATGAAGAACATTAGAGATTTGCAGAAATTTGAGATGAGAATAAAGCTTCGAAAGAGAGAAGAATTCAGAGAGAGAGTGTGAGGTTTTGGTGAAAATGTTAAGAATGAAAGTTAGTTGCAAATTCAGTTGGAGATTTCCGTTTATATCCTTGGTTAGTTTCTAACTGTCTTGGTTGACAGTTAGAACCATGGTTAGAAGTGAGGTTGAGTTGTGAAGTGAATGAAGTTAAAATGAAAATGAAATGGAAAAGAGAGTGAGCTCGGGTTGTATTATTTTGTTAGGGTGAGGAGAATAACATGGCAACTATGGTGGTGATTAAGATGGAGGGTGATGATGTAATGTTGCTGAACCCAAGCTTCTTGCACAAGTTTCTTCTCATTTGGTATTTGAACAAATGTGGCAAAAGATGTACATGGGCAGCATGGTATGCAAGAGGTTTGTTTGGTTTATTAAGGCAATGTTTGATGACATACACATGACATGAAGTAGATGATGTACATGCTGCAACAAAGACAAAAATTTTTGAATAAATTTTCATTGCTTGACATGGAAGAAAACCAGTTGGCATGTAATGATCTTTGGAGGAAGAAATCTTCATGACCATGGGATGAAAACACAAGGTTTTTGGTTATTTGGAAAGAGGGAGTGGAGAAGAACAAGATTGATGTTCAAAATGAATGGAAATAAAACCTCTAAAGTACCGAAAAATGATGATGAACATGCTTGGTTGCAACTGAGTTATACATGTATCTTTCCCTACTCGTGCCTGGCCCAAGGCCTATGAAACAAGTCAGGTTGGGATCACCACTTTGATCCAACATATCTCTTCATACATTGATCATATGAAAATTTCTCCAACATCAAAGTTGAAGAGGAGATCAAGAGGAACAAGATTACTGTTGAACATTTTTACAATTGAAGCCCCCATCAATAAGATATTTGGCTATGAACTTGGATAAAACATGCACACCAAGTGTTTGTGGAAATGACTGCGTGCTGGCTGGTCATGACTGGCCAATTTGCCTTGATTTGCCTCAACTTTGATTGATCATATCTCTCTCAATTTTAACCCTATGGAAGTGTTCTTGGTATGGTTTTGAAGCTTGAAATGTGAAATTTTGATAGGCCTCCCTAACCTTTGAGTTTTAAGCTTGGAGCATGGATAAAGAATGCTCCAAAGATGGCCCTTCAACTTGACAAAACTTGCCATAAATGGAAACGCTTCATTACTATTTTTGGCAACTTTGCACATTTCTTGATTTTTGATGAATCTCTTGATAATTCTTGATCAAATCTTCACCAATGATCATACTTGAGATAAGGAACAATATTTTGACCTTAAAAATTCAAGAGTTGACTTTTTCCTCTGCACAGTTGACTTTTCCCCAATTCTCCGGATTTTCAGTCAATTGATCAATTGAAACTCTTCCAAATCAAATTGATGGACAATATTCCAACCTTATACACTTAAGGACATGAGAAATACCATAGAATCAAGTCTTGCCCAAAAAGTCAGAAATAAACTGATCTTATGGCAAACCCTAGTTTTGTGCCCTCAGTCTATGAGAAATCAGCACATCCTCCAAATCCAAATTCCTCTGAGCATGATGTGTATCCTCTCAAACAATGATGATATATGCCATTTGGATATGATAAAAGCTCAATGATCTTGCCCATTGGGGTGTTATACTCAAGAATCCCCAAACCCTAATTTTGCACTGGTTAAGAGAATGTGATTTCCTTGAAATTTCTTGTCATGCTTGATCACATGAGATGGTAGATCAATTGAGATCTCTTGAGGCTCAAGGTTCCTTTTATTTGACTGAGACACCTTGATCCCATGCTAAGGCCAATGATATGCAAAGATGATAATGCAAGAATGCAATGAAACATAAGCCAGTTAAAGTTAGAAACATGCGGGCAAATTTTGAGGTGTTACAGCAAGCTGCAAAATAAAACCCCAGTACAATATTACTCCAAAAACAATACATATACCAATATAACATTTTTTTAAGCATTAACCAAACTTCAAATAGATCACATACAATCCATTTAAACAAATTTCCAAGAAAAAATATATCAACTTAACCTTGCAATATACCACAACCCACATGAACTTTTTCCTAATATCACCTTCATCTCACCAAGCCAATACCACATTGCAGCCACAAGCTAGTTTACGTACTATCCACATTATGCAGCACATGACTCCACACACCAAATTATACTGCAAATAATTCTCGACACAACAACCATAAAATGATTTCACTATAACCTGAATCATTCACATACAGCAAAACCAAAATCCACAAAATCAATACAAAATGAGGCCCTACATCAAAATACTTCACGCACTCCCTCCACATGACTTACATATTTCTCACCCATCAGCCAATAGCAAGGATCCCTCGCGCGTCAACTTCGCCACAATTACCTGCAAGCTATGACATACAGCAAGTTCACATCATGTACAAGCCATAAAGCAACAATATTTTTTATCCAAACAACCATCAATTCACAACTTGTACAACAGCTCCACACAATACCAATTGCAACATTACGCACCAAACAAATTCACAATACCTGACCTGCACAACGCATCCACCAATTTTAATACAACATGAGCTGCACAATTACTCTAAAACTGTTCCCACAATACGCAAATAAACACCTCAACAACACGCACATGATAACGAAAACATATTCACAAACTTTTCTTCCACAAGTCATGAAACCGTTACACAAACGAGGACCCCGTAACATCACGCGGCAACTACCCCACACCTTTTACGCATCACACAACAATTCATTCACAAACATTCCCTTCCACTCTATAAATAACACCCTCTGCTCCTAATTTTTCTCAAGTTCTTTGAACCAAGTTTATGCTGCGAGAATTCCCTCAAAACCATTTCTTCCATCGCTCCAAACTCTTCATCTCAACCTTCTTTTCTTCAATCTTCAACTACCCTTCCTTCATCCTTTTTAATCGTGACTCAACCTTCTTCAAAAACTAACCTCAACTCTAAACAACCCACCCCCGAATCAGTTTCAAACTCATAAATGGAGGAGAAGAGAGATTGAAAATAGAATCCAAACACAATTTCAAACACGAAACTTAACCCAATCATACGAATCTGAAACATGCTCAAAACTGAAGCAAGAACCTGGACAAGCACGAATCGCACGAGGGACTGAGATAGGCTAACAATTTCAGGGCGAAGAAGATTGAATTTATTGATATCCTTCAAATTGATTTGCCCATTTTCTTTGAGTGTCTTGCTACGATGATGGAGAAGAAGTTTCCTTTCTTTTTTTGAGCATATTTGTTCCCTTTCTTGGAAGTTTGTAGAGTAACTTATCAAGAGGAGGGGAAGGGAGGGGAGTGGAGGGGAGGGATTTTAAATATATATATGTTTGGTTCAAAATAGGAAAGGGGAGGGGAGGCATTTTATTTACAAATATGTTTGGTTCACAAGGGGAGGGGAGGTATTTTAAAACTAATTTACATTTTTATCCTTCTGATTTTATCATAAGACTCATGATATTTATCATTTATAATTCAAATACAAATTCATTGACGAAATATAAAGTATTCAATCAGAGAGCATCTTAAAAAATTTTATAAAAATTATAACGATTATAATATATAATTTTAAGTAGATTATCAAATATAATAAAATCTAATAAAAATTATTATAAACAAAAACATTACAATAATTAAAAAGTAACAATAAAATATAATAAATTAGATAATTGGATTTAAACACATATAATAATAATTATTATTATAAGATGAATACATAAAAAATATAAGAAATATAAAAGGAAGATAAAATTTGTTCAAAATATAACATTTAACATTTTAATAAGTTAAATTTATATTTAAATAAATAATAAGGATAAAAATGTAAGTATAATTATGATTAAAGTGAAACACCTCCCCTCCCCTCCAAATCCCCCCAAATTGGGGGGAAGCAAAAAGTGAGTCAGGAGGGATTTTGCTCCCCTCCATCTACCTCCCCTCGCCCTCTTAAAATTTGAACCAAACACAAAAACTATTAAATATTCCTTCCCCTCCCCTCCATTTACCCCCAACCAAACACACCTTAGTGTTTTTTTTAAAGGAAGATGGGAAGAGCATTAATAACCGTGCCCTGTTTCTCATTCTTGTTTATTTTTGTTTTCAATGTGATAATGTTGTTAGGTTTTACTAAGTGATGTTGTTATTGTTTCTTTCTTAAATTTTGTTTTTGTGTATGATGGTTGTGGACCATGCTTGGGCTTTGTAGCCCGTTTTGCTTTTTCCATATTTCCACCCTTCTTTTTTATTATAACTGTGTTATTGTGGTGATATGATGGGCTTTTGAGCCCATATGATTATCACTTGATTCATAATATCATCCCTTTATTCAGTTTGCACCACCCTGTCCAATGATTTAGTTTTTATTTTATTTTTTACTCTTCTCTAAGTTTTTTTATATAAAATCTAGTTTTGTAACATTTGGTTTTATTGATCTTTTATGTTGTCTTATGCTTGGATTTTATTTTCGACTTTCATTTTTCATTTTTTATTTCATTTTGATTTTTGGTCGATGAAGTCTTTGACATCGCGAATGTTGATTATTGAGGTTGTTTAAACCTTCATTATTTCAAATCTGTAGTAAATGATCATTGAGATCATTTTTATACTTTGGGATCGTGATAGGTTACCTTCGATTAATCGATAAAAGTTTGTGATTAAGACGAGACCGTTCTCTTTTCTTTTCGTGTGGCACGATTCGTTGAGAATGATCTATATATCATTTCTCTATCGTGTTTTAGGACATACATTATTTATTTAGCAGCCTCCTATAGCATGATCTTCGTCATAGATTGTGCTACAATTTCTTAGTGCTAAAGTGGACCCAATTTGAAAGTGATTCATCCGATAAATAACAATTAACGATTAACGACTAACCACTTACTTTAATTTATGTTCGATATTATCTTGCTTTATCTTTCTGTCGATATATCACTGTTATATTATCTGTTTATATTATCATACTATTCATACCATCTTATTCATATCCTGTCATCTTATTCATATCTTGTTCATCTCATTAAAAAAACACAAAAACACGATAAAATTATCGAAACCCTAAAAAACATTCAATTGATGGACTGTGGTTACTATCCTTTGCAAGGAGAGCTGGATCTGACTTTTGTTCGTTGCTTAGTTTAGAAAACCTTGCACACATACGACTTCCTCTTAGGCTACTTGACAATGACCCCATTTATTTCTCGCAATCCCGTGTACTTTACATGTACCCCCGCTCCCTTTTCGATGTATGCACTTTACTCATTTTTCTTTGATTGTGGTTTTGTTTACTAGCATAGACTAAACCATTTTCAAACTAATTCTTGATTTGATATCGAGCCATTTTTAAAACACCCTTGTAAGTCGATTGCTTCTTAGCATTCGCCATCAACCTAATCCACACATTCGCACTTTTCTTCGTGGTTTGGTTACTAGGAGCACCCTTAGGGACTAGGATCGATCCAAACCATTTCGCAAACCCTTGATTCAACGCCAAGTGGCATTTTCTTCAAACTTGTAAGTCGAGTTCCTTTTGCCTTGCCGTCAAACTCTTTTCACAACCCAAGTGCTAATACAATCAAACCATTGATCCAACATCAAGTGGATTTTCTCAATCAAACTTCAAAACACATAACAACTATCAAAACTCTTTTCATGGTGAAACAGAGGGGAATGGAGTCTTCGATCCTTTTCTTCAATTGTTAGGGTGCAAGTTCCCTTACTCGTGTGTGAACAATTGACATCTCTAAAAGACTTATAACTCGATAAGATTCAAACCATTTTTATAAGCACTCGTCGTTTATTAAAACATTTAATCCATATTTAAACACATTTTCCTGAAAGGTGAAAAGGAGGGCTTTGGAAGCTTCGATTCCTATCTTCGATTATTTGGGTGCGAGTTCCCTTACTCGTGTGTAAACAATTTTCACCTCTAAAAACCAATAATCCGTAGTTCGTAGAACTACGAACGCTCTGATTCTTCATTCTCGTCTGAATGAAGATACGTAGGCACAAGGGCCCCAATCCTTGGTGAGCTACCTTTTTTTCCTCCGTTTGCGTCTACCTTTTTTTTTCTTTTCTGCCGTTGCTACCTTTTCTTTTTTCCACCTTTTTCTACCTTCTCTTTTCCATATCCAAACCTCTCTCCCATAGTCCGAACTACGGATGCTCTGATTTTTCATTCTCGTCCAAATGAAAATACGTAGGCACAAAGGTCCCAATCCTTGGCGAGCACCCTAATCTAAAACCATCCCATTTCCCTTAGCACCGAAACCTTTTATCCTTACCTTTTCGCTTTACTCGCTTAGAAGAAAACAAACAAGCTTAGATAACATTCATCACAAATCGAACTAAGAGGTTCCCGTTGAGTACAACGGACGTGAGGGGTGCTAATACCTCCCCTTTACGAAACCGACTCCTGAACCTAGAATGTGGTTGTGATGACCATGTTCTTATCTCTTAAAGGTTTTCTCAATATTTTCCTTTCCCTCTTTGGGATAAATAAAGTTCGGTGGCGACTCTGTCCAAATCACTTCTTCTGTGCCTTTTGCGTGAAGGTCGCATTTTAATTTTTTGAGGTGCGACAACTGGATTGAAGGAGAATATTAAGCTTGTCAACACTTTGTAAGAAGATGCAAAGGTCCATGGCTCCTCTGCATCCTTGGTTGGCCAGATTAGTGAACTGGAATCCTCGTTCGAGGCAGACACAAAATGGTGTCAAGAAGCTTCCAACGGTGCTGCTAAGATGAACTACAGTATAGAGGAGGACTGAAAGATTCTTTTGTAGGAAGAAGAGGCTCATGTTGAGGCTTTGAAGACTCTTAAAGGTGAGGTTGTTGGTCTGAGGCAGAAGTTCCACAAATCTCTTCACGATCTATATAGGGTGTTCTCGGGGTCCGCCATCAGGTTGTGGAACAGGAAAAGGTATTTTACCATGAGGCCGTAATTCTTGTTGAGGAGTTGGATCCCTTGAAGGCTGCTCTAAAGGGGACTTCATGGGTGATTCGAATACTTCTACTCTGGGTGTTGCAGCTTGATTTCTTATTCTTTTTCTTTATATTGTTTTTCTTTCTCTTGTAACATTCTCTAGGCTATTGTGCCTTGGATATGATAATAAATATTAATAAAAACATTTTTACCTCAATGAGTTGTAGAATTATTTAGGTTTAAGACCTATATTTGGATCCATTTATTGTTGTTGTGTTACCCTTCTAGTTGGTTACAAGTTACTGCATCGTCAGGGTTTTCTTATCATCTCTGCAATGTAAAGTTTTTTTCCCCTCGGGAAATTTAGATTTCATTTTCCTCATGGGAGATATAGATTTGTCTTCCTCAGGGGAATTGTCAGTGTTCATCGGTGGATTGCAAGTCTACGCCATGGCAGATGCAGGGTCGTTTGCTTCGGGTGTGAGAACCCTTAAGACTTTGCTATCGTGAAAAGGATGCGCTTCATTGTAACTATCGTCCACTGGTTAAGTCTGTACTTTTTTTGGTTTCCCTATGACGTGCTTTGAGCTTGGAAAATGTGGTCATTCCTTTGTACTGCGTTTCACGTGACAGGGGATTGTTCCCCAGCCAAGGATAGAATCCATGTCCATGTCCTCTAGGTTTGACTCGGATAGAGGTGGATATCTCAAGCTCCACCGCCTAACGCCCTTAGATTGGCTAGATCCGAGGGGGTGCGCCTACTATGTTGTGAATAGTGATCCTTAATCGTGAAGTCTGTCTTTAAAGAAAGACATGTGACATCTTGCACAGAACCTTCAACATTCTTTGTGGTTGGAGCATTTAACGTGTGATATATCAACTATGGGAATCGTGAAACTGCTTTAAAGAATATCTAACTACTAGAAGGAGTTACGAGGATGTCATTCTTTCCCTTTATATTTTACTCATTTTGTCCACTGAGGCTTCGGCCGAGACAGTAACTACACTAGCCCCTTCGTGAAAGAGTCGACATCCTTCAAAATGTTGTATGTTGACGATCGCAAATATTCTCAAGCCATAGAACAATCTCTTTGAATCGCACGACGAGGCATCCTTTGAACGGTAGGGCAACACCATTCTATCTTCATTTTTCTTCAGGTTAGATGTCTTTCTTGATGCTTTGTGACTCGGTCTATGGCGCTTCTATGGGAGATATGAGATCCTTCTCCCCAGCACCCCTTGGATCTTGATCGTGCCAAGGGATTTGCTTAAGAGAGACAGTATATCTTAATGAATCCTTTGATAAACTCTCCTTGATTTCTACGGATCAAACCTATTTTATTTTTTTCCTCTAATCTCTTTTGTCGATCGGAAAAATAAGTAGTAGGTTGGATATGAGTGTTGGGCATAAGTTCTTTCGATGAGAGTTGATTATGTATAATTTCATCATAGAACAAGCTACAAAATTACTGGAGACTACATGATCTTTGTTCTCTCGTGCATCCACCTCTGGCTGGTGAAGGCATTATAAACTTATTTCCTTGGACTAGAAACTGTGGATCAATGTCTCTCACCTATGATGTATCTCATAGATATTTCTGTCAATGGTGGAAGTTGTTGCGACCACCGTTCGGTCCGTATCTACAACCAGCAGAGCTTTCTTGTCCCTTTACAACTTTGTTCACCTAGATTTCCTATTTTGGCGTTGTATCAGTGTGCTAGGAGGAGGTGTTTTAGTCGACGGATAACCACCGTATATATGAGCGTTTTCAATCTCGGCGACGACAACTAAGTATGATACACTACTACAAAACGCGCAAACAACAATGTCAGGTTTACAACGGATTCATATACACCATTGTAATAGGTTAAATTTTTTGCACCCAGTGAATAGCTGGATTTATAAACAGTAATTTAATGACGGTTATCTTAAAACACCGTAGTAATAAATGATGTATAACAAGCTTCGATTCCCAGCAACTACATTTTTTCCATTTTTTAGAGTACATTAAGCGTGTGTCACTTAAGTCCATTATTTAAAAAATAAATTATAAATGATTTTACAACGGTGAAGTAAACCAACCGTTGTTAGAGGACTTACAATTCCACTACGATTGGGTTGTCCAACCGCAATTAAAGGGTTTACTGATAAATTAAAACAAAACTTATTCTGTATTTATTTCATAAGACGTCCTAGGCGAACAAGTGAGCCAGAGACGACAACGGTGGCGTAATCTTTACCCTCTTCGTATCCATTCATTTAGAGCTCAAATCTTCACCCTCTTTGTTCATTTGATTCTTCAGCTTCGAAGTACGGTACTACAATACAACCAGTTTATAAATAAATAAATAATTGAAAGTTATTTAACCAAGTTATTTAACCATGGTTTTACAATACAACCATTGTAAAATTTGAAAATTGCATCATGGTTTTTCTTTCTAACCATGATGAAAAGTGATATTTTTTAGTACATAACAGTCGTTTCTCTCAAAAGAAAACCCTAACATATTTCTCTCTTCTCTCTCATAACATAAACCTAACATCCATGTCACTCTTTAAACATACTTCAACCTTCACATACGTCTTTAGATTCGTCTTCACCAATCGCTAACTTGAGGTTTGTTCATTAAACTTATGCTTTGATTTCGTTTATGTTTCTTTTTAAAAATGGGTTCTCATTTTTTCTTTTGGTGAATGTTCTCATTTTTTCAGATTCGTCTTCACCACCTTAATAAAGCGCATACTTTGGCTATGATACATATGGTTTGTGTAGCTATGAAGAAAAATACAAGAAGTATGAAGCTATTGTGTAAACTTTATGCACCTTATACTTCTTCTTCATAGTTTCATAAACTAGATGAACTTCATAATTTGTTCGAGATCCACAATTAATTAAAAAAAAGGTGCATTCTTGAAACATTACATAATATCTTATGTTATTGTATGTTGTTGTTGATTAATGTTCTCAAAACTTCATAATTTGTTGTTGTTTTTGTTTATTATATCTTGCGTTCTTGAACCTTTGTTTTATTTTGTTGTATGTTGTTGTAGTATCGATAAATGTTGTTGTATGTTATTGTTGTTGATTAATGTTTTTAGAACAAGAACAAAATATTGCTAAGCAACAAGAAAGAAGCTTCTTGTGACTTAGAAATGTTTTGTTCTTGTTCTGAAAACATTGATAAATGTTTTGTTCTTGTTGATAAATGTTGTTGTATGTTGTTATTGTTGATTAATGATTGTAGTACAATGCAAAATAGTGGGATTATGGTTGAAGCCGAATTGATGTATTTCTCTAGTTCGAAAGATAAGAATCCTGTATTGGAAACTACCGCGTTTTATGGTGTCATTGATGAGATTTGGGAGATTGATTATGTTATATTCAAAGTGGATTTATTTAAATGCAAGTGGGTTCCCAATAATAGTAATGGTGTACACATTGATGACTTAGGATTCACCCGGCAAGGCATCTTTTATGACCGAACCATTCATCATGCCTTCTCAAGCAAAACAAGTTTTCTATGTTACCGACCCATCAGACATATCGGGAAAATAGTCAATCGTTCTCCAAGGAAAACACATTCCTTTTAGTGACGAAAGTCTTGATATTCCGTCCATACCTTCTTACACAACACAAGTTCCTACCTTATATGATGAAGTTGATGGAGATGTCGTGCATGCTATTCGAATCGATCATGAAGAAGGCATATGGGAAAATTAACAAGTACATAATTTATTATTTATTCATAATATATTAATTGTATGTTATAGTTTCTAAGTATTTTTACTAACATGTATAATTATTTGAAATCACAGGTCTTTAGAGTCAAGACACCAAGTGACAAGAAACCAAAACACCAAGTTACAATTATCTGATGTTATGTAATGTGTAAATTGTAGGTTGTTTGTTCTAATAAATTGTAGGATGTTTGTTCTGATACAATTGGATATGATACAATTATGTGATATTATGAATATGATACAATTAATATTATTATGATAACTTTATCACAAATGTGAGTTGTATGTTTTGTTGTAATATGGTGAACAATAATACAGGTTAAAAAATGGGATTAATTATAAAAGCAAGATAATATTTGTTAATTCTGCAGAAAATGTAACACGGTTATATATCATAACCGTTATAATATCTCGCGCGCTATCCAGAAAAAAATAAATATCAAAACGGCGTAGTTGGGAATCGAACCTTGGACCATTATTTTTATCACAACAGTCTTTTGAAAAACCCGTTGTGATAGGGCGCGTGCTTTCTAGTTTATTACAATGGTTAATGGGTCGTGATTGTAAGTATCATATATACAACCACACTCTATATAACAAAGCATGGACCCGGGTGATTATATATCTTTCTCAACCATTGTTAAATGGGTTTTTCGTAGTAGTGATAGAATAAACATACATCTCTAATATTCTACACCAAAAAATTGCACGATATGATTTGTGGCAATAACTGCTTCGGTTGTCGATAATTTTGGGTTTGGAAATCGGTTTACTTCGCTGCGATCTAGCATTTTTTGGTGCGATACAATATGTGGAACCTTGTTTTACAGCTCATTGATTAAGGAAGCTCTATTGAAGATGAACATGCCTTAGATGATGACAACTAGTTTCTAATGACAACAACTAAAGTCAAGTATAAAATGGTTAAGGATGCAACCAAATAAATAGGATTTAATAAACTTGATTCTTTGAAGACAGAATCTAAATGGAATATGGTTCAAGCCTCATCTCAAGCTCAATCAAGCTCAAAAAAGTGTCTACAAAAATGAAGCATGTGACAAGACTTGAAGTGTGTGAATGCTTGCCCTGATGTGTCTGAGTGAATAACATTATAAAAGCACAAGGGCTTTCTCGTAAAGTTATATGGCTAATCACACACGCACTAAAACACCTTTTTAAACCTGATTGTCTCCAGAAAAAATTCCTAAAAATGTCTTATGGTCGTGCCAGATGATTTGGGAATTGTCATAAAAATTTTGGCGAAATTTTAGTTCTAGCTAATCGATTGGGTAAGTTAAAAAAGGCTCCCAAAGCGATTAGGACATTATCTTAATGAGTGACAACAACTATGTATCTTTTCTTTCCTTTTAAAACAATCCAAACAATTATTTTCTAGGCAACCAATCAATTGGTTTATCAATTCTGACCTTAAAAATCTTCCTTTTTTGTGCCTTCCTCTAGCCTATGAATAGATGTCTCTTCTCTCATATTTTCACATCAAGAAACGTGAGCTTTCATTTCCCTCTCTCTCTCTCTCTCTCTCTCTCTCTCTCTCTCTCTCTCTCTCTCTAAAATATTTATTTTACTCTCTAATGTCTTTTTAATTATATGGTCGTGGTTGTTTGTAATTCATGTAAGTTAATGAAAGTTTTCATTAAAAAAATCAATTTGATCTCACAAATAAACACTTTTATAAAATTGGATAGTGTCTAATTTATCTTGATTAACGAAATAATATTTATAATGCGTGCTAACCATTATTATTGAAGTTAGAGATAATTTTTATGATGATATATGCATCTATAAATTATTTTTGTAGAATTAGCATACTAATTTCGTTTTGTTTAGATTGTCTTTACTATTATAACTTGTCTTGCTATTGGCTGTCACTAAATGTTTTTGTGTGAAATTTGTTTTACTACGGTTTGTTACTAAATCTTATTTTCTGTATAACCTATAATCTATTGTCTGTCACTTAATGTTGTTTTGTGTAATCTATAATTTGTTGTCTGTCACTAAAAGTTATTTTTTGTATTATTTCTTTTTCTGTCTGTCAGTAAAAGTTATTTTCTGCATTATATTATTTTTTTCTGTTTGTCACTAAATCTTATTTTCTGTATTATCCCTTCTCTACTGTCTGCCACAAAAGAGGTGTTATTTTCAGTTATATTTGTTGCTTCTATTCGTAATTTGGTTGTATTCAACTTTTTCGTAGTGTATGTGTGTTTCATTTTTTTATTGTTGTTATAAATGTATTGAAATTTGAAGGTTACAAAAATACAAGAAACGTGGGGTTGAATTGGGTTTCTAGAATGAATTTTTTTTGCTACCCAAAACAACGAGGGAACTTAGAATAAAAATAATAAACACTAATATTTGTATCCTTGTTCGCTGTTAACGAAGCTACCTCCAGTCCACCCACCAATGTGATTTCGCCTTATCACAAAAAACTTAATCCACAATAACCAAACTTCATTATAACCACAAAGACAAATTGTCAATGTCTTCTTGAGAAATTCTGACTATACCCTAGTCTCTCAAGGAAATACAACTCAAAAGTTGAGAAACAAAATGTGTTACAAAGATGCTTCTATGAAAGCGGATTAAACAAATTTATTACAAAGATTTCCACACAAAAATGTTTTCTATGAAATGTATGAACAAAAGCTCCTTGCGTGTATGCTTTCTTTCTCTCAAAAGTTTCACAGTATTGTAATGGTCATGAAGTGGTGCTTGTTGTTGTTCCATTCTTTCAAGACTCCTTTATATAGGAAATAGACAGATCCATTGGAAGGCTGTTGAAAGATTATTAGTGTGGGTTTTTGTTATCGTATCCGCAAGGATTGTGTGATATTACCGTCGTTCTACAATTGGAATCGTTTTAAACATATAACATAAAAAGTGGTTGGTTTGATTTCGTATCGCAACGATTGCATAAAAATTATACTCAACGGTAAAAAGTTTCAGTTTTAAACAATTTGTAAAAACATGTCAAGATTAGGGCTCAATAATCCATTTCATACATATTTTCTTAACAAAGCATGTGAACTCATTAACAATAAATATAATCACATATCCTCTCAATATGTTTCATCTCTAAAACAAATTGTGATTTTTATCATATTGATCCTTAGATGATTTCTCAGCCTAACTATCAATATGATAACATTAAAAGATTGATATTAGTGAATATCAACTCACAAAATTATCTCTAGACTTTGTTTATTGAAAGATGAAAAAGCTAGTTCAATGGTTGAAACATATTTCTCAATAATGATCCAATACAAATATACAATAAAAACAAGGGTTTTCACCATATATTCATCATCAACTTGTTCACATACACATATCAAGAGAAATACATACAAAGATGAGGATTATCTACCTCTAATCTTGACACAAGGAGAGATTTACCTACCCATAATCATGGTAGCTTATGCAACAAGTAACAAACAAAGCTTTTGGAGCATCAAACTTGAAAGGATCAAAGATTGAAGCTTAAAAACTTTGATTTATAAGTAAAAATGAAGAAGATGACTTTTCTCTCTTCACAAAAGTTTCTAGGTCACAAAAAGATTCTTAAAAGTAAGTTATGTTTTCTCAAAATATCACAAAGTGTTAAAATAGACAAGTTCAGCCCAGGCAAATTCGCCGGGCGAAATCATTAAGTACAACCACGTGACAAAACAGTGCAGACAAGTCTGAAACAAATATCTGAATTCGCCAGGCGAAATACAGCTTCGTCGGGCGAATCCCTTATGCCTCACCTTTGCCAGGTGAATCTTCCAGTGAACACTTCCAGTAGCTACTGGAATTTGAAACCTTTTTCGCCTGGTCTCTCACCAGGCTTTCGCCGGGCGAAATCTTCCTTTCGCCTCTCCTTCGCCAGGCGAAGGTCTTGAAATCTTCGACACGCGACTTTCTTCGTTTCATTGCTTTTTCTTCCAATTTTTGCCAGACCCTTTTTACAAAATATGCTGCAAAACTAACAATAATATCAAAAATACCAAATATAGACATTGATGCAAGAATCACTTAAAAAATAAGCTGTTTCGCAATCAGAAGTATGGAAAAGAGCTTAAAAATGCCGTAAATTGATATGAAAACTATTCTAAACCTGACACCTGTCAAAGGCAAAAATGGAATTCCACAAGTAGTTGTATCCTTGCATAACAGTTTGTGAAAATGAGAGACAAAATGGTACAATAGTATAGTTATTTTCCCACGAAATCAGTGTAGTGGAAAGAATATTGATCTTGTATTGTATACTATTTTCTCGCGTAAAACTTTTTGATCTTATCTTCTAATATTCAGAGGCTTCAAAAAGAGAGTTGATGAAGTATGCATATAAAAAACAAAGTCTTTATGAGAAAGTCTTCAGAACCTGGTCTTTAGAGTCTTGATCTAGAGTCTGGTGACACAGTTCATTAGAGTTGTTGAGTGCAAGACTTCAGAGCTTGATAACGTCAGAGGCTTCTCTTATCAGGGTCATAAACCAAAGCTTTTTGGATGAGTGATGATCAGAAGTGTTGAGTAGAGTAATCTAGAGCTTGATTATCTTTATAAAACACGCATCGTTTTACTTCTTTGAATCAGAGTGCACAGGTTCAGAGCTTGAAGACGTCACGTGTCACTTTCTCAGAGTCAGAACTTGTTTCTAGTAGTTTAACACTTAACAAAACCATTAGGGTATAAAATTGTTATTTAGGAACTTGTGTATCATTATCATCAAAACTTAAAACTAGATGTAGAACCAAATCTTGTTCTTACAACTCCCGCTTTTTGATGATGACAAAACCATGTATTTTGATGAATAATTTTTACTGTGTTTAATCACATAAAACTTATCAGAGTAAGCTAGTGAGTGTCGCTCCCGGGATTTTCATCCAAGTACAAACGCGAAAGTGGCACCGAAACAGAGTCGCCAGCAATGTGTATTTATCCCAAGAGAGGGAAAGGAAACACCGCGTAAACCTGAGAGAAAGGAAAAGCATGGTCTTACGACCAAGAGAACTGGGTTCGGGAGTCGGTTACGCACGGGGAAGGTATTAGCACCCCCACGCGTCCATCGTACCCGATGGGATCCACGCTTGCTTGTCTCGATCAAAGGGTGATAGAAAAGGATGCTGGAAATGGAACTGGAAAAGGAATTGAAAGAAAGAGAGAAAGGAAGGAGAACAAATGTAGGGAAAATAAAAGAAGTGCTCGCATGGGCCCTACCCCACTGCCTACGTATCTCATCGGGAGCATGAGAATCAGAGCGACGTAGTTCCCCTCACTAGGGATGGATTGTTTGTGTTTTTTAAGGAACGGCTAACGTTCTAGCTCAGGTGTTGCAGGCTCGCTGGTCCGAGTGCGTTACCATCTTGCAATAGAACGAGAAGGAGCACGTTCGTACGTTGAGAATGAATGAGGTGCGAAAAGAATTCCCGAAGGAAAGACGTTATTGTTTGTTTTTATCTTTTAGAAGTTTTTTCCATTTATTTGCATATGACAGTGTATCTGAATCTTAGTCATTGGAATGTGTACATTCTCACATTCCAAGATGGAATGAGTAAGAAAGCACACTAAGGGTGAAGAAGACCCCCACACTTAGTTCCAATTGTCAAGGTTCAAACACACTAGCATACTTGTGTTTATTAAGTGTTTTTGTTGATTAAGAAATGAAGAAGTGTTTTTTATTATTTGTACCTTCAACAAGTATTGCATTTAAGCCCATCATACAAGATCAAATGTTTAACATATTGACCCAAGATGGGCTATATGCTACACATTCTAAGATTACAAGAGAAGACCCCTTATAATCTTTTCTTTATATGAAAGGCCTAAATGCAATAAATGCTTACCTTTATTACATGTTTTGAATTTTCTTTGAGATGAGAAGATGAAAGACTCAAGAGAAGGTAAAGGTAAAAATCTATATGGACTAAGACTCAATCCTAATTGATTAGTTAAGGGAGTGATCCTAAAGTTTGTGAGGTTTCAACCTAAAGTCTAAAGAAAGAATGAATTAAACAATTCACTTCTAAAGTAGAAGATGAATTGTAATTCACAAAGGGAAAGTGATGAGTTATTAAAAGAAAGCACATAAGTGCTTAACAAAACATAGAATGGAATTGTAAAAGAGAAAGGATAGAAGTTGAATGTGGACTCCTTATCCACACTCAATTGAAACTTACCAAAGCCCCTACATGGTTAGTAAACATGTATAAGAAGTATAAGAAGTAAAAGAACATGTAATGCATCATAAAACTCAAAAGAATTAAATGAGAAACCAAATCCTAGAGCCACAACCAGAATGTACATCATATGAGAACAAATGGTCATTATCAATCAAACTCAAGTGGATAGACAACAAACATCCTCCATGACATTAGAACATGATATCATAAGAAAAGGAAGAATGAAAGATGAAAGAGAAAAGAAGAAATATGCACAAATGGAACATGTAATCCATGGATCAGAATTGACATGAAATGAAAAATGATTCACAAAACTCTCACAAGTATTCATTAAGCACATCAAGGCATTTAAGAAGTGATAGAAGAAGTAGAATTGAAATGGAAGTTCAAAAGCAAACACAAGTACAAACACCACATGTTAGGAAGCACAAAGTTCAAGTTAAAATGAACATGTGAAGATGACCTATAATGTGAAACAATGACCTATAATATCACTTGAATGGCTCATACAAATATGCAAATGCTCATACAAATATGCACAAAAGAATTCATGCAAACATGCACTAAAGTTAAAATGACATGACATGTATTATACTTCAAATGTAATGCATCAAACAAACCCAAATGGATTCATGAAAATTATGCCAGCATATTATTGGAATGCCTAGGTCAGAAATGCATCATACCTCAAAATAGCATGTAAAAATTCAGAGCAAAATGACTTCAAACAAAGCAATTAGGTCAAATTGAAACATCATGCAAAGTGGTGCAAAGATAAGCATCAAACATGTCGTAAAGTGATCTAAAAAAACCAAACAAAAATCATTTAACATGCTTCAATGTATTAATGAATCAATGCAAAAAGAATCAGGTCAAAACAGTTTGTAATGAGCAAGAACAAAATTCCACAAATTCATGTATCATGCTTAAAATGCATACAAATGGAAATTCAAAGAAAAATATGAACCAAAGGCAAAAATGTCATAAAATCATGAAACTAAAATATCAAAAATTTCCTAAATGTCTGAGTAACACTAAAGAATTTTTATAGAATTTTATAATGTTGTTTTGTATTTTAAAAAATTTAAAATTGAAACGTGCATAAAATGAATAAAATAAAAAGAAATAGAAACAAGTAGGGGGTGCATGCATAGCAGATTCCATGTTCAAATTGGTCTGGGCCTTTAAATGTTAGGTGTGAATAGCAAAGGTTTCAGGGTCCATTTGCGCGTGGAACACAATAACAAACATGCACTTTCAGTCAAATAAAGTCAAACAATGATCACCGTTGGATCCAGTCAAGTCAACACACAAGTTAAAGCAAACATGATCAATGCACACACGTGAGGGAACACATTTACTAACATGCACTGCGCTACATTTTGTTTAAGTGAAATCAGAAATGGAGCACGTGAGGTGCACACCTTTTTTAATGTGTTGGCCAATCCTACACCACACGATGCAAGTAAATCCACGGTCACGATTAAAACTGCAAACCAAACCCTAACACATGATCACCGGCCGGAGAGGGACCTCCGGTCACCTTCTCCGGCCACGCACCACCGTCTGCAACTCTCACATGTCCCAGAAATGCACAAATATTATACCAAAATGAAGCTGAGCTCACGTAGATTAAGAATTCACAATTGTTTTTCACATACCAAGCACACACATAGAGAACAGAGGAGATTAAATCATGCCCTAATTTTTGGATCTAGGCTTCTAAGAAGCTCTATCAACTAGCCGGAGTAAGCAGAGCTTCTATCAAGCTTAAATTAACAAAAAACAAGCTAATATTAATGAAAATCAACTGAAGCAAAGTTGAATGATGAAACCTGAAAATGTGGAGCAATTGGAGATGTTGAGAAAAACCAGAGGAAAGCTTGATATGCTGAGCTTCTAGATCTTCAAACTTAGCAAAATAAATGCTATGGATTCGTAAATAGATGAAGGATGTTGAAGCTTGCAATGATGCTGAACTTGCAGAAATGGAGTTGTTCTTGTTGCTCTTGATTCAACCACACCAAGCAATGATTAATGGAAGCACAATGGAGTTGAAATCGTGGAGAAGAAGATGAGCAAAATCAGAGAGAGTGAGAGGAGAATTCTGAAGTGAATGTGAGAAAAAAATGAGTGTCCTTGAGAGTGGAAATGAAAAGTGAAGTTCCCAAAAGAATTTGTGAAGAGATGTTTGGTTTTATAGTGAGCTAGGAAGTGAGTTGGGTGACTGAGTTGGGTGAGTTCATTCTAACTAACTGAGTCAGTTAGTTAGAGGCGAGTTGATCTTGGTTTTTTTTATGGTGTGGGTGATGCTTAGAGTGTTATGGTGAGGATGAAGAGAATGAAGCTGCAGCAAGCAACTTGTTATACAAGTTTGTCTTCTTTCCTCTTCTATGCATGAGCCACACACGTGACCTGGTGAATGCAAAGGTGTTTGGCTAAATGAAGCAAAGGTTGGTGAGTGTGATCAAGCATGCGCAAACTAATTCAATCAGCAATAAATTCCACTTGCTTTTTTTTCTGGTTTTATGTGACAGTGAGAACAATAGAGACAGGGTGATTTGAGGATGAATTATTCCATGTAATGTGAATGATTTGGTGAGCTCATGGGTTCATTTGAAAGAGGGGATGTAAGAGGACATGCTTGGTATGAAAAATGAATTGAAATAAGGCTTGGAAGAGGTTGAAAAATGACTTGGAATACACAAGTTTGGGAACTGGTTATGGGGCGTGGCAAGCAAGTCATGGCATGGCAACTTGGCACACAAAATTTCAGCACAATCAACATGACTTTGAACCAATATATCTCCACTATAACTTGATCAAATGGAATTTTGTCCAACATGAGTATTGAAGATGACACTACAAGGAACAACTTTGATGTTGAAAAGTTTTTCATTTGAGGCCTTTAACCATGAGAAAAATGAGTGGACATTTGGCCCACCACATGTTTGTTAAAATGACTGCGCGCGTGACCTGAAAATCTTGGTCATGACCTAGTTTTGAACCTACTTTGCTCAAACTTTGATCAATCATATCTCCCTCAATTTTTATCCAATGGAGATGTTCTACACATGGATTTGAAGCTTAAAACAAGATCTTTTGTTGTGGCCGAGTGGAATTTTCATTTGGTGCCTCAATTTTAAATGGCCTTGGTTCAAACTCTGATGCAAAATGGCCAAAACTTACTATTTTTAGTAACCCTACTTCACCCAAAAATGGCAACTTTCCACATCTTGATTTTTTCATGATTCCTTTGGAATTTCTTGACCAAATTTTGTACATTGGACCTATGTAACATGAATTTCATGATTTTGGGCTCAAAAAAATCAAGAGTTGACTTTTTCCTCTGATTATTTGACTTTGCCCCAATTTCTCTGATTCTTGATCTTTCTTCCAATTGAACCACTTCTAAAACCAATTGAGATGTAATTTTCCACATACATACACTTAGGGACATATGGAATACCATGACATCAAGTTTTGTCCAAAAAATCAGAGATACCCTGATTTAATTGGAAACCCTAATCTTGACCCCCTCTGGTTAGGAGGAAATTGCACATCTTCCAAATCCAAATTCCTCAGAGTATGTTGTGTATCCTCTTAAAGGATGATGAGAAATGCCACTTGAGGATGATTTTGGATCAATGAGCTATCTCTTTTGAGGATTTTCCTTCATCTTTTTGAACCTCTTGCATAGTGAAAGATGTAATGCTTCAATCTCCCATTGTATCTCTTATCCTTGAGGTTGTGGATGATCAATTGAGATGGTATGAGACATGAAAGACCTCTTGGCTTGCCTTGAGGGCACTTGATTGACCTTTTGTGCTTTGAATGATTCCTCAATTGTCCACCTTCCACCTGATCACATGCCCTGATGGTAAGAAGGATGCCATGCTTCATTTTTCTATGTTAAATGCAATGTAATGTTAATGAGATGGATATGATATGATAAATGATAATGCCATGCTATGATGCCAAAAGGGGAGAGCAAATTTTGGGGTATTACAGCTGCCCCTATTCAAGCGCTGTAGACCTGAATGCCTGAAAGCAATTGCTTTCGGACTTTCAAGGTATATAGTGATTGAATACCAAATATAACCAAAAATTTGCTCTGGATGATGAAGAATAAAAGGGATATAAACCCAACGAGACTGCTGGATTGAATCTTCGATGAAACGTCGGAGAGATCTGTCTTTTGAACGACGCCAGACGTTTACTGGCTTGCCACGCTGCTGGTGGACTTTAATAATGTCTTTTATGCAACTCCAGACGACTACTGGCCTGCCACACTACTGGTGGACTTTGATAACGTCTTTTGAACAACGCCAGACGACTACTGGCTTGCCACGCTACTGGTGGACTTTAATAATGTCTTTTATGCAATTCCAGACGACTACTGGCCTGCCACACTACTGGTGGACTTTGATAACGTCTTTTGAACGACGCCAGACGACTACTGGCTTGCCACGCTACTGGTGGACTTTAATAATGTCTTTTATGCAATTCCAGACGACTACTGGCCTGCCACACTACTGGTGGACTTTGATATCGTCTTTTGAACGACGCCAGACGACTACTGGCTTGCCACGCTACTGGTGGACTTTAATAATGTCTTTTATGCAATTCCAGACGACTACTGGCCTGCCACACTACTGGTGGACTTTGATAACGTCTTTTGAACGACGCCAGATGACTACTGGCTTGCCACGCTACTGGTGGACTTTAATAATGTCTTTTATGCAATTCCAGACGACTACTGGCCTGCCACACTACTGGTGGACTTTGCAGCTTCGTGCCACCCGAAGATGGACTTTTGCCAATCCACTGTTGGACTTTTGCCACCCGAAGACGGACTTTTGCCAATCCACTGTTGGACTTTTAGAATATGCCACCCTTAGATGGACCCTTCGCCAATCCACTGTTGGACTTTTGCCACCCGAAGACGGACTTTTGCCAATCCACTGTTGGACTTTTAGCTGCTTTGCCACCCGAAGATGGACTTTTGCCAATCCACTGTTGGACTTTTGCCACCCGAAGACGGACTTTTGCCAATCCACTGTTGGACTTTTGCCACCCGAAGACGGACTTTTGCCAATCCACTGTTGGACTTTTAGAATTTGCAAAATTGTATTACTCTCTGCATCTGTGTCAGACATCTCTGCTGACTCTGCTGAGGAGCAATGACCAATGATTTGACTTAGGAGACTCCTGAAAGGATAACCTCTCCACTGGAGAATGAATGAACAATCCGTCTGCTTCGAATTGTCAAGCTTGCCAAAAATAAATTGGACTTGAAGAATAATAGATCTGCCAGTAATCACTTCATCTGCTGGGGGAATGAATTCTGGTCACAGCGACTCCGCTGGGGATGAGAATTTCTTTGCATGGTGTCTTGCTAAGGAAGAAAAGTCATAAAAAAACTCTGCTTGAGGATCTATCCAATCCAAGACCCTTTGTAGGGGTTATCCACCTTTTGACCCGGCTGGGGAAAGACTGTGCCATCCTTGTTGAGAAATAGATTCTGTCGATCTTATAAACCTCTGCGGGGAGAACAACAACTCAGCTGGGGAGTATTGCTGACAAGATTCGATGCTGACCTCTGTGGGGGATCATTACCAGAGACACAAACTTGCTGGGGACCAGGGCTGCTTTGCCAGGGATATGCGAATCCTGGTTAGAACATTCTCCTGCAACTTGCTAGGAAAGAGTCCTTAGAGATCTGTTGGGGAAACCCAAAGCAAATCCACAGTAGTCTGCTGAAGAATATGACTGTCAAGCTTAGGATAAGTACCACAATGCCCCATGTTAGGCGAGCTTCCCTTTAGACAATTCCGTTAGGGATGACGAGTTTATAACAAACTCTGCTGGAGGAAACTGCTTTAAAACGTCTCGTGCTGGGGAAAGCCTTTTGAGAGGATTTTACAGAAGACCAACTGTCCTCAAACTCTACTGGGGATGACCAACACTTCATGCTGGGGAAACAATCATGCCCCATGCTTGGACAAAACAACAATTCGTCCCCGAAGAGGATGTCATAAGAGGATTTTACAGAAGATCTAGCCTCTTCAAACTCTTGTGACTTCGCTGGGGATAATGACCATCAGTTTCGGTGTCGACGAGACCACTCTTTTGGGGAACCTGTGACCGTTATCGACATAGAAAAGCTTGTAGCTGTTGGAAGGACTGAATAAGAGAATCGACTTAATAAGATGCAACGGTACCCAGTTGAACTTAATTCACTGATATCGACCCGTTATGAACAATCGTCGACCGAACGATGAACGTCGATCTCCTTACCCATAATTGCCCCAGTCTTTTGCGTGGGGTGATTTATTGCTGGTCTTGTGCTTAAAATCATCTGCACCTGCTACCTGCAACAAAAGAATATGCCCACATGCCCCGAATATTGCGTGGCTAGAATCCACCATCCGGGAATATTCAACATTCAAGGTAATTTCAAATGTTTTTTTTTTTTTTTGTTTTTTTTTTTTTTTTTTGCATGTTATTGCAAGGCTGCCATGTTTTCAAATGCAATGTTTTATCAAAAATTAGGACGTTTTTGCAAACAAAGCAATAAAACAAAAATAGAAAGCTTTTTATTGAAATCCAATTTATTGACTGAGAGCCCAGAATAGGCAATTACATCCGGAAGCAATCCCTGGAAAGAGGTGATCGCTGAAAATTGAGAAAAGAAACTATCCTAATGGCAATGTGAAAACGGAATTCCACTGAGTTTCCATTCTGTTATGACCAGTATGTCTTCAAAACTCCCCGACCTTGCCTTCTGAGGAATGATCAGACCGATTCCTATCCTTCAGAACGTCAGTTGTTCAAACGGTAATGGGGGATAGATAACTCAGACCATAGTCATTCGCTTAAATCCCTCTTTTGTGTGGACCGCCCTTTCAGGTTTTCGATCCACCAGGATACCCTTTTTTGCCTAAGTTGCCCTTTCGGGTTTTCAACTTACCGGGTGTACAAATTTTTTCAATTATATCCCTAATTTTTGCCCGAACCTTATTCTGTTTTTGGTTCGCCGGGATGCCCTTTTTTTGCTTGGATTTTTTTATTCTTATTATCCAGCGGGTCTATTCATGTGAAGTATTTTTTGACTACGTCCGAATTGACAGGGGATGAAAAGTCTTCGCCATCCATGGTTGTAAGCAATAAGGCTCCGCCTGAAAAGACCTTTTTAACCACGAATGGACCTTCATAGTTGGGAGTCCACTTGCCCCTGTGATCTGTATTGGGAGGAAGGATCCTTTTGAGTACCACATCTCCGACTTTATAAACCCGAGGACGCACCTTCTGGTCAAATGCCTGTTTCATTCTGCGCTGATATAGTTGCCCATGGCATACAGCCGCCAATCGCTTTTCCTCAATAAGGCTCAACTGATCAAATCTGGCTCGTACCCATTCAGCCTCATCTAGCTTAACATCCATCATGACTCTGAGGGACGGAATCTCCACTTCAACTGGTAGTACTGCCTCCATACCATATACAAGTGAGAATGGGGTTGCCCCAGTGGACGTGCGTACCTACGTTCGATACCCATGCAAAGCAAATGGAAACATCTCATGCCAATCTTTGTACGTGACAACCATCTTCTGCACAATCTTCTTGATATTTTTGTTGGCCGCTTCGACCGCGCCATTCATCTTTGGGCGGTACGGAGAAGAATTGTGATGTTCGATTTTGAAGTCCCGGCATAACTCAGCCATCATCTTATTGTTCAAATTAGAACCATTATCAGTAATGATTCTTTCGGGAACTCCATATCTGCAAATGATATCCCGTTTTAAGAAACGAGCGACCACTTGTTTTGTAACATTGGCATAGGATGCGGCTTCAACCCATTTGGTGAAGTAATCAATTGCCACCAAGATGAAACGATGACCATTGGAAGCTGTAGGCTCAATCTTTCCGATCATATCAATGCCCCACATGGCAAACGGCCAAGGCGACGACATGATACTCAACGGATTTGGAGGCACATGCACCTTGTCTGCATAGATCTGGCATTTATGGCATTTGCGGGCATATTTGCAACAATCTGACTCCATAGTCAACCAATAATATCCCGACCTTAACAACTTTTTAGCCATTGCATGCCCTCCAGCATGGGTACCGAAAGAGCCTTCGTGCACTTCAATCATCAACAAGTCTGCTTCATGTCTATCCACACATCTAAGCAGGACCGTGTCAAAGTTTCTTTTATACAGCACGCCATCTTTATTCAAGAAGAAACTACCAGATAACCTTCTCAACGTCTTCCTGTCTTTGGACGATGCCCCGGACGGGTACTCTTGACTTTTCAAGAAACACTTAATGTCATGAAACCATGGCTTGTCATCAGACGTTGCATCGACCGCAAACACAAATGCTGGTATGTCAAGGCGGGATACCTCAATCTTAGGTACATGGTTCCATCCTTGCACTTTGATCATGGAAGACAAAGTGGCCAAGGCATCAGCGAACCTATTCTCATCTCGAGGAATATGGTACAGTTTCACTGTTGTGAAAAACGTCAGCAATCTCCTTGTATAATCTCTATACGGCACTAGATTTGCTTGGTGCGTGTACCAACTTCCCTTCACTTGATTGATTACCAAAGCTGAATCACCAAATATATCAAGGGTCTTAATCCGTAGATTAATCGCCTCCTCGATCCCCATTATACAAGCTTCGTACTCTGCTTCATTGTTGGTGCATCCGAAAGTTATTCGTGCAGTGAAAGGCACATGAACACCTTCCGGCGTGATAAGAACCGCTCCAACTCCGCACCCATTCATATTGACAGCCCCATCAAACATCAGACTCCATTTGGATTCAGGGTCTGGCCCCTCCTCCGGAAGTGGTTCCTCGCAGTCTTTAGCTTTGAGAAACATGATGTCCTCATCAGGGAAGTCAAATTTCATGGGTTGGTAATCATCAATCGGCTGTTGCGCAAGATAGTCGGACAAGATACTTCCTTTGATGGCCTTTTGTGAAGTGTACTGAATGTCATACTCTGTCAAGACCATTTGCCACCGTGCAACTCTGCCTGTCAATGCTGGTTTCTCAAAAATGTACTTGATAGGATCCATTTTTGAAATCAACAAGGTCGTGTGCCTAACCATATATTGCCTCAATCGCTTAGCGGCCCATGCAAGCGCACAGCATGTCTTTTCAAGCATTGAGTATCAGGACTCACAATCATTGAACTTTTTGCTCAGGTAGTAAATAGCATGCTCCTTCCTACCTGTCTCGTCATGTTGACCGAGAACACAACCCATGGAACCTTCAAGCACTGTCAGATACATTATCAGCGGTCTCCCTTCAACTGGAGGCATTAGAATCGGAGGTTCCTGCAAGTATTCTTTTATCTTATCGAATGCCAATTGGCAATCGTCATTCCACCTGACCGTTTGATCTTTCCTTAACAATTTAAATATTGGCTCACACGTGGCTGTTAGGTGAGATATGAACCTTGCAATGTAGTTCAATCTACCCAAGAAACCACGAACCTCTTTTTCTGTTCTCGGTTCAGGCATTTCTTGTATTGCTTTCACCTTGGCAGGATCAACCTCGATTCCTCTTTCGCTCACAATGAAACCCAGTAACTTTCCAGAACGTACCCCAAACGTGCACTTGTTTGGATTTAATCTCAGACGGAACTTTCTCAACCTTTCAAACAGCTTTTTCAGGTTAATCAGATGTTCCTCTTCTGTTCTCGACTTGGCAATCATATCATCTACATAACATTCGATCTCCTTATGAATCAAGTCATGAAACAATGTCACCATCGCCCGCTGGTACGTTGCCCCTGCGTTTTTCAAACCAAAAGGCATTACTTTATAACAATATGTACCCCACGGAGTAATGAACGTGGTCTTCTCCATATCTTCAGGTGCCATCTTGATCTGGTTGTACCCGGAGAACCCGTCCATAAATGAGAACACTGAAAACTGAGCTGTGTTATCGACCAGCACATCAATATGAGGTAGTGGAAAATCATCTTTCGGGCTAGCTTTATTAAGATCTCGATAATCCACACACATTCTCACTTTTCCATCTTTCTTCGGTACTGGCACGATGTTGGCTACCCACGGAGGATACTTTGTCACAGCAAGAAAATCAGCATCCCACTGCTTCTGGACTTCCTCCTTAATCTTTAAAGCCATGTCGGGGTGAGTCCGACGAAGTTTCTGCTTGACTGGCGGACATTCTTCTCTTAATGGCAGCCTGTGCACGACAATATCCGTATCCAACCCCGACATGTCTTGATACGACCAGGCGAAAATGTCAACATACTCGCGCAACATTTCCGTCAAAGTTTGCTTCACATCTGCTTGCAAGCTGGCACCAATCCTGATCTCTTTCTTGGCGTCCTTGGTACCAATATTGATGATTTCTACAGTCTCCTGATGAGGCTGGATGACCCTTTCCTCTTGTTTCAACAATCTGGCCAATTCTTCAGGGAGTTCACAATCTTTCTCATCCCCTTCTCCGGCTTGATAAATCGGATTGTCAAAGTCATGCATGGCCATATCAAAATCGTTATCAGTGGTATCCGGAGGATCAAGTCTGCATGAACGGATTCATGCCTTATTTTAGAATTTATTTTTAAGCAAAACAAAAGAAAATGAAACATTGCCATTTTATTTTTTTTGTGCAAAAATAAAAACTGAAAGACAGAGAACAAAATTTGATTGCAAAACGTCCTTTATTAATGATTAAACATTGCAAATGCAACCATGGTGGCCCTACAAATGAATCTATACGCCGTGGGCAGAGCGCAAGATTTTGACATGCATTATGGTTAGAAAAAAAACAAAGAAAAATTACTCTGTCTGAAGAGTAACCCGGATGACTTCTTCAACGAACCAGTTCTGCACTTGTTGTCCCGGAACATGAGGGCGTACCCAGTTGTCCAGGTCACAATCACTGTCAACACTATCCTCTGTGGCTGCACAAGACTGGTCCGTGTAGATAATTCCCCCACTATTGAAAGTAATGGGTCCCCTGCTCCCCGCATCTGAAGTTGTAGAGGGATGATAACCAATACCAAATTTGTTTTCCTTCATCGGGGTCTCTATCAACCTGCCCCAACCTTGGGCGTTGCCTGCCCTGACGACTTCGACAGCTTGTTTGTAAGATGAAATGGAGGTACCAGCCCCAACTGGTACAGAAGAAGACTCAGGTGCATCGTCAATATTGACTGCTTCAAATGATTGGCACAGCATCTCATGAATTTCCCCATCCATTTCAATGTACTTGAACGTGGACAAGTGACTCACAAAGATGTCTTCTTCCCCACACACTGTCACAACCTGCCCTTCAAACTCATACTTCAGCTTTTGATGTAGAGTAGAAGTAACAGCCCCGGCTCCGTGAATCCAAGGGCGTCCCAATAGGCAGCTATATGCAGGTTGTATGTCCATTACATGGAACGTGGATTTGAATACCTGTGGTCCAATTTGTACGGGCAATTCCACCTCACCAAACACAGATCGTCTGGTCCCATCGAATGCTCTGACCACCAATTCACTAGGCCTTAAGATCAAACCATCAACTTCCAGCTTCATTAATGCCTTCTTGGGCAAGACATTGAGTGATGAACCAGTGTCTACCAGTACATGAGATAACACTGCGCCCTTACACTCCATCGTGATATGCAAAGCCTTATTGTGGTTTCTTCCTTCAACAGTCAAATCTCTACTTGTAAAGCCCAAGCCATGGCTAACATTAACATTGGAGATTACGCCCTCGAGCTGATTAACAGTAATTTCTTGTGGCACGTATGCACTCTTCAACACTTTCAACAACGCCTGCCGATGCGCATCAGAGCACATCAATAGTGACAAGATTGAAATCTTTGAAGGGGTCTGATTCAGTTGGTCCACAATCTTATAATCGCTTTTCTTGATTATCTTCATAAATTCTTCCATTTCCTTATCAAAAGTAATCTTTGTCTCTGCTTCAGGTGTAGGCGCACTTTCAACCACCTGTTTACCCTTAGCCTTTGCTGCAGCTTCTGCCTCTTTATCATTTCTCAAGGTTTGGGGAGCGAACAACCTTCCACTCCTTGTAAAGCCCCCTACACCCCCTACATTATCAATATTTGGGCTGACTGATGACTCAACTTCCTGTTTTTTACCTTCGTAATATACATCTGCCCCATAGTGCCATGGGATAGCTTTCGTAGATGTGAACGGAATTGGCCCTGGCACCGTGATAGTGACAGGACTGGGCCCTTCTGGCGCAACACTCGCCACGGGAACTGCATTGACCGGCATTTGAATCTCAGCGGGAGTGTAATAGATGGTCACGGTTGATATCTCATCAGTGTCTTTCACGACTCTGTAGAACTGTAGACATCCTTCATCGATCAGATTCTGTAAACCCATCTTCAACTTATCACAGCCGTTCTCCTGATTCATACACTCAGAGCAATCTTGATTACAGCCCGGGAACACCTGTCCTTTCAATAAACGATCTTTTACAACCAACAAAGAAGTTTTCACTTGATGAACGTCTAACACCAAATTCAATCTCCTCCCATCTTCAATAGCATATACATTGGCTGCACTATGATCAGGCATGGGATGCTGAGTAATATTAGGAGCGGGAGAGAAATTGATGGCTTTAGCATCAATCAAATCTTGTACTTTATGATGGAAAGCCCAGCATTTTTCAATGGAGTGCCCCTGAGCACCTGAGTGGAACTCACAACGAGCATTAGCATCGAAGTTAGGTGGCAGGTTTCCAGCAACCGGAGCTTTCATAGTACGGAGTTCTACCAACTTTAACTCGAGTAGCCGGGGCAACAGCGCGGCATAAGTCATAGGGAGAGGATCCATCTTACGATCCCTCTGCCTAGACCTTTGCTGGAAAAAAGGTTGTTGCTGTTGAACTTGTTGTTGGGGTTGTTGTTTCTGAACAGACGGTGTGGGGATTGTTACAGCATCTACCTGATAATAAGCTCGAGAACGCCCTCTGCCTCGTCCTCTATACACAGCATTCGTATCACCTTCTCTTCTTTTCTGGTTACTAGCAAACGGTTTCTTCGTCCCCGAAGAGCCAACCCCACTCACATCCTGGATCTTTCCAAGCTTTAACAGACTTTCTATTCTTTCTCCCGTAATCACAATATCAGCAAATCCAGTTGACGGACAAGCAGCTAATCTATCAAGATAGGCCCCTTGCAAGGTGCCCATGAACATATCTGCCATTTCTCTGTCTGACAAGGGAGGTTGTACCTGGGCAGCCATTTCCCTCCACCTCTGTGCATATTCTTTGAAACTCTCCTTGGCATTTTGTGACAACCCCTGCAATTGAGTGCGGTTGGGCGCCATGTCAATATTATACTGGTATTGCTTCAGGAACGCTTCTGCCAGATCTTTCCAATTCTTCACAGCAGCTCTATTCAACTTCATATACCAGGTCAAGGACGCCCCAGCCAGACTGTCCTGAAAATAGTGCATCCATAGCTTCTCGTCATCCGTATGGGCTGAAATCTTCCCAAAGTAAGCTTGAAGATGCGTTTGGGGACACGCATTGCCGTGATACTTATCAAAAGTGGGAGGCTTGAATTTAGGGGGAATTCTGACTCCTGAGACCAGCCCCAAGCTGGTAACATCAATACCCATAGAGTTCTTGCATTCGATGGCCCTGATCTTCTCTGCTAACTCATCATACCTTCGATCCCCTTGATTACCCACATCAGCATCCAGCAGAGTAAATTGGTCTTCTAGAGTATCTTCAAGAGTAACACCAGCATGCCTACCATTTCCATTACCCCGATTGTTACCACCAGGAGGAGGGTTGCCACCGGGAGGATGAATGCCATGTCCCTGTGAATTGTCATGCTGATCACCTTCGGGCCCATTGTCTGGACGCTCTACCAGAAGCCTCAATCTCTCCTGATTTTGCGCCATGCCAGTCATGAGGGTCATGAACTGGTCCATACGCGCCCTCATTTCAGCCAAATCACTTTGCACTTGATCCATGATTCTTACTTGATTCCTTCGCGTCGAATATCGGTGAATATGACTCTCAGCTATACTGCCTGAAATCAAATAAAGGTTAGAGACCCTGCATCGAGTACCTGAAAAGCAAGTAACAAAAATGCAAAATGATATGCAATGCCATGCAATGCCATGTTTGTCATTTCCGAGGTGCTTTATACCCTGATTCCAATCCAACCACAGAAATCTGAAGACCAGAAATTGTGATATAAAGAGACGTGTCGTGGTCATGTGCTTGTGTGCAGCTATCTGATAAGGAATAATTCTGAATAAAACTGCTCATACTCATTCAACGAAGTATTCAAGTACATTTAAGAAAGGTTCAACCGCAAATGCAATACAAGGAAAAATGGATCCATCAACAAGCCTGATGGTAACCATTAACAACAAAATATAAGGAAAAGAACATCAGTCTGACAATTCCACACCCTTCAGCTTATCACTTGAGTATTTGATCTCCTCAAAAAGTATACGGGTACGCTGGTGATTCGGCTTTTCAATCATTTCTTTGATCAAGACATCCCTTTTCTCAAGAGCTTCACTTAAAGAACCCATATGCAGCATCAGAGCCTCGTCATCACACACTCCCTTGTGTCTCTTTATGCCAGCTTGCGTCTTAAGTATCTCCCTTTCTATCATGACTTCTTCAAGCTCTTTCTTGGTATTCCTCAGCTTACCTCTAGCTTCTTCTAGCTGTTCTTGACTCTTACCGAGGCTTTCCCGATACTTTCTCCTCTGCTCATGCGCCTTTTCAAGCTCTTCGTCCTTAATCTGCAACTGTTCCTGTAATTCAGCATTCTCTATCCTAACTTCGTCCCAAGCGTGCTGAAACTTTGTTAACTTTTCTTTGGTCTGTGCTAACGCCTGTTTGGTTTGCTTGTGGGCTTGAGTAGCATCATCAGCACCTTTACTAATCTTCCGGAAATGTTGGGCTCTTCCAGCAAAGTCTTTTTCTTTTGCAGTTAGGATTTGTTCAGCATCTTGGGCTTTCCGCTCCAGCTCTTTGTTGGCATGTAGAGCATTCTGAAGACGGCTACTCAACTCGGAATTCTCTCCTTGGAGCTTTTTCACCAAGGCTTGCAACTTGTCAACTTCTTCCACAGTAGCAGTGCTTCTTGCTTTCTCATTCTCCGGATACAAAAGGGGTGCCTTACCAAAAGGCAAGAGAAAATCTTCAACTCTTTTCTTCACCCACTCTTCATATGCTGGATAAACCCGGTTGTTAGGCTTTCCTAGAGTAACTTTCCCCTTTTTCAGTATGCTACCCCAGCTTTCAGAAGCTTTCTGTGCTGCTTCCCACCCATCTGATGTATGAAAATAGAGGGACTCCTCCACATCTCTCTTAATAGGCGGACCTGTCAGGGCATACCCAAATTGTCGAATGGCCAAAGAAGGATTGTAGTTAATCCCACCCAGTCTTCCTATCAGTGGAACGTTAGGGAACTTACCACAGCTGTGGATAATATTCTTGCCAATCAGCCCATGATCTACCCATACGATGTCCTTGGCCACCAATCCCATTAAACGCTGTTTCCACTCTAGAGAATCTTTGGAATCCACAAAAGCCCCTGATTGTGGTAAACGGCCTGCAAACCACTTATAGAACAAGGGTGCACAACAACGAATTATCCCTCCTCTTTTCTTTTCGTTTCGGTTGTACAACGAGTAGTGAAGATCTCCCAGTAGCGTTGGCACCGGGTTCTTCATCAGGAATATTCGTATAGCGTCCGTATCAATGAAATCCGGCTTGTTGGGAAACAACACTATGCCGTATATACAAAGGGCTAGCAAAGCATTAAAAACAAGCCAATTCTCGCCTTTAGCTGCTTCTTGGGCCTTCTTAATCAGATATTCCAGCTTGTAACCACGAATCTTTCCTTTGTTGGAGACATTGGCGTCTAACTCTGATTTGCTCAAATAAAGAGCACCAGCCAACTTCCCAAAGTCAAGATCCCCCACCGATCCAAAGAAAGGGGGCTCCTCCTTGATAGCAATCCCCAACATGTTGGAATACTCCTCCAAGGTAGGAACCAACACATAGTCTGGAAATACAAAACATCTCAGAGGCGGATCATAGAACTGCATCAACGTATGGAGACCTCTGGCTTCATAATCACTGACATTACGGACCATAGATAAAATCCACCCATATTTCTCTTCAAAAGCTTCTCGTACTGCAGGACTCGCCATTCCCTTCAGCATAACAATAGGGCCCAAAGTAGGCGTAAGGAACTTATAGCTGATGATATTCTTCCTCTCTTTAGTGTTCATCTTTGCAGGGACCTGATGACTGGAATCAAGGGTAATATATGCACCTGGAAATGAATAAACATGTATGTTAGGATATGATAATGCAATGCAAAGGGCAATGTGATCAGGTAATCAGGTGTCTGTGCTGAACTGTGAACGGTGTCAGTGTAGCTCTGAGACTAATATAGAACCAAAGATAAGAACCATCTGAATACAATAGGATGAAACTTCCTTTTGTGCAATGATGATAGAAAACCGGGTATGTAGGAGGTCATGGTTACCTGCAAACCTGTAAACAACCCGCCCTTCTCACATGTGGGTACTAGGATGTTCAGTATCCCGGGCTCTCAGGTCGAGAAATAATGATACGTTCACCATTTCTGGTTTGGCATCATCATCAATCGAGGAGGCCTCAACTGATTCTCCAAAACAAAAGGTCCTCGGCTTCTGGCACTGAGGTCGAGAAGCAATAGTACATTCATCCCTCAGGGTACAGTACTATCGCCAATCGAGGAGTGCCTCCGCTGATTCTCTTTCAAAAAGGGATGTTCTATAGCAAGTTCCCAGCATTGGGTCCTCGGATCGAGAATGTGCAATGGGTTTGCCACGGAATGTGGTCTGCCACTGTCACAACTCGGGAGGAGTGCTGCAACTGAGTCCTCGGGAATGGTCACCAGAGTCGACAATTCCTCAAGAGAATAACTACTGGCCTGCATAACATGCAGTAGCAGAAAGCTCCTGATAGAACCTCGTCTGGTTGTGGGTCTCATGAACAACAATACGTGGTCACCACCACGCAAGCGTCATGACTATCCACTCTAATACCTATGTGTGTACTCAAGCCTTGGTAGTGGGCTTATCTCTCAGAACACCCATCCCGCCAAACAGAAAACAACACAGTCCAGTATAGCATAATATATCATGTGAAATGAAAATGCTAAAATGCGGTAAATACAGTAATGTACAGTAAAGCAGTAAATAACCATACAATAAAACAGTAAATACAGCACAACAGTAAACACCCAACGAAAGAAAAACAAACAAGCGCTAGGATGGACTCGCTAAGGAAACCAGAGATTCTGGGCAATACTCCCCAGCAGAGTCGCCAGCTGTCGCTCCCGGGATTTTCATCCAAGTACAAACGCGAAAGTGGCACCGAAACAGAGTCGCCAGCAATGTGTATTTATCCCAAGAGAGGGAAAGGAAACACCGCGTAAACCTGAGAGAAAGGAAAAGCATGGTCTTACGACCAAGAGAACTGGGTTCGGGAGTCGGTTACGCACGGGGAAGGTATTAGCACCCCCACGCGTCCATCGTACCCGATGGGATCCACGCTTGCTTGTCTCGATCAAAGGGTGATAGAAAAGGATGCTGGAAATGGAACTGGAAAAGGAATTGAAAGAAAGAGAGAAAGGAAGGAGAACAAATGTAGGGAAAATAAAAGAAGTGCTCGCATGGGCCCTACCCCACTGCCTACGTATCTCATCGGGAGCATGAGAATCAGAGCGACGTAGTTCCCCTCACTAGGGATGAATTGTTTGTGTTTTTTAAGGAACGGCTAACGTTCTAGCTCAGGTGTTGCAGGCTCGCTGGTCCGAGTGCGTTACCATCTTGCAATAGAACGAGAAGGAGCACGTTCGTACGCTGAGAATGAATGAGGTGAGAAAAGAATTCCCGAAGGAAAGACGTTATTGTTTGTTTTTATCTTTTAGAAGTTTTTTCCATTTATTTGCATATGACAGTGTATCTGAATCTTAGTCATTGGAATGTGTACATTCTCACATTCCAAGATGGAATGAGTAAGAAAGCACACTAAGGGTGAAGAAGACCCCCACACTTAGTTCCAATTGTCAAGGTTCAAACACACTAGCATACTTGTGTTTATTAAGTGTTTTTGTTGATTAAGAAATGAAGAAGTGTTTTTTATTATTTGTACCTTCAACAAGTATTGCATTTAAGCCCATCATACAAGATCAAATGTTTAACATATTGACCCAAGATGGGCTATATGCTACACATTCTAAGATTACAAGAGAAGACCCCTTATAATCTTTTCTTTATATGAAAGGCCTAAATGCAATAAATGCTTACCTTTATTACATGTTTTGAATTTTCTTTGAGATGAGAAGATGAAAGACTCAAGAGAAGGTAAAGGTAAAAATCTATATGGACTAAGACTCAATCCTAATTGATTAGTTAAGGGAGTGATCCTAAAGTTTGTGAGGTTTCAACCTAAAGTCTAAAGAAAGAATGAATTAAACAATTCACTTCTAAAGTAGAAGATGAATTGTAATTCACAAAGGGAAAGTGATGAGTTATTAAAAGAAAGCACATAAGTGCTTAACAAAACATAGAATGGAATTGTAAAAGAGAAAGGATAGAAGTTGAATGTGGACTCCTTATCCACACTCAATTGAAACTTACCAAAGCCCCTACATGGTTAGTAAACATGTATAAGAAGTATAAGAAGTAAAAGAACATGTAATGCATCATAAAACTCAAAAGAATTAAATGAGAAACCAAATCCTAGAGCCACAACCAGAATGTACATCATATGAGAACAAATGGTCATTATCAATCAAACTCAAGTGGATAGACAACAAACATCCTCCATGACATTAGAACATGATATCATAAGAAAAGGAAGAATGAAAGATGAAAGAGAAAAGAAGAAATATGCACAAATGGAACATGTAATCCATGGATCAGAATTGACATGAAATGAAAAATGATTCACAAAACTCTCACAAGTATTCATTAAGCACATCAAGGCATTTAAGAAGTGATAGAAGAAGTAGAATTGAAATGGAAGTTCAAAAGCAAACACAAGTACAAACACCACATGTTAGGAAGCACAAAGTTCAAGTTAAAATGAACATGTGAAGATGACCTATAATGTGCAACAATGACCTATAATATCACTTGAATGGCTCATACAAATATGCAAATGCTCATACAAATATGCACAAAAGAATTCATGCAAACATGCACTAAAGTTAAAATGACATGACATGTATTATACTTCAAATGTAATGCATCAAACAAACCCAAATGGATTCATGAAAATTATGCCAGCATATTATTGGAATGCCTAGGTCAGAAATGCATCATACCTCAAAATAGCATGTAAAAATTCAGAGCAAAATGACTTCAAACAAAGCAATTAGGTCAAATTGAAACATCATGCAAAGTGGTGCAAAGATAAGCATCAAACATGTCGTAAAGTGATCTAAAAAAACCAAACAAAAATCATTTAACATGCTTCAATGTATTAATGAATCAATGCAAAAAGAATCAGGTCAAAACAGTTTGTAATGAGCAAGAACAAAATTCCACAAATTCATGTATCATGCTTAAAATGCATACAAATGGAAATTCAAAGAAAAATATGAACCAAAGGCAAAAATGTCATAAAATCATGAAACTAAAATATCAAAAATTTCCTAAATGTCTGAGTAACACTAAAGAATTTTTATAGAATTTTATAATGTTGTTTTGTATTTTAAAAAATTTAAAATTGAAACGTGCATAAAATGAATAAAATAAAAAGAAATAGAAACAAGTAGGGGGTGCATGCATAGCAGATTCCATGTTCAAATTGGTCTGGGCCTTTAAATGTTAGGTGTGAATAGCAAAGGTTTCAGGGTCCATTTGCGCGTGGAACACAATAACAAACATGCACTTTCAGTCAAATAAAGTCAAACAATGATCACCGTTGGATCCAGTCAAGTCAACACACAAGTTAAAGCAAACATGATCAATGCACACACGTGAGGGAACACATTTACTAACATGCACTGCGCTACATTTTGTTTAAGTGAAATCAGAAATGGAGCACGTGAGGTGCACACCTTTTTTAATGTGTTGGCCAATCCTACACCACACGATGCAAGTAAATCCACGGTCACGATTAAAACTGCAAACCAAACCCTAACACATGATCACCGGCCGGAGAGGGACCTCCGGTCACCTTCTCCGGCCACGCACCACCGTCTGCAACTCTCACATGTCCCAGAAATGCACAAATATTATACCAAAATGAAGCTGAGCTCACGTAGATTAAGAATTCACAATTGTTTTTCACATACCAAGCACACACATAGAGAACAGAGGAGATTAAATCATGCCCTAATTTTTGGATCTAGGCTTCTAAGAAGCTCTATCAACTAGCCGGAGTAAGCAGAGCTTCTATCAAGCTTAAATTAACAAAAAACAAGCTAATATTAATGAAAATCAACTGAAGCAAAGTTGAATGATGAAACCTGAAAATGTGGAGCAATTGGAGATGTTGAGAAAAACCAGAGGAAAGCTTGATATGCTGAGCTTCTAGATCTTCAAACTTAGCAAAATAAATGCTATGGATTCGTAAATAGATGAAGGATGTTGAAGCTTGCAATGATGCTGAACTTGCAGAAATGGAGTTGTTCTTGTTGCTCTTGATTCAACCACACCAAGCAATGATTAATGGAAGCACAATGGAGTTGAAATCGTGGAGAAGAAGATGAGCAAAATCAGAGAGAGTGAGAGGAGAATTCTGAAGTGAATGTGAGAAAAAAATGAGTGTCCTTGAGAGTGGAAATGAAAAGTGAAGTTCCCAAAAGAATTTGTGAAGAGATGTTTGGTTTTATAGTGAGCTAGGAAGTGAGTTGGGTGACTGAGTTGGGTGAGTTCATTCTAACTAACTGAGTCAGTTAGTTAGAGGCGAGTTGATCTTGGTTTTTTTTATGGTGTGGGTGATGCTTAGAGTGTTATGGTGAGGATGAAGAGAATGAAGCTGCAGCAAGCAACTTGTTATACAAGTTTGTCTTCTTTCCTCTTCTATGCATGAGCCACACACGTGACCTGGTGAATGCAAAGGTGTTTGGCTAAATGAAGCAAAGGTTGGTGAGTGTGATCAAGCATGCGCAAACTAATTCAATCAGCAATAAATTCCACTTGCTTTTTTTTCTGGTTTTATGTGACAGTGAGAACAATAGAGACAGGGTGATTTGAGGATGAATTATTCCATGTAATGTGAATGATTTGGTGAGCTCATGGGTTCATTTGAAAGAGGGGATGTAAGAGGACATGCTTGGTATGAAAAATGAATTGAAATAAGGCTTGGAAGAGGTTGAAAAATGACTTGGAATACACAAGTTTGGGAACTGGTTATGGGGCGTGGCAAGCAAGTCATGGCATGGCAACTTGGCACACAAAATTTCAGCACAATCAACATGACTTTGAACCAATATATCTCCACTATAACTTGATCAAATGGAATTTTGTCCAACATGAGTATTGAAGATGACACTACAAGGAACAACTTTGATGTTGAAAAGTTTTTCATTTGAGGCCTTTAACCATGAGAAAAATGAGTGGACATTTGGCCCACCACATGTTTGTTAAAATGACTGCGCGCGTGACCTGAAAATCTTGGTCATGACCTAGTTTTGAACCTACTTTGCTCAAACTTTGATCAATCATATCTCCCTCAATTTTTATCCAATGGAGATGTTCTACACATGGATTTGAAGCTTAAAACAAGATCTTTTGTTGTGGCCGAGTGGAATTTTCATTTGGTGCCTCAATTTTAAATGGCCTTGGTTCAAACTCTGATGCAAAATGGCCAAAACTTACTATTTTTAGTAACCCTACTTCACCCAAAAATGGCAACTTTCCACATCTTGATTTTTTCATGATTCCTTTGGAATTTCTTGACCAAATTTTGTACATTGGACCTATGTAACATGAATTTCATGATTTTGGGCTCAAAAAAATCAAGAGTTGACTTTTTCCTCTGATTATTTGACTTTGCCCCAATTTCTCTGATTCTTGATCTTTCTTCCAATTGAACCACTTCTAAAACCAATTGAGATGTAATTTTCCACATACATACACTTAGGGACATATGGAATACCATGACATCAAGTTTTGTCCAAAAAATCAGAGATACCCTGATTTAATTGGAAACCCTAATCTTGACCCCCTCTGGTTAGGAGGAAATTGCACATCTTCCAAATCCAAATTCCTCAGAGTATGTTGTGCATCCTCTTAAAGGATGATGAGAAATGCCACTTGAGGATGATTTTGGATCAATGAGCTATCTCTTTTGAGGATTTTCCTTCAGCTTTTTGAACCTCTTGCATAGTGAAAGATGTAATGCTTCAATCTCCCATTGTATCTCTTATCCTTGAGGTTGTGGATGATCAATTGAGATGGTATGAGACATGAAAGACCTCTTGGCTTGCCTTGAGGGCACTTGATTGACCTTTTATGCTTTGAATGATTCCTCGATTGTCCACCTTCCACCTGATCACATGCCCTGATGGTAAGAAGGATGCCATGCTTCATTTTTCTATGTTAAATGCAATGTAATGTTAATGAGATGGATATGATATGATAAATGATAATGCCATGCTATGATGCCAAAAGGGGAGAGCAAATTTTGGGGTATTACAGTGAGCTCCCCTAAGTTTAATCTTGTTCATGGTTTGGGAAGGAAAGCGTTTAAGGTAAATGGTACTTCTCCATACTATTTATAACGAGACTAGTAGTTAGGTATTATAGAACTAAACGATATAATGCTTAATTGTTCTGAAGAGAAAAGAGAAATGAAATATAGTTATATTCTATTGAATAATAGTTTTATATATGGTGTTTTTGGGGATGATGATGTGATGTGGATGAAACTTTGTTTTGTTTGTGATTTTTATTATTGTGTGTAGTTGTGATGTGAATCAGAGGAATTGTCCTGGTCGATTATATTTGGAAATGAATTATTTTGTGAAAAAATGAATTTTAAAATGATGTTATTTAATGATATTTGTGAAAGTTATGTGCATTTCATAGCATATTCATCTTTTGCCTGTGTGACATGTTGTCTGTAAGGCATATTGCCTGTCTGACGAATTGCCTATGTGGCGGGTTGTCTGTGTGGTGGTATATATCCGAATCATTTAGATTTAGGTGTATGGATATTCACACATAAAGATAAATTTAAAATAAGGATTTTGGGATTTGATTTCGCTTAAGCTGATATGTTTTATATGATTTGTTTTATAATATCGTACTGTATGTTTTGGTTTACAAATAACATTTTAGATACAATGAAAGTTAAGATATGAAGTGAGTTTGATGAGATGTTATACGTTGCTACGGGAATAAAAATCGAGTTTATATTGGATTTGTAAATTAACTAAAGTAAAATAAAATATTTAAATTGACCATTTATTTAATTTTGACGCGAATTAGAAATGTGGAGTGAATTTTTTACTCCGCTAGAAGAATGACGATAGTAAGTTTCATTTGTAATGAATGTTATAATTTTTAGATCTTTCAATTTTAAAAAAAAAGTAGTCGCATTTTTAAAAGTAAATTTATATTTTTAAAGAAATGTATTGGATTAAAATCCTTGGCGTTACAGGTTCGTTGAATTGTGCTTTGGGTGTATCTTTGTGATTTGCATTTGGTTATTGACTAAATTTTTGTCCAAATTGTTTTCTTTTACATACCACTTATGAATTTCTCTATTGGATTACCTTTTAGGGTTAATATGTGGTTGTTGGATCAGGTTTTTATATGTTCTGCCAACTTTTATGTACTTCTTTTTCTTTTATATATCGAGAGATAAAGTAGTGTGTTTTCAAATAAAAAAAATACAAATATATAATTGTTGGGGATCAAACCAACTACCAGTTCCACCTTTCCTCTCAGTTGCAGTTAGATCAATGGGAAAAGTGGTGATTTTCCACAACAGCCTTCGTTATGTCGCCCATAAAACCGAGGTAATGACCATTTCCCAACCGAGGTAAAATAGATTATCTATATTAGTAAGTGTGATACTCTTGAAAAATTTAGTTTGGCTCTTGAGATTGGCCGATCATAAAATCTATGTTTGGTTCTTGAGATTAGCCTGAAAAATCTCTAATCGATTCGTTAGCTCAACGTTGGTAAAATATTTCTTTTTTGTTGGGGATAAGTCATTATAAAATCTATAGATTCGATTGGATTGAAGGTTTGTGGGCATAACATGTAAAAGCTCAAGTTCAAAGTCAAAATTTCAAGAACGTCTCTTGAGGACAAGAGTAGGCAAACGTTTAGCTGAAACTGGATAAATCACATGTGTAATCTCTCTAAACTCATATCTCTTTATTTATACATTTTACATTAATGTTTTAATTCTGCTATTCATTTTACTCTAATCTTAAAGAATACTAACACAATTCATTTCTTATATAACAAAAACTTAAAATTAATCGCGAAATTTAAATACCACAATTCAATTTCTCCTCCCTCTTATACTTGAATGGACTTGTCTAACCATTTCTTATACATTATAGTGTTGTAACATACACCATGCTTGTAGAGGGAGTTATATACATCCTATTGTAACACCTGTAATTTTTCCATTCTTGATCAATCTACAAAACACCTAAGTATGCATGCACAACTTGCATATAAATGTAGTTTCTTTTGCCATTATTAGGATTTGGATATCTAGAACAATTAGTTATAAGATTGTAAGTGTAAATGGAAATAGATGAAAACATAATCATAACATAAATGTCAAATATCCATCTAAGTTGAGCAATTGCCCATGCTAGAGCCAACACTCTTTCACCCACTTTCACTGTTATAATGTATGTTGTTGCTGTCATCACATTTTCTACAACCACAACATCCATTAAAAGAATATATGAAATATTTCTTTTAGAATTAATCATTTATTTAATCAATTATGGATTCACATAATTGATTGTTAATAAATTGTATAATAGTCAATTGGTATAAAAATATTAAGGGTTAATACCCCTTTTGCCCCCTGCCATATGGGTGAAATCCCAAAAACAACCCTGTAAAAAAAAACACAGATTCCCCCCTTGTCATTTGAAGATTCTACTGTTTTGACCCCTCTTGAAATCTAGTCAACAATTTCTATGACGTGGCAATGTTTTTTTATTTTTTATTATTATTTTTAATTACGTGGACGAATTATGTGGCATTTTTTATTATTTTTTATTTTTTAAATTTCATGTGGCATTTTTTTTCATATTATTTTTTTTATTTTTTATTTTTTTTTCGTATTATTTTTTATTTTTAATTTAATTTAATTTTTTTTCAAATTAATAATTTAAAAATTATTTTATTTGGGCCAAGTACATATTCCAAATTTATTAGCCCAAGTATTTTCCAATTTAATATACATGACACAAGTTTGTTATATAAAGCATATATTTTTTCCCACATCAAACGATGTGGGACAACAGTTCTCTTCATCATCAATTTGCATCACACTTGCTGCATTTTTCTCAATTGTTGAACTCCTTTTGGACTCTTGCTTTGCTGCATTTTCCTCAATTGTTGAACTCCATTTGGACTCCTTTTGGACAACACCATCACCTGTGCCTTCCTCCCAAATGAAAACATCCCCTCCTAAACTCCCAAACAATGTGAGAAATTTTTTAAAAGAAAAGTGACTTCTTCTTGTTGGTGTTTCCAGAAACAAGAAACAGAGAAATAATTTTTTTCTTCAACATCTTTTTTGTATCTCTCTCATCTCATTCTCCTCTTCCTTTTCTATGAACACAATAAACAAAACAAACTCATACACAGATCAAATCATATATGCATTTTTTTCAGATCTGAAATCCAATGGAAAGAAATAACACATCATAAAGTAGAATGAAGGAAATATCAGTCGGAGCAAACAAAACCGCAGCGGTGGGTGAAGGAAGCACGAGATGTCCAGACATGGTGGGAGGGTGGTACTTCGGTTTGTTTGAAGGCGGTGGGGTCACGTTTTGGTGGTGGCGGGACGTGGTGTAGTTTGTGAGGGTGGTCCAGCGATAGCGGTTTTGTGAAAATATGATTGTTGGTGTTGTTCTGTAGAAAATGGAAAGTGGTGAAGATTATTAGTGGGACCCGTTCACCATGTGAAGGAGGGAGTTTTTATGAAGAACCAAGGAAACAAAAGTGGGTTGTTGTCATATTTGTTGAGGGTTTTATGGATGGATGAGTGTAATGTTTGGTTTTTAATAGTGATGAGGGAGATGTTTAGAAATTCATTTAACATCAATCAAGAATGATCTAATCCTGCATTCCACTCTGCAGCTGGAGCTAGCTTTCAAAAAGGAGTTTGGAAACACTTCAGGGAGCTCTCGTATGAACAACATACATTATGCAGGCCCAGTTCTCTATATGCAGGATTTTTTATACATATCTAATGCAGAATTTTTAACACTTCAGGGAGCTCTCGTATAAAATACATGGGCCTGCATAATGTATTTTATACCATGTTTCATTGACAGACTTGTATGTTGATGTTCTGCTTTTACTTCTTTACATGGTTGTTGTTGTTCTATTCTTTTAGATTGTTGAGTTCTTTCAATATTTGCAGGTGTTTTTTTTTCTAATGTATTGAATATTAGTTGGTGTGTGTATATACTTTTATTTGTGTGTCTGATACTTGTGTATATTTTTAATGTGTTTAGTAATTGTGTATGAGAAAATGTTTGAATGATGATTAGCATTAAGTTTGTTACAGCATATCTAAAGTGTGTAAATAATGCAAATTATTTTAAGAAAAATGGGTGTTAAAAATTCTGCATAAGTTTGCTAAAATTCTGCATTAAATGTGTTAAAAATTCTGCATTAGATATGTGTTAAAAATTCTGCATTAGATTTGTTGAACTTGGGAAGTATATACATTATGCAGCCCATGTGAGGAAAATGCAGCAAAGCAAGAGTGCAAAAGGAGTTCAACAATTGAGGAAAATGCAGCAAGTGTGATGCAAATTGATGATGAAGAGAACTGTTGTCCCACATCGTTTGATGTGGGAAAAAATATATGCTTTATATAACAAACTTGTGTAATATATATTAAATTGGAAAATATTTGGGCTAATAAATTTGGAATATGTACTTGGCCCAAATAAAATAATTTTTAAATTATTAATTTAAAAAAAAATTAAATTAAATTAAAAATAAAAAATAATACGAAAAAAAATAAAAAATAAAAAAAATAATATGAAAAAAAATGCCACATGAAATTTAAAAAATAAAAAATAATAAAAAATGCCACATAATTCGTCCACGTAATTAAAAATAATAATAAAAAATAAAAAAACATTGTCACGTCATAGAAATTGTTGACTGGATTTCAAGAGGGGTCAAAACAGTAGAATCTTCAAATGACAAGGGGGGAATCTGTGTTTTTTTTTTACAGGGTTGTTTTTGGGATTTCACCCATATGGCAGAGGGCAAAAGGGGTATTAACCCAAATATTAATTATTGATGAATTATTTGATGAATTTTGTGTCTATATAAATTGTAATGGATTTTATTAATTCCAAATAAAAGTCTCTATTCTTATTCGTGGTCGAGCTATTTAAGCATTGGATATATATATATATATATATATATATATATATATATATATATATATATATATATATATATATATATATATATATATATATATATATATTCAATTGATATAAGATATAAATAGATACATTTTTAAGCTAATGGTATTTAAATTCTTAAATATGAATAAAGAATAATCTGTCAATACTTTATCCTATAAAAAAAGTGCCAAACTTTATTTAAGAAAAACTGTTGATCATGTATTATATAATAAAGTGTCAAACTTTATAGGAGAGTATATTTACTAGAATATATATCGTACTAAATAATTTCAATTGAAATTATATATTGTTATAAATGGTTTGTTTGGTCAATTTTGATTGGATCAATATTCTTGTTGTCGCATCACTAGTTGTGGTATATAATGATATTGTTATTTAAAATGCATACGTTTAATATTGTAATTTATGTTCTTTGTTTTCATGTATATTTAATTAGAGAATATCTAATTGATTTTGAAATTGTATTCTTGATTTTTTAAAATTAAATTATTTTATAAAATCCTTACGTGATTATGTAATATGAGATCCGTACACTATTTTAAATTACATATTTTCAAATTTTGAGTCCAAAATAATATTTATGTAATATTTATTTTAAAATATTAGTACTTATGTAAATTACTTGTTATATTAAAATATTATGATTATTAAATAATTTTAGCTCAATTTCTTTGATTCTGACATCAAATATTATAATGTTAAATTTATAATAATAATAATAATAATAATTATTATTATTATTATTATTATTATTATTATTATTATTATTATTATTATTATTATTAAAGTTATATATTCTCTCATTATTTAGATTCATACTCGTAAAAATTATAATTATTTTAAACAATTTTTAAAATAAATTTAAAATTGTAGTATCTTGTATAATTAAAATTGATTTATTATTACAATGTTATATTAGCTATAACAATTTATTAATTTATTTTTTGTTTATGAGTGATTTTTGGAGATGGCATTGCAATACTCTAACTCATTTAAGTTTAGAAAATTTTACCTCATATATATCCCTACCATTATTTCTCTACTTTTATATTTTTTAAATATTCTAATTATACCCTTTTCATTTATTAAAGGATTTTATTATTTAATATTTATTATTTTTCGGTATGTATTTTTTCTTCACCAAATAACTTACAATCAAATTTTTCGTTATGTATTTTTTCTTCACCAAATAACTTGCAATCAAGTTTTTCGGTATGTATTTTTTCTTTATCAAATAACTTGCAATAAAATTTTCCGTTATATATTTTTCCTCACCAAATAACTTGCAATCAAGTTATCCGGTATGTAATTTAACGATATGAAGAAAAAAACATACCGGAAAACTTGATTGCAAGTTATTTGGTGAAGACAAAATACATACCGAAAAACTTGATTGCAAGTTATTTGGTGAAGAAAAAATACATACAGAAAAATAATAAATATTAAATAATAAAATTATTTGATAAATAAAAAGGGTAGAATTGAAATATTTTAAAAAATGTAGGGGTAAAGGAATAATGGTAGGGGTATAAAGTAAAATCTTCCTAAATTTAATAACTTTACATGCAAAAATAAAAGTCACATTACTCTCCTATTAATGCCGATCCAATCTATGAGATTTTAATTTGCCACCCCTCAGTTAACCCGACATTCTCTCATTAATGAAAATTCCCTATTTCTGAACTCTTCTCTTCTTCCTTAGTTTCTTTGGAGTCTACACTCACTCAAAGAGTGCAATCTGTTGATCACTTAGCAGGATAAGTGTATCATTGGTGCTTTCTTTGATCAAGAATCCCTCCGACATTATGAATGCCCTTAAATAAAAATTGAATGCTCAAGCAATCATGCTCCGGGAGCTTCTTCAACAATCTCTTTATTCTCACTCTAATTCCATTCACTACACACTGCATTAACACCTTTTGGAAGTTGATTCTAAAGTGGCCAACCTTTCTCATGTAGCACCGAAACAACCTCCATTTTCACAATCGACAACTCGTTCGCTCAAATTGAGCGTTCCCCGTTTTGATGGTTTCAACGGAACAGATTGGGTCTTCCAAATCAAAGAGTTTTTTTGACTACCATGAGACGTTGTTAGAATCCTGTTTACAAATTGCTTCATTTCACATGGATGGTCAAGCAGCAGCGTGGTTCCAATGGGCGATTCGTCAGAACCTTTTCACGTCGTGGCTGATGTTTTTAGATGTGATTCGTCACCGTTTCGGTCCTAGGGCTTACAAGGATGTAGAAGGTGAGCTCTCTATGCTTTCTCAAACCAAGACTATTGCTGATTTCCAGGCTCTATTTGAGGACCTCATGAACAAGGTTATTGGAATTTCTGAATCTCTAATCATAAATTTTTTCATCACTGGGTTGAAACATAATTTACGTAGCGAGTTTCAATTTCACCGTCTTGCTTCATTTATGGAAGCCTTTATAATGGCGCATGTGTATGAAGCACATTTGGATGACATTATGGCCCCCACAAAACCATGGCACTAAAACACCTCTCAAAACACAAGCCCAAATCACCATCCTAACTTGTCAAGAGATCAAATACTCCACTCAAGTTCCGGCATGATTATTACAACCACTTCCCATTCCAGAGTGTGTATGGTAACACGTCACAATGGATTTTATTACCAGTTTTCCTCCCTCTCATGGCTCCACTATCATTTTTGTTATAGTTGACCGTTTGTCTAAATCAGCTCATTTTGTAGATCTCCCTACTGCAGTTACAATGTCCAAAGTAGCGGAATTAATTGTCTCATTGGTTGTTTGACTTCATGGATTTCCATGTTCCATTGTGTCTGACTATGAGTAATGTTTATCACCCACAAATGGATGGCCAACATGAAGTGGTTAATCGTTTTTTTGAACAATATTGTAGCTGCGCGATTTTTCCAACGAAAGATTCGCCTTTTTACATGTGAACTTTTAATTTATACCAAAGAAGGGAAGGGGAAAAATCTGAATAAACTCGTGGGTGTGTGAAATGCAAAACAATGCACTTGAGAGATCGGGAATCGGGATTGGTTATACAAAGGGAAGGTATTAGCACCTTGTATCCTATAGGAACCTCTTGCATATATTTATGTTACTGTTGTTTTGAGTTACTTACTGTGTAATGGGATTTTGTTGACTGTTTTTGAGTGAGTGATAGGATATATTTTTGTTGTATTTGTAAGTTGAAAAGGTATAGGAACCTAATGGTTTTGTTTATTATTGTGCTCGCTAAGATCTCGCAATCTTATGCCTACGTATTCTCGAAAGGAAGTTAAGAAATCAGAGCATTCGTAGTTCCACCTACTAATGGGTGGAATTGGGTTTGTTGGTTTATGAGAAGAGACAAGTTGTCATCTTAAGGGAGATATCTCACCTATTCACCACAAACATTCTGAGAAAGAAGGTAATAAAGACAGAAGCTTTAAACTTGGATGTAGAAAATCCAGCGTAATGCCACATCTTCCTTTAAATGAGTCTTTGCATATTAAGAGAAGGACCTTGACTTGGATATAGAATCAATAAGTGTGCCACTTATATCACTTAAATGAAAGAAGTGCTTTTATACCATAATAAGATAATGACTCTAACTTGGATTTTGAATCAACAAGTATGCCACTTACATCACTTAAATTGAAAAAGTTTGAAATGCTTGATTTATGTTTGGTGAGGGAATAAAAGAGACATCTCTTCCATAGATATGATTCATATTTCATCTCTGGGGAGTGTTGAATTTGAAGCCAAAGATTGGCTAGGGTTTGACTTGAAGTTTAAGGGTTGAAGGTGTGAAGCCACAAGGGGCTATGGTTGACTTTAGGACTCCAAAAGGGAATTTTCATCTCTTTGTTGAAGAGTTGAGTCTGAAGTCCAACTTCCTTGTACAAAGCCCAAGAGGAGGCTATGGAGGTAGTGGGAACTTCAACAAGGGAAACCTAATGTTTGAACTAAGTTGTAGTTGAAGAGGATCCTAAAGTTTGAACTGAGTCTAAACTAGGGATGAGTATTGAAATGCAACAGTTATGTAAGTGTTGTAAATGTAGAGTATTGATATGGAATTTTGTCGAAATGGTTCTCATGAAGAGATATGCTTGAGAAAATACTTAGAAATATTTTCTAAGTATAGAAAGTTACTTTGACGAAGGGATGCTATGAGGCATTCCTTCGACAGACATTTGAATTTCAAATACGGATAGATAACTGTCATTTGTCCTTATCCGTTTCTCAGGAGAGACATATGGAGGCTTATGGCGAAACGAAGGCATGCAAGGCGAAACGTGTCAACTTTTGAAGAAATATTTGTTGGAGACAGTTATTTCGACGCATTATAAATAAGGGTCTTAGTATTAGGATTTCGGTGTGTTCAATTATTGTACTGTACTCAAATTTACTCAAAGTATCCAAGTTAACATGAGAAAAGAGTTACTGTTGAGAAATGTACGTTTGAAACACCATTCATTTTATTCAATATAAATTTACTTTGTTTTACCAATTGCCTTTTACTACATTTCTTTACTTTGGAGTTATTTTTCTTCATTGCTTTACTTTACCAAACTTTTATGAAGTTTAGCCTTTTTTCAACAAACAATCAGACAATTTTTTCACAACAAATGAATACTGTCGAAGTGTTCTATAATTTTCCAGAAATACATTAGACACGATAGCTATGTCCTTAGGATTCACTAGTTGATCCTGCAAGTGAACCAAATCAATTAGTGTTTTGGAAGACCAACGATTGTTTACCAATTTTCACGGTAAATAATCATATGATTCGACTACCAGAACCTGGGGTTCTTTAGCCTTTATTTTCTTGGGAGTCGGAGGAGGCTTTCGATTTACCTGAAAATAACAAAAACATTAGCATATGAAGGCAAAATATCAAGCAAAACAAGAAAAATAATAAAGTGTACATTGGTTGCTGGTTTATTTGTTTCTTCTTCTTGACCTTCTACTTTGGTCGAGCTAGCAGTTTTCTTGCTTGGAATTTTGTTAGTTGTTTTCTTTCGACGACTAAAATAAGAACAGGTCAAAAACAAATGCCACAAGTAAAAAATATGTCAAGAAACTGTTAGAAGTAAAATGAATTGAAGTTGAAGATTCCTCTTATTCCACACCTTCATATATGGGAGAGAGCACTTGAACACCCTCTATGATAATATGAAGATGTCCTTTGAAATTGTCCAGGGTATGCTTAGTCGAAACCACCCATTTTGCCAGTTTTTTAAAGTCTTGTCGAAGGATTTTCACAAAGTCCCCACAGATAAACTAGTCGGGAAACGAAGGGATAAAGGCCACGCCGAAATCAGCCGTTGGCAGTCGGGGGAAACTTGGTGGATATAAGTTAAAAACTAACTCATACCTGTTCAGGTTTTATGTTTGACGGTAATTTTAATATGGGAGTTTCATCATAAATTCCTCTCTCAAAGTAACTACTGCTTCGCAGGGGGTTCAACTAAGGTCATCAGGTCTGTAGGAAGTTTCAAAGTATTTTTGAAATTTTTGAATTTCCTTGCTCTATGTTGAAGTACCTTTCTTGGTCATGTCCTGTATAAGAGAAAAAGCAGATATTAAATGTTGATTGAAAGCATTGACATTGAACATTTATGTAGAATAGTATTATTTCCACCAAGTATCTTATTCTTGGGAACAAAAGTAGGATGGTGTGAAAGGAATATGAGTGAGTTGAGTAGTGCTATTGTACTGAGACATTTCATCCTTGCCTTGAGCTTCAGTGAAGTGCATGTTGTAGAGAATAACAGAGCTTTTCTTTGGAAAAAGAGGCTTGGGTAAGATCTTGCTAATACCAAACTATCGAGAGACAAGATTTGGTTGATATCTAAGGAGGATCACTTGATTCTTGGAGGGTCGAAGTCTTGTTGCGATTAGCCTGAGAGAAAGAAATGATTCCCATATGGCGAAGGATTCTGCTTCTTGATCTTTTGACATGGGAGGAATATTTTCGGTGAACCATTATGGCCCATAAGTTCTTTTGGCGAAGGGATCCATATAAGGAGTAAAATGGTAGCGCTTGGCATACATCATCAAATACTCAGTGAAAGTCTACTGAAGGTTTAGGCCTTCGTCACTAGGAGTCACGTGGACGAGGTGTGTCCCTTCGACTTGTCTGTTCTTAATCTCATCAGCTTCTTTGTTAACTATGTTATGAGTCGACAATGAGGATTCAAAGGTGGCATTAAGCCACAACTAGAGTAGCCAAAATGGACCAGCTAGATTTTAGTTCGACCCAAGTTGAATCTGTTTAAGGAGTTCCACGATTTCCCCTAAAGATTCATACAAGCACCCTAGAATCAACTGACTAAGGCAAAGTTTACGTCCAACATGTAGTTGGTTGGCCATGGCCAGAAACGTTTTTGCAACTTGTAGAGACCTAGAGCAAAAAACGCAGTGGGATAACCAAAGAGCAAGAAAAGCAATGTGTTCTTCGTCAGATACTTCTTCAGTATCTTTCTTGTAATGGTCAGAGATATAGTGGGTGAAAGTGGATCGATTACTGTCGAAGCCAATAGTGTCTTCTGTCATTTGGTTTGGATCAAAGGATTCTCCAGTTGGTCGAAGACCGGTAATTGCAGCAATGTCGAAAAGAGTTGGGGTTAGCATTCCACAAGGGAAGTGGAAGTTGTTGTGTGTACCGTCCCAGAAATACAAAGAGGTTAGCAACATGGTTTGACAGTAACCAGGTCCAGATTTCGACAGCTGAATCATGTCAAAAATTTCCATGTCCTTCCAAAATTTAGTTTTCTTCTTCTCTATCTTCGCTATCCAAGACAGATAATTCTCAGGGTCTTTCGACAAGGCACAAGAGCGAAATGCTCTAAGAGCGTTGCTCATGTAATCTAGGTTAATAGGTCTTTCTACATGCTCAGTCAAAGACGTTTCCTGGGTATCAGCTACCTTAGACGGTTCAATATTCACAGTTTCAGTACTGTCCTTAGATCTTTTCCTACTCGCAATAGGTTTAGTTTTATGGTAGGTTGGAAAGTATTCTATAATTTTTGCAGTATTTGTATTAACATCTGGTAACGGACCAACAAGAGCATTTCTTGGAGTCCTTAGGATTCTTGATCTTGGACTCCATTGATGATTGAAACTGAAATAACTTTGCATTTTTGTCTGAAGATGAAGGGTTACTCTTACACTTTAGAGAGAATAAAAGGCTTCGGGAGAGTGAAAAAGTAAAGAAAGAAGTGAAATGAAGTATTTATAGTGGAGTAAGGGAAACACTTCATTTCAGCCACTTTGAATAGTTGTCAACATCGTGGGGCACGTGTTAAACGGTTATGGAGTGATGGGACGGTTGCAGTTGGTATAACACACTACCTCCTAGGAAATAGAAGTGTGATAATTACCTTTTGGATTTTTTCACGTCTTAATGAGACCTCTGAAGCGGCGTGTTCATGATGACCATGACATCACAGTAGTAAAGATGTTATAGTGTTGAAAAAGCTTCAAAAAATGTCTTTTTCTTTTTATAATCGAAAATGACATTTTTGGGGGACAATTTGTTGGCTGGGATTTTGACACATATTAATGTTGGACATAAGTCATGAGAATCAAAGGTATATTCTGAAGAAGAATATGATGATTTCGACAACATATAATGATAAGAACATTTTGATGCATATGAAGATTTGAAATGAGCTATTGGAGTTTGAAGAGTTATTCTGAGAAATAATACATTGTTTTCGACATGAAAATTTTGAAGATTTAGTCGAAGAGACCTTTGCATAAAGAACGCTATGGTCTAGGACTTAGAAATATTTTGGCCTAGACTAGAGTTCGCGAAGCTTGCCTGAAGAAGCATTCGACAGGTGCAATTCAAAAAAGGTTGTTAACTATTTTTTGGCCTTATCCATTTTTCAAGACACGTGGAGAGTTTGGAGCAGCGAAATGCATGCAGATTGGAGACGTGGCATTTTCTGGCAAGAATACCGTTAGATGACGGTTATTTTTGAGTTAGTATAAATAGAGTCTTAGCAGTTAGGATTCGGGATGTTCAACCTTGTACCAAAAAACTCTAAATTTACTCTAAGTACCTGTGTGTGAGAAAAGAGTGTTCTTGAGTGAAAACGTATGTACGAACATCATATTTTACACTTTTTACCAGATTATTTGAGATTTACTTGTAATTTACATTTGCTGCAATTTAATTCAAACCCAATTTCAATATTTAAGATCTTGTCATTTATCTTAAAGCATTTACTTTGTAATCTTTGCTTTCCCGCATTTCCTTAAAGAATTATTGTAACACCCCCAGCCTATACCCCCAAATAATAAAGCGGTAACAAAAATTCAAAATTTCATCAGAGTATATTTAAAACATTCACGACATAGTGTAGCGAGCGATTTTGGACGCGGTTCTTAAGCGCTGGTCGCTCTCTGCGGTTTGAGCTTTGACTACAGGTCGATTCTTTTTTTATCCTATTGTGAGCTGAATAAGGAAGGGAAATAGATGTCTCCAATTAACCCTGCTTTGCATACTGAGTTTAAACAGCAGTCTGTTAGGTTACGAATGCTATCAATGTGAGGGGGCCTTTGTACTGGTTATTTGTATTTTCGCCAATACTGGTTTTTATCTAGACAGAAGGTTTCTGGCGGGGAACAAGGATTAGGATGTTAGGACTGATGTTTTTGAATTACTGCTTTTGATATGGGATTTTGGGTTTTTGTTTAGTGTGCTCGCTAAGATCTTTTCTTTCGATCTTAGGCCTACGTATTCCCGTTTACCGAAACAGGGAAATCAGAGCGTTCGTAGTTCCTCCTATTCTATGGGAGGAAATGGTTGTTTTTGGTGTCTTGTTCAAAGCCCAAGACGTGAAGCGAAAACTGGTTTGTATCTTGTTCAAAGCCCAAGATGTGAAGCTGAAGAGTCTATTTGTATCTTGTTCAAAGCCCAAGATGTGAAGCTAAAAGGTGCTGACTTTAGAGAGAATTTGTCATCTCTAAAGAGGGGGGTTGTATGTCATAACTGTTTATAAAGGAGAATTACTTTAACTGGGATACGCGGATCCTAGCAATGCCATAATTTCCTTTATAAGGGATTTTAACCTGAAGGAGAAGACTTTAACTCAGTGTAGAGCAATGTTATCTTTCCTTAGGAATTTCTCATGCTAAAAGAGGGACAGTGGCATGGATGTAGATGATCCAGAGGCTTGTCGCTTACAGCGATTAGATGAAGGGAAAGGAGTTGTTGATGTTTGTGTACTGTGAACGAGGCACAGCTTTGATGCTAAAAGGTTAATTGGATCAACCAGTGGTTTTCTTATACAAAGCCTAAGAGGAGGCTAATTTCCGCTAGGAAAATCATTATACAAAGCCTAAGAGGAGGCTATTTTGTGTCCCGCACAAAGCCCGAGAGAGAGGCTAAAAGATTTTGACCCGACGATAGAGTCTTTTGGTATCTCGTATAAAGCCCGAGATGGAGGCTAATTGACTCAACAAGAGAGTTTTTTGTATCTCGTCTGAGGCCCGAGATGGAGGCCAAAGGGGTGATTGACTCAACGAGGGAGTCTCTTATGTGTCTCGTACAAAGCCCGAGAGAAAGGTTAAACGTTTTTTGACCCCACTGGGGAGAATCATTGTACAAAGCCCAAGAGAAGACTAAGGTTACTGTGTCAGTCAAGTGACAGGTCCAGTATACTGATTTTGAAAAAGAAAATCAGTTCTTATATGAGCATCACTGTACTCATGGGTTAGATCTGAGGATCGGGGTTATTTCCTTTTCGGGAAATCCAAAGGGTATTGAGACTGTCCGAGTCTGCGGGTTTCCTTCCTATTTAACGAAGGGGTTACTTGAGAATGTCTTTGAAACTGAAGGAAGTTAGACTGTCCGTGTCTAGAGTGTCATCCTTGTACTATGTTATGAGAAACAGTAGTAGACTCTATGAAAGGACTGTTCTATGAGGATGACTAGGTTCTGTTCCTATACCTCTAGGAGGTCGTCGGGACAATTTGTACGAAGCCTAAGAGGAGGCTGGAAACTTTTAAGAAGCCGAGAGGTCCTTGTACGAAGCCCAAGAGGAGGCTATCATTCCCGGAGGAAGAGATCATTATACGAAGCCTAAGAGGAGGCTGTGAATACTTCTAAGAAGCCGTAGGGTCCTTGTACGAAGCCCAAGAGGAGGCGGGGTTGCTTTTAGGAAGCCTGTGGGTCCTTGAACAATGCCCAAGAGGAGGCTGATGCTTTTAAGAAGCCCGTGGGTCTATCACCTCCTTTCCATTAGGAGAGATAACTCTTTTAAAGATAAAAACCACTGGTAAACGTGCGAGGTTTACTATCCAGCGACTTTTAGCTTTTAAAGAGGGTTCCTTAGTTAAGGTCCAAGATTCTGACCGTAGTGGGTACCCAAACCCCGAGACATTCAAGGCAAGCTATCCGCAAGGAATAGATCAAGTCAGGAAAGTTCGAGAATTTGGAAGAAACTCAAAGATGCCATTCACGGAGAATACATTCATCTTGGGGAGTAGAGCTTCTTGACGATTCCTAAGGAGGACATCCGAAGAGAAGACTGTATCTGGTGCTCCTATTGGGGATCTAGGCGTCTATTTCTACGAATAAACGAAACGGCTTTACCTAGTGCTAGACGTAGTTTCCGGGGAAACTCGAAATATCTATACTATTATTACACAGTAGATATGAGTTTATGAAAGGAGACTTACAGTGAGCAGCCCCACAATACAGTTTATAATATGAAAGCAGTAAACGAAAGCGATAACCACTTACTCGGTTGTAGGGCTTCCATGCTGTTTGGTTAGTTGTTCAATAAAGAAAGATTGAAAACAACAGTATATTCAAAATCAAAGGAGAAAGTGCTTTGAAAAAAGAAAGATTTGGGGCTTACAGCTCAAGGAGAGGCCCAGGGTTTTATTAGTGAGCGCACTGTTTGAATTTGTACAGAGGGACTTATACAAGTGACTGAGGCCCAAAATGTTTTCTGTACAAAGGGATGGGTCTTACACTCTCTCAAGAGGCCCAAAAAGTTTAGAGAAAAAAGAGTGGGGCTTATAACACGGGGTAGGCCCAAATGATTTTTCGTTTAAAAATGGCGATCGCGCCGAGGTTTTCTTTTAACGCAGAAGGACTTATACAATAAGTGAGGCCCAAGATCTTTTGGTTAAAAGGGAATTGGGTCTTACACTCTAATAGAGGCCCAAAGTGTTTTGAATGGGTCTTATAGCTCAAGGAGAGGCCCAGATGATTTTTTATTTTTAAACGGGCGACGGTCGCGCCGTTTACTTGTACAGAGGGACTTATACAATGAGTGAGGCCCAAAAAGTTTTTGTACAAGGGGGGGATGGGTCTTACACTCTCTCAAGAGGCCCAAAAAGTTTAGAAAATGAGGGTTGAATTAATCCAAAACCCTAATTTGTTTTCAAAATGTATTTAATTGAATAAAAATTCAATTAAAATGATCAAAAATTGTTTAACACATGGAAAATAAATTGTGATCTTGGATTAATGCTTCAAAAATTAAGTATTGACCTACAAAATAATTAGAAAGCATTAAAAGTTGCAAAATCAATGTAGAAAAAATATTTAAAATGCCAAAAACAATCAAAATATTAATTCTTTACAAAAATATCAATTATATGAAATAAATAATATTTTTGGGATTTTTTGGGAAAATAAAATATTTTAACATTTTTGTGAATTATTAAAAAAAGAATCAACTCAAAATCATTAAAACTCAGAGAGAAATTAATTTTTGAATCAATTAAACAAAATCACAAAATTCAAATATTTGAATTTCTAAAAATGGCGCCAAGAACAAGCTGAAGAACACGCGCGTGTTCTTGGTTTCTCAGATTTGCATTTTCTATCCAATCTCACTGAATACGTAATCATATCATGCAATCCACATATCATTATGCTCGTCTCAACCTCACGATCATGTCTATATCCATTAATTTCATTTAAATTAAACATACAACAAGAAATCACGAAGAGACCTCAAGAACCCTAATTTCTGCATGAAGGCTAGGATTTTTTATACACGATTCAAACAATGCAATTAATTGAGGGAAAACATTCCATGCATGATTATGAACATATGGCCAAATTATTGTGCGAGGAAATATGCATAGATTGAGAGATGCCCAAGTTTAGGCTTACCTTTAGGTCGTGACAGCAAGTCCAAAGTGATTTTTGATCTGGAGGTGTTACAGATGAGTTGTGATGATCTGAACAGCTTCCCTACACCCTATGGATTGTGTTTGGATGGTTGGACTTGATTGAAATTGGCTGGATCATTTTGTGGTACCTCAGCTGCACTTTGGTTAAAACCTTGAGCAACCAGCTGGTGATTTTGTGAAATTGGTGTTTCAGAAGTAATCTAAGTGTTTGATCAGCTCATATGTGATGTATGTGAGGTGTGTGAGTGATTGGTTTGATTGGAATTGCTCTCAAACTCAAAACCCGATAGTGACTTGCCTTAGAAGGAAAAATTGGAGTGAAAGAAGAGATTTTGAGGAAAGCATCTGTTAGATGGCTTTGGTGTACTCAAACTGATCACAATTGAGCTTTATTTATAGTAGAGCAAGTTTGTTTTGGGATCCACAGTGAATGGCAACTGCAGCAGGTGTTTCCTCAATGTTGGCCAATGGAAATGCAAGTCTCCTCTAGCCATTGACTAGAGGTTAGGGCACAGAGCTATGGTCCCCTTGGTCTTGGATAAGTATTGACTGATTTCAGATGAGAATGGCTCAATCCATGCCACCTTGATGGTTCCATTGAATGCCTCATTCCAAATTTGAAGTCTTGTCCCTATTTTGGCCGTTCTAGGTTCAACATGTTATTTCTTGTTCCATGGACTTTGGAGGCTTGGCTCAGTGATTGTCCCCTTTAGATTCAATCCTCTGAGGTGTCCAAGTGGATAGGAGCAATTGAATTTGGCTGATTTTGGCAAATCGACCAAAGTTGCAAATTCTGCCTTGCCTTGACAGATTTCAGCAAGGTAACTTGCCAATGTCATATCTCATGGTGTAAGTTGAATTTGGCAATGTTCTTGGCCATTTTGGAAAGCTCTTACATGATACAACAACTGTTTGAACAAGTTTGGTTTTGATCTCTTTTGATTCCAAGTGAAAAATCCCCCTACATTTGGCAAAAAGTGAGGCAAAATCTGACTTAGTGAAAATTTCACTAGGTGTTGGAAAAAGTGACTTTTTTCACTTTTCAGCCACTTTGATCACTCCATAACTCAAAATCCTTAATGAATTGGAATGACTTGAAGTTGAAGTTTTTGTAAATGATAATGAGGGCTACAAATCCATCTTTAGATGAGAAAAAATGGCCTTGTTGTTTAGGAGTTATGGTCCTCCAAAGTTGGTACCCTTGCCACTTTATTTTTAACTTAGAAAAATTTCTAAGTTTTTATGGTTACCCCTTTTACAAGTTATCTCACTTTTCTTGATTTTTCTTGATGAATGATGATTCAAATCATACATTAACATCATTTTAGGGTTAAAAATCCATTTTGGTGAAAAATCCCAAAAAGTCAAAGTTGACTTTTGTGCACAGTTGACTTTTTATCAGATGAATTCCAAACTGTGCAATTCTTCAGGAAATCATGTCCTTGACCTAAATCAAACTTGATGGACATGTTCCATGGGTGTCATAGGGTATATTGAATCATGTCCTAGGGTTTGGGAGCATGTCCAGGTCAAAAGTCAAAGTTACAGTTGACTTTTCCCTTAAAACCCTAATTGTGGTGCAGATGAAATTGAGACTTGTTGCTCAAGCTTCTTGGATTAATCCATTGTTCCAAATGGATCAATATAGTTCATTAGAGACCCTCAAACCCTCTCTTGGGGTCTTGGTTCATGATTTGTCCCAAAAGTCAACTTAGGGGTGAATTAGGTCAAGAAACCCTAATTCCTGATTTTTGATGAATGCATACCCTGAGGTCAAATTGACTTGATGAATGGGTCCATGAGGTTCCATGGAGTACATTAGGTTATGTTTTGGATCAATGGCTTGTGCCCAGATGAAATTTTTCATCTGGAGGCCCTGGTCGACCAAAACCCTAATTTGGTGACCCTGTCGATCTGGAGACTTGATCCACCTAGAAGGGAGCAGCTTTGTGCTTAATCCTTGAAGTAGGAGTCTTTTTGATCCTTTGAGGATGTTTGAGATATTAGACAAGTTGAAAATCAAGTCATTTCTTGATTGAGCCTTTGTCTAAAGCTCAGAGAGGGCTTGAAACCCTAATTTTGATTATAGTGGATGCTCACCCATCTTTGGGGAGACTGATGAAGCATAAAAGTACATCCCTATTGTGGTGATGATTTACACAATGATGGGAAACTTTAGTGGTCAAAATTTGGGGTATTACAGATGCCCCTATTTAATCTTCTTGGACCCGAAGGTGTGAATGACGAAGGGATTCGGGCATTCGGGGTGCAAGAGGATTAAATATCGGAATATCCAAAATTTTGATGGCTATGAATGACAGCTTGCGCATTCATCTTCTTTTGTTAAGCAATGATGCTTAGAAAAGGTAAACTTCCCCTCGATCCTGGTTTCCTACCAAGGAACTGGTCTTAGTTTCTGATTTAAACTTCCCCTCGATCTTGGTTTCCAACCAAGGAACTGGTCTTAGTTTCTGATTTAAACTTCCCCTCGATCCTGGTTTCCTACCAAGGAACTGGTCTTAGTTTCTGATTTAAACTTCCCCTCGATCCTGGTTTCCTACCAAGGAACTGGTCTTAGTTTCTGATTTAAACTTCCCCTCGATCCTGGTTTCCTACCAAGGAACTGGTCTAAGTTTCTTTTGTCAATAAACTTTATTGACAAGGGACGCTATTTATATCGGTTTTCCTCAAACTTCTCACCGAATTTTCCTAGAGAGATGCCATTTGACGGAAAAAGGTTTGATGTCAGACTTGCTGGGGAACCCAACGTCTGAGTTGTAGAGTTGCACAAACTTCTCTGTTGGAGACGCCATTTGTCGATTCTACTGGGGAAAGCGAGTCTCTTGAGAAACTGTTTCTGATTGGGGATATTACATCATACTTTTCTTGGGATCTTCCCAGAGAAATGTCATATGATGGGATCCAATTTTGAGGTGTCGATGACCTTTTCATCAACGACTTTTCGGAGAAATACTGATGTACTGCCAAATCTCTGCTTAAGAGGCTTTCTCTGGGGATTTTCCTTAATCCGGGAAAGTGAGGATATCATCTTCAATGGCGAAGAGTGACATCTGTTGAAGGTTTCTCTGGTCATTCAGAGGTTCAAGTTATCAAAGTGGCCAATTGTCGACTCTGATCTTAGAGATTCACTAGAAACGAGATTGTTCAGACGTGATGCTTCCTGACGAGGAAAGAACTGACAAACTCGATTGAGAGGACGGTTATCACGGCAGGATAAGACCGACTCAAGTGATAGTGATGCAATATGAAATGCGAATGCAAATAAAATGTATGATATATGTATGTCTATGCTGACAAAACAGACGCGACATACAGACTAATAGATGAACACAATTGGATACTCGGCCATCGCAGGGCGAAGAAGTACCGTTGGTTCAAAATAGCAATTCCACCTTGCTTAGGAGAGATAGTCCCGTTGGGAGCTATGTTGATCGTACTTAGGAGATGAGAACTCGGCCGAGGTGTGTCAGACGAAACAAGGTCTCTGGCACAGTTGATCCCTTCATTCAGGCATACTGGCTTAGAAGGAGTACTTTGATTCTGCACTTTGAAGTTCGCTTACTTCGGGAGAAGCGATCGATGTTCAACAGTCAAAAGAAATGCCATCTTTAATTTAAAAGCAAAAAAAGTTTAACAAGTAAATTTATTTTTGTTTTATTTCAAGAATCGCTGATTAAGTTTAAACAACGTCGTTCTGTAAAGCTAAAACAAGTAAAGAATTACAAACAAAAGCACAAGGGCTCAAATTTTATTGATAAGATGGAGATCAGCCAAACGCTTGATTCCAAAGAGTATATACAAAGTTAGAAAATGGTAATTTACAGGGAAAAGGGCTACGTTGAAACATAACGACCACTATCCTCCCACCAACTTTGAATTCGGGGTATCCTGAGCTTCCGTCGAAGATGACCTTTGACTGGAGATTTCCTCCGATAGATGATGCAACTGCTGCTGAGGGACTTGCCTCTGTTGAACATAGTTACTTGCCATTATCCCTAACTTTTACCTGGATTGTACTATGAGATTTCCAATCCATCGGGATGATTTTTTTCATGTCTCTAACTTTTGCCTGGACCACCCTTTCGGGTTTTCAATCCACCGAGACGTTTTTTTTTTTAGTTTAGGCGAAGTATTTCTTGACTACATCAACATTCGTGGGGTAGGAAAATTCCTCTCCGTCCATGGTTGCAAGTCTCAAGGCGCCGCCTGAGAAAGCTTTCGTGACCACATAGGGGCCATCATAATTTGGGGTCCATTTGCCCCGAGAATCAGTGAGAAATAATTGTATCTTCTTGAGCACAAGGCCTCCTTTCCTGAAGACACGAGGTCGGACCTTTTTGTCAAACGCCCTCTTCATTCTTTGCTGATACAACTGACAGTGGCATAGTGTCGTGATTCGTTTTTCCTCGATCAGATTCAATTCGTCGTGTCAACTTTGACACCACTCAGCTTCGGTGAGCTTAGCTTCCATCAATACCCGGATTGATGGGATCTCTACTTCTATGGGGAGCACTGCTTCCATGCCATATACTAGAGAGAAAGGGGTTTCCCCTGTTGAAGTGCGGATAGATGTTCGATAACCGTGAAGAGCAAAGGGTAGCATTTCGTGCCAATCTTTACAGGTTACAACCATCTTTTGAACGATCTTCTTGATGTTCTTGTTAGCCGCTTCTACCGCTCCGTTCATCTTGGGTCGGTAGGGAGATGAGTTATGGTGTTCGATCCTGAACTCTGCACACAACTCTTTCATCATCTTATTGTTCAAGTTAGATCCATTATCAGTAATGATCTCGCTTGGAACACGATAACGGCAGATGATATTGTTTTTGATAAATCGGACCACCACTTGTCGGGTTATATTGGCGAATGACGCTGCTTCGACCCACTTGGTGAAATAGTCAATGGCTACCAGGATGAACCGATGTCCGTTTGAAGCCTTGGGCTCAATCATACCAATCATGTCGATTCCCCATATGGAAAAAGGCCACGGGGAAGAAAGAACTTTGAGATGTGATGGCGGTACATGAATTTTGTCGGAGTATATCTGACACTTGTGACACCTCCTCATGTACTTGTAGCAGTCGGATTCCATGGTTAACCAGTAGTACCCTGCTCTCAGAATTTTTCTGGCCATTGTGTGTCCGTTGGCATGAGTGCCAAAGGATCCTTCGTGAATTTCTTTCATAAGCATGTCTGCTTCTGGTCTGTCGACGCATCGGAGCAAGACCATGTCAAAATTTCTCTTATAAAGAGTGTCACCGCTCAGGAAGAAGTTTCCAGCCAATCTTCTGAGGGTTTTCCTGTCTTTTCTGAGTGTCCCAGATGGGTACTCTTGTTTCTGAAGGAAGCATTTGATATCGTGATACCAAGGTCTGTCGTCTATGACTGCTTCAATCGCGAAGATGTAAGCGGGCCGTTCAAGGTGCATGATGTCGATCTTAGGTATGTCATTCCATCGACCTACACTAATCATGGAAGAGAGAGTGGCTAATGCATCAGCCATGTGATTCTCATCACGAGGGATGTGATGAAAGTCGACTCTGTTGAAGAAGGGTAACAACCTTCTTGCATAGTCTTTGTAAGGAATCAATCCTGATTGGTATGTGTTCCAATCTCCTTTTATCTGATTGATAACCAGGGCTGAGTCGCCATATACGTCCAAGTTTTTGATCCTTAAATCAATCGCTTCTTCGAGACCCATAATACAAGCTTCGTATTCGGCCTCGTTGTTCGTACATTTGAACGTAAGTCTAGCAGTGAAAGGAATGTGGGTACCCTGAGGGGTAACAATGATTGCCCCAATTCCATTTCTGTAATGATTAACTACTCCGTCAAAGATAAGTCCCCACTGGGAACCGGGTTCTGGCCCTTCACCGGGTAACGGCTCATCGCAATCTTTCATTTTTAGATACATGACATCTTCGTCTGGGAAGTCAAACCCGATTGACTCTTGATCGTCAATCGGTTGATGAGCCAAATGATCGGCTAAAATACTTCCCTTAACGGCTTTCTGAGCGTGGTACTCTATGTCATATTCTGATAACAGCATCTGCCAACGGGCAATTCTTCCCGTGAGAGCAGGTTTTTCGAAAACATACTTGATTGGATCCATTTCGGAGACCAACCAAGTAGTATGACGAATCATGTACTGGCGAAAACGTTTGGCTGCCCAAGCCAAAGCGCAACAAGTTTTCTCAAGCATCGTGTACCGAGTCTCACAGTCGGTGAATTTCTTGCTTAGATAGTAGATGGCAGACTCTTTCCTTTTAGTTTCGTCTTGTTGGCCAAGTACACATCCCATCGAGTCCTCTAGGACTGTGAGGTAAATGATCAGTGGTCTTCCTTCCACTGGAGGTGATAGAATCGGAGGATTCAACAGATATTCCTTAATACTATCAAAGGCGGTTTGGAAATCTTCTGTCCAAACGCAATCCTGGTTCTTTTTGAGTAATTTGAAAATCGGCGCACACGTCACGGTCATAAGGAATATGAATCTGGAGATGTAGTTCAAACGTCCCAGGAATCCTCTAACTTGTTTTTCAGTTTTTGGAGAAGGCATTTCTTGAATGGCCTTGACCTTGTCAGGATCAACTTCAATTCCTTTCTGGCTGACGATGAACCCTAGTAATTTCCCCGAATGGACACCGAAGGTGCACTTGTTGGGATTCAAGCAGAGCTTGAACTTTCTTAGACGTTCGAACAATTTTGACAGATGTTCAACGTGCTCATCCTCTGTTCTTGATTTTGTAATCAAATCATCGACATATACCTCGATTTATTTGTGTATCATGTCATGAAATAGAGTAGTCATGGCCCTTTGATAGGTTGCCCCGGCATTCTTCAAACCGAACGGCATTACCTTGTAACAAAAGGTACCCCATGGGGTAATTAATGAAGTTTTCTCCATGTCTTTCGGCGTCATTTTGATCTGGTTATAGCCCGAGAATCCATCCATGAATGAGAAAACTTTGAACTTTATTGTGCTGTCAACCAGCATGTCAATGTGTGGTAAAGGAAAGTCGTCCTTTGGACTTGCCTTGTTCAGATCTCTGTAATCAACACACATTCTGACCTTTTCGTCCTTTTTGGGAACGGGTACGATGTTGGCTAACCATTGAGGATATTCAGATGTAGCGAGGAAACCCGCGTCGATCTGTTTCTGTACCTCCTCCTTGATTTTGATGGCCATGTCCGGGTGAGTGCGTCTCAACCTTTGCTTTACTGGCAGACATTCTGATCTTAACGGTAAATGATGTTCCACGATGCTGGTATCCAACCCTGGCATATCCTGATAGGACCAAGCGAATACATCGGGGAATTCTTTGAGAAGCTTTATCAGATCTTCTCTGGCAGTTGGACTGAGCAGTGCCCCAATCCTGGTTTCTTTTCTCTCTTGCTCTGAACCCAAGTTTACCGTTTCCAACGGTTCTTTGTGAGGTTCAATGGACCTTTCCTCTTGTCTGAGTAATCGGGAAATCTCTTCTGGAATTTCGTTGTCATTTTCTTCTTCAGCCTCGAATACCGGGAACTCAAAGTTGGGAGAAGGCATCGGATCGTATGTTTCAACTGGGTTTAAAACAAGCAATCTGCATGACGTGATGATTCGTGTTTAGAAGAGATAGAGAAAATGCAAGTGTGTGCAGTGTATTTATTTTACTGCTTGTTTTTATTATTGAATGTTTTTTAGGATTACCATTCTCTGAAAAAGCACAAAGAGAAAACAACAAATAATGCGGAAATTACAGAACGACGTTATTTTATTAATGAACAAGTCGACTCTTGAAACTACAGCCCTAAAAAACAAAACTCTGTCGCTTTGGGCAAAGCGAAGAGGGAAATTTACAGAAAGCGGGCCCTATCAAAACATTCGTTTCACCTGGGCAGGGTGAAAGGCTTAAAGATGGCAATTACTTTGACTGGCGAACGACCTTCGGAACATCGACAGCAACCCATTGGCGGCGAACTCCTCGGTGAATCACAAAGTCTGGCACCTTCCTTGATTTGTCTTCAGAAATAACGTTGATTTCTGGTGGAGTAGGATCATTGGAATCTGTTTCCCAGGAAGAATTGTCGTAGGAGGATTCCTCTGTTGCATTTTGCATAGCATTGGTTCTCTCAGCTGTATCTCCCCATCCAGTTGGCTGGATGTCTTCAAACCTGATACGAGAGCTTTCGGGAGCAGTGTACTTGACCATAAAGTCGTATTTTCCACTTGGTTATCCCAGGGTGTCCCACACTTCTGTGGAACTGGAGGAATCATCCCTCTCGATGACGTTGACCTCGGGAAAAACATAGTTGATGAATTCAAGTCCTGCAATCGTTGCGAATTCATCTTCATGCTGAGTAGTTTCTGAATGACCTGAGTGTTGATCCCATGACATAGTGGGGATACAGGTATTCTGTTCAACGACGCTCAGCTGAGTTTCATTGTCCGGCTGACTTTCTTACCCCAAGTCTCCTGGGTAAGGCTGCCACATTGGCAGGCCATCCATCGGGCCATAGTAATTGTGATCAAAGTTGTCTTTCATCAGAGTGTCTTCCTCTAATGAATTTAGCGGAGCACGGCATCCTTCCGGATCACAATCTCCATAGATCATTTCGACATCTGATCTTGGTATAAATCTCGGACTTTCTGTAGGAAAGCAAAAAGGCATAGGCACCTCTTCCTGAGACACATAGTCGTCCTTGTTAAGGTAGGACTTCCATTCTTCATCTGTGTCAGAGGGATCTTCCTCATTGATAGCATGAACTGTCTGAGACACTGGGTGAAGAAAACCTCCATTGTGGAAGAAGTTTTGAAGGGGATGAAGACTTTCATCGTTGGCAGCTGTCTGGGTACAGGTCGCACAAAAACCAAGACCCTTCTTTGTTTTATTGTCAATAGGAATGACAAGTCGTCCCCATCCTGTCGTATCGGTACTCTCGACCGCTTTGATAGCATCTTTGTATGAAGAAATTGAAATTCCTTCTTTGAACTGATTGTCCTTGCTCACCGATAGTGCTTGGAACTGAGTTCCAATAACCTCCTCGGGTTTTATACCAGTAGATGATGACAAGTTGCTTACGAGCAAGGCTTGTTCCCCACAAACCGTGACAAGTTGATCGTTCTTGACGAACTTTAGCTTTTGGTGGAGGGTTGAAGTGACCGCTCCAGCCTGATGTATCCAAGGTCTTCCTAATAAACAACTGTACGTTGCCAGGATGTCCATGACCTAGAAAGTGACTTGGAAAGTGTGAGGACCAATAGTTATGGGAAGATCAACTTCGCCGATAACCGTTTTTCTGGATCCGTCGAATGCTTTGACGACGACCTCGCTGACTCTCATCGGAGGGCCCTTGAATGATAATTGCGTCAAAGTGGACTTTGGCATAACATTCAGGGCTGACCCTGTGTCTACCAGTACGTTGGCTAAAGCATCGCCCTGGCAGTTAACTGTAATGTTGAGCGCCATGTTATGACGGTGACCCTCTTCGGGTAATTCCTCATCACTAAATCCCAAATTATTGCAGGAAGTGATGTTAGAGACAATATTATCGAACTGTCTGACCGTTACATCTTGTTCCACGAAGGCTTGCTCCAAGACTTTCTGTAGAGCCTCCCTGTGCGCTTCTGAACTGAGTAAAAGTGATAATACTGAGATCTTTGAAGGAGTCTGTAACAGTTGATCAACAATGTTGTATTCACTCTTTTGGATGAGCTTTAGCATCTCATCTTTGTCTTTTGAAAAGTCAGGATTACTAGATTGACCGACTGGTGGATCAGGAATTTCTGCCTGAAGTTCCTTTTCTTTGTTGGATTCTCCAACCCCTCGGTTGAAGATTCGACCGCTCCGTGTTACACGACTGATGTCTGCAATATTCACGACGGAGGGTAATGGAATTTCCTTTCCATTCTCAATTGTCGTTGCACCGTATTTGTAAGGGATAGCCTTAGTTGATTCATACGGTAGTGGCCCCGGCAGATAGATGACTATGGGAACCTTCTGATTTTTTTGACCATCATAAGTAACCTTGATCCGTTCCCGGTTGGGAACTCTAGATTCGTCAAGTAGAGGGATGATGGCAAAAACATCCCTGGTCCTGTGATGACCAGAGATCGTGACAACATCCTCAACTTGCTCGGCAAGGTAGTTTGGCGACCAAATGATGGGTCCTGAACCTGGATATGGACGAATTTATCCATGATCGACCTGTCCCTGAAGAGTTGCTCTCACAAGGTAACACCCTTGGTTACTTTCTGAACAGACGCTACAACTGTCATAGTTGTGTGGTAGTACCTGGCCACACCCACTTTGAATACAATGTAACCTCACTAGGTTACCTTCCACTGATCGGACATCCTGACTTTGACGCCGAGTAGGATTCCTGTTACTGATACTAATTTGCTGAGTATCTTCATCCATGTAGATTGGCATCCACCAATGATTTAACAAGTGCTGAAGTGCCTCCTGAACAAGGGTACAACCTCGATCATTTTCGCAACCTACTTTACAGTTTTGATAGTCATGTGATATTAAGAATCCGAGTCGGACCTGCTCAGCATGTAACTCTACCAGGTTGGTATTCATCACGCGAATATCGAAGATCTGAACCATATTGATCTGATAAGGATTCCTATCATGGTAGTCTTGGATCCATCCAAGATCCATCTGACGCTGGAGGGCCTCTTGTATGAAAGAGCATCCCTGTTTGTTTATCGAGCAAGTCGGACAGGAACTGTAATCGTGCCGCGGCAGATTATGATACTGGCTTTGCCTTGAGTGCATCGCCACCAAGCTGACATTCATCGCACGGTTGTCGTGGTTTTGAATGACGTTAGAATTCGTAGAGACCATGTTAACTCCACGAACTCGGTGCTCTTGGATCCATCCGAGATCCATCTGTTCCTGCAGAGCTGCTTGCACTACAGAACATCCCTGGTTGTCTTTAGAGCAGATATCACACTGGTGATAATTATGAGGTGGCACATGGCCATATCCACTCTGTCTACAATGCATCTTGACCAGATTGGTTCCCAATAAGAGTACATCATGAATTTGATAGACATTGTTAGTCTCTTTCTCAATCAGATTGACTGCAGTTTTCTCATGTTGAGGCAGCGGGTTCGTAAGAACATTAGGATTCATATCTTTGAAAGATAAGAGTCCGCTCCTAACAAGCTTTTGCACGTCGGATTTGAAATTAAGACAAGTCTCAATGTTATGCCCTGAACCTCCTTGATGATAAGGGCATGTTTGATCCGCTTTAAACCAAAAAGGCGGATTTTCCGGAACTGAAAGGGGAGACTTAGTCTGAATGTGCCCCTTAGCCAGCAGTAACGGAAACAGCTCTGCGTACTTTACAGGTATAGGATCAAATCCTGGTGGCCGTGTTGTACGATTGTTGTTATATGGAGGACGAGCCTGCTGAAGAGGCTGTTGTGTCCTTTGTTGGTCAGGTTGGCTCTGCGCAACCTGAGGTTGATACATAGGAACAGGCGCGGGGCCGATAGTAGGAGTAACAGCTGCTACTGGCTGATAACGTCGCCTTTGCTTTCTGAGAGAGATATTCCTAATATCTTGCTCTTTTTTCTTAGGGAGGGCACTACCGTATTTTTTAGTACCGCTCGTCGATCCAGTGTCTTTTACCAAACGTCCTTCTCGGACGGCTTTCTAAAGACGTACACCCATGCCGACCATTTCGGTGAAATCACTGGGCGCACTGGCAACCATTCGGTCATAGTAAAATGAGCTTAAGGTCTTTAAGAAGATCTTTGTCATCTCTTTTTCCTCAAGAGGTGGACAAATTTGAGCGGCAATTTCACGCCACCTTTGAGCATACTCCTTAAAGGTTTCCTTGTCCTTTTGTGACATTGATCTGAGTTGATCTCTGTCGGGTGCCATGTCCAAATTGTACTTATATTGTTAGACGAAGGCAGTACCAAGATCTCTGAATGTACTGATCGTAGTACGGTTTAAACCCATGTACCATTTGAGTTCGGCACCGGTTAAACTATCCTGAAAGTAGTGAATCAGTAGGTCCTGATTCTCCGTCTGAGCTGACATCCGCCGAGCGTACATCACCAGATGGCTTTGAGGGCAAGAGTTACCCTTGTATTTTTCAAAGTCGGGCACTTGGAACTTGTGCGGGACTTTCACATTAAGGACCAAGCAGAGGTCTGCGGCGTCCTTTCCAAATAGATCCTGGCAGCGAATGGCTTGCAGTTCCTTCTGCATTTCCAAGAACTGTTCCTGGAATTCCTCCATTCTGTCAAACATAGTTTCCTTCTTACCAGAAGGTGTCTGTGGAATCTGTCCTTCCGGGACAGTGTGCACCACAGGGGGTGGTACCGTGACTACGGCAGTAAGTCTTGGCGCCTCCCAAAGTTTGTAACCTTTAGGAGTCTTGAGTATGCCCCTGGCATCTTCGCTTTCCCGAAGTTTGTAACCTTCAGGCCCAACGGCTTCTGTTGCGATTCCCTGATCTTCAGTGATCGGCGGAACATATCCTTCCGGGATATAGTTAACAGGCATGCCCCAAGGACGATCTTTCGGTATCTGATACCTAGGATCATACTTCTCCACTATGGCCGTTGAGGTGATCTCTGAGATCACAGTTCTTTGTAGCTGAGCTTCTGCCATGGCTTGCATGTCGTTACGAAGCTTTCTCATACCCTCTCTCAGAGCGTCGAGCTCTTCTCTCAACTCTCTGTTCTCTTCCTCAAGATCATCCATCTTTTTCTGACGATTGGCCCGAGTATTATACGAATGAGACAGTTTGACTCTAGAATCGAGACACAAACGTGAGATTCGTAGGGAAGAAGAATACGCGATGTGAGAATGATGAATGCAATTATTATATTAATTGTTTTTTTTTTGTTTAATCAAAATAAACTTCGACAATTAGATTGCAAATATCAAACACTGGGGAAACCCCCTTTTATTGAATTCCAAAGGATTATAGAAATGGAAATACAGTAGATTACAAAGTGCAGAAACAGAAACCTAAACTAATGGGTCCCGAGTCCTCTCTGAGGAGAAACCGGGTGCTGATTCTGGTATCTTCCTTTTCTTTGACCGGGGCTCCTGGGCCGTTGTCGGGTTGTCATTCCTTTGCCAAGTGAAAGGAGTGAGCAAATTCCTTTGGTCATCTTGATTCTCTACAGCATGTTGCTCCAAAATTTCAATCAGAGCATCTTTCTCTCTCAGTAGTTGCTGTATTTGGATACACTCCATGTCGAGGGTGCGGTACTTGTTCTTCCAAGATCTTCTTTCCTTTTGAACTTTGTTGAGAGTAACCTGAAGCTTTTCAGTTTCCGTCATGAAGTACATGACAGTTTCCCTCGTTGGAAGAATTCCGTAACGAGGATAAGGCATTTTTAGCTTGAGAGCTCTAGTTTGTACCCAATGGAGATAAGGCTCCACCGAGACACAGTCCGGTTTTCCCAGAGACTCTCGTCCTTTCTTATGAACATGTTTCCAAGCTTGCACTATTTCCATCTTTAGTGCTCTGTCGTTTTCTCCTTCTTTGAAGAAAAGACCTTCCAGATGAACACCCAGTGGGATGTGTCTCATCGGGTATCCAAATTGACGAAGAACCAATATCGGATGGTAGTTGATTCCTCCTTTAGTTCCTATGAGGGGTACGTTGGGGAAGTTTCCACAACGGTCAATGATTCTGATTCCCTCATAAATCTTATTACACCAATCTATATCGGAATTGGTAAGGGACATGATCTTCTGCGACCAGCGCAAGACCCTCTTGCAATCCCAAAAAGCAGCAGACTTAGGCGAATGGGATATAAACCATTTATAAAGCAGAGGCACACAGCATGTGATCTCCCCTCCGCTGTACAAATTTCCCAAGTGTACAGAATGATACGCATCTGCAAGCAAAGTCGGCACAGGGTTTCCAATGAGAAAAACCTTAATAGCGTTGATATCGACAAAGTTATTGATGTTGGGAAACAAAAATAACCCTTAGGTGAGCAAGACAAAGATGCTTTCAAAAGCAGTCTCGTTCCCTATACTAGCGAAGTATAGAGCCTTTTTTGTCAAGAACTGGGCTGGCAAACCTTGGATGCCACCCTTAGTGGTCATGTGAGTCCTGACCTCAGACTCGTCCAAATGAATTGCTCTTGCAATAGTCTGATTCTTTGGAATTTCTTCCAGTCCAGAAAATGGAGCTCGATCAGTGATATGTAAATCAGTCAGATGAGAATACTCCTCCAGCGTTGGTGCAAGCTGGTAATCCGGGAATGTGAAACAGTGATAAACCGGATCGTAGAATTGAATGAGCGCGTCCATGATCCCCTTAATCACATGGACTCTTAACAGTGGTAGCAAACCACCGTGCTTGGCTCTGAAAGCCTCTGGGTTAACGATCATCCTCGCTAACTTTCTCAAATCCTCTAGCTTTGGAACCTTGAAGGTATACTGGTGAGTTCTCCTTCTACCGAAATCCATTAATGCAATCTTTTTCTCTGATATTTGCAATCACAGTCTTAGTTTAATTTGAAAAACAGAGAGGCTAGAAGAGAAGTTTTTTTGAATGTTTTAATGTTTTATTAAATGAATGCATGAATGCAGCACACAAAAACATAGAAAAAACATGGGGGCAAAGGGTCGTTGTCATGAAGTCAAGGCTCTTCCCATCCCCAAAGGTTTATACTAGGGTGATTTTTGTACCTGTACTCATTATCATCAGCTCCTCCCAGGAAAGCAAAACAACAAGCGGATCGCCAGCGAGTTGTAAAGCAATCTTAGAGTAAGTGCCATTCACCGAGAATAGATCACCAGCCTCAAATGAGGGTAGTATTGCGTAACAACTATTTCCGATAGTTTCCGCACTACGAAAGGGTTTGGCTCCTCAGACTTAACAACCAGCCCATTGGCTAGAAGAGTGAATGGGTTGCGTTGGTCAGCCTCCACTGAGGTTGATGGTCGACCCCATCGCCATCACTTATCTTAAGTGTATACTCATTCTCACCGCATGCGGCATCACACGCATTCCCAGTAGCAGAAAAATAAACATGTATAGCAATTAGGAAAAGCAGTATATATATTTGTCCTAAACATCCTAGACCTTTAAAGCTAAGGATCCTAAGTTCCTGACAGAAATGGCTCCCCGGCTGAGTTACCACTCTGTAGTTTTTCACACAAGAGGTGAAAAGGAAGACCGTGCCTAGATCTAACTTTAAAAAGCCCCACGGTGGGCGCCATTTTTCTGTAGCGAGCGATTTTGGACGCGGTTCTTAAGCGCTGGTCGCTCTCTGCGGTTTGAGCTTTGACTACAGGTCGATTCATTTTTTATCCTATTGTGAGCTTAATAAGGAAGGGAAATAGATGTCTCCAATTAACCCTGCTTTGCATACTGAGTTTAAACAGCGGTCTGTTAGGTTACGAATGCTATCAATGTGGGGGGACCTTTGTACTGGTTATTTGTATTTTCGCCAATACTGGTTTTTATCTAGACAGAAGGTTTCTGGCGGGGAACAAGGATTAGGATGTTAGGACTGATGTTTTTGAATTACTGCTTTTGATATGGGATTTTGGGTTTTTGTTTAGTGTGCTCCTAAGATCTTTTCTTTCGATCTTATGCCTACGTATTCCCGTTTACCGAAACAGGGAAATCAGAGCGTTCGTAGTTCCTCCTATTCTATGGGAGGAAATGGTTGTTTTTGGTGTCTTGTTCAAAGCCCAAGACGTGAAGCGAAAAGTGGTTTGTATCTTGTTCAAAGCCCAAGATGTGAAGCTGAAGAGTCTATTTGTATCTTGTTCAAAGCCCAAGATGTGAAGCTAAAAGGTGCTGACTTTAGAGAGAATTTGTCATCTCTAAAAAGGGGGGTTGTATGTCATAACTGTTTATAAAGGAGAATTACTTTAACCGGGATACGCGGATCCTAGCAATGCCATAATTTCCTTTATAGGGGATTTTAACCTGAAGGAGAAGACTTTAACTCAGTGTAGAGCAATGCTATCTTTCCTTAGGAATTTCTCATGCTAAAAGAGGGACAGTGGCATGGATGTAGATGATCCAGAGGCTTGCCGCTTACAGCGATTAGATGAAGGGAAAGGAGTTATTGATGTTTGTGTACTGTGAACGAGGCACAGCTTTGATGCTAAAAGGTTAATTGGATCAACCAGTGGTTTTCTTATACAAAGCCTAAGAGGAGGCTAATTTCCGCTAGGAAAATCATTATACAAAGCCTAAGAGGAGGCTATTTTGTGTCCCGTACAAAGCCCGAGAGAGAGGCTAAAAGATTTTGACCCGACGATAGAGTCTTTTGGTATCTCGTATAAAGCCCGAGATGGAGGCTAATTGACTCAACAAGAGAGTTTTTTTAATCTCGTCCGAGGCCCGAGATGGAGGCTAAAGGGGTGATTGACTCAACGAGGGAGTCTCTTATGTGTCTCGTACAAAGCCCGAGAGAAAGGCTAAACGTTTTTCGACTCCACTGGGGAGAATCATTGTACAAAGCCCAAGAGAAGGCTAAGGTTACTGTGTCAGTCAAGTGACAGGTCCAGTATACTGATTTTGAAAGAGAAAATCAGTTCTTATATGAGCATCACTGTACTCATGGGTTAGATCTGAGGATCGGGGTTATTTCCTTTTCGGGAAATCCAAAGGGTATTGAGACTGTCCGAGTCTGCGGGTTTCCTTCCTATTTAACGAATGGGTTACTTGAGAATGTCTTTGAAACTCAAGGAAGTTAGACTGTCCGTGTCTAGAGTGTCATCCTTGTACTATGTTATGAGAAACAATAGTAGACTCTATGAAAGGACTGTTCTATGAGGATGACTAGGTTTTGTTCCTATACCTCTAGGAGGTCGTCGGGACAATTTGTACGAAGCCCAAGAGGAGGCTGGAAACTTTTAAGAAGCCGAGAGGTCCTTGTACGAAGCCCAAGAGGAGGCTATCATTCCTGGAGGAAGAGATCATTATACGAAGCCTAAGAGGAGGCTGTGAATACTTCTAAGAAGCCGTAGGGTCCTTGTACGAAGCCCAAGAGGAGGCGGGGTTGCTTTTAGGAAGCCTGTGGGTCCTTGAACAATGCCCAAGAGGAGGCCGATGCTTTTAAGAAGCCCGTGGGTCTATCACCTCCTTTCCATTAGGAGAGATAACTCTTTTAAAGATAAAAACCACTGGTAAACGTGCGAGGTTTACTATCCAGCGACTTTTAGCTTTTAAAGAGGGTTCCTTAGTTAAGGTCCAAGATTATGACCGTAGTGGGTACCCAAACCCCGAGACATTCAAGGCAAGCTATCCGCAAGGAATAGATCAAGTCAGGAAAGTTCGAGAATTTGGAAGAAACTCAAAGATGCCATTCACGGAGAATACATTCATCTTGGGGAGTAGAGCTTCTTGACGATTCCTAAGGAGGACAGCCGGAGAGAAGACTGTATCTGGTGCTCCTATTGGGGATCTAGGCGTCTATTTCTACGAATAAACGAAACGGCTTTACCTAGTGCTAGACGTAGTTGCCGGGGAAACTCGAAATATCTATACTATTATTACACAGTAGATATGAGTTTATGAAAGGAGACTTACAGTGAGCAGCCCCACAATACAGTTTATAATATGAAAGCAGTAAACGAAAGCGATAACCACTTACTCGGTTGTAGTGCTTCCATGCTGTTTGGTTAGTTGTTCAACAAAGAAAGATTGAAAACAATAGTATATTCAAAATCAAAGGAGAAAGTGCTTTGAAAAAAGAAAGATTTGGGGCTTACAGCTCAAGGAGATGCCCAGGGTTTTATCAGTGAGCGCACTGTTTGAATTTGTACAGAGGGACTTATATAAGTGACTGAGGCCCAAAATGTTTTCTGTACAAAGGGATGGGTCTTACACTCTCTCAAGAGGCCCAAAAAGTTTAGAGAAAAAAGAGTGGGGCTTATAACACGGGGTAGGCCCAAATGATTTTTCGTTTAAAAATGGCGATCGCGCCGAGGTTTTCTTTTAACGCAGAAGGACTTATACAATAAGTGAGGCCCAAGATGTTTTGGTTAAAAGGGGATTGGGTCTTACACACTAATAGAGGCCCAAAGTGTTTTGAATGGGTCTTATAGCTCAAGGAGAGGCCCAGATGATTTTTTATTTTTAAACGGGCGACGGTCGCGCCGTTTACTTGTACAGAGGGACTTATACAATGAGTGAGGCCCAAAAAGTTTTGTACAAGGGGGGATGGGTCTTACACTCTCTCAAGAGGCCCAAAAAGTTTAGAAAATGAGGGTTGAATTAATCCAAAACCCTAATTTGTTTTCAAAATGTATTTAATTGAATAAAAATTCAATTAAAATGATCAAAAATTGTTTAACACATGGAAAATAAATTGTGATCTTGGATTAATGCTTCAAAAATTAAGTATTGACCTACAAAATAATTAGAAAGCATTAAAAGTTGCAAAATCAATGTAGAAAAAATATTTAAAATGCCAAAAACAATCAAAATATTAATTCTTTACAAAAATATCAATTATATGAAATAAATAATATTTTTGGGATTTTTTGGGAAAATAAAATATTTTAACATTTTTGTGAATTATTAAAAAAAGAATCAACTCAAAATCATTAAAACTCAGAGAGAAATTAATTTTTGAATCAATTAAACAAAATCACAAAATTCAAATATTTGAATTTCTAAAAATGGCGCCAAGAACAAGCTGAAGAACACGCGCGTGTTCTTGGTTTCTCAGATTTGCATTTTCTATCCAATCTCACTGAATACGTAATCATATCATGCAATCCACATATCATTATGCTCGTCTCAACCTCACGATCATGTCTATATCCATTAATTTCATTTAAATTAAACATACAACAAGAAATCACGAAGAGACCTCAAGAACCCTAATTTCTGCATGAAGGCTAGGATTTTTTATACACGATTCAAACAATGCAATTAATTGAGGGAAAACATTCCATGCATGATTATGAACATATGGCCAAATTATTGTGCGAGGAAATATGCATAGATTGAGAGATGCCCAAGTTTAGGCTTACCTTTAGGTCGTGACAGCAAGTCCAAAGTGATTTTTGATCTGGAGGTGTTACAGATGAGTTGTGATGATCTGAACAGCTTCCCTACACCCTATGGATTGTGTTTGGATGGTTGGACTTGATTGAAATTGGCTGGATCATTTTGTGGTACCTCAGCTGCACTTTGGTTAAAACCTTGAGCAACCAGCTGGTGATTTTGTGAAATTGGTGTTTCAGAAGTAATCTAAGTGTTTGATCAGCTCATATGTGATGTATGTGAGGTGTGTGAGTGATTGGTTTGATTGGAATTGCTCTCAAACTCAAAACCCGATAGTGACTTGCCTTAGAAGGCAAAATTGGAGTGAAAGAAGAGATTTTGAGGAAAGCATCTGTTAGATGGCTTTGGTGTACTCAAACTGATCACAATTGAGCTCTATTTATAGTAGAGCAAGTTTGTTTTGGGATCCACAGTGAATGGCAACTGCAGCAGGTGTTTCCTCAATGTTGGCCAATGGAAATGCAAGTCTCCTCTAGCCATTGACTAGAGGTTAGGGCACAGAGTTATGGTCCCCTTGGTCTTGGATAAGTCTTGACTGGTTTCAGATGAGAATGGCTCAATCCATGCCACCTTGATGGTTCCATTGAATGCCTCATTCCAAATTTGAAGTCTTGTCCCTATTTTGGCCGTTCTAGGTTCAACATGTTATTTCTTGTTCCATGGACTTTGGAGGCTTGGCTCAGTGATTGTCCCCTTTAGATTCAATCCTCTGAGGTGTCCAAGTGGATAGGAGCAATTAAATTTGGCTGATTTTGGCAAATCGACCAAAGTTGCAAATTCTGCCTTGCCTTGACAGATTTCAGCAAGGTAACTTGCCAATGTCATATCTCATGGTGTAAGTTGAATTTGGCAATGTTCTTGGCCATTTTGGAAAGCTCTTACATGATATAACAACTGTTTGAACAAGTTTGGTTTTGATCTCTTTTGATTCCAAGTGAAAAAACCCCCTACATTTGGCAAAAAGTGAGGCAAAATCTGACTTAGTGAAAATTTCACTAGGTGTTGGAAAAAGTGACTTTTTTCACTTTTCAGCCACTTTGATCACTCCATAACTCAAAATCCTTAATGAATTGGAATGACTTGTAGTTGAAGTTTTTGTAAATGATAATGAGGGCTACAAATCCATCTTTGGATGAGAAAAAATGGCCTTGTGGTTTAGGAGTTATGGTCCTCCAAAGTTGGTACCCTTGCCACTTTATTTTTAACTTAGAAAAATTTCTAAGTTTTTATGGTTACCCCTTTTACAAGTTATCTCACTTTTCTTGATTTTTCTTGATGAATGATGATTCAAATCATTCATTAACATCATTTTAGGGTTAAAAATCCATTTTGGTGAAAAAACCCAAAAAGTCAAAGTTGACTTTTGTGCACAGTTGACTTTTTATCAGATGAATTCCAAACTGTGCAATTCTTCAGGAAATCATGTCCTTGACCTAAATCAAACTTGATGGACATGTTCCATGGGTGTCATAGGGTATATTGAATCATGTCCTAGGGTTTGGGAGCATGTCCTGGTCAAAAGTCAAAGTTACAGTTGACTTTTCCCTTAAAACCCTAATTGTGGTGCAGATGAAATTGAGACTTGTTGCTCAAGCTTCTTGGATTAATCCATTGTTCCAAATGGATCATTATAGTTCATTAGAGACCCTCAAACCCTCTCTTGAGGTCTTGGTTCATGATTTGTCCCAAAAGTCAACTTAGGGGTGAATTAGGTCAAGAAACCCTAATTCCTGATTTTTTATGAATGCATCCCCTGAGGTCAAATTGACTTGATGAATGGGTCCATGAGGTTCCATGGAGTACATTAGGTTATGTTTTGGATCAATGGCTTGTGCCCAGATGAAATTTTTCATCTGGAGGCCCTGGTCGACCAAAACCCTAATTTGGTGACCCTGTCGATCTGGAGACTTGATCCACCTAGAAGGGAGCAGCTTTGTGCTTAATCCTTGAAGTATGAGTCCTTTTGATCCTTTGAGGATGTTTGAGAGATTAGACAAGTTGAAAATCAAGTCATTTCTTGATTGAGCCTTTGTCTAAAGCTCAGAGAGGGCTTGAAACCCTAATTTTGATTGTAGTGGATGCTCACCCATCTTTTGGGAGACTGATGAAGCATAAAAGTACATCCATATTGTGGTGATGATTTGCACAATGATGGGAAACTTTAGTGGTCAAAATTTGGGGTATTACACATAGACCGATGGGTCACATCAATTTGAAACAAATACACATAAACCTGCTCATAAAGATATGCAACATTCTCAGGTAGCAAAGAACAAAGGAACTTAGTTCCTAACACCCACAATTCAGGTACAGAATAAAAGTGGAAAATCTGTACTGCATCTCATATATATATATACATCATACAAGGTGTACATGTCATATACAAAGCCACACAAGTACAATCCAAAACATGTGTATACATAATACAAATAATCACACTCGATCACCCCGACTACCCGGTGTCACATATCAGAGCCGACCAACAAAAGAATGAAGACCTAAGCTTCACAAAAGACCTCCAGCAATCTAATCTGCAATGCCTCATAGAGCATTATAAAATAGTAGAAGGGTGAGAAAAACAATCATAATATAATTGCATATAATTATATAATAACACAAAATTACACACGTAAAATATTCTCACCACAACGTACAACAGAATCCAAACACAACACAACACAATACTTATCTCATTTATCCATCACCAATGCATATCAATCATACACAATACCATTATCACCAACACCAATATATATATATCTCAACTCATCATTTCCAATCACACTTCCACATAAAATCAATCCATTCATGACTTATGCAAATGCACAGAGACCGACACAACGACTCTATGCAATGCATATGCGGTACCTTCCATCCATCAATCTCAACACTAGTTCACTCAGGAACTATTGGAATCATCGCTCGTTACTTAATGTAACTCCCCGTCAGGCATACGATGTTCCCCGTCGCTCACACCTCTTAGTATAAGGCACACGACGTTTATGGATCGCTCACACCTCTTTGTATAAGGCACACGACCCGATCGCTCACACCTCTTTGTATAAGGCACACGATCGTCTATAATCATCGCTCACACCTCTTTGTATAAGGCACATGATGTTATAGCGGATTCCCTCTGGAATCGATTCGTCGCTCACACCCACTAGGGCACACGACATCACAAGAATGCATATCATGATGCTCAGCATACAATGACTCATGACATTCAAATGCACACATATACACATTCCATAATCATGCATATATCATCAAATACCACATATTGCATTTTCTTGCCCTTAGGCCACAAATCATCATCACAACATGTATCACGTGCATTTTCATTCCACAACAGCACACAAGGCAAAATAATTCATATCACAAGCATGTTGCATAATAACATGTCAAATGCACATCATTAAAACGGTAAAAGTCAACAAACGACACAATCCCAAGTTCCCAACATAATTTAATCGGCCAACAATCTCAAAACCATCATCATAAGAAAGTACATGTCAAAAGCTTTCAAACGCATCAAACCACGCCTCAAACCAACTCACGGATCAAAAGTTATAAAGAAAACAAATTGGGAAAAGCTGTCATGTTCGCAGTGCGAAGCTCCTAGCGAGTCCTTCGCTTCTTCATTCGCAGTGCGAATGTCCCAGCGAACAGTGGCAGAAGCAAAATAGCCTAGAAAATTCCCAACGTTCGCAGTGCGAACTCCCAGCGAATGCTCGCTACCCCATTCGCAATGCGAATCCTCCAGCGAACAGTGGCAGAATGAAAAATAATACAACGTTCGCAGTGCGAACCTCCCGCGAACGCTCGCCACCCATTCGCTGGCCATTCGCAGTGCGAACCTGCGATTTCAGCAAAACTCAGCAGCGCACCAGATCATCCCAAAACCATATTTTCTCCACCCAAAACATTTCCAACCCAACATATAACAGTCAAAACATAACCCAAGCATGGTAACAAGTATTCTACCGCATTTACACCGATTTCCAACCGCGAAAACATCGATTCCTCATCATTTTTCCCATTTCCAACCTAGAATCAAAAGCTATGGAAAGACCAGAAAATATTCAAACATACACATACATAATCATACACAAGCATAAGATAATCGAGTTTCACACCCTTACCCGATTTAATCGTGTTTAGAAAGTTGGTTGTATAGTATTCTTCTTTCCCAAGTTTCTCTCTTTTTCTTCTCTTCTTCTTTCTCTCTACTTTTCTTCTTCTCTTTTTTTTTTCTTTCCTTTCTATTTCTATTTCTATGAAAAAATATAATATCTACCTGACAAAAGACCAAAATACCCCTACACTCAAATATCTCATAAACGTTCCCAAAACGCGACAAAATATAATCACGATGAAAAATAACATATTTCCAAATAAAAGTCAGAAATAAAATAATATAATAATAAAATAATCAAAACGACTCAAATAAACAAAAACGGCAAAACTGGGGCGTTACAATTACAACGTTTCATTAACAACTTTAAGAACATTGTCGAAATGTTTATGATTAACAAAGCCAGAGACTAAATAACAACACATGTTCTAGGATCAATCTAGTCGATCCTGTAAGCAACCAAAGACTTAATAACTTTGGAAGACTAGCAGTTGTTTTCCCTTTTCGACGGTAAACACTTGGTTCTAAATGAAGTGGTCAATTACGCTTAGAGAAAAAGAAAGGTTTATTTCTCTTTAAAGTCGATTTTGAATAGGATTTTGATTCTGTTTCTTGGGACTATCTTCTTTAGATTCTTAAAAGAATGAAGTTTGGTTCTAAATGGTTAAATTGGATTAAGGCTTGTGTGTGCCCTGCTTATTTCTCGGTTTTGATCAACGGTGGTCTGACAATTGACTTTCAGGATAGAAGGGACCCTCTCTCCCTGTTTCTCTTCATTCTTGCAGCTAAATATCTCGCAGGCTTATTGTGAAATGCTTGTGCAAATGGATGCTATCATTCTTCTGTTTGCCGATGACACAATGCTTTTGGGACATCCTTCTTGGGAGAATATAGGGACTCTAAAAGCTTTTCTATGTGGTTTTGAGCTTTGTTCGGGTCTTTCTGTTAATTTCAACAAGAGTATAATCATTGGTCTCAATGTTGGTTATGTTTTTTTGCAAGCTACCTCAGATTATTTATCTTATGTTGTTAGCACCCCCTTCATTTCCTTTTCTGGGTATTCAATTTGGTTGTAATCCAAGAAGATGTTCCTCATGGTCGTTGGTTCTAGCAAAGGTTTGGAATAAATTGGCTCCTTATAATGGGAAAGATCTATCTCTCGGCAGGCGATCACTTAGCTCAATTCGGTTTTGAATGCCATCTCGCTTTTCACGTTCTCGTTCTATAAAGTTCCTAAAGTGGTTATTCAAGACTTCGTCAATATTCAACGTGCATTTTTATGGAATGGTAAAGAAAATACTAGGAGGATCAATTAGGTGGCATGGTCTACTATTTGTTTGCCGAAATCGGAAGGTGGGCTTGGGGGTGAAGCATTGTGATTTGTTTAGTAGAGCTATTTTGTGTAAATGGGGTTGGAGGGTTTTGGTTGAAGATGATTTGGTATGGCATAAAGTTTTTTGTTTCAAGTATGGAAATATCAAGAATGACATTCACGATAATTCTCTCTCTTTTGTTAATTCTAATAATTTGTTGTGGTGGAGGGATTTGCTTTTGTTGTTGAATGTGTGGGGGCTGATAAAAATTGGTTTCGTTTGAGTCTTTTGTGCAAGGTTGGAAATGGAACGGATATTGACTTCTGGAGGGATTGTTGGATTGGCAAATATTCACTTTGCATTCAATTTCCTATGTTGTTTCAGGCGCTGCATGAGCCAAATTTGCGTATTATGGAAGTTGGTATCATGGTGAAGAATGCTTGGTTTTGGTCGTTCTGCCACCATTGTGAGTTATTGCCAGTGCTGGAAGTTAATGAGTGTGATAATATGTTATCGGTTTTGTAGAATTTCTAGCCTGGTCTGAATCATCTTGATCGTTTTATTTGGTTGAGTGTTGTTGGGGGTTTTCTGGGAAATTTGATTTCGACAGACTGTGTGCAACCAGTGATCATTTTTTCGTTTTTCAGTACTGGTTTGTCGTCATCTTTGAAGTTTGTCTGGAAATCTAATGTGTCGTCAAATATTTAAGTGTTCACATGGAGGTTGTTTCATTATAGATTGCAAACAAGGGATAAGCTTACTAAAAGAGGTGTTATTTCAGGCGTGCATAATCTCGTTTGCCCATTATGCTTTGGCCTGGAGGAGACTCACCGTCATCTCTTCATTGCTTGTCATGTTGCTAATGAGTTTTGGTTATCTATTATGGAATGGGTAGGGGTGGTTGACATTTTTCTGTTACTATTGTTTTTGGCCACCTCGTGTTTTGTGCCTCTATTATGTCGAAGAGGACAAGGCTATTTAGGGCTTTAGTTAATTAGGAATGACATTTTGTTCAACGGTGGGATGAAAGGGATTTGGAAGATTGTTTTTGTATTCAAAACTTTAGCTTAGAATTGGATTAATATTAGATCTTTTAATCAGTTTTCAATGTCAAAAGATGATTAAATATCTAATTCATTTATAGATTTGACTTAGCTTGATTTCTTCTTTATATTAGGCTGAATACCCTGAATAACCTTGTGCTCGCTTTAATGCATTTTCTTACATATAAAAAATGCCATCCACATAACACAAATGTCATCCACATTTCTTGATTTGGAATTCAAATTTTAGGAGTTGACATTGATGTTTCTCAAATTAAGCCATTGGGCTTGTTTTGCTTTATGAAACTTAGAACTATTTTCAAGCTTCAACCTCTTTATTATTTTGTTTCGACATAATTTTCAACTTCTAATTAAAAATAATACTTTAATCAAACTATAATAATTAATAATAGTACTAAAATACAACAAAACTTTATAAACAAAATGAACGATTTCAACAAAAAAAAAATTGGACAATTTGAATTTTTCAACAATTATTCAACTTTTTATTTTAAATGTATTTATATTCTTATTACACCACCAATTTATGAAATGTCCAAACTCGTCGGACCCATTTGATTTATCAACTTTTATATTATTTTTTCAAAGTATATATACCCATACACGCATTCAATCAATGAAAAATAATATATTCACACATGCATCCTCCAAAGTGGTTACATTATTTTAGAAGAAAACATCTTATAAAAGACAAAGAGATATTATATTTTAGTTTTGTTTTTTCAGCACATTTGAGTTTCAAAGACATAAAAGTATAAAACATGTGTGGTATATAAGAAAAGAAAGAGAGAGATGCTAAAATCAGATGAAGTTTAAAATTGAAAAGATGTAGAAAGCATATAACACCAGTTCTCTTTATTCTGATAAGAAATGTGGTTGGACCTAACTCAATCCTATAAAACTGGTTGGTAGAGTAAGAATTACCCTCACTTATAAACACATGTTTATGCCCTATATTGTTCAATGGCCCACTGGATCTTAAACTAGGCTCTGATACCATGTTAAGAAATGTGGTTGGGTCTAACTCAACCCTACAAAACCGGTTGGTAGAGTGAAGATTACCTCCACTTATAAACACATGTTCATGCCCTATATTGTCCAATGTGAGACTCTTAACATATTCTTCGATAATCATCTACTTCCTCATTTTTCAACTTATATGTTCACACTGATTGTTTAATTAATCTTACAACCCTGTCAAGCATCAAAAAGAAATTTGGAAAATATTATCATTTATCTTAATTAGAAAAGAAAATCTGTTTTTTTTATTTATTATAAGTATGTCTTATACTTTGTTTGTTGTAATATTTAGATAATATTCACATAACTTATATTTGTATAAAATTGTTACAAAATCATTGATTCATTTTTTATAATATTTAGATAGTTTTTCAAAATGATTGATTTATTTATTTTTAATTATTACAAAATAAGATTTTTTTTTTAAAATAACAATATTTTCTAACTAAAATACCAAAATAATCATGTTCCCCACTAATTTTTAAAATACACATGTTTCAAACAAATAAAAAAATCATGTATAACACTCCATTCAAGCTAATTGGCATTTGCATTATACACAAATAAAAGGCAAGCCAATTGAATTTCCATCAATAGCTAACTAATCCAATTAGCGCCTATGTATTGGTGTTAAGAGAATGCGCCAATTCATCTGGTGTCTATGTGTTGCGATTTTTTTTTGTATAAAATATTATATTTTAATAGGTATTATTTAATATAAATATAAGTGTGTTTTCTACCATTTTTTCACACCTCTTCTCATTTTTTCTGAATCTTTTCTTCACTTGTTCTAATATGAATAATAAAAGACCAGGACATGTTTTTTTAGAACCAAGCATTTGATGAAGATGTGTTTTTGGAACATCTGGAGTTTCGAGTAACTTGAGAGAAACTTGATCATTTGGTTAGACAGAGAGATTAATGATGGTGAAAAAATTAGAAGAATTGAGAGATTTGTTTCGTATATCTCTATTGCGGATAACAATGACGATATCTTGTGTATGTGGGTGCCAGTTAAAGATGACAATGATGTTACACATATGATGTATGCACCAGACGGTATTGTTTTGATTGTTGTATGCTTTTAAATATGTTATACTGTTATGTATTTTTATTTGTTGTTTCTGTTGTTGTTTTAGGCGTCATCTACGGGTCTTAACTGAGGTTATCATGTCAACCGAATCTAAACCAACTCCTAATTATATGAATTGGTATAGATCGATTACAATTTAATTTTTTTTCTGAAAATAAATATTTAAACGATCCACGTCAAACCACTTACACACAACAAGCTACAACATCTAATCTCCAACAAAATTATCAAACTACACAACACCCTATCCAACAAAATTACCAACACACAACCAATACATGTCACACACCCAACCACAAAACAAATTGCATACCCCATACCACCTCCAACAACATGATTATTATCAAAAAACCCATCAAACATATACTGCCAACACATCCTCCTGCCATTTTCAAAACACCCAAGAAACATATATATGACACCAACAGTTCCTACGATAGCCAAAACACTTAAACATCACAACACCAAAACATCCAACAAACATATGGCTACAAAACACCACAACAACCATTTCTTCCTTTCCCTAACGAATCATTCACACAAATATCACCATTCAATCAACCAGGCCGCTCATTAATAACCCCATCAACCCAAATAACACAACTCAATTACCACAACATGGGCAGCGAACTTAATTACGTCAGCGCGTTAATCTAGACATAAGACTACGTAGAATTATAAGAAATTCTTAGAGAATCTAATGATGTTGATGTTTTATGGACCTTGTATCAAATACCTCTGCATGTGAATCAACAAAGACCTGTATGAGAAAGGGTACCATAGAGTGTGCAATATGTGACATGTATGATCAAGCCGATCATTATCATTAGAGTAAAAAAAATATTCTAGTATATAATCCGATTAAAATTAAATATTATTAGTATTTATTCAATATTATTTAATTAATGAATTGTTTTAATTAAAATATAAAATTAAAAAAAACTGTAAAGTGTTTGAGTCAAATGAATTAACGCCTCCTTTAAATATTAAAGTGCATGTATCAATTGAATTGACTTTTTCTATTAAAGGCGTCAATTAAATTGAGTTGTGAATTGTAAAAAAAAATTGTTGCGACATGGATACTTTAAAAAATAGTGGAAAAAAAATGATATTAAGTAATTTTATCTATTAATATAATTATTTTGAAAAAATTCACAAAATAACCGAACTTTTCAATTTTTAAATACAACATTAGTTTACACAAAAAAAAAATACAACACCATTAATTTTTTATTATATTATGTCATTAATATTAGTCACATAATAACTGTCAAAGTACTCATATCTTTCCGTTTACATTTATAATAATAGAGGTGAGAAGACAAATACATATGATTAAATAATTTAACAATAATATATATATATGGGATTCTCTCCTATGAAATATGGGTGCAATGGAATTACAACCACATAATTAAAAGTTAAAGATGCATAAAATATAACAGAAAGAAATTTTAAGGATGTGGGTTGACACTACTCTCCCTCTAGTCAAATTCACATCGGAGGGAGTCTTTTTCCATATTTTGTTAGTTTGTGTGAATTTGTTAATTTTCTCTTTTTATAAAATAGTGTTTTATTTATGTTTTTTTAATTATTTTTTAAAATAACAATATAATATTTATTATTATTTTTATTATTATATTCATATTTATTAATATTCATGTTTTTCAATTATTCCATTAATTATAATAAATAAATATATTTTATTAAAAATATTAATTTTAATATTAAGATCAATTCATTTTATATTTTTTTAAAAATTATACAAAATTCAAATAAAACATTTTTTACGAAAAAAAATATAAAAAAAAACAATACGATTTAATTAAAATAAAAAGACTCAAAACATTTTCCGAGAACAGCATCCCCACTTTTGAAAATACATGTTACCTGTTCTCCAATAAAAGGGAAAAAGCTGATGTCTGTCAGAACCTTATTGATGTTAAGGCTATTGGTGCGATCTGCAGGATGTGAGGAGTGTGGATGTGACATATGCTTTTTATTCTCAAATACAAGCCACCAATAGTGCTTTAGTTAGAGAAAGAAAAAAAGGTTCTAAGCTTTTTCGTGTCAAGTCTGGATCTTACTCCCTCCGTCTCATAAAAAGTATCATATTTGAATAATGCGCGGTTTTTAAGAAAATGATTAGATGTGTTGGTTGTAGTGAAAAAGTTAATATCATTTACTAAAATACCCCTATTAAATGTAGTTGATAAAATAGTTAAATAAAGTGAAATTTAATGAATAGGGATATAGTAGTGGAAAAATAATAATGATTACAACATTGATAATGTAAATGGACAATTATTTTGAGACAAAAAAAAAGTGCAAATGAAACGCTTTTTATAAGACGGAGGGAGTACTTACCTAGACCCATTTTATAAAAAGCCATTATTTTATTCCCTATCCAAGAAAGTCATGTCAATTGAGACTTCTCCTTTTTACTATTCAAATGGACCAGACCAGACCGTCGTAAGACCGAATAAATTTGAGGCAATGATTAAAATTGATCGACTTATTGTTTTTTTTTTATACAAACGGATCGGGTCGAGTTAGGTGTCAATTGATCTAAATAATTAATTTGAATTAAAATGTATTTGTTTCGATCGAATTCAAATAATTATTTTGGATTTATCAATAATTGAATTTGACCGACCGACCAAACATAACTAATACTTATTTTATTTATTTTTATTACAATATAAGAGCGATCAATTATAGAAATGGAATTTATAATATTGTTGAATTATTATTATCATTTTAATAATTTAATGATAGCATTGTTATTCACAAGAATACAAGATATGTAATATAAAATTTTAAATACTATTTAATTTGTGGTTTAAAATATGATAACGACGAAATAAATGTTAAATGATAATGGAAATGTTTCAACATAATAATATTTTTTTCTAAAAATAAAAAAATAGTTTTTCATTGCACTATTCTAATTTTTTTTTATTTTTTAAATAAAAAATGAATGTTTGTGAATTTTATGAAAAAATAGTCAAATGTTAAACCGACTAAATCCATCTAATTTACCCGTCAAACTAATTTTATCATTTGAAATTGGATGTTACAAATGAAACTATGGTTTGCGTGACTGATTGTTCAGCTCAACTTCAATTTGAAGTCATGGTCTTTTGGGCGAGTTGGTGATTTTAATAGAAGATTTTTACCTATATTTCAACGGATCAGGATTGGGTGCATTTACTGCAAGCTGGGAAAGGTATGGTGTCTTTCCTTCAATCTTGTCCATCTGATTAATTCAATGCATCAAATAATGCCACGTTTTTCACTTTTTTTAAACCATGGATGTTCACGGAAATAAAAGAAAAAAACTAAGTGCTCTCTTTCTTAGGATACTCCGGTTACGACCCATCCTCCCATTGATGTCGTTGACGTCGGAGCTTACCTCACCTCTAATGCTTGAGCTTACCTCGCGTTGATGCTGGAGCTTTTCTCGCCGCCATTTGAATATGATAAACTTGGCTTTACAATGGTGGATCTGTAATCGTCTCCCCTATTAATGGTTTTCTAATTCCAAATCTTCTACATATGGTTATTGCTTAAATGGTTTCAACTTCTTGTTGCAAATATTTATTTTAAACTATGTTTTGTGATTTTTATACAGTTGGGTTTGATGTTGTTGTTTCTTCCATACTAGTGGTGGAGGCTTGGGTCTTGAGAGTGTGCTCCTCTCAAGGTCTCAGGTTCGAATCCTACTAGGTGCAATCAACCCTTATGTGAGGCAGTCCATACGGAGCTTTGCTCCGGCTTTAAACGGGGCCCCCGCTAGTGGACGGTGGGATTGGTCCCTCTTGAATTAGTCGGTCGCAAGGACGGATACCAAGATTTCAAAAAAAAAATACAATAAATATATAATTACTTGATGAAATAAAACATTGCAATTTAATAGAAGAAAAAAGAAAGCATCATAGATTGGTGGCAAGTGAGGGAAGATGTCAGTCGGAGGAGCAGAGGCAAGCTAGTGATTGTAGTTGATGGTGTTCTGTAGTTTGTGTTTAGACTTTGCAGTTGGTATTAAACTTATTTTTCACAAAAATTTAATAACTAAACATATGGCATTATTTTATGGGTTGGATGGATCGAATGGACAAGATTGGTAGAAAGGCATTGTGCCTTTCAACCTTAAAGGCACCCAATCCTGATCATATTCCAACAGTTATTCCTCACCTCTAAAATTTATTTAATTTGAACAAAATACCAGTGTATTATATTTAGGAAAAAAGCTTTAAAATTTGGGAATATTGTATTTTGGATGACTTATAGATAAGTTATGAACCAGTAGGGTTTTCATCTTCAAGCGCCACAGACCGAATTCGTTCACTCCAATGAACTTTTCAATCTCATACTTTGTTGAAGGCATCTTTCGCCACGCTCACCGCACCAATTTGTTGTGAATTAGGATGTCTTTAAACAAAGTATAAACGGTTTCTTTATAATCAAGAAACACACAAGGGTTAGGGTTAACGGAAAAAACAAGAAGAACAACAAGGATTTGTTATAAATGTTATTCTTTACTTTCTCTATAAAACATATTACAAGTACTCAAGAATAACAAATAACCCTTTCACCCTAATTAGGTTTTGTCACACCACTGAGATAAGCGACTAGTATGCTATTTATAATAAAACCTAGCATATTAAACTAATTGGTTTTTTAACAATTACCCATTACAAGTTAACTTAAACATTTGGATCCTTAACACAAGGCCCAATTCGACAACTACATACTAAAACACACTTCGACTACAGCATGTAGGTTTTTGACAACAGCATATGCACAGACTTCGACGATATACTTAACTAGAGTTCGATCCAATATTTCACATGCAACATACAAGATGTCACATGAATTATAAAAATAGCAAGACAAAAGAGTGAAAGTCAGAAAGTGAAAGAAAATCATCACCGACCAGAAAGATGCTTTTAGGTTAATGTTGGAAATTACCTTTAGTAAACCTTCTAACTTCTCTTTTAGCAATGTTAAAAGGTGCAAAGTTTGTCATTTAGCATTTTGAGACTCAAATTCAAATTTTGGTTTTTAGCTAGAAAAAAAATTATAAATAATAAATTAATTTTTTTTTTTAACTTTATGATGAGATTGAAATAATGGTAAATATATGATAAATGAAAATGAATGACCAAATTTTTTTATTTAAAGGTTAATTAAAGAGATTAATAAGTGATAAAAATTGAAAAAACAATTTAGACTACCCGAAAAAAATTAAGGTACTACAGCAACTAATAACAAGTTAAAGGTATATTTTTTATTCTACTTATCATGAACATATAAGCCAAAAAAAAGAGTCAAATTAACATCTTTTTTCATATTATAGACATTTTTCACATAGGTTAGCCCTTTGCAAAATATTTTTACCGTGAAAGTCTGAATGGTTAAATTTGTGCCACAATAAGTCAGAAAGACCTGAAATTTGCAAGGAATTTTCTCCTAAAAACATATTTTATTTTCTAAGAATTCATGCCTCTCGAAAATATCCATGTAAAATTACAATTTTGTGGTAGTGGGTTTTCTCTATATCTATCACAATAATTTAGTAGACAAGATATGACAACATGCTTGCTAGTTTTTTTATTTCTTAGAATAACATTATTACATTTTACTTGTGCGACAGATTTTTAAATATACTACTGTTTATACATGAAGAGTTTATATTTTTTGATATTCTTGCTAATTCCATGAATAGCACCAATTCCAGCACATGCTGAAATCATGAAACACACAAAACTCAATAATTGGAGCACGCACCACTTCAATGAAAATTTGTTGATCTGTTTCTGAGATATGTGCATTTGTATTGGGAAGAAGATGACGAGTGGCCAAAATCCAAATGCTCCAAGCAAAGAAAGAAACTCGTTGAAAAATGGCATTGCCATGGCCATTATTGTGGCCAATATCACAAATATTGTCCTCCAAATCATCCGAAACAAGTTGACGTTGAATTTTAAGAAACCAATTTTGTTTGGGTATTCCTTATTTATAAAAGTTGAACATGGCCACTTCATATTAGCCCCCATCTCAACTATACGAAATATTGGTTGAGCTAGCACCTGTATGATAACATAAAAATCTTTTGTTCCATCATTATCAAATCAAAATCATGTATCTAATATATCAATGATTTTTACCTATATTTATCTTTTAAATAAATTTTGTTTTCAATATTATTTAAAAATTTATCTCTTGAAGTTACAAAGTCAAACTCTTACTGATGAGTTGACACCTCAGACAAAAATAAGAGGAAACTATTTACCTGATATGCTCCCACCATATGAATTATAATGCAAACATTTCCTAAGGCGACCAACCAGAAGGGCTCATAAAACCCAAAGCCAGTGAGAATGTTTCCTGGGGTGTGATCACCAAATGCAGCATAACCAAGTGAAGCACATAGGAGAAAAAGTATTGTCATTGTTATGATCCCTAACACATTTGCCTTTTTCATTTGTTTACTTTCTGATGGATATGACCTTAATGTGTCCTGAATAAAACATATACAATGATAAAAAAATGTCTTAAAATGTGTGATAGAGAATAATTTTTGTAGTCTAGTCAGTAAGTTATGTGTTTGTACCATTATATCATAAACAACCGTAGAATAAGTGCACGCAAGTGCAATGTTTCCCAGAGCAGTCAAAATCTTCCAAACTTTATCTTCTCGTGATAATTCTGATCCTACTTTGATACCAAACCAACTTGTTGGTTCTCCGTTCCCTATTTACCACCAACATAATTGAAACAATTTATCAAACAAATTTCATAATTATACAATCACTTTTATTAATATTTACATTAAATACTATAGGAAAACTCCAAATATTAATCTTTTGCTAGAATTGATGTTGAAAATATACCTGATAGCACAACGGCCAAAGAGAGTCCACTTCCAATGAATGCATAGGCAAAAGAAGTAATAGCAGCAAGAGTTGATAGAAATGTTAACTTATGGAAATTTGGGATCTGAGACAATAAAATCTGAAAGATCCCAAAACCAATTATATAAGGATTATTTGAAAACTTGCAATATGCTTCATGTCCATTTTTGTGGAAGCAAATTAATTTCTTTATAGCTCTGTCACATAAATACATTGTCCTAAATTAGAAAAAAGAAAAATAAATAGTGTAAAGTAAAATTTAGTTTCTTATATATGTGATGGTGTTGTAACATACACCATGCTTGTGGAGGAAGTTATAGTATATCCCACTGTAACACCTACAAGTTTTCCATATTGGATCAATCCACAAAGCATGTACATTTTTCCACCTAGGTATGCATGCACAGCTTGCATGTAAGTGTAGTTTCTTTTGCCGTTAGCTGGATCTGGATATCTATAACAATCCGCTATAAGATTGTAAGTGTAAATGGAAATAGATGAAAACATGATCATAACGGCAATGCCAAATATCCATCCAAGTTGAGCCATTGCCCATGCTAGAGCCAACACTCCTGCACCGATTACCACCGTTATAATGTGTGTTGTTGCCGTCAACACATTCCCTGCAACCACAACCATTTATTAAAAAAATATACATGACATATTTCTAAAGTTGTTACGTTATTTTAGAAGAAGAAACATCTTTATAAAGAATATTTTAGTGATGTTTTTTCCTCACTGTTGAGTTTCAACTACATAAAAGAATAACACATGTGTGATATATAGGAAAAGAAAAGGGGAGATACTGAAATCAGATAGAGTTCAAAAGTGCAAAGATGTAGAAAGCATATAATACCAGTTCTCTTTATTCTTCCATCATCATCTACTTCCTCATTTGAGTACTGTTTCATTGACACAACTTTTTCATCCTCCATTTTCGCAAGATTAACTAATTAATGTTCCAACCCTGTCAAGCATCAAAAAGAAATCTGGAAAATATTATCACTCATCTTAATTAGGAAAAGAAAATCTGTTTTCTTATTATACATTATATACAACGTAAAATACATATTTTGTTTGTAATATTCACATAACTCTTTTTTTTTTTTTAATTATTACAAAATGATTGATTAATTTTTTATAATATTTTGATAGTTTTCCAAAACGATTGATTCATTTTTTAAAAAAATATATATTACAAAATAGCAGATATTTAATTTGTAATTATTACTATATATTAATATTATTCACATAACTCACAAATTAATACCTTTCCATTTACATTTATAATAAAAGAAGTGATAAGACAAATATATGATTAAATAATTTAACAAAAATACAATTATATATTTTGTTAGTTTGTGTGAATTTGTTAATTAAATAAATTATTTTATATAATAGAAAATAATAAGACTTGATTTTAGAAAAGAGTTGAAACATATTCCAAAAACAGCTTTTCAAAAGTACAAGGTATACCTGTTCTCCAGTGAATTTTGCAATGATTAATCCTTAGTTTTCTTTTCTATTTCTCTTCCTCTTCCTCTTCCTTTCAATCTCTTCTATACGCTCTCAAGTGAATTTTGTCCACTACTTTATTGCTCTAATTCAGAAAATGGTTCTATTATTATATATGAAAAGAGAATGTTGTGGAAAATTCCAAATTACCCCTGCTTTACTTGATATATTTATATATATTAAAATATAAGCATTAAATAGTAGAGGTACCAATTAAATCCATTAAGATAAAATAATTCAACTCTTTCATCACATAAAAAGTAAGTTAATGGATTGAATTAAATCTATTCATTTATATGTATGGATTGATTCAATTCATCCAATATATTTTAATAATCCAATTGATTATTTTCATCTCCGTTAGTTATATTTTTAAAAAAATATTAAAAATGGATTTTTTTTTTTTAAAACATAATTGATTTTTTCCAAAAAAAACTGATTTGTCTTCCCAAAAAAACATGATTTTTTTCTGAAAAAAAAACCGACTTTTTTTCAAAAATTAAAAAATCGATTTTTTGGAAAATACAAAAAGTCAATTTTTCCAAAAAAAAAACAATTTTTTTTTAAATTTAGAAATCGATTTTTTAAAAAATACAAAAAGTTAGTTTTTCTTGAAAAAAAATTGATTTTTTTCAAAAATACAAAAAATTGAGTTTTTGAAAATAAAATAAATAAAATAAAATGAATTTTTTTTAAATATAAAAAATAATCGATTTTTTCAAAAAAAAAAAAAATACATTTGTTTTTTCAAAATTAAAAAAAAAAATTGGATGGATGGAATCCACTAAAAATACAGCAATGAATGGATATGATAGATTTTATTCTTAATGGATGGATTGGATTAAATAATTTAAAGAAAAAATTAGTGGATTGTTAATGGATTAATGGATTATTTTGATCCATCCATTAATAATCCAATCCATCCATTTTGTCATCCCTATTAAATAGTTTGTCGGTCCCTGTAAGTTAGCAAATTTTTTAGTTTGGTCTCTGTAATTTATTTTTTTATTTTTTGTCTGAGTTTCTATATCTCAAATTTTGCGTGTGGTTTAATTCCTAAAGCTAAAATCCGCAGATTTCTTGCGAATTTTCTTTCAAATTTTCGTGCGAATTTTGACTTTACGAACTAAAACGCATACAAACAATGAAATATAAGAACTCAAAGTAAAAAAAATTATAGAGACTAAACTTAAAAACGCGCTAACTTACTTTACCAAAATTATATTTAAGCCTAAAATATATCTATATTACGAACTTTATTGTTACTGTGTATAATTATTCTACCATTATATAATACAATAATATAATATTTTAATTATTTGTAGGATCATTCTTTTTAATTTGTATGGGAAGCTACACCTTCTTAAGAGAGATAAGACACGTGTAATTATATTTATATATAAAATTCTCATTTGTTTTAAAAAAAAAGAAAAATTTTTGTTGAGGTTTAAAATAAAAAGTGTGTGAAAAACAATCTCCACTTTTAATTAAGTAAGTTGATTAAGAGCGCGGGTTTGAAACTGCCGTGAAATCCAATTATTTTTTAAATGAATTTTAGTGTTTGACAAAAAAAAAAAACCATACAATGATGTTTTGTTTAGTATGGTAGGTTTGACTTATTTTGAGTGTTAGTCAATTAATGATAATAGTTTGCTCTAAATGGAATAAAATTTGCTTTTCAATCAATCCTCCAATATTTTTATGCAAGAGATTAATGAGAGAAAAGGAATTAAACCAGGCAGGTTAGGGAGATAAAGATACTTGATTTATTCTAGTGGCATCCAAAAAATTTCTAATTACATTTAAATTCAACTTAAATTTAATGATTATATTAAGGTTGAAAATGAATCGAGTCGAACTCACCTCAGCTTGACTCAACTCGTTAAAAATTTGTTCAGTTCAAATATCGATTCGAGTTCGACACGAACATTTTTTTAAGCTCAAACTCGACTCGCTATAAGTTTACGAACAATTCGATTCAACTTTGTTAAGTTTATCTCATTAGGTTAAGTTCACTTGCTTCACAAACTTAAATGCCATTTTTTAAAATCTATTTATTTTTATATATTTAAAATTTTAAATTGATATTTTTTTTAAAATAAAATATTGAAATAAGATAAAAGCTATCGGATTGGAATATAATTTTATATCAAAAATCTATTAATTTAAAAACTACACAACTTTCAAAAGATACATTTGAAAGCCCAATTCAAAAACTACTCGTTTGGAGTTTAAATTTGTCTCAAAAATCCATAACTTCATCTAAATATTTAAGAAACTTACAAATTTAATGAAATAATACACACAAAATTACTAGAAATTGATATATTTCTATCACAAAATGATTACACCACTTGCAATCTTCATTACACATGTTATTTAGCAAATCACATAATATCTAATTCTAAACGCAATTGTCAATTTTACTACCATAACTAGTACGGAAAGAACAATATAGGATTAAGATTTGGAGTAAACCTTTAAACCTACTTTTAAAGACAAGATAATCATTCTCATATATAATCAAGTTGACTCATGAACCTAACGAGTCGAACTATGTATAATTCAAGTTCAACTCATTTAGTTAACGAACTTAAATTTTCACTCATATTCAGCTCATTTGATTCATGAACCTAGTTCAACGATTTAATTGTCGAACCGCGTTTTAAACTATTTTCGCGTTAGTTCGATTCATTGTTAGCCATAGATGATACCGAAATTGCATTTGTTCATATAAATATATCAAAATCTCTTTTTATATTTCATTATAAATCTTCACTTCATCTCTGAAATCTCCATAATATTTTCCAATTATTTATTATCAATGAACAATATTTTATAAAGTAATGTATAAATTTTATCGTTCATACAATATTAACTATATTTTTAATTTGTATAAAATTACAAAATAACATATAATTTTGGGTGAATAGAGCAAAATTTAACTTCAAATCATATACTATCCATTACAATGAAATATTTCATGCAATTAGTGTTCATATTATCTAGAAGCTTTGTATCAAAAAAGGAAACCATCTCCTAGCATGTATACATTGTTGTTTATATTATTGAGTAACTAACTTTTACCAAAAAGACATTTGAAAACAACATAGAAAGTAAATTTTGATAATTTTTAATTGATAACTAAATAGCAAAATATTAGCGGTATATCCATATATACTTAGTGTTTTACTTGAGAACAACTGATGTATAGTGGGGATGGAATAAGTAAATAATGATTATTATCATCTTGACATTAGTGCTAGTGGAGAAGAGAATAAAGAATAAAGCAATGTCATGTGCATGTCACAGTGAGTGATGCAATTTTTGTGATCAACATTTCTCTATCACGCATGTGATACAAGGGAATTATTATTGCCTTGAATGGAACGGTTACTAATTTGGCTTAAGATTATTCTGGTATGAATAAACAATGAATGGCTGAGAATGAAAACAACCAAAGTTAGACTAGAAAAGAATTCAATAAGCATGGCCATTGAGAATAAAGCAAAATGAAATCTAGCTCATTGGATCAGAAGAATACACGAAACCTTTAGTCTTTGCGTCAAATAATCTTCCAGACTTCCGGCAGTCAACTGTTATGGCCCGCTTTGATGATTACTACAAAATAACTGAGGTTGATGATAAATCATACAAAAGTTAGTGGCCATCTCGCGAATCTTATAGCTTATATTTGCTTTGTGTCATCGATCAATGTCTCGTCGAAAATCCCATTGCATGGTAAACATTACGAAGCGTAGCATCCGCTATATCTGCTGCATTTCTAGCACCTTCTGCTAATACTTGGTCTAAATAACCTGAATCTGACATGAGTTCTTCGTACCGAGCCTGTTGAAAACATGAATGTTATGCATCACCATATTCGGCAATGATTGTTACAGGACTGTGCAAGCATGCACTATGGAAATCACACTAGGAAATTTCAAATCATTTTAAATATTAATTGCGACTAACAATTCGATGCAATCATATTTCCACTACTATGAGAATATAGTTAAGATGTTCACCATTGTTCTGATTTCCTAGTCTCCAATCCAAAAAAATAAGTTATAAAACGATTTATGCACTAAACTTCTCTTGCAAGATTTCAACGGCGACTTAATGTTATGGTATAAAAGATTATAAGAAATGATAATTTAAATTAATAGCCATATTTTTAATGATTCAATAATATTGCATAATAACATAATATTTTTGGTAATTTTATGAGAAACTATCCAAACAAAACTTATTCTCATAGAAACAAATCCAACATAAACTCATTCTTTCAAAATTGAACTTTTCAAAAGTACTTAAACACCACTTATCCAAATAAACTTATGTAACAAATTTCACACATCTGTCTAAAACTATCCCTTCAGAATGGGCCATTAAAAACTAGAAGTATCCAAATAAACTTGTATAATATGTGCAAGATTAAACAATAAACAGTTATTATTGTTGATCCAAAACAATCTTAGCAAAGGTCAAATTTAGTATTTGGAACCTGGATGGGTTGCAAATGGTCAATCAAGGCATCAGTTAAAAGAGGTTTGAATGTGCCCCAGTTCATGTTTTGGCATTCCTGCACAATTTCCTGTACACAAAAGTTGGCACCAAATAGAATATCTCTGTAAATGTTAGCAAGTCAAATATCACTGCTTGATTAGGAATTGCTTTGAAGAAATACTAACAATAAAGACTAGTTTACACGGGACTAAGATATTGACAACAAAACAATTTTTACATGGAAAGCATCAAAGATGCTTGGTTTAACAAGGAAGATACCAAAACCACTAAGAAAGTGAGAATTATTATCGTCAAATGACACTTTTTAAGGGAAAAAAAAAAGAAGATAAAAGCTACAAGAAATATTCTCTATGCTCAACGAATTTTTCCTCGTAATAATAAGGAAAACAACAACAATATTCCATCATTTCCAAAATTTATAATTATGACAACAAAACAATTTTTTGGAAGAAGACAATTTAAACAATTATAAATGAAAAGGAAATATAATCCATTTCTGACCTCTTTTGTCTTTCCAGAAGCAAGCTGATATATGGAAAGAAGATTATTACATTCGGGTCTCTCAGGATTGTCGATTTCCAAGCTGTTAGATTCACCATAGTACATAAACAATTAAGAGCTTACAAACCACAAAATTTGAAAATATTTTTAGAAAATGAGTAAATGAAGAAAAAAGTAGACATTTGCCAGATGCCTCCAAGGACCATGAACATTATATAACTATATGATATCATTAAAAATGGGATAATAACAATACTAACCTTGGAAATGAATCAGTTTTGCAACGTTTGATCTTGTTTGCTATAAGCTACAAAACAAAATAAGTAAACTCTGAGAAAGAGAAAGGAAAATTAAGATCTGCAGAGCAAATAGCAAATTTATTTTATATTGATAGACAATTTAACCATATATCAATATGTAAGTTGCAAAAATATGCTTCATTCAATATGGGTGATAGAATTATATTTAATTCAAATCCACATAATCATATAATATGTAAATTGTGTGCAAAATTCCAAGGAGTCAGGTATGAAATGGAGCATGGGATCAAATTGAGTAGATTTGTGCTCTGCTTGCGCAGCTTTGGGTCTCAAGTTCTTTGTTGTCGAATGTGTTTTAATTTTTTTGTGCTGTGGCCGTCTTGTTTTTAACCCTTCTTCATTCGCTCTGTTTTAGGGTCTGTTTCTGCTCAACTATCAGGCCTGTGCGCATCTTTTACGTCTGATATTCAGTCTCTGGCTTTCTATTGCACAATTCCTCCTAGCTTGGTCTTGAGCATGTTCTGGTTGTTACTTACACGTTGCAAGCCAGATGACTATATGTTGGACTTTCCGCCTTAATTGCGGTCCGCCCCTAGTCGCCTAAAGCTTGCCTCATTGCAGCCCCTAACACAATCATTGTGTTAGCTTTGAAGGGGTGGATTTAGTCCCACATTGCTTAGAGATATGGCATGTGATGTGTTTATAAGTGGGGGCAATCCTCACCTTATAAGCAGGTTTTGTAGGGATGAGTTAGGCCCAACCCAAATTCTGAGATGGTATCAGAGCCTATCCTAGATCTATTGTTGGGCTTCCCGCATCGTCCACGCTTTGGGCTCATTGAGGCCCAAGCGTGAGGGGGGGTGTTGGACTTTCCGCCTTAATTGCGGTCTGCCCCTAGATGCCTTAATTGCGGCACTTTGGCTTGCCTCATTGCAGCCCCTAACACCTTCATTGTGTTAGTTTTGAAGAGGTGGATTTAGTCTCACATTGCTTAGAGATTGACATGTGTTGTGTTTATAAGTGGAGGCAATCCTCACCTTACAAGCCGGTTTTGTAGGGATGAGTTAGGCCCAACCAAATTCTGAAACTATATGTTTGTCTTGATGCTGGTTTGAAGTTGTTAGTATTTTTTCCAAGTCACTCTTATTGCGATATTCTTTCTACCTTGTCTCAATTTAGTCTCTATTTATTCATTGATCTAAGAAAACCGTCGAGCGTCTCTGGTAGTGCCTTCGTCCAACCAAAATAAAGGTTGAGTTGTTGGCACCAGTCACATATAACCTCCCATTTAAGTTGGTTGTTTTCGTAGTCCCGTTGTCACGGTTAAGCCATCAGCACTAGTAACAGAAGACTATGTGACTTGTTCATTACTTAAGTTGGTTGATTTATCAACTTCTGTCCCAGTAACATTTTGGTTTGGTTTGCCTGCAATATCTGAAAGCTGGTTGTTATATCTTATAATATCTCAGGTTATCGGATTAGTTTCTAATCTTAAAGTATCTTAGATTGTCATTTAAGATTAGTTTTCATATTACTAGATTATTACTATGCTTTGTTTCTTGACTTTCTTATTTATTTAGGATTTAATTCTAAGTTTTGTACCCTATAAATAAGGATTTGTGTTTAATCTTTTGTATCAAGTCCATTATCAACTATGTATCGAAGTCGTTATCATTTTTACATCATCCGTAACTTATAGGATCACCCTGTTTAACTCCTCTTTTTGTCTTTAGAATCATAACCCCAACTTTAATTTTCATCCGAAGTGTGAGAAATTAAAAATTAAAAATTTATATTTTGCCAATGATATTCTACTGTTTGTGAGGGGTGACCCGTGTTCTATGAGACTGATTATGAACAGGGTTAGAGACTTCTCAGCAGCTACAGGCTTAAAGATTAGCATTCCCAAAAATAAACTTTACTTTGGGGGTGTAGATGATGCTGATTAGCATTCCCAAAAATAAACTTTACTTTGGGGGTGTAGATGATGTTGATCTTGAGCTCATTCAACAGGAAATTGGTTTTGCTATTGGATCAATGCCTTTCAAGTATCTGGGAGTCCCTCTGGCAAGCAGAAAACTAACTGTATCACAATGCCAACCTTTGATTGAGAAGATGCTTATGCGGCTAAATCATTGGAGCACTAGACTTCTATCATATGCAGGCAGATTCCAGCTTGTAAAAAGTGTTAATTTCTCTATACTAATTACTGGATGCAAATTTTCCCCTTCCCTAAGAAGGTTATTTCTCACATTAATAGTTTATGTAGGAATTTTGTGTGTACCGGCAAGGACACCCATTCCAGAAAAGCTCCTGTAGCCTGGGATCACATCAATGACCCTCTTTCTGAGGTGGTTTGAACTTGATCTCCCTTCTGGAGTGGAACAAAGCAACAACCAGCAAACTCCTTTGGAAATGTATGCGAAAAAAAAGGACAAATTGTGGATTAGTTGGATACATATTTACTACTTAAAGAATGCGGACCCTACGACTTTTACTCCCGGTATTCATTGCTCTTAGATTCTTAAAACTATGTTCAAACATTGGGATATCCTCATGCAGTCCGTTGTTTGGAAGTCATTTCACACTTCAGGAAAGTATGATACAAAGAAGGTGTATCACATGCTGAGGGGGGTTAAACCTAAAGTGTATTGAAGAAAACTATTCTAGGAGAACTGTGCTAGACCAAGAGCGAAGTTCATTCTTTGATTGACATGTCTTGACAGGTTGTCCACCAAAGATTGATTAAACTGTTTTGGAATAGTCACTGATAGCAAGTGTGTGTTTTGTGGATTACGTAATGTGAGGTTAACAAAGGAATTTGGCTCAAGGTTCTTGATTGGCTTAATGTGATTCAAACTCCGGGGGACTGGAACACTAAGCTTAAATGGATTTGCCAGCAGACGCGTGGCAAGAGTAAAATCATGAAAATTGCTCTAGCTGAAATAGTGTGTGTAATTTGAACAGGTCATAACGGGATGATTTTTCAGAACAAGACGGTTGATTGTCTCCATAGTAAGGACATCATCGACGTCATTCTCCAGAGAGCTAATAGTAATAGAAAATTGACTAAGTATTGTAATAGAGTTTAATATTCGTTTTTTCTTTTGTCTGTGAGTCTTTTTAGCCTATTCGATGCCTGGATCCCTCGATCAGCTTTGTACTTTTTCTTATTTTTTGGAATAAAATTCTTTCATTTGATTAAAAAAAAAAACATTTTTACATCATTATCATATTCAAAATCCTTATTATTTATTTTTTCATTCTTGTATCTAAAATCGCACAACTTCAACATTCTTAGCATCAATTGTGTCCAAAAGTAGACCGCATAAATCTAAATTTACTTTAATGATTGACTTGAAGTTTTCCTTAGTTTCCTTCAACCTTTAACTATGGAGCTATCCTCCAAAGCCTACACTCGTTATTGCTCTTCTTCACATGTCCAACTATTTATGATGAACTCTACCATCTTTATACCAGCATAACTTACCTTGACTTGTTGTCTAATGATTTCATTCATAATTCTGTCTTCTATCTCAGTGTGATATTATTAGCACTGTTATTCAACAGTTTGGTATGACGCGATGTGAAACTGTTGAAATTATGTTGTACAGCTAATTATGACTGGATATATATTGTAATTAATAGTAATCAACTGTATTATTCAATTTTTACCTTATTTAGGATTAGCATTTATAGGGAGAATAATTACCCCTATTTTCTAGTGTAATTCATATTCTATAAATACCTCTTTGTACTGTGTTACTGATATGAAATAATAAAGCATATTTCAATATGGTATCAGTAGCAAAAAGAATCCTTTAGGGTTTTGTTTTTGCTTCCGCATTGTTTGTCTTTTTTCATCCCACATAATGTCTGACACTGAGTCCTCACTTTCACCCAAACATTCCTCACCCAAACCTGAAACACCTCAATTAGTCCGGACGTACCATGAAAACCACCCTGTCCAGATCACAACAATTCGGCTGAACGGTGGTAATTATCTTCGATGGTCGCAATCCGTTCGTATGTATCTCAGGGGGAGAGGAAAGATTGGCTACATCACTGGTGACAAAAAACAACCAGACAAGGCAGGTACAGATTATGATACATGGGATGCTGAAAACTCCATGGTCATGACATGGTTAGTCAACTCCATGGATGAAGAGATAGGTGCAAATTATCTCTGTTATGATACTGCAAAAGAACTCTGGGAAGGTGTCTCCCAAATGTACTCTGATTTGGAAAATCAATCCCAAATCTATGAATTAACTCTCAAACTGGGAGAAATTCGGCAAGGTGAAGATTCAGTCACCAAATACTTCAATTGTCTCAAACGTATTTGGCAAGATTTGGACCTTTTCAATGAGTATGAGTGGAAATCACCTGCCGACAACAAACATTACAAGAAGATGGTGGATACTAGTCGTGTTTTCAAGTTCCTTGCAGGTTTAAATGTTGATTTTGATGAGGTTCGTGGCCATATTTTAGGCAGAAATCCTATCCCTCCAATTAGTGAAGTTTTTTCAGAAGTACGTCGCGAAGAGAGTCGTCGACAAGTGATGCTTGGCAAAAATACAGCAGCTGTCCCTCCACTAGTTGAAGGATCTGCCTTGGCAATTCCCCATGTCAATCGTAAACCACTTCCTAATCAACAAGGTAGAGATAAGACTCATTTATTCTGTGACTATTGTGGTCGCAATCGCCACACTCGGGAAACTTGCTACAAACTACATGGACGACCAAACCATGGCAAGGCTGGTAAGTTCGGTGACCGTCCCATGCCTACAGCCAATGAGGCTGATTCGTCTCCATGTACGAAGGAGCAAATGGATAACCTTCTTAAGTTTCTAAAGCTCAATTCATCTCTTAATATTCCTTCTGGAACTGTGGCACAAACAGGTAAGGATTCTTGGGCACTATCTGCCTACAACCACTCTAACCCTTGGATAATAGATTCAGGGGCATCTGAACACATGACTAATTGCTCTCATCTATTCAGTTCCTATTTTCCTAGTTCAGGTTTTGAAAAAGTTAGGATAGCTGATGGTAGTTACTCAAGTATTGCAGGCAAAGGCAGCATAAAAATTTCAGAGCAAATCACTTTGCAATCTGTTTTACATGTTCCTAAATTCGCTTGTAATCTTCTATCTGTTCATAAATTGTCTAAGGACACTAATTGTTCTGTTCTTTTTCGTCCTTCTACTTGTGTTTTTCAGGACCAGAACTCGGGGAAGACGATTGGAACTGCTAGAGAGATGAATGGACTGTACTACCTTGATGGAATTCAGTTTGGCAATACAGTGTTTTTCGGTTCAAACAGTACAAGCTCATCTCCTGTTTCAAATCAAGTTATGTTATGGCATAAAAGATTAGGCCACCCTAGTTTTTCGTATCTTAAGCATTTGTTTCCTGCTTTTTCAAAAGAAATAAATTCCTCACAATTTCATTGTGAAGCTTGTCACTTAGCTAAAGATCATCGTGTGTTTTTTAAATCAAAAGTCTATTCTGCTTCCAAACCTTTTTATTTAATTCATAGTGATGTTTGGGGTCCTTCAAAAATTAAAACTATGTCTGGAAAAAAATGGTTTGTGACATTTATTGATGATCATACACGGCTGTGTTGGGTTTATCTCATGGAGAAAAAATCAGAAGTTGAACAAAGATTTCAAGATTTTTTTAACATGATTAACAATCAATTTCAAACCAAGATTGGCATTCTAAGGTCTGACAATGGCACTGAATATTTCAACAAATACTTAAGTACATTCCTTGTAACTAAGGGGATAATTCATCAATCCACTTGTCGCGATACTCCGCAACAAAATGGTATTGCTGAAAGAAAAAATAGACATCTCCTCGAAGTTACGAGAGCTATTATGTTTTCTATGAATGTACCTAAGTATCTTTGGGGAAATGCTTTATTAACTGCTTGTCACCTCATCAATCGAATGCCATCTCGGGTGTTACAATATGAAAGTCCTGTACAAGTGTTACAAAACAATTTTCCTACATCTCGTATTATTACGGATCTTCCCCTTAAAGTTTTTGGTTGTCTCTGTTATGTTTACATCCCCAATGTTTTTCGTTCTAAATTGGATCCTAAAGCCGAAAAATGTGTTTTTCTTGGCTATGCTTCCAACAAAAAGGGATACAAATGTTTTAACCCAGTTACAAAGAAATTTTTTGAAAGCATGGATGTTCACTTTCTTGAAAATCAACCTTTTTTTAGAAATTCTCTTCAGGGGGAGAGTCAATGTAATAATAAAGAAGATAATTTTTGGGAAACCTTGCCTGCTCTAGATGATATTGTGACTACTAATCACCCAAGTGCCAAGATAAGAGAATCTGAAACAGGGGGAGAAACACTGATTAAGGATGATAATCGTGAAATTAAAGTGTATGTTCGAAAAAAATTCCACAAAGGTGGTGCAAGGCCTATTGTCTCTCCGGTAGAAATCCAATCTGATTTACCAAGTGAAGGTCCTACCGATAATCTGCCTTCTAGTTCTTCATCTGGTAATCCTTCTTACTCATCCAATGATTTACCTGATTTGTCTTTTCCTGATATTAATCTTCCAATTTCTGTGAGAAAAAATATTCCTGACCTCAATGTCCCAATTGCTGAGAGGAAAGGTTCTCGTATGTGCACTAAACATCCTATGTCTAATTACTTGTCATATGACAAACTATCACACACCCACAAGGCATATGTGTCTAGGATTTCTAATTTGTTTGTGCCCAGAACTATTCAGGAAGCATTAAGTGATCCGAATTGGAAATTAGCGGTGAAAGAAGAGATGGATGCTCTAAACAAAAGTAATACTTGGAGTATCACTGATCTACCACAAGATAAAAAGGCAGTAGGGTGTAAGTGGGTCTTTACGGTGAAATGCAAGGCTGATGGAAGTGTGGAAAGATACAAGGCGAGATTAGTAGCAAAAGGATTTACTCAAACTCATGGTATTGATTACCAAGAGACTTTTGCTCCGGTTGCTAAGATCAACTCCATCAGAATTCTTCTCTCTCTTGCAGTAAACTTCAACTGGACACTATATCAATATGATGTTAAAAATGCCTTCTTAAATGGTGAATTACATGAAGAAGTATATATGAGTTTACCTCCTGGATTTGAAAAAAATCTTGGAAGAAACAAAGTCTGCAGATTGAGAAAATCCTTATATGGATTGAAACAATCGCCAAGGGCCTGGTTTGAGAGATTTGGAAGTGTTGTTAAGAGGCATGGCTTCACCCAAAGTCAAGCAGATCACACTATGTTCTTTAAACACTCATGTGAAAGTAAGATTGCTATCTTAATAGTGTATGTTGATGATATTATTATTACAGGAGATGACGTTAAAGCAATTAGTGATTTGAAGAGAAAACTTGAGGCTGAGTTTGATATCAAGGATCTTGGAAAGTTAAAATACTTTCTTGGGATGGAGTTCGCAAGATCTAAAGAAGGAATTTTTCTCAACCAGCGCAAGTATATACTCGATTTACTCGCAGAAACAGGGATGACAGGGTGTAAAGCAGTAGAAACACCAATGGATCCCAATGTGAAACTAAAGTCAGTTGCTGAAGATGAAATAGTAGATAGAGAACGCTATCAACGATTAGCTGGAAGACTAATTTATCTGTCACATACAAGGCCAGATATAGCCTTTGCAGTGAGTGTAATAAGCCAATTTATGCATGCACCAGGGGCAGCCCACTTTGAAGCTATTTTCAGAATATTAAGATACTTGAAAGGTACTCCTGGAAAGGGGTTGATATTCAGAAATAGAGGGCATATACAGATTGAAGCCTATACAGATGCTGATTGGGCAGGTAATATAAATGATAGAAGGTCTACCTCGGGATATTGTACCTTTATAGGTGGAAATCTAGTAACATGGAGGAGCAAAAAACAAAATGTTGTAGCCAGGAGCAGTGCAGAAGCTGAATTCCGATCTGTGGCCCATGGTTTTTGTGAAGTATTATGGATCAAAAAATTCATGGAAGAATTGAAGTTTTTTGGTCCAACTCCAATTAAAGTTTACTGCGATAATAAGGCTGCTATTTCTATTGCCCATAATCCTGTCCTACATGACAGGACGAAGCATGTTGAAGTGGACAAGCATTTCATCAAAGAAAAAATTGACAGTGGTGAGATTTGTATGTCCTACATACCCACCAAAAGTCAAGTAGCAGATGTGCTCACAAAGAATCTTCCAAAGAGACTTTTTGATAACATGGTGTGCAAGCTTGCTATGAACGATATATTCATGCCAGCTTGAGGGGGAGTGTTGAAATTCTGTTGTACAGCTAATTATGACTGGATATATATTGTAATTAATAGTAATCAACTGTATTATTCAATTTTTACCTTATTTAGGATTAGCATTTATAGGGAGAATAATTACCCCTATTTTCTAGTGTAATTCATATTCTATAAATACCTCTTTGTACTGTGTTACTGATATGAAATAATAAAGCATATTTCAATAGAAACTGATCACTCAGTGTTTCACATCGCGTCACTCAGTTGGTATGACGCGATGTGAAACTGATCACTCAGTATTTACTTAATTGTGTATGTGGACGACATTGTCATTACAGGTAATGATCATCATGGAATCACACAGGTAAAACAACACTTTAAACAACACTTTGTCAGGAGGGAGTCAAAGTTCATCCCGTGTTCCACGTGTCTCCTACGGCCTTTTTAAGTAGTGACACATGGAACACGGGATGAACTTTGGCTCCCTCCGGTAGCTTTAGCTTGTATGCTACTGCCCCAACCCTCTCCACAACCTAATATGGCACGTAGTACATTGCAGCCAACTTTGCATTGATTCGTGCCACTACCGTTTTCTGCCTGTGTGGCCTTAGCTTCAAGAATACCCACTCCCCTACCTCAAACCGTCTATCCTGCCTTCTGTGATCAGCCGGAGCCTTCATTCTTTCCTGAGTTCTGGTCAGATGGAACTTGAGCTGTCTTAGGGCCTCATCAAGGTCCAGTAACTCCACCTGCCCCGCTGCGACACCTGTCTCACCTTGCATCAGCCTAGTGAGGGTTGGAGGTTTCCTTCCGCACACAATTTTAAAGGAGAATGTCCTGTTTCCACGTGATCTCGTGTTGAACCAATACTTAGCCCAATGAATCCATTGCGACCAAGTTTTGGGTTGATCTGTAATGAAACATCGCAAATAAGTCTCCAGACAGCGGGTCACCACTTCTGTTTGGCCGTCCGATTCTGGGAGATATGTCGAACTCATTTTGAGTTTGAGTCCCCTGCAACCTGAACAACTCTCCAAAAAATGCTAACAAAGATTGGATCCCTGTCACTGACCACTGCTGCAGGCATGCCATGAAGCCTAATGATCTCTTTCGCAAACACTTCTGCGACAGACCTTGCGGTGTAGGGATGTTTGAGCGGTATGAAGTAGCTATATTTAGACAATCTGTCAACCACCACAAACACACGGCTTCCAATCCCTTGGATTTTGGAAGTCCGGTGATAAAATCCATCGACACTTCCTCCCACATAGCTTCCGGCAATGACAGTGGCTGCAACAGACCTCCGAGTGTTGGGGCCAGATACTTTTGCTGCTGGCAGACGTCGCAAGATCTCACATATTCTTGAATTTTCCCCTTCATTCCTATCCAATGTACATTAGCTGCCAATCTTCTATATGTCCGATAGAACTCGGAATGTCCTCCCTGAGGTGCAGTATGGAATTCATGGAGTAATTTTGGGACTAGCTTCGACTGAGCGGATATCACCAACCTACCCTCATAAAGAAGCACCCTATTTGGGTACTCCACCCAGGCCACATTCAATCCCATACAACTTTGCAAGTGTTAAAACTATCTAAATAAAATTTGCAGAAACCAGGATGAGGACTCATAATAGGAACTGACAATCCATCCATCAACTTTCAACCAAATCCAGACATTTGTTTCAAAATTAAAATCAAATTTGCAAGTTTATACTGATGTAACCTCGATATTTTTTTAATAATTGAATGCTACAGGCCAGCAAAACAACGCTCATGATCAGATACCACACTTTACTCATATATGCCATATAGAGTGAAAATCACAAGTGCTGCCTCTAACATCAACCGTTTACTAGTAACAAAAATTTTCAACATAGATTAAATGCAAACAGTTCAGAAAACAATCATACACACCGTGTGCAACAAGACATACAAAAATAAATAAATATCGTAAGAAAATTGTTTCTTGTGAATATAATTACTTACATCTTTAGGATCAAGAATATTGATTCTGGATTGATCAGAAGGTGCAGACTTTGACATCTATAAAATTGAACCCATAATAGTGTCAGAATAAATTCATACTCAAATCAAAAAATAAAGTTTTGCAGTTCAATTCCCAAGCAAATGCCACCCATAGCACACAACGGTATTTTTTTTGTCAAGTTGCCTAGTGGCTGGAATTCACCTTTTAAAGGTGAATAAGTGGGAAGTCGCGGAATTCACCTTTTTGTCAAGCATGTTATTATTATCATATAATACTACTTATCCCTTATTAAAAAAATTAAAAATAAAAAAATTGTCATTTCACATATATTGAAAAAGTAGGAAGTTTATTTTATGTGTATATTCTATGTATAGATGATCTTAAAGTACCTTCTTGTATATAAATGTGTTTAACTCTGACTTCTCATCTCCCAATACACAACTTACTAGTACATAATTAGAGGTGTATTTAAATAATAATAATAATAATAATAATAATAATAACAACAACAACAATAAATGTGTCTAATAAATTGAAATAAGACTAATGTTTAAGGAAAAAATCAACACGGACTTATATTTAGGAACAGAGACAGTATATTCTGCATCTTTTCCTGTGCGGGAAAGTGGAAATATTGGACAAACCTTTGACAGGCCGTCAGTTAGGGACATAATTCGGGCTCCAGTTGGAGGTATCAGGGGCTCTGGAACCTATATGCCATAAAACTCTGTTAGAAAGAAAAAAAAAAACATTTTAAATGCATTTTAATTCATCAGCTCATTCAAATGGGGTGAAATATAACTTGCCTTAAATAAAGCACCACCTCGCCTGTCATACATGTACAAAATATAAAATGGTCAAGCCTAACATAAACCTAAAAAAGAAGCTAAATAATGGATGCTTATATCTAATCTAAAAATAGTTCCTCACCCGCCTAATTTCTTCCATTTTCTTCCTCCATATAAATTATTAACCCGTTCAGCTAAGTCACGGGTCAACTCCAAATGCTGCTTTTGATCTTCACCAACAGGAACAAAATCAGTCTGCAAATGCATGCTGTAATTTTGTAAGAATTATACTAACTCAAGGTAAATATAATATAATATCATAATGCATATCAAAGGTTTCAACAATTAATCAAGAAAGGTTACAATCAAATTAAGTAACACTGGCATATTTACTAGGTTTTTCAACTTTCACTATTGCATAATAAATCAGGGGGGAAATATAAGACAGAACATAAACTGTTAATTGTAAAATTCCAAGAGGAATGGTGTAAAAAACCACCTGATATAGAAGTATATCAGAAGCCATCAGAACAGGATAGGTCAAAAGAGCAACCCCAACTTCATCGTCTCCCTAAAATTCAATTCCAAAAGAACAAGTTATTTGGATGAATGAATAATACAAGCCAATGTGAGGAAAAGATAAAAACAAAAAATGAAGGTCCTGGTTTAGCAAATCTGCACTGGCTTAAAACAAGCAACATAGTACAATCAAATGGAAATAAAGTAGATACATATTTAGACGATACTAATTTAGAATAGTCTTCACCAGTTATCAATGCCTAAGCATCTGAACACAAATTGTTTCCTTACTTTAGCGGAAGAACAATAATAAATAACTTATTTCATTCCTTGCTTAAATGTGGTAATGTATATGTGCGCGTGCGCACGTGACAATTATTTTATTTCCTGATTGTTTACAAATAAAACAATCTTACTTTGAGGAGACCACTGTCAAGAAGGAAATGTATTGTTGACTTGTTAGAAAGAACGAAAGAATTAAAAAAAATTATTATTATGCAAAGCAAACTAGATCCACAAAATAGCAAAAATAATAAATTAATTAAAATGGAAATTAGAAATGCATACAGCTATAAACGCACCGCCTTGCGAGACTTCTCTTTAAACTGTATCATTCTGTTCAACCAGCCGATTGGTGTTATGGAACTTAGCAACCACATCAATTCTACATGTGCACGGACATGAGACTGGACAAAAACTGAAGCCTGTTTGCAGAAATGAATGTCATGTATCCTCAATGGACAAAGGTTCAGACATTTCCACCATAAATATTATTTATTTAAAAGATCTGAGCAAAAGTTGTAAAGAACCTTTGAAGGATCCACCCCACATGCCAAGTAAATAGCTGCAGTTGACTTTGTATCCTTAGATAGTTGTTGTCTGTCATGAGGTAATGTAATCTGTATGAGAAAATCTGAAGGGGTGAGAAATGGGACATTATTATTCAATGTCTAAATAAAACATGGAAGTTGGCTTTAATAATTAGGTACAATGAAGTACAAAAAGTTAGTCCTAAAATTCCTGTCAAGAAACCAATACAATTAACCGGGGTGTTTTAAGGTGTAACTGTGAAATGTGGACCCTTCAAATCTTTCTTTGACAGTGTTGCATAGTTTGTGTGCATGTGATTTCCATTGACCATGTTTTATATGTGGTACATCTTTGACCTACAAGTCGAGCTACTACTTAAATTCTAAACAAATTTCATTTGTGAGAAATTTGGATGAAGTTTGAACTATTAAAACAGAAACGGATATCTAAACTAGCACAAAGGTGGCTTAAACTACTCTAGATCTATATATCCTCGTCAATAAACAAATATGTGAATTTTTTTGGCCTGCTCAGTCTAATTGACAAGAAACCTAAAACTAATTAACCAAGTTTAAAAGCCAGTCTACATTTGCCCAATAATTATTAAACGGCCCAATAGCAAGTCTATGCTTGCAGAATAGTAAACTCGATAAAGCTCATAAGCGGCACAATTAGAAGGAAAATTATGAAACTCAAGATCATTTAATTTTCACATTACAGTGCATAGCAAAAGATCTAGTTATATGACCTCATCAAACAAAACAGAGAACGGAAAAATCCCCACCAGGAGTTATGAGTCTAGTTATTAGCAGAAGAAATATAGACATACCGCATGCAGATCCACAATGAAATAAAGAGTATCATAGGCATCCTGCAACAAATTGAAATAAATGTTAATTCTTAAAAATAAAAAAGTCTTGTATATATTTGTGAATAAAAAAACACTTAGTATTGGACTGGACTCGACTCAATTAATTCGGGTACATTATATAAGCAAACCATACTCATTGGTCTAAGTAACAATATCCTACCCTAATAATAGAAGGATTTAACAAAGAGAAATGCATGTAATTCAAACCGAAAGTGTGCTTAATTGACAATTCATGAAGGTGGCTTAAATTGAGTGTTCAATCGCAATAAACCTGAAGAGCAACCCAATTCTTGATGGCGCCGAAATAATTCCCAAGGTGAATTGAGCCGGTAGGTTGAACTCCTGAGGCAACTCGTTTCCTGTGGAAAAAGAAGTTAGTTAGTTAGTTAGTTGCATAAACGTGAAATTGAAATGAGAATTGAATTGAATGTGAATTACTTGATGGAGGTTGAGGTAGGTGTTGGAGTATCGGGAGAGGTAGAGGAGAGAGTGGTGCAGCATCGAATGGTGGTTCTGAGGCGAGAACGAAGGAGCGTTGAAGCTGCACACGACCTGTTTGATGAAATGAAAATGAAAAGAGGGGATAAGAAAGAGAGTGAATGAGTAAGTGTATACCGTACAGTGAAGGAATGAAGCATGACGGAAGCGCGTACTGAGAAAGAACACCCATCTTGTCTTCTCTTCTGCGCACTACTACACCTTTGAATGTTGATTGTGTTCGCTTTCGATATATGTTAAAATGAGGTGAGATAAACGGTTGTGGTTGAATTGAAAAAGATCCGGACTCACTGCTTTGACGCGGGAAAGGTATGTGTCTTTCAAACAATCTTGTCCATTTGATGAATCGTGTGCTCCTTAACTTGCCACGTGCCATTCTTTCTATTTTTTTTCCTCAAATCCTATGTTTTGTTTTGGTCAAAATTTGATTTTGGTATAATCTATTATCAATCTAATACAAATCAATTGCATGGTTTGTCAATAATGCCCTTTCATTTTAAATAATTTACACTAACATAAGGTTATTTCAATAAATAAGTAATGTATCACTTTGATTGGCCGAATTAATCACCTTCTCTCTTTTCTTTTTTCACACTTTTTCATTTTCACACTTTCCACACTTCTCTCTCTCCCTATTTCCATCACTCTCTCTAGGGGTGGGCATCGATTAGGGCCGGTTCGAATACGGGTCCAAAACTCCCAACCGAACCAACCCACAGGTGAGATTTACTGGCCCAATTCCCGATCGGATTAGTGTTCAGTTTTTCGGGTTTGGATTGAATCGGATTTGGGTATAAGAACCAGTTAATCTCGGGTTCAGTTATTAATTGGGCTAACTCAATTTTTAGGTCCAAATCTAAAATTCATTAATTTTTTAAGACTTTTTAAGGACTCACTCTTAATGAGTCTGTTCAGAATTTTAGTTCACTTAAAATTTAAAACAGAATTTCACTTTTTAAAAATTATCACATTAAATTTTTTTTATTTTAAAAATTGGATTATCTTTTAAGTTGGATTAATTTTGACTAATTTTATATTTTACATTCTAAATACAAAATCAAATAAATAACCAAAATAGAAAATCAAATAGCATTTATATTTTTTTTATGAGATATTAAATCTATAAAAAAACTCATATTAAATAAGCCAAATACAAAACCCAATAAATTAACCATAATACACAATTAAATAATAAAAGTTAAAATAAAACTAATTTAGTCCAAAACAAGTTATTTTTCATTATGTGCCTCTGATTTTACCTCTACATCTGTCATGTTATAACAAAAAAACACAATTAATTAATTAGTTGAAATAAAAAAAGACAATTTTATAAACCAAATCTTATAAACCTCAAAGCTAAAGTAGATATTGAATGTCAATGTTTTTCCATTGTAAATATATTAAATTCTTAGATCAATAAAAAGATTTTAAGCACTTAAAAAACAGTAAAATAAGATTTATGAATGTCTAACTTTTAATAGCAAGAATAATTAAAACAATCAAAATTCACCACATCTCAATTTACTAATATAAATAGAATAACACTAATTTTAAACCTGCAACTTTTTAAATCAAAGAGTCATATTACATATAGATACTCATAAACCAATCCTAGTGGAAATCTGCAACAAAACCAATGTAGAAAAAGAACAACTATTTGAAGAACGTTAACTTATATTCAGCAACTTATATTTGAAAAGATCATTCATATTATACAAATGCATCAAACTTATAATCTATGTATTGAATTTTTTTTTAAACAGAAAAAGAAATTCACCTCTCCAATTAAATTAAATCTTACAAAAGCAAATTGCTAATAAATAAGTTACTGTATGTAACAAAAACACATTAGATAATCAACAAACCTTTGGATCTAATGCACATTAAACTTGTTTTTTTTATTATTATAATATTAACAACCAAATCACCAAATAAAATAAAATAAAAATCTACAAACCTGTTTTTTACCCGACTTTTCTGCTTTATGTAGATATTGGATCTAATGCACTAGTAGGCTCATCCAACATCAAAATCATCAAAATCATAAAATACAAATTATTAACCATGAATACAATTAACAATGAATAATCAAGTAACACATTAACCATGAATACAATTATTAACCATGAATACATTAACAATAAATTCAAAGCTTCAAAAGATTTACAATTATTCTTGCTATTTGCATGCTCTCAGATCCAACTCCATGCATTCTCACAGATTTTGCTTCTGCTTGTTTCAAAGTGCTTCGATGTAGACAAAAATAAACTAAAGTTAGGGGAAAACTCAAAACAAAAGCATATTTTACATAAAGAATATGTTAGTGAAGCAAATTAAACCCTAACAGAATGTATCAGATTAACAAACATAATAATAAACTTAAACTTAAACTAACTATATTAACTTAAATCCTAACAGAATGTATCAGATTAACAAATCAAATCGTAATAACAATAGTTGTCTTTCTCCAATATTTCTTCAAATCCAACCCTAATAAATTCAATGCAACATAAAATAATCATTTTAAACATAAGGGAAAATAGTACAAAAACATTGCAGTCCAAAACACTTAAACCCTAACTATTTTAACAGATAACCAAACAAATTGTAACACTAAATTCCAACTTACAATCACTTTTTTCACAGCTCCTTCAACCCATAGTGGCTTAGATCAACCATATTGCTTCAAGTGCTTCTGCAAAATTAATATTCAGGTTTGATAGTGCTTTGTTAGCAAAATAAATAAATTAAATGGAACATATAAATAACATAAAAGTTAAGTCAAATAAGAGGGAAAAAAGAGGTTTGATAGCCAGTGAAGTCATAGATCTGAAATAATGAGAGAAGGCAAGAAACTTAATCAAAAGCCATGGACAACTAGAGAAAGAAAGCATCAGATGGAGGATTTGTATGAGAAACATTGAGTGACAGCAAAAAGCTTTATGGAAGACGATGGACATTAAGAACGAAAACCCTAAAATGAAAAACAAAGTTAGAGAACGGCAACCCTAAAATGAAAACCAAACATTACAGAGACAATGTAAATTTACAACCTTAATTTAACCTTATGAATGTTCACATTGGGCCAAGGATTGAGGGTCAACTTGGGCCAAGAGGAATTAAAGTCCAACTCTCAGTGTACTTTCGGTCAGATTCGGATTCTGACGGGCCAAATATTACCAACCAAGCCCAATCAAAAGTATCTGATATCACCCTATTTAATGGCCCGCTTGGATCCGTGACCCGAAACAATCCGACCTGCCATCAAAAATCCAGTTCAGATCGGACGGATACTCTCGGACGGTGTTTGTTTGTCCACCCCTAACTCTCTCTTCCCTCCCTTACCCTATTTTCGTCATTCTTTCTTCCCTCCCTGACCTCATCTTCTCTCTTACCTCATATCTTCTTATCTTTTCACTGTAAACAAATTTGAACCCCATTCTTTCATTTTTGTTTCTCCATTTTTCATTAACACCTAACACAACCCATCAAAAGACATTAAACACAAAGTATTTCAAATAGACCTTATACTCTATAAACTTCGTGGAGTGAGTGAGATTACCACTTAGAAGAAAATCACAACACGAGTTCGATGAACGTATGGAAGAAGATTCGACAAGAAGAGGATACTAGAAAAGAGCATCTCGCAAGATTCGAACAGGTAGTATTTGGATGATTTTAATTTTAGGGTTTATCAATTTTCTAAACTATATGCTAAAATTTCTTCATTTTCTTTAAACACAAGCGTAGACTTGAACGTGAAAAAGGGAGAAGAGAAGTTGTAACACCCTTCTACCCCACAAACAATTTTAGAAAAATAATTCATATTATCAGAGTAACATCAATGAGAAAGGTGCCGCATATATTCAAAACATCATTTAGTAATCATTATCCTGTCCCGTAACACGGGTTACACCACTGTTCTCATCATAAAATTCACAACTACGTAGCGGTAATCATACTTTAAATTCAAATCAATAAAATGCTTCATAAAGGAATGTATCCAATCAAAATAACATCAACAATATGAAAATTCAAACATAAACCAAAAGAACACGAGGTTCACAAATAATTCCCAACCCGATGTTACATGACACAAAGCAGGACACCTCTAAACACTACTAAGAACAACGATAAGCAAAAACACTCCAAGGCTACATCCTCCAGCACCGCAAACCTACTCTTGATCATCTACAAGTTACCCACATAAGAGGCAATGTTTCCAAGCAGGCAGGGTGAGAAATCACAATCCATTATAATAATATATTGACATGGAAAATAAACAGAATAAGCAACAACAACGTCATAGCATCATCAACAAATCTCCACAACACAATCACATTTACATCATTCATATGCAATGTCAACTATAATGAAATGCAAAGAATGCATATGGTACCGATTCAACGTGGATGGTCACTGGCCATCAACCCTCCAAAAGGAGCACAACATAATCAACATATCACTTCAATCCGCACAATGGGATTGAAGCTACCAATAGGCCGAAGCCCCAACATAAAATGCTATGAAATGCAATGATGCTAATTCTCCTCAATTCATCAAAAATCAACATGTGCATCATTCATTTCATATTTAACAAGTAATCATCATACAATCATGTTTTATCATACATACGACAGCAAAACAACAAGACAGCAAAAATCAGCAAGAGAAAACATCAAAAATAGCAAAAATAGCAAAACAGTTGCCTGACGCGGCCGCCCGTGTCCTGTGACACGGCCCGTGTCAGAAGGCCTGCACTAAAAACCCAAAACAGAAAAATTACAGCAGAAACAGTAGCCTGACACGGCCACCCGTGTCCTGTGACACTGCCCGTGTCAAGAGCTCTGTAACAAAAATTTTGTTTGCCCGCAATCAGCAAGCTGACACGGGTGCCCGTGTTGTGTGACACGGCCCATGTCAGGATGCGACAAAATCCCGATTTTCCAAAAAAGTGATTTTTCTGCTGCGTTTTTGACTCAAAATACCTCAAAATTCAGTGTTGTCCAATACGAAATTTGACCAAAAGACTCACACAATACACATACATCAAATACACCAATTTGTTTCACTCATTCTCATCACAACACTCACTCCTAACACAATCTATATCATCAAACACCACAATTACTCAAGAATCCACAAAACCTAATCTATTCATAAACCAATTCCTATAAAATTATAATAAACCGTGAGAACTCCCCATACCTTAGAGAAATCCGTAGCTTCCTTCCTTCTGTAAGATTCCTCAGCAATCTTCAAGTCTTATGGCTCTTCTCCTTCTCTTCCTCTATATTCTTCACAAAACACGATAAGTTAGAATTGATCGGTCTTCTCCTCTTTAGACAACATATCCCAGTTTATGAACTTCCAACTCTACCCTTACTCTTTTTCCTTTATGACCACATTGCCCTTTTTCTTAATATTTTTAATAATAATAATAATAGTATAAATAATACACTAATTATTTATTCTATTAAATTATTTAAAAATACTCTTTTGATCCAAAATTCTCCAAAATTACTAAAACTTCTCAATTCCTTCTAAATTAATTAAATAAATAAATAAATGATTAATTTAGATTTTCGGGGCGTTACAACTCTCCCCTACTTTAAGAATTTTCGTCCTCGAAAATTACCTGAAGTAAACAGAGTCGGATACGACTCTTCATCTGATCTTCACGCCCCCAAGTCCAACTCTCACCAGCTGGTCCGCCCCACAATACCTTCACTAAAGCAATCTCTTTACCTCGCAGTTGCTTCAATTCTCGACCATCAATCCTCGCAGGCAAAGCTTCCACTGTCAGGTTATCCCTCACCTGAACATCATCCATTTGAATCACATGTGACGGATCCGGAATGTACTTCCTCAACTGTGACACATGAAACACATCATGTAAATTTGCAAGTGACGGTGGTAAAGCCACCCGATAGGCAACCTCTCATATCCTCTGCATAATCTGATACGGACCAACAAAATACGGAGTTAGCTTTCTAGACTTCAAAGCTCGTCCCACACCAGTCATCAGAGTAACTCTTAAGAACACGTGATCTCTCTCTTGGAATTCAAGTGTTTTTCTTCTCTTATCATGGTAACTCTTCAGATGACTCTGCGACGTCTTCATCTTTTCCTGAATCATTTTAATCTTCTCCGTTGTCTCTTGAACAATCTCAGGTCCAAGTACAAAACTCTCTCCCGACTCATACCAACACAAAGGAGTTCGACAAGGTCTACCATACAACGCCTCATATGGAGCCATCCCAACACTAGCGTGAAAACTGTTGTTGTATGTAAACTCAATCAACGACAAGTGACTATCCCAAGATCCTCCTAGATCCAGCACACAAGCCCTCAGCAAATCTTCTAAAGATTGGATTGTTCTTTCCGTCTGACCATTCGTCTGCGGGTGATAAGCAGAACTCATCCTCAACTTAGTACCCAAAGCATCCTGTAAACTCTTCCAAAACCTCGACGTAAACCGCAGATCTCTATCCGACACAATACTCGAAGGTATTCCATGCAACTTCATAATTTCATCAATATAAATCTCAACTAACTTCTGCATAGAATGATTAATCTTCATCGGCAAGAAATGCGCCGACTTAGTTAACCTATCCACAATCACCCATATCGAGTCATTACCTCTTGCAGTCTTCGATAACTCAGTCACAAAATCCATGGAAATGCTATCCCATTTCTATTCAGGAACTTTCAACGACTGCATCATACCTGAAGGCTTCTGATGTTCAATCTTGGACTTCTGGCAAGTCAAACATGCATAACCAAATCTAGTAACTTCCTTCCTAAAAATATTCTTCTTAGGTTCTGAAACACACGCTTTGTTTCCGAATATCATGCACCTTTCACATCAACTCGAGATTTCACTACTAATTCGTTGGTTAACCAACGCCATTTGATCAATCAATCTCAATTCAACTCTAAATCATAGTCTTTAATAACTCAAGTCAAACAAATAATACCTCCAAATCTCATCACTAACATTACAGTTATTGGTTCCTAATCATGCGTAGGATTATTTCCTCTATTGGTTTCCAGTAGTCTCGACTCATAAGTAATAACACTCTTAAGGCCCATCTTAAACGTATCACAATGCACCAGATAAAACACATTCTAATTAATCAAAATCAATACCGAAGCAGTAGTCAACTTCTTTAATCACACGAATTCTCTTCACATGCCACGTCTCACACATAAGCTCGGCCTTTGCACATTCACCAAGTTAATGGTAACCGCACTTAGAAAAATCCCCAATGATTCTTTGATAGTAACCATCTAAACCACGAAACTTCGAATCTCAATCACGGACTTCAGAATTCCTCACCGCAACACCACACTATCCTTAGAAGAGTTTACAACAATCTCAACACTAGAAATTACAGTCCAAGAAAACTCGCTTCTTTTAATTAGAACCCTCACTTCAACAACCACTCGCAATCCACTAATCCAAATTCCACATCGTTAACCATAACGACCCACAAGATGTAATACTCCTGAGTTATGAACGTACAAATTCATTTCACTCCTTGTCTCATCACTTTAGAATCTCATTCACTCTTAGGCCGGAACATAACCATGTCGTTACCATTGCCATCAACACCGTCATAATAACATCAACATAACCTATAACACCGATAATTCTGTCTTACCACATTAATTCCATAATATTGGGATTCCTCAAACGAACATCTACCTCAATACTTCTACCGACATGGTAGTAACACGAAAACTTTTCTCATATCACTTTCATTCTAGAATGTCCAATGGCGTGCATCATTTTCGCAAGCTTCTGATGCTTGATCCTTAACTCCAATAAGTCGTATTCACATGATACACATTACGCTTCAGCTGCACACTCTGATCACCTATCAACCCCACAAGCTTCACATTTAGCCTCTGACTCTCTTAAATCAATGGGAAACGACTAGCTTCCCGATAGGACGCCTATTTACTTCACACACTGTCAAACTAGCAAGACAAGTCTCTCTCATACTCGCTTGGCATCACACAATTATTAGGTATCTCCAACTTAGGACATGCTATAATACCTGAAATTCTGGTACCAGATATGTGATGTTATGTGTGATGTCACAACAACACACTCTGCAATGGACAATGTAAAACAACAAAAGAAACACACAGAATTGTTTACCCAGTTCAGTTTAACAACTTAATCTGGGGGCTACCAAGCCATGGATGAAATTCACTATTAGTAGAATTAATTTACAGACTCAACAACCTAGTTGACAATCTCCTAAACTTAATTCTTACTAATGAACTTTCTACCTAAGAGCCCACTTAGGTATGAGAACACTACTCAATCCCTAAAACCTCTCAAAGATCAAACACTTTGAGAAACACCTTGATCCTGCTTCACAACTTTGATCAAGTTACAAAACTCTCTTGCTTCACAGCTCTAGAGAGGACAGATTACACTCACCAATTCACACTAGAATGGTTAACACAATACTCGTACAAAGACAATGATCGACACTCAGTCTATGCTCTCTCTCTTCTGTCATTTTCTTCCTTTGGTTGATGCGCTTTATATAGCTATATGATCTGGTCTTGGACCTGCTACAATATCTGACCTGATTTGTTATTTAAAACTGAATCTTCAAAATAGATTTTATCCCCAAAATCTTTTTAAATCTCAGTCTTTAAACCTTCCTACAAATCTGCATCAAATCTCTATGCAACAGAGAATATCTATCCCAAGATATCCGCAACCAATGAGACTAACAACTCTCCCAATATCCAGCTAAAACGCAAACTCTAACAACATCACTAAACCTGATGTTATTAACCTTTTGTAGACCTGATGTCACAACATCACATGTGACATCAGACTTCACAACTTCAACAAGCTAAACACTTAACATACACCGATGTTAAGAATCAATGTTAAGACATCACCCATGTGACATCAACACTGAAAAACTTTATTTTACCAAAATTCTAGCCAATCCAAGAACCAACAATCTCCCCCTTTGGCTAATTTTGGCTAAAACAATCTCTGCAACATCAGAGACTTTAGCTGCGGATAAACATGAATATTTTATCAACTTTCGCAGTAGTATTTCTTCATAACAGCTTCAGAAAACTTTCAGCATGCTGCACACACACTCCAATACTCTGCTGCACTCCAATACTTCAGCACTAACTAGTAGCAGCAATTGGCAAGCTCCCCCTCAAAGCAAGAATCAGCATACCAGCAACTGTTCAACATAGAGCAAACTCCCCCCAATTTCAGCATCACACTAGCTGCACTCCTTAGCATTGCACAATGGCTAATTCTTCTTCTTGGCATTGCAACACCTTGACTAACTCTTGGCTAACTCTCCCCCTTTTTAGCCACAATTGAACAAACCTCAACATGTAAGTCCTACTCACTACAGTTAGTCCTAAACTAGCTCTCATTGTCAGTCTAAAGACAGCATGCAAGATAAGACAAATCATAGAACATAAATAGTGAATAAACAGGCACAATATTCAAATTACATATTAGGCACATCAAGTGCAGCAAACAGCAAAAATAAAACTAAACTACTATCTAGAAACAGCAGCAAGCAAAACTAGTCTTCATCAGAGCTGACACCATCTCCACCATCAGTTCTAGGACCACCTTCTTCAGAACCTGGTTCTTCAACATCATCATCACCTTGTTCCAAGGATTTGATCATCTACTCAATTCTCAACTTCCTAGCAGTGCTAGTACTGATAACCACATCAAGATCCTTGCATGTTGCCTTCAATTCTTCAATCAACTCAGCTTTAGTCCTGGCCTTTTTAACACCAGAACTTGATGTTACAACAATGTCTGGAACATGATTTCCAGCAAACAACTTAGGATGCAAGGACAAGGCTGACTCCCTCTTGCAAGCTATATCTGAACTTATTAAAGTTTCAGGATGTTGCTCCGAGATGATTCCACAAACAAGGGATGGGAATGCTATAGGTAGCTTGATAGCATTTGTTTCAGCATGTTTCACCACTTGCTCAAAGATGTAGCTTCCATAGTCAAACTTGATCTTCTTCCCAACAGCATAGATAAACCTACCCAATCCAACAGCTATTGTTGTCTTGTGGTTTGTTGGCACCCAGTTGGCTATTCCAATTCTGTGAAGAATGGCATACTTGATGCTAAGTTTACTAGCTTTCAACTTCCCTTTCAATGGCCAAACCTTTACCTGACCAGCTGTAATCTCTTTACATATTTCATTATCAGTCATCTCAAGTTCACTATACTCTTCATCATCTCTTCCCAGATACTTATTGATAGTACTAGGAGAGAAATTAATGCACTTTCCTCTCACATAGACTTTCATGAAATCAATGCTCTTTTTATCAGCAATTTTTCCAGAAATGTTGACAACAAATTCTTTGACAAGACCCTTATAGCACTTAGGAAATTTGGTCACAGTCTTCACCAACCCAGCCTCATTAACCAGCTCCATAATATCCTTCATCTTTAAAGCTTCTTTCCCAAGCTCCCTCTCTAGGGCCAGTCTTCTCTGACATACAAATTTCCACATTGATGCACTGCTGGCATAATGAAAGGAAATGTTGTCAACTGGTACTTCAGGGACTTTGTCAGAGATTCTCTTCAAAATTATTCTTCTGACAGGTGTGATGTCATGAGCATCATCCTCAACATCAAAGTCAGAATCAGAGCTTCCCTGATCTTCCTCTTTTTGGAGGATGTAGCAACCTTGCTCCAAGGTTTTGTAGGACCAACAACAACAGTTTTCTTCTTGCCTTCAGAAGACTTCTTTGGAGAGGATTCAACAGTCTTTCCTTTCCTTGTCTTCAGTTTCTTAGCAATACTTGGAACAACTTTTCCAATGACCTCATCATCAGATAAATCAACCACATTGATCACATCCTCATTCTTTTCTTCACCAGGAGTAGCTTCAACAGGTGATGGTCTAACATCCCCCTTAACATTTGCTTCCTCATGCACATCATCTTCTTCCACTCCCACTTCAGAACCTTCAATAACAGACATAGCAAGTCTATGAAGATTTGTAGCGGCACTTTGCATGTCCTCTTTTTCCCTTTCAGAATGTTCAGCAGGCATTTGCCTCAGTGGTCTAGATATACCCTTTATAGGAAGCCCTTTCTCAAAGATCTTATCGATAATCTGACCTAAGCTTTTGTCAACATCTACCTTTTCTTCAACAGTTTGAGAAGTGGATGACCTAGGTGCTGTTTTATCACTAAATAGAATACTAGTAACAAGCTTCTTTGTTTCATTATCTCTAAAGATAGTCGCAGCCCTTTTTGAAACAAGTTTAGAAGGTCTAGATTTACCTGACTCTGGGAGCATCATAGAGATGGGTTCTACATTCAACGCTTCTTCTGCAGACCCCTCTTCTGAAGAAACCCTAGCCTTATCTCGCGAAGAGCTTTGAGAAACAAATTTCTTTGATGGATAAGACATCTGGTTTGACATGGTTCCCTTTAGGCAGTATGAGTTCAGAGACAGATGATTTTTCTTGTTGAAGGAGACGAACAGTCGGGAGATATGATCCTTGATGAAACGTGATATTGCTACAAAAAGGAATGATGGTCTAAGGTATGGCGCCTGATTTTGAGTATCCCTTAAAGACCAATCAATGAGTTTCTCCCTCCAAATTAACTTTCCTTTTAAAAATTTAAAAGGATTCACATTAAGAGTAATTAACCCTAATTGACCTTTCAGCAGACTTTCACACTTGTTGTCACAATCTGATGTTACAACATCAATTTTAACATCACCAGATAAACTGTCCACTTGAGGTACCCATTGATAGCAGTTATCTCTGGATCTTATTCCCTTCATCACTACCTCATTCTGCTCATTTGTCACCACACACTCATCTTTGGTGTAGCTGACCTTATATCCATCATCACAAAGCTGACTTATGCTAATCAAGTTAGCATTCAAACCTTTGACAAGAAGCACATTGTCAAGTTCAGGTCCACCATGACACTTTACTTTTCCAACACCTTTCACCACCCCTTTCTCTCCATTTCCAAAAGTAACATCAATTGAGGAGCAAGAATTTACATCCACCAATTGGTTTTTGAAACCAGTCATGTGCTTTGAACAACCACTGTCAAAGTACCAACCATCCTTAGCAGAGTGTCTATCTAAAAAGTGAGCCAATAGACACTTAACCTCTTCTTTAGGAACCCACTGCTTAACAACTTCGGGCCTATTATCCTTCTGTCTGGGTTGAGGGTTAGACTTGGGATAACCATGTAGCTTGAAACAAGAAAACTGCATGTGTCTAAATCTGCCACAGTAAAAGCACCTAACTCTGTCTTCTCTGAAGTGGTTAAACCTTCTGCCACCTTGATGATGATAATGCTGTGGCTACCACCCATAATGTTGTCTTCTTCTCCCATAGTTTGACTGTCTTCTATGGTAAGGATGTTGTCCTTTTGGCTGTCTTCTATGGTGATGAGGCTTCCTTCTTCCATAATAATAAGGCACATCATTATTATATCCATAGCCATGCATGTTTCCCTGATGTTGAGACATCTGATGGAACATGTTCTGTTTGAACCTAGAAGCCTGCATGCTCTTATGATATTGTGGAGGCATATATTGCCTAGCTCCAAAAACATGTGCCTTCCTTTGATGAGGACCATGAGCATGCCTCTTCCCAATATTTTGAGGTTGTGGATGAGCAACCTGCTTAGGTTTAGGATCCTGTCTCTTTGTGTGATGTTGAGACATTGGTTGAGACATCTCCTTCTTGGTTCCTGAAGTGCTTGCTTCAGCAGATACTTTTTCCTCAACCACAAATCCTATGCATGACTTATCTCCAGCAACCTTTTCTGTCTGAAGGATCTTATCAAGTGTGTCTGTACTAAAGTTCAGCATCCTAACAGATTTGGTCATATGATCAAGATGAGCTTTGACTAATAAGACTTCATTTTCCAATTCAGCTTTAGCAGTCTCAAGCTGAACAATCTGTTTCTTCTGTTTTTCACTTTCTTGACAGATTTCTGCACTCTTCAGACAAAGCTCTTGATAAGTGGATGTTAACTCCTCAAAAGTCAGTTCCTCATCACTTGAATCACCATCAGAAACAACTATTCCAGTTAAAGCTTTGACATGTTTGGCTGACTCTCCTTTACTTTCACTGTTAGAGTCTGACCAAGAAACTGTCATTCCTTTCTTCTGCTTCTTCAGAAATGTGGGGCATTCTTTCTTAACATGTCCATAACCTTCACACTCAAAGCATTGAATCCCTTTGTCTTGAGCGGTCTTCTCTTCATCCTTCTCCTTTGACTTGCTGATGTCAGAGGAGATATTCTTGACATTAGGTTTGTGGTTCTGATTCATCCTCTTGAAAACCTTGTTAAACTGTCTTCCCAGCATAACAATGGCCTGAGACAGCTCCTCCTGAGAATCATCCTCTTTCCCTTTCTTGGCTTCATCAGAACTGGAGACTAAAGCTATACTCTTGGACTTCTTCTCAGGCTCTTCTTCACTTAACCCTAGCTCAAATGTTTGAAGAGATCCAATAAGCTCATCAACCCTCATTTTGCTGATGTCTTGAGCTTCTTCAATTATAGTCACCTTCATCTTGTACCTCTTAGGAAGGGACCTAAGGATTTTCCTTACAAGTTTTTCTTCTGACATCTTTTCTCCAAGAGCACTGGATGCATTGGACAGCTCAAGAATACTCATGTGGAAGTCATGGATAGTCTCATCTTTCTTCATCTTCAGACTTTCAAACTTTGATGTTAGAAGCTGAAGTCTTGACATCTTAACTCTAGATGTTCCTTCATGTGTAGCCTTCAAGATATCCCATGCTTCCTTAGCAACTTCACAAGTATTGATCAACCTGAATATGTTCTTGTCCACTCCATTGAAAATAGCATTCAACGCTTTGGAATTACCAAGGGCAAGCTCATCTTCTTCCTTGGTCCATTCTTCTTCAGGTTTCAGTTTCGAGCTGCCTTCTTTTTCTTTACCAGCATCATCTTTCTCAACAACAACAGGTGCTTTCCATTCTTTTATGATAGCCTTCCAAGCCCTGCTGTCCAAGGATTTCAAAAAGGTAATCATCCTTGGCTTCCAATAATCATAATTAGAGCCATCCAAAATAGGGGGTCTGTTGACAAATCCTCCAACTTTTTTGTCCATCTTTACTAGAAAGTATCAGCCCTATATCTCACCCAGATGCAGAGCAAGATGCCTGCTCTGATACCAATTGAAATTCTGGTACCAGATATGTGATGTTATGTGTGATGTCACAACAACACACTCTGCAATGGACAATGTAAAACAACAAGAGAAACACACAGAATTGTTTACCCAGTTCAGTTTAACAACTTAATCTGGGGGCTACCAAGCCAGGGATGAAATTCACTATTAGTAGAATTAATTTACAAACTCAACAACCTAGTTGACAATCTCCTAAACTTAATTCTTACTAATGAATTTTCTACCTAAGAGCCCACTTAGGTATGAGAACACTACTCAATCCCTAAAACCTCTCAAAGATCAAACACTTTGAGAAACACCTTGATCCTGCTTCACAGCTTTGATCAAGTTACAAAACTCTCTTGCTTCACAGCTCTAGAGAGGACAGATTACACTCACTAATTCACACTAGAATGGTTAACACAATACTCGTACAAAGACAATGATCGACACTCAGTCTATGCTCTCTCTCTTCTGTCATTTTCTTCCTTTGGTTGATGCACTTTATATAGCTATATGATCTGGTCTTGGACCTGCTACAATATCTGACCTGATTTGTTATTTAAAACTGAATTTTCAAAATAGATTTTATCCCCAAAATCTTTTTAAATCTCAGTCTTTAAACCTTCCTACAAATCTGCATCAAATCTCTATGCAACAGAGAATATCTATCCCAAGATATTCGCAACCAATGAGACTAACAGCTCTCCCAATATCCAGCTAAAACGCAAACCCTAACAACATCACTAAACCTGATGTTATTAACCTTCTGCAGACCTGATGTCACAACATCACATGTGACATCAGACTTCACAACTTCAACAAGCTAAACACTTAACATACACCAATGTTAAGACTCAATGTTAAGACATCACCCATGTGACATCAACACTGAACAACTTTGTTTTACCAAAATTCTAGCCAATCCAAGAACCAACAATACCAAATGCATCACAAATTATCTCATTCCATTTAAAGTCTCTATCCACATAGAAGACTTTAACGACGCCCATAAATATTTGGTTTTTCTTCCAAATCTCTCTACATCAAGGACCCATATATTTTCACATTTGAATCTCATTCCGAATCGCAAATCTCAATAATATCATTTCATATCCGGTTGCCATAAAAACCCTTTTTAATTCTCCCTGACCCAAGTTGGTTTCTTTACAAGCATGATACCAATTTCTCTCTTGAATTTGTTTTTCTCTTAACATTACCATCACAAAAGCTACCTCCACCCTAATCATCCCCATTCAACATAAGTTGCATTTCACTGCATTTCTCCGATACCGTCGCATTCTTTCTAATACCAACATTTCACTCCTTAACAACATCTTACACTTGTCCTCATCTTACCCATTTTTTTTTGCAAGAATCGTTCAACTTCAAACACGATTATCTCCCTCAATGCAGACCTCCCTGGTATAAAATCATATTCCAAAATGAAGAAAAATTCATGTGGATTCCAGAAATTCAATAATCGCTTAAATCCGAGTTACGAGTAAAAAGTTATCGTCCTTGCAATGGAGGCTGGTCAAGAAATCTCGTATACAAATTTCCACCAAAATCAGCACCAGACCCAGATATTCAAACGCGTTTTTATCTCTATTCGAAAACATGCCGAAGACAAAATTTATATGCAAACTGTAGAGAATTTCGTAAGCTTTCCAAAAATTCCAGAATCGCTTCCATCGGATCTACCAGCAAAAAGTTATGCCCCCATTTCTGAAGGTTGTTCTATAACTACGAAAATAGGAACCGGAAATTGATAAACATGAGTTCTACCTCTCTCTCTTGCTTCTAAGATCCTCCAACTATTCTTGTTTTTCATCCAATTCCAAAAATAATCCGACATTAATCCAATTATACTGAAAACATACTAGCCTATCAGTTGATCCATCAAATCGTCAACATTTTTTTTCGGAGGAGATCCTTATTTTCAATCATCTCCTTAACCCGCCGTCATTAATCTCCTCACATCTTATAAAACCATCATCATACACATACACTCATATAAGCTTCACTCTCTAAGAGTCATCTTCCTCGTTTATCCGGTAAAACACCATTTCTCCACTGTCTCCAACTCTAATCTACACTCCAGAGGCAAATCGCAATTATACTTCACTTGCATATCACTATTCGTCACATTACTCTCTATCCTCCGAGAAGTAACATCAACCATACCGGCTTGTTCTCCCTCTAGGAATCTCAAACTTGACAGGCAACTAAGAATTCGTGAATCTGTACTCTTGTCAGTTCGCGACATTACAACTCCAACAACACTTGTACTCTTACCCTTAATATCACCTTGAGTCAACTCCTCACACCAGAAACATCTCCGGGAAGCAAACTTCTCCCCCACTTGTTTCAAACCAACACAGGGAGCCAACGGTTAGAAAACAAACAAGTACCGACAGTGTTCACACACATGTCGCGTACTAAGGAATAAACAACATAGATAACCTGGCCGGACAGACCGACCTGCTCTGATACCACTAATGTAACACCCTTCTACCCCACAAACAATTTTAGAAAAATAATTCATATTATCAGAGTAACATCAATGAGAAAGGTGCCACATATATTCAAAACATCATTTAGTAATCATTATTCTGTCCCGTAACACGGGTTACACCACTATTCTCATCATAAAATTCACAACTACGCAGCGGTAATCATACTTTAAATTCAAATCAATAAAATGCTTCATAAAGGAATGTATCCAATCAAAATAACATCAACAATATGAAAATTCAAACATAAACTAAAAGAACACGAGGTTCACAAACAATTCCCAACCCGATGTTACATGACACAGAGCAGGACACCTCTAAACACTACTAAGAACAACGATAAGCAAAAACACTCCAAGGCTACATCCTCCAGCACCGCAAACCTACTCTTGATCATCTGCAAGTTACCCACATAAGAGACAACGTTTCCAAGCAGGCAGGGTAAGAAATCACAATCCATTATAATAATATATTGACATGGAAAATAAACAGAATAAGCAACAACAACGTCATAGCATCATCAACAGATCTCCACAACATAATCACATTTACATCATTCATATGCAATGTCAACTATAATGAAATGCAAAGAATGCATGTGGTACCGATTCAACGTGAATGAACACTGGCCATCAACCCTCCAAAAGGAGCACAACATAATCAATACATCACTTCAATCCGCACATAGATTATCTTGTCCTTAGGTACCCACTTTCTGGGTCCTTTCTTGTTAGCTTTCCCAGAGTGTTTCACAACTTTGGGCTTTTGTGCAACAAGATAATCAAGTGGAATTTGTGCATGATATTTAACTTTAGAAATAGACTTCTGTGTCAGTTGGGGTTTTTGTGCAAGCTCAAAGCAAACAATCTCAGTGCTAGAAGACACTAAATGGTCATAGAGAGGTTTTGGTTTAACACTTTGACTTTCATCAATGTCAGATAATTATGTACATCCTAAACCTTTCTTACCATTTCTGCTTACTCCATAGATCATGGAAGCAATCTTGCTTTTATTTATGCTTTTAGCAAGAAAATACTGGAATTCTCTATCATACTTGTAGATACAGCTTGTGTCAGAGACATTAGAGATTAATTCTTCTTCTAATTTAGCAACTTTGCTTTTTAAGGCATAATTACTATTTTTTAAGCAAAAAATGTTTTCATTTAGAGAAGAGTTATTCTGCTCAAGCTTATCTTTTTCCTCATAAGCAATTACAATAGATTTTTTAAGATCTTTGCATTTACTCTAAAGACTTTGATATTTTTCCAGTATTTCTGATAGACGTGACTCTAATTCATAACGAGATAGTTTAAATAATACCTCTGAGTCTGAGTCTGAGTCTGAGTCTGATTCTGGTTCTGATGATATTCTGTCTTCTGGTTCTCCAGAAACTTCATCTTCAGTTGTTGCTACCAGCGCAACATTTGCTTGTTCTTCATCAGATTCCTCTTCTTCAGAATCAGAGTCGTCCCAAGTTGCCATTAGACCTTACTTCGCTTTGGAGAAGTTCTTCTTAGGCTTCTTGTCCTTCTTGATCTTTGGACACTCGTTCTTGTAATGACTTGGCTCATTACACTCGTAGCAGATAACATCCTTTCCAGAGTTCTGCTTCTTCTGTCCAGATGATGACTCAGAGCGGCCTTTATTTCTTCTAGATCCTCTGAAGTTTCCTTGCCTATGCTTCCAGAGTCTGTTGATTCTTCTGGAGATTAACGACAGCTCATCTTCTGATTTTTCATCAGAATCTTCTGATTTTTCCTCAGCTTGATAAGCCTTTGTCTTTTTAGGTTTAGACTTAAGAGCGATAAATTTGCTTTCCTTCTGAGGTTTATCTTCTTCAAGCTCTATCTTATGACTTCTTAAAGAACTAACAAGCTCTTCAAGACTTATGTTGTTGAGATCTTTTGATAGCTTTAGAGCTGTTACCATAGGTCTTCATTTCTTAAGAAGACTTCTGATGATCTTTTTCACATGATTAGCAGTTGAGTAACCTTTGTCCAGAACTTTGAGTCCTGCGACTAACATTTGAAACCTTGAAAACATGGTCTTAACTGTCTCATCATCCTCCATTTTGAATGCTTCATATTTTTGGATTAAGGTTAACGCCTTTGTCTCCTTGACTTGAGCATTTCCTTCATGAGTCATTCTTAGATAATCAAAGATAGATTTGGCAGTATCTATGTTTATTATCTTCTCATACTCAGTATAAGAGACAACGTTTAGCAATATAGTTCTTGACTTATGATGATTCTTATAATCTTTCTTCAGTTGGTTGGTCATATCACTTCTGGATATTTAAGCACCTGTAGCATCAACTGGGTGATTGTAGCCATCGACTACCAAATCCCAAAGATCTACATCATAACCAAGAAAGAAACTTTCTATTCTGTCTTTCCAGTAGTCAAACTTTTCACCATCAAAGACTGGTGGTTTGACACTGTAATGATCTTTCTCTTCAGTGGTATTAGCAGGAGCTGCCATGATATCTCACACAAATACTAGATCGGTACTGAACACTGTTAAGTGTTGATAAAATGTTTATCACAATTAGAACTCGGCTCTGATACCAATTGAAGGTGTGAGAAAAACACAAGAAAGGGGGGTTTGAATTGGGTTTTCAAAATGAAAGCTTTTTGTGAAACTCAAACAAAGATCACAAATAGTATAATAATAGAGAAAGACACACGATATATCCTGGTTCACTTGAAAACTATCAAGTTACTCCAGTCCACCCGCCAAGGTGATTTCGCCTTATACACAAGGACTTAATCCACTATAACCAAACTGATTACAACTGCACTAGCAACTGCTGGTGACTAACAATACACAGACTAACCGTCTTTTCTTAAGGCTTCTGACCTAACTGGTCCCTTAAGGAATTCAAACAACTGTTTGATCCAATAAAATGTTTACAATGAAATGTTTCTTACATAAGCTGATAAAAGCACTATTTCTAGCTCAATCTAACTTAGAGCGAATCTATACAGTAAGAACAATCTTCTTCTTTGTATTGTGGTGCTTTACTATTCACTTAAGTATTTCTTGATTTCTCGAGTTCTTTCTTTTTATGAATCAGTGTTTTGAATATTTCTCTTTTTCACACTTAGTGTCACACATGATTCGTTGAATGATCAAGTCTTTATATAGCCAGAAAAAGATTCGTTTAAGGGCAGATCAGTAATATCAGAAAAATACTGGCGACTTGAAATAATGTTGTTGTGCTGGGATGAAAATCATACACTGAAATTGTCCTTTGTACCACCAAATCAGGGTAGTGGAATGGTAGTGAAAAATAACGTGTTTGATCTGTACTATGTACTATTTTCCCACGTAAACATTTCATCTTCTTCTGTTCATCAGTGGCTTCTGAGTTGAAATGATTGAAGCAGGATCAGAAGAATGAATCATTGGGTCTTCAGAGTCTTGAGTCTTCAGAGTCTTCAGAACTTGTTCAGCAGAACCTTGTCTTCAGAGTCTTCAACACTCCTTCTTCAGAACCCTTGGTTATCAGAAACATAAGTCTTCAGAGTCTTCAGAACTTGTTCAGCAGAACCTTGTCTTCAGAGTCTTCAGAACTTGGTCTTCAAAAACTTAAGTCTTCAGAGTCTTCATAACGCTGTTCATCAGAACCTTGTCTTCAGAGTCCTCAGCACTTAGTCTTCAGATGATGAGTATCAGAGTTAAATTCACAGCTAGAATCCAAGAGAACATTGCAACAGCAACATAGTGTCTTCTTGGAGTTTTTTTTATGCACAGTAGATCAGAAGCAACCTTGCTTCTTGACGCAGAAGCGATCATTGAGAAAATCAGAGTAACGTTGCACACAATCTCTATCAGAGTCAGAACTTTCTCTATCAGAGTCAGAACCTGTTTGTCAATTCTTGAAAAGATACACGTTAGAGTACCAAAATTGTTCTCACACAAATACAACTTTGTTATTATCAAAACAAAGAGATATCTTGCAGAACCAAATCTTGTTTTAACACATTGTTCTCATTAGGCATGTGTAATTCTATATCATAGTTGTTTTTGCGTTACTTCACTTTTTTGTTTAGTTTTGGATGTATATCTAATGCAAAAGTGGATAAAGCTCCGTTGCTGCTCATGATTGGTGTTATTATAAATTTGTTTATTTGTGCTTTGATTTTATTATGTGGAACTCTCTTTCTTATCTTTAGTGTGTGATTTTTTTTTGTTATTATTGAAGTCAACTACGTGTATATGTGCAGCATTCATGGCCTCATACGAGGTGAGAATATGGAGCTGGGGCGTGATTCTGATACTGGTGTGATTTTGTTTTATTATGTAGTACTTCTGTAATTGTTTTCCTTTTTGTTTTTATTTTTTCGTGTTAAGAATCTGATAACTGTTAACTTTTTCTGTTTCTGATTGTGAGATACGATACTGGATGCACTCTCTTAAATTTGATGGCATCTATCTGATCATGTGGGGTAACTGAAATCTTTATATCTGTCTTTGTTTATGTGTTGAATAGGTTAAGTATGTTGTGGAGCTTGCACAGGCCTTGGGATCAATGGCGGGAGTTTATCGGGTTGATTTGCTGACTAGGCAAGTCTCCTCGCCAGATGTAGATTGGAGTTATTTGGAGATGACATGGGAGAGAGCAGTGGTGCTTACATCATTCGTATTCCATTCGGTCCGAGAAATAAATATATTCCAAAAGAAGAACTCTGGGCTTACATCCCTGAATTTGTTGATGGAGCGAGTGGTCACATTATACAGATGTCTAAGGCTCTTGGGGAGCAAATTGGCAGTGGGCATGTTGTATGGCCGGTTGCGGTTCACGGGCATTATGGGGACGTAGGCGACTCTGCTGCTCTTCTGTCTGGTGCTTTGAATGTACCGATGATTTTTACCGGCCACTCACTTGGTCGAGATAAGTTGGAACAACTTTTAAAGCAAGGCCTATTATCAAGTGATGAAATAAACTCAACATACAAGATCAGCGTAGGATAGAAGTTGAAGAATTATCCCTTAATGGTACTGAAATAGTCATAATAAGCACCAGACAGGAAATAGAAGAACAATGGCGCTTATATAATGGTTTTGATCCAATATTGGAACGTAAAATACGAGCAAGGATCAGGCGTAATGGATGTTGAGTAAATCAAAAGAAAGTATTGAATATCGTATCCACAGAGACCGGCGTGATATTACCAATGTTGAGACAATTGTTATCGTTTTCAGGTGATGTTTGTAAATTGGTTTGTTTAAAGTAACGGAATATAAAATTGAAATTTGTTAAAGTAAAGTTTAAATGATAGAAAACTTGTCAGGATTGAAATTCTGCTACCGTGCACGTATGACTTTGATTGATACTTCTTTAAATGAACTTGTTTTTCATCTTATATTCATTAATTCACTCACAACAACGTATATGTCTATATGCTTGCTAAGATTTTAATTGATTTAGTTTAATCGATGATTTCTCAATCAATTAAACTAAACAATCGCATTAAGAACCGAATATTGTTTATGAAAGTTAAACCCTTAGTTCTATGTCTAGAACGTAGCATTTAACCGATTATAATCTTTAGGCTTAGCTATAATACGAATGTATTTTTCAATCACGATTCATATTCACAAGTTTAGATTGATAAAATAAAGATTTAATTGATAATCATGAATAACAAAATTTCATTAAAGAAATAATCAATAACAAAACATACGATTACGGTAGGTTCCTTCCAATCTTAATAAGAGAAGAGTTAGCTATCCATTGTCATGGTAGCTTGTACAAAAAGGTAGAATTGGAGATGAATTTGCATCAAGGATGATCCCTCGATTCTTGATGCGAACCCAGCTCAATTCTCTTGACTCTCTTCTCTTACTAAAACTATTATAATTATATATTACAAGGTATATTTCTAATGTGATGATTCTCAAATGCTTCTGCTGCACTCCTTTTATACTGGTTGAGATGAGGCACTTTCGCTATGCCAAGTTTTGGTCGCTATGCAAAGTCAGTTTGCTTAACCATGAAGAATTTTAAACTGCCACTAGGAACTTCCATATTTCACTATGCGAAGTAAAGTTCGCGTTGCGAACTATTCTCGCTTATGTCGCTTCAAGCGAAACTGGGTGATTTTGATTATGTTTCTTTCTGTTGTTGCTCGCTTCAGCTTCGCGTAGCGAAGTATTTTCTCGCGATGCGAAGGTTCTTCGCTTCCTCTCGCTTCTCTTGCTTCAAGCGAAGTTTGGTGATTTTGATTATATTTCTTTCTGTTGTTGCTCACTTCAGCTTCGCATCGCGACCTTTGCATAACGAAGTGTTTGCTCGTGATGCAAAAGTTGCAGGACAGGAATTATTTTTGCTTGTAACTGATGTTTTCCTTTGTTAATTCCTGCAAAAACATAACCATTCAAAAGTAACATTCATTTGGATCAGGGTTAGTCAAGTTTCATCATTTATAGTTAATGGAAGCAAGCATTTGTCATGTTTTCAAAGGTTTTTGTCAACTCTTTGGACCTCCAACAAATTTTCCCCAACTTAATTTCTTGATTTCCCTCAATCAAGAGCATGAGCTTTTCAAAATGTTTTCAGGATCTTTAATCAAGTATTTGAAATAACAATTTGAAACATGAATGGTTCAAATGACTATTTATCAAGCAAGAAACATGTTCAACTGATTGTAGAATCAGAGCATGATTATAAAATAAAGTTCTCGCCCACAAGTTCAAATCATGTTCTCAGAAAGACAATGACACAATTCACTTGAATATTTCCTAACATTCTTCTTCATAAAAAGGGATGAAGACTTTGAAGTTTGTTTTAGTCGTGTGGTGAGATAACTCTCATCTAATCACTTGGTCAACATCCAGATCGATTCATGTTTTCATCCAAACAATTCAATATTTGAGCAATTGAAAGCATAAATCACATAGGACTTGTGAAGGTTGTAATGTGGCCAGGTTTCATAAAGAGATGGTTTTTCTCCTAAAGCTAATTTTTTCAAAAATCTGTCCACTTTTGTAAATTGCTTCAATTATTGCTTCATCGCCATGATCTTTATTTTCTTTTGTTTTTCTTTTCAATCTTTCATTTTCTCCATGATACCAAGTTTTTACTTTTTGTATTTCTTTTTCTCATTTACTTTCTTTCTTTTTCTTTTCCATTTTGTATCATCATCAAATTTCTCCCCAACTTATTTCTTTTCATGAGTGAAGCTCTTGATGATTCATATCATTATAGTTCAGGTTGTGCAAAAATAAATTGGGATGGATCATAACTTCACTAAGTGGTTTTCTTAGTGGTTTTGTATTTTCAAAATTTGATCCATCCTTTGATTTTTCTGGCTCAAAGAGGTGCACAAATGCTCACTCAGTTACTGGTTAAGATAAGATTCTTTTGGTTGTGGTGGTTTTTCTCAATATCAAACAATTGCCTTGATCATCTTTATTCCTTTACAAAGCTCAAAGGGAATTTTTGGATTTAACATGAATCAACCGAGTTTAACATAAGGATTATTTGTACTCAGTTTGTTTATGTAAACAATGGAAGTTCATCTCACTTTTCTGGTTTTTGCTAACTGATTCAAGCAAGTGTGTGTACAATGTAAAATGAGACATGATATGAATTTGTAAGAGAAAACAAAATTCAAAATCATGCTAACATTTTACAAAGCAAGTAAACATGTACCTTGCTTGATTTTCATCTGATTCTTATCATTACCACTCACTCTTTCTTTGTTGATGTTCAAAATACTTGTTTTGGCCTTTGTTCAAAATACCAGAAGAAGCATTCCATGCCCATGATGAGGATAAGCCTAATTTGCTTTTGTTGAGAAATTTGAACTTGAAACATAAACAAATGATAACACAATTTTTGAACTTGAAACACGCACATTTAAATACACAATGCTACTAAAATACTTAGTAAATCTTGTCCAACTACGGTTTAGAAATTGTTCAAACGAAACAAAAGATTCACCATAAAAGTTGTAACAACAATAACAAGACAACTGAGATCCAAACAGTTAGAACAATTGGCAAAAACCTGAAATGCGATAAAGTCAAATATAAAGAAAATAATAACTGAAAGCTATTAAATGATTTCACTTGCTAGGCGAGCTTTAAGCCATGGCACAACATCTAGTCCTTGTTCATCTCCTTTAATTCAACCTCACTTTCTTCCTCTGCAGTGGCCTCTTCTTCTTCATCCTCTTCCTCTTCAACAACTTCAGCTTCATTCTTACCGGCTACATTACCACTACCGGAGCCAGCAGTCCCCCAAGATAAAATGGCCTATCCCCGGGCCAGGAAACATAAGTGTAGTATGCGTTAGGGGTGAGAATCTGGTGAGCAGCGTCTTCCGGCCTTCCCATTTGCAACTGCAACCTATACATGGAATCTTGAATTCTAGGCATGGCACGATTTGTGGCCTCATTCTGATCCCATGTGTATGAGACGGATGCCCGAAATCGAGGGTCCCAATCATTAAAGTTCAAGGAGTGCGATGAAAGGTTGCTTGGATTTTGCCTGGTTGTGGTGTCTTTCTTGCAGAATCGGGCAATCGTATGTATCATTGACCGTCCCTTTTAAAGTCTCGTGTGTAACACCCTTTTCTACCCCTACAAATGTTGCAGCAAAAACAACTCAAATATCAGAGTAAAGTATCAAAATCACCTCAAGGGTGCACATTTCTCATTTAAATCAAATAATACACTCACCCTGTAAACCAAAGGGATTTCCTCAAAATAACTCCAAAAGTCTTCACATGGCAGCGGAACTCAAAATTCTCAATTAAAAGGTTTTCAACAAACATCGTAATAATCCAAAAAGGTTTTCAAAATATAAAACCATATCATCAAATGACAACAAAATAAGGAAACAACATAGTTCGACTCAAAGGACCCCAACCTGATGTTACATTATCAGAGCAAGACCCTCTAAATCGACCAAAAGCAAATAAACTTCAAGGTCCTCGAACGCAATCCACAGCTAAACCTGATCACCTGCACGTTACCCACGTGGAGGCAACATTCAAACAGGCAGGGTGAGTAACCACAATTCATAATAATCATTATAAAACAAGATATACATAAAATGGCTTTAACTTCATAAACGACATCATCATGGTCATCATCAAGGAAAACATCAGGAAGCACCATATCACAAATTCATCAATGCCACACAAAATGCAATGCATAACAAGACTCATGCATGTGGTACCAATCGTCATAATAGATGGACACTAGGCCATCAACCCTCCAAAGATCCCCGTCAATAGGATCGATCTCGCATTTGGAACCAGAGCACGTCATAAAAACCTCATATCCGCACAATGGGAATGATGCGTCGTCACAGAGTATGCATATGAATGTATGATACACAACATCACTAATCATCATCGTCAACATCATTATGTGCATCATCATTCATCAAAACATCATGTCCGTCATGTCGTCATTTATTCATCAAAACATCATGCGTCATCGTCTTATCATCATACATCATACATAAACAGCTCATGATTATCAATACACGTCGTAGTAATTCATATCGTCAAGTATTCATCATACATCAAATATACACAGTTCATAATCATCAATATTTTCATGAAATTCATATCATCAATTACTTGTCAAAACATTACGAAATTATCACATTATAATCATCATTAACGTCACTAACATCATGGTAAAGCATCATAAAAATCAGAGCATTAAAACATCAAAAATAGCACAGCAGCATAAACAAGAATTTACGAACAGCTGAAGTTCGCTCCAGGGTTTGCCTAGTGAACCTGTTCACTGTGGCCTTCGCATAGCGAAGCGGCCAGCGAACCTCACAGACCCCACACTCAACACCAGAACACAATCATCTATCACACTCTCCGGTTGAATCACTTAGCGAACTCCCTCGCTGATTCCTTTGCTTAGCGAAACTCCCAGCGAAGCCCACCTTTCCTCTCCAGAATCATCTCAGTACTCCCTCCCACGTTATCGCGCATTCGCTGCGCTACTCGCTTAGTGAGCCTTGGTGAACATTCGCCTAGCGAAGCAACGGTCCACCTAGCGAATATGCGATTACAGAAAATCGCTGCTACGCATCAGTAGCTCCACAACCTCCAAGCACCTGCGATTACAGCCCCAAATGACCCAAAAAGCATCCCTATAACAGTTTTAATGACTCACGGAATTTAAAGGCCTAAAACCTACGTCTGTTAGGTCGATTCAGGACACTACGAGAAATCTTAATTTCCCTAAACCTTCAAAACTCTTAAGCTTCATTTAAACTCCATAAATCCCTTCACCACAGGGTTGAAACAACAATGACGGGGACATCAGCCCCAAGGTCTATTTTACCCGATTAAATTCAACTCTTATTAATTGATTCAAAAAATACCCTCAAAATCATCAGTTTACCTCAAAACCCATAAACCCTCATAAACTTCAAAAACCCTAAAAATCCACTTTAATCGCATCGAATCCTATAATGAAAACAATGAAAGGCAATTACTCCCCATACCTTAGATTGTCGATCCGATGAGTTCTCTCTTGAGCCTTTGGAAACCTTCACGAAAATCCTCGCCTTTTTCCCGTTTTCCTCATAGCTCTGTACTTTCTCCTTATTTTCACGATCTCTATAAATGAATCATAATTCTCCTCAATTCCTCTTTTTTTGGTTAATTTAACTCTTGGGCCTCAAATATGGGCTTTCCCATAATACTCCCACTAATACTCCTCAAATATCCACTTCGCCCTTAATTCCTCTAAAATTATTTTAAATTAATAATAATACTAATATATTCATATTATATACTATTATTTAATTAAAATAACCAAAACTCCACAAAACACCGACATCGACACAAACCACCAAAAATCACCGAAACTCATGAACATAATATTTAATTAAATAAAATAAATATTCTTACGAAATTTGGGGTGTTACAACTCTCCCCCACTTAAAGAATTTTCGCCCTCGAAAATTACCTCAAGGAAACAAAGTCGGATACGACTCCCTCATCTGATCTTCGCGTTCCCAAGTCCAACCCTCGCCAGCTGGTCCACCCCACAACACCTTCACCAAAGTTATGTCTCAACCCCGCACTTGCTTCATCTCTCGACCATCGACACGCACAGGGAATGCTTCCACAGTCAGATTATCCCTCACTTGTACATCATCCATCTGAATCACATGCGACTGATCCGGAATGTACTTCCTCAACTGAGACACATGGAACACGTCATGCAAATTTGCAAGTGACGGCGGTAAAGCAATTCGATTGGCTACCTCTCATATCCTCTACGATATCTGATATGGACCAATAAAACGTGGAGTGAGCTTTCTAGACTTCAAGGCTCGACCCACACCAGTCACTGGCGTCACTCTAAAAAACACAAGATCTCCCTCTTGGAATTCAAGTGCTTTCCTCCTCTGATCATGATAGCTCTTCTGACGACTCTGCGAAGCTTTCTTCCTCTCTTGGATCTTCTTAATCTTCTCAGTCGTCTCTTGCACAATTTCAGGTCCGAGTACAACACTTTCGCCCGATTCAGACCAACACAACGTAGTCTTACACCTTCTCTCATACAAAGCTTCATAGGGCGCCATTCCAATACTAGCATGAAAACTATTATTGTACATGAACTCAATCAACGGTAAATGGCTATCCCATGATCCAACACACAAGCCCTCAACAAATCCTCCTAAGATTGGATATTCCTTTCTGTCTGACCGTTCGTCTGCGGATGGTATGCCGAACTCATCCTCAACTTAGTACCCAAGGCATCTTACAAACTCTTCCAGAACCTCGATGTAAATCTCGGATCTCTATCTGACATAATACTCGAAGGTACCCCGTGTAACTTCACAATCTCCTCAATATACATCTCGGCTAGCTTCTGCATGGAATGATTAATCTTCATCGGCAAGAAATGAGCCGACTTAGTTAATTTATCCACGATCACCCAAATTAAATCATTTCCCTTAATCGTCTTCGGCAATCCCACCACAAAATCCATGGAAATACTATCCCATTTCCATTCTGGAATCCTCAACGGCAGCATCATACCTAAAGGCTTCTGATGCTCAACCTTCGACTTCTGACAAGTCAAACCTGCATAAACAAACTCCGCAACATCCTTCTTCATACTTGGCCACCAAAACAACTTTTTCAAATCCTGGTACATCTTCGTAGCACCGGGATGAATACTCAACCTACCTAGATGTCCTTCTTCTAGAATACTCTTCTTAATTTCTAGAACATCTGGGACACACACACTGTCTCTGAACATCATCACACCACTCTCGTCAATTCGGAAATCTCCTCTGTTACCTTGGTTGATCAAAGTTAACTGGTTAACTAACTTTAAGTCAGATTGTTGTCCCACTCTGATCTCTTCCAGAATACCACTAGTCAACTTCAACATTCCCAACCTCACACTGTCAGGAGTCGCTTCACATACCAAACTCAAATCTCTGAATTGCTCATTTAATTCTAATTCTTTCACCATAAGCATCGACATATGCAATGACTTTCTGCTCAATGCATCGGCCACTACATTTGCTTTGCCCGGATGATAACTCAAATCAAAATCAAAATCCTTCAACAGTTCTAACCACCTCCTCTGCCTCATATTCAATTCCTTTTGATCAAATAAGTACTTCAGACTTTTATGATCACTGAACACTTCAAATTTAGAGCCAAACAGATAATGTCTCCAAATCTTCAACACAAACACCACAGCGGCCAATTCCAAGTCATACGTAGGATAATTCCTCTCATGAACTCGCAATTGTCTCGAAACATAGGCAACAACTTGCCCATTCTACATCAATACTCCACCAAGACCCATCTTCGACGCATCACAATACACCACAAAAGATTCACTCGGATTAGGCAAAAATCAACACTGGAGCAGTAGTCAATCTCTTCTTCAATTCTACGAAACTCGATTTTTTTACCACATTGCCACGTTTTGAAAACAAAATATCCAATATGCCACTAGTTGAAAAAAATTGACCAATATGCCACGTTTTGGGTTTGGGCTCGTCCTTCGATTGGACGACCCAATGAATTTTTTTTTCTTCTTCAAGGGTTCGGCCATTGGTTGGCCGACCCAGCATTCGTTTTTTTTTTAATTTAATATAAAATAATTGTTATATTATATTTTAATATATTAATTGGTTTAAAAATGAATAAACTATTTTTATGTTTTAAAATATTATTGAATAAATATTATAATTAATTTTAAATTAGAATTAAATATATTTTACAATATGTAATTAAATAATTAATATAACAAAATTATTAAATAAAATTATAAATATCATTAATTTTATTAATTCCCAATGGGTGAAGATATATCATTTATGTCTAAACAAATGACCTCCAGTTCCACATTTTTTTGGAAAAATCACACGTTTTTCCCTTCCCATGTCTGGTTGTTGTCTTGTTGGCGATGGAGTAGAGTCGGAAGACAACTCTTCCTCTTCAGCTACACCCTCGTCTTCTGCTACACCCTCGTCGTCGCAGACATTTTCTGGTTGATGTGATGTAGCGACAATAGGAACATCCGTAACTGAGAAACCTGGCCAGTTCATGAGCTGTTCATCACTAAGGAGAAAATTGGGGACTGACTGGGATGGTTGGTCGAAGGCGGTGGGAGGGCTTTGTTGGATGGGAGGGTAATAAACCTCGTCAATGCGGTAGGTAGAAGTGGCTTGAGAGAAAGAAGGGTTAAAGGGTTGTTGTTGGGATGAGGTGTAAGAGGAATCAAAGATAGGTCGTGGGATTGGGGTGAATTGGAAGGATGGTCGAAGTGTTGTTTGTTGTTGGTATTCTTGGTGGTAGTAGAAGTTTCCTTGAGGGGTGGGGGTGAATGGCGTTGGTTGTTAAGAGGAGGTGCCAAAGAATGTGTGTTGTTGTGTGGTTTGAGTGCATTGAAATGTCGGTTGAGGTTGTGTGGGTTGTGGATGGTGGGATGTGGTTTGGGGGTTAAAAGAAGTCTGAGATTGAAATTGCGAGGGGTTCATCTGGGGGATTTCCTCCTGCATGGAGGGCGGGGCTCTTTGTTGTGATGAAGAGGATGCATACTGACGGGGATCATCGAGGAACTGGGCTTGAGAAGCATGCATAAATGGAATGGATAAATACCATTGCATATATGTGGCACTATGAACATAGTCACCAGTATCCATGTTACCTTTCAAGGTCAATTTTTTTCTGTTTCTCCACTCTTTGTTCTCTTCTCTATTTACATGGCGCCAATGGTCTCCCCATGTATTTGGCATTTCAGTCTCATGGTGTTGGCGTAGACATCTAGGCTCAGAAGGGATATCTTACTGAAATCCAAATTGCATTTAAACCCTATCAGCTTGATGCATTTCGACAATATGAAAACTGATAATATAAGTGGTGGCGCTCCAAATTTGGCAATCCTCTAGAACGCATTCTGGGTAATTTGGGTAGGGCCTCCAAATGAACTGTAACAGAAAATATAATAGTTAAAGTATGAAAATATATTTTATCAGCGACGTATAGAATGAAGATGGTAACAAACTTACGTCGTCTCCCCTCAATCTATCTAGTGCGAATCTATATCCTCGGATGTGGTGACGAGGGTTTTTTTGGTAAGCCATGCCTCGTCTCGCAAATCTTGCAGTTTTAAAAAAATGAGATAAAAATGAGATAAATTCGTACAAAAGAAAAGAAAGTGTCCTTAATATTTACCTTTTTGCGTATGGATGATTTATCTCGAAGGAAGTTTCGGGAGCAATTAGTGGTATATGCCAATACGTCCAAGCACTTAGTAGGAGCATGCATCCTCCAATGCTTTTTACCCCTACCCTAGTTGCTTTACACATATGTCTATATAATGTAGCTAAGCAAGCAGAGCCCCAACTATATTCGTTGCATTTATCTAAATCTCCTACCAAGGGTATCCAAGAAGAATGTAAAAAGTTATGGCTCTTGTCTGGCATCAATACTTTAGCTAGAAGTAGTAATATATAAATTTTTGCATGGAGAAGGTTGTCTGCATCAGACGGCGTTTCTTTTTGTTTTAACTCTGCTAATACAGATTGTAGCCAAACAATTTTAACACAACCTTTATTTCTATCGGCTGTTGAAGGTTCAATACCCAAGTGTTCGGAATATACGTCACTGCCTACTTGAGTAGGACCATTTACTGCCTTACCGTTAACACGGAGACCAAATAACATACTTACGTCCTCCAAAGTGATGGTACATTCACCGGTTGGGAGATGAAAAGTATGTGTTTCGGGTCTCCATCTTTCCACCATCGCAAGCACGAGACTAGAATCAACTTTGATTGTGCTGACTTCTGCAACTTTTGCAAAACCTGCTTGCGCCAAATATGGTTTGATTGCCTCACTTGGTGCATCTATAGCATGAGAATGCAACCTAAATCTTTCTGCATCAGACTGTTTCAAACATAAGATAAAATCAAAATATTGGTTTACAAAAAAAATACCACACTCATAACGATTTAATAATAAAAGGAAATTTACTTACACATGCGGCAACGTTGGGATCACTGTTTGGAAAACGAGGACATGATTGGACCAAAATGTTGGCATCCGGTCAAATTTTCACAGATAACTGTAACAAGGGAATGGCCGACGAAGCGCGTAAATCTAGCAGCCATAATGTCATCCAATTCGATCGCGAAAGATTTTGTTTTATGGTTGCTGAAAGGATTAATCAAAACGATGGCCGACCATTAGGTACTTTTGGTGTTGATCTCCGGAGAGGATCGTGCGATTGTGGGAGGTTTCAAGCATTTCATTTACCGTGCTCCCATGTCATCGCAGCATGTGCTAGTATACGACAGGACCACAAGCTCCACATACCAGATGTTTTCAAAGTTCTGACTGTTTTCAAAGTCTACAAAGAGAGCTTCCTTGGACTTCCACACCACGAGAATTGGCCGACTTATGACGGTTTTACTCTTTGCCATGACGACACGATGCGGAGGAATAAGAAAGGGCGTCCAAATAGTACAAGAATTAGAACCGAAATGGACGATCCTGAGAAAGAAAAGAGAAGATGTGGGATTTGTCGAGAAATTGGTCATATGCGTAGAAAATGTCCGAATGTTGCAGGCCCGTCAAATAGGCCCGTCTAGATTCACTTGTTCGTTTTTATTAAACTTTCGATTATTGTAACTTTACTTTTGTGGGATTTCAATTAAATTAAACCTTGCATTTTTCAATTAGAAAAACCATCACTTTACCGAAACAACTTTCATTGAACAATCGAAAATATCAAAATACATAAACCGCACCCACACTAACAAGACAACAAACATAAGAACGATTTAAAATCTAAACATTCCTAGGAGGCTATTAAAACCATCAGGACAATGTCTGCTTCTCCACACATCATCATAACACACTCTAAATCACTTTCCACTTTTTTCCAGGCCTTCCCATCTCCATCTTTAACTAGCCTTTCAATTTTTTTTTATCTTTTCTCCTTCAGGAATTTCTCCTTCTAACAATCTGGTCAGGCTTCTCTGAAGGTGCTCGAACTTGAGTGTATTCCACAATCGGATCTTCAACGGTGGCTTCACAGGAGAAAAAATCACCGTTGCATCTCTTTTGGTGAGAGGAGTATTTGGATCATAAAAATACTCCATTTTTGTTGAAACTGTTAAAACTGAAATTAAACAATGGATTCAGATGATCTGAGATCTAGAGGAACCCAAATCAATGCTTTATATAAAAAATTAAAAATATTAAAATATTTCCGACTCGGCCAACGAAAGGACGAGCTCGCCTAATGAGTGGCCGAGCTTTCATAATAATAAATTTAATTATAATATTAATTAAAAAAAATATTATATTTTTAATATTATTCTATTATTTATTAAAACATTTAATATATATTTATAATTTTATTTAATAATTATGTTATATTAATTATTTAATTACATATTGTAAAATATATTTAATTCTAATTTAAAATTAATTATAATATTTATTCAATAATATTTTAAAACATAAAAATAGTTTATTCTTTTTTAAACCAATTAATATATTAAAATATAATATAACAATTATATTAAATTAAATTAAAAAAAAAAACCGGATGCTTCAATGGGTCGGCCAATGGATGGCCGAACCCTTGAAGGAGAAAAAAAGTCTTCATTGGGTCGTCCATTGGAAGGACGAGCCCAAACCCAAAACGTGGCACATTGGTAAGTTTTTTTCAACTAGTGGCATTTTGGGTATTTAGTTTTCAGACAGTGGCAATGTGGTAAAAAAATCACGAAACTCTCTTCACAAGTTACATCCCACACAAAAGCTTGACCCTTTCGAGTCAACTGAGTCAGAGGTAATGCCAACTTAGAAAAGCCTACAATAAATTTGTGGTAATAACCGGCCAATCCCAGAAAACTTCGTATCTCAGTAGCAGACTTCGGAGTCTCTCACTGTAACACGACATCAATCTTAGAAGGATCAACAGCAATCCCGCCACATGAAATCACAAGGCCAAGGAAACTCACTTCCTTCAACAAAAACTCACACTTCCACAGCTTCACCTACAACTTCTTATCTTCCAACACCTGCCACACAGTCCTCCAATGCTCAGCATACTCTACTTCAGGTTTAGAGTCTATCATAAGATCGTCAATAAAACTCACTACAAGCTTATCTAAACACTCTAGAAAGTTCCAATTCATATACTCCATGAATACCAGGTGCATTAGACACACCAAACGACATCACAGTATACTCATAGTCACCATACCTCGTCCAGAAGGCCGTCTTCGGAACACCATTAGACTTAACACGAATTTGATGGTAACCATACCTCAATTCAGTCTTGGTAAACACACAAGCATCTACTAACTGATCCATCAAATCCTCAATCCTCAGAAGCAGACACTTATTCTAGATCGTCGCTTTATTCAACTGTCTAGAATCCACACACAATCTCATAATACCATCTTTCTTCTTCACCGACATCACAGGGGCACCTCACAGGGAAACACTCGGTCGAACAACTTCCTCTCAAGCAATTCTTTCAGCATTTTCTTCGATTCACTTATTGAGAAACATACATTCTGTATGCAAACACCGACATCGAGCTTGCATCGAGTACCAGGTCGATAGCAAGTTACACTCCACACTACAGTGGTAAATCACTAATATCTCATGGGAACACCTCCACATAGTCACACACCATAGGTGGATCACGCCCCGCCGCATCCTTTATGCCTTCCAATAATCCAACATCATAACACCTTTGCACCATCTTTCACAGACTCACCCACGTACTTCATAAAACAAACAACTCTTCACCTTCATCGAAATTAGATTCAGGTGATCGTTAGGGATTACACACCACCGGCATATCACTAGTCGTCACACTGTCCTCCATCCCTTAAAAGGCAGACATCAACAATACCTGATCGTTCTCCTCAAGATATCCCAACTTAACCGTCAGACAAGAAACTCGAATTCGCCTCATCTTCAAACCTATTAGTCTGCATCGACTCATCAAAACAATCTGTAAGCACCCGACTTAACCCCAGATAATTCACTGCGCACACTACTCAAGCTCGCAAGACACGTCTATCCCATCCAACATGATCCCGTCTATTACCAACAAGAGATTAAGGGTGATCAGTTCCTCAATTTATCAATAACAACCGATATCATGAGGCAGTATAAACTATCTCCACCAACTATCACAGCGTCCAACACCACACTTAGCCAACGCTCCACACTCGAAACACCTTGGAGAAGCACCATCTTCTCCCCCACTTGTTTCATTCCCAACCTGCAAATGGAAAACAAAACAAGCATCGACAGTGTTTTTACGCACATGTCGCACACTAGGGAAACAAACAACATTAGACGACCTGGCCGGACAGACCGACCTGCTCTGATACCACTAATGTAACACCCTTTTCTACCCCCACAAATGTTGCAGCAGAAACAACTCAAATATCAGAGTAAAGTATCAAAATCACCTCAAGGGTGCACATTTCTCATTTAAATCAAATAATACACTTGCCCTGTAAACCAAAGGGCTTTCCTCAAAATAACTCCAAAAGTCTTCACATGGCAGCGGAACTCAAAATTCTCAATTAAAAGGTTTTCAACAAACATCGTAATAATCCAAAAAGGTTTTCAAAATATAAAACCATATCATCAAATGACAACAAAATAAGGAAACAACATAGTTCAACTCAAAGGACCCCAACCCGATGTTACACTATCAGAGCAAGACCCTCTAAATCGACTAAAAGCAAATAAACTTCAAGGTCCTCAAATGCAATCCACAGCTAAACCTGATCACCTGCACGTTACCCACGTGGAGGCAACATTCAAACAGGTAGGGTGAGTAACCACAATTCATAATAATCATTATAAAACAAGATATACATAAAATGGCTTTAACTTCATAAACGACATCATCACGGTCATCATTAAGGAAAACATCAGGAAGCACCATATCACAAATTCATCAATGCCACATAAAATGTAATGCATAACAAGACTCATGCATGTGGTACCAATCGTCATAATAGATGGACACTAGGCCATCAACCCTCCAAAGATCCCCGTCAATAGGATCGATCCTGCATTTGGAACCAGAGCACGTCATAATTACCTCATATCCGCACAATGGGAATGAAGCGTCGTCACAGAGTATGCATATGAATGTATGATACACAACATCACTAATCATCATCGTCAACATCATTATGTGCATCATCATTCATCAAAACATCATGTTCGTCATGTCGTCATTTATTCATCAAAACATCATGCGTCATCGTCTTATCATCATACATCATACATAAACAGCTCATGATTATCAATACACGTCGTAGTAATTCATATCGTCAAGTAATCATCATACATCAAATATACACAGTTCATAATCATCAATATTTTCATGAAACTCATATCATCAATTACTCGTTAAAACCTTACAAAATCATTACATTATAATCATCATTAACGTCACTAACATCATGGTAAAGCATCATAAAAATCAGAGCATCAAAACATCAAAAACAGCACAACAGCATAAACAAGAATTTGCGAACAGCTGAAGTTCGCTCTAGGGTTCGCCGAGCAAACATGTTCGCTGTGGCCTTTGCTTAGGGAGGAGGCCAGCGAACCTCACAGACCCCACACTCAACACCAGAACACAATTATCTGTCAAACTCGCCGGTTGACTCGCTTAGCAAACTCCCTCGCTGATTCCTTCGCTTAGCGAAACTCCCAGCGAAGCCCACCTTTCCTCTCCAGAATCATCTCAGTACTCCCCCCCACGTTATCGTGCATTCGCTGCGCTGCTCGCTTAGCGAGCCTTGGCGAACATTCGCCTAGCGAAGCAACGGTTCGCCTAGCGAACCTGCGATCACAGCAAATCGCTGCTACGCATCAGTAGCTCCACAACCTCCAAGTACCTGCAATTACAGCCGCGAATGACCTAAAAACATCCCTATAACAGTTCTAATGACTCACAGAATTTAAAGGCCTAAAACCTACGTCTGTTAGGTCGATTCAAGACACTACGTGAAATCTTAATTTCCCTAAACCTTCAAAACTCTCAAGCTTCATATAAACTCCATAAATCCCTTCACCACAGGGTTGAAACAACAAGGACGGGGAAATCATCCCCAAGGTTTATTTTACCCGATTAACTTGAACTCTTATTAATCGATTCACAAAATACCCTCAAAATCATCAGTTTACCTCAAAACCCATAAACCCTCATAAACTTCAAAAACCCCAAAAATCCACTTTAATCGCATCAAATCCTATTATGAAAACAATGAAATGCAATTACTCCCCATACCTTAGATTGTCGATTCGATGAGTTCTCTCTTGAGCCTTTGGAAACCTTCACGAAAATCCTCGCCTTTTTCCCGTTTTCCTCAGAGCTCTGCACTTTCTCCTTATTTTCACGATCTCCACAAATGAATTCTAATTCTCCTCAATTCCTCTTTTTTGGTTAATTTAACTCTTGGGCCTCAAATATGGGCTTTCCCATAATACTCCCACTAATACTCCTCAAATGTCCACTTCGCCCTTAATTCCTCTAAAATTATTTTAAATTAATAATAATACTAATATATTAATATTATATACTATTATTTAATTAAAATAACCAAAACTCCACAAAACACCGACATCGACACAAACCACCAAAAATCACAGAAACTCATGAGCATAATATTTAATTAAATTAAATAAATATTCTTACGAAATTTAGGGTGTTACATCGTGCACCTGGTTTGGGATTACCATGCTGGATGCACTTAGTAACCCTATAATAAGACTTGGAAAAACCAGAGGACACGAATTTGGGTCTTGTCTCAGCTTCTCTGCCACTCTCAGCTACAATTTTCATTTCATTTGCAATAATTCTCGCGGCGTCCACACTTTTGCCGCTCAAGATAAAGTACAGAAGTTGTGCAGTATCTAAAGTAAATGTGGTAGTGTGGCTACGGGATCTTATGTTGTGCAGAATTAACATAAGTATTAACTGAGCAATTTGGTTCAAATCCTTACAGAGGAAATGAGTTGGAACGCCAGCAACATTTCGTTGCACCCTTCGTCCTTTAAGTCAGATCTTTTTGGAAATTTCTTTAACATTTGGCGCTGCATTTAGGTTGAGTTCATAGGCGCAGGCATGTCCTTCGGGTACGTATAGAGCATTTCCGAGATAGTCATTGATTGCTACCTGACTTAAATCAATGGTGCGTCCTCGAATGGTGGTTGTGTAATTGAAAGGTTCACCCTCTGTTGGGAGAGCTTTTGCGTAGAATTCACGAACCATATCATAGTTCAGGCAGTTTGGAGGGCTGCAGAGTATCTCCCATTTTCTACTTTTCATCAGCAATTAAACTCTCAGTATTCACCTTCTTCGTCTACTTCAAACCGTCATTCAGGCCAGATGGTCCTGGACTCCAGTTCTTTGAACCTCTCTTTTTGGGCAGCTCCGACAAACCGATTTTGATCAAAAGCCCTTGACGCTCGTGAAGATCCTTCTCCAGCAACCTTTTTGTTTCTTCCGCGGAACCTGTTTCTTGGGTGCCATTTCCTTTAATTTTCTTGAATGGAAGTGAAAAGGAAATGAAGTGCTAGAGTTTGTGAGATGTGTGAGAGCAAAGAAGAGGTTTGTGAATAAAAGCAAATAATCCTGAGTAAATACGCAATAGATGTGAATTAAAGAGGGTGGGTAGTGGTTGGGCGCCCGCATTTAATGCCTTTAATGCAGGTTTGACTGAGAAAAGTTCATGTCGCGACGGTTGCATCGCAAAGGTAAGTTCGCATAATGAACTTAGCAGAAGTTTGTTTTCTGCAGAACCTGTCATATTGCACTTTGTTGCCCACATACCCCAAAAGTTTGAAACAAAACCAAACATAAAGCATGAAAAGAACTTATAATGTTGGGTTGCCTCCCAACCAGCACTTGTTTAACGTCGTTAGCTCGACGCCTGTTGTTTTTTCACGGTTCATTCAATGGAATTATGGTGGCAATTCGATCAATCTCACCACCTAAGTATAACTTCATCCTTTGGCCGTTAACGGTCCAAGTTGCATTAGTGTTTGGATCTTCCAGTGCAATTGCTCAATCAGGCTTGATGTCCTTTATTTAGAAAGGTCCGGACCACTTTGATTTGAGTTTTCTGAGAAATAATCTCAACCGCAAGTTGAAGAGTAGAACCATCTGCCTACTTTGAAATCTTTGGGAAGGATTCTACTGTCATGATACCTATTCACCTTTTCCTTGTATATTTTTGAAGATTCACATGCTTGCAGCCTTAGTTCATCAAGCTCATGCATTTGTAGTTTCCTTTTTGCACCGGCTTGTTATGGATTAAAATTATGAGACTTTAAAGCCCAAAAAGCCTTATGTTCTAATTCTACTGGTAAATGGCAAGCTTTACCGTATACCATTTGAAATGGAGTAAGACCTGTTGGTGCTTTGTAAGCGGTACGATATGCCCAAAGAACTTCATCAAGCTTTAACGACCAATCTTTTCGTGAAGTTGAAACTGTTTTTTCTAAGATTCTTTTTATTTCACGATTAGATACTTCCGCTTGTCCATTTTTTTGTGGGTGATATGGTGATGCCACCTTGTGCTTGATGCTGTAATATTCAAGAGTTCTTGCAAGTTATGCATTGCAGAAATTAGAGCCTCCATAACTAATCAATACTCTTGGTGTACCAAATATTGTGAAGATGTTTCTTTTCAAGAATTTCACCACTGTTTTGTCGTCTGCTTTTGTTGACGCAATAGCCTCTACCCATTTGGATACGTAATTAACCGCCACTAAGATGTATTCATTATTGAAAGACAAAGGAAAAGGTCCGACGGAATTAATCCCCCAATAATCGAACACCTCTACCTCTAACATGCTTTGTAATGGCATTTCATTTCGCTTGGAAATTCCACCAGCCCTTTGACAATTATCACAATTATTGGCATGTTCATATATATCTTTAAATAGAGAAGGCCAATAGAATCCTACTTGTAAGACTTTGACAACTGTCCGTTCTCCGCTCTAATGGTCGACCTATGGTGAATTATGGCAATGCCATGTGATGCTTCTGGCTTTCTCTTTAGTAACACATATTTGTAATAACCCATTGGATCCAATTTTGAACAAGTACGGATCATCCCATACATAATGAGTGGCATCACGCAAGATTTTCTTCTTTTGTTGCCAATTGAGATCTTTGGGGATGAGACCGGCAGCCTTATAATTTGCAAGATCCGCAAACCATGGTCTTTCCTCAATCATGAGCAATTTCGCATCTAGAAATTCTTCAAGTACCTCTCTTTCTTCTTTTGTAATCTCGGGATTCACCAATCTTGATAGATGATCCGCAACTAGATTTTCTGTGCCTTTCTTGTCAAGGATCTCTAAATCAAATTCTTGTAAGAGGAACATCCATTGGATTATTCTCGGTTTTGAGCCTGCTTTGTTGATCAAGAATTTGATGGTTGCACGGTCAGTATAGCAAATAATCTTGGATCCTATGAGATAAGACCGAAATTTTTCTAATGCGTACACTATAGAAAGCAACTCTTTTTTTGTGGTTACATAGTTAACTTGTGCATCATTTAACACTTTGCTTGCATAGTGTATAGCATGAAAAACTTTGGTTTTTCTCTGTCCTAAAACAGCCCCGACCACGTAATCACTTGCATCGCACATGAGTTCAAAATTGAGTGTCCAATTGGGTGCAGTGATTACCGGTGCAGTAATTAATTTTTATTTTAAACTTTCAAAAGCAATTAAACAATCTTTATCAAAAGTAAATGACCTGTCTTTGTTGAGGAGATTGCTTAACGGTTTGGAGATTTTAGAAAAATCCTTGATGAATCGTCGATAGAACCCGACATGGCCAAGAAAATTTCGAATTCCCTTGATGTTGGTTGGTGGTGGCAGCTTTTCAATGACATCAACCTTGGCTTTATCTACTTCGAACCCTCTGGATGAAATTTTATGTCCCAGGACAATGCCCTTAGTCACCATAAAATTGCATTTTTCCTAATTTAATACTAGATTCGTCTCCACACACCATTTTAATATGGTGTCCAAGTTTTTCAAGCATAATTCAAATGATTCACCAAACGCGGAGAAGTCGTCCATGAATACTTCGATGCACTTCTCGATCAAATATGAAAAAAATGGCTTGCATACATCTTTGAAATGTTGCAGGTGTGTTGCATAGACCGAAAGGCATTCTTCGATATGCGAATACTCCAAATGGGCAAGTGAAGGCTGTCTTCTCATGGTCCTCTGGGTTTACGGTAATTTGATTGTATCCTGAGTATCCGTCTAAGAAGCAATAGAACTGTTGCCCAGATAATCTTTCCAATATTTTATCCATGAATGAAAGCGGGAAATGATCTTTTCTTGTTGCTTGATTAAGTCTTCTATAATCAATGCACATACGCCATCTTGTTACTGTTCGGTTGGAATCAACTAATTTTGTTTGTTTGTTATCACAGCCATACCACCCTTTTTTGGTACTACTTGCACAAGACTCACCCTGTCATACCCCAAATTTTGACCACAAGATTTCCTTTCATTGTGAGAATCATTACCATAATATGGATGTACCATCAGGCCTCATCAATCTCCTCAAGGATTGTTGAGCCTTCACTATAATCAAGAATTAGGGTTTCCATCCCTCTCTGAGTTTAGACAAAAGATCAATCAAGAAATGACATGATCTTCAAATTGTATAACCTCCCAAACATCCATGAAGGATCAAGGGGACTCCCACATCAAGAATCAAGCACAAAGTTGCAACATTCCAAGTGGAATGAGCCTCGAAATACCCAGTGTCACCAAATTAGGGTTTTTGTTGACTGAGGCCTCTAGAGTGAAATTTTCATAAGGGATTGAGCCAAGGTTTCAAAATATGACTCAGTATGCTCAAAATAACCCTAGGAATCCCTTTGCAAAGTTAAATCACCCTCAAAGAATACATTCCTCAAAAGTCGGGAATTAGGGTTTCTCCACGCCGAACCGCTCCGGAGCCAAAAGTCAAAACATGACTTTTTTTGGCAAAAATGGTCCTTATGACTCATATTTTCATAAAATATGATTTATAATGCCATTTGAACAAGAATTGATCAAGAAATCATGATAACTTGTAAAAGGGGTAATCTTGAAAAAATTGAAAAAAAAATTTAAGTTACTAAATTTGGATGGTTTTGGTGCCAACTTCCAAGGACCATAAATTTTGATCCAAGCAGCCATTTTGAGTGATCCAAAGCCTGATTTGTAGGTCTTACCACACTCTACAAAAGCTTAAACTACATGAAACTCTAATTCTTCATGGATTTTTAGTTATGGATGGATCAAAGTGGTGAAAATCAAGGATTTAACACTTAGTACAAAATTGTCTAAGTTTCAGCCTTGAACATCAATGTTCATGAGAATTTTTCATTTGGATTCAGTTAGTTTCAAGAAAAACTATGACCATGCATGAATTGTATCATATAAGGGTTTTTTAAAAAGTATATGAGCATTCCATAACTCCATTTGAGCAAGGAGATATGATCCTCCCAAAATGGCACTTTCAAACTGTCTTGTACAAGACAAATTTGTGCATTTTTGCTCGAATTGGTTAAGTTAGGAAATTACAAGCCTTGTCATCCATTTGGACACCTCAGAGGATAACATCAAAGGGAAAAGATCTTATCCACAAGCCTCCCAAGTCCAAGGATCTACATGTAGCTATGTGTCACCTAAAAAGGCTAAAAAGCTCAAAGACTCCAATTTTGTTTCAATGCATTCAATGGATTCACAAGGTGGAAAGCATCAAGACATTGCTAACTGAATTGAGTCAAGCCTTGTCTCTGAACCAAAGCTACAAAAACCTGCTGTACTGAGCCAAGTTAATGGCTATAGAAGACTTGGATTCCTTTATGCAACCATTTTCCAAAGACCTGTACTAGTTGCCATTCATTATTGCTTGAAAAACAAACTTGCTCTACTATAAATAGAGCTCATTTGTGATCAGTTTGAGTACACCAAAGCACCCAAACTGATGCTTTACTTAAAATCTCTCTTTCACTCCAAAAATGCCTTCATTTGCAAGTCACTATCGAATTTTTCATTAGAGAGCCATTCCATCACCACCAATTGTTCTAACACATTCCATACATCATATATGAGCTGGTCAAACACTCCTCACACTTCTAAAACATCAGGATCATCATCTCCATTTCTCACTTGGACCAATTGCAGTTAGAGTTGAGCCAGCCTATCCAAAGAGTTCCAAAACATCCTGCAGGTTGTAACACAATCCTTGAGGCCTAAGGAAGCTATCCGGATCATTGTTTCACTTCTGTAACACCTCTACCACTAAAATCGATTCCTTCTTGCAGAGGTAAGCCTTAAAATTTCAAACTCATTAATGCATGCATCATAAACATGTTTTTAAGTTACCAATGTGTTTCTGGATGTTCATAGATCATTTTCCCTCAATCAATTGCTATTTATCTTGCATGTATAAGATTTCATATAGCTCTTGCATTTTTTAGGGTTCATCTGATTATAACATATTATCTCTTGATTCTTTGAATTTAAATAAAATTGAGTAATTCCATTCTATTCCTCATCCAAAAATGGTCAAGTTTCATTTTACATCTTCCAAAATGGTTGAGAAACGAGGGAGATAACTTGCTTCACGCAAGTCTGATGTTGGCTCAAGGAAGAAGATGACCATGGCGCCATTCTTCAGAATCAAACATAGTTTTAGTATATATTATTTTATTGCCACTGTACATTTGAATTGGCATTGCGCCATAGTGGTTGATCAGCTGGTTTTGTGTGCGTAGCGAGCAAAGGGTCTAGGGTTCGAATCCCCCTCGCCCCAGACCTTTTGGTTTTATTTTTTGAACCATTTTCAAAGGTTGCTTTCATATATTATTCACTCTTACCATTCTCCATCAGCCCACACACATGACTCAGATGGTAAAGTTTTAAACTCTCCACCCCAAGGGCGTGAGTTCAAACCTTGGGAGGACCATCCCATATTTTTTACCACTTTTTCTTTTCACTTTTCTTCATAATTTCTTAATAACTTCCAAAATTAATTTCTCTCTCAATTTTAAATATTTTTTATTGTCTCTTTTTTTAAAAATTCACAAAAATGTTAAAATATTTTATTCTACAAAAATCTCACAAAAATATTATTTATTTTATATATTTGATATTTTTTTAAAGAATTGTTTTTATTTGTTTTTTTTTTGCATTTAAAAAATATTTCTTTCTCTTGATTTCTTTTATTCAAATGATTTTCAAATCATTCTATGAATGGAACATGATTTTTCAAACATTAATCCAAGATCACAACTTGTTTTTCACACATGTTTGATAACTTTGATCATTTTAATTGAATTTGTATTCCATTAAAATGCATTTTTAAAACCAAGTTAGGGTTTTGATTATTTTTCACCCTTATAAATCTTTTAAAACACTTTTAGTCCTCTAATAGAGTGTAAGACCCATCCCTTGTCACACACAAACTTCTTTGGGCCTCAGTCATTGTATAAGTCCTGATACGATTTCAAAAATCTCGGTGCAATCGCCGTTTTTTTTCAAACAATTTTAAATTTGGGCCTCCTTTGTGTATAAGCCCCACCTTTCTTTTTTCAAACACTTTTGGGCCTCTTAATAGAGTGTAAGTCCCATCCCTTTGTAAATAAACCATTTTTGGACCTCGGTCATTGTATAAGTCTCTACGCAATTTCCAAAACAACGGTACAATCATTGTCTTTCATTGGGCCTCTCCTTGAGTTGTAAGCCCAATCTCCTGTATAAAAATAACTCTTGGGCCTCTAATAGAGTGTAAGACCCATCTCTTTTGTAAATACAATAAATTTGGGCCTCAGCCATTGTATAAGTCCCAGTACAGTTTTCAAAATAACGGTACGATCACTGTTTTGTATCTGGGCCTCACCTTGAGTATAAGCCTCAAGCTTCCTTTAAAATAACTTTCCTTTAGATTTAAATTCAAATTCATAGTTGTTATCAAAACTTTCTTCAATTTCTTGAATAACTAACCATACAGCTGTATTTATAACACTGGAAGCTTGCTCGCTTGTAAGTTCTACCAGTTTTCTTTTACATACCTGCTTATATATTCCATCTGTATATATATATATATATATATATATATATATATATATATATGTCTGTATACTTGCTTAGAGTTTTCTCCAGCAACTAGGTCTAGGATTAGATCAAACCAGTGGTTACTCTTTCAACATAGTCAAAACTAGTTCTCTATAGGAAATTCCAGATACAGTATTGCCTCCTCTTGGGCTTATACAATATGGAACAGAGAAAGGCATTATTCCCGGTGAAACTTTTCTCAAGACTGTCACTACTAGAAATTTGTCTAAGAATTCATTTCCCCATAGAGGATTAATTCCCGGTGAAACCTCTCTTGAATTTCTTCAAACCCTAGAACTGTTCACTAAGGAAAGGATTATTCCCGGTGAAACCTTTTTTGAACTTTTCTTAGGTTTGGACCCACAGACTTCCTAAAAGCATTCCCAGCCTCCTCTTGGACTTTGTACAAGGACCCTCAGGCTTCTTAGAAGTTCTCAGCTTCCTCTTGGGCTTAGTACAAGGACCCAAAAGACCTCCTACAGGTATAGGACATAACCTAGACATCATTTGTTAGAGCAGTCCTCTCAAGAGTCAAAACATCAGACCTACCTAGGGTTGATTCTCATCCCTTAAAACACCAGCCTCCTCTTGGGCATCATACAAAGATCAACCTTTTCATACCAGTAGACTTGGACAGTCTCACCTCCTTTTGGATCTCAAAGAAACCCTCAAGTTTCCTAAAAAACATAAGAAAACCCTGATTATCTCATCAATTTCCAACAGAGTTAAAACCTCCACAGGTTTCAAAACTCAATCTTTAAACTCTCACTTTAAATTTCCCCAGCCAGGGTCAAGTTACTACCAGTAAACCCTCAGAAAACTCAGAACTTCATGGTCTATGATATTTCAACTCTTCTGCAATCCCCAGCAAGAGTTGAATCCCCAAGTTGGACCTATCTTTGGATCTCAATAATCCTCAGCAGAAGGTAGCCTCCTCTCAGGCTTCATATAAGGAATTCCCCAACCAGCCTCATCTTAGGCTTTGCATAATGATCTTCCCACAACCTTTTTTAGCCTCAATCTTGGGCTTTGTACAAGACACGTATAAATATTCTCCAGCTGAGTCAGTCAAATCTTTTAGCCTTAATCTTGGGCTTTGTAAAAGACAGACAAAATATTCCCCAAAAGAGTCAATCTCCTTTTTCAAGCCTCAATCTTGGGCTTTGTACAAGACAGAAATAAAACTCCCTAAACAAAGTCAACCTTTTAGCTTCAACCTTGGGCTTTGAACAAGGCACACATAAAAATCAACGCCCCTCAGAGGAAATCAAGATTTCTCTCTAGAAAGATAAATTTCTCTGTACAATCCCACATTAAAACAGACCATCAAACAAACCTTAATCTCAGATAACTGTTGTAAGTGGCACACTTGTTGATTCAAAAATTCAAGTTGTGGTTCATCTCTTATCCTGGTAAACCCCTTTCTTTCATCTAATTGCTGTAAGTGGCAAGCCTCTGGATTATTTACATCCGAGCCAATATCCCTCTATTAGCATGAAAGATTCCTAAGGAAAAATGGCATTGCTCTACACTGAGTTAAAGTTTTCTCCTTCAGGACAAATCCCTTATAAAGGAAATTATGGCATTGTTGGATTCCATACATTCCAGTTAAAGTAATTCTACTTTACAATTAGTTACCTAAACAATTGTGATAAACAGATAAGATATCTCCCTTTAGAGATGATAAATTCCCTCTCAGTCAAACCTAGCTTCAATCTCAGGCTTTGAACAAGACACAAATAACCTCTAGCTTCAATCTTGGGCTTTGAACAAGACACAAATACCCTTTAGCTTCAATCCTGGGCTTTGAACAAGACACCAAACATCTCTTTCCTCCCATAGAATAGGAGGAACTACGATTGCTCTGATTTCCCTGTTATCATTACAGGAATACGTAGGCATAAGATTGCAAAATCTTAGCGAGCACACCAATAAAAAACCTTAGGTCCATTACCTTACCAAAAACATCGGAAAAAAACCGAAAATTAACAAAAACACTCTCTCAAATATCCCCAAAGGAGAAACTTTCCCATTTATGACAGATAAACACCAGTAAGTAGATAACAGAAGAAAATGCCAAACAATCTATGGATAACCATATATAGGATGGGTAATTGATAACTCCCCATTGTATAACCTGACCCCGGACCCCCAATCTCTTAGCATTTGTTAAAGAAAACATTTGCGTGCAAGGTTAGTTTTAGATAGCTTCCATTTCCTTTCCAGCTTCATAGAATAACTAAGAAATCAGAAAGTTGCACCCATTTCTAACCAATGGTGATAAGGTGGTCGCGTCACCGACAAAAATCACACGCTACACACCCAAGAAATATCTGAAATTGGATAGATCATTCCTGCTTCTAATAGCTTGACTACCTATTTGCGTATGACCTCTTTCATTGCTGGGTTCAATCGTCGTTGTGGTTGGGCAACTGGTTTGTAATTTTCTTCCATCATAATGTTGTGCATACAATATGATGGACTTATGCCTTTCAAATCTGAGAGCACCCAACCGATTGCGGCTTGATTTTCCTTAAGAACTTGGATGAGCTTCTTTTCTTCATGGCTGGCCATAGATTTGCTAATTATTATCGGTTTCTTGCATTCATCATCGAGGAACACATATTTCAAGTGATCCGGTAATAATTTGAATTCCAATTTGGTGTCCTTTTCCACAGAACTTTCTTTTAATTCCTCAATTTTTGCCTCCTTCAATGGTATTTCTTTTGTTGAATCCAATTCTATTAAGCATTCATTGAGTTCCTTTTCTTCTTTTGGATCAAGAACATTGAAAACATCCACGAGGGCTCTTTCTAATGGTGCTGTCAAGTGTGTTTGTTTTTGTATTTCCAGTATTTCTTTATCAATTGCATCAACTTGAAAACAAACTCCTTTATCCTTGGAATGCTTCATGGCGTTAAAGAGGTTGAAGGTAACTTCTTCATCTTGAACACTTACTTTCATTAAATCATCATCAATATCAATCATCATGTGTGCGGTTTTCATGAATGGACGCCCCAAAATCAGTGGTACATCATCATCTTCCTCTATATCCATGACAACAAAATTGATAGGGAATAAAAATTTATCTACCTTGACCAATACGTCTTCTACAACACCGGATGGCTTTGGACTGATTTATCGGCTAGTTGCAACATCATCCTAGTATTCTTCATCTCTAAATCACCTATTCTTCGTATTACTGAGAGTGGAATGAGGTTGATACTTGAGCCTAGATCAATCAGTGTTTTCCCAACGTTTACGATTCCAATTGTGTCTGGCAACGTAACTCTTCCTGGATCTTTTTCTTTCTGTGGAAGTGTTCGTTGAATGATCGCACTGCAGCTTGCATCAAGATGTATTGTTTCTTCATCAGTAATTCTTCTCTTCTTGGTGAGAATTTCTTTCATGAATCGTGCATATGTAGGCATCTGTTAAAGTGCCTCCGCAAAGGGAATATTGATTTGCAACCGCTTGAAAATATCCAAAAATCGAGCGTATTGCCTTTCTTTATCCTTTTTGGTTGGAGCATAAGGGTATGGTAGATTTTGTGCTGGTGGAGTGATCATCTTCCCCTTATCTTCTCTCTACTTTCTACGTTCATCACATTCATTTGTATTCTTTTCAACTACTTCTTGATTTTTTTCTTCTTCCCTCTCCTTTTTCTCTTATACTTCTTTTTGTTTTTCTCTTTTTCCAAGGAAACTTCCCTCTCGATCATCACTACCGCTTATTTCCGAATTGATGATTCTACCACTCCGCGTAATTATTGATTTACAATGTTCCTTTGGATTCGTCTGCGGGGTGGTTGTGAAGGTACCTCCTTGTTGATCTGCTAGTTGATTTGCAATTTGTCCAACTTGTGTTTCTAAGTTTCTTATCGAATCATCCATATTTTTCTGATTTTTGATGGATAATTGCGTGAACTGGTTCAATGTTTCTTCCAATTTGGAGGTTCTGTCCGGCTGAGTTGTATGTTGCGGTTGTTGATGAAAATTTTGATATTGGTTAGGCATGTTTGATGCTCCTGCTTCTTGCTTCCAACCTTGACCATAGTTGGCGTTATTTCCGGGTTGATAGTTTTGATTTCCTTGGTATAGTGCTGATCTTTGTTAGTTTCCCATGTAATTGACCTCTTCATTCATTGGAGGGCAAAAACCTGTTGGATGGTCACTAGTGCATAACTCGCACAAGGCTACTTATTGTGGTTTATTGGCTGAGTCGTGCATCTCCTTGAGTTGTTGTGGAAGTTTGGACAACTACTTGGTTAATTTCTCTACTGTTTGAGTGAGAAGTTTGTTTTGTGCCAGTATTGCACCGTTTGGGCCTAACTCCAGTAATCCTGGTTTCCTTTGTACAGTGCCTCTATTATACTGAAGTTGATGGTCATTGAGAGCCATACGATTAATGATAGACACTGCCTCTTCTGTACTTTTGGATAGTAACGAACCACCGGCAGCTGCATCAAGTATAAGCTTTGGTTGTGGTTGTAATCCATTGCAGAAGATGTGGATTTATGTGATTTCATCGAAGCCATGATTCAGACATTTCCATAGTATAGACTTATAGTGCTCCCATGCTTCACATAGAGTTTTTGTTGCACTTTGAGCAAATGCGGCTATTGCTGTTTTGGCGTCCATGAATCTGTTGTGTGGGAAAAACTGATTCAGAAAGTTTTCCTCCAAGACATTCCAATTTGTCATGGTTTGAGTGGGTTGGTCCAAATACTAATCCTTTACTTTACCGATTAGTGAGTGCGGAAACAATCGCATGAAGACTGCTTCTTCTTTTGCTTCAGGTGCTCCCAACGTACCAGCCAATTCAGAGAACTTGGTGAGGTGAGTGTACGGGTCTTCGTGATCTAGGCCTGCAAAGGGATTTGTATAAATGATCTGCAATAGTCCTATTTTTATTTTAGCTTGTCGGTTGGTTGGATTGTTGGTAAGGCGAGCCAATCGTCTTGGGGTGCTTTGACACGGTTCTCCATTCACAATTTCAGGTCCACCTTCTGCCATGGTTTCTTTTGTTGAAGCTGTTGAGGTGGAAGCTCCACTCTTTAGAGATCTTTGTTTAGCAAGCTTTTTCAGCTTCTTTATTTGTCATTTGTTTTGTTGGATTGTTCTTTTGATTTCAGGATCAAAAGGCAATAAGTACTCCAGTTTTGTACCTCACATACACAAAGCTTGCAATTTTTAGCCTATACAATGTTAGGAGAATGTAAGATAAAGAAAAGAGAAAAAATATATACAGTTTTTTAACAAATGTACAACTTATAAAGATATCAACAGTCATTTTGTTCGTAAATCTAAACGCCAGTCCCCAGCAACGGCGCCATTTTGATGTTGAGTAAATCAAAATAAAGTATTGAATATCGTATCCACAGAGACCGGCGCGATATTACCAACGTTGAGACAATTGTTATCATTTTCAAGTGAAGTTTGTAAATTGGTTTGTTTAAAATAATGGAACATAAAATCGAAATTTGTTAAAGTAAAGTTTAAATGATAGAAAACTTGTCAGGATTGAAATTCCGCTACCGTGCACATATGACTTTGATTGATACTTCTTTAAATGAACTTGTTTTTCATCTTATCTTCATTAATTCACTCACAACAACATATATGTCTATATGTTTGCTGAGATTTCAATTGATTTATTTCAATCGATGATTTCTCAATCAATTAAACTAAACAATCGCATTAAGAACCAAATATTGTTTATAAAAGTTAAACCCTTAGTTCTATGTCTAGAACGTAGCGTTTAACTGATTATAATCTTTAGCTATAATACGAGTGTATTTTTTAATCAAAATTCGTATTCACAAGTTTAGATTGATAAAACAAATATTTAATCGATAATCATGAATAACAAAATTTCATTAAATAAGGAATCAATAACAATACATACGATTGTGGTAGGTTCCTTCCAATCTTAACAAGAGAAAAGTTTGCTATCCATTGTCATGGTAGCTTGTACAAAAAGGTAGAATTGGAGATAAATTTGCATCAAGGATGATCTCTCGATTCTTGATGCGAACCCAGCTCAATTCTCTTGACTTTCTTCTCCTACTAAAACTATTATAATTATCTATTACAAGGTATATTTCTAATGTGATGACTCTCAAATGCTTCTGCGGCACTCCTTTTATATTGGTTGAGATGAGGCACTTTCGCTTGCGAAGTTTTGGTCGCTATGCAAAGTCAGTTTGCTTAACCATGAAGAATTTTAAACCGCCCCTGGGAACCGCCATACTTCGCTATGCGAAGTAAAGTTCACGTTGCGAACTATTCTCGCTTCTGTCGCTTCAAGCGAAACTAGGTGATTTTGATTCTGTTTCTTTCTGTTGTTACTCGCTTCAGCTTTCCGTTGCGACCTTCACGTAACAAAGTATTTTCTCGCGATGCGAAGGTTCTTCGCTTCCTCTCGCTTCTCTCGCTTCAAGAAAAGTTTGGCGATTTTGATTCTGTTTCTTTCTGTTGTTGCTCGTTTCAGCTTCGCGTAGCAAAGTGTTTGCTCGCGATGCGAAAGTTACAGGGCGTGAATTCTTCTTGCTTGTAAGTGATGTTTTCCTTTGTTAATTCCTGCAAAAACATAACCATTCAAAAGTAACATTCTTTTGGATCATGGTTAGTAAAGATTAATCATTTATAGTTAATGGAAGCACGTATTTGTCAAGTTTTCAAAGGTTTTTGTCAACTCTTTGGACCTCCGTCAGTAATGTGAGCTGTTATGGTAGATACAAGCCTCACATGTCGGTAAGTACTGGGTCATTATTGAACTTTCTAACAATGCCTTAACAAACTTTTGTTGTGAACCAAATTAGTTAGTTTTTATTTTGAACTAAGTAATATACAGCTAGCTAGAGGTTAAAGGTGTGAGAAAAACACAAGAAAGGGGGGGTTTGAATTAGGTTTTCCATTTTGAAAGCTTTTTATGAAACTCAACAAAGATCATAAATAAACTAACAATAAGAAAGACACACGATATATCCTGGTTTACTTGACAACTATCAAGCTAATCCAGTCCACCCGCCAAGGTGATTTTGCCTTAGACAAGGACTTAATCCACTATAACCAAATTGATTACAATCGCACGAGCAAACTGCCGGTGACTAACAACCTCTAAGACACACTAGTCCTAGACTTCTTAAGAATTTTGACCCAACTGGTCTCTTAAGGAATACAACGCACAAGCCAACTGCAAGTGACTAACTGTCATACCCAAAATTTTGACCACTAAGATTTCCCATCATTGTGCAAATCATCATCACAATATGGATGAACCATCATACCTCATTAGTCTCCCCAAAGTTGGCTGAGCATCCACTACAATCAAACTTAGGGTTTCAAGCCCTCTCAGAGCTCTTAGACAAAGGATCAATCAAGGAATGATATGATCTTCAACTTGTCTAAACCTCTCAAACATCCACAATGGATCAAGAGGACTCCCACATCAAGAATCAAGCACAAGGCTGCAACCAAGTGGATTAAGCCTCAAGATCGCCAGTGTCACCAAATTAGGGTTTTGGTCGACCAGGGCCTCCAGATGGAAATTTTCCTCTGCGCATGAGCCAATGCTTCAAAGTATAACTCAAGATGCTCCAAGGGACATCATGAACCCAATCATCAAGTCAATTTAGCCTCAGGAGATGCATTCATAAAAAATCAGGAATTAGGGTTTCTTGACCTAATTCACCCCTAAGTTGACTTTTGGGAAAAAACATGAGCCAAGACCTCAAGACATGATTTGAGGGTCCCTAATACACTACATTAATCCATTTGCAACAATGGATTGGTCCAAGAAGCTTGATTCACAAGTTTCAAGTTCATCAGAACAACAGTTAGGGTTTCGCGAGAAAAGTCAACTGTGCCTTTGACTTCTGACTAGGACATGCTCCCAAACCCTGGGACATGATTCAATACACCCTATAACACCTATGAAATCAATCCATCAAGTTTGATTTAGGTCAAGGACTTGATTTCATAGAGGATCGCACAGTTTGGAATTCATCTGATAAAAAGTCAACTATGCCCAAAAGTCAAAGTTTGACTTTTTGATTTTTTGATCAATTATGGTTCCCTAACCCTAAAATGATGTTAATGTGTGATTGGAATCATCATTCATCAAGAAAAGTGGGATAACTTGCAAAAGGGGTAACCATAAAAAACTTAGAAATTTTCTAAGTTATGGAACAAAGTGGCTAGGGTACCAACTTCCAAGGATCATAACTTGAGATCCAAGCAACCATTTTGGCTGATCCAAAGATGGGTTTGTATCTCTCATGGCATACTTTAAAAGTGTCAACTACACCTCACTCCAATTATTCATGGATTTTTAGTTATGGAATGACCAAAATGACAAAAATATGAAAATGCCACTTTTTCCAACACTTAGTGAAATTTTCACTAAGTCAGAATCTGTTTCACTTTTTTCAAAATTTAGGGGCATTTTTCACTTGGATCCAAAAAGTGTCAAGACAAACTATGATCACACATATTTTGTATCATATGAGAGCTTTCCAAAATGGCCAAGAACCCCATCAAATCCCATCTGAGCTAAGAGTTATGACAGTGGCAATATGCCTTGCTGCAATTGTCATAACAAGGCAGATTTGTGCATTTTGCTCGATTTTTGAGTAATTTGTGCAAATGACAAACAAGTTTATCCATCTGAACACCTCAGGGAGAGACCAAGGAGGGACAAACACTGATTCCATAAGCCTCCCAAGTCTTTGGAACTAAAAATAGCATGCCAAACCTAAAAAACCCTAAAGAGGGGACAAGACTCAAATTTTGTTTTGGAGCATTCAATGGATGCACCAAGGTGGCATGAACTGAGCCATTTCCAACTGAATGAGTCAAGGATGATCTCTGAACTATGGAACCAAAGGCCTGTGTTCTAACCTCTAGTCAATGGCTAAAGGAGACTTGAGATTCCAAAATGATCCAATTGGCCAAAGGTCTGCTACAGTTGCCATTCACTATTGCTTGCAAAACAAACTTACTCTACTATAAATAGAGCTCATTTGTGCTCAGTTTAAGTACACCAAAGCCATCAAACTGATGCTTTCCTCAAAATCGTTTCTTTCACTCCAAAATTGCCTTCTAAAGCAGGTCACTATCGAGTTTTGAGTTTGAGAGCCATTCCAACCAAACCAATCACACACACACACACACACCTTATAAACATCATATAGAAGTGATCCAAACACTTAAACCACAACTGGAACACTGATTTCTCAGAATCACCAGCCAACTGCTCAAGGTTTTAACCAAGTTGCAGTTGAGATGCCATGAAGTGATCCAGCCATTTCCAAATAAGTCCAAACATTCAAACACACTCCATATGGTGCAGGGAAGCTGTTCAGATCATCACAACTCATCTGTAACACCTCCAACTCAAAAATCACTTTGCTCTTGCTGTCACGACCTTCAAGTAAGCCTAAACTTGGTTATCTCTTAATCTATGCATATTTCCTCGCACAATACTTTTGCCAAATGTTCATAATCACGCATAGAATGTTTCCCCTCAATTAATTGCTTTGTTTGAATCGTGTATCAAAATTCTCAGCCTTCATGCAAATTTTAGGGTACTCGAGGTTTTGTCTTGATTTCTTATTCCATGCTTAAAATAAATGAAATTAAAGACCATAGACATGATCGTGAGGTGAAAACGAGTAGATTGATATGTGGATTGTGTGATTTCATCAAGTATTCAGTTAGATTGGTGAGAAAATGCAAATCTGCAGAAACAGAGGGGTGGCGCGTATTCTTGGCGCCATTTTTTGAATATTTGAATATTTGAATTTTGTGATTTTATTTAATTGATTCAAAAATTAATTTCTCTTTGAGGTTAAATGATTTTGAGTTGATTCTTTTTTTAATAATTCACAAAAATGTTAAAATATTTTATTTTGCCAAAAATTCGCAAAAATATTATTTATTTCATATACTTGATATTTTTGCAAAGAATTAATCTTTTATTTGTTTTTTAACATTTAAAATATTTTTTCCTCCTTGATTTTCCAAATTTAATTGGTTTCCAATCATTTTGTGGATATAAACATGATTTTTCAAACATTAATCCAAGATCACAACTTGTTTTTCACACATGTTTGATAGTTTTGGTCATTTTAATTAAATTTTTATTTAATTAAAATACATTTTGAAACTAATTTAGGGTTTTGATCTTAATCACCCTAAACAAATCATTTTCAAACGCTCATGGGCCTCTAATAGAGTGTAAGACCCAACCCCTCTTGAAAACCAAAATATTTTGGGCCTCAGTGTATTGTATAAGTCCCGATACCGTCAAAAAGTTCGGCACGATCGTCGCCTTTTTAACAAAAATCTTTGGGCTTCTCCTTGAGCTATAAGACCCATCTTTGTTCATTTTAAACTCTTTGGGCCTCTAATAGAGTGTAAGACCCAATCCTCTTTAACCAAAACAATTTTGGGCCTCAGATATTGTATAAGTCCCTCTGCGTTAAAAGAAAAATCTCGGCGCGATCGCCAGTTCAATAATCAAATCATCTGGGCCTACCCTCGTGTTGTAAGTCCCAAATCTTTATTTAAAATAAATCTTTGGGCCTCTAATAGAGTGTAAGACCCAATACCCTTGTACATAAAAACAATTTTGGGTCTCACATATTGTATAAGTCCCTCTGTACAGTTTTTAAAACAACGGTGCGATCATCGTCAAAACTTGGGCATCTCCTTGAGCTGTAAGCCCCAACAATCTTTTCAAAGCACTTCCTCCTTTGATTTTGAATTAAAATATATATTGTCATCAAAACTTTCTTTATTTTCTTTGTTGAACAACTAACAAAACAACATGGAAGCTCTACAACGGGTAAGTATTTATCCGCTTTCATTTACCTCTTTCATATGTATATAACTGTATTGTGGGGCTGTTTCACTGTAAGTCTTCTTTCACATCCTTTTATATACTTGTCACATATCCACTATGTAATACTAGTATAGTTATTTAGAGTTTTCCCCGGCAACTACGTCTAGCACTAGGTAAAGCCTTGTTGGTCACTCTTGAATACAAACAAAACTAGATCCCCCGTAGGATTCCAGATACAATCTTTCCTTCTCTCGGGGTTAAACAATATGGAACAAAGAGAAAGACAGTATTCTCGGTGAATTACATTTCTTGAACTTCTCTTGGTTTAGGGACCCACATGCTTCCTAAAAGCATCCCCGCCTCCTCTTGGGCATTGTACAAGGACCCTTCGGCTTCTTAGAAGTTCTCATGCATTCTCTTGGGCTTAATACAAGGACCCTGACGACCTCTTAAAGGTATAAGATAGAACTTAGTCATCCTTTGCTAGAGCAGTCTTCCCAGCGTCAAAACTCCGGCCATTTTAGGGTTGATACTCATCCCTTAATGTCCGCGCGTCCTCTTGGGCATAGTACAAAAGATAAAACTCTAGACTTGGACAGTCTAAACCTCCTTGAGTCTCAAAGACATTCTCAAGTTCCTTTCAAACATAGGAAGAAACACCGATCACTCTGGATCAATCTCCAGTAGAAACCCAGCCTCTCTCACGAGACTTCCCCACACTTGAACACGCTTCAGGATCTCAATAATCCTCAGCATTAAGCCAGCCTCCTCTTGGGCTTTGTACAAATGATTCTCCCTAGCGGAGCTAACCTTTTCAGACTCTCTTGTTGGGTCAAACACCTTTAGCCTCCGTCTTGGGCTTTGTACAAGACCTATAAAAACACTCTCTCGTTGAGTATAAAAGATTCTCTTGTTGAGTCAATCCCTTTCTGGCCTCAATCTCGGGCTTTGTACGAGATAGAAAAAACACTCTCTTGTTGAGTATAAAAGACTCTCTTTGTTGAGTCAATCTCCTTTTAGCCTTAATCTCGGGCTTCGTACGAGACATCAAATCACCCTTCTGTTGAAGACTTTCTCGTTGAGTCAATCAACCTTTGAACTCTCTTGTTGAGTCAAACTTTTATTAGCCTCCATATTGGGCCTTATACAGGACAGATAAAAGCACTCTCTTGTTGAGTCAAACCCTTTCAGCCTCCATCTTGGGCATTATACAAGATACATTCTCCTCAACGGAGTCAAAATCCCTTTTAGCCTCAATCTTGGGCCTTGTACAAGACAGAAAGAACATTTTCCTAAGAAAAGTCAAACTTCTAGCCTCCTCTTAGGCTTTGAATAAAGAAAACCCCGGTTGAGTCAATAAACCTTTTAACATCAGATTTGTGCCTTGCTCACAGCACATAAACATAAATAATTCCTCTTTAGAGATGACAAGTTCTCTCTTAGTAAAACCTTTTAGCTTCACATCTTGGGCTTTGAACAAGATACAAATCACCTTTAGCTTCATGTCTTAGGCTTTGAACAAGACACCAAAACATCTCTTTCCTCCCATAGAATAGGAGGAACTACGATCGCTCTGATTTCCCTGTTTCGTAAAATGGGAATACGTAGGCATAAGATTGTAAAATCTTAGCGAGCATACTAATCGAAAACCCAAAATCCAATACCTCCATACATCAATCAAGAAGCATTAGACCTAACATCTTACCAAAAAACCTCGCAAATAGTCCAGACACTGTGTTCTTAAACGAAATAACCTAAAATAGATCCCCCTTTTGATAGCATATGTAAACCAATAGTTTTGACTGTTTAACCTCAGTATGCAAGCAGGGTTAATTGGAGACATCTATTTCCCTTCCTTAATCAGCTTCACAGGATAAAAAATGAATCGAACTGTAGTACCAAAGCGATAGTGATTCGAAACCACAAAAATCGCGCTACAGAAAAATGGCAACCACAGTGGGAAGCATTCTTTCTGGCCTCTTTTAGGGTGAAAACTTTAAGTTCACAAAGTGTCACAGAAATGACGCCTCTGCTGGGGAGTCATTGTCTGTATAGGATCATAAGACTAGAGGTCTAGGATGTTAGGACAAATATATATACTGCTTTTCCTAATTGATATCTGTGTTTACTTTTCTTCTAATGGGAATGTGTGTGATGTCGCATCTGGAAAGATTGAGTATACATCTAAGATAAGTGATGGCATTATACGGGTAATCTTACGGGGAGTGAATCCCAGATAAGAGGTCCCGGTCGACCATCAAATTAGTGGAGATGCTCTTTGCATATTCAATGCCTATACGACTTCGGTTATTGAAAGCAGATTGTTCCATTGGGTTATCCGAGAAGCTGGGGATTTTAGTAGACTGAAACCATTTTGTAGTCCGGAAGCTATCGGAAATAGTTGTCACGCGATACTACAGCTCGCTGGCGATCCGCTTGCTGTCGTTATCCCAAGAGGGGTCAGTGATTTTGAGGACAGGTACAAAAAATCACCAGTATAAACCTTTGGGGATGGGTAGAGCCTTGACTTCATGACACCGACCCTTTGACCCCATATTTTTTCTATGTTTTTGTGTGCTGCATTCATACATTCATTTAAAAAACATTAAAACAAAGAAAATTTTTCTCTTCTAGTCTCTCTTTTTCAAATTAAACTAAGACAATGATTTCAAATGTCAGAAAAAGAGATTGCTAATGGATTTCGGTAGAAGGAAGACTCACAAGTACACCTTCAAGGTTCCAAAACTAGAGGATTTAAGAGGTCTGGCGAGGATGATAACCAACCCTGAGGCTTTCAGAGCTAAGTACGGGGGTCTGCTGTATCTGTTAAGGGTCCATGTAATCGAAGGAATCCTGTCCACACTAATCCAGTTCTACGATCTGGTTTATCACTGTTTCACATTCCCAGATTATCAGCTAGCACTAACACTGGAGGAGTACTCTCACCTGACTGATTTACATATTACTGATCAAGCTCCCTGTTTTGGACTGGAAGAAATTCCAAAGGATCAAACCATTGCAAGAGCAATCTATTTGGACGAGTCAGAAGTTAGGACTCATATGATCATTAAGGGTGGTATCCAGGGTTTGCCAGCCCAGTTCTTGATAAAGAAAGCTCTGTACTTTGCTAGTATAGGGAACGTGGCCGCTTTCGAAAGCATCTTTGTTTTGCTTACCAACGGGTTATTTCTGTTTCCCAACATTGATAACTTCATAGATATCAATGCCTTTAAGATTTTTCTGATTGGAAACCCTGTACCGACCTTGCTCGCAGATGCTTATCATTCTGTACACCTAAGGAATTTGTATAGCGGAGGAATAATCACATGTTGTGTACCCCTGTTGTACAAATGGTTCATTTCCCATTTGCCAAAGTCTGCTACATTTTGGGATCAAAAGAATACTTTACGTTGGTCGCAGAGAATCATGTCTCTTACCAACTCTGACATCGATTGGTACAATTGAATCTATGACGGGATCAGGATCATTGACCGTTGTGGAAATTTCCCAAATGTACCCCTCATAGGAATTAAAGGAGGAATCAATTATCATCCAGTTTTGGTTCATCGTCAATTTGGATACCCGATGAGGCATGTCCCGCGTAATGCTCATCTGGAAGGTCTTTTCTTCAAGGAAGGAGAAAATGATAAGGCACTAAAGATAGAAATAGTGCATGCCTGGAAGCACGTTCATAGGAAAGGAAGAGAGTCTCTAGGAAAGCCGGACTGTGTCTCTGTGGAACCTTATCTCCACTGGGTACAAACTAGAGCTCTCAAGCTGAGGATGCCTTACCCTCATCAGGAAGTTCTTCCGTTAAGGGACCATGCCCTTTATTTTATGTCTGATACGGAAATACTTCAGGTTACTCTCAACAAAGTTCAACAGGAGAAGAAGTCTTGGAAGAACAAGTACCATATTCTCAATGTGGAGTGCAAGAAAATACAACAACTGTTAAAAGAAAAAGACGCTCTGATTGAGATTTTAGAGCAACATGCTGTAGAAAATCAGGATGACCAAAGGAATTTGCTCGCTCCTTTCACATGGCAAAGGAATGACAACCCGACAACGGCTCAAGAGCCTCGGTCAAAGAAAAGGAAAGTACCAGAACCAGCACCTGAGCTCTCCTCAGAGAGGACTCGGGACCCATAAGTTTAGATTTCCTTTTACAGCACTATGTAAATTACTGTATTTCTATTCTGCAATCTTTGACTTCAATAAAACGGGGTTTCCCCACTGTTTGATATTTGCAATCCAATTGTTGAAGTTTATTTTGATTAAACAAAAATTAATTAAAATATAATTATTGCATTCATCATTTACACGTAACGCATTCTTCTTACCTACGAATCTCACGTTTGTGTCTCGATTCTAGAGTCAAACTGTCTTATTCGTACAATACTCAGGCCAATCGACAGAAAAAGATAGATGATCTCGAGGAGGAGAACAAAGAGTTGAGGGAAGAGATCGAAACTCTGAAAGAGGATCTAAGAAAGCTTCATAACGACATGCAAGCTCTAGCAGAAGTTCAGATGCAACAACAAAAGACAGTGATCTCAGAGATCACATCGACGCCCATAGTGGAAAAGTATGATCTTAGGTACAAAATGTCGAAAGATCATCCATGGGGCATGCCTATTGACTATATCCCGGAAGGATATGTTCCGTCGATCACTGAAGATCAGGGAACCGCAGCCGGAACCGTTGGGCCTGAAGGTTACAAACTTCGCGAAAGCGAAAATGCCAGGGGCATGACGGCAACTCCTGAAGGTTATAAACTTCGGAAGAGGGAAGGACCTAGAGTCACTGCCATGATGACTATACCACCACCCGTGGTACACACTGTCCCGGAAGGACATATTCCACAGATACCTTCTGGTGGAAACGAAAGTATGTTCGACAGAATGAATGAGTTCCAGGAACAGTTCCTGGAAATGCAGAAAGAACTGCAAGCCCTTTGCGGTCAGGATCTATTCGGAAAGGACGCCGCAGACCTTTGTTTGGTCCCCAATGTGAAAGTTTCGCACAAGTTCAAAGTGCCCGAATTTGAAAAGTACAAGGGTAACTCTTGCCCTCAAAGCCATTTGGTGATGTACGCTCGGCGGATGTCAACTCAGACAAAGAACCAAGAGCTACTGATTCACTATTTTCAGGATAGCTTAACCGGTGTCGCACTCAAATGGTACATGGGTTTAAACCGCACTAAGATCGGCACTTTCAGAGATCTTGGTGCTGCCTTCGTTCAACAATATAAATATAACCTGGACATGGCACCAGACAGAGATCAACTCAGAGCCATGTCACAAAATGACAAGGAAAACTTTAAGGAGTACGCTCAGAGATGGCGTGAAATCGCCGCCCAGATTTGTCAACCTCTTGAGGAAAAAGAGATGACAAAGATCTTCTTAAAGACCTTGAGCTCATTTTACTACGACAGAATGGTTGCCAGTGCGCCCAGTGACTTTACTGAAATGGTAGGCATGGGAGTTCGTCTTGAGGAAGCAGTCCGAGAAGGACGTTTAGTTAAAGACGCTGGATCATCAAGCAGAACCAAAAGATACGGTAGTGCTCTCCCTAAGGAAAAAGAGCCAGATATTGGCAATATCTCTCTCGGAAAGCAAAGGCGACGGTACCAACCAGTAGCAGCTGTAACTCCTGCTATCAACTCTGCGCCTGTTCCTACGTATCAACCTTAGGTTGCTCAGAGCCAACCGAATCAACAGCAATATCAGCAAAGGACACAACAGCCTCTTCAGCAGGCTCATCCTCCATATAAAAACAACTGTACAACACGACCACTAGGGTTCGACCCTATACCGATGTTGTACGTAGAATTGTTTCCACTCTTACTGGTCAAGGGACACGTCCAAACCAGGCCTCCTCTTACAATACCGGAGAATCCGCCTTTTTGGTTCAAAGCGGATCAGACTTGCCTTTACCATCAAGGAGGACCAGGGCATAACATAGAAAACTGTCTCAGTTTCAAATCCGATGTGCAAAAGCTTGTTAGGAGCGGGGTCTTATCCTTCAAGGATACAAATCCGAATGTTCTCACGAACCCGTTGCCTCAACACGAGAAAGCTGCGGTGAATTTGATAGAAGGAGAGTCTAACAACAACTATCAAATTCACGATAACAACAACTATCAAATTCACGATGTACTCTTAGTGAGGGCCAACTTGGTCAAGATGCATTATAGACAGAGTGGATACGACCATGTGCCACCTCATAATTATCACCAGTGTGATATCTGCTCTAAAAACAATCAAGGATGTTCTGTGGTGCAATCAGCTCTACAGGAACAATTGGACCTCGGATGGATCCAAGAGCACCGAGTTCGTGGAGTTAATATGACGTATGCAAATTCCAACATCATTCAGAACCACGACATCCGTGCAATGAATGCCAACTTGGTGGCAATGCACTCAAGGCAAAGCCAATATCATAATCTGCCGCGGCATGATTACAATTCCTGTATGACTTGCTCGGTAAACAAACAGGGATGCTCTTTTGTACAAGAGGCCCTCCAGCGTTAGATGGATCTTGGGTGGATCCAGGACTACCATGATAAAAATCCTTATCAGGTCAACATGATTCAAATCTTCGATATTCGTTTGATGAATACCAGCTTGGTGGAGTTACACGCCAAGCAAGTCCAACTCGATTTTCTCACTTCACATGATTATCTGAGCTGTAAAGTATGTTGTGAGAGTAACCAAGGGTGCGCTCTCGTTCAAATAACTTTACAACACTTGTTAAACCATTGGTGGCTTCTGATCTATCTAGACGAAGACACGCAACAAATCAGTGTGACAAATAGGAACCCTACTAGACATCAAGTCAGGATGTCCTATCTATGGAAGTAGACCTAGTAAGGTTACACTGTATTTAAAGCGGACGTGTCCAGGTGCCACCACATAACTACGAACGCTGTAGAGTCTGCTCAAAAAATAATCAAGGATGTTACCTCGTGCGAGCAGCCCTTCAAAGTTAGTTGGCTCCCGGGGAGAATCAACCATGTCCAAGTTCTGGATCAATTAACTGGACGCCAGACTATTTTGCTGATCAGATTAAGGACGTTGTCGTAATCTCTGATCACAAAAGAACCAAAGATGTTTGTATCATCATCCCTTTACTTGACGAATCAAAAGTTCCTAACCAGGAACTGATTGAAGTTTCTTACGACAATCAGAAAAATCAAAAGGCTCCTGTAGTTATCTATCTACCGGGTCTGTTACCGTATGAATCAACTAAGGCTATCCCTTACAAATACGGTGTAACAACAATTGAGAATGGAAAGGAAATTCCATTACCCTCCGTCGTGAATATTGCAGACATCAGTTGGGTAACACGGAGTGGTTGAATCTTCAACCAAGGAGTTGGAGAACCCATCAGAGAAAAGGAACCTCAAACAAAAGTTCCTGATAAACCAGTTGGTCAATCTAGTGATCCCGACCTTTCAAAGAACGATGATGAGATGCTGAAGCTCATCCAAAGGAGTGAATACAACATTATTGATCAGCTGTTACAAACTCCTTCAAAGATCTTTGTGCTATCACTTTTACTCAGTTTGGAAGCTCACAGGGAAACTCTGCAGAAAGTCTTAGAGCAGGCCTTTGTGGAACAGGATGTGTCGATCAAACAATTCGACAACATCGTCTCTAACATCACTTCCTGCAACAACTTGGGGTTAAGTGATGAGGAATTGCCAGAAGAAGGCAAAAGCCACAACATGGTGCTCAATATCACAGTCAACTGCCAGCACGATGCCTTAGCCAGCGTACTGGTAGATACCGGATCGGCTCTCAACGTTATGACGAAGTCCACTCTAATGCGACTATCATTCAAAGGATCTCCGATGAGAGGCAGTGAGGTCGTCGTCAAAGCATTTGACGGGTCTAGAAAAACAATTATCGGCGAAGTTGACCTTCCCATAACTATCGGTCCTCACACTTTCCTAGTCACTTTCCAGGTCATGGACATCCGAGCAACACACAACTATTTGTTGGGAAGACCTTGGATACACCAGGCTGAGGCAGTCACTTCGACACTTCACCAGAAGTTGAAGTTCGTCAAGAATGACCAACTCGTCACGGTCTGTAGAGAACAAGCCTTGATCATGAGTCACCTATCGTTGTCCACTTGTGTAGAACCCGAGGAGGTTGTTGGAACTCAGTGTCAGGCACTTTCGGTAAACAGTGAGAATCAATTAGAGAAGGGAACATCAATATCCTCGTACAAAGATGCTCTTGAGGTGATCAAAAGTAACAATGCAAAGGGATGGGGATGGCTTGTCATTCCTACTGATAATAAAACAAAGTAGGGTCTTGGTTTTTCTGCAAACTGTACCCAAACTGCTACTAAAGATGAAAGTCTTCATTCCATTCAGAACTTCTTCCACAGTGGAGGTTTCCTTCACCCAGTGTCTCAAGAAGTACATACCATCAACGAGGGAGATTCCTCCGATACAGATGAAGAATGGAAGTCTTATCTTAACGAGGACGGTTATATGTCTCAGGTAGAGGTGCCTACGCCATTTTGCTATTATGCACAGAGTCCGAGATTTATACCAAGGTCAGATGTCAAAATGATATACGGAGATTGTGATCCAGAAGGATGTCGTGCTCCCCCAAACTCATTAGAGGAAGACACTCTAATGAAAGACAGCTTTGACCACGACTATTATGGCCCAATGGATGGTCTGCCTATTTGGCAGCCGTACCCAGGAAACTTGGGGCAAGAAAATCAGCCGAACAATGAAAATCAGCTGAGCATCATTGAAAAGAATACCTGCATCACCACCAAATCATGGGATCATTACTCAGGGCATTCAGAAGATATCCAGGACAATGATGAATCTGCAAAGATTACAGGGCAAAAGTTCATCAACTATGCTTTTCCAGAGGTCAACATCATCGAGAGGGATGACTCCTCCAGTTCCACTGAAGTATGGGACACCTTAGGACAACCGAGTGACAAGTACGACTTCTTGGTCAAGTACACCGCCCCGAAAAGCTCTCGCATCAGGCTCGAAGACATCCAACCAACTGGATGGGGGGTGTCGCTCCTGAGGATTTGCATCCATGGTACAAACGCGAAAGTAGGGCGGAAAACAGAGTCACCAACAATGTGTATTTATCCCAAGAGAGGGAAAGGGAACACTGCGTAAACCTGAGGGAAGGAATAGAGCATGGTCTCGCGACCAAGAGAAACAGGTAAGGGAGTCGGTTACGTGAAGGGAAGGTGTTAGTACCCCACACGTCCATCGTACTCGATGGGATCCATGCTTGTTGTCTCGATCAAAGGGTGTCGTCATCTGAAGCTCCACTGCTACTAGACTGGAGAAGGAACGAGAACGGAAAGAATGGAGAAACGAAGAAGAAGAAAAAAAGACTCGATAGGACATCGCTCGTCCTACGCCTACGTATTCCCTCGTGCAATGGGAAAGTCAGAGTCAATGTAGTTCGGACACGAACTAAGGGGGGAGGTTGCTCGCCAAGACATCATCGTCTTGTGCCTACGTATCCTCAATCGGACGAGAAAGAGGAAATCAGAGCAGTCGTAGTTTGACCTACGGGTCGGTGAAAAAGTCTCTATTGCACTGGGGAGAGAGAAAAAGGTTTGAGTGACAAGTCTCGATCACACTGAGGCGAGAGACAAAAAAAGAGGGAAGTTAGTTGTTAGTGTGCTCGCCGAGATATCGCATCTCGTGCCTACGTATCCTCAATTTATCCAGAGAGAGGAAGTCAGAGCGTCCGTAGTTCGTGGAACTACGGGAAAGGGATCTCGATCACACTGAGGCAAGAGAAAAGGGGGAGATGCACAGAAGGTCTAAGGGAACTGAATCCTACAAGTTATCATACAAAATGGCCCTAAGGTCAGGATTAAGAGGGAGTTAACCTAATGTTATCATGCTTGGATTGAGAGCCTAATGTCTATCCTACTCCGAGCTTAATCAGAAATTAAGTCGGACTAGGAGCCTTAAGGGGATCATGTGAATACAGAGTAATCAACAAGTAAACACCTGACAACTCAATCCCAAAGAAAAAATCAAATAAAAGGCAAGTAAGTATTTAATCATGAATTAATCAGAAATTAATCAAGATAGGCAATTAAAATCATGGTCAACAATTAATCAAAGATAACCAAGTTAGAATTAAAATGCTAATTAAAAAGATTAAATTCTAAGTAAAAAGTTAATCTAAACCTAAAAATTAATTCAAGTTAAAACTTAAAAAAGATGAAAGTAAAGTTCTACATTCTAATTATCCTAATTCAAAATTAAAATCTAATTATAAAATTTAATTATACTAAATTAATTAACTAAAACAAAATAGAAAACAATTAGAATTAAAATTCAAAAATTAAACTAAGATGGGTGCATTTGTGATTTCAGGGTGGTGTAAGAAGCAATCCAGGCGGGTGGGCTTTAGAAAGTTGGCCCAAAGCTCTTCCTTGCAAGATTAGAGGGGGGTGCAGTGAGCAGTTCAGGCGTGTGGGAAGGGAAAATAGAATGGGCCCACGACCCGGCCCAAGCATATGCAGAAGACCTAATTACTAAAAAAAGGGTGAGATTCTCATATAGAAAACAAACGCCCAACAACCGCTCCCTTGTTCAACAACGCTTCTCTTCTTCTTCTTTCATGCTTCGTCGGCCACGCTCATCATCTCCGTCTCATTCTCAGTTTACGCCGGAAAACAACAACACCATCGTACCTCCGTTCAGTTTCCTTTGCCGGCCACCATCTCTGTTTCATTTTCATCGCAAAACAAAACCACACCAACTTCCTCTATCTCTCCAACACTCTCGCAACCGTTAACACCACATTCACCTCTTCTCCTTCGTCAACATTCTCAACGTTCCGATAACATCACCGGCAATGCAACAATCCGCCGCGTCGTGGCATCGCGCCGGCAACGGCGGAGGCCTTAACACGCTCACCAACTCCTCCTCATTCAAGACTTGCTTCCTCACGCACTTGCTCCATCTTCGTACGATTCAAATCGAACAACAATCGCGAGAACAAATAAAACAACAAGTAACTCAGCCTAGTTAAAAGCAATCAATGTTTATGCGAAGGAAAGAAAAGCTTACGAATCGGAGTCGCTCCGATGGCGTCTTCGTCGAATTACCGGTAAGTTCGATTTCACAATCCTTATTCTTCTTCAAACTCATGCGTCTTTCCTGGTGTTGTTGTTCTGAGGTTGGAAATTGATGAGGCTGTCGTGATTTTCTGCAAGCTGTTGAATCGTGAATTGTTTTTGATTTCGGTAGCAGAGAACGATGGTGAAAATTGTTTAACTCAGCTCGCGGCTCGTGGATGAGGTTACGATCTGCTACAAAGTAGAGCATCAGCTTTCTCAGTGTTGAAAGTTGAAGATGATGATGAGCTGTACCTCCAGAAAGTTGGAATTTAAGGTGATGAAGGATTTTGCAGAATGGAGAGGTTGGAATTAGTGAATCTGAACCATTGTTGTTGATGTTAAATTTTGGTGCAGGTGGTTTTGGTTGAACACTGGTAAATGAATTGAAGGTTGAAGTTACAGTGTTGTTGTGGTCTTCTGCAGAATACTCTCTAGTTTATGAAGTGTGCATTTTCTGCAGTTTTGAACTTGAAGATGATGTAGAGAGGGTCGCAGAGGTTGATTTGCAGATGAAAAAAATATATGAAGTGGAGGTGGTTCGTGAGTGCTTTTGCAGTGGAAGAACTGCAACTTTTATATTAGAAATTGGGAGGGGTAGAGTTGGTTTTTTACAATGGAATTCTGTTAGAGGTGAGCTGTGAATTTTGTGGTTTATGGCTTGTGAAATTTTGTACGACCGCTGCTGTTTTTGTCTTGTGGTCTGGCGTGAAATGTGTAGGGGTTGGTTTTACGTTTTGCACAGTGGTATAGTGTGGGAATTGTACAAGGTGTGGGGCCAAGTTGTGGAGTGGGAGTGTGTTGTGTATGGTTTGGCAGTGTGGGAGACAGTACGGTTTATTTTGGTTATGGTTTGGAAAAGGTTGATGCTGGTGCGTACTACTTTTGTAGCATTTTGGAATCGTGGCCGACACGAATTGTAGGTTAGTTTCATGGCAAGACTTGTGCGTGACTGTGCTTTAACTGCTCACTTGAGAACTAAAATAAACTAAACTTGAACTTTGAACCTTGAAATTAGAATAAGCTTGAAATGATGATTATGAACTTGAAACTTGAAGTGAATTTGAAAGGTGAATCTTGAATCGAAAATTGGAAAATTGACATGAATTTGGTCTTGGATAGAACTTGTAACTTGTCATAAAAGTTGAAACTTGAGTCTTGAAACTATGAATTAGGATTAAGCTTTTCTAATTTGTATTAATCTGGCACATTCCAAACTTTGAATTCTTTGATTAAACTCATGACCACTAAATCTTGATATTCCAATTAAATTCCAAATTCTCAACTTCTTGTTTGAAATGGACGCAATTTGAATTAACCTTGAGAAATAGAACCGGCCATGAATCAACCTCTGAATTAATCCTTTGAATTTTGCCTCTTTCACCAATAAACCAATCTTTCGCCATGAACCAGATAAGAAATAAACGACTGCATTACAACTGCACCAAAAACCCTGATTGAAAAGCACGGGTTCCACCTGATTCTCCATCATGAAATAACTGAACTTAGCACAACCTGATAACCTGACCCACACACAAACTGAGCTCTCAGAAACTCTAACTGGGACTCCAGACATACACCATTCCAAATTATGCATATCCTGACCTTGATCCTGAAACGCAACTTGTCTGACCAAGATTAGGTCAGACCTAACGGGTCTTCAACCGTCACTGAGCACACACACTCGTACTAATAATCTCAAATGGAACTCAAGTGATCGACACATCTTCTCAAACAATAAAGGGATAAGAAACCCTAATCTCCACGCTTTGGGTGCATACTGATGAAGAAAACAACCTGATGAATCTCGGCAGAGGAACGCCTTGTAACTGGATGAACATTGATAGAAATACACTCACAATGCTGTGAGATCAGACCCTTGCTTTAAACTTGCATGAAAGTACCTCAAAGTAAATAGGAAACCCTGATTCGAAGAAACTTTTGATCCCATGTCTTAGAAGACCAATGTGATGTATGATTATGAACTATGACCTAAAAATGCAGATGAAAAAGAAACATAAGCCAGTTAGGGTTAGAAAAAAAGGCAAATTTTGGGGTGCTACAGCTGCCCCTATTCAATCGACTTGGACCTGAAAGGGTGATAGCAACGGCTTTCAGACATTCAAGGTACACGGAGATTGAATATCAAAAGAACCCAGAAATTTGCAAACTGTGGGGAGAGAAATGACATAGTGATTGCCAGCCGAATGTGGACTTACAATTGGAGGTTTGTAGAATCAACGGACCTACAAAGATGACTCCGTTGTGGATAAGAAGGTAGACCATCAACTCTGAGGTTGAGGAAAAATGGCATTCGCTTTGAGATTGAGAAAATTTGAAGTAAACAATAACACTGAGGTTGAGGACAAGATAGACATCAACTCTGAGGTTGGTCAGAAGAAGGATATACGACAACTCTGAGGTTGGTAAAGAAAGGCTTCAACTCTGAGGTTGGAGAAAAGATATACGACAACTCTGAGGTTGGGGAAAAATAGGTACGACAACTCTGAGGTTGGAGAAGCAGGGCGTCAACTCCGAGGTTGGGGAAAAATATGTGCGACAACTCTGAGGTTGGAGAAGAAAGGCGTCAACTCTAAGGTTGGGGAAAGAGGATTGTTCATCAACTCTGAGGTTAAGAAAAGGTATACAACAACTTTGAAGTTGGTAAAACGGGGTCAACCCTGAGGTTGGGGAAAAATAGGTACGACAACTCTGAGGTCGGGGAAAAATATGTGCGACAACTCTGAGGTTGGTAAAACGGGGTCAACCCTGAGGTTAGGGGCAAAAGGTGGAATGTTCATCAACTCTGAGGTCGAGAAAAGGTATACGACAACTCTGAGGTTGGAGAAGAATGGGTTGTTCATCAACTCTGAGGTCGAGAAAAGATATGCAACAACTCTGAGGTTGGAGAAGAAAGAGGAATATTCATCAACTCTGAGGTTGAGAAAAGGTACATGACAACTTTGAAGTTGGTAAAAGGGAAAGGATATTTCATTAACTCTGAGGTCAAGAAAAGAACCACGGCAACTTTGAAGTTGGTAAAGGAGGGCGTCAACTTTAAGGTTGGGGAAGAAAGAGATGTACGACAACTCTGAGGTTGGAGAAAGGCGACAACTCTGAGGTTGGACAAAATAAGCGTCAACTCTGAGGTTGGGGTCACTGTTTTGATTGAGGGTTGATCTGTGCTTTCATACAAGGTATCAAATCTGGCTTATGCTTCGATGCATATGTTTGAATTTTTCTATGGCGTAATGCTCCATATCAAATGGAAATGCTACGCGTTTTAAGGATGTAATGCAATGATGATTACTACATGCAAGAATGAGAGGATACTCCACCGGGGAATGTGCAGAATGGAATAAGCAAACTCCGCTGAGGAAGGGATTACCAATGCCCGATCTCCTGTAGGGAGATAACCAACTGTACCACCAATAACCACTGGTGCTGCAAACCCTGTCGGGGAACCACAAGCTGAATTGAGAACTCTGTCGGGGAGATGCCAATGAAGATTGGACTTTGAACTGCTGAGAGTGCCAAAAACCATTGGACTTTGACTTGCGGGAAATACCGGATCTGGCTTTTGAGGAGGAGAATACTCTGACTTCTCACCGTCTTCAAACTGCTTGAAAATATTCTGTCGTCTTACCATGCTGAGAATGAGGAATCCACCTACAATGCTGGGGATAAGAAATCTTCATAAAGAACCCTTTTTGATTTGAGGACGACCCTCTGCTTGGGGAAAAATATCAATTCCAACACCTCGCTGGAAGGATACCTTCTGGCTCCTTGCTGGGGAAGAAACTTAGTACTTCAAGTTTCTATTGACCCACTGCATACTGATCATCAAGCGTGAACAACGGTTCCTTCCTGACTTGATCCAAACCACAAGGTCTAATGGGAGAACTCATCTCAAGAGGATTTTATAGAAGACCGGGCGTTCGACAATGCCCCAGGGTCTTCAAACTCTTGGAGAGATTCATCGGATCTCGACGTAACTGCCCTAGACTGTATGATCTTTGAAGGAATTTGCCTCGAGAGGACTTATAATGACTTGAAATACTCTGCTTCAGTATTTTGAAACTTGAAGAGGTGCTTCTGATTAACTGTCTTCTGGAGAGGATAACTTCTCATGCTCCGGAGGTGGCCTGCCTCGATATGAGCTTTGAAGTGACTTTGCTCCTGATCTTCGAATGAATGCCCCAAAATAGCTGAACTTCAGAGAGATTTCTCGACGTGAATGCCCTAGATTGGCTACATCTTAACACGACTTACTGGGGACAGCCCGTGCTTCACAAAGCCTCTTGGAAATATGCCCCTTGATACGACTGTCCTTCAGAATTTTCAAGCATCCCAACTTGGCAGGATCAAGCTTCTTGACTGACCCTCACTGTTTAAGCTTCCTTAATGCTTAGGCACATGTATGCAAGCAGAACAAGTTTATTATGAGAATGATAATTCTAATGCAACAAACATGTTAACCTTGAAGTTTTATTGAAAATGTGTCGCCGAGCTTTGTGAACAAATCACTAGCTGGGATGCGACATTGATTTTTGAATGGAAAACAATACGCACATGCAATAACAACAAAAATCTTATTAGCATAACTTATGGGAGTCAGGAACGCCATCTCATTGAAGTACGCCTTCAGAATAAACCCTGTTTCAATTAGGACTTTTAAGGGTCGTAACGTGGCCTGGTTTGCAGGTTTTTAGAAAGAAAGATTTATGGCTCAAAATTTTGTTTGTACCCACCCATTCTCCTTGATGTTCTCCAGTTCTATGTTCAGTTAATTTGGCACAAGCGCTCATCTCCCAAAAGGATTCCATGAGGAGTGACAGTTAAGGGACCCACGAGGTTTTTTTTGAAATGACGGTCACCCCTTTTTGTGTCTTCTGTGTTGTGGTCACACGACTTGTTCTTTATCGAGGATTTTCTCTTGATCATCTCTTTTCCGCTTTTCATATTTTTTTTATTTCCCTGATTTTGCCTGGACTGATTCTTTTTGAATCTTTCGATCTTGAAGTCCAGCGGGATGCCCTACCTTTTGCCTAAGTCGCTTGTTTTCAAGTTTTGGACTTAGCGGGCTATCTCTTTTTTTCTCTTTTTTTTTTAACAAATCGTGTGACACTGGTTGTCTAACTTGTTTGAAAGGGTTGTGACTGCCTCATTACTTGGTCGATGAGGGATAACCATTATGGTTTCACGTCCTCGATCTCCTGGTGTGTGAGGGAAGAGAGGGAATGGATCCTCAGATGCACATTCCTTTTGAAATTTGGGCGCTCGGTCAAATTATTGACAACTACCCTGCCCCTGGGTTAAATGTGAGGGTTTTTTCGAATGAAAAGAAACTCCTACTTCCAGGCTCAAAGGGTTTGACAAGGGTCTATCTCCCTTATATCTCCAGTGTTTAGGGATTTGAAGCAATGCCTGTACATCCTCAACAGGGTTTTATCCAAAAGCACACAACCGAAGATTTTGCGTTTTTACCTCATCATCCTCCCTCCAAGAGTTAAAGCAAGAAGGCTGGTATTACAATGCACAAAAACATTATATGAATGAATAAAAATGAATTACTTCAAGTAAAAAACAAATTCATTGCATTAAAACATCATTCAGAACACAAACAAGTTTTTTAGGCATACAATGCTTTAACAAGAAATGAAAAACTACAAATGAAAATGCAGTAAAGAAACTGAATATCGCCATCGCTGAGGAGGCCTGATTCTGTCTAGATGTCCTTGCAAACTGAGTGCTCACTTGAGACAGGAGGCTTCAATTGATGTACATATCATCTTCAGTGAATGCAATGATCTTTGAGTCCACCAAGTCTTGCACCTTGTGCTTGAACACGTTGTAATCTTCAATGGAATGACCCGGTGTGTCTGAGTGATACTCGGATCTAGCATCCAGATCATAATCAGGAGGAATGGGGTCAGGGACAGGCTTGGCATCCCTTATTTCAACCAGAGAACTCTCAAGTAGACGGGCAAGAACATCACTGTAAGGAATAGGGAGTGGATCGAACCTTCTCGCAAGCTTTAGTGATCTTTGTTGTCTCTGTTGCTGAGGAGCATAAGGTCGCTGATGCTGAATAGGCCGTTGAACAACATGAGGAATATACACAGCACTAGCTTCTCCTTCCTTTCCCTTGGAGGACCCATCATAAGGTTTCTTTGTATCTTCAGCAGCAATACAAATCTTTCCCGTTTTGATGCCATTTTCGACTCTTTCTCCTGCCAATACAAGACCTGAAAATCCAGCTGACAAACATCCAACCAATTTCTCATAATAATGCCCCTGAAGCGTATCCATGAACATATCAACGAGCTCTCTTTCCAACATCGGAGGTTGAACTCGGGAAGCCAATTCACGCCACCTCTGGGCGTACTCTCTAAAGCTTTCATTGCTCTTTTGAGACATATTCTGTAGCTGGGTCCGATTGGGAGCCATATCAGTATTATATTGGTAGTGCTTGATAAAGGCCTCCACCAGCTCCCTCCAATTACGGACATGGCATCTCTCTAATTGCATATACCATTCTAAGGATGCCCCAGATAGGCTGTCCTGAAAGAAATGCATCAGCAATTTCTCATCTTTAGAGTACGCGACCATCTTCCTCGCGTATGCCCTGACATGCGTCTTGGGACAAGTGGTACCATTGTATTTCTCAAAAGTGGGCACCTGAAATTTGTGCGGAATTACAACACCGGGAACCAGCCCTAAATCCTCCAGATCTATACCTACAGAATTCTGATTCACCACACCCTTAGTTGTTCTTCAATCAATCTGAACCTTTGATCATTGTCGGCCTGAGGACCAACATCCCCGCCTGGCATAGAGAAAACGTCATCTTGTTGGTCTTCGAAACGACGACCATGAACAGCACAAACACTTCCTCCTCCCACAACAGAAGAAATCACAAGCTGCTCTCCTCCGCCTGGAGGGATCACAACACCAGTAATAGGGATCTCTACGCCCGCAGGTCCTCCCTGAGTACCGTTACCAGCAACGCCATTATAGATTCCGCCATGAAGAACCCCGTCTTCATCCACTCTTGCCACTAAGGGTTGGACCAGAGTCCTCAATTTCTCCTGCCCTTGGGCAAAACCTTGCATCAATTCCATGAATTGGGCCATGCGAGCTTGCATGACGGCCATCTCTGTTTGCATTTGCTCCATAATTCTTCTGAGTGGCTTGAGCAGCTAAGTCTGAAATTCTGAAGAAAACCAGATCAGGACAAGAATAACCAAGCCTCGAACACCTGTTATGCAAATGATTATGCAATGCAAATGCCATGTTCGAATATTTCCAAGGAATCATTATGTTTTGCCTCAAGTTTTTTTTTTGTACAAACCACAAGAAAAAGATGGAAATGCTCTGCAACGCGTCTCAAAGTTAATATCCCTTGGAAATACAAGAACATGTATGCAAAAATTGATGATGAAGATGTAACAGACATGGGATGAAGGCTTCCATAAAGCTCTGTACTGCTGTGTTGCTGCATGGATAAGACCCAAAATATCAAAAACCCCGAAATCTAGAATAACGACCCATTCAAACTGTCAGAATATCAGGATGATAACAGTACACTGATGAGAAATCCAGAAAACCGGGTAGGTTGAAGGTTTCGGTTACCTGCAGACCTGCAAACACCCATCCCTCTCATATGTGGGTACTAAGATCCTCAGTATCCCGGGATCTCAGGTCGAGAAATGATGACACGTTCACCACTTCTGGTTTGGCATCATCATCAATCGAGGAGGCCTCAACTGATTTTCCAAAACGAAAGGTCCTCAGCTTCTGGCATTGAGGTCGAGAAGCAATAGTACATTCATCCCTCGGGGTACAGTACTATCGCCAATCGAGGAGCGCATCCACTGATTCACTTTCAAAAAGATATCCTATAGCAAGTTCCCAGCATTGGGTCCTCGGATCGACAAGTGTAATGGGTTTGCCATTTCTGGTCTGCCATTATCACATGTCAGGAGGAGAGGCGTTGCTGAGTTCTTGGGAGACGGTCGCCAGGGTCGACAGTTTTCCAAGTTATATTCCATCGTCTGCCCCAAATGAGCAGGATAGAATATAACCAAGAAAACCTCGTCTGGATGTGGAGTTTTCATGTATACTAAGTCTGGCCAAATGCCAAACAAGTCACACTACTTTCCACGCTAATCATAGGTGTATGCTCAAGCCTGGGTATTGGGCTTTTCTCTCATGAATCCAACCCACCCTACAAACAGAAAATCCAACAGCAGAACAGTACAGCATAATAATGAAATGCAATGCGGTAAATACAGTAATAGAGTAATATACAACAAAATAAAGCAAAATAGTAAACACCCAATAAAAACAAACAAACAAGCGCTAGGATTGACTCGCAAAAGGGGATGGACCAGCAAAAGGTTAACTTGTCCCCAGCAGAGTCGCCAGCTGTCGCTCCCGAGGATTTGCATCCATGGTACAAACGCAAAAGTGGGGCGGAAAACAGAGTCGCCAGCAATGTGTATTTATCTCAAGAGAGGGAAAGGGAACACTGCGTAAACATGAGGGAAGGAAAATAGCATGGTCTCGCGACCAAGAGAAACGGGTAAGGGAGTCGGTTACGCGAAGGAAAGGTGTTAGCACCCCACACGTCCATCGTACTCGATGGGATCCACGCTTGTTGTCTCGATCAAAGGGTGTCGTCATCTGGAGCTCCACTGCTACTGGACCGGAGAAGGAACGAGAACAGAAAGAACGGAGAAACGAAGAAGAAAAAAAAAGAGACTCGATAGGACATCGCTCGTCCTACGCCTACGTATTCCCTCGAGCAATGGGAAAGTCAGAGTCAACGTAGTTTGGACACGAACTAAGGGGGAGGTTGCTCGCCAAGACATCGTCGTCTTGTGCCTACGTATCCTTAATCGGACGAGAAAGAGGAAATCAGAGCAGTCGTAGTTCGACCTACGGGTCGGTGAAAAAGTCTCTATTGCACTGGGGCGAGAGAAAAAGGTTTGAGTGACAAGTCTCGATCACACTGAGGCGAGAGACAAAAAAAGAGGGAAGTTAGTTGTTAGTGTGCTCGCCGATATATCGCATCTCGTGCCTACGTATCCTCAATCTATCCAGAGAGAGGAAGTCAGAGCGTCCGTAGTTCGTGGAACTACGGGAAAGGGATCTCAATCACACTGAGGCGAGAGAAAAGGGGGAGACGAACAGAAGGTCTAAGGGAACTGAATCCTACAAGTTATCATACAAAATGGCCCTAAGGTCAGGATTAAGAGGGAGCTAACCTAATGTTATCATGCTTGGATTGAGAGCCTAATGTCTATCCTACTCCGAGCTTAATCAGAAATTAAGTCGGACTAGGAGCCTTAAGGGGATCATGTGAATACAGAGTAATCAACAAGTAAACACCTGACAACTCAATTACAAAGAAAAAATCAAATAAAAGGCAAGTAAGTATTTAATCATGAATTAATCAGAAATTAATCAAGATAGGCAATTAAAATCATGGTCAACAATTAATCAAAGATAACCAAGTTAGAATTAAAATGCTAATTAAAAAGATTAAATTCTAAGTAAAAAGTTAATCTAAACCTAAAAATTAATTCAAGTTAAAACCTAAAAAAGATGAAAGTAAAGTTCTACATTCTAATTATCCTAATTCAAAATTAAAATCTAATTATAAAATTTAATTATCCTAAATTAATTAACTAAAACAAAATAGAAAACAATTAGAATTAAAATTCAAAAATTAAACTAAGAGGGGTGCATTTATGATTTCAGCGTGGTGTAAGAAGCAATTCAGGCGGGTGGGCTTTAGAAAGTTGGCCCAAAGCTCTTCCTTGCAAGATTAGAGGGGGGTGCAGTGAGCAGTTCAGGCGTGTGGGAAGGGAAAATAGAATGGGCCCACGACCCGGCCCAAGCATATGCAGAAGACCTAATTACTAAAAAAAGGGTGAGATTCTCATATAGAAAACAAACGCCCAACAGCCGCTCCCCTGTTCAACAACGCTTCTCTTCTTCTTCTTTCATGCTTCGCCGGCCAGACTCATCATCTCCGTCTCATTCTCAGTTTACGCCGGAAAACAACAACACCATCGTACCTCCGTTCAGTTTCCTTTGCCGGCCACCATCTCTGTTTCATTTTCGTCGCAAAACAAAACCACACCAACTTCCTCTATCTCTCCAACACTCTCGCAACCGTTAACACCATATTCACCTCTTCTCCTTCGTCAACATTCTCAACCTTCCGATAACATCACCGGCAATGCAACAATCCGCCGCGTCGTGGCATCGCGCCGGCAACGGCGAAGGCCTTAACACGCTCACCAACTCCTCCTCATTCAAGGCTTGCTTCCTCACGCACTTGCTCCATCTTCGTACGATTCAAATCGAACAACAATCGCGAGAACAAATAAAACAACAAGTAACTCAACCTAGTTAAAAGCAATCAATGTTTATGCGAAGGAAAGAAAAGCTTACGAATCGGAGTCGCTCCGATGGCGTCTTCGTCGAATTACCGGTAAGTTCGATTTCACAATCCTTATTCTTCTTCAAACTCCTTTGTCTTTCCTGGTGTTGTTGTTCTGAGGTTGGAAATTGATGAGGCTGTCGTGATTTTCTGCAAGCTGTTGAATTGTGAATTGTTTTTTATTTCGGTTGCAGAGAACGATGGTGAAAATTGTTTAACTCAGCTCGCGGCTCGTGGATGAGGTTACGATCTATTACAAAGCAGAGCAGCAGCTTTCTCAGTGTTGAAAGTTGAAGATGACGATGAGCTGTACCTCCAAAAAGTTGGAATTTAAGGTGATGACGGATTTTGCAGAATGGAGAGGTTGGAATTAGTGAATCTGAACCATTGTTGTTGATGTTGAATTTTGGTGCAGGTGGTTTTGGTTGAACACTGGTAAATGAATTGAAGGTTGAAGTTACAGTGTTATTGTGGTCTTCTGCAGAATACTCTCTGGTTTATGAAGTGTGCATTTTCTGCAGTTTTGAACTTGAAGATGATGTAGAGAGGGTCGCAGAGGTTGATTTGCAGATGAAAAAAATATATGAAGTGGAGGTGGTTCGTGAGTGCTTTTGCAGTGGAAGAACTGCAACTTTTATACTAGAAATTGGGAGGGGTAGAGTTGGTTTTTTACAATGGAATTCTGTTAGAGGTGAGCTATGAATTCTGTGGTTTATGGCTTGTGAAATTTTGTACGACCGCTGTTGTTTTTGTCTTGTGGTCTGGCTTGAAATGTGTAGGGTTGGTTTTACATTTTGCACAGTGGTATAGTGTGGGAATTGTACAAGGTGTAGGGCCAAGTTGTGGAGTGGGAGTGTGTTGCGTATGGTTTGGCAGTGTGGGAGACAGTACGGTTTGTTTTGGTTATGGTTTGGAAAAGGTTGATGCTGGTGCGTACTACTTGTGTAGCGTTTTGGAATCGTGGCAGACACAAATTGTAGGTTAGTTTTGTGGCAAGACTTGTGTGTGACTGTGCTTTAACTGCTCACTTGAGAACTAAAATAAACCAAACTTGAACTTTGAACCTTGAAATTAGAATAAGCTTGAAATGATGATTATGAACTTGAAACTTGAAGTGAATTTGAAAGGTGAATCTTGAATCGAAAATTGGCAAATTGACATGAATTTGGTCTTGGATAGAACTTGTAACTTGTCATAAAAGTTGAAACTTGAGTCTTGAAACTATGAATTAGGATTGAGCTTTTCTAATTTGTATTAATCTGGCACATTCCAAACTTTGAATTCTTTGATTAAACTCATGACCACTAAATCTTGATATTCCAATTAAATTCCAAATTCTCAACTTCTCGTTTGAAATGGACGCAATTTGAATAAACCTTGAGAAATAGAACCGGCCATGAATCAACCTCTGAATTAATCCTTTGAATTTTTCCTCTTTCACCAATAAACCAATCTTTCGCCATGAACCAGATAAGAAACAAATGACTGCATTACAACTGCACCAAAAACCCTGATTGAAAAGCACGAGTTCCACCTAATTCTCCATCATGAAATAACTGAACTTAGCACAACCTGATAACCTGACCCACACACAAACTAAGCTCTCAGAAACTCTAACTGGGACTCCAGACATACACCATTCCAAATTATGCATATCCTGACCTTGATCCTGAAACGCAACTTGTCTGACCAAGATTAGGTCAGACCTAACGGGTCTTCAACCGTCACTGAGCACACACACTCGTACTGATAATCTCAAATGAAACTCAAGTGATCAAACGTCTTCTCAAACAACAAAGGGATAAGAAACCCTAATCTCCACGCTTTGGGTGCATACTGATGAAGAAAACAACCTGATGAATCTCGGCAGAGGAAAGCCTTGTAACTGGATAAACATTGATAGAAATACACTCACAATGCTGTGAGATCAGACCCTTGCTTTAAACTTGCATGAAAGTACCTCAAAGTAAATAGGAAACCCTGATTCGAAGAAACTTTTGATCCCATGTCTTAGAAGACCAATGCGATGTATGATTATGAACTATGACCTAAAAATGCAGATGAAAAAGAAACATAAGCCAGTTAGGGTTAGAAAAAAAAGGAAAATTTTGGGGTGCTATAGGGGGATTTGCCTGAGAGCACAAATAATATGCAAAATACAACTGAGGAATCCTTCTACGACAACTCTACCTGGGAGACAGATTCCAACGATCCCGCTCCACCAGAAATCAGCGTTATTTCTGAAGACAAATCAAGGAAGGTACCAAACTTTGTGATTCACCGAGGAGTTCACCGCCAATGGGTTGCAGTCGATGTTCCGAAGATCGTTCATAAGTCTAAGTAATTGTCGTCTTTATCTTAACCTTTCGCCCTGCCCAGGTGAAACGGATGTTTTGATAGGGCTCACTTTCTGTAAATATCCCTCTTCGCTTCGCCCAAAGCGACAGAGTTTTGTTTTATAGGGCTGTAGTTTCAAGAATCGACAAGTTCATAAATAAAATAACGTCATTATGTAATTTCCGCATTAATTGCTGTTTTCTCTTTTCGCTTTTTCAAAAAATGGTAATCCTAAAAAACAACAAAATAATAAAAACAAGCATTTTTCAAAAAATACACTGCACGCACTCTTGCATTATCTATATCTCTTCTAAAAAACAATCATCACGTCATACAAATTGCTTGTTTTAAACCCCATTGAAACGTACGATCCGATGCCTTCTCCCAACTTTGAATTCCCGGTATTTGAGGCTGAAGAAGAAGATGACAAAGAAATTCTAGAGGAGATCTCCTGATTACTCAGACAAGAGGAAAGGTCCATTAAACCTCACAAGGAGCCGTTGGAAACAATCAACTTGGGCTCAGAGGAAGAGAGAAAAGAGGTCAAGATTGGGGCACTGCTCAGTCCGACTGTCAAAGAGAGTTTGATGAAGCTTCTCAAAGAATTTTCCAATGTATTCGCTTGGTCCTATCAGGACATGCCAGGGTTAGATACCAGCATCGTGGAACATTATCTACCGTTGAGACCAGAATGTCCGCCAGTAAAACAAAGGTTGAGACGGACTCACCCAGACATGGCCATCAAAATCAAAGAGGAAGTACAGAAACAGATTGACGCGGGTTTCCTCGCCACATCAGAATATCCTCAATGGTTAGCCAACATAGTACCAGTTCTGAAAAAGGACAGAAAAGTCAGAATGTGTGTAGACTACAGGGATCTGAACAAGGCTAGTCCAAAGGACGACTTTCCTTTACCACACATTGACATGCTGGTTGACAGTACAACTAAGTTCAAAGTCTTCTCCTTCATGGATGGATTCTCGGGCTATAATCAGATCAAAATGGCGCCGAAAGACATGGAGAAAACTTCGTTCATCACCCCATGGGGTACTTTTTGTTATAAGGTAATGTCGTTCGGGTTGAAGAATGTCGGGGCAACCTATCAAAGGGCCATGACTACTCTGTTCCACGACATGATACACAAAGAAATCGAGGTATAAGTCGATGACATGATTGCCAAATCTAAGATGGAGGAGGAGCATGTGACCCACCTGTCAAAACTATTTGAGCGGTGAGAAAGTACAAACTCCGTTTGAATCCTAACAAATGCACATTCGGTGTCCGCTCAGGGAAACTGCTAGGATTCATCGTCAGCCAGAAAGGAATTGAGATTGATCCTGACAAGGTCAAGTCCATTCAATAAATGCCTTCTCTAAAGACAGAAAACAAGTCAGGGGGTTCCTGGGACGTCTGAATTACATTTCTAGATTTATATTCCTCATGACCGCGACGTGTGCGTCAATCTTCAAATTACTCAAAAAGAATCAGGATTGCATTTGGACAGAAGATTGCCAAACCACCTTCGACAGTATCAAGGAATACCTGCTGAACCCACCGATTCTATCACCTCGAGTGGAAGGAAGACCACTGATTATCTGCCTAACAGTCTTGGAGGACTCAATGGGTTGTGTACTTGGCCAACAAGACGAGACAAAAAGGAAAGAGTCTGCCATCTACTATTTGAGCAAGAAATTCACTAACTGTGAAACTCGGTACACTATGCTTAAGAAAACTTGTTGTGCTCTGGCTTGGGCAGCCAAACGTCTTCGCCAGTACATGATTCGTCACACTACTTGGTTAATCTCAGAAATGGATCCGATCAAGTACATCTTTGAAAAACCTGCTCTCACGGGAAGGATTGCCCATTGGCAGATGTTGTTATCAGAATACGACATCGAGTACCACGCTCAGAAAGCTGTTAAAGGAATTGTTTTAGCCGATCATTTGGCTCATCAACCGATTGACTATCAAGAATCAGTCGGATTTAACTTCCCAGACGAAGATGTCATGTACTTGAAAATGAAAGATTGCGATGAACCGCTACCCAGTGAAGGGCCAGAACCAGGTTCCCAATGGGGACTTATCTTTGACAGAGCTGTCAATCATTATGGAAACAGAATTGGGTCAATCATCATAACACCTCAGGGTACCCACATTCCTTTCACTGCCCGACTGACATTGAAGTGTACAAGCAACGAGGCCGAATACGAAGCTTGTATCATGGGTCTCGAAGAAGCGATCGACTTAAGGATCAAGAACTTCGATGTATATGGCGACTCAGCCCTGGTTATCAATCAGATCAAAGGAGATTGGAACATATACTAATCAAGACTGATTCCTTACAAAGACTACGCGAGAAGGTTGTTACCCTTCTTCAATAGAATCGAGTTTCATCATATCCCTCGTGAAGAGAAACACATGGCTGATGCATTAGCCACTCTCTCTTCCATGATTAGCATAGGTCAATGGAACGACTTACCTAAGATTGACATAATGCACCTTGAACGGCCCGCTTACATCTTCACGATTGAAGCAGTCATAGACGACAAACCTTGGTATCACGATATCAAATGTTTCCTTCAGAAACAAGAGTACCCACCTGGGGCATTAAGAAAAGACCGAAAGACCCTCAGAAGGTTGGCAGGCAGCTTCTTCCTGAGCGGTGACACACTTTATAAGAGAAACTTTGACATGGTCTTGCTCCGATGTATAGACAGACCAGAGGCAGACATGCTGATAAAAGAGATTCACGAAGGATCCTTTGGCACTCATGCCAACGGACACACAATGGCGAGGAAAATTCTGAGAGCAGGGTACTACTAGTTGACCATGGAATCCGACTGCTACAAGTACATAAAGAGGTGTCAAAAGTGTCAGATATACTCAGACAAAATCCATGTACCGCCAACGCATCTCAAAGTTCTTTCTTCCCCATGGCCTTTTTCTATATGGGGAATCAACATGATTGGCATGATCGAACCCAAGGCTTTGAATGGACATCGGTTCATTCTAGTAGCCATTGATTACTTCACCAAGTGCGTCGAAGCAGCGTCATACGCCAATGTGACCCGGCAAGTGGTGGTCCGATTTATAAAAAATAATATCACCTGCCGTTATGGTGTTCCCAGCCGGATCATTACTGATAATGGATCCAACTTGAACAACAAAATGATGAAAGAGTTGTGTGCTGAGTTCAAGATCGAACACCATAACTCATCTTCCTACCGACCTAAGATGAACGGAGCGGTAGAAGCGGCTAACAAGAACATCAAAAAGATTGTTCAGAAGATGGTTGTAACCTACAAAGACTGGCACGAGATGTTACCTTTTTCTCTTCACGGTTATCGCACATCTGTCCGCACTTCAACAGGGGCAACCCCTTTCTCTCTAGTATATGGCATGGAGGCAGTGCTCCCCATAGAAGTAAAGATCCCGTCAATCTGGGTATTGATGGAAGCTAAGCTAACAGAAGCTGAGTGGTGTCAAAGTCGGCACGACGAACTGAACCTGATCGAAGAAAAATGAATAACGACTCTATGCCATGGTCAGTTGTATCAACAGAGAATGAAGAAGGCGTTTGACAAAAAGGTCCGACCTCGTGTCTTCAGGAAAGGAGACCTCGTGCTCAAAAAGATCCAATCATTTCTCACTGATTCCCGGGGCAAATGGACCCCAAATTATGACGGCCCCTACGTGGTCAAGAAAGTTTTCTCAGGCGGCGCCTTGAGACTCGCAACCATGGACGGAGAGGAATTTGCCTACCCCACAAATGTTGACGTAGTCAAGAAATACTTCGCCTAAATAAATAAAAAAAAAAAATCGTCTCGGTGGATTGAAAACCCGAAAGGGCGGTCCAGGAAAAAATTAGAGACATAATCAAAAATCATCCCGGTGGATTGGAAATATCAAAGTACAATCCAGGCAAAAGTTAGGGATTCATGGCAAGTAACTACGTCCAACAAAGGGGCAAATTCCCAGCAGCAGTAGTGTCATCCATCAGGAAAACTCCAGTCAAGGTCATCTTCGACGGAAGCTCAGGATGTCCAGAATTCAAAGTTAGTAGAAGGATATCGGTCGTTATGTTTCAATGCAGCCCTTTTCCCTTAAATTACGATTTTTTAACTTTGTAAATACTCCATGGAATCACACGTTTGGCTGATCTCCATCCTATCAATAAAATTTGAGCCCTAGTGCTTTTGTTTGTAAATCTTATTTGTTTTAGTTTTACATAACGACATTTTAACATGATCAACGATTCTTGAAATAAAACAAAAATGAATTTAATCGTCAAACTTTTTCTTTTTTTTAAAATAAAAATGGCAATTTGACTTTTAAACATCGAAAGAACATCGATCGATTCTCCGAAAGCAATTGAGCTTCAAAGTGCAGAATCAAAGTACTCCTTCTAACCCAGTGCACCTGAATGAAGGGTCAACTGTGTCAGAGACCGTGTTTCATCTGACACCCCCCGGCAGAGTTCTTATCTCCTAAGCCCGACCAACGGTTTTCCCCACAGGGACTATCTCTCCTAAGCAAGGCAGAATTGCTATCTGGAACAAATGGTAATTCTTCGTCCCCCGCAGTGGCCGAGTATCCAGTCGTGTTCATTTATTAGTCTGTATGTCGCGTCAGTTTTGTCAGCATAAACATACATACATCATGCATTATTTATTTGCATTCATATTCATATTGCATCACTATTACTCTAGTCGGTCTTATCCCCCAGTGATAAAAGTTCTCTCAGTCGAGTTGTTAGTTCTTTCCTCGTCAAGAAATATTGCGTCTGAACAATCTCTCCCCCAGTTTATTTCTAGAGGGGAGACGGTCCTCGACCACTTTGATAACTTGAACCCCTAAAAAGCAAGAGGACCATCGACAAATGTCACTCTTCGTCATTGCAGATGATATCTTCGCTTTCCCGGATTAAGGAAAATCCCCAGAGAAAGCCTTTTAATCGAAGCTTCGGCAATATAGCAGTTCTTCCTCGGAAAATTCGCTGACGACAAGGTCATCAGCACCTCAAAATTGGATTACATCACATGGCATTTCTCCGAGAAGTTATCGAGAAAAGTATGGTGTAACATCCCCAAACAGGAAGCAGTCTCTCAAGAGACTTGCTTTCCCTGGTAGAGTCAACAAATGGCGTCTCCCACAGAGAAGTTTGTGCACCTCAACAGCTCAGGCGAATGGGTTTCCCCAATAAGTCTGACATCAAAAGTTTTTCCATCAAATGGCATCTCCCCAGGAAAATTCGGCGAGAAGTTTGAGGAAAAACTGCTACGAACATCGTCCCTTGTCAAGAAAATTTATTGGCAAAAGAAACTGAGACCAGTTCCTTGGTAGGAAACCAGGATCGAGGGGAAGTTTATATCAGAAACTGAGACCAGTTCCTTGGTAGGAAACCAGGATCAAGGGGAAGTTTATATCAGAAACTGAGACCAGTTCCTTGGTAGGAAACCAGGATCGAGGGGAAGTTTATATCAGAAACTGAGACCAGTTCCTTGGCAGGAAACCAGGATCGAGGGGAAGTTTATTTCAGAAACTGAGACCAGTTCTTGGTAGGAAACCAGGATCGAGGGGAAGTTTCTACCTTTTCTAAGCATCATTGCTTAGCAAAAGAAGAGGAATGTGTCAGCTACCATTCATAACCACCATCAAAATTTCGGGTATTCCAATATTTAATCATCTTGCACCCCGAATGCCCGAATACCTTCGCCATTCACACCTTCGGGTCCAAGAAGATTAAATAGAGGCATCTGTCATACCCCAAATTTTGACCACTAAGATTTCCCATCATTGTGCAAATCATCATCACAATATGGATGGACCATCATACCTCATTAGTCTCCCCAAAGATGGGTGGGCATCCACTACAATCAAACTTAGGGTTTCAAGCCCTCTCAGAGCTCTTAGACAAAGGATCAATCAAGGAATGACATGATATTCAACTTGTCTAAATCTCTCAAACATCCACAATGGATCAAGAGGACTCCCACATCAAGAATCAAGCACAAGGCTGCAACATTCCAAGTGGATTAAGCCTCAAGATCGCTAGTGTCACCAAATTAGGGTTTTGGTCGACCAGGGCCTCCAGATGGAAATTTTCCTCTGGGCATGAGCCAATGCTTCAAAACTCAAGATGCTCCAAGGGACATCATGAACCTAATCATCAAGTCAATTTAGCCTCAGGGGGATGCATTCATAAAAAATCAGGAATTAGGGTTTCTTGACCTAATTAACCCCTAAGTTGACTTTTGGGACAAAACATGAGCCAAGATCTCAAGACATGATTTGAGGGTCCCTAATACACTACATTGATCCATTTGCAACAATGGATTGGTCCAAGAAGCTTGATTCACAAGTTTCAAGTTCATCAGAACCACAATTAGAGTTTCGCGAGAAAAGTCAACTGTGCCTTTGACTTCTGACCAGGACATGCTCCCAAACCCTGGGACATGATTCAATATACCCTATAACACCTATGAAATCAATACATCAAGTTTGATTTAGGTCAAGGACTTAATTTCATAGAGGATCGCACAGTTTGAAATTCATCTGATAAAAAGTCAATTGTGCCCAAAAGTCAAAGTTTGACTTTTTGATTTTTTGATCAATTATGGTTCCCTAACCCTAAAATGATGTTAATGTGTGATTGGAATCATCATTCATCAAGAAAAATCAAGAAAAGTGGGATAACTTGCAAAAGGGGTAACCATAAAAAACTTAGAAATTTTCTAAGTTATGGAACAAAGTGGCTAGGGTACCAACTTTCAAGGATCATAACTTGAGATCCAAGCAACCATTTTGGCTGATCCAAAGATAGATTTGTAGCTCTCATGGCATACTTTAAAAGTTTCAACTACACCTCACTCCAATTCTTCAAGGATTTTTAGTTATGGAATGACCAAAATGACAAAAACATGAAAATGCCACTTTTTCCAACACTTAGTGAAATTTTTACTAAGTCGGAATCTGTTTCACTTTTTTCAAAATGTAGGGGCATTTTTCACTTGGATCCAAAAAGTGTCAAGACAAACTATGATCACACATATGTTGTATCATATGAGAGCTTTCCAAAATGGAAAAGAACCCCATCAAATCCCATCTGAGCTAAGAGTTATGACAGTGACAATATGCCTTGCTGCAACTGTCATAACAAGGCAGATTTGTGCATTTTGCTCGATTTGAGCAATTTGTGAAAATGACAAACAAGTTTATCCATCTGAACACCTCAGTGAGAGACCAAGGAGGGACAAACACTGATCCATAAGCTTCCTAAGTCTTTGGAACTAAAAATAGCATGCCAAACCTTAAAAACCCTAAAGAGGGGACAAGACTCCAATTTTGTTTTGGAGCATTCAATGGATGCACCAAGGTGGCATGAACTGAGCCATTTCCAACTGAATGAGTCAAGGATGATCTCTGAACTAAGGAACCAAAGGCCTGTGCTCTAACCTCTAGTTAATGGCTAGAGGAGACTTGAGATTCCAAAATGATCCAATTGGCCAAAGGTTTGCTGCAGTTGCCATTCACCATTGCTTGCAAAACAAACTTGCTCTACTATAAATAGAGCTCATCAGTTTAAGTACACCAAAGCCATCAAACTGATACTTTCCTCAAAATCTCTTCTTTCACTCCAAAATTGCCTTCTAAAGCAAGTCACTATCGGGTTTTGAGTTTGAGAGCCATTCCAACCAAACCAATCACACACACACACACACACACCTCATAAACATCATATAGAAGAGATCCAAACACTTAAACCACAACTGGAACACTGATTTCTCAGAATCACTAGCCAACTGCTCAAGGTTTTAACCAAGTTACAGTTGAGATGCCATGAAGTGATCCAGCCATTTCCAAACAAGTCCAAGCATTCAAACACACTCCATATGGTGTAGGGAAGCTGTTCAGATCATCACAACTCATTTGTAACACCTCCAACTCAAAAATCACTTTTCTCTTGCTGTCATGACCTTCAAGTAAGCCTAAACTTGGCCATCTCTTAATCTATGCATATTTCCTCGCACAATACTTTTGCCAAATGTTCATTATCATGCATAGAATGTTTCCCCTCAATTAATTGCTTTGTTTGAATAGTGTATCAAAATTCTCAGCCTTCATGCAAATTTTAGGGTTCTTGAGGTTTTGTCTTGATTTCTTATTCCATGCTTAAAATAAATGAAATTAAAGACCATAGACATGATCGTGAGGTGAAAACGAGTAGATTGATATGTGGATTGTGTGATTTCATCAAGTATTCAGTGAGATTGGTGAGAAAATGAAATCTGCAGAAACAGAGGGGTGGCACGTGTTCTTGGTGTGTTCTTAGCGCCATTTTTTGAATATTTGAATATTTGAAATTTTGTGATTTTATTTAATTGATTCAAAAATTAATTTCTCTTTGAGTTTTAATGATTTTGAGTTGATTCTTTTTTTAATAATTCACAAAAATGTTAAAATATTTTATTTTGCCAAAAATTCCCAAAAATATTATTTATTTCATATACTTGATATTTTTGCAAAGAATTAATCTTTTATTTGTTTTTTAACATTTAAAATATTTTTTCCTCCTTGATTTTCCAAATTTAATTGGTTTCCAATCATTTTGTGGATATAAACATGATTTTTCAAACATTAATCCAAGATCTCAACTTGTTTTTCACGCATGTTTGATAATTTTGGTCATTTTAATTAAATTTTTATTTAATTAAAATACATTTTGAAACTAATTTAGGGTTTTGATCTTAATCACCATAAACAAATCATTTTCAAATACTCATGGGCCTCTAATAGAGTGTAAGACCCAACCCCTCTTGAAAACCAAAATATTTTGGGCCTCAGTGTATTGTATAAGTCCCGATACCATCAAAAATTTCGGCACGATCGTTGCCTTTTTAACAAAAATCTTTGGGCTTCTCCTTGAGCTATAAGACCCATCTTTATTCATTTTCAAACTCTTTAGGCCTCTAATAGAGTGTAAGACCCAATCCCCTTTTAACCAAAACAATTTTGGGCCTCAGATATTATATAAGTCCCTCTGCGTTAAAAGAAAAATCTCGGCGCGATCGCCAGTTCAAAAATCAAATCATCTGGGCCTACCCTCGTGTTGTAAGTCCCATTTCTTTATTTAAAATAAATATTTGGGCCTCTAATAGAGTGTAAGACCCAATCCCCTTGTACATAAAAACAATTTTGGGCCTCACATATTGTATAAGTCCCTTTGTATAGTTTTTAAAACAACGGTGCAATCATCGTCAAAACTTGGGCATCTCCTTGAGCTGTAAGCCCAAACAAACTTTTCAAAGCACTTCCTCCTTTGATTTTGAATTAAAATATATGTTGTCATCAAAACTTTCTTTAATTTCTTTGTTGAACAACTAACAAAACAGCATGGAAGCTCTACAACGGGTAAGTGTTTATCCGCTTTCATTTACAGCTTTCATATGTATATAACTGTATTATGGGGCTGTTTCACTGTAAGTCTTCTTTCACATCCTTTTATATACTTGTCACATATCCACTGTGTAATACTAGTATAGTTATTTAGAGTTTTCCCCAGCAACTACGTCTAGCACTAGGTAAAGCCTTATTGGTCACTCTTGAATACAAACAAAACTAGATCCCCCGTAGGATTCCAGATACAGTCTTCCCTTCTCTTGGGGTTAAACAATATGGAACAAAGAGAAAGGCAATATTCTCGGTGAACCTTTTCTCAGACTGTCACCCTTATAAATTGTCAAAGAAACTCTAACTCCCCAGAGACGATCTTTTCTCCGTGAATGGTATCTCTTGAGTTTCTTCCAAATTCTCGAACTTTCCTGGAATGATCTATTCTCTGTGAATTGCATTTCTTGAACTTCTCTTGGTTTGGGGACCCATAGGCTTCCTAAAAGCATCCCCGCCTCCTCTTGGGCGTTGTACAAGGACTCTTCGGCTTCTTAGAAGTTCTCATGCATTCTCTTGGGCTTAATACAAGGACCCTGACGACCTCTTAAAGGTATAAGACAGAACTTAGTCATCCTTTACTAGAGCAGTCTTCCCAACATCAAAACTCCGGCCATTTTAGGGTTGATACTCATCCCTTAATGCCCACGCCTCCTCTTGGGCATAGTACGAAAGATAAAACTCTAGACTTGGACAGTCTAAACCTTTTTGAGTCTCAAAGACATTCTCAAGTTCCTTTCAAACATCGGAAGAAACACCGATCACTCTGGATCAATCTCCGGTAGAAACCCGATCTCTCTCATGAGAGTTACCCATACTTGAACACGCTTCAGGATCTCAATAATCCTCTGCATTAAGCCAGCCTCCTCTTGGGCTTTGTACAAATGATTCTCCCTAGCGGAGCTAACCTTTTCAGACTCTCTTGTTGGGTCAAACACCTTTAGCCTCTATCTTGGGCTTTGTACAAGACCTATAAAAACACTCTCTCGTTGAGTATAAAAGACTCTCTTGTTGAGTCAATCCCTTTCTGGCCTCAATCTCGGGCTTTGTACGAGATAGAAAAAACACTCTCTTGTTGAGTATAAAAGACTCTCTTGTTGAGTAAATCTCCTTTTAGCCTCAATCTCGGGCTTCGTACGAGACAGCAAATCACTCTCCTGTTGAAGACTCTCTCGTTGAGTCAATCAACCTTCGGACTTTCTTGTTGAGTCAAAATTTTTTTAGCCTCCATCTTGGGCCTTATACAGGACAGATAAAAGCACTTTCTTGTTGATTCAAACCCTTTTAGCCTCCATCTTGGGCTTTATACAAGATACATTCTCCTCAACGGAGTCAAAATCCCTTTTAGCCTCAATCTTGGGCCTTGTACAAGACAGACATAACATTTTCCTCGGAAAAGTCAAACTTCTAGCCTCCTCTTAGGCTTTGAATAAAGAAAACACCGGTTGAGTCAATCAACCTTTTAGCATCAAATTTATGCCTTGCTCACAGCACATAAACATCAACAATTCCTCTTTAGAGATGAAAAGTTCTCTCTCAGTCAAACCTTTTAGCTTCACATCTTGGGCTTTGAACAAGATACAAATCACCTTTAGCTTCATGTCTTGGGCTTTGAATAAGACACCAAAACATATATTTCCTCCCATAGAATAGGAGGAACTACGATCACTCTGATTTCCCTGTTTCGTTAAACGGGAATACGTAGGCATAAGATTGTAAAATCTTAGCGAACATACTAATCGAAAACCCAAAATCCAGTACCTCCATACATCAATCAAGAAGCATCGGACCTAACATCTTACCAAAAAACCTCGCAAATAGTCCAGACACTGTGTTCTTAAACGAAATAACCTAAAACAGACCCCCCTCTTGATAGCATCTGTAAACCAATAGTTTTGACTGTTTAACCTCAGTATGCAAGCAGGGTTAATTGGAGACATCTATTTCCGTTCCTTAATCAGCTTCACAGGATAAAAAAGGAATCGAACTGTAGTACCAAAGTGATAGTGATTCGAAACCACAAAAATCGCGCTACACTAACGCCACTAAGACACACTGTCTTAGTCTCCCTAAAAATTATGACCCAACAGGTCCTTTAGGGAACACAAACAACTGTCTGCTACAAGGTTTGTTTACAATAATAATGCTTCTACTCAAGCAGGGTAAACATACATTTTAAGCTCAATCTAATTTAGAGAAAATCTACAGTAATATCATTCTTCTTCTTTGTATTGTGGTGTTTTACTGTTCACTCATAAGTTTCTTCATCTCTTGAGTTTTTTCTTCATATACATCAGTGTTTCTGATACTTCTTCTTTTACACTGAGTATTACATCATTTTTTGCTCACTCATATTCAATCATGCTTACACGCATGCATCTGCTCTCTTACGTTCATGCTCATCAACATCAGATTTATTGAATGATCAAGTATATACATAGCCAGAAAAAGATCTGTTGAAGGGCAGATCAGTAATATCAGAGAGAGTACTGGTGACTTGAAATAATGCCGTTATGCTGGGTTGAAAATCGTACACTGAAATTGTCCTTTGTACCACCAAATCAGGGTAGTGGAAAGGAATATTTTATCTGTACTATGTACTATTTTCCCATGCAAACGTTTCATCTTCTTCTATTCATCAGAGGCTTCTGAGTAGATTTGATTGAAGCATGATCAGAAGAATGAATCATTGGGTCTTTGGAGTCTTGAGTCTTCAGAGTCTTCAGAACTTGTTCAGCCGAACCTTGTCTTCAGAGTCTTCAGCACTTCTAGTTCAGAACCCTTGATTATCAGAATACTTAAGTCTTCAGAGTCTTCAGAACCTCGTTCAGTAGAACCTTGTCTTCAGAATCTTCAGCACTTAGTCTTTAGAACCTTTAATCTTCAAAATCCTTAAGTCTTCAGAATCTTCAGAACTTCGTTCAACAGAACCTTGTCTTTAGAATCTTCAACGCTTAGTCTTCAGAAGTTAACGACCTCAGAAGCTATAAAGGCTTCATAAGTAGAACATCAGAGTCACGATCAGAGATTAGATCCAAGAGACGTTACAACAACAACATAGTGTCTTCTCAGAATCTTTCTGACGCACAGTAGATTAGAACCAATTCTTGCTTCTTCACATAGAAGTGACCATAGAGATTATCAGAGTGACGTAGCGCCTGGTCTTTATCAGAGTTAGAACCTGTTTGTTAAAACCATCAGAATAACAAACGTTAGAGCACCATAATTGTTCTCACACAAATACTTCATTGTTATCATCAAAACATAGAGACAATATGCAGAACCATATATTGTTCTTACAATCTCCCCCTTTTTAATGATGACAAAACCATGTATTTTGATAAAACAATTTATACAGGGTAATCACCATAACCAACAAATTCAGAGTTTTAAGCTCTCAGCTCCCCCTGAATATGTTAATCTCAAAATTTCATTTATGCTTGTTCAGAGTCTCCCCCTGATCCTAAGACTCACAAAATAAAATTTGAGTTCTTCAGAACATGACAATAGAGAAGGAATACTTCCCTACAACAACTCATCAGAGTCAGACTAGAACACTAGGTCTTCATCTCATAACCTTGTTACTATCATAACTTTGATGAAAAATCAAAAACTTGATCTTGAGTCTGATTGGATGATGCCGCGCATCTCGTATCAGAACTTCTTATCAGATTTTGATGAAGAATCACAACTTCTTTAAATATCAGAGTTTGATTGGAAGTGACTTCTCATTTGTCAATCTTTTCTTAGATTCACCCATCTTGTCAGATTCAGAGCCTGATTGTTATAATCAGAATATCATCGTTGCAGAGCGTATCTTCTGAATGGTATCTTTAAATCAGAGAATTGACTTGACTTGCTTTTAAGGAGATTTCTGCTTCTTACGCTTTAAGTCTGAATTTCATACTTTCAGATAATTTACAACTTCTGAACACTATGATATCAAGCAAGATTTCTTGACTTTTAGAAAGTTCACAACTTCCGAACAGTATTGGAACATCTGTTTGATCAAACCAGATTTCTGGACTTTCAGAAAGTTTACAACTTCTGAACAGCTGTTTGAATAAACCAGATTCCTTGACTTTCAGAAAGTTCACAACTTCTGAACAGTATTGGAACATCTGTTTGAATAATCATATATTCTCAAAGTGTACAACTTCTTAACCATGAATTATCAGAATTGAGATTATCCATACGATTTTCTATCTTCAGAGAGTAGGATCTTTACTTTCAACCTGTCTAGAATGCTAAGTGAACTTTTTCAGAGTTCCTTAATTGAAACATCAAACAAACAGTTAGTTGCAAAAAGCATTATATAAGCATTATGTAATGTTTGAGTTCGAGATTCTGAGAATAAGTACTATCAAAATCATTTTACTTTCTCCCCCTTTTTGTCATAATAAAAAAGATAATGCAATAATCAGTGCAATAGAATGATAAATATGTGAGAAAGAAATTTCTAAGATAGGCCATATCACTCATAAACAAGGACAGTTTCATTAATAATGGATCGAAATACATTGGCATGACTCGAATACATAGCATCCTAAAGACAAGATAGAAAACACAAGATACGACATGCTACAGATTAACCATCAAAGACTTCACAATGTGTCTTCAACATACCATTTTCTAGACCATCTGACTTGACAAGATCAACAATTCCTTCTTTAAAGAAGATTTCAGGTAGAACTCTTCCAAAAGGTATGTAGGGCTTGATGAAATCGTCATTTCTGGAATCAGTAATGGATTTTTGCAGAAAATTAAAGATAGTCTGAGGTAGATTAATTCACATCTGAGCCATCAGAAGAAAAATGAAGACTCGATCATCGTGAAACAAGATATTTTTGTTTTCTTCCCGAGGACGAAAATTAGTCAGCAAAAGCTTAAACCAAGCTTTGGGAATGGGAAGAAGATTTTCAGGATTGAGAGGTTCATATGTGGACGATGTGTTGTGAAGAGAGGCTAGTTCCTCAAAGATAAGATACCTAGACTTAACATGTTCAACAGTAAAGCCAATGTTCTCACAGCCAATTGCTAGAGAAATGGTGAAGGGAGTGATGTTTATGGGGACACCAGAAACACGAGAAGAAATTGAGCAACCTTCATCATTAATGTAGGCATGTTTCCAAAAATCTTTTACAAGATTTAAGTAGACTGGTTTATCCAGAATCATGAAGTATTTTTCCCACTCTTGATAATGCATGATTCAGGTGATACTGCTAGCAATTTCTCTGTTTCTAAGATGCAGAAGATTGATTTGTTCTTCTGATATGACCTCAAGAATGTTTTCATCTCCTTGGAAAGTAATTAGAGACAAGATAAGAAGATTTAGACAGTGAGGCTAATTTTGAACTAGTATGCTCAAATACTTCAGATCTTGAGAGGAGGAATGAAATGTATATATTTATATGTGAAATGAGAGACGTGACTTACTAACGCGTATCACACATAAGATATGCCAAGGACACAGTGGCAGAGTAAGAGACAAGAATATCAAGGAATAGGAAAGGAGTGTAGCAGTCTCTTAAAACTGAATATTCAAAGGTCATAAATAAAGATACATTATTTAAGTTCTGACAGGAGTCAATAACTCTGAATAAGTGTATACTTATAAGTGGCAATTGAAAACTGACATAAGAAAAGACAAAAGAGAGTATAGCTTATTTTCAAAAAGAACTTAACTCACATATGTCTTATCATTTATGAATGCATAGTCATAGAGAATCCGTAAAGATTTTAGCCTATTCTCAGGAAGTTCATGTTCTCAATGTGTCAAACAGTTGTTATCATTATCATTCACACATTATCAAGATTTTAACTTAATCGTTTTGATTTGAAGAATTTAGATAAGTTAACGTTAGTCATTTTCTTCCTTTTTATGGCAATTATTATGAAATGCAATAAGACAAGATAAAGGAATAATAAAGAAAGTACTTCATTGACAGACCAACAAAGTGCCAGAGTGCATTACAGAATCAGAAGCATAAAACAGGAAAGCAAATAATAACACGGACAAGGGACAGGAAAAACACTGCTAAATGAAGAAGTGACCAAACACCAAGCAACCCAAAAGACCAAGAGACACATTCACCAACCAGCTATCAGAAATCCTCCACCTCATCAACCCGTTCACACCTTTCTTCAGAAGTAACATCTTCTGGTCCAAGGATTCTGGCTAAAGTGATGATTTCAGCCCTGTAGAATAACTCAGACAGAATTCTTCCATAAGGTATGAATGACTTATGTTGATTTCTGGAGATTTCAACACAGTTCTTCAGATGATTGAAGATGGTTTGTGGAAGATTCACTCGAACATTGTACATCATGAAATAGATAAACAGCCTATCATCATGAGTCAATGTACTTTTGGCCATTCCTCGAGGGCGAAAGTTGGTTAGCAATAGTTTAAACCACAACTTTCCATCAGGGAGGAGTCCTTCAGGATCATAGGGTTCATACTTGTCTCGAGACACATCATGAATCCTAATGAGATCTCCAACAAAGGAATAGTTCAGATGGAATTCATCTACAGTCACTCCTGATTAAACACAGTGAATGGCTTGGGCAATGAAGGTAGGTGTTACTATGACCGAAACACTGAACACATAAGACCAAACAAAGTTGTTGTCTTCACCAATCTTTGGGTATTTCCAGAACTCTTTTACCAATACAGGATAAATGGGTCCATGCAGACTTGCAAAGTATCCTGACCATCCTTGGATTTGCATGTTGGTTGAAATGCAAATGCCTGCATCTTTCAGTCTGGGAATACATGGTCGTTTCTCATTAATGACCTCAAGGGTTTCCTCATTACCGGCGAAGGTTTTGATAGACATGGTGAGAGCAAGAGGATAGATGTTAAAAGCAAGTAGAATGGATGAGGGGTTATGAGGAGAAGTGTGGTATTTAAGGAGAACAAGGAGAGATGACCATAAATAGTAATAAAGACTGGATGAATTGAGATGAGATATTCATCATTTCCAAGACAAGGAATACAGACAAGAATAGGGAATGATGAAGAAGTGTATCAGTCTCCAAGAGATCACGAATCAGTATACGTTATTCATATTATAACACCAGTCAATAAATACAAATAAATGTTTACTCGAAAGTGAGAAGGTATAGTCTGACACGGAATAAAGGAAGGAAAACATGTGTTAAGTTCCAAGAAGTTTTTGTCTTACATGCATATTTATGAATGCCTAAGGAGGAAGGAAGACGTAAATATTTACACACTTATCAAATGACTTTTCAAATCCAATGTTAAATATGATATTAACGCGTAATAGATAATAGTTACTGAAACCCTAGTCACACAAAATCACAACGCTCGAGGTGACTTATGAATACACTTTGATATCCTCAGAGTCTGGAAAACCAAAAGGTTTCCATCTGATCAGAGACACTTTTGACAAAGCATCTTCTGATGACTGAGGTTAAAAACAAATACTTCTAAGTTTAAATGAGAATCTGATATCTTCAGACTCTGACTAAACACATCTGATTCTGATGAAATCTTACTATGGACAATAGTCCATTTTAAGATGCTTCAGAATAAATAAAAATCTATCTTCATACAAGGGTTTTATAAAAATATCAGCCCATTGATGGTCTGAATCTATAAATTTTAAACATAAAATTCCCTTCTGAACACAGTCTCTAATAAAATGATTTCTATGTGCTTAGTCCTGTTACTTAAAATTAGATTCTTACTTAAACACATAACAGTCGTATTATAATAGAAGATAGAAATGTTACTCTCATTTATCTGATGATCTTCTGGATGATTCTTCTTCTTCCATAGCATCTGCGTACTGCATATGGACGTGGATATGTATTCTGCTTCTGCTGTTGAGAGAGCAATTGTTGATTGCCTCTTGCTTGATCATGAGATCAGATTCTTCCTTTTCCAGAATACATGTTGGATGCATTGGAGTCTTTAGCTGGTGTACAGTCCATGATGTTGAGTTTCTTCAGAAGTTCTCTTGCATACTTGCTCTGATGAATGTACGTTCCTTCTGATCTTTGATCAAATTGAATTCCCAGAAAGAATCAGAGTTCTTCTATCAGATTCATTTAGAATTCAGCCTTTCTCATCTAGCTTGTTTCTGAACACCCATTTAGTTCCAATGACGAGGACACCTTTGGGTTTCTAAACAAGACCCCAGACGTTATTTCTGGTGAATTGATTTATTTCTTCTTGCATGGCCAGAATCCACTCATTTTCTCTTGAAGCTACATCAACTGTTGTTCACTCAATCAGAGACACTAGACCCAGAAGAGCTTCTTCGAAGTGTTTGAAGGATGAGCAGGTTCTGACTGGATCAACTTTATCTTCCAAGATCATTTCTTCAGAATGAGAGTTCTTTAATCTATTCTTCTTCTAATGAGATGGGTTGTTCCCAGCTTCTGACAAGGTTGTGTATGGATCTGGAGAATTTGCATCTTTGTCTGCTTCTCTTGAATCTTCTACTTCTTAGATTCTGATGACATAATCTTCAGATCTACAACCTTTCAACTAACTTTGACTTTTCAGAGTCAAGCTTATCATTGAGTCTGGCATGAATTGATTCATCTACAATTCTTATTTCTGTTATGAATTCTGTAGCCTTTAGAGCATTCAGAATATCCTAACAATAAACACTATGAGCAACGAATCCAGAGCCAATGATTTCTTTTTTCTGGTTTCCTCAAAAACTGACGAAGCTTCCCGACTTAAGTTCTAGACTTTGAAACGTATGCCTGTCATACCCCAAATTTTGACCACTAAGATTTCCCATCATTGTGCAAATCATCATCATAATATGGATGTACCTTTGTGCCTCATCAATCTCCTCAAGGAATTGTTGAGCATGCACTACAATCAAACTTAGGGTTTCAGACCCTCTCAGAGTACTCAGACAAAGGATCAATCAAGGAATGACATGATCTTTAACTTGTCTAACCTCTTAAACACCCACAAAAGATCAATAGGACTCCCACATCAAGAATTAAGCACAAGAGTGCAACATTTCAAGTGGATCAAGCCTCAAGTTCATCTAATACAAAGTCAACTGACGCAGAAAGTCAAAGTTTGACTTTTGGTCAACTTTGAGCTTCAGAAGCCATTACTCAAGAAAATATGATGGATGATTTAATTTGATCAAATTTAAATCAAGAAATCATGGAAAATTGCAAAACTGATCAAATTGAAGGAAACTTAGAAATTTTTTCTAAGTTAAAATCATGTTCAAGTGCACAACTTTTCAAGGTTGTAACTATTGGTCCAAGCATCCATTGATTTTGCTTAAGGGCTACTTTTAAAGAGGGTATTTGATACTTCAACATTGTAGAAGGAATCAACTCAAAATATCATAAGGATTGAAAGATATAAGTGATCAAAGTTGGGAATTCTTAATGTCAAATGTTCCGACATTTCATAGGACATCATTAATATTTTTCCAGCAAGAATGTCCCAACTTCAAGGATGTTTTTCTCCATGATCCAAGTTGATTCAAGCCAAACCTTGAACATCAAAGTTGAAGTACGTAATGTCACCTTTCCAAAAAGTCCTAGAAAGCTCATTTATCATTCTCGAGCAGAAAGTTATGGTCTCTGCAAAAGGCATTGATAAAAAAGAATTTTCATGACAGCTTTTAGGACAGATTTGATCACACAAGTTCAAGGTCATTTTTGACAACTTTACAAGTCTTATCTTCACAAACCTTGAACATCAAAGTTGAAGTACGTTATCTCAGCTTTCCAGAAAGTTGTAGAACGTCCATTTATCATACTCGAGCAGGAAGTTATGGACTTTACAGTAAGGCTTGCTGCAGCTGTTTTTTAGGACAGATTTTGTGCACTTTTTCTTGTACCACACAATTTTCAAGCTTTGTCACCATGCAGGACAAGCATCAAAGGTGCAATTCACTTCAACTCAAAATATCATAGTGGATTAAAAGATATAAGTGATTAGAGTTTGGAATTGTTAATGTTCAAAGTTGTCAAATGTTTCAACATTTCATAGGACATCATTAATATTTTTCCAGCAAGAATGTCCCAACTTCAAGGATGTTTTTCTCCATGATCCAAGTTGAAGCAAGTCTATGGTTAAACATCAAAGTTGAAGTATGTCATCTCAGCTTTCCATAAAGTCCTGGAACAACCATTTATCATTCTTGAGCAAGAAGTTATGGATTTTACAACAAGGCTTGCTGCAGCTGATTTTTAAGACAGGTTTCAGGACAGATTTGTACATTTCTTGTGCCACACGAATTCCAAACCTTGTCATAACTTTGGACACATCTGAGGATCAAATCCAAGGGGGATGATCTGATCTCCAAGCCTCCAAAGTCCTGGGAACCAAAAGTAGCATGCCAAACCTAAAAAACCCTAAAAGAGGGACAAGACTCCAATTTTGGTTTGGAGCATTTAATGGATGCTTAGAGGTGGCATGGACTGAGCTTCCTCCAACTGAATTCAGTCAAGATTCATCCAACAACTAGGGAACCAGCAGCCTGTGCTCTAACCTCTAGTCAATGGCCAGAGGAGACTTGAGATTACAAAATGCAACCATTGGCCAAACCTCTGCTGCAGGTGCCATTCACTATTGCTTGCAAAACAAACTTGCTCTACTATAAATAGAGCTCATTTGTGCTCAGTTTGAGTACACCAAAGCCATTAAACAAATGCTTTCCTCAAAATCACTTCTTTCACTCCAAAATGCCTTCTTTAGCAAGGTAATTCCGAGTTTTTGAGTTAGAGAGCATTTCCATCACAACTCATGCTCCAAACACATCCTATATGTCATATCTAAGCTGTCCAAACTCTCATAAGTGACCTGTAACACCAAAATCACAAAGTCACATCTCAAAACCTCAAAATTGGACTTTTTTGCATTTTTCAAGCCATGTCTTGATTCAGTCACTTTCCAAACTAGATAAAGCCTCAAACACACTCTAAATATCATCCTTGAATTGTCCCAAATGGTCCCCCCATCTGGAACACCATTTGAGAGAGTTGGCATTTTGGCCACTTTTGCCCATTTTGCAAGAAAGAGCTCAAACTTGCTCCAGAGGTTTCCAGCTAATTCCAACCATCCTAAAAGCTTCTAAGAGGTCATTTGAGGGTGTCCAAAGCATCAAATCATTTATGGAACAAAACACTTGGTAGGTTGCACAAAATCTCCAAAAAAGAGGTAAAATTCACAACTTGAATTCTTTGAATCATTCTTTCCTTTAATGTCCATATACATGCATCATATTGAACAATTCTTGAAGCAAAAATGTAGCCCTTAATGTGTATGTTGTGATCCTCCTACTGTTTGCACTTTAACATGTTTATATGTGGAGTTTATGTTGTTTTAAAATTCATGTACAGTTCTGGTTTTTTGCTTCCTGTATTTTGTATATTAAGTTTCAATATGCATGAGTAGTACCATTGGATTCCTTGCGAAAAATCAGTCAAGATAGGTTCTTACGGATTTTAATTTCGTTAAAAATTGAGAGAGTTATGCGTGTTGGAAGTTTGACGAGAAAAGATGCCGAAAACTACATGCGCAGTTCTTGTTTTTTGCATCGTGTGTTATGTACATTAAGTTTCAGTATGTATGAGTGATACCATTGGATTCCTTGTGAAAAAACTGTCAATATAGGTTCTTACGGATTTTAATTTCGTTAAAAATTGAGAGAGTTATGAGTGTTGGAAGTTTGATAAAAAAGATGTTGAAAACTAAAAGAGATGTCGAATGTGATGTTGTGACATCTTTCCTCTTTTTCTTATTTTATCTTCAAAACTCAACCAATTCTTTTACATAGCAAAAATCGTCATTTTCCAATTTTGTTTTACACACTTCTTATTCATACTCCATAATATTTTAATCCACAAAAATATCACAAAAAAATATTATTATTTGATATATTTTTAATATATTTAAAAATATTGTTTTAAATTGTTTTAAATGCTTTTAAAATAATTTTTTTTCTTGATTTTTAAAACCAAAATGATTTTAAATATTCATGTGGATAAAATATTTTTTCATAAACCTTAATCATTGTTTATAACATGATTAATGATTTTATTTGATATTTTTATCATTTTTTACTTGATTTTTCTTTGAAAAATGCCTTTAAAAAATGAAATTGGGGTTTCTTTGATTTTCACCCTAACAAATCTTTTTCAAACACTTTTGGGCCTCTAATAGAGTGTAAGACCCAACCCTTTTTTTGAAACCAAAATAATTTTGGGCCTCAGTCATTGTATAAGACCCACGGTGTTTTCAAAGATCTTGGCGTAATCGCCTTTTCAAAAATAATCAATTGGGCCACTCCTTGAGCTGTAAGCCCCATCACTTGTACAAAAACCTTATGGGCCTCTAATAGAGTGTAAGACCTAACCTCCTTTTAACCAAAACAATTTTGGGCCTCAGATATTGTATAAGTCCCTCTGTGTTAAAAGAAAAAAACCTCGGCATGATCGCCAGTTCAAAAATCAAACCCTCTGGGCCTACCCTCGTGTTATAAGCCCCATCTCTTTAAAACCTTTTTGGGCCTCTAATAGAGTGTAAGACCGAACCCCCTTTGAAGACCAAAACCTTTTTTGGGCCTCAGTCATTGTATAAGACCCACTGTGTTTTCAAAAATCTCGGCGCGATCGCCATTTCAAAACGAAAAAACCATTGGGCCTCTCCTTGAGCTGTAAGCCCCACCACTTGTACAAAAATAAATCATTGGGCCTCTATTAGAGTGTAAGACCCAATCCTCTTTTAACCAAAACAATTTTGGGCCTCAAATATTGTATAAGTCCCTCTGTGTTAAAAGAAGAAAAACCTCGGCATGATCGCCAGTTCAAAATAAAACCCTGGGCCTCTCCTTGAGCTGTAAGCCCCACCACTTGTATAAAAATAAACCTTTGGGCCTCTTGAGAGAGTGTAAGACCCATCCCTTTGTACAGAAAACCTTTTTGGGCCTCAGTCACTTGTATAAGTCCCTGTACAAATTCAAAACCACAGTGCAATCACTGATAAAACCTTGGGCCTCTCCTTGAGCTGTAAGCCCCAACAAACTTTTCAAAGCACTTTCTCCTTTGATTTTGAATATAATATTATTGTCAAAGCTTTCTTTGTTGAACAACTAACCAAACAACATGGAAGCTCTACAAACGAGTAAGTGTTTACCCACTTTCTTTATCCGCTTTCATATATATAACTGTATTGTGGGGCTGCTCACTGTAAGTCTTCTTTCACAAACTTTTATATACTCGTCATATATCAACTGTGTAATACTAGTATAGTTATTTAGAGTTTTCCCCGACAACTACGTCTAGCACTACAAAGATCATTCCAGCCTTCTCTTGGGTATCATACAAAGATCATTCACTACCTGAGAATCAATTTCTCAAACCACCAGTAGACTTGGACAGTCTCAATACCCTTTGGATTTCCCATTTCCTTAAAGAACAAGAAATAACCCCGATCCTCTGATCAGTACCAAAGCACAGCCTTACCTTTAATCAGTCACTTTATAAGAACTGATTTTCTCTTTTATACTGGACCTGTCACTAAGCTGAAATAGTCACCAGCATAAACAGCCCCCTCTTGGGCTTTGTACAATGATTCTCCCCACACTCTCTTGTTGAGTATAAAAGACTCTCTTGTTGAGTCAAACCTTTAGCCTCCATCTCGGGCTTCGTACGAGATACAAAATTACTCTCTTGTTGAGTATAAAAGACTCTCTTGTTGAGTCAAACCCCTTTAGCCTCCATCTTGGGCTTCGTACGAGATACAAAAACACTCTCTTGTTGAGTAAAAAAGACTCTCTTGTTGAGTCAATCTTCCTTTTAGCCTCCGTCTTGGGCTTCGTACAAGACACACATAAAAGCACTCTCTTATTGAGTCAGTCACTTATTAGCACTCTCTTGTTGAGTCAAACATTTAGCCTTCATCTCGGGCTTTGTACGAGATACAAAACACTCTCTTGTTGAGTATAAAAGACTCTCTTGTTGAGTCAACCTCCTTTTACCCTCCATCCCGGGCTTCGTACGAGATACAAATCACTCTTTTGTTGAGTATAAAAGACTCTCATGTTGAGTCAAAACCTTTTAGCCTCCGTCTTGGGCTTCGTACAAGACACATAAAAGCACTCTCTTGTTGAGTCAACCCTTTTAGCCTCTCTCTCGGGCTTCGTACGAGACACATAAAAACACCCTCTTGTTGGGTCAATAGCCTCCTCTTAGGCTTTGTATAAGGAAACCCCGGTTGAATTAATCAACCTTTTAGCATCAAAATATGTGCCTTGCTCACAGGATACAAACATCAACAACTCATTTTCCCCCATCTAATTGCTGTAAGCGGCAAGCCTCTAGATTATTTACATCCACGCCACTGTCCCTCTTTTAGCATGAGAAATTCCTAAGGAAAGACGACATTGCTCTACACTGAGTTAAAGTCTTCTCCTTCAGGTTAAAAACTCCCATAAAGGAAATTATGGCATTGCTGGATTCACATATCCCAGTTAAAGTAATTCTCCTTTATAACCAGTCACACAACAATTGTGACAAACAGACCAAATACCCCTCTTTAGAGATGAAAAATTCTCTCTAAAGTCAAAACCCTTTAGCTTCACATCTTGGGCTTCGAACAAGATACAAATGGACCATTCAGCTTCACATCTTGGGCTTTGAACAAGATACAAATCACCTTCAGCTTCACGTCTTGGGCTTTGAACAAGACACCAAAATGACCTTTTTTCCTCCCATAGAATAGGAGGAACTACGATCGCTCTAATTTCCCTGTTTCGTTAAACGGGAATACGTAGGCATAAGATTAAAAGAATCTTAGCGAGCACACTAATTAAAAACATCAAATCCAGTACCTATCCAAAATCCCCATGAATAGTCCCGTCATTTCATTCTTAACAAAATAAGCAGAGAGAGGCCCACAATCTAAACCGCATCTGTAAACCAACAGTCATCTGTTTAAACTCAGTATGCAAGCAGGGTTAATTGGAGACATCTATTTCCCTTCTTTAGTCAGCTTAATAGGATAAAAAATGAATCGACCTGTAGTACCCTAGAGCGACAGTGCTTAAGAACCATGTCCAAAATCGCTCGCTACAGAAAAATGGCGCCCACCGTGGGGCTACGCAGGGCATCTTATCCCTCTTATCTCTCTGGTTGAAACCTTAAGTCTGAAAACTGCCAGAAGAATGGCGACTTCACTGGGGACATTGTATAGGGATCTCGTTCTCTTCCCATCTCTTAGGTAGAAACCTTGAGTTCACATTCATGTCACAGAAATGGCAACTCTGTTGGGGAGTCATTGTCTGTATAGGATCATAAAACTAGAGGTCTAGGATGATTAAGACAAATATATATACTACTTTTCCTAAATGATATCTGTGTTAGTTTTTTTGCTAATGGGAATGCGTGTGATGCCGCATGTGGAAATATTGAGTATACACCTAAGATAGGTGATGGCTAAATGAGTAATCTTACAGGGAGTGACTCCCAAATAAGAGACTTCGACCATCAGATCAGTGGAGGAACCCTTTGCAGATTCAATGCCTATACGACTTCGGTTATTGAAAGCAGTGTTGTTCGATTGTGTTCGTCGGTGAAACTGATTTAGTAGACTAAAACCATTTTGTAGTGCGGAAGCTATCGGAAATAGTTGTCACGCAATACTACCCTCATTTGAGGCTGATGATCTATTCTCGGTGAATAGCATTTACTCTAAGATACTGCAGCTCGTTGGCGATCCGCTTGCTATTGTTATCCTGGGAGGAGCTGATGATTTTGAGGACAGGTACAAAAAATCACCAGTATAAACCTTTGGGGAGGGGGTAGAGCCTTGACTTCATAACACCGACCCTTTGACCCCATGTTTTTTCTATGTTTTTATGTGCTGCATTCATGCATTCATTTAAAAAACATTAAAACATTAAAAAAAAAATTCTCTTCTAATCTCTCTTTTTCAAATTAAACTAAGACAATGATTGCAAATGTTAGAGAGAAAGGAGATTGCGCTAATGGATTTCGGTAGAAGGAAAACTCATAAATACACCTTCAAGGTTCCAAAGTTAGAGGATTTGAGAGGTTTGGCGAGAATGATTACCAACCACGAGGCTTTCAGAGCCAAGTATGGAGGACTGTTGTCCTTGTTAAGGGTCCATGTAATTGAAGGAATCCTGTACACTAATCCAGTTCTACGATCTGGTTTATTACTGTTTCACATTTCTGGATATCAGCTTGCACCAACGCTGGAGGAGTATTCTCACCTGACTGTTTACATATTACTGATCAAGTTCCCTTTTCTGGACTTGAAGAAATTCCAAAGGATCAAACCATTGCAAGAGCAATTTATCTGGACGAGTCAGAAGTCAGGACTCACATGACCCCTAAGGGTGGCATCCAAGGTTTGCCAGCCCAGTTCTTGACAAAGAAAGCCCTGTACTTTGCCAGTATAGGGAATGTGGTCGCTTTTGAGAGTATCTTTGTTTTGCTCACCTACGGGTTATTTTTGTTTCCCAACATCGATAACTTTGTAGATATCAATGCCATTAAGAATTGTCTGATTGGAAACCCTGTACCGACCTTACTCGCAGATGCGTATCATTCGGTACACTTAAGGAATTTATACAGCGGAGGAATGATCACGTGATGTGTACCCTTGCTGTACAAATGGTTCACTTCCCATTTGCCCAAGTCTGCTGCATTTTGGGATCAAAAGAATACTTTACGCTGGTCACAGAGAGTCATGTCTCTTACCAACTCTGACATTGATTGGTACAATCGAATCTATGACGGGATTAGAATCATTGACCGTTGTGGAAATTTCCCAAATGTACCCCTTATAGGAACTAAGGGAGGAATCAACTATAATCCAATTCTCGTTCGTCGTCAATTTGGATACCCGATGAGGCATGTCTCGCGTAATGCTCATCTGGAAGGTTTTTTCTTCAAGGAAGGAGAAAATGACAGGGCACTAAAGACAGAAATAGGGCACGCTTGGAAACACGTTCATAGGAAAGGACGAGAGTCTCTAGGAAAACCAGATTGTGTCTCAGAGGAGCCTTATCTCCACTGGGTACAAACTAGAGCTCTCAAGCTAAGGATGCCTTACCCTCGCTAGGAAGTTCTTCCATTAAGGGTCTTGGAAGAACAAGTACCGTATTCTCAATGTGGAGTGTAAGAAAATACAGCAGCTAATAAAAGAAAAGGATGCTTTGATTGAGATTTTAGAGCAATATGCTGTAGAGAATCAGGATGACCAAAGGAATTTGCTCGCTCCTTTCACTTGGCAAAGGAATGACAACCCGACAACGGCTGAAGAGCCCCGGTCAAAGAAGAGGAAAGCACCAGAACCAACACTTGAGCTCTCCTCAGAGAGGACTCAGGATCCATTAGTTTAGGTTTCCTTTTTCATCACTTTGTAATCTACTGTATTTCCATTTCCGCAATCTTTTGAATTTAATAAAACGGGGTTTCCCCACTGTTTGATATTTGCAATCTAATTGTCGAAGTTTACTTTGAATAAACAAAAATAATTAATAATCATTGCATTTAAAATTCTGGCCTATATATCAGATGTCCTATCGAGATGTCGAGACACTGATATACAACAACAATGAACAAGTTCAATACAATAGTGTGCAGAAAATGTAAAGAACACCAGAAATTGTTAACCCAGTTCGGATCTAACTATCCTACATCTGGGGGCTACCAAGCCAGGGATGAAATCAATATTTGATAGTATCAATTCACTGATAACCACACCCGATTCAATTAGCTCACTTAATCACTACCCTTCCTATGACTTCTACCTAAGACTCCCCTAGGTATGAGGCCCTCCTCAAATCCCTCTTCAATCACAACCCGTGACTGGTTCCTTACAAAACAAGTAACAATGGTCAAAACACAAATTCTCAATACTTCACAGCTTATGAGAATTATCACACAGCTACTCAATGCTTAAAAGCTTATGAGCAACCTTACAAAAATTACACTACAGTCCTTATACTGTTATCATAAGATACTAGTTAGGCTCACAAAATACAAGCACACAACCCTAAAAATACATGTAAGTTCGACACCTAAAACTAGGTTTACATCAGCCTATTTATAGCTTATAATCTAGACTGAATTGGGCTTCAAAAACGCAGCAAATAGACTGCTCACAATTCTGCAAAATTAACTCCAATAAAATAGGTCTTCAATCCAAAGTTTCCTATTATGTCTCCATAATTAGAAGCAGCAGCAAATCCGAAAACCAACAAATAACCCTAATCCAAAAATGCTTTGGATGCCACATAGGATAACCAAATATTCACAGAATATTCAGTTACAAATCATAGTAACAGAATCTGCATTAAAACTGACTTCACAGCGCGATGTCCTATGAGCTGCCATGGCACATCTTCATTCGACATGTTGAAAGCAGCCACTTAAAACATTAAGATTCAACATCTTGCTGCTATAATAGTTTTAGCAAAATAAATGCCAACCACAAAAGCACAGAAATAACAATCTCCCCCTTTGGCTTATTTTGGCTAAAACTACACACACTCAAACAAACTTGCAAAGAAGCACAAACAGCCCAAAAAAAATATCCATATATCAGACAGCAGCGAAAACACAAACAAATCCAGCATAACAGCACTCCCCTTCAGCTGCATAAAACACACAGTACAGCAAGAACATCCAGCATAGCAGCACCCCCTTCAGCTGCATAAAACATACAGTACAGCAAGAACACTCATCATAGTAAACTGGCAAAACTCCCCCTCAACAGCAGCAACATTCCATATTCTCCACCTCAGCAACTGCAGCAGCACAAGCACACATAATCTACCTGCAGCACACATAATCTACCTCAATTGCACAAGCACATAACAATTCAAAACACAGATGCTGAACCTGATGTTGAGCACATAACAATGCTGCTCCCCCTCACACTTACTACTCCCCCTTTTTAGCCATAAATATGACAAAGGCAAGTAGAACAAGTCAAAGTAAAAATAATCTAGAGTAAACTGCATCAGAGAGTAGATGCACACCACATCACATGCCCAAATGTCATGCACAAACTTCAGCATTTTCCCTTCATTTACACACTGCACTACCAGAATCTCCTTTAGTCTTTTCAATCTGGCAGCCAGAAGGCACATTGATTGCTATAGGTCTTCATGAATACACACCCCAAGTCTGCTCCTCAGGTTTTCAAACTGAACTGCATCCAGAGCCTTGGTAAATATGTTAGCAAGCTGATTTTCTGTGCTCACATGCTCAAGAGTTATGACTTTGTCCTCCACAAGTTCTCTGATGAAGTGATGCCTGATGTCAATGTGCTTAGTCCTGCTATGTTGAATGGGATTTTTGGAAATATTAATAGCACTCAGGTTGTCACAAAATAGTGTCATGACATCTTGTGTGACATTATACTCTGACAACATCTGCTTCATCCATACCAGTTGCGCACAACTACTACCAGCTGCTATGTACTCAGCTTCAGCAGTAGAAAGGGATACTGAATTCTGCTTCTTGCTAAACCATGAAATACGATTATTTCCCAAAAAGAAGCATCCACCAGAGGTACTCTTCCTATCGTCAGCACTTCCATCCCAATCAGCATCACAATATCCTAATAAAATGGGACTTGAGTCATGGGAGTAAAGCAACCCATAATCATATGTACCACTCACATACTTTAGAATTCTTTTCACTTGATTGATGTGACTGACCTTGGGTTCTGCTTGATATCTTGCACATACACCAACAGCAAAAGTGATGTCTGGCCTACTTGCTGTAAGATATAGCAGACTGCCAATCATACTTCTATACAGACTTTGTTCAACATCCACTCCCTTTTCATCTTTGGATAACTTCAAGTAAGTAGGAGCTGGAGTCCTCTTATGCTTGGCATTATCCAGTCCAAACTTTTTCACAATGTTCCTCGCATATTTGTTCTGACAAATAAAAATGGAGTCTTCCATCTGCTTGACTTGTAATCCAAGGAAGTAGGTCAATTCACCCACCAAGCTCATCTCAAATTCAGACTGCATTTGAGTGACAAAATGTTGGACCATTTCATCCGACATCCCGCCAAACACAATATCATCTACATAAATCTGAGCAATTATTAGTTTCCCATCCTTCTCCTTGACAAAAAGAGTTTTATCAATACCACCCTTCCTGTACCCATTGTTAACTAAGAACTCAGTCAGTCTTTCATACCAAGCTCGTGGAGCTTGTTTCAGATCATATAGAGCCTTCTTCAGCTTGTAAACATGATCAGGAAAGTTTGGATCCACAAACCCTTTAGGCTGCTCAACATAGACTTCCTCATTAAGATAGCCATTTAGAAAAGCACTCTTGACATCCATTTGAAACAGTCTGAATTTCAGAAAACATGCTACTCCTAGCAACAATCTGATGGATTCCAATCGAGCCACAGGCGCAAATGTTTCATCGAAGTCTGCTCCTTCAATCTGTGTGTATCCTTGAGCTACTAATCTGGCTTTGTTCCTGGTAACAACTCCTTGCTCATCAGACTTATTCTTATAAACCCATTTTGTTCCAATTACATTTGTTCCTGCTGGTCGTGGTACCAGTTCCCAAACTTCATTCCTCTTGAACTGACAAAGTTCATCTTGCATAGCACTTATCCAGAACTCATCTGTCAATGCTTCTTTGACATTCTTTGGTTCGATCTTTGACACAAAGCAAGCATTTGACACAGTCTCCCTTGTTCTGGTTCTTACACCTTCATTCAGATCTCCAATAATTAATTCCTTAGGGTGATCCTTCTGAATCCTTATAGAGGGTCCCCTGTTAGCATCCTCTACCTCTTCATTCTCAGGTCTAGTGTTGATTTCTTGAGCACTATCTTCTACAGACTCAATGTCTTGAGAGTTTTCATTGTTCATGGGCAGACATGCTCCAACATCATCTGGGACATCTTCATCTTTGCCAGAGTCATCAACCACCACATTTATGGATTCCATCATCACCTGAGTTCTGGAATTAAATACCCTATATGCTTTACTGTTTGTAGAGTAACCCAAAAATATTCCTTCCTCACTCTTAGGGTCCATCTTTCGCCTTTGCTCACGATCCGCTAAGATATAGCACTTACTACCAAACACATGGAAATACTTCACATTTGGCTTTCTACCTTTCCATAGCTCATAAAGAGTGACAGAAGTACCTGATCTGATAGTCACCCTATTGTGTATATAGCAAGCAGTATTCATGGCTTCAGCCCAAAAATGATATGGAAGCTTTTTGGCATGAATCATGACTCTTGCACATTCTTGTATGGTCATGTTCTTGCGTTCCACCACACCATTCTGCTGAGGAGTGATTGGTGATGAGAATTCATGAGTGATTCCCTCAGATAAGCAGAACTCTTCAAACCTGCTGTTTTCGAATTCTTTCCCATGGTCACTTCTGATTCGAACAACACCACAATCCTTTTCCCGTTGAATTCTCTGACACAATTCTTTAAAAGCTGCAAACACTTCGGACTTTTCTCTGATAAAACTTATCCAAGTGAATCTGGAGTAGTCATCTACGACAACATAGGCATACTTCTTCCCACCAAGACTTTCAACCTGCATAGGTCCCATTAAGTCCATGTGAAGAAGTTCTAGAACTCTAGAAGTTGTGGTAAGATGTTGAAGCTTCTTGTGTGACACCCTTGTTTGCTTCCCAACTTGACATTCACCACATATTTTGTTCTCATCAATCTTCAGCTTGGGAATACCTCTAACAGCTTCACTTGACATAACCTTCTTATCCCTTTCAGGTGTAAGTGACCCAATTTCTGATGCCACAGTTTGGTTTCATCTTCCTTTGACATCAAACAAGTAGACAGGTTTTCAAGTTCTTGAGGATTCCAAAGATAGCAGTTATCCTTAGACCTGGTACCCTTCATAACAACTTCATCTTTCTCATTGGTTACTAGACATTCAGATTTGGTGAAATTTACCTTGAGCCCTACATTACACAATTGGCTTATACTGATTAAGTTTGCGGTCAGTCCTTTGACAAATAGAACACGATCCAGATTTGGTTGTCCTGTGTAGTCCAGCTTTCCAACACCTTTTATCTCACCCTTTGATCCATCCCCAAAAGTGACATAATTGGTGGAGTGAGGCTTAATATCTGACAAGAATTTCTTCACACCAGTCATGTGTCTTGAACAACCAGTGTCAAAGTACCAATCTTCTCTTGCAGATGCTCTAAGAGAAGTATGTGCTATGAGACCAGCCATCATTTGTCTAGGAATCCATCTTCTCTTCACTTTACCCCAACTCTGTTCTTTATTTTGTTGCTGAGCAGTTTTGGGATAGCCGTGTAGCTTGTAGCAAAAGGACTTTAAGTGACCAATCTTACCACAGTAATGGCACCTCCATGGTTTATACTTTGATCTTCAAACTCTGTTCTGATGCTTCATCTGATGTTGAAACATGTGATTTGACATCCCCACTTCTTGCTTTATTTTCTGAGGAACAAACTTCAATACAGTCTTCTTGGAAGTCTCTGCTTGATTGTTAAAACCAAGGCCTTGCACATTTCCAGCTTCTTTCCCATTCTGAAGGATCTCATCCAGCTGCGTGGTACCATTGTTCAGCATTCTTATAGATTTGGTCATATTGTCAAGTTTTGACTTTTGCCATTCAACCTCCTCCTTCAGATCAGCAATGGTTGATAGATGTTCTTCCTTCTCAGCTTCCAGTTGAGCTATCAAGATCTTCTGCTCCAATATAATCTGGTACCTTTCTTCAATCTTGATACACAATTCTGAAAACCCTGAGAATACTTCTTCCTTAGTGAGTTCTCCAACATAGGATTCTTTGTCAGAGTCAGATTCACAAGAAGTTTCTCCATCAGCCTTACAGATTCCAGTCAAAGCTGTCACCAATTTTGCTGATTCTTCTTCAACATCACTCTCAGACTCTCCTTCTGACCAAGACACGAATAAGCCCTTCTTCTGCCTTTTGAGATACGTGGGACACTCAGTCTTTATGTGCCCATATCCCTCACATTCAAAGCACTGAACTATCTTCCCTTGATTGGAGTCTTCTTCAGTTCTGGATCTTCTGCCTCCATCCTGGTTCTTACTGATGTCGAGTGACTTGTTCTGAGCATTTGCTCTCGAATTCCAGTCAATCCTTTTCAACACTTTGTTAAATTGTTTACCAAGTAATACCAGATCTTTAGACACATCTTCTTCATCATCTGAGTCATCATCATTCGACACAAATGCTATACTCTTCTTCTTTTAAGCTTTTTCACTGAATCCTAACTCAAAAGTTTGGAGTGATCCCATAAGCTCATCCACCTTCATCTTGTCAATGTCCTGAGCTTCCTCTATAGTAGTGACCTTCATATCAAATCTCTTAGGTAGAGACCTGAGAATCTTCCTGACCAGCTTGCTGTTAGACATCTTTTCTCCTAAAGCACTAGAGGCATTAGCTATCTCAATAATGTTCATATGAAAATCATGAATGCTCTCATCCTCTTTCATCTTCAAACTCTCAAACTTGCTAGTGAGAAGCTGAAGCTTTAACATTTTCACCTTTGAAGTCCCTTCATGAGCAACTTTCAAGACCTGCCAAGCCTCTTTGGCAATAGTACAATGCTCAATCATCCTGAAGATATTTCTGTTGACACCATTGAACAATGCATTCATGGCTTTAGAATTTCCAACAGACCCTTTGTAGTCAGCATCATCCCAGTCCTCTTCTTCCTTCAGAACATCAGTAAGATTTCCTTCTCCATCTCTTACCTTTGGAGGCTCCCAACCTTTGAGAACAACTTTCCATGCTTGATCATCCATGGACTTGATGAAATTTATCATCCTAGGTTTCCAATACTCATAGTTTGAACCATCCAGCAGAGGTGGTTTATTCAGAGCTCCTCCATCCTTGTCCATTGTACCAAAAAGTACCTTCCCTGAATCTCACCCAGAACCAAATAAGGGTGCAAGCTCTTGATGCCAATTGAAATTCTGGCCTATATATCAGATGTCCTATCGAGATGTCGAGACACTGATATACAACAACAATGAACAAGTTCAATACAATAGTGTGCAAAAAATGTAAAGAACACCAGAAATTGTTAACCCAGTTCGGATCTAACTATCCTACATCTGGGGGCTACCAAGCCAGGGATGAAATCAATATTCGATAGTATCAATTCACTGATAACCACACCCGGTTCAATCAGCTCACTTAATCACTACCCTTCCTATGACTTCTACCTAAGACTCCCCTAGGTATGAGACCCTCCTCAAATCCCTCTTCAATCACAACCCGTGACTGGTTCCTTACAAAACAAGTAACAATGGTCGAAACACAAATTCTCAATACTTCACAGCTTATGAGAATTAACACACAGCTACTCAATGCTTAAAAGCTTATGAGCAACCTTACACAACTTACACTACAGTCCTTATACTCTTATCATAAGATACCAGTTAGGCTCACAAAATACAAGCACACAACCCTAAAAATACATGTAAGTTCGACACCTAAAACTAGGTTTACATCAGCCTATTTATAGCTTATAATCTGGACTGAATTGGGCTTCAAAAACGCAGCAAATAGACTGCTCACAAATCTGCAAAATTAACTCCAATAAAATAGGTCTTCAATCCAAAGTTTCCTATTATGTCTCCATAATTAGAAGCAGCAGCAAATCCGAAAACCAACAAATAACCCTAATCCAAAAATGCTTTGGATGCCACATAGGATAACCAAATATTCACAGAATATTCAGTTACAAATCATAGTAACTGAATCTGCATTAAAACTGACTTCACAGCGCGATGTCCTATGAGCTGCCATGGAACATCTTCATTCAACATGTTGAAAGCAACCACTTAAAACATTAAGATTCAACATCTTGCTGCTATAATAGTTTTAGCAAAATAAATGCCAACCACAAAAGCACATAAATAACAGCATTCATCATTCTCATAAACGCATTCTTCTTACCTACGAATCTCACGTTTGTGTCTCGGTTCTAGAGTCAAACTGTCTCATTCGTATAATACTCGGGCCAATCGTCAGAAAAAGATGGATGATCTTGAGAAAGAGAACAGAGAGTTGAGAGAAGATATCGACACTCTGAAAGAGGATCTGAGGAAGCTTCATAATGACATGCAAGTTCTAGCAGAAGCTCAAATGCAACAACAAAGGACCGTGATATCGGAGATCACATCAACGACCATAGTGGAAAAGTCTGATCCTAGGTACAAAATGCCGAAAGATCGTCCCTGGGGCATGCCACCCAACTATATCCCGGAAGGATATATTCCGCCAATCATAGGAGATCCAGAAAATGCAGCAGGAACCGCTGGGCTTGAAGGTTACAGACTTTGGGAAAGCGAAGATGCCAGGGGCATGACAGCAACTCCTAAAGGTTACAAACTTCGGGAGGCACCGAGAGTCTCGGCCATAGTGACTATACCACCGCCCGTGGTACACACTGTCCCGAAAGGACAGATTCCCCAGATATCTTATGGTGGAAATGACAGCATGTTCGATAGAATGAATGAATTCCAGGAACAGTTCCTGGAAATGCAGAAAGAACTGCAACCCCTTCGCGATCAGGATCTATTTGGAAAGGACGCCGCGGACCTCTGCTTGGTCCCCAATGTGAAAGTTCCACACAAGTTCCAGGTACCCGACTTTGAAAAGTACAAGGGTAACTCTTGCCCTCAAATCTATTTAGTGATGTACGCTCAGCGAATGTCAGCTCAAACAAAGACCCAGGAGCTACTAATTCACTACTTTCAGGATAGTTTAACCGGTGTCGCACTCAAATGGTACATCGGTTTAAACCGCACTAAGATCGACACTTTCAGAGATCTTGGCGATGCCTTTGTTCAACAATATAAGTATAACCTGGACATGGCACCAGACAGAGATCAACTCAGATCGATGTCACAAAAGGACAAGGAAACCTTTAAGGAATACACTCAGAGATGGTGTGAAATCGCCGCCCAGATTTTTCCACCTCTTGAGGAAAAAGAGATGACAAAGATCTTCTTGAAAACCTTAAACTCATTTTACTACGACCGAATGGTCGGCAGTGCGCCCAGTGACTTCACCGAGATGGTGGGCATAGGAGTTCGTCTTGAGAAAGTGGTCCGAGAAGGACGTTTGGTTAAAGACGCTGGATCATCAAGTAGTACAAAATGATACGGTAGTGCTCTCCCTAAGAAAAAAGAGCAGGATATTAGGAATATCTCTCTCAGAAAGCAAAGGCGACGTTACCAACCAGTAGCAGCTGTAACTCCTGCTATCAACCCTGCACCTGTTCCTACGTATCAACCTCAGGTTGCTCAGAGCCAACCTAATCAATAGCAATATCAGCAAAGGACACAACAGCCTCTTCAGCAGGCTCATCCTCCATACAACAACAATTGTGCAACACGACCGTCAGGGTTCGACCCTATACCCATGTTGTACGCAGAACTGCTTCCATTATTACTGGTCAAGGGGCATGTCCAAACCAAGTCTCCTCTTACAGTACCGGAAAATCTGCCTTTCTGGTTCAAAGCGGATCAGACTTGTCCTTACCATCAAGGAGGACCAGGGCATAACATAGAGAAATGTCTCAGTTTCAAATCCAACGTACAAAAGCTTGTTAGGAGCGGGGTCTTATCTTTCAAAGATACGAATCCTAATGTTCTCACAAACCCGCTGCCTCAACACGAAAAAGCTGCAGTCAACTTGATAGAAGAAGAGTCTAACGACAGCTATCAAATTCATGATGTACTTTTGTTAAGGGCCAACTTGGTCAAGATGCATTGTAGACAGAGCGGATATGGCCATGTGCCACCTCATAATTATCACCAGTGTGATATCTTCTCTAAAAACCATCAAGGATGTTCTGTGGTGCAAGCAGCTCTACAGGAACAATTGGATCTCAGATGGATCCAAGAGCATCGAGTTCGTGGAGTCAACATGACCTATACAAATTCCAACATCATTCAGAACCACGACATCCATGCAATGAATGTTAACTTGGTGGCAATGCACTTAAGCCAAAGCCAATATCATAATCTGCTGCGGCACGATTACAATTCCTGTCTGACTTGCTCGGTAAGCAAACAGGGATGCTCTTTTGTACAAGAGGCCCTCTAGCGTCAGATGGATCTTGGGTGGATCCAGGACTACCATGATAGAAATCCTTATCAGATCAACATGATTCAAATCTTTGATATTCGTCTGATGAATACCAACTTGGTGGAGTTACACGCCAAGCAGGTTCAACTTAATTTTCTCACTTCTCACGATTATTTGAACTGTAAAGGATGCAGTGAGAGTAACCAAGGGTGCGCCCTCATTCAGAGAACTTTACAACACTTGTTAAATCACTGGTGGCTTCCAATCTATCTGGATGAAGACAAGCAACAAATCAGTGTGCTTAATGGAAACCCTACTCGGCGTCAAAGTCAGGATGTCTGATCTATGGAAACAAACCTGGTAAGGTTGCACTGCATTCAAAGTGGCCGTGGCCAGGTGCCACTGTAGCGAGCGATTTTGGATGCGGTTCTTAAGCGCTGGTCGCTCTCTGTGGTTTGAGCTTAAACTACAGGTCGATTCATTTTTTATCCTATTGTGAGCTGAATAAGGAAGGGAAATAGATGTCTCCAATTAACCCTGCTTGCATACTGAGTTTAAACAGCGGTCTGTTAAGTTACGAATGCTATCAATGTGGGGGGGCCTTTGTACTAGTTATTTGTATTTTCGCCAATACTGTTTTCTTTCTTTTTTACCTGGGCAGAAGGTTTCTGGCGGGGAACAAGGATTAGGATGTTAGGACTGATGCTTTTGAAATACTGATTTTTGATTGATGGAGATATGGGATTTGGGTTTTTTGTTGATTGTGCTCGCTAAGATCTTTTCTTTCGATCTTATGCCTACGTATTCCCGTTTACCGAAACAGGGAAATCAGAGCGTTTGTAGTTCCTCCTATTCTATGGGGGGAAATTGGTTTTTGGTGTCTTGTTCAAAGCCCAAGACGTGCAGCGAAAGGTGGTTTGTATCTTGTTCAAAGCCCAAGATGTGAAGCTGAAAGGTCTATTTGTGTCTTGTTCAAAGCCCAAGACGTGAAGCTGAAAGACCTCGACTTTAGAGAGAATTTGTCATCTCTAAAGAGGGGGAAGGAGAATTACTTTAACTGGGATACGCGGATCCGAGCAATGCCATAATTTCCGAAGAAAGGGTTTTAACCTGAAGGGGAAGACTTTAACTCAGTGTAGAGCAATGCCATCTTTCCTTAGGAATTTCTCATGCTAAAAGAGGGACAGTGGCATGGATATAGATGATCCAGAGGCTTGCCGCTTACAGCAATTAGATGAAAGGAAAGGAGTTGTTGATGTTTGTGTACTGTGAACGAGGCACAACTTTGATGCTAAAAGGTTGATTGGATCAACCAGTGGTTTTCTTATACAAAAGCCTAAGAGGAGGCTAATTTCCGCTAGGAAAATCATTATACAAAGCCTAAGAGGAGGCTATTTTGTGTCTCGTACAAAGCCCGAGAGAGAGGCTAAAAGTTTTTGACCCGATGATAGAGTCTTTGTGTCTCGTACGAAGCCCGAGATAGAGGCTATTGTTTGTTTGACTCTACGAGGGAGTCTTTGATACTCAACAAGAGAGTGTTTTTGTATCTCGTACGAAGCCCGAGATGGAGGCTAAAAGTTTTGACTCAACAAGGGAGAGTCATTGTACAAAGCCCAAGAGAAGGCTATGTCAGTTAAGTGACAGGTCCAGTATACTGATTTTGAAAGAGAAAATCAGTTCTTATATGAGCATCACTGTACTCATGGGTTAGATCTGAGGATCGGGGTGGTCTCCTTTTCTTTGAGGAAACTGGAAATCCAAAGGGTGTTGAGACTGTCCGAGTCTGCGGGTTTCCTTCCTATTTAACGAAGGGGTCACTTGAGAATGTCTTTTGAGACTCAAAGAAGTTAGACTGTCCAAGTCTAGAGTTTTTTTCCTTTTGTACTATGCTTTGAGAAACAGTAGTAGACTCTATGAAAGGACTGTTCTATGAGGATAACTAGGTTCTGTTCCTATACCTCTAGGAGGTCGTCGGGACAATTTGTACGAAGCCCAAGAGGAGGCTGGAAACTTTTAAGAAGCCGACGGGTCCTTGTACGAAGCCCAAGAGGAGGCTATCATTCCCGGAGGAAGAGATCATTATACGAAGCCTAAGAGGAGGCTGTGAATACTTCTAAGAAGCCATAGTGTCCTTGAATAATGCCCAAGAGGAGGCCGATGCTTTTAAGAAGCCCGTGGGTCTATCATCTCCTTTCCATTAGGAGAGATAACTCTTTTAAAGATAAAAACCACTGGTAAACGTGCGAGGTTTACTATCCAGCGACTTTTAGCTTTTAAAGAGGGTTCCTTAGTTAAGGTCCAAGATTATGACCGTAGTGGGTACCCAAACCCCGAGACATTCAAGGCAAGCTATCCACAAGGAATAGATCAAGTCAGGAAAGTTCGAGAATTTGGAAGAAACTCAAAGATGCCATTCACGGAGAATACATTCATCTTGGGGAGTAGAGCTTCTTGACGATTCCTAAGGAGGACAGCCGAAGAGAAGACTGTATCTGGTGCTCCTATTGGGGATCTAGGCGTCTATTTCTACGAATAAATGAAACGGCGTCACCTAGTTCTAGACGTAGTTGCCGGGGAAACTCGAAATATCTATACTATTATTACACAATAGATATGAGTTTATGAAAGGAGACTTACAGTGAGCAGCCCCACAATACAGTTTATAATATGAAAGCAGTAAATGAAAGCGATAACCACTTACTCGGTTGTAGTGCTTCCATGCTGTTTGGTTAGTTGTTCAACAAAGAAAGATTGAAAACAACAGTATATTCAAAATCAAAGGAGAAAGTGCTTTGAAAAAGAAAGATTTGGGGCTTACAGCTCAAGGAGAGGCCCAGGGTTTTATCAGTGAGCGCACTGTTTGACTTTGTACAGCGGGACTTATACAAGTGACTGGGGCCCAAAAAGTTTTCTGTACAAAGGGATGGGTCTTACACTCTCTCAAGAGGCCCAAAAAAGGTTTAAAGAAAAGAGAGGGGCTTATAACACGAGGGTAGGCCCAAATGATTTTTCGTTTAAAAATGGCGATCGCGCCGAGGTTTTCTTTTAACGCAGAGGGACTTATACAATAAGTGAGGCCCAAAATGTTTTGGTTAAAAGGGGGATTGGGTCTTACACTCTAATAGAGTCCCAAAAGTTTTGAATGGGTCTTATAGCTCGAGGAGAGGCCCAGATGATTTTTATTTTTAAATGGGCGACGATCGCGCCGTTTACTTGTACAGAGGGACTTATACAATGAGCGAGGCCCAAAAAGTTTTTGTACAAGGGGGGATGGGTCTTACACTCTCTCAAGAGACCCAAAGAGTTTTAAGAAAAGAAATAGGTCTTACTACTCGAGGGTAGGCCCAGAAGGTTATTTTTCAAAAGGCGACGATCGCGCCGTTTGTTTTTTGACGGTATCGGGACTTATACAATACACTGAGGCCCAAAAATGATTTGGTCAAAAAAGGATTGGGTCTTACACTCTATTAGAGGCCCAAAAAGTTTTGAAAATGATTTATGAGGGTTGAATTAATCCAAAACCCTAATTTGTTTTCAAAATGTATTTAATTGAATAAAAATTCAATTAAAATGATCAAAAATTGTTTAACACATGGAAAACAAATTGTGATCTTGGATTAATGCTTCAAAAATTAAGTATTGACCTACAAAATAATTAGAAAGCATTAAAAGTTGCAAAATCAATGTAGAAAAAATATTTAAAATGTCAAAAACAATTAAAATATTAATTCTTTGCAAAAATATCAATTATATGAAATAAATAATATTTTTGGGATTTTTTGTGAAAATAAAATATTTTAACATTTTTGTGAATTATTAAAAAAAGAATCAACTCAAAATCATTAAAACTCAGAGAGAAATTAATTTTTGAATCAATTAAACAAAATCACAAAATTCAAATATTTGAATTTCTAAAAATGGCGCCAAGAACAAGCTGAAGAACACGCGCGTGTTCTTGGTTTCTCAGATTTGCATTTTCTATCCAATCTCCATGAATACGTAATCATATCATGCAATCCACATATCATTATGCTCGCCTCAACCTCACGATCATGTCTATGTACTTTAATTTCATTTAAATTAAACATACAACAAGAAATCACGAAGAGACCTCAAGAACCCTAATTTCTGCATGAAGGCTAGGATTTTTGATACACGATTCAAACAATGCAATTAATTGAGGGAAAACATTCCATGCATGATTATGAACATATGGCCAAATTATTGTGCGAGGAAATATGCATAGATTGAGAGATGACCAAGTATGTGCTTACCTCCAAGTCGTGACAGCAAGTTCAAAGTGATTTTTGATTTGGAGGTGTTACAGATGAGTGGTGATGATCTGAACAGCTTCCCTACACCCTATGGATTGTGTTTGGATGGTTGGACTTGATTGAAATTGGCTGGATCATTTTGTGGTACCTCAGCTGCACTTTGGTTAAAACCTTGAGCAACCAGCTGGTGATTTTGTGAAATTGATGTTTCAGAAGTAATCTAAGTGTTTGATCAGCTCATATGTGATGTATGTGAGGTGTGTGAGTGATTGGTTTGATTGGAATTGCTCTCAAACTCAAAACCCGATAGTGACTCGCCTTAGAAGGCAAAATTGGAGTGAAAGAAGAGATTTTGAGGAAAGCATCTGTTAGATGGCTTTGGTGTACTCAAACTGACCACAATTGAGCTCTATTTATAGTAGAGCAAGTTTGTTTTGCAAGGAATAGTGCATGGCAGCTGGTAAGTAGGTTTGGCCAATGTTGGCAAATGAAAATCCAAGTCTCCTCTAGCCATTGACTAGAGGTTAGGGCACAGAGCTTTGGTCCCCTTGGTCTTGGATAAGTCTTGACTGATTTGAGATGAGAATGGCTCAGTCCATGCCACCTTGATGGTTTCATTGAATGCCTCATTCCAAATTTGAAGTCTTGTCCCTATTTTGGCCATTCTAGGTTCAACATGCTATTTCTTGTTCCATGGACTTTGGAGGCTTGGCTCAGTGATTGTCCCCTTTAGATTCAATCCTCTTAGGTGTCCAAGTGGATAGGAGCAATTGAATTTGGCTGATTTTGGCAAATCGACCAAAGTTGCAAATTCTGCCTTGCCTTGACAGATTTCAGCAAGGCAACTTGGCAGTGTTGTATCTCATGGTGTAGGTTGAATTTGGCAATGTTCTTGGCCATTTTGGAAAGCTCTTACATGATACAACAACTGTTTGAACAAGTTTGGTTTTGATCTCTTTTGATTCCAAGTGAAAAATCCCCCTACATTTGGCAAAAAGTGAGGCAGAATCTGACTTAGTGAAAATTTCACTAAGTGTTGGAAAAAGTGACATTTTCACTTTTCAGCCACTTTGATCACTCCATAACTCAAAGTCCTTAATGAATTGGAATGACTTGTAGTTGAAGTTTTTGTAGGTGATAATGAGGGCTACAAATCCATCTTTGGATGAGAAAAAATGGCCTTGTGGTTTAGGAGTTATGATCCTCCAAAGTTGGTACCTTTGCCACTTTATTTTTAACTTAGAAAAATTTCTAAGTTTTATGGTTACCCCTTTTACAAGTTATCTCACTTTTCTTGATTTTTCTTGATGAATGATGATTCAAATCATACATTAACATCATTTTAGGGTTAAAAATCCATTTTGGTGAAAAATCTCAAAAAGTCAAAGTTGACTTTTGTGCACAGTTGACTTTTTATCAGATGAATTCCAAACTGTGCAATTCTTCAGGAAATCATGTCCTTGACCTAAATCAAACTTGATGGACATGTTCCATGGGTGTCATAGGGTATATTCAATCATGTATTAGGGTTTGGGAGCATGTCCTGGTCAAAAGTCAAAGTTACAGTTGACTTTTCTCTTAAAACCCTAATTGTGGTGCAGATGAAATTGAGACTTGTTGCTCAAACTTCTTGGATCAGTCCATTGTTCCAAATGGATCAATATGGTATATTAGAGACCCTCAAATCATGTCTTGAGGTCTTGGCTCATGGTTTGTCCCAAAAGTCAACTTAGGGGTGAATTAGGTCAAGAAACCCTAATTCCTGATTTTTGATGAATGCATCCCCTGAGGCAAAATTGACTTGATGCATGGGTTCATGAGGTTCCATGAAGTATATTAGGTCATGTTTTGGATCATTGCCTTGTGCCTAGATGAAAAATTTCCATCTGGAGGCCCTGGTCGACCAAAACCCTAATTTGGTGACACTGGCGATCTTGAGGCTTGATCCACCTAGAAGGGAGCATCCTTGTGCTTAATCCTTGAAGTGGGAGTCCTTTTGATCCTTTGTAGTTACTTGGGAGGTTAGACAAGTTGAAGATCATGTCATTTCTTGATTGATCCTTTGTCTGAGAACTATGAGAGGGCTTGAAACCCTAATTCTGATTGTATTGGATGCTCACCCATCTTTGGGGAGACTGATGAAGCATGATGGTTCATCCATATTGTGATGATGATTTTCACAATGATGGGAAATCTAATTGGTCAAAATTTGGGGTATTACAGCCACCAAACAACTATGAACGTTGTAGAGTCTGCTCGGAGAATAACCAAGGATGCTACCTTGTGCGGGCAGCCCTTCAAAATCAGTTGGATCATAAAGAGATTCACCCATGTCCGAGTCCCGAGCCAATCAACTGGACGCCGAACTACTTCGCTGATCAAGTCAGAGACATTGTCATAATCTCTGATCATCAACAGAACAAGGATGTTAGTACCATCATCCCTCTACTAGACGAATCAAAGGTTCTTAGCCAGGAACTGATTGAAGTTACTTACGACAGTCAGAAAAATCAAAAGGCTCCTGTAGTTATCTATCTACCGGGACCGTTACCGTATGAAACAACTAAGGTGATCCCTTACAAATATGGTGCAACAATAATTGAGAATGGAAAGGAAATTCCATTACCCTCCGTCGTGAATATTGCATACATCAGTCGAGTAACACAGAGCGGTCGAATCTTCAACCGAGGAGTTGGAGAACCTAACAAAGAAAAGGAACTTCCGACAGAAGCTCCTGATCCACCAGTCGGTCAATCCAGTAATCCCGACCTTTCAAAGAACAATGATGAGATGCTAAAGCTCATCCAAAGGAGTGAATGCAACATTGTTGATCAACTGTTACAAACTCCTTCGAAGATCTCAGTGCTATCACTTTTACTCAGTTTCGAAGCTCACAGAGAGGCTCTACAGAAAGTCTTAGAGTAGGCCTTTGTGGAACAGGATGTGTCAATACAACAGTTCGATAGCATCATCTCTAACATCACTTCCTGCAACAACTTAGGATTCAGTGATGAGGATTTGCCAGAGGAGGGCAAAAGTCATAACATGGCGCTCAATATCACAGTTAACTGCCAGGACGATGCTTTAGCCAGCGTACTGGTACACATAGGATCGACCATCAATGTTATACCGAAGTCCACTTTAATGCGACTATCATTCAACGGGTCCCCGATGAGGGGCAGTGAGGTTATCGTCAAAGCCTTTGACGGATCTCGGAAAGCAGTTATTGGCGAAGTCGACCTTCCCATAACTATCGGTCCTCACACTTTCCAAATCACTTTCCAGGTCATGGACGTCCGGGCAGCGTACATCTATTTATTAGGAAGACCTTGGATACACCAGGATGGGGCAGTCACTTCGACGCTGCACCAAAAACTGAAGTTCGTCCAGAACGATCAACTCGTCACGGTCTGTGGAGAACAAGCCTTGATCATGAGTAACCTGTCATTATCTACTTGTGTAGAACCCGAGGAGGTTGTTGGAACTCAGTTCCAAGCACTGTCAGTGAGCAATGAGAATCAATCAGAGAAAGGAACCTCAATATTCTCGTACAAAGATGCTCTGGAGGTGATCAAAAGTAACATCGCAAAAGGATGGGGACAACTTATCATTCCTGCTGATAATAAAACAAAGAAGGGTCTTGGTTTTTCTGCAACCTATACCCAGACAGCTGCTAAAGCTGAAAGTTTTCATCCCATTCAGAATTTCTTCCATAGTGGAGGTTTCCTTCACCCAGTGTCTCAAGAAGTACATACCATCAACGAGGGAGATTCCTCTGACACAGATGAGGAATGGAAGTCCTATCTTAACGAGGATGGTTATATGTCTCAGGAAGAGGTGCATACGCCATTTTGCTATCCCGCACAGAGTCTGAGATTTATACCGAGGTCAGATGTCGAAATGATATACGAAGATTATGATCCGGAAGGATGCCGTGCTCCACCAAATTCATTAGAGGAAGACACTCTGATGAAAGACAACTTTGACCATGACTATTACGACCCAATGGATGACCTGCCTATCTGGCAGCCGTATCCAGGAGACTTGGGGTAAGAAAATCAGCCGAACAATGAAAATCAGCTGAGCCTCATTGAAAAGAATGCCTGTGTCCCCACCATGTCATGGGATCATCACTCAGGTCATTCAAAAAACATCCAGCATAACAATGAATTGGCAAAGTGTGCCGGACTAGAATTTATCAACTATGCTTATCCCGAGGTCAACGTCATCAAGAGAGATGACTCCTCCAGTTCTAAAGAAGTGTGGGACACCTTGGGACAACCAAGTGGAAAATACGACTTCATGGTCAAGTACACCGCTCCTGAAAGCTCTCGCATCAGGCTCGAAGACATTCAGCTAACTGGGTGGGGAGATTTACCTGAGAGCACAAATACTATGCAAAATACAACAGAGGAATCCTCCTACGACAACTCTGCCTAGGAGACAGATTCCAATGATCCTGCTCCGCTAGAAATCAGTGTTATTTCTGAAGACAAATCAAGGAAGGTACCCGACTTTGTGATTCACCGAGGAGTTCACCGCCAATGGGTTGCTGTCGATGTTCCGAAGATTGTTCATAAGTCAAAGTAATTGTCGTCTTTACTTTAACCTTTCACCCTGCCCAGGTGAAATAGATGTTTTGATAGGGCTCGCTTTCTGTAAAGTATCCCTCTTCGCTTCGCCCAAAGCGACAAAGTTTTGTTTTATAGGGCTGTAGTTTCAAAAATCTACTTGTTCATAAATAAAATTACGTCGTTCTGTAATCTCCGCGTTAATTGTTGTTTTCTCTTTTTGCTTTTCTCAGAAAATGGTAATCCTAAAAAACAAATAATAATAAACAAGTAGTTTTTCAAAAAAAATACGCTGCACACACTTTCGCATTCTCTCTATCTCTTCTAAACACAAATCATCACGTCATGCAGATTGCTTGTTTTAAACCCCATTGAAACATACGATCCGGTGCCTTCTCCCAACTTTGAATTCCCGGTATTTTGGGCTGAAGAAGAAGTTGACGAAGAAATTCCAGAAGAGATCTCACGATTACTCAGACAAGAGGAAAGGTCCATTGAACCTCACAAAGAGCCGTTGGAAACAATCAACGTGGGTTCAGAAAAAGAGAGAAGAGAAATCAGGATTGGAGCACTGCTCAGTCCAACTGCCAAAGAGAGTTTGACAAAGCTTCTCAAAGAGTTTCCCGATGTATTCGCTTGGTCCTACCAGGACATGCCAGGGTTGGATACCAGCATCGTGGAACATCATTTACCATTGAAATCAGAGTGTCCGCCAGTAAAACAAAGGTTGAGACGGACTCACCCGGACATGGCCATCAAAATCAAAGAGGAAGTACAGAAACAGATTGACGCGGGTTTCCTCGCCACATTAGAATATCCTCAATGGTTAGCCAACATAGTACCAGTTCCGAAAAAGGACGGAAAAGTCAGAATGTGTGTAGATTACAGAGATCTAAACAAGGCTAGTCCAAAGGACGACTTTACCACACATTGACATGCTGGTAGACAGTACAGCGAAGTTCAAAGTTTTCTCCTTCATGGATGGATTCTCGGGCTATAATCAAATCAAAATGGCGCCGAAAGACATGGAGAAAACTTCTTTCATTACCCCATGGGGTACCTTTTGTTACAAGGTAATGCCGTTCGGTTTAAAGAACACCGGGGTAACCTATCAAAGGGCCATGACTACTCTGTTTCATGACATGATACACAAGGAAATCGAGGTATATGTCGATGATTGTCAAATCTAGAACAACAGAGGAGCATGTGACCCATCTGTCAAAACTATTCGAGCGGTTGAAAAAGTACAAACTCCGCTTAAATCCCAACAAATGCACCTTCGGTGTCCGTTCAGGGAAACTTTTAGTGTTCATCGTCAGCCAGAAAGGAATTGAGGTCGATCCTGACAAGGTCAAGGCCATTCAAGAAATGCCTTCTCCGAAAATTAAAAAACAAGTCAGAGGATTCCTAGGACGTTTGAACTACATCTCCAGATTCATATTCCTCATGACCGCGACATGTGTGGCGATTTTCAAATTACTAAAAAAGAATCAGGATTGCGTTTGGACAGAAGACTGCTAAACCGCCTTCGACAGTATTAAGGAATACCTGTTGAACCCACGGATTCTATCACCTCCAGTGGAGGGAAGACCACTGACTATCTACCTAACAGTCTTGGAAGACTCAATGGTTTGTGTACTTGGCCAACAAGACAAAACCAAAAGGAAAGAGTCTGCCATCTACTATTTGAGCAAGAAATTCACCGACTGCGAGACTTGGTACACTATGTTTGAGAAAACTTGTTGTACTTTGGCTTGGGCAGCCAAACGTCTTCGCCAGTACATGATTCATCACACTACTTGGTTAATCTCAGAAATGGATCCAATCAAGTACGTCTTTGAAAAGCCTGCTCTCACGGGAAGAATTTCCCGTTGACAGATGTTGTTATCAGAATATGACATCGAGTACCACGCTCAGAAAGCTGTTAAGGGGAGTATTTTAGCCGATCATTTAGCTCATCAACCGATTGACGATCAAGAATCAATCGAGTTTGAATTCCTAGAAAAAGATGTCATGTATCTAAAATTGAAAGATTGCGATGAACCACTACCCAGTGAAGGGCCAGAACCAGGTTCCCAATGGGACTAATCTTTGACGGAGCTGTCAATCATTACGGAAACGGAATTGGGGCAATCATCATAACACCTCAGGGTACCCACATTCCTTTCACCGCCAGACTTACATTCAAGTGTACAAACAACGAGGCCGAATACGAAGCTTGTATTATGGGTCTCGAAGAAGCGATTGATTTGAAGATCAAGAACTTGGATGTATATGGCGACTCAGCTTTGGTCGTCAATCAGATCAAAGGAGATTGGAACACATACCAATCAGGATTGATTCCTTACAAAGATTATGCTAGAAGGTTGTTACCTTTCTTCAACAGAATCGAGTTTCATCACATCCCTCGTGATGAGAACCACATGGCTGATGCATTAGCCACTCCCTCTTCCATGATTAGTGTAGGTCAATGGAATGACCTACCTAAGATCGACATAATGCGCCTTGAAAGGCCCGCTTACATCTTCACGATTGAAGCAGTCATAGACGACAAACCTTGGTATCAAGATATCAAATGCTTCCTTTAAAAACAAGAGTACCCACCTGGAGCATCCAGGAAAGACAGAAAAACCCTCAGAAGACTGGCTGGAAACTTCTTCCTAAGCGGTGATACACTTTATAAGAGAAACTTTGACATGGTCTTGCTCCGACGTGTAGACAGACCAGAAGCAGACATGCTGATAAAAGAGATTCATGAAGGATCCTTTGGCACTCATACCAACGGACACGCAATGGCGAGAAAAATTGTGAGAGCAGGGTAATACTGGTTGACCATGGAATCCGACTGCTACAAGTACATGAGGAGGTGTCACAAGTGTCAGATATACTCCGACAAAATCCATGTACCGCCAATGCATCTCAAAGTTCTTTCTTCCCCGTGGCCTTTTTCCATATGGGGAATCGACATGATTGAACCCAAGGCTTCAAACGAACATCGGTTCATCCTGGTATCCATTGACTATTTCACCAAGTGGGTCGAAGCAGCGTCATACACTAATGTAACCCGATAAGTGGTGGTCCGATTTTTCAAAAACAATATTATCTGCCGTTATGGTGTTCCTAGCCAGATCATTACTGATAATGGATCCAACTTGAATAATAAGATGATGAAAGAGTTGTGTGCTGAATTCAAGATCGAACACCATAACTGATCTCCCTACCGACCCAAGATGAACGGAGCGGTAGAATCGGCTAACAAGAACATCAAGAAGATTGTTCAGAAGATGGTTGTAACCTACAAAGACTGGCACGAGATGCTACCCTTTGCTTTTCACAGTTATCGTACATCTGTCCGCACTTTAACAGGGGCAACCCCTTTCTATCTAGTATATGGCATGGAAGCAGTGCTTCCCATAGAAATAGAGATCTCATCAATCTGGGTATTGATGGAAGCTAAGCTTACAGAGGCTGAATGGTGTCGAAGCAGACAGGATGAGCTGAATCTGATCGAAGAAAAACGAATAACGGCACTATGCCACGGTCAGTTGTATCAGCAACGAATGAAGAAGGCGTTCGACAAAAAGGTCCGACCTCGCGTCTTCAGGAAAGGATACCTTGTGCTCAAAAAGATACAATCATTTCTTACTGATTCGCGGGGCAAGTGGACTCCGAATTATGACGGGCCCTATGTAGTCAAGAAAGCTTTCTCAGGCGGTGCCTTGAGACTCGTAACCATGGATGGAGAGGAATTTTCCTACCCCACGAATGTTGATGTAGTCAAGAAATACTTCTCCTAAACTAAAATAAAAAAGAGAAGAGAAAAAAAAACGTCTCGGTGGATTGAAAACCCGAAAGGGCGGTCCAGGCAAAAATTAGAGACAAAATTAAAAAAAAATCATCTCGGTGTATTGGAAATCCCAAAGTACAATCCAATAAAAAGTTAGGGATAATGGCAAGTAACTATGTTCAACAGGGGCAAGTCCCTCAGCAGCAGTCATGCCATCCGTCAGGAAAACTCCAGTCAGGGTCATCTTTGACAGAAGCTCAGGATGCCCAGAATTCAAAGTTGGTAGAAGGATAATGGTCGTTATGTTTCAATATAGCCCTTTTCCCTTAAATTACAATTTTCTAACTTTGTAAATACTCCATGGAATCACGCGTTTGGCTGATTTCCATCCTATCAATAAAATTTGAGCCCTTGTGCTTTTGTTTGCAATTTTTATTTATTTTAGCTTTATAGAACGACATTTTAACATGATCAACGATTCTTGAAACGAAACAAAAATGAATTTACTTGTTAAAACTTGTCTGCTTTAAAATAAAGATGGCAGTTTCTTTTGACTGTTGAACGTCGAAAGAACATCGATCGCTTCTCCAGAAGTAATCGAACCTCAAAGTGCAGAATCAAAGTACTCATTCTAAACCAGGACACCTGAATGAAGGATCAGCAATGTCAGATGCGAATGTTCCGTCCGACATCACCGGCAGAGTTCTTATCTCCTAAGCCCGACCAACGGTTGTCCCCGCAGGGACTATCTCTCTTAAGCAAGGGAGAATTGCTATCGTGAACCATTGATACTTTTCATCCCCCACAGTGGCTGAGTATCCAGTCATGTTCATCTGTCAGTTTGTATGTCGCGTCAGTTTTGTCAGCATAAACATACATACATCATGCATTATTGATTTACATTCGCATTCATATTGCATCACTATTACTCTAGTCGGTCTTGTCTCGTCGTGGTAACCGTCCTCTCAATCGAGTTGTCAGTTTTTTCCTCGTCAGGAAACGGTGGGGCTGAACAATCTCTCCTCCAGTTTATTTCTGGATTAGAATTGGCCCTTGACCACTTTGATAACTTGAACCTCTGAAGAACCAGAGAACCTTCGACAAACATCACTCTTCGCCAGTCAAGATGATATCTCCGCTTTCCTGGATTAAGGAAAATCCCCAGAGAAAGCCTTGTAATCAGAAATTCGGTAATATGACAGTTTTTCTCCGAAAAATCCGCTGACGAAAAGGCCATCAGCACCTCAAAATTGGATCACATCATATGGCATTTCTCTGAGAAGATCTCTGAGAAAAGTATGATGTAATATCTCCAAGCGGAAACAGTCTCTCAAGAGACTCGTTTTCCCCAAATAGAGTCAACAAATGACATCTCTAACAGAGAAGTTTGTACCCCTCTACAATTCAGGCATATGGGTTCCCCAGCAAGTCTGACATCAAAACTTTTTTCACTCAAATGGCATCTCCCCTAGGAAAATTCGGCGAGAAGTTTGAAGGAAAGCCGCTACAAATAGCGTCCCTTGTCAAGAAAGTTTATTGACAAAAGAAACTGAGACCAGTTCCTTGGTAGGAAACCAGGATCGAGGGGAAGTTTATATCAGAAACTGAGACCAGTTCCTTGGTAGGAAACCAGGATCGAGGGGAAGTTTATATCAGAAACTGAGACCAGTTCCTTGGTAGGAAACCAGGATCGAGGGGAAGTTTATATCAGAAACTGAGACCAGTTCCTTGGTAGGAAACCAGGATCGAGGGGAAGTTTATTTCAGAAATTGAGACCAGTTCCTTGGTAAAAGACCAGGATCGAGGGGAAGTTTCTACCTTTTCTAAAGCATCATTGCTTAGCAAAAGAAGAAGGATGCGTGAACTATCATTCCTAACCGCCATCAAAATTTTGGGTATTCCGATATTTAATCCTCTTGCACCCCGAATGCCCGAATACCTTCGTCATTCATACCTTCGGATCCAAGAAGATTAAATAGGGGCATCTGTCATACCCCAAATTTTGACCACTAAGATTTCCCATCATTGTGCAAATCATGATCACAATATGGATGTACCGTTGTGCCTCATCAATCTCCTCAAGGAATTGTTGAGCATGCACTACAATCAAACTTAGGGTTTCAGATCCTCTCAGAGTACTCAGACAAAGGATCAATCAAGGAATGACATGATCTTCAACTTGTCTAACCTCTTAAACACCCACAAAAGATCAATAGGACTCCCACATCAAGAATTAAGCACAAGAGTGCAACATTTCAAGTGGATCAAGCCTCAAGTTCATCTAATACAAAGTCAACTGACGCAGAAAGTCAAAGTTTGACTTTTGGTCAACTTTGAGCTTCAGAAGCCATTACTCAAGAAAATATGATGGATGATTTAATTTGATCAAATTTAAATCAAGAAATCATGGAAAATTGCAAAACTGATCAAATTGAAGGAAACTTAGAAATTTTTTCTAAGTTAAAATCATGTTCAAGTGCACAACTTTTCAAGGTTGTAACTATTGGTCCAAGCATCCATTGATTTTGCTTAAGGGCTACTTTTAAAGAGGGTATTTGATACTTCAACATTGTAGAAGGAATCAACTCAAAATATCATAAGGATTGAAAGATATAAGTGATCAAAGTTGGGAATTCTTAATGTCAAATGTTCCGACATTTCATAGGACATCATTAATATTTTTCCAGCAAGAATGTCCCAACTTCAAGGATGTTTTTCTCCATGATCCAAGTTGATTCAAGTCAAACCTTGAACATCAAAGTTGAAGTACGTAATGTCACCTTTCCAGAAAGTCCTAGAAAGCTCATTTATCATTCTCGAGCAGAAAGTTATGGTCTCTGCAAAAGGCATTGATAAAACAGAATTTTCAGGACAGCTTTTAGGACAGATTTGATCACACAAGTTCAAGGTCATTTTTGACAACTTTACAAGTCTTATCTTCACAAACCTTGAGCATCAAAGTTGAAGTACGTTATCTCAGCTTTCCAGAAAGTTGTAGAACGTCCATTTATCATACTCGAGCAGGAAGTTATGGACTTTACAGTAAGGCTTGCTGCAGCTGTTTTTTAGGACAGATTTTGTGCACTTTTTCTTGTGCCATACAATTTTCAAGCTTTGTCACTGTGCAGGACAAGCATCAAAGGTGCAATTCACTTCAAATCAAAATATCATAGTGGATTAAAGGATATAAGTGATTAGAGTTTGGAATTGTTAATGTTCAAAGTTGTCAAATGTTTCAACATTTCATAGGACATCATTAATATTTTTCCAGCAAGAATGTCCCAACTTCAAGGATGTTTTTCTCCATGATCCAAGTTGAACCAAGTCTAGGATCAAACATCAAAGTTGAAGTATGTCATCTCAGCTTTCCATAAACTCCTGGAACAACCATTTATCATTCTTGGGCAAGAAATTATGGATTTTACAACAAGGCTTGTTGCAGCTGATTTTTAAGACAGGTTTCAGGACAGATTTGCACATTTCTTGTGCCACACCGAATTCCAAGCCTTGTCATCACTTTGGACACATCTGAGGATCAAATCCAAGGGGGATGATCTGATCTCCAAGCCTCTAAAGTCCTGGGAACCAAAAGTAGCATGCCAAACCTAAAAAACCCTAAAAGAGGGACAAGACTCCAATTTTGGTTTGGAGCATTTAATGGATGCTTAGAGGTGGCATGAACTGAGCTTCCTCCAACTGAATTCATCCAAGATTCATCCAACAACTAGGGAACCAGCAGCCTATGCTCTAACCTCTAGTCAATGGCTAGAGGAGACTTGAGATTCCAAAATGCAACCATTGGCCAAACCTCTGTTGCAGTTGCCATTCACTATTGCTTGCAAAACAAACTTGCTCTACTATAAATAGAGCTCATTTGTGCTCAGTTTGAGTACACCAAAGCCACCAAACAGATGCTTTCCTCAAAATCACTTATTTCACTCCAAAATGCCTTCTTTAGCAAGGTAATTCTGAGTTTTTGAGTTAGAGAGCATTTCCATCATAACTCATGATCCAAACACATCCCATATGTCATATCTAAGCTGTCCAAACTCTCATAAGTGACCTGTAACACCAAAATCACAAAGTCACCTCTCAAAACCTCAAAATTTGACTTTTTTGCATTTTTCAAGCCATGTCTTGATTCAGTCACTTTCCAAACCAGATAAAGCCTCAAACACACTCCAAATATTATCCTTGAATTGTTCCAAATAGTCCCCCCATCTGGAACACCATTTGAGAGAGTTGGCATTTTGCCCACTTTTGCCCATTTTGCAAGAAAGAGCTCAAACTTGCTCCAGAGGTTTTCAGCTGATTCCAACCATCCTAAAATCTTCTAAGAGGTCATTTGAGGGTGTCCAAAGCATCAATTCATTTCTGGAATAAAGCACTTGGTAGGTTGCACAAAATCTTCAAAAAAGAGGTAAAATTCACAACTTGAATTCTTTGAATCATGCTTTCCTTTGATGTCCACATACATGCATCATATTGAACAATTCTTGAAGCAAAAATGTAGTCCTTAATGTGTATGTTGTGATCCTCCCACTGTTTGCACTTTAACATGTTTATATGTGGAGTTTATGTTGTTTTAAAATCCATGTGCAGTTTTGGTTTTTTGCTTCGTGCATTATGTACATTAAGTTTCAGTATGTATGAGTAGTACCATTGGATTCCTTGTGAAAAATCGGTCAAGATAGGTTCTTACGGATTTTAATTTCGTTAAAAATTGAGAGAGTTGTGCGTGTTGGAAGTTTGACGAGAAAAGATGTCGAAAACTACATGTGTAATTCTGGTTTTTTGCATCGTGTGTTCTGTATATTAAGTTTCAGTATGTATGAGTGATACCATTGGATTCCTTGCAAAAAATCAGTCAAGATAGGTTCTTACGGATTTTAATTTCGTTAAAAATTGAGAGAGTTATGAGTGTTAGAAGTTTGATAAAAAAGATGTTGAAAACTAAAAGAGACGTCGAATGTGATGTTGTGACATCTTTCCTCTTTTTCTTATTTTATCTTCAAAACTCAACCAATTCTTTTACATAGCAAAAATCATCATTTTCCAATTTTGTTTTACACACTTCTTATTCATACTCCATAATATTTTAATCCACAAAAAAATCACAAAAAAATATTATTATTTGATATATTTTTAATATATTCAAAAATATTGTTTTAAATGCTTTTAAAATGGTTTCTTTTTCTTGATTTTTAAAACCAAAATGATTTTAAATATTCATGTGGATAAAATACTTTTTCATAAACCTTAATCATTGTTTATAACATGATTAATGATTTTATTTGATATTTTTATCATTTTTTTACTTGATTTTTCTTTGAAAAATGCCTTTAAAAAATGAAATTGGGGTTTCTTTGATTTTCACCCTAACAAATCTTTTTCAAACGCTTTTGGGCCTCTAATAGAGTGTAAGACCCAACCCTTTTTTTGAAACCAAAATAATTTTGGGCCTCAGTCATTGTATAAGACCCACGGTGTTTTCAAAGATCTTGGGCAATCGCCTTTTCAAAAATAATCAATTGGGCCTCTCCTTGAGCTGTAAGCCCCATCACTTGTACAAAAACCTTATGGGCCTCTAATAGAGTGTAAGACCCAATATCCTTTTAACCAAAACAATTTTGGGCCTCAGATATTGTATAAGTCCCTCTGTGTTAAAAGAAAAAAACCTCGGCATGATCGCCAGTTCAAAAATCAACCCTCTGGGCCTACCCTCGTGTTATAAGCCCCATCTCTTTAAAACTTTTTTGGGCCTCTAATAGAGTGTAAGACCCAACCCCCTTTGAAGACCAAAACCTTTTTTGGGCCTCAGTCATTGTATAAGACCCACTGTGTTTTCAAAAATCTCGGCGCGATCGCCATTTCAAAACGAAAAAACCATTGGGCCTCTCCTTGAGCTGTAAGCCCCACCACTTGTACAAAAATAAATCATTGGGCCTCTATTAGAGTGTAAGACCCACTCCCCTTTTAACCAAAACAATTTTAGGCCTCAGATATTGTATAAGTCCCTCTGTGTTAAAAGAAGAAAAACCTCGGCATGATCGCCAATTCAAAATAAAACCCTGGGCCTCTCCTTGAGCTGTAAGCCCCACCACTTGTATAAAAATAATCCTTTGGGCCTCTTGAGAGAGTGTAAGACCCATCCCTTTGTACAAAAAACCTTTTTGGGCCTCAGTCACTTGTATAAGTCCCTGTACAAATTCAAAACCACAGTGCAATCACTGATAAAACCTTGGGCCTCTCCTTGAGCTGTAAGCCCCAACAATCTTTTCAAAGCACTTTCTCCTTTGATTTTGAATATAATATTGTTATCAAAGCTTTCTTTGTTGAACAACTAACCAAACAACATGGAAGCTCTACAACCGAGTAAGTGTTTACCCGCTTTCTTTATCCGCTTTCATATATATAACTGTATTGTGGGGCTGCTCACTGTAAGTCTTCTTTCACAAACTTTTATATACTCATCATATATCAACTGTGTAATACTAGTATAGTTATTTAGATTTTTCCCTGGCAACTACGTCTAGCACTAGGTAAAGCCCTGTTGGTCACTCTTAAATACAAACAAAACTAAATCCCCGTAGGATTACCAGACACAGTCTTCCCTCCTCTTGGGGTTAAATAATATGGAGATGTGAAAGGCAACATTCTCAGTGAACCCTTTCTCAGACTGTCACTCATAGAAATCGTCAAAGAAACTCTAACTCCCCAGAGATGATCTTTTCTCCGTGAATGGCATCTCTTGAGTTTCATCCAAATTCTTAGACTTTCCTGGCTTGATATATTCTTGGTGAATGACATGTCTTGAACTTCTCGGGGTTTGGGGACCCACAAGCTTCTTAAAAGCATCCCCGCCTCCTCTTGGGCATTGTACAAGGACCCTTTCGGCTTCTTAAAAGCTCTCATGCCTTCTCTTGGGCTTAGTACAAGGACCCAGAGACCTCTACAGGTATTGGAACAGAACCTAGTCATCAATTTGCTAGAGCTGTCTTTCTGAGTCAAGTGTCAGACCAGTTAATGGGTTGGCCTTCATCCCTTAACATACCAGCCTTCTCTTGGGCATCATACAAAGATCATTCACTACCTGAGAATCAATTTCTCAAACCACCAGTAGACTTGGACAGTCTCAATACCCTTTGGATTTCCCATTTCCTTAAAGAACAAGAAATAACCCCGATCCTCTGATCAGTACCAAAGCACAGCCTTACCTTTAATCAGTCCCTTTATAAGAACTGATTTTCTCTTTTATACTGGACCTGTCACTAAACTGAAACAGTCACCAACATAAACAACCTCCTCTTGGGCTTTGTACAATGATTCTCCCCACACTCTCTTGTTAAGTATAAAAGACTCTCTTGTTGAGTCAAACCTTTAACCTCCATCTCGGGCTTCGTACGAGATACAAAATCACTCTCTTGTTGAGTATAAAAGACTCTCTTGTTGAGTCAAACCCCTTTAGCCTCCATCTCGGGCTTCGTACGAGATACAAAAACACTCTCTTGTTGAGTAAAAAAGACTCTCTTGTTGAGTCAATCTTCCTTTTAGCCTCCGTCTTGGGCTTCGTACAAGACACATATAAAAGGACTCTCTTGTTGAGTCAGTCACTTGTTAGCACTCTCTTGTTGAGTCAAATTTTTAGCCTCCATCTCGAGCTTCGTACAAGATACAAAACTCTCTCTTGTTGAGTATAAAAGACTCTCTTGTTGAGTCAACCTCCTTTTAGCCTCCATCTCGGGCTTCGTACGGGATACAAATCACTCTCTTGTTGAGTATAAAAGACTCTCATGTTGAGTCAAAACCTTTTAGCCTCCGTCTTGGGCTTCGTACAAGACGCATAAAAGCACTCTCTTGTTGAGTAAACCCTTTTAGCATCTCTCTCGGGCTTCGTACGAGACACATAAAAACACCCTCTTGTTGGGTCAATAGCCTCCTCTTAGGCTTTGTATAAGGAACCCCGGTTGAATCAATCAACCTTTTAGCATCAAAATATGTGCCTTGCTCACAGGATACAAACATCAACAACTCATTTTCCCCCATCTAATTGCTGTAAGCGGCAAGCCTCTGGATTATTTACATCCACGCCACTGTCCCTCTTTTAGCATGAGAAATTCCTAAGGAAAGATGGTATTGCTCTACACTGATTTAAAGTCTTCTCCTTCAGGTTAAAAACTCCCATAAAGGAAATTATGGCATTGCTGGATTCACATATCCCAGTTAAAGTAATTCTCCTTTATAACTAGTCACGCAACAGTTGTGACAAACAGACCAAATACCCCTCTTTAGAGATGACAAATTCTCTCTAAAGTCAAAACCCTTTAGCTTCACATCTTGGGCTTCGAACAAGATACAAATGGACCCTTCAGCTTCACATCTTGGGCTTTGAACAAGATATAAATCAACTTCAGCTTCACGTCTTGGGCTTTGAACAAGACACCAAAACGACCTTTTTTCCTCCCATAGAATAGGAGGAACTACGATCGCTCTGATTTCCCTTTTTTGTTAAACGGGAATACGTAGGCATAAGATTAAAAGAATCTTAGCGAGCACACTAATTAAAAACATCAAATCCAGTACCTATCCAAAATCCCCATGAATAGTCTCGTCATTTCATTCTTAACAAAATAAGCAGAGAGAGGCCCACAATCTAAACCGCATCTGTAAACCAACAGTCATCTGTTTAAACTCAGTATGCAAGCAGGGTTAATTGGAGACATCTATTTTCCTTCCTTAGTCAGTTTAATAGGATAAAAAATGAATTGACCTGTAGTACCCCAGAGCGACAGTGCTTAAGAACCACGTCCAAAATCGCTCGCTACAATGCCTTCTTCTCGACATGAGTCGCGAGCAACTATTATTCAGTTACCATGCATAGTGTTTCAATTGAGTTATTAAGGATATCTCTGAGCAAGAGTCTGAGTCTGAGTCTGAGTCTGATTCAGGTTCTGATGATATTTAGTCTTCTGGTTCTCTAGAAACTTCATCTTTAGTTGTTGCTACTAACACAACATTTGCTTTGTTCTTCATCATATTCATCTTCTTCAGAGTCAGAGTCGTCCCAAGTTGCCATTAGACCTTCCTTTGCTTTGGAGAAGTTCTTCTTAGGCTTCTTGTCCTTCTTAACCTTTGGACACTCGTTCTTGTAGTGACTTGGCTCATTACACTCGTAGCAGATAACTTCTTTTCCAGAGTTATACTTCTTCTATTCAGATGATGACTCTGAGCGACCTTTGATTCTTCTGAAGTTTCCTTGCCTATGCTTCCAGAGTTTGCTGATTCTTCTGATGTCATCTTCTCATCTTCCATTAGAATCTTCTGATTCTTCCTTAGCTTGATGAGCCTTTGCCTTTCCAGGTTCAGAATTAAGAACGATGGATTTACTCTTCTTCTTCCTCCATCTCTATCTAATGATTTCTCAAGGAACTAACATGTTCTTCAAGAATTATGCTGTTGAGATCTTTTGATAGCTTTAGAGCTGTTACCATAAGTATCCATTTCTTATGAGGACTTCTGATGATCTTTTTCATATGTCCATCAGTTGAGTAGCCTTTGTTCAAAACTTTGAGTTTTGTGATTAGCATTTGAAGCTTTGAAGACATGGTCTCAACTATCTCATTATCCTCCATACTGAATGCCTCATAGTTTTGGATTAAGGAAAACGCCTTTTGTCTTCTTAACTTGAGCATTTCCTTCATTAGTCATCCTAAGAGAATCAAGAATAGATTTGGCATCATCTTCTCATACTTAGTATAAGAGATAGAATTTAGCAATATAATTCTTGCCTTATGATGACTCTTACAATCTTTCTTCTGTTGGTTGATTATATCACTTCAGGATATTTTAACACATGTAGCATCAACTGGGTGATTGTAGCCATCAACCACCAAATCCCAAAGATCTACATCAAAACCAAGAAATAACCTTTCTAATTTGTCTTTCCAGTGGTCAAACCTTTCACCATCAACGACTGGTAGTTTGGCACTGTAATGATCTTCCCCTTCAGTAGTGGATTTAACAGTAACTGCCATGTTAACTCACACAAATACTGGATCGGTACTGAACAGTGTTAAGTGCTGATAAAACGTTTATCACAATCAGAACCGGAGCTTTGATACCAATTGAAGGTGTGAGAAAAACACAAGAAAGAGGGGGTTTGAATTGGGTTTTCCATTTTGAAAGCTTTTTATGAAACTCAACAAAGATCATAAATAAACTAACAATAAGAAAGACACACGATATATCATGGTTTACTTGAAAACTATCAAGCTAATTCAGTCCACCCGCCAAGGTGATTTTGCCTTAGACAAGAACTTAATCCACTATAACCAAATTGATTACAATCGCACGAGCAAACTGCTGGTGACTAACAACCTCTATGACACACTAGTCCTAGACTTTTTAAGAATTCTGACCCAACTGGTCTCTTAAGGAATACAATGCACAAGCCAACTGCAAGTGACTAACACCACTAAGACACACTGTCTTAGTCTCCCTAAAAATTCTGAACCAACTGGTCCTTTAGGGAACGCAAACAACTGTCTGCTACAAGCTTTGTTTACAATAATAATGCTTCTACACAAGCAGGGTAAACATACATTTTAATCTCAATCTAATTTAGAGAGAATCTACAGTAATAACATTCTTCTTCTTTGTATTGTGGTGCTTTACTGTTCACTCATAAGTTTCTTCATCGCTTGAGTTTTTTCTTCATATACATCAGTGTTTCTGATACTTCTTCTTTTACACTGAGTATTACATCGTTTATTGCCCACTCACATTCAATCATGCTTGCACGCATGCATCTGCTCTCTTACGCTCATGCTCATCAACATCAGATTCATTGAATGATCAAGTATATATATATATATATATATATATAGCCAGAAATAGATCTGTTGAAGGGCAGATAAGTAATATCAGAGAGAGTATTGGCGACTTGAAATAATGTCGTTATGCTGGATTGAAAATCGTACACTGAAATTGTCCTTTGTACCACTAAATGAGGGTAGTGGAAAGGAACGTTTTATCTGTACTATGTACTATTTTCCCACGCAAATGTTTCATCTTCTTATATTCATCAGAGCTTCTGAGTAGATTTACTTGAAGCATGATCAAAAGAATGAATCATTGGGTCTTTGGAGTCTTGAGTCTTCAGAGTCTTCAGAACTTGTTCAGCCAAACCTTGTCTTCAGAGTCTTCAACACTTCTAGTTCAGAACCCTTGGTTATCATAATACTTAAGTCTTCAGAGTCTTCAGAACCTCTTTCAGCAGAACCTTGTCTTCAGAATCTTCAGCACTTAGTCTTCAGAACCTTTAATCTTCATAATCCTTAAGTCTTCAGAATCTTCAGAACTTCGTTCAACAGAACCTTGTCTTTAGAATCTTTAGCACTTAGTGTTTAGAAGTTAACGACCTCAGAAGCTATAAAGGCTTCATAATTAGAACATCAGAGTCACGATCAGAGATTAGATCCAAGAGACGTTACAACAACAACATAGTGTTTTCTCAGAATCTTTCTGACGCACAGTAGATTAGAACCAATTCTTGCTTCTTCACATAGAAGTGACCATAGAGAATACCAGAGTGACGTAGCGCCTGATCTTTATCAGAGTTAGAACATGTTTGTTAAAACCATCAGAATAACAAACGTTAGAGCACCATAATTGTTCTCACACAAATACTTTATTATTATAATCAAAACATAGAGACAAGATGCAGAACCAAATCTTGTTCTTACAGAGGTAAAGTGTCATTTTGATATTGATATACATTAGCAATTTGTATTGAGAGATAGTAAGTTCATTTTTCTCTTTTGGTTACTTATTTTGAGTCTTTTTAACCTCACACTAGAAACACAATGTCTTACTGCTTAGTTTTTACTTGAACATCACAATTATTGATATGTCTTATGTTTATTTATTTATGTCAAGGGGTATAAGAAATAGTCATAAGCAATATAAGTTTTTCTTACCGACAAATATGACTTCATAAGTAGCTATTTCTGCAAGAGCAGCATACTCACCGCTGTTTTTGTAATCGGCGTTTCTGGTTTGAGTAGCTGTTTTCAAATATTGCAACAAAAATCTTGTGAAGACTATATTGTTGTTATCATCTTTATAGGATTCGATGCACTGAAAAAGTTTCTTAATTATCTTTGGTGGTAATGTTTCCAAATCTTCAAACCACCATGCTTTGCTTGTCAAAGCTGACTTCACTTTTTCTGATGTAGTTTATGTTGAAGAAGAGAATCTCTTGGCGTAATTGCTTTCCGGTGAAGACGGTGTTGATGACGACGATGGTGATGAAGACGATAAAGAGGTGAAGGAAATATTGAGGTTTGCATCTGAATGAAAATAGATGTGTTTTTTTATATGAAACCTACTCATGATTTGAAATTGAATGGTTTCTCATTTTTTTAATTCTTAAATCTAATAATGATAATATGTCATGTCATTGAATATGTTTTTCTGCCGTGAGTCTACTATGTTTAATTATGTTAAAATTTTGGCAATTTTATGACAGATCCCATGTATGTGTCTAATATAAGACAAGTTTTGAGATTATTGTAAAAATGTAGTCACAGGAGCTAAAACCCTACATTCATCTATTTGGGTAAATTGTCTTATTGTCTTTTTGGCTAACAAGTTGTTGTTGTTCTATCTGAAGATATAATATAAATTATGAAGTAGTATATCATAATAATGAGGTAAATTGACCTCACATCTTAGCAAGGAATTATGAGGTCCATTTTATATGTGTCGGTCTGGTTCCAACTATTTTGACAACCTGAGTTTCGCTTCACTCACTGTATGGAACATGAAGACATGAAAGCCCATGGTATTTGCTTCTTTGTATATAAGTCTGATGATTTCTTACATGTTTATCATGAAATGAATTGTATAATGCCAATTTTGAGGAAAAATATTTACAGATGATTGAAATAGCTTCTTCTTCCCCTCCACTCTCTTTTCATTTTTCATCTACTCCTTCTTCTTTCAACTCAAACTTTAAATTATTTATTATTGAAGCTTCAAAATTTGCACTAGACTTTATTTTCAACATCCCAGTTTTGATTGTTGCTGCTGTAGCAAAAGTATTAGCAAAAGATGAAATGTTTGGTGGCATATAAACAACTTGTATAAAAGTATTTGAGACATGAATGAGGAATACTTCGAACAATTGAATTTTGTCTTCAATTCAATTGCTATGTTATCTTTGTATTTTTTGACACAACAATCTGGAAAAAAGCTGGCCTTTTTATGTTCATCGATATGCACAGGTCAAAGAGGGTCATGAATACATGAAGAGACCATTTTTTGCACAAGTCATTGGACCAGTTAGCAAATGGTCGTTGTTTGAAAGACACTTTGGTTGATGAAATCGGCTGAATTTGAAAGACATTTTGGTTGATGAAATCGGCGGCATTTCTTCCGCAATTGCTTACTTATTGTTACTCATGTTTCTATCGAAGCATTTTAAGGAGTACATATGTCTTAGAGTTAGGGGTGATCGTATTCGAACCAATCCAAAAGCAAAACCGCAAATCGAACCAATCCAAACCGAAAACCGCAAAAACCGCATTTGGTTTGGATGATTTTGGATGATTTTTTTACTGAACCGCACGGTTTGGTTCGGTTTGCGGTTTTCATTTCACAAAACCGAATCAAACCGAACCAAACCGCATTTTAAACTTAAGTTACTAATTTCTATTTTTATATTTCCAATTCCACGTGACTCACTTCCAATTCCATTTAGTCATTAGCTTTCAATACTAATATCTAATTTTTATTATCATATTAAACTTGTTTTCTTTTTTAATACAGTAATACTACTATTTTAATTTTAAATTAAACTTTCAATTTCAATTTCAATTTATTGACTGCAATCTCAATTTCAATTCCAAATTGTATTTTCTATGTTAGTGATAAGATTCCCTTCTAAAATGACTACAATATCTCTATTAATTTAATTCTAGTAATGTTTGTTTTATTTTTCTATTATTATTATTTTTTTTGTTGAAGATTAATTTTTTATGGGTATGTTTTATATGCGGTAACTATTACCCCTGTCAGAAAAACATGACCATATAACTAGCATTTTTTAATAAACAACTTATTTGTAATAAACAACTTGCTTTGTATGATTGTTCTGTTTAAGAAATTATATGATTAGTTTCTTAGTTTTATAATTCCATAATCAAGAAGTCTATAAACCGTAACCACCGAACCGATTCTAACCGCATTGGTTTGGTTTGGTTTGGTTTGGTTTGGATGAATTTTTAAAAATCAACCGAACCAAACCGAACCGCATGCATTTTTATCTCGCAGTTAGGATGATTTTTATGCTCAAAACCGAACCAAACCGCACCGCGAACAACCCTAATTAGAGTTATCATTTTTGTTACTCAAGTTCATAAAAGATGGTTGTGGAAAACTGTGCCTAATAGGAATACTATATTAGTTACATATTATATGAGATGGTAGATGAACTCTAAAATGTAATTGAGACTTAGAGATTAATATGAAGTTATGTTTTTGGTTGATTTTCAATTCAAGAGGCCTTGTATGTGTTGCTGTAATTGAAAAAGGGCCTGATGAGTTGTCTTCATGGAAACAATTTAAATGCAATTAAAATTTAAGATATAAATAATCATATTTTTAACAAACATGGAATAACGAGATTGCAATTTGTTTTGCCAATCTAATTATCCTGTAATATATACTTTTGCAATTTATTTTTCTTGGGTACTTTTAATATATACTTTATAGTATGGTTGCAAATCTAATACAGTGAACTATTGCAAAAACTTATTATTTATTTTTCAGTATAAAATTAATTAATTTTTTTAATTCTATTATCTATGTACTATTAAAGTTAAATATATTTTTTATACTTATAAAATAAGAGCCCCTAAATTTTATCACAAGTTAAAAAGTTTTAAATTTAATTAAGTTATTGTTTATAATTTTTTAGATATATTTATAAAATATTATCTTAAATTTAAGAGTTTAACAATATTCAATAAAACCAAGTAAGAGATTAAAAAGAAGTGATTAGACTTAAAAAGATCTTTATTTTACAAGAAAATACATTGCATTTTAACCGATTATTGATTAAGCATCGCTACAAAATAAATTTAGAGGTTTTAACTTCAACTACCATTTTCTCTTTTTCATCTTTTTTTATTCAACTTTTTTTTGTGGAGTGATTCATTTATTTGGTTTTATAAATCAATTGAGTTAGTTGTATTTTCTCAAATAGTAGTTATTATTTTGTTTGTGATTAATTATGAAACATTTAAGAAGATACAATGGTTACTTATTTATAATTGTTTTAATATACTATTCAATTTATATAATTATTGTGCACTATATGATTAAATTTATCATTTAAATTTATAAGTATATTTAAATAAATAATATACTAATTAAAATAGTGGATCCGTGACACACGGATCTTTTACTAGTATTCTACTATTTAAAATGAAATGCCTTATTAAACCAAAACAATTGTTTATTTAATCTAATATGCTGAGTAAATATTTGGTGTAAATGTTGTTTTATAGATATTAAATTAAATATCATACTATATAACTAGAAGATATGTTTTAACAATTTTGAATTATATGAATAATATTTCAACTATCTATCTATATGAATTATATGAATAATTGTGCTACTGTAACTTATTTATAAAATATGTCACAATAAAATAAGTCACCTTTCAAATTATATCCGACACCCTCACTTTTTTCATAGTGACATATTTATTCTTCTCATATTTTACCTTCCCTGTCATAGTAAAAAAAATTTCAATAAAAATCTGGTATGAACAAAATATTTGATAATTGTTTTAAAATATCTAATACAAAAAATTCGACGAAATTGAGTTTTTATATTTTTTTATCAGACATTGAAAAAGCTAGTATGATGTTTTACCGAATTTTTTTCGAATATCTAACAATACATCGAAGTTTTACTGAATTTTTCTAAAAAAAAAAAAAATTCCTAAAAGTTTTGACTGATTTTAAAAAAAAAAATCAAAAATACCTTGAACTCTTCTGTATATTTGGGCTGACAGGAAGATTCCTCATTTATTTTTAAACATAAGTTTGATTTTTTTTAATGTTAGTTAGTTTGTTGGCCTACTTAAAAACTTTTTCGAAAGCCTATTTAAAAATTTATTTTATTTGAACATATGTAAATAAACAATTTCATGTTTATGTATACTAAAAAAGAGAGTTGATTCCATTTGCCATGTCCAGCTAGAGCATCAACTGCAAAAAGATTATAACCACGTCCTTTTTAAAGAAGAAATCCATTGGTTTCAAAAGTTTCGGGACAATTGGATCAAATTTAGAGATAAAAATATTTCTTTCTTCCATACCCAAACCATCATAAGAAGGAAGAGAAACAAATTTCACAACATCAAACTTTTCAACGGTATTAGGACAAATAATAGTATTATTATCTAACACGAAGCTCTTAGATTCTTTAAATACCTTTTCTATAACAACAACACCAGTCAAACCACGTTTCAAACCTCTCACCATCATCCGTTGTTGGATGACGATATCGTATCTTCCCTCATTAATCCGGTCACCAAAGAGGAAGTCATCAATGTCCTAAACTCCATGAAACCTTTTAAAGCCCCTGAGCTTAGAGGTGTCAAAAAAAATCTTAAATGACAAAGTTCCAATAAATAGGCCTTTTGTTGGACCTATTTTTTTAGACCCCTTACTAAATAAATATTTTCTTGACCCTTTATTTTTAAGCTCCTTCATATTTTTGTCTTTAATAGAGCTTAAGTGAAAGACTCAAAATCTAATTTATTTGAAATAAAATATTTTATATTATAAAACCGATTTTTTCTTAAAACCGAATTTTTCCAAAAATAAAAAAAAAACCGATTTTTTCAGAAAATAAAAAAACTGATTTTTTTCGAAAATTGAAAAAAAACTGATTTTTTCCAAAAATAAAAAAATCAATTTTTTTCGAAAATAAAAAAATCGATTTTTTCAGAAGAAAAAAAAAAACCGATTATTTCCGAAAATAAAAAAAACCCGATTTTTTTTCCGAAAAAATAAAAAACCAATTTTTTCAGAAAATTAAGAAAAACAATTTTTTTTTTCAGAAAATAAAAAAAAAACTGATTTTTTCGAAGATAAAAAAAACTGATTTTTCCAAAAATAAAAAAAAAACCAATTTTTTCCGAATATAAAAAAAACCGATTTTTTCCGAAAATGAAAAAATCGATTTTTGCCGATAATGAAAAAAAACCGATTTTTTCCGAAAATTAAAAAAAAACCGATTTTTTCCAAAATAAAAAAAAAACCGATTTTTTCCGTAAATGAAAAAAACCAATTTTTTCCGAATATAAAAAAATCGATTTTTTCCGGAAATGAAAAAACCGATTTTTTCCGAAAATGAAAAAAACAGATTTTTTTTCGAATATAGAAAACCGACTTTTTCCGAAAATAAAAAAATCAATTTTTTCCGAATATAAAAAAACCGATTTTTTCCGAATATAAAAAACCGACTTTTTCCGAAAATGAAAAAAACCGATTTTTTTCAAAAATAAAAAAATTTGATTTTTTTCGAAAATAAAAAAAAAATTGTTTTTTTCCAAAAATAAAAAAAAATGATTTTAAAAAAAATTGATTGAAAAAATATATTTAAAAAAAAAAAAAAGTCAGGTTTTGAAAATGTTGGGGTTTTGAGGCCCTACTTGAATTTTAGAGGCCTTTAATTTAGGGGACCTACTTATTTTGGGACTCATTTATTTTTAAAATTTTGAGCCCTTCTATTTTTGAGGGCCTTGAAATTTAGGCCCAACCCCCTGAATTGACACCTCTTCCCGGACCTGATGGCTTTCAATGCATTTTCATCAAACATTATTTGCTTATTATCGATGATGATGTGTTCAAGTTGGTCAAAACTACTTTCTCCACATGGTTTTTTTATCCAGCCATCTCTGAAACATTAATCACGCTCATTCCCAAAGTTGACAATCTTATAACATTCAAAGAGTTGAGACATATAAGCCTTTGCAACATTGTGTACAAGATTATTTTCAAAGTCCTAGTTAACCGTCTCTGGCCTCTCCTTGGAACTCTTATTGGCCCCTACCAAAGCAATTTTTTTTGCTAGGTAGGGGCACCACTAACAATGGTACTCCCTCTGTCTCAGAATGAGTGACGTATTTGACCATTTCATATAAATGAAAGAGAGAGAAAATGATATTTTTATTAAAATACTCATTATCAAGTATTGAAAATGATGAAAGTAATATTAATTAGAGGGTAGAATTAAAAAAATGCATTGAAAATTAAAATGGGTCATTCATTTTAGAACACTTATTTATTTCAAATGGATCACTCATTATGGGACGGAGAGATTATTATTCACAAATTGAAGAAGAAGAAAGGTGATGTTGCCTTCAAGTTGGATCTAGAAAATGCCTTTGATAAGGAATTCTTTAAAACCTAATTGTTAATCTTCGGGTTTCCTTAACCAACCATTCGGCTTATTATGCATTGCATCACATCATCTTCTCTATCTATACTTTGGAATGGTAATAAAATTCCAGCTTTCAAGCCTTCTCATGGTGTTCGTCAAAGGGATCCACCATCTCCTTACCTTTTCATTATCTGCATGGAAAAGCTTTATATTATTATCAATGATGTTGTTCGTAATGGTGATTGGATTCATATCTGCGTATTGAGAAATGATCATTAATTGTCTTATCTTCTGTTTGCAGGTGATGTTCTCCTTTTTGCAAAAGCTAAGAAGTCTCAAATCAGAACTATTACCACCCTTTTGGACAATTTTAGTCAGGCTGAAGATTAATCTGGAAAAGTCGTGTGCTTTCTACTATTTTGGAATTCCCCAAATTAAAATCAACCAGCTGAACTTTGCATCAAGCATTCGGTGTACCACTTCCTTGGGAAAATACTTCGGCTTTCCTATCCTCAAAGGTAGAGCAAAAAGATCGAAGTTTAACTTCGTCTTAGAAAAAATGCAAACTCGCATAGCTTCCTGGAAAAACAAGCTTCTCAACAAGCCGGGTAAATTAGCTATTGCTTCTTCAGTTTTGTCTTTTATTCCCTCCTACTACATGCAAACCACTTGGCTCCCTTAAAATATTTATGACACAATAGACCATATAACTCGTAATTTCATTTGGAAGGGCACTACCTCTAGTGGTGTTCTGTGTTCACATAGTGGGCTGGAAGAAAATTACTCAGCCAAGGAAGTTAGGTGGCCTAGGGGTTCGATTAGCTAAAGATGCCAGCACAACCCTCCTTGGTAAGCTGGTTTGAAACATACTTCAAAACAGTGATAAACTTTGGGATGTCTTCTCTCTCAAAAATACTTGTCTAGTTCCCATTTTCTCTCTTTTTCTTCTACAACTAGTTCATCCATTCGAAACTCTATTATCAAAGTGAAAAATGTGTTAAAAGATGGTTTTGCTTGGAAACTGGGGTAAAGATACTCATCTTTTTGGTACAACCACTAGTTTTCTCTTGGACCTTTGGCTACTCCGATTGATTATGTAAACATACACGACACTGCCCTAACTATCAAGGATTTTTACTCTACATCTCCTCCCCACATTCAACATTTGTATACTTAGCTTCCTCCTCGTGTCACTACTGAGATCTCCACCAAAAGTCTCAACTTCAACTCTAGAATAGAAGACGTCTTCATTTGGTCTAGTCACACAAATGGCACCTTCATTACTAAGAGTGGCTACTTTTGGATCCTCTGAAACAAAGAAGAGTTACATGATTTTAGAAAGGCCACTCAAACTTTGACTTGGATATGGAAATTAGGCCTTCCTAAAAAGATAAAGTTCCTCCTTTAGTTTGCTTGTCACAAGTATATACCCACACTCTCTCTTCTTCATCATCGAAACATATCCCCTCCGGCTTTGTGCACTAGATGTGGCCTCGAAGAGGAGACTTTCCTCCATTATGTTTGTGACTGTATGGATTCCAAAAACGTTTGGTTGTACCTTGGGTTTAATCATCCAGACTTTTTCCTTAATCATCCAGACTTTCCTCCATCATAATCTTTTTACTGCGGGAATTTGGTGGGTTTGGAGAAAGTGTAACTCTGTTTGTATCTCTCACAAAATTATTCCAAGATATAGACTTTGTTTAGGTTCTCACTCTCTGGCAGATTCTTACACTAACTGCTTCAGTAATCCTCAAAGTGAGCATGCAGAAAATTGCTTCATCTCTTGGAATTCCCAAAAGTACTCTTGTACTATCATTAATGTAGTAAAAGTTGTAATGGCACTCTAATTTGTATTGGCTTTAGCGGTACCTTGCGTACATCCAATGGAACTTGGCTATGTGGTTTCTCTGGATTCATAACAAATTCTTCAAATATCCTTCATGCAAAGCTTTAGGCCATCTACCAAGGCCTTAATTTAGCCAAGGGTGTGGGCATTACCAAATCAACTTGCTATTCTGACTCTTCCCTCAGTATTAGCCTAATTGAGAACCCCTTGAATAAGTACCATAAACATGCATTGTTGATTCAGAGTATTAGATATATTATCTTAGAAAATACCATGTTTAAAGTCATCCACACTCTCAGAGAAGGCAACAAAAGCGCTGATTTCACGGCAAAGCTCGAAACTGCTAGTGACATTGCTCTTATGATTCACCCATCCCACTCAAGGACTGAGTAACATCCTTGCAGCGAATGAAGCTGGAACTTCCTTTTTAAGGATTTAATTTGTCCTTTGTTTCTCTTTTCTTTTTCTTTAACCTTGTAACAAAAAAATTAACTAAAATATCAATAATACTAAAATTTTGTTTTCATTTACTTACTTAAGTCATGTTTACTCACATTAATCCTTATCTCCACATACACTCACCCATAAACTTACCCTAAGTTCTATCTATGAATCCACCTTCGATGTCAAGAACCTGAAATTGGTGGATGAAAGTGAGATGATTATGATGAGCTCTAATTCCTTTCTTCAAGCTCAGGATTTAATTGCATGCAAAAGAATCCATTTTCTTCTCTTTGATTATCAATATTGAATTTAAAGATATGACGTCGATTCAAGGTTTTTCCACTGGTGTCAATGATCCCAAGAGCTTATCCAACACATGCTAGCCAATATTTTGAAGAAATCAAGCTTCCTCTTCCTCTCTCCCTCACTCTCACGCCACTCTCTCCCTTTCTTTACTTCTTTCAAAATTAAGGTTTGAGAGATGAGTGAAAATGAATGGAAAATGGGAGAGTGGTCTTCTTTTGGATACTTAAAAGGGTTATGCCCAATTACCAAAATACCCCTTACTTAAATTAAAGTTTTCTATTTCACATAATCCCAATTTACCATCCTAGGTCCAATGTTTAGCATAATTTTATTTAATTAGTATCATTAGGTACTTTGAATAACGTGGAGTATTACATCTAGTATTTTTAATTAAATAAACTAATAAACAAGTTTATGTCTTTTCTATTTTAAAAAATTGTTATTTTTCTGACCCTAAGTGATGAAAAAGTACCCTACAAAAATCTGAAAATGCCCATACGAATCCAAAACTGTATTTTCAGACGCACCCAAGTCACACCAAAATACATCTTTAGTGAGATACACCCCTATTTTTCCTAAAAAAAATTAGTTCGAATATGCATCTCTGGACACACGCCTTCAATGATTTTGATTGTTTATCAACTTAGTATCAAATACGAAAGTGTACTTCCGGATTTGTCAAGCAGTAATTTGAAAAATATCATATTTGCATGTTAGTGACAATTCCGAAAATGCATTTCCAAACAAATCAAGCGGAAAATTTAATAAAACACCACCTTACATGTTTGTTTCACTCATGATTAAAAACATCGTTTTTGTTCAAACCATATCAAAACCTCTTTCGACACTCAATTAACTTGTCTATTTCAAAACATTATTTGTCAGTTTTTTCACTTCAAAATGAGCAAAAGAATCTGGAATTTAAGGTAATGTACATGTATTTTCTTCCTGATTACCTACATTAATCTGGTTTTTTCTCTGAAAAAATGAACGTTGCATCCAAAAATGCATTTTCGATTTCATGTTGAATGTCATCCGAAAGTGTATTTCCGGATTTGTTCAGAGTTGAATTTAGACAATTTTTTTTTAAATATTTAATGTTATGATTGGCCTTATATATGGTGCACCCTGATGTTTTCCCCAAACTTATTGTGTCAACAGATGGATAAGGTTTACACTCACTAGAAAAGACTTCTCTTTGATGATGATGGTATGATGGAGGACGATAAATCGAATATATCTATCTTGACTAAATGGAAAGTGATTCAAGAGAGATTTTTTTAATTGATGACAACATGAAACTCCACATCATAGAGCAACTGATGAAGATTGCTTATTCATAAACCACCATCGCAACTGGTAAAAACAAAGAGTGATGTTAAGAAGGTCAAACCCTTCAACCAAATTCAAAGCATAACACCTAAGGCCAGCATAATCATCCCTTTGAGATGCTACGATCTTCATCCTTACCTCATCACGAGTCAAATGATAATTAAAGGCCTCTATAATCATTCCCTCACTACTGCTGGTATCCATAGTAGGAAACTCCACCTCAAATTGAGTTTTCTCTGCCGTAGTTTCTAAAAGCTTAAGCCCTTGTTTTTTATTCTTCTTCATATGACGGGACTCTATGCTGACTAAGTAAGTCACTTTGGCATAAGCCTTACCCGAAAAACTAAATGACAACTCAGTGGTCTCATTCATTTTTATCCATTGTCTTCTGCAAAACTCGTTAAAGTATTATGAAATAACTTCCAAGTAATTATCATGCCTTGACCTTAAACCTCATAGCTTATTCTTGTAATGATAGTCTTTACTAGCTGATAATGAATGAACAACAACGTTTGAACCCTCTAAAATATATAGACCATATATTTTAGATCATTTAGCTATGATCACTTCATCATAGGAAATCTTTAACACCTCACATTAAACTCTAGTGCAATAGCCCAGATCATCAAAAATGCTTATGGATAACAAATTCTGCCAGAGTTCTAGATCATACTGTAGCGAGTGATTTTTTTTGGTGACGCGACCACCTTATCGCTGGGTTTTCCTCACCGCAATGGTAGGAGGGGGTGCTACTTTCTGATTTCTTATTTATCCCGTGAAGCTGGAAGGGAAAGGGAAGTTATCTAAAACTAACCTTGCACGCGAATGTTTAACTGAAAAAACGCTTAAAAAGAGATTGGGGGGTCCGGGTCAGGTTATACAATGGGGAGTTGTCAATTACCCATCCTATATGTGGTTATCCACAGGGTATTAGCATTAGGTTTCGCTTTATACTTGATGGTGTTTATCCGTTAATGGGTTGGGAAAGTTTCTTGGGAAATATGAGAGAGTGAGTGAGTTTTTGTTTGATTTCGGGCTTGCCCAAGGTTTTTGGTAAGGTACTGGACCTAAGTTTTGATTGGTATGAAGGTACTGGACCTAGAGTTCTTGATTAGTATGCTCGCTAAGATTTCGCAATCTTATGCCTACGTATTCCCGTTTAAACCAAACAGGGAAATGAGAGCAATCGTAGTTCCTCCTATTCTATGGGAGGAAAAGATGATGTTTTGGTGTCTTGTTCAAAGCCCAAGATTGAAGCTAAAAGAGACTGACTCTTTGGGGATATCATTATACAAAGCCTAAGAGGATGCTAAAAGTTTGTTTTGACTCCGTCGGGGAGGTTTATATGTGTCTTGTACAAAGCCCAAGATTGAGGCTGAAAAGGGAAATTTAACTGACTCTGGTGAGGATATTTTAGGTGTCTTGTACAAAGCCCAAGACGGAGGCTAAAAGGATTTGACTCTGCTGGAGAGTATTATCTGTCTTATAAAAAGCCCAAGATGGAGACTGAAAAGAGTTTGTCTCTGCTTGGGAAATCATTCCTCAAAGCCTAAAAGAAGGCTGGGAGGAAGTGACTCTGCTGGGAAAGATATTTGTCCCCAAGTTTAAGAGATGGAGATTTATGTCTTGTACAAAACCCAAAATTGAGGCTAAATGGATTTGACTCAACAAGAGAGTGCTTTTATCTATCCTGTACAAAGCCCAGGATTGTGGCTGAACAAGCTGGAGAAATCATTCTACACAGCTCGAGAGGAGACTAACTCCTGCTAGGGGAGATCATTATACAAAGCCTAAGAGGAGGCTAAAAAAGATTGACTCAGTAAGAGAGTGTTTTTATCTGTCTTGTACAAAGCCCAAGATTGAGGGTAAAAAAGGTCGACTCAATAAGAGAGTGCTGAAATGTGATTGACTCAACAAGAGAGTCTGAGAATGTGCTTGACTCAACAAGAGAGTCTGAAAAGTGATTGACTCAACAAGAGAGTCTTGAAAGTTTGATTGACTCAACAAGAGAGTCTGAAAAGGTTAGTTCCGCTGGGGAGAATCATTATATAAAGCCCAAGAGGAGGCTGACTTTGCTGAGGGAAGGTCATTATACAAAGCCTAAGAGGAGGCTAACTTCTGCAGGGGATTATTGAGATCCCGAGGCAGGTCCAAGTGGGGAATCAACTCCTGCTAAGGGTTGCAGAAGGGTTGAGATGCCAGATGCCTTGAGGTTCTGATTTGGGATAGTGTTATACTGATGATAAGCTGCCCCTGGCTGGGATTTTAGGAGAGAGACTGGGTTTTAGCTCTACTGGAGATTGATCCAGAATGACCGGGGTTTCTTCCTATGTTTGTAGGGAACTTAAGAATGTCTTTGAGACTCAAGGGGATTTAGACTGTCCAAGTCTATTGGTGTGGAAGAGTTTTATCTTTTGTATGATGCCTCCAAGAGGAAGCGGATGTTTTAAGGGATGAGAATCAACCCTAAAATTAGTCTGAGATTTGACACTGGAAAGACTGCTCTAGTAAAGGATGACTAAGTTCTGTCTTATACCTTTAAGAGGTCTTCAGGGTCCTTGTATTAAGCCCAAGAGAAGGCATGAGAACTTCTAAGAAGCCGGAGGGTCCTTGTACAAAGCCGAAGAGGAGGCGGGGATGCTTTTAGGAAGCCTGTGGGACTTAAACCCAGAAAAGTTCAAGAAATGCTATTCACCGAGAATAGATCATTTAGTGAAAGTTCGGAGGTTTGAAGAAAGTTAAGAGATGCTATTCACCGAGAATAGATCAACTCTGGGGAGTAGAATTTCTTTGATAATTTCTAGGGTGACAGTCTGAGAAAAGATTCACGAAGAATATTGCATTTCTCTTTGTTCCATATTGTTTAAGCCCAAGAGAAGGCAAGACTATATCTGGACATCCTATGGGGATATAGTTTTGATTGTATTTAAAAGTGACCAAACTGGCTTTACCTAGTTCTAGACCTAGTTGTCGGGGAAAACTCTAAAATAACTATACTAGTATATATACAATTGATATATGACAAGTATTTAAAAGGATATGAAAGAAGACTTACAGTGCGCAGCTTCCCACAATACAGTTATATTTATATGAAAGCGAGTAAATAAAAGCTGTTAAAACTTACAGGTGAGCAAGCTTCCATGCTGTATTGTTAGTTGTTCAAAGAAATTAAAGAAATTTTTGATAACAACATGTGTATTTGAATATAAATCAAAAGAGGAGCTCTTTTTGAAAAGATTTGTTGGGGCTTATACTCAAGGAGAGGCCCAAGGTTTAACAGTGATCGCACCGTTGTTTTATAAACTGTACTGGGACTTATACAGTGACTGAGGCCCAAAATTGTCTATTTACAAAGGGGTTGGGTCTTACACTCTATTAGAGGCCCAAAAATGGTTTTAAAGAAAAGGAAATGGGGCTTATAGCTCAAGGAGAGGCCCAAGGATTTGATTTTGAACTGGCGATTACGCCAAGATTTTTGAAAATGTGTTGGGACTTATACAATGTCTGAGGCCCAAAATGGTTTTGGTTAAGAAAAGGATTGGGTCTTACACTCTATTAAAAGCCCATGAGTGTTTGAAAAATTAAAAATCAGGAAGAATCCTAATTTTAAATTAAAATGTTATTTTTCAAAGGTAATTTAAATAATAAATGATAAAATATCAATTATATTCAAAAACAAGTTGTACACTTTGAAAAATCATGTTTAATTACATGAGAGTTTGAAATTCAATTGGTTTTGAAAGATCAAAGTGGGAATTCCATTTAAAAATGTTTAAAAACAATTAAAATGAAATTAATTACAAAAATTCTAACTATATTAAAAAAATAATATAAATTGGATTTTTTTCTAAAATAAAATATTTAAATATTTTAGTGAATTTTGAGAAAAAGAATCAATTCAAAAACATAAATATTCAGAGAGAAATTAATTTTTGAATTAATTAACAAAAATATCAAAATATTCAAATATTTAAAAATTCAAAAAAGGGCGCCAAGAACACCAAGTTCTTGCCCGCGTCCTCTGTTTTTTCAGATTTGCATTTTCTCACTTTTCTCCATGATTTCTCAATGGTTTTGCACGATTCAAACACCAATCTCACTCGTTTTTGGACAAGGATCACAGTCATATAGATTAATTGCATTTATTTTGAGTATTGAGTGAGAAATCAGAAGAAAACCTCAAGAACCCTAAATTCTGCATGAACACAATGAAATCTCATACAGGATTGATTCATGGCAATTGATTGAGGGTTATCACTCCATACATGATTAGGAACATATGGCAATTGATTGAGGGTTATCATGGAGTTTGAAGAGTTCATGCTTACCTCTTGTAGCTGGTGATCGAGTTTGGTGATGGAGGTGTTACAGCTAGGTTCCAATGATTTGGACAGCTTCCCTAGGTGCTATGTAGTGTGTCTGAATGCTTGGAGTGAATTGAATTGAGCTGGAACTTAATTTGGTACCTCAACTGCAAATCTGTCAAAAGCTTGTGCAGATGGCTGGTGATTTTGACAATCTGATGTTCCAGATGTGATTTTGTGTTATGGATCACTTCTATATGTTATATATGAGGTGTGTGAACCATTGGTTTGGTTGGAATTGCTTTCAAACTCAAAACCCGATAGTGACTTGCCTTTGAAGGCAAAATTGGAGTGAAAGTGGAGATTTTGAGGAAAGCATCAGTTTGGGTGCTTTGGTGTACTCAAACCAATCACAATTGAGGTCTATTTATAGTGTGTCAAGTTTGTTTTGGCTGCAATAGTGTATGGCAACTGGTACAGGTCTGTGGCCAATCGTGATCAAATAGAATCTCAAGTCTCCTCTAGCCATTGACTTGAGGTTAGAGCACATGCCTAAGGTTCTTTGGTTCAAGGATAAGTCTTGACTGAACTTGGATAACATTGTCTTGATGAATGCCACCTCTATGCATCAGTTAAATGCTTTGAAACAAAATTGAATATTTGAAGCATCTTTGAATTTAGGAGTGTCATGCCTAAACATAGATCCATGGACTTGGGAGGCTGGTAGATCAGTGTTTGTCCCTTGGTTGTTCCCTCTTGAGGTGTGTAGATGGATAACCATGCTTGTTGTTGCATAATTTGATCAAATCGAGCCCTTATGCACAAATCTGCCTTGCCAAGATAGTTTGTAGCAAGGCATGTTGCAGCTGTCATAACTCCTAGCTCAGGTGGAGTTTTCTCATGTTCTTGGGCTCATTGGAAAGCCATCATATGATACAACACATGTGTGATCATAGTTTGTCTTGAAACTTTTTGGATCCAATTGAAAAATCATCATGAACATTGATGTTCAAGGCTGCTAACTTAGGCAGATTTTCACTAAGTGTTGGAAAAGTGTCCTTTTCATGTTTTCAGCCATTTTGATTACTCCATAACTTAAAATCCATGAAGAATTAGAGTTTGATGTATTTGAAGCTTTTGTATAGTGTAGCAAGACCTACAAATCCAGCTTTGGATCACCCAAAATGGTTGCTTGGATCTCAAGTTATGGTCCTTGGAAGTTGGTACCCTAGCCACTTTATTCCATAACTTAGAAAAATTCTAAGTTTTTTTTATGGTTACCCCTTTTACAAGTTAACTCACTTTCTTTGATTTTTCTTGATGAGTGATGATTCAAATCACATATTAACATTGTTTTAGGGTTAAGGAACCTTGTTTGACCAAAAATCCAAAAAGTCAAACTTTGGATTTTTTTTAAGTTGACTTTTTATCGGATGAAATCCAAACTGTGCGATCCTTTGGGAAATCCAGTCCTTGACCTAAATCAAACCTAATGGATGGATTCCATAGGTGTTATAGGGTGTATTGAATCATGTCCCAAGGTTTGGGAGCATGTCCTAGTCAAAGGTCAAAGGTACAGTTGACTTTTCCTTCAAAACCCTAATCGTGGTCCTGATGAAATTGAAACTTGTGAATCAAGCTTCTTGGATCAAACCATTGTTGCAAATGGATAAATGTAGTGTATTGGAGACCCTCAAATCATGTCTTAAGGTCTTGGCTCATGTTCTGTCCCATAAGTCAACTTAGGGGTGAATTAGGTCAAGAAACCCTAATTCCTGAATTTTGGTAAATGCATCCCCTGAGGTTAAATTGACTTGATGATTGGGTCCATGAGGTCCCTTAGAGTATCTTGGATTATATTTTGAAGCATTGGCTCCTTCTCAGATGAAAATTTTCATCTGGAGGCCTTGGTCGACCAAAACCCTAATTTGGTGACACTGGCGATCTTGAGGCTTGATCCACTTGGAATGTTGCAACCTTGTGCTTGATTCTTGATATGGGAGTCCTCTTGATCCTTTATAGGTGTTTGAGAGGCTAGACAAGTTGAAGATCATGTCATTTCTTGATTGATCCTTTGTCCAAGTGCTCTGAGAGGGCTCAAAACCCTACTTTTTTTATTGTGGTGAATGCTCAACAACCCTTGAGGAGATTGATGAGGCATGAAGGTACATCCATATTGTAATGATGTCTTGCACAATGATGGGAAATCTTGTTGGTCAAAATTTGGGGTATGACACATACCTCACGTTGTGAAGAAGAAACACACAGTCATTGAACATTTTAAGTCTGGCCGTACAAAAACCATGACCCTTGCAAGCCTTATTATCACCAAGGACAACTATTCCACCTTGCTCTAACTTCAAAGTCTCAAAGTAGTCTTTTCTTTGACACATGTGATAAGAGCAACCTGAGTCTAAGACACAACTATCTCCAATCTCCAAACTCGACACTACTAGTGCACAACACTCTCATAACCATCCTCATCTAAGGCAACCACAACTTGAACATAATCATCATTGTCCTTTCTCTCAGGATAATCCTTCTTGAAATGAACGATTTTCTAACAATTATAGCATTTTACATTTGGCTTATCAAACCTCTTTGATTTAAACATCCCTCTACGCTCACTTTCTCCTCTTGAGACACTCAAGCCTTCACCACTATCATCAATCTTCAAAACTTTTGCCTTTGAAAATTCATTGGATTTCACCTCCGTCTATACTTCATCCAAAGTAATAGTAACTTCCTTACCATAAATAAGGGCATGCTTAAAGTGTTTAAAGGATTTGGATAATAAGCTCAACAAGAGTAGAGCTTTGTCCTCGTCTACAATATTTACTTCAATATTCTTAAGATCATCAATAATCTTTTGAAATTCTGTCAATTTCTCTACTATGGATTTGTTCTCCACTATTCAAAATGAATTGAGTTATTGTTTCAGACAAAACCTGTAAGCCAGAGACTTAGTCATATACAATGATTCAAGTTTTTCCCACATTGCAACCGCAGTTTGCTCCTTTGCGGCTTCTCTTAAAACTTTATCCCAGAGGCACAAAATAATGACACTCTTGGCTTTATCCATAATCTCGGTCTTCTATATTTTAGTTAGGTGTGCAAACATCGATTCCTCACCCTTCAAAGCATCAATACACTTCTCTTGAATTAAAATTGCTTGAATCTTTACTTTCCGTAACCCAAAATCATTGTTTCCAGAAAATTTCTCGATCTCCCATTTACCCATGGTGCCCACTTGTAAACAATACCCCTTTGCCCCACGATGGGTGCCATTTGTTGTGAAACCGATAGATTAATTAAAACAACTTTAGAATAAATTATTCAGAGTTCAATCACACTAAGAAATTTGATGTGTGGGACAAAGAACAATGGAAACTAAACAAATGTCCTTCACCAATAATAATCTTTAATGCAATAAGAAAGTGAATTAACTTGACAGAAGAAGATAAAAGAAGGTGAGAAACATAAAAGGTTTGTTTACCCAGTTCGATCAAATGATCTACGTTTACAGGAGATAGGAGCTCTCAAATTCACTATACTCCAAAAATTATTACAAGAGTTTACAAATGAGTTACGAGAAAATAACTTTCCAAGTTCCCAAGAACAACCCCTATTTTCTTCCCAAATGTTTCCCAACCTCTTGAAATCACAACATAGTAATCACACAAATCTAAGGTGTTTAGAAGTATTACCTGGTCCTTCTAGATAACTCGAAAGGTTTCACTAAACCCTAAACCCTTGCTTTTCCCTTTAACTCTGATGTTCTTAAGATTGTCATAAATATAATAACAAAAGAGATGCATATTTATAATTGCTAAAACCCACCAGACTCATAACAAAGCCAAAAACACAACCCATTAACAAACAGATTCACGAACAAACAATAAAATATGTCAATACCAAAATATGTCATTTTTCCTTCTCTTTTCTCACTTGAAGTTTTAAGGCATATTACAACAAAGGCATAGTTGAAAACGCAAAACCCCTGCCAATTTCCTTAAGATCAATGTCTTATATATTTTAGTTAGTCGTAAACCTTAAACCCTTGCTTCCCCCTTTAACTCTAAAGTTCTTAAGATTGTCATCATGTAATTTTTATAAGCATTTGAATATGTTTTTGATAATTTATGTTAATTATGTTTAAGTTTTATGAAGAAATAGTAAGAAAATGAAGCCGTGAAGAAATAAAGTAAAAAGATGAAAAAAAGGAGTAGCTGTGAAGAAAATAGCATTTTCAGCACAATTTATAACATCACGCATGTCCAGTAAATTGATCACATCTAGAATTTCCTAACTCTGATTGAGGTGGAACTTATTGCAAACGAGAAAGCTAATAAAAAGCTCTAGATCCTAGAAAAATCATGGGCGCGACATGTGTCACTGCAGCGCGATACAAAGCATTGTGGGCACGATGCTACTAAGGCAAAAAACATTGTAGGTGCGATTTATGCATCGTGGGCATGATTTATGCCTTTTTTGACACATTTTTGCTTATATAAATGGGAAACACACGTAAAAAAGAAAGGTGGACATTCTTGGGACTTAATTTTGACAGGGAAACAATTTTTGAAGTTCTGGAGCGAAGGTTGTCATCATCAGAACTCAAATTCTAACCAGATATTCATGTAATGTTTCTTTATTATTTCAGTTATGATTCCTATTAGTATGAGTAGATAAGTTTTATTGATTAAGACTTGTTAGATGAACTTGTATGACTCTGTTGGATCAAGTAACAACATCGACATTTGGGTTTTTCATGACAGCCGTAACAAAAATCCTAGATAATAATATATAAAGCAATAAAATGAGAAATCAAGACTATTACCTTGAACAACCATATTGTCTGGTATACAAAGAAGTTGAACCAATTAAACTCCGAAGAACATTTTCTCATATATCGTCAATCTTTTGTTCAACGCCAAAATATAATGTGTGAAATATTGGATCAAACTCTAGCGCTGTCGACGAGGATGTTGTCAGCAGGGATAACTTTCAGGTTTCAACAAGAGACAAGCATGAAGTTGAAGCTGGTTCACATGTTGACGTCGAAGTGTTACATACTGTAGTCAAAGTTAGTTCTAGTATGTAATGTCGAAATGTAATGTCGAATTATGCCTTGTGTTATGGATCCAATTGTTTAGGTTAGCTTGTTATTTAAGTTAACTTAGTAGCCTATAAATAGGCTAGATATCTCACGTTGTTGAGAGAGGCCAATTGTGTTATTCACTTGTAATCATTTGTACCCTAATTGAGTAAGTGAATAGAAAATAGTTTGCCCAAAATCCTATTCTCCTTTCTTCTTCTTTATTCTTTCTACTATCTCTCTCTCTCTCTTTGTTCTAACCGTTTCATTGTTCACCTAAGAAACTCCGTTTCTCAATCAAGAATTTGTTAATTGGTATCATTTGTTACAAGAAACTTGTGTGGTGAGCGTGGAAAAGATGCCGTTAACAAAGTTTGAAATTGAGAAGTTCACCAGAGTTAATGATTTCAGTTTATGGCACTTGAAGATGCGAGCCCTTCTTATTCAACAGGGTTTGCTAGAAACGTTAAAGGGAGAAGAAGCCATGGATGCTGCATTGACGGAGAAGGATAAGACAACGATGATCGAGAAAGCCCATAATGCCATTGTTCTGAGTCTTGGTGATAAGGTTCTCAGGCAGGTTTCAAAGGAGACGACGACAACTGGTGTTTGGCTGAAACTCGAAGGATTGTATATGACAAAGTCCTTGGTGAATCGTTTGTAATTGAAGCAAGCCTTGCATTCATTCAAGATGAATGAAGATAAAGTGTTGACGGAGTAGCTGGATACGTTCAGTAAGCTGATTCTTGATCTTGAAAATATTGATGTTACCATCAATGACAAAGATCAAGCGTTGTTATTGTTGTGTTCTTTACCTAAGTCGCATGCTCACTTCAAAGAAACCCTCTTGTATGGAAGAGAGTCCCTGATCTTTGAAGAAGTTCAAGAACCCTTGATTTCTAAGGATTTGAACGAAATAAAGGAGAAGAAACCATCATCAGTTGGCGAAGGATTATCCGTTAAAAGAAAATTCCCGAAAAGAGATGGTAGGTTTGAGAAGAAGAAAGATAAAACTCAATAAAAGTCCTATGGTGGTGATATTTATGGTATTAAGTGTTATCACTATAAGAAGGAGGGTCACACAAGAAAGATGTGTCCTGAGTGCCTGAATAATCATGGAGGTAAGGACAATAAAAATGCAACTATTATGCAAGATGATTATGAATCATCTGATGTCCTTGTGGTGTCGAGCAGCAACTCTTGCAAAGAGTGGATTACGGATTCAAGATGTACTCGACATATGACTCCAAACAAGAATGTGTTTGAATAATTATGTGATCAAGATGGTGGATCAGTGTTGTTGGGAAACAATAAAGCTTGCAAGATTGCAGGTATTAGATCTGTGAAATTCAAGCTCCATGATGAGTCAATAAGGCTATTGACTGGGGTTAGGTATGTACCTGATCTTAAGAGGAATTTGATTTCTCTTGGTAAATTCAACAAGAAATGATATGTCTTTAAAGGAGAGCAAGGTATCCTGAAAGTCATGAAGGGGTCGAAGGAAGTCTTGAGATGTGTGAAGAAACAAGGTTTGTATACCTTTGAGGCTGAGGTTGTAAGTGGTTCAGTAGATTTTGCATCCATGAAACCCATGTCAAAGACATAATTATGGCACATGAGATTGGGCCATGTCAGTAAAAAAGGTCTGTTCGAAGTGGGGAAACAGAACCTGCTAGGTGGTGACAAAGTCGAGAAGTTGGATTTTTGTGAACCTTGTGTATTTGACAAATCCTGTAGGGTGAAGTTTAACAAAGGTAAACAAAGAACACATGGGTACCTTGATTAAATTCATGCTGATCTTTGGGGGCCTGCAAGGAATCCATCACATTCAGGTGCAAGGTATTTTCAATCCATATTTAATAACTATTCCAGAAAATTATAGGTATTCATTCAGAAGACTAAGGATGAAACTTTTGAGAATTTCAAAAGTTGGAAGGTTCTGGTCGAAACTCAAACTGGTAGAAAGGTCAATAGTGAAATTCTGGTACAGATGTGTGATGTCTTTGTGCAATGTCACAACATCGCAATCTGCTGAACAAGGCAATAATAGAAACAGTAAATAACACACTGAATTGTTCACCCAGTTCGATTCAACAACCTACATCTGGGGGCATACCAAGCCAGGAAGGAAGTCCACTATTAGTAGTATCAAATTACAGACTCAACTGACCAGTTGACAATCTACCTAATTTAATCACTACCCAATGACCCTTCTACCTAAGTCCTCCCTAGGTAAGAGACTCCATCTTACTTCCTATCATCACAATGATGTCTAGCAGTCAACTACACTGTTACTGCATCAACAGCTCGATTACCAACAACTGTACAACCATAGAAGACACCCTTCCATGACACCCTTTGGAGTTGCTTCAAAGCTTCCTCCAAGAACAATACCAAACTCATTACCTACAGGTTTCTGAGTTAAACACAGTGACCATCTCACAACCCGAGTGGTTCACTTAGACAAAGCCCTAATGATCTACATCTCGGACCCGTGCCTATTCTAGATTACAAGCATTCTTTTTATAGCTTTTTTGCACAAAAATAGTAACAAACTATTCTTCACTTTTTAATTCAGCTGCAAGATCTTCTCCCTAAAAATATCTGATTTGATTTGAATTTAAAAACAGATTTTATCTTCAAATCTTTTTAAATCTTCAGCCCTTAAACATAGCAACAAATCTGCACAAAATCTGATTGCAACAGCAAATATTTCTCCCAAGATATTCGCACACTAAATCTCTAACAGATCTGATCAAATCAAACTTAAACGCGCAGCCCTAAAACATCACCATCTGATGTTCTAATGTTCTGGTATAGTGATGTCAAGACATCGCATGTGACATCACTCTTCAGCTCTTTAACTCTTCAACACCTTAACATTCACTAACACCACCTGCTATAGATTAACACATCCTACAGTGATGTTCTACTCTTATGTCAAGACATTCTTCATAACATTTTCCTGAGCAACATGTTTTGCAAAAAATGCTGCCAACTCAGAACTTACAATCTCCCCCTTTGGCATATTTTTGGCCAAAACATAATTTGATCATACACATCATATTAAAGGAAAATGCAGCAGAAGAAAACAGAAGTCAGAACATCTTTTTAGGCATATATCAATCACAAGCAGTTTTACCAAAATTAATGCCAACACCAAAAGCTGCAGAACTATCAATCTCCCCCTTTGGCATATTTTGGCTAAAACCTTCTTCTTTGAACACCCATCCAGCTCCATGGGACACCTGATATTTTCTCAATTCTCCCCCTTTTTAGCCATAATAGGAGCAAACCAAACAAACGACATGCACCAATAAGAACACTGCTCCCCCTTAACACCACAATTCCAGCAGCACAAAATTGTAACACTCTCCCTCTATCAAGGATACCGTGTGCATCTTTGCAAGAAGAAAACCTTAAATGAATGGAAAACATAAGACTCATCTTCATGTCTTCAAGAGCACACCTGCTGAACGCATTCACATAATGCTTAATCCTCAAACAATCCAAGTACCACACTAGTACAGACAGAAGTTCTCCCATTATATTTCACAAATGGTGCTCCTTGATCATAATATTTGGAAAAACCAGACATAGTCTTCATTCATCCAGTCAGGAATGCTTCACACAATCATCCACCAGTTCTGAAGCACACACACAATGCCTTCCACTAAACTCTAAATAAACTCCTCTTACACACACCAAGACAAGTGTGACATCTCCCATCAACAAGGACCCTCACAAAGCTCTTCCAAAATCTGCAGAGAAAAATAAATTCTCCCATACACAACCAAAGTTGTCCTTCAGACTACTCCTCAGAAGCATGTGCGCATATGATTCAAACACTTAGCTTCACATGGCTATAAACATTCATGTCCACACCAATATGTCATCCAACAGCCTAATGTCATAACATGTTATCTGACATTATATCCTCATAAGATTCAACCAATCTTCACAATCTTGATCATCATGCAAGCTTCACAATACATGCACCTTTGCTGCAGAATCCATAGACAAGTACTCCCCCTGTCACGGTTAACCAAAGCTCTAGCTGACGATGAACATTTGAGCATACTTGCTGAGCACATGCATATTGGTACCATTGTCCCTTTCTCCAGAGGTAGTTATTCCCTATCATACTCTACATCTTCAGACTTCCAATCAATCAATACCTGATCTACTTCAGTTTTCTCTACATTCTCCATCCAAGGCAGACCTTCTACTTCATCATTCTCCCGTATGACTATGTAGATACTCCTTAGGCATAATGTAGTCACCAAGTTCCTGAACCAGAGCATAATCATTCTTCACCAAGGATATCCAACCAGATAATGTCCCAACACAAGTTAGAACATCTGCCACACACCAAGACATCATCACCATGATTCTTGATATGTTCCACCAACTGGACTTACTATAGCATAGTAATCCAAAGAGCTAGAGAATTAAACTCTCATCCACCTTCAAGAAGAATAATCTCCTTGAGTCTTCAACTCATCACCCTTCTGCCCAAGTGTAACTTGTTCCAGGACAATCCTCAATAATAACCAGCTGCCACACTCTGATTATCTTGATTCTTCGAATCCACTTCTGAGATCTACCAAATGCCACAGTTTGATCACCTCATTCATGAATCCTCATATGAAAACAACCAAATGCCACATTTTGGCCTTTTTCACGTTTGTCAGGACTCTCACAAAGATATCTTGATCCACCAAGGAAACTTGATCTTCAAGTCACATGTTCCACTTGCTCAAAAGCAAACACACTTAGACTCCCTAAGCCATGGTCAAGTAACATCTTCTCCTTCCTGCAGCTCCTGCAAACTGCCATGAGAATGATCTTTTTGAAGCATCCTATTGTTCACCTCTGTAGATCACTCTATCATTCACTGATGTGCCACAACACCAGCTAAGACTTCTGATGTTAAGCTAGATGTCAGAACATCCAACTGTTGGATTCAGCTCTACCTTCTGCCACTCAGAAGAACCTCCTCCCTTTACAGAAATAGATTTCCATGCTCTCATAGACTTGAATCAACAATCAAGTTTGAGTAGACAACCTCCATCCTGCTTAGAAACTCCAAAGACTTCAAACCTACCACATCTGAATCTTCAGAAAATAAGTAGTCCAAGACTACCCCATAGCAATACTAACGAAGGTCACTTCCCTTAGTAGAGTCGTCAGTAGAAAGCCAGAGATAACTGCCACTTATCCTCGACCTTCACAACCAGAGCCAACACCATGCTCCAAACCACTTAAACTGATCCAAGTTGTAACCATCAAGATTATGATGTCTTCATAGTCTTCCATCTTCATCTTCAACATCACCACCACAATACTTACTAGGAACGGATGCTAAGTAATAATCCCAGGTCATCACACACCAATACACCACATAGAGAAATAAACAGCCTCATAGAGAAAGGTAAATTCTCAACACTTCTGCAGTCCTGCACTTTTACATCAAACATATACATAGTCTCTCGTCAATGTATATTGTCATTAGTTGAATGTACAACATCTTAGATAAATGCTCAGCTCCTGTCAAGGTAACCTTCTCACACAACAGGCATCTGTTGATTCTTCTTCAAAACAACCATCATGACAACCATTCACACCTATCTCTTGCAGGGAACATAAGAGAGCATAGCAGCATCTTCCAAAATTAGACCAACAAAACTGCAGTAACTTGCATAACACACTCTTCCAGAGGCTTCTTCTAATGAGCACAAGGTTCAGACCTGCCTCCCTTCTCTTCAACCAGCTCCTGCTGAAATGCTATGACATTATGAACAGCATCTCAAAAATTGTTCAACTTCACAGCTTCTGCTACAATCTAATATGTCTTTGACTTAGCATTTACCATAAACTGCTAATGTGTAGCGCGATGTCGAGACATTAGATTTGACATATTAAGCTCAGCTTCTTTCTTGATGAAACTTCCTCCTCCTTAGGTCACCACAACTAAGCTTAAGAGATAACTTATCAAGATCTTCACTCCCGCATGAAGGATCTGACAGTGATACTCTTTTGTTTTGGCTCTACCCTCTTTTTTCACCATCAAGCAATATAGAAGGAATCACTGTACAGAACAGATTGGTCTTCAATGTCTGACTAAAAAATATTCTTCTTCTGATCCTTCCATGTCAATCAGTCTTTAGAAGATCCATTCACCTTATGAACACTTCTCTCCCAAACAAGGATAGGAGATAATCCTCAAGTACCGTTGGCCTCTCCAACCAACCGGTAGAGGTTGTTTTGCATAAACTACAACATCATAAGATATCCTGCTGAGGAGACCACACCCTAATGACTTTCCAAGAGAATATCTTCCTTGGATCTCAACACCAGAGATACAAGAGCCAACTAGGGTTACACCAGATACCATGCAGCGGAACACACAAAGAAAACCCCTCAACAATCTTCAGGCAAGAACATTGCACAACACTCCATATTCCAGGTGCAACATGTCAGCATAATTCACCCTACAAAGCAGCTCACCACCGTACCCTATCATGAATAGTCCATCCTCCACTTCAAGGGACCATTTAAACAACATGTGAGCAGACCATCTGAACTGTCTTCCTTGCTCATGAACCAGAAAGTATCTTCCCTAGGATCTCACCCAGAAACAGAACAGGATGCCTGCTCTGATACCAAATGAAATTCTGGTACAGATGTGTGATGTCTTTGTGCAATGTCACAACATCGCAATCTGCTGAACAAGGCAATAATAGAAACAGTAAATAACACACTGAATTGTTCACCCAGTTCGGTTCAACAACCTACATCTGGGGGCATACCAAGCCAGAAAGGAAGTCCACTATTAGTAGTATCAAATTACAGACTCAACAGACCAGTTGACAATCTACCTAATTTAATCACTACCCAATGTCCCTTCTACCTAAGTCCTCCCTAGGTAAGATACTCCATCTCACTTCCTATCATCACAATGATGTCTAGCAGCAACTACACCGTTACTGCATCAAAAGCTCGATTACCAAGAACTGTACAACCATAGAAGACACCCTTCCATAACACCCTTTGGAGTTGCTTCAAAGCTTCCTCCAAGAACAATACCAAACTCATTACCTACAGGTTTCTGAGTTAAACACAGTGACCATCTCACAACCCGAGTGGTTCACTTAGACAAAGCCCTAATGATCTACATCTTAGACTCGTGCCTATTCTAGATTACAAGCATTCTTTTTATAGCTTTTTTGTACAAAAATAGTAACAAACTATTCTTCACTTTTTAATTCAGCTGCAAGATCTTCTCCCTAAAAATATCTGATTTGATTTGAATTTAAAAACAGATTTTATCTTCAAATCTTTTTAAATCTTCAGCCCTTAAACATAGCAACAAATTTGCCCAAAATCTGATTGCAACAGCAAATATTTCTCCCAAGATATTCGCACACTAAATCTCTAACAGATCTGATCAAATCAAACTTAAACGCGCAGCCCTAAAACATCACCACCTGATGTTCTAATGTTCTGGTATAGTGATGTCAAGACATCGCATGTGACATCACTCTTCAGCTCTTTAACTCTTCAACACCTTAACATTCACTAACACCGCCTGCTATAGATTAACACATCCTACAGTGATGTTCTACTCTTATGTCAAGACATTCTTCATAACATTTTCCCGAGCAACATGTTTTGCAAAAAATGCTGCCAACTCAGAACTTACAATCTCCCCCTTTGGCATATTTTTGGCCAAAACATAATTTGATCATACACATCATATTAAAGGAAAATGCAGCAGCAGAAAACAGAAGTCAGAACATCTTTTTAGGCATATATCAATCACAAGCAGTTTTACCAAAATTAATGCCAACACCAAAAGCTGCAGAACTATCAAATAGGTTAAGAACCGACAATGGCCTTGAATTTTGCAATGAAGCTTTCGACAGCTACTGTGTCGAGTCTGGGATTGCAAGGCATAAGACTTTAGCAGGTACTCCTCGACAAAATGGCTTAGCTAAGAGATTTAATCGAACAATCCTTGAAAGGGTTAGATACATGTTGGTTAGTGTTGTGAGGGGAAGTTCTCTCTACGCTTGATTTTAATGATGTCAAAACTATCATGCTTAGCATATATAGAATTCACATGAAGAATATCATATACAATGTACATTAGGTGTTCTAAGTACGTTTGATCATGTTGGCAATGCTCTAGGTGCATTAGGTATGGTTGAAAACCTTTAGGAAAGTCAAACTGATGATTTTTGCATGTTTCAAGGGTGTGAGTCGACTCACAACCCTGTTCTGGTCGACCCAGACAGGTTATATTTTTTAATGTCAGCAGCGGGGTTGCTCACGTCGACCCTCCGGTCGACTCATGCAATCTGCGTTTGTGATTGTGAAAAACTGGGAGCAATGCGTCGACGCATACCCTGTTTAGGTCGACGCAAAGACTGATTTTCTGCGCAGATTTGCCAACTGCCTTGCTCAGGTCGACCTCCTCACCTGCATAGGTCGACCGTTCGCTGTTTTGCACCTATTTTGTAATGTGTTATTCACTTCAAATTTCTGTTATTCCTGTTATGTTTTCTAGGATAGTATATATATTGTTTTGGCTCATTTTTTACATACATACACAAAAACAAGAAACGTGAAAATTTACATTGATATTTCTCTTCATCTTCGTCTTCAACCTTACATTCTCTAATGATGTTAAAATGGGATGCTTTACAAGTAGCCCACGAAGGCACTAATGATGTTAAAATTGCCCGTATCAACACACTAACGCAAGAGTTCGATCTTTTTTACATGAAGCAAGGGGAAACCATTGCGGATATGCAAAAACGATTTACTCATATTATCAACAAATTGCATGTACTTGGTAAACCAATTCCAAACGAGGTTGCTACTAATAAAATCTTGAGGTGTCTTAACAGGGAATGGCAATCGAAGGTCACCGCGATCAAGGAGGCCAATAATCTAGCTACTCTAGACCTCACCACATTATTTGGCAAACTCGATGAGCATGAGCAAGTGCTCATTAGCCTTGAAAAACATGAGAAAAGTATAAAGAAGGAGAAAACAAAAGATACGGAAAAGAAGTCGATTGCTCTTAAGGCTTCTTATTTAAAGTCCACATCTAAAGAGCAAAGTGATGATGAAACAAACAATGACGAAGATAATGACTTCGATGATGACATGAGTCTATTTGTGAAGAGATACAATAGATACGTTCGGAAGAATGAGATTCAACACTCGGATAAAAATCTAGTCAAATTTAGGAGGCAATCTAGAAATGAAGGCAATAAGAATGGCAAGGTTAAAGGAACGTGTTACAAATGTGGAAAATCCGGGCACTACAAGCCGGATTATCCATCACTTAAGAAAGACAAGGATAAGGATAAGGATAAGAGTCGTCAACACAAAAAGTCAAACAAGTCTAGACGAGCATACATCGCTTGGGAGAGCGATATCGAGTCAGAAAAAGATGACAGCTCAAGTGACGAAAGTGAATCCGTTAATTTATGTCTTATGGCACGTCAAAATAAGAAGAAAGAGGTAAAACACTCTAAATATGATCATTCAAATAGTATGTCTCATTTAGAATTACAAAAAGCTTTTGATATGTTGCACCACGAGGCTAAGGAAGCTTTTCAATGCTTAGCCTCAAACAAAAATATTTTTTCATATTTGGAGAAAAAGGTTTTCGATTCCAAAAAGGAATTGGAAGCTCTAAAAAACTCCATGGTGGATGCATCAAAAGCTAAGATTGATGAGAATAAGTCTCCATGGTTCAAGTTTGGGGGTTGTGATACTTGTCATATTTGGCAAAAAGAGGTGAGAACCCTTAAGGCCAAATTATACAAGGCTCTTAAGCCTAAAGTTACGTTTGCTATTGATCAATCACATTATCGAGAAAGTATGAAAAATCCGTATCAAAGGTATACATATGTGATTTGAGATAGAGATAGCAAAGGTAAATTCCAAATGAATCGTGATTGCCTATATTGTTGCAAACCTGGTCATACTATTGGTAAATGTCATTTTAGAAGATTTCTTGTTCCAAAAGGCATTTATCAATGGCTGCCTAAATGCAACCTTGGTTTCAATTACCATAAAGGACCCAATGAGAATTGGGTACCTACTCTCCCTTGATTGTTTTGTAGGTACAAAGTCTTAAGACCACCGAAAGAAGATGGGTTCTGGATAGTGGCTGCTCAAGACATATGACAGGCGACATATCTCTTTTCATCGACTTTGTGGCGAAGAAAAAAGGGTTTGTCACCTATGGAGATAACAATAAGGGACAGATTCTCGGCAAAGGTAGTGTAGGTAACCCCTCATCTACTACTATCACTTATGTGCTTTTTGCGGAAGGCCTTCGACATAACCTTTTAAGCATTAGTCAACTATGTGACAAGAATTATAAAGTAACTTTTTCAAAGGATTGTTGCATGGTTGAAGATAGTGACAAAAAGGATGTGTTTAAGGGCTTGAGGGTGAATAACGTCTATATGCTAGACTTAAATGAGGTATCGTTGAATGGCGACAAGTTTCTAGTCACTATGAACGAAGATTCATGGTTGTGGCGTAGACGGTTGGAACATATCAATTTTGATTTGCTTAACAAAATAGTTTCTAAAGACCTAGTCATCGGTTTTCCCAAAATCAAATTCACAAAGGATCACCTTTGTGATGCTTGTCAAATGGGGAAGCAAACAAGGATCTCATTCAAATCTAAAAACATTGTTTCAACTATGAGACCCCTTGAGTTCCTCCATATGGACCTCTTTGGACCATCTAGGGTTAAAAGCCTAGGTGGTAACTATTATGGTTTTGTAATAGTCGATGGCTTTTCTAGGTTTTGCTGGACTATTTTCTTAGCAAATAAGAGTGATACCTTTTCGGCCTTCAAAAGATTTGCTAAGTTATCTCAAAACAAGTTAAACACGAACATTATGTCAATTAGAAGTGATCATGGGTGTGAGTTTCAAAATCATTTGTTTGAAGCATTTTGTGAATCCCATGGAATTGATCATAATTTTTCCGCACCACGTACCCTGTTAGATGTCAAACATATTATATATTTGTATTCAATACTTGGCATTTTTCATTACTTTCCATGTGTAACTTGTTGATTTTAGTGGTGATTTGTGTTGTTCTTCAAACATTGGAATATACGTGTGGTGCTTGTAATTTGTGTTCTAGTGTGCAGGAATAGGCATGAAATGATCAAAAATGTAAGACACAAAGAGTGGATGCAAGCTGCCATAGAATCATGAAGCAACAACAGGGTGTTCACTTTGCGAACTCTGGCGAAGGTGCCAGCGAAGGTTCGCTTTGCAAACAGCAGCGAGGCTTCCAGCGAAGAGAGGCAGAAAGTTTCAGTTGGAAAAGAACCTAAAGGTCGCTTTGCAAACTCCCAGCGAATGTTCGCTGGTTTGCTCGCTTTGCGAAGGACCTGGCGAATGGAGGCAGTGGAAAATGGACCCTGAATTCGCTTTGCGAATGAACTGGCGAATGATTCGCTGTGTGAATGGATCGTTCGCAGTGCGAACCCACGACATCAGCCTGGGGCAGTTTAACTCTCTGAGGCACTTAAGGTGCCATTTTCTCTCATTCACTAGGCGAATGATTCATTCGCAGTGCGAATGCTGCAGAATTCAAGTGTTGTATAAATAGATTTTCACTTGTCTTGAAAGGGATCTTTTGCTATTTTCACCCAAAAACATAGTTTTCTGTCTTTTGATCATCCAAGAGGGAATTTTCACCTAGAGAAGCTGAAGTTACATCCATTCTCGATTATTCGACGTGGATGTTCATTCATCTCCTCTTGAAATTTGTCATCCAAGCTACCATGAGAATGAGTAGCTAAACACTCTTGTGTTGAGGTTAGATGTAGTTGATCTTGATAATATGTATTTCTTTTGATCTTTTGTATATGAACAAGGTTTTTGATCAATATAGATGAAGTTATTTGCTCTTAATGATTTATGTGTGGTTTGTATTGCTCTAGACATAGATTCTACAAATCATGACCTAATAATTTCATCTCTTTAAAACCAAACTCTAGACATAGATTTGGGATTTGTTATTCGCTTTGTGTTGATCTTAACGATTGTTGTTTCGATTGTTAGCGTGAGACATCATCTAACGGTCTAAACAACGATACTCACGACTTTGCTTTAGACATAAACTTAGTCAAGAGGATACGCGGTTGTATTGGTCGGAAACTAAGTTCATATGCGTGATTAATCGGATATATGTGAAAAGGATTAGCGAAACCTAACATTGACATGCTTTTCTAAGAACCTTACAAACTCTTTGCCACAAATTTACTCTTTGCTACCAATTAATGTTAACCGAAATCGAGAACCATTTGAAACTATTGAACTTAAAACATTCTAACTATTGAAAGGCAAGCATCTAATATCGGCAATCCCTGTGGAGACGATAAAAATACCCCCTAATACTGTTTCAACAAAATGGCGCCGTTGCCAGGGATTGTTCATTGATATTGCAAGCATTGCAATAGTTGTTTTGTTTTAAGCTTGTTAACTTTTTCTCGAACTTGTTAATTTGTTTTGTTTAGTGTGCAGACTTTGTTTTATGCGAGGGAAATTACCGGCGGACCAACTTCTGTTTGATCCTGAGATTGAAAGAACCGCTCGTAGAATCAATAGCAGAACGAGACGAAGGAGGCAACTAGCTAGACAAAAGCGAGAACAAGAGGGAAGTTCGACTTCTATACCGCCAACATTTCCACAGTTACTTCCAGCGATGGAACATCCACCACCACCACCACCACCTGCTTCTAGACCATGTACCAACAGTCCGAGACACAATGCACAGTTTGCTCGCAATGCGCAGAACGGTCGTCATTCAGAAATGAAGACTGGTATTCTCCAACTGCTATATCAAGGTCCTTTAACTGGTATGGATCATGAGGATCCTTTTACACATCTGACGAAGTTCTATGAGATTACGGGAGCAACTAGTGCGCCCGAAGCTGAAGAGGAATCTCTGTTTAAGAGACTATTCCCGCATTCCCTCATTGGGAAGGCCAAGGAATGGCATCTTGATCAGTCAACGGCAATAATGACGGATTGGAATGCACTTGAAGAAAAAATTTTGGAGCGATTTTTCCCACATACTCGTTTTATGGAGGCAAAGACCGCAATCGCAGTGTTCACACAAGGTGCCAACAAATCTCTCAATGAAGCGTGGGAGAGATTCAAATCTATGTTGAGGAAATGCAAGGGGCATGGCTTTGATGAATTGTCTCAAATTCATATTTTTCGGAATGGACTTCAACTTGTGCATAAAACCTTGTTGGATACCACCGCTGGTGAATCCTTAATGAGCAAAACTGCTGAAGAAGCCACTGCTATTATTGACAAGATGGCGTTGAATGATCATTAGGGAAGTCATAATCGTAGCCCTTCTCAAAGGACTCCTGGGGTTTTGGAACTGGGAACCAACGATGCTATACTTGCTCAAAACAAGTTATTATCCCAGCAAGTTGAGTTGTCGACGAAACAAATGTCTAAACTTCCGCAACAATTTAAAGAGATTCATGATTCTCCGAGCAAAAGTGTACAAGTAGCTTGTTGTGAATTGTGTAGGGGAGATCATCCTACCGGATATTGTCCTCCGGTTGTGGAGGAGGTAAATTATGCTGGAAATCCGACTCAAGGTTATCAAGGACGACCTCCGTACCAAAGTGCTCAACCACCGTACAAAAATCAACAAGGCTATCAACCTCGAAGCAACTACCAAAATCAACAAGGATGGAGACAAAATCCTTACCAACCACCCCAAGAGCAAAGTGGAAGTTCAAGAATGGAGGAGACTTTCACCAAATTCATGCAATTATCAATGGCAACTCAAAAGAGTACGGAAGCTTCGATTAAAAATCTTGAATCGCAAGTAGGGCAACTTGCCAAGCAATTAGCTGAAAACCAACCGAGGTCATCCTTCTCCGCTACCACTCAACCAAATCCCAAAGGGGAGTGTAAAGCCATTTTCACAAGAAGTGGGAGAACAATTGGAAGAGATGTTGAGCATGAGGTGGTAGTTGAAAAGGAAAATGATATTGTGTTGGAGGAAGTCGAAAAAAATGATGAAAATGAGGTAGTTGAAAAGAATGATGAAGAAGTGAGGAAGAAAAAAGAAAAAGAAAGAAAGGAGTTTGAGAAAGAAGTTTTACAAAGACGAATACCGTATCCCCCTACTCCAAAGAAAAAAGAGAATGATAGGCATTACGCAAGGTTTTTGGAGTTATTTAGTCGGTTGCAAGTAACCGTACCTTTCTCTGAAGCTCTTGAACAAATTCCTAGGTATGTCAAGTTCATGAAAGACATACTCATGAAAAAGAAGAGGTGCACTGACAAAAACAACATTGATCTTAATGCTGAGTGTAGTGTCGTCATCCAATGTGTGCTTCCGCGGAAAGAACAAGATCCAGGAAGAGTAGCTTTACCTATTACAATAGGTAATGATTTTCAAAGCAAAGCTTTGGTTGACATGGGTGCAAGCATCAATCTAATTCCCTTGTCGGTGGTGAACAGACTTGATAATATGACCATAAAATCAACAACCATGACCTTACAACTAGCGGATAAGTCTAGAACTCGTCTGTATGGTGTTGTGGAGGATGTGCTAGTAAAAGTGGATAAATTCTTCTTTCATGTTGATTTTGTGATTGTTGAAATGGATGAGGATGAAGATACACCGATTATATTGGCCCGACCATTCATGAAGACCGCCAAAATGTTGGTGGACGTTGATGAAGGATTAATGAAAGTGCGGATCAAGGAAAGTGGTATGGAGGAAGAAGCTTGTTTTACATTGTTCAAAGGAGTGATGTTTGTGAATCAAATGGATGAAGTCGTGCAAAAAGAAAAAGACTTGAAAAAAGAGAAGTTAGAAAGTGAAGCATTGGAAAAGAAAAAGGATGAAGATGCAAAGGTAGCTTTGATGAAGTCATGTTGGGATTGGTCGTTTTTAAAGAAAAGGAGACCAAAAACTGGGCACGATAACAGATGAGTTTGTGTGCGCGTAGCGTGTTCTTCTCGGGAGCCATTTCTTTAGCTGTTGTTTTCGAGGCGTCTAGTCTCTGGACCGTCGAGCTTAGCCGACGTTAAACAAGCGCTTATTGGGAGGCACCCCAACATTGTAAGTATTTATCGCTTTAATTGCTGTTTTAAATGATTTTAGATATTTGAATGATTGGCAAAGTGGCAGCAGGACAGAAAAAGAGAAAATTTTCAAAACTGTCTCATTCGCTGGCTCATTCGCACTGCGAGTCTGGGGCGAGCATTCGCCAGACAGTTCGCATTACGAACCCAGTGAGACAGGGCTTATGTTTTTGCTGCCACCTCATAAAATTTGGGGTTTTAATTAATTGGGTGGGCCAACACATAGGCCCAAGACCCATTTTAGTTGCTGAAGACTTGAAGGGAAAAACCCTAGTCCCACTTGCCTCTCTCATTCAATTAAAAGTCTCTCAAGAACTCTTTCTCTCTCACGTGCCTTTAGCTGCTCAAAATTTACGTGTTTTCTCCACCAATTTCCATATTCCAATTCAGGTTTGTATCTCCTTTCTTGATGCTTTCTGCTAGTTATTGTTAGGGTTGTGACTTGCATTAGAGGCATTTAGGAATTTAAGGTTTAAATTCTGTTGGAAGGTTTTCATGTTGAATTTTCTGCAACCCTTAGAATAGAAAGGACTTTGAGAATGATGCTCTGATGTGGACTGTGTGGCTGCTGTAATTTTTCAAAATTTTCGTGGCTTCGCTGGCCCCTTCGCAGTGTGAATCTGAGGCGAATGCTCTCCAGACTTCGCAGTGCGAGTATTACAGCGAACAGAGCAGACTTTGGATTTTTTTTTTTTTGAAGTTCACTTCTGATTTTGTTTGGTTTTTGATTTCTAATGAACTGTCTTGGTGTTTTGTGTTGTTTTATTTGTTGATGTGTGCAGATGGGTCCAAAAACTAACCCTGCTAAAAAGCAAAAGTCCTCCACATTGCGACAAGTGCTGATCCGGTTCGATGAAGCTCGATTTAGAGGTGCCACACAAGTTGCGAGATATCTGACATTGGAAAAAAGAACGATTCTAGCGGAAAAGAGGTTCATTTTAAGTGAACAGGGGAGTTATCGTTCGGTGGCCACTCTCTGGGAAGCAAAAAGTTTGAAACGGCTGATAACGTCAGTCGATAGTTATAATGTGGAAATTATCCGGGAGTTCTACGCGAACGCCCTTCCGGATGATGGCGACCTGTTCAGTTGGACGACTCAAGTTAGGGGAAAGACGGTGAGGTTTGACCGTATGACCATAAGCACTGTTCTTGGGAGCCCTCTGCCGTTACGAGCCAGTCAGATTGATGATTACCATAGGGATCTTCACCTTCACCGAGATATCCCTAAAATGACCAGAGATCTTTTGCGCCCGAGAGAGACTGTTGAACTCAACCCATCTGGGGTTGCGATTAGGTATAGGAAGGAGGACATGCAGCCCTTAGCTCAGCTCATATTGCTTTTGGTGGTTACCAATATCAAACCAAAGTCGCATTCCTCAACCGTCCCTATTCCTTTAGCTCACCTAGTCCATAGTATCTTGACAAATGTGCAGATTGATGTGGCGCGTATAATTGCCGATGAGATAAGGGCAATTGTGGAGAGCGGTTTAAGAGGTAACACTTCTAGGAAGAATGCTCCTCTCGCATTTCCTTGTCTTATCATGTCATTGTGTGCGGAGGCTGGAGTAGATTTGCCTACGCGACGCCAGGTTACGATACCGTCGGCTATCGATGATCGATATGTCGACAAATTCTGCAAGCCTAAGGGGGCTAGGGGTGAGTCGTCTGGTGCTGGTGCTGAGACCGGCACAAGTGGTGGAGATGCTTCTGGGTCGCATAATTTTTATCCTTATCAGCAAGAAATTTTCCAATATAACTGGGACTGGATGGCGGCTTCTCAGCGCGCCATGTTGGACTTACATGATTCTATGCAGGTACTCCAGCTTCAGATTCGAGATCCCACCGCAGAGCATTCTATGATGTCGAGGGAGCAGTTCCTCACACACGCTGGTTGGGCTGAGGCCAGGCCAGTATTCGGAGGGGGTGAAGATGCGGCTGGTCCTGCTGGTGATGATGCTGATGAGGAGGGGGATGGTGATGATGTGGAGGTATCTGGCTCTGAGGAGGGGGAGGATGACCAGGTGATCGAGGTGTATGCTACAGAGTCCGAGGAGGACTGATTTCTTTTGATAATGATGGTTTTGTACTTCCTTTGTGCTACAAAGTGAAGTTTTATCATGTTTTATTGTATTTTGTTTTATTTCAGTTTAGTAGTGATGTACTTTATCCATTGTGTTGGATTATTTTTGGTTGTATGATGTTTATGTATCCTTTGTTGGTACTTTTGACTCTGTAGGTGTGTTCACACCAGTACATTGCTATTATTATTAGTATTAGTATTTGATGTTTTTAGAAAAAAAAATTTGTTTTTATTTTACTAATATTTCGAGTTTTAATTATTATTAAGTGTTGAGTTCTTCAGTTTACGAATGCTCGACACTTAAATGGTTGGTATGCTTATGTGTAAAGAGTTGAATTCTTCAGTTTACGAATGTTCAACTCTTTGAATGTTAATATGTATTTTATTGTTTTATGTTGGTATGATTGTGAATATTTAATGTTTCCTTCTTTTGTTGATGGAACTTTGGAAGTTTAGGTTGGTGATTCTGGATCTTAAAAGAAAATTCTACCAAGTTAGATGGCGATGATAGTAATTTAAGCAAGATATTATCGGCAAGGTACATAGTTACCTAGTCTAGAATTTAGAGTGTAGTAGAATTTGTGTCTTTGTACAATTGGAAATTGTGTTTCTTGTTACAACTGTATTGATTGCTTATGTCATTTAGGTCCAAAAATCACAAAAGTGAGAAACCTCCAGGTTTTACTATATGCTTTGGATTGATGATAGATTTTGTTTATACTTTTAATTCATGCTTCATCTTGTGATGTGTGTGATTTTGTGGAAGTATTAGAAATAATCAAGGCACTTGTTGATTTTGAGCACAACCATTTCTTAAACAGTAATTTACCCATGAGTAGTGAGAATTTGTTAGCCCCTTTGTGCCTAAATTTGTTAGATCTCTTTCGGTGATGACTTGGTGTTGTACATGTTTTAAAAATCTTAGTCATCATTGAATTTTTGAGAGCGTCTAAAATTTTTTTTCTTCTTGAACCTGGAAACTTGTGTTTTAATTGACTCCCTTGCCTTAAAAAGCAAGGAACATTCACGAAGGTTAAGTCAAAAATAAGTTGGGGAGAATTAAATGGAGGATTGGTGAATTGCTCAAACTTGTGAAAACACTTAAGCAAGCATGAAATGAGAAGAGTATGTGAATATGTGTGTACAAAAGAGAAAAAGAATGCTTGCTTGAAAAAAAATAGATCCAATAATTGTGCAAGGAAGTTTGAGAAGGTGTGATAAAGAAAAATTGGTGAATGAAGTTGAGGTGTTGTGAATACTTTGTTTAGTGAATGTTCTTTTGCATCCATAATTTCGATTCAATGGCCGTTAGAAATGTCCCTTTATTGTTTACCCGACCAAGCTACAACCTTGAAGCCCTTAGTGATCTTGTGCTTCCATGATTTCTTTCGTGATCATTTAGATATTGTATGAATTGCTTAGTATTTACATCATTTGTCATTTAAGTGAAATTGTCTCATGCTTGTATGCACGTTTTCCTTCAATCCTTTTTCGAAGAGGAGTGTTAGAATGGCATGAGCATGATTATTTAGTTGTCTCTTGAAACATTGTTTGAAAGTTGTTTAAGAGTCAAGTTCTTTTACATTGTAAGTTCTTGGATTGTGTAATTGTTGCTTTGTTGTGATTGTTGTTTATTTGAGCCGTTTCTCTTGTCTTGGGTTGAATTAAATGCTCGAGCAAATCCTCTTGAGAGGCATACTTTGCTTGAGGATAAACGAAGAGTTAGTTGGGGAGAGTTTGTTAGATGTCAAACATATTATATATTTGTATTCAATACTTGGCATTTTTCATTACTTTCCATGTGTAGCTTGCTGATTTTAGTGGTGATTTGTGTTGTTCTTCAAACATTGGAATATACGTGTGGTGCTTGTAATTTGTGTGCTAGTGTGCAGGAATAGGCATGAAATGATCAAGAATGTAAGACACAAAGAGTGGATGCATGCTGCCATAGAATCATGAAGCAACAACAGGGTGTTCGCTTTGCAAACTTTGGCGAAGGTGCCAGCGAAGGTTCGCTTTGCGAGTAGCAGCGAGGCTTCCAGCGAAGAGAGGCAGAAAGTTTCAGTAGGAAAAGAACCTAAAGTTCGCTTTGCAAACTCCCAACAAATGTTCGCTGGTTTGCTCGCTTTGCGAAGGACCTGGCGAATGGAGACAGTGGAAAATGGACCCTGAATTAGCTTTGCGAATGAACTGGCGAATGATTCGCTGTGCGAATGGATCGTTCACAGTGCAAACCCACGACATCAGCCTGGGGCGGTTTAACTCTCTGAGGCACTTAAGGTGCCATTTTCTCTCATTCGCTAGGCGAATGATTCATTCGCAGTGCGAATGCTGCAGAATTCAAGTGTTGTATAAATAGATTTTCACTTGTCTTGAAAGGGATCTTTTGCTATTTTCACCCAAAAACATAGTTTTCTGTCTTTTGATCATCCAAGAGGGAATTTTCACCTAGAGAAGCTGAAGTCACATCCATTCTCGATTATTCGACGTGGATGGTCATTTATCTTCTCTTGAAACTTGTCATCCAAGCTACCATGAGAATGAGTAGCTAAACACTCTTGTGTTGAGGTTAGATGTAGTTGATCTTGATAATATGTATTTCTTTTGATCTTTTGTATATGAATAAGGTTTTTGATCAATATAGATGAAGTTATTTGCTCTTAATGATTTATGTGTGGTTTGTATTGCTCTAGACATAGATTCTACAAATCATGACCTAATAATTTCATCTCTTAAAAACCAAACTCTAGACATAGATTTGGGATTTGTTATTCGCTTTGTGTTGATCTTAACGATTGTTGTTTTGATTGTTAGCGTGAGACATCATCTAACGGTCTAAACAACGATACTCACGACTTTGCTTTAGACATAAACTTAGTCAAGTGGATACGCGGTTGTATTGGTCAGAAACTAAGTTCATATGCGTGATTAATCGGATATATGTGAAAAGGATTAGTGAAACCTAACCTTGACATGCTTTTCTAAAAACCTTACAAACTCTTTGCCAAAAATTTACTCTTTGCTACCAATTAATGTTAACCGAAATCGAGAACCATTTGAAACTATTGAACTTAAAACATTGTAACTATTGAAAGGCAAGCATTTAATATCGACAATCCCTGTGGAGGCGATAAAAACACCCCCCTAATATTGTTTCAACATACCCCTCAATAAAATGGGGTGATGGAACGTAAAAATAGAATTTTGGAGGAACTTGGAAGGACTATGATCAATGAAAGTGGACTTCCAAAATACTTTTGGGACGACGCCATCAGTACGGCTTGTTACGTTTTGAATAGGGTGCTCATTCGGCCTATTCTAAACAAGACACCGTATGAACTTTTAAAAGGGCGTAAGCCAAATATCTCTCACCTTCATGTCTTTGGTTGCAAGTGTTTTGTGTTGAACAATGGAAAAGAGACACTTGGTAAGTTTGATGCCAAGGCTGACGATGGTATTTTTATTGGATACTCTCAGCCAAGTAAAGCTTATAGAATTTATAATAAAAGGTTACGTATTGTTGAAGAGTCAGTGCATGTTACTTTTGATGAGTCTTATCCGAAAAATGACGGAGAAGGTAGTTCTTTTCATGGTGCAGGTGTATCTTCTGAAGACATACTCAAGGACGCTGATAAGGGAATTGATCAGCCTGAAGCAGTGCGTATTGAGGAGGAAAAGGATCACCAACCAATGAAGAGTGAAGAGGATCATCCAACTAATGAAGATGACCTTCCTCCAACATGGAAGTCTTCCAAAGACCATCCAATCGACAATATCATCGGTGATATCTCTAAGGGAGTAACCACTCGCTCTAAACTTAGTAACTTTTGTTATTACTCTGCTTTCGTGTCACAAGTTGAACCTAAAAACACAAAGGAGGCATTACTCGATGAGCATTGGTTTTTGTCAATGCAAGATGAACTAAACCAATTCAGGAGAAATGAGGTTTGGGACCTTGTCCCCCCTCCGTGAGATCATCGAGTAATCGGCACCCGATAGGTGTTTAGGAATAAACTTGATGAAAATGGAGTGATAACACGAAATAAAGTGCGGTTTATAGCACAAGGCTATAACCAAGAGGAAGGAATCGACTATGAGGAAACTTATGTGTCGGTTTCCCGACTCGAGGCCTATACGCCTTTTACTTGCTTATGCTTGCACTAAGAACTTAAAATTATTCCAAATGGATGTTAAAAGTGCTTTCCTTAATGGATATATAAATGAAGAGGTTTATGTTGCCCAACCTCCGGGTTTTGAATCCCATGAATACCCTGATCATGTCTACAAACTTAAGCGTGCTTTGTACGGACTTAAATAAGCCCCTAGGGCTTGGTATGAACGTCTAAGCAAATTTTTACTTGATCAACGGTATTCAAGAGGAAAGGTTGACACAACCCTCTTTATTAAACATCAAGGAAAACACTTAATCTTGGTACAAATTTATGTTGACGATATTATCTTTGGGTCTACTAATATGTCCTTGGTCAAGTAGTTTTCTAGTTTGATGCAGGGGGAGTTTGAAATGAGCATGATGGGGGAGCTTAACTATTTCCTCGGATTGCAAATTAAACAACTCGAAGAGGGCACATTCGTGAGTCAATCGAAATATTGTCTTGAGCTTCTCAAACATTTCGACATGCTAAACTGCAAAGCAATAGATACTCATATGCCTACATATGCCAATCTTGATCGTGATGAAAATGGTAAGGATGTAGAGGTAAAGAAGTATCGAGGTATGATTGGATCTCTTCTTTATCTTACCGCATCACGACCCGACATTATGTTTAGTGTATGCATGTGTGCGAGGTATCAATCACGTCCCAAGGAATCCCACCTAAAAGCAGTTAAGCGCATACTTCGATACCTTTCCGGTACTCCAAAGTATGGGTTGTGGTATTCTAAAGGTAGTGTTTGTTCCTTAGTTGGTTACTCCGATTCCGATTTTGCCAGATGCAAATCGGGTAAGAAAAGTACTAGTGGCACATGTCACTTTTTCGTAAATTCCTTGGTGAGTTGGCATAGCAAGAAACAGGTTCCCGTTGCCTTATCAACAGCTGAGGCAGAATACGTTCTCGCCGGTAGTTGTTGTGCTCAAGTCCTATGGCTTAAACAACAATTGCTTGATTTCAATTTAAAACTTGAGCGTATTCCCATTTTGTGCGATAACACTAGTGCTATTAACCTAACTAAGAACCCTGTATTACATTCACGCACTAAGCATATCGAAATACGTCATCATTTCCTTAGGGATCATGTAGAGAAAGGTGATGTGGTCTTTGAGCATGTTGATACTAAAAATCAACTTGCTGACATTTTTACAAAACCACTAGCCACAGAGCCTTTCTTTCACATCCGTAGGGAACTTGGCGTTCTCGACATCTCGGATCGTGTTTGATATTCCTCTAAGATAGTTGCTCTTCACATATACATATGCTTGGTTATGTTGTTGACTAACAATGCAAAGAGTTATTAAGCTATATGTAAGGGTTCTTATCATTTATCATGATCAAGGTAATATCGTTTCGCTTCAAAATTTTCTTTAAGTAAATGTACCATGTTGAGTGATAAAATTGATGTTTGTTGCATATATTAAGCCTACTTTATCCATTGAAATGTTTGTTGTTTGTGTTGGCTTCTTATTTATTCAACATCATTGCTTAAATGACACAAATATATGATTTTTGTAAAATTCTACTGTTTGAGTCGACTCAATCATGCCTTTGGTCGACTCTATCTCTTATTGCTTTGTTCACGATTGGAGCCGGGAATGCTCAGGTCGACTCTTTGGTCGACTCATAGCTTTATTTTTCAAAATTGTAGAAAATGTTACAGTGTGCGTCGACGCACACAGACCTAGAGGTCGACCTCTCGCTGAGAGATTTCGAAAAATCTCTTGGGCTTCGTGCATTTTGACCCATTTAATTGCTTTTTATGATTCTTTTGTGTCATTAACATAGCATGTGCATTGTATTAAGTCATTATATAGTTTCTCTCATCTCCTCCTCTTCCCTAAATCCTCTATAAACAAACCCTAACTCCACAACTCTTACCAACAACATTTGGGTTTCACACAACATTGAAGAAATTGGTTACTGTTCATCCTTCTCTAGCATCACCATCAATGGCTTCTCGAAGAATCACCCGGAAAAGAGTCATAAGAGAGCCTTCATCTCAAGCAGGTCCTTCCCAACTTCCTCTCAATCCACCGGTAACACTTTCCTCTCTTGTATCTGATGAATTTGCTGCTCTATATGAGAAAAAGTTGAGTAAACGATCTATTATCAAGCAATTTGTTTACTATCGTCGTATCGTTGAACGCATGCATTTAGAAGAAGTCATAAAGTTATTGGATTTTCAGAATTTCAAAGGATTTTTGGAATGTGACACCAAATACAATGAGGATTTGGTTAGGATCTTTTATTCTGGTTTAATGGGTAAATTTGATGGTTACATGTTTAATTGCAAGCTAAGGAATAAGGTTATTGCTATCAATGACTCTACTTGGAGAGATTTGTTCAATATGCCTCTGCTCAATGCTCAGCCCACCGAACATGCAACTGATACAAGTACTGTTAAGGATTATGATTTTAAGAAAGAACTAAATTCTATACTGAAGAGACCATATTCGGATACTGTTGTGGCGAGCAATTTATTTCCTAAATCAGTAACAATAGGGAAACTGACTCCCGTTGCCAGGATCTTACAGTGGATCGTCTCTCATATTCTTAGACCAAAGAAAGGCGACTATTCCAGGGTGGATCAGCCCGAGGTTCACTTGATGTACATTCTGAAGAATAAAATAAGGATTAGCTGGCCTTATTACGTTGCAAGCATAATGTATGCTCTCCGTGATTCTGGTAGAGGGACCGCGTTATCCTACGCTTCCTTTATTCAAAAGGTGATCAACCATGCAGAGATCCGTGTTCCTAGTATTCCGTACAGGTCACTCACCGCAAATGAAGAATTCTGTCAGAAGACATTGACTATGATGGGACACATTTGGGATGTCAAAGATAAAAAGTATAAGTATGTTGTGAAATCAAACACTGCTGTTTTGGAGGAATCTGATGAAGAAGATGAGGAAGAAGAAGAAGGGGAAGAAGAAGAAGAAGAAGAAGAGGAAGAACAAAACGATGACGAAGAAGAACAAAGTGAGCATGACCAAGGAAATTAAATGGATATTGGTGTTGAAGATAATAGTGCTTGGATGCCTCACTCATCTGCCATGGTGTCTGAGGAAGACCAAGGATGGAATCAATGGCAATATACGGGTACTTACGTGTCTCAATCTTCTCCAATGGAAGTTGGGATTGACCAAGGCTGGGGTCAATGGCAATATACTGGCTGGACCACTCTTGGTTCTAACTATATGCCATCAACTCAAGGATTGGATTATCAAGAGTCCTCTTATACTCCTCCATCACCTCCACGTCCTCAACAAAATAATGAGGATATTCTTGAACTCGTGAGGACTATGCAACTTGGCCAACATCGGTTTGCCACAGCTCAAGAGGAACGGTTCAAGTCTTTGCACGAAGAAATTCAAACGCACACCAACAACTTTGATTCTTTTGCCATTAATGTGATAGGAAGATTCAACACTCTGGATGAGACATCTGCTAATCAGCACCGTGCTCTTACAAACAATTTCAACATTTTGAATCAAACAGTATTGGAAATGACTGAGCAATTGGACGTGCAACCTCCACCACCTCCTCATACTTACCAGTTTTGCGAAAGAGGCCACTCATTTAGGGGGAGGAGGCCTTGAGGACCTTTGTTGCATCTCTCATCATATCTATTAGTGCTTTGTTTCTTGCATTGTTTGTTTTGTTTATGACTCTACTATGTTGCTTTTCGTTGTGTTTTCTTTCTTTTCGTGATCTTGTACTTCTATTTTCCGGCTTCTCTATGTCGTAACAATGTACTGCTATAAACTTTGTGTTCCTTAAGCATTTTGGTTTGGTTTATTAGTATTATGTTTCTATTTATCTCTCATTCTGTTCATTAACTTGCATTTTATGTGGTTGTGCTTTAATGGTTACGCGTTGCAATTATGTAAACAAATGCTGCTTTCAATCTTCTATTCTTGATATGTTTATCTTTCTCTCTTTTTGATGTTGTCAAAGAGGGAGAAGACACGGGAAATAACAGGTGGAAATAACAGGTATTGAGAATGATCAAACAACAATGAATGCATAAAGTCAGGGGGAGGATGATACCTTAGTTTGACCTTTTTGCCACTATTTTGCCATCATAAAAAAGGGGGAGTATGTGAGGGGAAGTTCTCTCTACACTTGATTTTAATGATGTCAAAACTATCATGCTTAGCATATATAGAATTCACATGAAGAATATCATATACAATGTACATTAGGTGTTCTAAGTATGTTTGATCATGTTGGCAATGCTCTAGGTGCATTAGGTATGGTTGAAAACCTTTAGGAAAGTCAAAATGATGATTTTTGCATGTTTCAAGGGTGTGAGTCGACTCACAACCCTGTTCTGGTCGACCCAGACAGGTTATATTTTTTTATGTCAGCAGCGGGGATGCTCGTGTCGACCCTCCGGTCGACTCATACAATCTGCGTTTGTGATTGTGAAAAACTGGGAGCAATGCGTCGACGCATACCCTATTTAGGTCGACGCAAAGGTTGATTTTCTGCGCAGATTTGCCAACTGCCTTGCTCAGGTCAACCTCCTCACATGCATAGGTCGACCGTTCGCTGTTTTGCACCTATTTTGTGATGTGTTATTCACTTCAAATTTTTGTTATTCCTGTTATGTTTTCTAGGATACTATATATATTGTTTTGGCTCATTTTTTACATACATACACAAAAATAAGAAACGTGAAAATTTACATTGATATTTCTCTTCATCTTCATCTTCAACCTTACATTCTCTAACATCTACACATAACTATTTTTGTTAGTGTTGTGTATTTTTGAAGTGATAAGGTTCAGGCCTAGGTGTGTGGATCCTACGTGCTGGGTTGAGAATTAATGGGTGTTTCTTGAATAAAACCCTAGGTTTTGTCCTCCAAGAATCAAGGAGATTTTGCATAAACTGTTTCATTCTACAAATATTCAACCATGCGAAGGTAACCAAAGAACAGAGTGTTTCGTTTGGTTTAGTAGCTACTGTCGGAGGATCGTAGAAGAAAGGTTTGGGGATCAAAATGTGGTAGATCAAAATTGACCGAGTGAAGGTGACTGAAGAATGGTGGTTTCTTGCAGTCTAGTAGCGTGAGACGGTGATTTGTTCAACCAAATTCGTGGCACTTGATTCGTCTTGAATCAAGGGAAGAGAAGACTCTGCATCAACAATCAAAGATGTTTGAAAGTTTGGATGTTCGTTGTTTTTATCTTGTATAAACTCAATTGCAACGGTAATATATATATATATATATATATATATATATATATATATATATATATCAATTCCATTTGTGGAATTGGGGGCAGAGGTACCCATAGCGAGGACGATTAGGGAACTGCCTAATCAAATCATGTTTGTCCTCTCTTTCCCTTAACTCTTTAAGTTTGATATCATTCGAATTTGCGAAGTTTAAATTGATCAAAATTTCTGAGCTAGTGATATATTGAGCTGTTAAACTATTTTGTAAATCTGATACAATCCCTTGGATTGTATTTAGGAGCAGCTCAACATCACATTACTTTGAAATCTGCACTTAGTGTGTTTTACCCACACCAAGTGTTCGATAATTTGTTTCAACACAAAATCAAACGCTTTTGCAATCAATTGTTTGTCGATTTATCTCGTTGGATTGGATTAACCATCAAGCAAGTAAAACATTGTTGATTGCATTTAAATTGTGTTAATCAATCTGAATTTTTCTCATCCGTAATTCATTCCTAATATTGTCGTGCATATCTGATCCCTCTAGTAGAGGTTCGTTGTAGACGTAATTCAGTGGCCGCTTCCGTCAAACTTTTTAAAACCAATTTTTGAAAAGCCATTTGCGTGTAAAACTCGAGGGATCTATTCAACCCCCCTTGTAGATCCTAGCCATCGTCTAACAAGTGTTGGATTGAAGAAGATGTTTTGGGCAGAGGCTGTTTTGACAACAACTTATCTGATTAATAGATGTCCCTCGACTGCCTTGGGAATGAAGACAGCTGAAGAAGTTTGGTGGGGTCAACCACCAGATCTCGACAAACTGATAGTATTTGACTCTTTAGTCTATGCTCACATTAGGCAAGACAAGGTCGAACCTAGAGCTCTGAGATGCATGTTCCTTGGATATCTTGAGGGAGTCAAAGTCTATAGGTTGTGGTGCCTCGAACTAGGTCACAGAAGATGTATCACAAGTCGTGATGTAGTTTTCAATGAAGTCGAGATGGCGTTCAAGAAAACTGGTGATGCTGGTATAAGTGCAGAAATCTCTGAAGAGGAGCTGGAACAGGTAGAGGTTCCTGTCGAGGTGGAGCATAGTGATGCTGAAGTGCATAACTCAGATGAAGTCGAAGAAGAAGAGCAAGATGCTGAAGAGACTAAGGAAACTGTCGATGACTACCTACTGGCAAGAGATATGTCGAAAAGAGTCATCAAGCCACCTCAGAGACTTGGTTATGCAGATCTTATAGCTTTTTCCTTAATCTCTGCAAGTGGGGTACTTGAGGAAGAACCTAGAGGTTACAAGGAAGCTGTTAGGAGTCAAAATAAGTCTGAATGGCGAAAAGCCATGGATGACGAGATGAAATCTCTTCATGATAACAACATCTGGGAGCTGATTGAGAAACCCGCAGGAGCCATGTTAGTCAATTGTAAGTGAATTTTCAAGGTCAAGGAAGGAATCAAAAAAGTGATGTTGAAGCACTTTAAGGCAAGGTTGGTTGCTAGGGGGTTCAACCAGAAAGAAGGTGTCAACTTCAATGATGTGTTCTCACTTGTTGTAAAGCATAGTTCCATTAGAATGTTGTTAGCCATGGTGGCGAAGTTCGATCTGGAACTTGAACAAATGGATGTGAAGACAACTTTCCTGTATGGTGATCTAGATGAAACGATCCTAATGCGGAAACCTGAAGGGTATGCAGAAAAGGATAAGGAAGATTATGTGTGCAAGCTGAATAGGTCTTTGTATGGCCTGAAACAATCTCCTCGACAGTGGAACAGGAAATTCGACAAGTTCATGGAACACATTAGTTTCACTAGGAGCCAGTTCGATCACCGTGTTTACTTCAGATTTTGACCTGGAAACTCACTTGTTATTTTATTGCTTTATGTGGATGATATCCTCATAGCTAGAAACATTGTCGAGGATGTAATGAAGGTGAAGGTTGAACTCAATAAGGAGTTCGAAATGAAGAATCTGGGAGCTGCCACCAGGATTCTTGGGATTGACATCCGGAGAGATAGAAAGCAGTCAAAATTATGCTTATCTCAAGAGACATACCTACGAAAGATTCTCAACAAGTTTGGTATGTTGAATTCAAAGCCTGCTATGACTTCAATAAATCCTCAATTTAAGCTTAATACTACTCAAAGTCTGAGTACTGAAGCTGAAAGAATCTATATAAGTAGCATTCCATATGCTAGTATAGTAGGTTCTTTAATGTATGCAATGGTCTATACGAGGCCAGACATAGCGTATAGAGTGAGCCTTGTAAGCAGGTATATGTCCAATCCTGGAAAGGTGCACTGACAAGCATTAAAATGGATTCTTAGGTACATAAATGGGTCTCTGAGTCAAGTCCTGATTTATGGTGGAGCCTGTGATGATGATAGCAAAGTCGAAATCAAAGGATTTGTCGACTCTGATTATGCAGGTTGTATGGATTCCAGAAAATCTATTTTTTGGATATGTATTCATTATGTTCGGCACATCAATCAGTTGGAAAGCAAAACTTCAAAAGGTTGTTGCCTTATCAACCACTGAAGCAAAATATATTGCCCTCGCTGAAGTTGTGAAAGAAGAATTGTGGCTTGAAGGTTTTGCAAAGGAGCTGAAACTTCAAGGTCGAGTTATCACTGTTAAATGTGATAGTCAAAGTGCAATACACCTGTCGAAGAATTCAGCCTATGCGAACCAAGTACATCGATGTAAGGCTGCACTTCTTCAAAGAGATAATCGAGCGTGGGAAAGTCCAAATGTTGAAGGTCTCGACTGATGGCAATGCTGATGATATGATCACCAAGATATTACCGAGCTGCAAGTTTTTCCACTATATGCAGTTGATAAAGTTGCATGATGAAAGCTAGTTTATTCCTTCTTATTGTAGAGTTTGTTCCAAGGTGGAGATTTGTGAAATATTGGATCAAACTCTAGCGCTGTCGATGAGGATGTTGTCAGCAGGGATAACTTTCAGGTTTCAACAAGAGACAAGCATGAAGTTGAAGCTGGTTCACATGTTGACGTCGAAGTGTTACATGCTGTAGTCGAAGTTAGTTCTAGTATGTAATGTCGAAATGTAATGTCGAATTATGCCTTGTGTTATGGATCCAATTGTTTAGGTTAGCTTGTTATTTAAGTTAACTTAGTAGCCTATAAATAGGCTAGATATCTCACGTTGTTGAGAGAGGCCAATTGTGTTATTTACTTGTAATCATTTGTACCCTAATTGAGTAAGTGAATAGAAAATAGTTTAACCAAAATCCTATTCTCCTTCTTTCTTCTTTATTCTTTCTACTCTCTCTCTCTCTTTGTTCTAACCGTTTCATTGTTCACCTAAAAAACTCCGTTTCTCAATCAAGAATTTGTTAATTGGTATTGTTTGTTATAAGATAATGAAAGATGTATTCATAATCTTTCTTAGTGACATTTAGTTTTTACCAAAAAAAAAGCAAATTAACTAGAATAACACTTCAATTTAGTGGCATTCCAAGTCTTCAAGATGAGTTATTCGTACAAAGTTTCAAGGGCGCAAGTCCTTTGCCCATGCTAGCAAAAACTTTGTAGTTCAGTTTTTCCCCCAAAATAATATGTTCCATTCGAGATCCAGAAATGGATGCTCTAACTCCGCCTAGGAAGCAAAACAATAGATAGTTGGATAACTGATGATCTTGAATGGTGACTCTGATCGCCTTTACAGTGGCCTGAGAACGACCTGCTTCGTTAGCACTCCAACGCCCAAATTAATTCAAAATTCAAGATGAGTATAACGAAAGTACAAATTAATATTGATTAAGCATTTTTATACTTTGAACTGTTTTTATACTTTGTGTCAAGTAGAAAAGATATGAGATTGATTAAGCGTTCGTCCGGTACATAAAAAAAAATTATCCAAAAAATTCAAATACATTTTTTTAAGGAGAAATTATCAATTAATGAGTTTGTTTTATAATTAAGTTGGAGGACTTTTAATTAAAAAAAAAAGTGTTTTGGTGGAGTTTCTCTTTGGTCCCTCTTAATTTTATAGGAAGTTTCTCTTTAGTCTCTTAACTAAAAAACATTACATGGTGATCCCTTAACTTCACTTCCGTTACATAGTTTGGTCCTTTCCGTTAGTTTATATTGAAAAAACGTTAAAATATGTCATGTTGGACTATTTACATCTGTTTATTGGGAAAAATAGTAAACAACCTCTGGTCTATCAATTTTGTATAAAATCGAGTAACTTGCAGGATCGACCATATTAAATCCAAGGATATGTGCTATATTGGTTTCTTGAATCAAGCTTCTTGAATCAATCCATTATTGTAAATGGATCAATATGGTGTATTTGAGACCCTCAAATCATGTCTTGAGGTCTTGGTTCATGTTTTGTTCCAAAAGTCAACTTAGGGGTGAATTAGGTCAAGAAACCCTAATTCCCGATTTTTGATGAATGCTTCCCCTGAGGCTAAATTGACTTGATGATTGGGTCCATGAGGTCCCGTGGAGTACCTTGGGTTGTGCTTTGAAGCATTGGCTCATGCCCAGATGAAAATTTTCATCTGGAGGCCTCAGTCGATCAAAACCCTAATTTGCTGATACTGGCAATCTTGAGGCTTGATCTACTTGGAATGCTGCAACCTTGTGCTTGATTCTTGATGTGGGAGTCCTCTTGATCCCTTATAGGTGTTTGAGAGGTTAGATAAGTTGAAGATCATGTCATTCCTTGATTGATCCTTTCTCTAAGTGCTCGGAGAGGGCTTAAAACCCTAATTTTTTATTGTGGTGAACGCTCAACCATCTTTGAGGAGATTGATGAGGCATGAAAGTACATTCATATTGTGATGATGATTTGCACAATGATGGGAAATCTTGGTGGTCAAAATTTGGGGTATGACACTCTGGCCTCTTCGTCTTGTGTTTTGAACAATTTTCGCCCTGTAGGCAATTTTTCAACAACTTTTGTCTTTCTCTTTCCGTTGCTTTCGGCATGTATGTTCGTACTTGATTCAGCCTTATCTTTCGATTCAGCCTCCCTTTGGGCTTTCCTCCTTCGCTGCTTCTTCCTCCACTGCGACCTCGACATAGGATTTTTACCTTTGTAGTTCTCAGAAATGTGGGCCAATTTGTTGGAGGATTGAAATTCCTTGCGATAGGTAATTGAAGAGCCCCTGTTGACGTCGAAGTCTTTCCACTTCTGCTGGCCTTTCTTCCTATTCTCATTTGGTTTTACCCATTTGCCGTTAGAAAGTTCAGGAAAAGGTTTAAACGTAGCAGGCCTTGCCCCTGGCACTCTAGCCTTTGGCTATTCCTGGTTCGACGCTGACCTCCTAGGGTCGAAACTCCGCGGGCCGTGATGGGTTTTCTCCCACTTTTGCTTGGTCTTTCGTACTCCTTCAAGATTCTGCGCTTCTTTTTTGTCAAATACAACGCTACACCTGGGGCAGAGCATGACTTCAGATCCCTTCCTTTGACACCTGTGCATAAAGTCAATAAAATTTTCTTCCTCTTTTGAGAAGGCCAGCTTGTTATACTCTTCCTGTCGGCGTTCATCACCGACTTCCATTGGTGACTCCTGAGAAATCTCCACCATATTAACTTCCATTTTGATATCCTCAGTGATGCCAAGCTTGCTCAATTCCACCTGTATGCCCTCAGCAGCCTTATCCATCTGCACGAAACCGTCACCGATTTCTTTTATTACCAACATCCACTGGGAATCCTTAGTAACTCCCTTGTCGGCTCCTACAATGACCTCAACACCATCAATAGCGTTGTTGGTGAAACTTTCAACAGACCCGGTAGGAAAACTCCTTATGAATTCTTGGTCGAGATTTTTAGTAACCCTGACCATGACTGCCTCGTTGTTGAAATCATCAGTGATTTCGATCATATTGACATCATTGTTGAGGCCTTCAGTAACCTCGACCATATGGACCTCTGTTGGCTCAGTATAATGAGCATCAGCTACTGGTAGGGGGTCTGAATCGATCTTCATCTGATTTTTGGACTTCTCTCTGAACTTCAGCCTTTCTTCTTGGATTGCGTTCTGAACAAGATCCCTGAAAAGAAAATATTGAAAAGTCTTATGACCCAAGAAATTATGATATTTACAAAACCCTCTTTTTTTCCTTTGTTTTAAAGGAGGCATTTTAGCACCAGGAGACACTATCATTTTACCGTCCTTAACTAACAAATCGAAAATTTCGTCACATTTAGTAGCGTCGAAAGTATAAGTTTTCTTGGGGAATTTGTCATTTTTCTCTGGTTCGACAGGATTTTTTCCATTCGAAGGGGCCAATAACTTACAAGAGTAAGGTGGGCCTTGTTTCAGTTCAGCAAGATCGATCTCGCCTTCGTCAAAACTTTCTGGCTCATTATAGTATTTTTCATCTTCGTCATTAACTTCGACGTAAGCCACCCTTTTGTTCTTATTCGCCCTGGCCTTTTCTTCTTTTAGGCGTTCTAGTTGTCGAACTCTATCAGCTAATTGGGCCATATCTCTTAGATATTGAGTATCTAATTTCTTTCTAATAGAATAATCAAGGCCTCCAGCGGCCATTTCGACTAACTCATGCTCAGGTACCTGTGTAAAGCATCTAACTTTGAGCAGTCGGAATCTATTTAAGTTGTCATCTATTGGCTCGGTGAATTTACGTTTATACTAGCCAACTCTTTCAGACTAATCTTCATTTGTCCCATATAGAATTGCTCATGAAACAGTCGTTCTAACTGGGTCGAATTGTGTATCGAATTAGGCGGCAAAGTTGTAAACCACGTGAAGGCATTCTTTGTTAGAGAACTTGGGAAGTATTTTATCCTAAGGTTCTCATTATTCGCGATTTCTCCAGCCTCTATCACATATCTGGCCACGTGTTCGACAGTGGACTCGGTGGTGTCCCCAGAGAACTTAGTGAACTTAGGGACCTTCATTCTAGGGGGTAACTCCGACTGAAGAATGTATTCTGACAATGGAGATGTATAATTTGGCCTTCACAGGCCAAAGTTTACCCTATTTTGGACCATAATCCTTTCGACCATGGCTACCAGATTGTTGTCTGTTGCCATATCATTCTGTCGAACTTGTTGTACGACGTGGTCAACATCTTGATTTTTATTAACCAAAACCACTCTTGGCTGTTCTCCTACAGGGATTTGTGGTTGAATCCTAGTGGGTTCGAATACTCCCTGGTTTGGTACATTCGCCTGAGGTATATTTCCTAGATTTTGTTGGTTTTAGTTAATATTGGGGTCCTCTTCGAATACCACCCCTTGGTTTCCTGCGATATACTCTCTCTGAGGGTGTTGATGAGGGTTAGGCACACCAAAGAAATCCGCAAGGCGCGTCATCTACGCAGCCATTTGTTGATTGGTCTGGGTAGTATTTTGAATTAAAGGCTAGAAGATTTCCCCTATGGGTTGGGACATCATTTAGACCATTTGGTGGTTACTTTCGTCCATTTGCTATCTTAAATAGGCTGCAGTGGTATTCGTCAGGCCTGGCATTTGGGTTGAATATCCCATCCCTAAAGATTGACTATTCCGACCCATATTAATCCCAGATCCTGACCCTTGTAAAGGTGGTGTCATTACGGGTTCTGAATATACTGGGGGGGCATTTTGCAAATTTACCATCATCGAAGTTGGCATCCCATAAGGCTGTTCTCGACCGTTTAAAGGCATCAAAAAACTCAGTGGCGGAAACTGTCGATATGTAGACGTTCCTATTGGTGGGGGAGTCATTGGGGGTCCCCTTGGCCTAATATTAGTCAAAATTGGTTCAGTATGGGAAATCGAATGTGTTGGTGTCGAACTCGCCATAGATGGCATAGTTTCATATACAGAAGCAGGAACCGTGGGTCCTCCAGTCGAAGACCCTGAAACTGGTTCTGCATTGACACCTGACATAGTTTGAGGATTCGAACTATTTGGTTGATTAATACTTGCCATTTTCCTCGTATACTTTCTTTTTGGTCTTTCTTCGTTTGCAGGGGCTACTTTCCCACTTCTTAATAACATACAACGAAGTACTCGACGCAAAAAAGATAATAAAAAACACAGAGTTATACGTTTCGCAAAAAATTCGTTTAGCACGGTCCCACTGGGCGTGCCAATTTGTTTACTGGGAAAAATAGTAAAAAAACCCATCGTCTATCAATTTTGTATAAAATCGAGTAACTTGCAGGATCGACCATACTAAATCCTAGGACATGTGCTAAATTGGTTTCTTGTGTAGTTTCTAAAAGAATGTCAAGAATACTTTGACAGCGTAAGTAAGTGAAAAAAGGACTTCTTCAAGAAATATAAATTAACTGAAAAGTAAAAAAGGCTTTAAAAAGGGGTTTTAAATCAAAAAGGCTGGTAAATGCAGAAGTTTAACTTGCATGAAATGAAAAGAGACTTTAATAAAAGAAAGTTATTAAAATTGCATTGAATTGTAAAAGTGGTGTTACATTAACATACATTCTCACACGCTCTTTTCTCTACGCTGGTACTTTAAGCACACTGAGTTTTTTGTATACAGTTGAACAAACAAAAATCCATTCCTAAAACTTGCTATTTATAATAGTTAAAAATAACTACCCACTAACGGGCTACTAATCAGGGCGAAACACATGGCGTCGTGCATGTCTTTACCTCTTGGATGAACGCCACATGTCCTCCTTCAGAATCGGATAGGAATAACTGTTCCCTCCTATTTTTGAATTCAAATCTTCGCGTCGAACGGTACCCCTTAGCCTTCCGTCAAAAAGTCCTTCCAAACTCTTAGAAATATTTCTAAGTCTTTTAAATCCTCTCTTCTCTGCAGAAGGATAGCTTTCGACTAGATTTTTTGATAGCAATATCTCTGTCGAAGCCTCATAGAACTTCAGAAATTCCATCTCTTAGGAAAAACTCTCAACCCCACATTAGGCATCGAAGTTAGGAGCTAACAAATTGCCCCCTAAAAATGTCTTTTTCGACGTCACTGAAGAAAAGGGCATTTTTTTACAATGGCATTTGACGCCTTATTTCCACCTTACGTGGGTGTTGATAAAACTAGAACTTCCATGTTCTACAAACTGTTCAGTTTCTTCTGAACCACTCCATGACGTCATGGTCATCATGACAATCTCTGAAAAAATCTCCTCAAAGCGCACCAAATCCACTAACCATCATCATACCTCCTAAAGTCTAAGAGATAGTGGGGTATAGGCAGTAACTGCCACCGTCCCATCTATCGTTCCCAACGAGACACGTGTCTCACTACAACACTAGCCCTTTAATGCTGATTTGAGGTCGGCTGATATTCCATAGCCTTTAAATAGTCTCTCTCTAAACCATTTTTTCTTTTTACGCTTCAAAACTCTTTGCCCTCTTTCCAGCTTCTTCACTCTTAGAAAACAAACCCAAATTTCTTGTTCTTCAACAACGGCATCTTCAACCTCCAACATCAAAGACTCCAGGAAAATCAAAAAACCAAAAGAGCCAAAGACTCAATCTCAACTTCCTCCTTTTGCTACGCTTGCTGGGCCAAAGATAGTGAATAATCTGCAATGCATCCCAGAACCACTTGAGAAAGAGAAGAGACGTATCAACGAATCCCAGGTATTAATCCCTGTTCTTGTCTCTGGTAAGCCATATGCTTTATCTGGTCCTCTTTCTGCTCTAGATACATATTATGAGAAACTTAGCAAGTATTTCCCTTCCTACCATAAGACCAAACCCATAGGGCAAGCTAATAAATCTAAAGTAGAAGCCAATTCTCCTAACATTGTAGCTCTCAATAACATAGACTTTACGTTATATGAATGACAGATCTAGGATATTTAGGGCAACTCCATCCTTCAAAGATTCTGACCTTTATCTAAACTGGCTCACCAAGGTAGAGAAGGTTAAAGCCCAAACCTGGAAAGATTTAGGGATTTACGACCTGATTATGCTGTTGAAAACAGGGCCTGCATACTGTTCGACCATGCTAGTTTCATATCTTTACTTTTGGGATAACACCCACTATACTTTTCATCTCCCTTGTGGGATGATGACCCCAACACTATTTGATGTAGCCGCTATCACAGGGCTAAAACCAACTGGGAAGCCTTATGACCCAGAACTAGACTCTGAGGACCAAATAGGCGTTGCATCTGCCAATCTACTTACACGAACTTCATCAAACACTATTATGACCCCAAAACCATTGATGTCACTGACCAAGAGCATATAGATTTTCTTACTGTTTGGCTGACACACTGCGTGTTCTGCTCGAGATCCCTGCAAGTGGCCAAAAAATTCCTCACACTTGCCACTCAACTTCACAACGGTCGAGACGTTTGTCTGAGCGAAATGATTTTGGGACACCTCTATGAGTCCTTGAGTGAAGGTGTCACTCAACTCAAAGAGCTAGCTGCAGGGGGGAAAACTGTTACTGTCGGGGCCTTTCTGGCTGCTTCAACTATGGCTAAATGCCTCGTTCGAAGCCAGCCTTCCAAACAAAGGATCTGTCAAAGAGGATGCCAAAGAAATCAAAGACCGACGAGTCGAAGGGACCCGCTTGGTGAAACTAACTCCCAACGAAGAGAGCTAATTACTCAGGCCAGCATTTCTTAGCTTCATCAAGATGTTTTCCAAATGCCATGAGTTTACTTCAAGCATGGCCCCTTTCACTGAAAGGAAGTATGGCCCTGAGCGGTTCACTAGGCCTTTCCCTACCTTAGACAAAGCCCAAGAAGAAGAATCAAAGTTGATCTGGGAGGATTTTCTGATACCAAGACTTTTGACCCTTCGACTTAATCTGGAACGAGGTCAAGTTTCTTTGATTGCTTACCAACCCAATCTGGTTACTCGTCAGTTTGGTTTGGTCCAAACCCTCCCAAGATGCTTATATGAGAAGAAAGTACATCTCCTCCTCCATCACACCAGCTATACTGAGGAGATGGCCTCGACACAGATGGCTCGCCATGCATACAAAGCGTCCCTTTCTCCGATCAACTTTGAGCCTAGTTGTTTCTACACTCAAGAATTCAACACGTGGTGGTCGAAGTATTATACTGAGAAGTTCTTTGATGTTTCTTCCTTCACTCAGCTGATTGATGAAGCTTTTCTCTCTGTGCAGGAGAAAACCAAGAAAGGTAATTCTACGCACATCAAGGAAATCCAGTCATTCCAAAAGTTCTTTAAAACTATTTATCGCCCAGATGATCTTAGTCGAACCGTCTGCGAGGCTGCTGTTACTCTGAAGGAATTTTTTTAAAGAAAATAGAGAGTTTGAAACTCCCTTCGTGCGTGCCGCCTGAGCGACGCTACGAAATGGCTTTTGAATTATTTCCTCTCAATTTCCCTCGACTGCCATGTGCTGATTTTGGAGTGGCCCTTGCCCCTCCATTTCCAGACTGGTTTGTCTGTGGGGATTCTATAAAGATCCTTCTTCAGCAGTCAAAACCAAAAGCTCAGCGGGTGGTTGCGACTAAGTACAACCTAGATAGTTTCAAAGGACCACTTCATATCGGTATCGAAGATGTTCGCATCGAATCAGAAATTTATGAAGGTGTGGAATGAATATTTTCAAATTTTAGATTTCCCTTACTCGACTTTTCGTACTGACTTGCAATTATTTTGTTTATTTTCAGCTATCAAACCAAAGAAACCTGCCGTCAAAAGACCAGTCGAAGAAGAGAACAAGCCAGCCACAAGGGTAACTTTTGCTCACTAAATTTTCCCGTGCTGTGTATAGTTATGCCATCTAACACTTTGACTTTTTCTTAGAGTTCTCGATGACCACCTCCTACTCCTCAAAAGAAGAAGTCTAAAAGGGCTACTGCCCAAATTGTGCTTAAATAGGATGACGACGATCACTCTCCACCTGAGGATCAAAAAACTAAAAAGAGGAAGAAACAACTTAGGATCACTGAGACTTCAAGTCAGCCTAAGGTAAAGGCAGCAAAGGTCTCTCAAGCATCTACTACTCGAAGCGACTTGGAGTCTTCCCCTCAGGGTACGTCGATGGCAACTCTGGTTCAGCTTGAAAGTGACAACTCCAGCCTTGGAGTCGAAGAACTTAAGGTAATTGAAATCTCCCTTAAATTGTCTACCTTACTAGCCTTCTCTTGTTTTAACCTAATCTTATTTACTTTGTCATTTCAGGATGGTACAGGTACCTCGACCCAACCAACAGCCAAATCTCCTTCTCCAACTACTCTCTTTGACGTAGTTTCAAGGAAATGTTCAATGGGTGAGATCAATAAACCTGCTGAAAAAGAAATCCCGACTTTGTCTGCACGGACCACCACTCAACAATCTCAAACAAGTGGCTTTGAGCATGAGGAGGAACATGACCAAAGCATTCCTGAAGAGGTGAATACAGAAACAGCGTTATGGACGAAGGCAATACCCTGGTTTAGAAATCTTCTGAGAATGACTCCCCAGTGGTCGAACCCTCAGGCAACAAAAGCCCCAAATGATGCTGATCCGGATGCTGCTCTCCAAGATGCTGAAATGGACGAAGAAGAAGATGACCAGTCAATATTCTATCCTGAAGCTGGTGGAAATGATGATGATGACGATGGAGGAGATGATAATGATGATGATGATGAAGATGGTAAAGATGATGATGATGAAGACGATAAGGATGATGAAGATAAAGCTGAAAGTGAATTTATCAAAGAGCAGGTCCAAAGAGAACACACTACTGCTCCCAAAGTTGATGTAACTGCTGAGAGTACTAAACCTTCAACCGGGACAGTTGTAGCTCTTTCTGAAGAAGAACTTAATCGCCTCAAGGCAACCAACCCTCGTGAATATTTGAAAATTGTCCTTAGCAAATGAGGGAGCTCTTCCGAGAGTAGCTTAAGTGCTTCGACAGCTTTCGGAGATCAACTTTCGAGCAAACCTGCAAATGAGGCACTTCTGAAGATAAAAGAAAAAGTCTTCAAAGGTAACCTCTTCAGACTTTTGGAGTCGGATGTCACCGCCCCTGTTCAATTGAAGACTCTTCTCAAACAGGTTGATCTTCAAACCGTCTCCCCTGAAACTGCAACCATTATCCTGGAGCTTGGTACCATGATCGACCAAGTCGCCACCGATCTTAAACAACTGCCTCAGATCAATGATGCACTTGAGACCAAATCTGGAAGTGAGGTTGCTGCATGGACGGTTGCTTCTGAATCAGAAGCTAGAGTGTGAGAATTGGAAAAGATGAAAGAGTAACACAACTTGGAGGTCGAAAATAATAAAGAGAATATTGCCAACTGGAGGAAATAAAATGAGGAGCTGCAAGCCAAGATCTCTAAGGCTGAGCAACGTAATACTGAATTGCTAGCCTCTGATGAATCTGAAGTGGTCAGAGAATTAAAACTTGCACTGGAGTTCCTCGACAAAGCTCGACGGCTGGAAGCAGAAGTTGCAACGCTAAAACTTGATAAAATCTCATGTGAGAAACGTCTTGAGCTTCACAGGTCGAAGTACCTCAAGATGAAGGGCAATCTTCCTTTTTAGCTTACAGTTTCTTTACCAATTTTGTCATATATTTGTTTTAATACAACATTTCTCAGCCCTTCGAGGCTTTTGATGTAATGAATTGAGCCATTCTGGCAGTTATATACCAAGTTGGCTTCGACCAATTTTTCTACAATTACTCATAAACGATTTTCAATTCTTGAAGCACATGTTTATATTTTTACAAATACTTACAATTTACTTTCAAGTTTCTTTTATCTTCATCTATCTCTTCAATCTCATAAGCACCATTTGAAAAAACTTGTATGATTTAAAAAGGACCTTCCCTCTTAGGAGACCATTTTCCCAAAGACCTAACCTTTCGATCCATAGGCAAAATTACTTTCCAAACCAATTCTCCAGGAGAAAAAGTCTTCACTTTAACCTTCTTATTGTAAGACTTTTCTACCCTTTTCTTTTGCCTTTTTAACAACTCTAGGGCATTAAGTCTTTCTTCATCCAAATCTACTAACTCATCTAACATCATATTCCAATAGGATTCAGAAGGGATCTCATGATGCCTTTGGATCCTTGTTGATTGTAAGTAGATTTCTACAGGTAAAACCGCATCGTGACCAAAAGTCAAACGAAAAGGAGTAGTGTTCGTTGCGTATTTGGGAGAAGTTCAACATGCCTAGAGAACCTAGTCTAATGTCTTGTGCCAATTCCTCGGCTTCTTTCCCACATGTTTCTTGATCAACCCAATCACTACCTTATTCGCTGCTTCCACTTGACCATTAGCCTGAGCATAATAGGGTGTAGAGGTTAACAGCTTGAAACCCATCTCTTTAGCGAATTCCTGCATCTTTCGACCACTAAAAATAGATCCTTGATCCGTTGTAATATTTTTTGGGATTCCAAATCTGTAGATGATGTGTTTCTTAATGAATTTGATCACATCCTCTTGGTCAACCTTTGGTAAAGGTATAGCTTCGATCCACTTTGTAAAGTAATCAATACCTACCAAAATGTACCTTTGACTCTTAGATGATGTTGGTCGAATCTCACCAACCAAATCCAAAGCCCAACCCCTAAAGGGCCATGGTTTGACTATGGAGTGTAGTTCGTTTGCAGGGACATGTTGTATACCTGCATGCACTTGGCACTCTTGACATCCTTTGGCGAATTCGATATAGTCTTTCAACATACTAGACCAGTACATGCCTTGTCGAAACAGAAGCCATTTCATTTTGTGGCCTACCTGATGTGCCCCACATGCCCCACTATGGATAGTTGAAAGGTCTAAGTATGCCTCTGAATCACTAAGGCATTTGAGCAAGACTCCTTCAGGGGTCTTTTTAAACAATTCATTACCCAAAAGAACATAACTCAAAGCACGATACCTGGTTTTTTGCTCTGTGGATACTGTTGAATTTTGCAAATATTCTACTATTGGCTTCCTCCAATCTTCGTCCGTCAAACTATCCACGACTAAGATTTCAAAATTTTCCTTATCAGCATACCCTAGCTTTTTAGCTTCCAAATCTGATGGGGATAATCTGGTTGATACAACTCTACAGTGACTTCGATTGCGTCTTGCAACTTTTCTTTCAAAATTTTGTACCCAGAAGCAATTTGAGCCAAGTCATTGGCTACATGGTTTTCTAGTCGAGGTATATGTCGAACACTTACCGTCTCGAACTTTCTCAGTAATCTATTGACTATTACAAAGTACATGATGAGATTCTCTTTCACGCACTTGTATTCCCTTGTAATCTGCTTAATGACTAACTCTGAATCTCCCATTATTTCGACTCGAGTTGCCCCCAATTCCAACAAAATTTCAAGTTCGGCTATTAAGGCTTCATATTCAGCCTCATTGTTCGAACAAAGACCTTAGACTTTGTATTTGAATTTTGTTGGGATTTTGTTAGGAGAAATAATCAATACTCCTACGCCTGTGCCATCTTTATGACTTGAGCCGTCGAAATATAATTTCCAAGGTTCAAGTTCAAGATAATTTGACGTGTTCTCGCTTATAGAGTGGTCGACAATAAAGTCTGCTACCACTTGTCCCTTAACAACCTTTAAAAGTCTATACGTTAGGGAGTATTCAGTCAATGCCAATGCCCACTTACCAATTCGACTATGCAAAATAGGTTTAGATAACATATGCTTAACGATATCGAAATGAGACGAAACATAAACTGGCTTTATATAGTGCTTTAATTTTGTACAAGAGAAATACAAGCATAAACATAATTTCTCAACAATGTTATACCTAGTTTCTGCATTGTTCAAAACCTTACTAAGGTAATAAATGGCTCTTTCGACGCCATTTTCATCCTCTTGAGCCAACATGCTCCCTAAGGTTTTGTCCGACGCAGATATGTATAATCTCATACTCTTACTTCTACAAGGCGGTGCTAGGATTGGAGGATGACTCAAATATTTTTTGATTTTGTCGAAAGCTTCCTGTTGATCTTGCCCCCATTCGAATCCTTCTTGTTCAATCGGAGTAGAGGTGAAAAGGCTTGAGTCTTTCCGCTGAGATTTGAGATAAATCTTCTCAAGAAATTGATCTTTCCCAACAACGACTACAGTTCCTTTTTTGTCGATGGCGCTTTCGCTTCCATGATGGCCTTGGTCTTATTCTGGTTTATTTTGATTCCATTTTTGTGGACCACAAAGCCTAAGAACTCTCCCGCCTGCACACAAAAAGCGCATTTGAGAGGGTTCATTTTGAGACCATGTCTTCGCATCCTTTCGAATGACTGTCGAAGATGGTCAATATGGCTCTTCCTTGAAACAGACTTCACAAAAATATCATCAATGTAAATCTGCATAAAAGTTTCTATAAAATCATGGAAGATTGTATTCATTGCTCTTTGATATGTTGCACCAGCATTTTTTAGGCCAAAAGGCATAACTATCTATTCGTAAGTGCCTAAGGCCCCAGGGCATCGAAACGCCGTCTTAGGGACATCAACTTCAGCAATAAATATTTGGTTATACTCAGAATACCCATCGAGCATGCTAAGGTATTCATGGCCAGCGGCAGAATCGAATAGCATTTCCGCCACAGGCATTGAGTATTCGTCATTTGGGGTCGCAGCATTCAGGTCTCTGAAGTCTATGCAAACCCTCAAAGTCCCATTCTTTTTTATAACAGGCACAATGTTTGCAAGCCATTCAACATACCTGGCTGTTCAAATGAATCTACAATGAATAAGCCTTTCGATTTCCTCTTTGATCTTCGAAAGGATTGCTCGTGCAAACCGTCTGGGATTTTGCTTGACCGGCTTCTTTCCAGACTTGATTAGCAGCTTTAGTTCGACTAACTCTCTGCTCAAACCAGACATCTCATCGTAATCCCATGCGAAACAGACTTTGAACTCTCTCAGCAATTGGATTACTTCGACTCTGAGTTGTGGGCTAATGTTGGCGCTGATGTAAGTAGGCCTTTTGACTGCCCCCTCTCCCAAGTCGATTTCTTCAAGTGGATCTTGCGCTAACATTTTGATATTGGTTGCCAACGGATCCTTCTCGAAACCCAAAGGCTCATCATCATAAATAGCGTCGAGCCTTTGTTCTTTATCCCGAACCTGATCAGGTGGTTCTGGGTTAAAGTCCTTACCAGGACCTCCTTTATGTGAATCTTTATTGGCTTTGTCAGCCATGTTTTTAACTTCAGCCTCTAAGGCCACTTGCAATTTGTTCTCGGCTATATAAGCTGAATCTTTCTCATCACTTCGAGTTCAGACATCATCACTGAACTCACTTCCCCAACCTGTTGGGGTTATTCCAGGTACAGGCGCAGGATATGCGAAATCATCCTCACCTACCACCTCTCTATCCAATCTAAATCCATTGACGGGATAGAGATGCAATGAGCAGTATGCTTCATCATTTGGGGTAAAAGCAAAATCAGCCGGATTGCATGGAGCAATATTGGCTAGATGCTTTTCAAACTGGCGTATGTCGAAGTGGTTGATTAGGGCCTTGAAATATCCTTGATCGGCCTCAATATTCTCAACGATGCCATCTGGCCTCCATATTGTGATCCTCTGGTGCATGGAAGATGGTACAACCCCAATTCCATGTATCCGTTCTCATCCCAACAACAAATTATAGTTTGCCTTTGTTTCGACCACCATAAAAACTGTAGGCCATGTAAACAATCCAACTGTTAGGTCAACCTGTATAACACCAAGAGTAGTGCCAATTTTTACTTCATAATTCGACAGAACCATGTTGTGTGGTTTAATGTTTGTATCGAATTTTCCAATTTTTCTCAACATAAAGTGAGGCATCAAATTCACTGTAGCGCCGCAATCAACCAAGATTTTATTCACTGGAACATTTTCAACTTTCCTAGTGTCATACCCCAATTTTTGACCACTAAGATTTCCCATCATTGTGCAAATCATCATCACAATATGGATGTATCTTTATGCCTCATCAGTCTCCCTAGAGATGGTTGAGCATCCACTGCAATCAAAATTAGGGTTTCAATCCCTCTCTGAGTGTTTAGAAAAAGGATCAATCAAGGAATGACATGATCTTCAACTTGTCTAAACCTCTCAAACATATACAAAGGATCAAAAGGACTCCCATTTCAAGGATTAAGCACAAGGATGCTCCCTTTTAGGTGGATCAAGCCTCAAGATCGCCAGTGTCACCAAATTAGGGTTTTGGTCGACCAGGGCCTCCAGATGGAAATTTTCATCTGGGCATAAGCCAAAGATCCAAAACATAACCTAATATGCTCCATGGAACCTCATAAACCCAATTATTAAGTCAATTTTCCCTCAGGGGATGCATTCATCAAAAATCAGGAATTAGGGTTTCTTGACCTAATTCACCCCTAAGTTGACTTTTGAGACAATTCATGAACCAAGACCTCAAGACATGATTTGAGGGTCTCTAATATACCATATTGATCCATTTGGGACAATGGATTGATCCAAGAAGCTTGAGCAACGAGTTTCAATCTCATCTGAACCACAGTTAGGGTTTCGCGGGAAAAAGTCAACTGTAACTTTGACTTTTGACCAGGACATGCTCCCAAGCCCTGATACATGATTCAATACACTCTATGCCACCCATGGAACATGTCCATCAAGTTTGATTTAGGTCAAGGACATGATTTCCTGAAGAATTGCACAGTTTGGAATTCATCGGATAAAAAGTTAACTGTGCACAAAAGTCAACTTTGATTTTTTGAGATTTTTCACAAAAATGGATTTTTAACCCTAAAATAATGTTAATGTATGATTTGAATCATCATTCATCAAGAAAAATCACAGAAAGTGGGATAACTTGTAAAAGGGGTAACCATAAAAACTTAGAAAAATTTTCTAAGTTATGAAAAAGTGACAAAGGTACCAACTTTGGAGGATCATAACTCCTAAACCACAAAGCCATTTTTTTTCCATCCAAAGCTTGATTTGTAGATCTCATTGCCCTCTACAAAAGCTTCATACTGACCTATGTCCAAATTTCTCATGGATTTTGAGTTATGGAGTGATCTAAATCAAGAAAAGTCACTTTGTTCCAACACTTAGTGAAAATTTCACTAAGTCAGATTTTACCTTACTCTTTTCCAAATGTAGGGACATTTTTCACTTGGATCCAAAAAGTATCAAAACCAAATATGATCAAACAGTTGTTGTATCATATAAGGGCTTTCCAAAATGGCCAAGAACATCACCAAATTCAATTTGGGCCATGAGATATGACATTGGCAAGTTGCCTTGCTGAAATCTACCAAGGCAAGGCAGAATTTTGCACTTTTGCTCGATTTGCCAAAATCAGCCAATTCCAAGCCTTGTCATCACCTTGGACACATTTGAGGATTGAATCTAAAGGGGACAATCACTGAGCCAAGCCTCCAAAGTCCTTGGAACAAGAAATAACATGCTAAACCTAGAATTGCCTAAAATAGGGACAAGACTCCAATTTTGGATTGGAGCATTCAATGGAAGCATCAAGGTGGCATGGACTGAGCCATTAGCAACTGAATTCAGTCAAGACTTATCCAAGACCAAGGGGACCAGCAGCCTGTGCCCTAACCTCTAGTCAATGGCTAGAGGAGACTTGGATTTTCATTTGCCAACATTGGCCAAACCTACTCAGCAGTTGCCATTCACTATTCCTTGCAAAACAAACTTGCTCTACTATAAATAGAGCTCAATTGTGATCAGTTTAAGTACACCAAAGGCCTACAACACTTGCCTTTCTCAAAATCCACTTCTCACTCTCAAAAATGCCTTTCTTAGCAAGTCACTATTGGGTTTTTCATTAGAGAGCAATTCCACTCAAACCAATCACACACACACACACACCTCATATACATCATATGTAAGCTGATCAAACACTTAAACAACATCTGGAACACTGATTTCTCAGAATCACCAGTCAATTGCTCAAGTTTTAACCAAGTTGCAGTTGAGATGCCATGAAGTGATCCAGCCAATTTCCATCAAGTCCAAGCATTCAAACACACTCCATAGGGTGTAGGGAAGCTGTTCAGATAATCACAATTCATCTGTAACACCTCCTACTCAGAAATCATTTTGAACTTGCTGTCACGACCTAGAGGTAAGCCTAAACTTGGTCATCTCTCAATCTATGCATATTTCCTCACACAATACTTTTGCCAAATGTTCATAATCATGTATGGAATCTTTCCCCTCAAGTAATTGCTTTGTTTGAATCGTGTATCAAAATTCCCAGCCTTCATGCAGAATTTAGGGTTCTTGAGGATTTATCGTAATTTCTTGTTTTATGCTTAATTTAAATGAAATTAATTGTCATAAACATGATCGTGAGGTGAAAACGAACAGATTGATATGTGGATTGCATTATATAATCAAGTATTCAGTGAGATTGGATAGAAAATGCAAATATGGGCAAGGCAGAAAACGTGCGTGTTCTTGGCGCCATTTTCACAAATTCAAATATTTGAATTTTGTGATTTTATTTAATTGATTCAAAAATTAATTTCTCTCTGAGTTTTAATGATTTTGAGTTGATTCTTTTTTTAATAATTCACAAAAATGTTAAAATATTTTATTTTCCCAAAAAATCCCAAAAATATTATTTATTTCATATAATTGATATTTTTGTAAAGAATTAATGTTTTAATTGTTTTTGACATTTAAAATATTTCTTCCTTATTGATTTTGTAAATTTTAATGATTTCTAATCATTTTGTAGGGCAAAACTTGATTTATGAAGCATTAATCCAAGATCACAATTTGTTTTCCACATGTTAAACAATTTTGATCATTTTAATTGAATATTTTATTCAATTAAAACACATTTTGAAAACAAATTAGGATTTTGATTAATTCAACCCTCATAAATCATTTTCAAACACTTTTGGGCCTCTAATAGAGTGTAAGACCCAATCCTTTGTAAATACAAACCTATTTTGGGCTTCACTTATTGTATAAGTCCCGTTGTATTTCAAAAAGTTCGACGCGATCATCGTCCTTTGAAAAACAAACCTTGGGCCTACCCTCGAGTAGTAAGACCCATTTCTTTTCTTTAAACTCTTTGGGCCTCTTGAGAGAGTGTAAGACCCAAACCCCATTGTACAAACCATTTTGGGCCTCACTTATTGTATAAGTCCCTCTGTACAAGTAAACGGCGTGATCGTCGCCTTTTAAAAATCAATTGGGTCTCTCCTTGAACTATAAGACCCATTCAAAACTTTTTGGGCCTCTAATAGAGTGTAAGACCCAATCCCCTTTTAACCAAAAACAACTTTGGGCCTCAGATATTGTATAAGCCCCTTTGCGTTAAAAGAAAATCTCGGCGCAATCGCCATTTCAAACGAAAATCATCTGGGCCTACCCTCGTGTTATAAGCCTCACTCTTTTTCTTTAAACCTTATGGGCCTCTTAAGAGAGTGTAAGACCCAAATCCCTTTGTACAAAAAACAATTTTTGGGCCTCAGTCACTTGTATAAGTCCCTCTGTACAAATTCAACAGTGCGCTCACTGATAAAACGTTGGGCCTCTCCTTGAGCTGTAAGCCCCAAATCTTTCTTTTTCAAAGCACTTTCTCCTTTGATTTTGAAATATACTGTTGTTTTAAATCTTTCTTTGTTGAACAACTAACCAAACAGCATGGAAGCTCTACAACCGAGTAAGTGTTTATATGCTTTCATTTACCGCTTTCATATACATATAACTGTATTGTGGGACTGTTTCGCTGTAAGTCTTCTTTCATAAACTCATATCAACTGTGTAATAATAGTATAGATATTTAGAGTTTCCCCGGCAACTACGTCTAGCATTAAGCCCATTGATCACTCTTAAATAGTCAAAACTAGATCCCCATAGGATTACCAGACACTAGAGCTGTCAAAACGGGTAGCCCGGCCCTAAACGGGCCGGCCCTGGAGGGCCTCGGGCTTTTCCGGGCCTGGCTCAAAAAGCCCATTTTAAATACGGGCTCCTTTTTTACTACCCAGTCCCAGCCCTGTCTGGGCTGCGGGCTACCCAGCCCTAAACGGGCCTATTTTAAAAAAAAAATTAAAAAATTCATTTTTTAAGTAATATATAATGTAATAAAAATTAATACTCATTTTAATATATAATGTTATAGAAATTAATACTCATTTTAATGATCTTAATGTAATATATTCATTTTAGAATACTGTAATGTAATATAATGTAATAGAAATTAATGTTCTGGTGGTCACTGAAGTGTGTGTGGACCGAACCAAAGAAGCACTTACACATTGTATCCAAATGTTTCTTGGGCCAAATTTATTTTTTAGGTCCAATTATATATATTTATTAATTTATATATGGGCCAAATAGTTAAATTAATTTTTTAAAAAAAAGTTGTCGGGCTGGCGGGCTACCCATAGCCCATACGGGCCGGCCCATTTTTTTTCGGGCTTTTTCGGGCCGGGCTCAAAAAGGCCCGGAATAATATGGGCTCTAAAAATAAGGCCCAAGCCCTAACTTTTTTCGGGCTCGGCGGGCCGGCCCATGGGTTTCGGCCCATTTTGACAGCTCTACCAGACACAGTCTTCCCTCCTCTTGGGGTTAAACAATATGGAGACATGAAAGGCAGCATTCTCGGTGAACCCTTTCATAGATTGTCACTCATAGAAGTTGTCAAAGAAACTCTATTCCCCAGAGATGATCTCTTCTCCGTGAATTGTATCTCTTGAGTTTCTTCCAAATTCTCAAACTTACCTGGCTTGATCTATTCTCTGTGAATAGCTTGTCTTGAACTTCTCGGGGTTTGGGGACCCACAGGCTTCTTAAAAGCACTTGTCAAGAAACTCTACTCCCCAGAGATGATCTCTTCTCTGTGAATTGCATCTCTTGAGTTTCTTCCAAATTCTCGAACTTTCCTGGCTTGATCTATTCTTTGTGAATAGCCTGTCTTGAAATTCTCGGGGTTTGGGGACCCACGGGCTTCCTAAAAGCATCCCCGCCTCCTCTTGGGCGTTGTACAAGGACCTGTCGGCTTCTTAGAAGTATTCACAGCCTCCTCTTAGGCTTCATATAATGATTCTTCCTCCGGGAATGATAGCCTCCTCTTGGGCTTCATACAAGGACCACTCGGCTTCTTAAAAGTTTCCAGCCTCTTCTTGGGCTTCGTACAAATTGTCCCGACGACCTCCTAGAGGTATAGGAACAGAAATCAGTCATCTTAATAGAGCAGTCTTTCCAAGAGTCTACTACTGTTTCTCAAAGCATAGTACAAAAGATGAAACTCTAGACTTGGACAGTCTAATTACCTTGAGTCTCAAAAGACATTCTCAAGCTCCTTCCAAAACTAGGAGATGAAACTTTAGACTTGGACAGTCTCAATACCCTTTGGATTTCCCATTTCCTCAAAGAAAAGGAAATAACCCTGATCCTCGAATCAAAATCCCTGAGTGCAAACAGCACTCATATAAGAACTGATTTTCTCTTTAAATCAGCGTACTGGACTTGTCACTCAACTGAAACAGTCACAATAGCCTCCTCTTAGGCTTTGTACAATGATTCTCCCCAGCGGAGCTAACAAATAGCCTCCATCTCGGGCTTCGTACGAGATACAAAAGACTCTCTTGTTGAGTCAAATAGCCTCCATCTCGGGCTTCGTACGAGATACAAAAAACTCTCTTGTTGAGTCAAATGGCCTCTATCTCGGGCTTCGTACGAGATACAAAAACTCTCTTGTTGAGTCAAATAGCCTCCATCTCGGGCTTTATACGAGATACCAAAAGACTCCCTCGTTGAGTTAAAACCTTTTAGCCTCTCTCTCGGGCTTTGTACGAGACACATATTAGCCTCCTCTTAGGCTTTGTATAAGAAAACCACTGGTTAATCCAATCAACCTTTTAGCATCAAAGTTGTGCCTCGTTCACCGTACACAAACATCAAAAACTCCTTCCCCTTCATCTAATCGTTGTAAGCGGCAAGCCTCTGGATCATCTATATCCATGCCACTGTCCCTCTTTTAGCATGAGAAATTCCTAAGGAAAGATAGCATTGCTCTACACTGAGTTAAAGTCTTCTCCTTCAGGTTGGAAATCCCCTATAAAGGAAATTATGGCATTGTCGGATTCACAAATCTCGGTTAAGGTAATTCTCCTTTATAAACAGTTGTGACATACAAACCCCTCTTTAGAGATGACAAATTCTCTCTAAAGTCAAACCCTTTTAGCTTCACATCTTGGGCTTCGAACAAGATACAAAAAGACCTTCAGCTTCACATCTTGGGCTTTGAACAAGATACAGATCACTTTTAGCTTCACGTCTTGGGCTTTGAACAAGACACCAAAACAACCATTTCCTCCCATAGAATAGGAGGAACTACGATCGCTCTGATTTCCCTGTTTCGGAAAACAGGAATACGTAGGCATAAGATTGAAAGAAAAATCTTAGCGAGCACACTAAACCAAAACCCAAAATCCCATTTCATACATTCGTCCTAACATTTCAACCGATAAGCCCAAAACACCATTTTTTTGCAAAATAACCTAGGGGAGACCCCGAATCTTTGTAGCATCTGTAAACCAACAATTTTGATTGTTTAACCTCAGTATGCAAGAAGGGTTAGTTGGAGACATCTATTTCCCTTCCTTCATCAGCTTCAATAGGATAAAAAATGAATCGAGTTGTAGTACTAGAGCGATCGTGCTTCGCAACCACATCCAAAAATCACTCGCTACAGAAAAATGGCGACTCTGCTGGGGAGAATCTTTTTTAGGGATCTTGTTCTCTTCTCGTCTCCTAGGTAGAAATCTTGGAAGGGAGTACCATAAAAATGACGCCTTTCAAGGCATTTTGTTCCTCTTATCTCTTGAAACCCTGATGTCGCTAGGATCTTAGGTCAAAACACCGTTAATTTGGAATGAAACCACAGGATGGTGACTCCGCCGGGAAACCATTTTCTGTCAGGAACTTAAGATTCTTAGCTTTTAAAGGTCTAGGATGTTTAGGACAAATATATATACTGCTTTTCCTAATTGATATCTGTGTTTATTTTTCTGCTAATGGGAATGCGTGTGATGCCGCATGTGGAAAGATTGAGTATACACTTAAGATAAGTGATGGCGACGAGGTCGACCATCAACCTCAGTGGAGGCTTCCCAATGCAACCCATTCCCTCTCATAGGCAATGGGCCGATTGTGACATCTGAGAAGCTAAGGAGCCAACCCTTTTGTAGTGCAGAAACTATCGGAAATAGTTGTCACGCGATACTACCCTCATTTGAGGTTGATGATCTATTCTCGGTGAATGGCATTTACTCTAAGATTTCATACAACTCGCTGGCGATCCGCTTGCTGTTTGTTATCCTGGGAGGAGCTGATGATTTTGAGTACAGGTACAAAAAAATCACCCTAGTATAAACCTTTGGGGATGGGTAGAGCCTTGACTTCATGACAACGACCCTTTGACCCCATGTTTTTTCTATGTTTTTGTGTGCTGCATTCATGCATTCATTTAAAAAACATTAAAACATTCAAAAAATTTCTCTTCTAGTCTCTCTGTTTTTTCAAAATAAACTAAGACTGTGATTGCAAATATCAGAGAAAAGGATTGCGCTAATGGATTTCGGTAGAAGGAGAACTCATAAGTACACCTTCAGGATTCCAAAACTAGAGGATTTAAGAGGTTTGGCGAGGATGATCACAAACCAAGAGGCTTTCAGAGCCAAGTACGGGGGTTTGATATCTCTGCTAAGAGTCCATGGGATTGAGGGAATCATGGATGCTCTCATTCAGTTCTACGATCCCGTCTATCATTGTTTCATATTCCCGGATTACCAGCTAGCACCAATGCTGGAGGAGTATTCTCATCTGATTGATCTACACATTACAGATCAAGCTCCATTTTCTGGACTGGAAGAAATTCCAAAGAATCAGACCATTACAAGAGTAATTCATTTGGACGAGTCTGAGGTCAGGATTCACATGACCACTAAGGGTGACATACAAGGTTTGCCAGCCCAGTCCTTGATAAAGAAAGCCCTGTACTTTGCCAGTATCATGAACGTGACTGCTTTTGAAAGCATCTTTGTTTTACTCACCTACGGGTTATTCTTGTTGCCCAACATTAATAACTTCGTCGATATCAACTCCATTAAGGTTTTTCTCATTGGAAACCCTGTGCCGACTTTGCTCGCAGATGCGTATCATTCTGTATACTTGGGGAATTTGTATAGTGGAGGGGAGCTCACATGCTGTGTACCTTTGCTTTACAAATGGTTTATCTCTCATTTGCCTAAGTCTGCTGCTTTTTGGGATCACAAGAGTGCCTTACGTTGGTCGCAGAAAATCATGTCTCTCACCAACTCTGACATTGATTGGTGTAATAGGATTTATGATGGGATCAGGATCATTGACCATTGTGGAAACTTCCCCAACGTACCCCTTATAGGAACTAAGGGAGGAATCAATTACCATCCAGTTCTCGCTCATCGTCAATTTGGATACCCGATGAGACACGTCCCATGGAGTGTTCATCTGGAAGGTCTTTTCTTCAAAGATGGAGAAAGTGACAGAGCACTAAAGACGGAAATAGTGCACGCTTGGAAACATGTTCATAAGAAAGGACGAGAGTCTCTAGGAAAACCGAATTGTGTCTCAGTGAAGCCTTATTGTTAGTTCTGCAGCTATGCAGTATTTGTGTTGGCTAAATTTTGTTAAAACCAATATGATAGCTTTATGTCACTAAAGTTGTTTTAACATGCTGTTTTGTGTATCTGCCATAATAGTTTAGTTGCAGGTTGTGAAATGTCAAGGAGGATGTCTTGACATGCTGTTCTGCACTAAGCTGATATGAGTGCATGGTTATTTTAAGGTGTTACTGTTTTGCTGTCATGTGATGGTTAATCAAGATGTTGAAACAAGATGTTCTGGTTTACTGCATTCAACATGTCAGATAAGATGTCCTATGCTGTATCATTCGACATCGCGCTTGAGCTGAGCTGGACAGTTGAATTCTGTTGTGATTTAACAGATGCTGAATATTCTGTGAATATTTAGTTATCCTATGTGGCGTCCAAAGTAATTGAGTTGAGATTTTGTGTTGGTTTTCGGATTTTCACTACTTTCTAAATATGGAGACATATTAGGAAATATTAGATTGAAGACCTATTTTCTTGGAGTTTATTTTGCAGATTTGTAGCAGCTGATATGCTGTGATTTGAAGCCCAAATCCAGTTGGGATGTAGGTTATAAATAGGAGTGTTTGTAACCTGATTTAGTAACTATTCCAAGATGTAAAATTATTAGGGTTTCGTTCTTGTGAACCACTCTCTAGGAGAGTTGGTATGTGTGAACCACTCGGATTGTGAGATGGTCACTGTTCTCCTCGAAGCTTTTAAGCAAGAGTGAGTATTGTTCTTGGAGGAAGCTGTTAAGCAACTCTAAGTATTGTTCTTAGTCATGTGAGTCATGTCTAGGTATTAGCATATAAGTGTGTCTGCTACTTTTCTGTGATTGAAGAGCTGTTGGAAATCAAGTTGTTGATGCAGTAGCTGAGGTGTTGACTGCTAGACATCATTACGATGATTGGAAGTGAGATGGAGTCTCTTACCTAGGGAGGACTTAGGTAGAAGGGTCATTGGGTAGTGATTAAGTGAGTAGATCATCAACGGGTGTGTTGATTGTAGGGTCTACGAATTGATACTGCTAATAGTGGACTTTCTTCCTGGCTTGGTATACCCCCAGATGTAGGTTGTTAGACCGAACTAGGTGAACAAATTCTGTGTGTTGTTTTTATCTTTTCAGTATCGTGCTTATTGTTATATACCTTGCCATGTGTGTTCATGTCAGACCAGGTGTCGAATGACATGTTATAGGACATCTGAATTCTGCACATGTACCATAATTTCAATTGGTATAAAAGCAGGCATCCTATTCTGTTTCTGGGTGAGATCCTAGGGAAGATACTTTCTGGTCATGGGCAAGGTAGGTTGTACCTACTGAAAAGTTGCTTGAACTTTAAGAAGTTTATTTTGTTGGTTGAATGGTCCCTAGAAGTGGAGGATGGACTGTTCATGATAGAGTGTGTATTGGACTTGTCTATTGTTATCAGGCTTGTAGCTTTGATGGTGAGCTGCTGTGTGGTTTGATTTAATTTCAAACCTATGGAGTGTCGTGTTTGTGCAAGGGTTATAGAGGAGTTTTCTGGTGTGTGTTTCGCTGCTTATATATATCTGATGGAAAATTCCTGGTGGTTTTGTGTGTTGAGGCTGCAACACTTTGTTCTCCTCTGAAGATGTATCACATGGTGTTGTGATACTTGAGGATAATATTGACTGACTTATTAAAGTGACCAAAGATACAGAGGTTTGACCCAAGTCCACTCATAAAGGAATTTTCAATAAGTATGTTGATGAGAGATCAGAAGGATGCAATTTATTTTTGCTATCTTCTCTGAAAGACCATCCACAGGTCTAAATTGAAGGATCCCATGGTGTTGTTCTTGAATGATGTTCTATCAGTTGTAGTGACATCAAACCAGCAGAGTGTGCAAAATCTTGTGGATAAAGATTTGGCATTGCAAATGTGTTTGGAGCAAGGAGGAGTTGGTGTTTCTTTTTTAACCAAAAGATTATGGTTCCCTGGTATTGGCATGAGAAGGTTCTTCTTAAGCTGGAGTTCAGTTATGTGGTGTCCTCACATAATGGAACATGTTTTTATAAGGATTAGGGAGAAGCATATTTTATTTAACAATCTGTTTGTGATGGCCAGTCAATATTTTTTTGCTCCAGAAACCTGTTAGAGGGAATCTCCTCTTTAGGTGCAGAAGGATGGCATTCAACATCTCAAAGACAGACAGAAGGTCCGAATATCAGAAGGTTGAGAAGAAGATTCTTGAGATGTAGAGTATGCAGGTTCCTACTTGTGTGTATGGTCTGGTTTTGAAGGTTAATCAGATGCTGATGGTCGATCCTCGTGTGTCCCTTGCAAGAGATGTGTGTGGATTACTATGGTTGTTGTCTCCAAAGTCATAGCAGATGGTTAATGTGATTTAGACTGATGTCAGAACTGATGTTGAAACATCATTTCAGTTCATTGCTTCCTCAGCCAAAGAAAGTTAGTTGTGCTCATGGTGGAGTATCAGGTCAAGCCATTTACCTAATCTGAAGTGATCAGTGGTGTGGATTAATAAAAGAGGGATCAACTAGTGCCACAAGGGTGCTGGAAAAGAATGTCAGACCAGATCAAATGTCGTACCTTGTGTGAGAAGGTTACCTTATCACATATGTTAAATAGCTTGACAGCAGTTGAGTATTTGTCTGCTTTTGATAAGGATGTGCATCTAACCGATAGTGAATACTCTGACGGGAGCTGAGTGTTTATCTAAGATGTTGTGCTTTCAACTAATGACAATATACATTGACGGGAGACTATGTATAAGTCTGATGTAAAAGTGCAGGACTGCTGAAGTGTTGTGAATTTACTTTTCTTAATGTGGCTGTTTACTTCTCTTCGTGGTGTGTTGGTGTGTGACGACCTGAATTAGCTGCTGAAGGTGTGATCCTTGGAGATCATCCTGGGTTCAAGGAACTCTGTGTTGATGTTCTACATGATATTGAAACTATCATGGTGGTTAAAAGAAGCTTGGGATTATAAAGATGAGATTGTGTGGCTATGGGGTAGTCTTGGACTACTTATTTTCTGACGAATCGGATATGGCAGATTTGAAGTCTTTAGAGTTTCTGAGCAGGATGGAGGTTGTCTACTCAAACTTGATTATTGAATCAAGTCTATGAGAGCATGGAAATCTGTTTCTGCAAAGGGAGGAGGTTCTTCTGAGTGGCAGAAGGAAGAGCTTAATTCAACAGTTGGATGTCATAATGTTCTGACATCTAGCTTAACATCAGAAGTCTCAGTTGGTGATGTGGCACATCAGCCTATGATAGGGTGATCTACAGGAATGAATAATAGGATGTTTCAAAAGATCGTTCTCATGGCAATTTGCGGGAGCTGCAGGAAGGAGAAGATGTTACATGACCATGGCTTAGGGAGTCTAAGTGTGTTTGCTATTGAGCAATTGGAACATGTGACTTGAAGACCAAGTTTCCTTGGTGGATCAGGATATCTTTGTGAGAGTTCTGACAAATGTGAAAAAGATCAAAAGGTGGCATTTGGTTGTTTTCATATGAGGATTCATGAATGAGGTGATCAAACTGTGGCATTTGGTTGATCTCAGAATTGGATTCGAAGAATCAAGATAATCAGAGTGTGGCAGCTGGTTATTATTGAGGATTATCTTGGAACAAGTTACTCTTGGGCAGAAGGGTGATGAGTTGAAGACTCAAGGAGATTATTCTTCTTGAAGGTGGATGAGAGTTTATTTCTCTAGTTCTGTGGATTACTATGCTAGTAAGTCCAGTTGGTGGAGCATATCAAGAATCATGGTGATGATGTCTTGGTGTGTGGGAGATGTTCTAACTTGGTGTTAGAACATTATCCGGGATGGATATCCTTGGTGAAGGATGATTTTGCTCTGGTTCTGGAGCTTGGTGCCTATATTATGCCTAAGGAGCGTCTACATAGTCATACGGGAGAATGATGAAGTAGAAGATCTGTCTTGGATGGAGAATGTAGAGAAGACTGAAGCATATCAGGTATTAATTGCTTGAAAGTCTGAAGGTGAAGATACTCATCAATTGATCAGGAGTATTCCAAATTATCATACGGGAGAATGATAGGGAATAATTGCCTTTGGAGAGTTGGGTGAGAGAATACTGTTCCTGTGTTCTTGTGATCTTCTGTGATGTGATGTGTTTTTTGTTCTGGTTGTTTCTGGTCCCTTGGCTTAAAAGGGAGCTTGGAGATTCTGTTTTTATTTGGAATGTGGTGTTTTTCCTTAGTGCAGATGGATTATGTTCATGATGTCAAGACTGATGTCTTAACATCTGCTGACAGAACATTCTGTTCAGAATGTTATGGTTTTTATCTCCAGAGAACACAAGCTTCTATCTGATTTATGTACTGTTTGCTAGAGGGTCAAGCAGTGGGTGAATGTGTTCAGCAGGTGTGTTGAACAGAGGGTGCGCTCTTGAAGACATGAAGATGCGTCTTGTGTTTTCCATTCATTTTGGGTGTTCTTCTTGCAATGGAGCATTGGTTATCCATGTCAGAGAGAATACTGTATACTGTCAGATTGTACAAGCTTCTAAGTTGGATGTGCTCTGCTATTGACTTGCCTGCTGTTGGTTGATTGTCCTTAGATGCATAATTGCTTGGTTTGGTATATTATGGCTAAAAAGGGGGAGAAGTAAGAAGTAGTAGTGTTCCTTGGTTGTTACCTTGAGGGGGAGCTGGTTGTGTTATTCAAAGGATGTATGGATATTGCTCTGGTGTGCTATTGCTTTGTCAAATATGGCTAAAAAGGGGGAAAGTGTGTGATTGCATGATGTACTGATATCTGATGTCCCATATGATGTTCTAACATTTATTTGTGATTGCTAGTGTGAGTGGTGAGCTAGTTGTAAATGTTGTTGTGGAGTTGCTGCTGTGTGAGGTTGTGTATGTGTGCAGATGAAGATTGAGTGCTGATCTGCTTGTGTAGGTGTTGCAGTGCTGATAATTGTTTTATCTGCTACTAATGTGTGTGACTATCTTCTGCTGCTGATATATTTTATATGATATGATGGTTTTAGCCAAAATTTGCCAAAGGGGGAGTTTGTTAGTTCTGCAGCTATGCAGTATTTGTGTTGGCTAAATTTTGTTAAAACCAATATGATAGCTTTATGTTACTAAAGTTATTTTAACATGTTGTTTTGTGTATCTGCCATAATAGTTTAGTTGCAGGTTGTGAAATGTCAAGGAGGATGTCTTGACATGTTGTTCTGCACTAAGCTGATATGAGTGCATGGTTGTTTTAAGGTGTTGCTGTTTTGCTGTCATGTGATGGTTAATCAAGATGTTGAAACAAGATGTTCTGGTTTATTGCATTCAACATGTCGGATAAGATGTCCTATGTTGTATCATTCGACATCGCGCCTGAGCTGAGCTGGACAGTTGAATTCTGTTATGATTTAACAGATGCTGAATATTCTGTGAATATTTAGTTATCCTATGTGGCGTCCAAAGTAATTGAGTTGAGATTTTGTGTTGGTTTTCGGATTTTCACTACTTTCTAAATATGGAGACATATTAGGAAATATTAGATTGAAGGCCTATTTTCTTGGAGTTTATTTTGCAGATTTGTAGTAACTGATATGCTGTGATTTGAAGCCCAAATCCAGTTGGGATGTAGGTTATAAATAGGAGTGTTTGTAACCTGATTTAGTAACGATTCCAAGATGTAAAATTATTAGGGTTTCATTCTTGTGAACCATTCTCTAGGAGAGTTGGTATGTGTGAACCACTCAGATTGTGAGATGGTCACTGTTCTCCTCGAAGCTTTTAAGCAAGAGTGAGTATTGTTCTTGGAGGAAGCTGTTAAGCAACTCTAAGTATTGTTCTTAGTCATGTGAGTCATGTCTAGGTATTAGCATATAAGTGTGTCTGCTACTTTTCTGTGATTGAAGAGCTGTTGGAAATCAAGCTGTTGATGCAGTAGCTGAGGTGTTGACTGCTAGACATCATTGCGATGATTGGAAGTGAGATGGAGTCTCTTACCTAGGGATGACTTAGGTAGAAGGGTCATTGGGTAGTGATTAAGTGAGTAGATCATCAAGGGGTGTGTTGATTGTAGGGTCTACGAATTGATACTGCTAATAGTGGACTTCCTTCCTGGCTCGGTATGCCCCCAGATGTAGGTTGTTAGACCGAACTGGGTGAACAAATTCTGTGTGTTGTTTTTATCTTTTCAGTATCGTGCTTATTGTTATATACCTTGCCATGTGTGTTCATGTCAGACCAGGTGTCGAATGACATGTTATAGGACATCTGAATTCTGTACATGTACCAGAATTTCACTTATCTCCACTGGGTGCAAACTAGAGCTCTCAAGCTAAAGATGCCTTATCCTCGTCATGAAGTTCTTCCACCGAGGGAGTCTGTCATGTACTTGATGACTGAGACTGAAAAGCTTCAGGTTACTCTCAACAAAGTTCAACGGGAGAGGAGGTCTTGGAAGAACAAGTACCGCACCCTCAACGTAGAGTACATCAAAATAGAGCAACCACTGAAAGATAAGGACGCTCTGATTGAAATTTTGGAGCAACATGCTGTAGAGAATCAAGATGACCAAAGGAATTTTCTCACTCCTTTCACCTGGCAAAGGAATGACAACCCGACAACGGCCCAAGAGCCCCGGTCAAAGAAAAGGAAAGTACCAGAGTCAGCACCCGATTTCTCTTCAGAGAGGACTCGGGACCCATTAGCTTAGGTTTCTGTTTCGGCACCTTGTAATCTATTGTATTTCCATTTCTGTAATCCTTTGAATTCAATAAAAAGGGGTTTCCCCACTTTTGATATTTGCAATCTAATTGTCGAAGTTTATTTTGATTAAACCAAAAAACAATTAATATAATCATTGCATTCATCATTCTCACATCGCGTATTCTTCTTACCTACGAATCTCACGTTTGTGTCTCGGTTCTAGATTCAAACTGTCTCATTCGTATAATACTCGGGCCAATCGTCAGAAAAAGATGGATGATCTTGAGGAAGAAAACAGAGAGTTGAAAGAAGAGATCGACGCTCTGAGAGAGGATATGAGAAAGCTTCATAACGACATGCAAGCCATGGCAGAAGCTCAGCTACAAAGGATTGTGATCTCAGAGATCACCTCAACGCCCATAGTGGAGAAGTATGATCCTAGGTATCAAATGCCGAAAGATCGTCCTTGGGGCAATGCCTGTTAACTATATCCCGGAAGGATATATTCCGCCGATCACTGAAGACCAGGGAATCATAACAGAAGCCGCTGGGCCTGAAGGTTACAAACTTCAGGAAAGCGAAGATGCCAGGGGCATACTGAAGACTCCTGAAGGTTACAAACTTTGGGAAACGCCAAGATTCACTGCCGTAGTCACAGTCCCACCCCCTGTGGTGCACACTGTCCCGGAAGGACAGATTCCACCGATACCTTCTGGTAAGAAGGAAACTATGTTCGATAGAATGGATGAATTCCAGGAGCAGTTCCTGGAAATGCAGAAAGAACTGCAAGCCATCCGCGGTCAGGATCTATTTGGAAAGGACGCCGCAGACCTTTGTCTGGTCCCCAATGTGAAAGTTCCGCACAAATTTCAAGTGCCTGACTTTGAAAAATACAAGGGTAACTCTTTCCCTCAGAGCCATCTGGTGATGTACGCTCGGTGAATGTCAGCTCAGACGGAGAATCAGGACCTACTGATTCACTACTTTCAGGATAGTTTAACCGGTGCCGCACTCAAATGGTACATGGGTTTAAACCGTACTACGATCAGTACATTCAGAGATCTTGGTACTGCCTTCGTCCAAAAATACAAATACAACTTGGACATGGCACCGGACAGAGATCAACTCAGATCAATGTCACAAAAGGACAGGGAAACCTTTAAGGAGTATGCTCAGAGATGGCGTGAAATTGCCGCTCAGATTTGTCCACCTCTTGAGGAAAAAGAGATGACAAAGATCTTCTTAAAGACCTTAAGCTCATTTTACTATGATAGAATGGTTGCCAGTGCGCCCAGTGATTTCACCGAGATGGTGGGCATGGGAGTTCGTCTTGAGGAAGCCGTCCGAGAAGGACGTTTGGTAAAAGACACTGGATCATCGAGTAGTACAAAACGATACGGTAGTGCTCTCCCTAAGAAAAAAGAGCAAGATATTGGGAATATCTCTCTCGGAAAGCAAAGGCGACGTTATCAACTGGTAGCAGCTGTAACTCCTGCTATCAGCCCTGCGCCTGCTCCTACGTATCAACCTCAGGTTGCGCAAAGCCAACCTAATCAGCAAAGGACGTAACAGCCTCTTCAGCAGGCTCGTCCTCAATACAACAACAACCGTACAACGCGGCCACCAAGGTTTGATCCTATACCCATGTTGTACGCAGAACTATTTCCGTTACTACTGGCTAAGGGGCACATCCAGACTAAGTCCCCTCTTACAGTACCGGAAAATCCGCCTTTTTGGTTTAAGGTGGATCAGACGTGCACTTACCATCAAGGAGGACCAGGGCATAACATAGAGAATTATCTTAATTTCAAATCCGACATGCAAAAGTTTGTTAGGAGCGGGCTCTTATCTTTCAAAGATACGAATCCCAATGTTCTCACGAACCCGTTGCCTCAACATGAGAAAGCTGCAGTCAACCTGATTGAGAAAGAATTTAACAATGTCTATCAAATTCACGATGTACTCTTGTTGAGGGCCAATCTGGTCAAGATGCATTATAGACAGAGTGGGTACGGCCATGTGCCACCTCATAATTATCATCAATGTAATATCTGCTCTAAAAGTAATCAAGGATGTTCTGTGGTGCAAGCAGCTCTACAGGAACAGTTGGATCTCGGATGGATCCAAGAGCACCGAGTTCGTGGAGTTAACATGGTTTACACGAATTCCAATGTCATTTAGAACCACGACATCTGTGCGATGAATGCCAACTTGGTGGTAATGCACTCAAGGCAAAGCCAGTATCATAATCTGCCGCGGCACGATTATAGTTCTTGTCTGACTTGCTCGGTAAACAAACAGGGATGCTCTTTTATACAGGAGGCCCTTCAGCGTCAGATGGATCGTGGATGGATCCAGGACTACCATGATAGGAATCCCTATCAGATCAATATGGTTCAAATCTTCGACATTCGCTTGATGAATACCAACTTGGTAGAGCTGCATGCTGAGCAGGTCCGACTCAGATTCCTGATATCACATAATTATCACAACTGTAAAGCGGGTTGCGAAAAAGATCAAAGATGTGCCCTTGTCCAGGAAGCACTTCAGCACTTGTTAAATCATTGGTGGATGCCAATCTACATGGATGAGGATACGCAGCAAATTAGTATCAATAACAGGAACCCCACTCGGCGTCAAAGTCAGGATGTCCGACCCGTGGAAGCTAACCTAGTGAGGTTACATTGTATTCAAAGTAGGCGTGGTCAGGTGCCACCACACAATTATGAACGTTGTGGAGTCTGTTCGGAAAGTAACCAAGTGTGCTACCTTGTGCGAGCAGCTCTCCAGGGGCAGGTGGATCATGGAGAGATTCGCCCATATCTAGGTTCCGGACCCATCAATTGGTCGCCGAACTACCTTGCCAATCAAATTGAGGACGTCGTCATCATCTCTGATCATCAGAGGACCAGGAATGTTTTTGCCATTATCCCTCTGCTTGACGAGTCAAGAATTCCCAACTGGGAACGGATCGAGATTACTTATGATGGTTAGAAACACCAGAAGGTTCCCATAGTCATCTATCTGTCGGGACCACTACCGTATGAATCAGCTAAGACAATCCCTTACAAATACGGTGCAACGATAATTGAAAATGGAAACGAAATTCCATTACCCTCCGTCGTGAATATTGCATACATCAGTCGAGTAACACGGAGTGGTAGAATCTTCAACAGAGGAGTTGGAGAGTCCAACAAAGAAAAGGAACTTCAGACAAAAGCTCTCGATCCACCAGTCGGTCAATCCAGTAATCCCGACCTTTCGAAAAACAATGATGAGATGCTGAATCTCATCCAAAGGAGTGAATACAACATTGTTGATCAGCTATTACAAAATCCTTCAAAGATCTCGGTGTTATCACTGTTGCTAAGTTCAGAAGCGCACAGAGAGGCTCTACAGAAAGTTTTAGAGCAAGCTTTTGTGGAACAGGATGTAACAATCAGACAGTTCGATAGTATTGTCTCTAACATCACTTCCTGCAATAACTTGGGATTTAGTGATGAGGAATTACTGAAGAGGGTCGCTGTCATAACATGGCGCTCAATATCACAGTCAACTGCCAGGACGATGCTTTAGCCAGCGTACTGGTAGACACAGGGTCAACCCTGAATGTTATGCCGAAGTCCACCTCGATGCAATTATCATTCAAAGGCCCTCCGATGAGAACCAGCGAGGTCGTCGTCAAAGCATTTGATGGATCCAGAAAAATGGTTATCGGCGAAGTTGATCTTCCCATAACTATTGGTCCTCACACTTTCCAAGTCACCTTCCAGGTCATGGACATCCGGGCAACGTACAGTTGTTTATTAGGAAGACCTTGGATACATCAGGCTGGAGCGGTCACTTCAACCCTCCACCAAAAGCTAAAGTTCGTCCAGAATGGCCAACTCATCACAGTCTGTGGGGAACAGGCCTTGCTCGTCAGCAATTTATCGTCATCCACTTATGTGGAACCAGAAGAGATAATCAGAACCCAGTTCCAAGTGCTTTCGCTACACAAGGACGAATAATCTGGAGGAGGAACTTCGATTTCCTTATACAAAGATGCTATTAAAGCAGTCGAGAGTACCGATACAACAGGATGGGGACACCTTGTCATTCCTACTAGCAATACAACAAAGAAGGGTCTTGGTTTTTCTGCAACCTGCACCCAGACAGCTGCCAGCGATGAAACTCTTTATCCCATTCAAGACTTCTTCCACAGTGGAGGTTTCCTTCACCCAGTGCCTCAAATAGTCCATGCTATCAATGAGGAGGGTCCCTCCGACACAGATGAGGAATAGAACTCTTATCTTAACGAGGACGGTTATATGTCTCAGGAAGAGGTGCCTACACCATTTTGCTATCCCACACAGAGCCTGAGATTTATACCCAGGTCAGATGTCGAAATGATCTACGGAGTTTGTGATCCAGAAGGATGCCGTGCTCCACCAAACTCATTAGAGGAGGACACTCTGATGAAAGACAACTTTGACCACAACTACTATGGCCCGATGGATGGTCTGCCAATGTGGCAGCCTTACCCAGGATACTTGGGGCAAGAAAGTCAGTCGAACAATGAAAATCAGCCGAGCCTCATTGAACAAAATACATGTGTCCCCACCATGTCATGGGATCAACTCTCAGGTCATTTAGAAAATACTCAACATGACGATGAATTTGCAACGTTTTCAGGACTTAAATTCATCAGCTATGCTTTTCCCGAGGTCAACGTCATCAAGAGAGATGACCCCTCCAGCTCCAAAGAAGTGTGGGACACCTTGGGACAACCGAGTGGAAAATACGACTTCATGGTCAAGTACACCGCTCCCGAAAGCTCTCGTATCAGGCTCGAAGATATCCAGCCAACTGGATGGGGAGATACAGCTGAGAGCACAAATTCTATGCAAAATGCAACAGAGGAATTCTCCTACGACAACTCTGCCTGGGAGACAGATTCCAATGATCCTGCTCCACCAGAAATCAGCGTCATTTCTGAAGACAAATCAGGGAAGGTTCCAGACTTTGTGATTCACCGAGGAGTTCGCCGCCAGTGGGTCACTGTTGATGCTCCGAAGGTCGTTCGCCAATCAAAGTAATTGCCATCTTTAACCTTTCACCCTGCCCAGGTGAAACGGATGTTTTGATAGGGCTCGCTTTCTGTAAATTTTCCCTCTTCGCTTCACCCAAAGTGATAGAGTTTTGTTTTATAGGGCTGTAGTTTCAAGAATCGACTTGTTCATTAATAAAATAACGTCGTTCTGTAATTTCCGCATTTATTGTTGTTTTCTCTTTTCGCTTTTCTCAGAAAATGGTAATCCTAAAAAACAATTCAATAATAAAAACAAGCAGTAAAAGAAATACACTGCACACACTTGCATTTTCTCTATCTCTTCTAAACACGAATCATAACGTCATGCAGATTGCTTGTTTTAAACCCCATTGAAACATACGATCTGATGCCTTCTCCCAACTTTGAATTCCCGGTATTTGGGGCTGAAGAAGAAGTTGACAACGAAATTCCAGAAGAGATCTCCCGATTACTCAGACAAGAGGAAAGGTCTATTGAACCTTACAAAAAGCCGTTGGAAACGGTAAACCTGGGTTCATAAAAAGAGAGAAAAGAAATCAGGATTGGGGCACTGCTCAGTCCAACTGCCAAAGAGAGTTTGATAAAGCTTCTCAAAGAATTCCCCGATGTATTCGCTTGGTCCTATCAGGATATGCCAGGGTTGGATACCAGCATCGTGGAACATCACTTACCGTTAAGATCGGAATGTCCTCCAGTAAAGCAGAGGTTGAGATGCACTCACCCGGACATGGCCATCAAAATCAAAGAGGAAGTACAGAAACAGATTGACACAGGTTTCCTCGCTACATCTGAATATCCTCAATGGTTAGCCAATATCGTACCCGTTCTGAAAAAGGACGAAAAGGTCAGAATGTGTGTTGATTATAGAGATCTGAACAAGGCAAGTCCAAAGGACGACTTTCCTTTACCACACATTGACATGCTGGTTGACAGTACAACAAAGTTCAAAGTTTTCTCCTTCATGGATGGATTCTCGGGCTATAACCAGATCAAAATGGCGCCAAAAGACATGGAGAAAACTTCGTTCATTACCCCATGGGGTACCTTTTGTTACAAGGTAATGCCATTCGGTTTGAAGAATGCCGAGGCAACCTATCAAAGGGCCATGACTACTCTTTTTCATGACATGATACACAAAGAAATCGAAGTGTATGTCGATGATATGATTGCAAAATCTAAAACAGAGGAGGAGCATGTGACCCACCTGTCAAAGCTATTCGAGCGGTTGAGAAAATACAAACTCCGCTTGAATCCCAATAAATGCACCTTCGGTGTCCATTCAGGGAAACTTTTAGGGTTCATCGTCAGCCAGAAAGGGATTGAGGTTGATCCTGACAAGGTCAAGGCCATTCAAGAAATGCCTTCTCCGAAAATTGAAAAACAAGTCAGAGGATTCCTGGGACGTTTGAATTACATCTCCAGATTCATATTCCTTATGACTGCCACATGTGCGCCGATTTTCAAACTACTGAAAAAGAACCAGGACTGCGTTTGGATAGAAGACTGCCAATCTGCCTTCGACAGTATTAAGGAATATCTATTGAATCCTCTGATTCTATCACCTCCAGTGGAAGGAAGGCCACTGATTATCTACCTCACCGTCCTGGAAGACTCCATGGGATGTGTACTTGGCCAACAAGACGAAACCAAAAGGAAAGAGTCTGCCATCTACTATCTGAGCAAGAAATTCACCGACTGCGAGACTCGGTACACTATGCTCGAGAAAACTTGTTGTGCTTTGGCTTGGGCAGCCAAACGTCTACGCCAGTACATGATTCGTCACACTACTTAGTTGGTCTCCGAGATGGATCCAATCAAGTATGTATTTGAAAAACCTGCTCTCACGGGAAGGATTTCCCGTTGGCAGATGTTGCTATCAGAATATGACATTGAGTACCATGTTCAAAAAGCCGTTAAAGGAAGTTTTTTGGCCGATCATTTGGCTCATCAACCGATTGATAATCAAGAATCAATCGGGTTTGACTTCCCAGACGAAGATGTCATGTATTTAAAAATGAAAGATTGCGATGAACCGCTACCCAGTGAAGGGCCAGAACCAGGTTCCCAGTGGGGACTAATCTTTGACAGGGTAGTTAATCATTATGGAAACGGAATTGGGGAAATAATTGTTACCCCTCAGGGTACCCACATTCCTTTCACTGCCAGACTCACGTTCAAATGTACAAACAACGAGGCTGAATACAAAGCTTGTATTATGGGTCTTGAGGAAGCGATTGATTTAAGGATTAAAAACTTGGACGTATATGGCGACTCAACTTTGGTTATCAATCAGATAAAGGGAGATTGGAACACATACCAATCAGGACTGATTCCTTACGAAGATTACGCAAGAAGTTTGTTACCCTTCTTCAACAGAGTTAAGTTTCATCACATCCCTCGTGAGGAGAATCACATGGCTGATGCATTAGCCACTCTATCTTCCATGATTAGTGTAGGTCGATGGAATGACCTACCTAAGATCAACATAATGCGCCTTGAACGGCCCGCTTACATCTTCATGATTGAAGCAATCATAGATGACAAACCTTGGTATCACGATATCAAATGCTTCCTTCAAAAATAAGAGTACCCTCCTGGGGCATTCAGAAAGGATAGAAAGACCCTCAGAAGGCTAGCAAGTAGTTTCTTCTTGAGCGGTGATACTCTCTATAAGAGAAACTTTGACATGATCTTGCTCCGATGCGTTGACAGACCAGAAGCAGACATGTTGATGAAAGAAATTCATGAAGGATCCTTTGGCACTCATGCCAATGGACACACAATGGCGAGAAAAATTCTGAGAGCAGGGTACTATTGGTTGACAATGGAATCCGACTGCTACAAGTACATGAGGAGGTGTCACAAGTGTCAGATATACTCCGACAAAATTCATGTACCGCCAACGCATCTCAAAGTTCTTTCTTCCCCGTGGCATTTTTCCATATGGGCAATCGACATGATTGGCTTAATTAAGCCCAAAGCTTCAAACGGACATCGGTTCATCCTTGTAGGCATTGATTACTTCACCAAGTGGGTCGAAGCAGCGTCGTACGCTAATGTAACCCAACAAGTGGTGGTCTGATTTATCAAAAACAATATCATCTGTCGTTATGGTGTTCCAAACCAGATCATTACAGATAATGGATCTAACTTGAACAATAAGATGATGAAAGAGTTGTGCGCAGAGTTCAAGATTGAACGCCATAACTCATCTCCCTACCGACCCAAGATGAACGGAGCGGTAGAAGCGGCTAACAAGAACATCAAGAGGATTGTTCAGAAGATGGTTGTAACCTACAAATATTAGCACGAAATGCTACCCTTTGCTCTTCACGGTTATCGTACATCTGTCCGCCCTTCAGCAGGGGCTACCCCTTTCTCTCTAGTATATGGCATGGAAGCAGTGCTTCCCATAGAAGTAGAGATCCCATCAATCCGGGTATTGATGGAAGCTAAGCTAACAGAAGTTGAATGGTGTCAAAGTCGACACGGCGAACTGAATCTGATCGAAGAAAAATGAATCACGACACTATGCCACGGTCAGTTGTATCAACAGAGAATGAAGAGGGCGTTCGACAAAAAGGTCTGACCTCGCGTCTTCAGGAAAGGAGACATTGTGCTCAAGAAGATACAATCATTTCTCACTGATTCTTGGGGTAAATGGACTCCGAATTATGATGGCCCTTACGTGGTCACGAAAGCTTTCTCAGGCGGCGCCTTGAGACTTGCAACCATGGACGGAGAGGAATTTGCCTACCCCACGAATGTTGATGTAGTCAAGAAATACTTCGCCTAAAAAAACGTCTCGGTGGATTGAAAACCCGAAAGGACGGTCCAGGCAAAAGTTAGAGACAAAATAAAAAAAATCATTTCGGTGGATTGGAAACATCAAAGTACAATCCAGGAAAAAATTAGGGATAATGGCAAGTAACTACGTTCAACAAAGAGGCAAATCCCTCAGCAGTAGTTACACCATCAATCGGAGGAAAACTCCAGTCAAGGTCATCTTCGACAGAAGCTCAGGATGCCCCGAATTCAAAGTTGGTAGAAGGATAGTGGTCGTTATGTTTCAACGTAGCCCTTTTCCCTGTAAATTACCATTTTCTAACTTTGTATATACTCTTTGGAATCACGCGTTTGGCTGATCTCCATCTTATCAATAAAATTTGAGCCCTTGTGCTTTTGTTTGTAATTCTCATTTGTTTTAGCTTTACAGAACGACATTTTAATATGATTAGCGATTCTTGAAATAAAACAAAAATGAATTTACTTGTAAAACTCTTTCTGCTTTAAAATAAAGATGGCAATTTCTTTTGACTGTTGAACATCAAAAGAGCATCAACCGCTTCTCCAGAAATAAGCGAACTTCAAAGTGCAGAATCAAAGTACTCCTTCTACGCCAGTGCGCCTGAATGAAGGATCAACAGTGTCGGATGCAACTATTCCATCTGACATCTTCGACAGAGTTCTTATCTCCTAAGCCCGATTAACGGTATTCCCCGCAGGGATTATCTCTCCTAAGCAAGGCAGAATTGCTATCGTGAGCAAATGATACTTTACATCTCCCACTGTGGCCGAGTATCCCGTCATGTTCATCTATTAGTCTGTATGTCGCGTCAGTTCTGTCAGCAAAAACATACATACATCATGCACTATTGATTTACATTTGCATTCATATTGCATCACTATCACTCTAGTCGGTCTTATCCCCTAGTGATAACAGTCCTCTCAATCGAGTTGTCAGCCTTTGTCCTCGTCAGGAAGCGTTGCGTCTGAACAATATCTCTCTTCCAGTTTAGTTCTGGAATGAAGTTGGCTCCTCGACCACTTTGATAACTTGAACCTCTGAAAAACCAGAGAACCCTCAATCAACATCACTCTTCGCCATTGAAGATGATATTTTTGCTTTCCCGGATTAAGGAAAATCCCGAAAGAAAGCCTCCTAATCAGAGATTCAGCAATACGGCAGTTTTTCTCCGAAAAAACTACTGATGAAAAGGTCATCGACACCTCAAAATTGGATCCCATCATATGGCATTTCTCTGGGAAGATCTCGAGAAAAGTATGATGTAACATCCCCAAGCGTGAAAGCAGCCTCTCCAGGGACTCGCATTCCCTAAATAGAGTCAATAAATGGCATCTCCAACAGAGAAGTTTGTACACCTCTACAACTCAGACGACTGGGTTCCCCAGCAAGTCTGGCATCAAAACTTTTTCCATCAAATGGCATCTCCCCGGGAAAATTCGGCGAGAAGTTTGAGGAAAACCGCTACGTATAGCGTCCCTTGTCAATTAAGTTTATTGACAAAAGAAACTAAGACCAGTTCCTTGGTAGGAAACCAGGATCGAGGGGAAGTTTTAATCAGAAACTTAGACCAGTTCCTTGGTCGAGGGGAAGTTTATTTCAGAAACTAAGACCAGTTCCTTGGTAGGAAACCAGGATCGAGGGGAAGTTTACTTCAGAAACTAAGACCAGTTCCTTGGTAGGAAACCAGGATCGAGGGGAAGTTTAAATCAGAAAACTGAGACCAGTTCCTTAGCTGAAGACCAGGATCGAGGGGAAGTTTACCTTTTCTAAGCATCATTGCTTATCAAAAGAAGATGAAGGTGATCTGCCATTCATGACCACCATCAAAATTTCAGGTATTCCGATATTTAATCCTCTTGCACCCCGAATGCCCGAATACCTTCGTCATTCACACCTTCGTGTCCAAGAAGATTAAATAGGGGCATCTGTCATACCCCAAATTTTGACCACTAAGATTTCCCATCATTGTACAAATCATCATCACAATATGGATGTATCTTTATGCCTCATCAGTCTCCCCAGAGATGGTTGAGCATCCACTGCAATCAAAATTAGGGTTTCAATCCCTCTCTGAGTGTTTAGACAAAGGATCAATCAAGGAATGGCATGATCTTCAACTTGTCTAAACCTCTCAAACATACACAAAGGATCAAAAGGACTCCCATTTTAAGGATTAAGCACAAGGATGCTCCCTTTTAGGTGGATCAAGCCTCAAGATCGCCAGTGTCACCAAATTAGGGTTTTGGTCGACCAGGGCCTCTAGATGGAAATTTTCATTTGGGCATAAGCCAAATATCCAAAACATAACCTAATATGCTCCATGGAACCTCATAAACCCAATCATTAAGTCGATTTTGCCTCAGGGGATGCATTAATCAAAAATCAGGAATTAGGGTTTCTTAACCTAATTCACCCCTAAGTTGACTTTTGAGACAATTCATGAATCAAGACCTCAAGACATGATTTGAGGGTCTCTAATATACCATATTGATCCATTTGGGACAATGGATTGATCCAAGAAGCTTGAGCAACAAGTTTCAATCTCATCTGAACCACAGTTAGGGTTTCGCAGGAAAAAGTCAACTGTAACTTTGACTTTTGACCAGGACATGCTCCCAAGCCCTGATACATGATTCAATACACTCTATGCCACCCATGGAACATGTCCATCAAGTTTGATTTAGGTCAAGGACATGATTTCCTGAAGAATTGCACAGTTTGGAATTCATCGGATAAAAAGTCAACTGTGCACAAAAGTCAACTTTGACTTTTTGAGATTTTTCACAAAAATGGATTTTTAACCCTAAAATGATGTTAATGTATGATTTGAATCATCATTCATCAAGAAAAATCAAAGAAAGTGGGATAACTTGTAAAAGGGGTAACCATAAAAACTTAGAAAAATTTTCTAAGTTATGAAAAAGTGACAAAGGTACCTACTTTGGAGGATCATAACTCCTAAACCACAAAGCCATTTTTTTCCATCCAAAGCTTGATTTGTAGATCTCATTGCCCTCTACAAAAGCTTTATACTGACCTATGTCCAAATTCCTCATGGATTTTGAGTTATGGAGTGATCAAAATCAAGAAAAGTCACTTTGTTCCAACACTTAGTGAAAATTTCACTAAGTCAGATTTTACCTTACTTTTTTCCAAATGTAGGGACATTTTTCACTTGGATCCAAAAAGTATCAAAACGAAATATGATCAAACAGTTGTTGTATCATATAAGGGCTTTCCAAAATGGCCAAGAACATCACCAAATTCAATTTGGGCCATGAGATATGACATTGGCAAGTTGCCTTGCTGAAATCTGCCAAGGCAAGGCAGAATTTTTCACTTTTGCTCAATTTTCCAAAATCAGCCAATTCCAAGCCTTGTCATCACCTTGGACACATCTGAGGATTGAATCTAAAGGGGACAATCACTAAGCCAAACCTCCAAAGTCCTTGGAACAAGAAATAGCATCCTAAACCTAGAATTGCCTAAAATAGGGACAAGACTCCAATTTTGGATTGGAGCATTCAATGGAAGCATCAAGGTGGCATGGACTGAGCCATTAGAAACTAAATTCAGTCAAGACTTATCCAAGACCAAGGGGACCAGCAGCCTGTGCCCTAACCTCTAGTCAATGGCTAGAGGAGACTTGGATTTTCATTTGCCAACATTGGCCAAACCTACTCAGCAGTTGCCATTCACTATTCCTTGCAAAACAAACTTGCTCTACTATAAATAGAGCTCAATTGTGATCAGTTTAAGTACACCAAAGGCCTACAACACTTGCCTTTCTCAAAATCCACTTCTCACTCTCAAAAATGCCTTTCTTAGCAAGTCACTATCGGGTTTTTCATTAGAGAGCAATTCCACTCAAACCAATCACACACACACCTCATATACATCATATGTAAGTTGATCAAACACTTAAACAACATCTGGAACACTGATTTCTCAGAATCACCAGTCAATTGCTCAAGGTTTTAACCAAGTTGCAGTTGAGATGCCATGAAGTGATCCATCCAATTTCCATCAAGTCCAAGCATTCAAACACACTCCATAGGGTGTAGGGAAGCTGTTCAGATCATCACAATTCATCTGTAACACCTCCTACTCAGAAATCATTTTGAACTTGCTGTCACGACTTAAAGGTAAGCCTAAACTTGGTCATCTCTCAATCTATGCATATTTCCTCGCACAATACTTTTGCCAAATGTTCATAATCATGCATGGAATGTTTCCCCTCAAGTAATTGCTTTGTTTGAATCGTGTATCAAAAATCCCAGCCTTCATGCAGAATTTAGGGTTCTTGAGGATTTATCGTGATTTCTTGTTTTATGCATAATTTAAATGAAATTAATTGTCATAAACATGATCGTGAGGTGAAAACGAACAGATTGATATGTGGATTACATGATATAATCAAATATTCAGTGAGATTGGATAGAAAATGCAAATTTGGGCAAGGCAGAAAATGCGCGTGTTCTTGGCCCATGTTCTTGGCGCCATTTTCACAAATTCAAATATTTGAATTTTGTGATTTTATTTAATTGATTCAAAAATTAATGTTTTTGTAAAGAATTAATGTTTTAATTGTTTTTGACATTTAAAATATTTCTTCCTTATTGATTTTGCAAATTTTAATGATTTCTAATCATTTTGTAGGGCAAAAATTGATATATGAAGCATTAATCCAAGATCACAATTTGTTTTCCACATGTTAAACAATTTTGATCATTTTAATTGAATATTTTATTCAATTAAAACACATTTTGAAAACAAATTAGGGTTTTGATTAATTCAACCCTCATAAATCATTTTCAAACACTTTTGGGCCTCTAATAAAGTGTAAGACCCAATCCTTTGTAAATACAAACCTATTTTGGGCTTCACTTATTGTATAAGTCCCGTTGTATTTCAGAAAGTTCGACGCGATCATCGTCCATTGAAAAACAAACCTTGGGCCTACCCTCGAGTAGTAAGACCCATTTCTTTTATTTAAACTCTTTGGGCCTCTTGAGAGAGTGTAAGACCCAAACCCCCTTGTACAACCCATTATGGGCCTCACTTATTGTATAAGTCCCTCTGTACAAGTAAACGGCGCGATTGTCGCCTTTTAAAAATCAATTGGACCTCTCCTCGAACTATAAGACCCATTCAAAACTTTTTGGGCCTCTAATAGAGTGTAAGACTCAATCCCCTTTTAACCAAAAACAACTTTGGGCCTCAGATATTGTATAAGCCCCTTTACGTTAAAAGAAAATCTCGGCGCGATCGCCATTTCAAACGAAAATCATCTGGGCCTTCCCTCGTGTTATAAGCCCCACTCTTTTTCTTTAAACCTTTTGGGCCTCTTGAGAGAGTGTAAGACCCAAATCCCTTTCTACAGAAAACAATTTTTGGGCCTTAGTCACTTGTATAAGTCCCTCTGTACAAATTTAACAGTGCACTCACTGAAAAAACCTTGGGCCTCTCCTTGAGCTGTAAGCCCCAAATCTTTCTTTTTCAAAGCACTTTCTCCTTTGATTTTGAAATATACTGTTGTTTTCAATCTTTCTTTGTTGAACAACTAACCAAACAGCATGGAAGCTCTACAACCGAGTAAGTGTTTATATGCTTTCATTTACCGCTTTCATATACATATAACTGTATTGTGGGGCTGTTTCGCTGTAAGTCTTCTTTCATAAACTCATATCAACTGTGTAATAATAGTATAGATATTTAGAGTTCCCCGGCAACTACGTCTAGCATTAAGCCCGTTGATCACTCTTAAATAGTCAAAACTAGATCCCCATAGGATTACCAGACACAGTCTTCCCTCCTCTTGGGGTTAAATAATATGGAGACATGAAAGGCAGCATTCTCGGTGAACCCTTTCATAGACTGTCACTCGTAGAAGTTGTCAAAGAAACTCTATTCCCCAAAGATGATCTCTTCTCCGTGAATTGCATCTCTTGAGTTTCTTCCAAATTCTCAAACTTTCATGGCTTGATCTATTCTCTGTGAATAGCTTGTCTTGAACTTCTCGGGGTTTGGGGACCCACAGGCTTCTTAAAAGCACTTGTCAAGAAACTCTACTCCCCAGAGATGATCTCTTCTCCGTGAATTGCATCTCTTGAGTTTCTTCCAAATTCTCGAACTTTCCTGGCTTGATCTATTCTCTGTGAATAGCCTGTCTTGAACTTCTCGGGGTTTGGGGACCCACAGGCTTCCTAAAAGCATCCCCGCCTCCTCTTGGGCGTTGTACAAGGACCCGTCGGCTTCTTAGAAGTATTCACGGCCACCTCTTAGGCTTCATATAATGATTCTTCCTCCGGGAATAATAGCCTCCTATTGGGCTTCATACAAGGACCACTCGGCTTCTTAAAAGTTTCCAGCCTCCTCTTGGGCTTCATATAAATTGTCCCGACGACCTCCTAGAGGTATAGGGACAGAAACCAGTCATCTTAATATAGCAGTCTTTCCAAGAGTCTACTACTGTTTCTCAAAGCATAGTACAAAAGATGAAACTCTAGACTTGGACAGTCTAATTACCTTGAGTCTCAAAAGACATTCTCAAGCTCCTTCCAAAACTAGGAGATAAAACTCTAGACTTGGACAGTCTCAATACCCTTTGGATTTCCCATTTCCTCAAAGAAAAGGAAATAACCCTGATCCTCGAATCAAAATCCCTGAGTGCAAACAACACTCATATAAGAACTAATTTTCTCTTTAAATCAGCGTACTGGACCTGTCACTCAACTGAAACAGTCACAATAGCCTCCTCTTGGGCTTTGTACAATGATTCTCCCCAGCGGAGCTAACAAATAGCCTCCATCTCGGGCTTCGTACGAGATACAAAAGACTCTCTTGTTGAGTCAAATAGCCTCCATCTCGGGCTTCGTACGAGATACAAAAAACTCTCTTGTTGAGTCAAATGGCCTCCATCTCGGGCTTCGTACGAGATACAAAAACTCTCTTGTTGAGTTAAATAGCCTCCATCTCGGGCTTTATGCGAGATACCAAAAGACTCCCTCGTTGAGTTAAAACCTTTTAGCCTCTCTCTCGGGCTTTGTACGAGACACATATTAGCCTCCTCTTAGGCTTTGTATAAGAAAACCACTGGTTGATCCAATCAACCTTTTAGCATCAAAGTTGTGCCTCATTCACAGTACAGAAACATCAACAACTCCTTCCCCTTCATCTAATCGCTGTAAGCGGCAAGCCTCTGGATCATCTATATCCATGCCACTGTCCCTCTTTTAGCATGAGAAATTCCTAAGGAAAGATAGCATTGCTCTACACTGAGTTAAAGTCTTCTCCTTCAGGTTGGAAATCCCCTATAAAGGAAATTATGGCATTTCCGGATTCACAATTCCCGGTTAAAATAATTCTCCTTTATAGACAGTTGTGACATACAAACCCCTCTTTAGAGATGACAAATTCTCTCTAAAGTTAAACCCTTTTAGCTTCACATCTTGGGCTTTGAACAAGATACAAAAAGACCTTCAGCTTCACATCTTGGGCTTTGAACAAGATACAGATCACTTTTAGCTTCACGTCTTGGGCTTTGAACAAGACACCAAAACAACCATTTCCTCCCATAGAATAGGAGGAACTACGATCGCTCTGATTTCCCTATTTCGGAAAACGGGAATACGTAGGCATAAGATTGAAAGAAAAATCTTAGCGAGCACACTAAACCAAAACCCAAAATCCCATTTCATACATCCGTCCTAACATTTCAACCGATAAGCCCAAAACACCCCTTTTTTTGCAAAATAACCTAGGAGAGACCCCGAATCTTTGTAGCATCTGTAAACCAACAGTTTTGACTGTTTAACCTCAGTATGCAAACAGGGTTAGTTGGAGACATCTATTTCCCTTCCTTCATCAGCTTCAATAGGATAAAAAGTGAATCGAGTTGTAGTACTAGAGCGATCGTGCTTCGCAACCACATCCAAAAATCACTCGTTACACCTTGTGATGAAGAAAGGCTTCAGATGGCTCTTTATTGCCTCATCCGGCCGTTTAAAGAAGGCATTATGCTCTTCGACACAAGCATTGTTCATTACATAGTAGCACACTGGTTTGTGTGTCGCCATTTCATCTTCTGAATAGGCATCAACCTCTTCGAACTCTGTGATCTGATCAAATTCTCTAGGCAATACATATACCATATTCATAATGATGTCCAACGAGGCCTCTAAATCAGAATCGAAGTTATCCGTCATCATCTCATCTTCCGCTATAGCTCGATCATGTTTCTCTCTGTATAGCGTGCAATTTTTATTGGTGACGCAACCACCTTATCGCAGAATGGTTTTCTCCTCACCGCAATGAGGAGGAGTGAGGTGCTATTTTCTGATTTCTTATTTATCCCGTGAAGCTGGAAGGGAAAAGGAAGCTATCTAAAACTAACCTTGCACGCGAATGCTTAACTGAACAAACGCAGAAAGAGATTTGGGGAGTTCGGGGTCAGGTTATGCAATGGGGAGTTGTCAATTACCCATCCTATATGTGGTTATCCACGGGTTGTTAGTTTTAGGTTCTGCTTTGTACTTGATGGTGTTTATCTGTTGATAGGTTGGGAAAGTTTCTTGGCAAATATGAGAGAGAGAGAGAGAGAGAGAATGAGTTTTTGTTGATGCTCTGGTTTTCCGATGTTTTTAGTAAGGTATTGGGCCTAAGTTTTGATTAGTATGAAGGTACTGGACCTAGAGTTTTTGATTGGTATGCTCGCTAAGATTTCGCAATCTTATGCCTACGTATTCCCGTTCAAAGAAACAGGGAAATCAGAGCAATCGTAGTTCCTCTTATTCTAAGGGAGGAAAAAAATGCTTTGGTGTCTTGTTCAAAGCCCAAGATTGAAGCCAAAAGGTTTATTTGTGTCTTGTTCAAAGCCCAAGATTAAAGCTAAAAGGTTTGACTGAGAGAGAATTTGTCATCTCTAAAGGGGAGACATCTTGTCTGTTTATCACAACGGTTGGGTGACTGTTTATAAAAGAGGGTTACTTTAACTGGGATATGAGAATCCATCAATGCCATAATTTCCTTTATAGGGGATTTATCCTGAAGGGGAAAACTTTAACTCAATGTAGAGCAATGCCATTTTTCCTTAGGAATTTCTCATGCTAAGAGATGGACAGTGGCGTGGATGTAAACAATCCAGAGGCTTGCCGCTTACAGCAATTAGATGAAAGAGAGGATTTACCAGGATAAAAGATGGACAACAGCTTGGATATTTGAATCAACAAGTGTGCCACTTACAGCAGTTATCTGGGATTAGGGTTTGATTTGAATGTCTGTTTTGATATGTGATATACAGAGAAGTGACTTCCTACAGAGAGATTTTGATTTCCTCTGAGGGGATGTTGATTTTTGTGTGCCTTGATCAAAGCCCAAGGTTGAAGTTAAGAGATTGATTGACTCCACTAGGGAAGTCCTTATACAAAGCCTAAGAGGAGGCTGGAAAAGACCGACTCAACAAGAGAGTGTTTATATGTGTCTTGTACAAAGCCCAAGATTGAGGCTAAAAGAGACTAACTCTTTTGGGGATATCATTATACAAAGCCTAAGAGGAGGCTAAAAGTTTAACTTTTCCGAGGAAAATATTCTGTCTGTCTTGTACAAAGCCCAAGATTGAGGCTAAAAGGATTTCGACTCCACCGGGGAGGGTTTATATGTGTCTTGTACAAAGCCCAAGATTGAGGCTGAAAAGAAGACTGACTCGGTGGGAAAGAAATCTTTATCTGTCTTATACAAAGTCCAAGATTGAGGCTAAAATGAGACTTTACTGACTCGGCTGAGGATATTTTAGGTGTCTTGTATAAAGCCCAAGATTGAGGCTGAAATGAGTTTGACTCTACTAGAGAGTATTATCTGTCTTGTACAAAGCCCAAGATTGAGGCTGGAAAGAGGATTGACTCTGCTTAGGGAAATTTATATGGTGTCTTGTACAAAGCCCAAGATTGAGGCGGAACAAGCTGGAGAAATCTTTATACATAGTCTGAGAGGAAGCTAACTCCTGCTAGGGGAAATCATTATACCAAGCCTAAGAAGAGGCTGAAAAAGATTAACTCAACAAGAGAATGTTTTTATCTGTCATGTACAAAGCCCAAGATTGAGGCTGAAAGGGTTGATTCAACAAGAGAGTATTGAAAGGTGATTGACTCAACAAGAGAGTCTGAAAAGGTTAGCTCAGCTGGGGAAAATCTTTGTACAAAGCCCAAGAGGAGGCTAACTGTGTTGAGGAAAGGAAAGATCATTATACAAAGCCTAAGAGGAGGCTATCTTTACTAGGGAAGAACTAAGAAAGAACTCTTTATACAAAGCCTAAGAGGAGGCTATCTTCTGCTGAGGATTATTGAGATCCAGAGGCAGGTCTAAATGGGGTATCAACTCTTGTGTAGGATTTACAGAAGGGTTGAGATATCAGATGCCTTGAGGTTCTGATTTGGGATAATGTTATAGTGATGATAAACTGACCCTGGCTGGGGAAATTTTGGAAGAAGGTTTGAGTTTTGAACCTACAGAGGTTTTCACTCTACAGGAGATTGATAAAAAATGAACTGGGTTTCTCCTATGTTTGTAAGGAACTTGAGAATGTCTTTGAGATCCAAGAAGGGATTAGACTGTCCAAGTCTACTGGTATGGAAGAGTTTTATCTTTTGTATGATGCCCAAGAGGAGGCTGGTGTTTTAAGGGGTTAGAATCAACCCTAAATTGGTCTGAGGTTTTGACTCTTTGGAAAGACTGCTCTAGTGAAGGATGACTAAGTTCTGTCCTATACCTTTAAGAGGTCTTCAAGGTCCTTGTATTAAGCCCAATAGAAGGCATGAGAACTTCTAAGAAGCCGGAGGGTCCTTGTATAAAGCCCAAGAGGAGGCGGGGATGCTTTTAGGAAGCCTGTGGGTCCCAAACCTAAGAAAAGTTCAAGAAAGGTTTCACCGAGAATTAATCCTTTAGTGAATAGTTCTAGGGTTTGAAGAAATTCAAGAGAGGTTACACCAAGAATAATTCCTCTCTGGGGAACTGAATTTCTTTGACAATTTCTAATAGTGACAGTTTGAGAAAAGTTTCACTGCGAATAATGCCTTTCCCTTTATTCCATATTGTTTAAGCCCAAGAGAAGGCAATACTGTATCTGGAAATCCTATGGGGATCTAGTTTTGACTGTATTAAAGAGTGACCAACTAGCTTTACCTAGTTCTAGACCTAGTTGTCGGGGAAAACTCTAAGCAAATATACTAGTATATATACATGTGATATATGACAAGTATTTAAAAGGATATGAAAGAAGGGCTTACAGGTGAGCAAGCTTCCCACAATATAGTTATATATATAAAGCAGGTAAAAGAAAGCTGATAAAACTTACAGGTGAGCAAGCTTTCATAGCTGTATTGTTAGTTGTTCAAGAAATTAAAGAAAGTTTTGATAACAACTGTATATTTGAACCTAAATCAAAAGGGAAGTTGTTTTTGAAAAGATTGTTGGGGCTTATACTCAAGGAGAGACCCAGATGAAAAACAGTAATCGTACCGTTGTTTTGAAAATTATATTGGGACTTATACAACGACTGAGGCCTAAAGAGGTTTCTTGTACAAAGGGATGGGTCTTACAACTCAAGGAGAGGCCCAAAAGTTTGAAAAAAGAAAATAAAGGGGACTTACAACACAAGGGTAGGCCCAAATGGTTTTCGTTTAAAAGGCGACGACCGCGCCGAGATTTTTTTAATCGTAGTGGGACTTATACAATGTCTGAGGGCCAAAATTATTTACGTACAAAAGGGGTTGGGTCTTACACTCTATTAGAGTCCCAAAAAGTGTTTGAAAATATTTGTTAGGGTGATAGTGATCAAAACCCTAATTTTTGGTTTTTTAATGTATTTTAATTGAATAAATATTCAATTAAAATAATCAAACATCTGAAAAAAGAGGTTGTGATCTTGGATTTATATTTGGAAAATCATATTTCATTCATGGGATGATTTAAAAATCAATTAAATTTTGTAAAAACCAAGAGAAAGAAATATTTTTAATGTTTAAAAACAAATAAAAACACAATTCTTTACAAAAATACCAAATATGTGAAATAAATAATATTTTTGTGAAATTTTCATGGAATAAAATATTTTAATGTTTTTGGGAATTTTCAAAAAAAGAACCATTAAAAAATAATTAAAATTGAGGGAGAAATTAATTTTTGAATTAATTAATAAAAACATGAAAATATGGAAAAAAAATAGCAAAACATAGAAAAATGGAAAAATGGTCTGGGTGGGGTTTGAACCCACGACCTTGGCAACAAACACACATGCGCGCTACCAGCGGGGTGGTGATACATCTGTGTATCAAAACCACCCCATGAATACATAAGGCATGCCTTGTTTCTAGGCCTGGGCAAGGCAAGGCAAGGCAAGCTTTTGGGCAATTTACGTGAAGCCTCTAACTTTCTTATTTCTCCATAGATTGGGACAAAATTTAGGTGCATCTGATCTAGAATTTCATGAGGAATCCAATGGTGCGCCCTTAGAATTTTCAGAAAACGTTTTCTCCTCAAAATCCGATAGTGATTTCAAAATATGCCTATTTTTGCATGTTCTATGCTATCTCATGGTACAGGAAAGAATTACATGATAAATTGGTTCAAACACAACATATACAATATGTATGAGATGTTTATGATCAATGGACATCAAAGGAATGTATAATTCAAAGAGTTCAAGTTGTCATGCACTTACCTCTTAGAACTTTTTGTGCTATCTGTCAAGTCCCTTGTGCCAGAAGTAATTTGATGCTTTAGACACTCTCAATTGATCCCTTAGAAGCTTTTAGGATGACTGGAACCAACTGGAATCTTCAGGAACAAGTTTTGGCACTTTCTTGCAAAATGGGCAAAAGTGACCAATATGACAACTCTCTCAAACGGTGTTCCAGATAAGGGGAACCATTTGGGACAATTTGAGGATGATATTTGGAGTGTGTTTGAGGCTTTGTTTGGTTTTGGAAGTGACTGAATCAAGACATGGCTCACAAAATGCAGAAAAGTCCAATTTTGAGGTTTTGGAGGTGGATTTTGTGATTTTGGTGTTTCAGGTCACAAGTGAGTGTTTGGACAGCTTAAATATGACATATTAGAGGTGTTTGGATCATGAGCTATGATGGAATTGCTCTCTAACTCAAAAACTCATAGATATCTTGCAAAAGAAGGCATTTTGGCCTAGAGAAAGAGAATTTGAGGAAAACAAGTGTTGTAGTGCTTTGGTGTACTCAAACTGAGCACAAATGAGCTCTATTTATAGTAGAGCAAGTTTGTTTTGTAAGCAATAGTGAATGGCAGCTGCAGCAGGCCTTTGGCCAATGTTGAGCAAAAGGAATCTCAAGTCTCCTCTAGCCATTGACTTGAGCTTAGGGCATAGGCCTATGGCCTATGATTCAGTGTTGATCCTTGACTCATTCAGTTAGGAATGTGTTAGTCCATGCCACCTTGGTGTATCCATTAAATTCATTGAAACAAAATTGGAGTCTTGGCACCTTTTTAGCCTTTTTAGGTTTGTTATGGCTAAGGTAGATTCTTGGACTTTGGAGGCTTGGGGATCAGATCATTCTCCTTTTATTTTATCCTCAGATGTGTCCAAAATGATGACAAGGCTTGGATTTGTTCAAATTTCCCAAATCGAGCAAAACAACAAAATCTGCCAAAATCTGCCTTGCCTAGGACAGTTGGAAATGGTGATCTTGAGGGATTCATATCTCCCTGCTCAGGTTGAGTTATGATAGGCTCTTATGCTTTTTAGAAAGCCCTCATATGATACAAAACATGTGTGATCATAGTTTATTTTGAAACTATTTGGATCCAACTGAAAAAACCTCATGAGCATTGATGTCCAAGGCTGGTAACCTAGGCAGATTTTCACTAAGTGTTGGAAAAAGTGTCATTTTCATGTTTTTGTGATTTTGATCAATCCATAACTCAAAATCCATAAGGAATTGGAGTTTGAAGTAGTTTAAGCTTTTGTAGAGTGTAGCAAGACCTACAAATCCAGCTTTGGATCACCCAAAATGGTTGCTTGGATCTCAAGTTATGGTCCCTGGAAGTTGGTACCAAAATCACTTTTATTCCATAACTTAGAAAAATTTTGGTTTCTCAAGGTTGCCCCTCTTGCAAGAAACCTCACTTTTCTTGATTTTTATTGATGGATGATGATTAATGTCACACATTAACATTGTTTTTGACTTAGAGGAACCATATTTGTGAAAAATTCCAAAAAGTCAAACTTGATTTTGTGCACAGTTGACTTTTTATCGGATGAAATCCAAACTGTGCGATCCCTTGTGAAATCAAGTCCTTGACCTAAATCAAACCTAATGGATGGATTCCATAGGTGGTATAGGGTGTATTGAATCATGTCCCAAGGTTTGGGAGCATGTCCTGGTCAAAAGTCAAAGGTACAGTTGACTTTTCCCTTAAAACCCTAATTGTGGTCCAGATGAAATTGAAACTTGTGAATCAAGCTTCTTGAATCAATCCATTGTTGTAAATGGATCAATATGGTGTATTTGAGACCCTCAAATCATGTCTTGAGGTCTTGGCTCATGTTTTGTTCCAAAAGTCAACTTAGGGGTGAATTAGGTCAAGAAACCCTAATTCTCGTTTTTTGATGAATGCTTCCCCTAAGGCTAAATTGACTTGATGATTGGGTCCATGAGGTCCCTTGGAGTACCTTGGGTTGTGCTTTGAAGCATTGGCTCATGCCCAGATGAAAATTTTCATCTGGAGGCCTCAGTCGATCAAAACCCTAATTTGGTGATACTGGCGATCTTGAGGCTTGATCCACTTGGAATGCTGCAACCTTGTGCTTGATTCTTGATGTGAGATTCCTCTTGATCCCTTATAGGTGTTTGAGAGGTTAGACAAGTTGAAGATCATTTCATTCCTTGATTAATCCTTTGTCTAAGTTCTCGGAGAGGGCTCAAAACCCTAATTTTTTATTGTGGTGAACGCTCAACCATCTTTGAGGAGATTGATGAGGCATGAAAGTACATCCATATTGTGATGATGATTTGCACAATGATGGGAAATTTTGGTGGTCAAAATTTGGGGTATGACACTCTGACCTCTTCGTCTTGTGTTTTGAATAATTTTTGCCCAATAGGCAATTTTTCGACAACTTTTGTCTTTCTTTTTCCGTTGCTTTCGGCAGGTATGTTCGTACTTGATTCAGCCTTATATTTCGATTCAGCCTCCCTTTGGGCTTGCCTCCTTCGCTGCTTCCTCCTCCACTACGACCTCGACATAGGATTTTTACCTTTGTAGTTCTCAGAAATGTGGGCCAATTTGTTGGAGGATTGAAATTCCTTGCGATAGGTAATTGAAGAGCCCCTGTTGACGTTGAAGTCTTTCCACTTCTGCTGGCCTTTCTGCCTATTCTCATTTGGTTTTACCCATTTGCCGTTAGAAAGTTCAGCAAAAGGTTTAAACGTAGCAGCCCTTGCCCCTGGCACTCTAGCCTTTGGCTGTTCCTGGTTCGACGCAGACATCCTAGGGTCGAAACTCCGCAGGCCGTGATGGGTTTTCTTCCACTTTTGGTTGGCCTTTCGTACTCCTTCAAGATTTTGCGCTGCTTTTTTGTCGAATACAGCGTTACACCTGGGGCAGAGCATGACTTCAGATCCCTTCCTTTGACACCTGTGTATAAAGTCAATAAAATTTTCTTCCTCTTTTGAGAAGGCCAACTTGTTGTACTCTTCTTGTCGGCGTTCATCACCGACTTTCATTGGTGACTCCTGAGAAATCTCCACCATATTAACTTCTATTTTGATATCCTCAGTGATGCCAAGCTTGCTCAATTCCACCTGTATTCCCACAACAGCCTTATCCATCTGCACGAAACCGTCAGCGGTTTCTTTTGTTACCAATATCCACTGGGAATCCTTAGTAACTCCCTTGTCGGCTCCTACAATAACCTCAACACCATCAGTAGCGTTGTTGGTGAAACTTTCGACAGACCCGGTAGGAAAACTCCTTATGAATTCTTGGTCGAGATTTTCAGTAACCCTGACCATGACTGCCTCGTTGTTGAAATCATCAGCGATTTCGATCATATTGACATCATTGTTGAGGCCTTCAGCAACCTTGACCATATGGACCTCCGTTGGCTCAGTATAATGAGCATCAACTACTGGTAGGGGGTTTGAATCGATCTTCATCTAATTTTTGGACTTCTCTCCGAACTTCAGCCTTCCTTCTTGGATTGCGTTCTGAACAAGATCCCTGAAAAGAAAATATTGAGAAGTCTTATGACCCAAGAAATTATGATATTTACAAAACCCTCTTTTTTTCCTTTGTTCTAAAGGAGACATTTTAGCACCAGGAGACACTATCATTTTACCGTCCTTAACTAACAAATCAAAAATTTTGTCACATTTAGTAACGTCGAAAGTATAAGTTTTCTTGGGGAATTTGTCATTTTTCTCTAGTTCGACAGGATTTTTTCCATTCAAAGGGGCCAATAACTTACAAGAGTAAGGTGGGCCTTATTTCAATTCAGAAAGATCGATCTCGCCTTCGTCAAAACTTTCTGGCTCATTATAGTATTTTTCATCTTCGTCATTAACTTCGACATAAGCCACCCTTTTGTTCTTATTCGCCCTGGCCTTTTCTTCTTTTAGGCGTTCTAGTTGTCGAACTCTATCAGCTAATTGGGCCATATCGCTTAGATATTGAGTATCTAATTTCTTTCTAATAGAATAATCAAGGCCTCCAGCGACCATTTCGACTAACTCATACTCTGGTACCTGTGTAAAGCATCTAGCTTTGAGCAGTCGGAATCTATTTAAGTTGTCATCTATTGGCTCGGTGAATTTACGTTTATACTAGCCAACTCTTTCAGACTAATCTTCATTTGTCCCATATAGAACTGCTCATGAAACAACCGCTCTAATTGGGTCCAATTGTGTATCGAATTAGGTGGCAAAGTTGTAAACCACGTGAAGGCATTCTTCGTTAGAGAACTTGGGAAGTATTTTATCCTAAGGTTCTCATTATTCGCGATTTCTCCAGCCTCTATCACATATCTGGCCACGTGTTCGACAGTGGACTCGGTGGTGTCCCCAGAGAACTTAGTGAACTTAGGGACCTTCGTTCTAGGGGGTAACTCCGACTGAAGAATGTATTCTGATAATGGAGATGTATAATTTGGCCTTCACAGGCCAAAGTTTACCCTATTTTGGACCATAATCCTTTCGACCATGGCTACCAGATTGTTGTCTACTGCCATATTATTCTGTCGAACTTGTTGTACGACGTGGTCAACGTCTTGATTTCTATTAACTAAAACCACTCTTGGCTGTTCTCCTACAAGGATTTGTGGTTTAATCCTAGGGGGTTCGACTACTCCCTGGTTTGGTACATTCACCTGAGGTATATTTCCTAGATTTTGTTGGTTTTGGTTAATAGTGGGGTCCTCTTCGAATACCACCCCTTGGTTTCCTGCGATATACTCTCTCTGAGGGTGTCGATGAGGGTTAGGCACACCAAAGAAATCTGCAAGGCGCGTCATCTACGCAGCCATTTGCTGATTGGTCTGGGTAGTATTTTGAATTAAAGGCTGGAAGATTTCCCCCATGGTTTGGGACATCATTTAGACCATTTGGTGGTTACTTTCGTCCATTTGCTGTCTTAAATAGGCCGCAGTGGTATTCGTCAGGCCTGGCATTTGGGTTGAATATCCCATCCCTAAAGATTGACTATTTCAACCCATATTAATCCCAGATCCTGACCCTTGTAAAGGTGATATCATTACGGGTTCTGAATATACTCGGGGGTGGGGGGCGTTTTGCAAATTTACCATCATCGAAGTTGGCATCCCATAAGGCTGTTCTCAACCGTTTAAAGGCATCGAAAAACCCGGTGGCGGAAACTGTTGATATGTAGACGTTTCTATTGGTGGGGGAGTCATTGGGGGTCCCCTTGGCCCAATATAAGTCAAAATTGGTTCAGTATGGGAAATCGAATGTGTTGGTGTCGAACTCGCCATAGATGGCATAGTTTTAGATACAGAAGCAGGAACCGTGGGTCCTCCATTCGAAGACCCTGAAACTGGTTCTACATTGACACCTGACATAGTTTGAGGATTCGAACTATTTGGCTGATTAGTACTTGCCATTTTCCTCGTATACTTTCTTTTTGATATTTCTTCGTTTGCGGTGGCTACTTTTCCACTTCTTAATAACATACAACAAAGTACTCGACGCAGAAAAGATAATAAAAAACACAGAGTTATACGTTTCGCAAGAAATTCGTTTAGCACGGTCCCACTGGGCGTGCCAATTTGTTTACTGAGAAAAATAGTAAACAACCCATGGTCTATCTATTGGTGTAAGCCCTAGAGGCCAATACTTTTGGTACTTGTATCAAATTATTTATTAATAATAAAAGGCATTTCTTTATTATGTTTGTTTTTCCAAAATGATAAAAGTCCCTAGAATAGCTAGTTCATTTAATGAAACATTAAGTATAACTTAATCATGAGATTCCATTAAACATAAGGACACTATTCTTAAAGCATCCATAGTCGAGCTTTAATGTGAAATGGGATAGCCTTAAAGCATTAAGACTATTATGTAGATAGACTGATGATATCATCTCATGGATCATGGATAAGGAGTTATCAAGTCTTGACATAGGTATGAATATTAGGAGTAATATTTATACTGGATTGACCCACTATGAGAGTACTACATAGAATGTTATGCAAAGTGTCATAAGTTACTCTCATGGTGATAGTGGTGTATACCACCCTTCGACCTGAAACTACTATGTACCCTAGATGTAGAGTCAAGTATTTTACTGCTGATCAAACATTGTCCGTAACTGGATAATCATAAAGACAGTTGATGGGTACTCCACAAAGCATGCTGAGGGACATGAGTAGCCTAGATGGAATTTGCCCATCCTGCATAATAGGATAAATGTCTAAGAGTCCAATATTGAACTGGACAAGGATGACACGGTATATGCCTTGTGTTCAATATAGACATAGGGGCAAAAGGGTAATTGTACACACAAGCATTATCACAAAAGGTTTTGTCAGATCACATGACAATTTTGTGACTTGGGTAGCAGTGATGTGTTGCTAGATACCGCTCACTGTTTATTATGTTAAATACATGATTTAATATAATTTCCAACGTCGTGAAATCCTACAGGGTCACACACATAAGGACAGTTGGAGAAGAGATAGAGTAAATAAGGAACACCGTAAGGTACGGTGCACTTGAATGGAATACGGAATATGGTAAGGTACCATGTAATATAATAATAGTTATTATTAATTTTATAATAGTTATAAAATATAATAATAATAAAATTATATTTATTATAATAATAGTTATTATAATAATATAATAATATTATTATTGAGTTGGGCTTTTTAGCTTATAGCCCACACAAGTAGTTCTATAAATAGAACCCTTGTGAAGAAGCTCAAATGTTGTTGTTGTAGAAACCCTGGCCGTATTCTATTTTTCTCTCCCTCACTCAAAACCTTCAATCATAATCAGCTGGCACTGCGACTGAAGGAAGCTGTTCGTGTGGACTGAGTAGAGGCGCTGTTCATCGTACAACGCTCGTGATCATCCATAGATTTGGAATCAAAGGTTTCATCGCCACAAGAGGTAACCTTTCTATCACAGATCATGATCTTTCGTAAGGATCTCTAAAGGGAAATTTTTGTTTTCCGCTGCGTTTAGATTGCAAATTTCCCTTCAGTGGTATCAAGCCACTTACGAAACCATGAGTCTGGTAATTATTTATTTTCTGTCATTTTTTGTTTTAATTGGATTAAAACACGTAAAAATTAAATCAAATCCAGATATTGAATTTTTTGGCATCAAATTGTGTACGGTTTGGATGATTGATATTGACTATGCTTCGGAATCCGACAATAGTATGGTGAAGCAGCGATATGTCAATCGTCCATAAGTTACACATATATGATCGATCTAATTCATATGTGATATGATTAACTTTGATGCAAATATGGTATATTGGATATACTCTTTTATTTCTTCAGTTCAAATCACGTAATGATTATCATTCAGTTGAGCGATCTGTGGTTATCTGCTTCGAAATCTGACTTTAGTATGGTGAAGCGATAGCATACAGATCAATCATATTGAATTATTGATCATGGTGTGTTGACGGTATGAAATTGTGGCATTAGAGTGTGACGGCACAAGGGTTGCTCCGTCTGCGATTAAGATTACTCATTTTGAGAATGTGACGGTCACTATAGAGTTTGTGACGGTCGGCACAGGGTTTGAAACTGTGACGGTCACTATAGAGTTTGTGACGGTCGACACAGGGTTTGAAACTGTGACGGTCTCCATAGTTTCAGGTGTGACGGTCGCCATAGCCTTGTGACGGTCGTCATGGGCTGATGTGTGACGGTCGCCATGGAAACTGTGACGGTCGTCACAGGCAGTATGACGGCGCAAATGTTGCGTCAATGCAGTATGCGCTGTAGGTCATGCATTCCCCGAAAATTTAATTTGATTTATTTAATAAACATGATTTAAATTAATAATAATAAAAATTATTTATTATTTTTCTTGTGGTGATCAGTTATGGCCTTAGTTTATTTTTCTTTGTTTTGGATTTTATAAATACGACATGTGTGTCGTGCCTCTCTCTTATTCTCATCATGTAACTTCTTTTCTCATCTCACTCCCTCGTATGTAAAACGAGTTTCCTTTATGTAATGTATTATTATGAAGAAAGAGAATACTACAAAACAAAGAAGGACAACCTTGGAGATCTTGCTTGGAGAAGTGAAGATCATTATTAGGTTTAGCTTAAGTTTTCTCATTGGCTTGGGAGAACAATTGCGTTAGGGGCCATAACTGTTTCATTTGTATGTATGTAGTTCATTTGTATGTATGTATGTTGATATATATTGTATGCATGTGTGATGAACGATTTATATGATAAATAAGCCGGTGAGATCAAACTAATTAAAAATCCCTCAAAACAAAATATTAAGTTTTTGCTTTCCAAGTTTTAGAACTCATCAAGACTAGTATCGAATATTGTAGGTTTCGCCTAACGCGAGGTGCATGTTCTATATTAGTAAGGTGCGATGGGATAATTGTAATATCCAATTTCTAAAATAATGGGTCAAACTTAACTAAACAAAATATAATAAGATTATATGCGTTTAAAAGCAAGAGTTGGGAATAGTCCATATGATGGATTGGAATAAGGAGTTATTCACCCAACTGAAATATTCGAGAATTGTATTGGATACATTTGGAAGGAGTTTCTACCTAAATAGCTAAGTTTTGTGTAATCAGCCTAACGTTGACTTAAAACAAAGTGAAATATGGATCTCGATCCACTAGAAAATCTTCCAACGGGATTTTCCGAATGAAATGATGAGGGTCATTTGGTTTGAGTAAAATAGTGGGAGCATACTTAATTAAAGGCCTAATTGAATATGTTATGATACTTATCTTTTTCCATTCCATTTTGTAGATTACCATGCCAACAAACACATCTAATAACATTTTGCGAACAATCCTGGATAAGGAAAAATTGTCTGGGACACATTTTATGGATTGGCACCGAAATCTGAGGATTGTCCTCAAACATGACAGAAAGTTGTATGTCTTAGACACACCTGTTCCTGATGAGGAACCTCTAGTTCTGCTCCTAAGGCTGAAAGAGATGCTTATAAGAAGCATGTCGATGATGCTAATGAAACTGCTTGCCTTATGCTGGCTACCATGAATTCTGAATTGCAAAAGTAACATGAAAACATGGCAGCGTTTGATATGATCTAACATCTGAAAATGCTCTATCAAGAGCAGGCAAGGCATGAAAGGTTTGAAGTTTCAAAAGCCCTTTTTCAAGCCAAGCTTTATGAGGGAACCCCAGTAGGTCCCCATGTACTCAAGATGATTGGGTATGTGGAGAATCTTGAAAGATTGGGATTTGCCCTCAAAAGGGAGCTTGCGACTGATTTGATCCTACAATCGTTGCCGGAAAGCTTCGGTCAATTTGTCCTTAATTTCAACATGAATGACATGGACAAAACTCTTCCTGAATTGCTAAGCATGTTAAGAACTGTTGAGCAAAACCTGAAGACAAAAGGGAAATCCATTCTGATGGTCAGTAATGGAAAGAAACAGAACAAAAGGCCCACCAAGCAGGTTGGTAAATGGAAAGGCAAGGAAGTTGCCAAACCCAAACATACTACCCTTGCTTTGAAGCCTAGTGGAGGTATAGCAAAGGAGGGCACTTGCTTCTATTGCGGTAAGATCGGACATTGGAAGAGAAACTGCCCAAAGTACCTGGAAGATAAGAAGAATGGAGTGGTGACTTCGACTTCAGGTATTTTTGTTATAGAAATAAATTTATCTACTTCTACATCATGGGTATTAGATACTGGATGTGGTTCTCACATTTGTACCAATGTACAGGGACTAAAAAGGAGTAGAGATTTGGCAAAAGGTGAAGTCGACCTACGAGTTGGAAATGGAGCAAAGGTTGCTGCTTTAGCCGTAGGAACTTATGTTTTGACTTTACCTAGTGGTTTGATAATTCAGTTAGAGAACTATTATTATGTACCTGCAATTAGCAAGAATATTATTTTCGTTTCTTGTTTGGACAAGTTTGGTTTTTCATTTATAATAAAGAACAATTGTTGCTCTATTTATTTGAATGATATATTTTATGCTATTGCACAAATGAACAATGGATTGTATATCCTTGATCTTGAAATGCCAATTTATAACATTAATACTAAAAGGATAAAACCTAACGAGTTAAATCCAAGTTACCTTTGGCATTGTCGCTTAGGCCATATAAATGAGAAACGCATCTCCAAACTCCATAAAGATGGACTATTGGACTCTTTTGATTACGAATCATATGATACATGCAGATTTTGTTTAATTGGAAAGATGACAAAGTCCTCATTCATAGGAAAAGGTGAAAGGGTTAATGATCTTTTGGCCCTCATACACACTGACGTATGTGGACCACTGAACATACCAGCCAGAGGAGGTTTTCAATACTTCATCACATTTACCGATGATTTCAGTAGATATGGTTATGTCTATTTAATGAAACACAAATCTGAATCCTTTGAAAAGTTCAAGGAATTTAAGAATGAAGTACAAAACCAACTAGGTAAGAATATTAAAACTCTTCGATCAGATCGAGGCGGTGAATATTTAAGCCTAGAGTTTGATGACCATCTAAAAGAGTGTGGGATTCTATCCCAACTCACTCCTCCTGGAACACTACAATGGAATGGTGTATCTGAGAGAAGAAATCGAACCTTGTTAGACATGGTCCGATCCATGATGAGTCACGCCGATCTTCCAAACTCCTTTTGGGGACATGCACTACTGACAACAGCTTACACACTTAACCGTGTTCCATCCAAAAAGGTTGAAAAGACACCATATGAAATATGGAGTGGTAAGAAACCACATATGTCTTACATGAAGATTTGGGGTTGTGAAGTTTATGTAAAACGACAAATTTCAACTAAGCTTGAGCCCAAATCTGACAAATGCTTATTTGTGGGGTATCCTAAAGAGACAAGAGGGTATTACTTCTACAATCCTTCTGAGGGCAAAGTGTTTGTCGCTCGAACTGGAGTTTTCTTGGAAAGGGACTTTATTTCTAAAGGAATCAGTGGGAGGAAAGTAGAGCTTGAAGAAATTCAAGAATCACAAAGCATTGATACACCTATGGAGGAATTAGAGCAGGAACCATAAGTAGTTGTGGAAGAGCAACCTGCTCAAGTAGAACAAGACCAGCGTAGGTCGAGCAGGATACGTCACCAACCAGAGAGATATGGATATCTCATAAATGATCAAGGTGAAGTATTAGTCATGGATCAAGATGAGCCTGTAACCTATCAAGAGGCCATAACTGGTCCTGAGTCTGAGAAGTGGCTAGAAGCCATGAAATCTGAAATGGATTCCATGTACACAAACCAGGTTTGGACCTTGGTAGAGCCTCCTGTAGGAATTAATCCTATAGGATGCAAGTGGGTCTTCAAAAAGAAGACTGACATGGATGGTAAGGTACATACCTATAAGGCAAGGCTGGTTGCTAAAGGTTATAAACAAATTCATGGTGTAGACTATGATGAAACCTTTTCACCAGTTGGAATGCTTAAATCTGTTCGGATTTTACTTGCTATCGCTGCATATCATGATTATGAAATATGGCAGATGGATATCAAGACTGCTTTCCTTAATGGGAATCTTCTTGAGGATGTGTACATGACACAACCTGAAGGATTTGACATACCCGAAGAAGCCCAAAAGATATGCAAGTTACAGCGATCAATCTACGGATTAAAGCAAGCTTCCAGAAGCTGAATCTTTGTTTTGATGAAACTGTAAAACAATATGGATTCATAAAGAATGAAGATGAGCCTTGTGTCTACAAGAAGGTTAGTGGGAGCATAATCGTTTTCCTGGTATTATAAGTAGATGACATATTACTCATTGGAAACGATATCCCTACCTTGCAACAAGTAAAAGCTTGGTTAGGGAAATGCTTTTCTATGAAGGACCTTGGTGAAGCAGCCTATATATTAGGAATCAAGATCTATAGAGATAGATCACAAAAACTGCTTGGTCTAAGTCAGAGTACATACATAGACAAAGTGTTGAGACGCTTTAATATGCATGATTCGAAGAAGGATTCATACCTATGCAACATGGCATATGTCTATCAAAAACACAATCCCCTTCAACAAAGGAAGAAAGGGATCGCATGAATAAGATTCCATATGCATCTGCAATAGGATCTATCATGTATGCCATGTTATGTACTCGACCAGATGTCTCGTATGCTTTAAGTGCAACGAGTAGGTACCAATCTGATCCCGGTGATGCTCACTGGGTAGCTGTCAAGAATATCCTTAAGTACTTGAGAATGACTAAGAACTCATTCTTGATATATGGAGGTCAGGAAGAGCTCGCGGTAATTGGTTACACCGATGCTAGCTTCCAGACAGATAATGATGACTTTAGATCGCAATCTGGTTATGTGTTCTGCCTAAATGGTGGCGCTGTGAGCTGGAAAAGTTCAAAGCAAGAAACAGTTGCTGATTCTACAACCGAGGCCGAGTATATTGTTGCCTCAAATGCAGCAAAGGAAGCTGTTTGGATCAAGAAGTTCATTAGTGAACTTGGCATAATCCCTAGAATTGTGGACCCCATTGATCTCTATTGTCAAAACAATGGTGCTATCGCACAAGCTAAGGAGCCTAGATCTCACCAACGATCCAAACACACACTTAGGCGTTATCATCTCATTCGAGAGATAATAGATCGTGGAGATGTGAAGATATGCAGAGTACCTACACTTGACAATATTGCTGACCCACTAACAAAACCTCTTGCACAGCTGAAGCATGATGGTCATACTAGATCTATGGGTATTAGGGATATGCCTGATTGGCTCTAGTGCTAGTGGGAGATTGTTGGTGTAAGCCCTAGAGGCCAATACTTTTGGTACTTGTATCAAATTATTTATTAATAATAAAAGGCATTTCTTTATTATGTTTGTTTTTCCAAAATGATAAAGTCTCTAGAATAGCTAGTTCGTTTAATGAAACATTAAGTATGACTTAATCATGAGATTCCATTAAACATAAGGACACTATTCTTAAAGCATCCATAGTCGAGCTTTAATGTGAAATGGGATAGCCTTAAAGCATTAAGACTATTATGTAGATAGACTGATGATCACATCTCATGGATCATGGATAAGGAGTTATCAAGTCTTGACATAGGTATGAATATTAGGAGTAATATTTATACTGGATTGACCCACTATGAGAGTACTACATAGAATGTTATGCAAAGTGTCATAAGTTACTCTCATGGTGATAGTGGTGTATACCACCCTTCGACCTGAAACTACTATGTACCCTAGATGTAGAGTCAAGTACTTTACTGCTGATCAAACATTGTTCGTAACTAGATGATCATAAAGACAGTTGATGGGTACTTCACAAAGCATGCTGAGGGACATGAGTAGCCTAGATGGAATTTGCCCATCCTGCATAACAAGATAAATGTCTAAGGGCCCAATATTGAACTGGACAAGGATGACACGGTATATGCCTTGTGTTCAATATAGACATAGGGGCAAAAGGGTAATTGTACACACAAGTACTATCACAAAAGGTTTTGTCAGATCACATGACAATTTTGTGACTTGGGTAGCAGTGATGTGTTGCTAGATACCGTTCACTGTTTATTATGTTAAATACATGATTTAATATAATTGCCAACGTCGCGAAATCCTACAGGGTCACACACATAAGGACAGTTGGAGAAGAGATAGAGTAAATAAGGAACACCGTAAGGTACGGTGCACTTGAATGGAATACGGAATATGGTAAGGTACCATGTAATATAATACTACCTCCGTTCCTTTTTATAAGAGACAACTCAATTTTTAGGTTCATTAAATAATCAATGTATCTAGACTATAAACTGACTAAATACATTGATTATTCAATGAATCTAAAAAATGAAATGTCTCTTATATAAAGGAACGGAGGTAGTAATAGTTATTATTAATTTTATAATAGTTATAAAATATAATAATAATAAAATTATATTTATTATAATAATAGTTATTATAATAATATAATAATATTATTATTGAGTTGGGCTTTTTAGCTTATAGCCCACACAAGTAGTTCTATAAATAGAACCCTTGTGAAGAAGCTCAAATGTTGTTGTTGTAGAAAGCCTGGCCGTATTCTACTTTTCTCTCCCTCACTCAAAACCTTCAATCATAATCAGCTAGCACTGTGACTGAAGGAAGCTGTTCGTGTGGATTGAGTAGAGACGATGTTCATCGTACAACGCTCGTGATCATCCATAGATTTGGAATCAAAGGTTTCATCGCCACAAGAGGTAACCTTTCTATCACAGATCATGATCTTTCGTAAGGATCTCTAAAGGGAAATTTTTGTTTTCCGCTGCGTTTAGATCGCAAATTTCCCTTCACTATCAATTTTGTATAAAATCGAGTAACTTGCAGGATCGACCACACTAAATCCTAGGACATGTGCTAAATTGGTTTCTTGTGTAGTTTCTAAAAGAATGTCAAGAATACTTCGACAGCGTAAGTAAGTGAAAAAAGGATTTCTTCAAGAAATATAAATTAACTGAAAAGTAAAAAGGCTTTAAAAATGGGGTTTAAATAAAAAAGGCTGGTAAATGCAGAAGTTTAACTTGCATGAAATGAAAAGAGACTTTAATAAAAGAAAGTTATTAAAATTGCATTGAATTGTAAAAGTGGTGTTACATCAACATACATTTTCACACGCTCTTTTCTCTACGCTGGTACTTTGAGCACACTGAGTTTTTTGTATACAGTTGAACACACCAAAATCCATTCCTAAAACTTGCTATTTATAATAGTTAAAAATAACTATCCACTAACGGGCTACTAATCAGGGCGAAACACATGGCGTCGTACATGTCTTGGCCTCTTGGATGAACGCCACATGTCCTCATTCAGAATCGAATAGGAATAACTGTTCCCTCCTATTTTTGAATTCAAATCTTCGCGTCGAATGGTACCCCTTAGCCTTCCGTCGAAAAGTCCTTCCAAACTCTTAGAAATATATTTCTAAGTCTTTTAAATCCTATATTCTCTGCAGAAGGATAACTTTCGACTAGATTTTCTGATAGCAATATCTCTGTCGAAGCCTCGTAGAACTTCAGAAATTCCATCTCTTAGGAAAAACTCTCAACCCCACATTAGGCGTCGAAATTAGGAGCTAACAACATCTGATGTGAAATTTATTTATTTTAATATTGCTATAAACTCATCCATTATTAAAATGTAATACCCAATCTACTCAATGCCTATCTTTTTCCTAATCTCCATAACTCTCGTCTCCCAACTCTTGCTCCAACAGTTTGAGGTCTTCTATGAATTCCTTCTTTACAACTTCTAACTCTTCTCACTTTTTATGGCCAAAGGTTCTTTCAGTTTCATAGATCTAATTCACAATGAAAGTGTTAAGTATAAATAAATTGTTTTTATAACTTCACCATAATAAGTTAGAAAAACAGTAAAAAAAACTAAGAATGTCATAAATAGTTTTTCTAAGATTTTTCAAAAGTGGATATGTTCCAGCCACGAGAGATTCACAAAAGTGTATTTTTCAAAAGTGAGTATTTTTCATTAGTTTTTCTAAGATTTTTCAAACCTCATTAATAAACTGAAGAACAATGAGAGATTCACAAATGAGTTTGTCATTGTGAATGAGAACATGAATTTTCTTATGAATAGGGTTCAGCTGTAACAACATATGACATTTGTTCGTCAAGTCTTCATCTTTGTACTCATACTTAATACTCTTTTTAACAAGGACTATTCTAACCCTAATTTCGAATGGACTTGGCCAGAAAATCTAGAAGAATCAATTCATCGGCCATGACTGTAGTTAGAGAATAACAAAGAAAAAAGAATAAAATGTTATTTTGTGGAAGAAGAAATGAGTGGTTGTGATAAAATAAATAAATTCCACTATGTAAAATGTTAACTATTTAGCCGAATGTTTAATACTAATTACATACTTGACATGTCACCTCAGTCATAATTAACATTTTTTAGTTAAATTAACATAAATGACCAAATAATTTAACGATAAAGAAGTTAAAGAACCACTCTATAAATTTTTTTATGGACTATGCCAACCTAAAATCATAAGACACACAAAAGGTTGAAAGTGAGCCTTTGTCCTAGCGGAGTATAGTCAAATATCGAAGAAATCCCCAAAAACTCGGCAGTGGAAAATGGATGATAGCACCGATGATGAGATCGAAGATGAAATCCAGATCGAACGATTCCTCTACGAAGTCGAAGAAGAATTCAACAACCCCTTCCCCCACTTTCCCTCTCCATCTCCATCTCCATCTCCATCTTCCTCTTCCTCTTCCCAAGATCAACCGTAATTCCCTCACTCACCTTCACATTCATATTCACAAACTCTGCATCTAATTATACACAATTCTCACATTCTTCTTCTCATGCAGTAACGCCATTGCAATTGCTTCACCCTCCGAATTCACTTTCAACACCAGCATCGCCTCTTTGCACACATATCTCGGTGGTACGGTTTTTTTCAATTTTTTTTCTTCTGTTATGTAATTGCGACTGTGTTGTTTGATTTTCACTTAGCTCAATTTCGTTGTTCACAGATGTGGAAGACACGCGCCACCGTACTGCTTTTTTGGATGGCGGTGCTATATTGAACATTCCACTGTTTTGTCTTCAAGGTGTTGTACTCTTTCCCGGGGCTACTCTTCCCCTTAGGGTTACTGTTTCTCGTTTTGTGACTGCTATTGAGAGAGCTTTGAGTCAAGTTGATGTTCCTTATACCATTGGTGTGGTATGTTAACTTAACTCCTTATGACGATTGTTTGTGATTTTGCTTTAGGTTTTCTCATAAAATATCGATGAGTCATTGACATGCATTTCCGTTTCAGATTCGGGTTCACAGGGGAACTGGAAGTTTTACGATGAAAGCGGCAAGCATCGGGACAACTGCAGTGGTATTCCATCTCATTTGATGTACTATTTATACCAAACTCGCGCCGAATAATTTGCGTAATAAATGTGTGTCCATTATGGTTTTTAACTGAAATATAAAGTTCTTTCTTTTTAAATTTTGTATTAATAAATAGTACATGGATTCTGGACACCATGCTTCTCAGAAATTTTTATGTTGGTCAAGGTTTATATCACTTTATAGTTTACTTGTGTATTTGTGCAAAAGTCTTCGGTTTATGCTATATGGAACTGAATGTTGGGTATTAAAGAGTCAACAAGTAACCCAACTTTGTGTTGCAAAGATGAAAGTATTAAGAAGGATGAGTAGTCACACGAGACAAGATAAGATTGAAAATAAAATTTAGAGAGAAAATTGAGGTAGCTCCATGGTAGAAAAGATGATAGAACTTAGAAGATCCATAGACGCACCGATAATGGCAAGGGGGTTGAACAGATAAAAAGTAATCTAATAGTTGGAGGTAGAGTGAGACTAAGAAAAATCATTGACTAAACTGTCAAAAGAGATTTAAAGATAATGATATGTTTTTGAACTTAATACATGATAGGAATTATGATGCCATTGCCATTTTATCTATGGAGTTGATCGTGCCTAGTGGTCTATAGTTTGATTGTTGATGTGAATTTGAGACCAATAGAGCTAATTTAATTGCTTAAGGAGTTAACATTCCATTCGTAATACAATGCCTGATTTTGCAATGCAGCAATGAATAAACCATTTCCCTTAAAGGAGGGAACCCAAAACAAAAGAGATCCCATGTATTTGCTAGTTTTCAGTGTCAATATGTCTATTGGCTTATTTTGCTCGTTAATATCATATCTACAGATTCGACAATATGGGCGTCTAGAGGATGGCTCCCTGAATGTGGTGACCCGAGGACAACAACGATTTCACCTAAGGCGGTGTTGGAATGACGTGGACGGAGTGGTTAGAAAAATATTACTACATTTGCTGCCTTTTTATTATTATTCACTTGTGCTTTAGCTATGCAGCTAAAGATTGATGACTCCTCTTTTCTTTGTTTGGTTGGGGCTGCTCTTCTTAGCCTTATGGAGAGATCCAAATTATTGAGGAAGATTTACCATTGAGAACTCCAAGGGATGCTTTTGGCAAATCAGCATCATCATGTAATATGCTTTGCAGCCGCGTTGAAATGCATGGCTTAAAAAACGGGGAAAATGTTTCAAAAGCAAATTCAAACGAGGGTTTTGACAGTGAGCTTTCACCATTGGAAAGAAAAATCCAACTATCTGGTTCTGCATCTGATATGATGGATGTGTTAATAAACAGTAGTGATCAGGAAATAAGATCCAATTTGGATTCGAGCATTGGGATCTGTTCCACTTCTGGAAAGCAGTCATTCAAAGAAGAGCTTAATAGATGCTACAAGAATAAACCATCACATATAGTTTCAAAAGCATTCTTACCCCACTGGGTATATCGTATGTATGACTCCTATTGGCTTGCACAAAAGGCCGCAGGTAGTTTTGTTTTTCTTCCGATTCTATTAGATATATTTTGCCTTCCCCTTCTTTGGTAATGGTATATCACTATTAATGGCTTATGAAATTTTTCTTTTCTTTTGTTTGCTGGTGTTTTATTATTGATTTTAAAATTTGAACGAAAATATTAATAGAAAATTCATGTGCAATTGTTACTTGATTTTCAGATAATACAATTCCTCTTTTTTTTTTTGTGTGTGTACATAAAAGCTTCCTTTTTGTACAATTATTCAATTTAAGTATTAGATTTATCTCTGAACTTTGACTTGATAATCTGTAGATATGTGGAAGCAAATAGTCAGGGTTCCTAGTATGGATAGTCTCATCAAGAAGCCTGATGTTTTATCATTTCACATTGCCAGTAAAATACCTGTTTCTGAATCTACAAGGCAAGAGCTTTTAAACATCGATGGCATCGTATATAGGTTGCGCAGGGAAATTGAATTACTAGAGAGCATTGATCTTATCCGATGTAGAATATGCCAAGTAATCACTCCCTCATCAAAGCCTCTCAATTTTGCACACCATATTTCTTGAGTTTAAAATTTATTTGATTTTGGATATATACAATTCTTGAAAGTGCTTAGTCCTTAGAGTAATATTCATTCCCTTTTCTAAAAAATGTCTTCAAATTTGCAGACTACAATTGCAAAACGAAGTGATATGCTGGTGATGTCAAATGAGGGTCCTCTTGGCGCCTATGTAAATCCCGACGGTTATGTACACGAGATAATGACTCTTTACAAGGCCAACGGTTTAGCTCTCATAGGGCCAGCAGTTACAGAATATAGCTGGTTTCCCGGGTGAGTGTCAGTCCATTTTCATGTCCTATGATTTTATGAAAGAAACAACTTGTTTAATAGTATGTATCAAGAATCAAACTATTGCATGCCATGAGGCCTTAGAATTGTACTAGTATTGTTGTTAGCTAACACTCTGAATGCTACATAATTTGGAAGCAGGTCTTTTTTGAGCTGTTTAATTTGAAATTTGAAATATGTTAAGCTTATATGCCAATTTTTCGGCAGATATGCATGGACAATTGCTAACTGTGCCACATGTAGAGCCCAAATGGGATGGCTCTTTACAGCCACCAACAAAAAACTAAGGCCTGATGCATTTTGGGGTATTCGGAGCTGTCAACTTGCAGAAGAAACACGCCGAATCGGGTAGTTCTACTGATGTAGTAGTGACCATATAGTTACGAATTTTATATGAATAGATAAATCTAGCTTAGTGTAGAAATCTGTGTTCATAAAGCACTGCATGGTGCTATATGTATAATATAATGCAGTGTTCATGTAGCAACTTGCATGGTTATATTATGTTATGTTTATTGTTAAATAATGTTGATGAGTTGCTTCCCTGTCACCAATTTTTATCCACCTGGTAGAGAGAAACTTTTCAAGCAATGAAATGCCATGTTTCTTAAATCATGCTAATGTAAAAATGATGTTGCATTCAGAAAAAAAAAATGAAAAAGGAATTGAATACTATTATTACTGAAAATAATTTTCCTTCTTACAATATTTTGAAAGATTGGTAACTGTCAAAGTCAACCTTGGAATGAAGAATTTAAACTCAAATGGCAATGCAATGCTTATTCCACACTTCTAGCAAGCAACAAAATAAATCAAAATCAAACCAAATCGGTTCCTAAAACACTGCAGAGTGACAATGTAGTCTACATATTATAATTTGATCAAAGTCTTAACGGTAGCTTCGATAGCCTGGGCTATACATGCAACTTTCTGCGTATTTGACAAGATCCTTTGGTCGAGGTAAATGAGAAGCTAGACCTGTTAACCAAAACAGACAAGACAATTAAGAACAACTAAAACACAAGAGTTTTGTCTAAACCGAACAGAACACATTTCACATTGAAACTCACCAAGTTCGTATGTCTTAGCTGCAACACTAGCAGCAATGTTGGCTGATATCTTTCTAATATTTGTGAATGGAGGGTATATCAGTCCCTTATCATAGTTCTCCTGTGATACCTGTGCAGCCAAAGCTTCAGCTGTTTCGAATAAAATAAAACGGTTAGCATTCAAATCAAAGCCATGTCTTAACAACACACAACTGCAACATTAATTCAATGTCATGCCCTAATTATATAATCTCTCAAGTTTGCATGTACTTACAGGCTGCCAAGAGCATCTCGTCGCGCACACGGATTGCACCAGAGATGATCAAACCCAAACCAAAGCCAGGAAAGATGTAAGCATTGTTGGCCTAAAATGCATAGTAGGAAAAACAAAATACAAAAGTTAGTCACTGAATTGTGGTAAGATATGTCTGTTAAAAAAGAAAAAAACTGAGTGAAGAATTGAATTAACACCTGTCCAGGAACAAAAACTTTTCCTTCATATTCAACGGGATCGAATGGACTCCCACTAGCAAAAATTGCTCTACCCTGCAAATATTAAGAGATGTAATAATGTAAGAAATAACTCAAAAAGATGTTTCTTAAGCTAAGAAAATAAGAAATAATGTATAAAAGTTTACCTTGCTCCATGTATAAGCTTCTTCAGCTGTGCACTCAGATTGTGAAGTTGGGTTGGAGAGTGCAAGAATGAGAGGTTTCTAAGTTACATGCCAAGAAGTGTCACAAACATTAGCAATAAAATCTTCTCATAGTATGGTAGAATTACTACTAGAAAAAAAAAATCATGAATGTACCTTATTCAAGGATGCCATGGTTTCAACAACCTCCTTGGTAAATGTCTTTCCTACTCCAGATGATCCAATCAATACTGTTGGCTTGATTGCCTGATGAAATGAATCGTGCGACACGGTGTAAAAGATTTAAGGGTAGTAAATATTTTATTGAACCAAAAAAAATAAAACTTGAGACAATTTGCCCACCTTGACAGCATCTAGAAGCTCCTTCACAGGCTCATGCTCATGCGCCCAAGGCTTTTTGAAGTGCTGAAGAGATTGCAGACGGGAGCTAACAATAAGACCCTGCAAAAGAGTAAGCTTGTCATGATGAGAGGTTATGGAAAAAACTGTGCCACTTTGCAAGGTATTAGATACGTAAAAGTTAGTTACAAACTAGTTACACCGAGTCAGAAGTTAGTTGCTCTTATTACCTTGGAGTCCACAAGCCAAATCTTCTTGCGAGTCTCTTCAACCGGGGATTTCGTCTGGCCAAAAAGATAGAATTTAATTTAAGTACTTAAAATAAAAGAATACCTTTAGATATAAACAATCAAGTATAAAATCAAGTTATACATACCTGCTTTGAAATCTCAAGAGCTATCAACTCTGCTATACCAGTTCCAGCCTTCAATAACCAAAATATACAAGTAAGAATTTCACTTACAGAGAAAGCTCTAAACTATGCAGCATCACTACTTTCTACGTGTGCCAGTGTCAATGTCAGTATCAGTGTCGTGTTCTATGTTTCATAGATTCTAACGCTTAAATACAAAAACGTGAATTTCTTAACAAATGCAAGTAACTAAATCGGGCTCGCCAAGGAACCTACCTCGCCAGCTCCCAAGAATAAGAATGTGTGGTCAGCCAAGGTTCCTCCGATTAACTTTAGGGAAGCGAGCAATCCTGCTAATACCACAGAAGCTGTACCCTGAATTAAACCAAAGTAGAACACAGTCAATAACAGAAACCGTGCAAAAGTCAAAATCTTTAAACTATGCTAGCTTACCTGTATATCATCGTTAAAAACAAGATGCGATGAGCTGTATTTATCTAGAAGATCGAACGCATTATGATTGGCGAAGTCTTCAAACTGAAAACCAAAAGAATCATAAAATCAGGAAAACAATTGATTCAAACAAAACCAAAGCCACTGAAGATGTTGAATCAGATATATACCTGTACGAGAATTTTCTCGCCATAGTTTTGCTTAACTGCATGCATAAACTCGTTTAGAAGCTCCGCATATTCCTAAACCACAATAAACAAACAAATTGTTAACAATATAGAAACTTCACTCCCAATGTACAAAATCATGGAATTGTGAGGGATATGATCAAACCTTCCCGGTTGCTCGCCTCTGTCTAAGGCCAATGTAAAACTCATCGTTCAGTAACTTCTCATTGTTTGTGCCAACATCAATCGTTATAGGCAAGCACTGAAATTTATACATATGCAGATCGTAATCCATTAGTTCATTGATCAACTAGAAACATGAAAGAAAAAAAAAAGAAAAGAAAAGTGTTTAGCAGTTCTTACCGATGAAGGACGAACACCTCCTAATGCAGTATATAGAGAAAGCTTCCCAACAGGAATTCCCATTCCCTAACAAAACAATTGAAGAAAAGAATCATGTTAATATCAACATTCACCTGAATTTTTCTAAATATAAAGATCCGCAACGTAACTACAACCACAATTTACCTGGCAACCAAGATCTCCTAGTCCTAATATACGTTCACCATCGGTCACAACAATCACTTGAATCGTTTTCTCCGGCCAATTCTTAAGAACCTCAAGGATTTTGCCTCTGGATACAAAAAAAAAAAAAAATTCAAATACTTAATTAGAATTTTCCAATCTAAAATCGAAAAGTACCATGTAAGAAAAAAAAACACACTTCTCTTTCAAACTGATATATAAACCCTGAGGCCGCCTATAAATGCTTCCATATTTCTGACACGCTTCTCCAACCGTCGGAGTGTAAACAACCGGTAACAATTCCTCGACATTATCGATCAGAAGCTTGTAAAACAGCCTCTCATTCCTCTCCTGTCAATAGAGAAATTCCAAACACAGTCAGAAAAAAACCTTAAATTAAACTACAAATAGTTAACATGTAACAACAGAAAGTACCTGAAGATCCATCAAGGCTATATACCTATGAAGAGGAACATCATATTGGCGAAGATTATGCATTAATCTCTTTTCCTAAAGACACATAATAGATAATTTAATACATGAAAAGTGATTATGGATTGAAAATGAAATCTAAGTACAGTACAGAATGAAGTAATTAACCTGAAGATCTTGAGTGAAGACAGCAGGAGGCAAAAGGCCACGAACGTAATGAGCATCTCTTTCTTTCTCAGTGAAAGCAAGACCTTTGTTGTAACGTGGATCTCTGAGCAAAGTGCATCCACTAGCCACAGAGAAATTCCATGGTGTGATAAGTTGATCTTCTGTGGCACTATCTTCACCATAGAGATCCTTAACACCACCACCGACAGAACCGTTATCGTAAGCCATATTGTCTGAGATTAACCTTTTGAATTGTTTGTGTGGTTTGTAATGAATGTGCATGAAAATCTCATGTATGTATATATAAGCTATTGAAAGGATGGGAAAAGAATAGAGGTAGATAGTGGACAGGAACGTGCATTAATTAATGATGAAAAATAGAGAAAACAATTGTTGTCTTTTTCTGACTAGTTATGTCTTGTCTTTGTTTGAAGGACCGGTAGAAGACAAACAGACACAAGAAAATTATTGCCTTATATTTCACGTTGTTGTTGTAATAAATATGAAATAAAAAAGGAATGAGATGAAAAACAGAAACACCTTTATAGATCAGCCTAACCTGGTTGAATTGAATGCGGTGGAAGAAAATTCGTAGATTTTCCGCGTTTTGTAAAAGTCAATAATCAATATAAGTGGAACGGTCAAACTGTGAAAACAGGAAGAGAAATGAGTCAAATCTAAAAAAATAGTGTTTCATTTCTATAAAGTCTATGAACATAATGTATTCAAATGCTTTTTATATTATATTTTTTAATTTTATTTTTTTAGAATAACACTCCGTTTTAATTGTTATAAAATATTATACTTTCATTAGTTTTAGTAATGTGTTGGAAATAATATATAAAATAATAATTAAATGACACAATTAGAAAAATATCAATTATTACTACGTTGAAAAATAAGAATGACTATCATTTTGAAATAATTTTTTTTCCTTAAAATGTCAGTTATTTTAAAACGGAGGGAATAATAAATTAGAAATTTCTACAAATAAAACTTTCCATCTTTTACAATTTAAATTTAAAATCTTTAAATATAATGTTTCTTTTATCTTATAGATAATATATTATATTTTCCTTTGGAAAAAAAGTTTAGTGATTTTTATTTATTTAGAATCATAAATACTATATATATATATATATATATATATATATATATATATATATATATATATATAATGTACATTTTAAAGACATGTAAAATCTAACAAAAAAAAAACTTCTAATTCAATAAGTTCTATGATAATAATGTATTTTTTAGATACTTTTTATATCTAATTTTTTAATTTTATTCTTTAGAATAATAATGAATTAAGGATTCTTGCAAAGAATATAAAAATTTCCATCTTCCACAATTTTTATTTAAAATTTTTAAATTTAATGTTTCTTTTATCTTATATATAATATATTATATTTGTCTTTGAAAAATAGAAAGATTTAGTGATTTTTATTTATTTAGAATCATAAATATTATATTGACCATCTATAGATCGATATTTATATATATTTAAAGCAAAGTACATTTTACTGACATGTCAAAGCTACCTAAAAAAAAAAACTTTCATTTCTATAAATTCTTTGATAATAATGTAATTTTCAGATGTTTTTTTATATCATTTTTTTAATTTTATTTTTTGGAATAATAATAAATCAAGGTTTCTTACAAAGAATAAAAAAACTTCCCACCTTCCACAATTTAACTTTATAATCTTTGTTTCTTTTATCTTATATATAATATATTATATTTGACTTTGAAAAAAGAAAGATTTAGTGGTTTCTATTTATTTAGAATTATAAAAACTACATAGATCAATTAAATAATATATAATGTTATACATATATAAATTAAAAAAATATGTTTATATAATTAATATTAAATTTTATATTTGTGCCTGAAAACATTTAATTTTTTTTCTAATATAATATAAAATTATAATGGTTTTTGACATGATATTTTGTGTGGTCTCATTTCCCCTGCATTTTTGTTAAGAAAATATAAATAATTAGAAAAAAATTAGAAAACTATAAAAATAATTTATTAAGTTATTCATAATTAAATTTAAAATATTGAAACAATTAAAATTTTTAATATCTTTTAGTCTAAAATATTCTAATACAGTAAAATTATAATTGTCTTTGATATAATATATATTTTTTATTATTTTCCGCACAAGCACAATTCTAAAGCAAGCTACTGACGTGTCAAATCTACAAAAATTCTCAATTTCTATAAATTCTATGATAATGCTAATGTAATTTTTATATGCCTTGTATATCAAAAATTTTAATTTTATTCTTTAGAATAATAATGAACTACAAGTTCCTATAAAAAGTATTAAAAATTTCCATCTTCCACAATTCAAATTTAAAATCTTTAAATTTATTGTTTCTTTTATCTTATGTATAATTTATTATATTTACCTTTGAAAAAAAAAGATTTAGTGGTTTTTATTTATTTAGAATAAAAAAAGACATAGACTAATTAAATAATATATATGTTATTCATAAATAAATTAAAAAAATATATATTTTTAACTTCTTTTAGTCTAAAATATCATAATTAGCTATTTCACCTTCACCTAATTTATGCCAACTACGATAATCTCAACAGTCCTGCTACTTTACTGTCAATTGGAAAACTTTTGTATTAAGTTCTAGTGTCAAATCTCCATCCAAGAGAGAAACAACTGGAGACGCTTACTTGGGATTACAAGCATCTCTTGTTATTTCTTAACAAGAACATCAGAGTTAATCTTCCTCTTACCATTTTTAACTTCTTAAAGAAAATGATAATCATCTTTAGGGAGGAAATGAATTTTCTCATACCATATAGAAAAGTTCTTCCTGAAATTTTCTCTCACTTAGAGATAGTTAATAGTGATACTATTGAAGTTCAACGGAGTTAGAATTTTGAATATGTGGAATAGTTATTTGTTGTCCTGTTTTTAATTAAAGAAATATTTCCTTTCATATTATTGCCTATTCGTTTTTATTGATAACAAATTTTTTTAGAATTACTAATTAACAAGAAAAAATGAAAAGAAAATTGTTCCGGACTGGACCGATGACTAAGCATGGCCCAATCCACTGCTACTCCTAGAACGACCCAATTGCTTAAGTCCAACTGAGGGATGACAGCATTTACTTTTCTGCCCCTCTGCTGGGCACAGATGGACGGATGAATCTCCGGATCCTTTGCTCCTCCCCGGAATCTCTGCCCGTTACGCACGGCTCAGTCATCCAGGGACAGCCACGACGCCTGTGCCAGGAACTACACCCTTGCCCGTAGCAACGACTAGTTTCGGGCACTCCTGCTCGTCATAACGACTAGTTTTTGGCAGTTACCTATTCTTCGGAAAACAGTTATTTCGCCTAAAAAATAGGGACCGTTGGCCGCGCGTTGGGGGCACTATAAAAACCCTCTCATTCGAGCGGGTCAGGTATCCAATAATCACCCTAAGAACTCATACTTTGTACTTGCCCCTTTTCTCTGACATTTTCTTACTTGAGCGTCGGAGTGCCTTGCAGGTACACCCCCTCCTCCTCATCTCGCACCCAGCATCACAGACATCCATCTTGGCCCATCACAGGATCTGATCAGCCTTCACGATCAGTGGCGCCGTCTGTGGGAAACTTGTTTTCCCCTTCTTAACATCCACTTCAGATTCTAAAGACGAAAACACATTCTTCGTCCAAGATTACAATCATGGCCTCTCAAGATCACGTCAAAGATGCTCACCTTCTTTCTGTCCGCCCCGTCAACAAAACCGATGCTGACGGTTCTTCATCCCTCCTCGGAGGAGACACCCGCCACCTGAGAGACGGGGCTACCGCGTCTCATTCCCCTACTCCTGCTGATTATGACAACGACCAGCCCTTGCTGGCCATCCAGCCCGTTCCAGCTCCACCCAACGCTGACTCGGCCGTGGTGGCTCTCCTCGAAGCAATCAACAAAACCAACCTCTTGATTCTTCAACAAAACGAGAGGATCGGGGCGTTGGAAGAATCTGCCCGTCCGAGATCCCCCCGCCGAGGAAGAACCAACGACGATCCAAGAGTCCACGACCCCGGCGGGAAACCGACCATCGGGGGCACCAAGAACTAGAGTCCCATGCTTTTCGGAAGCGCGATCACGTTTCCCCGCGAAACCAATCTTCCCCGGGCCACAAAAGAACCCGGAGAGATTAACGTTCACCCCCGGTCAGATCAAAGGGCCGGGCCCGTACACCTTCACCCTGAAGAAGTCGCCGTCACAAGCAACTTCTTCACAACCTCTTCGTCCGCTCCCCTTCTCGGACCAGTTCCAGCAGCGACAATGAGCCCCACGACCCATTGTCCCAAGAGATATTGGCTACACGCCTCCCTAAAGGCTTGGAGAAACCCCCAGCGTTGGGCACTTATGACAGAACGACTGACCTCGATGAGCACATCGAAAACATCGATGCGCTGTTAGATTACCGTGGCGTCCGGGGCGCCATCAAGTGCCGCCTGTTCCCGACCACGCTCCGGAAAGGGGCAATGACTTGGTACAAACAACTGCCCGAGGAGTCCATCACCTCGTGGAAGCAGCTGGGCAGGATGTTTTCCAGGCACTTTACGGCGTCACGCCGCCATCCCAAGACTGAAGCCTCCCTTGTGGCCATAATTCAAGGGAAGGATGAACCTCTCCGGGCAATATATCGAGAGGTTTAACAAAGAAGCTGTGTAAGTCCCCACTACCGACGAAATGAAAAAATTTCTGCTCAAACGGGGACTCCGCCCACACTCAGAGTTTTCTAAAGTTGTCGGCCTCGCACCTCCAAGAAGCCTGGATGCCTTCCTCCTCAAGGCGCAATCATACATTCAGTACGAGGAAAAGGAAGCGGCCAGCTCCGTCCGAGCCTCCCACCATTAAGAGAATGCCCGGGCCTCTAAGGGAGACGAACCCTCGACATCCCGCCGGGGGGAAAGAAGGCACGAAGATCGTCCCCGGGAATCCAGGGACAACAAGGGACCCTCCGGCCGGTTCCATGACTACACCCCACTGTCTGTCTCCAGGGAAAAGATTTTCTCCGAGTGTGCCAACTCGGAGTTTAAGCAGGCAGGAGTCCGGTTCCACAAGCAGATACCGGCCAAGCCCAACGCCGACAAATCAAAGTACTGCCATTTCCATAAGAGTCATGGCCACACCACTGACGACTGCATCCACTTGAAGCATGCCATAGAAATACTGATCAGGGATGGCCACCTGAAGCAGTTTACAAAAAATAAAGATGCTCCCCGGCAAGACGTCCAGGAGTCAAAGAAAGTAGAGGAAGAGGTGCCTCCCTCAGAAGAAACCAACCTCCAAGTCACCATGTCCATATCACGGCTGGAGGATTTCTACGTTCCAGACGAGCTCAACGCTCCCGCGTACTTCGCGGCCCATAACCCGTGGGAGACTTTTCCCTCCGTGATGGTCATCTTCGGAGGGGGATTCAACAGAGTCATCGTGGGCTCTATGAAGAGGAAATTTGACCACCTGATCCGCACGAGCTCCAGCAAGGTGACAACGCTCGACAAGGCCCAGAAGGGATCTGTCCCCATCTCCTTCTAAGGGAAGAGCTCATCGGAGGATCCCCGAACTCAAGTATCCCACTGCTCGTTCGAGCCCAAATGGCCAATTTTGATGTTCGTAGGATTCTCGTCGACCAAGGCAGCTCGGTCGATATTATGTACTCACAGCTTTTCTCGACCCTCCAACTAGACGAATCACATCTCACTCCCTATGTGGGTTCCGACCTCCAGGGTTTCAATGGGTCGGTCATAAAACCCTGGGGGTACGTCGAGCTGATCTTGACCTTTGGATCCGCAGAGACAACCATATCTATTAAAGTGCAGTTCCTGGTAATCAACTGCCCGTCTCTCTATCAGTGCATATTCGGGCGGCCAACTCTGGCCTAGCTGGTAGCTGTGTCATCCACCGTCCATCTCAAAATGAAGTACTACACTTCGAAAGGTATGGTCGCCACATTGCACGGGGACATCAAAGCTGCACGATGGTGCTTCGAAGCGTCTACCAAGGGACTCAATGCCATCGCTTCCAAGCCAAAGACGTCCAACAAGCCAACCTTGCCCAGCAGCTCGGAGGAAGCCAAACCACTGCCTTAAGTCGACTCCATCGACCTCGACAGTCGCTTCGCCAAAGATGACCAGAAGGAGGACTAAGCAGGCCCAAGTAGCTCATTCACCTCAACCAGCAACATCTCCCATCCGATGCGCCCGATCCCGGACGGCGACTTCGAGCTCGTCCTGTTTGGCGATGATCCTCAGTGAGGAGTAAAGATAGGAGCCGGTCTCCCTGACATCGCACAAAAGCAACTCAAAGTCTGCCTTCGAGAGAACGCATACTTGTTCGCCTGGAGTGCCGCTGAGATGCCCGACTTGGACCCTTCCGTCGCCTGCCATCGGCTCACGATTGACCCAGCCGTCAAAGCAGTAGCACAACATAGGAGGAAGCAGTCTCCAGAGAAAACGGAGGCTGCAGAACAAGCTGTAAAACACCTCCTCGAGGCAAAATTTATCTCGGAGGCCAAGTACACCACTTGGTTGTCCAACGTTGTACTCGTGAAAAAATCTAATGGCAAATGGCGAATGTGTGTTGATTATACCGATCTTAATAAGGCATGCCCAAAAGATGCCTACCCCCTCCCCAATATTGATAAACTTGTTGATAACTCTGCCGGTTTCAAACTATTATCATTCATGGACGCCTATTCGGGCTATAATCAAATACCAATGGCAATTAGCGATAAAAAAATACACGGCCTTCATGACCGAATCGGTCAACTATTACTACAACATAATGCCTTTTGGCCTGAAGAACGCCGGCGCGACCTACCAAAGGGTGATGAACAAGGTCTTCCGGGGAGAGATATGCGACACGCTCGAAGTCTATATGGACGATATGATCGTAAAATCCCACGAGGAGACCGATCACATGACCCATTTAAGGAAGGTCTTCGAACAGGCCAGGAAGTACCAGATGCCTTTCAACCCAGAGAAGTGCACGTTCGGAGTCCGGGCAAGTTCCCCGGCTTCTACCTGACAGAACGAGGAATCGAGGCCAACCCCGACAAGTGTCAGGAATTCTCCGAATTTTCAACACCCAATTCGAATAAATCCATCCAGTCCCTCAACGGGATGCTCGCGTCTTTGTCTCGTTTCGCGGCCAAATCTGCCCAGCACGCTCTTCCCTTCTTCAAACTCCTCCACAAGGAGGCATCATTTGAATGGACGGAGGAATGTGACCAGGCTCTCCTCCACCTGAAACGAGCACTGTCAGAGCCATCAGTCCTCTCTCGACCAGACAACGGCGAAATGTTGTATCTATACCTCGCCGTAGCAACTGAGGCCGTGAGCGCCACTCTTATCCGTGAAACACCTGGCAGGAAAAAGCCCATATATTTCACCAGCAAAGCATTGCAGGGACCGGAGCTGAGATACCAACCGATAGAGAAGATAACACTGGCCCTCATCAACGCCACCAGAAGACTGAGACACTACTTCCTGGCCCACATGATCGTGGTCCGGACAGATCAACCCGTAAAGCAGCTACTGGGGCGACCAGACATGGCCGGCAGAATGCTCAAATGGTCGCTAGAGCTGTCTGAATTTTACATTCTGTATGAAAGCAGAAAAGCCCTCAAAGCCCAGGCTTTGGATGACTTCGTCGCGGAGATGACGTTCGCAGACTCCCCTACCTGCGGGGCGTGCAAGTGGACCATTTTCGTAGACGGGGCATCCAGCTCGGCAGGAAGCGGGGCAGGCATCATATTGGAGAACGACAAGGGAATCATCGTAGAGGTATCACTCACCTTATCCTTCCCCACATCCAACAACCAAGCTGAGTACGAAGCCTTCCTCGCCGGCTTGTGCCTGACCGGAGATCTAGGGGCAGAGGAGGTCGTCATCTGCATGGATTCCCAACTCGTGGCCTTCCAGGTTCGAGGAGAATACCAGGCCAAAAATGACAGCCTGTCTGAATACTTAGCCTTGGTTAAAGAAAAGATGATGAAGTTCGCTGTAGTAGCGGTAAAACATGTTCCCCGCGAATATAACGTTAGAGCAGACATATTATCTAAACTGGCAAACACGAAGAAAAAGGGCGGAAATAAATCCGTCATCCAAGAGGTACTTCCTCGACCCAGTATCGAGAAGGCATCCATGACCCACGACGTACATTTAATCGGCGACGGCAACTGCTGGATGACCCCCCGTTTATAACTACCTCGCTAGGGATGAACTTCCGTCCAACCCCAAAGAGGCCAGCACAGTCAGGCGCAAGGCCTGCTCCTATGTCCTGGTCGAAGACAAACTCTATAGGTGAGGGTTCTCCATCCCATTACTCAAATGTGTCGAGGAGGAGATGGTCTCCCATGTTCTACGCGAGATCTACGAAGGAATCAACGCCCAACATCTCGGGGGAGATCTCTCGCCTGAAAAGCCCTTCGAGTAGGGTACTACTGGCCAACCATGCAACAAGATGCTAAAGAGCACATGAAGAAGTGCGATAAATGCCAACGACATGGGGACATGCACCTAGCTCCGCCTAACGAGCTCAAGGCTATGTCCTCCTCGTGGCCATTTGCCTGGTGGGGGCTGGACATCACGGGGCCATTCGTAGTATGATTAAGCCAGAACAAATACTTAATAGTAGGCGTTGATTACTTCATAAAGTAGATAGAAGCAGAAGCTCTAGCCAAAATAACAACCCTTAAGATACTGCGTTTCTACAAACGAAACATCCTTGCGCGTTTTAGCATCCCCCAAGCAATAGTCACGGACAACGGGACACAGTTCACAGACAGGAAGTTCCAGGATTTCGTCACTCAGCTGGGCACGAAACAACACTTCGCATCCGTCGAACATCCCCAGACTAACGGGAAAGCCGAAGCAGCAAACTGAGTAATCCTTCGAGGCCTCAAGCGAAGGCTGGACGAAACGAAGAAAACGTGGGTCGAGGAGCTGCACAGCGTCCTGTGGGCGTACCACACAACTCCACATTCTTCAACCAGGGAAACTCCTTTCCGCCTGGCCTACGGGACTGAAGCCGTAATCCCCATTGAAGTACACGTACCCTCCAGGCGGACCGAATCACCCCTGGACAAGGAAATGAACGATGAGGTGCTAAGGGAGGAGCTCGACCTCGTCGAGGAAGTCCGGTCAGGGGCAGCCCTCCGCAAAGCCTCATTAAACAAAAAATTGCCATCGGGCACAACGCCAAAGTCATAAGACGAGAGTTCCAAGTGGGCAGCCTCGTCCTAAGAAGGAACCATAAAGACTCTACCAAGGGCAAACTAGCTGCCAACTGGGAATAACCCTATCGTGTCCGAGTAAAAACGGAGAATGGGGCCTACTACCTAGAACATCTCAACGGGGAAGAACTTGCTCGACCATGGAACGCCAAAAAGCTAAAGCAATACTATAGCTAAGGCCCTAATTGTCGGTTTACTTTGTTAAAATGACGAATGTCACATCCCGACCACGACGCACGCCTAGGTACAAGCGTTGCGTGCCAGCCAAGGCAGGATCCCACTCAGGAACGAGCCGGGTCCCTGCCCGACAGCGGTCCCTCAATCGAGCACCGCCGTCGTCAAAGTACCACGATAGGCAGAACACCCAGCTCGCGATGAGAGGTTCACACTGTAAACTCAGGCCTCAAATGCGACATGAGCTCCGCTTTCTCGCCCGAAAATTCCCAGGCCGTTCGACCAGTCCCCCTCACTGCCAAACACATCTACGTCGAGCAATTCCCTGAAACCTAATATTAACCAAAATGGTCCCTATTGCGGGCACACAAGCACATCGAGCAAAAGTAAAACACTTAGCAAAAATAATCATAGAAAGTCATTCGCAAGTATACAACATACAAAACCGACCCCACTGGCCGGAAAATACATTTAACTTAAGTGGCCGCAAGGACCATGAATGTGCATGTTACAAAACAAAGCGGCCACGCCCCCAAACAAAATAAAATTACATCAACACACAACACGTAGGCCGGATACATTACAACAAAAAGAAAACTGATTTCATTCCTGCATCTGGTCAGGCTGCTCGGTGTTAGAATCGGGCCCCTGGTTCTCCTCATTCAGAAGCTGGGCGTGCTTGTCGCCAATGTTGAAGAAGTTCGGATTAACTATTTTTCCATCCTCTACATGGCCCAAGAAGTTGGTACCCTCCGTGGAGATCTGAACCTCTGGGTTCGCCAGTCGGAGTTGGGCCACGACGTTTTTGAACGACTCTTCCCCAATGGCAATGACGTCTTCCTCTTCTCGTAGAAGACGAGCGACAAGCTCGGCTCTCGCCTTTAACGACTTCACATCCTCGGGCTCATCTTCAGCTGAGGTAGCCGCAGCCCTCACCTATTCGACCAGCTTCTCGGCAGCCTTCTTCTCCGCATCCAAAGTAGCGTTCTCCCCCCTCAACCTGGCAGCCTCCTCATCTGATTTCTTCCTTGCATTAGTGGCAACCTTTGCCTCCTCCCTAGCCTTCATCGCGGGTTCTTCCAGGGACGCTATGGTCGTATGGGCCTTCTTAAGATCAGAATTAGAGGAATCTCCCTCGGCATATATCGCTGCCATCTCCAGGACCCTAACTAGCACAAAGGCATCCTGCGCCAGAAGTGCCCTCTTGCTCGGGCGACCCATGCCCTCCAGCTGAATGGACTCTGCCCGAGGTACCACTAGGGATATTCCCTCAAAAAATTTCCTGTCGAGAATGCAAGGGGGAAGCTCAAACTTGCCCTTCTCAGGTGCCCGACTGAGGTCCACCGTCTCATTGACTCTGGTCTGCTTGAACCTCGAGGTCAAAGGCAACGGGGATCCCTGGGCAGGAGCGGGCGAGGAACTCCCTGCAGCAGGATGAGGAGGAGGAGCACGCTGTGGAAACCGAGACTTCGAGGCGGCCGTCCCAGGCTTACCCCTCGCCATGGCGTTCTTCACCATTCTCTCGTGGGCAGAAGGCATCTCACCTGCAAAAACACAACAAACATATTAGGTGTCGGAGAAGATACAATTCGGACAAGTCAAAAAGCTAAAACTACCGAGCAGTTTAAAAGCATCTGCAGGAGTTTTGCACTCCAAAATCGGCTTCGTATTAATATAACGGTACCCCACCCGTTGACTACCATCGTCCTCAAAAATCGGATCACCCTTCTTCGTCCAGCAATCAGCGAGCCTAAAAGAGTTGACATAGCTCACTAATGTCTCATAGACGACCACATCTTGCTCGTCCAACATGTTCGGCTGAGCAACATACCGACTAGGCTCCTGAGTAAAATGACTCCCACTCCAATGAAAAGTAAATTTGAACTCCCTTTTCGCAATCACCTTCCCTTCCTCGTCATGCATGTCATTACCATCCTCGTTTGTTGACATAGCCCAAACATAAGTGCTATCTTGGGCCCGCTCTGACACAGGCTCGATGACATAGATCCTCTCCTTGAAAGTCCGAATAGACTCCAAGAAGGGCTTGAACAACTTCCTAGGTTGCTTCAGCGACAGCCAACCATATCTTCTCCCCGTGACCTACCTCTGAAGGTGGAAGATAGTGAAGAGCAAAGGCAAAGTGGCTCCTATCCTCAGGAACTCACAGGTAAGCTTGAAGACGCGGATGAACGCCAACAAGTTAGGGTGCAATTGCGATGGAGCCAGATCCAGGTGGACGACGATGGATTGCTGGAAGTCAGTAAAGGGCAGCCTCAGCCCTATTTCCTTGAAAGCGTACTCATACATGGAGAACCTCTCCCCATAATCCGTGCATATTCAATCATATTGAGTGGGGAAGTGCACCTTCCATTCCCCCTTTGGTCCTACGTCCATAAAAACATCCCCTGTGTAAGACTCGAAGGTAGACGCATGCTCGGTAGGCTCTACCACCGTCCATTCCCCCGCGGAATCATGCTCAAGCTCCTCCCCGAATTCGCTGGGGGCATTTGAAATTTCTGTGTCGCTACTCTCCGAGGAGCTCTCCTCGGACTAGTCTATGAGGGCCTCTCTTTTGGGCTCTATCGCCATCTCGGTCACCTGAAAAGCAGAGGACAAAAGTGAATTCGACCGGGAAATCAAATCCACCCTTCCACCGCTAGTCATGTGAAAGGGCGCACGAAGGGCCGAGGATGGCGTCCCCAACCTAAGCCCTAAATCAGATAGCATAAGAATCTCCCACGAGGAGATGCCCGGGGGAAACCCCTCATACAGAACGAGGAACTTCCCCGAACCACTACCCAGTTTCCGTTTGAAGATCCATCGGAAAATTCATCAGAAACTTCATCAGAACGTCGGAAAACTGGGTAGCCACCTGCACCATCGTCACGATAGCGCCGGAAACAACCTTACCCTAAGCTCTCTAAGGGGCTCCGACGACTACATCAACAGCAGAAGGTGGCCTATCCACCGCCCACCACCAACAGATGCCGGAGAAAAAGCTAGAAGAAAAGAAGAAATCAAGTAACTTACGTGGTCGAAGAGGTTGTGGAGAAGTTGCTCGAAGCTACTCACGGTGGCTGAAACGACGGTCTACGGCGGGCGAACTGAGTCCTCTGAGAAAGACGAAGAAGGAGAGAGAGAAATGGAAATACAAATAAGCAGACATCCTCCCTTTATATACCACCTAAGAGCACGTGCATGAATATGCGTGAATAGGTCATTATGGCCCTAGACTAGCCATCATTGCCTATTCAATATAGCACAGGGTCGAGGCACAAGAGGCATCCCATCGCTTCAGTTCCTTTTATATGGTCGGGCAAACCAAAGAGCGTTACGAGTCTCGCGGGCACTGGAACTCTAGGGCATTACGGGAGAACTCCCCTTCGTCACCAAGCGAAGACTCCTTCACAATTCCCCGGGACTACGGGCTATCCTTAAGTTATCACTCCTATGCTCGGGAGCAACGACTTGGGGGGCTCCTGTTCCGGACTGGACCGATGACTAAGATGGCCCAATCCACTGCTACTCCTAGAACGACCCAATTGCCTAAGTCCAACTGAGGGAGGGCAACATTTACTTTTCTGCCCCTCCGCCGGGCACAGATGGACGGATGAATCTCCGAATCTTTTGCTCCTCCCCGACATCTCTGCGCTTACGCACGACTCAGTCATCCAGGGACAGCCACGACGCCTGTGCTCGGAACTACGCCATTGCCTGTAGCAACGGCTAATTTCGGGCACTCCTTCCCGTCATAACGACTAGTTTTTGGCAGTTACCTATTCTTCAGAAAATGGTTATTTCGCCTCGAAAATAGGGACCGTTGGCCACTCGCTGGGGGCACTATAAAAACCCTCTCATTCGAGAGGGTCAGATATCCAATAATCACCCTAAGAACTCATACTTTGTACTTGCCCCTTTTCTTTGACCTTTTCTTACTTGAGCGTCAGAGTGCCTTGTAGGTACACCCCCTCCTCCTCATCTCGTACCCAGCATCACAGACGTCCTTCTTGACCCATCATAGGATCTGATCAGCCTTCACGATCAAAAATTAACTAAGAAAATAAGGGGAAGATTGGATGGTGCCAAGTGAGAAATCATTGAAAAAAACCTTAAATGTAGTTACAGGGATTCAAAGTGTGTTCCCTTGTAGCTATATTCCCTCGTTTTTCAAAAATACAGAGGTAATATGTTTATTACTTTTTTTGGGGAAAATCTGGCATTCACTCGTAGCTATATTACCTCGGTTTTTTATAAAACCAAGGGATTTTTTTTTTAAATCAAACATGTCGCTCCAGGACCTATACGCTCGGTTTTGGCATGTTCGAGGTGAAAACTTTGTCATAAAATTTTTTATTTGTCGTAATGAAGCGTTGTGAAGTTATTTGTTTTTTTAAATATATATTTTGTAATTTTACAAAATTCCCAATTTTAAAGCCTAAATATTACTAACTCGTATCAGACCAGAAATCACAACACACCAATTTGTGAATCATATCATACCAAAAATTGTATTTCATCAAAGACAAAATTGCATTAAGAACCAAAAATTGTATATTACATCAAAACCCAAATGACACAAAACAACCTACAATTTACACATCATTACATCAAATAATTGTATCTTGGTGTCTTGACTATAAACACCTATAATTTCAAATAATAATACTTGTTAGTAAATAATCTTAGAAATTATAACTTACAATAAATTATGAATAAAAAAAAAACTTACTTGTTAATTTTCCCAAATGCCTTATTGATGATCATTACGAATAACATGCACATCATCTCTATCAACTTTTTCAAATGAAGTAGACAATTGTGTTGCGTAAGAAGGAGTGGAAGGAATATCAAAATTTTCATCACTATGAGGAATTTATTTTCCTTAGAGAACAATTGACCATCTCCTAGATAAGTTCGAAGAGTCTATAACATAAAACTTGTTTTGCTTGAGTAGCCATGATGAATGGTTCGGTCATGATGAATGATTTTTTGTTCCCAGAAATGAATGAAGATGGTTAAGATGAAGATTTCACCATCGATGTCGTCTGGTTCACTAGGGCACGTGTTATAAAGAAAATATACAACCTGTTATCTTTTAATTTTGTAGTAAAGAATTTCACAATGGTTGTCAATACCAACTATAGTGAAATATAGAACATATAATAACAGTTGATTAAAAGAGTTGTAGTTAACTATTTTTCAATTTTTATTTAAAAATATAAGTTAAAGGACATACACTTTTTTAATTGAAAATGTTGTGAAAAAGATGTCTTGAAACATAGTATAAACATTTTCTTTATGATCAAGAAACACACAAGGGTTAGGGTTAACAGAAAATCAAGAAGAACAACAACAAGAATTGGTTATAACTGTTATTCTTTACTTTCTCTTTGAATCAGATTACAAGTACTCAAGAATAACAAATAAATCTCTCACCCTAATTAGGATTTATCACACTTAAGGTGAGAGACTAGTATGCTATTTATAATAAACCTAACATACTAAACTAATGAGCTTTTTAACAATTACCCATCACAAGCTAAATTAGGATACAAGCTAGATTAAACAATTGGATCCTTAACACAAGGTCCAATTCGACAACTACATACTAGAACATAATTCGACTACAACATGTAGGTCTTCGACAACAACATATGAGAAGATTTCGACGACATGCTAAATCTCTATCGACAATACTAGAGTTCATTCCAATATCTCACAAATCTCCACCTTGTAACAAACTCTATAACAACAAGAAACAAACTAGCTTTCTTCATGCAACTTTATCAACTACATACAGTGGAAAACTTGTAACTAGGCAACGTCATGGTGATCATATCAACACCATTATGATCTGTCAAAACCTTCAGCACTTAAACTTCTTCACGCTCGATTACCCCTCTGACGAGATGCAACCTCACATCGATGTGCTTGGTTCGCTCATGATAGGCTGAATTATTTGACAGGTGTATTGCACTTTGATTATCACATTTAACAGTGATAACTCGACCCTGAAGTTTCAGCTCCTTTGCAAAACCTTTAAGCCACAATGCTTCCTTCATAACTTCGGTTAAGGCGATATATTCTGCTTCATTGGTTGATTAGGCAACAACTTTCTGAAGTGTTACTTTCCAACTGATTGTTATGCCGAACATAGTGAACACATATCTAGAAATAGATTTTCTAGAATCCATACAACCTGCATAATCAGAGTCGACATATCCTTCGATTGCTGCTTTACTATCTTCACCTAAGGATCCACCATAAATTAGGACTCTATTCAGAGACCCATTTATGTACCTTAGAATCCACTTCAATGCTTGCCAGTGAGCCTTTCCAGGATTCTTCATGTACCAGACTTATTGCATATGCTATGTCACGTCTAGAACAGACCATAACATACATCAAATAACCCACTATATTAACATATGGAATACTATTCATATAAGCTCTTTCGACATAAGTACTGGGACACTGATCTATACTCAGCTTGAATTGAGGGTTTGTTTGAGTCACAACATGCTTTGAATTCGACATACCATACTTTTTTAGAATCTTCCGTAGGTATGCCTTTTGAGATAAGCATAATTTCGACTGCTTTGTATCTCTTTGAATGTCAATCCCAATAATCATGGACTTAGCTCCCAGATCCTTCATGTCGAACTCCTTATTGAGTTCAACCTTCACCCTTATTACATCTTCGACATTGTTGCTTGCTATTAGAATATCATCCACATAAAACAACAAAATAACAAATGAATTACCAGGTCAAAATTTGAAGTAAACGCAGTGGTCAAACTGACTTCTAATGAAACTTATGCATGCCATGAACTTGTTGAACCTCCTATTCCACTGTCGACAAACCCTTTCGAACCTCTTATTCTAATAAAGATCTCTTCAGCTTGCATACATAATATCTCTTCCCTCTTTCGACATACCCTTATGGTTGCCTCATCAGGATTGCTTCATCTAGATCACCATACAAGAACACAGTCTTCACATCCATTTGTTCTAGTTCAAGATCGAACCGTGCCACCGTTGAAAGCAATATTCGAATGAATTTGTGCTTCACAACAAGAGAGAACACATTATTAAAGTCGACACCTTCTTTTTGAGTGAAACCCCTAGCGACTAATTTTGCCTTGTATCTCTTCGACGACACTCTTTCGATTCCTTCCTTAACTTTAAAAATCATTTTAGAGCTGACTAACCTGGCTCCAACAAGTTTCTTGATCAGTTCCTAGGTGTTGTTATCATAAAGAGATTTTATCTCATCATCAATGGCCTTCTGCCATTCAGTCTTCTTTTGACTCCATATAACTTCCTTATAGTCTCTAGGTTCTTCATCGAGAACCTCATTTGCAGAGATTAAGGTATAAGCTATAAGATCTGCATACCCAAGTCTCTGAGGTGGCTTGATGACTCTCCTCGACCCGTCTCTTGCTAGCAGGTAGTAATTATCAGTCTCCTCATCTTCGACAACAACTTCTGCTTCTTCTTCGACTTTATCTGGGATACACAATTCAGCATCAACATGCTCCACCTCAACAGGAATATCTTCCTGTTCCAGCTCTTCGTTAACATCATCAGTTTTCTTAAAGGCCATCTCAGCTTCATTGAAAACTACATCTCTACTGGTGATACACCTCCTGTGACCTGGATCTAGGCACCATAGTCTATAAGCTTTGACTCCTTCAGGGTATCCTATGAACATGCATTTCAAAGCTCTAGGTTCTACCTTGTCTTGCCTAATGTGAGCATAGTCCACGCAGCCAAATACTCCTAGTCTGTCGAAACTAGGTAAATGTCCCGACCAAATTTCTCCAGGTGTCTTCATATCTAACGCAGTTGAAGGACATCTGTTTATCAGATATGTTAGTGTCAAAACAGTCTTGATGACTCAATTTTGTATCGTCTAATTCGATTCAATTCATGCATGTTTTATCACATTTTTATCGAGTCATTGTCATTTCGTGTATTGTTTGCTTACGTTTTCGTTTCTTTTCCATTTACAGGTCCTATATCAGCTCCAGAGAAGAAAAGACCAAGATATGAGCTCAAAGAGAAGAAAAGTGGAGAAAATTACAAGGTTCTGCCTCTCCTAGATGAATGGCGTTCGCCATTCCCCTAAGTGCAAATGAATGGCGCTCTCCATGTCAGAAAGGAGGGAAATTCAAGCATTTAAATAAAAGGCGACCGCCGTTTTCCCTAAGGCGTCCGCCATTGTGCGCGGGAGCAGTTTCCTTTATGCAGTTTGAGCAGTTTACAAGGGAGAATTCAAATTTCGAACTTGACTGTCTTGGAGCCCATTTTACCTATATATAGAGGACTTGAGGCCTGCATTTGATATCCAAGAACCCTGCGGAAGCGCTGCCGAAATTCTTAGCCACTTAGATCATTAGCCAAAGTATCAATCGATCACATCGAGAGATTGATACACCAATTGTATTTTCATTTCTTTTGTTGCTGATGTACACTTGGATCGATTAGTTAATACAAAGTCTATTTTCTGTTTTAATTACTCACACTTCAGGTAATTTATGATTTATTTACTTTACGACATTCTGTTTTCTTTTGATTAATCGCATAATTCTGATTTTGCATATAAACTTAATTCTGAATTTAATTAAGAACAACCATTATGTATGCTCTAAAATCCAGAAATGTTAATGTATTAATGTTTAATTTAAGTATGTCAGAGTAGTCTGTTTTGAGTCCGTAGATTGAGGACCGTCGTTCCGACGGGACTTTGTAGAAACCTTCGGTGTTTAGCTTTTGTTTTAAAATTCTGGTTTTGGTGTCTAAACTGAATTTAGACAACCTTGTCGTGAGAGCGAGGGGCTGTTTAACAGTGTTTCGTCACGAGAGTGAGAAACACACTAAGGCGTGTCCAACAGAGCGAGACCTTGGGATAATCGCCGGATAGTAGACATCGGACATTGAGCCTAAATGCAGCGAGAGCGCTTTAGGGACTCATTTAGTTTATGTTAGTTTTAAAAAAGCACCTCTTAACTACCAAGCGAGCGAGAGCAAAATCTTGGGGTCATTAGGCGTGGCTTGGTTAAGACCGCGAGAGCGTGAGGTTAAACCTTTAAACTGGTATATCCTACAGACAAACTTCAAGACCTTTGTTAACACCTGGATCTTACGGAGTCCCAAAGAGCACGGAAATCATTCTCCGGTCTCGTCTTTATTATTGTTTTTAAAATCCCGTTATTAACCAAATTTCTTTTACCGCCAAATCTAGCCTTAGCTTTACACCGTAATAATCGATCACTCTAGGTTGATTATTAGTCCCTATGGGTTCGACAACCTTTTTAAGACTACGCGATAAGCTGTATACTTGCAGCAGTAATCCGACCATTACACAAAGTCGCGACCAAGTTTTTGGCGCTGTTACCGGGGAACAATTTAGTCATTATTGTGATACTTTCATTGCACAGTATAGACTAAGGCAACTTTTTATTTCTTTTCCTTTTCGATTCGTCAATTGTATGCCAAACACTCGCTCACAAGGCGAAGAGTTGGAGCAACCAGTCAACGAAATCAAACGTTACATACTTCTGAGACGCCGAATTAACGAATTCTTTCTTAGATATAATATCCCAGATCCTCTTATTCCCTACTCATGGCAGAAGGCCCGTAAAACCGTCCTCAAAAGTACTTCGCCATTCCGTCGCAGGATGAAACACATAATAACATTGCTGTAACACCCCAATTCCCAACACGAATAAATAATACATAAATAAATCAAAGTAAGTAAAAATTTATTTTTTCGCCAGAAACAAGTATGCCACAATTAAGGAAAGAAAACACAATCCCTACTCATAAATTTTGATACATAACACAAAATGGAATAACCTCAAAGGGAAACGTTGTCCATATAAAAGGAAAGTTCAATTAAGGAATAAAGCGGAAAGATCCATAACTGACTTATTTTACAAAAGAAATTGTTTTATCACGTCAAAATATTCATACAAAAGTAATACAAAATATATTCAACAAATGTACACATATACAACAAAAGCGTTCCCCGACTCCCGTGTTACATATCAGAGCAGACAGACCGACAAAAGGATGGAGAACTAATCTGCACAAAAGCCTCCAAGACTACTAATCTGCAATTACCTCATAGAGCAACAAACCACAGCAGAAGGGTGAGAAATAACAACTAAATCAAGATTGCATAATAATATGCAAACGCATAAAAATTCACATGCATAGTTATTCTCACCACAAGTATCATATACTAATACATATAGCATGTCACATATACATAAGATATATCTAATAATCCAACAACATAGCATATATCAATTATCCAACATACTCACATATTTGCACATAAGGCATACCAAGTCATAACATATGGAAACACGCCACCACATCACATAGCATATGTCTATACATAAAACATATTATCCACAACCAATGCATTTATCACAAATGCATATCAAATCACCAATGCTATCACAAGCTCAACACATCATCAATCAATTCACAATTTCCACACATAATCAATCCATTCATGATTTTCCACACATAATCACTCCATTCATGATTTTCCACACATAATCAATCCATTCATGATTTATGCAAATGCAAAGAGACCGACACAACGACTCTATGCAAATGCGGTACCATCCATCCATCAATCTCATCATCAGTTCACTCAAGAACTATTGGAACCATCGCTTGTTACTTAGTGTAACTCCCCGCCGGGCAAACGATGTTCCCCGTCACTCACACCTCTTTGTATAAGGCACACGACATTTATGGATCGCTCACACCTCTTTGTATAAGGCACACGACCCGATCGCTCACACCTCTTTGTATAAGGCACACGATCGTCTATAATCATCACTCACACCTCTTTGTATAAGGCACACGATGTTATAGAGGATTCCATCTGGAATCGTTTCGTCGCTCACACCCACTAGGGCACACGACATCACAAGAATGCATATCATGATGCTTGGCATACAAGGACTCATGACAATCAAATGCATCTTCACATATACACCCATAATCATGCATATACAATCAACCACAACACAATGCATTTTCTTGCCCTTAGGCCATAAACCATCATCACAACATTTCATCACATGCATTCACATTATATAACATCACACAAGTCATACGATATATATCAAAAGCACATTGCATGATAACACATCAAATACACACCATTAAAACGGTAAAAGTCGACAAAACTACACATTTCCAAATTCCCGACATAATTAAATCGGCCACAAATCTTAAAACCATTACAATAAGAAAGAACATTTCAATAGCTTTCTAACGGTACCAAGAATGTCTCAATCCGAGTTACGGATCAAAAGTTACGGCATAAGACGCGAAATCGGGAAAGAAATCGCAAAATGACAAAATTCTGCAATCGTGCTGGTCATACGCGTAATGCCCTGAGCCATACGCGTATTGCCTTGCTCACTCGCCCATCCATACGCATATTGCACAAAGTGATACGCGTGTGGGCAGCGACTGATTTCCCCACTAATTCCACTAAAAATCCAATACGCGTATTGCCTCACTCCATACGCGTATTGCCCACTCCCATATGCGTATTGCCTACATTCCTTCCTTGCCATACGCGTATTGCCCAACCCAATACGCGTATTGCCTTTCCTGATACACGTATGGGCAGCGAAAACCCAGAATTTTCCTGCATAATTTTTCCTGCGAAAATCATCCAATTTCCTCTCCAAATCTCATCTAAACACTTCCAATTCACAATATATCAACCCAAACATGTTCCAACATAACCCACAAGTATTCTATGCAGTTTATATCGAGTTCCAACCGCGAAAACATCGATTTCTATCAATTATTCATCAATTTATCAATTAGAGAAAAAGTTGTGAAACAACCAAAACAATTACAACAAACAACACATATACATACACAAGCAAGATATAATTGAAACTTCTCACCCTTACCCGATTAATCGTGCTTGAAACGGATGAATTCTCGATTTTCCTCTTTCTCCTCTTCTCTATTTCTTTCTCTTCTTTTCCCTTTCTTTTCTCTCTTTTTCTCTCCACTTTCTATTTTATGAAAAATAACCCAGCAAAAAGACCAAAATACCCCTACTCTCAAATATCTCGCAAACGCTCTCAAAACGCGATAAAACATAATAACGATGAAATATATTTCGGGAAGTAAAAGTTGAAAAGAAATTATAATTTATTGCAAATATTTTACCTATCAGGGAAATTAAGCAATTAACTCAATTAGCAGGTAAAATACAATAATTTCACACATTTCACAAAATTCACATAAATGAAATAAATAAATACAATTAAACAAATCGGGATGTTACAAATCTCCCCCACTTAGACATTTTCGTCCTCGAAAATATAACCGATACGAACAACTCCGGATACGACTCTCGCATCTGACTACCCAACCAACATGCCAACCAAAGGCACACCACGAATAACACAACTGACAAACCACCTTGCTAACAGCAACTACAACAACGACATGACAACGACAACAACTGCAACGACAAGATGCAAAGCCCATACAACGCACTTGACGACTAACTCACGACTCGAAGAATACCCAAGCTACGAACACACACAGGAATTAGCTACTCGCACTCGGACCATCATGATGGAAACGAGGCAACAACACAAGCAAGAACATAAAGTTCCACGACACAAAATCGCTTCAACAACCTCTACGTAACCACAATACCAACATCCTTGTAACACAACAATATTACAACAATGCTACGATTCACCAGTCGAACATACAACCCAAAACATCCAATGGTCTCATCTTTCCTACATGTCCCCAATATTCAACCTATGAACTCTTACGAGTCACACACTCAAATACAAAATGTGTCACATCACGCTTCCGCTGCGCACTCTGATTACTCGTAACCATCAAAACTACCAATCTCACGTCCAAAGTCTAACTCTTCCTCATATTCACCAAAAATCACTGTTCACTTTAATATTCCCAACATCACACTCTCCTGGGTTATCTCACACACCAGACACAAGTCTCTGAACTTCTCAAATAATTTTAATTCTCTGACCATCAAAACAGACATGCATAAAAACTTTCGACTTAACTCATCACGCATGACATTAACTTTTCCTGAAGATAATCTAAGCCAAATTCATAACTCGTCACGAATTCTAACCCTCCTCGTTGTCTCATACTCTATTCCTTCAGACCAAACAAGTACTCTAAACTCTTGTGATTACTAAACACTTCGAACCTAGAACCATAAAGATAATACCTCCATATATTCCAACACAATCCAACCATAATCAATTCCAAATCCAAAATAGTATAGATCCTTTTAATGAATCCTCAATTGTCGTAAAGCATAAGCCACGACTTTACCCTCTTGCATTAACACACTGCCTAAACTCAACAAAGACACATCCCAATACCTCACAAACGGTTTAGTAGGATCACACAGAATCAAAACTGGAGCCATAGACAACTTCTACATCAGTTCTCTGAAACTTTCCTCACAATGAACATCCAAAGCAATTGACTTACCTTTTGCAAGTCAGCTGAAGTAACAAAAGTACGAACTTAGCAAAGTCTTCCCTAGCCTGCAGTAACAACCAACTAAGCCAAAAAAATTCTAATCTCCTTAACCGACTTTGGAGCCTCTCATTGTCGAACTGCATCTAATGCTGATGGATCCATAACAATACCATCATCAGAAATCACATATCCAAGAAAACTAACCTTTTTCAACCAAAATTCTCACTTGAATAACTTAGCATAAAACTTCGTCTCCTTTCAACACTTGTAATTCAAATCTCAAACACTCTATCTGTTCTTCCTCTGAATTTATAACAGTTCCGCATATCCTCAATCAAAGCCATTACGAACTTATCCAAATAAATATGGAAGGTACGATTCCTCCACTCCACAAACATTCCAGACGCATTACTATCACCGAACAACATCACCGCACCTTATAATGCCCAACCAAATTCCAAAAGATATAAACTCTTAAAGTTTTGCAAAAATTTTCACTGGGTAACTGGTTACTCACATGCAAGCTTAACCGAGTAAATAACACCCTAATCCGATGATAACAAACATAACCAGTCACATTAAATCGACCAAAGCCTCAACTCACACAATTCACCACTCTTATCAAACATTCCAAACAATTGTGATTTCACTCCAACTCAACCAAACCATTCCAGTCATCTATTCATGAAAGTGGACACTTGTTCTCAATCGTTACCTTATTCAACTATTAGTAATCCATACACAATTTCTTCTCTTAACAGTCCAAATTCCATAAATCCCAACATGTAGCAACAACCAACCCAAAAAGAACTCTAAAATATTACATCCACACCTAAGGGTTTTCTCAAAATTTCCATTAATGCCCTAAAACTTCAAAGACTCCAAACCTCACCAGAACTCTAAGTTTGGCTTCCCGTAGTCTCAATACCATCATACACCTCATGCTTGTTATTCTGTTCAATCATCCTTCCTTTTTGCTACCAACAAAGCTGGATCTCTCTAAGACGAAACACTTGGCCTCACAAATCCCTTTTCCAGTAAATATTCCAACCACTCTTTCAATCTGAGTTCCACTTCCTAAAAGTTCTTCTAGTTACTTAACAGATCCAAACCTCAAATCTTCCCCTTCGTCAAATTTGAGTTTACACTCTACTCTCTGAGAACAACCATTAAAGATACCCAATCGTTCTCTCTCAATGACTTCCCAACTGGACCAACATACCAAATCCTCTAATCCGACTTATCTTCCGATATTAGAATCTTCATTGACTCAACAAAACAATCTGTAATCATTTCCTTAATTCTAAACAATTCATTACACACACTATCAAAGCCGGAAAGACACGTCTATTCCATCCAACATAATTCCGTCTACTATCAACAAGAGATTAAGGGTGATCAGTTCCTCAATTTGTCAATAGACAGCCGACAATCATGATGGGGCATAAACCGTCTTTACCAAACTATAATAGCATTTCTTGCATCTTGTGCACAAAACTACTTAAGGCACAAATCCTTAGTTGACATAAACCTTACCTCCACACTCCCTCCAGAACCGGGAACCACACTGTCCAAACAACAATTACAATCTTACAACCAACAGCACACAACTGAAGCAATTTGGAGAAGCACTAGCTTCTCCTCCACTTATCTCATTCTCAAACCTGAAGACAAAGAATTAGAAAACCAAAAAGTACTGACAGTGTTTCACACACATATCACATACTAAGGAACAAACCACATCGACAGCATTCAACTGTCACACCAACTGACTCAACAACTTGGCTGGACGGACCGACCTGCTCTGATACCACTATTGTAACACCCCAATTACCAACACGAATAAATAATACATAAATAAATCAGAGTAAGTAAAAATTTATTTTTCCTCCAGAAACAAGGATGCCACAATTAAGGAAAGAAAACACAATCCCTGCTCATAAATTTTGATACATAACACAAAATGGAATAACCTCAAAGGGAAACTTTGTCCATATAAAAGGAAAGTTCAATTAAGGAATAAAGCGGAAAGATCCATAACTGACTTGTTTTACAAAAGAAATTGTTTTATCACGTCAAAATATTCATACAAAAGTAATACAAAATATATTCAACAAATGTACACATATACAACAAAAGCGTTCCCCGACTCCCGTGTTACATATCAGAGCAGACAGACCGACAAAAGGATGGAGAACTAATCTGCACAAAAGCCTCCAAGACTACTTATCTGCAATTGCCTCATAGAGCAACAAACCACAGCGGAAGGATGAGAAATAACAACTAAATCAAGATTGCATAATAATATGCAAACGCATAAAAATTCACATGCATAGTTATTCTCACCACAAGTATCATATACTAATACATATAGCATGCCACATATACATAATATATATCTAATAATCCAACAACATAACATATATCAATTATCCAACATACTCACATATTTGCACATAAGGCATACCAAGTCATAACATATGGAAACATGCCACCACATCACATAACATATGTCTATACATAAAACATATTATCCACAACCAATGCATTTATCACAAATGCATATCAAATCACCAATGTTATCACAAGTTCAACACATCATCAATCAATTCACAATTTCCACACATAATCAATCCATTCATTATTTTCCACACATAATCACTCCATTCATGATTTTCCACACATAATCAATCCATTCATGATTTATGCAAATGCAAAGAGACCGACACAATGACTCTATGCAAATGCGGTACCATCCATCCATCAATCTCATCATCAGTTCACTCAGGAACTATTGGAACCATCGCTTGTTACTTAGTGTAACTCCCCGTCGGGAAAACGATGTTCCCCGTCGCTCACACCTCTTTGTATAAGGCACACGACGTTTATGGATCGCTCACACCTCTTTGTATAAGGCACACGACCCGATCGCTCACACCTCTTTGTATAAGGCACACGAACGTCTATAATCATCGCTCACACCTCTTTGTATAAGGCACACGATGTTATAGTGGATTCCCTCTGGAATCGTTTCGTCGCTCACACCCACTAGGGCACACGACATCACAAGAATTCATATCATGATGCTTGGCATACAAGGACTCATGACAATCAAATGCATATTCACATATACACCCATAATCATGCATATACAATCAACCACAACACAATGCATTTTCTTGCCCTTAGGCCACAAACCATCATCACAACATTTCATCACATGCATTCACATCATATAACATCACACAAGTCATACGATATATATCAAAAGCATATTGCATGATAACACATCAAATACATACCATTAAAACGGTAAAAGTCGACAAAACGACACATTTCCAAATTCCCGATATAATTAAATCGTCCACAAATCTCAAAACCATTACAATAAGAAAGAACATTTCAATAGCTTTATAACGGTACCAAGAATGTCTCAATCCGAGTTACGGATCAAAAGTTACGGCATCAGACGCGAAATCGGGAAAGAAATTGCGAAATGACAAAATTCTCCAATTGTGCTGGCCATACGCGTAATGCCCTGAGCCATACGCGTATTGCCTTGCTCACTGGGCCATCCATACGCGTATTGCACAAAGTGATACGCGTATGGGCAGAGACTGATTTTCCCCACAAATTCCACTAAAAATCCAATACGCGTATTGCCTCACTCCATACGCGTATTGCCCACTCCCATACGCGTATTGCCTACATTCCTTCCTTGCCATACACGTATTGCCCAACCCAATACGCGTATTGCCTTGCCTGATACACGTATGGGCAGCGAAAACCCAGAATTTTCCTGCATAATTTTTCCTGCGAAAATCATCCAATTTCCTCTCCAAATCTCATCTAAACACTTCCAATTCACAATATATCAACCCAAACATGTTCCAACTTAACCCACAAGTATTCTACGCAGTTTATATCGAGTTCCAACCGCGAAAACATTGATTTCTATCAATTATTCTTCAATTTATCAATTAGAGAAATTTTTTTGAAACAACCAAAACAATTACAACAAACAACACATATACATACACAAGCAAGATATAATTGAAACTTCTCACCCTTACCCGATTAATCGTGCTTGAAACTGATGAATTCTCGATTTTCCTCTTTCTCCTCTTCTCTCTTTCTTTCTATTCTTTTCCCTTTCTTTTCTCTCTTTTTCTCTCCACTTTCTATTTTATGAAAAATAACCCAGCAAAAAGACCAAAATACCCCTACTCTCAAATATCTCGCAAACGCTCTCAAAACGCGATAAAACATAATAACAATGAAATATATTTCGGGAAATAAAAGTTGAAAAGAAATTATAATTTATTGCAAATATTTTACCTATCAGGAAAATTAACCAATTAACTCAATTAGCAGGTAAAATACAATAATTTCACACATTTCACAAAATTCACATAAATGAAATAAATAAATACAATTAAACAAATCGGGGCGTTACAATTGCTGCCCCAGCCATTAACGGTAATGATTTTGAGCTGAAACCTTCGCTAATATCCGCAGTTCAACAAAACCAATTCTCAGGTAATGCTACGGATGACCCGAACCTTCATTTATCAATATTCGTGCAATATGCAGACACCGTGAAAGCTAATGGGGTTAGTCAAGAAGCAATCAGACTGAGACTTTTTCCGTTCTCATTGAGAGATAGAGCAAGGGCTTGGCTCCAGTCTCTACCATCTCACTCAGTGACGACATGGGACGAGTTGAAGAAAGTCTTCTTAGCCAGATATTTCCCACCAAGCAAGACCGCTATGCTGAGAGCCCAAATTAACGGATTCAAGCAAAAGGACAACGAATCTTTATTCAATTCTTAGGAGAGATACAAGGACATGTTGAGGTTATGCCCACACCATGGACTTGAAGAATGGATGATAATGCATACCTTTTACGGCGGGTTGCTGTACAATACCAAAATGAATCTGTGCGCTGCCGCAGGCGGTGCTCTAATGGATAAACAGTATATAGAAGCCTATGAACTCATAGAGACTATGGTTCAAAACCATTTCCAATGGGGAGGTGAACGCGCTGGTATAGAGAAACCGACTCCGAAAGGAGGAATGCACGAAGTTAACGGTATAGACCGAGTCAATGCTAAAGTGGACGCACTTGCTCAAAAGATCGAAAGTTTAGCAATAGCACCTCCAGCAGCTACTGTAGCTGCACTTACACCAAACTGTGAAATATGCGGAAACCCTGGGCATACAAATGCTGAATGTCAAGTTTTGGCTAGTACTCCTACTGACCAAGTGAACTACGCTCAAGGGAACCCGTATTCAAACACTTACAATCCTGGCTGGAGAAATCACCCGAATTATTCGTATAAGAATAACAATGCTTTGAATCCACCTAACCCAGCACCTGCTATTCCACCCGGATTTCAGAAAGGAGCGCAACCTGCTCCACATCTACCAAAAAAATCAAATCTAGAAATCATGATGGAAAACTTTATGAACGCTCAAGCTCAGCAAAACAGGGATTTCACAAATCAAAACGCTCACACGAGCGAATTGATGAAACAATTGTCAAGCAAGCTTGATGCTATGGCTACCCATAACAAGATGTTAGAAACTCAAATTTCTCAGGTAGCCCAACAACAATCAACTAAGCAGCCCCCACTGGAACATTTCCTGGCCAACCACAACCAAACCCAAAAGGTCATGCTAATACTATAACTTTGCGAAGCGGAACAGAGTACGATGGACCTGTTGACCCGAGATTCCAAAATTCAGCCATGCACCAAAATTGATCAAAGGGAACTGAGAAAATAAAAGAACCTAACACGGAGAAGGAAGAGGAAAGCGGAAAGGCCGCAGAGGAAGAAACACCTTATGTGCCTCCACCACCATATAAACCACCCATGCCTTATCCCCAAAGACTAGCTAAATCCAAAAACGAAGGGCAGTTTAAGAAATTCGTAGAGCTTCTAAAGCAACTAAATATAACGATACCTTTCACAGAAGCTATTACGCAAATGCCCTCATATGCCAAATTCCTTAAAGAGATCCTGTCAAACAAGAAAAAGTTAGAAGATAACGAAACCGTTATGCTCACTGCCGAGTGTAGTGCCATACTTCAAAATAACATGCCCTCTAAACTAAAAGATCCAGGCAGCTTTTCCATACCTTGTGTAATCAGGAAAACTGTCATAGACAAAGCATTTTGTGACTTAGGAGCCAGTGTTAGCCTAATGCCCCTATCCACATGTAAGAAACTTGAATTAGGAGACTTGAGGCCAACGAAGATGTTGCTACAACTAGCAGACCGTTATGTGAAATATCCAGTAGGTATGCTAGAAAACGTGCCAGTTCGCATAGGTCAATTTTATATTCCGACAGATTTCGTGATAATGGACATTAAGGAAGATTCTAATATACCAATTATTTTAGGTAGACCGTTCTTAGCAACAGCTGGAGCAATAATAGATGTGAAGAAAGGAAAATTAACTTTTGAAGTAGGGGAAGAAAAAGTCGAATTTATTCTAGCCCAATTCCTAAAAGCCCCTGCTTTAGACGATTCATGCTGTTTTCTAGACGTTATCGACGAATGCGTCAGAGAAATGGAGAAGGAACCGACAAGGTACACGGAAGTACTAAAGATTCCAACCCCTCCAATATTCGAAGATGATAATTGGGTGAGCCATATGAAGATGACAGTCTAAGAGAATGCCTAGCACTCACACCCGATCCAATGCCTTGCCCAAAGAAACCATCTGTAGAACTCAAAACATTACCCAAAGATCTAAGATATGAATTCCTAGATACTGAACTTGAAAAGCCAGTAATAGTTAATGCCGATTTAGGACAAATAGAAACCGAGAAGTTATTGGAAGTCTTAAGGAAGTATCCCACAGCTCTCGGATATAACATCTCCGATCTAAAAGGGATAAGTCCCTCTATATGCATGCACCGCATCATGATGGAGGAGGACTGTAAGACGTCAAGAGAGCATCAAAGACTGTTGAACCCTGTCCTAAGCGATGTAGTGAAGAGAGAAGTGCAAAAGCTATTGGAAGCAGGCATCATATACCTAATATCTGACAGCAAATGGGTCAGCCCAGTGCATGTCGTACCAAAGAAGGGTGGTGTTACAGTTGTAACCAACGAAAAAGGCGAGTCCGTAGCCAAACGAACTCAAACTGGATGAAGGATGTGCATAGACTATAGGAAGCTGAATAAAGCTATTAGAAAAAACCATTTTCCTTTACCCTTCATAGACCAAATGCTCGAACGGCTAGCCAAACATTCATATTTTTGTTACTTAGACGGATACTCAGGATTTTTCCAAATACCTATTCACCCGGATGACCAAGAGAAGACAACATTCACCTGCCCCTATGGTACATTTGCCTATCGCCGAATGCCGTTTGGATTGTGTAATGCTCCCGCAACATTTCAGAGATGCATGATGTCGGTCTTTGCAGATTTTATAGACGACATAATGGAAGTCTTTATGGACGATTTCTCTGTATATGGGGGAAGTTTCGAACACTACCTGTCAAACCTTGAGTTGGTACTCGAACGATGCGTCAAAGTGAACCTTATACTAAATTGGGAGAAGTGCCATTTCATGGTGCGACAAGGTATAGTTCTTGGACATGTAGTATCCGATAGAGGTATTGAAGTAGACAAAGCAAAAATAGAAGTCATAGAAAACCTTCAACCACCCAAAACAGTTAAAGAAGTACGAAGCTTTTTAGGTCATGCCGGTTTTTACCGACGATTCATTAAAGACTTCTCTAAGATTACAAAACCATTGACTGGACTACTAATGAAAGAAGCTGAGTTTATATTCAATGAAGAATGCTTGAAAGCATTTGAACATCTGAAGAATGCTCTTATTACCGCACCAATTATGCAACCACCTGATTGGAGTTTACCATTTGAAATAATGTGCGACGCTAGCGACTATGCTGTAGGAGATGTCTTAGGACAAAGAAAGGATAAAAGGCTTCATGCTATTTACTACGCAAGTAGAACCTTAGACAACGCGCAGATGAACTATGCGACCACAGAAAAAAAACTCCTAGTTGTTGTGTTCGCCTTAGACAAATTTCGTTCCTATTTGGTAGGAACAAAAATTATTATCTATACCGACCATGCCACTATTAGGTACCTGTTAGCTAAAAAGGATGCCAAACCAAGACTCTTGAGATGGAATTTGCTCTTGCAAGAATTCGATTTGGAAATAAAGGATAAGAAAGGTACAGAGAATGTGGTAGCAGATCATCTCTCTAGGATTGAGGATCTAAAGCCCGAAAGAGTGCCTATAAACGATAAATTTCCTTACGACAGACTAGTAGCCCAGTTGGAAAGGGAGAGTAAAACTGTAGAATGTTCCTTGTTATTTAACGATGAAGAGACAAATGAAGTAGTAGAAGCAATCTATACAAAAACCACATTGCCATGGTATGCTGACTTTGTCAACTACCTAGCAGCCAAAGTGCTTCCACCAGATCTAACATACCAACAGAAAAAGAAATTTTTCCATGATCTTAAACAATATTACTGGGATAAACCCCTATTATTCAAGAGAGGCGCCGATGGAATATTTCGTCGATGTGTCCCTGAATCGGAAATAGAGGATGTCATATTCCAATGCCATGCTGCACCGTACGGAGGACATCCCAATACATCAAAAACATGTGCAAAGATATTACAATCTGGCCTCTTTTGGCCAAACCATTGGAAGGACGTTCACATTGCCATTATGAACTGTGACCGGTGCCAACGCACTGGAAATGTTTCTAGACGCGATGAGATGCCTCAAAGGGGAATTTTGGAAGTCGAAGTCTTTGATGTATGGGGCATTGATTTCATGGAACCTTTTCCATGTTCTTTCGGAAACAAATACATACTCGTCGCAGTAGATTACGTATCAAAATGGATTGAGGCAGTAGCTTCACCTATAAATGATGCACGAGTGGTGGTAAAGCTTTTCAAGAACATAATCTTTCCCAGATTCGGTGTACCTAGAATCGTCATTAGTGATGGCGGATCCCATTTCATTTCGAATGTTTTCGGGAGGCTATTACTTAAATACGGAGTACGACACCGAGTAGCAACACCCTATCACCCTCAAACTAGTGGACAAGTAGAAGTGTCGAATAGGGAGATTAAACAAATTTTGGAAAAAACCGTTGCAACCTCTAGGAAGGATTGGTATACTAAACTTCATGAAGCTCTGTGGGCTTATAGAACAGCCTTCAAAACCCCCATAGGAACCATACCGTATAAACTAGTTTATGGAAAGTCATGCCATCTGCCTGTAGAACTTGAGCATAAAGCTTATTGGGCCATTAAAACCCTGAATATGAATTACAAGGCAGCAGGCGAGAAAAGAATTCTCGATATCCATGAATTAGAAGAACTAAGACTAGATGCCTATGAAAATGCCCGAATATACAAAGAAAGAACCAAGAAGTGGCATGATAAAAGAATAACGAAGAAGGAGTTTAACGAAGGAGATATAGTTATTCTCTTTAACTCTAGGCTTAAACTTTTTCCCGGAAAATTACCCTCTAGATGGTCTGGTCCTTTCGAGGTTACAAAAGTCCTACCAAGTGGAGCAGTTGAAATTAGAGGAAAGTCGAATGAGAGGTTCTTTGTGAACGGCCAGAGACTCAAACATTACCACTTAGTAGAAAACAAGGAATTCATCAACTATTATAAGTTGGAAGAGCTTCCCGCTTTTCCCGACAAATGATGCCCTATCCATTTCTAATGTCGAGCTTCCGACATTAAACAAAGCGCTCCGTGGGAGCTAAACCACGATCTTTAGTTTTTATTTTGCCCTCTATTTTACTTTGTTAGTTTTTAGGACATTGCATGCATGTTTAATATAAAGTCTATGCATTATATATCACTATTTGTTGTATCTCATTATTTCTGCTATTATTATTACTATTCCAATTATTATTACTATTTTTATCTTACTGACGCGTAGCTAATAGTGTTTTTCCCTAATATTGTAATGTTTTTCAATTTTGCAGGAGACCCTTCTCTAGGAAACCTTTGACCAGCAACCATGCAGACATTTGAAACCCGTGCCGTTGTTTTCAAGAACGATGTCCAGAGGCGTCGATTTGAGGCATTTTCTCAGAGAGATTTTGGTCTGTCCATCTATCCTGACGACTCGGCCATGCAAACCCTTAGCATCTGAGACAATGTTGTTTTCCTTCTGAGCTAGATAGGATGGTCTCATTTTGCTTTAGAGAAAAGATTTAGCACTTACCGTAGCTTGACCTTGGAGTTCCTAAGCTCCCTCTATTATGATGCCACCCGTGGTTTCGAATTTGGCCGTGGATTAGCCACCTTCAGGTTATTTGGAAACAAGTACAGATTCACCCACCATGAATTCGCTGAATTATTGGGTTTTCCTAATGAACCCGATGCTGTGACCAAAACCCCTGCTGATGCCTTCACTAGCTATGATCTTGAACATTTATGGGGCACCATAACAGGAAGTGCTAATGCCAACCCTAATGCTATGTTCTCCGAAAGTATTCACAACCCTGGATGGAGATATTTCCATAAGGTCCTGGATCACACCTTCTTTGGCAAAGAAGAGAATGTAACGTCTGTGTCAAGGGATGAGCTATATATCATGCTCTGTGCATCCCAAGGAAAGCCGGTTAATGCAGCCCCGTATTTACTTGCTAATCTCAGTCATATTGCCCGTGATTCATTCCAACTAATTTTAATAGGCGGACTGGTGACCATGATTGCTGATGCAATTGGGATGAGGTACCATCTGAACCGATCCTTTGTATTCGGTGGTTTCCGCCCGATGGACATTAGCTTCTGTTTCAACAGAGGCATTATTGCTAGCCTTGGCCCGGTAGAATTCGAGCTGCTTATCAATAACTCAGTGGTCCATGCATTCACTTTGCCTAACCATGCTAAGACCAGTGTGCACAACAAAGACAAATGGCTCTATGATTTGGAGGTCGTCAACGAGTTTCTAACTCCGCCCGACTCTTCTCAGGCTTATGAAAATAGAGATACCATTATGTCCGCCGAGGCCACTCAAGGTTTTGAGGTCGATCCTGATATGCCCCCTTTGAATGTTGTCGTTGCTATAAATGCTCTCCAGGCTAAAGTAGATTCCTTCAGAGACGAGATTTCCTCTCTCCGAGTCGACTTCATCGGCCTAATGGATGTTGTTCACGAAGAGTTGGACCATATGTTCCAAATTGTCTACTCTCTTAGACAGCACCATGGATGATCCGTAGCCGCACATTTCTTTTTCTTGTTTTCTTAGATTAGTTTGTTTACACGTATAGTGTTTACCCTTTTTATATTGTTTGAATTGTATTTTTCCATTCCGTTGTGTACCGTCGGGATGCCGACGCGTAATTGTAGTACATTTCAGTTCCGTTTAATGCAAGTTTCTCTCTAATTTCTATTTTAGTGTTTTTGCATATTTACCTTACTTGTTGTTAATGTTTAGCAAACCTAGGCTTGTCAAGAAAAAAACCAAAAAAAAAAAAATTTCAAATACCAAAATGCATTCTACAAACCAAAAAAAAATTCAAAAAGCATGCTGAAAGTAAAAGGCGACCGCCTTATGCCTAACGGCGCTCGCTGTGCATGCGAAGTGGCAGAACGCGTGTTTTTCTTTGTAAAACGCGCCCTTGCCTCTTCCATTCATCATTCAATGCACTCTTGCATGTTCTTAGACCCCCTAAGTACCTAGTAACCCTTCACCATCCCACATTAACTCCATCTATCCATATTCTTCCACTAAATCCTTATTTAAGCACCCCTAACCACACACCACCATATATCTTTCTCATACCCACTACCCATTTCTCTATCCACTTTAGAAAATTTCCACAACACCCATTTGCTAAGAAACAACCATGTCTGATAACCAAGAAGTTGACTACATGGGCATTGAGTTCCTCGACGGAGTGCTTGGAGCCACCATGCGTTCCAACTTCCACCGAGTATCCAAAAGGCCTATCTACGCCACGAGGTATCCAGAGTCCGAAACTCTTTGCGCCTTGGGGCTTTTTGATAGTGTCTCGTGGATGCTCCGGAATTTAGGTATGACCCATTTTTGCTTTATGTTTAATTTCTCTTCGGTTATACTTACCTATGAGTTTCTTAGTTCGGCCCGATATATCCATGACCTTAGCCGCACCACCGAAACCCTTCACTTCAGAATGTTTAGCGTTGACTATTCGCTCACTCATGAGCAGATAGCCGAGTTCTTTGGTTTTCCTACCGGTGAGGGTCTTGCGACTCAAGCACCATTAGACAGTGATTGGGAGGAAGGAGCCTTCCAATTTTGGCACTAAATAACAAACACAAGAGCCACCAGATGGGAAGGTTTGAAAGCGACAACAATCCACAACCCTGCTATTCGCTATTTTCACCGCGCCCTCGCGTCCACCATCTTCGGCCGTGAAAATCCCAGAAACGTGAACTCTAAGGATTTGTTCTTTATCCACTGTGCACTTTCCCGGACCCGTGTAAATCCAACACCGTTCCTTCTTGCCCACTTTATCAATGTAACAAACAGAGTCGGCGGTTCCATCTGTATAGGAGATATCATTACTGCCATTGCCATCTGTTTAGAGTTAGACGCCGATTTAGAAAATGAAGAAAAAATACCTTGTCTCTATGCCGACATTGACTTTTGCCGTAATGCGCGGCTTATCAAGAGTTTGCATGGTAACAAGTATCACTTTATGGTCCAGACACACGAGTTTCGAGGTTTTTCTTTGCCTAATGCTGAGCGTATTAACGTGCATCAAAGCATTAATTGGCTGTTTGATTTAGGAGCCCGTGATGTAGAGGCAGAGAGCACAGAGAGGCACTACCGTGAGAGTATGGGACAACATCATGAGCAGCCCCGTGCTCATAGACATGCCACTGACATTCCTGGGTCTAGTACCCAAGCACACACGGCACCTTTTGCTGATTTTGCAGGTATTCGCTCGTCATTGGATGAAGTACTTTTAGAGCTTAGGCAGCAGAAAGAGAGAGATGTCGCACGTGATGTGCAGATGCAGGAGTTAGAGAGGAGACAATACGAGTTTATGGCCAGGGCTGAGACGGATTTGAGAGATGTTGTTTCGGAGATGGCGGGACTGCGCAGGGAGGTAAGCCGAATTGCAGATTGTGTCCAGCATGTCCCACAGGATAACCCAGGCATCAGGCAAGATAAACACCACCGTGGAGGGCGCGCTCGCTACCACTGACGTATCCAGGTTCTATCGCTCCTACTTTCACCTTAGATTAAGACATTGAGGACATTGTCTAATTTAAGTGTGGGGGAGGAGTCGTTTATTATCGTTTATTGCTTTTATTTATTTCTTGCTTTCTAGTTTAGTTTGTTTTTCATTATCGAGTCATATGCACGTTTGAGTCGTTTTTACTTTACGTTTTCCCTATGTCTATCAATCCCCTTATTTGACCCCAAATTTCAAAAAAAATTTGTTTAGACTCAAAGGCATGACGCGTGTAGTATAGGTTGTTTCATTCTTTGATTTAGGCTAGGTAGGCAGACTTGGGAAAGTTTTGAAAATATCGGTACCGTTCCTACACCTTAGATTTCCTAAATATGTGATATTGATTTAAATAGACATTATGCCATGACCTTATGCCTAGTTTCTTAGAGTTAACCTCTTGATTAGTTTATTCTAGCAGTCAGCACCATCCTTATGTACGAACTAAGTGACGAGCCGATACAAATATGTGTGATCTCAAAATGTGATTTATATGATTTTTATAGAAAAATGCGAATGAAAGACATGTTCCCGCTAAGTTAGGTGGTCCTCACCCGACCATTTAGCCTAAAGGTTTGGACTCTTGAAATTCGTAAGCAAAAAAATGCACATATGCGAAAAAGAAAAAAATTCTTGTTGAATAAGAGATCATAACACTAACAGGTTCGATTACCATGTAAGTACAAAGGATAATGGGCTTAATGTGATTGCGCTCGAATGAAAAAGAGGTGAAATAAGATGAAGGATATAGGTCCAGGTATAATTTCGTGATTTGAATTGGTATTGCATAGAAAGGGAGTTTTCGTCCGCTTTTGTGGAGTCGTGTCATTACGGTATCCTTGTTTTCACTATTCAGCACCTATCCGTTTTCACTGTAGCCTAGCAACCTTATGCTTAGATTGTTTTTGCCGTGCCTAAGAGTCGAAACATAATGCTTACTGTTTTATTGCATTGGGAGTTTGCTTGAGGACAAGCAAAAGCCTTAGTGTGGGGGAGTTTGATGACTCCATTTCGTATCGTCTAATTCGATTCAATTCGTGCATGTTTTATCGCATTTTTATCGAGTCATTGTCATTTCGTGTATTGTTTGCTTACGTTTTCGTTTCTTTTCCATTTACAGGTCCTATATCAGCTCCATAGAAGAAAAGACCAAGATATGAGCTCAAAGAGAAGAAAAGTGGAGAAAATAGCAAGGTTCTGCCTCTCCTAGATGAATGGCGTTCACCATTCCCCTCAGTTTAAATGAATGGCTCTCACCATGTCAGAAAGGAGGGAAATTCAAGCATTTAAAGAAAAGGTGACCGCCGTTTTCCCTAAGGCGACCGCCATTGTGCGCGGGAGCAGTTTCCTTTATGCAGTTTGCAAGGGAGAATTCAAATTTTGAACTTAACTGTCTTGGAGCCCATTTTGCCTATATATAGAGGACTTGAGGCCTGCATTTGATATCTAAGAACCCTGCGGAAGCGTTGCCGAAATTCCTAGCCACTTAGATCATTAGCCAAAGTATCAATCGATCACATCGAGAGATTGATACACCAATTGTATTTTCATTTCTTTTGCTACTGATGTACGCTTGGATCGATTAGTTAATACAAAGTCTATTTTCTGTTTTAATTACTCGCACTTCAGGTCATTTACGATTTATTTACTTTACCGCATTCTGTTTTCTTTCGATTAATCGCATAATTCTGATTTCGCATATAAACTTAATTTTGAATTTAATTAAGAATAGCCATTATGTATGCTCTAAAATCTAGAAATGTTAATGTATTAATGTTTAATTTAAGTATGTCTGAGTAGTTTGTTTTGAGTCCGTAGATTGAGGACCGTCGTTCCGACGGGACTCTGTAGAAACCTTTGGTGTTTAGCTTTTGTTTTAAAATTCTGGTTTTGGTGTCTAAACTGAATTTAGACAACCTTGCCGTGAGAGCGAGGGGTTGTTTAACAGTGTTTCGTCACGAGAGTGAGAAACACACTAAGGCGTGTCCAACAGAGCGAGACCTTGAGGTAATCGCTGGATAGTAGACATCAGACATTGAGCCTAAATGCAGCGAGAGCGCTTTAGAGACTCATTTAGTTTATGTTAGTTTTCAAAAAGCACCTCTTAACTACCGAGCGAGCGAGAGCAAAATCTTGGGGTCCTCAGGCGTGGCTTGGTTAAGACCGCGAGAGCGTGAGGTTGAGCCTTTAAACTGGTATATCCTACATACCAACTTCAAGACCTTTGTTAACACCTGGATCTTACGGAGTCCCAAAGAGCACGGAAATCATTCTCCGGTCTCGTCTTTATTATTGTTTTTAATATCCCGTTATTAGACAAGTTTCTTTTACCGCCAAATCTAGCCTTACCTTTACATTGCAATAATCGATCACTCTAGGTTGATTATTAGTCCCTGTGGGTTCGACAACCTTTTTAAGACTACGCGATAAGCTGTATACTTGCAGCAATAATCTGACCATTACACAAAGTCGAGACCAAGTCTCATCCCAAAACACCTTCTTTAATCAAGCACTAGTCAACATGCATCTAACTCTTTCCAAAATAGTTCGATTAAACCTTTCTGTCAAACCATTTTGTTGTGGAGTACCTGTAGTAGTTTTGTGCCATGCAATACCCGAGGTAGCACAAAGCTGTCGAACACCTCATTGCAAAATTCAAGGCCATTATCGGTCCTCAACCTCTTGACCTTTCTGCCAGTCTGATTTTCGACCAGAGTCTTCCAACCTTTGAAATTCTCAAAAGTTTCATCCTTAGTCTTCTGGATGAATACCCATAACTTTCTGGAATAATCATCGACTATGGATAAAAAATACCTTGCTCCTGAATGTGATGGATACCTTATAGGCCCCCAAAGATCAGCATGGATGTAATCAAGGGATCCATGAGTTCTTTGTTTGCCTTTGTTAAACTTCACTCTGCAAGATTTTCAAAGTACACAAGGTTCACAAAATTTCAGCTTTTCGACTTTGTCTCCTCCAAGCACATTTTGTTTCCCCAATTCAACCAGATCCCTTTCACTGACATGGCCCAATCTCATGTGCCAAATTTCTGTCTTTGACAAAGGTTTCGTGGATGCAACATTTGTCGAACCACTTACAACTTCACCCTCAAGGGTATACAAGCCTTATTTCTTCACGCATCTCAAGACTTCCTTCGACTCCTTCATGACTCTTAGGATACTTTTATCTCCTTGAAAAATAATCCCTTCTTATCGAATTCACCAAGAGAAATCAAATTTATCTTTAAATCAGGTACATACATGACTTCAGTCAATAACCTTATTGACTCATCATGGAGCTTGAATCTCACAAATCCAATACTTGCAATTTTGCAAGCTTTGTTGTTTCCCAGCAGCACTGATCCACCATCTTGATCACACAATTCCTCAATCACATCTTTGTTTGGAGTCATGTGCCAAGTGCAACCTGAATCCATAATCCGCTCCTTTCTTGAGTCGCTGCTTGAAACCACCAGGACATCAGATGATTCGAAGTCATCTTGAACAATGGTTGTGTTACCATTATCTTTACCTCCATGATCTTTCAGGCGTTCAGAGCATTCCTTTCTTGTGTCACCCTCTTTCTTATAGTGATTGCATCGAATACCATATACCTCACCACTATAAGACTTCTGCTGACTTTTACCTTTCTCCTTGTCGAACTTACCATCCTTTCGCAAGAAGTTTCCCCTAACGTTCAAACTTTCACCAATCGTCGAAGGTTTATGCTCCTTTTGTTCGTTCAAGTCCTCAGAATACAAGGCTGATTGAACTTCTTCAAAGCTCAGGGACTCCCTTCCATACATGAGAGTTTCTTTGATGTGAGCATGTGTTATGGGCAAAGCGCACAACAACAATAGAGCTTGATCTTCATCATCGATCTTCACGTCAATATTTTCAAGATCAAGAATCAGCTTGTTGAACATATCCAACTGCTCAGCCAACACTTTGTCTTCACTCATCTTGAATGAATAAAAAGCTTGCTTTAGGTATAGTCGATTCACCAGAGATTTGGTCATGTACAAACTTTTAAGTTTCAACCATAACTCCGATGCCGTAGTCTCCTTTGATACCTGTCGGAGAACCTTATCACCAAGGCTCAACAATATTGCGCTATGGATTTTCTCTATCTTGGTCGCCTTTTCTTTTTCCGTTAATGCAATGTCCATGGCTGCATCTCCCTTCAACGCTTCCAAACAACTTTGCTAAACCAGTAGGGATTTCATCTTCAAGCGCTACAGACCGAAATTGTTCACTTTGATGAACGTTTCAATCTCATACTTTGTTGAAGGCATCTTTCTCCATGCTCACCGCACCAATTTGTTGTGAAAAACGATGTCTTAAAACAAAGTATAAACATTTTTTTTATGAATAAGAAACACACAAGGGTCGGGGTTAATGGAAAATCAAGAAGAATAACAACAAGAATTGGTTATAACTGCTATTCTTTACTTTCTCTTTGAATTAGATTACAAGTACTCAAGCATAACAAATAACCCTCTCACCTTAATTAGGATTTGTCACACTTAAAATGAGAGACTAGTATGCTATTTATAATAAACCTAACTGTCATACACCAAATTTTGACCACAAGATTTCCCATCATTGTGAGGATCATTACCACAATATGGATGTACCTTCATGCCTCATCAATCCTCTCAAAGATTGTTGCGCATTTACCTCAACCAAGAATTAGGGTTTTAAGCCCTCTCAGAGCACTTAGACAAAGGATCAATCAAGAAATGACATGATCTTCAACTTGTCTAGCCTCTCAAATACCCATAAAGGATCAAGAGGTCTCCCATATCAAGAATCAAGCATAAGATTGCAGCATTCCAAGTGGATCAAGCCTCAAGATCGCTAGTGTCACCAAATTAGGGTTTTGGTCGACCAAGGCCTCCAGATGAAAATTTTCATCTGGGCATGAGCCAATACTTCAAAATATGATTTAAAATGCTCCAAGGGACCTCATAGATCCAATCATCAAGTCAAATTAGTCTTAGGGGATGCATTCATAAAAAATCAGGAATTAGGGTTTCTTGACCTAATTCACCCTTAAGTTGACTTTTAAGGCAAGACATGAACCAAGACCTCAAGACATGATTTTAGGGCCTCAAACACACCACATTGATCCATTTACAATAATGGATTGATCCAAGATGCTTGATTCACAAGTTTCAAATTAATTTGGACCACAATTAGGGTTTTGAAGAAAAAGTCAACTGTATCTTTGACTTTTGACCAAGACATGTTCCCAAACCTTGGGACATGATCCAATACACTCTAAAACACCTATGGAATCCATCCATTAGGTTTGAATTAGGTCAAGAACTTGATTGCATAAAGAATCACACAATTTGAAATTTTCATCTGACAAAAAGTCAACTGTGCCTAAAATCAAGTTTGACTTTTTGGATTTTTTTCACAAATGTGGCTCCCCTAAGTCAAAAACAATGTTAATGTATGGTTTTGATCATCATTCATTAAGAAAAATCAAGAAATGTGAGGTTTCTTGCAAAAAGGGCAACCATAGAAAACCTAAAATTTTCTAAGTTATGAAACAAAATGGATTTGGTACCCACTTTGCAAGGTCATAACTCCCAAACCCTAAGGCCTCTTTCATCCATCCAAAGCTCATATGAAAGTTCACATGGCATACTTCAAAAGTGTCAACTACATCAAATTCCAAATCCTCATGGATTTTGAGTTATGGATTGATTAAAATCACAAAAAGTGAAAATGACCACTTTTTCCAACACTTAGTAAAATTTTCAAAAAGTCAGAATCTGTTTCATTTTTTACCAACTTTGAGGTCATTTTTCATCATGATCCAAGCAGAACCAGGTCCATTTGTGAACATCAAAGTTAAAGTATGTCATGAGAGCTTTCCAAAGAATACAAGAACTCCCATTGATTCAACTTAATCAAGGAGTTATGAACCTCACAACATGCCTTGCTCAAACTGTTTTCCAAGACATAATTGTGCATTACTTGTGACACACAATTCTTCAGTCCAATTTTGGTGACTATGCAAGACTGATCCTCATCCAAATTCAACAAGAATCTCAGTCAATCTTGAAAAACTTGCAAGCTTGGACCCCAAGGCAAGAATCCAATCCCTTTGGCATGTGATCATCAATGTTGCAAATCCAAAACCAAGCTTTGTCATTTAGAATTAATGTAGTGCATTGATCTGTCATGAACCAGCACAAATCAGTCCAATTGAGTCAAGGTTGTTGCAAAAATCATAAGATCTAGACCTACAAAGATCAGCTCTAGTCAATGGCCAAGTGAAGACTTGGTACCTTGGCATTTAAGGAAGTGATACATGGGCATATCCATTGGATAATAGAGTGATCCCTCATCCAACACTATTCCTTCAAACACAAAACTCCTCTCCTATAAATAGAGGTCATTTCTGATGTTTCAAACCACACCAAAAAAACAATACTAAAGCCTTGTTTTCACACTCTCACTCTCTTACTTCAATTTCAAGTCACATTGAAGCAATTTGGGAATTCTTAAAACCAGAGCAAAAACCACTCAAATAATCATCCATTGGAGGTGTTCAAACCTTCATCCACATTGTACAACCTCAAAATCAGAAAGTCAACCTCCAAAACCTCAAATTTTGACTTTTTTGCATTTTACCAGCCATGTCTTGATTCTGTCACTTTCAAAACCAAACAAAGCTTCAAACACACTCCAAATATCATCCTCAAACTGTCCCAACAGGTTTCCCTCAACTGTAACACTATTTGAGTGAGTTACCATTTTGGTCATTTTTGCCACTTTTCCAAGAAAGAGCCAACTCTTGTTCCTGAGGTTTCCACCTGGTTTTGATCATCCTAAAAGCTTCTAAGGGATCAATCAAGAGTGTCTAAAGCATTGGATTACTTCTGGAACAAGGATCTTGACAATTAGCACAAGGAGCTTCAAGAGGTAAGTGCACCACAACTTGAACTTTTAAAATATGCCTTGCTTTGATGTCCATTGATCATAAACATGTCATATATATATCAAATGTGTTGTGTTTGAACCAATTTACCATGCTATTGTTGCTTGTATGATAAGATAGCATAGAACTTACAAATCTTGGCCTATTCTGAAACCACTATCGGGTTTTAAAATAGAAGCATCTTTAGAAAATTCTAAAAGCACCATTGGATTCCTCATAAAATTCTAGGCAGGATCCATCTAAATTTCATCCAATTCCATGGAGAATTGAGGAAGTTATGACCTTCTTGCAAATCCACCAAAACCTGGTTTTTCCCTTGGCCAGACCTAGAATTTAGGCCACCCATATATGTTTATGGGGTGGTTTTGATATACGGATGTATCACCACCCCAGTGGTAGAAGCGCGCTTGTGTTTGGTTGGAGGTCGTGGGTTCAAGACCCACCCAGACCATTTTGCCATTTCTCTCATTTTTCCTATTTTTCCTCATTTTTTATGGTTTTTATTAATTAATCTCAAAATTAATTTCTCTCTCAATTTTAATTATTTTTTATTGGTTCCTTTTTTAAAAATTCACAAAAATGTTTAAATATTTTATTCCACAGAAAATTTGAATTTATATTATTTATTTAATATAGTTTAAATTTTTGTAATTAATTTTGTTTTATTTATTTTCAAACATTTTAAAATGAGATTTCCACCTTGACCTTACAAAATCAATTGAATTTCAAGCCTTCATGTGATTAACCATGATTTTTCAAAATATTTTTCAAAGCTTACCACTTGTTTTTAAATATATTTGGTATTTTATATTTAATTTCCTTTGAAAATATTATTATATTAATTAAAATTAGGGTTTCCCTCAATTTTAATTTTTCAAACTTCATTTGAAACACTTTTGGGCCTCTTGATAGAGTGTAAGTCTCATCCCTTTGTAAATAAACCATTTTGGGCCTCTTGATAGAGTGTAAGTCGCATCCCTTTGTAAATAAACCATTTTGGGCCTCAGCCATTGTATAAGTCTCGATACATTTAAAAAAAATCTCGGTGCGGTCGCCGTTTTCAAAACAATTTTAATTTGGGCCTCTCCTTGAGCTATAAGCCCCATCTCTTGAAAAAAAATAATCTCTTGGGCCTCTAATAGAGTGTAAGACCCATCCTTTTTGTAAATACAACAATTTGGGCCTCAGTCATTGTATAAGTCCCTCTGTGGTTTTCAAAATGACGATGCGATCGTCGCCTTTTAAAAAGAGATCATCTGGGCCTCTCCTTGAGTATAAGCCCCAAACTTCTTTTCACAAAAAACTTTCTTTTTGATTTAGATTCAAATCTTAAGTTTCATCACACTTTCTTCAATTTCTTGAATGACTAACCATACAGTTGTAATTACAATGCTGAAGCTTACACACCTGTAAGTTCTACTATTTCCTCTATACATACTGGTTTATATATTTCATCTGTATATGTATGCCTGTATATACTTGCTTAGAGTTTCCCCCAGCAATTAGGACTAATTTTAGATCAAACCAGTGGTTACTCTTTTAACACAGTCAAAACTAGTTCCCCCATAGGAAATTCCAGACACAGTCTTGCCTCCTCTTGGGCTTATACAATATGGAACAGAGAAAGGCATTATTCCCGGTGAAACTTTTCTCAAGACTGTCACAACATAGAAATATCTGTACAAGAAATTCATTTCCCTAGAGAGGATTATTCTCGGTGAAACCTCTTTTAAATTTCTTCAAACCCTATAACTGTTCACTAATGAAAGGATTATTCCCGGTGAAACCTTTCTTGAACTTTTCTCAGGCTTGGACCCACAGGCTTCCTAAAAGCATCCCCAGCCTCCTCTTGGGCTTTGTACAAGGACCCTCAGGATTCTTAGAAGTTCTCAGCCTCCTCTTGAGCTTAGTACAAGGACTTGAAGACCTCCTACAGGTATAGGACATAACTTAGTCATCTCTACTAGTTTAATCCTCCAGAGAGTCAAAACATCAAACCAGTTTAGGGTTGATTCTCATCCCTTAATAACATCAGCCTCCTCTTGGGCATCATACAAAGATCATCCTCCAACTAAGAGTCAATCTCTTCATACCAGTAGACTTGGAAAGTCTCATCTCCTATTGGATCTCAAAGAAACCCTCAAGTTTCCTAAAAGAACAAGTAAAAACCTGATCATTTCATCAATCACCAGCAGAGTTAGAACCTCCATAGGTTTGAAAACTCAGTCTTTAAACCTTTCATTCTAAGTTCCCCAGCTAGGGTTAACTTACCATCAATACAACACTAACAGAATCAGAACCTCATGGTATCTGATATTTCAACTCTTCTGTAATCCTCACCAAGATTTTATTCCTCAATTGGGACCTGCCTCTAGATCTCAATAATCCTCAGTAGAAGATAGCCTCCTCTTAGGCTTTATATGAGAAATTCCCCAACCAGCCTCCTCTTAGGCTTTCTATAATGATTTTTCCTCAGCTGAGTTAGCCTCAATCTTGGGCTTTACTGATCATATTCTTACGCCAAGTTAATCAACCTTTTAGCCTTAATCTTGGGCTTTGTACAAGACAGATAAAACCTCCCCCCAGTGGAGTCAATTCTTTTTTAGCCTCAATCTTGGGCTTTGTACAAGACAGATAAAATTTTCCCCGGAAGAGTCATCTCTTTCAGCCTCAATCTTGGGCTTTGTACAAGACAGATATAAAACTCCTTAAGTAGAGTCAACCTTTTAGCTTCAACCTTGGGCTTCGATCAAGGCACATAAATCATCATCCCCTCAGAGGAAATCAAAATTTCTCTCTGTAGGAAGACATTTCTCTGTACATCACACATCAAAATAGACAATAAAAAAACCTAATCCCAGATAACTACTGTAAGTGGCATACTTGTTGAATCAAAAATCTAAGTTGTGGTCTCTTTTTTATCCTGGTAAACTTCCTCTTTCATCTAATTGCTGTAAGTGGCAAGCCTCTGGATTATTTACATCCAAGCCAATGTCCCTCTCTTAGCATGAAAGATTCCTAAGGAAAAATGGCATTGCTCAACATAGAGTTAAAGTTTCCTCCTTCAGGACATCTCCCTTATAAAGAAAATTATGGCATTGCTGGATTCCATACATTCCAGTTAAAGTAATTTCCCTTTATAATCGATTACCCAATAACTATGATGAACAGGTGACATATCTCCCTTTAGAGATGACAAATTCTCTCTCAATCACCCCTTTAGCTTCAATCTTGGGCTTTGAACAAGACACAAATAACCAGCTTCAATCTTGGGCTTTAAACAAGACACCAAACATCTTTCCCCCCATAGAATAGGAGGAATTACGATTGCTCTGATTTCCCTGTTATCTTTACGAGAATACGTAGGCATAATATTGCGAAATCTTAGCGAGCACACAAATAAAAAACTTTAGGTCCAGTACCTTACCAAAAACAACAGAAATCCAAAAACAGCCAAAACACTCTCTCAACATTCCCAACCTATAGTAGTAAACACCAAAAAGTATTTGAACATACCATACAAAGTCTATGGATAACCATATATACACTGGGTAATTAACAACTTCCCTTTGTATAACCTGACCCCGGACCCCCAATCTCTTAGCATTTGTTAAAGAAAACATTTGCGTGCAAGGTTTGTTTTAGATAGCTTCCCTTTTCTTTCCAGCTTCATAGGATAAATAAGAAATCAGAAAGTAGCACCCAATTCCAACCATTGTGGTAAGGTGGTCGCGTCACCAACAAAAATCGCACGCTACAGAAAGATGGCGACTCTGCTGGGGAGTCTTTAAGATTAGAGTTCCTAAGAGGTCTAGGCTTTGTTAGCATTTTCTATACTTTTTACTATATATATATATATATATATATATATATATATATATATATATATATATATATATATATATATATATATATCATTTACTGTTATACTACTTGATACCCGTGTTTAATTTTCTGTCAACTAGGAATGCGATTAATACGCATGTGGAAAGTTTGAGAGAACGTTAACATAAGCGGTGGCATATCTAGGAAACGCTTATAGGGAGTGAATCCCGACCAAGCTAACTTGGCAGTCCACCGAATCAGTCAAGGTACCCGTGCGGAAGTATCGATGTTGAACGACCGATTGTCGTGAAAACATTGTCTTTCTCAATGTGGTACCCATGACCCTGAGGATTTAGTAGAGATTAACCATATGACCATTTAGTAGTGTGGTGACTATCGGAAATAGTTGATACGCGATACTACACTCAAATGAGATTCATCCTAGGATGTTATAGCTCACTCGAGTGAATTAGATTGTTGTTAATATCTCTAGGAGGGGTCAATGACTTTGGGAACCTTAGAACCCGTTCTACAGGTACAAAAATTGACCAAAATAGTACAACCTTTGGGGATGGGTAGAGCCATGACTTCATGCCCGTGATGTTGAACCCTTGAACCTATGTTTTCAAATGTTTTTGTGTGCTGCATTCATGCATTCATTTAAAAAACTCTTTTCAAACAAGAATTTTTTTTTCAAAAGAACTAAAACAATAATTGCAAATATCAGAGGTTGCGTTATGGATTTCGGTAGAAGAAAAACGCACAAGTACACCTTCAAGGCTCCTAAACTAGAGGACTTAAGGAAGTTGGAAAGGATGATTACCAATCTCGAGGCTTTCAGAGCTAAGCACGGAGGGCTGCTATCTCTGTTAAGGGTCAACATAGTTGAAGGAATCCTGTCTACGTTGATTCAGTTCTACGATCCGGTTTACCACTGCTTCACATTTCCGAATTACCAACTTGCACCAACACTGGAAGAGTACTCCCACCTGATTGATTTACCTATCACTGATCAAGCTTCATTTTCTGGACTGGAAGAAATTCCAAAGGATCAGGTCAATGCAAGAGCAATCTCTTTAGACGAGTCAGAAGTTAGGACTCACATGACCACTAAAGGAGAAATCCAAGGTTTACCAGCTAAATTCTTGATGGAGAAAGCTCTGTACTTTGCTAGTATAGGAAACATAACTGCCTTCTAAGACATCTTTGTTATGCTCATATATGGGTTATTCCTCTTTCCCAACATTGACAACTTCGTCGATACCAATGCTGTTAAAATATTCTTAATAGGAAACCCCGTACCAACCTTGCTCGCAGATGCTTATCGTTCTGTACACTTAAGGAATTTGTACCGCGGAGGAATGATCACATGCTGTGGGGCCTTACTCTACAAATGGTTCATTTTCCATTTACCCAAGTCTGCTGCTTTTTGGGATCACAAGAGTACTCTACGTTGGTCACAAAGGATTATGTCCCTTACCAACTCTAACATAGATTGGCACAATAGGATTTACGAAGGGATAAAGATCATCGACTGATGTGGAAATTTCCTTAATGTACCCCTCATTGGAACTAAAGGAGGAATCAACTATCATCCAATTTTAGCTCACCGTCAACTTGGATACCTGATGAAGAATATCCCACATAACGTTCATCTGGAAGTTTTTTCTTCAAGGAAGGGGAAAATGACAGGGCACTAAACAAAGAAATAGTGCATGCCTGGCAACATATTCACAAGAAAGGCAGAGAGTCTCTGGGAAGACCAAATTGTACCTCCATGGAACCTTATCTCCACTGGGTGCAAACTAGGGCCCTCAAGCTGAGGATGCCTTACCCTCGTCAAGAAGTTTTTCCATTAAAGGAGTCTGTCCTTTATTTCATGTCTGATGTGAAAAAACTCCAGGTCGCTCTTAACAAAGTTCAACGAGAGAAGAGCTCTTGGAAGAACAAGTACGAAATCCTTAATTTGGTATGTACCAAGATTTAGGAACTGTTAAAGGAAAAGGATGCTCTGATTGAGATATTAGAGCAACATGCTATAAAGAGTCAGGAAGATCGAAGTAATTTTCTCGTTCCTTTCACTTGGCAAAGGACCGACGACCCGGCAACGGCTGAAGAGCCCCAATCAAAGAAAAGGAAAATACAGGAACCAACATCTGAGCTCTCTTCAGAGAGGACTCAGGATCCATGAGCTTAGACATTTTTCTTACAACACTTTGTAAAATACTGTACTCCATCCTACACTGTAATATATTTGCAATCTATTTGTTGAAGTTTCTTTTTTATTAAAACAAAAACTAAAAAAAGATGTATTTGCATATCATTCATCATTCTCACATAACGTATTTTTTCTTATCTTTGAGTCTTACGTATGTGTCACAATTCTAGAGTCAAACTGTCTCACTCATAAGACCCAAAAGCCACAACAGGAACCATTGGACCTGAAGGTTACAAACTTCGGGAAAATAAAGACGCAAGGGTTACAACAACAACTCCTGGAGGTTACAAACTTCAGGGCACTGAAGCACCAAGAGTCACCGCTGTAATGTCTAAGCCACAACCAGTGGTACACACTATCCTGGAAGGACAAATTCCGCAAACGATTTCTGGTGGAAACGAAGACATGCACGAAAGGATGAATGAGTTCCAGGAATAGTTCTTGGAAATGCAGAAGGAACTGCATGCCATTCGCAGTCAAGACTTATTCAGAAAGGACGCCGCTGACCTTTGTTTGGTCCCTAATGTAAAGATCCCGCACAAATTCAAGGTGCCTGACTTTGAAAAATACAAAGGCAACTCTTACCCTCAAAGTCATTTGGTGATGTACGCTCGAAAAATGTCTACCCAGACAGAAAATCATTACTTCCAAGATAGTTTAACCGGTGCCACACTTAAATGGTACATGGGTTTAAACCGGACCAAGATCAGTACTTTCAGATATCTTGAGGCAGCCTTTGTTCAGCAGTATAAATACAACTTTGACATGGCATCAGATAAGGATCAACTCAGGGCAATGTCGCAGAAGGACAAAGAAACTTTTAAAGAGTATCCTCAGAGATGGCGTGAAATTTCTGCTCAGATCTATCCCCCTCTTGAGGAAAATAAGATGACAAAAATCTTCCTAAAAACCTTGAACTCATTATATTACGACCGAATGGTTGTAAGTGCGCCCAGTGACTTCACTGAAATGGTGAACATGGGCGTATGCCTTGAAGAAGCAGTCCGATAAGGACGATTGGTCAAAGATGTAGAGCCATCTAGTAGTACTAAGAGATACGGTAGTGCTTTCCAAAAGAAAAAAGAGCAAGATATCAATAATATCTCTCTGGGAAAGCAAAGGCGAAGGTATCAACCAGTAACGACAGTAACTCCCACTATCAACCCAGCGCCAACTCTGACTTATCAACCTCAGGTTGCTCAGAGCCAATCAAGTCAACAACAGTATCAACAAAGGCCACAACAACCTTTTCAACAGGCTCGCCCATAGTACAATAATAACAATCGTACTACACGACCATCAGGGTTTGACCCTATACCGATGTTGTACGCAGAATTGTTTCCACTTCTACTGGCCAAGGGGCACGTCCAAACTAGGACTCCTCTCGCAGTACCAGAAAATCCACCTTTTTGGTTTAAGATAGATCAAACTTGCCCTTACCATCAAGGAGGATCAGGACATAACATTGAGAATTGTCTCAGCTTCAAGTCTGATGTACAGAAGCTTGTCAGGAACAGGGTTTTATCTTTCAAAGATACTAATCCAAATGTTCAGACGAACCTATTACCACAACATGAGAAGACTGCAGTGAATTTGATAGAAGGAAAACCTGTCAACAGTTATCAAATTCACAATGTGCTCCTATTAGGAACCAATATAGTGAGAATGCATTGTAGGCAAAGCGGGTACGGTCATGTGCCATCTCACAACTATCATCAGTGTGATATCTGCTCAAAGAACAATCAAGGGTGTTCCGTAGTGCAAGCATCTTTACAAGAACAAATGGATCTAGGCTGGATTCAGGATCACATGATCCGTGAGGTAAACATGGCCCATGCACATCCCAACATTGTACAGAACCACGACATCCGTGCAATGAACGTCAACTTAGTGGCGATACATTCGAGGCAAAGTCAGTATTATAATCTGCCACGACACGATTATAACGCTTGTCCAGTCTGCTCAACAGACAATCAGGGATGCTCTTTTATACAAGAGGCCCTCCAACGTCAGATGGATCTCGAATGGATCCAAGACTACCGTGAAAGAAATGACCGTCAAGTCAATATGGTTCAGATCTTTGACATACACTTGATGAATACCCGTCTAGTAGAATTGCATGCTAAGCAAGTCAGGCTCGGTTTTCTGGCTTCACATGATTATCTAGACTATGAAGAATGCTGCGAAGACGACCAAGGTTGTGCGCTTGTGCAAAGAACACTTCAACATTTGTTGGATCACCGGTGGCTTCCGATCTACCTAGATGAAGCCACACAACAGATTAGCATGACTGATGGGAATATCGATAGACATCAAAGTCGTGATATCCGCTCAATGGAAACAAATCTAGTAAAGATGCACTGCATACAAAGCGGATATGGTCTGGTACCACCTCACAATTATGAACGCTGTAGAGTATGCTTGAAAAATAACCAAGGACGTTATCTCGTGCGAGCAGCCCTCCAAAATCAGTTAAACCAGAAGGAGGTTCGACCATGTTCAAGTTCTGGGTCGATCAACATGATACAAGAGTACCTCCATGGTCAAAGCAAAAGCGCCGTCGTAATCTCTAATCACGGAATAACCGAAAATGTTTGTGCCATAATTCCTCTGCTCAACGAGTCGAAAGTCTTTCTTGACAGTAGAAGAATCCTTAACCTGGAACTAGAGATGGCAAAAAAATCCGTACCCGTGGATATCCGCGGATAAAATCTGTCACGAATATGGGATGGGTAGCTTAATGGATATCCATGGATAAAATAAATAGATATTTAAATACCCGTTTATTAATGGATATGGATATGGGTTTAATGATATTCATGCCCGCGGATATCCATATCCATTAATAAATTATAAAAATCATTTAAATATTATTTTTTTATTATACCTTATCTTTTTATCTTCTAAAAAAATTAATCTTCTTATATTTCTTTCTTTTTTTTGAAATTTTATTTGAAGAAAACATTTCACATCATTAAAATTTTATTAGCCATTTCATATTTGAACTATTCAATACTCCATACTTCACTTCAATAATTTCACAATCTAACCAAATAGTATCGTCATTTCTCTGTCAAACCAATGTCTCCCTTCCTACTCCTGTGTCGTCCGCTCTTCCATCATAACTCCCAATCACAATATCTTTTATTTGCTTGGTTAAAAATGAAATGTATGAATAATATGTTTGGATTTAATTATGTTTTGGTGAATAAGAAGAAAATTAATGTGATGAAATTTTACTGTTAAATTAAGAGAGAATTGTATGGATGTTATGTGATAATAACTTTGTGTTTTTAAAAGAAGTAAAAAATATTTTTTTCCAAAAAATAATTTTTATAAAAACATATTATCCATGGATATTTGTAAATATCCGCGGATATCGTAAAACCCGAGGATTACCTGCTTAATGGATGCCCGCATGGATATGGGGCGAATATGGATATTATTTTTATCCAACGTGGCAGATATGGATATCATAGTATCCGTCCCCATGGATATCCATTTACATCCCTACCTAGAACCAATTAAGGTTGCCTATGATGGTTAGAGAAATCAAAATGCTCATGTGATTATCTACCTGCCAGGACCAATACCGTACAAAATCATAAAAGGTTATCCCTTACAAGTACGGTGCAACGAAAATCAAAAATGGAAAGGAAACTCCATTACCCTTCGTCGTAAACATTGCCGACTCTCATACCCCAAATTTTGACCACTAAGATTTCCCATCATTGTGCAAATCATCATCACAATATGAATGTATTTACATGCCTCACCAGTCTCCCCAAAGATGGGTGAGCATTCACTACAAACAAGAATTAAGGTTTCAAGCCCTATCCGAGCACTTAGACAAAGGGTCAATCAAGGAATGACATGATCTTCAACTTGTCTAAACTCTCAAACACCCATAAAGGATCAAGAGGACTCCCATATCAAGAATTAAGCACAAGGTTGCAACATTCCAAGTGGATCAAGCCTCAAGATCGTCAGTGTCACCAAATTAGGGTTTTGGTCGACTGAGGCCTTCAGATGAAAGTTTCCATCTGGGTATGAGCCAATGCTTCAAAGCATAACCCAAAATACTCCAAGGGACCTCATGAACCCAATCATCAAGTTAATTTAACCTCAGGGGATGCATTTACCAAAAATCAGGAATTAGGGTTTCTTGACCTAATTCACCCCTAAGCTGACTTCTTGGACAAAACATGAGCCAAGACCTCAAGAAATGATTTGAGGACCTTAAATACACCATATTGATCCATTTTCAATAATGGATTGATCCAAGAAGCTTGATCCACAAGTTTCAATTTCACCTGGACCACAATTAGGGTTTTGAAGAAAAAGTCAACTGTGCCTTTGACTTTTGACCAAGACATGCTTCCAAACCTTGGGACATGATTCAATACACCCTATAACACCTATGGAATCCTTCCATTAGGTTTGATTTAGGTCAAGGGCTTGATTTCACAAAGGATCGCACAATTTGGATTCCATCTGATAAAAAGTCAAATGTACAAAAAGTCAAAGTTTGACTTTTTGATTTTTTGGTCAACCAAGGTTCCTTAACCCTAAAACAATGTTAATATGTGATTTGAATCATCATTCATCAAGAAAAATCAAAGAAAGTGAGTTAACTTGAAAAAGGGGTAACCATAAAAAACTTAGAAAATTTCTAAGTTATGGAACAAAGTGGCTAGGGTACCAACTTCCAAGGATCATAACTTGAGATCCAAGCAACCATTTTGGATGATCCAAAGATGGATTTGTAGCTCTCATTGCATACTTTAAAAGTGTCAACTACATCTCATTCCAATTCTTCATGGATTTTTAGTTATGGAGTGATCAAAATGGCTGAAAACATGAAAATGACATTTTTCCAACACTTGGTGAAATTTTCACTAAGTCAAAATCTGCCTTACTTTTTCCAAAATGTAGGGGCATTTTTCACTTTGATCCAAGTTAAACCAGGTCTAGGGGTGGACATCAAAGTTGAAGTATGCCATGAGGGCTTTCCAACAAGTACCAGATCATCTCCAAATTCCATTTGAGCAAGGAGATACAACCCTTGGACCATGGCATCCTGAACTAATTTTTCAAGGAAGAATTGTGCACATTTGCTCGATTTGTCCAAATCTGGTAAATCCAAGCCTTGTCATCATTTTGGACACATCTGAGGATTAAATACAAGGGGGATGATCTGATCTCCAAGCCTCAAAAGTCCAAGAATCTACAAGTAGCATGCCAAACCTAAAAGGCTACAAAGATGCCAAATATCCAATTTTGTTTCCAAGCATTCAATGCATACACCAAGGTGGCATGAACTAAGCCTATTCCAACTGAATTCAGTCAAGGCTTATCTCTGAACCAAAGCTACAAAGCCTGTGCTCTAATCTCAAGTCAATGGCTAGAGGAGACTTGAGATTCCATTTGATCACAATTGGCCACAGACCTGTACCAGTTGCCATTCCCTATTGCTTGCAAAACAAACTTGCTCTACTATAAATAGAGCTCATTTATGATCAGTTTGAGTACACCAAAGCACCCAAACTGATGCTTTCCTCAAAATCACCTCTTTCACTCCAAATTTGCCTTCTAACTCAAGTCACTATCGGGTTTTGAGTTTGAGAGCAATTCCAACCAAACCAATCACCCACACACCTCACATATATCATATAAAAGTGATCCAAACTCTTATATAACATCTGGAACACCAATTTCTCAAAATCACCAGCCATTTGCGCAAGCCTTTGACAGATTTGCAGTTGAGGTGCCAAATCAAGTTCCAGCTCAATTCAATCCACTCCAAGCATCCAGACCCACTCCATAGCACCTAAGGAAGCTGTTCAGATCATCATAACTCATATGTAACACCTCCAACTCAAAAATCAAATTGCTCTTGCTGCCACGACATTCAAGTAAGCCTAAACTTGGTCATCTCATGATTCATGCATATTTCCTCGCACAATAATTTTGCCATATGTTCATAATCATGTATGGAGTGTTTTCCCTCAATTGATTGCTTTGTATGAATCGTGTATGAAATTTCTCAGCCTTCATGCAGAAATTAGGGTTCTTGAGGTTTCTCTTTGATTTATCATTCCATACTTAAAATAAATGAAATTAAAGACCATAGACATGATCGTGAGTTGAAAACGAGAAAAATGATATGTGGATTGTGTGATTTCATCAAGTATTCAGTGAGATTAGGGAGAAAACGCAAATCTGCAAAAATCAGAACACACGCGTGTTCTTGGCGCCTTTTTTCAAATATTCAAATATTTGAATTTTGTGATTTCATTTAATTGATTCAAAAATTAATTTCTCTCTGGATTTTAATGATTTTGAGTTGATTCCTTTTTTTAAAATCCACAAAAATGTTAAAATATTGTATTTTACAAAAATTTCCCAAAAAAATTATTTATTTCATATATTTGATATTTTTGCAAAGAATTAATTTTTATTTGTTTTTTTAACATTTTAAAAGTTTTCTTTCTCTTGATTTTCCAAACTTGAATGGTTTTCAACCATTTTGTGGATAAAAACATGATTTTTGAGACATTGACCCAAAATCACAACTCATTTCTCACATATTTCCAATAATTTTATTAATTTTTAATCAAAATTAATTCCATTTTTAACAAAATTAGGGTTTTGATTGATTTCACCCTCATCAATGTTTTTCAAAACACTCATGGGCCTCTAATAGAGTGTAAATTCCACCCCTTTGTAAATAAAACATTTTGGGCCTCACACATTGTATAAGTCCCTTTATATATTTTCAAAAGTTCGGCGCGGTCGTCGCCTTTGTAACCAAATCATTTGGACTTCCCCTTGAGCTATAAGACCCATATTTACTCATTTTCCAACTCCTTGGGCCTCTAATAGAGTGTAAGACCCAATCCCCTTTTAACCAAAACCATTTTTGGGTCTCAGGTATTGTATAAGTCCCTATGCGTTAAAAGAATCTCGGCGCGATTGCCATTTCAAAAAAATCATCTAGGCCTCCCCTCGCGTTGTAAGTCCCATCTTTATTTTTCAAAACAATCCTTGGGCTTCTCCTTTAGTTGTAAGACCCAACCCTTTTGTAAATAAACCTCTGTGGGCCTCAGTCATTGCAAAAGTCCCTCTGCGATTTTCAAAACAACGATGCGATCACTGTTAAACCTTGGGCCTCTCCTTGAGTATAAGCCCCAACAATCTTTTCAAAACAACTTCCCTTTTGATTTAGATTCAATATATATGTTGTTATTAAAACTTTCTTTAATTTCTTTGAACAACTAACAATACAGCATGAAAGCTTGCTCGCTTGTAAGTTTTAAACAACTTTCATTTACAGCTTTCATATATATAACTGTATTGTGGGAAGCTGCGCACTGTAAGTCTTCTTTCATACCCTTTTAAATACTTGTCATATATCAACTATATATATACTAGTATAATTATTTAGAGTTTTCCCCGACAACTAGGTCTAGAACTAGGTAAAGCCATGTTGGTCACTCTTTAATACAGTCAAAACTAGATCCCTATAGGATTTCCAGATATAGTCTTGCCTTCTCTTGGGTTTAAACAATATGGAACAAAGAGAAAGGCAGTATTCTTCGCGAACCTTTTCTCAGGCTGTCACCCCTAGAAATTGTCAAAGAAACTCTATTCCCCAGAGTTGACCTATTCTTGGTGAATAGCATCTCTTGAGTTTCTTCAAACCTCAGAACTTTCACTAAATGATCTATTCTCGGTGAATAGCATTTCTTGAACTTTTCTTGGTTTGAGACCCACAGGCTTCCTAAAAGCATCCCCGCCTTCTCTTGGGCTTTATGCAAGGACCCTCCGGCTTCTTAGAAATTCTCATGCCTTCTCTTGGGCTTAATACAAGGACCCTGAAGACCTCTTAAAGGTATAAGACAGAACTTAGTCATCCTTTACTAGAGCAGTCTTCCAGTGTCAAACCTCTGACCAATTTTAGGGTTGATTCTCATCCCTTGAAACACCCGCCTCCTCCTGGAGGCATCATACAAAAGATAAAACTCTTCCACACCGGTAGACTTGGACAGTCTAATCCTCTTGAGTCTCAAAGACATTCTCAAGTTCCCTACAAATATAGAAGAAACCCCAGTCATTCTGGATCAATCTCCAGCAGAGTTAGGACTCATGGGTCCTGAAACCCAGTCTCTCTCCTAAAAATCCCAAGCCAGGGTTAGTTTATCATCACTATAACACTATCTCAAATCAGAACCTCAAGGTCTCTGAACTATCAACTCTTCTGTAATCCTCAGCAGGAGTTAATTCCCCACTTGGACCTGCCTCGGGATCTCAATAATTCCCAGCAGAAGATAGCCTCCTCTTAGGATTTGTATAATGATCTTTCCTCGGCATAGTCAGCCTTCTCTTGGGCTTCGTACAATGATTCTCCCCAGCGGAGCTAACCTTTTCAGACTCTCTTGTTGAGTCAATCACCTTTTCAGACTCCCTTGTTGAGTCAATTAACTTCCCGACTCTCTTGTCGAGTCAATCAAGTTCCAGACTCTCTTGTCGAGTCAACCCTTTTAGCCACAATCCTGGGCTTTGTACAGGACAAATAAAAGCACTCTCTTGTTGAGTCAACCCTTTTAGCCTCAATCTTGGGCTTTGTACAAGACATAAATTTTCATCTCTTAAACTTAGGGATAAACATTTTCCCCAGCAAGGTCAATTCCTCCGAGCCTTTTAGGCTTTGCGAAATAAATTCCTAAGCAGAGCCAAACTCTTTTCCGCCTCCATTTTGGGCATTGTACAAGATAGATAATACTCTCCAGCAGAGTCAAGCCCTTTTAGCCTCCGTCTTGGGCTTTGTACAAAACACTTAAAATATTCTCAGCCGAGTCGGTAAAGTCTTTTTCAACCTCAATCTTGGGCTTGGTACAAGACAGATAAAGATTTCTTTCCCGCAGAGTCAGTCTTCCTTTCAGCCTCAATCTTGGGATTTGTACAAGACACATACAAACCTCCCCGGCGGAGTCAAAATCCTTTTTTAGCCTCAATCTTGGGCTTTGTACAAGATAGATAGAACATATTCCCCAGAAAAGTCAAACTTTCAGCCTCCTCTTAGGCTTTGTATAAGTATATCCCCAAAAGAGTCAGTCTTTTTTTTGCCTCAATCTTGGGCCTTGTACAAGACACCAATATACACACTCTCTTGTTGAGTCGGTCTTATCCATCCTCCTCTTAAGCTTTGTATAAGGACTTCCCCAGTGGAGTCAATCAACCTCTTAGCTTCAACCTTGGGCTTTGATCAAGGCACACAAAAATCAACAATACCTCTTTAGAGATGACAAGTTCTCTCTCAGACAAACCTTTTAACTTCAATCTTGGGCTTTGAACAAGACACAAATAAACCTTTTAGCTTCAATCTTGGGCTTCGAACAAGACACCAAAACATTATCTTTTTCCTCCCTTAGAATAGGAGGAACTACGATTGCTCTGATTTCCCTATTTCGTTTAAACGGGAATACATAGGCATAAGATTGTGAAATCTTAGTGAGCATACTAATCCAAAACTCTAGGTCCAGTACCTCCACATCAATCAAACTTAGGTCCAGTACCTTACCAAAAACCCTCGGGCAAGCCCAAAATTAAAACTCACTAATATTTCCCTAGAAACTTTCCCAGCCCATTACCAGATAAACACCATCAAGTACAAAGCGAAACCTAAAGCTAATATCCTGTGGATAACCACATATAGGATGGGTAATTGACAACTCCACATTGTATAACCTGACTCGGACCCCCCAATCTCTTTAAGCGTTTGTTCAGTTAAACATTCGCGTGCAAGGTTAGTTTTAGATAGTTTCCCTTTCCCTTTCAGCTTCATGGGATAAATAAGAAATCAGAAAGTAGCACCCCCTTTCTCCTCGAGGAGGAAAACCCAACCCAGCGATAAGGTGGTCGCGTCACCGACAAAAATCGCTCGCTACACCGACATCAGTTGAGTCACACGGAGCGCTCGGATCTTCAAAAGAGGAGTTGGAGAACCTGCCAAAGAAAGGAACCTCAAACAGAAGTTCCTAACCCACCAGACGGTCAATCCTATAATCCAGAAATGGTGAAGAACAACGATGAGATGCTAAAGCTCATCCAGAAAAGTGAGTACAACATTGTGGACCAATTATTGCAAACTTTGTCTCGAATCTCTGTGTTATCTCTCTTGCTTAGTTCAGAAGGTCACAGGGAAGATCTACAGAAAGTCTTAGAGCAAGCCTTTGTGGAACAATATGTGACGCTAGGACAATTTGATAGCATCATCTCCAACATCACTTTCTACAACAACTTAGGGTTCAGTGATGAAGAACTGCCGGAAGAAAGTAAAAATCATAATATGGCGCTTAACATTACAGTCAACTGCCAAGACGATGCTTTAGGAAGCGTATTGGTAGACACAGGATCATCTTTGAATGTTATGCCAAAATCAACTATGGTACGACTATCATTTCAAGGATCTCCGATGAGAGGTAGTGCGATCATCGTCAAAGCCTTTGACGGATCTAGAAAAACAGTTATCGGCGAAGTCGATCTTCCCATAACCATCGGTCCTCACACTTTCCAAGTCACTTCCTAGGTCATGGACATCCGGGCAGCATACAGCTGTTTATTAGGAAGACCTTGGATACACGAAGCTGGGGCAATCACTTCGACACTTCACCAGAAGCTGAAGTTTGTCAAGAACGACAAGTTAGTCACAGTATGCGGAGAGCAGGCCTTAATCATGAGCAACTTATCATCATTCTCCTATGTAGAACCCGAGGAGGTTGTTGGAACCCAGTTCCAAGCACTCTCGGTGAGCAATGAGAATCAATCAGAAAGATGGACGTCGATTTACTCAGATTGTAATTCCTACTGATAACAAGAGAAGAAAAGGTCTTGGTTTCTTTCCGACTTGTACCTAGACTACTAAGAAAGATGAAAATTTTCGTCCCATTCAATATTTCTTCCACAATGGAGGTTTCCTCCATCCGGTGTCTCAAGAAGTACGCACCATCAATGAGAGCGATTACTCCGATACAGAGGAGGAGTTAAAATCTTACCTTAACCATGACGGTTATATATCTCTGGAAGAGGCGCACATACCATTATGTTTTCCCAAGCAGAGCCCGAGATATATACCGAGGTCAGACGTCAGGATGATCTATGGAGATTGTGATCCTGAAGGATGTCGTGCTCCACCAAACTCATTAGAGGAAGACACTCTAATGAAAGACAACTTTGACTATGATTATTATGATCCCTTGGATGACTTGCCTATCTGGAAGCCATACACAGAAGACTTGGGGCAAAAGAGTCAGCCAGACGATGCCTATCAGCTGAGTAATATTGAAAGGAATACCCATGTCCCCACTGAGTCATGGAATCATTACTCAGGACGTTCCGAAAATGTCCGACACCATTGTGATGAATTTGCAAAGATTGCAGGAAAAGAATTCATTAACTATGCTTTTTCTGAGGTCAAAGTCATTGAGGAGGATGACTCCTCTATTCCCACAGAAATATGGGACACCTTAGGACAGCCGAGTGGCAAGTATGACTTCCTAGTTAAATACACTGCTCCCAAAATTTCTCGCATCAGATACGAGGACATTCAGCCAATTGGATGGGGAGATCCGCTTGAGAGTGAAAACACTAGGGAAGATACAACAGAAGAGTTCGTTTATGACAACTCTGCATGGGAGGAAGACTCCAACGATCCTACTCCACCAGAAATCAGCATCATTTCTAAAGATAAACCAAGAAGGAAAGTACCAGACTTTGTGATTCACAAAGGAGTTCGTCGCCATTGGGTTGCTGTCGATGTTCCGAAAGTCGTCTATAAGTCTAAGTAATTGCCATCTTTGTTTTAACCTTTCACCTTGCCCGGGTGGAATGAATGTTTTATAGGGTTCGCTTTTTTGTAAATGTCCCTCTTCGCTACGCCCAAAGCGACAGAGTTTTGTTTTATAGTGATGTGTTTCAAGAACCGACAAATCATAAATAAATAATGTCATTCTATCATTCCCGCATTTATTACTGCTTTCACTTTTCGTTTGTCAGAAAATGGTAATCCTAAAAATAAACCAAAATAAAAACAAGCATTTTTTAGAAAATACACTGCACACACCTTTGCATTCTCTCTGTCTTTACTAAAAAACAAATCATCACGTCATACAAATTGCTTGTTTTAAACCCCATTAAAACATACGATCCAATGCCTTCTCCCAACTTTGAATTCCCGGTATTTGAGGCTGAAGAAGAAGAGGATGAAGAAATTCTAGAAGAGATCTCATGACTACTCAAGCAAGAGGAAATGTCTATTAAGCCTCACAAAGAGCCGTTGGAAACGGTCAATTTGGGTTCAGAAGAAGAGAGGAAATAAGTTAAGATTGGAGCACTGCTCAGTCCAACTGTCAGAGAAGACTTGATAAAACTTCTCAAGGAGTTTCCAGATGTGTTTGCTTGGTCCTACCAGGACATGCCAGGGTTGGATACCAGCAACGTGGAACACCACTTACCACTAAAAACAGAATGTCCGCCAGTAAAACAAAGACTCAGAAGGATTCATCCTGATGTGGCTATCAAAATTAAAGAGGAAGTCCAGAAACAGATCGACGCAGGTTTCTTTGCCACCTCAGAATATCCTCAATGGCTAGCTAACATAGTGCCAGTTCCGAAAAAGGACAGAAAAGTCAGAATGTGTGTAGACTACAGGGATCTGAACAAAGCAAGTCCAAAGGATGACTTCTCCTACCACACATTGACATGCTGGTAGACAGTACAACAAAATTCAAAGTCTTCTCCTTCATGGATGGATTCTCGGGCTATAATCAAATCAAAATGGCGCCGGAAGATATGGAGAAAACTTCATTCATCACCCCATGGGGAACCTTTTGTTACAAGGTAATTTCGTTCAATCTGAAAAACACCGGGGCAACCTATCAAAAGGCCATGACAACTCTGTTTCACGACATGATGCACAAAGAAATTGAAGTGTACGTCGATGACATGATTGCCAAAGCTAAAACAGAAGAAGAGCATGTGACACACCTGTCAAAGTTATTCGAGCTTCTGAGAAAGTATAAACTCCGCTTGAATCCCAATAAATGCACATTCGGTATCCGCTCAGGGAAACTTTTGGGATTCATCATCAGTCGGAAAGGAATCGAGGTTGATCCTGACAAGGTCAAGGCCATTCAAGAAATGCCTTCACCGGAGACTGAAAAACAGGTCAGAGGATTTGTAGGACATCTGAATTACATCTCCAGATTCATATCCCTTATGATCACGATATGCGCGCCCATCTTCAAACTACTCAGAAAGAATCAAAGTTGTGTATGGACAGAAGACTGCCAAAAAGGCTTTCGACAATATCAAAGAGTATTTGTTGAATTCACCTATTCTATCTCCTCCAGTGGAGGGAAAACCACTGATCATCTACCTAACAGTCTTGGAAGACTCTATGGGTTGTGTGCTTGGCCAACAAGACAAAATCAAAAGAAAAGAGTATGCCATTTACTACTTAAGCAAGAAATTCACAGACTGTGAAACTCGATACATTATGCTCAAGAAAACTTGCGGCGTTCTGGCTTGGGCAGCCAAACATCTTTGCCAGTACATGATTTGTCACACTACTTAGTTAATCTCCGAAATGGATCCGATCAAATACGTCTTCAAAAAGCCTGCTCTCACGGGAAGGATTGCCCGTTGGCAGATGTTGTTATCAGAATACGACATCAAGTGCCATGCTCAGAAAGCTGTCAAAGGAAATATTTTAGCCAATCATTTGGCTCATCAACCAATTGATGATCAAGAATCAGTCGGATTTAACTTCCCAGACGAAGATGTCATGTACTTAAAAATGAAAGACTGCGATGAACCGCTACCCAGTGAAGGGCCATAACCAGGTTCCCAATGGGGAATAATTTTTGACGGAGCTGTCAACAATTATGGAAACGGAATTGGGGAAATCATCGTAACACCTCCGGGTACCCACATTCCTTTCACTGCCCGACTAACTTTTAAATGCACAAACAACGAGGCCGAATATGAAGTTTGTATCATGGGTCTCGAAGAAGCTATTGACTTAAGGATTAAGAACTTGGATGTGTATGGAGACTTAACCCTAGTTATCAATCAGATCAAAGGAGAGTGGAATACATACAAACCGGGATTGATTTCCTACAAAGACTATGCGAGAAGGTTGTTATCATTCTTCAACAAAATTGAGTTTCATCATATCCCTCGTAAAGAAAACCACATGGATGATGCATTTGCCACTCTCTCTTCCATGATTAGTGTAGGTCAATGGAAAGACGTACCTAAGATTGACATAATGCGCCTTGAAAGGCCCACTTACATCTTCATAATTGAAGCAGTCACAGATGACAAACCCTGGTATCACGATATCAAGTGCTTCCTTCAAAGACAGGAATACCCACCAGGGGCATCGAGAAGAGACAGGAAGACTCTCAGAAGACTGGCTGGCAACTTCTTCCTGAGCGGTCATACACTTTATAAGAGAAACTTCGACATGGTTTTGCTCAGATGCGTAGACAGACAAGAAGCAAACATGTTAATGAACGAAATTCACGAAGGCTCCTTTGGCACTCATGCCAACGGACACACAATGGCTAGAAAAATTATGAGAGCAGGATATTATTGGTTGACAATGGAATCCGATTGCTGCAAGTACACGAGGAGGTGTCACAAGTGTTAGAGATATGCTGACAAAATCCATGTACCGCCAACGCATCTCAAAGTCCTTTTTTCTCCATGGCCTTTTTCTATATGGGGAATTGACATGATTGGCATGATCAAACCCAAGGCTTCGAACGGACATCGGTTCATCCTAGTAGCCAATTGACTACTTCACCAAGTGGGTCGAAGCAGTGTCATACACCAATGTAACCCGACAAGTGGTGGTCCGATTTATCCAAAATAATCTCATCTTCCATTATGATGTTCTAAGCCAGATCATTAAGGATAATGGATCTAACTTGAACAACAAGATGATGAAAGAGTTGTGTGTTGAATTCAAAATTGAACACCATAACTCATCTCCCTACCGGCCTAAAATGAACAGAGCGGTAGAAACGACTAACAAGAACATCAAGAAGATTGTTCAAAAGATGGTTGTAACCTACAAAGACTGGCACGAGATGCTACCCTTTTCTCTTCACGGTTATCACACATCTGTCCGCACTTCAACAGGGGCAACCCCTTTTTCTCTAGTATATGGCATGGAAGTAGTACTTCCCATAGAAGTAGAGATCCCATCAATCCGGGTATTGATGAAAGCTAAGCTAACAGAAGTCGAATGGTGTCAAAGTCGACACGATGAACTGAATCTGATCGAAGAAAAGCGAATAACGGCTCTATGCCATGGTCAGTTGTATCTGCAAAGAATGAAGAAAGCGTTCGACAAAAAGGTCTGACCCCGTGTCTTCAGAAAAGGAGACCTCGTGCTCAAGAAGATACAATAATTTCTCACTGATTCCCGAGGTAAATGGACTCCGAATTATGACGGCCCCTATGTGTTCAAGAAAGCCTTTTCAGGCGGCGCCTTGAGACTCGTAACCATGGATTGAGAGGAGTTTACCTACCCCACGAATGTTGATGTAGTCAAGAAATACTTTGCCTAAATAAAATAAAAATGAAAAAAAAACGTCTCGGTGGATTGAAAACCTGAAAGGGCGGTCCAGGCAAAAATTAGAGACATAAGCAAAAAATCATCCCGATGGATTGGAAACCTCAAAGGACAACCCAGACAAAAGTTAGGGATTCATGGCAAGTAACTACATTCGACAAGGTTAAATCCCCAGCGGTAACTCCATCTGTCGAAAGACTTCAGTCAAGGTCATCTTTGACAGAAGGTTAGGATTTCTAGATTTCAAAGTTGGTAGAAGGACAACGGTCGTTATGTTTCAATGTAGCCCCTTTTCCCGTAAATTACCATTTTCTAAACTTTGTAAATGCACTATGGGATCACGCGCTTGGCTGATTTCTATTCTATCAATAAAATTTGAGCCCTAGTGCTTTTGTTTGCAATTCTCATTTATTTTGCTTTTCAGAATGACATTTTTTAACATGATCAACGATTCTTGAAACAAAAAAAAAAGAATTTTTACTTATCAAATCTTCTTCTGCTTTTAAAATAGAGATGGCAATTCCTTTTGACTACTGAACAAAAAAAGGAACATCGATGGCTTCTCTGGAAGTGATCAAACCTTAAATGCAGAATCAAAGTACTCCTTCTAAACCAGTACACCTGAATGAAGGATCAACGGTTTCAGGTGTAATACCCATCTGATAGCCCCGACAGAGTTTTTACCTCTGAAGACCAATTAATTGTTTTTCTTCCCAGAAGGGTCTACCCCTCCTAAGCAAGAAAGAATCACAATCTTGAACCAATGATACTTTTTACCCCCCGCAGTGGCCGAGTATCCCTTCGTGTTCATTCACCGGTTTGTATGTCGAGTCTGTTTTGTCAGCATAAACATACATACATCATGCATAATTGAATCATATTTATAATCATATTGCATTAATATCGCTCTGGTCAGTCTCATCCCCAAGTGATAACGTCCTCTCTCCAATAAATTTGTCAGTTCCTTCCGGAAATTTATCGCCTGAGCAATTTATCCCCAGTTTATTTCTGGATTGAAGCCTGTTCTCGACCACTTTGATAACTTGAAACTCTGAAAGGCAAGAAGACATTCGACGGACACCTCCGGAACATCAATCTTCACCATTGAAGATGATATTTTCGCTTTCCCTGATTAAACAAAATCCCCAGAGAAAGCCTCTCTACAAAAGACTCTTGACAATACGGCGATTTCTCCCCGAAAGATTTTCTGTCAAATAAAGTCATCAACACCTCAAAATTGGATTACATCACATGGCATTTCTCCAAGAAAGATCTCGAAGAAAAGTATGATGTAACCTCACCAAGTGAAAGGAAGTCTCTCAAGAGACTCATTTTCCCCAGTAGGGTTCGCAAATGACATCTCCCACCGAAAAGTTTGCACACCTGCAATTCAGACGAATGGGTTCCCCCAACAAGTCTGACCTCAAACTTTTTTCCATCGAATGGCATCTCCCTAGTAAAAGACTCGGTGAGAAGTTTGATGAAGACCGCTACAAATAGCATTCCTTGTCAAGAAAGATTCTCGACAAGAAGAAACTGAGACCAGTTCTGTGGCTAAAGACCAGGATCGAGGGGAAGTTTATTTAAAAAGAAACAAAGACCAGTTCCGTGGCTAAAGACCAGGATCGAGGGGAAGTTTATTTCAAAAGAAATTGAGACCAGTTCTGTGGCTGAAGACCAGGATCGAGGGGAAGTTTTACCCTTTTCTAAGTAACATTTCTTAGCAAAAGAAGATGGATGAGCAAACTTCTATTCATAACCTCATTCAAAATTTCGGGTATTCCGATATTTAATTCTCTTGCACCCTGAATGTCCGAATATCTTCGCCATTCACAGCTTCGGGTCCAAGAAGACTAAATAAGGGCATCTGTCATACCCCAAATTTTCACCACAAGATTTCCCATCATTGTGAGGATCATTACCACAATATGGATGTACCTTCATGCCTCATTAATCCTCTCAAAGATTGTTGAGCAATTACCTCAACCAAGAATTAGGGTTTTAAGCCATCTCAGAGCACTTAGACAAAGGGCCAATCAAGAAATGACATGATATTCAACTTGTCTAGCCTCTCAAACACCCATAGAGGATCAAGAGTTCTCCCATATCAAGAATCAAGCACAAGATTGCAGCATTCCAAGTGGATCAAGCCTCAAGATCGGCAGTGTCACCAAATTAGGGTTTTGGTCGACCAAGGCCTCCAGATGAAAATTTTCATTTGGACATGAGCCAATACTTCAAAACATGATCCAAAATGCTCAAAGGGACCTCATGGATCCAATCATCAAGTCAAATTAGTCTCAGGGGATGCATTCATCAAAAATCAGGAATTAGGGTTTCTGGACCTAATTCACCCCTAAGTTGACTTTTGAGGCAAGACATGAACTAAGACCTCAAGACATGATTTGAGGGCTTCAAACACACCACATTGATTCATTTATAACAATGGATTGATCCAAGAAGCTTGATTCACAAGTTTCAAATTCATCTGGACCACAATTAGGGTTTTGAAGAAAAAGTCAACTGTATCTTTGACTTTTGACCAAGACATGTTCCCAAACCTTGGGATATGATCTAATACACTCTAAAACACCTATGAAATCCTTCCATTAGGTTTGAATTAGGTCAAGAAATTGATTGCATAGAGAATCACACAATTTGGAATTCATCTGACAAAAAGTCAACTATGCCTAAAATCAAGTTTGACTTTTTGGATTTTTTTCACAAATGTGGCTCCCCTAAGTAAAAAACAATGTTAATGTATGGTTTTGATCACCATTCATCATGAAAAATCAAGAAAAGTGAGGTTTCTTGCAAAAGGGGCAACCATAGAAAACCTAAAATTTTCTAAGTTATGGAACAAAATGGATTTGGTACCCACTTTGCAAGGTCATAACTCCAAAACCATAAGGCCTTTTTCTTCCATCCAAAGCTCAAATGAAAGTTCACATGACATACTTTAAAAGTGTCAACTACATCAAATTCCAAATCCTCGTGGATTTTGAGTTATGGATTGATCAAAATCACAAAAAGTAAAAATGACTACTTTTTCCAACACTTAGTGAAATTTTCAAGAAGTCAAAATCTGTTTCATTTTTTACCAACTTTGAGGTCATTTTTCATCATGATCCAAGCTGAACCAGGTCCATTTTTAAACATCAAAGTTAAAGTATGTCATGAGAGCTTTCCAAAGAATACAAGAACTCCCATTGATTCAACTTAATCAAGGAGTTATGAACCTCACAACATGCCTTGCTCAAACTGATTTCCAAGACAGAATTGTACATTACTTATGACACACGATGCTTGAGTCCAATTTTGGTGACTATGCAAGACTAATCCTCATCCAAATTCAACAAAAATCTCAGTCAATCATGAAAAACCTGCAAGCTTGGACCCCAAGGCAAGAATCCAATCCCTTTAGCATGTGATCATCAATGTTGCAAATCCAAAACCAAGCTTTGTCATTTAGAATTGATTTGAGCTGTCATGAACCAGCACAAATTAGTCCAATTGAGTCAAGGTTGTTGCAAAAATCAGAAGACCTAGAGCTACAAATATCAGCTCTAGTCAATGGCCAAGTGAAAACTTGGTACCTTGGCATTTAAGGAAGGGATACATGGGCATATCCATTGGATAATAGAGTGGTCCCTCATCCAACACTATTCCTTCAAAAACAAAACTCCTCTCCTATAAATAGAGGTCATTTCTGATGTTTCAAACCACACCAAAAAAACAATACCAAAGCCTTGTTTTCTCACTCTCCCTCTCTTACTTCAATTTCATGTCAAATTGAAGCAATTTGGGAATTCTTGAAACCAGAGCAAAAACCACTCAAATAACCATCCAAACACATCATAAATCATCCATTGGAGGTGTTCAAACCTTCATCCACATTGTACAACCTCAAAATCAGAAAGTCAACCTCCAAAACCTCAAATTTTGATTTTTCTGCATTTTACCAGCCATGTCTTGATTCAGTCACTTTCAATACCAAACAAAGCTTAAAACACACTCCGAATATCATCCTCAAACTGTCCCAACAGGTTTCCCTCAACTGTAACACCATTTGAGTGAGTTACCATTTTGGTCATTTTTGCCACTTTTGCAAGAAAGAGCCAACTCTTGTTCCTGAGGTTTCCAGTTGGTTTTGATCATCCTAAAAGATTCTAAGGGATCAATCAAGAGTGTCTAAAGCATTGGATTATTTCTGGCCAAGGATCTTGATAGTTAGCACAAGGAGCTTCAAGAGGTAAATGCACCACAACTTGAACTTTTAAAATATGCATTGCTTTGATGTCAATTGATCATAAACATGTCATATATATCAAATGTGTTGTGTTTGAACCAATTTACCATGCTATTGTCGCTTGTATGATAAGATAGCATAGAACTTGCAAATCTTGGCCTATTTTGAAACCACTATCGGGTTTTAAAATAGAAGCATCTTTAGAAAATTCTAAAAGCACCATTGGATTCCTCATAAAATTCTAGGTAGGATCCATCTAAATTTCATCCAATTCCATGGAGAATTGAGGAAGTTGTGGCCTTCTTGTAAATCCACCAAAACCTGGGTTTTGCCTTGGCTAGACCTAGAATTTAGGCCACCCATATATGTTTATGGGGTGGTTTTGATACACAGATGTATCACCACCCCGGTGGTAAAAGCGCGCTTGTGTTTGGTTGGAGGTCGTGGGTTCAAGACTCACCCAATCCATTTTGTCATTTCTCTCATTTTTCCTATTTTTCTCATTTTCTATGGTTTTTATTAATTAATCTCAAAATTAATTTCTCTCTTAATTTTAATTATTTTTTATTGGTTCCTTTTTTTAAAAATTCACAAAAATGTTGAAATATTTTATTCCACAAAAAATTTGAATTTATATTATTTATTTAATATAGTTTAAATTTTTGTAATTAATTTCATTTTATTTATTTTCAAACATTTTAAAATGAGATTTCCACCTTGATCTTCCAAAATCAATTGAATTTCAAGCCTTCATGTGATTAACCATGATTTTTCAAAATATTTTTCAAAGCTTACCACTTGTTTTTAAATATATTTGGTATTTTATATTTAATTTCCTTTGAAAATATTATTATATTAATTAAAATTAAGGTTTCCCTCAATTTTAATTTTTCAAACTTCATTTGAAACACTTTTGGGCCTCTTGATAGAGTGTAAGTCTCATCCCTTTGTAAATAAACCATTTTTGGGCCTCAGTCATTATATAAGTCCCGATACGTTTAAAAAAAATCTCGGCGCGGTCGCCGTTTTCAAAACAATTTTCATTTGGGCCTCTCCTTGAGCTATAAGCCCCATCTCTTGAAAAAAAAACTCTTGGGCCTCTAATAGAGTGTAAGACCCATCCTTTTTGTAAATACAACAATTTGGGTCTCATTCATTGTATAAGTCCCTCTGTGGTTTTCAAAATGAAGATGCGATCGTCGCCTTTTCAAAAGAGACCATCTGGGCCTTTCCTTGAGTATAAGCCCTAAACTTCTTTTCACAACAAACTTTCTTTTTTATTTAGGTTCAAATCTTAAGTTTCATCAAACTTTCTTAAATTTCTTGAATAACTAACCATACCGCTGTAATTACAATGCTGGAGCTTGCACACCTGTAAGTTCTACTATTTCCTCTATACATACTGGTTTATATATTTCATCTGTATATGTATGCCTGTATATACTTGCTTAGAGTTTTACCCAGCAATTAGGTCTAGTTTTAGATCAAACCAGTGGTTACTCTTTTAACACAGTCAAAACTAGTTCCCCCATAGAAAATTCCAGACACAGTCTTGCCTCCTCTTGGGCTTATACAATATGGAACAAAGAAAGGCATTATTCCCCGTGAAAATTTTCTCAAGACTGTCACAACTTAGAAATATCTGTACAAGAAATTCATTTCCCCATAGAGGATTATTCTCGGTGAAACCTCTGTTGAATTGCTTCAAACCCTAGAACTGTTCACTAAAGAAAGGATTATTCCCGGTGAAACCTTTCTTGAACTTTTCCCAGGCTTGGACCTACAGGCTTCCTAAAAGCATCCCCAGCCTCCTCTTGGGCTTTGTACAAGGACCCTCAGTCTTCTTAGAAGTTCTCAGCCTCCTCTTGGGCTTAGTACAAGGACCTGAAGACCTCCTACATGTATAGGATAAAACTTAGTCATCTCTACTAGTTTAATCCTCCGGAGAGTCAAAACCTCAGACCAGTTTAGGGTTAAGTCTCATCCCTTAAAAACATCAGCCTCCTCTTCGGCATCATACAAAGATCATCCTCTAACTAAGAGTCAATCTCTTCATACTAGTAGACTTGGAAAGTCTCATCTCCTCTTGGATCTCAAAGAAACCCTCAAGTTTCCTAAAAGCACGGGAAAAACCTGATCATTTCATCAATCACCAGCAGAGTTAGAACCTCCATAGGTTTGAAAACTCAGTCTTTAAATCTTTCATTCTAAGTTCCCCAGCTAGGGTCAACTTACCATCAATATAACACTAACAGAATCAGAACCTCATGGTCTTTGATATTTTAACTCTTCTGTAATCCTCAGCAAGAGTTGATTCCCCAATTGGAACCTGTCTCTGGATCTCAATAATCCTCAGCAAAAGATAACCTCTTCTTAGGCTTTATATAAAAAATTCCCCAACCAGCCTCCTCATAGACTTTGTATAATGATTTTTCCTCAGTTGAGTTAGCCTCAATCTTGGGCTTTACAGATCATATTCTCCAGCTAAGTCAATCAACCTTTTAGCCTCAATCTTGGGTTTTGTACAAGACATATAAAACCTCTCCCCATTGGAGTCAATTCTTTTTTAGTCTCAATCTTGGGCTTTGTACAAGACAGACAAAATTTTCCTTGGAAGAGTCATCTCTTTCAGCCTCAATCTTGGGCTTTGTACAAGACAAATATAAAACTCCTTAAGCAAAGTCAACCGTTTAGCTTCAACCTTGGGCTTCGATTAAGGAACATAAAACCATCACCCTCTCAGAGGAAATCAAAATTTCTCTCTGTAGGAAGACATTTCTATGTACATCACACATCAAAATAAACAATAAAAAAACCCTAATCCCAGATAACTGCTGTAAGTGGCACACTTGTTGATTAAAAAATCCAAGTTGTGGTCCCTCTTTTATCCTGGTAAACTTCCTCTTTCATCTAATTGTTGTAAGTGATAATCCTCTGGATTATTTACATCTAAGCCAATGTCCCTCTCTTAGCATGAAAGATTCCTAAGGAAAAATGGCATTGCTCAACACTGAGTTAAAGTTTCCTCCTTCAGGACATCTCCCTTATAAAGAAAATTATGGCATTGCTGGATTCCATACATTCCAGTTAAAGTAATGTCCCTTTATAATCGATTACCCAACAACTGTGATAAACAGGTGAGATATCTTCCTTTAGAGATGACAAATTCTCTCTTAGTCACCCATTTAGCTTCAATCTTGAGCTTTGAACAAGACACAAATAACCAGCTTCAATCTTGGGCTTTAAACAAGACACCAAACATCTTTCCTCCCATAGAATAAGAGGAACTACGGTTGCTCTGATTTCCCTGTTATCTTTACGGGAATACGTAGGCATAAGATTGCGAAATCTTAGCGAGCACACAAATAAAAAACTTTAGGTCCAGTACCTTACCAAAAATAACAGAAATCCAAAAACAGCAAAAACACTCTCTCAACATTCCCAACCTATAACAGTAAACACCAAAAAGTATTTGAACATGCCACACGAAGCCTATGGATAACCATATATACACTGGGTAATTAACAACTTCCCTTTGTATAACCTGACCCCGGACCCCCCAATCTCTTAGCATTTGTTAAAGAAAACATTTGCGTGTTGTTAGCTCCTAATTTCGACGCTGCATGATTTCAAATAGATTTGGCTTTAAAGAAGTTATTCTTTAAAGTATAAGCTAAAGGAGAAGAAGGCTTCGACCAAGATGTATTCGACTATATTTGTTGAAAGCCTGAGTCGAAGAAAATGATTTTAAGACTTCAAACATTTCTAAGTCCAAAGCGTCAATTCGACAGGGTAAAACGGCTATGGATAATGCGCTGCAGTTACAACTGGATAGTGGAGGGAAGTTCTACTATTTGAATTTGAAAAGAGGACAAGTGGCGAATATCCAGAAGTTGAAGACAAGCAAAGTTCCAAGTGGCGTGTTCTAGGAGTAAACTGTCAAATGGTGGTTACTTTAGAGTATTATAAATAGGTTAGTTCTAGAGTTAGAATGTGTGAAAAAATCGTGTTGTACAAGTAACTCTGAAGTCACTCAAAGTATCCAGCGTGTAGAGAAAAGAGTGAGGCGAGAATGTACGTGATTGTAATCACCATTATATTTTATTGCAATGCCATTTTCTTTGAAGTTTCTGTTTTAGATCCTTTACTTTGAAATCCTTAAATTCAGTCTTTTACTTCTAAGCATTCTACGTTATAAAGTTTTACTTTGCAGTTTTACATTAAAAAGCCTTTACCTTCAAGCATTTACATTTTTGCAGTTTAAGATCTTTATGCACTTTTTTCCAGCATTTAATTCCAGTTTTTTTATCAAACCTTTACATTCAGATTTTCCTTTGATGTGTGGTTTGACTTAAACATTTCTTGGATTTCTGTCACTTTCATTTACATTTCAAAACACGTTCTTTTATTTATATGCACTGTCGAAATGTATACTTTGCTTAATTGTTAGGTATTCTAAATACACCCATAGCACATGTCGCGGCCGGCAAAATTTGAGTCGCCACCATATTTTTTTCTAAGGAAAATAATGATAAACCTAAAATCCTAATCCTAAGGGTAGAGATTCCTAAGGTTCGGGAGTCAGTTAAGTGAGGGGAAGGTGTTAGGCACCCTCACCTCCATTGTACTCAATGGGATCCTCCTTAGATTTTAGGGTATGCTTGTTTGTTTGTCTAAATGATTTATTTACAAAAGAATCCTAAGTTTTTTATTATTGTACTCGCTAGGGTTTACAACCCTATGTCTACGTACCTTCAATTTTGAAGGATCAGAGTAACCGTAGTTCACCTCCCCTATTCCTACCCCCTAATCCTATTCCTAACCTTAATCTCAAACTTAATCCACTATTTATACTCTTGGATAAAGAGTTTTATCCCCGCATCTATTGTTTATACTCCTAGATAAGGAGTTCTATCCCTTTATCTAAATTTATACTCCTAGATAAGGAGTTCTATCCCTTAATCTATATGTATACTCCTAGATAAGGAGTTCTATCCCTTAAATCCCGATCCTTCTATTTATACTCTCGGAGGAAGAGTTTTATCCCTTATCCATTGTTTATACTCTCGGATGGAGAGTTCTATCCCTTATCCATTATTTATACTCTCGGATGGAGTGTTCTATCCCTTATCCATTGTTTATACTCTCGGATGGAGAGTTTTATTCCTTATCCATTATTTATACTCTCGGATGGAGAGTTCTATCCCTTATCCATTATTTATACTCTCGGATGGAGAGTTTTATCCCATATCCATTATTTATACTCTCGGATGGAGAGTTTTATCCCTTATCCATTATTTATACTCTCGGATGGAGAATTTTATCCCTTATCCATTATTTATACTCTCGGATGGAGAGTTCTATCCCTTAAATCCTATCCATTATTTATACTCTCGGACGAAGAGTTATATCCCTTATCCATTTTTTAGACTCTCGGATATCAAGAGTTTTATCCCCGAAACCCTTATCCCTTGGCCTATATTTATACTCTTGTAACCTAAGAGTTTTATCCCTAATTCCCATCCTTTATTTAGGCTCTCGGACCAAGAGCATTATCCCTTGATTTTATATCCCACAGAAAAATCCCTTATTTTTATTATTAAAATATTCCCTCGATTTATTTAGAAAACAGAAAATTAATTTTAATAATTTTTGAAAAAACCATATTTTATCCCCTATCCCAAAAATCCTATTCCTTTGTTTATGTTCACGGAAATTAGAGATCTATCCCATGTTTAAACCCCTAGAAGTCCCTTAGATATCCCATATAAGATAACTTGAATTTTCATAAAAAAATAAAATCCCAAAGGTTATTATGCTAAAATTTATCCACCCAAATTAATCCCAATAGATAAAAAAATAACTTTTTGAAATTTAAAAATAAACCCAAGCAAACAGTATTTTAATCCCACAAATAAAAATAAAATTCCAAATAAAACCTATAACTATTTTCTTAAAAAAAACCAAAACCTAATTTTATAAAAATCCCAAAATATCTCATCCCCTAAAGAAATTAGAAACAAACTCCATTATAAAACCTTGTTAACAATTTCAAAAATTTAAATACTTGACCTAATACTAGAAAATCCTTAAAATTCTATTTCCACTCCCTAATTAAAATTTAAAACCCAATTAAGTAATTAGATTAAGTAATTAACCTAATTATTTAAAAAACCTAAATTAAAACCTAATCAATTAATTAAATTAAGTAATTAATTTAATTATTAAAAAAACTTAAAATCTAAAACCTACTTTACCAATTAATTTAAGTAATTAAATTAATTATTAAAGAACTAAATTAAGACTTAAATCTTGATTAAATAAATAAATTAAATCATTAATTTATTTATTAAAATATGCAGGGGGGTGTAGTTTCTTTGAATAAGCACAGGGCTAAAAATGGGGGTGCCAATAGTGTTAAGGCGCAAGGCCCAACAACTAGGACCTAGGGCCCCACAGAGTTCACCAAGGAGAGAGTCAATCACTTGACTTCTCTGGACCGTTTGATGAGGCATGCTGAGATTGTACGAAGATTGTTGGCTGAGGCTACCATCATAAGTAATCCAGATAGAGGGACGCGATCGAAAGTCAACGGATGAAGTACTGATGGACCTTCTCTACTGGATAGGTCAACGTGAGCCCATCTAAGGGCGTGGAGAGCACCACGTGGCGCTGATCAGAAGCCTTACGTGCAGGGTATAAGAGCGAGAGCCTCTTCAGCCTTGCTTCATTTCTTCCCTCTCTTTCTCTCTCTTTATTTTTCTTCTCTCTCTCACGCTCTCTCCTCTCTCTAAAACCCCTCCCTTCTCTCTTCTCCTTACCGTTGCGGTGGGCCGTCCGGCTACCGTGCACATCCCTCCAAACCACCGCTATCCCCAGGTCTCCGGTTGAACTTCCACCGGAAGCTTCATCCAATATAAACCCTAACCCTCAACTTCATCCAAACCCAGAATTTCACACGAACCCCACAAACCCTAAGGGTTCTAGGAAGAACCCTAGCCTACCCAGATGAACCCTAACCCTCAACCTTATGAACCCTAACCCTCAACCTTATGAACCCTAACCCTAAACCAACGAACCCTAACCCTAAAATTTCCAGAAACCCACCGATCCTACCCCTAAACACTAATCAAACATAAAAACACCATAACAACAATGCAACAATCACGCGATAAGAGCAGCGAAGAGCAACAACTACGCAATAAATCCAGAAGCTAAGTGTTTACCTCTCACGCTGTGGTACTGGTCGTAAATTCCTATTTGTCTTCGTTTTCCTCCTCTAATCTCCTTCTTTGATTTTTGCAGGTACTCGAATGAGGTTTTGGATTCGCCGCCGCTACTATTCTGGGGTTTTTCTACCCTCGGCTCCAACCAACCTTCGTTAATTTCCACCTTAGTTTATATATAAAAAATTAGTCTTAGAAGTTAATTAGGTTCAGGTTTTCGATTTAGGAATTTTTGATCTGATGAGATTCGATTGATTGTAATTTGTGATTATTTTTTATTTGTTATGTATTTAGAATTAGGTTTTGATTGTAACTGATTTCTTATTGTAATTTGATTGAAAATATTAATGAGAATTGATTCTATTTTGTTAGACAAATCCAAATCCTCTGATTCGATTTACACTTCCCCTTTTTTTCGCAGATTTAGGGTTAGTGAATTGGGGGCGAAGGTCACTCACTCGGGTAAACTATTTTGACCATAAAAAAGATAAAATAAATAATAATAGAAAAAAAATACTAATTTAATCACAACTATATAAAATAAAATAACAACAACCCTTAAAACATAATTGTAATTATTATTAATAAAACACCAATCCTATTTAATAAATAAATAATATTAAGATAATTATACTACTAAAATATATATATATATATATATATATATATATATATATATATATATATATAAAATAAGGCAACACAATGCAATTGATCCTAATATCTGACTCATCAAATCTCTACTAATTAAATTAAAATTAAAATTAAATAATAATTAGGTACTAATACAATATTATTAATAGTAAACCTCTACAGATTTAGATTAATTAATCTGACTTATAATTTAAATCTACAGACCCTTGACTTAATAAAAATGAAAGAAAGCAAACAATTATTCAATAAAGCTTTCAAAAAATGATCCAATAATAAAATAGAAAATATATATCATTTCTTCTAATTAACCCTAACAAAACCTAATTAACTCTAAAGAAAAAAAATTAATTTCCTAACATTTGACAATAACTAACCATAAAACAAAATTCTAATTATTAACTAATTAGTAAAATTAGACTAAAAACTTTTTAATTTCTAACTAATTATAAAAATCCCTTATACAAAACCAAACCCAAAATAGGCCTGAAAGTGCTAACAAACCCCAAAAGTCCAAATGACACCCCCTAGTAGCACCAGAGACTCTAAAAAGATGAAAAATTACTGGTCAAAATTTAGGGTACTACAACTGCCCCTATTTAATCGTCTTCGAATCAGAAAGAGGAATTCGACATGTCTTTCCCTTTTGAAGAGGAGATGATTAAATACAAGAAGGACCCTAATTTTGACCACCAAACCCGACAAATGCTAAACTAATACCCTAAAGCCCCTGGTAATAAACCCCTCGGGAAATATCCAATTGAACCCCCTGAAAAACTTTTTAGATAAAAAAATCCCTGGATAGGAATTTTGTAGAACCCCTGCTAAATCCCTTAATGAAATCCCCTTTGATGAAAAATCCCTGGATAGGAATTTTTGTAGATCCCCTGATAAATCCCTTAATGAAAAATCCTTGGATAGGAATTTTTGTAGATCCCTTGATGAACCCCTTAATGAAAAATCCAATAAACCCTCTTGAAATTTAAATAAAAATCCCTTGACAAAATCCCTGAAAAAAAAACCCTTGGTGAAACCCCTTGAGTAACAATCCACATGAAATCCCTAATGGTGGTTATGAACCCTATGCATGTATGCATGTTTGCGTATATGAGTGCATTGTTAGATTCTAGAGCGTAGCGGCATGATTGATGCATGACTTGGGCTGACGTCTCTTTTATGATATGCAATGCATGCGTTTGTCTGAAATAAAACTTTTCATAATGTCCTGACTCCCTGACCCTTGAGACCTCGATAATTGTAGTAAGCCATGATACCCTTGATTCTTGTTTAACATGCCGTTAAAGAACCTCCCATGTTGGTCAGATTGTAACGTATATCTTGTCAGTGTATAGACCCTATATCCTGCTTTGGAAGAATATGATCCCTTTGATGATTCCAAAAACCGAAGTAAAATCCCCTTTCCCTTTTTAAAGCTTTTATTTATACCCGATATTTCAATGCATTATTTCATAATTAATCGACATCTTGTAATCAAGCAGAATGATTCAGGAGGCAAAGAAATATATTTGAAAAACAAATTTTATTCAGAATTGGCCCGAAAATGGGCAATGACAAGTAAGGAGGGTAATTCTCATAAAGAGATATTACCGTAAATCTAGAAAAATGTAAAATGGCAATAAGAAAACAAATTTATTTATGTTCCTATTAAATTTAACACCAGCTAATTTCCCTAAGACTCCAAGATCACGACACCTTGCTTCTGAAGATGACGGCTGGAATGATCGTTCCCTTCCGAATTCCTGTTACGGGGTGACTTGAGTGTTTTTAGTCATATGCCTTTTGGATATCTCTAACTTTTGTCTGGACCGCTCTTTTTAGAGTCTTAGTCCATCGGGATGATATACCATTTTTCCCGACTCAGCCGCCCTTTAGGGTCTTCGACTTGCCGGGTATCATTTTTATCCAAGTCCCTAATTTTTGCCTGGATTGCTCTTTCGAGTTTTCAATCCACCGGGACGCCCTAAATTTTGCCTAAGTCGCCCTTTAGGGTTTTCGACTTAGCGGGATTTTATCCTCTTTTTCTAGGCATAGCATTTTTGACCGAATCGGAGTTCACCGGTCACGGTAAATCCGCTCCATCCACGGTTGTTAATATTAGTGCTCCGCCAGAGGAGGCACTCTTCACGACATATGGCCCTTCATAGGGTAAGGTCCATTTGACGCGGTGGTCTTTATGGATGGGTAATATTTTCCTTAACCCCAAGTCTCCCTCTTCGTGTAGGCGAGGACGATTTTCTTTGTCAAACGCTCTCTTAATTCCCTGTGGATATAACTACCCACAGCCACACGTTTCCCTTATTCGAGGTTTAGCTAATCGAGCCTAGTTTACACCCATTCTACCTTATCCAGATTAGCTTCCTTTATGATCCTAAATTCCGATTGATAGCCCCTCTTTGAAGCCCATATCCTTATGCAAATAGAAGTTTCCATCGAGCTCCAGGTCCAGGTCCTTCATAGGAGTCCGAAGTTTCACAATCCATTGGATTCTCAAGTATTGTTAAGTACATTATGAGTGGTCTCCTTGGGACTGGTAGCACCAATATATGTGGCTTTTCATTTTGTCCTTTATTCCCTTTTGATTTACCATGGACCCTGATATTTTCCAGATCTGATTCCATAGGTACACCTTGTGGGCTTTAGTCGTAACTTGAATTTCCTTAACTGATCCAACAACTTTTTGCCAGTTAGTTATGTGATCTTCTTCCTTTTGCGACTTGGTAATCGTATCATCCATATGAACCTCTATCTCCTTATACCCCATATTACCATAGTCCTTGGATAAGTTACTCCTACGTTCTTTAACCCAACAGGCGTTACCTTGTGACCAAAGGTCGAATTGCTTCTTGCCTTCTTCCCTGATCTGGAGGATCATATCTGATCTAGTCCTCCTTAGCTTTGGCTTGATTGGCGTGCATTCTAGTTTGAGTAGTGGTTTGTGCTTGCCGATGCTTGTGTCAAGTCCTGGCGTATCTTGGTATGACCATGCAAACACGTCAGAGTATCGTTGCAACAACTCGATCAGTCTTTCCTTTATATCCTTATCCAGAGAAGCACGACTTTGACCTCTTTCCTATCTTCCTCAGTTCCCAGATTGATCACATCCGCTGGTTCCTGATGAGGTTGTACTTCCCTATCCTTTTGCCTCAACAGTCTGGCTAACTCTTCGGGAAGCTCACACTCGTCCTCATCACCCTCTTCCGCTTAGTTAATCGATAATCCGAAGTCATTCGAGATTATAGCAGTGTCATTCTTAATAGGTTCATTTTTAAATTTGCATGGAGACGAAGATTTTTTATTTTTATTTTTATTTATCCCTTTGGGAATGAAGTGCTAGAAATGAAAATATTAAAAGAAGGTATATTGCCAGAAAACAAAAGAAAAAAGATCTTGATCGAAAACAAAATGCAATTTTATTGATAGAAATAATCCAATGAAATAAAAGGTGGCCCTACAAAGCTTTGTCCACTTGCCTTGGGCATAGCAAGGGACTTATTATTATTTTAGGGAAAAAGTAAATTACTTCGAAACAAAAATCATCTCAGGAATCCCGATGGCCCTCCAATCTTGAGATTTGGCATTCTTTTCTTCCTCTTCCACTAAGGCCACACGATCCCAAACTCCAAATCCCACACCATGGAAATTGCCTTCTAATCCTTCATTAGGCGGTTTGTAACCCAGCCCAAACAAGTCCTTCTCCTCAGGTGACTCACATTGTTTGCCCCAGTTTGTTATGTCTTCCTTACTAACAAGGGATTCATCCCCTATCCCTTCCATGGCATTGACTATTGCCCCAATGTGCCCCAGTAACGCATTATCTCTCAGATTTGGATCTTCAGGGTCTACAACACTGACATCATTTTCCTTTGAGTTGTTTTCGGGGTACCCCTTATTGTTATGTTGGTCGGAGGATGACTGCCCAATCTTTCCTGTCTTTAAACCGTTCTCAATCCTCTCTCCAATGATAACCAAGTCAGTGAATCCCGTTGAGACTGCCCCAATCATCCTTTCATAGTATAGTCCTTGCAGAGTTCCCATGAATGTATCTACTAGCTCGCTTTCCCGCAATGGAGGTTGAACACGAGAGGCTAGCTCCCTCAATCTCTGGGCATACTCCTTACAAGATTCGTTCCCTTTTTGAGGCATGTTTTGTAATTGTATGCGATCAGGGGCCATGTCTACATTATATTGGTATTGCCTTATAAAGGCACTTGCCAGATCCTCCCAGTTCTTGATGTGAGTCCTCTCCAGTTGTACGTACCAATCCAAGGATGCCCCACTAAGGCTGTCTTGGAAAACATGCATCATCAGCTTTTCATTTTTAGCATGAGCCCCCATCTTTCGGGAAAACATCCGGATGTATTTTTGGGACAACTAACTCCTTTATACATCTCAAAGTTAGGTGCCTTAAACTTAGGAGGTATGACCACGTCGGGCACCAGACACATTTCCAAGGCATCCACTCCCAAAATATTGAATCCTTCCACGATCTTCAACCTTTCCTCAAGTGCTTTGTACTTATCGTCAATCCCTCTCCTTTCCCTAACAGTGGTTCCTTTATTTTCGAGGGCCACTTGTCTCGAATTTTCACCCTCGTACGCGTAGTTCTCACGTGAAGTAGGTCTGTAAGTAGTACGAGGTGCCCCATTGGAAATAGGTGGAGAGACGGTTCCCTCGAGAGGTTGGTCAACAGTTTTGTGCTTAGTAGTTTCAGTCTCCTCATGTTCCAGATCATGAACAAACCCTATTAGAGCGTTATTGTCTTTAACATGGGAGGTAGGAGTAGGAACCTTCCTTTGATGGCTTGACTTGGTTCTTCTGGCTATCAAATTCTGGACGGCAAGTGTCAGTTGATCAATCTGGCTTTTCATTTCTACCACGTTCTCCTTGACAGTATCCATTTCTCCTCTTAGAGTAACCAGCTCCTCCTCCATCTGATCCATAGCTTTCCTTTGGTACGCTCGAGTGCGAGGTCGGGAAGTCAGATTGTTATACTTAATGACCCTGAGACGAAGTTTTAAAAAAATGATTTTTTGTTCCTTTTTCCTTATGTTGAATGCATGTTGGTGATGAATGTATGAATATGCATGATGTATGCTAAATAATTTTAAAATTTTATTTGGGGGGAATTCCAAAATCCATTGTAGTTATAGATGAATATATCCAAAGGATGAAACCCATACACATAGCATATCAAATCCAAATCCATTAGCCAATACCCAAATCCAAAATGCCTTCCAAACTTATAACAATAATTCCTCAGGAATAACCCAAAACAATAATCCCAAAATGGAAGCTCCTGAACTTAAGAAGACGTAAACTAAATATATGCCCCCAATGCCTTCCTAAAACTCCTCCAAGTACCCTTGCATTTCCCTATCCTCCTTGTGGTGAGATAATAGATCCTCACCAGGCACAGCTAAGTATTTAGGCTTGACCCTTTTTCCTTTTATGTTTTTTTTTGTTGTTTTTTTCTTTTTCTTTTTTTTTTCCATGCCCCTTGTAAGTTTTTTTTCTTCTCCTTGTAAATCCAAGTATATCGTAAGAGCTAGTTGAAAATCCTTGAAGGGGAAGTCACGTAGAGGAGGATTGTGCAAGAGTAGTTATGGCCTCTACCTTTCTAGGAGTCCCCAAGAGATCGAGGATCCTTCCATGCTTGTGTATAACCATCCCTTGAGCAGATTTGGCATTAAGTCTTAAAGGCTTTTGAGACTTTGTAAATCAGCACTTAGCATTCTGATGCGTAGGGTAGCCCTTTTATTTGAATCAATCTTTCCCATATTCCTACAACGCATCTTGAAATTCCCCACAAAAATGCATATATGCAAAAAAGGTTTTTAAATGCATGATGACATCGACATTTTGTTCTTCGGTTAAATGTTTTCTTTGGGTTAGGGTAAGGTGAAAATGCAAGCATGACCCTAACTAGGTAGGCTCCCTATAATAGGTTTAGATCTAAAGCTTGTCTACCCAATCCCCTCACATGTAGGACATAAAAGTTTGGACAGCATAACGACCCTATACTATACAGACTATACCCCTGTTTTACCATGAGAAGGAGCAAGCCTTCCTACGGTAATCCTTCGGGATAAGTCTCATCTGGGTAGGACCCTAGTAACAACCCTTGAGGGTTGAATACTTAGGGTCTCCATGAGTTGGTAAGGGGTAGGCTAAAAGTTCTTAGAGTCTCGGACCACATCCAAATTATCCTCTACGTTAGGGGCTAGCCCTTTCATGAGGACACCTTTGGAAGGATCTATTCTGAGTGTGGCATCAATGAATTGTTGGGGATGTCGCATCCCCCCCAAAAACATTTTCGTTCCACATCCTAATCTAGGGTTGTACTCCAAGCTTGGGCTTTAGCTTCACACATTATTTGCCCCAATCCAATGCATGATGACAAAAAAAATATATCATAGACAAATATAATAAATAAAAACCAATTATAAAATAAAATAAATCATAAAAAAATAAAAAATAAAAACAATAAACACCCAAAACAAACAAGGACCCTAAAACCTAAGGTTAGGAGGGACTCTCTTTAGGGAGGCGTCCCCAGCAGAGCCGCCAGCTGTCGCGGCCGGCAAAAAATTCGAGTCGCCACCATATTTTTTTCTAAGGAAAATAATGATAAACCTAAAATCCTAATCCTAAGGGTAGAGATTCCTAAGGTTCGGGAGTCAGTTAAGTGAGGGAAAGGTGTTAGGCACCCCTCACCTCCATTGTACTCAATGGGATTCTCCTTAGATTTTAGGGTATGCTTGTTTGTTTGTCTAAATGATTTATTTACAAAAGAATCCTAAGTTTTTTATTATTGTACTCGCTAGGGTTTACAACCCTATGCCTACGTACCTTCAATTTTGAAGGATCAGAGTAACCGTAGTTCACCTCCCCTATTCCTACCCCCTAATCCTATTCCTAACCTTAATCCCAAACTTAATCCACTATTTATACTCTTGGATAAAGAGTTTTATCCCCGCATCTATTGTTTATACTCCTAGATAAGGAGTTCTATCCCTTTATCTAAATTTATACTCCTAGATAAGGAGTTCTATCCCTTAATCTATATTTATACTCCTAGATAAGGAGTTCTATCCCTTAAATCCCGATCCTTTTATTTATACTCTCGGAGGAAGAGTTTTATCCCTTATCCATTGTTTATACTCTCGGATGGAGAGTTCTATCCCTTATCCATTGTTTATACTCTCGGATGGAGAGTTCTATCCCTTATCCATTGTTTATACTCTCGGATGGAGAGTTTTATCCCTTATCCATTATTTATACTCTCGGATGGAGAGTTCTATCCCTTATCCATTATTTATACTCTCGGATGGAGAGTTTTATCCCTTATCCATTATTTATACTCTCGGATGGAGAGTTATATCCCTTATCCATTATTTATACTCTCGGATGGAGAGTTTTATCCCTTATCCATTATTTATACTCTCGGATGGAGAATTTTATCCCTTATCCATTATTTATACTCTCGGATGGAGAGTTCTATCCCTTAAATCCTATCCATTATTTATAATCTCGGATGAAGAGTTCTATCCCTAATCCATTTTTTAGACTCTCGGATATCAAGAGTTTTATCCCCGAAACCCTTATCCCTTGGCCTATATTTATACTCTTGTAACCTAAGAGTTTTATCCTTAATTCTCATCCTTTATTTAGGCTCTCGGACCAAGAGCACTATCCCTTGATTTTATATCCCACAGAAAAATCCCTTATTTTTATTATTAAAATATTCCCTCGATTTATTTAGAAAACAGAAAATTAATTTTAATAATTTATGAAAAAACCCTATTTTATCCCCTATCCCAAAAATCATATTCCTTTGTTTATGCTCTCGGAAATTAGAGCTCTATCCCATGTTTAAAACCCTAGAAGTCCCTTAGATATCCCATATAAGATAACTTGAATTTTCATAAAAAAATAAAATCCCAAAGGTTATTATGCTAAAATTTATCCCCCCAAATTAATCCCGATAGATAAAAAAATAACTTTTTGAAATTTAAAAATAAACCCAAGCAAACAGTATTTTAATCCCACAAATAAAAATAAAATTCCAAAAAAAACCTATAACTATTTTCTTAAAAAAAAACCAAAACCTAATTTTATAAAAATCCCAAAATATCTCATCCCCTAAAGAAATTAGAAACAAACTCCATTATAAAACCTTGTTAACAATTTCAAAAATTTAAATACTTGACCTAATACTAGAAAATCCTTAAAATTCTATTTCCACTCCCTAATTAAAATTTAAACCCCAATTAAGTAATTAGATTAAGTAATTAACCTAATTATTTAAAAAACCTAAATTAAAACCTAATCAATTAATTAAATTAGGTAATTAATTTAATTATTAAAAAAACTTAAAATCTAAAACCTACTTTACCAATTAATTTAAGTAATTAAATTAATTATTAAAGAACTAAATTAAGACTTAAATCCTGATTAAATAAATAAATTAAGTCATTAATTTATTTATTAAAAAACGCAGGGGGGTGTAGTTTCTTTAAATAAGCACTGGGCTAAAAATGGGGGTGCCAATAGTGTTAAGGTGCAAGGCCCAACAACCAGGACCCAGGACCCCACAGAGTTCACCAAGGAGAGAGTCAATCACTTGACTTCTCTGGACCGTTTGATGTGGCATGCTGAGATTGTACGAAGATCGTTGGATGAGGCTACCATCATAAGTAATCCAGATAGAGGGACGCGGTCAAAAGTCAACGGATGACGTACTGATGGACCTTCTCTACTAGATAGGTCAACGTGAGCCTATCTAAGGGCGTGGAGAGCACCACGTGGCGCTGATCAGAAGCCTTACGAGCAGGGTATAAGAGCGAGGGCCTCTTCAGCCTTACTTCATTTCTTCCATCTCTTTCTCTCTCTTTATTTTTCTTCTCTCTCTCACGCTCTCTCCTCTCTCTAAAACCCCTCCCTTCTCTCTTCTCCTTACCGTTGCGGTGGGCCGTCCGGCCATCGTGCACATCCCTCCAAACCACCGCTATCCCCAGGTCTCTAGTTGAACTTCCACCGAAAGCTTCATCCAATATAAACCCTAACCCTCAACTTCATCCAAACCCAGAATTTCACACGAACCCCACGAACCCTAAGGGTTCTGGGAAGAACCCTAACCTACCCAGATGAACCCTAACCCTCAACCTTATGAACCCTAACCCTCAACCTTATGAACCCTAACTCTAAACTGACGAACCCTAACCCTAAAATTTCCAAAACCCACCGATCCTACCCCCAAACACTAATCAAACATAAAAACACCACAACAACAATGCAACAATCACGCGATAAGAGCAGCGAAGGGCAACAACCACGCAATAAATCCGGAAGCTAAGTGTTTACCTCTCACGCTGTGGTACTGTTCGTAAATTCCTATTTGTCTCCGTTTTCCTCGTCTAATCTCCTTCTTTGATTTTCGCAGGTACTCGAATGAGGTTTTGGACTCGCCGCCGCTACTATTCTAGGGTTTTTCTACCCTCGGCTCCAACCAACCTTCGTTAATTTCATCCTTAGTTTATATATAAAAAATTAGTCTTAGAAGTTAATTAGGTTTAGGTTTTCGATTTAGGAATTTTTGATCTGATGAGATTCGATTGATTGTAATTTGTGATTATTTTTTATTTGTTATGTATTTAGAATTAGGTTTTGATTGTAACTGATTTCTTATTGTAATTTGATTGAAAATATTAATGAGAATTGATTCTATTTTGTTAGACAAATCCAAATCCTCTTATTCGATTCACACTTCCCCTTTTTTTCGCAGATTTAGGGTTAGTGAATTGGGGGCGAAGGTCACTCACTCGGGTCTACTATTTTGACCATAAATAAGATAAAATAAATAATAATAGAAAAAAAATACTAATATAATCACAACTATATAAAATAAAATAACAACAACCCTTAAAACATAATTGTAATTATTATTAATAAAACACCAATCCTATTTAATAAATAAATAATATTAAGATAATTATACTACTAAAAAATATATATAAAAAATAAGGCAGCACAATGCAATTGATCCTAATATCTGACTCATCAAATCTCTACTAATTAAATTAAAATTAAAATTAAATAATAATTAGGTACTAATACAATATTATTAATAGTAAACCTCTAAGATTTAGATTAATTAATCCGACTTATAATTTAATTCTACAGACCCTTGACTTAATAAAAATGAAAGAAAGCAAACAATTATTCAATAAAGCTTTCAAAAAATGACCCAATAATAAAATAGAAAATATATATCATTTCTTCTAATTAACCCTAACAAAACCTAATTAACTCTAAAGAAAAAAAATTAATTTCCTAACATTTGACAATAACTAACCATAAAACAAAATTCTAATTATTAACTAATTAGTAAAATTAGACTAAAAACTTTTTAATTTCTAACTAATTATAAAAAACCCTTATACAAAACCAAACCCAAAATAGGCCTGAAAGTGCTAACAAACCCCAAAAGTCCAAATGACACCCCCTAGTAGCACCAAAGACTCTAAAAAGATGAAAAATTACTGGTCAAAATTTAGGGTACTACAACACATGTCCTAGGATCAATCTGATCGATCCTGTAAGTTACTAGAACTTTGTTGTTTTAGAATATCAGCGGTTGTTTACCAATTTTCAAGGTAAACAAATTGGCACGCCCAGTGGGACAATGCTAAACGTGTATTTGGAAGTTTATAACTTTTAAATAACTGTCAAAAGGAAGTTTTATAACTGTCCTTTTTTTGAAAATTTTTTGTTTCATTGGTCGAGATTTTTGGCAAACTTTATTGTATGCACTTGAGAAGTGGAAAGGTAGCCAGTTCAAACGAATATAAACCAAAGAGAAGAAACCCGAGGAAAATGGCATCTGGCCAAGGAAATCCAAATCCAAGTTCTACTGGGAAGAATCCTCAATCAAGCAGTTCAAGCGCTCAGAACAGCACCATCAATCCTCAAGAAATACCAAGAAGTACTGTAGTATCAACTCCAGTTCCTTCGACAGCAGGGTCAACAATGTTAACCATGGTGACAGAGCCAGCGCCTTCGACAGCAGGGCTAGAGGCGACATATGTGAGGCCTTACACTCAGCCGGTCCTGGAGTACATTGGCCCATCAGTGACAAATCCTCAGACTCCGCCAGGAGGAGGTTCGACGTATAGGCAATTTCCTCCCCCAGGATTTTCACAGCCTTTGCCTAGGAACCCAATCTATGGCATGCCAACGACAATGATGCAGAATTTGCGTACTGCACCCCCAATATTTTCAGAGAATGTGATATTTTCCCCTTTGCAGGAGTCAGGCTCTGGAATTAACATGGTTCGAAATAGCCAGTCCATAGGTTTGGGATTTTCTGCTCAAGGACCCAACTTAACAAATGAATCTGCAGCATATTTGAGGCAACAGATGGATGAGAGCAACATACAAATTATACATACTTTGTCTCAGACAATGGGATAAATTTTCCAGCCATTGATCCAGAATACTACTCAAACCAATCAAATGATGACAGCCCAGATAGCGCGTATAGCAGAATTCATGGGAATGCCCGCTCCTGTTCAACACCAAAATCAAGGAGTCGAGAGGAGGGAAAATGCTCAACAAGTGAATCCGGTGAATCCAGAGTTGGTCGAACCACCTAGGGAGGAGCCTCCTAGGAATCAAATACCTATACTTGAAGAGGAGGAACCAAGGACGGTGTTAGTAAACAGAAATCAAAATGCTGATCATGTGGTGAATCAGGTTCGACGCAATAATGTAGCAGTAGAGAACAATTTGGCAGCCATGGTCAAGAGAATAATGGCTCGAAATGGCCTGAATATGGGTTTTCTAGGCCAAACTTCACTTCGCCTATAGTAGACTATATACTCGAAGCTGAATTGCCCCCCAGGACAAAAGTACCAAAGTTTACTAAGTTTTCAGGAGATACTACAGAATCTACCGTCGAACATGTGGCGCGCTACCTGATCGAAGCTGGTGAGATTGCAAATGACGAGAGTCTAAGGGTGAAGTATTTCCCTAGTTCCCTCACTAAAAATGCATTTACATGGTTCACTACGTTACCATCTGGTTCGATTTGTAATTGGACCCAGTTAGAACGTTTGTTCCATGAGCAATTTTACATGGGGCAGACTAAAATCAGTTTGAAAGAATTGGCTAGTGTGAAACAAAAGTTCAATGAGCCAATATATGATTACTTGAATAGGTTTCGACAACTCAAGGCTAGGTGCTTTACACAAGTGCCTGAACATGAACTTGTCGAAATGGCCGCTGGTGGCCTTGATTACTCTATCAGGAAAAAATTGGACACCCATTATTTGAGGGATATGGCCCAGTTAGCTGACAGAGTTTGACAGATAGAGCGTCTCAAAGATGAGAAAGCTAGGGTGAACAAAAACAAGAAGGTAGCATACGTCGAATACCAGGAGGGCATCGAAGAATTGTATGACGAGCCTGTTAGGTTCGATGAAAGTGAAATAGATCTTGCTGAACTTAAGCAAGGCCCTCCTTATTCTTGTAAATTATTAGTCCCTTCAAATGGGAAAAACCCTGTCGAAACCGAAAAGAACGATAGGTTCCCAAAGAAAACATACACTTTAGACATCACTAAATGTGACGAAATTTTTGATTTGTTAGTTAAGGATGGTCAAATACTAGTGCCTCTTGATGCTAAAATACCACCTTTAGAGCAAAGAAAAAAGAGAGGCTTTTGTAAATACCATAATTATTTGGGTCATAAAACTTCTCAATGTTTTCTTTTCAGGGATCTGGTGCAGAATGCTATTCAGGAAGGCAGACTCAAATTTGGGGAGAAAACTAAGACCCAGATGAAAATTGATACCAACCCTCTTGAAGTAACTAAAGCAAATTACACAGAGCCCGAAAAGTTTAACATGGTCGAATTAGTTGAGGAATCTGACAGTAGCTCAGATAGTGTTAACACCAACGAAGCTCTTGGCAGGAATGCCACAGTGGTGGAGGTTACTGAAGACCTTACCAATGATGTTGTGTTTATTAGAGAAGTCGAGGAAATGGATGGCTGCCAGCTTGAGCATTTGATATGTATGGCTGTTGAACACTATTTTAGTACATCTGCTGAAGTTCAAAGGTTCGACGCTGAGGCTACAGTAGAGATCCATGCTGAAGCTGAAGCATCAAAATTATAGATGGTGACAAAAGAGACTGCTGACCATTTCAGACAGATGGACGAGGCTGCTGAGGGCCTTGATGTTAACTTCTCCAAAATGCGCTTAAAATATGAAGTTGACATAAACATGGTCAAAGTGACTAACGGACAAGCCATGGATATTGATGAACAGGTTCGTCAAGAAGACTGCAACAAGCTGGCTTATCCCAGAGAAGATGAAACCATTGTTGATTTTCTCCACAGGTGCCAAGGAAAGAACTCTGAGGTCATGTTGTGCCCTCGATGCATTGCTATCTTCGACAGAGAAGCTGCTCATAGCCTCCAAGCGGGGAGAGAAGCCAAATCTGGACGTGAGAAAAGAGCTGCTCAAGGGCCAGGGCGTTTTGACCCAAGGAAAGCTACTAAAAAACAATATGGCCAAAGGTCACAAATGCCAAGGGCTAAGCAGGCTACTTTTAAGCCTAACAGTGATGTACCAACTGGAAAGTGGGTCAAACCAGTTGAAGCAGCAGGGAAAGGGAAACAGAGATGGAAGAATTTCGACGTGGCTAGAGGTTCTTCAATGGAGTACCGAAAAGAATTCAAGTCCTCCAATAAATCTGCCTATATTTCTGAGAATTACAAAGGCAAAAATCCTATGTCCAGGTCCCAGTGGAGAAGGGAACAGAGGCGAAGGAAGGCTTTGAGGGAAGCTCAGGCCAAAGATCAAACTAAAACTAGTACCAACGTCCTGCCTGCTAGCAATAAAGACGCTGGGACAAAAATAGCAAATAAGATGCCTGTGGGGTGTAGGTTATTTACTTCTAAGAAGGAAGAAGCTGAGAGGTTTGCAGTCGAAGCAGCTGAGGACGAAGATTCGACTCACAACTTTGATTCCGACTCTGATGCCTCTTTAAACATGATTGTTAATGTGGTCTTAGTAACGCCAAGAGAATATGATAGGATAACTGAAGTGGAAAACTTGGATGCCAACGTTTAGGATGAAATGGCAGCGCACCAACCTGTGTGCTACTATGTGATGAATAATGGCTGTGTCGAAGAATAGAATGCTTTCTTTGAATGGCCAACTGAGGCCATGAAAGGGCACTTGAAACCTCTGTACATTACAGGGAAAGTAGAGAACGTGGCTGTGAATAAAATCTTGGTGGATTGTGGGGCTACAGTCAATTTAATGCCACATTTCCTACTAAGCAAGATCGGTAAATTCGACACTGATCTTAATCCCCACAACATGGTCCTTTCTAACTATGTAGGGAAAATTGGGACCACTCTTGGTGTTCTGCAGGTTGATTTAACTGTGGGAACGGTGACAAGGCCTACCTTGTTTATGGTAGTCGAAAGCAAAGCTAACTATAACCTTCTGTTGGGGAGAGAATGGATCCATGGTGTTGGAGCAGTACCTTCGTCAATGCACCAGCGGATCACAATCTGGAGGCCTGATGGTATAGTTGAAAACATTGAAGGTGATCAAGGGTACTTTAAGGTGCCTGTTAATCATGTTGATGGTGTTGAGTTTGACAAAAATTTGGCGCATATTGCGCCTTGTACTCCAGCAGAATTTGATTTCACCCCAGATGACCATGCATTCTGCTCATTACACTTGCATCCAGTGGAGGGATTTCGATGGGACGGAGAGGTCATAAGGGAAGAAGGCAATGTACCATACTGTGGGGAGCCTATAGACCCCATAGGCTGGGGAAGTGAATTCAGTAACAATGACTGAATTCGACGCACTGCAAAGAATTTTAGCCTATGTGGCCGAATCTAAACTACAAGCGGCCTTAGAGGCTGCACACAACCACATGGCTGTCGAAGCCACAACTCAAATTTGTGAAGTAGGCCCTGGTAAGGACTTTGAGCCTGAACCACCTGATGGGTCTCAAATTGAAGACCAAAATCAAAGGCTTGATGCTATTTATGATAATGAGCCTTTGGGTTTCGAAAAGGATCCATTGTCAGACAACATTAAAATGCTGGCGCAAGATCCTTTGGAAGAAATTGACTTGGGTGAAGGGGGAGTAAAAAGGCCTACTTATGTTAGTGTTAATCTCGACCCACAAATCAAAGTCAAAATGGTCCAACTACTGAAGGAATTCAAGGATTGTTTCGCTTGGGACTATGACGAAATGCCTGGTTTGAGGAGAGAACTTGTTGAACATAAGTTGCCAATCATACCTGGGAAAAAACCAGTCAAGCAAAATCCAAGACGGTTTGCCCCAACAATCCTTTCAAAGATCAAAGAGGAAATTGAGAGGTTACTTAGATGCAAGTTCATCCGTACAGCTAGGTATGTCGAATGGCTAGCTAATATTGTACCAGTCATTAAAAAAAATGGTTCTTTAAGGGTCTGTATAGATTTTAGAGATCTAAATTCTGCAACCCCTAAGGACGAATATTCTATGCCTGTGGCAGAAATGTTGATTAATTCTGCTACAGGACATGAATACTTGAGTATGTTGGATGGTTATTCTGGTTATAACCAAATATTCATTGCTGAGGAAGATGTCCCAAAAACTGTTTTTCGATGTCCAGGGGCATTAGGCACTTATGAATGGGTAGTAGTGCCTTTTGGTCTAAAAAATGCTGGGGCAACTTACCAGCGAGCAATGAATTCGATCTTTCATGACTTTATTGAGACTTTTATGCAAATCTATATTGATGATATTGTTGTTAAGTCTTTTTCAGGAAAAGATCATTTAAGCCATCTTCGACATTCCTTTGAAAGGATGAGAATGCATAGTCTTAAAATGAATCCTCTCAAATGTGCTTTTTGTGTGCAGGCAGGGGATTTCTTAGGCTTTGTGGTCCACAAGAAAGGGATCGAAATTAACCAGAATAAAACCAAAGCCATTATGGAAGCAAAAGCGCCATCAACAAAGAAGGAATTACAGTCTCTCTTGGGCAAAATAAATTTCTTGAGGAGGTTTATATCCAACTTGAGTGGGAAAACGCAAGCCTTTTCGTCATTGCTTCTAGCTAGCAAGGATGGGTTCGACTGGGGGCAAGCTCAACAGGAAGCCTTCTACAAGATCAAAGAGTACCTGAGTCACCCCCCGATTCTCTCACCACCTTGTGGCAATAAGTGTATGAGATTATACATAGCTACGTCAGATAGAACTTTAGGGAGCATGTTAGCTCAAGAGGATGATGATGGTGTCGAAAGGGTCGTCTATTACCTTAGTAGAGTTTTAAATGATGCAGAAACTAGATATAACATGATTGAAAAATTATGTTTATGTTTGTATTACTCTTGTACAAAATTGAAGCATTATATAAAACCAGTTGATGTTTATGTTTCTTCTCATTATGATGTTATTAAACATATGTTGTCCAAACCTATTTTGCATAGTCGAATTGGAAAATGGGCATTAGCATTAACTGAATATTCTTTAACTTATAAGCATTTAAAAGCTGTTAAAGGACAAGTAGTGGCGGACTTTATAGTTGACCATTCTACAAATGAGACCCCTCTGAACTATCTTGAAGTGGAACCTTGGAAGTTATATTTTGACGGGTCGAGCCACATAGATGGGACAGGCGTAGGAGTGCTTGTTATTTCTCCCAATAAAATTCCAACAACACTTAAGTATAAAATTGAAGGCCGTTGTTCTAACAACAAAGCTGAATATGAAGCTTTAATTGCTGGACTTGAAGTATTGTTGGAATTGGGGGCAACTCATGTCGAAATAATGGGAGATTCAGAACTGGTCATAAAACAAGTTACCAAGGAGTACAAGTGCATAAAAGAAAACTTGATTATGTACTTTGTAGTTGTGAATCGACTGTTGAAAAAGTTCAACGCAGTTAGTTTTCGACACATCCCTAGACTGGAAAACCAGGTAGCTAATGACTTGGCTCAGATTGCATCAGGGTATAAAGTTTCGAAAGACAAATTACAAGATGCAATCGAAGTCGAAGTCAGAGGAAGGGTGGTGTCAGTAGGATTAGCCCCATCAGATTCGGAAGAAACTAAGCTTGGATACGCTGATGAATATAATTTTACAATCCTGGCAGTTGATAGCATAACTGACAAGGATTGGAGAAAACCTATAGTAGATTATCTAAAAAATCCAATATCTTCGACAGAAAGGAAAATCAAGTATCAAGCTTTGAGTTATGTCTTGTTGGGTAATGAATTATTCAAAAAGACTCCTGAGGGAGTATTGCTTAAGTACCTCAGTGAGGCAAAAGCATACTTGGCCCTTTCAACTATCCATAGTGGGGCATGTGGGGCACATCAGGTAGGCCATAAAACGAAATGGTTGTTGTTTCGACAAGGCATGTATTGGCCTACCATGTTAAAAGATTGTATTGAATTTGCTAAGGGTTGTCAGGAATGTCAAGTTCATGCTGGCATTCAACACGTCCCTGCAAGTGAATTACACTCTATAGTGAAACCTTGGCCTTTTAGAGGACGGGCTTTGGATTTGGTTGGAGAAATTCGACCAGCATCATCTAAAAATCATAAGTACATTTTGGTGGGTATTGATTATTTTACCAAATGGATCGAAGCTATCCCTTTACCAAATGTTGATCAAGAAGATGTGATTGAATTTATCCAAAAACACATCATCTATAGGTTTGGAATCCCAGAGACAATTACAACAGACCAAGGATCAGTCTTCACTGGTCGAAAAATGCAAGAGTTTTCTAAAGAAATGGGATTCAAGCTTCTAACATCCACACCTTATTATGCTCAAGCTAATGGCCAAGTCGAAGCGGCAAATAAAGTAGTTATTGGGTTGATAAAAAAGCATGTGGGAAAAAGGCCAAGAAATTGGCATAAGACATTGGACCAAATACTTTGGGCATGTCGAACATCCCCCAAAGAGGCAACTAATACTACCCCATTTCGACTGACTTTCGGTCATGACGCAGTTTTTCCTGTAGGAATTTATCTTCAGTCCATAAGGATTCAAAGGCATCATGAGATTCCATCTGAATCTTATTGGAATATGATGCTTGATGAGTTAGTGGATTTAGATGAAGAAAGACTCCATGCATTAGAGTTGCTGAAAAGGCAAAGAAAAGGGTGGAGAAGTCTTATAATAAAAAGGTCAAGAGTAAAACTTTTTCAGCTGGGGAACTGGTGTGGAAAGTGATCTTGCCTATGGATCGAAAGACCAGATCTTTAGGGAAGTGGTCTCCTAAGTGGGAAAGTCCTTTTCAAATTATGGAGGCATTCAGTAATAATGCTTACGAGGTTCAGGAGATTGAGGGTGATCTAAGAGTCTTGAGGGTAAATGGGAAATATTTGAAAAAATATAAGCCTATTTTGCAAGAGATTCATATTAAGACATAAGTTTATTCAGATTATAAAAGTCAAAATAGGCCATGTGAGGCCAAAATGGCATTCAAAGGAAAGAAAATAAAGTACAACAACATGAAACCCAGGAGAAAGATCATTCATAGTCTCTCCAATTAATAGAGTTGAGGAAGGCGACATAATCTTCATCAGCTTCATCATGAGAGTTTTGTGCTTTGGAATGCCCTTTCTTGGGGACCTTCATCTTAGTTTCTCGCTTCTTGGGGTGAGAGGTTGCTCCAGTTGAAGTATCATTGTAGGCAGTAGTTGTTGCCTCAGCTTTCTTTGTCTCCTCAGCCACCTTCTGGATCACCGCCTTCTTTGAGGAAGTACTCATGCTTGCTTCAGTGGGTGCAAAATATGGCTCATGTGAAGAGGATTTTATAGAGGCAAAGTCTTGTAACGATTGACCAGTCAACAATGGAGAAACGTGAAATTGCTCTTGGGAATATACCCTAGGGTTATGCTATTAATATTCCTTTATGGAATAGGAACTTGTGCCGTTGGAACACTAAGCTGTTAAAAGCTGCGTTATTTTCATGATTTCCAAGAAAAGAGGCAGAGTACTTTAATTACAAAGATTAGCAAAATTTAAGAGAAAATGCGCCATGATTTTATCAAAAAATTTGCAAGTCGAAGAGTTAATAGCAAACAAAAGTATTTAGATAAACGCCAGGGGGCATTGAGATTGTCTTTACATAGGGCCTCAAAAGGGCCAACAAACATGATGATAAAAAAGAAACTACAAATAAGAAATCATAGGACAGTAAAAAAGGGAGCTTCGACTTCAACTCAAGAAAGTTGACCTTGTGATTCTGAAGGCGTTTCTCACACAGAGCTTTGTTGAGCTTAGCTGCTGAAAGTTCCTTTTCAAGCGTTTGGGCCTTATCAAGGAAGTCTATAGTGCGCTTTGGCTCTCAGGCCATTTCAGTATCGTCGAAGTCTTTCAGCTCAAGATTGCGCTTTTCAGCGTTAGAAATCTTGTTTTGCAGTTCTTCAATCTGCTGCTTCCAGGTATCAATGTCCTTTTGGTTCGACTCTATCTCTGCCTGCCTTTTGTTTTGGTCAATCTTCAGACTTTCGACCTTAGCTTCTGATGCGTGTGCTTCATCCCAAGCTAAATGTTCCAGTCCAGTTGTAACTTCAATGTTGTGTTAGATCTTGGGAAGAAGTTTGAAGTCCTCAGACATCTGATTTATTAAAGCAGTTAACTTCACAAGGAATTCAGACACATCTTTACTAAGAGTCGAAAGGTCCAGTTTTTGGAGGCTATCTTTTAGGAAGAGAGGAGCAGTTCGATCTAAAAGTAAGACATTGTGGATGTCTCCCTTGAAGAATTTGTCTTTGATCTTTTGAAGGATAGGGCTGGCAAAGTCATCTGGAGCTGGACCCTCAGAACTGGTCGAAGTACTAAGGCTAGTACCTGAAGAGCTGTACTTCTTCCCAAGTATCATTCTGGCATACTCTTGAGGATTTGATCATTTGAGGGCAACCAATGGGTTTCCAGTGGGGGATCCTCCAGCAGTCGAAGTGACTGTAGGCCCAGGAGTTGGATTGTTGACAGGACCTGTTTCAGCCACAGGTGAATGGGTTTGATTTTTCTCAGTCCTTTCCCTCTCTTCTTCTTGTTCTTCTTCATTTTCGACCTCCTCTTCTTCTTCTTCAGTTGGCGGTCCTTCCACGTACATGGCAATGGTCTTTGTATGGTCGAGAGGTTGTTGATTAGAAACATCATCCTCTTCATGTTCAGAGCCATCGGTTTGGGATTGTTGAGTGTTGGTCCTGGTGGGCGAGTTTTTGTTGGTTTCATCTGCCTCAGGAGGAGGAACTGTAAGAGGAATAGGTTGGTTAATTTCGCTCAGTGAACTATCTCCAGAACCAAGGTCAGAGGTAGGGTGATAAGTTGGCTCACCTTGGCTATTCAGGATAGTTGTTGCAAAGCTGAATGAAGTTTGTGGTGGGTTAGAACCACCTACATCAGCCTGGAGATCACAAGTAAAGAGAATAAGATTGAAAGAAATCTAAATAAGGAACGCAAATACTGAGTAAAGATAGTATGCATACCTGTACAGTTACGGCATCAGGACTTGAGTTTGCACTCTCAGGATCACCAACAATCGTTTTCGACACAATCTTGGAGAGTTGTTTCTTGACACCACTATCAGCAGGTGTTTTCTCAAGAATTCTGGCGGCCTTTGAGGAGGATTGGGTGGTAGCTCCAAAAGCTTTGGTAAGCTTCCTTTTCTTTTTAACCACTACCTCCTCGGGGGATTCATCATCAGCATCTGAAGGACAACTGTTTGAGCACTTTTCTTGCCCTTTTTTGAAGGTGTTGGAGGTTTTCGAGCAGTCTAAAAGGTGATGCAAATATTAGAAGTTGGTTACACAAGAAGATGTAGGCAAGGGATATAAAATACCTTTGTGCCTTTAGTCTCTTTTTCGACTCCTGCAACACCCTTTGATGAGCTGGTCTTCCTGGCCATAGCTGAAAGGCAGATGATTATTACAAGATTAATAATTGAGTGGTTGGTTAAAAATCACAAATCGAGGGCCTCAAACCTTCATATATTTCGGATTCGACACGAACATCCTCGATCCCTATATGAAGGTGTCCTTTGAAACTGTCCAGCGTATGTTTAGTCGCAACCACCTGTTGGGCTTTCGGTTGGGACTGCTGTCGAAGGAGTTTTAGGTGCTCACCACAGACAAACCAGTCTGGAAATATGGGGCAAGTGCCACTCCAAAATCAGCGTTAGGCAGTCGAGGGAACTTTGGAGGAAAGAGTTCAAAAGCCACCTCATAACGTTTCTCAAGAGGAACGTTTGAAGGGATTTTCAACTGATCCATTTTTTATAGAAATTTCTCCTTCAAAGTGACAGCAGCCTCACGAACGGTTCGACTAATATCATCTGGTCGATAGACAGTTTCAAAGTACTTTTGGAAGGCCTGAATTTCTTTGACATGAATGAACTTACTCTTCTTGGTCTTCTCCTGCACATCAAGAAAAGCTTGGTCAATTAATGAAGAGAAGGCAGCAACATCAAGAAATTATTCACTAGAGTACTTCGACCACCAGTTGTGAAATGGTTTAGTGCACAAAAATGTGGGTCGAAAGTGCACAGCGGAAAGAGTTGCTTTTCTCACGTTCCACCGGTCGAAAGCAACTGCAGCACTTCCCTCATCAAAACTGGCAGTATGAAGGACTACATGGCCTTTCTTCCCATACAGACACTTGGGGAAAATTTGAGCCAACCCAAACTGTCGAGAGACAAGATTTGGTTGGTAAGCAATCAAGGCTGCCACATCTCTTCCAAGATTCAGCCTCTAAATTATAAATCTAAGAATAAAAAAGGCTTCCCAGATTAAAACAGATCCGACATCGAGTTTGTTGGATGAATCGGGGAATGGCCTTGTAAACCACTCAGATCCACATTTTCTTTCAGCAAAAGGGGCCATACTGGGTATGAAATCGTACCGCTTGGCGAACATCATAATGTAACTAGAGAAGGCTCCTTTGAGAGTTTCCCCATCATCAGTGGGTGTGAGCTTCACCAGGCGAGTACCTTCGACCCTCCTTTCTTTGATTTCAGCAGAGTCCTCATCGACTTGCCCTTTTCTGGGAAGGCTAGCTTCAAAAGTTGCATTAAGCCACAATTGAAGCAGCTAGAGGGGGCCATTCAAGTGAACAGTACCCTGGGCCTCCAAGTCTTTGAGTCGAGCCGCCCCTTCGCTGAGAGACTCATAGAGGTTTGCCAAAATCAACCCACTAAGGCAAACTCCTCTGTTGTTGTAAAGTTGGTTGACCAGAGTGAGATATTTCTTGGCCACCTGCAGGGATTTTGAGCAAAATACATACCTCGACAACCATACGGTGAGGAATGCAATGTGTTCCTTGTCAGTTATTTCTTCAGTGTCACGTTTGTGGTAGTTTATGAAGTGGGTGTATGTAAGCTTGGAGTCAGAGATCCCTATGGTATCCTCTGCATCAGTTTCAGGATCATATGAAATGCCATCTGGTCGAAACCCTGCAATGGCAGCCAGGTCGAAGAGTGTGGGGGTAACCATCCCACAAGGAAGATGGAAAGTGTAGTGGGTACTATCCCAAAAGTAGAGTGAGGTTGCGAGCAGGTTCAAACAATAAGAAATATTGGTCTTTGACAGCATAAGCAGATCATAAATTCCAATGGTTTTCCAATGATCAGCTTTGACCTTTTCCATTCTGGACATCCAGAGGTCAAAATCCTTTAACTGGTTAACAGCTCTTACCAATCTAGTACCATCATGAAGATACCTAAGTTCCATCTTAGTCAAAGTGGGTGTATCAGGGGAAGCTTCATCTTCTTTAGGGTTACTCTTTTGCCCTAAAGGTCTTGATTTACGGTAAGAAGGGAAAAATCACTAAGCTTCTCATCAGTGGGTTTAACATCAGCTAAGGGGCCACCTAAAGCATAAGGTGTATCAGAAACATTGAGAGGGATCATTACTTGAGACTCGTAAATGCTCATCGCTTCCGCAAGAAGGGGTTCTGGCATGAACTGTTGATTCTTCACCACCTTAGGTCCTGGGATGTTGGCAAATGGCGGAAGGGTTTGCTTGAACGGTGTGGCTCTACCTTTTTGACCTTTTGTTGCTTGGGGAATGGTTTGAGAAGACGCCATTGTTGAAAGTTGAAGAAAATGAGAATGCGTTCTGGGTTTTTCTTGAGAGTTTGAAGAACGAGGAAATAAGTTGCAAGAAAGTTTGTAAGTTGGAGAAAAAGGGTATTTATAGGTGTTTGGAAGATAAAGGGACTGTGAATCCACCGTTAAAATGAATATGGTAGTGGGACACGTGTCTCCTTTTGAAATTGTTGGATGGTGGTGGTTATGATCAGACTGCAAATGTCTAGTTCCAAGAAAGGTGATGATGAAAACTGACCACAAATACGGCTGAAAAGACGTTTGAAGATTCACCATCATGACATGACGTCATAAGCATGGTGGAAAGAAACTAAATGGTTTCTAGATCATGGGTTGGTCAGTTATGTTTTTAGTCGAATGAGCAGGCGTCGAAAATTGTTTTATCAAAAAATGACCTTCCTACCAACACTGGCGAAAGGACATTTTTGGGGGGCAATTTGTCAGCTCCTAATTTCGACGCTGCATGATTTCAAATAGATTTGGCTTTAAAGAAGTTATTCTTTAAAGTATAAGCTAAAGGAGAAGAAGGCTTCGACCAAGATGTATTCGACTATATTTTTTGAAAGCCTGAGTCGAAGAAAATGATTTTAAGACTTCAAACATTTCTAAGTCCAAAGCGTCAATTCGACAGGGTAAAACGGCTATGGATAATGCGCTGCAGTTACAACTGGATAGTGGAGGGAAGTTCTACTATTTGAATTTGAAAAGAGGACAAGTGGCGAATATCCAGAAGTTGAAGACATGCAAAGTGCCAAGTGGCGTGTTCTAGGAGTAAACCGTCAAATGATGGTTACTTTAGAGTATTATAAATAGGTTAGTTCTAGAGTTAGAATGTGTGAAAAAATCGTGTTGTACAAGTAACTCTGAAGTCACTCAAAGTATCCAGCGTGTAGGAAAAGAGTGAGGCGAGAATGTACGTGATTGTAATCACCATTAGCTTTTATTGCAATGCCATTTTCTTTGAAGTTTCTGTTTTAGATCCTTTACTTTGAAATCCTTAAATTCAGTCTTTTACTTCTAAGCATTCTACGTTATAAAGTTTTACTTTGCAGTTTTACATTCAAAAGTCTTTACCTTCAAGCATTTACATTTCTGCAGTTTAAGATCTTTATGCACTTTTTTCCAGCATTTAATTCTAGTTTTTTTTATCAAACCTTTACATTCAGTTTTTTTCCTTTGATGTGTGGTTCGACTTAAACATTTCTTGGATTTCTGTCACTTTCATTTACATTTCAAAACACGTTCTTTTATTTATATGCACTGTCGAAATGTATACTTTGCTTAATTGTGAGGTATTCTAAATACACCCATAGCACATGTCCTAGGATCAATCTGATCGATCTTGTAAGTTACTAGAACTTTGTTGTTTTAGAAGATCAGCGGTTGTTTACCAATTTTCAAGGTAAACACGTGCAAGGTTAGTTTTAGATAGCTTCCATTTTGTTTCCAGCTTCATAGGATAAATAAGAAATCAGAAAGTAGTACCTAATTCCAACCATTGCGGTAAGGTGGTCGCGTCACCGACAAAAATCGCACGCTACACTAACATACTAAACTAATGGACTTTTTAACAATTACCCATTACAAGCTAACTTAGGGTACCATCTAACTTAAACAATTGGATCATTAACACAAGGCACAATTCGACAACTATATACTAGAACACAATTCAACTACAACATATAGGTCTTCGACAACAACATGTGAGCAGACTTCGACGACATGCTAAACCTCTGTCGACAATACTAGAGTTCGTTCCAATATCTCACAGAAAAAAATAAAAATATATTGATGTTGGAATTCAAAGCTTGTAACCCTTAATCTATTTCGTAATAGTGTTTTAAATTTGCCCCAAAAATTAGAATTTTTTCTAATATATAATATAATTATAATAGTTTCTGACATAATATTTTTCCCCCTGCATTTTTGTTATGAAAAGATAAAAGAAAATTAGAAAACTATAAAAATAATTTATAAAGTTATTCATAATTAAATTTAAAATATTGAAACAATTAAAACAACTTTTTAACATCTTTTAGTCTAAAATATTTTAATGGAATATAAAATAATAATAATATTTGATATAATATTTCTTTTTGTCTTATTTTCTGCAACATTTTTATTGAGAAAAGATAAAAAAAAATTGGATACTCCTATTAAAATATAATTTTAGATAATATATAAATTTACAGATCTTTATTAAAAAGACTATATATTAAAATAAAAAAAATACATAACTTTAAGAAAAAAAATTCTTATATTTTAACTTTATTTTTAATTTTAATATTATTTTAATTCTAATAGTAATAATGTATTTTGGTTTGAATTATTACTAATCTATAACAATTTCTTTTCTATTCCATAACACCTACCATTAATTAGTTTTTCTAGTTTTTTATTCCTTTAACTCTTAAGGCATCATACAAAAACATTTTAATAAGATTTTTGTGCAGAGAAATACTTACTTGCGCACAATCCCAAATAAATATTATATAGGCGCACAAAGATAATATAAAAAAATTAAAATAAAAAAAATTAAAATAACAATGAATGATTTGATTAGTACTCCATTTTTATTTTTTTCTAGTTGTGTGTAAGTGCCCAAATCACTTAAATTTGTGATTGTGTGTAAGTAAGACTCTGTTTGGTAAAACTAGTTGATAGCTGGTAGCTGATAGTTTATAGTTTATAGTTTATAGTTTATAGTTTATAGTTGATGATTGATAGTTGATAGTTTATAGCTTATAGCTGATGACTGTTAGCTGATAAGTTAATTTGAGTGTTTGGTAAATTAGCTGTTACACTAACTGATAATTACAAAATGACTTAAAATGATATTTTTAATTAAGAAATTTGTAATTTCATTATCTTATTATATTATATTCTTAAATTAATTTTTATTCGATAAAAGTAGATGTATTAATAACAACATGCAAAATAATTTTAATATATATGAAAAATTGAAGATATCATCAAAATATATAAATTTGTATATAAGTTTTATGAGTTTTGCTATTTAGTATGAATATATTGACAACACAATTCAATGAATAAAAGAATCAGCAAATCATACATGATGCATGGGTATTTCATAAAGCCATTTATGAGAACATAAAAGTAAAAGTAATCATAATAACTATAATTCATGACCTGGTTAATTTATTATTTCGTAAAATATAATTTTTTTCCCTAATTTTATAATAAAATTTTATAAAATACGTGAAATAATAACATTGCAATTTTAAATTTGGTTATATTAATCTAAAATAATAACAAGAATAAGTTTATTGTTTAATATTTTATAATAAAATTGCAATAATATTTTGAATTTTCTTCACCTTGTTGATTTCATTGATTTTCCTCTGATATTTCACTAACTTGAGAATTATCAACTCTATTTCTAAATTAATTATATAATTTATATTTAACAAATAAAAATAATTTCTATTAAAGTAAAGAAAAATAGTAAAAATATGTTATATCATTCTTTAAAATCTCTATAAATTCAATCTTTTTAAATCAAATTTTTAATAGTGAATATTATATATATATATATATATATATATATATATATATATATATATATATATATATATATATATATATATATATATATATATATATGAGAAAAAAGGAAATGCTGATATTACAACCATGTATCAGAATAAAACATATTTTTATTTTATAAATACTGATATTACATAGCAATTGTAAACATTTTGATTGGTTGCATGTGTAAAACTATCTTACACTAACAGTACACTACCATTAAATCATATATATATATATATATATATATATATATATATATATATATATATATATATATATATATATATATTTAAAATAATAAGAGCATAATTGGAATAAAAAGTCATAAGGTAAAAGCTACAAGCTCAAAAGCTACTTTAAATAGTTTTTGAGAAAAAAACTAAAAACTAGTTAAAAAAATTATAATCTAAAAGCTAAAAGACAGTTACCAAACAAAACTTTTTCATTAATGTGAACTGAAAAACTATAAACTATAAGGTAAAAGCTCTTTTTTGTGTCTTACGTTATCAAACAGAATCAAACAAGTCTTTTCCGTTAAATAATGATAAACGGTGTTAGAAATAAGGGACGTGGCAACTGATGTGGCGACAAAAAGGACATGGCAGAGATAAAATATTTGGGCTTGAAGCCCATGCTCTTTACACTAGAAGCTCATTCATCAAGATTTATTATAAGGTGTGAACAAGTGATTTATAAACACTCAACATTGTTATTGCAAATTTGATGTAGGACTTTAAGAAAAGCTTATGCAACAATTGTCCATGTTACCAATTCGCATACAGCCCTGCAGGAACACAAACAACAACAATTAAACATGAAACAAGGCAAGTTGCTTACACATATAACCCAAACAATCAGCATATACATATTTACATTATCACCACCAAAACCAACCAATTACGAAATTGTGCTGGGGAACGGAATATTTTTGTGTTTGAGAATGAATTGTCATAAATTTCTAGTTTGAATGTGCATGAGCTAAATTTCTGTCATGATCTATTATGGAAAACTATGAGCCAAAGAAAGAGATGTGGCTCAGTTTGAGATTTTTTACCGACATTTGGATAAACTTGTAGACTTACAAAACTAACAGATTATGCATGCAATCAAAATTTGGTGTGATTATGTGTTTTTACCTCAGTTTTACACATGTTTGGCTGTGTTTGGACCATGCTTCGTTGGATCCCACAACTAGTAATGCACACGTCACTTACAATTATTACACTGTTAGATTTGTGAAAAGAATCAAAGTTATTATAACAAACTCACTAGATATAAATAGTATGCCATAAAACAAACAAGGCTTCAAACCATAATGTTTTGAGTCTCTTCAACATTGGTATTTTACAGAGGCTAAATCAAAACTTCAAACCACTCACTAAATAATTACAATCCTAAAAATATGTCTTGTCTTCTTTATAAAATAATTATTTTTAGGATTGTGAAAATTACAGAATGATTCTACTGCAATAAATATAAAGAAGACAAGATATATATTTTTAGCCCAATTATTTTTAGGATTATGTGCAACAAGATTTAGCAAGCAGATTCTCTCCTGTTTTACAAGAGCAGCCTCGGATGGAGGAAATTTTGGCAGCCTGTTTCCTACTCGGCTTCTCATTGGCAAATAAAGTTTCCTACTCTGTCGAATAACGAGTTATAAGTAGCAGCTTATATCCCAAGTGGCAAATAATCAACAATTTTCTGTGAATTTCAAGTTGAGTTTTTCATAAAGCTTCTTTCTAGTTGCACTTATGATTCCACTAGTGCAAAGTGACGAATGTAATTTTAAAATTTATACCCATTATGCAAAAAATGGGTGTAAATAAGAAATTTGGTGGCAACTTTGTAAATAAAATGTCGTTTTAAGTATTAGCACGTGACAATAGACACTCTATTTTTAAAAAAGGGTGTAAATTCAAAATGTTATTATAATAAATTAAAATTATTATTATAGTCAAATCTCTATTACTCCCGTTAAAGATAAAACATGTGTAAATTTATATTGGCTGAAAAAAATTGTTTATTTTAATTACTCTAAATATTAATCTTAAACGTATTAATAAACCACAATATATTTTATGAAGTGTTAATTGGATAAATAAATGAATGAATGAGTGTAAATTTATTAAATTAATATTGTGTAATTGCATCGATCAAAACGAAGCCCTTTTGAGAAACCTCATTTTTCTAAACCTATTCTCTTAAACGCCAAGGGTGTTTATGTTCTTGCATTAAAGATGGTTCCTTTCAAATTGATTCCTTTCTTTATTTCCTTATGTCTACCATCCATTTTTGATATCGTTTTTGTTTTTTTCTTATGCTGTAGTAATTTTTCATCTCTCTATCTATCTCTTCTTTCTCTCACTATTCCTTACCCCGAGTCACTCACTCAATTTCTGCCGATTCTCACCGAGTTCGATTGCTTATAGAATCATTGCTCCTTCTGACTATGTCTTCCGCCTCCCTTCGCCGTTTTCGGCGAATTCATGTTGTTCAGAGTTCGAGTTGTGGTTGATTCCATGAGGGAGTGTTAGCATGAACAATCTCTATGAACAACCTCACGACATCAACAACAACAACAGTGTCAAGGACGATAATAACAAAGACAAAGACGTTCTCGCCGCCGGTTATGCCTCCGCTGACGATGTCGTTCCGAATAACTCCGACAGGAACCGCGACCGCGAGCGTAAACGAGGTTCGATCAGCGTTTCTCTCTTTTTGGTTAACCCTTTTATGTTTTTATATTCAATCTCAGTAAAAAAATATAGATTTTCTTATAATTTTATTTAATCCAATAATAATAATCGATATTGATTAATTTGGTTGAAATTAAAACTTGATTATTATTATTGATTTTGAGTTTAAATGAAGTGTTGATTTGTGTGTGAATTTTGGAATGGATCAGGAATTCCATGGACGGAGGAAGAGCACAAGGTTTTCTTGGTTGGATTGCAGAAAGTTTGATTTTTGGGTTAGTTTTAAGCAGCAATTTACACATATGATGTAGGTAGATGTTTCATGAACACATTTGCCATTTCATATGAATTTCAGTATTTTTCTTTTGGTATATTAGATACTAAAGCAGCGATCTTCTGATTTCTTGTAATGATCCAACTTTTGTTTGTGTGTGTTAAATGATTGTGTAGCAGTTTTAGATGAATGATGATATTATGATCTAATGTAAAAGATTGTGTTAGACTTCTAATTATAGGCTGTCATCTGGTCTGTTATGATGTTTAATTTTTGGATTATCTTTGTGTGAATTACTTGGTTCTGCTATGATTTTGTTAAGATGCATGTCATGATGCTTATCATTATTGATTTATAAAATGAATCAAAATTCTTGAGAAACATAAGGATTATGTGGTGGATTGATTTTTGGGCAATCTAAATATTGGAGATTTTGTTCAATTCTCACATTGTAGACTTCAGACATCCCTGAAGATGGAGGTAATCATTAATGGAAATTACTAATTCTTTTTCAGTATGTTAATTGGACTTGGTATCGACCTTATCATGGATTGTTTTTCAACTCTACATTTTCACTCAAAATTAATTCCTTCTAGTTTTTTTAATGCAAGGTGTTTTTTAGGCTGTCCTTCAAAATAATTGTGTGTATACCCAACATCGATGAAAATTAGTTACATGTAGCTCACAGAAATTACCTTGTTTGTAGGTAAAAAATGCATTGCAATTTTATTCTACTTTGCCATGTGTTTAACTTCACAGAGAAGGACTGGGAAGATATTAAGTTTGGGGTGGATAATCAAGTAGACTTCTATGCTGTGTCATTTGTCAAGGATGCTAGAGTGGTTTACGAGTTAAAAGAATACCTCAAAAGTAATTATTTTCTTGCTTTCTAATTTCCTTTTTATGCTTGTTTATCCTGGTGTATGGGTCTAGTGTGCGTGTTTCTTATTTATTGTTGTATTTATCCTTTTAAGAACATACTAGTTGTACATTTTTTTTGCATAACACAATGCTGATATACACGTGATTGTAAAAATTGAAAGTGTTAATTCCATACCAAATCTTCACTCTATACTTTCAGCTTCAGATGGGGTTAGTTCCTTATTGTTCAGATTATACTATTAAGGCAGCCTTCTTTTTCTTTCTTTCGGTCCACGTTACCACTGAACATATAAAAACTGGAACTAATTTTATTTAGGGAGAAAAAATATTTACTATGATTAATAGTTATATACTTCAATGTGAAGCCTGTGAACATAGTCCTTGAAAAAGAAACTAAAAAATAAAAGTGGAACTTTTCAAGATATAAATATGGTTGTCCTTAAATAGAACTGTTGAAGTGTTGAGTTTGCTGCTTTTGTGGGTTTATTTTTCAAATTTTAACCAAGTCTCGTATTCTTCACAGGACTTAAGAAGAGCATACTATAGTTTTCCCCAAATATTGTTATAAATTATGCATAACGAATTAAGTATGCACTTGATTAATGCTCAGATTTTATATGCTTACATTGATATTTGTCCTTTCCAATGCGCATGCCATTGTCCACATCATTAACTAGATGTCTAATAATTGAAGTTAGTAGTTCTTTTCATAATGCCAGTTTACAGTGGTTTCTATGCTGGTACTTAATTCATTATGCATTACCATTTTGGAGGGAATATTAGGTATTGCTTGAAATTTTAACATTTTGCTACAAGATTTCATTTTCTAAACATCAGGCTCTTCATATATATTTAAGACATGTACATGGAAACTACATAAAGCATATATATGCATTTGTTTCAAAGGGTAAACAAATATGAGGTATGTCAGACTTATAAAAATTAATCGTAGATATTTTTTATGAGTAAATTAACAGTAGATACCTTTTTTGTTAATATTATACATCATCTGCATAATATTTGCAAATTTAAGTTTATTTTCAATTGATATCAATTTTGTATTACAATTTCCGTTTTCAGTTTAAAGTAGAAGATTGAGCATTTGTGAATAAAAGTCATATTACTGATTAAGATATGGATAAAAATGGTGGATAAACAATCTCATTTTAATTATATATTGAGGAAGAAGAGGGCTAATAAAGCTAGAATAAATAGAAAGAACATACTTGATGAAAAGAAAGCAAAGAGATTTAAACAATGCTCAAAGAAAACAATTCATGTTCTGATATAAGTCGTGGCAAAGGAGTATAGTATAAGATTACCGATATCAGAACTTTCTACAAACATTCCAAGTATCAATGATAATATCAAATCAAAAAGGGTATCATGCAGGAACATTAATAATTGGGATTTGGGAGTCAACTTATCTAAAAAGTTCTATAATATATTAGGTACTATAGCTTTAACATCTTCAAACAGCCTCCAAATACCAAATGCCCAAACCAATGAGCTTTTTGAAGGTGATAGTAGAGATGATCATATGGATGATTACTCTGAAGGTATATCATTAATTATACATTATTAAAGATTATATTTTCACTTCATAATCGTCTATATTCAAAAGATGCTATTTTGTTTTAAAAGGTTACAATTTAGATACAAACACTAAGAAACTAATTTGTCAGAAGTATAATCTTAAACATCTAGTTTGTGCCCAACTACTTGGATTAGTTGATTTATGTGATTAATCTGTGAATTTCTGAGTTCAAAATATTGATTGATGATATAACACTAATAGTCAATTACACACGTTGATAAAGGAATGGATTTCACACCGCTAAAAAACGATGTTATGAAGATCTCACCTGTCTAATTTTGATCATGGATCTACATGGTTATATTTATCTATTGAGTCTTTGATTATGCTAGTCTAATTCCAATCAATTGATCTTCAAGAAGGTTTGTCAATACGTGTAGTTGGAACAAAATTTAGTTTTGGTGTCTATAATGTTATGGCATCCCTGAATCACTGACCATGTTACTGTTGTATTACTCAATTTGATTGAACAATATGGCATGTGCTGGTATATTGATTGGTTATGATTGAATAAGTAATTTCCTTTGATAGAGTTTTTAATGTTAACAAACAATAATCATTATTTGCAAATCATAGTATTTCAATTGTTCAGACTTTCATATGGAATTAGAAGTCAAGTTGCTATCCTTTGTTGCAGGACTTTATCATTAGAGGAAATTAAATTTGGGTCACTAAAGATCGTTGTCACCTAGCATCAAGATGTCGCTCAAATCATTTGAACATACCGCAATACCGACAACGACACCAAAAGATAACTGATCCTAGTACACTCTTATAGTTTAGTGCAGTTTTGGTCGGAATGGGATTAGGCAGAAATCATTTTCTATGATGATTTTCATATAACTATGCTTCCGCAAGATAACGACTCTGTCAATATCGGTAGATATCTATTGCAATGTGTCTTTGTGTTATGTCGTCATGGTTGCAACTTCCAGACATGTGCATATTGTCGAGTTCCATAAAAAATTGTAGTTATGATGTTGATTCATGTTATTAGAAATGTATTACGTGACATTCATTATCTAGACAAAGCATAACTACTGTACGTTTATGTGTCTCCTGCTATATTTTCTTGTTTCATTGGTATTGATAACTCAACGGTAAGTGAACAAAACGTTTATGTAGTTGTTTTGTATTGCATGTATTTATTGAAAAACATGTAGTTGTTTAACTTATTATATGTAAACATGATGTTAGGATGGTTGTTTTGGTTGTACTTTTTGTTTATTAAATGTTTAGTGGTATACAAAATATTTAATTAAAAAAAATATAGGTTCTAAATCTAATTAAATATAATATAATTATGAAACTAAAACAAACATTCTATTTAAAGAAAATAGGGTGTAAAAATGCAAACATCAATGGTAAAATTGAGTGTAAAAATGCCAACATCAATGGTAAAATCGGGTGTAAAATGTCAACATCAATGGTAAAATCGGGTGTAAATATGCCAACATCAATAGCAAAAATGGGTGTAATACACTGCGTTTTTACACCCTATTTAAAGAAAATGGGGTGTAAATTTGCAAACCTCTAAGGTATTCGCTGCCTATTTTACATCCGATGTTTATGCAATTGGGTGTAAATTCGTTTGATTGAAATGCTATTATTTACACATTTACACTCGTTTTCTATCAAATAGGGTGTAAAGTGGAATATATATACATCCATTTTAAACAAAAAAGGGTTTAATATACCATCTATAAATGTATATATTCAAAACTTTACACCCGATTTCTATAAAAAAGAGTGTAATATAACATCAAATTTACACCCGTTTTTTATAAAATAGGGTGTAAACTGGAATGTATATACATCTGTTTTAAACAAAAAAAGTGTAATATACCATCTATAAATGTATATATGTAAAAATTTACACCCGATTTTTATAAAAAAGAGTGTAATATAACATTAAATTTACACCCGTTTTAAAACGGGTGTAAATTTGTCAGACATTTCTCACCCGTTGAATTCACACCCTCTAATAACGGGTGTTAAATGTATAAAAAACGGGTGTAATTTTATATTTCTGCACTAGTGTTCATTCTATTGCATTTTTAATAGGATGGAAACTTTATAACCACTACAATAAAATTCATTTCTATCTGAATTTAAGTATTCGAAAAATTCATAACTTTTTACCTTATACTTTTTCTTATAAATATCTGCTATTGTTGCATGAGTAAGTAGGACATTATGAGCAACAATTTTGATCAACCCTGCTATGTATGTTATTTATTTTGTTAGGTTGTGGTATAGTATTCATGCAATAAAATTATTCTCGTGAAGATGCATGATTTGAGTATGGAGTCTGTGTTACAGTAGCAAGGACTTAAAGCTTAGTAAGTGGCAATATGTGGCAACTACATTTTCTATTGAAGTCCCACATCGAATTTGTAGTAATAATATAAGTGTTTATAAAACACTTTTTAACACCATAACTGTAAATCTTAATAATTGAACTTCTATTTTAAAGAACATGGGCATTAGCCCAATTATTTTATATACAAGAGTGTGAAAATTAATTATTAAATGTAATAATAAAAAATCATTCTGCCACCTCAGCTGTCACGTCCTGTCTAGGTATAGGTAAGAGACTAAAAAGAGTATTAAACCTATTTTCAACCCGTTTACAAATCATCATCCTACAATTCTCAAAAACGGAGGGAAAACCAACTATCTAAACAAAAAATCGATTATAAATACCTTAAGAAATGATTTTCAATCTTTTTTATTTATTTATTTATTTTAGTTTTTATTTTTTTACATTTTTCTTTCGTATTTCTGAATTGACAATGCTAAATGTGAATTGGTCTAATATATTATTTGAGTTTACTTTCTCCTTCATATAGTTAAAGGAAGAATAAAAAAGATATGTATTTTTGAAAAATTTCCTTATCCGTCTTACTTTCCATTCTTCAATTTTATTATAGGGAGCTTTTATAGTAAAGTTGTACAAATGACAACTTTGAAAAAGTCATTCGAAGACGGATCTAGTATTATGTGAGGATGTACAATCCTCATTCTTTTAATTAATCTAATGGTGAACAAATTTTTTAACAAATACTGTAATTAACTAATACCAAAAATCTTCAACCTTTGGAAAGGTTGAAATTTGCAAATTCCAGTAATGGTTTAATTTGTAAATACAAAAAATCTTGCAAATTCCAACAACTTATGATTAATCTAAAGGTTGAAATTTTGCCAAGATGGGTGTATTCACCATCTTCAATTACATCTTATGAACAAAAATTCCGAAAATCACCAAATCAACCAATTAATTCACAAATTATATAGCGTTGGAACCAGAATTTCACCACCATCTTAAATATGTATTCAAAATTGAAAAACAAGCCGTGAATTTGATAGATCAAAGCAAAAAAGTGGCTTGAAATTTAAACACAAACACTCTCGATCCGACTTGGTTATGAGGTTTTGTGAAAAACTAATTATAGAATCATGTTCGTGGTGAAATTCCGCTTATTCATTTGCTTGAAACAGTTAAGAGTCATGATTTTATCATTTTTTTGTCCTTGAGTTCATTCCAAAAATCACCAAATCAACTAATTAATTAACAAATTATATACCGTTGGAATCAGAATTTCACCATAATTTCAAACATGTATTCAAAACTGCAAAACAAACTGTGAATTTGATAGATTGAAGCAAAAAAGTGGCGTGAAAATCGAACACAAACACGCACAATCCGAATTGGTTATGAGGTTTTTTATGAAAAAATTAATTATAGAATCGTGCTTGTGGTGAAATTCCGCTTCTAATGGTGTATTCATTTGCTTGAAACAATTAAGATTATGATTTTGCCATTTTTGTGTTCTTGAGTTCATGAGAGTTTTTGAGCAGGAAAACCTGGACTTAGATGAGAAGTTGAAGATTACAGATTTTGATCTAATGGTGTATTCATTTGCTTGAAACAAATAAGAATAATGATTTTGCCATTTTTGTGTTCTTGAGTTCATGAGAGTTTTTGGACATGAAAATCTGAATTTAGACGAGAAGATGAAGATTAAAGATTTTGATCTATAAGGTACACAGAAGGTACACAGTAATGGTGTGCACCGTATAATTTTGCATGACATTGACTAATTCAACATTGATATTGACTAATTCAACACTGCTTTCTAATTGGATAAATTTATGACTTCACCAAAAAAGTTAATTTGATGACTTCACCTTAGAATTTTCCTTTATTATATCATATATGTTGTATCATAAGATAATACTTTTTTTCTACTTTACAAAATATAATTTATTTTAAATCATTATTTGATTTATGCACCCTTCAATATAAAAAACTGTATTTGCCTGGTCTCTGAGGTGTCCAACATCATGCATAACAAGTCATCTAGAGGGAAATTAACTTTGAAGATGATACAACCATGGCTTTAGATACTTTGGAGTGGCCTTTCTCCTAAAAATTTTTAAGTCATTTGGTTTTTGTGAAACTTCTTGCCATTGGATTGAGGTCTTCCTTGGATCTGCTACTTTACCTATCTCCATAAATGGATCCATGCATGGTTATTTCTTTGTACAAGAGGAGTGAGGAAAAGTGATCCAGTATCACCCTTGCTTTTTTGCCTAGTTAAGGATGTCTTGAGAAGACACATTACCACACTAGTGGATAAGGGAAAACTCGAGCGGATCAAAGCAATTAAGAATGACATGTGCTTGATCAGTTGGGAAGAAAACTTGATGATAAGTTGAGTCAAATGATCCTAATAGGATATCATTCGACTGGAGGATACAAGTTGTTCGAACCAGTGAACAGGTAGGTAATGATCAACAGGGACACGATCATAGATGAGCTTAAGGAATGCGATTGGACTAAAAATGTCAAGAAACATTTAGTGATAATCTTATGTGAAGAACCAGCAAGTGAAGTCAAAAGAGAAGTTCGACAAGAGAAGTCAGAGATCAAGCAAGATCAAGCAGACCTCAAAGAACAAGACACATGTCTACAAGGTTGCAAGAATGTGTGATTACATCAGATGATATGGTCAATGATGAAGGCGAGCTAGTACACTATTCTTTCTATGAAGATGTCGAACCAGTCAATGCATCCGAGGCATTGAAGGATTTGAAGTGGATGAAAGCAATGAATGAGGAACTAAAGTCCATCGAAGTCAACAACATTTGTCACTTGTTGAATTGCCTCAATATTAGAGGGAAATTGATGTGAAGTGGATATACAAGGTAAAGTTGAATCCCAAAGGAGAAGTAACTCGACACAAGGCAAGGCTTGTGGCGAAAGGGTTTTTTCAGAAAGAAGGAATCGACTTTGATGAAATTTTTGCACCAATTGCTAAGATGGAAATAATCAGGTTGGTTGTTGGTCTAGCAAACATGAACATTGGCAAATGTGTCAGATGGATGTGAAATGTACATATCTGAATGGCCCCTTAGATAAAGAAGTTTATGTTGCACAACCAGTTGGGTTTGGGAAACAAGGCGAAGAAAGGAAGGGTATACAGGCTGCATAAAGCCCTGTGTGGACTTAAGCAAGCTCCAAGAGCTTGGAATAAGAAGATAGATGAGTATGGAGTATATGTAAGAAGACGCAATAGTGAATTTATGAAGTGCACAAATGAGTATGAAGTATATGTAAGAAGAAGCAATAGTGAATTGCTTATACTATGTCTCTATGTCCACAACCTGTTGATAACAGGAATTTGCAAGAAGGAGATCGAAGACTTCAAACATGACTTAAGTGAAAATTTTGAAATTTCAGACTTGGGAAATTTATGAAGTGCACAAATGAGTATGAAGTATATGTAAGAAGAAGCAATAGCTCTAAGGAAGAAGGAATTTATGAAGTGCACAAATGAGTATGGAGTATATGTAAGAAGAAGCAATAGTGAATTGCTTATACTATGTCTCTATGTCGACAACCTGTTGATAACGGGAATTTGCAAGAAGGAGATCGAAGACTTCAAACATGACTTAAGTGAAAATTTTGAAATTTCAGACTTGGGAAATTTCTCATACTTCCTTAGCGTCGAATTCTTCAAGAGTAGTAGAGGCTTGATCACCAAAGAAGATATGCGGGTGAAATACTCAAGAGATTTTAGATGCAAGATTTGCAACTCAACTTTGACTCTAGCTGAGCTGATAATGCAACTGTAAAAAAACACAGATGAAGATGATGTCAATTCAATGCAATACATAAGACTCATTGGATCAATTTGATATCTTTTTCTCACAAGGTCTGATCTAGCATACAGTGTAGGTATGATCAGTAGATTCATTCAGAAGCCAAAGATATCACACCTAGCAGCAACGAAGAGGATATTAAGGTATCTAAAAGGAACTCTCGACTATGGAATTTTGTTTCCTACAGATGATGAAGTAAAAGAATGCAAGTTAGTGGGATACACCGAATCAAGTTGGTGTAGTGATGCTGAGGATAGAAAACCGACAACCGGCTATGTGTTTATGTTAGGTGGTGCTCCAATTGCTTGGAGTTCAAGACCCTAACACACATTTTCTCTCTAATTATTTGCTATTAACTTTCCTATTCTAAAGTATAGCCTCAATCTTGTTCTTCATACGTAAAAGTATTCTTCTTCTTCCTTATTCTCTCGTTTTCGTGTATATTGTTGTTATGTTTCATACATAATTTTCTTCTTGTTTGAGAGTTAATGGATTTTTTTTGTTGTATGTTGTTGTGTATTTCACATGATTTTCACATGATTGTCATATTATTTACTTCGGTTTCACATGTTTTGTTGTTGGTTTGAATATGCTTTAGGTTTGGATATGCTTTAGGTTTAGGTTTTGAAAAAGAGTTTCTCTTCCCTACGACCACTTTGACACCATCTAAACCTATCCTACTCTCAAATTTCAGATCCTTCTCTCAACATGAATAGTGGAAGCAAACTTGTCCTTGAGATTGAGGCTTCAAAGGAGGTTATTGATATGTTGGAGTTATGGTTGAACAAAGTCATGGAAGCAGAAGTTGTTAGGGATCACATGAAGGTTGTTGAACCGTCTGGTGGAACAGGCTATAATAAGATTCTTATCAAGAATGTTAACCCTGAAAAGATGAAAAAGGTAAAGGCTATTGTGAAGGACATAATGTATCTGGATGCAATTGATTCTGAATCAGATGAAGACCTTAAGAACTGCACAATTCAATTAGGCATAAATATTAAAGATCATATTATGTTTCACATGTTAACATGTTGATTTAATTTTTGTTGGATTACAATGTACTGCTAGTTAACCTTTGTTGGATCACAAGTTAACCTTGTATGTTGATAATTTTTTGTTGGATTACAATGTACTGCTAGTTAACCTTTTGTTGGATTACAATGTACTTCTATTTTATGTTAACATGTATTAATTAATTATTTCCTTTTTAGCCTATAGAGTTTGATTCAATGCCACAAATTCTTCAAAACAATGATGATAAATGGATGCCAGTCTGAGTATTTCACACAAAATTTGAGGTTTGCAGAAACTACAAAAAAATTAAATTTCGTGTGAAAGACATAGAAGACACCCATTTATCAAATACTTTGAAGAATTTGGGATTGAATCAAATTATATAAATTAATGAGGAAATCATTAATTACAAGATGCATGCAATTCAAAAAACATTGGACTGTTTAAGTTGTTTTTCAAGAGTAATTTAATTTTTCTAATTATTATCGCAAAAATCTATTTGAATGGTTGTATATGGTTAATGAGGGGCAGGGAAAAACAAGCAATCCCATATTTTATAATAAACTCCTACACATACCACCACGGTTGGAACATATGACTGTGATGAAATGTTAAAATGCAAGAATGACGTTGTTGGGATTTGAACCTAGGACCTATAAATTATTTCACAATGGTTGTTTTCTTTACACGTTATTATAAGGTGTACGCTGCCTAACTTATAACCACAGTCACTCGCCCGTTGTAGAAACTAACATACATACAATCACACGCTATCTAACAATGAACGTAAAATCGTCATTATGTGTCTTTCGCAACTGTCATTATATGTGTTTTCTGTAGTAGTGCTCAAATCAAATATAATATGAATGCGAAGAAAGATAATGTAATAAATATTGTGTACCTTTCAATGAACTTTGCTCAACATATTTATAGTGAATAAGAGATGTGAGGAGAACTGTAACACATTGTTGTTTTGACATTTTTGCGTCAGATTTCACATTTTCTATTTGCATTGGTCCATTTAGACAATGAATTATGAGGAAACATTAGAGTTTTGTTTGGATTGAAATAGAAAGTAAAAGGAAATAAAGTGAAAGGATTGGAAGTTTAAAGAATGAAAGTGAACAGAAAATAAAATGATTTTTCAATTGTTTGATAGAAGTGAAAGTGAAAATAAAGCAAGAGAAAATAATATGAAATATTTGATAAATAACATAGATACATTAATTATATAGTCTAGACATCAATAAAATATTTTTTTAAATATGAAATTAATATCTTTTCATCCGCATTGATTATCTTTATGTGACTTTCATCCACAATTAAGTGGAAACAAAATATGATATGGATCCACCAAAATTTATCAATCTTCTCGGTTCTAAAGTTTTTCATGTTTGATCGTTAATTCAGGGGTTCAACACGAGGTGACATTTTTCGTTAGATTCTTTCTTTATGAGCAACATACATTTGTGAGAAACACACCACATATTCACTCAAAATTTTAAGGTAATAAACGTGTGGATTCTCTCCCTTATAAATACTCAAGTCTCCATTTTTCTAATCAATGTGGGGCTTTTAACACTTTGTTTCTCAATACTTCTTAACGCACACTTGCTTTTTCGCAACATCCACCCTATAGTATAAGTCTATCGACAATGCTCCCCTCAAGCGAAAACTCTATCATCCACATATACTGATATTGTCATTGACACTCTTTCAACGGGACATGCCTCCTATCCACCGCCATGTGGGGAGGACTTTTGATACAAGGGAGCCTGTCCTTCACCCCAACCAAAAACTTATGATACCACTGTTAGGACTATCGAATTTGGAGGTCAACATGAGAGAACATTTTTACATTAGGATCTTTTTTTTTAATGAGTAACACACTATTGTGAGAGACACACCACATATTCATCTAAAACTTTAACATAATAGGAGTATGAGATCTCTAACTTATAAATATTCAAATATCCACTTTTCTAATCAATATAGAATTTTTTTTCCACACTTTATTTCTCAACACTTCTTAACTCACATTTATTTTTTGTCAACAAGTGATAATGATTCTAGAAAAAAGAGGTATTTATTCTTGTTTAATCTTTTCTTTCATAAACGCACCCACATACAATAGAATTCATAACGCAAATGTAGTTTTTGGAAGGACTCGAGATAATTTGAGTTTTTATTTTTATTTTTTCATAAGTCAGATTTTTAGTCCAATTTAAAACAGCTTCTTTATTATAATAAAGGGTATGTTTGTCTAAATTTTTTTTATAATGTTATATATATATATATATATATTTGTTTAATTTTTTTTATAAAATTTAAAAATATTTGATTTAAATAATTATTTTTAAAATATTATTTTAGATATTTTATCTTTTTATTATATTTTTTTAATATCAAATTTTCAAAAAATTATTGAAATTTAAATAATTTCAAATAATTTTTTATGAAAAATCTTTTTTTGAGATACATATTTAAAAAAAATTTGTAATTTTGACAATAATTTAATATTTAATAATGTATATTTATGTTATATGTCAAAGTAGTCTTTTAAATTATAATAAACGAATTAAAAAATATTAATATTCTAAAAAACACTTTTATAAAAATTACTTTTAAAGTATAAAGATAAAATTCATTTTTTAAAAGATAAAACAAAAGGCCCCAAAATTACTTTAAAACACAAGGGCCCAAACTTACTTTAAAATAACTATTAATGGAAGATGATTCTTTATTTGTAAATCTTAATGATTGTTTTTGAGCTTATTAAACAAATACAGGATAAATAAATATTCTAAGATCATACTATTAAGTATGTTTATGATTCTTTACTATAATGAAGCTTTGTTGCATATCTAACACAGCTTCTACAAAAGGATCGAGTTTATGATCACAATAAATTCTACGACCAACTAAAGCTATATCTATCGAAAATATCTACTATAGTTTTAATGATCGTAAACATACTTAATCATAAAAATAAAACTATACTTCACTGCTGCATTTAATGTGAGTTTAAGGGTTACTTTACTCTAACAGAAAGGAAAAAAATCCTAGAGCGTTTTACATTGAGGAAACACGAAAACAAGATAACGGTTTCGCTAGCTAGTCATTCCTATCAATCTCAACAAATATTTTAGTTATTAAGGGTGTATATGAGTTTGCCTTAATCCGTTATCTATCTTATTCAAAATTTAATGGGTTGAGTTTATCATTCAACCCGCAATTTTACGGTCAAAATTGAAATAAATTTACCCGTTTATTTACGGGTTGTGTCGAGATGGATTCACGGGTTACCCGTTTATTTACGGGTTGTGTCGAGAGATGGATTCACGGGTTGTGTTTCAAATAAAAAAATAATAATATTTTTTAGTTATAAAAAGATTGTAACACAATTCAATACAATTAGACTCATTTCTTACGCTCTATTGAAAGTTAGTTAGAATCTGTTATTTCCATTGTAGTTCATATTGGGCTTAGGTGCTTTATTTAGTTTAGGCCCAATAGTTATCATGTGTATATAAGTGACATTACTCTTAAATGGTTAATACAATATTCATTGAGTCAAGTTTAGGTCCAATGGGTCATTCTTTCATAAATACTTTAGTGTAATATGTTATCTAAGAGACCAAAATTTTTCTTTTTTATTTTCTTGTTCCAATTTGAACAAACTATTCTCCCGCCTTTCATATTCTTCTTCTTCCTCCCGATACACATCGCGACCGTCTGCATCACACTCCCACCACAACCATGGCCTCTGATCACGATTCTGATGAGTCACACTCCACCCTCAAAGAACCTATACTCCTAAAGAATCTCCGGCAGACCCAACATCTAATCCAAGAAATCCGTTCTACATACATCCTAGTGAAAACCCCGACGTTATCCTACTGGCGCCGCCGCTCGATAACAATAATTACCATAAATGGAGCAAAGATATGTGTCGTGCCCTCACTTCCAAGAATAAGCGTGGATTCATCAATGGATCCATCACCAAACCTTCTTCATCAGATCCAAACTCCGAGCTATGGGATTGTGCCAACATAATGGTTCTTTTTTGGATCACCAGAACCCTATCTTCTCACATTGCACAGAGTAAAATTTGCATCAACTCTACTCTTGATCTTTGGGAAGATCTTCGGGAACGCTTCACAAAAGGCAACTGTCATACCCCAAATTTGTCTTACCTGTGTATAAATTTTCATCTGTAAATCCATCCACTAACTATTATTCAGAAAATTTAAAAAATATCATGAGGATGAATTGAATCGAATCGGGTCTCATTTGAGGTTCATCAAGTCAGAGATGAGTATGGGTTGAAGTTCATTCATGGTTTTGACCTAATTGGTTAGTCAAGCAAGAAAGTGTTTCATGATCAGGCCAGGGTGTGTATGACCCAGAGTGGTGTGTGCTTGAGGTTTCAGTTAAGGTTTTTCTATGCCAGAACAAGTAATTTGTGTATGAATCAAGTCGTCAGGCTGTGCCAAATTCAGATGTTTTCATAGTGGTTCATTTGTGGCTTTGGTTTAAACTGGGCAGGTTGTGGTTAGAGGTTCTTTTGAAAGGTTAGGTGGCGGATGTGTTGTTGAAAAGTCAGTTGGAGGGCAATTCGTAACCAAAACCATTCATATCCATATTATCAATTCCCATTTTTACTCACCATATCTCATATCACAAGGTCCATTTTTTAATATACACGTTTTTGTCCATTTCATATCCAAATCTTCATTCCATTTCAATTATCCAAGTATGCTTCAAATATCCACGTTCTTTAAATCCACTCCATATATCCATCCATTTTCTTCCATGTCCATAATTATTTTCAATTACAGTTTTTTTTCTAACCAATTTCCACTTTTCAAATCCAATCCAAATGCAATTCATATCCAATTATCCATTTCTAAATTCAATTCAAAATTTTCATAAACCAAACAATCCATGTCCACTTTAATATTCATTTTCTTAACCAATTATCCGATACATTGTCCATACCATATGTTACAAAAATTCACAAAATCAGTGTCTCCACAAAGAATCATGTACATAAGTCCATCACATTAAGAGAAAGCCCATTTTATCCTCTTTTATACAAAATAGTCATTATCTTTTTTTCCATTTACAATTTGTATACCAAGCCCATCTATGAAGGCCCATTCTATATAGAATACAAAAGTCTTAATGCTACACCACATAAAAAAAACCACTTGCCATCACTTTTACAATTACAAATTTACAAAAGAAATAATAAGAAGTAACAAGCTCATTAACCTCACGCCAGGACCCACAACAAACCACCACCCTTGCCAAATCATGCAGTAATCAACTCACTACCATCTAATTAATTTCCACATTTAACCATCTTCCTGCACATGATATAAAGCTAAATTTCACACTAACCTTTCCAAGCTAATCTCCACATAATACACAACCATGACACACAAATTGTAAATAACCCTTACACGCGCATGCTATCACACACCGACCTGCCACGGTTTATACGAACCACATCATGCTTTTAATTTTCTGCAAGCCACAACGTCCCAGCCACGCACCACAATAAAGCTCCCGCAGCCAACATACATACTGCAAAAAGAACCAAACCTGTAAATTCACAAAATGACCAAAACACACACATATACATAAGCACCTTCATGCACACCTGAACCAACAAACCGCAAAAAACGTATCACCAAAATAGCCTGCAAACAACCACACCAGTTTCAGAATTGAGCTGTTACAATTGACCCGTTAACGTTTTTTCTCAATAATCTCACAAACCATTCAGCCGACCCCACGTAGCGTACACCAACGCAAAACCTCACAACACAACAGACAAATAATTTCACAACCATTTGCAACTGACCCCACAAGCTAACCTGCGCAAACGAAAAAATACGAAAGAGTGAAAACCTCAACACAATAAACAGCTTGTACGACCACCAATCCACAAATTTTCCAATATGTGAAAACGACGTTAACAAATAAAAAACGACAACAACCAAAACTCACCTCATGATTCTATAAATTGGGAACCTCATTCTCACTATGGTGGTCATGCTGAAAAGCCATTGTCACTCTACCAAAAACAAACGCGAACCTCCATCTTTCTCCAACAAACAGAACAACATTCTTCCAATTTCTAATCCTCATTCATATTTCAAACCCTAGACTCACCTTCTTCATTCCTCCCTCAACCTATTTCAGCCGAATCTGAAATAAACCCAGTAACACCAACCAAACCTTCCTTTGAAATCACAAACGAAAATGTTGCGATGAGAATCAGATATCAAGCTATTGATTAACTTGAATCACAAATCTTTAAATATTTACCACCGGTCTTTGATTTATCCAAAGGAAAGGTTAAAGATAAAAAAAAAACCTAAGAGATCTAAGGTTCGGGGGTTAGTTATACCTAGGGAAGGTGTCAGCATCCTAACCATCTGTAGTACTCTACAGAAATCTCTTGTTAGTACTTATGTTATGTAATACTGGCTTGCTAAGGGTATGTGCTAAGGGAGATACCCTAGGGGTTAGTATCTAAGTATACTCGTCAAGATGTCGCATCTTGTGCCTACGTATCCTGACAGGAGTGGAATCAGAGTATCCGTAGTTCTCCTCAAGAGGATGAGGAACTTCTTGACTGGTCAAAGTTCCAGGGGGAGGTAATGTCTGTGACAAGACACTACATAGAGTACGACGACTCTAAAGTTGAAGTTAAGTTAAAAGGGACGTAAATTTTCACGGTGAAACATTTACGTGGAGTGCGGCGACTCCAATCCTAAGGCTAGGATAAAGGGAACTAAAATGTCTGCGGCGAGACGTGGAGCACAACGTCTCCGAAACCTAAGGCCAGGGTTAAGGGAAGGTTCTAAAGGTTAGTCCTATGACATGACAGTCAATATAGGTGGCCTTTCCTTTGGAAATTATTGAGGGGAGATACTAACCTAAAGTTAGTTACCTATGTAAGCTACCTAACTGAGGCATATGAGCACAGGCAGTTATATTGTATAAGAGTGTAGACTGCTATTTTTCGACGACAATGGATTGAGTGGAAAATAAAAAGTAGAAGGAGCTAGTCGAAATATTTCGACTCAAGATTTGATGTTGAATTAAAAGCTAGTCGAAGACGGTCTGAAAACTGGAACAAGTGATGTGAATTTCTCTAAGTAATAAAGAAACTCATTATTTCGACAACTTGAGTTGGAGAGGTATTTCGTCAGATAATTTGAAATCCAAAATTGAGAGGGAGATGCAGTTAAAGAAATCAGACGTGTGGAGCATATCCAAGACAAGGAAGCATGCAAGACGCCATTTGTCACATTTAGGGGAAATAGCTGTTATTGACAGTTGTTTTGTTTGTATATAAATAGATAGTCATAGTACGAAAAAAGTGTGTGCGTTTTAAATTTGTACAAGTTATTCAAATTACTCAAAGTAATCGTGTGAGAGAAACGAGTCATTATGGAAAAAAATGTACGTTTGAGAAAAACACCAGTTTATTACTTGCAATTCTTTATGAAATTTAAGTTTGTTTACAATACTCTTTAAGATTCTGCAAATTTTATTCTTGTCACGTTACTTTCATTTCGCCAGTTATTTACCAATTCCAAGTTCTATTTGATTTAGTTAGTCGAAAATTCCCCACTATGAGAACAATAATAAAACAATGATGAAAATGTTAGAGTTTTACTCAAATTGTCAGCATTTTTAAAGCAGTGTGTCCTAGGATTTGTGTGGTCGGTCCTGTTAGTAAACAAATTCCACAAATTAGAAGACCAGAGGTTGTTTGCTAAATTTCAAGGCGAACAAATTGGCACGCCCAGTGGGACCTTGTGCGTTTTGACAATTTTTTAAACCTTTATTTTTAAATTTTCTTTCCCCTTGTAGTCGTCTTCGTTTTGTTGTATGAAATTAAGGAGCGGTAAGATTGCCGAAAATAACGAAAAAAGACCCAGAAGGAGACGAGTACGTAAAATGGCGAATCCATATCCGCTTAACAACCAGAATCCTACGAATAATGAAGTACCACCCCCTAATCCTTCGACTGGGGGCAATACGGCCTCAATATCAGTATCAGAGGCTATGCAATCAACAACGGGTTCGACACTTGCGCATTCGATCCTCCAAAATGCGCCAAGTTTTTCTACTATGGGGTCTCAAATGCAACAAATGACACCCCCTCCTCCAGGAAGCACGTACAGGCCTTTTGTGTCTGGTTTTACGATGCCTCCATTAAACCGGGATCAACCATATGGAATGCCAACTACGGTGATGGCAAGTTTACATAATGTGCCACCAATATATACAGAGCCCATGATTAATGTAACTTCACCTTTGCAAGGATCAGGATCTGGCGCAAACCATATAGGGAGAATGAGTCAGCCTTTGGCAACGGGGTATCAAACCTACATGCCAAGTATCACTAACAATTCTGCGCAAGTGATTAGGCAACAAATAGATGAGAGTAACCATGACATGGTTCAGATGTTGACTCAACAAATGGGGGTTGTATTTAACCCATTGATTCAAAATACCACTCAAACGAACTAACAATTGGCAACGCAAATGGCGCGTATTGCTGATTTTTTTGGCGTTCCCCAACCCACTCAAAGAGAGCAGGTAGTCCAGAACCCAAGGATAGTCGTCGAAGAGGAACCTACTATAAACCAAAGACAAATAAATGTTCCTCAAGCGAACCCTAGAGACTAAGAAATAGTGATCAAACCACCCCAGGTCGAAATTCCTGTTCAGCAAGAACCTGTGAGGGTGTTAGTAAATAGGGATCAAAATGCTGATGATGTTGTGCAACGAATACGATGTAATAACATGCCAGCAAAAAACAATTTAGCAGCCATGGTCGAAAGAATAATGGCTCTAAATGGGGTAAATGTATGACTACAGAGGCCTAGTTACACATCACCATTATCTGAATATATATTGCAGGAAGATTTACCCTCAAGATGGAAAGTCCCCAAGTTCACTAAGTTTTTAGGAGACACGAGTGAATCGACAGTCGAACATGTGGCCCGGTACTTGATCGAAGCAGGCGAAATAGCGCACAATGAGAACTTGAAGATAAAATATTTTCCGAGTTCTCTAACGAAAAATGCTTTTACTTGGTTTACATCTTTGCCTGCAGGTTCGGTCCATACATGGACCCAGTTGGAGAGATTGTTCCATGAACAATTTTATATGGGACAAACAAAGATAAGTTTGAAGGAATTGGCTAGCGTCAAGAGAAAATTCTCTGAGCCAATTGATGATTACTTGAATAGGTTTAGGTTGCTTAAGGCAAGATGCTTCACACAAGTACCTGAACATGACTTGGTCGAAATGGCCGCAGGTGGCCTTGATTATTCGATCAGAAAGAAATTAAACACACAATATTTGAGAGACATGGCCCAATTGGCTGATAGAGTTAGACAGGTCGAAAGACTAAAGGCTGAAAAAGATAGAGCCAATAAGAATAAAAAAGAGAGAGTGGCTTATGTCGGAGTGTGTCAAGATGAGGACGAAAGTGAATCACCAAATTTAGACGAGCAGGAAATTGATTTGGCAGAACTGAAACAGGGTCTGCCATATGCTTGTAAAGTTTTGGCTCCGTCGAGCGGAAAGGACCCGGTCGAGTCTGAAAAGAATGATAAGTTCCCCAAAAGGACTTATACGTTCGACGTTACCAAGTGTGACGAAATATTCGATTTATTAGTTAAGGATGACCAACTGATAGTGCCACCTGGTACTAAAGTGCCTCCTCTAAAACAACAAAAGAAGAGAGGTTTTTGTAAGTACCATAATTTCTTAGGTCATAAAACGTCTTAATGTTTCATTTTCAGGGATTTGGTGCAGAATGCATTTCGCGATGGAAGACTCAAATTCGGCGACAAATCAAAGTCGCAGATGAAAATTGATTCTAATCCAATGCAGGAGGCAGAAGCCCATTATGCTGAACCATTCACAGTGAATATGGTGGAGGCTGGAAAAGGTTTCGACTACAGATTTGAAATGATCGAGGCCACTGAAGGTTTCGACAACAATGTAAATATGGTGGAGATCACTGAGATCCCCTCTGATGAAAGTGATGTTGAAGAGGTCTCCAATGACTTCATAAACCGGCCGGTGATGATCAAGGTTACTGAACACCTTGATGAAGGAATTATACAAAGCTGCATCAACAGTGAAGCTACTGAAGGCTTCAGTGACATCAACAACAAGGCCACTGAGGGCCTCAACAACATTAATATGGAAATTGCTGAAGTTTTTGATAAAGTTAAAGATGAAGCTGCTGATGGCTTCACCCAAACCAACAAAGGGACTACTGAAGGTTCCTGCAAACTAGTTGCTATAGGGATTCTTCGACAGATAATGAAGGACCCTAAGGAGAAAGCGATCGAGTTTTGCTGCCAACATGGTGTCAAAGACTTGCCTTTGAAGATTCACACAAAAGGTGATCATGAAGATTTCGACCTAGCTAAGAAAAAACATGAGGTTGACAAAGGCCTCAGCATGAGAATGAACAAATTGAGCATTGCGACTGAGTCAACCGCCAATGTGAACATGGTGGAAGTATCCTAGAAATTCCCAGTGCAAATCGATGAGGAACGTCGACGAGAAGAGTACCAGAAGGTGGCATACCCAAAAGAAGAAGAGAATTTGGTAGAGTTTATTCAAAGATGCCAGAAGAAAAGATCTGAGGTGATGTTATGCCCTCGCTGCAGCGCTGTCTTCGACAAAAAGGCAGCAGAAAACTTGGAAGGAATCAAGAGGGCTAAAAGGAGAGGAAATTGGGGGGAAGTGCCATCGACAAGAAAGGAGAGATTCGACCCTAGAAGGGGAGATCAGAATAAGCAAAGGCTGGGAGGAAGGTATCCAAACACCTTCAAACCCACAAACAAAGTCCCAGATGATAAGTGGGTTCAACCAATTCGCCAGGCTCATGGCCAGAAGAAATGGAAGAGCTTTGAGGTGTAAAGGGGCTCCTCGTTGACAGGGAAGAAAGAAAGTGAGAAGCCCAGGAGAGTGCCTTACCCTTCAGAGAATTATAAGGGTAAGAACCCAATGTTGAAATCTCAATGGAGGAGATTTCAAAGGCGAAAGAAGGCGGAGAGAGAGGCTGCAAAAAAAAGCAAGGCAGAAACTAGCAGCAACATCCAAACTATGAGTCAGAGAGAGGAGTCCATAGACAATGAACTACGCAGTGTACCTGGACCAGTGTCATCGAAAGAAGATATAAACAGAGATGACGAAATGACTGATGAATTCAAATCAGAATCAGAGGCGTCATTCAATGTAATGTGCAACGTAGTCTCAGTGCTCCCTAGGGAGTACGGTCAGGTGATGGAGGTCGAAGAAGAAGAGGAAGTCATGGAAAGTGAAACTACAAGGCACATACCAGTGTGCTACTATATAATGAATAACAGATGCGTTGAGGAGCATAACGCGTTTTTTGAAAGGCCAGACGACTCCATACGAAGCCACCTTAAACCTCTATTCATAAAAGGAAAGGTGGGAAATGTGGGGGTAAATAAAATCCTAGTCAATGGAGGAGCGACAGTAAATCTAATGTCGCACTGCATGCTGAAAAAGATTGGCAAAGACGATTCAGACACCAAGCCCCACAACATGGTTTTGTCGAACTATGAAGGAAAAGTAGGGACAATAATGGGTGTGATACAGGTAGATTTGACAGTCGGAATAATTACTAGGCCGACGATGTTTATGGTGATAGCTTCAAAGGAAAATTACAATCTCCTCCTGGGAAGAGAATGGATACACGACATAAATGCCGTTCCTTCGTCAATGCATCAGAGGATAACAACCTGGTGCGCTGATGGAATAATGGAGAACATAGAGGCTGATCAGAGCTATTTTCTAGCTGATGTAAACCATGTTGATTGCCGAAGTTTTGACAGAAACTTGGCCCACATTGCTCCTTGCAGTCCAGCCATATTCGACCTGACGACAGCTGATAATGCTTTCTATTCGTTATACCTCCATCCCACACATGGGTTCCAATGGGATAGGGAGGTGGTTGGTGAGGCGAATTACATCTTCGGAACTGCACACATACAGCCAACTGGCTGGGGTAGCGAGTTCAGTGATAATGAGTGAGTCATTGGTGATCGAAAAGATCGCGGCTTATATAGCCGAGAAAAAACTCAAACGGCTCTAGAGGCCGAAGTGAAGTACATGGCTGTCGAAGCCAATCAGGTCGAAGAAGACCAACAATGTCCTTACAAGGATTTTGATGAAAGTCCGCTCGATGGAGAATTGGGCGAATGGCAGAATCAAAGGCTTGATTCCATTTACGACGATGAGCCTTTGGGCTTCGAGAAGGATCCATTGTCAATAGATATGAAGATGGTGGCGCAGGATCCGCTTGAAGAAATCGACTTGGGAGTGAGGGCAGAAAAAAGGCCAACCTACATAAGTGCAAAAGTTGATCCCCAGTTCAAAGTCAAAATAGTCCAGCTGCTGAAAGAGTTTAGAGATTGTTTTGCGTGGGACTATGATGAAATGCCTGGCCTAGACAGGAGTTTGGTCGAATTGCAGCTGCCCATAATGCCTGGGAGGAAGCCCGTGAAGCAAACCCCAAGGCGTTTTGCCCCAGAGATCCTGTCGAAGATCAAAGAGGAAGTCGAAAGGCTTCTCAAATGTAAATTCATACGTACGACCAGGTATGTCGAATGGATTGCTAACATAGTTCCAGCAATAAAGAAAAATGGCAAGTTAAGGGTATGCATTGATTTTCAGATTTGAATTCAGCTACCCCAAAAGATGAATATCCTATGCGAGTGGCGGAAATGCTTGTCGATGATGCTCCGCAAGCGCACGGATTTATCGAAGTAATATAAAAGATTGTCGAACCCACAAAGACCAATGTCAACCTACCGTTATCTATCGCTGCGTTGGAAAGCTAAGGCTAATGATAATTGATAAAAGGGAAACTAAGACTAGAACTAAAATAAAACTAAAAGAATATGATAATAAAGAGAGGCCGGAATATGGATTCCGCGTTCCTAAAGGACTTTGTAGAATTCAGGTACTAATTTCGACTATAACTTAGTTCCGTAGAATATATCAACTTAAAGACTTCGCCTCACGCTCTCGCGGTATTAACTAAAGTCATGTTCCCTAATCCCAAGATTTTGCTCTCGCTCGCCCGGTAACTAGGAAATATATTTTGAAAGCCAATAATATCCTAAACGCATCTAAAGCGCTCTCGCTGTATTTAGACTTGTTGCCTAATTTCCACTATCCGGTTCGATCCCCACACTCTCGCAGTTCCGGCTCTAACCTTAATTAATTTCTCACTCTCGAGAAAAAATCATGTTAAATAACCTCTCACTCTCGTGACAAAGTTATTTAAATTATACTTGGAAATTAAAACCAAAACAGGATTTTTAATCACAAGTTCGCACCCATTATTTTCTACCGAGTCCCGTCGGTAACGACGGTCCTCATACACCGGACTCTAAACATTTAGCCGGACATGGAATTAAATGAAAACAACACAGAAATGGTAATTGAATTTGAAAGCATCACGATAATTAATTTATGAAAACGATAAATAATAATAATAATAAGCAATGCGATAAAGAACCTGTAAAGACTTGAAGTAGAATGTAGAAATAAAGAACTTGAATTAACTTTAATAATGACAGCAAGCTTTGATCCAAGCGTTACAAATTAAAGGCCTAAATACTAATGGTGTGGTAGTTCCTCAATGTGAGATAACTACCACTTTTACAATGGTAATTTACTGCCTAAAACTATGAACAGCGCTTTCGCGCCCAGAAACTTGGATGCTCCAAAATGACAAGGGAAATCCTATATATAGAGGGGATTTTCGTTTTGCAACTTCCATGGAGCATAAATGAGTGGTGGAGAAAGTGGGAGTAGTGGGAAGTTGGAGAAATAGTGGAGAGAATGTAGGAGAAAATGTTGAACGTGCACTAACTAAAATTCTGAAGCTTCGTGACCACGCATGTGCTTAACGCATTAATTCTATTTTTGATTCCATGACGATCGTGAGGGGGTGTGACGCTCGTGATGCATTTTGAGTCTGCCACGGTCGTGGTGGACCTGCCACGGTCGTCACACCAGCAGAATTTGGATTCTGCTGTTTTCTGCGTCTTTTCTTCCTTGTTTTGCTTCTTTTCTCCACTTTGCGGTCATCAACCTCCCTCCTATACAAACCAATCTGAATCATGTCATTATACCTAAACCTAACTAACTCATCCTTCTTTCATCTCTTTTCATTCTGGCGCAATCACATTAAGCCCGTTATCCTTTCACACTCATGGTAGGATAACCTGTTAGTGACTATGATCTCATTATTATTATCAATTTTTTTTTCTTTTGCACATTGGCTTAAATATCAATAAAATAAAGAAGTTTGCACCGTTGGGCTAAATGATCGGGTGAGGATCACCTAACTTCGAAGCAGCATCTCTTTTCATTCATTTTTTTTTTCAATTTACCATATAAACATGAGATCATACACTTATTTGCATCGGCTTCCTGCTTAGTGCGTGCTTAGGATGGTGCTGACTGCTAAATAAACTAATTAGGGACTACTAAAGGGGTGAGAACTTAAGGCTACGGCATAACAAGTACTCAAATCGATTTCCATAATAGGGAGGCTCACGGTGTTAAGACGATATCGATTTTGCGGAATTTTTCCCACGACTCACAATCTAACCTTAATTTCGTCTGTAACCTAAGATTTTCAAAAGAAACCCTATTTTTAACGCAAAAATTTTCAAAAGATTTGGTGTGGCTCAAGGGAGTGGGAGATCGATAAACACAAAATCGCATATAAAGACTTGACAGCACATGCAAAGACGCAACGAAAATAGAAGAATTTTTTTTTTTTAAATCATGCAAGAAAGCAATAAATCTAACTAAAATGCGTTAAAATGAAAGCTGTAGAGTTCCTCCCCCACACTTAAACCAAACATTGTCCTCAATGTTTTGATAAAAGGTGGTAAAGGAAAGATAGAACCTGTATGACTGCCATTGCGTGCCACCACGATCAAATTCACTCTGATTCTTCCCTTGTTTCCATGTCTTCGTTGGCCACTTCTACTCCGACGTCATGTACTGCGAGTTATCTGAATTTGCTTAAACTTCATTTTCTTTAAGCTGCTCATCATATTGCCTATTTCCAAAGGAAGTACTCATCATCGGTGTCACCACCAGCAGCGACATTCGTAGGAATGTGCGTGGGCACCAACTCATCTTAAGGGATTGTCATCAAGAGATCGTTCGCCTAAATGTAGCTGAGACGTGACAAGCGATACAATTCTTTATTTTCTGCAAATACAAACAATGAAAGGAAAATATTTAAATTAAAAACTTGTGGGTTTCCTCCCACGCAGAGCTTTGTTTAACGTCGATAGCTCGACGGATGGAAGTGTTAATTTTCGGTTTCCATGGCCATTTATCAAGCCATCTCACATATCCCTCACCTTTTCTTTTCTTCCTTCTGTGGGGTGGTTCATTCTTTTGAACTTGTGGTGGTGGTTCTGGATCTATGCTAAGTACTAGCTTTTCTAGTTTGGGCTTAGTCATTTCATCCATCACCTTAAAGTCTAACCTTACCCTCTTAACACTAATGATTTTCTTAGTTTGGTCTTCAAATTTTCTCTTTTTATGCAAGACCTCAGACAAGGGTGCATGGATAATTTTCCATACATGCACATATGTTTTGGAGTCTGCAAACTTATACGGGAAAGGATATGGTGAGGTATATGGAGGGTGATCAACAATTCGTGCTTCATTCTCTACCTCTTCGATAACCTCGTTTGTGGATGGTGTTGGTGAATTTGTCTCAATCTCAACTCTTTTCTCACCATAACTCTCATCAACCTCATTATCACTCTCCTCAAGATTTTCGAGTTGTCCTTCACTACTGGTTGTTATAACATACGCATTCTCCTCAGGGGAGGGACCTATAGGAGTCAGTGCAAGCTGTAAGGTTTGGGTCTCCAATGCCTCAGTGTGAGTCACAAGGGACTCGACCACGGTGTTCAGCCGCCTAAGGGTCTCATGATTATCGAGATGTTGTCTTTTAAGCTCTTCATTCTGGATAGTTTTTGCATCCACAAAGTGCTCCATCATAGATTCTAGTCTAGCATTGGTTGATGTTTCAATGAAATCCTCCATTAATGTTTCGAGGTTGGACTGAACGAATTCTTGCGGTTCTTCAAAATATTGAGAGTGGTGATTTGGGCGGAAATGAGATAGCGTCACGTGCAAATCTTCCATTAGTATTTCGAGGTTGGAATTCTACGATCCTTGGGGTTCCTCAAAATTTTGGGAATGGTAATCATAGGAAAAATTTGGTTGCGGTTCCTCAAAACATTGGGAGTATTGCGGTTGGTAATTGTAGAAAAAATTAGGGTGCGGCTCCTCAAGATATTGTGAGTGGTTATCATAGAGAAAATTTGGGTGATACATAGTTTTTAAATTTAAATTTTTTTTTTAATTATTAAGTTTTTTTTATAGGAGTGCCTTAGTCTATACGGTGCAACAACGGAATAACAATATTGACTGTTGGTCCCCGGCAACGGCGCCAAAAACTTGATGCTCCGCAAGCGCACGGATTTATCGAAGTAATATAAAAGATTGTCGAACCCACAGAGACCAATGTCAACCTGCCGTTATCTATCGCTGCGTTGGAAAGCTAAGGCTAATGATAATTGATAAAAGGGAAACTAAGAGTAGAACTAAAAGAATATGATAATAAAGAGAGGCCGGAATATGGATTCCGCGTTCCTAAAGGACTTTGTAGAATTCAGGTACTAATTACGACTATAACTTAGTTCCGTAGAATATATCAACTTAAAGACTTCGCCTCACGCTCTCGCGGTATTAACTAAAGTCATGTTCCCTAATCCCAAGATTTTGCTCTCGCTCGCCCGGTAACTAGGAAATATATTTTGAAAGCCAATAATATCCTAAACGCATCTAAAGCACTCTCGCTGTATTTAGACTTGTTGCCTAATTTCCACTATCCGGTTCGATCCCCACGCTCTCGCAGTGCCGGCTCTAACCTTAATTAATTTCTCACTCTCGTGACAAAATCGTGTTAAATAACCTCTCACTCTCGTGACAAAGTTATTTAAATTATACTTGGAAATTAAAACCAAAACAGGATTTTTAATCACAAGTTCGCACACATTATTTTCTACCGAGTCCCGTCGGTAACGACGGTCCTCATACACCGGACTCTAAACATTTAGCCGGACATGGAATTAAATGAAAACAACACAGAAATGGTAATTGAATTTGAAAGCATCATGATAATTAATTTATGAAAACGATAAATAATAATAATAATAAGCAATGCGATAAAGAACCTGTAAAGACTTGAAGTAGAATGCGGAAATAAAGAACTTGAATTAACTTTAATAATGACGGCAAGCTTTGATCCAAGCGTTACAAATTAAAGGCCTAAATACTAATGGTGTGGTAGTTCCTCAATGTGAGATAACTACCACTTTTACAATGGTAATTTACTGCCTAAAACTATGAATAGTGCTTTCGCGCCCAGAAACTTGGATGCTCCAAAATGACAAGGGAAATCCTATATATAGAGGGGATTTTCGTTTTGCAACTTCCATGGAGCATAAATGAGTGGTGGAGAAAGTGGGAGTAGTGGGAAGTTGGAGAAATAGTGGAGAGAATGTAGGAGAAAATGTTGAACGTGCACTAACTGAAATTCTGAAGCTTCGTGACCACGCCTGTGCTTAACGCATTAATTCTATTTTTGATTCCATGACGATCGTGAGGGGGTATGACGCTCGTGATGCATTTTGAGTCTGCCACGGTCGTGGTGGACCTGCCACGGTCGTCACACCAGCAGAATTTGGATTCTGCTGTTTTCTGCTTTTTTCTGCGTCTTTTCTTCCTTGTTTTGCTTCTTTTCTCCACTTTGCATACTTTTAACTTGGAAATAGAAATACCTGCAAAAACACTTAAATATTCTCGAGAAAATCGGATATTAGATGAAAACGATATAATAATTGAATGTAAATCAAGGCCAAAATACGATACATTTTCGTGTTATCAAACACCCCCGCACTTAAACCTTTGCTTGTCCTCAAGCAAACCATGACTCGTAAGAAAAATAGTGCATACGGATACTCATCCTAGGCTACCAACTCTACTTCGGTTAAGTTTGTGTCATAGGTACTAGCTTATACACTAAGGGTATCGTAACAACACAATTCCGCTTTTGCGGTCATCCACCTCCCTCCTATACAAACCAATCCGAATCATGTCATTATACCTAAACCTAACTAACTCATCCTTCTTTCATCTCTTTTCATTCTGGCGCAATCACATTAAGCCCGTTATCCTTTCACACTCATGGTAGGATAACCTGTTAGTGACTATGATCTCATTATTATTATCAATTTTTTTTTCTTTTGCACATTGTCTTAAATATCAATAAAATAAAGAAGTTTGCACCGTTGGGCTAAATGATCGGGTGAGGATCACCTAACTTCGAAGAAGCATCTCTTTTCATTCATTTTTTTTCAATTTACCATTTAAACATGAGATCATACACTTATTTGCATCAGCTTCCTGCTTATTGCGTGCTTAGGATGGTGCTGACTGCTAAATAAACTAATTAGGGACTACTAAAGGGGTGAGAACTTAAGGCTACGACATAACAAGTACTCAAATCGATTTCCATAATAGGGAGGCTCACGGTGTTAAGACGATATCGATTTTGCAAAATTTTTCCCACGACTCACAATCTAACCTTAATTTCGTCTGTAACCTAAGATTTTCAAAAGAAACCCTATTTTTAACGCAAAAATTTTCAAAAGATTTGGTGTGGCTCAAGGGAGTGGGAGATCGATAAACACAAAATCGCATATAAAGACTTGACAGCACATGCAAAGACGCAACGAAAATAGAAGAATTTTTTTTTTAAATCATGCAAGAAAGCAATAAATCTAACAAAAATGCGTTAAAATGAAAGCTGTAGAGTTCCTCCCCCACACTTAAACCAAACATTGTCCTCAATGTTTTGATAAAAGGTGGTAAAGGAAAGATAGAACCTGTATGACTGCCATTGCGTGCCACCACGATCAAATTCACTCTGATTCTTCCCTTGTTGTCCATGTCTTCGTTGGCCACTTCTACTCCGGCGTCATGTACTGCGAGTTATCTGAATTTGCTGAAACTTCATTTTCTTGAAGCCGCTCATCATATTGCCTATTTCCGAAGGAAGTACTCATCATCGGTGTCACCACCAGCAGCGACATTCGTAGGAATGTGCGTGGGCACCAACTCATCTTAAGGGATTGTCATCAAGAGATCGTTCGCCTAAATGTAGCTGAGACGTGACAAGCGATACAATTCTTTATTTTCTGCAAATACAAACAATGAAAGGAAAACATTTAAATTAAAAACTTGTGGGTTTCCTCCCACGCAGAGCTTTGTTTAACGTCGATAGCTCGACGGATGGAAGTGTTAATTTTCGGTTTCCATGGCCATTTATCAAGCGATCTCACATATCCCTCACCTTTTCTTTTCTTCCTTCTGTGGGGTGGTTCATTCTTTTGAACTTGTGGTGGTGGTTCTGGATCTATGCTAAGTACTAGCTTTTCTAGTTTGGGCTTAGTCATTTCATCCATCACCTTAAAGTCTAACCTTACCCTCTTAACACTAATGATTTTCTTAGTTTGGTCTTCAAATTTTCTCTTTTTATGCAAGACCTCAGACAAGGGTGCATGGATAATTTTCCATACATGCACATATGTTTTGGAGTCTGCAAACTTATACGGGAAAGGATATGGTGGGGTATATGGAGGGTGATCAACAATTCGTGCTTCATTCTCTACCTCTTCGATAACCTCGTTTGTGGATGGTGTTGGTGAATTTGTCTCAATCTCAACTCTTTTCTCACCATAACTCTCATCAACCTCATTATCACTCTCCTCAGGATTTTCGAGTTGTCCTTCACTACTGGTTGTTATAACATACACATTCTCCTCAGGGAAGGGACCTATAGGAGTCAGTGCAAGCAGTAAGGTTTGGGTCTCCAATGCCTCAGTGTGAGTCACAAGGGACTCGACCACGGTGTTCAGCCGCCTAAGGGTCTCATGATTATCGAGATGTTGTCTTTTAAGCTCTTCATTCTGGATAGTTTGTGCATCCACAAAGTGCTCCCTCATAGATTATAGTCTAGCATTGGTTGATGTTTCAATGAAATCCTCCATTAATGTTTCGAGGTTGGACTGAACGAATTCTTGTGGTTCTTCAAAATATTGAGAGTGGTGATTTGGGCGGAAATGAGATAGTGTCGCGTGGAAATCATCCATTAGTATTTCGAGGTTGGAATTGTACGATCCTTGGGGTTCCTCAAAATTTTAGGAATGGTAATCATAGGAAAAATTTGGCTACGGTTCCTCAAAACATTGGGAGTATTGCGGTTGGTAATTGTAGAAAAAATTAGGGTGCGGCTCCTCAAGATATTGTGAGTGGTTATCATAGAGAAAATTTGGGTGATACATAGTTTTTAAATTTTAATTTTTTTTTTTAATTATTAAATTTTTTTTATAGGAGTGCCTTAGTCTATACGGTGCAACAACGGAATAACAATATTGACTGTTGGTCCCCGGCAACGGCGCCAAAAACTTGATGCTCCGCAAGCGCACGGATTTATCGAAGTAATATAAAAGATTGTCGAACCCACAGAGACCAATGTCAACCTACCGTTATCTATCGCTGCGTTGGAAAGCTAAGGCTAATGATAATTGATAAAAGGGAAACTAAGACTAGAACTAAAATAAAACTAAAAGAATATGATAATAAAGAGAGGCCGGAATATGGATTCCGCGTTCCTAAAGGACTTTGTAGAATTCAGGTACTAATTACGACTATAACTTAGTTCCGTAGAATATATCAACTTAAAGACTTCGCCTCACGCTCTCGCGGTATTAACTAATGTCATGTTCCCTAATCCCAAGATTTTGCTCTCGCTCGCTCGGTAACTAGGAAATATATTTTGAAAGCCAATAATATCCTAAACGCATCTAAAGTGCTCTCGCTGTATTTAGACTTGTTGCCTAATTTCCACTATCTGGTTCGATCCCCACGCTCTCGCAGTGCCGGCTCTAACCTTAATTAATTTCTCACTCTCGTGACAAAATCGTGTTAAATAACCTCTCACTCTCGTGACAAAGTTATTTAAATTATACTTGGAAATTAAAGCCAAAACAGGATTTTTAATCACAAGTTCGCACCCATTATTTTCTACCGAGTCCCGTCGGTAACGACGGTCCTCATACACCGGACTCTAAACATTTAGCCGGACATGGAATTAAATGAAAACAACACAGAAATGGTAATTGAATTTGAAAGCATCATGATAATTAATTTATGAAAACGATAAATAATAATAATAATAAGCAATGCGATAAAGAACCTGTAAAGACTTGAAGTAGAATGCGGAAATAAAGAACTTGAATTAACTTTAATAATGACGGCAAGCTTTGATCCAAGCGTTACAAATTAAAGGCCTAAATACTAATGGTGTGGTAGTTCCTCAATGTGAGATAACTACCACTTTTACAATGGTAATTTACTGCCTAAAACTATGAACAGTGCTTTCGCGCCCAGAAACTTGGATGCTCCAAAATGACAAGGGAAATCCTATATATAGAGGGGATTTTCGTTTTACAACTTCCATGGAGCATAAATGAGTGGTGGAGAAAGTGGGAGTAGTGGGAAGTTGGAGAAATAGTGGAGAGAATGTAGGAGAAAATGTTGAACGTGCACTAACTGAAATTCTGAAGCTTCTTGACCACGCCTGTGCTTAACACATTAATTCTATTTTTGATTCCATGACGATCGTGAGGGGATGTGACGCTCGTGATGCATTTTGAGTCTGCCACGGTCATGGTGGACCTGCCACGGTCGTCACACCAGCAGAATTTGGATTCTGCTATTTTCTGCTTTTTTCTGCGTCTTTTCTTCCTTGTTTTGCTTCTTTTCTCCACTTTGCACACTTTTAACTTGGAAATAGAAATACCTGCAAAAACACTTAAATATTCTCGAGAAAATCGGATATTAGATGAAAACGATATAATAATTGAATGTAAATCAAGGCCAAAATACAATACATTTTCGTGTTATCAAACACCCCCACACTTAAACCTTTGCTTGTCCTCAAGCAAACCATGACTCGTAAGAAAAATAGTGCATACGGATACTCATCCTAGGCTACCAACTCTACTTCGGTTGAGTTTGTGTCATAGTTACTAGCTTACACACTAAGGGTATCGTAACAACACAATTCCGCTTTTGCGGTCATCAACCTCCCTCATATACAAACCAATCCGAATCATGTCATTATACCTAAACCTAACTAACTCATCCTTCTTACATCTCTTTTCATTCTGGCGCAATCACATTAAGCCCGTTATCCTTTCACCCTCATGGTAGGATAACCTGTTAGTGACTCTGATCTCATTATTATTATCAATTTTTTTTTTCTTTTGCACATTGGCTTAAATATCAATAAAATAAAGAAGTTTGCACCGTTGGGCTAAATGATCGGGTGAGGATCACCTAACTTAGAAGGAGCATCTCTTTTCATTCATTTTTTTTTCAATTTACCATTTAAACATGAGATCATACACTTATTTGCATCGGCTTCCTACTTAGTGCGTGCTTAGGATGGTGCTGACTGCTAAATAAACTAATTAGGGACTACTAAAGGGGTGAGAACTTAAGGCTACGGCATAACAAGTACTCAAATCGATTTCCATAATAGGGAGGCTCACAGTGTTAAGACGATATCGATTTTGCGGAATTTTTCCCATGACTCACAATCTAACCTTAATTTCGTCTGTAACCTAAGATTTTCAAAAGAAACCCTATTTTTAACGCAAAAATTTTCAAAAGATTTGGTGTGGCTCTAGGGAGTGGGAGATCGATAAACCCAAAATCGCATATAAAGACTTGACAGCACATGCAAAGACGCAACGAAAATAGAAGAATTTTTTTTTTTTTTTAAAATCATGCAAGAAAGCAATAAATCTAACTAAAATGAGTTAAAATGAAAGTTGTAGAGTTCCTCCCCCACACTTAAACCAAACATTGTCCTCAATGTTTTGATAAAAGGTGGTAAAGGAAAGATAGAACCTATATGACTGCCATTGCGTGCCACCACGATCAAATTCACTCTGATTCTTCCCTTGTTGTCCATGTCTTCGTTGGCCACTTCTACTCCGATGTCATGTACTGCGAGTTATCTGAATTTGCTGAAACTTCATTTTCTTGAAGCCGCTCATCATGTTGCCTATTTCCGAAGGAAGTACTCATCATCGGTGTCACCACCAGCAGCGACATTCGTAGGAATGTGTGTGGGCACCAACTCATCTTAAGGGATTGTCATCAAGAGATCGTTCGCCTAAATGTAGCTGAGACGTGACAAGCGATACAATTCTTTATTTTCTGCAAATACAAACAATGAAAGGAAAACATTTAAATTAAAAACTTGTGGGTTTCCTCCCACGCAGAGCTTTATTTAACGTCGATAGCTCGACGGATGGAAGTGTTAATTTTCGGTTTCCATGGCCATTTATCAAGCCATCTCACATATCCCTCACCTTTTCTTTTCTTCCTTCTGTGGGGTGGTTCATTCTTTTGAACTTGTGGTGGTGGTTCTGGATATATGCTAAGTACTAGCTTTTCTAGTTTGGGCTTAGTCATTTCATCCATCACCTTAAAGTCTAACCTTACCCTCTTAACACTAATGATTTTCTTAGTTTAGTCTTCAAATTTTCTCTTTTTATGCAAGACCTCAGACAAGGGTGCATGGATAATTTTCCATACATGCACATATGTTTTGGAGTCTGCAAACTTATACGGGAAAGGATATGGTGGGGTATATGGAGGGTGATCAACAATTCGTGCTTCATTCTCTACCTCTTCGATAACCTCGTTTGTGGATGGTGTTGGTGAATTTGTCTCAATCTCAACTCTTTTCTCACCATAACTCTCATCAACCTCATTATCACTCTCCTCAGGATTTTCGAGTTGTCCTTCACTACTGGTTGTTATAACATACACATTCTCCTCAGGGGAGGGACCTATAGGAGTCAGTGCAAGCAGTAAGGTTTGGGTCTCCAATGCCTCAGTGTGAGTCACAAGGGACTCGACCACGGTGTTCAGCCGCCTAAAGGTCTCATGATTATCGAGATGTTGTCTTTTAAGCTCTTCATTCTAGATAGTTTGTGCATCCACAAAGTGCTCCCTCATAGATTATAGTCTAGCATTGGTTGATGTTTCAATGAAATCCTCCATTAATGTTTCGAGGTTGGACTGAACGAATTCTTGCGGTTCTTCAAAATATTGAGAGTGGTGATTTGGGCGGAAATGAGATAGCGTCGCGTGGAAATCTTCCATTAGTATTTCGAGGTTGGAATTGTACGATCCTTGGGGTTCCTCAAAATTTTGGGAATGGTAATCATAGGAAAAATTTGGCTGCGGTTCCTCAAAACATTGGGAGTATTGCGGTTGGTAATTGTAGAAAAAATTAGGGTGCGGCTCCTCAAGATATTGTGAGTGGTTATCATAGAGAAAATTTGGGTGATACATAGTTTTTAAATTTTAATTTTTTTTTTTAATTATTAAATTTTTTTTTATAGGAGTGCCTTAGTCTATACGGTGCAACAACTGAATAACAATATTGACTGTTGGTCCCCGGCAACGGCGCCAAAAACTTGATGCTCCGCAAGCGCACGGATTTATCGAAGTAATATAAAAGATTGTCGAACCCACAGAGACCAATGTCAACCTACCGTTATCTATCGCTGCGTTGGAAAGCTAAGGCTAATGATAATTGATAAAAGGGAAACTAAGACTAGAACTAAAATAAAACTAAAAGAATGTGATAATAAAGAGAGGCCGGAATATGGATTCCGCGTTCCTAAAGGACTTTGTAGAATTCAGGTACTAATTACGACTATAACTTAGTTCCGTAGAATATATCAACTTAAAGACTTCGCCTCACGCTCTCGCGGTATTAACTAAAGTCATGTTCCCTAATCCCAAGATTTTGCTCTCGCTCGCCCGGTAACTAGGAAATATATTTTGAAAGCCAATAATATCCTAAACGCATCTAAAGCGCTCTCGCTGTATTTAGACTTGTTGCCTAATTTCCACTATCCGGTTCGATCCCCACGCTCTCGCAGTGCTGGCTCTAACCTTAATTAATTTCTCACTCTCGTGACAAAATCGTGTTAAATAACCTCTCACTCTCGTGACAAAGTTATTTAAATTATACTTGGAAATTAAAACCAAAACAGGATTTTTAATCACAAGTTCGCACCCATTATTTTCTACCGAGTCCCGTCGGTAACGACGATCCTCATACACCGGACTCTAAACATTTATCCGGACATGGAATTAAATGAAAACAACACAGATATGGTAATTAAATTTGAAAGCATCATGATAATTAATTTATGAAAACGATAAATAATAATAATAATAATAATAAGCAATGCGATAAAGAACCTGTAAAGACTTGAAGTAGAATGCGGAAATAAAGAACTTGAATTAACTTTAATAATGACGGCAAGCTTTGATCCAAGCGTTAAAAATTAATGGCCTAAATACTAATGGTGTGGTAGTTCCTCAATGTGAGATAACTACCACTTTTACAATGGTAATTTACTGCCTAAAACTTTGAACAGCGCTTTCGCGCCCAGAAACTTGGATGCTCCAAAATGACAAGGGAAATCCTATATATAGAGGGGATTTTCATTTTACAACTTCCATGGAGCATAAATGAGTGGTAGAGAAAGTGGGAGTAGTGGGAAGTTGGAGAAATAGTGGAGAGAATGTCGGAGAAAATGTTGAATGTGCACTAACTGAAATTCTGAAGCTTCGTGACCACGCCTGTGCTTAATGCATTAATTCTATTTTTTATTCCATGACGATCGTGAGGGGGTGTGACGCTCGTGATGCATTTTGAGTTTGCCACGGTCGTGGTGGACCTGCCACGGTCGTCACACCAGCAGAATTTGGATTCTGCTGTTTTCTGCTTTTTCCTGCGTCTTTTCTTCCTTGTTTTGCTTCTTTTCTCCACTTTGCATATTTTTAACTTGGAAATAGAAATACCTGCAAAAACACTTAAATATTCTCGAGAAAATCGGATATTAGATGAAAACGATATAATAATTAAATGTAAATCAAGGCCAAAATATGATACATTTTCGTGTTATCAGTCGATTCTGCCGCAGGCCATGAGTACCTCAGTATGCTTGATGGGTACTCTGGCTATAACCAAATTTTTATTGCTGAGGAAGCCTTAGGCACTTAGGAATGGGTGGTGATGCCTTTTGGCTTGAAAAATGCTGGAGCAACTTATCAGCGAGCAATGAATTTGATTTTTCACGATTTCATTGAGACTTTTATGCAGATTTATATTGATGACATTGTTATTAAGTCTGTTTCAGGAGAAAGTCACATTGACCACCTTCGACAGTCCTTTGAAAGGATAAGGAAGTATGGTCTAAAAATGAATCCTCTCAAATGTGCGTTTGGTGTGCAGGCGGGAGACTTCTTAGGCTTTGTGGTCCACAAGAAGGGGATCGAAATAAACCAAAACAAGTCCAAAGCAATAATGGAGGCGAAAGCGCCATCAATAAAGAAGGAATTGCAGTCATTACTTGGGAAGATTAATTTTCTCAGAAGGTTCATCTCCAACCTTAGTGGGAAGACGCAAGCCTTCTCTCCTCTACTTCGACTAAAAAAGGAAAGCTTTGCATGGGGACAAGAGCAACAAGATGCCTTCGACAAAATCAAGGAGTACTTGACGCATCCCCCTATTTTGATGTCACCTTGTAGAAGTAGAAGTATGAGGCTGTACATAGCCGCGTCAGACAAGACAATAGGGAGTATGTTAGCCCAAGAGGATGAAAATGGTGTCGAAAGAGCCATTTATTACCTCAATAGAGTCTTAAATGATGCAGAAACTAGATATAGTGTGATCGAAAAGTTGTGTTTATGTGTATACTTTTCATGTATGAAGTTAAAGCACTACATAAAACCAGTTGATGTTTATGTTTCTTCCCATTTCGACGTAATAAAACATATGTTATCTAAACCAATTTTGCATAGTCGAATTGGAAAATGGGCTTTAGCATTAACTGAATATTCCTTGACATACTTACCATTAAAAGCTGTCAAAGGACAAGTGGTGGCTGATTTTATAGTCGACCATACCATAAACGAAGAGTCTATGGACTATGTCGAAATAGAGCCATGGAAGTTATATTTCAATGGTTCTAGTCATAAGAATGGAACTGGTGTAGGAGTTTTGATTATTTCTCCTAAAAGAATTCCAAAAAATTCAAGTATAAAGTCGAAGGATTGTGTTCAAATAACGAAGCCTAATACGAAGCTTTAATAGCAGGACTTGAAATTTTATTGGAATTGGGGGCAACTAGAGTCGAAATAATGGGAGACTCTGAGTTAGTAGTAAAGCAAATAACCAAGGAGTACAAGTGTGTCAAAGAAAATTTGATCATGTACTTCGTAGTAGCTAATCGACTCTTGAAGAAGTTTGATATGGTTATAGTTCGACATATTCCTCGAATAGAAAACCAGGAGGCAAATGATTTAGCACAAATAGCCTCTGGATACAAAGTGTCCAAAGAGAAATTGCAGAAAGCCATTGAAGTAAGAGAAAGAGTCGTGTCAACTAGGTTATCCCCATCAGATCTGGAGACAATAAATCTAGAATACGCTGACGAAGAAAACTTTGATCATGTACTTCGTAGTAGCTAATCGACTATTGAAGAAGTTAGATATGGTTACAGTTCGACATATTCCTCGAATAGAAAATCAGGAGGCAAATGATTTAGCACAAATAGCCTCCGGATACAAAGTGTCCAAAGAGAAATTGCAGAAAGCCATCGAAGTAAGAGGAAGAGTCGTGTCAACTAGGTTATCCCCATCAGATCTTGAGACAATAAAGCTAGGATACGCTGACGAAGAAAACTTTGAGATTTTTAGCGTGGATGATTCAAGGGTTGAAGATTGGAGGAATCCTATTAGGGAATACTTACAAAACCCAAATAGACCGGTTGAACAAAAAGTCAAGTATCGAGCTTTAAGTTATGTGCTTTTTGAAAACGAATTATTCAAGAAAACTCCAGAGGGGATATTGCTGAAGTGTTTAGGCGAATCTGAGGCATACATAACTTTCTCGAATGTACACAGCGGGGCATGTGGTGCGCATCAAGCTGGACATAAGATGAAATAACTATTATTCCGACAAGGAGTATATTGGCCAACCATGTTAAAAGATTGCGTCAAATTCACCAAAGGTTGCCAAGAATGTTAGGTACACGCAGGGATACCACATGTTCCTGCAAGCGAATTACATTCTATAATAAAGCCTTTGCCATTTAGAGGTTGGGCTTTGGACTTAATTGGAGAAATTCGACCGGCCTCTTCAAAAATCCAGAGATATATTTTGGTTGGGGTCGATTATTTTACAAAGTGGATCGAAGCCATACCTTTGGTGAATGTGGATCAGGAAGCAGTAATTGAATTTATCCAGAAACATATCATTTATAGGTTTGGGATCCCAGAAACAATAACAACAGATCAGGGATCTGTGTTCACTGGTAAGAATATGCAAGCATTTGCGAAGGAAACGGGGTTCAAGCTTCTTACATCAACGCCTTATTACGCTCAAGCCAATAGACAGGTCGAAGCAGCAAATAAAGTCATAATTAGTTTGATAAAGAAGCATGTAGGAAGAAAGCCTAAAAATTGGCACAAGACTTTGGATCAAATTCTATGGGTTTGTCGAACATCCCCAAGGAAGCTACAAATGCAACCCCTTTTCGACTAACATATGGCCATGGCGCAGTCTTACCAGTTGAGATATATTTGCAATCGACCCGAATTCAAAGACATCATGAGATTCCATCAGATTCATATTGGAACATGATGATGGATGAGTTAGTCGATTTGGATGAAGAAAGGTTAAAAGCGCTAGATTTATTGAAAAGGCAAAAGGAAAGAGTAGAAAAATCTTACAATAAAAAGGTAAAAAATAAAGCTTTTTCAATTGGTGATCTCGTCTGGAAAGTTATTTTTCCCATGGATCGAAAAGATAGATTAATGGGGAAATGGTCCCCCAAGTGGGAAGGACCTTTTCAGATTGTGAAAATATTTTCGAATGGCGCATATGAAGTTGAGGAACTAGAAAAGGATAAAAGAGTACTGAAAATAAATGGGAAATATTTGAAAAAATATAGACCCATGTTGCAGGAAATTAAAATAATGATGGAATAAAGTTACGAAAAGAAATAATACAAGTTGGTGAAATTCGCCAAACAAATGGCTTAATTGTCATTACAGATAAACCAATAGGCCTCAAAGGGCTAAGTAACATTACAACTTTAAATTAGAAAAAGATTTCTTCAACTTGTTGAACTTCGACTGTTGGATCTGAATTCGACATTCACAAAGAGTTTTGTTGGTCGAAAGCTCTTCGATTTCTTTGTCTAATGTTTGAGCTCTGTCAGCATGATGTACTCCCACTTCCAGTTCTTTGTCAATTTCATCTTGCTTGACCTGTTGCAGTTCCTCCTTGCATTTTTTCGGCTGGGAAATTTTCTTTTGGAGCTCAGCTATTTGTTTCTCCCACTTTAGAATGTTTTCGTCACAATTGGCAGTTTCTTTATTGTTCCTTTCAGAAAGTTCTCCCAGTTCAGTCACTCTATTACTGGAGGCTGCAACGGCATCCCATTCAACAAGTTGAGTTTCTGACTTGTTTTCTATCTTTTTCGAATAATCTTGCAGTCGGTTGAAGTCTGCTACTACCAGGTCAATTAGTGTGGTTAAGTCCACCACAACGTCAGTTATTTCAGCAGGAGCTTCCAAAACATTGACTTGCTTCAGGATTTTCTTAAGGTTGAACTGAGCAGACAAATCATTCTCCAAAAGCTGAAACAGGTCCACATCAAGGATTTGTTCTCGAATTTGGGCTAGTACAACATCCATAGATTTGGCACCAGAAATAGCCCCTGAGGTGGTCGAACTGCTATGGGAAGAGTCATAGAAGGTGTGACGTGTGCTGAGCACAACTTTCAAATACTCTAAGGGCCGCTGCACCTTCATGTTCTCAAGTTCTTTGTGAGAAAAGTTGGTCGAAGTAGTATTTGGCGAACCAGTCTTAGCATGTTTGGGGGAGTTCTGTGTGTCACGTTCTTTTTCCTCGTCAGCAGCAATTCCTGGAGTGGTTTCTCTATCATCTTCAGTTTCTTTTTCTTTTTTGACATCAGAGCCAGTCTCCTCATCCTTATCTTCATCATCCTCCTTCGAATGAATGGGAGAATTATCATCAGGATGGTTTTCTGTGATCAAGGTTTCATTGGCCATTTCAGTTTCTCCACCAGTTTCGACTAAGATGTCGTTCTTAGGGCTGGTTTCTTCTCCTATCCTGTCTTGAGCAAGATGTTATTGTTGGAGGGTAGCAACTGGTTGGTTGACCTCTGTCGTAGATTCCTTTGTCGAACCTTTTGGAGACTGCTTTGAAAGACTGGTAGGTTTATAGGTGGGATCACTGCTGGTCTTTGGAAGTACTTGGACAAGAGGGTCTCCATGGGTATCAACTTGGACCTGAGAAAGAGTTTAGTTGTCGAATATCAGAACGTACCTGGGGGATAACAGTTTTAAAGCTGGAATTTGCACTCTCTTCAGGAATGGGTGGAATTTGCACAACTGGACTTGTTGGGGGAGTTTTCTCCAATGTTCTGACAGTAGAGGACTTTTGTGGGGGAGGTTTTGATACCTTTTTCTTTTTCTTTGAAGGTTGTACCTGGTCGGGAGACTCGTCACCAGATTCAACAGCAGGCGTTTCAGTTTCTTGCTCTTTCCTTTTCTTCGGCGTCGAAGGAGGTTTTCGGCTTCCCTGAAAATGGCAACAAAGTTTAATTAGCATTTAAAACAAAATAATAATAATGTTGGCGAAATAAGAAATAAAGTTATACTCTCGCCAGAGGTTTTTTAGTTGTGTTTTGAGGGCCTTCCTCAACTCCTGCAGTCGAACCTTCAACAATTGGTTTCTTGGCAGTTATTTTCAAAGCTAAAGGAAAAAGGAAAAAATTAGAGATAAAGCTTGATGGAATATGCGTGAATAATAAGTAAAGGATGTCGAAGGTCTCCCCATTCCACACCTTCAAGTATTGGTGTTTCCACGCGAACGTGTTCTATGCCAATATGAAGGTGACCTTTGAAATTGTCCAAGGTGTATTTAGTCGGAACCACTCGCTGAGCGCGTTTTTGGTAATTTTGGCGAAGGATTTTCATCGAATCCCCGCAAATGAACCAATCTGGAAACAGAGGGCTAAGAGCCACACCAAATTCAGAAGAAGGTAGAGGGGGAAACTTTGGTGGATGAAGATTGAAAGCCAAATCATAACGTTGATCTGGTCGAACGTATTGAGGTAGTTTAAAATCATCCAGTTTGCTCATAAATTTTTGTTTTAAAGTAACTACTGCTTCGCTTATGGTTCGACTAAGTTCATTGGTCCTATAGGAAGTTTCAAAGTATTTCTGGAATGCTTGGATTTCCTTGACGTGTCTCGAAATATCTTTCTTGGTCTTGTCCTGCACAAGTGTAAAAGCTTTAGTTAGATGGATATTGAAGGAAGGCACGTCAAAAAACTGGGTGGTGTAGTAATCTTTCCACCATTCATCGAATTCCTGAGTACAAAGGAAGGACGGTCGAAAGACCACTGGATGAATCTCGACCTGGTTAGAATACTTCTCCAATAATTCTGAACACTTATCCTCGTTGTGGAGCATGTTGTAGTGAATGAGAGAACTTTTTCTGGAAAAGAAGGGTTTAGGTTGTATCTGAATTAACCCAAACTGTCGAGAGACAAAGTTGGGCTAGTAAGCAACCAAAGAGATCCTTGACTTTCCAGGGCTAATTATGGAAGCTAGAAGTCTAGGTTCCAGGAAGGATTCCCAGACATTGAGGAAATCATCTTCTTCAGTTTTCGACTCCACGGGTAGTTTTCTAGTGAACCATTTTGGTCCAATCACCCTGTCGGCGAAAGGGGTCATACTGGGGGTAAAGTTGTAGCGTTTGGCGAACATCATGATGTAACCAGTAAAAGCTTGTTGGAGGCTCATTCCTTCGTCAGTGGGTGTCAGTTGCACCAATCTAGTCCCTTCGACCCTCCTGTCCCTCAAGGCGTCTTCATTCACAGGATTTTTGATAGGGAGAGAGGCTTCAAAAGTAGCATTAAGCCATAATTGTAGAAGCCAAAATGGTACTGACAAATGAAGGTTGCCTTTATCCTTGATGGTCTTGAGGGAAGTAACACCTTCGCCCAGAGATTCGTAAAGATTTGATAAGATCATTTCACTCAGGCATAATCGACGCCCAGCATGAAGCTGATTTGCCATAGTAATGTAACGTTTAGCCATTTGGAGTGACCGGGAGCAAAAGACACATCTCGACAGCCAGAGGGCAAGAAAAGCTACATGTTCCTGATCAGAGACTTCCTTAGTCTCTTCATCATGATAATTGGCAATGTAAGCTGTGAAGGTGGCCTTGTTTGTGTCGAATCCTATAGAATCATCAGATAAAACGTTGGGGTCATAGTCTACTCCTAACGGGCTAAGGCCTGTGAAGGCAGCTACGTCGAATAGGGTAGGGGTAATCATCCTACAAGGAAGATGGAAATTGTTATAAGTACTATCCCAGAAGTAGAGGGAAGACATGAGCATATTTGGGCAATAACCTGGTCCTACTTTCGACAGTTGAATCAAGTCGAAAATACCTATGTCTTTCCAAAAGTCAGCCTTAACTTTTTCAATCTTCGTCAGCCAAGCTAAATACTCAGAGGGGTCTTTCAACAAGGGACAAGATCTAAAAATTCTAGCATGGTTCAGATATTCTAAGCTTATGGGTTCTTTAGAGGGCGAGCCTTGGCCATCAACAATGGATTTCTCATCTATGGCCTTTTCTTTATCAGTTCTAGGTTTAACCCCATTAGCTATGGGTTTATAACGGTGATAGGCTGGGAAAAATTCTTTTACCTTCACTGGATCTAATTTTAAATCAGGCAAAAGCCCTAGCATTACATATGATTTACCAGAAACTAGAACAGGGATAAGTACCTGGGATTGAAAAATGCGCATTTTTTCTTCTTCATTAGGAGGTTCAGGCACATATTGTTGGTTTACCACCACCTTTGGGCCAAGGATTTTGTGGATCGGTGATAAATCTTTAGAGTTTTTTGGAGCTTTATTGGAAGTTGTTGGAGCTGCAGAAGACGCCATGTTTGGAGGAAAAAAGTTGCAGAAAAACTCAGAGAAGAGGAAGAAACGTTGAAAGAGTTTTGCTCAAGAGGAAGAAGAAGCGTAAAAGGTTGAAAAAAGGAGTTTTTTTACTTATTTATATATGGTAAAAAGAGGTGACTGATGCAGTTAAGATTCAGAAATCTTTTAAATTGGAGAGATCATGGGGCACGTGGTAGTTGTGAGTGGATGGACTGAAACGGTGGCAGTTAAGTTAATCACCCATGATTTACTAGGGATTAGGGTAGTAATGATGAAAATTGTCAGAAACGTGGGCTGAAGAGACGTTTCAGAAAAGTGTAATGATGATCCTAACGTCATAGGTGTCCAATCATAGGAACAGTCAATTTGGTAAATTACTGAAGGCGTCGAATCATGTTGGCAAAAAATGATTTTCTCATTGGTAATCGAAAAAGCATTTATTGGGGGGCAATTTGTAGATTGCTATTTTTCGACGACAATGGATTGAGTGGAAAACAAAAAGTAGAAGGAGCTAGTCGAAATATTTCGACTCAAGATTTGATGCTGAATTAAAAGCTAGTCGAAGACGGCCTGAAAACTGGAACAAGTGATGTGAATTTCTCTAAGTAATAAAGAAACTCATTATTTCGACAACTTGAGTTGGAGAGGTATTTCGTCAAATAGTTTGAAATTCAAAATTGAGAGGGAGATGCAGTTAAACAAATCAGACGCGTGGAGCATATCCAATACAAGGAAGCATGCAAGACGCCATTTGTCACATTTAGGGGAAATAACTGTTATTGACAGTTGTTTTGTTTGTATATAAATAGATAGTCATAGTACGAAAAAAGTGTGTGCGTTTCAAATTTGTAAAAGTTATTCAAATTACTCAAAGTAACCGTGTGAGAGAAACGAGTCATTATGGAAAAAATGTACGTTTGAGAAAAACACCAGTTTATTACTTGCAATTCTTTATGAAATTTAAGTTTGTTTACAATACTCTTTAAGATTCTGCAAATTTTATTCTTGTCACGTTACTTTCATTTCGCCAGTTATTTACCAATTCCAAGTTCTATTTGATTTAGTTAGTCGAAAATTCCCCACTATGAGAACAATAATAAAACAATGATGAAAAGGTTATATTTTTACTCAAATTGTCAGCATTTTTAAAGCACTGTGTCCTAGGATTTGTGTGGTCGGACCTATTAGTAAACTAATTCAACAAATTAGAAGACCAGACGTTGTTTGCTAAATTTCAAGGCGAACTAAAATGTCTGCGGCGAGACGTGGAGCACAACGTCTTCGAAACCTAAGGCCAGGGTTAAGGGAAGGTTCTAAAGGTTAGTCCTATGACATGGCAGTCAATATAGGTGGCCTTTCCTTTGGAAATTGTTGAGGAAAGATACTAACCTAAAGTTAGTTACCTATGTAAGCTACCTAACTGAGGCATATGAGCACATGCAGTTATATTGTATAAGAGTAAAGCAATAAATATGAAGTCATAATCAATAATTCAACATATGAGGTAGGCAATTGTAACGTACAAGCACTTATGAATCAAGATACCATATCAAGCATATATAACAACCAAGAAAGCATAAACACATAAAAGCATGAAAAGGCTCAATGTGAATCAAGACTAAGTCTTCAGGTTTTAAATCTAAGAGAGTTAGACGGTTATTAATCTTAGGTTAACACAAATGATTGATGAGGAAAATTACTAAAAAGGTAAACACACATGTATAATTAAATTATACTAAAAGTGATAAATTGATTTAACTTCCTGCAAGAACTTAAATAAGAATTAACTTATTAGATTATGAAATAATAACAAATCTATTTAACTAAAATGTTTTATAGTCATTTTTTAATAAAACTTCTTTTGTTATAAGGTTTAATGTTATTTACAAGATTTATTAATTAAGAGAAAAAAAGTTATTAATTACTAAAGTTATTAAATTGAAAATAACAATTGTTTTAAGCTTTTAATAATTAGTTAATTGATTTGGTTAATTTAAAAAGGTTAACTAAATTAAAAGTTTGATTTAAGAGAAAAAAGAAAGAGTTATTATTTTTTAAACTAAATTATGAAAATAAACAAAGAAAATATTTTATATTTTTATTAACTGAAAACAAATAGGAATAAACATAGTCTAAAAACATCAACTAAAAAAAATAATCAAATAAAAAAAAACAAATGACAAAAACTAAAACTTTTAACAAGAAATCAGCAAAAATGGGCCAAAAGAGAAAAAAACAGAAACGAACAAGGCCCATGAAGGCGCCGAGTTAGGGAGGTTGGGTCGGGTCATCTGATCCGGTGTGCTTAAAACTCGGTTCCCCAAAGAACCCTATATCCCAATTTACGGCCAATGTGAAAGGGACACCAGTGTTAATCCCATTCCAGCCGTTTCTCTTTCGCTCTCCCCACTCTTTATCACCAATCTCCATCGCTCGCGCATCCTCTCCCCACTCATTCTACACGCCATGGTTCTCTCTGTACAAGCATTAACGAAAAACCGGAGGGGGTCCGACATAGCGGCGACACCGTCTCGCAACTAAACTCACCAAACCTCTCCCTAACAGCTAACGCCGGTTACGAATCAACAACAATAGAAAGTATCAGAGTAAACATCACAGACGCAACACAAATACAAGCATAAACAAGAGCTAAGTCAGGGGCGAAAGAAAATGAAAGGAAAATATGTTGAAGCTAAAAACTCCAGTGAGAAATCGAACCAAACTTTGAGGTAGGCTTCCTGAATCTTCCTTCTGGTTTTATGCGCGATATTCTCGGTGTTACTGCTCTTGTTCTTCCCCAATCCTTGCGTGTATGCTCTGCCTTTTTTAGTTTCAACTCGTTCCCATCTGCGGTTTCGTGTATTGTTGCTGCGTTTGTATGTGTGTAAAGTGTTTGTTTCAGAACTGGTGTGAATTGGTATTTGATCATGAAGGCTGGATCAGATCCTGTAGAATCAGGCCGCCAAGTGCGTCAGGGATGCTGGTCGTATGGAGAGGAGGAGGGGGTGTACCTGCAAGGTACTCCGACGCTCAAGTAAGAAAGGATTAGAGAAAAGGGGCAAGTACAAAGTAGGGATTCTTAGGGAGAATATTTGATACCTGACCCTCTCAAGCGAGAGGGTTTATATAGAGCCCCCAGTATGTGGCTAACGGTCCTATTTTCGGGGCGAAATAACCGTTTTCCCCAAAGAATAGGTAACTGCCCAAACTAGCCGTTAAGGCCGGGCAGGGTGCTCGAAACTAGCCGTTATGTCGGGCATAAACGCAGTTTCGGGCACCTGTCCTTTTTTGTCTAGGCAACGAGGAAGCCGTGCGTAACGGGCATGAATGTCGGGGAGGAACGTTGCGTTCCTTGCCCGGTTGGAGGGGCAAAAATGTCCTTTTTTCCCCTCTGTGGATTGGACTTAGACAATTTGGGCCGCTCTGGAGCAGAGGCGGATTGGGCCAATTCTAGCCATTGGTCCAGTCCAGAACAGGAGCCCCCCCAAGTCGTTGCTCCCGAGCATGAGAGTGATGACTTAAGGACTGCTCGTTGCTCCGGGGAGCTAGCATAGAGTCGTCTTTTGTAGGCGAGGAAGGCTGTTTCAAAGTGCCCGTGGCCCCAGGTGTTCGTGAGATTCGTGGTCGTGACCATGTTGCCCGGTGTACGGGGAGACTAATGGTCAGACAGAATTTGAAACATTGGGGCGCCACATGTACCTAGAGCTCCGTGTAGCAGTTAATAGGAAATGATGGCTAGCGGGTAGTCATGATGGCCTACGAACCACGCGCCCCTTTGTATAAAAGGGGGGGGGGGGGGGGGAAACCGTTTCATTTGAAACTTTTCCTTCCTGATTTCTCTCCGTCTCTTTCAGTCCTTGCCCATCACCATCTTCAGGCTTTCCGACCACCGTCACCAGCTTCGAGCAGCTTCTACCCTCTTCCAAAATCAAATAAGTTTTCCGATCTGTAGCTTGTTTTACTCCCTTTTGTTGTTAGTGGTAGATTGTATGCGGTTAGGGTTAGCTTTAGACGACAAAATAGGTGGATTTCTGGCGAGTGTTGGCGGTGGACGGTGGTTCTGCCATTTTACTGCCTCCAGCGCTTCACCGGAGTAGGTAGTGCGTTCAGCGAGTAGGATGGTCCACGACGTGGTTGTGGTAGTTGTGCGTGCGTGACCACCGTGTCTGATCATCTTCTGATAGAGCGATGAGTTTTCTGGTAGAACGTTTCCAGATTCCGGTGAAGCTTTGCGGTTTTCGGTGGAGCTTCAAACGGAATCTGGGCATGAGTACGGGGAAGCTCCTCGGGGGAGGATGATACGTTTCGAGCATCTCTTCGCGGGGAGGTTTTAGTTTTTCTAGTTTTTCTTTTGATGTTAGGGCTTAGTCCGGGGACGTTGTCCTCAGCCTTTTGCGCGCCATTTCACTTGACTTGGCAGTGGAAGGGTGGATTTGATTTCCTGTCGAATTCATTGTCTTTCTCTGCTTTTCAGGTGATCGTAATGGCGACGGGGCCAGACAGAGAAGTTATTCTAGACACGTCCGAGGAGGAAACTGGCTCCGAGGAGAATAGTAGCTCTGCGGCTTCGAGCTCGGCGGCCTCAAGTTTGTCCAACAATGTCGGGGAGGAAGAAGAGGTTCGGGATGATATGGAGGAGGATGACATCGAAGGGTTCTCCGCGGAGGAGTGGGAGGTGGCCGAACCTTTCGAGCATATTTCTACGTTTGCAAAGTCTTTGGCGGACGTCTTTACAGAGGTAGGACCTGAAGGGGAGTGGAAGGTGCACTTCCCTACTTTGAACGAGCGGGTCTGCACAGATTTTGGGGACCACTTTACAATGTATGAGTATGCCTTCAAGGAGCTGGGACTAAGGCTGCCTTTCACTGATTTCCAGTGGTCGGTGTTCGAGCATCTGAAGCTGGCCCCCTCTCAACTTCACCCTAATTCACTGGCCTTCATCCGGGCTTTTGAATTGGTGTGCAAGCATCTCTCTCTGGGGACTACTCTCCCTCTATTTTTCGCTGTTTTCCATTTTTAAAGGCAGCTGACGGGGAAGAAGTACGGATGGGTTTCTTTGAAGCAGCCCAAAAAGCTATTTAAGCTGTTCTCGGAGTCAATCCGGACTTTCAAGGAGTGGTACTTCGTCGTAGAACCCCTGTCTGAGGTGGCTCAGAACAACACACACGTCTGGGAAATCGAGGTTGACGAGGATGGAAATGAGCTTCTTAACGAGGAGGGGAAATATATTGGGCAGAGGCTCTACAGATTCCCCATCCGCTGGGCACCCGACCATTTCTCCAAGAAGCCCAGCGATCATGTCTTTCAGCCGAGCGATCTGCGCGGGCAGGACACCGTGGCGTACGAGAGGCTGGTGAACTGGGTCAACTCTTTCAGTCTTGCAAGCTGCTGGACAAGCAAGGGCAGCCCTATCTTCGAGGAGGATGCGAGCCAGAGAGTTGAGCCCAAATTCGTCAGTGTTAAGGCACTGTTGGAGTGCAAGACTCCCGCGGACGCTGAGAAGCTGGTCGGTAGTCTTGCTTATTTAGATTTTGTTTGTGTTATCTCTTTTCCTCGTAGCTAACGCGATCATTTTTTCTTTATTTGTGCAGGTGAGATGCCTCAGGCTCGCGATCGCGTGGTGAGGAATGCTATGGCGAGGAATAAAGCTGGAGCGGCTCCTCCTAAATCTCGGCCCGCTGGTGCCCGTGCTCCTCCTCCTATTCAAACTGTCGCGTGAGCCTCTTCTTCTCCCTCTCCTGCTCCACAAGGATCTCCTCTGCCCTTGACCGGGCGGTCGAAGCGGCCAAGGACATCAGACGCTGTGGACCTTATCCGTGTGCCGGAGAAAGGGAAGTTCGAGCTCCCTCCGTGCATCCTTGATAGGAGGTTCTTTGAAGGTAACTCCTTGGTCATCCCCCGGGCGGAATCCCTTTGCTTGGAAGGCATGAATCGTCCGAGCAAGAGGGCGCTGGTGGCTCAAGATGCTTCTGCCATGGTTAGGATGCTGGAGATGGCTGCTGTCTACGCAGAAGGGGACTCTGCACTTGAGTCTGAACTTAAAGCTGCCCGGGCTTCTGAGGCGGCCCTCAAGGAGGAAGTTAAGAGTGCCCGCGAGGCTCAGGGGAAGGCTGAAGAGGAGACGACCAGGCTGAAAGAGGATGTCTCCAAGCTGGCGGCAGAGAAAAAGGCTGCCGAGGAGCTGAACAAAGAGTTGATGGCGGCCAGCGCCCCGGGTGCCGAAGAACCGGATGATATAAAAGAGTTGAAGACTAGGTCTGAGCTGGTTGCCCGTATCCTGCTGGCCGAAGATGACGGTATCGCCGTGGCAGAGGAGTCTTTTCAAAGCGTCGTGGCTCAATTGCGGGTGGTGAACCCTGGGCTTGAGATCTCTGCCGAGGGTACTCACTATCTTGCGCGTGTTGAGGATGATCGCATTTTTTTTCCCGAAGGTCTCGTCGTTGTTACCCCCGAGGATCAGCCCGCAGAAGAGCAGGGACCTGAGCTGGAGTCGACCGAGCACGCCAATGAATGAGGAGTTTGTTATTATTTTGGATGTTGTTGTAATATGCCCGGCCTGCGTGCCGTATTATTGTAATTTATTTTGGGGGGGGGGGGGTGTGGCCCCCGTTTATGTAACAACGCACAATAGTGGTCCTCGTGGCCACCCACTATGTTAAGTTATTTTATTCCTGGATTTGCATGATTTTACTTGCGTTTATTTTTGCTAAGTGTTATATGCATGCTGTGAATGTATGTCCGCCCGTAATAAGGGGTACCTGACTTGTGTGACTATTTCGGGGGGGTTGCTCGTAATAGATGTGTTCGGCAGTGTGGGAAACTGGTCGAACTGCCGGGGAATATCCTGGCGGGGAGCGGAGCTCAGGTCGCGTTTGAGGCCTGAGTTCGCGGCGTGAACGTCCCATCGCGAACTGGGGTTCTGCCAATCGTGGTACTCTGACGACGGCGATGCTCAATCGAGGATTGCTGTCGAGCACTTACCGGGCTCGTTACTGAGCAGGGTTATGCTTTAGTCGTATGCGACGCTTGTACCTAGACGCGCATAGTGGTCGGTACCTAACGTTCGTCGTTGCGACGAGTCGAACCGAGGATTTAGCTGTAGTATTGTTTTAGTTTCTCAACGTTCCATGGTCGAGCGAGTTCTTCCCCAGTGAGATGTTCTAGGTAGTAGGCCCCATTTTCCGTTTTTGCCCGGACGCGATAGGGTCCCTCCCAATTGGCTGCTAGCTTGCCTTCGCGAGAGTCTTTATGGTTTCTTCTTAGGACAAGGCTTCCCACGTCAAACTCTCGTCGTATCACTTTGGCGTTGTGCCTGATGGTGATCTTTTGTTTCAGTGAGGCTTCGCGGAGAGCCGCCCCGGTTCTGATTTCCTCGACGAGGCCGAGCTTTTCCCTTAAAGATTCGTTGTTCATCTCCTCGTCTAGGGGCGACTCTGTCCGCCTAGAGGGCACGTGAACTTTGACTGGAATTACAACCTCGGTTCCGTATGCTAAACGGAAAGGTGTTTCCCCAGTCGTTGAATGGGGAGTTGTACGGTATGCCCAGAGCACGCTGTGTAGCTCCTCGACCCATGCCTTCTTTGTTTCGTCTAGCCTTCACTTGAGGCCTCGAAGGATGACTCGGTTAGCTGTCTCAGCCTGTCCATTTGTTTGGGGGTGTTCGACGGATGCGAAGTGTTACTTCGTGCCCAGTTGGGCGACGAAGTCCTGAAACTTCCTGTCCGTGAACTGCGTTCCGTTGTCCGTTACTATCACTTGGGGAATACCGAAACGTGCAAGGATGTTTTGTTTGTAGAAACGCAGGATGTTAAGGGCAGTTATTTTGGCTAGAGCTTCTGCTTCTATCCACTTTGTGAAATAATCCACGCCCACTATGAGGTACTTATTCTGACTTGATCCTACCACAAAGGGTCCTAGGATGTCTAGGCCCCACCAGACGAATGGCCACGGGGAGGACATAGCCTTGAGCTCGTTAGGTGGAGCTAGGTGCATGTCCCCGTGCCGTTGGCATTTATCGCACTTCTTTACGTGCTCTTTTGCGTCATTTTGCATAGTTGGCCAGTAGTATCCTGCTCGGAGGGCCTTTCGAGCAAGGGACCTTCCGCCGATATGTTGGGCGTTGATTCCTTCGTGGATTTCACGCAGGATGTGCGTGACCATTTCTTCCTCGACACATTTGAGCAGCGGAATGGAGAATCCCCGTCTGTATAGTTTGTCTTCGACCAAGACATAAGAGCAGGCCCTTCTCCTGACTATGCTGGCCTCCTTTGGGTCGGACGGGAGTTCGTCCTTGGCGAGGTAGTTGTAGACTGGGGTCATCCAACAGTTGTTGACGCCGATCACCTGCACGTCGAGTGTCGGGGAGGCCTTCTCGATGCTGGGTCGAGGAAGTACTTCTTGTATGACGGATTTGTTTCCACCTTTCTTCTTCGTGCTGGCCAGTTTAGACAGCACGTCCGCTCGTACGTTATGTTCGCGGGGAACGTGTTTCACTTCTACTGTTGTGAACTTTGCCATTTCCTTCTTTACCAGGGCCAAGTATTCGGTCAGGTTGTCGTTTTTGGCTTGGTATTCACCTCGGACCTAGAGGGCCACGAGTTGTGAATCCGTGCAAATGACGACTTCTTCTGCTCCCAGATCCTCAGCAAGGCGTAGCCCAACGAGGAAGGCTTCGTATTCCGCCTGGTTATTGGAGGTTAGGAAAGGCAGTGTGAGTGATACCTCGACGATAGTCCCTTCGTCGTTTTCCAGTATGATGCCCGCACCGCTTCCTGCCGAACTCGAAGCACCGTCGACGAAGATGGTCCATTTTCGCGCTTCGCTCGCGGGGAACTCCGCGAATGTCATTTCTGCGACGAAGTCGGCCAAAGCTTGGGCCTTGAGGGCCTTTCTGCCCTCGTATTGAATGTCAAATTCGGATAGTTCCAGCGACCACTTGAGCATTCTGCCGGCCATATCTGGGAGACCGAGCAGTTGCTTTATGGGCTGATCTGTCCGAACCACGATCGTGTGAGCCAGGAAGTAGTGTCTCAATCTCCTGGTTGCGTTGATGAGGGCTAATGCCACTTTCTCTATCTGCTGGTATCTTAACTCTGGTCCTTGCAGCGCTTTTCTTGTAAAGTAAATGGGTTTCTGCCCGTCAGGTGTCTCGCGGATGAGGGCGGCGCTCACTGCTTCGGCAACTACGGACAGGTATAGGTACAATGTTTCGCCATTGTCCGAGCGAGAGAGGACCGGTGGCTCCGAGAGTGCTCGTTTTAGATGGAGAAGGGCCTTGTCGCACTCCTCGGTCCATTCGAACGCAGCCTCTTTGCGGAGGAGCTTGAAGAATGGTAGGGCGTGCTGGGCGGACTTGGCCAAGAAACGAGATAGAGCCCCGAGCATCCCGTTGAGGGACTGGATGGATTTTTTGGATTTAGGCGTAGGAAACTCAGAGAATTCCCGACATTTGTCGGGATTGGCTTCGATTCCTCGCTCCATCAAGTAGAAGCCGAGAAATTTGCCTGCCCGGACGCCGAACGTGTACTTCTCCGGGTTAAAACGCATTTTGTATTTCCTGGCCTGCTCGAAGACCTTTCGTAAGTGGGCAGTATGATCGGCTTCCTCGTGGGACTTAACGATCATGTCGTCCATGTATACTTCGAGCATGTCGCCTATTTCTCCCCGAAATACCTTGTTCATCATTTGTTGGTACGTTGCTCCGGCATTCTTCAGGCCGAAGGGCATTACGTTGTAGTAATAGTTCCCCGATTCAGTCATGAAGGCCGTATATATTTTGTCGGACATTGCCATTGGGATTTGATTGTAGCCCGAGTAGGCGTCCATGAACGATAAAATGTAAGTTCTAGTAATTGGCTGAAATTTTGGTAAAACAATGTTGATGTCATGGTTGATGTTGCAACATGAGCTTCTAACAGTATAGCTAACATTCTGGTTTATTGTTGAAGAGTTAAAGTACTGAAGAGTGATGTCACATGCGATGTCTTAACATCACTATACCAGAACATTAAAACATCAGACAGTTATGTGATTAGGGCTGCACGTGTTTTCTGGTGTGAATGAGAAATTATGCTAAAGAGAATCAGAGAATATAGGCGAAGATCAAGGAAGAGATATATTCTGTTACAATCAGTTATGAAGATCAGTTTGTTGCGCATTTAAAGCATAAAGATATGGAGAATATTCAGAGTTAATAACTGAAGATTTAATTGAAGATATGATTGAAGATCTATTTAGAAGCAGATTTGTTACAGAAGATATGATATGATTTGAAGGCCCAAATCCAGTTGGGATTATGTTATAAATAGAATGGTTGTAACCTAGAAGAGGTACGGGTCCAAGATGTAGATCTTTAGGGCTTTGTCAAAGTGAACCACTCGGGTTGTGAGATGGTCACTGTGTGTAACTCAGAAACCTGTAGGTAATGAGTTTGAGTTTGGTATTGTTCTTGGAGGAAGCTTTGAAGCAACTCCAAAGGGAGTCATGGAAGGGTGCCTTCTATGATTATACAGTTGTTGGTAATCAAGTTGTTGATGCAGTGACGGTGTAGTTGACTGCTAGACATCATAGTAATGATAGGAAGTGAGATGGAGTCTCTTACCTAGGGAGGACTTAGGTAGAAGGGTCATTGGGTAGTGATTAAATTAGGTAGATTGTCAACAGGTCTGTTGAGTCTGTAATTTGATACTACTAATAGTGGACTTCCTTCCTGGCTTGGTATGCCCCCAGATGTAGGTTGTTGAACCGAACTGGGTGAACAATTCAGTGTGTTATTTATTGTTTCTGTTATTGCCTTGTTCAGCAGATTGCGATGTTGTGACATTGCACTATGACATCACACATCTGTACTAGAATTTCAATTGGTATCAGAGCAGGCATCCTGTCTGTTTCTGGATGAGATCTAGGGAAGATACTTTCTGGTTCATGAGCAAAGAAGATAGTCAGAGTACTTTGTATTATCCCTTGGAGTGAAGAATGAAGTTATCAGGCCTGTTGCTGTATTTTCAAACCTATGATGACCTAGTGCACTTGGAGTGTTGGGCAAGGGTTATTATGCCTGAAGGTAGTAGAGGAGTTTTCTGGTGTATGTTCCGCTGTATATATATATCTAATGGAAAATTCCTGGTGGTTTTGAGTTAAGACTGCAACATTCTGCTCTCCTCTGAAGATGTGGTGATCCCAAGTCCACTCTAAAGGAACTCTTATATAAGCATGTTAAAAAGAGGTCTGAAGAAAACCTTGCATGATCAATCTCTGGTTTGTGTTAAAGGATCTTTTGGTGTGAAGAGATTATGACATAACAGATGCTTGGGGGGCTAAACAAATGTGTTGATCACATCTGTTTGGAACCTACTCCTGACTTGGAAGAGGAGGCATCTGGGCTTTGTGAAGATTCATCAAGAAAGAAGCTGAGCGTATTATGCAGCTTTTGGTCAATTGGAGTTGGTGCCTGCATTATCCTAGTGGCTGGAAGGATCAGAAGAAGAAGACCATCTATTCAGTACTGTGACTCCTTCATCCTTTTTTATGATGAAAGAAGAAGGGAGAGCCAAAGCAAAAGAGTTTCACTATCAAAGTTTTCATGCGGGAGTGAAGATCTTGATAAGTTATCTCTTAAGCTTAGTTGTGGTACCTTAATGAGGATGAAATCAAAAGTTTGAAGATTCTTGAAATATTAGAAGATGCTGGTTCATTGGTGATGTTGAAACATTATTTCAGTCTTTGCCTTCTCAGCCAAAGGAAGTTTGTTATGCTCACGTAAAGTATTAGGTCAAGCCACTTACCTAATCTAAATTGATCTGTGGTGTGGATTAGCGAGAGAAGGATCAACCAGTGCCTCAAGTCTGCAGGAAAAGGATGTCAGACCAGATAAAATGTTGTATCTTGCATGACAATAGTTGAATATTGTCTGCTTTGGTTAGTGTTGTGCATTCAACTGATGACAATATACAGTGACGGGAGACTATGTATCTGTCTGAGGTTAAAGTGCAGGACTGCAGAAGGTTTGAGAATTTACTTTATGTGATTGTGTTGAAAGTATTTTCAAGGGTTAATCATCCTGGAGTTGATTGGTGACTATGGAGTATTATCCATATTATCTGGGGTGAGAGGCAGATAGATTCTGGAATGTTGATGACATCCAACATATCTAAGTCAGACAGTGGCTGAGGCTGTAAGATATGAAGTCATCACATCTTGATGGTTACAACATGGTGGAGCATATCAAGATTCATGGTGATGAGTGGCAGATGTTCTAACGTGTGTTGGGACATTATCTGGTTGGATATCCTTGGTGAAGGATGATTATGCTCTGGTTCAGAAGCATGGTGTCTACTTTTTCCTAAGGAGCGTCTACATAATCATACGGGAGGATGATGAAGTAGAAGGTCTACCTTGGATGGAAATTGTAGTTCAGGATATCTGAAGATGAAGAGCATGGTAAGGATTGAATGCCTTTGGAGAAAGGGACAATGGTGCCAAAATGCATGTACTCAGCAAGTGTACTCAAATGTTCGAGTTAACCGTGACAGGGGGAGTACTTGTCTATGGATTATGCTCAAGATTGTGAAGATTGGTTGAATCTTGTGAGGAGTGAGCTCATGAAGACATAAAGATACAAGAAGCACATGTTACCCTTGATAGGGGGAGATTAGTAAAAGTTTGTGCAGCTGGACGTGTGATGAATATGTCTGCAGTTTTTGGTGATGGCACTTATTGGGAAGTTGCATACAAGAGAAGTTAGTGTATTGTGCATTTGTGTTCCTTATTGCTTTTGTTTAGTATAGATGGAACAGAATTAAAACAGGAGTTTATTGCTTTTTGGAAGCTTACAAGATAAGTAAAAACAACAAGCAATGAGTCTAAAGATTATCCCAACCCCCTGAATCAAGAAATGTCTTCCAATCTTCATCCCATTCATCATCAGATGCTTGAAGCTGCACTTGGTTTTTCTTGATAATCTTCATCCTTATTTCCGATGTCTTGCGTGTTCTTGTTGCTCCTGAAGATGCTCCAGCTTTGGACAGTGTTGTGTCCTTCAACTTCTGAGGATCTGGCTTCTTGTCCTCCTGCATGTGTCTCTTTGCTGCATTCTTGTTAGACTGACTCATGTTTCCTTCCTTGGTGTGCTGATAGGAGCAAGGAGGTTTGGTATTTATAATGGATAATATGGCATAGTTTGTATCGCCTGACCAGTCAGAGTAGTCTCTGGTGTGGGAATCTGTTTTTCTTGGGAACATGTTTTTCTTGACATATTGGTCACCAGAACCTCGTACTTGGTGCCTGGGTGGAAGTGGTCCTAATAGGATGAGGCTAGGCTGATGTCCTACATGTTGTTACAACATTATAGTTGGGTATGTACCATACTTATGGAGTTTGAAGAAGCAACATTATAGTCTGAAGTGGCAGTTCTGACATAGTGTGGATTAGAATGGGCAGATTCTAATCTTGATGGTAAGTAGTTCAGGAAATACATAGCTACTTTCATGTTGAAGACTTCATTAGGAGCTGGTGGATGTAAGGACTGAAGGGTGTTTATCTTGTGTGAGAAATTTCCAATCAAATGGGCCTTTGTTTATTGGACTTGGCATATCTTGTATCTAAAATCCCCGTGAGGAATGTGGCATTATTGGTGGGATATCTTAAAGGGCATTGAGTGTAAGGCTGTTTACTATAGCCTATTGCAGCATGTGTGCTGATCAAGCTTGTGCAGTGTGATGATGGGACCTGTCATAGCTGGGCCTATACAGGAGAGGTCTGAAAAGCAAAAGTGGTGTACTTGGCTGATGGTTGGAAGCAATCTAGAAGAAGTTGTGAGAAGTTGTATCATTACCCATTAGATAAGAAAATGTGTCTGTAAGAGTCTTGGGTTAATGAGCCAGCAGGCAATGTCTGAAGAGATGTCAGAACATGATATAGGACATGTTTTTATTAAGCCAAACAGGGAAGTATTTTGGACGGTGGTGTTAGGATAAAGTGAAAAACGTGGCTTCAACTATGCATGGAGCGTTATTGGCCTAATTTATGGTAAGATTCAGTTGTGAAATATTTAAGGCAGTCAAGGCAGTTTTTGGAAGGTAGGCATTGAATTTGAATGCAGTTTTTGGTTCCTAAAATAGCGTTTGTTTGACCAAGAACATTGACATATTCAAGGCTCGTTAATTTCTAAGTTACTGGTCAGCTATTTATAAGGGTTAGATTGTTCTCCTTCTGCCAGTGAGTGTTCTCATCTCATAAGTCTTATGGCATTTATTCGTGTATGGGTAAGCACTTCTTGGGTCTGGTTTTGTGAGGGTTTCCTTTGCCAATTTGTGGCTAAAAAGGGGGAGAAAGGAAAGAGATGGTCTAAATGGTTTGCACAGATGTTATGTTGGGAATCTGTAGTTTCTGAGAACAGGATGGGACATCCTCTAGTTGGTGTTGAGTCTTTGTGACTTGTGTCCTGAGTTATGAACACAGTTGTGACTTGTGTTCTGAGTTACCTGGGTTGACAGAATGGCACTTCTTAAGTTTCCTCTTATGCCATGGTCTAAACCCAGTGTCTGATCAATGATAGTGTGCAGAATTATCTTATGCCACCATTGGTCTTTGATGGATGGACAAACATTTCTTTTCTGGGGGAGTCGTCCACAATGATTCCGGGTCTGAGTTGAAAGGAAAAAGAAATGTGTTGTATTAAGGGGGAGTGTCTAAAATCTTCTTCCGCATGTACACCATATTTCTGTAATCTGAGTGCATAACTTCGGGACTTTCTACTTCTTCCTCCTGATGTGCTGCCTGAAGTGATTGTGGTGGGCTGTGCTGCCAAAAGAAGGTGTCAGACATGATGTCTTAACATCATTCAAATATTCCCTAGAAGATGTTTCTCCAGGATTGCTGCGCACAGTAGCTACTGATGGTTACTGTTAGGATCAGTGGTTACTGATAACTACTGACAGTAGTATAGAGATGTAATTACTGCTGTAATCTGAGTTGTAATGGTTATATAGTTGTTTTAGCCAAAATTAGCCAAAGGGGGAGATTGTAAGTTCTAGTAATTGGCTGAAATTTTGGTAAAACAATGTTGATGTCATGGTTGATGTTGCAACATGAGCTTCTAACAGTATAGCTAACATTCTGGTTTATTGTTGAAGAGTTAAAGTACTGAAGAGTGATGTCACATGCGATGTCTTAACATCACTATACCAGAACATTAAAACATCAGACAGTTATGTGATTAGGGCTGCACGTGTTTTCTGGTGTGAATGAGAAATTCTGCTAAAGAGAATCAGAGAATATAGGCGAAGATCAAGGAAGAGATATATTCTGTTACAATCAGTTATGAAGATCAGTTTGTTGCGCATTTAAAGCATAAAGATATGGAGAATATTCAGAGTTAATAACTGAAGATTTAATTGAAGATATGATTGAAGATCTATTTAGAAGCAGATTTGTTACAGAAGATATGATATGATTTGAAGGCCCAAATCCAGTTGGGATTATGTTATAAATAGAATGGTTGTAACCTAGAAGAGGTACGGGTCCAAGATGTAGATCTTTAGGGCTTTGTCAAAGTGAACCACTCGGGTTGTGAGATGGTCACTGTGTGTAACTCAGAAACCTGTAGGTAATGAGTTTGAGTTTGGTATTGTTCTTGGAGGAAGCTTTGAAGCAACTCCAAAGGGTGTCATGGAAGGGTGCCTTTTATGATTGTACAGTTGTTGGTAATCAAGTTGTTGATGCAGTGACGGTGTAGTTGACTGCTAGACATCATAGTAATGATAAGAAGTGAGATGGAGTCTCTTACCTAGGGAGGACTTAGGTAGAAGGGTCATTGGGTAGTGATTAAATTAGGTAGATTGTCAACAGGTCTGTTGAGTCTGTAATTTGATACTACTAATAGTGGACTTCCTTCCTGGCTTGGTATGCCCCCATATGTAGGTTGTTGAACCGAACTGGGTGAATAATTCAGTGTGTTATTTATTATTTCTGTTATTGCCTTGTTCAGCAGATTGCGATGTTGTGACATTACACTATGACATCACACATCTGTACCAGAATTTCATAAAAGTTTAAAACCAGCAGAATTATCAACAAGTTTATCAATATTGGGGAGGGGGTAGGCATCCTTCGGGCATGCCTTATTGAGATCGGTATAATCAATGCACATGCGCTATTTTCCATTAGATTTTTTTAACCAATACAACGTTGGACAACCAAGTGGTGTACTTGGCCTCCGAAATAAATTTGGCCTCGAGGAGGTCCTTTACAGCTTTTTCGGCAGCCTCCGTTTTCTCCGGAGACTGCTTCCTCCTAGGTTGTGCTACGACCTTGATGGCCGGGTCAATGGTCAGCTGGTGACATGCGGCTGATGGATCCAATCCAGGCATTTCCGCGGCCCTCCACGCGAAGAGGTCGGCGTTCTCTCGGAGGCACGCTTTGAGCTGCTTCCTCGCGATGTCAGGCAGGTCTGCTCCGATCTTTACTCCCCGTTGAGGGTCTTCGCCGAACAGGACAAGCTCGAAGTTGCCATCCGGGATTGGGCGCATCGGATGGGAGCTGCTGCTGGATGACGTGGATGGGCCGGCTGAAGCTGCTCGTTCTTCCTGTTGGTCCTCGGGGAAGCGACTGTCGAGGTCGATAGAGTCGACCTGGGGCAGAGGCTTGGCCTCCTCGGAGCTGCTTAGGAGTGCTGGCTTGCTCGACGCTTTTGGCTTGGGCGCAATGACGTTGAGCCCCTTTGTAGCTGCTTCAAAACACCGTCGGGCAGCTTCTATATCACCGTGGAGGGTGGTGACCATTCCTTTCGAAGTGTAATACTTCATCTTCAGGTGGACGGTCGATGGTACCGCTACCAACTCGGCTAGAGTTGGCCTTCCGAAAATGCATTGGTAAAGCGACGGGCAGTCAATTACCAGAAATTGCACCTTGATGGACCTGGCTGTTTCAGCTGCTCCGAAGGTCACGATCAACTCGACGTAACCCGACGGCTTGGTCATAGATCCGTTGAACCCCTGCAAATCAGACCCTACGTATGGGGTAAGGTGCGATTCATCCAGCTGCAATGTTAAGAACAGCTGGGAGTACATGATGTCGGCTGAGCTACCCTGGTCGACTAGGATTCGGCGAACGTCAAAGTTTTCCATTTGGGCTCTGACGAGCAATGGAATGCTTGAGTTCGGAGAGCCGCCGAGGAGTTCCTCCCTGTAGAAGGAGATGGGGACGGAACCCTTCGGGGCCTGATCAAGCGTGGTCACTTTGTTCGAGCTGGTGTTGATCAGGTGTTCGAACTTCCGTTTCACGGATCCCACCGTAACTTTGTTGAAGCCCTCGCCAGAGATGACCATGGGGGAGGGGAAGGTCTCCCACGGGCTGTGGGCCGCAAAATATGCAGGGACGCTGAGCCCGTCAGGGACTTTGAAGTCCTCGGGTCGCGATATGGACATAGCGACCTGTATGTTGGCGTCTTCCAAGGAGGGTATCTCCTCCTCGACCTTCTTGGACTCCTGGGCGTCCTGCCGAGGAGTGTTCTTCTTCTTCGCGAACTGCTTCAGGTGGCCATCCCTGATCAGTATTTCAATGGCATCCTTCAGATGGATGCAGTCCTCTGTAGTATGGCCGTGACTTTTGTGGAAGCGGCAGTACTTTGACTTGTCCACGTTTGGTCTGTTCGGCAGCTGCTTGGGGAAGCGGACCCCGGCTTGTTTGAACTCCGAATTGGTACATTCACCCAAAATCTTCTCCCTGGAAACGGTCAGGGGAGTGTAATCATGGAAATTTCCGGAGGGCCCTTTGCTGTCATGGGAGTCGCGGGGACGGTCCTCGCGTCTTCGTTCACCCCGACGAGATGTCGAGGCTTCATCTCCTTTGGCGGCCCGGGAGTTCTCCTGGCGGCGAGACGGTCGGACGTTGCGGCCGCAATCTTCTCCTCATACTGGATGTGAGATTGGGCTTTGAGGAGGAGAGCGTCTAAATTCCTCGGTGGGGCGAGGCCGATGGCTTTAGCGAAATTGGAGTCCGGAAGGACCCCTTGTTCGAGCAGGAACTTCTTCATTTTATCTGTCGTCGGGACCTGCACCGCTTCCTTGTTGAACCTCTCGATGTATGCTCGGAGAGGTTTGTCTTTCCTCTGGATTATGGCTCCGAGGGAGGCCTCAGTTTTGGGGTGGCGGCGAGACGCCGTGAAGTGCCGCGAGAACATCCTGCCCAGCTGTTTCCACGAGGTGATGGACTCTTCGGGCAGTTGTTTATACCATGTCACCGCCCCCTTCCGAAGCGTGGTCGGGAACAGTCTGCATTTGATGGCGCCCTGTATGCCACGGTAGTCTAAGAGTGCATCGATATTCTCGATGTGCTCGTCTGGGTCAGTGGTCCCGTCGTATGTGCCAAGTGACAGGGGTTTCTCCAAGCCTTTTGGGAGACGGGTGGCCAGGATCTCCTGGGACAATGGGCCGCGAGGCTCGTCGGCGTCACTAGAACTGGTGTATGATGGTGACCGGACGGGTTGTTCGCGTCGGCGGTTCCTTCGTGGAGAAGGTGAGCGGTTCCTTCGAGGAGAAGGTGAGCGGTTCCTTCGCGGGGAAGGTGAGTGTGCCCGTCCTTTGGACTTGATTGGAGACTCTTCGTTCCTTCGAGTCCTTTTGTGGTCATGAGCGTACTGGTCACGCGGGGAGATCTGGTCGCGCTTTCGGGCTACGCGAGGATCGTGCTCTTGGCGCAGTCTTCGGTCGATTTCTCTCCGGGGCTGCGGGCTTCTAGATCGTCGTTGGTTCCTCCGCGTAGGAGGGGATCTTGGACGGCGAGATTCTTCCAGTGCCCCGATCCTCTCGTTTTGCTGCAGGATCAGGGTGTTGGTTTTGTTGAGGGCCTCCAGGAGGGCTGCCACGGCCGGGTCGGTGCTGGGCGGAACGGGAACGGGCTGGATCGTTGTTGCGATCAGTAGGGGTTGGGGAAGGAGAAGCGGTGGCTCCATCCCTAAGGAAACGGGCATCTCGGAGGAGAGATGATTGGCCGTCAACGTCAGATTTGTTGACCGAGGGGGGGGGATGGTGGAATGAAGAGCATCCTGGGTGCGATCTTGGGAGGCCATGATCGTGATGATGTTCGAAAGTTGTTTTGATCTTCGGTTAAAGAAAGAAGGGGAGAACAAAGATTCCCACAGACGGCGCCACTGATCGTGAAGGCTGGATCAGATCCTGTAGAATCAGGCTGCCAAGTGCGTCAGAGATGCTGGTCGTATGGAGAGGAGGAGGGGGTGTACCTGCAAGGCACTCCGACGCTCAAGTAAGAAAGGGTCAGAGAAAAGGGGCAAGTACAAAGTAGGGATTCTTAGGGCGAATATTTGATACTTGACCCTCTCAAGCGAGAGGGTTTATATAGAGCCCCCAGCGCGTGGCTAACGGTCCTATTTTCGGGGCAAAATAACCGTTTTCCCCAAATAATAGGTAACTGCCCAAACTAGCCGTTAAGGCCGGGCAGGGTGCTCGAAACTAGCCGTTATGTCGGGCATAAACGCAGTTTCGGGCACCTGTCCTTTTCTGTCCGGGCAGCGAGGAAGCCGTGCGTAACGGGCATGAACGTCGGGGAGGAACGTTGCGTTCCTTGCCCGGTTGGAGGGGCAGAAAGGTCCCTTTTGCCCCTCTGTGGATTGGACTTAGGCAATTTAGGCCACTCTGGAGCAGAGGCGGATTGGGCCAATTCTAGTCATTGGTCCAGTCCAGAACAATATTGTTCTTAATAGGAACTTTTGTGAATTGTATTTGTGATTTGTTTTGGTGGGAATGAGTTTTGTTTTCCGCCATTGTTTATTTTCGAATCTTTCTGGTGCACGCGTGAGAAAGTGATACAAGTTTTTTTTCTTTGTGAACTTTTGGTGTGTAATCTCTGATCCTCTCTTCTTTCAAAATCGTGTTTGATCTCATCCTTATATAGGCCATGTGAAAATCAAAATCTGATTGCGAATTAATGTGCCAAGTTATGCTGTCAATTCTGGTTTTGGAAAGAATTAAACTTGTCTCGAACATGCTCAAAACCATGTCTGATACCCTTCCACTTTTGTCTCAACATGTTTGATTGTGTTCTTGATGGCTCTTGAAGGAGTTAGTTACCTTGTCTGGTTGTGTTTTATGATTTTGTTTGGGACATTAATGACGATGATGATTTGGTCTTGAAACATGTTATTCTATTTCCTTGTTTAATTTGATCTTGACTTGATGATTTTTGAAACCATATCTGATGACATTTGAAAGTCGTGTTTGATTTTGTCCTGATCTTCACACTTATTTCTTTTTTTTCCACTCAGGTGCAATAAGTATTGACTTATGCCAATAAGCTGAAGTTACTTGCTGGGAGCAGTCTTTAAGAATTGATCAATGCACGGTTTCGAATTTCCAATCAACCGACCAACAAGACTCGCTTCCAAGTTAGTAGAGGCACCTAACCAGGTATAGGGTTATCATTTGTGATCGCGTGATTCTTATTTGCTGCTACTTCGTGATGTCTACAATACATGATATGCACTGATTTGGGCTTTGACTTATTCAAGATATTAACCTTCTTTCCTTCTCTCTCTTTTTCATGTGTGCTTGATGTCTTAGAGAAGCTTGAAGGTGACGAGGACGTGGCGTGAAGATGAAACTTGATGAGAATTGACGGTAATGTGAAGGACCACGAAGAAGCATGGCGACTTGGTGGTGTATCGTCATGAGTAAAAAGCTTCAAAGTTTGAACTCCAAGTTCTTAAGCGAAACTCCTTTCCCTTTTCACTCACTTATGTTTGAAACATGTATGTTTGTGAATTAAACTTGATGTTCTTCTCCTTAACTTGAAAATATGCTTGATGATCATGATTTCTTGTTGTTTCCGTTTTTTCACTTTTGATAAGCTCTGGTACAATTATTGATGCAGGGACTTGGTTGAGTTTATGATGTATATGCTTCATTCATGAGAAGAACGAAAGTCACAAATTCACAAACGTGGAACCGTTGTGATATCACAAAGCTACTTGGAGGGGCTTTATCTTATGAATGATGGAATTTACGAAGAAGCTGCACAAGCAGTTTCTGAGTTGTTTCCTTCCATAGAGAAGCTAAAAGTCCTTTGATTTCATAACAATATGACTGGAGATGAAATGAGCACTTGCTATAACTGAGGTTGTGAAACATTTTCCTCTTTTGGAGGATTTCCACGGGGAAGGTGACGTTGCCTTATCTGAAGCTGTAGGGAATTGTACCCATTTGAGGCAGCTTGATTTGCGAGACAGCATGTTAGGTGTAGAGGGTGGGATTGTTTTGATTATGGTTAATGTCGTGAAGCATTCAGTAGAAATTTCAATGCAGCTAGTGCATCGCGATAGAAATGAACCAGCATCAATAATACCAATTAAGCCTATATCTACTTGCTCGAACCACTATTTCTAATATACTTTGTTCCTTTTATTTAACATTGGTTGTTGTTGTTGTTCTTAGAAAACAAAAAATGTTCTTTACTATCATTCAGTACGTTGAAATCTTGCATCTTGGAACACTTGTGATTTTGAGTTTGTAATGGCATAGGATATAATTTGTAGATTTCAGTTGCCTTTGTCACTTTAATTAAGTACGGACCATAGGATATGCTTTTGGCACTTTTCACACTTCAATCCTTGGCAAAGCATGTGATTGGAACAAAATTACTGCTGAATGGAAACGTAATGTCTTTTAGCATCTCTCAAGTTGAAAATGAAGTGATTCTTTCTGAAATAACATGGTCATCCATGACGATGCGCGGTAGTATTCTTACTCCTTGAGTTTGATGATAAATTCCAAACATTAAAAATAATCTTCACCAATCCCATATTGCATCTTGAAGTTGATCTTAACATGTAACCTTGCAACTTGAGCTTGTAGATTTGCTTGATATACTTTGAATCTTGTATTTTTGAATGAATTTGAATTGTAATGGCATCTTAGATTTGGAGTGAAATCAATTTACATTCAACCAATGGGTAAACCAACAAATCCTTTGCACCATGTAGAAAAACAATTAATCAAATTTGAATTTTTATGAAGAACACATGGTCCTTGAATTCCATCCTAGTAACTCCTTGCCGAAATTTGATTCAAGATTTTATCCAAACTTATTACCTCAAAACAAACTGACCACAAACTACCAATAAGAAAGTTCCACCTTTTTTTTAAGATCGAAAGAACTTAAAATGACAATCCACTTCAGGTTTTCCAAGCCCGATTAATCGCATCTTCACAAGGTCATCACATTATCAAAACAAGCATAAAATAAGGGTTTCCATGATTATTCATCAAAACAAAAGGTGAAAAATCAAAACCAGGGATTCAGCACTTGTTCCATAGCAATTTGGGCAAATTTTTCCTAGACTAATCGATTACTCTAATAGGGTAACCGATTACTCTGCACAGATTTGCAAATTCTGCTGCTTTTTGAGACAGCAACTATGCACACTCTTTGTTCTTGGATTCTACATAGTTCTAGCAGCATGTGGAATATTCTAGCCTTTTCAAGCAATTCTTTGGCATTTGCTACAATGTATCATTTCCATTCAAGACTACCATGCACCCTATTTTCCTAAGATGCGAACCTTTGGATTTGAAGCTTACATTAGGATTGCTACCGAGCTAACATCCTAACTAACTGAGTTAACCGGTGACTCCATGAGTCAAGTGTAACTAACTCATAGCCTAATTCCAAACCACCCTAAGCTAGCTCCTAGCCTAATTCCAAACCTCTCACACTCCAAACCAAAACTCTATATAAACAAAACTTCAATCATTTTTCAAGAAATCAACAATTCTCAACCATTTCACACACATTTCTCACACTTCACTCTCAATTCTCTCACATCCTCTCTGAATTTTTCTGCAACTTCTTCATCTTCATCTACATTTTCTTCCCAAACCTCACTATAGCTATTCACCATTGAAGATTAATCACTTTCACATTGGAAGTGATTATTTCTTGAGCTTAACCTTCAACATCTTGCAATTCTACTTGATTTTCTGGAGTTTTATTAGCTTTTAGATTCATCTCAAGTGTTTGCTTCAAGATTCTATGATTCGAATTTGTATTTCAGAGTTTTGACGCAATTTGCTCGGTTTCGGTACGATTCGGCTACAATTGAAGATTCCTCTGGTTTTCTTTGATTATCTTCATCAAGATTCATTTGCAACAACATCCAAGGCACATCTCAGCCTTGTAGGTTGGTCTTTCTTTGCCCTTTTTACTGTTTCGAACGTTTTCGTATCATTCGCGATGTAGTTTCGATACTTTTTGTGTGTGAATTGATTATGCCATTGCTTGATCCATGATCTTGATGATTTGATTGATTCCATTGTTGCTTATTTACTATTTTGAAACTTGATTTTCATGTACAAATTCATACCCTAGCATGTGGTAGTTTGGACAAGTGATTTAGGTGCTAAAAGTGCTTTTTGAAAAGCTATTTTTGCCACTGTTACAGTGGTAATCGATTACTCAAAGTGAGTAACCGATTACTCTTCACAAAATTTGCACCAGCGCTGATTTTTTAACTGAGTAATCGATTACTCAAAGAGAGTAACCGATTACTCTGCACAATTTTCACCAGATTTGCTGTTTTGCAAGCAAGTAACCGATTACCTTCTTAGGGTAATCGATTACCACTGTAACAGAGTGCCAATTTTGGTGTTTTTCAAGCTTGTTTGCCATGCTTTCCTCATCTAACTTCCATGGATTAATATGTTTGATTTTTATGGCTCTTTTAGGTGCTGTTTATTTCAGTTTAAAGCATGATTGTGATTTTTCCAATGCTCGATCTTTTGATTTCACAATTGTTCATATTTTTGACATTGCATGAACATGATCATTCTTGCACATTCTATTCACACAATAACATGATTTTGTGTGGCATTTTAAGTGTCATTTGGTATTTTTTTGCACCTTTCATTCATGTTTGAATTAAGTTTGTTCTTCAAAGAATAAGCTTAATCTTGTATAATCAATAATGCACCCTTTGCTTTAATAATTTTTCAATTCATTTTGGGAAATTATTAGCATTTTCCTCCCTTTTGATTAATTAATCAAAACTTCATTTTGATTATAAATATCCTCGTTGGCGCTCCTCTTTAGGCTTCCTTTAGAGCTTTCTCTCTCTTCCCCCTCCCCCCCCCCCCCCGGCGGAGGCGGAGTTTTGCGCGACACTGGAGCACTGTACAACTTGGACTTGTTACGCTCTCTGTTTCAACTTTTGCACTACACCTTGTGTGTTAGAGAAGAAATGAGAATGAAGAATTCCTACTCTCATTCTGACCACTTCAGGTAGGGGACGAATGACCCTGTACCTGGCTTAGTCATCTCTATCCCCAGGCGGGTAGCGTAACTCCATCCCCAGTTGAGTCGATCCCTGATCACTCTTACCTCTTTCAATCACTCTTTTGATCAATCACCATCCTTTTGGTTAAAGTTCATTGTCTCTTAGGTTAACACCCATCTCTTGCCTCATATCCTTTTCTTGTGGTTAATCATTGCTTTTTGATTCCTCTAAAGAGTCTCAATTCCTTTTTCTTCGGTTAAACACAGTCTTCCTGTTAAACACCGAAACTCTTGCAGAGTTCGCAACCTTTTCTTGGTTCTTCTCCCTTTGATTGGTTAACCACTGCCTGTCAGTTAAAACACCAATTTGCATTCCTTCTCAGTTAACCACAGTCTATCTGTTAACATACTGAGTTCCTTTTGGGTTAATCACCCATTTTTTCAGTTAACCACAACCTGCCTGTTAAAACACTGAACCCCTTTCGAGTTAATCACCTTTTCTTGGTTAATCACTCGTTTCTTTTCGGTTAATCAATGTTTCTCTGTTAACATCGAATCCTCGGCGGTTAGCAATCTCTTTTGGTTAAATACCCTTCTTCGTCGGTCAAGTACTATTTGTTCAGTTGGTACTGACATCCCCTTTGGGTCATAACCTTCGCTTGGTTCTACACCCATTCTTTTGGTTGATCACAGTTTATCTGTTAAATTCTTTTCTCACCGCACGGTTGCAACCTTTGCTTTCCTCGGTTAACCACTATTTATCAGTTAATATACCAAAATCCCCTCAGAGTCAAACATCTTCTCTTGGTTCAGTACTCTCTCCTTTTGGTCCATCACAGCCTGCCTGTTAAGGCCAAACCCTTTTCCCCACAGAGTTTTAATCTCTTTTTTTCTTAGGTTAACCACTGCCAGTCAGTTAACATACTAAACCCTTTTGATCCCCAGTAGGGTCGCTTACTCTCTGGCCCCCTAGCATATTCATTTCATTCTCTTCTCCCCAGTGGAGTCTTTACTATTCCTTTTGCTCCTTTATCTTCTTGGTTTCGACACCACTCTTGCACGTTATCCTCAGCACAATTATTATCTTTCCTTCACGTTTCTTTCTTGGTTTAGACACCATTTATTGGGGATCCCCAGTGGAGTTTCCCCTCATTCTTTCACTCTTAGTTTTGACACCACTTCCTCTTTCCTCTTTCCTTTTCCTTTTCCGTCTTAGTTCCCCGAACTACGGAAACTCTGATTCTGGATTCATTCGAATGTATGATACGTAGGCACGAGATCGCGATGATCTTGGCGAGCACACTTCCACCTTCTTCCATTCTTCTTCTCTTTCCCTGGTTCCCTGAACTACGGCACACTGATTTCCTCATTGCTCTAAGAGGATACGTAGGCACGAGGGCCCTAATCCTCCGCGAGCACTTTCTTTCTTTCTTTCTTTTTCTTTTCTCTCTCTTCTTCTAGCTAGAAGCCTTTAGATAGATAACTCATGCAAGCCTAGAAGTAAGTGAAATGGTTCCTGTCGAGTACGACGGATGCGTAAGGTGCTAGTACCTTCCTTTCGCATAACCGACCCCCGTTCCCGTTTCTCTTCCTCTTGGGTTTTATCGATATTTTTCATGTCCTCTGGGACTAAATAAAGTTTGGTGGCGACTCTGTTGTATCTTTGAGTGTGCGATTCACTCAGGTATAAACCAGCCATCTTCAGTTGGCGACTCTACTAGTGAGTCCTTGCTCTTGCAAGTTGGGGTCTCGCCTAGTTTTGTTTCCTTTCTTGCTTGTTTGGGTGTTTATCTTTTGCGCTTTACTCGCTTTATTTTATTTAGCTTTATGTTTATTTACTGCATTTCTTTACTGCTTTGAATATTCATATGCTGTATATTTTGGATATATGCTATTTTCTGCTGTTGTTGGGATGGGTAGATATTATTGGAGAGAAAAGTCATAACACCGGGCTTAGCATACACATAGGGTAGAATGTGGATAGTTGTGAGGCCTGTGTTTTGCACGTTGGGTTACCACGAGAGCCACATCCCAGATCGTGATTCATTTGAGAGTACTTCCGTCCTGCGAGAATTCGTTACTGCGGGGGGTTTTCATTCTGAGTCCTATGGTTTGGGCGACCTTTCTAAGGACTACCTTGTTGTGTCTAGATCACACCTGTGAGGGGGATATGAGTTTTGCAGGAAACCAAGACACTTCATACCTTTGTTCTCTCACACACATCAGATTTTGCACCGACACAGAATTATATGTGCAGATATCCTGATTGTTCAGATTTGATTGTTCAGACTGTGCTGGCTTCTTGTTCTTGTGTTGCATATCATTTCATCATGTAAATTAATTTTTGCATATGCATTTCCAGGTTATTCAAAGGCTTATTCTTTGTTGACATTATCATAGAGATGAGTACTGGTTACCGAGGTATCTTTAGCTACAAGTTTGTAGAGCCTAAGCTGAATACTTTGAGAGGTTTAGCATCCCGCGTGGTTGAAGATAACATAGGGGTTTTCAAATGCAGTTATCGTAATCTATTGGCCATCCTCAACACTGAAATCAACATCACTGCCATTCATACACTGGTTCAGTTCTATGATCTGTCACTTAGGTGCTTCACATTTCAGGATTATCAGCTAGCACCTACACTCAAGGAGTATGCTAATATCTTGGGGTTGAGATTAAGAAACAGGTTCCTTTTGTCTACACTGGTGGTTGTTTAAAGTTTCCCCTTATTGCTGATGCTCTCTGCGTTAGTAAGAAGGATGTGGAAGATAATCTCAAGACCAAAGGGAAGGGTATTCAAGGGTTTGCTTCGAAGTTTCTGGTTGACAAGGCCACGTATTTTGCTGCAGATGGAAACTGGAAAGCTTTCAACGCCGTTCTTGCTTTGCTGATATATGGGATTGTCTTGTTTCTAAACATGGAAGATTTTGTAGATCAGGCTACCATCAGTATCTTCTTGTCCAAGAACCCTGTTCCGACACTTCTTGCTGATACCTATTATTCTATTCATTCGAGGAATGAAAAGAAGAAAGGAACCATTGTCTATTGTGCTCCTCTACTGTACTGATGGTTCATATCTTACCTTCTGCGGAAGGGTTCCTTTGTTGAGAATAAGGGTAATCTCAAGTGGTCTCAATTGATCATGTCTCTCACAGTTGATGACATCTCTTGGTATTCTCAAGTCTTCAACGATACTAAGATTATTCTTCATTGTGGTAAATTCTCCAATGTACCTCTCTTGGGTACAAAGGGTGGAATTAACTATAATTCGAGACTTGCCTTCCGACAGTTGGGATATCCTATGGTTGCCAAGCCAGATCCTGAGGTAGTGAAAGAGTTCATCTTCCAGAAGGGGTTGATGACATGGGATTACTGAAGAGGTTTAGTGTCGCTTGGACTCAAATTCACTTTGAAGGAAGAGCCGATTTGGGTAAGAAGAATTGCATAGCCAAGGAAGCTTACACACTTTGGGTCAAAGAGCGCGTCAAGGAGTTCTTGTTGCCATTTTCTTCCGAACCTTCCAAGAATGCCAAACTTCCTGAACTTGCCATTGTTCCTCCATCTGAAGACGACCAAATCAAGCTGACTATTGAGAAGTTGAAGAAGGAGAATGAGGATCTTCGTCTCAACCTTGGTAGAGTCACACCCGAGAGGGAAATCTTACAGATTGAGCTCCACCAGAAGCGCGAGCGTATGCTCAAAGAGGTGGAGATTGAACAGAACAAGCGAAGGAAAGTGGGAGATGCTTTGAAGAGTACCTATGAGAGACTTACTTCAAAGAAGAGATAGCTTGCTGACTCTCAATATCAAGCATACAAGGATGAGTTGAGCTACAAGAAGCAACTTGAAGAGCTTCGAGGGAAGTTATCCGAGTACAAGACAAAGTGGTAAGGTGAACAAGACTGTGCTAATCAGTTGGCGAAGAACTTTTCTCAGTGTCAAGCTAAACTCAACAAAGCCTTCAGTGAGATTCAGAAGTTACAGGATCAAGCACATCAAAGCAGAGAAGTGACCAGTCAGCTCAACACAGAGAGTACTCATTGGGAACAACAAAGCCATCATTTGCAAAACCTCTTGGATCAGAAAGAGCGCCTTCAGGATATGCTTCAAGGACCTAACCATTCTTTGTTGCGCAACCTCATGAAGGATGCGAAGTATTGGAGTGAGAGGCACGACCGTCTAGCCATATTTGCTGAGCACGCATTTGAGGACTTACCTGGGTTATTGAGGGATGTATAGGTTGATGTATTGCTGCACAAGACTCTTTGGGTTGTTTTCCACTTCTTGTCTGTTTGTAGGGTGGTCTTTGATAGGATCCATGTTGATCTTGTTATAGCCCAAAAGGCAGATATTTGATTTGTACTCGACTTACGCTTCTTTCTTTTATTGATGAATGAATGAAGTTTCTTGCCAACTTTATCTTTGCACCTTTACTTATATGTTTTATGATTATTGTCAACAAAGATAAGTTTAAGAATTCCTAGAATTTAAAACTTTATTTTTGCATGCATAACATACATTCATTTGCATACATATGCATGTCCCTTCGTCCGAAAAACCTTTACTTACCTTGTCCATCTTCCGCTTGTATCAAGACAATGACTCGACATCGGTATTTCACTCGCTCAAGCAAATCCAGAATCATGGCTGACTTCGAAGCTGAGAACGCTGCCTATAAGGAAACTCTGGCTCAATTTCAAGGTCGAATGGATCAGTTTCAGACGAACATGGATGTTATTATGGAGCTCTTTCGCGCCTCGAAGGATGCTGCCACTGTTGTTACAACTGCCACTGATGCAACCGTTATCACTCCTGTTGTGACTATGTCTCATGTTGTTACAGCTACTCCTGCTATTGTTCCTTCTCCTGCTACTGTTGAAGTGCCAGTTGAGCCTGTGATTCAACCCACTGTTCATCCATTAGGTTCTCAATCCGGTTTGAACAAAATGCCTGCTGCTTTTCCTTGGGGAATGCCTCTGAATTTCACTCCTCAGATTGCAAATAATGGTGCCTTCGTACCATATCATCCTTTTGTTGTGCCCATGCCTAATGGAAATGTTGTTGCATATTTGTGGGGTATGCCTACTCCGGTTCCACCTCCAGTGGTGAGTGATGATTATGAGAATCTTCAGGTTCAGACTCGTCAGACTCCTGGGTTGACTGACATTGAAACTCTTGATGACTATGAGCATGTGTATAGGGGTCCTCCTATTCATGTTCCGGTTTTATCTCAAGCTGCTCACACTGATGTTCAGAATGTTCATTTTGGAATGATTTACCCTGGGGCATATTCAGCCGCTGTGGTACCTCCTCTGAATTATCCGTTTGGTGTTTAGAGGGGGCAGAATTCTGGTCAGATGGTTAATCAGGGATTGGTATATCCTTCTTAGTTTGTTACGCCGTAAGTGCACGCTCCGGCCGCATCTCAGCTGCCAAATCCTCATATTCTTGTCAGAACTGCTGATCAGAGTAGACCTGCTGATTACAAGCTATTGATAGACTGTATCAGAGCTATTGAAGGGTTTTCTGCTTTTGGCATGGAGGCCAAAGACTTATGTTTGGTTCCGAATGTTGCATTGCCGCAGAAATTCAAGATACCTGAGCTTCAAAAGTATAAAGGTTTGAGTTTCCCACGTAGTCACATCACTATGTACTGCAGGAAGATGGCATCTTATATTGATAATGATGAACTGCTAGTTCATTGTTTTCAAGATAGCTTGTCTGGTGCTTCATTGGATTGGTACATGGGCTTAGAACGCAGCAAAATCCGTACTTTGAGGGATCTGTCTGAAGCGTTCTTGAAGCAATACAAATATAATCTTGATTTGGCGCCTACCAGATTACAGTTGCAAAACCAGTCTCAGCGCTCAGCTGAAAAATTTTAAGAGTATGAACAAAGATGGCGCGAGATGGCATCTCGTGTGTGACCTGCTCTCTCTAACAATGAGTTGGTTGACATCTTTATGGGTACATTGCAAGGATCATACTATGAGAAAATGGTGGGTAGTTCTTCATCAAACTTTTCCGAAATTGTAACCATCGGTGAACGAATTGAGAACGGGTTGAAGACTGGAAAGATTCCTGGAGCTGCTTCCCAACAGCCAGCTAACAGAAAATCTCAGAACGGTCAGTCAAAGAAAAAGGAAGGTGAAGTCAACGCTGTGACAGCTAAAGTCTCTCATCAATATCAAGCTCCCATGGCTCTCATGCCATACTATCCATATCTGTACATTGCTGCTGCACAATATCAACAACCTCCATACCAGTATCATCTGCAATAACTAGTTCAATATGCTCAGAGTCAGCAACAACCGCAACATCAGTAACAGACTCAACAAAACAACAGAAATTAGCAAAATCAAAATCGACAAAACAACAACAATCAAGGAAATCGTAAGCGTCCGAATTTTGACAGAATTCCGGTTCCATACACTGAATTGTTCCCTTACATGGTTCACCAAGGGGCAATTGTTCCCAAAGAGATCACACCTGCAATTCCTCCGTTCAACCCAAAGCATAATCCAAATGCGTCTTGTGCTTATCACTCTGGATACATAGGACATGTGACAGAAGACTATATTGTTTTCAAAACCAAGGTTCAGGAGCTCATTGATCGAAAGATTTTGACTTTTACTAAGGAAGGTCCTAACATTCTGCATAATCCTTTGCCCAATCACGGTGGACATGCGGTGAACATGATTGAGGTTAATCCAAGGGCTGAATTGATCATGGATGTTGACAAGGTAAAGACTCTGATGACTGTGGTTATCAACAGATTGAATGAACATGGGCTGTTGAAAGGGATGCATGGTAAGTGTCAGATTTGTGACGATAATCCTAACCAGTATCGAAGGCTGAAGGGTTGTGTCCAAATTTTGATGAACCGAGGTGAAGTTCAATTTTCCAGATCTAAGCCTGTTGAAGAAGTCGCTACTATCGAGCCATTCAACATCGTCTATAGGAAGGTTCCTATTGAATCTCCTAAGAAGAAGGTGCAACCTATCGTTGTTTGCCCGCCAAAACCGTTTCCATATCAGAATTCTAAGGAGGTACCTTGGAGGTATGGATCCACTGTGTTTTCTGGAGGTCAAGAGATAAGGTTTGGTGAGTCTGAGATTGTGAATGTTACAGCCACTGGAGGTATGACTCGTAGTGGACGGGTGTTCGCTCCTAAAGTCACTACAAAGCCGGTACAAGTTCCAACTGTTGTTCCTCCCAAGGAGAAGCCTGCCTCTACAATCCCTATTGTTCAACAAGGGGCATCTACTATAGTACCAGTGCCAACTGTTCCGTCTGAGGATGTTACAAAAAGCAAGGAGATAATTGATGATCAAGAGTTTTTTAAGTTGATCAAGAAAAGTGACTTTAAAATTGTGGATCAACTGGGGCAGACACCCTCAATGATCTCAATCTTGTCCTTACTCATGAGCTCACCTGCGCACAGATCAGTTTTGTTGAAAGTCTTGAATACTGTCCATGTTATGCATGATATATCTGTTTTCGAGTTCGATGATGTAGTGGCTAACATAACAGCAAGCAGATATTTGGGTTTTAATGAATCAGAATTACCTCCTGAAGGAGCTGCCCACAATCGAGCACTGCACATATCTGTAACCTGCATGGATGCCTTATTATCTCGTGTTTTTGTGGATACAGGTTCTTCCCTCAATGTGATGCCTAAGGACACATTGAGTCAATTACTGGTAGAAGGAAGCGAGATGAGGCCGAGTGTCTTAGTTGTCAGAGCCTTTGATGGTTCCCGAAGGCAAGTCATTGGAAAGTGGATTTACCCATCAAGGTTGGACCGCATTTGTTCATCATTACCTTCCAAGTAATGGATATCAATATGCATACAGTTACCTATTGGCCCGCCCATGGATTCACGCCGCAGGGGCAGTTACTTCCACTTTACATCAGAAATTGAAATTCATGATCGACGGTCAGCTGTTCATCATCTTTAGTGAAGAGGATCTGATTGTAAGTGAATTGTCATCTTTCTGATACGTCGAGACCGAGGAAGGCATAGAGGAGGTGCCGTTGCAATGTCTCGAGTTCGAAGATGTCAACTCTGCTTCGACTAGTCAAAGTATATCACCACAAATGACTTTGACGTCCGCCAAGAGTGCTAAAGAGACCATCGAAAGGTGCCTTGCCTGGCTGGGGGCATGTGATTGATGTGGTTGAAAAGCATAATCGTTTTGGATTGGGTTATCGTCCTGGTCGACAATCTAGCTCACATGGTCAGTAGCAGTACAACTTGATCAAGTTCAATAGCGCGGGTTTTCAAAAGGGTGACATTGTGGAAACTATTGATGATGTTGGTCCTAACAACCAGATTTCAAGCTTTGTGCGCAAGTGCCCGCCGGGTTTCGAGCTCAACAATTGGACATCTACCGTGATTCCTGTGGTTTTTCCAACAAACATGTAATGCATTTTGCTTTCTCATTCCCTTGTCCACACTCTGAATTTGTTTGCCTTGGTGATTACCTTGTATAAAATATTCAATCAAAATACTTGGTTTTGTCATCATCAAAAAGGGGGAGATTGTGAGAGCAAGAATTGTCTCTATAAGTCAATCTATGTTTTGATGATAACAATAAGTATTTGTGAAAGAACCATTTTATGGTCTAACGTGTGTTGTGTGCAGACCATAAGAACTAAAGACATCAGAACCAACATACACCAGCTAGATGTACTATGATTGAATATAAGTATATGCGAAGTTACTATGTGTGACTAAAAGTCGCAAGAAGCAAGAACGCTTGTTTATCTAGTCATAATCAGCCAGATCCAAGGATGCCAAGATTGCTGTTGCAATGTTCTTGTGGATGCTCTCTGAAAGTGATTAAGATTCTGAAGATAGCAAAGCTTCTGAAGAAGTACACTCAGAAAAAACCAAAGTTTTGAAGACTCCTATGACTTGAAGTTCTGATGGCTGAAGGCGCTGAAGACCAAGTGCAGAAAGAATCTGAAGACTGACGAGTTCTGAAGATCAAGGTTTCAAACAAGAAGTTCTGAAGACTCTGAAGACAAGTTCTGAAGATTCGGAAGACTTAAAGCAGAAAAGGATAACGCTCTTAAAAGACCAAGTGTTGAAGTTCTGAAGACTGATTCCTAATGGACTTCTTAAATTAACGGAAGACTTGAAGCATCAGATATTCTGCTACAAAGACTCCACTCATGCTTCATCAAATTAACATCAGAAGCCACTGAAGTTTCGAAGTCTAAATATTACCGTTGTGAGTTAAATGTACACACTTCCCAAGAAAAGTTGTCTGGTCACTTCCTCCTCTGCAAAAAGAAGATGTGACAGTACAACTCATTATATCACAACGTCTCTTTTCCAAACAGCCAACAGTATTCTCTAACGGCTATATTTCTACTGGCTATTTAATGGAAAGAGTTTTTGCTTCTGATGTGTCGATCACTTATAGAATTACGAACTAAATGTTCATCTACAAAATTGACCAACTCATTGTGTGAAGATAGCAACAACGATGAGTTCTCATTGTAACACTTAGAATATTCAAAGTTATCATTAATTCACTCATGGCAATTGTTGTTGAATCTCCAAAGAACAAATTAACACAACAACAATAATCAAACAGAAGCTGTTGATGAAGAAGACAACAATTGAAGATCAGTCAAGTCATCAACCTACATTCTCGTCAAAGCTACATTAAAGATCTGAAGCAAGGAGTTGCTGCTCAAAGCTTGCTCAACCAGAAGACGAAGAAGAAGAAGATCTACAAGATGTCAACTATCATAATATCCAAATACATCTTTGTAGTTTCTTAGGAAAGCAAGGAGCTGATTGCTCAAAACTTGCTTGAACACATATGTGTGTTCTTTGTACTTAAACCTAGGAGAAACTTGCTTATTAAGAAGCACAATTTGTAATCTCCAGTTTGCCAATTCAACTAGATGAATTGAGACTCCTCAAGTGAACTTTATATCCTGATGGGATCCCTGAACGGTTCAGCTGTGAGTTGAGACCCTTGAGTAGATCACGTGGTGATCAGATACTTGAGATGACAATGGCTGAGGGTCATTGTGGAAAATCCTGAAATATGGTCAATAGCGTTATATTCATTGTGATGAATCCCTGAACGGCTAGCTGTGAAATCCCAGCAGTGGGTCTTCTCGGTCAATGAACGTTATATCCTGTTGGATCCCTGAACGATTCATTTGGTTATTAGTCACAGTGCGGCTGTGCAAGTGGTTAGTCACCGGCTGTTGCCCGTGCAAGTGTAATCATGATTTGGTTATAGTGGATTAAGTCCTTGTGCTCAAGGCAAAATCACCTGAGGAGGGTGGACTGGATTAGCCCGCGTGGTGAACCAGGATATATCGTGTGTCCTTTACTCTTTGCTTAGTATCTCTATTTATGTTCTTGCTTTGAATATCAAAACCTCATATTAAGCAAAGTCAGAACCTTGCAGCCCATCTCTGATAAGCTTCCGCACTGCAAGTTCTGAGTATTGTATCTTATGAATAGAACTTATATGGTTCTCATACTCCTTAGTTAATTTATCAGAATCTCTCAACGAACATTGAAGGTTCTTGAGCGTCAAATTAACAAGATGCAAAAAATTACAAAAAGAGTAAATACACAATTCAAACCCCCCTTTCTTGTGTCTTTCTCGCACCTTCAATGAGGGCTTTCCAAAATGGCCAAGAACTCCATCAAATTCCACTTGAGCCATGAGATATGACAATGGCAATATGCCTTGCTGAAAACTGCCAAGGCTAGGCAGAATTTTGCACTTTTGCTCGATTTGGCAAAATTAGATAATTCCAAGCCTTGTCATCACTTTGGACACATCTGAGGATCAAATCTAAAGGGAACAAACACTGATCCATACCTCCAAAGTCTTTGGAACAATAAGTAGCATGCCAAACCTAGAAATCCCTAAAAGAGGGACAAGACTCCAATTTTGGATTGGAGCATTTAATGGATGCACCAAGGTGGCATGGACTGACACATTTGCAACTGAATTCAGTCAAGAATAATCCAACAACTAGGGAACCACAGCTCTGTGCCCTAACTAGTCAATGGCTAGAGGAGACTTGGATTCCCATTGATCAACATTGGCCAAACCTCTGCTGCAGTTGCCATTCACTATTGATCCTAAAACAAACTTGCTCTACTATAAATAGAGCTCATTTGTGCTCAGTTTGAGTACACCAAAGCCATCAAACAGATGCTTTCCTCAAAATCACCTTCTCACTTCCAAATTTGCCTTCCAAAGCAAGTCACTATCTGGTTTTGAGTTTGAGAGCAATTCCAACCAAACCAATCACACACACACCTCATAAACATCATATAGAAGTAATCCAAACACTCACATAACATCTGGAACATCAAAATCACAAAATCACTAGCCAATTGCTCAAGCCTTTGACAGATTTGCAGTTGGGGTACCATCTCAAGTTCCAGATCATTTCAATCCATTCCAAGCATCCAGACACACTCTATGGCACCTAGGGAAGCTATCCAGATCATTGGAACCTAGTTGTAACACCTCTAACCCAAAACACGATCACTAGCTGCAAGAGGTGAGCATGAGCTCTTCAAACTCTATGATCCATGCATTTTTTGCTGCACAATAATTTGGCCATATGTTCATAATCATGCATAAAGTGTTTACCCTCAATCAATTGCTTTGTATGAATCGTGTATGGAATTTCTAAACCTTCATGCAGAATTTAGGGTTCTTTAGGTTTCTCTTTGATTTCTTATTTCATGCTTAAAATACATGAAATTAAAGACCATAGACATGATCGTGAGGTTGAAACGAGTAGATTGATATGTAGATTGCATGATATAATCAAGTATTCAGTGAGATTGGATAGAAAACGCAAATCTGCAGAAATAGAGGAAGGGCGCGTGTTCTTGCCATGTTCTTGGCGCCCTTTTTCAAATATTTGAATATTTGAATTTTGTGATTTTATTTAATTGATTCAAAAATTAATTTCTCTCTGAGTTTTAATGATTTTGAGTTGATTCTTTTTTTAATAATTCACAAAAATGTTAAAATATTTTATTTTACCAAAAAATCCCAAAAATATTATTTATTTCATATAATTGAAATTTTTGCCAAGAATTAATATTTTAATTGTTTTTGACATTTAAAATATTTTTTCCTTCTTGATTTTGCAAATTTTAATGATTTCTAATCAATTTGTAGGTCAAAACATGATTTTTGAAACATTAATCCAAGATCACAATTTTTTTTCCACATGTTAAACAATTTTGATCATTTTAATTGAATTTTTTATTCAATTAAAATACATTTTGGAAACAAATTAGGGTTTTGATTAATTCAACCCTCATCAAACCTTTTAAAAATATTTTGGTCCTCTAATAGAGTGTAAACTCAATCCATTGTAAATACACCACTTTTTGGGCCTCAGTCATTGTATAAGACCCACTGTATTTTCAAAAACAACGGCGCGATTGTCGCCTCTTTTAAAAATCATCTGGGCCTACCCTCGTGTTATAAGCCCCATTCCTTTTCTTTAAACACCTTTGGGCCTCTAATAGAGTGTAAGGCCCAATCCTTTGTAAATACAAACCTATTTTGGGCCTCAAATGTTGTATAAGTCCCCGTTGTATTTCAAAAGTTCGGCGCGATCATCGCCCGTTTAAAACAAACCATCTGGGCCTCTCCTCGAGCTATAAGACCCATTCAAAATCATTTTGGGCCTCTAATAGAGTGTAAGACCCAATCCCCTTTTGAAACCAAAAACTTTTGGGCCTCAGTCGTTGTATAAGACCCACGGTGTTTTCAAAACCTCGGCGCGATCGACGCCCTTTTCAAAATAAACCATTGGGTTTCTCCTTGAGCTATAAGACCCATCTTTGTTCACTTTCAATCATTTTGGGCTTCTTGAGAGAGTGTAAGACCCATCCCCTTGTACAGAAAACCTTTCTTGGGCCTCAGTCACTTGTATAAGTCCTTGTACAAAACGACAGTGCGATCACTGATAAAACCCTGGGCCTCTCCTTGAGCTGTAAACCCCAATTTTCCTTTCAAAAGCACTTTCTCCTTTGATTTTATAACATACTGTTATTTTCAATTTCTTTGTTGAACAATTAACAAAACAGCATGGAAGCTCTACAACGGAGTAAGTGTTTACCCGCTTTCTTTACTGCTTTCATATATATATATATATATATATATATATATATATATATAACTGTATTGTGGGGCTGTTTCACTGTAAGTCTTCTTTCATAAACTCATATCGACTGTGTAATACTAGTATAGATATTTAGAGTTTCCCTGGAAACTACGTCTAGAACTAGACAAAACTTCGTCTCCTTACATCCGACGTTCTCCCGGATATTTCAACATAACCTAAACCATGAGAATTTTCTTTTACAATAATTTTAGATAACTAGATCTAAGAAATCTCCCCCTTGAACAGTTCATATACAGAAGGCCAATGTTCCAAGTGAAACCCCTTCTGGAACTGTTCATCACCCTCCTCTTGGGCTTAGTGCAAGGACCCACAGGCTTCCTAAAAGCATCCCCGCTTCCTCTTGGGCGTTGTACAAGGACCCGTCGGCTTCTTAGAAGTTTTCACAACCTCCTCTTAGGCTTCGTATAATGATTCTTCTTCCGGGAAGATAGCCTCCTCTTGGGCTTCGTACAAATTGTCCCTCCGGCTTCTTAAAAGTTTTTCTCGCCTCCTCTTGGGCTTCGTACAAATTATCCCGACGACCTCTTAAAGGTAAAGGAACAAAAATTAGTCATCTTAATAGAACATTCTTTCAAAGAGTCTAGATCTTCCTACGGCGAACATACTGTCTCTGGATCTCTCTTAAGCATAGTACAAAAGATAAAACTCTAGACTTGGACAGTCTAACCTCCTTGAGTCTCGAAGACATTCTCAAGTTCCTTTCAAAAATAGGAAAAAACACCCGTAGACTTGGGCAGTCTCAATACCCTTCGGATTCCCCGTTTCCTTAAAGAAAAGGAAATAATCCCGGTCCTCAGATCAAATCCATGAGTACAACATTACCCATATAAGAACTGATTTTCTCTTTTAACCAACATACTGGACCTGTCACTCAACTGAAACAGTAACCCTAGCCTCCTCTTGGGCTTTGTACAATGATTCTCCCCAGCAGAGTTAACCTTTGCAGCCTTCATCTCGGGCTTTGTACGAGATACAAAACACTCTCTTGTTGAGTATAAAAAGACTCTCTTGTTGAGTCGATCAACTTTAGCCTCTATCTCGGGCTTCGTACGAGATACAAAAACACTCTCTTGTTGAGTATAAAAAGACTCTCTTGTTGAGTCGATCAACTTTAGCCTCTATCTCGGGCTTCGTACGAGATACAAAAACACTCTCTTGTTGAGTATAAAAGGCTCTCTTGTTGAGTCAAAAAACTTTTAGCCTTCATCTCGTGCTTTGTACGAGATACAAAAACACTCTCTTGGTGAGTATAAAAGACTCTCTTGTTGAGTCAAACCCTTTTAGCCTCCGTCTTGGGCTTCGTACAAGACACATAAAAAAATTACTCTTTTGTTGAGTCAACCATTTTAGCCTCTATCTCGGGCTTCGTACGAGACACAAAAGCATCCTCTTGTTGGGTCAATAGCCTCTTCTTAGGCTTTGTATAAAGATATCCCCGTTTGATTCAATCAACCTTTTAGCATCAAATCATGCTTTGGTCATAGCATACAAACATCAACAACTCCTTTTCCCTCGTCTAATTGCTGTAAGCGGCAAGCCTCTGGATTATTTACATCCACGCCACTGTCCCTCTTTTAGCATGAGAAATTCCTAAGGAAAGATGGCATTGCTCTAAACTGAGTTAAAGTCTTCTCCTTCAGGTTGAAAATCCCCTATAAAGGAAATTATGGTATTGCTGGATTCGCATATCCCAGTTAAAGTAATTCTCCTTTATAATCAGTCACCCAACAGTCGTGCCAAACAGGCCAAATATTCCCCTTTAGAGATGACAAATTCTCTCTAAAGTCAACACCCTTTTTGCTTCACATCTTAGGCTTCAAACAAGATACAAATAGACCCTTCAGCCTCACATCTTGGGCTTTGAACAAGATATAAACCACCTTTAGCTTCATGTCTTGGGCTTTGAACAAGACACCAAAACACCATTTCCTCCCATAGAATAGGAGGAACTAAGATCGCTCTGATTTCCCTATCCCGGGAATATGTAGGCATAAGATTGCAAAATAATCTTAGCGAGCACACTAATAAAAAAACCCCAAAGTCCCCTACCTTCAGCCAATCTAGCGCAGTATCCCAATAAATTCCCCATGAACAGTCCCGGTATTTCGTTCTGAACAAAATAAGCAGAGACAGGCCCACGAACTAAAGCCGCATCTGTAAACCAACAGTTTGGACTATTTAACCTCAGTTTGCAAGCAGGGTTAGTTGGAGACATCTATTTCCCTTCCTTCATCAGCTTCAATAGGATAAAAAATGAATCGAACTGTAGTACCAAAGCGATGGTGATTCGAAACCACAAAAACCGCGCTACAATACTGTGCAATGAAAGTATCACAATATTGACTAAATTAGTCCCCGGCAACGGCGCCAAAAACTTGATCGCGACCTTGCGTATTGGTCGGATTACTGCTGCAAGTATACAGCTTATCGCGTAGTTTTAAAATATTGTCGAACCCACAGGGACTAATGATAAACCTAGAGTGATCGATTATTGCGGTGTAAAGCTAAGGCTAGATTTGGCGGTAAAAGAAAACTTGGTTTTTAACGGGATTTGAAAAACAGCAATAAAGACGAGATCGGAGAATAATTTCCGTGCTCCTTGGGGACTCCGTAAAATTCGGGTATTAACAAAGGTCTCGAAATAAATCTGAAGGATATACCAGTTTAAAGGCTCGATCTCACGCTCTCGCGGTATTAAACAAGCCACGCCTAATGACCCCAAGATTTTGCTCTCGCTCGCTCGGTAATTAAAAGGTGTGCTTTGAAAACTAACATAACCTAAATGAGGCCCTAAAGCGCTCTCGCTGCATTTAGGCTCAATGTCCAATGCCTACTATCCGGCGATTACCTCAAACTCTCGCTCTATTGGACACGCCTCGGTGCGTTTCTTACTCTCGTGATGAAACACTGTTAAACAACCCCTTGCTCTCACGACAAGGCTGCCTAAATTCAGATTAGAGACCAAAACCAAAATTTTGAAAACATTAAGTTAAACACAGATTGCTCTACAGAGTCCCGTCGGAACGACGGTCCTCAATCTACGGACTCATGCAAATCTACTCAGACATATTTAAACCTAATACTAACACGATAACATTGCTGAATTTTAAGGCAAACATGATGATTAATTTGGATAAAGCTCACACTTATGATTTATTGGTAAAACAAGTTGTATTGCATACAAGTACAATTAAATACTGCAGTGAAAATAAATAGATTGTAAATAACCTGAAATGCGAGGAAAATAAATGAAAAATAAATCTTCTATTAATTGCAATCGATCCAAGTATACATCAGCAACACAGAAAAGAAAATACAGCAGTTGTATCAATCCCTCGGTGTTAGTGATCGATACTTTGGAAAGTAATGTAAGTAGGTAGGCTAACAAAAATTCTGCAGCGCTTCTGCGGGGTTCTTGGATATGCAAATGCAGACCTCTGATGGTCTATTTATAGAAAAATAATGGCTCCAAGTGCACAATTTCGAATTTTGAAAAGAACTTGCAAAACTGCCAAACTGCTGTCTAGAAACTGCTCCCACGAACCAATGGAGGTCGCCGTAGGCTTAATGGCGGACGCCATTTTCTTAAAGTTTGATTTTCCCTCCTTTCCACAATGGCGAGCACTATTCATCTTGCACTGGGGAGATGGCGAGCGTCATTCATCTGGATGGGGCAGACATTTGCAATTTTCTTCACTTTTCTTCTCTTTTAAGCTCGATTCTCATTCTTTTCTGCTATGATGCGGATATGGGACCTGTAAATGGAAAATGAAAGAAAACATAAGTAAATGATGCATAAAACGATAACAAATCGATAAAAATACAATAAAACATGCATGAATTGAATCAAAATAAACGATACGAAATCCAGTCATCAACGCCTCAAGCGAGCTTTTGACAAAAAAGTTATCCCGGTGGACTAAAAAAATAGAAATATGTCCAGGAAAAAAATTAGGGATAAAGGCATTGGATTGCGAACACTTGAGCCTTTCTTCATCATAGCTGGACCTCAGACGGTAACAGAGCAGCCAGTTCATCATCAACAAGCACGAGGCATTAGAACCTAGACTTACAGTGGATGGTAGCCAATGTTGTAATCAATGCAAAACATGATTTCCCTTTGCCATTTACATTTTGTTTTTCAATTTTTTTGCATCCTTGTACACATCTTATGTACATGTTTTCACATTTCAATAAAATTTCATCATTCGATTTCACAATTATTTTCTTTTCAGTATTTTATTGGCAAAATAAATGATTATTTGTGATCACATAATACTATAAAGCGTTGAGAATAATAAAAACTTAAATCAATCGAGAAAGCATTATGCATTGCATATTTTTTACTGGTAATTCCTACAGGATAATCGGTAATATCCATTGGCAAGCCCAATGCCCGACCAGAACTATGATGGTTCTTTGAAGATGCGGCCATCTCCCCAACAGAGCCATCATTTCCCAACAAGCGCCAATATGGTTCTTCGGAAAGGTTGTTCACTTTCCATTTCTCCGGCAGATCCATAATGTCCCCAGTAAAGTTTTCATGATGTACCCCAAGAAGAGACACGATTATCCTTTTTCCCAACAAGGGTCGTGCATCATTCCCAGCATGTCGAAACTGTCACGCACCAGCAGCGGTATGACTTGGTTTCTCATCTTCCCCAAGCAGAGAAGATCCTCCGGACCTTGGCAATTCCCTGCAGCAGAGTTAGTGGCAGCTTAGAAATCGGAGTTTTATGGTTTCATTCCCCAGTCAGAGTCAGTCATGGTGAGAAGATCGACCTGATTCCTGCATCCCCAGCAATGGCAATGGTGATAGTCTAGAAATTTGAGACTTCTCGATTTCTTCCCCAGTGGAGTCGTCACTATTTAGGGGCCTTTCCCCAGCAGGATCTGTCTTCATCTGTGGGTTCTCTCCCCAACCAAGGATGTCGAGTTCGGTTTGCTACAATCCCTGCCTAACCACCGCGCAATACCTCGACTTGCATCTTTGCATTACATAATATCAAGCATCATGTGGAACAGCATCATACATAGCATATGCACCTAGCATACTACCTTTCATTTGGCCTGATTTATCTCCCCAGCAGATATTCAGCCAAACTTTTCACCTATCAGCTTTATACACTTGCACCTCTCTTTTTGCCGCCCTCACCCAATTTTTCGAGCTACTCTTTTATTTAATCCCCTTCTACCTCGAATCATCGAAAAGCTAGCGCAATTCGTACATTCAGGTCCACGTGGATTAAATAGAGGCATTTGTCGTAGCCCAAAATTTGACCTCCTTTTTTTCTTTTGCATAAGCATGTGCATTCGCATCGCTGGCATACGCATTCGCACTTTTTCTCTGTGATTTTTTGGTTGCAGAAATGTTCAGGTTTTCCAAGCCCGATTAATCGCATCTTCACAAGGTCATCACATCATCAAAATAAGCATAAAATAAGGGTTTCCATGATTATTCATCAAAACAAGAGGTGGAAAATCAAAACCGGGGATTCAGCACTTGTTCCATAGCAATCTGGGCAAATTTTGCCTAGAGTAATCGATTACTCTAATAGGGTAACCGATTACTCTGCACAGATTTGCAAATTCTTCTACTTTTTTGGGACAGCAACTATGCACACTCTTTGTTCTTGGATTCTACATAGTTCTAGCAGCATGTGGAATATTCTAGACTTTTCAAGCAATTCTTTGGCATATGCTACAATGTATCCTTTCCATTCCAGACTACCATGCACCCTATTTTCCTAAGATGCGAACCTTTAGGGTGTGTTTGGTTGGGGGTAAATGGAGGGGAGGGGAGGGGATGGGAGGGAATATTTAATAGTTTTTGTGTTTGGTTCAAATTTTAAGAGGGGGAGGGGAGGTAGATGGAGGGAACCAAAATCCCTCCTGACTCACTTTTTGCTTCCCCCCAATTTGGGGGGATTTGGAGGGGAAGGGAGGTGTTTCACTTTAATCACAATTATATTTACATTTTTATCCTTATTATTTATTTAAATATAAATTTAACTTATTAAAATGTTAAATGTTATATTTTGAACAAATTTTATCTTCTTTTTATATTTCTTATACTTTTTATATATTCATCTTATTATTATTATTATATGTGTTTAAATCCTTTTATTTTATTTATTATATTTTATTGTTACTTTTTAATTATTGTAATGTTTTTGTTTATAATAATTTTTATTATATTTGATAATCTTCTTAAAATTATGTATTATAATCGTTATAATTTTTATAAAAAATTTTAAGATGCTCTCTGATTGAATACTTTATATTTCGTCAATGAATTTGTATTTGAATTATAAATGATAAATATCATGAGTCTTATGATAAAATTAGAAGGATAAAAATGTAAATTAGTTTTAAAATACCTCCCCTCCCCTTGTGAACCAAACATATTTGTAAATAAAATGCCTCCCCTCCCCTCCCCTTTCCTATTTTGAACCAAACATATATATTTAAAATCCTTCCCCTCCCCTCCCCTTGATAAAAATTTCTCCCCTCCCCTCCCCTCGATTGAACCAAACGGACCCTTAGATTTGAAGCTTACATTGGGATTGCTACCGAGTTAACTTCCTAACTAACTGAGTTAACCGCTAACTCGGTGAGTCAAGTGTATCTAACTCCTAGCCTAATTCCAAACCACCCTAAGCTAGCTCCTAACCTAATTCCAAACCTCTCACACTTCACTCTCAATTCTCTCACATCCTCTCTGAATTTTTCTGCAACTTCTTCATCTTCATCTACATTTTATTCCCAAACCTTACTATAGCTCTTCACCATTGAAGATTAATCACTTTCACATTGGAAGTGATTATTTCTTGAGCTTAACCTTCAACATCTTGCAATTCTACTTTATTTTCTGGAGTTTTATTAGCTTTTGGATTCATCTCAAGTGTTTGCTTCAAGATTCTACGGTTCGAATTTGGATTTCAGAGTTTCGACGCAATTTGCTCGATTTCGGTATGATTTGGCTACAATTGAAGATTCCTCTGGTTTTCTTTGATTATCTTCATCAAGATTCATTTGCATTAACATCCAAGGCACATCTCAGCCTTGTAGGTTGGTCTTTCTTTGCTCTTTTTACTGTTTCGAACGTTTTCGTATCATTCACGATGTAGTTTCGATACTTTTTGTGTGTGAATTGACTATGCCATTGCTTGATCCATGATCTTGATGATTTAATTGATTCCATTGTTGTTTATTTACTATTTTGAAACTTGATTTTCATGTACAAATTCATACCCTAGCATGTGGTAGTTTGGACAAGTGATTTAGGTGCTAAAAGTGCTTTTGAAAAGCTATTTTTGCCACTGTTATAGTGGTAATCGATTACTCAAAGAGAGTAACCGATTACTCTTCACAAAATTTGCACCAGCGCTGATTTTTTCAACTGAGTAATCGATTACTCAAAGAGAGTAACCGATTACTCTGCATAATTTTCACCAGATTTGTTGTTTTGCAAGCAAATAACCGATTACCTTCTTAGGGCAATCGATTACCACTGTAACAGAGTGCCAATTTTTGTGTTTTTCAAGCTTGTTTGCCATGCTTTCCTCATCTAACTTCCATGGATTAATATGTTTGATTTTTATGGGTCTTTTAGGTGCTGTTTCATTTCAGTTTAAAGTATGATTGTGATTTTTTCAATGCTCGATTTTTCGATTTCACAATTGTTCATATTTTTGACATTGCATGAACATGATCATTCTTGCACATTCTATTCACACAATAACATGATTTTATGTTGCATTTTAAGTGTCATTTGGTATTGTTTTGCACCATTCATTCATGTTTGAATTAAGTTTGTTCTTCAAAGAATAAACTTAATCTTGTATAATGAATAATACACCCTTTGCTTTAATAATTTTTCAATTCATTTTGGAAAATTATTAGCATTTTCCTCCCTTTTGATTAATTAATCGAAACTTCGTTTTGATTATTAATCTCCCCGTTGGTGTTCCTCTTTAGGGTTCTTTTAGAACTTTCTCTCTCTTCCCCCTCCCCTCCCCAGCGGAGGCGGAGTTTCGCGCGACACTGGAGCTCTGTACAACTTGGAGTTATTACGATGTCTGTTTCAACTTCTGCACTACACCCTATGTGTTAGAGAAGGAATGAGAATGGAGAATTCCTACTCTCAGTAATAAGCATCGACCACGCTTACTCCTCCTCGGGTCCACGGGCTGCCCTTAAGTCATCACTCCTATGATCAGGAGCAACGACTTGGGGGGCTCCTGTTCCAGACTGGCCCAATGGCAAGGCATGACCCAATCTACTTCTGCTCCCAGAACGGCCCAATAGCCTAAGCCCTGCCAGTTAAGGGCACAAGAAAGCATTCTCTCCTCTACCCCTCCGCTGAGGAAGGTTGGCCAGCTGACCTCCAGGATTAGTTGCCCTTCGTCACACTTCTGCCTGTCACGCATGGTTCCACCATCCAGGAACAATCACGATGCCCTTGCCTGCGACCACGACCTTGCTCGCAGCAACGGCTAGTTCCGAGCATGTATGCTCGTCTCAACGGCTAGTTTCTGGCAGTTACCTACTTTTGGGGAGCGAATATCTCGCCCCAAAAATAGGGACCAATGGCCAAACACTGGGGGCATTATAAAAACCCTCTCATTTAAGAGGGTCGGGTATTCTAAAATCATCCTAAGACATACTCACTTTGTACTTGCCTTCTCTTCTCCCGATTCTTACTTTGGCATCGGAGTGCCTTGCAGGTACACCGCCTCCTCATCCTTTGAACCCAGCATCGCAGATGAAGTCTCTGGCCCACTTTAGGTTTTGATCAACCGGTAAGATTAAAAGCAAATGAATATGCTTCGGAAATCTTAGAGAGTCTATTTTAAGACTATGATTTTTATTTTAGGACTTAAGATCCCAATTGGTACAATTTAATTAAACAATAGGAATTATTACATGCATCAGACATAATGTTTTGTTGGACTTGTAACTAGTATTTCTCCTTCTAAAATTAGTGGAATGAGATGCTTATTAAGTCTAATATGTAGGAAATTTTTTATTTTTTCTTATTATATAAGGTTTACTCTTAAAGGACTCGTGTATAGTGAATCGTGTCCAAATTGCTACCATCATGTGAAATAGTTGTAATGTTGAGTTTTCAAAACATTAACTGAACTTGTAATTCAGTCTTCTAGCATTTTCCACAATGAAATTGATCCAGATCAAGGTTTATCTTGTGCTAAATCTTGTATAGTTTCTAACAGTCTCAGTTTCATTCTTAAAAGATCACGTCAACTAAAGTTATAGGCAAATGACTAACAGGATATACTAATCGCAAGTTGCAAAAATTAATCGACATATGGTAACCACGTTACTTAAACACCTATTAATACAGATAATCATCCTATATCATTGGTTTGACATCTAATTTCTCAAATTAATTATACTTATGTTCAATTTCAATACTAAAATCACTTCATATACACAATAACTATTTTCCATAATAATATTCTTATAAACATCGTAATAATATACCATATTCCCAACATCATTCACATGTAAAAAAATCATGAGGTATTACCATAATCACGCCATTGTATACAAATTTAAACCTCGTGAATTCATTACCCAAAGAAAAATCTATGTCTTAGCTTTCCAACGCAATTGGCCGCACCTTAAACGGACTTACGAAACTCAAGTTATACGTGAAACAACATGACCAATACTCTTGTGTTTTTTGCAATTTATTCAGCTTATTTCGACTTATTCCATTTATTTTGACTTATTTCGACTTATTTCAACTTATCTTGACTTATTCGACTTATTTCTCAATGTAACAGTTCCAGTTTTCTACGCTAAGATTTTGGGAATTTTGTTATTACTACTGAACCCTCTTCTTCAACCTACTCTGATTCCAACTCAACAAATTCCCAAATTACCGACCATCACTAATAGTAACACATTAACCCAATAACAATCCCTACTCATATTCCTAATTTATGATATTGATCTCTCATGTACATGAATAAACAACTTAATATATACAAACAAATTAACAAGAGTAACAATCAACAATATAACAGAGAACTCTATAAACATTAATGATGAAAATTCACAATAATCATATATCTTGGCTCAGGTACCAATAATCATATATCTCATAGGCTAATTACCATACGTTTTTGTAGCGTTACTACATATCATACCACATCTTGGCTCGGGTACATCCAATTGCTTACAAGTTGGCCCTTCCTTCATTTGTGAAAATTCACAATGTGTTCCATTATGAACTATTGAATCCTCATTTCAGCCCCTCCTTCATTCATTGATCAATTTCCCCATACTTCCATTGATTATCATCAAGTGGTCACGCATTTAACTATCATTGATTCAAAGGTTTAGCTCATTGATGGAAAACCAAAGCGTTTGGTGTTAGTGAAGTGGCAAGTTTTGACTGTAGATGATACCTCGTGGGAGCAGTAGAATGAGTTGCTCAAAGTCTACAACCTTGAGGACAGGGTTGGTTTTGATGGGGGGTACTGATATGGATCCACAAGACAAAGAAGAGTTGAAGTTGGGACTAGAAACACTATGAAGCCCAAATGAGTTAGTTTCCAACCCAAGAAGTTAGTTGACTATGTGGTTTACAAATGATAAGCTTCTAGAAATTATGAGTTAACTGCTTACATATTATTCTATTAGAAAATTGTTATGTGATCCCATGAAATCCTGAGAATAATCTTCTATCTTACTATATATGTGAGTGTAAGGAACTATGATGAATTATCAATGAAATTATAATCTCTTCATACCCCTTATTTCTTGGAGGCCTTCATTGTCCTCAAAATCAGAGAACCATTTTTCTATCATAGAGGAACCTAAAGTGCATTTAAGTCTGGAAAGAAAAAAAACTAAATCACTTAGCTTCTATTTATTTCATCTCTTCAACCTTGAGGGAAACTTTTGAGGGTTGACCTTAGGCTCAAAGACGTAGAGGCCCAATTATAAAAGGCTTAATCGAAAGGCACGAAAGCTGGATTGCTAAAGGTTAAATGATCTCGCAGTCAAGAGGCCAACACCTGATCATTACCCTTAGGTGATTGTCTAGTGTCAAATTTAATTGAAGGATATCTGCATTCCACGTGAGGTAACTTGGGGTGGTTCTTACCGTCTTTCATATATAAAGCTTTTCACGTGCAAATGTTTTCTACTCATTCACACGATCATACTATTTCTCATTCATTTATTAATTTGAGTGTTAAAGTGATAATCTTGCAAATCTTCCCTACTTTACTGTACCAAAAATTCGCTCAACCACACCTGAATTATATTTCACTCCATTATCAAATACTTTTGGTTCTTGAATGGAACCATTACATTTCTGAATATATGTTAAATGTTTAAAAAGACTTATAATAAAAGAATAGAAGAGAAATCGAGAGAGTTTGCAATTTTTTAATGTAAAAGATATAATCAAAAGAGTTTTCAATTTTTTAATGTAAAAGATATAGTCAAAAGAGTTTGTAATTTATTCGTCTTCTTAAAAAAGTTTGTAATTATATGGGAGAATTTATAATTGTATTCTTGTAAAAATAACAAATTGAGTAACACAGTATTTTTTTTAACATTATGTTATAAGTGAAATTTCAATGAATTGCATTTTATTTTAACATAAAATAAAATTATGTGTGTGCTTCTACGTACCTAATTGTCGCTCCCGGGATTTTCATCCAGGTACAAACGCGAAAGTGGCGCGGAAGAAAGAAAGAGAGTCGCCAGCCAGACATTTTTATCCCAATGAAAGGGAAAGGTAATACTGCACAAACCCGGGAGAAAGGAAAGAACGAGGTCTCGCGAACCAAAGAGAACGGGTAAGGGAGTCGATTACGTGAAGGGAAGGTTATCGCACCCCTTCCCGTCCGTCGTACTCGACGGGATCCACGCTTGAAGTACTGCTCAAAGGGTGATAGAAAAGATGCTGGAAAAGGAATGGAAAGTGAATGAGAAACAAATGTAGGGAAAATAAAAGAAGTGCTCGAATGGGTCCTACCCCACTGCCTACGTATCTCATCGGGAACATGAGAATCAGAGCGACGTAGTTCCCCTAACTAAGGGAAAACTGTTTGTGTTTTTTAGGGAACAACTAATGTTCTAGCTCAGGTGTTGCAGGCTCGCTGAATCGAGTGCCTTACCGTATTGCAAGAGAACGAGGAGAAACACGTTCGTACGTTGAGAGTGAGTGAGATGAGAAGAGAATTCCCAAAGGAAAGACGTTTTTGTTTGTTTGAAGTGTTTTAGAAGTTTTTTATTTGAAGTGTTTTGCATAGGAGAGTGTACCTAAGTCTTTTTCAATGGAATGTGCATCTCATGCATCATTCCAAAATGAAATGATGATGAAGTACACTAAGTATGAAGAAGATCCTCAAACTTATTTCCAAGGTGAAAGGCTTAAGTACACTAGCCTATTCCCTTTATTAAATGTTTTTGTTGTTTTTAAATGAAGAAGTGTTTTTTAGTTTGTTTGTGAAATCACTTCATGTTAAAGACTTAAACATCATGCTAGAAAACCTACAACACATTCCAAGATGAAATGTATGCAAGCAGTTGGAGGAACATCTCTTCGCTTGACAGTGTTGATGGGCACGAACTCGATTGCCCCTGAATCAATAAGCTCTTGGACCTTATACTTGAGCATCTTACAATTTTCAACATTATGACCAAGTACCCCTGAATGGAATTCACACCTATCATGGACATTGGAACCCATACGAAACTTGGAGTGTGGAGGTCCTGCAGCAATCAATTCAATTAGCTGAAACTTGAGCAAGTGCTGAAGCAACTGAGCGTATGGCATCGGGATCGGATCAAACTTCTTCTCAGTCTTCTCTGGCTTAAGACCCTCAAGAAACAGTTGGTGATGAAAAAGCTCTGACAGTGGAGAGGATTCACGAGGTAAACCATGGTCTAGAGGAGACCCCCAAAGAGATAAGAGGAGTGAGAACCTCTGCTGCGGAAGCGGACACCTGATTGTTTTCCTTTTTTAACACTTCATTCAGAATTTACATAACCCGACCCATCTGAGTCTTTATCCGGTTGACTTCTTCCCTCAGCAGTTCCTGACCTCGGGACAACGCCTGAATGTCTACCATAAAATTCCCCAGTTGGGCCTTCATCTCAGACACCTCCGCTCGGAGTTGTTCCATATCTGAACCTTGATTGTGGTGAATCAAGTAGTTGGAAGAAGTCATGTTGACCGTTCTGCAGAGAATACCCAGTTAGAATGATAATCCACACCCTCAGATTCGGGTACCTGAAAAAAAAAATGAAATGCATGCAATGCAATGTTATGTTTTTTATTCCCCGGGCCTTTTCGTGCCCTGATTCCGGTGTTTCAGAAGTCCGCAGCATTTAGATAACACACGAGATACAGCAGCTAATAAGAACATTCATTCAGACAAGTGCACAAATAAGTGTAGAATCCTGTGAAGTGATGTTGTAACCAGGTGTCAGTGAACATCGATGTAATATCAAGAAGGCCACTGGAGAAAATACTGAGCATATCATAACTAGAAGAAAACCCAAAGGGACTGAGTCTGGACAAGTATTTGAAAACATACAACCCAAATTCAGAAATTAAAGCAGCGGTTCCTACAACAATTCTGTAGGTAACCGGATAACATCAACATAATGAAAGCTAAAACGGACGAAACACCACATCCTGCAACCCTAGACTGAGCCTCTTGACCTCCTCAAATAGCACAGCATTCTCGGGATCTTCCGGTGTGTCAATCAGGCCTCTGATCAAGCGTTCTCTTAAACTGAAGGATTGGTACAAAGTGTTGATATTCTGACACAATTTTTCCCCACTTGTACTACCATAGTCTGGCTCCATTCTGGACTTCTTCACTTCCACCCTGATCTTGAGATAAGATATTTCCACCTGAGCTTCCTGTAGTAGCTTCTGACTTTCTTTCAAACTATCCCGGTACTTCCGTCGTTGAGCATGTGCAGCTTTCAATTCTTCATCTGAGGTCTTGGCTTTAGCTTCCAATTCTTCAACCTTAGCTTTAAACTCTTCCTCTACCTTGTCCTGGCGCTTCTGGTCGTCGGCCCATTTTTGCTGCCACAAGGTAATAGCCTCATTAGCTTCCTTCAAAGACTTCTTGAAATTCTGGCGCTCTCTGGCATTATTCTTATTAATTAAGCCCCGTTTTTGGAAATAAATCAGCCTCCCTTCGAGTTCTTCTTTCCTGTTTTCAGCCATCTTCTCAGCAATGTAGACTCTTTCTTCTAACCCTCTATTATCAAATGCAGCTTTCTGATACAGGCTGGTGACATCCGCATTCTCAACCCTGAGTTCGTGAACCAAAACTTCCAGCTTTTGGAATTCTTCAATTGGTACTGAGGTCCTTGGCTCCACTACCTTGGGATATAACGGAGGCTCGACAGAGAATGCCAACAATGTAATGGCTACCCGGCGCTTCAGCCACCCAGTATAAGAAGGATAAGTCATAGGATCAGGTCTCCCAAACTCCATCTTACCTTTCTTAACCCGAGTGTTCCAGGCTTCAGCAATAGAAAATGACACCTGTTCGTCATCTTTGGCAAGATAAAACAAGGATTCCGCCACATCGTTTTCCAAATGAGGTTCTTTTAATGCATATCCAAACTGCTTCAGCGTGAGGACAAGATTGTAGTTGATTTCTCCTCTCCTTCCTACCAGAGGTACATTTGGAAAACCTCCACAACTAATAAGAATAGGTATACCCACCATGTCTTTCCGATGCCACCAGACTATATCTTCAGCCGTCAGACCCATGAGCCTCTTGGAGCACTTAACAGTTCCTCGGAGATCAACAAAAGCTCCGATCTTTGGCAAATGTCTATAAAACCAAGCATGGAATAAGGGAGCACAACATACTACCAATCTTCCTCATTTTTTCTCATTCTTGTAATGCACGGAATGGTATACATCGCCCAACAAAGTTGGGATTAGATTCTTCTTGACAAAGATACTGATTGCATCCATATCAATAAATCCAGCTATATTTGGAAACAGACAAATTTCGTACACACAAAGATCTAAGATTGCATTAAAGGTAACCAAATCACCATCATCAAAACTCTTCTTCGCTTCTTCAATCAGAAAGTCTAGATGGAACCCTTTATAGCCATCCTTTTCCTTAATATTATTCTTAACCACAGATACCCTTAAATGAATAGCCTCTGCAATGACATTGTCAGGAATAGCCTTCTTCGAACTGTAGTGAGGAGGAGTATCCTTGAAAAAAAAATTTAGAATATCAAAGAACTCTTCCAAAGTAGGTACCAGCAGATAATCATTGAATGTGAAGCAACGGAGTTGAGGATCATAAAACTGCAAGAGAGTGTGCATGGTATTATGCTGATCTGGAGTGAGAAGGCTCACATAACCCAAGATATCCCCAAATCTCTTTCTGAAATTATCCAGTTGGTTACTGTCCATTAAATCTGCCAATTCTTTGATCTGTCCCACTTTAGGCTTCGAAAACCAGTAATGCACATTATTCTTTCTTGGAGGACGTTCCATCTGACGTAGAGAAAATACCCACCGAAATCGAAAACAATACTGAGACCTGGGAAAGAAAAACATAAATGTTAATGATGTATGCAATGAGATGCAGCTAGGCATGTGATCAGAGCCAGTATCTGCAGTGTCGGTGCAATAACTGTGAGAAAGCCAAGTGTCTGTGTAGCATCATATCAAGAATATCAGACCCAAGCACCAGTAAAGAACCAGATCCAGAATACCAGAACAAAATACCCAAATCACTGATCATATGAGAACCACACAAAAGGGTAGGTAGAAGGTCAAGGTTACCTGAAAACCTGTAAACAACCCCCCATCTCACAGGTGTGTTCTAAAAGGTAGGATCCTCAGATTCGGATCCCAGAATGAGAAGCAATAGCACATTCAGCTCATAGGATACAATGCTATCACCAAACAAAGAGATCGTCATCTGATTCACCACAAAATAAAGGCCATCTTATGCAAGTTCCAGAGTGGGCCCTCGGGTGCGAATGGATTTGCCACAGAATGTGGGCTGCCACTGTCACCACTAAAGAGGGATGTTTCCACTAAGGTCCTCAATGATCGGTCACCATATGCACATAACTCTCAAAGTCATACCCTGAATGAGGAAAACCCTCAAAGCAAGATAATCCTAAGAAAGTCGCACTCTGGCTGTGAAACTCACAACTACTCCTGTGGCTAAATACCATGAGAGCCCTGTGACTGTCCACTCTAAGTCCTAAAGTACACTCGAGCCTGGGTAATGGGCTCATCTCACAGTAACAATCTCATCCTACCAAAGGAAGCCAGACAGTCCAGAATATATGATGCATGATATAAATAAAATGCAATAAAGGTGGTAAAGTAAAGCGATAAAGCTGTAAATAAAAGCAGTAAAGCTAAACTAAAGCAAACACAAATTAAACACCCAAAAAGCAAAAACAAGCAAGTGCTAGGAGAGACTCACATCGGGGAGGGACCAGCAAGAGGTCAACTGTCCCCAGCAGAGTCACCAGCTGTCGCTTCCGGGATTTTCATCCAGGTACAAACGCGAAAGTGGCGCGGAAGAAAGAAAGAGAGTCGCCAGCCAGGCATTTTTATCCCAAAGAAAGGGAAAGGTAATGCTACAAAAACCCGGGAGAAAGGAAAGAATGAGGTCTCGCGAACCAAAGAGAACGAGTAATAGAGTCGGTTACGTGAAGGGAAGGTTATCGTACCCCTTCCCGTCCGTCGCACTCGACGGGATCCACGCTTGAAGTACTGCTCAAAGGGTAATAGAAAAGATGCTGGAAAAGGAATGGAAAGTGAACGAGAAACAAATGTAGGGAAAATAAAAGAAGTGCTCGAATGGGCCCTACCCCACTGCCTACGTATCTCATCGGGAACATGAGAATCAGAGCGACGTAGTTCCCCTAACTAAGGGAAAACTGTTTGTGTTTTTTAGGGAACGGCTAATGTTCTAGCTCAGGTGTTGCAGGCTCGCTGAATCGAGTGTGTTACCGTATTGCAAGAGAACGAGGAGAAGCACGTTCGTACTTTGAGAGTGAGTGAGATGAGAAGAGAATTCCCGAAGTAAAGACGTTTTTGTTTGTTTTAAGTGTTTTAGAAGTTTTTTATTTGAAGTGTTTTGCATAGGAGAGTGTACCTAAGTCTTTTTCAATGGAATGTGCATCTCATGCATCATTCCAAAATGAAATGATGAGGAAGTACACTAAGTATGAAGAAGATCCTCAAACTTATTTCCAAGGTGAAAGGCTTAAGTACACTAGCCTATTCCCTTTATTAAATGTTTTTGTTGTTTTTAAATGAAGAAATGTTTTTGAGTTTGTTTGTGAAATCACTCCATGTTAAAGACTTGTACATCATGCTAGAAAACCTACAACACATTCCAAGATGGAATGTATGCAAGCCCCTCCCCCAATGGAATAAGGCTCATAGCACATGAAGATGTTTCAACCTTTATTAGGTGTTTTGAAGTTGTTTTTGAGATGAGAAAGGAGAGAGACTCAAAGGAAACAAAGGTAAAGACTAAAGGGGACTAAGACTCGCCCTAATGTTATCATGCTTGGATGTTCCTAATGGTTTAGTGTGGTTTAGAAAACTAAGTCTAAAAGAAGAGAGAAGAAGAGAGCAAGAGGTAACATAACTCACTTCTAAGATAGAAGATGAGTTATGAACCAAGAGGGAGAAGAAAGAAGTTGAACAAAGAAAGCATTGAAATGCTTTGCACAAACACAAAAGAGAAAGCATTAAAAGATGAGGGAAGAAGGTGTGTGTGGAAGCATTTCCACACACTCAACTTACCATTAGCCACTACAAGCAAAGGTTAGCTAAACAATTGCATATGAAAGCATAAGTAAAAGAAGGAAGGCAATTATGCATCAAACTACTTATGAAATGAACTTAAGAATCAAACAAAGCCTAAATCTAAAAGGAAAGGACCCTAAGTTCTCAAGGACTTCTAAAGTCAGTAGCTAAGTCTAAAGGTTTTCAATTAGGGTTAAGGTACCTAATGGGATCAAACTATGTCAAAGAGGATGCCAAAAATTCACACAAGTTCAAGTTATGAATTAAAGATGAAGTATGAATGTGTATGGCATACAAACATGAATAAATGCATGAGTGATCCTCAAGATCAGAATTGATTGACATGTTATAATGCATATGGAAGTAAATGAATGAACATACAAAGCATGAGTGAAATGATTCAAGAAGATGAAACAAGTAGAAGCAAACAATGTTCAAGTTCAAGTAAGAAAGGAAGAAACTCATAGCACAAGTCAAAGTTGAAAAAGAACATGAAAACAAATGCAAATGGATGCAAGTCAGAATTAAACATCATATTTGAATGTGCTATAATGCATATGAACAAGCATACACACCATGAGAATGGATATTCAAGTAGAAGAAGTTAGATAAAGAAGAAGTGAGAAGAAAAGAAACAAGCTTCACTTAATGAAAGAAGTAACTTGGAACAAAAGTCAAAGTGGCAAACCAAAAAATGGATGAACATGGATTATAGGTCAGTAGAAAATGACATTTAAGGTGCAATTAGAATGTAAGAATTAATCATATAACATGCATATGCAAGCCACTTTGAAACTAGTTAAGAAAGAAATGCACAACTAGGCCAAACATGAACAAGTATGCAAGTTGAGATGAATGATCATTTGAATGTATGAAATGATTATGGGTCAGTAGCATATTCAATATAAAATGCCAATGAAATGCATGAATAGGCATTGATGATTCACGACCAAGTCATGTTAAGCATTACAAAAGAAGAGAAACAAGTCTAGGTCAAAAGAATCCAAGTAAAGATGCATTTAGGAACACAAACACAAGCCAAATGATGACACAATGCAAATGACCTATAATTCTACACAAATGACCTATAATGTTCTAATGAAGTCCTATAAAATGCACACACAAGTTCTCATAGGATGGCACAAGTGCCTCCTAACAATTAAGGTTTAGAAGTTCAAGAGAAGCATGCAATTATGACCTATAACAATCAAACAAAGTAAAAATAGAAATAATATTAGGAAAATTATGAAATTAAATCAAAAAGTACCCAAGTCAGAAGCCAAAGATATGTCAAAAGCTCATGGCAAAATTAAAGAAGAAACTAGCTCAAACAAGTCATCAAAGTCACATTAGGTCAACAATGAATAATGCACAAAGATATGGTTCAAAAGCTATGCAAAAATGACTTTAAAATTACACAACAATTATATAAGATGACTTGATATGTTGTTTAAACATGGTAAAAAGATTGGATGCAAAATCACTTTGGAATTATGCAAAAGAAAACAAAAATCAAACATGTGTAATGAAGAAGAAGTCTTAAAAAGGAATTAAATGGAAATTAAGAAAATATGAACAAAATCAATTAAAATCAGAAATAAAAATAATGGAAAATTATTTTTATGTCTTAAGATGAGGTATGAATTTATTTGGAATTTTTAGAATGTATTTAGTATTTTTAATAAAAGAAAATCAAAACAATATAAAAAAGAAATTAAAAATAGAATGAAAATATGCAGGGGGTGCAGACATAGCAATTATCACGTTGAAAAATGTTTGGGCTCAAAAGAAGGGTTCAAATAGCAAGTGAGAGCCTGGTCCCTTTAAAGCGCGTGGAGCATGCCACTAAGGTGTACACTCAGTCAACAATTGACTCACGGAAAACCACACGATCAAGTCAAGAGAATCAATCACAATAAGTATGCATAATGAACGAACCAGATGTAAGGAACATGATAGCAAACGTACACGCATGCACACACAACAAGTCAAAGTCAAAGAATCTGAGAGAGATCACGCGAGGGAGATGAGAATACATCCAGACACCTTGAACTATCCACCCAACCAGACATATTTGACAAATGTCCTTATACATCCACATAATTTATCATAACTCTTTGGATAGGCAAGGTGTCATGCACACTCGACTTGACATTACTAACATACTCTAGAACAAAATTCTCAGTTTGCTTTCTTCACAAAATCCAGACTGACACAATCTTTTCCAGAGTCACTTCCAGGAGAAGAAACCACCTCCCCACAAGCATTCTGATCCCAGCATGAATCAGAGCACTAGGTGTTATATCCAACTTATGCATATGAACTAGCACACAATGATCCAGAGTAGTCTTGACCACTATTTCCACATCATACTCCAGCATGACTAGATAAAACACTTCTGAATCAAATCGTGAGTATCAAGCTTCACAATCCTGATTCCAAACCATCATGTATGACATCAGGTCCTTTACCACTCACTTTGGTTCTTGAGACACCAATCACATAACTTACTATTTCCATAGTAATTTATACATGTCATTAAGATACACATGAAGATCTCAGTAGGACACAGCAGCAGCAGCTTAACAGATCATCACAAATGCCAGAATACCATAAACTCTCATGTAGCTTCCTCAGAGACATCTTGTTTAACATTACAAATACATCAATCATTCTTAAGCTCCTTAAAAGATGGTTCCTTCATTAATCAGTCAGACTACAAACACTAAGTCATGGATAGAAACTACTTCTCCTTTGACTTTCTGTTTACTACCTGATTATGAGCCAACCACTCAAGAGAATATTAGCTTATCCCAAGGTGATACCGCTCCACACACTTTCTTCAAAGTTGAACCACTACAAGCTCCTCCTAGAGATTACCAGCAATCAAAGTCTTTAGAAAGCACATCCGGATGTTTAGCACAATGTCAGAACATTTAATTTACATCAATGACTAGACTTGTCAACTGACGAAATCAACACAGTCTTGAAGATCTATCTCTTAGTCTTCCAGATAATATCCCACCTTGAATGGCCTTTCCATCATAACAGAACAAGAGTTCCATGTTCTCATAGACTTGATCATAAAATCAAGTTTGAGTAAACAACCTCTATCTTTAACATAAGAAAGAAAACCAACAACCAGTCATCTTCAGGATACCTTGATGACAGCCTCCTTCAAGCATAATTCTCCAAGGGAATCATCCACACACGATTCCACGCTAGCGCCAATCCAAATAGACACAACTATCTGCAAGATCATTCATATTCATATTTGAAAGACCAAAAAAATCTCTAAGATGTCAGGGAAAATGTCATAGACATTTTCCTTTGACTTCCATATGCGCAGACTCTGGCAGAGAAGTCTTTACAGTCCTCCACTAGTAATTTGCCTACATACTCCTCCAGGAACATAGCTTCTGCATCCCTATGTGCTTAGATCCGAAATAAACTGACCCGATCGAATGTTCATCAGGATGACCACGTGATGACATTCACCACATCAGCACACCTTACCATAGGAAAAAATGTTTCAACATTTGATTGAACATCAGCTCCTTCTCCACCAAACAGATCACTGAAATTGGTTCTGCATTCTTGTAACCATCAGAAGCTACGCCTTCTGGTGTGACAATTTGACATCAGCTTTCTTGGACACCAGCAATAGGATAAACAATTAAATATTTGCTAAGGCCACAAATAGCAATTGATCTTAAATCCCCACTCTGTATTCTTCCTTACTCTAGCCACAAGCCAGAAGTAAAACATCCAGCACAACCAAGGAAGAAATCTTCAAGGAATAATGTTTCCTTAGAAAACTACCTTCATCATACTAGTACCATCCTTGGATAAACAGAATCACGGATCCAATGTCTTTACATTGATGAGACTGCTTCAACAGCAATTACTCCAGTTCTAGCCTACTTGTGCAGTTCCTCCCAAATACTTCCTTCCAGAAGATCTGATAGGAGATCCTCAAGCAAAGACACTCTCTTATAGGGTTGGAAGCAAAAATAAATTGCTTATGGCTCTCTTCCCTAGTATGACATTCTCATGTCACACTTTTGAGCACTCCTGCAATATTTTCTTGATCATCTTCTCTTCTGACTCTATTATTCAAAAGTGCCTTTATGAGTGGACTTGAGAGACAACTCAAGTATCTTTGGCAACTTTCAACATGACATAGAGTGTTTATTAAATCCAATGGATCATGAATTGGATACACAAGACCTCAACACAATCTTTTCCTTCTATAGCCCTTCATGTTACCTGATTAAGGAGATCCCTCAAGCAACATAGAAAGATCCTTCAGAGGACTCCATATCACATTGCTCCCTTCTGTCTATTACTCCCAGCTAGACGTGGCAAGAACACCTAGAGAAAGCGACCTATCATCAATATGCACCAGGTAGGGGTGTTCGCGGTGCGGTTTGGGCGGTTTTGACGCTAAAAATCATCCGAACTGCAAGGGAAAAAAGCATGCGGTTTGGTTTGGTTGGCTTTTAAAAAAAATCCGAACCAAACCAAACCAAACCAATGCAGTTTGGATTGGTTCGGTTGGTTCGGTTTTTTATAAGATTTTTATTGAGTGATATTTACATATATAGAGAACAACATAACTTTGTGTTTAGTCATTCATACATTGCCAAATAACAACAAAACGCATCATATTTAGACAAAAAGTTCTCATTCAATATACATAAATCAATTTAAATAAAAGTGAAAAAAAATAGTAGCATAAAACAATATCAAAATATTATAATAAAACAGAAAATATAAGAGAAGGGAGATTAGAGAAGATGAAAAAGAAAGAACATAACAGATGTGAGATTAAAGAAGAAAGGTGCGATAAAAATATAATTAGAAGAGAAAATAGTAACATAAAATGAGAAGATGAAAAAGAAAGAACATGTGAGATGAGAGATTAGTGTAGAAGAGGCGAGACGTACATGGCAAAGAAGATGAGAAGAATGCACAATACTATTTGGAGAGATTTGAGAAGATTAAAACTAAAAAGTTAAGTGTGAGTAAGGGAAAATATTTCGTAATTGTAAGGTTAAGGCATAATGGGTTTGATTTTTGTGTTAGATGTGAGATAAGTGAAGTTTGGGTTGTAACATAATGCGGTTTGGTTTGGTTTAGTTCGGTTTGCAAAATACAAACCGCAAACCAAACCGAACCATGCGGTTTTGTTAAAAGATGGCCCGAACAAATCCGAATCAAATGCGGTTTTTTGCGGTTTCGGTTTGGTTTGGTTTGGTTTGGTTTGCGGTTTTTTATTGGGTTGGTTCGGTTTTGAACACCCCTAGCACCAGGTAAGATGTCACAACATCTTATCAGGCACCATGCGTAACAATAACATCATTATCAGCAGCAGTGGAGAATCTTCACAAAGTATTAGTCAACCATCAGTAGTTGTTTGTCTGGAACAACCTATCCTACAACACCAAAGAATGGTATGATCATGCAACCTCCTTCCTTGTTCAAAGACCAGAAAGTATCTTCCCTAGAACTCATCTAGAAACAGATCGGGATGCTTGCTCTAATACAAATTGAAATTCAGGCATGCAGATCACATATGTCCTATTAGATGTCGAGACATTGATCTCTGCTAAAAACTAAACAAGGCCAGAACAACAACATTCAAAAATACTTCAGGTTAGAACAATGTCGTGACAGATGTTTCAACATCAGTCAAGACATAAACTTCTGATCAAGAACAGACCGAATATATCATAACAAAATGATAAATAAAAACACCAAGATATGATGACCCAGTTCGGTGCAATTAACCTACATCTGGGGGCTACCAAGCCAGGAATGAATCCACTAATAGTATTAGTTCAAAGCTAAACTCCCCAGTTTACAACTTTTCACCTAATCACTACCCATGCAAACTTCTACCTAAGACCCTCCTAGGTATGATAAATCATCATCTTAATTCCTAAATCACCTCAGTGATATCTAACAGTTACAACATCCTGCAATTGCATCAATCTGTTTAATTGAAGGACACTCCTTTCAATACAACATTCAGTCAAGACTCTTGACTACCAACGCCTCTTAAATTTGCTTAATAGCTTCATCCAAGAACAATACACTATTCATTACCTAAAGGTTTATGAATCTGTAAAACTATGTCTTCCATAATGTATCAAACGATGCAAAGGATGACTTACAACACAAGAAAGTACACGACTCTCAAAACCATAAACTCTTATTTTCTGCTTTACAAAAGTCTTAATAAGAATTCATATTCTACCCTAGGTCTTGGTCTTCCTTTTATAATCTTCGGCTATCCATGGGCTTCGAAATATCTGTTTATTTATTCCTTGATCCATGTTCTGATTGCTCCTTAAATCTTGGACCAGATGAGCAACAACATGTTATATCAGACCAAGATGTCGAATCCACAAGCTAGGACATCTTGTCTGACATGTCTTCTTCCAGCAGATTTCATCATGTTGGAACATCTTGTTTAACACAATATTTTACCAAAATTTAGTCCAAAATTTAGTCAAATCTTTTAGAGCCTTCAATAACTTGTATGTTTACCATGACTTAATCTTTGTGATTGTTTTAACCTTTGAACATGATCATTTAGAACCCTCATGTGTACTTTAGGTTGTCACCTAAGTCTTGAACCATGTACAAATTTGTTTCCATGTTTAAGTAATGCTTTGACTTATACATGTCTTGTTTGAAATTTGAATTGTTATTCATGTTTAAGTAATGTCTTAAATTATACATGCCTTGTTTGAACTTTGAATTGTTATCCATGTTTAAGTAGTGTTTTGACTTATACATGTCTTGTTTGAACTTTGAATCTTATCCATGTTTAAGTAACGTTTTGACTTATACATGTCTTGTATGAACTTTGAATCTTATTCATGTTTAAGTAATGTCTTAACTTATCCATGCTTTGTTGAACTTTTGAACCTTTCATGCTTAAGTAATGTTTTGACTTATTGTTGAAACAGTATATGTGGGGGTGTTTCTATCGTATCCACAGAGATTGTGTATATTACCGTCGTTCACTAGTCAATTACGTTTCAAACTTTAATGGTAACAAAGGTTTTTGGTAATTTTCAATCGGATCGTTTGCATTCGAATTTTAGAAAGCAACTGTAAAAAGATTGGTTTTAGGTTTTTGAGAAAAACATGTTAAGATTAGATTTCGTTAATCCGTTTCATACATATCCGATTAATCAAGCATATGAACTTAGTTTCGACCAATACGCCCGCGTATCCTCGCGAATAAGTTTATGTCTAAAGCAAATTCGTGTGTATCGTTGTTTAAATCGTTAGATGATATCTCACGCTAACAATCGAAACAACAAATGTTAAGATCAATACAAAGCGAATAATAAATCCCAAATCTATGTCTAGAGTTTGGTTTTTAAGAGATGAAAATATTAGGTCATGATTAGGAAAATCTATGTCTAGAGTGATACCAACCACACATACATCATTAAGAACAAATAACTTCATCTATATTGATCACAAACCTTGTTCATATACAAAAGATCAAAAGAAATACATATGATCAAGATCAACTACATCTAACCTTAACACAAGAGGTGCTTAGCTACTCATTCTCATGGTAGCTTGGATGACAAGTTTCAAGAGGAGATGAAAGAACATCTGAGTCGAATAATCGAGATTGGATGTGACTTCAGCTTCTCTATGTGAAAATTCACTCTTGGATGATCAAAGTTCAGAAAAATATGTTTTGGTGTGAAAATATCAAGTTATTATCCCAAGAAAAAGTGAAACTCTATTTATAAAACATTTGGGATCTGCTACATTCGCACTGCGAATGAATCATTCGCCTAGCGAATGAAAGAAAATGGCACCTTAAGTGCCTCTGAGAGTTAAACTGCCCCAGGCTGTCTTCGCGGGTTCGCACTGCGAACCATTCATTCGCAAAGCGAACCATTCGCCAGCATATTCGCAAAGCGAATTTTGGGTCCTTTTTCCACTGCCTCCATTCGCTAGGTCCTTCGCAAAGCGAGCAAACCAGCGAACATTCGCTGGGAGTTCGTAAAGCGAAATTTAGATTCTTTTCCCTCTTCCACATTCTGGAGCTATTCGCTGGGAGACTCGCTGCTGTTCGCAAAGCGAACCTTCGCTGGCACCTTCGCCAGAGTTCGCAAAGCGAACACTCTGTTGTTTTCCTCTTTCTTTGGCAGCTTGTATCATCTCTTTGTGTCTCAATTCTTTGATTAATTAGTGCACTTTTCTGCACAATAACACACACATTACAAGCACCAAAGTTATAATACAATGCATGAAGAACAACAGCAATTCACTCCTAAAATTCATCATTAAACATAGAAAAGTGTTGAAAAATGCCAAGGATCATATACAAATATATAGCATGTTTGACATCTAACACTTATCCATGTCTTATTAAACTTTTGAATCTTATACATGCTTAAGTAATGTCTTGACTTATCCATGTCTTGAACCTTTGAATTGTTATCCATGTTTAAGTAATGTTTTGACTTATACATGTCTTGTTTGAACTTTGAATTGTTATCCATGTTTAGGCAATGTTTTGACTTATACATGCCTTGTTTGAACTTTGAATCTTATCCATGTTTAAGTAATGTTTTGACTTATCCATGTTTGTCTTGAAACCTAGAATGATTCCATGTTTAAGTATTGTTATGACTTATCCATGTTTGTTTTGTATTCATGATTAAGTGGTGTTAGTAAACCCTAATCCATGCTTATCTTAGTTGTACACTTGAATCCATGTTTTCATCCATGTTTGTTTTGGTCTTGTTAGAACCATGTCACATGAATGTTTTGGTCTGGTTAGAACCATGTCTTACATTATATGATTCCTTGATTAACATCATGTTTGAATGTTACCTTGTGTTACTCATAATTGATATCATGTTTGAATATCATCCTTGTTCATCTCATCCATATTCACTCATCTTGTTTATGTTTACTTTAACGTTGCCAAGTTATCCCCCAAGTGATGTTAGCTTGCTAGCCTTCATCCTTCTTTGTTATCTTGTTATTTTCAATTCCAAAGGAAAGGTCCTTTTGTTGACTTTAAGTCATAGGTAGCCTAGCCTTACCTTAACTTCCCTCTTGACCTTGTTAGAGTCATTACCTTTTCAACTTAGCCTTAGGATAGAGTTTGTAAACTCTATGTAAGTGTTGTTGTTATGAACACTTACCTTCCCCCTATGAACCTTGATCACTATCAAGTGTTCTTCACCCTTGTTTAGGTGAACTACGATTGCTCTGATTTCATCCTTGTAAGGATACGTAGGCATAAGACCGCGAAGTATTTGCGAGCATACTTAGTAAAACCTCTAGGTCTTTCCCATAGAACTTTCCAAACATAACAAACAAACAATAACATAACACAAATACAACAAGAGGTTCCTATAGAATACTATAGATACTTAGGGTGTTAATACCTTCCCTTAGTATAACCAACCCACGAACCTTATATCTCCTTAGCATTGTTGTTACATTGTGCAATTAGGGTTTTATACTATCTTTTCCCTTTCCTTTGGATAAATTAAAGTTCGGTGGTGAACATTCAATGATTTGTGATTCAAGTTAATTCAATAGCTTGATATCTGATTCTCACCGCACACCTTGTAAGCAGGTATATGGCCAATCCTAGGAAGGCACACTGGCAAGCATTGAAGTGGATTCTAAGGTACATAAATGGGTCTCTGATCGGAGTCCTAATTTATGGTGGAGCCTGTGGTGATGATAGCAAAGTTGAAATCGAAGGATTTGTCGACTCTGATTATGCAGGTTGTATGAATTCCAAAAAATCTATTTTTTTATATATGTTCACTATGTTTGGCACAATAATTAGTTGGAAAGCAACACTCCATAAGGTTGTTTCCTTATCAACCACTGAAACGGAGTCTATTGCCCTCACTGAAGTTGTTAAAGAAACATTGTGCCTTTAAGGTTTTGCTAAGGAGTTGAAACTTCAAGGGCAAGTTATCACTATTAAATGTGATAGTCAAAGTGTCATACATATGTCAAAGAATTCAGCCTATCATGAGCGAACCAAGCACATCGATATGAGGCTGCATTTTTCCAAAGATATAATTAAGCATATAGAAGTCCAAGTGCTGAAGGTTTCGAATGATGACAATGTTACTGATAAGATCACCAAGACATTGCCAAGTTGCAAGTTTTTCCACTATATGCAGCTGATAGGACTGCATGATGACAGCTAGTTGGTTTTGTGGTTCAGAGTTTGTTCCAAAGTTGATATTTGTAGCTTATGGGTTATAAGCTAGTGTTGTAGCAAACTCTGTCGAAGTCGAAGGGGCTCTGTCGAAGTCTAAGATGTGCATGACACAGTCGAAGTCTATTCTTGCATGCAAATATCTTAGTTAACTTGTCGAAATATGTTAGCTTGTTGTTTAAACTTGCATGTCCGAAAGATTTTTTTATCACACTCCTTTAACTCTTATTAAGTGAGGTCAAATGAACAACATAATGTGATTAACGTGTTAAAAAATGCCATTCGAATAAGGATATTTTCAAAATTTTGTAGATTCTATAAGAAATAAGGTGGTGTTGAGCCTAGATCCGCCACTTTTTGTCCACCATGGGAAAGTTACACTTTTTACCTAGGGTGTGTTTGTTTCAAGGATTGAAATTACATTCCCGGGAATGTGACATTGGAAATGCAACAATCTCATGTTTGTTTCAAGTTTTTAAAAATTATTCTCAGGTATTTTTTATTCTCAGGAATATTGTTTGCACATAATTTTTGTCATGCTTATTCTCATGCATAAATGGTGAGAATCCAACATTCCCATGAGAATAAATTCAACTTCTTATAACTTCCCACTACTACTCACATATTATTATTTTTTTATTATTTTTTAATTTTTAAATTAAATAAATATGTAATCATTCCTAGGAAATATAATTTTTATCCAAACACATAAGTAGGAATATTATTCCTAGGAATAATAATCCAAGCAATATGATTCCAAGGAATGATTTTTTATAACTTGAAACAAACACATCCCTACACTAGTAGATAATCGGGTCATTTTAAAATAATAATATTATTAAATATAATTCATTTATTTTTTCCTTTCTAATCAAATCCAATAACAAACCCAGATTCAACAACATCATCTTCATTTGTATTTGAAAATTCAGATATGTCTTCCATCATCATCATCTTCAATTTCGTCATTTTCTTCTTCATATTCAATTTCTTTCATTTTCTTCTTCATCTTCAATTTTTTCACTTTCTTCTTCCAAAACAAAAGTCATAGAAGAAGAACAACACCAACAAATTCAACAACACAAAATCATCACCATATTTACTATCATACGAGAGAGAAAAATCAAATCCAATATTTCTTTTCTCTCCTATTTCAAGAACTCAAAACTCTACTAAAATTCCTCTTCTCTTTTGTTGAAGAACATTAAAATATCAGTCTTTTTGAAATCTGTGTTTTTCTGTTCCAACACACAGCATGCACTTTTTAAGAGTTGAAATTTCTCTTTCGAACACACATGAATGTACTTTTTAATTTTCAATTGCAAATCTGTTAATTAAGATTTTTTTCAATTACAAATTTGTAAATCTTATTTTTTTGGTTGGGTTGGAAACCTTTAAATTTCTCTCTCTCTTTTTTTCAATTATACAAGATTTTAGATTTTTTTTGTTGTTATTTTTGGAGGAAACTCTAAATTTAGGAATTGCGGTGATTCTATAACTTTTTTTTTGCTAGATTTTGTGGTGGCTTTGTAATTAATATTGGTGATAGTTCAATTTTTTTGATATGTTTCAATTCTTTTAGTGCAATTAGACCGAAAATAAGTTAAGTCGAGTCGAATTCGCTTTAACTTGACTCGACTCGTTAAGAATTGGTTCAGCTCAAATTTCGGTTTGAGTTTGACACGAACTTTTTTTTAAGCTCAAACTCGACTCGTTAAAAGTTAATGAACTATTCGGTTCATTTTGTTAGATTTATTTCGCTTGCTTCACAGACTTAAAAATCATTTTTTTAATTCCATTTTATTTTTATACATTTAATATTTTTTTTAAAAAGAAAATATTGAAATAAAATAAAAATTATGCATATGACTTTAAATTTGTTTCAAAAATCTACTAATTCAAAAACTACATAACTTTTAAAAGACACATTTGAAAGTCTAATTCAAAAAACACTCAATTAAAGTTTAAATTTATCTCAAAAAATCGTAACTTCATCAAATATGAATAAAACTTACAAAGTTAATGAAATAGTACACAAAAAATTATTAGAAATTGATACATTTTTATCAGAGAATGATCACACCACTTGCAATCTTCATTACACATGTTATTATAATAAATGTTATAATGTCTCCAACAATGATGATTCTAAATGCAATTGTCAACTTTATTGCCATAACTATTACATACTTCATTACACATGTTATTATAACAAATGTCATAATGTCTCAAACAATGATGATTCTAAATGCAATTGTCAACTTTATTGTCATAACTATTACATAAGGGACAAGATAGGGTTAAAATTTGGAATAAAAATTTAAACATACTCTTAAAAATAATATAATCATTCTCATATATAATCGAGTTGACTCATGAACCTAACGAATCGAGCTATCTATAGTTCAAGTTCAGCTCATTTAGTTAACAAACATAATTTTTTGCTCATATTCAGCTCATTTGGTTCATGAACCTAGTTCAAGGATTTAATTGTCGAATCGAGTTTCGACCTATTTTTGAATTGATTCGGTTCATTGTCATCCCTAAGTGCAATAGAAACTTTTATTCTTGTAGAAATTTTGTGATGGTTCTGAATTTTTTTTAGATTTGTTGTTGTAATATTTTGTTTTGAAAATTTTTTTTAGTGGATTTAGGAATTTCATTTAGATGTTTTTGAAAATTTATTTTTAATGGATTTAGGATTTATTTATCCAAATTTAAAACACACCGCAATTCTTTCAGATTTAGAGAATAATATTGAAATATAAGTTTTTTAAAATCGGATTTAGTGATTCTAATAATAAATATAAGGTTAAAATTTGAATTTGATAATTTCTTGTATTATTCAATGAAATCCAGATGAAGAAAATGAATGTTTTTGAAGATGAAGAATATGCAAAAGATGAATATTTGAAAATGAAAAAGATGAAGAGGATGAATGTTTGAACATGAAGAAGATGTATATAAAATGAAAACTAATTAAAAATATATTATTTAGTTAATAAATAAAATTGAATAAAAAAATTATTAATAGATAATCAGTCATTCATTACAATCGTTTGAATTAAATAATATTACCGCCGTTTTTTATAATGAGTCATTTTGGAGAAAAAATTTGTACCACAATATAAATTTTTTTATAATACCAATAAAACATTAATGTTATTTTTTATATTATATTCTTAAATATTTATTATTCTCTCTCCTTTCAATTATGTAAATTTGTCTTTCCAATATCATTAATAAAAGACAATTTTATAAAATCATTCTGTTCTGGACGGGACCAATGGCTAAAATTGGCCCAATCTGCCTCTGCTCCAGAGCAGCCCAAATTGCCTAAGTCCAATCCACAGAGGGGCAAAAGTGACCTTTCTGCCCCTCCAACTGGGCAAGGAATGCAACGTTCCTCCCTGACTTCGATGTCCGTCACGCACGGTTTCCTCACTGTCCGAACAGCAAAGGGCAGGTGCCCGAAACTGCGCCTATGCCCGACGTAACGGCTAGTTCCGGGTACCCCGCCCGGCATAACGGCTAGTTTGGGCAGTTACCTATTCTTTGGGGAAAACAGTTATTTCGCCCCAAAAATAGGACCGTTGGCCACGCGCTGGGGGCTCTATATAACCCTCTCGCTTGAGAGGGTCAGGTATCATATTTTCACCCTAAGAATACGCTTTGTACTTGCCCATTTTCTCTGACCCTTCCTTACTTGAGCGTCGGAGTGCCTTGCAGGTACACCCCCTCCTCTCCTCATCAACATTTCGAACACCTCGCCCATCTGACGACCAGCATACGTCCGAGCACCTTGCCATCTGACGACCAGCTTACGTGGACCCGTTCGAATACTCCGGATCAGTGGCGCCGTCTGTGGGAACTCCTTGTTCTCCCCTTCTTTCTTTCCTCCTCGGAAACTAAAAGATCAAAACATACTTTCTTTGATCAGCCCACATATGGCCGCTCAGAACTCCGCAAAAGGTGCTGACGTTACGGTTCTCGTTCTCGTCAACAAGATGGACGTCGACGGCAGATCTCCGTTACTTTCTGATCCCCGTTTCCTCTGAGACGGGGCTGCTACGTCTCCAACTCCTCCTCCCACCGAGCAAGGAGGCAAGCAGCCACCGTCGGGTGAACGACCAATTCCTAGCCCTCCCAGCGCCGACCTGACCGTTGCAGCTCTTTTGGAAGCTGTCAACCGCACAAACCTCCTTATTTTGTAGCAAGGAGAAAGAATAGGAGCTCTCGAGGAAGCATCTCTTCCAAGATCCTCTCCTCCCAAGAGTAAGCACCGAAAATCAAGAAGCCCGCCACCTAGGCGTGGGGAAGACCATAGATCGAGGCATGAGCCTGAATCACAACACGTTTGCAAGCGCGACCAGATCTCCCCGCGAGATCGATCATCACCAAGACACAAGAGAACGAGGCAGGATAGGCATTCTCCACCGGTCAGACCTCGTGACCGGCTACGTTCACCATCGCCTCGCAGAGGCCGCCGCCGCGAGCGTAGACAACGCTCACCATCAACTCCGAGTTCAGACAACGATGACGAGCCTCGCGGCCCGTTGTCCCGCAGGATCTTGGCCACCCGTCTCCCTAAAGGACTAGAGAAGCCTCCATCTCTAGGGACTTACGATGGAACCACTGATCCAGACGAGCACATAGAAAACATAGATGCTCTCTTGGACTACAGGGGGTACGAGGAGCCATCAAATGCCGCCTGTTCCCGACCACGCTCCGGAAAGGAGCAATGACATGGTACAAGCAGCTGCCAGAAGAATCCATTACATCTTGGAGGCAGCTGGGGAGGATTTTCTCCCGTCACTTTACTGCATCGCGATGCCATCCAAAGACCGAGGCGTCCCTCGGAGCTGTCGTACAGGGAAGAGATGAGCCTCTTCGGGCTTACATTGAACGGTTCAACAAGGAGGCCGTCCAAGTGCCAACGACCGACGACATGAAGAAATTCCTGCTCGAGCAGGGATTACGTCCTGGCTCAGACTTCGCGAAAGCCATCGGTCTCGATCCACCGAGGAACCTTAACGCCCTTCTCCTCCAAGCCCAGTCACATATACAATACGAGGAGAAGGTTACTGCACACTCTGTCTGGGCCTCTCGACACCAAGAAGGTGCCCGCTCATCCAGAGCTGAAGAACCCTCGACATCCCGTCGAGGAGATAAAAGACGCGACGATCGGCCTCGCGATGCACGCGAACAGAAGGGACCTTCTGGGCGGTTCCATGACTATACCCCCTCACTACCTCGAGGGAGAAAATCTTGTCCGAGTGTGCCAACTCGGAATTCTAGCAGGCGGGAGTCCGTTTCCCCAAACAGCTGCCGACCAGACCGGGTGTAGACAAATCCAAGTATTGTCGCTTCCACAAGAGTCACGGCCATACGACGGAAGAATGCATCCACCTCAGAGATGCAATAGAGATCCTTATTCGCGACGGCCACCTGAAGCAGGTCGCGAAAAAGAAAGATGCTCCCCGGCAAGAAACCCAGGAGAGCAAAAAGGTTGCAGAAGAGACTCCGCCCTCTGATGACACCAACGTACAGGTCGCTATGTCCATAACTCGGCCAGAGGACTTCCGCATCCCCGATGGTCTGCACGTCTCCACGTACCTCGCTGCTCACAGCCCGTGGGAGGCCTTCCCGTCAGCCATGGTCATTTCTGGTGGTGGATTCAACAAAATCACGGTCGGCTCAGTCAAGAGGAGATTCGATCAACTGATCAGCAAAATCTCCAAGGAAGTCACCACGCTGGACACCACTCACAAAGGATCCGCTCCTATTTCCTTCTACAAGGAAGAGCTCCTCGGCGGGGCACCGAACTCAAGCATTCCACTGCTTATCCGGGCAAAGATGGCGAACTTCGACGTTCGCATAATACTCGTGGACCAGGGCAGTTCGGTTGATATAATGTACAACCACCTGTTCGAAACGCTGCATCTGAATGACTCTCACCTTACTCCGTACGTGGGATCCGACCTGCAGGGATTCAACGGAGCAGTGACAAAGCCCCGGGGTTACGTAGAGCTCATTGTAACCTTCGGCTCCGGAAAGACAACCCGAGCAATTAAAGCACAGTTTCTGGTAATTGAATGCCTGTCACTATACCAGTGCATTTTTGGAAGGCCAACCCTGGCAGAGCTGATTGCAGTACCTTCCACCGTACATCTCAAGATGAAGTACTACACTTCTGAAGGGATGGTCACCACCCTCCATGGCGACATCGAAGCTGCCCGTCGGTGCTTTGAAGCAGCATCAAAAGGACTAAGCACCGTCTCAGCAGGACCAAGGACTTCTGGTCGTCCCCCTCTGCCCAGCAGCTCCGAGCAGCCAAAACCGCTCCCCCGGGTCGAATCTATCGACCTGGACAGTCGTTTCAGCGAGGACGACCGCGCCAAGGACCCAACGACTTCGAGCAGCCAGTCCAACAACAGCAGCCATCTCCTACGCCCTGTCCCAGATGGCAACTTCGAGATCGTTCCGTTCGGAGAAGACCCCCAACGGGGAGTAAAGATTGGAGCAGACCTCCCCGACCTGGCCAGGAGACAACTAAAAGCGTGCCTCCGGGAGAACGCAGACTTGTTCACATGGAGCGCTGCTGAAATGCCAAGATTGGACCCATCCGTCGCTTGCCACCAGCTTACAATTGATCCGGCCGTCAAATTCGTTGCCCAGCGCAGAAGGAAACAGTTCCCAGAAAAGATGGAAGCCGCGGAGAAAGCTGTCAAAGACCTTCTAGAAGCTAGGTTTATTTCTGAGGCCAAATACACTACATGGCTCTCAAACGTTGTACTTGTAAGAAAAAATAATGGCAAATGGAGGATGTGTATTGATTATACCGATGTTAATAAGGCCTGTCCGAAGGACGCCTACCCCCTCCCCAATATCGATAAGCTCGTAGATAACTCAGCAGGTTTTAAACTTTTATCTTTCCTCGACGCCTACTCGGGCTACAACCAAATCCCAATTGCCGCGAGCGATAAAACTTACACGGCCTTCATGACCGAATCGGGCAACTATTACTATAACGTAATGCCCTTCGGGCTGAAGAACGTCGGCGCTACATACCAACGAATGATGAACAGAGTCTTCCAAGGACAAATAGGCGACATGCTCGAAGTATATATGGACGATATGATCGTCAAGTCCCACGAGGAACTAGATCATGTCGCCCATCTTCGCAAAATCTTTGAGCAAGCAAGAAAATATCGAATGCATTTTAACCCAGAGAAGTGCATGTTCGGCGTACGGGCAGGTAAATTCCTTGGCTTCTACCTAACAGAACGAGGAATCGAAGCTAACCCCGACAAGTGTCGGGCATTCTCTGAGTTCCCAACGCCCGCGTCTAAGAAGAATGTCCAATCCCTCAACGGGGTGCTTACTTCGTTGTCCCGCTTCGTGGCAAAATCTGCCCAACACGCCCTTCCTTTCTTCAAGCTCTTGCGAAAAGAAGCAGCGTTCGAATGGACCAAGGAATGTGAAACATCCCTCCTTCACTTGAAGCGAGCCCTGTCGAAACCGCCCGTATTATCACGACCAGATACCGGGGAAGTCTTGTTCCTATACCTCGCTGTCACTGCCGAGGCCGTTAGCGCCGTTCACATTCGTGAGAATCCTGGCGGGCAAAAGCCAGTATACTTCACGAGCAAAGCGTTGCAGGACGCAGAGTTGCGATATCAACAGATAGAGAAAGTAGCATTGGCCCTCGTCAACGCTGCCAGACGACTGAGACACTATTTCTTGGCCCACACGATCGTGGTAAGAACGGATCAGCCCATAAAGCAATTACTGGGACGACCAGACATGGCAGGCCGAATGCTCAAATGGTCATTGGAATTGTCCGAGTTCGACGTCCAGTATGAAAACAGGAAACCTCTTAAGGCCCAAGCCATGGCCGATTTCATAGCGGAAGTAACGTTCTCAGACTCCTTGTTCCACATAGCAAACAGATGGACCATCTATGTAGACGGAGCATCCAGCTCGACCGGCAGCGGGGCAGGAGTAATTTTGGAGAACGACGAAGGGACCATAGTCGAGGCTTCTCTCACATTGTCCTTTCCCACGTCCAACAACCAGGCCGAGTATGAAGCCTTCCTCACCGGTTTGCGCCTAGCCGAAGACCTAGGGGCTGAAGAAATCATCATCTGCACGGACTCCCAGCTCGTAGCCCACCAGATATCAGGAGAGTATCAGACCAAAAATGATAGTCTCTCTGAATACCTAACCCTAGTCAAGGGAAAAATGTCGAAATTCAGAGCGGTAGAAGTAAGACATGTTCCACGCGAACATAATGTGCGAGCAGACGTCTTGTCCAAACTAGCAAGCACTAAGAGGAAAGGCGGAAACAGGTCAGTCATCCAAGAGATACTTCCCCGGTCCAGCATCGATAAGGGATCCTCGACCCTACACGTGCACGCGATTGGGGATAGTGATTGCTGGATGACACCCGTGTACAACTACCTCACCAGGGACGAACTTCCGGATGACCCCAAGGAAGCCAGCACCATCAGACGAAGAGCTTGCTCGTACGTCATCCTTGAAAACAAACTCTATCGACGAGGCTTCTCTATCCCACTACTCAAATGCATAGAGGAGGAAGTTGTCCCCAAGTATTACAAGAAATCCACAAAGGCATCAACGCCCAACACCTAGGAGGAAGGTCCCTTGCCCGCAAGGCCCTCCGGGAAGGGTATTATTGGCCAACCATGTAGCACGATGCCAAGGAGCATGTGAAGAGGTGCGACAAATGCCAACGACACGGGGATATGCACCTAGCCCCACCTAACGAACTGAAAAGCATGACCTCCCCGTGGCCATTCGCCTGGTGGGGCCTAGACATTCTAGGACCCTTCGTGACGGGGTCCAGCCAAAACAAATACCTGATAGTGGGCGTAGACTATTTCACAAAATGGATAGAAGCAGAAGCCTTAGCAAAGATAACAGCACTTAACATTCTGCGCTTTTACAAGCGGAATATCCTTGCCCGTTTTGGGATTCCCCAAGCAATCATCACGGACAATGGAACGCAGTTCACGGACAAGAAGTTCCAAGACTTTGTCGCCCATCTCGGAACAAAGCAACATTTCGCTTCTGTAGAACATCCCCAGACCAACGGGCAGGCAGAAGCGGCCAATCGTGTCATTCTTCGTGGCCTTAAGCGAAGACTGGATGAAACAAAGAAAGCCTGGGTCGAGGAGCTCCACAGTGTCTTATGGGCGTACCGCACCACTCCTCAGTCCACCACCGGGGAAACACCTTTCTGCTTAGCATATGGCACGGAGGTTGTTTTACCCATTGAAATTCACGTACCGTCCAGAAGGACCGAATCACCTCTAGACGAGGAAATGAATGACGAAGCAATAAGAGAGGAGCTCGACCTTGTCGAGGAAATCCGAACAGGAGCAGCCCTCCGCGAAGCATCTCTTAAGCAAAAAATAGCAATCAGGCACAACGCCAAAGTCTTACGACGAGAGTTCGATGTGGGCAGCCTTGTCCTGCGAAGAAACCACAAGGACTCTCGCGAAGGCAAACTAGCAGCCAACTGGGAAGGGCCATACAGAGTCCGTGCCAGAACGGGGAATGGTGCCTACTTCCTCGAGAACCTCAACGGGGATACAATCCCTCGACCATGGAACGCTGAAAAACTTAAGCAATACTACAGCTAAAGTAACTATAAGCTTCCTCGCATCAAAGGACCACCTAACGGTCATCATGCTCGTCCAGGTACAAACGACGCATACGTACAAAGTAGAATCCCGCTCAAGTAAATAAGCCGGAACTCTGCTCGTCGGCGGTCCTCAACCGAGCACCGCCTTCGCCCAAGTACCATGATTGGCAGAACCCCAGCTCGCAATGGGACGTTCACGCCGCGACCTCGAGCCTCAATCGCGACCTGAGATCCGCAACCTCGCCAGGACATTCCCCGGATATTCGACCAGTTCTCCGCACTGGCAAATTCACACACAACGAGCTATCTTTCAAAAGAAAGCTCCGTTAACAGACACACCCTCCGACGGGCAGTCATACATGCACAACTAATGTAAAGTACAACAATATAAACAAAAATTATATAAATAGCAAAACCGGCTGACATAAACCGGGGATGAAGTAAAAAAGGCCACAAGGGCCAAAGATTGTGCGAATTACATAAAAAGGGGGGCCACGCCCCCCCCCCCCCCCAAAGTCAAATAAAATTACAAATAATTCAACGGCGCGCAGGCCGGACAAGATACAACATCAAAATAACAAAACTCCTCATCCATCCGCATGCTCGGTTGACGCTAGCTCAGGTCTCTGGGCCTCCTCAGGCTGAACCTCGGGGGTATCTAGAACAAGGCCTGCGGGCAAGACAATGCGACCATCATCAACGCGCGCAAGATAGTGAGTACCCTCGACAGAGATCTCAAGCCCAGGGTTCACCGCCCGCAATTGAGCCACGGCGCTTTGAAAAGACTCCTCTGCCACGGCGATACCGTCATCTTGGCCTGCAGGATGCGGGCAACCAGCTCAGACCTAGTCTTCAACTCTTTTATATCATCCGGTTCGTCGGCACCCGGGGTGCTGGCCGCCATCAACTCTTTGTTCAGCTCCTCGACAGCCTTTTTCTCCGCCGCCAGCTTGGTGACATCCTCTTTCAACTTGGCCGTCTCCTCTTCGGCCTTCTTCCTAGCCTCACGAGTACTCTTGACTTCCTCCTTCAGGGCCGCCTCAGAAGCCCGGGCAGCAGTAAGTTCGGCCTCAAGCGCAGAGTCCCCTTCTGCATAAACGGCCGCCATCTCCAGCATCCTCACAAGGACAGAAGCATCCTGGGCTACTAGCGCCCTCTTGCTCGGTCGGTCCATGCTCTCCAAGCTAAGAGATTCTGCCGGAGGAACGACCAGGGTGTTGCCCTAAAAAAATCTCCTATCAAGGATGCACGGGGGGAGCTCGAACTTCCCCTTCTCAGGCGCCCGGGTCAGGTCCACAACATCTAACGTCCGTGGCCGCTTCGCCCGCCCGGTCAAAGGCAGTGGAGATCCCCGTGGAGCAGGAGAGAGAGAAGAAGAGGTCCCCACGGCAGCTTGGACAAGGGGAGGAGCACGAGCACTAGCAGGACAGGTCTTGGGAGGAGCCGCTCCACCTTTATTCCTCGCCATGGCATTCCTCACCACGCGATCACGAGCTTGAGGCATCTCACCTGCACAAATGAAAACAAGCACGTTAGTTACGAGGAAAAGAAATAACACAAACAAAGTCTGAATAACCAAGACTACCAAGCAACTTCTCGGCATCCGCGGGAGTCTTGCACTCCAGCAGTGCCTTAACATTGATGAATCTGCGCTCAACCCTCTGGCTCCCATCCCCCTCGAAGATAGGGTTGCCCTTGCTCGTCCAGCAGCTGGCAAGACTGAAGGAGTTGACCCAGTTCACCAGCTTCTCGTAAGACACGGCGTCCTGCCCGCGTAGCTCGCTCGGCTCGAAGACATAAGCGTCGGGCTTCTTGGAGAAATGGTCAGGTGCCCAGCGGATCGGGAACTTGTACACCCTCTCCCCGATATAATTCCCCTCCTCGTTGAGTAGCTCCTCTCCGTCCTCATCAACCTCTATCTCTCAGACATACGTGCTGTCCTGGGCAGCTTCAGACACTGGCTCGACGATGAAGTATCGTCCCTTGAACGTTCGGATTGACTCCGAGAACGGCTTAAATAACTTTTTGGGCTGCTTCAAGGAAACCCATCCGTACTTTTTCCCCGCCAGCTGCCGTTGAAGATGGAAAACAGCAAAAAACAGAGGGAGAGTAATCCCCAGAGCGAGATGCTCGCACACTAACTCAAAAGCCCGTATAAAGGCCAGTGAATTGGGGTAGAGTTGAGAGGGCGCCAGCTTCAGATGCTCGAATACCGACCGCTGGAAATCAGTGAAAGGCAACCTCAGCCCCAACTCTTTGAAAGCATACTCGTACATCGTAAAGCGGTCCCCGAAATCCGAGCAGACCCGCTCGTCCAAGGTGGGAAAATGAACTTTCCAATCCCCTTCTGGGCCCACCTCTGTAAAGACGTCCGCCAAAGACCTTGCGAACGTAGAAATGTGTTCGGAAGGCTCGGCCACCTCCCACTCCTCCAAACAGAACCCTTCAACATCTTCCTCCATGACATCCAATTCTTCTTCCTCCTCGACTCTGCTCGAGGAGCTCGATACCGCCGAGCTCGAAGGCGCAGAACTCGAAGCTGTCGAGCTGATATTCTCCTCGGAGCCAGTTTCCTCCTCGGACATGTCTAGAATAACTTCTCTCCCTGGCCCCGTCGCCATTACGATCACCTGAAAAAACAGAGAAAGACAGTGAATTCGACAGGAAATCAAATCCACCATTCCACTGCCAAGTCAAGTGAAAGAGCGCGCAAAAGGATAAGGACAACGTCCCCGGCCTAAGCCCTAACATCAAACGAAAAACTTCCCCGCGAGGAGATACCCGAGACATACCATCTTCCTACGAAGAACCTCCCCGCACTCGTGCCCAGATTCCGTTTGAAGCTCCACCGGAAACCGCAAGGCTCCACCGGAATCTGGAAACGTTCTACCGAAAAATTCACCGTTCCATCAGAAGATAATCAGACACGATGGTCACGCTCGCAACCACGACGTGGACCACCACGCTCACCGAACGCACTACCTACTCCGGCGATGCTAGAAGCAGCAAAAGGGCAGAACCACCATCCACCACCAACACTCGCTAGAAATCTACCTATTTTGTCACCTAAAGCTAACCCTAACCGCATACAATCTACCACTAACAACAAAAGAGAGTAAAATAAGCTACAAATCAGAAAACTTACTTGATTTGAGTAGAAGAAAAAGATTGCTCGAAGCTTGGCGCGGTGGTCGGATGCTCTGAAGACGGTGACGGGCAAGAACGCAGAAGGGGCGAAGAGAAATCAGAAAGAAAGAGTGCAAAATGGGGCAATCTCCCCCCTTTTATACTGAGGGGCACGTGCACACACGCGCCCGTAGGCCATAATGACTGTCCACTAGCCATCATTACCTATTAACTGCTACACAGGGCTCGAAGCACACGTGGCAACCCAACGTTTCCCATTCCGTCTGACGCTTCATCTCCCCGAATATCGGGCAATAGGGTCACGACCACGAATATCGCGGACACTGAGAGCCACGAGCACTTCGAAACAACCATCCTCGTCTCCAAACGACGACTCTATGCCAGCTCCCCGGAGCAGCGAGCAGTCCTTAAGTCATCACTCACATGCTCGGGAGCAACGACTTGGGGGGCTCCTGTTCTGGACGGGACCAATGGCTAAAATTGGCCCAATCTGCCTCTGCTCCAGAGCGGCTCAAATTGCATAAGTCCAATCCACAGAGGGGCAAAAGTGACCTTTCTGCCCCTCAAACCGGGCAAGGAATGCAACGTTCCTCCCCGACTTCGATGCCCGTCACGCACGTTTCCTCACTGCCCGAACAGCAAAGGGCAGGTGCCCGAAACTGCGGCTATGCCCGACGTAACGGCTAGTTCCGGGCACCCCGCCCGACATAACGGCTAGTTTAGGCAGTTACCTATTCTTTGGGGAAAACGGTTATTTCGCCCCAAAAATAGGACTGTTGGCCACGCGCTGGGGGCTCTATATAACCCTCTCGCTTGAGAGGGTCAGGTATCATATTTTCACCCTAAGAATACGCTTTGTACTTGCCCCTTTTCTCTGACCCTTCCTTACTTGAGCGTCGGAGTGCCTTGCAGGTACACCCCCTCTTCTCCTCATCAACATTCCGAATACCTCGCCCATCTGACGACCAGCATACGTCCGAGCACCTTGCCATCTGACAACCAGCTTACGTGGACCCGTTCGAATACTCCGGATCACATTCATAATTTCTCTTTTACATATTACTATATCCGTTTTTTATTATAAGTCACTTTGAGAAAATATTTTGTACCACAATATAAGTCGTTTTATAATACCAATGAATCATTAATGTTATTTTTTCTATTATATTCTTAAATATTTATTATTCTCTCTATTTTCAATCATGTAAATTTGTCTTTCCAAAAACATTAATAAATGATGATTTTTGTAAAATCCTTCGTAATTTCTCTTTTCCATATCATTATTATTATATTTTTTAATACGTATGAAAAGTCAAAAACGATTTATAATAAAAAACAGAAGGAGTATAATTATTATATTCTTAATATGTGTGTAAAGTTAAAAACAATTTATAATAAAACACGGAGGGAGTAATATATTAATGACTAAAAATGCAATTTCTCTTTCTAAATATGGTTTGTCCCCATCTATTTAAATGTGGATATAGAGGTTAATTGACTTTAAAGAAGGAGGGAGTAATATATTAATTGGATTTGTGGTGGTGAGCGAAAAGACGTGTGTAGGGAGGGGGGGGGGGGGGGGGGGGGGGGGGGGGGGGTATGACCAGGTCAAGCATGTATTTTTCTATGGCATGGTATGAAATGCTTGTACATGGTGCAAAATTTGAGTCACTTGTGCATGCTAAAAAAATCTTGGATCAGAACGTATAAATGAAAATAATAATATAAAATTGAAAATGTCATTTATTTTAAAACTGTTAGTAGTTAATTATTAAATTTACATTGTTTTTTTGTCGGAATCTTAAATTTTCAGTTGCTTTTTTTTAACCCTATGATGAAATATCTTAATGTATTCTTCTCTTACTACTTTTTTTCAAATGTAAAAATAAGTGACCTTTACTTTACTTTCTTTCGACCATCAAATTGATGTTTGAAATGTCAAACCCGTGGATGTACGTAATTGAATAAATCGGTTTGTGTTTGACTAAGTAAATAATGGACATTGCACCCAAAAAATTTATTAGTCCCTTCATTTTTTTTGTGTTTCATATGAGCTGTGCACAACTCTTTAAAAAATGATTTATTTAATTAATTTCAATAATAAAATTTGTTTAATTTATTAAATACCTTTAACAGTAATTAGAAGAGTAGTTAAATTAACTGAGACAATAAATAGGATATTTTATTGGAAAATATTAATAAAAACTATCTTGATAGTCCAAAATAACAAATAATTCAAAATAACAAAATATTATAAAAGAGACATTTAGAGGGGGTAATAGATAGTATAAATACCTTTTTTTTAATCCATAAAACTTTGTTTAACTCAAACAATTTATACAAGGCGATCCAGATTTATCCTTTAAGAATCAAACAAACAAACTAAATCAACTCTAAAGTTAGTTCATCATTAACCTAGTGATAATCCATCTTAGTTCATGCTTCCATTCCACTAACTCATGCTTCACTTGGATCCAGTTCAGCACATTCTTCAACTTTTTAAGAAAACAGGTGTTAAATACCCTCTTGGATCCATAGAATTCAACTTTTATATATATATATATATATATATATATATATATATATATATATATATATATATATATATATAATATTTTGATTCTCTTATTTTATCTTATTTATGAAATTAATCTTCTTATTTTAAATTTAAACAGTTTTAATATCTCTTTTTATTTTTGTATTTATAATGAATAACATATTTTTGAAATGGTATGTCACCTACAAAAGACATTTGTTAAATGTTTTAGATAAAAAATACAAGTTAAAAAATAAACACAACAAGTTTTAATATAAAAATGTGAGTTGTTTGAATTTAAAATAAGAGATTAATTTCACCAAAATTATAATTAAGCTAAATATATTAGAGTTTAATTACTATGCACTGACAGTGTAAAAAGTTTTACACTGTCAATACATCACCATCATCCGTTTGGATTATTTTATAGATTATTAAATTAAAAGTCAAACTCCTCTTTACCTCTAACGGTTATAATTAACTGACAGTGTAAAATACTGTCAGTGCATTTCAATTAATTCCAATATATTAATAAAAGAGAATAATAGACTTACTATATTACACATAACAAGTTATACTTGATTGAGTAAAATAAAAAAATAATAATAATAAATTAAAAATTAAAAAAAAAGTTATACTTTTTCTAATGTTATGAAACATAAGTTTTTGAAATTAGATCAGGAATTTCAAATTTTTCATATAAAAAAGTATAGAGAAAATTTGTTTCTATAATGACAAAATCTCTCATTTTTTATAGGGTTAAATATATTTTTGGTCCCTATAAATATCTCACTTTTCATTTTTAGTCTATAAAAAAAATGACATATTTTGATCCCTACAAAATTTTTATGCAGACAGATTTAATCTTTATTATTTTCTAAAATTTTGAAAACTATTTAATTACCCTTAAAATTTTAAATTTTTGAATAATTTTTTTCATATGTGTTTAGATTACTATAAAATATTTTTTTTCCTAAATTATATAATTTTTTAAAATGAAAAGAATTAAATATAAATTTTTTAAATTTCAAAACATAATGATAAAAGTAATAAAAATATCGACTTATAAATCAAATTTTAAGTTTCTTTTTTTCGATGAACTTTTTATAACGTTCTAAACATATCTGCAAAATAATCATTCAAAAATACATATTGGTTTAACAGTAGGGATTAAAACCACGTGCATAATTATTTTGTAGAGACCAAAACACGCTCTTTTTAATAGGGACTAAAAAATAAATTTGGTCATTTTATAGGACCAAAAACATATTTAACCCTTTTTTTATTTAACTATCTTCAAATATTTATTTTTCTTAAAAAAATTAAAGTTAAATAAAAAATATTTGTCTTAAAAATATTAAATAGTTCTTTAAATTTTAAATTGAACTGGTTGTTTTTTTACTAATGTATTGATAACTATTTGGTGAGCAATATCGTACCTTCGAGTTATCTAATTATGTAATGTTATGCAATTTTTAATATCAATTTATTTTAAAATTAAAATAAATTTTGTCTAAGAGATTGATACCCAACCAAAATTTAAGATACCTAAGAATTATCTAATTATTTTCTAAGAACAAGATTAGATAGTTTTTCTTAATTACCCCCGATAAGTTATAGGTAATTTATTCTAGATGACAAAATGTAAATAAAACTAAGGTAACCGAACTCTCCTGTCTAAATTATTATTAGCTCTTTTTTACTCAAACAAATTTTACAGATTTTAATTTTAACTAGTTATTTTATTATGAATCAGAATTCGTAATCAAATTTAATATACTTACACCTCTCGATAACTCTTACCTGAAAAATTACTTATATCTATTTTAAGATTTTTAATTTTAAACAACAAATTGTTAGCCGTTTTATATTATATTTATAGATTTATAGATTACCAGAGTTCTCCAACTTGTTTAATCTTTAACTCAGTTAATTCAAATCCGTTAAACTACCCATCTCTCACCTGTTTTATTTTTTTATTTTTTTCTTTAGTCTCGTTATGAATAAATTACCGACAATTTATCAAGAAATAATCTAGACATCACTACTAGGGGTGTTCAAAACCAAACCAACCCAATAAAAAACCGCAAACCAAACCAAACCAAACCGAAACCGCAAAAAACCGCATTTGGTTCGGATTTGTTTGGGTCATCTTTTGACAAAACCGCACGGTTTGGTTTGGTTTGCGGTTTGTATTTTGAAAACCGAACTAAACCAAACCAAACCGCATTGTGTTACAACTCAAACTTCACTTATCTCACATCTAACCAAAAACTCAAACCCATTATGCCCTAACCTTATAATTACGAAATATTTTCTCTTAATCACACTTAGCTTTTCAGTTTTAATCTTCTCAAATCTCTCCTAATAGTATTGTGCATTCTTCTCATCTTCTTTGCCATGTACGTCTCACCTCTTCTACACTACCTCTCATCTCACATGTTCTTTCTTTTTCATCTTCTCATTTTTATGTTACTATTTTCTCTTCTAATTATGTTTATATCGCGCCTTTCTTCTCCAATCTCTCATCTCTTATGTTCTTTCTTTTTCATCTTCTCTAATCTCCATTCTCCCCTATTTTTTCTATTTTATTATAACATTTTTGATATTGTTTTATGCTACTATTTTTTTCCACTTTTGTTTAAATTGATTTTTGTATATTGAATGAGAAGTTTTTGTCTAAATATGATGAGTTTTGTTGTTATTTGCTAATGTATGAATGACTAAACACAAAGTTATGTTGTTCTCTATATATGTATATATAACTCAATAAAAATCTTGTAAAAAACCGAACCAACCGAACCAACCCAAACCGCATTGGTTTGGTTTGGTTTGGTTCGGATTTTTTTTTAAAGCCAACCGAACCAAACCGAACCGCATGCTTTTTTCTCTTGCGGTTCGGATGATTTTTAGCGTCAAAACCGTCCAAACCGCACCGCGAACACCCCTAATCACTACATTAAATACTCAAGACAAGATTGAACAAAATGTGCTGTTATATATACTTCCATGGCATATAAGTTAAGGTTGTAGGAGATAACTTATTGAACAAGCAAGAGAAGAGTCAACAAAATGTGCTGTTATAGTGCTATAAATATCACTTGTCCTATACAATTTATATCCACAACAACAAAAATGGCCAACTTCAAAAAGCATTCATTGCTCCTGATTTCCACTCTCCTCATGATTCTCCAACTACAACTCTCCCCTACAAACGCTGCCGTTAAAGGCGGCTATTGGTATTCCGATAGTGGCCTTGCAGTTTCTGACATTAATCCCTCATATTTCACTCACCTGTTCTGTGCATTTGCTGACCTTGATTCTAGCACCAACACTGTCACAATTTCTTCTGCAAACGCAGCTAGATTCTCAACCTTCACTCAAACCGTCCAAGCAAAGAGTAGTTCCGTGAAAACCCTTTTATCAATTGGTGGTGGTGGAGGTTCTGCTTTGGCAGACAAATTTGCCAGTATGGCTAGCCAAGCTAGTAGCCGAAAATCATTCATAGACTCTTCAATCCAGCTAGCCAGAAGTAATAACTTCAATGGTCTTGATCTTGACTGGGAATATCCATCCACAGACACAGCTAAGACCAACTTTGGTTTACTCATCAAGGAGTGGAGAGCTGCAGTGGTGAAAGAGTCTAGCAGTTCCGGGAAGGCAGTACTGCTGTTAACTGCTGCAGTAGGTGGCTCTGATCAGATCACCGAATTGAAGTACTACCCAGGTCAGGATATTGCAAACAACTTGGATTGGGTCAATGTAATGACTTACGACCTTTTCATCTCAGATAGTTATCCAACATTGACACAGCCACCTGCTCCTTTGAAAAACCCAACTGGCCAGTTCAGTGTAGATGAAGGTATCACAAAATGGATAGGGTTAGGAGTGCCGAAAAACAAACTAGCACTGGGTTTACCCGCCTATGGTTACAAATGGAGTTTGTCAGATCCTAATAAACATGGACTTTTCGATAAAGCTACCCAGGGACTTGGGGCAGTGAAGTACAAGGATATAAAAAATTCTGGGGCACAGGTTGTGTACAATTCCACATATGTCACAAATTACGCCTTCAAAGGGACAGATTGGTATGGATACGATGATACTCAGAGTATATCTGCCAAGGTTTCTTATGCCAAGACAACTGGATTGTTGGGATATTTCTTTTGGCATATTGAACAAGACAGCAACTGGGCTCTTTCTTCAACAGGTGAGTAAATTGGCTCTTCTAATTGAACACTAATTATCTTTCAGCATACTCTGTTTGTGTATCTATAACTATAAAAAAAAACACCAACAAAGCTATGCCTGAGTTGCTAGTAGTTTGAGACTTATGCAGCTTATTCTTAATGGTATCATTGGTATGCCAACCTGTCTAGTAGCGAGTCATTCTAATGGAAAATATTTACTGTATTTTTTTGCAGCTTCTCAAACACTGGGATAGTAAAGGATTGTTGACAGAGTATGCTGCAAATAGAATAAAGATGGAGGGTTATCTACATTATAGTAAAGTTATGGCCTTTCTAGTTTATATCCTCTCATGTAATAATAAAAAATAAGAATGAAATATTAAAGGATCTATCTAAAGTAATAAAAAATAAACTCTTGCTTTGTTTCTCTTGATCTAATCAATAAGGAGACTTTTACTGCAATGTTTTTAGCTTCACAGGCATGGGAATCTTATATGTGGATTGTGTAACAATAGTCATATATTGCTACAAAAATAAAAACCGAGAAAAGGGTATAATTAAAACAAAAATAGGTTACACCAAAATAATGTTTTGCCTTTATATATTGTTATAGATATCCTAAATAAACAAGTAAACTAATATTACAATAGTTGCTCTTATCATCTTTACATGATATATCCCGAATAAACAAGTCAGATTTTTTATAAAATGGTTTAAGACCTTCCCCTAACTAATCTTTTCCCCTAAAGTGGTCTTCAAGTAAACTCATGACAGATCAATGATTCTTTTTCCTCGTAAATTAGGTGCCATATGAGGATGGTAGTCTTTTTTGTACTCTCGCTTGTACTAGTTTTACTCCTCGTACTTGACTCTTTTTAGAATGAATAGAATTTACAAGTAGCTGGATTTTACCATAAACAAATTTCATATCATCATATTATCAAAATACTATTAAAAGTCTTCTTTATATTTTCTTTCTTTTCTATCTCTTCTAAATGATCTCAACAAAGTATCAAAATTGGCTGCTGATAGTTAATTAACTTACCAATTAACAAAAGCAGACATTTGCACTTCATTCATTTTTGACATGTCGCAACCTACTACGATGAGCAAGGACAAAGCCTAATGATGCAACTGATGCCACTAGGTAACCAGCCAATGTTCCATAGCTTACAGAAATAGGCCATTCCTACAAATTAAGATGAATATATTACTCTAAAAACCAAATAGAGAAACCTTAAGAAAAACAGAACAAAATGAGGAATGAAGTGTGTTCATATATATATAACAAAACAAAAATTCTATAATCTTAGAATTTGTGGTTGGGCATAATTATCAACATTTGTTCATGGAAAACCTGATACTAGGTGCCCCAATGGAACTTGATACTAGGTGCCCCAACGAATCTTAAACCAGACTCTAATACCATCTCAAGAATTGTGGTTGGGCTTAACTAAATCTTAAAAAACTGATTTGTAAGGTGACGATTGGTCAAGCTTTATAAACAATACCCAGCTTCATAAACAATAAACAGGTCATATCTCTAAGCAATGTGGGACTAAATTCACACCTTCACACCCAACATAATAAAGGTGTTGGAGACTGCAATGAAGGCAACTCAAATGTCATAATTAGGCAAATAGGGGCGGACCGCAATGAATACGGAATTTCTGACACACTATTTAAGTTTTTAGGTTTGGCGAGCAAATTTTGTATCCTTAAGCAAGACAAACAATGCTAAAAGTAAACAGATGAGTCTGGATACTTTTATGTTTTAGAGTTATATAAGAACTATCCTTTTTGTTGGTGGTATATCACAAAAATAGAGTTATAAACATGAAATAGCAAGGGGCTAGTCAGCTGATTTCCGTCATTATATTGCAAAACAAACAACCTCACAAGCATAGTAACTGGTAAGAAGAGGGATGCTTCTTTTAAAAACATGTCGCCGTAAACAGGAATATAAACAATTGGAACATTTTCAATCGATTAAACGAGTTAAAGAGGGATGCTAAATTGATTGTGGAGAGGTTTGTGGTGTAACTTTAGTAAGAACTGCTCTAGGAATTTAGCATGCAATGGTAAATTTTCTCAAGGACAGAAGACTAGAAAAAAGAGGTTACCTGCCAGGGCCTCTCCCAGTCAAGTGGCATTGGCCAGGCCCCAAACCATCCCCCAATAACTGCTCCGTGGGCTTGTAAACAAATCAGGTACTCAATAGATCCATTCGGCCTATACGTAGTACAAGGATTATAATAATGTAACAACTAATACCAAACTGAAAGGACCAAATAAGTAGATTGCATTGTGGAAAATTTTGCATAACCAAACTTGGAAAGAGTTAAGAAATTTAACTAGAAGAACATACTTTGTGTGCGCAAATATCCGTTTCCAGTCGGCCCATGATGAACCAAGAACACATGATGCTGGAACTGTCTGTAATAGAATAAGCCGTGCACAAATGTGAGTGTACATAAAATTGAGGCCATAGTCCATTGCTTAAAAAATATGTCAATCTTAACAAAATTTGTGAAGAAGTAATTTATTCAAGGAAGGGGGAGAAGATTGACAAGAAATTGATTTCACTACTTGAAATATAGTGTAGGAAATCTTAATAAAATTGTTTCATGCAGAAATACATGTCTGAACCGATAATGTGGGGCATGTCTGAAAGTGATTATGATGCAACTCGCTTTCACTTCAATATATGTTGACTATCAAGCTTTTCTATGGTGAGGTGATTAGGTGCAAAAGAACGAATCAATGTCTGATATCTGGAACCTCCCACAATTGAATCAGATCAAATGTATGTTCGAGAATATGTGATGGATAATGAGTAACAGAAGGAGAATGAGTGTGATTTTGTTTAAACATGAAAAGGATTTAGCTAACACCAACAGTCCTTTTATGAGAATACAGATTCTCATTAAAAATAAGATGAAATGAAATGCAAAACATGTGGTTATAATTTTCTTGTTAATGTAGTAATAATCAATAAAAACTAAACATTATTATTGAAGTTGAAGCACACAAGCATATCTTCCATTGAAGGAGCCAAGGAAGAAGATGAAGTTGTAACAGAATTCTGTTACAACAGTTAGAGGAGAATTGAGAAATGCAAAAGCAGAGTAGAAAAAAGTCTCTATTATTCAATGTGTAAAAATGAAAGTGATACAAGTCTTATATACAAGATATCTTAGCTACTAATAAAGACTGTACACGTGGACAATGAAACTAAGCTATACAAGGCTATCCAAAAAGGAGAAGAATAATAATAAGCTAATATCCCCCTCAAGTTGGACTGTGTATACTACAAAGTCCTAACTTGGCCAAGATGCTAGAGAGAGCAGGAAGATGGAGAGGCTTTGTAAACATATCTGCTAGCTGGTTAGAAGTGGAAATAGGAAGTAAATGCAAGAGTTTTGACTGAATCTTCTCGCGAATAACATGACAATCCAGTTCTATGTGTTTGCTCCTTTCATGAAAAGCTGGATTATGAGCCAAGTAAATCGCGGACTTGCTATCACAAAAGACTGCTGCAGGCTGGGGAAGATGAATCCGAAGGTCTTGCAGGATGTATTGCAACCATTGCAGCTCACAAGAGAGAGAGGCTATTGCTCTATACTCAGCTTCAGTAGATGATCTGGAAACAGTCTTCTGCTTCTTAGATTTCCAACAAATGAGAGAAGATCCAAGCATGATGCAATATCCTGTAACAGACTTACGAGTATCTGGACATCTTGCCCAATCAGAGTCAGCAAAGGCAGATACTTTGAGTTGACTAGAAGCAGGATAAAAGAGACCTTTAGCAGGAACAGACTTGAGATATCTAAGGACTCTAATAGCAGCCTGATAATGAGGTGTAAGAGGTTTTGAAACATACTGGCTAAGATGTTGAATGGCATAAGATATATCTGGCCTCGAATTTGTAAGGTAGATGAGTCTGTCAATCAGTCTCCTATAAATGGTAGGATCCTCCAATGGTTGTCCTTCATGAATGGACAATTTGACAGTTGGATCAAATGGAACTGAAGATGACTTAGAGGCTAGTAAACCACTATCTTCAAGAAGCTCTAAAGTGTATTTTCTCTGATTGAGAAAAATACCAGCTGTAGTTCTAGCAATTTCAAAACCAAGAAAATATCTCAATTGACCAAGATCTTTGATTTTGAAAGTGTGATGAAGGAGCTGCTTGACTTGTGTAATTTCAGCCATAGAAGTGCCTGCTAATACAATGTCATCGACATATACCAATAGAGCAGTGAAATCATTGTTGGTCAGTTTAACATAAAGAGAATAATCAGCCTGAGATTGTTGGTATCCAATAGAAATAAGAAAGGATGAAAGTTTGGAATACCACTGCCTGCTTGCTTGCTTTAAACCATACAATGACTTATGAAGTTTACAAACTTGAGAAGAACTAGAAGAGTGGAGGCCAGGAGGAAGAGTCATGTATACCTCTTCATGGAGATCTCCATGCAAAAAAGCATTATTAACATCCAGTTGCTCCAAATGCCATCCTTTGATAGCTGCTATGGATAGGAGAATTCTGACAGTAGTAAGTTTTGCCACTGGAGAAAAAGTATCAAAGTAATCCATGCCTTCTAATTGGGTATACCCTTTGGCAACCAACCTAGCTTTGTATCTCTCAATAGAACCATCTGCTTTATACTTTACCTTGTAAACCCATCTACAACCAATAGGGTGTTTTCCAGCAGGAAGATCAACTACTTCCCATGTATTATTCTCTGCAAGAGCCTGTAACTCAGTATCCATGGCATGCTTCCAACAATCAAACTTGATGGCTTGGTTATAGGTTTTAGGCTCAATGTTAGAGGAAATGGAACAGCAGAAATGTTTATATGATGGAGAACAGTTATTGTAAGATATGACAGAAGATAAAGGATGTGCAGTTTTAAAATCATTTGAATGAGATGCAAGATAACAGTGATAATCTGCTAGGTAGCTTGGAGGGTGAGAGACACGGGTGGATTGTCTTAAGGATATAGAAGGAGTAGGGTTTATGGATGAATCTGATGAACTATCAGATATATGAGGAGAATTAGTAGACACAGAAGATGGGGAAGGACTGTTGGATAAGGGAGAGGTTGGGGTTGAAGGAGGATTATTATGAGAACGACCATTGGTTAAAGGAGAAGCAGAGTCATTATGGTTACTAGGATTATGTGATAAAGGAGATAAAGATGGATTGGTGACAATAGGTAAAGACTGATTGTGTGGGAGAGATTGAATGACAGGTGTAATGTTAGATGTGCTAGAATCAAGGGAGAGCGAAATACCAGTGGTACTAGTAGGAGAAGACAACATAGGTAGGTCTGCATATAGGGAAAGGGGATCAGGATTGACATGATCATGAGTAGTACTAGGTTTGGATGGATTTTTGAAAGGGAAATGGTCTTCATAGAAAATAACATTCCTTGATACAAAAATATTATGATTCTGCAAATCATATAAAATGTAGCCTTTAGTGCCATCTTTAAATCCAAGAAAAACAGATTTTCTAGCTCTAGGGGAAAATTTGGTTCTATGGGCTTGTAAGGTAGTAGCATAGCTAAGACAACCAAAAACTTTTAAGTGAATTAGAGAGGGTGGTTGGGAATACAACATTTCATAGGGAGATTTGGAATTTAATAGAGGTGAGGGTAATCTGTTTATAACATGAATAGCATGTTGGACAGAAAAATTCCACATGGTGAGAGGAATGTTAGAATGGAAATATAATGATCTTGCCACATTTAAAATATGTTGGTGTTTTCTCTTAACCACCCCATTTTGTTGAGGTGTTTCAACACATGAAGTTTGGTGGATTATGCCTTTGAAAAGCAGAAATGAAGATAAAGACATAAACTCAGTTCCATTATCAGATCTAAGGCATTTAAGTGTAGTTTTAAATTGGTTTTCAATGTAAGCTACAAATTGAATTATACTGTTTTTGGTTTGATCTTTTGTTTTAAGAAATATCACCCAGGTATATCTACTATAATCATCAACTAGAGTGAGAAAATATTTGTGGCCTAACATAGAGATGATGGAATAAGGGCCCCATACATCAGCATGTAAGATATCAAAAATAGAATCAGAAAGTGATACACTATTTAGAAAAGGTAATTTCCTTTGTTTGCCAAGATGGCATGAATCACAAGGAATATTACTAGATTTATATGGTATGAAAGGAAAAGTTTGTGATACAGATTTTATGCCTATATTGGAAATGTGACCTAATCTCAAATGCCACAAATGATAAGAATCAGTAGTAGTGGAATTACAAGCTGATGACATGTTGACAGCATCCAGGACATACAATCCTCTTTGGATCCTAGCTGTACCAATCATTGTCTGTGAATGATTCTGCAGGATTTTGCAGATATCAGCCTCAAAATGGACATAGCAATCATTATTACTAGTAAGTTTGGCAATGGAAATGAGATTAACATGAAAATTAGGAATGTAAAGGACATTATGAAGGGTTAAAGAGGGTGAAATGACCACATTACCAGACATAGAAGCAGTGAGAGATGATCCATCAGGTAAGTTAACATTGATAGGAATAATATTTTTGCAATCAGTAAAAACATGTATGTCATATGAAATGTGGTTTGTTGCTCCAGTATCCAAGATCCAGAGATGAGAAGACTTACCATTGGTGTTAGAAGACTGAGAGATCCTGGCAAGAGGAGAGGTTGACACAGAATGGGCTTGGGATGGTGGTTTTGATTGTTGGAGCAATTCAAGGATATTGTTGTACTGCTCCTGAGTGAAAACACATGGAGAAGCCTTTGAGTCTTGCTGAGGAGTGTCACATACAACATTGATAGTGGCAGCAGGCTGATTAGTGCTGTGCGATGACTGACTTTTGCTCTTGCCCTTATAACCAGGTGGATAACCATGTTTGATAAAACATGTTTCCACTGTGTGATTGGTCCTACCACAATGTGTACACACACGATTGTGACCTCAAGTAGAACCTTGATTCTTGCCTTTGAAGGAATTAGATCCAGGTTTGGGATTTGAGTTACCATAGTTAGCTTGAACTTGACAAGCAGCATTCAATTCTTCAGGATTGGAAGAAGCTTGAGCCAATGCAGAAGCTGAGCTATTCAGTTCACGTTCTTGTTGAATGATGAGAGAATGGGTGAATGGGTGAATTTTTCATTCAAACCCTTGAGATCAGGCAAAGGACTCATCATCATTATCTGTGATTTGGAATGGGTGAATTTTTCATTCAAACCCTTGAGAAATCGAATCACTTGGTCTTGAGCACGATACTTTTGTGCAGAAGTAACAGCACAACAAGAACATGGAATTGCGCAAGAGCGAGTGATAATTGGTCTATAATTGTCTAGTTCATCCCATAACACCTTCAATTGAGTAAAGTAATTTGATACATCATTATTACCCTGGCGTAGCTTGTACACATCTTCTTGTAAATCAGAAATGCGGAAAATATCACTATGTGAAAACCTAATTTGAAGATTCTTCCAAACACCTGCAGCACTGTCAATCCAAAGAACTGATTTGGCAATTGAGTCAGAGATGGAGCGATGAATCCAAGCGAGCACCATCGTGTTGCAGCGAATCCACGGCGCATATAGGGGATCTGAAACCGGTGGTTTGTTGAGAGATCCATCAATGAACTTGTCCTTATTCTTAGAGATCAGTGCAATGTGCATAGATCTTGCCCAGCTATGATAGTTCTTGTCATCAAGAGGAGAAACGAGTACCAAAGCAGGATTTTCGTTTGGATGAAGATAAAACGGATTTGTTGAATTCGTTGAATAATCGAGAAACTGCTGGTATGCCATTGTTAAGAGAGATACAGATCGATAGGGATGCAAGAAAACGGATCAAAGAAACAGAAGAAAAATGATGCCGCGAGAATGCGAAACGATGAGGTGAACAACAATGGCTACCAGAGCTGTATGAGCTCTGATACCATATTGAAGTTGAAGCACACAAGCATATCCTCCATTGAAGGAGCCAAGGAAGAAGATGAAGTTGTAACAGAATTCTGTTACTACAGTTAGAGGAGAATTGAGAAATGCAAAAGCAGAGTAGAAAAAAGTCTCTATTATTCAATGTGTAAAAATGAAAGTGATACAAGTCTTATATACAAGATATCTTAGCTACTAATAAAGACTGTACACGTGGACAATGAAACTAAGCTATACAAGGCTATCCAAAAAGGAGAAAAATAATAATAAGCTAATAATTATATATCCATACATGATCACTTTTTCAAACAGAAAAACAAAAGCAAAAAGAATTACCAGACAAAAGAACGTAAATTATCAACATCTAAATAGATACAAAACAGATACGTGACAAGTCCAATAAAAAATACAAATATATTTCTCAATAAAGGGCAATAGTTTAGTCACTCACTGTGAACAATGACATCATAAGAGACCAAGCTAGAGTCTTGGGCAGGCACCTGTCTCATGTAAATTGCAAAAGTCATTATACACTCTAATCATTATGGGAAACTTCAAACTTGAAATCGAAAAGACATCTTTGTACACTAAATAAGTCGGGTTCAAGTTGTTTTGTTCACAGTAGTATTAAAACTTAATCCGCTATCTCATCAATAATGACCTCAATTATGGGCAGGAAAAAAATGCACTCTAAGAAAACTCATTTGACTTACTGAAAGGTAACCGGCGCCCCCAAAGCAATAGCTCCTAATGAATTTAGTAAAGCTCCTGCAGAGTAAAAGATACAAGAAGTATCATGAATCTTTACATAACATCATGCCACTCTAGTAAAAAGTTTAAATGCCATCACCAAGAAAAATAAATAGCAACAAAATCATGAATGATGAGAATAAGAGAAACAAATATAAAAGAGAACCAAATCATATTGAAATACCAATATAGCAATGCTATTTTGACACAACAATATTCAGAATCTGTTTCATTTCTTGATGTCAGTAACAATTGCAAGAATGTAAAATTCAAATTGAAGCTTGAACTTACCTACTGGCACTCCTAGAATACCTCTCCCAACGGCTCGTAGGTACTGCATAGAACAAAATTCATCACGTGAAAACCTAAAATACTCACAAGAACAATGGAATTTGAGAAATGAATCAAAAGGCATTACCGAGCATTGTTGACGATTCTGTCGATAGCGACTGTAGAGAAGAATCACGATCGGAAGCTCTATAATCTAAACGATGCAGAGTTAGAAATATACTAAAATTCAGAAACCGAAAAGCAGAAAATAGATGAGAAATAAAGCGATAGTACCGAAATGAAGAATAGAGTGAGAGAAGGATTGGTAACGAGATCGATGGAGTAGAGACTGTTGGATATCCAGAAGGCTAGAGCCAAACTCAGTCCGCATATCAAGTTTACTGTAAAGGTCTCTGAAGCTGAGATTGGCGGCGATGCTTCCACCGCCGAGGGGTTGGACGCCGGCGTTATCTCACTGACGTTTTTCCGGCGATCCATGTGTTGTAATTGAATTGCGAATCGAGTTGGAACAAGAAAAATAAACCGTGGCTATATACCTGGATTCAGGTTTTTTATTTTAAAAAATGGTAAAATTATATTCAATTTATTTATAACCCAGTTTTTAAATAGTTTTGATCTTCCTCTCCCAAATTTGTTTCAAAAATTCTGTATTTTTTTAACTTGGCATAAGAGATATTGATTTTTAATTTGCTAGATCATTTTCTTAATCTACTCATTAGTAGGATACCCGTGCATATGTTACGCGCATTTTTTTTAAAATATAATAAAAATGATATTAAAAAAATTAAGGTGTTTAATCAAAAAAATATTATTTTAAAAGATATAAGAAATTAGTATCAATAATTCATTTCATATATAAAATTATTTGAATCAACAATATATTATATTTTATATAAATATTATTGTTGTTTTGACGTTATTTAAAAAAATATTAGAATCTATATTACAACAATGATATTTTTTTCGTATATATAAATAAATTAATCAACAACGAACTTGATCCCGTATAAATAAATTAATCATCAACGAACTTGAGCCCGTAACTAAATATTATTTTATTCAATGGCATAAAAAATATTTTTGTCCGTAAAAAATTTGAATCAAGAATGTATTTTTGTCCGTAATTAATCAACAACGAACTTGATCCCGTATATAAATATTAAGTTTGTTTTAACATTAGATATATATTTGAATTTGTATAAAAAAAATTGAATCAAGAATGTATTTTTGCCCGTAATTAATCAACAACGAACTTTATAATTTTTTTTATTAAAATTTATGATTTTTTTAAACTAATATTTTTTTTATTATTTTCTTAAAAAATATTGTATTGAATCAACAATGTAATTTTGCCCGTAGGTAAATACCGTTATTATTTAATATTTTGATCAATTACTTTATGTTTCCATTATAATTGTTTTAATTTGGTGTTTTCAAAAATGATAAATTATGATTTGGTCAAAATTTATTTTGTATATAGTTGATAACATAATCAAAAATATTAATAACGATACAAAAATTAAATGGAGAAATAAAAATCATATATTATGTAATTAAAATTCTTATAAGCCATTAAAATACATAAAAATTTTGATAATCGCAATTCAAAGTAAAATAAAGCCTCATTAAATTTGTTGTTATAGTAATAATTATTTTATAATGATAATACACAAATATTTAAAATCATGCTACACAAATATTTAAAAACAATGATTATTTTAATAACTATCAAAATCCAATTTTATATTACATTCAATAATTAAATATTTATAATAAAAAATTTTAAAATTTTAAAAAATATTTGGATAAAACTTATTTTTTTAGATCTCTGATAAAAATATACTTACTATTTTTTTTCATGTATACTAATTTTAATTTAAAATTCTCTTTTTGGATATCTAATCAAATTTATTTTTAAAAAATAATTAAAGACTAAAATCAATTATACCATACTTCTTTAAAACTACTTTTGATTTTTTCAAAATAAAAAGTAAAGAGACACTTATCAAATTTTTAAAGTATACATTTTTTTAATCATTCATTTATTTTTAATTTATTAAAAAATTATTATTTTTTAATTCTAAATCTTAAAGTTAATTTAATTTTTGTAGTACTTTTATAAATTGAAAAAAAAATTAGAACAAAAGGATAGCTAATAATCAAATAATATAATTTTAAATTAATAAATATTAATTTAATAATGACAGTTGGATATAGAGACTACAAATATATTTGGATAAGTAATTAAAATATTAATTATAATTAAATTAATAATGACAGTTGGATATAGAGACTACAAATATATTTGGATACTACATAGTACTTTTATAGTGTTTTTTCTATTAAGTTTCAAAAGTTATATATTTATTTATTTAAGTTTGAAACATAAGTATAATTATTTCATATGTAGAAATAGTTAAAATTTAATAAATTTAAAAGGATTAATAATTTTGTGGGTTTAATCAACAACGAAATGTACCCCGTATATTAATGTTTAAATTGTTTTAAGAAGAATTATATATTAGAATGTACATAATTATAATTGAATGTAAATGTAAATTGAAGAAGACAATGTAAAAGGTAAATGTAATAAAGCAAGATAAGTTGTAGAAGTCTTAAACTTGATTCCAGAAAAATTGGTAAGACAGAATACATAGTAAATGAGTGAATCAAAATTGAAAGAAAAGTTGCATAGTTAAAAAGTAAATCAAAATCTCCATGCAGACATAGAGTTCTCCCAGGTATAGTCCCGCTCATCGTCATCATCAGAATCAACTGGTTCGTAGTTCCGTTCTTCGTCTTCATCTGAATCCAAAAATTTGACTTTCCTCAGATTTCTTGCTGGTTTCGTTTTTCTCTTCCTCTTTCTTCTGTGTCGCAGTGCAACAGCTTGACGTACCTTAAGAAGATGAAATGGGTGATGCAATATAAGAACGGGAAAATACACGCATGGAAAACGAAATTGTACGGAAAACAAAATTGTACCGGGGGGAGCTGTAGATGTCGTTCAAACCGGGGAGGATGTTGGTGGGGTTCACCGCGGTCGGAATCCGTAGGTGGTTGCACCTCGGTATGTGGTTGGTTGTGAGCAAGGGGTTCATTGTGGACAGGAGGTTGGAGTTGTTGTTAGGTCTGTTGATGTTATGTAGAATATCATTGTTAATCACAATGAAACATTAATGCAGAGAAAGATATAGTGATTAACAAAAGCATCAGTAAATGTATAGGGCAAACCTGTAGAAGTTGTTGGTCGTCGATAGGAGGATGGTGACCGTCACGTTGTTGCAATTCCGGAGAAGGTTGGACGTGAGGCTGTGTGTGGTCATCAGTAGGGTCTGGTTCATTGGTTAATTTGTTGGATGCCATAGAAAATGTTTTGTCTTTTTGATGTTTGGTGTCTGTAGTAGAGAATAGGAGGCATGAATAAATAATCAGGGTTGTAACACTGCATATTCCCCTTACATTGAAAATGAAAAAGCATAAATACTTTAGAAACTGTAAAGTTGGAATATTGACAGGCAAAGAATTAATGTGTGGTGAGTGGTGATGCAAAAACAATGTATAAACTTAATGGTCATTAAAGGAAATGAAAAGTATCCATGAGAAATAATTTGGATACAGTACATGAGATATAAATACGAATTAAGGAAAAAAAATATATTCCATTTTCGTGGAGTTACATTAACAGCATAATGTTGCAGGAAATACCAAATAAAAGCTCTGAAAAATTGAAGAAGGAAATAGAAACTACATTAAATAAACGGAAAATTGTGGTCTGGAAAATTGAAACTACATAATTAGATCAGAAAACTGTACCTATTGTGATTGTGATTGTGATTGTTTAAAACTACATAAGATCGAGCTTGCGACTTTTATCATGCAAATTTGTGCTCTCCATGTAAGGAAGTGATTTCATTATTGACTATAACCTTCAGCCATAGAAACATTGAAATCCTGATTTTTCCCTTTATCTCAGTAGAGGATATGTCTATGCGGAACTTTTCAGCTGGAATGGAGATGAACATGTCTTTAAGTTCCTCTGGAACATTCAAATCCTCAAGAACCTATAGCATGACAGAATGGTCTCAATAACAAAGAACTTTGAAAAATATGAATACCAAAAGTAGGACTGTTCTTTTCATATGTGGTACTACCTTAAATACACCATCTATTTTCTGACCAGCCACAAGGAAGGTGCATCCTGTTTCTTTACAGCCAATAAGTATCTTCAGCATCTTGTTGTAGTCGCCATCATAGTATTTAGGCTGCAAGATATACCCTTTCTCATATCATTACCCTTTCTCATATCATTACCCTTTCTCATATGTCAGATGGGAATAAACATAATTATAAACAATTCCAGCCGCCCAAATTGGAAACATGTGCCCCAAAAGATGACAGACATGGTTTAATACCACCTGTACCAAGTGCAATTAGGTAGAGGTCAAAGAAAAAGGCAGCATATTGTACAGGAGTAGCTGGAGGAAACACCAAACCGAAACAGTTTGCAGGTAAGAGTGGAGGAAACAATCTGGAGGAAACATCGATGTCTAAAAAACATTTTATAAAGACCACTTACTTTGAATTTGGATTTCAGTTGAGGTCTAACGAATTGCTTTGAAACCAGAAGCATATGATTATGTCCTTAATCAGTGGCATATTAACGGGTGAATTACAATCGTATATAATATCTTTTAGAAAGACAAAACAAGATGTTACTGCTTTGAAGGGACGTTTTCGAGAACATGCGGAACTCATTGGATAGCTGCACAAACTCAAATATAATTTTCTGTCCTCAGAAAGTAAGTTCTCTAAGCTCATGATTATTTTCATACTTTGCCAGGCAGATGCAGCAAACCTGCAGATAACCAGAGAAAGTGGCAACATTTTAGTCAGCATTCAAGAGCAAGAAAGAAACAAACATCCTGGTCGCAATGACAAAAACAACATTATGCTTTAAACATTTTCAGCTTGGGATTCCTTGTGTAGGTTAAACAACAGTGTAATTCAACAATAGCACTGAACAAAATCAAACTTGTATTGCACCATAGCAGAGAAGCTATGTTTATAAAAGAATGTTTTAATAACCTCACCGTCAACAATCCATCATTTGTTGCATTATTAACTGCAATAGTGGCAACATTTACACCTCTTGGCCTCTAATCACTCATTCTATTTTTCTCATTGGGTCCAATGCACAGTTTCAATGCATTTCTCATTGTGTAATACACCAATATATTAAAGAGCACAAAAAGCTCGATATATTTGTGCATGATAGGATGTGCGAATCTGAAAAACTTTTAAAGTACATTGGAAATGGATTCCTTTAAAATGCTCATTCTATCAGATTGCTCAAACATTTCAAGGCTTCATGAATTTGGAAAAAATATGATAAACATGTCAGTTCTTAATTTAATGCACTGGAAAAATATTGTGTGGTGTCCAAACAGCATTAGTAACCTGAAGTGCAGAAAAACAGAGTGGTGTCCAAATATTGTGTTCTGTTAATAAAAAGTATAGAAAAACAGAGTATCAAAACTTGCATCTAAGTTTCGCATAATTAAAAAAACAAAATTCCTGTCACATATAACAAACAGTAGCACAATTGATAAGGATCTGTTTCCTCCAAACAACATCTTTTTTACAGTAATAGTGGCAGTAAGGATGTGGAACATAAAAACATTTTAAAAAAATGAATCAAGATGAAAAACATGAAATGCAATTAATGAAGCAAAAAATATCTTACAGTTTCATCTTTACTTCTCTTGTGAAGATTGGATGAATGATATCTTAATGAAATTACACCAGGAGGTATGGACAAAAGGTACTTACAATTTCATCATTGCAAGTGACTCACCCAACCTTACAATAGCTTCCAGCTGCCTTACAGTAATTGGTATTGCAGCAGCTGCTCCAGTTTCATTTAAATAAATGTTGTTATTACTAAACCAGAAGTTATGATTAACCAAACCAGAAGCTATAGTTATTAATGAAGATTTAACAAACCTGGTGAGGAAGGTCAAGGCATGTATCTGTCTCATCGAAGCTCTTTTCGCAGCTCTACCATTGCAACCATATCATAGCAACTACCGAGTAATTTCACAACCTTAACTTCACATTGAAAGGCATACTAAGAACTACAATCTTTAAATATCAATAATAATAATAATAATAATAATAATAATAATAATAATAATAATAATAATATTAATATTTGAAACCTGCAAATAACTATAATATCTCGGTAGTTCCCATTCCATCTGTTCCACAAACCAAATCAAAAATAAAACAAAAACCTAATATGTAACTCATGAAATAAATTAGTACTTACACCAACTGCAGCAATAAAAAAAACAGCTCCAACACTTTCTTACGCTACAGATTTATATACTTCAATCGTTAATCTTCACGAATTTGTAAAATCCATTCCTGCAGAAAAACATCAACAACAGAGATGGAATAAGAAGACGGAGAACGAAGAAGAAGAGAGAGTGATCGAAGAAGAAGATAGATTTGTGTAGATTTGCAGAAAAGAGGTTTGGGAGAAAAAAAACAGCTTTGGGAGAAGAAGATGAGAGAGAGAACGAAGAAGAAGAGGTATGTGTTTCAAATGTGGGTGTGAGAAGAAGATGGGTACAGGCGCTGCATTGGAAACCGATTTGTTTTCCTTTCATGTCAAATCCAACCAAAAGCAAAATAGGGTGATGTACCCAAGAGAAGAAAATGGTTATGTGATAAAGTTTAAAATCTGAACGAAAATTCACTGTTCATGTTGGTTTGTGGCCAAATGAAGGTTTTGTAGTGCAAATGATATAGTTAGTATTCAATTAGAACATCATTTGGTTGGAAATTGTTGGATTTGGACTCAAATTGCCCTTAATTTTGTGAGGTGGCGGCTTTAGAACAAAGGTTAATTTGGTGTTAACCACAACACATAGATTTCTTATATTATAGATTTATTAATTAAATAAAAAATTATTAAAATATATTTTTTAAATTGATTAATAGTTATTAAAACTGTTTTTGTTAAAATAAACCACAAAGAAACACGAATAAAGTGAAGAACGGAGACGAACGAAGGGACCAACAGAGACGGAGATGAAGACGGAGGGACGAACGAAGATACAGACGAAGACAAACGAACGAAGCAAGAAAATGATTTCAAAGCCCTTAATTGTTTTCAAGTAAAAGCATTTTTTAATATTTTTCTGATACTGAATGAAGCACAAATTTGAAATCTTAAATTCCATTTCAGTTGCAAGCAGTGGTTGAATGTCTTATTCTCATGGTGCACCTTTGTTTTAGACTAAGGAAGATCTCAAGTTTTGTTTTAGGTATGTTTATTTTTTACTCTAAATTGACTATGAATTGTTTTGAAATGTTATATGCACTTCAAATGAACTGATACCTAAACTAACAATGGGTTGATTAAAAGTGTTATATGTCACCTGAAATGAACTCATACCTGAAATGATTATAGGACGTTTTAAAGTGTTATATGTCACTTGAAATGCTAAACTGTATTTTGTTGGGTACCATAATGATATGTTGTTGTTTTTTTTATTTTGGTTTGTTCTATATCAGCTCCGACAAATGCAATTAAGAAAGTGAAGAAGTAGTTGATGAACATAAGTATTTCAAATTTAAAACGCATGGTGTTGGTGATGATGTGAGACTTGAGCTTGGAATGACATTTGCCATAAAGATGCTTGTTAGAGATGCAGTTAAGTCCTATACAATTGAGGGAAAAAACTTGCATTTCAAGAAAAATGATAGTAAAAGAATAGTTATCATGCGTGACAAAAAATGTCCATTTCACATGAGATTTAGTAAAAGGGTAGCCAACCAATTTTGGGAGTTCGTGAGCATGACTAATGATCACACTTGTCATAGAACTGCCAAGAATAGGTAAGTTAAAGTTGAGTGGCTAGCTAAGAAATTTATATCAGTCCTAAGACATACACATGAAATGAGGCCAAAGGGAATCATTGCAGAGGCAATTGAAAAGTGGGGTGCGAAGTTGTCCTTTGCTAAAGCATATAGAGCCAAAACTAGAGCGTTTGAACTAATTCACGGTGTTGAGACTGAGCAATATTCTTATTTGAGGAATTATGCTAAAGAACTAACGAGATCTAATCCTAATGGTACAGTGATAATTAAGTGTGATATGTCTAATATTGGACCTATTTTCGAGATAATAAATTTATGTCTTGAGGCATGTAAAGGTGCATTTGCATATACACGCATGTCTTTAATTGGCATTGATGCATGTTTTGAAGGGTGAGTATGGTGTGTTGATGTAAGGCTTAGAGGGCAGTACTTTTGGTACCTGTATCGAATTATTTATTAATAATAAAAGGCGTTTTTTATTATGTTTGTTTTTCCAAAATAATAAAGTCCCTAGAATAGCTAGTCTGTTTAATGAAATATTAAGTGTGACTTAATCATGAGATCTTATTAAATATAAGGACATTATTCTTAAAGTACCTGTAGCCGAGTTTTACTATGAAGTGGGATAACCTTAAAGCATTAAGAGTATTATTTAGATAGACTAATGATCACATCTCATGGATCATGGATAAGGAGTTATCAAGTTTTAACATAGGTATAAATATTAGGAGTAATATTTATACTGGATTGACCCGTTATGAGAGTACTACATAAAATGTTATGCAAAGTGTCATAAGTTACTCTCATGGTGATAGTAGTGTATACCACCCTTCGAACTGAAACCACTATGGACCCTAGATGTAGAGTCGAGTACTTTATTAATGATCTAACATTGTTCGTAACTGGATGACCATAGAGACAATTGATGGGTACCCCACAAAGCATGTTAAGGGACATGAGTGACCTAGATGGAATTTTCTCATCTTGCGTAACAGGATAAATGTCTAAGGGCCCAATATTTAACTGGACAAGGATGACACGGTATATGCCTTGTGTTCAATATAGACATAAGGGAAAAATGGTAATTGTACACACAAGTATTATCACAAAAGGTTTTTTCATATCACATGATATTTTTGTGACTTGGGTAGTAGTGATGTGTTGCTAGATACCGCTCACTGTTTATTAGGTTAAATGCGTGATTTAATATAATTACCAACGTCGCGAAAACCTACAGGGTCACACACATAAGAACATATTGATAAGAGGTAGAGTAAATAAGGAACATCGTAAGGTACAGTGCACCTAAGTAAATGTAGAACACCGTAAGGTACGGTGCACTTAAGTAGAATACAGAATGTGGTAAAGTACCACACGCTTAAGTGATATATGGTACACCATAAGATATGGTGCGCGTGCACTTAAGTGGGCTTTTAAGCTTGCAGCCCACATAAGTGGTTCTATAAATAGAACCCTTGTGCAAAAGCATTCTGAAGATGGTTGGTTTCTACCTGAGTGAATCGCGCACTCAAAGATAACACAGAGTCGCCACCGAACTTTATTTAGTCCCAAAGGACAGGGAAAATATCGATAAAACCCGAGAGGAAGAGAAACGGGAACGGGGGGTCGGTTATGCGAAAGGAAGGTATTAGCACCTAACGAATCCGTCGTACTCGACGGGAACCATTTCACTTGCTTCTAGGCTTGGATGGGTTATCTATCTAAAGGCTTCTAGCTAAAGAAAGGAGAGAGAGAAGAAAATGGGAAAAAGAAAAGAAAGAAAGAAGGTGCTCGCGGAGGAACGAAGTCCTCATGCCTATGTACCCTCATAGTGCAATGAGGAAATCAGAGCGTCGTAGTTCATGGAACCAGGGGACAGAAAAGGAAGGAAGAAAGGGAGAAGGTGCCTACGTATCATACATTCAAAAGAATGCAGAATCAGAGCTTCTGTAGTTCGGGGAACTGAACGGAAAAGGAAAACGGGAAAGAAACAAGGAGACGAAAGAAGTGGCGTCAAAACCAAGAGCAAGAATGAAAGAAAAACTCTACTGGGAAAGACCCCGCAGTAAGAGCGTTCGCATAAAAGAATAGGAAAAGAATGGTGTCAAAACCAAGAATGAAAGAAACTCCGCTGGGGATAGCAAAGAGAATTGGTGTCGAAACCAAGAAAGTAAGAGCAAAGGGAATATGAAGGACTCCGTTGGGGATCCAAAAAAGGGATGGTGTCATAACCAAGAGAAAAAGGAGATTCGGTATATTAACTGGCTGGCAGTGGTTAACCGAAGAAAGAGAGTAGACCCTGGCGGGGAAAAGAAGTTAGTGTCAATAGATGGACTGTGATAAACCAAGAGAGAGAGTGCTGAACCGAGAGAAGGTGTTTGACTCTGAAGGGGCCTCGGTATATTAACTGGTAAGCAGTGATAAACCGAGGAAAGAAAGGACCGCAACTTTATGGGGGTAGAGAAGCATTGGTTTTAGCAGAGAAAACTGCGATTAATCGTAAAAGCTGGTGTAGGACCGAATAAAGATCAGAACCCAAAGGACGGGTATAGGATCGAGCAAAGGTCGTGACCTAAAGGGATTCGGTAAACTGACTGAACAAACAGTACTCAACCGAAGAAAGGGTATTTGAACCAAAGAAAGGTTACTAACCCAAGGGTGCAAGTATTCGAACCAAGAGGAGGTTGCCAACTGCGGGGGATTCGGTGTTTACAGACGGACTGTGACCAACCGAAGAGAAAAGCGAGTGATTAACCAAGAGAAGGTGATTAACTCGAAAGGGTTCAGTATTTTAACAGACGGACTGTATTTAACTGAAGAAAAAGGTGATTAACCAAGAAGAGGTGATTAACCCAAGGGGTGCTCAGTGATTAACAGACGGACTGTGATTAACTGAAGAGACGGGTGATTAACTAAGAGAAGGTGATTAACCCAAGGGGTGCACAGTGATTAACAGACGGACTGTGATTAACTGAAGAGACGGGTGATTAACCAAGAGAAGGTCATTAACCCAAGAAAGGAGAAGAACCAGGAGAAGGTTGCGAACTCCTGGGGAAAATGGTCGTGACAGGAAAACCGTGTTGGACCAAAGAGAGAGAATTGAAACTCTTCAGGGGAATCAAAAAGCAATGATTGATTACAAGAAGAAAGGAGTGATGGAACATAGAGAGATTGCTAGCGCAAGAATAATGATCTCAACCAAGAAGGATGGTGATTGATCGAAAGGAGAGATTGAAAGAGATAGGAGTGATCGAGGATCGAAAGGGATCGCAAAGAGAGAAGAGTGATCAAGGATCAACTCGACTGGGGAAAGAAAGCACATTACCGCCTGGAGATAGAGATGACTAAGCCAAGCACAGGGTCATTCGTCCCCTACCTGAAGTAATCAGAATGAGAGTAGGAATTCTCCCTTCTCATCCCTTCCCTAACACACACAGGGTGTAATGCGGAAGTTGAACCGGACGGCCCAACAGCTCCAAGTTGTACAGTGCTCCTGCGTAGAGAAACGGACAGCATAACGGCGTCAATTTGTACAGTGCTCCGATGCAAGGCGCAGCGCGAAACTCCAACTCCACGGGGGGGAATGAGAGAGAAAGCTCTAAAGGAGGCCTAAAGAGGGGAAAAGGGAAGATCGATTAATCGAAACAAAGTTTCGATCAATTAATCAAGGGAGAAACATGCTAACAACTTTTCAAAGAGGATGAAAAGTCATTAAAGCAAAAAGGAGTGAATTATTGATTATACAAGATTAAGTTTATCCATGAAGAATAAAATTAATGCAAATCTGAAATGGAAGGTGCAAAACAGTGCCAAATGATCACCAAAATGCCATACAAAATCATGCATCATGTGAACAAAGATAATGCAAGAATTGCTATGTTCATACAATGCTAAGAACATGAAACAAATGAATAATAAAAAATGTGCATCGAAAGTTCATGAATTTGCTTCAACCAGAAGTGCAATGACATTAAAAACATCCATAAAATCAAGCATGACAATCAATGGAAGTTAAAATGAAGAAAGCATGGCAAACAAGCTTGTAAAAACCCAAAATTGGCCATTCTGTTCAGTGGTAACCGGTTACAGCATATCTGCTAACCGGTTACATACTTGAAAATCAGCGTATTTGTTGAAAATTGAACTGTGTAACTAGTTACAGCATAACTGCTAACCGGTTACCACTGTAACAGAGGCAAAAATAACAGCAAAAACAACTTTTCAAAAGTAGTTTTCAACACATAATCACTTATGCCAACCACCACATGCTAGGAACTGAAATTGTGCACGAAAATTGAACTTGAAAACAACAAATAAACAGAGATAGAATCAACTAACAAAATTGGATCATGGATCAAACAAATGCAAAACCAAATCACACACAACAATTATCGACTACATTACGAACGATACGAAAATGCGTGAAACGGTAAAATTAGTTAGATCCACCAACCTACAAGCCGGAGATTTGGCTTGGTAAGTGTTGCAAAGAGATCTTGATGCAGAAAATCAAAGAAAACCAGAGGATCCTTAATATGTAGACGAAACGCGTCGAGACCGATCAAAAACGCGAAAATGCACCGAAATCGAACTTGCACCAAATTGAAAGTTGTAGAACTCTTGGATTGAAGTAGAATAAGATGTAATTCCAGAAATCCAACCAAAGGATGCCAAATGATAGAGGTTAAGCTCAAGAATTAATCACTTTCAATGTGAAAAGTGATTATCCTTCAAGAATAAGAGCTTTTGGTGAGGTTTTGGGATAAGAACTGAGATGAAGATGTAGAAGTTGCAGAAAAATGCAGATGAGAATGAGAGAATTGAGAGTGAATTGTGAAGAATGGTTGAAGGTCCTTGAAAAATGAGTGAAGGTGAGTTTATATAGACTTTAGGTTTGGAGTATGGGAGGTTTGGACTTAGCTTTGGACTTAGCTTTGGGTTTGGAGTTAGGGTTGAAGTTAGTTGGGCTTGACTCACTGAGTCAAGGTGGTTAACTCGGCTAGTTAAAACCAACTCGATAACAATCCCAATGTGAATTTCCATCATCCAACGGTTGGCATGCTTGTAAAACAAGGCACATGGTGCACTTAATTTGGAGTGAAGCATTAGAATAAATGCACTTGGATTGAATTGAATAGCCTTGAAATGTCTAGAGAAGTCTAGAATGTTCCACACACTGCTAGAATACTGTAGAATCAATGACCAAGGAGAGTGCATGGTGCTGTCCCAAAAATGCAGCAGAAACTGAAATTTTCCACTGAGTAACTGGTTACAGCATATGTGCTAACCGGTTACATGCTTAAAAACTTGCGTTTTTTGGTGAGAAATACACTGAGTAACCGATTACAGCATATGTGCTAACCGGTTACTTCAGCCAAATTTCCACAAATTTGCAAAGGGATGATGCTGAAGTCCTGATTCCGCTTTTCCATCTCTTGTCTTGATAAATAAACATGGAAACCTTTATTTTAGGCTCGTTTTGGTGATGAAATAATCTTGAGAGGATGTGATTAATCGGGCTTGGAAAACCTGAATGTCCTGCAACAAGAAACACACAAAGAAAAGTGTGGACGCGTATGCCAACGATGCGAGTGCGCATGCTTATGCAAAAGGCCAAAAGAGGGAGGTCAAATTTTGGGTTACGACAGCTGCCCCTGTTTAATCCTCTTGGACCTGAATGTACGAATTGCGCCAGCTTTTCGATGATTCGAGGTAAAAGAGGATTAAATAAAAGAGTAGCTCGAGAATTTGGCCGACGGCGACAAATAGAGTGGTGCAAGGTAGAATAGGTAAGTGCAAGGTTTGGCTGAAAATCTGCTGGGAGATAAGTCAGGCAAAAAGAGAGGGAGTATGATCGATGCATATGCTATGTATGCATTACTACACGATGCTTGATATCATGCAATGTAAAGGCGCAAGATAAGGCACAGCGAGGCAGTTAGGCAGAAACAGTAGCAAAACGACTTTGACACCCTCGACCGGGGAGAGGACCCGCAGATAAAGACAAACTCTGCTGGAAAAGAGAGTTTACAAAGGATGGTGATCCCGTCGGGGAAAGAAACCGAGAACATCTCAGGTTTCTAAATCACCATGGCTGTCTCTGTTAGGGATGAAAGACTTAAATCAATCCTTTCTACCAAGACTGGCTCTGCATGGGGAAAAGAAGTTTTCGAGTCATGTTGACTCAGCTGAGGAGACCATTGCTGCTGGTGACAGATATTTCCTAATCATAAGAGATGATGCACAACCCTTGCTGGGGAAAAGTGAGCAAAGCGTCTTTGCTGGGGGAACACCTTGGCAACCTGCTGGGAGAATGATGACTCTGCTGAGGAACTGCCGGGGAGACAACAACTTCTTCATAGAATCATCCCATTATCGGCCAGACGTTAGGCTTACCAACGGATATTACTGATTGTCCTGCAGGAGTTACCAGTAACACATGCGATGCATAATGCTTTCTCGATTGATTTAACTTTTTATTGTTCTCAACGTTTTTTAGTATTATGTGATCACAAATAATTGTTCATTTTGCAAACAAAATACTGGAATGAAAACAAATTGAGATAACAAAAGAATGCATTTTATTGAATGTAAAATTTTGTACATAAAGTGTGTACAAGGAAGCAAAATCCTTGATGAGGAACTTTGCAATAAAATTGAAAAACAAATGTAAATGGCAAAGGGAAATCATGTTTTGCATTGATTACAACATTGGCCACCTTCCACTGTAAGTCTAGGTTCCAACGCTTTGCACCAGTTGATGATGATTCGACTGCTCTGTTACCGTCTGAGGTCCAGCCGTGATGAAAAGAGGCTCAAGTGTTCATAGTCAATGCCTTTATCCCTAATTTTTGCCTGGACATGTTTTCACATTTTTTTTCGTCCACCGGGATGCCCATTTTTACCTAAGTCGCCCTTTCGGGTTTTCAACTTAGCGGGCTATTATTGTTTTTTTTTCATTGTCCCTAACTTTTGCATGGACATTTCTTTTTTTTTTGGTCCATCGGGACGTCCATTTTTGCCTAGATTGTCATTGTGGATATCAATCTAGTGGACTCTTATCCATTTTTTTCAGGCATAATATTTTTTGACTGTATCGGAGTTCACGGGCGATGGCAACTCCTCCTCATCCATTGTGGTGAGGATCAGGGCTCCGCCTGAGAAGGCTTTCTTGACAACAAAAGGTCCTTCGTAATTGGGAGTCCATTTGCCTCGTGGATCCGAGTGAACAGGTGAATATCTCTTGAGCACGAGTTCGCCTTCGCAGAATGTTCGAGGAAGAACTTTCTTGTCAAAAGCTCGCTTGAGGCGTCTCTGATATAATTGACCATGACAAACAGTTGTAAGGCGCTTCTCTTCGATGAGATTCAGCTGGTCGTACCGGGATTGAACCCATTCGGCTTCATCCAGACTTGCTTCCATGATGACTCTGAGCGAAGGAATTTCGACTTCGATGGGCAAAACAGCCTCCATACCATACACAAGCGAATACGGAGTTCCCCCGGTAGAAGTGCGAACTGAAGTTCTGTAGCCATGCAGCGCAAAAGGAAGCATTTCATGCCAATCCTTGTAAGTCTTGACCATTTTCTGGACAATCCTCTTGATGTTTTTGTTTGCTACTTCGACTGTGTCATTCATCTTGGGGCGATATGGTGAAGAGTTGTGGTGCTCGATCTTAAATTCTTGACACAACTCCTTCATCATGTTGTTGTTCAGGTTGCTTGCATTGTCTGTGATAATGCTGCTAGGAATGCCATAACGACAGATTATCTCTTTCTTGATGAATATGGCAACCACTTGTCGTGTAACGTTTGCATAAGAAGCAGCTCCAACCCACTTGGTAAAGTAGTCGATAGCAACTAGAATGAATCGATGACCGTTGGAAGCCTTTGGCTCGATCATTCCAATCATATCTATACCCCACATGGAAAATGGCCAAGGTGCCGTCAAGACATTCAATGGAGTTGGAGGCACATAGATCTTGTCTCCATAGATTTGGCACTTGTGACATCTTTTGGCAAAGTTGTAACAATCTACCTCTATTGCTGTCCAGTAATACCCAGCTCGAAGGATCTTCTTAGCCATAGCAGGACCTTTAGCATGTACACCCTCGCAGCCCTCATGTATGGACCTTATGATCGTGTGTGCTTCGTGTCTATCCACGCATCTGAGCAACACAGAATCATAATTCCTCTTGTACAGTATACCACCACTTAAGAAGAATTTGGCGCAAAGCCGCCTAAGAGCCTTCTTGTCAGTGATAGTGATACCCTCGGGATATTCCTGTTTTTCCAGATATCTTTTGATGTCGTAGAACCACAGCTTGTCATCAGACTCATCCTCGATTGCTAAACAGTGTGCTGGTTCATTCAAGTGATCAATGCGGATATGAGGAGCTTCATTCTTCCACTTGACCTTGAACATGGATGCTAGAGTGGCAAGAGCATCAGCTAGTTGATTTTTCTCTCTGGGAATATGATGAAAAGTGATCTCATCAAAGTAAGGAATCAACTTCGCTATGTGTTGTTGGTACGGAACCAGCTTGGAATCCCGAGTCACAAAGTTTCCTCTGACTTGACCGATGACCAAGGTAGAATCTCCATAGACCTCAAGAATCTTGATTCTCATGTCAATTGCCGCTTCAATACCGTAGATACATACTTCGTATTCATCCATATTATTGGTGCATGCAAAGCATAATCTGGCAGTGAAGGGAAGGTGAAAACCTGTTAGAGAGATGAGGATAGCACCGATTCCACGACCTTTAGAATTGGAGGCACCATCGAATACGAGCGTCCACCGCGCCCCTGGTTCGGGTCCTATATCAGGGTCTAGAGTCTCATAATCTCTGATAAACAGCACATCCTCATTGGGAAAGTCAAACTTCATTTGTTGATAACCCTCTACAGGTTGATGAGCAAGGTAGTCAGACAAGACGCTCCCTTTTATTGCTTTCTGGGTAACATGTTGGATATCATACTCAGTTAACAGCATCTGCCACCGAGCAATCCTTCCAGAGACAGCAGGCTTTTCAAAGATGTACTTTATTGGATCCATTTTGGATATCAACAAAGTAGTATGGCAAATCATGTATTGTCGTAGGCGTCAAGCAGCCCAGACCAGAGCACAACAAGTTTTCTCCAAGAGTGAGTATCTGGTCTCACAATCAGTGAACTTCTTGCTCAGATTGTATATTGCATGTTCTTTTCTGCCAGTGTCATCATGTTGACCCAATACACATCCCATTGATTCATCGAGAATGGTGAGATACATGATTAAAGGCCTACCAGGAACCGGCGGTACTAAGATCGGTGGTTCTTGCAAGCATTGTTTGATTTTGTCAAATGCTTCTTGAAAATCATTATTCCATTCAACCGATTGATTTTTCCTTAGCAATTTGAACATTGGTTCACAGGTAGCCATCAAATGGGAGATGAACCTTGAAATGTAATTAAGTCTGCCCAGAAAGCCACAAACTTCTTTTTCTGTTTTGGGAGGCGGCATGTTCTGAATTGCCCGAACCTTATCAGGATCAACTTCAATGCCCTTCTGACTTACAATAAAGCCCAATAGTTTACCAGATCGAACTCCGAAGGTGCACTTCGCAGGATTCAACTGCAATCTAAACTTCCGAAGTCTATCAAACAGTTTCTTCAGATGAACCAAGTGATCATCCTCAGTTTTGGATTTGGCAATCATATTGTCCACGTAAACCTCAATCTCTTTATGAATCATATCGTGAAAGAGGGTTGTCATGGCACGCTGGTATGTTGCCCCTGCATTCTTTAGACCGAATGGCATGACTTTGTAATAATATATACCCCATGCGTGATGAAAGTAGTCTTCTCTATATCAGTTGGGGACATCTTGATCTGAGTGGTAAGTGATATTCAACGATGTTAGTATCCAACCCAAGCATATCTTGATAGGACCAGGCGAAGATATCAACATACTCTTTTAATAACTTGACCAACTCGGAGTGTACATACTCTGGAGGGATGCGCCAACCTTGACTTCTCTTCTGACCTCATCAGTACCAAGATTGACAACTTCCACTGGCTCTTTGTATGGCTGAATCTCTCTACGCTCGTGCTCAAGAAGCCTTGCCAGTTCAGCCGGTAATTCACAATCTTCCTCACCATCTTTTTCGGCTTGGTTAATTGGAATTCTAGAATTACAATGGATGTTTGCCATGTTGTTATCAATGCTTTTATTAGTTCTGCATGTTTATGAATATGTTTAGAATGAGCTATTTTAAAAGTGAAAAAGAAAAGAAACTTTTGCCATTTGTTTTTTTGAAAAAGTAAAATAAAGAAAGAAAATAGAGCATGATTTTGAATGCAAAAAACTTTTATTTATTGATCACATAATATTACAAAAGCATGAGGCCCTTTACAAGCTATCCACTCGTCTCGGGCGAGGACGAGGGAACGAGAAAGCAAAATGCATTACATGTTGTATGGGAAAACCACAGGAATCACGGTAGATGTCCAATTGTTGAGCTTGAAACCCGGCGGACACTTGCGCACAAAACTTGAAATCTGATTACTGGGACCAGCATCATCAGCAGCTGCCACGATGTCACCCTGCTGGAAACCCGCGCTATGGAACTTGACAAAGTTGCATTGTTTCTGATCAGAGGAATCAGATTGACGACCAGGATGATACCCTAATCCAAAACGATTATGCTTCTCAACCAAATCAATCACGTTCCCCCAGCCTGGCAAGGCGCCTTTCTGGATAGTCTCCTTAGCACTCTTAGCAGATGCTAAAGTCAATTGTGGTGATCTACTTTGACTAGTTGAAGGAGAGCTGACATCTTCGAACTCGAGACACTGCAACGGCACCTCAGCTATGCCTTCTTCGGTCTCGACGTATAGAAAGGATGATAACTCGCTTACAATCAAATCCTCTTCACCACAGACAATGACAAGCTGATCGTCAAACATGAATTTTAACTTCTGATGTAGAGTGGATGTAACTGCCCTTGCCGCGTGGATCCATAGACGACCCAGTAGGCAACTGTACGCTGGATTAATATCCATCACTTGGAAGGTAATGGTAAACAAATGCGGCCCAATATTGATGGGTAAATCCACTTCTCCAATGACTTGCCTTTGAGACCCGTCAAAGGCTCTGACAACTAAGGCGCTTGGTCTCATATCGCTTCCTTCCACTAGTAATTGACTCAATGTGCCCTTAGGCATCACATTGAGAGAAGAACCGGTATCCACTAGAACACGAGATAACAGGATGTCTGTGCAGGTTACAGATATGTGCAGCGCTTTGTTGTGGGCATTTCCTTCAGGAGGCAATTCTGATTCATTGAAACCCAAATACCGACTTGCAGTTATGTTGGCCACTATATCATCGAATTCGACGAAGAATATATCTTGCATAACGTGGGCACTGTTCAACACTTTCAACAAAGCAGATATGTGTGCAGGCGAGCTCATGAGTAAGGATAAAATTGAGATCCTCGAGGGAGTCTGACCCAGCTGATCCACAATTTTAAAATCACTTTTCTTGATCAACTTAAGGAACTCTTGATCATCAAGGGTCTCCTTGCTCTTTGAAACATCCTCAGACGGGATAGTCGATATTGGAATAGCAGTATATGCCCCTTGTTGAACAACAGGGGTTGCACCTGCAGGTGTTTCTTTAGGAGAAACAACAGTTGGAATTTGCACAGGCTTCGTAGTGACTTTCGGAGCAAATACTCGTCCACTGCGAGTCATACCTCCACCAGCTGTAACATTCACGATCTCAGATTCGGCGAACCTCATCTCTCGACCCCCAGAAAACACAGTAGACCCATACTTCCATGGTACCTCTTTAGAATTCTGATATGGAAACGGCTTTGGCGGGCAAACAACGATGGGTTGCACCTTCTTCTGTTTAGGGGATTCCACAGGAACCTTCCTATAGACGATGGTAAACGGCTCAATATCAGCAACTTCCTCGACAGGTTTAGATCTGGCAAATTGCACTTCGCCACGGTTCATCAGAATCTGGACACAACCCTTCAGCCTTCGACACTGGTTGGGATTATCGTCACAAATCTAACACTTACCATGCAAACCTTTCAACAGCCCATGCTCCTTCAATTTCTTGAAAACCACAGACATCGGAGTCTTTATTTCGTCAACATCCATGATCAATTCAGTCCTTAGACTGTTCTCAATCATGTTAACTGCAGGTTCACCTTGATTCAGCAACGGATTACTCTGAATGTTGGGTCCTTCCTCAGCAAAAGTCAGAACCTTCTTATCAATGAGTTCCTGAACCTTGGTTTTGAAAAAAAAGCAATCCTCCATTGCATGTCCTATGTATCCAGCATGATAGGCACAAGATGCATTTGGGTTATGCTTCGGGCCAAATGGAGGAATTGCAAGTGCAATCTGCTTGGGGACAATTGCCCCTTGGTGAACCAAGTAAGGAAACAGTTCCGTGTATGACACCGGAATTCTATCAAAATTCGGACGCTTATGGTTTCCTTGACTGTTGTTGTTCTGAAGGTTCTGGTTCTACTGATTTTTGTTCTGTTGATTCGGTTGCTGATTCTAAGCAATCGGAATTGGTTATTGCGAATGATACTGATATGGAGGTTGTTGATACTATGCAGCAGCAATGTACGGATACATATAGTATGGCAAGGGAGTCATGGGAGCTTGATACTGAGGAGAAACTTGAGCTGTCACAGCGTTGGCTTCACCTTCCTTTTTCTTGGAATGACTGTTCTGAGACTTCCTAGTGGTCGACTGTTGGGAAGCAGCTCCAGGAATCTTTCCAGTCTTTAAACCATTCTCAATCCTTTCACCAATGGTTACAACATCAGCAAAACTCGATGAAGAACTACCCACCATTTTCTCATTGTAAGATCCTTGCAATGTACCCATAAAGATGTCAACCAATTCATTGTCTGAGAGAGCCGGTCGCACACGAGATGCCATCTCACGCCATCTTTGTGCATACTCATTGAATGTTTCAGCTGAGCGCTGGGATTGATTTTGTAATTACAATCTAGTTGGCGCCAGATCAAGGTTATATTTGTATTGTCTCACGAACGCTTCAGACAAATCCCTCCAAGTACGGATTTTGCTGCGCTCTAGGCCCATGTACCAATCCAATGAAGCACCAGACAAACTATCTTGAAAACAATGAACTAGCAATTCATAATTATCAATATGGGATGCCATCTTCCTGCAGTACATAGTGATGTGACTACGCGGGCAACTCAAGCCTTTATACTTTGGCAAATCAGGTATCTTGAATTTCTGTGGCAGCACAACTTTTGGAACCAGACACAAGTCTTTGGCTTCCATACCAAAAGCAGAGAACCCTTCGATAGATCTGATACGGTCTTCCAACAACTTATAGTCAACCGATTTATTCTGATTAGTGGGCCTGACAAGAATCTGAGGATTTGGCAGCTGAGAAGCGGCAGGAGCATTCACTTGTGGAGTAGTAAACTAAGAAGGGTACACCAAACCCGGATTAACCATCTGACCAGCATTCTGACCCATCAGAACACCATACGGATAATTCGGAGGAGGCACCCCAGCAGCTGAGGAAGATGCCCCGAGATAGAACATCCCAGGATAAACATTTGGAACAGCAGTTTGAGCAACTTGAGACGAAACCGGAACATGAATAAGAGGACCCCTATACACATGCTCTTCTTCATCAGGAGTTTCAGTGTCAACCAATCCGGCGGTTTGATGAGTTTGAACCTGAAGATTCTCAAGATCATCATTCACCACTGGAGGCGGGACTGGGGTAGGCATGACCCATGGATAGGCGGCAGCATTCCCATTAGGCATGGGTGCAACAAAAGGCTGATATGGCATGAAAGCACTACCATTATTTGCAATCTGAGGAGTGTAATTCGGAGGCATGGCCCAAGGAAAACCAGTGGGCATCTGGTTCAAACTGGGTTGAACGACAGGCTTAATCACAGGTCCAACGGGCACTTCAACTCTAGCAGGAGAAGGAACAACAACAACAACAGGAGTAGCTGTAACAACAGGAGGAGTGGTCACAACAGGAGTGACAACAGTTGCATCAGTTGTAGTTGCAACAACAGTGGCAGCAGCAGCGGCGTCCCTCTGGGCACGAAGAAGCTCCATAATGACATCCATGTTCGTCTGGAATTGATCCATCCGACCTTGGAATTGTGCTAGAGTTTCCTTGTATGCAGCGTTCTCAGCTTCGAAGTCAGCCATGATTCTGGATTTGCTTGAATGAGTAAAATACCGATGTCGAGTCGTCGTCTTGCTACAAGGAATGCGGACAAGGATGAGCAACAGTTTCGAATGAAGGGACGTGCATATGTATGCAGATGAATGTATGATATGCATGCAAAAAATAAAGTTTTTTAAATTCCATGAATTATTAAACTTATCTTTGTTGACAATATCATAAAGCATACAAGTAAAGGCATAAAAGATAGAGTGAGCAAGCATCTTCATTCATTCATTCATTCAATAGAGGAAAGAAGTACAAGTCGAATACAAGTTAAATATCTGCCTTTTGGGCTACAACAAAATCCGCACGGATCCTATCAATTACCACCCTCCACACAGATAAGAAATGAAAAACTGCCCAAGGAAGCCGGTGCCGCAATGCATCAGCATATGCATCCCTCAACAACCCTGGTAGGTCCTCCAATGCATGCTCAGTAAATCTGGCTAGACGACCATGCCTCTCACTCCAGTACTTTGCATCCTTCACGAGGTTGCGCAGCAAAGAATGATTAGGTCCCTGAAGCATGTCCTGGAGAAAAACCTATTTCTAATCCAGGAGGTTCTGTAGATGACGGCTTTGATGCTCCCAATGAGTTCTCTCTGTGTTGAGCTGAATAATCTGCTCTTGGCTCTGAAGTGTATGATCTTGCAGCTTCTGAATCTCACCGAAGACTTTGTCGAGCTTAGCTTGACATTGGGAAAAGTCCTTTGCTAACTGATTAGCATGGTCTTGTTCACTTTGCCACTTCGTCTTGAACTCGGATAACTTCCCTCGAAGCTCTTCAAGTTGCTTGTTGTAGCCCAGCTCCTTTTTGTAGGCTTGATAATGAGCATCAGCGAGTTGTCTCTTCTTTGAAGAAAGTCCCTCATAGGTGTTCTTCAAACCATCACCCACCTTCCTATGCTTGTTCTGTTCAACCTCCACCTCTTTGAGCATACGCTCGCGCTTCTGATGGAGCGCAATCTGTAGGATATCCTTCTCGGAAGTGACTCTATCAAGGTTTACACGAAGATCAGCATTCTCCTTCTTCAACTTTTCAACAATCATCTTGAGTTGATCGACCTCAGATGGAGGAACAATGGCAAGTTCAGGAGGCTTGGCATTCATGGAGGGCTCAAGAGAGAATGGCAACAAGATCTATTTGACGCGCTCTTTGACCCAAAGTGTGTAAGCTTCCTTGGCTACGCAATTCTTCTTACCCAAATCGGCTCTTCCTTCGAGATGAATCTGAGTCCAAGCGGCACTAAACCTCTTCAGCAAACCCATGTCATCAACCCCTTCATGAAAGATGAACTCTTCCACTACCTCAGGATCAGGTTTGTCAACCATAGGGTATCCCAACTGTCGGAAAGCCATTCTCGGATTGTACTTAATTCCATCCTTTGTACCCAAGAGAGGCACATTGGAGAATTTCCCACAATGAAGAATGATCGGAATGTCGTCGAAGACTCGAGAATACCAAGAAATATAATCAGCGGTAAGAGACATGATTCGTTGAGACTGTAACACCCCAAAAATCTAAATTAATCATTTATTTATTTATTTAATTAATTTAGAAGGAATTAAGAGGTTTTTGGTAATTTGGAGAATTATGGATTAAAAGAGTATTTTTAAATAATTTTAATAAAGTGAATAATCATGTATTATTTAGATTATTATTTATTATTTAAAAATATTAAGAAAATGACAAGATGGTCATAAAGGAAAAGGAGTAAGGGTAGAGTTAGAAGTTCATAAACTGGGAATAATGTAACTAAAGAAGAATGATCGATCAATTTTCTAACTGATCGTATTTTTGTGAAGAACGCTGAAGAAGAGAAGAGGAGGAGAAAAACCAAGGGTTTTGAAGGATTGCTAGGAGAATCTTGGAGAAAGAAGGATAAAGCTTCGGATTACTCTAAGGTATGGGGAGTTTTCACGGTTTATTATAATTTTATAAGAATTGGTTTATGAATAGATTAGGTTTTGTGGATTCTTGAATAATGGTGGTGTTTGATGATATAGATTGTGTTAGGAGTGAGTGCTGTGATGAGAATGAGTGAAACAAATTGGTGTATTTGATGTATGTGCATTGTGTGAGTCTTTTGATCAAATTTCGTATTGGACAAAACTGAATTTTGGGGTATTCTGAGTCGAAAACGCAGCAGAAAATTCACTTTTTGGAAAATGGGGTTTTGTCGCACCCTGACACGGGTCGTGTCACACAACACAGGCACCTGTGTCAGCTTGCTGGTTGGGGAAAATGAAAACTTTTGTTACAGAGCTTCTGACACGGGCCGTGTCACAGGACACGGGCCGTGTCACAGGACACGGGCGGCCGTGTCAGGCCTCTGCTTCTGCTATAATTTTTCTGGTTTGGATTGTTCGTGCAGGCCTTCTGACACGGGCCGTGTCACAGGACACGGCGACCGTGTCAGACATCTGTTTTAGTCGTTTTTGCTGTTTTAATGTTTTCTCTTGCCGATGGTTGTTGTCTTGTTGTTTTGCTGCTGTATGGATGATAAAACACGATGGATGATGATTAACTGTTGAATATGAAATGAATGATGCACACGTTGATATTTGATGAATTAAGGAGAATTAGCATCATTGCATTTCATAGCATTTTTATGTTGGGGCTTCGGTCCATTGGTAGCTTCAATCCCATTGTGCGGATTGGAGTGATACGTTGATTATGTTGTGCTCCTTTTGGAGGGTTGATGGCCAGTGTCCATCGCACGTTGAATTGGTACCACATGCATGTTTCCGATGAAGTTGCATTTCATTCTAAGTGGCATTGCATGTGTATGAGTTGATTGTCGAATAATATGTATGTTTTATTGTGGATATCATGGTGTTGTTGTTGATTATACTATGATGTTGTTGTTGACTATGCTATGAGGTCGATGTTGATTATGCTATGATGTTGTTGATTGATTATGCTATAATGCTGTTGTTGGCTATGCTATGATGTTGTTGTTGCCTTCCTGTTCATTTTCCATGTATTTATATTACTATAATGAATTGTGATTTCTCACCCTGCCTGCTTGGAAATGTTGCCTCTTATGTGGGTAACTTGCAGATAACCAAGAATAGATTCGCGACGATGGAGGATGTAGCCTTGAAGTGTGTCTTTATCGATATTTAGTTTAGAGGTGTCCTGCTCTGTGTCATGTAACATCGGGTTGGGATTTGTTGTGGACCTCGCGTTCTTTTGTTTTATGTTGAATTTTTACATTGTTGGTGATGATTTGATTTGGATATATTTAGTATGAAGTATTTTATTGAAGTGACATAAAAAGTTGATTCCCACTGCGTAGTTGTTGATTTTATTATTAAGAATGTGTAACCTGTGTTACGGGACAGGACAATGATTTTGAATGATGTTTGAATATATGTGACACCTTTCTTGCTAATTTTACTCTGATAATATTACGTGTTTTCCTAAAATTGCTTGTGGGGTAGAAGGGTGTTACAGAGACCACTTGAGATTATCCTTATTCTCAACAAAGGAACCCTTCTGTGGAAGGTGAGACATGAACCATCGGTACAACAAAGGAGCACAACAGACAATGGTTCATTTCTTCTTTTCATTCCTAGAATGAATAGAATGGTAGGTATCAGCAAGAAGCATCAGAACAGGGTTCTTGGACAAGAAAATGCTGATGGCAGCCTGATCTATGAAATCCTCCATGTTCGAAAACAAGACAATCCCATATACCAGCAAAGCGAGAACGGCGTTGAAAGCCTTCCAGTTTCCATCCTTAGCAAAAGTAGTAGCCTTGTCAACCAAAAACTTCGAAGCAAACCCTCGAATACCTTTCCCTTTGGTCTTGAGATTATCCTCCACATCTTTCTTACTAATGCAAAGCGCATCAGCAATAAGATGAAACTTCGGACAACCACTAGTGTAAACATAAGGAACCTGCTTCTCGATCTCAACCCCCAGAATATAAGCATACTCCTCAAGTGTAGGTGCTAGCTGATAATCCTGAAATGTGAAGCACCTATATGGCGGGTCGTAGAACTGAACCAGAGTATGAATAGCAGTGATGTTGACTTCAGTGTTGAGGATGGTCAACAGATTACCATAAGTACCTAAGAAAACCCCTCTGTGATCTCCAACCAACAAAGATGCCAAACCTCTCAAAATACCCAGCTTAGGCTCCACAAACTTGTAACTGGCGATGCCACGACAACCAGTACTCATCTGCATGATAATGTCAACAAAAGATAAGCCCTCGAAAACCTGGAAATGCACATGCAAAAATTAATTTACATGATGAAATGATATGCAACACAACAACAAGAAGCCAACACTGCCCGAATAATCAAATTTGAACAATCCGAATATCTGGATATAATCTGAGTCAGTGCAACATAATCTGATGTGTCGGTGAGGAAATCTGGCGTGTGTGAGAAAAAGGGTATGAAGTGGCTTGTTTTCCAGCAAAACCCATCCCCCTCACAGGTGTGATCTAGACACAACAAGGTGGTCCCTAGAAAGGTCGCCCAAACCATAGGACTCAGGATGAAAATCCCCCGCCGTAGTGAATTCTCAGAGGATGGAAGTATTCTCAAACGAATCACGATCTGGGATGTGGGTCTCGTGATATCCCAACGCGCAAAACGCAAGCCTCACGACTATCCACGTTCTAGCCTATGTGTATACTAGGCCCGATGTTAGGGCCTTTCTCTCCAATAATATCTACCCATCCCAACAACAGCAGAAAACAACAGATATCTAGAATATGCAGCATATGAATATTCAAAGCAGTAAAGGAATGCGATAAATACACATAAAGCTAAAGCATAAACATAAAGCAAGTAAAGCGCTAAAGATAAACACCCAAGCAAGCAAGAGAGCAAACAAAACTAGGCGAGACCCCTCAAGGGATGGACCAGCAAGAGGTCAATATGTCCCCAGCAGAGTCGCCAGCTGAAGATAGCTGGTTTCTACCTGAGTGAATCGCACACTCAAAGATAACACAGAGTCCCCACCAAACTTTATTTAGTCCCAAAGGACAGGGAAAATATCGATAAAACCCGAGAGGAAGAGAAACAGGAACGGGGGGTCGGTTATGCGAAAGGAAGGTATTAACACCTAACGCATCTGTCGTACTCGACGAAAACCATTTCGCTTGCTTCTAGGCTTGGATGGGTTATCTATCTAAAGGCTTCTAGCTAAAGAAAGGAGAGAGAGAAGAAAAGGGGAAAAAGAAAAGAAAGAAAGAAGGTGCTCGCGGAGGAACGAAGTCCTCGTGCCTACGTACCCTCATAATGCAACGAGGAAATCAGAGCGTCGTAGTTCATGGAACCAGGGGACAGAAAAGGAAGGAAGAAAGGGAGAAGGAAAGAAGGGTGAAAGTGTACTCGCCAAGACATTGCGTCTCGTGCCTACATATCATACATTCAAAAGAATGCAGAATCAGAGCTTCCATAGTTCGGGGAACTGAATGGAAAAGGAAAACGGGAAAGAAACAAGGAGACGAAAGAAGTGGCGTCAAAACTAAGAGCAAGAATGAAAGAAAACTCTACTGGGAAAGACCCCGCAGTAAGAGCGTTCGTACAAAAGAATTGGAAAAGAATGGTGTCAAAACCAAGAATGAAAGAAACTCCGCTGGGGATAGCAAAGAGAATTGGTGTCGAAACCAAGAAAGTAAGAGCAAAGGGAATAGGAAGGACTCCGTTGGGGATCCAAAAAAGGGATGGTGTCATAACCAAGAGAAAAAGGAGATTCGGTATATTAACTGGCTGGCAGTGGTTAACCGAAGAAAGAGAGTAGACCCTGGCGGGTAAAAGAAGCTGGTGTCAACAGACGGACTGTGATAAACCAAGAGAGAGAGTTCTGAATCGAGAGAAGGTGTTTGACTCTGTTGCGGTGAAAATCGGATAACAAGCTATTAATTAACCTGCATCATTTTCTTTTACAACCGACTTTGATTTATCCAAAGGAAAGGTTCAAGATCGTTAAAAAAACCTAAAGGGGGGAGATCTAAGGTTCGGGGGTTGGTTACGCCTAGGGAAGGTATTAACACCCTAAACGTCTGTAGTACTCTACAGGAACCTCTTGTTAGTATTGTGGTATGTTAAAGTTTCTTGCTAAGGAAATGTGCTGAGGTAAAGAAAGACCTAGAGGTATATACACTAAGTATGGTCTAAGGGTGTAAAAAGAAAATGTGGAATCCGAGAAGGCATCGGATGTAAAGGAAAAAGATGGAAAAAGAAAAAGGTAGCTCGCTAGGATCTCGCAATCCTATGCCTACGTATTCTCAAGGTGAACTTGAGAAATCAGAGCAATCGTAGTTCCCCTCAATGGGGGTGAGGAACTCTTGACTGTGGTCAAGGTTCCAAGGGAAAGTAGGGTGAAAAGCTTGAAAGAAAAGCTTGTAAGGATTGATTGGTTAGGAGAAGAGATTAATGGCTATCTCTTGTGAGAGGACTGTGAAAGGGTGGACCGTCTTAAAGGAGAAGAGATTAATGGCTATCTCGTGTGAACTGGTTTGAGGTTAACAGGGTATTTGAGCTATCTATGACATGAAGTCAATAGAAAAACTTTTCCTTTGGAATGAGGTATAAGACAGGTAAGTCAGAGGGGAAACCTCGAGTATCAAGGAGTAAAAAAATGAATAGCAACATATACAACAAGTGTAATAAGAATCAAATTCAAAGTGAACATCGGGAATTAGGGACTAATCACAGTCAAAGACGAAAAGAATTAAACTCGGAATGAATATCGGGAATTGATTAAAGCAAAATGTCAAAATTAACTTAGAAACAAATAAAGTTTAAACAAACCAAAATCTAAAAAGATTAATATCTAATTAAAAATCTAATTCAAATAAATCCTAAAAAATTAGTTAACTAATTCTAAAATAAATAACTAAGTCTAATTGACTATTTCTAAAACTAATTCTACTTCTAATTCTAGCTTAAAAAATTAATAACTAATAAAATACTAATAAATTTCCTAATCTAATTATGTTAAGAAAACAAATATATATATATTAGAAAACACTACCATTATGAAATATGTATTAATTGGAAAATAATTTGATTCATTCACACCTCAAATTAACGTGATCCCACTGTCATTAAAACATGGCAATGCAATACAAAGTTAATATTAATAATATTATTCAAACTAACTATTAAAACTAGATATTAAAAATAACTGATAAAGATGCTTTTTTTTTGTTGATGTTTTCTTTTAATTAATTAAATAAAAACTAAATAATTGAAGTAAAAGACAAAAAACTTAAAACACATAAATTGAGAATAATGTGACCTTGATTTTCTAACTTGCTTAATAATAATAATAAACTGCAGCGTAAAAGACAAAATAAAGCAAGAGATCAAAAAAATAACTCCATGGCTTCACCTTACACACATATATACCAAACACACAAATGAAATGATACACCTATACAGTAAAGTTGGAACATATTACAAAACTTGTGGAAGCACATGAACAAACACACATGAAAATGAAAACTCGCATCTTGTTACCACACGCACGACTCTACAAACATAAACGCCGTATCTCTATAAATAACATGACTAAATGCAGCAGAAAACAAGAAAAATTCCACAAAGCTCACAAATAAAAAAAAACTTTACCGATGTCAAAGCTGCTACAACTACTGTTGTGTATTAATGCTTGCTGAAAGGTTGTCTCGTCGTAAGGCCGAAAATGAAATGCTTGTTGTTGTATAGTGTTGCGAGGTGTTGAAAGCAAACTCCTCACGGTGGCAAACGGCGGATCTTTTCGGTTGATGTGGAATGGCGACTGTGTTTGTTATGGTTGTCGGAACGGTTTGGGCGATGGTGAGTTTAAAGTTGCAGAGGTTTGAGGATGGTTAGTTCATGTTGTTTTTCTTTTTGTATGGTTTGGAAGAGAGTTATGTTAATGGTGTGGTTGGGTTGTTGAGATGTAAAACTAGGTTTGTAGCTTCAACAATGAAGGTGAAGGTTGTTTACGGTTGGTTGTTAGCGGAGAATGGTGAAGAAGATAGAGAAAAAAAATGAAGGTTGGTTCGAGATGGTTTTGTAGTGGTGTTGTTGTGAGAGGATGATGAATATTTATGCATTTTTTTTGGAATCAGAGGATGAAGTGTGTGCAATATATTAAGAAGGAGAAATTAATTTCCACTCTTCAGCCAAAATTGAGAGAGTATTAACAAAATATATATAATATTATGATGCAGAAAGAGAGATAATAAAATATGAGAGTTTTGAAGATAAAAAAGAAAAGGAAGTTTGTTTTTGCATTTTGAATTTAGAGAAAGAGATAGAGACGTGTGAGTCGTACCGCATGGGGGAGACAAAGTGCAGGATGTGCATGCAGGGAATCCTTTTTTTTAAATCTACAGGCTGTATATGTGTTAAGTGAGAAAGTAAAAGCTATGAAAAAAAAAAAAAAAAAAAAAAGAGACAAATGCAAGCGGTTTATTTTCATGAGATGGAGGAGAAAAATCCTTATATTGTTTTTTTTTTTGTGCAGTATTTGATTCACTATATGTGTGTATGAGAGGAGAAAAAAAGTCACAAGCGCAGGAATTTACACGGTTTTGGGTTTGTTTTTGGTCAATGGTTTATGATCAAAGTTTTGGATTAGTAGTTTGGATGAATAGCTCTGTTTGGAGGTACGATTTCATGGCAGGGTCATTGTTTTGATAGCAGGGAGTATTTGTCTTGGCATATGTTTGAATAATAATAATAATAATAATAATAATAATAATAATAAATGTTAATAATAATAATAATAAAAGTAGAATAAATAGTAAATAAATGAATTAAACAATAATTCTAAACAAAAATAACAATAGTAATGAATAAATTAAAAACTAAAATAAAATAAAAGTTTGGGCTCTATATTTTAAAAAATGATTTTTTTAACACAAAAGAAAATAATTAAATGAAAACAAATTAGATTACCTAAATTAAGAAAAATTCAGAATTTAAAATTAAACTCAAATGATAATTAAAATTAAAATTAGAATTAAAATATAAACTAAATTAAGAATATACACTAAATTAATTTTAAATAATCTAAGATAATTACCTAAATAATAAAAAAAATAAAACATAAAAGAAAATGACATGGAATGATAAAATCGACTAAAAATGCATGATTAAAGATGTTTAACGAAAATGCGAAAACAAAGACTGACTCAGAATGATATGAAATGATCAGAAAAATCTTAGGGTAAAATTTGGGGTACAACAGTTGCCCCTATTTAAATAGCTTTACCGGATGGCACGAGCGATGGAAATCCTCGAGAGATCAAGGTGAAAGATATTTAAATATAGAAAACCGAAAATTTTTCCCTTAGATGGAATGCAGATGCTAAGGACAAGCAACAGTCATGCAAATGCTGACATGCTATGAACTCTAATATGATGAAAAAGATGGAATGTCAAATGCATAATGCAAACAAGAAAGAAAGCAGACAGGGACAAAGTCCACACAATGAGCAATCACTCACTGGGGATGACAACAACACTGGGGAATAATCTAAGGTGATGAAGCAACTGGTTCAAGCGTGACCGGCTGACACTGGGGAAATGAAAGATACTCTTACTGGGCATGGAACCAGAAAGAAGACATGATATCCACTGGGGATCAATTTGAAATGAAATGATAGACACCAGCAAAAGATTTTCTGGGATTTTCTTATACTGAAGAGTTCAAACGGGATCTTCAAGAAAAACCAGAAAAGACAGAGAAAGAAACATCCGGAAAAACATCAGATGGCAAAAGAAATCAGTCATCCAATAACGACTTTGAATGAAAGGTACAAATCACAATATCTAATAACGGATTTAGATAAAGTGAACAAGAACTCGATCTGAAAAAACAACAGAAGGAGGGACACATCCGGATAGGCATCGGATGGTAGAGAAACCAGACATCCAATAACGGCTTTGAATGAAAGGTACAAATCACAACATCTAATCAAGGTTTTAGACGAATGTGAACAAAGATTCGATCTGAAAATTATCAGAAAGAGAGAAAAACCAAACGTCCAATCAAGGTTTTGAATGAAAGGCACAATCACAATATCTAATCAAGGTTTTAGATGAAAGTGAACACAGTAAAGAAACCAGACATCCAATAATAGCTTTGAATGAAAGGTACAATCACAATATCTAATCAAGGTTTTAGATGAAAGTGAACAAAGTAAAGAAACCAGACATCCAATAATAGCTTTGAATGAAAGGTACAATCACAACATCTAATCAAGGTTTTAGACGAATGTGAACAAAGATTCGATCTGAAAATTATCAGAAAGAGAGAAAACCAAACGTCCAATCAAGGTTTTGAATGAAAGGCACAATCACAATATCTAATCAAGGTTTTAGATGAAAGTGAACAAAGTAAAGAAACCAGACATCCAATAATAGCTTTGAATGAAAGGTACAATCACAATATCTAATCAAGGTTTTAGATGAAAGTGAACAAAGTAAAGAAACCAGACATCCAATAATAGCTTTGAATGAAAGGTACAATCACAACATCTAATCAAGGTTTTAGACGAATGTGAACAAAGATTCAATCTGAAAATTATCAGAAAGAGAGAAAACCAAACGTCCAATCAAGGTTTTGAATGAGAGGCACAATCACAACATCTAATCAAGGTTTTAGATGAAAGTGAATAAAGACTCGATCTGAAAATTATCAGAAAGAGACAACCAAGAATGGTACTAGAGTGGAAGAATGTAAAAAAATCCAGGAATAGCACTGGAATGGAATGGACAGGTAATGTTTTGGTAGGCGCCAAGTAAGTTGGACTTTGACCACAAGGTAAGACGTGGATAACGACACGACCTCGGGAGAAATGCAAATGAGGATGAAACACTCATGATATGCATATGTATATGAATTGTAAAGATGATATATGATCAAATGCAAATGCAGACGCAGATGCTGACGGTACAGCTCGACACTCTGGTGGAGAAGACAAGACTAGAAGGCTGATTCCTCTACGCGGATATCACTGTCATTCTGCTTGGGGACTAGAGATGCTAAAGCTGGACACATCATCTGCCACACCGGTAAACTGTATCCAAATTAATGATCCTTGTGGGAAGAATGAAGAGCTACTTGGGGATTCTTCAAGTAACTTGCCCCAGACTAGCTGATTATTGTAGATGAGCTGATCATTTCTTCAGCTTGATTGATTCTGGAAATGACCGTTGCATGGTGCTATTAGAAAGCTTGCCCCAGTCTGAGTCTTGAAAGATGATTATTTCACTGGACACTGGGAAAGCTTGCCCCTGATTGGATCACCGACCAAGTTTCTTAAATGTTTGAAAATTCCTTAAGAAGAAAGCTAGTTTGCAAACAAAAGTATTTGTACAAACATGGTAAATGCAAAGTTCATGTAACTTTTGAAATCAGTCATTTTGAAAGAGATGCAAAGTATATGAGTTATTAGTCAGAACACGGTGGTTCAAGATATTTAAAAGTGGAAGGTAAAGCACAAGGCGTGATGCCAAAACAGATGATCTACAAAGATCTTTTGGAGTCAGTTTACGCAACCTTGTTGTAGTATGCTTTCAAAATAACCTCGCTTCTATTAGGTCTTTTGAGGGTTATAACATGGTCTGGTTCACGGTTTATGAAACAAAGGATAAAGGCTCAAAGTTTATTTGTGACCCACCCAATCTACGTGATGAACTTCAGTCCTATGCTCAGTTAACTCGAACTATACACTCAGGTTTCCACATGTTGGAAATTGCCCTGATGATAACAATGATGATGGTTCAAAAGTTTAAAGGACTTGAGATGACAGACACTGTTTTCTTATAACTTTTGGTTGTTTTTGATGAGGACCTTAGTCAACTCGTTTTGTCTTTGAGGATTTTGGTAACTTCTTGATTGATTCTTTTTTTGTTATCCCTAACTTTTGCCTGAACTGTGTCATTTAAGCTTACAGCCAGCGGGATGCCCCAATTTTTGCCTAAGTCTCCTTCATAGGTTTTGACTTAGCGGGCTTTTATTTTGATTCTTCTTTTTTTTTGTACTCTCTCTTTTTTTTAGTGACTGCCTTGCTTAATGATTACAGTGAACCATCATTGGCATTTGAATTTGCAGGACATCTTCGACACTTGCTTGCTGTGTGCGAAGGAAAATTGCGAATGCAACCTTTTGTTGAAAGGCGTCTTGCATGAAGCTCTTGTAATTGAACGCACAATCAAGTTAACCGAGAACTACCCTGCCCCAGGTTAAAATTGCGGGTTTTTATTTGTAAAGAAAAGAAACTCCTACTTCAAGGCTCGAAAGGGTTAAAGAGGGGTTATCTTCCTTATGTCTCCAGTGTTTGGGGAATTGAAACAATGCCTTACATCGTCAGCAAAGTTTTGATTTGAAAGCATACCAACAACAATTATGAGTATAACGTTTTCATCATCCTCCCTCCAATCTTTGCATAATCAAAAGGAAAGTGGAAAAGAGATCAAGTATTTTAAAAAAAGAAAGCATAAAGATGTAAATAGCAAACATAAATGAATTGACTCAAAAAGTTGCAATGCTCATTTCATTAATTGTGAAAGTACAAACATAATTGAAAGCAAACAGCCATTACAAAATAAGGAAAATGCAAACAATAAGAAACAAGGCCTAGTGACTAATCAACACAAGGATGAGCTGTCCTGTCTGAAACACTGGCTTTTAGGGGGATAATCTGCTGAAGTCGACTGAAGCTTCACTTGGCGTGCCCTGGCAGAGGATTGTTCTGAACATTGGGATTGTCCTTAAAGGAGAGGATTTTGTTCCTCATCAGCTCCTGTACTCTAGCCTTCAATGCAAAGCAATTTTCCAAGTCATGACCTGCACCACCTTGATGGTATTCACAATGGAGATCAGCCCTGTAGCCGGCTGGAAGAGGATTTGGAGGAGGAGGCAAAGGCCTTGTGGTAATCAAACCTTGCCCAACCAGACCGGGATAAAGCTTAGTGTATGTCATGGGAATAGGGTCAAAATGATTATTACGGTACTGAGTTTGTCCAACAAATGAACGTTGAGGAGCTTGAGCTGGTTGTGGAGCAGTAACCACGGGAGTAACAGCAGCAATAGTAGGGTGAACAGCATACCGAGGTTGAGGACGAGGCCTTCTTACTTCAATCATTACAGCATTAGTCTGTTCTTCCTTCTTCTTCTGAAAGTTCCCAAAGGATTTCTTTACAGCATTGGAAGATTCAGCAGCCTTGGATATTTTTCCTTTCTTAAGACCTTCCTCGAGCCTCTGGCCAATAGTAACCAAATCAGTGAAGTTGAAGGAAACACTTCCAATCATCTTCTCCCAATAGAATGGAGACAGGGTGTCCATGAACATTCCAGTTAATTCTTTCTCACCCAAAGGAGGTTCAACTTGAGAAGCCAATTCTTTCCAGCGCTGAGCATACTCCTTAAAGGATTCTTTCTCATGTTGACTCATATTTTGCAGCTGACGGCGATCAGGAGCCATGTCAAGGTTATACTTGTATTGCTTCATGAAGGCGTTGGTGAGATCTTGGAAGCTGTGGATAGAGTTTTGCTCAAGACCCATGTACCATTTGAGCGATGCTCCGCTCAAGTTGTCTTGAAAACAATGGATTAGCAATTTCTGGTCCTTGGCATGAGCAGTCATCCTACGGAGATACATGACCACATGAGCTCTTGGGCAAGAGTGACCCTTGTACTTCACAAAATCTGGAGTTGTAAACTTAGGAGGTATAACAAGGTCAGACACTAAGCACATATTATCCGCATCCACATTAAAGAAGTCATTACCCTCAACAGCTTTGAGTCTCTTCTCTATGCTCTGAAACTGCTCTCAAACAACTTCAGGTTCAACAAAGTCTTCATGGTCTTCACCTTGAGCACTGGCAGCATTATACTCATAGAGGGGATTCTCAAAAGGAACTCGAGTAGTCTGAACTATAGGTTGAGGCTCGGTAAAAATAGGAGCTTGAAACACTGGCCTAGCAGCTTGACCAATCATAGCATTAGATGCAAGAGGTGGAGAATAGTTGTGCGGCAAACCAAACTCTGGCCAAGTTGAAGGTGGCACTTGAACTGGTGGAGGATCAGCACTTGAAACTTCCTGGATGACTGTCCTTTGGGGAGGCTCCCCTCTAGCAAGCAAAACTTGAAGCATCTCAGTGAGTTTAGTCATGCTCGACTTAAGTTCATCGATCTCCATTCGGACCTCAACATTGTGTATCTCTTGCTCTGACATCTTGCGTCTGTAATTAGCTCTAGTCCGGTATCGGTGTCGAGGAATCAGCTTGATGACTCACAGATGATACTGGAAGATAGAGACAATTGGAAATGAGTAACTAGACTAATAGACTGACGCATGCAATGAATCATGCAAAGATGCAAATGATATGCAATGCGATGAAAACAGGATGTAAAACACACATAGCAGGATCAAGGGTTCGAAATCACGGCATGGAGTCTGGGTAAAACACCAACCACAGGGTGTGTACTAGGGTTTATCAACTGTAGAACAGGGTTCTAAAAGTTCCCAGAGTCTACGTAAATCCTTCGGATATTATCGGCCCATGTAACTACTTACACTGGTTAATAATATTCTCAAGATAAACTCGTCTGAGTGTAGTATCGCGTGACAACTACTCGGGACTGGCTCCCTTATAGTCACCGCACTACATCCTAAAAGGCCAAGTGGGATAAAGGTAACTACGGTCCTCAGAATCCCTGGCACTCAATTGAAAAAGTAATATCAATGTGACTGCTCACATCAGACATCAACAATCCCAAAGGGCCTCATCTGAGTGTGGTCATCATATGCCATAAGTTGTTGGTACTACTACCAACAACCAACTATTGATTACACCACGATCCTATCATAAGTGCTCTCAAATCCGGGTTAGGACTTATCTCACCACTCAAAGTAAACACCCTGCACACAGAAAAACTCAAGCACAGCAGGTATATATACAGATATAAATATGCAAATGTACAAGCAAACAAACATGTAAATAACGCAAATACAAACAAGATAGGCTTAACCCTCTTAGAGTGATCCCCAGTGAAGTCGCCATTTCTGTTGCGGTGAAAATCGGATAACAAGCTATTAATTAACTTGCATCATTTTCTTTTACAACCGACTTTGATTTATCCAAAGGAAAGGTTCAAGATCGTTAAAAAAACCTAAAGGGGGGAGATCTAAGGTTCGGGGGTTGGTTACGCCTAGGGAAGGTATTAGCACCCTAAACGTCTGTAGTACTCTACATGAACCTCTTGTTAGTATTGTGTTATGTTAAAGTTGCTTGCTAAGGAAATGTGCTGAGGTAAAGAAAGACCTAGAGGTATATACACTAAGTATGGTCTAAGGGTGTAAAAAGAAAATGTGGAATCCGAGAAGGCATCGGATGTAAAGGAAAAAGATGGAAAAAGAAAAAGGTAGCTCGCTAGGATCTCGCAATCCTATGCCTACGTATTCTCAAGGTGAACTTGAGAAATCAGAGCAATCGTAGTTCCCCTCAATGGGGGTGAGGAACTCTTGACTGTGGTCAAGGTTCCAAGGGAAAGTAGGGTGAAAAGCTTGAAAGAAAAGCTTGTAAGGATTGATTGGTTAGGAGAAGAGATTAATGGCTATCTCTTGTGAGAGGACTGTGAAAGGGTGGACCGTCTTAAAGGAGAAGAGATTAATGGCTATCTCGTGTGAACTGGTTTGAGGTTAACAGGGTATTTGAGCTATCTATGACATGAAGTCAATAGAAAAACTTTTCCTTTGGAATGAGGTATAAGACAGGTAAGTCAGAGGGGAAACCTCGAGTATCAAGGAGTAAAAAAATGAATAGCAACATATACAACAAGTGTAATAAGAATCAAATTCAAAGTGAACATCGGGAATTAGGGACTAATCACAGTCAAAGACGAAAAGAATTAAACTCGGAATGAATATCGGGAATTGATTAAAGCAAAATGTCAAAATTAACTTAGAAACAAATAAAGTTTAAACAAACCAAAATCTAAAAAGATTAATATCTAATTAAAAATCTAATTCAAATAAATCCTAAAAAATTAGTTAACTAATTCTAAAATAAATAACTAAGTCTAATTGACTATTTCTAAAACTAATTCTACTTCTAATTCTAGCTTAAAAAATTAATAACTAATAAAATACTAATAAATTTCCTAATCTAATTATGTTAAGAAAACAAATATATATATATTAGAAAACACTACCATTATGAAATATGTATTAATTGGAAAATAATTTGATTCATTCACACCTCAAATTAACGTGATCCCACTGTCATTAAAACATGGCAATGCAATACAAAGTTAATATTAATAATATTATCCAAACTAACTATTAAAACTAGATATTAAAAATAACTGATAAAGATGCTTTTTTTTTGTTGATGTTTTCTTTTAATTAATTAAATAAAAACTAAATAATTGAAGTAAAAGACAAAAAACTTAAAACACATAAATTGAGAATAATGTGACCTTGATTTTCTAACTTGCTTAATAATAATAATAAACTGCAGCGTAAAAGACAAAATAAAGCAAGAGATCAAAAAAATAACTCCATGGCTTCACCTTACACACATATATACCAAACACACAAATGAAATGATACACCTATACAGTAAAGTTGGAACATATTACAAAACTTGTGGAAGCACATGAACAAACACACATGAAAATGAAAACTCGCATCTTGTTACCACACGCACGACTCTACAAACATAAACGCCGTATCTCTATAAATAACATGACTAAATGCAGCAGAAAACAAGAAAAATTCCACAAAGCTCACAAATAAAAAAAAACTTTACCGATGTCAAAGCTGCTACAACTGCTGTTGTGTATTAATGCTTGCTGAAAGGTTGTCTCGTCGTAAGGCCGAAAATGAAATGCTTGTTGTTGTATAGTGTTGCGAGGTGTTGAAAGCAAACTCCTCACGGTGGCAAACGGCGGATCTTTTCGGTTGATGTGGAATGGCGATTGTGTTTGTTATGGTTGTCGGAACGGTTTGGGTGATGGTGAGTTTAAAGTTGCAGAGGTTTGAGGATGGTTAGTTCATGTTGTTTTTCTTTTTGTATGGTTTGGAAGAGAGTTATGTTAATGGTGTGGTTGGGTTGTTGAGATGTAAAACTAGGTTTGTAGCTTCAACAATGAAGGTGAAGGTTGTTTACGGTTGGTTGTTAGCGGAGAATGGTGAAGAAGATAGAGAAAAAAAAATGAAGGTTGGTTCGAGATGGTTTTGTAGTGGTGTTGTTGTGAGAGGATGATGAATATTTATGCATTTTTTTTGGAATCAGAGGATGAAGTGTGTGCAATATATTAAGAAGGAGAAATTAATTTCCACTCTTCAGCCAAAATTGAGAGAGTATTAACAAAATATATATAATATTATGATGCAGAAAGAGAGATAATAAAATATGAGAGTTTTGAAGATAAAAATGAAAAGGAAGTTTGTTTTTGCATTTTGAATTTAGAGAAAGAGATAGAGACGTGTGAGTCGTACCGCATGGGGGAGACAAAGTGCAGGATGTGCATGCAGGGAATCCTTTTTTTTAAATCTACAGGCTGTATATGTGTTAAGTGAGAAAGTAAAAGCTATGAAAAAAAAAAAAAAAGAGACAAATGCAAGCGGTTTATTTTCATGAGATGGAGGAGAAAAATCCTTATATTGTTTTTTTTTTTGTGCAGTATTTGATTCACTATATGTGTGTATGAGAGGAGAAAAAAAGTCACAAGCGCAGGAATTTACACGGTTTTGGGTTTGTTTTTGGTCAATGGTTTATGATCAAAGTTTTGGATTAGTAGTTTGGATGAATAGCTCTGTTTGGAGGTACAATTTCATGGCAGGGTCATTGTTTTGATAGCAGGGAGTATTTGTCTTGGCATATGTTTGAATAATAATAATAATAATAATAATAATAATAATAAATGTTAATAATAATAATAATAAAAGTAGAATAAATAGTAAATAAATGAATTAAACAATAATTCTAAACAAAAATAACAATAGTAATGAATAAATTAAAAACTAAAATAAAATAAAAGTTTGGGCTCTATATTTTAAAAAATGATTTTTTTAACACAAAAGAAAATAATTAAATGAAAACAAATTAGATTACCTAAATTAAGAAAAATTCAGAATTTAAAATTAAACTCAAATGATAATTAAAATTAAAATTAGAATTAAAATATAAACTAAATTAAGAATATACACTAAATTAATTTTAAATAATCTAAGATAATTACCTAAATAATAAAAAAAATAAAACATAAAAGAAAATGACATGGAATGATAAAATCGACTAAAAATGCATGATTAAAGATGTTTAACGAAAATGCGAAAACAAAGACTGACTCAGAATGATATGAAATGATCAGAAAAATCTTAGGGTAAAATTTGGGGTACAACAGACTCTGAAGGGGCCTTGGTATATTAACTGGTAAACAGTGATTAACCGAGGAAAGAAAGGACCGCAACTCTGTGGGGGTAAAGAAGCATTGGTTTTAGCATAGAAAACTGCGATTAACCGAAAAAGCGGGTGTAGGACCGAATAAAGATCATAACCCAAAGGACGGGTATAGGATCGAGCAAAGGTCGTGACCCAAAGGGGTTCGGTAAACTGACTGAACAAACAGTACTCAACCGAAGAAAGGGTATTTGAACTAAAGAAAGGTTACTAACCCAAGGGTGCAAGTATTCGAACCAAGAGGAGGTTGCCAACTGCTGGGGATTCAGTGTTTACAGTCGGATTGTGACCAACCGAAGAGAAAAGCGAGTGATTAACCAAGAGAAGGTGATTAACTTGAAAGGGTTCAGTATTTTAACAGACGGACTGTGGTTAACTGAAGAAAAGGGTGATTAACCAAGAAGTGGTGATTAACCCAAGGGGTGCTCAGTGATTAACAGATGGACTGTGATTAACTGAAGAGACAAGTGATTAACCAAGAGAAGTTGATTAACCCAAGGGGTGCTCAGTGATTAACAGACGGACTGTGATTAACTGAAGAGACGGGCGATTAACCAAGAGAAGGTGATTAACCCAAGAAAGGAGAAGAACCAAGAGAAGGTTGGGAACTCCTGGGGAAAATGGTCGTGACAGGAAAACCGTGTTGGACCAAAGAGAGAGAATTGAAACTCTTCAGGGGAATAAAAAAACAATGATTGATTACAAGAAGAAAGGAGTGATGGAACAAAGAGAGATTGCTAGCGCAAGAATAATTATCTCAACCAAGAAGGATGGTGATTGATCGAAAGGAGAGATTGAAAGAGATAGGAGTGATCGAGGATCGAAAGGGATCACAAAGAGAGAAGAGTGATCAAGGATCAACTCGACTGGGGAAAGAAAGCACATTACCGCCTGGAGATAGAGATGACTAAGCCAAGCACAGGGTCATTCGTCCCCTACCTGAAGTAGTCAGAATGAGAGTAGAAATTCTCCCTTCTCATCCCTTCCCTAACACACACAGGGTGTAATGCGGAAGTTGAACCGGACGACCCAAAAACTCCAAGTTGTACAGTGCTCTTGCGTAGAGAAACGGACAGTATAACGGCGTCAATTTGTACAGTGCTCCGATGCAAGGCGCAGCACGAAACTCCAACTCCATGGGGTGTAATGAGAGAGAAAGATCGATTAATCAAAACAAAGTTTCGATCAATTAATCAAGGGAGAAACATGCTAACAACTTTTCAAAGAGGATGAAAAGTCATTAAAGCAAAAAGAAGTGAATTATTGATTATACAAGATTAAGTTTATCCATGAAGAATAAACTTAATGCAAATCTGAAATGGAAGGTGCAAAACAGTGCCAAATGATCACCAAAATGCCACACAAAATCATGCATCATGTGAACAAAGATAATGCAAGAATTGCTATGTTCATACAATGCTAAGAACATGAAACAAATGAATAATAAAAAATGTGCATTGAAAGTTCATGAATTTGCTTCAACCAGAAGTGCAATGACATTAAAAACATCCATAAAATCAAGCCTGATAATCAATGGAAGTTAAAATGAAGAAAGCATGGCAAACAAGCTTGTAAAAACCCAAAATTGGTCATTCTGTTCAGTGGTAACCGGTTACAGCATATCTGCTAACCGGTTACATACTTGAAAATCAGCGTATTTTTTGAAAATTGAACTGTGTAACCGGTTACAGCATAACTGCTAACCGGTTACCACTGTAACAGAGGCAAAAATAACAGCAAAAATAGCTTTTCAAAAGTAGTTTTCAACACATAATCACTTATGCCAACCACCACATGCTAGGAACTGAAATTGTGCACGAAAATTGAACTTGAAAACAACAAATAAACAGAGATAGAATCAACTAACACAATTGGATCATGGATCAAACAAATGCAAAACCAAATCACACACAACAATTATCGACTACATTGCGAACGATACGAAAATGCGCGAAACGGTAAAATTAGTTAGATCCACCAACCTACAAGCCGGAGATTTGGCTTGGTAAGTGTTGCAAAGAGATCTTGATGCAGAAAATCAAAGAAAACCAGAGGATCCTTAATTTGTATACGAAACGCGTCGAAACCGATCAAAAACGCGAAAATGCACCGAAATCGAACTTGCACTAAATTGAAAGTTGTAGAACTCTTGGATTGAAGTAGAATAAGATGTAATTCCAGAAATCTAACCAAAGGATGCCAAATGATGGAGGTTAAGCTCAAGAATTAATCACTTTTAATGTGAAAAGTGATTATCCTTCAAGAATAAGAGCTTTTGGTGAGGTTTTGGGGTGAGAACTAAGATGAAGATGTAGAAGTTGTAGAAAAATGCAGAGGAGAATGAGAGAATTGAGAGTGAATTGTGAAGAATGGTTGAAGGTCCTTGAAAAATGAGTGAAGGTGAGTTTATATAGACTTTAGGTTTGGAGTATGGGAGGTTTGGACTTAGCTTTAGACTTAGCTTTGGGTTTGGAGTTAGGGTTGGAGTTAGTTGGGCTTGACTCACTGAGTCAAGGTGGTTAACTCGGTTAGTTAGAACCAACTCGGTAACAATCCCAATGTGAATTTCCATCATCCAACGGTTGGCATGCTTGTAAAATAAGGCACATGGTGCACTTAATTTGGAGTGAAGCATTAGAATAAATGCACTTGGATTGAATTGAATATCATTGAAATGTCTAGAGAAGTCTAGAATGTTCCACACACTGCTAGAATACTGTAGAATCAATGACCAAGGAGAGTGCATGGTGCTGTCCCAAAAATGCAGCAGAAACTAAAATTTTCCCCTGAGTAACTGGTTACAGCATATGTGCTAACCGGTTACATGCTTGAAAACTTGCATTTTTTGGTGAGAAATACACTGAGTAATCGGTTACAGCATATGTGCTAACCGGTTACTTTGGCCAAATTTCCACAAATTTGCAAAGGGATGATGCTGAAGTCCTGATTCCGCTTTTCCATCTCTTGTCTTGATAAATAAACATGGAAACCTTTATTTTGGGCTCGTTTTGGTGATGAATTCATCTTAAGAGGATGTGATTAATCGGGCTTGCAAAACCTGAATGTCCTGCAACAAGAAACACACAAAGAAAAGTGTGAATGCGTATGCCAACGATGCGAGTGCGCATGCTTATGCAAAAGGCCAAAAGAGTGAGGTCAAATTTCGGGTTACGACACATTTATACTTGATGAAAATTTGGCATGTGAAAGCCTAACTGTATTTTCCTCTCTCTCTCTCACTCAAAGTCTTCAATCGTAGCAGCTAGTAATGAAACTAAAGAAATCTGTTCGCGTGGACTGAGTAGAGGCGTTGTTCATCATTCAACGCTCGTGATCACTCCTTTGATTCAGCATCAAAGGTTTCATCGCCACAAGAGGTAACTGTTTCTATCACTGATCATGCCCATTCGTAAGGATCACTAAAAGGAAAATTTTAATTTTCGATGCGTTTTGGATCGCGATTTCCCTTCAGTGGTATCAGAGCCACTTACGAAACCATGCATCTAATAGTTGTTTATTTTCTGTACTTTCTATTTTAATTCGATTAAAACACATAATAAATTAAATTATAATCGAGTAATTGAATTTTGGCATCGGGCTGTGTATGATTTGGATTATCGATGTTAACTATACTTCGGAACCCGACATTAGTATGGTGAAGCAGCGATACAACGATCCTCCTTAATTTACACAAATATGATCGATCAAATTTTATATGTGATATAAGTAACTCTGGTGCAAAGATGGTATATTGGATATATTGTTTCTATTTCGCCCATTCAATCACGTAATGATTGTTATTTTTTTTAGCGATCCATGTTAATTTGCTTCGGAATCCGACGTTACTATGGTGAAGCAATGGCATGTCGATCAATCATACTAATTGTTGATCATGGTGTTTTGACGGTATAAAGTTGTTGCATTAGGGTTCATTACGGCACAAGGGTTGTGTTGTCAAAAAGGTATGTGATTATGGTTGTGATGTCACAAAAGTTGTGCTTTAATGTTTATGGAAAGTATCAAGCGTTGATTCGAAAAACAATGCCGATTTCAAATGAATTGTTCATTAAAACTTTGCGACGGGGCGCTGCCCCTACAACCCTTGGCTACTAATATGGGCCTTTGATTAATCCCGATTTAACGGTCGAGATTAAATCAAAGAAACACAAATGCCAACCAATTTTAAAAATGTCAAAGTTACCCCTTCTAGAAGTTTTAATTGATTAAAAAAAATAAATCAATTAAATCAACTAAATATCATACCTTTTAAAATAAACACAATTAAAATAAAATGAAGACATGGAAAATTCTATTTAATTTTTCTGAAAATTTTGACAAAAGAATAAAAATAAAATAACCGAATATGAATTAAAATCGGGCGCAAAAGTGCTCGAAAAAAATAAAATGAATGCACTAAAATGATCAGTGTGGATAAACTTCCCGGAATCATACAGATTTTGATCAGATTTTGAAATAAATTTTGCCTGGTAAAAAGGCCCAGGCTGATCAAAATGCAACTGAAAAAGTAGTCGGAAAATAAAACTAGCACGCCATGTTAAACTTCGTGGATCATAGATTAATAATACTGACGTCTGCAAGCTCGATTTTAAAATTTTTTACTCGCTGATCTTACGTACATTTGAGAAATGATTCAACCAGTCTGTCTGTATATCCGAAAAATTATTCTGGTTGATATTTTAGGCATTATGCGAGATGAAATGCACATTGTGTTATGCAGATGATGCAAAGTAAAAATAAAGTCGAATAAATGAAAGTTTTAAAATGCCCGGAAAAAATTGGGTATGACAATCGTGACGCCACTTAGGCAATGCCACTTTACTACTCATCACCGATGGGGTCTTGTAGCCACTTAGGCGTAAACCACTTAGTTCCAGACTTCGTTCTGATGTGTACTCATCTGACTCATCGTGTTGTGTGCTTTTGCAAGTCTCTTGATGCAAGGCACTTGGTTACTCATCGATGGTGTGCTTGTGTGGCCTAGGTCGGAAGACATGAGCTACTTCTGGATTCCTCGTACATGGGTATGGGTTTGCTTACTGGTTTGTGTGGTTCTATTGTATGCTTGTTGATTTTCAATTGGGCGGTCAAGGGACTCCTACTTGGGATGGTATGTGATGATTGAGTATTACTGTACTTGACAGTGAGCAAACTCTAGATCAATGGTGGGTCCGTCTTGATGCATGTACCCTATAGAGCCGAGAGGGCCCATAAGATAGGGACTCACTGAGATTTAGTAACCTCACCCTAATCCTATAATCATTTTTAGGTGTCTCTTAGAAGTGAAGAATTGCTAAAAGGTTTGGGTGAAAGACTTGGATGGACAGATTAGCATGAGGACCTTATCAGATCTTCTTTTTTTGTTGTGCATTTTTTAAAGAAATATGTGTTGTATACACTCTTAGTTTGGATTTTTGCGATGTATATGATTTTTATTATGTCATCTTTACCTTTGGTATATTTCTATATACCATATTATAACATCACTACATATACGTATATGTATTGGGTGTTACAATGGAGCAGGATAAGAAATGCATCTCCTTTCCCATTCCCCATAAATTTATTCTTCATTCTTGTCTTAAATCTCCACTACAGAGAAATTTTGTCACTCATATTTGTGCCGCAAAGATTCATAAATATAATAAAATATAAAATAAATAAATAAATTATTTTTAATTAAATTAATAAAAAAATTTAAAACAAACTAAAAATGTAAAAACTAATTCTCTGTTATAAATATATTATTTTAACAATACTTAATTCATACTCACAAAAGTCTTAGCAATTAAATTTTTCAAAAAGTTTATTTAGATCTCTTTTATTCAAATTAGATAATACTTATAAAGTAAAAATAAAATATTTAAAAAAAATTTAGGCCCATTTGTTTAAGTTTTTTAAAAGTAATTTTTATTGTTACTGATCGTACCTGGATTAGACAGTTATTCAGTGGCCAGCAACATCGTATGAACTTCAGCTCTGGTGAGGTTGAAAGACGGCGGCGGCGGGGGGGGCGGGGGAGGGGGGTGTACCTGCAAGGTACTCCGATGCTCAAGTAAGGCAAAGGTCACAAGTAAAAGCAAGTACAGAAAAAGGTTAGAGTGTATGAGATTGTGTAACTTGACCCTCTCAAGTGAGAGGGTATTTATAGAGAGCCCCCAGCGCGGGCCCAACGGTTACTTGCACTGGGCTGGATTGCCAAGCCCAATCCAAGTAACTGCCAGGGCTTACGTGGCGTAGTGAAGACCAGCACGTGGTCTTCGCCCTGGGGTAACCGTTCCTAGATCTCCGGAGTTAGGGCAGACCGATTCCATCGGGAGTGGGTGGTTACATGAGAATGTGTCCTCGCGGGGAAGAGTCTTGCGTGTTGGGGAGAGACGTGTCCTCGCGGGGAGGACTCTTATGTGTAGAAGAAGATGGCTCCTCGTGGGGAGGAGCACCTGAGTGCCGAGGAGGAGCGAGCCCGGGGAGGCTTAGCGCCTCTGCCCGATGCTCTATGCCGTGCGTGCTCGAACATCGCCGAGGTATGGTGCGTGCCCGACACTATTGAGGTGGGCATGTGCTCGATATTGGTCGTGCTAAGAGGCCTTTGCTGGGCCATCCCAGGACGTGTGGGTTGGGCCTGCTCGATTGAGGGGCAAACCACGGTCCAGTCCAGAACAGGAGCCCCCCAAGTCGTTGCTCTGAGGTGCCAGGGTAATGACTTTAGGGTCAGCACTATGTCGAGGACGTGTCCAGTCGGGGAAGGGACTCTAAACGAGGAACAGTTGGGAAACCGGGCAGAAACGAATCGATCTGCTCGCGCTGGACTGGCCGCGGATGGGCGACGTCACGGGGATACGAGAAGTCTGAAACGAGGTGAATGAAAAGACGTGTGTTGGGGAATGAAAAGATGTGCCTGAGGAAGTGTGTGCCACATGTCACACCTCATCATTGCCTAGGGCGGCTACGCTAGGGTAGCGTAATCGATTGCCTAATAAATCCTCGAGTCTCGTGAGGAGCCTATAAAAGGGCTCGAGTTCGTGTCAGTTGCACGTTACCACCTTTTTCGCTCCCCTCTTCTTCCTATCTCCGTCGCTGCTCCACCGTCGTTCACCGTCGTATGTCGCCGAATCTACCGCTCTGGTCAGGCTTCTACCACCGTTCCAAGTAAGCTTCTGATCTCTTTCTTTTCCGTTTTGCTTTCCTTTGGTGTTTTTCCGGTGAACTGATGAAGTTCCCGGTAATCCCTTGAGGGTTCCGGCTGAAAACGGCGGGACGTTCCTAGGGTTCCAGTAGGTTTGGCGGAGGCTTTGGATGAATATCCCGAGGACCCGATGAATACCCTGAGGACATGGGATGAATGTCACGGGGAAGTGAGGTGAGAGGATTGGAGACCCGAAGAAGGGACAAGGGTAATGGCCTCGGGCAGTTCGCCGTGTCCCCGAACATTTTCTTTGCTCTCGCTGCCCTTTCACTTGATCGGCGGTGGAAGGGTGGATTTGGTCGCGGCCAACGAATTCACCTATTTCCTCTGCTTTTCAGGTAAAAAATGGTCGTGAGGCTTCTGGGGATTCTCCAGATAGACACTGAACCCGACGTGGACAGACCCGCGCAGATCCCTGGGGAGGAGCTCGTGCGTCCGACCGTCGAATGGGCTGGCGAGGAGCCTCTACGCATAAAATCACACTTCGTTGCCGACGACACAGACGCTTTCGCCTTCGTCGAGGACGTCCCTGAGGGCGAGCAGGCGAAATGGACGGTCTTTCAGCCTCGGGCACACCACCGTATCTGCTCGAATTACCGTGGGTTAAGGTTCCCCATGTATGAGTTTGCCTTTAAAGAGGCCGGTATTCGTCTCCCCTTCAACAGCTTTCAGGTGGGGGTGTTCAACCGGCTGCACCTGGTGCTGTCTCAGCTCCATCCTAATGCGCTCGCCTTCATGCGGACATTTGAGATCGTGTGCGACTACCTTAACATCGGGAGTACCCTCACGCTCTTTTTTCGCATCTTCCACCTCCAACGTTCAACGGACCAGGGGCGACATAGTTGGGTCTCCTTCAAACAACCGATGAAGCTGTTCAAGGCGTACTCGGATTCGATTAGGAATTTCAAAGATAGGTTCTACTATGTCATGCCCGCGACACACGACGCTGTGGGTACCCTTTATGACATCGTGACCGACAGTTCCGGGGAGGAGAGGTTTGTGTCCAAGTGTCCCCTGGAGTGGGAGGATGTGCACTTCGCGCTTGGTACAGACGAATACCTCGTGAAACCTGGCGAGCTGTCGGAGGAGGACAAAGGAGCGTACGCCACGCTGGTCGCATATATTACCAGTTTTAACCGGGCAGAGTGTGTAGGGAGGGACAGAAAATACATCCTCGACTCTCGAGGAAGAGTTATGACCACGACCCGTTACATAAACACCAGGGGTCTCCTTGAGTGCAAGTCTCCCGATGAGGCCAAGAGGTTCTTAGGTAGAAGCTCCTTGTCCTGTTTGGGTGTCCACTTAGTTTTGTTTCTTTGTGTTAACTTTTTTCATGTTTTTCCCTTGCAGCTCAAATGTCGAACGCCATCGAGTGCATCCTGAAGCTGGCCGCTGAACGGGCACCTAAGCGAACCAAGAGCCGCGTTCGAGATGTTATTCAGGCTGCAACGTCGGTTGGGACGACGAGTGGCTCCGTCTCTCCACAGTGGAGCCAGTCTCCTCCTCCGGAGGGCACCCCTGCCAAGAAAGCGAGGACCGAGGGACCTGTCCTCATGGATCTCGTGGACCCTGCCTCACCGGAGAAGTTTTTGATGCCCGCCTGTCACCTTCAGCGGAATTTCTTCGGGGGAAGCCCCCCTGTCATTGCTGAAGCCGAGGTGAAGGCAGTTCTGGGAATGGACGGTGCGGCCAGGAGAGAGGCGATTGTCGAGGACCTCGCGACCATGATGCGAGTCTTCGAGACTGCCTTGATATTGAACGAGGGGACCCCCTCTGCTCCAAGTTCCAGAAGCTGAAGGATGAATACACTGCCCTCGAGAAGGAGAATGACAAGGTCGCGACTGATCTGTAAAAAGCCCAGGCCAAATGCGAGGGCTATGCCAACGCCCTCCGCGAGCTGAATGAGGCCAAGGCTGCACTGAAGGCGACTCAAGAGGAGCATGATCGCTCTCAAACCGTGATCCCTCCTGAAGGCGCCATTTGTTTTTTTGTAATGAATTGTGCCCGGCCTGTGTGCCAGGGGCTTTTTGATACTTTGTAATATTTATACGCTGGGCTTCTGCCCGATTAATGCATTTTTGTTTATCTGCGCGTGTGATGTTTGTATGTTTTCATTTGTGTGTGATGCTGTTGTATTTGCTATACTTTATTTACTTTTGGCTAAGTAGCAGAGAGTTTGGGACTTGCTCGACTTCGATACTCCTTGACCGCGTGGAGAGCTGGTTGAGTGACCGGGAGCGTATTCCGACCTTTAACGAGGCTAAGAGCTCGTTCGGGGTCTTAGCTTCGTGGCGTGAACTTCCCATCGCGAGCTGGGTGTTCTGCCTATTAGGTACGACGACGGAGGAGCTCGGTCGAGGTGTCCTCGTCGGATCAAAGTGCTTGCGCACACACAACGCCGCCCTTGATCACTGTGTTTTCTATAGGGGTGTCGCGCTTCTACCCTAGTGCGTCCCCGTAACTGTGGTGCTAGTGTGTCGCGGGCAGTGCTTAACTGTAGTATTGTTTAAGCTTTTCAGCGTTCCATGGTCGAGCGAGTTCTTCCCCGTGCAGATTTTTGAGGAAGTAGGCTCATGTCCCTGTTTTTGCGCGGACGCGGTACGGGCCCTCCCAGTTCGCGGCGAGCTTGCCTTCTCGCGAATCTTTTTGGTTCCTTCGTAGGACGAGGGCACCTATCTGAAAATCACGTTTGATAACTTTGTCGTTATAACGTAAAGTTATTTTCTGTTTAAGTGACACTTCTCAGAGAGAAGCGCCCGAACGTGTCTCCTCGACGAAATCGAGTTCTTCCCTCAGGGCTTCGTTGTTCGCGTCTCCGTCGAGGGGGACTTCTGTCCTCCTCGAGGGTTCTCTGATTTCCACGGGGATCACCGCTTCCGTTTCGTAGGTCAGACGAAAAGGGGTCTCCCCGGTCTTGGAATGTGGGGTTGTTCGGTAGGCCCAGAGGATGTTGTGTAGCTCCTCGACCCACCGTTGTTTGGCATCTCCTAATCGACGTTTTAATCCTCAGAGGATTACTCTGTTCGCCGCTTCGGCCTGCCCGTTCGTTTGCGGGTACTCGACCGACGTGAAGTGTTGCTTCGTGCCTAGTTTGGTGACGAAGTCTTGGAAGTTCTTGTCAGTGAACTGTGTTCCGTTGTCGGTGACAATAGCTTAAGGCACGTCGAATCGGGCGAGGATGTTTCTTTTGTAAAAATGCAGTATGTTGAAGGCCGTGATTTTGACCAATGCTTCCGCCTCGATCCACTTCGTAAAGTAGTCCACCCCGACGACGAGGTATTTGTTTTGATATGATCCCATGACGAAAGGTCCAAGGATGTCCATTCCCCACCACGCAAACGACCACGGGGAGGACAGCGTTTTGAGCTCGCTAGGAGGAGCGAGGTGCATGTCCCCGTGTCGCTGGCATCTATCGCACTTCTTGACGTGTTCCTTGGCGTCCTGTTGCATGGTGGGCCAGTAATACCCTACTCGAAGTGCCTTACGGGCTAACGATCGCCCGCCGAGGTGATGTACATTGATTCCCTCGTGGATTTCCTGGAGGATGTCGGGGACCTTGGTCTCCTCGACGCACCTGAGGAGGGGGATAGAAAACCCTCGCCGGTATAGCTTATCCTCGACTATCGTGTATGAGCATGCCCGCCGCTTGACCATCCCTGCTTCTTTGGGATCTTCTGGCAGTTTGCCCGCCGTGAGGTACTCGTATACCGGGGTCATCCAGCAATTGCTGTCACCAATGGCGTTTACGTCCGTCGCCGGAGCGGGTTTGTCGATGCTCGGGCGGGAAACCACTTCTTGTATGAAGGATTTGTTCCCGCCTTTCTTCTTTGTGCTTGCTAATTTGGACAAGACATATGCTCGGGTATTGTGCTCGCGAGGGATGTGAGTTACTTCCGCAGAGGTGAATTTTTTCATCTTTTCTTTCACCAAGGTCAAGTATTCGATGAGGTTGTCGTTCTTGGCCTGGTACTCTCCTCGAACTTGCGAGGCTACGAGCTGGGAGTCGGTGAAGATTTTGACTTCCTTGGCGCCGAGGTCCTCGGCCAGCCGAAGCCCGGCGAGGAAAGCCTCGTACTTTGCTTGGTTATTCGACATCGGGAAGGATAGTTCGAGGGATACCTCGATCAGGATGCCTTCCTCGTTTTTGAGGATGATGCCCGCCTCGCTTCCCTTCGGGCTGGATGCTGCGTGGACATAGATCGTCTATTTTTGGGATTCGTTGGTCGAAGGTTCCGGGACGGTTATCTCCGCCACAAAGTCAACCAATACCTGAGCCTTCAAGGCTTTCCTTCCCTCGTATTGGATGTCAAACTCGGCGAGTTCGAGCGACCACCTGAGCATCCTCCCTGCCATATCTGGTCGTCCAAGGAGTTGCCTTATAGGCTGTTCGGTCCTTACGACGACAATGTGGGATAGGAAGTAGTGGCGTAGCCTCCTGGCCGCGGTGACGAGGGCCAGGGCGACTTTCTATACATGCTGATACCTAAGCTCGGGGCCTTGGAGGGCTTTGCTCGTGAAGTAAATCGGTTTCTGCCCGTCCGGGGTTTCCCGAATGAAGACGACGCTGACCGCTTCACTCGTGATTGCGAGATACAAGAAAAGTGTCTCCCCGCTCTCAGGTCGTGAGAGGACCGAGGGTTGTGATAGGACTTGTTTTAGGTGGAGGATCTCCTGCTCACATTCTTCGCTCCATTCAAACGTCGTTTTTTGTCGAAGAAGTTTGAAAAATGGAAGTGCGTATTGCGCAGACTTGGCGACGAAGCGGGAGAGGGCGGTGAGCATCCCGTTCAATGATTGTATCGACTTCTTCGAGTCTGGAGTAGGGATCTCGGAGAAATCCCTACACTTGTCACGGTTGGCTTCGATTCCTCGCTCTGTGAGGTAGAAGCCGAGGAACTTACCTGCCCGCACGCTGAAGGTGTATTTGTCGGGGTTGAACCTCATGCGGCATCTCCTCGCTGTGTCGAACACCTTCTTGAGGTACGCGGCGTGGTCGACTTATTCCGCGGATTTGAGGATCATGTCGTCCATATAGACCTCGAGCATGTCACTGATTTCAGCCCAGAAAACCTTGTTCATCGTCCGTTGGTAGGTCGCACCGGCGTTCTTCAGGCCGAAGGGCATTACGTTGTAGTAGTAATTGCCCGACTCGGTCATGAAAATCGTGTGCTGTTTGTCGACCTTATCCATGGGAATTTGGTTGTATCCTGAGTAGGCATCCATGAAGGATAACAGTTTGTAACCTGCAGAATTATCGACCAACTGGTCGATGTTAGGCAAAGGATAGCAGTCTTTTGGGAAAGCCCGGTTAAGATCAGTATAGTCAACACAAATCCTCCATTTTCCATTATTCTTTTTTACGAGTACAACATTGGACAGCTAGGTTGTGTACCTGGCCTCCGAAATAAAATTAGCCTTTAGGAGGTCTTTTACAGCTTTTTTAGTAGCCTCCGCTTTTTCGGGAGACTGCTTACGCCTACGTTGAGCTATGGTCCTAGCGGCCGGATCTACTGCGAGCTGATGGCAAGCCACTTCGGGGTCAAGGCCAGGCATCTCGGAGGCGCTCCATGCGAACAAATCAACGTTTTCCCGAAGACATGCCTTCAGCTGCTCCTTCGCCAGTTTGTGGATCCCGGTGCCAATCTTCACGTTACGGTCTGGATCGTCCCCGAGGGCCACGAGCTCAAAGTCTCCGTCTGGGATGGGGCGCATTGGGTTGAGAGGCCGCCCGTTGTTTTTCGCCTGGAGGTCGAGGTCTTCTTCCCCGTCTTCATCGGTTTTTCCCGGGAACCTGCTGTCGAGGTCGACCGCGTTGACGCGCGGGAGAGGCGTCTGTTCGGTGTCTGGGGATGACTTTGCTCCGGTCTTGGGTTTGGTGCCGATGGAACTCATCCCTTTGATGGCAGCGTCGAAGCACCTCTTGGCCGCGTCTATGTCCCCGTGCATCGTAACTACCCGTCCCCTGGCCGTGTAGTACTTCATTTTGAGGTGGACCGTTGATGGCACCGCTGTAAGTTCGGCCAGGGTGGTCCTCCCGAGGATGTAGTTGTAGAGGGATGGACATTCAACCACCAGGAAGCGGGTCTTCACCTGTCGGGCAGTGTCTTCGGCCCCGAATGTGACCATCAGCTCAACGTAGCCCCATGGTCTGGTGGTGGTTCCGTTGAACCCCTACAGATCTGAACTGACGTACGGGGTCAGATGTCTCTCGTCGAGCTGGAGAGTCCCGAATAGATGAGCGTACATGATGTCGACCGAGCTGTCCTGGTCGACAAGGATCCTTCGAACGTCAAAATTCTCCATCCGTGCCCTGACCAGGAGGGGGATAGTGGCGTTGGGCGCTCCGCCGGGGAGCTCTTCGAGGTAGAAGGTGATAGGGTTTGATTTCCCTTGCACCTTCTCGAGAGTAGTTGTCTTCGCCGATGTTGCGGACTCCAGTTCGTTAAATTTCCGCTTGATCGACCCGACGGACAACTTCTCGTAACCAACCCCAGAGATGACCATTGCCTTGGGGAAGCCTTCCCAGGTGCTACGGGCAGCGATGGGGTCCTCGTGGGGGAAGTTCGCCCACATGTTGCGAACTACTTCCCGGCCCTCAATGTCCCCGGGGACGAAAAAGTCTTCGGGTCGAGTGACCCTGAGGGCGACCTGAAGCCGACTCTCGTCAGGAGGAGGTGTTTCCTGCTCAACGTTTTGGGCTTCCCAGGAACTGGTACGAGGAGTATCATTTTTCTGGGCGTATTTCTTTAAGTGCTCTTCCTTGATCAGGATCTCAATTGCATCTTTGAGATGTATGCAGTCTTCCGTGACATGTCTGTGGCTCCGGTGGAACCTGCAGTACTTGGACTTGTCCGTGTTTGATTTGGGGGGAGTCGGCTTCGGAAAGCGGACGTCTCCTTTCAGAAATTCCGAGTTGGAGCACTCGGATAAGATTCGCGCGCGGGGAGCATTAAGCGGCGTGTACTCCTTGAACAGGCCAGCTGGTCCTTTCTGTTCGCGGGAGTCCCAGGGACGACCTTCCTTCTTCCTTTCTCCCCCGTGTCGGGGAGGAGAGTATTCTTTGTGGCCGCGGGGGCCTTCCTTGCGCCTCGACTCGAGGGCGATTTGCGCTGCCTCTGACTCCTCGAGCTCGATGTACGACTGAGCTCATTGGAGGAGGTCCTCCAGACGGCGGGGTCTGCGGAGGGCCACAGACTTGGCAAAATCGGATCCAAAACGTAGTCCATGGATGATTAAATACTTCTTCACGTCGTCGGTCGTATGAACCTCGACAGCTTCCCTGTTGAATCTCTCAATGTAGTTCCTGAGAGATTCGCTCTTCCCCTGGAAGATGCTCTCCAGGGCGGCCTCCGTCTTCGGGTGTCGACGAGACGATGTGAAGTGCTTGGTGAAGCGTTGCCTTAGTTGCTTCCAGGATGTGATCGACCCGGGTGCCAGACCTTTGTACCAGGTCATGGCGCCCTTCCGTAAGGTCGTCGGGAAAAGCCTGCACTTAATGGCTCCTCTGACATTTCTGAAGTCGAGCATGGCTTCAAAACTTTCGACGTGATCGTCTGGGTCGGCCAGGCCATCGTAGGTCCCCAGTGGTGGGGGTTTCTCCATGCCCGCAGGAATTGGGGCGTCCATGATCTCCCAGGATAGGGGGTCCTCTGGTCGTCGTCGTCGCTTCCGGTTGGGGACCTTGAAGGGGATCGGTGATGTCGACCAGGTCCTTGTCGCGGAGGGGAATTCCTTGAGCGGTTCCTCGGCCTTTCCTCGGTGGTCTTGCTCTTCTTGGTGGTTGAGGAAGGCCTGGGTTCCTTCCGAGGTGGGGAACGATGGCACTTCTGGGAGATCACCGGCTGGGGATGCTCGAGGCGTGGTCGACGTACCTCGCGCACCGACGAGGGAGTTCGAGATTCTTCTGACGGGGTCCTTCGCGGGGAAGGAGAACGGCGAGGCGACGGTGGACGACGATGTCTTCGCGGGGAAGATTGTCGTGTCCGCCCTCGCTCTAGTGCTTCAATTCTGAGATTCTGGTGTGCGATCAGCTGGTTGGTCTGATTGACCAAGGCAAATAGGGCCACGGTGCTCGAATCTGCATTGGGCGGAGGAGCAACTGGCTGAAAGACGGCTTGCTGGTCGTCCTGCTGGGCGGCGTCGTAAGCCGTGTCTTGGGAGTCTGGGGAGGCGGTTTACCCGTCTCTCACGTCGCCTTGCTCGACGTTGAGGGCAGCCGCGTCCTTGCGATGGTTTCTGTTCTCGAGTTGCGCGAGGACGGTGTCCAAACCTTTGTTCGCAGACGGGTTATTGGCCATGCTGGTGAACGAGAGGATTGCTTTGATTTATCGTTGAAGGAAAAACGGGGAAGCAAGAGGTTCCCACAGACGGCACCACTGATCGTACCTGGATCAGACAATTATTCAGTGGCCAGCAACGTCGTATGGACTTCAGCTCCGGTGAGGTTGAAAGACGGCGGGGGGGTGTACCTGCAAGGTACTCCGATGCTCAAGTAAGGCAAATGTCACAAGTAAAAGCAAGTACAGAAAAAGGTTATAGTGTATGAGATTGTGTAACCTGACCCTCTCAAGTGAGAGGGTATTTATAGAGAGCCCCCAGTGCGGGGCCAACGGTTACTTGCACTGGGCTGGATTGCCAGGCCCAATCCAAGTAACTGCCAGGGCTTACGTGGCGTAGTGAAGACCAGCACGTGGTCTTCGCCCTGGGGTAACCGTTCCTAGATCTCCGGAGTTAGGGCAGACCGATTCCATCGGGAGTGGGTGGTTACATGAGAACATGTCCTCGCGGGGAGGAGTCATGTGTGTCGGGGAGAGACGTGTCCTCGCGGGGAGGACTCTTATGTGTAGAAGGAGATGGCTCCTCGTGGGGAGGAGCACCTGAGTGCCGAGGAGGAGCGAGCTCGGAGAGGCTTAGCGCCTCTGCCCGATGCTCTATGCCGTGCGTGCCCGAACACCGCAGAGGTGTGGCGCGTGCCCGACACTGTTAAGGTGGGCATGTGCTCGACATTGGTCGTGCTAAGAGGCCTTTGCTGGGCCATCCCAGGACGTGTGGGTTGGGCCTGCTCGATTGAGGGGCAAACCCCGGCCCAATCCAGAACAGTTACCTTTTTTCATTTTAAAAAAATAAAAAATAAAAATAAATAAATAAAAAAAATGAAGAAAAAAAATCAAATGAAATTTTTCTTTAAATTGTTATTGTTAAAATGTTATTGGTAGGCATGGCAACGGGGCGGGTCGGGGACGGTTTTTACCTCCCCCAAACCCAAACCCGAATCCCCAAACAATCCTCGTTCCCCGCCTCAAACCCGTCCCAAACGGGGTCGGGTTGGGTTCGGGTATCCCCTCTCCGCCACCATCCATTTAGTAAAATCAATTTTTTAATAGAAATATTTATCTTTTCCAAAATCAAATTACATTACAAATAATAAAATAAAATAAAATCTCAAAAAAAATCTTACATACATTTGAAATATGTTAAATAAATAAAACAAATCAAAATATCAAAACATTGGCCACATATTTAATATTCTAAATTAACAAAATTAAATAATAATGTACATAATATAATAAACGGGACGGGTTCGGGGTGGGTACTAGTGTCCCTATTACCCGACCCGTCCCCATATTTTTTAATCGGGGAAAACCCAAACCCAAACCCAGTCAAAGCGGGTTTTCCCCGTCAACTTCGGGACGGGTTCAGGTGGGTACCCGCGGGTATGGGTTTTGTTGCCATGTCTAGTTATTGGGTTAATATACATTTTAGATTCTTTCATTTTGGCCCTTAAGTGGAAATAGGAAAACTTAAAATTTTGCCTTCCACAGGTATAGAACTCATGTCCTTATGGATGCAAAGATACACCCTTTTACCACTTGGCTACACTATTTTAGTTGTATACTTGTTTGCTTTAAATGAATATGTTACAACAGTATTGAACTCATGCTTTGAATGCATTTGCTTTAAATGTTTATAATTTGTTTATCTATTTAGTATTTAATATTAAATATAAATTAAACTAAACTTGATTTAATTACAACATTTCAAACATTTTAATAAATTAAATTTTATTTTAATATTTTATTTATAAATTAATATTAACATTTTAATAAACTAAATTAAATTAATATTAACGTTTTAACTAATATTAATATAAACTAAATTAAACTAAATTAATTTTTTTAACTATTTAACTAAATTAATATTAATAAAAAACTAAAATAAATCAATATTAACATTTTAACTAAACTGTAATAAATTAATATTAACTTTTTTTTTATGAAATAAAATGAAATAATTAACCTATTAAAACAAAATAATTAACATATTATATAATATGAATATTAATATTATAATATGTTAATAATATATTTAAATAAATATATTAATGGGTTTAAATGTTATTAATATTATAATTAATATTAATCTTATATTTAACATATATTTATGGGTTAAATAAGTTTTAAGTCCCTATAAATATAGCGATTTTCAGTTTTGGTCCCTCTAAAATTTTTCATTAAGAACTGGTCCCTATAAAATTTTCCGTCTCAATTATGAGTCCCTGACGTCAAATGGAGTTAACAGAAGCTGACGTGTCAGCTTTAGTGGATTAAATAATTAATTTATTTTGGATTTTCACTTTCTCTCTCTTCACTCTCACTTTCTGAAATAACACTTCTTTTTTTATTTTCACTTTCTCTCTCTTCACTCTCACAAAACCAACACCATTGAAATCTGTTAAAGGTGTGCATGCGGTGGCTCTGAGGAATCCAAAAGAGTGTAGAAAATTTACTTCCATGGATTTGTATATTATCTTGAGATAATAGGTTACTTAAGTCAAAGCGGAGCACAACCAATCTGGTGTAACGAATCCATTCATCACATCCAAGTTTGTGAGGTTCATGGATAAAATTCTTCTGTAAAGGGTCTTTCTTTCTCTCGAGTATGCAATAGCCTTTTCTTTTCTCACTCACTTGTAATTAAGTCTTGCTATGAATTGTAATTTATTGTTATGCATTTGAAAAATCTAGTTGAATAGTTTAGAAGCTTCTGTAATGCAAATAATGATTTGTGGAGCAAACTTTCACTAAATATTGCTTGTTACGTTCGCTGTTTAGTACTACAAATTCCTATGTTGTTTTACTTTGGGGGAATTGTTGGCACCTATGAGTGCATTTAGTAAATTTCTTAAATCACATGTTTATGTTATCCTTTTTGTAAGTGATCTATACAGAGTTATTCTATCAAATAATTTAGTTGGTGCCTTATTTTGTTCTTCCTAAGTGATCTTATGCAGGATTCTTTGCCAGTTCACAATACTGTAGGAGTGACTTTGGTATGCTGCTAACAATTCAGAATATCAAACTCTAAACCACGGGGTAATTAACTAGTTTTCTTCCAACTTAATAAAAATATATTAGGATCTTTATGTTTATTGTATAGGCATATCTATCATATAACAACTTAATAAAAAAAACTTAACTTTCACGTATCATGGAGAAGAAAATTCTCCTAGCAACACGTTACAGTTCATTACCATGTTTTCTCCTAAAGTATACAGACCAACTAGCATCTACTATAATGCTTACTGCCAATAGCAACTTCACCATATTAGAAAACCAATTCAAGAAAAAAAAGCATTACCATCATCTTATTATAATCATGATGAGTCAAGCAAACAACATATGAAATTAAGTAACTCTAACCAAAGCAATATCTCATGGAAATAAGTTTTAAATTCTAGAGTTTTCAACACAACTATACAGCTAAGAGAAAGCAACTGAAGAGAATTCTTAGAAAGCATCCTCGACATAAAAGCAATGCATAATTGGAATATAGCTAACAATATTATTGCCAAAAGCTACTGCAATTGGAAATGAAAAACAAATAGCATAATAGTATTACTTTCTAACAATCTAAAATTTATTGTAATTGGAAATTAATAACAAGTAGCATGATAGCATAAATTTCTAACAGGCCAAAATCTACTGTAATGAAAAAAACAAGTAGCATGATATCAACTAATTACAAAATGAAAGCTAACACTTTTACGGCATTACCGACATATTAGGAAACACATAGAAGCTAACATATAGAAGTGCTAATTCAACTGCATCAGTGTCATTATAACAATTACATGCTAAAAAATAAATAATAGAAACATAAAGAGAATAACTCATGCGGACCAAAAAGAACCAACAACCACACAACGAATTCTCTGGTTTTAAGTAATCAAGCAGCAACAGAATTATGTGGAGTGTTTAATGACGAACAAGAAGGTGGTCTGAATTGTTTGTCTTTACGATCATGGAGGTTTGAATTGTGGTTGTTGTGCAGAAGTCACGGTTGGCCGGGAAGAAATGGAGAAGTTGTGTTTGTCAGCTTGAATGGAATATGGCGGAAGGCTTTATGGTGTTCTTGGTGTTGTTTAGAGTTGTTTGGGTTAATAATGGAAGAATAATATATCATGTGTGTTGGAATGGGAAAGAGTAGAAAGAGGAATGTGAGATAACGTGGAGGTTATGGAAGATGGAGGTAAGGAAAGAAATGAAGGGAAGTTTGTATGGTTTTGTTTTAGTGAGAATGAGAGTTGATTTGATGAAAGTAAGGAGATGAATGGAGGAGAAGAAGATTTTGTGTTCTCTTTATGATTAGAAATGAAGGAGTTTTCATGGAGAGGAAAGAGATTATGGAGAAGCTCACATGGTTATGGAGTTGGAGGAAAACACAGTTTATTGGAAAATGGTGGAAAGTTGAAGAAGTGGAGTAAGGTTGAAGAAGAGGAAAAGGATAGGGTGGAAGTGTTAATGTTGTTGCCGCATGGCTTGGTTATTGTAATATGAAGTAAGGAAAATGAACAGTGGCCGATGGTGTTTTAAAAAGTAAGGAAAATGAACAGTGGCTTATGGTGTTTAAAAATGTAAGGAAAATGAACAGTGGCAAAAAAGATTCACGTGCCACATCAGCGCCGTTACTCCCATTTGACGTCAGAGACTATTCATTGAGACGGAAAATTTTGTAGGGACCAATTCTTAAAAGAAAATTTTTGAGGGACTAAAATTGAAAATCGCTATATTTAGAAGGACCTAGAACTTATTTAACCCTATATTTATTAATGTTATCATTAAAATATTTTTATTTTCAGTTTATTTTTAATTAGTAATATTAAAAAATATTTTTTTAATTAAAAATATTTTTATTTTCAGTTTATTATTAAATATGTAAATATATAATTACATTTTAATTTTTAGTTTATTATTAAATATGTAAATATATAATTACATTTTAATTTCAATTTATTATTAAATATGTAAATATATAATTACATTTTAATTTCAGTTTATTATTATATATATTAAAGTTTGTATAAAAAATAAATAAAATTATTTTAAACTAAAATTTTATATTAATATTTAATATTTAAAAAATAAACTAATTTATTAATTATAAATATAATAAATATTAACATTTGTATAATAATTTATTTAAATATTTATACAAAATATTTGTATAATAATTTATTTAAATATTTATACGAAATTATTAATTATTTAAATATTAATAATAAATATTTAAATATAATTTATATTAATGTTTGTATAATGAATATTTATATTAGTGTTTAATATTTACTAAACATTATATTTACTAAACATCAAGGGCATGAGTTCAATACTTTTGTAACATATACAGTTAAAACTCTATAAATTAATAATGTCAGGACCGGAGAAATTTATTAATTTAGAGAGTTATTAATTTATCGATAAATTAATAATTATTAATTTAAAGAGTTTTTAAGTAATTATACTGTACATACCAAACAAAAAAGCAAATTAGTCTATGTCTCTTAGAATTACGTTGCAGCGAACCTTGAGACTCAACGTAAATTAGTAACTACTGTGTTCATATGCATTGAAAATCAATAATGACTTTTGAAGTACAGTAAATGTAAACAAGAGGAACGAATGTGTTCAATGTATTCTTAAGCAAGTTTGACATACTGTATATAAATGACATGAATGTGTTAGAGTATTCAAACCATATCTCACAAGATGGCTTCTCATCTAAAAGGTGTTGCAAAATCAACTATGTCAGATCAAATACGTAAGGAGTTGTGTGAGTATAAGAGAGATAATCCTGCAAGCACACAAAAAGACTTGCAGAGATAGCTTGAGGGAAAATTTCAGTTGAAAGTTAGTCAAGGAACAATATCAAACACACTTAAGCGGTCAGCTGAGCTATTGGATGCAATAAGAAAAGTTAGAGATGAGCTCCAAATAGACTTGAACTTTAAAGGAAAACAGACAACTATTGAATCATATTTCAATAGAGTGTAATATATTTTTTTCAGTTTCTATGCATTATTAATTTATGATTTTCTTGAGACCAAAAATTATAAAGGGATCTCCCGAAAAATTATTATCTTATTATTTTATCGAGTTTTTTAATTTTTTACATTAGGCTAAGTCGGGACCGGACAAATTTATTATTTTAGAGAGTTTATTAATTTATCGAGTATTAATTTAAAGAGTTTCTACTGCACATAGCAAATAAATATACAACTAAGACAGTGTAGTTTAGTATAAAAGGGCGCCTCTATGCATCCATAAGGGCATGAGTTCAATACTTGTGGAAGGCAAAATTTTAAGTTTTCCTATTTTAACATTTCAACATATAAATAATAAAATAATTATTAAAAAGGCACGCGTATAATTAAAAAAAATTTAAAAAATTCCAACAAAGCTGACACGTCACATTAAAAAAACAAAAAAAAAAACCAATAAAGCACCACCACGTCACAGATTCTGCTGACTGAGTCCACTGAAGGGCCAAAATGAAAGAATCTTCAAATAGCAGAGACGAAATCTGATTTTTTTTTTACAGGGTTCTTTTTCGAATTCGCCTCAAATGGCAGGGTCTAAAATGCGTATTAACAACATTTCTATTGTTTCAATCTTTTGCTCTATCTTTTTTTTAATATCAAAATTAAAAAAAAAAACATAAATTTGAAGTTATTTTAAATAATTTTTCATAAAAAATAATTGAGATCCCTCTTTTTAAAAAATTATAATTTCGATTATGTTTTAATTTTCAATAATAGATATATTTATAAAAAATGAATTAAAAAAAACTTTTATTATTTTAAAATATATTTTTATAAAAATCATTTAAAAAAAATAATAATAAAACTCCTATGTAAACTTGAGAAGTCTTTTCACCCACAAGAATAGATTACTTATACCTTTTTCTTTAGTTTTTTGCTCCGACAAGTATCTCATTATATTGTATTGCCGTCATTTGATTTTTGTTGCATGTTTTTTCAATAAAAAGCTTTATCATTTTTATGTATTAGTTTTCACAAATGTATTATTTAAAAATTACATTAGAGTGTATAATTCACATAGAATTTGTCATTAATTAATTAGTTAATTCAATTGAGTTCATTAAAAAAATACAAAAGATTAGTGTTTGTAAATAAAAAATTAATTAAAATTAGTTAAATACTTCCACCACATATAAAATTAGTTAATTCAATTTTTTTTAATCTGTCAACCAATACTGATCATGCATCCTGCAAAATCATATTGAAAATTTTAAACTAATTATATGACATGACAGAATGATATATTTATATTAAATGACAGTGTAAAATATTTTTATACTATCTATACATAGTAAATCTTAAAAATATCTTTGAAAAATATTTACTTTTGAAACATAAAAAAAGTATGAAACAAATATTTATCATTGATGTATAAAAAATAACTCAGCAGATATATTTGTAGATTTTAAATATTTTAAAAAACACGGGTCACAAAATTTTCATTAATATATAAAAATATGACATAAATAATTTTAAAAAAACACAAGAAAAAATTTGCCATCGATAAATATAAGACAAAAAGTATGAGATAAATATTTATTTTTTATAAATATAAAAAAAAAAGGGTTAATACCCCTTTTGGCCCCTGCCATATAGGCGAAATCCCAAAAACAACCCTGTAAAAAAAAAAACACAGATTCCATCCCTGCCATTTGTAGATTCCCTCGTTTTGCCCCCTGAGTGGATTTGGTCAACCATATTGATGACATGGCGCGCTTAGTTGGAATTTTATTTATTTTTTATTTATTTAATTACACGCGTGGCATTTTTATTAATATTTTAATATTTAATATTTTTTTATTTTTTTTATTTTATTATTTATTTTTTTTTATATTTTTTATATTTTATTTTTTATTTTTTTTTATTTTTTTTAATTTTTTTTTTAATTTTTTATTTATTTATTTTTAATTTTATTTTAATTTTTTGTTTTATTTTGTTTTATTTTTTTAATTTGTTTTTATTATAATTTTTTTAATTTTATTCTTTTTTTTTATTTTTTTTCGTTTTTATTTATATATTTTTTATATTTATATATATATTTTTTTTTTCGTTTTTGGACCTAATTTTTATTTTTAATTCTATTTTAAACAAATTGTTCTTTTAAAAATTAGTTTCATTATACTAATCCATTTATTTCAATTTATTACCATACTAATCCATTTATTCTCATACTAATTTCAATTCAACAATACTTATGAGTGATTTATTACCATTATAACTCCACTCATCAACCATCTTTATAACCTCTCTCCACTTCTTTTTTTTTTCGTTACAATATTGTTTCATTTCTTCTCCATTGTTTTCAATACTCATCAACCATCCAAAACTCAATACAAAGCATACTCATAACACAACAATACCACACACCTTAATAAACAAGAATCTCAAGCTCTCATCACTCTCCACATCCTCATGAAAATGGTAACTTGCTACTGCCATGTTCACACCATAAGTTGGTAACTTACTATATCATTATCCTTACAGACAAACATTTGAATGTGAAAACGTCATTTATTGATGATAAAGTAAGCAAACAAAAACATCAAAGCCCTACAGACAAACATCACTACGTCTTGGGCAGAACGTAGGATTTTACACAAACAGAAAACAAAGGCAATTACTCTTGATGGGTCACTTGGATGACTTTCTCAGACGACCAATTGCATAGACTTTTACCGGGAGTGCAGGGGCGGATCCACTCATCCATGTCGCAATCACTATCCCCCTCATCATCAATGGCATTAACCCGATTAAAAAAGACACCAGCACTTGTGAACTGGACTGGACCATAAAACTTAGGAGGCTCTTGAACACGTGCTTCTTTGAAAGAAGACATTTAAACTTCTGGCTGATTTACCACCTCGGGTTGATTAACCACCTCAGGCTGACTGATCACTCTTGGAGGCTCCTCAGGAATTTTCACGGCTTCAAAGGCTTGGCACAGAGTCTCATGTATTTCACCATCTGACTCCATATACTTGAAGGTTGATAGGTGACTCACCATGATGTCTTCCTCACCACAGACTGTCACAACATGTCCATCCACCATATATTTCAGCTTTTGATGCAGCGTGGACGTCAGTGCCCCAGCACCATGGATCCACAGACTATCCAATAAACAACTATAGGCAGGCTGAATGTCCATGATATAGAAAGTGGCTTCAAAAATTTCAGGACCAACTTTGATCGGCAATACAATTTCTCCAAAAACGGACCTCTTAGAACCATCGAACGCGCGCACCACCAGGTCACTTCCAAGTTAGGGTTGCTATTACCGACGAGATAATAGGGCACACACACAGCCTGCTATTACCGACGAGATAATAGGGCACACACACACAGCCTGCTATTACCGACGAGATAATAGGGCACACACACACAGCCTGCTATTACCTTACATTACATTCATATGTACTTATATATGTTACTTGTCAATCATATAACTGTTTATAGATACAACATCCTTATCCTCCCCTTACATGCACATTCATATGTTCTTTGTACAAAAAATTGTTCATACAAAAGGATAATGATATAGTAAGTTACCAACTTATGGTGTGAACATGGCAGTAGCAAGTTACCATTTTCATGAGGATGTGGAGAGTGATGAGAGCTTGAGATTCTTGTTTATTAGGGTGTGTGGTATTGTTGTGTTGTCAGTATACTTTGTATTGAGTTTTGGATGGTTGATGAGTATTGAAAATAATGGAGAAGAAATGAAACAATATTGTAACGAAAAAAAAAAGAAGTGGAGAGAGGTTATAAAGATGGTTGATGAGTGGAGTTATAATGGTAATAAATCATTCATAAGTATTGTTGAATTGAAATTAGTATGAGAATAAATGGATTAGTATGGTAATAAATTGAAATAAATGGATTAGTATAATGAAACTAATTTTTAAAAGAACAATTTGTTTAAAATAGAATTAAAAATAAAAATTAGGTCCAAAAACGAAAAAAATATATATATATATATAAATATAAAAAAATATATAAATAAAAACGAAAAAAAAATAAAAAAAAAGAATAAAATTAAAAAAATTATAATAAAAACAAATTAAAAAAATAAAACAAAATAAAACAAAAAATTAAAATAAAATTTTAAAAAAAAAAAAAAAATTTAAAAAAATTTAAAAAATAAATAAATAAAAAATAAAAAAAAATAAAAAAAAATAAAAAAAAATAAAAAAAAATAATAAAAAAATAAAAAAATAAAAAAATAAAAAATAAAAAAATATTAAATATTAAAATATTAATAAAAATGTCACGCGTGTAATTAAATAAATAAAAAATAAATAAAATTCCAACTAAGCGCGCCATGTCATCAATATGGTTGACCAAATCCACTCAGGGGGCAAAACGAGGGAATCTACAAATAGCAGGGATGAAATCTGTGTTTTTTTTTTTACAGGGTTGTTTTTGGGATTTCGCCTATATGGCAGGGGCCAAAAGGAGTATTAACCCAAAAAAAAAACATAAGACAAGGATTTGTCACTAATACTTAAGCACACATGAGTCCAATTTTTAACCACATTATAATTATGTTTTGATTACTTGAAGTAAATTATCATGATTATTTTTGCAAATTATAATTTGATTTTGATTACATTAAATATGATTTTTTTTCAATGAAAAAGATATTTTTTTAAGTAGTTCAATTCTAACCATGTTTATTAAATATTATACTACATCCGCTCGACAATTATTTTTTAGATTCATTGAATAATTAATATATTTGATCAATTTATAAATTAGATACATTGATTATTCTATGATCCAAAAAGAAACATTTTCTCTTATATAAAAAAACGGAGATAGTATTATATTTTTTAAATAATTAAATATAGTATTTATTTCATGTTTTACTACTAACACTTAACATAAAATACCTAAATGGTCACTCTATAAAGGGTATCCAAAACTCAATTTTAACTAGTTATAACAAATCTCCAACTAGGTCTAACAATTATCACCATTTCCAAAGAGACCAGTCCACACCCTTGCCCATTACTTGTTTCCAACAAGGGTAGGGTCACACTCACGATGGAAGAGAAAGAAGAGGTCTGTCAATGATGGCATGGCAGCCAAATCAAACTGCAACAAGAGGGGTGCGAGAGGCGAAATGGATTTATTGCTGTAACGGTACGAGTAGAACACTATAATATAATAAATCTAGATCGTTCGACCTCAAATTGACGTCCGATATTATTTTATCAGGTGAAACCAAATTCAAAATCTAAACCATCAAATCTTAAATCAACAATCAAGATTGGTGAAAATGCTACATCATTCAAAGAAGACATAATTTAGTAACTAAAACATTTTCAAAAAGACTCGCCTTTTCTACGCACAATCACTCCCAACCAAAAGCTTAAAAGAATTGCGCAGAAAGGAACTCAGATATTCAAAATGTCAATCGCTGTTTCATTCTTGCTGTATACAGATAATCGCTAACTGTTTGAAAGCTACTTACCCAGCTGGAATGTCAGAAATGAATTTATGTCAAGTATATCTAAGATCTTGGTCTATGGCAAAGTCTTCGCAAGCGAACTCTTTCCTACAAATACAAAACATAAAAAAATTATAAATTACCCGAAATGGTTAACACAACAAACAATGCATAGATAATACCCACCTCAGTGTCGTCGTGATCATACCGAATTAGGATATGACACCTGCAACCCCGGATATCATGCATTCTCCTCTGGATCTCTAAAATGTGAGCGTCATAGTAGATTGCTTGATCTCTCCTCTCCTAAAAACGCATTGAAACTGTCGAGTTAATTTCAATTTAATTATATCATGTAATGTAACAGCACTTTGGAGAGAAAACTTTGGCTTGTATCACCTGGAAGCATAGGACAGGGTCTCCGGTTTTCAGGCTGGAACACTCTGAATTTTCAAACGGAACTGAACGTTCTCGGACAGAAGTTTTTATGTTGACCCATTCATCTTCCTCAGCTCCAAATCCAACAAATCTGACTTTGACTTCCTTTAACAAAAAGGCAAAACAATATAAGTTGGCAAAATCTAGTATATACCCTATAAGGGGAAAATCGGCGGCAGCTCAAGCCTAAGAACATGTAGCTGCTAAAACTTACAGCTTCGCCCGTGCTAAGAAATCTGTGAGCAAGAAACGACTCAACATCATACCTGCAAGTAAACAGGGACCGGAAGCACTAGTCACTTGAACAGATAGAACCATTTTTCAGTTTATTTTGTGTGTGTATCGATAACATCACAAGAGCTAATTTTATGGATGGCCATCAAGACCGGATTTCAGTATATAATAATCTTAACGATCCATGTATAGTCGTGAAAAGATCGAAGAAAAAATAAAGGATAATATAGATCAAAAGAGCCTCACAATTTTTTAGCGTGTCTGATAAGTATGGATTAATATCAGCGTGTGGATTATTATAGAATAGAGAAAGGGTACAAAGATAATACTTTTTTTATCAAAACTTTTAAAAGAGATTAAAATATAAGTTAACTGCAATACTGCGTATGTGCTCACCATGCCTCGTCTTTTGAAGACCTAGCTTCAAATTCCAACTTTGATGGGTCTCGGACAATTTCTCCTGCAAAAGACTCATTTCAGATTCAACATCACTCGAAATGCAACACAGCCAGGCAGACACCAAAGGCCCAAGCACGTCAAACCAGCTTTGTCAATCGCGGATCGCGACAAACAACAGTTTGTTCAAACTTCCCTATGAGCCAAACTGTTATAACACTTCTATATCCACAATTCAACAACAACTTGTACTAAACCATATATCACCGAATAATAGCACTCTGTTAAAATCCCACTACATTGAAGCCGCTAACTGATAAAACTGCGTCAAACATAAACTAAACAACCTAGTATCAACTTTGCCGCAAATGATACACGAGACAAGGATACGAAATAATCTTACCATAGCCATCAGAACAATTGAAAACGGCATAAGAAACAAACTATCGTAATTCGTAAAGAGTCTCACCTTGTTTACATTGAAGTCCTTGAGGAGAAATCAATTCATTTTCAGGTACTTGCGGCGATTCCTGGAGCCTAGTCTGAAACCAACTCTCTATCTAAAAAATTCCCACCAAAATAAAGCAACAACAATTAAAACCTATGAAACACAAACACACAGACACAAACACCAGACACGACACCAACACGTCTGACACAGATAATAATTTAAAAAATAAATAAATAAATTGAACCTAATCACAAGTGTCATTGTTAGTTTCGGTGCTACAAAAATTAAAAATAGTTTTTCAAGAAAAAACAAAGACAAAACATAGTAACCTCGGTCCATTTGACAAGAGGTTTCCCAGCACGACCAGACGAATAACTGCATTTGAAACAAAACAGAAACCGTTTCTTCCATCATTTGTTAGAGAAAAAAAAAACAATAAACAAGGTTTGAGAAATGAAACAGACTTGAAACTTTTAGTCAATTTTTGGTAAAAATCCTGAGTCAACGATTGTCCTTTCGTTTCCCTTAGCACTTTCTCCATTTTCTCAATCTGTTTGAAAACATCAACGACAATTTCAATACAGAAAGAGTTGAATTGAAGAATGAGAAAAAATGAAAATGAAAAAACGAACCTCGGAATTGGTGAATCCGGTAAAAACTGATCTGTTGCGCGGACGCAAACGATCCATGGAGAGGTTTTTGTGAGAGAGTGAAGTCAAGTATAAACCCTTCCCTTTCTCTTCCGATTCAGGGGTTTCTCATTTCTTCCGAAATTTAATACTCTCTCCGTCCCACACTAAGTGATTTATTTGGAATAAAATGATGTCCGAAATATATGATCAATTTTAATTTTTAATACAATTTTTCCTATTTTATCCTTTAATTAATATTAATTTCATCATTTCCAATGCACTATAAAGGTACTTTAGTAAAAATATTATTCTTTCTTCTTTATTTATTTATTTTTCTTAATCTGTGTGAAAAGTCAATTGAATCACCCATTATGGGACGGAGAAAATATTTATTTTTTGTTTTTGCTAGAAAATTAAATATATATAATAAGAAAAATTTGCATGAAAATGCATCTAAATCTTTATTGTTAAAAACAACTAATGAAAAAAGAGAAAATTTTTAATTTATTATAAATTTAATTTTGTTTTAATTAGAATTATGGAAGGGTGGTTATTATATAGAAGAGAACAAATATTTTTATTTTTAATTAATAAAAAAATATTATTAAAGATTTTGTTATGTTTGTTCCTATCCAAGTATTTTTCATATATAATTAATTTTTTTGAAAAGGAAAAGACAATATTTTATTATTGTTTTTTAGCGGTCAACACAGCAGAAGAAGAATGTCTGTCCATAAGTCCGTTTCCCTTCACGTCTTTTACAGGCTTTAATTATTACTGTGATGGGATATTTATACTAGAACTCGTAAAGTTATAATGAGTTTAAAGATACTACAGTATAAAGAAATACTTTACACAAACATTCATAGAATATTTTAAAAGGTTAAATTATAATAATATTTTAAAAATAAAAGTGAGATGAATATGATACACGACTCTAGTTACTTGATATTACTAATGTAAAAATACACTTAATGTATATTCCTTTCTTTCTTTTCAATGATTAAATTGTTACATTTTATTTTTAAGTTGAGAAATAAAAGCTAAATTTGTTAATTCTGTGAACTGAATTTTAATTATGTATAATTTGATTTATTAGATTTATAAGTTAATTCGATTAAATATAAGATAATTGTGGAATTTTTAAACTCCAATTAAATTGTTTTTGAATTAAAATTTTAAATATATATTGAAAGTTGTGTATTTTTTTTAAGTTAGATTTTAAAAACGTTAAATTTTTATTTTATATTTTTTAAAATTTTAATATATTATTTTTAAAAAATATTAAGTTAAAATATCAAATATATATTTTAAAAACAAAGTTAAATTCCAATTTTATAATTTTAATTTATTTTTACAAAAATATTAAATTTATATATATATATATATATATATATATATATATATATATATATATATATATATATATATATATATATATATAATTGAACTTTAAAAAATGATTTTTAAGTCGCAGAACAAATAAGTTGAATCTAATGACTTGAACATAACGAATTAAATCGAGTTGTTTGTGTTGAGTTTTAAATTTTTTTAAAAAATTATCAAACTCAAATAAAGTTGTAAGTTGAACCAATTTTCATGAAATTTTTGTTACGTTATACGTCACTGACGATAGCCGTGGTGGTCACATTATTGATGTATGAGGTGGACCAGATTGTAAAATTGAAATCTAAAAATGAATAGCATTGCGCATCTAAATAATTGTGATATAATTATTAAAATATATTGCCCAAATAGAAGATTGTTGTAATATTTTATAATTTAAATCTTATTTGATTATTATATTTCAATAATTATTATGTGGGTATATATATTTTAATTATATTAGCTATTTATCAAAAATAAGAGTCTTAATTGATTAAGTGGTCTAATAAATTTAAAAGACTAATTAAATTTCTATTTAGTAATTAATTAATTAATTAATTGGATATGAACTCAAATATGAGTGGATGTCAGAATGACTCTATAAAAATAATGGGAACCCTAATTGACCATCACCCTATATATAGGCTATGATCCTCAATATACCGTACACAGACAGTATATCTCTTCTCCCCACCTGAAGAGTATTTAAGGCATTAGAAATACCGGTTAAAGGAGAACCATATAAGTCATCAGGTGTTAGTGGTTTGTCTTATAACTTTCAGAGTTACCGCCAACAGAAGCTTTCTCAATAGATCCAGGTATTCCTGAAATCTCTTATCTCATATACTAACACGTCGTAGATCCTGTAATTATATTCATGTTCGTATTATCTATTATATTCCACACTAAAGTATATGACATGATATGTAGAATATGAATATATGATTAATTGTTATTGATTTAATTTTCAACAATGATGTCATCCAATTCAATTTAACCTAGTTTAATATTTATTCAAGTTTGTCATCAAGATCGAATCATTCAATCTTATTCTTTAGAAAAACTATTGGAAATTATGGACAATCAATGCCCATGGGAGTGTTCCAATATGAGAAGAATATATTGAGAAGAATATATCTTATATCTAGTTTAATTTTGATGAAGACAAAGACTATCAAAGAAGAAAAGATTCAAAAGTGACGTGCATATTAATGATGAAATTGATCAAGAAGGTTGAACATAGAAATTCAAATGAATATTTGAGACAAGTGAACATAACTAAGGTACTCATTGCAATGCATACTATATTACTTTAAATTGCTCAGAATTTCATCTTCCACTTCATCTAAAAACCTTCTTGCATCATCATGCATGATTATCTAAAAACCTTCATCGTCTAATTCTTGTTACAAGCGTTTGTACACAAAGTTGTGTGAGAATATTGTGATATTCATTTGTCTCCATGTTGATTATATGATTGATCATTAGCAACGAGATGAATGTAATTTTACAAACAAAGAGGTTTCTAACTTCCACATTCAAGATGAATGATCTTGGACTAGTTGACACACTTTTAGGGATCAAAGTAAAGCAAAATAGTATGGGTTATGAACTTAGTCAAACACATTATGTTGAGAAAGTGCTTGATAAATTTAAACACTTACGCTTTAAGAAAGTGGTCACTCTACTTGATTCTAGTGTCAAACTTCAAAAGAATGATGGGAGAGTTGTGCCTCAATTGGAATATGCAAGTGTATGCAATGTACTATAACTGACATAACATTTGCAATTAGTAAAATGATTAGATTTTACCGGCAATCCAAATGGTGAGTACTGGAAGGCCATTATTATAAATTTTAACTATCTTATGAAAACCAAAAATCTTGGTTTCGTTATAGTATATTTCCTGCCATATTGGAAAGATATACCGATGTAAGTTTGATATCAAGTGCTGAATATCATAAATCTGCATTTGGGTGGATATTTAGACTAATTGGGGGTGCAATTTCTTGGAAAAGCAAGAAACAAATATGGATCACTCTCTCAACCATAGAATTAGAGTTCGAGGCTCTTGCTTCTGCTAGTAAAGAAGTTGAACGGTTGAGGGATTTTCTGTTGGAATTTTGATTGGCTAAAGACAATGTTTCAAAGGTGTTGATACATTGCGGTAGTCAAACCACTTTAACTAAAGCATACAAAACGTGTATGGCAGAAAGTCAAGACACATAGGACTTAGACATTCCTTTGTGAGAAAATTGATCAAAGATGAAATGATTTCACTCACCTATATACGGACAAGCTATAATTTAGTTGATCCATTTACGAAGCCACTGGCCAGAGACTTAGTAAAAACAACCTCGAGAGGCATGGGGTTGAAACTCCTTGAGTAAAAGTTCCGACAGTGACGGCAACCCGATCTTACGTTAATAGAACATTAACCTCAAGATTCAATGGGTAACAACAAGTCGTTGATTTGGATATTTGTCAAACATTTCGTGATAATGTTGACCTTTAAAATGAGTGTTGAGCTTTTATTTATACTCTTAATGAAGTTCAATACCGAGGGTATGTGTTTCATGGAAAATGATACAATATGAACTTAACCTATGTGAATTTCAAGATGGTGCTGTCTCAAAGTGAGAGTTGGAGTTTCTCTCACGAAAAATTCATGAAACAAGAAAGCATATGGCCATAAATAAGTGTTAAGCGAGATATGTAGGGGAAGAACCCTTAAAGAATATGTGTAAGGTGACGTCGGTCTAATCACATGGATTAATGGTTTAAAAGTATTGCTACCTAACATTCTGATTAGACTTTGCGTTGTTCTTACTAAGGTTAAGTTTTAAATCGAAAGATACCTAATTGTATTAACATTCTTTATACCTTTTTTCTGGAATTAGACTTGTCATTATTAGAACAAGTGAGGGATTGTTGGCAATTATGGACAATAAATGCCCATGGGAGTGTTTCAATATGACAAGAAAAATATTAAAGTGAAGATTAATTTTTGAATTCAGAAATAGGCAACACTTGTGAAGTGTCGCATTAGGTTTAAATTCAGAAATAGGCAATACTTCATGAAGTGTTGCAGAATGCAAAACAGTGCAACCTTTGAAAACTATTGTTGTATGCGAAATAGTGCAACACTTGGTAAAAGTGTTGTTGTAGGCGAAACAGTGCAACTTTTGAAAAATGTTGTTATAGGCAAAACATTGCAACATTTAGCAAAAGTGTTGCTGAAAGTTTGTGTTTCATCAAGGATGGCAACCTTATGAAACAACACCAGTTTGCCCTATAAATTGAGCATTATGAATTCAGAAAAAATAGATTAACAAAAAACATACACCCTCTTCACTAAAATTCCAGGCACTCTTCGCTACATTCGAGTTTTCATCGCTCTTGCGCAAACTCGAGTATAGGATGAATTATCTTGGGTATTCCTGCGTTCCAACTCTAAGACATTTAAGAGTGCTTAAAATATTTTTAAAGAAAGTGATTTCGTTCACAATTTTAACCTCGATTCATTCGGTTTAAATTAATTTTCTAACAAAAATATAACCCAATCCATGATAAGATAAATAAAAAATATGTAAGTGTCTCTCTAGCTCATAGATACATATGATCACAACCAAAACAAGTTAAAGATCTCAAAACTCCCATCTTAGAATAATTTATCAAATTACTATGAACTCGTTTAATACTTCAAGCACACAAACAAACAAGGAAATGTAAAACGACTATGTTAAATGCATCTCAAAATGTTCAAGAAAGTTCATCGACTCAAAAAGACGAGATAAAAAAACCTAAAGATAAAGTAATTAGCATAAAAGATGTGAAAAATAAACTTATTCTTATCTTAAGAAAGATTCTAAGTTTTCTAGTTTTTGTGGTGGTGCAAAGGATGTTGGACGCAAACTTATGTAGAAGGATTGGTGTACTCCTAGTATGCTTTTTATATGAAAGTGTTGCTTATAAAAAAAAAATGATGAAAAGAACAAAAGAAACTTTCCAATAAAAAAGATGAAGTTGGCAAGAGTTAAAAAAGAAATAAACTAAAGATTTTTCTTCCAAAACAATCATAAAAACTAGTAAAAAAAACACTTCTTTGATATATTAAGTGCACGCGCCATTTCAAATGGCGCATCCTTTATATTTTTTTTTGTTTTAATAATTTTGCTTAATGGGTGGATGAGAACCACATTAAAAAATGTCATTAATTATAAAGTGTTGTACCCCAAATTTTGACCACTCTTAAAACTTAGATTATTAACGTACCCAGCGTCCTTACAAGTCCTTCGGTCACCCTCAATGACCTAAACAGTCAAGGGGACCCCTTTTTTATTTCTTATTCTGTCTTAAGGAGTTTGATTTTACATTACAGGTTTGGTTGTTATTTTAGGATCTATAGTTTTTTTAATTATTTAACATTCAATTTTCATTAGAAAGAAAATTAGGACTAATTTACTAGGAAAAATTTAATAGGCCTACTATTAATATTAAAGGGTATAACTTTTATTATTATTAGAAATGGATGGGTTTTTTAAAATTATTATTAAGTTATGTTTTTAGGAACTATTAGTATTATTATTTCAAATGGTTGGAATGACCTATTTGGTAAGGACTTGAGTGTAGGGAGTTGTGAGCGTGAGAGGTCATGAATTCAAATCTCATCTTGTCCAATATTTATTTATTTTCTCATCTATATGTTTCTAACTTTATTTTCTAAACTACAAAAAATTACAAAAATTGTATTTTTCATTTTTTATTAATTTATTTTTGTATTTATAAAATATGTTTTTTTAAAAAATAATTATTTTTCACTTTTTCACTTTTCTATTAAAAAATAGTCAAAAAAATCATAAAATAAAAAAGATTTGAAAAGATTTTATTCATATTTTCAAATATTGCGTTTTGGGATTGGATTTTTATTTTTAGAAAAAATCAATGTAATTAGTTAAATATATCCATAACCGAAATCAAATCAGATCTGATTTAGCGTTTTGATTATATTAATTAATTTTTGATCTTTTGCTATTTCTATTAACCTAATTTTTTTTGTATAAATGGTGTCTATTTCTTACAATTTTAGAGGGGACTCGAACAGACACAATTACACAGGGTTTTGCACACAAATTTTTTATAAAGTTTTACAAAGTCCTAAACATAGGGTTCTTAATTTTTTTCAAGAGTCTTGAATCTTTTTCAGAGTTCTTTTGTTTTACTCTAATTTATTTTTCGACCAAATGATGATTCTCTAAAGGTTTTCTTTTCAAAATTGATTTTATATATTTTTAAATATAACACAAATATTATTTCTCAAACATTATGACCAAATATAATAGTCTATGATATGCACGATGTAGCATTCATATAATGAATTATTGGTAAGTCAAAAATCAAGTATTGTAAATTAAAAAACTAATATAATTATATGATATCATCACAAGACTTTCTAGTGTCTTTAAGGCATATACATACTTATTTAAAGTCACTTTTTTTTCTTTTCTAATACACCTCTGCATAAACAAATGAAGCATACTCCCTTACTTAATTTGGAGCTTATATTTGTCAGAATGATTTTAACCTCTAATCACATTATTGTTAAAATTCATTTTAAATATGTATATGCATTTAAACATATTCTATACAGTATCAAATAAATCAATTCGAATGGGTGCACAGATATCTTATAACTTTGTTCTGGAAACTTATCATAAATTTGGTTATTTTTGTATTTATAAAATATGCTTTTTTAAAAAATAATTATTTTTCACTTTTTCACTTTTCTATTAAAAAATAGTAAAAAAAATCATATAATAAAAAAGATTTGAAAAGGTTTTATTCATATTTTCAAATATTGCGTTTTGGGATTGGATTTTTATTTTTAGAAAAAATCAATGTAATTAGTTAAATATATCCATAACCGAAATCAAATCAGATCTGATTTAGAGTTTTGATTATATTAATTAATTTTTGATCTTTTGCTATTTCTATTAACCTAATTTTTTCTGTATAAATAGTGTCTATTTCTTACAATTTTAGGGGGGGCTCGAACAGACACAATTACACAGGGTTTTGCACACAAAATTTTTATAAAGTTTTACAAAGTCCTAAACATAGGGTTCTTAATTTTTTTCAAGAGTCTTGAATCTTTTTCAGAGTTCTTTTGTTTTACTCTAATTTATTTTTCGACCAAATGATGATTCTCTAAAGGTTTTCTTTTCAAAATTGATTTTATATATTTTTAAATATAACACAAATATTATTTCTCAAACATTATGACCAAATATAATAGTCTATGATATGCACGATGTAGCATTCATATAATGAATTATTGGTAAGTCAAAAATCAAGTATTGTAAATTAAAAAACTAATATAATTATATGATATCATCACATGACTTTCTAGTGTCTTTAAGGCATATGCATACTTATTTAAAGTCACTTTTTTTTCTTTTCTAATACACCTCTGCATAAACAAATGAAGCATACTCCCTTACTTAATTTGGAGCTTATATTTGTCAGAATGATTTTAATCTCTAATCACATTATTGTTAAAATTCATTTTAAATATGTATATGCATTTAAACATATTCTATACAGTATCAAATAAATCAATTCGAATGGGTGCACGGATATCTTATTACTTTGTTCTGGAAACTTATCATAAATTTGGTTGAGTGAAATTTTGTTCACTAGATGTACCCAAAAACACCGGTCGTGGTTTGTCTTCCTCTAGGACAAAAAACTATATCTCAGCAAGACAATTTGTCTCTGCTATGTGGTCTTGGTTGAACTAAAAAATTCGTCAATGCATACAGAAGATAATTCTAAGATGATTCTAGTATACATGCGAGAAAACCAGAAGGTACAAACGCAACTAGAAAATCAAAGGGTGTATACAATTCAAAGGTATCCACAGACAACAAAATCGTACTGAGAAAATTGAAATAAAATCAGGAAGAGTAAAAGTCAACGCGGAAGATAGAAACAAATCATGCAACCGTTAAATCGCAATCTATACACGGAACCTCCAAGCACCACTGTCGTCGAAACACATCCTTGCTCCAACTGACGCCGCCGCAAACCAACAACACAATCGTGCAAGACCGAATCCCACCGTCCGCCCATCACCACAGCGACAAAACCCCAGTGGGCCACACTCAATCCGTCGCGCCGCCTTCCTCAATGGAGACGCACAGAACCGCCACCACCACTGCACGACGTCGGATTGCAGGAATCACGTTCCAGATCCCGAGCAGGGGTGTTCAACTTGTTGTCTTTTTCCATTTTTTTCTGATGATCATGTTTGTTGTTTTGAAGGTAAGATGTGGATTGTGGCTTGTGTGGGTTCCGTGTTTGTGATTGAGTTGTGTTTGAAATAAGAGGAATAAAGGATACAAGGAAGAGGGCAATATAAGAACACACGTGGGATGGAAAATAGCTGAGAGGGGTGGTACCTTCATCTTTCCAACAGGTAATTCAAGATTTTTTTTGTTATAATTATTATTTTGTGTATTCTAGAATTAAGTTATATTTTATTTAGGTATGTTATCTCCATTTTTCTTCACACCCTATGATTTTACTAATCTAGTTGAACTTACACCCCTAATTTCTTTTTTTATTTATATTATTAATCATGGATTGGAATTATAGATTAGTTCCTTAATTAAAATATTAGAAATGAGATAATTAAAGATTTCGGTTGTTAATTAGGTTGATAGTAATAATAATTATCTAGTGCAAAATTAATTTACTAACTCGAATAAAGATAATATATATATATATATATATATATATATATATATATATATATATATATATTAATGATAATTGCTTAAATGATGGATTAAGGAGATTAATCAAGAACAGATTTAGATGAGCTTTGAGGTTATCTAGGGATAAGTATTAGGATTTTAAGGTTAAGGGTTTTGATGTATTTGACTAAAAAATAACTTAATAATTAATTAGACCATAAAAATAATAAAGTAGTTTATTATAATAATTACAAAGAGTACAAAAAGAAATTAGTAGTTTAAACTGGAGTTTTATGATTCTATATGATCGTACCTGGATCAGACAGTTGTTCAGTGGCCAGCAACGTCGTACGGACTTCAGCTCCGGTGATGATGATACGGCGGAGGGGGGGGGTGTACCTGCAAGGTACTCCGACACTCAAGTAAGAAAGGGGAGTAAGAAAGTACAGAAAAACAAGTGAGAGTTAGAATACGTTGTGTAACCTGACCCTCTCAAGTGAGAGGGTATTTATAGAGAGCCCACAGCGCGGGGCCAACGGTTACTGGCACTGGGCTGGATTGTAAGGCCCAATCCAAGTAACTGCCAGGGCTTACGTGGCATAGTGAGACCAGCACGTGGTCTTCGCCCTGGTGTAACGGTCCCTAAATCTCCGGAAGTAGGGCAGACCGATTCCTTCGGGAGTGGGAAGTTACAAGAGAACGTGTCCTCGTGGGAAGGAGTACGTGGGTGTCGGGGAGAGGTGTGCCCTGCGGGCTATGTACTTCTGCTCGATGGTCTCTGCCTCGCGTGCCCGACGTCAACGGGAATTGGTACGTGCCCGACACGGAGGTGATATAGGGCCTCGTTGGGCCTTCGTTGGTCATTGGGTTTGGGCCTGCCCGACGGTAGGGCAGGCACTGGCCCAGTCCAGAACAGGAGCCCCCCAAGTCGTTGCTCTGAGGTGTCAGAGTAATGACTTAAGGGCTAGTGCTATGTCAAGGACGTATCCCGTCGGGGAAGGGATTTTAGACGAGGAGCGGTTGGTCAAATGAGAAGAAATAAATCACTCTGCTCGGGCTAGATTGGCCGCGGATGAGCGACGTCGCGGGGATACGGGAATTCTGAAGCGAGGCAAATGGAAGGACGCGTGTTGGGGAATGAAATGACGCGCGTGGGGAAGCGTGTGCCACGTGTCACACCTCGTCATTCCCTAGGGCGGCTACGCTAGGGTAGCGTAATTGATTGCCTAAGAAATCCTTGAGTCCCGTAAGGCCCTTATAAATAGGGGTCATCTCGTCTCATTTGCACTTTTGCTCCCCCTTTGCTCAGACTCTCTCTCTTCCTTCCTTCTCTATTTCGCCACCGTACGCCGCCACCAACTGCCGTGCCGGAACCCTACCGAAAGTGTATTTCAAGTAAGTTTCTCTCTTTTTTTCTCCTTTCGTTTGCGTTTATAGGGTGGTTTTATGGTGAACTGATGAAGTTCTCATGGAAATCACGAAATCTTCGGCGAAAACGGCGGGATTTCTTAGTTTCTTATTGCATCTCGCGGGGAGAAGGGATGAATATACCGGGGACACGAAGGATGTCCCGAGGACACGAGATGAAACTCTCGGGGTCCTCGCCAATATCACTTTTGTGTGAGGGAATCCTCCCAAAGCGGCATACCGGTGACCCGAGGATGGTCGCGGGGACGCTCGTCGGTTGTAGCGGGGACGTGGCCGAGCGCGACAGTCTCGAGATCTCGACGCTCCCTCTTTGCCCTTTCACTTGAACATCGGTGGAGGGGTGAATTTGATATGGATCATCGAATTCACTGTTTCCTTCTGCTTTTCAGGTATATGGAAGCTTTGTCCGTTTATGTGGTCGTGGGATCGTTGGACGTTGACGACCAGCCTGACTCTCCAATGGCGCCAATCACTCGTGCCGAGGAACGTCCCCTCGCGGAGTGGGTTAACGACGAGTCGTTAAACATGGCTTCCCAGTTCATCGATAGGGACGAAGACGATATTTTTTGCACAGTCGAGCATCGGCTGGTGGGCTCCTCGAAGTCGTGGAAGGTGTTCCAGCCTCAAGCACACCTTCGCATCTGCTCGACATATCGAGGGACGAGGTTCCCTCTCTATGAGTTCATGTTCGACGAGGCGGGGTGGCGTTTGCCCTTTACGGATTTCCAATAAGCGGTGTTCATTTGGTTGCGCCTGGCGCCCTCGCAACTCCACCCTAACTCCCTCGCTTTTATCCGAGCTTTCGAGCTCGTTTGTAAATATCTCCGAATCGGGGCAACCGTGCCTCTTTTCTTTCGCATCTTCCACCTCCAGCGACAGGTCTCCGACGGCAGACATGGTTGGGTGTCTTTTAAATAAACGAGCAGCCTCTTCCACACCTACCTGGACTCTGTTCGGGACTTTAAATACCAATATTACATCGTGAGGCCGGTCACGCTTGAAGCCGTGAATTCAGTGTATCGCCGAGTTTCCCGCGAAGTAGACGGGCAGACGGAGGAGGTCCTCGAACCGAGATTCCCCTTGTTCTAGACGGAAGAACACTTCAAAAAGGGGACGGACAGCTACAAAGTCAGTCCTGGCCGTCTTGACGAGGGGGATCGCCTGGTCTATGAGAGAATAGTCGCTTTCGTCAACGGTTTCAACAAAGCCAAGCTCGTGACGATGGACGGGGAACTCGTTCGGGGAGACGACGGGCAGGTGTTGACGAAGCGTCGTCTAATCAATACGAGGGCCCTCCTCGAGACATTTTCCGATGAGGATGCCCTCGAGCTGTTAGGTGGTGAAATCCTCTTCGACTTACTTTTTTCTTCGCGTCCTGATCTCCGGTTTACTGACATATTTATTTTCTTTTTGCAGGCAAGATGTCGGATGCTGAGGAGCGTATCAAGAAGCTGAAAGCTTCCCGTATATCGAAGAAGGGCGGCAAAGGCCGCATCGAGCAGCTCCGATCGCAGGTCCCCGTTCCAACTCCGGCAACTGGGGGTTCTTCTGGTTCTCCCCAGGACAACTACTCCCCCAGTACTCAGCCCTCCCCAAAGAGACAACGGCTTGCTAATCATGTGGACGTCGACCTCACCGAGAACGAAAGTCCCCCTGCAGTTTAATTTGTGCTCCCACCTTGTCACTCGAGGCCGAACTTCTTCACGGGGAACAATTCCCTATGCGTTGGTGCCCCCGAAGCTCAGACCATCTTGGGTATCGACAGGGTTTCTCGGAGAAGGGCGCTGGTGGAGGACGTGTCCACGGTGATGTGGTTCTGCGCTGCTGCCTTGGTTCTGAACGACGAGGCATGCCCAGAAGACGAGCTGAACAGGTTGCGAGAGAGTTTCAGGTCCATCTCAGCTGAAATAGAGAAGGCGGGCAAGGAGCTGGCTGACTGCAAAATCCAGAACCAGGCCCAGATTGAGCTTCAAGGGAAGTTGGAGGAGAGGTTGAAGAATGTCGAGGAGGAGAGAAAACGTCTCTCGGCGAGGAAAGTTGAGCTGGAAGGGTCTGTTCGCCAGGCTGAGGAGGAGAGGGAACGTCTCTCGGCGAGGAATACCGAGTTGGAAGAGGCTCTTCGCCCTGCTGAGGAGGAAACCGAGGAGGATAGGTTGTTGACCTTGCAGGCAGCGCTGATAGCGAAGCTCAGGGAAGCCAAGCAGGACAACCTCGTGGCGGCTGACATAGGTTTCCAGAATGTCGTGGAGCAGCTTCGGGTTTTCAACCCCGACTTGATAACTGAAGGAACTGACCCCGACTATGAGGTGGTCGATGGTCAGATCGTGCAGCCGATGCAAGAGGACGAGGTCGGCGGAGGGGCAGAAGAGCACGGGCAGCCAGAGGGGACCGTCGCCGATTAGGTCCTTCCTTTCTTGTTTTGTTTGGCCTGCGAGCCATTTTATTTTTTGATGCCTATGCCCGGCCTGCGCGCCAGGGGCTTTTTGATATTTGTCTATAATACCTGTACAATGGGCTTCTGCCCGCTTAAACCAATTTCGTTTATCTGCTCATGTGATTCTTGTATGTTTTCGCTTGTGTGTGATGTTATTGTATTTGCTATACTTTTTTTTTGCTTTTGTCTAAGTAATAGAGATTTTGGGGCTTGCTCGACTTCGATAATCCTCGATTACGTGGAGAGCTGGTCGAGTGGTCGGAAGTGTATTCCAACCTTCAACGAGGCTAAAAGCTCGGTCGAGGTCTTAGCTTCGTGGCGTGAACTTCCCATCGCGAGCTGGGTGTTCTGCCTAATTGGTACGACGACGACGGAGCTCGATCGAGGTGTCCTCGTCGGATCAAAGTGCTCGCGCACACACAATGCAGCCCTTGATCATCGTGTTTTGTATAGGGGTGTCGCGCTTGTACCCTAGTACGTCCCTGTAACCGCGATGCTAGTTTGTCGCGGGCAGTGCTTAAATGTAGTACTGTTTAAGCTTCTCAGCGTTCCATGGTCGAGCAAGTTCTTCCCCATACAGATTTTCGAGGAAGTAGGTTTCTGTCCCCGTTTTTGCGCGAATACGGTACAGGCCCTCCTAGTTCGCAGCGAGTTTACCCTCTCGCGAGTCTTTCTGGTTCCTTCATAGAACGAGGGTGCCTACCTGAAAATTGCATTTGATAACTTTGTCGTTATAACGTAAAGTTATTTTCTGTTTAAGTGACGCTTCACGGAGGGATGCGCCCGTCCTTGTCTCCTTGACGAAGTCGAGCTCTTCCCTTAGAGCCTCATTGTTCGCATCCTCATTGAGGGGGGCTTCTGTCCTCCTCGAGGGTTCCCTGATCTCCACGGGGATCACCGCTTCCGTCTCGTAGGTCAGACGGAAATGGGTTTCTCCGGTCGTGGAATGCGGGGTTGTTCGGTAGGCCCAGAGGACGATGTGTAGCTCCTCGACCCACCGTTGTTTGGTGTTGCCTAGCCATCGCTTTAATCCTCGGAGGATCACCCTGTTCACTGCTTCGGCTTGCCCGATCATTTAGGGGTGCTCGACCGACGTGAAGTGCTGCTTCGTGCCCAGTTTGGTGACTAAGTCTTGAAAGTTTCTGTCGGTGAACTGTGTCCCGTTGTCAGTGACAATGGCTTAGGGCACGCCGAATCGGGCGAGGATGTTCCTCTTGTAGAAACGTAGTATGTTGAAGGCCGTGATTTTGGCCAATGCTTCTGCCTCGATCCACTTCGTAAAATAATCCACCCCGACAATGAGGTATTTGTTTTGGTATGATCCCACGACGAAAGGTCCGAGGATATCCATTCCCCACCATGCAAATGGCCACGGGGAGGACAATGTTTTAAGCTCGCTAGGGGGAGCGAGGTGCATGTCCCCGTGTCGCTGACATCTATCGCACTTCTTGACGTGTTCCTTGGCGTCCTGTTGCATGGTGGGCCAGTAGTACCCTGCCCGAAGTGATTTACGGGCTAACGATCATCCGCCGAGGTGATGTGCATTGATTCCCTCATGGATTTCCTGGAGTATGCCGGGGACCTTGACCTCCTCGACACACCTGAGGAGGGGAATTGAAAACCCTCGACGGTATAGCTTATCCTCGACTATCGTGTACGAGCACGCCCGCCGCTTGACCATCCCCGCTTCCTTGGGATCTTCGGGCAGTTTGCCCATCGTGAGGTACTCGTATACCGGGGTCATTCAGCAATTGATGTCCCCAATGGCGTTCACATCCGCCGCCGGAACGGGTTTGTCGATGCTCGGGCGGGAAAGCACTTCTTGTATGACGGATTTGTTTCCACCTTTCTTCTTTATGCTTGCCAGTTTGGACAAGACATCTACTCGGGTATTGTGCTCACGAGGGATGTGGGTCACTTCCGCGGAGGCGAAATTCTTCATCTTTTCTTTTACCAAGGTCAGGTATTTGATGACGCAATCGTTCTTATCCTGATACTCCCCTCGGACTTGAGAGGCCACGAGCTGGGAGTTAGTGAAGATTTTAACCTCCTTGGCGCCGAGGTCCTCGACCAATCGAAGCCCGGCGAGGAAAGCCTCGTACTCTGCCTGATTGTTCGACGTCGGGAAGGATAGTTCGAGGGATACCTCGGTCAGGATGCCTTCCTCGTTTTCGAGGATAATGCCCGCCCCGCTTCCCTTCGTGTTGGATGCTCCGTCGACATAGATCGTCCACTTTTGGGATCCGTTGGTCGACGGCTCCGGGACGGTCATCTCCGCCACAAAGTCGGCCAATACCTGAGCCTTCAGGGCTTTCCTTCCCTCGTATCGGATGTCGAATTTGACGAGTTCGAGCGACCACCTGAGCATCCTCCCCACCATATCTGGTCGTCTAAGGAGTTGCCTTATAGGCTGTTCGGTCCTGACGACGACAGTGTGGGCTAGGAAGTAATGGCGCAACCTCCTGGCTACGGTGACGAGGGCCAGGGCGGCTTTCTCTATCTACTGATACCTGAGCTCGGGGCCTTGGAGGGTTTTACTCGTGAAGTAGATCGGTTTCTGCCCGTTCGGGGTTCCCGGATGAGGACGGCGCTGACCGCTTCACTCATGATCGCGAGATACAAGAACAGCGTCTCCTCGTTCTCGGGTCGTGAGAGGACCGGGGGTTGCGATAGGACTTGTTTTAGGTGAAGGAGTGCCTGTTCGCACTCCTCACTCCATTCAAATGTCGCCTTTTGTCGAGGAAGTTTGAAAAACGGGAGTGCGTATTGTACAAACTTGGCGACGAAGCGGGAGAGGACGGTGAGCATCCCATTCAATGATTGTATTAACACACATCCTCCATTTTCCATTATTCTTTTTGACGAGTACAACGTTGGACAGCCAGGTCGTGTACCTGGCCTCCGAAATAAAATTCGCCTCTAGGAGGTCTTTTACAGCTTTTTCAGCAGCCTCCGCTTTTTCAGGAGACTACCTGCGCCTACGTTGAACTATGGCCCTAACGACCGAATCTACTGCGAGCTGATGGCATGCCACCTCAGGGTCGAAGCCAGGCATCTCGGAGACGCTCCACGCGAACAGGTCAACGTTCTCCCTGAGGCATGTCTTCAGCTGCTTCTTCGCCAGGTCGGGGATCCCAGTGACAATCTTCACGTTACGGTCTGGATCGTCCCCGAGGGCGACGAGCTCGAAGTCTCCGTCCGGGATGGGGCGAGTTGGGTGGAAAGGTTGGTCGTTGTTTTCTTCCTGGAGGTCGAGGTCTGCTGCCCCGTGTTTATCGGGTTCGCCCAGGAACCTGCTGTCGAGGTCGACCGTGTTGACGCGCGGGAGAGGCCTCTGTTCGGTGTCCGTGGATGGCTTTGCTTCGGTCTTGGGCTTGGTGTCGATGGAACTCATGCCTTTGATCGCAGCGTCGAAGCACCTCCTAGCCGCGTCTATGTCCCCGTGCATCGTAACTACACGTCCCATGGCCGTGTAGTACTTCATCTTGAGGTGGACCGTTGATGGCACTGCTGTGAGTTCGACCAGGGTGGTCCTCCCGAGGATGCAGTTGTATAGGGATAGGCATTCGACCACCAGGAAGCGGGTCTTCACTTGGCGGGCGGTGTCTTCGGCCCCGAATGTGACCATCAGTTCAACGTAGCCCCATGGTCTGGTGGTGGTGCCGTTGAACCCCCCTGCAGATCTGAACCGACGTACGAGGTCAGATGTCTCTTGTCGAACTGGAGAGTCCCGAATAGATGGGCATACATGATGTCGACCGAACTTCCCTGGTCGACGAGGATCCTTCGAACGTCAAAATTCCCATCTGTGCCCTGACCAAGAGGGGGATGGTGGCGTTGGGCGCTCCGCCTGGGAGCTCTTCAAGGTAGAAGGTGATAGGGTTTGATTTCCCTTGCACCTTCTCGAGAGTAGTGGTCTTCGCCGATGTTACGGACTCCAGTTCGTCAAATTTCCGCTTGATCGACCCGACGGACACCTTCTCGTAACCACCCCTGGAGATGACCATAGTCTTGGGGAAACCTTCCCATGTACTGTGGGCAACGACAGGATCTTCATGGGGGCAGTTTGCCCACATGCTGCGAACTGCTTCTTGGCCCTCGATGCCTTCGGGAACAAAGAAGTCTTCGGGTCGAGTGACGCTGAGGGTGACCCGAAGCCGACTCTCGTCGGGAGGAGGTGTCGTTTCCTCGACGTTTTGGGCTTCCCGGGAACTGAGACGAGGAACGTCATTCTTCTGGGTGTATTTCTTTAAGTGTCCTTCCTTGATCAGGATCTCAATTGCATCTTTGAGATGGATGCAGTCCTCCGTGACATGTCCATGGCTCCGGTGGAACCTGCAATACTTGGACCTGTCCGTGTTTGATTTGGGGGTCGTTGGCTTCGAAAAGCGAACGCCTCCTTTAAGAAATTCTGAGTTGGAGCACTCAGAGAGAATTTGCACGCGGGGAGCGTTGAGCGGGGTGTATTCCGTGAACCGGCCAGCTGGTCCGCGCGGTTCACGAGGATCCTGGGGGCGATTTTCTTTCTTTCTTTCTCCTCCTCGTCGGGGAGGAGAGTCTTCTTCTTTGTGGCCGCGGGGGCCTTCCTTCCGCCTCGACTCAAGGACAATCTGCGCTGCCTCTGACTCCTCGAGCTCGATCTACGACTGAGCTCGTTGGAGGAGGTCCTCCAGACGGGGAGGTCTGCGGAGGCCCACGGACTTGGCAAAATCGGATCCAAAACGTAGTATGTGGATGATTAAATACTTATTCATGTCGTCGATCGTATAAACCTCGACAGCTTCCCTGTTAAATCTTTAATGTAATTCCTGAGAGATTCGTTCTTCCCCTGGAAGATGCTCTCTAGTGCAGCTTCCGTCTTCGGGTGTCGACGAGATGCTGTGAAGTGTTTGGTGAAGCGTTGTCTTAGTTGCTTCCAAGATGTGATCGACCCGAGTGCCAGACCCTTGTACCAAGTCATGGCCCCCTTCCGCAAGGTGGTGGGGAAAAGCCTGCACTTAATGGCTCGCCTGACATTTTTAAAGTCGAGCATGGCTTCAAAACTTTCGACGTGATCGTCGGGGTCGGCCAGGCCGTCGTAGGTCCCCAGTGGCGGGGGTTTCTCCATGCCCACATGGATTGGGGCGTCCATGATCTCCCATGATAGGGGGTCCTCTGGTCGTCATCGTCGCTTCCGGTCGGGGACCTCGAAGGGGATCGGTGATGTCGACCAGGTTCTTGTCGTGGAGGGGAATTCCTTGAACGGTTCCTCGACCTCTCCTCAGTGGTCTTGGTCTTCTTAGTAGTTGAGGAGGGCTTGGGTTCCTTCCGAGGCGGGGAACGATGACGCTTCTGGGAGATCGCCGACTGGGGGCGTTCGAGGCGTGGCCGACGGCCCTCGCGCACCGGCGAGGGGGTTCGAGATTCTTCGGAGGGAGTCCTTCGCGGGGAAGGAGAACAGCAAGGTGAAGGTGGGCGACGATGTCTTCGCGGGGAAGATCGTCGTGCCCGCCCTCGCTCGAGTGCTTCAATTCTGAGATTCTGGTGCATGATCAGCTGGTTGGTCTTATTAACCAAGGCAAATAGGGCCACGGTGCTCGAATCTGCATTAGGCGGAGGAGCAACTGGCCGAAAAACTGCTTGCTGGTCGTTCTGGCGGGCGGCATCGTAAGCCGTGTCTTGGGAGTCTGGGGAGGCGGTCTGCCCGTCTCTTACGTCGCCTTCTTCGACGTTGAGGGCAGCAGCGTCCTCACGGTGGTTTCTGTTCTCGAGTTGCGCGAGGACGGTGTCCAGAGCTTTGTTCGCAGACGGGTTATTGGCCATGCTGGTGATGAACGAAAGGGTTGCTTTGGTTTATCGTTGAAGGAAAGACGGGGAAGCAATGGCTCCCACAGACGGTGCCACTGATTGTACCTGGATCAGACAGTTGTTCAGTGGCCAGCAACATCGTACGGACTTCAGCTCCGGTGATGATGATACGGCGGGGGGGTGTACCTGCAAGGTACTCCGACGCTCAAGTAAGAAAGGGGAGTAAGCAAGTACAGAAAAACAGGTGAGAGTTAGAATATGTTGTGTAACCTGACCCTCTCAAGTGAGAGGGTATTTATAGAGAGCCCCCAGCGCGGGGCCAACGGTTATTGGCACTGGGATGGATTGTAAGGCCCAATCCAAGTAACTGCCAGGGCTTACGTGGCGTAGTGAAGACCAGCACGTGGTCTTCGCCCTGGTGTAACGGTCCCTAAATCTTCGGAAGTAGGGCAAACCGATTCCTTCGGGGGTGAGAAGTTACAAGAGAATGTGTCCTCACGGGGAGGAGCACGTGGGTGTTGGGGAGAGGTGTGCCCTGCGGCTATGTACCTCTGCTCGACGGTCTCTGCCTCGTGTGCTCGACGTCAACGGGAATTAGTACGTGCCCGACACGGAGGTGATGTAGGGCCTCGTTGGGCCTTCGTTGGTCATTGGGTTTGGGCCTGCCCGATGGTAGGGCAGGCACTGGCCCAGTCCAGAACACTATATATATATATATATATATATATATATATATATATATATATATATATTAAATTATTAATTAGTTTTAAGGATTAATTTTTCTCCTTAATATATTTTTAAAAATGAAAAAAAATAATTAATATTGGAATATTAATAGGGAATTGAGGGTTAATAATATTAAATTGGGATAATTAGGATGAGTTAATCTTTGTACAATAGCTGTTAATTAGGGGTTATAATTTAAAAATAATTAAATTTGAGTTTAATATAATAATGGATTTAACACAAATAAATAATTACCCAGATAATCAACATGATTAAAATACCAAAGCATGAGATTTAAATTAAGTGTTAGTGATTAATTCTTCTGAAATGAGGTAATATAAATAATAAAGAATATGGTTATGGGATATCAATCAATTTGAGAAATTATGGGATAGTTCTAAGGGGTAAATAAGGGATAAAAATGTGGGATAAAACTCTTAGAATCAAAGAGTATAAATTTAGGATTAGGGATAAGAGATAATAAATTTAAGGGTTTATTTATATAATATAATTATATAATTGATTTATTTTTATAAATAAATTAAAAGTGATAATTTTAAAAATAAAATTGGGATAGAAATTTGGGATAAAACTCTTAGAATCAAAGAGTATAAACTTAGGATTAGGGATAAGGGATATTAAATTTGAGGTTTTTTTTATATAATTTTATATTATATAATTAATTTATTTTGTTAAATAAATTAAAAAGGGATATATGGGATATCAAGGGATAATTCATGGGATAAAAATGGGATAAAGTCTTGGGATAAAACTCTTAAGATCCAAGAGTATAAATATAGGACTAGGGATAGGGGATAAAACTCTTAAGATCCGAGAGTATAAATATAGGACTAGGAATATGGGATAAAACTCTTAAGATCCAAGAGTATAAATATAGGACTAGGGATATGGGATAAAACTCTTAAGATCCAAGAGTATAAATATACGACTAGGGATATGGGATAAAATTTTGGGGATAGAAATTTGGGGATAAAACTCTTAAGATCCAAGACTATAAATATAGGACTAGGGATAAGGGATAAAGGATAATTACAACTTAAACATAAAGGGGTAAGGGATAAAACAATCAACCAACAAAATTAGGGAGGTGAACTACGGAAACTCTGATCCTTCAAAATTGAGGGTACGTAGGCATAGGGTTGTAAACCCTAGCGAGTACAATAATAATAAAAAACTTAGGGTTCCCCTCTTACATCTAAGTCTTCTCTGTATAATAATAAGGATTTTTGTAAATAGAATAAATAGTCAAACATTCAAGTAACAAGCAAACATACCCTAGACCTTATGGAGAATCTCATTGAGTACAATGGAGGTGAGGGGTGCCTAACACCTTCCACTCACTTAACCGACTCCCGAACTTAGCGTCTCTCCCTTAGAATTTAGGTTTTATCATTATTTTCCTGTCCCTTAGGATGAATAAAGGATGATGGCGACTCTGTCATTTTTGCCGGCCACGATAGTTGGCGACTCTGCTGGAGAGTCTTTAAAAAGAGAATTCATCCTAACCTTGGGTTTTAGGGTTCTTGTTTGTTTGCCTTGCTTGTTTACTGTTTTTAAATATATATCTTCTATGTTTTTATATATATTTTTGTTTATGTTATTTTATATATATATATATATTTATTTATTTATTTATTAATGTTTATTATATATTTATATCATATATTATTGTCATTATACATTGGTTGGGATATGATTATGTGTGAAGCTAAAACCCAAGCTTGGAATACAACCCTAGATTAGGACGTAGAACAGAAATGTTTTGGGGGGATGTGACATCCCAACAATTCATTGATGCTACACTCAAAAGAGATCCTCCAAAGGTGTCTTCATGGTAGGGCTAGCCCCTAACATAGATGATGATTTGGATGTGGTCCATGACTCTGGGAACCTTTAGCCTACCTTTATAAACTCATGGTGACCTTACGTATTCAACCCTCAAGGGTTGTTACTAGGGTCCCGCCTAGATGAGACTTATCCCGAAGGATTACCGTAGGAAGGCTTGCTCCTTCTCATGGTAAAACAAGGGTATAGTCCGTAAATCCTAGGGCTATTATGCTGCCAAAAATTGTATATCCTACATGTGAGGGGATTGGGTAGACTAAACTTAGATCCAAACCATTATAGGGAGCCTACCTTAGCTAGGTTATGTTTGCATATTACCTTACCTATCCCTAAAACTGTTTGGGTTTCCCATGCCGATCCTTATCCCTATCTATAAGGAGCCCTCTTAAACAAGGTGTCCTTATATTTAGCATTACCCTTAAACCCATAAGTGTGTGCTATATCTGTTTGGGTTTCCCATACCTATCATTATCCCTAGGGAACCTTCCTAGATAAGGGTTCCCTATGTACATAACTACCTTTAAACCCGTAAGGGTTTCCTTTGATCTGTCACTATCATAATGTGACACTTGCATTTCATCTAAAAAAATTTAGCATACCTAAAAAAAAAATTTGCATGCTCATGCATTTTCATACATATACATACATTTGTATACCCTTTCCGCTTTCGACCTTCCTCCAACTATCTAGCTAGCAGACTTCCTGATACTCACGAACAAACGGGAAGGATGTCTCAAGAAGTTGTGAAGGAACTCAAGAGGGGCAAGTACCATTAAAAATGAAGGTAACCCTTCACCATGCCAGCCTTAGGCCTACCCAGTGCTTCAAATATATCAACCTCAGATGATGCCTCTACAACAAAGTCTACAACACTATCTACTTTAAGACTTGCTCAAAGATGCCTCCTCCTAGTTATGATGATAATGCCCGATGTGAGCACAAAGTTCAAAAAATGATAGACCTGCAGTTGACTTTCGAAGGAGGAGTCCCCATTGGTGAGAGGCCAACCTTACTTTGACAAAGTGCAAGAACTTCAAGAAGTGTCTCCTAAATTCGGTGGATCAACAAGGAAGATCACCCCTAGGATCAATAGACTTTATCATTTCCAGTTGTAATTTCTTTTTTGTTAAGCGTTACTTGTATTTAAAAGTTGTACTCTTTGAGAAGTAATTTTAATAAAACGAGCATGCATATTTCTGGAATCAATCCATTCGTTTACACTCTCTTTCTATTACATCACTTGTAAAATAAAAATCAAAGCTTTTCCATTTCACTTATTCACTATTAACAAACTTAAGAAGAGAAGGATGTAATAAACAAATGAATTTGCTGATTTATGTTTTAATAGTAAGACCCGGCTGATGATGTAAGGCATTGTTTCACTTCCCAAACACTGGAGAAATAAGGAGTTAATCTGTAGTCAGCCCCCTCGAGCCAGAAGTCGGTGTTCTTTCTACTTTCGAAAAAACCTTAATCTTAACCAGGGGCAAGGTAGATTTCAATTAACTCAATCTCAAGAGAATCAGTCTATCTAAGCAAGGGGTTTAATCACATCCTCGTTCTCATGTACCTCATCAAATATCGAGGAAGCAAAAGTTCACCACAACTTCTTCCTCACATCATTCAACATCGAGGAAGAAATGGAGATAAAGCTCACAATAGCTAACATGGCAGTTACACCTTTCGAAGTCAAAAGCCAAAACACTCAAGAATTGTTCATCAAAAAAAAGAGGAAAAATCCAGCTAAGTCAAGAAGAAAAGAAAATACTAAAAAAGTTGACTTTGACTTAGGCAAAAATTAGAGTATCCCGATGGACCACAAACTCAAAAGAATTGGTCCATGCAAAAATAAGGGATTAAAAGCAAAGAAAAAGGGAAAAATGGAACAATCTTATAAACGGAAGTGGGTGATTGCCACCTCAAAGATCTCATCAAGTGCTTAAACCTTTATCACCATGACCGAAGAAATTCTCTTGTAAGATGGACGCATTTGTTGGGTTAATTGAATTTAGGAATGAAGAACATCAAGGAGAATGGGGTGGGTTAAATTTCAAATTTTGAGCCTTGTATCCTTTGTTTCTTAAACCGTGAACCAGGCCACGTTACAACATTTAAAAGTCCTAATTGAAGATAGGGGAACTGTTCTGGACTGGACCGAGATTTCCTACAATCAAACAGGCCCAATCCATACAGCTTGAAGAAGCTCAATAAAGTCCTAGAGAATGACACATGACTGCCATACGCAAACCCAAAAGCATGTCGGGCACCCTGAGAATCCGGGGACACTTGAACATCCGAAGACAAAGGAAGGCATCACGCCCTGATAAGAACCTCCACGACATAGTAGCCTCTCCCCGCGAGAAGACTCCCAATCCCCGCTGACTCACAGGTCCTCAACATACATGGATCGCCTCCATTAGGTCGAAGTCCAGACCGCGACCACCACATCTCCTCGACATCATAGGCTCTTCTCCGAGGAACCCTTCAACGATCTTGTTCATACAAATATGTTTCATGTAACCGTCTAATAATGGCATTAAAGGGACAATTACACTAGGGCGTTGACCACGAGCTGATCATTATTACTACACGTAAGCCCTAGCAGTTACTTGGAACGGGTCACATGCTGGTCCCACCCGTTGCAAGTAACCGTTGGCCACGCGCTGGGGGTCTCCTATAAATACCCTGTCACTTGAGAGGGCCAGGATAAGTTAACTTCTTACTCTTATTCTTACTCTCTGTATTTGTTGTACACTCACTGACTTAAGCATCAGAGTGTCCTACAGGTACACCCCCCCGCTATCTTTCATCATCACTGAAGTAGCAGTTATTCCAGAAATTGTTGGCCACTTTCAAATAGTCTGATCCAGGTACGATCAGTGGCGCCGTCTGTGGGAACTTCATAAACTTCCTCGTTTTTCCTTTGCGACAAACCAAAGTTTCCTAATTCAACTACCAGCAATGGCCAACCCGTCCGCAAGTCAAGCTATAGATAATGTCATCGCACAACTCGGTGGTAACACCCATGGCGATAACAATGTTCTTCAGCCCGTCGTGGAGAATGATGTCAGAGATGGAGTCACCGCTTCCCCGTCTTCCAACGAGGTAGAGTACGAGACTGCTCAACAAGATGCACAGGAAGCAATCCTCCAGCCCACATACCATCCCGTGGATCCACCACCAAATGCGGATCCGAGCACTGCTGCTTTGTTTGCATTGGTCAATCAGACCAATCAAATGATATTCAACCAAAACTTACAGATCGAGAAGCTAGAAAAGGGTTGTGGTCGATCTTCCCCGTGAAAGCACCGACCATCACCTTACCCCGGACGTTCACTGTCTCCGGTGAAATCTCGCAGTCCCTCCCCAGTAAATAAAGGGCGTAGGCCACGTTTGGAGCGCAACCAGACCGAGCATCCACTGAAGCGCCATCGCTCCCCGCCACCAAAAGCGGCCACTTGTCCCTTGAAGACTAAGAAGAGCAAGCCTTATGTCGAGGAGCCAAGAGTCCGTCACCAAGAGAGCTCCCCGAGATGTCACTATATTCGGGGCCATATTTCTCCTTCTGTATCCCCAGGAGATAGCGATGACGAAGACTACCGGACTCCCCTATCCAGACAAATAATGGAAGCCCCTATTCCTAAAGGCTTGGAGAGACCTCCATCCTTGGGGACATACGATGGGACATCTGATTCAGACGACCATGTCGAGAGCTTCGAGGCTCTTCTCGACTTTAGAAATGTCTCCGGCGCTATCAAATGTCGGCTATTCCCTACGACTCTTTGAAAAGGGGCCATGGCTTGGTACAAAAACCTGGCACCTGAATCTATAGCGTCCTGGAAAGCTCTGAGGGAACGTTTTAGGAAGCATTTTATGGCTTCTCGAAGGCATCCAAAAACTATATCATCCTTGGAGGCCATCTTCCAAGATAAGAAAGAATCTCTCCGGAGCTACATAGAGAGATTCAACAAGGAAGCGGTTGAGGTCCACACGACCGACCATATCAAATTATATCTTATCATCAAAGGACTGGGAGTTGGTTCCAAGTTCGCGGAATCTGTTGGGTTACACCGTCCTCGCAGCTTCGAAGGATTCCTCGAACGAGCTCAATCACATATCGAGTTTGAAGAAGCAGAAGCCGCCCAGATTGCCCTTGATTTAAGAAGCAGAGAAGACCCCCGCGGTCGGAACCGGGAAGACTCCCCCACACCTAGACGAGGAGGGGATAAGAGAATAGAAGATTCCCCTCCACCTAGACGAGGCGGGGAGAGGAAGAAAGAAAATCGACATAAAGAGCCCCGGGAATCTCGAGGACCTGCGGTCTTTTCAAAGATTACACTCCACTAAACATGTCCCGTGCACGCATTTACAGCGAATGTGCAAATTTGGAGTTCGTGAAAGGGGGAATCCGCTTCCCAAAGCCAACGGCTCCCAAACCAAATACTGATAAATCCAAATACTGTCGGTTCCATCGCAGTCACAGATATGTTACTGAAGATTGCATCCACCTAAAGGATGCTATCGAAACGTTGATTAAAGAGGGCTACTTGAAAAAGCACGCCAAACAAGACAAAACTCCTCGATATTCCGGCCAAGAAGCTCTGAATATCGAGGAGTCAAACCATCCGGACACCGGAAAACTACAGGTTTCCTTAAGCATCACCCGACCTGAAGACTTCGGCTTCCTTGGAAATATTAGCGATGCCGAAGTTGTTCGAAACATGTGGAAGAGCTTCCCAGCATAAGAGATAGTAAGTGTTCGCAGTACCTGGGAAAGTTTTCCCCAAGCCCTAGTCATATCAGGCGGAGATCCTGAACGAGTGACCGTCGGATCAATAAAGAGAAAGTTCGACGAACTAAAGACATCCACTCCTTGAGACCCAACTCTCAGCTTATCTCGAGGAAAATCATGCCCTATAAGTTTCTATCTCGAGGAATTACCAGGTGGATCCCCGAATGCTAATATACCCCTCCTAATTCGAGCACAAATGGCCAACTTTGATGTGCACCAGATTTTGATCGATCAGGGAAGCTCGGTGGACATCATGTACACTCACCTCTTCGATACTCTCCAACTGACAAAGCATCACCTGTCCCCATACGTGGGATCTGATCTACAAGGCTTCAACGACGCATCTACAAGACCTCGAGGTTATGTAGAATTGGTGGTCACATTCGGAGCAGGTGAAACAGCTCGACAGGCGAAGACGCATTTCCTAGTGGTTGACTGTCCTTCTCTCTACAACTGCATCTTGGGAAGAACCACCTTGGCCGAAATAACACCTGTACCATCCACTGTCCACCTAAAAATGAAATATTATACTACTCGAGGACGTGTGGTAACCCTACACGGGGATATTGAAGCAGCCAGAAGATGTTTCGATGCAGCGATAAAAGGCCTTAGTGTCGTCGGTGGTGTCCACCCCAAAAGGGCAGCTGCAGATGTCGCACAGGTTCCACTGCCGCCGATCAGCGCGGTCGACCTCGATAGCAAGTTCTCCGGGGAACAGGAGGAAGTTGCAGGCAAAGACCTCCCAGTTGAAGTCAACGGGCAGCCTACCTACCCAACGCGCCCCATCCCAGACGGAGATTTCGAACTGATCCCTCTCGGCGACGATCCAAAGCGAACTGTGAAGATCGGCCATGGGCTCCCCGACCTGGCGAGGAGACAACTGAAAGCATGTCTCCGAGAGAATGCAGATTTGTTCGCTTGGAGCGCTTCAAAAATGCCCGGATTAGATCCTCAAGTGGCTTGTCACCAGCTGACCATAGATCCAAATGCTAGGGTTGTAGCTCAACGTAGGCGTAAGCAGTCTCCAGAAAAAATGGAGGCTGCTGAAAAAGCTGTAAAAGACCTCCTAGAGGCAAACTTTATTTCGGAAGCCAAGTACACCACTTGGTTGTCCAATGTTGTACTTGTTAAAAAATCTAATGGAAAATGGAGGATGTGCCCGAAAGACTCTTACCCATTGCCTAACATCGACCGATTGGTCGACAACTCTGTAGGATTTAAACTGTTATCTTTCATGGACGCTTATTCGGGATATAACCAAATCCCCATGGATGAGGCCGACAGAAAACACACAGCTTTTATGACTGAGTCGGGCAATTACTATTATAATGTGATGCCCTTTGGTCTGAAGGATGCTGGCGCCACCTACCAACGGATGATGAACAAGGTCTTCCAAGCGGAAATTGGTGACATGCTCGAAGTCTATATGGACGACATGATCGTCAAATCCGCAGAAGAAGTCGACCACGCTGCTCATCTTAAAAAGGTGTTCGACACAGCGAGGAAATGTCGCATGAGATTCAACCCCAAAAAGTGCACTTTCGGTGTTCGGGCAGGGAAATTCTTCGGATTTTACCTTACGGAGAGAGGAATTGAAGCGAATCCCGACAAATGTAAGGCCTTTTCCGAGATTCCCACTCCGAACTCAAAGAAATCGATACAGTCACTTAACGGGATGCTCACTGCTCTCTCCCGTTTTTTCGCTAAATCCGCCCAATACGCGCTCCCCTTTTTCAAACTTCTTCGACAAAAAGCAACATTTGAATGGAGTGAAGAATGCGAACAAGCCCTCCTCCATCTAAAACGAGTCTTATCGCAACCCCCGATCTTGTCCCGACCAAACGACGGAGAAACACTTTTCTTATACCTGGCCATCACCGACGAAGCGGTAAGTGTTGTCCTCATACGGGAAACCCCCGATGGACAGAAACCGGTTTATTTCACGAGCAAAGCTCTCTAGGGTCCCAAGCTCAGATACCAAAGATTGAAAAAGTCGCCTTGGCCCTCGTAACTGCAGCCAGAAGATTACGCCATTACTTCCTGACCCACACAATTGTGGTGAGAACTGAGCAGCCTATCAAACAGCTCCTTAGTCGGCCAGATATGGCGGGGAGAATGCTCCGGTGGTCTCTCGAGCTATTCGAATTCGACGTTCGATACGAAGGGAGAAAAGCCCTGAAGGCTCAGGTACTGGCCGACTTCAGCTGAAATGACAATCCCCGAATCCTCGACCAATGGCTCCTAAAGATGGACAATTTACGTTGACGGAGCCTCCAGTGCAAAGGGCAGCGGGGCAGGCATTATCCTCGAAAACGAGGAAGGCATATTGATAGAAGTCTCACTAGAGCTATCTTTCAAAACATCAAATAACCAGGCCGAGTATGAAGCATTCCTCGCAGGACTTCGACTCGCAGAGGACCTTGGCGCAAAAGAAGTCAAAATCTTTACAGACTCTCAGCTCGTAGCATCACAAGTTAGGGGAGAATTTCAAGCCAAAAATGATAATCTCATTGAATACCTAACCTTGGTACAAGGAAAGTTGAAGAAATTTGTCTCCGCGGAGGTGGCTCACATCCCGCGCGAGCATAACACTCGAGCAGACGTGCTCTCCAAGCTAGCGAGCACTAAGAAGAAAGGAGGGAACAAATCAGTGATCCAAGAGATACTGACCCGTCTGAGCATCAATAAACCTACTTCGACCACCAAGGTGAACGTTATCGGGGACGTAAACTGTTGGATGGCTCCAATTTACAAATACCTGATGACGGGCATACTGCCCGACAACCCTAAAGAAGCTAGGATAATTAGGAGACGGGCATGTGCATACACCATAGTCGACCGTAAGCTATATCGTCGAGGATTCTCCATCCCTCTACTCTGGTGCGTCGAGGAAAATAAAGTTTCTGAGATTCTCCAGGAAATACATGAAGAAATCAACGCACAACATCTAGGCGGAAGATCCTTAGCTCGAAAAGCTATCCGAGCAGGATATTACTGGCCCACTATGCAACAAGACGCAAAGGAACACGTCAAAAAGTGTGACCGTTGTCAGAGGCACGCAGACATGCACCTCGCTCCTCCAAACGAGCTTAAATCATTGTCATCCCCATGGCCCTTTGCATGGTGGGGAATGGATATCCTCGGACCCTTTGTCGTAGGATCATACCAAAATAAATACCTCATCGTCGGGGTAGATTACTTCACAAAATGGATCGAGGCAGAAGCACTAGCCAAGATCACTGCTTTCAACATATTACGTTTCTACAAGAGAAATATACTCGCCCGATTCAGCGTGCCTCAGGCCATTGTCACAGACAATGGGACACAGTTCACCGACGGAAACTTCCAAGACTTCGTTGCCAAACTGGGTACGAAACAACATTTCACGTTAGTCGAACACCCACAAACCAACGGGCAAGCTGAGGCAGCAAATAGAGTAATACTCCGAGGACTCAAACGACGACTCGGCGAGGCCAAACAACGGTGGGTCGAGGAGTTACACAGCGTCCTCTGAGCATATCGGACTACCCCTTATTCCACGACCGGGGAGACCCCGTTCCGGTTAACATATGGAACCGTGGCAGTAATCCCCGTGGAAATCAGGGAACCGTCGAGAAGGACAGAAGCTCCTCTCGACAAAGAAGCGAACGACGAAGCCCTTCGCGAAGAACTCGACCTGGTCGAAGAAATAAGGACGGGCGCATCCCTCCGAGAAGCCTCTTTAAAACAAAAAATAACTTTGCGTTATAATGACAAAGTCATCAAATGAGATTTCCAAGTAAGCAGTCTTGTCTTACGGCGAAATCAGAAAAATTCACGTGAAGGAAAGCTGGTCGCAAACTGGGAGGGCCCCTACCGCGTCATTGCAAAGACGGGGACAGGTGCTTATTACCTCGAAAATCTCCAAGGTGAACAACTTGCTCGACCATGGAATGCTGAGAAGCTTAAACAATATTACAGTTGAACGCCACATGTAACTATACTAAAGTTGCCATTACGGGGAGCGTGCCATGGTACAAGCACGACACCTCTATACGCTAAAAAAGGTCACAAGTCACGTTGTGTGTGCGGTGAACTTTTGGCCCGGCGAGGGGTACTCTATCGAGCTCCGTCGTCGACGTACATTGCAGGCAGAACACCCAGCTCTCGATGGGAAGTTCACGCCATGAAACTAAGACCTCGATCGATCTCTTAGCTTCATTAAAGGTCGGGGTACAACCCCTGACCACTCGACCAGCCCCCTTCGCAGTCGAGGATCACTAGAGTCGAGCAAACTCCCAAGTATCCAGCAAAATCAAAATAACTTAGACAAAAATAAGTAAAATATCACACACAGAACAGATAAATAGGCAAAAATGAAAGTATTAAATCGGGCAAGTCCATTGTAAAGATATTACATAAAGCCCCGGCTCTTAGGCCGGGCAAATAAAAAAGTATGGCACACAGGCCAGTCAATACAAAAAATTGGCACGTAGGCCAAACAGAACTGAATACAGCATCACTCAGCAGCAGCATCAGCTGCCTCAGGATTCTCCTGTTCCCCGCCAACTGTTTGACCGGGCAATACAATCTTGTCGTCGACCACCTCAAACTTGGAATCAGCTCTGTCAGTTACGAGGTCCAGATTCAGGAGCTTAAGCAGCGCCACAGCGTTCTGGAACCCGACATCTGCAAACTCTAGAGCGTCATCTTCAGCCAATCTAAGGTCATTCTCGACCTCCCTGAGCTTGCCTATCAGGGCTGCTCGAGAGATTAACAGTTTGTCCTCCTCAGTCTCGTTCTCAGCTGGCCGAACAGCTTCTTCCAATTCAACTATCCTGCCCTTAAGACGCTGCTCTTCCCCTTCCAACGCAGCAACCCGAGTAAGGTGGCCCTTCGCCGCGTCCTCCGCTTCCTTCAACTTCCTCTCCGACCGTTCTTGCTGCTCGCGTTGTTCTCTATTCAGCTCCCTGCAATCCTTCAAATCCTTCTGCACACCGAGCAATTCAGCCCCCAAAGCCTGAAGCTTTTCTTCTAGTCGAGAAAGCTCAGATGCAGAACAACTCTCCTCATTCAGAACGAGGGCAGCCGAACAGAGCCGCATAACGGCAGACATATCCTCCATGATTATTTTCCTCCTCGCTTCCGGAGTACTCCCCAACAAAGCCTGAACTTCAGAAGGGACGACACGAGGACAAACAACCTCGGGGAAATAACAACGCTGGAGATGACACGGAGGAATCTCGAAGCTTACAGGAGGAGGAGGAGGACTACCCTCCACGTCGACAACGAGCGGCCCAGCAGTCCTCGCCCGCTTAGGCGTCCTTTGATCCCCCGGGGACTGATCCTCAGAGGTCACGGGTGCAGCTAACGCTGCGTGAGCTTGCTCGAAACCCTCGGGCACTGCAGTAGAGGGAGCATTCTCGGGCACTGTCATAGAAGAGGCAGGCTGAGAGGTACTTTGTTCAGCTGGACGGGATTGTTCTTCCCTCGCCCTTTTTGCCCTCAGCTTCGAGTATCTTTCTGCAGCTTTGACCATTTTCTCTGCAAAAAGAAAGAAAAATATTAGTAAAACAGGATACACAAACAAGAAAAAAATCTAACTCGAGGATCGTCACACCACCTAAAAGCTCGACAGCCTCCTCATCGGAGAAAGTCTCGAGCAAGACACGAGTATTAATCAGGCGACGGATCTTCGGCACCTGCTCATCACCACCGGTCGAGGTCTCTCCGCTCGCGGATACGCCGGAGATTTTATTCAAACTCTCCACGTACTCGACAATCTTGGCATAAGCCTCGCGATCCTCGACACTGAGCTTATTATGGCTCACTTTATATTTATCAACCCCCTCTTTATAGTGCTCTTCTGTCCAATAGAGGGGAAATTTTGGCACCATCACTTTGGTAGGCAGCCCATTCACTTCTTGATTCACCCGATCATAAATCGAATTAATGGCCTCGGGAGAGACCGGCTTCACGAAATAATAACGCCACTTGAAATCCCCAACAGAATCCAAGTAGGTATGAAATAGAGCTTTATTATGTTTGAACGACACCCAGCCGTGTCGACCATCAGTCGTAGAACGCTGCAGATGAAAAATCCAAAAAAAAGGGGCACCGTTGCCCTGACCTCCAAATACTTACAGACGAGCTCAAAAGCCCGAAGAAAAGCCAAAGAATTCGGATGGATTTGCGATGGTTCCAATTTTAACCATTTAAAGACCCCCTCTTGGAAATCTGTGAAAGGGAGCCTCTAACCCGCCTCTTGAAACATAAACTCATACACCGGGAAGCGCATTCCCATATACGGTGTACATATACGCTGGTCCTCGTTGGGACAGTACACCTTCCAAGATTTCTCGGAACCAAGCAACCTATGCTCAACAGTGCAAAACCCATTTTCGTCGGGGAATGTGAAGACCGACGACATAGTGAGAGCCTCATCACATACCCAGTCCTCAAACGGACGCTCTTTCCTATAAGCCATATGGGCCATCGGGATTTCAGCTTGGCTATCCTCCTCGAATTCACCTACGGCCACTTCAGCAGCCAATCTGTCCATCAACCTGAAAAGCAGAAGGGAACAGGTGAATTCGACGAGTCATACCAAACTAGCCAGTCGAAGATGAACAACAGATGTCCCCGGGAAACTCATCACGTCCCCGGATAATCTCGCCCATTTCCCCGTGAAATCAACGAAAAGAAGTAATTATTGGGGACCCAAAACATTATCAGGTCCCCACGATGTCCATTACATTCCCCAGAAAGTTTCTACGAATCCCCGGAACATTCATCCAGCTCCTCGGTTTTATTCAACGGGTAAAGAAACAGAGAAAATCTCATAAACTCTTTCTCTTAAAACAACCAAAGATCCCTGCCGTACTCGTCAGGAATCTTTCCATTTCTCACGAGAACTTTCATCAGTTCATCAGAGAAACGGTCTCAAGCAAACTAAACTAAAGAAAGATACCAGAGAAAACAACAGTTTGAAGAAAATACCTTGTAAATGGCGGAATAGGGTTCAGGCACGGCGTAGCGCGACGGTTAACGGCGAACTTGCGGCGGTTGACGGCGGCAAACGGAAGATGAGAAAACGGAGAAAGAAGAAGAAACGATTCTTGGACGAAATAACAAAAAATGAGAAATGAAGGGAATAGAGAGTATGTATAGAGAAATCACGGAACTCGAGAAGCCTGCGGCACTCGAGTACTCTACCCTAGGCAGCCACCCTATGCAATGATGACTAGTGACACGTGGCACACTGACACCGCTCAAAAAACCCACACGCGTCCTTTCGTCATCCCATCGTTTCAAAAGGAAAACTTCTCATCTCTCCGACACTTCAATCATATGCGACTCTCCGTTGACCACGAGCTGCCAGTGCCCGCCTCATGATAACTACCCGCACGATATTGATGCCCGACGTCATGATAATCAGGGGAATTTCGACCATACTGATAACCTCTTCGGGTCAGCCCTTGACATTTCCCCAACACAATTATAGACCCTCAAGTCATTACTCTGATACCTCAAAGCAATGACTTGGGGGGACTCCTGTTCTGAACTGGACCGGGATTTCCTACAATCAAACAGGCCCACTCCATACAGCTTGAAGAAGCCCTATAAAGTCCTAGAGAATGACACATGACTGCCATACGCAAACCCAAAAGCATGTCGGGCACCCTGAGAATCCGAGGACACTTGAACATCCGAAGACAAAGGAAGGCATCACGCCCTGATAAGAACCTCCACGACATAGTAGCCTCTCCCCGCGAGAAGACTCCCAATCCCCGCTGACTCACAGGTCCTCGACATACATGGATCGCCTCCATTAGGTCGAAGTCCAGACCGCAACCACCACATCTCCTCGACATCATAGGCTCTTCTCCGAGGAACCCTTCAACGGTCTTGTTCATACAAATACGTTTCATGTAACCGTCTAATAATGGCATTAAAGGGACAGTTACACTAGGGCGTTGACCACGAGCTGATCATTATTACTACACGTAAGCCTTAGCAGTTACTTGGAACGGGTCACACGCTGGTCCCACCCGTTGCAAGTAACCGTTGGCCACGCGCTGGGGGTCTCCTATAAATACCCTCTCACTTGAGAAGGCCAGGATAAGTTAACTTCTTACTCTCATTCTTACTCTCTGTATTTGTTGTACACTCACTGACTTAAGCATCAGAGTGTCCTACAGGTACAACCCCCCCCCCCCCGGCTGTTTTTCATCGTCACTGAAGTAGCAGTTATTCCAGACATTGTTGGCCACTTTCAAATAATCTGATCCAGGTACGATCAGGAACTATAAAAGCATACTCGACAAAGTTGTTGTTAAACTGCCTCCGAATCTGAATGTTTGTTGGAACATCGCTAACCACATTTTCACATCTTCATTTGTGCCAACCTCATGGCTGAATATCATGTATCATACACCTCGTCTAAATTTTCGATTCCAAAATTTGCATGAACATGACGTTATAATTACTTTTCAAAGAGAACATTTTTCTCACAAATCAATACTTAGCATAAAGGAAATTTAACAAAGGACTGATCAGGGGCACACCGATTCAAGATATTTCTAATTAGGTGGAAAATTACCAAGGAATCCTTTCAACCAATGAGAAAATCCTAATGATCATTGGGGCACATCATCCGAAGATCCTACTAACTAGGGGCAAAGTATCCCAAGATTTGACACACCGATGCTGAATCACTTCCATGACTCTAATGATAAGGGGTGGACCTTTCAAGAGGCTCATGCTGGGGCATAGCAACTCAAGGGTGCAGTGAGGCCAATCACTCTAGAAGTCATCTAATCAGGGGCAAAGACATGATATTTGGGCAGTTCATATCAAGGTTATATCATAGCATGGTAGGATCCAAGTTCCTCTTCAAGCCACTCCTCCATACCTAATTAATCAGGGGCATATTTTTTAAGATTTAAATACTGGGGTAGTTCACGTCAAGGTCATATCAAATCATGATGGGATTCAAGTTCCTTTTCAGGAAAATTATTCAAAAGACCTATAAACAAGGGCAATACCCTCCAAAGCTTAATCAATCTGGGGCAGACCGCTGCAAGGCTTGATCAAAAGAAACCACTTCAAGAAAACGGTTCATCTGGGGCATATCATTCCAAGGGTTGGTTAATCGAGAACAAATCTCTACAAGGCTAATATAATGGCAAGTCGTCTTAAGTGCATGGTATTTTCAAGTTGCTTCAAAACGCATATTAAGGCGAATCTCTTCAAAGATTCAACAGACTGGGGCAAAGATAAAATATTGCAAAGGCAATCCCTCTCGATACTTTTGAGATGCACATACAAGCTCTGTCATACATCAACAATCGTCAAGTTCAAAAAGGGTATCGGGAGATCATGCTAGCTCAATACCCACTACCATTTTTTGACAAATATCCTTGTTACACAAGCAACCTCTCTAAGTCTTAACCATTCCATTTCTCACCATAGGGGCATTTGTTGAAACATTCAAATCATTGTCATGCATTAATCAGGTCGCTACGCTCTATCATCTAATTATGTATATCATCTCATTCATAGCATGAATCTAACATCCACAAAAGCCCAATCCTACTTGGCACCTCATAAAAGCGCAACCTCATTTGGCACCTAACATCTGCAAAAACCTAACTTTGATTGGAATCTCATGAAACCCAAACCTTGCTTGGCACTCAATACCTACAAATGGCTCAATCTTCACCGACGCAGCTTAAGATTAATACAATACGTGCATCAGACATTACATTTATACATCATATCACGTGTAGCATATCCATGAATGTGGATCATTACGCCATACAAATTCAAAACATGCATACACATGAACATACATACATAACATAGGATTTGTGACCGCTCCTAAAGGTCCAACCCTCAGCCGTACCAATATAATTCCCAAGTAGGGGTGCTTATTGGCCTTTCTTAGTAAGTAACCTTCCCACAATCACTTTTCAACAAAGGACTTCCCCAGCAAACTCACTGTATGTCTTCAAAGGGATCTATACAGTAATCGATCATCCTGAATGATCGTTATAAACTAGTGAGCACGTCCTCACCTCTCACATCCCCAACTTAGTAACCTATCCATACGAGGGGTAAGTTCCATCAAATATCTAAGGGTTTTATCAAGGGGTCAATTAGGGGTTGTTATCAAGGATTTCGTTAGGGGTTTTCATCAGACTTTTCTCAGAGTAGTATTACCATGAGATTTCATCAGGGATTTATCAAAAGGGTTTCATCAGAATTTTATCAAGGGATTCTAGTGGATTTTTATCCAAGGGGATCTATAAAGGATTTTCATCCAAATAAGGGGTTTCATCCAAAGTAATCAGAGTATCACTAAAAGTCCTACCTGATTCCAGTAGCATGATCGAAAGATCATAGGAATCATAGGCAAGATCCACCTGGAAGGGTTGAAACGAATCATAAGGGTTAATCAAGGGGTTCCATCAGGGTTTTGAAACATTTTTTGTCAGGGTTTTTATTATCAGGGGTTCCACCAATAGATGTCACAGGGGTTTTATCAAGATATTACCAAGGGTTTTATCAGGGGTTCTACCAGGGTTTACCAAAACAAAATCAGAGGATCACCAGAATCCTGTATGACTTCTGTAAATATGGATATTATACAAGGGATATTGGGATATTAGCAGAGCATCAAAAATTGGTCCATACGGACTCTAAACCTATCAACTCCGTGGTCAAAATTAGGGTTCCTCTTGTATTTAATCGTCTCCTCCTCAAAGAAGAGGCAGGCTCACCGACATTATCATTTTGATTCGAAACCGATTAAATAGGGGCAGCTGTCGTACCCCAAATTTTGATCACTCTTAAAACTTAGATCATTAACGTACCCAGCGTCCTTACAAGTCCTCCGGTCACCCTCAATGACCTAAACAGTCAAGGGGACCCCTTTTTGATTTTTTATTCTCTCTTAAGGAGTTTGATCTTACATTAAGGGTTTGATTGTTATTTTAGAATCTATAGTTTTTTTAATTATTTAAAATTCAATTTTCATTAGAAAGAAAATTAGGACTAATTTACTAGAAAAAATTTAATAGGCCTACTATTAATATTAAAGGGTATAACTTTTATTATTATTAGAAATGGATGGGTTTTTTAAAATTATTATTAAGTTATGTTTTTAGGAACTATTAGTATTATTATTTCAAATGGTTGGAATGAACTATTTGGTAAGGACTTGAGTGTAGGGAGTTGTGAGGGTGAGAGGTCATGAGTTCAAGTCTCATCTTGTCCATTATTTATTTCTTTTCTCTTTTATATGTTTCTAACTTTATTTCTATTTATTTTCTAAACTACAAAAAAATACAAAAATTGTATTTTTCATTTTATTTATAAAATATGCTTTTTTTAAAAATAATTATTTTTCACTTTTTCACTTTTCTATTAAAAAATAGTAAAAAAAAATCATAAAATAAAAAAGATTTTATTCATATTTTCAAATATTGCGTTTTGGGATTGGATTTTTATCTATAATATAAGAAAAGTTGTTGTTCTGGAATTTACACCATTGACCCTTGCTCTTTTTTTGCCACATATTCAATTTAGGGGTAATTTTGGTCCAAAATTTACTTTTTGCAACCGATGATGTCACATATTTGTAATCCAACTACTTATTTATTATATTAAGTCTTTGTTGGTTATGTTTAACACAAAAGATGATGTCATTTGGTTAAGTTTCAATGATTTTGAATTTTAAAAATAAAACTTTATGCTAATCAAATTTTCTCTCTCTTCTCTCCACGGTGTTTCATTTTGTGTATTTTGAGTTTTCTCTCTCTCTCTCTCTCTTCTCTCTCTTCTCTCCACCGTGTTCCAATCTGTGTATTTTCAGTTTTCTCTCTCTTTCTTCCATCTTCTTCCTCTTCTTCTATCTCGTCTTCTTACTTCTTTCGTTGTTATCAAGAACGGCGCTTTCGAAACCCTAACCCAAATGAATGTGTTTGATATTTGGTCTGTAACGATTTGTATAGATCTAAGTCTAACATTTTGTTTTTTATGTTATTTGTAAGAATTCTGCAGATGAGTTATGTTCTGGAAGTTCCATGGAATGTTACGTTGCCCCGATTGCATGCAAGATGTCACCGATTTCAACTTTAAACTCCAGGAAGAAATTTTCTCCTCTTTAGATCTGTGTCTAAGCTTTTGATTTATATTATTTTTGTTATGTATTTTTTTTGTTGTTTTCCGGTCAGATCTGTGGTATTTTGTTTGGTTTGATATTTCAGATGGTGGTTATTCATCGATATGTTTACGTTAAGGGTTCTTACTCAGAGATACTTCGTAGAAACTGAACAATGTTGGTGACGAGTTAACAGCGTATGAACCGTTAAAGGGAGAAGAAATAAGCACTTTTGAGAATAGATAAGCGCTTATTTTGATTTTGTTTCTCTCTTTTCAATACTTTTGAATTTGCCTATATAATGTTTGATCAGCTTCATCAGCTTTTCTTTTATCATCACCATTTTATAGTCATGGGATGGAGTTATTGGATTTTATCATCACCATTTTATAGTCTTAGATCTGCAGTTTTAGTTCTATTTGCATAAAACTTTTATGGCGTCTTCAGGGTATTTATGAAGATCATCCTTCCAAGGGCATTGCTGCTGAAGGTTTGAATAATGATGCATTTAATCCAAGTGATAAGGTAGTTTTAAATTTTTCTTTCTTTCTTTCTCTTTCATTCTTTATTTGTTTCAATTTAGGGTGTTTAGGCACCTTTATTTGGGAACAGAGAATAATGATGTTTTTGTGCAGGTCATCTATTAGTGCGGCTCAATCCTGCTGTTGGTGGTCAATTTTTTGTGAGTAATTATTCTGTTATTGAAAACATATTTCGTGCTATTGGTGTTGTTTGTTCTTTATGCTTCAAAATTTGCTTTTCCAATCTAATGGTGTGTGTGTGTGTGTGTGTGTGTGTGTGTGTGTGTTTTCAGGTTGTGGAGCGACTGGTCTCCATGTTGGACTGTTGTGCATCACGCACATGCTCTTTAATTGTTGGATATTTTAATTGATAAAGATAGTGAAATTGAACATGAGGCATTCCTTGCTACTTGGTTGTTTGTTTTTGTTTTTTCTTCACATGAGAGATCACAATAGACTTTTGACTCCTTATCTGGTTAGTCTTGGTTTATTTTATAACTTTCACCTGTTTTTCTTATGTTGGTATAGTAAAATTGTTAAACTTTTTATCATTCTTATTCTGTTGGTGACATCCTGCATCCTCCATTTTGGAGTTATCTATTTATTTGATTTTTTGGGCATGGTTCGCTTATGTTCGCATGAGGCATCGACTTTCGGAGATTTGGTTTTCTTGCAGCAACAGTGTACCGCAAAGTGTTGGATGGTGTGGGCAGACATGTCAGTTGCAATGGAGCTTTTGAGGAAGATTGGTGGCCACTGTGGCACGATAATAGAATCCGTTGTTGGGAATTTCATACGACATATTCTTTGGGATGGCTCCATAGTATATTTTATATATTGGAACTTTATGTTACTCTACAGCTTATGCAAGCAGTCATGCATAAAGACAACAACTCTAATCTAGCTTTTGTTATCTTGGCAGGATAATTTCCATAGTACAGAGGGTTATTTGAAAGCAAACCTTATCAGTTTTCTATTGTCATCTCAGAGATTGCAAAAAGGAAATTGTACACTGAGAGGTGAGGATTTCTCATTAGTTACTTTGCAGTTTTGTAATCTATTGTCTCCTCGCAAATTTTTTGACTTCAGTTTTCTATTGTCTCTAAGGCTTGTCTTGGGATCATAGATGCTTGAATTTTACCGTCCATGTCCGGTTCATGTCCTTATTGTGTTTATAGCTTAGTCCGGTAGGTGTTTGAAGTATTACATTGCAGAATTGTATCATTCTGTTAAAATATTGCTTCAAAGGGTGACTAGGGCATAAACTATATTGAAAGAGTTTGTAGAGAAACTGAATATACCGACTACAAAACTAGTTTTCAGCAACTGTCTGGACACCGAACATAATATGTGTTGACACATTTCTATCTCCAATGGCTAGCTCTAACTTCCTCAATTAGATAAATATTTTCAATTAGATAACTTTTTTAACACTGTTGACATTTACATGTTTGAAGTCTAGGCTTCATATTCTTTTTGTGATTATGTTTTTGATGTCACTGATGACAATCTGTTTTGTTTATCTAGGAGAAGCAACCGCGGAGATCCTGGCCCAAATACCAGATATGGTCAGATCCTGGCCCAAATACCAGATATGGTCGTATATAAATTTTCCAAAATTCTTTGGTAGCCCAATGTTAAAGGGTTTTGATGTCACTGATGAAAAACTCGAAGTATTGTAGTTAGCTATATATAAATATAGTTGTATATATTTATTTTGTAACTATTGAATCACATTCATTAGTTTGTATAATTTTGGACTATTAGAAAGCTAAACAAAGGTTATAATGAAATAATTGCAGAGAAGCAGATGAATCTTGATTACAAGAAGTCTGTGAGAGTTTTCTTGGACCTCCAACAGGCATGGCTGAAGGAACATCATCAGACAGAAATTTGGCATGGGATCCTGTTGTGCATGTAAGACTATTTTTTATCCATACGCTTAATTTCTTCATTTCTGCCTAACTTTGAACTAGCAAAATCATGTTAATGTATTTGCTAGAATTTCAGGTTTTGGGTTTGTGCAAACATTCTACAACCATGATACTAGGTGCTGGAATTTGAAATTGTTAATTTGTGTGAACTCACTTCACTTCTAAGAAATTTTTGTTAAAAAACTACTCCTTTGATTCAGTCATCTACACAAGAGATTTTGGGGAGATGGTGTTATACTGCATGCATCAAATATTTTCAGAGATGTTGTTCCTCCTATTGTATCATTCAAACTTGGTTCCCTTGGTTTTCTGACTTCTGATAGTGTAAGCTTTTCAAATCATAATTTATTTAATCATTACATAATAAGGTAGATTCAGTTCAATGTCATTTGTTTCACTTCCCTTCTTCTATATGTATGTAGTTTGACGACTTCAAGCAATACTTAAGACAAGTCATTCAAGGAAAGACATCACAAAATGGTGTCTACATTACTCTAAGGATGCGTCTCCGATGTGAAATTTTTCGTAAAGGTAACGTAATTCCAGGGAAAGTATTAAAGTATCTTTTTTTTTAATACTTCATAATGTTTCCTTCAAAAACTTAAATTTTTATTAAACCTTGCAGATGAAGGAACTTGAGGAGAAATACAAAGAGCAAGAGCAACAGTTGCAGCATACCCACCAAATTAATTAAAATTTATCATTTGTAGGAATTTGGCTGTCATTGATGGAGTTAAGGTACCTACATTTATATCTCAAGTTTTGTATCCATAATATATTTTATGCATACTTCACATTTCATTTAATGCCCAATTTGCAACTAAATGGGATTCTTTACCATCACCAGTCATAATTATTCTGCCATTCATTATTCCAACTTTACAGTTTCATATGTATTAACGCATATGCATTTCCAATGGAGGGTGGAAGCTGAAGACTCACAAGCCACATTATTTAAGCCTGCCTCTTATTCTTTACATCACACACCAATCTTCAGAAAAACACATATTTTTCTATGGCATCCAACCAAAATCTCGAAGCCCCTGACCCTGTTGACGTTGAGACGGCGCCTCACCAACCGCCTTCTCCGGAATTGCACCGACCTCAGGCAGTCCATCATCCTCTACACGCCCAAGTAAGTCTACAGGTTCAAGAAATATGTTTACTGCTGCATATTTTACTCACTAAAATTATATGTCCCTTACTCTTTCATTGTCATTAAATATTCTATTTTTCTTAATGTCAACAGACCCAACAACATGTTGAAGCTGCCGTCCACCTACAACCCGATTCTGAGAACCGACCACCTACGGAGGTTCAACATTCGTCGGAATTCGAGCGCCGTCAATCGTACCAACAGGGACCCCACATTCAACCACTTCTGCAGCCCGCCCTGGTAAATTTCAGTTTTCCCTGCATAACTGTGACGCTTTGTTTATGGTTTGTTTTCATTTTAACAAAAATAGTATGTTCATTTTGGAAGAACTGAGTTCTACAATATCCGACAATACATCATGATTAATGTCGTTGATAAATGGTTGTCTGTTCATGTTGACAATACTGATGAACTGGTATTTTTTCTACAGGTCCGTGACCCTCCTGCAGTTCGACAATCACGAAAGAGGAGAAGAAGAACGACTTCACCTACAATTTTTAGGAAAGTTACTTACTTGGATTCAGATGATGACCAACAAACTGACTATGAAGCTGTTGATTCCGATGATGACGACGAGCGCGACTATACATGGGAGACCTACATGTATGGAAGGATTTTTACAGATAGTGATTAAATATCCCATGCTATCTTATGCTTTTCATTTTTATGTTATAGACTTTTTGTCTTCTTCAATTACATAAATATGTTATAGTTATTCACTTTTTGTCTTCATCGGAATCATTACTTTAAGTGTTTATCTCTAAATATATATGACAAATTATGAACCATTACTTTTAGTGTTTATCTCTAAATATATCTTTATGTCATGATCTTTAAATTATATAAGTGTTATATTAACAGTCATAAAAAACTATTTGAATTCTAACTTATTAATCAACTAACTTAATTGAAAATTAACATACAATAACTTTTTGAATTCTAACATAATGCGTCCAGGTTTCTAGAATGAACAAAAAGCCACATCAATCAAGACCACATTAATCACTTTTATTCAAAACATTTCAAAGTAATCAAAATCAATTAAATGTAGTGATTAATCATTTACATTAATATTATTATCATTTTTCTTAAACATGACCTAAATGATTCAGTCACTACATTTTGTTCCAGTTCAAGATTAAAATGCACACAATAAAATATTTGAAGCATTTTTATATACGAATAAATATTGTTGTTATTAACAGAAACAAGTTGAATTTAGATTCAAATATTTTTATAAACGCAAAAATACTATCGTTATAAACGGGAACAACTTTATTTTTGATTCAATTTTTTTATATACGGAATAAATACAATTGTTATAAACGGTCACAACTTTACTTTTGATTGAAATTTTTTAACATACGAAATAAATATTATTGTTATAAACGGACACAACTTTACTTTTGATTCAATTTTTTTTATATACGGAAACAGCTTTACTATTCATTCAATTATTTTGTATAAATAGTGTCAAAACAAAACTAATATTTACTTTTAATCATATTATTATTATTATTTATATTGTTGTTTATATTTCATCTTCTACATGTATTACTATTTCAACTTAAATTTACTATTATTCTTAAGTTTTTTTTTTCTTTTTATTTTTAACATTGAATCTAACTTTAGTTTCATTTGTTTTTAGTCTACCTACTAATTAATATTTTTTGTTTAATATTTTCAATCATCATTGTATTATTTGAATTTATATGAATAATTAATTTAGTTTCTTCTTTTACAACACACAACAATTTCTTATACTTACCAATATAAATTTTTAATTTCAATCATATCTATTTTTATAATTTTACCATTTTTCTTTCCAATTTGATTAACAATTACACATCCATAACATAAAGTCCTCGAACAGACAGGCCCGTGCGAACGCACGGGTTAGTTACTAGTTTTAGAAAAAATCAATGTAATTAGTTAAATATGTCCATAACCGAAATCAAATCAGATCTGATTTAGAGTTTTGATTATATTAATTAATTTTTTATTTTTTGCTATTTCTATTAACCTAATTTTTTTGTATAAATAGGGTCTATTTCTTACAATTTTAGGGGAGACTCGAACAGACACAATTACACAGGGTTTCGCACACAAAAATTTTACAAAGTTTTACAGAGTCCTAAACATAGGGTTCTTAATTTTTTTGAAGAGTCTTGAATCTTTTTCAGAGTTCTTTTGTTTTACTCTAATTTATTTTTCGACCAAATGATGATTCTCTGAAGGTTTTCTTTTCAAAATTGGTTTTATATATTTTTAAATATAACACAAATATTATTTCTCAAACATTATGACCAAGTACAACAGTCTATGATATGCACGATGTAGCATTCATATAATGAATTATTGGTAAGTCAGAAATCAAGTATTGTAAATTAAAAAACTAATATAATTATATGATATCATCACATGACTTTCTAGTGTCTTTAAGGCATATGCATACTTATTTAAAGTCATTTTTTTTTTCTTTTCTAATACACCTTTGCATAAACAAATGAAGCATACTCCCTTACTTAATTTGGAGCTTATATTTGTCAGAATGATTGTAACCTCTAAACACGTTATTGTTAAAATTCATTTTAAATATGTATATGCATTTAAACATATTCTATGCAGTATCAAATAAATCAATTCGAATGGGTGCACGGATATCTTATTACTTTCTTGTGTCTTTAAGGTATATGCATACTTATTTAAAGTCACTTTTTTTTCTTTTCTAATACACCTCTGCATAAACAAATGAAGCATACTCCCTTACTTAATTTGGAGCTTATATTTGTCAGAATGATTTTAACCTCTAAACACATTATTGTTAAAATTCATTTTAAATATGTATATGCATTTAAACATATTCTATACAGTATCAAATAAATCAATTCGAATGGGTGCACGGATATCTTATTACTTTGTTCTGGAAACTTATCATAAATTTGGTTGAGTGAAATTTTGTTCACTAGATGTACCCAAAAACACCAGTCGTGGTTTGTCTTCCTCTAGGACAAAAAACTATATCTCAGCAAGACAATTTGTCTCTGCTATGTGGTCTTGGTGGAACTAAAAAATTCGTCAATGCAAACAGAAGATAATTCTAAGATGATTCTAGTATACATGTGAGAAAACCAGAAGGTACAAACGCAACTAGAAAATCAAAGGGTGTATACAATTCAAAGGTATCCACAGACAACAAAATCTTACTGAGAAAATTGAAATAAAATCAGGAAGAGTAAAAGTCAACGCGAAAGATCGAAACAAATCATGCAACCGTTAAATCGCAATCTATACACGGAACCACCAAGCACCACTGTCGTCGGAACACGTCCTTGCTCCAATCGACGCCGCCGCAAACCAACAGCACAATCGTACAAGGCCGGATCCGACCGTCCGTCCATCACCACAGCGCCAAAACCCCAGTGGGCCACACTTAATCCGCCGCGCCGCCTTCCTCAACGGAGACGCACAGAACCGCCACCACCACTGCACGGCGTCGGATCGCAGGAATCACGTTCCAGATCCCGAGCAGGGGTGTTCAACTTGTTTTCTTTTTTCGTTTTTTTCTGATGATTATGTTTGTTGTTTTGAAGGTAAGATGTGGATGGTGGCTTGTGTGGGTTCCATGTTTGTGACTGAGTTGTGTTTGAAATAAGAGGAATAGAGGATACAAGGAAGAGGGAAATATAAGAACATACGTGGGATGGAAAATAGCTGAGAAGGGTGGTACCTTCATCTTTCCAACAGGTAATTGAAGATTTTTTTTTTGTTATAATTTTTTTTTAATCAAATAAAATTTATATATTAAAAAAAAACAATACAAAGCAAGGTGATCTCAAAAGATCCAACCACCAAACAAGACAAACTATACAAACCCTCTAAGGGTAATACATCAACAAACTAGCTATGTGTTTCCTTAACTTCCTATTGTTCCAACCTCTATACACCACACTATCTATAATTTCTTTTTCTATATTCATACTATGGACATCTTTCTCAAAACAAACCTTGTTCCTATAATTCCATAAGCTATGCATGGTTGCAGTAAAAGCCATTTTCATAATGGTTGCTCCCCACCCTTTGCCTTTGGTTTTTGTGACAATCCAATTGAGCTTATTATCCCAACTTAAGGGCGTATGTCTTATACCCAACCAAGTCAGAATGTTACTCCACTTATCTTTCATCAATTTGCATTAAAAAAACAAATGTCTCAAAGATTCCTCCTGTTCTTTGCAAATGCTACAAACGATGTCCTGTAACAGTCCAAACCGTTTCAAACGATCCTTTGTTGGCAGCTTACCATGACATGCTAGCCACAAACACACAATAGCTCTAGGACGAGCTTTATTGTGTTTGATAACACCATGCGACATAACATAATCCCCATCATCGATCATATTATTATAGAACAGCTTGAGTTTAAACTTATCATGTATCAAAGCTTGATCCCAAAGTAATTGATTTTCCATCACCTTGTCTTTGAGCCTTAATATACTGTTGATAATCCAAGTACCTTGCTTCTTCTCCTCACTCTCCAAAACAGGTGTACCTTTTAAGTAATAACAGTTCACCCATTTAACCCAAAGAGTATCTTCTTTGTTGCATAAATTCCAAAGACATTTCATCAGCAGACAATTGTTCCACTCTGTTAGATTAAGAATCTGCAGGCCACCTTGTTTGGCAGGACTGCACATCTTTTGCCAAGCTACAAGACTCTTTCTGCTCACCTCACTGCTGCCAGTCCATATGAAGCTTCTACAGATGGCATTGATCTTTTTGATAATTATTATTGTGTATTCTAGAATTAGCTTATATTTTATTTAGGTCTGTTATCTCTATTTTTTTTCACACCCTACGATTTTACTAATCTAGTTGAACCTACACCCCTAATTTCTTTTTTTTATTTATATTATTAATCATGGATTGGAATTATAGATTAGTTAATTAATTAAAATATTAGAAATGAGATAATTAAAGATTTCGGTTGTTAATTAGGTTGATAGTAATAATAATTATCTAGTGCAAAATTAATTTACTAACTCAAATAAAAATAAATAAAAAATATATTAATGATAATTGGTTAAATGATGGATTAAGGAGGTTAATCAAGAACGGATTTAGATGAGCTTTGGGGTTATCTAGGGAAAAGTATTAGGATTTTAAGGTTAAGGGTTTTGATGTATTTGACTAAAAAAACAACTTAATAATTAATTAGACCATAAAAATAATAAAGTAATTTATTATAATAATTACAAAAAGTAAAAAAATAATTAGTGGTTTAAATTGGGGTTTTATGATTCTATATATATTAAATTATTAATTAGTTTTAAGGATTAATTTTTCTCCTTAATATATTTTTAAAAATGAAAAAATATAATTAATATTGGAATATTAATAGGGAACTTAGGGTTAATAATATTAAATTGGGATAATTAGGAGTAGTTAATCTTTGTACAATGGCTGTTAATTAGGGTTATAATTTAAAAATAATTAAATTTGAGTTTACTATAATAATGAGTTTAACACAAATAAATAATTACCCAGATAATCAACATGATTAAAATACCAAAGCATGAGATTTAAATTAAGTGTTAGTGATTAATTCTTCTGAAAAGAGGTAATATAAATAATAAAGAATATGATTATGGGATATCAATCAATTTGGGAAATTATGGGATAGTTCTAAGGGGGTAAATAAGGGATAAAAATATGGGATAAAACTCTTAGAATCAAAGAGTATAAACTTAGGATTAGGGATAAGGGATAATAAATTTAAGGGTTTCTTTATATAATATAATTATATAAGTGATTTATTTTTATAAATAAATTAAAAGGGATAATTTTAAAAATAAAATTGGGATAGAAATTTGGGATAAAACTCTTAGAATCAAAGAGTATAAACTTAGGATTAAGGATAAGGGATATTAAATTTGAGGTTTTCTTTATATAATTTTATATTATATAATTAATTTATTTTGTTAAATAAATTAAAAAGGGATATATGGGATATCAAGGGATAATTCATGGGATAAAAATGGGATAAAGTTCTGGGATAATACTCTTAAGATCCAAGAGTATAAATATAGGACTAGGGATAGGGGATAAAACTCTTAAGATCGGAGAGTATAAATATATGACTAGGGATATGGGATAAAACTCTTAAGATCCAAGAGTATAAATATATACACTAGATATATGGGATAAAACTCTTAAGATCCAAGAGTATAAATATATAACTAGGGATATGGGATAAAATTTTGGGGATAGAAATTTGGGAATAAAACTCTTAAGATTCAAGAGTATAAATATATGACTAGGGATAAGGGATAAAGGGTAATTACAACTTAAACATAAAGGGGTAAGGGATAAAACAACCAACCAACAAAATTAGGGAGGTGGATTACGGAAACTCTGATCTTTCAAAATTGAGGGTACGTAGGCATAGGGTTGTAAACCCTAACGAGTACAATAATAATAAAAAACTTAAGGTTTCCCTCTTACATCTAAGTCTTCTTTGTATGATAATAAAGATTTTTGTAAATAGAATAAATAGTCAAACATTCAAGTAACAAGCAAACATACCCTAGAATTTAAGGAGGATCCCATTGAGTACAATGGAGGTGAGAGGTGCCTAACACCTTCCACTCACTTAACCGACTCCTGAACTTAGCGTCTCTCCCTTAGAATTTGGGTTTTATCATTATTTTCCTGTCCCTTAGGATGGATAAAGGATGATGGCGACTCCGTTATTTTTGCCGGCCGCGGCATAAAGGATGCGTCATTTGAAATGGCGCATGCACTTAATATATAAAGGATGCCCCATTTGAAATGGCACATGCACTTAATGCATGAATGTATGTGCCATCTCTAATGGCGACACATACAAGCATGAGTCATTTTAAATGACACCTATGTGTTAAAGTGAATGCATTCGCCAATCACAATGGCGACTCTTCTTTCCTTCATTCTGAAACATGGTTACTTTCGTAATAAATTTGAAACATTAATTTATTTGGTATTTAATTTGAAAAGAAGTAGTTATTTAAAAAAGGGCAATGCTAACCAGCCCCAGGGGCATTGGTTAAAGATCATTAATTACATATTAACATGTATTATATGTGAAAGAAATAAGTGTATTATATTTATTTTATCATAGTACAATAGAATATATTATATGAATTGTATGAGAGAGAAAATGAATGTATTAAATTTATCTAAGATAATTAGTAATTAAACATATTTAATTATACCTTTTTTAAAATAATTAAATGTGATCAAGGACAATTTAATACTTCTTATTTAGTGCCCATGGGAACTGGTTAGCAAGCCCCTTTAAAAAAATATCCATTGTAAATGAAATGATCACATTATATTAAATTATTTCTTAAAAAACTTTATTTAGAAACTTTATTTAGAATAACGTTATCCCTCTAAGAACTACATAAACATGAGTATCTAATGAACCGATAACTCAAAATCTAGGGATCTTATTAACTCTTAAAGAAATAGCATAAAGAAATAGCCATGATATTTGAGGAATGGTTTTTCAATTCACGTGACAAATGACAAACATTGCTCAGCATTAGAACTTTTTGAGTTGAACGAGGAAACTTTAGAGAACGATTCCCACAGACAAAACCAAATTGATTTAGTATGGAATTTTTTGGTGCTCTGGTTCGGGGGATATTTGTGAAGATTCCAACGCCTAAGTGAGGACTTTAAGTGAGTGATTTTTAGATTAAAATAATGTGTACTTTATAATGAGGTGAAGTTATTCCTTTATAATGAGGTTTTTAGGTTTTTAGGGACTTAGAACCTTGTGTTTGCAAAAAATTGTAGGAGAGAACAAGTGTTACAGGGTCCACGGAAGTACAATTTGGAATCTTATGTCTTCCAATTTCTCTTATCAGTAGGCCTCCTGGGATAGGTTCCTTTTGGTGCTAAAATCTTTACGTGGATGACTAATGTTAGTCAGGTGACACCAGTAATCCTTGATAGTCTGATCCAACAATCCTTGATATATTCTGAAATCATACATTTTCAAGCTCTTTTAAATGCAAATATCTTCCAACCATGGTTGACATTACAAAAAGTTAATTATATAATTAATACATCAAAATTTAATTGAATATTTACCTTTATAAGTTTTGATTTAAACCCAAACAAATAGTCAACTGTTTGGATGAAGCATTGCAGTTCTAAGAACTATTACTAATCACTTGATCCGAGTACCATGCTTATTAGTGATTTGAAAAAGAAAAGAAAAAAAGGAGCAAACACTTTGCTCTTCGCTCACAATTCATTTCCTCCTTTGCAATTACATTATCGTCATCTTCTCCTTAAGGGTGACAAACGGGCATGACCGCCTTGTTCAAACCCACCTCCAAAAGCTCGCAAAGAAATCAGGTAGGACAGATTGGATAGAGTTGAGAGTGCATGCCTAAAACATTGGTCCGTCCAAAAAAACGAGGGTTGAGTGGATCCACAGACTATGCACATTTTAAGCCTAAAAATGAAAAAAAAAATAGATAAATGCTTATGCTGCAAAAATGGAACAATACAAATCATACACATTTAATGATAGAATAAAATATTTTGTCATAATTGGCTATAATTAGTTTCTTGCAATTATGTTGTATCATAAATAGATAGTTAATCAAACGTTACACAATAGTTGTATATATTCTATTCACATGAGAAACCTAAGAATTCTATTATCTTACATGATATCAACCCTAATCGATCCCTCTCTCTAAACAAAAACAAAAACAAAAAAACAAGAAAACAGAAACGTGTGTTTTACTTTTTCTCCTTCGTTGAAGTAGCCATTACCGCAACAAGACCTTCTTCCTCTGCGTACCGGCGCCGCCGAACACGAGAACCACCGTGTTTCTCGCCCTTTACTCTGTTCGCACCGCCATCGACGCACCACCGTGCACAAGAACCCACGCGTTTCTTCTTCACTCTGTTCGCGATTCAGATATGTGTTCCGACATTTCCGACGAACACAACACCACCACACCGTGCCTTTTCTTCTCCACGTTGTGCTTGCTGTTCGTAATTGTTTTCTTTTCTACTGCAAATCATGTCTACTTCAAAACACAACAACTCCAATACCCATCCAATTGCCTCTGCCACTGGTGATTCAGGCCAGCCCAAGGTCACTATACTCAAAAGTTCAAAAACGGAGTTTCATCTCGCCATTGTTGTCTCCAATATTAGGAACCACATTCCTATTATTCTTAAGATGGAAAAAGATCAATATGGAACATGGGCCGAGCTTTTTCGCATTCATGCTCGCTCACATCGATTCCTACATCACATTGTTCCATCTACAGGAACTGCACCACCAGCCCCTACCGACGTCGAGCATGAACAATGGACCACTCTAGATGCCACCGTTCTTTAGTGGATTTATTCCACTATTTCTACTGATTTGCTTGCCACTATTCTGGAACCCGACTCCACTGCAATGGAGGCATGAAATCGTTTGGCAGATATTTTTCAGGATAATCAAAACGCTCGTGCTGTCATTCTTAAGCAAGATTTCTCCAACACTCGCATGGAGGATTTTCCCAATGTCTCCACTTACTGTCAGCGTCTTAAGATGCTTTATGACTAGTTGAGAAATGTCAGCTCTCCTGTCAACAATCACCATCTGGTTTTTTAATTGATAGTTGGTCTTCTAGAAGCTTACCACAGTGTTGACACCTTAATTCGCCAGAGTAATCCTCTTCCTACATTCTATCAGGCTCGCTCCATGCTCACCTTGGAAGAAGATGGTATGGATAAAATGACAAGCATTGGCTCTTATGCTACCATGCACACCACTCAGCGGCGACCTTCTGAAGACATGTCTCACTCTTCTCACTCTCGTAGTGGAGGGGGACGTGGTAATTGTAGTGGGCCTCATCTAGAGCTCCCAATGCCCCTTACTCATGGTCTTCTGCTCCTTGGCAGAAGCAACAACAGTACCCAGCTTTGCAATCATGGGTTTAGACTCTACCACCATGGGTTATGCCTCTGTGTGCGTATCCCACGTCTCAGTGGACACGCCCTACCAGTCCTACGAAGTAGTTTGGAATTCTAGGATAGAGCCCTCAGGCATATGCAGCTACTACAGCATCTCTGACACCGACGGACAATGAGGCAGCTATGGACACCATGTCTCGCCACATTCTTGACAATCAGTGGTACATGGATACTGGCGCAACATCTCACACGGAAGCATCTCGAGGTAATCTCTCGTCTTATTTTCCTTTAAGTAATTAAAATCTAAAAGTTATTGTTGGCAGTAGCCATAAAATTCCAATTCACGGTACCAGACACACACAAATTACCACCTCTCACCAACCCATTCACTTAAACCATGCTCTGCATGCCCCAAAAATTATTAAAAATTTAATTTCTGTGAGACGACTCACCACTGACAACAATGTCTCTGTTTCATTTGACCTTTTTGGCTTTACTGTATCTGATTTTTAGACGGGGATCCCTCTCATGAAGTGTGACAGTCGTGGCGATCTATATCCAATCACCATTCCCTCCAGTTTTGTCGGTCTTACATCCAGTCTCTGGCACGGTCGTCTTGTTCATCCTGGTGTGTCAGTTTTAAACTCCCTTCGCAATAATAAGTTCATATGTTGTGAACCTTTTAATTTGTCTGTTATTTGTGACTTTTGTGTTTTAGGCAAACAGGTTAAATTGCCATTTTTTTAGTTATCAAACTACAATTTTAATGCCCATTGATATTTTACATAGTGATTTATGGACATCTCCTATTTTAAGTTCTGCTGGCCATAAATATTATATCTTATTTTTAGATGATTTTACAAATTTCTTGTGGACATTTCCTATTAGCAGAAAATTTCAAGTATTTGAAATGTTCCAGTCACTTATAAAACTTATTCAAACACAGTTTTTGCAAAAAGCCAAATCTTTTCAACGCGACAATGTCGGTGAATATAATAATGAGCTATTTTGAAAATATTTCACTGATAATGGCCTTGTTTTTCGTTTCTCTTGTCCTCACACATCCTCATAAAATGGAAAAGCAGAACGCAAAATAAGAACCATTAATAATATGATACGCATTATGCTAGCTCATTCCTCTGTTCCCCCATCATTTTGGCATCATGCTCTTCACATGGCAACTTATCTTTTAAACATTCTTCCTTGTCAAACACTTCAAAATTAGTCACCGACACAACTCTTATATCACCGAGATCCCACCTACACACATTTACGAGTATTTGGTTGTCTCTGTTATCAGTCACCATGTGTTTTCTTGGGTTATCCGCCAAATCATAGAGGTTATAAGTGTTTTGATTTGTCAAACAGAAAATTAATAATTTTGAAGTATGTTATCTTTGATGAAACTCAATTTTTCTTCACCAAGATACACTCACCCTCACCTCAATCTTATCACTTCCTAGACGACGACCTACACCACTACCTTATACATCAGTGGCAAAATTAAATATCACCACATGTTGCACATAACCAACCAACACCAACAACCACAATTGACCAACCATTCTCCTCAATAAACCAACAACCCCCGTCTATTACCTCTCTGATCAACTCACCCACAAAAATTTCCTCTACCTCACCCCCGTCAATCCAACCGCATCCCCCTCCACCTACACGAATCATCACCACGCGTAGCATGAAAGGCATTGTTAAACCCCAAAAAATATTTAACCTATCAATCTCTCACTCCAACCACATCATCTTTCTCATACCTAAAAACCTCAATCTGGCCTTATCAGACCCGAATTGGAAATCCGCAATGCAATCTGAATTTGATGCTCTTACTAGAAATAAGACGTGAGATTTAATTCCCCGTCCTTGTGATGTTAATCTTATTCGATGTATGTCGATTTTTAAGCATAAGAAAAATTTAGATGACTCCTTTGAGTGTTATAAGACTCGTCTTGTAACATAGCACATCAGACCACTCCCTCTTCATATATCGACAAAGTTCAGACATGGCTTACATTCTGCTCTATGTAGACAACATCATCCTTATCACCTCTACTCATGCACTTCACAAATCCATTATGTCACTCCTAGCATCTGAGTTTGCAATGAAAGATTTGGATCCATTGAGCTATTTTTTGGGAATTGCTCTATCTCGTCATCCTAGTAGCATCTTTCTCAATCAAAGCATTTATGCCTCAAAGATCATCGAACGTGCAGGCATGGCGTCTTGCTAACCATTTAACACTCCTGTTGACACGAAGTAAAAACTTAGCACCTCCTCTGGCACACCATATGAGGATCCATTACTATATCGGAGTCTTGCAGGGGCTTTACAGTATCTCACCTTCACTCGATCTGACATATCATATGCGGTTCAACAAGTTTGTCCTCACATGCATGCACCTAGTACGGAACACATGCTTGCTCTCAAGCGCATTCTGCGATATGTTCAGGGTACCATGCATCTTAGGTTACAATTATCACCATCCCCCATTACACAGTTTATCTCACACATTGACACTGATTGGGGTGGATGTCTAGACAGTAGACGCTCCACAACTGGCTACTGTGTGTTTCTTGGTGACAGTCTTATCTCCTGGTCTTCCAAAAGGAAACCCACACTTTTTCTTTCTAGTGTTGAAGCCGAATATAGAGGTGTTCTAATGTTGTATCTGAGTCATGTTGGCTTCGTAATCTTTTACTGGAACTTCATTTTCCCATTCCTCGTGTCACTTTGGTGTATTGTGACAATGTTAGTGCCATTTATCTCTCTGGTAATCCTGTGCAACATCAGTGTACCAAACATATTGAGATAGACATTCATTTTGTTCGGAAAAAAATAGCTCGTGGTCAAGCACGCGTACTTCATGTTCCCTCTCGACATCAGATTGCATATATCCTCACCAAAGGACTTCCCCGCATTCTCTTCGATGATTTTCAGACCAGTCTAAGCGTTTGTGAACCTCTCGCTTCGACTGCAGGGGTGTGATAGAATATAATATTTAGTCATAATTGACTATAATTAATTTCCTGTAATTATGTTGTATCATAAATAGATAGTTAATCAAATGTTACACAATAGTTGTATATATTCTATTCACATGAATGAGAAACCTACGAATTCCATTATCTTATATTTGAGGGCGAGGAGCTTAAAACCTTGATCTTCACTACAAAAAAGTGCAGGTAAAACAGATATATCCGGTAAATCAGACCCGTTTTACCAGCCCTACTTCTCTTTTATGGTTGGACTCTCGTTTATGGTTGAACTCATAATCCTCTTCCATCCCACTTATCCTTCTCATCACAACCACTACGAATGTTTTTTTGTTCATCCACACAATATCATATGTCCAAGGTCACAAATTCCATCGTTTTTGTTCATCCGTGTCATCCCCATCAAAATCCTGTTTTATTTTCTTGTGTTTGTTTGGAAACAAATCCCATCAAAGTGCAAATTTGCTTTCCAAATCCAACGTAATTTGCATTGATATGGTTTTATTGCATGCGTTCAGTTTTCTACTAATATTCCCAAAAATACTTCCAAAAATACTATTCCTACTTATGTATTTGCTAAAAATTAAAATTTCCTAGAAATAATTATAAAATTATATAATTTAAAATTTTAAAAAATTAAAATAAATGCGATTGATAGTGAAAAATTATAGTTGGTTGAACTTATTCCCATGAAAATATTATATTTCCACCATTTAAACCTTGAAATAAAAATAAAAGAACCATGTGTAAATATAATTCCTGAGAATAAAAAATACATTGGAATAATTTTTTAAAACTTGAATCAAACATAAAAATATTGCATTCCCATCATATTCCTAAAAATAATTTTTCTAACCTTGAAACAAACACACACCAAAGTTAAAAATTGTTATATCCAATATATAAAAGTAGTTACCATGTGTCCATATTGTTATCAGAAGACCTTTTTTATTTCTTTGATTTATGTATCGAAGTATTTTGTAAATCCCTTTTTTTAAAGTACAAATGTATGGGAGGTGATATTTTTGTTGCCACTCTATTTCCTTTAAATAAACGTTTGTGATAACCATGTTTTACATAATTCATTCTATTATTGCAACAAAAAAAACTGCTGCCTTGGCTTGAATGCGTTTTTTTTACGTTGGAACCGTATCTTTTGTTTTTTCTTATCTTTTTTTAATGGAACAACAGAGTCAAACTGTACCAACTTATCACTCGTTGATTTGGATTGCTTCTGGTCGGTTTAGATTTTTATCTTAAACTAAAGCAAACCAACATACATAAAACGTTGAACTATGGCTCGCTTTGTTTTCTACCATCCCTAAAACAAAACCCTGCTCCTGAATTGAGGAACAGAGTGATATATTTAACACAAACAACCTTACATAATTGACTGCAAGAGAAAAGCAATTGATGTAAAAAGGAGAAGGAAGAGATAGATAGGGGCAGAAGAAAAAAAAGAGAGATGGAGATGGGTGGATATAACAAGGGGAGGTTGAATGAGAGCCAGAGATGGACTTTGATCCTTGAAGTTGGTCACTTGCAATATATGATGTGGGTTACATAGGTGTTGAAGAATAACGAGAACAATCACAACTTAATGGGGTGCAACCGCTACACATCATCAATTGAGGTGGAATAATAAGCCATTATGAAGATATTAAAGAAAGTATAGACTTCATGCAATCATTATGTAGAATTTCTTCTAACCAGTTGTTGATAAAAGATCTTGCCAAATAAACCAGCTTTCCTCGTTTGACATTTGGGTTTGCTTCATTGGCATAACCATGGCATTGAATAACAAGAAACATCAACAGCAGCGGCTGATGTTAAATGAAGCACCCGCACAACCTGAATATCTGATTTGACAGAAGGAATTGTACATCAGTAACAGCCAATACATTAGGAACATAGCTCAGATGCCATCATGCCATATAAACATCACATATTTCATCCATATCACACATATCCCTCCCAAATCCCAGGCTGCATAACATATAATAAGATATTTCATTCTAATAAGGAATAATATAATAATACTATCATCAAATAACATGTCTAATAATATCATAATTGAATATCATATAATCACACATCTAATAATATCATGGAATACCCACATTGAATAAAAATATATGCAAATTTTGATACCTGTTTCGAAGTGTTACCAACTTTCTCAACAGTGAAGTGGTATGTAATACAAATTATCCCCAAAGATGAGCTTCAAAGACGTGCCCAACTTCTCACAAGTATGTATCGGCAGTGCATCTTGCAGTGTTTGATATTAGAAAATAATCATACTAAATAAGCACCCACTCAGGTAGAATGAATCACAAGGAGAAGTCCATCATGCAGACTTAGGATACTGGAAGTAAAAGATGTCACAATAAAAATGAACTCTTCAGAATCAATATCTTCACAAATAGAATGAAATTATTTAGACACTGAAAAGCCCAGAAGTAGCTTCAAATCAGAAGAGATATGGATAAAAAGGGCCAAAGTACAAGATACCATTATCAAACAAAAACATAACCTGTATCTAATGCCTTTCAACATAATATTACCGTATCTAATGCCTCTCAACATAATAATTACTGTTTAGAACTGTACAAAGTTCATAATAAAAAAGTTGTCCCAATTGACACAAGATCTAATTTTGCTCACAGCTCACTTTTGACAACATTGAAATACAGTGCATAGGTTTTGTATCATATAATATGTGATGGCGACCATAAAGAAAGGTGTAGCATACTGCATACATCAACGGTGAACTGCGTTGTTCAGGAAATTTGTCATGGAGGGTCTTCAGTTCCTAACTGAAAGATGTGTGGGCAAGCAGGATCTTGCAATAAGTCAAAATGATGTCAGCTGGAATCTCAAAAAATATCAGCCATTTATGAAACTGTTCTCCCATAACTAATAGATGCAATATAGAGGTTCTTTGCCCATTTCTCCTGTAGAAAAAACATATAAATATATGCATTGTAGTAACAGTGATTGACAATGAATAAATGAAAACCAAGTGCACTATTTTACCTTAACATGAGTACTTGGAAAATCAGACGTGCGAAGCGTTTCTTGTGTTTCATCAGTTGGTTTTCTTCTAGGGACACTTAAAATAAAAGCAGCCTGATCAGGCGTCGCAGCAGTTGCGGTGATGCGGTAATTGTTTTCCCACCTTCGATGAATACCTTCACTAGGGTACAGGAAATCAAGTTCCACAACCTAGCATTGAGTTTAGAGAGAAAAGAACACATACACATCAGACAGAATTATTCACCGTCACACAAGATTTTCAATCTTAAACATACAAAAAATAAAAACCTGGTCTGAAAATCCAACTCCACGAGACATAACAATTGCCCATCTAGTGCCAGCAGTGGCCATAGCAGTGACGAAAAATCCTTCTTTCCATTTTTTGTTGATCCACTTAAATGGAAATGAGTCGCTGACTTTATAGGATTGTTGCATGTATTGGGTCCCTATTAGGAAGAGCAGTTCACCCATAAAAGTGAGACAAAGATTTAAACACGACTACTGGTCCAATCATGCAAAGCATTACATCATCAAAGTCAAGAATAGGACTAATGCCCTTCCAAATATATGAATGACCAAGAATAGAACTTTAACCTTTTGACATTACAACCAATGAGGACCCATTACAAGCTCCAGCTATGGCACTGATGTAGTAATTATTATCCCACTGCTCCATAATCCATTCCTGTAAAATAGATTCATGATAGTCAAATTATATAAACTTCAAAATGAAACACAGTACAGAATATTTAAAATAACATAAACAAACATATCACTAAGTTAGATACATTAGATAATAGCACAACTAGAACACAAAAATTAACCAACCTTGTGAAGAAAACTGGAAGACAGTTCATAAACTTGTGCTGTGAAACCAGTGCCAGCATCCATAATGAGTGCCCAAAGACTAGCACAAGAAGCCACGCTACTGATAAATAAACCATCTTCATTCCCTTTTTCAATATGTTGGGAGAGCCGCTCATCGGCCACATTGTAATGATACCTACACCAAAATATTAAAAATTAATACTGGTACAACTAGACATCAACAGAAAAATATAATGTCATGTCAGCTCAAAACCTTTGTTTCATTGGTCTCCGAGCATTGTAAACACTAATCCACTGTGTTGCTGGCGTTCCCATTCGGACCCTCTTCTTTGGCTGTTCATTGTCATCCTCTTCCATGGTGAATCGTCCTCTCTTTTGTCCAACTTGGCATACAAGCTTCACAACACAAACCCATAAAAGGACTTTAAGAGTTGGACCTCTGAACCCATAAATGATATAACATGTGTAAAGTAATAATAGAGCAAGTACCTTCTGCGCACCCTCGGTATTTATCGGCCTAATGTCAGGATTTGGACCCACAATTCCATCGAAAAGGGATATATACTTTGCATAATTTGGTTCTTCATCAAACTTCAAATTCACTACATGTTCAACAAACTGCCGGAAAGGTGCAGGACAAAAGCAACACAAAGCTTCGGGAGAAGTTGCCATTTTTTTCTTGCAGACAAGAAATCCTTTATTTTCTCCCTGTAATAAATTACTTCATAAGAATCATGCTTTTCTTTTAGTAATAACAACAATAATGAAATTTGAAACAAGATAACCTGGTATCCTTGCCAAGGCAACCGACCACGAAGAAGGAAGACAAGCGTGAAAGCAAGAGATTCCAAATCATCTCTCCTGCTACCTGTTCTACCAAGATGTGCATGCACACTAGCGTAACGAACTGTGCCCCTGCGCAAGAATATGATATACAGAATCATTCAAAAGCCAGACATTAAATTAAGGTTTATAGAAGTTAAATAAAGAACTCACCTAAACACATCTGGGCGTTGATCATAATCGACATGAAGGCCAGTTGAACTATCACGCCAACGAGTTGCTGGGTAGAAAAATGAGTCGGGTCAGTAATCGAAAAGCGAGGGAATAAGTATATCTTCATTGACAATGAAAGCATAAAGTCTTCTAAGGTAACATGACAATTTTACCTAATCCAAGATCAACCAGAAACAACTTTTTCTCATCAAGGGTTCCCGGGGGTCCAAGCAAAAAGTTTTCAGGTTTTACATCACCATGCACGTATCTGCATTAATGACAGCGGGGTGATGAAATTATCTTGCAACAAGATGTAATTCACGTGAATTGGAGCATATGTACTAAAATCATTCAAAATTTGTATATGAATTATGAACTGTTTTTACCAACAATGCTATTGCCCGATAAAAGCAATCATTGCAATATAGGTATTTACTAAATGATCATTACAGGCAGGGGAAGAACAAATGAAAAATTTGATGGCATAGATTATACATTATATAACAACTTTCTCCTTCTGAATGGCACATATTATTCAGGCAGTAATCTGACAAGTATCTAAACACTTGGGAAACCCTCCCTTAAAAGCTAGCTATCAAGGGGGAAGGGGGAAGAGCTAATCTAGTTAAATACTCCAGCCAACATACCATGCTTCTTGAAATGGGACTTTGGAATTCCATAATACCCAAGTCCCTGTAATAAAGGAGTGGATCAATTTACTCAAGATATATTAATGGATCAATTTCAAAAAATAGTGGGCACATGTTTTCATGAGCACATCACAGGTGGGCAAACAGGTTCATGGTTCACCCCATAGGCCATGATCAGTGGAACTTGGATTAACTCCTGCTCTTTCTGTCTGAACTAATGAGAAAATTGCAGGGAGACTTGACTAACACAGAAAATTATTGAACTTGAGGGCGCACTTATCTTGGTACCCTAAGAATGGACCTCATCCTTAAGGATAAAAAGAAACCTCTTTTGCACAATACGTAATTAGTATAACAGTATGGGCAAATCTAACATGAGATCCAGAGCAAGATCAGAAGAAGAAGAATTTCAGATGTACTAGTTTTCCAACCAATTTTTTTACATGAATAAATGTTACTCAACTTCAAGGAAAAAGAAACATTGTTGTTTCATTGTGTCACCCATAATCAATAACAAATTATCCAAAGTGATTCTCCCACGTGGTAAAAAAACAGAAAACCCAAATGATAACATTAAGTGGGACTCAGGAAGCATGCTGCCCCATATACAATCTATAAGTAAAGAAACCCCATGTATAAGTAATAAACATTATCCGGAAAATGAGCCTCACCCTTTACAATGCATTTTCTCTAATATGGAGATAGCCTCGATTGCAATACACGCCACCATTTCAGTAGACATCCTGGATCCAAAAATGAACTAAAGGTTAGGCATGCTATATTGACCCAAAACATTAAAAAATATATAATGAATTACATATCAATAAAATTTCCGAGAAATAGATAGATCCTTACGTGTGTGAGTTGTTATTCCAAACATCCCATAGACTAGGGCCAAGGATATCCATGACCTGTGTGTTAACATTATGTTACAAAAACTTACAGTGACAACCTCAAGCCCCAATTCTTCTATTAAAAAACTTACAAGCACATACCATAATATAGTAGTCACCTTGCCGTCCCTTGTAATGTACTCGTGGAACACCATGACTACCACCTAACGTACTATAAAAATAAAACATGGCAAAGTTAGCATTTATGCATAGATAAAATAAAACCTCAACAAAGCAGATCCCCTCTTATGAAAGAAAGGAGAGCAAACTCACTTGTAAACCTGCCACTCATGGGGAGGTCCATAATTGCACCCTTTGCTGCTTCTATGCTCAAATTTTAATGCTACCTGCAGATATGGGAGCAATATCTATAACTATTTATAAAGGTCATAGATTCATTTAGTGCACACAATTTTTCTCCACAATGCTGTTATTTAAACTCCAATTTATTCTCGTCGCTTCCGCACAAAATAACGGTTGTAACCTCCCTATATAGGTTTTTTTCAAACTAAAACATTTTGTAATCATCCTTACAAAACAAAAAACGTAGTCAGCCAAAAGGCAGAGTCTTTCTGCTAGTGTGGATAATATCGATTTCAAAATGTACACCTCGCAGAGCAACACATTGGCAGAAGGAAACACCATACCTCGATGGCACCGGAACCAGCTCCTAGTCGTCTACCAACGTATACTTGTCCAAATCCTCCCTTCCCAAGTTTTCTATCGAGTCTATATAAAGGAGAACCGCCAACTTGAACCTGTCATTAAGAAAGTACAAAACAGATTAATTACCTAATACATTACACAAATAATTTTCCAACAGAAAGCTCTAGGTATAATCCATCTATAATCTCTAGCACATCTTAATCTATATACAGTAAGTTAGTAACACAACATTTCTAAAATTCAAACAATAAAAAATAAAAACTCTGAAGATCAATCAAAACCACCTTCTCAGGAAGTGGTGGAGTGCTTCCTTCTTCCTCCGCTTCCGGAGCTTTATCAGCACTTCCGCCACCACTATCGTACTCATCCATACCTTCCTCTCCAACCACTACCTTCTTGTTATTCTCTTCTTTCAACTTCTTCTCCCTTCCTTCACCAAGGGTTTCTTTCACCCTCGTCGGTAATCAGAGTCTCTGTTCGTCCTCCAATTCCTCCTAGTCTGAGCGACTGTGACAGCGATGACGATGGCGATGGCTCTAGCTCCGGCAACCGCCGGTAGGTTCGGCTGGGTAATCGGATTCGGATTTGCGTAATCTGCGAAACGGTTTCTTCGGAAACGCAACTCATGCATCGCAGGGGTAGCGTTGGTCGATGAAGGAAACGAAGATTCGCGAAGATTCGAAAGTCATTGATCAGTGAGTGAAGAATGTGTGTGTTGACGATAACGAGAGAGTGAGGATCGATGAGAAATTAGGGTTTGTGATGAGGGAATTTTTTGGAGATCTGTGGAGGGAAAGGAAAATGAAGCGATATGTTGTAGTTGTGGATTTTCTAGTACAGAGATGGACAGAGAAAGAGAGAGATATTAGAGAGAAGAACTGCTCCGCTTTTCAAAAACAGCATTGAGAAACACCAAACATGTCATATTTTATATTTTTTTTAGTAAAGATACAATTTTTTTTGGTTTATAGGATAAAAGCTACACTAATTACTAAAATTCCACACAAAATCTAACAACTTTTTTCTTTTTCAATTGAATTAAGATTTATAGATTTACCAATGAATATGGTATTTCACTTTAGGTTTAGGTTTGTTGTTTGTGAATCTCATGTTTGAAGCATTGTGTATAATTTGATAAGTTAAGTTGGATTTAAATTCAGACTTAACATGAGTCTGTCCTGTTTTTTAAGTCGTTCAATATAGTAAGATCGAACTAGTTCAAGTTAATGGGTTAAGTTGAGCAGATCAAACTGAAATTAACATTGAGAAGTCATTCACACAGACAGAGCATTCAAGACTTGTTAATAATTATAGTTAGTTGGTCTCAAACAAGAAAGCGGGGGACTTGATCATCATTAATTGGCCTCATGCTGACAGAGGAACATTAGTGAGTGAATGGTGATCAATAGGTCTAATGAATTCAAAATATTTGAGATCATATATATTCAGATGACGAATAAAAGACATGATATGAGAGATGATTAAGAAACATATGCTGACGTTACAACCACGGGAAACTAAAAAGAATGTTGTTTGAGGATCAAACATAATAATAAGAGGATTGTTCATACATCGTGTATGATTCTCTAAAATACAATGAATTTCCAAAATTACTTCATTTGGCTCGTTTGAATAGTACAATTTAGACGTAACTTAATCAATCAACATTGGATTGTTTATTTGGAATCATTTTTTAGAAAGAAATATATATGTCGGATGATAATATCTGGACGACTTAATTACATAGTCCAAATGTTACTATTTAAAGCGTAACATTTAATGCATGTCAGTTTCATGAATCATCTCACTCAAGACCTTATAACATATTTTCTTAAACCTTCTAGAAAAAAAACTCCCCTACTTATTCAATAAGTATGATAACACAATTCAATTGTATTTCAACATCATAAACATCACAACTATCCTAAATTACAAAAAATGTACATACGCGCGCTTTTATCGTTGAATAACAATCTAGTTTTTTTATTCGTTGTGGAATTTTTTTGGAAAGTATCATCTATAACCTTATATTATTCCTCTGAAATGTAACTTTTGAACATTTAGAATGGTTGCTTGAATTTTCTTTGTTTTCAATTCGTGTAGGTATGGTGCACCCCGATGTTGTAAATTAAGTTAATGCATCAAATGATGATGTGTCTGGGAGATCCTCGCCATGGTGTTGTATAGGTTGATGTTGGGAAAAATTACCATTAAACTATAGTTTACGTTACGAGATCATATACTTAAATGAGTTCATGTGAAAGCTGCCAAATTAGGTTTTGAGATAGTAATTATGAGGTATGATTTTGGTTCTAATAGAAGAAAAATATTTGAAATATTGCATTAATAGAATTAGGTGGGGTGTGTTCGAATATTAATATTCAGGCTCACCATTTACTCAAAATTAACCTCGTATAACCAACATAATTTGTATGTAGAGTGTCTATGGAGATAAATATTCTGACACACCCTTAACTCAAAAAATACATTGTCTAACTGACATGTTTTGTAAGCAGAGTGTGTCTGGATATTAATATTCATATACATCACTGACTCAAAATAAACACAGTCTAGCCAACATGCTTAGTACGCATGGTGTCTCTGAATATTAATATTTGGACAAACCCCTTACTAAAAAATAACATATTCTAACCAACATAATTTGTACGAGGTTTCTTCAATTTTTCATTTCCGCAAACACCTTTCACTCAAAATTAACATAGTCTAGCCAACATGTTTTATATGTAGGGTAAGGTGTCTTCATATAAATATTCAAACACACTTCTAACATAAAAATACCATATTTTAACCAGCATGATTTGCATTCATGGTTTCTCAATATATTAGTGTAAGAATAAGATTTTGTTCTACATCTGGCCTTTGAGTTTTGATGATAACTGTACATGTTATCTAAGAGAACAATTTTGTATGATATGGTTTCTGTCTAGTGTGTGACTGTTGCCAATATGATTCTGACTATGATAAGAAGACGTGTGACGTCATCAGACTCTATTATCAACACTCTAGAAGAAAACATATGTGTGTACAAGATAAAATCAAGATTCATGAATGTTTCTAATACAACGGTTCTAATGAATGTTAGCTCTAGACATTCAAATCGAGACTTTATGAGAAAGGCCTATAAGGCTTTCTAATGTGATGTGCTTCTAATGTTACAAGTTCTGAAGATTCTGAAGACGTGGTTCAGGTGAACATGGTTCTGAAGATTCTGAAGACACAATATCTGAAGGTCAAGTTCTGAAGAGTTTCTGAAGACAAGGTTCAAGTGAACGAAGTACTGAAGACTATGAAGACAAGAATGTGCTTAATGAATTCTGAAGACTCTGAAGACAAGGTTCTGAAGGAATCGGTTCTGAAGACTCTAAAGGTATTACTTCTAAAAGAACGAGTGCTGAAGATTCTCAAGATAGTTCTGCTGAACAAAGATCTTGGAATTCTGAAGATTGAGTTTCTGAAGTTGCAAAAAATTGACTCTTCTACAACAAGCTTCATCAACATTTTATTTGAAGCCACTAAAGACATTAGAAGGTCTGAAGATAAGAATGGTTTTGAGCTGAACACAAGAATACAAAAACTGTGGCCTTTACCTCGATAAGGTGGCGCAAGAGCAGCTTTTTGTACAGTGATGTTGACCATTCCTTCATGTGAACGTTGGGAAATTGTTGTTGGAATATGTTTCCAAGAATGCCCTCAACGGATATATTCTCTCAAGCTCTATAAATTGAAAATCAAGAAGCTTGAATAATTGCTTGTTATTGGTGATAGCACGCTTCTATGCAAAGCCAAAGTGCTGAAGAAAATGCTACAAGCTGAAGCTTAAATGAAGAATGCTCAATGAAGAAGAAGCTGAAGCAAACTATTTGAATGTGTGTACAAACGATGAATATGATAAAACCAAGTGAAACTAGTCAAGTGAAACATCAATAAGTGAAGTATAGTAGCTTAGTTGAACTTGATGGTTAAATTGGAAGAAACATTAAAGCTCAAGAAAGGAGTACAAAAAGGAGAAGCTAGAAGCTTAATGAAAAGAAGCCGAAGTGCTCAAACAAGAAAGCTTTTAAGCAACAAAGCTAGTGATATATAATCTCTCAGAGATTTATTCTTAAGATAGTTTTATATTAGAAAGCAAGGAGTTATTGCTCATATATTGCTAAGAAACACTTAGGTGTTCATGTACTTCATTTGTGTAATCAACTTGTAAGAAACATACTTGTACATATAAAAATCCTTTGTCAAAAGGTGATTGTATTCCTTGGGGGACTCATCGTAGTCAGAATTCTCAAGAAGACAATGGAGGATATCCAATGTGGATTGATGATTTCCTTGAGCGGCTAAGTGAAAGCCATGATGCTTTAGAGGGCTAAGTGTGTTGTTTAACAGCTAAGAGGTTGTAATCATTTTGATGATTATTGGATAAATACCTTGTCTAAGGCGAAATCACCAAGGTTGGTGGACTGAAGTAGCTTCGTTAACAATGAACCAGGATAAAAATAATTGTATTCATTTATTTTTATTTACTTGTTAACGTCATTAGTTTAATTCATTAAAAAGGGACGAAATTTGAAACCCAATTCAAACCCCCATTTCTTGTGTTTCTCAACCTTCAATTAGTGTTATGAGTCAATTACAACAACCTCGACCGACCACTACAACATTTTTCATTCCTTCTCGAATCTTATTAGCACACGAGGATTCTCATCCAAATGATCACAAAGATCTCAACTACAAGTGCATTCAACAACTCTCTGCAATTCACTCCTAACTAATAGTGAGTTAGTTATTCTCTCTCTACTATATATAATGAAGGTGCCAAATCCATGTAACAAGTTTCAAACATAATTTGAATTCACTATTCTCCCTCACATACTGACTTGAGTGATGGAGTGTTAACCTTGCAAGTCTCCCCTTTCCACCACGGCGGAAGCTCAAAACCACAATCACTTTCGATCATCATTCCATTTCTAGTTCTTGAACAGAACAGCGGTGTCATATGTGGGAATCGACTTTTGATTCCTACGATTTTTGTGATTTCATGATCGTTCTCTGATCCTTCAATTTGTAATCTCTTCAGGACACCCAATCAAAAGCGTTCATAATTAAACATAAATATCTATCATACTCGATTCAATCACACATAGTTTGTATTTCGATTCCTCAAAATTTAGATCTCTAGTTTATGCGATTCCAAGTGATGGTTGGTTCTAAAGCCACTCGAGTCCCTACCGTTGCTGCTCTAGGAGTGATTAATCAACTAGTTCCACCTCCTCCGCATGGCATTGTGAATCTTGGAACATAGATTACACTTCATCTAAATCTGGTTTAGGCTCCTTAGATATCCATTCTTGCTTCCTGAAGTCTTGACTAGTCTTTATCTGTTGCAAGAAAACCTTAGATTGCAAGGTGCGAACGAGATGTTGAGTAGTATGTACAACTGCCTAAACAAATCCTTCAATCTCTCTCTCACACACACTCTCTCTCTCTCTCTCTCTCTCTCTCCTTTTTAATTTCATAACAAATTGTGAATTCATTGATTGTGCAATAGATACATTGAGATCATTTCTTTGCCTAATACTTCAAACTGTTTTGTTGAGTTGATCGTAATCTATTTGATTGTAATTGGTTTTTTATATCAACAAAATCAAAGAAAAATCTGACTAGAGTTGATTGCACATCACGTATTCAACAAATTGCTTTTGTCAAGTTTTGCTCAATATTCATTGGAAATCGATTATCATTGTATGGTTTTATTCAAACGTTATAGTTGAAAATAGATTCATTAACTTTCTCATCTATCGAATACGTTCTATACGATTTAACCCATATTCGATCTTTTCGATAACGGTTCAGGATAGACGATTGTCGATCTGGGATTATTTCCGCTAGCCATAGTTAAACAATTTTTAAAATAGATTTTAAAGAAGAAAAATTCATCTGCGATCTATTCACCCCCTCTAGATTGTAGCCCATCGTCTAACATAGTACAAAGTACTTGATGAAAGACTGAGGGTTGTAGAAGGTTTCAATGTATTCGACGTCAATGCTCTCAACATGTGCTTGGTTCCTGGCGTAGTGATACCTCCAAAATTCAAAGTACCTGACTTTGAAAAGAATAAAGGTCTCAATTGTCCAAGGAACCGCCTGAGGATGTTTTGTAGAAAGATGGTTGCATACGCCTATGATGAGAAGCTAATGATCCACTGCTTCTAAGATAGCTTAAGAGGAGCATCCTTGAACTGGTACGTGCAACTTGGGCGGGCTCACATCCTCATGTGGGAAGACCTTGATGATGCTTTCTTGAGATAATACAAGTACAACTCGGACATGGATCCGAATCACATGCAGTTGCAGAACTTGACACAGAAAAATTAGGAGTCTTTTAAAGAACATGCACAAAGATGGGGGGAGATTGTTTCTCGTGTGCAAGTGCCACTCCTGGAAAGAGAACTAATGGATATCTTCATGGAAACTCTACCAACTCAGCATTATAAAAGAATGATAGGGAGAGTCTTATCTAGATTCTCCAATCTGGTAATCATTGGAGAAAGAATTGAAGACGGTCTGAAGAGTGGTAAAATTCAAGGGGCATATGGTGGACAGACAAGCGCGAAGAAGTTTTCCAACTTCAACACGAAGAAAAAAGAAGGTGATACCAATATGGTGATGGGATCTCATCGGGCACTATGAACTCAGGTGCCCTATTAACCTTATCAGTATGTGTCTATTGTGGCTTCCAGACAACATCCACCATGGACATTTTCTACGCCCCCACCTCAACAACCTTTAATGATCCCTCAACAAAATCAGTATCAACAACAACATGAATATCCTCCAAGGAACCAGCCAAGGCCCATAAATGATTATCAAATAAGGTCTCCCCGAGTTGACCCGGTGCCTGTGTCGTATAGCCACAGTCTCCCATACTTGATTCATAAAGGATGAATTATACCTAGGGTTATCCCACCTAGGATCCCTTCATACCCACCTAGCTTTGACTAGAATGCTAGATGATGATACCATGACAGTTCACTAGGGTACACCACAGAAAACTGCAAAGCCTTGAAGTATAATGTGCGAGAACTAGTAGATGCTAAATTGCTGACTTTCAAAGAAATGGGTCTGAATGTAAAGAACAACCCATTTCCCAGAAATTCTGGTCCTTCTATTAATGTTGTCGAAGAGTTCATTGAAACTAAGATGATAAAAGAAATTGAGAAAATGAAGACTCTTATGTTGATTATCCGTGAGAACCTAACTAAAGCAGGGATAATTCAAGAAGTCCATGGTTTCGTGAGGTATTCCTATCCTCACTAGAAGAACGTGAAGAGTTGAAAATATGTGTGCAAGAGTTAATAAACCAATGAACAATGCAGATAGGCCATTCAAAAAGTGATTAGAGCATTGCCACGCTCAAGTCTCTTGAGATTTCATACTTAAAATAAGATACTCAAGAATCCCCTTTGGTAGTTTTTCTTTCATGCTGCATTCCCATTCGAAAGCACTATGGCGATACCATGGAATTACGGTGCCAAGGACAATGTGGGAGACAAGCCAGTGGTGTTAGAACCTAATGTCACAAACATAGCGGACATTGGGATCATTCCATGAAGTGGTAGGGTGTTCGCTCCAGAGCAATCACAAAGGAAGATACCTGAGACATCCAAAGGCAAAAAGGTCTCGAGCTTGAACACGAAGAGTGAACCTTCAAAGAAGACAGTGCCTTAAGAGAAGGTCGGTGATTTTCTAAAAATAATCAAGAAAAATGACTATAAGTTGGTGGACCAACTAAGTCAAACACCTTCAAAGATTTCCATGTTGTCCTTGTTGTTAAGCTCATAGGCACACAAAGAGTCTCTATTGAAGATCCTAAGTGAAACTCATGTCACCAAAGACATAACTATTGATTAGTTTGATGGGGTGATGGCTAACACTACCGCTAGCACATGTTTGGGTTTCAGTAGCGAGGAATTACCCGAAGAAAAGCAAAACTACAACAAAGCCTTTCACATATCGGTGAAATGTCAATATAGCATCCTCTCGAGAGTGCTAGTGGATACGGGTTCATCCTTTAACGTCATGCCCAAGACTACTCTCATGAAACTCAACGTCGAAAGAACATTCATGAAAGCAAACTCATTGGTGGTCAAAGCCTTTGATGGTTCAAGAATAATAGTGATATGGGAAGTTGATCTGCCCATGGTTGTTGGACCTCGCACATTCATGACTATCTTTCAAGTGATGGAAATTAATATTGGATAAAACTGTCCTTTAAGACGTCCTTGGATCCATGCCGCTGGCTCCATTACTTCCATATTTCACAAGAAACTCAAGTTTGTGGTTAGAGATAAACTAGTAATTGTCAGTGGTGAAGAAGATATGTTGATCAGTCACCTTGCGTTGTTAAGATACATAGAGGCAAACGGAGAAACCTTGGAGACACCCCTCCAAGATCTGGAAATTGATGTTGTCAGTTGAAGACAAGATGCTCAAAATAAAGAGACATTTCCCTCATCTTGGGAAAATTCCTCAACCATGATTAAAGGAGGAAGCCTTCAGACCGGAGTAAGTTGCTAGAGTTACAAGAGAAAAGATATTGGCTCAGGTTGGGGTACCAACTAACATTTAAAGAAGCCTTAAAGACTGGTGAGAAACGAGTTTGTACTATTTAGCAGACCTTTCATAATATCAGATTCAGTTATGAAAGTCAAGTAGCCATGATGAAAGAGATGAGCAAGGAAGTACCCAACTTGGTGTGCCACTGTCACCTAGATGTTGTTCTCAACAATTGGAAAGTCATGGAGATTCCCGAGATGTTTTATTTTTCAAAGTAATTCACTGTTTTTTAAATCCTTTGCTCCACCCAAGACAAATGGATAACTTTGGTCACCCTTTGTTTAATGACTTATTTATCGAATAAAGTTGCATTTTGTGTTCAATTCAGATCCTTTCCTTTCATTACTTTCGATTTTAAAAAATGGCAATGTTTTTCATCCATGTTCTTTTATTTTTCTTCTTTTCCGTTTTTAATTATCATTCCTAAAAAAACATCCCCCGACATATTAATAAACGAGCCCACTCAAAATGAAGAGTTAGCCAGTCTGTTGAGGACGATTGCAAACTTCCTGAAGAGTTAGCCAGACTGTTGAAATAAGTGGACAAAATAATCTAACCTCATCAAGAACTAGTGGATGTGATTAATCTGGGAACTGGAGAAGACAAAAAGGAGGTTAAGATCGACGCTTCTTTGAACAAGGAAGTGGAGAAAAGGTTCGTTGAATGTTGAAGCGATAAAGCGGCAAGCAAAAATATTATTTTCGAAAGAATTCCCTCTGAGATTTATATCGTCTCCACATGGATCGGTGCGAGGGAAAGAATGTCGTTCGACAGTCTCTACGTTTCTAAACTTGGGTTTGAATGGTTTGAGATAAAAATGTAAAAAGAAAAACATATGACAAGTAAATAAAGTACGAGAAATAATTCTTTAGGAGTTGTATTTCATTTTACCCATCAAGAACTAAAAAACCTATGGATCAATTGCACGCAACCTAAATCACTCATCAAAATCCCCACGTATCGCTCACAACAAGAGGTTATGTCTAACGCAAACGTTAAAAGATCAACCGCATTCTCACGGAGGTGATGTCTCACGCAACTAAACGACTCGGAGCATTAAGATCTGACACACACATGTGAGTATTAGACCGCTTCCCACAACCAATAGATGCACATCTTAGGTCGAGTTCGAAAAGTATATGTCTATAGCGATCCAAACTCATTAAGATAAATATTAAAGAAAATAAGACATCTATTAAGAGTTGTAAAAGATATTTTATACAAAGATCCATAAATACACATACAATTAAAGTAAACATACATATAACAACCCCGACAAATGAAAAATACAAAGAGAGGAATGAAGAAGAACACAAATCTCATGGTTTATCAACTCCAATTGAAGCGGATTCGACTCCGGATCGTCAAGATGCATCCTCCAAGTGTTGTTTCTGACTTATTTCCACAAAGAATGGGTTTGATGGAGTTGAGAGGAAAAAATTCCCAAAACCATAACCTAAAAATCTGAATGAGGGGTATTTATACAAAACTGAAAATTACAACCAGCGCGATCTCACTTAAAGTACTAGAAAACTGCCTTAAAGCGCGTTAAGCGCGGTCCTGCTCGCGCTAAGCGCAGTCAGGAAAATAAAAATACTCCAGCCACTGCCAATGCATCTCCCAGCGCGCAGAAAACCGCACTAAACGCAAATGCTTGTAATTTGTTGGTCAAAACTGTGCATCTTGAAGCATTCTCTTCGCTCAATTGGGTCCATACTTCAACCATGCATTATTACCTATAAAAACAGATGAAAAACTATCAAAACTCAATTAAATGTACACGAAAACGCAAAATATACAACGATATGTAAACTATAAAAAATGTTTACAAAAAACATGGGATTATTAAGGGAAAATCAACGAATCAAGCCAATAAGTGCCAATTATTCACACTCAAAATCAGTACAATTTAGCACTTATCAACTCTCCCCTACTTAAACCAGTTTGTACTCAAACAAGAATCGAACAACTCAAAGAAACAAAAGTAACAACCAATCAATCACGACTCAACAAGTTTCGAAAAACAAAAACAAATGTATGGTTCAAAACAAAAACGTACATGCAAAGCAAAACTTACCACTACACTACAACAATAACATGAAAACGAAACAACTCCTAAATACAAAACACATGTCAAAAATACTAAGACAATACAATGTTAAAAAATGAATCACACCTAGCACACACTTCATCGGTAGATGAATAAAAAAACATGTGAGGCTTAACTCTCATCCAACAATCAAGCTAACAACAAGTTAAATTATGCATTCATCAATAAAAAAACTCATATTGAACAGTATGAAAGCAAGAATCACAAGGACTTTCAAAGGTTGTAATTAGGTTTAGGGTTTATGTGGGATGAAGGTTTCTGAGTTGAATATTCATCGTGTTCATAAGAACATAATGAAAATGGTGGCTGAGATGGTGGTATATGGTGGTCGGAGTAGTTTAGGGTGGTGGTGTTTAGAGATAGGGCTAAGGGAGGTTTAAAGAGAGAGATGAGGACGAGAGAAGAGAAGAACATAAAGAAAGAAATTGGGAAAAATAAAGATTTCAGAAGGGAGAATTGAATATAGACTCCCTTCGTCCATCCGCTCACCTTACGCCACATGTTGCTACCTCACCCAATAGTCAGGTGGTCCCTGTACAAGGAACAACACCTTAACTCCCATGTGATGATGAATCTCAAGCGTCCATCTAACATACCTTTCCCTTTGATTTGATCCCACAACCACATACTCATCATGTTGACTATCCAGTCAAGATATCATAGGGTCTCAATTGAGAATCAACTTCTGACTCTCTTGAGTTGACCCTTTGCCCTGGTGGGTTCCAAAAGTAATGGGCCAAATACCCATGGCTTTTCACACACCCAATATTGCTTAAAGCCCAATATTTTACTGAGTTTGCACCCCCTATTTTCTATTTTATTTCTTCATTTTCTATCATTTTAATTTTTTATTTGCATTTTTAATTTAATCATTTAAGTGTTAATTTTAGCTTGTTCTTTTTGTTAATTAATTTATTTAATTGTTAGTTAGTCTTAATTACAATCATTCTCCCTTTTATTTAAATTTAAGGGTTAAATAAGTTTTTGGTCCCTCTAAATATTACAGGTTTCGTTTTTAGTCCCTTCAAAATTTTCCTTCAAGAAAGTGTCCCTTCAAAAAATTTCGTTTGCACAATTGATCTGTAACGTCAAATACAATTAATGGCTGCTTATATGGCAGGACAGGTGGATTAATTTTTTTTTACTGAGATGAATTTCATTTACTTAGGTGGCATGGTAGGTGTAAAATTACATGGGTTGATAAAAAGCCCTAATCAGAATGAAATCCCTAATTCATTCACTTCACTTTCACTTTATTCCATTTTGAAGGGGCTTAAATACACATTGACAGAGCATTGACGAAGCTTGTGGTCCCTCTCTCCAAAACCCCATTCGTACTTCATAGATTGTGGTCCCAACATTGTCGAAGGTTGTTGCGGTCCCAACAATAAGGTTAGTCTCACACGTGCTTTTGAATATTGTATTCCTGCGTTGTTTCCCAATTGCTATTATTTATTGCCTTCAAATATTCCATGTATGTTTCGTGCCCCACTTATTTTGAATAACATGTTTGTTTTGCTTTGACTATGTTCTGTGTCCCACTCGAATAACATGTTTGGTTTTTTGTGTTGACTGTAAACCAAACATCTAGGGTTTGTTTTGCTTTGACTGTGATTGGTAATGTCTGATTTACCATTGTTTATTTTTGTCATGTATAGGATATGAGATTATTTAAGGTTGTATTTTATACCAAAGGGTCATTTGTAAAGGATGTAAGGTTAATATATGAAGTGGGATGTGTTTATGTTATAAGTGGGCAAAACTCTGATTTTTGGTCATACTTTGAATCCCGTGACTTAATTAAGGGGATGAACTCTTCCTTTAACATTGATGATGTGAAAATGTGGTGGAAGGCTGAGCATGGTTGTCTTGAAAAGGATCTAAAACCCTTTGTTAATAATGAGGATGCAACAATGTTAACTTTGTGTGCTGAAAATAGTAAGTGTGATGTTGAGATATACATAGAGCCAAGATTATCAAGTGGTGAGAAGACTTATATGGAGAGGTTAATAGAGAAACAGAAAGGGCCTGAATCTGTTGAGGAAAATGAATCATTTGAAGATTCTTTGGATGGTATACACTTTGAAGATAGTGAAGAAGAGAGAACACACGCTTTTGATGAAGACATATGTGAAGGTTTAAATAATAGAGTGGATAATGGTGAGTCTAGAAGAGAGTCTACTGACGGTGTTGTTTCAGGTCAAGGGAAAAATAAAGGTTTTACTATAGCTGAGATGGATAGGGAACATGTAATAGAAGATGATTACATGATTGATGAGCTTGACGGTGGGGCAGATGATGATAGTGTTGATGATAGGCTTGTAGTGGTAAGGTTTAATGAAGATGAAAAACTTAGAAAATAATTCTTATTTAAGGTGCGAATGGAATTTTCATCTTTGAAGCAATTTAAGAAGGTTGTACTGGAACACAATGTGTTGAATGGTAGGGAGGTAAGGTTTGCCAAAAATGATGGGAATAGGTGCAGGGTTATTTGTAAGGACAAACAACAATGTAACTACACAGTGCTATGCAGCTGACTTTTGAGAACTACGTCATTTAGGATTAAAGCATTGTTTCAGAAGCACAAATGTGGAAAAAAGTTCTTCAACAAGAATGCTAATGTTGATTGGGTTTCTAGAGTGATTGTTGACAAGTTGAAGAAAAATTATGGTATGAAATTGAATGAAGCTGTTGCAGATGTAAGATTATGGTTTGCTACTGAAATCATTGGATGTAGGGCTTTCAAAGTAAGGCAGCTAGCTATGAAGGTTGTTGAAGGGGACTCAACCAAGTAATATAGTATGATATGGTCATATGTAGCTGAATTGAGGAGGGCATCAAAAGGAAACACTTTCAAGTTAAACATCTCTGGCTTGCCACCAAGGTTTGAAAAATGCTACATGTGTTCTGATGGTACAAAGAAAGCATTGAAGGCTGGATGTAGACCATTCATAGGGTTAGATGGATGTCACCTAAAAAACAAATATGGTGGAATCTTGTTGATTGCTGTTGGTAGGGATGCCAATGACCAGTATCTTCCACTTACCTTTGGGGTTGTAGAGACTGAAACTAGGGACTCTTGGAACTGGTTTGGTAGGTTACTTCTTGATGACATTGGCAGTGATAGTAGGTGATGCTTTATGTCTGATCAATAAAAGGTATCTGTAATGGTCAATTTTTAAGTATGTGTGATGTTATTGCTTGATGATATTGTTGTGAAATTTGTGTTATTTTGTGTACAAAGACTGGTGTAGGTATTTGAGGAAAAGTATCCAGAGTTTGAACACTGGTTTTTCCTAAGGCATTTATATGCTAATTTCAAGAATAAGTTTAGAGGTGGTACATTATACAGTGATCTCATTATGGCTTCAGCAAAGGCAACTTTTTGGAGGCACACGAGGATAAGATGAATCAGATTAAGGAGGTGAGTTTAGATGCTTTTAAATGGCTAAATTCTATTCCCAAACATAAGTGGTGCAAGCATGCATTTCCCTTTTACTCTAAGTGTGATGTTCTGGTGAACAATCTTAGTGAATCATTCAATGCAACTATTTTGATGCAAAGGGACAAACCTATTATTACCATGTTTGAGTGGATTAGGAACTATCTTATGGGTATGTTTGCCACTCTTAGGGAGAAGGTAGAAAATTACAAAGGGGAGATCATGTCTAAACCACTTAAGAGGTTAGATAGGGAGATATAAAAAAAATGCAAATTGGTTGTCAACATATGCAGGTAGGTTAACATTTCAAGTAACTCAAGTTATTTGCACAGATAATTTTGTTGTAGACTTGGCAAAGCATACTTGTTCATTTAACTTCTGGGACTTGGTTGGGATCCCTTGTAGACATGTTGTTGCAGTCATACATAGGAAGGTTGATGATCCCATTAAGTATGTACATAAGTGTCATCATAGGACTACTTATGTATCATGTTAAAATGAAGTTATCACTCCTATCAATGGCCAAAACAAATGGCCAAAGACTGCTGATCCTGAAATATTACCACCAAGTTTTAAGAGAGGTCCAGGGAGACCAAAGAAACTCCGTAGAAGAGAGCCAGATGAGGCATCCTAAACAAGACGGCAAAGGAAAAACACAAGCCATAGGTGCAAAACTTGCTTAGAATATGGGCACAATACAAGAACATGTAAGAAAAATAAACAACTTGTTGTTATTGGTGGTGAATTACCAAGAGATGTTGAAACACCCACCCAAGGAAGCCAAACTCCAACTGTGGAGACAGGACCAAAGAAGAGGGTTAGTAACACTTGTTTGGCAACAAAGTTCAATTTATAATTTCATTTAATATTTCAATGTCTTGTTTTAAATCTCTATGGTTGTATGGTAGGCCAAAAGGGACTACAAAGAAAGAACACACAAGAAAAAAAAACAAAGTCTACTACACAACCTAAAGCTCAAGCTACTGCATAAACTGAAGCTCCAACCAATGCACAACATGTTGCACAACCTGAAGGTCTAGCTACTGCACAAACTGAAGCTCCATCCAATGCATAACCTGAAGGTCCAACTGCTGCACAACTTGAAGGTCCAACTATTGCACAACTTGAAACTCCAGCTGCTGCACAACCTGAAGAAAACCCTGCACAACCTGAAGTGACCCCTACTCAATCTGAGGTAAATCCTATTGTACAATCTTCTGTAAGCTTTGCTGAGGCAATGAAAATGTATTGTGGTATAGATCCTGATGAGTTGGCATCATTGTTGAATGAAGATGGCATACTAGACATTGAACCATAGTGTTGATACTAGTCCTGCAAAACCAACTGACAATGTCAAATAACCTGTAAATAATAGCCCAAATAGGCCTGCCGTCAAAGCTTTCTTTGGTCCAAGAACAAAAGTGCCAAAAACTGTTGTCAGAACCTTCATTGGTCCAAGACAAAAAATGCCTAAGCCTAATGTCAAACCAATGCCAACTGAAGCCAACAAGCCAAGTATGAGTGATCCTGTAAGTGTGTAACTTGTTCCACTAAACTTGTTTGGTCTTTTAATGTTTATTACCTTAATAACTTTATATTGTCATAATAGGTGAAAATAATGATATCACCAAGGAAAAAAGCCCAGAAAGTTGCAATTCCAAAAAGACAAAGTGACAAACTTAGGACTATGAAGACACGTAATATTGTGGGACCTATGAGGGATCCCAATGATCCATTTGTTATTCTCGAGGAAGATACAAGTGCTAGGGGGAAGAAGACTTGGGATGACATCCAGAAGAACATGACTCAGTGAAAACTTATGTGTTGCCAGTGCTAGGAGTGAAACTTATGCAATATGAACTTATGTTTGGAACTTATGTAATATGAATCTAATGTGTTTTGTTTTGAAACTTATGTACTATGACTATGTCAGCATTGCTTTTTTGATGTATTTTGTATTCTGTTTTGAACCTTAAGTAATAGAGCTCAGCCTGAAGTACTTTTATGTGTAGCACCCTAACATTTTCCCTTTGGTTTCTAATTTTAACTGGCTTATGCTTCATTTCATTTTGCATCATTGCGCATATTATTGCATCGGTTCTGAGGCATGAGATCAAGGTGTTTTCCAGCAGCTCAGGTTGTCATCAGTTTTGGGGTTATTTCAGCAATGTGCAAAGCTTAACAGATAGCTTTCAAAGTCTTTTCGAGCATTTATTTTGCTCAATAGATGATTTGACTGTTAGAGGCTTCGACATTTTCTTTTATTCAGTGGTTCAACACCGGACAATTATTTTTTCAGCAGGTTATTTCGAGTGCGGAAAGAAATTCATAGCATATTTTAGGCATGATTCAGTGGCAATATCAAATGACAAGTTTGAAAGGCTTAACGTGGCTCAGAACAGGTGGAAGCGGGTGATTCTCCATGATTCCCTCTAAAAGGCGCCAAAATTCAAATTTTGAATGTGTTAATCGATTAACCATTTGTCGCGAAATTTAGTTAATCGATTAACCAGTGCATTTTTTGCCAAGATACTTCATTTTTCAGCGCTGCAGCTTAGGGTCCTAATTTCAATCACTAATTCAATTTTTCACACCAGTAGAAGGATCTAGAAGTGGTTCCAATTTGATTTATTTTGCAATTAATTCAAATTCCCTCCAATTTCAAACATTTTCCACTCCTAATTTCCATTCCAAACACTAACCCACACTTCAAACCATATTTTGATCCCTAACCTAAGGGTTATTTAAATCAAATTGCTCCAAACCTCACTTATATTCACTCTCATTTTCACACTCATTTTCAGAATTGGCTCTCAATTCTCTCTCACTTTTTCATTCTCTATCTCCATATTCAACCTCACTGCAAAGCTCTTCCATTAGAGTTAACAAATTCTTCATTGGAATTTGTTAATTCTTGAGCTAAACCTTCATCACATTGTGGTTCCATTGCTTGATTCTATAGTAGATTTTCGTTTGGATCTAGATCTGAACTTTGGAAGTGCTTATTTGAAGTGCTTTTGAAGCATTTCTAACTTTGCTTGGGTTTTCCAACTTTTCTTGCAAGAAGCTTCATAGATCTCTGGATTTCTTGCTTGGATTCATCAATTTCAGTTTACAACACTCACCAAAGCAATTCTCCGCTTTGTAGGTTGGTTAATTTCAGATGCACCCTTAATTTAGCTTAATTTCAACTTATACAATGTAGATCCATGGTTGTTAACATGTTTTGATCCATTTGCTTGAATTTAATTGTTGATTTTGATGTTTGTTGGATCTAATTGATGTTTGATTGCTGTAATTCAATGTAATTTTCATGCATAATTGATTACATATTCATTTGGATGATTACATAAGGGATTTGCTGCTGAAAAGTGCTCCTGAAATGTGATTTTCTGCTACTGCATCAGTGTTAATCGATTAACCAGTTGCAGTACAAAACTGGTTAATCGATTAACCAGTGTAATTTTCACTTTTTTGGCTTTTTAAAAGGGTTAATCGATTAACCATTTTGCACAGCAAATGGTTAATCGATTAACACTGATGCATAAGGTGTTTTTTGTGCATTTTCAAGTGTGTTTTGATTCCTTTTCACGTTTAATCTTCAGGGATTAATATGATGCATATATATGGATTATTCTTGAGTCGTTTTGCCTCACATGATGGTTTGAATGCGATTCTTCGACACACAACTTTTGGTTTTCATAACGCACGTACACGTTTTGTTTGTTTGGCATTCTTAATATGATGAATCATGTTGCATAATTCTTTGTGCCACTGTGATTGCTTGTTCTTGATATTTACATTGTTGGATGTATGATTCGTGTTCATGTTTGTTGTCGGCTCCATGAGTGTATGGTTGTAAGCGATTAATTGTTGATTCGATGAATTGTCCGCGATGCTTTTGATGAATGTTTGAATACGCAATATCATTTGAATTGGTGCATGCCTAATTTTTTGGTGTTTAATTGTGCATCCATGTGTAGCAATTACTCTCGCTTGATGATTGTTCATGTTTGTAATCCACGTGTATTCGTTTATTCGTGAAGACATATTCATGTTCGATTCTTTTGATGCATGATTGTGTTTGGATATAGGACGTGCTTATGATGAATTGATTAATCTTTGATGCATGCTCAACTTGATGTTGTGTTGTCACATGATCATCCATGCTTGATGCCTGTTCATGAGCATTTGTTTTGATGCATTGTATGCTGCCTTGGTGAATACATGACTGTTGTGCAGAATAGTAGCTGTTATATGCTGTCTTGTTTGACTTGCTGTCATTTACACCTGTTATGTGCTGAATACATTGAGCTGTTAAATGCTGTTTGGGTGTATTTACTGGATTTTATAGCTGTGCATTGCAGAAGCGCTGTTGTTGCTGCTGTTTTGGGTTTATTGCCTTGTCTTTTTGTTTTTCTTTTGGAGAATGGAGAGTCACTCAACTTCTTCATAGTTGAGATCACGACATCGTTTTTTCCTTATTGACGGAGAGTCACTCAACTTCTTCATAGTTGAGATCACGACATCGTTCTTTCCTTGTTGGTGAAGAGTCACTCAACTTTCTATGGTTGAGATCACGACATCGTTCTTTTTGTGATTGTTTAGCATGATGTTTACTTGTGTTTGTTCACATGGTCCCTTAGGGTCCCTAGCTCGACTTAATTTCCGATTAAGCTTGAGGTAGGGGAGACATTAGGTTTTCAATCCATGCATGATAACAATTAGGATAATCCATTTAAAACTTAACCTTAGATCTATCTCTTTTGCATGCTAACATTATGTAGAATTCCCTTCTATCTCAACCTTAGGACCATGGTGTATGACAACCTTAGGATCTAGTTTCCCCTAGTTGTTTTTCTCCTTAACCCTTTTAGTCCTTTCTCTTCTCATCTCAAAACAAGTTCAAAACACTTAATAAATACAATGAGTGTTGTGCGCCACGTGCCTTAAGTACATGGGAAGTGACAAGCGGGAGTCCCTTCTTACCTTGTCTAGGGTGTTTTAAATACGTCCCGTCTTGGGTCGATTTGCAACGCATTCGATCCTATGTCATAGAATTTAGTGAAATACGAGTTTCAAACTAACTTAATTCACTTCTGTCTAAAAAACACAAACAAAGTTCAAATCTTTTTATCCTACGGGATGAGTTTCAAATCATTTTCAGAAAAGAGCACGTTAATTCTGTTCTGTCGCAAATAGGCATCGACCCTAACTGTCGGACGCGAACCTAACGTCGCTCATAAAAAATACTCATCGACCCATAGATCGAACTACGACTGCTCTGATTTCCTCTCTCTCATCCGATTGAGGATACGTAGGCACAAGACGACGATGTCTTGGCGAGCAACCTTCCCCCCTCCACCCGTAGTCTTCCGAACTACGTTGACTCTGACTTTCTCATTGCACGAGGGAATACGTAGGCCTAGGACGGCGAAGTCTGATCGAGTCTCCTTTTGTTTTTCCCTTTCCGTTTTTGTTTAGCAGTAGGCTTTAAATAACACACCCTTTGATTAGACAACAAGCATGGATCTCGTTGAGTACAATGGACGCGAGGGGGTGCTAATACCTTCCTCTCGCGTAACTGACTCCCGAACCCAGACTATGGTTGCGATGACCATGTCTTTCCCTTTCTTCAGGTTTTCTTCGATCGTTTCCTTTCCCTGCGTCGGGATAAATAACGTTCGGTGGTGACCCTTCTGTTTTTTTCGCCGGTTGTTTTTCGCAGTTGCGACATTATGTCATCAGTCTAATGTATTTTGTATTCTGTCTAAATTCTGTTTGAAGCACTCTTAAATCATCTTGCTAATATTCTGTCTAAATTCATCTTGCCAGCTACAGTCAGGTTACAACCTTTTTATGCCAAAATTTTGCAAAACCTGTCAACTTCATCATAACAAACTATATTGCAACAACTACATTGCAACAACTACTACATCACAAATTCTACATTGCAACATTTAGTACATCTCAAATTTTGTCTAAAACTTATCACATTGCAACATTAATCAATTTCAATAACTACATTGAAAATTTAGTACATTAATCAAGTTCGGCAACTACATCGCAACACTAATCAAGTTCAATAACAACATTACAAATTCAGTACATTACACCCAGTTCAACAACTACATTTCAAAACAAAACACACATTGATCATAAAGGACATAGCAATAAAGAACATCTTCAATCTTCCATGAAATTTCTCTATTTTCAACTTGGTCTTCAAGTTCTTGTTCTTCTTCCTTGATTCATCGTACAAGGACTTCATATATCCTACATATGCCATGACTTCCAACTCTGAGTTTGTAATGACTTCATCTTCATTTCCAGATTTTTCTGAAAGATCTTCATCCCATATGAACAGATTACACGTATCAACACTCCTCCAATAAGGACATCTCCAAAACAACCTTCCTTTATTTGGTCCATTCTTGCATTGATACGAGACCATACGAACCTGACACCCACAAAACTTCCCTAATCGCGATTCACCGAAGCAAAAGACATTAGCTTATAAAGACACAGGAAGAAGATGAACAAAGCAAGCAAAAAACGAATGAATAATGAATTTCACGACGGAGGAAGAAGATGAACAAAGAGGAATTGATTTAGGTCAAATGATAACACAATCTTCTTTAAATTGGCTCATTGTACGCGCTGGAATCCATCTCAGTAAAAAAAAATTTAATCCACCTGTCCTGCCACATAAGCAGCTGTTAGTTATATTTGACGTTAGGGATCAATAGTTCAGACGGAAAATTTTGGAGGGACTAAAAACAAAATCTGCAATATTTAGAGGGACCTAAAAGTTCATTAACCCTAAATTTAAACACAAAAAAATATCTATTTATTTCTAATAGTTCAAATATATTGTTAATGATAAAAATGATAAAGAATGTCTTCTTCTATTTTATAAATTCAACAAAAATATACTCCTCCTTCTTATTTAAATTCAACTATATGTCAAACATAAAAATACTCCTTCTTGCATTCAAATTAAAACAAATAAATACAAAAATAAAAATAAATGATCTTTCCTTTTGTAAATAGCTTTTTCTTGTAGATAAGTCGTCAAAATTCTTTTTATAAATCAAATTAAACTAATATTTTTGCAAATGGATAGGTAGATGCACATCCACTATGTCCCAGAGTATTTGATTGATTGACATCCGCCGCATCGATCAATTACTTAAAATCAAAGCAATATAAATTTAATCTCAACACATTAAACTTCTTTTTGTGCTCTTGCGCACTTCATTCAAACTTTTTTCCTAAAAGGATAGGTTATGTCTTTTCGATACGAAATACAAATGAGCGCTTAAGCCTCCATCGTGCGAGCATACAAGCCAATGTTTAAACGTAAGAACTTGACTTAAACCTTATCCTATAAAATCAACCAATACACAAATATTTTCTACAAACTACATAGCTCTGACTTTCTCACTGCACATTGAGAATACGTATGCATAAGGTTTTGGAACCTTAGCGAGCTCACTTATTTTAAAAACTTTTTTTCTTTTTTCATTATATCTTTTTTTTTGTAAATATCTTAATGAATAAGTAAAATAAAACAAACATCCTTTAGCAAACCCTTAACTTTAGAACTATGGGAGGTTGTCGTTAAGTACAACGGATGTGAGGTGTGCTAATACCTTCCCCTTACATAACTGACTCCTGAACCCACATCATCCACAGTTTTTATCAACAATAAACCTTCCAATATCATCCATAGTTGACTTGCTGTTAGCTTGTGATTTTGACGTCTGGATTGAATTAGTGGAATAAATAAGGAAAAAATAATTTATGTGAAGTTATGATGGACTTCGACAGGACAGTATAATTATGGAGCTCCAGTCGAAGTTACCCCTTGTGCAAGAAGGAATGGTTGGTTGGACTTAGGAATTTTTCTAAGTTGAAGATGTAATTCGACAAGGACACTACTGATGGTGTCTTTGATTTGAAGTTCGAATTTGAATAAAGGAGGGAACTTTGTTCTTATCCAGTTTCAAGAGGAGACACGTGGAACACGTTAAGGGAATGAAGACATGTCGAGCGCCACTTGTCTTGATTTAGGGAAAAAAGCTGTTAGAGACAGTTGTTTCGATTTAGTATAAATAAGAGGTCTTAGTGTTAGGATTTCGTGTGTGGTCAAGTTTGTACAAGTCACTCAAATTACTCAAAGTACCCGGTGTGTAGAGAAAAGAGTTATTGAGAAATGTACGTTTGATGAAACACCATTTTCTTACGTTTTTTAATCAAATACAGTTTATGCTTTTATCCAGAAATTTATCTTCTTTATTTGCACAAGTTATTTTTGACGCATTTTACTGCACTTTCGATTACTTTCCTGCAACGTAAATTTTTTTATATTTTCGAAGTAAATTATTTTTAAATCATGAATCCTGTCGAAGTGTTCATTGCTTCTCAAACCTTAATTTAAAAATCATCAGCACATGTCCTAGGATTCACTAGTTGATCCTGTAAGTTAACGAATATTCGGAGACCAGCGGTTGTTTACCAATTTTCACGATAAACACTTGCATAGTCTAGAACCTTGTAACCTCTAAGAATAGGCGCCAATATACCCATCCAATAAGAATATTCCTTCCTATACATAGGCATATCCACAAACTTAACTTGTATACCAAAATACCTCATGATTGTATTGTCAATGAGATTGAGATCAAATAACAATTTTCTAGGAGGTCTAGCCTCAGCTGTAGCTAGCTAGAGAGCCACATGTTATATAAGGGATTTTAGAAACACTGCTGGAACTGAACACGCAGATGGACTCTATTACGAATGCTTTTGGTTCAAATCCACATTGTTTCTTGCAAGTGTTAAAAATACCAATAGTGTATTACATTGGTAAAGAAAATTTATGATATATGGACGTTTGCCAAAGTAATCAACGGCTAGTCTAAGTATGTTCAAACCCAACATGGGTGGTACATCGGATCATGGAAGTTATAGTGTGTGATTATTCAATATAGATTGGAAAATTTCTCATGCTTTCTGAATCGAGTAATCAATAATTGGTATTTGAAATCCATCTCCTAAGCCAAATGGGTACCCACTAGCGAGACATATTTTTCCTACATAATGTTTTTGTAAAGTGATATTTACTAGATACTAATCTATCGTGCTATTTGAGGCGACCTTTTTTTTCTCTCCATATTTATCAATCAAAATTAAAGATTACCTGATCATACATATCATTTGCCATTGGATTCCTTAAGGTTAGCTAAGTATCACTACTTAGCTAACCTTGGTTTACTTGAACTTTACACATAGTAGACGTGCCATAATAATCACTGAAATATGATAGTTTTTGTTTCTAACTCATTGTCTTGTTGGAACTAACTAGGAACTATAAGCCTTACAATGCCAGTCAATCGTTAAGATACATGACAGACATCATCATTCTCATTTGGAGAAACCGATGCAACTCCAAAAGCAGTGTGAAGAGGCACACTTGTTTTACATGCTTTATCCACTAGTTGACCAATTTTGAGCCTTAAAATAATTTTGTTTCTTAGTTCTCATAAGGTAGAGATAAAAATAACAGAAATGAGACAAACACACAATCAAAAAAGAAAAAGAAAAAAAATCTTCTGAGGTCCATCAAAAATAAGAAAAAGAAAAGAGAAAGAATAAAAAACCCATAAAACTCTTGCAACCTCAAAGAGAAATCAAAAGGGGAAGAAATAAAATAGGAACATGGATCTCATGTAAAAAATAAGTGCTCAAATTGTCTTTTTAAGTTCACAAAGGGGAGTCTGGTAAAAGTCCATTATAACTCCCATTCTTTGAATATCCTACTCCAAAATTTGTGGCCTACAACCCATAAAGTGAATTCCATATTCACAAGTATTATAAAAAGATATGTAGTAGAGATTATGGTTCTCTGTCAAGCATATAGTAGAATGGTTCTTTGAAAAATAATGAGAGAATTCAAGGAACCAGAAAGCGTGAGTGGTGTGTGTCCATTCACAAAGATGTGATTTTTAGAATAACATTAAAAAATTCTATCTTTTGTTAATTTAATTGCTCAATAGTTTTATTTTTTCCTATTTAGAATCATTTATCAACTTGTTGAGGAAACTTCCTTGGTATTGATGTCCGTCTTGTTAAAATACTTTCAGTTTTTTTGAGGTTAATCTAGGGCTGAAAATGAGTCGAGTCGAGTCGAACTCGCCTTAACTCAGTTCGACTCATTAAGAATTAGCCGAGTTCGAGTTCGAGTTCAAGTTCATCACGAACTTTTTTTTCAGCTCAAACTCGACTCGTTAAGAATTGGTCGAGTTCGAGTTCATCACGAACTTTTTTTTCAGGTCAAACTCGACTTAGAAGTTCACGTATATCTCGGCTCAACTCGTTAGGTTTATCTTGTTAGGTTCAACTCGTTTATTTCACAGACTTAAAAGTAATTTTTTAAAGTCTATTTTTTATATATATATTTGACATTTTAAATTAATATTTTTTAAATAAAAAATATAGAAATAAAATAAAAGGTATAAGATTGGAATTTATATGATGTTAATTTTATTTTTATAATTATCCGTAGAAATATTTTACTCACTTGAGAATATAAATTATCAATTAAAACCGTTAGATTAAAAGAAAATATGAGACTAAGATTTAGAACAAATCTTTAAACCTACTCTTAAAGACAATATAATCTATCTCATATATAATCGAATTGACTCATGAACCTAACGAGTCGAACTATGTATAGTTCAAGTTCAGATCATTTAGTTAACGAACTTAGGTTTTAGCTCATATTCAGCTCATTTGGTTCATGAACCTAGTTCAACGATTTAATTTTCGAATCGAATTTCAAACTATTTTCGAGTTGGTTTGGTTCATTGTCAGCCCTAGGTTAATCAAATATTCTAGTGTGGGAGAATTTGATGACATGTAAAATATTTTTTTATTTATGGTTATATTTCTAGGATAATTTACTAGTTTGAGTATATATTTTAGTACATTTTACTATCTTTTATGAAAAATTGACTTTCAGGTTAGAAAGTAGGGGTGTGCAAAAAAACTGATTCACAAGAACCAAATTAATATATATATATATATATATATATATATATATATATATATATATATATATATATATATATATATATATATATATTAAAGGAACTTTGTGTTTTCATAGCCTCGTAATGATGCATTTAGGACCTGTTTGAATTAGATTTCAGAAACTGTATTTTACTTTTTAAAATTTAAAAAATAGAAAACTTATTTGGATCTACTATTTTACAAAACTCTTTCTAAAAACCGTTTTTAGAATAATTGTTTTTAAAATAAAAAAAGTAGAACTGATAATACATGTTTTTGTCTTCTACTTTTCAATTTTGAATTAAAATTCAGAACGAAAACACACAAAAAAGTGGCTCTTTTTTGAAGTACTAAGATGGTTTGTTTGAAGTTTGGAACAATGGGAGTTCAAAAAGTCATATATTTAGGAAGGGTTAGAGATAAATGCAATTAGGCGTGTTGGAAAACATGAGTATATCTAGGGGTGTTCAAAACCGAACAAACCCAATAGAAAACCGCAAACCAAACCAAACCAAACCGAAACCGCAAAAAACCGCATTTAGTTCGGATTTGTTCGGGTCATCTTTTAACAAAGCCGCACGGTTCGGTTTGGTTTGCGGTTTATATTTTGCAAACCGAGCTAAACCAAACCAAACCGCATTATGTTACAACCCAAACTTCACTTATCCCACATCTAACCCAAAACTTAAACCCATTATGCCTTAATCTTATTGTTGTGAAAAACGATGACTTTAATCAAAATATAAAACTGGTTTCTTGAATTATCAAGAACCAAAACAAGGGTTTAACAAAAAAGAGAAAACAAGAAGAAGAAGAAGAATAGAGAAACAACAAGGATTGGGCAAATATAATTCTGTTTACTATTCACTTTCTCATTAATGTTTACAAATGATTACAAGTGAATATCACAATTTGCCACACTCAACAAACTGAGTGTACTAGCCTATTTATAGACTAACTAGGTAACTTGCAGCCCAAGAAACCTAAACAATTGGATCCTTAACACAAGGCTCAATTCGACAGAATAAACTATTTCGACAGAATACATATAAGAACAGACTTCGACTACTATATGTAATAATCTGACATCAACATGTAAACAAGCTTCGACAGCACGCTTGCCTTCAGTCGAAATACATGAAAGCTACCTTCGACACAGCTGAGTTTCGACCCAAATCTTACAAATCTCCACCTTGGATCTAACTCAGCAACAAGAGAATCAACTAGCTTTCATCATGCAACTTTATCAACTGCATACAATGGAAGAACTTGCAACTTGGCAACGTCTTGGTGATCATATCAGCAGCATTATTTTCAGTCGAAACCTTCAGCACCTGGACTTCACCACGCTCGATTATCTCTCTGATGAAATGCAGCCTCACATCAATGTGCTTAGTTCGCTCATGATAGGCTGAATTCTTTGACAGGTGTATTGCACTTTGACTATCACATTTAACAGTGATAATTCGACCTTGAAGTTTCAGCTCCTTTGCAAAACCTTCAAGCCACAATGCTTCCTTCACAGCTTCAGTGAGGGCAATATATTCAGCTTCAGTGGTTGATAAGGCAACAACCTTCTGAAGCGTCGCTTTCCAACTGATTGTTGTGCCAAACATTGTGAAAACATATCCAGAAATAGACTTTCTGGAATCCATACAACCTGCATAATCAGAGTCAACAAATCCTTCGATTTCGACTATGCTATCACCATCACAGGCTCCACCATAAATCAAGACCCTTTTCAGAGACCCATTTATGTACCTGAGAATCCACTTTACAGCTTGCCAGTGCGCCTTTCCAGGATTGGCCATATACCTGCTCACAAGGCTCATTCCATATGCTATGTCTGGCCTCGTACATACCATAACATACATCAAAGAACCCACTACACTAGCATATGGAATGCTATTCATATAGATTCTTTCAGCTTCAGTACTCGGACTTTGACTAGTACTAAGCTTAAACTGAGGATTTGTAGGTGTCACAACAGGCTTCGAATTCGACATACCAAACTTGTCGAGAAGTTTCCGTAGGTATGTCTCCTGAGATAAGCACAACTTTGACTGCTTTCTATCTCTCCGGATGTCAATCCCAAGAATCCTGGCTGCAGCTCCCAAATCCTTCATTTCGAACTCCTTACTGAGTTCAGCTTTCACCTTCGTTACATCCTCAATCCTGTTGCTAGCTATGAGGATATCATCCATATACAGCAGCAACATAACAAGTGAGTTTCCAGGTCGAAATCTGAAGTAAACACAGTGATCGAACTGACTTCTAGTGAAACCAATGTGTGCCATGAACTTGTCGAATCTCCTATTCCACTGTCGAGGAGATTGCTTCAGGCCATACAAAGACCTATTCAGCTTGCACACATAATCTTCTTTACCCTTTTCTGCATACCCTTCAGGTTGACGCATCAGGATCGTTTCATCTAGATCACCATACAGAAATGCTGTCTTCACATCCATTTGCTCAAGTTCCAAGTCGAACTTTGCCACCATGGCCAACAGCATTCGAATGGATCTATGCTTTACAACAGGTGAGAACACATCATTGAAGTCAACTCCTTCTTTCTGAGTGAACCCCCTAGCAACCAGCCTCGCCTTAAAGCGCTTCGACATCACTCCTTCGATTCCTTCCTTGACCTTGAAAATCCACTTACAACTGACTAACCTTGCTCCTGCAGGTTTCTCAATCAGCTCCCAAGTGTTATTATCATGAAGAGATTTCATCTCGTCATCCATGGCTTTTCGCCATTCAGTCTTGTCTCGACTCCTTATAGCTTCCTTGTAATCTCTAGGTTCTTCGTCAAGTACCTCACTTGCAGAGATTAAGGCAAAAGCTATAAGATCTGCATAACCAAGTCTTTGAGGTGGCTTGATGACTCTTCTCGACCTATCTCTAGCCAGTAGGTAGTCATTGACAGTTTCTTCAACCTCATCAGCATCTTGCTCTTCGACTTCATCAGGGCTATGCACTTCAGCATCACTATGCTCCACCTCAACAGGCATCTCTACCTGTTCCAGCTCCTCTTCAGAGATTTCTGCACTTCGACCAGCATCACCAGTTTTCTTAAAAGCCATTTCGACCTCGTTGAAAACTACATCACGACTTGTGATACATCTTCTGTGACCTGGTTCTAGGCACCACAGCCTATACCCCTTGACTCCCTCAGGATATCCAAGGAACATGCATCTCAGAGCTCTAGGTTCGACCTTGTCTTGCCTAATGTGAGCATAGGCTAAACAGCCAAATACTCTCAGTTTGTCGAGATCTGGTGGATGATTCGACCAAACTTCTTCAGGTGTCTTCATTCCCAGCGCAGTCGAGGGACATCTATTTATCAGATAAGCTGCTGTCGAAACAGCCTCTGCCCAAAACACCTTCTTCAATCCAGCACTAACCAACATGCTTCTAACCCTTTCAAGGATTGTTCGATTGAATCTCTCAGCTAAGCCATTTTGTTGAGGAGTACCTGCTACAGTCTTATGCCTTGCAATCCCAGACTCAACACAGTAACTGTCGAACGCTTCGTTGCAGAATTCAAGGCCATTGTCAGTTCTCAACCTCTTAACCTTTCTGCCAGTTTGAGTTTCGACCAAAACCTTCCAACTTTTGAAATTCTCAAAAGTTTCATCCTTCGTCTTCTGAATGAATACCCATAAATTTCTGGAATAGTCATCAACAATGGATAGAAAATACCTTGCACCTGAGTGTGAAGGATTCCTTGCAGGCCCCCAAAGATCAGCATGAATGTAATCAAGGGATCCATGTGTTCTTTGCTTGCCTTTGTTAAACTTCGCCCTACAGGATTTACCAAGTACACAAGATTCACAAAACTCCAACTTTTCGACTTTGTCACCACCTAGCAGGTTCTGCTTCCCCAATTCGACCAGGCCTCTTTCGCTGACATGGCCCAATCTCATGTGCCATAACTCTGTCTTCGACATAGGTTTCGTGGATACAACATTTGTCGAACCACTTACAACCTCAGCCTCCAGGGTATACAAGCCTTGGTTTTTCACGCCTCTCAAGACTTCCTTCGACCCTTTCATGACTCTCAGGGTACCTTGCTCTCCTTTGAAAACATATCCCTTTCTGTCGAATTCACCAAGAGAAATTAAATTCCTCTTAAGATCAGGTACATACCTAACCCCAATCAATAGCTTTATTGACTCATCATGGAGCTTGAATCTAACAGATCCAATACCTGCAATCTTGCAGGCTTTATTGTCCCCCAGCAGCACTGATCCTCCATCTTGTTCACATAATTCTTCAAACACATTCTTGTTTGGAGTCATATGCCAAGTACATCCAGAATCCATAATCCACTCTTCGCAAGAGTTGCTGCTCGACACCACAAGGACATCCGATGATTCATAACCATCTTGCACTATAGCTGCATTCCCATTTTCCTTACCTCCATGATTATTCAGGCGCTCAGGGCACACCTTTCGTGTATGACCCTCCTTCTTACAGTGATAACATTTGATACCAGACATATCACCACCAGAAGACTTCTGCTGAACCTTTCCTTTCTTCTTATCAAACCTACCATCTTTCTTCGACGATCTTCCTTTCACGGACAACCCTTCGCCAACTGATGAAGGTTTCTGCTCCTTTCTTTCGTTCAAATCCTTCGAATACAAGGCTGCTTGAACTTCTTCAAAGGTCAGGGACTCTCTTCCATACAAGAGAGTTTCTTTGAAGTGAGCATGCGATCTGGGCAAAGCACACAACAGCAACAATGCTTTATCTTCATCATCAATCTTCACATCAATGTTTTCAAGATCAAGAATCAGCTTGTTGAAAGAGTCCAACTGCTCAGCCAAAGCCTTTTCTTCATTCATCTTGAATGAATACAAGGCTTGCTTCAGGTAAAGACGATTCACCAAGGATTTGGTCATATACAAACTTTCCAGCTTCGTCCATAATCCCGCCGCCGTCGTCTCTTTTGATACCTACCGGAGAACCTTATCACCAAGGCTCAACAGAATTGCGCTGTGTGCTTTCTCGATCATTGTCGTTTTTTCTTTTTTCGTCAACGCAACATCCATGGCTGCCATTCCCTTCAACGCTTCCAAACATCCCTGCTGCACCAGTAGGGCTTTCATCTTCAAGCGCCACAGACCGAAATCGTTCACTCCGGTGAACTTTTCAATCTCATACTTTGTTGAAGCCATCTTCTCCACGCTCACCGCACCAATTTGTTGTGAAAAATGATGACTTTAATCAAAATATAAAACTGGTTTCTTGAATTATCAAGAACCAAAACAAGGGTTTAACAAAAAAGAGAAAACAAGAAGAAGAAAAAGAATAGAGAAACAACAAGGATTGGGCAAATATAATTCTGTTTACTATTCACTTTCTCATTAATGTTTACAAATGATTACAAGTGAATATCACAATTTGCCACACTCAACAAACTGAGTGTACTAGTCTATTTATAGACTAACTAGGTAACTTGCAGCCCAAGAAACCTAAACAATTGGATCCTTAACACAAGGTCCAATTCGACAGAATAAACTATTTCGACAGAATACATATAAGAACAGACTTCGGCTACTATATGTAATAATCTGGCATCAACATGTGAACAAGCTTCGACAGCACGCTTGCCTTCAGTCGAAATACATGAAAGCTACCTTCGACACAACTGAGTTTCGACCCAAATCTTACACTTATAATTACGAAATATTTTCTCTTACTCACACTTAACTTTTCAGTTTTAATCTTCTCAAATCTCTCATAATAATATTGCGCATTCTTCTCATCTTCTTTGTCATGTACGTCTCACCTCTTCTACACTAATCTCTCATCTCACATGTTTTTTCTTTTTCATTTTCTCATTTTTATGTTACTATTTTCTCTTCTAATTATATTTTTACCGCACATTTCTTCTCTAATCTCACATCTCTTATGTTATTTCTTTTTCATCTTCTCTAATCTCCCTTCTCCTCTATTTTCTGTTTTATTATAATATTTTTGATATTGTTTTATGCTACTATTTTTTTTCACTTTTGTTTAAATTGATTTTTGTATATTGAATGAGAACTTTTTGTCTAAATATGATGAGTTTTGTTGTTATTTGGCAATATGTGAATGACTAAACACAAAATTATGTTGTTCTCTATATATGTAAATATCACTCAATAAAAATCTTGTAAAAAACCGAACCAACCGAACCAATCCAAACCGCATTGGTTTGGTTTGGTTTGGTTCAGATATTTTTTAAAAGCCAACCGAACCAAACCAATCCGCATGCTTTTTTTTTCTTGCGGTTCGGATGATTTTTAGCGTCAAAACCGCCCAAACCGCACCGCGAACACCCCTACGTATATCACTGAAAGCGTAAAAATATGAATAACCCCAAAAGCCATAAAAAAAACAAACAAGCTGCGAGGCATCATAACCAACTCGTGTTGGTCAACACAACCATGCTTCCCTTAGAACTTAAAAAAAAAATTCTTTAAGAAAACATTATGAAGGGGCCTCAAATTTATTGGTTATCATGGCTCTTCTACTAAATATAAAGGTGTCAAACCTTTAGTTAAAAACATATCATTTTACGCCATTTCTTACTAGAATTTTCATTTGTTTCTTAATTTATTAGCTTTTTTTTTGCAAGTTTAATTCATTTCGTAGTTTAATCTTCATTTTTGTTGTTATAAGATTTCTGCAACATTTCAATACAAGCATATCTATTTGATTGTTTATTTTATTTTCAATACATTTACTTGTTTTTTCTTTACACACTTTTCTTGTATTCTCATTATATATTTATCATGTCTTTCAGTTTACTTGTTATTATAATTGTTATCATGTATGAGTAGTCAGAAACCATCTAAATCTTTGTGAGATCAACATTTTTATTATCCAATACAAATATGCTCTTGCGGGTTATGTGGATAACCCTCATTTGAAAATAAAAAAGAATATACATCTTATGAGATTCAACAACAATAAGAAAAAGAAAAGAATAAAATAAAAACCTCATAAAAAACTCTTGCAAAGCAAATAAAAATTAAAAAGGAAAAGAAAAAGAAAAATACCTGGACCCCGTGAAAGAAAAAACTCAATTTTTCTTGCCTATGTTCATAAAAGGGAGTTCTATAAAAAACAATTAGAACTCTAATTCTTTGAATATCCTACCTCTAGCTTAACTCGTGATCCCATTACAAAAGTACATTCCACATTCCACATTCCACTTCACTCGCAAGTGAATTCCACATAACATCAGTCTTCTTTACTTGTGTTAGCCTTGTTGGCACTAATGCCACACTCTTCAATGCATCTGCACTTTTTTGAATTTAAATTGCTTGCGTCTTTAACTTCCACAATACAAAGTCATTGTATTTTCAAAAAAAATATATCAATGTAAAATTTAGTACTCTTGGTGCTCACTTGAAATACTTGATCATATTTCCTTACCGTGGGCACTACTTGTTATGAATCGATAAACTTGTTTAAACGAATAAAAATAAAACTGAAACAAATAACAATGGCTACCAACAACTTCAAGTAATAACAATCTTTTGTATAGATAAATCAAACAATAAACCAAAACATAAGATAAGGAGGAAGAGGAAGAAACACACTTATGATTGTTTACCCAATTTTGATACATGGTGAATTACGCCTAGATGAGAGAAATTTCTCCGATCCACTATTGATAAGTGGTTACAAGAGTTACAAATAAATTACAAGTATTTAACTTCCAAAATTTTCTAAAAATAATCTCTAATTTCTATCCATTACTTTTTTTCACTCAATCCACAATAATCCTAAGAGAAAACAAGAGAAAAATTTAAATAATTTTTCTAATGAAACCTCGCTGACCAAAGAGTTTGTAATGTGTTTTTCAATCCAAATAATTTCTCCAAATATACTCAACCCTTAGCCTTACGATTCCATAAAATTCCTTTTTTTGTGGTCTCTCAAGATTACCCACGTAATAATAAAATGAAAGTTTATATTTGACTCATAAAATGAGACCATATCCACATTTGTTTTCCCTATGCGCCTCATGCACCATTGCAACAAATTTTTAATACCAAAAAAAAAATTTGACATCCACCCTGCGGCCCTTGCTAAACCTCACAGGTATAGGTGAGAATAGGCTGCGCCGAGCTAGATTTTACCAAGCCTGAGTCTGTCCTGCTTAGGGCTGGAAATGAGTCGAGTCGAGCCGAATTCGCCTTAGCTCAGTTCGACTCGTTAAGAATTAGCCGAGTTCGAGTTCATCACGAACTTTTTTTTCAGCTCAAACTCGACTCGTTAAGAATTGGCCGAGTTCGAGTTCGAGTTCATCACGAATTTTTTTTCAGGTCAAACTCGACTTGTTAGAAGTTCACGGATATCTCGGTTCGACTTGTTAGGTTTATCTTGTTAGGTTCAACTCGCTTATTTCATAGACTTAAAAGTAATTTTTTAAAGTCTATTTTTTATATATCTATATTTGACATTTTAAATTAAATTTTTTAAATAAAAAATATAGAAATAAAATAAAAGTTATAAGATTGGAATTTATACGATGTTAATTTTATTTGTATAATTATTCGTAGAAATATTTTACTCACTTGAGAATATAAATTATCAATTAAAACCGTTAGATTAAAAGAAAATATGAGACTAAGATTTAGAACAAATCTTTAAACCTACTCTTAAAGACAATATAATCTATCTCATATATAATCGAATTGACTCATGAACCTAACGAGTCAAACTATGTATAGTTCAAGTTCAGATCATTTAGTTAACGAACTTAGTTTTTAGCTCATATTTAGCCCATTTGGTTCATGAACCTAGTTCAACGATTTAATTTTCAAATCGAATTTCGAACTATATTCGAGTTGGTTTGGTTCATTGCCAGCCCTAGTCCTGCTAAAAAATTTAAAGTCTAAGTTTGGTCTGTAGCATATCGTAAGTTTTTTTAAAGCACGAGTTTGACATTTTCGAAGGCCTAATTGACCTAATAGCCACTAGTGCAAAAAGAACGACATAATTTTAAAATTTACTCCCGATATACTAAAAATGGGTGTAAATAAGAAACACGGTGACAATTTTGTAAATAAAGTGTCATTTTAAGTATTATCACGTGACAATATACACTCTATTTTTTAAAAACGGGTGTAAATTAAAAATGTTATTATAATCAAATCTTTATTACTCCCGTTAAATTAAAAACGGGTGTAAATTTAGATGGACTTAAAAAAATTATTTAAATTTATAAATCAAATTATTAATCTTAAATACATTAACAAACCACAATCTATTTTATTAAGTGTTAACTAGTAAGATACCCGTGCTCCCGCACGGGTAAATTTATTTGATACAATATAAAAAAAAAATTAAATGTATATATAAATTTGAAATGTGTTACTTAATTGAGTTATGTGCATACAAAATAGGGCATATAATGCATTCATATGATAGAATATCTGGTGAAGAAGGTTGGTTGATGAACTTTTACTAAATTGGTTAGGAAATTGATCAGCTTTGTGGTCTTAGAAAAGACATTGTAAAAAGAAAAAATTGTTCCAAAAGTGATAATATTTATGTCAAAACAGTTGGGTTTAATCAAATGTTGATGTATCAGAATCAAGTTGTATGCAAATTATAAGTGAATTAGTTGATAAGTTATAGCATGATGCAAGCATAATGAAAAATGCATTGGTTGTGGTTTTAAACAACCTATAAATCTAGAGAGTTGTTTTCGCATATTAGGTAATACTTTCTACTATTAGGTTAATGAGAAATTTTGTCATATTAACAATTTACACCTTATATATGAGTATGATCTAAAATGATTATGATAAACTTAGTGTGACAAATTAAAAAAGCATTACATTTGGTTGTAATACCAGATGATAAATATACAGACGTATACAACAGGTTAAGAATGTATGCATACAATAAGAGCTTGTTGAATGTCGACTCCAAGGTTTGAATCCATCACAAATAACACGGGCTTTGAGGTATGCTGGCAACATTGATGAGTAAAAAACTTCAGTGCAAAGAATTGTAGTGAATATTCAAATGACAATACTTGAAAACTTGACAAAACTAAAAAAAATATATGCATAATGTTATGTCATCGTACCTCATTTCATTTAAGAAATTCACTTAAGGTTTTGTAAACACCAGGCTCATTAAGGATTGTGACTATTGAGAATTATCCATAAAAAGATTGATACTTGATTTTAAAAGCTAGATCTTGGTTCAGTAGTTTGTCAAGGTGTATCAGATATATTTTTGGGTTATCCTCTCTGGTCTAAGGATAAAATAAATTAGTCATTAAAATGTAGTTCTATTGAAATGAAAATTTGCAAAAAAAGAGAAGGGGGGCAATTTGAAGTACCTCCCTCATGATATGTCGCAACTCCCTAGCAGTCATATTAATATATGGGATACAATCTTTATCCCAAAACACAAAGCATCCCACGTGATTATCAAACTCAACTTCAATTTTGATTTTGTATCTAACACATGAAACAGATAGTGGTAAATGTAAGTAAAACACGTGCATTATTAGCACTTGTAATTTGGAAAAATGATGTTTAAATCTTACTTTGAAACAGGTTCAACATCTTTAACACCAAAAACACATTCAAATTTCGATCCATGGGACTTGTTTGATGTCTTGCAACCCGGACACACCTCAAAATACCATCCAAACTTGGAGGCCTTAAAGCGTTTGGTAGTGCCAATTTTTGTGGCAAAACAATCCTATATTGATATCATAGTCAATAAATAAATAAATAAATAAGACATTTAGTATTGAAAGACAAAAACAACGACACACTTTGCCGAGTATTAAATAAGACATTCAGTATTGAAAGACATTCAGTATTGTCACGTGAATTTGATCACCCTGCAATGTCGAAGTTCATTTAACAGCAAGATTCAAAGGTATATAGAAACAGATACACAGTCGCCTACCTTTGAATCTTGTATGACCATTTCGAGATGTTGTAGTCCACTTTTTTCTTTCACAACCCAAAGGTCCACAACTCGAATCAACATTTTCCACACCTGATTTCTTTTCACCAAATCCTTAATGAAAATAGGTGGTCTTGACATGGTTCGTCATAATTCCTACAAATTGTAAACAACTATGCATACGAATAAAACCTAGGTAAAACAACTCACAGATGCAACTGATATGAAGAGTTGCATATAAAAATACTACTACATATATAACTACTACTACAACTAAAATAATTTGCATATAAAATGACTATTGCATCTGAAAGCACTTGCAGGGTATCAAAAGCATCACAAAACTAATACTGCATATAAAACTACTACTGCAACTAATAATATTTGCATATAAAACTACCGCTGCAACTAAAAGCACTTGCAGGGTATGAAAAGCATCACAAAACTACTACTGCATATAAAAATCTTTGCATATGAATGACACATTCAGAAAACAAAAGCTTCATATTTTAAAAGCAAAAACTGAATAAAAGCAGAAACTTCATATTTTAAAAGCAGAAGCAAAAACAAATATGAAACATCATATTTTTATGAAACTAAATATCTATTATCAGAAACTGAATAAATTATTTAGAGTAAAGTAGAAAATGAATTTTAAAAGCATAATTTTTTTTCATGAAATTGAATATTAAAAGCATAAGAATCTACACCAAAATAAAGAAAATTAAAACTATAATGCAAGAGGCAAGAAGCAAAGACATAAACTGTAATGCAAGTAACTCATGTCTGCTATATTTCATCCTTTAATCTACACCAAAATAAAGAAAATTAAAACTATATGCATCATAAAATAAAATAAAATACAATAGCAACCGGAAGATTAGAAACGTAATGGGAATTACCTACAAAATATGGAGATTAGAAACGTAATGGGAATTACCTATAAAATATGGAGAAGCCACAATATACTTACACAACTTCCACTTTGCTCAGAAGGCTTAGACTGCCAGGAATACTGCCGGATAGTTGATTGTGGTCAAAAGTCTGACAAATACAAACCGTCCTTATAAATGAATAGACATTTATGAAAATTTTAAATAGAATAATTCAAAAATTACGAAATACAACTTACACATGTTCTATAGTCATGCTGGAGTTAAAAAGTGTTGGTGGAATTGGACCTGAGAGTTTATTGTAGAAATATCAAGTAGAAATCGAAAATGCGAGTTGACATACAAGTGCTGGGCCTTAAGGAGCATGTCAAGACCTAGTTGCCCTTGATCATCAGAGACAGGAATAGACCCTTCCAGCTGGTTATCATCAAGATCTAACCAATCAAGGATGGCTAGATTGCCAAGTGTGCGCGAAATGTTTCCGTTGAGCTTATTCGAATTCAACGCTCTACATGAAAATGCAATTGAATCCATGATTAAAAAAATATGATAAAAAACTTTAATTCATTAAAAGATCATTGAAAATTAAATAATCTTTCAAGTAATTTCTTAGTACTACTTGAAAAGATCATTACACATATAAAAAACTACATTGCAAACAGCTCGACACTGTGAATTTGATGATTCTGAACAATAGTTACATGTCAATTGCTACACAAAATAAACCATGGTAGTCATCGTGATAATGGCCTTTATGCAGAATTTCAAAACACAGCTAGCAGAATTTTTACACTAACTACAACAGAAAATATCAGAGCCAATATCACACTACAAACTAACCTCATTCATAAAATAACTAACTCTTAACTTAGCATATAAGCCAAGCCAACAGGGGGCTCGTAACAGAATTTCAATGTGAATAAAAAGGCATCATGACCAAATTGCATTTACCTCTCTAATCAATTCCTAATCCACCCCTCCCATTCAACTGAATTCCACTCTATAAATTCATCAGTCTTCACCAATTCAAGGGGTTCATGAATCATCTCCCAAGAAAATTCACAACACTCACTTCATCAACTTCTGCTTACTCTATCTGAACTCACTATTCCTTTGCACCTCTCACGCACCAGTATATATATTGAAAGCCAATATATATAAAGTGGTATTATAAACTCAGATCTGTAAACAAAAACACCAAATAAAGTTCAGATCTGTATTCCAGATTGGCAGTGGGAATAGCAACCGTCGATAAACATTCCTTTAGGCGGAGAATTACTAACCAGGCTAATTGCCTTTAAGAATTAACCAGTTTAAGTGCAAGACAAGTCATGATCATAGAGTGTTCACCTTGCATTGTGGTTAATTGATTAGGTGAGCAATCTTTTATATCAAGCTTGCATCCTGACACTGTGAATTTGATGATTCTGAACAAAACCTCCAATCATGCACATGCAGATAAAAAAATACACTGCAAATAGCCCGACACTACCGACACCATTAAGCAGACCTCTAAACCACAAAAAATCTAATGGCAGTGCCGGTTGAAATTCAATCCAATTATAAAACTAAAACATATTGACTTTATATTATGAATTACTTCAAAAATAAAAAGTTAGTGTAGTAAAAGTACCTTATTTACTACCTGATGCTAGAGCCAAGACTCCCTCCTGTTCCATAGTTGCCACAAGTTGAGTCGAATATTCCTTTATCTAAATGATAACATACACCCCATAAATTCAGTACAACAATTAACAATGCAAAGGAAAGGAAAGGAACAAAGAGTTCCTACTTTATGTCATATTTCCACTTTTTACCATTCAGAACTTTTAGAAATCCTTTGACCAAATTAAGGCATGCAAAATCCCAACAACTAACAAATTTCTATTAATCTGAAAATTAGCAATGATATGCTTGGTACTGACCTGCCATTTTGAAGCTTTAGAAAGTCTGCTTTGTCAAGATGTGGTACGACAGTAGAAGATGCAGAAGCTGCAAGAAAAATCCAAATGGAAGAAACAAACATTCATTAGAAAACAAAGAAGATAAAAAATGTCAAAAGGTAATACATTAGCAAGTATGCATATAAAAATCATGGGAGGGAAGGTAGGGGGATATATGGCAATATTTTAAATTTAAAGCAGACAATTGCAGAGAGAATATAGGAGTTTTTCATTTCACTTAATTTCAACCTGTATGATAATAAGAGTCTAGAATAGACCATTGCAGAGAATATTTCTCCAGAAAGTAAAAGCGTTCAGGGGTTTCGATAACGTGCGCAATTGCATGGAAGAGATGCCACTCCATGTCAACTTCCGTGGAGGAGAGGGAAGCATGTTGTGCATATAAGGGGCACATTAGTCCCTTCGACTATTCTGTTGGCAGCAGTGTGACATAAAAACATTTTGAACAATCTTCCCAAATGTTGCTGCAAAAAAACATTTACACTTTTATCAGATTTCTAGACTCAAATTCAAATTTCTCACTCTCTCTAGTATTTCCCTGTAGCTGATTATATAACAGGAAGATATAACAGGATTTCAGGCGATTTCAACATATGAACATATGAACCACACACACAAATTAACATATGAACCTTTCCTCATTTGCAATGAATCAGCACGAGATGGTTCCTAACATCTAGAGAAAGGAAAAAGAAAACAATTTGGTAGAATATCATGAACAAATCAACATGTAAGACAAATTGTATGGTCCAAAAATGTTTTCTTTTTAATTAAGTCTGCTAGCACTTGCAGGAAAGTGTCCCGTTCTCACCATGATCTTTGAATCTTTCATCAAACACTTTCAAAATAATATCCAAAATGTCAAGTTTACCCAGTTTATGGATTGATTCCTAGTATTGCTTCCCTGGCCATGTTGGCAAATAGGATCTTTGGCAAATAGGTGAATAAGTGTTGATAGTGAATTTGTTGTCACTCTGATAATCCTTGGAAAACATATCTACACAAAAGAAACAAAAAACCATTAAAACAAAAATCAGTAAGATATGTGATGACAAACCCTAAAATAAAAAATAAGAAGAAATCAAAAATCAAAAATCGATTCAATAGGAGGGTCGTGAGATGAAGAGTAAGAATATGACTTTGGTTTTTTTTATTGGAGGTGGTGGTGGCCCTATAGGGCGGAGGAAGAGGCGGCGGCGGTTTAAGGTTTGTGGAGGAAAACAAAGTAAGCTGAGAGTGAGAAAACGGGAGAGAAAGTGAGAGAGAAAAGACATGTGACTTGGTTTTGAAAAAAAGGGGGAAATTTTGTTAGGGACCCAATCATCGATAGCCATTTGGCAGCAAGGAAGAGGCTAAGATTTGATTTATTGTAGTAAATTGTTAGTTACGAAAATATCCAAAGTGATGTGTAAACAAATAAATTTGGAAGGGCATTTTTGGCAAAGAAAGGAACTTTTTTGTATTTGTTAGATAGTAGATTATCTAATTAAATAAATATTAATGGGTATAAATTTATTAAGTGAATATTAAATAAAATAATCCAAACACATTAACAAATTACCACACATTCATTTCTCTTGCATCGATCAGAACAGTCTAAAACCCATCGATCATCCTCTGATTATCCTCTACGAAACCCATCCTCTCATTGCACATTGATCATCGCACATCCTCTCTGAAACCCAGATCTCTCATCGATTATCAATTCTCTCTGAAACCCACATCCATTCTCTCATCTCTCATCGCACGACCATTAATGGGTAGCAGTGACGACATGCATGATGAAGAAACCCTATTTGGTTAGTCTTTTTTTTTACAGTCAGGGTTTAATATTTTAGGTACAACATTAATGTTTTAGAGTTTAATCTTTTAGGTAGAAAATTAGGGTTGGGAACTTCTGCTGGCCCTGTACATGCATCTAGACCTTTTCCGCTTCCACTTACTGGTTCACTTTGAAACTTTCCAAATGAGGAAGTTGCTGCTGCTTGCCACAGTTTTTCTTCTGATCGATGCATGTTTGAGTGTCTTTCATCCACCATATACAAAGCTTACTTCAATGATAATCCTTCAAGTTCAAAGAAAATTGAAGCCACTGTCACACGCCTTCACCCATCATCTCAGGTGCTTTTCTCAGTACTTCATTATTTTAATTTCGTATCTTGGCATTCTCATGCTTGGGAAGTGCTAATTGGTCATGTCAAACTAGGTATTCTCATGGCTAGACTTTACTCTCATATATGTATTTTGTGATGCATGAGATGTGGTATGTGCTAACCTTTACCTTATGTTGTGTTTGGTTGAACTCACCTATAAATGCAGCCACTGGATTATATTGCTTTTCAGTTTTTCACTATTTGCGCTTCAACTTGCTTTACAAAGTGTTTAAGCTTCTTACTATCCTCCTTACTATGTTATGCCTCGATGCATATGAATACACTATTGTTGTCAAATCCTTGCAAATTGTTAATGTTGTGAACTATATGATTTCTTGACATTAAAAAAAGATTCTAAATGACTTGAGAACCTCTCTGAAGTGGTCTAAAATCATCTGTCTTTTTCAGGGCTTCAAGAATTCACAAATGAAGTAAATACTCTCGCAACATTGTAACATCCCAACCTTTGTAAATTACTAGGATTTCATGCACGTGATAATTCAGAACACAGAATGTTGGTCTATGATCTGATGGACCATCAATTGATTGGAATGCAAGAATGAAAATCGCTATGTGTGTTGCACAGGGTCTTACTTTCTTGCATGAAGAAGGGCCTTTTCGGGTAATTTGTACGAAATCATATTGGATATGTTGAACTCAAGAAACCTTATGTTGTTATACTAGCTTAATCTGTTACCAAGTGAGTGTTAAAAGACCTGATTTATATTTTTTTCTTCATGTTATGGACTGGACGATTTCAAGAATGTCATGATTAATAAATTGTTTCCACCTACTAATTTTACAATTGTGTGCATCTTTATCTTTGTTGATGTATCTCTTTATGTCTGCAGGAAATGTATAATGATGCACATATATTAGTATTTGCGCACTTGATAATTCGAATCAAATCACATGAACTGCGATTTGGTTCATTTTTTCGTTCGGAGTCCTATCTGAAGAATAGATCACATAAAGTTGTTTTTCTTTCTAGAATCAAATACTGAATAACGTGCAAATTATTCTAGAACCATTGGAATTGTAATTTTGTATCTGTAAAGATGGTATTTGTTATAAGTGTTTAGGGGCATTGTCAAATCAAGTGCTTCCCAATTATAAGGGCACAAGGTTACATGGATGCTCCATTGACGATAAGTCATTGGCGGTGGTTGGATGATTTGGCATTGTTGATATTGGTAGTTGAGTTTGTTAGAGTTGAGAAACGCTGTTGATCTGTCATGGACAGGCGCTATGGAACAAAGGAATGTCAACATAAATTAGAGTTGTTGTCGACACTTTTTTTAGTGTCGACAATAAGTTATGTTCATAGAAGTGAAAGTGAAGAAATCGTTCTTTTTATATACATACTTTTATAATCGATCATGATTCATAAGTTTTGCAAATCCTGTGTACAGTGAACCATTCGTAAATTAGGTTTTTCTAGTCACGGTTTTATTCAAAATCTTATATTCATGATTGGGTATAATTTATGAGAAAAACTTGAGCAGCACATGCTTTATAATTTTATCGCGTTTTCTTGCTTTTCCTTTAAGCATTACCGTATCAAGTCCCTATCTCATGTTGATGAGAATTAATTTATGTTCAATTTTCTTTTGTGCAGAGATAAACAGTTCTCTACAACAACAACCTAGTTCTATAGAAAGGATTGGGTGTTTCACTGTAAAGAAGAGCAAGAAGAAGAGGTCTGATCAATTTTCTTATGTAAAACGCATAAGACATAACGACCATGCACCTTGGTGCTTCCTGAACCTCAAATATACTAAGATAAAGTATATTTCCTGTTCCTGATCTCCGACTGCATGTTTTTATTTTTTAAAATATAACTTATCTAGTGGCTAAAGTAACTTCGACAACCAGATTGAACTATTAGTTGTTCGTTTTGTGTGTAACTGTTATCAGATTTATCATTGCAGTTAAAAGCCATTCTTTTAGATCCTTCCTGCTTTGGTTCTGGTACCACCGCTTCTAGACTAGACCATCCGCTTCCATCTAAAGCAGCAGGTGATATTGACACGGAAAGATTGAATAAGCTTGCAGCTTTTCAGAGAAAAGCTCTTCAGCATGCCTTCCTTTGTGAGTTAGTTTGTAACTCATTGTCAATTCAATTTTATTTTGTTCCCATACAGTACTTAAAAGAATTGTTTCTTTGGCAGTTCCGGCTTTGGAAAGAACTGTATACAGTACATGTTCAATAAACCAAATTGAGAACGAAGATGTTGTGAAATCTATTCTTCCTATAGCCGAGTCATATGGATTTCAATTGGCAAAGCCCTTCCCCGAGTGGCAATGTCGTGGTCTTCTGGTGTTTGAAGGGTGTAAGTATTATTATTATTCAGTTACATGTCTATTTCTGTTGTATAATTTTTTGTAGATTTTAAGACTTTTTGTTTTCTTATCTTGCAGCTGAAAACCTGGTTCGAACAGATCCTGCCAAGCACGGAGAGGGTTTCTTCATTGCCTTGTTTGCCAAGAAAGATGCTAACCTTTCAGCAAGGTCAAATAAAAATGGTAATAGGACTCTGCGCAATTCTACCAGAGCTTGAAACGTGCGAAGAAAGATACCAATGTACATTCACACAAATATGTTCAAAATGTGGTTACATGGTCAATTGAACCAGCGTCAAAATTGGAGGGATAGAAGATACTTTTCCTCTCAGTGTAAAAGCCATTCATAAAATAGACTAAAGCAGTTTTGTTTGTAGCATTTTTTCAATTTCCTTTCCCATATTTACTAATGTAAGGGATAAAAGTATAATCTGTATTTTTAATTTGGAGCAGAAGCTAAGGTATTTCAATTTCACTTTCAAATGTTTTATTAAAGCATTAGTACATATTACATTGCATGATCATCATATGAAGAGCCCGAAAGACACGAAACCATTGCCATAAAAACAAACTACAAAAAGACAGACATAGCGTTTTAATCTGCAAACGTTGGTTGGTTGTAACTTGCAAACATGAAATCCAGCATCGCTCAAGCAATCTTAACCTCAATAGTTTTGGGCTTCTTAGGTCCAGGTGGAGGCAATTTATTAACTGTAACAGTAAGAACACTGAGTCTTAATGGTATCGTATGCCCTGCACCTAGGTTGAGTTTCTCTCCTTCACGGCCATCTCTAGCCCCGATGTCTGTTTCTCCTCCAAGATGGTTCGGCGTGCCTGTCCCTCCACCTCGAGCTTGTTCGACTCTTTCTTTGGAAGAGCTTGAAAGGCAAGAATGCCAGAAGTCATCATCCTCGGCCTCTCGGAGGGTTAGTGTTGAAGGATTTTTATTTTCTATATAATGTTAATTATTTATTTTTTTGGTGTGGTTCAACACAATTTTATAGGAGATAAAGATGCAACTTGATGCTGAAGGAAAATATCCATACATTAGGTCTCTTGACTGTGCTGTCAAAACCTTCAAAGCAGGAGGTGCCAGGATGTTCCACAAGTCATGGTATTATTCTCTTCACAATGATTCTTTCGTCTTTGCTATATTTTTCTCATCACTCTACTATTATTAATAATTTATATTTTAGTGTTTTCTCAAGTTTATATATTGCTTATATACCAGATGACATGAATTTTCCTCAACCATTTCAGAAATTGGAGAAAAGTTATGGATTGTAGGCGATGGCCAAACATTTTGCTGTTGAATTCAAGCTTTCAACATTGAATAATTTGTTGGCTGTGTTGTAGCCGATTTTGGAAATTGAACACCAATGGATCTGATATTTTTTAACGATTTAAATAGTAATGCAATTCAAGTGGGAAACTTAACATCAATTACAATGTATCAGTAATATTATATAGAATTTCATGTGGTTGGTGCATAGTAGCAGTAGTATAAATCCCATTTTTCAATGCAGAACTTGTGGAGATATCATATTTTAAACTAGAATAATAAGTACTCTATCTCTTGCACCTTTTCGACATTAAGTTTTGTACTTTTTTTAATTCTTCCTTCAAGCAAATCTTATATTATAATATAATATAATAATCATAGGGCGGAAATGCAATTAAATATAATATAATAATCATATTTTACACTTGTGATAATTAAAATAGGGTTTAATATACAATATGAAATAGGGTGTAAATGAAAGTAAATATCATTTAATAATCCTATTTTTCACTCATGATAACTAAAATAGGGTATAATATACCATATTTTACACCCTATTTAAAAAAAATAGGGTGTAAATATGTTGACATTCATAATAAGCATTAATTCTTTTACACCCTATTTTGATCGAATTGGGTGTAAATTTATTTGATTTTAATGTATATATGTAACAATTTACACCCGCTTTCTATTAAAAAATGGTGTAACGTAGCATGTATTTACACCCATTTTCTATTAAAAAAAGGGTGTAACTTAGCATGTATTTACACCCGTTTTTAAACGGGTGTAAATTCGTTAGACATTTCTCACCCTTTGAATTTACACCCTCTAATAACGGGTGTAAATTGTGTAAAAAAACGGGTGTAAATTTATTTTTTTGTACTAGTGAGCATACTTAAAAGCCTACTTCATTTGAATATTTGTAAATAAGAAATTCAACTAATGTTAAATAGACTAATGAGTTAAAGATCAATGAGACTAATTGTTTGTTTTCATTGATTCATTCAAGCTTACCTATTAGCATAAGTTTGATGATACTATTTGTTTGAGAGAACTTATGAAAACAACTCATGACAACAACCTATAACATTGTTCATGATGTTTTTTCAACTTATTTTTATAAGTTCTTCAAGATAACTAAACTTTATTTTTCGTATTTTAATTCAAAGTATAAAATTCAATATAATAATAATAATAAATTTATTCATTTTTATTTAAATAGGTTGGCTTGATATGCTTAAACAACTTTTTTGACTGCAGGTGACATAACATTTTTAGTTAAATAAGCTTATAAAAAAGCCTAGAGCTTTTCTATTTAAGAAAAAATCTTGCCTGACCCGACTTGTGTAGGCTAGGTTGTAGGCCTTTGTTAGTTTGCCTGACCTATTTCCACCCCTACTCACAGGTGTGAAAAATGCTTGACCAAAAACTTCATTCTTCATCCTCTACAATAGAGAGATTTTTAAACATACAAATCAATAACATTAGTATTATTACAACAACATACTAGAGAAAAAAAATCCACATATCTAGTGTTTGTTTGATTTGGTTCTGTAGAGATGTTTTTTAGTTTTTAAAAATTGAATATAATAAAACTTGTTTGGTAATCTAATTGTACAAAACTATTTTTGAAAACTATCTTCTATTTATGAGTTTTGAAAATTAAAAAATTAAAGGTAAAATACGATTTTTGATCCCTTAACTATATTCTTGAGTTCAGATTGGTCCCTTAATTTTTTTGTGTCAGATTGGTCTCTTAACTCTTAAAATATTTTATGTTAGTCTTCTTTGTCTAATTAGCGACGAGAAAAAAAATTAAGGGACCAATCTGAACTCAAGAATATAGTTAAAGGAACAAAAAAGATATTTTACTAAGACTAAAATACGTTTTAGAAGTTTTGATTTTTAATTTTAGAAATTGGGAGGAGAAAAATAAAAAAATAATATATTTTTTATTAATGAAAAATTTATAATAATATGCCACTTTAAAATGTAAACAAATAGCAAATGAATAATTTTTTTTTTATAAAAATGAAATGTATCAAAATCACAAATAAATCCCTAAATAATATTTTTGATACATTTTTTTTCTTCTTTTTTCATATTTCATTATTGATAGATTTTTCTTTATTTTGATAAAGAAAAAAATAATTATTATATTTTTATTCTCTTTTTTATTAGTTGTATTTTTTTTTATAAAGGCCAAATTATATAGAAAAGAAAATTGCTACACAAAAGGGAGAGGAAGACTAGGCCAAAATCCACTCAATAAGATTTAAATATACAAAAGGCAAATATAGTCTATTCTATACATAGTCTTTCCTAACATGTAAGGGTAAAGAATCAAAAATAAGTTAAGGAAGTTGATATATGACGATCTATATTAGCAAAAAAATTTGCATAATTATTTCCATATCTAAATATGTGCATAATGATGAAAGACATGTCAAAAAGAATATTAGTGCAAGTATGTCATCGAAGTCTTAGTTGCCAAGGCACCAAATCAAGGTTGGTGGAAGCAAAAGCCTAAAATAGAGTCAGATTCCATCCAAAGTTTGAACCAACCCTTCTTTGCTATTTCAATAAACCTAAGAACACCATAAAACTCAACCAAAAGAGAATTATTCTAATTCACTGCTTCCAAAAAAGCCAGAATAAATAATTCACTACTATCTCTGTAAATTCCACCACAAACAGCAGAAATAAGGTTTAAAGAAAAATTCCCATCAACATTACATTTGATCCAATCACAAGATGAAGGACGCCAAATGGCTTTTTTGATAAATTGAGCTTTTGAAGGATGGATTGGGACATTGAAGACCACGAGGATAGCAAAATCTTCCCAAGATGCCCTAAAGGTTAACTTAATCTTGGTGTTAGTTAGATTAACTTGGGCCATGATGTGTGACCAAAGTTGAAATATATCTCTTGGTCTTTGAACCAGATGGATTTCTAGCAGTCCAAATATCATTGAGCAGGAAAGTGAAAGAGGCATACTATTAACTTCAATGAAATTTATTCTCAACAATATTGCATCCACGTAGTCTGGGTTCATATAGGGAGAGTGTTTTCGGCTTAAATTCCTTGCTTTAGGGCAAGGGGCCTTGGCACTGTTCGTGTATGCTTCTGGGATTGGTTGTTTGTTAAGAACTGACGTTGTTTTAGTATGGAGTGGCAAGTTGTGAGGAGGAAGAATAGGTCTGAAAATTTAAGATTCTCGGTATGGAAGGATAGATTAGGAAAGCATGTCAAAGGAAAAGAAGCATTATCTTCTTTCTTCTTTACCGAATTTCCAGATAGTTATTTGGCTAGAGACATGTTCAACGTGTTCAAGGAGTTTGGTCAAGTACATGAAGTATTTATTCCAGCTAGGAAAGACAAAAGAGGGAAACGATATGGATTCGTCAGATTCAGGAAGGTGGACGATGCTAGAAGATTAGCTATTGAGCTGGATAACATTCTGATCAATGATAAGAAGATTTATGTGAATATTCCTAGATTTGACAGAAGAACGGAACAACCTGAGAATGCCCCATTTTCTAAACCTAAGATGAATGCGGACTGGAAGGAAGTTGGTGTTAATAAGAATAGGTTTGAGTGTAGGCAAAGTATGTCATATGTGGAAGTGGCAAGAGGCGAGCGTAGACAGTATGCAGGAGGCAGGTTGCAGGAAGGACGGGTTTTTCCTAACTAGGGATGATTGCTATTCAAGATAAAAGAGAAAGACATTAAACATTTTGATAGGGCATTTGTTGGGGTATTAAAGGATTCAGGAAATGCTTATAGCATTCAGGAGATATTTCACAAAGAAGGAATCTTCCAAATTAAGATTACTTCAATGGGTGCTAATCTTTGTCTCATGGAGGATGAGGTTGAGAATGCAGTTAAAACACTTGTAGAGGAAGATGGTGATTGGCTGCAAAACTGGTTTTCTGACATAAGAGGTTGGTCGCCGGCGGAAGTTGATAAAGAAAGGCTCACATGGGTGAAATGTTATGGCATTCCATGTCATGCTTGAAGAGAGGATTTCTTCAAATATATAGCTAGTAGAGTTGGAGACTACATTCGGTGCGATGAAGAAACGACTTCTCATTCTTCTTTTGATGTCACAAGGATTCTGATTAAGACGAGATATGTCAGTAATTTAAATGAGATTATTAAAGTTGAAATTAATGGATTGGTGTTTGTTATCAAATTTGTGGAGGACAATCATGGTCCAAAATAGATATGTTTTGAGGAGTCAAAGGGAAGAAAGATGGAGGAGTCCGACGAATCAATGGTGAATGAAACTGAGGATGAATCAGATGAGGAAGATAACAATGAAAGATTATCTTTAAACAAGGAAGAGGAATCATATGAAATTGAATCCTTCATGCAAGACGAAGCTGACGTTGGAAAGAGGGTTTCTGGGGAGTGTGGCCAAATAGGTAGGGTCAGGGGGCAGGGAGTAGGTGATAATCAGATAGGTGTTCAGGAGGTTCTGAGTAACCAGGATATTGGGAAAGATAAAGCAAAAAAGGTGTATTTTGGAGGCAAGAAGCGAATTGGTCAGAACCACGTGGAAATAATAGGGGAGGCTGCATTTAATGAGGAGGTGTCCCAAGGTTATCAGATGGGACAAGAGATGGTGCTACCTGACAATACGTGTGAAAACATCAGAGCTGGGGTAAAAGTTAAGGAGATTGAATGTTTAGTTGAGAAGAGTAATGATAGTGCTAAGGTTCAAAAGTTACAGGATTGGGGCCCGATGAGAGTTGAGGAGGAGGCCTTGGAAGTGGGCTTAAAAGTTAGGCCCATTATAAAGAGGAATGCGAATCAAAGTATGACTGTGGGGCCAGTCCAAATTTTAATAAGAAAGAAGAAGGCTTTGAGTGAGATTTATGAGAATTTGCAGATCCCATGTGAACCTTCTTATTTCGCTACTTTGTTACATTCTTCCATAAAGAACAAAGCTAGTAAAGGGGCTACGGGGGAAATGGTAAATTCTTCTCAATTGTCTTTAAGTTCTGGAGATAATGAATCTAAGTACTCTGGAGGGTCTATTCTTTGCTGTGGATCTATTTCTGATACAGATGTAGCAATGGGTAATGAGAGGATTAAGAGGAAATCAGAGGACGTGCCAAGGAAAGTTTGGCCTATCCTTAAGGAGCTGGGAATGGAAGGGGAGGAAGATGATGAGGTTTTGGAAGGTATTTTGAGGAAAATGGAAGTAAGAGATATCAACAGTACTCAGAACAAGATGGTGGCAGCTAATATGGATGCATGAATTTGACAACTTATAACATTCGTGGGTGCAATTCGTTGATGAAGAGAAGAAGGCTCAAAGCATTGATTGAGAAAGAAGCTACTGATTTTATGCTAATTCAAGAAACAAAATGCAAAAAGGTGGATCATAATTTTATAAGGGGGATTTGGGGAAGAGATGAGTTTGATTGGTCAGCATCAGATGCAGTGGGACAATCTGGAGGTATGCTTTCTATCTGGAACAAACAAGCTTTTAGTTCCATCTTTAGCTTTTCAGGTAGAGGATATTTAGGTGTGTATGGTAAATGGAAAAGGAGATGTATTTATGCGATAAACATTTATTCTCCTTGTGGATTAAATGAAAAAAGACTGTTATGGGAGAAACTTTTACATTTAAAATCAAATATGCCAAGGGGGGATTGAATATTAGGAGGTGATTTTAACTCAATCAAATGCAAGGAGGAGAGGAGAGGATGTGGGAACTACAAAAGGAATGAGATGGAGGAATTTGAAATGTTTTTTGAGGATATGGAACTTTCTGATCTGCCTACTGTGGGCAATAGATTTACTTGGTTCAAGTCTAATGGTTCATGTAAAAGTAGATTAGATAGATTTCTCATTAGTGAAGAATTGTGCAACTTGTAGTGGTAAACCAGAAGGTTGGATTGAGGGATGTTTCAGATCACAGGCCTATCTCTTTGATGATGAATGATAAGAATTGGGGTCCTAAGCCATTCAAATCTATAAATGCTTGGCTTGAGCACCCCAATTTTATGGATTTTGTTAGAGAGTGCTGGGAAGGTACTGTTACTTATGGGAATGCAAGTGATATATTGATTCAAAAGTTGAGGCATCTCAAAAAAAGATTAATGTGGTGGAAAATTAATACTTTTGGTATTCAAGATCTGAAGATAGAGGATAACATCAAGACTATAAATGAATTAGAAGATGAAATGGCAGAATCAGGTGATGCTAGTTCTGAGGAAGTTTTGAAAGCAAGAGGGCAAGCTATAGAGGAAATGTGGAATAACCATCACACTAAAGAAAGTATTCTTCATCATAAAGCTAGGTTGAAATGGATGGAAGAGGGGGATTATAACACAAAATTCTTTCATAATGTAATCAATAGGAGAAGGAGAATAAATTCGATTACAGCCTCTTGTTTGGGTCTTGAAGAAGATGTTGGTGTAGCTAAAGTCAAACAGGTGATTCATGATGCTTTTGAAAACAAGTACATGGCTGACAATGAGGATTGTTTTGAGATGGATCTAACCTCCTTAAATAAACTGTCTGAAGAAGAAAACTGTTTGCTAGTTGAACCTTTTTCCTAAGAGGAAATTGTGGAAATCATTAACGGTTGTGAGGGAGACAGAAGTCCTGGGCCGGATGGGTTTAACTTCAAGTTTTTAAAGAAAACTTGGGAGATTGTGCGACAGGATTTTTTCAGGTGCATCAAAGAATTCTATGAGAATGCAACTCTATCAAAGACTTTCTGCTCAACATTCTTTGTGCTGATTCCAAAGGTTGATAATCCACAAAAGTTATTGGAATATAGGCCTATCGCTTTGATTAGTAGTGTCCATAAGATAAAATCAAAGATCCTTGCTGCTAGATTGTGTAGAGTCTTAGATAAACTGGTTTCTTCTAGTCAAACAGCTTTTGTCCCTGGTAGGCAGTTGTTAGATGGGGTTTTAGTAGCCAATGAGATATTAGATTATGCAATGAGAAGGAAAAAGAAAGGGTACATACTCAAAGTGGATTTTGCACAGGCATATGACTGTGTAAACTGGAGTTTTTTATGCAAGGTTCTTAAGGCTATAAACTTCTGCCCCAAATGGATTGAGTGGATAAAAGGATTAGTGTGTAATTGCTATGGTTCTATTTTAGTTAATGGGAGCTCGAGTAAAGACTTTAGAATATTCAAGGGATTGAAACAGGGGGACCCTATCTCTCCATTTCTATTTGTATTGATTTCAGAAAGTATGGCTATGTTGTTTAAGAAAGCTGAAGAGAGAGGTATGTTGAGGGGAATTAAGATAGAAGGTGTTCCAACCAATGTCTTTCTTCAATTTGCAGATGATACACTTATTATATGTGATGAAGCTTGGGAGAAATCTGGTATATAAAGTCAGTTCTGAGGGGTTTTGAGGCACTGTCTGGATTGAGGATAAATTATAGCAAGAGTAGCCTGATGGGAATTGGATTAGAGAAGACAAGAATAGTGGCAGCTGCTACTTTTTTGAATTGTAGAGTTGGTAGTTTACCTTTCAAGTTCTTAGGGCTATCTGTTGGAGGTTTGCATAGATCATTAGGTTTTTGGAAACCTGTGATTCATTCTTTTAAGAATAGGATTTGAAATTCTGGTATCAGATGTGTGATGTTAAGGTGTGATGTCACAACAACACACTCTGAACAATGGACAGTGTAATAACAGCAATAAATCAACACAATGAATTGTTCACCCAGTTCGGTCTAACTACCTACGTCTGGGGGCTACCAAGCCAGGGATGAAATTCACTACTTGTAGAATTAAATTACAGACTCAACAACCCAGTTGACAATCTCTTAATCTTAATTCCTACTAGTGACTTTCTACCTAAGAAACCACTTAGATATGAGAACACTACTCAATCCCTAAGAACTCTTCAGTGACACAATTCAAAGATCACACACTTTGAACAACACTACTTGATTCTGCTTCACAGCTTTGATCAAGAACAACTCAAATCAACAATACCAATTCACACTCGAATGGTTTACAAACATACACGAAGACACAAACGACACTCAGTCTTTAGCTCTTTTTCTTCGTTTCTTTTCCTTCAGTACTGATGCGCTTTATATAGCTCTTTGAATTGGACTTAGACCTGCTACAATATCTGACCTGATTTGTTATTTAAAACTGAATATTCAAAACAAATTTTCTCCTAAAATCTTTTCAAATCTTCAACCTTTTAAATCTCCTACAAATCTGCATCAAATCTCTATGCAACAGAAAATATATATCCCAAGATATTCGCATCCAATGAGACAACTGCTCTCCACAATTCCAGCTAACACGCAAACCCTAACAACATCACAAAACCTGATGTTATTAATTCTGCAGATCTAATGTCACAACATCGCCAGTGACATCAGACATCCAACTTCACACTTAACACAACCCAGTGTTAAGACTCAATGTTGTGACATCACCCATATGACATCAAACATTGAACAACTTCACTACTTAACACAACCCAGTGTTAAGACTCAATGTTGCAACATCACCACCTTGACTTCAACATTGAACATACTTTGTTTTACCAAAATTCCAGCCAATCCAAGAAACCAACAATCTCCCCCTTTGGCTAATTTTGGCTAAAACAATCTCTGCACCTTCAGAGACTTCAACAACGGAAAAAACTTGAATAATTTTGAAACTTCAAGCAGCAACATCTTCAAAACATAAAGACTTCACTTCACAAAAAAACTCTACTATCTTCAACAGCTACAATTTTCAACAAACACCAATGGTGCCCCCCTCAAAACAAGAACCAGCATAACAACTGTTCAGCAGATCAGCAATTACTCCCCCTTAATATCAGCACTTCTGTACTATAACATCAGCAATCAGCTATAACCCCAGCTGCATATTTCTTGACTTCATTCCTTAGCAGCAACTGACATTTGTACTCCTTGATACTCTTGGCTCTCTTGGCTATTTCTCCCCATTTTTAGCCACAATTTGACAACCTTTAGACTCTTTGTTTGTAAATTTTTATGAACTCCAATCTTGTAAGCCTTCAGCAGTTGAATCAATTTACAATAAAGTACACAACTGCACAATACACTCTCCATCACATTTAATCTTCATAAATGCAAATTTCCAATTTACTTCTTAAACTTTCAAATTGGTTTGCATCTAAGGCTTTAGTGAAAATATCAGCTAATTGCTTATCTGTAGCTACATGTTCTAAGGCAACAACTTTGCCTTCAACCAACTCTCTTAAAAAATGATGCCTTATATCAATATGCTTAGTCCTGCTATGTTGAATAGGATTCTTAGAAATATTGATTGCACTCAAATTATCACAGTACAAAGTCATGACATCTTGCTTGACATTGTATTCAGTCAGCATTTGCTTCATCCAAACAAGTTGAGAACAACTACTTCCTGCTGCTATGTACTCAGCCTCAGTAGTAGATAGAGACACACAGTTCTGCTTCTTGCTAAACCACGATATCAGATTATTCCCCAAGAAGAAACAACCTCCTGAAGTGCTTTTCCTATCATCTGCACTCCCAGCCCAGTCAGCATCACAATATCCCCTTAACTTAGTCCCAGATCCATGACTATACATCATCCCATAGTCACTGGTGCCATTAACATATTTCAAGATCCTTTTCACTTGATTCAAGTGACTGGCCTTAGGTTCAGATTGATATCTGGCACAAACTCCAACAGCAAAAGCAATGTCAGGTCTGCTAGCTGTGAGATACAATAGACTCCCAATCATGTTTCTATATAAACTTTGATCCACACTGACACCATGCTCATCCTTGGACAATTTTAGATGAGGAGGAGCAGGAGTCCTCTTGTGATTAGCATTCTCTAGACCAAACTTCTTCACTATGTTCTTTGCATACTTGCTCTGAGATATGAATATGGAGTCCTCCATTTGTCTAACTTGTAGACCAAGAAAATAGTTCAGCTCACCAACCAGACTCATTTCAAATTCAGATTGCATCTGTTCCACAAAGTGTTTCACCATAGCATCCGACATCCCTCCAAATACTATGTCATCGACATAGATTTGAGCTATCATCAGTTTTCCTCCTTCCTCTTTAACAAATAAGGTCTTGTCAATCCCCCATTTTCTGTAGCCATTCACAACCAGGAATTCAGTAAGTCTTTCATACCAGGCTCTTGGTGCTTGCTTCAAACTGTATAGAGCTTTCCTTAGTTTGTACACATGGTCAAGAAATGTTGGATCAATAAATCCTTTTGGTTGATCAACGTACACCTCTTCATTTAAGTATCCATTCAAGAAGGCACTTTTAACATCCATCTGAAAAAGCTTGAATTTGAAATTACATGCCACACCTAAGAGCAATCTGATAGATTCCAATCTAGCCACATGAGCAAAGGTTTCATCATAATCAATTCCTTCAACCTGAGTGTATCCCTGAGCAACTAATCTGGCCTTGTTTCTGGTGACCACTCCTTGTTCATCAGATTTATTTTTGTAGACCCACTTGGTGCCAATCACATTCACTCCATCAGGCCGAGGTACAAGTTCCCATACTTCATTCCTCTTGAATTGCTCCAGCTCTTCATGCATTGCATTTATCCAAAACTCATCAGTCAATGCTTCCTTGACATTCTTTGGCTCAATTTTGGAGACAAAGCATGAACTTGCTATAACATCTCTTGACCTAGTCCTCACTCCAGAGTTTGGATCTCCTATAATGAGCTCTTTTGGGTGGTCCTTCTGCACTCTGATGGAGGGATCCTTTTGAGGTTGCTCAGTTGCAGGCTCAGTAGTAGCAACACTAGGAGTTGGACTTCTGTCTTCAGCTTCTGGTGCAACTTCACCAACTGATGTTCCAACATCATCTGGGACATCATCATCTTCCTACTTGTCACTGTCATCAATCACCACATTGATTGAATCCATCATCACCTTGGTTCTAGAGTTAAACACCCTATATGCTCTGCTGTTAGTAGAATATCCCAAAAATATCCCTTCATCACTTGTGGAATCCAATTTTCTTCTCTGTTCTCTATCAGCCAGAATATAACACCTACTTCCAAAAACATGAAAGTATTTAACACTAGGTTTTCTTCCCCTCCACAGTTCATACAGAGTGGATGAAGTGCCTCTTCTCAGGGTAACTCTGTTGTGAATGTAGCAGGCAGTGTTCATAGCTTCAGCCCATAAATGATAAGGAAGTTTCTTGGCGTGGATCATCGCTCTAGCAGACTCTTGGATGGTTCTGTTCTTCCTCTCAACCACTCCATTTTGCTGAGGAGTAATAGGAGATGAGAACTCATGGCTTATACCTTCAGCAGAGCAAAATTCTTCAAACTTGCTATTCTCAAACTCTCTTCCATGGTCACTTCTTATTCTGATAACCTTACTCTCCTTTTCTCTTTGGAGTCTTTGACAAAGATCTTTAAACACATCAAACACCTCTGATTTGTCTTTGATGAAGCTCACCCAGGTGTACCTTGAATAGTCATCCACAACTACATAAGCATACTTCTTTCCACCCAGACTTTTAACCTGCATAGGTCCCATCAAGTCCATATGAATTAGTTCCAAGACCTTGGAGGTGGTGTCATGTTGAAGCTTCGGATGAGACATCTTTGTCTGCTTCCCCTTTTGACAGTCTCCACACACTTTTCCTTCCTCTTCATAACTTTGTTGAACTGTTTACCCAGCAACGCAATAGCCTGAGACAGCTCCTCCTGAGAGTCGTCTACTTTCTCTTTCTTGTCTTCTTCAGAACTGGAAACTAAAGCTATACTCTTGGACTTCTTCTCAGGTTCTTCTTCACTTAACCCCAGCTCAAATGTTTGAAGGGATCCAATGAGCTCATCAACCCTTATCTTGCTGATGTCTTGAGCTTCTTCAATTGCAGTCACCTTTATCTTGTACCTCTTAGGAAGGGACCTAAGGATCTTCCTTACAAGCTTTTCCTCTGACATCTTCTCACCAAGAGCACTGGATGCATTAGCCAGCTCAAGCACACTCATATGGAAGTCATGGATAGTCTCATCTTCCTTCATCTTCAGACTTTCAAACTTTGATGTTAGAATTTGAAGTCTTGACATCTTAACTCTAGACGTTCCTTCATGTGTAGCCTTCAAAATATCCCAAGCTTCCTTAGCAACTTCACAGGTATTGATCAACCTGAATATGTTCTTATCCACTCCATTGAAGATTGCATTCAGAGGTTTAGAGTTACCAAGGCCAAGCTCATCTTCTTCCTTGGTCCATTCTTCTTCAACCTTCAGCTTTGAGGTGCCTTCTTTATCTTTCCCCGCGTCATCTTTTTCAAATACAACAGGTGCTTTCCATTCTTTAATTATAGCCTTCCAAGCCCTGCTGTCCAAGGATTTCAAAAAGGTGATCATCCTTGGCTTCCAATATTCATAATTCGAGCCATCCAAAACAGGGGGTCTGTTGACAAATCCTCCAACTTCTTTGTCCATCTTTACACCAGAAAGTAACTTCCCTAGATCTCACCCAGAGACAGACAGGATGCCTGCTCTGATACCAATTAAAATTCTGGTATCAGATGTGTGATGTTAAGGTGCGATGTCACAATAACACACTTTGAACAATGGACAGTGCAATAACAACAATAAATCAACACAATGAATTGTTCACCCAGTTCGGTCTAACTACCTACATCTGGGGGCTACCAAGCCAGGGATGAAATTCACTATTTGTAGAATTAAATTACAGACTCAACAACCCAGTTGACAATCTCCTAATCTTAATTCCTACTAGTGACTTTCTACCTAAGAAACCACTTAGATATGAGAACACTACTCAATCACTAAGAACTCTTCAGTGACACAATTCAAAGATCACACACTTTGAACAACACTACTTGATTCTGCTTCACAGCTTTGATCAAGAACAACTCAAATCAACAATACCAATTCACACTCAAATGATTTACAAACATACACGAAGACACAAACGACACTCAGTCTTTAGCTCTTTTTCTTCGTTTCTTTTCCTTCAGTACTGATGCACTTTATATAGCTCTTTGAATTGGACTTGGACCTGCTACAATATCTGACCTGATTTGTTATTTAAAACTGAATATTCAAAACATATTTTCTCCTAAAATCTTTTCAAATCTTCAACCTTTTAAATCTCCTACAAATCTGCATCAAATCTCTATGCAATAGAAAATATCTATCCCAAGATATTCGCATCCAATGAGACAACTGCTCTCCACAATTCCAGCTAACACGCAAACCCTAACAACATCACAAAACCTGATGTTATTAATTCTGCAGATCTAATGTCACAACATCGCCAGTGACATCAGACATCCAACTTCACACTTAACACAACCCAGTGTTAAGACTCAATGTTGTGACATCACCCATATGACATCAAACATTGAACAACTTCACTACTTAACACAGCCCAGTGTTAAGACTCAATGTTGCAATATCACCACCTTGACTTCAACATTGAACATACTTTGTTTTACCAAAATTCCAGCCAATCCAAGAAACCAACAGGCTTGCAACATGGAGAGGTAGAATAATTTCTATTGGAGGGAGAGTTACATTAATAAACTCTATTCTGAATAATTTACCAATCCATTACCTGTCTTTCTATGTTGCACCTGTGAATGTAATCAAAGAAATCAAAAGGATTCAGAGGAGGTTCTTATGGGTTGGAGATGGAGAGAAGGAGAGTATCTCATGGGTGAAGTGGTCTGCAGTATGTAAACCTAAAGTGCAGGGTGGCTTAGGTATTAAGGACATTGGTATTTTCAACAAAGCTTTAGTGGCAAAATGGTTATGGAGGATTTCCTTGGATAAAAATTCAATTTGGTCTGATCTTATTAAGGCAAGGTACAAAGGAGATTTCTCAACTTTATTTCTCAATCAGTGCAAGATGTCTCCTAAATTCATGTCGAACTGGTGGAAGGACCTGAAAGGTCATGCTAAATATTCAAATAAAGCTGGCTTGTTTAGTCAATTATGTTGGAAAGTTGGGAATGGAGAGAAGACCTTGTTCTGGCAGTCAAGATGGGTTGGTGGTGATGCTTTGGCCATCCAATTTCCTTCATTATTTCTGTCCTCGCCAAATCAGAATATTTTGGTAAAAGACTGTGGGTGTTGGTTAGACAATATGTGGAGGTGGGAAATAATGAGTAGAAGTGTTGTTTTGTCTGGAGAAGATGCTTTATTGATTAGAGAATTAGAACAACTACTTGAAGAGGTGCGATCATATTCACAGGAGGAGGATGAGATTTTGTGGCCAAGGAAGACAGGTGGTTCATTTAGTGTTAAGGACTACTATAAGTACTGGTGTAATAGTGAGGAGGGAGTAATCTTGGATAATAAATCAAAACAGGCTCTGGATCTGTTGTGGAGGATCAAGCTGCCACTTAAAATTCTGATTTTTGGCTGGAGACTTCTAATTGACAGGCTACCGACTCGAAAAAATCTCATCAAGAGGGGAATAATAACAGACCCTCATCAAGAATCGTGTGTTTTATGTTTCAGAGAACTTGAAGACACCAATCATCTCATTATTGATTGTGTTAAATCTAAACAGATGTGGAAGGGGCTGGAAGAATGGATTGGAGTTATACTTCCAAGAAAGGATAGATGTCTTGATATGTTTGTAAGTTGGGCTGAACATAATAATCTTGGTTCATCTATGGCATTTTTATGGCTGTTATCGTGTTGGTGTTTGTGGAGAACAAGAAATAAAGTAATTTTCCAAGGATAAGTGGCCGAGGCAAAGAGAATACTGCAGGATGTCCAGGTGTTTTCGTGGAATTGGAAGAAAAGAAAATTAAAGAAGATGGCGGTTTGCAGCTGGTATGACTGGTATAAATCACCATTAGATTTCTTTTGATTTTTGATAAGTTTTGAAGGTTTGTAATAGAAAGTAGTAGGGTAGGAGTGTTGCAGGTGGGTTCTGGTTCAATTTGTTTTTGAACCTTCTTATTAGTATGCACACTGTCTTGTTGTAGTGGTGGGTATGGGATTGCATTTTCCATGTCCTGTTATATTTGGTCTAATTTGGACCATTTAAAATAATATGATTGGCTTGATTATTGAAAAAAAAGGAAAATGAAAGAGGCTTTTAGAGTTATAGAACCTTGAAGATGATTTGTTGGTTGAGTAGAAGTCCCATAGGTCACCAGGAGAAATGAATTAGGAGTTTTGCTTTATGGATTTTCTTAGCCAATCCATAGTTTCAGGGCAAAGAAACAAGTGAAGAAAAGATAATGGATTATACAATGACAGTCAAGTTCATACTTATTTGACATTTTTAAAAATAACTATGTTGTGTTTGATAAATATTCATAATACGAAACGTCAAGATAATTAATGTAAAATTGATCTAGTTAGATGCGAATATGATTATTATAGTATTGACCTTGCATTTATAAAATTTTAAAAATATATCATGAATTGCATTAACCCTCTCATAAGATTATACATACGAACAAAAGTTTTTAATGACAGTCAAAAAACTGTAAATAATGTCATATATATTTACGATTTTTTAATGCATGTTTTAAAATTAGAGAGGTGTCAATGTCTTTTTAACACACTTAAGAAGATATAAATGTAATTTCCCTTAAATTTAAATATAAAATGATATTTTCTTTTTACTTTTTGAGTTTAATTATATGCACTGACAGTATAAAAAAAATTTACACTGTCATCCAATAAAAATATAACGTTATGATATGTCATTTTATAGTCGTGATTGATTGACAGTGTAAAATTTTGTTACGCTGTCAGTGCATCATCTATTTTCTTACTTTTTTTCAAAACTATTTTTTTAAAAATTTAATTTATAAAATTATTTTTAAAAATTAAAAATCAAAACTCATTCAAAGAAGTTCCCAGTCTTAACTTTTCTATATCCTCATTAAACAATCGGCCACATCTTTACCTATATGTATAAAGAGTTTGAATTTCACCATGTCAATGTTGGATTAATATATATTTTTTCTACTATCTAACTATATCAAATATAAAACTCTAGTTAATGATAATAGACGACATAAATGCAAATAAGCTCAACAAATTGTACGAATGTCAAAGTTGAGGGGACACATTTGTAGTACAATGTAGTACAACTTTTCTTAATGTAAAAATGACTTCTTCTATCTCATGCAAAATCACTCAACCCTTATCGGTAGAGCTGTCAAAATGGGCCGAAGCCCATGGGCCGGCCCGCCGAACCCGAAAAAAGTTAGGGCTTGGGCCTTATTTTTGGAGCCCATATTATTCCGGGCCTTTTTGAGCCCGGCCCGAAAAAGCCCGAAAAAAAATGGGCCGGCCCGTATGGGCTATGGGTAGCCCGCCAGCCCGCCAACTTTTTTTAAAAGAATTAATTTAACTATTTGGCCCATATATAAATTAATAAATATATATAATTGGACCTAAAAAATAAATTTGGCCCAAGAAACATTTGGATACAATGTGTTAGTGCTTCTTTGGTTCGGTCCACACACACTTCAGTGACTACCAGAACATTAATTTCTATTACATTACAGTATTCTAAAATGAATATATTACATTAAGATCATTAAAATGAGTATTAATTTCTATAACATTATATATTAAAATGAGTATTAATTTCTATTACATTATATATTACTTAAAAAATGAAATTTTAAATTTTTTTTTTTAAAATGGGCCCGTTTAGGGCTGGGTAGCCCGCAGCCCAGACAAGGCTGGGCCTGGGTAGTAAAAAAAGAGCCCGTATTCAAAATGGGTTTTTTGAGCCCGGCCCAGAAAAACCTGAGGCCCGTCAGGGCCGGCCCGTTTAGGGTCGGGCTACCCGTTTTGACAGCTCTACTTATCGGGTCAGATTAAGAAGACCTGATGATAGTAATTTGAATTTAAATTATATAACTTTTTATTTATTTAAAAGAAAAGGCATTCAAATTGTATATTGTCCGGTTTAATTAATGCGTTTTTTGAATACTACTAGGAAGATTCTTAATCTCTCACATATGAAAAAGTATGATGATTACACATAATTATTTATACTATTACTGATCTAAAGATGTAACTAACTGATCTCTCAACTTTGTTGTTGAATATATAACCAAGTGCTAGTATATCTTTACTTTAGAGTTCCACCATATGCACTTTAAAGTGCTAACATAATTTTATGAAAATAGTTTCAATTATTCCTCTCCACTATCGATATGTGAAATGAAGTTCTTTTTCTTAAGATTTTCACCGAAGAAAGTTTAGTAGAGATCTTCACTATTAAACTCTTTTTTAATGAATATGTTAGGTTGGTCAAAATAGTTTTATATTATTGCGAATCGAGATTAAAAATATTTTATATATAACACATATACCTCAATTCAAACATATATTTTTTTAAAGTCAAAGTCGTGAAAATTCTCACACTTAAAGCTGACAAAATCTTATAACTGCAGTGATAGAGACTTGAAATTGACCAGAACATTGGTAATATAAGGAGGGGATGAACCCACTTGTTCGGACACTGACACTAAGTCTCGACTGACCAAAATAATTTCACATTGTTTGAAAATCGAGGCTAAGAGTAGTTAATATACAATACTCATACACCTAAACCCAATGAAGCTTTTATATATAATACATATACATTTCAACCCAACGAAACACCTTTTCTAAAGGACAAAGTCGTGGAGTTTTCATACCTAAAGCAGACAATATCTCATAACTAGGGGTGGCAAAACGGGCCCGGCCCGCGGGGAAAGCCCGTTTCCCCCGTCATTTTTTGCGGGGCGGGCCTGAATTTTGAGTCCGCATCTCCACCTTTGCCCGCCCCGTTTTTTTGCGGGCTTTTGCGGGGCGGGCCTAAACGGGGCGGGTATGCCCGCGGGTAAAAACAACCCATTCTATCTTATATTATTATTATTATTATTATTATTATATCTTATATTATTATTATAGCTTGAACAGTATGGACCATAAATGTTGTGCGCTACAATTCACATGTACTAGGAAATTATTAGTTTCATTTCATTATTATTCTACTCATTTGCTACCATAAATTATCTATTCACTTTCATTAATTATTTATTTATTCGCTACAGTGACCGTAAGGGAAATTATTTTGTTACGCTACAATACTTCTCATTTCTAATAATTGCTTCCTGTTTAGCACCTTAGCAAATTCATACTGACTATTCCCTCAGCTCCACTAGAAAAATGCTTTGGTTTGAAAATTATAATTAAATTCTTGTAGGCTTCCCACTAAAACTTATTCTAACATACATAATTAATAATTGAATAATTAATTAATATAGTTTCAATAATTAAATTCAATTATCCATAAAATAATTTCAATAAAATAAAAATAATTAAATTAAGATCATTTATATTATTATTAATTAAATTTAAATATACATTACATCTACATCTATTTTCTTTTTATTTATTTTCATCATTATACTATTATTATTATTAAAAAAAAATTAAAGAGAATGGCGGGCATGCCCGCGGGCCCGTCATTAAATGGGGCGGGCCTAGAAAATGAGCCCGCATCTCCACCTTTGCCCGCCCCGCCCCGCCCCGTTTTTTTGCGGGCTATTGCGGGGCGGGCCTAAACGGGGCGGGCATGCCCGTTTGCCACCCCTACTCATAACCACAATGGCACAAACTTGAGGGTTTCCAGAGACAGTTCCATTGTTCCGAAGTGAAAGCAAAAATTGGTAGAGATTGAATAGAACATAGTTCTGGTGCGATGGATAAGTGATAAAGTTGTATGCATGTATGAATGAGAGAGTACATAAAATGGTGCCTTTTGAATTTTATATAGTGCGGACTGTTAAAACTATCCCCGTGAGATGCAATGGCTTATGCAGGTTGTCTTTGATAAAATCTAAATGTGGAGAACACATTGGAGGCCATAATTACGTGTCTGTGAGTGAGGTGAGGTCGTACTTGTTGTGCGCATTTTTGCGTACAATACTTATTGTTGGGCCTTTCACCATAGACCCGTCAAATGCCTTATCACAAAATTTTATGCAATGCAATATAAATAAATGAGTGACTGACATTCCACTATAGGAAAAAAATTTCGATGTGAAAAGATTTGTTCTTGAAAACATGCATACATAAACACTACTATAAATAACATACCTCACCTCAGACGCGAAATTACCTCGAATACACAGTCAAGGTAACGAAGGACGACATGAAAACTTGCCTTTTTATCCCTCGGTTATGGAAAAATTGAGTTTATAATGGAAAAGGTCATTAGTTTGATCCTTAGCAACAACATATTTTTATTTTCAAAACTATGAAGTGTGCGTCACTTTACTTCTCTGTTTTATTTAAAATATGAGGTAATAAGTTATGTTGGTACGTCACTTTTAGTTAATGACTGAGGGGTTAAATCTTATATATTGCCATATATAATTTGTTTTAAAGCTCATTTTGAATGACTTATATAATTTTTTACACAAAAACAAAATATTAACAGAACCATAATCAAATCATTATAAATGTACAAATTTACATTGTTCTCATCAACACATAATACAAGATTTACATTGTTTTCAAAATTAAATGTACAAATTTACATTGTTCTCATCAATATAAATAAAAGATTTATATTGTGTTCAAAATCAATTGTACAAATTTACATTGTTCTTATTAACATAGAATACAAATTTACATATTTGCATATAAAAATGACAAAACCTCTCTCTCTCTCTCTCTCTCTCTCTATATATATATATATATATATATATATATATATATATATATATATATATATATAGACACACACACACACACATACAGACACACACACACAAACACACACACAAATTAAGCTTATAACAACCAAGAAAACTATTGTTATTGAGGTTCATAACTGAAGGCGACAAGAAACACAAGAAATGAGGGTTTGAATTAGGTTTCTAAGATAAAACTTTTTCGTACCCAAAACACTCAAAGATGAAACAAGAACAAAAATAAATGAACATAAATATTTTATCCTAGTTCACTTTTAACTAAGCTAATCCAGTTCACCCGCCAAGGTGATTTTGCCTTATCAACAAGGACTTAATCCACTATAATCAACTGATTATAGACACACAAAGACTGCCCGTCAATGTCTTCTCGAGAATCCTGACTAAACTCTAGTTTCTCAAAGAATACAACCTCAATCAATGAGATATAAGAAATGTGTTTATAAAGCTGCTTCCAAGAAAGTAGATTACACAAGTTTAAGTACAATGAAATAATCACACAAAAACGAACAAAAGCTCTATGTGTGTTTGCTCTTTTATATTAACAACAATAATATGTTCAGCAAAAGCGTTGTGAGATAGCGTGAATAAGTGTGAACTGAGCATAGTGTAGCAGCATCATTTATTCTTCCAAGTCTTCTTTCTATAGGCAATGAAAAGACCCCTTGGAGGTTATAATGGAAATCTTCACAAATGAGCTGACACATTTCATAACGGTCTGCAAAGATGGGAGACAATTACTTCGGTTTGAAATTTGAATCTGCTTTTAGTCGAACTCCTTCGACTTGTCGAACTTGATGAATGACCAAACCCTTTAAAAAATTCCACTAAGTCCAGATTCTTCAATGTCAAATTCTGTTGTTCTTTCTTACAAAATCTTCGGTCGAAAGTCATTTTAACCTTGCCTTGTGTTTGTAGAAATTCCAACTAGTTTCTCTGTTGAATTTCCTCTTTTGGAATTTCTTGGCTAACATGTACAAGTAATAACTTTAATAATAACATAAACGATAACATATGTATACAAATACGTCATACAATAACACAAATAACAACATTATCAACATACCTCAAGAACAACATTATCAAAATACCTCAATAAAAAACAACAACATACCTTAAGAAAAACATCAACATACTTCAAAAAAATATCTAAAATAACACAAACAATAACATTTATCAACAAAATACAACAACTTACCTTAACAAAACAATAACATACCTCAAGAAAAACAATAACATACTCCAAAAATAACATCTAAATTAACACAAACAACATTTATCAACAAAATACAACAACTTACCTTAACAAAAACAACAACATACCTCAACAAAAATATCAACATGCCTAATAAAAAATATCTAAAATAACACAAACAACAACATTTATCAACAAAAACAAAACTTACCTTAACATAAACAACAACTTGCTTTAACAAAACAAAAAAGTATCTAAATAACAACTTAAACATGTTACTTATCTCAACAAAAACAACAATATAAAACATAAAAACTCAGAACAACAAGAAAACAATAAATCCTATGTTGGAAGAAGACAAATGTTTCACGTTTATTTTGATCAAGAAAAACAAGAAAAATGATCGTGAAAGCTGGATCAGATCCTGTAGAATCAGGCCGCCAAATGCGTCAGGGATGCTGGTCGTATGGAGAGGAGGGGGTGTACCTGCAAGGCACTCCGACGCTCAAGTGAGAAAGGGTCAGAGAAAAGGGGCAAGTACAAAGTATGAGTTCTTAGGGTGAATATTGGATACCTGACCCTCTCAAGCGAGAGGGTTTATATAGAGCCCCCAACGCATGACCAACGATCCTATTTTCGGGGCGAAATAACCGTTTTCCCCAAAGAATAGGTAACTGCCCAAACTAGCCGTTATACCGGGCAGGGTGCCCGAAACTAGCCGTCATGTCGGGCATGAACGCAGTTACGGGCACCTGTCCTTTGCTGTTCGGGCAACGAGGAAGCCGTGCGTAACGGGCGTCAACGTCGGGGAGGAACGTTGCATTCCTTGCCCGGTTGGAGGGGCAGAAAGGTCGCTTTTGCCCCTCTGTAGATTGGACTTAGGCAATTTGGGCCACTCTGGAGTAGAGGTGGATTGGGCCAATTCTAGCCATTGGTCCAGTCCAGAACAGGAGCCCCCCAAGTCGTTGCTCCCGAGCATGGAAGTGATGACTTAAGGACTGCTCGTGGCTCCGGGGAGCTAGCATAGAGTCGTCGTTTGAAGATGAGGAGGATTATCTCAGAGTGCTCGTGACCCCAGGTGTTCGCCAGATTCTTGGTCGTGACCCTGTTGCCCGGCATTCGGGGAGATCAAGTGTCAGACAGAATATGAAACGTTGGGTTGCCACGTGTGCCTCAAGCTCCGCATAGCAGTTAATAGGCAATGATGGCTAGTGGGTAGCCATTATGGCCTACGGGCGCGTGTGCGCACGTGCCCCTTTGTATAAAAGGGGGAAGATTGTCCCATTTTGCACTTTTTCTTTCTGATTCCTCATCGTCTCTTCTAAGCTTTTACCCGTCACCGTCTTTAGTGCTTCCGACCACCGCGTCCAGCTTCGAACAACCTCTTTCTTCTACTCAAATCAAGTAAGTTTTCTGATCTGTAACTTGTTTTACTCCCCTTTGGTGGTTAGTGGTAGATTGTATGCAGTTAGGGTTAGCTTTAGATGACAAAATAGGTGGATTTCTGGCGAGTGTTGGTGGTGGACGGTGGTTGTGCCACTTTGCTGCCTCCAGCACCTCGCCGGAGTATGTAGTATGTTCAGCAAGGAGGGTGGTCCACGACGTGGTTGCAGTAGTTGTGCACGCGTGACCACCGTGCTTGTTCATCTTCTGATAGAGCGATGAGTTTTCCGGTAGAGCGTTTCCAGATTTCAGTGAAGCTTTGCGGTTTTCGATGGAGCTTCAAACAGAATCTGGGCATGAGTACGTGGGGGGCTCCTCGCAAGAGGATGGTATGTTTCGAGTATCTCCTCGCGGGGAGGCTCTAGTCCTGAAACTTTCGATGTTAGGGCTTAGGCCGGGGACGTTGTCCTCAGCCCTTTGCGTGCCCTTTCACTTGACTTAGCAGTGGAATAGTGGATTTGTTTTGCTGTCGAATTCACTGTCTTCTCTGCTTTTCAGGTGATCGTAATGGCGACGGGGCCAGACAGAGAAGTTATTCTAGATACATCTGAGGAGGAAACTGGCTCCGAGGAAAATAACAGCTCGACGGCTTCGAGCTCGGCGACCTCAAGTTCCTCCAGCACTGTCGGGGAGGAAGAAGAGTTGAACGTTATGGAGGAAGACGCCGAAGGGTTCTCTGAGGAGGAGTGGGAGGTGGTCGAGCCTTCCGAGCACATTTCTACGTTCGCAAAGTCTTTGGCGGACGTCTTTACGGAGGTGGGACCGGAAGGGGAATGGAAGGTGCATTTCCCTACAGTGAACGAGCGGGTCTGCACGGACTTTGGGGACCGCTTTACAATGTACGAGTATGCCTTCAAGGAGCTGGGACTTAGGCTGCCTTTTACAGATTTTCAGCGGTCGGTGTTCGAGCATCTGAAATTAGCCTCTACCCAACTGCACCCTAATTCGTTGGCCTTTATCCGGGCTTTCGAATTGGTGTGCGAGCATCTTTCTTTGGGGGCCACTCTCCCTCTATTCTTCGCTGTTTTTCATCTACAAAGGAAGCTGACGGGGAAGAAGTATGGCTGGGTTTCTCTGAAGCAGCCTCGCAAGCTGTTTAAACCATTTTCGGAGTCAGCCCAGACATTTAAGCAGCGGTACTTCATTGTCGAACCCGTGTCCGAGGTTGCCTAGGACAGCACATACGTCTGGGAGATAAAGGTTGATGACGACGGAAACGAGCTGCTTAACGAGGAGGGGAAGTACATCGGGCGGAGGCTTTACAGGTTCCCCATTCATTGGTCACCCGAACACTTCAGCAAAGAGCCCAGTGATTACGTTTTTCAACCGGGCGACCTGCGCGGGCAGGACGCCGTGGCTTACGAGGCGTTGGTGAAGTGGGTCAACTCCTTCAATCTCGCTGCGTGTTGGACTAGCAAGGGCAACCCGATCTTCGATGAAGATGGGAGTCAGAGGGTCGAGCACCAGTTTATCAACGTTAAGGCACTGCTAGAGTGCAAGACTTAAGCGGATGCTGAGAAATTGCTCGGTAGTCTTTAGTTGTTTAATTTTGTTCATGTTATTTCTTTTCTTCGTATCTAACATGCCCGTGTTTTGTTTGTGCAGGTGAGATGCCTCATGCTCATGATCGGGTTGTGAGGAATGCTATGGCGACGAACAAGGCTGGGACGGCTCCTCCGAAATCTCAGTTCGCTGGTGCCCGCGCTCCTCCTCCCGTTCAAGCTGCCGCGGGGACCTCCACTTCTCCGACTCCTGCTTCCCGGGGATCTCCTCTGCCTTTGGCCGGGCGACCGAAGCGGCCAAGGATTACTGATGCCGTGGACCTTACTCGGGTAGCGGAGAAAGGGAAGTTCGAGCTTCCTCTCTGCATCCTCGATAGGAGGTTCTTCGAAGGCAACTCTTTGGTTGTTCCCCGGGCGGAACCTCTTCCCTTGGAAGGCATGGACCGCCCGAGCAAGAGGGCGCTGGTGGCCCAAGATGCTTCAGCCTTGGTCCGGATGCTGGAGATGGCGGCAGTTTATACTGAAGGGAACTCTGTAACTGAGTCCGAACTCAACGCTGCTCGTGCTTCCGTGGCATCCCTCAAGGAAGAAGTCAAGGGTGCCGGTGAGGCTTGGAAGAAGGTGGAAGAGGAAAAGGCCAAGCTAAAAGAGGAGAACTCTAGGTTGTCGGCGGAGAAGAAAGCTGCCGAGGAGTTGATCAGGGAGCTGAGGGCGGCCAATGCCCCGGGTGCTGACGAGCCAGACAATGTGAGGAATTTGAAGACTAGATCCGAGCTGGTCGCTCGTATATTGCTGGCCGAAGATGATGGCATTTCCATTGCGGAGGAATCCTTCAGAAACGCCGTGGCTCAGCTGCGCGTGGTGAACCCTGGGCTTGAAATCTCTGCCGAGGGTACTCACTATCTTGCGCGCGTTGATGATGGTCGCATCGTCTTGCCTAAAGATCTCTTCGCCGTTACCCTCGAGGATCAGCCCGCAGAGGAGCAGGGGCCCAAGCCAGAGTCAACCGAGCATGCTAATGAATGAGGAATTTGTTATTTTGTTGTAATTTTTCCGGCCTGCGTGCCGTTGTAACTTATTTTTGGGGGGCATGGCCCCCGTTTTATGTAACAATGTACAATTGTGGTCCTTGCGGCCACTTGTTAAATTATCGCATATTTAGTTCTGTTGTTTGCATGACTTTACTTGCTTTTATTTTTACTAAGTGTTGTATGCATGCTCGCTGTGAATGTACGTCCGCCCGTGGTAGGGGGTACTTGACTTGAGTGACTATTTCTGGGGGGATTGCTCGTAATAGATGTGTTCAGAAGTGTGGGGAACTGGTCGAACTGCCGGGGAATATCCTGGCGGGGAATGGAGCTCAGGTCGCGTTTGAGGCCTGAGTTCGCGGCGTGAACGTCCCATCGCGAGCTGGGGTTCTGCCAATCGTGGTACTCTGACGACAGTGATGCTCGATCGAGGACCGCTGTCGAGCACTTACTGCGCTCGTTACTGAGCGGGGCTATGCTTTAGTCGTATGCGACGCTTATACCTAGACACACATAGTGGTCGGTAGCTGACGTTCGTCGTTGCGACGAGTCAAACCGAGGATTTAGCTGTAGTATTGTTTTAGCTTCTCAGCGTTCCATGGTCGAGCGAGTTCTTCCCTAGTGAGATGTTCTAGGTAGTAGGCCCCATTTTCTGTTTTTGCCCGGACACGATAGGGTCCCTCCCAATTGGATGCTAGTTTGCCTTCGCGAGAGTCTTTGTGGTTTCTTCTTAGGACAAGGCTTCCCACGTCGAACTCTTGTCGTATCACTTTGGCGTTGTGCTTGATGATGATCTTTTGTTTCAGTGAGGCTTCACGGAGAGCTGCCCCGGTTCTGATTTCCTCGATGAGGTCGAGCTCTTCCCTTAAAGATTCGTCGTTCATCTCCTCGTCTAGGGGCGACTCTGTCCGCCTAGAGGGCACGTGAACATCGACTGGGATTACAACCTCGGTTCCGTATGCCAGACGGAAAGGTGTTTCCCTGGTCGTCGAATGGGGAGTTTTATGGTACGCCCAGAGCACGCTGTGTAGCTCCTCGACCCATGCCTTCTTTGTTTCATCTAGCCTTCGCTTAAGACCTCGAAGGATGACTGGGTTAACTACCTCAGCCTGCCCGTTTGTTTGGGGGTGTTCGACGGATGCGAAGTGTTGCTTCGTGCCCAATTGGGTGACGAAGTCCTGAAACTTCCTGTCTGTGAACTGCGTCCCGTTGTCCGTTACTATCGCTTGGGGAATACCGAAACGTGCAAGGATGTTTCGTTTGTAGAAATGCAGGATGTTGAGGGCAGTTATTTTGGCTAGAGCTTCTGCTTCTATCCATTTTCTGAAGTAATCTACGCCCACTATGAGGTACTTGTTTTGACTTGATCCTACCACGAAGGGTCCTAGGATGTCTAGGCCCCATCAGGCGAATGGCCACGGGGAGGACATAGCCTTGAGCTCGTTGGGCGGAGCCAGTGCATGTCCCCGTACCGTTGGAATTTGTCGCATTTCTTCACATGTTCTTTCGCGTCGTTTTGCATGGTCGGCCAGTAGTATCCTGCTCGGAGAGCCTTGCGAGCAAGGGACCTTCCTCCGAGATGTTGGGCGTTGATTCCCTCGTAGATTTCGTGCAGGATGTGCGCGACCATCTCCTCCTCGACACATTTGAGCAGTGGAATGGAGAATCCCCACCTGTATAGTTTACCTTCGACCAGGACATACGAGCAGGCTCTTCGCCTGATCGTGCTGGCCTCCTTTGCGTCGGAAGGGAGTTCGTCTGTGGCGAGATAGTTGTAGACTGGGGTTATCTAGCAGTTGCTGTCGCCGATCACCTGCACGTCGAGTGTCGGGGAGGTATTCTCGATGCTGGGTCGAGGAAGCACTTCCTGTATGACGGATTTGTTTCCGCCTTTCTTCTTCGTGCTGGCCAGTTTAGACAGAACGTCTGCTTGTACGTTATGTTCGCGGGGAACGTGTTTCACTTCCACTGTTGTGAATTTCGCCATTTCCTTCTTTACCAGGGCCAAGTATTCGGTCAGGTTGTCGTTCTTGGCTTGGTATTCACCCCGGACCTGGAGGGCCACGAGTTGTGAGTCCGTGAAAATGACGACTTCTTGTGCGCCCAGGTCCTCGGACAGGCGTAGCCCAGGGAGGAGGGCTTCGTATTCCGCCTGGTTATTGGAGGTTGGGAAAGACAGCGTGAGTGATACATCGACGATAATTCCTTCGTCGCTCTCCAGTATGATGCCCGCGCCACTTCCTGCCGAGCTTGAGGCACCGTCGATGAAGATGGTCCACTTGCGCGCATCGCTCGCGGGGGAGTCTGCGAATGTCATCTCCGTGACGAAGTCGGCCAGAGCTTGGGCCTTGAGGGCTTTTCTGCCTTCGTATTGGATGTCAAATTCGGATAGCTCCAGCGACCATTTGAGTATTCGGCCGTCCATGTCTGGTCGTCCGAGCAGCTGCTTTATGGGCTGGTCTGTTCGAACCACGATCGTGTGAGCCAGGAAGTAGTGTCTTAATCTTCTGGCTGCGTTGATGAGGGCCAATGCCACTTTCTCTATCTGCTGGTATCTTAACTCTGGTCCTTGCAATGCTTTGCTTATGAAGTAAATGGATTTCTACCCGTCAGGTGTCTCGCGGATGAGAGCGGCACTCACTGCCTCGGTCGCGACGGCCAGATATAAGTACAACGTTTCGCCGTTGTCTGGTCGAGAGAGGACCGACGGCTCTGAGAGTGCCCGTTTCAGATGGACAAGGGCCTCGTCGCACTCCTCGGTCCATTTGAATACTGCCTCTTTGCGGAGGAGTTTGAAGAATGGCAGGGCATGCTGGGCGGACTTGGCCACGAAACGAGATAGTGACGCGAGCATCCCGTTGAGGGACTGGATGGATTTTTTGGACTTGGGCGTAGGAAACTCGGAGAATGCCCGGCATTTGTCGGGATTGGCTTCGATTCCTCGTGCCGTTAAGTAGAAGCCGAGGAATTTGCCTGCCCGGACACCGAACGTGCACTTCTCCGGGTTAAAACGCATTTTGCATTTCCTGGCCTGTTCGAAGACCTTTCGTAAGTGGGCAGTATGATCGGTTTCCTCATGGGACTTAACGATCATGTCGTCCATGTATACTTCGAGCATGTCTCCTATTTCTCCCCGAAATACCTTGTTCATCATTCGTTGGTACGTTGCTCCGGCGTTCTTCAGGCCGAAGGGCATTACGTTGTAGTAATAGTTCCCCGATTCGGTCATGAAGGCCGTATATTTTTTGTCGGACATTGCCATTGGGATTTGATTGTAGCCCGAGTAGGCGTCCATGAACGATAAAAGTTTAAAACCAGCAGAATTATCAATAAGTTTATCAATATTGGGGAGGGGGTAGGCATCCTTCGGGCATGCCTTATTGAGATCGGTATAATCAATGCACATGCGCCATTTCCATTAGATTTTTTAACCAATACAACGTTGGACAGCCAAGTGGTGTACTTGGCCTCCGAAATAAATTTGGCCTCGAGGAGGTCCTTTACAGATTTTTTGGCAGCCTCCGTTTTCTCCGGAGACTGCTTCCTCCTACGTTGTGCTACGACCTTGATGGCCGGGTCAATGGTCAACCGGTGACATGCGACGGATGGATCCAGGCCGGGCATTTCTGTGGCACTCCACGCGAAAAGGTCGACATTCTCTCAGAGGCACGCTTTGAGCTGCTTCCTCGCGATGTCAGGCAGGCCTGCTCCGATCTTCACTCCGCGTTGGGGGTCTTCGCCGAATAGGACTAGCTCGAAGTTGCCATCCGGGATTGGGCGCATCGGATGGGAGCTGCTGCTGGATGACGCGGATGGGCTGACTGAAGCTGCTCGTTCCTCCTGTTGGTCCTCAGGGAAGCGACTGTCGAGGTCGATAGAGTCGACCTGGGGCAGAGGCTTGTCCTCCTCGGAGCTGCTTGGCAGTGCTGGCTTGCTCGACGCTTTAGGCTTGGGTGCGATGGCATTGAGCCCCTTTGTAGCTGCTTCAAAACACCGTCGGGCAGCTTCTATATCACCGTGGAGGGTGGCGACCATTCCTTTCTAAGTGTAATACTTCATCTTCAGGTGGACGATCGATGGCACTGCTACCAACTCGGCTAGAGTTGGCCTTCTGAAAATGCATTGGTAAAGCGACGGGCAGTCGATTACCAGAAATTGCACCTTGATGGATCTGGCCATTTCAGCTGCTCCGAAGGTCACAATCAACTCGACGTAACCCCACGGCTTGGTCACAGACCCGTTGAATCCCTGTAAACCGGACCCTACGTAGGGGGTAAGGTGCGATTCATCCAGCTGCAGCGTTGAGAACAACTGGGAGTACATGATGTCGACCGAGCTGCCTTGGTCGACAAGTATTCTGCGAACGTCGAAGTTCGCCATTCGGGCTCTGACGAGCAGAGGTATACTGGAGTTCGGGGAGCCGCCAAGGAGTTACTCTTTGTAAAAGGATATGGGGATGGAGCCCTTCTGGGCCTGATCAAGCGTGGTCACTTTGTTGGAGCTGGTGTTGATCAGGTGGTCGAACTTCCGTTTCACGGAACCCATAGTGACTTTGTTGAATCCCCCGCCAGAAATGACCATGGCGGAAGGAAAAGTATCCCATGGGCTGTGGGTCGCGAAATAAGCAGGGGCGTTGAGCCAGTCTAGGACGTAGAAGTCCTCTGGCCGCGAGATGGACATTGCGACCTGTACGTTGGCGTCGTCCGAGGAGGGTACCTCTTCCTCGACCTTCTTGGACTCCTGGGCGTCCTGCCAAGGAGTGTCCTTCTTCTTCGCGAACTGTTTTAGGTGTCCATCCCTGATCAGTATCTCTATTGCATCCCTCAGATGGATGCAGTCCTTCGTAGTATGGTCGTGACTTTTGTGGAAGCGGCAGTATTTTGACTTGTCCACGTTTAGTCTGTTCGGCAGCTGTTTGGGGAAACGGACCCCGACTTGTTTGAACTCCGAATTGGCACATTCGGATAGAATCTTTTCCCTGGAAATGGTCAGGGGAGTGTAATCATGGAAACGCCCGGAGGGCCCTTTGCTGTCACGGGAGTCGCGGGGACGGTCCTCGTGCCTTCGTTCACCCCAACGTGACGTCGAGGCTTCTTCTCCTTTAGAAGCCCGGGCGTTCTCCTGGCGGCGAGACGCTCGGACGTTACTGGCCGCAATCTTCTCCTCGTACTGAATATGAGATTGGGCTTTGAGGAAGAGGGCGTCCAAGTTCCTCGGTGGCGCGAGGCCAATGGCTTTAGCGAACTCGGAGTCCGGGCGGACCCCTTGTTCGAGCAGGAACTTCTTCATCTTATCTGTCGTCGGGACCTGGACAGCTTCCTTGTTGAACCTCTCGATATATGCTCGGAGAGGTTCATCTTTTCCCTGGATTATGGCTCCGAGGGAGGCCTCAATCTTGGGATGGCGGCGAGATGCCGTGAAGTGCCGCTAGAACATCCTGCCGAGCTGTTTCCACGAGGTGATGGACTCCTCGGGCAGTTGTTTATACCATGTCATTGCTCCCTTTTGGAGCATGGTCGGGAACAGTCTGCACTTGATGGCACCCTGTACGCCGCGATAGTCTAAGAGCGCATCGATATTTTCGATGTGCTCGTCTGGGTCAGTGGTCCCGTCGTACGTGCCAAGTGACAGGAGTTTCTCCAAGCCTTTTGGGAGACGGGTAGCCAGGATCTCTTGGGAAAACAGGCCGCGAGGCTCGTCGTCGTCACTAGAACTGGTGTATGATGGTGACCGGACAGGTTGCTCGCGTCGGCGGTTCCTTCGCGGAGAAGGTGAGCGGTTCCTTCGAGGAGAAGGTGAGCGGTTCCTTCGAGGAGAAGGTGAGCGGTTCCTTCGAGGAGAAGGTGAGCGTGCCCGTCTTTTGGACTTGATCGGAGATTCCTCGTTCCTTCGAGTCCTTTTGTGGTCATGAGCGTGCTGGTCACGCGGGGAGATCTGGTCGCGCTTTCGGGTTACGCGAGGATCGTGCTCTTGGTGCAGTCTTCGGTTGATTTCTCTCCGTGGCTGCGGGCTTCTAGATCGTCGCTGGTTCCTCCGCGTAGGAGGGGATCTTGGACGATGAGACTCTTCCAGTGCCCCGATCCTCTCGTTCTGCTGCAGGATCAGGGTGTTGGTTTTGTTGAGGGCCTCTAGGAGGACTGTCACGGCCGGGTCGGTGCTGGGCGGAACAGGAACGGGCTGGAGGTTGAGAGACGGTTGATCGTTGTTGTGATCAGCAGGGGTAGGGGAAGGAGAAGCAGTGGCTCCATCCCTAAGAAAACGGGCATCTCGGAGGAGAGATGATTGGCCGTCAACGTCAGATTTATTGACGGGGAGGATGGTGGAATGAAGAGCATCCTGGGTGCGATCTTGGGAGGCCATGATCGTGATGATGTTCGAAAGTTATTTTGATCTTCGGTTAAAGAAAGAAGGGGAGAACAAAGTTTCCCACAGACGGCGCCACTGATCGTGAAGGCTGGATCAGATCCTATAGAATCAGGCCGCCTAGTGCGTCAGGGATGCTGGTCGTATGGAGAGGAGGGGGTGTACCTGCAAGGCACTCCGACGCTCAAGTGAGAAAGGGTCAGAGAAAAGGGGCAAGTACAAAGTATGAGTTCTTAGGGTGAATATTGGATACCTGACCCTCTCAAGCGAGAGGGTTTATATAGAGCCCCCAGCGCGTGGCCAACGGTCCTATTTTCGGGGCGAAATAACCGTTTTCCCCAAAGAATAGGTAACTGCCCAAACTAGCCATTATACCGGGCAGGGTGCCCGAAACTAGCCGTTATGTCGGGCATGAACGCAGTTACGGGCACCTGTCCTTTGCTGTTTGGGAAGCGAGGAAGCCGTACGTAACGGGCGTCAACGTCGGGGAGGAACGTTGCATTCCTTGCCCGGTTGGAGGGGCAGAAAGGTCGCTTTTGCCCCTCTGTGGATTGGACTTAGGCAATTTGGGCTGCTCTGGAGCAGAGGTGGATTGGGCCAATTCTAGCCATTGGTCCAGTCTAGAACAAAAAACAAGACAAATATTTTGAACAACAACAACACCATAACTCATGAAATGTTTCATATACGTACTTTTCCTTGAACAGATTCGTGGAAAATGAAGACAAAGATATGAGCTAGTGTTGTACCCCAAATTTTACCCTTAGATTCTTTAATTTTTTGCATATCATTATAAGTCAGCATTTTTTTTTTTTGCATTTTAGCTAAAACATTTCATTGATCATAATCATGTACTTTTTGTCAATTTTATTCTTCTTTTTTATTTAAAAAAAAAATAAAACTTGTTTTATTATCTTAGGATTTATCTAGAATTAATTTGGTTAATTTTGTTTTAGTTTAGGTTATAATAAGGTTTTCAGCTTAGCTTAATTTCAATTTAGTTTAGTTTATATTTAATTTAATTTATTTTCAATTATGGCTTAATTTCTAACTTTAGTTTAATTTTAATTTTAGTATAGCTTTTATTTTCATTTTAGACTAGTTTTAATTATATAACTTTCATTTTAGTCTAGTTTTAATTAATTCAATTTTTATTAACTTAGTTTAATTTTATTTTCTTTTTAATTTTAATTCTTAATACAGTTTTATTTTTATCTGGATTTTAAGTTTAATTTAATTAATTTCCTAGTTTTACAAAAATACAAATTCAAAAAGAAAAACAAAAGTCCAAACAAGTCCATTGACCAAAACTGATACAAGCACACTCCAAAACTCTGCTCTCATCAAACTAACACCAAAACATGAAAACAACATCACACTGCACCACACCTTCTTCATTTTAGCAACAAAAAAACCTGCACCAAGAAAATGACTTTTAGAAGCAATCCAAATTTGAACAAACCCTGCCACAACAACCAACAACAAGCTGCAGAATCTGAGCTTTGAAAGTGAGACATCATCACAACCAGACAAAACCTTGTGTACCTCTAAACTTAATTCACAAGTTTGATTATTTGGAATAGAGATCATAAAAGGGGAGTAACAACAACATTGAGAGGGGACTTCCTCGGCAGAAAAGAAAAGAGAAAAAAAACCAGAGCACTGTTGAAAAAACCATTCCTCCCTCACAGTACAAACGATATCTTTCCCTCTCAATACAAAACACACCCCATCACCATGGGATAACCTCTTCATTTTAATACTCACATCATTTACACAAATCAATGCTTCACTCTTCACAACTTCAAAAAACAGTTTCTATCCTTATGCCAAAGAACTTCCATGAAACACTCACTATAAGTAGCATTCGACTCCACCATTAAACATCAAACCTTCATCACCTAAAAACACCCTCCATCATAGACCAACTTACACTCACCTTCATCAATATCCCGACCTCTTCGCACAAGCCGTGAACACTGTCTCTGTCACGTCTGCAGCACAACATTTCACAACCCAACCTCTTCCCACTCTATTTTCGAACACAACCGAACTCGTAGCAGCTCACCTTCATCGAACCTTGATCATCTCACTGCCGTTGCAACCAATAACACACAACTTCAAAACCATTCCAACCACCATCGACCTCCTCCCTTCACCACTGCCTTTCATCGACCACCAAACTCCTTACATCTTCGCCAACCTTCACTGCTACAACAGCACAAACCCTGATCCTTCATGTTCTTTATCAATCACTACTCGCCAACATAACTCTCATACCATCTCTCCCACCATAAAGCTCCTCACGAAACACCCTGCGCCTTGTCTTAAACCTTCCACCAACACTGATCTGATTCAACAAAACCGAACAACAATCGCCGATTGGAGAAGCGAGAGGAAGCACGTGAAACCGAGCGAGATAAATAGGGAGTGAATCAAAGCAAGTCACCAACGCGAGCAAAAACGGAAAGGAAAAAGAAGAGCGAATCGTGCATAGACGAGAGTTGTTGACGAGTTGGTGGTGGTTGTAAGATTTCTTGCATTCGTTTTGATTCTTAATCTTATGTTTGAAGAATAGTTATTCTCGTGTTATTCTTCAATGCGTAGGCAGATGTTTGATTAGGTTTTGCTTGTTTTGTTTGGCTGACCCGACCCATGGCCTCAGCATACTCTCAGATGGGCCTTGCACCAACTTTGTTTTTGTAATTCCTGGCCCAGTATAGTTTATCTAGTTTGTAGTTGGATTAATTATATAGTCTTAATTAGATTTAGTTAGCTAATTACTATTTTTTTGTTAGAATTTAATTAGCTAGTTTTAGATAATTAGTTTTTAATTAGATTAGAACTTAATTGGTTTTAGTTAGAAATTAGTTTAATTAATTTTTAAATCAGAATTTAGAATTAAGGTTTAGTTTTAATTAGTTAATTTTAATTAAACTTATCTAATTAGTTAGTTTTAGTTTAATTAGTTTTAGTTAGAAATTAGTTTAGCTAGAATTTTTAGTTTAATTAGTTTTCTTTATTAGAATTAGCTTTTAATTAGATTTTAATCCATATTAGCTTAATAGTTTAATTAACCTTTTAAATTAGAATTTTGGTTTATTTTTGAATTTTTGTTCATTTTAGATTTTATTTTAATTTAATCTTGACAGCTTGCACCTTTTACTTTAATTAATTTGTGATATTCATCATGAGTTTATTTCTCTTCAATTTTGACTGTGATTAGATCCTGGTTTTGTTGTCCTATCTTTTGAGCTTTGACTTGCATGAGTACTTGTTGTATACATGTTGCTATTCATTTTATTCTTGATATCTAAGTTTCCTCTGTTGCTTATACCTTCATTCCAAAGGAAAAGATCCTTCCCCGTTGACTGTCATGTCATTTAGGATAGCCTCGCCCATCATTCCCTTATCTCACGCCGCCGTGCGATCGAGACTTGCCTTCCCATTTTACCTAGCCTTAGGTTTGGAGTCGCCACACTCCACGTAGGTGTCTTGCTGTCAGACCCTACTTTCCCTTGGAACCTTGACCACTGTCAAGAGTTCTTTACCCCATTGAGGGGAACTACGGACGCTCTGATTTCTCAAGTTCACTTTGAGAATACGTAGGCATAGGATTGCGACGATCCTAGCGAGCCACCTTTTTCTTTCGCCACCTTTTTGTTTTTCTACCTTTTTCTTTTTCCACCTTTTTCCTTTACATCCAATGCCTTCTTGGATTTCACCTTTTCTTTTACTTCTCTTTTACCCCGTAGTGAGGGGAACTACGAATGCTCTGATTCCATTCTCGTCAGGATACGTAGGCACGAGATGCGATGTCTTGGCGAGCATACTTAGTGTATATACCCTTAGGTCTTTACCTTAGCACATTTCCCTTAGCAAGCAAACATAACATAACACAAATACTAACAAGAGGTTCCTGTAGAGTATTACCGATACTTAGGGTGCTAATACCTTCCCTTAGTATAACCAACCCCCGAACCTAGATTCTCTTATTAGGGTTTTCGGTCTTTACCCTTTCCTTTGGATAAATCAAAGCTCGGTGGTGAATTTCAAAGTTTTGTGATATAAGTTAATTAATAGCTTGTTATCCGATTCTCACCGAAACAGAAATGGCGACTTCACTGGGGACATCCCCCTAAGAGGGTTAAGCCTTTCTTGTTTGTATTTGTGTTATTTATATGTTTGCTTGCTTGTACATTTGTATATTTATATCTGTATATATATATATATATATGCCTATTGTCCTTGGGTTTTCTGTATAAAGGGTTGCTACTATTGAGTGGTGAGATAAGTCCTATACCCGGACTTGAGCGTACACTTATGATAGGACGATGGTATTCAAGGAGGCTTTGAGGGATTCGAATCCTAAAAAGTTGAATTGAGAACACCATCACTCAGTTGAGGCCCTCTTGAGAGTCTAGTCATGTTGAACGAATCTGTTCGTGAAGACGTGCTACTCTCAACCTAGGAGCCCATGATATTGAGAACCGTAGTTACCAAACCCCACTAAGCCTTTTAGGATGTAATGCGGTGACCATGATGGAGTCTATTTCTGAATTGGTTGTCACACGATACTACACTCAGACGAGATCCTCTTGAGAATTTTATTGATTACCAAGTCATCTGGGAATTCCTTAAAATCCGAAAGATGGATTGTTGACTCTGGGAACTTCTTAGAACCCTGTTCTACAGTTTATGAACCCTAGTACACACCCTGTGGTTGGTTCTCTACCCAGACTCCGTGCTGAGATCATAAACCTTTGATCCTGTTGCATGTGTTTTGCATCCTGTTTGCATTGCGTTGCATATCATTTTCATCTTTGCATGATTCGTTGCATACGTCTATCTGTCCAGTTACTCATTTCCAACTGTCTCTATCTTCCAGTATCATCTGTGAGTCGTCAAGCTGATTCCTCGACACCGATACCAGACTAGAGCTAACTATAGACAAAGGATGTCAGAGTAAGAGGTACACAACGCTGAGGTCCGAATGGAAATCGATGACCTTAAGTCAAGCGTGACCAAACTCACTGAGATGATTCAAGTTTTGATTGCAAGGGGAGAGTAACCCCAAATGACCGTCATCCAGGAAGTTTCAAGCGCTGATCCTCCACCTGTTCAGATGCCGCCTTCAACTTGGCCTGAGTTCGATTTGCCACGCAACTACTCTCCACCGATTGAATCTACTGCTATGGTTGGTCAGACTGCTATGCCTGTCTTTCAAGCTCCTGTTTTCACCGAGCCCAGACCTGTGGTCCATGCTGTTCCACAGACTGTTCGAGCTTCTTTTGAGAATCCCCTCTATGAGTACAATGCTGCTAGTGCTCAGGGTGAAGAGCGTGAAGACCTTGTTGAACCTGAAGTTGTCCGAGAGCAGTTTCAGAGCATAGAGAAGAGACTCAAAGCCGTTGAGGGTACAGATTTCTTTAATGTGGATGCAGACAACATGTGTTTAGTATCTGACCTTGTTATACCTCCTAAGTTCATAACTCCAGAATTTGTGAAGTATAAGGGCCACTCTTGCCCAAGAGCTCATTTGGTCATGTATCTTCGCAAGATGACTGCTCATGCCAAAAATCAGAAACTGCTTATCCACTGTTTTCAAGACAGCTTGAGTGGAGCCTCACTTAAATGGTATATGAGTCTCGAGCAAAACTCCATTCACTGCTTCCAAGACCTCACAAATGCCTTCATGAAGCAGTACAAGTATAACCTCGACATGGCTCTTAATCTCCGTCAACTGCAAAACATGACTCAACATGAGAAGGAATCTTTTAAGGAGTATGCTCAGTGCTGGAGGGAGTTGGCTTCCCAAGTTGAACCTCCTTTGGCCGAGAAGGAATTAACTGGAATGTTCATGGATACCTTGTCCCCATTCTATTGGGAGAAGATGATTGGAAGTGTTTCCTCCAACTTCACTAATTTGGTTACTATCGGCCAAAGACTCGAGGAAGGTCTTAAGAAAGGAAAAGTATCTAAGGCTGTCGAATCTTCCAATGCTGTGAAGAAATCCTACGGGAATTTTCAGAAAAAGAAGGAAGATCAGACCAACGCCATAATGTTTGAAGTGAGAAGGCCTCGTCCTCAACCTCAATATGTTGTTCACCCTACTATTGCTGCTGTCACTCCTGCGGTCACTGCTCCACGACCAGCTCAAGCTCCCCAACGTCCGACTGTAGGACAAAACCAGTACCGTAATAGGAATCATTTTGATCCTATTCCCATGAAGTATACTGAACTGTATCCTGGTCTGGTGGAGCAAGGTTTGATTACCACAAGGCCTCTACCTCTTCCAAACCCTCTTCCAGCTGGATTTAGATCTGATCTCCACTGTGCATTCCATGAAGGTGCCACAGGCCACGACCTGGAAAACTGCTATGCACTAAAGACTAGAGTGCGTGATTTGATTAAGACTGGAATTCTCAATTTTTGTGACAATCCCAATGTCCAGGACAACCCTCTTCCAGGGCACGCCAAGTGAAGCTTCAGTCGACTTCAGCATGCTATCCTCCTAAAAGCCAGTGTTTCAGACAGGACAGCTCATCCTTGTGTTGATTAGTCACTAGGCCTTTGTTTCTTGTTGTTTGCACTTTCTTTATTTTGTAATGGTTGTTTGCTTTCAAATTATGTTTGTACTTTCACAATTAATGAAATGAGCATTTGCAACTTTTTGATTCAATTCATTTGTGTTTGCCATTTACTTCTTAATGCTTTCTCTTTCAAGAAAAATAAAAATTCTCTTATCCACTTTCTTATTGATTGTGCAAAGATTGGAGGGAGGATGATGAAAACGCCATACCCAAATTGCTGTTAGTATGCTTTCAAATCAAAACTTTGCTGACGATGTAAGGCATTGTTTCAACTCCTAAACACTGGAGAAATAAGGAAGTTAACCACTCTTTAACCCCTTCGAGCCTAGAAGTAGGAGTTTCTTTCTTTACAAATAAAAACCCGCAATCTTAACCTGGGGCAGGGTAGTTCTCATTTAACTTGATTATGCATTCAAATACAAGAGTTTCATGCGAGACGCCTTTCAACAAAAATGTGCATTCATAAATTTTCCTTTGCTCACAACAAGCAAGTGTCGAAGATGTCTTTCAAATCAAACGCCAATGATGGTTCACTGGAATCATTAAAGGTGCATTCATAAATTTTCCTTCGCACACAACAAGCAAGTGTCGAAGATGTCTTTCAAATCAAACGCCAATGATGGTTCAGTGTAATCATTAAGCCAGGCAGTCACTAAAAAAAAAAGAAGAAAGAAAGAAAAAAATCAAAATAAAAGCCCGCTAAGTCAAAACCTATGAAGGAGACTTAGGCAAAAATTGGGGCATCCTGCTGGCTGTAAGCTCATATGACACAGTTCAGGCAAAAGTTAGGGATAACAAAAATCATTCAAGAGGTTACCAAAATCCTCAAAGATAAAACGAGTTGACTGAGGTCCTCACCAAAAAACAACAAAATGTTGTGAGAAGCAATGACTGCCATTTCAAAGTCCCTTAACTCCTGAACCATCATTACTATCATCAGTGCGATTCCTAACCTATGGGAATTTCAGTGCATAGTTTGAGTTAGCTGAGCATAAGACTGGAGTTCATCAATAAATTTTGAGCCTTTATCCTTTGTTTCTTAAACCATGAACCAGGCCACGTTATAACCCTCAAAAGACCTAATTGAAGCAAGGTTATTTTGAAAGCATACTACATCAAGGTTGCGTAAACTGACTCCAAAAGATCTTTGCGGATCATCTATTTTGACATCATGCCTTGTGCTTTACCTTTCACTTTAATGTCATGAACCACCATGTTCTGACCAGTATCCCATATACTTTGCACCTCTTTCAAAATGATTTTGATTTCAAAAGTTGCATGAACTTTGCATTTACCATATTTGTACAAATACTTTTGTTTGCAAACTAGATTTCTTCTTAAGGAATTTTCAAACAGTTAAGAAACTTGGTCGGTGATCCAATCAGGGGCAAGTTCCTTCCATATCCTGTTGAGAATCAATTCAATATTTATGGTTTAATGGCGACTTCTCAGAATTGGTTTATTCAGAAGATACTTCAAGACTCATACTGGGGCAAGCAATTCCGGTGTACAGCAAAAACAATCATCTTTCAAGACTTAGACTGGGGCAAGCTTTCCAGGAGCACCATGAAACGGTCATCTCCAGACTCACACAAACTGAAGCAATGATCAGTTCATCTATAATAATCAGCTAATCTGGGGCAGTTTACCTGAAGAATCCCCAAGCAACGCTTTATCCTTCCTACAAGGATCATCAATTTGGATACAGTTTACCAGTGTGGCAATGATGTGTTCAGCAGTAGCATCTCTAGTCCCAAGCAGAATGATAGTGATCTCCGTGTTGAGGAATCAGCCTTCCACTATTGTTTTCTCCACAAAAGAGTCGAGCTGTGTCTTCAGCATCTGCATTTGCATTTGATCATATATCGTCTGCATAATTCATATGCATAGGCATATCATGAGTGTTTCATCCTTATTTGCATTTCTCCCGAGGTCGTGTTATTATCCACGTCTTACCTTGTGGTCAAAATCCAACTCACGTGGCACCTACCAAACAGATCATGTCGTGTCTATCTGACGTTCTTCCAGATATGACCTTTCTTATCCGATGTTTTTCCGGATATGTTTGTTCTTCTTTTGCGTCCAATGATATTCTTGGATGTCTTTGTCTGTCTTTTCTCCAATGTCATTCTTGGATGTTGTTTATTTTTCTCTTATCTGATGTTCTTCCAGATTGAGTCTTTTGTTCTGATGTTCTTCCAGAACTTATCTGATGTTTTTCCAGATATTTCGCTTTGTTATTCTGATGCTTTTCCAGAATTTCGTTGCTTTTACCATCTGATGCTCTTCCGAATGTGTCTCTCTTTCTGATGATTTTTTAGATTGAGTCTTTTGTTCTGATGTTCTTCCAGAACTTATCTGATGTTTTTCCAGATATTTCTCTTTGTTTATTCTGACGCTTTTCCGGAATGACATTGCTTTAACCATCTGATGCTTTTCCGGATATGCTTCTCTTTTTGATGTTTTTCCAGATTGAGTCTTTTGTTCTGATGTTCTTCCAGAACTTATCTGATGTTTTTCCAGATATTTTGCTTTGTTATTCTGATGCTTTTCTAGAATTTCATTGCTTTTACCATCTGATGCTCTTCCGGATGTGTCTCTCTTTCTGATGTTTTTTCAGATTGAGTCTTTTGTTCTGATGTTCTTCCATAACTTATCTGATGTTTTTCCAGATATTTCGCTTTGTTTATTCTGACGCTTTTCTGGAATGACATTGCTTTAACCATCTGATGCTTTTTCGGATGTGCCTCTCTTTCTGATATTTTTCCAGATTGAGTCTTTTGTTCTGATGTTCTTCCAGAACTTATCTGATGTTTTTCCAGATATTTCGCTTTGTTATTCTAATGCTTTTCCAGAATTTCATTGCTTTTACCATCTGATGCTCTTCCGGATGTGTCTCTCTTTCTGATGTTTTTTCAGATTGAGTCTTTTGTTCTGATGTTCTTCCAGAACTTATCTGATGTTTTTCCAGATATTTCGTTTTGTTTATTCTGACGCTTTTCTGGAATGACATTGCTTTAACCATCTGATGCTTTTCTGGATGTGCCTCTCTTTCTGATGTTTTTCCAGATTGAGTCTTTTGTTCTGATGTTTTTCTAGAACCTATCTGATGTTTTTCCAGATATTTGCCTTGTTATTCTGATGCTTTTCCAGAATGACATTGCTTTCACCATCTGATGCTCTTCCGGATGTGTCTTTCTCTGTCTGATGTTCTTCCAGATTGAGTATTTTGCTCCTGATGTTTTTCTAGAGCATTTTTTGTGTCTATCTGATGCTTTTCTGGATATGACCTTATTTATCTGATGTTCTTCCAGATATAATGTTGCTTATCTGATGCTCTTCCGGATATGTCTTCAAAACCCTTTTCCCGTACATTTAATGCTCTTCTAAATGTTTCGGATGTATCTTCAGAATTCTTGTCTTCATCTAATGCTCTTTTGAGTGTCTCTGTTGTCAATTTGTTTCCCAGAGTTTATTCAATGCTTTTCTGAATACATCTGATGTTTGCTTGTCTCATGTATTTCCCAGTTTTTCTCCTCGCCCCATTTAATGATCTTCTGAATGTCGTGACTCTTTTCCAACCATTTCCATTCATGGATGGTGACTTTTGATTCCCCAGTGGAAACCGTCTTTTCGGTGCTACTTCCATTGAGGATCTTATGTTATCTTTTCTTTATAAAGTGTCAGCCGGTCACGCTTGAACCAGTTGCTCAGTCACTTTAGACTTTCCCCAGTGTGGTTGTCATCCCAAGTGAGTGATTGTATCTTGTGTGGACTTTGTCCCTGTTTGCTTTCGTTCTTGTCTGCATTTTGCATTTGTCATTCCATCATTTTCATCATATTAGAGTTCATCGCATGTCAGCATTTGCATGTGTGTTGCTTGTCCTTAGCATCTGCATCCCATCTAAGGGCAAAATTTTTGATTTGCTATATTTAAATACCTTTCACCTTGATGTCCCGAGAATCTCCATTCCTCGTGCCATCTGGTAAAGCTATTGAAATAGGGGCAAACTGTTGTACCCCAAATTTTACCCTTAGATTCTTTAATCTTTTGCATATCATTATAAGTCAGCATTTTTTTTTTTGCATTTTAGCTAAAACATTTCATTGATCATAATCATGTACTTTTTGTCAATTTTATTCTTCTTTTTTATTTAAAAAAAAGTAAAATAAAACTTGTTTTATTATCTTAGGATTTATCTAGAATTAATTTGGTTAATTTTGTTTTAGTTTAGGTTATAATATAGTTTTCAGCTTAGATTAATTTCAGTTTAGTTTAGTTTATATTTAATTTAATTTATTTTCAATTATGGCTTAATTTCTAACTTTAGTTTGATTTTAATTTTAGTATAGCTTTTATTTTCATTTTAGATTAGTTTTAATTAGATAACTTTAATTTTAGTCTAATTTTAATTAATTCAATTTTTATTAACTTAGTTTAATTTTATTTTCATTTTAATTTTAATTCTTATTACAGTTTTGTTTTTATCTGGATTTTAAGTTTAATTTAATTTAGTTAATTTAATTAATTTCCTAGTTTTACAAAAATACAAATTCAAAAAGAAAAACAAAAGTCCAAACAAGTCCATTGACCAAAACTGATACAAGCACACTCCAAAACTCTGCTCTCATCAAACTAACACCAAAATATGAAAACAACATCACACTGCACCACACCTTCTTCATTTTAGCATCAAAAAAACCTGCACCAAGAAAATGACTTTTAGAAGCAATCCAAATTTGAACAAACCCTGCCACAACAACCAACAACAAGCTGCAGAATCTGAGCTTTGAAAGTGAGACATCATCACAACCAGACAAAACCTTGTGTACCTCTAAACTTAATTCACAAGTTTGATTATTTGGAATAGAGAACATAAAAGGGGAGTAACAGCAACATTGAGAGGGGACTTCCTCAGCAGAAAAGAAAAGAGAAAAAAAACCAGAGCACTGTTGAAAAAACCATTCCTCCCTCACAGTACAAACGATATCTTTCCCTCTCAGTACAAAACACACCCCATCACCATGGGATAACCTCATCATTTTAATACTCACGTCATTTACACAAATCAATGCTTCACTCTTCACAACTTCAAAAAACAGTTTCTATCCTTATGCCAAAGAACTTCCATGAAACACTCACTATAAGTAGCATTCGACTCCACCATCAAACATCAAACCTTCATCACCTAAAAACACCCTACATCATAGACCAACTTACACTCACCTTCATCAATATCCCGACCTCTTCGCACAAGCCGTGAACACTGCCTCTGTCACGTCTGCAGCACAATACTTCACAACCCAACCTCTTCCCACTCTATTTTTTAACACAACCGAACTCGTAGCAGCTCACCTTCATCGAACCTTGATCATCTCACTGCCGTTGCAACCAATAACACACAACTTCAAAACCATTCCAACCACCATCGGCCTCTTCCCTTCACCACTGCCTTTCATCAACCACCAAACTCCTTACATCTTCGCCAACCTTCACTGCTACAACAGCACAAACCCAGATCCTTCATGTTCTTTCTCAATCACTACATGCCAACATAACTCTCATACCATCTCTCCCACCATAAAGCTCCTCACGAAACACCCTGCGCCTTGTCCTAAACCTTCCACCAACACTGATCTGATTCAAAAAAACCGAACAACAATCGCCGATTGGAGAAGCGAGAGGAAGCACATGAAACCGAGCAAGATAAATAGGGAGTGAATCAAAGCAAGTCACCAACGCGAGCAAAAACGGAAAGGAAAACGAAGAGCGAATCGTGCATAGACGAGAGTTGTTGACGAGTTGGTGGTGGTTGTAAGATTTCTTGCATTTGTTTTGATTCTTAATCTTATGTTTGAAGATTAGTTATTCTCGTGTTATTCTTTAATGCGTAGGCAGATGTTTGATTAGGTTTTGCTTGCTTTGTTTGGCTGACCCGACCCATGGCCTCAGCATACTCTCAGATGGGCCTTGCACCAACTTTGTTTTTGTAATTCCTGGCCCAATATAGTATATCTAGTTTGTAGTTGGATTAATTATATAGTCTTAATTAGATTTAGTTAGCTAATTACTATTTTTTTGTTAGAATTTAATTAGCTAGTTTTAGATAATTAGTTTTTAATTAGATTAGAACTTAATTGGTTTTAGTTAGAAATTAGTTTAATTAATTTTTAAATCAGAATTTAGAATTAAGTTTTAGTTTTAGTTGTATACATGTTGCTATTGTCATACCCCAAATTTTGACCACTAAGATTTCCCATCATTGTGAAAATCATCATCACAATCTGGAGGAACCATCATACTTCATCAGTCTCCCCAAAGATGGGTGAGCATCCACTACAATAAAAAATTAGGGTTTCAAGCCCTCTCAGAGCTTTAGACAAAGGATCAATCAAGGAATGACATGATCTTCAACTTGTCTAACCTCTCAAACATCCACAATGGATCAAAAGGACTCCCACTTCAAGGATTAAGCACAAGGCTGCTCCCTTCTAGGTGGATTAAGTCTCAAGATCGACAGTGTCACCAAATTAGGGTTTTGGTCGACCAGGGCCTCCAGATGGAAAATTTTCATCTGGGCACAGGCTAATGATCCAAAACATAACCTAATATACTCCATGGAACCTCATGGACCCAATCATCAAGTCAATTTTGCCTCAGGGGATGCATTCATCAAAAATCAGGAATTAGGGTTTCTTGACCTAATTCACCCCTAAGTTGACTTTTAGGGCAAATCATGAGCCAAGACCTCAAGAGAGGGTTTGAGGGTCTCTAATGAACTATATTGATCCATTTACAACAATGGTTTATTCCAAGAAGCTTGAGCAACAAGTCTCAATTTCATCTGCACCACAGTTAAGGTTTTAAGGAAAAAGTCAACTATAACTTTGACTTTTGACCAGGACATGCTCCCAAGCCCTATGACATGCATCAATATACCCTATGACACCCATGGAACATGTCCATCAAGTTTTATTTAGGTCAAGGACATGATTTCCTGAAGAATTGCACAGTTTAGAATTCATCTGATAAAAAGTCAACTGTGCACAAAAGTCAACTTTGACTTTTTGAGATTTTTCACCAAAATGGATTTTTAACCCTAAAATGATGTTAATGTATGATTTGAATCATCATTCATCAAGAAAAATCAAGAAAAGTTGGGTAACTTGTAAAAGGGGTAACCATAAAAAACTTAGAAAATTTTCTAAGTTAAAAATAAAGTGGCTAGGGTACCAACTTTGGAGGGTCATAACTCCTAAACCACAAAGCCATTTTCTCCCATCCAAGGCTTGATTTGTAGATCTCATTGCCCTCTACAAAAACTTCAACTAGACCTAATTCCAATTCATTGTGGATTTTGAGTTATGGAGTGATCAAAATCAAGAAAAGTCAATTTGTTCCAACACTTAGTGAAAATTTCTCTAAGTCAGATTTTACCCTACTTTTTGCCAAATGTAGGGGGATTTTTCACTTGGATTCAAAAGAGATCAAAACCAAATATGTTCAAACAGTTGTTGTATCATGTAAGGGCTTTCCAAAATGGCCAAGAACATTACCAAATTCAATTTGAGTCATGAGATATGACATTGGAAAGTTGCCTTGCTGAAATCTGCCAAGGCAAGGCAGAATTTGCATTTTTACTCGATTTGCCAAAATCAGCCAAATCCAAATGCTCCTATCCACTTGGACACCTCTGAGGATTGAATCTAAAGGGGACAATCACTGAGCCAAGCCTCCAAAGTCTTTGGAACAAGAAATAACATGTTGAACCTAGAATGGCCAAAATAGGGACAAGACTCCAATTTTGGATTGGAGCATTCAATGGAAGCATCAAGGTGGCATGGACTGAGCCATTCTCAACTAAATTCAGTTAAGACTTATCCAAGACCAAGGGAACCACAGCCCTGTGCCCTAACCTCTAGTCAATGGCTAGAGGAGACTTGGATTTCCATTGGACAACATTGGCCAAACCTCTGATGCAGTTGCCATTCACTGTGGATCCCAAAACAAACTTGCTCTACTATAAATAGAGCTCAATTGTGATCAGTTTGAGTACACCAAAGCCATCAAACAGATGCTTTCCTCAAAATCTCTTCTTTCACTCCAATTTTGCCTTCTAAGGCAAGTCACTATCGGGTTTTGAGTTTGAGAGCTTTTCCAATCAAACCAATCACTCACACACACACCTCACATACATCATATAGAAATGATCCAAACACTCACATAACATCTGGAACACAGATTTCACAAAATCACCAGCCGATTGCTCAAGTTCTTGACAGTTTTGCAGTTGAGGTACCATCTTCAACTCCAAACCATTTCAATCCATTCCAAGCATCCATACACACTCCATGGCACCTAAGGAAGCTATCCAGATCATTGGAACCTAGCTGTAACACCTCCAACACAAATCACGATCACCAGTTGCAAGTGGTAAGCATGAGCTCTTCTAACTCTATGATCCATGCAATTTTTGCTGCACAATAATTTGGCCATATGTTCATAATCATGCATGGAATGTTTCCCCTCAATTAATTGCATTATTTGAATCGTGTATCAAAAATCCTAGCCTTCATGCAGAAATTAGGGTTCTTGAGGATTTTTCGTGATTTCTTGTTATATGTTTCATTTAAATGAAATTAAATAGCATAGACATGATCGTGAGTGTCGCGGTGAAAATTGGATACCATAGTTATTGGTTAACTAGGATCGCATTTTTAATGTCACCACCGGTCTTTGATTTTATCCAAAGGAAGGGAGAAAAACCAAATTCCCACAATGCAATGCAAATGCACTAAGATTCTAAGTTCGGGGGTTGGTTATACCTAGGGAAGGTGTTAGCATCCTAGATATCTGTAGTACTCTACAGAAACCTCTTGATTCAATTATGTTATTTGTTATCTGTTTGCTAAAGGTCCTATGCTAAAGGTTTGGAAACCCTAGGGGTTAATATCTAAGTATACTCGATAAAGCATCGCACCTTACGCCTACGTATCCTCGGGAGTAGAATCAGAGTATGCGTAGTTCTACTTCTACTGAACTATTGACTATGGCCAACATTCATAGGGGAAATGAGTACAAGCTCATTGTAGAGTTTAAGAACTCTCTAAGTCTAGTTGAAATGGACCTATGTTGAAGTTTAGTCAGTAGGGGAAAGTGATAAATTCATTATGATGAATATCACTAAGAGTTTAAGAACTCTCTCCTAAAGCTAGTTATGATTTCGTGGCTCTGATGAGGCCAAGAAACAAAGTTTCTTCCTAAGAGGTTACTTAGGTTAAGATGGGGGGTCATGACTTATCTTAAGGTAATGATTATGAATGCAAATGATATGCACCATACACAATGACATGGTCGTCATGCATGGGATTTTCCTTTGGATATTAATGCGATTAAATTACGTTGTTTAGGCGATGGTGCTAGCAAGGTGATGCTAGACTTGTGTCTTGTGACCAAAAGGTTGAATGCGATGCCCGAAGGCGATCGACTTACATGGGTAGAAAATGGGCTCGACGTTGGATCGAGAATTTTATATTGTTTTGAAAAGGTTTGGATAATGATAAATAAACATATAAAAGGAAGTAAAATATGATAAACATACACTTGATAAAATGACAGGGTAAGGCATGATATAAGTTACAACATTGATATGAGATAATATGATGGAAGTAACATAAGCATGAGGATGGCAATATGTTTCATGATAAGATATGGGTAAGATGAATATGCTTCAAGTAGAATGATTAAGAATGATATCAACATGTTTAAATCTTTATGAAAACAAACATGGAGGAAGATATTAAGGATGACAATCAATACGCTTCAATCTTTAGGAAGACAAACATATAGAATGATATTGAGGGTGATAATAAAGAGAATCATATTCATGCAAAAGTCAAACACATGGCCAATCAACATGGATAGTTTAATTCAAGGATTAAACAAGTCATGGTGAAATAACATTCATAAGATTCAAGATGCTAACAATAAATGTCAATCAATTAATCCACAAGTGATAACAAATAACAATTAGCAACACCAATAAAATTAACAATACAATTAAGATACATATTGATAATTTAAAGGTTAACAAATAAAAACAAATTGATTAGCAATTACCAATTAAAATGCAAATTAGTAATTTAAAAATCAGCACAATAATTAATAACCGTACATAACAATTAATTAATTAGAACACCACATATTAATTAATGATGAAATAAGAATCAAGGGACAAACTATAAAGACAAATATTTTTGGAGTTTTTGAGCATATAACATTTAAGCAAAATAAAATAAAAGAAGTTTTAAAAAAAGAAAAAAATTTGAAATAAAACGTAGGGGGGTGCATTAGTGACTTTGGTTTAGTTAAGAAATAAAGGGGAAATGACTTGGGCCAGAATGTGAGGGGTGAGTATAGTAAAGGCGCAAGGCCCAGTTTGGAAAAATAGCATGGCAAAATAGGCGAAAATAAAAAAAACCAAAAGGTTGATCACCAAGGATCGAACCCGGGTCATGATGGTGAAAGGCGAAATGGCAAGGCAAGGCAAACCGTTGGGACGGCGTTTACATCCAATACATATACGCTTGTATTAATTAATAAACCAAACTTTTCCAAGGAAATATTAAATGGATCAAAACACGCCCACATGCACTGAAAGTGTGTAAAATCACTTGGTCAAGATTGCTTGAAAACGCATCAAGACAAGATTAACGTCCACGGCCAATCAAAACATGCAGAACACATAAAACCAATCACGTTTTTCATGCTTGGAACCTCAAAATATTCAAATTCTCATACAACCCTCAAATTGCAACCAAACATTATAAAGTAAAACACCATGTTGAAGCATTCAGAACATAGAACTGTGATATCCTCTTATTTGGATGACATAATAATCCTATCAAGGACAAAGGCAAGAGCAAGACGTGGTCCCAGAACTGAAACTCAGTTTACAAAATGATACACATAACCCGTTCCATGTTTGTTTCAAAAATTGATGGCAACGTGTAACGAGTCACAGACTCGTGACCTACCTCACACGATATCGTGGACAAAACGTCTAGCAGTTAAAGCTCGAGTGAATTAGGATGACAACACATAACCAATACATATTCAAGCTCACGGTTTAAAAAAAACCACAGTGTATTAAATGGCAAAGGCATAAAGAACAAAGGCATAACAAGAATTACACATATATATTCAAGACAGAATGTATTATAAGGCAGCATAACAAACCAAACTTATCGAGTGATGTCTTTTGAATCAAGCTCAAGACATGGTAACAAACAGTTAGAACAACAGTCGTGTGAATGTACATGTAAGACAAGCATGGATTATGTTTAGGGCATAAGACATTTAATGAACTATTACAGACAACATAAGCCTTAGATACAAACAGATACAGTACATTATGAAGGGTCGCAGACATTAGAACAAAGCAATAGGTATTAACACAAAAGAACAACATCGCATGCATACAATAATGTAGCATGAAGCATAGTAGCACATGTTATGCGCACAGACATGATTAGTATAGTAAAAGGCAGCGTTCGTAATACACAACACACAAGCAACAATGATGAGACATACACAGAAGCTTTACAAAGTCAAACACAAAGTGACTCACAACAAAACAAAAACAAATTACATATGAACATCAAGAACAACATACGATTATTATAATCCTAACACAAAACTTACACAATTCAGAATGGAAAGCTATACCTGATAAGTATTAAAGTAGAAGGTTAAGAAGCTTACCTGATGTCCAAGTGAATTGCAAGAATTTCTTCCCTTCCCAGCGGGCTCGTGCACCAAAGGAATGAAAGTTTTTAGAGATTTTTTTGTGTCCCCCGTTCTATTTTCTTAGTGCTGATTTTATAGGTGCACTTGGTGATTCATGGCTTGGAAACACGAAGTGTGATGTTCCCTGCATGGGGCTGCAAGCGTGATTTCACAATTCTTGAGCCATGTGAAAGTAAGTTTGTCTTTTTCCTCCCTTTTGCATGCTTGGGACAAGATCCATAACTATAGCTTAGGTCTTCTTTTGTCTTGCACGAGTCATGGGATACTGGGATGATGTGGTGGTAGGTAGGTCTGCAGAGAGGATAAGATTTGGAATTCAAAATTGATGTGTTTTTGGTGCAAAACCATTTTCGTGTGGCCATGTTCCTCTCATGATATCTCCTAACTTAATGATCCGATTTTCATGCTCTTGAGTTTAAATGAAAGTTCTTGGATGATACTACAAGTTTTATGTTGGAAAGTAATCGAAATAATGCCTTGGATTGGTAGAAAAATCCCTCACAAGTCGTGTCCCCAAAACTGCCAAAAGAACTTAGAAAAAATTCTAAGTTATTGAAATTTGACAATTCCAAGTGCCCTACTTTGACGACCCATAACTTGAGAATGGTTTGTCCTATGGAGACGTTCCACATATGGTTGGAAAGCTCTCGACAAGCTCTACAACTTTAATTTGGGACTCAAGACTTGAATCCAAATGGAAATGTGTGAAAAGTGGTGTCAAAGTTGAGGAAAGGAGTGATGAAAAGTGCTGAAAAATTTTCTGTGTTGGTCAAAATGTCTTGTAAGTTTCACAACTCAAAATCCAAGCATTTTTAGACAAAAAGTCATATGGAATGAATTAAAGATCTTGACGAGAGCTTTCCAATGAGCCTTGAGTCGTTTAATTTGAGTGCACGGTTTAGGAGTTACGGTTATTTCAAATCGGGCTATTAGGGGAAAAGCGTCGTATACGAGGTCGTTCGCGACCAAAACCCTACTTATCTTGCAAGAAACTTCATGAAACTTGGTATGGATGTTTTGAATACTTCATGAGACAGGATATGATGATTAAAACCAATAATACTTCATTTAGTCCCCGATTCCAAAAGATTAGGGTTTCAGTCGGACCCTAATTCTGACTGTGGACGCACTGAGGTCAAACCTCGTGAACTTGTTTCTTCCTTTCCACCTAAAGGTCTTAGGAGACTCTTGAGGATGTTGATAAACCAATAGAATCAATAATTAGGTTTTAGGAGATCATCTTGATGAGAAATCAAAGTTGTTGGCTGATAAGCGTCACAAAAACCCTAATTTTGAGATGCAGTGGGACTGAGGCTCAAATTCCGTTTGTTGAGAACCCATAGACCTCAGATTTTTGTTAAATGATATCTCTTGGATGTAGATGGCATTATATGGTAAGTGGGTCACACAATCTTGATTTGATAGAGCCAATACTTAATGATTCCTTCAGGATAAAACCCTAATTCCAAAGCTCTGGTATTGGAGATCTGTTGTCGACTTGACTTACTTCAAACAACTTGTGGAGCTTCATGATGATAGGTAAACCTAATTTGAACATAAAGACACAAACTACAAGATATAGGTTAGCTCAAACAAATGCAGAGATGCTCCTAAGATGCGTAAAAGCTGGATGACATCTGAGGGTAAAAATTTAGGGTACAACAGCTGCCCCTATTTAAATAACTTCACCGGAGGGCACGAGGAACGGAGATTCCGGAGGCATCAAGGTGAAAGGTATTTAAATATAGTAAACCAAAAATTTTTCCCTTAGATGGAATGCGAATGCTAAGGACACACTACGGTCATGTATATGCTGACATGCCATGACCTCTTAAAGTGATGATATGATGCCGGAAATGCAAAGAATGCAGACAAACCAGACGTCGGGGACCACAGGAAGCAAACACACAAGAAAAGCTTCGCCGGGGAAAGACGGGAGCTAGCATCCACAAGCAAAGACTCACAGGGGATACAGGCCAACCAACAAAGGAGACTCAACGGGGAGAATCCAAAGAAACACTGGGGGAAAAGTAAAAGACAATCTCCACTGGGGAGAGATCCAAGGAGATAGACTTCACGGGGAAAGAAACGAACCCACGCTCTTCCTGGGCATGAAACCAGAAAGAAGAACCTGATCACTAAGGATCAGTCTAGAGGAGACAAGCAAACAAACAAAGACTTCTTGGGGGACCTCAAAATGAAGAGTTCAAAATGGGATCTTCAGAAAGAGCCAGGAAGGCAGAGACTAACTCTGCGCACCAGATAAGAGTCTTAACGTTGAAGAAATTCGTTCCCATAAATTTAACTTAGAGCAATTTTTAGAAAAGAACAATTTTAGGATGTTCAATGTTCGACACGATTCGAACAAGAACAATTTTAAAACAAAAGACAGTGCTTGACACGATTCAAACAAAGTCCCGATTCAAGTTCAACACGATTCGAACAAGAAAGTTTTCAAAACAAGAGTCAGTGTCCGACACGATTCGAACAAAGACTCTGTTCAGGTTTGACACGATTCAAACAAGAACAAGTTTTTTAAGAAGACAATGCTCGACACGATTCAAACAAAGTCCAGGTTCAAGTTTGACACGATTCAAACAAGAACAAAGTTTTTAAGAAGACAATGCTTGACACGATTCAAACATAGTCCAAGTTCAAGTTTGACACGATTCAAACGAGAACAAAGTTTTTAAGAGGACAATGCTTGACACGATTCAAACATAGTCCAAGTTCAAGTTTGACACGATTCAAACAAGAACAAAGTTTTTTAAGAAGACAATGCTTGACACGATTCAAACATAATCCAAGTTCAAGTTTGACACGATTCAAACGAGAACAAGTTCGAGCTTGACACGATTCAAACAAGGACACATAAGACAGTGTTTGACACGCTTCAAATAAAGTCCAAATAAGACAATGCTTGACACGATTCAAACATAGTCCAAGTTCAGGTTTGACACGATTCAAACGAGAACAGGTTCATGTTTGACACGATTCAAACAAGAACACATAAGACAGTGTTTGACACGCTTCAAACAAAGTCCAAATTAAGACAATGCTTGACACGATTCAAACATAGTCCAAGTTCAAGTTTGGCACGATTCAAACGAGAACAACTATAAAATCCTTTAAAGTTAAACCTCTTGGGGAACGGAAAAAAAATTTTAAAGATTCAAATTTGGCGCGCAGAGGTTAAGACCAAACAAGCACGACGCAAAGAAAACCGGGAATATCTTTACTCCACTAGGGAAATAAAGATAGGCACAACAAAAGACCACTAGCAAAACAGAGCACAAAGGATGCAAAGATGCTAGAGGATGATGCACATGCTTAGCTATATGCTAGGAACGACGCGAACGATGCAAAACAGGAAAGAAGAAAGGATAACACAAGCCAACACCCTGAAACCCAACATCAAGGATAGCCAGGACGATCTTCTTTCCACTGGAGGTGGCGAATCCATGCCAAAAATGCAATACTGCTAAATCTCCTTACACCAGCTTGATTCATAGAAGATCCAGAGTAAAACTTAGTTTATCTTTGTGTTTTCTTAGCAATTGCAATATTTCTGTTTTCAAAAATCAAGTGAAAATGGCAAAATTTGCAAAAATAAAGACGATAAGCAGATGATCATATAACTGATATTCATTGAAAAATGGTGACTTGCCAAATAGCATAGTCCCATAAGATATTACAGATGCATCAAAATGGCAGTTTAGCAAAAGGTTACATTGTATTCAATGACCAATGACCCTAATGACTAAGGACTTCAGTTGTAGCAAACTTGAGCTTCTCTGGGGATTCTTGGATATCACAGAGGCGTCCTAGTTTTAAGCATAATACTTCCGCACCGAATCAGCATTCACAGGATGCGCAAGCTGTTCACCGTCCATAGTTGTAAGAAATAATGACCCTCCTGAGAACACTGTCTTAACTATGTAGGGACCTTCATAATTGGGTGCCCATTTTCCACGGGCGTCTCTTTGTGAAGGCAGAATCTTCTTAAGTACCAATTCGCTTACTCGGAATTCCCGAGTGCGGACCTTTTTATCAAATGCTCTCTTCATTTTCTTCTGGTACAACTGACCATGACACATGGCTGTCAGGCGCTTCTCATCAATTAAATTCAGCTGATCGTATCGTTCTTGAATCCACTCAGCTTCATCAAGCTTTGTTTCCATTAATATCCTCAGAGAAGGTATCTCAACTTCAATGGGGAGGACAACATCCATTCCATATACCAGTGAAAAAGGAGTTTCCCCTGTTGACGTTCTGATGGATGTTCTATATCCATGTAGCGCATATGGCAACATCTCATGCCAATCCTTGTATGTTTTGACCATCTTCTGAAGAATTTTCTTAATATTCTTGTTCGCGGCTTCGACTGCTCCGTTCATCTTCGGTCGATATGGTGAAGAGTTATGGTGCTCAATCTTGAAGTTATCGCACAATTCCTTCATGGTTTTGTTGTTTAAATTGGTCCCGTTGTCGGTTATGATTCTGCTTGGAATCCCATAACGACAAATGATGTTGTTCTTGATGAAACGAGCAACTACTTGCTTAGTTACATTCGCATAAGAGGCGGCTTCCACCCATTTGGTAAAGTAATCTATAGCCACCAGAATGAATCGATGCCCATTGGATGCTTTAGGCTCAATTGCCCCAATCATATCAATGCCCCACATAGAGAATGGCCAGGGCGATGATAGCACATTTAGCAAAGTAGGAGGAACATGCATTTTGTCTGCGTAAATCTGACATTTATGGCATTTCCTAGCATACTGGATGCAATCAGTCTCCATAGTTAACCAATAGTATCCAGCTCTCAAGATCTTTTTAACCATGGCGTGTCCATTGGCGTGGGTGCCGAAAGCTCCTTCATGAATATCATGGATTAACAAGTCTGCTTCTCTCCTATCGACACATCTCAACAAGACCATATCATGATTCCTTTTGTATAGCACACCATTGCTGATGAAGAATTTAGCTGACAATCTTCGCAGAGTTTTCTTATAAAGAGCGGAGGCGTTGGCCGGATATTCTTGATTCTTCAGGAATTTCAAAATGTCATGAAACCAAGGTTTGCCATCTGATTCTTCTTCAATGGCCTGGCAGTAAGCAGGTTCAGCTCTTCTTCCAATACTGATAACCGGATCTTCATTGACAAATCTGACTTGCCACATTGAAGTCAGTGTTGCTAAAGCATCAGCCACATGATTCTTAGTACGTGGCACATGGCGAAAAGTTATCTCATCAAAGCACTTAATCAATTCCAAAGCATATGCCTGGTAAGGGACAAGCTTCTCATCCTTTGTCTCCCACTCGCCTCTGATTTGATAAATGACCAGAGCTGAGTCACCCATAACTTCGAGAAAACAGATTCCAAGGTCGATTGCAGCTTCCAGACCCAGAATGCATGCCTCATATTCAGCAATATTATTCGTACATCCGAAATCCAATCTAGCTGTAAAATGGGTGTAGCCACCTTCCGGATTAATCATAACAACACCTACTCCATGCCCCTTGTAATTGGACGAACCATCAAACATCATCTTCCACCTATATTCGGCCCTGGGATCATCTTCAGAACTTGACTCTTCACCATCTTTCACTGCCATAATGTCCTCATCAGGGAAATCAAATTTGAGTGGTTCGTAGTCTTCAACTGGTTGATCAGCAAGATATTCTGAAAGAACACTTCCTTTGATGGCCTTTTGAGTGACATACTGAATATCATATTCAGATAATAACATGTGCCAACGGGCAAGTCTACCTGTCTAGTCAGGTTTCTCAAAAATGTACTTTATCGGGTCCATCTTGGAAATCAACAAGGTGGTATGACAAATCAGGTACTGTCTTAGGCGCTTGGCGGCCCAAGCCAGAGCGCAACAAGTCTTTTCAAGCATTGAGTAACAACTTTCACTATCTGTGAACTTCTTGCTCAGATAATAGATTGCATGCTCTTTCCGGCCAGTCTCTTCATGCTGTCCCCAAAACGCAGCCCATGGATTCTTCCAAAACAGTCAGATACATAAAGAGTGGCCTTCTAGGGACCGGAGGAATTAAAATAGGAGGTTCTTGGAGATAACTCTTTAGTTTCTCAAAGGCTTGTTGACATTCAGCATTCCATCCTACTGGTTGATTCTTACGGAGTAATTTGAAGATTGGCGCACATATCGGAGTCATATTGGAGATGAACCGGGAGATGTAATTCAAACGGCCCAAAAATCCTCTGACTTGAGACTCTGTTTGCGGAGCTGGCATTTCTTGAATAGCTTGCACTTTATCTGGATCCACTTCAATGCCTTTCTGGCTAACAATGAAACCCAATAACTTCCCTGACCTGACTCCAAAGGTACATTTTACAGGGTTTAACCTCAACTGGTATTTTTGAAGTCTCTTGAACAGCTTTAGCAAATAGTCTACATGTTCTTCTTCATTTCGAGATTTGGCTATCATATCGTCCACGTACACCTCTATCTCCTTGTGGATCATGTCGTGGAACAGGGTTACTATAGCTCTTTGGTAAGTTACCCCAGCATTCTTTAGTCCAAAAGGCATAACCTTATAACAATAAGTGCCCCATGGGGTAATGAAAGTGGTTTTATCCATATCAGCTGGATCCATTTTGATCTGATTGTAGCCTGAAAAACCATCCATAAAGGAGAACATTGCGAAACGAGCCATGTTGTCCACCAACGTGTCGATATGTGGTAGAGGAAAATCATCCTTGGGACTAGCCTTGTTAAGATCCCTATAATCCACGCACATTCGTACCTTTCCATTCTTCTTCATGACTGGAACAATATTAGCTACCCACTCCGGGTATTTGGAAACTGCTAGAAAACCGGCATCCAACTGTCTCTTGACTTCGTCTCGAATTTTGAGGGCCATGTCAGGATGAATTCTGCGAAGCTTTTGTTTCACTGGTGGGCACTCAGGCTTAAGCGGTAGCTTGTGAACCACAATATCTGTATCTAAACCAGGCATATCTTGGTAGGACCAAGCAAACACATCCACATACTCTTCAAGGAGTGAAATCAGCCGCTGTCTAATTTCTGGCTTCAGGGATGCCCCAATCTTAACCTCTTTCTTCTCTTCCTCGGTGCCAAGATTGATGACGTCCACCTGCTCTTCATGAGGCTGGAGGTCTGTATACTGGTAATCACACATATCTGCTAGATCCTTGGGCACTTCATAATCTTCCTCCTCCTCGGCTTGATAGACAGGGGAGTCGAAGTCAATGGTAAGATCAAGGTCATTGAATACAATAGGTTTATGATTCATTCTGCATAGTAGAATGACTTATATTATTAAAAGCACAATAATTCAAGAACATGCGGGATGGAGATGCTTTTGTTTGAAAAGATTACCATTTTTAGGAACAGAATGCAATAAAGCAAAACAACAAAAATTTTAGCAGAAGAGTCATTTCATTGATTTAAAGTTTGAAAACGGAGGCCCGTACAAAACAATCCACTAGCTTTGGGCAAGACTAGGGAGATGAAAACAACAAATCTAGACAAGTTACTCTGGTTCCGGGTATAGAATTGGGATCTCAACGGACTCCCAGTTGCATAATGCGCCTTCTTGGCAAAAAATCAAACGATCAATGTCTTCGCCTCCTTCAGTGCTTCCTATGATTGCGTGGACTTGATGGCCACCACTGATAAATGTCTCCTGTACAGTCTTTATCTTCATTCTTCTTTCTCTTGTACCTGAAGCAGCCTCTTCTTCTAGAGTTGGTCTGTAACCCAACCCTTGGTGTCTGACTCTCTTCTTAACCTTAATCACTTCACCCCAACCTGCGGGCACACCGTCTTGAAGGGCAGACTGGATACTCTTATACGAAGAAAAAGATGGATATTCTGGTACCACTGTCTCCTCATTGTCAACCGTAACTGCGTTGGCTATTTCCAGGGCTTGAAAAGAACTTTCCAATGCATCTTCGTCAGCCTCAATATAACGGAAGGATGACAATTTACTAACCATTAAGTCTTCTTCCCCATGGATGATGACCAGCTTGCCATCGGCCACAAATTTCATCTTTTGGTGTAAGGTTGAAGTAACAGCGCCTGCCTCGTGGATCCAGGGTCTTCCCAGTAGGTAGCTATAGGCAGGGTTAATGTCCAAAACCTGAAACAGAACATTGAATTCCTGGGGTCCAATCAAAACTGGCAGCTCAATTTCCCCCATCACGGATCTTCGTGAGCCATCAAAAGCTTTGACAATTAACGACGTGGGTCTCATGATCCCTCATTTGTATGCTAGCTTGTCGAGGGCCCTCTTCGGTAGGACATTTAGAGATGATCCTGTATCCACAAGAACTCTGGCCAATGTGTCCTCCTGACACTTCATTGATATATGCAGAGCAAGATTGTGATTCCTACCTGACTGGGTCAATTCTTCATCGCTGAAGCTGAGCGTATTGCATGAAGTGATGTTAGCGATAACATGATCGAATTGTCTGGCGGTAATGTCCTGGGCCACATGAGCCTGAGCCAATACCTTCTGTAGTGCTGACTGGTGGACTGGCGAATTAATCAATAGGGATAAAATAGAAATTTTAGACGGGGTCTGGTGAAGCTGATCCACAACCCTATAGTCACTTCTCTTTATTATCTTGAGAAATTCTTCATCGTCCTCCTTGGAGATTACTTCTTTACTTTTGTCATTGGTGGGTACACGCACCTCATTCTCTTTACCGGACGTTTCTTTGTTCATAGGGGGATGAATCCTTCCACTCCTCATCATTCTTCCTGTTCCTACTATATTAGACACGTTCTTCTCATCAGCCCCCACCTCTTTCCTTGGGACCGGTTCTTCTAGAATGACCCCCACCTCTTTCCTTGGGATCGTTTCCTCCTTCCACTTTCCACTTGCACTGCCTTCGTAGACCCACGGTACTGCTTTGGTTCCCCTGAATCTGAACGGGACTGGTCTTGGGAGATTATTCCTCCTTGTATGATTATTAGGAGAAACAGTTTCAGACCTGTTGAATCTTGGAACTGGTTGTCTGAACACCGGACTCACGGTACTTGCCCCTGGATTGTTGAACACAGGGCTCACGGTAGCTGCCCCTGGATTGTTGAACACAGGGACTACTGACGTATACTCTTCTTCATCAAGTACTGGCATCTGCTTTGGCAAATTGAACACTGGTTCAATCACTGCTACTTTGCCTTCCTTTCTAAAAACCTGTAAGAAACCTTCATTAATCAATTGTTGGATATCATTTCGAACCGACTGACACCCTTCATTATTACCGTCACACTATTTACAATCATCGTGGCAATCTTTGACCAAACCGGCGCTGAATAGCTTGGCATGAAACATCTTCAAGGGAGTCTTAATCTTTGTTACATCTGAGACCAGTACTTCACCACTCTCGTCTTCGATAGCATTGGCTGACCCATGTGTCGGCAAGGGGTTGTTTTTCACATTTGGCTGGTTGTTAGCGAAAGACAGGATATTTTTCTCCATCAGACTCTTCACTAGATTCTTTAGCGCCAAACACCCTTCTAAATCGTGGCATACTCCTCCTTGATGGAAAACACATGTTGCATTAGGATTGTAGAACTGCATAGCTTTTTCAGATGGTGGCCCCAATGGCCTAGTAACGATTAATCCTTGCTCCACCAGCGAAGGATACAATGCCGTGTACGTCATTGGTATGGGCGGAAAATTTGGTGTTACTGCTTGTCTTCTTGGCGGGGTATTTTGCTGTGGCACTGGCCACCGTTGTTGCTGGTAATTCTGATTCTGGTTCTTCGGCCACTGTTGCTGATTTGGTGACTGGGAAGCAGGACCTTGATGCATTATCTGATGATTAAAAGTGGGCGTAACAGACGCCACATAGGGTTGTTGTGCGAATTGGACGGGGTAAACCAGTATTTGAGGAAAGCTGGGACCTGGTTGTGGTTGGAATAGAGATCGTTTCCAACTAGGATTTTGCCTCTTTCCTGTCAAAATAGCGTTAGTCTCGCCTTCCTTCTTCTTATGGAAGTTACCCGGAGACTTCTTGATAGCGGTGCTAGTAGAACTGTTTGGTGAACTGGCTACCTTTCCACTTTTCAGGCCTGCCTCCACCTTCATACCAATCGCGATGATGTCAAAGAAATTTGCGCCGATATTGCTGATCATTTTCTCATAGAATTCTGGTTTGACAGTGTCTACAAACCAATCAGCTAGTTCTTTCTCAGTCAATGGCGGTTCAACTTGTGATGCAGTCTCTCTCCACCTTTGGGCATATTCTTTAAACGACTCTGTGTTCTTCTGAGTCATGGTCAATAGCTGTCTACGATCAGGAGCTAAATCCAAGTTGTACTTATAGTGCTTTATGAAGATGTCTATAACATCCTGGAAACACTTGATCTGAGATTGGTCTAAGCTTAAATACCACTTTGCGGCAGCGCCCTTCAGGCTGTCCTGGAAACAATGGATCATTAACTTATCATTATCCATATAAGCCGCCATTCTTCGGAGATACATGACTGGGTGTGCCTTAGGACACGTGGCACCAGAATATAATTCAAAGCTTGGTAACTTGAATTTCGGTGGAATCATCAGGTCGGTGACTAGACACATATCTTTAAGGTCAGAACTGAAAACGTTGTCTCCTTCCATAGCCTTCAGCTTTCTCTGCATAACCTCCATGTTGGCTCTCAATTTCTCGTTACTGTCACCCTCTTCTACAGACATACTATCAAAATGATGCTGGTTCTGGAAAACAGGTTGAAACTGGGTCTGTACCACAGGCGAAACATAAGTCGGAATAGCTTGTTGATTCTCACTGAGCAATGGCACCGCTTGTTGCGTGGAATGAGGAGCCATTGTTCGCATGAACTCGAATGGCATCCCTAGAGTGGGGTTCACGACAGGTATAACCGGTGGCACAACAGTCGTAGTGATGATTTCTGAGACTACAGTGGCTTGTGTGTCCATCGTTGCTCGTATGATACTCAAGGCTTCCATGATCTACCCCATTCCTACTCTCAATTCAGCGAGCTCGTTGTTAACCTGATCCAGATTCTCGCAATTTTCAGACATCCTTTCTCTTCAAGGTTGTAACGGTGCAGGGCACTCAGGGTGGTGGTTCAACGGCGACAACTGAAGAAGATAAAAGGATAATGAGACACCGAAGAAATGCACATGTATATGCGAAAATGTAGATGTGGTGCGAAATGATGCGTATGATGCAACATTCACTTCAAGGAGCTCAAAAGTGTAGTTAAATATCACAATTGGAAACTTGTTTTTATTAAAATTTTAAAACTTGTTTACAAGCGGTATAACAAACAAACAGAATACAACAAAGAGGAACTAGGGCTTCGATCCGCTGGATGATGCTCCTTTTCTTTCACTGAGTTCTTCCATCAACTTGTCAATCCTTTCCTGCATATGTACTTGTCCAGTGTCAGCTTCTCCACTTCTGCCTTCAGTCTTGAAACTTCATCTGATTCTATTACAGGAGGCTTGGGCCGAGGATATGGCATCGTCAGAGCGAGGGCTCGTTTACGTGACCACTCTAGGTAAGATTCTGTAACCGTGCAGTCAGGGTTTGTTGTTGCAGTTATTCCTTGTCTGTTGATTTGACGCCAGGCGAATAGAATTTGCATCTTCAGCTGGAGGTCTTCTCCTTCATAGAGGAAAATTGTTTTCAAGTTCTCCGAATCTGGTATCTCGTTCATCGGATGTCCAAGCTGGCGACGGGCGAGAACAGGGTTGTAACTGGTGCACCCTTTCGTGCCAAGAAGAGGCACATTGGAAAAATCTCCGCAACTGTGAATCATGGGAATTCCTCCGTATATCGGATCATACCAAACAACATCTGAGTGGGTCAGATCCATGAGTTTAACGGGCCATTCAGAGCCATCCCTCACATCCCAGAAGGTCGTGGTCTTTGGTAGGTGCGAAATAAACCACCTATAGAGGATAGCAGTGCAACACACGATCTGACCTTCTCCTTTCAGGATCTTCGAATGAATCGAGTGGTATGCATCGGCCAACAGCATTGGTACTGGGTTCTTGAGCATGAAGATCCTGATTGCATGAACGTCGACGAAATTCTCAACATTCGGAAACAAAAATAGACCATAAACCAGTAGTGCGAAAAGATTCTCGAAAGCCCTAGTTTTTCCTTTGTCGGCGAACTCTCGGGCTTTCTCAAATAAGAAATGAGTAGGCAAGCCGTCAACTCCTCCTCTGAACCTCATATGGGTCTGGATCTCTATCACCTTGATGCGAGTCACTCTCGCGATGTCTTCCTGACTGGGTCTTCCTTCTCCACCGTAGAACAGGGGTGAATCTTTGACAGGGATTCCCAATAGAGTCGAATACTCTTCTAGCGTGGGCATCAATTGAAAATCTTGAAAGATGAAGCAGTGGTAGATTACATGGTAGAGTTGAACCAGCGTTTCCAACAAACCATCAACTACTTGCACCTGCAATAAAGAGAGAATACGCCCGTGCTTTGTGGCGAAGGCATCTGGATCCCTTATCCGACCTCCTAGTTCTCTCAACTGTTCCACATCAAAAACCTTGAAGGTGTATGGTACCGTTCCTTTCCTTCCATGATCCATTTTACGATATCTAAAAACAACAAACTCTGAGTTCTTTGAAGTGAATGCGAATGAGAATGCAAAGAGATGCAAAAGTTCGTGGAGTTTGAGTATTTATAATCGTCACAGAATACCAACGGACATGATTTCATTAATCATACAAAATTTGTTACAAGTGAAAGAAACGGGAATTAAAAATTCGTAAGGAAAACATTACAACCGTTGATATTCTTACAAGAGTTTTTAACAATAATTAAATAAAGGCTAATAAGAGGCCTAAGGAGATTCCCCCAATAATCTTAGCTTGTACTTCTTAATCTCTTCTTCCATTCGGGACTTCTCGAGAACCAGCTCATCTATTATCGCCTCCCACGAAGTAGACTCAGGGTTTGAGGGACTCGGGTCTTCTTGTAACTTCCTTCTTTTGCAAGAGAGAACTTCCTCACTTTGTGCCTTTAGTTGTCTTTGAAGTGCTTCATTCTCTTCCACAAGCACCTCACACTTATCCTTCCAAGCATTCCCTATCTGCTGAGCTTTCCTTAAGGCGATCTTTAATTCCTCTGTCTCAGATGCAAAGATGAAGACAGGTTCTTCATTCAAGACCATAGGCTCTTGGCGATCATAGGGCATCCTTAGTTCAATAGCCCTTCTTCTGACCCATTGTAGGTAGGGGTCCATGGAGACACAGTTATGCTTCCCCAAAGCATTCCTATCTTTCTTGTGTTTGTCCCTCCAGGCTTCTAAAATTCTGCCCCTCAATTCCTCCTGCTTTTCGTAATCCTTGGAGAAAAATCCTTCTGTATGAATACCAAGAGGCTTGACCTTCAAAGGGTAACCGAACTGTCTGCGAGCTAAGACTGGATTGTAACTGGTTATTCCTTGTATGCCAAGAAGAGGCACATTCCCGAACTTTCCACAACTATCAATGATCACAACATCCTCGTACCTATAAGGGTTATACCAATCAACGTCAGAATGAGTAAGGGCCATGATCTTCTTAGACCACCATCCCTTTTTAGGGTCCCAGAAAATGTTAGCCTTGGGCAAGTGCAAAGTAAACCACTTATACAATAAGGGTACACAGCAGGTGATCTGTCCTCCTTTGGCATGCTTCGAGTGTATGACGTGATAAGCTTCAGCTAACAAAGTAGGGACATGGTTCCTCTTCATGAATATCTTGATAGCATTGAGGTCCACATAGTCCTTGAGATTGGGGAACAGAAAGGTACCATAAATCATTAAAGCATATATAGCCTCAAAGGCAGCCATGTCAGAACGCCTGGCATAATGATAAGCTTTCTCCACTAGAAATTTCATAGGCAAAACAGAAATCCCTCCTTTGGTAGTCATATTCCCTCGTATGTCTGCTAACTCCAAATGTGTTACCGTAGCAATCTCTTGTTCCTTAGGGTCCTTACCAAAAATGGGAAAAGGAGACTTATCCAAAATAGGTACACCGGTCAGACATGCATATTCCTCAAGAGTCGGCACCAGTTGGTAATCAGGGAATGTGAAGCAATGATATACCAGATCATAAAACTGAAGTAGGGTGGAGAGAAGTCCTTGATCAACCCTCACCTTCAACAAAAACAAAAGCGCCCCATATCTACGCTCGAATCCTTTTGGATCAACCAACAGAGTCTCCAACCTCCTTAGGTCACTTGTGTCAAAACTCTTGTAAGTATACTTCACGGTGTTCCTTCTTTCATTGTCCATGGTACCCTATGACGTAAATAAAAGACTCAGACTCCACGAACTTGAACGAAAATGATGCTTATGTATGCATGTATGCACAAACACACAAACAAAAGGGCACACAAACAAGCAAACAAAGAGTCCTAGGTTCAAAGGATCATGAGTGGAGTCAAGGTCTACCCATCCCATAGTGGTGGCGTGGTTTCAGAATGTACCTGCCGAACGGGTTCTAAGAGTTCCCAGAGTCTATGACCCATCTTTCGGATATTATCGACTTCCCAAATTACTCGGTTGGTCAATAATATTCTCAAGAGAATCTCGTCTGAGTGTAGTATCGCGTGACAACTATTTGGAAATGGACTCCCGCATAGTCACCGCACTACGTCCTAAAAGGCCAAGTTGGGTTAAAGGTGCTACGGTCCTCAGTCTTAAAGGTCCTTGGTCGAAGTTAATACCGTTTTCACGAATGTACTCGTTCAAACAATATTAAGTTCAAACGAACCTAAACTGAGTGATGATTTTCTCAATTCGACTTTTCAGGAATCGACTCCGTCAAAGTACCCTTGACCATATCATCTCCTATAATTATACTTATGTCCGGGTCTAGGACTCCTCACCACTCAAAGTGACAATCCAAGCAAGCATAACAAATATATATAACAAATAACATAATTAAACAAGTTAGGGGGAACCCTCTTATGAGTATGTCCCCAGTGAAGTCGCCATTTCTGTCGCGGTGAAAATTGGATACCATAGTTATTGGTTAACTAGGATCGCATTTTTAATGTCACCACCGGTCTTTGATTTTATCCAAAGGAAGGGAGAAAAACCGAATTCCCACAATGCAATGCAAATGCACTAAGATTCTAAGTTCGGGGGTTGGTTATACCTAGGGAAGGTGTTAGCATCCTAGATATCTGTAGTACTCTACAGGAACCTCTTGATTCAATTATGTTATTTGTTATCTGTTTGCTAAAGGTCCTATGCTAAAGGTTGGGAAACCCTAGGGGTTAGTATCTAAGTATACTCGATAAAGCACCGCACCTTACGCCTACGTATCCTCGAGAGTAGAATCAGAGTATGCGTAGTTCTACTTCTACTGAACTATTGACTATGGCCAACATTCATAGGGGAAATGAGTACAAGCTCATTGTAGAGTTTAAGAACTCTCTAAGTCTAGTTGAAATGGACCTATGTTGAAGTTTAGTCAGTAGGGGAAAGTGATAAATTCATTATGATGAATATCACTAAGAGTTTAAGAACTCTCTCCTAAAGCTAGTTATGATTTCGTGGCTCTGATGAGGCCAAGAAACAAAGTTTCTTCGTAAGAGGTTACTTAGGTTAAGATGGGGGTCATGACTTATCTTAAGGTAATGATTATGAATGCAAATGATATGCACCATACACAATGACATAGTCGTCATGCATGGGATTTTCCTTTGGATATTAATGCGATTAAATTACGTTGTTTAGGCGATGGTGCTAGCAAGGTGATGCTAGACTTGTGTCTTGTGACCAAAAGGTTGAATGCGATGCCCGAAGGCGATCGACTTACATGGGTAGAAAATGGGCTCGACGTTGGATCGAGAATTTTATATTGTTTTGAAAAGGTTTGGATAATGATAAATAAACATATAAAAGGAAGTAAAATATGATAAACATACACTTGATAAAATGACAGGGTAAGGCATGATATAAGTTACAACATTGATATGAGATAATATGATGGAAGTAACATAAGCATGAGGATGGCAATATGTTTCATGATAAGATATGGGTAAGATGAATATGCTTCAAGTAGAATGATTAAGAATGATATCAACATGTTTAAATCTTTATGAAGACAAACATGGAGGAAGATATTAAGGATGACAATCAATACGCTTCAATCTTTAGGAAGACAAACATATAGAATGATATTGAGGGTGATAATAAAGAGAATCATATTCATGCAAAAGTCAAACACATGGACAATCAACATGGATAGGTTAATTCAAGGATTAAACAAGTCATGGTGAAATAACATTCATAAGATTCAAGATGCTAACAATAAATGTCAATCAATTAATCCACAAGTGATAACAAATAACAATTAGCAACACCAATAAAATTAACAATACAATTAAGATACATATTGATAATTTAAAGGTTAACAACTAAAAACAAATTGATTAGCAATTACCAATTAAAATGCAAATTAGTAATTTAAAAATCAGCACAATAATTAATAACCGTACATAACAATTAATTAATTAGAAACACCACATATTAATTAATGATGAAATAAGAATCAAGGGACAAACTATAAAGACAAATATTTTTGGAGTTTTTGAGCATATAACATTTAAGCAAAATAAAATAAAAGAAGTTTTAAAAAAAGAAAAAAATTTGAAATAAAACGTAGGGGGGGGGGGGGGGGGTGCATTAGTATTTTGGTTTAGTTAAGAAATAAAGGGGAAATGACTTGGGCCAGAATGTGAGGGGTGCGTATAGTAAAGGCGCAAGGCCCAGTTTGGAAAAATAGCATGGCAAAATAGGAGAAAATAAAAAAAACCAAAAGGTTGATCACCAAGGATCGAACCCGGGTCATGATGGTGAAAGGCGAAATGGCAAGGCAAGGCAAACCGTTGGGACGGCGTTTACATCCAATACATATACGCTTGTATTAATTAATAAACCAAACTTTTCCAAGGAAATATTAAATGCATCAAAACACGCCCATATGCACTGAAAGTGTGTAAAATCACTTGGTCAAGATTGCTTGAAAACGCATCAAGACAAGATTAACGTCCACGGCCAATCAAAACATGCAGAACACATAAAACCAATCACGTTTTTCATGCTTGGAACCTCAAAATATTCAAATTCTCATACAACCCTCAAATTGCAACCAAACATTATAAAGTAAAACACCATGTTGAAGCATTCAGAACATAGAACTGTGATATCCTCTTATTTGGATGACATAATAATCCTATCAAGGACAAAGGCAAGAGCAAGACGTGGTCCCAGAACTGAAACTCAGTTTACAAAATGATACACATAACCCGTTCCATGCTTGTTTCAAAAATTGATGGCAACGTGTAACGAGTCACAGACTCGTGACCTACCTCACACGATATCGTGGACAAAACGTCTAGCAGTTAAAGCTCGAGTGAATTAGGATGACAACACATAACCAATACATATTCAAGCTAACGGTTTAAAAAAAACACAGTGTATTAAATGGCAAAGGCATAAAGAACAAAGGCATAGCAAGAATTACACATATATATTCAAGACAGAATGTATTATAAGGCAGCATAACAAACCAAACTTATCGAGTGATGTCTTTTGAATCAAGCTCAAGACATGGTAACAAACAGTTAGAACAACAGTCGTGTGAATGTACATGTAAGACAAGCATGGATTATGTTTAGGGCATAAGACATTTAATGAACTATTACAGACAACATAAGCCTTAGATACAAACAGATACAGTACATTATGAAGGGTCGCAGACATTAGAACAAAGCAATAGGTATTAACACAAAAGAACAACATCGCATGCATACAATAACGTAGCATGAAGCATAGTAGCACATGTTATGTGCACAAACATGATTAGTATAGTAAAAGGCAGCGTTCTTAATACAGAACACACAAGCAACAATGATGAGACATACACAGAAGCTTTACAAAGTCAAACACAAAGTGACTCACAACAAAACAAAAACACATTACATATGAACATTAAGAACAACATACGATTATTATAATCCTAACACAAAACTTACACAACTCAGAATGGAAAGCTATACCTGATAAGTATTAAAGTAGAAGGTTAAGAAGCTTACCTGATGTCCAAGTGAATTGCAAGAATTTCTTCCCTTCCCCGCGGGCTCATGCACCAAAGGAATGAAAGTTTTTAGAGATTTTTTTGTGTCCCCCGTTCTATTTTCTTAGTGCTGATTTTATAGGTGCACTTGGTGATTCATGGCTTGGAAACACGAAGTGTGATGTTCCCTGCATGGGGCTGCAAGCGTGATTTCACAATTCTTGAGCCATGTGAAAGTAAGTTTGTCTTTTTCCTCCCTTTTGCATGCTTGGGACAAGATCCATAACTATAGCTTAGGTCTTCTTTTGTCTTGCACGAGTCATGGGATACTGGGATGATGTGGTGGTAGGTAGGTCTGCAGAGAGGATAAGATTTGGAATTCAAAATTGATGTGTTTTTGGTGCAAAACCATTTTCGTGTGGCCATGTTCCTCTCATGATATCTCCTAACTTAATGATCCGATTTTCATGCTCTTGAGTTTAAATGAAAGTTCTTGGATGATACTACAAGTTTTATGTTGGAAAGTAATCGAAATAATGCCTTGGATTGGTAGAAAAATCCCTCACAAGTCGTGTCCCCAAAACTGCCAAAAGAACTTAGAAAAAATTCTAAGTTATTGAAATTTGACAATTCCAAGTGCCCTACTTTGACGACCCATAACTTGAGAATGGTTTGTCCTATGGAGACGTTCCACATATGGTGGAAAGCTCTCGACAAGCTCTACAACTTTCATTTGGGACTCAAGACTTGAATCCAAATGGAAATGTGTGAAAAGTGGTGTCAAAGTTGAGGAAAGGAGTGATGAAAAGTGCTGAAAAATTTTCTAAGTGTTGGTCAAAATGTCTTGTAAGTTTCACAACTCAAAATCCAAGAATTTTTAGACAAAGAGTCATATGGAATGAATTAAAGATCTTGACGAGAGCTTTCCAATGAGCCTTGAGTCGTTTAATTTGAGTGCACGGTTTAGGAGTTACGGTTATTTCAAATCGGGCTATTAGGGGAAAAACGTCGTATACGAGGTCGATCGCGACCAAAACCCTACTTATCTTGCAAGAAACTTCATGAAACTTGGTATGGATGTTTTGAATACTTCATGAGACAGGATATGATGATTAAAACCAATAATACTTCATTTAGTCCCCGATTCCAAAAGATTAGGGTTTCAGTCGGACCCTAATTCTGACTGTGGACGCACTGAGGTCAAACCTCGTGAACTTGTTTCTTCCTTTCCACCTAAAGGTCTTAGGAGACTCTTGAGGATGTTGATAAACCAATAGAATCAATAATTAGGTTTTAGGAGATCATCTTGATGAGAAATCAAAGTTGTTGGCTGATAAGCGTCACAGAAACCCTAATTTTGAGATGCAGTGGGACTGAGGCTCAAATTCCGTTTGTTGAGAACCCATAGACCTCGGATTTTTGTTAAATGATATATCTTGGATGTAGATGGAATTATATGGTAAGTGGGTCACACAATCTTGATTTGATAGAGCCAATACTTAATGATTCCTTCAGGATAAAACCCTAATTCCAAAGCTCTGGTATTGGAGATCTGTTGTCGACTTGACTTACTTCAAACAACTTGTGGAGCTTCATGATGATAGGTAAACCTAATTTGAACATAAAGACACAAACTACAAGATATAGGTTAGCTCAAACAAATGCAGAGATGCTCCTAAGATGCGTAAAAGCTGGATGACATCTGAGGGTAAAAATTTAGGGTACAACAGTGAGGTTGAAACGAATTGATTGGTATGTGGATTACATGATATGATTAAGTATTCAGTGAGATTGGAGAGAAAATGCAAATCTGGGTAAACCCAGAACACGCGCGTGTTCTTGGTGTGTTCTTGGCGCCATTTTTTGAAAATTTGAAAATTTCAATTTTGTGATTTTATTTAATTGATTCAAAAATTAATTTCTCTCTGAGTTTTAATGATTTTGAGTTGATTCTTTTTTTAATAATTCACAAAAATGTTAAAATATTTTATTTTCCCAAAAAATCCCAAAAATATTATTTATTTTGTATAATTGATATTTTTGCAAAGAATTAATGTTTTAATTGTTTTTGACATTTAAAATATTTTTTCCACCTTGATTTTGCAACTTTTAATGACTTCTAATTATTTTGTAGGCCAATACTTAATTTTTGAAGCATTATCCAAGATCACAATTTGTTTTCCATATGTTAAACAATTTTGATCATTTTAATTGAATTTTTATTCAATTAAATACATTTTTGAAAACAAATTAGGGTTTTTGGATTAATTCAACCCTCATAAATCATTTTCAAAACACTTTGGGCCTCTAATAGAGTGTAAGACCCAATCCTCTTTTTGACCAAACCATTTTTGGGCCTCAGTGTATTGTATAAGTTCCGATACCGTAAAAAACAAACGGCGCGATCGTCGCCTTTTGAAAAATAACCTTTTGGGCCTCTCCTCGAGCTATAAGACCCATTTAAAACTTTTTGGGCCTCTAATAGAGTGTAAGACCCAACCCCTTTTTAACCAAAACATTTTGCGCCTGAGATATTGTATAAGCCCCTCTGCGTTAAAAGAAAACCTCGGCGCGATCGCCATTTTTAAACGAAAAGTCAAACTGGCCCTACCCTCGTGTTATAAGCCCCACTCTTTTTCTTTAAACCTTGTGGGCCTCATGAGAGAGTGTAAGACCCATCCCTTTGTACAGAAAACAAATTTTGGGCCACAGTCACTTGTATAAGTCCCTCGGTACAAATTGAAACAGTGCGCTCACTGATAAAACCCTGTGCCTCTCCCTGAGCTGTAAGCCCCAAATCTTTCTTTTTCAAAGCACTTTCTCCTTTGATTTTGAAATATACTGTTGTTTTCAATTTTTCTTTGTTGAACAACTAACCAAACAGCATGGAAGCTCTACAACCGAGTAAGTGGTTATTGCTTTCATTTACCGCTTTCATATACATATAACTGTATTGTGGGGCTGTTTCACTGTAAGTCTTCTTTCATAAACTCATATCAACTGTGTAATAATAGTATAGATATTTCGAGTTTTCCCGGCAACTACGTCTAGAACTAGGTGACGCCGTTTCGTTTATTCGTAGAAATAGACAACTAGATCCCCAATAGGATCACCAGATACAGTCTTCTCTTCGGCTGTCCTCATTAGGAATTGTCAAGAAACTCTATTCCCAGAGATGAATGTATTCTCAGTGAATGGTATCTTTGAGTTTCTTCCAAATTCTCGAACTTTCCTGACTTGATCTATTCCTTGTGAATAGCTTGCCTTGAATTTTTCGGGGTTTGGGGACCCACGGGCTTCTTAAAAGCATCGGCCTCCTCTTGGGCATCGTACAAGGACCCACAGGCTTCCTAAAAGCAACTGTAGCCTCCTCTTGGGCTTAGTACAAGGACCCGCCGGCTTCTTAGAAGTATTCACAGCCTCCTCTTAGGCTTCGTATAATGATCTCTTCCTCCGGGAATGATAGCCTCCTCTTGGGCATCGTACAAGGACCCGTCGGCTTCTTAAAAGTTTCCAGCCTCCTCTTGGGCTTCGTACAAATTGTCCTGACGACCTCCTAGAGGTATAGGAACAAAACTTAGTCATCTGCATAGAACAATCCTTTCAAAGAGTCTACTACTGTTTCTCAAAGCACAGTACAAAAGATGACACTCTAGACTTGGACAGTCTAATATCCTTGAGTCTCAAAGACATTCTCAAGTGACCCCTTCGTTAAATAGGAAGAAAACCCGTAGACTCAGACAGTCTCAATACCCTTCGGATTCCCCACTTCCTTAAAGAACAGGAATAACCCAGATCCTCGAGTACAGTGTTGCTCATATAAGAACTGATTTTCTCTTTAAATCAGTATACTGTACCTGTCACTTAACTGAACAGTCGCCACAGCCTCCTCTTAGGCTTTGTATAATGATCTTTCTCCAGTGAAGTTAGCCTCCTCTTGGGCTTTGTACAATGATTCTCCCCAGCGGGGTCAAACAACGTTTAGCCTCTCTCTCGGGCTTTGTATGAGACACATAAGAGACTCCCTCGTTGAGTCAATCACCTTTTCGCCTCCATCTCGGGCTTTATACGAGATACAAAAAGGTTCTTATTGAGCCAAACAAACCTTTAGCCTCCATCTCGGGCTTCGTACGAGATACAAAAAACTCTCTTGTTGAGTCAAATAGCCTCCATCTCGGGCTTTATACGAGATACCAAAAGATTCCCCCGTTGAGTAATCACCCTTTCGCCTCCATCTCGGGCTTCGTACGAGATACAAAAAACACTCTTGTTGAGTCAAATAGCCTCCATCTCGGGCTTTATACGAGATACCAAAAGATTCCCTCGTTGATTCAAAACCTTTTAGCTTCTCTCTCGGGCTTTGTACGAGACACATATTAGCCTCCTCTTAGGCTATGTATAAGAAAACCACTGGTTGATCTAATTAACCTTTTAGCATCAAAGCTGTGCCTCGTTCACAGTACACAAACATCAACAACTCATTTCCCTCCATCTAACTGCTGTAAGCGGCAAGCCTCTGGATCATCTACATCCATGCCAATGTCCCTCTTTTAGTATGAGAAATTCCTAAGGAAAGATGGCATTACTCTACACTGAGTTAAAGCCTTATCCTTCAGGTTGAAATCCCCTATAAAGGAAATTATGGCATTGTCGGATTCACAAATCCCGGTTGATGTAATTCTCCTTTATAAACAGTCGTAACAGACAAACCCCTCTTTAGAGATGACAAATTCTCTCTAAAGTCAACACCTTTAGCTTCACATCTTGGGCTTTAAACAAGATACAAATAGACTCTTCAGCTTCACATCTTGGGCTTTGAACAAGATACAAACCACCTTTCGCTTCACGTCTTGGGCTTTGAACAAGACACCAAAACAACCATTTCCTCCCATAGAATAGGAGGAACTACGAACGCTCTGATTTCCCTGTTTCGGTAAACGGGAATGCGTAGGCATAAGATTGAAAGAAAAATCTTAGCGAGCACACTAAACAAAAACCCAAAATCCCATACTTTCATATATATCCATCCTAACATCTCAACCGATAGCCTAAAGCACCCCTCGTCAACAAAATAACCTAGGAGAAACCCCGAATCTTTGTAGCATCTGTAACCTAACAGACCGCTGTTTCACCTCAGTATGCAAGCAGGGTTAGTTGGAGACATCTATTTCCCTTCCTTCATAAGCTTTAATAGGATAAAAAATGAATCGAACTGTAGTACTAGAGCGATTGTGCTTCGCAACCACATCCAAAAATCACTCGCTACAGAAAAATGACGACTCTGCTGGGGAATGCGCAGGTCTCTTTAGGGATCTTGTTCTTTTTTGTAAACCTTGACGTCACTAGGATCTTAGGTCAAAACGCCGTTAATTTGGAATGAAACCACAAATTGGTGACTCCGTCGGGAAACCATTTTCTGTCAGGAACTTAAGATTCTTAACTTTTAAAAGTCTAGGATGATTAGGACAAATATATATAGGGGTGGCAATGAAATCCATTAACATAATATCCATCCAATCCTTCCAATAATTTATCCATCCAATCCATCCATCAAACAAAAAATAATTTAATGGATTTGATCCAATCCATCCACCAACTCATATGGATGGATGGAATCCATCCATCTCATTTTATAAATCCATTGGATATTATACTATCACTTATTAAATTAATTAAATAAAATATTATTATAAATAAAAAAATATTAAACATTTAAATAAAACAATTTTTTCTTTTTTGTTTAAACACAAAAAGACAAAAATATTTGAAAATTAAAAGAAAAACATTTCTCCCCAAACTCACAAAACTCACGGATTAAACTTTCAAATATTCTGATTCTCTCTAAACCAAGAACCCTAATTTTTTGCCCCAATTTCTTCTCCCCCAATTTCTTCTTCCTTCAATTTCTTATTAATAGTGCTAGCAATTCATTTCAAGGTTTCGGTGTTTCAATTGCAAAATCTCAACATTTCAGTTACAATCGCAATTCATCCGGTTCGGCCTTTTTCTTCAATTTGAAACACTACTGTTTTTCTCCTGTTATTCTTTTTTGATTTTGATCCGTGTTGCTATTTCCTTGCAGAAATTGCTCGTATTTCTCTTCGACGACGATCAGACATTTTTTCCGCGTTTTCTACTTTAAAGGTAAACATAGAGTATTTTGTGAAAAACCCATAAATAAGTATGCACTAGTGTTTTTCTTCCTGTTCTTCTTTTTAGATTTTGATTTGTGCTGGTGTGACTTAGTTTAGCATGAATTTTGAGTGTCTATTTCCTTGCAGAAATTACTTCGTGCTGCTGGATTGTTAGAAATCATCAAGTTTTATCAAGAAAGCTTCCACATACATCATTGATACAGCTTCTTACTCGACATTCGGTAATATTTTTGTAAACTATTGTTTTTAGATTTTGTGATGTTTATCTTCCACCAATAATCATACTACACTCCTGTCGTATATTGCTCCTACCAAGTGCATCTAAAGTTTAGGACTGTTGTTTAAGCTATTGAATAATAATGTCTATGGCAGAACACAAGAGGATTCATTCACATTTACCTACTAGTTATTGAACAAAGGTTTTATGTCACTTTAATACTATTTAGTTCAAATATAGTTGGTGGAGCTGTTTTAAGTATTTGTTAATGATTGTTTTATTCTTGCTCAACAAATTATTAGACAAGAAATTTACATCATTTTAATGGTTATTATATAACCATATATGATTTTTTGTAAGACCTTTTTTCATCAATTCCTGGTACAGCAACATTGTTTGTATGATCAGAATTGTATGATCAAATTGCCTAAGTGGTATGTGACACCAATATCAAATTGTATGATCAGCAGCAATGGAGATTGAGTTAGAGATTTTATACTGGTTTGAAATGTGTAGACTTAAATAGTGCTCCACCAATTGGAAAGAAAGGAATAAGGTGGGGTAGTGTTGTAGATTGAAAGTAAAAAATTCTTTGATGAGTTGTTTGTGTGGTCTATCCAAAATTAGGTAGATGTTGATTATAGAAGAGAGAATTGATCCCATTTGATACTTGGTGTTTTATTTGCCATTGGTGTGTATCTATTGCTCTTACAACAGAAATGTTGAACAGATTTTTATACAATGAACTTACCATAATTTCTTTACGTGTAAGATATTTTAGTGATTGGCATCAATGTCGAGCATGTGGAAATGGAATATTCCATTTTTGGGATGAAAATAATCTTGTTTTTCATGGTTGAAACAGTACAAATCAAATACAATTATATCTTTGTTGCAGATTTTTCTTTGTTAGACATTGAATGTTTTTCTTTGTTAGACAGGGCAATGTATAATTTTGTTTGTTTTGATGTGATGTTGAATGCAAGTAAGAGTTCTCTATTTATAAGCATCATTTAGTGACTATAACATGGTGGGGCTTTTTCGTTAAAGGCATAAAACAAGTGTCAAATCAAAGTGCACATGCACTGGTTCTTGTTGGGATTCCTAACCGAAAATCTTAGTCCAGAACTCTGCACATGCATACCCCAACTAACCATCTTTCTTCATTAAATTTTTAGACCAATATTTTTTTAGTCACTATGTTAGGCGTTTATATTATCTTTCTCTCTTCTAAAAAATTGTTAAAGAGCTTAGAAATCATTTGGCAGAATTTGATAAGTTGAAAGCTTTTTTTCAAGAATATCTCAAGTCCTCAAATGAAGCAAGCACTTCATCTTCACAAAGGTCAATTAGAGGTAGTCCGAACATTCCCTCAAATGACTTGGAGGATTTTGGGACTTACGAAAGTAAATTGTGTGGACCATCAAAAGAGGAGTCTGATTTGGAAACTTATTTGAATGAAAAAAAAATTGATCATGAGCAATATGCTGATTTGGATGTTTTGCAATATTGGAAAGCAAATGAGGGGAAATATCCTAAACTTTCTATATTGGCACGTGACCTTTTGAGCATTCCAATTACTACAGTTGCATCAGAATCAGCATTTAGTATAGGAGGACGTATACTTGACAAGTATCGAAGCGCTCTTTTACCCGAAAATGTTGAGGCATTGTTGTGTACACATGATTGGCTTTGTGGAACTCCAGGTTAGTATCTACAACATTTGCATATGTATTCTTTTCATTTATCTTCTTTTTTAATTAATGTATGTTTAATTGTTTTCTAATTTCATTCTCTTTTGTAGTTGCATTTGATTTTGATGGACCCGATTTTGTTGAGGACCTTTCAACCTTCTTTTTCACAACATGAGGTTACTTGTTTGAGACTTTTTCATATCAGGTTTCTCTCTTTCTCTCTTAACTTTTGATTTGGTTTAATTGAAATAACATTCATATGGAATTTAGGTAGTTGGTTATTGTGTTCATTCATAACTCTGTACATAAAATCTTAAGTCAGTTGTATCAATGTAAGAGATAATGATCTTGCATTTTCTAAATGATAACAAGTGTTTAGAAATTTTAATTTTTCATACTTTTTTGGCTCTGTGATATTCTGCTTTATTGGTGAATAGCAGTTGAATATACATTGTTTGAGTGCTTTTCTGTGAATATAGGAAGGTTTGTTACTTAGTTATGGTATTGTTTGAATGTGAGACATTGTTTTACGAGTGATAGCATATATAGATGGAAATATCGTCCTTAAATGTATTGCAATTTCATATTTGAGGTATTTTAATCAAAAGTTTAAGAATAAGTTTATCAACAATGTCTATTCAACTGCTAATGAAATGAATGGAATACTATTCTGATGCAAATTATTGTTTATTAAAACACTGCATGTGAGGACCTTGTAGAAATTTAGTTTATTACTTTATTACATGTGAGAACCTTGTAGAAATTTAGTTCATTACTTTATTACATGTGAGAACCTTGTAGAAATTTAGTTTATTTCTGCTATGATGATTTTTGGAAATTTGAATTTGGCATATAACTATTTTGGCTATATGATAATTTTGACATATTACTACTATATGATAATTTTGGCATATTACTTTATTACTATATGATGATTTTGGAAATTTGAATTTGACATATGATGATTTTGGCTATAATGATTTTGGCATAATACTTTATTACTATTTGAATTTGAATTTGAACTGGAATTTCACAAGTAAACACATGTTTGTGGCATTTTGATTGGTACTGGTTGTGTGATTTAAACAATGTTGGACTGTTGTGTTGATATTTGTTTTGACATAATGTATTACTTCTAATGATACAATGTCATTTAAAAGTGCTTAAGACAAGTATATAATGTGTTTATGTAAATCTTCATTTCTTGTGAATGTTTTGCTCATTTCTAATTGCATAATGCATGCATGTTTCATCTTGTACTGTTTTGATTTAGTACTACTTTGCCAGATAATGGTGTGAAGTTGCTAACATTTGGATTAGCTTCTCATAATGTGAAATTTTCATGAATTTTTCTTCTGTGTTAAATTAAAGTTAAGTATTTTGTTTAATCAAATTTGTAATTTGTAATCTTATAATGGATCTTGCAGGTTGACATTGATCTGCTACTAGTATAAAGGGATGCTAAACCAACTATGATTTGCATTGCCGATGATTTACAAGGATGGAAAGATTTTCCAAGGAGATTTAGGGCTCTTCTCCTTAAAGGAGACAACAATTCTGTTACTGAAATAAAATTGTTGAATTTGGTTTCACTTTTTCTAGACTTCATTAACATTAGTTTATTAAGACTGTTAAATTTGTGCTAAAACAAAAATTGTATCATTTCAGACCATTGTATGTGCAATTTACTTTTTAGAACAATGCATTTTCCCATTTACTTAAATGATTTGTTTATATATATATATATATATATATATATATATATATATATATATATATATATATATATATATATATATATATTAATTATTTTCAGTAAGACTTCATCACCAATTTCTTGAATAATTAAGAGTAATTTAAAAAATAATTAAGATTGTGTGAAGAGAGATACTACCTCCGTTCCTTTTATAAGAGACAACTTATTTTTTAAGTTCATTGAATAATCAATGTATCTAGTCTAAAAACTGACCAAATACATTAATTATTCAATGAATTTAAAAAGTGAGTTGTCTCTTATAAAAAGGAACGGATGTAGTATAATTTTAGTACAATTAAGAATATTTAAATTTTTTTTGTAAAATTTAATTTTTTTAAAGAAATTTAAAAAATAATTCAGAATATGAAAAAAAAATTAAAATTGAATTTTTTTTATGAAATTTAAAAAATAATTAAGAATATAAATTTTTTTTTTGGTGAAATTTTAATTTTTTAAAGAAATTTAAAGAATAATTCAGAATATGGTAAAAAAATTGAAATTTTAATTTTTTATGAAATTTAAAAAATAATTAAGAATATTAGTTTTTTTTTTTGTGAAATTTAAATTTTTTATGAAATTTAAAAAATAATCAAAAATTTTTTAATTAATTTTTTGGATGGATGAATATCCATCCACTAAAAATATGTTAATGGATGGATTGGATGAATTTTATCTTTTAATGGATGGATTGTATTGGATTTTTATTAAGAGAGTTTAGTGGATTGTTAATGGATTAATGGATTGTTTTGATCCATCCATTAACAATCCAATCCATATTCATCCAATCCATCCATTTTGCCACCCCTAAATATATATACTGCTTTTCCTAATTGCTATACGTGTTTATTTTTCTGCTAATGGGAATGCGTGTGATGCCGCATGTGGAAAAATCGAGTATACACTTAAGATAAGTGATGGCGACGAGGTCGACCATCAACTTCAGTGGAGGCTGACCAATGCAACCCATTCTCTCACCTAGACAATGGGCCGATTGTGATGTCTGAGAAGCTGAGGAGCCAAACCCTTTTGTAGTGCGGAAACTATTGGGAATAGTTGTTACGCGATACTACCCTCATTTGAGGCTGGTGATCTATTCTCGGTGAATGGCACTTACTCTAAGATCGCTTTACAACTCGCTGGCGATCCGCTTGTTGTTTTGCTTTCCTGGGAGGAGCTGATGATAATGAGTACAGGTACAAAAATCACCCTAGTATAAACCTTTGGGGATGGGTAGAGCCTTGACTTCATGACAACGACCCTTTGACCCCATGTTTTTTCTATGTTTTTGTGTGCTGCATTCATGCATTCATTAAAAAAAAAACATTAAAAACATAAAAAAAATTCTCTTCTAGTCTCTCTATTTTTCAAATTAAACTAAGACAATGATTGCAAATATCAGAGAAAAGGATTGCACTAATGGATTACGGTAGAAGGAGAACTCATAGTTATACCTTCAAGGTTCCAAAGCTAGAGGATTTAAGAAGGTTAGTGAGGATGATCACTAACCCAGAGGCTTTCAGAGCCAAGCACGGAGGTTTGCTACCACTGTTAAGAGTCCAAGTGATTGACGGAATCATGGATGCGCTCATTCAGTTTTATGATCCGATTTTTCACTGTTTCACATTCCCAGATTACCAGCTCGCACCAACGTTGGAGGTGTATTCTCATCTGATTGATCTACACATTACTGATCGAGCTCCATTTTCTGGACTGGAAGAAATTCCAAAGAATCAGACCATTGCAAGAGCAATTCATTTGGACGAGTCTGAGGTCAGGACTCACCTAACTACCAAGGGTGGCATCCAAGGTTTGCCAGCCCAGTTCTTGACAAAGAAAGCCCTGTATTTTGCCAGTATAGGAAACGTGACTGCTTTTGAAAGCGTCTTTGTCTTGCTCGTCTACAGGTTATTTTTGTTTCCCAACATCAATAACTTCGTCGATATTAACTCCATTAAGGTTTTTCTCATTGGAAACCCTGTGCCGACTTTGCTCGCAGATACGTATCATTCTGTACACTTGGGAAATTTGTACAACGGAGGGGAGATCACATGCTGTGTGCCTCTACTTTACAAATGGTTTATCTCTCACTTGCCCAAGTCTGTTGCTTTTTGGGATTGTAAGAGTGCCTTACGTTGGTCGCAGAAGATCATGTCCCTTACCAACTCTGATATAGATTGGTGTAATAGGATCTATGATGGAATCAGGATCATTGACCGTTGTGGAAACTTCCCCAACGTACCCCTCATAGGAACTAAAGGAGGAATCAACTATCATCCGGTGTTGGTTCGCTGTCAATTTGGATACTCGATGAGACACGTCCCACGGGGTGTTCATCTGGAAGGTCTTTTCTTCAAGGAAGGAGAAAATGACAGAGCACTAAAGATGGAAATAGTGCACGCTTGGAAGTATGTTCATAAGAAAGGACGAGAGTCTCCGGGAAAACCAGACTGTGTCTCGGTGGAGCCTTACCTCCATTGGGTGCAAACTAGAGCTCTCAAGCTAAAGATGCCTTATCCTCGTTACGAAATTCTTCCGCCGAGGGAATCTGTCATGTACTTCATGACGGAAACTGAAAGGCTTCAGGTTACTCTCAACAAAGTTCAAAAGGAGAGAAGGTCTTGGAAGAACAAGTATCGCACCCTCGACGTAGAGTGCATCAAAATACAGCAATTACTGAAAGAGAAAGATGCTCTGATTGAAATTTTGGAGCAACATGCTGTAGAGAATCAAGATGACCAAAGGAATTTTCTCACTCCTTTCACTTGGCAAAGGAATGACAACCCGACAACGGCTCAAGGGCCCCGGTCAAAGAAAAGGAAGATACCAGAATCAGCACCCGATTTCTCTTCAGAGAGGACTCGGGACCCATTAGCTTAGGTTTCTGTTTCTGCACCTTGTAATCTACTGTATTTCCATTTCTGTAATCCTCTGAATTCAATAAAAAGGGGTTTCCCCACTGTTTGATATTTGCAATCTAATTGTCGAAGTTTATTTTGATTAAACCTTAAACAATTAATATAATCATTGCATTCATCATTCTCACATCGCGTATTCTTCTTATCTACGAATCTCACGTTTGTGTCTCGGTTCTAGAGTCAAACTGTCTCATTCGTATAATACTCGGGCCAATCGTCAGAAAAAGATGGATGATCTTAAGGAAGAAAACAGAGAGTTGAAAGAAGAGATCGACGCTCTGAGAGAGGATATGAGAAAGCTTCGTAACGACATGCAAGCCATGGCAGAAGCTCAGCTACAAAGAACTGTGATCTCAGAGATCACCTCAACGCCCATAGTGGAGAGGTATGATCCTAGGTATCAAATACCGAAAGATCGTCCTTGGGGCATGCCTGTTAACTATATCCCGGAAGGATATGTTCCGCCGATCACTGAAGATCAGGGAATCACAACAGAAGCCGCTGGGCCTGAAGGTTACAAACTTCGGGAAAGCGCAGATGCCAGAGGCATACTGAAGACTCCTGAAGGTTACAAACTTCGGGAGACGCCAAGACTCACTACCGTAGTCATGGTACCACCCCCTGTGGTGCACACTATCCCGGAAGGACAGATTCCACAGACACCTTCTGGTAAGAAGGAAACTATGTTTGACAGAATGGAGGAATTCCAGGAACAGTTCTTGGAAATGCAGAAGGAGCTGCAAGCCATTCGCGGTCAGGATTTATTTGGAAAGGACACCGCAGATCTCTGCTTGGTCCCAAATGTGAAAGTTCCGCACAAATTTCAAGTGCCCGACTTTGAAAAGTACAAGGGTAACTCTTGCCCTCAAAGCCATCTGGTGATGTACGCCCGGCGGATGTCAGCTCAGACGGAAAATCAGGACCTACTGATTCACTACTTTCAGGATAGTTTAACCGGTGACGCACTCAAATGGTACATGGGTTTAAACCGTGCCACGATCAGCACATTCAGAGATCTTGGCACTGCCTTCGTCCAACAATACAAATACAATTTGGACATGGCACCCGACAGAGATCAACTCAGATCGATGTTGCAAAAGGACAAGGAAACCTTTAAGGAGTATGCTCAAAGGTGGCGTGAAATTGCCGCTCAAATTTGTCCACCTCTTGAGGAAAAAGAGATGACAAAGATCTTCTTAAAGACCTTAAGCTCATTTTACTATGACCAAATGGTTGCCAGTGCGCCCAGTGATTTCACCGAAATGGTTGGCATGGGCGTACGTCTTGAGGAAGCCGTCCGAGAAGGACGTTTGGTAAAAGACACTGGATCGACGAGCGGTACTAAAAAATACGGTAGTGCTCTCCCTAAGAAAAAAGAGCAAGATATTGGGAATATCTCTCTCGGAAAGCAAAGGCGACGTTATCAACCGGTAGCGGCTGTGACTCCTGCTATCAACCCTGCGTCTATTCCTACATATCAACCTCAGATTGCGCAGAGCCAACCTGATCAACAAAGGACACAACAGCCTCTTCAGCAGGCTCGTCCTCCATACAACAACAACCGTACAACACGGCCACCAGGAATTGATCCTATACCTGTGTCGTACGCAGAGCTGTTTCCATTACTACTGGCTAAGGGGCACATTCAGACTAAATCTCCTCTTACAGTACCGGAAAATCCGCCTTTTTGGTTTAAGGTGGATCAAACTTTCCCTTATCATCAAGGAGGTCCAGGGCATAACATAGAGACTTGTCTCAATTTCCGACGTGCAAAAACTTGTTAGAAGCGGGGTCTTATCCTTCAAGGATACAAATCCTAATGTTCTCACAAATTCGCTGCCTCAACACGAGAAGGCTGCAGTCAATTTGATAGAAGGAGAGACTAACGATGTCAATCAAATTCACGATGTACTCTTGTTGAAAACCAATCTGGTCAAGATGCATTGTAGACAGAGTGGATATGGCCATGTGCCACCTCATAATTATCACCAGTGTGATATCTGCTCTAAAAATAATCAGGGATGTTCTGTGGTGCAAGCAGCTCTACAGGAACAGATGGATCTCGGATGGATCCAAGAGCACCGAGTTCATGGAGTTAACATGGTTTACACGAATTCTAACGTCATTCAGAACCACGATATCCGTGCAATGAATGTCGACTTGGTGGCGATGCACTTAAGGCAAAGCCAGTATCATAATCTGCCGCGGCACGATCACAGTTCCTGTCTGATTTGCTCGGTAAACAAACAGGGATGCTCTTTCATACAAGAGGCCCTCCAGTGTCAGATGGATCTTGGATGGATCAAAGACTACCATGATAGGAACTCCTATCAAATCAACATGGTTCAGATCTTCGATATTCGCGTGATGAATACCAACCTGGTAGAGTTACATGCTGAGCAGGTCCGACTCGCATTCTTAGTATCACATGACTATCACAGCTGTAAGGCGGGTTGCGAAAACGATCGAGGTTGTACCCTTGTCCAGGAGGCACTTCAGCACTTGTTAAATCACTGGTGGATGCCAATTTATATGGATGAAGATACTCAGCAGAATAGTATCAATAACAGAAACCCCACTCGGCGTCAGAGTCAGGATGTCCGATCTGTGGAAGCTAACCTAGTAAGGTTACATTGTATTCAAAGTGGGCGTGGCCAAGTGCCACCACACAATTACGACCATTGTAGTGTCTGTTCAAAAAGTAACCAAGGGTGTTACTTTGTGAGAGCAGCTCTTCAGGGTCAGGTAGATCGTGGAGAGATTCGCCCATATCCGGGTTCTGGACCCATCAACTGGACGCCGAACTACCTTGCCGATCAAGTTGAGGATGTTGTCACGATCTCTGGTCATCACAGGACCAGGGATGTTTTTGCCATTATCCCTCTACTTGACGAATCTAAAGTTCCCAACCGGGAACGGATCGAGATTACTTTTGATGGTCAGAAAAATCAGAAGGTTCCCATAGTCGTCTATTTACCGGGACCACTACCGTATGAATCAGCTAAGGCTATCCCTTACAAATACGGTGCAACGACAGTCGAGAATGGAAAGGAAATTCCATTACCCTCCGTCGTGAATATTGCAGACATCAGTCGTGTAACCCGGAGTGGTAGAATCTTCAACCGAGGGGTTGGGGAGGCTAACAAAGAAAAGGAACTTCAACGGAAGCTCCTGATCCACCAGTCGGTCAATCCAGTAATCCCGACATTTCAAAAAAAGATGATGAGATGCTGAAGCTCATCCAAAGGAGTGAATATAACATTGTGGATCAACTGTTACAAACTCCTTCAAAGATCTCGGTATTATCGCTGTTACTCAGTTCAGAAGCCCACAGGGAGGCTCTACAGAAAGTCTTGGAGCGAGCCTTTGTGGAACATGATGTAACAATCAGACAGTTCGATAGCATTGTCTCTAACATCACTTCCTGCAATAATTTGGGATTTAGTGATGAGGAATTACCCGAAGAGGGTCGCCGTCATAACATGGCGCTCAACATTACAGTTAACTACCAGGACGATGCTTTAGCCAGCGTACTGGTAGACACAGGGTCAGCCCTGAATGTTATGCCGAAGTCCACTTTGATGCAATTATCATTCAAAGGCCCTCCGATGAGAATCAGCGAGGTCGTCGTCAAAGCGTTCGACGGATCCAGAAAAACAGTTATCGGCGAAGTTGATCTTCCCATAACTATTGGTCCTCACACTTTCCAAGTCACTTTCCAGGCCATAGACATCCGGGCAACGTACAGTTGTTTATTAGGAAGACCTTGGATACATCAGGCTGGAGCGGTCACATCGACCCTCCACCAAAAGCTAAAGTTCGTCAAGAATGATCAACTTGTTACAGTTTGTGGGGAACAAGCCTTGCTTGTAAGCAACTTGTCATCGTCTACTGGTATAGAACCCGAGGAGGTTATTGGAACTCAGTTCCAAGCACTGTCGGTAAGCAAGAACAATCAGTTCAAAGGAGGAACCTCGATTTCCTCATACAAAGATGCTATCAAAGCGGTCGAGAGTACCGATACAATCGGATGGGGACAGCTTGTCATTCCTAGTGACAATAGAACAAAGAAGGGTCTTGGTTTTTCTGCAACCTGTACCCGGACAGCTACCAACGATGAAAGTTTTCATCCCCTTCAAAACTTCTTCCACAGTGGAGGTTTTCTTCACCTAGTGTCTCAAGCAGTACATGCTATCAATGAGGAAGATCCCTCTGACACAGATGAAGAATGGAAGTCCTATCTTAACGAGGACGGTTATATGTCTCAGGAAGAGGTGCCTACGCCATTTTGCTATCCTTCACAGAGTCCGAGATTTATACCATGGTCAGATATCGAAATGATATACGGAGATTGTGATCCAGAAGGATGCCGTGCTCCGCCAAACTCATTATAGGAGGACACTCTGATGAAAGACAATTTTGACTACACCTACTATGGCCCAATGGATGGTCTGCCAATGTGGCAGCCCTACCCAGGAAACTTGGGGCAAGAAAGTCAGCCGAACAATGAAAATCAGCTGACCGTCATGGAACAGAATACCTGTGTCCCCACCATGTCATGGGATCAACACTCAGGTCATTCAGAAACTACTCAACATGAAGATGAATTTGCAATGTTTGCAGGACTTGAATTCATCAACTATGCTTTTCCCGAGGTCAACGTCATCGAGAGGGATGACTCCTCCAGTTCGAAAGAAGTGTGGGACACCTTGGGATAACCGAGTGGAAAATACGACTATATGGTCAGGTACACCGCTCCCAAAAGCTCTCGTATCAGGCTCGAAGATATCCAGCCTACTGGATAGGGAGATACAGATGAGAGCACAAATACTATACAAAATACAACTGAGGAATTCTCCTACGACAATTCTGCCTGGGAGATAGATTCCAATGATCCTGCTCCACCAGAAATCAGCGTCATTTCTGAAGACAAATCAAGGAAGGTGCCAGACTTTGTGATTCACCGAGGAGTTCACCGCCAATGGGTTGCCGTCGAGGTTCCGAAGATCGTTCATCAGTCAAAGTAATTGCCATCTTTAACCTTTCACCCTGCCCAGGTGAAACAGATGTTTTAATAGGGCTCGCTTTCTGTAAATTTTCCCTCTTCGCTTAGCCCAAAGCGAGAGAGTTTTGTTTTATAGGGCTGTAGTTTCAAGAATCAACTTGTTCATTAATAAAATAACGTCGTTCTGTAATTTCCGCATTTATTGCTGTTTTCTCTTTTTGCTTTTTCAGAAAATGGTAATCCTAAAAAACAATTCAATAATAAAAATAAGCAGTAAAATAAAACACTGCACACACTTGCATTTTCTCTATCTCTTCTAAACACGAATCATCACGTCATGCAGATTGCTTGTTTTAAACCCCGTTGAAACATACGATCCGATGCCTTCTCCCAACTTTGAGTTCCCGGTATTTGGGGCTGAAGAAGAAAATGACGACAAGATTCCAGAAGAGATCTCTCGACTACTCAGACAAGAGGAAAGGTCCACTGAACCTCACAAAGAGCCGTTGGAAACGGTAAACTTGGGTTCAGAAAAAGAGAGAAAAGAAATCAGGATTGGGGCACTGCTCAGTCCAACTGCCAAAGAGAGTTTGATAAAGCTTCTCAAAGAATTTCCCGATGTATTCGCTTGGTCCTATCAGGATATGCCAGGGTTGGATACCAGCATCGTGGAACATCACTTACCGTTGAGATCGGAATGTCCGCCAGTAAAGCAAAGGTTGAGACGCACTCACCCGAACATGGCCATCAAAATCAAAGAGGAGGTGCAGAAATAGATTGACGCGGGTTTCCTCGCCACATATGAATATCCTCAATGGTTAGCCAACATCGTACCCGTTCCCAAAAAGGACGGAAAGGTCAGAATGTGTGTTGATTACAGGGATCTGAACAAGGCAAGTCCAAAGGACGACTTTCCTTTACCACACATTGACATGCTGGTAGACAGCATAACAAAGTTCAAAGTCTTCTCCTTCATGGATGGATTCTCGGGCTATAACCAGATCAAAATGGCGCCGAAAGACATGGAGAAAACTTCGTTCATTACCCCATGGGGCACCTTTTGTTACAAGGTAATGCCGTTCAGTTTGAAGAACGCCGGGGCAACCTATCAAAGGGCCATGACTACTCTTTTTCATGACATGATACACAAAGAAATCGAAGTGTATGTCGATGATATGATTGCAAAATCTAAAACAGAGAGTGAGTGTTAGAAGAGTAATAGTGTGGGTTGTTTTTAATCGTATCCACAGGGATTGTTCGATATTTTGATGCGTGCCTTTCAATAGTTGCGATATTCTAAGTTAACGGTTTCAAACGTTTCAATTGTTGTTATCATTCACTTGTAGCAAAGATTAAGTGGTCACAAAGATTTTGTAAAAGGTTTTATAAAAGCATGTTAAGGTTAGGTTTCGCTAATCCTTTCCATGTATAAACGATTAATCAAGCATATGAACTCGGTTTCTGACCAATATAACCACGTATCCTCCCGACTAAGTTTATGTCTAAAGCGAAGTCGTGAGTACCGTTGTTTAGACCGTTAGATGATGTCTCACGCTAACAATCTAAGCAACGATCATTAAGATCAATACAATGCGAATAGCAAATCCCAAATCTATGTCTAGAGTTTGGTTTTTAAGAGATGAAATTGTTAGGTCAAGATTTGTGGAATCTATGTCTAGAGTAAAACAAATCAAACATAAAGCATTAAGGGAAAACAACTTCATCTATATTGATCAAAGACTTTGTTCATATACAATAGATCAAAAGCAATACATAAAAATAGAATCAACTACATCTAACCTCAACATTGAGTGTTTAGCTACCACTTCTCATGGTAGATTGGATAACAAGTAAAGAGAGGAGATGAGTAAACATCCACGCCGAATAATCGAGAATGGATGCAAAATCAGCTTCTCCAAGTGAAAATACAAGCTCCAATGGTAAAAAGACTGAAAACTATGATTTTGGATCAAAATGAACAAAAGATCCCTAAAACATAAAGTGAAATTCTATTTATACATAGCAGAATTCTGCAGTACTCGCACTGCGAGCAATTCATTCGCACTGCGAATGAGGAAAAATGGCACTTTAAGTGCCTCTGAGACTTAAACCGCCCCAAGCAGAAATCGTGGGTTCGCACTGCGAACCCTTCATTCGCACTGTGAATCATTCGCTAGCTACATTCGCACTGCGAATAAACTAGCGAGCCAGAATTGTCAAACCCAGAACTTACTGCCTCTCTTCGCCAGCACCTTCGCACTGCGAACCAACCAGCGAACCTTCGCTGGACCCTCTCCAGGAGTTCGCAGTGCGAACACATGGTAATCTCAAAGTTGGCACTCTCTGCCTCTGCTCGTTGGCGCCTTCGCTGGTCAATCGCAGTGCGAACATTCCCTGGGCCTTTGCCAGATTGTTCGCACTGCGAACACCCTATTGCAGCTAAAAACTCAGTGGAAACTTGCATTGGTTCCATGTGTTCTCAATTTTTCTCCTTTCATGCCTATACCTGCACATTAACACACAAATTACAAGCTCCACACATATATTCCAATGTACGCATTACAACACAATTTACCGCGTAAATTCATAATTAACCGTTAGAAAGAAATGAAAAATGCCAAGTATTTCATACAAATATATAACATGTTTGACATCTAACAGTGAGCACGCTGAACATCTGTCAAAATTGTTCGAACGTCTAAGAAAATTCAAGCTCCGCTTGAATCCCAACAAGTGCACCTTCGGTGTCCGTTCAGGGAAACCACTAGGGTTCATCGTCAACCAGAAAGGAATTGAGGTTGATCCTGACAAGGTTAAGGCCATTCAAGAAATGCCTTCTCCGAAAACTGAAAAACAAGTCAGAGGATTCCTGGGACGTTTGAACTACATCTCCAGATTCATATTCCTTATGACCGCCACGTGTGCGCCGATTTTCAAATTACTCAAAAAGAACCAGGATTGCGTTTGGACAGAAGATTGTCAAACCGCCTTCGACAGTATTAAGGAATACCTGTTGAATCCTCCGATTCTATCACCTCCAGTGGAAGGAAGGCCACTGATTATCTACCTCACAGTCTTAGAGGACTCAATGGGATGTGTACTTGGCCAACAAGACGAAACCAAACGGAAAGAGTCTGCCATTTACTATTTGAGCAAGAAATTCACCGACTGCGAAACTCGGTACACGATGCTTGAGAAAACTTGCTGTGGTTTGGCTTGGGCAGCCAAATGTCTTCGCCAATACATGATTCGTCATACTACTTGGTTAATATCCGAAATGGATCCAATCAAGTACGTCTTCGAAAAACCTGCTCTCACGGGAAGAATTGCCCGTTGGCAGATGTTGTTATCAGAATATGACATAGAGTACCACACTCAGAAAGCCGTTAAAGGAAGTATTTTAGCCGATCATTTGGCTCATCTACCGATTGACAATCAGGAATCAATCGGGTTTGACTTCCCAGACGAAGATGTCATGTATCTAAAAATGAAAGATTGCGATGAACTGTTACCCAGTGAAGGGCCAGAACCAGGTTCCCAATGGGGACTAATCTTTGACGGAGCAGTTAACCATTATGGAAATGGAATTGGGGCAATCATTGTTACCCCTCAGGGTACCCACATTCCTTTCACCGCTCGACTTACGTTCAAGTGTACAAACAACGAGGCCTAATACGAAGCTTGTATTATGGGTCTCGAAGAAGCAATTGATTTAAGGATAAAAAACATGGACGTATACGGCGACTCAGCTCTGGTTATCAATCAGATAAAAGGAGATTGGAACACATACCAATCAGGATTGATTCCTTACAAAGACTACGCAAGAAGGTTGCTACCTTTCTTCAACAGAGTTGAGTTTCATCACATCCCTCGTGAGGAGAATCACATGGCTGATGCATTAGCCACTCTCTCTTCCAGGATTAGTGTAGGTCAATGGAATGACATACCTAAGATTGACATAATGCGCCTTGAGCGGCCTGCTTACATCTTCGCGATCGAAGCAGTCATAAACGACAAACCTTGGTATCACAATATCAAATGCTTTCTTCAGAAACAAGAGTACCCACCTGGGGCATCCAGGAAAGATAGGAAAACCCTCAGAAGATTGGCTGGAAACTTCTTCCTGAGCGGTGACACTCTCTATAAGAGAAATTTTGACATGGTCTTGCTTCGATGCGTCGAGAGACCAGAAGCAGAAATGCTTATGAAAGAAATTCATGAAGGATCCTTTGGCACTCATGCCAACGGACACACAATGGCGCGGAAAATTTTAAGAGCAGGGTACTATTGGTTGACAATGGAATCCGACTGCTACAAGTACATGAGGAGATGTCACAAGTGTCAGATATACTCCGACAAAATTCATGTACCGCCATCACATCTCAAAGTTCTTTCTTCCCCGTGGCCATTTTCCATATGGGGAATCGACATGATTGGCATGATTGAGCCCAAGGCTTCAAACGGACATCGGTTCATCCTGGTAGCCATTGACTATTTCACCAAGTGGGTCGAAGCAGCGTCATTCGCCAATGTAACCCGACAAGTGGTGGTCCGATTTATCAAAAACAATATCATCTGCCGTTATGGTGTTTCGAGCCAGATCATTACTGATAATGGATCTAACTTGAACAATAAGATGATGAAGGAGTTGTGCGCAGAGTTCAAGATCGAACACCATAACTCATCTCCCTACCGACCCAAGATGAACGGAGCGGTAGAAACGGCTAACAAGAACATCAAGAAGATTGTTCAAAAAATGGTTGTAACCTACAAAGATTGGCACGAGATGCTACCCTTTGCTCTTCATGGTTATCGAACATCTGCCCGCACTTCAACAGGGGCAACCCCTTTCTCTCTAGTGTATGGCATGGAAGCAGTGCTCCCCATAGAAGTAGAGATCCCGTCAATCCGAGTATTGATGGAAGCTAAGCTCACCGAAGCTGAATGGTGTCAAAGCCGACACGACGAATTGAATCTGATCGAGGAGAAGCTAATCACGACACTATGATATGGTCAATTGTATCAACAGAAAATGAAGAGGGCGTTTAACAAAAAGGTTCGACCTCGTGTTTTCAGAAAAGGAGACCTCGTGCTCAAGAAGATCCAGTCATTTCTCACTGATTCGCGAGGTAAATGGACTCCGAATTATGATGGCCCCTATGTGGTCACGAAAGCATTCTCAGGCGGCGCCTTGAGACTCGCAACCATGGACGGAGAGGAATTTGCCTACCCTACGAACGTTGATGTAGTCAAGAAATACTTCGCCTAAACTAAAAAAAAAAAAAGAAAATGTCTTGGTGGATTGAAAACCCGAAAGGGCGGTCCAGGCAAAAGTTAGAGACAGAAAAAAAATCATCCCGGTGGATTGGAAATGTCACAGTACAATCCAGGCAAAAATTAGGGATAATGGCAAGTAACTATGTTCAACAGAGGCAAGTCCCTCAGCAGCAGCAGTTACATCATCCGCCAGAAAACTCCAGTCAAGGTCATCTTCGACAGAAGCTCAGGATGTCCCGAATTCAAAGTTGGTAGAAGGATAGTGGTCGTTATGTTTCAACGTAGCCCTTTTCCCTGTAAATTACCATTTTCTAACTTTGTATATACTCATTGGAATCACGCGTTTGGCTGATCTCCATCTTATCAATAAAATTTGAGCCCTTGTGCTTTTGTTTGTAATTCTTACTTGTTTTAGCTTTACAGAATGGTGTTTTAACATGATTAAAGATTCTTGAAATAAAACAAAAATGAATTTACTTGTTAAAACTTTTTCTGCTTTTTAATAAAGACGACAATTTCTTTTGACTGTTGAACATCAGAAGAACATCGGTCGCTTCTCCAGAAGTAATCGAACCTCAAAGTGCAGAATCAAAGTATTCCTTCTAAACCAGTACGCCTGAACGAAGGATCAGCTGTATCAGATCGGCCGAGTTCTTATCTCCTAAGCCCGACCAAATTAGCTCCCAACAGGGACTATCGCTCCTAAGCAAGGCAGAATTGCTATTCTGAACCAACGGTACTTCTTCGCCCCGCGATGGCCGAGTATCCAGTCGTGTTCACCTGTCAGTTTGTATGTCGCGTCAGTTTTGTTAGCATAAACATACATGCATCATTGCATTCACATTTCATATTGCATCACTATCACTCTAGTCGGTCTTGTCCCCTAGTGATAGAAGTCCTCTCAATCGAGTTGTCAGCCCTTTCATCGTCAGGAAGTGTTACATCTGAACATTCTTTCTCCTCCAATTTTATTTCTGGAATGAAGTTGACGCTTGACCACTTTGATAACTTGAACCTCTGAAAGACCAGAGAGCCCTCAGTTAACGTCACTCTTCGCCATTGAAGATGATATCCTTGTTTTCCCGAATTAAAGAAAATCCCGAGAGAAAGCCTCCTAAATCGGAGATTCGGCAGTACGGCAGTTTTTCTCCGAAAAACCCACTGATGAAAAGGTTATCGGCGCCTCAAAATTGGATCACATCATATGGCATTTCTCTGAGAAGATCTCCGAGAGAAGTATGATGTAAAGACCCCAAGCAAATGCAGTCTCTCAAGGGACTCGCATTCCCCAAGTAGAGTCAACAAATGGCATCTCCAACAGAGAAGTTTGTACACCTCTACAACTCAGACGACTGGGTTCCCCAGCAAGTCTGACATCGAAACTTTTTCCATTCAAATGGCATCTCCCCAGGAAAATTCGGCGAGACGTTTGAGGAAAACTGCTATGAATAGCGTCCCTTGTCAGTAAAGTTTATTGACAAAAGAAACTGAGACCAGTTCCTTGGTAGGAAACCAGGATCGAGGGGAAGTTTATTTCAGAAACTAAGACCAGTTCCTTGGTAGGAAACCAGGATCGAGGGGAAGTTTATTTCAGAAACTAAGACCAGTTCCTCGGTAGGAAACCAGGACCGAGGGGAAGTTTACATCAGAAACTAAGACCAGTTCCTCGGTAGGAAACCAGGATCGAGGGGAAGTTTACACCAGAAACTAAAACCAGTTCCTCGGTAGGAAACCAGGATCGAGGGGAAGTTTACATCAGAAACTAAGACCAGTTCCTTGGAAGGAAACCAGGATCGAGGGGAAGTTTATTTTAGAAATTGAGACTAGTTCCTTGGCTGAAGACCAGGATCGAGGGGAAGTTTACCTTTTCTAAGCATCATTGCTTAGCTAAAGAAGATGAATGCGTAAGCTACCATTCATAACCACCCTCAAAATTTCAGGTATTCCGATATTTAATCCTCTTGCACCCCGAATGCCCGAATACCTTCGTCATTCACACCTTCGTGTCCAAGAAGATTAAATAGGGGCATTTGTCATACCCCAAATTTTGACCACTAAGATTTCCCATCATTGTGAAAATCATCATCACAATATGGAGGAACCATCATACTTCATCAGTCTCCCCAAAGATGGGTGAGCATCTACTACAATAAAAAATTAGGGTTTCAAGCCCTCTCAGAGCTTTAGACAAAGGATCAATCAAGGAATGACATGATCTTCAACTTGTCTAACCTCTCAAACATCCACAATGGATCAAAAGGACTCCCACTTCAAGGATTAAGCACAAGGCTGCTCCCTTCTAGGTGGATTAAGTCTCAAGATCGACAGTGTCACCAAATTAGGGTTTTGGTCGACCAGGGCCTCCAGATGGAAAATTTTCATCTGGGCACAGGCCAATGATCCAAAACATAACCTAATATACTCCATGGAACCTCATGGACCCAATCATCAAGTCAATTTTGCCTCAGGGGATGCATTCATAAAAAATCAGGAATTAGGGTTTCTTGACCTAATTCACCCCTAAGTTGACTTTTAGGGAAAATCATGAGCCAAGACCTCAAGAGAGGGTTTGAGGGTCTCTAATGAACTATATTGATCCATTTGCAACAATGGATTAATCCAAGAAGCTTGAGCAACAAGTCTCAATTTCATCTGCACCACAGTTAGGGTTTTAAGGAAAAAGTCAACTGTAACTTTGACTTTTGACCAGGACATGCTCCCAAGCCCTATGACATGCATCAATATACCCTATGACACCCATGGAACATGTCCATCAAGTTTGATTTAGGTCAAGGACATGATTTCCTGAAGAATTGCACAGTTTGGAATTCATCTGATAAAAAGTCAACTGTGCACAAAAGTCAACTTTGACTTTTTGAGATTTTTCACCAAAATGGATTTTTAACCCTAAAATGATGTTAATGTATGATTTGAATCATCATTCATCAAGAAAAATCAAGAAAATTTGGGTAACTTGTAAAAGGGGTAACCATAAAAAACTTAGAAAATTTTCTAAGTTAAAAATAAAGTGGCTAGGGTACCAACTTTGGAGGGTCATAACTCCTAAACCACAAAGCCATTTTCTCCCATCCAAGGCTTGATTTGTAGATCTCATTGCCCTCTAAAAAAACTTCAACTAGACCTAATTCCAATTCATTGTGGATTTTGAGTTATGGAGTGATCAAAATCAAGAAAAGTCACTTTGTTCCAACACTTAGTGAAAATTTCACTAAGTCAGATTTTACCCTACTTTTTGCCAAATGTAGGGGGATTTTTCACTTGGATTCAAAAGAGATCAAAACCAAATATGTTCAAACAGTTGTTGTATCATGTAAGGCTTTCCAAAATGGCCAAGAACATTACCAAATTCAATTTGAGTCATGAGATATGACATTGGAAAGTTGCCTTGCTGAAATCTGCCAAGGCAAGGCAGAATTTGCATTTTTGCTCGATTTGCCAAAATCATCCAAATCCAAATGCTCCTATCCACTTGGACACCTCTGAGGATTGAATCTAAAGGGGACAATCACTGAGCCAAGCCTCCAAAGTCTTTGGAACAAGAAATAGCATGTTGAACCTAGAATGGCCAAAATAGGGACAAGACTCCAATTTTGGATTGGAGCATTCAATGGAAGCATCAAGGTGGCATGGACTGAGCCATTCTCAACTGAATTTAGTCAAGACTTATCCAAGACCAAGGGAGCCACAGCCCTGTGCCCTAACCTCTAGTCAATGGCTAGAGGAGATTGGATTTCCATTGGACAACATTGGATAAACCTCTGCTGCAGTTGCCATTCACTGTGGATCCCAAAAAAAACTTGCTCTACTATAAATAGAGCTCAATTGTGATCAGTTTGAGTACACCAAAGCCATCAAATAGATGCTTTCCTCAAAATCTCTTCTTTCACTCTAATTTTGTCTTCTAAGGCAAGTCACTATCGGGTTTTGAGTTTGAGAGCTTTTCCAATCAAACCAATCATACACACACCTCACATACATCATATAGAAATGATCCAAACACTCACATAACATCTGGAACACAGATTTCACAAAATCACCAGCCAATTGCTCAAGTTCTTGACAGTTTTGCAGTTGAGGTACCATCTTCAACTCCAAACCATTTCAATCCATTCCAAGCATCCATACACACTCCATGGCACCTAGGGAAGCTATCTAGATCATTGGAACCTAGCTGTAACACATCCAACACAAATCACGATCACCAGCTGCAAGTGGTAAGCATGAGCTCTTCTAACTTTATGATCCATGCAATTTTTGCTGCACAATAATTTGGCCATATGTTCATAATCATGCATGGAATGTTTCCCCTCAATTAATTGCATTGTTTGAATCGTGTATAAAAAATCCTAGCCTTCATGCAGAAATTAGGGTTCTTGAGGATTTTTCGTGATTTCTTGTTATATGTTTAATTTAAATGAAATTAAATAGCATAGACATGATCGTGAGGTTGAAACGAGTTGATTGGTATGTGGATTACATGATATGATTAAGTATTCAGTGAGATTGGAGAGAAAATGAAAATCTGGGTAAACCCAGAACACGCGCGTGTTCTTGGTGTGTTCTTGGCGCCATTTTTTGAAAATTTAAATATTTGAATTTTGTGATTTTATTTAATTGATTCAAAAATTAATTTCTCTCTGAGTTTTAATGATTTTGAGTTGATTCTTTTTTTAATAATTCACAAAAATGTTAAAATATTTTATTTTCCCAAAAAATCCCAAAAATATTATTTAATTGTTTTTGACATTTAAAATATTTTTTCCACCTTGATTTTGCAACTTTTAATGACTTCTAATTATTTTGTAGGCCAATACTTAATTTTTGAAGCATTAATCCAAGATCACAATTTGTTTTCCATATGTTAAACAATTTTGATCTTTTTAATTGAATTTTTATTCAATTAAATACATTTTTGAAAACAAATTAGGGTTTTTGGATGAATTTAACCCTCATAAATCATTTTCAAAACACTTTGGGCCTCTAATAGAGTGTAAGACCCAATCCTTTTTTTGACCAAACCATTTTTGGGCCTCAGTGTATTGTATAATTCCTGATACCGTAAAAAACAAATGGCGCGATCGTCGCCTTTTGAAAAATATCCTTTTGGGCCTCTCCTCGAGCTATAAGACCCATTTAAAACTTTTTGGGCCTCTAATAGAGTGTAAGACCCAACCCTCTTTTAACCAAAACATTTTGGGCCTCAGATATTGTATAAGCCCCTCTGCGTTAAAAGAAAACCTCGGCGCGATCACCATTTTTAAACGAAAAGTCATACTGGGCCTACCCTCGTGATATAAGCCCCACACTTTTTCTTTAAACCTTGTGGGCCTCTTGAGAGAGTGTAAGACCCATCCCTTTGTACAGAAAATAAATTTTGGGCCACAGTCACTTGTATAAGTCCCTCTGTACAAATTTAAACAGTGCGCTCACTGATAAAAGCCTGGGCCTCTCCCTGAGCTGTAAGCCCCAAATCTTTCTTTTTCAAAGCACTTTCTCCTTTGATTTTGAAATATACTGTTGTTTTTAATCTTTCTTTGTTGAACAACTAACCAAACAGCATGGAAGCTCTACAACCGAGTAAGTGGTTATTGCTTTCATTTACCGCTTTCATATACATATAACTGTATTGTGGGGCTGTTTCACTGTAAGTCTTCTTTCATAAACTCATATCAACTGTGTAATAATAGTATAGATATTTCGAGTTTTCCCAGCAACTACGTCTAGAACTAGGTGTCGCCATTTCGTTTATTCGTAGAAATAGACAACTAGATCCCCAATAGGATCACCAGATACAGTCTTCTCTTCGGCTGTCCTCATTAGGAATTGTCAAGAAACTCTATTCCCAGAGATGAATGTATTCTCCGTGAATGGCATCTTTGAGTTTCTTCCAAATTCTCGAACTTTCCTGACTTGATATATTCCTTGTGAATAGCTTGCCTTGAATTTTTCGGGGTTTGGGGACCCACAGGCTTCTTAAAAGCATCGGCCTCATCTTGGGCATCGTACAAGCACCCACAGGCTTCCTAAAAGCAACCGTAGCCTCCTCTTGGGCTTAGTACAAGGGCCCGCCGGCTTCTTAGAAGTATTCACAGCCTCCTCTTAGGCTTCGTATAATGATTTCTTCCTCCGGGAATGATAACCTCGTCTTGGGCATCGTATAAGGACCCGTCGGCTTCTTAAAAGTTTCCAGCCTCCTCTTGGGCTTCGTACAAATTGTCCCGACGACCTCCTAGAGGTATAGGAACATAACTTAGTCATCTGCATAGAACAGTCCTTTCAAAGAGTCTACTACTGTTTCTCAAAGCACATTACAAAAGATGACACTCTAGACTTGGACAATCTAATATCCTTGAGTCTCAAAGACATTCTCAAGTGACCCCTTCGTTAAATAGGAAGAAAACCCGTAGACTCGGACAATCTCAATACCCTTCGGATTCCCCACTTCCTTAAAGAACAGGAATAACCCGGATCCTCAAATCAAATCCTCGAGTACAGTGTTGTTCATATAAGAACTGATTTTCTCTTTAAATCAACATACTGGATCTGTCACTTAACTGAACAGTCACCACAGCCTCCTCTTAGGCTTTGTATAATGATCCTTCTCTAGTGAAGTTAGCCTCCTCTTGGGCTTTCTACAATGATTCTCCCCAGCGGGGTCAAACAACGTTTAGCCTCTCTCTCGGGCTTTGTATGAGACACATAAGAGACTCCCTCGTTGAGTCAATCACCTTATCGCCTCCATCTCGGGCTTTATACGAGATACAAAAAGGTTCTTATTGAGCCAAACAAACCTTTCGCCTCCATCTTGGGTTTCGTACGAGATACAAAAAACTCTCTTGTTGAGTCAAATAGCCTCCATCTCGGGCTTTATACGAGATACCAAAAGATTCCCTCGTTGAGTCAATCACCCTTTCGCCTCCATCTCCTGCTTCATACGAGATACAAAAAACTCTCTTGTTGAGTCAAATAGCCTCCGTCTCGGGCTTTATACGAGATACCAAAAGATTCCCTCGTTGATTCAAAACCTTTTAGCTTCTCTCTCGGGCTTTGTAGAGGACATATATTAGCCTCCTCTTAGGCTTTATATAAGAAAACCACTGGTTGATCCAATTAACCTTTTAGCATCAAAGCTGTGCCTCGTTCACAGTACACAAATATCAACAACTCCTTCCCCTCCATCTAACTGCTGTAAGCGGCAAGCCTCTGGATCATCTACATCCATGCCAATGTCCCTCTTTTAGTATGAGAAATTCCTAAGGAAAGATGGCATTACTCTACACTGAGTTAAAGTCTTCTCCTTCAAGTTGAAATCCCCTATAAAGGAAATTATGGCGTTGCCGGATTCACAAATCCCGGTTGAAGTAATTCTCCTTTATAAACAGTCGTAACAGACAAACCCCTCTTTAGAGATGACAAATTCTCTCTAAAGTCAACACCTTTAGCTTCACATCTTGGGCTTTAAACAAGATACAAATAGACTCTTCAGCTTCACATCTTGGGCTTTGAACAAGATACAAACCACCTTTCGCTTCACGTCTTGGGCTTTGAACAAGACACCAAAACAACCATTTCCTCCCATAGAATAGGAGGAACTACGAACGCTCTGATTTCCCTGTTTCGGTAAACGGGAATACATAGGCATAAGATTGAAAGAAAAATCTTAGCGAGCACACTAAACAAAAACCCAAAATCCCATACTTTCATATATATCCGTCCTAACATCTCAACCGATAGCCTAAAGCACCCCTCGTCAACAAAATATCCTAGGAGAAACCCCGAATCTTTGTAGCATCTGTAACCTGACAGACCGCTGTTTCACCTCAGTATGCAAGCAGGGTTAGTTGGAGACATCTATTTCCTTTCCTTCATCAGCTTTAATAGGATAAAAAATGAATCGAACTGTAGTACTAGAGCGATTGTGCTTCGCAACCACATCCAAAAATCACTCGCTACAGCTAGTCATTTTATTCTTGATATCTAAGTTTCCTCTGTTGCTTATACCTTCATTCCAAAGGAAAGGATCCTTCCCCGTTGACTGTCATGTCATTTAGGATAGCTTCACCCATCATTCCCTTATCTCACGCCGCCGCGCGATCGAGACTTGCCTTCCCATTTTACCTAGCCTTAGGTTTGGAGTCGCCGCACTCCACGTAGGTGTCTTGCTGTCAGACCATACTTTCCCTTGGAACCTTGACCACTGTCAAGAATTCTTTACCCCATTGAGGGGAACTACGGATGCTCTGATTTCTCAAGTTCACTTTGAGAATACGTAGGCATAGGATTGCGAAGATCCTAGCGAGCCACCTTTTTCTTTCGCCACCTTTTTGTTTTGCTACCTTTTTCTTTTTCCACCTTTTTCCTTTACATCCAATGCCTTCTTGGATTTCACCTTTTCTTTTACTTCTCTTTTACCCCGTAGTGAGGGGAACTACGAATGCTCTGATTCCATTCCCGTCAGGATACGTAGGCACGAGATGCGATGTCTTGGCGAGCATACTTAGTGTATATACCCTTAGGTCTTTACCTTAGCACATTTCCCTTAGCAAGAAAACATAACATAACACAAATACTAACAAGAGGTTCCTGTAGAGTACTACAGATACTTAGGGTTCTAATACCTTCCCTTAGTATAACCAACCCCCGAACCTAGATTCTCTTATTAGGGTTTTCGGTCTTTACCCTTTCCTTTGGATAAATCAAAGCTCGGTGGTGAATTTCAAAGTTTTTTGATGCAAGTTAATTAATAGCTTATTATCCGATTCTCACCGCAACAGAAATGGCGACTTCACTGGGGACATCCCCCTAAGAGGGTTAAGCCTATCTTGTTTGGATTTGTGTTATTTATATGTTTGCTTGCTTGTACATTTGTATATATATATATATATATATATATATATATATATATATATATATATATATATATATGCCTATTGTGCTTGGGTTTTCTGTATAAAGGGTTGCTACTATTGAGTGGTGAGATAAGTCCTACACCCGGACTTAAGCGTACACTTATGATAGGATGATGGTATTCAAGGAGGCTTTGAGGGAGTCGAATCCTGAAAATTTGAATTGAGAACACCATCACTCAGTTGAGGCCCTCTTGAGAGTCTAGTCATGTTGAACGAATCTGTTCGTGAAGACGTGCTACTCTCAACCTAAGAGCCCATGATATTGAGAACCGTAGTTACCAAACCCCACTAAGCCTTTTAGGATGTAGCGCGGTGACCATGATGGAATCTATTTCTGAATTGGTTGTCACGCGATACTACACTCAGACGAGATCCTCTTGAGAATTTTATTGATTACCAAGTCATCTAGGAAATCCTTAAAATCTGAAAGATGGATTGTTGACTCTGGGAACTTCTTAGAACCCTGTTCTACAGTTTATGAACCCTAGTACACACCCTGTGGTTGGTTCTCTACCCAGACTCCGTGTTGTGATCTCAAACCTTTGATCCTGTTGCATGTGTTTTGCATCCTGTTTGCATTGCGTTGCATATCATTTGCATCTTTGCATGATTCATTGCATACGTCTATCTGTCCAGTTACTCATTTCCAATTGTCTCTATCTTCCAGTATCATCTGTGAGTCGTCAAGCTGATTCCTCGACACCGATACCAGACTAGAGCTAACTATAGACGAAGGATGTCAGAGCAAGAGGTACACAACGCTGAGGTCCGAATGGAAATCGATGACCTTAAGTCAAGTGTGACCAAACTCACTAAGATGATTCAAGTTTTGATTGCTAGGGGAGAGCAACCCCAAAGGATCGTGTTGTACCCCAAATTTTTCCCTTAGATCCATTGATCTTTTGCATATTATATTAGGTCAAGCATGCCGCATAGCTAACCCGTTTTAGCAGGTTTTTGCTTGTGTTTGTTTCTTTTTTTATCAGGTTTGCCTTGAGGAGATTCAAGGAGTAATTGATCAAGGTCTTTTGGATGGAGCATTAAGTCAAGCAAGTCCCTAGGAGATGTCTCCCTAACCCTAACCCCACCATGACCAAATTTCTACTCATTTTATCTACCCTCATTTGTCACCTTCATTTTCTAAACCTATTTCACTAATCTTTTCATTTTATCAACTTTATTCCAATTGTTCAATTTAATTCTCCTAAACCTCATTTAATACTAATCATTGCCAAATCCATTATTATTTATTTTTCGTAATCACCTTTGCTTATGCAAGACCATTTTATTTCCTAAGCCTATGTTTCATAACCCATCGTGACCAAAAAGAAAGGAGAGAAGGTGTTACAAATTATCAGAATTATCTTCATTGCCAAGTGGCCAATAGGAAGCAAGAATGAATATGTTGACTTTTCAACCCAAGCATCAGCCAAAGGAAATATGCCAAATTGGAAAGGAAGAACTCAGCATTATTTGAAATCCATCAGTTCACAAAACCATTCAATCCTTGGCACAAAACTATTTTGAACTCTCCAAAGACCATTCCCTTTTGAGCTCTCTCTGCTTGGTTCAATAAAGTTGGTTCTGAGGATTTGCTAGTTTAAGCATTCACACTGCCACACCCTGCATCGCCTGCGAAATGTTTGTAGCATTGTCCCTATCGGTTTCCGCTACTATTGTTTGTTTGTTTGACATCAGGAGTGTATCCCAGAAGCAATGCTCAATTTTATGTTTGACCCTGCAATCTCTGAGTTTTGATGCTGCAAGGAGCGTTTATCCCCGAGAGCTAAACTACTTTGACTTCTAATGTTACAAACCCTACCCATTACTTTGCCCACCAAGTTTTGAAACGTAACCCGGCCCATCAAGCAGCCTATAAAAAGAGCTCGTCTGCAGCTCTCAAGACATCAACATTACATCAACAACTTTCACACAAACACTTCTCACAAAAACATCTTAAGTTATCAAAGCTTCTGGTGTACGAGCAAAAGAGAGGAAGGGCGGTTTCAGCAATCTGGTTCAAGAAGCTCATCACAAGGTGGAGAAACAGTGGACTTGCTCCACTAGGTATCACCTTATACTCATAATTGTCATGGTATGCTTTCAAATAAAAAATTTACTGACGATGTAAGGCATTGTTTCATGCCTAAACACTGGAGAAATAAGGAAGATAACCCCTCTTTAACCCCTTTGAGCCTTGAAGTAGGAGTTTCTTTTCTTTACAAATAAAAACCCGCAATCTTAACCTGGGGTAGGGTAGTTCTCAGTTAACTTGATTGTGCATTCAAATACAAGAGTTTCATTCAAGACGCCTTTCAACAAAGTTCACAAATTTTCATTCGCACACAACAAGCAAGTGTCGAAGATGTCTTTCAAGTCAAACGCCAACGATGGTTCATCGTAATCCTTAAGCCAAAAAAAAAAGAGATTTGTATGACAACCAACGGAGGAAATCTTTAAATCCTTTATCCTAGAAGTCCTCAATGGCAAACAATTTTGTAAGGAAGTAGTGACTGCCATTTCAAAGTCTCTTAACTTCTGAACCATCATCATCATCAGTGCAATTTCCAACCCTTGGGAATTTGAGTATAGAGTCTGAGTTAACTGAGCATAGGACTGAAGTTCATCACGTAGATTGGGTGGGTCACAAATAAACTTTGAGCTTTTATCCTTTGTTTCTTAAACCGTGAACCAGGCCACGTTACAACCCTCGAAAGGCCTAATTGAAGCAAGGTTATTTTGAAAGCATACTACAGCAAGGTTGCGTAACCTGACTCCTAAAGATTTTTGCAGATCACTTGTTTTGGTATCACACCTTTTGCTTTACTTTTCACTCCTAAATGTCTTGAACCGCCGTGTTCAGACCAGAGATTCATTTGTTTTGCAATTTGATTTTGATTTCAAAAGTTGCATGAACTTTGCATTTACCACATTTGTATGCACATTTTTCGCTTGCAAACTAGCTTTCTTCTTAAGGAATTTTCAAACAATTAAGAAACTTGGTCGATGATCCAATAAGGGGCAAGTTCCTTCCATTTCCTGTTGAAAATCATTTCAAGATTTGTGGTTTAATGGCGACTTCTCAAAATTAGTTTATACAGAAGATTTTTCAAGACCCAGACTGGGGCAAGCTTTCCTAGTGTACTGTAAAACAATCATTTTCAAGACTCAGACTGGGGAAAGCTTTCTAAGAGCACCATGAAACAGTCATTTCAGAATCAATCAAGCTGAAGCAATGATCAGCTCATCTACAATAATCAGCTAGTCTGGGGCAGTTTACCTGAAGAATCCTCAAGCAACTTTTTATCCCTCCTACAAGGATCATCAACTTGATACAGTTTACCAGTGTGGTAGGGGTGTGTTCAGCAGTAGCATCTTTAGTCCCCAGATTTGGCAGTGATCTCCGTGTTGAGGAATCGGTCTTCCAGTCTTGTCTTCCCAGAGAGTTGAGCTGTGTCATCAACATCTGCATTTGCATTTGATCATATATCATCTGCATAATTTATACCATATGCATAACATGAGTGTTTCATCCTCATTTGCATTTCTCCCGAGGTCGTGTCGTTATCCACGTCTTACCGTACCGAAACGTTACCTGTCCTTTTCATTCAGTGTCATTCCTGAATGTTGTCGTTTCATGATTATTTTCTCTCATTCCAGTGCTATTCCTGGATCTTTATATTCTTTCACTCCAGTGCTATTCCTGGATGTCCGTCTCTTGTGATCTCCAGTGCCATGCCTGGATATCTTATTCCTCTTGTTTCTCCCAGTGCAATTCCTGGAAGTTTTGCCTCTCTTCTGTAATCCCCGTCAAATTTGCTTGGATATTATTCAGTGTCATTCCTGAATGTCTTTCTCACTATCATTCGATACCATCCCTGAATATAGTGATTTACCTTTACTTTCAGTGCCATTCCTGAAAGTTCACAGTCATTTAATGCTGTCTTGGATACTGTGATCCCTTTTATCCAATGCTTTCTTGGATCTCTACCTTTCTCACATTTATCTGATGCTTTCTCAGATGCCGTGATTTGTACCTCTCATTCAAAGCCATTATTGAATGTCTGGTTTCTTTACCATCTGATGCCTATCCGGATGCCTCCCTCTTTCTGATGTTTTCAGATTGAGTCTGTGTTCACTTTATCTAAAGCCGTTATTAGATATTGTGATTTATACCTTTCATCCAAAGCCATTATTGGGTGATTGGTTCCCTTGCATTCAATGTCATTCCTGAATATAATCTTTGTTCACATTCATCTAAAGCTATTATTAGATATTGTGAGTCTTATCTTTCATTCAAAGCCATTATTGGATGACTGGTTTCTTTGCATTCAATGCCATTCTTGAATGTAGTCTCTGTTCACATTCATCTAAAGCCATTATTAGATATTGTGATCTATACCTTTCATTCAAAGCCATTATTGGATGACTAGTTTCTCTACCATCTGATGCCTATCCGGATGCGTCTCTCTTTCTGATGTTTTCAGATTGAGTCTGTGTTCACTTTATCTAAAGCCGTTATTAGATATTGTGATTTATACCTTTCATCCAAAGCCATTATTGGGTGATTGGTTCCCTTGTATTCAATGTCATTCTTGAATGTAATCTTTGTTCACATTCATCTAAAGCTATTATTAGATATTGTGAGTCTTATCTTTCATTCAAAGCCATTATTGGATGACTATTTCCTTTGCATTCAATGCCATTCTTGAATGTAGTCTCTGTTCACTTTCATCTGATGCCTTCTCAGATTTAATATTTCATCTCATTCTTATCTGATGCTTTCTCACGTTTTATTTTGTACCCTTCATTCAAGGCCATTATTGGATGACTGGTTTCTTTGCATCCAATTCCTTCTTGGATCCCTGCTTTGTTCACTTTATCTAAAGTCGTTATTAGGTATTGTGATTTATACCTTTCATTCAAAGCCAGTATTGGATGTCCGATTTCTTTTACCATCTGATGCCTATCCAGATGTATCCCTCTTTCTGATGTCTTTCAGATCGGGTCTTTGTTCACTTTATCTAAAGCCGTTATTAGGTATTGTGATTTATACCTTTCATTCAAAGCCAGTATTGGATGTCCGATTTCTTTTACCATCTGATGCCTATCCAGATGTATCCCTCTTTCTGATGTTTTTCAGATCGGGTCTTTGTTCACTTTATCTAAAGCCATTATTAGATATCGTGATTTGTACCTTTCATTCAAAGCCATTATTGGATGACTGGTCTTTTTTTTTTGCATTCAATGCCATTCTTGAATGTAGTCTCTGTTCACTTTATCTAAAGCCATTATTAGATATCGTGATTTGTACCATTCATTCAAAGCCATTATTGGATGATTAGTTTCTTTTGCCAATCTGATGTCTTTCCGGATGTGTCTTTCTCTGTCTTTTCTGGCTTTTCTTGAAGATCCCGTTTGAACTCTTCAGTATAAGAAAATCCCAGAAAATCTTTTGTTGATGTTTATCCTTTTATTTCAAATTGATCCCCAGAAGAGATCATGTCTTCTTTCTGTTTCCATGCCCAGTAAAGAGTGTACTTTCATTTCCCCAGTGTCGTCCGGTCACCTATAAACCTTTCATCCATCTCCTTAGACTTTTCCTCAGTGAAGAGCACCTCTCTGGCTCCCGTCCCCAGTGAGGACCCGTAGGACTTCCTCTTTATGTTTCTATCCCCGGTGCATCCTTTGAGTTCCCCCATTGATTCTCTTTTGTTGATCGATCTGTATCCCCAGTGAGTCTTTCTCGTGGATACTAACCTTCTTCTTGCTTCCCCAGTGAAGCTTCCCCGCGGTTGTTAGCTCTTCCTTGGTGTCCGGCTTTGTCTGCATTTTTGCATCTTGCATGGCATCATATCATCATATTAGCAGCATTGCACGTCTTTGTATCTAAGGGCAAAATTTTCGGTTTGCTATATTTAAATACCTTTTACCCGGATGTCCCGAGGATCATCGTTCCTCGTGCCATTCGGTGAAGATTTTTAAATAGGGGCAACTGTTGTACCCCAAATTTTTCCCTTAGATCCATTGATCTTTTGCATATTATATTAGGTCAAGCATTCCGCATAGCTAACCCGTTTTAGCAGGATTTTGCTTGTGTTTGTTTCTTTTTTTTATCAGGTTTGCCTTGAGGAGATTCAAGGAGTAATTGATCAAGGTCTTTTGGATGGAGCATTAAATCAAGCAAGTCCCTAGGAGATGTCTCCCTAACCCTAACCCCACCATGACCAAATTTCTACTCATTTTATCTACCCTCATTTGTCACCTTCATTTTCTAAACCTATTTCACTAATCTTTTCATTTTATCAACTTTATTCCAATTGTTCAATTTAATTCTCCTAAACCTCATTTAATACTAATCATTGCCAAATCCATTATTATTTATTTTTCCTAATCACCTTTGCTTATGCAAGACCATTTTATTTCCTAAGCCTATGTTTCATAACCCATCGTGACCAAAAAGAAAGGAGAGAAGGTGTTACAAATGATCAGAATTATCTTCATTGCCAAGTGGCCAATAGGAAGCAAGAATGAATATGTTGACTTTTCAACCCAAGCATCAGCCAATGGAAATGTGCCAAATTGGAAAGGAAGAACTCAACATTATTTGAAATCCATCCGTTCACAAAACCATTCAATCCTTGGCACAAAACTATTTTGAACTCTCCAAAGACCATTCCCTTTTGAGCTCTCTCTGCTTGGTTCAATAAAGTTGGTTATGAGGATTTGCTAGTTTAAGCATTCACACTGCCACACCCTGCATTGCCTGCGAAATGTTTGTAGCATTGTCCCTATCGGTTTCCACTACTATTGTTTGTTTGTTTAACATCAGGAGTGTATCCCAGAAGCAATGCTCAATTTGATGTTTGACCCTGCAATCTCTGAGTTTTGATACTGCAAGGAGCGTTTGTCCCCGAGAGCTAAACCACTTTGAATTCTAACGTTACAAACCCTACCCATTACTTTGCCCACCAAGTTTTGAAACGTAACCCGACCCATCAAGCAGCCTATAAAAAGAGCTCGTCTGCAGCTCTCAAGACATCAACATTACATCAACAACTTTCACAGAAACACTTCTCACAAAAACATCTTAAGTTATCAAAGCTTCTGGTGCACGAGCAAAAGAGAGGAAGGGTGGTTTCAGCAATCTGGTTCAAGAAGCTCATCACAAGGTTGAGAAACAGTGGACTTGCTCCACTAGGTATCACCTTATCTCTTTCTATTTTTTATGCATGTTGATTGTGTAATACGTATATGCACCATGCTGATTATCATTTCCATTCCACTACTGTCCGGTTTTATGGTTGTTTTGCTTCATGTTTGAATATCATGCTATCATATGCTTTCTGTTTGATTATCGTGTTGCTGTGAATAATCATCATGCTGGTTTTCATTTTGTGTGATTTAATCGTGTTCGGATTCGTCTGGTTTTGTTCGTGTTCGTGACATGAAATAAAATGTATGAGAACTTGGTGGCGCTCGCCACATTTGGTTTGGTGGCTCCTGCCACATAGTTTTAATATATAATAATCACTACTCACCACATAATAATATATAATATATCATACTCACCAGAAAAATATTAAAAAAAAAAGGAAAGAAAGTCATGGTGCCAGCCATGCCATGTATGGCGCTGGCCACCCCTCCCCATGACTTTATGTGGCGCAAGCCACCCTCCCTTTAAGGGAATAGGTGGCGCCAGCCACTCTTTAATGTGGCACTTTTTTTTTTTATTTTGTTGTTTTTTTTAACTATTATTTTCCATTTCTTTTCTATGCTTTTTCATAACAAAACAAATAATAAACTCTTTTGCTTCTCATTTCTTATTTTTTTCAATTGTGTTCTTGAATGTTAGAAGCATTTCCTTAAGTATGCTTTAATTTATGATGACATTTGAACATTCATGTACGAACTTTACCATAAATTCTTGTCTGTACTTTTTGTTTCTGGTTGCTATGTTACACGATTCCAATGCTTTATTGTTCAAACTGTGAGAATATCTTTGCTGCTATGTTTGATGTATCCATGTGCTACTGTTTTTAATTGAATTACTGTGGAAGCATGCTGTGATGTACTAAACTTTGTACCCCTGATTCTAACAAACACTTGCCATGAGAAGGTTGTTTGCTTTTGTTCTCTGTTTGAAATCACATGAGTTAAATTCTTTCTTTCTGTTTGCTTTCCACGTTATGGTTGCCATGCTTGTGTAACTATTGTTTGTGAATTGATTCTTCTATGAATGTATTTGGTTTGTGAAGTTCTGCCTCTGACTTTATCATAACTATTGCCATGCAAGTTTGTGTTGCTTTGCTACCTGTTAATGAACAACATGTTTTCAAATGCCTTATTTCCAATTATGAATGCTTCTCTGCCTTATATGTTCATTGCATGACCACTTGCACTCACTGTCTGATATGTCTACACTTATGGTTAAATGCTCACTATTTGCTATGTTCATATTTATGCTACACTTTATGATCACTTGCTTACCACTTGCTATGTCCACATTTATGTTCACTTCTGATCACTCACTCACTGTTTGCTATGTTTATTTTTTTAGTACATTTCATGATTATTTGCTTACTGTTTTATTGAACTCTTATATATTTCGTATACTTCAACTCTTTGTAACTCTTATTTATAAGATGTTATTTCCCCCATTCCAAAGGAAAGTCTCTCTATTGACTTCATGTCATAGATAGCTCAAATACCCTGTTAACCTCAAACCATTTCACGAGAGATAGCTATTAATCTCTTCTCCTCTAAGACAGTCTAACCCTTCACAATCCTTTCACAAGAGATAGCCATTAATCTCTTTCTCCTAATCGATTAATCCTTATTAGCTTTGATTTCAATCTTCTCACCCTACTTTCCCTTGGAACCTTGACCACAATCAAGTGTTCTTCACCCCATATTGAGGTGAACTACGGTTGCTCTGATTCTTTAGTCAGATACGTAGGCACAAGATGCGACGTCTTGGCGAGCAAACTTAGTGTACATACCCTTAGGTCTTTGCCTTAATACAGATTTCTCTTAGCAAGCAAACATAGAATAACACAAACAAACAAGAGGTTCCCGTAGAGTACTACGGATACTTAGGGTGCTAATACCTTCCCTTTGTATAACCAACCCCCGAACCTTAGATCTCCCCCTTTAGGTTTTTTAACGATCTTGAACCTTTCCTTTGGATAAATCAAAGTCGGTTGTAAAAGAAAATGGTGCAAGTTAATTAATAGCTTGTTATCCGATTCTCACCGCAACAGACCGTCATCCAGGAAGTTTCAAGCGCTGACCTGTTCAGATACCGCCTTCAACTTGGCCTGAGTTTAGTTTGCCACGCAACTACTCTTCACCGATTGTATCTACTGCTATGGTTGGTCAGACTGCTATGCCTGTCTTTCAAGCTCCTGTTTTCACCGAGCCCAGGCCTGTGGTCCATGCTGTTCCACGGACTATTCGAGCTTCTTTCGAGAATCCCATCTATGAGTACAATGCTGCTAGTGCTCAGGGTGAAGAGCGTGAAGACCTTGTTGAACCTGAAGTTGTCCGAGAGCAGTTTCAGAGCATAGAGAAGAGACTCAAATTCGTTGAGGGTACTGATTTCTTTAATGTGGATGCAGACAACATGTGTTTAGTATCTGACCTTGTTATACCTCCTAAGTTCATAACTCCAGAATTTGTGAAGTATAAGGGCCACTCTTGCCCAAGAGCTCATTTGGTCATGTATCTTCGCAAGATGACTGCTCATGCCAAAAATCAGAAACTGCTTATCCACTATTTTCAAGACAGCTTGAGTGGAGCCTCACTTAAATGGTATATGAGTCTGGAGCAAAACTCCATTCACTGCTTCCAAGACCTCACAAATGCCTTCATGAAACAGTACAAGTATAACCTCGACATGGCTCCTGATCGCCGTCAACTGCAAAACATGACTCAACATGAGAAGGAATCTTTTAAGGAGTATGCTCAGCGTTGGAGGGAGTTGGCTTCCCAAGTTGAACCTCCTTTGGCCGAGAAGGAATTAACTGGAATGTTCATGGATACCTTGTCCCCATTCTATTGGGAGAAGATGATTGGAAGTGTTTCCTCCAACTTCACTGATTTGGTTACTATCGGCCAAAGACTCGAGGAAGGTCTTAAGAAAGGAAAAGTATCTAAGGCTGTCGAATCTTCCAATGCTGTGAAGAAATCCTACGGGAACTTTCAGAAGAAGAAGGAAGATCAGACCAACGCCGTAATGTTTGAAGTGAGAAGGCCTCGTCCTCAACCTCAGTATGTTGTTCACCCTACTATTGCTGCTGTCACTCCTGCGGTCACTGCTCCATGACCAGCTCAAGCTCCCCAACTTCCGGCTGTAGGACAAAACCAGTACCGTAATAGGAATCATTTTGATCCTATTCCCATGAAGTATACTGAACTGTATCTTGGTCTGGTGGAGCAAGGTTTGATTACCACAAGGCCTCTACCTCTTCCAAACCCTCTTCCAGCTGGATTTAGATCTGATCTCCACTGTGCATTCCATGAAGGTGCCGCAGGCCACGACTTGGAGAACTGCTATGCACTAAAGGCTAAAGTGCGTGAATTGATTAAGACTGGAATTCTCAATTTTCGTGACAATCCCAATGTCCAGGACAACCCTCTGCTAGGGCATGCCAAGTGAAGCTTCAGTAGACTTCAACATGCTATCCTCCTAAAAGCCAGTGTTTCAGACAGGACAGCTCATCCTTGTGTTGATTAGTCACTAGGCCTTTGTTTCTTGTTGTTTGCACTTTCTTTATTTTGTAATGGTTGTTTGCTTTCAAATTATGTTTGTACTTTCACAATTAATGAAATGAGCATTTGCAACTTTTTGATTCAATTCATTTGTGTTTGCCATTTACTTCTTAATGCTTTCTCTTTCAAGAAAAATAAAAATTCTCTTGTCCACTTTCTTATTGATTGTGCAAAGATTGGAAGGAGGTTGATGAAAACGCCATACCCAAATTGCTGTTAGTATGCTTTCAAATCAAAATTTTGCTGACGATGTAAGGCATTGTTTCAACTCCTAAACACTGGAGAAATAAGGAAGTTAACCCCTCTTTAACCCCTTCGAGCCTAGAAGTAGGAGTTTCTTTCTTTACAAATAAAAACCCGCAATCTTAACCTGGAGCAGGGTAGTTCTCATTTAAATTGATTATGCATTCAAATACAAGAGTTTCATGCAAGACGCCTTTCAACAAAAGGGTGCATTCATAAATTTTCCTTCGCACACAACAAGCAAGTGTCGAAGATGTCTTCCAAATCAAACGCCAATGATGGTTCACTGTAATCATTAAGCCAGGCAGTCACTAAAAAAAAAGAAGAAAGAAAGAAAAAAATCAAAATAAAAGCCCGCTAAGTCAAAACCTATGAAGGAGACTTGGGTAAAAATTGGGGCATCCCGCTGGCTGTAAGCTCATATGACACAGTTCGGGCAAAAGTTAGGGATAACAAAAATCATTCAAGAGGTTACCAAAATCCTCAAAGATAAAACGAGTTGACTGAGGTCCTCATGAAAAAACAACAAAATGTTGTGAGAAGCAATGACTGCCATTTCAAAGTCCCTTAACTCCTGAACCATCATTACTATCATCAGTGCGATTCCTAACCTATGGGAATTTCAGTGCATAGTTTGAGTTAGCTGAGCATAAGACTGGAGTTCATCACGTAGATTGGGTGGGTCACAAATAAACTTTGAGCCTTTATCCTTTGTTTCTTAAACCATGAACCAGGCCACGTTATAACCCTCAAAAGACCTAATTGAAGCAAGGTTATTTTGAAAGCATACTACATCAAGGTTGCGTAAACTAACTCTAAAAAATCTTTACAGATCATCTATTTTGGCATCACGCCTTGTGCTTTACCTTTCACTTTAATGTCTTGAACCACCGTGTTCTGACCAGTATCCCATATACTTTGCACCTCTTTCAAAATGATTTTGATTTCAAAAGTTGCATGAACTTTGCATTTACCATGTTTGTACAAATACTTTTGTTTGCAAACTAGATTTCTTCTTAAGGAATTTTCAAGCAGTTAAGAAACTTGGTCGGTGATCCAATTAGGGGCAAGTTCCTTCCATATCCTGTTGAGAATCAGTTCAAGATTTATGGTTTAATGGCGACTTCTCAGAATTGGTTTATTTAGAAGATACTTCAAGACTCATACTGGGGCAAGCAATCCCAGTGTACAGTAAAAACAATCATCTTTCAAGACTTAGACTGGGGCAAGCTTTCCAGGAGCACCATGAAACGGTCATTTCCAGACTCACACAAACTGAAGCAATGATCAGTTCATCTACAATAATCAGCTAATCTGGGGCAGTTTACCTGAAGAATCCCCAAGCAACGCTTTATCCTTCCTACAAGGATCATCAATTTGGATACAGTTTACCAGTGTGGCAATGATGTGCTCAGCAGTTTAACCATCTGATGCTTTTCCGGATGTGCCTCTCTTTCTGATGTTTTTCCAGATTGAATCTTTTGTTCTGATGTTTTTCCTGAACCTATATAATGTTTTTCCAGATATTTGCCTTGTTATTCTGATGCTTTTCCGGAATGACATTGCTTTCACCATCTGATGCTCTTCCGGATGTGTCTTTCTCTGTCTGATGTTCTTCCAGATTGAGTCTTTTGCTCCTGATGTTTTTCCAGAGCATTTTTTGTGTCTATCTGATGCTTTTCCGGATATGACCTTGTTTATCTGATGTTCTTCCAGATATAATGTTGCTTATCTGATACTCTTCCGGATATGTCTTCAAAACCCTTTTCCCGTACATTTAATGCTCTTCTAAATGTTTCGGATGTATCTTTAGAATTCTTGTCTTCATCTAATGCTCTTTTGAGTGTCTCTGTTGTCAATTTGTTTCCCAGAGTTTATTCAATGCTTTTCTGAATACCTCTGATGTTTGCTTGTCTCATGTATTTCCCAGTTTTTCTCCTCGCCCCATTCAATGATCTTCTGAATGTCGTGACTCTTTTCCAACCATTTCCATTCATGGATGGTGACTTTTGATTCCCCAGTGGAGACCATTTTTTCGGTGCTACTTCCATTGAGGATCTTATGTTATATTTTCTTTCTAAAGTGTCAGCCGGTCACGCTTGAACCATTTGCTCAGTCACTTTAGACTTTCCCCAGTGTGGTTGTCATCCCCAGTGAGTGATTGCATCTTGTGTGGACTTTGTCCCTGTCTGCTTTCGTTCTTGTCTGCATTTTGCATTTGTCATTCCATCATTTTCATCATATTAGAGTTCATGGCATGTCAGCATTTGCATGTGTGTTGCTTGTCCTTAGCATCTGCATCCCATCTAAGGGCAAAATTTTCGGTTTGCTATATTTAAATACCTTTCACCTTGATGTCCCGAGAATCTCCATTCCTCGTGCCATCAGGTAAAGCTATTTAAATAGGGGCAAACTGTTGTACCCCAAATTTTACCCTTAGATTCTTTAATCTTTTGCATATCATTATAAGTCAGCATTTTTTTTTGCATTTTAGCTAAAACATTTCATTGATCATAATCATGTACTTTTTGTCAATTTTATTCTTCTTTTTTATTTAAAAAAAATAAACTAAAACTTGTTTTATTATCTTATGATTTATCTAGAATTAATTTGGTTAATTTTGTTTTAGTTTAGGTTATAATATAGTTTTCAGCTTAGCTTAATTTCAATTTAGTTTAGTTTATATTTAATTTAATTTATTTTCAATTATGGCTTAATTTCTAACTTTAGTTTAATTTTAATTTTAGTATAGCTTTTATTTTCATTTTAGATTAGTTTTAATTAGATAACTTTAATTTTAGTCTAATTTTAATTAATTCAATTTTTATTAACTTAGTTTAATTTTATTTTCTTTTTAATTTTAATTCTTATTACAGTTTTATTTTTATCTGCATTTTAAGTTTAATTTAATTTAGTTAATTTAATTAATTTTCTAGTTTTACAAAAATACAAATTTAAAAAGAAAAACAAAAGTCCAAACAAGTCCATTGACCAAAACTGATACAAGCACGCTCCAAAACTCTGCTCTCATCAAACTAACACCAAAACATGAAAACAACATCACACTGCACCACACCTTCTTCATTTTAGCAACAAAAAAACCTGCACCAAGAAAATGACTTTTAGAAGCAATCCAAATTTGAACAAACCCTGCCACAACAACCAACAACAAGCTGCAGAATCTGAGCTTTGAAAGTGAGACATCATCACAACCAGACAAAACCTTGTGTACCTCTAAACTTAATTCACAAGTTTGATTATTTGTAATAGAGATCATAAAAGGGGAGTAACAGCAACATTGAGAGGGGACTTCCTCGGCAGAAAAGAAAAGAGAAAAAAAACCAGAGCACTATTGAAAAAACCATTCCTCCCTCACAGTACAAACGATATCTTTCCCTCTCAGTACAAAACACACCCCATCACCATGGGATAACCTCATCATTTTAATACTCACATCATTTACACAAATCAATGCTCCACTCTTCACAACTTCAAAAAACAGTTTCTATCCTTATGCCAAAGAACTTCCATGAAACACTCACTATAAGTAGCATTCGACTCCATCATCAAACATCAAACCTTCATCACCTAAAAACACCCTCCATCATAGACCAACTTACACTCACCTTCATCAATATCCCGACCTCTTCGCACAAGCCGTGAACACTGCCTCTGTCACATCTGTAGCACAACACTTCACAACCCAACCTCTTCCCACTCTATTTTCGAACACAACCGAACTCGTAGCAGTTCACCTTCATCGAACCTTGACCATCTCACTTCCGTTGCAACCAATAACACATAACTTCAAAACCATTCCAACCACCATCGACCTCCTCCCTTCACCACTGCCTTTCATCGACCACCAAACTCCTTACATCTTTGCCAACCTTCACTGCTACAACATCACAAACCCTGATCCTTCATGTTCTTTCTCAATCACTACACGGCAACATAACTCTCATACCATCTCTCCCACCATAAAGTTCCTCACGAAACACCCTGCGCCTTGTCCTAAACCTTCCACCAACACTGATCTGATTCAACAAAACCGAACAATAATCGCCGATTGGAGAAGCGAGAGGAAACACGTGAAACCAAGCGAGATAAATAGGGAGTGAATCAAAGTAAGTCACCAACGCGAGCAAAAACGGAAAGGAAAAAGAAGAGCGAATCGTGCATAGACGAGAGTTGTTGACGAGTTGGTGGTGGTTGTAAGATTTCTTGCATTCGTTTTGATTCTTAATCTTATGTTTGAAGATAAGTTATTCTCGTGTTATTCTTCAATGCGTAGGCAGATGTTTGATTAGGTTTTGCTTGCTTTGTTTGGCTGACCCGACCCATGGCCTCAGCATACTCTCAGATGGGCCTTGCACCAACTTTGTTTTTGTAATTCCTGGCCCAGTATAGTTTATCTAGTTTGTAGTTGGATTAATTATATAGTCTTAATTAGATTTAGTTAGCTAATTACTATTTTTTTGTTAGAATTTAATTAGCTAGTTTTAGATAATTAGTTTTTAATTAGATTAGAACTTAATTGGTTTTAGTTAGAAATTAGTTTAATTAATTTTTAAATCAGAATTTAGAATTAAGTTTTAGTTTTAATTAGTTAATTTTAATTAAACTTATCTAATTAGTTAGTTTTAGTTCAATTAATTTTAGTTAGAATTAGTTTAGCTAGAATTTTTAGTTTAATTAGTTTTCTTTATTAGAATTAGCTTTTAATTAGATTTTAATCCATATTAGCTTAATAGTTTAATTAACCTTTTAAATTAGAATTTTGGTTTATTTTTGAATTTTTGTTCATTTTAGATTTTATTTTAATTTAATCTTGACAGCTTGCACCTTTTACTTTAATTAATTTGTGATATTCATCATGAGTTTATTTCTCTTCAATTTTGACTGTGATTAGATCCTGGTTTTGTCGTCCTATATTTTGAGCTTTGACTTGCATGAGTACTTGTTGTATACATGTTGCTATTCATTTTATTCTTGATATCTAAGTTTCTTCTGTTGCTTATACCTTCATTCCAAAGGAAAGGATCCTTCCCCGTTGACTGTCATGTCATTTAGGATAGCCTTGCCCATCATTCCCTTATCTCACGCCGCCGCGCGATCGAGACTTGCCTTCCCATTTTACCTAGCCTTAGGTTTGGAGTCGCCGCACTCCACGTAGGTGTCTTGCTGTCAGACCCTACTTTCCCTTGGAACCTTGACCACTGTCAAGAGTTCTTTACCCCATTGAGGGGAACTACGGACGCTCTGATTTCTCAAGTTCACTTTGAGAATACGTAGCCATAAGATTGCGACGATCCTAGCGAGTCACCTTTTTCTTTCGCCACCTTTTTGTTTTTCTACCTTTTTCTTTTTCCACCTTTTTCCTTTACATCCAATGCCTTCTTGGATTTCACCTTTTCTTTTACTTCTCTTTTACCCCGTAGTGAGGGGAACTACGAATGCTCTGATTCCATTCCCGTCAGGATACGTAGGTGTAGCGAGTGATTTTTGGATGTGGTTGCGAAGCACGATCGCTCTGGTACTACAGTTCGATTCATTTTTTATCCTATTAAAGCTGATGAAGGAAGGGAAATAGATGTCTCCAACTAACCCTGCTTGCATACTGAGGTTAAACAGCGGTCTGTTAGGTTACAGATGCTACAAAGATTCGGGGTTTCTCTTAGGTTATTTTGTTGACGAGGGGTGCTTTAGGCTATCAGTTAAGATGTCAGGACGAATATATATGAAAGTATGGGATTTTGGGTTTTTGTTTAGTGTGCTAGCTAAGATTTTTCTTTTAATCTTATGCCTACGTATTCCCGTTTACCGAAACAGGGAAATCAGAGCGTTCGTAGTTCCTCCTATTCTATGGGAGGAAATGGTTGTTTTGGTGTCTTGTTCAAAGCCTAAGACGTGAAGCGAAAGGTGGTTTGTATCTTGTTCAAAGCCCAAGATGTGAAGCTGAAGAGTCTATTTGTATTTTGTTTAAAGCTCAAGATGTGAAGCTAAAAGTGTTGACCTTAGAGAGAATTTGTCATCTCTAAAGAGGGGTTTGTCTGTTACGACTGTTTATAAAGGAGAATTACTTTAACCGGGATGTGTGAATCCGGCAATGCCATAATTTCATTTATAGGTGATTTCAACCTGAAGGAGAAGACTTTAACTCAGTGTAGAGTAATGCCATCTTTCCTTAGGAATTTCTCATACTAAAAGAGGGACATTGACATGGATGTAGATGATCCAGAGGCTTGCCGCTTACAGCAGTTAGATGGAGGGGAAGGAGTTGTTGATGTTTGTGTACTGTGAACGAGGCACAGCTTTAATGCTAAAAGGTTAATTGGATCAACCAATGGTTTTCTTATACAAAGCCTAAGAGGAGGCTAATATGTGTCTCGTACAAAGCCCGAGAGAGAAGCTAAAAGGTTTTGACTCAACGAGGGAATCTTTTGGTATCTCGTATAAAGCCCGAGATGGAGGCTATTTGACTCAACAAGAGAGTTTTTGTATCTTGTACGAAGCCCGAGATGGAGGCTGAAGGTTTGTTTGGCTCAATAAGAACCTTTTTGTATCTCGTATACAGCCCGCGATGGAGGCGAAAGAGGTGATTGACTCAACGAGGGAGTCTCTTATGTGTCTCGTACAAAGCCCGAGAGAGAGGCTAAACGTTGTTTGACTCCGCTGGGGAGGATCATTGTACAAAGCCCAAGAGGAGGCTATTGTAACTGGAGAAGGATCATTATACAAAGCCTAAGAGGAGGCTGTGGCGACTGTTCAGTTAAGTGACAGGTCCAGTATGTTGATTTAAAGAGAAAATCAGTTCTTATATGAGCAACACTGTACTCGAGGATTTGATTTGAGGATTCGGGTCATTCCTGTTCTTTAAGGAAGCGGGAAATCTGAAGGGCATTGAGACTGTCCAAGTCTACAGGTTTCATCTCCTAGCTTTGAGAGGAACTTGAGAATGTCTTTGAGACTCAAGGAAATTAGACTGTCCAAGTCTAGAGTGTCATCTTTTGTACTGTACTTTGAGAAACAGTAGTAGACTCTATGAAAGGACTGTTCTATACAGATGACTAAGTTCTGTTCCTATACCTCTAGGAGGTCGTCGGGACAATTTGTACGAAACCCAAGAGGAGGCTGGAAACTTTTAAGAAGCCGAAGGGTCCTTGTACGATGCCCAAGAGGAGGCTATCATTCCCGGAGGAAGAGATCATTATACGAAGCCTAAGAGGAGGTTGTGAATACTTCTAAGAAGCCGACGGGTCCTTGTACTAAGCCCAAGAGGAGGCTACGATTGCTTTTAGGAAGCCTGTGGGTCCTTGTACGATGCCCAAGAGGAGGCCGATGCTTTTAAGAAGCCCGTGGGTCCCCAAACCCCGAAAAATTCAAGGCAAGCTATTCACAAGGAATAGATCAAGTCAGGAAAGTTCGAGAATTTGGAAGAAACTCAAAGATGCCATTCACGGAGAATACATTCATCTTTGGGAATAGAGTTTCTTGACAATTCCTAATGAGGACAGCCGAAGAGAAGATTGTATCTGGTGATCCTATTGGGGATCTAGTTGTCTATTTCTACGAATAAACGAAACGGCGTCACCTAGTTCTAGACGTAGTTGCCGGGAAAACTCGAAATATCTATACTATTATTACACAGTTGATATGAGTTTATGAAAGAAGACTTACAGTGAAACAGCCCCATAATACAGTTATATGTATATGAAAGCGGTAAATGAAAGCAATAACCACTTACTCGGTTGTAGAGCTTCCGTGCTGTTTGGTTAGTTGTTCAACAAAGAAAGATTGAAAACAACAGTATATTTCAAAATCAAAGGAGAAAGTGCTTTGAAAAAGAAAGATTTGGGGCTTAAAGCTCAAGGAGAGGCCCAGGGTTTTATCAGTGAGCGCACTGTTTGAATTTGTACAGAGGGACTTATACAAGTGACTGTGGCCCAAAATTTGTTTTCTGTACAAAGGGATGGGTCTTACACTCTCTCAAGAGGCCCAAAAGGTTTAAAGAAAAATAGTGGGGCTTATAACACGAGGGTAGGCCCAGTTTGACTTTTCGTTTAAAAATGGCGATCGTGCCGAGGTTTTCTTTTAACGCAGAGGGACTTATACAATAAGTGAGACCCAAAATGTTTTGGTTAAAAGGGGGTTGGGTCTTACACTCTATTAGAGGTCCAAAAAGTTTTAAATGGGTCTTATAGCTCGAGGAGAGGCCCAAAAGGTTATTTTTCAAAAGGCGACGATCGCGCCGTTTGTTTTTGACGGTATCGGGGCTTATACAATACACTGAGGCCCAAAAATGGTTTGGTCAAAAAAGGATTGGGTCTTACACTCTATTAGAGGCCCAAAGTGTTTTGAAAATGATTTATGAGGGTTGAATTAATCTAAAAACCCTAATTTGTTTTCAAAAATGTATTTAATTGAATAAAAATTCAATTAAAATGATCAAAATTGTTTAACATATGGAAAACAAATTGTGATCTTGGATTAATGCTTCAAAAATTAAGTATTGGCCTACAAAATAATTAGAAGTCATTAAAAGTTGCAAAATCAAGGTGGAAAAAATATTTTAAATGTCAAAAACAATTAAAACATTAATTCTTTGCAAAAATATCAATTATACAAAATAAATAATATTTTTGGGATTTTTTGGGAAAATAAAATATTTTAACATTTTTGTGAATTATTAAAAAAAGAATCAACTCAAAATCATTAAAACTCAGAGAGAAATTAATTTTTGAATCAATTAAATAAAATCACAAAATTCAAATATTCAAATTTTCAAAAAATGGCGCCAAGAACACACCAAGAACACGCGCGTGTTCTGGGTTTACCCAGATTTGCATTTTCTCTCCAATCTCACTGAATACTTAATCATATCATGTAATCCACATACCAATCAACTCATTTCAACCTCACGATCGTGTCTATGCTATTTAATTTCATTTAAATTAAACATATCACAAGAAATCACGAGAAATCCTCAAGAACCCTAATTTCTGCATGAAGGCTAGGATTTTTGATACACGATTCAAACAATGCAATTAATTGAGGGGAAACATTCCATGCATGATTATGAACATATGGCCAAATTATTGTGCAGCAAAAATTGCATGGATCATAGAGTTAGAAGAGCTCATGCTTACCACTTGCAGCTGGTGATCGTGATTTGTGTTGGAGGTGTTACAGCTAGGTTCCAATGATCTGGATAGCTTCCCTAGGTGCCATGGAGTGTGTATGGATGCTTGGAATGGATTGAAATGGTTTGGAGTTGAAGATGGTACCTCAACTGCAAAACTGTCAAGAACTTGAGCAATTGGCTGGTGATTTTGTGAAATCTGTGTTCCAGATGTTATGTGAGTGTTTGGATCACTTCTATATGATGTATGTGAGGTGTGTGTGTGATTGGTTTGATTGGAAAAGCTCTCAAACTCAAAACCCGATAGTGACTTGCCTTAGAAGGCAAAATTGGAGTGAAAGAAGAGATTTTAAGGAAAGCATCTGTTTGATGGCTTTGGTGTACTTAAACTGATCACAATTGAGCTCTATTTATAGTAGAGCAAGTTTGTTTTGGGATCCACAGTGAATGGCAACTGCAGCAGAGGTTTGGCCAATGTTGTCCAATGGAAATCCAAGTCTCCTCTAGCCATTGACTAGAGGTTAGGGCACAGGGCTGTGGTTCCCTTGGTCTTGGATAAGTCTTGACTGAATTCAGTTGAGAATGGCTCAGTCCATGCCACCTTGATGCTTCCATTGAATGCTCCAATCCAAAATTGGAGTCTTGTCCCTATTTTGGCCATTCTAGGTTCAACATGCTATTTCTTGTTCCAAAGACTTTGGAGGCTTGGCTCAGTGATTGTCCCCTTTAGATTCAATCCTCAGAGGTGTCCAAGTGGATAGGAGCATTTGGATTTGTCTGATTTTGGCAAATCGAGCAAAAATGCAAATTCTGCCTTGCCTTGGCAGATTTCAGCAAGGCAACTTTCCAATGTCATATCTCATGACTCAAATTGAATTTGGTAGTGTTCTTGGCCATTTTAGAAAGCCCTTACATGATACAACAATTGTTTGAACATATTTGGTTTTGATATCTTTTGAATCCAAGTGAAAAATCCCCCTACATTTGGCAAAAAGTAGGGTAAAATCTGACTTAGTGAAATTTTCACTAAGTGTTGGAACAAAGTGACTTTTCTTGATTTTGATCACTCCATAACTCAAAATCCACAATGAATTGAAATTAGGTCTAGTTGAAGTTCTTGTAGAGGGCAATGATATCTACAAATCAAGCCTTGGATGGGAGAAAATGGCTTTGTGGTTTAGGAGTTATGACCCTCCAAAGTTGGTACCCTAGCCACTTTATTTTTAACTTAGAAAATTTTCTAAGTTTTTTATGGTTACCCCATTTACAAGTTACCCAACTTTTCTTGATTTTTCTTGATGAATGATGATTCAAATCATACATTAACATCATTTTAGGGTTAAAAATCCATTTTGGTAAAAAATCTCAAAAAGTCAAAGTTGACTTTTGTGCACAGTTGACTTTTTATCAGATGAATTCCAAACTGTGCAATTCTTCAGGAAATCATGTCCTTGACCTAAATAAAACTTGATGGACATGTTCCATGGGTGTCATAGGGTATATTGATGCATGTCATAGGGCTTGGGAGCATGTCCTGGTCAAAAGTCAAAATTACAGTTGACTTTTTCCTTAAAACCCTAACTGTGGTGCAGATGAAATTGAGACTTGTTGCTCAAGCTTCTTGGATTAATTCATTGTTGCAAATGGATCAATATAGTTCATTAGAGACCCTCAAACCCTCTCTTGAGGTCTTGGCTCATGATTTGCCCTAAAAGTCAACTTAGGGGTGAATTAGGTCAAGAAACCCTAATTCCTGATTTTTGATGAATGCATCCCCTGAGGCAAAATTGACTTGATAATTGGGTCCATGAGGTTCCATGGAGTATATTAGGTTATGTTTTGGATCATTGGCCTGTGCCCAGATGAAAAATTTCCATCTGGAGGCCCTGGTCGACCAAAACCCTAATTTGGTGACACTGTCGATCTTGAGACTTAATCCACCTAGAAGGGAGCAGCCTTGTGCTTAATCCTTGAAGTGGGAGTCCTTTTGATCCATTGTGGATGTTTGAGAGGTTAGAAAAGTTGAAGATCATGTCATTCCTTGATTGATCCTTTGTCTAAAGCTCTGAGAGGGCTTGAAACCCTAATTTTTTATTGTAGTGGATGCTCACCCATCTTTGGGGAGACTGATGAAGTATGATGGTTCCTCCATATTGTGATGATGATTTTCACAATGATGGGAAATCTTAGTGGTCAAAATTTGGGGTATGACAGATGCCCCTATTTAATCTTCTTGGACACGAAGGTGTGAATGACGAAGGTATTCGGGCATTCGGGGTGCAAGAGGATTAAATATCGGAATACCCAAAATTTTGATGGTGGTTATGAATGGTAGCTTACGCATTCATCTTCTTTAGCTAAGCAATGATGCTTAGAAAAGTTAAACTTCCCTTTGATCCTGGTCTTCAGCCAAGGAACTGGTCTCAATTTCTAAAATAAACTTCCCCTCGATCCTGGTTTCCTACCAAGGAACTGGTCTTAGTTTCTGATGTAAACTTCCCCTCGATCCTGGTTTCCTACCGAGGAACAGGTCTTAGTTTCTGATGTAAACTTCCCCTCGATCCTGGTTTCCTACCGAGGAACTGGTCTTAGTTTCTGATGTAAACTTCCCCTCGATCTTGGTTTCCTACCGAGGAACTGGTCTTAGTTTCTTTCGTTAATAAACTTTACTGACAAGGGACGCTATTCGTAGCAGTTTTCCTCAAACTTCTCGCCGAATTTTCCTGGGGAGATGCCATTTGAGTGGAAAAAGTTTCGATGTCAGACTTGCTGGGGAACCCATTCGTCTGAGTTGTAGAGTTGCACAAACTTCTCTGTTGAAGACGCCATTTGTTTCTACTGGGGAAAGCGAGTCTCTTGAGAGGCTGCTTCTGCGTGGGGTCTTTACATCATACTTCTCTCGGAGATCTTCTCGGAGAAATGCCATATGATGTGATCCAATTTTGAGGTGCCGATGACCTTTTCATCAGTGGGTTTTTCGGAGAAAAACTGCCGTACTGCCGAATCTCCAATTTAGGAGGCTTTCTCTCGGGATTTTCTTTAATCTGGGAAAACAAGGATATCATCTTCAATGGCGAAGAGTGATGTTAACTGAGGGCTCTCTGGTCTTTCAGTGGTTCAAGTTATCAAAGTGGTCGAGGACCCAACTTCAATCCAGAAATAAAACTGGAGGAGAGAGAGAATGTTCAGACGTAACACTTCCTGACGAGGAAAGGGCTGACAACTCAATTGAGAAGACTTTTATCACTAGGGGACAAGACCGACTAGAGTGATAGTAATGAAATATGAAATGTGAATGCAAATCAGTAATGCAATGATGCATGTATGTTTATGCTGACAAAACTGACGTGACATACAAACTGACAGGTGAACACGACTGGATACTCGGCCATCGCGGGGCGAAGAAGTACCGTTGGTTCAGAATAGCAATTCCACCTTGCTTTGGAGAGATAGTCCCTGTTGGGAGCTATGTTGGTCGGGCTTAGGAGATAAGAACTCGGCCGAGGGTATCAGATGGGAAAGCCGCATCTGATACAGCTGATCCTTCGTTCAGGCGTACTGGTTTAGAAGGAGTACTTTGATTATGCACTTTGAGGTTCGATTACTTCTGGAGAAGCGACCGATGTTCTTCTGATGTTCAACAGTCAAAAGAAATTGCCGTCTTTATTAAAAAGCAGAAAAAGTTTTAATAAGTAAATTCATTTTTGTTTTATTTCAAGAATCGTTAATCATGTTAAAACACCATTCTGTAAAGCTAAAACAAGTAAGAATTACAAAAAAAAGCACAAGGGCTCAAATTTTATTGATAAGATGGAGATCAGCCAAACGCGTGATTCCAAAGAGTATATACAAAGTTAGAAAATGGTAATTTACAGGGAAAAGGGATACGTTGAAACATAACGACCACTATCCTTCTACCAACTTTGAATTCGGGACATCCTGAGCTTCTGTCGAAGATGACCTTGACTGGAGTTTTCTGGCGGACGATGTAACTGCTGCTGCTGAGGGACTTGCCTCTGTTGAACATAGTTACTTGCCATTATCCCTAATTTTTGCCTGGATTGTACTGTGACATTTCCAATCCACCGGGATGATTTTTTTTTCTGTCTCTAACTTTTGCCTGGACCGCCCTTTCGGGTTTTCAATCCACCGAGACGTTTTTTTTTTTAGTTTAGGCGAAGTATTTCTTGACTACATCAACGTTCGTGGGGTAGGAAAATTCCTCTCCGTCCATGGTTGCGAGTCTCAAGGCACCGCCTGAGAAAGCTTTCGTGACCACATAAGGGCCATCATAATTTGGAGTCCATTTACCTCGCGAATCAGTGAGAAATGACTGGATCTTCTTGAGCACGAGGTCTCCTTTTTGTCAAACGCCTTCTTCATTTTCTGCTGATACAATTGACCATGGCATAGTGCCGTGATTCGCTTCTCCTCGATCAGATTCAATTCTTCGTGTCGGCTTTGACACCATTCAGCTTCGGTGAGCTTAGCTTCCATCAATACTCAGAGAGAAAGGGGTTGCCCCTGTTGAAGTGCGGACAGATGTGCGATAACCGTGAAGAGCAAAGGGTAGCATCTCGTGCCAATCTTTGTAGGTTACAACCATTTTTTGAACAATATTCTTGATGTTCTTGTTAGCCGTTTCTACCGCTCCGTTCATCTTGGGTCGGTAGGGAGATGAGTTATGGTGTTCGATCTTGAACTCTGCGCACAACTCCTTTATCATCTTATTGTTCAAGTTAGATCCATTATCAGTAATGATCTGGCTCGGAACACCATAACAGAAGATGATATTATTTTTAATAAATCGGACCACCACTTGTCGGGTTACATTGGCGAATGACACTGCTTCGACCCACTTGGTGAAATAGTCAATGGCTACTAGGATGAACCGATGTCCGTTTGAAGCCTTGGGCTCAATCATGCCAATCATGTCGATTCCCCATATGGAAAATGGCCACGGGGAAGAAAGAACTTTGAGATGTGATGGCGGTACATGAATTTTGTCGGAGTATATCTGACACTTGTGACACATCCTCATGTACTTGTAGCAGTCGGATTCCATTGTCAACCAATAGTACCCTGCTCTTAAAATTTTTCTCGCCATTGTATGTCCATTGGCATGAGTGCCAAAGGACCCTTCGTGAATTTCTTTCATAAGCATTTCTGCTTCTGGTCTGTCGACGCATCGGAGCAAGACCATGTCAAAATTTCTCTTATAGAGAGTGTCACCGCTCAGGAAGAAGTTTCCAGCCAATCTTCTGAGGGTTTTCCTATCTTTCCTGGATGCCCCAGGTGGGTACTCCTGTTTCTGAAGGAAGCATTTGATATCATGATACCAAGGTTTGTCGTCTATGACTGCTTCAATCGTGAAGATGTAAGCGGGCCTTTCAAGGTGCATTATGTCGATCTTAGGTAGGTCGTTCCATTGACCTACACTAATCATGGAAGAGAGAGTGGCTAATGCATCAGCCATGTGATTCTCCTCATGAGGGATATGATGAAACTCGACTCTGTTAAAGAAGGGTAACAACCTTCTTGCATAGTCTTTGTAAGGAATCAGTCCTGATTGGTATGTGTTCTAATCTCCTTTTATCTGATTGATAACCAGAGCTGAGTCGCCGTATACATCCAAGTTTTTGATCCTTAAATCAATTGCTTCTTCGAGACCCATAATACAAGCTTCGTATTCGGCCTCGTTGTTTGTACACTTGAACGTAAGTCGAGCGGTGAAAGGAATGTGGGTACCCTGAGGGGTAACAATGATTGCCCCAATTCCGTTTCCATAATGGTTAACTGCTCCGTCAAAGATTAGTCCCCATTGGGGACCTGGTTCTGGCCCTTCACTGGGTAACGGTTCATCGCAATCTTTCATTTTTAGATACATGACATCTTCGTCTGGGAAGTCAAACCTGATTGATTCCTAATTGTCAATCGGTTGATGAGCCAAATGATCGGCTAAAATACTTCCTTTAACGGCTTTCTGAGCGTGGTACTCTATGTCATATTCTGATAACAACATCTGCCAACGGGCAATTCTTCCCGTGAGATCAAGTTTTTCGAAGACGTACTTGATTGGATCCATTTCGGATATTAACCAAGTAGTATGACGAATCATGTATTGGCGAAGACGTTTGGCTGCCCAAGCCAAAGCACAGCAAGTTTTCTCAAGCATCGTGTACCGAGTTTCGCAGTCGGTGAATTTCTTGCTCAAATACTAAATGGCAGACTCTTTTTGTTTAGTTTCTTCTTGTTGGCCAAGTACACATCCCATTGAGTCCTCTAAGACTGTGAGGTAGATAATCAGTGGCCTTCCTTCCACTGGAGGTGATAGAATCGACGGATTCAACAGGTATTCCTTAATACTGTTGAAGGCGGTTTGACAATCTTCTGTCCAAACGCAATCCTGGTTCTTTTTGAGTAATTTAAAAATCGGCGCACACGTGGCGGTTGTAATACCCCAAAATTTGCTCTCCCATTTGTCATCATAGCATGGCATTATCATTTATCATATCATATCCATCTCATTAACATTACATTGCATTCAACATAGAAAAATGAAGCATGGCATCCTTCTTACCATCAGGGCATGTGATCAGGTGGAAGGTGGACAATCAAGGAATCATTCAAAGCACAAAAAGATCAATCAAGTTGGCTCTAGGCAAGCCAAGAGGTCTCTCATGTATCATACTATCTCAATTGATCATCCAAAACCTCAAGGAAGTGAGATTCAATGGGAGATTGAAGCACTACATCTTTCACTATGCAAGAGGTTCAAAAATTGAAGGAAAACCCTCAAAAGAGATAGCTCATTGATCCAAAATCATCCTCAAATGGTATATCTCATCATCCTTTAAGAAGGTACACAACATACTCTGAGGAATTTGAAATTGAAGACTGCACATTTTTCTCCTAGGAGGTGGGCACCAAAACTAGGGTTTCCCATTAAATCAGGGAATCTTTGATTTTTTGGACAAAACTTGATGTCATGGTATTCTACATGTTCTTAAGTGTATGTGTATGGAGAATTGCCCCTCAATTGGTTTTGGAGGTGGTTCAATTGGAAGAAAGATAAAAAATCAGGAAATTTGGGGCCAAGTCAAATAATCAGGGGAAAAAAGTCAACTCTTGAATTTTTGAGCCCAAAATCATGAAATTCATGTTACATATGTCCAATGTACAAAATTTGATCAAGAAACTCCAAAGGAATCATGAAAAAATCAAGAGGTGGAAAGTTGCCATTTTTGGATGAAGAAGGGTTACTAAAAATAGCAAGTTTTGGCCATTTTGCATCAGAATTTGAACCAAGGCCATTCAAATTTGGAGCACCAAATGAAAAATCCACTCTGCCTCAATGAAAGATCTTGTTTTAAGCTTCAAATCCATGTGTAGAACATCTCCATTGGATAAAAATTGAGAGAGTTATAGATGATCAAAGTTGAGGGAAACTTGGGCAAAATGCAAGTCAGCTTGGGCAAGTTTCAGGTCACGCGCATGTCATTTCTACAAACACCTGGTGTGCCAAATGTCAAGCTCAATTTCTCCAAGATAAAAGCCTCAAATGGAAAAGTTTTCAACATCAAAGTTGTTCTTTGTAGTGTCATCTTTAATATTGGTGTTGGGAAAATTTTGAATTGATCAAGTTATGAGTGAGTTATAGTGGTCTCAAGATAGGTTGATTAGGCTGAACTTCCATGCATGTCATTTACCATGCCATGACTTGCTTCGTACGCCCACGCACCGGTCGTTTTTCCATCTGTTTATGATGATTTTTAGACATGTTTGAGGTACCTTTTCAACTCAAGTCCAACACCAAAATTGTCCTATGATGCATCCTCAATCCATTGACACCAAGATGATTCATTTTCGTGCCTTGGTCATAAAGGAATCCATGTTCAAACATCACCATCTGCATTGATGCATTGACTGTCATGTGTAGCAGTTCACACATTGTTTTTGATTCAGTCACACCACAAACACTTCACCATCACCAGCTGATTTCTTTTCCTCATTTGCCCAAACATTCTTGCACGTGCTTCCATTTTTGTTACTTCTTACATGAGAAGGGAAATTTGCAAAACTTCCACCACAAGCTACTGCTGCATAATACAACCTCACTCTCATCCTCACTACAAGTGTCATGAGCTTGACCTCACCATAACCCAACCTTGATCACTCGCCCCCTAACTAACTTGACTCAGTTAGTTAGGGTGGACTCATTTAACCATTCCAACTCACCCTAACTCACTCAGTTAACCATCACAGTTCCCCTTTAACCACACTTATATAACCAAATCTCCTTCATAATTTCACAACAACACTTCATTCTCATTTTTCCTCTGAAATTCGCAAGCTCTCTCTCTGAAATTTCTCTTCCTCTCACACGATTTCATCATCATCTACATCTGAATCCATCTTCAAGCTTCAATATCAAGCAGCATTAGAACACACTGAAGCTTGGTAACATTGAAGAGATTGAAGTGTCTTCCACTGCATTTGAATTTCATTAACATTTGCAAGGATTTGTGAGCCTTTATTTGGCCAGTTGAAGATCAAAGAGGAAGCACATTTCTCTGGTTTTCTTTCAACTACAGTTTCCTACATTTTCAGGTTTCAATATCCTAAACTTTCTTGGCACGAGTTACATTCTGTTTAGTTTGTGTTGTGATGATTTGAGCTCACTAAGAGCATTCCTCCATCTGGCTAGTTGATAGAGCTTCTTAGAAGCTTAGATCCAAAATCTAGGGCTAATTTCTTTGCTTCGATTCTCTCTGTTTGTGTGTTGTTTGTGAAAAACAAGCCTAGATTCATGCTCTATGTGACTTCCTGAACATTTTGATGTGCATTGCATAAATTTCTGGAATGTTTGATTGATTGCAGTGCCGGAGAGTGGCCGGAGAAGGTGACCGGAGGTCCCTCTCCGGCCGGTGAGGTTACATTAGGGTTTTGCATGCCAGATTAAGTCACAGCCGTTGATTTCGTTTGATCTAATGCTCACAATGGTGACAGCACATTAAAAATCAAGTGCTATGCATGTGTCATATTTCTGATCTCACTTAAGCATGGTGTGGTGTGGTGCATGGTATGTCATGTGTTCCTTCACGTGTGTTTGTTGATCATGCGAACTTTGACTTTGACTGGACTTGGACTTGATCTAATGGTTGTGAGTGAGTCAAGATTGTTGACTGAGGGTTCATACTTGTTATTGTGTTTGGCGCGTAAATGGACCTATGCAGATTGATAATCACACCCCCCTGTTCCCAAGCCCAATTAATTTGCACTGCATTATTGCTATGTTCATACCCCCTTCCCTTTGCATTTCATTTTAATTTTTCCTTTATTGTACATGTTTCATTTCTAATTTTTAAAAATACCAAAACATATTGGAAAATTCTACAAAAATTCATGTGTATTCTTAAAACATTTAGGAAATTTTTCATGATTTTATTTTCTGATTTTATGACCTTTTTACCCCTGGTCCATAATTTTCTTTGAATTTCCATTTAGATGCATTCTAAGCATGATACTTGAATTTGTTTAATTTTGTTCTTGCTCATTACCAACTGTTTTGACATGATTCTTTTTGCATTGATTCACTAATACATTGAAGCATGTTATATGATTTTTGTTTGATTTTTTAGGTCACTTTATTACATGTCTTGATGCCTATATTTGTACCACTTTGCATGATGTTTCAATTTGACCTAATTGCTTTGTTTGAAGTCATTTTGCTTTGAATTTTGATATGCTATTTTGATATGTGATTCATCTCTGATTAGTGAACTCCAATACCATGTTTTCATAATTTTCATGAGGACATTTGATTTTTGCTTGATGCATTTCATTTAAAGCATTATGACATGTTATGTCATTGTAATCTTTAGTGCATGTTTACATGAATTCTTTTGTGCACATTTGTATGAGCATTTGCATATGTTATGAGCCATTCATATGATATTATAGGTCTTTGATACACATTATAGGTCATCTTTACATGTTCATTTCAATTTGAACTTTGTGCATCATTAACATGTATTGTTTGCACTCTCTTTTTGAACTTTCATTTCAATTCTTCTTATATTACTTCTTGAATGTCTTGAAGTTGATTCATAAATACTTTTGAGATGTTTATAAACCATTTTCCATTTAGTTTCAATTCTGGTTGTTGATTTACATGTTCCATTTATGCATGTCCTCTTCATTTCTTTCCATCTTTCATCTACCCCTTCTTCTTGTAACATGTTTAAATGCTAATGGGTGATGATTATTGCTTATTCACTTGCACTTGCATGATGATAACCATTGGTTTCCATATGATGCCCATTCTGGTTGTGGTTCTAGGATTTGTTTTCTCATTTAATTCTTTTGAGTTTTATGATGCATTACATGTTCTTTTACTTCTTATACTTCTTATACATGTTTACTAACCATGTAGGGGCTTTGGTAAGTTTCAATTGAGTGTGGATAAGGAATCCACATTCAACTTCTATCCGTTCTCTTTTACAATTCCATTTTGTGTTTTGCTAAGCACTTATGTGCTTTCTTTTAATAACTCATCACTTTCCCTTTTTGAATTACAATTCATCTTCTAACTTAGAAGTGAATTGTTTAATTCATTCTTTCTTTAGACTTTAGGTTGAAACCTCACAAACCTTAGGATCACTCCCTTAACTAATCAATTAGGATTGAGTCTTAGTCCATATAGGTTTTACCTTTTCTCCTCTCTTGAGTCTTTCATCTTCTCATCTCAAAGAAAATTCAAAACATATAATAAAGGTAGGCATTTGTTGCCTTTAGGCCTTTCATATAAAGAAAAGATTATAAGGGGTCTTCTCTTGTAATCTTAGAATGTGTAGCATATAGCCCATCTTGGGTCAATGTGTTAAACATTTGATCTTGTATGAGGGACTTAAATGCAATACTTGTTGAAGGTGCAAATAATAAAAAACACTTCTTCATTTCTTAATTAACAAAAACACTTAATAAACACAAGTATGCTAGTGTGTTTGAACCTTGATAATTGGAACTAAGTGTGAGGGTCTTCTTCACTCTTAGTGTGCTTTCTTACCCATTCCATCTTGGAATGTGAGAAGGTACACATTCCAATGACTAAGATTCAGATACACTATCATATGCAAACAAATCCAAAACACTTCCTTCTAAAAGATAAAAAACAAACAATAACGTCTTTCCTTCGGGAATTCTTTTCTCACCTCATTCACTCTTAGCGTACGAACGCGCTTCTACTCGTTCCCTTGCAAGATGGTAACGCACTCGGACCAGCGAGCCTGCAACACCTGAGCTAGAACGTAAGCCGTTCTCTAAAAAAAAAACAATCCATCCCTAGTGAGGGGAACTACGTCGCTCTGATTCTCATGCTCCCGATGAGATACGTAGGCAGTGGGGTAGGGCCCATGCGAGCACTTCTTTTATTTTCCCTACATTTGTTTCCCGTTCCTTTTCTTTTCTTTCTCCTTTCTTTCTTTCAGTTCCTTTTCCAGTATCCTTTCTTTACACCCTTTGATCGAAACAGCAAGCGTGGATCCCATCGGGTACGATGGACGCGTGGGGGTGCTAATACCTTCCCCGCGCGTAACCGACTCCCGAACCCAGTTCTCTTGGTCGTAAGACCATGTTCTTTCCTTCCTTCAGGTTTATGCGGTGTTTCCTTTCCCTCTCTTGGGATAAATACACATTGCTGGCGACTCTGTTTTGGTGCCACTTTCGCGTTTGTACTAGGATGAAAATCCCGGGAGCGACAGCTGGCGACTCTGCTGGGGATCGAACCCAAAATCTCTGGTTTCCTTAGCGAGTCAATCCTAGCGCTTGTCTGCTTTTCTTTCATTGGGTGTTTACTGTTGTGCTATATGTTGTTGTTTATTTATTTTACTGTATTTACCGCATTTTAGCATTACATATCATATATTATATTGTGTTGCACTGTTTTGTCTGCTTGGCGGGATGGGTGTTCTGAGAGATAAGCTCACTACACAGGCTTGAGTACACACATAGGAATTAGAGTGGATAGTCATGACGCTTGCGTGGTGGTGACCACGTATTGTTGTTCATGAGACCCACAACCAGACGAGGTTCTATCAGGAGCTTTCTGCTACTGCATGTTATGCAGGCCAGTGGTTATTCTCTTGAGGAACTGTCGACTCTGGTGACCATTCCCGAGGACTCAGTTGCGGCACTCCTCCCGAGATGTGACAATGGCAGACCACATTCCGTGGCAAACCCATTGCACATTCTCGATCCGAGGACCCAATGCTGGGAACTTGCTATAGGACATCCCTTTTTGAAAGAGAGTCAGCGGAGGCACTCCTCGATTGGCGATAGTACTGTACCCTGAGGGATGAATGTACTATTGCTTCTCGACCTCAGTGCCAGAAGCTGAGGACCTTTTGTTTTGGAGAATCAGTTGAGGCCTCCTCGATTGATGATGATGCCAAACCAGAAATGGTGAACGTATCATCATTTCTCGACCTGAGAGCCCGGGATACTGAACATCCTAGTACCCACATGTGAGAAGGGCGGGTTGTTTACAGGTTTGCAGGTAACCATGACCTCCTACATACCCGGTTTTCTATCATCATTGCACAAAAAGGAAGTTTCATCCTATTGTATTCAGATGGTTCTTATCTATGGTTCTATATTAGTCTCAGAGCTACACTGACACCGTTCACAGTTCAGCACAGACACCTGATTACCTGATCACATTGCCCTTTGCATTGCATTATCATATCCTAACATACATGTTTATTCATTTCCAGGTGCATATATTACCCTTGATTCCAGTTATCAGGTCCCTGCAAAGATGAACACTAAAGAGAGGAAGAATATCATCAGCTATAAGTTCCTTACGCCTACTTTGGGCCCTATTGTTGTGCTGAAGGGAATGGCGAGCCCTGCAGCACGAGAAGCTTTTGAAGAGAAATATGGGTGGATTTTATCTATGGTCCGTAATGTCAGTGATTATGAAGCCAGAGGTCTCCATACGTTGATGCAGTTCTATGATCCACCTCTGAGGTGTTTTGTATTTCCAGACTATGTGTTGGTTCCTACCCTGGAGGAGTATTCCAACATGTTGGGGATTGCTATCAAGGAGGAGCCCCCTTTCTTTGGATCAGTGGGGGATCTTGACTTTGGAAAGGTGGCTGGTGCTCTTTATTTGAGCAAATCAGAGTTAAGTGACAATGTCTCCAACAAAGGAAAGATTCGTGGTTACAAGCTGGAATATCTGATTAAGAAGGCCCAGGAAGCAGCTAAAGGCGAGAATTGGCTTGTTTTTAATGCTTTGCTAGCCCTTTGTATATACGGCATAGTGTTGTTTCCCAATGAGCCGGATTTTATTGATACGGACGCTATACGAATATTCATGATGAAGAACCCGGTGCCAACGCTACTGGGAGATCTTCACTACTCATTGTACAACCGATACGAAAAGAAAAGAGGAGGGATAATTCGTTGTTGTGCACCCTTGTTCTATAAGTGGTTTGCGGGCCGTTTACCACAATCAGGGGCTTTTGTGGATTCCAAAGATTCTCTAGAGTGGAAACATCGCTTAATGGGATTGGTGGCCAAGGACATCGTATGGGTAGATCATGGGCTGATTGGCAAGAATATTATCCACCGCTGTGGTAAGTTCCCTAACGTTCCACTGATAGGAAGAATGGGTGGGATTAACTACAATCCTTCTTTGGCCATTCGACAATTTGGGTATGCCCTGACAGGTCCGCCTATTAAGAGAGATGTGGAGGAGTCCCTCTATTTTCATACATCAGATGGTTGGGAAGCAGCACAGAAAGCTTCTGAAAGCTGGGGTAGCATACTGAAAAAGGGGAAAGTTACTCTAGGCAAGCCTAACAACCGGGTTTATCCAGCATATGAAGAGTGGGTGAAGAAAAGAGTTGAATATTTTCTCTTGCCTTTTGGTAAGGCACCCCTTTTGTATCCGGAGAATGAGAAAGCAAGAAGCACTGCTACTGTGGAAGAGGTTGATAAGTTGCAAGCCTTGGTGAAAAAACTTCAAGGAGAGAATTCCGAGTTGAGTAGCCGTCTTCAGAATGCTCTACATGCCAACAAAGAGCTGGAGCGGAAAGCCCAAGATGCTGAACAAATCCTAACTGCAAAAGAAAAAGACTTTGCTGGAAGAGCCCAACATTTCCGGAAGATTAGTAAAGGTGCTGATGATGCTACTCAAGCCCACAAGCAAACCAAACAGGCGTTAGCACAGACCAAAGAAAAGTTAACAAAGTTTCAGCACGCTTGGGACGAAGTTAGGATAGAGAATGCTGAATTACAGGAACAGTTGCAGATTAAGGACGAAGAGCTTGAAAAGGCGCATGAGCAGAGAAGAAAGTATCGGGAAAGCCTCGGTAAGAGTCAAGAACAGCTAGAAGAAGCTAGAGGTGAGCTGAGGAATACCAAGAAAGAGCTTGAAGAAGTCATGATAGAAAGGGAGATACTCAAGACGCAAGCCGGCATAAAGAGACACAAAGGAGTGTGTGATGACGAGGCTCTGATGCTGCATATGGGTTCTTTAACTGAAGCTCTTGAGAAAAGGGATGTCTTGATCAAAGAAATGATTGAAAAGCCGAATCACCAGCGTACCCGTATACTTTTTGAGGAGATCAAATACTCAAGTGATAAGCTGAAGGGTGTGGAATTGTCAGACTGATGTTCTTTTCCTTATATTTTGTTATTAATGGTTACCATCAGGCTTGTTGATGGATCCATTTTTCCTTGTATTGCATTTGCGGATGAGCCTTTCTTAAATGTACTTGAATACTTTGTTGAATGAGTATGAGCAGTTTTATTCAGAATTATTCCTTATCAGATAGCTGCACACAAGCACATGACCACGACACGTCTCTTTATATCACAATTTCTGGTCTTCAGATTTCTGTGGTTGGATTGGAATCAGGGTATAAAGCACCTAGGAAATGACAAACATAGCATTGCATGGCATTGCATATCATTTTGCATTTTTGTTACTTGCTTTTCAGGTACTCGTTGCAGGGTCTCTAACCTTTATTTGGTTTCAGGCAGTATAGCGGAGAGTCATATTCACCGATATTCGACGCGAAGGAATCAAGTAAGAATCATGGACCAAGTGCAAAGTGATTTGGCTGAAATGAGGGCGCGTATGGACCAGTTCATGACCCTCATGACTGGCATGGCGCAAAATCAGGAGAGATTGAGGCTTCTGGTAGAGCGTCCAGATAATGGGCCCGAAGGTGATCAGCATGACAATTCACAGGGACATGGCATCCCTCCTCCCGGTGGCAACCCTCCTCCTGGTGGTAACAATCGGGGTAATGGAAATGGTAGGCATGCTGGTGTTACTCTTGAAGATACTCTGGAAGACCAATTTACTCTACTAGATGCTGATGTGGGTAATCAAGGTGATCGAAGGTATGAGGAGTTAGCAGAAAAGATCAGGGCCATAGAATGCAAGAACTCTATGGGTATTGATGTTACCAGCCTGGGGCTGGTCTCAGGAGTCAGAATTCCCCCTAAATTCAAACCCCCTACTTTTGATAAGTACCACGGCAATGCGTGTCCCCAAACGCATCTTCAAGCTTACTTTGGGAAGATTTCAGCCCATACGGATGACGAGAAGCTATGGATGCACTATTTTCAGGACAGTCTGGCTGGGGCGTCCTTGACCTGGTATATGAAGTTGAATAGAGCTGCTGTGAAGAATTGGAAAGATCTGGCAGAAGCGTTCCTGAAGCAATACCAGTATAATATCGACATGGCGCCCAACCGCACTCAATTGCAGGGATTGTCCCAGAATGCCAAGGAGAGTTTCAAAGAATATGCACAGAGGTGGAGGGAAATGGCTGCCCAGGTTCAACCTCCCTTGTCAGACAGAGAAATGGCGGATATGTTTATGGGCACCTTGCAAGGGGCTTATCTTGATAGATTAGCTGCTTGTCCGTCGACTGGATTTGCTGATATTGTGATTGCGGGAGAAAGAATAGAAAGTCTGTTAAAGCTTGGAAAGATCCAGGATGTGAGTGGGGCTGGCTCTTCGGGGACGAAGAAACCGTTTGCTAGTAACCAGAAAAGAAGAGAAGGTGATACGAATGCTGTGTTTAGAGGACGAGGCAGAGGGCGTTCTCGAGCTTATTATCAGGTAGATGCTGTAACAATCCCCACACCGTCTGTTCAGAAACAACAATCCCAACAACAAGTTCAACAGCAACAACCTTTTTTCCAGCAAAGGTCTAGACAGAGGGATCGTAAGATGGATCCTATACCTATGACCTATGCCGCGCTGTTGCCCCGGCTACTCGAGTTAAAGTTGGTAGAACTCCGTACTATGAAAGCTCCGGTTGCTGGAAACCTGCCACCTAACTTCGATGCTAATGCTCGTTGTGAGTTCCACTCAGGTGCTCAGGGGCACTCCATTGAAAAATGTTGGGCTTTCCATCATAAAGTACAAGATTTGATTGATGCTAAAGCCATCAATTTCTCTCCCGCTCCTAATATTACTCAGCATCCCATGCCTGATCATAGTGCAGCAAATGTGTACGCTATTGAAGATGGGAGGAGATTGAATTTTGTGTTAGACGTTCATCAAGTGAAAACTTCTTTGTTGGTTGTAAAAGATCGTTTATTGAAGGGACAGGTGTTCCCGGGCTGTAATCAAGATTGCTCTGAGTGTATGAATCAGGAGAACGGCTGTGATAAGTTGAAGATGGGTTTACAGAATCTGATCGATGAAGGATGTCTACAGTTCGACAGAGTCGTGAAAGACACTGATGAGATATCGACCGTGACCATCTATTACACTCCCGCTGAGATTCAAATGCCGGTCAATGCAGTTCCCGTGGCGAGTGTTGCGCCAGAAGGGCCCAGTCCTGTCACTATCACGGTGCCAGGACCAATTCCGTTCACATCTACGAAAGCTATCCCATGGCACTATGGGGCAGATGTATATTACGAAGGTAAAAAGCAGGAAGTTGAGCCGTCAGCCAGCCCAAATATTGATAATGTAGGGGGTGTAGGGGGCTTTACAAGGAGTGGAAGGTTGTTCGCTCCCCAAACCTTGAGAAGCGATAAAGAGGCAGAAGCTGCAGCAAAGGCTAAGGGTAAACAGGTGGTTGAAAGTGCGCCTACACCTGAAGCAGAGACAAAGATTACTTTTGATAAGGAAATGGAAGAATTTATGAAAATAATCAAGAAAAGCGATTATAAGATTGTGGACCAACTGAATCAGACCCCTTCAAAGATTTCAATCTTGTCACTATTGATGTGCTCTGATGCGCACCGGCAGGCGTTGTTGAAAGTGTTGAAGAGTGCGTACGTGCCACAAGAAATTACTGTTAATCAGCTCGAGGGCGTAATCTCCAATGTTAATGTTAGCCATGGCTTGGGATTTACAAGTAGAGATTTGACTGTTGAAGGAAGAAACCATAATAAGGCTTTGCATATCACGATGGAGTGTAAGGGAGCAGTGTTATCTCATGTACTGGTAGACACTGGTTCATCACTCAATGTCTTGCCCAAGAAGGCATTAATGAAGCTGGAAGTTGACGGTTTGATCTTAAGGCCTAGTGAATTGGTGGTCAGAGCATTCGATGGAACTAGACGATCTGTGTTTGGTGAGGTGGAATTGCCCGTACAAATTGGACCACAGGTATTCAAATCCACGTTCCATGTAATGGACATACAACCTGCATATAGCTGCCTATTGGGACGCCCTTGGATTCACGGAGCCGGGGCTGTTACTTCTACTCTACATCAAAAGCTGAAGTATGAGTTTGAAGGGCAGGTTGTGACAGTGTGTGGGGAAGAAGACATCTTTGTGAGTCACCTGTCCACGTTCAAGTACATTGAAATGGATGGGGAAATTCATGAGATGCTGTGCCAATCATTTGAAGCAGTCAACATTGACGATGCACCTGAGTCTTCTTCTGTACCAGTTGGGGCTGGTACCTCCATTTCATCTTACAAACAAGCTGTCGAAGTCGTCAGGGCAGGCAACGCCCAAGGTTGGGGCAGGTTGATAGAGACCCCAATGAAGGAAGACAAATTTGGTATTGGTTATCATCCCTCTACAACTTCAGATGCGGGGAGCAGGGGACCCATTACTTTCAATAGTGGGGGAATTATCTGCACGGACCAGTCTTGTGCAGCCACAGAGGATAGTGTTGACAGTGATTGTGACCTGGACAACTGGGTACGCCCTCATGTTCCGGGACAACAAGTGCAGAACTGGTCCGTTGAAGAAGTCATCCGGGTTACTCTTCAGACAGAGTAATTTTTCTTTGTTTTTTCTAACCATAATGCATGTCAAAATCTTGCGCTCTGCCCAAGGCGTATAGATTCATTTGTAGGGCCACCATGGTTGCATTTGCAATGTTTAATCATTAATAAAGGATGTTTTGCAATCAAATTTTGTTCTCTGTCTTTCAGTTTTTATTTTTGCACAAAAAATATAAAATGGCAATGTTTCATTTTCTTTTGTTTTGCTTAAAAATAAATTCTAAAATAAGGCATGAACCCGTTCATGCAGACTTGATCCTCCGGATACCACTGATAACGATTTTGATATGGCCATGTATGACTTTGACAATCCGATTTATCAAGCCGAAGAAGGGGATGAGAAAGATTGTGAACTTTCTGAAGAACTGGCCAGATTGTTGAAACAAGAGGAAAGGGTCATCCAGCCTCATCAGGAGACTGTAGAAATCATCAATATTGGTACCAAGGACGCCAAGAAAGAGATCAGGATTGGTGCCAGCTTGCAAGCAGATGTGAAGCAAACTTTGACGGAAATGTTGCGCGAGTATGTTGACATCTTCGCCTGGTCGTATCAAGACATGCCGGGGTTGGATACGGATATTGTCGTGCACAGGCTACCATTGAGAGAAGAATGTCCGCCAGTCAAGCAGAAACTTCGTCGGACTCACCCCGACATGGCTTTAAAGATTAAGGAGGAAGTCCAGAAGCAGTGGGACGCTGGTTTTCTTGCTGTGACAAAGTATCCTCCGTGGGTAGCCAATATCGTGCCAGTACCGAAGAAAGATGGAAAAGTGAGAATGTGTGTGGATTATCGAGATCTTAATAAAGCTAGCCCGAAAGATGATTTTCCACTACCTCATATTGATGTGCTGGTCGATAATACAGCTCAGTTTTCAGTGTTCTCATTTATGGACGGTTTCTCCGGGTACAACCAGATCAAGATGGCACCTGAAGACATGGAGAAGACCACGTTCATTACTCCGTGGGGTACATATTGTTATAAAGTAATGCCTTTTGGGTTGAAAAACGCAGGGGCAACGTACCAGCGGGCGATGGTGACATTGTTTCATGACTTGATTCATAAGGAGATCGAATGTTATGTAGATGATATGATTGCCAAGTCGAGAACAGAAGAGGAACATCTGGTTAACCTGAAAAAGCTGTTTGAAAGGTTGAGAAAGTTCCGTCTGAGATTAAATCCAAACAAGTGCACGTTTGGGGTGCGGTCTGGAAAGTTACTAGGTTTCATTGTGAGCGAAAGAGGAATCGAGGTTGATCCTGCCAAGGTGAAAGCAATACAAGAAATGCCTGAACCGAGAACAGAAAAAGAGGTTCGTGGTTTCTTGGGTAGATTGAACTACATTGCAAGGTTCATATCTCACCTAACAGCCACGTGTGAGCCAATATTTAAATTGTTAAGGAAAGATCAAACGGTCAGGTGGAATGACGATTGCCAATTGGCATTCGATAAGATAAAAGAATACTTGCAGGAACCTCCGATTCTAATGCCTCCAGTTGAAGGGAGACCGCTGATAATGTATCTGACAGTGCTTGAAGGATCCATGGGTTGTGTTCTCGGTCAACATGACGAGACAGGTAGGAAGGAGCATGCTATTTACTACCTGAGCAAAAAGTTCAATGATTGTGAGTCCCGATACTCAATGCTTGAAAAGACATGCTGTGCGCTTGCATGGGCCGCTAAGCGATTGAGGCAATATATGGTTAGGCACACGACTTTGTTGATTTCAAAAATGGATCCTATCAAGTACATTTTCGAGAAACCAGCATTGACAGGCAGAGTTGCACGGTGGCAAATGGTCTTGACAGAGTATGACATTCAGTACACTTCACAAAAGGCCATCAAAGGAAGTATTCTGTCCGACTATCTTGCGCAACAGCCGATTGATGATTACCAACCCATGAAGTTTGACTTCCCTGATGAGGACATTATGTTTCTCAAAGCTAAGGACTGCGAGGAACCACTTCCGGAGGAGGGGCCAGACCCTGAATCCAAATGGAGTCTGATGTTTGATGGGGCTGTCAATATGAATGGGTGCGGAGTTGGAGCAGTTCTTATCACGCCGGAAGGTGTTCATATGCCTTTCACTGCCCGAATAACTTTCGGATGCACCAACAATGAAGCAGAGTACGAAGCTTGTATAATGGGGATCGAGGAGGCGATTAATCTACGGATTAAAACCCTTGATATATTCGGTGATTCAGCTTTGGTAATCAATCAAGTGAAGGGGAGTTGGTACACGCACCAAGCAAATCTAGTGCCGTATAGAGATTATACAAGGAGATTGCTGACGTTTTTCACAACAGTGAAACTGTACCACATTCCTCGAGATGAGAATAGGTTCGCTGATGCCTTGGCCACTTTGTCTTCCATGATCAAAGTGCAAGGATGGAACCATGTACCTAAGATTGAGGTATCCCGCCTTGACAGACCAGCATTTGTGTTTGCGGTCGATGCAGCGTCTGATGACAAGCCATGGTTTTATGACATTAAGTGTTTCTTGAAAAGTCAAGAGTACCCGCCCGGGGCATCGTCCAAAGACAGGAAGACGTTGAGAAGGTTAGCTGGTAGTTTCTTCTTGAATAAAGATGGCGTGCTGTATAAAAGAAATTTTGACACGGTCCTGCTTAGGTGTGTGGATAGACATGAAGCAGACTTGTTGATGATTGAAGTGCACGAAGGCTCTTTCGGTACCCATGCCGGAGGGCATGCAATGGCTAAAAAGTTGTTAAGGTCGGGATATTATTGGTTGACTATGGAGTCCGATTGTTACAAATATGCCCGCAAATGCCATAAATGCCAGATCTACGCAGATAAAGTGCATGTACCTCCAAATCCGTTGAGTATCATGTCGTCGCCTTGGCCGTTTGCCATGTGGGGCATTGATATGATCGGAAAGATTGAGCCTACAGCTTCCAATGGTCATCGTTTCATCTTGGTGGCAATTGATTACTTCACCAAATGGGTTGAAGCCGCATCCTATGCCAATGTTACAAAGCAAGTGGTCGCTCGTTTCTTAAAACGGGATATCATTTGCCGATATGGAGTTCCCGAAAGAATCATTACTGATAATGGTTCTAATTTGAATAATAAGATGATGGCTGAGTTATGCCGGGACTTCAAAATCGAACATCACAATTCTTCTCCGTACCGCCCAAAGATGAATGGCGCGGTCGAAGCGGCCAACAAAAATATCAAGAAGATTGTACAGAAGATGGTTGTCACGTACAAAGATTGGCATGAGATGTTACCATTTGCTTTGCATGGGTATCGAACGTCGGTACGCACGTCCACTGGGGCAACCCCATTCTCACTTGTATATGGTATGGAGGCAGTGCTACCAGTTGAAGTAGAGATTCCGTCCCTCAGAGTTATGATGGATGTTAAGCTAGATGAAGCTGAATGGGTACGAGCCAGATTTGATCAGTTGAGCCTTATTGAGGAAAAGCGATTGGCGGCTGTATGTCATGGGCAACTATACCAGCGCAGAATGAAGCAGGCATTTGACCAAAAGGTGCGTCCTCGGGTTTACAAAGTCGGAGATGTGGTACTCAAAAGGATCCTTCCTCCCAATACAGATCACAGGGGCAAATGGACTCCTAACTATGAAGGTCCATTTGTGGTTAAAAAGGTCTTTTCGGGCGGAGCTTTATTGCTTACAACCATGGATGGCGAAGACTTTTCATCCCCTGTCAACTCGGACGTAGTCAAAAAATACTTCGCATGAATAGACCCGCTGGATAATAAAAATAAAAAAAATCCAGGCAAAAAAGGGCATCCCGGCGAACCAAAAACAGGATGAGGTTCGGGCAAAAATTAGGGATATAATTGAAAAAATTGTACACCCGGTAAGTTGAAAACCCGAAAGGGCAACTTAGGCAAAAAAGGGTATCCTGGTGGATCGAAAACCTGAAAGGGCGGTCCACGCAAAAGAGGGATTTAAGCGAATGACTACGGTTTGAGTTATCTATCCCCCATTACCGTTTGAACAACTGACGTTCTGAAAGATAGGAATCGGTCGGATCATTCCTCAGAAGGCAAGGTCGGGGAGTTTTGAAGACATACTGGTCATAACAGAATGGAAACTCAGTGGAATTCCGTTTTCACATTGCCATTAGGATAGTTTCTTTTCTCAATTTTCAGCAATCGCCTCTTTCCAGGGATTGCTTCCAGATGTAATTGCCTATTCTGGGCTCTCAGTCAATAAATTGAATTTCAATAAAAAGCTTTCTATTTTTGTTTTATTGCTTTGTTTGCAAAAACGTCCTAATTTTTGATAAAACATTGCATTTGAAAACATGACAGCCTTGCAATAACATGCGCAGAAAAAACATTTGAAATTACTTCGAATGTTGAATACTCCCGGATGGTGGATTCTAGCCACGTAATATTCGGGGCATGTGGGCATATTCTTTTGTTGCAGGTAGCAGGTGCAGATGATTTTAAGCACAAGACCAGCAATAAATCACCCCACGCAAAAGACTGGGGCAATTATGGGTATGGAGATCGGCGTTCATCGGGTCGATCTCAGTGAATTAAGTTCAACTGGGTACCGTTGTATCTTATTAAGTCGATTCTCTCATTCAGTACTTCCAACAACTACAAGCTTTTCTGTGTCGATAACGGTCACAGGTTCCCCAAAAGAGTGGTCTCGTCGACACCGAAACGGATGGTCATTATCCCCGTTGAAATCACTAGGAGTTTGAAGAGGCTAAATCTTCTGTAAAATCCTCTTATGACATCCTCTTCGGGGACAAATTGTTCGGTTCCCTAGCATGAAGTGTTGATCACCCCCAGTAGAGTTCGAGGACAGTTGGTCTTCTGTAAAATCCTCTCAAAAGGCATTCCCCAGCACGAGACGCTTTAAAGCAGTTTTCTCCAGCAGAGTTTGTTATAAACTCGTCATCCCCAACGGAATTGTCTAAAGGAAAGCTCGCCTAACATGGGGCATTGTAGTACTTATCCTAAGCTCGACAGTCATATTCTTCAGCAGACTACTGTGGATTTGCTTTGGGTTTCCCCAACAGATCTCTAAGGACTCTTTCTAGCAAGTTGCAGTGGAATGTTCTAACCAGGATTTGCATATCCTTGGCAGAGTAGCCATGATCCCCAACAAGATTGTGTCTCTGGTAATGATCCCCCACAGAGGTCAGTATCGAATCTTGTCAGCAATACTCCCCAGCCGAGTTATAAGGTTGATAATCCCTATAAAGGATCTTGGGTTGAATAAATCCCCAAGCAGAGTTTTAATGGCTCATTTCCCCAGCAGGACGTCATTTAAAAATGCTCATCCCCAGCGGAATCGCTGTGACCAGAATCCAGCCCCAAACAGATGGAATAATTCCTGGCAGAGTCATCATTCCCTCATATCTTAAAGTCCAACAGTGGATTGGCAAAAGTCCGTCTTCGGGTGGCAAAAGTCCAACAGTGGATTGGCAAAAGTCCATCTTCGGGTGGCAAAGCAGGCAAAAGTCCAACAGTGGATTGGCAAAAGTCCGTCTTCGGGTGGCAAAAGTCCAACAGTGGATTGGCAAAAGTCCGTCTTCGGGTGGCAAAAGTCCAACAGTGGATTGGCAAAAGTCCGTCTTCGGGTGGCAAAAGTCCAACAGTGGATTGGCAAAAGTCCGTCTTCGGGTGGCAAAAGTCCAACAGTGGATTGGCAAAAGTCCATCTTCGGGTGGCACGAAGCTGCAAAGTCCACCAGTAGTGTGGCAAGCCAGTAGTCGTCTGGCGTCGTTCAAAAGACGTTATTAAAGTCCACCAGTAGTGTGGCAGGCCAGTAGTCGTCTGGAGTTGCATAAAAGACATTATTAAAGTCCACCAGTAGTGTGGCAAGCCAGTAGTCGTCTGGCGTCGTTCAAAAGACGTTATCAAAGTCCACCAGTAGTGTGGCAGGCCAGTAGTCGTCTGGAATTGCATAAAAGACATTATCAAAGTCCACCAGTAGTGTGGCAAGCCAGTAGTCGTCTGGCATCATTCAAAAGACAGACCTCTCCGACGTTTCATCGAAGATTCAATCCAGCAGTCTCGTTGGGTTTATATCCCTTTTCTTCTTCACCATCCAGAGCAAATTTTTGGTTATATTTGGTATTCAATCACTATATACCTTGAAAGTCCGAAAGCGATTGCTTTCGGGCATTCAGGTCTACAGCGCTTGAATAGGGGCAGCTGTAATACCCCAAAATTTGCTCTCCCCTTTGTCATCATAGCATGGCATTATCATTTATCATATCATATCCATCTCATTAACATTACATTGCATTCAACATAGAAAAATGAAGCATGGCATCCTTCTTACCATCAGGGCATGTGATCAGGTGGAAGGTGGACAATCAAGGAATCATTCAAAGCACAAAAAGGTCAATCAAGTTGGCTCTAGGCAAGCCAAGAGGTCTCTCATGTATCATACTATCTCAATTGATCATCCAAAACCTCAAGGAAGTGAGATTCAATGGGAGATTGAAGCACTACATCTTTCACTATGCAAGAGGTTCAAAAATTGAAGGAAAACCCTCAAAAGAGATAGCTCATTGATCCAAAATCATCCTCAAATGGTATATCTCATCATCCTTTAAGAAGGTACACAATATACTCTGAGGAATTTGAAATTGAAGACTGCACATTTTTCTCCTAGGAGGTGGGCACCAAAACTAGGGTTTCCCATTAAATCAGGGAATCTTTGATTTTTTGGACAAAACTTGATGTCATGGTATTCTACATGTTCTTAAGTGTATGTGTATGGAGAATTGCCCCTCAATTGGTTTTGGAGGTGGTTCAATTGGAAGAAAGATCAAAAATCAGGAAATTTGGGGCCAAGTCAAATAATCAGGGGAAAAAAGTCAACTCTTGAATTTTTGAGCCCAAAATCATGAAATTCATGTTACATATGTCCAATGTACAAAATTTGATCAAGAAACTCCAAAGGAATCATGAAAAAATCAAGAGGTGGAAAGTTGCCATTTTTGGATGAAGAAGGGTTACTAAAAATAGCAAGTTTTGGCCATTTTGCATCAGAATTTGAACCAAGGCCATTCAAATTTGGAGCACCAAATGAAAAATCCACTCTGCCTCAATGAAAGATCTTGTTTTAAGCTTCAAATCCATGTGTAGAACATCTCCATTGGATAAAAATTGAGAGAGTTATAGATGATCAAAGTTGAGGGAAACTTGGGCAAAATGCAAGTCAGCTTGGGCAAGTTTCAGGTCACGCGCATGTCATTTCTACAAACACCTGGTGTGCCAAATGTCAAGCTCAATTTCTCCAAGATAAAAGCCTCAAATGGAAAAGTTTTCAACATCAAAGTTGTTCTTTATAGTGTCATCTTTAATATTGGTGTTGGGAAAATTTTGAATTAATCAAGTTATGAGTGAGTTATAGTGGTCTCAAGATAGGTTGATTAGGCTGAACTTCCATGCATGTCATTTACCATGCCATGACTTGCTTCGTACGCCCACGCACCGGTCGTTTTTCCATCTGTTTATGATGATTTTTAGACATGTTTGAGGTACCTTTTCAACTCAAGTCCAACACCAAAATTGTCCTATGATGCATCCTCAATCCATTGACACCAAGATGATTCATTTTCGTGCCTTGGTCATAAAGGAATCCATGTTCAAACATCACCATCTGCATTGATGCATTGACTGTCATGTGTAGCAGTTCACACATTGTTTTTGATTCAGTCACACCACAAACACTTCACCATCACCAGCTGATTTCTTTTCCTCATTTGCCCAAACATTCTTGCACGTGCTTCCATTTTTGTTACTTCTTACATGAGAAGGGAAATTTGCAAAACTTCCACCACAAGCTACTGCTGCATAATACAACCTCACTCTCATCCTCACTACAAGTGTCATGAGCTTGACCTCACCATAACCCAACCTTGATCACTCGCCCCCTAACTAACTTGACTCAGTTAGTTAGGGTGGACTCATTTAACCATTCCAACTCACCCTAACTCACTCAGTTAACCATCACAGTTCCCCTTTAACCACACTTATATAACCAAATCTCCTTCATAATTTCACAACAACACTTCATTCTCATTTTTCCTCTGAAATTCGCAAGCTCTCTCTCTGAAATTTCTCTTCCTCTCACACGATTTCATCATCATCTACATCTGAATCCATCTTCAAGCTTCAATATCAAGCAGCATTAGAACACACTGAAGCTTGGTAACATTGAAGAGATTGAAGTGTCTTCCACTGCATTTGAATTTCATTAACATTTGCAAGGATTTGTGAGCCTTTATTTGGCCAGTTGAAGATCAAAGAGGAAGCACATTTCTCTGGTTTTCTTTCAACTACAGTTTCCTACATTTTCAGGTTTCAATATCCTAAACTTTCTTGGCACGAGTTACATTCTGTTTAGTTTGTGTTGTGATGATTTGAGCTCACTAAGAGCATTCCTCCATCTGGCTAGTTGATAGAGCTTCTTAGAAGCTTAGATCCAAAATCTAGGGCTAATTTCTTTGCTTCGATTCTCTCTGTTTGTGTGTTGTTTGTGAAAAACAAGCCTAGATTCATGCTCTATGTGACTTCCTGAACATTTTGATGTGCATTGCATAAATTTCTGGAATGTTTGATTGATTGCAGTGCCGGAGAGTGGCCGGAGAAGGTGACCGGAGGTCCCTCTCCGGCCGGTGAGGTTACATTAGGGTTTTGCATGCCAGATTAAGTCACAGCCGTTGATTTCGTTTGATCTAATGCTCACAATGGTGACAGCACATTAAAAATCACGTGCTATGCATGTGTCATATTTCTGATCTCACTTAAGCATGGTGTGGTATGGTGCATGGTATGTCATGTGTTCCTTCACGTGTGTTTGTTGATCATGCGTACTTTGACTTTGACTGGACTTGGACTTGATCTAATGGTTGTGAGTGAGTCAAGATTGTTGACTGAGGGTTCATACTTGTTATTGTGTTTGGCGCGTAAATGGACCTATGCAGATTGATAATCACACCCCCCTGTTCCCAAGCCCAATTAATTTGCACTGCATTATTGCTATGTTCATACCCCCTTCCCTTTGCATTTCATTTTAATTTTTCCTTTATTGTACATGTTTCATTTCTAATATTTAAAAATACCAAAACATATTGGAAAATTCTACAAAAATTCATGTGTATTCTTAAAACATTTAGGAAATTTTTCATGATTTTATTTTCTGATTTTATGACCTTTTTACCCCTGGTCCATAATTTTCTTTGAATTTCCATTTAGATGCATTCTAAGCATGATACTTGAATTTGTTTAATTTTGTTCTTGCTCATTACCAACTGTTTTGACATGATTCTTTTTGCATTGATTCACTAATACATTGAAGCATGTTATATGATTTTTGTTTGATTTTTTAGGTCACTTTATTACATGTCTTGATGCCTATATTTGTACCACTTTGCATGATGTTTCAATTTGACCTAATTGCTTTGTTTGAAGTCATTTTGCTTTGAATTTTGATATGCTATTTTGATATGTGATTCATCTCTGATTAGTGAACTCCAATAACATGTTTTCATAATTTTCATGAGGACATTTGATTTTTGCTTGATGCATTTCATTTAAAGCATTATGACATGTTATGTCATTGTAATCTTTAGTGCATGTTTACATGAATTCTTTTGTGCACATTTGTATGAGCATTTGCATATGTTATGAGCCATTCATATGATATTATAGGTCTTTGATACACATTATAGGTCATCTTTACATGTTCATTTCAATTTGAACTTTGTGCATCATTAACATGTATTGTTTGCACTCTCTTTTTGAACTTTCATTTCAATTCTTCTTATATTACTTCTTGAATGTCTTGAAGTTGATTCATAAATACTTTTGAGATGTTTATAAACCATTTTCCATTTAGTTTCAATTCTGGTTGTTGATTTACATGTTCCATTTATGCATGTCCTCTTCATTTCTTTCCATCTTTCATCTACCCCTTCTTCTTGTAACATGTTTAAATGCTAATGGGTGATGATTATTGCTTATTCACTTGCACTTGCATGATGATAACCATTGGTTTCCATATGATGCCCATTCTGGTTGTGGTTCTAGGATTTGTTTTCTCATTTAATTCTTTTGAGTTTTATGATGCATTACATGTTCTTTTACTTCTTATACTTCTTATACATGTTTACTAACCATGTAGGGGCTTTGGTAAGTTTCAATTGAGTGTGGATAAGGAATCCACATTCAACTTCTATCCGTTCTCTTTTACAATTCCATTTTGTGTTTTGCTAAGCACTTATGTGCTTTCTTTTAATAACTCATCACTTTCCCTTTTTGAATTACAATTCATCTTCTAACTTAGAAGTGAATTGTTTAATTCATTCTTTCTTTAGACTTTAGGTTGAAACCTCACAAACCTTAGGATCACTCCCTTAACTAATCAATTAGGATTGAGTCTTAGTCCATATAGGTTTTACCTTTTCTCCTCTCTTGAGTCTTTCATCTTCTCATCTCAAAGAAAATTCAAAACATATAATAAAGGTAGGCATTTGTTGCCTTTAGGCCTTTCATATAAAGAAAAGATTATAAGGGGTCTTCTCTTGTAATCTTAGAATGTGTAGCATATAGCCCATCTTGGGTCAATGTGTTAAACATTTGATCTTGTATGAGGGACTTAAATGCAATACTTGTTGAAGGTGCAAATAATAAAAAACACTTCTTCATTTCTTAATTAACAAAAACACTTAATAAACACAAGTATGCTAGTGTGTTTGAACCTTGATAATTGGAACTAAGTGTGAGGGTCTTCTTCACTCTTAGTGTGCTTTCTTACCCATTCCATCTTGGAATGTGAGAAGGTACACATTCCAATGACTAAGATTCAGATACACTATCATATGCAAACAAATCCAAAACACTTCCTTCTAAAAGATAAAAAACAAACAATAACGTCTTTCCTTCGGGAATTCTTTTCTCACCTCATTCACTCTTAGCGTACGAACGCGCTTCTACTCGTTCCCTTGCAAGATGGTAACGCACTCGGACCAGCGAGCCTGCAACACCTGAGCTAGAACGTAAGCCGTTCTCTAAAAAAAAAACAATCCATCCCTAGTGAGGGGAACTACGTCGCTCTGATTCTCATGCTCCCGATGAGATACGTAGGCAGTGGGGTAGGGCCCATGCGAGCACTTCTTTTATTTTCCCTACATTTGTTTCCCGTTCCTTTTCTTTTCTTTCTCCTTTCTTTCTTTCAGTTCCTTTTCCAGTATCCTTTCTTTACACCCTTTGATCGAAACAGCAAGCGTGGATCCCATCGGGTACGATGGACGCGTGGGGGTGCTAATACCTTCCCCGCGCGTAACCGACTCCCGAACCCAGTTCTCTTGGTCGTAAGACCATGTTCTTTCCTTCCTTCAGGTTTATGCGGTGTTTCCTTTCCCTCTCTTGGGATAAATACACATTGCTGGCGACTCTGTTTTGGTGCCACTTTCGCGTTTGTACTAGGATGAAAATCCCGGGAGCGACAGCGGTCATAAGGAATTTGAATCTGGAGATGTAGTTCAAACGTCCCAGGAATCCTCTGACTTGTTTTTCAGTTTTCGGAGAAGGCATTTCTTGAATGGCCTTGACCTTGTCAGGATCAACCTTAATTCCTTTCTGGCTGACGATGAACCCTAGTAGTTTCCCTAAACGGACACCGAAGGTGTACTTGTTGGGATTCAAGCGGAGCTTGAATTTTCTTAGATGTTCAAACAATTTTGACAGATGTTCAACGTGCTCACTCTCTGTTTTAGATTTTGCAATCATATCATCGACATACACTTCGATTTCTTTGTGTATCATGTCATGAAAAAGAGTAGTCATGGCCCTTTGATAGGTTGCCCCGGCGTTCTTCAAACCGAACGGCATTACCTTGTAACAAAAGGTACCCCATGGGGTAATGAACGAAGTTTTCTCCATGTCTTTCGGCGCCATTTTGATCTGGTTATAGCCCGAGAATCCAACCATGAAGGAGAAAATTTTGAACTTTGCTGTGCTGTCTACCAGCATGTCAATGTGTGGTAAAGGAAAGTCTTCCTTTGGACTTGCCTTGTTCAGATCCCTGTAATCAACACACATTCTGACCTTTCCGTCCTTTTTGGGAATGGGTACGATGTTGGCTAACCATTGAGGATATTTAGATGTGGCGAGGAAACCTGCGTCAATCTATTTCTGTACCTCCTCTTTGATTTTGATGGCCATGTCCGGGTGAGTGCGTCACAACCTTTGCTTTACTGGAGGACATTCTGATCTCAACGGTAAGTGATGTTCCACGATGCTGGTATCCAACCCTGGCATATTCTGATAGGTCCAAGCGAATACATCGAGGAATTCTTTGAGAAGCTTTATCAAACTCTCTTTGGCATTTGGACTGAGAAGTGCCCCAATCCTGATTTCTTTTCTCTCTTGTTCTGAACCCAAGTTTACCGTTTCCAACGGTTCTTTATGAGGTTCAATGGACCTTTCCTCTTGTCTGAGTAGTCGGGAGATCTCTTATGAAATTTCGTTGTCATCTTCTTCTTCAGCCTCGAATACCGGGAACTCAAAGTTGGGAGAAGGCATCGGAACGTATGTTTCAACGGGGTTTAAAATAAGCAATCTGCATGACGGTATGATTCGTGTTTAGAAGAGATAGAGAAAATGCAAGTGTGTGCAGTGTATTTATTTTACTGCTTGTTTTTAGTTGAATTGTTTTTTAGGATTACCATTTTCTGAAAAAGCAAAAAGAGAAAACAGCAATTAATGCGAAAATTATAGAACGACGTTATTTTATTAATGAACAAGTCGATTCTTGAAACTACAGCCTTATAAAACAAAACTCTGTCACTTTGGGCTAAGCGAAGAGGGAAAATTTACAGAAAGCGAGCCCTATTAAAACATCGGTTTCACCTGGGCAGGGTGAAAGGTTAAAGATGGCAATTACTTTGACTGATGAACGATCTTCGGAACCTCGACAGCAACCCATTGGCGGCGAACTCCTCGGTGAATCACAAAGTCTGGCACCTTCCTTGATTTGTCTTCAGAAATGACGCTGATTTTTGGTGGAGCAGGATCATTGGAATCTGTCTCCCAGGCAGAATTGTCGTAGGAGAATTCCTCAGTTGTATTTTGCATAGTATTTGTGCTCTCAGCTGTATCTCCCCATCCAGTAGGCCGGATATCTTTGAGCCTGATACAAGAGCTTTCGGGAGCGGTGTACCTGACAATATAGTCGTATTTTCCACTCGGTTGTCCCAAGGTGTCCCACACTTCTTTCGAACTGGAGGAGTCATCCCTCTCGGTGACGTTGACCTCGGGAAAAGCATAGTTGATGAATTCAAGTCCTGCAAACGTTGCAAATTCATCTTCATGTTGAGTGGTTTCTGAATGACCTGAGTGTTGATCCCATGACATGGTGGGGACACAGGTATTCTGTTCCATGACGGTCAGCTGATTTTCATTGTTTGGCTGACTCTCTTGCCCCAAGTTTCCTGGGTAGGGCTGCCACATTGGCAGACCATCCATTGGGCCATGGTAGGTGTAGTCAAAATTGTCTTTCATCAGAGTGTGCTCCTCTAATGAGTTTGGCGGAGCACGACATCCTTCTGGATCACAATCTCCGTATATCATTTCGATATCTGACCGTGGTATAAATCTCGGACTCTGTGCGGGATAGCAAAATGGTGTAGGCACCTCTTCCTGAGACATATAACCGTCCTCGTTAAGATAGGACTTCCATTCTTCATCTGTGTCAGAGGGATCTTCCTCATTGATAGCATGTACTGCCTGAGACACTGGGTGAAGAAAACCTCCACTGTGGAAGAAGTTCTGAATGGGATGAATACTTTCACCTTTGGCAGCTGTCTGGGTATAGGTTGCAGAAAAACCAAGACCCTTCTTTGTTTTATTGTCAATAGGAATGACAAGCTGTCCCCATCCTATTGTATCGGTACTCTCGACCGCTTTGGTAACATCGTTGTATGAGGAAATCGAGGTTCCTCCTTTGAACTGATTGTTCTTGCTTACCGACAGTGCTTGGAACTGAGTTCCAATAACCTCCTCGGGTTCTATACCAGTAGATGATGACAAGTTGCTTACAAGCAAGGCTTGTTCTCCACAAACTGTGACAAGTTGATCGTTCTTGACGAACTTTAGCTTTTGGTGGAGGGTCGAAGTGACCGCTCAAGCCTGATGTATCCAAGGTCTTCCTAATAAACAACTGTACGTTGCCCGGATGTCCATGACCTGGAAAGTGACTTGGAAAGTGTGAGGACCAATAGTTATGGGAAGATCAACTTCGCCGATAACTGTTTTTCTGGATCCGTCGAACGGTTTGACGACGACCTCGCTGATTCTCATCGGAGGGCCTTTGAATGATAATTGCATCAAAGTGGACTTCGGTATAACATTCAGGGCTGACCCTGTGTCTACCAGTACGCTGGCTAAAGCATCGTCCTGGCAGTTAACTGTGATGTTGAGCGCCATGTTTTGACGGCGACCCTCTTCGGGTAATTCCTCATCACTAAATCCCAAATTATTGCAGGAAGTAATGTTAGAGACAATGCTATCGAACTGTTTGATTGTTACATCCTGTTCCACAAAGGCTCGCTCCAAGACTTTCTGTAGAGCCTCCCTATGCGCTTCTGAACTGAGTAACAGTGATAATACCGAGATCTTTGAAGGAGTCTGTAACAGTTGATCCACAATGTTATATTCACTCCTTTGGATGAGCTTCAGCATCTCATCATCTTTTTTCGAAAGGTCGGGATTACTGGATTGACCGACTGGTGGATCAAGAGCTTCCGTCTGAAGTTCTTTTTCTTTGTTAGCCTCCCCAACCCCTCGGTTGAAGATTCTACCACTTCGGGTTACATGACTGATGTCTGCAATATTCACGATGGAGGGTAATGGAATTTCCTTTCCATTTTCAACTATTGTTGCACCGTATTTGTAAGGGATCACCTTAGCTGATTCATACGGTAGTGGTCCCGGCAAATAGATGACTATGGGAACCTTCTGATTTTTATGACCATCATAATTAATCTCGATCCGTTCCCGGTTGGGAACTTTAGATTCGTTTGTCATACCCCAAATTTTGACCACTAAGATGTCCCATCATTGTGTCAATCATCATCCCAATATGGAGGAACCATCATACCTCATCAGTCTCCCCAAAGATGGGCGAGCATCCACTACAATCAAAATTAGGGTTTCAAGCCCTCTCAGAGCCTTAGACAAAGGATCAATCAAGGAATGACATGATCTTCAACTTGTCTAACCTCTCAAACATCCATAATGGATCAAAAGGACTCCCACTTCAAGGATTAAGCACAAGGTTGCTCCCTTCTAGGTGGATCAAGTCTCAAGATCGCCAGTGTCACAAAATTAGGGTTTTAGTCGACCAGGGCCTCCAGATGGAAATTTTCATCTGGGCATGAGCCAATGATCCAAAACATAACCTAATATACTCCATGGAACCTCATGGACCCAATCATCAAGTCAATTTTGCCTCAGGGGATGCATTCATAAAAAATTAGGAATTAGGGTTTCTTGACCTAATTCACCCCTAAGTTGACTTTTGGGACAAATCATGAGCCAAGACCTCAAGACATGATTTAAGGGTCTTTAATATACCATATCGATTCATTTACAACAATGGATTAATCCAAGAAGCTTGAGCAACAAGTTCCAATTTCATCTGCACCACAATTTGGGTTTCGCGAGGAAAGTCAACTGTAACTTTGACTTTTGACCAGGACATGCTCCCAAACCCTAAGACATGATTTAATATACCCTATGACACCCATGGAACATGTCCATCAAGTTTGATTTAGGTCAAGGACATGATTTCCTGAAGAATTGCACAGTTTGGAATTCATCTGATAAAAAGTCAACTGTGCACAAAAGTCAACTTTGACTTTTTGAGATTTTCACCAAAATGGATTTTTAACCCTAAAATGATGTTAATGTATGATTTGAATCATCATTCATCAAGAAAAATCAAGAAAAGTTGGATAACTTGTAAAAGGGGTAACCATAAAAACTTAGAAAATTTTCTAAGTTAAAAATAAAGTGACAAGGGTACCAACTTTGGAGGATCATAACTCCTAAACCACAAAGCCATTTTTTTTCATCCAAAGATGGATTTGTATCCCTCATTACCCTCTACAAAAACTTCAACTAGACCTAAGTCCAATTCATTAAGGATTTGGAGTTATGGAGTGATCAAAATGGCTGAAAAGTGAAAATATCACTTTTTCCAACACTTAGTGAAATTTTCACTAAGTCAGAATCTGCCTTCACTTTTTGCCAAATGTAGGGGGATTTTTCACTTGGATTCAAAAGAGATCAAAACCAAACATGTTCAAACAGTTGTTGTATCATGTAAGGGCTTTCCAAAATGGTCAAGAACATTACCAAATTCAACTTACACCATGAGATATGACATTGGCAAGTTGCCGTGCTGAAATCTGTCAAAGGCAAGGCAGAATTTGTAACTATGCTCGATTTGCCAAAATCAGCCAAATTCAAATGCTCCTATCCACTTGGACACATCTGAGGATTGAATCTAAAGGGGACAATCACTGAGCCAAGCCTCCAAAGTCCATGGAACAAGAAATAGCATGTTGAACCTAGAATGGCCAAAATAGGGACAAGACTCCAAATTTGGATTGAAGCATTCAATGGAAGCATTAAGGTGGCATGGACTGAGCCATTCTCATCTGAAATCAGTCAAGACTTATCCAAGACCAAGAGAACCAAAGCTCTGTGCCCTAACCTCTAGTCAATGGCTAGAGGAGACTTGGATTTTCATTTGCCAACATTGGCCAAACCTACTTACCAGTTGCCATTCACTATTCCTTGCAAAACAAACTTGCTCTACTATAAATAGAGCTCAATTGTGATCATTTTGAGTACACCAAAGCCATCTAACAGATGCTTTCCTCAAAATCTCTTTCTCTTGGCAAAAATGCCTTTCTTAGCAAGGTAGCTATCGGGTTTTGAGTTTGAGAGCTTTTCCAATCAAACCAATCACTCACACACCTCACATACATCATATAGAAGTGATCAAAACACTCACATAACATCTGGAACACCAAAATCACAAAATCACCAGCTGGTTGCTCAAACTTTCAATCAAGTTGCAGCTGAGGTACCACAAATCGTTCCAACCATTTTCAATCAAGTCCAAGCATTCAAACACACTCCATAAGGTGTAAGGAAGCTGTTCAAATCATCACCACTCATCTGTAACACCTCCAAATCAAAAATCACACTGCACTTGCTGTCACGGCCTAGAGGTAAGCATAAATTTGGTCATCTCTCAATCTATGCATATTTCCTCGCACAATAATTTTGCCATATGTTCATAATCATGCATGGAGTGTTTTCCCTCAATTAATTGCATTGTTTGAATCGTGTATCAAAAATCCTAGCCTTCATGCAGAAATTAGGGTTCTTGAGGTTTCTTCGTGATTTCATGTTTTATGTTTAATTTAAATGAAATTAATGGACAAAGACATGATCGTGAGGTTGAGACGAGCATAATGATATGTGGATTGCATGTTATAATCAAGTATTCAGGGAGATTGGATAGAAAATGAAAATCAGCCAAACCCAGAACACGCGCGTGTTCTTCAGCTGTTCTTGGCGCCTTTTTTGAATTTTCAAATATTTGAATTTTGTGATTTTTGTTTAATTGATTCAAAAATTAATTTCTCTCTGAGTTTTAATGATTTTGAGTTGATTCTTTTTTTAATAATTCACAAAAATGTTAAAATATTTTATTTTCCCAAAAAATCCCAAAAATATTATTTATTTCATATAATTGATATTTTTGCAAAGAATTAATATTTTAATTGTTTTTGACATTTTAAATATTTTTTCTACATTGATTTTGCAACTTTTAATGCTTTCTAATTATTTTGTAGGTCAATACTTAATTTTTGAAGCATTAATCCAAGATCAAAGTTTGTTTTTCACATGTTAAACAATTTTGATCATTTTAATTGAATTTTTATTCAATTAAATACATTTTTGAAAACAAATTAGGATTTTTGGATTAATTCAACCCTCATAAATCATTTTCAAAACACTTTGGGCCTCTAATAGAGTGTAAGACCCAATCCTTTTTTGACCAAATCATTTTTGGGCCTCAGTGTATTGTATAAGTCCCGATACCGTAAAAAACAAATGGCGCGATCATCGCCAGTTTAAAAAATAAACCTTGGGCCTCTCCTCGAGCTATAAGACCCATTTAAAACTATTTGGGCCTCTCCTTGAGCTATAAGACCCATTCAAAACTATTGGGCCTCTAATAGAGTGTAAGACCCAAACCCCCTTTTAACCAAACATTTTGGGCCTCACTTATTGTATAAGTCCCTATGCGTTAAAAGAAAACCTCGGCACGATCGTCATTTTTAAACGAAAAATCAATTGGGCCTACCCTCGTGTTATAAGCCCCAATCTTTTTCTTTAAACCATTTGGGCCTCTTGAAAGAGTGTAAGACCCATCCCTTTGTACAGAAAAACATTTTGGGCCTCAGTCACTTGTATAAGTCCCTCTGTACAAATTCAAACAGTGCGCTCACTGATAAAACCCTGGGCCTCTCCTTGAGCTGTAAGCCCCAAAATCTTTCTTTTTCAAAGCACTTTCTCCTTTGATTTTGAATATACTGTTGTTTTTAATCTATCTTTGTTGAACAACTAACCGAACAACATGGAAGCTCTACAACCGAGTAAGTGGTTATTGCTTTCATTTACCGCTTTCATATACATATAACTGTATTGTGGGGCTGTTTCACTGTAAGTCTTCTTTCATAAACTCATATCAACTGCGTAATAATAGTATAGATATTTCGAGTTTCCCCGGCAACTACGTCTAGAACTAGGTGACGCCGTTTCGTTTAGTTCGTAGAAATAGACAGCTAGATCCCCAATAGGAGCACCAGATACAGTCTTCTCTTCGGCTGTCCTCATTAGGAATTGTCAAGAAACTCTATTCCCAGAGATGAATGTATTCTCCGTGAATGGCATCTTTGAGTTTCTTCCAAATTCTCAAACTTTCCTGACTTGATCTATTCCTTGTGAATAGCTTGCCTTGAATTTCTCAGGGTTTGGGGACTCACGGGCTTCTTAAAAGCATCGGCCTCCTCTTGGGCATCGTACAAGGACCCACAGGCTTGCTAAAAGCAACCCCGCCTCCTCTTGGGCTTAGTACAATGACCCTACGACTTCTTAGAAGTATTCACAGCCTCCTCTTAGGCTTCGTATTATGATCTCTTCCTCCGGGAATGATAGCCTTCTCTTGGGCTTAGTACAAGGACCGATCGGCTTCTTAAAAGTTTCCAGCCTCCTCTTGGGCTTCGTACAAATTGTCCCGAAGACCTCCTAGAGGTATAGGAATAGAACTTAGTCATCTTCATAGAAAAGTCCTTTCATAGAGTCTACTACTGTTTCTCAAAGCCCAATACAAAAGATGACACTCTAGACTTGGACAGTCTAATCTCCTTGAGTCTCAAAGACATTCTCAAGTGACCCCTTCGTTAAATAGGAAGGAAACCCGCAGACTCGGACAGTCTCAATACCCTTTGGATTTCCCGCTTCCTTAAAGAGCAGGAATAACCCGGATCCTTGAATCGAATCCATGAGTACAGTGTTGCTCATATAAGAATTGATTTTCTCTTTAAAATCAGTATACTGGACCTGTCACTTAACTGAAACAGTAACCATAGCCTCCCTCTTGGGCTTTGTACAATGATCCTCCCCAGCGGAGTCAAACAACGTTTAGCCTCTTTCTCGGGCTTTGTATGAGACACATAAGGGACTCCCTCGTTGAGTCAATCACCCTTTTGCCTCCATCTCGGGCTTTATACGGGATATAAAAGGGTTCTTATTGAGCCAAACTAATTTTCGCCTCCATCTCGGGCTTCATACGAGATACCAAAAGATTCCCTCGTCGAGTCAAAACTTTTTAGCCTCTCTCTCGGGCTTTGTACGAGACACATAATAGCCTCCTCTTAGGCTTTATATAAGAAAACCACTGGTTGATCCAATTAACCTTTTAGCATCAAAACTGTGCCTCGTTCACAGTGCACAAACATCAACAACTCCTTCCCCTTCCATTTAATCGTTGTAAGCGGCAAGCCTCTGGATTATTTACATCCACACCACTGTCCCTCTTTTAGCATGAGAAATTCCTAAGGAAAGATAGCATTGCTCTACATTGAGTTAAAGTCTTCTCCTTCAGGTTAAAATCCCTATAAAGGAAATTGTGGCATTGCCGGATTCATAAATCCCGGTTAAAGTAATTCTCCTTTATAAACATTTGTCATAGACAAGCCCCTCTTTAGAGATGATAAATTCTCTCTAAAGTAAACCCCTTTAGCTTCACATCTTGGGCTTTGAACAAGATACAAATCACCTTTCACTTCACGTCTTGGGCTTTGAACAAGACACCAAAAACACCCATTTCCTCCGATAAAATAGGAGGAACTACGAACGCTCTGATTTCCCTGTTTCGGTAAACGGGAATACGTAGGCATAAGATCGAAAGAAAAGATCTTAGCGAGCACACTAAACAAAAACCCAAAATCCCATATCTCCATCAATCAAAAGCAGTAATTCAAAAGCATCAGTCATAACATCCTAATCCTTGTTCCCCGCTAGAAACCTTCTGTCTAGATAAAAAGAAGGAAAACCGTATTGGCGAAAATACAAATAACCAGTACAAAGGCCCCCCCACATTGATAGCATCCGTAACCTAACAGACCGCTGTTTAAACTCAGTATGCAAGCAGGGTTAATTGGAGACATCTATTTCCCTTCCTTATTCAGCTCACAATAGGATAAAAAATGAATCGACCTGTAGTTTAAGCTCAAACCGCAGAGAGCGACCAGCGCTTAAGAACCGCGTCCAAAATCGCTCGCTATAGAAAAAATGGCGCCCACCGTGGAGCCTTTTAAAGTTAGATCTAGGCACGGTCTTCCTTTTTATCTCTTGTGTGATGCCACAGATTGGGGCTTCCGCTGGGGAACCCATTTCTGTCAGGAACTTAAGATTCATAGCTTTAAAGGTCTAGGATGTTTAGGACAAATATATATACTGCTTTTCCTAATTGTTATACGTGTTTATTTTTCTGCTAATGGGAATGCGGGTGATGCCGTATGTGGAAAGATTGAGTATACACTTAAGATAAGTGATGGCGACGGGGTCGACCATCAACCTCATTGGAGGCTGACCAACGCAACCCATTCTCTCACCTAGACAATGGGCCGGTTGTTAAGTCTGAGAAGCTGAGGAGCCAAAACCCTTTCGTAGTGCGGAAACTATCGGAAATAGTTGTTACGCGATACTACCCTCATTTGAGGCTGGTGACCTATTCTCGGTGAATGGCACTTACTCTAAGATCGCTCTACAACTCGCTGGCGATCCGCTTGTTGTTTTGCTTTCCTGGGAGGAGCTGATGATAATGAGTACAGGTACAAATATCACCCTAGTATAAACCTTTGGGGGATGGGTAGAGCCTTGACTTCATGACAACGACCCTTTGACCCCATGTTTTTTCTATGTTTTTGAGTGCTGCATTCATGCATTCATTTAAAAAAAACATTAAAACATTAAAAAAAAAATCTTCTCTTCTAGTCTCTCTGTTTTTCAAATTAAACTAAGACTGTGATTGCAAATATCAGAGAAAGGGATTGCACTAATGGATTTCGGTAGAAGGAGAACTCATAGTTATACCTTCAAGGTTCCAAAACTAGAGGATTTAAGAAGGTTAGCGAGGATGATCATTAACCTAGAGGCTTTCAGAGCCAAGCACGGAGGTTTGCTGCCACTATTAAGAGTCCATGTGATTGAGGGAATCATGGATGCGCTCATTCAGTTTTATGATCCGGTTTATCACTGTTTCACATTCCCGGATTACCAGCTAGCACCAACGCTGGAGGAGTATTCTCATCTGATCAATTTACACATCACAGATCGAGCTCCATTTTCTGGACTGGAAGAAATTCCAAAGAATCAGACCATTGCAAGAGCAATTCATTTGGACGAGTCTGAGGTTAGGACTCACCTTACTACCAAGGGTGGCATCCAAGGTTTGCCAGCCCGGTTCTTGACAAAGAAAGCCCTGTATTTCGCCAGTATAGGAAACGTGACTGCTTTTGAAAGCATCTTTGTCTTGCTCACCTACGGGTTATTTTTGTTTTCCAACATCAATAACTTCGTCGATATTAACTCCATTAAGATTTTTCTCATTGGAAATCCTGTGCCGACTTTGCTCGCAGATGCGTATCATTCTGTACACTTGGGAAATTTGTACATCGGAGGGGAGATCACATGTTGTGTACCTCTACTTTACAAATGGTTTATCTCTCACTTGCCCAAGTCTGCTGCTTTTTGGGATTGTAAGAGTGCCTTACGTTGGTCGCAGAAGATCATGTCTCTTACCAACTCTGATATAGATTGGTGCAATAGGATTTATGAGGGAATCAGAATCATTGACCGTTGTCGAAACTTCCCCAACGTACCCCTCATAGGAACTAAAGGAGGAATCAACTACCATCCGGTATTGGTTCGCCGTCAATTTGGATACCCGATGAGGCACATCCCACTGGGTGTTCATCTGGAAGGTCTTTTCTTCAAGGAAGGAGAAAACGACAGAGCACTAAAGATGGAAATAGTGCATGCTTAGAAGCATGTTCATAAGAAAGGACGAGAGTCTCTAGGAAAACCGGACTGTGTCTCGATGGAGCCTTATCTCCATTGGGTACAAACTAGAGCTCTCAAGATAAAGATGCCTTATCCTCGTTACGGAATTCTTCCGCCGAGGGAATCTATCATGTACTTCATGACGGAAACTGAAAAGCTTCAGGTTACTCTCAACAAAGTTCAAAAGGAGAGAAGGTCTTGGAAAAACAAGTACCACACACTCTACATAGAGTGCATCAAAATACAGCAATTACTGAAAGAGAAAGATGCTCTGATTGAAATTTTGGAGCAACATGCTGTGGATAATCAGGATGACCAAAGGAATATACTCGCTCCTTTCACCGGGCAAAGGAATGACAACCCGACAACGACCTAAGAGCCCCGGTCAAAGAAAAGGAAGATACCAGAATCAGTACCCGATTTCTCTTCAGAGAGGACTCGGGACCCATTAGTTTAGGTTTCTATTTCCGCACTTTGTAATCTACTGTATTTCCATTTCTATAATCCTTTGAATTCAATAAAAAGGGGTTTCCCCACCGTTTGATATTTACAATCTAATTGTCGAAGTTTATTTTGATTAAACCTTAAACAATTAATATAATCATTGCATTCATCATTCTCACATCGTGTATTCTTCTTACCTACGAATCTCACGTTTGTGTCTCGGTTCTAGAGTCAAACTGTCTCATTCGTATAATACTCGGGCCAATCGTCAGAAAAAGATGGATGATCTTGAGGAAGAAAACAGAAAGTTGAAAGAAGAGATCGACGCTCTGAGAGAGGATATGAGAAAGCTTCGTAACGACATGCAAGCCATGGCAGAAGCTCAGATACAACGAACTGTGATCTCAGAGATCACCTCAACGCCCATAGTGGAGAAGTATGATCCTAGGTATCAGATGCCGAAAGATCGTCCCTGGGGCATGCATGTTAACAATATCCCAGTAGGATATGTTCCGCCGATCACTGAAGATCAGGGAATCACAACAGAAGCCGCTGGGCCTGAAGGTTACAAACTTCGGGAAAGCGAAGATGCCGGGGGCATACTGAAGACTCCTGAAGGTTACAAACTTCGGGAGACGCCAAGGCTCACTACCGTAGTCACGGTACCACCCCCTGTGGTGCACACTATTCCGGAAGGGCAGATTCCACACACACCTTCTAGTAAGAAGGAAACTATGTTTGACAGAATGAAGGAATTCCAGGAGCAGTTCTTGGAAATGCAGAAGGAGCTGCAAGCCATTCGCGGTCAGGATTTATTTGGAAAGGACACCGCAGACCTCTGCTTGGTCCCAAATGTGAAAGTCCCGCACAAATTCCAAGTGCCCGACTTTGAAAAGTACAAGGGTAACTCTTGCCCTCAGAGCCATCTGGTGATGTACGCTCGGCGGATGTCAGCTCAGATGGAGAATCAGGACCTGCTGATTCACTACTTTTAGGATAGTTTAACCGGTGCCGCACTCAAATGGTACATGGGTTTAAACCGTACTACGATCAGTACATTCAGAGATCTTGGCACTGCCTTCGTCCAACAATACAAATACAATTTGGACATGGCACCCGACAGAGATAAACTCGGATCAATGTCACAAAAGGACAAGGAAACCTTTAAGGAGTATGCTCAAAGGTGGCATGAAATTGCCGCTCAAATTTGTCCACCTCTTGAGGAAAAAGAGATGACAAAGATCTTCTTAAAGACCTTAAGCTCATTTTACTATGACCGAATGGTTGCCAGTGCACCCAGTGATTTCACCGAAATGGTGGGCATGGGTGTATGTCTTGAGGAAGCCGTCTGAGAAGGACGTCTGGTAAAAGACACTGGATCGACGAACGGTACTAAAAAATACGGTGGTGCTCTCCCTAAGAAAAAAGAGCAAGATATTGGGAATATCTCTCTCGGAAAGCAAAGGCGACGTTATCAACCGGTAGCAGCTGTAACTCCTGCTATCAACCCTGCGTCTATTCCTACGTATCAACCTCAGGTTGCGCAAAGCCAACCTGACCAATAAAGGACACAACAGCCTCTTCAGCAGGCTCGTCCTCCATACAACAACAACCGTACAACACGTCCACCAGGATTTGATCCTATACCCGTAACGTACGCAGAGTTGTTTCCATTACTACTGGCTAAGGGGCACATTCAGACTAAATCTCCTTTTACAGTACCAGAAAATCCGCCTTTTTGGTTTAAGGTGGATCAAACTTGCCCTTACCATCAAGGAGGTTCAGGGCATAACATAGAGACTTGTCTCAATTTCAAATCCGACGTGCAAAAACTTGATAGGAGCGGGGTCTTATCCTTCAAGGATACAAATCCTAATGTTCTCACAAACCCGCTGCCTCAACATGAGAAGGCTGCAGTCAATTTGATAGAAGGAGAGACTAACAATGTCTATCAAATTCACGATGTACTCTTGTTGAAGACCAATTTGGTCAAGATGCATTGTAGACAGAGTGGATATGGCCATGTGCCACCTCATAACTATCATCAGTGTGATATCTGCTCTAAAGACAATCAAGGATGTTCTGTGGTGCAAGCAGCTCTACAGGAACAAATGGATCTCGGATGGATCCAAGAGCACCGAGTTCGTGGAGTTAACATGGTCTACACAAACTCTAACATCATTCAGAACCACGACATCCGTGCAATGAGTGTCAACTTGGTGGCAATACACTCAAGCCAAAGCCAATATCATAATTTGCCGCGGCACGATTACAATTCCTGTCTGACTTGATCGGTAAACAAACAGGGATGCTCTTTCATACAGGAGGCCCTCCAGCGTCAGATGGATCTTGGATGGATCCAAGACTACCATGATAGGAACCCTTATCAGATCAACATGGTTCAGATCTTCGACATTTGCGTGATGAATACCAACCTGGTAGAGTTACATGCTGAGCAGTTCCAGCTCGGATTCTTAATATCACATGACTATCAAGGCTGTAAAGCGGGTTGCGAAAATGATCGAGGTTGTACCCTTGTCCAGGAGGCACTTCAGTACTTGTTAAATCATTGGTGGATGGCAATTTATATGGATGAAGATACTCAACAAATTAGTATCAGTAATAGGAATCCTACTCGACGTCAGAGTCAGGATGTCCGATCAGTGGAAGCTAACCTAGTGAGGTTACATTGTATTCAAAGTGGGCGTGGCCAGGTGCCACCGCACAACTATGAATGTTGCAGCGTCTGTTCGGAAAGTAACCGAGGGTGTTACTTTTTGAGAGCAGCTCTTCAGGGTCAGGTTGATCGTGGAGAAATTCGTCCATATCCGGGTTCTGGACCCATCAACTGGATGCGGAACTACCTTGTCGATCAAGTTGAGGATGTTGTCACAATCTCTGGTCATCACAGGACCAGGGATGTTTTTGCCATTATCCCTCTACTTGACGAATCTAAAGTTCCCAACCGGGAACGAATCGAGATCACTTATGATGGTCAGAAAAATCAGAAGGTTCCCATAGTCATCTATCTACCGGGACCACTACCGTATGAATCAGCTAAGGCTATCCCTTACAAATACGGTACAACGATAATTGAAAATGGAAAGGAAATTCCATTACCCTCCGTCGTGAGTATTGCAGACATCAGTCGTGTAACACGGAGTGGTAGAATCTTCAACCGAGGAGTTGGAGAACTTAACAAAGAAAAGGAACTTCAGACGGAAGCTCCCGATCCACTAGTCGGTCAATCCAGTAATCCCGACCTTTCGAAAAATAATGATGAGATGCTGAAGCTCATCCAAAGGAGTGAATACAACATTGTTGATAAACTATTACAGACTCCTTCAAAGATCTCGGTATTATCGCTGTTACTCAGTTCAGAAGCCCACAGGGAGGCTCTACAGAAAGTCTTGGAGCAAGCCTTTGTGTAACAGGATGTAACAATCAGACAGTTTGATAGCATTGTCTCTAACATCACTTCCTGCAATAATGTGGGATTTAGTGATGAGGAATTACCTGAAGAGGGTCGCCGTCATAACATGGCGCTCAATATCACAGTTAAATGCCAGGACGATGCTTTAGCCAGCGTACTGGTAGACACAGGGTCAGCCCTGAATGTTATGCCGAAGTCCACTTTGATGCAATTATCATTCAAGGGCCCTCCAATGAGAATCAGCGTGGTCGTCGTCAAAGCATTCGACGGATCTAGAAAAACAGTTATCGGCGAAGTTGATCTTCCCATAACTATCGGTCCTCACACTTTCCAAGTCACTTTCCAGGTCATGGACATCCGGGCAACGTACAGTTGTTTATTAGGAAGACCTTGGATACATCAGGCTGGAGCGGTCACTTCGACCCTCCACCAAAAGCTAAAATTCGTCAAGAACGATCAACTTGTCACAGTTTGTGGGGAACAAGCCTTGCTTGTGAGTAACTTGTCACCATCTACTGGTATAGAACCCGAGGAGGTTATTGGAACTCATTTCCAAGCACTGTCGATGAGTGAGAACAATCAGTTCAGAGGAGGAACCTCGATTTCCTCGTACAACGATGCTATCAAAGCGGTCGAGAGTACCGATACAACAGGATGGGGACAACTTGTCATTCCTACTGGCAATAAAACAAAGAAGGGTCTTGGTTTTTCTGCAACCTGTACCCAGACAGCTGCCAGCGATGAAAGTCTTCATCCCCTTCAAAATTTCTTCCACAGTGGAGGGTTTCTTCACCCAGTGTTTCAGGCAGTACATGCTATCATTGAGGAAGATCCCTCTGACCCAGATGAAGAATGGAAGTCCTATCTTAATGAGGACGGTTATATGTCTCAGGAAGAGGTACCTAGGCCTTTTTGCTTTCCCACAGAAAGTCCGAGATTTATACCACGGTCAGACGTCGAAATGATCTACGGAGATTGTGATCTAGAAGGATGCCGTGCTCCGCCAAATTCATTAGAGGAGGACACTCTGATGAAAGACAACTTTGACCACGATTACTATGGCCCAATGGATGGTCTGCCAATGTGGCAGCCTTACCCAGGAAACTTGGGGCAAGAGAGTCAGTCGAGCAATGAAAATCAGCTGACCATCATTGAACAGAATACCTGTGTCCCCACCATGTCATGGGATCAACACCCAGGTCATTCAGAAACTACTCAACATGAAGATGAATTCGCAACGTTTGCAGGACTTGAGTTCATCAACTATGCTCTTCCTGAGGTTAACGTCATCGAGAGGGATGACTCCTCCAGTTCCAAAGAAGTTTGGGACACGCTGGGAGAACCGAGTGGAAAATACGACTATATGGTCAAGTACACCGCTCCCAAAAGCTCTCGTATCAGGCTCGAAAACATCCAGCCAACTGGATGGGGAGGTACAGCTGAGAGCACAAATGCTATGCAAAATGCAACTGAGGAATTCTCCTACGACAATTCTGCCTGGGAGACAGATTCCAATGATCCTGCTCCACCAGAAATCAGCGTCATTTCTGAAGACAAGCCAAGAAAGAAGGTGCCAGACTTTGTGATTCACCGAGGAGTTCGCCGCCAATGGATTGCTGTCGAGGTTCCGAAGGTCGTTCACCAGTCAAAGTAATTGCCATCTTTAACCTTTCACCCTACCCAGGTGAAACAGATGTTTTGATAGGGCTCGCTTTCTGTAAAATTTCCCTCTTCGCTTCGCCCAAAGTGACAGAGTTTTGTTTTATAGGGTTGTAGTTTCAAGGATCGACTTGTTCATTAATAAAATAACGTCGTTCTGTAATTTCCGCATTAATTGCTGTTTTCTCTATTTGCTTTTTCATAAAATGGTAATCCTAAAAAATAATTCAATAATAAAAACAAGCAGTAAAATAAAAACACTGCACACACTTGCATTTTCCTCTATCTCTTCTAAACACAAATCATCACATCATACAGATTGCTTGTTGTAAACCCAGTTGAAACATACGATCCGATGCCTTCTCCCAACTTTGAGTTCCCGGTATTTGGGGCTGAAGAAGAAGATGACCACGAAATTCCAGAAGAGATCTCCCGACTACTCAGAAAAGAGGAAAGGTCCATTGAACCTCACAAAGAGCCATTGGAAATGGTAAACTTGGGTTCAGAAAAAGAGAGAAAAGAAATCAGGATTGGGGCACTGCTCAGTCCAACTGCCAAAGAGAGTTTGATAAAGCTTCTCAAGGAATTTCCCGATGTATTCGCTTGGTCCTATCAGGATATGCCAGGGTTGGATACCAGCATCATGGAACATCACTTACTGTTGAGATCAGAATGTCTGCCAGTAAAGCAAAGGTTGAGACAGACTCACCCGGACATGGCCATCAAAATCAAAGAGGAGGTGCAGAAACAAATTGACGCGGGTTTCCTCGCTACATCTGAATATCCTCAATGGTTAGCCAATATTGTACCCGTTCCCAAAAAGGACGGAAAGGTCAGAATATGTGTCGATTACAGGGATCTAAACAAGGCTAGTCCAAAGGATGACTTTCCTTTACCACACATTGACATGCTGGTAGACAGCACAGCAAAGTTCAAAGTTTTCTCCTTTATGGATGGATTCTCAGGCTATAACCAGATCAAAATGGCGCCGAAAGACATGGAGAAAACTTCGTTCATAACACCATGGGGTACCTTTTGTTACAAGGTAATGTCGTTCGGTTTGAAGAACGCCGGGGCAACCTATCAAAGGGCCATGACTACTCTGTTTCATGACATGATACACAAGGAAATCGAGGTATATGTCGATGATATGATTGCAAAATAAAAAACAGAGAGTGAGCACATTGAACATCTGTTAAAATTGTTCGAACGTCTAAGAAAATTCAAGCTCCGCTTGAATCCCAACAAGTGCACCTTCAGTGTCCGTTCAGGGAAACTATTAGGGTTCATCGTCAGCCAGAAAGGAATTGAGGTTGATCCTGACAAGGTCAAGGCCATTCAAGAAATGCCTTCTCCGAAAACTGAAAAACAAGTCAGAGGATTCCTGGGACGGTTGAACTATATCTCTAGATTCATATTCCTTATGACCGCCATGTGTGCGCCGATTTTCAAATTACTGAAAAAGAACCAGGATTGCGTTTGGTTAGAAGATTGCCAAACCGCCTTCGACAGTATTAAGGAATATCTGTTGAATCCTCCAATTCTATCACCTCCAGTGGAAGGAAGACCACTGATCATTTACCTCACAGTCCTAGAGGACTCAATGGGATGTGTACTTGACCAACAAGACGAAACAAAGAGGAAAGAGTCTGCCATTTACTACTTGAGCAAGAAATTTACCGATTGTGAAACTCGGTACATGATGCTCGAGAAAACTTGCTGCACTTTGGCTTGGGCAGCCAAACGTCTTCGCCAGTACATGATTCGTCATACTACTTGGTTGGTCTCCGTAATGGATCCAATCAAGTACGTTTTCGAAAAGCCTGCTCTCACGGGAAGAATTGCCCGTTGGCAGATGTTGTTATCAGAATATGACATAGAGTACCACGCTCAGAAAGCCGTTAAAGGAAGTATTTTAGCCGATCATTTGGCTCATCAACCGATTGATGATCAAGAATCAATCGGGTTTGACTTCCCAGACGAAGATGTCATGTATCTAAAAATGAAAGATTGTGATGAACCGTTACCCAGTGAAGGGCCAGAACCAGGTTCCCAGTGGGGACTTATCTTTGACAGAGCAGCTAATCATTACGGAAACGGAATTGGGGCAATCATTGTTACCCCTCAGGGTACCCACATTCCTTTCACTGCTAGACTTACGTTCAAATGTACGAACAACGAGGCCGAATACGAAGCTTGTATTATGGGTCTCAAAGAAGTGATTGATTTAAGGATCAAAAACTTGGACGTATACGGCAATTCAGCTTTGGTTATCAATCAAATAAAAGGAGATTGGAACACATACCAATCAGGACTGATTCCTTACAAAGATTATGCAAGAAGGTTGTTACCTTTCTTCAACAGAGTTGAGTTTCATCACATCCCTCGTGAGGAGAATCACATGGCTGATGCATTAGCCACTATCTCTTCCATGATTAGTGTAGGTCATTGGAATAACCTACCTAAGATCGACATAATGCGCCTTGAAAGGCCCGCTTACGTCTTCGCGATTGAAGCAGTCATAGACGACAAACCTTGGTATCACGATATCAAATGCTTCCTTCAGAAACAAGAGTACCCATCTGGGGCACTCAGAAAAGACAGAAAAACCCTCAGAAGATTGGCTGAAAACTTCTTCCTGAGCGGTGACACTCTTTATAAGAGGAATTTTGACTTGGTCTTGCTCCGATGCGTAGACAGACCAGAAGCAGAAATGCTGATGAAAGAAATTCATGAAGGGTCCTTTGCCACTCATGCCAACGGACATACAATGGCGAGAAAAATTTTAAGAGCAGGGTACTATTGGTTGACAATGGAATCCGACTGCTACAAGTACATGAGGAGGTGTCACAAGTGTCAGATATACTCCGACAAAATTCATGTACCGCCATCACATCTCAAAGTTCTTTCTTCCCCGTGGCCTTTTTCCATATGGGGAATCGACATGATTGGCTTGATCGAACCTAAGGCTTCAAAGGGACATCGGTTCATCCTGGTAGCCATTGACTACTTTACCAAATGGGTCGAAGCAGCGTCATTCGCCAATGTAACCCGGCAAGTGGTGGTCCGACTTATCAAAAACAATATCATCTGTCGTTATGGTGTTCCAAGCGAGATCATTACTGATAATGGATCTAACTTGAACAACAAGATGATGAAGGAGTTGTGCGCTGAGTTCAAGATCGAACACCATAACTCATCTCCCTACCGACCCAAGATGAACGGAGCGGTAGAAGCGACCAATAAGAACATCAAGAGGATCGTTTAAAAGATGGTTGTAACCTACAAAGACTGGCACGAGATGTTACCCTTTGCTCTTCACGGTTATCGCACATCTGTCCGCACTTCAATAGGGGCAACCCCTTTCTCTCTAGTGTATGGCATGGAAGCAGTGCCCCCCATAGAAGTAGAGATCCCGTCAATCCGAGTATTGATGGAAGCTAAGCTCACCGAAGCTGAATGGTGTCAAAGTCGACACGACGAACTGAATCTGATCGAAGAGAAGCGAATCACGACACTATGCCATGGTCAGCTGTATCAACAGAGAATGAAGAGGTCGTTTGACAAAAAGGTCCGACCTCGCGTCTTCAGGAAAGGAGACCTCGTGCTCAAGAAGATACAATCATTTCTCACTGACTCTCGGGGAAAATGGACCCCAAATTATGATGGCCCCTATGTGGTCACGAAAGCTTTCTCAGGTGGCGCCTTGAGACTTGCAACCATGGACAGAGAGGAATTTACCTACCCCACGAATGTTGATGTAGTCAAGAAATACTTCGCCTAAACTAAAAAAAAAACGTCTCGGTGGATTGAAAACTCGAAAGGGCGGTCCAGGAAAAAGTTAGAGACAGAAAAAAAAAATCATCCCGTTGGATTAGAAACATCATACTACAATCCAGGCAAAAATTAGGGATAATGGCAAGTAACTATGTTCAACAGAGGCAAGTCTCTCAGCAACAGCAGTTACACCATCCATCGGAGGAAAACTCCAGTCAAGGTCATCTTCGACAGAAGCTCAGGATGCCCCGAATTCAAAGTTGGTAGAAGGATAGTGGTCGTTATGTTTCGACGTAGCCCTTTTCCCTGTAAATTACCATTTTCTAACTTTGTATATACTCTTTGGAATCACGCGTTTGGCTGATCTCCATCTTATCAATAAAATTTGAGCCCTTGTGCTTTTGTTTGTAATTCTTATTTGTTTTAGCTTTACAGAATGGCGTTTTAACATGATTGACGATTCTTGAAATAAAACAAAAATGAATTTACTTGTTAAAACTTTTTCTGCTTTTAAAATAAAGTCGGCAATTTCTTTTGACTGTTGATCATCAAAGGAACATCAACCGCTTCTTCAGAAGTAAGCGAACTTCAAAGTGCAGAATCAAAGTACTCATTCTAACCCAGTCCGCCTGAATGAAGGATCAACTGTGTCAGAGACCTTGTTTCGTCTGACACACCTCGGCCGAGTTCTTATCTCCTAAGCCCGATCAACGGTGCTCCCAACAGGGACTATCTCTCCTAAGCAAGTTGGAATTGCTATTCTGAACCAACGTACTTCTTCGCCCCGCGATAGTCGAGTATCCAGTCGTGTTCACCCATTAGTTTGTATGTCGCGTCAGTTTTGTCAGCATAAACATACACACATCATGCATTATTGATTTGCATTCACATTTCATATTGCATCACTATCACTCTAGTCGGTCTTGTCCCCTAGTGATAGAAGTTCTCTCAATCAAGTCGTCAGTTCTTGCCTCGTCAGGAAACGCTGCGTCTGAACATTCTCTCTCCTCCAGTTTATTTCTGGATCAGAATTGGCCCTTGACCACTTTGATAACTTGAACCTCTGAAAGACCAGAGAACCTTCGACCGATGTCACTCTTCGCCATTGAAGATGATATCCTTGCTTTCCCGGATTAAAGAAAAATCCCCAGAGAAAGCCTCCTAAGCGGAGATTTGGCAGTACAGCTGCCATTCTCCGAAAAACCCACCGATGAAAAGGTCATCGGCACCTCAAAATTGGATCCCATCATATGGTATTTCTTCGGAAAGATCCCGAGAAAAGTATGATGTAAGCCCCCAAACGAAAACAGTCTCTCAAGAGACTCGCTTTCCCCAGTAGAATCGACAAATGGCGTCTCCAACAGAGAAGTTTGTGTAACTCTACAACTCAGACGACTGGGTTCTCCAGCAAGTCTGACATCAAAACTTTTTCCGTCAAATGGCGTCTCCCTAGGAAAATTCGACGAGAAGTTTGAGGAAAACCGCTACACATAGCGTCCCTTGTCAATTAAGTTTATTGACGAAAGAAACTAAGACCAGTTCCTCGGTAGGAAACCAGGATCGAGGGGAAGTTTACAAAAGAAACTAAGACCAGTTCCTCGGTAGGAAACCAGGAGCGAGGGGAAGTATACATCAGAAACTAAGACCAGTTCCTTGGTAGGAAACCAGGATCGAGGGGAAGTTTATTTAAGCAACTGAGACCAGTTCCTTGGTAGGAAACCAGGAACGGGAGGGAGGTTGACAAAAGAAAAACTGAGACCGGTTCCTTGGCTGAAGACCAGGATCGAGGGGAAGTTTACCTTTTCTAAGCATCATCGCTTAGCTAAAGAAGATGGATGCGATCCGCCATTCATAACCACCATCAAAATTTCGGGTATTCCGATATTTAATCCTCTTGCACCCCGAATGCCAGAATACCTTCGTCATTCACACCTTCGGGACCAAGAAGATTAAATAGGGGCATCTGTCATACCCCAAATTTTGACCACTAAGATGTCCCATCATTGTGTCAATCATCATCCCAATATGGAGGAACCATCATACCTCATCAGTCTCCCCAAAGATGGGTGAGCATCCACTACAATCAAAATTAGGGTTTCAAGCCCTCTCAGAGCCTTAGACAAAGGATCAATCAAGGAATGACATGATCTTCAACTTATCTAACCTCTCAAACATCCATAATGGATCAAAAGGACTCCCACTTCAAGAATTAAGCACAAGGTTGCTCCCTTCTAGGTGGATCAAGTCTCAAGATCGCCAGTGTCACCAAATTAGGGTTTTGGTCGACCAGGGCCTCCAGATGGAAATTTTCATCTGGGCATGAGCCAATGGCCCAAAACATAACCTAATATACTCCATGGAACCTCATGGACCCAATCATCAAGTCAATTTTGCCTCAGGGGATGCATTCATCAAAAATCAGGAATTAGGGTTTCTTGACCTAATTCACCCCTAAGTTGACTTTTGGGACAAATTATGAGCCAAGACCTCAAGACATGATTTGAGGGTCTTTAATATACCATATTGATCCATTTACAACAATGGATTAATCCAAGAAGCTTGAGCAACAAGTTCCAATTTCATCTGCACCACAATTAGGGTTTCGCGAGGAAAGTCAACTGTAACTTTGACTTTTGACCAGGACATGCTCCCAAACCCTAAGACATGATTTAATATACCCTATGACACCCATGTAACATGTCCATCAAGTTTGATTTAGGTCAAGGACATGATTTCCTGAAGAATTGCACAGTTTGGAATTCATCTGATAAAAAGTCAACTGTGCACAAAAGTCAACTTTGACTTTTTGAGATTTTTCACCAAAATGGATTTTTAACCCTAAAATGATGTTAATGTATGATTTGAATCATCATTCATCAATAAAAATCAAGAAAGTTGGATAACTTGTAAAAAGGGTAACCATAAAAACATAGAAAATTTTCTAAGTTAAAAATAAAGTGACAAGGGTACAAACTTTGGAGGATCATAACTCCTAAACCACAAAGCCATTTTTTTTCATCCAAATATGGATTTGTAGCCCTCATTACCCTCTACAAAAACTTCAACTAGACCTAAGTCCAATTCGTTAAGGATTTGGAGTTATGGAGTGATCAAAATGGCTGAAAAGTGAAAATGTCACTTTTTCCAACACTTAGTGAAATTTTCACTAAGTCAAAATCTGCCTTCACTTTTTGCCAAATGTAGGGGGATTTTTCACTTGGATTCAAAAGAGATCAAAACCAAACATGTTTAAACAGTTGTTGTATCATGTAAGGGCTTTCCAAAATGGTCAAGAACATTACCAAATTCAACTTACACCATGAGATATGACATTGGCAAGTTGCCTTGCTGAAATCTGTCAAAGGCAAGGCAGAATTTGCAACTTTGCTCGATTTACCAAAATCAGCCAAATTCAAATGCTCCTATCCACTTGGACACATCTGAGGATTGAATCTAAAGGGGAGAATCACTAAGCCAAGCCTCCAAAGTCCATGGAACAAGAAATAGCATGTTGAACCTAGAATGGCCAAAATAGGGACAAGACTCCAAATTTGGATTGAAGCATTCAATGGAAGCATTAAGGTGGCATGGACTGAGCCATTCTCATCTGAAATCAGTCAAGACTTATCCAAGACCAAGGGAACCAAAGCTCTGTGCCCTAACCTCTAGTCAATGGCTAGAGGAGACTTGGATTTTCATTTGCCAACATTGGCCAAACCTACTTACCAGTTGCCATTCACTATTCCTTGCAAAACAAACTTGCTCTACTATAAATAGAGCTCAATTGTGATCAGTTTGAGTACACCAAAGCCATCTAACAGATGCTTTCCTCAAAATCTCTTTCTCTTGGCAAAAATGCCTTTCTTAGCAAGGTAGCTATCGGGTTTTGAGTTTGAGAGCTTTTCCAATCAAACCAATCACTCACACACCTCACATACATCATATAGAAGTGATCCAAACACTCACATAACATCTGGAACACCAAAATCACAAAATCACCAGCTGGTTGCTCAAACTTTCAATTAAGTTGCAGCTGAGGTACCACAAATCGTTCCAGCCATTTTCAATCAAGTCCAAGCATTCAAACACACTCCATAGGGTGTAAGGAAGCTGTTCAAATCATCACCACTCATCTGTAACACCTCCAAATCAAAAATCACATTGCACTTGCTGTCACGGCCTAGAGGTAAGCATAAACTTGGTCATCTCTCAATCTATGCATATTTCCTCGCACAATAATTTTGCCATATGTTCATAATCATGCATGGAGTGTTTTCCCTCAATTAATTGCATTGTTTGAATCGTGTATCAAAAATCCTAGCCTTCAAGCAGAAATTAGGGTTCTTGAGGTTTCTTCGTGATTTCATGTTTTATGTTTAATTTAAATGAAATTAATGGACATAGACATGATCGTGAGGTTGAGACGAGCATAAAGATATGTGGATTGCATGTTATAATCAAGTATTCAGGGAGATTGGATAGAAAATGCAAATCAGCCAAACCCAGAACACGCGCGTGTTCTTCAGCTGTTCTTGGCGCCTTTTTTGAATTTTCAAATATTTGAATTTTGTGATTTTTGTTTAATTGATTCAAAAATTAATTTCTCTCTGAGTTTTAATGATTTTGAGTTGATTCTTTTTTTAATAATTCACAAAAATGTTTAAATATTTTATTTTCCCAAAAAATTTCAAAAATATTATTTATTTCATATAATTGATATTTTTGCAAAGAATTAATATTTTAATTGTTTTTGACATTTTAAATATTTTTTCCACATTGATTTTGCAACTTTTAATGCTTTCTAATTATTTTGTAGGTCAATACTTAATTTTTGAAGCATTAATCCAAGATCACAATTTGTTTTTCACATGTTAAACAATTTTGATCATTTTAATTGAATTTTTATTCAATTAAATACATTTTTGAAAACAAATTAGGGTTTTTGGATTAATTCAACCCTCATAAATCATTTTCAAAACACTTTGGGCCTCTAATAGAGTGTAAGACCCAATCCTTTTTTGACCAAATCATTTTTGGGCCTCAGTGTATTGTATAAGTACCGATACCGTCAAAAACAAACGGCGCGATCATCGCCAGTTTAAAAAATAAACCTTGGGCCTCTCCTCGAGCTATAAGACCCATTTAAAACTATTTGGGCCTCTTCTTGAGCTATAAGACCCATTCAAAACTATTGGGCCTCTAATAGAGTGTAAGACCCAAACCCCCTTTTAACCAAACATTTTGGGCCTCACTTATTGTATAAGTCCCTCTGCGTTAAAAGAAAACCTCGGCGCGATCGTCATTTTTAAACGAAAAATCAATTGGGCCTACCCTCGTGTTATAAGCCCCAATCTTTTTCTTTAAACCATTAAGGCCTCTTGAAAGAGTGTAAGACCTCTCCCTTTACATAGAAAAACATTTTGGGCCTTAGTCACTTGTATAAGTCCCTCTGTATAAATTCAAACAGTGCGCTCACTGATAAAACCCTGGGCCTCTCCTTGAGCTGTAAGCCCCAAAATCTTTCTTTTTCAAAGTACTTTCTCCTTTGATTTTGAATATACTGTTGTTTTCAATCTATCTTTGTTGAACAACTAACCAAACAGCATGGAAGCTCTACAACCGAGTAAGTGGTTATTGCTTTCATTTACCGCTTTCATATACATATAACTGTATTGTGGGGAAGTTTCACTGTAAGTCTTCTTTCATAAACTCATATCAACTGTGTAATAATAGTATAGATATTTCGAGTTTCCCCGACAACTACGTCTAGAACTAGGTGACGCCATTTCGTTTAGTTCGTAGAAATAGACAGCTAGATCCCCAATAGGAGAACCAGATACAGTCTTCTCTTCGACTGTCCTCATTAGGAATTGTCAAGAAACTCTATTCCCAGAGATGAATGTATTATCCGTGAATGGCATCTTTGAGTTTCTTCCAAATTCTCGAACTTTCCTGACTTGATCTATTCCTTGTGAATAGCTTGCCTTGAATTTCTCGGGGTTTGGGGACCCACGGGCTTCTTAAAAACATCGGCCTCCTCTTGGGCATCGTACATGGACCCACATGCTTCCTAAAAGCAACCCCGCCTCCTCTTGGGCTTAGTACAAGGACCCTACGGCTTCTTAGATGTATTCACAGCCTCCTCTTAGGCTTCGTATTATGATCTCTTCCTCCGGGAATGATAGCCTTCTCTTGGGCTTAGTACAAGGACCGATCGGCTTCTTAAAAGTTTCCAGCCTCCTATTGGGCTTCGTACAAATTGTCCCGAAGACCTCCTAGAGGTATAGGAATAGAACTTAGTCATCTTCATAGAAAAGTCCTTTCATAGAGTCTACTACTGTTTCTCAAAGCACAGTACAAAAGATGACACTCTAGACTTGGACAGTCTAATCTCCTTGAGTCTCAAAGACATTCTCAAGTGACCCCTTCGTTAAATAGGAAGGAAACCCGCAGACTCGGACAGTCTCAATACCCTTTGGATTTCCCGCTTCCTTAAAGAACATGAATAACCCGGATCCTTGAATCGAATCCATGAGTACAGTGTTGCTCTTATAAGAACTGATTTTCTCTTTAAAATCAGTATACTGGACCTGTCACTTAACTGAAACAGTAACCATAGCCTCCCTCTTGGGCTTTGTACAATGATCCTCCCCAGCAGTGTCAAACAACGTTTAGCCTCTCTCTCGGGCTTTGTACGAGACACATAAGGGACTCCCTCGTTGAGTCAATCACCCTTTCGCCTCCATCTCGGGCTTTATACTGGATACAAAAGGGTTCTTACTGAGCCAAACGAATTTTGGCCTCCATCTCGGGCTTCATACGAGATACCAAAAGATTCCCTCGTCGAGTCAAAACTTTTTAGCCTCTCTCTCGGGCTTTGTACGAGACACATAATAGCCTCCTCTTAGGCTTTATATAAGAAAACCACTGGTTGATCCAATTAACCTTTTAGCATCAAAACTGTACCTCGTTCACAGTGCACAAACATCAACAACTCCTTCCCCTTCCATCTAATCGTTGTAAGCGGCAAGCCTCTGGATTATTTACATCCACGCCACTGTCCCTCTTTTAGCATGAGAAATTCCTAAGGAAAGATAGCATTTCTCTACACTGAGTTAAAGTCTTCTCCTTCAGGTTAAAATCCCTATAAAGGAAATTATGGCATTGTCGGATTCACAAATCCCGGTTAAAGTAATTCTCCTTTATAAACATTTGTCATAGACAAGCCCCTCTTTAGAGATGACAAATTCTCTCTAAAGTAAACCCCTTTAGCTTCACATCTTGGGCTTTGAACAAGATACAAATCACCTTTCGCTTCATATCTTGGGCTTTGAACAAGACACCAAAAACACCCATTTCCTCCCATAGAATAGGAGGAACTACGAACGCTCTGATTTCCCTGTTTCGGTAAACGGGAATACGTAGGCATAAGATCGAAAGAAAAGATCTTAGCGAGCACACTAAACAAAAACCCAAAATCCCATATCTCCATCAATCAAAAGAAGTAATTCAAAAGCATCAGTCCTAACATCCTAATCCTTGTTCCCTGCCAGAAACCTTCTGTCTAGATAAAAAGAAAGAAAATCGTATTGGTGAAAATACAAATAACCAGTACAAAGGCACCCCCCACATTGATAGCATCCGTAACCTAACAGACCGCTATTTAAACTCAGTATGCAAGCAGGGTTAATTGGAGACATCTATTTCCCTTCCTTATTCAGCTCACAATAGGATAAAAAATGAATCGACCTGTAGTTTAAGCTCAAACCGCAGAGAGCGACCAACGCTTAAGAATCGCGTCCAAAATCGCTCGCTACATCGTCAAGTAGAGGGATAATGGCAAAAACATCCCTGGTCCTGTGATGACCAGAGATCGTGACAACATCCTCAACTTGCTCGGCAAGGTAGTTCGGCGTCCAGTTGATGGGTCCAGAACCCGGATATGGACGAATCTCTCCACGATCCACCTGACCCTGAAAAGCTGCTCTCACAAGGTAACACCCTTGGTTACTTTCCAAATAGTCACTACAACGGTCGTAATTGTGTGGTGGCACCTGGCCACGCCCACTTTGAATACAATGTAACCTCACTATGTTAGCTTCCATTTATCGGACATCCTGACTCTGACGCCGAGTAGGATTCCTGTTGCTGATACTAATTTGCTGAGTATCTTCATCCATATAAATTGGCATCCACCAGTGATTTAACAAGTGCTGAAGTGCCTCCTGGACAAGGGTACAACCTCGATCATTTTTTCAACCCGCCTTACAGCTGTGATAGTCATGTGATACTAAGAATCCGAGTCGGACCTGCTCAGCATGTAACTCTACCAGGTTGGTATTCATCACGCGAATATCGAAGATCTGAACCATGTTGATTTGATAGGAGTTCCTATCATGGTAGTCTTGGATCCATCCAAGATCCATCTAACGCTGGAGGGCCTCCTGTATGAAAGAGCATCCCTGTTTGTTTACCGAGCAAATCAGACAGGAACTGTAATCGTGCCGCGGCAGATTATGATACTGGCTTTGCCTTGAGTGCATCGCCACCAAGTTGACATTCATTGCACGGATGTCGTCGTTCTGAATGACGTTAGAATTCGTGTAAACCATGTTAACTCCACGAACTCGGTGCTCTTGGATCCATCCGAGATCCATCTATTCCTGTAAAGCTGCTTGCACCACAGAACATCCCTGATTGTCTTTAGAGCAGATATCACACTGGTGATAATTATGAGGTGGCACATGGCCATATCCACTCTGTCTACAATGCATCTTGACCAGATTGGTTTTCAACAAGAGTACATCGTGAATTTGATAGACATCGTTAGTCTCTCCTTCTATCAAATTGACTGCAGCCTTCTCATGTTGAGGCAGCGGATTCGTGAAAACATTAGGATTCGTATCCTTGAAGGATAAGACCCCGCTCCTCACAAGCTTTTACACGTCGGACTTGAAATTGAGACAAATCCCTATGTTATGCCCTGATCCTCCTTGATGGTAAGGGCAAGTTTGATCCACCTTAAACCAGAAAGGCGGATTTTCCGATACTGTAAGAGGAGATTTAGTCTGAATGTGCCCCTTAGCTAGTAGTAACGGAAATAGATCTGCGTACGACACGGGTATAAGATCAAATCCTGGTGGCCGTGTTGTACGGTTGTTGTTGTATGGAGGACGAGCCTGCTGAAGAGGCTGTTGTGTCCTTTGTTGATCAGGTTGGCTCTGCGCAACCTGAGGTTGATACGTAGGAATAGACGCAGGGTTGATAGCAGGAGTCACAGCTGCTACCGGTTGATAACGTCGCCTTTGCTTTCCGCGAGAGATATTCCCAATATCTTGCTCTTTTTTCTTAGGGAGAGCACTACCGTATTTTTTAGTACCGCTCGTCAATCCAGTGTCTTTTACCAAACGTCCTTCTCGGACAGGTTCCTCAAGACGTACGCCCATGCCAACCATTTCGGTGAAATCACTGGGCGCACTGGCAACCATTCGGTCATAGTAAAATGAGCTTAAGGTCTTTAAGAAGATCTTTGTCATCTCTTTTTCCTCCAGAGGTGGACAAATTTGAGCGGCAATCTCACGCCACCTTTGAGCGTACTCCTTAAAGGTTTCCTTGTCCTTTTGCGACATCGATCTGAGTTGATCTCTGTCGGGTGCCATGTCTAAATTGTATTTGTATTGTTGGAAGAAGGCAGTGCTAAGATCCCTGAATGTGCTTATCGTGGCATGGTTTAAACCCATGTACCATTTGAGTGCGGCACCGGTTAAACTATCCTGAAAGTAGTGAATCAGTAGGTCCTGATTTTCCGTCTGAGTTGACATCCGCCGGGCGTACATCACCAGATGGCTTTGAGGGTAAGAGTTACCCTTGTACTTTTCAAAGTCGGGCACTTGAAATTTGTGCGGGACTTTCACATTTGGGACCAAGCAGAGATCTGCGGCGTCCTTTCCAAATAGATCCTGACCGCGAATGGCTTGCAGTTCCTTCTGCATTTCTAAGAACTGCTCCTGGAATTCCTCCATTCTGTCAAACATAGTTTCCTTCTTACCAGAAGGTGTCTGTGGAATCTGTCCTTCCGGGACAGTGTGCACCACAGGGGGTGGTACCGTGACTACGGCAGTGAGTCTTGGCGTCTCTCGAAGTTTGTAACCTTCAGGAGTCTTCAGTATGCCTCTGGCATCTTCGCTTTCCCAAAGTTTGTAACCTTCAGACCCAGCGGCTTCTGTTGTGATTCCCTGATGCTCAGTGATCGGCAAAACATATCCTTTCGGGATATAGTTAACAGGCATGCCCAAGGACGATCTTTCGGTATTTGATACCTAGGATCATACTTCTCCACTATGGGCGTTGAGGTGATCTCTGAGATCACAGTTCTTTGTAGCTGAGCTTCTACCATGGCTTGCATGTCGTTACGAAGCTTCCTCATATCCTCTCTCAGAGTGTCGATCTCTTCTTTCAATTCTCTGTTTTCTTCCTCAAGATCATCCATCTTTTTCTGACGATTGGCCTGACTATTATACGAATGAGACATTTTGACTCTAGAACCGAGACACAAACGTGAGATTCGTAGGTAAGAAGAATACGCGATGTGAGAATGATGAATGCAATGATTATATTAATTGTTTTTTGGTTTAATCAAAATAAACTTTGACAATTAGATTGCAAATATCAAACGGTGGGGAAACTCCTTTTTATTGAAATTCAAAGGATTACTGAAATGGAAATACAGTAGATTACAAGGTGCAGAAACAGAAACCTAAGCTAATGGGTCCCGAGTCCTCTCTGAAGAGAAATCGGGTGCTGATTCTGGTATCTTCCTTTTCTTTGACCGGGGCCCTTGAGCCGTTGTCGGGTTGTCATTCCTTTGCCAAGTGAAAGGAGTGAGCAAATTCCTTTGGTCATCTTGATTCTCTACAGCATGTTGCTCCAAAATTTCAATCAGAGCATCTTTTTCTTTCAGTAATTGCTGTATTTTGATGCACTCTACGTCGAGGGTGCGATACTTGTTCTTCCAAGACCTTCTCTCCTTTTGAACTTTGTTGAGAGTAACCTGAAGCCTTTCAGTTTCCGTCATGAAGTACATGACAGATTCCCTCGGCAGAAGAATTCCGTAACGAGGATAAGGCATCTTTAGCTTAAGAGCTCTAGTTTGTATCCAATGGAGGTAAGGCTCCACCAAGACACAATCCGGTTTTCCCAGAGACTCTCGTCATTTCTTATGAACATGCTTCCAAGCGTGCACTATTTCCATCTTTAGTGCTCTGTCATTTTCTCCTTCCTTGAAGAAAAGACCTTCCAGATGAACACCCCGTGGGACATGTCTCATCGGGTATCCAAATTGACGGCGAACCAACACCGGATGATAGTTGATTCCTCCTTTAGTTCCTATGAGGGGTACGTTGGGGAAGTTTCCACAACGGTCAATGATCCTGATTCCATCATAGATCCTACTACACCAATCTATATCAGAGTTGGTAAGGGACATAATCTTCTGCGACCAACGTAAGGCGCTCTTACAATCCCAAAAAGCAGCAGACTTGGGCAAGTGAGAGATAAACCATTTGTAAAGCAGAGGCACACATCATGTGATCTCCCCTCCACTGTACAAATTTCCCAAGTGTACAGAATGATACGCATCTGCGAGCAAAGTCGGCACAGGGTTTCCAATGAGAAAAACCTTAATGGAGTTAATATCGACGAAGTTATTGATGTTGGGAAACAAAAATAACCCGTAGGCGAGCAAGACAAAAACGCTTTCAAAAGCAGTCACGTTTCCTATACTGGCAAAATACAGGGCTTTCTTTGCCAAGAACTGGGCTGGCAAACCTTGGATGCCACCCTTGGTAGTTAGGTGAGTCCTGACCTCAGACTCGTCCAAATGAATTGCTTTTGCAATGGTCTGATTCTTTGGAATTTCTTCCAGTCCAGAAAATGGAGCTCGATCAGTAATGTAGATCAATCAGATGAGAATACTCCTCCAGCATTGGTGCGAGCTGGTAATTCGGGAATGTGAAACAGTGATAAACCGGATCATAAATCTGAATGAGCGCATCCATGATTCCCTCAATCACATGGACTCTTAACAGCGGTAGCAAACCTCCGTGCTTGGCTCTGAAAGCCTCTGGGTTAGTGATCATCCTTGCTAACCTTCTTAAATCCTCTAGCTTTGGAACCTTGAAGGTATAACTATGAGTTCTCCTTCTACCGAAATCCATTAGTGCAATCCTTTTCTCTGATATTTGCAATCATTGTCTTAGTTTAATTTGAAAAACAGAGAGACTAGAAGAGAAATTTTTTTTAATGTTTTAATGTTTTTTTTTAAATGAATGCATGAATGCAGCACACAAAAACATAGAAAAAACATGGGGTCAAAGGGTCGTTGTCATGAAGTCAAGGCTCTACCCATCCCCCAAAGGTTTATACTAGGGTGATATTTGTACCTGTACTCATTATCATCAGCTCCTCCCAGGAAAGCAAAACAACAAGCGGATCGCCAGCGAGTTGTAGAGCAATCTTAGAGTAAGTGTCATTCACCGAGAATAGATCACCAGCCTCAAATGAGGGTAGTATCGCGTAACAACTATTCCCGATAGTTTCCGCACTACAAAAGGGTTTGGCTCCTCAGCTTCTCAGACATCACAATCGACCCATTGTCTAGGTGAGAGAATGGGTTGCATTGGTCAGCCTCCACTGAGGTTGATGGTCGACCTCGTCGCCATCACTTATCTTAAGTGTATACTCGATCTTTCCACATGCGGCATCACACGCATTCCCATTAGCAGAAAAATAAACACGTATAGCAATTAGGAAAAGCAGTATATATATTTTTCCTAATCATCCTAGACTTTTAAAAGCTAAGAATCTTAAGTTCCTGACAGAAAATGGTTTCCCGGCGGAGTCACCAATCTGTGGTTTCATTCCAAATTAACGGCGTTTTGACCTAAGATCCTAGTGACGTCAAGGTTTACAAAAAAGAACAAGATCCCTAAAGAGACCTACGCATCCCCAGCAGAGTCGCCATTTTTCTGTAGCGAGTGATTTTTGGATGTGGTTGCGAAGCACGATCGCTCTGGTACTATAGTTCGATTCATTTTTTATCCTATTAAAGCTGATGAAGGAAGGGAAATAGATGTCTCCAACTAACCCTGCTTGCATACTGAGGTTAAACAGTGGTCTGTTAGGTTACAGATGCTACAAAGATTCGGGGTTTCTCCTAGGTTATTTTGTTGACGAGGGGTGCTTTAGGCTATCGGTTGAGATGTCAGGACGGATATATATGAAAGTATGGGATTTTGGGTTTTTGTTTAGTGTGCTCGCTAAGATTTTTCTTTCAATGTTATGCCTACGTATTCCCGTTTACCGAAACAGGGAAATCAGAGCGTTCGTAGTTCCTCCTATTCTATGGGAGGAAATGGTTGTTTTGGTGTCTTGTTCAAAGCCCAAGACGTGAAGCGAAAGGTGGTTTGTATCTTGTTCAAAGCCCAAGATGTGAAGCTGAAGAGTCTATTTGTATATTGTTTAAAGCCCAAGATGTGAAGCTAAAAGTGTTGACCTTAGAGATAATTTGTCATCTCTAAAGAGGGGTTTGTCTGTTATGACTGTTTATAAAGGAGAATTACTTTAACCGGGATGTGTGAATCCGGCAATGCCATAATTTCCTTTATAGGGGATTTCAACCTGAAGAAGAAGACTTTAACTTAGTGTAGAGTAATGCCATCTTTCCTTAGGAATTTCTCATACTAAAAGAGGGACATTGGCATGGATGTAGATGATCCAGAGGCTTGCCGCTTACAGCAGTTAGATGGAGGGGAAGGAGTTGTTGATGTTTGTGTACTGTGAACGAGGCACAACTTTGATGCTAAAAGGTTAATTGGATCAACCAGTGGTTTTCTTATACAAAGCCTAAGAGGAGGCTAATATGTGTCTCGTACAAAGCCCGAGAGAGAAGCTAAAAGGTTTTGACTCAACGAGGGAATCTTTTGGTATCTCGTATAAAGCCCGAGATGGAGGCTATTTGACTCAACAAGAGAGTTTTTGTATCTCGTACGAAGCCCGAGATGGAGGCTGAAGGTTTGTTTGGCTCAATAAGAACCTTTTTGTATCTCGTATAAAGCCCGAGATGGAGGCGAAAGAGGTGATTGACTCAACGAGGTAGTCTCTTATGTGTCTCGTACAAAGCCCGAGAGAGAGCCTAAATGTTGTTTGACTCCGCTGGGGAGGATCATTGTACAAAGCCCAAGAGGAGGCTATTGTAACTGGAGAAGGATTATTATACAAAGCCTAAGAGGAGGCTGTGGCGACTGTTCAGTTAAGTGACAGGTCCAGTATGCTGATTTAAAGAGAAAATCAGTTCTTATATGAGCAACACGTTACTCGAGGATTTGATTCGAGGATCCAGGTCATTCCTGTTCTTTAAGGAAGCGGGAAATCTGAAGGGTATTGAGACTGTCCAAGTCTACGGGTTTCATCTCCTAGCTTTGAGAGGAACTTGAGAATGTCTTTGAGACTTAAGGAAATTAGACTGTCCAAGTCTAGAGTGTCATCTTTTGTATTGTGCTTTGAGAAACAGTAGTAGACTCTATGAAAGGATTGTTCTATGCAGATGACTAAGTTCTGTTCCTATACCTCTAGGAGGTTGTCAGGACAATTTGTACGAAGCCCAAGAGGAGGCTGGAAACTTTTAAGAAGCCGACGGGTCATTGTACGATGCCCAAGAGGAGGCTATCATTCCCGGAGGAAGAGATCATTATACGAAGCCTAAGAGGAAGCTGTGAATACTTCTAAGAAGCCGGCCGGTCCTTGTACTAAGCCCAAGAGGAGGCTACGGTTGCTTTTAGGAAGCCTGTGGGTCCTTGTACGATGCCCAAGAGGAGGCCGATGCTTTTAAGAAGCCCGTGGGTCCCCAAACCCCAAAAAATTCAAGGCAAGCTATTCACAAGGAATAGATCAAGTCAGGAAAGTTCGAGAATTTAGAAGAAACTCAAAATGCCATTCACGGATAATACATTCATCTCTGGGAATAGAGTATCTTGACAATTCCTAATGAGGACAGCCGAAGAGAAGACTGTATCTGGTGATCCTATTGGGGATCTAGTTGTCTATTTCTACGAATAAACGAAACGGCGTCACCTAGTTCTAGACGTAGTTGTCGGGAAAACTTGAAATATCTATACTATTATTACACAGTTGATATGAGTTTATGAAAGAAGACTTACAGTGAAACAGCCCCACAATACAATTATATGTATATGAAAGCGGTAAATGAAAGCAATAACCACTTACTCGGTTGTAGAGCTTCCATGCTGTTTGGTTAGTTGTTCAACAAAGAAAGATTGAAAACAACAGTATATTTCAAAATCAAAGGAGAAAGTGCTTTGAAAAAGAAAGATTTGGGGCTTACAGCTCAAGGAGAGGCCCAGGGTTTTATCAGTGAGCGCACTGTTTGAATTTGTATAGAGGGACTTATACAAGTGACTGTGGCCCAAAATTTGTTTTCTGTACAAAGGGATGGGTCTTACACTCTCTCAAGAGGCCTAAAAGGTTTAAAGAAAAAGAGTGGGGCTTATAACACGAGGGTAGGCCCAGTTTGACTTTTCGTTTAAAAATGGTGATCGCGCCGAGGTTTTCTTTTAACGCAGAGGGACTTATATAATAAGTGAGGCCCAAAATGTTTTGGTTAAATGGGGGTTGGGTCTTACACTCTATTAGAGGCCCAAAAAGTTTTAAATGGGTCTTATAGCTCGAGGAGAGGCCCAAAAGGTTATTTTTCAAAAGGCGACGATCGCGCCGTTTGTTTTTGACGGTATCGGGACTTATACAATACACAGAGGCCCAAAAATGGTTTAGTCAAAAAAGGATTGGGTCTTACACTCTATTAGAGGCCCAAAGTGTTTTGAATATGATTTATGAGGATTGAATTAATCCAAAAACCCTAATTTGTTTTCAAAAATGTATTTAATTGAATAAAAATTCAATTAAAATGATCAAAATTGTTTAACATATGGAAAACAAATTGTGATCTTGGATTAATGCTTCAAAAATTAAGTATTGGCCTACAAAATAATTAGAAGTCATCAAAAGTTGCAAAATCAAGGTGGAAAAAATATTTTAAATGTAAAAAACAATTAAAACATTAATTCTTTGCAAAAATATCAATTATACAAAATAAATAATATTTTTGGGATTTTTTGCGAAAATAAAATATTTTAACATTTTTGTGAATTATTAAAAAAAGAATCAACTCAAAATCATTAAAACTCAGAGAGAAATTAATTTTTGAATCAATTAAATAAAATCACAAAATTCAAATATTCAAATATTCAAAAAATGGCGCCAAGAACACGCGCGTGTTATGGGTTTACCCAGATTTGCATTTTCTCTCCAATCTCACTGAATACTTAATCATATCATGTAATCCACATACCAATCAACTCGTTTCAACCTCACGATCATGTCTATGCTATTTAATTTCATTTAAATTAAACATATAACAAGAAATCACGAAAAATCCTCAAGAACCCTAATTTCTGCATGAAGGCTAGGATTTTTGATACACGATTCAAACAATGCAATTAATTGAGGGGAAACATTCCATGCATGATTATGAACATATGACCAAATTATTGTGCAGCAAAAATTGCATGGATCATAGAGTTAGAAGAGCTCATGCTTACCACTTGCAGCTGGTGATCGTGATTTGTGTTGGAGGTGTTACATCTAGGTTCCAATGATCTGGATAGCTTCCCTAGGTGCCATGGAGTGTGTATGGATGCTTGGAATGGATTGAAATGGTTTGGAGTTGAAGATGGTACCTCAACTGCAAAACTGTCAAGAACTTAAGCAATTGGTTGGTGATTTTGTGAAATCTGTGTTCCAGATGTTATGTGAGTGTTTGGATCACTTCTATATGATGTATGTGAGGTGTGTGTGTGATTGGTTTGATTGGAAAAGCTCTCAAACTCAAAACCCGATAGTGACTTGCCTTAGAAGGCAAAATTGGAGTGAAAGAAGAGATTTTGAGGAAAGCATCTGTTTGATGGCTTTGGTGTACTCAAACTAATCACAATTGAGCTCTATTTATAGTAGAACAAGTTTGTTTTGGGATCCACCGTGAATGGCAACTGCAGCAGAGGTTTGGCCAATGTTGTTCAATGGAAATCCAAGTCTCCTCTAGCCATTGACTAGAGGTTAGGGCACAGGGTTGTAGTTCCCTTGGTCTTGAATAAGTCTTGACTGAATTTAGTTGAGAATGGCTCAGTCCATGCCACCTTGATGCTTCCATTGAATGCTCCAATCCAAAATTGGAGTCTTGTCCCTATTTTGGCCATTCTAGGTTCAACATGCTATTTCTTGTTCCAAAGACTTTGGAGGCTTGGTTCAGTGATTGTCCCCTTTAGATTCAATCCTCAGAGGTGTCCAAGTGGATAGGAGCATTTGGATTTGGCTGATTTTGGTAAATTGAGCAAAAATGCAAATTCTGCCTTGCCTTGGCAGATTTCAGCAAGGCAACTTTCCAATGTCATATCTCATGACTCAAATTGAATTTGGTAATGTTCTTGGCCATTTTGGAAAGCCCTTACATGATACAACAACTATTTGAACATATTTAGTTTTGATCTCTTTTGAATCCAAGTGAAAAATCCCCCTACATTTGGCAAAAAGTAGGGTAAAATCTGACTTAGTGAAATTTTCACTAAGTGTTGGAACAAAGTGACTTTTCTTGATTTTGATCACTCCATAACTCAAAATCCACAATGAATTGGAATTAGGTCTAGTTGAAGTTTTTGTAGAGGGCAATGAGATCTACAAATCAAGCCTTTGATGGGAGAAAATGGCTTTGTGGTTTAGGAGTTATGACCCTCCAAAGTTGGTACCCTAGCCACTTTATTTTTAACTTAGAAAATTTTCGAAGTTTTTTATGGTTACCCCTTTTACAAGTTACCCAACTTTTCTTGATTTTTCTTGATGAATGATGATTCAAATCATACATTAACATCATTTTAGGGTTAAAAATCCATTTTGGTGAAAAATCTCAAAAAGTCAAAGTTGAATTTTGTGCACAGTTGACTTTTTATCAGATGAATTTCAAACTGTGCAATTCTTCAGGAAATCATGTTCTTGACCTAAATCAAACTTGATGGACATGTGCCATGGGTGTCATAGGGTATATTGATGCATGTCATAGGGCTTGGGAGCATGTCCTGGTCAAAAGTCAAAGTTACAGTTGACGTTTTCCTTAAAACCCTAACTGTGGTGCAGATGAAATTGAGACTTGTTGCTCAAGCTTCTTGGATTAATCCATTATTGCAAATGGATCAATATAGTTCATTAGAGACCCTCAAACCCTCTCTTGAGGTCTTGGCTCATGATTTGCCCTAAAAGTCAACTTAGGGGTGAATTAGGTCAAGAAATCCTAATTCCTGATTTTTGATGAATGCATCCCCTGAGGCAAAATTGACTTGATGATTGGGTCCATGAGGTTCCATGGAGTATATTAGGTTATGTTTTGGATCATTGGCCTGTGCCCAGATGAAAAATTTCCATCTGGAGGCCCTGGTCGACCAAAACCCTAATTTGGTGACACTGTCGATCTTGAGACTTGATCCACCTAGAAGGGAGAAGCCTTGTGCTTAATCCTTGAAGTGGGAGTCCTTTTGATCCATTGTGGATGTTTGAGAGGTTATACAAGTTAAAGATCATGTCATTCCTTGATTGATCCTTTGTCTAAAGCTCTGAGAGGGCTTGAAACCCTAATTTTTTATTGTAGTGGATGCTCACCCATCTTTGGGGAGACTGATGAAGTATGATGGTTCCTCCATATTGTGATGATGATTTTCACAATGATGGGAAATCTTAGTGGTCAAAATTTGGGGTATGAAAGTAGGCACGAGATGCGATGGCTTGGCGAGCATACTTAGTGTATATACCCTTAGGTCTTTACCTTATCACATTTCCCTTAGCAAGCAAACATAACATAACACAAATACTAACAAGAGGTTCCTGTAGAGTACTACAGATACTTAGGGTGCTAATACCTTCCCTTAGTATAACCAACCCCCGAACCTAGATTCTCTTATTAGGGTTTTCGGTCTATACCCTTTCCTTTGGATAAATCAAAGCTCGGTGGTGAATTTCAAAGTTTTGTGATGCAAGTTAATTAATAGCTTGTTATCCGATTCTCACCGCAACAGCTAGCTACTTATTTCATGAGATCTTTCCTTGATTCATACCAGTTAGAGATATTATGTTGAAGTTTTGTAAATTTATGATGGAGTTTTGAGAGATTGGGATAAGGGAGAGAAGTTAGGGCTTCACTTTGAGCACAGTCTGTTGATCTGTAGTGATAAGTTAGTTTATATAGATAATATATTTCACCATGATTTTTAAAAGGACTGTGGTGAATTTTCTGGATAATGGATTACACTTGTTAATATGGAACATGGTTAAAAACATAAATTAATGAAAGGCACCCTTTTTCTAACGAAAAAAACATAAATTTGCAGGTGTTGGAATTCAAAGTGTGTAACTCCTTCACATATCACTACAGTTGTTTAGTTGAAACATGATGATATGTGATTTAAAAAATAAATTAAAAGCGCCTAATTAACGTCTATTACTTCAGTTGGTTATATGGTCGTAGTAAGACATTGTTAAGAAATGTGCTTTTTGTAGTAGTGATTATAAGCTTCCTATTATCCATATCACGAGCATATCCTGAATCAACATATCCTAGAATTGAAGAATCATCATGTATGCCGCTAAATAAAATACTAAGAATTGTTGTACCCTTGAAGCACCTAAAAATCCACTCGAGTGCTTATCAATAAAACTTATACGGTTTTAATATAAAATTTCAAACTTAACTTATAGATTGTATCAAATATATTATAGTGATTTGCAAATGAATTTCTCGATGCACTTGATCCGCTCGATTCTCCTTACTTTACATGTTTCTCAATATTAACATTTGTGTGGAGATTGGCTTCAAAAATACTTTTGATGGAATTCGCAAAAACACAATGCATTCATGCGTTTTTTAGAAACACAGTGTGTTTAAGGGAAATGCAATGTGTTTCCCTTGACACCTATCAAAGGAATTTTCATACATTTTTGGGTATGAAAAAAGAGGAAATAAATGGTAATCTTAGTGAGAGAAACTTATATACATAAGTAGAAATTCATAGGATTTGTTGTTCTTGAAATTGGAAAACCTTTGGAAATATCTAGGGGGATTGAGAAACACTTCTAAACACATTTAGTTTTTGTGATTCATGGTGAGAGTTGGAGATATTGGATTACACTTGGGTTGGAAAATAGGGCATATTCTTTAGAACTTAGATGATTATTTTTTTGTAACTCGTATTGTAACCTCATGTAACAACTTTTGAAGTATATTGAATTGAAGAGACACTCTCTCCTCCAAAGTTGTCCAGTTAAATTGAATTGTGTAAACAAATTATCTGTGTTCTCGTCTTTTATCTTATTCTTTTCTATGCTATTTTGAATATTTATTTATTTTCCTTGAGACCATTTATCTTGGTTTCCAATTTTCTTTGTCCCACACATCAAAGGTATTTGTTGTGGTCAAATATTATTGCATTTCACATTAAGTGTCGCCCACTGTGGGATAAGAAAGGTTAAGTTTACTAGTGAGCACAATGGATTATGAATGGAATATCAAGAATTTTTTTAGAGACAAGAATTCTAGATAATGGAAACTGAGTATGCACACTATATTAACTAAAAAAATGTGTATACACATTGAAGGGTGAGGCATTGATCTCTGTACGCCTAATACAAACATAAAAGAATGAGATGATAGGTAAGACCAACAAAAGATCCATTATCTTGTGCCTCAAAGGTAAAGTTTTAAGGGAAATCTTTGGCTTCGATGTTGGCCAAACTTGAATCATTGTATATGAACAATTCCTTGAATCACAAATTATGTGCGAAACAATAACTCTACTCATTTTGAATGGTAGAGAACAAATTCACTGTGGAGCAATTTACAACATTTCACAAGATCATTGATAACATGGAAAATATTGAGTTGACAATTGATAATGAGGACAAGACTCTATTTTTTTTTTATTTCACTGCCCTAGATCCTTTGAGCATATCAAGAATTCTCTTCGTTATGGTAAGGAAGACACTATTACCTTTACTAAAGTCCAAACGCCTATAGGTTCAAGAAGCTTTCAATAATGAAAAATTTGAAGGTTAACGATAATGGTGAAAGCTTGTGTGTCTTAAGAAGAAGGAGTGAGAGTACATGGAAGTCCAAATCTAAAGGTTTTTTTTTTATAATTCAAGGTTTAAATGCTTTATTTTTCATAAAAAAAATTGTCACTTTAAGAAGGATTCTCTCAAGATGGGGAACAATGGTGATTATGTTCAAATTGGAGTTGCCTTAGATGAAGATGGTTATGAGAATGTTGGTGTGCTAGCAGTGATGAGTATGGAGATAGAGACAAATTAGGTCATGGACAGTAAATACTCTTACTACATGTGTCTAAGGAAAGAATACTTGAGACTTTGGAGCTAAAAGAATGTGGAGCATTCGACCTAGTGACCATAAGGCTTGCAAGACTTATGGTATTGGTACAATTAGACTTAAAATGTTTGATAATCATGCGTTTCATCTATGTAATGTGAGGTATGTAGCTAAGCTTAAGTGAATTTATTTAGACATAATCATATTTGATGATCTAGGCTATTACACTAGAGTTGAACACGGGGTGATTAAATAGATCATAGATAAATGGTCTAAAATGTGTAGACTATATATTTTAGATGATTCCACAATTATTTATCATGCATTATTAGGTAGTAAATATGAGATTTGAGATCAAAGCATGTTAGTAAAACAAGAACTGACAACGACCTAAAGTTTTTTTTAGAGCAGTTTAATGAGTTTTGCTAGAAGCAAGGTATAAAGAAGCATACACATGTTGTTTGCACATCTTAAAAAAGTAAACTAGTTGAACGTGGGAAAATATTCATTTTGGAGAAGGTAATGTGCATGTTGTTGAGAGCCGGTTAGAAAAGAGATTTTGGAGTAAGGCAAGTGCTAAAACATCTTACCTGATTAACATATGTCATTTCACATGCATAGACTTAAACACATCTATGAAGTTTTAAAGTAGGAAATCAATAGACTACTCTAATTTGAAGTTCTTCAAATCTTTACCATTTTCACATATAAAGTTATACCAACTTGATACTAGGGTTATGAAATATGTCTCCATTGGTTATTCACAAGGTGTAAAGGGTTACAAGCCATGGAAGGTGGAATTTATAGGATCAAAACTTATCATAAATAGGTATCCCACTTTCGGTGAGGCACCTATGGGGATGAAATGTAAAATTTTGGATGTGAAAATATCAAAAAATGGGTGGAGAAGACTTAGTTTGAGGTAGAGGTTCCTGCTAGGGAGACTAGAGACGAGGAAGAAGTTAAGGCTCATGATTTTTGTTTTAGTGAGGTGAAATCCACCGGCCTCTTGATTATCATTTGAAACATGATAATGTAAGGAGAGAAATTGTACCACCTCAAATATACATTATGCTGGCCTTACTTGGCATGCTTTGAATGTGGCTAAGGGGTTGCAACACTCATAACCAAAGACCTTATGGGAGTCATTCAAAAGTAAACAGGTTAAAAAATGGTTGAAGGAATTGAATTATAAGATACATTCGCTGATTAAAATTCATGCTTGTGAGCTCATGGGACTATTAAGGCAAGAAAGGGTGGTTGGATGTAAATGCCTAGATCAAGGTTCGAGTATTTCTTGGACTTGATCAAGTTCCTAGAATAATGATTCAATCTTTGGAGAGAGCATTAAGGTTGTTGATGAGAAAACTAGCATCACCATTTTTTTAAATAAAAATTGTGGTGTTCTATTTGTGGGGCCCTAAACCATGACACCCTCTCCAAAGAATCGCGTCGCCTGGGCGATGATCCAGAGACCCTCCTAGAGGTAACCCTAACATATGAGTCAAGAAAGGAGGAGTCTCCGTGACTCCTGAAATATAGGTAGTCAATAACTTCCCCGAAGAAGGGGGAGTGGTTGACACCACTACGGGTGATACAAACCCTAGGTCCTAGAGACCTCTATAAACACCTTTCCCTTAAGGGAGAAAGGATATACCATAAGTGGTACACATTCTCTACACCCAATAGAGCACAACACTCATTTTACTCTTACCATACGTTTGCCACAAAGCATCATCGGTCATTAGCAGATCCTCTCACCACACGTGAGAAAGTCTCCTAAACTACTCAAAAACGCCACCATATAGGGTTTCTCACCGCCGTGGGAAAGCCCTAACCACCATATCATGTTATAAACCGACTAAGTCCTTGGATTCTCCCTGCCCTCGTAAGGGGAACACACACACCTGTACTTTTTAACCAGTACGAAAGTTAAGGTGGAGGACTATGGAGATTGATTTTAAAACCAATTTAAGAGAATTCGCTAAAATGAATTGTGTTTGACATAAACGTAGTGCATTATAAGAAACGTAGTTCTTCCTGGAGAAACAGAGTGCATTCATGTGTTTTCCCCCTAAAACGAAGTGTGTTTAAGGGAAATGTAATGTGTTTCCCTTGACACGTATAAAAGGCATTTTCCCACCCTTTTTGGATATGAAAAATGATGAAAGAAGTGGTAATCCTAGTCACAGAGACTTAGAGAGGAAAGAATAGAAATTCATAGGAATCATTGTTCTTGGAATTGATAGACCTTTGAAGATATCTAATGGGATTAGGAGAAACTTGTAAACACCTTGAGTTTGTATGATTCATATATTAAGAGTTTAAGAGATTCAGAAATACTTGAGGGTAGAAAATATGGATTATTCTTGAGAGTTTGTAAGACTATTTCTTGTAACTCATATCTCTTGTAACAACTTTTGAAGTATAGTGATTTAGAGAGCTCATCTCTCCCCTAAAGTAGACCCGTTTAATCAAACTGAGAAAATATTTTTTTTGTATTCTCGTCTATTATATTATTCTTGCTCTCGTGTGTAATACCCCAAAATTTGCTCTCCCTCTTTGTCATCATAGCATGGCATTATCATTTATCATATCATATCCACCTCATTAACATTGCATTGCATTTAACATAGAAAAATGAAGCATGGCATCCTTCTTACCATCAGGGCATGTGATCAGGTGGAAGGTGGGCAATCAAGAGATCATTCAAAGCACAAAAGGTCAATCAAGTGCCCTCAAGGCAAGCCAAGAGGTCTTTCATGTCTCATACTATCTCAATTGATCTTCCACAACCTCAAGGATAAGAGATACAATGGGAGATTGAAGCATTACATCCTACACTATGCAAGAAGTCCAAAAATTGAAGGAAAACCCTCAAAAGAGATAGCTCATTGATTCAAAATCATTCCCAAGTGGCATTTCTCATCATCCTTTAAGAGGATACACAACATACTCTGAGGAATTGGAAATTGAAGACTGCACTTTTACCTCCTAACCAGAGGGGGCCAAAATTAGGGTTTCCATTTAAATCAGGGAATCTTTGCTTTTTTGGGCAAAACTTGATGTCATGGTATTCTACATGTTCTTAAGTGTATGTATGTGGAAAATTGCATCTCAATTGGTTTTAGAAGTGGTTCAATTGGAAGAAAGATCAAGAATCAGAGAAATTGGGGCAAAGTCAAATAATCAGAGGAAAAAGTCAACTCTTGACTTTTTGAGCCCAAATTCATGAAATTCATGTTACATGTGTCCAATGTACAAAATTTGGTCAAGAAATTCCAAAGGAATCATGAAAAATTCAAGGTGTAGAAAGTTGCCATTTTTGGATGAAGAAGGGTTACTAAAAATAGCAAGTTTTGGCCATTTTGCATCAGAGTTTGAACCAAGGCCATTTAAAATGGAAGCATCAAATGAAAATTCCACTCTGCCTCAATGAAAGATCTTGCTTTAAGCTTCAAATCCATGGGTATAACATCTCCATTGGATAAAAATTGAGTGAGATATGATTGATCAAAGTTTGAGCAAAGTAGGTCCAAAACTAGGTCATGACCAAGATTTTCAGGGCACGCGCGCAGTCATTTTCTCAAACACTTGGTGGGCCAAATGTATTGATCAATTACTCATGATTAGAGGCTTCAAATGGAAAATCTTTCAACATCAAAATTGTTCCTCTATGTGAGATCTTCAAAGTTGGTGTTTATCAATTTTTCATCTGATCAAAGGTTAAGGAGTTATGATGGCTCAAAGAATGGTCATTGCAACTGAAATTTGACCAGGTCACAACCAGGTCATGCCACAAGTCTGCGCACCCATGTACCAGCTTCTTTTTCCATCTGTTTGAGGTCATTTTTAGACATGTTTGAGACCTCATTCCACTTCAATTTCCAAATCAATATTGTGCTCCAATGCATCCTCTTTCCAATGACTCCTAAAACACACCAATTCATTCATTGAGTAGAGAGAAAAACTTCCTCAAACCACCTCATGTTGATACTGATGCATTGACAGACTGGTGCACGATTTTGGTTCACACACACCCCAAACACTTCATCACATCAGCTTTCCACATTAAACCAAACACACATGACTTACACATTGCACACTTGCCTTGGCATACATGAGAATGGAAAGAAACAAACTTGCTGAGCAAGTTTCTGCTACAACCAGCCGTGCCTTCATTTTCTTTTCACCTCCACCATAGCATATCATGAGTTGCCATCACCATATCATTGCTCTCCCTAACTAACTTGACTCAGTTAGTTAGGGATGACTCACCCAAACCACCATGACTCAGCTGACTCACTCAGTTAACTATGGTTAGCTCACACTATAAATAAAAACTTCACTCTCAAATTTCATTCCTAACTTCATTTTCTCACATTCAACTCAGAAATTCTCTCGATTCTCTCTCAATTCCTCCACATTGCAACTGATTTTCAAACTCCATTTCATTCATCTTCCTCATCTTCATCTCAGAATATCTCCGATTCTATCTCCATTTTCATCACATTGCAACTGTTTTGAAGCTTGGATATCAACTCTCCTCCACTGAAGCATCATTCATTCTCTGCATCTAAGCCTTTATTTGGCCAAAAGAAACTCAAAGAAGAAGCAACATCTCTGGTTTTTCTGAAGAACACATCAAGATCATAAATCTTCAGGTACGAATTTCTTCCCTTATAGACCTAATGTGAAGATGTTATCAGGTTCTTGATGCTTCATATAAGCTCAAGAACTTGTCTGGCTAGTTGATAGGCCTTTAGAGGCATAGTTGAAATGCTAGGGCAAATATTACTCTGTTCGATTCTCTCATGTCATGAATATTTTGTATGTTTTATCACCGGATTCATGCTCTACATAAGCTCAGCTTCATTTTGGTATCATATTTGTGTATTTTGGTGAGATGTGAGGGTTGCAGACGGTGGCGTGTGACCGGAGAAGGTGACCGGAGGTCCCTCTCCGGCCGGTGGTTTTGGTTAGGGTTTTGTTTGCAGTTAAATCATGGCCGTTGATGTGTTCTAATCGTGTGGTGAGGAGCGTGCCAACACATTAAAATGCACATGCACCTCACGTGCCTTATTTCTGAATTCAATTAATCAACGTGTGGTGCAGTGCATGGTAGTGTGAGTGGACATTCATGTGAGTGCGTTGGATCCAAATACTTTGACTTGTTGGTTGACTTGACCTGATCCAATGGTGATCTTTTGTTTGACTCTGGTTGACTGAGTGTACATGTTAATTAGTGTGGATTGCGCAGACTTGGACCTAGACCAATTTGATATTCGCACCTCCCTTGTTTAAGGCCCAATTGATTTTGAACTGAATAGTTACTAGGCATGCACCCCCATTCACATTTACATTCCATTTTATTTTTTCCATTTTGCTACACATTTCATAATTAATTTTTAAAAATACCAAAACATATTGGAAAATTCTACAAAAATTCATGTGTATTCTTAAAACATTTAGGAAATTTTCTATGATTTTATTTTCTGATTTTATGACCATTTTACCCCTGTTCCATTATTTCTTTTGAATTTCCATTTGTATGCATACTTAATGTGACATATGATTTTGTGCATTTTTGTTCTTGATCATAAAAAATGATTTTGATGCCTTTCTTTTTGCATTGTGGTCACAATATGTTGAGGTATGTTTGAGATTTATGAGATGATTTTTAAGTCTTTTTTGGATGACTTTTGATGTGTTTCTTTGAGCATGAATGCATGAAACTTCCATGAGACTTTGACCTAATTGTTGAGTGACTTTGGTTCTGATTCATTGCTTGTGGACTTGGTATGTTAATGGCATATGTTTAAGGTGTTTGATTGGTGAAAGTCATAATTTTTGAAGCATGTTTGCTATTTGTTTGAAGCATGAAGTTTAACTTGTCCATTTTGTGAATGCATGCCTCATGTTTGGTTTGCTTGATCATGAAGGCACTTGTGCCATGAGTTGTGGTTTTGTTTGAGGATGTATAGCATGTTAATTGACTTCTGATTGTGACATTTGGGTTTCATCCTTGCATGTTTGATGTTTATCTTGCACCTTAAGTCACTTGTTTCACAAGTATGAACCACATTCACATCACTTCGCCTCTTCTTCTTTGCTTCTTGTTGGATTGAGATTTTGTTTGCATGATTTGGTATGCCCATTTAGGATAACATTAGGTTGTGTAAATATGAGTTACATTCTGACTTGGAAGCATGTATAGCATTCAATCTCATTTTACTTTGTTTGTCAACTTGTTTGAATTTGGTTTGTTCATTATACTTTCTTACTTTACTTGTAAGTGATTGTGCTAACCATGTAGGGGCTTTGGTAAGTTTCAATTGAGTGTGGGTAAGGAATCCACATTCAACTTCTATCCTTTCTCTTTTACAATTCCATTTTGTGTTTTGTTAAGCACTTATGTGCTTTCTTTTAATAACTCATTACTTCCCCTTTTGAATTACAATTCATCTTCTACTTTGGAAGTGAATTGTTTAATTCTTTCTTTCTTTAGACTTTAGGTTGAAACCTCACAAACCTTTAGGATCACTCTCTTTAATCTTCAATCAGGATTGAGTCTTAGTCCATATAGGTTTTACCTTTTCTCCTCTCTTGAGTCTTTCATCTTCTCATCTCAAAGAAAATTCAAAACATATAATAAAGGTAGGCATTTATTGCATTTAGGCCTTTCATATAAAGAAAAGATTATAAGGGGTCTTCTCTTGTAATCTTAGAATGTGTAGCATATAGCCCATCTTGGGTCAATGTGTTAAACATTTGATCTTGTATGAGGGACTTAAATGCAATACTTGTTGAAGGTACAAAGAAAAACACTTCTTCATTTCTTAATTCACAAAAACACTTAATAAATACAAGTATGCTAGTGTGTTTGAACCTTGACAATTGGAACTAAGTGTGGGGGTCTTCTTCACCCTTAGTGTATCTTCTTGCTCATTCCATCTTGGAATGTGAGAAGGTACACATTCCAATAACTAAGATTCAGATATACTATCATATGCAAACAAATAATAAAACACTTCTTTCTAAAAGGCAAAAACAAACAATAACGTCTTTCCTTCGGGAATTCTTTTCTCATCTCATTCATTCTCAACGCACGAACGCGCTTCTACTCGTTCTCTTGCAAGATGGTAACGCACTCGGACCAGCGAGCCTGCAACACCTGAGCTAGAACGTAAGCCGTTCTCTAAAAAACACAATCCATCCCCAGTGAGGGGAACTACGTCGCTCTGATTCTCATGCTCCCGATGAGATACGTAGGCAGTGGGGTAGGGCCCATGCGAGCACTTCTTTTATTTTCCCTACATTTGTTTCCCGTTCCTTTTCTTTTCTTTCTCCTTTCTTTCTTTCAGTTCCTTTTCCAGTATCCTTTCTTTACACCCTTTGATCGAAACAGCAAGCGTGGATCCCATCGGGTACGATGGACGCGTGGGGGTGCTAATACCTTCCTCTCGCGTAACCGACTCCCGAACCCATTTCTCTTGGTCGTAAGACCATGCTTTTCCTTTCTCTCAGGTTTACGCGGTGTTTCCTTTCCCTCTCTTGGGATAAATACACATTGCTGGCGACTCTGTTTCGGTGCCACTTTCGCGTTTGTACTAGGATGAAAATCCCGGGAGCGACAGCTGGCGACTCTGCTGGGGACCGAACCCAGAATCTCTGGTTTCCTTAGCGAGTCAATCCTAGCGCTTGTTTGTTTTTCTTTCGTTGGGTGTTTACTGTTGTGCTGTATTTACTGTTTTATTGTATGGTTATTTACTGCTTTACTGTACATTACTGTATTTACCGCATTTTAGCATTTTCATTTCACATGATATATTATGCTATACTGGACTGTGTTGTTTTCTGTTTGGCGGGATGGGTGTTCTGAGAGATAAGCCCACTACCAAGGCTTGAGTACACACATAGGTATTAGAGTGGATAGTCATGACGCTTGCGTGGTGGTGACCACGTATTGTTGTTCATGAGACCCACAACCAGACGAGGTTCTATCAGGAGCTTTCTGCTACTGCATGTTATGCAGGCCAGTGGTTATTCTCTTGAGGAACTGTCGACTCTGGTGACCATTCCCGAGGACTCAGTTGCGGCACTCCTCCCGAGTTGTGACAGTGGCAGACCACATTCCGTGGCAAACCCATTGCACATTCTCGATCCGAGGACCCAATGCTGGGAACTTGCTATAGGACATCCCTTTTTGAAAGAGAATCAGTGGAGGCACTCCTCGATTGGCGATAGTACTGTACCCTGAGGGATGAATGTACTATTGCTTCTCGACCTCCGTGCCAGAAGTTGAGGACCTTTTTGTTTTGGAGAATCAGTTGAGGCCTCCTCGATTGATGATGATGCCAAACCAGAAATGGTGAACGTATCATCATTTCTCGACCTGAGAGCCCGGGATACTGAACATCCTAGTACCCACATGTGAGAAGGGCGGGTTGTTTACAGGTTTGCAGGTAACCATGACCTCCTACATACCCGGTTTTCTATCATCATTGCACAAAAAGGAAGTTTCATCCTATTGTATTCAGATGGTTCTTATCTATGGTTCTATATTAGTCTCAGAGCTACACTGACACCGTTCACAGTTCAGCACAGACACCTGATTACCTGATCACATTGCCCTTTGCATTGCATTATCATATCCTAACATACATGTTTATTCATTTCCAGGTGCATATATTACCCTCGATTCCAGTCATCAAGTCCCTGCAAAGATGAACACTAAAGAGAGGAAGAATATCATCAGCTATAAGTTCCTTACGCCTACTTTAGGCCCTATTGTTATGCTGAAGGGAATGGCTAGCCCTGCAGTACGAGAAGCTTTTGAAGAGAAATATGGGTGGATTTTATCTATGGTTCGTAATGTCAGTGATTATGAAGCCAGAGGTCTCCATACGTTGATGCAGTTCTATGATCCGCCTCTGAGATGTTTTGTATTTCCAGACTATGTGTTGGTTCCTACCCTGGAGGAGTATTCCAACATGTTGGGGATTGCTATCAAGGAGGAGCCCCCTTTCTTTGGATCGGTGGGGGATCTTGACTTTGGAAAGGTGGCTGGTGCTCTTTATTTGAGCAAATCAGAGTTAAGTGACAATGTCTCCAACAAAGGAAAGATTCGTGGTTACAAGCTGGAATATCTGATTAAGAAGGCCCAGGAAGCAGCTAAAGGCGAGAATTGGCTTGTTTTTAATGCTTTGCTAGCCCTTTGTATATACGGCATAGTGTTGTTTCCCAACGAGCCGGATTTCATTGATACGGACGCTATACGAATATTCATGATGAAGAACCCGGTGCCAACGCTACTGGGAGATCTTCACTACTCGTTGTACAACCGAAACGAAAAGAAAAGAGGAGGGATAATTCGTTGTTGTGCACCCTTGTTCTATAAGTGGTTTGCGGGCCGTTTACCACAATCAGGGGCTTTTGTGGATTCCAAAGATTCTCTAGAGTGGAAACAGCGTTTAATGGGATTGGTGGCCAAGGACATCGTATGGGTAGATCATGGGCTGATTGGCAAGAATATTATCCACAGCTGTGGTAAGTTCCCTAACGTTCCACTGATAGGAAGACTGGGTGGGATTAACTACAATCCTTCTTTGGCCATTCGACAATTTGGGTATGCCCTGACAGGTCCGCCTATTAAGAGAGATGTGGAGGAGTCCCTCTATTTTCATACATCAGATGGTTGGGAAGCAGCACAGAAAGCTTCTGAAAGCTGGGGTAGCATACTGAAAAAGGGGAAAGTTACTCTAGGAAAGCCTAACAACCGGGTTTATCCAGCATATGAAGAGTGGGTGAAGAAAAGAGTTGAAGATTTTCTCTTGCCTTTTGGTAAGGCACCCCTTTTGTATCCGGAGAATGAGAAAGCAAGAAGCACTGCTACGGTGGAAGAAGTTGACAAGTTGCAAGCCTTGGTGAAAAAGCTCCAAGGAGAGAATTCCGAGTTGAGTAGCCGTCTTCAGAATGCTCTACATGCCAACAAAGAGCTGGAGAGGAAAGCCCAAGATGCTGAACAAATCCTAACTGCAAAAGAAAAAGACTTTGCTGGAAGAGCCCAACATTTCCGGAAGATTAGTAAAGGTGCTGATGATGCTACTCAAGCCCACAAGCAAACCAAACAGGCGTTAGCACAGACCAAAGAAAAGTTAACAAAGTTTCAGCACGCTTGGGACGAAGTTAGGATAGAGAATGCGGAATTACAGGAACGGTTGCAGATTAAGGACGAAGAGCTTGAAAAGGCGCATGAGCAGAGGAGAAAGTATCGGGAAAGCCTCGGTAAGAGTCAAGAACAGCTAGAAGAAGCTAGAGGTGAGCTGAGGAATACCAAGAAAGAGCTTGAAGAAGTCATGATAGAAAGGGAGATACTCAAGACGCAAGCCGGCATAAAGAGACACAAAGGAGTGTGTGATGACGAGGCTCTGATGCTGCATATGGGTTCTTTAACTGAAGCTCTTGAGAAAAGGGATATCTTGATCAAAGAAATGATTGAAAAGCCGAATCACCAGCGTACCCGTATACTTTTTGAGGAGATCAAATACTCAAGTGATAAGCTGAAGGGTGTGGAATTGTCAGACTGATGTTCTTTTCCTTATATTTTGTTGTTAATGGTTATCATCAGGCTTGTTGATGGATCCATTTTTCCTTGTATTGCATTTGCGGTTGAACCTTTCTTAAATGTACTTGAATACTTTGTTGAATGAGTATGAGCAGTTTTATTCAGAATTATTCCTTATCAGATAGCTGCACACAAGCACATGACCACGACACGTCTCTTTATATCACAATTTCTGGTCTTCAGATTTCTGTGGTTGGATTGGAATCAGGGTATAAAGCACCTCGGAAATGACAAACATAGCATTGCATGGCATTGCATATCATTTTGCATTTTGTTACGTGCTTTTCAGGTACTCGTTGCGGGGTCTCTAACCTTTATTTGGTTTCAGGCAGTATAGCGGAGAGTCATATTCACCGATATTCGACGCGAAGGAATCAAGTAAGAATCATGGATCAAGTGCAAAGTGATTTGGCGGAAATGAGGGCGCGTATGGACCAGTTCATGACCCTCATGACTGGCATGGCGCAAAATCAGGAGAGACTGAGGCTTCTGGTAGAGCGTCCCGACAATGGGCCCGAAGGTGATCATCATGACAATTCACAGGTACATGGCATTCCTCCTCCCGGTGGCAACCCTCCTCCTGGTGGTAACAATCGGGGTAATGGAAATGGTAGGCATGCTGGTGTTACTCTTGAGGATACTCTGGAAGACCAATTTACTCTACTAGACGCTGATGTGGGTAATCAAGGGGATCGAAGGTATGATGAGTTAGCAGAGAAGATCAGGGCCATAGAATGCAAGAACTCTATGGGTATTGATGTTACCAGCTTGGGGCTGGTCTCAGGAGTCAGAATTCCCCCTAAATTCAAGCCTCCCACTTTTGATAAGTATCACGGCAATGCGTGTCCCCAAACGCATCTTCAAGCTTACTTTGGGAAGATTTCAGCCCATACGGATGACGAGAAGCTATGGATGCACTATTTTCAGGACAGTCTGGCTGGGGCGTCCTTGACCTGGTACATGAAGTTGAATAGAGTTGCTGTGAAGAATTGGAAAGATCTGGCAGAAGCGTTCCTGAAGCAATACCAATATAATATTGACATGGCGCCCAACCGCACCCAATTGCAGGGATTGTCCCAGAATGCCAAGGAGAGTTTCAAAGAATATGCACAGAGGTGGAGGGAAATGGCTGCCCAGGTCCAACCTCCCTTGTCAGACAGAGAAATGGCAGATATGTTCATGGGCACCTTGCAAGGGGCCTATCTGGATAGATTAGCTGCTTGTCCGTCGACTGGATTTGCTGATATTGTGGTTGCGGGAGAAAGAATAGAAAGTCTGTTAAAGCTTGGAAAGATCCAGGATGTGAGTGGGGCTGGCTCTTCGGGGACGAAGAAACCGTTTGCTAGTAACCAGAAAAGAAGAGAAGGTGATACGAATGCTGTGTTTAGAGGACGAGGCAGAGGGCGTTCTCGAGCTTATTATCAGGTAGATGCTGTAACAATCCCCACACCGTCTGTTCAGAAACAACAACCCCAACAACAAGTTCCACAGCAACAACCTTTTTTCCAGCAAAGGTCTAGACAGAGGGATCGTAAGATGGATCCTCTCCCTATGACTTATGCCGCGCTGTTGCCCCGGCTACTCGAGTTAAAGTTGGTAGAACTCCGTACTATGAAAGCTCCGGTTGCTGGAAACCTGCCACCTAACTTCGATGCTAATGCTCGTTGTGAGTTCCACTCAGGTGCTCAGGGGCACTCCATTGAAAAATGCTGGGCTTTCCATCATAAAGTACAAGATTTGATTGATGCTAAAGCCATCAATTTCTCTCCCGCTCCTAATATTACTCAGCATCCCATGCCTGATCATAGTGCGGCAAATGTGTACGCTATCGAAGATGGGAGGAGATTGAATTTGGTGTCAGACGTTCATCAAGTGAAAACTTCTTTGTTGGTCGTGAAAGATCGTTTATTGAAGGGACTGGTGTTCCCGGGCTGTAATCAAGATTGCTCTGAGTGTATGAATCAGGAGAACGGCTGTGATAAGTTGAAGATGGGTTTACAAAATCTGATCGATGAAGGATGTCTACAGTTCGATAGAGTTGTGAAAGACACTGATGAGATATCAACCGTGACCATCTATTACACTCCCGCTGAGATTCAAATGCCGGTCAATGCAGTTCCCGTGGCGAGTGTTGCGCCAGAAGGGCCCAGTCCTGTCACTATCACGGTGCCAGGACCAATTCCGTTCACGTCAACGAAAGCTATCCCATGGCACTATGGGGCAGATGTATATTACGAAGGTAAAAAGCAGGAAGTTGAGTCATCAGTCAGCCCAAGTGTTGATAATGTAGGGGGTGTAGGGGGCTTTACAAGGAGTGGAAGGTTGTTCGCTCCCCAGACCTTGAGAAGTGATAAGGAGGTAGAAGATGCAGCAAAGGCTAAAGGTAAACAGGTGGTTGAAAGTGCGCCTACACCTGAAGCCGGGACAAAGATTACTTTTGATAAGGAAATGGAAGAATTTATGAAGATAATCAAGAAAAGCGATTATAAGATTGTGGACCAACTGAATCAGACCCCTTCAAAGATTTCAATCTTGTCACTATTGATGTGCTCTGATGCGCACCGACAGGCGTTGTTGAAAGTGTTGAAGAGTGCATACGTGCCACAAGAAATTACTGTTAATCAGCTCGAGGGCGTAATCTCCAATGTTAATGTTAGCCATGGCTTGGGCTTTACAAGTAGAGATCTGACGGTTGAAGGAAGAAACCATAATAAGGCTTTGCATATCACGATGGAGTGTAAGGGCGCAGTGTTATCTCATGTACTGGTAGACACTGGTTCATCACTCAATGTCTTGCCCAAGAAGGCATTAATGAAGCTGGAAGTTGACGGTTTGATCTTAAGGCCTAGTGAATTGGTGGTCAGAGCATTCGATGGAACTAGACGATCTGTGTTTGGTGAGGTGGAATTGCCCGTACAAATTGGACCACAGGTATTCAAATCCACGTTCCATGTAATGGACATACAACCTGCATATAGTTGCCTATTGGGACGCCCTTGGATTCACGGAGCCGGGGCTGTTACTTCTACTCTACATCAAAAGCTGAAGTATGAGTTTGAAGGGCAGGTTGTGACAGTGTGTGGGGAAGAAGACATCTTTGTGAGTCACTTGTCCACGTTCAAGTACATTGAAATGGATGGGGAAATTCATGAGATGCTGTGCCAATCATTTGAAGCAGTCAATATTGACGATGCACCTGAGTCTTCTTCTGTACCAGTTGGGGCTGGTACCTCCATTTCATCTTACAAACAAGCTGTCGAAGTCGTCAGGGCAGGCAACGCCCGAGGTTGGGGCAGGTTGATAGAGACCCCAATGAAGGAAGACAAATTTGGTATTGGTTATCATCCCTCTACAACTTCAGATGCGGGGAGCAGGGGACCCATTACTTTCAATAGTGGGGGAATTATCTACATGGACCAGTCTTGTGCAGCCACAGAGGATAGTGTTGACAGTAATTGTGACCTGGACAACTGGGTACGCCCTCATGCTTCGGGACAACAAGTGCAGAACTGGTCCGTTGAAGAAGTCATCCGGGTTACTCTTCAGACAGAGTAATTTTTCTTTGTTTTTTTCTAACCATAATGCATGACAAAATCTTGCGCTCTGCCCAAGGCGTATAGATTCATTTGTAGGGCCACCATGGTTGCATTTGCAATGTTTAATCATTAATAAAGGACGTTTTGCAATCAAATTTTGTTCTCTGTCTTTCAGTTTTTATTTTTGCACAAAAAATATAAAATGGCAATGTTTCATTTTCTTTTGTTTTGCTTAAAAATAAATTCTAAAATAAGGCATGAACCCGTTCATGCAGACTTGATCCTCCGGATACCACTGATAACGATTTTGATATGGCCATGTATGACTTTGACAATCCGATTTATCAAGCCGAAGAAGGGGATGAGAAAGATTGTGAACTCCCTGAAGAACTGGCCAGATTGTTGAAACAGGAGGAAAGGGTCATCCAGCCTCATCAGGAGACTGTAGACATCATCAATATTGGTACCAAGGACGCCAAGAAAGAGATTAGGATTGGTGCCAGCTTGCAAGTAGATGTGAAGCAAACTTTGACGGAAATGTTGCGCGAGTATGTTGACGTCTTCGCCTGGTCGTATCAAGACATGCCGGGGTTGGATACGGATATTGTCGTGCACAGGCTACCATTGAGAGAAGAATGTCCGCCAGTCAAGCAGAAACTTCGTCGGACTCACCCCGACATGGCTTTAAAGATTAAGGAGGAAGTCCAGAAGCAGTGGGATGCTGGTTTTCTTGCTGTGACAAAGTATCCTCCATGGGTAGCCAACATCGTGCCAGTACCGAAGAAAGATGGAAAAGTGAGAATGTGTGTGGATTATCGAGATCTTAATAAAGCTAGCCCGAAAGATGATTTTCCACTACCTCATATTGATGTGCTGGTCGATAATACAGCTCAGTTTTCAGTGTTCTCATTTATGGACGGTTTCTCCGGGTACAACCAGATCAAGATGGCACCTGAAGACATGGAGAAGACCACGTTCATTACTCCGTGGGGTACTTATTGTTATAAAGTAATGCCTTTTGGGTTGAAAAACGCAGGGGCAACGTACCAGCGGGCGATGGTGACATTGTTTCACGACTTGATTCATAAGGAGATCGAATGTTATGTAGATGATATGATTGCCAAGTCGAGAACCGAAGAGGAACATCTGACTAACCTGAAAAAGCTGTTTGAAAGGTTGAGAAAGTTCCGTCTGAGATTAAACCCAAACAAGTGCACGTTTGGGGTACGTTCTGGAAAGTTACTGGGTTTCATTGTGAGCGAAAGAGGAATCGAGGTTGATCCTGCCAAGGTGAAAGCAATACAAGAAATGCCTGAACCGAGAACAGAAAAAGAGGTTCGTGGTTTCTTGGGTAGATTGAACTACATTGCGAGGTTCATATCTCACCTAACAGCCACGTGTGAACCAATATTTAAATTGTTAAGGAAAGATCAAACGGTCAGGTGGAATGACGATTGCCAATTGGCATTCGATAAGATAAAAGAATACTTGCAGGAACCTCCGATTCTAATGCCTCCAGTTGAAGGGAGACCGCTGATAATGTATCTGACGGTGCTTGAAGGTTCCATGGGTTGTGTTCTCGGTCAACATGACGAGACAGGTAGGAAGGAGCATGCTATTTACTACCTGAGCAAAAAGTTCAATGATTGTGAGTCCCGATACTCAACGCTTGAAAAGACATGCTGTGCGCTTGCATGGGCCGCTAAGCGATTGAGGCAATATATGGTTAGGCACACGACCTTGTTGATTTCAAAAATGGATCCTATCAAGTACATTTTCGAGAAACCAGCATTGACAGGCAGAGTTGCACGGTGGCAAATGGTCTTGACAGAGTATGACATTCAGTACACTTCACAAAAGGCCATCAAAGGAAGTATCTTGTCCGATTATCTTGCGCAACAGCCGATAGATGATTACCAACCCATGAAGTTTGACTTCCCTGATGAGGACATCATGTTTCTCAAAGCTAAAGACTGTGAGGAACCACTCCCGGAGGAGGGGCCAGACCCTGAATCCAAATGGAGTCTGATGTTTGATGGGGCTGTCAATATGAATGGGTGCGGAGTTGGAGCAGTTCTTATCACGCCGGAAGGTGTTCATATGCCTTTCACTGCACGAATAACTTTCGGATGCACCAACAATGAAGCAGAGTACGAAGCTTGTATAATGGGGATCGAGGAGGCGATTAATCTACGGATTAAAACCCTTGATATATTCGGTGATTCAGCTTTGGTAATCAATCAAGTGAAAGGGAGTTGGTACACGCACCAAGCAAATCTAGTGCCGTATAGAGATTATACGAGGAGATTGCTGACATTTTTCACAACAGTGAAACTGTACCATATTCCTCGAGATGAGAATAGGTTCGCGGATGCCTTGGCCACTTTGTCTTCCATGATCAAAGTGCAAGGATGGAACCATGTACCTAAGATTGAGGTATCCCGCCTTGACAGACCAGCATTTGTGTTTGCGGTCGATGCAACGTCTGATGACAAGCCATGGTTTCATGACATTAAGTGTTTCTTGAAAAGTCAAGAGTACCCGTCTGGGGCATCGTCCAAAGACAGGAAGACGTTGAGAAGGTTAGCTGGTAGTTTCTTCTTGAACAAAGATGGCGTGCTGTATAAAAGAAATTTTGACACGGTCCTGCTTAGATGTGTGGATAGACATGAAGCAGACTTGTTGATGATTGAAGTGCACGAAGGCTCTTTCGGTACCCATGCCGGAGGGCAGGCAATGGCTAAAAAGTTGTTAAGGTCGGGATATTATTGGTTGACTATGGAGTCAGATTGTTGCAAATATGCCCGCAAATGCCATAAATGCCAGATCTACGCAGATAAAGTGCATGTACCTCCAAATCCGTTGAGTATCATGTCGTCGCCTTGGCCGTTTGCCATGTGGGGCATTGATATGATCGGAAAGATTGAGCCTACAGCTTCCAATGGTCATCGTTTCATCTTGGTGGCAATTGATTACTTCACCAAATGGGTTGAAGCCGCATCCTATGCCAATGTTACAAAACAAGTGGTCGCTCGTTTCTTAAAACGGGATATCATTTGCCGATATGGAGTTCCCGAAAGAATCATTACTGATAATGGTTCTAATTTGAACAATAAGATGATGGCTGAGTTATGCCGGGACTTCAAAATTGAACACCACAATTCTTCTCCGTACCGCCCAAAGATGAATGGCGCGGTCGAAGCGGCCAACAAAAATATCAAGAAGATTGTGCAGAAGATGGTTGTCACGTACAAAGATTGGCATGAGATGTTACCATTTGCTTTGCATGGGTATCGAACGTCGGTACGCACGTCCACTGGGGCAACCCCATTCTCACTTGTATATGGTATGGAGGCAGTGCTACCGGTTGAAGTAGAGATTCCGTCCCTCAGAGTCATGATGGATGTTAAGCTAGATGAAGCTGAATGGGTACGAGCCAGATTTGATCAGCTGAGCCTTATTGAGGAAAAGCGATTGGCGGCTGTATGTCATGGGCAACTATATCAGCGCAGAATGAAACAGGCATTTGACCAAAAGGTGCGTCCTCGGGTTTATAAAGTCGGAGATGTGGTACTCAAAAGGATCCTTCCTCCCAATACAGATCACAGGGGCAAATGGACTCCTAATTATGAAGGTCCATTCGTGGTTAAAAAGGTCTTTTCGGGCGGAGCTTTATTGCTTACAACCATGGATGGCGAAGACTTTTCATCCCCTGTCAACTCGGACGTAGTCAAAAAATACTTCGCATGAATAGACCCGCTGGATAATAAAAATAAAAAAATCCAGGCAAAAAAGGGCATCCCGGCGAACCAAAAACAGAATAAGGTTCGGGCAAAAATTAGGGATATAATTGAAAAAAAATTGTACACCCGGTAAGTTGAAAACCCGAAAGGGCAACTTAGGCAAAAAAGGGTATCCTGGTGGATCGAAAACCTGAAAGGGCGGTCCACACAAAAGAGGGATTTAAGCGAATGACTACAGTCTGAGTTATCTGTACCCATTACCGTTTGAACAACTGACGTTCTGAAAGATAGGAATCGGTCTGATCATTCCTCAGAAGGCAAGGTCGAGGAGTTTTGAAGACATACTGGTCATAACAGAATGGAAACTCAGTGGAATTCCGTTTTCACATTGCCATTAGGATAGTTTCTTTTCTCAATTTTTAGCGATCACCTCTTTCCAGGGATTGCTTCCAGATGTAATTGCCTATTCTGGGCTCTCAGTCAATAAATTGAATTTCAATAAAAAGCTTTCTATTTTTGTTTTATTGCTTTGTTTGCAAAAACGTCCTAATTTTTGATAAAACATTGCATTTGAAAGCATGGCAGCCTTGCAATAACATGCGCAGAAAAAATATTTGAAATTACTTCGAATGTTGAATACTCCCGGATGGTGGATTCTAGCCACGCAATATTCGGGGCATGTGGGCATATTCTTTTGTTGCAGGTAGCAGGTGCAGATGATTTTGAGCACAAGACTAGCAATAAATCACCCCACGCAAAAGACTGGGGTAATTATGGGTAAGGAGATCGGCGTTCATCGGGTCGATCTCAATGAATTAAGTTCAACTGGGTACCGTTGTATCTTATTAAGTCGATTCTCTCATTCAGTCCTTCCAACGGCTACAAGCTTTTCTATGTCGGTAACGGTCACAGGTTCCCCAAAAGAAGGGTCTCGTCGACACCGAAACTGATGGTCATTATCCCCAGCGAAGTCACAAGAGTTGGAAGAGGCTAGATCTTCTGTAAAATCCTCTTATGACATCCGCTTCGGGGACAAATTGTTGGTTTTCTTAAGCATGGGGCATGTTGTTTCCCCAGCATGAAGTGTTGATCACCCCCCATTAGAGTTTGATGGTCATTATCCCCAGCGAAGTCGCAGGAGTTTGAAGAAGCTAAATCTTCTGTAAGATCCTCTTATGACATCCTCTTCGGGGACAAATTGTTTGGTTCCCCAGCATGAAGTGTTGATCATCCCCAGTAGAGTTTGAGGACAGTTGGTCTTCTGTAAAATCCTCTCAAAAGGCATTCCCCGGCACGAGACGTTTTAAAGCAGTTTCCTCCAACAGAGTTTGTTATAAACTCGCCATCCCCAACGGAATTGTCTAAGGGAAGGCTCGCCTAACATGGGGCATTGTAGTACTTATCCTAAGCTCGATAGTCACATTCTTCAGCAGACTACTGTGGATTTGCTTTGGGTTTCCCCAACAGATCTCTAAGGACTCTTTCTAGTAAGTTGCAGTGGAATGTTCTAACTAGGATTTGCATATCCCTGGCAGAGTAGCCCTGGTACCCAGCAAGATCGTATCTCTGGTCATGGTATCCCCACAGAGGTCAGCATCGAATCTTGTCAGCAATACTCCCCAGCTGAGTTGTTGTCCTCCCCGCAGAGGTTTATAAGATCGACAGAATCTATTCCTGAACAAGGATGGTACAGCCTTTCCCCAGCCGGGTCAGAAGGTGGATAATCCCTATAAAGGATCTTGGGTTGAATAAATCCCCAAGCAGAGTTTTAATGGCTCATTTCCCCAGCAGGACGTCATTAAGAATTCTCATCCCCAGCGGAGTTGCTGTGACCAGAATCCAGCCCCAAACAGATGGAATAATTCCTGGCAGAGTCGTCATTCCCTCATATCTTAAAGTCCAATTTATTTTTGGCAAGCTTGACAATTCGAAGCAGACGGATTGTTCATCCATTCGCCAGCAGAGATATTATCCTTTTAGGAGTCTCCGAGATTAAATCATTGACTGTGGTTCCTCAGCAGAGTCGGCAGAGATGTCTGGCGCAGAGGCAGAGAGTAATTCGATTTTAATATTCTCAAAGTCCAACAGTGGATTGGCAAAAGTCCGTCTTCGGGTGGCAAAAGTCCAACAGTGGATTGGCAAAAGTCCGTCTTCGGGTGGCAAAAGTCCAACAGTGGATTGGCGAAAGGTCCATCTAAGGGTGGCAAATTCCAAAAGTCCAACAGTGGATTGGCGAAAGGTCCATCTAAGGGTGGCATATTCTCAAAGTCCAACAGTGGATTGGCAAAAGTCCGTCTTCGGGTGGCGAAAGTCCAACAGTGGATTGGCAAAAGTCCATCTTCGGGTGGCAAAGCAACTTAAAGTCCAACAGTGGATTGGCGAAAGGTCCATCTAAGGGTGGCAAATTCTAAAAGTCCAACAGTGGATTGGCGAAAGGTCCATCTAAGGGTGGCAAAGTCTAAAAGTCCAACAGTGGATTGGCAAAAGTCCATCTTCGGGTGGCAAAGCAGCTAAAAGTCCAACAGTGGATTGGCGAAAGGTCCATCTAAGGGTGGCAAATTCTTAAAGTCCAACAGTGGATTGGCAAAAGTCCGTCTTCGGGTGGCAAAAGTCCAACAGTGGATTGGCAGAAGTCCATCTTCGGGTGGCACGAAGCTGCAAAGTCCACCAGTAGTGTGGCAAGCCAGTAGTCGTCTGGCGTCGTTCAAAAAGACATTTCTAAAGTCCACCAGTAGTGTGGCAGGCCAGTAGTCGTCTGGAATTGCATAAAAGACATTATTAAAGTCCACCAGCAGTGTGGCAAGCCAGTAGTCGTCTGGCGTCGTTCAAAAGACAGTTTTCTCCGACAATGTTTCATTGAAGATTCAAGCCAGCAATGTCGTGGAAGTTTCTTCCTCATCATCCAGAGCAAATTTTTGGTTATATTGGGTATTCAATCACTATATACCTTGAAAGTCCGAAAGCAATTGCTTTCAGGCATTCAGGTCTACAGCGCTTGAATAGGGGCAGCTGTAATACCCCAAAATTTGCTCTCCCTCTTTGTCATCATAGCATGGCATTATCATTTATCATATCATATCCACCTCATTAACATTGCATTGCATTTAACATAGAAAAATGAAGCATGGCATCCTTCTTACCATCAGGGCATGTGATCAGGTGGAAGGTGGGCAATCAAGAGATCATTCAAAGCACAAAAGGTCAATCAAGTGCCCTCAAGGCAAGCCAAGAGGTCTTTCATGTCTCATACTATCTCAATTGATCTTCCACAACCTCAAGGATAAGAGATACAATGGGAGATTGAAGCATTACATCCTACACTATGCAAGAAGTCTAAAAATTGAAGGAAAACCCTCAAAAGAGATAGCTCATTGATTCAAAATCATTCCCAAGTGGCATTTCTCATCATCCTTTAAGAGGATACACAACATACTCTGAGGAATTGGAAATTGAAGACTGCACTTTTACCTCCTAACCAGAGGGGGCCAAAATTAGGGTTTCCATTTAAATCAGGGAATCTTTGCTTTTTTGGGCAAAACTTGATGTCATGGTATTCTACATGTTCTTAAGTGTATGTATGTGGAAAATTGCATCTCAATTGGTTTTAGAAGTGGTTCAATTGGAAGAAAGATCAAGAATCAGAGAAATTGGGGCAAAGTCAAATAATCAGAGGAAAAAGTCAACTCTTGACTTTTTGAGCCCAAATTCATGAAATTCATGTTACATGTGTCCAATGTACAAAATTTGGTCAAGAAATTCCAAAGGAATCATGAAAAATTCAAGGTGTAGAAAGTTGCCATTTTTGGATGAAGAAGGGTTACTAAAAATAGCAAGTTTTGGCCATTTTGCATCAGAGTTTGAACCAAGGCCATTTAAAATGGAAGCATCAAATGAAAATTCCACTCTGCCTCAATGAAAGATCTTGCTTTAAGCTTCAAATCCATGGGTATAACATCTCCATTGGATAAAAATTGAGTGAGATATGATTGATCAAAGTTTGAGCAAAGTAGGTCCAAAACTAGGTCATGACCAAGATTTTCAGGGCACGCGCGCAGTCATTTTCTCAAACACTTGGTGGGCCAAATGTATTGATCAATTACTCATGATTAGAGGCTTCAAATGGAAAATCTTTCAACATCAAAATTGTTCCTCTATGTGAGATCTTCAAAGTTGGTGTTTATCAATTTTTCATCTGATCAAAGGTTAAGGAGTTATGATGGCTCAAAGAATGGTCATTGCAACTGAAATTTGACCAGGTCACAACCAGGTCATGCCACAAGTCTGCGCACCCATGTACCAGCTTCTTTTTCCATCTGTTTGAGGTCATTTTTAGACATGTTTGAGACCTCATTCCACTTCAATTTCCAAATCAATATTGTGCTCCAATGCATCCTCTTTCCAATGACTCCTAAAACACACCAATTCATTCATTGAGTAGAGAGAAAAACTTCCTCAAACCACCTCATGTTGATACTGATGCATTGACAGACTGGTGCACGATTTTGGTTCACACACACCCCAAACACTTCATCACATCAGCTTTCCACATTAAACCAAACACACATGACTTACACATTGCACACTTGCCTTGGCATACATGAGAATGGAAAGAAACAAACTTGCTGAGCAAGTTTCTGCTACAACCAGCCGTGCCTTCATTTTCTTTTCACCTCCACCATAGCATATCATGAGTTGCCATCACCATATCATTGCTCTCCCTAACTAACTTGACTCAGTTAGTTAGGGATGACTCACCCAAACCACCATGACTCAGCTGACTCACTCAGTTAACTATGGTTAGCTCACACTATAAATAAAAACTTCACTCTCAAATTTCATTCCTAACTTCATTTTCTCACATTCAACTCAGAAATTCTCTCGATTCTCTCTCAATTCCTCCACATTGCAACTGATTTTCAAACTCCATTTCATTCATCTTCCTCATCTTCATCTCAGAATATCTCCGATTCTATCTCCATTTTCATCACATTGCAACTGTTTTGAAGCTTGGATATCAACTCTCCTCCACTGAAGCATCATTCATTCTCTGCATCTAAGCCTTTATTTGGCCAAAAGAAACTCAAAGAAGAAGCAACATCTCTGGTTTTTCTGAAGAACACATCAAGATCATAAATCTTCAGGTACGAATTTCTTCCCTTATAGACCTAATGTGAAGATGTTATCAGGTTCTTGATGCTTCATATAAGCTCAAGAACTTGTCTGGCTAGTTGATAGGCCTTTAGAGGCATAGTTGAAATGCTAGTGCAAATATTACTCTGTTCGATTCTCTCATGTCATGAATATTTTGTATGTTTTATCACCGGATTCATGCTCTACATAAGCTCAGCTTCATTTTGGTATCATATTTGTGTATTTTGGTGAGATGTGAGGGTTGCAGACGGTGGCGTGTGACCGGAGAAGGTGACCGGAGGTCCCTCTCCGGCCGGTGGTTTTGGTTAGGGTTTTGTTTGCAGTTAAATCATGGCCGTTGATGTGTTCTAATCGTGTGGTGAGGAGCGTGCCAACACATTAAAATGCACATGCACCTCACGTGCCTTATTTCTGAATTCAATTAATCAACGTGTGGTGCAGTGCATGGTAGTGTGAGTGGACATTCATGTGAGTGCGTTGGATCCAAATACTTTGACTTGTTGGTTGACTTGACCTGATCCAATGGTGATCTTTTGTTTGACTCTGGTTGACTGAGTGTACATGTTAATTAGTGTGGATTGCGCAGACTTGGACCTAGACCAATTTGATATTCGCACCTCCCTTGTTTAAGGCCCAATTGATTTTGAACTGAATAGTTACTAGGCATGCACCCCCATTCACATTTACATTCCATTTTATTTTTTCCATTTTGCTACACATTTCATAATTAATTTTTAAAAATACCAAAACATATTGGAAAATTCTACAAAAATTCATGTGTATTCTTAAAACATTTAGGAAATTTTCTATGATTTTATTTTCTGATTTTATGACCATTTTACCCCTGTTCCATTATTTCTTTTGAATTTCCATTTGTATGCATACTTAATGTGACATATGATTTTGTGCATTTTTGTTCTTGATCATAAAAAATGATTTTGATGCCTTTCTTTTTGCATTGTGGTCACAATATGTTGAGGTATGTTTGAGATTTATGAGATGATTTTTAAGTCTTTTTTGGATGACTTTTGATGTGTTTCTTTGAGCATGAATGCATGAAACTTCCATGAGACTTTGACCTAATTGTTGAGTGACTTTGGTTCTGATTCATTGCTTGTGGACTTGGTATGTTAATGGCATATGTTTAAGGTGTTTGATTGGTGAAAGTCATAATTTTTGAAGCATGTTTGCTATTTGTTTGAAGCATGAAGTTTAACTTGTCCATTTTGTGAATGCATGCCTCATGTTTGGTTTGCTTGATCATGAAGGCACTTGTGCCATGAGTTGTGGTTTTGTTTGAGGATGTATAGCATGTTAATTGACTTCTGATTGTGACATTTGGGTTTCATCCTTGCATGTTTGATGTTTATCTTGCACCTTAAGTCACTTGTTTCACAAGTATGAACCACATTCACATCACTTCGCCTCTTCTTCTTTGCTTCTTGTTGGATTGAGATTTTGTTTGCATGATTTGGTATGCCCATTTAGGATAACATTAGGTTGTGTAAATATGAGTTACATTCTGACTTGGAAGCATGTATAGCATTCAATCTCATTTTACTTTGTTTGTCAACTTGTTTGAATTTGGTTTGTTCATTATACTTTCTTACTTTACTTGTAAGTGATTGTGCTAACCATGTAGGGGCTTTGGTAAGTTTCAATTGAGTGTGGGTAAGGAATCCACATTCAACTTCTATCCTTTCTCTTTTACAATTCCATTTTGTGTTTTGTTAAGCACTTATGTGCTTTCTTTTAATAACTCATTACTTCCCCTTTTGAATTACAATTCATCTTCTACTTTGGAAGTGAATTGTTTAATTCTTTCTTTCTTTAGACTTTAGGTTGAAACCTCACAAACCTTTAGGATCACTCTCTTTAATCTTCAATCAGGATTGAGTCTTAGTCCATATAGGTTTTACCTTTTCTCCTCTCTTGAGTCTTTCATCTTCTCATCTCAAAGAAAATTCAAAACATATAATAAAGGTAGGCATTTATTGCATTTAGGCCTTTCATATAAAGAAAATATTATAAGGGGTCTTCTCTTGTAATCTTAGAATGTGTAGCATATAGCCCATCTTGGGTCAATGTGTTAAACATTTGATCTTGTATGAGGGACTTAAATGCAATACTTGTTGAAGGTACAAAGAAAAACACTTCTTCATTTCTTAATTCACAAAAACACTTAATAAATACAAGTATGCTAGTGTGTTTGAACCTTGACAATTGGAACTAAGTGTGGGGGTCTTCTTCACCCTTAGTGTATCTTCTTGCTCATTCCATCTTGGAATGTGAGAAGGTACACATTCCAATAACTAAGATTCAGATATACTATCATATGCAAACAAATAATAAAACACTTCTTTCTAAAAGGCAAAAACAAACAATAACGTCTTTCCTTCGGGAATTCTTTTCTCATCTCATTCATTCTCAACGCACGAACGCGCTTCTACTCGTTCTCTTGCAAGATGGTAACGCACTCGGACCAGCGAGCCTGCAACACCTGAGCTAGAACGTAAGCCGTTCTCTAAAAAACACAATCCATCCCCAGTGAGGGGAACTACGTCGCTCTGATTCTCATGCTCCCGATGAGATACGTAGGCAGTGGGGTAGGGCCCATGCGAGCACTTCTTTTATTTTCCCTACATTTGTTTCCCATTCCTTTTCTTTTCTTTCTCCTTTCTTTCTTTCAGTTCCTTTTCCAGTATCCTTTCTTTACACCCTTTGATCGAAACAGCAAGCGTGGATCCCATCGGGTACGATGGACGCGTGGGGGTGCTAATACCTTCCTCTCGCGTAACCGACTCCCGAACCCATTTCTCTTGGTCGTAAGACCATGCTTTTCCTTTCTCTCAGGTTTACGCGGTGTTTCCTTTCCCTCTCTTGGGATAAATACACATTGCTGGCGACTCTGTTTCGGTGCCACTTTCGCGTTTGTACTAGGATGAAAATCCCGGGAGCGACATCGTGGATTTGCTTACACTATTTAGAAAATTGATTAATTTTATTTAAAACCATTTATTTTAATTGTTATTATTCTTTATGCCATACATCAAACGTTTTGGTTTTGGTGTAGTAAAATATTATTGTATTTCACAATAATTTGCATTCATTTAATCTCTTACTAGTGGAATACCCGTGCTTCTGCACGGGTACTGGTCGAGGTGTACAATTGATGATCAAATACAAAAGACAACAAAAATATAAAAGAGGCACAGCAACTTCAAAATTAGTTTATATTAATTATTTGAAATTAGATTGTATATATGATTTGATATTGTGTTACAAAAAATTTAATATATATATAATTTATTAAGAAATACAGAAGTCAAAATTTAAATGTTACTATCCCAACAAAGGTGGTTAAAATCAAAATTGAATATTTAATACAAGTTATATTGATTAAATATAATGGTATACGTTGAAAAAATTGATGTTTGTAAAAGAAGGGGGCAGTAGTGACACGTGCAAGTAAACTGGTTTTAAATATGATAATGAAAAATTAAATTAAATATTGATTGACCAATTTAGATAATGGGAATAGAAAGTTGTAACTTGTACAACCTTTGAGAGTCCAAACGTTAGCAAGACTGCAATGAAAAAGAGAAACCATTCGTTTAATAAGAGAAACCAGATTAATGCCTTTATATGTAAGGTGTTATTCGTTTTCCAAAACCATATACGTTCTTTGGCGAGGCAAAGTGAAAGGAAAGATGGGTACTGAAAAAGGATCATCAAGTGGGACACAGTAAGAAACGGCACGTTTTGCATGTTTTCATCTCAGTTCAAATTCTTGTTTGTTAACCGTACGATGTGTTATGTTTTTCAGGCCAGGTTAAGCATGGTTGAAGGAGAAGAAGAGGATTGATGCTCAGCTTCGTCAATGGTACGAGGAAGACGTAATGGCGAACGATATGAAAGGGAAGGGAAAACGTGTAGCAACCTGTTATGCAAACCTGGATTTATCAGATCTTTTCCTGCCCGACCTAGATTGGGCGAAGAAGTTCGAAGAAGGTGGTGAAATTGAGGCAAGGTAACCGATTTTTAATTCATGTTCCAAGTTAGAAAGATATGTAGCGTACCATTTAGAATATGTGAAGTCTAATTTTGTTATTGCATGGTAACAGTATAGAAGTTAAATATGTATAAAATCTGTAGACGAAAATTGTAGAAAACGTGTGTAGTGTCATTGATGTATTAGATAATGAGAGTAGTCGGTTGGTTTGGTTTACTCAGTTTAAATTCTTTACCTTAGTATTATAAAATCTGTAGATGTAAGTATCGAAAAGTATAGCATAAAGATTGTATATGATGTTCCTGAAATCTAAGTCTTAATCCTAAAATAATAATCTGAACCCTAAAATTAAAGTGGATACAGTGTAAAGTATATTCCAAAGATAGAATATTTGTGTTTAGGCACAATTTTGATTTTTCCAGTTTTTTGAAGACCATACTGAATATTAAACTGTGGGTCAAATAGGTGTGTGTTGGATGCAGAATAGGGCAAGCAAGCAAAAATATTTATTTTCGGAAGAATTCCCTCCGGGATTTATGTCGTGTCCACAGAGATCGGTTCGAGGGAAAGAATGTCGTTCGACAATCTCTCTCGTTAATGAGTTTGGATTAAATTGGTTTCAAACAAGAAAATAGAAAAGTAAATATTAAAACATAAAAAGAAATCATTCTTCAGAGAGAAAAACTTGTCTGGCAATGCATATAAATCACTCCTCACAAACTTAAACTTACCGACCAGTTATACTCCACCTACAATACTCCTCAATATCACCCATCATCGCTCACAACACAGGTTATGTCTAACGCAAAGTTGAGAAAACAACCGTGTTACTCTCTTCGTCACTCTCGCGAGCAAAGCCTCAAAACACGGAAGGCATTAAGCTTCGACGCCTATTGAAGATTGTTAGCCCTAAATCTATCTCTATAATCCATAAACTAACAGACAATCATCCCTAATCGAAGTTTGCGACGGTTATCTCTAACGCACCCCAAACCCCGCGCATAAAGCAAAAATCAGAGACAATCACCAATAGAGATTTGTAAAGCAAGTTTTATACAACGCCATGGGCGACAAATATACATGAGATCATAGCAAATACATACACACAACCCAACAAAGAAGAAAGACATGAAGAAAATCAGAAATGAACCAAACATCTCGCGGTTTGTCGGCGCCGATCGATGAGAAATCCACCCCGGATCATCCACATGCAAGCTTCCATGATGTTTTCTAAGCTAATCTACTTAAAAAATGAAGTTTGATGAAGTTGGGAGAAAGTTCCCCCAAAAACATAACCTAAAAAATGATGAAAAATGGGTAAAATAGGCAAATTTGTGTTTCCATGTTCGCCTAGCGAGCCCCCGTTCGCTAGGCGAACGTAAACCACCTTAAATTTGAGTTTTTTCACGATTCTGGAACTTTTTGTTCGCCCCGGTTCGCCTAGCGAACAAGCCAGCGAGTGCTCGCCATGGGGGTTCACCGAGCGAACATGACAGAAAACCAGAATTTGTTTTGATCATAACTCTTGAACCGTAACTCCGATTGACGCACAGTTTGAAGCGTTGGAAAGCTTATTCAATGCTCTATACAACAATGGTAAAATACCATTGCTGGAACACCTGAAAAAATAAATGAAAATCAATTAAACTCAATGATATTTACACAATAACGCACTCTACACACGAAAACGTAAAGTAAACGTAATTACGAACAAAGCGGGGTTTATTCAACCAATTTTAACACAAAGTAATGATAAGTGTAACAAAACTTATATACAAAAATAGGTACAATTTGCACTTATCAGTGTGGTTGATTGATTCAGTTATGACCAGACATTTAAGGAGCATAGGTTATGTATGACAAACTGACAAATTTAGTTGTCGTCTGATCAATTGAATTTTTACATTAGGAACAAACCTGGAACAGGAGACGGTGATGATGAAAAGAGTAAGGAAACCGTTAAGGAAACAACAGAAGCTGGACGTGGTGCATTGGGCGTTGAGGTGAACGTTGATTCCGAAGAAGAGCATGGTCCGTTGGAAGATGTCATGGAAGAAGATTGTGATTATGAGTCGTTTGATGACCAGTATTACTGGAAAAGGGGGATAAGAAATGGAAAAAGTGCCAAAAGACAAGTTATGGTAAGTGTGATTTGAAGGTATTTATGATATGGAATTGTATATGAAAAGCAACTTTCTGATTGACTGTTAAATGTGTTGCCGCATTTTCCAAAGCTGATTGTAGAGAAATGTCTATACTTTAACCAAAGCACAATCGATCTGATTGATTTTGACACGAATACAGTGTACGCAACTGAGATTCACACTGTTAGGCGGAAGAAAAAGGCTTCAGAGTTCGAGAAATACATTGGTCGCGGCTGGTACGAGTATGCCAGGACAAAGAATCTAAAAACTGGAGAGAAGCTTGGTTTCTGCATCACCACAAGACCGGAGCGTCTCTATGTTTTCAAGTTGGCTAGTTGAAAGTATTGCATTTAAATATAAGGAGTTAGGTTTATTTAGTGATATGGTGCACTTTGCTAAAACTGTATGAGTATACCCTTAGTAGGATGAAGGGAAAGTAACAGACATGATATGTTTTGACCAGAAGAATTGATATGTTATATGAATTAAACTTTAGTTACTTTGTTGTTTTGAACCCCATAGCGAGAGCTATATTAAAATATGTGAATTGGATGTGTTTCTACATTAAAAGAGAAATTGAAAATGAATGTCTTTATAAATAAAAAAGCCCATAGTGACAGGTAGTGTAAATTTCATAAATGAGGTCCTGTTGAAGATGCAATAATTCATTACATGCAGTGAATTGGGTAGTACATGTTAATTTTAAAGGATGTTGATTATAAATATAATAGGTTATATATAACATGTTTGTATGGGAAACATTATTATCCACACAATATGTGATCTTTGCAAGATTTATTTGCAAGTAGGGTCGGACATCATGCAGGAATTATAGAAGGAGAAGTTAAGAAGGAAGGTTTAAAGGTAACAAAAATTGTCGGACCTAGTGTAATGGGATTACAGCCAAATGGTGGTAATTCAGATGAGCAACATGACTTGGCTGTGGAATTCGACGAAGATACTGAATTGGGTTCATAAGATGAAGAGTAGTATTGGGAAATGGTAATTAGGTGTTAAGAGTCACCAGAAAGTCAAGTTATGGTAAATGGGAGAATAACCATGAATGTGTTAATATGTAATTGACAGAAAAAGCAAGTATATTTAATTTAGTTTGTGTATGGTCTTGTTGCGGCATGTTCCAAAGGGTATAGCAGAAAGCTGGTTGTAGTTTAATCAAAGGAGAATCGATCTGGTGGGTTATGACATGGGCACAGGCTATGCTAGGGAGACTGGTACTGTCATGGGGTATAGGTCATTTTCAGATGAGGAGAAATTCTTCCAGTTAGGGTGGTATGGGTATGGTAGGAAAAAGAAACTTTGAACCGGAGACAAGCTTGGTTTCTGCATATACACAGTTCGAGATCGTATGTATGTTTCTTCGTTGAACCGAAGAAGTGGAGGACATGGTAAAATTATTTGGAAAATTCAATGTTTGCTCAGTTTGAAGATTTCAGAAACAATATAAGACGATCCAATAATAGGATGACTATGAAGGATGTGTTTGCATCTGTTAGGATATAATGTTGTCTTATAAGTTAATGATTTCATGTTTATTAGTTATGCAAATTTTGGTGCTGGTTAGTGGAGTAAATCCTCCTGGAAGTGTGTTATATTTTGTAATGGCCTGGGATATTTTCAATATTGGCATTGTTTAGTGAACAGTAATAGTTGATTGCCTTGTAGTTTAGGTATTCTATTTGATGTTTTAATGCAGATCAGGTTCTAAAGTTGTAGTGGCATCTGTTATGAACATGACTATTAATTTTAATTTTCTTATGGCTCTTTTCCAAAAAATGACCAATTAAGGTTGTATGATACGTGCATGATTGGAACGTGACAATTAAATTTTTGTGTTCTTCATTGCTCACTTCAAATCCCACAAACAATCATAGGCGTTTTAGGAATAACTATCTTGAGTATAATACCTATATTTTCCAAGGCTGGCTTATGTCAAATAAATACATTTAAGATGCAATATCAATGGAAAAAATTTACCCGTGTAGTGTAAAAGTCGGAAAAAGGATAAAAAAAATAAGAGGTTCAAAACAAAAGGCAATAAGACATAATTTAAATGTAAGAAAGCTATATTGTAGAATATTTGTTGTTGACATAGTTAAGTCTATTAATTAGAAAAAAAAACCTATTGTCATGGACAATGGTATATTAAATGTGAAGTTTTATTTTATGGATGTGAACCTGCTAGTTTCAATAATTATAGACAAACTCAGTATATCATAATGTTATATTTTACAGGTACTCATAGGAAAAATAATGTAACCACAACATATAATAGAATAATAAGTAGAATTTCGACTACATGGATTGGTGGTATATGATATAGTTATAGAAATGCAGGGAATATGCAGCATTGCAATAAAAAAAATAGAATTTGAGCAGGTGGAATAATGGTGTCAGTTGTAAAGAGTACACAGCCAATTTAAATGAAAAAATGTAAGGTTCAATCAGAAATGGAAGTTGTTGTAGATAATGGCTGCCTTGCAATGGAACAGTACCTGTTGAGGGAAAAAAATAATGCCAACATTATTAAAAGGTTGCTTAGAAATTCATGACAATGAAGACTATAAGTTTTGAAAGTGAAAAATATGCGAAACAGAAATATTTTAAACATTATATGTTACTGTCATAAAATTGTATTGAAAGTTATAGTAGAAAGTGTCACCTTCTAGACATTGTTAAAAACCTCCTTGTAGACGACGTTGGAAGTTGTTGATTTTGCAATGTTGTTTTCGTCGTGGATCAAAATTCTAATCCCCCTTTTGCTCGTTACCCTTGATATTGCAACATCAAGTTGCCTATGACTGAAAAGATCTCTAGGGATATATAATCCAACCCAATCCAACGATTGGCCTTGCGACTTGTTTATTGTCATGGCATAGGAAACAATGATCGGAAATTGTCGCCTGCTTAGTTTGAAAGGCCAAGGTGATTGGGAAGGTGACATATCCATTCTTGGTATATAAATGACTTTGCCATGGTCATTACCTCCCATGATTTCAGCCTGAAGAACATGATCTGCCATATTTGTAACAATAAGTTTAGTCCCGTTGCATAAACCTTACGATTGATCAATGTTTCGCATAAGCATGATAGGTGTCCCCAACTTTAATCGAATGTGATGGTTGGGCAGTCCAGATGTCCTAAGTGAGCTTAGGAATTCCGGGCTAAGGACCTCTATAATGTTATTGTTATGAATTTCCGATTGATCAACCGTGTTTGAGCTATAGTAATCTCGGGTTACGCCTTCATGAAGAATTAATAGCAACACATTAGTATGAAACATAAAATGCAATATTCATTGCAAAGAAAATATAAATAAAAAGTAATGAGCCATTAGAAAATAATACCTGGCATCATATCAATCATGTGATTATTGATTTTGTCCACTACTTCGATCGTTGATGCCAAAATAGCGCGACTTTTCAAGTAATCATAAGACTTATAATTATCCATGAAAGAAGGATAGGTGCTCTCAACAATGGGAACAATTGGGTCATCGAAATCCATGATCAACATTTCGGGAGGTATGTTAATATCAGCGTATCCGTCATTCGGTTCCGAAAGCTTACCTTCTCCTAGTTTCAATAGCCATTTTGAAAATTCAGCAATATCATGTTTTTCTTGACTACATTGACCTCCCTGAAGTATCATGTTCTTTGACAAAGTCAAAACCTCGCAAGAATCCCAAATATAGGATGCATTGATTGCCGAGTGCACAATATCAGACCGACTACCTCGAGGGACAACAGGCAAAATTTGCCAGAAATCACCACCAAAAACCACCACCTTCCCTCCGAAAACTTGATCTGAATTACTTTAATTACTCATTACGTCTCGCAAAGTCTTATCAAGCGCTTCGAAAATAAATTTGGCAGCCATTGGTGCCTCGTCCCAAATAATCAATTTTGTTTGGCGCAGCAATTCAGCGTGTTCATCACCGAAGTCAATTTTGAAAGTGGAATTCTCCATTGTAGGGACAAGAATTTTAAATTTGGAATGAGCGGTTTTACCGCCGGGTAGTAAAAGAGCAGCAATCTCACTTGTTGCAACGGTTATAATAATTTCCTATCTAGATCTCAAAGCGGTTGCAAGAGTTTTCCACATATAAGTTTTTCCTGTTCCACCGTATCCATGAAGGAAAAACACGCCCCCTTTCTAATTGTTAACGGCAGACATGATCTTGTCATATATAATTCGCTGCTCTTCTGAAAAAGTAGGAAATGAAAGGAATATGAAAGACTGAACATAAAAATAAAGAAATAGTTGTATGAAAAAGTATCTGCAAAAGCTACCTGTCAGTGCTGATGACAGAGAAACGAACTGGTCTCTCATGGTTGCGACGTTGTAACTTCTCTCATCATAGATAAGTCGGTTTCCCAGTTGCTGAAGAACATAATCGTCAGGATAAGGGATCAGTTTGAATTCTTTTAGACTACGCCGATTTGCTTGAAGTAATGTCTCAATTTGTATCAAAGTTAATTATTGCAATTCGTGTTCTGTTAACTCGAAATCTGCATGGCCATAATTAAGAGTGAAAGCGCACATCAATTGAATATTAGAAAAATAGCATGTAACATGTATAGCAGGTTGAAAATATACCAGGATTTTGTGCTAGCAGTCTTTGATTATATAGAATTCTGTCAGCCAAAAATTCCCAAGTCTTATTCCAAACATGCGCGGGTCGGTTGACTGTACCAAACAATAGCATAATTACAAATAACTGTCTAAGATAGTGACCAGATCCCCATTGGCTTACATCCTTAATTGCTCCGATATATTCCATATCATCCTCAAGAAAACCCATGGCAAAACATGCCTCTCTAAAAGAATCATACTGCCTATCGCCGACCTTCCGAATCGCCTCATAAGTTTGTGGTCCTTTGACAACAGTTAGCATCATGCGTAAATAATATAGTTCTCCGGTTGTAGGAGGCACCCAAATCAAACGGCCTATTGTGAAACCTTTATTCCGTGGTTTCCAAGATCTCCTCTTTTTATCATATATAAACTTTGTTACGAATTGGCCGTAAGTCAAAAGCCTTGCCTTTTCAAATTTCTAATTTGCAACTAACCACGAAGAGAACATCGATTCTGTCACACTTGCCTTTTCCAAAATCTCTTCCATTCTTGCAAAATCGGTATAGTAGACGACCTTTTCACCAATAAGATGGTAAAACATACGTTCTACCGCAGGTTTCTATCCATGAATTTTGTAAGAATAAATCCTCCAACATGCCTCAGATGGTGAAACATACCTACAATCCAGGTATTCTTTAGTTTCATCAACAGGGTCTGAAGAAGAATTGACCTTAGGAACAACTGATGCAGTTATTCTGTCATACCCTTTGTGGATATACTTGAAAAGGTACTTGATATAAGTACTTTGATTGCACCACTCCATAATAATGTGAGCCTCATATTTTAATAGCAGTCTTGTGTTGTATGGAACAACATGCCTATTGTCTAAAGAGATCCCACTTTTAACAATGTGATGTGTGTTGGAACTTCTTTTGTACACCGAAAAACCATCATCAACAATTGTCTGTTCATTGAATTTTTTGGGATAAAACTTGGAGCACTTTCTATTTTTCATGCAAGGTGAGGAAAGCCGAGACAAACCACAGGGGCCATGCATCATGTGAGATTTAACCAACCCATACAACTTTGGATGTAGGTTTGGATTTGGAATTTCAGCGGAGATGATGTTGTCTATATCTGACGGTGTTGGGTACTTGCATTACGGTTGCAAGAAAATTAGTATGTGAGCATGTGGTAAGCCTCTCTTTTGGAATTCGATAGTATACATGTCTGGGAAATAAAAATAGTTAAAGAGAAGTTTTTAGTAATGCAAAAAAAAATGATTCAATTTTAAAGAACTTGAAAGTAATATGCTTACATGCAGCCATCTTTCCAAGTACATGTCGTTTTGTTAAGTCGAGCATAAGTTCATCAAATTTTATTTTGAAAACCTTGGAAACCACATCCGGCCGATCACGTGCCTTTAGGTTGTCCTTAGAGAGATGGCGTGTGATTTCAGGCCAATTTGGGTTGCAGGTAAAAGTTATAAATAAATCGGGAAAGCCGAGTGCACTTGAAATAGCCATTCCATCGAAGTACAGCTGGTCCATATACCTTTTTCCTCCTACAAAAGTGGATGGCAAAATAACTCGTCTGCCTGCTTTTGAATGCTGTTCAGTTTCACCCCCATCACGCGGTTGGTTAAGCTGGTTATACTTCCCAACACGTAACTTTGATTGATTCTTCCTCAACCAATTAAGTCGCTCCGTTTCCATCATGGTGTAGCCATCAACCAGAAACTGCTGGAAAAGTCTTCTAGAATGGAGCAATGTTTTAGCCTCTTGATGACGTTCTTGCAATCAGAAACATAACCAATCTTTTATGGTTTGACGAATTTGTCTTGTAACAATCTTCTCATGTCTATATTTGTGGAGTATGTTCACCCTGTATCCATCTTCCTCGTATGGAAAAATAAGGGGGTATTGATAAGCGAGGTAACTTGGATGAAACTCGTCAATCCTTTGTAATTTCCCATCACTGTGGTGTACAATTATGTCTCTCGTTGGTGCCGCATTTATGTCTCCAACTATTAGAGCCGCAACTTCTGAAACAGTAGGGGTATTATAGACGCGACCGTCTATTGATCGTTCAGAGATCAGTCAAAGTTTCAAGACTTGATAGGCATTGTTTTTCAACTTGTCCCTTGCCATGCGAAAAGCCTTTGCATGAGGATTATTTTCGTCTAACATGAACTTGAGGCTCCTGACAATTGATGCATCAACATTTGTATTGTCCCTGGAAATGGAAAATAAAATGATTATGTAGGAAAGTATGTTTTAAAAAGTTATTGGTGCAAAAATGTTAGATTAGGACATGGTAACACCTGAAGCATTCCATTTTGTTTGCAACCTCATTGTCTGTGTCAAAGATATATAACTGCGCATATTTAGGAGCATGACCAGGTTCTGGGATTAAACTTCCAATTCTGTGGCAAGTTTGACCGTGTAGACGCAATGTTGGCGGTCCTCTACCATTGGTGCTCTTTGTGTCAAATTTCATGCCAGGTGATGTGAAAGAAAACATTGCATTGTAGGTGCGAATGTTGTTTTGGAAATTAATTGCTTGCTGAAGTTTATGATCAAATAGAAGTTGATGTAAAATAGGAGGTGCCGGCTTTAGAAACGGAAGTACGATTTTTCCTCCCTTGCAACAAACCTGAAATTTTAGTACAGTTGTGTTTCTTGACTTATCCTTACGCTCTTGATACCACATACAAGCACCACAGTGCTGGCATTCCCAAGTCGGCGAACCGATATCAAAATATACTGCATATATGAAAAAATCTTAATATTACACAGTTAATATGATTAATGAAAATTTCAATTTAAGTATTATTAATTCAGATGATACCTTCGTTGTGTGTGTCTACCAACGATATAGTTTGTTGGTCATAAACTCCATCATTGTCATGATCAGAATCATTGTCCAATTCAGAATCAGCAAAACAATCAGAGTCAGAGAAGGTGGCATCGAAAATTTTGTTAGGGACATGATTAGCAACATGTGGTGGATGAGTTGAAGTAGAGGGTATGGGGTTTAATTGATGCTGCAGTTGGGTGCTGGATGCAGTGTTTGTGGCATCATTGAAAATGTTAAGCAGGTTAGTTGGATTAGGCAGTGGAATTCTTGGTCTCTTACCAGCATGAATTTCAATGCGGTGACGGTACGATGCTCCAGTATGTATCATATTAGTTACATCAGTTATAACAGGTGTGGTTTGTGTAGGAAGAGTATTTGTTGTTGGAGTGAATTGATGAAGGGAATTTTGAGTAGGGTTAACATTTTCCTTGTTGTTTTTGGGTAGCTGATATTTCTTACTCATAAGAATTAATTTTCTTTTCTTCATAGCAGCAAATGCCATTTTCGCTTTGATTTTGTTGGAGGTCTAATCCATTTCGAATAATATACACTGTGTGAATCTGAATGCATATATTAAAGAAGTAACGAAAAAAGTTAGATTCTGCAGATTTCCATAACCAACAATTATAAGTTCCATTATGTAGTTGGCATACAAAACGTGTTAATAATAAAACGAAAGCTGCCAAATTCCATAACCATAAACATAAATCATCAATGAAGTGTTGTTAGTGCAAATAGAACAATAATTCTAATGTACCATATTGAAGAAGAACATGTTGCATTATTTTTATGTTTAACATGGTATATGAATGGATGGCAAACCTGGTGAGTTGTGTCTGTCAAGGAGTTGTCATAAGAGAAAATATAATCACATCATGCATGGAGTAAAACATGTTATGTTTATTATGTTTTAACAGGTTTAGTGTGATTGTCATTGAAGATAGGCTGTTTTTGTTAGACTTTTAAGATTCCCAACAATTAGGTGGATGACACATGAATCAACGAAAAGTAACTTTTTGGCATGCTGAGCAATTGAGTGGTAGCAGGCATTGAAATGAGTGCAGAAGATTGTGGAGATATAAAGAAGTATAGAAGAAAGCGACATTAAATTGAGAAGTGTTATTTTATTAAAGGTGCAATCATTTATTGTAAGTTGTAAAAGATTTTTTTTACTAATCCACTCAAGGCCAACCTACACCTAGACATAACACCTTTTAATATTTTTTTAAGTAACTGGTTTTTAATATTATTTAAATTAGCATCACATAAGTGATAGTGCAGGAGCTTGAAGAAAGAAGGACCCATGTCGTTAAAAATGATAAAAAATGTTATAGTTCCTAAGTCAGTATGCCAAAAGCTTTAGTTGAAGTAGTAAAATGTTTTATTGAAACGAAAAAGGCCAATTCCATTTTAGGTTTTGCCTATTATGTTCATGAAGCAGACTATGAATGCAAAAGTATTGATATACTTGCAAAAGACATGCAACAATGTTGATATAATGGGTATATACGCAAGTATAGGTCCTATTTGAGTATGTAATAATATTTAAATAATAATTTGTAACATGTTGTATACGTTGTGAAAAAGGTGTTATCCGTTCAAGTTTTTGGTAGTTATGTCTAGGAAAAAGATTATAAATGCAATATCAACTGAATGAATTAGATAAAATAAATTAATTAGGCTCAAAGACCTGGAAATATCTACCAAGTACAATATCCAAGAAATGACTGATAAGAGGAAATGACTGAAAATGAAAACTTCCATGTAACCTTCACCAGGATGCGGTTCCGGATACAACAACCAGAAATTCAAAATATAAAATGTCAACTACATAAAAACGATCTAAGTAATGACTATTTTTCTATTTTAATGGTTATTTTTTGTTTTGTGGAGGAGTGTTGAAAGTCAGACAACTCATTGGACTGTGTTGAATCTCCGAAAAGTTGTGTAGCAGCCCTCTTAGATGCCCCAATAGGTGTAAGTTGTCCGCCGGACATGTTTGAAGTTATATCGAGTTCCTACAAATAATATAAGTCGGGTCAGAAATAAAACCAGAATACATATGTAGAAAAAATACCGCAACAACATCACAGTCTTCAATTGGCAATACCTCAACAACACTTTCAATGATCTGTAAAATAGGATGAGGCATAACATTTATAGCAATTTAAACAACCGTAAGCGAATGGAAAAGTATGGAAAAAACATAATGAAACTCAAATAGACCTGAAGAAAGCTATCTCCAGTAGACGGTTCAGAAGTAGTCTGTTCAAAGGAGAAAAAATATAAAACGTTTGTAATAACGACAAATTGTATAGGAAGGAATGAAAAGTAATATAAAAAAATTCAAACCAGAATTTCTTTGCATTGAGCGGTAAGCTTCTTGACTACAGAGTCATCTGTAAAAATAGAAACAGCTGATGCATTATCCCAATCTGGCTGCCATTTCACCTTGAATGCCATTGTGATACCAACCAAAGCATCAAGAGCTAAAGGATACTCAAGTGGGTCATTAACTCCTGCCTAAAAAGATTCAAATTAGCGTTACGAATAAGCACCGGTCATAAGCAAACATTAACAAAATAAAGGAAATAGAAAGTGCTTACCTCAAGGAGTTTCTTGCGCATTTCATTTGCCGAAATGTTCAAAAGTTGCATGTATTCACGGTCCCATAAAACAAAAGTAGCACGAGATCCATCATGAACAACTTCAATGACAATTTTATACCTGAAATGGAAGAACTGTATTTGAGTCAAAGAACAAAAAATTCGTATGAGATGTTTACATTCCATAAATCAAAAACTTTCCTGTAAATCTCAGTTTCAGTGTTGTGACCAGAACCACAAATATAAGGGGGTTTATTTCCCTTCACCACCTTTGGACATTCGTGATATGCTTGATAATACCAACCTCCGTGGGATGCCTTGAGTTTGTCAGTTGTTGCAACGGTTACGCATTGGGTGATTTGGAGGGAACAATGAGAAAAGTTGTAAGTAGTTAATGGAATACAAAAAATAACAGACAGATTAAGATGATAATTAGAAGTATAATCTAAATAAAACAAAGTATGAGTCATAGGTAAATGTGTTACATTTTTAAGTTGTAGGATCTGAATAATAGGAAGTACAATTGCGTTAAACATGAACTTGTCGTATGGAGTGAGCTTAGAGGATCCAAAATTTTGTGACCAGTTATTTGATTATGTCGTCATAGTCTGAGCTGATCCTTCAATGGAAAGGGTTTTTAGGATGCTAATGGAAAGCAGTAAATAAGATTTTGGAAAATCCTTAAGCCAAATATGAAGCAATAAAAATATAGATATTGTAAGGACGATGATACCTTGTAAGGAATTCCTTAATTTCTGACAATTCAGCATTGATGTGTAGCTTTGTGACATTGAAAGTGTTTGAAACACAGAGTGGATACTTGCCTACATTAGAACGATTTATTAATTTGAGGAAAACCATAATTTGAATGAAACATGAGGTCATATTATAGAAATATGTTCAAACCTTCCTCTTTAACTTTGGCAAATTTTAAGACGATTATTGTAGGAGTACCAGATTGAACATTTTTTTGCATGTAGTCATGGAACTGCAACGCGTATCCCTCCCACAAGGTACAATTAATTGTGTTGTGGCTGCATAAAAACAAGTAAACACTGTGAATATAAATGTAAATATTTGCAAAAAACCATCTTTCTATATAAAATTAACATATCATCACAAAGTCAGATTTGTATATAAAGATACCCCAAATCCTTCAACACTATATTGCATTATTATTTTTTGCTTCCGGATTGCTACTGAGTGTAACCAATATCAGAGACCATTCCTATTATGTCTGACAAATACGATGAACAAATAAATAAATAAACTTGAGAACATAATTGTATACAGGCTTAAAAGAATAAAGAAATAACACTAACGCTACCTATCAAGACATCCCTCTTCCATTTTCCAGAAAGAATTCGATCAAAAGGTGTGAACTTGAAGGGTTTGGGTGGGATATCATGTTTGTTTTTGTCACACACCTTAGTCCCACCAGTGAAAACCAGAATAAATCTGTGGTCGGATGGTTTGAAGACAAGTTCATTGAGGACAACTTGAAAATTAGCCATTGTATATGTATTATCAACGGTTAACATAGAATCGAAAGCTTGCTTAAACATCGTTGGCACTCTAACATGAATGCCACATCCCTGAAAGAAAGAAAAGCAATAGTGAATAATCGGAATGAAATGAGGCAAAACAAAATGTGAATTAACATAATACATTTTTGAGGAATTTAACGCAGATATTGCAAAAAAATTTATGGTACTTATACGACCTTGCAGATGACACGGAAGAAAAAGAAAATACAAGTATTATAACCAGATTTGTTACAGTTTTGTCAACTACGATCATCTCGAAGTGCTCCTTATTCCTTGTGACAACAGTCCATTTGTGATGTATTCTAACAGTAATCTTCCAAAGGTCTTTGTTGTAATTGATATCCTTGACTAACTCAAATGGTCTTGCCATTTTGTTTGGAGAAATCTTGCAAAGCTGATTTTTTATGAAGGCAGAAAAATGGTTTTGAGAAGAGAAGAAAGTGACAATGACGAAAACAGATAGAAAAAAAAGAAAAAAAAAACGCAGTTGGTATAAGCTTGTGGAAAGATGAAAAGTGATACATTGGGAAGATGTTTCGACATTGGGAAGAAGAAAAGGTGGAAAATAAATGTTGTAAGTTGAAATTAGGGCTTATTGTTTCCCAAGACATATAGTGTATAAGCGTGTAACCAATTGGATGTTTTTATGACCATTCCAAGTCCATAAGCGTGTAACAAAATTAATAATTAGAGTTTAGGTAAGATTGTTCAGCCTAATTGGTTGTATTATTGTGATTATGGACATCAATTGCCCTCAAATTGGTCAATTGGAGCAAGATTAAGAAGGGTTAATTATGTATTATTCAGAACAGTAATTTTTTTTATATTATAGATTTACAATTGATATGCAAAACAATATCTTTTCTAGTGTGAGTCCATCCATTCATTGACACACAATATCAATAAGACACACATGACCGCCTTATTATCAAGAAGATTTTTCGTCCAACCATCAACTTTAATACCACTATTTGATTAAAATAAATCCTCAGTACACATTGTAAACATCATATTCAGCTCTCATCAATACACAAATGAATCTAACACCTTATTTTAAACCCAAACTTTAAGGAACTAAATATATGAATCATCTCACGTTTTAATTCAAACATGACACATAAATATTTGAATTTAAAAACGGAAGATCAAAGAAGTAATCGTGAGTAAAAAAAGTAGCTGTCGATGTTGATAACAGTACTATTTATAGTACGAAAATACATTGCAGGGATCAGTAATAACGTACCTACAAGGCTACCACAACTACATATATAAAATTAACATTGCCATTAACATATACATGGTACAGAAACTCAGACATAGCCGCAGAACCCGAGTTGTTACTTTTGATCTTCAATATGATTCACCTGCCACATGCACATGATGTGTTTGTTACCTTAGTCAAACACAACACACATGACACCGTCACCTTTAATACTGACAACGATGCTGCTGATGATGATGGTCCAACCATTTCTGCAACCTCAGCTCTCTGTAAAACCTGTCTATGAACTCCTCCGCCGCTTGGTCAACATGAAACGCTTCCTCCTTTTCTGTCTCCCTCGCCTTCACGCGCCTCCTTTCATTGCCGGTTTCACGACACACCTTCATTTTCCGGCGACTATCCTCTATAGTCGGAGATAAAAGCTTCCTCCTGCTGCTGGCACCGCGAGAGAGACGAGGGGGACTGCTGCTACAGCTGAACTGATACTCCAACGGTGACACGAAATACACGTCGGCATCACGTGGACGGCAAGAGAGCGCTTCGTGGTGCTTCACCATCACGTTGTTCAGTGCTTTCCCTATGTTTTTTCCTCTCTTCATCATCTCATGCACATCCTGCATAACTCTGTTACTCTTGGAAACACCGTTTTGTATCAAGAAACCTAGCAAACGCACCGTTTTGCTTACTTTCTCAATCACCACCATTGATTGGTTATTATCCATGCATGTGATATCTTCAACTGCAACATTATTTGGCAAACACCACTTTGTTTCTGTGTCCAGTTTCATCGATCTGTAAGACTGTAACAGTATGTCACCAACAAGTTTTTTAAGAGAAGAGTTTTGGTTTTGTGAGGGAAAAAGTATGAATTTAAAGGAAAGAAAAAAGTAGGATAAGGGCAGAGAAAAAGAAGTTTGTTTAATGTAGCTGTTTTAGTTGATATGATAGGTACTGAATTGTAATCATGACAGTTTCATTGTGCTTGTCCTTCTTTTTCCTTGTTATTGGAACTTCTTTTGTTATCATTATGTTATTTTAACCTTACACTTATTGCTTTTTATTATTTTATTTTTCTTCTGCATGCTTTTTTTGGTTGGTTGATAGTTTAATTATATGTGTCCTTCAATTTCAAAGGGATATCTAAAATCTTGATTAACACTGCCAACTTAAAAGTAACTTGGTAGAAATTGATTAACTTGTGAATATATATATATCTCAATGGGGTGCAGACAATATCACCTATATATGACCCACATATGTCTCATATGGTAGTTGAAAGAAACCAAGACTTATATACTCCCTCCCTCTTGGAGGACTTATTTGATCATTAGAATCCCTTGAAATGAACTCATCCAAATCAGCTTTAGGAAAAAAACGACTTCTGCTTAAAAATCACTTCTATTTATAAAGATGAAGATATGATTTGCTTGACCAATTCTTCCACACCCGTTAGGCGCTCAATAGGGACCGCGAGACAGGTACGGAACGTTCTTAATTTTATATCAAGGATTTTAGTTATGTCTACAAACACGGATTCGTTGGTCTAGAGAAAGGGTGGCAAAATGGGTCATGGTTTACTAAGCTCGCATGCACATCCTTCAAAAAATGGCGGGTTGAGTTGAAATTTTGTGTCTGCCTATCCGTTAAGTCTGTCCCGCTTTAAGTCCGTCTCACCTTAAGTCTAGAGTGTCAAAAAAGCCTTATTTGATAAAGTCTTAATAATTAGACCCCCTACTTGGCCCTTATTTTTTAAGCCCCCTACTAAATAAATATTTTTTGAGGCCCTTATTTTTAAGCTCACTCATATTTTTGTTTTATATGGGGCCTAACTAAAGGGCTCAAAATCTAATTTGTTTGAAAAATAAAAAGTGACGATTTTTTCCAAAAACAAAACAGTCGATTTTTTTAAATAAAAAAATTAATTTTTTCGAAAATGAAAAAGCCGTTTCTTTTTTGAAAATAATTAGTTTTTTTTTCAAAAATAAAAAAAGTTGATTTTTTTCGAAAAAAAATGTGGTTTTTTCCGAAAATAAACAAATCGATTTTTTTTAAAATAAGAAATAGTCGATTTTTTTGAAAATAAAATAAAAAGTCAATTTTTTTTCAAAAATAAAAAAAAAGTGATTTTTTTTCAAAAATAAAAAGTCCATACTATGTTTTCAAATATTGTGACGATAGTGCAGTACATTACTAAGCTTAAATACTGTGACTATGTTTTCAAATACGGTGACGATAGTGCAGTACATTCATAAGCTTTTAAATTAAATTGGGAATTTTTTGGAAATTAAAAAGTTTATTTTTTTCAAATATAGAAAAAAGTTGAATTTTTTTCAAATATAAAAAAAAAAGTCGATTTTTTTCAAAAATAAAAAAGTCAATTTTCTTTGAAAATAAAAATTAATCGATTTTTTTTTTTAATTTAAAATAATCAATTTTTTTCATAAAAAAAAATTGAAAAAAAAATCAACATTTGAAAATATTAGGGCCTTGAGGCCTTTCTTGAATTTTAAGGGCCTTCACTCTAGGGGGCCTACATATTTTGGGGCTCATTTATTTTTAAAATTTTGGGCCCCCTATATTTTGGGCCCTTTAAGTTAAGCCCGCCAAAAAAGGGGCAGATTAGCCCGCCAACCTAGTTATCAAACACTCAAAATATTTATTTTGGTTGGTTGAAAGTTAATACTTGAATTATAAATTTAGAATACTTGTTAATAATTCTATTTTATTTATTTGTGAACATATGCAATATTTTTTTAAATAAGATTTATTAAAAAATGCTTTATAAAAAATTATTCTAAAAAATTAGTGAAAAATATAATTGAAATGTAAAAAATAAGCCTATTAGTCTATTAAAAAAATAAAAAATAAATTAATAAAAAATTAGGCAGGCAAGTGCTCTGTCCGCCAACCCGCCACCTTGGCGGGGCAGACTTTTTAAGCTCAATTTCACTTGGTAGGCTTGCTTGCCCCGCTGTCATAACCCAAATTTGTCCTACCTGTATATACTTATCATCTGTACATCCATCCAGTAACTGTTATTTAGAAAATCCAAAAATAGGTGGTTCATGCTCAAGGTATTGCCAAGTTGAATCATGTTAGGTAGAATGTCAGGTTAGTGGTGTATACAGTCCATCTGGTTTGATTTAAGTTTGGTCAGACAAGTTCTATTTCAAGATCAAGGCCTGGGCCTGAGCTTTCAGTTATGGTTTGTGAACTAATTCAAGGCATCTATGAATGGGTCAAATTGGAAGGCTATGTTGAGTTTAAACGTTTCATTGTGGCAAATAGTACGGAATTTAATTCTTTCAATTAGGTTTGTTGTGTAGTCGTAATACAGTTTTGTGTTGCTTATTTGGGTTCAAGATCGGGTTCATCAATGCAAGTGGAAAAGTTAAGATTGATTTGGGATTGATTCATGTCTGAATTGTTATTCAAAAATTAATTCAAGGTTTTAAAGGCAAAAAGTCTAAAATCAGGTCAAAGGGCCAAGTCCATCCAAAGTACAATTCAAAATCAAGATTTCAAGTTCAAATTCATTATGATTATAGTTCAAGAAAGTATTCATAAACCTTTTAGTTTTTGAAGCTATTAAAAAAAATCACAAAAAATATACAAAGCCAAAAGCTTATGGTTGTTCTTAAGACCATTACATTACAAAAAAAACCAATTGCTATTCCAAATGCAATGTCCAAGTCCATATTCAATTCCAAATGTCCAAAACAAAAACTAAGCCCATTACAAAATTCCATATGACAAAAGTGTCCCAAATCCATAGTTCCTAGATTGCTAAAAATTGGTCTACAAGAAAATTCAAAGCCCAAATTCTACAAAAAAGGAAAAATGATGATGTTACACAATGTGAGCAGTAAACCATGTTTCAACCAAAGCCACATGACTATACCCCCACTTTTCTGCGGAACCTACATCAACTTTCAACCATAAGTTTTCATGCCTCACTGCTGCTGCAAATAAGTGGACCCATCATCGAGCCATTCTACAACAAAGTCATGTGCAGTGGTATGAATGCACAATGTACTCGTAGCAGTAATTTCTAATGACTCCAATACCTGCTGCTAAGCCATAACGCATTGCAAAATCGTACAAGAAGATTTCATGTATCACGCAACGAATTCACCTGACCCCATATGCAGAACAATCCAAAAGAAGAAGCCAAATATGCACTGCGTAGACCTCATGACACGTTCTCACGCATACCACGCTGCAAGCCACACGACGCATCATACTACAACCAACCTTCCAAAATCAACGTTGCATACTACCCTCGAACAAAAATGCCAAACCGTCTGTCATAAGCACCAATTTTCTTGCCAAGAGTATCACTCGCATAAGCCAACATCAACCGTCACGCACCAGCCGACCCCATGTAACCTTCCCTAAACCTTGATGAACCTCACACATAGTAAAACACCTTCAGCTGCTCAATTTCAACCTGTACATGCGGACAACATAACAAATTTCAACTTTTTGCAAAACGACCTCAAACGATTTTTACAAGCATCAAAACCGACCCCACACAAAATTGGACAAAACACAGCGTCACCTTTTATGCAACACACTACAACCTTGCCATCATGTTACAACACAACAAAGATTCACATACCACACAAATCTGCGAAAACGAATTAGAACCCGCAAATCCTTCATCCAAGTCACAAAACCGTTATACCAATAGTTTCTTACAACCACGTCATGACCTGCCAAATACCCAACTCATGTTTCCTCTCCATCTTGCCCATTCTACCCCTCATATTCCCTCTATAAATTCAACAACTTCCTCACTCATTTGCCAAGCTTAGAAAGCCAAAGCAACCCTGCAGAAATTTCATCTCTCAAATCCATTCCCTAATCTTCTTCACTCACCCTTAACCTTCGTTCATTCTTCAACCCAAATCAACCCATAACCAACAACTCAAACACACATTGAGACGAATCAGAACCAGAAACAAGAAAGGAAGAGGAGATTGAATCCAACCCAGAACACAAAACGGAAAGAAGAAGAAAGGATTGAAACGAAAATTGGTACAAACCTGGACCGTGTGAGCAAGTCGAACGAGAACAAAATCTGAAGCTTGGGCGAGAAAAAAAGATTCGCGAGCGAAGGAAGTTAGGAATGAAGACAAATTGAACAGACTACAGTGGAGGACTTTCTTGGACTGCAACTGTTATCTCTTTGTATTGATAGTTCAAAATGTCTTGTTTAAAATGAGTTACAAAGTGGTCTTTATATAGAGACCAAGGTTAGGAGAGATAAATACTACACTAATAAATATTACATTAAATGTAGCTGGGTCTCAAGAAAAGACTTATTCATTCCCCAAGAGAATCTAACTTTTCCACTACCCAATAATTTAAGTTTATCCCAACAAAACTCCCCCATAAACTTAAATATTTCTGCGGTCCATCATTCCCAACATCTTCTTTCCTCTGTCGAACAGCTCCTTCGACAGTGGTTTTGTGAGAATGTCAGCTACCTGATCCTTGCTTGCAACATGCTTTAGTTCGACATCTCCATTCTTCACATGTTCTCGAATGAAGTGGAATCTAACGTCAATGTGTTTGCTCCTTTCGTGGTTTACTGGATTCTTCGCCAGTTCGATTGCAGATTTGTTGTCGACTTGTATTATTGTTGCATCTTCCTGTTTTTGTTCCATCTTGCTCAACAATCTTCTGAGCCATATTGCATGGCATACAGACCAAGATGCTGCCACATACTCTGCTTCACATGTCGAAAGTGTTACAATTGGTTGTTTTCTCGAAAGCCAGGTAAAAGCAGTGTTTCCCATGAAGAAAACATAGCCTGAAGTACTTTTTCGATCATCTATGTTACCACACCAATCGCTATCAGAATAGCCAGTCAATTTGTATTCTTCTGCTTTTGAATAAAACATTCCAAGTGACACAGTTCCTTTGACGTATCGAAGGATTCTCTTCAAAGCTTTCTAGTGTGTGTAGGCTGGTTCTTGCATGAATCGACTCACAATTCCAACACTAAGCGAGAGATCTGGCCTTGTGCATGTCAGATATCGAAGACTTCCCACCAAACTTCGAAATTTGCTTGTTTCGACACGCTCTCCCCCATCAAATTTCGAAAGTTTTGCTCCTGGTTCCATTGGAGTCGAAATTGGATTACAGCCTTCCATATTAAATTTCTGCAGGATGTCCTTTGCATACTTCTCCTGTGAGATAAAAATTCCAGCTTCTTCTTGTCGAACTTTTAGACCAAGGAAATACTTCATCAGACCTAAGTCTGTCATTTCGAATTCCTGTGTCATTGCAGTTTTAAACTCCTCTATCAATTGATTGTTGTTACCCAAGAAAATTAAATCATCAACATAGAGAGCAACAAGCAACATTTTGTCTTTATCTTTCTTCACATATACAGCATGTTCGTAGGGACATTGCTGAAAACCATTCTCTTTGAAGTATGTATCAATTCGTGTGTTCCATGCTCGTGGTGCTTGCTTCAGCCCATAAAGTGCTTTCTTTAGTCTTAGCACTTTTCCTTCGTTTTCGATCTTCATGTATCCTGGGGGTTGTTCGACATAGACTTCTTCTTCGAGCACACCATTCAGAAAAGCTGACTTGACATCCATTTGAAATATTGGCCATTTGTATTGAGCTGCTTGAGAAATGAGTAGTCGAATTGTTTCCATTCTCGCAACAGGTGCAAATACTTCATCATAGTCGATTCCTGCTTTCTGTTTGTATCCTTTCGCCACAAGTCGTGCCTTGTATCTTTCAAATTTACCTTCAGCATTCATCTTTTTCTTGAATACCCATTTCACATCAATTGTTCGACTTCCTTTGGGTAATTCTGATAGTTCCCAGGTATCATTTCGTTCGATGGCATTTATCTCTTCATTCATGGCATTCTTCCAGTCTTTGTTTCTCACTGCTTCTTCAAAACTGACATCTTCAGAATCTGCCAATAGACATACAAGGTGCACTTCTTCTGTGTTTTCGTACAAGTCTTGTAGACTTCTCATTCTAGGTTGTGAAGGCTCATCTTCATTGTCGGAGTCTTCAGTCGAAATGCCTCTGTCGGGTTGCTCCAATCCCACTTCGACAACAACCTCTGTCGAATTGTTCCAATCCCACTTGCTTGCTTCGTTTACTCGAACATCTCTACTCACTATCACCTTTCTGTTTATAGGATCGAAGAGTCTGTAACCTTTCGTTTTCTCATCATACCCAATGAGTATGTATTTCTGACTCTTGTCCTCCAGCTTTGTTCTTCTTTGATCAGGTACATGTGCATAAGCTACACTTCCAAAGACTTTGAAATGAGACACAGTTGGCTTTTGTCCACTCCAAGCTTCTTGTGGTGTTTGATCTCCTAATTTCTTATGTGGGCATCTATTTTGAACATAGATTGCACATTGCACAGCCTCTGCCCAAAATTCTTTCGACATGTTCTTGCTCTTAAGCATTGACCGAACCATGTCAAGAACTGTTCGATTCTTCCTCTCCGCCACACCATTTTGTTGAGGTGAGTATGGTGCAGTTAGAAATCTTCTTATGCCCTGTTCTTCACAATACTTCATAAAGGCTGTCGAAGTATATTCTCCACCTCTGTCTGATCGAAGAGCTTTGATGTGTCTGTCAGTTGCTTTCTCCACCATTATCTTGAACTTCTTGAATGCTTCGAAAGCTTCTGACTTTTCTTTCAGAAAATACACCCAAGTTTTCCTTGAGAAATCATCAATGAAGGAAATGAAGTACTTTTTGCCACTGAAGGATTCTGGAGTAATTGGTCCACAAATGTCGGTGTGAATCAATTCCAGAGTATATTTAGCCTGATATTCTGCCTTCTTCTGAAATGAAGTTCTTGTTTGTTTACCAAACACACATTCTTCACAAAACTTTTCGTCGAACTCCATGTCTGGTAGTCCATTCACCATATTTTTCTTCGCCAATCTTTGTAGTCCAGCTTGATGTAAATGACCAAAGCGCAAATGCCATAAAGACGCTTGATCTTCGACATTGGCTTGTAAGCATTTTCCTTTAATGTTTCTCAAGTTCAGCTTGTACATTCGATTTCCTCCCATTTCGACCTGAGCAACCAATCGTCCTGACTTGTCTTTCAGATGCAGATTTCGATTTTCCATGAGTATCGAATAGCCCTTTTCAGTAAGTTGTCCCAAACTCAAGATATTTGCTTTGAGGTTTGGTACATAATACACTCCTTCGATTGATCCTATCACATCATCCTTCTGTAAGAAACAAATTGTTCCTTTTCCTTCGACCTTCACCTTCGACGCATCTCCAAACGAAACATGACCATCTTCAATCTTCTTCATTTCTTTAAACAAGTGTTTGTGACCACACATGTGATTGCTAGCTCCTGAGTCCAGGTACCACATGGTGTCATTTTCTTCGTCTGCTTCCTTTTGAGTCATCAATAGGAATCCTTCGTTCGATTCTGTTTCTAAAACAAAATTTGTTGTCTCCTCCACCTTTCTTCTGAGTCGACAATCTTTTGCAAGATGTCCCATCTTTCCACAGTTGTAACAACTGTAGGAGTTGCAATCCTTCGCATAGTGCCCCTGATTGTTACATTTGTAACATTCGACATTTGTGTAGTTCGACCTACCGCCTCTTTGTCCACGTCCTCTACCACGCCAATTTTGTTGACTTGACTGTCCTCTTTCGCCATTCTGGTAACTTCGACCACCATCACGTCCTCCACGTCCACGTCCTCTACCACGCCAATTTTGAGAAAATAGTGCCTTTTCGTCTCTGTTGAGTTCTGTATCCTCAGTCTTTTCCTCCTTCTTCTTTGTTTTGCGCTGTTCATGTGCTTCGAGTGATCCAGCAACATCTTCGACAGTGATTGTCGAAAGGTCCTTCGCCTCTTCTATTGCGCACACTATGTTTTCGAATTTATCTGTCAAAGATCTTAGAATCTTTTCGACAATACGGGCATCCGTCATCCCTTCTCCATTTCAATTTAACTAATTTGCCACCGACTGTACTCTTGTGATATAGTCTGACACGGCCTCTGTCTCCTTCATCTTCATTCTCTCCATCTCTCCTCGAAGAGTCTGTAAGCGGACTTGCTTGACTCTATCTGCTCCTTTGAACACTTTCTCTAGCGTATCCCATGCTTCCTTTGACGTAGTTGAACCAGCAATCTTTTTGAATGATGATTCGTCAACTGCTCTAAACAACATGTACTGTGCTGTTTTATCTTTTGAACGTGTCTCTTTCAACGTCTTGTTCTGGGCTGCTGTGAAACTTGCTGTGTTTGATGGTTCTTCATATCCATCACTTGTTACCTCCCACACATCAAGTGAGCCGAGGAGCGCCTTCATCTGAATGTTCCAATTCTCGTAGTTTGATCTTGTTAAGCGTGGCAGTGGCATTTGACTCGTCATGCTTGCCATGAGCTCTGATGCCAATTTGAAGACAAATTGAACAGACTACAGTGGAGGACTTTCTTGGACTACAACTGTTATCTCTTTGTATTGATAGTTCAAAATGTCTTGTTTAAAATGAGTTACAAAGTGGTATTTATATAGAGACCAAGGTTAGGAGAGATAAATACTACACTAATAAATATTACATTAAATGTAGCTGGGTCTCAAGAAAAGACTTATTCATTCCCCAAGAGAATCTAACTTTTCCACTACCCAATAATTTAAGTTTATCCCAACAAGGAAATGACGCCTTCGAGATCTGATATTCTTTTTATCAATTTCGTGTTGATCTCTTTTTCTCTCTTTACTGTTGTTGTTGATATGACAATGACATGATGGATTTAAAATAAAAAAAGATAAATCTGATGTTATTTCGTTTGCCATTTGATTTTAATGCGTTGGTAGAAATTGGTTTTTAAAGGGAAACTTTGTGGACCTTGTTTCTTTTCCATGGTTTTTCATTTTATTACTTATTATTGTGTTTTTAAAGAAAATCTGCTTCCATTTGATGGTGTTATTTGGGTGTTTGGACAAAGCAATTATGACATGGCTGTATGTCTCTTGGATCTGTCTCCTTGTGGGTAATTCTCACCATTTTTTTAGCCCGTATTTTCCTTTTTGGATGAGGGTGGATGAATGGGCCTTAGGGCCCATGATGATTCCACCTATTCACACCCTTATAATTCAGGTGTCACCCTCTTCTTTGATTTGTTTTTATTTTATTTATTTCATTTTTTTATTCATTTCTAAAAAGTTTTTATTTAAATAATTTTTTTTTATTTAAGTTTCATGGATCTATTATGTTACTTTATCATTCCACGTTTCTTTGATTGTGGTTTGTTTACTAGGAGCACCCCTAGGGACTAGCATAGACAACCATTTTTAAACTAATTATCGATTCGTCGTCGAGCCCATTTTCAAAACACCCCCGTAAGTCGATTGCTAATAAGCATTCGCCGTCAACCTAATGCACACACATTCACATTTCATCGTGGTTTCGTTACTATGAGCACCCCTAGGGACTAGGATCGATGCTCGCTCATTTTCAACTAAACCCTTGATTCATCGTCAAGCATATTTTCAAAATCAACCTCTAACCAAACTCTTTTCAGATCAACCAAGCGCATACAAACAAACCCTTGATCCAACATCAAACGGATTTTCACAAACAAACTTCAAAATAACTAACAACTATCGTAACTCTTTTCAAGGTGAAAAATGGGAGTTCGAATCTTAAATCTCCCTTCAGTTGTTTAGGTGCGGGTTCTCTTACTCGTGTGTGAGTAATTGATACCTCTAAAACACTTCAACTTCCTTCCTTTTCGTGGTCGTCTTCACAAACTACAATTGCCCTGATTCTTTATTCTCGTCCGAGTAAAGATACGTAGACACAAGATTGCGATGATCTTGGCGAGCTACCTTCTCCATTTTTCACTGTTTCCCTTCTTTTCGTGGTCGTATCCACGGACTATGATTGCCCTGATTATTTATTCTCGTCCGAGTAAAGATACGTAGGCACAAGATTGAGACGATCTTGGCGGGCTACCTTCTCCATTTTTCACCATAACCCCTTTCTTTTCGTGGTCGTATCCACAAACTACGATTACCCTGATTCTTTATTCTTGTCTGAGGAAAGATACGTAGGCACAAGATTGCAATGATCTTGGCGGGCTACCTTCTCATATTTTCACCATTTACCCTTCCTTTTCGTGGTCGTCTCCACGAACTATAATTGCCCTGGTTCTTTATTCTCGTCCGAGTAAAGATACGTAGGCACAAGATTGCGATGATCTTGGTAGGCTACCTTCTCCATTTTTCACCGTCTCTCCCTTCTTTTCGTGGTCGTCTCCACGAACTACGATTGCCATGATTCTTTATTCTCGTCCGAGTAAAGATACGTAGGCACAAGTTTGCGATGATCTTGGCGGGCTACCTTCTCCATTTTTACCGTCTCCCTCTTTTCATGGTCATCTCCACGAATTACGACTGCTCTGATTCTTTATTCTTGTCCGAGTAAAGATACGTAAGCACAAGATTGCAATGATCTTGGTGAGCTACCTTTTATCCATCTTCTGTTTTCCCTTTACCCTTTCTTGGAGTCGAACTACGAGCGCTCTGATTACTCATTCTCGCCCGAATGAGCATACAGAGGCACAAGGGCCCCAATCCTTTACGAGCACCCTATCCTAAAATCACCCCATTTTCCTTTAGCTTCTTTTCCTTTTCTCTTACCGTTTCGCATTTTATCATTGAGAAGAAAATAAACAAGCTTAGCTAATGTTCATCGCGTTTCGAATCAAGAGGTTACCGTTGAGTACAACGGACGTGAGGGGGTGCGCGTACCTTCCCCTCACATAACCGACTCCCGAACCCAGAATGTGGTTGTGATGGCCATGTTCTTATCTCCCTTAAAGGTTTTCTCTATATTTTCCTTTCCCTCTTTTGGGATAAATAAAGTTCGATGGTGACTCTGTCGAACCGCAATTTCTTCTGCGCCTTTCGCGCGAGGGTCGTGTCTTTGATTAGCAATTTTTCGAGGTGCGACATTTGGCGACTCTGCTGTGGACTTATTGGCTCCATGCAAGAGAGAGTCGAGCCTATCTTGATTCGAATCGCGAGCTCGTTAGCTTCGTTTGTTTATTTTCTTCTCGTTTATTTGCTTATTTATTTGCTTTCCTATTTCCTTATCTGTGTTACCTTTTGTGGCATTGTTGGGTTGTTCTGATATTGGGAACTTTTTGAAATGGATCTACACCCGAGTCGAGAAAAACCCTAGGATTAGGATGGTGGTTGTGTAGTGGAGGCTTGCGTGGTCTCTTCTGCGTGAGTTAAAGCGAAAACGCCGCTTGGAGTAAATTCCCTTGGAGATGTTACTGTTGTGGTGAGTCTTTGCCATGGCGGTAATGTTTTCGAGCCTGAATCGTTGATCCCAAGGACCATTAACCCTTTTATCCATGGTGATTGGTAGTGTTAACTCCTTTTGGGTTTATACGAACGCCTCAATCAGATGAGATCCCTTGAATGTATTACTTTCTGACAGTAATATTTTCAACCTCGGTCTATGACTCTAAGAACCTACATAGAATTCGTGTGTCGATGGTTGTGAAGTGGACGCCTCCGAGGAATATTTCTCGTGGGGAAGATACGAAGACCTCACCTAGACGAGATCATTTCAAGGATATTATAGTCGGATGAATCTTTGTCATGGCTATAATGTCTTTGAAATATATCCATGACTCTAGGAACCTACCCATCTTAGAAACCTACCCGTGGGCTTTCTTTGATCCGAGCTGTGGTTGTTGACCCGTTCCTCTGGCCAACCTCAGAACTGTTTGAACCTGTGATCCTGCGATCCTGGATCTTGCATCTTGCATTGCATCACATGTCATTGCATTGCATGTCATCAGCAGAATCTCACTTCACCGTCCTTCATCTCCAATAAATCAAGTTGTTTCCTCGACACGGATACGCTACTGAAGCCAAGAGCAGACGAATGATGAATCAAATCCAACAAGACCATGCTGCGACATGTACAGGCGGGACCATAAATCATTGAAAGGGTTGCCAAAGACAAGCAGAATAGTCTCTGACTCTGAACAAGCTATTTCAAGTACCAATCAAGTCAAGACAAGAAGATCAGTTTCTCGAAGAAGGAATTCATCATGCCATCCCATCATTTCGCATCCTTGTATTTTGTCTTTGTTTGTTCAAGTACTGTTTGCTTCAAACATTGTCGTTTGTATCTGGTGTTCTTAATGTAGTGATTATGCATGTTTTGAATCAGTTATGTCGTATTCACTCATTTTTTCCATTTACTGCAAATCACCGACACATTTATCCACTTCACTCTCTTTATCATACTGTCGTTAATAATGATTGGATGGAGGATGATGAAAACAAAATACCCATAATTGCAAACTGTATGCTTTCATACAAAATCTCGTCAATGATGTACATGCATTATTTCAAGCCCCCAAACACTGGAGAGACAAGGAGTTAATCCCTAGTTAACCACTTCGAGCCAAAAAGTAGCAGTTTCCTTCGGATATATAAACCTTTACACTTAACCTGGGGCAGGGTAGTGTTCAGTTAATCCGATAATGCACTCGAATCCCAAAACAACATCCAAAAGACATGACAGTTGTTCATCAATAACCCATAACTTGGAAGACACAATCCTCCACCAAAATCGAAAAAAAAAATCAAAAGTCTGCTAAGTCGAGCACCTCAAAGAAGACTTAGGCAAAAATCAAGGCAATCCCGATGAACTCGAAAAGAAAAATTAGTCCATGCAAAATATAGGGATCAAAACAAAATCAAAAGAGGTCCTCAAACCCTCGGCAAAAACAGAATAAGATCCAGTGACCACCATGCCAAAATCAAAAGGTCACTGACATCCATCAAAAAAACAAAATAAGGTGACTGCCATTTCGAGCAAACCTTGGACCATCACTCTTACACCGTCAACCCTTTTGGAAGACAAGCGTGTGCAGAATTAACTGAACGTAGGACTGGAGGTCATCATGAAGAAGGGGTGGGTACAAACCAAGTTTTGAGCCTAATATCCTTTGTTTCATAACTGCGAACCAGACCACGTTACAACCCTCAAAAGACCTAATTGAGGCAAGGTTTATTCTGAAAGCATACTATTGCAAGGTTGCATAAACTAACTCCCCATGTATTTGCTAATCTTCAACATTGGTGTCATTTTCCTTGCTATATCTTTCACACACTAGCAAAATCAGCACAACGTCTGGACTAACGGTCCATTCGTCTCACACTATCACATCACTCCAATAAACGACTCTTTTTCAAAATTTGCATGAGTATTGCATTAAAATTACCATTTGTGAATGTACAATTTTAACTGCAAATCAGTGCTTGACATCAAATGCACTCCAACAAGGGGAAATCAAAGAAGAACTTGAACTTTCAGCGGTGCCGACCCAAAGCAAGCCTACCTCAAAACCCATAGGCTGGGGAAAATCATTCAACAGCTCAATCTAGGGCAAGTCATCTCAAATCACGTCAAAGCTCGGCTTCTAAAGATCAAATCATTTCAGAACTGGTTAATCAGGGGTAGACCATTACCATGTTCAGACTGGGGTAAGACCCATTTCAGCAGGCAGATCCTTTCTATATCTTCAAGTTAATCAAGCATATCTTGCCAGACATTGACAGTCACCGAGTTCGGAGCAAGAGCACAGTTTACATAAGCTAATCACGTCGCTATGCTCATTCTCAGGCTATCCTGACCATCAAGCACAAAGTTGTGGCTCTTTTAGAAAAAAATTCACAACTCATCACCAAGTGATCAAACTTGAGGCATTGAGAACATCTTCGTCAGCTTCAGTCATGGCATCTTCAACAAATTGAGTGTCGAAGAAATCAATCCCTCCCACCACCCGAAGTCCAATTCGCATTGGCAACTACCAAAAGTCCACCACACTGGCACCTTCACAAATATATCCAATCACCTGTTTGCAATCATATGCATCATACGCATTGCATTCAACATCATGTACATCATATGCATCCGAAAACCAAATCACACTTCCCCAACACTTGCATCTCCGCGCGTCAGCATTTGTATTGCATTTCCATTTGATATAGAACATCATTACAAAATCAAGCATTCATACATGCATAGTCAAGATCCAGGATCAATCTCGAGATTCCAAGCGATCATCATCTCGGTCAGGGGCATCTCCTTCAAATCCGTGGGCGTTTGTTGAAACAGTATTAGGGGGTGTTTTTATTGTCTCCACAGGGATTGTGCGATATTTGATGCTTTCTGTTTAATAGTCACAATGTTTTAAGTTAAAGAGTTTCAAATGGTTCTTGGTTTTGTTTAACATAAATTTGTAGCAAAGATGTTGTAAGGTTTTAGAAAAGCATGTCAAGGTTAGGTTTCGCTAATCCTTTTCACACATATCCGATTAATCAAGCATATGAACTTAGTTTTCGACCAATACAACCGCGTATCCTCTCGACTAAGTTTATGTCTAAAGCAAAGTCGCGAGTATCGTTATTTAGACCGTTAGATGATGTCTCACGCTAACAATTGAAACAACAATCGTTAAGATCAACACAAAGCGAATAACAAATCCCAAATCTATGTCTAGAGTTTGGTTTTTAAGAGATGAAAATATTAGGTCATGATATTCAAAATCTATGTCTAGAGCAATACAAACCACACATACATCATTGAAAACAAATAACTTCATCTATATTGATTATAAACCTTGTTCATATACAAAAGATCAAAAGAAATACATATGATCAAGATCAACTACATCTAACCTTAACACAAGAGTGTTTAGCTACACATTTTCATGGTAGCTTGGATGACAAGTAAAGTTGCAAAGCTTTTGGAGCACCAATCTTCAAAGATTCAAGGATTGAAGCATAAAAGCTTTGAAACTAAGAAAATGAGTAACAATTGAGTTTTCTTCTTCACACAAGTTTCTAGGTTACCAAATAGTGAAATGAAAAGTGATGATAATCCAAAAATATCTACAAAATGAGACAATAAACAAGTTCAGCCCAGACAAGAGCGTCGGGCGGTGCTTTTCACGGCCGGGCGGTGATCAAAAAGTGAGGCCACGTGACAGCTTCAGTGTCACATGGACCTCTCAAAATATCTGAGAGCGTCGGGCGATGGTATTAGAGCGTCAGGCGATGCTTTCACGACCGGGCGGTCTTCAAGAGGTGCAGCTAGTCACAATTCTGTAACTTTGATTGAAATGGGGAACCATCGCCCCTGTAGCGCTGGGCGGTGGGAGCTTCCAGCGCCCTAGCAGGGTCGGGCGGTGCAGGGGCCTAAATTGTGACACGCGCCTTTTCCAAATTTCTCGTTTCCGCGCTAAGCGAGCCTTGATCTTTCACCAAACTTGCTGCAAAAATTCACAAACACATCAAAATACCTAGATCTCACAAAAAATGCAAGAATCGCTTAATTAATAAGTCGTTTCCCGATTAAAGCGATTAAAAGAGCTTAAAGGTGTCAAAATCAATTATGAAAAGAAGCACTTCTTGACACCTAACAACTCTCCCCAACTTGCATCTTTGTTTGTCCTCAAACAAAAGTAAGTGTCAACAACCAAAAGCAAGATTTCCAAACACCAACTCAACCGAAAACATCAATGGTTCAAACTCGATAAATACGCGCACAAAGTATTTCTAATCACACATAGGATCAAAACATGAATATGACTCAAATCCTAATCACAAGATCATACAATGCAATACCAAGTACCCTCAAGTTCGAATTGAATCACCTAATTATTTACACGCACTATTTACAAGGGACAGAACACACTCATAAGTAATTGTGCCACATCCAAAACAATTTATGCAATCATCTTACTACTTAAGAAACGTACGGAAATAAAGATCACAAAAGGACTTTTATCGGTTGTATCTTGGTCGGGTTTGAAAACAAGGGACATATGTACACGGCCATTGAATCAAGAAAAGGTAAAATTCATGAAGAGCATTTTTCTTTTTAAACACAACCATTCTTGCTCAAACTTCCAACTCTTATTCTCACAATGCATTCTCATTTCTTGCTTTGATTCCCATAATTTTTTTTTCTTTTGATTTTTCCTTTTCTTTCTTTTTCATTCTCTTTTTGAATTCATTTGAGAATGCATTGTATCCACAATTCCTTTTTCTTTTTTCACAATGAACCACTCTCCCCAACTTCAACAATACTATACACTTAAAACAAAATGCTCTTCAAAGCGGTTAAAGTTTGGGTTCATGCTTCAAAATTAATCAAAATTTTCGCCTATGGCTCAAAAGAGGTTTCTAAAGCTCACACATTCACACGGTGATTTGAAGTGTATTTGGAAAAGTGGTTATACTCATAGTACTCAAAAATTCTCTTGATCATTTCTATGTTTCCATAATTTCAAAACAAAAGCAAGATTAAACATAAACCATTTGAGTAAGCAACAACTACTTGAATCCCTCAAGAATTTGTAAACAATGGAGGCACTCACATTTGTGGTAATGTCCTAATTGATTCAAAATGAACAAGAGTTTACAAAACATTGCATTGACAAATTTTACAAAAAGTAAATACTTCGCATTCAAATTATGATTCTACAATTCAATTCTATACTTTGATTGTGCACACAATCAAGAACTATATCATCACCATCCATGTTTAAGGTCAACAAGATATTCTTTTCTCTTCTTGTGCTAACACACAAAATTTTTCAAAATTTTAAGAACAACCATCATTTTCCTTACACCCACAACATAAAAATAAAAACAGAAACATAAAAATAAAAACAGCATTTAACTAGAACACAATATAATCAAACTGCAATTTTATAACTATGGTGTGAAAACACCAAAATGTCCTCGCCGAAGCGACAAAAATTCTCGCCGAAGCGATCCAAAAGTACATACTAAAAAACTCAAAATATAACTGACAAGACAAAATAAAATCCTTCACTTTGAAGCTTAATTAACCATATCATTGAGATCGTCCTGCATCTCATCACCACCACCATCATCATCATCATCATCATCATCCGCTACAACACCACCGGTGCCCGCCCCCTTCGAAAAGAACAGGCGCCTATCCCCAGGCCAATTTGCATAAGCGTCGAACGACTCCCTTGTAGGAAAAGGAGTGTACTTCGTCGGATGCGTCTGAAAATGATACATTTGCTGCATACAATCAAAATTAAACTGATTCGATCTGTGTAGCGACTCACCCATATCCCACGTGTAGTTAAACGCCGCTTTTATATCAAAAATGGATGGGTCACTTTCATTTGCCTGACCGCTTCCTTGCCCACCAGAACTACTACCAATCTCAGCAGCCTTCTTTTTCTTCCTTTCTTCCTTACACTTGCAAGACCTATCCAAATAGTTGTCATTAACCAGAAATTTAAGTTTCTCATTAATTACACCTGGAATAAGAATGTCAGTTTGATAGATTAAAGCCTAAACCAGATAAGGAAAGATGATGGGAGCATCATCATGCACTCCCGGCCTCCGAGTATTATCAACAAAATTTTTCATCTCCCAAGCAATGATTTGGGCGATATCCACCTCTTTGTCCTCCATAATACAATACATAAGGAGTCATGTATCAAGAGGGACAGAAGAACGGTGATGTTGCGGTTTTACATTATAGCAAAGCAATAGGAGAACGGCCTGAGCCACCGGAGTCATGTATTTCCTACTGTATTTAATTGGTTCCCTTTTTGCATTCCGATCGACCTTGCAACCTGGTTTGAGAATCGAACTGGCTACCATTTTGTGATCATGCTTTGCTGCTGAAAGCTTCAGGAAATCATTGGTTTGTAGGCTTCCTACACTACTAGGACTGCCCAAGATCCTATTAATGGCATCCCTGCTGAAACTGATCTCTCGGCCCCTTACGAAGGTCTTAAATCTGTAAAATTCTCCTTCGGGCTAAAGCGCATTAGCATAGAATTCTCTTATCAGTTGGTAACACACGCGATCAGCCGGGTTCATCAGCTTATCCCAGTTTTTGTTTTCGAAGATCGCTTGAATCTGTCGGTAGTCCCCCTCACGGTTGATTGCAAACCTCTTTTCAGAGAGAACACTTCTGCTCTCAAGAGACTTGATTCTCGCTTCATGCTCGGCAGACAAAAATCGACTGCTGTCAAATTCCAATGGAATATCTGATGAGGTAGCTACATTCTTTTGTTTCCTCCTTGATGCGTGTTGTGGAGAAAAACAGTGAGACATCTGTATAAACCAAACAAAAACACAGCACAGACATACACATTAGCACTGTTAGTCATACGAAAAAAAACCGATACAAACAACGAAAACCCCAAGACTGGCCAACAGGGCTGGCGCCCTAGCAGCGTCGGGCGACCCAAGAACGTAGCTGCGCCCCTCTACCGTCGGGCGGTAATCGCGACTTCAGAAGAGATTTTTAAGAGCGGGTTTGCCCTTCTCTTACCCATCCCTCTTCAACCCAATACCAGCACACAACAAAGATAGCAACAAGCAGCACATGCAAGGTTGAAGAAGGATGTCTAGCTAACAATCATCTATGTCAACCATGAACAAACCTAACCACTTTTTTTTCTACAATTATACAAGATTAAGAAAAGAAGAACAAACAAGAACAACAACTACATGCATACCTTAAGCTTGGAGGGTCTGAATTGAGAGCACGTGAGAGAGCAAGGAGTGAGAGAGTGAGAGCTAGGGTTTTCACAGGAGAGAATGAGAGAAAAGCTTCAAAAATTTCTCTCAAGCCTTTTAATACGTCAGGGGCAAAATTGGAAAACACTTATATGGAGCTACTAAACCAATAAGTTTATCAGCAAACGTTCAAATTTACCACCCTAAACTCTCTTGCCTAGCCAATCAGAGGCGAGGCCTCTACAAATTTTCAAGCACCGCCGGGCGGTATAATCCAGCGCCGGGCGCTCCACACCAGATAGGAGATTTTTCTGCTCTGGTGCTGCAGACCAGTTTTAGCAACCATAACACACTCCACTCACAACATGCAGAAATCTCAAATTTTCACTCCAAATGGCAATGCAACAATAAAAACACTGAAAAGTGAGAAATACTTACAATGTTGGGGTGCCTCCCAACAAGCCCTTGTTTAACGTCGGCTAAGCTTGACGGTCTAATGCAACCTCAAGGATCGCAAAACGGCACAACATAGGGATTCTGCTCGAAATCACCACCTAGATAAACTTTCAACCTTTGACCATTTACAGTCCCATTCTCTTCTGTCTTTGCGTCTTCAATGACTATTGCCCCATATGACTTAATCTCTCGAATTCGAAATGGACCATACCACTTTGATTTCAATTTACCTGGGAACAATTTCAATCGAGAATTGAAAAGTAGGACCAGCTGTCCCACTTCAAACTGCTTGATCACTATTTTCTTGTCATGGTAAGTTTTGACTCGCTCTTTGTAAAGCTTATTGGAATCATACGCCTGGAGGCACAATTCCTCTAATTCATGTAATTGCATTTTTCTTCTGTCACCGCTCAAAGTTGGCTCAAAATTCAGAAATTTCAAGGCCCAAAATGCCTTATGCTCCAACTCGACCGGCAAATGACAATTCTTACCGTAGACCATTTTAAAAGGAGTGAGACCAATCGGAGCCTTAAAAGCTGTCCGATAAGCCCACAAAGCATCATCAAGCTTATTCGACCAATCCTTCCTTGAGGATGACACTGTTTTTTCCAAAATTCTTTTAATTTCCCGGTTCGATACCTCCGCTTGCCCGTTAGCCTGAGCATGATATGGTGTTGCAACCTTGTGCTTAACACCATATTGCTCCAAAGCTTTTTCAAGCTGAGTGTTGCAAAAGTGGGATCCTTCGTCACTTATCAACACTCACGGAGTACCAAATCGAGCAAAAATGTTTCTTTTCAAAAACTTTATTACGGTTTTCCCGTCGGCCTTAGCACATGCTATTGCCTCTACTCATTTGTAAACGCAATCAACAGCGACCAAAATGTACTCGTTAGAAAATAAAGATGGAAAAGGTCCAACAAAGTCAATTCCCCAACAATCAAACACTTCAATTTCCAACATGTTTTGTAAAGGCATTTCATGCCGCTTTGAAATTCCACCACTTCTTTGACATTTGTCACAACTTTGGGCGTGCGCATGCGCATCTTTGAATAAAGTAGGCCATTAAAAGCCCGATTGAAGGACTTTCATTGTCGTTCTTAACCCGTTAAAATGTCCTCCATACGGAGAGTTGTGACAATGCCAAAGTATGTTCGTGGCTTCATCAATTGACACACATCTTCTCAAGAGGTTATCGACACCAAGCTTAAACAAATGTGGTTCATCCCAAACAAAAGACTTGGCATCCGATAAAAATTTATTTTTTTGATGGTGAGTTAGACCATCCGGTATCAATCCGGCGGCTTTATGATTAGCCATGTCGGCAAACCATGGTCTAACTTGCACCATATACAATTTTTCATCCAGAAATTCCTCTTTGACCTCAAATTCCTTTTTAGTCACTTCCACATTTACAAGGTGAAACAAGTGATCCGCCACCAAATTCTCAGATCCTTTCTTGTCATGATTTTCTAAATCAAATTCTTGTAACAAGAGGATCCAACGAATTAGCCTTTGTTTAGAATCGGGCTTGGTGAGCAAATACTTAATCCCCATGTGATCCGTGTAAACGACAACTCGCGACCTAATCAAATAGGAACGAAATTTTTCCAATGCATACACTATCACAAGCAACTCTTTTTCAGTTGTTGCATAGTTTATTTGAGCTTCGTTTAAAACTTTGCTCGCATAGTGTATAGCATGAAAAAATTTTGTTTTCCGTTGACCCAAAACTGCACCCACCGCATAATCACTCGCATCACACATGAGTTCAAAATCCATTTTCCAATTAGGTGCGATAATTATGGGTGAGGTAGTCAAACTTTTCTTTAAAACATTAAAAGAAAACATGCAAGATTCATCAAAATCAAAGGACTTATCTTTGTTGAGCAAATTGCTCAAAGGCTTTGCAATCTTCGTGAAATCCTTGATGAACCTCCGATAAAATCTTGCATTCCCGAGAAAACTTCGGATGCCTTTGACATTAGTTAGAGGAGGCAACTTTTCAATCACTTCAATTTTTGCTTGATCAACCTCAAGACCTTTGGAAGAGACTTTTTGGCCCAGCATTATTCCCTCCGTAACCATAAAATTGCACTTCTCCCAGTTCAATACCAAATTCGTCTCAGCACACCGTTCAAGCACAACCTCCAAATTTCTCAAACAAAGATCAAAAGACGCTCCGAAAATGGAGAAGTCGTCCATGAAAACCTCCATCGTCTTTTCAATAAGATTGGAGAAAATTTCTTGAACACGACGTTGAAACGTTTTCGGTGCGTTGCATAGACCAAACGACATCTTTCGGTAGGCAAAAATTCCGAAAGGACAAGTGAATGCCGTTTTCTCATGGTCATCCGGGTCCACCGAAATTTGGTTATACCCGGAATAACCATCCAAAAAGCAATAGAATTGTTGGCCCGACAATCTTTCTAACATTTGGTCCATAAAAGGAAGTGGAAAATGGTATTTCCTTGTCGCGGTGTTTACCCTCCTATAGTCTATACACATCCTCCACCCCGTCACCATTTTTGTCGGGATCAACTCATTTTTTTCATTTCGGATCACGGTCATTCCTCCTTTTTTAGGCACAACGTGGACCGGACTTACCCAAGGACGAATAGAAATCGGGTAAATCATACCGGCATCCAAGAGCTTGACAACTTCTTTTCAAATAGCGCGGTTGAGCAACCGGTTTCAAATCCTCTTCCATGAATATGCGATGCACACAATAAGAGGGACTGATGCCTTTGAGATCGGAAAGAGTCCATCCCATTGCTTCTTGATTTTTCTTCAAAACTTGAATTAACCGGTTTTCCTCATTGTCAGATAAAATGTTGCTTATGATAACCGGTTTGTTACAAACGTCATTAAGAAAAGCATATTTCAAATTGGAAGGCAACACCTTCAATTCAAGTTGAGATTTCGCATCACTCACCTCTTTTTTTAGCACTTCCTCTTCAAATTCCCAAGGTTGCAACTCCTCCAAAGATTCAAGTTCCTTTAAACACTCTTCAAGTGCTCTTTCCTCTTCATCGGAGAATACTTCAAAGGAATCATCAAGAGCTCTTTGCAAAGGAGACACTAGATGAACTTGCTTTGTGACATTCATTATCACTTCTTCCGTTGCGTCTACTCTAAAACAGTCACCTTTGTCATTCTTGTGTTTCATGGCCTCAAATAGATTGAAACAAACCTCCTCTTCTTGGACTCTAACCTTTATAAGACCGTCGTCCATATCAATTGCCATTCTAGCAGTTTTCATAAACGGTCTCCCAAGAATCAATATAGCATCTTCATCTTCCTCCATTTCAATTACCACGAAGTCAATAGGAAATAAGAATTTGTCCACTTTAACCAATACATCTTCCGCTACACCGTGAGGGTGTGTAGTGGATTTGTCAGCAAGTTGCAATGTCATTTGAGTGGACCTCAATTCCATGTGTCCTAATCGTTTCACAATCGACAAAGGTATCAAATTGATACTAGAGCCCAAATCAATCAACCCGTTGCCCACATAGATATTACCTATAGTAACCGGCAAGGTGACTCGTCCCGGATCACTTTCTTTCCTCGGGAGAGTACGTTGAATGATAGCGCTACAACTAGCATCCACCATGATAGTCTCTTGATCCGTATACCTCTTCTTTTTTGTGAGAATATCCTTCATAAATTTCGCATATTTTGGCATTTGCTTCAAAGCTTCGGAAAATGGAATGTTTATTTGTAATTGCTTGAAAATATCCATAAACCGAGCATAATGTCTTGCACTATCTTTCTTTGAAGGAGCATGAGGATATGGTAAATGTTGGATCGAAATATTATTCAACGGTTCCTTCCCCTTCCTAGTTTTTTTCAATGTTTCTTCTCTCTTTCTTTTTTCTTCTTCCTCACTTTTTCTCATTTCATTTTCAACTAAATCACCCTCAACATTTTTTTCTATTTCAATCTCATCACTAGCTTTTTCTTTTTCAACTACAACCTCCTCCTCCACTACAACTTCACCTACACCCATGTCAATCTCTCTTCCACTTCTTGTTAGAATAGCCTTACAATGCTCTTTAGGATTTGGTAGAGTATTTATTAAGTAAGTAACAGTGACTCGCGTTGAAGTGCTCCTTGTGTGGGCTGGCCGGGGAGAAGTTACTTAGTGGTTGGTACCGTGACCCATGTTGAAGTGCTCCTTGTGTGGGCTGGCCGGGGAGAAGTACCATTTGTAGATAACTGTGACCCGTGTTGAAGTGCTCTGTGTGTGGGCTGGCCGGGGAAAAGTTATCTACGTTAAGGATCCGTGACTCGTGTTGTAGTGCCTTGTATAGGCTGGACGGGGAGAAGATACCTTAACTAGTTGTCGTTTTGTGAATTGTAAGATTGTTTCTCTAGTTTGAAATGTGTGAACTCAAGGTCTTGTTCCTTTCCCCCGACTTGAGTTAGGCTAAGATAAAACCTTGTAAAGCCGAGAGAATCCATAAGATAGGGAACTCACTGAGATGTATATCTCACCCCATTATTGTTGATTATTTTCAGGAAGCATTTGCAGGTTTGATTTACAAGTGAAGCTTTATTGGATGTTCCAAGAGAAGACTAGTTTATGTCTTTTTGCGCTGTGTATTATTTTCTTGTACAATGAGGAATATTGTACCTTATTCTTAGATTTTATTGTTTTGGCTAATTTCCATGTCTTGTACCATAAATTGTATTATATTTAAAATGGTCAAGTATGTGAATTATGCCATTAGGCACTTATGATGGTGTCAGTACCAAATAAAACACTTGTCTGGTATTATTTTAGATAAATATTATACAGGGTGTTACACTATAAATAGGGAGCAACCCTATTATTGATTGTAACTTGAAAGTAAATAATTACGGTTTTGTAAAGTTTTGAGAGCATAGAGAAACTCTGCAGAATTCATAACTCTTCTCTTCCCTTTCACGTTGAAACCCTAATTCCCTTTCTTCCCAATTCAGTTTTCTTTTCTTCCTTCAATTATCAATTGTCCAGCGATATAATCTTACAATCAAGGGTGGTTGATTCACTCAAGTGAAGAGTGAAGAACAAGTGGGATAATCAATCAGACAGATTGATTCTTATTCATCAAGATTTGTTTCAGAATTTGGTTTAATTCCAAAATCTGGTATCTAGAGCATTGGTTGAGTAATTCGCGAGAAGTAAAACACAATGACAATGAATCATCCTAATGGACATTTTCCAACAAGTCTCCCAATTCTAAAGGGTCAGAATTATGAGAGCTGGTGCAAAACAGATGAAGGTTGCTTCTGTTATCAAGATCTTTGGGATCTTGTGAAGGATGAAGTAACACAGCTTGCAGGAAACACGACAGATGAAGAAAAGGTTATACACAAATAATTGAAGAAGAAAGATAATAAATCTATTTTATAATCCATCAATGTGTTGATCCAGATAACTTCGAAAAGGTCAGTGGTGTAAAATCATTGAAAAAACAAAGAGAAATTCTGGAGAAATCATTTGGAGGCGCAGAAAAGGTGAAAGAGGTGAGGTTACAAACTCACAAAAGAACGTATGAATTATTCAGATGGAAGACAATGAAGCCGATTTTATCACTAGAGTTACAAAACTGGTGAATCAAATCGAGATATGTGGAAAAGTGTTAACATCAAGATGAGTTGTTGCAAAGATCTTAAGGTTAATGGCTCCAAAGTTCAACCACGTGGTAGTAGCCATAGAAGAGTCGAAAGATTTGTCAATATTGACAAAGGAAGAGATTCAAGGGACGTTTGAATATCATGAACAAATAATGGCTGAAAAATCTACAAGAAATTTGAAAAGTGAAGTGGCTTTGTAGAAGCAATCAACAAGGGAAAAGAAAGGTAAAGAGAAGTGGTTCGAAAATAAAGGTAGATGAGGCTACAACAATTCGAATGGTGGAAATTAGCAATAAGGAGGATGGTAAAAAAAATCCTTAAATCAAAGAAACCAAAGAGGAGGTGTTGCTTGTAGAGGAAGAGGTGGTGGCAGAAAACCTGACAAAAATCACATTCAGTGCTTCAATTGTCAGAAGTATGACCATTACTCTAGTGATTGTCCAAAAAACAAAAGAATCAAGTTAATGATGCAAAGTCTGCAAAGCATGAAGAAGAAGAGATGCTGATGATGGTCACAACAAAAGATGAAAAAGATTCCAGGACCAATGGTACTTGGACTTAGGATGCTCATCACACATGATTGGTAGGAAGAATTGGTTTGTCAACATAAAACCCTCAATGAAGAACATGGTAAAATTTACAAATGACAATACTCTAGCAGGTGAAGGTATTGGAGATGTTCTGATTATGAGGAAAGATGGCGAGATGTCAATAATTTCCAATGTATTATACATACCAGGCATGAAGAGTAATTTGCTCAACATAGGGCAATTGGTCGAAAAGATTTACAAAGTGTCAATTAAAGACAAGATGATGAGAGTTCTCGACTCAGGAGGAAGGTTAATCCTGAAGGCTCTAATGTCTCAAAATAGAACCTTTAGGATTGAATGGATATGGAATTATAGACTTGGTCATTTCAATTTCAAAGACATCAGAGATCTAAAAAGAAAAAATATGGTTTTAGGGTTACCACAAATTGACATTCAAAATGAAATGTGTGAGGAATGTGTGTAGGCAAAGCAACACAAGAATAGATTCAGCAAGGATGCAGGAAGCAAGTCAAAGGCAATTCTTGAAGTCATATACTCTGATGTATGTGGTTCTATCCAGGTGGATTCAATTGGAGGTAACTGATACTTTATCACATTCATAGATGATTTCAATCGAAAACTGTGGACTTACCTGATCAGGAAGAAAAGTGAAGTGATCGAGGTATTTGCAAAGTTTAAATTTATGGTCGAAACACAAAGTGGTCGAAAGCTCAAGATTCCGAGGACTGATGGTGGTGGAGAATATGTATCGAAATACTTCGACACATTATGTGAGAAATAATGGATTGTGCATGAGGTAGTGCCACCCTACACTCCAAAACAAAATGGAACTGCAGAAAGAAAGAATAGAACCGTCGTGAATATGGTAAGAAGTATGTTAAAAGGAAAGCATCTACCCAAAGAATTATACGGAGAAGTTGTGTCGACTGCAACATATATTTTGAACGGATGTACGATGAAAAGGCTAGAAGGAATCACGCCAGAGGAATATTGGTCTAGTGTCAAGCCCAACTTGAGTCATTTGAAGGTATTTGGATCTATAACACATAGACATGTGCCATATCAGTTGACAAGAAATCTTGATGACAAGCTGAGTCAGATAATCCTGGTAGGATATCATTTGGCTGGTCATTAAAATTTGTTCGACCCAGTGAACAAGCAATAGTGATCAACAAATATGTGATCATATATGAGCTTAAGGAATGTGATTGGACTGAAAATGTAAAGAAGGATTGAGTGATAATCTTATGTGAAGAGCCAATAAGTGAAGTCGAAAGAAAAGTTCGACGAGAAGAACTCATGGGTCAAGCAAGCACAAGCAGACTTCAAAGAACAAGACACACACTACTACAAAAAATGCTTGTTACCTCGGACGTGAAACTCATAATACCTCGGCTATAGAAGCGAGGTAATGAAAGGCGGCATGATAACTCACAACTTATCACCTTGGTGTTATTAAAATCGATAGGTAAAGTTAAATGTGCATGGGTTTGAACCCCAACAACAACACTTTTATTATTTTCAAAACTAGCGTATATTTCATCTCGGTTTATCTAGAAAACTGAGGGGTTAGATAATTTTTTCATTTGAAATTGTTAGATTGATTACACAGAATACTACCCATAATATTACATTGTTTTCCTAGAATTTTACATTGTTTAAAATAAAAGTCAAATTCTCTAGAGAATAAGTTAAAAATCAAATTCCATGAAGATCTAGATCTTAGATCTTTGAATCATTAAGTCTTGGGAAAAGATCAAATGCTGGGTGCAAGGTTTGTCTCTTCGGATCTTATATGCATTTGATTCTGAAGCAAAACAAAATAAGGGTTAGATAAATAAAATCAATATTCAAATATATGATTTTGTGCTCAAATAACTATTTAAGAAAACAAACCTTAAACCAAATTAATTTTCTGCTCTTGCAATACATCTTAGAGAACTTTTCAAAACGTCTTTATGTTTCAAGCGCTTCATATTTCATTTAGGTTATATTTTCAATATTCAACATGCTTTTATAACGGACGTCCCTTAGGTTTCACGCTGATCACTAATGGCATATTCTTGAGCGTTGATAAACATTAAATGGACGAAAAAGATTTGTTTAAGGGCGAACAGAAAAAAATGCTTAACTATCCCCTTGGCCAAGAAGAAAACTGAGATGGATAAATTGTTTTTTTAATTACATTGTTTATAAAGAATATTAAAAATGCATTGTAAAATCTATAGTAGCAACTCATGATAGAAATGGACGGTGGTGAATATTTCCTCTCTTTGGGGCAGCTTCATATAATTTATTATTAGGGTAAAATATGTTTAACGAGTGTTTTAAAAGTAAAATATGCTTACTAACGTAAAACCGAGGTTTTATATTAACTATCACCTCGGCGATAAAGAAAATCGAGGTGATTATTTCTTTTTTTTTAAATACATTGTTTACACAAAATATTAAAAACATTATTTACAACAAATTTTCGGTGATATCCCAATTTTGTTTCATACCCACTAAGACAAATTTTTTTGAAATAAGAATGATTTTCTGCACTTGCAATCTATCAAATGAGTACTCTTCAAAGGTTGAGCTAGTTTACTTCTTTATTGGTTAAACTCTATTCTTTGTTTAACTTGAAGTAAGAATGATTTTCTGAACTTGCAATCTACCAACTGAGCTCTTTTCAAAGGTTGAGCTCACTTCATTGTTGGTTAAGCTCCTTTCTTTGGGTAACTTGAAGCAAGAAAGCTTTTATGCACTTGCAATCTATCAACTGAGTACCCTTCTTTAATTGAGGATTATTCCAAAAAATACAACAACGACAACATCAACACCATTATGTGGGATATATTGTAAGGGCAGAAAAATGTTTTGTTCAAGATAGAAGAACATTAAAGATTTTTTTGTCTTGCAATCCATCCCAAATAATGATGTTTGCGAGTCTGAGGTGGCGTCATATAAGTAAGGATTAAGGTAAAATCTATTTAACGAGTGGTTTTATAGTAAAATCTTATTATTTCATACCTCTGTTAAATAGAACACCGAAGGGATAGAACATTTTGTTTACACCTATAAACAAATAAAATCATAAACTACGATAGCTTGGAATTGAAGCTTGTACTGAGTTGTTTTTTCACCTCGGTTATTTTAAAAACTGAGGAAATTGATGTTTTATATTTTATATTTTTTAAATAATAAAAAATAACGCGACTTAGCTTTATACCTCAGTTTTCTATTGTTCGAGGTGAAAGCTTCATTATGAAAAGTGTTATTTGTTATAGTGGCATGTCTGCAAGGTTGCAAGAATGTGTGATTACATCATATGATGTGGTCGATGATGAAAGTGACCTGGTACACTATGCCTTCTATGCAGATGTCAAACCAGTCAATGCAGCTAAGGCAATGAAGGATTCGAAGTGGATGAAAGCAATGAATGAGGAACTGAAGTCCATCGAAGTAAACAACACTTGGTCACTTGTCGAATTGCCTATAGGCAAAAGGCAATTGATGTGAAGTAGGTAAACAAGATGAAGTTAAATCCCAAAGAAGAAGTAATTCGACATAAGGTGAGACTTATGGCGAAAGGATTTATTCAAAAAGAAGGAATCGACTTCAACGAAGTTTTTGCACCTGTTGCTAGGATCGAAACAATTAGGTTGGTTGTTGGTCTATCAAACATGAACAACTGACACATATGTCAGAAGGATGTGAAATGTGCATTCCTGAATGGCCTCTTATATGAAGAAGTTTATTGTTAGTTCTTGTATTGGCTGGAATTTTGGTAAAACAATGGTGTTGTTAATGATGTCATATGTCTGATGTCTTAACATGAGTTCTTAACATTGAGTTGATGTTAAGTTCAGAAGGGTTGCAGTTTTGTATGCTGATTTTAAACCTGATGTCTTGACATCAGTTGACAGAACATCAAAACATCAGTCTGATGTGTTTTCTAGGGCTGCATTTGTTTAAGTGTGTTTTGAGAAGATCTGGTGGAGAGATTGCAGGCGAATATCATGGGACAAATATATTCTGTTGCAATCTTATATTGAGCAGATATTGTTACTATTTTCATGCAAAAAGATATGGAGAATAATTAGATTTAATTGAAGATTTGATTGAAGATCTATTTAGTAGCAGAATCTTTTGCAGATTTGTAGCAGCTGATTTGTTGTGATTTGAAGGCCCAAATCCAGTTGGGAAATAGGTTATAAATAGAAGCATTGTAACCTGGTTTTAGGAAGCCAGCCATCATGTAAATTATAAGGGCTGTGTTGGTTGATGAACCACCCGATTTGTGGGATGGTCATCATGTTTATCTCTAAGCCTGTAGGTAAGAGATGTATTGTTCTTAGAGGAAGCTGTTAAGCAACTCTAAGCATTGTTCTTAGTCATGAGGGTCATGTCTAGGTATTGTTATAGGAGTGTGTCTTCTATTTTTATGTGTTTGGAGAGTTGTTGGAAATCAAGTTGTTGATGCAGTGACTGAGATGTTGACTACTAGACATCATTGCGATGATTGGAAGTGAGATGAAGTCTCTTACCTAGGGAGAACTTAGGTAGAAGGGTCATTGGGTAGGGATTAAGTGAGTAGATTGTCAACTGGTATTGTTGAGTCTGTTATTTAATACTGCTAATAATGGACTTCCTTCCTGGCTTGGTATGCCCCCAGATGTAGGTTGTTAGACCGAACTGGGTGAACAAATTCTGTGTACACCTTTCTTTTCAGCAACTTATTTAACTGTCTATAATTGCCTTGCTGTTTATGTCAGACCAGATGTCTCGACATCATGTAGGACATCTGGGATCTGTTATACCAGAATTTTCAATTGGTATCAGAGCAGGCATCCTGTCTATTTCTGGATGAGATCTAGGGAAGATACTTTCTGGTTCATGAGCAAGGAAGATAGTTTTGCTGAGTTATGGACTTGGTCAGTTCATATAGTTATTTGTTTGATCCCTTGAAGTGAATGATGGACTATTCATGACAGGGTATGTATTGGACTTGTCTGTTGTTATTGGTGGAGAACTGCTGTTGTAAGTTTGATTTATTTTCAAACCTTTTTGGTGTGCAAGGATTATTGAGTAGTGCCTGAAGGGTGTTGAGGAGTTATTGTGTGTTCCGCTGCATGGTATCTGATGTAACCCTGGTTGTTTCTTGTGTCTCTGGTGGTGAGACTTTAGGAAGGTATTTTCTTGGAAAGACTTTATAGTTTGGTCTCCTCAGCAGAAGAAGAATATATTTTAAATCAGGTATTGAAGACCAATCTGTCCAGAACACTGATTCATTCCTTCTCAATTTTCTTGATGATGAAAGAAGAGGGTGGAGCCAAAGCAAAAGAGTATCACTGTCAAATCTTTCATGCGGGAGTGAAGATCTTGATAAGTTATCTCTTAAGCGTATTTATGGTGTCCAATGTAGTTCTGGTATATCTGAAGATGAATTCTCTTGTGAAGATACATGTTTCTGATTTTCAAAATCATGAATTGGAGGAAGTTTCATCAAGAAATAAGCTGAGCTTGATATGGCAATCCTAATGTCTCGACATCGCACTACACATCAGCAGTTTATGGTAAATGCTGAGTCAAAATCCTATTAGATTGTTGCTATTTTGAAGGATCACTGAAGCTGTGAAGTTGAACAATTTTTGAGACGCTCTTCATAATGTCATAGCATCTCAGCTGGAGCTGGTTGAAGAAAAGGTAGTAATCTTGATAGCAGAAGAGAAGGAGATGATCCCTGTTTAAGCTAAAATGTCTGAGGACAATTTTATAGGGAAAATGCATCCAAGAGTTTGTGTGTAGTAACAGTGTAAATCATCCTGTGGTCAGTTGGTGTATGCATGAGCTCTTTCAATTTTGTGGCTTGAAGGATTGGAAGTAGCAGATTGTCTATGGTATGTTATCACTCTTAAGTTAGACAAGAGGTCTGAACCTTGTGCTTATAAGAAGAAGCTTCTGGAAGAGTGTGTTATACAATTTACTGCAGTTTTGTTGGTCTGATCATGGAAGTTGATCAGATGTTGATATGTTCTCATGTGTTCGCTGCAAGAGATATGTGTGGATTATTATGGTTGTAGTCTCCAAATCCTAGTAGATGTTTAATGTGATTTAGACTGATGTCGAAACTGATGTTGAAACATCACTTCAGTTCTTTGCTCAGGGTGGAGTGAAGGATCAAGACACTGACCTAACCTGGAAGGCTTTTGTGGTATGAATGGTTGTCATAATGGTTGTCATGAAGAAGATTCAGAAGATGCTAGAATCTGAAGAAGGGTTAAACCACAGGCATTTAAGATCAATTGCTATTTGTGACATTCATAAGTATTTAATTGATTATCCTTGAAAGACAAGATTAAGTATGTTCTGTCAATTGTTTTAACATCTTTTCATCAGAGGTTTGGAGAATCATGGGAGGGGTTCCACATTCGCTCACAAGTCGCCTAGGTGTTGACCTGGGATTATGGCTTAGCATCTGTTCCTAGAAAGTATTGTGAATGACTTGTCCAGATGGTGGTGCTGTTGAAGATGAAGACGGAAGACTATGAAGACATCATAATCTTGTTGTTTTCAGCTTGGATAAGTTTATTTTTGATCTAAGTGGTTTGGAGCATGGTGTTTGCTCTGGTTGTAAAGGTCGAGGATAAGTGGCAGTTATCTCTGGCTTTCTACTGACAGTTCTACTAAGGGAAGTGACCTTCTTTAGTATTGCTATGGGGTAGTCTTGGACTACTTATTTTCTGAAGATTCAGATGTGGTAGGTTTGAAGTCTTTGGAGTTTCTAAGCAGGATGGAGGTTGTCTACTCAAACTTGATTGTTGAATCAAGTCTACGAGAGCATGAAAATCTGTTTCTGCAAAGGGAGGAGGTTCTTCTGAGTAGCAGAAGGTAGAGCTGAATTCAACAGTTGGGTGACATAATGTTCTGACATCTAGCTTAACATCAGAAGTCTCAACTGGTGATGTGGCACATCAGCTTTTGATAGGGTGATCCACAGGAATGAACAATAGGATGCTTCAAAAAGATCGTTCTCATGGCAGTTTGCGGGAGCTGCAGGAAGGAGAAGATGTTACATGACCATGGCTTAGGGAGTCTAAGTGTGTTTGCTATTGAGTAATTGGAACATGTGACTTGAAGATCTGGTTTCCTTGGTGGATCAGGATATCTTTGTGAGAGTTCTGACAAACATGAAAAAGGTTAAAATATGGCATTTGGTTGTTTTCATATGAGGATTCATGCTTGAGGTGATCAAACTGTGGCATTTGGTTTATCTCAGAAGTGAATTCGAAGAATCAAGATAATCAGAGTGTGGCAGCTGGTTATTATTGAGGATTATCTTGGAATAAGTTACTCTTGGGATGAAGGGTGATGAGTTAAAGACTCAAGGAGATTATTTTTCTTGAAGGTGGTGGAGCATATCAAGAATCATGGTGTTGATGTTTTGGTGTGTGGAATATGGTCTAACTTGTGATAGGATATTATCTGGGATGATTACCTACATTGTATCTAAAGAGAATCTACCTAATCATACGGGAGAATGATGAAGTAGAAGGTCTGCTTTGGAAGGAGAATGTAGAGAAGGCTGAAGTAGACCAGGTATTGATTGCTTGAAAGTCTGAATGTGGATATTCATCAATTGATCCAAATGTCAAAGATAGATGATTGGATGTGTATCGCTAAAGGCAGAAGAAAAGCCTGTGAAGGGGACATAACCCTATTGTCAAGTCATGCTAGAGAATAGTTGATCAGCCTGGCAAGATGTGGAGTTTTGGAGCATGTGAAGATAACAAACCAAGAGGGAATCATGTGTGTATACTAATTTGCAGTCTGAACTCTTTGCTTCAGAGAGGGTGTACGAGCTCATGGTATTCAGGTGTGTATGTTAACCTGAATAAGCTGCTCTGACTGTGTTTTATTGGGAGCTTCTTGAAGGACTTTTATACGAAATGAGTCCTCTGAATGGTAATGAGAAGCTGATGTCCCCAAAAGATGTTGTTGAATGGTGATGTTGTAACATCATGATTGCTGATGGTTATATTTGGAAGATGATTGAGAGTGTGCGTGTGGAGTTGGATGCTCAAGCATTTTTGTCAGAAGAGATGTTTCTGACTATGTGAATTAGAATGTGGAGATTCCGGTCTTGTTTTTAGTAGTTTGTTCTGGCAAAGCATGACTACTAATTTTGAAGACTTCACTAGTATCAACAACTATTGGTGGATGTAATGGTAGAGGGATTGTGATGTGATCTGATCAGAACATTTTTTTTAGAGAGTTGTTCCTTCTTCTGCTACAAGTATCTCTTGAAGAGATTAGGATACTTGGTTGTGTTCTCCAAAAGTGAAAGTACAGTTTGTGAATGTGTTCAGCAAGTGTGCTCAAATGTTCATCTCCATCTAGAGCATTAGTTAACCATGACAGAGGGAGTACTTGTCTATGGATTCTGCAGCAAAGGTGCATATATTGTGAAGCTTGCATGCTGATCAAGCTTGTGGAGATTGGTTTCCTCTTATAAGGAGATAATGTCAGATAACATGTTATGACATTAGGCTGTTGGATGGTATGTTGGTGTGGACATGAATGGTTCTAGCCATGTGAAGCTAATTGTGTGTATCATGTGCGCACATGCTTCTGAGGAGAAGTCTGAAGACAATTTTATGCAGTTTTGGAAAAACTTTGTGAGGGTCTTTGTTGATGGGAGATGTCACACTTGTCTTGATGTGTGTTACTAATTCTAAGTAAGAGGAGTTTACTTAGAGTTCAGTGGAAGGCATTGTGAGTGTGCTTCAGAACTTGTGGATGATTGTGTGAAGCATTCCTGACTGGATGGATGAAGACTGTGTCTGGATTTTCCAAATGCTATGATGTACTGGTCTAGGAGCATCAGTTGTGAAATATAAGGGGAGAACTTCTGTCTGTACTAGTGTGGTACTTGGATTATTTGAGGATTAAGCATTTTGTGAATGCGTTCAGCAGGTGTGTTGAACAGAGGGTGGGCTCTTGAAGACATGAAGATGAGTCTTATGTTTTCCATTCATTTAAGGTGTTCTTCTTGCAAAGGAGCACTGGTTATATTAGATAGGGAGAGTTGATCTTTTGTTGAAGAATTTGTTTATCTAGATTGTAATGTCAGACAAGATGTCGTGACATTGTGTTACTGGTGAAGTTCATGGTGTACTTGACAGTTTAGACCTGGTTCTATAGATTTGTGTGTCAATGGATTGAATCAGAAGTATACGTTTACACAAATGTTTGTCAATTTTTGGCCAAAAAGGGGGAGAGAATGTACAATAGTAGCTGTTGAGTCTGGATTTTGTTCTGAGTATATTGGTTGGCAGATTCAGAGTTTGTCCAATTGTGGCTAAAAAGGGGGAGAGTTAGCCTAGCTGTTGCCTAGTTGTCTGTTGTGGTTCTAGGCTTGAGGGGGAGTGTGTAGTTTGTGCAGTTGTTTTGATGGTTGCAGTTTTGAGGGGGAGTTGCTGCTGCTAGTTGTGTGCTGATGTTAGTTTGTATGGTGATTTTCCGCGGCTGGTATCTCTGGTGTAGGCTGAGATTGTTTTAGCCAAAATTAGCCAAAGGGGAGATTGTTAGTTCTTGTATTGGCTGGAATTTTGGTAAAATAATGGTGTTGTTAATGATGTCATATGTCTGATGTCTTAACATGAGTTCTTAACAATGAGTTGATGTTAAGTTCAGAAGGGTTGCAGTTTTGTATGCTGATGTTAAACCTGATGTCTTGACATCAGTTGACAGAACATCATAACATCAGAACATCAGTCTGATGTGTTTTCTATGGTTGCATTTGTTTAAGTGTGTTTTGAGAAGATTTGGTGGAGAGATTGCAGGCAAATATCATGGGACAAATATATTCTGTTGCAATCTTATATTGAGCAGATATTGTTACTATTTTCATGCAAAAAGATATGGAGAATAATTAGATTTAATTGAAGATTTAATTGAAGATTTGATTGAAGATCTATTTAGTAGCAGAATCTTTTGCAGATTTGTAGTAGCTGATTTGTTATGATTTGAAGGCCCAAATCCAGTTGGGAAATAGGTTATAAATAGAAGCATTGTAACCTAGTTTTAGGAAGCCAGCCATCATGTAAATTATAAGGGTTGTGTTGGTTGATGAACCACCCGGTTTGTGGGATGGTCATCATGTTTATCTCTAAGCCTGTAGGTAAGAGATGTATTGTTCTTAGAGGAAGCTGTTAACTAACTATAAGCATTGTTCTTAGTCATGAGGGTCATGTCTAGGTATTGTTATAGGAGTGTGTCTTCTATTTTTATGTGTTTAGAGAGTTGTTGGAAATCAAGCTGTTGATGCAGTGACTGAGATGTTGACTGCTAGACATCATTGCGATGATTGGAAGTGAGATGGAGTCTCTTACCTAGGGAGAACTTAGGTAGAAGGGTCATTGGGTAGGGATTAAGTGAGTAGATTGTCAACTGGTATTGTTGAGTCTGTTATTTAATACTGCTAATAGTGGACTTCCTTCTGTGTGCGCCTTTCTTTTCAGCATCTTATTTAACTGTCTATAATTGCCTTGCTGTTTATGTCAGACCAGATGTCTCGACATCATGTAGGACATCTGGGATCTGTTATACCAGAATTTTCATTTATGTTGCACATCCAGGTGGGTTTGTAAAACAAGGCAAAGAAAGCAAGGTATACAGGATGCATAAAGCCCTGTATGGACTTAAGCAAGCTCCAAGAGCTTGGAATAAGAAGATAGATAACTTTCTAAGGGATATGGAATTTGTGAAGCGCACAACTGAGCATGGAGTATATGTAAGATGAAGAAATAATGAATTGCTTATACTATATCTCTATGTCGATGACCTGTTGATAATAGGAAGTTGCAAGAAGGAGATCGAAGACTTTAAATATGACTTAAGTGAGGAGTTTGAAATGTCAAACTTGGGAAATCTCTCATACTTCCTTGGTATCGAATTCTATAAGAGTAGTAGAGGCTTTATGATGCACCAAAGAAGATATGCAGATGAAATACTCAAGAGATTTGAGATGCAACATTGCAACCCAACTTCGACTCCAACTGAGGCCGGATTACAACTATTAAAATACACAGATGAAGACGATGTCAATCCAAAGCAGTACAAAAGACTCATTGGATGACTTCAATACCTCTATCACACAAGGCCCGACTTAGCTTATTGTGTAGATATGGTGAGCAGATTCATGCAGAAGCCAAAGGTATCCCACCTAGCAGCGACGAAGAGGACACTAAGGTATCTAAAAGAAACACTCGACTATGACATTTTGTTTCCTGCAACTGATGAAGGAAAATAATGCAAGTTAGTGGGATACATCGACTCAAGTTGGTGTAGTGATGCTAAGGATAGAAAATCCACAACTGACTATGTGTTTATGCTAGGTGGTGCACCAGTTGCTTGGGGTTCAAGAAAAGAACCAGTAGTTGCATTGTCGTCATGTGAAGCAGAATACATAGTTATTTCCCTCTGTGCATGTCAAGCAATGTGGATAGTGAATTTGGTCGAAAAGATTATAGGGAAGGATCATGGAGCAATTACCATGAAGATCGACAACATGTCTGCTATCAATCTGGAGAAGAATCCGATAGCACATAGACGAAGCAAACACATTGAAATGAGGTTCCATTATCTTCGAAAGCAAGTGGCAAAAGCGAAGCTGAACTTGAAATACTGCAGAACTGAGAATCATATTGCAGACATCATGACGAAATGAGTACAGGTCTAAGTGCTCAAGAAATTAAGATCTAGGATGAGTGTAGATAGGTTGGACACAATGAATTAGATGGTGTGTTGAAAGTATAATTATTTGTGTCAAAGTAGTATTTTCGTCCGAGTCTGTTGTCGTCGAAATGTTGTATGTCGAAATGTTGAAGAGTATCTCGACAAAGATGTTAGACTTAGCTTTATTTGTTTTGTTTAGCTGAATTAGTTAGGTTAGTTAGTGTTGTTTTGTGTGCAAACAAACATAACCTATAAATAAGGAGTAGCCATATTATTGATTGTAACTTGTAAGTGAATAATTGCAATTTTGCAATGTTTTGATAGCAGAGAGAAACTCTGCAGAATTCACAACTCTTTCTCTTCCCCTTCATGTTGAAATCCTAACTCCATTTCTTCCCACACTACTAGAAAATTTGTTTTTAGTGACCGATTTAGTGACTGAAATATTTTGGTCACTGTGGCCACCGAATTAGCCACCAAAATTTGATATCAATGAGTAAATTTTTAGAGGTCACTAAATCGGTCACTAAATAAAAATTAGCCACCGATTTAGCGACCAAAATTTTGTGACCAACTATTCGGTCTCGAAAAAATATTTTTATATAATATTTAGTTTATATAAAAAATTTAGAGACCAAAATTTCGGTCACTGATATTTTTGTTGTTTTTTTTGTTTATTTTTTAATCCTCTTTAATATGATACTATTTCTTTCCCAATTTTTTTAAAGATTTTAATTATTTTTTTAATAAAAGATTCTTCTTTTTATTATTTTAACAAATAAAACATATAATTATATAAATAATTCTGCTTTTTTATTTTTATATATGCATAAAAAGTGAATTTTATTTTCATTATGCAATTTTTATATGTGCATAATGAAATTAAATTAATAAAATCAAATTATATTTTTATTATATTCAATTAAATTAAATAATAATTAGTAATTTTTTAAATATTATTATTTTTTTATATGTATATATATTTAAATATAGAGAATATAACAAAAGATGTTTAGTGGTCTAGTGGTAAGACATAATTGAAATAGCTAGAGGTAATGGGTTTGATTCCCAAGTTTGGCACCTTTTTATTTTATTTTTTGAAAAAAGAACACAAAAATCGGTCACTAAATTTGGTCTCTAAATTCGGTCTCTAAATTTCGGTCACTAAATTCGTCGCAAAAGCTTAGCGACTAGCACTTTTTCAACCGAAAAATGATGGTCTCTAAATTGGTCGCAAAACGCTATAGTGACCGATTTTTAAGCTTTTTCGGTCTCTAATTCGGTCACTACAAGCAAGTTTTCTAGTAGTGCCAATTCAAATTTCTTTTCTTCCTTCAAATATCAATCGTGCAGCGATATAATCTTGCAATCAATGGTGGTAGATTCACTCAAATAAAAAATGAAGAACAAAAAGGATATTCAATCAAAAAGATTAATTCTTGTTTATCAAAATTTATTTCGGAATTCATCAAATTTTGGTGAAATTCTACATTGAAAATTTGATTTAATTCCTAGAGAATTAATATTGTAGATGTATTAGTTGTAGATTAGGTTGGCCGAATTTCACATTTTCACAAATTTTTAGATAGAGAAAGAATTGCAAAGACAAATTGATCGGTCATGAATATCGCATACCCGATTTTGTTTGGTGGTATACCCTCTCTAATGAAAGGATGCTTTCATAAACCATTTGAGTTAGTGAACTATAGATTTAATTAGTTTCTTTTCTACATTCAGTTTTTCTATTATGTTATTTCATAATGATATAAATATAGAAAGAAAAGGTCAACGAAGTAGGGTCGTGAAGTTAAAAAAGGTAGCTGTTAAAAACCCATTAACGTACACTTACAACTCTACAATTACATAATCAACATCAACACATACATTTGTGCTTCATCATGAACTGTACAAAAACTCAGAAACAGCCATAGAAGCAGCTTTAATACTGACGATGATGATGATCCAACCATTTCTGCAACCTCAGCTCTATGTAAAACCTGTCAATAAACTCCTCAGCCGCCTGGTCCACACGAAACTCTTCCTCCTTTTCGGTCTCCCTCGACACCGTCGTCACCTTCACGCGCCTCCTTTCGTTGCCGGTCCTACGACACACCTCCTTTGCCGGAGATAAAAGCTTCCTCCTGCTACTGGCACCGCGAGAGAGACGAGGCGGACTGCTGCTACAGCTGAACTGATACTCCAACGGTGACACAAAATACATATCGGCATCACGTGGACGGCACGAGAGCGCTTCGTGGTGCTTCACCATCACAGTGTTGAGTGCTTTTCCTATGTTTTTTCCTCTCTTCATCATCTCATGCATGTCATGCATAACTCTGTTACTCTTAGAGACACCGTTTTGTATCAGAAAACCTATTAAACGCACCGTTTTGTTCACTTTCTCTGCAATCACCGCTGATTGATTAGTATCCGTGCAAGTAATGTCTGCTACATTGTTCGGAAGACACCATTCTGATTCTGTCTCGAGTTTCATTTCATCGATGAGCTTGAGAAGAGTGTTGGTTTTGTGGTAGAAGAGTGTTGAATTTAAGGAAATAAGAAAAAGGAAGGAAAGAGAACGTTGGTTTAATGTCGCTGTTTTGGATATAATCATGACAATTTCATTGTGCTTGTCTTTCTTTTGCTATATTCCTTTTGATTTTTTTATTTTTCTTTTGCATGCTTTTTTTGGTTTGTTGATAATTTAATTAAATGTGTCACTGAAGAAAATTCTCTTCTTGGTGTTAAAATTTCAAAAGGGTTACAAAAAGACTCTTAGCACTTGTCGACTTTAAAATGACTTAGTAGAAATTGATTAATTTGAGGGAATGTATATTACCATATGGCCCACATATTTGAACACTTTTATATGATATACATCTAATTTGGATTGAAACAAGGTCATATTCATTTGAAATTAGGTGACTTAGATTTAATGAAATGAGACGAATCGGAGAGTAGACGTGCTAAAGGTACATGTGATCAAAGTTGAACAAACTAAAACTATGAGAGACGTTAGATGACAAATTGTGCAATATCTCTAGTCATGATGTACTATTTGACATGTGTTAATGTCTGACTTTATATGATACTCGTACGATAAACATTTGAAAAAGTTAAATAAATAGATCAGAAACATCAACAAGTGTTCTTTAAAAAAATTGTATTTTTGTTTGATTTATTACTTTTTGAATTGATATCCAACACTCGTATAAAACTCATCAACACATATTCAGACAAATATTTCTTGAATAAATCTGAGACACTTGTAAAATGTGTAAATAAAAGTTGAAATAATGTAATTGATCTTACCGGTTGACCAGAACCTTGAAGTGGGCCAGAGACTTTGTCTACGATGCTGGAATGGAGGAGGAGGAGGGGGTGTACCTGCAAGGCACTCCGACGCTCAAGTAAGAAAAGGTCAGAGAGAAAGGGGCAAGCACAAAGAATGAGTTCTTAGGATGATTATTGGATACCAGACCCTCTCAAGTGAGAGGGTTTATATAGTGTCCTCAGCGCATGGCCAATTGGTCCTTATTATTCGGGCGCGTATCGCGGATCCCCCAAAAATAGGTAACTGCCAGAACTAGCCGTTGGAATGGGCAGGTCTGCTCAAAACTAGCCGATGTGCTGAGCAGGGGAGTGTTTCCGAGCAGGTGCATTCTGGCCAAGTTCTGGATGACTGTCCGTGTATGATGGACAGAGTTGAGATAGAGGGCAGAGATGGGCAGTTGTCCCTAGAGGTCAGTCGGGCATCTCTCCTTGGCGAGAGGGGCAGACCTGCTCGGAACTAGCCTGTTGCTTTGGTTAGGGGAGTGTTTCTGAGCAGGTGCATTCCTGCTTGGTCCTGGATGGTTGTCCCATGTATGATGGGCAGAGATGAAATGGAGGGCAGGGCTGGCCTTCTGTCCCGTGAGATCAGTTGGTCAGCCTTCCCCAGCATAGGGGCAGGAGGAAAATGGCTTTCCTTTGTCCTTAACTGGCTGGATCGAGACTACTGGTCATTCCGGGCAGCTGCCTCGGTGGAGGGGCAGGAGATGATCCCGGGCAGGAGCACTATGGTCATCCATAGATGTTTGCCCTATACGTGACGGGCGAGAATGTGATGGATGGGCAGACATGGTCGGCTGGCCATCTCTCCTCGGTGGAGGGGCAGAGGGAAAACCGGTTCCCTCTTTCCTCAATTGGATAGATCTCGGCTATTGGGTCATTCTGGACAGCTGCCTCGGCGGAGGGGCGGGAGATGATCCCGGGCAGGAGCACTATGGCCATCCCTGGTGTCGTACCTCGAAAAATACGATCCTCGCGATGGACGCGGAAAAAACTGTTCGAAACAGAGTCTCCACCGAACTTTATTTATCCCAAAGAGGGAAAGGAAAATATTGATAAACCCTTTAAAGGGAGATAAAAACATGGTCGTCGCAACCAAATTCGGGTTCGGGAGTCGATTACGCAAATGGAAGGTATTAGCACCCTCTACGTCCGTTGTACTCAACGGGAACCTCTTGATTCGATTCGGGTGTAATGCTAGCTCGGTTTGTTTGTTTTCTTCTAAGGTAGTAGGATTTGTTTTCTAAGGGGAAAATGGATGGTTTTTTATTAGTGTGCTCGGCAAGGATTAGAACCCTTGTGCCTACGTATTCCCTCGTGCAATGGGAAAGTCAGAGCATTCGTAGTTCGTGGGACTACGGTTTGTTGGTGTTTTTTAAATGAACGAGTGTTTAACTCGCATTCTAACTGCTAAACATTGGCTTGTTTGCTCACTAGGAGAGGCTGAAGCACTAGTTTATATGCGCGGAAGAATGGACTAAACAATGTTCTTTATGAAAAGTTGTTTGAATTGGATTAAGTGTGTTAAAGATTTGATTGAGAAAAAGAGTTTGATTTGCGTGTGTTTTAGGGTTTTGATTGCGTGGGAAGTGTTTAATTGGTTATGTATTTTAAAGGAAGAATGACGATTATTCGATAAACGAGACGTCGGCCTCGCAACCAATTAATCGGGGCATTACTGAGATGCTAGATCTCAACGACACCTTTTTCATTCTATTAATTATGAAATTATGTTTGTTGGACAATGGGCTTCTTTGTCCATGTAATTAGGGCGAGTGTTTTAGGAATGAAAGATCGGAATGAACACAACCCAAAGCGTGCGCCTCAAGAGCATTCATTCAAGGGCCCAAGAAGTGCTAGACCTCAAGAGTCCACTACTTTCGTAATTTAATTAGGAAAAAGATTTCGTTTTGATTAGAGTATTTTAATTAGACGTACTAATCGGATTAGGATTTGAATGAATTAAGAGTTTTTTAGGAGGATTAAGTGTTTTAGAAATGGAAGATCGAAACGAACACAACCCAAGGCGTGCGCCCCAAGAGCGGTCGTTTAAGGACCCAAGGAGTGCTAGACCCCAAAAGCCCACTACTTCCATAATTTAATTAAGAAAATAGTTTAGAAATATTAACCTAAATATTTTATGATTTGATTTAAGAAAATTATTTTCAAATGTTAAAAATTTAACTAGATTAAGTATTTTGAATTTGAAAAAAACTTGTATTTTCAAGGGTTTAGTGTTTTGATTAAAGTATGAACAAAGAAACAAGAGAGTTAGATGAACAAGTATGAATGTGATATGAATAATATGAATATGAACAAGATAATATTGACAAGAAAGTAAAGCAAGATAATATTTGACAGAAAGTGAAGTTAATTGTTAGTTGATTAGTTGTTAGGAGCAAATGATACGGGACATGTAGCACTAAATCATCGTAGCACGATCTATGACAAAGATCACACAATAGGAGGATGCGTAATTTGATCTTTGTGCTAAAACACGATAGAGAAATGATATTAAGGATCATTCTCCAATGGAATCGTGCCACACGAAAAGAAAAGGTGAAGATCTCATCTTAATCACAAACTTTCGTCGATTAATCGAAGGTAACCTATCACGATCTCAAAGTATAGAAAGAGATCTCAATGATCACTCACTACAGATTTGAAATAATGAAGGTTAATCGCTTCAACCACCAACATTCGTGAATAGAAAGACTTCATCGATCGAAGATGAAAAAGAAGATACAAGAAGATGCGAAATGAAGTGAAAATCGAAATGAAATCGAAATAGTCTCGTCTTAATTAAGATTTCAATCGAGAAATCGATGATCTATGATATTTGACTTTCATTGACCAAAAATAAAAGAATATGTGAAATGAAAATCATAAGAAATGAAATAAAATCGAGAAAAAGAAGAAAGGTCTCCCCTTTATCAAGATCGAAAATCGATAAATCTTTGATGTTTGGTTTTCATTGACCCAAAATGAAGTGTAAAAACAAATAAATCGAAAAGAAAATATATAGGCCTCATATTAACCAAGATTATAGATCTATTTGAAATAAATCAACAAATCATGATGTTTTTGATATCATTGGCCAAAAAATAAAATTGAAAAGAATATCGAAGTGAGAAGAAAACTTAAAAGAAAACGTAAAATAGAAATGAAAAAAGAAAATAAAATCATAAACCAAATTGTTAGCACAAATTCCTAAAATAAATAATAAAAATAAAATATTAACAAATAGTTTTTTAAAAGATTATTTACAAAAAATGTTAACTAAATAAAATAAGATCTTATAAATTAAAGTGAACAATATTAACAAAAATTATTAACAAAGTATTTGATAAAGGTAATTAACAAGAATATCTAACCAAAATACTTAACAAATTTTTTTTTAACGAAATAATTAAGCAAAGTTTAACACACATATTAACTAAATAATTAATGAAAATTTGAAAGAAATAAAAAAAAGGAAAGGAGATGATGAAAAGTGAAGGTGGTATTAGAACAAAATGATGGTGGAGGCCCAAGGGGAGGCGGATCAGGTTCTACTCGGGCTGGGTTCCACCCGACCCAGACCCGGTTTGTCTTATGATGGGATTAAAACCTAAAGATACAAAAGGAACGAAAGAAAACGGCTGGTGAAACTCGTTCAAAGAAAATCAACGCAGAAACTCAACGTGGAAAACAACAACTCGCTACCCTTTTTCTCTTCTCTTCGCTCGATCTCACTCATTTTCTGCATCGATTTTCCTTCGATATACTCTCTCTCGGTCCCGTTTCTTTTGTTTAGCGGCTTTTCTGGCGGTGTTGTGTGGTTGCGAATTGTAAGGTGATTTTGACGATGATTGTGGAAGGTTTAGTCGTGTGAAAGAAGGAGAAGTGAGGTGGTTGTGTTGCGTTCGTGAAGGTGGTAGTGAGAAGATGAACTCGCCGTGGTGAGTGAGGGGCGGATGAAGGTCGATGTCGGCGAGGGTTTTTCTGCTTGTTGTTATGTTTTCTTCGTTGTCACACAGTTGGTAAATGTTATGGTTTGTTGTATTGTGGGTCGGTCAGGGGAGAAGAAGAGTAAAGGTTTATTAACGCTTGTTGGAAAAATGAGTATGGTATTTTGGGAGTGGTTTGAAATGGAAAGAAATGTGAGAATGAGAACTTTGATGTGTGTTCGTGAGATGTTCAGAAACCTGTTTTGGATTGCTGAAGAGAAAGAGTGTTGAGAGTGGAAGGAGAAAGTGCGCGGAATGGAGGTTTGAGGCGAGTGACTATGGCTTGTGAGAAGGTAAATTCAAGGAAATTTAAGAAGTATGAAGAGGCATGTTGATTTTTGAAGATGGGAGCTATTTTGTGTTGTCAATCGTTTTTTTTCCGAACGTTTCTCTATTCTCCCCTTTTTATTCCATCTAAACTTGTTCTTTAAGTTTGAAGTACAAGTCCTGTGACTCTTGACATGTTGCTTTCGATTTTTGCAGGTTTTGTTGTTCCATTTTTATGTAAATCCTGGTTGGTGGAGTAGGCTGTGCAGGTCTGTGTTATGTAGCCAGGGTGTGCAGCGGTGGTCTGTAGGTGAAATTGGCGTGGAGTGATTGTTTCTTTGTATAGGTGCTTATGATGTTGTAAGGTTGTTGCTAGTATGGTTTGCTTGTGTAGAGCAGGTTATACTAGTTTTTTTTGTAGCAGGTTTTAGGCAAGCACGACATTTGGAGTTTTGTGGGCTTTATTTTATTGTAAATAAATGTATGAACCATTATAAAAAAGAAATAGACTTATGACATAATGAAAAAGTGAATAAATGTCGGCATGGAATTGGGATCATGGATAAAATTGGTAGAGATGGACATTCTTTAAAAGAAAAAGAGATAAAAGGTAAGAAAAATAATAAAAAATGGTTTTTGAAAATAAAAAAGAATGGATATTATTTGAAAAATGGTTATTTGGACTTATGGTTTGTGATTGAAAATAGAATTTGGATAAAGATGACTTAATGGATTTGAAATGGATTGGATGTGGATAATTAGATATTAATGGATTGAAAACTAGGTACGGGGAACGGACTTGCCTTGAGAAACTTATGAATCAATCTCAGCCTCTAAAACTTTGAATCACAAATCAATCTTGATGAACTTCACTGCACGAAAACCTCGACTGAAATCTTAAGCACACACCACTGCTCTGATAGTCCCCAAATGAACCTGAAATATTGACAAACAGCAACACCCTAGTTCCTCATTCTCATGATGAAACCATAAACACTTGATGCCTCTGGAGAGATCTTGAACTCGATACTTGATGAATCTGGGCAGAGGAAAACCTTGTAGCTGAATGAACTTTGACATAAAGATACTCATGATGTTGTGAGCTTAACTCTTTACTTCAATTTGAGTGCAATAGCCAGATAAATCACACCTCTGAACAAGGGAAATCCACATTCCTGGAGAATGCTTTGATCCCACGTCTTAGAAGATCAATGGAACGTATGATATGAGTTATGACTAATGGAGATGCAGATTATGGAAATGATATGTTATGCAAGGTTAGTGTTAGAGTGAAAATGAGGATGTGACAGATGAAAGTTATACACAGGTAGGATAAATTTGGGGTATGACAGATGCCGCTATCAAATTGTCTTAAACCCGAGAGAATGAACTGCTGCAGGGCGTTCATTTTTAGGGTAGAAGTCAATTAGATATAAGAAGACCCCAAAATTTGTCTGGCCAGAGGTAAAATATTATAGAGCGAGAGCTGACAGAATGAGGCAGCGGTGTCCAAATTGAACAAAATAACTTGAGATCCTTTGGGTGGTCGAAGCAGCACCTTATTCATTAAGGTTCCTCGTTGATACCAAAGCAGTATCTCTGAAGGCAGAAGATTCTCTGGGTTGTCGAAGCAGTCCCTTAACCATTAAGGTTCCTCGATGATACCAAAGAAGTATCTCTGTGGTAAATTTGCTGAGGAATAATTGAGCAAGATTCCTGTCGGAGGAGATGCACTGGCTCTGTAGGGGAAAGCTCACAAGAAACTTTCTAGAATATCCTCTGCTTGGGGAGTGATAACAACTGCTGTTGGGGATTGTCATTGTCAACTGTATGGTTGAGGAATGACTTGCTGGGGAATAGAAATCCAAGAGCACATGCGGGGTATCAACTTCTCTTTAGAAGAATACTACCGACTTTGAAGGAGGACTGGCCAAGATGCTTGCGGACTGATCCTGGATCCTATTATGCTATGATGGGGATGGAAATGCCATGCAATGCATGATGCACGGAAATGCATACTAAGATGTAACTGCTAGGGAAACTAATGCACGTATGAATGCACAAGATATGATAGTGCTTGATATGATTATGTAGTGTTATGCTTGCATGTCATGCACATGATGATGCAAATGATCGGGCACGCTGGGGATAAGTTTCCTTGTTGAGGGTATCACCAGGGATTGGATTTGGGAATTGCCAAGTAAAATTGGACTTTAGGTTATGCGCCAAATGAAATTGGACTTTAGGTTAACCTTCCAGACTAAAACTGGATTGGAGGATAGATTACCAGACGAGAACTGGTGTTTAAACTGTTTTGTTTGTCAGACGAAAACTGACTTTTGGATAGTCTACTAGACGAGAATTAGTGAGAAAAGGGTATTCGCCAGACGAGAAGTGGGTCTTAAAGATTTTCCAGACGAGAATTGGACCTTGAATTGGTTTTCCAGACGAGAACTGGGCCTTAAAGTGATTTTCCAGACGGGAACTGGACCTTTTAATGGTTTGCCAGACGAGAACTAGTCCTTAAAGTGATTTTCCAGACGGGAACTAGACCTTTTAATGGTTTGCCAGACGAGAACTGGGCCTTAAAGTAAATTGCCAAACGAGAACTGGACCTTAAAATGGATTGCCAGACGAGAACTGGACCTTAAAATAATTTGCCAGACGAGAACTGGACCTTGGATTGGTTTGCCAGACGAGAACTGGGCCTTAAAGTGATTTGCCAGACAAGAGCTGGACCTTGAATTGGTTTTCCAAACGAGAACTAGGCCTTGAAATATTTTCCAGACGAGAACTGGACCTTGAATTGGTTTGCCAGACGAGAACTGGGCCTTGAAGTGATTTGTCAGACGGGAACTAGACCTTTGGGTTGCCAAGCTAAGTTGGACTTTGGTGTCAAGTCTTGCGATACTAGGCTTTGAGGCGTCAAATCTTGTTGGAAGGTTAGGCTTGAGGTATGATACACATGTCTATGCCATGAGCGAAGCGACATGACTAATGCATATGAGTGATTTATGCAATGATTTGAAAGTTTCCAAAGATGCCCCAGTAGAGGATAATGGATGAATAGGTTCCTATGCAATAAGGTTTCTCATCAGAAGGAAGGTAAAAGGTTATTTGTGGGGTGATAGCATGATTCACCGACACTCGTCTTGAACTCAAAGGTCACTTGACGATGTTCGCTTGAGCAGATTGAAAGCAACAGAGAGATTTGCCCCTGCGTGGCTCATCCCTCCCACTCTGGGTCTATGAAGAATTTTTCCTTGACAGGAAACTGGAAACAACTGTACCATGAGATGATCTCGAGATGGCTTGCCCCAGAATTCCAAGTCGTGAAAGGATTTGTCCTTGAAAGGAAGTTGGAAGCAGTTGTACCATGAGATGAACTCGAGATGGCTTGCCCCAGAATGAGCGTTGGAGCGACTTAACTTGTGTTGATTGAACATTGGAGGGGTTTTCCTTTAATCACAAGAACCTATGGGTGGCCTGCCCCTGGTTAGTGGATTCTTGAGATGATTTACCCTGATCAACCTGTTCTTGAATGATTTGCCCCATAATCAACTAATGCTTCGAGGACTTGCTTTAAACTGACTGATTCCATAATCATTGGATGTCAATGCCCCTGTTCCATAGGGTTATGAGGTGTTGTTAGTTCAAATCAACTTTGTTGAATGATCTAGCTCTCTTTGATTGCTCCTTGTTGGAATTTCCTTGATGTCAAACACTGACTTGCAGTCAAAATTGTTCGTTCACAAATGGTAATTTTAATGCGATGCTCATGCAAGTTTTGAAAATCAGTCATTATTAGAATGATGTGATAGTGTGTGACGGATGGACCATTAGTCCAAACGTGGTGCTGATTTAGCTGGTGTGAAAGATATAGCAAGAATATGACACTAAGTCAGAAGATTGGCAAATCTCTAGGAGTCAGTTTACACAACCTTGCTGTAGTATGCTTTCAGAATAAACCCCGCCTCAATTAGGTCTTTCGAGGGTTGTAACGTGGTTTGGTTCACGGTTATTGAAAACAAAGGATATAAGGCTCAAATTTATCTGTACCCATCCCTTCTTCGTGATGATCTCTAGTCCTACGTTCAGTTAAATTAACACATATTTGTCTTCTAGGAGAGTCCGACGACGTAAGAGCGAAGGTGAGGATTCAAGATTTGCTTGAAATGGCAGTCACCTTATTTTGCTTTGTCATGATGTCCGTGACCCTTTGATTTGACATGGTGGCCACTGGACCTTATTTTTGTTGAGGATTTAACAACCTCTTTTGCTTTTGATTTTTATTTTGATCCCTAACTTTTGCCTGGACCGCTTTTTGAAGCTCTTGGTCCACCGGGAATGCCCTAATTTTTGCCTAAGTCGTTCTTTTGCAGTATTCGACTTAGCAGGCTTTTTTCTATTTTTCTCTTTTTTTTTGGAAATGCTTGTGACTGCCAAATCATTGGTCATTAAAGAACAACCGTCATAACTTATGAATTTTGCATGGTTCCTTCGACACGTCCGGATGTGTGGGAATGTGGAGTCAGATTAACTGAACACTACCCTGCCCCAGGTTAAGCGTAACGGTTTAGAAATCCGAAGGAAACTTTTACTTCTCGGCTCAAAGTGGTTAACTAGGGATTAGCTCCTTATCTCTCCAGTGTTTGGGGATTTGAAACAATGCGTGTACATCATCAGCAGGACTTTATCTGAAAGCATACTAGCAACAATTATGGGTATTTTGTTTTCATCATCCTCCCTCTAATCTTTACTAAAACAACAATTTGGTAAAGAAAGTGGACAAGAAGTATATGGAAGAATTTTGTTGTTTTTTGTATTTTTATATATAAGTGAAGAAAAATGAGCAAATGCGACATGATTAATCCAGAAAATGCATGATCACATCATTAATATTACCATTCAAAATAAAAATATTAAAAAACAAGTAGCATTTACCATAACGAAATTACAAATGCAAATGACAAATGTCCAATGGTTGCCAGTGTCTGAGGAAGTCTTCCTGTCCGAACCACTGGCTTTAGGGGATGCCTCTTGAACTCTTAGAACTCATTTGGGCGAGAAGCTGACGTACACAACCATGTTTCCTTTTGGAAATGATATGTGTTTGTTGTCAATCAACTGTTGCACCTTGGCTTGAAAAGCTTTGCAATCTTCAGTTGAATACCCCATTGATCCAGCTTGATATCCACAATGCGCATTGGGATCGTATCCAGGCGGGTATGGTTTTGGCAATGGCTTGATAGCTTTGGGCTCTACCAGTGAGTTTCGGACCAGATGTGGCAAAAGTTGACTGTACGACATAGGAACTGGGTGAAGAGGAGCAGTCATTCTTTCCAAGTTGTTTCGAGGCCTATGCTGATTCTAATGATGATTCTGATATCCTCGACCACACGCTCGTTGATTTGCACGAGGAGAAATCATGGGTTTCTGGTATGACGCCCTAGGATTGACAGGTTTCCCATAAGGATGATATGGCGCTGACAATGATAACTGCCTAGGAGCTGAAGGTCCATAAAGTCTTGCTGGTGTACCCTGAGAATACTCAACATTTGCTATTACTACATTAGTTTCATTATCTTCTTCCTCTTGGGGATTGTTGAAGAATTCAGTTTCACCAGCTTGATTACTCGAGACGTCTTGGACTTGTTTAGCTTTGAGGTAACTCTCGATGCGTTCTCCTACTATTATAAGGTCAGAGAAGCTTGAGAATGAACTTCTAGCCATTCTTTCAAGATATGTGGCATGCAGACTATCCAAGAATATGTCAATCAATTCTCTGTCCAAGAGTGGTGGTTCTACCCTAGCTGCCAACTCTCTCCACCGTTGTGCATAATCCTTAACGGATTCACCGCTCTTCTGAGATAGGCTTTGCAGCTGTGTGCGACTGGGAGCTATGTCTAAATTGTACTCATATTCCTTTAGGAAAGCATTGGATAAGTCTTTCCATGATTGGATACAACTTCTTTCTAAGTCCATGTACCAATTCAAAGATGCACCCCTTAAACTGTCTTGGAAACAGTAAATCATCAATTTGTCGTCGCGGACATGAGAAGTCATCTTTCGGCAGAACATCACCAAATGATGCTTTGGACAGCTGATACCAACATACTTCTCAAAGTTGGGTACTTTGAATTTTGGAGGAATTACCAAGTCTGGCACTAGGCACATATCAACAACATCGAGCCCAGAAGTATCGCGTGCTTTCATAGCTTGAACCTGCTCTTCGAGGGCACAAAACCTTTTCTCCATGGAATCGGTCAGCGACATCATCTGAGACTGAACATGGATGTTCACTCGTGGAGGATGATCACCCGGTAGATAATCATACAGTGGGTTAGTCGACACAGCAAAACCTGATGGGGGGGTCAAAATCCTTCATCCCAATATGTTGAAAACTATCCTCTGACATAGCCATCACAACTTTCAAATTGTCTATGCTTCTCTTATCTCCGCTTGAACTTGCTTTAAATGTTTTGCGGCTACCACAAGTTCAATATGAGTGTCGGGAAACCTATCAGCTGGCAGGAAATGGACAGAGGATCGGATGAGTTTTGGTTGGAAGGTTATGCCATGCAAATGAGATGCAAATGCAATGATATGTAAACAAATGCAATACAGGTAGATTCAGGATCCCGGATATGACAAGTAACTTCCCATCCCTCCTAATAGGTAAGCTTTATAAGGATAGTTCTAAATTCTTTACCCCTAAACCCACTCACAGGATAGCTCCTACCTTGATGGATAAGGTTCCCTAGGATTACGGACACTAATTGCATCAACTTCACGCAACAGGTCAGCTGCATTGTGACGGGAAGACAAAAAGGCCTCTCATGAGAATAGTCTTCATCGAGAAGCGAGTCCTCGGAGACTAACACTAATGACCACCAAGATAGAAACTGGTGCTAAGAGTGGTTCCTAGAGTCACGGACCCTTCATGAATCGAGTCGTACGACAGGCTAGCTGTGTTACAACAAGATCTACGAAAAGGTCTACTCTAGGGGAAGCTTTCATGCCAGGAACACAAGGAGCGAGTCCTTGGGAACTAACATTAATTACTTCCAAAATCTAAATTATGTGTTCCCTCTTCTTTTTCCAAAGCTCAGGTGTAGAGCTTTACTTGTGATGTTATCCCAGGCTCCAACAGGCAGATATGATATAGAGCACATAATAATAAAAGAGAAAGCAATAAAAGCAAATAAATAAGAAATAGGAGAAAGTAAACAAGAAGAAAACAACCAAGTGAAGCTAACACCCTCGAATCGAGTCAAGTTAGGCATGACTCTCTCTAGCATAGGGCAATAGATTTCCCCAGCAGAGTCTCCATCTGTCGTACCTCGAAAAATACAATCCTCGCGATGGACGCGGAAAAAACTGTTTGAAACAGAGTCGCCACCGAACTTTATTTATCCCAAAGAGGGAAAGGAAAATATCGATAAAACCTTTAAAGGGAGATAAGAACATGGTCGTCGCAACCAAATTCGGGTTCGGGAGTCGATTACGCAAAGGGAAGGTATTAGCACCCTCTACGTCCGTTGTACTCAACGAGAACCTCTTGATTTGATTCGGGTGTAATGCTAGCTCGGTTTGTTTGTTTTCTTCTAAGGTAGTAGGATTTGTTTTCTAAGGGGAAAATGGTTGGTTTTTTATTAGTGTGCTCGGCAAGGATTAGAACCCTTGTGCCTACGTATTCCCTCGTGCAATGGGAAAGTCAGAGCATTCGTAGTTCGCGGGACTACGGTTTGTTGGTGTTTTTTAAACGAACGAGTGTTTAATTCGCATTCTAACTGCTAAACGGTGGCTTGTCTGCTCACTGGGGGAGGATGAAGCACTAGTTTATATGCGCGGAAGAATGGACTAAACAATGTTCTTTATGAAAAGTTGTTTGAATTGGATTAAGTGTGTTAAAGATTTGATTGAGAAAAAGAGATTGATTTGCGTGTGTTTTAGGGTTTTGATTGCGTGGGAAGTGTTTGATTGGTTATGTATTTTAGAGGAAGAATGACGATTATTCGATAAACGAGACGTCGGCCTCGCAACCAATTAATCGGGGCATTACTGAGATGCTAGATCTCAACGACACCTTTTTCATTCTATTAATTATGAAATTATGTTTGTTGGACAATGGGCTTCTTTGTCCATGTAATTAGGGCGAGTGTTTTAGGAACGAAAGATCAGAATGAACACAACCCAAAGCGTGCGCCTCAAGAGCATTCATTCAAGGGCCCAAGAAGTGCTAGACCTCAAGAGTCCACTACTTTCGTAATTTAATTAGGAAAAATATTTTGTTTTGATTAGAGTATTTTAATTAGACGTACTAATCAGATTAGGGTTTGAATGAATTAAGAGTTTTTTAGGAGGATTAAGTGTTTTAGAAATGGAAGATCGAAACGAACACAGCCCAAGGCGTGCGCTCCAAGAGCGGTCGTTCAAGGACCCAAGGAGTGCTAGACCCCAAAAGCCCACTACTTCCATAATTTAATTAAGAAAATAGTTTAGAAATATTAACCTAAATATTTTATGATTTGATTTAAGAAAATTATTTTCAAAGGTTAAAAATTTAACAAGATTAAGTATTATGAATTTGAGAAAAACTTGTATTTTTAAGGGTTAAGTGTTTTGATTAAAGTATGAACAAAGAAACAAGAGAGTTAGATGAACAAGTATGAATGCGATATGAATAATATGAATATGAACAAGATAATATTTACAAGAAAGTAAAGCAAGATAATATTTGACAGAAAGTGGAGTTAATTGTTAGTTGATTAGTTGTTAGGAGCAAATGATACGGGACATGTAGCGCTAAATCATCGTAGCACGATCTATGATGAAGATCACACTATAGGAGGATGCGCAATTTGATCTTTGTGCTAAAACACGATAGAGAAATGATATTAAGGATCATTCTCCAATGGAATCGTGCCACACGAAAAGAAAAGGTGAAGATCTTGTCTTAATGACAAACTTTCGTCGATTAATCGAAGGTAACCTATCACGATTTCAAAGTATAGAAAGAGATCTCAATGATCACTCACTACAGATTTGAAATAATGAAGGTTAATCGCTTCAACCACCAACATTCGTGAATAGAAAGACTTCATCGATCGAAGATGAAAAAGAAGATACAAGAAGATGCGAAATGAAGTGAAAATCGAAATGAAATCGAAATGGTCTTGTCTTAATCAAGATTTTAATCGAGAAATCGATGATCTATGATATTTGACTTTCATTGACCAAAAATAAAAGAATATGTGAAATGAAAATCATAAGAAATGAAATAAAATCGAGAAAAAGAAGAAAGGCCTCACCTTTATCAAGATCGAAAATCGATAAATCTTTGATGTTTGGTTTTCATTGACCCAAAATGAATGGTAAAAACAAATAAATCGAAAAGAAAATATATAGGCCTCATATTAACCAAGATTATAGATCTATTTGAAATAAATCAACAAATCATGATGTTTTTGATATCGTTGGCCAAAAAATAAAATTGAAAAGAATATCGAAGTGAGAAGAAAACTGAAAAGAAAACGTAAAATAGAAATGAAAAAAGAAAATAAAATCATAAACCAAATTGTTAGAACAAATTCCTAAAATAAATAATAAAACTAAAATATTAACAAATATGTTTTTAAAAGATTATTTACAAAAAATGTTAACTAAATAAAATAAGATCTTATAAATTAAAGTGAACAATATTAACAAAAATTATTAACAAAGTATTTGATAAAGGTAATTAACAAGAATATCTAACAAAAAAATTTAACAAAATTTTTTTTAACGAAATAATTAAGCAAAGTTTAACACACATATTAACTAAATAATTAATGAAAATTTTAAAGAAATAAAAAAAAGGAAAGGAGATAATGAAAAGTGAAGGTGGTATTAGAACAAAATGATGGTGGAGGCCCAAAGGGGAGGCGGATCAGGTTCTACCCGGGCTGGGTTCCACCCGACCCAGACCCGTTTTGTCTTATGATGGGATTAAAACCTAAAGATGCAAAAGGAACGAAAGAAAACGGCTGGTGAAACTCATTCAAAGAAAATCAACGCAGAAACTCAACGTGGAAAACAACAACTCACTACCCTTTTTCTCTTCTCTTCGCTCGATCTCACTCATTTTCTGCATCGATTTTCCTTCGATCTACTCTCTCTCGGTCGTGTTTCTTTTGTTTAGCGGATTTTCTGGCGGTGGTGTGTGGTTGCGAATTGTAAGGTGATTTTGACGATGATTGTGGAAGGTTTAGTCGTGTGAAAGAAGGAGAAGTGAGGTGGTTGTGTTGCGTTCGTGAAGGTGGTAGCGAGAAGATAAACTCGCCGTGGTGAGTGAGGGGCAGATGAAGGTCGATGTCGGCGAGGGTTTTTCTGCTTGTTGTTATGTTTTCTTCGTTGTCTCACAGTTGGTAAATGTTATGGTTTGTTGTATTGTGGGTCGGTCAGGGAGAAGAAGAGTAAAGGTTTATTAACGCTTGCTGGAAAAATGAGTATGGTATTTTGGGAGTGGTTTGAAATGGAGAGAAATGTGAGAATGAGAACTTTGATGTGTGTTCGTGAGATGTTCAGAAACCTGTTTTGGATTGCTGAAGAGAAAGAGTGTTGAGAGTGGAAGGAGAAAGTGCGCGGAATGGAGGTTTGAGGCGAGTCACTATGGCTTGTGAGAAGGTAAATTCAAGGAAATTGAAGAAGTATGAAGAGGCATGTTGATTTTTGAAGATGGTAGCTATTTTGTGTTGTCAATCATTTTTTTTCTGAAGGTTTCTCTATTCTCCCCTTTTTATTCCATCTAAACTTGTTCTTTAAGTTTGAAGTACAAGTCCTATGACTCTTGACATGCTGCTTTCGATTTTTGCAGGTTTTGTTGTTCCATTTTTATGTAAATCCTGGTTGGTGGAGTAGGCTGTGCAGGTATGTGTTATGTAGCCAGGGTGTGCAGCGGTGGTCTGTAGGTGAAATTGGCGTGGAGTGATTGTTTCTTTGTATAGGTGCTTGTGATGTTGTAAGGTTATTGCTAGTACGGTTTGCTTGTGTAGAGCAGGTTGTACTAGTTTTTTTTGTAGCAGGTTTTAGGCAAGCAAGACATTTGGAGTTTTGTGGGCTTTATTTTATTGTAAATAAATGTATGGACCTTTATAAAAAAGAAATAGACTTATGACATAATGAAAAAGTGAATAAATGTCGGCATGGAATTGGGATCATGGATAAAATTGGTAGAGATGGACATTCTTTAAAAGAAAAAGAGATAAAAGGTAAGAAAAATAATAAAAAATGGTTTTTGAAAATAAAAAAGAAGGGATATTATTTGAAAAATGGTTATTTGGACTTATGGTTTGTGATTGAAAATAGAATTTGGATAAAGATGACTTAATGGATTTGAAATGGATTGGATGTGGATAATTAGATATTAATGGATTGAAAACTAGGTACGGGGAACGGACTTGCCTTGAGAAACTTATGAATCAATCTGAGCCTCTAAAACTTTGAATCACAAATCAATCTTGATGAACTTCACTGCACGAAAACCTCGACTGAAATCTTAAGCACACACCACTGCTCTGATAGTCCCCAAATGAACCTGAAATGTTGACAAACAGCAACACCCTAGTTCCTCATTCTCATGATGAAACCATAAACACTTGACGCCTCTGGAGAGATCTTGAACTCGATACTTGATGAATCTGGGCAGAGGAAAACCTTGTAGCTGAATGAACTTTGACATAAAGATACTCACGATGTTGTGAGCTCAACTCTTTGCTTCAATTCGAGTGCAATAGCCAGATAAATCACACCACTGAATAAGGGAAATCCACATTCCAGGAGAATGCTTTGATCCCACGTCTTAGAAGATCAATGGAACGTATGATATGAGTTATGACTAATGGAGATGCAGATTATGGAAATGATATGTTATGCAAGGTTAGTGTTTGAGTGAAAATGAGGATGTGACAGATGAAAGTTATACACAAGTAGGACAAATTTGGGGTATGACACCTGGATGTCTGCCTTGTGCGTGACGAGCAAGAGTGTGATGGATGGGCATAGATGGTCGGCTGGCCATCTCTCCTCGGTGGAGGGGCAGAGGGAAAACTGGGTCCCTTTGTCCTTGATCGTACCTGGATCAGACAGGAGAACGGTGGCCAGCAATGTCGTGAATCCTCAGCTCCGGTGATGGTGAGACGGGGCGGGGGGAGGGGGGTGTACCTGCAAGGTACTCCGACGCTCAAGTAAGGTACAGGTCAGAAGTAAAAGTAAGTACAGAAAAAGGTTAGAGTGTATGAGATTGTGTAACCTGACCCTCTCAAGTGAGAGGGTATTTATAGAGACCCCCCAGCGCGGGGCCAACGGTTACTTGCATTGGGCTGGACTGCAAGGCCCAATCCAAGCAACTGCCAGGGCTTACGTGGCATAGTGAAGACCAGCACGTGGTCTTCGCCCTGGTGTAACGGTCCCTAAATCTCCGGAAGTAAGGCAGACCGATTCTTTCGGGAGTGGGAAGTTACAAGAGAACGTGTCCTCGCGGGGAGGAGCACGTAGGGTGTCGAGGAGATGGGTGTCCGTAGACCAGATGCTTCTGCCCGATAGCCTTGACCTTGCGTGCCCGACGACCAAGAAGGCTGGCCCGTGCCCGACACGGGAGTGGCTTTGGCCTTGTTGGGCTTCCGATGGCATTGGGCTTGGACCTGCTCGACAGCAGGGTAGGTGCTGGCCCAGTCCGGAACAATCCTCAACTGGATGGATCTAGGCTATTGGGTCGTTCTGGATGCAAAAGTGAATTGGGTCGTTCTGGATGCAAAAGTGAATTGGGTCATGCCTAGCCATCAGTCCAGTCCAAAACAGTTATTAATGAATAATTAAAGAGATTAATTTTGATTAGAATATTTTATCTTTATTGATAAATAAAATGAAAATACTATCATGTTATGTTTTATATATTTTATATTATTTGTGTAGAGTGTTTATATTGTGTCCCAATCTCTAACATTTTTCAAGCCATATCATATATCCTCATAAAAATTTTATGCCACTTAAATCTTAGATCTCTATTATAAAGTTTAAACTTAGGAATACAATATTCTAAATTCTAAACTTGGGTAAATATCACACTGTCGAATTTATATATTTCTCAATTTTATATGATAATCTAGATATATATTAAATTCAAGTAGGGAGAAAAGCAATACTGACTCACATATTACTCACACTTTTATAAACTAATAGTATGCGAACATCGAGGTAATTCAAATGACAACTTTTTGTGATATAATATTAGGAGTGATTATAACTTTAACTCTAAATTATTCATATTTATTTGTCATCTTACGTGTAAAAGACACTAGTCTATATACATAATGCGCACTTTGTTTATTTTATTATTTTCCAAAGGCCTACGATCATGATTATATATTAAGAATCCTATTGCTTTTCTTTAGTCGGTGTATGTTAATCATGTACTTATAATTAAGTACCTTTTTTATAGTTAAATATCTGATTACTATTTAATTACTAATAAACAACAAATCTTTTATTTTGTACTTATCGAAAATAGTCATACTTAAGATTTTGTTATCATGTGTTTTATCTACCACTTTACAATCAATAATGCCAATGCTTCAATATCAATAGATGATCCAAGAAGCTTGACTAATAGGATCAGCTATCGTGCTATAGTGCAATTGAATCTTAGGACCTCATAATTGTGAGAGGAATTTTCAAATATATATAGAAATTTGAAACACTTATATAAATATAAATATAATGATAAAAATTTGATAGGATATCTGTATTAGCTCAAAGATTGTGATATTTATATGTATTAATGAGGATGCAAGTTCAAGCTATAGAATCATGTTACAACAAAAACATAATGGCTTAAATGCACTTTTGGTCCTCCTAGTTTTGATTTTTTACACTTTCGGTCTTCATATTACAAAACCTGCGATTTTGGTCCCTACATTTTGATGGTCTTTGCAATTTTGTGGTCCCCCTTCAATTTTGCTCCAAAACAGTACATGAACAGTGCATGTCCGTACATGAACAGTGCATTGTTCATGTACGGTTTTAGAGCAAAATTGGAGGGGGACCACAAAATTGCAAAGACCATCAAAATGTAGGGACCAAAATCGCAGGTTTTATAATAGAGAGACCGAAAGTGTAAAACATCTAAACTAAAGGGACCAAAAGTGCATTTAAGCCAAACATAATTTATGACTTATGTCCATCGAGAGGGGTTTAAACCTTGGACTTTCTAGGTTAGAGATGTGTTCTAAACCTACAAGTTAAATTGTTACATGTGTTAAAATTGGAACCCTATAGACAATATAAGGGTTTAACTGAACGAGATCTAATTTTTTTACTTAACCTTTATTTATATTTTTTCTGTCATTTGAGGATTTAAATTTTTTAATAAAGGACACTAAACTAAATCAACTTAAAAGTTAGGAGTTGGAAAATTCAATATCACTCACCACAAGAGAATGTAAATAAGGAAAACCCTAATAAACAATATAAACAGTAAAAGGAGTATCATATTTATATTCTGCAAATAAATAAACACATTTATTTGATTTTTAAGAGGAATAAATAGTACTATTCCAATAGTTAGTATGAAATAGAGTTAAAATATAATGATGAGTAGAATCATGAGAGTTTAATTTGTATAATCTTTACTGACTATATCATACATAGAGAGAGTGTGATTTTGTTTGGTTGAAATATGTCTTAAAATCTTAAGTGATAAATAGAAAGAAAAATATTTTAAGATTGAAGAAACTAAAATGTTGTAAAAGCAGACACAAGATCAACATAAAGCATCAGAATCGCGGGAAGGCGGTTCGGCCTAGGTGGTCGACGGGAGTAGGAGGTGTCATACCTTACTTTTATCCGGACATTTTAAACTTTTTTCCGCATCCATTTCATTTGGTTATGGAATCACATAAACATTCATAAGTTAAAAGTCAACATAAAAGTCAACACTTTCGTGTTAGGAAATTTGACTAAAAATTCAAGTATCATAGTTCATCATTACAATAATCACTTAATTCGTTATCATAAAATCTATTTCACATTTTCATGCATAATAATCAAAAGTCAAAGAAAAGTCAACATTGCACATATTGAGAAAACTAGCTAAAATTGCATTTTTTTTAAAATTCATTTTGGAGAATAAATTCATGATCATTTGATTTATCATTATAATATCCATTTAAATTTTAGGGTTAAATATGTTTTTATTCCCTATAAAGTTTAAAATTTCATTTTTAGTCCCTCCTGGATTTTGGCAACGGTTTTAGCTGGTTTTGGCAACGGTTTTTTTGTAAAAACCGTTGCCAAAAGGTAGGGAAGGACTAAAAATGAAATTTCAAACTTTATAGGGACTAAAAACATATTTAACCATAAATTTTATTAATCATTTTCATGCATCATAAAACAAAAATCAAAATTTTTAGAAGACTCAAAATATCTCTCATATATTACATCATTATTTCATGCAAATATTACATCATAGTTCACTTTTTAATTAATTAAGTTTCTAGAAGGCAATCACATCATTCTCACATCTTATTCATAATTCCTAAATTATCCTTTTTAGTGTCTATAAATAAACTCATTCTCATTCACAAATCTCACCAAGAATCACTCACAAGAACAAGTCAAAACTTCGCACAAATTTCTCTCCAGTTTTCAAGTCACTATATCTTTTTCGGTCTGAGTCCTTATATCTCACTTTGTGTTGCCTTTAGTCAGAAATATGTTAAAAAAAGCTGACTGGACTAACGGTGATGACGTGGAAGTGCTGATGTGGTTCCTACCGCTGATGTGGCAAGGTGTTTTTTTCGTTTTTTTTTTTTAACTCCTCGTCAGCTTTATTTATTATTATTATTTTTTGTGTTGATTTAAAGGGCCTTTAAATGGTCCAAAGAAGAGTTGAACACAAGACCATTGGATTCTAATGCTAGTACATAACCACCAAACCAACCTACATATTTGGTTAATTCATTGCAACAAATATATATATTACATAAATGATATAACTAATATATTACTAAACCAACCTACATATTTCAACTAATAATTAGTTTAATAAATATTTCAACTATTAAATAATATATCTGATAATTAGTTTATTAATTAGTTTGTTAAATATTTAATTAATATTTAATAATATAGCTTCCATTTACTTATTTAAATAGTTAAAATATTAAATAATTTAATTAATTAATAAATTAAATAAGATAGTTTAAACTATTTGATATAATAGTTGAAATAGTTATGTAATAGTTATTTAATGATATTAATATTTTATTAATATTTAATAAAATAGTTAAAATACAAATATTAAATAAATTATTTTATCTATTTAATAAAAATTAAAATATAAATTAGTTAATAAACTATTTTAAATAAATTGTTTTATCTATTTAATATAAACTATTTTATCTATTTAAAATATAAATTAATTAATAAACTATTTAATATCTAATAACATATTTAATATTTAAAAAACTATTTATTAAGTATTTAAAAAAACTATTTGATAAACTATTAAAAAAGTATTTTAAAAAGCTGTATAAAACTATTTAATAATGTTAATTAACTAAATAGTTGAAATATTCAATAAACTATTTAATTAATATTAATATTATTTCATAAAATCAATAAAAATATAATTAAAATATGATAATATTACTGCATATACTAATATATTAATAGATAATTTAATATTTAATAAAATAATTATTAATAGATTAAATATTTAATATTTAATAAAGTAACTATTTAATAGAATAAATATTTAATAAACTAAATAATTGAAATATTTAATAAACTAAATAGTTGAAATATTTTATAAACTATTTAATAATATTAATATTATTTCATAGTATCAATAAAAATAAAAATAAAATATAATATTAAATAATTACTAAATAGTATAAAATAAATGTTAGTTAATTAAATACATAAGTATTAATATGAAACAAAAATTACTTAATTAAACATAAGTATTAATATGAAATAAAAATTAATTTATTAAATAATATGAAATATTAATACTAAAGCACTTAATGGAACATTAAGTAATATATAGTTGAAAAAAATTAAGTAATGTTATTAAATATTAAGTAATTTATTAAATACTGAATTACTTATGAAATATATATTCATGTTGCAATATTATTATCAAGTGGAATGGTTGGCTTAGTGGAAATAATGGTTATTTGCAATTTGAAATGTCATGAGTTCAATCCTTATTGGGACCAAATTTTGAATTTTTGCATTTTTAAAGCATAAGCCCCAAACAGTACATCGCTTATGTGGAATTATTGAGGATACAAAAAAACAGATACAGGGACCAAATTCAAAAACGCGCTAACTTACAGGGGCCAAAAGACTATTTAAGCCTTTTCTATATTTATGTAAGCTTTTTAAGGTGAGAAAAATACACAAAAAAGATGGTTGAATTGTGTTTGCCAAATCGTTTCTACTTCTGAACTAGAGTTCAGATTCTAAATAGAAGTTCAGAAACTGATAATAAGTGCAGCGGAAAATGTAAGCATAGAACACACAACAATTATACTGGTTCCTCTCCAACTAAGAGTAGTCCAGTCTCGTTGTCGCACAAGAGATTTGCACTATAATCAAACAGATAACAATTGCTTATACCTTCAAGTATAAGACTTTCTCCTGCTCAGACCTACAACCTAAGACTTCCTTGCTTAATCAGCACTTGATCAAGACTTTTCTGCTTAGATCCTCAGATCCAAAGACTTTCCTGCTTAAACCCCTCATATTCAAGACTTCTTTGCTTATACCCTCGAGTACAAGACTTCCTACTTAGACCTACACTCCAAGACTTCCTGCTCAGATTCCTCGAATTTAAGACTTCAATGCTCAAGCCCAAGGCTAGAGACTTTTATCTAAACTGACTTTGTAGAGAAGGAATAACTTACAACAACATGTGATTAATAATAAGAGGTGTTCAAATATAATACAACACACTTTAACACTAAAAATTTGTAAGCTATACAAGAATAATAATTCTTAATAGATTAGCTTCTCTTTAGCTGATATGAATGAAGTGCATGTATATTTAAGTTATAGTTGCAACGTTATTCTCTTGGTTGATCTTTAATTCTTATGTTCCTTTTATAGCTGAAGAAAATAGAGTCGTTGAAGCATCCTCAACGACTATAATTAGATCAATCTTTTAGTACATCTTCTTTTCCAATAAATCAGGTGTTGGAACTTGTAGACAAAGAATTATCCACTGAACAAGGCCTTTGTCCGGAGAACTCTTCTATGAAACAAGTATAACACAATCTTTTGAAGGTAATGTCAACAATTCTCGAGTTCCATGTTTACAGAGCTTGAGGTGACATTACTCAGTTTCAGAGGCAGGTAAAGCACGCTTCTGATTCTGAATTCTATTAACGATAACTTTCTGATCAAACTCTCTTACAAGTATAAGATGAGAACCAGACCATAGCTTATTTCGTGTCAGAACTAGTTTCATCAAGTAAATATAATTCTGCACATAAGGACCAACTTATTAGAAATCCTAATTGTTTTTCAAATACTTTGTTATCATTAAAACTTTAGGGAATACATGGTATGAACCAAATTTGCCTAAAAAATCTCTCTCTTTTTTATGATGACAACATTAAGTATTTAAAACAATCAGTTGTAGATTAATTACTCAACAACTTTCAGGGTCTGAGATTTGTAAGCTCCCCCTGTGTTAAACAGTCTTGGAGGTGAGGTTTGTAAGCTCCCCCTAAGTCCTATTTGTGAAGTCTAAGAGATGAGGATTTTAATCTCTCCCTATATAGAATAATTAAATCTACTTCAAGAGGTGAGGTATTTAAGCTCCCCCTTAAATAGGATAACTAAATTAACTCCAAGATTAATCTAGAAGAATACTTAATTCATTATCCCCCTTTGTCATCAACAAAAGGATAGAAAAAAATAGACTTCGGTGATTAATAAGGGTTTCTGATCAATTCATATCCAAACACTAGTTAGGAACAAGTTTATCAACCAATCTAACTCGTTGCATATGAGAAACAACACCTTATTGATCAAGAATCATGGAAAGAACCCTACCAAAAGGAATGGGAAAAGATAATTTCTCACGAGATGCAAGTATCTCTTCTTTCAGATAATTGAACATGGTTTGAGGCAGATTGATTTTAGTTCTAGAGACTAGGAATAGAATAAAATGTTTATCATCAGGAGAAAGTCATCCTGATCCCTTTTCTTTAGGCCTTAGATTGGATCCTATAATCTGGTACCATACTTTTGCCAAAGGAGTAAGAGTAGAAGGGCTTGTAGTAGGGCCTTCATTATCATAGATATTGTGCATAAGATTCATAAACCTATTATTATATCTGTAGTTTTCAAAAGTAACTCCACCCTCTTCACAATTTATTGCTCGAGAGATGTTTTAGAGTTGATCACAACAGGAGAACCATAGAAAATAGATAGAATCTGACAACCATCTAGCTCATTCTAATGAACATGAGCATTCGCCCAAAAATATTTCACAAGATATGGATATATTAGTTCATTAAGAATTGTAAAATATCCATCCCATTTCTAAAAAATGAATATCTGAGACTATCCGAGAAAGATTAACCGACGTCAATTCATTGAGGTTAAGCGTATATTCCTTCAGAATATCTAGATCATAGATCTTTCCTTTAATAGTCTTTGCAGACATATTGATAAGAAAATAAATTATAGATATAGAGCAATGATTTCACAATATTATCTTATATAGAAGATAATACATAAAATTAGAGAAACACACAGGTAGCAATATAACACATAAAATGTTGATTTATAAGCAAGCATGCATTAAATGTTTGGACAGTAATGAGTCTGAATAAAAGTGAGTCAGAATCTTTGTCAGTACACTCTTTTAAAAAGCAAATTTCTAAGAAGATTTTGAATTTTAGAAGTGATAGACATGTCCCTTCAGTCTCAAGAACAATTACTTCTGAGAAAACACAACAACCAATGCTGAATACTCACAATATTTTTTCTTGAAAAGAAAGTAAATGTAGGATTAGCCTAGGTGTAAGTTTTGTAACAGTTTCACCGGAAAAAGAGTTTCAAAACCAGCTGTCTACCAAATCAATATTTCAAAAAGCTTCAAATATCAGAGTATAAGACAAAAATCCTTATTTTATCAGAACTCAAGATTAGTCCAATTGTTAATTCAAAGCACAAAACATACAATTAAACTATTTATTTTCTGCTTAAATAATAAAGCAATCAAGGATGAAAGAGATTCGACAAACTCTATACAAGGCTTATAGACCAAACTTAGAGAGATTTCAGACTTTAAAAAAAATCCAACTGAGTGTTATCAGAATCTCGTTTTCTTCTGTTACTCCATTCTGACAATATGCATTATTCATCAACTAAGACCATGTTCAGATTTTTCTTAATAAAATAAAATGTTTTAATGGCTAAGGGTTTTGTAAATATATCAACCCATTGATGATCAATATCAATAAACCAGATATCTATTACACCCTTCTGAACATAGTCCCTAATAAAATGATGTTTGATCTTAATTAGCTTAGTTCTAGAATGTTGAATCGAATTCTTCGTTAAATAGATAACATCAGTGTTATCACAAAGGATAGAAGCAAATAGATTGTTATTATTATTTGTTGTTAACCATGTTATCATTATGTATCAAATGGATGTAAAAAGTGCATTCCTTAATGATTACATTAGTGAAGAAATGTATGTCAAACAACCTTTTGAGTTTTAAGATGTCAAACAATTAGAACCTGTTTATAAATTGAAAAGGTTACTTTATGATTTCAAACAAGTCCCTAGAGTTTGATATGATAGACTAAATAACTTTCTCATTAAAAATAATTTTTCAAGAGGACAAGTTAACAGTACATTATTCAGTAAGATAACTAAGAATAAAATTTTGATAGCTCAGACATATGTTAATGGTATTAGTTTTTGTTCTACTAAGGCTACTCTTTCTCAATATTTTGCCAAGATAATGCATATTAAATTTGAAATGAACATGATGAAAGAACATATGTCCTTTTCGAGGATTCAAATCAACCAATGTACATACTGAGTATTTGTATGATAGATTTAATTATGAATAAGAACACGATAAATGTTAAGCAATGATAAAGGATTTAGGCTGGGAGTGTTCGTCCCTCGTCATAGGAATATTTTCCTCTCTGCCTTTATCCTCTACATGAAAGGTTTTTTTTTTTTAAAAAGGTTACAGTGACATTGCGATTGTATAAAGGCTTTTGTGATTTCATGTGATACATGTATTGCTATACATATTGTGATCATCGTGGCATGGATTAAGCACAACATTGCAGTTGCGGATTAGTTACAACATTGAACAATATATTTTAATTCCATTTTAACGTAAAATAGTCTTCTTCCAATTTCGTTTTATTGCGGTCGTTTTTACCGTAAATTATTTCTTAAAAACTTTTTTTTTACCGTGCAAGGACTCCACCAACAAATTTTTGTGAATTCTATATGAATTTTATTGCTAGAATTTTGTCAAGCTTCTTATTTTTAACTTTGTCCAATATGTCCCAAAGTCGATCCTTCGAATTTTTTTTAATATAACATATTTTTTAAAAAAAAAAACCAAATAAAATAACATTTCAAATAAATTACGAAAATGGCGTGGTTTGAAAAAACAGGCAAAAGGGTGGCGCCATAGGGTATGGCGCCTCAGGCTAAAGGGATAAACCCTAAAAGCCATACCATATGGCGCCTTAGTTGTTTAGGTAGATGCCCTAATTTTTTTTCAGTCGTACAGGGGAGGCACCATATGGTATGCCGCCTCAGTTCACTTTCTTTATTTTTTTAATTTATTATTTTAATTTATAAATTGAAAAACTTAATGGGAAAAAAATTAGGGTATCCAAAAAGACATATGAATGTTCAGAATAAAAATTAGTACAATGGATGGTAACGAAAAATTCAATGATCGTGCCTATCTAAACGTCCACCGGTTCCACATGCAGAGGCTCTTGTGCGGCGTCTTTGTCTACCACGATTTTGTTGAGGTGTGCTTGGTCTTTGCGTCTGTTGAGATGGTCCAGGCGTATCAGACAAATTCTGAAGCATCTGTCCCTAATAGCCGGAGGGTTGCCGCCAACGGCGCTTCCGTAATCCAGCTGCATGCCCATGTTTTCGTAGTTTGTAAGGGGGGTTGGGTTGGTTGCATATGGTATGGTTGGCCGAAATGTTGCATTGAAGGGTGTTGGTACTAATTCAGTAGTTGATGTGGGGTTTGGTAGTCAAATAGTGGGTGGGTTTGTTGGCTGTAGGACGATTGTGGTTGTTGGTTGTAGGAAGATGGGGCTTGTTTATTTGTGGGGGGCTATGGTGGGCTGGGGTGGGTTCGAAAGACTCGTCAGGGCTATAGGCATTAGTGGGGTCGGTGTAGGTGGGATGAGGGTAGGGGTAAGGCTCTTCTTGTTGTGATTGAGTCGGTGGCATGATAGGGTTGCGGCTTTGGAAGATTGAATCGGTTGGCATGCCTTGTTGTTGGGTATACTTAGGTGTATGATGTTGGGGATGTGGTTGGGTATTTGGTTGGGCATGTGGCCGTGAGGAAGAGGCATGTTGGCGCAGATCAATTAGATACGTCGGCTGAGAGAGGAATGGTTGGGGTGTTTTAACAAACCTAAACCAAGTCATATATTGTTGCATTGGTATAACATCTTCTACAACAGGGTCAGATAAGACGTGCTGGTGTCGATTCTCCCAGTGTTCACACATCTCTGATGCAAAGTTCGTCCACTCACCCACAACCCACTGTGTGTCCACTCTACGCAGATGCCACGATCCTAAACTTGTCGGAGCCACCGGAATATCCTGATGCATTCCGAACTAAAGTTTTACTCGATCACTTTGATGCATCTCCACAGTAATGAACCGAATGATGGGTGTTTTAGATGTCCACACAGCAGCATCATTCGCGCTGGGCTAGTGGTCGAGGCCCTCGTACTGCCTCCAGACAAACTGCAAGAACAAAAGGTTTAATGAGAAACTGTACGGTGCTTTAATGTGTTAGAAATATTTATGGAAGTTTAAGGAAAATTTACATCGTCGGGGCAAATGTGATCTATTAGGTTGTGGTAGACTGTTATGGCGCTCCTGGGATTTCGATGGTAACTCACTCCCGGAACTGACCACCTTAAAAAGTAGTTACAAATAAATTAGTTACAACTAAACATTTCATCAAAGGACATAAGTTCGAGTAGTAAAATTAAGGTTACCTGTTTGCGTAGGGAAATGTGAAGGGGTTCCGGTTAACTGGAGCTAGTGTTGGCATTCTGAACCAACCCCACGCCCGAAGGAGATAGGCGCAGCCATAAAAAGTAAAAGCGTCTTTTTTTGAAATTTTACAGAGTGAACTATACAGATGGGCCAGGACAGCTGAACCCCAACTATATTCGCGCACTCTGTTAATGTTAGCCAACAAAGGTAAATAGATAATATTTACACTGTTTCCAGTACTTTCTGGAAATAAAAAATTACCGAACAAGTACATTAAATTGCACCGAGTTTTAAGTATCTTGTAATAGGGGGTATCGTTGTCTAATGCAATAGAGTCATAGTATTCCCTAAGGTATCTTATGTTAATACCTTGGCCCCTAGGCCTACCATCACGTGTTGGCTCAGGTGCTTCCAGACTGAGCGGCGTGCCTAACAAATCATTGCATAGTTGGTTGTTGACAAAAACGGACCGTTGACGGCCATGCCATCGATGCGGAGGCCGAGTAACATATACACGTCTTGGAGTGTGACCGTGTATTCACCGAAAGGAAGATGAAATGTGTGGGTATCCGGCCTCCATCGTTCTAGCAAAGCTAGAATAAATTTTGGGTCAACAGAGTATGACATGATTTTTATCAAGTGACCAAATCCACATGCAGTTAGGTATTCTTCGATGAAAGGGTCGTGTGGCATGTATTCGTGCCCACGACAACGGAACCTTGATACCACCTGAACAAAAATATTAATAACATTAGTTATATAAAAAAACATCTAGGTATAGGAGGGTAAAAAAAAAAGAAGGCCGAAACACTTACAAAGTCTGCAACGTTTTCGGGGGTTCCTCTGTGTTCGTTTCCCATGGTAAGTAGAGACATTTTTTTTGTTATTGGTATTAAGAAGAAGACTTTGTGATGGATGCGAATATTTGGTGAGTTGAAGAGAAGAGTTTGGGATGAGAAAATTTTTTAAAGTGGTGAGATGGTATTTATAATGGTGAAGAATGAGATGAGGGGAGTCATATGATAATGCATGCATTCTTGGTCATTGTAGTCTGACAAGTGTAGTCATGCATACTTTGGAATCTCTTATGTGTTCCCTTGCATGCATTCTTGATCATTGTAGTCTGACAAGTGTAGTCATGCATGCTTTAGAATCTCTTATGTCTTCTCTTGCGTGCATGCTTTGGAATTGTAGTCTAACAAGTGGAGTCATGCATGCCTTGGAAACACTTATTTCATAGAGTGTGAGAAGTGTGGTTAGAGAGTCACATGAGAAAGTGAAGGCATGGTAGTATTGTCATGTCAAACAGAGAATCTTAAAGAAATACAGTATAGGTGTAAGTGTAGTTGGTAAAAAAGGAATCAGAATAGTATACAATAGTAATAATAATTATAAAAAGGAATCAGAATAGTTTACAATCATGATAGTACGAATTAAAACATAAATTATTTGCAAAAAGGAATTAGAATAGTCATAAAGTCCTAGTCTTTATGAGATTCTTGGCGTGGGAGTGTGGTCTTGTCACGCAGAGAAACATACAGCTTATGATCACATCCTTTATTAACATTTTCTTCCAAACACTAAACTTTGCCAATAAAAATAATAACAATAATGATAAAGCATTTAGAAGTGTGGTCTTATCATAATAGTAAACCATTCTAAAGTAATTAAACTCCCAAGACACTTTACTTGTAGCAACCAAAAATAATAGTGCAGAGACATGCTAAAGAATAGTGGAAGGCTAGTGTGGCCATGTAGAGTTGTGTGGTCTTGTTAAGGTTAGTGTAGCCATGTGAGGTCTTGTCACGCAGAGCAGCACATGGTTCATGGAAGGCAATGGTAAACCATTCTGAAGCAATTAAACTCCCAAGAGACATAACTTGTATCTATTATACGCCTATTAATACACATGAAACATACAGCTTATCCTCACATCCTTGAGTTAACATTTTCTTCCAAACACTAAAGTTTGTAAAGAATTTCTTCCAAACACTAAAGTTTATAAACCATTTTCTTCCAAACACTAACGTTTTTTGTTATGGCTCAAAGACCACAATACATGATAAGTGCACATCTCAATGGTGAGATATATGGATGTCCCATCACAGGTTTCAATTTTCGGGATACGGAAATGACTAGGTTTTTAATTGATAGAAGGTCAAATTTTTTGCATTTGAAAGCCAGGTTAGAAAAGAAAATGCAGTGCGGTCCAGTTGGGCAAATCATATACAAAAACCCTATGTTTTTTGACGGGCATGACCAATGCAACATCTAAAAGGAATGCCTAGGGGATGTTACCGAGTGGAACTGGATAGGAGTTGGTGTGACTGTGGAAAGTTTCAGGCATTTCGTATGCCTTGCTCCCATGTTATAGCAGCCTGTTCTAAGGCCCGGCTGGACCCAACCAACTATCTCCCTGTTCTTCACCAAGTCACTACTCTATGCAATATCTATGACATTAGCTTTCAAGTGGTAGCAAGGGAGGACTATTGGCCTCCATATGAAGGCGAGATTGTGTGGCATAATGATTTGATGCGAAGAAATAAAAAGGGTCGCCCTAACAACACCCGTATTCGAACGAAGATGAATGCAGCAGACAAAATGGTGAAGTTATGTGGTTTTGCCGCTAATCAGGCCACAATCGTACCAAGTGTCCAAATGTGGGCTCTAGCACAACATCATAGTTTCAACTGTAAACTTGTCTATTTATAATAACAACAAATTTTATTTCATTGATGGCATACCTAATTGATTACAACGACATAACAGAACATAACTTAATAGTTAAACATCAACAAATAACAACGACATAACCTAATACCAAATCAGAAAATAACATCAACATACAGAGAATAAACAACCCAGCGCATCAACTTATATAGGAAATTACAACCATCAAGTTAATTTTCTTTGGACTCATCATCATCATAAGGACACTAGCATCATTTTGCACTTTTCTCCAAGTGCGGGTGACTCCATTTAGACCAGACTCCTCAACCTGCCTCTCAATCTTCATGATCTTTTCACCTGTCTCAAATTCTCCTTCTAGCCAGCGGTAAAGTTCCCTATGCAAATGCTTTAACGTCTGCGTGTTCCAGAGTATCATCTTCATCGGAGGCTTGACAGCTGAGAATACAACTAGGGCATTTCTTTTCATCAGTAGAAATTCTGGAAACAGTTCCTCTGGTGCTGATGATGATGACGACGGACGAGGATTTAACCACTCAGACAAGGTGGCAGAGGAGAGATTAGGATATTGGTGAGGGAAGGGAGGAAATTAGGGTTTTAGTGAGGAGTGTGGTGTAATAACAGATGAGGGTATACCCTTATTTATAGGCACATGATACCCTATTAAATAATAAAATTTATTAAATTTAAAAAAAAATCACATTTTCAACGTTAAAAAAAACTATAAAAAAAAGGGTTGAACTGAGGCGCCATATGGTATGGCGCCTCCCTTAGAAAGCTAGGACATCCCATTTTGCCTGTGTCACCATATGGTATGGCTTTTGGCATATCCTTTTGCCTAAGGCGCCATATGGTATGGCGCCACCCTATATTATTTTTTTTAAACCCCGTCATTTTGATACATTATTTGATACATTATTTAAAACATACGTTATTTTTGTATATTTTTTGAATAATAGTGTTGCTCTAAAAAAAATTCTCAGTTTCTTATCTTTGGATGTGAAGTTCAAATTTAAGGATGACCCTAACAAAAAAATGGATTGACCAAATGTAGTGTCACAAACAATGATCTATTATTTTAGCCTTCTCAAAGTATTTAGAAAAAAAAAACTTATTCCTTTATTTATAATGTAGCCTTTGGTGGGTCTGCTGTTGTTTAAAATATGCCACCCTAGGATTTTGGACCTATGAGAAAACGAAAAGTCTTTTCCGCATGGTTGCTAAGGGTATAGGTGCTAGGTCCTGCCTATTTCCTTTTTTTATATTGGTGAATTCATATTTGAGAGTCGTGTTTCTTAGAGCATCTCCAACCGTGAACCTATTTTTGGGTTATTTGTGAGACCTATTAAGCCACGTCAGCTTGAAGCAACTCAACTAGTTTTTCACTCCAATGGTGCAACTCTGAAGAACTCATATTGGGTCCCACAACTTTACTTTATATATTAATATTTTATTCATATTAAATTTTATATTAATTAAAATAATAATTTAAATTATTTAAATTAAATTTGATATAAATTAAATAAAATTAAAATTAAACTTATAATTTAAAATGATAATTAAAATTAATCTCAAATACTTGATATATAATTAAAAACAATAAAAATAAATAATATCACATAATTAATCAAACTTAAATTTCATCATCTTCATGTCCAAAACGTTCCCAAATATATTCGACTAGATCTCCTTGAAGTTTACGATGAACTTGTTTTTCACGAATACTTGCTCTTCTTTGTAGTCTTGTTGCAAGATTCGGATGAGGACCGCTAAATGTTTCAGTTGTTGAGTTGTTGATATCCACATTATCATAAGAGTAATCAAAATTACCTCCATATGTATGTCGTTCGTCTTCCACAATCATGTTGTGCAATATGATGCAAGCATATATGGTATGCTTGATGGTGTCCATGTGCCAGGCACGCGCTGGGCCACGTATAATTGCAAATCGAGATTGAAGCACTCCAAATGCCCGCTCCACATCTTTTCTAACAGATTCTTGATGTTGAGCAAATAATTTTTTCTTTTCTCCCTGTGGCATTGGAATGGTCTTGACAAATGTAGCCCACTCGGGATATATACCATCTGCTAAATAATACCCCATATTATATGGTGTCCCATTGATTGTATATTGCACATTGGAAGCACGTCCTTCCAAAATATCGTTAAACACGTTGGATTGGTTTAGCACATTAATGTCATTGTTTGAACATGCAATACCAAAAAAAGCATGCTAAATCCATAAGTCTTGTGATGCCACTGCTTCAAGCATGATTGGGGGCTTACCATGATCACCTCGACAAAATTGTCATTTCCATGCAACAGGACAATTTTTCCATACCCAATGCATACAATCGATGGAACCCAACATACCTGGATAGCCATGTGACTCTCCCATTTGTAAAAGATGTTCAACATCAGTGTTGTTAGGCTTTCTCAAATACTCAGCCCCAAATACAAGATTCACGCCCTTAACGAATCTTTGTAAGCACTCAATTGAAGTGCTTTCACCGATTCGAACATATTCGTCTACAAGGTCAGCAGGAGACCCATACGCCAGCATACGAATAGCAGATGTACATTTCTGCAATGGTGAAAGACCCATTTTACCAGTTGCATCGACCCTCATTTGGAAATATTCATCATGATTTCCAAGGGCATCTACAATTCGAAGAAATACATGCCTATGCATTCTGAACCTTCTTCGGAATTGAACATCTGTGTATACTGGATTTTCTGAGAAGTAGTCATTGAATAATCGATTGTGCCCTTCTTCACGACCTCGATCTACCGTTGTTCTTCTCTTTGGCCTAGAGGAACTTCCAAATCGACGTTCATTCTGAAGTTGTTGTTCTTCATCACTGTCGTCCATAAATTCTTCTTCAACCAACTCCCAAAATTCTTGATCGTAATTGTCTGAATCCATTTAGTGAGTAAAGAATGAGAGAAAAATGAGAAGAATAAAATGAGAAGAATAAGATGAGAATGAGAGAACAATGACATAAGTGGTAGTATATATAATGGTTTGAATAACGGCTAGTTTGAATAACGGCTAGTTTGAATAACGGCTAGTTTGAATAATGGCTAGTTTGAATAACGGCTAGTTTGAATAACGGCTAGTTTAAATTAAAGTGGTTCTAATGACCATTTTACATAGGTGTTAATAAATTAAAGTGGTACTAATGACCATTTTACATAGGTGTTGATAAATTAAAGTGGTACTAATGACCATTTTACATAGGTGTTGATAAATTAAAGTGGTACTAATGACCATTTTACATAAGTGATACTAACTACATTCCATATTTTTTTTCATCTTATTACAATATTTTTCATGAATATCTCGTTGACTATCGTTCATAGTAGAAGTGTCTTTCATCATCATTTGCACTACCCTTAATTCTAGTTCGTCCTCCTTATCTTGCGCAAGTCTGTCCATTGTTATTGCTCTTTTATTCTTTGCATCTTGCGTTGCATTTGGAATTTCTGATGCCTTACCCTTCCTTTTTGCTGCTTTTTGTCCCATTGGACGCTCCATTGGTGATGATGAGTTAAACTCATAACTTGAATTTGTATTTGGGTTCTCCGATGATGCCCCACTAGCAGAAGCCTTTGTTATTTTTGCAGAACTTCCAATCGATTCTTCGACGATGCGCCATTTAGCTTCATCTTTTAACAATCGCCATACGTACTCAAGATTGAATATTGTACCTTGATCCTGAGCAAAAATAGCATGTGCATCTGCCATGACATCGGTCTCGAATGTCCCACTTTTCTTTCTTTAAGAGCAATTTTGTAACACCCAACAAATTTTTGAACCATGCCATTTATTCTATGCCATCGACATTTTAATTGTCCCCCTAACTTTTTCCCGCAATTGCCCACGATATTGGTTATAACTAGCAGCAATTCTTAACCAAAAACTCTCAGCCTTTTGATCAACTCCCACAATTGGATCCTTTGAAACATTGAGCCATGATTGGATAAGTAGTATATCCTCATCCCTTGTAAATTGCTCTCGAGATCTTTTTTTAACGACAACCCTTTCTTCTTTTTCAGTAGCAACTTGAGTAGAAAATTGTGGAACTTGAGTAGAAAATGGTGGAACTTGAGTAGAGAATTCCATACTATTAGAATTCATTTGAGGTATAGGATACATATTTGGATTGTTTGGTGACGGAAGAAATATGGCGGGATTTGTTGGCACCGGTGGAATTTGAGAATTTTGAGGATTAGGATTTTGATAATTTTGCATGTAATTGAAAAAAGCTTGTTGATAATGAAATGATTAGGATCCATTTGGCCTAAAAAATTGTAATTTGAAGTAAAAAGATGAAATTTTGAGTTAAATATTTTGTAAAAAAAATGCTAATGAGAAAAAACTGTTGAAAAAAAATTAAAAGTTTAGGAATAAAATGATGAAATTGTGAGAGAGAAATTTCAAATTGAAGAGAAAATAAAAGTGAGAGAAATTTGTGTTGATAAATTTTTTGAAACCAAAATTATATTTATAATAAAAAAAAGTTGAAAAAAAAAAAAGTAACTAGCCGTTGAACGGCTAGTTTTCAATTTAAAAAATAGGAAAAAGGTCATTTAGCCGTTGCTTGCCATTTATCCGTTGGCCACGCTGGGAAATGAAAATGAGAAAAAGTTGGTTGCCAGCGTGACGAACCCTTTCAACAACCCACCACTGGAGGTGGTCTTATGGTCTCTTATAAGAATTTGAGACATTCTAAACCCTATCATAGTGGAAGAAAGCTCTTTGGATAAGTAGTGTGTTTTAGTTATGGGTCCTTTGATCAATTAGGCCTCTAATCTAAAATATTGTGGACGTCAATGGTTTTTAAGTTTGGAGTTTAAACAATCTTGGCATCAAAGCAAATTATGTTACCAAACTCTTATAGAACTTCCACCTTTAAATCTTAACCATAGGGCTGAAAATGAGTCGAGTCGAGTTGAACTCGCCTTAACTCGGCTCGATTCGTTAAGAATTAGTTCAGCTCAAATTTTGGGTCGAGTTCGACACAAACTTTTTTTTAAGCACAAATTCGACTCGTTAAAAGTTCACGAACTATTTGGTTCATCTCGTTAGTTTCATATTGTTAGGTTCAGTTCACTTGCTTCACGAACTTAAAAGCTATTTTTTTAAGTTTATTTTATTTTTATATATTTGACATTTTAAATTAATATTTAAAAAAATATATATATTCAAATAAAATAAAAGTTATGAGTATGGAATTTAACTTCGTTTAAAAAATCTACTAATTTAAAAACTACACAACTTTCAAGAGACACATTTAAAAGTCTAATTCAAAAAACACTCAATTGAAGTTTAAATTTATCTCAAAAATCCATAATTTCATCAAATATTGAGGAAACTTACAAATTTAATGAAATAGTACACAAAAAATTATTAAAAATTAATACATTTTCATCACAGAATGATTACACCATTTGCAAACTTCATTACGCATGTTATTTTAAAAAATGTCATAATGTCTCCAACAAGGATGACTCTAAATGCAATTGTCGGCTTTATTGCCAGAACTAGTACATAAAGGGACAATATAGGGTTAAATTTTAGAGTAAATCTTTAAACCTACTCTTAAAAGTAACATAATCATTCTCATATATATAATCGAGTTGACTCATGAACCTAACGAATCGAGCTATGTATAGTTCAAGTTCAGCTCATTTAGTTAACGAACATAGTTTTTCACTCATATTCAGCTCATTTGGTTCAAGAACCTAGTTCAACGATTTAATTGTCGAACCGAGTTTCAAACTATTTTCGAGTTAGTTCAGTTCATTGTCAGCCCTACCTAACCACCTTTTTCTTTTGATTTACAAATGTTAGTTCCCCTAATAAATCTCTCTTTCATTCCTTCTAAAACCGCACCAATAATTACAAATGTGTTTGTTTAATTTGAATTTGAATTTTGGTGAATGGCCTTGAAAGGATGCCAAGTAAGTACTTACTTGTGAGGTAGGTTATTTAAAAGATTTTATTGAGTGAAGATTTGTTTTACTCTATGAGTAGGGCTGACAATGAATCAAACCAATTCAAAAATAGTTTGAACTTGATTTGATAATTAAATTATTAAATTAGATTCATGAACCGAAATCGCTGAATATGAGCAAAAAATTAAGTTCGTTGATTAAATGAACTGAACTTGAACTATATATAGTTCGACTCGTTAGGTTGATGAGTCAACTCAATTATACATGAGAAGGATTATATTGTCTTTAAGAATATGTTTAAAGATTTATTTTAAATCTTAGCCCTATATTTTCTTTTAATCTAACGGTGGAAAATATAGAGTGATATCTCATATGGCAGCAGATGTTTTTGTCGTTTTAATATCTACTGTGGCTTTGGAGTTAACCTTTAGCGGCGGGGGAAGAGTTATTGATTCATTTTGAGAGTTGTATAGTTTTTGAATTAGTAAATTTTTGAGATAAAGATAAATTCCAATCTAATATTTTTTTTTTTATCTCAATATTTTCTTCTTAAAAAAATATTAATTTAAAATGTCAAATACATTAAAAAAAATATACTTTAAAAATGACTTTTAAATCAATGAATCAAGTGAGTTGAACTTAACGAGATGAATTTAATTAGTTAAACCGAGTTGTTCGTGAACTTATAACGAATGGAATTTGAGCTTAAACAAAGTTCGTATCAAACTCGAAATGAAATTTAAGTTAAACTAATTCTTAATGAGTCGAGTCGAGTTAAAACAAGTTCGACTCGACTCAACTCATTTTCAACCTTATGACAAAAAACTATCAAACCCAATTTAGTCCTCACAAAAATAAATGTTAATTATTTTCTTTATACTTTGTTTGGTTGAAGAAAAAAGATAGAGAACAAAAATAAAATTAAAATAAATAATACATGGTATTACTATTAAATAGTTTGATATAAAAGAATGAAATATGTGTATTTATAAAGTGATAAAAAGATAATAAAATAGACATGTTATTGCAATAGAAAAATAAAGAAAAGAACAATATAAAAAATATATATATTTCGTAACAGTCATTTTTTCCAATAGCATTCTTATGGCTGTATAGACATGTTTGTAGGATGGGCTAAAGATAATGAGATTGCTTCAGCAATGGCATTTTTATGGCTGATATCGTGCTGGTGTTTATGGAGAACACGAAATAAAGTGATTTTTCAGGGAGAAGTGGTCGATGCAAAGAAAATACTGCAGGATGCACAGTTGTTTTCGTGGAATTGGAAGAAAAGAAAATCAAAGAAGGGGGCAGCGGGCAGCTGGTATGATTGGTATAAATCACCATTAGATTTCATTTGATTTTTTGATGTAAGTTTTGTAGGTCTGTATCAGAAAGAAGTAGTTTCTGATGTAGATTCTGGTTCAAATAGTTTCTGAACCTTCTTCATAGTGTGCATATTGCTTTGTTGATGTGGTGGGTATGTGAATGCATAGTCTATGTCCATGTGTATTTGGTTTACTTTGGACCATTTAAATGATTTTGAATGGATTTGATTATTGAAAAAAAAAACTGTCATTTTTTCCAAATAAATAATTTTTAAAATTGTTTTATTTATAAAAAAAAAGGTTTTTAGAATTATTTTTTAATTATTAAACTTTTTATTTTGAATCAAATTTTAAAATATATGGGACCGATAATAAAAATTAATGGTCTCAATTTTAAAAAAAATAAATAGAGATAAACAATCAAAATGACCATAATAAACCTCTATTAAGTAATTTTCTATACAATATTTTCTTGACCTTATTCTATTTGTATGATCAAAATATACTTTTGAAATATTTTATTTATAATTGTTTTGAAATTCAAAGAACTTTCAATTTCTGTTATTGCCATTACAAGTTTTCTTTTATTATTTCAATTTATTATATAACATTTTATTGACATTAAAAATTTTCTTTTATCATAACAATTTTATTGACATTAATATATTCATTTATAAAAACAAATAATGTCATTTTTTAAATAACTATTTCTTTTTTTCTTTTTTTTGAATAATAAGAAAATTATATTACCAAAAATCAATTTCGTACAACCGTCGATCTTCACGATCCAAACACACAACGACTAATTAAAAAAAAAACTATTTCTTTTTTGTCTTAAACCATACTATTAACTTATTAATTAATTTAATTTTAATTTTTTTTGTCTTTTGCTTTCTTTCCTCTCTAGTTTTATCATTAGTTAAACAAAAGTTAAATAATAAGGAATCAAATTATTTTAATTTATTTTTTAAAGATTAAAAGTTGTTTTTAATTATTTTGGGAACTAAATTGAATATTTATGTTTTGACTAAAATTGATATTCAATTTGTATTTTATTAGTATATAATCTCTTAAATTCACAATAAATAAAAATAGATAAATATTTTTGTTAAGAAAATTCAATTAATAATTATGTATGTAGATAGAGATGATAAAGAATCATGTTCAATTCATTTAATACATGGTGCGAGATTAAAATATTGGTTCTTGTTGGAAAATTATGTCAAGTATAAGGAGATGAATTTAAAAAAAATTCTTACGTCAAGTTCCACATTGTGTGTTAGTTAAAAAAACTCTTTAGTCTCACATTGTTTAGATTAGATTTATTTCCTTCCACACTTCATTATATAAGGAAATTCCTTGTTTCATTCTAAAATACACCAAAAACTAATTTTGAGTTTTTCCTTTCTCACTCTCATAACTCTGCGTCTTTCGAATTGTTGAAGCGTCAACTTCACCCCCCTTTCTTTCTACTCGTTGAATTTTCCGAGTATTTTCTTGAATTCTCTTTAGAGAATTATGTTAATTTCTCCTCGTTTGAGTTTAGAAATTATCAAGAATAATTTTTGGATTCTCTTTAAAGAATTATTCGAATTTCTCTTTGTTTGAGAAATCATTTTGAGTGGTTAAATGACCATTATTAAATTCTCTTTGGAGAATTATTGGAATTTCTCTTGGTTAAGGAGAAATTATTACGACTGGTTATTATACCAGATACTATGAGTGGTATTAACCATATTCGAATGGTCTTTGTACCATCAGAGGGTGTATTTCTAGACCGATTATCTACCATGCAAGTAGTAATCGTACAATATGGAACTGGGCTGTTTTATCCTGGAGGCGGCGCGGTAGTTCGACTGCTTTGCATAACTTTGGGCTTTGCCGCAAAACGTCTTAAAGAGAGCGACCTAGTCCGCGACTCGACCAGATATTTTCTTCTGCGGCTAATTTTCAAAATCGTGAAACAACAATTTTAAGATGTTTCATACTACCATGGCTATCGAAGAAGTTATTGGTACTTCTGCGGCGGTTGTCTCTGACAAATCGTTTAAGTATGAGGAAGTCACTTCAAATGCTGGCAACAAAATTTGCAATTTTTATGAAAAAGGGTTGCCAACGTTCTGATCGATGATATTCCTATTACTCCTTATGGATCAACCGATCAAATTAACGGTAAGAAATCTGTGGATCCATATGGAACACTTAATAGTGTTAAAGTTGAATTTGCTGCACAGATTAAAGCGAACGATTTCCAGCTCAGAAAATAAATTTCCTTATAGAAATAGAATGATTATCTCTACAAAATCATATTTTTGAATGGACTTGAAGATGATCTGCAATACTGCAAAATAGGTTAGAGAGGCTTTGCAAAAGAAGTATGACACCGAGGAAGCTGGAATAAAGAAGTATATCGTTAGCCGCTACCTAAAGTATCAGATGGCATAAATCAAAGGTGTGTGGAGGCTCAATGTTATGAACTTCAAAAGTTTTTCTTATAAGATCATCACAAAAGATACGTGTTTAGATGAACAATTCCAAATTGCTTTTATTATTGATAAATTGCACCTAGTTTGAAAGCTTTTAAAAATTATGCTTCACTACAAAATAAAAGAATTTTTAATTGAGAGTCTGATTATTCGCCTTCGAGTTGAAGAAGAATCTCGGAGACAAGATCAAAAAGAAAAGTCTTGGTTGCTTCAAATAACAAAAAGAAATTCGGTGTATTTTGGCAAATGATTAAAGAATCAAAAGTGTAATATTGTGAACCGAATTAAGAATGAGAACCCTTTAAGGGTCAGAATTACTCCAATTGATAGGGAACAATTACCACCATAAAGAAATGACACTGGAAAACCAGGTCATATGATTAAGAAATGAAAGATCGAGTTTAAACCTTGTGTTTCTCCTAATGCATAGATTAACCTGATTGATGATCAATTTATTGTTTTGATCACTAAAATCAACATGATTGGTGAATCTGATGGTTGGTGGATGGACATTGGCTCTTCTTGTCATGTCTGTTATGACCGTGCAATGTTTAAAACATTCACAAATAAGAAAGTGTTGTTGGGAGTTGTCCACACCACTAATGTTGTTGGCATTGAAGAAGTGGAATAGTGTCCACCTCTGAAAAGACTTTAATCTTGAAGGATGTCATGTATACTTCAGAGATTATAAATAATCTTATTTATAGTTTTCTTCTAAATAAGACAAGGTTTAGTTAGTCTATTGGGGTAGATTTGTAAACAATCACTAAAAATGATATTTTTATGAAATTACTATGTTTAAAATTTTTGTTAATGAAATTGAAATTCAATTTAGTAACAAGATTAAGATACTTCATAGTGATAGGGGAACTGAATATTGTTTCAGTTTATTTAATTATTTTTATATTAAACATGGAACTGTACATGAAACGACTGCTCTATATTCTCTTGAAATGAATGGTAGAGCAGAAAGAAAGAATAGAACTCTTAGTGAACTTGTTGCAATTATGATGAATTCTGGCGCTGCACCTCACTGGTGGGGGAAATTTTATTGACTGTTTGCTATGTCCTGAAAAGAGTTCCCAAGTCAAAAAGTAAGATCTCACCTTATGAGATATTAAAGAAAAGACAACCAAACTTGTCTTATTTGAGAACTTGGGGCTGTCTGGCTTATGTCAGAATTCCGGATCCGAAACGAGTTAAACTCGCTAATAGAGCCTATGAATGTGTATTCATTGGGTATGCAGCAAATAGTAAAGCATATAAGTTTTATGACCTAAATGCAAAAGTGATCATAGAATCAGATGATGTTGAATTCTATGAAGACAAATTTCCCTTCAAATCGAGAAATAATGGGGGCACTCAATCGAGTCACATCCCTGTGATAAGAAGTACAGAAAATGACAATGTAGAAACAAAACTTCGACGAAGTAAAAGATTAAGAGTTGTTAAAGATTATGGGCCCGATTATGCGGGTTATAATGTAGAAGAAGATCCAATAAATATTCAAGAATCCTTGTCATCTTTGGGTGCAGATTTATGGCAAGAAGCTATAAATGATGAGATAAAATCTCTAGATTCCAACAAGACCTGACACTTAGTAGACCCGCCTCCTGGCTGCAAATCAAACGATTGTAAATGAGTTTTGAAAAAGAAAATAAAACCTGATGGAACTATTGATAAATACAAGGTCCGCCTTATAGCCAAGGGATTTAGATAAAGAGAAAATATAGATTTCTTCGACACCTTGTTTTCTAGTCACTAGAATTACATCCATTAGAGTACTATTTTAGTAGCTGCTATTTATAACTTAACAGTACACTAAATGGATGTTAAAACAACTTTTTTAAATGGTGACTTAGAAGAAGAAATCTATATGGAACAACCGGAAGGGTTTGTGATCCATGGACAAGAAAACAAGGTCTGTAAGTTAGATAAGTCTTTGTATGGTCTAAAACAAGATCTAAAGCAATGGCATGCAAAGTTTGATAATTTAATGATATTGAATGGGTACAAAGTGAATGAAAGTGACAAATGCATTTATTACAAATTTTAGAATAGCATTTGCACTATCATATGTCTCTATGTAGACGATCTACTCATATTTGGATCAAACATTCAAACCATTAATGATGTGAAATCAATGTTGTGCAACAACTTTGATATGAAAGACCTCGGAGAAGTGAGTGTGATTCTTGGTATCAAGATCACGATATTCGAGGAAAGAACTTCTTTGGATCAATCATACTATGTAGACAAGATCTTAAAGAAATGTAAATACTTTAACTGTAAACCGGTGTGCACACCATATGATCTAAGTGTGAAACTATTTATGAACACTAGTGAAAGTGTCAAACAAACAGAATATGCGAGCAACATTGGCAGTCTTACGTATGCCAATGATTGTACTAGACTCAACATTGTGAATGTCGTAGGATTGTTTTGCAGGTTTACGAGTAGATCGAGTAACGAGCACTGACAAGCTATCGAGCAGGTCATGAGGTACCTTAAAAGGACCATGGACCTCAGCCTACATTACCAGAGATTTCCTGCTATACTAGAAGGATACAATGGTGCAGATTGTAACACTTTATCAGATGATTCCAAAGCTACTAGTGGTGATATATTTAGTATAGCTGGAGGAGCTGTATCCTAGAAATCAAAGAAACAGACTATCCTTGCTCAGTCCACAATGGAGTCTGAGATGATAGCACTAGCCACAGCTAGTGAAGAAGCAAGTTGGTTAAGAGGCTTGCTAGTAGAGCTCCCTCTGTTGGAGAAACCTATGCCAGTTGTGTTAATCCACTGCGATAGTACCGCGACTATTGTAAAAATTGAGAACCGTTATTATAATGGTAAAAGATGTCAAATTAGAAGAAAACACATCACTGTTAGAGATTGTATCTCTAAAGTAGTTGTAAGAGTGGATCATGTACGCACTGATGAAACCTTAGAAGATCTTTTGACGAAAGGATTAGCTAGAGAGAAAAGTCCATAATATATCAAGAATATGAGGCTAATGCCTATAAAGAAATGAGTTTTTCATAATGGTAACCCGACCTAGATGACTGGAGATCCCAAGAAATAGGTTCAATGGGTAATAACAAGTCGTGAGCAATATGAGATGATCATGCAAGTGAAGCATGAATCCTGAAGTAATAAGAGGATGAGATAATAGAAACTCTTAATGAGATCTATATTCTGTATGAGGGAATACCTAGGCTACAAGAGTACTTTTAATAGACTCACCTATGTGTTAGACGAAGGCAATTGATCTAGAAGAGGGGTTGAATAAATCACTTCTTTTTAAATGTGAGTCAGCGCTAAAATTTGTTTTTAAAATTATTTTGCCGAAGCAGCCGAGGATAATTCGTCTACACGAACCGAGTTACTGAGAGGATCGGATATACGTAAGCCAAATGGAACGAAAGGCTCGAAGAGAAAAAAAAGAATCGCAACTTAATAATTAATCAATTTTCCAAAAAGCACTTAATACGGTGCAATCTCCAATGAGCAGTAAAAAATTAAACCAAACTTGACAATATATCAAACACCTCGCAAGCGTTCAATTTATCGAGCACTTGGAGTGCATAAAACTCCAAGCTAAACCTTCTATGATAGTTGATGCCGAATTTTCACTAAACAACATCCAAAATGATTGTGCAGAGGTTTTCAAATTAATTTTCTGCACTAAACTATACCAGAATTTTTCGATCGATTGAACAATCACAAGCGTAAATAATTCGAAATATAAATGAGATAAGGAAAGAGAAACGACACCAGGTTTGTTTAGGCAGTTCCCCTTTCGTCCTCGCTTCGGGTACGTTTTCCCCCAATTCTAAAACTAGAATTGAGATATCTATAACTTGTTTGCAAATGTTTTTACAAGAGAAAACTTAGCTATCCCACACTTAAGAAACTTCGTTGATGCAAATACTTTGTCTTCTCTTCCCTTGATTCAAGTCGAATCAAGTGCCTCGAACTTGTTGGAAGAACCTCCGTTTACTGTTACTAGATTGCAAGAACACACAGGTCTTCAATCACCTTCACTCGGCTGATTCGAATCCACACACAGTTTGATCCCTAAACCTTGTTACATAATCCTCCGGTTAACGCTACTAGATCGACAAAACCCACCGTTCTTCGATCACCTTCGCTCGGCTGAATTCAATGCACACAAGATCTGATCCAAAAACCCCCAAATCCAATTGATCTTGGAGGACAAAATGAAGGTGTGAAAAACACAAGAAAAGGGGGGGGGGGGGGTTGAATTGGTTTTTCAAAATAAAGTTATTTCTTTTATGAAAACTTTTCTTTATAAGACTCTTTCGTTTATCAATAAAAACCTTTTTGAATCACAACACGATAACACGTTATGTTTATACTAGTTCACTTGAGAAACACTCAAGTTAGTCTAGTCCACCCGCCAAGGTGATTTCGCCTCTCTCAACGAGGTCTTAATCCACTATTCAATCAAAACAGTACAATACACTAGCCAAAATGTGGTGACTAACACAACCTCTAAAACTCTCAAGTTTTAGACTTCTCAAGTAATACAACCTCACAGGTCTTACTCAAGGAACAACCTCTAAGACTACACGTCCTAGACTTCTCAAGAAATACAACCACACGGTCTTTCTCAAGGAACACAAACCTAAGTTTGAATAAATTTCGTTTACAAACAAGTGCTTCTATACAAGTTGATAATGTAAACAAGTTTTGACCAGAAAAGACTTAAGAAAGATTTCAGATGGAAAGAATATTGCAGTAGCATTCGTGTGTGTCTTTCTTAAAGTCTTTTGCTTCCATTTATAGCCGTGTAGAAAGAGCCGTTGAAATGTAATCATGATAGCTTAACTAGGCTGGCGGCTAGAAGCGTGAGGACAGATAAAAACTTTTGCATGCTACGTCTCCTGTTTTTGTCAAAATATCTTTGATTGTACCGTTGCACTGTTACCGAGATATTTTTGCTTTGTATTGAGGTACAACTGTACTAAGTAGCTTTGTCTTCTTGGCTTTTCAACTTCAGAGGCTTTTTACGAGCATGAGTAAGTAGGGAAAACATCGCTCGGTTCTTGAGATTATCAAGTCTTCAAATCTTCAGAGCAGCGTCCTCAGAGTCTTCAGCACTTGGTCTTCAGAACCTTGTTCGCTTGATGCGTTGTCTTCATATCTTCAGAGGCTTATGATAGTATTTGGTTGAAGCATGAGTAGAGACTTAATTTAGGTCTTCAGAACCTTGATTAGAGAGCTTAAGTCTTCAGCATCTGGACTTCGTTCGATCAGAACCTATGTCTTCAGATCTTCAGAGCTCGTTCTCTTTTCCTTTTATATCAGACTCTTGAGAGCTTCTTATTATCTTAAAATGAGTTCTGCTTTTCAAGAGTGTAGGCGGAGTATTTTCCTTTAAGCATTGTGTTCGCGCCAATTTACAGAAGCATAAACTGTTTGTTAAGTTCTCACAAATAACAAACATTAGTTGTACAAAATTATTCATACATAAATACTCATTTGATATCATCAAAACTTAGTGATAAAATTGCATAACCAAATCTTGTTCTCACAATCTCCCCCTTTTTGATGATGACAAAACTATGTATTTTGATGACACAATTTTGATATATATAATGCAGGGAAAATAATAGATTCTAAAGATAGCTTATCCTTCATATGAAGTGCTCCCCCTGAGTCTTAGACTTGATGAATTTCTGTGCTTGGGCCCCCCTTGACTTTAATAAGTCATGAGATCTTAGTCTTGATTCTCTTTTCAGCAGAGTTCTGATTTTCTTAATGAATCTTGATTTGGATCAGAATTCCTGAAAAAGAAAAAACACTCTAACAGAAATAGCAGTTTATCTGTTAGCATGTAAACATCGTTGTTTTTCAGAGATTAGTGGTGAAAGGGTGAAAAACAAAGATCTAAAGTCTTAAAGACAACAAAGACATAAGAATTAGGTGCATCCAGAGGACATCTTTGTGAGCAAGCCTTTAAGTTTTTGTATGATTGCAAATTGTGTGATATGCATGATATAAGATTTGTATGCATGATTAGTTTGTACATACACATGATTTCATACCTACTATGATTTAAAAGACAATGCAAATTGATTCATATCATCATTGTAATCATAAAAACGTTTTTCCCTATGTATGCATCGATTCATACGTGGCTTGTATCGACACATACCTTTGATAAACTCACAAAAAAACCGTTTTGCTTCAGTATGTATCGATTCATACGACACTTGTATCGATACATGATCCTTTGTAACTAGGGTATGTATCGACGCATACGCATCATGTATCGATGCATGATTTACTTCTCATTCTGAAATAATTTTGCTTCAGTATGTATCGATTCATACGATACTTGTATCGACACATGTTCCTTTGTAATTGAGCTATGTATCGACGCATGTGCATCATGTATCGATGCATGATTTATTTTACATACTGAAAATTAACAGGTACAGTATGCATCGATGCATACAACCATGTGTCGACTCATGCATGTGTTATACTCACTATGTATCGACGCATACGACTCTTGTATCGATACATAGAGCTGTTTGTTGCTTTTAACCGTTTCTGTTTTCATATATAAGTGTTATGACAGTTCAGTTTGGAGGTAGAATTCTGGTTAGAGTGAAAAAGTGCAATCAAAGCAAAAGACAAGTTTGGTGTGCATGATTTTTCAAGAGCAGTGTTAGAAACCTGAAAGAGACTTTGTCTTCATCATCTTCTCAATCTCGTTAATTCAAGAACATCAACACATAATCATTTTTGTTCTTCGGATTAAGGGATCTTTGAGATAACGTTCAGTGGTACGATCATTGATCTAGCTGAGTTGAAGATACAAAGGGGGTTTCGAGGAAAAACCATTTGGTTTGTCCTTCAAGAACGGGTGTGTTCTTGAGGGTTTGTTAGTCACGATTGCAGAACAGATTCAGCCGCAGCGTAGGGTTTGGAAATCTGGAGATTTCGCAAACAGGTCGTGGAACCGGTGAATTGTCTGTATTTCTTGCAGGAAAATTCTTGATCAAGCTCAGATCAAGTGAAGGTTCATACAATAGGAAGATCTTGGGGTTTAGATTTCTGGATTTGTATTGTAACCTTGTAAAGAACGAATTCAGCATTATTGATATAACAGGTCTCAATTTCATTTTGAAATTGAGAGGGAGACGTACCCACACGCGAGGACGGAAGTGGGGAACTTCCTTACCAAATCTCTGCGTATCGTATTCTATCTTTATCTCTTTACGCTTTCAACAATTTTGTGATTAGTTTGGTGTGTTGCGTATTAAAGTTTCAAGATACAATAGTGGTACGAAAATCTTTGTCAAAATCACCATTATTGTTAATCGTTGAATGCATACACGCCAAGTGTTTGACAAAATTGTTTGCTGTGTTTTTGTTCATTGGAAACAGTCTTTGTATGATAAGTGCATTTGAGTCGATTCATATCTGGTGTTAATATATCTTTGTCATCCTAATAAATCCAGCATAAACTCGTGTGTCCGGTTTTCTAGTAGCTGGTTCAGAATAGACGGAAGTCGATTCGGGATCATAATTTTTCCGCTAACTTGAAAGACTCTGATAAACTTTTTTAAATCCTTGAGTTTCAAGGAGGTGATCTATTCACCCCCCCTCTCGATCACTAGCCACACCGTCTAACAAGTGGTATCAGAGCGCCGGTTCGCTGGTGCTTTGTGGCTGCTTGTAACGATATGGATTCTGAACCAAAGGGGGCGTATAATAGAGCGTCTGTTTTCAACGGTGAAAATTATGGCTACTGGAAAGACTGCATGCGAGTTCATATAAATTCTGTGGATAGGAATGTGTGGGCTGCCATTCAAAATGGTCCTTTTCAAATTACTATGAGAAATGAGGCTGGCGCCATAGTTCCTAAACCAGAAGATGATTACGATGAGAAAGATGAGAAAAAGTGGTCGAGTGATTGGAGAGCTCGAAATATGCTAATTTCAGCACTTAGTGCTGATGAGTATTATCGGGTATCCCATTGCTCGACAGCTAAAGAAATGTGGGATGCTTTAGAAATTGCCCATGAGGGTACTACTGAAGTAAAACAGTCCCGTATTAACACACTTAATCAAGAGTTCGAGCTCTTTCGCATGAAACAAGGAGAATCTATCTCTGACATGCAAAAGAGATTCGTTCATCTCATAAATCGGTTGAATGCACTTGGAAAACCTGTTTCCAATGAAATAGCCACTAATAAAATTCTGAGGTGTCTTAGCAGGGAATGGCAACCTAAAGTAACAGCTATTAAGGAAGCCAACGACCTCACGACGCTTACTATTACAACTTTATTCGGCAAGCTGGAAGAATATCAGCAAGAACTGGAAAGTCTCGAAATATTTGAGAAAAAGAGTAAAAAGGAAAAGAATAAAGACAACGAGAGTGAGAAGAAGCCAATAGCTCTTGTGGCCTCTAACTCAAAGTCCTCACAAAAAGAGCAAAGCGACAATGATTCAAGTAGTGATGAAGATTCGGGTGATGAAGAAATGGGACTTTTTGTTAAGAGATATAATAGATTCATTCGAAAGAATGGAATCCAGCATTCCGACAAGAATCTCATTAAGTTTCGAAGATAATCTGTAGAGTCAAAACAGGAAGAGAATAAGAAGCATAGAGTAAAAGGATCGTGTTTTAATTGTGGTAAATCTGGACATTATAAAACAGAATGCCCTATGAAGAAAAAGGACAAAGGAAAAGCTCAACCAAGAAGGTCAAATAAACAAAGAAGAGCTTACATAGCATGGGAAAGCGATAGTGACTCATCAAGCTCACAAAGTTCAAATGATAGTGATGAGACAGGAAATCTGTGTCTTATGGCTCACACCAAAAATCAGTCCTACCACAAGAAGAAAATCAACGATAAGAAAGTAAGACAAGCCTACTATAGTAATGTCTCCTCTATGTCTTTTTCTGAACTGAAAATCGCTTTTGAAAAACTGCATAACGAAGCTGTAGATGCTTTCAAAAGATTATCTTCCGATAAACAAATTTTTTCATTCTTGGAAGGTAAAGTATACAAAGCTGAAAAAGATTTAGAAAGCTTGAAAGCTAGTATTGCAGAAAATTCAAAAGATATTAATGTTAACGGATGTAGTAAAGTTAGGTATTGTGAAGCTTGTCATATTTGGCAACAAGAGGTTAAAACTCTTAAAGTCAAATTGGAAAAAGCTTTACAACCCAAGGTGACTTACGTCGTTGATTCTAGGTTGTTTAAGAAGTCATTAAATCCACCATATGCAAAATACTCCTTTATTCCAAAGGGTTTAATGATCAAAAATAAACAAATACATCATCGTGGCTTATGTCACTATTGTTGTCATACTGGTCATACCATTGAAAAATGCAAGTTTAGGAGATTTCTTGTTCCTAAAGGCATTTATCAATGGAGGCCTAAAGGCAACCATGTTACAACTTACCCACATGGACCCAATGAAAATTGGGTACCTGTTTCTCTCTTTTGATATTGTAGGATGAGTGTCTTGCATCCGTAGATAGAAGATGGTTTCTAGACAGCGGGTGCTCAAGGCACATGACGGGTGACATATCGCTTTTTATAGACTTCAAAGCAAAGAAGAAGGGATATGTTACTTATGGAGACAATAACAAAGGAGCTATACTTGGCAAAGGTAGTGTAGGTAATCCCTCTACCACTACTATTTCTGATGTCCATCTAGTTGAGGGGCTTAAACACAATTTGTTAAGTATTAGTCAATTGTGCGACAAGGGTTACAAGGTTTCTTTCACAAAAACTTGCTGCACAATTGAACATACTGAACAGAATATTGTGTTTAAGGGTGTAAGAGTAAACAATATCTATATGCTTGATCTTTTTGATGTACCTTTAACAAGCTCTAAGTGTCTAGTTGCCTTGAATGATGATTCTTGGCTTTGGCACAGACGCTTAGCGCATGTTAATTTCGATTTGCTTAATAAGGTCGTATCTAAGGATCTAGTAGTCGGTCTTCCAAAGATAAAATTTTCAAAAGACCATCTATGTGACGCGTGCCAAATGGGAAAGCAAACAAGGGTATCTTTTAAATCCAAAAATGTAATTTCAACTTCACGACCCCTTGAGCTTCTCCATATGGATCTCTTTGGACCTTCTAGGACAAAGAGTCTAGGCGGAAACTATTATGGTTTAGTAATCGTTGATGACTATTCTAGATTTACTTGGACTATATTCCTTCATAGCAAAGATGAAACGTTTTCCGCTTTTAAGAGTTTTGCAAAACTGTCCCAAAATAAAATGAATTCTAAAATAGTTACAATTCGAAGCGATCATGGAGGAGAATTTCAAAACTATCTCTTTGATAAGTACTGTGATAAGTATGGTATTGAGCATAACTTTTCAGCTCCTCGAACTCCACAACAGAATGGCGTTGTGGAGCGCAAAAATCGCGTTTTAGAAGAGCTGGCAAGAACAATGCTAAATGAGGGTGGATTGCCAAAATATTTTTGGGCTGATGCAGTTAGCACAGCCTGTTATGTTCTAAACAGGATTCTAATTCGCCCTATTTTAAATAAAACCCCTTATGAGCTTTTAAAAGGAAGAAAGCCAAACTTATCACATCTTCACGTATTCGGTTGTAAGTGTTTTGTTTTGAATAATGGTAAGGAAAAACTTGGGAAGTTTGATGCAAAAGCGGATGAAGGTATTTTTCTTGGTTATTCACAATCAAGTAAAGCATATAGAGTGTATAATAAGCGTTTACTTTCCGTTGAAGAATCTGTTCATGTCTCTTTTGATGAGTCTTATCCGAAAAATGTCGGAAAAGGTATTTCTTTTAATGACACAGGTATATCTACAGAAGACATACTCAAAGAAGTTGTTTCGGAAACTGATCAGTCCAAAACAGAAGACAATGAGGAGGAGGAAGATACCAGTCATGTCAAAGATAAGGAAGAAGGACAAACTGAAGTGAATGTCCTTCCACCAACTTGGAGATCTTCAAAAGATCATCCTATTGACAACATCTTGGGAGACATTTCAAAGGGAGTCATGACTCGTTCTAGGATAAGTAATTTCTGCTCTCACTTCGCTTTTGTTTCACAAGTAGAACCTAAAAATGCCAAAGAGGCCTTGATTGATGAATTTTGGCTAATGGCCATGCAAGAAGAGCTTAATCAATTTAAAAGAAATGACGTTTGGGAACTTGTTCCTCGTCCGCGAGATCATCATATCATAGGTACTAAATGGGTTTTTAGAAATAAGCTTGATGAAAACGGAGTGATAACTAGGAATAAGGCACGTTTAGTGGCACAAGGGTATAACCAAGAGGAGGGCATAGACTATGAGGAAACTTATGCTCCAGTTGCTCGCCTCGAAGCTATACGTCTCTTGCTTGCTTATGCGTGTTCTAGAGATTTTAAGCTTTACCAAATGGACATAAAGAGTGCGTTTCTAAATGGTGTCCTAAATGAAGAGGTATACGTCTCACAACCTCTGGTTTTGAGAATGCTGAATATCCAGATTATGTTTACAAATTAAAACGAGCTTTGTACGGTCTTAAGCAAGCCCCTCGGGTTTGGTATGAAAGACTTAGCAAATTTCTACTTGATCATGGATATTCAAGAGGTAAAGTGGATACCACCCTCTTCATTAAACACAAGGGAAAACACATTCTTTTAGTTCAAGTTTATGTAGACGATATAATTTTTGGTTCAACTAACATACACTTGGTCGAAGAGTTTTCAAAAGTTATGCAGGGTGAATTTGAAATGAGTCTTATGGGGGAGCTTAATTTCTTCCTCGGTCTCCAAATAAAGCAGCTTGATGAGGGTACAGCTGTGAGTCAAACAAAATACTGCAGAGAGCTGCTCAAGCGCTTTGGAATGAACGACTCAAAATCAATAGACACACCTATGCCTACCAACGGAAATCTAGATAAAGATGAACACGGTAAGAGTGTAGATGTCAAACAGTATAGATATATGATTGGGTCTCTCTTGTATCTTACTGCGTCTAGACCTGACATCATGTTTAGTGTCTGCATGTGTGCACGATATCAATCGAATCCTAAAGAGTCACACTTGAAAGCTGTCAAGCGCATATTTAGATATCTTCATGGAACATCTAAGTATGGGCTCTGGTATTCAAAAGGAAGCTATTGTAGCTTAGTAGGTTACTCCGATTCTGATTTTGCTGGCTGCAAATCAGATAGGAAAAGTACTAGTGGTACATGTCACTTATTTTCAAACTCTTTGGTCAGTTGGCATAGCAAGAAATAGGTGTCTGTCGCATTGTCAACTGCTGAGGCTGAGTACGTTGCAGCCGGTAGCTGTTGCGCTCAGATCTTGTGGCTGAAGCAACAACTACAAGATTTCGATATTCAACTCAAATGCATTCCAATAAAGTGTGACAACACCAGTGCTAAATCTTACTAAGAATCCTGTTTTACACTCACGCACTAAACACATAGAGATTAGGCATCACTTTCTTCGCGATCATGTTGAAAAAGAGGACGTTGTATTTGAGCATGTTGATACTAAAAACCAACTTGCTGACATTTTTACTAAACCATTAGCAACGGAACCGTTCTTCAACATTCGTCGTGAATTAGGGATTTTAGATCTCTCCTCATCGATGTCTTAAGCATGTTGGTCCTTATTTATATATATATCTCACTTTGGCTGTTAAGCTTTGTTTTTAGACATCACTCAGACTCCATAAGGTTTCATCAACAGAGGTAATATCATTCCTTTCTAAAATCTCTTTGGAACGTTGTGATTAGTGTATGGTAGAAAAAATTCGTTAAGATCGTTTATATGTATTTCATTGCATATGTTGTTTGAACATTAACGTTTGATTCATGAATTGTACTTGAGCATCATTATCATGACATCATCTATACTGCATTGACTCAAGAGCTGTTCACAGGTTTCTAACTCAACAGGTAGTCACAAATCAGTTAAAACATGTTTTAGCATCAAGTATGTATCGATACAACAAGAACATGTGTCGACACATTAGAGTTTCCGATCGATACATTCGTGATATGTGTCGATTCATGTCTTTTCATTTTCAATTTTTTTAAAACTTGTTTCAGTATGTGTCGATGCATCCGTGCTTTGTGTCGACACATAGGACACTTTCAAAAACAAAAATTTCGCGATATGAATCGATCCATACCCTTTGTATCGATACATACTGTTTCTTTTACAATAAATGCATGTTCAAATCAGTTGTGGATCGACACATTAGCTAATTTTAAAGGGATAATTCACTCTAACCTCTCTTCTCCTCTCATACCCACACGACTAACCCTAACCTTCTCAAACATCTTCATCTCCAAAACCCTAATTCACATCTTAACCCCTCTACAATTCATCACCATGCCTCCCAGAATTATACCGGCTAGACAAAGAGGAAAAGGAAAGGAACCCATTGGGACGTCTGGTCAGTCTCCACAACCTCCAGAAATCCCTCCCAGTGCTCTCACTCTTCTTCATCCTGCCATCGCTGAGGAGTTTGAGACCTCTTTCAAAACAAGGTTAGTTATGAAACCTCATGTCTTTGATAAAACTGATGCATCTGCCCTCCATCTCAACGATGTCGTTGATTTATTGAAGGCACAAACCCTTGGTACATTTTTGGCCATAAATGATGCCTATCATGAGGATTTTATTCGTATATTTTATGCTGGTCTGTAAACTGGTAGAGGCTATATGTTCAGATGCTCAATTGGCACCAAAACTTACACTTTTGAAGCCACTGATTGGGAGAAAGTGTTTCAAATTCCGCTTGGGGTGCCTGGACTGAAAAAATGGCATGACCAAAGTTATGATACGGAGTTTAAAATAAGGGACTATGTTGCATCTATTTCCAAATTGGATAGACCTCTCGGAGAGGATGAACCCATCACTTCTGGTATGATTACAAGCATACCTAGAATACTTCACTGGATTGTCTCGCACATCTTGCGTCCAAAGTCTGGTGGTCATTCTAGGTTGGATCGATCAGACATTCATCTTGTGTACCTTCTTCACAAAAAGGTCCCACTTAATTGGCCAAACTACTTTATGAAACACATGTTTCTTATGCGTAACAGTATGAAGAATATCACACTTGGATATGCTGCCCAAATTATGCGAATCATCAAATACTGGAATGTAACCATCCCTTTAGTACCCCTTACATCTTCCTCTTCCGCCCAAGAGTTCAACACTGCTACTTTATCTCATATGGGATACCGGTGGGACAAGGAGCGTCAATGTTTTTATTTTCTGGACAGAGGATCCAAAACAAGGGTGTACAATTTTGATGTGCCATCTGAACAAGTGTTTGTGCCTGAAGACCAACTGGATGAAGAAATGCATGAGGCCAATGACGAGAATCAGCCTGAAGCAGATGCTAATGCTGGCTGGGGTGATTGGGTGCCACAAAGGTGGTCTCCAACAAATTATGAACCAGGTCCACGTGTTCCTCCGTTCTCTGGCGCTGCCTCCTCTTCAACTGCCCCTGAGTACTTGACTCAAATGTTTCAGCAAATGGAGCTTGCAAATCAAGCCCGTCATGAACAGGCGCTTGCTTGGCATGTGCAGCAAAATGAGTGGCATAAGGAGCATCGTGAGTGGCATGATGAACACACAAGGATGTATCATAATCAGCATGCTTGGCACACGGAATTGGTTAAATGGCATCAAGTCTTTTACAATGAAATGTCTGGTTTTATGGACGATTGTCGTGCACATCCTGGTATCATGGACAGATTCAGAAGTGTTGAAGTTCAGAACCGGTTCCGGCGATACAATTTCATGGGCCATAATCCTGATGAGATGCCTCCTCCGCCGCCTCCACCAAGCTTCAGAGATCCTGATAGAGAGGATGAGGAGTCCTGTGGAGGCCATAACCCTTTTTAGGCTAGCATCATGTCATTTCATTACATTTCATTTCATCATCATGTTGTTTCAGTTTCCTTGCTACATTGTTCAAACTTCATTTGTTTTGGTTCTGCTTATGTAAACTCCAAGTACTTTCTTAAAATTTTAATGCTTATTTCTTTTAGTTCTGTTTACTTGTGTTAGTCTTTCCCTGTCTTATCATTCTCTGTGAATGATTCTGTTATGTTAAGCTTCATTCTTGGTGATTGTGAGCTTCTATATCAATATTGCTGTCTATTGTTACATCAATTTTGCTGTCTAAGCTTTGGGATTATTTCACCAGACTGTCTATTTCTTCTTTTTGATGTTGACAAAGGGGGAGAAGAAAGACAACAAGATGTTGACAGCCATGCACAAACTCAGGGGGAGTGCTCTATCACATCTTGCAAATTTGCCATCATCAAAAAGGGGGAGTTTGTGAGCAAGCCTTTAAGTTTTTGTATGATTGCAAATTGTGTGATATGCATGATATAAGATTTGTATGCATGATTAGTTTGTACATACACATGATTTCATACCTACTATGATTTAAAAGACAATGCAAATTGATTCATATCATCATTGTAATCATAAAAACGTTTTTCCCTATGTATGCATCGATTCATACGTGGCTTGTATCGACACATACCTTTGATAAACTCACAAAAAAACCATTTTGCTTCAGTATGTATCGATTCATACGACACTTGTATCGATACATGATCCTTTGTAACTAGGGTATGCATCGACGCATACGCATCATGTATCGATGCATGATTTACTTCTCATTCTGAAATAATTTTGCTTCAGTATGTATCGATTCATACGATACTTGTATCGACACATGTTCCTTTGTAATTGAGCTATGTATCGACGCATGTGCATCATGTATTGATGCATGATTTATTTTACATACTGAAAATTAACAGGTACAGTATGCATCGATGCATACAACCATGTGTCGACTCATGCATGTGTTATACTCACTATGTATCGACGCATACGACTCTTGTATCGATACATAGAGCTGTTTGTTGCTTTTAACCGTTTCTGTTTTCATATATAAGTGTTATGACAGTTCAGTTTGGAGGTAGAATTCTGGTTAGAGTGAAAAAGTGCAATCAAAGCAAAAGACAAGTTTGGTGTGCATGATTTTTCAAGAGCAGTGTTAGAAACCTGAAAGAGACTTTGTCTTCATCATCTTCTCAATCTCGTTAATTCAAGAACATCAACACATAATCATTTTTGTTCTTCGGATTAAGGGATCTTTGAGATAACGTTCAGTGGTACGATCATTGATCTAGCTGAGTTGAAGATACAAAGTGGGTTTCGAGGACAAACCATTTGGTTTGTCCTTCAAGAACGGGTGTGTTCTTGAGGGTTTGTTAGTCACGATTGCAGAACAGATTCAGCCGCAGCGTAGGGTTTGGAAATCTGGAGATTTCGCAAACAGGTCGTGGAACCGGTGAATTGTCTGTATTTCTTGCAGGAAAATTCTTGATCAAGCTCAGATCAAGTGAAGGTTCATACAATAGGAAGATCTTGGGGTTTAGATTTCTGGATTTGTATTGTAACCTTGTAAAGAACGAATTCAGCATTATTGATATAACAGGTCTCAATTTCATTTTAAAATTGAGAGGGAGACGTACCCACACGTGAGGACGGAAGTGGGGAACTTCCTTACCAAATCTCTGCGTATCGTATTCTATCTTTATCTCTTTACGCTTTCAACAATTTTGTGATTAGTTTGGTGTGTTGCGTATTAAAGTTTCAAGATACAATAGTGGTACGAAAATCTTTGTCAAAATCACCATTATTGTTAATCGTTGAATGCATACACGCCAAGTGTTTGACAAAATTGTTTGCTGTGTTTTTGTTCATTGGAAACAGTCTTTGTATGATAAGTGCATTTGAGTCGATTCATATCTGGTGTTAATATATCTTTGTCATCCTAATAAATCCAGCATAAACTCGTGTGTCCGGTTTTCTAGTAGCTGGTTCAGAATAGACGGAAGTCGATTCGGGATCATAATTTTTCCGCTAACTTGAAAGACTCTGATAAACTTTTTTTAAATCCTTGAGTTTCAAGGAGGTGATCTATTCACCCCCCCTCTCGATCACTAGCCACACCGTCTAACAATCTTGTCCCATATTTTCAGAAGCATGCCCTAAAGATTAGCATTGACAGTCTTTTGTTCCTCAAAGTTATCTCTGAACTTCTGTTGTTCTTGTCTGATTTCTCCAATTGCGTCTTCCAAACGCTTTACAGTAGGATCAGATGTAGAAACAACTGCAGCAGCTTGCTTGGCCTTTTCCATGGCTTCAACTTCTTGTGCTATTCTGGTTTCTTCAGCAACCCTTTCTTCAAGAAGTCTTGCTTCCTTAGCAGCCATTTCTTCAACTTCTTTCTGCTTTACAGCCAAAAGCTTAAGTATCCTGATCCACTCTTCAGCTTCTGCTCTCTCCTTTTCCCGTTGAATTCCACCAGTGATGGTTGCATCTGAGAAGCTTACAATTCTTGCAAGCTTACTGCTAAACCATTTCTGGAAGTTTTGACAAGATCTTTCAAGTTCCATAGGCTTGGTACTTGTGTTAAAGTCTTTTCTCAAGTTAGCAAACTTGTTTAATGCTTTTTCACTGAATTGACCTATGCTTTCTTCAAAAGATTTTGGAGGTGGTAATTATAGATAACCAAAGCAAGGTCAGGTTTGGCAGAATTTGTTTTAGGTGGTGTTTGCTGAGATGAAACGATCTCAGTAGGAGTGTGTTCACTAATTTGTTGATCAGCAGGAGATGTCACTTCTAGAGTGTCTGAGTCTATGAGTGATTCTGGGGTGACGATCTCTAGGGATTTAGAGGTTGTATCCTCAGAGATAGACTCAATACTGAGGACTTGAGATTCAGAGATTAGGTTCATGGAACTTTGTTCATTTGGCTGAATGATTGACGAGGTTATTGACGAGGTGTAGATAGGAATGGCTTCAAACGAGATAGGGGTACTGATTGATGAGCTGGGTGAAGATTGGATAGTGGTAGTTGAAGGAGGAATTGAAAAGGATGGTGGTTTAAACTTCACTTATGGATTGGAGGTAGGAATAAAGGTGGTTGGAGATGATGATGGTGCAGTAACGGTCTTAGTGACATTCATGGACCCAGAAGAATTGATAGCTGATTTATTGATTTTCTCAAGAAGAAGAGATTCCAGTCTAGAAGTTTTGGAGGTTTCAGTTTCATCCTTTTTCTTCTTCTTAGGCTCAGCATCCTCTTCAGTTTGCTTCCTCTTACTCCTCGTGATGTATTTAGATTTAGGAGCAACCTCTTCAACTTTGGATTTTGGCATGTCATGCCTTTCTTCTCTCATTATAGACACAAACAAAGCAATTGCTGTTGGATTATCTTCTTTGCGATAGTAGGGGTAGTTCGTTACTGGACGTCGGTTTTCTATCACAGTGTCTTGAGGGATGGATGTGGGTTTCACATCAACACTTGTAATCATTTACATATGCTTAAGGTTCACAACATTGAAGGCTTCTCCTACTTTGCCAGTCAGATAATCTGTGTACTTAGCTTCCTTGACTAGATACTCCACTAGGCCACTTTCAACAAAGATGTCAGAGATAAGTCTTCCAAACGGAATGTAGTTTATAATTTTCCTATCTGGTGAAGCTATTGTTCTTGTCTTGCACGCTATATCTCTCAGGTAGTAGAAAAGAATGGATGGAAGACACATTTTCTCATTCTTGTGCAAGTAGTACAACATGTACTTTTAATTTGTGTTGAAGAAATCTGCAACACTCTTTGGAGGTCCTGGATTGATACATCCAAGAATAATTTTATGCCAGATTCTCAGATTGTCACGCAGATTCTTGCTTTTGTACTCTAAAGTCCCAGGTTGACAATTTTTGCTTTGTTGATGACGGAGTCAGATATTTCAGTTTTTCCATAAACTCTTTTTCCTTCCAAGAGCTGCATCCCTAGTAGGTCTGAAATAGATTTTTTAGTGATAATGATCTTTTGATCCATAACAAAAGATACAACATGAAGATCGTCTATTTAAGCGTGCCTCCAGAATTCCTTTACTAGGTCATCAAAGGTTGGACCTCTAAGTCTTTCAAAGTAACTTTCCATCCTTGAGTATTAAGTTGATCAATTAGGTTAAACCCATTATCGCGAAGATTGTCGAAGTCGACAAACAGCTCTTTCAGAACAATTAGTTCATTTGCATGCATAACACAAGTAACAGAGGAATTTCTCTGTGTTACATGGGTTGCATCGATCGTGGGAAGAGATAATGGAGTTGAAACGATCGTTGCAATGGTTGTAGAGGTGGTAGAAGGTGTGATAGATGAAGATGGTAGCTCTTGAGAGGGATTCAGTGATGCTTCAAAATCTTTGGAGAGGGGAGCGTTTTCTTGTTGAATGATGTTCATCTTGATGATAGTTAAGATCAGAGAGAATGAGAGCGGGGATTGAGTTGGTTCGATAGAGAGATTTAGAGATTTAGGGTTTTAGAATTTCCTTTTGAGTGAGAGTGGGAAGAGGAATGGTTTTTGAGAATTTAAAGAAATAGACACCGTACAGAGGTTAAGTGAATAAATATAATAAAGTTTTGAGTCAATCCCAAGAAAATTGATGTTCGTTTGATTTGAATAGATATAGTGAATTAGATATAATCTAATCACATGCAAAAATTATTTTCTAATTAAATGACACGTCAGAACTGTCTTTAAAAGAAAAATTTATCATAACTGAGACACATCTCACAAAAGTGATTCTGATGATTTAAAAATACTTAAACACATTGGGTTTTGAAATAATCTCATTCTGAACAGTACTCCAATTTCAGATGTTTTAAAATAATTTGAAATCTATCTTCAGCTAGGGGTTTTGTAAAAATATAAGCCCATTGATGGTCTGTATCAATAAATTTTAAGCATAAGGTTCCCTTCTGAACATAGTCTCTGATAAAATGGTGTTCTGACCCCGGATGCCCAATCTCTTTTAAGCGTTTGTTCAGGTAAACATCCGCGTGCAAGGTTAGTTTTAGATAGCTTCCCTTTCCCTTCCAGCTTCATGGGATAAATAAGAAATCAGAAAGTAGCACCCCCTCCTCATTGTGGGGAGAAAACCCAATTTCAGCGAAAGGTGGTCGCGTCACCGACAAAAATCGCTCGCTACAGAAAAATGGCGACTCTGCTAGGGACTCATTTGATCTGTCCAGGACTAGGATTATAGCTCTTAAGAGGTCTAGGATGTTAGTTTTAGGAATAAATATATATATATATATATATATCGCTTTTCCTAATTGATATCCGTGTTTATTTTTCTGCTAATGGGACTGCGGGTGATGCCGTATCTGGAAAGTTTTAGTGACACCTAAGATAAGTGATGGCATTAGACGGGTAATCTTACAGGGAGTGACTCCCAAATAAGAGGTCTCGGTAGACCATCGAATCCGTGGAGAGACCCTTTGCGGATTCAATGCCTACAAGACTTCGGTTGTTGAAAGCAGATTGTTAGATTGTGGTATTCTATGAAACTGATGATTTAGTAGGCTAAGACCATGTTTCTATTTTGTAGTGTGGAAGCTATCGGAAATAGTTGTCACGCGATACTACCCTCATTTGAGATTACTCTAAGATACTGTAGCTCACTCGGGTGAACCAGCCTGCTGTCGTTATCCCAAGAGGGGTCAATGATTTTGAGGATAGGTACAAAAAATCACCAGTATAACCTTTGGGGATGGGTAGAACCATGACTTCATGACACTGAACCTTTGACCCCATGTCTTTTCTATGTTTTTGTGTGCTGTATTCATGCATTCATTTCATTAAAAAACTTTAAACAAAGAAAAATTTTCTCTTCTAGTCTCTCTTTTTCAAATTAAACTAAGACAATGATTGCAAATGTCAGAGAGAAAAAAGACTGCGTTATGGATTTTAGTAGAAGGAAGACTCACAAGTAGACCTTCAAGGTTCCAAAACTAGAGGATTTGAGAGGGCTGGCAATGATGATCACTAACCCTGATGCTTTCAGGGCTAAGTACGGAGGACTGCTGTCTATGTTAAGGGTCCATGTAATTGAAGGAATACTGTCTACTCTGATTCAGTTTTACGATCCGGTCTATCACTGTTTTACATTCCCGGATTACCAACTGGCACCAACACTGGAGGAGTACTCTCACCTGATCGATTTACCCATCACTGACCAGGCTCCATTTTCTAGACTGGAAGAAATTCAAAAGGATTAAACCATTGCAAGAGCAATTTATTTGGATGAGTCAGAAGTCCAGACTCACATGACCATTAAAGGTGAAATCCAAGGTTTACCATCCAAGTTTCTGATAAAGAAGGCTATGTACTTTGCTAGTATAGGGAACGTGAATGCTTTCGAGAGCGTCTTTGTTCTGCTCACCTACGGGTTATTTTTGTTTCCCAACATTGATGACTTCATTGACGTTAATGCTATTAAGATTTTTCTGATTGGAAACCATGTACCAACCTTGCTCGCAGATGCTTATCATTTGGTACACTTAAGGAATTTGTACAGCGGAGGAATGACCACATGCTGTGTACCCTTGCTATACAAATGGTTCATTTCCCACTTACCCAAGTCTGCTGCATTTTGGGATCATAAGAATACTTTACGTTGGTCACAGAGAATCATGTCTCTTACCAACTCTGACATCGATTGGTACAATTGAATCTATGACAGGATAAGAATCATTGACCGTTGTGGAAATTTCCCTAATGTACCCCTCATAAGAATTAAAGGAGGAATCAATTATCATCCAGTTTTAGTTCGTCGTCAATTCGGATACCCGATGAGACATGTCCCACGTAATGTTCATCTGGAAGGTCTTTTCTTTAAGGAAGGAGAAAGTGGCAGGGCAATAAAGACAGAAATAGTGGATGCTCGAAAACATGTTCATAGGAAAGGAATAGAGTCTTTAGGAAAACCGGACTGTGTCTCTGTGGAACCTTATCTCCACTGGGTACAAACTAGAGCTCTCAAGCTAAGGATGCTTTACCCTCGTCAAGGAGTTCTTCTGTTAAAGGAATATGTCCTTTATTTTATGTCTGATACGGAAAAGCTTCAGGTTACTCTCAACAAAGTTCAACAGGAGAAGAAGTCTTGGAAGAACAAAGGAATGACAACCCGACAACGGCTAAAGAGCCCCGATCAAAGAAAAGGAAAGTACCAGAACCAGTACCTTAGCTCCCCTCAGAGAGGACTCAGGATCCATAAGTTTATACTTTTCCTTTTACAGCACTTTGTAAATTACTGTATTTCCATTTCCGCAATCTTTGAATTCAATAAAACGGGGTTTCCCCACTATATGATATTTGCAATCCAATTGTCGAAGTTTCTTTTGATTAAACAAAAAAAATATCATTAATGTAATCATTGCATATCAATCATCATTCTCACATAACGCATTCTTCTTCCCTACGAATCTCACGTTTGTGTCTCGATTCTAGAGTCAAACTGTCTCATTCGTACAATACTCGGGCCAATCGACAAAAGAAAATGGATGATCTCGAGGAAGAGAACAGAGAGTTGAGAGAAGAACTCGACGCTCTGAAAGAAGATCTGAGAAAGCTTCACAATTACATGCAAGCTCTGGCAGTAGCTCAGATGCAACAACAAAGGACTGTGATCTCAGAGATCACATCCACGCCCATAGTGGAAAAGTATGATCCTCGGTATAACATGCCTAAAGATCGTCCCTGGGGCATGCCACCCAACTATATCCCGGAATGATATATTCCACCGATCATGGAAGATCCAGAAACTGCAGCAGGAACCGCTGGGCCTGAAGGTTACAAACTTCGGGAAAGCGAAGATGTAAGGGGCAATGACAGCAACTCCTGAAGGTTACAAACTTCGGGAGAGGGAAGCACCAAGAGTCACTGCCATAATGACTATACCACCACCCATGGTACACACTGTCTCGGAAGGGCATATCCCACAGATACCGTCTGCTGGAAACGAAAGTATGTACGACAGAATGAATGAGTTCCAGGAACAATTCCTAGAGATGCAGAAGGAACTGCAAGCCATTCGCAGCCATGATCTATTCGGAAAGGACACTGCAGACCTTTGTTTGGTCCCTAATGTGAAAGTTCTGCACAAATTCAAGGTTCCCGAATTTGAGAAATACAAGGGTAACTCTTTCCCTCAAAGCCATTTGGTGATGTATGCTCGGAGAATGTCAACTCAGACAGAGAACCAACAGCTACTGATCCACTATTTCCAAGACAGTTTAACCGGTGCTGCACTCAAATGGTACATGGGTTTAAACCGCACCAAGATCGTCACTTTCATAGATCTTGACGCTGCCTTTGTTCAGCAGTATATGTATAACCTAGGCATGGCACTAGAAAAAGATCAACTCAGAGCCATGTCACAGAAGGATAAGGAAACCTTCAAGGAATACGCTCAAAGATTGCGTGAAGTTGCCGCCCAGATTTGTCCACCTCTTGAGGAGAAAGAGATGACAAGGATCTTCTTGAAAACCTTGAGCTCATTTTACTACGACATAATGGTTGCCAGTAAGCCCAGTGACTTCACTGAGATGGTGGGCATGGGAGTTCATCTTGAGGAAGCAGTCCGAGTAGGACGTTTAGTAAAAGTCACTGGATCATCAAGCGGTACCAAAAGATACAGCAGTGCTTTCCCTAAGAAAAAAGAGCAAGATATTAGTAATATCTCTCTCGGAAAGCAAAGACGACAGTACCAACCAGTACCAGTTGTAACACCTGATATCAATCCTGCGCCTGTCTTAACATATCAACCTCAAGTTGCTCAGAGCCAACCGAATCAACAACAATATCAGCAAAGGACCCAACAGCCTCTTCAGTAGGCTCGTCCTCAATACAACAACAACCGTACAACGCGACCGCCAGGGTTTGACCCTATACCAATGTTGTACGCATAATTGTTTCGGTTACTGTTGGGGCACGTCCAAACCAGGGCTACTCTTACAATACCGGAAAATCCTCCTTTTTGGTTCAAAGCAGATCAGACTTGCCCTTACCATCAAGGAGGACCAGGGAATAACATAGAAAACTGTCTCAGCTTCAAATCCGATGTGCAAAAGCTTTTCAGGAGCGGGGTCTTATCCTTCAAGGATACAACTCTAAATGTTCAGACAAACCCGTTGCCTCAACACGAAAAGGCTGCGGTATATTTGATAGAAGAAGAGTCTAAGCACAACTATCAAATTCACGATGTACTCTTATTGGGAACCAACCTGGCCAAGATGCATTGCAAACAGAGCGGATACGGGCATGTACCATCTCACAACTATCACCAGTGTGATATCTGCTCTAAAAATAATCAAGGTTATTCTGTGGTGCAATCAGCTCTACAGGAACAGATGGATCTCGGATGGATCTAAGATCACTGAATCCATGAAGTCAACATGACTTATGCAAATTCCAACGTCATTCAGAACCACGACATTCGTGCGATGAATGTCAACTTGGTGGCAATGCACTCAAGGCAAAGCCAACATCATAATCTGCCACGACACGATTACGATTCCTGTCTAATTTGCTCGGTAAACAATCAGGGATGCTTTTTTGTACAAGAGGCCCTCCAACGTCAGATGGATCTTATATGGATTCAGGATTACCGCGACAGAAGTCATTATCAAGTGAATATGATTCAAATATCTGATATTCGCTTGATGAATACCAGGTTGGTGGAATTACACGCTAAGCAAGTCCAGCTCGGTTTTCTGACTTCTCATGATTATCAAAACTGTAAGGGATGTCGTGAGAGTGACCAAGGATGTGCACTCGTTCAGAAGGCACTTCAACATTTGTTGAACCACTGATGGCTTCCGATCTATCTAGATGAAGACACACAACAAGTCAGTATGATTAATGGGAACCCTACTAGGCATCAGAATCAGGATGTTCGATCAATGGAGACAGATCTAGTGAGGTTAAACTGCTTACAAAGCGGACATGGCCGGGTGCCACCACACAACTATGAGCACTGTAGAGTTTGCTCGGAGAATAATCTAGGATGCTACCTCGTGCGAGCAGCCCTTCAAACTCAGTTGGACCACAAAGAGGTTCAACCATGGTCAAGCTCTGGTTCAATGTCAGGCAATCATCAGGGCAAAGATGTTGTTTTAATACCTAAACGAGAAGTGGCCAAAGATGTGTGTACCATAATCCCTCTACTCCATGAATCAAGAGTTCCTCTCGATGGTGGAAGGATTCTCAACCTCAAACCAATCGAGGTCAGCTACGATATTCAAAAAAATTGAAAGGCTCCTGTAGTTATCTATCTGCCGGGACCAGTATCGTACAAATCTGATAAAGTTATCCCTTACAAATACGGTGCAACAACCATTGAGAATGTAAAGGAAACTCCATTACCCTCCGTCGTGAATATTGCAGACATCAGTCGAGTGACACGGAGCGGTCGAATCTTCAACCGAGGAGTTAGAGAACCCAACAAAGAAAAGGAACCTCAAACAGAAGTTCCTGATCAATCAGTCGGTCAGCCCAGTACTCCCGACCTTTCAAAGAACAACGATGAGATGTTGAAGCTCATCCAGAAGGGTGAATACAACATCGTTGATCAACTGTTGTGAACTCCTTCAAAAATCTCTGTACTATCTCTTTTACTCAATTCCGAAGCTCACAGGGAGGCTCTACAGAAAGTCTTAGAGCAGGCCTTTGTGGAACAAGATGTAACAATAAGACAATTCGACAGCATCATCTCCAACATCACTTCCTGTAACAACTTGGGATTTTGTGATGATATGGCGTTCAACATTATAGTCAACTGCCAGGACGATGCTTTAGCCAGCGTACTGGTAGATACCGGATCGACTCTGAATGTTATGCCGAAGTCCACCCTAATGCGACTATCATGTAAAGGATCTCCGATGAGAGGCAGTGAGGTCATCATCAAAGCATTTGACGGATCTCGGAAAATAGTTATCGGCAAAACCGACCTTCCCATAACTATCGGTCCCAGGTCATGGACATCTGGGCAGTATACAGCTGTTTGTTAGGAAGACCTTGGATACACGAGGCTGGGGCAGTCACTTCGACACTTCACCCGAAGCTGAATTTCGTCAAGAATGACCAACTAGTCACAGTCTGTGGAGAGCAAGCCTTGATCGTGAGTAACTTATCATCATCATGTGTAGAACCGGAAGAGGTTGTAGGAACCCAGTTCCAAGCACTTTCAGTGAGCAACGACAACCAGTCAGAAAGAGGAACATCGGTTTCCTCGTACAAAGATGCTCTCGAAGGGATCAAAAGTAACAATGCAAAAGGATGGGGGCAGCTTGTCATTCCTACGGACAACAAGGCAAAGAAAGGCCTTGGTTTTTCCTCAAACTGTACCCAGACTGCTATTAGCAATGAAATTCTTCATCCCATTCAGGATTTCTTCCACAGTGGAGGTTTTCTTCGCCCAGTATCTCAAGAAGTACATACCATCAACGAGGATGATTCCTCTGATACAGATGAATAGTGAAAGTCCTATATCAACGAGGATAGTTATATGTCTCAGGGAGAGGTGCCTACGCCATTTTTCTATCCCGCATAGAGTCCGAGATATATACTGAGATCAGATGTCAAATTGATATACGGAGATTGTGATCCGGAAGGATGTCGTGCTCCACCAAACTCATTAGAGGAAGACACTCTAATGAAAGACAACTTTGACCACAACCATTATGGCCCAATGGATGGCCTGCCTATCTGGCAGCCGTACCCAGGAGACTTGGGGCAAAAGAGTCAGCCGAACGATGCATATAAGCTCAGCATCATTGAAAAGAATACATGTGTCCCCATAGAATCATGGGATCATTACTCAGGGCATTCAGAAAATATACAGTACGACGATGAATTTGCAAGAATCGCAAGACAAGAGTTCCTTAACTATGCTTTTCTCGAGGTCAACGTCATCGAGAAAGATGACTCCTCCAGTTCCAAAGAAGTGTGGGACACCCTAGGACAACCAAGTGGAAAATACGACTTCTTGGTCAAATACACCGCTCCTGAAAGCTCTCGCATCAGGCTCGAATACATTCAGCCAACTGGATGGGGAGATCCACATGAGAGTGCAGACACTGTGCAAGATACAGTTGAAGAATCCTCCTACGACAACTCTGCCTGGGAGACAGATTCCAACGATCCTGCTCCACCAGAAATCAGCGTTATTTCTGAAGACAAACCGAGAAGGAAGGTACCAGAATTTGTGATTCACTGAGGAGTTCGCCGCCAATGGGTTGCTGTAGATGTCCCGAAGATTGTCCATAAGTCTAAGTAATTGTCGTCTTTATTTTAACCTTTCACCCTGCCCAGGTGAAACAGATGTTTTGATAGGGCTCACTTTCTATAAATATCTCTCTTCGCTTTGTCCAAAGCGACTGAGTTTTGTTTTATAGGGCTGTAGTTTCAAGAATCGACAAGATCATAAATAAAATAACGTCGTTCTGTAATTTCCGCATTTATTGTTGTTTTCTCTTTTCGCTTTCTCAGAAAATGGTAATCCTAAAAACAACTCAAATAATAAAAACAAGCATTTTTCAGAAAATACACTGCACACACTCTTGCATTTCTCTCCATATCTTCTAAAACAAATCATCAAGTCATGCAGATTGCTTGTTTTAAACCCCATTGAAACATACAATCCAACGCCTTCCCCCAACTTTGAATTCCCGGTATTTGAGGCTGAAGAAGAAAATGACAAATAAATTCCAAAAGAGATCTCCCGATTACTCAGACAAGAGGAAAGGTCCATCAAACCTCACAAAGAGCCGTTGGAAATGATCAACTTGGGTTCAGAGGAAGAAAGAAAGAAAGTCAAGATTGGGGCACTGCTCAGTCCAACTGTCAAAGAAAGTTTGATAAAGCTTCTCAAAGAGTTTCTCGATGTGTTCGCTTGGTCCTATCAGGACATTCTAGGGTTGGATACCAGTATCGTGGAACACCATCTACCGTTAAGATCAGAATGTCCGCCAGTAAAACAAAGGTTGAGACATACTCATCCAGACATGGCCATCAAAATCAAAGAGGAAGTACATAAACAGATCGACGCGGGTTTCCTCGCTACATCAGAATATCCTCAATGGCTAGCTAACATAGTGCCAGTTCCGAAAAAGGACGGAAAGGTCAGAATGTGTGTAGACTACAGGGATCTAAACAAAGCAAGTCCAAAGGATGACTTTCCCCTACCACACATAGACATGCTGGTAGACAGTACAACAAAGTTCAAAGTCTTCTCCTTCATGGATGGATTCTCGGGCTATAATCAAATCAAAATGGCGCCGAAAGATATGGAGAAAACTTCCTTCATCACCCCATGGGGCACCTTTTGTTACAAGGTAATGTCGTTCGGTTTTAAGAACGCCGGGGCAACCTATCAACGGGTCATGACTACTCTGTTCCACGACATGATACACAAAGAAATAGAAGTGTATGTCGATAACTGATTGCCAAATATAAGATAGAAGAGGAGCATGTGACTCACCTGTCAAAGCTATTCGAGCGTCTGAGAAAGTACAAGCTCCATTTGAATCCTAATAAGTGCACATTTGGTGTTCGCTCAGGGAAACTGCTAGGGTTCATCGTCAACTAGAAAGGAATTGAGGTTGATCCTGTCAAGGTCAAGGCCATTCAAGAAATGCCTTCTCCAAAGACTAAAAAACAAGTCAGGGGATTCCTGGGACGTTTGAATTACATTTCCAGATTTATATTCCTCATGACCGCGACATGCGCGCCAATCTTCAAATTACTCAAAAAGAATTAGGACTGCGTTTGGGCAGAAGACTGACAAACTGCCTTCGACAGTATCAAAGAGTACCTGTTGGATCCAGCTATCCTGTCACCTCCAGTGGAGGGAAGACCACTTATCATCTATTTAACAGTCTTGGAAGACTCAATGGGTTGTGTACTTGGCCAACAAGACGAAACAAAAAGGAAAGAGTATGCCATTTACTATTTAAGCAAGAAATTTACCGACTGCGAGACTCAGTATACTATGCTTGAGAAAACTTGTTGTGCTCTGGCTTGGGCAGCCAAACGTCATCGCCAGTATATGATTCGTCACACTACTTTGTTAATCTTCGAAATGGGTCCAATCAAGTATGTCTTTGAAAAACCTGCTCTCACGGGAAGGATAACCCGTTGGCAGATGTTGTTATCGGAATATGACATCGAGTACCACGCTCAAAAATCCGTAAAAAGAAGTATTTTAGCCGATCATTTGGGTCATCAACCGATTGACGATCAAGAATCAGTCGGGTTTGACTTCCTAAATGAAGATATCATGTACTTAAAAATGAAATACTGCGATGAACCGCTACCCAGTGAAGGGCCAGAACCAGGTTCCCAATGGGGACTAATGTTTAACGGAGCTGTCAATCATTATGGAAATGGAATTGGGGCAATCATTATAACACCTCAGGGTACCCACATTCCTTTCACCGCCAGACTGACGTTCAAGTGTACAAATAACAAGGCCGAATACGAAGCTTGTATCATGGGTCTCGAAGAAGCGATCGACTTAAGGATTAAGAACTTGGACGTGTATGGAGACTCAACCCTGGTGATCAATCATATCAAAGGAGATTGAAACACATACCAATCAGGACTGATTCCGTACAAAGACTACGCAAGAAGGTTGTTGTCATTCTTAAACAGAATCGAGTTTCACCATATCCCTCGTGAAGAGAATCACATGGCTGATACATTAGCCACTCTCTCTTTTATGGTTAGTGTAGGTCAATGGAATGACATACCTAAGATTGACATAATGCGCCTTGAAAGGCCCGCTTACATCTTCACGATTGAAGCAGTCATAGACGATAAACCTTGATATCACGATATCAAATGCTTCTTTCAGAAACAAGAGTACCCACCTGGGGCATTAAGAAAAGACAGAAAGACCCTCAGGAGATTGGCAGGCAGTTTGTTCCTGAGCGGTGATACACTCTATAAGAGAACCTTCGACATGGTCTTGCTCCGATGTGTAGACAGACCAGAAGCAAACATGCTGATAAAAGAAATTCACGAAGAATCCTTTGGCACTCATGCCAACGGACACACAATGGCGAGAAAAATTCTGAGAGCAGGGTACTATTGGTTGACCATGGAATCTGATTGCTACAAGTACATGAGGAGATGTCACAAGTGTCAGATATACTCAGACAGAATCCATGTACCGCCAACGCATCTCAAAGTTCTTTCTTCCCCATGGCCTTTTTCCATATGGGGAATTGACATGATTGGCATGATTGAACCCAAAGCTTCAAACAGACATCGGTTCATCCAAGTAGCCATTAATTACATCACCAAGTGGGTCGAAGGAGCGTCATACGCCAATGTAACCAGACAAGTCGTGGTCCGTTTTATAAAAAACAATCTCATCTGTCGTTATGGTGTTCCGAGCCAGATCATTACTGACAATGGATCCAACTTGAATAATAAGATGATGAAGGAGTTGTGCGCTGAGTTCAAGATCGAACACCATAACTCATCTCCCTACCGACCTAAGATGAACAGAGTGGTAGAAGTGGCTAACAAGAACATCAATAAGATCGTTCAAAAGATGGTTGTAACCTACAAAGACTGGCATGAGATGCTACCCTTCGCTCTTCACAATTATCGCACATTTGTCCACACTTCAACAGGGGCAACCCCTTTCTCTCTAGAATATGGCATGGAAGCAGTGATTTCCATAGAAGTAGAGATCCCATCAATCCAGGTATTTATGGAAGCTAAGCTAACAGAGGCTGAATGGTGTCAAAGTTGACACGACGAACTGAATCAGATCGAAGAAAAGTGAATAACGGCACTATGCCATGACCAGTTGTATCAGCAAAGAATGAAGAAGACGTTTGACAAAAAGGTCTGACCCCGTGTCTTCAGGAAAGGAGACCTTGTGCTCAAAAAGATACAATCATTCTCAATGATTCCCGGGGCAAGTGGACTCCGAATTATGACGGCCCCTATGTGGTCAAGAAAGCATTCTCAGGCGGCTCCTTGAGGCTCACAACCATAGATGGAGAGGAATTTTCCTACCCCACAAATGTTGACGTAGTCAAGAAATACTTCGCCTAAATAAATAATAAAAAAAAAGAGAACGTCTCGGTGGATTGAAAACCCGAAAGGGCGGTCCAGGAAAAAATTAGAGACATAAGCAAAAATCACCTCGATGGATTGGAAACCTCAAAGTACAATCCAGGAAAAAGTTAGGGATTCATGCCAAGTAACTACATCCAACAAAGGGGCAAATCCCCCAGCAGCGGTCGTGCCATCCATCAGGAAAACTCCAGTCAAGGTCATCTTCGACAGAAGCCCAGGATGTCCAGAATTCAAAGTTGGTAAAAGGATAGCGGTCGTTATGTTTCAATGTAGCCCTTTTCCCTTAAATTACCATTTTCTAACTCTGTAAATACTCTATGGAATCACGTGTTTGGCTGATTTCCATCATATCAATAAAATTTGAGCTTTAGTGCTTTTGTTTGCAATTCTTATTTGTTTTAGCTTTACAGAATGTTGTTTTTAATATGATCAGCGATTCTTGAAATAAAACAAAAATCAATTTACTTGTCACAAACTTTTTCTGCTTTTAAAATAAAGATGACAATTCTTTTGACTGTTGAACATCGAAAGAACATCGATCGCTACTCCAAAGGCGATTAAGCTTCAAAGTGCAGAATCAAAGTACTCCTTCTAAACCAGTGCACCTGAATGAAGGATCAGCTGTGTCAGATGCGAATATTCCGTCCGACATCCCCAGCAGAGTTCTTACCTCCTAAGTCCAACCAACATTTTTCCCCACTGGGACTATCTCTTCTAAGCAAGGCAGAATTGCTATTTTGAACCAAATGGTACTTCTTCATCCCAGCAGTGGTCGAGTATCCAGTCGTGTTCATCCGCTAGTCTGTATGTCGTGTCAGTTTTATCAGCATAAACATACTGTTAACCCTCACTTTCGATGCTAGAAGAAATCAAAGCTATTTTAAGTTAAAAAATTATTTTTAACAAAAAGAAGGCTTCGACCCAGTTTTGGTGAAGCCTGAGTCGAATAGGGGTTTTGGAAGCCTAAAAAATGGCTAAGTGTTGGGAGATGCTTCGACCGTGAGAATGTTGAAACGCGCGTTGTAGTTATCACATTAAGGCTGGAGGGAAAATCTCAAATGTTTGAATTTCAAAAGGATCAGTTGCTGAATGTGGGAGCAGTTGAAATGGAGAAAGGCGCCAAAAGGACACGTTTGGAAGCATAACCACCACTTAGTATTTATTTCTTAGCACTATAAATAGGAGTTATTTCTATAGAATAAGTGTGTTTGTATTTTTGTACAAGTTACTCAAAGAAACTCAAAGTACCCGCGTGTATAGAAACGAGTTCGTGAGAATGTACGCAATGTAACACCACTTTCTTTCATCAATGCAATTTATCTTCATCATGTTTATGTTTCAGCACTTTACATTTTCCTGAACTTTACCTTTCATGTCTTAACTTTTCCTTGAATCTTTATTTTCAGTCAAGTTTATTTTAAACCTTGTTTTTACTTTCATTTAAAAGCTTTCGACATTTATCTTCTTGCATCTTTACATTCAAGCATTTAATCTTCAAGCATTTACTTTCAAAGTCTTTTATCTTCAAGTCATTTATTTTAAAAGTCATTTATCTTTCCGCATTTACTTTCGACTGCACTTTTATCAATTCCAGTTTTTATTTTCAAGAACGTGGAGTTCATTGCATTTTATCTTCAAAAGCTTTTACATCATTGCATTTACTTTTAAAGTCATTTATTTCCTCGTCATTTACTTTCGACAGTCATTTATTTTTCTACATCTTTTACATTCAAGAACGTGGAGTTCAAGCACTTTTACATTTTTGTCATTTATCTTCAACAGTAATTTATCTTCCTGCATTTTTATCAATTCAAGTCTTTATCTTCAAGCCTTATTTTCAAAGCTTTTTACTTCTTGTCTGTTACTTTCGACGCCTTTAAATTCTGCATTCTTTATTTACAGCCTTTTAACTTCCAAGCTTTTACTTTACTGTAAGTAGTCGAACGTGGAGTTCACTTAGGTTTCTTTTTTCAGCATTGTCAAACGTGGAGTTCAATTTACATTTCCTTTATTTCAAGTTAGATTCACTCTCTCTTAAAATTTAACACATGTCCTAGGATTTGTGTGGTCGATCCTGCAAGTTAGTCAGTTTTATTTAAAATTGATAGACCAGAGGTTGTTTACCAAAATTCACAGTAAACAAATTGGCACGCCCAGTGGGACCTAGTGCTAAGTTTTATACTTTTTGTTAACCTTATCTTTCTTGGTGAAGAAATACTTTCGCTGTATGTTATTGAGAAGTGGGAAGTTAGCCACAGCAAATGAAGGAATACCAAAGAGAAGATACACTAAGAGAATGGCAACTAATGCTAACCAACAAGTTGATCCTCAAGGGAATATTTTAAACACTCAGTCAAGTAGCAGTATGGGGTCTCAAAGCACACCATCACCAGTGTCTTCGACAGGAGGACAGACGTCACCTTCATTAGTAGTGTCTGAACCAGGATCAACATGCACAAAATCATATACTCAACCTGTGATAGAATACATAGGACCACAAAGTCCTAATTCACCAACACCCCCAGGAGGAAATTCAATGTACCGGCATTTCCCTCCTCCAGGTTTTCCACATCCAGGGTCAAGGAGTCAACCCTATGGTATGCCTATATCAATGATGCAAAATCTGCAGAATGCTCCACCTATATTTTCAGAGAATGTAGTGTCTTCGCCATTACAAGGATCAGGATCAGGGAGTCGAAACAATCAGAGTATAGGTGTTGGTTACTCCGTGCAACCGCTTAGTCTTACAAATACACCCATAAATTGTTTGAGACAGCAGATGGATGAAAGTAACATGCAAATGGTGCATACGTTGTCTCAGACAATGGGAGAAGTTTTTCAACCCTTGATTCAGAATACGACTCAAACTAACCAACAATTGGCACACATGGCTTATTTCATGGGAGTACCAGCGGTGGATCGAAGAGCAACTGTTGTCGAAGATATCCCAAGACGTCATCCACGTCATATACCTGAGGTAAACTTGGAAGATCAAGAGATGATTGATCATTTTAGAGTCGAACCACCAAGAAACCAGATGCCAATCCAGATAGAGGAAGAGCCAGTAGTGATGGTGAACAGGAACCAAAATGCTGATCAGTTCCTTAGACAGGTTCGACATCAAAATCAAGCATAAGAAAATAATCTCGCAGCCATGGTTGAAAGGATAATGACCAGAAATGGTGTGAATCTTGGCTTCACAAGGCCAAATTATACTTCGCCTATAGTGGATTATATTCTCCAAGCAGAATTACCCCCTAGGACGAAGGTTCCAAAGTTCAGCAAGTTTTCAGGAGATACTACTGAATCTACTGTCGAACATGTGGCTAGGTATTTGATTGAAGCAGGCGAAATTGCAGCTGACGAAAACCTTAGGATCAAATACTTCCCAAGTTCCCTTACCAAGAATGCCTTCACATGGTTCACTACTTTGCCTCCAAATTCCATATACAATTGGACCCAGTTAGAGCGTTTGTTTCATGAACAGTTCTACATGGGGCAAACTAAGATTAGTTTGAAAGAATTGGCTAGCATCAAACACAAAGTTACTGAGCCAATTGATGATTACCTGAATAGGTTTCGACTTCTTAAAGCCAGGTGCTTTACACAAGTACCAGAACATGAGTTGGTTGAAATGGCTGCTGGGGGTCTTGATTATTCCATTAGGAAGAAATTAGATACCCAATATCTTAGAGTTATGGCCCAGTTAGCTGATAGAGTCTGACAACTAGAAAGGCTAAAAGAGGAAAAGGCTAAATTCAGCAGGGGTAAAAAAGTAGCCTTTGTCGAATGTAATGAAGATGTGGAGAATTTGTATGATGAAACATCTTATTTCGACGGAAATGAGGTTGATGTTGCTAAGTTAAAGCAAGGTCCACCTTATGCCTGCAAATTATTAGCTCCTTCAAATGGAAAAAATCCTGTCGAATCTAACGACAAATTTCCTAATAAAACATACACTTTCGACGTCACTAAATGTGACAAAATTTTTGATTTGTTAGTTAAAGATGGGCAAATGATAGTGCCTGCTGGTGCTAAGATGCCACCTTTAGAACAAAGAAAGAAAAGAGGTTTTTGTAAGTACCATAATTTTTTGGGTCATAAAACTTCTCAATGTTTTCTTTTCAGGGATTTGGTGCAAAATGCTATTCAAGAAGGGAGGCTGAAGTTTGGTGACAAAGGCAAAGCTCAGATGAAAATTGACTCTGACCCATTGCAAGTTACAGAGGCTAACTATACAGAGCCTCACGAGGTTCAGATGGTCGAAGCCACAGAAGGATTTGATCAGTCAGTCAACATGGTGGAAGTCACTGAGGACTTCACCACCAATCCTGTGGTAACTGAAGGTTTTAATAAGGCTGCGAATGGCTTGAATGCTGATGGGGCCAGTTTAATATTGGTGACCAAAAAAGCTGCTGACAAGTTTGTTGAGATGGATAATGCTGCCAAGATATTGGATATGGAAGTAAGCGAATTAAAGATAAATGCCACTGAGGGCATTAACATGGTTGAATTGGTTGAAGAATCTGATGCTAGCTCAAGCAGTATCAGTACCAACGAGGCTATGGGCAGGAACGCCCCCAAAGTCCAAGTTTTTAAAGAGTTGGAAGATGACATGCTATTGGTAGGAGAGATGATAGACATGGATGGTTGTTTGGTAGAAAAATGGATATGTATGGCTGCTGAACAATTCTTCAAGACATCTCCTAATGTTGAAAGAGTCAATGCTGAGGAGATGGTCGAAGCTGAAAAGACCGCTTGGCAGAAGGCTTCCCAAAAAGCTGCAAGAGCAGCAGCAAGTGGTGGTTGTCTGGCGAAGACCACAGAAAGTCTTGAAGCTCATTTCTCCAAGATGCGCTTAAAGGATAAAATTGATGTCAATATGCTCGAAATTACATATCAAAAAGCGGTGAGTAAGGCAGATGAACAAGAAGAGCGCAACAAAATAGCTTATCCTAAGCAAGAGGAGAGAATTGTGGATTTTCTGCACCATTGCCAGAAGAAAGGTTCTGGAGTAATGCTATGTCCTAGATGCAGCGCCATTTTTTATGAGAAAGCTGCCCACAAGTTAGAAGGTGTCAAAAAAGCTGGTGGAAGCTGGGGGCAGAAGGTAAATAAATGTCCCAGAAGTTTTGACCATAGACGACTTTCGACAGGGTTAAAAAACCATGTACCAGGAGTTAGGCCAGGTACATTCAAACCAGTTGCAAATGTGCCAACAGGTAGTTGGATCAAGCCTATCGAAGGAAGAGGACAAAAGAAGAAGTGGGAGAAATTTGATGTGGAAAGAGGCTCTTCATTTGAGTATAAAAAAGAGAACCATACCACCAACAAGTCAGCATACATTTCTCAAAATTACAAGGGTAAAAATCCCATGTCTAGATCACAATGGCGAAGAGAGCAACGTAGGCGAATGGCTATCAGGGAGACTCAGGTACAAGGAGAGTCAAGCACCAATATTGATAATCAAGCTGGGACAATTGAGAAGATGCCCATAAGGTGAAAGCTGTTCAATGTTCAGCCATAGAAAAAAGTTGAAGATGATGAGAATATGACTGATAATTTCGACAGTGAGTCAGCAGCTTCTCTAGATATTATTGTGAATGTGGTATCAGTGATGCCAAAAGAATTTGGTCAAGTTTTAGAGGTCGAAGACTTGGATCGAACTGCTGAATTAGAAATGTTGGCACACAAGCCCGTGTGTTATTACATCATGAACAATGGGTGCATCGAAGAACATAAGGCTTTTTTTGAACGCCTCACAGAGGCAATGAAGGGTCATCTGAAGCCTCTCTACATTACTGGAAAAGTAGAAAATGTTCCTGTTAACAAAATCTTGGTGGATTGTGGTTCAACTGTTAATTTAATGCCAAGATTTTTGCTGAGCAAGATTAGGAAGTTTAAGACTGATACCAAACCCCACAACATGGTTCTGTCGAACTATGAAGGAAAAGTTGGTTCCACTCTAGGAGTGATTCAAGTGGATCTTACTGTGGGAACCATTACTAGACCAACAGTGTTTATGGTCGTTGAGACAAAAGCTAACTACAATCTACTCTTGGGTAGGGAGTGGATTCATGGAATAGGTGTTGTACCTTCATCTATACATCAAAGAATCACCATTAGGAGACCAGATGGGATAGTTGAAAATATTGAAGCTGATCAAGGGTACTTTAAGGTGCCTATTAATCATGTGGATAGTAGACTATTTGAGAAACATTTGGCGAACATTGCTCCATGTCCTCCAGCCGACTTTTAGTTTACGCCTGAGGAAGAAACGTTTTATTCATTGTATTTACACCCTATCGAAGGTTTCAGATGGGACAGGGAAGTACCAGGAGAAAGGTTGCCATGCTTAGGCTCACCTCCAATAGAGCCCACATGATGGGGAAATGAACTCAGTGATCATGACTGAGTTCGAAGCTTTAAAAAGAATTTCGGCCTATGTGGCTAAAACAAAACTACAAGCGGCTTTGGAAGCTGCCAATGACTATATGGCGAAGCCATTTCTGAATTTTATCAAGAAAGTCCTGGTAAGGACTTCGACCCAAAACCTCCAGCTAAGGTTGAAACTGGAGAGCAAAGCCAGAGGCTCGACGCCATCTATGAAGATGAGCCTTTGGGATTTGAGAAGGATCCGTTGGCGAATAATATCAAAATGCTAGCACAAGATCCTTTAGAAGAAGTTGACCTCAGTGAGGGGATAACCAAAAGGCCTACCTACATCAGTGCCAACCTTGATCCCCAGTTGAAGGTTGAAGTGGTTCAGTTGTTGAAAGATTTCAAGGACTGCTTCGCTTGGGATTATGATGAGATGACTGGTTTGAGCAGCGAGTTGGTCGAACACAGGTTACCTATGACACCTGGAAAAAAACCAGTCAAGCAAAATCCAAGACGGTTTGCACCAGAGATATTGACAAAGATCAAAGAGGAAGTCGAAAGACTGCTTCCTTGCAAATTCATTCGCACGGCAAGGTATGTCGAATGGTTGGCTAATATAGTACCTGTTATTAAAAAGAATGGATCTTTGAGAGTTTGCATTGACTTTAGAGATTTAAACTCTACAACTCCTAAAGATGAATATTCAATGCCAGTAGCAGAAATGTTAATAGATTCTGCAGCAGGACATGAATATCTTAGTATGCTGGATGGATATTCTGGCTACAACCAAATATTCATTGCTGAGGAAGATGTTCATAAAACTGCTTTTAGATGCCCTGGAGCCTTAGGCACCTATGAATGGGTAGTGATGCCTTTTGGCCTTAAAAATGCTGGTGCCACTTATCAAAGGGCGATGAATTCAATCTTCCATGATTTTATAGACACATTCATGCAAATTTACATTGATGATATTGTTATAAAATCTATTTCTGGGAAGAGTCACATTGACCATCTTCGACAGTCCTTTGAAAGGATGAGAAAATATGGTCTTAAAATGAATCCTCTCAAATGTGCTTTTTGTGTGCAGGCAGGGGATTTCCTAGGCTTTGTGGTCCACAAGAAAGGGATCGAAATAAATCAGAATAAAACCAAAGCCATAATGGAGGCGAAAGCACCATCAACTAAAAAGGAGTTGCAGTCGTTGTTGGGCAAGATCAACTTCTTAAGAAGGTTTATATCCAACCTGAGTGGCAAAACACAAGCCTTTTCGCCATTGCTTCGTTTCAACAAAGATGGTTTTGAGTGGGGGCAATTACAACAGGAAGCCTTCGACAAGATCAAGGAGTACCTAAGCCACCCTCCAATTCTTTCACCACCTTGTATAAACAAGAGTATGAGATTGTATATAGCTGCATCAGATAAAACTCTAGGGAGCATGTTAGCTCAGGAGGATGAAAATGGAGTCGAAAGAGCCATTCATTACCTTAGTCGAGTTTTAAATAATGCAGAAACTAGGTATAGCATGATTGAAAAGTTATGTTTATGCTTGTATTTCTCTTGTACTAAATTGAAGCAATATATAAAGCCAGTTGATGTGTATGTTTCTTCTCACTTTGATGTTGTAAAACATATGTTATCTAAGCCTATTTTGCATAGTTGAATTCGCAAATGGGCATTAGCATTAACAAAATTTTCCCTAACATATCAACCTTTAAAAGCTGTGAAAGGGCAAATAGTTGCAGACTTTATAGTTGACCACTCCATAAATGAAAGTGATTTGAATTATGTTGAATTAAAATCCTGGAAGTTATACTTTGATGGATCAAGTCATTAAAATGGAACAGGAGTGGGAATATACATTATTTCTCCTGAAAAAATTCCAACAAAATTCAAGTACAAGGTCGAAGGACCTTGCTCTAACAATGAGGCTGAATATGAAGCATTAATTACTGGCCTTGAAATTTTGTTAGAATTGGGGGCAACTAGAGTCGAAATAATGGGAGACTCAGAATTGGTTATAAAACAAATCACAAAGGAATATAAATGTGTTAAAGAAAATCTCATTATGTACTTTGTGATAGCCAATAGATTATTAAAGAAATTTGAGGTAGTGGCCGTCCAACACATACCTAGAATAGAGAATCAAGTTGCTAATGACTTGGCTCAAATTGCCTCTGGATACAAAGTGTCGAAGGAAAATCTTCAAGAAGTAATTGAAGCAAGAGGTAAAGTGGTGGCTGTTGGATTGTGCCCATCAAACTTAGAAAAAACTAAGCTTGGATGCATAGATGGCGAAAATTTTGAAATTTTTGCTATAGATAATTTGACAGATGAAGACTGGAGGAAGCCTATAGTTGAATATTTGCAAAATCCAACGGCTTCGACAGAGCGAAAAATCAGGTATCAAGCTTTAAGCTATGTACTTTTGGGTAATGAATTGTTTAAAAAGACCCCTGAGGGAGTCTTATTGAAATGCCTTAGTGAAGCAGAGGCATATTTGGCTCTTTCGACAATACATAGTGGGGCATGTGGAGCACACTAAGTTGGCCAGAAGATGAAATGGCTGTTGTTTCGACAAGGCATGTATTGGCCTACTATGCTGAAAGATTGCATAGAATTTGCTAAGGGTTGCCAAGAATGTCAAATTCATGCTGGCATACAACATATCCCTGCAAGTGAATTACATTCCATAGTGAAACCATGGCCTTTCAGAGGATGGGCTTTGGATATAATGGGAGAGATTCGACCAGCATCTTCAAAGAACCAAAGATATATTTTGGTGGGAATTGATTATTTCACCAAGTGGATTGAAGCAATACCACTGGCGAATATAGGTCATGAAGATGTTATTGAATTCATTCAAAATCACATTATTTATAGATTTGGTATTCCTGAAACAATCACTACGGATCAAGGATCAGTGTTTACTGGTCGAAAGATGCAGGAGTTTGCCAAAGAAATAGGTTTTAAGTTATTGACTTCTACACCTTATTATGCTCAGGCCAATGGGCAAGTCGAAGCTGCCAATAAGATAGTGATTGGACTAATTAAGAAGCATGTGGGAAAGAGGCCTAGAAATTGGCACAAGACATTATACCAAGTTCTTTGGGCATGTCGAACATCCCCTAAAGAGGCTACTAATACTACCCCATTTCGACTTACTTTTGGTCATGATGCAGTATTGCCTGTTGAGATTTATTTACAATCTATAAGAGTTCAAAGACATCATGAGATTCCCTTTGAGGATTATTGGGAAATGATGATGAATGAATTAGTGGATTTGGATGAAGAAAGGCTTAGAGCCTTGGAGTTGTTAAGAAGAAAAAAGAAAAGGGTCGAAGAATCCTACAACAAAAAGGTTAAGTCTAAATCTTTTGCATGTGGGGATTTAGTTTGGAAAGTGATTTTGCCTATGGATCGAAAGGATAGAACATTAGGTAAATGGTCTCCTAAGTGGGAAGGTCCATTCCAAGTCATACAAGTTTTCTCTAATGGAGCTTATGAAGTGGAAGAGTTAGACAAAGATAAAAGAATCTTGAAAGTAAATGGCAAGTATTTGAAAAAATATAAGCCTATGTTGCAAGAGATTCATATTAAAACGTAAGTTTTATTTTAAGAAAGGAAAGCCAAAATAGGCCAACTCAGGCTAATATGGCATACAAAGCAAAGGAGAATCAACATAACATCTTTCAAAGATAGGAAAGATTATTCATAATCTCTCCAGTCAATAGATTCGAGGAAGTCCATGTAGTCTGCGTTTGGCTCATTATCATCAAAGTCCTGGGTGTTGGGACGCCCTTTCTTAGAGATCCTCATGTTGGTTTCTCTCTTTTTTGCTCTGGAAGTTGCTCCAGTAGAGGCTTCAGGTTTCTTTGTTGCCTCTGTTTTCTTGGTTTCTTCAGTTTCTTTTGCCTTATCAGCTGTCTTCTTGGCTGATGACTTCTCTGAATTGTTCATAGTTACTTTGATGAATGAACATGGTTCAGATGGAAGAGAATTTATAGAGGTGAAGTATTGATTGGATTGGCCAGTCAAACGGTGAAACCATGTGAATTATTCTTGGAAGTATGCATGAGGGCTATGCTATAAATGTCAGTTTAAAGCTAGAGGCTTATGCCTTGGAGTTTTAAAGCTGAAAAGTTTGGCTTTCCAAGAAAAAGATAGAATGCCTTAATTGCAAATTTGACTTAGATGTGAGGCAATAAATAAAATGCATCATAATTTAATACGAGTCGAAAGCAGTTAATGGCGAAATACTAATGATTACTTAATTAGTGCCAAAGGCATAAAAACTGTCATTACATAAAGGCCTGAAAAGGCCAAGAAACAAATGATGGTTAAAAAAATAAAGGTTTCGAAAGTATCAGAAGGGAAACCTCGATGCCAACTGAGAAAAGGCTTCTATGTGATGTTTGAGGTGAGCATTGCATAAAGATTCATCAAGTTTGGCTGCTGCGAGCTCTTTTTCATATCTTTGGGCTGCCTCAATATGATCAATAGCATTCTTCGTTTCTTCAGCCATCTTAGTGTCTTCGAAATGTTACAATTCACGGTTGCGTTTTTCAGCATTTTCAATTTTGGCTTGTAGCTCCGTAATTTGTTGCTTCCAGGCTTCAATATCCTTCTGGTTGGAGGCAATCTCATCTTGTTTTTTCTTTTGATCAGCCTCCATACGTTCGACCTTTTCATACGACTCTTTTGCACCACACCAGGCTGAACTCTCACGACCAGATGTTTCTTCTATGGTATTCCTGATAGATGGAAGCAGCTTTATTTCTGCAGTTATTTGGTTCACCACAGCGGTTAACTCTATCAGAAAACCAGAAACGTCTGGATTAAGGGTGGTGAGCTCAAGCTTTTCAAGGGTGTCCTTCAGATAAGTGGTTGCAGTGGGGTCTGAGGCCAAAACTCTGTGAATGTCCCCCCTGAAGAATTTTGTCTGTATGGCTTGGAGGATTGTTTTGGCGAAATCATCTGACGCTGGAGTCGAAGAGCCAGAAGAAGAAGAACCATACTTCTGCCCGTGTATTAATTTGGAATACTCACGTGGGTTCGACCACTTGAGTGCTGTCAGTGAGTCTCCAGGATTTTAAACGTTAGCCAAAGGTTGCTGGACCACGGGCAAAGAAGTATGGTGAGGGGTAGGATCTGGTTGGTCTTCTTCTTCTTCTTCTTCTTCTGATTCTTCTCCTTCATCTTTTTCGTCTTCAGTTTCGACTGCCACTCCTCCATCATTTTCTTCAGCAGTTGGTTGGAGGTTGGCCTGGTCATTAGCTGGTTCAGGATGTGGTTCATGTGTTTCTTCAGGGGCAGCTTGTCCAGGATTGTCGTTTTGGGGTTGAGCCTCAGGACCACCTTCTTCTTCGACAACCAGTTGATCAGTATCCATGAAGTGAGCCAGGTCAAAAAGTGGTGGACTTGAAGCATCATCATCATCAGAGTTAGAGCCCCCAGCCTGTGCATCCTATGTAGTAGTTTGGGTAGGAGGATTGATGGGTTCCGCAGCTAGAGGATTAGGTTGATTAATTTCACTTAAACCAGAGCCAAGATCAGATGATGGATGGTAAGTTGGTTCACCTTGGCTGTTAAGGAGTGTAGTGGTGAAACTTCCTGCAGCTTGTTGAGGGGTGGGATTGTTGATTATGTGGGTAGCGAAATCGCCTGAAGCTAGTTGAGGGTCAGGATTATTGATTATGTTTGCCTAAAGAACACAAGTGAAGAGAATGAGATTGAAAGAATTTGGGCGAAAGACGCCAGTATAATGAAAAAATGGTGCACATACCTGAGCTTGTACAGCAGCAGAACTTGAGTTACCACTTTCATGGTCGCCAGGAGGTGTTTGGGTAGCTACCATGGAAGGTTGTTTTTCGACACCACTTGTTGTGGGTGCCTTTTCAAGTATTTTGGCCACCTTCGAAGGAGGTGGGCCAGCAGGTCCAGATGCTTTGATTGGTTTTCTTTTTTTCTTTGTAAGAACCTCCTCAGGAGATTCATCTGAAGCATCTAAAGATATAACAACAGCTGGGGCATCCTTTTTACCTTTCTTTGAAGGTGTAGGAGGTTTTCGACCAGTCTGAAAAGGTGATGCAAATATGAGAAGTGATTCACATAATAAGAACATAGGCAAGGGATGTGAAACATACCTGTTTGCTTTCTGGTTCTTTGCTACTTTGTGCAGCAGCATCCCTGGCTGAAGGAGCTTTCCTAGGCACAGCTGAAAGACAGTGAAAATTGTTACAAGTTAATGATTAAATGGTTAATTATAAAGCCATGGAATAAGGGCTTCAAACCTTCATATATTTTAGATTCGACACGAACATCCTGAATTCCTATATGAAGGTGTCCTTTGAAACTGTCTAGCGTATGCTTAGACGGAACCACTCGTTGATCTTTTAGCTGAGACTGCTGTCGAAGAAGTTTTAAGTGTTCACCACAGACAAACCAATCTGGAAATGGAGGGGCAAGTGCCACTCCAAAATTAGCATTATGCAGTCGAGGGAACTTTGGAGGGAAAAGTTCAAAAGCTACCTCATAACGTTTCTCACGAGGGACGTCTGAAGGGATTTTTAGTTGATCCAACTGTTGTAGAAATTTTCTCTTTAAAGTAATAGCAGCCTCGTGAATGGTTCGACCAAGATCATCTGGTCGATAGACAGTTTCAAAGTATTTTTGGAAAGCCTGTATTTCTTGGAGGTGAGTGAACTTACTCTTCTTCGTCTTGTCCTGCACATCAATAAAAGCTTGGTCAAGCAATGAAGAAAATGTAGCCACATCAAGAAAATGCTCATTGTAGTGCTTCGACCACCAGTGGTGGAATGATGAAGTGCATAAGAAAGAAGGCTAAAAAAACACGGGAGACAGAACTCCTCCTCTCTCATTCCAGTTGACAAGTGTACTAGTGACATCTTCTTCACCAAAGCTTGCAGTATGAAGGATTACTTGGCCTTTCCTCTCATATAAACATTGAGGAAAGCTCTGGGCCAGCCCAAATTGTCGAGAGACAAGATTTGGTTGGTAAGCAATCAATGTTGATAGGCCTTTCCCCAAGTTCATCCTTTGGACAATGAATCTGGGAATTAAAAAGGCTTCCCAAATAGCAACAGATTCACTGTCAAGAGTCTTGTGAGGGTTTGGAAATGGCTTTGTAAACCACACAGGGCCATATCTTCTTTGAGCAAAGGGTGCCATGCTGGGAGTAAACTCATAGCGCTTGGCAAACATCATGATATAGTTGGTGAAGGCCCCTTGAAGGGTTTCACCATCATCATTGGACGTAAGTTTGACCAAACGGGTCCATTCGACGCTCCTCTCCCTTATCTCAGCGGAGGCTTCGTCAACTAGCCCTTTTCTGGGAAGGCTAGCTTCAAATGTTGCATTGAGCCACAGTTGAAGCAGCCAAAGAAGTCCACTCAAGTGTACAGAACCTTGAGCTTCCATGTGCCTCAGTCGAGAAGCCCCTTCACTGATGGACTCATAAAGGTTCGCCAGGATGAGTTCACTTAAGCAAACCCCTCTGTTATTGTGAAGCTGGTTAGCAAGGGGCAAGTACTTCTTAGCTACTTGTAAGGATTTCGTATAGAAAACATATCTCGACAGCCATACGGTGATAAATGCAATGTGTTCTTTATCAGATACTTCATCATGGCCTGCGTCGAAGTTGTGTTTGATGAAGTGGGTCTAGGTGAGTTTGGAACTTGAAATGCCTATGATATCCTCAGCATCTTCTTCAGGGTTGTAAATAAGGCCATTTGGGCGAAGCCCTGTGATGGCAGCCAAGTCGAACAGTGTGGGGGTAACCATTCCGCATGGCAGATGGAAGGTGTAGTGGGTGATGTCCCAAAAATATAAGGACGCTGTCAGCATGTTCAAGCAGTATGGTACGCTGGTCTTCGACAGCATGAGAAGGTCATAAATCCCTATGTTTTTCCAATGTTCAAACTTGACCTTTTCCATCTTCGCCATCCATTGGTCAAAATCCTTCAAGGGATTAACAGCTCTTACTAGCCTTGTGCCATCAGTGAGATAGCTAACATTGATCTTGGGCAGTGGAATTTCTTCAAGAGAGGTTTCATCAGAAACGTTAATTTTGGAAAATCTTTTTTGCCCTAATGGCCTTGTTTTCCGGTAGGAGGGGAGAAACTCACTTAGTTTCTCATTAGAAATGTCAACATCAGCTAGAGGACCAGACAGTGCATAAGGTTTGTCAGAAACGACTAAAGGAATCATTACCTGAGACTTATATATGGCTCGTGCTTCTTTGGTGGTGGGTTCTGGCAGGCAACGGCGATTATCCACTATTTGGGGGGCTGGGATGTTTGCAAATGGAGGAATGGCTTGTTTGAATTGAGTAGCCTTGCCTCTTTGGGTTTTCTTTAGTTGAGGATTCACTTGGGAGGACGCCATTATTAGAGAAAATGAAAAGAAGTGGTGCTTTTCTGGGTTTTGCGTGAAGAAATCTGAAAGAGAGAAGAAGGTTGCTTGAGATTATGAAAGTGTGGAAAGTTCACCAAATGGTGAAAACGGATATTTATAGACGTTTGAAAATCCCAAGAGCCTTGGATCCACCGTTGAAGTTGAGAAGGTAGTAGGACGCGTGTCTTTCTCTTGGAAGTGTGATGAGTGGTAGCAGTTATGTTCAGACTGCAAACATATATTTTCAAGAAAGGAGTTATAATGAGTGCGGCTGAAGAGACATTTAAGGGTTTGTCATGATGGCATGATGTCATAAGCGGGGGTTAAAGAAACTGAACAGTTGAGCCACTGAGTGATTAGTGGACTATTCAGCTAAAGCCATGCAAACAAGCGTCGAAATGGTTGTTGAATCAAAAAATGACCTTCTTACCAATTCTGGCGAAAGGACATTTCTTGGGGGGCAATTTGTTAACCCTCACTTTCGACGCTAGAAGGAATCAAAGTTATTTTAAGTTAAAAAATTATTTTTAACATAAAGAAGGCTTCGACCCAGTTTTGGTGAAGCCTGAGTCGAATAGGGGTTTTGGAAGCCTCAAAAATGGCTAAGTGTTGAGAGATGCTTCGACCGTGAGAATGTTGAAACGCGCGTTGCAGTTATCACATTAAGGCTGGAGGGAAAATCTCAAATGTTTGAATTTCAAAAGGATCAGTTGCTGAACGTGGGAGCAGTTGAAATGGAGAAAGGCGCCAAGAGGACACGTTTGGAAGCATAACCACCACTTAGTAGTTATTTCTTAGCACTATAAATAGGAGTTATTTCTATAAAATAAGTGTGTTCATATTTTTGTACAAGTTACTCAAAGAAACTCAAAGTACCCGCGTGTAGAGAAACGAGTTCGTGAGAATGTACGCAATGTAACACCACTTTCTTTCATCAATGCAATTTATCTTCATCATGTTTATGTTTCAGCACTTTACATTTTCCTGAACTTTACCTTTCATGTCTTAACTTTTCCTTGAATCTTTATTTCAGTCAAGTTTATTTTAAACCTTGTTTTTACTTTCATTTAAAAGCTTTCGACATTTATCTTCTTGCATCTTTACATTCAAGCATTTAATCTTCAAGCATTTACTTTCAAAGTCTTTTATCTTCAAGTCATTTATTTTAAAAGTCATTTATCTTTCCACATTTACTTTCGACTGCACTTTTATCAATTCCAGTCTTTATTTTCAAGAACGTGGAGTTCATTGCATTTTATCTTCAAAAGCTTTTACATAATTGCATTTACTTTTAAAGTCATTTATTTCCTCGTCATTTACTTTCGACAGTCATTTATTTTTCTGCATCTTTTACATTCAAGAACGTGGAGTTCAAGCACTTTTACATTTTTGTCATTTATCTTCAACAGTAATTTATCTTCCTGCATTTTTATCAATTCAAGTCTTTATCTTCAAGCCTTATTTTCAAAGCTTTTTACTTCTTGTCTGTTACTTTCGACGCCTTTAAATTCTGCATTCTTTATTTACAGCCTTTTAACTTCCAAGCTTTTACTTTACTGCAAGTAGTCGAACGTGGAGTTCACTTAGGTTTCTTTTTTCAGAATTGTCAAACGTGGAGTTCAGTTTACATTTCCTTTATTTCAAGTTAGATTCACTCTCTCTTAAAATTTAGCACATGTCCTAGGATTTGTGTGGTCGATCCTGCAAGTTAGTCAGTTTTATTTAAAATTGATAGACCAGAGGTTGTTTACCAAAATTCACAGTAAACACATACATGCATCATCCATTATTAATTTGCGTTCATATTCATATTGCATCACTATCACTCCTGTCGGTCTTATCCCCTAGTGATAAAAGTCCTCTCAATTGAGTTGTCAGTTCTTTCCTCGTCAGGCAATGTTGCGTCTGAACAATCTCTCCTCCAGTTTATTTCTGGATTGAAGCCGGTTCTCGACCACTTTGATAACTTGAACCTCTAAAAGGCAAGAAGGCATTCGAAAAATATCACTATTTGCCATTGAAGATAATATCTTCGCTTTCCCGGATTAAGGAAAATCCTATAGAAAGCCTCTTAATCAAAGGTTCGGCAATACAACGGTTCTTCTTCGGAAAATTCACTGACAAAAAGGTCATCAGCACCTCCGAATTGGATTACATCACATGGTATTTCCCCGAGAAGATCTCGAGGAAAAGTATGATGTAATATCCCCAAGCAGAAAATAGTATTTCAAGAGACTCGTTTTCCCCAATAGAGTCAATAAATGGCGTCTCCAACAAAGAAGTTTGAACACCTCTACAGCTCAGACAAACGGGTTTCCCCAGCAAGTCTAACATCAAAACCTTTTCCATCAAATTGCATCTCCCCAGGAAAATTCGGTGAGAAGTTTGAGGAAAACCACTGCAAAAAGCGTCCCTTGTCAAGAAAGTTTATTGACAAAAGAAACTGAGACCAGTTCCTTGGCTGAAGACCAGGATCGAGGGGAAGTTTATATCAGAAACTGAGACCAGTTCCTTGGCTGAAGACCAGGATCGAGGGGAAGTTTATTTCAGAAACTTAGACCAGTTCCTTGGTAGGAAACCAGGATCGAGGGGAAGTTTACAAAAGAAACTGAGACCAGTTCCGTGGCTAAAAACCAGGATCGAGGGGAAGTTTTTACCTTTTCTAAAGCATCATTGCTTAATAAAAGAAGATGGATGAGCAAACTGCCATTCGTAACCACCGTCAAAATTTCGGGTATTCCGATACTTAATCCTCTTGCACCCTAAATATCCGAATATCTTCGCCATTCACACCTTCAGGTTCAAGAAGATTAAATAGGGGCATCTGTCATACCCCAAATTTTGACCACTAAGATTTCCCATCATTGTGCAAATCATCATCACAATATGGATGAACCATCATGCCTCATCAATCTCCTCAGAGATGTTTGAGCATTCACCACAATCAAGGACTCCCACATTAGGAATCAAGCACAAGGTTGCAACATTCCAAGTGGATCAAGCCTCAAGATCGCCAGTGTCACCAAATTAGGGTTTTGGTCAACTGAGGCCTCCAGATGGAAATTTTCCTCTGGGCATGATCCATTACTTCAAAGCACAACTTAAGATACTCCAAGGGACCTTATGGACCCAGTCATCAAGTCAATTTAACCTTAGGGGAAGCATTCATCAAAAAATCAGGAATTAGGGTTTCTTGACCTAATTCACCCCTAAGTTGACTTTTGGGAAAAAACATGAGCCAAGACCTCAAGACAAGATTTGAGGGCCTCAAATGCACTACATTGATCCATTTGCAACAATGGATTGACCCAAGAAGCTTGGTTCACAAGTTTCAATTTCATCTGGACCACAATTAGGGTTTTGAAGAAAAGTCAACTGTATCTTTGACTTTTGACCAAGACATGCTCCCAAATCTTGGGACATGATTCAATACACCCTACAACACCTATAGAATATATCCATTAGGTTTGATTTAGGTCAAGGACTTGATTTCACCAAGGATCGCACAGTTTGAATTTCATCCGATAAAAAGTCAACTGTACACAAAATCAAGTTTGACTTTTTGGGATTTTTCACAATTATGGTTCTTTGACCCTAAAACAATGTTAATATGTGATTTGAATCATCATTCATCAAGAAAAATCAAAGAAAATGAGTTAACTTGTAAAAGGGGTAACCATAAAAAACTTAGAAATTTTCTAAGTTATGGAACAAAATGGCTAGGTGTAATACCCCAAAATTTGCTCTCTCTTTTGTCATCATAGCATAGCATTATCATGTATCATATCATATCCATCTCATTAGCATTGCATTGCATCTTTGCATAGAAAAATGAAGCATAACATCCCTCTTACCATCAAGGCATGTGATCAGGTGAAAGATGGACAATCAAGGAATCATTCAAGGCATAAAAGGTCAAACAAGTTGTTTCAAGGCAAGCCAAGAGGTCTTTCATGTCTCATACTATTTCAATTGATCATCCAAAACCTCAAGAAAGTGAGATTCAGTGGGAGATTGAAGCATTACATCTTTCACTATGCAAGAGGTCCAAAAAACTGAAGGAAAACCCTCAAAAGAGATAGTTCATTGGTTCAAAATCACCCTCAAGTGGCATATCTCATCATCCTTTAAGAGGATACACAACATATTCTGAGGAATTTGAAATTGAAGACTGCACATTTTCCCCTTAGGAGGTGGGTATCAAAACTAGGGTTTCCAATTAAATCAGGCCATCTCTGATTTTTTGGACAAAACTTGATGTCATGGTATTTTATATGTCCTTAAGTGTATGTGTGTGGAAAATTGCCTCTCAATTGGTTTTAGAAGTGGCTCAATTGGAAGAAAGATAAAAAATCAGGGAAATTGGGGCTAAGTCAAATAATCAGAGGAAAAAGTCAACTCTTGACTTTTTGAGGCCAAATTCATGAAATTCATGTTATATGTGACCAATGTGCAAAATTTGATCAAGAAACCCCAAAAGGATCATGAAAAATCAAGATTTGAAAAGTTGCCATTTTTGGAAGAAGTAGGGTTTCCAAAAATTGTAATTTTGGGCCATTTTGCACCTAACTTTGAACCAAGGCCATTCAAAATTGAGACACCAAATGAAAATTCCACTCAGCCACAACAAAAGATCTTGTTTTAAGCTTCACATCCATGTGTAGAGCATCTCCATTGGATAAAAATTGAGAGAGTTATGGATGATCAAAGTTGAGGAAAACTTGGGCAAAATGCAAGTCAGCTTGGGCAAATCTTAGGTCACGCGCCATCATTTCTACAAACATGTGGTGAACCAAATGTTTTGATCAATTACTCATGGTTAGAGGCTTCATATGAAAAACTTGTCAGCATCAAAATTGTTCCTTGCAATGCCCTCTTCAATGTTCCTGTTGGACAAAATTTCATTTGGTCAATTATGAGGTAGAAATCTTGGTCTCAAGATAGGGTGATCATGCTGAAATTCCATGCCATGCTTGCCTTGCTAATCAACCACTTGATACGCCCACCAACCAGTCTGGGATCCTTGAGTTCATAGTCTTTTTTAAGCATGTTTGAGGCATCATTTCAACTCAATTCTCACATCAAACATGTTCTCCCATATTCCCTCTTTCCAATGACTCCAAAGACTTGTCAAACCATCCATTGATTAAGAGAAAATCATCACCAAACTTGCATATTTCCATTGGTTTCAAGCTGTCACAAAACCAAAAATAACAATGTTGTTGTTGATTTGTATCAGTTTACATATGCTTTTCTCATTAAGCCAAGCATTGTCCTTACTTGCACGTGCTACTCATGCTCATCATACATAGAAATGGAAAAAGTTAGAAGCTTGTAGGACAAGTTTATGTTGCTACAGCATACACGAGTTGGCTTCACTCTCATCTCCACCATAGCTCACCATGAATCACCATCACCATAACACAACCTTGCTAACTCGTCCCCTAACTAACTTGACTCAGTTAGTTAGGATGGACTCACCTAAACCATCTTAACTCAATTAACCAACTCATGTTAACCGTGGTTAAGCTCCCACATAAATTGAATTTCACTCTCAAATTTCAACTTGAGCTTCATTTTTCACTCTACCTCTCAAACACTTCAAGTCCTCTCTCTCTTTTTCTCTCCATTTTCTCTCTGAGTTGCACGAGTCCATCATCATTCCCCCCTAATTTCACCTTCAAGCTTCATCGTCAATCATCACTGAACTTGAAGCAGCATTGGATTGTTGAAGTAAACACACTGCAAATCCATATCCATCATCATTCTTCGGAATTTGAAAGCCTTTATTTGGCCAAGTGAAGCTCAAAGAGGAAGCAAGAATCTCTGTTTTTCTCAACATCTCCAATTTCTCCATATTTTCAGGTTTCATCATTCAACTTTATTTCGGTTGATTTTCATTAATTTTGACTTGTTTTTGTTGCTTAAAGCTTGGTAGAAGCTCTACTTACTCCGGCTAGTTGATAGGCCTTGTAGAGGTTTAGATCCAAAAGTTAGGGCATGTCTTTATCTCTTCGTTTCTCCATGTATGTGTTTGTTCTATGAAAAATAGTTGCGTATTCGTGATCTCCATTATCTCAGCTTCATTTTGGTATGCGCATTGTGCATTTTGGTGAACATGTGAAATTTGCAGGTGGTGATTCTCGTCGGAGAAGGTGACCGGAGGTCCCTCTCCGGCCGGTGATGTTAACTGTTAGGGTTTATACCAGTTTGAATTACGGCCATTGGATCTTTTAATCTTACGCTCCAAAATGTGCCAGCACATTAAAAAAGGCGTGCACCTCACGTGTTCTATTTTTGATTTCATTTAATCAATGTGTGGTGCAGTGCATGGTAGTGAGTGTGTGCCTTCACGCGTGTGCATTAGATTTGATTACTTTGACTATTGTGTTGACTGGACTTGATCCAATGGCGTGGATTGTTTTGACTTTATTTGACTGAGAGTGTACAATAGTTGGTGTGGAATGCGCGTGTTTGGACCTTGGACTACATTGCTATCTACACCTCATGTTTTAAAGCCCAAGCAAATTTGAACTGATGATTTACTATGCATGCACCCCCTACTTGTTTCAATTTCTTTTTATTTTTATTTTTTTTCATTTTTATACACGTTTCATTCTTAATCTTTAAAATTTCAAAACAACATTAGAAAATTCTGGAAAAATTCATGAGTGTTTTCAAGACATTTATAAAATTTTTGATATTTTTATTTCATGGTTTTATTACATTTTTACCCGTGTTTCATAATTCTCTTTGAATTTCCATTTGTGTGCATTCCAAGTGTGATACATGAATTTGTGGAAATTGTTTCTTGCTCATTATAAACTGTTTTGGCTTGATTCTTTTTTAATTGATTCACTAATACATTGAAGCATGTTAGATGATTTTTGTTTGATTTTTTAGGTCACTTTATGACATGTTTTGATGCTTATATTTTCACCACTTTGCATGATGTTTCAACTTGACCTAATTGCTTTGTTTGAACTCATTTTGTTTTGAATGTTGACATGCTATCTTGATGTGTGATTTACTTCTGACTTAGGAATTCTAATACCATGCTTGCATAATTTTCATGAGTTCATTTGATTTTTGTTTGATGCATTACATTTGAAGCATAATCCATGGCTTATCATTATAACTTTAGTGCATGTTTGCATGGATTCTTTTGTGCATTTTTGTATGAGCATTTGCACATTTGATGAACCATTCATATGATATTATAGGTCTTTGGTACACATTATAGGTCATCTTTATATGTTCATTTCAACTTGAACTTTGTGCATCCTTAACATGTATTGTTTGCACTTTCTTTTTGAATTTTCATTTCAATTCTTCTTCTGTTACTTCTTGAATGTCTTGAATATTGATTCATGAATACTTTTGAGATGTTTATAGACTATTTTCCATTTAGTGTCAATTCTGATTGTTGGATTACATGTTCCATTTATGCATGTTCTTTTCATTTCTTTTCATCTTTCATCTATCCTTTATTATGGTAACATGTTTAAATGCTAATGGATGATGATTGTTGCTTGCTCATTTGAACTTGGATAATGATAATCACTTGTTGTAAATATGGTTCACATTCTGGTTGTGATATTAAGATTTGATTCTTCATCTTGTTCTTTTGAACTTTAATGTGTATTAATTACTTTTTACTTCTTATACATGTTTCCATGTTTACTAACCATGTAGGGGCTTTGGTAAGTTGAATTAAGTGTGGATAAGGAATCCACATTCAAACCTCCTTCCTTTCATCTTTTACAATTCAATCTTGTGTTTTGCTAAGTACTTATGTGCTTTCTTTGATTAACTCATTACTTTCCCTTTTGAGTTACAATTCATCTTCTACTTTAGAAGTGAGTTGTTTAACTCATTCCTTCTTTAGACTCTAGGTCTTGCAACTTCACAAACCATAAGGATCACTCCCTTAACTAATCAATTAGGATTGAGTCTTAGTTCACATAGATTTTTACCTTTTTCTCCCATTTGAGTCTTTCATCTTCTCATCTCAAAGAAAATTCAAAATATCTAATAAAGGTAGGCATTTATTGCATTTAGGCCTTTCATATAAAGAAAAGATTATAAGGGGTCTTCTCTTGTAATCTTAGAATGTGTAGCATATAGCCCATCTTGGGTCAATGTGTTAAACATTTGATCTTGTGTGAGGGACTTAAATGCAATACTTGTTGAAGATACAAATAAAGAAAAACATTTCTTCATTTCATAATCAACGAAAACACTTAATAAATACAAGTATGCTAGTGTGTTTGAACCTTAATAATTGGAACTAAATGTGAGGGTCTTCTTCACACTTAGTGTATTTTCTTACTCATTCCATCTTGGAATGTGAGGATGTATACATTCCAATGATTAAGATTTAGGTACACTATCATATGCAAACAAATAACAAAATTTCTTAAAAGACAACAAACAAACAATAACGTCTTTCCTTCGGGAATTCTTCTCTCACCTCATTCACTCTCAACGTATGAACGCGCTCCTACTCGTTCTCTTGCAAGATGGTAACGCACTTGGACCAGCGAGCCTGCAACACCTGAGCTAGAACGTTAGCCGTTCCATAAAAAAACACAAACAATCCATCCCTAGTGAGGGGAACTACGTCGCCCTGATTCTCATGCTCCCGATGAGATACGTAGGCAGTGGGGTAGGGCCCATTCGAGCACTTATTTTCTTTTCCCTACATTTGTTTCTCTTTCTCTTTCCATTCCTTTTCCAGTTCTTTTTCCAGTATCTTTTCTTACACCCTTCGATTGAAGCAGCAAGCGTGGATCCCATCGGGTACGATGGACGCGTGGGGGTGCTAATATCTTCCTCTCGCGTAACCGACTCCCGAATCCAGTTCTCTTGGTCGCAAGACCATGCTCTATCCTTTCCCCCAGGTTTATGCAGTGTTTCCTTTGCCTCTCTTGGGATAAATACACATTGCTGGCGACTCTGTTTCCGTGCCACTTTCGCGTTTGTACTTGGATGAAAATCCCGGGAGTGACAACTAGTATTGCAGATGATTGTTCCAGCAGGTGGGGTGATCATTATATACAATTGTTCATATTATTCCAGCAGGTGGGATAGTATTGCAGATGGTCATTCCAGCAGGTGGGATGATTATGCATACAATTATTCATATTATTCCAGCAGGTGGGATAGTATTGCGGATGGTTGTTCCAGCATGTGGGGTGATCATTATATACAATTGTTCATATTATTCCAGCAGGTGGGATAGTATTGCAGATGGTTGTTCCAGCAGGTGGGAGGATCATACAGACAATTTATTCATATTATTCCAGCAGGTGGGATAGTATTGCAGATGGTTTTTCCAGCAGGTGGAGTGATCATTTGGCAAAGCTTCCAAAGCCGGTTTGGTAAGCATCAAAGTCCAATGTTAGTTTGGCAGAGCTGCAAAAAGTCCATCTAAAGATGGCAATTTTGAGATTCCAAAGCTGGTTTGGTAATCATTGAAGTCCAATGACAAATTGGCAGAAATCCAACACGAATTGGTACAAGTCCAACGACAGATTGGCAGAAATCCAACACGAATTGGTACAAGTCCAACGACAGATTGGCAGAAATCCAACACGAATTGGTAAAAGTCCATTGTTTAGAATGGCAGAGCAGCTAAAGTCCATCGACAGTATGGCAAGCCAGTAGTCACCTGGCGTCGTTCAAAAATACATTGTTGAAAGTCCATCGACAGTATGGCAAGCTAGTAGTCGCCTGGCGTCGTTCAAAAAGACATTGTTGAAAGTCCATCCATAGTGTGGCAAGCTAGTAGTCGTCTGGCGTCGTTCAAAAGATAGATCTCTCCGACAACGTTTCATTGAAGTTTCAATCCAACAGTCTCGTTGGGTTTATATCCCTTTTGTTCTTCGTCATCCAGAGCAAATTTTTGGTTATATTTGGTATTCAATCACTATATACCTTGAAAGTCTGAAAGCAATCACTTTCAGGCATTCAGGTCTACAGCGTTTGAATAGGGGCAGCTGTAATACCCCAAAATTTGCTCTCTCTTTTGTCATCATAGCATAGCATTATCATGTATCATATCATATCCATCTCATTAGCATTGCATTGCATCTTTGCATAGAAAAATGAAGCATAGCATCCCTCTTACCATCAAGGCATGTGATCAGGTGAAAGATGGACAATCAAGGAATCATTCAAGGCACAAAAGGTCAAACAAGTTGTTTCAAGGCAAGCCAAGAGGTCTTTCATGTTTCATACTATTTCAATTGATCATCCAAAACCTCAAGAAAGTGAGATTCAGTGGGAGATTGAAGCATTACATCTTTCACTATGCAAGAGGTCCAAAAAACTGAAGGAAACCCCTCAAAAGAGATAGTTCATTGGTTCAAAATCACCCTCAAGTGGCATATTTCATCATCCTTTAAGAGGATACACAACATATTCTGAGGAATTTGAAATTGAAGACTGCACATTTTCCCCTTAGGAGGTGGGTATCAAACCTAGGGTTTCCAATTAAATCAGGTCATCTCTGATTTTTTGGACAAAACTTGATGTCATGGTATTCTATATGTCCTTAAGTGTATGTGTGTGGAAAATTGCCTCTCAATTGGATTTAGAAGTGGCTCAATTGGAAGAAAGATAAAAAATCAGGGAAATTGGGGCTAAGTCAAATAACCAGAGGAAAAAGTCAACTCTTGACTTTTTGAGGCCAAATTCATGAAATTCATGTTATATGTGACCAATGTGCAAAATTTGATCAAGAAACCCCAAAAGGATCATGAAAAATCAAGATTTGAAAAGTTGCCATTTTTGGAAGAAGTAGGGTTTCCAAAAATAGTAATTTTGGGCCATTTTGCACCTAACTTTGAACCAAGGCCATTCAAAATTGAGACATCAAATGAAAATTCCACTTGGCCACAACAAAATATCTTGTTTTAAGCTTCACATCCATGTGTAGAACATCTCCATTGGATAAAAATTGAGAGAGTTATGGATGATCAAAGTTGAGGAAAACTTGGGCAAAATGCAAGTCAGCTTGGGCAAATCTTAGGTCACGCGCCATCATTTCTACAAACATGTTGTGGACCAAATGTTTTGATCAATTACTCATGGTTAGAGGCTTCATATGAAAAACTTATCAGCATTAAAATTGTTCCTTGCAATGCCCTCTTCAATGTTCATGTTGGACAAAATTTCATTTGGTCAAGTTATGAGGTAGAAATCTTGGTCTCAAGATAGGGTGATCATGCTGAAATTCCATGCCATGCTTGCCTTGCCAATCAACCACTTGATACGCCCATCAACCAGTCTGGGATCCTTGAGTTCATAGTCTTTTTTAAGCATGTTTGAGGCATCATTTCAACTCAATTCTCATATCAAACATGTTCTCCCATATTCCCTCTTTCCAATGACTCCAAAGACTTGTCAAACCATCCATTGATTAGAGAGAAATTCATCACCAAACTTGCATATTTCCATTGGTTTCAAGCTGTCACAAAACCAAAAATAACAATGTTGTTGATGATTTGTATCAGTTTACATATGCTTTTCCTCATTAAGCCAAGCATTGTCCTTACTTGCACGTGCTACTCATGCTCATCATACATAGAAATGGAAAAAGTTAGAAGCTTGTAGGACAAGTTTATGTTGTTACAGCATACACGAGTTGGCTTCACTCTCATATCCACCATAGCTCACCATGAATCACCATCACTATAACACAACCTTGTTAACTCGTCCCCTAACTAACTTGACTCAGCTAGTTAGGATGGACTCACCTAAACCATCTTAACTCAATTAACCAACTCATGTTAACCGTGGTTAAGCTCCCATATAAATTGAATTTCACTCTCACATTTCAACTTGAGCTTCATTTTTCACTCTACCTCTCAAACACTTCAAGTCCTCTCTCTCTTTTTCTCTCAATTTTCTCTCTGAGTTGCACGAGTCCATCATCATTCCCCCCTAATTTCACCTTCAAGCTTCATCGTCAATCATCACTGAACTTGAAGCAGCATTGGATTGTTGAAGTAAACACACTGCAAATCCATATCCATCATCATTCTTCATAATTTGAAAGCCTTTATTTGGCCAAGTGAAGCTCAAAGAGGAAGCAAGAATCTCTGGTTTTCTCAACATCTCCAATTTCTCCATATTTTCAGGTTTCATCATTCAACTTTATTTCGGTTGATTTTCATTAATTTTGACTTGTTTTTGTTGCTTACAGCTTGCTAGAAGCTCTACTTACTCCGGCTAGTTGATAGGCCTTGTAGAGGTTTAGATCCAAAAGTTAGGGCATATCTTTATCTCTTCGTTTCTCCATGTATGTGTTTGTTCTCTGAAAAATAGTTGCGTATTCGTGATCTCCATTATCTCAGCTTCATTTTGGTATGCGCATTGTGCATTTTGGTGAACATGTGAAATTTGCAGGTGGTGGTTCTCGCCGGAGAAGGTGACCGGAGGTCCCTCTCCGGCCGGTGATGTTAACTGTTAGGGTTTATCCCAGTTTGAATTACGGCCATTGGATCTTTTAATCTTAAGCTCCAAAACGTGCCAGCACATTAAAAAAGGCGTGCACCTCACGTGTTCTATTTTTAATTTCATTTAATCAATGTGTGGTGCAGTGCATGGTAGTGAGTGTGTGCCTTCACGCGTGTGCATTAGATTTGATTACTTTGACTATTGTGTTGACTGGACTTGATCCAATGGCGTGTATTGTTTTGACTTTATTTGACTGAGAGTGTACAATAGTTGGTGTGGATTACGCGTGTTTGGACCTTGGACTACATTGTTATCTACACCTCATGTTTTAAAGCCCAAGCAAATTTGAACTGATGATTTACTATGCATGCACCCCCTACTTGTTTCAATTTCTTTTTATTTTTATTTTTTTTTCATTTTTATACACGTTTCATTCTTAATCTTTAAAATTTCAAAACAACATTAGAAAATTCTGGAAAAATTCATGAGTGTTTTCAAGCCATTTATAAAATTTTTGATATTTTTATTTCATGGTTTTATTACATTTTTACCCCTGTTTCATAATTCTCTTTGAATTTCCATTTGTGTGCATTCCAAGTGTGATACATGAATTTGTGGAATTTTGTTCTTGCTCATTATAAACTGTTTTGGCTTGATTATTTTTGTATTGATTCACTAATACATTGAATCATGTTAGATGATTTTTGTTTGATTTTTTAGGTCACTTTATGACATGTTTTGATGCTTATCTTTGCACCACTTTGCATGATGTTTCAACTTGACCTAATTGCTTTGTTTGAAGTCATTTTGTTTTGAATTTTGACATGCTATCTTGATGTGTGATTTACTTATGACTTAGGCATTCTAATACCATGCTTGCATAATTTTCATGAGTTCATTTGATTTTTGTTTGATGCATTACATTTGAAGCATAATCCATTCTAACTTTAGTGCATGTTTGCATGGATTCTTTTGTGCATTTTTGTATGAGCATTTGCACATTTGATGAGCCATTCATATGATATTATAGGTCTTTGGTACACATTATAGGTCATCTTTATATGTTCATTTCAACTTGAACTTTGTGCATCCTTAACATGTATTGTTTGCACTTTCTTTTTGAATTTTCATTTCAATTCTTCTTCTGTTACTTCTTGAATGTCTTGAATATTGATTCATGAATACTTTTGAGATGTTTATAAACTATTTTACATTTAGTGTCAATTCTTATTGTTGGATTACATGTTCCATTTATGCATGTTCTTTTCATTTCTTTTCATCTTTCATCTATCCTTTATTATGGTAACATGTTTAAATGCTAATGGATGATGATTGTTGCTTGCTCATTTGAACTTGTATAATGATAATCACTTGTTGTAAATATGGTTCACATTCTAGTTGTGATATTAAGATTTGATTCTTCATCTTGTTCTTTTGAAATTTAATGTGTATTAATTTTAATGAAATTTAAAGGTGTTTGAATCAACAAGAGAGTCTTTTATACTCAACAAGAGAGTGATTTTCTATCTCGTACAAAGCCCGAGATGGAGGCTAAAAGTGTTTGTGACCCAACAAGAGGGTCTTTTATACTCAACAAGAGAGTGATTTTATATCTCGTACGAAGCCCGAGATGGAGGCTAAAATTGTTTGACTCAAAAAGAGAGTCTAAAAAGGTTAGCTCCACTGGGGAGAATCATTGTACACAGCCCAAGAGGAGGTTACCTTACTGTCGAGGATTAGACCCATAGGCAGGACCAAGTGGGAGAGCCTTCATGAGAGAGGTCGGGTTTTTGAGTGATCAGTGTTTTTTCTTATGTTTGAAAGGAACTTGAGAATGTCTTTGAGACTCAAGGGGTTTAGACTGTCCAAGTCTGGAGTTTTATCTATTGTACAATGCCCAAGAGGAGGCACGGGCATTAAGGGATGAGTATCAACCCTAAAGTGGCTAGAGGTTTGAAACTGGAAAGACTGCTCTAGAAAAGGATGACTAAGTTCTGTCTTATACCTTTAAGAGGTCATCAGGGTCCTTGTATTAAGCCCAAGAGAAGGCATGAGAACTTCTAAGAAGCCGAAGGGTCCTTGTACAACGCCCAAGAGGAGGCGGGGATGCTTTTAAGAAGCCTGTAGGTCCCCAAACCCCGAGAAGTTCAAGACATGCTATTCACCAAGAATAGATCAAGCCAGGAAAGTCCGAGAATTTGGAAGAAACTCAAGAGATGCTATTCACGGAGAATAGATCAACTCTGGGGAGTAGAGTTTCTTTGACAATGTCTAAGGGTGACAGTCTGAGAAAGGGTTCACCGAGAATGCTGTCTTTCACGTTTCCATATTGTTTAACCCCAAGAGGAGGGAAGACTGTATCTGGTAATCCTATGGGGATCTAGTTTTGTTTGTATTTAAGAATGACCAACAGGCTTTACCTAGTTCTCGACGTAGTTGCCGGGGAAAACTCTAAATAACTATACTAATATTACACAGTTGATATTTTGACAAGTATATAAAAGGATGTGAAAGAAGACTTACAGTGACCATCCCCACAATACAGTTATATATATATATATATATATATATGAAAGCGGATAAAGAAAGCGGGTAAACACTTACTCGGTTGTAGAGCTTCCATGTTGTTTTGTTAGTTGTTCAACAAAGAAAGCTTTGATAACAATATTATATTCTAAATCAAAGGAGAAAGTGCTTTGAAAAGAGATGGTTGAGGCTTACAGCTCAAGGAGAGGCCCAAGGTTTTATCAGTGATTGCACTGTTGTTTTAAAATTGTACAGAGGGACTTATACAATAAGTGAGGCCCTCAAAGTTTTTATGTATAAGGGGGTTGGGTCTTACACTCCATTAGAGGCCCAAAGTGTTTTGTTTTAAAAGGCGACGATCGCGCCGAAATTTTGAAAATACAACGGGACTTATACAACGTCTGAGGCCCAAAATGGTTTGTATTTACAAAGAATTGGGTCTTACACTCTATTAGAGGCCCAAAGGTTTTTAAGAAAAGGAATGGGACATATAGCTCGAGGAGAGGCCCATATGATTTTGTTTTAAAAGGCAATGATCGCGCCGTGATTTTGAAAATACAGCAGGACTTATACAACATCTGAGGCCCAAAATGGTTTGTATTTACAAAGGATTGGGTCTTACACTCTATTAGAGGCCCAAAGGTTTTAAAAACATTTGTGAGGGTGAAAATCAAAGAAACCCTAAATTTGTTTTCCTTTAAAAGTAAATATTTAAAGAAAATCATTAAAATGATAAAAAATACCAAATAAGTTTGAATAAACCACTTGTGATTTTTGTTTAAGGTTTGAAAAATGAGGTTTTAATCACAAGATGAATTAAAACTCATTTAGTTTTGATTTTCAAGGTAAATATTCACTTTTAAATGTTTAAAAACAATTAAAAAATGAATTTATTCACAAAAATACTAATTATATTAAATAAATATTATAAATTTGATTTTTTTGTGGAATAAAATATATCAACATTTTTTGATTTTTTGCAAAAAGAGCCACTAAAAAATAATTAAAATTGAGGGAGTTATTAATTTTTCAAATCATTAAAAATAATATGAAAAATAGTAAAATATGAAAAAAATATGAAAAAAGTGGTAAAAAAGAGGATCTGGGGCAAGGGGGATTCGAACCCCACACCTCTTGTGTACAAGGTGCGCGCCTTACCATTAGGGTGGTGATACATCCGTTGATTGAAACACAACCACAAATATACAAGGCTTGCCTTGTTTTTGGCCTCGCCCAAGGCAAGCCAAGATTTTGGTTAAAAACGTGAAGGCCATAACTTTCTCATTTCTCCATGGATTGGGACAAAATTTAGGTCTATCATGCCTAAAATTTCACAAGGAATCCAATGGTGGTGGTGTTTTTTTTTCCAGATCATGCTCCTATTGAAAAACCCGATAGTGGTTTTGAAATAGGCCATGATTTGCATTTTCTGTGCCATCTCTTGGTACAGGTGTGAATTACAAGTTAAATTGGTGCAAACACAACACATATAACATGTATAAGAGATGCATGATCAGTGGACATCAAAGGAAAGCATGATTCAAAGATTTCAAGTTGTAATGCTTACCTCTTTTTGGAGCTTTTGTGCAATCTGCCAAGTGCTTTGTTCCAGAAATGATTTGATGCTTTGAACACCCTCAAATGATCTCTTAGAACCTTTTAGGATGGTTGGAATCAGCTGGAAACCTCAGGAACAAGTTTAAGCTCTTTCTTGCAAAAGGGGCAAAAGTGGCCAAAATAACAACTCTCTCAAATGGTGTTCTAGATGTGTGGAACCATTTGGTACAGTCAAGGATAATATTTGGAGTGTGTTTGAGGTCTTATCTGGTTTGGAAAGTGACTGAATCAAGATATGGCTTGAAAAATGCACAAAAGTCCAATTTTGAGGTTTTGAGAGGTGACTTTGAGATTTTGGTGTTACAGGTCACTTGTAAGTGTTTGGATCACCTCTATATGATGTTTATGAGGTGTGTGAGTGATTGGTTTGATTGGAATTGCTCTCAAACTCAAAACCCGATGGTGACTTGCTTTGGAAGGCAAATTTGGAAGTGAAAAGGTGATTTTGAGGAAAGCATCTGTTTGATGGCTTTGGTGTACTCAAACTGATCACAAATGAGCTTTATTTATAGTAGAGCAAGTTTGCTTTGGCTGCAATAGTGAATGGAAACTGCTGCAGAGGTTTGGCCAATGTTGATCAATGAGAATCCAAGTCTCCTCTAGCCATTGACTAGAGGTTAGGGCACAGGGTCCTGGTTCCCTTGGTCTTGGATAAGTCTTGACTGAATTCAGTTGGAAATGGCTCAGTCCATGCCACCTTGGTGCATCCATTAAATGCTCCAAACCAAAATTGAAGTCTTGTCCCTCTTTTAGGCATTTATAGGTTTGGCATGCTACTTTTGGTTCCAAAGACTTGGGAGGCTTATGGATCAGTGTTTGTCCCTCCTTGGTCTTCCCCTGAGGTGTTCAGATGGATAAGTTTGTTTGTCATTTGCCCAAATTTGGCAAATCGAGCAAAATGCACAAATCTGCCTTGCTTTGACAGTTTTCAGCAAGGCATATTGCCATTATCATATCTCATGGCTCAAGTGGAATTTGATGGAATTCTTGGCCATTTTGGAAAGCCCTCATATGATACAACAACTATTTGATCATAGTTGGTTTTGATACTTTTTGGATTCAAGTGAAAAATGCCCCTACATTTGGAAAAAAGTGAAGGCAGATTCTGACTTAGTGAAAATTTCACTAAGTGTTGGAAAAAAGTGTCATTTTCACTTTTTGTGATTTTGATCATTCCATAATTTAAAATCCACGAGGAATTGGAATGAGTTGTGTTTTAAGCTTTTGTAGAGGGCCATGAGAGCTACAAATCCAACTTTGAATGGGGAAAAATGGCCTTGTGGTTTAGGAGTTATGATCCTCCAAAGTTGGTACCCTAGCCACTTTGTTCCATAACTTAGAAAATTTTCTAAGTTTTTATGGTTACCCCTTTTACAAGTTATCCCACTTTTCTTGATTTTTCTTGATGAATGATGATTCCAATCACACATTAACATCATTTTAGGGTCAAATAACCATAATTGTGAAAAATCTCAAAAAGTCAAAGTTGACTTTTGTGCACAGTTGATTTTTTGTCAAATGAACTCCAAACTGTGCGATCCTCTATGAAATCAAGTCCTTGACCTAAATCAAACTTGATGGAATGATTTCATAGGTGTTATAGGGTGTATTGAATCATGTCCCAAGTGTAGCGAGCGATTTTGGACGCGGTTCTTAAGCGCTGGTTGCTCTCTGCGGTTTGAGCTTTAAACTACAGGTCAATTCTTTTTTTATCCTATTGTGAGCTGAATAAGGAAGGGAAATAGATGTCTCCAATTAACCCTGCTTGCATACTGAGTTTAAACAGCGGTCTGGTAGGTTACGGATGCTATCAATGTGGGGGGCCTTTGTACTGGTTATTCGTATTTCGCCAATACGGTTTCTTTCTTTCTAGGGCTTAATGTTTCTGGCGGGGAATAAGGATTAGGATGTTAGGACTGATGCTTTTGAATTACTGCTTTTGATTGATGGAGATATGGGATTTGGGTTTTTTGTTGATTGCGCTCGCTAAGATCTTTTCTTTCGATCTTATGCCTACGTATTGCCGTTTACCGAAACAGGGAAATCAGAGCGTTCGTAGTTCCTCCTATTCTATGGGAGGAAATGGTGTTTTGGTGTCTTGTTCAAAGCCCAAGACGTGAAGCGAAAGGTAATTTGTATCTTGTTCAAAACCCAAGGTGTGAAGCTAAAAGGTCTATTTGTGTCTTGTTCAAAGCCCAAGACGTGAAGCTGAAAGAGCTCGACTTTAGAGAGAATTTGTCATCTCTAAAGAGGGGAAAGGAGAATTAATTTAACTGGGATACACGGATTCGAGCAATGCCATAATTTCTGAAGAAAGGGTTTTAACCTGAAGGAGAAGACTTTAACTCAGTGTAGAGTAATGCCATCTTTCCTTAGGAATTTCTCATGCTAAAAGAAGGACAGTGGCATGGATGTAGATGATCCAGAGGCTTGCCGCTTACAACGATTAGATGAAAGGGAAGGAGTTGTTGATGTTTGTATACTGTGAACGAGGCACAGCTTTGATGCTAAAAGGTTGATTGGATCAACCAGTGGTTTTCTTATACAAAGCCTAAGAGGAGGCTAATTTGTGTCTCGTACAAAGCCCGAGAGAGAGGCTAAAAGTTTTTGACCCAGTGGGGCATATCGTTATACAAAGCCTAAGAGGAGGCTAGCAAAGAGTTGACTCAGTTGGAGAATCTTTTATACTCAGTAAGAGAGTGTTTTTGTATCTCGTACAAAGCCCGAGAGAGAGGCAAAAAGGTTGTTTTGACTCCACTGGGGAGAATTTTGGTATCTCGTACGACGCCCGAGATGGAGGCTATTGTAACTGTTTCAGTTGAGTGACAGATCCAATATACTAATTTAAAAGAGAAAATCAGTTCTTATATGAGCAACACTGTACTCAGGGATTTGATTTGAGGATCAGGGATATTTCCTTCTCTTTGAGGAAATGGGAAATCCAAAGGGTATTGAGACTATCCGAGTCTGCGGGTTTCCTTCCTATTTAATGAAGGGTGCTTGAGAATGTCTTTGAGACTCAAGGAAGTTAGACTATCCGTGTCTAGCATTTCATCTTTTGTACTATGCTTCGAGAAACAATAGTAGACTCTATGAAAGGACTGTTCTATGCAGATGACTAAGTTCTGTTCCTATACCTCTAGGAGGTCGTCGGGACAATTTGTACGAAGCCCAAGAGGAGGCTGGAAACTTTTAAGAAGCCGACGGGTCCTTGTACTAAGCCCAAGAGGAGGCTATCATTCCCGGAGGAAGAGATCATTATACGAAGCCTAAGAGGAGGCTGTGAATACTTCTAAGAAACCGTAGTGTCCTTGAATAATGCCCAAGAGGAGGCCGATGCTTTTAAGAAGCCCGTGGGTCTATCATCTCCTTTCCATTAGGAGAGATAACTCTTTTAAAGATAAAAACCACTGGTAAACGTGCGAGGTTTACTATCCAGCGACTTTTGGCTTTTAAAGGGGGTTCCTTAGTTAAGGTCCAAGATTATGACCGTAGTGGGTACCCAAACCCCGAGACATTCAAGGCAAGCTATCCACAAGGAATAGATCAAGTCAGGAAAGTTCGAGAATTTGGAAGAAACTCAAAGATGCCATTCACGGAGAATACATTCATCTTGGGGAGTAGAGCTTCTTAATGATTCCTAAGGAGGACAGCCGAAGAGAAGACTGTATCTGGTGCTCCTATTGGGGATCTAGGCGTCTATTTCTACGAATAAGTGAAACGGCGTCACCTAGTTCTAGACGTAATTGCCGGGGAAACTCGAAATATCTATACTATTATTACACAGTAGATATGAGTTTATGAAAGGAGACTTACAGTGAGCAGCCCCACAATACAGTTATATATATGAAAGCAGTAAATGAAAGCGATAACCACTTACTCAGTTGTAGTGCTTCCATGCTGTTTGGTTAGTTGTTCAACAAAGAAAGATTGAAAACAACAGTATATTCAAAATCAAAGGAGAAAGTGCTTTGAAAAAGAAAGATTTGGGGCTTACAGCTCAAGGAGAGGCCCAGGGTTTTATCAGTGAGCGCACTGTTTGACTTTGTACAGCGGGACTTATACAAGTGACTGGGGCCCAAAATGGTTTTTTGTACAAAGGGATGGGTCTTACACTCTCTCAAGAGGCCCAAAAAAGGTTTAAAGAAAAGAGTGGGGCTTATAACACGAGGGTAGGCCCAGATGGTTTTTATTTTTAAACGGGCGACGATCGCGCCGTTTACTTGTACAGAGGGACTTATACAATGAGTGAGGCCCAAAAAGTTTTTGTACAAGGGGGGATGGGTCTTACACTCTCTCAAGAGGCCCAAAGAGTTTTGAAGAAAAATAAATGGGTCTTACTACTCGAGGGTAGGCCCAGATGATTTTCGAAAAGGCGACGATCGCGCCGTTTATTTTTTGACGGTATCGGGACTTATACAATAAGTGAGGCCCAAAGATGATTTGGTCAAAAAAAGGATTGGCTCTTACACTCTAATAGAGGCCCAAAGTGTTTTGAAAATGATTTATGAGGGTTGAATTAATCCAAAACCCTAATTTGTTTTCAAAATGTATTTAATTGAATAAAAATTCAATTAAAATGATCAAAAATTGTTTAACACATGGAAAACAAATTGTGATCTTAGATTAATGCTTCAAAAATTAAGTATTGACCTACAAAATAATTAGAAAGCATTAAAAGTTGCAAAATCAAAGTGGAAAAAATATTTCAAATGTTAAAAACAATTAAAACATTAATTCTTTGCAAAAATATCAATTATATGAAATAAATAATATTTTTGGGATTTTTTGATAAAATAAAATATTTTAACATTTTTGTGAATTATTAAAAAAAGAATCAACTCAAAATCATTAAAACTCAGAGAGAAATTAATTTTTGAATCAATTAAACAAAATCACAAAATTCAAATATTCAAATTATTCAAAAATGGCGCCAAGAACAGCTGAAGAACACGCGCGTGTTCTTGGTTTCTCAGATTTGCGTTTTCTATCCAATCTCCATGAATACGTAATCATATCATGCAATCCACATATCATTATGCTCGTCTCAACCTCACGATCATGTCTATGTACTTTAATTTCATTTAAATTAAACATACAACAAGAAATCACGAAGAAACCTCAAGAACCCTAATTTCTGCATGAAGGCTAGGATTTTTGATACACGATTCAAACAATGCAATTAATTGAGGGAAAACATTCCATGCATGATTATGAACATATGGCCAAATTATTGTGCGAGGAAATATGCATAGATTGAGAGATGACCAAGTATGTGCTTACCTCCAAGTCGTGACAGCAAGAGCAGATGTGATTTTGAGTTGGAGGTGTTACAGACAAGTTGTGATGATCTGAACAGCTTCCCTACACCATATGGAGTGTGTTTGAACACTTGGATTGAATTGAAATGGACTGGATCAGTTTATGGCATCTCAACTGCACCTTGTTTGAAATTTTGAGCAACCAGCTGGTGATTTCATGAAATTGATGTTTCAGAAGTTATGTGAGTGTTTGATCAGCTCATATGTGATGTATGTGAGGTGTGTGAGTGATTGGTTTGTGCAGAATTGCTCTCAAACTCAAAACCCGATAGCTACCTTGCTAAGAAAGGCATTTTTGCCAAGAGAAAGAGATTTTGAGGAAAGCATCTGTTAGATGCCTTTGGTGTACTTAAACTGACCACAATTGAGCTCTATTTATAGTAGAGCAAGTTTGTTTTGCAAGGAATAGTGCATGGCAGCTGGTAAGTAGGTTTCCTCAATGTTGGCCAATGAGAATCCAAGTCTCCTCTAGCCATTGACTAGAGGTTAGGGCACAGAGCTTTGGTCCCCTTGGTCTTGGATAAGTCTTGACTGATTTCAGATGAGAATGGCTCAGTCCATGCCACCTTGATGGTTCCATTGAATGCCTCATTCCAAATTTGAAGTCTTGTCCCTATTTTGGCCATTCTAGGTTCAACATGCTATTCTTTGTTCCTTGGACCTTGGAGGCTTGGCTCAGTGATTGTCCCCTTTAGATTCAATCCTCTGAGGTGTCCAAGTGGATTGGAGCAATTGCAATTGGCTGATTTTGGCAAATCGAGCCAAAAAGCAAATTCTACCTTGCCTTGACAGATTTCAGCCACTTTGATCACTCCATAACTCAAAATCCTTAATGAATTGGAATGACTTGTAGTTAAAGTTTTTGTAGGTGATAATTAGGGCTACAAATACATCTTTGGATGAGAAAAAATGGCCTTGTGGTTTAGGAGTTATGGTCCTCCAAAGTTGGTACCTTTGCCACTTTATTTTTAACTTAGAAAAATTTCTAAGTTTTATGGTTACCCCTTTTACAAGTTATCTCACTTTTCTTGATTTTTCTTGATGAATGATGATTCAAATCATACATTAACATCATTTTAGGGTTAAAAATCCATTTTGGTGAAAAATCTCAAAAAGTCAAAGTTGACTTTTGTGCACAGTTGACTTTTTATCAGATGAATTCCAAACTGTGCAATTCTTCAGGAAATCATGTCCTTGACCTAAATCAAACTTGATGGACATGTTCCATGGGTGTCATAGGGTATATTCAATCATGTATTAGGGTTTGGGAGCATGTCTAGGTCAAAAGTCAAAGTTACTGTTGACTTTTCTCTTAAAACCCTAATTGTGATGCAGATGAAATTGAGACTTGTTGCTCAAGCTTCTTGGATCAATCCATTGTTCCAAATGGATCAATATGGTATATTAGAGACCCTCAAATCATGTCTTGAGGTCTTGGCTCATGGTTTGTCCCAAAAGTCAACTTAGGGGTGAATTAGGTCAAGAAACCCTAATTCCTGATTTTTGATGAATGCATCCCCTGAGGCAAAATTGACTTGATGCATGGGTTCATGAGGTTCCATGAAGTATATTAGGTCATGTTTTGGATCATTTCCTTGTGCCCAGATGAAAATTTCCATCTGGAGGCCCTGGTCGACCAAAACCCTAATTTGGTGACACTGTCGATCTTGAGACTTGATCCACCTAGAAGGGAGCAGCCTTGTGCTTAATCCTTGAAGTGGGAGTCCTTTTTGATCCATTATGGATGTTTGAGAGATTAGACAAGTTGAAGATCATGTCATTTCTTGATTGATCCTTTGTCTAAGCACTCAGAGAGGGCTTGAAACCCTAATTTTGATTGTATTGGATGCTTACCCATCTTTGGGGAGACTGATGAAGCATGATGGTTCATCCATATTGTGATGATGATTTTCACAATGATGGGAAATCTAAGTGGTCAAAATTTGGGGTATTACAGATGCCCCTATTTAATCTTCTTGGACCCGAAGGTGTGACTGACGAAGGGATTCGGGCATTCGGGGTGCAAGAGGATTAAATATCGGAATATCCGAAATTTTGATGGTGGTTATGAATGGTAGCTTACGCATTCATCTTCTTTAGCTAAGCAATGATGCTTAGAAAAGGTAAACTTCCCCTCGATCCTGGTCTCCTACCAAGGAACTGGTCTCAGTTTTCTTTTGAAATAAACCTCCCCTCGTTCTTGGTTTCCTACCAAGGAACTGGTCTTAGTTTCTGATTTAAACTTCCCCTCGATCCTGGTTTCCTACCAAGGAACTGGTCTTAGTTTCTTTTGTAAACTTCCCCTCGATCCTGGTTTCCTACCAAGGAACTGGTCTTAGTTTCTTTTTTCAATAAACTTTCTTGACAAGGGACGCTATTCATAGCGGCTTTCCTCAAACTTCTCGCCGAATTTTCCTGGGGAGATGCCATTTGAGTGGAAAAAGTTTTGATGTCAGACTTGCTGGGGAACCCAGTCGTCTGAGTTGTAGAGTTGTACAAACTTCTCTGTTGGAGACGCCGTTTGTTTCTACTGGGGAAAGCGAGTCTCTTGAGAGTCTGTTTTCGTTTGGGATCTTTCATCATACTTTTCTCGGGATCATCCCAGAGAAACGCCATATGATGGGGTCCAATTTTGAGGTGCCGATGACCTTTTCATCAGTGGTTTTTCGGAGCAAAACTGACGTGCTACCGAATCTCTGATCACGAGGCTTTCTCTGTGGATTTTCCTTAATCCGGGAAAGCAAGGATATCATCTTCAATGGCGAAGAGTGACATCTGTTGAAGGTTCTCTGATCTTTCAGAGGTTCAAGTTATCAAAGTGGCCAAGTGCCGACTCTAATCTAAAGATACACTGGTGGCGAGATTGTGCAGACGCAACACTTCCTGACAAGGAAAGAACTGACAAACTCGATTGAGAAAACTGTTTATCACTAGGGGACAAGACCGACTCAAGTGATAGTGATGCAATACGAAATGCGAACGCAAATAAAATGCATGAAGTATGTATGTATATGCTGACAAAACAGACGCGACATACATACTAATGGATGAACACAATTGGATACTCGGCCATCGCGGGGCGAAGAAGTACCGTTGATTCAAAATAGCAATTCCACCTTGCTTAGGAGAGATAGTCCCGTTGGGAGCTATGTTGATCGGGCTTAGGAGATGAGAACTCGGCCGAGGCGTGTCAGACGAAACAAGGTCTCTGACACGGTTGATCCCTTCATTCAGGAGTACTGGCTTAGAAGGAGTACTTTGATTCTGCACTTTGAAGTTTGCTTACTTCGGGAGAAGCGATCGATGTTCTTCTGATGTTCAACAGTCAAAAGAACTGCCATCTTTAATTTAAAAGCAGAAAAAGTTTAACAAGTAAATTCATTTTTGTTTTATTTCAAGAATCGCTGATTAAGTTTAAACAACGTCGTTCTGTAAAGCTAAAATAAGTAAAGAATTACAAACAAAAGCACAAGGGCTCAAATTTTATTGATAAGATGGAGATCAGCCAAATGCGTGATTCCAAAGAGTATATACAAAGTTAGAAAACGGTAATTTACAGGGAAAAGGGCTACGTTGAAACATAACGACCACAATCCTTCTACCAACTTTGAATTCGGGGCATCCTGAGCTTCTGTCGAAGATGACCTTTGACTGGAGATTTCCTCCGATAGATGATGTAACTACTGCTGAGGGACTTGCCTCTATTGAACATAGTTACTTGCCATTATCCCTAACTTTTGCCTGGATTGTACTATGAGATTTCCAATCCATCGGGATGATTCTTTTTTTTCATGTCTCTAACTTTTGCCTGGACCGCCCTTTCGGGTTTTCAATCCACCGAGACGTTTTTTTTTTAGTTTAGTTTAGGCGAAGTATTTCTTGACTACATCAACATTCGTGGGGTAGGAAAATTCCTCTCCGTCCATGGTTGCAAGTCTCAAGGCGCCGCCTGAGAAAGCTTTCGTGACCACATAGGGGCCATCATAATTTGGGGTCCATTTGCCCCGAGAATCAGTGAGAAATGATTGTATCTTCTTGAGCACGAGGTCTCCTTTCCTGAAGACACGAGGTCGGACTATTTTGTCGAACGCCCTCTTCATTCTTTGTTGATACAACTGACCGTGGCATAGTGACGTGATTCTCTTTTCTTCGACCAGGTTCAGTTCGTCGTGTCGACTTTGACACCATTCAACTTCGGTGAGCTTCGCTTCCATCAATACCCGGATTGATGGGATCTCTACTTCTATGGGGAGAACTGCCTCCATGCCATATACTAGAGAGAAAGGGGTAGCCCCTGTTGAAGTGCGGACAGATGTACGATAACCGTGAAGAGCAAAGGGTAGCATCTCGTGCCAATCTTTGTAGGTTACAACCATCTTTTGAACAATCTTCTTGATGTTCTTATTAGCCGCTTCTACCGCTCCGTTCATCTTGGGTCGGTAGGGAGATGAGTTATGGTGTTCGATCTTGAACTCAGCACACAACTCTTTCATCATCTTATTGTTCAAGTTAGATCCATTATCAGTAATGATCTTGCTTGGAACACCATAACGGCATATGATATTGTTTTTGATAAATCGGACCACCACTTGTCGGGTTACATTGGCGAATGACGCCGCTTTGACCCACTTGGTGAAATAGTCAATGGCTACCAGGATGAACCGATGTCCGTTTGAAGCCTTGGGCTCAATCATACCAATCATGTCGATTCCCCATATGGAAAAAGGCCACGGGGAAGAAAGAACTTTGAGATGTGATGGCGGTACATGAATTTTGTCGGAGTATATCTGACACTTGTGACACCTCCTCATGTACTTGTAGCAGTCGGATTCTATGGTCAACCAATAATACACGGCCCTGAGAATTTTTCTCGCCATTGTGTGTCTGTTGGCATGGGTGCCAAAGGATCCTTCATGAATTTGTTTCATGAGCATGTCTGCTTCTGGTCTGTCGACGCATCGGAGCAAGACCATGTCAAAATTTCTCTTATAAAGAGTGTCACCGCTCAGGAAGAAGTTTCCAGCCAATCTTCTGAGGGTTTTCCTGTCTTTTCTGAGTGCCCCAGATGGGTACTCTTGTTTCTGAAGGAAGCATTTGATATCGTGATACCAAGGTCTGTCGTCTATGACTGCTTCAATCGTGAAGATGTAAGCGGGCCGTTCAAGGCGCATTATGTCGATCTTAGGTATGTCATTCCATCGACCTACACTAATCATGGAAGAGAGAGTGGCTAATGCATCAGCCATGTGATTCTCATCACGAGGGATGTGATGAAAGTCGACTCTGTTGAAGAAGGGTAACAACCTCCTTGCATAGTCTTTGTAAGGAATCAATCCTGATTGGTATGTGTTCCAATCTCCTTTTATCTGGTTAATAACCAGGGCTGAATCGCCGTATACGTCCAAGTTTTTGATCCTTAAATCAATCTCTTCTTCGAGACCCATGATACATGCTTCGTATTCGGCCTCATTGTTCGTACATTTGAACGTAAGTCTGGCAGTGAAAAGAATGTGGGAACCCTGAGGGGTAACAATGATTTCCCCAATTCCGTTTCCATAATGATTGACTGCTCCATCAAAGATAAGTCCCCACTGGGAACCTGGTTCTGGCCCTTCACTGGGTAGCGGTTCATCGCAATCTTTCATTTTTAGATACATGACATCTTCATCTGGGAATTCAAACCCGATTGATTCCTGATCGTCAATCGGTTGATGAGCCAAATGATCGGCTAAAATACTTCCTTTAACGGCTTTCTGAGCGTGGTACTCTATGTCATATTCTGATAGTAACATCTGCCAACGGGCAATCTTTCCCGTGAGAGCAGGTTTTTGAAAACGTACTTGATTGGATCCATTTCGGAGACCAACCAAGTAGTATGCCGAATCATGTACTGGCGAAGACGTTTGGCTTCCCAAGCCAAAGCACAACAAGTTTTCTCAAGCATTGTGTACCGAGTCTCGCAGTCGGTGAATTTCTTGCTTAGATAGTAAATGGCAGACTCTTTCCGTCTAGTTTTGTCTTGTTGGCCAAGTACACATCCCATTGAATGATTAGTGGTCTTCCTTCCACTGGAGGTGATAGAATCGGAGGATTCAACAGATATTCCTTGATACTGTCGAAGGCGGTTTGGCAATCTTCTAACCAAACGCAATCCTGGTTCTTTTTGAGTAATTTGAAAATCGTCGCGCATGTCGCGGTCATAAGGAATATAAATCTGGAGATGTAATTCAAACGTCCCAGGAATCCTCTGACTTGTTTTTCAGTTTTCAGAGAAGGCATTTCTTGAATGGCCTTGACCTTGTCAGGATCAACCTCAATCCCTTTCTGGCTGACGATGAACCCTAGTAGTTTCCCTGAACGGACACCGAAGGTGCACTTGTTGGGATTCAAGCGGAGCTTGAATTTTCTTAGACGTTCGAACAATTTTGACAGATCTTCAACGTGTTCATCCTCTGTTCTTGATTTTGCAATCAAATCATCGACATATACCTCGATTTCTTTGTGTATCATGTCATGAAACAGAGTAGTCATGGGCCTTTGATAGGTTGCCCCGGCATTCTTCAAACCGAACGGCATTACCTTGTAACAAAAGGTAGCCCATGGGGTAATGAATGAAGTTTTCTCCATGTCTTTCGGCGCCATTTTGATCTGGTTATAGCCCGAGAATCCATCCATGAAGGAAAAAACTTTGAACTTTGTTGTGCTGTCAACCAGCATGTCAATGTGTGGTAAAGGAAAGTCGTCCTTTGGACTTGCCTTGTTCAGATCTCTGTAATCAACACACATTCTGACCCTTCCGTCCTTTTTGGGAACAGGTACGATGTTGGCTAACTATTGAGGATATTCAGATGTAGCGAGGAAACCCGCGTCGATCTGTTTCTGTACCTCCTCTTTGATTTTGATGGCCATGTCCGGGTGAGTGCGTCTCAACCTTTGCTTTACTGGCGGACATTCCGATCTTAACGGTAAATGATGTTCCACGATGCTGGTATCCAACCCTGGCATATCCTGATAGGACTAAGCGAATACATCGGGGAATTCTTTGAGAAGCTTTATCAAACTTTCTTTGACAGTTGGACTGAGCAGTGCTCCGATCCTGATTTCTTTTCTCTCTTTTTCTGAACCCAAGTTTACCGTTTCCAACGGCTCTTTGTGAGGTTCAATGGACCTTTCCTCTTGTCTGAGTAGTCGGGAGATCTCTTCTGGAATTTCGTCGTCATTTTCTTCTTCAGCCTCGAATACCGGGAACTCAAAGTTGGGAGAAGGCATCGGATCGTATGTTTCAACGGGGTTTAAAACAAGCAATCTGCATGACGTGATGATTCGTGTTTAGAAGAGATAGAGAAAATGTAAGTGTGTGCAGTGTTTTATTTTACTGCTTGTTTTTATTATTGAATGTTTTTTAGGATTACCATTTTCTGAAAAAGCAAAGAGAGAAAACAGCAATTAATGCGGAAATTACAGAACGACGTTATTTTATTAATGAACAAGTCAATTCTTGAAACTACAGCCCTATAAAACAAAATTCTGTCGCTTTGGACAAAGCGAAGAGGGAAATTTACAAAAAACGAGCCCTATCAAAATATCCGTTTCACCTGGGCAGGGTGAAAGGTTAAAGATGGCAATTACTTTGACTGATGAACGACCTTCGGAACCTCGACGGCAACCCATTGGCGGCGAACTCCTCGGTGAATCACAAAGTCTGGCACCTTCCTTGATTTGTCTTCAGAAATGACGCTGATTTCTGGTGGAGTAGGATCATTGGAATCTGTCTCCCAAGCAGAATTGTCGTAGGAGAATTCCTCTGTTGCATTTTGCATAGCATTGGTGCTCTCAGCTGTATCTCTCCATCCAGTTGTCTGGATATCTTCGAGCCTGATACGAGAGCTTTCGGGAGCAGTGTACTTGACCATAAAGTCGTATTTTCCACTTGGTTGTCCCAAAGTGTCCCAAACTTCTTTGGAACTGGAGAAGTCATCCCTCTCGATGACGTTGACCTCAGGAAAAGCATAGTTGATGAATTCTAGTCCTGCAAACATTACGAATTCATCTTCATGTTGAGTAGTTTTCGAATGACCTGAGTGTTGATCCCATGACATGGTGGGGACACAGGTATTCTGTTCAATGACGCTCAGCTGAGTTTCATTACTCGGCTGACTTTCTTGCCTCAAGTTTCCTGGGTAAGGCTGCCACATTGGCAGACCATCCATCGGGCCATAGTAATTATAGTCAAAGTTGTCTTTCATCAGAGTGTCTTCCTCTAATGAATTTGGCGGAGCACGGCATCCTTCCGGATCACAATCTCCGTAGATCATTTCGACATCTGATCTTGGTAAAAATCTCGGACTTTCTGTAGGAAAGCAAAAAGGCATAGGCACCTCTTCCTAAGACATATAGCCGTCCTTGTTAAGGTAGGACTTCCATTCTTCATCTGTGTCAGAGGGATCTTCCTCATTGATAGCATGAACTGTCTGAGACACTGGGTGAAGAAAACCTCTACTGTGGAAGAAGTTTTGAAGGGGATGAAGACTTTCATCGTTGGCGGCTGTCTGGGTACAGGTTGCAGAAAAACCAAGACCCTTCTTTGTTTTATTGTCAATAGGAATGACAAGCCGTCCCCATCCTGTCGTATTGGTACTCTCGACCGCTTTGATATCATCTTTGTATGAAGAAATTGAGGTTCCTTCTTCGGATTGATCATTCTTGCTCACCGACAGTGCTTGGAACTGAGTTCCAATAACCTCCTCGGGTTCCACACAAGTAGATGATGATAGGTTACTCACAAGCAAGGCTTGTTCCCCACAAACCGTGACAAGTTGATCATTCTTGACGAACTTTAGCTTTTGGTGGAGGGTCGAAGTAACCGCTCTAGCCTGATGTATCCAAGGTCTTCCTAATAAACAACTGTATGTTGCCCGGATGTCCATGACCTGGAATGTGATTTGGAAAGTGTGAGGACCAATAGTTACGGGAAGATCAACTTCGCCGATAACTGTTTTTCTGGATCCGTCAAATGCTTTGACGATGACCTCGCTGACTCTCATCGGAGGGCCCTTGAATGATAATTGCGTCAAAGTGGACTTCGGCATAACATTCAGGGCTGACCCTGTGTCTACCAGTACGTTGGCTAAAGCATCGCCCTGGCAGTTAACTGTAATGTTGAGCGCCATGTTATGATGGCGACCCTCTTCAGGTAATTCCTCATCACTAAATCCCAAATTATTGCAGGAAGTGATGTTAGAGACAATGCTATCGAATTGTCTGATTGTTACATCCTGTTCCACAAAGGCCTGCTCCAAGACTTTCTGTAGAGCCTCTCTATGTGCTTCTGAACTGAGTAATAGTGATAATACTGAGATCTTTGAAGGAGTCTGTAACAGTTGATCAACAATGTTATAGTCACTCCTTTGGATGAGCTTTAGCATCTCATCTTTGTCTTTTGAAAAGTCGGGATTACTAGATTGACCGACTGGCGGATCAGGAATTTCTGCCTGAAGCTCCTTTTCTTTGTTAGCTTCCCCAACCCCTCGGTTGAAGATTCTACCACTCTGTGTTACACGACTGACGTCTGTAATATTCACGACGGAGGGTAATGGAATTTCCTTTCCATTCTCAATTGTTGTTGCACCGTATTTGTAAGGGATCGCCTTAGCTGATGCATACGGTACTGGTCCCAGTAGATAGATGACTATGGGAACCTTCTGATTTTTTTGACCGTCATAAGTAACCTCGATCCGTTCCCGGTTGGGAACTCTAGATTCGTCAAGTAGAGGAATGATGGCAAAAACATCCCTAATCTGGTGATGACCAGAGATCGTGACAACATCCTCAACTTGATCGGCAAGGTAGTTCAGCGACCAAATGATGGGTCCAGAACCTGGATATGGACGAATTTCTCCATGATCGATCTGACCCTGAAGAGCTGCTCTCACAAGGTAACACCCTTGGTTACTTTTCGAACACACGCTACAACTGTCATAGTTGTGTGGTGGCACCTGGCCACGCCCACTTTGAATACAATGTAACCTCACTAGGTTACCTTCCATTGATTGGACATCCTGACTTTGACGACGAGTAGATTCCTGTTATTGATACTAATCTGCTGAGTATCTTCGTCCATATAGATTGGCATCCACCAGTGATTTAACAAGTGCTGAAGTGCCTCCTGGGCAAGGGTACAACCTCGATCATTTTCACAACCCGCTTTACAGCTTTGATAATCGTGTGATATTAAGAATCCGAGTGGGACTTGCTCAGCATGTAACTCTACCAGGTTGGTATTCATTACGCGAGTGTCGAAGATCTGAACCATGTTGATTTGATAGGAGTTCCTATCATGGTAGTCTTGGATCCATCCAAGATCTATCTGACGCTGGAGGGCCTCTGGTATGAAAGAGCATCCCTGTTTGTTTACCGAGCAAATCAGACAGGAACTGTAATCGTGCCGCGGCAGATTATGATACTGGCTTTGCCTTGAGTGCATTGCCACCAAGTTGACATTCATCGCACGGATGTCGTGGTTTTGAATGACGTTAGAATTCGTAGAGACCATGTTAACTCCACGAACTCGATGCTCCTGGATCCATCCGAGATCCATTTGTTCCTGTAGAGCTGCTTGCACTACAGAACACCCCTGGTTATCTTTAGAGCAGATATTACACTGGTGATAATTATGAGGTGGCACATGGCCATATCCACTCTGTCTACAATGCATCTTGACCAGATTGGTCCCCAATAAGAGTACATCGTGAATTTGATAGACATTGTTAGTCTCTTTCTCAATCAGATTGACTGCAGCCTTCTCATGTTGAGGCAGCGGGTTAGTAAGAACATTAGGATTCGTATCCTTGAAAGATAAGAGCCCGCTCCTAACAAGCTTTTGCACGTCGGATTTGAAATTGAGGCAAGTCTCAATGTTATGCCCTGAACCTCCTTGATGATAAGGGCATGTTTGATCCACCTTAAACCAGAAAGGCGGATTTTCTGGAACTGAAAGGGGAGACTTAGTCTGGATGTGCCCCTTAGCCAGTAGTAACGGAAATAATTCTGCATACAACATGGGTATAGGATCAAACCCTGATGGTCGTGTTGTACGGTTGTTATTGTATGGAGGACGAGCCTGCTGAAGAGGCTGTTGTGTCCTTTGTTGGTCAGGTTGGCTCTGCGCAATCTGAGGTTGATACATAGGAACAGGCGCGGGGCCGATGGCAGGAATAACAGCTGCTACTGGCTGATAACGTCGCATTTGCTTTCTGAGAGAGATATTCCCAATATCTTGCTTTTTTTTCTTAGGGAGAGCACTACCGTATTTTTTAGTAATGCTCGTTGATCCAGTGTCTTTTACCAAACGTCCTTCTCGGACGGCTTCCTCAAGACGTACACCCATGCCGACCATTTCGGTGAAATCACTGGGCGCACTGGAAACCATTCGGTCATAGTAAAATGAGCTTAAGGTCTTTAAGAAGATTTTTGTCATCTCTTTTTCCTCAAGAGGTGGACAAATTTGAGCGGCAATTTCACGCCACCTTTGAGCATACTCCTTAAAGGTTTCCTTGTCCTTTTGCGACATTGATCTGAGTTGATCTCTGTCGGGTACCATGTCCAAATTGTACTCGTATTGTTGGACGAAGGCAGTACCAAGATCTCTGAATGTACTGATCGTAGTATGGTTTAAACCCATGTACCATTTGAGTACGGCACCGGTTAAACTATCCTGGAAGTAGTGAATCAGCAGGTCCTGATTCTCCGTCTGGGCTGACATCCGCCGAGCGTACATCACCAGATGGCTTTGAGGGCAAGAGTTACCCTTGTACTTTTCAAAGTCGGGCACTTGGAACTTGTGCGGGACTTTTACATTTGGGACCAAGCAGAGGTCTGCGGCGTCCTTTCCAAATAGATCCTGACCGCGAATGGCTTGCAGCTCTTTCTGCATTTCCAAGAACTGCTCCTGGAATTCCTCCATTCTGTCAAACATAGTTTCCTTCTTACCAGAAGGTGTTGGTGGAATCTGTCCTTCCGGGACAGTGTGCACCACAGGGGGTGGTACCATGACTACGGCAGTAAGTCTTGGCGCCTCCCGAAGTTTGTAAACTTCAGGAGTCTTCAGTATGCCCCTGGCATCTTCGCTTTCCCGAAGTTTGTAACCTTCAGGCCCAGCGGCTTCTGTTGCGATTCCCTGATCTTCAGTGATCGGCGGAATATATCCTTCCGGGATATAGTTAACAGGCATGCCCCAAGGATGATCTTTCGGTATCTGATACCTAGGATCATACTTTTCTATGATGGGCGTTGAGGTGATCTCTGAGATCACAGTTCTTTGTAGCTGAGCTTCTGCCATGGCTTGCATGTCGTTACGAAGCTTTCTCATATCCTCTCTCAGAGCGTCGATCTCTTCTTTCAACTATCTGTTTTCTTCCTCAAGATCATCCATCTTTTTCTGACGATTGGCCCGAGTATTGTACGAATGAGACAGTTTGACTCTAGAATCGAGACACAAACGTAAGATTCGTAGGTAAGGAGAATACGCGATGTGAGAATGATGAATGCAATGATTATATTAATTGTTTTTTGGTTTAATCAAAACAAACTTCAACAATTAGATTGGAAATATCAAACAGTGGGGAAACCCCTTTTTATTGAATTCCAAAGGATTACAGAAATGGAAATACAGTAGATTACAAAGTGCAGAAACAGAAACCTAAGCTAAAGGGTCCCGAGTCCTCTCCGAGGAGAAGCCGGGTGCTGACTCTGGTATCTTCCTTTTCTTTGACTGGGGCTCTTGGGCCGTTGTCGGGTTGTCATTCCTTTGCCAAGTGAAAGGAGTGAGCAAATTCCTTTGGTCATCTTGATTCTCTACAGCATGCTGCTCCAAAATTTCAATCAGAGCATCTTTCTCTTTTAGTAGTTGCTGTATTTGGATACACTCTACGTCGAGGGTGCGGTACTTGTTCTTCCAAGATCTTCTTTCCTTTTGAACTTTGTTGAGAGTAACCTGAAGCCTTTCAGTTTCCGTCATGAAGTACATGACAATTTCCCTCGGCGGAAGAATTCCGTAACGAGGATAAGGCATCTTTAGCTTGAGAGCTCTAGTTTGTACCCAATGGAGATAAGGCTCCACCGAGACACAGTTCGGTTTTCCCAGAGACTCTCGTCCTTTCTTATGAACCTGTTTCCAAGCTTGCACTATTTCCATCTTCAGTGCTCTGTCACTTTCTCCTTCTTTGAAGAAAAGACCTTCCAGATGAACACCCAGTGGGATGTGTATCATCGGGTATCCAAATTGACGAAGAACTAATATCGGATGATAGTTGATTCCTCCTTTAGTTCCTATGAGGGGTACGCTGGGGAAGTTTCCACAACGGTCAATGATTCTGATTCCCTCATAAACCCTATTACACCAATCTATATCAGAGTTGGTGAGAGACATGATCTTCTGTGACCAGCGTAAGACGCTCTTGCAATCCCAAAAAGCAGCAGACTTGGGCAAGTGCGAGATAAACCATTTGTAGAGCAAAGGTACACAGCATGTGATCTCCCCTCCGCTGTACAAATTCCCCAAGTGTACAGAATGATACGCATCTGCGAGCAAAGTCGGCACAGGGTTTCCAATGAGAAAAACCTTAATAGCGTTGATATCGACGAAGTTATTGATGTTGGGAAACAAAAATAATCCATAGGTGAGCAAGACAAAGATGCTTTCAAAAGCAGTTATGTTCCCTATACTAGCAAAGTACAGAGCTTTCTTTGTCAAGAACTGGGCTGGCAAACCTTGGATGCCACCCTTAGTGGTCACGTGAGTCCTGACCTCAGACTCGTCCAAATGAATTGCTCTTGCAATAGTCTGATTCTTTGGAATTTCTTCCAGTCCAAAAAATGGAGCTCGATCAGTGATATGTAAATCAGTCAGATGAGAATACTCCTCCAGCGTTGGTGCTAGCTGGTAATCCAGGAATGTGAAACAGTGATAAATCGGATCGTAGAATTGAATGAGCGCGTCCATGATCCCCTTAATCACATAGACTCTTAATAGTGGTAGCAAACCACCGTGCTTGGCTCTGAAAGCCTCTGGGTTAACGATCATCCTTGCTAACCTTCTCAAATCTCCTAACTTTGGAACCTTGAAGGTATACTGGTGAGTTCTCCTTCTACCGAAATCCATTAGCGTAATCTTTTTCTCTGATATTTGCAATCACAATCTTAGTTTAATTTGAAAAACAGAGAGACTAGAAGAGAAAGTTTTTTGAATGTTTTAATGTTTTATTAAATGAATGCATGAATGCAGCACACAAAAACATAGAAAAATCATGGGGTCAGAGGGTCGTTGTCATGAAGTCAAGGCTCTACCCATCCCCAAAGGTTTATACTAGGGTGATTTTTGTACCTGTACTCATTATCATCAGCTCCTCCCAGGAAAGCAAAACAACAAGCAGATCGCCAGCGAGTTGTGTGCAATCTTAGAGTAAGTGCCATTCACCGAGAATAGATCACCAGCCTCAAATGAGGGTAGTATCGCGTAACAACTATTTCCGATAGTTTCCGCACTACGAAAAAGGTTGGCTTTTCTTAAGTGTATACTCAATCTCACCACATGCGGCATCACACGCATTCCCAGTAGCAGAAAAATAAACACGTATAGCAATTAGGAAAAGCAGTATATATATATTTGTCCTAATCATCCTAGACTTATAAAGCTATGATTCTTAAGTTCCTGACAGAAATGGGTTCCCCGGCGGAAGCCCTAATCTATGGTTCCCTGCCTAAGAGATGGACCAGCATAGGTCAATCTTTCTCTTCGGTAGAGTTCCCATTTTCCGTAGAAAAAGGGGATGATGCCCTAAGGCGGAAAAGGAGACTCCCCAGCAGAGTCGCCATTTGTGTAATTTTTCACACAAGAGAAGTAGAAAGAAAGGAACGGGCCCCACGGTGGGCGCCACTTTTCTGTTGCGAGCGATTTTGGACGCGGTTCTTAAGCGCTGGTTGCTCTCTGCGATTTGAGCTTTAAACTACAGGTCGATTCATTTTTTATCCTATTGTGAGCTGAATAAGGAAGGGAAATAGATGTCTCCAATTAACCCTGCTTGCATACTGAGTTTAAACAGCGGTCTGTTAGGTTACGGATGCTATCAATGTGGGGGGGCCTTTGTACTGGTTATTCGTATTTCACCAATACGGTTTCTTTCTTTCTAGGGCTTAATGTTTCTGGCGGGGAATAAGGATTAGGATGTTAGGACTGATGCTTTTGAATTACTGCTTTTGATTGATGGAGATATGGGATTTGGGTTTTTTGTTGATTGCGCTCGCTAAGATCTTTTCTTTCGATCTTATGCCTACGTATTCCCGTTTACCGAAACAGGGAAATCAGAGCGTTCGTAGTTCCTCCTATTCTATGGGAGGAAATGGTGTTTTGGTGTCTTGTTCAAAGCCCAAGACGTGAAGCGAAAGGTAATTTGTATCTTGTTCAAAGCCCAAGGTGTGAAGCTGAAAGGTCTATTTGTGTCTTGTTCAAAGCCCAAGACGTGAAGCTGAAAGACCTCGACTTTAGAGAGAATTTGTCATCTCTAAAGAGGGGAAAGGAGAATTACTTTAACTGGGATACGCGGATCCGAGCAATGCCATAATTTCTGAAGAAAGGGTTTTAACCTGAATGAGAAGACTTTAACTCAGTGTAGAGCAATGCCATCTTTCCTTAGGAATTTCTCATGCTAAAAGAAGGACAGTGGCATGGATGTAGATGATCCAGAGGCTTGCCGCTTACAGCGATTAGATGAAAGGGAAGGAGTTGTTGATGTTTATATACTGTGAACGAGGCACAGCTTTGATGCTAAAAGGTTGATTGGATCAACCAGTGGTTTTCTTATACAAAGCCTAAGAGGAGGCTAATTTGTGTCTCGTACAAAGCCCGAGAGAGAGGCTAAAAGTTTTTGACCCAGTGGGGCATATCGTTATACAAAGCCTAAGAGGAGGCTAGCAAAGAGTTGACTCAGTTGGAGAATCTTTTATACTCAGTAAGAGAGTGTTTTTGTATCTCGTACAAAGCCCGAGAGAGAGGCGAAAAGGTTGTTTTGACTCCACTGGGGAGAATTTTGGTATCTCGTACGACGCCCGAGATGGAGGCTATTGTAACTGTTTCAGTTGAGTGACAGATCCAATATACTGATTTAAAAGAGAAAATCAGTTCTTATATGAGCAACACTGTACTCAGGGATTTGATTTGAGGATCAAGGATATTTCCTTCTCTTTGAGGAAATGGGAAATCCAAAGGGTATTGAGACTATCCGAGTCTGCGGGTTTCCTTCCTATTTAATGAAGGGTGCTTGAGAATGTCTTTGAGACTCAAGGAAGTTAGACTGTCTGTGTCTAGCGTTTCATCTTTTGTACTATGCTTCGAGAAACATTAGTAGACTCTATGAAAGGACTGTTCTATGCAGATGACTAAGTTCTGTTCCTATACCTCTAGGAGGTCGTCGGGACAATTTGTACGAAGCCCAAGAGGAGGCTGGAAACTTTTAAGAAGCCGACGGGTCCTTGTACTAAGCCCAAGAGGAGGCTATCATTCCCGGAGGAAGAGATCATTATACGAAGCCTAAGAGGAGGCTGTGAATACTTCTAAGAAGCCGTAGTGTCCTTGAATAATGCCCAAGAGGAGGCCGATGCTTTTAAGAAGCCCGTGGGTCTATCATCTCCTTTCCATTAGGAGAGATAACTCTTTTAAAGATAAAAACCACTGGTAAACGTGCGAGGTGTACTATCCAGGGACTTTTGGCTTTTAAAGAGGGTTCCTTAGTTAAGGTCCAAGATTATGACCGTAGTGGGTACCCAAACCCCGAGACATTCAAGGCAAGCTATCCACAAGGAATAGATCAAGTTAGGAAAGTTCGAGAATTTGGAAGAAACTCAAAGATGCCATTCACGGAGAATACATTAATCTTGGGGAGTAGAGCTTCTTAATGATTCCTAAGGAGGACAGCCGAAGAGAAGACTGTATCTGGTGCTCCTATTGGGGATCTAGGCGTCTATTTCTACGAATAAGTGAAACGGCATCACCTAGTTCTAGACGTAATTGCCGGGGAAACTCGAAATATCTATACTATTATTACACAGTAGATATGAGTTTATGAAAGGAGACTTACAGTGAGCAGCCCCACAATACAGTTATATATATGAAAGCAGTAAATGAAAGCGATAACCACTTACTCGGTTGTAGTGCTTCCATGCTGTTTGGTTAGTTGTTCAACAAAGAAAGATTGAAAACAACAGTATATTCAAAATCAAAAGAGAAAGTGCTTTGAAAAAGAAAGATTTGGGGCTTACAGCTCAAGGAGAGGCCCAGGGTTTTATCAGTGAGCGCACTGTTTGACTTTGTACAGCAGGACTTATACAAGTGACTGGGGCCCAAAATGGTTTTCTGTATAAAGGGATGGGTCTTACACTCTCTCAAGAGGCCCAAAAAAGGTTTAAAGAAAAGAGTGGGGCTTAAAACACGAGGGTAGGCCCAGATGGTTTTTATTTTTAAACGGGCGACGATCGCGCCGTTTACTTGTATAGAGGGACTTATATAATGAGTGAGGCCCAAAAAGTTTTTGTACAAGGGGGGATGGGTCTTACACTCTCTCAAGAGGCCCAAAGAGTTTTGAAGAAAAATAAATGGGTCTTACTACTCGAGGGTAGGCCCAGATGATTTTCGAAAAGGCGACGATCGCGCCGTTTATTTTTTGACGGTATCGGGACTTATACAATAAGTGAGGCCCAAAGATGATTTGGTCAAAAAAAGGATTGGGTCTTACACTCTAATAGAGGCCCAAAGTGTTTTGAAAATGATTTATGAGGGTTGAATTAATCCAAAACCCTAATTTGTTTTCAAAATGTATTTAATTGAATAAAAATTCAATTAAAATGATCAAAAATTGTTTAACACATGGAAAACAAATTGTGATCTTGGATTAATGCTTCAAAAATTAAGTATTGACCTACAAAATAATTAGAAAGCATTAAAAGTTGCAAAATCAAAGTGGAAAAAATATTTCAAATGTTAAAAACAATTAAAACATTAATTCTTTGCAAAAATATCAATTATATGAAATAAATAATATTTTTGGGATTTTTTGATAAAATAAAATATTTTAACATTTTTGTGAATTATTAAAAAAAGAATCAACTCAAAATCATTAAAACTCAGAGAGAAATTAATTTTTGAATCAATTAAACAAAATCACAAAATTCAAATATTCAAATATTCAAATTATTCAAAAATGGCGCCAAGAACAGCTGAAGAACACGCGCGTGTTCTTGGTTTCTCAGATTTGCGTTTTCTATCCAATCTCCATGAATACGTAATCATATCATGCAATCCACATATCATTATGCTCGTCTCAACCTCACGATCATGTCTATGTACTTTAATTTCATTTAAATTAAACATACAACAAGAAATCACGAAGAAACCTCAAGAACCCTAATTTCTGCATGAAGGCTAGGATTTTTGATACACGATTCAAACAATGCAATTAATTGAGGGAAAACATTCCATGCATGATTATGAACATATGGCCAAATTATTGTGCGAGGAAATATGCATAGATTGAGAGATGACCAAGTATGTGCTTACCTCCAAGTCGTGACAGCAAGAGCAGATGTGATTTTGAGTTGGAGGTGTTACAGACAAGTTGTGATGATCTGAACAGCTTCCCTACACCATATGGAGTGTGTTTGAACACTTGGATTGAATTGAAATGGACTGGATCAGTTTATGGCATCTCAACTGCACCTTGTTTGAAATTTTGAGCAACCAGCTGGTGATTTCATGAAATTGATGTTTCAGAAGTTATGTGAGTGTTTGATCAGCTCATATGTGATGTATGTGAGGTGTGTGAGTGATTGGTTTGTGCAGAATTGCTCTCAAACTCAAAACCCGATAGCTACCTTGCTAAGAAAGGCATTTTTGCCAAGAGAAAGAGATTTTGAGGAAAGCATCTGTTAGATGCCTTTGGTGTACTTAAACTGACCACAATTGAGCTCTATTTATAGTAGAGCAAGTTTGTTTTGCAAGGAATAGTGCATGGCAGCTGGTAAGTAGGTTTCCTCAATGTTGGCCAATGAGAATCCAAGTCTCCTCTAGCCATTGACTAGAGGTTAGGGCACAGAGCTTTGGTCCCCTTGGTCTTGGATAAGTCTTGACTGATTTCAGATGAGAATGGCTCAGTCCATGCCACCTTGATGGTTCCATTGAATGCCTCATTCCAAATTTGAAGTCTTGTCCCTATTTTGGCCATTCTAGGTTCAACATGCTATTCTTTGTTCCTTGGACCTTGGAGGCTTGGCTCAGTGATTGTCCCCTTTAGATTCAATCCTCTGAGGTGTCCAAGTGGATTGGAGCAATTGCAATTGGCTGATTTTGGCAAATCGAGCCAAAAAGCAAATTCTACCTTGCCTTGACAGATTTCAGCCACTTTGATCACTCCATAACTCAAAATCCTTAATGAATTGGAATGACTTGTAGTTAAAGTTTTTGTAGGTGATAATTAGGGCTACAAATACATCTTTGGATGAGAAAAAATGGCCTTGTGGTTTAGGAGTTATGGTCCTCCAAAGTTGGTACCTTTGCCACTTTATTTTTAACTTAGAAAAATTTCTAAGTTTTATGGTTACCCCTTTTACAAGTTATCTCACTTTTCTTGATTTTTCTTGATGAATGATGATTCAAATCATACATTAACATCATTTTAGGGTTAAAAATCCATTTTGGTGAAAAATCTCAAAAAGTCAAAGTTGACTTTTGTGCACAGTTGACTTTTTATCAGATGAATTCCAAACTGTGCAATTCTTCAGGAAATCATGTCCTTGACCTAAATCAAACTTGATGGACATGTTCCATGGGTGTCATAGGGTATATTCAATCATGTATTAGGGTTTGGGAGCATGTCTAGGTCAAAAGTCAAAGTTACTGTTGACTTTTCTCTTAAAACCCTAATTGTGATGCAGATGAAATTGAGACTTGTTGCTCAAGCTTCTTGGATCAATCCATTGTTCCAAATGGATCAATATGGTATATTAGAGACCCTCAAATCATGTCTTGAGGTCTTGGCTCATGGTTTGTCCCAAAAGTCAACTTAGGGGTGAATTAGGTCAAGAAACCCTAATTCCTGATTTTTGATGAATGCATCCCCTGAGGCAAAATTGACTTGATGCATGGGTTCATGAGGTTCCATGAAGTATATTAGGTCATGTTTTGGATCGTTGCCTTGTGCCCAGATGAAAATTTCCATCTGGAGGCCCTGGTCGACCAAAACCCTAATTTGGTGACACTGTCGATCTTGAGACTTGATCCACCTAGAAGGGAGCAGCCTTGTGCTTAATCCTTGAAGTGGGAGTCCTTTTTGATCCATTGTGGATGTTTGAGAGATTAGACAAGTTGAAGATCATGTCATTTCTTGATTGATCCTTTGTCTAAGCACTCAGAGAGGGCTTGAAACCCTAATTTTGATTGTATTGGATGCTCACCCATCTTTGGGGAGACTGGTGAAGCATGATGGTTCATCCATATTGTGATGATGATTTTCACAATGATGGTAAATCTAAGTGGTCAAAATTTGGGGTATTACACCAAGGTTTAGGAGCATGTCTGGGTCAAAAGTCAAAGGCACAGTTGAATTTTCCCACGAAACCCTAATTGTGGTTCTGATGAAATTGAGACTTGTTGCTCAAGCTTCTTGGATCAATCCATTGTTGCAAATGGATCAATGTGGTTTATTAGAGACCATCAAATCATGTCTTGAGGTCTTGGCTCATGTCTTGCCCCAAAAGTCAACTTAGGGGTGAATTAGGTCAAGAAACCCTAATTCCTGATTTTTAGTGAATGCATCCCTTGAGGCCAAATTGACTTGATGATTGGGTCCATGAGGTTACATGGAGTATCTTTGGTTATGCTTTGAAGCATTGGCTCATTCCTAGATGAAAATTTCAATCTGGAGGCCCTGGTCGACCAAAACCCTAATTTGGTGACACTGGCGATCTTGGGGCTTAATCTACTCAAAATGTTGCAGCCTTGTGCTTAATCCTTGAGGTGGGAGTCCTCTTGATCCATTGGGGATATTTGAGAGGCTAGACAAGTTGAATATCATGTCATTCCTTGATTGATCCTTTGTCTGAGAGCTTTGAGAGGGCCTTAAACTCTAATTTTGATTGTAGTGGATGCTCACCCATCTTTGGGGAGACTAATGAGGCATGATGGTTTACCCATATTGTGGTGATGATTTACACAATGATGGGAAATATTAGTGGTCAAAATTCGGGGTATGACAAATGCCCCTATTTAATCTTTATGGACCCGAAGGTGTGAATGGCAAAGGTATTCGGGCATTCGGGGTGCAAGAGGATTAAATATCGGAATACCTGATATTTTGATGGCGGTTATGAATGGTAGCTTACGCATTCATCTTATTTTGCTAAGCAATGATGCTTAGAAAAGGTAAAAACTTCCCCTCGATCTTGGCTTCTTACCAAGGAACTGGTCTCAGTTTTCTTTTGAAATAAACTTCCCCTTGATCCTGGTATCCTACCAAGGAACTGGTCTTAGTTTCTGAAATAAACTTTCCATCGATCCTGGTTTCCTACCAAGGAACTGGTCTAAGTTTCTGATATAAACTTCCCCTCGATCCTGGTTTCTCACCAAGGAACTGGTCTAAGTTTCTGATATAAACTTCCCCTCGATCCTGGTTTCCTACCAAGGAACTGGTCTCAGTTTCTGATGTAAACTTCCCCTCGATCTTGGTTTCCTACCAAGGAACTGGTCTAATTTTCTGATGTAAACTTCCCCTCGATCCTGGTTTCCTACCAAGGAACTGGTCTCAGTTTCTTTTGTCAATAAACTTTATTGATAAGGGACGCTATTCGTAGCAATTTTCCTCAAACTTCTCGCCGAATTTTCCTGGGGAGATGCCATTTGATAGAAAAAAATTTGATGTCAGACTTGCTGGGGAACCCAGTCGTCTGAGTTGTAGAGGTGTACAAACTTCTCTGTTGGAGACGCCATTTGTCGACCCTACTGGGGAAAACGAGTCTCTTGAGAGACTACTTTCTATTTGGGGATATTACATCATACTTTTCTCGAGATATTCTCAGAGAAATGCTATATGGTGTGATCCAATTTTGAGGTGCTGATGACCTTTTTGTCAGCGGATTTTTCAGAGAAAAACTACTGTATTGCCGAATCTCTGCTTAAGAGGCTTCCTCTGGGGATTTTCCTTAATCCGGGAGAGCGAAGATATCATCTTCGATGGCGAAGAGTGACATTTGCCGAAAGTTTCTCTGGTCTTTCAGAGGTTCAAGTTATCAAAGTGGTCAAGGAGCCAACTTCAATCCAGAAATAAACTGGAGAAGAGATCGTTTAGATGATTCACTTCCTGACGAGGGAAGGGCTGACAACTCGATTGAGAGGACGGTTATCACTAAGGGACAAGACTGACTGGAGTGATAGTGATGCAATATGAATGCAAATAAATAATGCATGATGTATGTATGTATATGCTGACAAAATTGACGCGACATACAAACTGACGGATGAACACGACTGGATACTCGGCCACTGCGGGGGACGAAGAGGTATCGCTGGTCCAAAAGTAGCAATTTTGCCTTGCTTATTAGAGATAGTTCCTGTTGGGAGCTATGTTGGTCGGGCTTAGGAGGTAAGAACTCTGTCGGGGGGTGTCAGACAAAACATTCGCATCTGACACAGCTGATCCTTCATTCAGGCGTGCTGGTGTAGAAGGAGTACTTTGATTCTGTACTTTGAAGCCCGAACACCTTTGGAGAAGTGATCGATGTTCTTTCGATGTTTAACAGTCAAACGAAATTGCCATCTTTATTTTAAAAGCAGAAAAAGTTTGACAAGTAAATTCATTTTTGTTTTATTTCAAGAATTGTTGATCATGTTAAAATGTCGTTCTATAAAGCTAAAACAAATAAGAATTGCAAACAAAAGCACAAGGGCTCAAAATTTATTGATAGGATGGAAATCATCCAAACGCGTGATTCCAGAGAGTATTTACAAAGTTTAGAAAATGGTAATTTAAGTAAAAAGGGCTACATTTAAACATGATGACCGTTATCCTTCTACCAACTTTGAATTCGGGACATCCTGAGCTTCTGTCGAAGATGACCTTGACTGGAGTTTTTCGATGTATGATGTAACTGTCGTTGAGGGACTCGCCCCTTGTTGGACGTAGTTACTTGCCATTATCCCTAACTTTTTCCTGGATTGTACTTTGATGTTTCCAATCCATCGGGATGATTTTTGATCATGTCTCTAATTTTTGCCCGGACCGCCCTTTCGGGTTTTCAATCCACCGAGACGTTTTTTTTTTTGTTTAGGCGAAGTATTTCTTGACTACATCAACATTTGTGGGGTAGGTAAACTCTTCTCATCCATGGTTGCAAGTCTCAAGGTGCCTCCTGAGAAAGCTTTCTTGACCACATAGGGGCCGTCATAATTCGGAGTCCATTTGCCCCGGGAATCAGTGAGAAATGATTGTATCTTTTTTAGTACGAGGTCTCCTTTCCTGAAGACGCGAGGTCGGACCTTTTTGTCAAACTCCCTCTTCATTCTCTGTTGATACAACTGACCATGGCATAGTGTCGTTATTCGCTTTTCTTCGATCAGATTCAGTTCGTTGTGTCGACTTTGACACCATTCAGCTTCTGTAAGCTTAGCTTCCATCAATACCCGGATTGATGGGATCTCTACTTCTACGGGGAGCACTGCCTCCATGCCATATACTAGAGAAAAAGGGGTTGCCCCTGTTGAAGTGCGGACAGATGTGCGATAACCATGAAGGCAAAGGGTAGCATCTCGTGCCAGTCTTTGTAGGTTACAACCATCTTTTGAACGATCTTCTTGATGTTCTTGTTAGCCGCTTCTACCGCCCCATTAATCTTGGATCGGTAGGGAGATGAGTTATGGTGTTCGATCTTAAACTCAGCGCACAACTCTTTCATCATCTTGTTGTTCAAGTTAGATCCATTATCAGTAATGATCTGGCTCAGAACACCATAACAACAGATGATATTGTTTTTGATAAATCGGACCACCACTTGTCGGGTTACATTGGCGTATAACGCTGCTTCGACCCACTTGGTGAAGTAATCGATGGCTACCAGAATGAACCGATACCCGCTTGAAGCCTTGGGTTCAATCACGCCGATCATATCGATTCCCCATATGGAAAAAGGCCATGGGGAAGAAAGAACTTTGAGATGTGTTAGCGGTACATGGATTTTGTCGGAGTATATCTGACACTTCTGACACTTCCTTGTGTACTTGTAGCATTCGGATTCCATGGTCAACTAGTAGTACCCTGCTCTCAAAATTTTTCTCACCATTGCGTGTCCGTTGGCATGAGTGCCAAAGGATCCTTCATGAATTTCTTTTATCAGCATGTCTGCTTCTGGTCTGTCTAGGCATCGGAGCAAGACCATGTCAAAATTTCTCTTATAGAGTGTATCACCGCTCAGGAAGAAGCTCCCAGACAGTCTTTTGAGGGTTTTTCTGTCTTTTCTTAGTGCCCCAGGTGGGTACTCCTGTTTCTGAAGGAAGCATTTGATATCGTGATACCAAGGTTTGTCGTCTATGGCTGCTTCAATCGTGAAGATATAAGCGGGCCGTTCAAGGCACATTATGTCAATCTTAGGTAAGTCGTTCCATTGACCTACACTAATCATGGAAGAGAGGGTGGCTAATGCATCAGCCAAGTGATTCTCTTCACGAGGGATATGATGAAACTCGATTCTGTTGAAGAAGGGTAGTAACCTTCTTGCATAATCCTTGTAACGAATCAGTCCTGATTGGTATGTGTTCCAATCTCCTGTGATCTGATTGATAACCAGGGATGAGTCGCCATATACGTCCAAGTTTTTTATCCTTAATCTGATCGCTTCTTCGAGACCCATAATACAAGCTTCGTATTCGGCCTCGTTGTTTGTGCACTTGAACGTAAGTCTGGCGGTGAAAGGAATATGGGTACCTTGAGGTGTTATGATGATTGCCCCAATTCTGTTTTCTTAATGATTAACAGCTCCGTCAAAGATAAGTCCCCACTGGGAACCTGGTTCTGGCCCTTCACTGGGTAGCGGTTCATCGCAATCTTTCATTTTTAGATACATGACATCTTCGTCTGGGAAGTCAAACCCGACTGATTCTTGATCGTCAATCGGTTGCTGAGCCAAATGATCGGCTAAAATACTTCCTTCAACGGATTTTTGAGCGTGGTACTTGATGTCATATTCTGATAACAACATCTGCCAACGGGTAATCCTTCCCGTGAGAGCAGGTTTTTCAAAGACATACTTGATTGGATCCATTTTGGAGACCAACCAAGTAGTGTGACGAATCATATACTGGCGAAGACATTTGGCTGCCCAAGCCAGAGCACAACAAGTTTTCTCAAGCATAGTGTACCGAGTTTCACACTCAGTGAATTTCTTGCTCAAATAGTAAATGGCAGACTCTTTCCTTTTCGTTTCGTCTTGTTGGCCAAGTACACAACCCATGGAGTCTTCCAAGACTGTTAAGTAAATGATAAGTGGTCTTCCTTCCACTGGAGGTGATATAATCGGTGGGTTCAACAGGTATTTCTTAATACTGTCGAAGACGGTTTGGCAATCTTCTGTCCAAACGTAGTCCTGATTCTTTTTGAGTAATTTGAAGATGGGCGCACATGTCGCAGTCATGAGGAATATGAATCTGGAGATGTAGTTCAAATGTCCCAGGAATCCTCTGACTTGTTTTTTCAGTTTTCGGAGAAGGCATTTCTTGAATGGCCATGACCTTGTCAGGATCAACCTCAATTCCTTTCTGGCTAACGATGAACCCTAAGAGTTTCCCTGAACGGGCACCGAATGTGCACTGGTTGGGATTCAAGCGGAGTTTGTACTTTCTCAGCCGCTCGAATAATTTTGACAGGTGGATCACATGCTCCTCCTCTGTTCTAGATTTGGAAATCATATCATCGACATATACCTCTCTTTCCTTGTTTATCATGTCATGAAAGAAAGTAGTCATGGCCCTTTGATAGGGGTCCCCGGCGTTCTTCAAACCGAACGGCATTACCTTGTAACAAAAGGTACCTCATGGGGTAACGAATGAAGTTTTATCCATGTCTTTCGACGCCATTTTAATCTGATTGTAGCCCGAGAATCCATCCATGAAGGAGAAAACCTTGAACTTTGCTGTACTATCCACCAGCATGTCAATGTGTGGTAAAGGAAAGTCGTCCTTTGGACTAGCCTTGTTTAGATCTCTGTAATCGACACACATTCTGACCTTTCCGTCCTTTTTCGGAACGAGTACGATGTTGGCTAACCATTGAGGATATTCTGATGTGGCGAGGAAACCCGCGTCAATCTATTTTTGTAGCTCCTCTTTGATTTTGATGGCCATGTCTGGATGAGTCCGTCTCAACCTCTGTTTCACTGGCAGACATTCCGATCTTAACGGTAGATGATGTTCCACGATGCTGGTATCCAACCCTGGCATGTCCTGGTAAGACCAAGCGAATACATCGGGAAACTCTTTGAGAAGCTTTGTCAAACCCTCTTTGGCAGTTGGACTGAGCAGTGCCCCAATCCTGACCTCATTTCTCTCGTTTTCCGAACCCAAGTTTACCATTTCTAACGGCTCTCTATGAGGTTCGATGGACCTTTCCTCCTGTTTGAGTAGTCGAGAAATCTCTTCTGGAATTTCGTTGTCTACTTCTTCTTCAGCCTCAAATACCGAGAATTCAAAGTCGGGAGAAGGCATTGGATCGTATGTCTCAACGGGGTTTAAAACAAGCAATCTGCATGACGTGATGATTCGTGTTTTAGAAGAGATAGAGAGAAATGCGAGAGTGCGTGCAGTGTATTACATTTTTTACTGCTTGTTTTTATTATTGAATTGTTTTTTAGGATTACCATTTTCTGAAAAATAAAAAGAGAAAACAACAATTAATGCGGAAATTACAGAACGACGTTATCTTATTTATGAACAAGTCGATTCTTGAAACTACAGCCCTATAAAACAAAACTCTGTCGCTTTGGGCAAAGCGAAGAGGGATATTTACAGAAACTGAGCCCTATCAAAACATCTGTTTCACCTGGGCAGGGTGAAAGGTTAAAGACGGCAATTACTTTGACTTATGAACAATCTTCGGGACATCGACAGCAACCCATTGGCGGCGAACTCCTCGGTGAATCACAAAGTCATGTACCTTCCTTGATTTGTCTTCAAAAATAACGCTGATTTCTGGTGGAGCAGGATCATTGGAATCTGTCTCCCAGGTAGAGTTGTCGTAGGAGGATTCCTCAGTTGTATTTTGCATAGTATTTGTGCTCTCAGGTGGATTTCCCCACCCAGTTGGCTGGATGTCTTCGAGCCTAATGCGAGAGCTTTCAGGAGCAGTGTATTTTACCACGAAGTCGTATTTACCACTCGGTAGTCCCAAGGTGTCCCATACTTCTTTGGGACTGGAGAAGTCGTCTCTCTCGATGACGTTAACCTCGGGAAAGGCATAGTTGATGAATTCTAGTCTGGCAAGCTTTGCCAATTCATCGTCGTACGGGATATTTTCCGAATGACCTGAGTGTTGATCTCATGACATAGTGGGGACGCAGGTATTCTATTTAATGATGCTCAGTTGATTTTCATTGTTCGGCTGATTTTCTTGCCCTGAGTTTTCTGGGTACGGCTGCCAGATAGGCAGGCCATCCATTGGGCCATAATAGTCGTGGTCAAAGTTGTCCTTCATTAGAGTGTCCTCCTCTAATGAGTTTGGTGCAGCACGGCATCCTTCCGGATCAAATCTCCATATATCATTTCGACGTCTGACCTCGGCATAAATCTCGGACTCTATGCGGGATAGCAAAATGGCGTAGGCACCTCTTCCTGAGAGATATAACCGTCCTCATTAAGATAGGACTTCCATTCCTCATCTGTGTCGGAGGAATCTCCCTCGTTGATGGTATGAACTTCTTGAGATATTGGGTGAAGGAAACCTCCACTGTGGAAGAAGTTCTGAATGGGATGAAGAATTTCATTGTTAGCAGCTGTCTGGGTGCAGGTCGCAGAAAAACTAAGACCCTTCCTTGTTTTGTTATCAGTAGGAATGACAAGTTGTCCCCATCCCTTTGCATTGTTTCTTTTGATCATTTCGAGAGCATCTTTGTACAAGGAAATCGAAGTTCCCTTGTCTGACTGATTGTCGTTGCTCACCGAAAGTGCTTGGAACTGAGTTCCAACAACCTCCTCTGGCTCTACACAAGTAGATAATGAAAGGTTACTCCCAATCAAGGCTTGTTCTCCATAGACCGTGATGAGTTGATCGTTCTTGACGAACTTTAATTTTTGGTGCAGCGTCGAAGTGATTGCCCCAGCCTGGTGTATCCAAGGTCTTCCTAATAAGCAACTGTATGTTGCGCGGATGTCCATGACCTGGAAAGTGACTTGGAAAGTGTAAGGACCGATAGTTATGGGAAGGTCGACTTCGCCAATAACTACTTTCCGAGATCCGTCAAACGCTTTGACGACGACCTCACTGCCCCTCATCGGGGATCCTTTGAATGATAGTCACATTAAAGTGGACTTCGGCATGACGTTGAGAGCCGATCTGGTGTCTACCAGTACGCTGGCTAAAGCATCGTCCTGGCAGTTAACTGTGATATTGAGCGCCATGTTGTGACTTTTGCCCTCTTCTGGCAAATCCTTATCACTGAATCCTAAGTTGTTGTAGGAAGTGATGTTAGAGATGATGCTATTGAACTGTCTTATTGACACATCCTGTTCCACAAAGGCCTGCTCTAAGACTTTCTGTAGATCCTCTCTGTGGGCTTCAGAACTGAGTAAAAGTGATAGCACAGAGATATTTAAAGGAGTTTGTAACAACTGATCGACAATGTTGTATTCACTCCTTTGGATGAGCTTCAGCATCTCATCATCGTTCTTTGAAAGGTCGGGATCACTAGATTGACCGACTGGTGGATTGGGAGCTTCCGTCTAAAGTTCCTTTTCTTTGTTAGGTTCTTCAACTCCTCGGTTGAAGATTCGACCGCTCCGTGTTACTCGACTGATGTCTGCAATATTCACAACGGAGGGTAATGGAATTTCCTTTCTATTCTCAATTATTGTTTCACCGTATTTGTAAGGGATCGCCTTAGCTGCTTCATACGGTAATGGTCCCGGTAAATAAATAACTACAAGAGCCTTCTTATTTTTCTGACTGCCGTAGGTAACTTCAATCAGTTCCTGGCTAGGAACCTTTGATTCGTCCAGTAGAGGGATGATGGTACAAACATCCTTAGCCCTTTCATGATCAGAGATTACAACAACATCTTTAATTTGATCAGCGAAGTAGTCTGGCGTCCAGTTAATAGACCCCAAAGCTGGGTACGGGTGAATCTCTTTGTGGCCCAACTGACCTTGAAGGGCTGCTCGCACGAGGTAACATCCTTGATTATTTTTCGAGCAGACTCTACAGCGCTCGTAATTGTGTGGTGGCACCTGGCCACGTCCGCTTTGAATGCAGTGTAACCTCACTAGATCTGTTTCCGTAGATCGGACATCCTGACTTTGATGCCGAGTAAGGTTCTCGTCAACCATACTGATTTGCTGCGTGTCTTCATCCATATAGATCGGAAGTCACCAGTGGTTTAACAAGTGTTGTAAAGTTCTTTGAACGAGAGCACACCCTTGGTTACTCTCACTGCATACCTTACAGTTTAGATAATCGTGAGAAGTGAGAAAACCAAGTTGAACCTGCTTGGTGTGTAACTCCACCAAGCTGGTATTCATCAAACAGATATCAAAGATTTGGATCATGTTGATCTGATAAGGATTTTTATCATGGTAGTCCTGGATCTATCCAAGATCCATCTGATGCTGGAGGACCTCTTGTACAAAAGAGCATCCCTGTTTATTTACCGAGCAAGTTAGACAGAAATTGTAATCATGCCGCGGCAGATTATGGTACTGGCTTTGCCTTGAGTGCATCTCCACCAAGTTGACATTCATTGCACGAATGTTGTAGTTCTGAATGATGTCGGAATTCGTATAGGTCATGTTGACCCCACGAACTCGATGCTCTTGGATCCACCCGAGATCCAATTGTTCCTATAGAGATGACTGCACCACAGAACATCCTTGATTGTTTTTAGAGCAGATATCACACTGGTGATAATTATGAGGTGGCACATGGCCGTACCCACTCTGTCTACAATGCATCTTGACCAAGTTGGCCCTTAATAAGAGTACATCATGAATTTGATAGCTGTCGTTGGACTCTCCCTCTATCAAATTTACTGCAGCTTTCTCGTGTTGAGGCAGCGGGTTCGTGAGAACATTCGGATTCGTATCTTCGAAAGATAAGACTCCGCTCCTAACAAGATTTTGTACGTCGGATTTAAAACTAAGACAATTTTCTATGTTATGCCCTGGTCCTCCTTGATGGTAAGGACAAGTCTGATCCGCTTTGAACCAAAAAGGCATATTCTCCGGTACTGTAAAAGGAGACTTGGTTTAGACATGCCCCTTAACCAGTAACAACAAAAGCAATTCTGCGTACAACATTGGTATAGGGTCAAACCCTAGTGGTCGTGTTGTATGGTTGTTGTTGTATGGAGGACGAGCCTGCTGAAGAGGCTGTTGTGTCCTTTGCTGATATTGTTGTCGATTAGGTTGGCTCTGCGCAACCTGAGGTTGACACGTAGGAATAGGCGTAGGGTTAATAGCAGGATTTACAGCTGCTACTGGTTGGTAACGTCGCCTTTGCTTTCCGAGAGAGATATTCCCAATATCCTACTCTTTTTTCTTAGGGAGAGCACTACCGTATCATTTTGTACTACTTGATGATCCAACGTCTTTAACTAAATGTCCTTCCCGGACCGCTTCCTCAAGACGAACTCCCATGCTCACCATCTCGGTGAAGTCACTGGGCACACTGGCAACCATTCTATCGTAGTAAAATGAGCTCAAGGTTTTCAAGAAGATCTTTGTCATCTCTTTTTCCTCAAGAGGTGGACAAATCTGAGCGGCAATTTCACGCCATCTCTGAGCGTACTCCTTAAAGGTTTCCTTATCCTTTTGTGACATTGATCGGAGCTAATCTCTGTCCGGTGCCATGTCTAAATTGTACTTATACTGCTGAACAAAGGCAGCGCCAAGATCTCTGAATGTGCCGATCGTAGCGTGGTTTAAACCCATGTACCATTTGAGTGCGGCACCGGTTAAACTATCCTGAAAGTAGTGAATCAGTAGTTCCTGGTTCTTTGTCTGAGCTGACATTCGCCGAGCGTACATCACTAAATGACTTTTAGGGCAAGAGTTACCCTTGTACTTTTCAAAATCGGGCACTTGGAACTTGTGCGGAACTTTCACATTGGGGACCAAACAAAGGTCTGTGACGTCCTTTCCAAATAGATCCTGACCGCGAATGGCTTGCAGTTCCTTCTGCATTTCCAGGAATTGTTCCTGGAACTCATTCATTCTGTTGAACATACTTTCATTTCCACCAGAAGGTATCTGTGGAATTTGTCCTTCCGGGACGGTGTGTACCATGGGTGGTGGTATAGTCATTACGACCGAGACTCTTGGTGCCTCCCGAAGTTTGTAACCTTCAGGAGTTGCTGTCATGCCCCTGGCATCTTTGCTTTCCCGAAGTTTGTAACCTTCAGGCCCAGCAGTTCCTGCTACGGTTCCCTGATCCTCAGTGATCGGCGGAACATATCCTTCCGGGATATAGTTAAGTGGTACCAGGGACGATCTTTCGGTATTTTGTATCTAGGATCATACTTTTCCACTATTGGCGTTGATGTGATCTCTGAGATCACAGTCCTTTGTTGTTGCATTTGAGCCTCTGCTAGAGCTTGCATGTCGTTATGAAGCCTTCTCAGATCCTCTTTCAGAGTGTCAATCTCTTCCCTTAACTCTCTGTTCTCTTCCTCGAGATCATCCATCTTTTTTTGACGATTGGCCCGAGTATTGTACGAATGAGACAATTTGACTCTAGAATCGAGACACAAACGTGAGATTCATAGGTAAGAAGAATGCGTTTACGCGAGAATGATGAATGATATGCAATGATTATATTAATTGTATGTTTTTGTTTATTCAAAGTAAACTTCGACAATTGGATTGCAAATATCAAACAGCGGGGAAACCCCGTTTTATTGAATTCAAAGGATTGCGGAAATGGAAATACAGTAATTACAAAGTGCTAAAAAAGGAAATGTCTAAGCTAATGGACCCTGAGTCCTCTCTGAAGAGAGCTCAGGTGCTGGTTCTGGTGCTTTCCTTTTCTTTGACCGGGGCTCTTCAGCCGTTGTCGGGTTGTCATTCCCTTGCCAAGTGAAATGAGCGAGCAAATTCCTTTGGTCATCCTGATTTTCTACAACATGTTGCTCTAAAATTTCAATCAGAGCATCTTTTTCTTTTAATAGCTGCTGTATTTTCTTGCACTCCACATTGAGAATACGGTACTTGTTCCTCCAAGACCTCTTCTCCTGCTGAACTTTGCTGAGAGTAACCTGAAGCTTTTCCGTCTCAGACATAAAATAAAGGGCAGAGTCCCTTAATGGAAGATCTTCCTGACGAGGGTAAGGCATCCTCAGCTTGAGAGCTCTAGTTTGTACCCAGTGGAGATAAGGCTCCACTGAGACACAGTCTGGTTTTCCTAGAGACTCCCGTCCTTTCCTGTGAACGTGTTTCCAGGCATGCACTATTTCCGTCTTTAGTGCCCTGTCATTTTCTCCTTCCTTGAAGAAAAGACCTTCCATATGAGCATTACGCAGGACATGCCTCATTGGGTACCCAAATTGACGACGAACTAACACCGAATGATAATTGATTCCTCCCTTAGTTCCTATAAGGGGTACATTTGGGAAATTTCCACAACGGTCAATGATTATGATCCCGTCGTAGATTCGTTTGTACCTATCGATGTCAAAGTTGGTAAGAGACATGATTCTATGTGACCAACGTAAAGTATTCTTTTGATCCCAAAATGCAGCAGACTTGGGCAAATGGGAAGTGAACCATTTGTATAGCAGGGGTACACAACATGTGATCATTCCTCCGCTGTATAAATTCCTTAAGTGTACCGAATGATACGCATCTGCGAGCAAAGTCGGTATAGGGTTGCCAATCAGAAAAATCTTAATGGTGTTGATATCTACAAAGTTATCAATGTTGGGAAACAAAAATAACCCGTAGGTGAGAAAAACAAAGATGCTTTCGAAAGCAGCCACGTTCCCTGTACTAGCAAAGTACAGGGCTTTCTTTATCAAGAATTGGGCTGGCAAACCCTGGATTCCACCCTTAGCGGTCATGTGAGTCCTGACTTCTGACTCGTCCAAATAAATTGCTCTTGCAATGGTTTGATCCTTTGGAATTTCTTCCAGTCCAGAAAAGGGAGTTTGATCAGTGATATGCAGATCAGTCAGGTGAGAATACTCCTCCAGTGTTGGTGCTAGCTGATAATCTGGGAATGTGAAACAGTGATAGACCAGGTCATAGAACTAGATTAGTGTGGACAGGATTCCTTCGATTACATGGACCCTTAATAGAGACAGTAGTCCTCCATACTTAGCTCTGAAAGCCTGGTGGTTGGTGATCATTCTCGCCAAACCTCTCAAATCTTCTAACTTTGGAACCTTGAAGGTGTACTTATGAGTTTTCCTTCTACCGAAATCCATTAGCGCAATCTCCTTTCTCTGACATTTGCAATCTTTGTCTTAGTTTAATTTGAAAAAAAGAGACTAGGAGAGAAGATTTTTCTTTGTTTTAATGTTTTTTAGATGAATGTATGAATGCAGCACACAAAAACATAGAAAAAACATGGGGTCAAAGGGTCGGTGTCATGAAGTCAAGGCTCTACCCCCCCCCCCCCAAAGGTTTATACTGGTGATTTTTTGTACCTGTCCTCAAAATCATCAGCACCTCCCAGGATAACAACAGCAAGCGGATCGCCAGCGAGCTGCAATATCTTAGAGTAAATGCTATTCACCGAGAATAGATCATCAGCCTCAAATGAGGGTAGTATCGCGTGACAAATATTTCTGATAGCTTCCGCACTACAAAATGGTTTTAGTCTACTAAATCAGTTTCACCGACGACCACAATCGAACAACACTGCTTTCAACAACCGAATTCGTATAGGCATTGAATCCGCAAAGGGTGCCTCCACTAATCCGATGGTCAAGGTCTCTTATTTGGGAATCACTCCCTTTAAGATTACTCGTTTATCCATCACTTATCTTAGGTGTATACTCAATCTTTCCACATGCGGCATCACACGCATTCCCATTAGCAGAAAAATAAACACAGATATCAATTAGGAAAAGCAGTATATATATTTGTTTTAATCATCCTAGACCTCTAGACTTATGATCCTATACATATAATGACTCCCCAGCAGAGTAGCCATTTCTGTGACATTTTGTGAACTCAATGTTTCCACTGTAAGGATTGTAGGAAAGAGAAGACGGGCCCCACTCTGGGCGCCATTTTTATCTGTATCCTTTTTAAGGTTTCTACCTAAGAGATGGGAAGAGAACAAGATCTCGTTCTCCCCAGTGGAGTCGCCATTTTTCTGTAGCACGAATTTTTGCGTGGTTGCGAAGCACTATCGCTTTGGGGTACTACAATTCGATTCATTTTTTATCCTATTGAAGCTGATTAAGGAAGGGAAATAGATGTCTCCAATTAACCCTGCTTGCATACTGAGTTTAAACATATGACTGTTGGTTTATAGATTCGGTTGAGATTGTGGGTCTCTCTTAGGTTATTTTGTTAAAAAAATAGAGTGCCTGGACTATTGGTGAGGTTTTTTGGTAAGATGTTAGGACTTGGTGCATTTTGGTTGATATATGGGGGTTTTGGGTTTTTTTTATTGGTATGCTCGCTAAGATTTTTGCAATCTTATGCCTACGTATTTCCGAAACAGGGAAATCAGAGCGATCGTAGTTCCTCTTATTCTATGGGAGGAAGAAGATTGTTTTGTTGTCTTGTTCATAGCCCAAGACGTGAAGATAAATGGTTTGTTTGTATCTTGTTCAAAGCCCAAGATGTGAAGCTAAAGGGTTAGAGAGAGTTTGTCATCTCTAAAGAGGAGTTGTTGATGTTTGTATACTGTGAGCAAGGCATAAATTTGATGCTAAAAGGTTGATTGGCTCAACCGGGGTTTTCTTTATACAAAGCCTAAGAGAAGGCGATTGACCCAACAAGAGGGTGGTAATAAGTGACTGACTCAACAAGAGGGCGCTTTTATGTGTCTTGTACGAAGCCCAAGACGGAGGCTAAAAGGTTTTGACTCAACAAGAGAATCTTGTATACTCAACAAGAGAGTGTTTTTGTATGTGTCTTATACGAAGCCCAAGACGGAGGCTAAAAGGTTTGACTCAACAAGAGAGTACTTTTATTTGTCCTGTATAAAGCCCAGGGCGGAGGCTAAAAAGGTTGACTCAACAAGAGAGTCTGTTTGACAGGTGATTGACTCAACAAGAGAGTCTTTTATACTCAACAAGAGAGTGTTTTAGTATCTCGTACGAAGCCCGAGATAAAGGCTAAAAGGGGATTGACTCAACAAGAGAGTCTTTTATACTCAACAAGAGAGTGTTTTAGTATCTCGTACGAAGCCCGAGATGGAGGCTAAAAGGGAAGTGACTCAACAAGAGATTCTTTTATACTCAACAAGAGAGTGTTTTGCTGTCTCGTACGAAGCCCGAGATAGAGGCTAAAAAATGAATTGACTCAACAAGAGAGTCTTTTATACTCAACAAGAGGGTGGTTTATATGTGCCTTGTATGAAGCCCAAGACGGAGGCTAAAGGTGTTTGACTCAACAAGAGAGCCTTTTATAATCAACAAGAGAGTGATTTTCTATCTCGTACGAAGCCCGAGATGGAGGCTAAAAGTGTTTGTGACCCAACAAGAGGGTCTTTTATACTCAACAAGAGAGTGATTTTATATCTCGTACGAAGCCCGAGATGGAGGTTAAAAGTGTTTGACTCAATAAAAGAGTCTGAAAAGGTTAGCTCCGCTAGGGAGAATCATTGTACAAAGCCCAAAAGGAGTCTAACTTACTGTCGAGGATTAGACCCATAGGCAGGACCAAGTGGGAGAGCCCTCATGAGAGAGGCCGGGTTTTTGAGTGATCAGTGTTTTTTCTTATGTTTGAAAGGAACTTGAGAATGTCTTTGAGACTCAAGGGGTTTAGACTGTCCAAGTCTGGAGTTTTATCTATTGTACAATGCCCAAGAGGAGGCAGGGGCATTAAGGGATGAGTATCAACCCTAAAGTGGCCAGAGGTTTGACACTGGAAAGACTGATCTAGCAAAGGATGACTAAGCTCTATCTTATACCTTTAAGAGGTCTTCAGGGTCCTTGTATTAAGCCCAAGAGAAGGCATGAGAACTTCTAAGAAGCCGAAGGGTCCTTGTACAATGCCCAAGAGGAGGCGGGGATGCATTTAAGAAGCCCGTGGGTCCCCAAACCCCGAGAAGTTCAAGACACGCTATTCACAGAGAATAGATCAAGCCAGGAAAGTCCGAGAATTTGGAAGAAACTTAAGAGATGCTATTCACGGAGAATAGATCAACTCTGGGGAGTAGAGTTTCTTTGACAATGTATAAGGATGACAGTCTGAGAAAGGGTTCACCGAGAATGCTGCCTTTCACGTTTCCATATTGTTTAACCCCAAGAGGAGGAAAGACTGTATCTGGTAATCCTATGGGGATCTAGTTTTGTTTGTATTTAAGAGTGACCAACAAGCTTTACCTAGTTCTAGACGTAGTTGCCGGGGAAAACTCTAAATAACTATACTAATATTACACAGTTATATTTTGACAAGTATATAAAAGGATGTGAAAGAAGACTTACAGTGAGCAGCCCCACAATACAGTTATATATATATATATATATATATATATATATATATATATATATATATATATATATATATATATATATATATATGAAAGCGGATAAAGAAAGCGGGTAAACACTTACTCGGTTGTAGAGCTTCCATGCTGTTTTGTTAGTTGTTCAACAAAGAAAGCTTTGATAACAATATTATATGCTAAATCAAAGGAGAAAGTGCTTTGAAAAGAGATGGTTGGGGCTTACAGCTCAAGGAGAGGCCCAAGGTTTTATCAGTGATTGCACTGTTGTTTTGAAATTATACAGAGGGACTTATACAATAAGTGAGGCCCACAAAGTTTTTATGTACAAGGGGGTTGGGTCTTACACTCCATTAGAGGCCCAAAGTATTTTGTTTTAAAAGGCGACGATCGCGCCGAAATTTTGAAAAAATAACGGGACTAATACAACGTCCGAGGCCCAAAATGGTTTGTATTTACAAAGGATTGGGTCTTACACTCTATTAGAGGCCCAAAGGATTTTAAGAAAAGGAATGTGACTTATTGCTCGAGGAGAGGCCCAGATGATTTTGTTTTAAAAGGCGATGACCGCGCCGTGATTTTGAAAATACAGCGGGACTTATACGACATCTGAGGCCCAAAATGGTTTGTATTTACAAAGAATTGGGTCTTACACTCTATTAGAGGCCCAAAGGTTTTAAAAAGATTTGTGAGAGTGAAAATCAAAGAAACCCTAAATTTGTTTTCCTTTAAAAGTAAATATTTAAAGAAAATCAATAAAATGATAAAAAATACCAAATAAGTTTGAATAAACCACTTGTGATTTTTGTTTAAGGTTTGAAAAATGAGGTTTTAATCACAAGATGAATCAAAACTCATTTGGTTTTGATTTTCACGGTAATTATTCACTTTTAAATGTTTAAAAACAATTAAAAAAATGAATTTATTCACAAAAATACTAATTATATTAAATAAATAATATAAATTTGATTTTTTTGTGGAATAAAATATTTCAACATTTTTGTGATTTTTTTCAAAAAGAACCAATAAAAAATAATTAAAATTGAAGGAGTTATTAATTTTTCAAATCATTAAAAATAATTTGAAAATAGTAAAATGTGAAAAAATATGAAAAAAGAGGCAAAAAAAGAGGATCTGGGGCGAGGGGGATTCGAACCCCAGACCTCTTGTGTACAGGGCGCGCGCCTTACCACTGGGGTGGTGATACATCCGTTGATTGAAACACAACCACAAATATACAAGGCTTGCCTTGTTTTTGGCCTGACCCAAGGCAAGGCAAGGCAAGATTTTGGTTAAAAACGTGAAGGCCATAACTTTCTCATTTCTCCATGGATTGGGACAAATTTTAGGTCTATCCTGCCAAGAATTTCACAAGGAATCCAATGGTGGTGGTATTTTTTTCAGATCATGCTCCTATTGAAAAACCCGATAATGGTTCTGAAATAGGCCATGATTTGCATTTTCTGTGCCATCTCTTGGTACAGGTATGAATTACATGATAAATTAGTGCAAACACAACACATATAACATGTATAAGAGATGCATGATCAGTGGACATCAAAGGAAAGCATGATTCAAAGATTTCAAGTTGTGATGCTTACCTCTTTTTGGAGCTTTTGTGCAATCTGCCAAGTGCTTTGTTCCAAAAATGATTTGATGCTTTGGACACCCTCAAATGATCTCTTAGAAGCTTTTAGGATGGTTGGAATTAGCTGGAAACCTCAGGAACAAGTTTGAGCTCTTTCTTGCAAAAGGGGCAAAAGTGGCCAAAATAACAACTCTCTCAAATGGTGTTCCAGATGTTGGAAGCATTTGGGACAGTTCAAGGATGATATTTGGAGTGTGTTTGAGGTCTTATCTGGTTTGGAATGTGACTGAATCAAGACATGGCTTGAAAAATGCACAAAAGTCCAATTTTGAGGTTTTGAGAGGTAACTTTGAGATTTTGGTGTTACAGGTCACTTGTGAGTGTTTGGATCACCTCTATATGATGTTTATGAGGTGTGTGTGTGTGATTGGTTTGATTGAAATTGCTCTCAAACTCAAAACCCGATGGTGACTCGCTTTGGAAGGCAAATTTGGAAGTGAGAAGGTGATTTTGAGGAAAGCATGTGTTTGATGGCTTTGGTGTACTCAAACTGATCACAAATGAGCTCTATTTATAGTAGAGTAAGTTTGTTTTAGCTTAAATAGTGAATGGAAACTGCTGCAGAGGTTTGGCCAATGTGGATCAATGAGAATCCAAGTCTCCTCTAGCCATTGACTAGAGGTTAGGGCACAGGCTGTTGGTTCCCTTGGTCTTGGATAAGTCTTGACTGAATTCAGTTGGAAATGGCTCAGTCCATGCCACCTTGGTGCATCCATTAAATGCTCCAAACCAAAATTGGAGTCTTGTCCCTCTTTTAGGCAATTTTAGGTTTGGCATGCTACTTTTGGTTCCAAAGACTTGGGAGGGTTATGGATCAGTGTTTGTCCCTCCTTGGTCTCCCCTTGAGGTGTTCAGATGGATAAGTGTGTTTGTTATTTGCACAAATTTGGCAAATCGAGCAAAATGCACAAATCTGCCTTGCTTTGACAATTTTCAGCAAGGCATATTGCCATTGTCATATCTCATGGCTCAAGTGGAATTTGATGGAGTTCTTGGCCATTTTGGAAAGCCCTCATATGATACAACAACTGTTTGATCATAGTTGGTTTTGATACTTTTTGGATCCAAGTGAAAAATTCCCCTACATTTGGAAAAAAGTGAAGGCAGATTCTGACTTAGTGAAAATTTCACTAAGTGTTGGAAAAAAGTGACATTTTCACTTTTTGTGATTTTGATCATTCCATAATTTAAAATCCATGAGGAATTGGAATGAGTTGTGTTTGAAGGTTTTGTAGAGGGCCATGAGAGCTACAAATCTAGCTTTGAATGGGGAAAAATGGTCTTGTGGTTTAGGAGTTATGATCCTCCAAAGTTGGTACCCTAGCCACTTTGTTCCATAACTTAGAAAATTTTCTAAGTTTTTATGGTTACCCCTTTTACAAGTTATCCCACTTTTCTTGATTTTTCTTGATGAATGATGATTCCAATCACACATTAACATCATTTTAGGGTCAAAGAACCATAATTGTGAAAAATCTCAAAAAGTCAAAGTTGACTTTTGTGCATAGTTGACTTTTTGTCAGATGAACTCCAAACTGTGCGATCCTCTATGAAATCAAGTCCTTGACCTAAATCAAACTTGATGGATTGATTTCATAGGTGTTATAGGGTGTATTGAATCATGTCCCAAGGTTTGGGAGCATGCCAGAGACAAAAGTCAAAGGCACAGTTGACTTTTCCCGCGAAACCCTAATTGTGGTTCTGATGAAATTGAAACTTGTTGCTCAAGCTTCTTGGATCAATCCATTGTTACTAATGGATCAATGTGGTTTATTAGATACCCTCAAATCATGTCTTGAGGTCTTGTCTCATGTCTTGTCCCAAAAGTCAACTTAGGGGTGAATTAGGTCAAGAAACCCTAATTCCTGATTTTTAGTGAATGCATCCCCTGAGGCCAAATTGACTTGATGATTAGGTCCATGAGGTTCCATGGAGTATCTTAGGTTATGCTTCGAAGCATTGGCTCATACCCAGAGGAAAATTTCCATCTGGAGGCCCTGGTCGACCAAAACCCTAATTTGGTGACACTGGCGATCTTGGGGCTTAATCCACTAAGAATGTTGCAGCCTTGTGCTTAATCCTTGAGGTGGGAGTCCTCTTGATCCATTGGGGATATTTGAGAGGCTAGACAAGCTAAAGATCATGTCATTACTTAATTGATCCATTGTCTGAGAGCTCTGAGAGGGCCTGAAACCCTAGTTTTGATTGTAGTGGATGCTCACCCATCTTTGGGGAGACTAATGAGGCATGATGGTTTACCCATATTGTGGTGATAATTTACACAATGATGGGAAATCTTAGTGGTCAAAATTTGGGGTATGACAGCTGTGTAAACTGAGACTTAGAGGTGGTCGCACCGGCTTTGCCCCTCGCCATGGCATTCTTCACCATCCTCTCGTGGGCAGAAGGCATCTCACCTGCAAATAAACATAACAAACATGTTAGCAACCGAGGAAGTTATGATTCAGGCAAGATAAAAAGGCTAAAACTACCAAGCAGCTTAAAGGCATCCGCAGGGGTCTTGCACTCCAGAAGCGCCTCGTATTGATGTAACGATACTCCACTCTCTGCCCTCCATCAACCTCAAAGATAGGGTCCCCCTTCTTCGCCCAACACTCCGCGGGCCTAAAAGAGTTAACATAGTTTACCAGCGCCTCGTAACCGGCTATGTCCTGCTCGTCCAGCATATCTAGCTGGGCAAGATAGTGACCGGTGCCCCGAGTGAAGTGGCTCTCACTCCAACGAAAAGGGAATTTAACACCCTCTCTAGCAGCAGCTTCCCGTTTTAGTCATACATATCCTTTCCATCCTCGTCCGTGGTCACCGCCCAGGAATACTTGGTATCTTGGGCTTTCTCCGACACAGGTTCGATGACATAGAACCTCTCTTTGAAGGTCCTAATGGACTCCGAGAAAGGCTTAAGAAGTTTCCTTGGTTGCTTCAATGAAACCCAGCCACACCTCCTCCCCGAGACCTGCCTTTGGAGGTGGAAGATGGTAAAGAACAAAGGCTTCGTAGCTCTAATCTTCAGAAACTCGTAAGTCAGCTCGAAGGCGCGGATTAAAGCCAACGAATTCGGGTGCAGTTGTGATGGGGCTAGATCCAGGTGAACGAAGATGGATTGCTAGAAGTCAGTAAAGAGCAGTCTCAGCCTTATTTCCTTGAAAGCGTACTCATACATTGGGAACCTCTCCCCGTAGTCCATGGATATCCGGTCTTCTTGGTTGGGGAAGTGTATCTTTCACTCCCCCTCTGGCCCTACGTCCATAAAGACGTCCCATGTATAGGACGCGAAAGTGGACGCGTGCTCGGCTGGCTCTGCTACAGTCCATTCCTCTGCGGAATCTTGCTCGAGATCCCCCCCGAATTCGCTGGGGGCATTTGAAACCTCTGTGTCACTACTATCCGAGGAGCTTGAAGGTGTGAAAAATATAAGAAATGGGGTTTGAATTGGTTTTTCAAAATAAAATCTTTTCTTTTTGACTAACTCCCATTATAACAACTCTTTACTTATGAATGGTTATCTTAATGAAGCTTGAAAGAGATACACTGTATGTTTATACTAGTTCACTTGAGAATCTCTCAAGTTAATCTAGTCCACCCGCCAAGGTGATTTTGCCTCTCTCAATCGAGGTTTAATCCACTAATCAAACAGATTAATACAATGCACAAGCCAAAATGCTGGTGACTAACTACAACCTCTAAAACTCTCAAGTTCTAGACTTCTCAAGAGATCAACCCACATTGGTCTCTCTTAAGAAACAACCTCTAAGACTCTCACTAGTCCTAGACTTCTCAAGAATTTTAACCTCACTAGGTTTTTCTCAAGGATCTTCAAACAACAGTTTGAAAAAGGTTTTGTTTACAATGTATTGCTTCTAGCATAAACTGAATATGTAAACTATTTTACAGCACAGAAAAATGACTTGTAGAATTATAATAGCAAGATAGATCGTTATATTAAGCGGAGCAGTTGTACTCATTCTTTGAGTCTTCAAGTGCTTTTATAGCCGAGTAAAAGTAGCCGTTGCAAAGTAATCATGACTATTGACGGCGGTTTGGTGGAAGCGTGAGGACAGATAAAACCTTTTGTGTCCAGTCTTGTCAGTATATCTTCGTTGGCACTGTTACCAAGAAATCTTCATTTAAACTTTTTGCACAGTTGCCAAGATATCTTCGTTTGAACTTCGTTGCTTAGTCTTCTAATCTTCTTAACTTCAGAGGCTACTGCGAGCATGAGTAAGAAGGGAAAACATAGCTTGATTCTTAAGATCTTCAAGTCTTGGAGTCCTCAAAGCAGCGTCTTCGGAGTCTTCAGCACTTGGTCTTCAGAACCTTGTTCACTTAGAATATTGTCTTCATATTGTCAGAGGCTTCAGATAGTATTTAGTTGAAGCATGAGTAAAGACTATTGTAGCGAGCGATTTTGGACGTGGTTCTTAAGCGCTGGTCGCTCTCTGCGGTTTGAGCTTAAACTACAGGTCGATTCATTTTTTATCCTATTGTGAGCTGATGAAGGAAGGGAAATAGATGTCTCCAATTAACCCTGCTTTGCATACTGAGTTTAAACAGCGGTCTGTTAGGTTATGGATGCAATCAATGTGGGGGGGCCTTTCTTGTGTTATTTTGACATAATGGTTTCTGGCGCGGAACAAGGATTAGGATGTTAGGACTGATGCTTTTTGATGTGAGAGTATGGGATTTGGGTTCTTTTTTAGTGTGATCGCTAAGATCTTTCTTTCAATCTTATGCCTACGTATTCCCGTTTACCGAAACATGGAAATCAGAGCGTTCGTAGTTCCTCCTATTCTATGGGAGGAAATGGGTGTTTTTGTGTCTTGTTCAAAGCCCAAGACGTGAAGCAAAAGGTTGTTTGTATCTTGTTCAAAGCCCAAGATTTGAAGCTAAAAGGTCTATTTGTGTCTTGCTCAAAGCCCAAGACGTAAAGCTGAAGGACCTCGACTTTAGAGAGAATTTGTCATCTCTAAAGCAGGGTTTGTCTGTCATAACTGTTGGGTGACTGGTTTATAAAGGAGAATTACTTTAACCGGGATACGCGAATCCTAGCAATGCCATAATTTCCTTTAAAGGGGATTTTAACCTGAAGGAGAAGACTTTAGCTCAGTGTAGAGCAATGCCATCTTTCCTTAGGAATTTCTTATGCTAAAAGAGGGACATCGGCATGGATGTAGATGATCCAAAGGCTTGCCGCTTACAGCGATTAGATGAAGGGGAAGGAGTTATTGATGTTTGTTTACTGTGAACGAGGCACAGCTTTGATGTTAAAAGGTTGATTGGATCAACCAGTGGTTTTCTTATACAAAGCCTAAGAGGAGGCTAGTATGTGTCTCGTACAAAGCCCGAGAGAGAGGCTAAAAGGTTTTGACTCAACGAGGGAATCTTTTGGTATCTCGTATAAAGCCCAAGATGGAGGCTATTTGACTCAACAAGAGAGTTTTTTGTATCTCGTACGAAGCCCGAGATGGAGGCTGAAAGAGGTGATTGACTCAACGAGGGAGTCTCTTATGTGTCTCGTACAAAGCCCGAGAGAGAGGCTAAACATTTGCTTCCGCTGGGAAGAATCATTGCATAAAGCCCAAGAGGAGGCTATTGTAACTGTTTTAGTTAAGTGACAGGTCTAGTATACTGATTTTAAAGAGAAAATCAGTTCTTATATGAGCAACACTGTACTCCTGGATTTGATTCAAGGATCCGGGTTATTCCTGTTCTTTAAGGAAGCGGGAAATCCGGAGGGTATCGAGACTGTCCGAGTCTGCGTGTTTCTTTCCTATTCTTGAAGGGTGCTTGAGAATATCTTTGAGACTCAAGGAGATTAGATTGTCCAAGTCTAGAGTTTTATCTTTTGTACCATGTTTTGAGAAACAGTAGTAGACTCTATGAAAGGACTGTTCTATGAGGATGACTAAGTTCTGTTCCTATACCTCTAGGAGGTCGTCGGGACAATTTGTACGAAGCCCAAGAGGAGGCTGGAAACTTTTAAGAAGCCGAGAGGTCCTTGTACGAAGCCCAAGAGAAGGCTATCATTCTCGGAGGAAGAGATCATTATACGAAGCCTAAGAGGAGGCTGTGAATACTTCTAAGAAGCTGTAGGGTCCTTGTACTAAGCCCAAGAGGAGGCGGGGTTGCTTTTAGGAAGCCTGTGGGTCCTTGTACGATGCCCAAGAGGAAGCCGATGCTTTTAAGAAGCCCGTGGGTCCCCAAACCCCGAGAAATTCAAGGCAAGCTATCCACAAGGAATAGATAAAGTCAGGAAAGTCCGAGAATTTGGAAGAAACTCAGAGATGCCGTTCACGGAGAAGACATTCATCTCTGGGAGTAGAGTTTCTTGACAATTTCTAATGAGGACAGCCGAAGAGAAGACTGTATCTGGTGATTCTATTGGGGATCTAGCTGTCTATTTCTACGAATAAACGAAACGGCGCCACCTAGTTCTAGACGTAGTTGCCGGGGAAACTCGAAATATCTATACTATTATTACACAGTTGATATGAGTTTATGAAAGAAGACTTACAGTGAAACAACCCCATAATACAGTTATATGTATATGAAAGCGGTAAATGAAAGCAATAACCACTTACTCAGTTGTAGAGCTTCCATGCTGTTTGGTTAGTTGTTCAACAAAGAAAGATTGAAAACACTAGTATATACAAAATCAAAGGAGAAAGTGCTTTGAAAAGGAAAGATTTAGGGCTTACAGCTCAAGGAGAGGCCCAGGGTTTTATCAGTGAGCGCAATGTTTGAATTTGTACAGAGGAACTTATACAAGTGATTGTGGCCCAAAATATTTCTGTACAAGGGGGTTGGGTCTTACACTCTCTCAAGAGGCCCAAAAAGTTTTAAAGAAAAAAGAGTGGGGCTTATAACACAAGGGTAGGCCCAGGTGATTTTTCGTTTAAAAATGGCGATCGCGCCGAGATTTTATTTTAACGCAAAGGGGCTTATACAATAAGTGAGGCCCAAATGATTTTGGTTAAAAGGGGGTTGGGTCTTACACTCTATTAGAGGCCCAAAAAGTTATGAATGGGTCTTATAGCTCAAGGAGAGGCCCAAAAGGTTATTTTTCAAAAGGCGACGATCGCGCCGTTTGTTTTTCGACGGTATCGGGACTTATACAATGTACTGAGGCCCAAAAATGATTTGGTCAAGAAAGGATTGGGTCTTACACTCTATTAGAGGCCCAAAGTGTTTTGAAAATGATTTATGAGGGTTGAATTAATCCAAAAAAACCCTAATTTGTTTTCAAAAATTTATTTAATTGAATAAAAATTCAATTAAAATGATCAAAATTGTTTAACATGTGAAAAAGAAATTGTGATTTTGGATTAATGCTTCAAAAATTAAGTATTGACCTACAAAATAATTACAAAGCATTAAAAGTTGCAAAATCAATGTAGAAAAAATATTTAATATGCCAAAAACAATTAAAATATTAATTCTTTGCAAAAATATCAATTATATGAAATAAATAATATTTTTGGGATTTTTTGATAAAATAAAATATTTTAACATTTTTGTGAATTATTAAAAAAAGAATCAACTCAAAATCATAAAACTCAGAGAGAAATTAATTTTTGAATCAATTAAACAAAATCACAAAATTCAAATATTTGAATTTGTGAAAAAGGCGCCAAGAACACAAGCAAGAACACGCGCGTTTTTCTGGGTTTGGCTGATTTGCGTTTTCCATCCAATCTCACTGAATATGTAATCATATCATCCAATCCACATATCATTATGCTCGTCTCAACCTCACGATCATGTTTATAACACTTAATTTCATTTAAATTAAACATAAAACATGAAATCACGAAGAAACCTCAAGAACCCTAATTTCTGCATGAAGGCTAGGATTTTTGATACACGATTCAAACAATGCAATTAATTGAGGGAAAACATTCCATGCATGATTATGAACATATGGCCAAATTATTGTGCGAGGAAATATGCATGGATTAAGAGATGACCAAGTATATGCTTACCTCCAAGCTGTGACAGCAAGTGCAATGTGATTTTTGATTTGGAGGTGTTACAGATGAGTGGTGATGATCTGAACAACTTCCCTACACCCTATGGAGTGTGTTTGAATGGTTGGACTTGATTGAAATTGGCTGGATCAATTTGTGGTACCTCAGCTGCAACTTGATTGAAAATTTGAGCAACCAGCTGGTGATTTTGTGAAATTGGTGTTTCAGAAGTGATCTAAGTGTTTGGATCACTTCTATATGATGTATGTGAGGTGTGTGAGTGATTGGTTTGATTGGAATTGCTCTCAAACTCAAAACCCGATAGCTACCTTGCTAAGAAAGGCATTTTTGCCAAGAGAAAGAGATTTTGAGGAAAGCATCTGTTAGATGGCTTTGGTGTACTCAAACTGATCACAATTGAGCTCTATTTATAGTAGAACAAGTTTGTTTTGTAAGGAATAGTGAATGGCAGCTGGTAAGTAGGTTTGGCCAATGTTGGCAAATGAAAATCCAAGTCTCCTCTAGCCATTGACTAGAGGTTAGGGCACAGAGCTTTGGTTCCCTTGGTCTTGGATAAGTCTTGACTGATTTCAGATAAGAATGGCTCAGTCCATGCCACCTTGATGCTTCCATTGAATGCTTCAATCCAAATTTGGAGTCTTGTCCCTATTTTGGCCATTCTAGGTTCAACATGCTATTTCTTGTTCCATGGACTTTGGAGGCTGGGCTCAGTGATTGTCCCCTTTAGATTCAATCCTCTGAGGTGTCCAAGTGGATAGGAGCATTTGGATTTGGATGATTTTGGCAAATCAAGCCAAAATGCAAAATCTGTCTTGCCTTTGACAGATTTCAGCAAGGCAACTTGACAATGTCATATCTCATGGGGTAAGTTGAATTTGGCAATGTTCTTGGCCATTTTGGAAAGCCCTTACATGATACAACAACTGTTTGAACAAGTTTGGTTTTGATCTCTTTTTATTCCACTTTTACAAGTTATCCCACTTTCTTTGGTTTTTCTTGATGAATGATGATTCAAATCATACATAAACATCATTTTAGGGTTAGAAATCCATTTTGGTGAAAAATCTCAAAAAGTCAAAGTTGACTTTTGTGCACAGTTGACTTTTTATCAGATGAATTCCAAATTGTGCAATTCTTCAGGAAATCATGTCCTTGACCTAAATCAAACTTGATGGACATGTTCCATGGGTGTCATAGGGTATATTGAGGCATATCCTAGGGTTTGGGAGCATGTCCTGGTCAAAAGTCAAAGTTACAGTTGACTTTCCTCGCGAAACCCTAATTGTGGTGCAGATGAAAATGAGACTTGTTGCTCAAGCTTCTTGGATTAATCCATTGTTCCAAATGGATCAATATAGTTCATTAGAGACCCTCAAATCATGTCTTGAGGTCTTGGCTCTTGATTTGTCCCAAAAGTCAACTTAGGGGTGAATTAGGTCAAGAAACCCTAATTTCTGATTTTTTATGAATGCATCTCCTGAGGTCAAATTGACTTGATGCTTGGGTCCATGAGGTTCCATGGAGTATATTAGGTTATGTTTTGGGATCACTAGCTTGTTCCCAGATGAAAATTTTCCATCTGGAGGCCATGGTCGACCAAAACCCTAATTTGGTGACACTGTCAATCTTTAGACTTAATCCACCTAGAAGGGATCAACCTTGTGCTTAATCCTTGAAGTGGGAGTCCTTTTGATCCATTGTGGATGTTTGGGAGGCTAGACAAGTTGAATATCATGTCATTCCTTGATTGACCCTTTGTTTAAGGCTCTGAGAGGGCTTAAAACCCTAATTTTGATTGTAGTGAACGCTCACCCATCTTTGGGGAGACTGATGAAGTATGATGGTTCCCCCATATTGTGATGATGATTTGCACAATGATGGGAAATCTTAGTGGTCAAAATTTGGGGTATGACAACTATTTGTTGAGTCTTCAGAACCTTTATCAGAGAGCGAAAATCTTCAGCATTTGGACCTCATTCATCAGAAACTTTGTCTTCTTATTTTTAGAACTTGCTTTCTTTGTATATTATATCAGAGTCTATGATATTTAGATTCATCTGAAGAGATTTAGCACATGAACGCATAGGCAAAGTATTCTTTTAGCATTATGTCCATATTAATTAACGGAAGCATAACCTGTTTGTTATACTCTTACAAATAACAAACATTAATCTTATAAAATTGTTCATACAAACATACTTGTTTGATATCATCAAAACTCAGAGGTATTAATACATAACCAACTCTTGTTCTTACAATCTCTCCTTTTTAATGATGACAAAACTATGTATTTTGATGATACAATTTTTGTACATAACATATGGGTAATAGAAATAAGAAGGTTTAAGAAATACTTAATCCTTCACATGAGATACTCCCCCTGATTCTTAGACTGGGCGAAGATTAAATTTTCTGACTTGTGAGTTTCTGATCCTTCAGAGAATTCTTTATCCTTCAGATGAGATACTCCCCCTGATTCTTGTGAGTTTATGATCCTTCAGAGAGTTCCTGAAAAAAGGGACAAAGAAAACACAACTAACAGAGATAGCAATTTTATTGGTTAGAATGTAAACAACTTGTTCTTCAGGGATTGACTATAAGAACCAAAAATTCGCATTTCATAACTTCTCCCCCTTTTTGTCATAATCAAAAAGCTTCATGAACAAAGGGTGAAAAACAAAGTTCTAAATTCTAAAGACGTAGAACCAAAACAAAACAGGAAAAGGTTAGGTGCTTCCAGAGGACATTTTGTCCAAAATCTTCTGAAGCATGCTCTGGACATATGCATTGACAGTCTTTTGTTCAAAATTTTCTCTGAATTTCTGTTTTTCTCCTCTAATTTCTTCAATTGCGTTCTCCAATCGCTTCACAGCAGGGTCGGATGAGGAAACAACTACAGCATCTTGTTTGGCCTTTTCCATGCCTTCAACTTCTTGCGCCAATCTGGCTTCTTCAGCAGCCTTTTCTGCTAGAAGTCTTTGAAATTCTGGTATGACAGATCCCAGATGTCCTACAGGATGTCGAGACATCTGGTCTGTTATAGATAACATGGCAAGGTATAAACAATAACAGTACTAAAAAGCATAAACAACACACAGAATTTGTTCACCCAGTTCGGTCTAACAACCTACATCTGGGGGCATACCAAGCCAGGAAGGAAGTTCACTAATAGCAGTATCAATTCATAGACCCTACAATCAACACACCCGTTGATGATCTACTCACTTAATCACTACCCAATGACCCTTCTACCTAAGTCCACCCTAGATAAGAGACTATATCTCACTTCCAATCATCGCAATGATGTCTAGAAGTCAACACCTCAGCCACTGCATCAACAGCTTGATTTCCAACAACTCTTCAATCATAGAAAAGTAGAAGACACACTTCAATGACAATACCTAGACATGACACACATGACTAAGAATAATAATTAGAGTTGCTTAACAGCTTCCTCCAAGAACAATACATCTCTTACCTACAGGCTTCGAGATAAACACGATGACCATCCCACAAACCGGGTGGTTCATCGACCAACACAGCCCTTATAATTTACATGATGGCTGACCTCTTTTTCTAGGTTACAATGCTTCTATTTATAACCTAAACCCAACTGGATTTGGGCTTCAAATCACAACATATCAGCTGCTACAAATCTGCAAAAGATTCTCCTACAAATTAGGTCTTCAATCAAATCTTTATGCTTTAAATCAGCTGCAGAATTTTCTCCACATAAATAGGAACAAATCTCCAAGTAGTTTCCTAAAAAGTCTCCAAGATCCTTTTTATGAAATCCAATTAAATCTGCACTTTGTTCCTAATAAATCTCCTTGACCTGCGTATAATGATGAGGTATATCCAAAAAGATCTCATCAAATCAAATCAAATCCATCAAGAGATATACAATAGCAGTACCTGCTGTATCAGACAATGATGTTATGGCATCTCCTTTGACATCTTGATTAACCATCATATGACAGCAAAACAGCAACACCTTAAAACAACCATGCACTCATATCAGCTTAGTGCAGCACAACATGTCAAGACATCGCACTTGACATCTCCACAACCTGCAACTAATCTAATATGACAGATACTGAACATAACTAGTTAGTGCAGAACAGCATGTCAAGACATCCTCCTTGACATTTCACAACCTGCAACTAAACTATTATGGCAGATACACAAAACAACATGTTAAAACAACTTAAGTGACATAAAGCTATCATATAGGTTTTAACAAAATTTAGCCAACACAAATACTGCATAGCTGCAGAACTAGCCGTCTTGTTTCTTCAGCAGCTTTTTCTTCAGCTTCTTTTTGTTTTGCGACCAAGAACCTGAGTTCCCTAATCCGCTCTTCAGCTTCTGCCTTTTCTTTTGCCAGCTGAACTCCAGCAGTTATAGTGGCATTTGAGAAGCTTGTAATTCTTGCAAGTTCTGAATCCAACCATTTCTGGAAGTTTTGACAAGAATTTTCAAGCTCTAGAGGCTTGACACTTGTGTTCATTTTTGCTCTTAACTTTGTAACCTTCTTTAACGCCTTGTTACGAAATTGAATAATGCATTCTTCAAGGGTTGTTGGAAGGGGTACATCATAGATGACTAAAGCAAGGTCAGGTTCAGCAGAGTTGGTTTCAGATGGTGCTGGCTGAGAAATAATCTCAGTAAGAATATGTTCAGTCGTTTGTTGATCAGTAGGAGAAGATACCTCTGGGGTAACTGAAACCATGAGAGGTTCAGAATTTGGAGATGGAGGATCAGAGTTTTGGATTGGGGATTTAGTAATGATTTTCTGATGAAAAGCGTAGGACATCGGTGAGACAGGTAAATCTGGTTGGATGATTGAGGTGGTTGTTGATGAAATGTATATAGGAATTGCTTCGGATTGGATAGGTGTACTGATTGATGGAAAGGAAATTTGTGGAATTATAGGAATAGAGATTGGTGGTGGTGGAATTGAAAAAGATGGTGACCTGAAGTTGACTTGTGGATTTGAAGTGGGAATGTAGGTAGCTTGTTGAGACGATGAAGAAATAATGACAGGTTCCATATTAACTGTTGTCACAGAAGAAGTGATGGCAGACTTACTAGCTCTTTTAGATTGAGAAACTTGAGCAGAAATCTTGGAGGTCTCTGACTTGTTAGCCTTCTTCTTTTTCTTTGGTTTAAGATCCTCTTAAATTAGCTTTCTTTTTCCTTTACTAGGCTCAACTTCTTCAATTCTGACCTTAGACACATCTTGTCCTTCCTTTTCCATTATAGCAATAAGTCCAACAATAATTTCCTTGTTTTCACAACTATCAAAGGAGGTATAATCTTTTACCTGAACTATGCTTTGTATCACACTTTCATGAGGGATAACAGTAGGTTTGAGTTGAACATCCTTGATTATTTTCATATTTTTCAGAGTATTGGCATTTAAAGGCTCTCCAATGCATGGATCCAAATATTTTGTGTATCTGGCTTCTTTAGTTAGATACTCCACTAAGCCACTTTCAACAAAAATGTCAGAGAGCAATCTCCCGAAAGGAATGTAGGTTGGAATCTTCTTTATAGGTGAAGCCGTTGTTCTGGATTTGCGCACTTTGTCTCTTAGGTTGATAGTTTGTAAAGATTTCTTTGCTGATGGCAATGTCAGATTTTTCAAGCTTTCCATAGACTCGTTTCCCATCTAAGAATTTCAAACCTAGAAGATCTGAAATCGAATTTTCAGTAATGATAATCTTCTTCTCCATGACAAAGGAAACAACATGATAATCATCAGTATCAGCCATTCTCTAGAAGTCTTTTACAAGACATTCATAGATATGACCTTTAAGCCTTTCAAAGTAGTTATTCCATCCTTGACATTTAAGTTCGGCAGAAAGATCAACCTCATTGCTTGCAAGATTCTGGAAATCCACATGCAATTCCTTGAGAACAGTTAGTTCGTCCGCAGGATGCACACACGTAACTGTTGTATTTCTCTGAGTAACATAGTTTTCATCAATCTCAGAAGGAGATGGTAAAGTCGATGCAGCAGTAGCTGTGGTTGTGAAGGTGATAGCAGGCGCGACTGATGAAGATGATGACCTTTTAGAAGGATTCAAATATGCATCAGTTTCTTTGAAGAATTTGACAGTTTCTTATTGAATGCGATTCATCATAATGAAGTTTGTGATTGATTAATATGAGAATAATGAGCAGATAAGGAAGCGATTTGGGGGTTTTAGGGTTTCTGAAGGTGAGGAAATGAATGTGCGATAGTGTAAAGTGTTTTTGAAATTTGAAAAGTTAAAATAAAGTATTGGGAGTTAAGAAATGAACGCAATTAAGATTTTAAATCAATCCCAAGAGAGATTATTGTTCAATGTGTACTTTAAAATAGATGTAATGATTTGGATTTAACCTAGGTTACACTCGTTAATCATTTTCTAATTCAAGTGACACGTTTCAATATTCTCAGAGTCTGGATAGCTCAAGAGTTTCCATCAGATCAGAGACAATCCTGACCAAAGTCGCCTCTGATAACTGAGATTAAAAAAAAATTCTTCAGACTCTGACTAAGCACATCTGATTCTGATACGATCTTACTCTGGACAAAAATCCATTTTCAGACGCGTCAGAATAAATTGAAATCTATCTTCAGCCAAGGGTTTTGTAAAAATGTCAGCCCATTGATGGTTTGTATCGATGAATCTTAAGCATAGAATTCCCTTCTGAACATAGTTTCTAATAAAGTGATGTTTAATTTCTATGTGCTTAGTCCTAGAATGTAAAATTGGATTTTTTTCTTAAACAGATAGCAGCAGTATTATCACAATAGATAGGGATGTTACTCTCATGTATCTGATAACTTCTAGCTGATTTTTCATCCACAGCATCTGCGTGCTACCTAAGGAAGCGGATATATATATATTATGCTTCTGCTGTTGAGAGAGCAATTGTTTTAGATTGTTCCCTAAGAACTGACAATTTCCAGATGTGCTCTTTCTTTCCAGCCTGTCTCCAGCATAGTCTGTATGGCAGTAATCAGAAAGAGTGTACTCTGATGTTTTCTCATACATCAATCCAAGATTAGTTGTTTCTTTCAGATACCTTAAAATTCGTTTAATAGCAGTTAAATGAGGTTCTCTGGGATCTGATTGGAATCTAGAACAAAGGTGTACGCTGAATAAGATATCAGGTCTAGAAGCAGTTAGATACAAAAGAGAACTAATCATACCACGATACATCTTATGATAAACCTTACTGCTTGCTTCTTCCTTCCCCATTATGCATGTTGGATGCATTGGAGTCTTAGCCATTTTACAATCCATCATGTTGAACTTATTCAGAAGTTCTCTGGTGTACTTACTTTGATGAATGTAAGTAGCCTCTGGTTTTTGATCAATTTGAATTCCCAGGAAGAACTTCAATTCACCCATTAGACTCATTTCGAATTCTGCTTGCATTAACTTTGAAAATTCCTCGCATAGAGAGGGATTAGTAGAACCAAAAATAATATCATCAACATAAATCTGAACTATAAGAATATCATTTTTGAATGATTTACAGAAGAGGGTAGTATCAACTTTGCCTCTGGTGAAGTTATTTTCTAAAATAAATTTGCTTAATCTGTCGTACCAAGCTCTGGGAGCTTGTTTCAGACCATAGAGAGACTTTTTAAGTTTAAAACCAAAATCTATCTTTTCTGAGTTTTCAAAACCAGGAGGTTGTTTGACATAAACTTCTTCTGATATGTAACCATTCAGAAATGCACTCTTAACAACCATCTGGTATAAGATGATGTTATGATTTACCGAAAAGGAGATTAATAATCATATTGCTTCAAGTTTGGCTACCAGAGCAAAAGTTTCGTTATAATCAATCCCTTCTTGTTGACTGTAACCTTGTGCAACAAGTCGTGCCTTGTTTCTGATGACTTCAACTTTTCCATTTAGCTTGTTTCAAAAAACCCATTTGGTTCTGATTACGTGGACACCTTTAAGTTTTAGAACGAGATCCCATACATCATTTTTTTAGAACTGATTAAGTTCTTCTTCCATTGCCAGAACCCAGTCCTTGTCCATAAGAGCTTCATCAACTGTTGTTGGTTCAATTAAAGACACCAATCCTAGAAGCGTTTCTTCAGATGGTTTGAAAGCTGATCTAGTTCTGATGGGAGCGTCCTTGCTACCCAGAATTAGCTCTTCAGGGTGTGAAGTTGAAATTCTCCTTTTCTTTTGTTGTGGAGTATTAGATGATACATCAATGATATTGTGAGTAGGGACTTCTGGACTTTTAACTTCTTCTACCTTTTCTTTAGGTTCTGAAAATCTAATTTCTAAATCTGCAAACTTCTCAACTAGCTTTGACTTTTCAGGGTCAAGCTTATCATCGAATCTGACATGAATTGATTCTTCCATAATCCGTGATTCTGTGTTATAAACTCTGTAGCCTCTTGAGTGCTCAGAGTATCCTAACAGCAGACACTTCTGTGCTTTGGAATCAAACTTGCCAAGATTCTCTTTAGTGTTTAACATAAAACAAATACATCCAAACGGATGAAAATAAGAAATGTTGGGAATCTTATTCTTCCACAATTCATAAGGAGTTTTATTCAAGATAGGTCTTATAGAGATTTTATTTTGAATATAGCACGCTGTGTTAACTGCTTCTGCCCAAAAGTGCTTAGCTATGTCAGTTTCTTGGATCATGGCGTGAGCCATTTCTTGTAAAGTTCTGTTCTTTCTTTCTACAACTCCATTTTGTTGAGGAGTTCTAGGACAAGAAAAATCATGAGATATTCCATGTGAATCAAAAAGTTTTTCAAAATCTTTGTTTTCAAATTCTCCACCATGATCACTTCTGACCTTGACGATTTTGCAATTCTTTTCGTTTTGCACTTAGGTGCAGAAGGAAACAAACACAGAATGTGACTCATCCTTGTGTCTTAAAATTTTTATCCATGTCCAACGACTGTAATCATCAACGATGACTAGTCCGTATTTCTTACCATTGATAGAAGCAGTTTTTACTGGTCCAAATAGATCAATGTGAAGAAGTTCCAATGGTCTAGAGGTAGAAACAATATTCTTTGCTTTAAAAGAAGTTTTTGAAAACTTGCCTTTCTGACATGCTTCACAAAGAGCATCTGAAGAGTACTTCAGATTTGGCAAACCTCTGACAAGTCCAAGCTTGTTCAGCTGTGAGATTTTTCTCAAGCTAACATGACCCAGACGTTTGTGCCAGACCCATTGCTCTTCATTTACAAACAAAAGACACTATACATTTTGGTGTTTTAAGTCTGATAATTTAATTTTGTAAGTATTGTTCTTCCTTTTTCCATTGAACAGAACAGATCCATCCTTTTGGCTGACAGCCTTACAGGATGTTTGATTGAAAATAACGTCATAACCATTGTCACTAAGTTAGCTAATTGACAATAAATTATGCATTAGGCCTTCAACTAATAGAATATTATTTATAGAAGGAAGATTACCATTACCAACGGTTCTAGAGCCAATGATTCTTCCCTTCTGATTTCCTCCGAAACCAACGACACCTCCATGCTTAAGTTTCAGATCTTGCAACATATGCCTTTCTCCCGTCATGTGTCGTGAGCATGCACTGTCCAGGTACCATGATTGGTGTTTCAGTGGCGCCATTAAGGATATCTGCAACATAGATTATCTTATTCTTAGGTACCCATTTTGTGGGTCCTTTCACATTAGCCTTTCTAGAGGTTCTGACACCTTTGGAATTTCATGCAGCAGAATAATAGTGTGGTATTTGTGCATAGTGTTTGTGTTTGGATGTTTTCTTCCGTGTCTGTGTTTGTGATATACCAGACTTAGAACTTTCTGGTTCTAAACATTTTAGCTTGGTATCGGCACACACAAAATGTTTAGATAGAGGTATTAGTTTTATATTCTTGGTTTCATCATATGGTTGTGATGGTCCTGAATATCCTAGACCTCTACTCCCATTCCTGCTAACTCTATAGATCATTGAAGCCATTTTACTTCTATCTATGCTTTTAGCAAGGAAGTGCTGAAAAGCTCTGTCATATCTGACAGCTTCATTAGTGATAGTTATATCAGACGTGATCTCTTCCTCTATCTTGGCTATTTTACTTTTTAAAACAACATTTGATTTTTCTAAGATGGACAATTTTTCGTTTAATTCCAAAATAGTTTGCTTGCTTTTAGTAAGATCTTCTGAAGGAACCACAAGAGTCTTTTTCAGAGTTTTGTGTTTTCTTAAAAGAAGTTGATACATATCCATAAGTTCAGATAATCCTATTTCTAATTCAGAACGAGATAAGGAAGAAAGTACCTCTCTGTCGTCATCAGAGTCTGATAGTTCTTCTTCTGATAGAACTTCGTTCGTGCTGGTCTTGGCCATGAATGCAACATTGGCATGTTCTCCGTCGGAATCTTCTTCTGACTCTGAATCATCCCAGGTTACCATAAGACCCTTTTTAGCTTTTCTAGGTTTTCCATCTTTCTTGAACTTTGGACAATCATTCTTGATATGTCTAGGTTCCTTGCATTCAAAACATGTAACTTCTCTTCCATAAGCTTTCTTTTGACCAAGTGTATACTCAGGCTTTCTTCTTGGCCCTCTGAACTTATTCCTTTTGTATTTCCATAGTTGACTTATCTTATTTGATATGAGAGATAGTTCATCTTCGTCTGAATCTTCTTCAGATTCTTCTGATTCTTCCTCTGCTTGATAAGCCTTTTTCTTTTTAGATTTAGCCTTTAGAGCAATAGATTTACCTTTCTTCTGAGGTTCATCTCCTTGAAGTTCTATTTCGTGACTCTTTAAGGAGCTAATTAGTTCCTCAAGACTTATGTTGTTCAAGTCTTTTGCTAGTTTCAAGGCTGTTACCATTGGTCTCCATTTGACAGGCAGACTTCTGATAATCTTCTTAACATGATCAGCTGTAGAATAACATTTGTACAGAACTCTGAGTCCTGCAACAAGCATCTGAAATCTTGAAAACATAGTTTCCACAGATTCATCATCTTCCATTCTGAAGACCTCATATTTCTGGATTAATGCAAGAGCCTTTGTCTCTTTGACTTGAGCGTTGCCTTCATGAGTCATTTTGAGGGAATCAACGATAGACTTTGCAGTTTCTTTGTTTGTGATTTTTTCATATTATGTATATGAAATTGCATTTAACATAATCGTTCTTGCTCTGTGATGATTCTTGTAAGTCTTCTTTTGAGCATCTGTTAATGCACTTCTGGCAATCCTTTTACCTTCAGAATCTACAGGGTAACTGTAGCCACCAACTACCAGATCTCATATATCTAAGTCAAAGGCCAGAAAGTAACTTTTAATTCTGTCCTTCGAAAAGTCAAATTTTTCCCCATCAAAGATAGGAGGTTTTGCACTATAGGAATCTCTTTCATTTGTGGTAACATTTAGATCAGGTGCGGCCATTGTTTTTCACACTTGGATCAGTACTGAACACTGTTAAGTGCTTGATAAAAACTCAACCTTTTTATCACCTCAGAACCGGAGCTCTGATGCCAATTGAAGGTGTGAAAAACACAAGAAAGGGGGATTTGAATTGATTTTTCAAAATAAAATCTTTTCTTTTCGACTAACTCCCTTTATAATAACTCTTTACTTATGAATGATTGTCTTAATGAAGCTTGAAAGAGATAGCACTGTATGTTTATACTAGTTCACTTGAGAATCTCTCAAGTTAATCTAGTCCACCCGCCAAGGTGATTTTGCCTCTCTCAATCGAGGTCTTAATCCACTAATCAAACAGATTAATACAATGCACAAGCCAAAATGCTGGTGACTAACTACAACCTCTAAAACTCTCAAGTTCTAGACTTCTCAAGAGATCAACCCACACTGGTCTCTCTTAAGGAACAACCTTTAAGACTCTCACTAGTCCTAGACTTCCTAAGAATTTTAACCTCGTTAGGTTTTTCTCAAGGATCTTCAAACAACAGTTTGAAAAAGGTTTTGTTTACAATGTATTGCTTCTAGCATAAGCTGAATATGTAAACTATTTTACAGCACAGAAAAATGACTTGTAGAATTATAATAGCAAGATAGATCGTTATATTAAGCGAAGCAGTTGTACTCATTCTTTGAGTCTTCAAGTCCTTTTATAGCCGAGTAAAAGTAGCCGATGCAAAGTAATCATGACTATTGACAACGGTTTGGTGGAAGCGTGAGGACAGATAAAACCTTTTGTGTCCAGTCTTGTCAGTATATCTTCGTTGGCACTGTTACCAAGAAATCTTCATTTGAACTTTTTGCACAGTTACCAAGATATCTTCATTTGAACTTCGTTGCTTAGTATTCTAATCTTCTTAACTTCAGAGGCTACTGCGAGCATGAGTAAGAAGGGAAAACGTAGCTTGATTCTTAAGATCTTCATGTCTTGGAGTCCTCAGAGCAGCGTCTTCGGAGTCTTCAGCAATTGGTCTTTAGAACCTTGTTCACTTAGGATATTGTCTTCATATTGTCAGAGGCTTCAGATAGTATTTAGTTGAAGCATGAGTAGAGACTAATTGTTGAGTCTTCAGAACCTTTATCAGAGAGCGAAAATCTTCAGCATTTGGACCTCATTCATCAGAACCTCGGTCTTCTTATTTTCAGAACTTGCTTTCTTTGTATATTATATCAGAGTCTATGATCTTTAGATTCGTCTGAAGAGATTTAGCACATCAATGGGTAGGCAAAGTATTATTTTAGCATTATGTCCATATTAATTAACGGAAGCATAGCCTGTTTGTTAGACTCTTACAAATAACAAACATTAGTCTTATAAAATTGTTCATACAAACATACTTGTTTGATATCATCAAAACTCAAAGGTATTAATGCAGAACCAACTCTTATTCTTACAGAGCTCTCCTCATACGAGTCTATGAGAACCTCTTGCTCGGGCTCGTGCGCCATCTCGATCACCTGAAAAGCAGAGGACAAAAGTGAATTCGATTGCAAAATCAAATCCACCCTTCCACCGCTAGTCAAGTGAAAGCGCGCACAAAGGGCCGAGGACGGCATCCCCGACCTAAGCCCTAAATCAAATAACACAAGAGTCTCCCACGAGGAGATGCCTGGAGGCAACCCCTCCTACACATACGTGAAGCTCCCCAACCTAATACCCAGTTTCCGTTGAAGCTATACCAAAAAATTCATATGTTCATCAAAAAATCATCTGAGCAACAGAAAACTGGATAGCTTCACCAGTCACACCCGCGCCATCATCGCGATAGCACCAGAAACGGTCTAACTCTAGGGTCTCTAGGAATCTCCAGCGACCATATCAGTAGCAGAAGATGGCCAAGCCACTGTCTACCACCAACAGACGCCGGAAAAGCACAACAACCCCACCTAAGTTCAACCTAACCGCATGCATTCTAACTAAACAGAAATGAAAAAGCTAGAAATAAAGAGGGAAACAGGTAATTTACGTGGTCGGAGAGAATGTGGAGGTCTAAAGAGCTTGCTCGAAGCTACGTGCGGCGGCTAACGCGGTGGCTGACGGCGGCAACGGACTGAGAACTATGAGAAAAATGTAGAAAGAGAGAGAAGGGAAAATGCAAATGAGCAGCTCTCCCTCCTTTATGTACAGTCTGAAAGCACGTGCACGAGCACGCGCGGCTAGGGGCATCATCATGGCCCTAGCCTAGCCATCATGACGCAGTCAATGCTGCACACGGCTCGAGGCACACGTGGCATCACGTCTCTTCAGAATCCCTCAACCGTTGGTCTCCTCGTAGGTCGAGCAGCCCGAACAATCTTACATATCACGTGGGAACTATAACCCCCGAGCATCTAAGGATAATCCCGTCTCGTCGACAAACAACTGCCTCTTCAGAGTTCCTCGGGCCGCGAGCTATCCTTAAGTCATCACTCTCATGCTCAGGAGCAACGACTTGGGGGGCTCCTATTCCAGACTGGACCAATGGCTAAGCATGGCCCAATCTACTTCTGCTCCCAGAATGGCCCAATAGCCTAAGTCCAGCTGAGGTAGGGCAACGTTTACCTTTATGCCCCTCTATCGGGCACATGTGGATAGATGAATCCCAAGGTCATTTGCTCTTCCCCGGCATTTCTGCCTGTTACGCACGGCTCCTTCATCCAAGAACGGTCATGACGCCTGTGCCCGGAACTACGCCTTTGCCCGTGGCAACGGCTAGTTTTGGGCACCTCTGCTCGTCATAACGGCTAGTTTTTGGCAGTTACCTATTCTTCCAGAAACGGTTATTCCGCCCCAAAAATAGGGATCATTGGCCATGCGATGGGGGCATTATATAAACCCTCTCATGTGAGAGGGTCAGGTATCCAAAAATCATCCTAAGAACTCATACTTTTGTACTTGCCTTTCTCTCCCCGATTCTTACTTTAGCATCGGAGTGCCTTGCAGATACACCCCCTCCTCATCTCACGCACCCAGCATCGCAGACGTTCTTCTTGGCCCATCACAGGATCTGATCAACTTTACGATCAGAAGTATTAAAAAATTTCCTGCTAATACTTTTCCTTATTTATTTTTCTTAACAATTTTCCTTAAATATCTTTTGTTAAGAACCAAAGAGATTTGATGTTGTGTACATGAATATGTACCACACAACCCATTGATAGAATCATATTTACACGCGTGCGGTTTTGGTCATTTACTCAACATAGTCTCATACTCTATTGATTACAAATTTATCTATTCTTGCTTTGGTAGAAAGATGGAGACCTGAGACAATACATTTCACCTTCTGTTCAATGAATGTATTGTCACACTAGAAGTCGTGTACATGTTGTTGGGTCTACCTATCAATGGTAAGGCTGTAATGGTAGAGTTAACAAAGATAACGCAATATGCGAAGAATTGTTGGATTCCCTTTATGTGAGGACATAACTATGGGTCAAGCTACGAATCAATGTATTAATCTAAAATATCTTAAACAATATTATTTAATTATAATATTAACCGAAGAATCAAGTGAGTATGAAAAAATACTTAAAATTCGGTGTTATATTATGATTTTTTGGTACTTTTTTATTTTTTGAAACTACTAAGGCGAAATGATTGAAAATTTGTTAGATATGCCGGGACCCTCGAACCAACCATCTTTGCCTCAGACTAATACTAGGAGACCTCAAAGGCAAGCAAATGCGCGGGATGTGGAACCGAGGGGCGTTACGATTGAGCGAGTCATTGATTTTCTATTCAATCATTGTATAATTCAATTTTATAAAATAATATTATAAATTATTTTTAATTTTCTATTTTCTTTTAAATTTTTTTAGTTAATATAATTAAAAAAATAAAAAAAATTAAACAAAGCAGGAGTCGCTGCATGTGACACATACTCTTATGCATACATGCGTCATATGCAATGGCATGATGTTTAAGCATGCGCCATGCTTGGTGGCGCTTATGTACAATCTTTAAGTACATACGCCATCAAACATGACTATTTTTCTTGCCACGTAATTTTTTTAAAAGTTAATTACTTTATTGTGTTATTGTTGACACTGGATTTCGACTGACGGTGGGATCCAGAGATTCCAGGACGTTTCGGCGCAAAGAGGCACGTCAAGGTGTCGAGTCGACACCAGCAGAAAGGTACGTCAGAGAAATGGCGACAAGCCTTGGCGTCGGAGGGAAATGGGGTTACAAGCTTATTTTAACTTCAAGGAACAAGTGTTTAGGCGGGAAAAGTTTGAAACTTCCAAGACTATGGGAAGTTAAAAAGAAAGTGGGGTGCCACGTGTCAGCTTTAGAAGACATTCGGGTAGATAAACAGTTACATTTTAGGCCTATATAAGGCGCTGTACTTTTAATTTTTAGGGGTCGCATTTTTTCACATTGTAAGGGGAAAATACTCAAAGTACCAAGCTTAGAGAGAAACGAGTTCACTCGCGCAAACAAATGTACACTTGCGTCCAAATTCTACTTAATGCAATTTACTTCCAGCATTTAATTTAAGTCATTGTTTTTCTCGTTCTACCCAGGCTTTCCTTTATTTCTTTGTTTTTGCGCCAAACTCGTTGATCGTTAGAAAACTCTTTGCGTCACCAAGGTCACCTCAGCGTGACAACTCTCACTAAAAAAACCAAGAAACTAAAACGCAACACAAACATACGCTTCCAATTCCCTTGTTCTGGGATTTGTGTGACCGATCCCGCAAGCGAACCTGCGATGGAAGGCCAGTGGTTGTTCGCCCCGGCGAACAAAGTGGCACACCCGGTGGGACTCGTGTGAATTGAGTATATGTTTTTACGTAGTGGTAAGATGGTAATACCACGACCGAACGAAGAACCGTCTCCGAAGGAAACTACGGTGGGAACACAGATAACTGATGTTGCCTATGGTACCATATCAGCGGTGTCAACCTCTCCTAGCGGACCAATTGCAACGCCGCGTCGAAACGACCCGAGACCGACAATGGCAGGGACTACGGGGAAATATATGCCTAGTATCACCATGCCTATACCTAGATCGTATGGAATGCTGCCAGAGTTTATGTCAAGTTTGCATTCTAGCGACCATTTATTTGGGGAAAGTTCGTCCCCAGTATTTTCGACTTATCAATGGACAGGACACGTGTCGAACCAGATGTTCGACCCCCAGGATTCAACCTTTTATCTCAATCCATACCGACCTTTACCTCTAGTTCCGTCGCGGTCATGAGGCAACAGATGGATGAGAGTAATCATGAGATGGTCCACATGTTGACTCAACAGATGGGTACAATATTAAGACCGCTGATACAAGAGTCAACCCAGAGTTACCAACAACTGGCAACTCAGATGACACGAATCGGTGACTTCTTAGGTGCCCCTAGGGCTCAGGGTCGACAGACCCCACCACCTCGACCAGAGACGCCTCGTCGTCAGGATGAAGTCTTCGACGAAACTATAGAACAACCCCGTGAGTTCGAGGAGATCCCTAGAAGAATTCAAAGGCCTCCTGTGATTGTCCATAGGAACCAAGATCCAGATTTTGTTGTTCAGCAGGTTCGACAGGACGCCTTGGCTGGAGAACATAACTTGGAGGCCGTAGTCGAATGTATCATGGTCCGTAATGAGGCGAACCCAGGCCTTCGACGGCCGACATATACATCCCCAATACCTAATTTTGTATTACAAACAGAATTGCCCAGGGGATGGAAATTGCCTAAGTTCACCAAGTTCGCTGGGGAAACGAAAGAGTCCACGGTCGAACATGTCGCTAGGTATCAAACCGAAGCAGGCGACATAGCGAACAATGAGAACTTGAAAATGAAATATTTCCCAAGTTCCCTCATGAAGAATGCATTCACGTGGTTTACCACGTTGCCCCCTCAGTCCATTCACACATGGGCACAATTGGAGAGACTGTTTCACGAACAATTTTATATGGGACAGTCGAAAATAAGTTTGAAAGAGTTGGCAAGCGTCAAACGCAAGGCCACAGAGTCAGTAGACCAGTACTTGAATAGGTTTAGACTTTTGAAGGCACGATGCTTTACTCAAGTCCCTGAACACGAATTAGTCGAAATGGTTGCTAGCGGCCTGGACTATTCGATCAGGAAGAAGTTGGACACACAGTATCTTAGAGATATGGCGCAACTGGCTGACCGGGTTCGCCAGGTCGAACGACTGAAAGCTGAAAAGGCCCAGTCTAACAGATATCGTAAAAAAGAAAAAGTATCTTATGTGGCTGCTGACGAATATTCGTCCGACGATGAAGAATTCGTCGACGAAAGTGAGGTCCACGTGGTTGAACTTAAGCCAGGACCTCCCTGTACATGCAAGCTGTTGAAACCATCGAACGAGAAAAATCCCACCGAAACTAACAAGACGGATAAATACGTCGCTAAAACTTATACTTTTGACGTTTCCAAATGTGATGAAATATTTGATTTATTGGTTAAAGATGGTCAAATAATTATTCCGTCTGGTTTGAAAGATCCCCCTCTAGAATAAAAGAAAAAGAGGGGATTTTGTAAGTTTCATAATTTCCTTGGTCATAAAACAGCTCAATGTGTTCTTTTCAGGGATTTGGTGCAGAAGGCTTTGAAGGAGGGTCGACTTCAATTTGGCGAGAAGCCGAAGATGCAGGTTAACACCGAACCACTGAAGGTTGAAGAGGCTTTGTATTCAGAAGTGTACGAATGTTTGATGGCCGAAGCTACTGAGGACCTCGACAAGCCACCAATGGCTGAAGTGGTAGAATGCATGATGGTCGAAACTACTGAAGGTTCCGACAAGAGAGTAGAGGACAAACTTGAAGCAGTGTACCCCCAGGCAGGTGAAAGTTTGGAGGATTTTCAGGAAAAGTGCAGGATAAGCGGCTCGAAAGCCGCACTATGCCCCAGATGCAATGATGTGTTCGATGAGAAAGCTGCTGAGAGGTATGAGGCAAGCAAGAGAGAAGTGATGCCAGAGAGCAAGCCACTTGTCCCAAGGTTTGTGTTCGACGGGAGCAGGGCCCCTTGTCGAAATGAGGAGTACAGAAAGTTGTTCCAAGGGGCAAGGCCTAAAACTTTCGTGCCCCCATCAGACTCCCCACAGGAAAGATGGATGACACCAGTAAATCAGAAAGGAATCAAAAGACAAAAGTAGAAAGCTCTTGATTTGGAAAAGGAGGCGAATGTCACCGATAAAAGGGTCGAACAAGCAGGATATAGGGTGTCCCCCAACTACAAATGGAAAAACCCTATGACTAGGACCCAGTGGAGGCGCTATCAGCGCAGTAAGAAGGCTGAAAGAGAGGCTACGACTTCAAAAGTGAAGCCTGTCGGAACATCTGGACAGAAGCGCCAGTACCCAAGAGGAAGATGGGTAGAAAAGAACAAGGTGGCGACGAACCAGACCATGGCAGTGACTGTGAACACTTCGGGAGAAAAGGAGGTGGTGTCGACCTAGAGATCAAAGTGTACTTCGCTGACAGAGAACAAGAAAGAGCCAGAGTATACTCCTCAGTCAGATGAAGAAGAGCCAAAATACTCCCCTCAGTCCGACGAAGAGTATGACCCATCACCTGAAGGAGATTTTAATGAAGACATGTACGAAGAAACCAATGATGACACCTATGGCGAAGATTTCGTGGTAAAATGTGGTATCGTTTCGGTTCTACCAGCTGAGTATGATGTGGTGTCTGAAATCTCTGAGACTGAAGAAGACTTCATCACTGGTGAAAATGAGGATGACAAGCCGCTATGCTATTATGTGATGAACAGTGGCGTGGTCGAAGAACAAACGGCTATGTTTGAACGTCCAAGCCCTGGGATGATGTATCATTTAAAGCCGTTATTCATAAAGGCAAAGATTGATGGGGTGTCTGTCAACAAAGTGTTTGTAGATGGTGGAGCGACTGTGAACCTAATGCCTCACAATCTGTTTAAGAAAATTGGAAAGACGGAGGCTGACCTCTGACAGCACAACATGGTTTTGTCCAACTATGAAGGCAAGACCAGTAACATCCTGGGGGTTGTCCAAGTGGATTTGGAAGTAGGTACAACCAACAGGCTGACACTTTTCATGGTCATTAAATCGAAGGCAAACTTCAATCTGTTGTTGGGACGTGAGTGGATCTATGGAATTGGGGCAGTACCATCAACAATGCACCAGAGATTGATCATTTAGAGGAAGGATGACATCGTCGAAAATATTGAGGCAGACCAAATCTATTACAAAGTCAACGAAGCCAAGGGTACAAAGAAGTCTTTTGACCAGCACTTAGCAAATGTGGCTCCTTGTGATGATGGATCAGCGTCTTACACCTCTGTCGACACGGGTCGTGTCCTGAACCTGGACCCTGACTATGGGTTCATCTGGGATGCTGCCGACGAAGATATGCAGCCAATGGAAATGCCACCAACGGGGTGGCCCACTACTGGTGAGAATGACTGGTGAGTCAGAAAGCATGACTCGGATTTCGGCCTATCTGGCTGAAAGTAGAAGAATGTCGGCACTGGAAAGGGACGAAACTCTCCAAATAGCTAAGGAAGCCGACCGTGACACAAAATCCAATGGCTCACAAGGCCAAAGGGAAGCTGTAGAAAATCAGAGGCTTGACGGCATTTACGATGATGAGCCTTTAAGGTTCGAAAAAGGCCCAGATCATGAGCTGCAGAGAATGCAAGCCCAGGACCCGCTTGAGGAAATCGACTTAGGGGATGGAACAACCAAAAGGCCCACCTACGTGAGTGCCAAGGTAGGACCAACAATGAAAGCCAAATTGGTTAAAGTGTTGAAAGAATACAAGGACTGTTTTGCCTGGGATTATGGCAAAATGCCTGGTTTGAGTCGGAGTGTAGTTGAGCATCGTCTCCCAATCCAGCCAGGCAAAAGGCCAGTAAAGCAACACCCTCGACGTTTCGCCCCAGAAGTGACGTCGAAGATCAAGCTGGAAATTGAAAGATTGCTCAAAAGTCGGTTCATCAGAACTGCAAGGTATGTAGAATGGATAGCAAACATAGTTCCTGTTATTAAGAAAAATAGGACCCTTCGAGTGTGCATTGACTTTAGGGATTCGAACAACGCTACTCCTAAAGACGAATATTCGATGCCCGTGGCAGAGATGCTAGTCGACTCAGCTGCGGGGTTTGAGTATTTGAGCATGCTCAATGGCTATTCCGGTTACAATCAAATTCTCATAGCCGAGGAAGATGTCCCCAAAACCGCATTTCGATGCCCTGGAGCTTTGGGGACATATGAATGGGTGGTGATGCCTTTTGGGTTGAAGAACGCTGGGGCAACCTACCAAAGGGCTATGAATGTTATATTCCATGATTTTATTGAGAATTTTATGCAGGTATACATTGATGACATAGTCATAAAATCGTCATCAGAGGATGGTCATCTCGACCACCTCCGACGCTCATTTGAGCGAATGAGAAAATATGGATTAAAAATGAATCCACTAAAATGTGCCTTTGGTGTTCGTGCAGGGGATTTCCTGGGATTCGTAGTCCACAAGCGAGGCATCGAGATCAACCAGAACAAAACAAAGGCCATCTTAGATCTCAAGCTTCCAACAACAAAGAAACAGCTCCAGTCTTTGTTGGGGAAGATAAATTTCTTGAGGAGGTTCATCTCAAACCTAAGTGGCAAGACGAAAGTGTTTTCACCACTGCTCAAGACCAAGAAGGAAAGTGAGTTCCGCTGGGGGCAAGAGCAACAAGAGGCTTTCGACGCAATCAAGGAATACCTTACGAAGCCTACAATCCTATTACCACCTAGTATAAATAAAAGCATAAAGTTGTACATTGCAGCGTCGGATACGACCATAGGCAGTATGTTAGCACAAGAGGATGATAGTGGCATCGAAAGACCCATATATTACCTTAGTAGGATATTGATAGATGCTGAAACTAGGTACACTATGATTGAAAAGTTGTGCCTATGTTTGTACTTCTCATGTATGAAATTGAAACAATATATCAAACCAGTTAATGTTTATGTTTCGTCGCATTTTAATGTCATTAAGCATATGTTGTCCAAACATATTTTGCATAGTCGAATTGGGAAATGGGCACTAGCGTTAACTGAATTCTCCCTGACATATGTCCCTTTGAGGGCGATGAAGGGTCAAATAGTGGCAGACTTTATTGTCGACCATGCTGTAGTCGAAACGTCGATACATAGCATCGACGTCGCCCCATGGAAATTGTACTTTGACGGGTCGAGCCATAAAAACGGGGCGGGTGTTGGAATCCTAATAATATCCCCACAAGGAATCCCAACTACCTTTAAATGCAAAGTCGATGACAAGTGTTCAAACAACGAGGCAGAGTACGAAGCCTTAATTACTTGTCTCAAGATACTCAAAGACTTGGGAGCCAAAGAGCTTGAGATAAAATGAGATTCAGAATTGGTGATTAAACAAATCACGAGGGAGTATAAATGCTTAAAGGAGCATCTTTTAAGTTACTTTTCGCTGGCGAAGCGTTTGTTGGAACATTTCAAAATTGTCAACATCTCGCATGTGCCAAGAATAAAAAACCAGAAAGCTAACAAGTTGGCATAAATTGCCTCTGGTTATAAAGTGTCGAAAGGTAAGTTGAAAGGCTTCGTCGAAACTAGGAAAAAGATGGTGTCGAACGTACACGCACCATCAAGTTGGTCGATATCCAAAGTCTCATTGAGCTTGGTCGAAGGTTTAGAAAGTTGTGAGGTTTTCGTTAACGATATGCCACCAACAGACTGGCGAAGGTCAATTATAGAGTATCTGGAAAACCCGTTGGGCAGCACCGATCGAAAGACTAAGTACAGAGCAATGAGTTATGTCCTAGTAGGAAACGAGTTGTTGAAGAAAACTCTAGAAGGGGTATTGCTCAAGTGTCTAGGAGACACTGATGCATATTTGGCAATTTCTGAGGTTCATAATGGGGCTTGTGGAGCTCACCAGGTTGGCCAAAAAATGAAATGGCTTTTGTTTCGACAAGGATTCTACTGGCCCAGCATGCTTAAGGATTGTATAGATTTCGCGAAAGGATGCCAGGATTTCCAGAAGCACATAAACATCCAACATATCCCAGCCAGCGAATTACATGTGATTGTCAAACCATGGCCTTTTCGAGGATGGGCTTTGGATGTAATAGGGGAGATTCATCCAGCTTCGTCAAAGCAGCAAAGTTTCATCCTCGTAGGAATATACTATTTCACGAAATGGATAGAGGTTGTGCCTTTGGTGAAAGTGGATCAAGAGGTTGTGATAGACTTCATCCAGAATCATATCCTGTATAGATTTGGGATACCCGAGACAATCACGACAGATCAAGGTTCTGTTTTTGTGGGGCAGAAGATGCAAGAGTTTGCGGTGGAAACAGGTTTCAAGTTGGTTACTTCGACGCCATACTATGCTCAGGCGAATGGCCAGGTTGAAGCAGCTAACAAGATAATCATTGGTTTAATCAAGAAGCACGTTGCAAAAAAGCCAAAGAACTGGCATAAGGCGTTGAGTCAAGTGTTGTGGGCTTGTCGGACGTCACCCAAAGAGTCAGCCAACTCTACTCAATTTCGTCTAACCTACGGACACGACGATGTGCCACCCGCAGAAGTATGCTTGCAGTCCGTTAGAGTGCAACGACAGTATGAGATTCCGTCAGAACAATACTGGGAAATGATGTTAGACGAACTCGTGGACTTAGATGAGGAAAGAATGGTGGCTTTAAATGTGTTGCTGCGCCAAAAGGCCCGAGTCGCCAGGGCATACACTAAGAAAGTCCAAAGAAAAACCTTTGCCGCAAACGACTATGTTTGGAAAGCGGTGTTGCCCATGGATCGACGAGATCGAACGATGGGAAAATGGTCGCCCAACTGGGAGGGACTATTTCAGGTAACACGAGTGTTTAGTAACAACGCATACGAAGTGCAGGAGTTGGGAGCAGACCAACGAATCTTAAGAGTAAATGGGAAATATTTGAAAAGATACAGACCCATGTTGCAAGAGGTTCACATCAAAACATAGTTTTCATTAATTTAAGGCCAAGAATGGCTTACAAAATATGGTGCATTACATTATACCAACATACAAACTAAGGAAATTCAGGAAATCTAGCCTTAAAATATCAAAAAGGACCTTCTCATGAACTATATTGCTCTCAAGAAGAACCTTTCGTCGCTGCATGCGGCTGATAGCATCTCTAATCTTCATAGCCGCTTCGACGTGAACAAGTCCTTGAGTGAATTTGTGGTCGATGATTTCTTGAGAAGGCAGAGGCTCAGCTGAGTCCAAAGAGGCTTTTTGGTGTTCCACCTCAGCTATCTTTTTTGTCAGCTCCGTGATCTGGGCTTGATATTTAGATATCTGTTGGTCGAAGGCTTGGCGTTTGTTGGAGTGCTCTTGTTTTTTTGGTTTCATAGTCCCCAAGCTTCTGTTCGCAGACGGAGCTAAGATGTCACTCGCGTTTCATGTCGTCATGGCGGAACCGAATTTGGGCGTCAGCCTGATGATGCATAGCGAGGTCCTTGGCCATTTGAGTGAAGAAGGCTTCGAACTCGATCAGGTATGTGGCCATGGGGGCAGGAAGTTGGAACTCAGAGAGTTCATTCAGAAGGTTGAAGACGTCATTGGCTATGTTGGATTCCTCAACAACGGCCGCCAGAAACTGTTCCTCAAAAAGATAAGACTGCAGCTGCTAAAGTTTGAGATTGAAAGAAGTATCCACTTCTGGAGTTGGGATTGCGGGTGAACCGGTGGGTTGAATCTCTTCGGCTGCCTGGGGAAGTTTGTGTAGTGCCTTCAGAGTTGCTGCTGGATTTGTTTCCTTGGCTGCCAAGAGTGCCTCCGGAGTAAGAGATTCCTCGACAGCAGCCGAAGACTTCTCTGGTTGATGTTCAGGGATTTGGAGTGTCTCCCCGAAGTCAGTATCCACGGTGGGCGAAGGATTAATAGTCACCCCAGGGAATGCATCATCATGCTCCAAGTTATCAGTTGCAACAGGAGACGTCTTCGCCAAGATTTCCTCGGGAATAAGTGGGTGAAACTCATTAATCTTTTGGGGACTTGGCGTAACAACGACATTGGCAGTAGGGGCGTCTGCGGCCGATTCAATATCACCCTCACCAACAGTGGTCGAAGTAACCACATTTTCCTGCAAAAGACAAAATGCCAGTGAGCTTCGTCACCCCAAGGTCGTCTAGGACACAAATAAAGTTGGAATACCTGCACAGGAGTTGTTGTCTTGGGGAGGGTGACCGAGGGAATTGGTTCAAAAACATCTTCAAGATTTCTTGGGACGACTGGGGCCACCGTCGAGACACTGTGTTTTGAAGGTGTCCTTCGCGTTATAGCCTTTTTCTTCCTCGCCAAAGGGGTAGATGGAGGAGACGTTGGAGCTGCTGTAGTGAAGACTCGAGAGTGAGTGCTCTCATTCGATTCAGTCCTTTCTGGGGAAGGGTACTTTCTCAGAAACCTGCGCAGAAATGATGTAAGAACAAAGGGAAGACAAGGACGCAGAACAAGAAATTAAAAAATACCTGTAGAAGGTTAGCCCTAGGTTTTTTGGCAGGTCTGGTAGAAGTCAACGCAGCAGTCGTTTCTAGTTTGCGCCCCTGAAAGCAAAGCTGAAACTAGTTAGTTCAGACCTATGGGCAAATGAAATCAAGAGTTCAGGGTCTACCTTTGTCGAAGTATCCTCTGCAGGGTCGACATCTATGACAGGGGTTGTAGTCGACGGTTTAGGGATACCAGCTGTAGAAGCAAAAGCGTCGACCACGTTTGCCAGGAAAAGATTTGGAGTGAAAGCTTGAGTTTGGTACTCCAACCACCAAGCCTCAAATTCCTGAGTAGTGAAAAAGGAAGGCTGGAAGGAGAAAACCGGTAGCTCCAAGTGTTGAGAGGCCCTGACAAACCTCATGCAAGCTTTGTGACCTACGTGAGTCAAGCGTCGACCAGACCGTACTATATCCTCAGGATGCCTCACTAAGGGTTTTGGCAACATCTGGCTCAGGCCAAATTGTCGGGCCACCAGATTTGGACAGTAGTTCATAAAACCATATCCATTGTTCCCTATTTTGATGCGGAAAGAGATCATGGTGGGAGTAAGAAACGCCCGCCATATAGCATTCAACAGCGCAGCAGCTTAAGGTGAGACTCCAGGGAACTGGTGTCTGAACCAGTCAGGCTCAAACTTACGCTCCACAAATGGCGTCATGTCAGGGACGAAAGAAGAGGTTTCCACAAACATACTGAGATACCTCATAAAGAGGGTTTGTCTTGGAGTTTCTTGGGTGGGCATCAAGGCTAGTCGCAGTCCCTCGACAAAACGTGCTTTGTTTAGACGCTCCATCATTGCAGAGGCTGGATATCCTAATTTGTGCTCGAAAGTGGCGTTGAGCCAATGTTGCAACAACCACATAGGCCCTGAGATGTTTAAGGCTTTAGTGGTTTGGTGGAGGAGTTTCAGTCTCATAGCCGACAGGCCAAGAGAATGGTAGAGGGAGGCCAACAGAAGTTTGGCCAGAGATATCTGTCGGCCTTCGTGGATCTGAATGGCCAGACTGATGAAACTTTTGGCTATTTGCAAGGAGCCAGGGAAAAACATATAATATGACAACCAGAGGGTCAAGAAGGCAATATGCTCTTCATCAGAGACTTCTTTAGAGCGTTTGTCATGATGATCTTCGATGTAGTTTTGGAAGCTAGCACGCTCAAAGTCGAAGGCGTTGTCCGTCTCCAAAGTCGGGTCGAACGTCTCACCCAGTGGCGAAAGGCCAGTGATAGCCGCCACATCGAAAAGTGTTGGCGTGAGCATGCCACAAGGAAGGTGGAATGTGTTTGTCGATCCTTCCCAAAAATACATCGACGCCAGCAGCAAACAAGGGTTAGCCCTGTGGGCGGTTCTGGAGAGTTGGATGGCGTCGAAGATACCGTACTCCTTCCATTGCCTTTGGCGTTTCCCTTCGACTTTGTCAAGCCAGACGAGGTAATCTTTGTTGCCTGGAGTTGGCATGGATCTGAAAACGCGAGATTTGGGTGCCATGTATTTGAGGTATAAGATGCCCCCTTTCTCGAAAGCAGGTGGGATCGTTTGGTCGAAGCAAGGGAAGAACTTCTGGAGTTCTTGTGGATTAGGTTTGTTGTCTGGAAGGGGGCTATGGAAACCACACAGCTTATTCTCAACCGCAAATGGGATAACCATTTGGCGGCACCAGTTGGCCACCACCGTCTCATCAGCGGAGGATGGTTGAGGAAGAGGATGGTGTGTTTCCGCTTCAGAGATTACGTATGCGACCGGGTTTTGCCAGTGGTTTAAGGAATGTGAGTTGTAAGGGTTCTTGATGAAGCCATTGGAAGAAAGAACACAAAGGATGCTCTGAGGCGGTAAAAGATTTAGGAAGAGGAAATCAAAGTCTGGGTTTCGGAGCAAATGACAGTTTCGTGAAGAAGGAGTTATGAAAAGTGGTGAGTTCCTAAAGAAGACTATTTATAGGGCGCATGCAGAAAGATGAAATATCAAAAACTTTTCAACTTCTGAGAGTAAGTGGGGTTTGGTTTCGAGGCCCATGACTTAGACGGGACTAGCCATCATGGCATTTTCTTGGGAATCGTGGGATTGAGATTGCCATCATCATGTCAGACGGCGCTTGCCACATGTTGAGAGGAAAGACAAAATGATTGGCAAAGGCGTCGAAATCCTGTAAGAAACCAAAAAACCATATTTCTCCATCGACACAGTATTCAGTCGAAACTGGCCTTTTGGGGGGGGGGGGCAATTTGTTGACACTGGATTTTGACTGACGGCGGGATCCAGAGATTCCAGTGCGTGTCGGCGCAAAGAGGCACGTCAAGGTGTCGAGTCGACACCAGCAGAAAGGCACGTCGGAGAAACGGCGACAAGCCTTGGCGTCGGAGGGAAATGAGATGACAAGCTGATTTTAACTTCAAGGAACAAGTGTTTAGGCGGGAAAAGTTTGAAACTTACAAGACTATGGGAAGTTAAAAAGAAAGTGGGGTGCCACGTGTCAGCTTCAGAAGACATTCGGGTAGACAATCCGTTACATTTTAGGCCTATATAAGGCGCTGTACTTTTCATTTTTAGGGGTTGCATTTTTTCACATTGTAAGGGAAAAATACTCAAAGTACCAAGCTTAGAGAGAAACGAGTTCACTCCCGCAAACAAATGTACACTTGCGTCCAAATTCTACTTAATGCAATTTACTTCCAGCATTTAATTTAAGTCATTATTTTTCTCGTTTTACCCAGCCTTTCCTTTATTTCTTTGTTTTTGCGCCAAACTCGTTGATCGTTAGAAAACTCTTTGCGTCACCAAGGTCACCTCAGCGTGACAACTCTCACTAAAAAAACCAAGAAACTAAAACGCAGCACAAACATACGCTTCCAATTCCCTTGTTCTGGGATTTGTGTGGCCGATCCAGCAATCGAATCTGCGACGGAAGGTCAGCGGTTGTTCACCCCGGCGAACAGTTATATAAAATATTGGTAATTTTAAAAAATTAGTTAAAAATGTTTATTTTTAAAAAAATCCAAAATTCATGTTAATACCATATCCGGAAAATAAATAAAAAATAAAAAGAACGGACATAGTACATATTAAATATTGTGTTTTTAAAACTTTGGTATGTTATGAAAAATATGAAAGCAAATCGAGCATACAAGATGGACCAGACTCTTTTGTCACACATGTTTGTGGGTAGGATATACAAATTCAAATTTGTAATCTCATTCATTATAATTTTAAAGATGAAATTAGGACAATTAAAGTATTATCTCATGTCCTATATAAGATTACATTTTAAATTCATTCAACAAATAATATATATAAATAGTCTAAAATACATTAATTATTTAATAATTTTAAAAAATATCTTATCTTTTATAAATAAATCGAACGAAATAATAAATTAAAAAATAAAGTAAAACCGTACTCTTAACTCATCTATCACACCTATTATGCCAGCGGGGCTTTTCCAATTCGGTGAGAATCCATTTCCCTGACGAAAGTAACTCATAAATAAAAAATTTTCGAAGGTGTTAGGTAGTTGACAATATAAATGTCTCCCTCCCCACATTCTTTCTCACTATGCGTAACCTACCCGCTACCCAATCGGCCACACTCATGGGACAAGAATCCAACCCTCTTTGGGAAGGCAAACTCACCGTCGAGCTACCATCCACCGCACCGGAAGAAGCATGGCCAGCCTTAGAGGATTTCTGCAACCTTCACAAATGGATCCCAATACAGACATCTCACTACGTTGAAGGTGTTCAAGGACGACCTGGTTTAGTTCGATACTGCTCCTCAACGGTAAAAGGGGTTGCTGAAGATGACGCTGATGTTGAGTCTGAGACTGAGACGACGGTTAAGTGGGCGAAAGAGAAGCTGTTGATGATGGATCCTGTACAACGTTGTTTGTCGTATGAAATTGGTGAGAACAACATGGGGTTTAAGTCTTATGTTGCGACGATGAGAGTAATTCCGGTGGAGGGTGAAGGTGAAACGGGTGGGTGTTTGATTGAGTGGGGGTTTGTTTGTGATCCGGTTGAAGGTTTGAGTTTTGAAGATTTTAGCTCTTATGTTGAGTATTCTCTTCAGTTCATGGCTAAGAAGATCGAGGTTGAAGGCTCTGTTACTGGTTAGAGTTAATTGAGATGTTAAGATTAGAACTTAGAATAAATTGGGTTTTTGTTTTTTCTTGTGTTTTTTCTTGTGTTTTCTTGTGTAATGTTTAATAAACTTAAAATGTCTGTCTACCTTCTTTTGTTTGTCTTGGTTCACTTTTGAGAAATAAAACTTGATTTTGTTTTTGATGCTGCATAATCCAACACTTATAATTGTTGATGACTTGATGTGAATATCAAATGCAAAATAAAAATAAAGTTGAATTATAGAGTAAATCATTCTCGTTAAAAAGTGTTACGACTTTAGATTATCTCATTCTCTCTATACTCTATCTTAATCTCATTCTTTCTCTCTTGATTATATATATATATATATATATATATATATATATATATATATATATATATATATTTTTTTTTTTTTTTTTTTTTTTTTTTTTTTATGATGAGTGTGAGTGAAATTAAGAGATAGAAAATTAAGAGAGAGAATGAGAGAAAAATGTATTCTTATTCTTGTCGCTTTAAATATGGTGATTTCTTAATACACCATCCAAGTTTTTTAGGCACCATGTAAAATTTTATTTTTGCTTCTAGATTTCAGATTTGCATATCCGGACGCACCAAATTTTTAAAAAATAAACTGAATGCACCAAAATGATCAGAGTAAAATAAACTTCTCGGAAACATACAAGTTTTGAAATAAAAAAATGACTGGTTAAAATGTTTAAACTGATCAAAATGTGACCAAAAAAGTAGTCGAAAAAAATAAAACTAGCATGCCAAGTTAAACTACACGAACCGTAGATTAACATAAATAACGTCTACAAGCTCGATTTTGAAATTTTTCGCCCGCTAATTTTACACGCATTTGAGAATCAGTTTGACTGGTCTCTCTGTAAATCTGAAAATTTTATTCTGGTTGACAATTTAGGCATTATGCAAATGTCATGATGCAAATGTCATGATAACTATGTTAATTTAGTGATTAAGGGTCAAAATTAGTGTATGACATATGTATTCAGAGATTTTTCGATTTCTGAACATTTCTATTTCAAGTTTTCCTAGCAGATCTTTTATCCCCAGCAAAGAATCGTTTGTCCTTGAAGGTGGGACAGAAGACAAGCTTTGTTGCAGAGTCTTCATGTAGTCGAGATTTGACAGAGTATCTAGTTCGTTGATTTCGGTTTCCCAGTTGTTCAGTGTGTTATTTTGTCGGCATAAACATAACATTGCATGCATTCAAACCAATGTTTTAAAAACTAGACTGGTCTTCAAACCAGTGAAGGTACTGGGTCGTTGGTTCATTGGTCGAACCACTAGGTCACTGGTCGAACCGCATGACTAAACCAGATTAAACCAGATAACTCGACTGAATAAATCGGTCTCTATAAAAAAGCTATATATTTAATAAATTAGTCGAACCGGATGACTCGATCTCTAAAAAATATCACGACACCTACAAAATTTCAAAATATCATAATTTCACAAGTTCATTTTTTGAATTCAAACTTTTGACGTAGTCATCACGTACGACAAAATAGTAAAAAAATACAAATCCAAATAAATTTTGAACAATATCTGATTACAAACGAAGGAAAATTGTTCCAATAAGTTTTGAATAAAGTCGACTTATATTTTAATTTTATTTAAAATAAATAAATTATCAAAACGACGTCGTTATTATGAAGAAAAAAAGACACGCATTTAAACCGCCGGTTCACCAGTTTTTAGTGGTTTTGGCCGGTTCTGGCTGGTTCCCATTGGTTCAATAGCATATCTGATCCAGCAATCAAACCAGACCGGTGACCTCTCCAGTTCCCGGTTCGACCGGTCTGGCCGGTTCGGTCCGATTTTTAAAACACTGATTCAAACAGTCATAAAGCATTTAAGCATATTTGAACGCGTATTCGTGCTCATCCGCATGTCCTTGGTATTTCCAAATTCACTTTCCTGTTGGTGTTTTCCCCAGAGAGAGTTCATATTTTGTTTCCCGATTGAGATTATGCCACATGGAAGAATCGTGTTTAAGCTTTCCTTTCTAACTCATTTTTCTGGATGGAACAAATCCCCAGTTGAGTTCGTTTATCGGCGAGTAGAGTCCCGTTTGACCGTTTCTCTCCAGTTCATTCCTGGATTGAACTTTGGTCCATTGCAACAATTTTTTAACTTCTCATAGATGACGAAGAAGGCATGTTTTGCACCTTTTATATCTTGTTCTCCTCGGTAGAGAAGACTCATTCAATGGATGGATAATCCAATTTTTCAACAGTTATTGCCCTGGTAATCTTTGATATTTTGTTCAACAACAAGTGGTAGTCTCTTTATTGGGAAGCTCGATCATTTCCAACAATGTCACATTTGAACTCCTCTACAACTTTTCTTCAAGGGTCAAACATCAATTTAATATCTAAGTCCATCAATTTTGGGATTTGCTCAGTTGTCCATGTGTGCACAAAAGTATGACCATGACCTGGTCAACCTAATGCTTGGCCTAAAGTTTCAGGTCACGACACCAACTTTCAATCTAAACATCCTTTTGATGTGGTTCTTTTTGCATTGGATTCTTTTAATGAGAAGATCATTTGGAAAAAAGAGAATCTCAAAACAACGAGTGGATTTTATTTGGCCTAAGCTCAAACATGGTGCCTTGAGCTCTACTTCTTGATCAACTTCAGGTCACGAGTTTCATGGCAAATTCCAATTTGAGACCACCTGCACATGTGCAACCTTTTTGACAAAGTAAAACGCGTCTGAAAAAACACAAAACCATTTATTTCAAGTGTCGATTCACACTTTTCATGCCTCATGCTCACACAGTTGCAAATCACCAAATTCCAGCCCTAATTCGCACGAATTCAGATCTGTTTCACATGTGTGAGGGCAACAACACTCTTTCTATAAATAGAGGAAGTATTTTCCTTCATTTGGATGCTTTGAAATCCAAAGAAACTCTGCAACTATTTGAACCCGATACCTTAAAAAAATAGTCAATCATTTCTTTGATTCAAGCTCTTTTAGCTTCAAATCTTCACCTAGAATCACTCACCTGCACCTTCTGAAGCTAACTCCATCGTTGTCCTGCCTTAAAGTTACCTGAATCAAGCTCTTCATCTCCACCATTGTTGACCTTCGAAGCTTCCACTAAAAAAGGTAGTTACACGTGACATTTTTTAGCAAACAAGTTACCAGCGTGTTCACCTTGCTTCACTAATCAAAAGCCTATTCTACCTTGAATTTATCTTTTGAATTAGTCATTTAATTTTACTTTGAAGAACTAGGGTTCTTCACGTGTTTTATCAAATTTTCTCTGCTCAGAGCAAATCAATTGCTCTGATGCAGAGAGACATGAACGATGAAGTGTTTAGAAGTTGAATCCATGATTGATTCATGCTAAAAACATGAGTCCATTAAGTTGCAGAAATTAAATCCTGAGGTTGAAGATGAAGTACTTCGCGCCTTTTTTTGAAAAACTAGTCGTAGCACCTTATTTCAAACATTTTTTATTTTCTTTTTGTTATTTTATTTCATTTTTTTCTGATTTTTATTTTAATAATTTTTAATGCTTTTTGACTCCAATTATTTTTCATAATTTTATAAAAATATTTTTTACCACATATATTTTTTTTTATAATTTTTAAAAATCATTTTGCATTTCATCCATATTTTCTTCTATTTTTCATTTAATTTTCATTTTGCATTTTATTTTTTATCATTTCCAAATATTTTTGCATCAAACTTTCGAGATCATTTTATTTACAATATTTGTAACTTCTCATAATTTTCTAAATCATTTATTTGGTGTTTTGATGCATCTTTGGCATTTTTCTTTTAATTTCCATTTAAAAATCATTTTTAAATCCCTTTTATTTTGACTTTATCCAATTTTGGGAAGATCTTGAACTTGTCTTTTGATGGTTGCTTAGTTGAACATATTTTCAACATTTCAAGTCTTTGGTTGATGATCCCTTGGTAGATTGAATCGTCTTTGGTTCAAACATGTTAACAGATGATCATTTGGATCATCTGTGACACTTTGCAGTAGAGATAAGTTATCCCTTGATGATCATTGCTTTGAGACCTTTGACTTATTGATAGATGATCCTTTAACTTCTTCATCTCACTCCTCTTCTCCATCTCTCTCTTCTTATTTTGTTTTTCTCATTGTGATACATGTTTTAGGAGAATAACTTTGTGTTATTTCTCTAACATGTTTGACACATAAATTGTTATTGACTGGCCTTAGATAGGTGTGACTTCTACATAATTCCACTTACGATTGCTTAACATATCACTAAATTGTCCCGACTCGATTAAATTCTCACTAATACTAACATTGCCATATTAATTGTGCTAACCTTTATGTCTTTTACTTTATGCCTTCACATTTATGTCATTTACTTTTATGTCATTTACATTCTTTCTTTTACTTTTTTTCTTTTTATCTTTATACATTCTTTTACTTTCTTATTTCAAAAAGAACAAAAAACATGATAAAATGTCTAAGGCCCCTAAAAAACTTAATCTCTGGGACTTTGTGTTACTATCCCTTACTTTAGGAGTACTTTGAACTATGGACTTAGGATCTAGGGATTTCCCTTTGCTTAGAGTAGTACCTGAGACTTTGAAGTTCATCTAAGACTGTGAGGTTCATCTGAGACTTTGTGATTAATCTAAGACTTTATGATCCTTAATTCAAAACTTGCATGCTTTCTCTGTGGTTCTATGACCTTTTCACTCATATGGTTTTCTTTGATATTCATCTGTGGATGTTGCTTGCTCATCTTGTGTAGGGCTGTTTTCGGTCCGGTCCGGACCGGATACTCAGGGTCCCGAGAGTTGGACCGAAACCCTTATCGGATAAACCGGAACCGTTCCAAAATAGTGATGGTTAAATTTTAGAACCGAAATCGATTCGGCACTTTTGGGTAATCCGAAACCGGACCGGATCTGACATGATTATAGATGGATATCCGAGACCGGACCGGTAATTTTCGGTTCGGGCACCCGGTCCACCCGATTTCAAGGCAAAAATACAGTAAAATTTTTTCAAAAATACATTTAAATTCCAGAATTTCATTGGCATTTGATTTAACACTACATTTTAAATATCATTCACATTTCACATAAGTTTTTAACTTATGTTTTAAAAAAAAAAACTTGTTTAGAAACATAAAACATGTTCAAACATAAGTTAGGAAACTTATGTTTTCAAAAAACTACAATAACATTACATTTGTTAATGATGCCTCATAACAGTCTCATCATTGGCATTACAAAACAACAAAATAACATTAGCATTATAAAGTTGTTGTTGTCGAAGAAGCGACACCCGGATCCTCACCAAAATGATACGTTAAAGGCTCATCTTGTGGTTCTTCAAGCTACAAAAGTAAAAACATAAGTTAAACAAGGTAACATAAATTTAAAAGCATAATTTCAACTAGTAGTGCATAAGATACTTACAATACTAGCAGTGCAGCCCTTTTTAATTCCATATTTCTCCTTCACCCAATCACCCCCACAAAGTACCATTTCAACTGTCTTGGTTTTCATAGAAGATCGTTTCGGATCAATAACCCTTTTACCAGCACTAAAAGTTGCTTCTGAAGCAATAGTTGTAACTGGAACAGTTAGGATATCCTTTGCTAATTTACTAAGAACAGGATACTTGGCTTCATTCCCTATCCACCAAGTTAAAACATCAAACTTAGTGTTTGGGGGAACCTTCAAGGGAGACTCCTCAAGATATAATTCAAGACCAGATTTTGAATTAGAACTACCAACAACAGTTTCTAAAAACATCTCAAAACTCCTCTTTCCCAACCCAGAACTAGTTCCTATTTCAGGAGTTTCAGATACAGGGGCATCATTAACTCCATAGGTATCTTGATACATTTGGAATAGAGTTTTTAAGTTGGTTGCCAACTCTTGTTCATAGACAATGGCTTGAGTAGCATTTGGATACAAGAAGGGATATACCCATTTGATGAAGATCATTTTATACCTATTTGAACAAGAAGAGTTGTCAACCAACTAAAGTATTTTCAAGGTATTTTTAGCCTCAGAATCTGAGACAACTAATGTCACACAAAGAGGTAACATAATTGGACTCAGAGACAACAACTAATGTCACACAAAGAGGTAACATAATGCAGACTCAGAGACAACTAATGTCACACAAAGAGGTAACATAATTGGACTCAGTCAGAACTATAATAGTGATTCATCATAGGCTAAATATAAACCAGATATAATACAAGCCTCAAATTCATCATAGGATGAGTATTATAAACTGAGGCAACAACAGGATGTCATCAAAATATAAACCAGATACAACTTACAAGCCTCAAATTCATCATAGGCTGAATATTATCAACTGAGGCAACAACAGGATGTCATCAAAATATAAACCAGACAGATACAAGCCTCAAATTCATCATAGGCTGAATATCATTAATCACAAGGCAACACCAAGTAGAATAGTAGCTACCTGAAGTATAAACAATGGCAACTTACAAGCCTCAAATTCATCATAGGCTGAATATTATCAACTGAGGCAACAACATGATGTCATCAAAATATTAACCAGATACAATACAAGCCTCAAATTCATCATAGGTTGAGTATTATCAACTGAGGCAATAGCAGGATGCTCAAAATATAAACCAGACAGATACAACTTACAAGCCACAAATTTATCATAGGCTGAATATTATCAACTGAGGCAACAGCAGGCATCACAAAATATAAACTAGACAGATACAAGCCTCAAATTCATCATAGGCTGAATATCATTTGTCGCGGCCGGCAAAATATCGAGTCGCCATCATATTTTTTCTAAGGGAAATAAATGATAAACCTAAAAAAAATCCTAATCTTAAAGGTAGAGATTCCTAAGGTTCGAGAGTCGGTTAAGTGAGGGGAAGGTGGTAGGCACCCCTCACCTCCATTGTACTTAATGGGATCCTCCTTATATTTTAGGGTATGCTTGTTTGTTTGTCTAATTTTCTATTTATTTACAAAAGAATCCTAAGTTTTTTATTATTGTACTCGCTAGGGTTTACAACCCTATGCCTACGTACCTTCAATTTTGAAGGATCAGAGTAACCGTAGTTCACCTCCCCTATTCCTACCCCCTAATCCTATCCTATACCTATTCTCATCCCTAATCCACTATTTATACTCTTGGATAAAGAGTTTTATCCCATAAATCTATTATTTATACTCCTAGATAAGGAGTTTTACCCCTTTATCTATATTTATACTCCTAGACAAAGAGTTTTATCCCTTATCCATTATTTATACTCTCGGATGGAGAGTTTTATCCCTAAAAACCCTATCTATTATTTATACTCTCGGATGGAGAGTTTTATCCCTTATCCATTATTTATACTCTCGGATGGAGAGTTATATCCCTTAAATCTATTATTTATACTCCTAGATAAGGAGTTTTATCCCTTTATCTATATTTATACTCCTAGACAAGGAGTTTTATCCCTTAATCTATATTTATACTCCTAGATAAGGAGTTCTATCCCTTAAATCCCTTATCCATTGTTTATACTCTCGGATGAAGAGTTTTATCCCTTAAAATCCCTTATCCATTATTTATACTCTCGGATGGAGAGTTTTATCCCTTTTTTATCCCTTGTCCTAAATTTTATACTCTTTGGATCTAAGAGTTTTATCCCATATTTTTATCCCTTACTCTTTGTATCTAAGAGTTTTATCCCATATTTTTATCCCTTATCCTAAATTTTATACTCTTTGGATCTAAGAGTTTTATCCCATATTTTCCTATTAAATTCCTAATATCCTTTGTAATTATCCCTAATATCCCTTAGAATTATGCGATAAGACTATTCCATAATTATCCCTTTGAATTATCCCATAAAATAATTCCTAATATTATTCCAAGGTTATCCCATATTTTCCTATTAAATCCCTAATAACCCTAATTTTCTAATTGAATAAATTCCCTAATTAATTATATTTTTCCTTTATTATTTATTCATCAATTATGAGGGAAAATATTAATTATTAAAACTAATTACTAATCCCATTAAGTTTAATTATAAAATTAACTCTAATTTTAATTAAATCCCTAATTATATATTAATGTTTTTATTCCATGTTGATTATAATTATCTAAATAATTATCCCTTTATAATATTAAACCCTAACTTAATTTAATTTAAGAAAATAGACCCATAATAGATATATAATTATTTAATATAAAAAAGGTTAATTATAAAATTAATGTCATGTTTTATATCCCTTATCTCTTATTTTATCCTAACTTTCCCTAAAAACTAATGTTTGATCCCATATTCCAAGTTAGTTATCCCTAATTACTCTAATTATTTATATATGTATATATATTTAGTATTTTTTAATAAAATTAAATGACAAAATAAAATCCAATTATGTGTTTTTTATTTGGCTAATGGAATGAAATAAGATGTATTATTAGCATTTTTATTTTTTATGATTAAATGCTCTAATATATTTTTGTATTTTTTTAATCCTTAATAATTTTGTTATTATAAAGTTAGATAAATTCATATAAAATTAAAAACTAAATGAATTAGAAATAGTTAAAAAAACCTAAAAAAAACTAACCTTATTATAATACTAGCCACCAACGTGGCACATGAAGAGTTTTTTAAAGTTGTTTTTATTTTTTATTATATTAATAAACTAATTAATTTAACAAAGAATAAATTAATTAACTAATTTAATTAAAGTAAAAATAAATTATAAAAATAAAAAAAGAAAAAGTCAAATATGGGGAACTGCCCATTTTTCTAAACGTGACTCTACCATTAACAATTTTTTTTTCTTTTTTTTTTTTGTATTTTTTTTTAAAAAATGTAACTAAATTAATTATAATAATTAAAATTCTTATGACCTTTTTAACTATCGTTTATTAAAATAAAAAAGAAAATACCAATCCTAAAATAAACCCAATTTAATATCCCGAACATCTTCTTCGCCCTCCTTCTCAATAAGAGTAACTTAAATCCCATCTTCCATATTCTTAGTGTTATACTACCATGTTAGTACAATATCATCGGGTAAATTTTATGGAGATTAACCCTCTAGATTTCACGAGATTGTGAGATTCTATTGTATTTTTTTATAATGTTAGTTAAAAAAATCAATATATTAGTTTTTTTAATTGATTTATACTAAATTTTGAGATTGATTTGAAATTGGTATTTTTGAACCTAAGGTTGATATATACAATATAATGAAAAAACAGACAAATTTGTTTATAATGCAACACAATCCAATAGCAAGAATGAAAAATACATAAATTACCGGCCCGAAAGTTATCGGAGGAAGATCCACAGGTAGACTTTACCCTCTTTCTCCCTTTTTCTCCTCCTTTTGTTTGATATGTTTTTTACTTCTCTTCCTCTTTCTGATTGCGGGGACGGTAGACGCTTGGATTAAGGTTAGTTGTTATTGTTCTTCGATGTGAAGAGCAACAACTTTTAGGATAGGGAATTTATAAATTGTGGATGTGTTAAAATGTGGAAATCAAACTCTATTTATAGATAAAATTAGGTCAAGAAAATTGAATATAATTTATCAGTTTAGGAAGGATTTAATTTGACCTGATTTTATTTTTTTGTTAGAGCGCAAGCCAATGAATCTGGATGGATTCATGGCTTGGTGAATTTAAATAAATAAAGAATTAATTTAAATAATAATAATGAGAGAAAAAAAAGTTTATTAATATAATGAAAAAAGATTTGATTTTTTTTATTTTTATGATTTTTTTGAGATTTTTTTCATAAAATAATGATTTTAATGAAAAAATCATATTTTTTTAAAATGCATTAAATAAAAATACGAAAATTAAATATTAAATATTAAAAATATATATTTTTATGATTTTATTTATTAAAAATAAAATAGAAAAAGTTAGTAATAAAGAAAAAACAAATAAAACAATAAAAGTGAGGAAGGTGGGATTTGAACTCACAACCTCTCACACTTATATCCCTTATACCCCCTTCCTACCAATTGTGCCATTTTATTTATTCGAAATAAAGTGGTACTAGAAATCATATAAAACAGGTCAAAATTTAGGGTACGACATCATTAATCACAAGGCAACACCAAGCAGAATAGTAGCTACCCAAAGTATAAACAATGGTAACTTATTTAACTATCAACTTGAAAGATGTACATACCTTGGATCAAGAACTGCACCAATAGAAATCAAAGTATTAGACTCTGACCAATACTTGTCATACTTCAACTTCCTTTAATTAGCAAGGGCCTGCAACTGAGGATTATTTGAGATGCTTGAGGGTTTATCAAGTAAAACCTTCACCCTGTAAAGCTCAGCCAAAAACAAATTAGCAGTAGGGTAAGATGTGCCACTAATAATTGATGTCACATCAGCAAAAACCTCCAAAAATTTGCAAATATCATGAACATCTTCCCAATCATTTGCATCAGGCAAATAACTGAGAAATACTCCATTTTCTTCAGCATATCTAGGCCATACTTCTCTGTAATGGTAAGCAGTGGACAACATCAACCAAGTTGAGTTCCATCTTGTCTTAGTATCCAACACTTGCATCCTGCCTTAAAGTTGCAACTTATCAACAAATTTCTTGAATACTTTGCACCTAGTTTCAGAATTCAGTAAACATTTGACATCATTCCTAATTTTATCAACAGTCACCTTAATCATATCAAGGCCATCCTAAACCAACAAATTTAAGATGTGTGCACAACATCTAACATGAAACAGTTTACCATCCAATGGTAGATTTCTCCTACCAGAATAATCTCTCTTCAATCTAGTAATGCAGTTATCATTGGCACTAGCATTGTCAACTGAAATAGAAACAACCTTATCCCTTATGCCCCAATCATCCATCACCTAATAAATTGCCTACACAAAACTTCACCAGAATGTGGTGGTGGCACATTCTTAAAAGATAAAACTCTTTTGTGAAGCTGCCATTTTGAATCAATGAAATGGCCACTCACAGCCATATAACCAATTTTTTGTTCACCAGACCACCACAGGTCAGTTGTAAGACTGATTCTGTTAATCATAGACATAGACCTTTTCATCTTAACTCTCTCATCCTCATAAAATGTCTCACAATCCAACTTAACCTGTTGTCTACTAATCTTTTTGTACCATGGATAAATTTCTTTAAGAAATTCATTAAAAATAACACCTTCCAAAACAGAAAAAGGAAATTCATGACCTAGAATCATATGAGCTGCAACTTCTCTAACCCTAGCATGGTTATATGTCCAAGTTGCCAAACTAGGAGTACTATCAGCACCTACATTTAACCTAGATTGTGCAACTTCTTTGTCAGTGTTACCTCTCAACCTCAGCTTTCTTTGAATTCAATTACCTAAATGTTTTTTACCATTAGAAGTACTTTTCCATTTCACATCATAAGTATAAAGCTTACCACACCATTTTCATTTCAATTTCTTGTTACCATCAGGCATTTTAATAACTACCATCTCAGTATGAACAACAGATTTCTTGGGACGAGGAGCTTTATCAAATGCATTTAGCTGGCTCTGTGAACTCTGAGCTGGGTCAACTGGAGGGGTTGGCTCATCAGCAGCAGTAGTAGTGTTTTGAGTAGTAGTTGTGTTTTGAGTAGTGTTTTGGGTGGTGTTGTCAGTTGGAAGTTCCAAATCAATCATCTCACCAATCTCTATATTTCCTCCACCCATTGTCTCCTCTTCCCCATCAAGCAACATGTTAATATCAATAAGATCATCCATGGTTGGTGGAGTCAATGAAGAATCTTGAAAAGACATGACACGAAATTAAATATCAATCAAACAATAATGGAATACAAAACAAAAACAAAACTGAGTAACTTAATACAACCTCAGCACGCAACACAACTTATTATTAGGCCAAAATAGAACCTCAGGAACCAAATGTACAAGATATAACCTCAAATCACAATTCTAGGCCGAACCCTAAGTAAGTAGAACCTCATCAAAACAATTTATTAATAGGCCAAAATCCAACCTCAGCAACAAAATTTACATAATAAAACCTCATATCAAAACCCTAGGTCAAAATTTTGTTCAAAATCAAAACATTTTAGGTCAAGAACGATTCCAAAATCAAAACTTTTTAGGTCAAAATTGATACAAAGTAGCCAACTAGTTGATACCTCAAACATGCATACAATGTACAGAATATCATAACAGAAATAAATAGTATAAAGTTTGGATACATTACACGAGCAAGATAGTTGTATTCTAGCTTTCCACAGTTCACACTTTGCCTCTAAAACAAATTATTCTACAAGAAAATCAGAGATAGAGATGATCGGGGATAAAGCCCTAGGAGAGGGAGACGAACGGAAGAGGAGAATATGTTGAGATGTTCATGTGAGTGAGAGACAAGAGAGAGTCAGAGAAAGTGTCTAAAAAAAGGAGAGATGAAAAAATGATAAAATCTACAAATTTTAGTATTTATATGCAAGCCCTACCAGTTACTCGTTGGATAAATGGCCCGGTTCTGCATGCTGGATACGGATACAAAAATTATCCATTACTATACCAAAAGCCATTTCGGTCGGTCCAATCAGTTGGCTCTCTCGGACCGGTTCCCGGTTTTTAAGACCCAATAACAGCCCTAATCTTGTGGCTCAATCCAAAGGGAAATGAATGTTGGTTTTGACCTGTGCCAAATACTTGTCTCTTCTTGTGGTTAGTACACTTGCACACAGAAAGACTTTCTCTTGGACTATCTGACAATGATACCATTTATTTTATACTTTAGGATAGTCTCTTCTTCTCCTTCCCACTTCTTAAATTTTCAAAACTTCTTCCTATTTCAAAACCTTCTTGTTTTCAAACTTCACATTTTCTTAATAAACCTTGACTTTGTCAAGTGATTGAGAAAATCTTTTCTCAATAAATGCTAAGACACATAAGCATAAGATAAACCTCATCAAACTCTTTTTTGTGCCTTTGTGCACTCTTCTTTAAGAGCCTTTTTTCAAAAGATTGGATATTAGTCTATTCTTGCAGTGATTCAAACCAATATACTTCTACACGATGCTGAGAAATGACTAACATTTTCCACTTGAATGTTGAGATGTTCTTGTGAGAAAGTCCAAGTTAAAGTTCTTCATATCAAGATGATGAAAATGCGCATTTCCTCATACTTGTGGGAAATAAGTTGAGTTTTCCACTCGAATACGACAAAATATCTTTTCATTTAAAATCAATCAACAAACAACCTAGCTTTTATAAACACAGATTTGCAAGTGGTTCCTGTTGGGTACAACGGATGTGAAGGGTGCTAATACATTTCCTTTGCATAACCAACCCCCATATCCAGATCTATCTTTTTAGCTTTTTTTGCTTTTTGTGGGTTTTGTTCGACCTTTTCCTTTTTCCCTTTGGAAACAATAAAGTTCAATGGGGACTCTTGCTTTTCTGAGTTAAGTTAATCATAGATTAATCTCAACGATTTTTCCCGCCACGATATGGATAGGTTCCCTTCTTGAAAGAATCTATTCAAGAGAAAGCTGATTGTTGATCTCAATCGTATTTTATTTCCTTTCTACAATGATTTAGTAAGTCAGCTTCACACTTGTTTGTCACATGTGATAGCTAGCACAATTTCGTATATGATTTTTAGTTGGTTGGGATGACATTTAGTCCTTTCCGAGGATCCCGTTATTCACTTCGAGAGTTTTATCTCATTGGTTGGTATGGCAAAAACTAAGGGGGAGGGGTGTCTATAATTTGCCATGTAGTAGTGTGGAATATTTGGAAGGTTAGAATGAGATTGTGTTTTGCTTCTATAACAAACGTGAAATAAGTAGAGGAGAGGAGTATTTTTGGCTTGAGAATCATATCCTTTGGATTCAAAAATAGCGGGTCGAGATCTCGACCAGGTGTGAAGCGTTGTGTATCTTTTCTTTTCCTTGGTGGTTTTGATCTAGTGTAGGTGTTCCAGTGAGATTGAGTTCTAATTTGCTCCTTCATCGGCTTGCAGATTCTTCGAGGGAGTCATTTTTTAGTTTATTTGTGTGATATGTTTGTTTCGTAGTATTTCCCTATTTTCTATTGTTTTCCTCTTTGTTGCTTTTAGTATATTTTATACTAATTAACTCTATTTTATATTTTATTTGGAATTTTTTTCTTATTATTAATATTTTTTTTCCATTAGAAAAAAGGTCTTCTTGTATATTCCTCATACGCATGGAAATTACATCAAGATCATTTTTATCTTTGAATTTTTAAAATATGTGATTGAAAAAAGTGTACAATTCTCAAATTAATTAATCACTAAATAAATAAATATTTTATATAATGATTCACTTTCAAAAAAATTAATAAAATATAATTTTGGAATTAAGCAAATATTATTTACTTGAATACATAAAAAAGTAAAATAAATTAAAATATAATTTTATTTATATATAAAATAAATTTTAAATGAATTGATTATGAAAAAAGTTAAATAAAATTTCTTATTTGACACATAAATAAAGATAATTAGATAAAGGAAATATATTAAAAAAAAATAGGTTCAATTACAGTTTTGATCTCTCAAATTATATGATTTACAAAATTAGTCTCTTTATTTTAAATTTAAATAGTTTTGGTTTCAAAAAATTGATGAGATATTAATTTTTTAATTTATTTTTGTATATGATCTTGAAGGTTGATCAGAACATGAAGTGGGCCAAGAGAAACGCCTGTGATGCTGGGTGTGTGAGATGAGGATGGGGGTGTACCAGCAAGGCACTCTGATGCTAAAGTAAGAATCAGGAGGGAGAAAGACAAGTACAAAAGTATGTGTTTCTTAGGTTGATTTGGAATATCTGACCCTCTCATTTGAGAGGGTTTTTATAATGCCCCCAGCGCGTGGCCAAAGGTCCCTATTTTTGGGGCAAAATAACTGTTTCCCGAAGAATAGGTAATTGCCAAAAACTAGTCGTTATGACGGGAAGAGGTGTCCGAAACTAGCCGTTGCCACGGGCAAAGACGCAGTTTCGGGCATGGTCGTCAGGGCTGTTTCTGGATGGTGGAGTTGTGCGGAACGGACAGGAATGTGCCGGGGAGGAGCAAATGACCCTGAGGTTCATTTGTCCGTATGTGCCCGGTGAAGGGGCAGAAAGGTAAATGATGCCCCATGTTGGCTGGACATAGGAAATTGGGCCGTCCTGGGATAAAAAATGGATTGGGCCATGTCTAGTCATTGGTCCAGTCCGGAACAGGAGCCCCCAAGTCGTTGCTCCCTAGCACGGGAGTGGTGACTTAAGGATAGCTCGCAGTACCGGGGAGATCTGGACGGAGTTGTCGTTTGTCGACGAGGTGGAGTTGTTCCGAGATGCCCGGGGGATTTAGTGCCCGCGGGAGACGTAACGTTGTTTGGTGTGCCCAGCGTACGGGGAGACCAATGGTTGAGGTGATTTAAAGCGATGAGACGCCACGTGTGCCTTGAGCCTTGTGCAACATTAATTGTGTCATGATGGCTAGGCTAGGGTCATGATGATGCCCCTAGCCGCGCGTGCTCGTGCACGTGCCTTCAGAGCGTTTATAAATAGAGGGAGAAGCTACTCATTTGGGCTTTTCGCTTCTCTCTCCTCCTTCATTTTTCTCTCAGAGCTTCCAGTCCGTCGCCAACGCATCCGCCGTCGCACAAAGCTCCGAGCAACCTCTTCGACTCTTCAAGTCTTCCCCGACCACGTAAGTCACTCATTCCCAGCTTTGTTTCTAGCTTTTCGGAGTTCCATGGTCGATCAAGTTCTTCCCCGTTAAGGTGTTCTGGGTAGTAGGCCCCATTCTCCGTCTTTGCTCGGATGCGATATGGTCCTTCCCAGTTAGCGGCGAGTTTGCCTTCTCGAGAGTCCTTGTGGTTCCTTCTCAAGATAAGGCTGCCCTCTTGGAATTCTCGCCGTATCACTTTGGCGTTATGCCTGATTGCACTTTTCTGCTTTAATGAGGCTTTGCGGAGAGCTGATCCTGACCAGACCTCTTCGACAAGGTCGAGCTCTTCCCTCAGTGCCTCGTCGTTTGTTTCCTCGTCCAGGGGTGATTCAGTCCGCCTGGATGGTATGTGTATCTCGATGGGGATCAGTGCCTCAGTCAAGTAGGCCAGGCGAAAGGGAGTTTCTCCGGTTGAAGAGTGGGGAGTTGTGCGATACGCCCATAGGACGGTGTGCAGCTCTTCGACCCAAGCTTTCTTCGTTTCGTCTAGCCTCCGTTTGAGGCCTCGTAGGATTATCCGATTTGCTGCTTCAGCTTGCCCGTTAGTCTGAGGGTGTTCAACGGATGCGAAGTGTTGTTTCGTGCCCAGTTGAGCGACAAAATCCTGGAACTTCCTGTCCGTGAACTGCGTCCTATTGTCTATGACTATTGATTGGGGAATGCCAAAACGTGCAAGTATGTTTCGCTTGTAGAAATGAAGTATGTTAAGGGCCGTTATTTTGGCCAGAGCCTCTGCTTCTATCCACTTTGTGAAGTAGTCAACGCCTACTATCAAGTACTTGTTCTGGTTTGACCCTACTACGAATGGCCCCAGGATGTCCAGGCCCCACCATGCGAATGGCCACGGGGAGGACATAGCTTTTAGCTCGTTAGGCGGAGCCAAATGCATGACCCCAAATGCATAACGAAACAGGGAAATCAGAGCGATCGTAGTTCCTCCTATTTTAAGGGAGGAAAAAAGATGTTTTGGTGTCTCGTTCAAAGCCCAAGACAGAGGCTAAACGGAGTATTTATGTCTTGTTCAAAGCCCAAAATTGAAGCTAAAAGGGATTTGTATCTTGTTCAAAGCCCAAGATATGAAGCTAAAGGGTTTTGGCTGAGAGAGAATTTGTCATCTCTAAAGAGAAACTGTTGATGTTTGTGTGCTTTGATCAAAGCATAAGTTTGATGCTAAAAGGTTGATTGACTCAACCAGGGATTTCTCTATACAAATCCTAAGAGGAGGCTATTGACCCAACAAGAGGGTGTTTATTATTTGTCTCGTACAAAGCCCAAGATAGAGACTAAAAGGGTTGACTCAACAAGAGAGTACTAACAAGTGACTGACTCAACAAGAGAGTGCTTTTATATGTCTTGTACGAAGCCCAAGACGGAGGCTAAAAAGATTTGACTTAACAAGAGAGTATTTTTATCTGTCTTATACGAAGCCCAAGACGGAGGCTAAAACGGTTGACTCAACAAGAGAGTCTTTTATACTCAATAAGAGAGTGATTTGTTGTCTCGTACAAAGCCCGAGATAGAGGCTAAAAGGAAAGTGACTCGACAAGAGAGTCTTGAAAAGTGATGGACTCGACAATAGAGTCTGAAAAGGTTAAATCCACTAGGGGGAATCATTTACAAAGCCTAAGAGGAGGTTGACTTCGTTGAGGAAGGATCATTATATAAAACCTAAGAGAAGGTTATCCTTCTGCCGGGGATTCTTGAGATCCCGAGGCAGGTCCAAGAAGGGAATCAATCCTTGAAGGGGAATGCAAAAGGAATTGATAGATCAGAAACCTTGAGGCTCTGGTTTGAGATAGTGTTATCTGACCCGGGTTGGGGAATTTTGGGAGAAGGACAGGGTTTTAGAACCCTCAAGTTTTAACTCGGCTGGAGATTAATCCAGAATCCGGGGTTTCTCCTATGTTTGAAAGGTGCTTGAGAATGTCTTTGAGACTCAAGGGAATTAGACTGTCCAAGTCTACTGGTAGAGTTTTATCTTTTGTATGATGCCCAAGAGGAGGCTGACTCGTTTAAGGGATGAGTATCAACCCTAAAATTGGTCTGAAGGTCTTGACTCCTTTTAGAAAGACAGCTCTAACGAAGAATGACTAAGTTTTGTCCTATACCTTTAGGAGGTCGTGAAGGTCCTTGTACGAAGCCCAAGAGAAGGCATGAGAACTTTTAAGAAGCCGAAAGGTCCTTGTACAATGCCCAAGAGGAGGCGGGGATGCTTTTAGGAAGCCTGTGGGTCCCCAAACCAAGAGAAGTTCAAGAAATGCAATTCACAGAGAAGAGATCATTCCAGGAAAGTTCGAGAATTTGGAAGAAACTCAAGAGATGCTATTCACGGAGAATAGATCAACTCTGGGGAGTAGAGTTTCTTTGACAATTTCTAAGGGTGACAGTCTGAGAAAAGGTTCACCGAGAATACTGCCTTGCTATTTGTTCCATATTGTTTAACCCCAAGAGAAGGGAAGACTGTATCTGGAATCCTATGGGGGATCTAGTTTTGTTTGTATTCAAGAGTGACCAACAGGCTTTACCTTGTTCTAGACGTAGTTGTCGGGGAAAACTCTAAATAACTATACTAGTATTACACAGTTGATATATGACACGTATATAAAAGGATGTGAAAGAAGACTTATAGTGACACAACCCCACAATACAGTTATATATATATATATATATATATATATATATATATATATATATGAAAGCGGATAAACACTTACCCGTTGTAGAGCTTCCATGTTGTTTTGTTAGTTGTTCAACAAAGAAATTGATGAAAGTTTTGATAACAACATATATTTGAATTTAAAATCAAAGGAGAAAGTGTTTTGAAAAGATTGTTGGGGCTTACAGCTCAAGGAGAGGCCCAAGTTTTAACGATGATCGCACCGTTGTTTTGAAAACCGTACAGAGGGACTTATACAATATGTGAGGCCCAAAAAGTTTTTATGTACAAGGGGGTTGGATCTTACACTCTATTAGGGGCCCAAAGATTTATTTTTGTACAAGAGATGGGACTTACAACTCAAGGAGAGGCCCAGGGTTATTTGTTTGAAAACGGCGATCGCGCCGAGGTTTTTGAAAACACAATGGGACTTATACAATGTCTGAGGCCCAAATCACTTTGGTTTCAAAAAGGGGTTATGTCTTACACTCTATTAGAGGCCCAAAAGTGTTTTTTAAGAAAATAAATGGGTCTTATAGCTCAAGGAGAGGCCCAGTTGATTTGATTTTGAACTGGCGATCGCACCGAGATTTTTGAAAATGTGTTGGGACTTATACAATGTCTGAGGCCCAAAATGGTTTTGGTTAAAAAGGGATTGGGTCTTACACTCTATTAGAGGCCCAAAGAGTTTGAAAATGAATAAATATGGGTCTTATAGCTCAACGAGAAATTAATTTTTCAAATCATTAATAAAATAATATGAAAAAAATAAAAATAGGAAAAAGTGATAAAAAAAGAGGTATGGGGCGAGGGGATTCGAACCCTAGACCTCTCGCTTGCTAATACACACAAACCAGCTGATCAATCACTGGGGCGCAATGCCAATTCATTTAATATATGGCAATGGAAAAATATATAGCAAACTTGGTTGGTTTTCTGAACCATGGCGCCATGGTTATCTTCGTCATCAAGCTCAGATGCGTGAAGCTCTCTAACTCATTCGTTTCTCAACCATTTGTCATGATTAAAACACCAATTTCATGTCTTTTTGAACAAGGAATATGATGGCAATATTCAATTTTGTTGAAATGGATTGAATCAGAACATAACAAGTTAAAACCTGAAGAACCCTAAAATTTGCATGAACTCAAGGAAATCCTATATATGAATTGTAAACAACAATTGATTGAGGGGAAACACTCAACATATGATGACAAGCAATTGGCAAAAGAATCATGTGAGGAAATATGCATGAATCATGTTATGAGAGTTTTGAGGCTTACCTTGATGCAAGATGAAATGGAATTCTGCACAGATGGTGTTCCAGAAGTGATTTTATGATCCCTACAGCTTCAATGGATGTTGTTGAGTGGATTGCAAGCCTTGGAACACTTTGAAAATCTTTGGATCAAGTTGGAGGAATCCAACTGCAGAATGGATGCATAATGGCTTGGTTGAAGAGTGATTTTGAGCTAGAGGTGTTACAGAGATGATTTAAGTGTTTGAACACCTCATATACATCATATGTGATGTGTTTGAGCAATTGGATTGGATTGTTTAAGGCTGCAACTCAAAACCCGATGGTGGTTGCTCAAAAATAAAGAAATTTGGCACTTAAGAGAGAATGAGAGAAAGCAATGTTGTAAGTTGCTTTGGTGTGGTTTGAATGATCAGTTGGAACCTCTATTTATAGGTGATCAACTCTTGTCTTGGAGGAATAGTGAATGGCTGCAAGATCAGATCACCTTCAAATGGATTGGCTTGGCATAAATGCCTCTTGCACTAGGTGTAACAGTTGCCCCAAATAGATCAGCTATGCCTTGACTGATTCCACATTCCTCAGTCATTTTAATTGTTTTTTATTAGGGCATCTTGACTACAAGTGATCAGAATCTTGAAAGTGCACTATTTGTATTAAATTGCCTTTGAATTCCATGTATTTGTTCCACTATTCATCATGCCAAGGGATGAGCTTTGAAGCATTCTTGGCCTAACTTATCAGGTTGGATCAGATGCATTGTGATCAGGTTGGATACAGGTGGCATAGAGATCACAAGCCTTGACTCAGAAATCGTGTGAAGCAAGAAAACTTGAAAACTGATTTTTCAAAACAGTTGTAGCAGCATGACTTTGGGCATGGATTTCTCTTGGCTCAAGCTGAGTTGTTTCATGCCAATAAGTTCCTTGGATTGTAGGCAACATGTATAACAACTTTGATGCTTATATCTTGAATTGATTCAGCTTGCAACTGTGTGAAAAAATCCCACAAGTTTTGGTGTTTTCAACAAAATCTGTCTTGGACAGAATTTTGTCTTTTTGAAAAAGAGGGATTTTCATGTTTTTAGTGATTTTGATCCAATCATAACTTGAAATATATGAGGAATTGGAATGAGGTGTAGTTGACACTTTTAAAATATGCCATGAGAGCTACAAATCCATCTTTGGATCAGCCAAAATGGTTGCTTGGATCACAAGTTATGATCCTTGGAAGTTGGTACCCTAGCCACTTTGTTCCATAACTTAGAAAATTTCTAAGTTTTTTTATGGTTACCCCTTTTACAAGTTAACCCGCTTTTCTTGATTTTTCTTGATGAATGATGATTTCAATCACACATTAACATCATTTTAGGGTTAGGGAACCATAATTGACCCAAAAAAACAAAAAGTCAAACTTTGACTTTTGGGCACAGTTGAGTTTTTATCAGATGAATTCCAAATTGTGCGATCCTCTATGAAATCAAGTCCTTGACCTAAATCAAAATTGATGGATTTATTTCATAGGTGTTATAGGGTGTATTGAATCATGTCTCAAGGTTTGGGAGCATGTCCTGGTCAAAAGTCAAAGGCACAGTTGACTTTTTCTTCAAAAACCCTAACTGTGGTTCTGATGAACTTGAAACTTGTGCATCAAGCTTATTGGATCAATCCATTGTTGTAAATGGATCAATGTGGTTTATTAGAGACCCTCAAATCATGTCTTGAGGTCTTGGCTCATGCTTTGTCCCAAAAGTCAACTTAGGGGTGAATTAGGTCAAGAAACCCTAATTCCTGATTTTTGGTGAATGCATCCCCTGAGGCTAAATTGACTTGATGATTGGGTCCATGAGATCCCTTGGAGTATTTTGGGTTATGCTTTGAAGCATTGGCTCATGCCCAGATAAAAATTTTCATCTGGAAGCCCTGGTCGACCAAAACCCTAATTCGGTGACACTGGCGATCTTGAGGCTTAATCCACTTGGAATGTTGCAGCCTTGTGCTTGATCCTTGATGTGGGAGTCCTCTTGATGCATTGTGGATGTTTGATAGGTTTAGACAAGTTGAAGATTATGTCATTCCTTGATTGATCCTTTGTCTAAGAGCTCTGAGAGGGCTTGAAACCCTAATTCTTAGTTGTAGGGAATGCTCAACAATTCTTGAGGAGATTGATGAGGCATAAAGGTGCATCCATATTGTGATGATAATTTGCACAATGATGGGAGATCTTAGTGGTCAAAATTTGGGGTATGACAGATGCCCCTATTTAATCTTCTTGGACCCGAAGGTGTGAATGGCGAAGGTATTCGGGCATTCGGGGTGCAAGAGAATTTAATATCGGAATACCCGAAATTTTGATGGTGGTTATGAATGGCAGTTTGCTCATCCATCTTCTTTTGCTAAGCAATGATGCTTAAAAAAGGTAAAAACTTCCCCTCGATCCTGGTCTTCAACCAAGGAACTGGTCTTAGTTTCTGATATAAACTTCCCCTCGATCCTGGTTTCCTACCAAGGAACTGGTCACAGTTTCTGATGTAAACGTCCCCTCGATCCTGGTTTCCTACCAAGGATCTGGTCTCAATTTTTTATGTAAACTTCCCCTCGATCCTGGTTTCCTACCAAGGAACTGGTCTCAGTTTCTGATATAAACTTCCCCTCGATCCTGGTCTTCTGCCAAGGAACTGGTCTCAGCTTCTGATATAAACTTCCCCTCGATTCTGGTCTTCTACCAAGGAAATGGTCTCAGTTTCTTTTGTCAATAAACTTTATTGACAAGGGACATTATTAGTAGCGGATTTCCTCAAACTTCTCGCCGAATTTTCCTGGGGAGATACCATTTGTTGACTTTACTGGGGAAAGCAAGTCTCTTGAAAGACTGCTTTCGCTTGGGGATATTACGTCACACTTTTCCCGAGGTCTTCTCGGAGAAATGCCATGTGATGTAATCCAATTTTGAGGTGCTGATGACTTCATTAACTTTGACTTTCTGGAGAGAAAAACCAATGTGTTGTTGAGAGTCTTTGGTTGTGAGGCTTTCTCTGGGGATTTTCCTTAATCCGGGAAAGCGAAGATATTATCTCCAATGGTGAAGAGTGACGTTCATCGACGGTCTTCTTGTCTTTCAGAGGTTCAAGTTATCAAAGTGGTCGAGGACCAACTTCAATCCAGAAATGAACTGGAGGAGAGATTGTTCAGACGCAACACCTCCTGACAAGGACAGAACTGACAACTCGGGTGACAAGAGGACTTTTAGCACTAGGGGACAAGACCGACTAGAATGATAGTGATGCAATATAAATATGAATGTAAATCAATAATTCATGATGTATGTAAGTATATACTGACAAAACTTATACGACATACAAACTAGTGGATGAACATGACTGGATACTCGGCCACTGCAGGGGGACGAAGAGGTATCCCTGATTCAAGATAGCAATTCTGCCTTGCTTAGGAGAAATGATCCTCGTGGGGAAAACCGTTGGTCGGACTTAGGAGGTAAGAACTCGACCGGGGGATATCAGATGGGAAAATCACATCTGATACAGTTGATCCTTCGTTCAGGCGTACTGGTTTAGAAGAAGTACTTTGATTCTGCACTTTGAAGCACGATTACTTCTGGAGAAGCGATCGATGTTCTTTCGATGTTCAACAGTCAAAAGAAATTGCCATCTTTGTTTTAAAAGCAGAAAAGTTGGACAAGTAAATTCATTTTTGTTTTATTTCAAGAATCGTTAATCACTTTAAAACGTCGTTCTGTAAAGCTAAAACAAATAAGAATTGCAAACAAAAGCACAAGGGCTCAAATTTTATTGATAGGATGGAAATCAGCCAAGCGTGTGATTCCATGGAGTATTTACAAAGTTAGAAAATGGTAATTTAAGGGAAAAAGGCTACATTGAAACATAACGACCGTTATCCTTCTACTAACTTCGAATTCGGGACATCCTGAGCTTCTGTCGAAAATGACCCTGACTGGAGTTTTCTGATGGATGACATTACTGTTGCTGAGAATTTACCTGTGTCAGACGTAGTTACTTGCCATGAATCCCTAACTTTTGCTTGGATTGTACTTTGAGATTTCCAATCTACCGGGATGATTTTTGATCATGTCTCTAATTTTTGCCTGGACTGCCCTTTCGGGTTTTCAATCCACCGAGACGTTTTATTTATTTATTATTATTTAGGCGAAGTATTTCTTGACTACGTCAACATTTGTGTGGTAGGCAAACTCTTCTCCATCCATGGTTGCAAGTCTCAAGGCACCGCCTGAGAAAGCTTTCTTGACCACATATGGGCCGTCATAATTCGGAGTCTATTTTCCCCGGGAATCAGTGATAAATGATTGTATCTTCTTGAGCACGAGGTCTCCTTTCCTGAAGACGCGAGGTCGGACCTTTTTATCAAACGCCTTCTTCATCCTTTGTTGATACAACTGACAATGGCATAGAGCCGTTATTCGTTTCGATTAGGTGCAGATAACGACTTCTTCTGCTCCTAGGTCCTCGGCCAAACGTAGAACGGCGAGGAAACCTTCATACTCAGCTTGGTTATTGGAAGTAGGGAAGGATAAAGGGAGTGATACCTCGACGATGATTCCCTCATCATTTTCCAAGATGATACCTGCCCCGCTTCCTGGTGAGCTGGATGCTCCGTCAACGAAGATGGTCCACTTGCACGCCCCGCAGATGGGGGAATCTGCGAACGTCATCTCTGCGAAGAAATCGGCCAATGCATGGGCCTTGAGGGCCTTTCTACTTTCATACTGAATCTCGAACTGGGATAGCCCTAATGACCATTTAAGCATTCTGCCGGCCATATATGGTCGTTCTAGTATATGCTTTACGGGTTGATTTGTTCGGACCACGATCGCGTGAGCCAGGAAGTAGTGCCTCAGTCTTTGTGCAGCGTTAATGAGGGTGAGAGCTACCTTCTCTATTTCCTAGTATCTCAGCTTTGGTCCATGCAATGCTTTGCTTGTGAAGTATATAGGCCTTTGCTTGTCGAGCGTTTCATGGATAAGAGCGGCGTTAACGACCTCGGTTGCTACGGCGAGATAGTGGTACAGAGTTTCGCCGTTATCTGGTCGAGAGAGGACTGAAGGTTCTGACAGTGCTCGTTTCATATGGAGGAGAGCCTGGTCACATTCCTCCATCCATTCAAACGTTGCCTCCTTGCGGAGGAGTTTGAAGAAGGGCAGAGCATGCTGGGCAGACTTGGCCACGAAACGAGACAAAGAAGCGAGCATCCTGTTGAGGGATTGGATGGACTTCTTCGAGTCAGGTGTTGGAAATTCATAGAATGCCCTGCACTTATCGGGGTTGGCCTCGATTCCTCGTTCTGTCAGATAGAAGCCAAGGAACTTGCCCGCCCGTACCCCAAAAGTGCATTTCTCTGGGTTGAAATGCATCCGGTATTTCCAGGCCTATTCGAAGACCTTTCTTAAATGGGCTATGTGATAGGTTTCCTCATGGGATTTCCATATAGACTTCGAGCATGTCGGCTATTTCTCCCTGGAAGATCTTGTTCATCATCCGTTGGTAGGTTGCACCGGCGTTCTTCAAGCCGAATGACATTACGTTGTAGTAATAATTGACTGATTCAGTCATGAAGGCCATGTATTTTTTTATCACTTTTTTCCATTGGTATTTGATTGTAGCCCGAATAGGCGTCCATGAATGATAATAGTTTAAAACTGGCAGAGTTATCAACAAGTTTATCAATATTGGATAGGGGGTATGCATCTTTTGGGCATGACTTATTAAGATCAGTATAATCAACACACATACGCCACTTTCCATTAGATTTTTTGACGAGTACAACATTTGACAACCAAGTGGTGTACTTGGCTTCCGAAATAAAGTTTGCCTCGAGGAGGTCTTTTACAGCTTGTTCTACAGCCTCCGTTTTCTCCGGAGACTCCTTTCTCCTACGTTGTGCTACTGCTTTGACGGCGGGGTCAATTGTGAGTTGATGGCAGGCGACAACAGGATTTAAGCCGGGCATTTTCGCGGCACTCCAGGAGAACAAGTATGCGTTTTCTCGGAGGCAAGCTTTGAGTTGTTTCCTCACTATGTCGGGGAGGCCGATCCCTATCTTTACTCCTTGCCGAGGATCATCACCAAGCAGGATGAGTTCGAACTCCCCATCCGGAATCGGGCGCATCAGATGAGAGCAGTTGCTGGTGCTGGTCGAGGCGGATTAGCTGCTCGGGCAAGTCTGGTCCTCCTTTTGATCATCTTCGGAGAAACGGCTGTCGAGGTCGATGGAGTCGACGCGCGACAGTGGCTTGACTTCCTCTGAGCTGCTGGGCAAGGCTGGCTTGCTGGACGTCTTTGGCTTGGTGGCGATGGTGTTGAGTCCCTTGGTGGCCGCTTCGAAGCATCTCCGTGCAGCCTCAATGTCCCCGTGTAAGGTGGTGATCATACCCTTCAAAGTTTAGTACTTCATTTTGAGATGGACAATTGATGGCACGACCACCAATTCAGCCAAGGTTGGCCGCCCGAATATGCACTGATAGATAGACGGGCAGTCAATTACCAGGAACTGAACTTTAATAGATCTGGCCGTCTCTGCATATCCAAAGGCCACGATCAACTCGACATACCCCTAGGGTTTTGTGACCGACCCATTAAAACCCTGTAGGTCAGAACCCACGTAGGGAGTGAGGTGCGATTCATCCAGTTGGAGGGTTGAGAACAACTGCGAGTACATAATGTCGACCGAACTGCCTTGGTCGACTAAGATCCTGCGAACATCAAAATTTACCATCTGGGCTCTTACGAGCAGTGGAATACTTGAGTTCGGGGCCCCACCAAGGAGCTCTTCCTGGTAGAAAGAGATTGGGATTGATCCTTTCTGGGCCTTGCCGAGTGTTGTAACCTTGTTGGAGCTCGTGCTAAGTAAGTGCTCGAACTTTCTTTTCACGAAGCCCACGGTAACTTTGTTGAAGCCCCCTCCGGAGATGACCATGGCGGAGGGGAAAGTTTCCGATGGGCTATGGGCAGCGAAATATGCGGTAGCGCTGAGCTTCTCGGGAACATAGAAGTCCTCTGGTCGTGATATACTCATGGCGACTTGGAGGTTGGTCTCTTCTGAGGAAGGCACCTCTTCCTCGACTTTCTATGACTCTTGTACGTCTTGCCAGTGAGCATCCTTCTTCTTTGTAAACTGCTTCAGGTGGCCGTCCCTGATCAGTATTTCTATGGTATCCTTTAGGTGGATGCAGTCTTCGGTGGTGTGGCCGTGACTCTTGTGGAAACGGTAGTATTTTGACTTATCGACGTTTAGCTTGGCCGGTACCTGCTTAGGGAATCAAACCCCCGCTTGTTTAAAATCCGAGTTAGCACATTCGGAGAGAATATTTTCCCTGGAGACAGCCAAGGGAGTGTAATCATGGAAGCGGCCGGAGGGCCCTTTAATGTCCCGATATTCCCGGGGGCGGTCTTCATGTCTTCGGTCTCCCCGACGGGATGTCGAGGGTTCATCGCTTTTGGAGGCCCAGACACTTTCTTGATGGCGTGAGGCCCGGGCGGAGCTGGCCGCTTCTTTTTCCTCGTACTGAATATACGCATGCGCCTTGAGGAGGAAGGCGTCCAGGCTCTTTGGAGGTGCAAGGCTAACAACTTTGGAAAATTCTGAATGGGGGTGAAGTCCTCTTTCGAGCAGAAACTTCTTCATGTCATCGGTGGTAGGGACTTGCACCGCTTCTTTATTAAACCTCTCAATATATGTCCGGAGAGGCTCATCCTTCCCTTGAATTATGGCCTCAAGAGAGGCTTCGGTCTTTGGATGGCGGCGTGATGCCGTAAAGTGTCTAGAAAACATTCTTCCCAGCTGCTTCCACGAGGTGATGGACTCCTTGGATAGTTGTTTGTACCAGGTCATTCCCCCTTTCTAGAGCATGGTAGGGAATAGACGGCAGTTGATTACGCCCCGAACGCCAAGGATAGTCTAGTAGCGCATCGATGTTTTCGATGTGCTCATCTGGGCCTGTCGTTCTGTCGTAAGTTCCCAAAGATGGTGGTTTCTCCAAGCCTTTAGGGAGGCGTGTAGCCAGGATCTCCTGGGACAATGGGCTGTGGGGCTTATCATCACTGCTGGAACTGGTCCCGGAAGGGAAGTGGATGCTTCGCTCAGTGACGTGGCGGCGACTTCTACGGGGAGACAATGTTCGTGCCCGGCCCTTCGATCTGACCGGGGGTGAACGTTGGTCTCTCCGAGTTCTCTTGTTACCCGGGGAATGCTGGTTTCGCAGGAAAACGTGGTCACGCTTCCGAACAGCATGAGAATCTGGTTCTTGGCGCACCCGACGATCACCTTCCCGTCGGGGTTGTGGACTTTTGGATCGTCGGCGATCTTTCCTTGGCTGAGGGGATCTTGGTCGGCCAGACTCTTCCAACGCCCTAATCCTCTCGTTTTGTTTGAGGATCAAGAGGTTGGTCTTGTTGATTGCTTTAAGGAGGGCCACCACGACTGGGTCGGCGTTGGGTGGAGCTGGAAGGCCCTAGAGGGCAGCGCGGGCTGGTCGTCAACACGGTCAGTACGAGTTAGGGAGGGAGACGTAGTAGCTCCGTCTCTCAAACGACGGGCGTCTCCTCTAAGGAAGGATGTAGATCCGTCAGCATCAGTTTTGTTGACGGGGAGAAAGGAAAGATTGTGAACATCTTGGAAGTGATCTTGGCAAGCCATGATCGAAATCTTGGACAGAGAGTTGTTTTGGTCTCGAATCTGAGGTGGATGTTAAGACGGGGATCAAGTTTCTCACAGACGGTGCCACTGATTTTGAAGGCTGATCAGAACCTGAAGTTGGCCAAGAGAAACGCATGTGATGCTGGGTGTGTGAGATGAGGAGGGGGTGTACCTGCAAGGCACTCTGATGCTAAAGTAAGAATCGGGAGGGAGAAAGGCAAGTACAAAAGTATGTGTTTCTTAGGATGATTTAGAATACCTGACCCTCTCAAATGAGAGGGTTTTTATAATGCCCCTAGCGCGTGGCCAACGGTCCCTATTTTCGGGACGAAATAACTGTTTCCCAAAGAATAGGTAACTGCCAAAAACTAGCCGTTATGACGGCCAGAGGTGTCAGAAACTAGTCGTTGCCACGGGCAAAGGCACAATTCCGGGCACGGTCGTCAAGGCTGTTTCTGGATGGTGGAGCTGTGTGGAACGGGCAGGAATGTGTCGGGGAGGAGCAAATGACCATGAGGTTCATCTGTTCGTATGTGCACAGTGAAGGGGGCAAAAAGGTAAATGCTGCTCCATGTTGGCTAGACATAGGCAATTGGGTCGTTCTGGGAGCATAAATGGATTAGGTCATGCCTAGTCATTGGTCCAGTCTGGAACAGTATATATAAAGGTTTATAATAGGTTTATATACGATGATTTGTCATGTTTCATTAGGAACTTGTCAATTAAAAAATGAAAACATCCTTAGTTTTAAGTTCAAAAGTATGAGAGAGAATAAAAAATTGTTTAAATTCAAAATAGAGGGATTAATTTTGTGAATCAAATAAAATAGAGTGGTCAAAACTGTAATCAAACAAAAAAAAATTAGACACAATATTTTGAAGATATGATATTCAAAATTTTCTTAAATAATAAATTAATTAATATAACAGATGTCTAATTCCAAAATATTTAAAATAATAAAATTACACTCACCTCTTCCGAGGTCTTTAAAAATAACATTGACACCTCCCTCTAATTTTAAAATATGTACTAACTTCTTTCAAAGTCTATTAAAATTAAAATGACACCAACATCTTACTCTATCTCTTTAATTTTTAGTGACAAACAAAAATCATATTTATAAATGGTTTTTTATCTTTCATTAAAAATATTAAAAAATCCGTTGGTATATATATATATATATATATATATATATATATATATATATATATATATATATATATATATATATATATATATATATATATAAGCTTAAGATAAATTAATGCATATTTTAGAATTTAACAAATCAGATAAATGTAATTTTCCGAAAATTTATTTTATTCTCATCAATTGAATAAATCCCACGCGCACAAGCTTGCAAGCAGACATTATATTAGTGAATACAATCTTCTCTCCTCTGAATTTTTTTTTAGATAAAAACAACTATAATACATAGTTATATATATAGTCAATCACAATTTAGAATGAGAGAGTGCAAGAGAGAGTTAGAGTGGACCTACGTGAGTCATAGGAGAAAGAAAGAAAACAGTCAGTCAGGCACAAAGAGAAACAGAGGTAATGAAATTACTACTTGCTATTTCACCAATTTCCCAGAAGACATCAAATCTGAAGAGATTGAAAGGGCTATTTCAAAATTTGGAACTCTAGTAGATATGTTCATACCAAACAAGAGGAATAAAGAGGGGAAACGTTCGGATTCGCAAGATATACAAAGATAATAGAAGAATGGAGACTAGAAGAAGATTTAAAGAACACATGGTTTAGAACATACAAACTATGGGCCAACATATTAAAATTTGATAGAAGCGGGAGAAACATATATGTAGCACAAGAACTATGGTACAATCGAAAACCAACATATAACTAGTTGGAGAAAAGAAGTATGCTTGGTAAAAAGGAAGTGAATCGTGGTTTGAAGAAGAACTTTCAGAATTCGGTGAAGAAGAGTACGCATGGATATAGTTATGCTCAGGTGGTTAAAGAGAGCATGAATGATAAGGAAATCCCGATTGGAAGGAAGATAGAAGAGGAAACTGAAATAGCGAAGAATGAAAAATATGGCATTAGAATGAATCAGGAAGTCGGAAAGGATTCGTGGAAGGGTATGAGTTATAATGCACTGGAGAAATACATGAAATAGGCAAAGAACAGATTTGTGGAGAGAGTTCAGAAATATGACGAGGCTCCTTTGTTACAAAAAAAATGAAGCAAGAAGGAATATTCTCATTATAAGTGATGCCTATTGGTGGAGAAAGAGTTTTCTTAACAGTGCATGAAGAGGAAGACATGATGTCTCTAATAAGTGATGCCAAGGAAATTTTTCAAAAGTGGTACGTGAAGATTGAAGAATGGTATCCTGAGGCGATAATGAGGGATATATATATATACATGAATTCAAATTTATGGAACTCCTGTACATGTGTGGAATAGAAATTTCTTTGAGACAGTCTGCATTTTGTTGGGAAGTATGATATCCATTGATAAAGCTATAGAGGAGAAGAAGTAATTGGATTATGCCTGATGCTTAATGAGAACAACGTCCATGGTAACTATTGATAAACTGGTGAGAGTAATGATCAACGACCAAATTTTCTTAATCAGAGTAGTGGATGAAGCATTTACAATCCGACTAAAGATATCAGATAGCAGTATAACACATAGAGAAGAAACAAATGAGGAATACGAAGAAGGTCCTCATGAAGAAGATGACATGTCCTTCCAGTTACTAGATGAGGAAGATTATGCGAGAGATCAAGAGTTAGACGAAAATTACAAAGCAATAATGTCAATAAATGCCGAATCATTTTTCAAAAAAAGGGACTTAAATGAAAAGGTGACGATGGTTAATAAAAAGGTTTACAATGATGAAGCCTGGGGTATAGCACAGGGTGTGGGACCATCAAGGGTAGAAGGAAAACAAAAAGACATGATAGTTGAACAATTACAACTGAATAAAAACTGTCCAACTCAAGTATTCACGTAATATAAGAGATGCTCACAAAAGTATAAACCCTAATACTCAATAACAGTAGTGTATGTTTAGTGCCTATTCTAGGTTAAATCCATCCTATTTATATTACTAAACAGAACTGGATTTGGGGTTCAGAATCGTAGCAATTCAGCTCCACAGAATCTGCAACTTATTCTTCTCTAGAATAGTTTGCAACTTATTCTCAAATGTTTGAAAATTCCTTAAGAGGAAGTTAGTTTGTAAACAAAAGTGTTCATAGAAACATAGTAAATGCAAAGTTCATGCAACTTTTGAAATCAAAATCATTTTTTTGAAAGATGCAAAGCATAAGTCACTAGTCAGAACACAGTGGTTCAAGACATCAAAATGAAGGGTAAAACAAAGGTGTAATGCCAAAACAAATGATCTGCAAAGATCTTCAGGAGTCAGTTTACGCAACCTTGCTGTAGTGTGCTTTCAAAATAACCTTGCTTTAATTAGGTCTTTTGAAGGTTATAACGTGGCCTGGTTCACGGTTTAAGAATCAAAGGATAAAGGCTCAAAGTTTATTTGTGCCCACCCAAACTTCGTGATGATCTTCGATCCTACGCTCAATTAACTCAAACTATGCACTAAAGTTCCCATAGGTTGGAAATTGCACTGATGATAGTGATGTTGATGGTTCAGAAGTCAATGGACTTGAGATGGCCGTCACTGCTTCCTTACAACTTTTGGTCGTCGTACAAGTTTGTTCTTATTTCTCTTTGTATAAGGTAAGGTCATGAGCTTCCCATCTTTCTTAGCTTTTGCCTTGAAAGGGACTCGACTCATCTTTTGAGTAAGGAAAGTGATTAACCAGCTTGATGATTACGGTGAACCATCATCGGCGTTTGACTTGAAAGACATCTTCGACACTCAATTGCTGTGCGCGAAAGAAAATTTATGAATGCAAACTTTTGTTGAAAGGTGTCTTGCAAGAAACTCTTGTATTTGAATGCACAATCAAGTTAACTGAGAACTACCCTGCCCCAGGTTAAGATTGCGTTTTTTTTTGTAAAGAAAGAAACTCCGACTTCAAAGCTCAAAGGGGTTGACGAGGGTTTATCTTCCTTATTTCTCCAGTGTTTGGGAATTGAAACAATTCCTTACATCGTCAGCAAAGTTTTGATTTGAAAGCATACCAACAACAATTATGAGTAATTTGTTTTCATCATCCTCCCTCCAATCTTTGCATAATCAAGAAGAAAAGTGGGAAAGAGGTAAAATATTTTTTATTTTATTTTTTAACTTTTTTTGAAAAGAAAGTATAATGATGTAAATAATGGACAAAATGAATTGAATCAAAAGTTGCAAATGCTTATTTCATTAATCATGAAAGTACAAACACAATTCGAATGCAAACAACTAGTACAAATAAAGAAAGTGCAAACAATAAGAAACGTGGCTTAGTGACTAATCAGAAACAAAGATGAGCTGTCTTGTCTGAAGCGCTAGATTTTAGGGAGATAATTTGCTGAAGTCGACTGAAGCTCACTTGTCGTGCTCTGGTATAGGATTCGTCTGGACATTAGGATTGGTGTCACGAAAGTTAATGATTCCGACCTTAATCAAGTCACGCACTCTAGCCTTTAGTGCATAGCAATGTTCCAAGTCGTGGCCGGCGGCACCTTCATGGAATGCATAGTGGAGATCAGATCTGAATCCATGTGGAAGTGGATCTGGAGGAGGAGGCAAAGCCTTAGTAGTAATCAAACCTTTCTGAACTAGACTAGGATATAATTTAGTGTACGTTATTGGAATAGGATCAAAATGATTCCTATTCCGGTACTGATTCTGTCCAACAACCGGACGTTGAGCAGCTTGAACCGGTCGTGGAGCGCTAATCACGGGAGTAACAGCAGCATCAGCAGGGTGATCAGCATAATAAGGTTGGGGACGAGGCCTTCTTGTTTCAAATATGACAGCATTAGTCTGATCTTCTCTCTTCTTCGGGAAGTTCCCATAGGATTTCTTCGCACCATTAGAAGATTCAGCAGTTTTTGACACTTTACCTTTCTTAAGTCTTTCCTCGAGTCTTTGGCCAATAGTAACCAAATCAGTGAAATTGGAGGAAACACTACCAATCATCTTCTCCCAGTAGAATGGAGACAAGGTGTCCATAAACAATCCAGTTAATTCTTTCTCTGCTAGAGGAGGTTCAACTTGGGAAGCGAGTTCTCTCCAACGCTAAGCATATTCCTTGAAAGACTCTTTCTCATTCTGAGACATATTTTGAAGCTGGCGGCGATCAGGAGCCATGTCGAGGTTATATTTATATTGCTTCATGAAGGCATTAGTAAGATCCTGGAAATAGTTAATGTTGTTCTGTTCAAGATTCATATACCATTTGAGAGAAGCTCCACTCAGACTATCTTGAAAACAGTAGATAAGCAACTTCTGATTCTTGGCATGAGCAGCCATCTTTCGGGTATACATGACCAAATGAGCTCTTGGACAAGAATCACCTTTGTACTTCACAAAATCGGGAATCTTGAATTTAGCAGGAATAACAAAGTCAGAAACCAGGCATATGTTGTCTGCGTCCACATTAAAGAAATCAGTACCCTCAATGGCTCGGAGTCTGTTGTCTATGGTCTGAAACTGTTCACGGACAACCTCAGGTTCAACAAAGTCTTCACGGTCTTCACCCTGAGCACTGGCAGCATTGTACTCATAGAGAGGGTTCTCAAAAGGAACCCGAGTAGTCTGAACTATAGGTTGAGGCTCGGCAAAAATAGGAGCTTGAAAAACTGGTCCAGCAGTCTGACCAACCATACTAGTAGATGCAAGAGGTGGTGAGGAGTTGTGTGGCAAACCAAACTCTGGCCAAGTTGAAGGTGGCACCTGAACAGGCTGAGGATCAGCATTTGAAACTTCCTGAATGACAGTCCTTTGGGGTTGCTCTCCTCTAGCAATCAAGACTTGAAGCATTTCAGTGAGCTTTGCCATGCTTGACTTAAGGTCGTCGATCTCCATTCGAATCTCAACATTGTGTGCTTCTTGCTCTGACATTATGCGTCTGTAGTTAGCTCTAGTCCGATATCTGTGTCGAGGAATCAGCTTGACGACTCACAGGTGACACTGGAACATATAGACAGCTGGAAATGAGTTTCTGGATAAACGGATGCAATGTAAAGATGCAAATAATATGTGATGCAATGCAATGGTTTCAAGGAACTTAAGAGCAGGTTGCAAACATTTCAGAAAGACTGAAAAAGTTTCATTTTATAATCCATGATTTTATTGATTTTGTAAATGAAAGAACAATTGAGTTCCTTGAAACCAAAGGGTTATGCATGAATGTATGGATGCATAAACATAGGTATACACATATACAGGCAAACAAAGGCCTAGGCTTAAAGATCACGAGCATGGAGCCAAGGTCTACCCATCCCAAAAGGTATGTACTATGGTTTTAATTGTACCTGCAGAACGAGTTCTACAAAGTTCCTAGAGTCTACGTAAATCCTTCGGATATTATCGGCCTACGTGACTACTCACGCGGGTTAATAATATTCTCAAGATAAACTCGTCTGAGTTAGTATCGCGTAACAACCATTTGGGACTACTCCCTCATAGCCATCGCACTACGTCCTAAAAAGTCCAAGTAGGGGTAAAGGTAACTACGGTCCTCAGTCTTATTGACATTTATCGGAATGAGTGACATCAATACGACTACTCGCATCAGACATCAATCATCCCAAAGGGCCCTCGACTGAGCGTGGTCATCATATGCCAAACTCTGTCAGGACTACTCCCAACAGTTGACTATTGATTACACCACAATCCTATCATATGTGTGCTCTCAAGCCCGGGTTAGGACTTATCTCACAATGTAATATCCCAAGCAAGCAGATACTAACAATTACAAGTACAAGTATATAACAAATAACATAATAAACAAGTTAGGGGGAACCCTCTTATAAAGTCCCCAGTGAAGTCGTCATTTCTGTCGCGGTGAGAATCGGATATCAAGCTATTGATTAACTTGAATCATAATTCTTAATTATTCACCACCGGTCTTTGATTTACCCAAAGGAAAGGTTAAAGAACGAAAAAACCTAAGAGATCTAAGATTCGGGGGTTGATTACCTCTAGGGAAGGTATTAGCATCCTAAACGTCTGTAGTACTCTACAGGAACCTCTTGTTTTATTTGTGTTATTTATTGTTTACTTGCTAGGGTTTATGCTAAGGAAAAGACCTAGGGGTTAGTATCTAAGTATACTCGCCAAAACATCGCATCTTGTGCCTACGTATCCTAACGGGAATGGAATCAGAGTATTCGTAGTTCCCCTCAAAGGGGGTGAGGAACTCTTGACTGTGGTCAAGGTTCCAGTGGGTAGTAGCATCTATGGCAAGACGCTACATGGAGTGTGGCGACTCCAACGTTGAAGCTGAGTTATAAGGGAAGAAGTGTTCGCGGCGAAACACATGTAAAGAGTGCGGTGACTCCAATCCTAAGGCTAGGATAAAGGAAAGAGGTGTTCGCGGCGGAACACATGTAAAGAGTACGGTGACTCTAATCCTAAGGTTAGGATAAAAGAAAGAGACCTAGAGTTAGGCTAATATGTGACATGGCAGTCAACAACGGGACCTTTCCTTTGGAATTTGATTGAGAAAAGATTTTTTTAATTTTAAGAGAAAAATACTCGACAAAAAATCGAGGTTTGAATTACGTGATGGCGATTGCAAAAGGCAACCTACTTGAGAGAAATAGCCACTTGACGTTGGATCAAGAAAAAGTTAAGTCGAATCCTAGTCCCTAAGGGGGCTCATAGTAAACGAAACCGTAATCAAAGTAAAGGTGCAAGTGTGTGCATTAGGTCGATGGCGATGCTAAAAAGCAGTTGACTTACAAGTTGGGGTATGGCTTGATATGTGGATCAAGAATGCTTTGGGTTTGGTTGATTGCGATCGTAGAAACAATCGACTTACAGGGTTTAAAAAGGGGCTCGATTATTGAATCGAGAATTGTTTGATATTTTTGGAAAAAAAAGGGGTTTAATATAGTAGCAAGATATGAGCAAAATAAAGTAAAGCAACAAAATTATCTTACACATCATGGGAATTGGGATACATTTTTTGCCAATGGGGATAAGAATGAGCGATAAATATACAATCCAAACAAGCAATAATTCAACAGTAATTAGCAAAAGTTTTAATCCAAACTTAATAACCAGATTAATAATAAAAACGATATCAATATTCAAATCTAAATTCAAACAAGATTAAGATCAAAATTGAAACAAAATTAACATCAAGAATTAAGAAAAAATGAAATCAAAATTATTCGAGAATTAATAAGAGAATATCGCTAACGTAAAAGATGCGATCATCGCAATAGGGATTAAAAGTGATGCGAAAGGTGCGAAACTACCAAAATATATTTAAATAAATCTTAAACATATCGATGTTGGATAAAAAATTAGCACAAATTGAAAAAGGAAAATTGCTACCCCGTAAGCGGTCATCGCAAATTGGATCAATAAGCCACTACATAATAAAAAATTAAATTAAGACACAAAGTTGCAAATCGAAACACGAATTGGTTGGTGAACAACAAACGGATTACCGCTAGACCAAACCACCGGACGTGTGCACAAAATCGAAATGCAATGATAATCAATTTAAAAGAGTAAAATAAAAATCAAATAAACCGATAAAAATTAATCAACAGCTTGCTACACTTAACGTGATCATCGCAACGTGAATCCAATTGGTGCGGATCTAAATTTATAAAATAGAAAATGCATAGAAAAAGTAAATTTAACATGCTAAAAATAATAATTAATAATGTTGCTAACGCAAAAATTGCGATCATCGCAACCGGATCGAACCAAAATGAATGCCACGCATCATGCACATCATTATACAAATAGCGTATCGACATGATTCGATCCAAAAAAAAATCTATATATATATATATATATATATATATATATATATATATATATATAAACTAACAGCATAGAAAATATATGTATAATAAACTAAAAAATTTTACAAACTTTATATATTATAAAAACTTTGCCTTAAAACTTAACGTGATACTTAACAAAATATATATATTATAAAACTTGTTTTAAAAACTTATTATGAGAACTTGTTATATATATATAAATATTATATTGTTATGAAAACTTGTTTTTACATATTATGCTTATCGAAAAAGAAAAAAATGACCAAAACAGTACCAGTCATGCATATATAGGTATATATGTATAAAACCAAAATATCAACCTGATAAAGCAAACACACAGTATCAAAATTGGGAAAACCACAAGAAACAAAGCCAAGTATAGCTGCAAAGACAATTTCGAAATGTGAAGGTACAGAGTGTGATCGAGTTTCAAAACGTGAAGGTACCTAGTGTGAGTGGCTGCCAATCTCTCTAAGTCGTACGCGTTTTTTTTCCCTTTTCATTTAGCAACACAACAAATTTTTGGGTCAAAAATTAGGGTATGACAGGTTGGTGGGCACCCAATTGACAGTACCAATTCTATGCAGAATTGCATACTTCACACCGAGTTTCCCAACTGAAAGTTTCCCATTGTTAGGCCGATGCTTCACAGTGTTGCAGGTGATCTCTTGACATATTTAGTCATCAGTGTCTTCACATTCAGGCTGGGATTCTTTAGATCTTTCCAGAAACCTATTAATCACGGTGGGGGAAAATGTCACAACATTACCTCTGACATACACTTTCCGGTTGGTTGCATCATTACAGTTGTCAGGAATGTTTACTACAAATTCCTTTACTAGCCTCTCATAGCAGCATCCAAGTTTAGTGTCTGTCCTCATTAGCCCAGTGTCATTAATCAGTTTCACCACTTCTTGGCATTCTAATGTATCCTTCCCTAGTTCCCTTTTCAATTCTACTTTTCTTTGGTACATATATGGTCATTTGTTTACATACTCAGGAGCTTGGAAATAGATATTATCCAAGGGAACTTTAGGAATACCGACAGTCTTCTTTTTAGCAACTGGATCCTTTAAACGTATGATGTCCTGAACATCTCCTGTAACATCATATTCTGACTCAGTGTCAGACTCAGCCTTTCTCTTCTTGGATACAACCGCAACCTTCCTCCAGGATTTCTGAGGTACAACCACATATTTAATATTTCTTCTGATAGTAGTGTTTTCAGTATCCACACTTTTACCTTTTCTTCTCTTCAATCTCTTGACCACACTAGGATTGAGACTCTTAGCAATGATCTCATCATCAGAAGGTAAACCATCAACATTGATCACCTTGTTAGTTACTTCTTCAGTAGTAGCCTTTAATGCCTGTTCTAGTGATTCCTCTAGAGATAAGGATATTCAATTATCTGGTCCACCATTTTTCTCAACAGATTCAGCAAGGGTGTGAAGGTTCTCTTCTGACATTATATTACCATCTCCTTTATCAGTATCTCTGTCACACTTTTGTTCAGTCACCTCCTCCGGTTCCACAACATGAGTAGAGGTGGTTGGCATAGTCCCATCAATATTCAGTCTACCCCCTATATTTAATTGCTCAGCTACTATTTTCCTTATTCTCTTATCTGTTTCAACAATTTCTTTCTTACTTCTAGGATCAAAAGAGGCATCAATAGTTTCAGAAGCATTACCTACAAGGAGATTCCTGGACCTTCTTGCAAGGAATTTCTCAGGCTTGCATGGAACCATAGATAGGGGAACAACATTGATCGCATCTCTAGTAAACACCTTCCCAGATTTTGCCCTAGCAGCGGATGGTGTAACGGTCTCCTTCATGCCTCCTCCTTTTGACGATTGTTGTTGAGATATCATAGAGAGAACAAGATTGGATTTTTCTTCACACCGGGAGAAAGAGGAGATTGTGGATAAGAGAACAGAGAGAGCGGTTTAAGTTGATTTGAAATAATTGATTTTGAAACCCTCCTTTTGTTTGTTGGGAAAATACACCTTCTTGACCAGTATCCTTACAAATTAATTTCTTTAGACCCCTAGTTATGTAAAGCCCTAATTTACCCTTCAGCTTCTCAAACTAATTTTTAAGGACATCCAGAGTGCTCAAGTTGTCATGGGATAATGTCACAACATCTTGTGTGACATTTTCCCTTGTTGACATCTGCCTCATTCCTGTGCACTGAAAGCGACTAATCATGATAGCTAGATAATCATTCTCTGTAGTTGGGTCAATAGTGGCCACATAGGCACATCTCATTCCTTCAAGCTCATCTATCATAGAAACCTTATGAAGAAGGTCCTGAATCCTTGATATGGTCTTTTTGTGTGACACCTTGGTTAACCTCCCAATCTCCCATTTATCAATGTTCAACTCCGAGGGAGATTTCTGATGCTTCCTAATTGACATTGAAGAGCACTCTGTCTATAACAAAGTCCATACATAGCAATTATTTTTTGATCTGGCACCCCTCATGATAACTTTATTTTTATCATTGACAGCCAAATATTCAGATTTTGTAAAGTTAACCTTCAGGCCTTGGTTACAAAGTTGACTAACAATAATTAGATTAGCGGTTAGTCCTTTGACATACAGTATGTTGTCAAGTCTAGGTTTCCCAGCATGGACCAATTTTCCAATCCCTTTGATCTTTCCTTTGGGTCCATCTCCAAAGGTGACATAGTTGGAGGAATGAGGCTCTATATTCACCAAATAGTTCTTGACACTAGTCATGTGTCTTGAATAACCACTATCAAAGTACCACTTTTCTTCAGTGTACCCTTTTTGCGGGGAATGAGCTATTAGAGCCACAGACTCATTCTTGGAACTCCTTTTCTTTCTAGCATTACTAGCCTTAGGATATCCATGTAGCTTGTAGCAATAACGTTTAATGTAGCCATACTTGCCATAATAATGACATTTCCAATCTTGTCTCCTTTTACATGGGGTATGTTTCTGATGCCTGTACTGATGTTGAGACATTCTGCTAGACATCTTCTGTCTTCTTTTGGTCTGATTAAGGCTGCATTCTAGATCTCTTTTCTTGCTTAACATTACTTGATCATTGTAACAAAGTCCTCTGACATCTCCAGCATTCCTCCTAACCTGTAGTATCTCATTTAGTATATCAGAACTGCTGTTGAGCATCCTAACATTTTGGTTACATTGTCAAGTTTGGAGTTAAGCACAACAACTTCCTCTTCAAGATCAGAGATGTCACCAAGATGTTTTAATCTTTCAGCCTCAAGGAGCACAATAATCTTATGTTGATCTTCTCCTAGCTGGCAGACCTCAGCACATCTCTTATAAAGCTCATTGAAGGATTTGATTAGATCATTATATGATAGATCTCCAATTTCTGATTCTATATCAGAGTCAAATACTCCTGTAAGAGCAGAAACCTGTTTAGGTGATTCTTCATCACTTGCAGAGTCATCTTCAGACCAAGATGTAATGAGGCCTTTCTTTTCTTTCTTGAGAAAAGTGGGACACTCATATTTGATGTGTCTATATCCCTCATATTCAAAGCACTTGATCCCTTTTCCTTTCTAATCTTTTTCTTCATACTTAGAGTTTCTTCCAAGATTATTCCTTTTATGGTTGTTGAATGACTGAGACTTGACATTACCTCTTGATTTCCCCTCTATCTTCTTCAGTAATTGACTGTATTATTTTCCTAGAAACACAACAGCCTTAGACATCTCTTATTTGGAGTTTGTCTTTCCTTCATCATGATCAGACACTAAGGCTAAGCTTTTCTTTTTGTCAGTCTTTTCATTCAGTGCCATTTCAAAAGTTTGTAGAGAACCCATGAGTTCATCTACCTTCAAGGTGTTTATATCTTGAGCCTCTTCGATGGATGTCACCTTCATGTCAAACTTCTTAGGAAGAGATCTTAGAATTTTCTGGACAAGCTTTGCTTCTGGAATCTTTTCTCCAAGATCACTTGAAGTATTGGTAATATCCACAATATTCATATGAAATTCCGAAATACTCACATCCTCCTTCATTCTCAAGTTCTCAAACTTGGAGGTGAGAAGTTGAAGGCTTAAGGATTTAACTCGAGAGGTTCCTTCATGAGCAGTCTTCAAGATTTCCCAAGCATCCTTTGTGACAGTGCTGTTCTTGATAAGCCTGAAGATGTTCTTGTCCACACCATTGAACAATGCATTCAAGGCTTTGGAATTACCTTGAGCAGACTTATAATCTTCATCACCCCAGTCTTCCTCAGGTTTCAGCTCATCAGTGATATTCCCATCCTTGTCTATGGTCTTTGGTTGATCCCACCCTTTAACCACAGACTTCCAAGCTTTACCATCCATGGACTTGATGAACGCCACCATGCGCACTTTCCAATATTCATAATTAGAACCATCAAGTATGGGTGGCCTATTTAACATTCCTCCTTCTTTATCCATTGAACCAGAAAGTATCGTCCCTGAATCTCACCCAGATACAGAGCAAGATGCCCGCTCTGATACCAATTGAAATTATGGTCAAGAAAATCTCTAAGATGTCGGACAAGATGTCATGACACTTGATCTCTGCTTCTCACACAAAGGATAATGAAGAACAGAATACAAACAGCAGAAAGTAAACAACACACAAGAATTGTTAACCCAGTTCGGTGATCAACAACACCTACGTTTGGGGGCTACCAAGCCAGGAATGAAATCCACTAAGTAGAATTGGTTCTAAGCTAAACTCCACCGTTTACAACTTGACACCTAGAAACTACACGTGCTAGATTTCTACCTAAGACACTCCTAGGTATGAGACCCTTCTCAATTCCCTTTCTATCACAACAGTGACTAAATAATTACAACTCAATAAAAACTGTCCAACTCAGGTATTCACACAATACAAGAAAGGCTCACAAAAGTACAAACCCTAGTACTCAATAACAACAGTGTATGTTCAGTGCCTATTCTAGGTTAAAGCCATCCTATTTATATTACTAAACAGAACTAGATTTGGGCTTCAGAATTGCAGCAATTCAGCTCCACAGAATCTGCGACCTATTCTTCTCTAGAATAGTTTCTTCAATCCTAAGTTTGCTAAAGTGTCTCCACACTTAGAAATAACATATTCCTTTTAGAATCAGAATCTCTGATTCCTCAATATCGGATGCCACCTAGGACAAATTCACATTCCTATAAAACCTAGAAATCAGATAACAGTTATTCCAAACTATAACAGACAAAGATGTTGAATAAACATGATAGGACATCTTGTCTAACAACTTAACCTGCAGTCAGTTCAACATGTTAGGACATCTTATCCAACATCTTTCTGTTAATTTAGTTTTACCAAAATTGATGCCAACCTCAAAGGCTTTGACTCATCACAATAGATGATGTTGGGCTGAGTCGGTCAATAGTAGATACCACAGAGGCACAATTAACTATTAATCCATAAAATTTGGAAACAGACCCAAACATAAGTCAATTTGAAAGCCCAGAAGATGTGTAAAAGGGGACTATATCTGCAAGTCAACATAATGGAACTGAAAGGGTGAAACTGAGAGGTGTAAAGGAGATCCAAATCGACGATATCCAAGCGGTTAACTACATGGAAACAGGCAACGATATACAAGCATCTAGGAATGCCCAATAAGAGAAGATATTAGTTAATGATGTAAGTGGAAATGGATTTAAAGAAAGAATACGGAGGAGAAAAATCATAATGAATGAGAAAAGAAAAAAGGAGAAAATTAAGGAAGAGTATGATAAAGAGAAAGAACGAAAAATGTTTCGAGGAAAATTGGGTATTAACCACTCCATCTCAAAATAATCTCATCAATAAATTAGATGAAAAAGGTTGGAAGTTCGTACATGGTGAAGCTAGATAAATTGCAAAAGGGGTGTGAGACTTTGGAAATGAAATTGGAGTAGTTAACATGGGAGAGGAAGGAGAAATTCTACAGCAGTTGGTCTATCATGAGAAAAGAGATAGGGAGGCAAAAAGTAAAAATTCAGTGGGGGAGGAAATAAGAAATGAGTTTAGGGCGGAAGTACAGGAGAAAGATTATAGTTTTCATGAAGATTGTTAGTTATAATGTGAGAGGTTTAGGTGGGGTAGCTAAAAAGAAAGAAGTTGGCCAATTAATCCGAAAACACATCCTAGACATGTTAAAGCATCAGTTGGTAGATCAGGTGGTTTATTGATGATGTGGAATCCAAAGGTATTTAACAAGTTAAATGAGATTGCAGGAGATAACTTCATCTGTGTTGAAGGTATATGGGGGAGTGAAGGTATCTCTATGAGTATAGTAAATGTATATGCTCCATGTGAGGCTAGGGAAAAATAAATTTGTGGAGAAAGTTGATAGAATTAATTAGTTTAAAACCAAGAGAGAAATGGTGTGTTTTGGGAGACTTCAACATAATCAAGTCGGCATCAGAACGAAAATGAGTCAGTGAGATACCTAGAAGGTAGGAAATGAGAGAGTTTGAGAATTTCATTTCATAGGCGAAGCTGATAGATTTACCTTTAATTGGTAGAAGATTTACATGGTCAAACTTGGAAGGTTCAGTGATGATTCATATCGACAGATTCATAGTATCTAAGGGTTGATTATCTCAATGGCCAAATGGTTCACAATGGTGTTTGGACAAAGGATTATTAGATCACTGTCCAATTATCTTTAGCGAGGAATCCAAAAATTGGGGACCAAAACCTTTTCGGGTTCTTAACTATTGGAGCAAATTGGAAGGATACCACGATTTTGTGAAAGAAAGGTGGAATTCATATGAAATTCATGGGTAGGGAGATTTCGTTTTGAAAGAAAAAATCAAAATAATCAAACACCATCTTAGAGAGTGGAGCAAACAACATATGGCAAACCTGGATGCAAGAATAGAAGAAACAAAGAAAGTTATTAATGATCTGGAAGTAAAGGGTGAGCTAACAACACTTTCAACAGAGGAGATGCAAACAAAAAGAGAAGCTTTTATTCAATCTTCTTCACTGTCAAATTTGAAGCACAGTATATCTTGGCAAAAATCACGTGTGAAATGGATCAAAGAAGGAGACGCGAACACAAAATTCTTTCATAGATATTTGCTGAACAGAAGAAGATTTAATGAAATTAATTGTATTGAATCAAACGGTTTAAAACTGACAGAAGTACAGGAGATAAAGCAAGAAATAATCAACTACTTCTCAAAGTTATTTGTTGTTCAAACTGTCAACAGACCAGTAATGCAGAATGTGGCGTTTAAACAAATCAATGAGCTAGACAATACGTTTCTTACGACAGAATTCACAATGTAGGAGTTAAAAAAAATCAGTGTGGGATTGTGAGAGTTCAAAAAGTCCCGGACCAGATGGCTTAAATTTTTCATTCATCAAAGAATTTTGGGATGTAATGAAAGAAGATTTTTTTAGATTCATTATGGAGTTCCATCAAAATGGCAGATTTGTTAAAGGAGTAAATTGTGCATTTCTAATGTTAATTCCAAAAATTGAGAATCCGATGAAGCTTGGTGAATTCAGGCCAATCACCCTAATTGGACGCATGTATAAGGTATTATCGAAGCTGTTGGAAAACAGACTGAAGTGGGTGATTAAAAAATTAATCTCGGTGTGGATCGATTTTCGTGACCCAACCAATCCTGAGATGGTGAGATTCTCGTGAACCATGCTTGTGCCACTTTCGAAATTCTAATATTTATCCTATGATGCTTAAAAGGAAGGGGAAGGAATCTAAACTAACCCTGCGCGTAAATGTTTTTTCTACAAATGCAAAGAGATCTGGAATCGGGGGTCGGTTATACCAAGGGAAGCTATTAACATCCTAAGTATCTATAGTACTCTATAGGAACCTTTTGTACATTTTTTTTACTATTAGTTATCTTACATACTTAAGTTGTTTACTGTTGATTGGGAAAGTTTTAACGTATGGGTGCGAATGAGAATGTGAGGTGTTTTTTGGGAGTTTTTGTTTTATGAAAGGTGTGGGGACCTAAGGGTTTTTATTATTTAAAAGTGTGCTCGCTAAGATCTCGCAATCATATGCCTACATATTCCCAAAAAAGATACTTTGGGAAATCAGAGCATTCGTAGTTCCACCTAACTATGGGTGGAACTTGTATCTTGTTCAAAGCCCAAGATGTTGAAGCTAAAATGGTATTTGTGTATCTTGTTCAAAGCCCAAGATGATGAAGCTAAAAGTTTTGTGTATCTTGTTCAAAGCCCAAGATGATAAAGCTTAAAGTTTTTTTGGTTTTGAAAGAAAAGACAAATTGTCATTTTTTTAAGGGAGATATCCCACCTATTCATCACAAACATTTGAGAATAATAACATAAGGGAAAAAGCTTTGAACTTGGATGTTAAATAATCCTAAGCAATGCCATATCTTCCTTTATGAGTCTTTCCATGCTAAGTGAAATTCTGGCATATGCAGACAGCAGATGTCCTAACACATGTCAAGACATTGTGCTACATAATCATTTTAACACAGAGGCGCAACAGCAAACTAATACCTTGAATATCAGAACTACAGAATCACAGATGTCACGACATCTGATCCAACATGTTAATCAAGACTGAACTGAAAATAGCAGAATGATAAACAACACAGAATATGATGACCCAGTTTGGTGCAACTCACCTACATCTGGGGGATACCAATCCAGGAATGAATTCACTATTAGTAGTATTAATTTAGAGCTAAACTCCCTCGTTTACAACTCCTCACTTAATCCCTACCCAGTACAATTCTATCTAGAAATCACCATCTAGATAAGAGAAACCCTTCACAATTCCTAAATCACCTCAGTGATATCTAACAGTTACAATTTCCAGCAACTGCATTAATCTGTTCAATTGAAAGACATTTCTTCCAATAACAATATTCAGCCAAGACTCTTGACTAACAACAATACTCGGTTTTGCTTAAAAGCTTCAATCAAGAACAAAACTCAACTCTTGCTTCAAAGCTTCGACTGAGAACAATTTACAACACCCTATGTCGACCACATAATATCAAAAGATACATGGGTGACTTACAAACTACACAAGAGACTCTCAAAACCCTAAACCCTTATGTTGCACCAACGGCTTGTTGTTGCGTGTGCTATTTATTTTAGGTCTAGCAAGTCCTTATTTATAGACTCCTGCAGTATGGGCTTGGACTCTTCAATCAGATCCAATCTTCACGTTTTAAATCAGCTGCAGAATATTCTCCACAAAAAATAGGAACAAATCTCCAAATAGTTTCCTAAAAAGTATCCAAGATCCTTTTTATGAAATCCAATTAAATCTGCACTTTGTTCCTAATAAATCTCCTTGACCTGTGTATAATGATGAGGCATATCCAAAATATTCTCATCAAAATAAATATGTCAAGAGATATATAACAGCAGCACCTGCTGTACCAGACTAAGATGTCATGACATATGTCTTCGACATCTGTCATAACAGCAACACCTGCTGTACCAGACCAAGATGTCATGACATCTGTCATGACAGTTGATGAAGATGCTTTAACATCTTAATCAACATATTGCCAAGTATTATAACCATATCTGTATTGATGTCTGATCAACCATGTTAGGACATCTTACCCAACATCTTGCTGTAAACTTATTTTAGCCAAAATTTAGCCAATCAAAGACCTAACAATCTCCCCCTTTGGCAAATTTTGGCTAAAACAACCTTTGGATAACATATCCAGCTCCCCCTTATGGAAACAGCCAAAGAACACTACTACTACTTACTTCTCCCCCTTTTTAGCCATAATATGCCAAACCAAGCAACTATGCATTTAAGGGCAATCAACCAAAAGCAAGAAAGTCAGTAGCAGTACTCCCTCTGTCATACACAATTAGTCCTCCGCCTCAAGAGAAAACCCCCATGCAGTGGAACAACAGAAGCAACAGCAACACAAGCAGCACAAGCATTACAAATTATCATGCCCCCCAAAGTAGTTGCCTACAGCAAGCAACCACAATTACTCCTCTCCCTGTATTTAGAACCAGTGCTCCTTTGTAAGTAGAATACCTTGTTGATGAATGGAAAACATAAGACGCATCTTCATGTGTTCAAAAACGTACCCTTAGTCCAAACTATCTGTTGAACACAATCATCAACTCTCTTATTGCTTCTTCTGACAAGAACCAATGATCACTCACACATGAACACCATCATGCTACCTGTGAGGAAATATTAGGATCATCATCCTACCATAACAAACTCTTGGATTGAGATCAAAGCTCCATTGATTCCTCTCTTCCAGAAACTATCCATACACCACACGAATTCCTCTTGAATTCTCATGTATTGACCTCCTTGTTCCTTGAGACATAACCCAATTGAATCAGAATGCTTCACATTCCTCAAAGAGATGCACAGGGCCCTTTAGTTTGTTATAACGATGTCAGATATTGTATACATGCTCCAGAACTTCACAGCTGCCAAACTGATCCACTACTAGCATGACTTGCAGCAAGGGGCAGTATCCCCTTCACAAGATTTTCCACTGATCTTACCAAGGCCAACGACTGAGATAGATACCCTATAATCCAAGACAGTCATTCCTTCATCATTCTCCCGTATAATAACCCAGAATACCTCTGATCAACTGGTGAATATCCATATTCATACTTCCATGCAATCAACACATGATCCACTTCAGTCTTCTCCACACCATCCTCCCAAGGCAGTTCTTCTACTTCATCATTCTCCCGTATGACAAGATAGATACTCCTTAGACATGATGTAGCCAACAAGCTCCTAAACCCGAACTTAAGAATCCTCCACCAAGGATAACCAACCCAGAAAATGTTCAACATAAGTTAGGACATCTTTCACACATCATAGACACCACACACCATGGTTCTTGATATGCTCCACCATTGGACTTACTATCAGCATAGTAATCCAAACTGAAGATCTTCACACAACACTGCGCCACAAGCTTGAACAAAGAGAACCTCAGAAACCCAGAGAGAAATAAACTCTCAACCACCAAAAAGAAGGTAATCTTCCATAAACTGAGAACTTCTACCACAAGATCCAATATGAACCAGATCCTCCTTACGTTTTCAACCAACCACCCTTCTACACAAGAGTAATCAGTTTCAAGCATCCTACTTGAATGCACACTATGAAACCAACCAAATGCCACCTTTTGATTGATCTCACTCTTCTTCAGAACTCCCATAAGATACACTGATCCACCAATGAAATCAGATCTTCAAGTCACATGAACTACTTGCACCATAGCAAGACATCTTGGATCCACCAAGCCTCTTAGACATGTAACATCTTCCCATCCACAGCTCCTGCAAACTGCATGAGATAAACCTTTTTGAAGCATCCATAACTTCCATTCTCCTGTAAATCACTTTATCTTAAGCTGATGTGCCACATCACTAGCTGAGACTCTGATGTTAAGCTAGATGTCAAAACATTCTAATACGACATCCAACTGCTGAATTCAGCTCCTCCTTCTGCCACTTAGAAGAACCTCCTCCCTTTGCAGAACAAGAGTTCCATGCTTTCATAGACTTGATTCAATAGACAAGTTTGAGTAGACAACCTCCATCCTGCTTTGAAACTCCAAAGACTTTACACCTGCCACGTCTGAATCTTTAGAAGATAAGTAGTCCTAGACTACACCATAGCCATACCAAAGAATGCCACTTTCCTTAGTAGAGAAGACTGTAGAAAGTCAGAGATAACCGCCACTTAACTTTGACCTTCAAACTGAGCAAAATCCCATGCTCCCAAGTACCTAGATCAGAAATAAACTGATCCAAGAAGTAACCATCAAGATTATGATGTCTTAATCTTCATTTTTAACAGCATCAAAGTCCAGACCAGTTCCTTACCATGACACTCTCCAGAGAACACATGCTTCTGTCACACCCGACTGAAGCCCATTCTTAGGTCAACACCCAAGACTAAAACAGATGCTAAAGCGTATGCAGTACCCCTCTCATGATTCTGCACAAACTCTGATGATGAGATATTCCAACATCTTGTTGAACATCAGCAATTTTGATTATCAAGGATAATCAATTAAATAGCAATTGATCTTAAATCTTTGTCCAATAACCCTTCTTCACTGTTGTAGCTAAGCTCCACCAGATCACTTCATGAACACTTATCAAGTATTCAATCCTTTGCAAGTATCTTCTTTGACAAACAGTGTTGAGATACCAAGGCTGCCACCCTTGACTCAAGTAACTAAGATTCTCTCTGAATGAACCTTATTTACCTCAACAATTATGAACGCTCCAATCAGATTAGATCCACCCTTAGGGTTAAGAGAGATGAATCCTTCCTTGTTGTTTTTGGATGGTGAAAATAAATCACCTCCACTTTCTTCAGATTGTGTTTCAAAGAAACACCTTTTAGTCATAAGAATAACTAGAAGACTCCAGATGCACGAGTTAGATGCCTTTATGAGCGGACTTGAGAGAATTCTCAAGTATCTTTGACAACCTAGCCATTCAATAATTTATCAAACTCCCAGAGCGAGAACTTGATAAACTTAAACTCAACTCCTCTCCTCTTCAACTGACTTCAACTGCACCAAGAAACCAAGCTTCCAAGTACCAAGTCACCATGCCAGATATCTACCAATAACTCCCCTCCTTCCATCGCTCCCAACTTTGGAATAAAAGAATGCAAATATCTTCACATATAGAGGCCGAAGATTGAGATCTTCCACCAACTGTCTTCAGTAACAACTCTAGAATCCCATAATTCTAGAGCTCTTCCATCAGAAACACATGCAGCGGAACCACCAAGGAACAGATCATGCTTGCCCTAATAAGATATCAGAACATCTTACAAGACATCCCAACAAGAGAACTAGCCACTTCTCCTGTAGTTGTTGTAGAACCTCCTCAGCAACATGAACAACCAACGAGTTGTTACCTTCGATCCAGAACATCCATCTCATCCATTAATACCCTTGAGTATGTCTGAGTTGATTGATCTAATCTTCAAAACTCCTCCTTGTTTAAATGCCAGAAAGTATGTCCCAAAGATCTCATCCAGAACCAGACAGGATGCCTGCTCTGATACTAATTGAAATTCTGGTATATGCAGACAGCAAATGTCCTAACATATGTCAAGACATTGTGCTACATAGTCATTTAAACACAGAGGCGCAATAGAAGACCGATACCTTGAATATCAGAACTGCAAAATCACAGATGTCACGACATCTGATCCAACATGTTAATCAAGTCTAAACTGAAAATAGCAGAATGATAAACAACACAGAATATAATGACCTAGTTCGGTGCAACTCACCTACATCTGGGGGATACCAATCCAGGAATGAATTCACTATTAGTAGTATTAATTTAGAGCTAAACTCCCCCGTTTACAACTCCTCACTTAATCCCTACCCAGTACAATTCTATATAGAAATCACCATCTAGATAAGAGAAACCCATCTCAATTCCTAAATCACCTCAGTGATATCTAACAGTTACAATTTCCAGCAACTACATCAATCTGTTCAATTAAAAGACATTTCTTCCAATAACAATATTCAGCCAAGACTCTTGACTAACAACAATACTCGGTTTTGCTTAAAAGCTTCAACCAAGAACAATACTCAACTCTTGCTTCAAAGCTTTGAGTGAGAACAATTTACAACAGCCTATGTCGACCACATAGTATCAAAAGATACATGGGCGACTTACAAACTACACAAGAGACTCTTAAAACCCTAAACCCTTATGTTGCACCAACGGCTTGTTGTTGTGTGTACTATTTATTTTAGGTCTAGCAAGTCCTTATTTATAGACTCCTGTAGTGTGGGCTTGGACTCTTCAATCAGATCCAATCTTCACGTTTTAAACCAGCTGCACAATCTTCTCCACAAAAAATAGGAACAAATCTCCAAATAGTTTCCTAAAAAGTCTCCAAGATCCTTTTTATGAAATCCAATTAAATATGCACTTTGTTCTTAATAAATCTCCTTGACCTGCGTATAATGATGATGCATATCCAAAAGGGTTAAATATACAAACCCCCTGCAATGTTAGCGAGTTTTCAATTTAGCCCCTGTAATTTTATTTAAACACCCCTCTTAACATCCAGATTCCCTCACTTAGGCCCCTGATTGCCACATTGCAACAAAGATTTTTTCCTATTGCTTGCGTGGTAGTCCACGTGGCATTTTTAATATTTTTTTAATATATTTTTTTATTTTATTTTTTTTGTTTTTTTTTTATTTTTGTTTTGTTTTTTTTTAATTTTTTTAATTTTTTTTTCGTTTTTTTTAATTTTTTTTAAAAAAAATTCGTTTTTTTATATTTTTGTTTTTTTTAATTTATTTTTTTTCAGGGGGTTTGTATATTTAACCCTTAAAATAACAAGGACTAAAATAGTGAAAAAAATGAATACTTCAGTTTTTCTAAAAAGATAGATGCGCATTGTTATTTCTCTTCTTTTGTACTTCTGTGTAATTAATACTATTATCTATGTATTATAATTATTTAAAATAATTTTATTTCGAAAAAAAACTTAAATTATTCAGAAAATTAAATAGTGCAATACTGCACATGTATTGGAAATTGGAATTGATATCTTTGACGAAAAACACTTCAGAAAACAAAGCTATTAAATTTGATAAATTGTAAAATATTAAAAAAAAATTATAAAACCGATTATATTATCTCAAATCTCAAAGTTACCATTCATATCATAAGAGAAAATTGTGAATTGTGTGAAGCTTGTGCTTTGAACGAACACAAAAAAGAAAAAAGAAGATGGAAGCAAAGAAAGTTCCAGATGTGGTACTAAATTCAGGAAAAAATATGTCATCGATAGGATATGGAACAACGACTCCTCCTCCTCCAATAGCTTTGATTGATGCTATTGACATTGGCTACAGACATTTTGATACTGCTTTTTTGTATAATACTGAATAATTTCTAGGCCAAGATGTGTCAAAAGCTTTAGAGGAAGGCCTCGTTAAAAATCACGACGAATTATTTATTACTTCAAAGTTATGGTGTACTGATGCTCACCATGACCTTGTTCTTCCAGCTCTCAAAACCACCCTCAAGCAAGCATAATTCTCTTAACCTTTTTTTTCCTATTTTAAGATTGTTAGCGATATTTGGTTTTAGCCTCTGTAATTTTTTGAAAACGAAAAAACGAAAAAAAAATTAGGTCCAAAAACGAAAAAATAAATAAATAAATAAAACCGAAAAAAAAAATTAAAAAAACGAAAAAAAATAAAAAAAAAAAACAAGAAAAAAACGAAAAAAAATAAAAAAATATAAAAAATTAAAAATTAAAAAAAAATTAAAAAAATTAAAAAAATTTAAAAAAAAATAAAAAATATTTAAAATGCCACGTGGACTGCCACGCAAGCAATAGGAAAGAATCTTTGCCGCAATGTGGCAATCAGGGGCCTAAGTGAGGGAATCTAATTAAGATGAGGGAGTTTTAAAAAAAAAAACTTTGCTAGGGGCTAAAATGAGAACTCGCTAACATTGCAGGGGGTTTGTATATTTAACCCTATCCAAAATATTCTCATCAAAACAAATATGTCAAGAGATATACAACAGCAACACCTGCTGTATCAGACTAAGATGTTATGACATCTGTCATAACAGCAGCACCTGCTGTACCAGACCAAGATGTCATGATAGTAATACTGTCATGACAGTTGATGAAGATGCTTTAATATCTTACTTAACATCTTGCCAAGTATTATAACAATATCTGTACTAATGTCTGATCAACCATGTTAGGACATCTTACCCAACATCTTGCTATAAACTTGTTTTAGCCCAAATGTAGCCAATCAAGGACCTAAGACTAAGAGAAGGACCTTGACTTGGATATAGTATCAACAAGTGTGCCACTTACATCACTTAGATGAAAGAAAAGTTTTGGACCATGATAAGAGAAAAACTCCAGCTTGGATTTTGAATCAACAAGTGTGCCACTTACATCACTTATATGGAAAAAGCTTTTAATGTTTGATTTTGAATTGTGGTGTATAGAAGGTATATCTTCCTACAAAGATGATTCAATGTCTTATTTCTGGGGAGAAGTTGAATTATTTGAGTATCTTGTTCAAAGCCCAAGATGTGAAGCTAAAAAGTTTGTTTGTATCTTGTTTAAAGCCCAAGATGTGAAGCTAAAAAGTTTGTTTGTATCTTGTTTAAAGCCCAATATGTGAAGCTAAAAAGTTTGTTTTCATCCAAGGGTAACTAGGATTTGAACTAAGTTATAATTGAGGGAACCCTAATGTCTGAGCTGAGTCTAAACTAAGAATGAGGTGTTATAAATGTCAAGAGAAACTTAATATGAATAAGTACATGACAAGTATTTGACAATTATAGACATGAATTGAAAATGGAGGGTCTTACACTCTAATAGAGACCCATGTCTAAGCATGGTTGAATTGAAAAGGTGATGGGTATGTTGGTTCCTGGATTGGCTGGAATTTTGGTAAAACAAAGTATATTCAATGTTGATGTCAAGGTGTTGATGTTGCAACATTGAAGTCTTAACACTGGGCTGTGTTAAGTAATTAATTGCTGAAGTTGGATGTCTGATGTCACATAGGTGATGTTGTAACATCAGATATGCAGAATTAACAACAGCAGGCAGTGATGTTGTTAGGGTTGCGTATTAGCTGGAATTGTGGAGAGCAAGCTGTCTCATTGGATGCGAATATCTTGGGATAGATATTTGCTGCTGCATAGGAGATCTGTTGCAGATTTGTAGGAGATTTAAAAGGTTGAAGATTTAAAAAGATTTTAGGAGAAAATCTGTTTTAAATATTCAGTTTTAAATAACAAATCTGGGAGATATTGTAGCAAGTCCAAGACCAATTCAAGGAGCTATATAAAGCGCACAAGATCAAAGGAAAAAGTACATAAATACAGAGAGAAAAACAAGAGCAGAGGCTGAGTATCTTGAGTATTTTGTACGATTTGTATAACCAGAATTCTAGGGTGAATTGATGTGTCGTATTCTGTCCTCTCTAGAAGCTGTGAAGCAATAGAGAGTGGTTGATTGATCGAAGTTGTGAAGTAAGATCAAGGGTACTCAAAGTGGGTTCTTTGAGTGTTTGTAAGGGATTGAGTGGTGTTCTCATACCTAAGTGGTTTCTTAGGTAGGAAGTCATTAGTAGAGTATAAGTTTAGGAGATTGTCAACGGGTTGTTGAGTCTGTAAATTATATCTACAAGTAGTGAATTCCATCCCTGGCTTGGTAGCCCCCAGAGTAGGTTGGTTGTAACTGAACTGGGTCAACAATTCTTGGTGTTATTTTACGGTTATTGTTGTCCATTGTGCAGAGTGTATTGTTGTGACATCACACCTTAACATCATACGTCTGATACCAGAATTTCAATTGGTATCAGAGCAGGCATCCTGTCTGTCTCTGGGTGAGATCTAGGGAAGGTACTTTCTGGTGAAAAGATGGACAAAGAAGTTGGAGGATTCGTCAACAGACCCCCTACTTTGGATGGATCCAATTATGACTATTGGAAGCCAAGGATGACCACCTTCTTAAAATCCTTGGACTGCAGGGCTTGGAAGGCTGTTATTAAAGAGTGGAAAGCACCTGTTGTATGTGAGAAAGATGATGCTGGCAAAGATAAAGAAGGCACCTCAAAGCTAAAGCCTGAAGAAGAATGGACCAAGGAGGAAGATGAGCTTGCCCTTGGAAATTCCAAAGCTCTAAATGCCATCTTTAGTGGAGTGGATAAGAATATCTTCAGGTTAATCAATACCTGTGAAGTTGCTAAGGAAGCATGGGATATCTTGCAGGCTACTCATGAAGGAACATCTAGAGTCAAGATGTCAAGACTTCAGATTTTAACATCAAAATTTGAAAGCCTGAAGATGAAGGATGATGAGACTATTCATGACTTCCACATGAATGTTCTGGAGCTGGCTAATGCATCCAGTGCTCTTGGTGAGAAGATGTCAGATGAAAAGCTTGTTAGGAAGATCCTTAGGTCCCTACCTAAGAAGTATAAGATGAAGGTAACTGCCATTGAAGAATCACAAGACATCAGCAAGATGAGAGTTGATGAGCTCATTGGATCTCTTCAAACTTTTGAGCTGGGGTTGAATGAGGAAGAACCAGAAAAGAAGGCAAAGAGTATAGCCTTGGTGTCAACTGATGCAGAAGAAAAAGGAAAGAGTTCTGAATCGCAGGAGGATCTATCTCAGGCCATAGTGATGTTGGGAAGACAATTCAACAAAGTAATCAGGAGAATGAATAATAACTCCAGGCCTAATGTCAAGAACATGACTTCTGACACTAGCAAGAAGGATGAAGAGAAAACTGCCCAAGATAAAGGAGTTCAGTGCTTTGAGTGTGAAGGGTATGGGCATGTCAAGAAAGAATGTCCCACCTTCTTGAAAAAGCAAAGGAAGGGCATGACAGTTTCTTGGTCTGACTCTGATAGTGAAAGTGAAGGCGAGTCAGCAAAGCATGTGAGAGCTTTAACAGGAGCTTTGGTTTCTGATGATGATTCTAGTGATGGAGAAGTAACTTATGAGGAGCTAGCTTCTACCTATCAAGAGCTGTGTTTAAAAAGTGCTGAGATTTATCAAGAAAACAAGTGCCACAAGAAACAAATTGCTCAGCTAGAGAATGAAAAGACTGATCTGGAAAATGAAGTGGTGCTAGTTAGAGCTCACCTTGATCAAATGACCAAGTCTGTTAGGATGCTGAGCTGTGGTACAGACACACTTGACAAGATCCTTCAGTCAGAAAAAGCTGCTGGAGACAAAGCTGGGATAGGTTATGTGGCTGAGGATAAGGGAACTTCAGAAGAAAGCACTTCAGGTTCAAAGAAGGAAGTGTCACAACTTTCATCTCAACATCAGCCAAAGAAGCAGGATACTACCCCTAAGAAAGCTGATGTTTCACAACCTAAGAAGATTGAGAAGAAGACTGGTCCTTATCAGAAGAGAAAGCAGCCATAAGGAGCTAGTCAGTATATGCCTCCACAATACCACAAGAGCATGCAAGCTGCTCAGTTCAAACAGCACATGTCTCATCAGGTGTCTCAACATCAGGACAACTGGTATGGTTATGGATATGGATACACCAATGTTGTTCCTCATATCTATGGAAGAAGAAAGCCACACCATCATGGGAGATAATCCAGGAAACAACATTCTCAGCCTTCTTATGGGAGAAGATTCCAACAAAATAGAAGGCAGGCCAGTTATGGTAGGAGGAGACCACATTATGGCTGGCAGCCTAAGCAATCTCATCATGGCAGACGATTCAGAGATGAAAGGGTGAGATGCTATTATTGTGGAAGGTTTGGACATATGCAGTACTCTTGCTACAAGCTGTATGGATACCCTCAACCTCAAAACAGATGGAGAGAGTACAGGCCCAAAGTTGTTAAATAATGGGTACCTAAGGAGAAGGTGAAGTGCTTACTGGCTCACATGGCTGACAAGGAGTTTGAAGAAGGAACATGGTATTTTGACAGTGGGTGTTCCAAACACATGTCTAGATGTAGATCCATGTTTGCTGAAGTCAGTCATTGTCCCTCTCATGAGGTTATTTTTGGCAATGGAGAAATAGGTGTTGTTGCAGGAGTTGGGAAAATGAAAGGTGATGGTAGACCTGAACTTGACAAAGTTCTGTTGGTCAGTGGTTTAAATGCAAATTTGATCAGCATAAGCCAGTTGTGTGACGAAGGTTACAAGGTAAACTACACTAAGCATGAGTGTGTGGTTTCTGATGAGCATAACCAGATTGTTATGAAGGGTACCAGAACCAAGGATAACTGCTATCATTGGATTTCTCTTGAAGGAAATTCAACTAATGATGATCAAGTTGATGTTATAACATCAGACTATGACATCAGGAGGCTGAAAGGTCACTCAGAGTTAGTGAGTCCTGATGTGAATTGTTTAAAAGGAAAGTATTTGTGGAGGGAAAAAGTCATTGACACTCCAAATCAAGCTCCTTGCCTCAGACCCCCCTTTCCCGGTGGTGCAACATCTCGTTTGTTCAAAGCCCTGTTCTCGCAACGAATTAACTTCTTCGTCTTCAAGAATCAACCCTCACTGAAAAGAGTCATGGCGTCTCCATCCAAGAACTATGAGTGTCAAAGTTCCACAAAAGGAAGAGCTAGGGTTTCCACTGACGAAGTTTCAGCATTCGATCCTATGGACATTGAGCCTCTCTCAACCATTCTTCCTGAATCAGGTACTACGAGACCCACTAAACTAACTCCCAAGAGACCTGCTACTATCTTTAAGAATCCTGAAACAATGAAAGTTGTTACTAGCGTGTTATTTGGTGACAAACCTAGAACTACTAACCCACATCCACAAACTACAGAGGAAAGGGTAGATGTTGATAAGTGCATGGGGCAGATCGTGGACAAAGTTTTTGAGAAAGGACTTCCTATTAAGGGTATATCTAGATCCCTGAGACGAATGGCTGTTGATCAGGGTACAAGAGAAAAGAGTGACATGCAATCTACTGATACAAATCTTCACAGATTGGCGGTATCCGTAATCGAAGATGCTGAGAAGGAAGTTGAAGGTAATATTGAAGCAGAAGATACTCATGTTAAAGGGGATGTCAGAACATCGCCTATTAGGGATGATGAGAATACTCCTGGAGGAGAAAAGAGTACTGATGTGATTAATGTTGATGACTTATCCGATGATGAAGTCATTGGAAGAGCAGTGCCTGGTTTGGCTAAGAGACTAAGAACAAGGAAGGAAAAGCAGGATGAATCTTATCCAAAGAAGGCTTCAGATGATAAGAAGAAAAAGACGGTTGTTGGGCCAACTAAAGCTTGGAGCAAGGTCGAAGTGACTCCAAGAAAGAGGAAGATTGTGGAACAATCTGAGTCTGAGCATGATGATGAGGATGATGTTCAGAACATCACTCATGTCAGAAAATCTATCGCAAAAAGGATTGTAGACAAAGTCCCAGATGTGCCTGTGGATAACATCTCCTTCCACTGTGCAAGCAATGCATATATGTGGAAGTTCATTTGCCAAAGGAGAATTGCTCTTGAGAGAGAGATTGGCAAAGAAGCTTTGGAGATTAAAGAAGTGATGGAAGGAATTAAATCTGCTGGGTTGATGAAAACTGTGTGTGGATTTTCAAGGTGCTATGATGGTCTGGTAAAGGAATTCATAGTAAATCTTCCTATCAATATATCTGACCAGAGCAGTCCAGATTATATGAAGGTTTTTGTCAGAAGAAAATGTGTTGAGTTCTCTCCTAAGAGTGTCAAAAACTACTTAGGAAGAGAGGATGCAGAGTATCCAGAACTGGAGGATACAGATAATGAAGTGTGCAAGGTAATTACTGTTGGACAGGTTAGAGTATGGCCATTAAAAGAAAAGCTACCAACTAGCAAACTGAGTGTGAAGTATGCTATACTACACAGGATTGGAGTTGCAAACTGGGTGCCCATGAATCATAAAACCACCCTAGCTGTGGGATTAGGAAGACTTATCCATGCTGTTGGTACACAGAAAAAGTTTGACTATGGCACATACATATTTGATCAGACTGTAAAACATGCAACAACAAATGCTATTAAAATGCCCATAGCATTTCCCTCTCTCATTAGTGGAGTCATTCTGAGTCAACAACCAGGAATATTGACTTGTGCAGATAAAGCATGCAATAGGAAGTCTCCATTATCCTTGCATCAGAAATTGTTTATGGGAAGCCATGTTGCAGATATTGTGTCAACATCAAATGCAGGTATCAAGAAGAAAACTTCCAAGGCTGATTTGCTAGCAGAGCTGAAGGCAACCCGCAAAGACTTGGATGTTGTGATTAATACTAGTCTGACTAGAAAAGAAAATATTGAGAAGATGATCCAAAGTTTGGAACAAGATGATCATGCTGAAGATGAAGGACAAGATAGTGCAGATGAAGCAAGCTCAGAAGAAGACTAGCTTACTTTCTTTTGCCTCCAGTAGTTTTAGTTTTTTTTGTGCTTGGCTTTGTAATTTGAATATTGTGCTGTTTTATGCACTAGTTTTGTCTTTAGTTTCCTTCTATGATTTATTTTGCCTGGTTGCTAACTGTGAGGCTAACAATGAGAGCTAGGGTGTACTGACTATAGTTAATAGGGCTTCTTACTGTAGTTTGCCTAATTGTGGCTTAAAAGGGGGAGAAAATAGCCAAGAGGGTCTAAAGTGTCATGGATTGCCAAATGCTGCCAGTGTGATGCAGATATTAAGGGGGAGTTATTGACAGTTGCTATGCTAGAGGGGGAGCAACGCTGTTGAATGCAACATTGTAGAAAGTTGTTGTTGCATTAAGGGGGAGTTTTGACTGAGCTAGTGAAGAAGAGTGCAGCCAAGCAGACATCAAGGGGGAGAGAAGTGCACATTGTGAGCTACTGAACAGCTGTGATACTGGTTCATATTTTTGAGGAGGAGCACCAATTGACTGTTGTCAATAATGAAGATGGTGCTGCAGCAGATCAAGTGATGAAGACTATGAGTATTGTCAAACTGCTGTTGATGAGAGTTTCAATTTTTGAAGATTATTCCGCTGCTGAAGTCTCTGAAGATGCAGAGATTATTTTAGCCAAAATTAGCCAAAGGGGGAGATTGTTGGTTCCTGGATTGGCTGGAATTTTGGTAAAACAAAGTATATTCAATGTTGATGTCAAGGTGCTGATGTTGCAACATTGAAGTCTTAACACTGGGTTGTGTTAAGTAATTAATTGCTGAAGTTGGATGTCTGATGTCACATAGGTGATGTTGTAACATCAGATCTGCAGAATTAATAACAGCAGGCTGTGATGTTGTTAGGGTTGCGTATTAGCTGGAATTGTGGAGAGCAAGCTGTCTCATTGGATGCGAATATCTTGGGATAGATATTTGTTGCTGCATAGGAGATCTGTTGCAGATTTGTAGGAGATTTAAAAGGTTGAAAATTTAAAAAGATTTTAGGAGAAAATCTGTTTTAAATATTCAGTTTTAAATAACAAATCTGGGAGATATTGTAGCAAGTCCAAGACCAATTCAAGGAGCTATATAAAGCGCACAAGATCAAAGGAAAAAGTACAGAAATACAGAGAGAAAAACAAGAGCAGAGGCTGAGTGTCTTGAGTATTTTGTACGAGTTGTATAATCAAAATTCTAGGGTGAATTGCTGTGTCGTATTCTGTCCTCTCTAGAAGCTGTGAAGCAATAGAGAGTGGTTGATTGATCGAAGCTGTGAAGTAAGATCAAGGGTACTCAAAGTGGGTTCTTTGAGTGTTTGTAAGGGATTGAGTGGTGTTCTCATACCTAAGTGGTTTCTTATGTAGGAAGTCATTTGTAGAGTATAAGTTTAGGAGATTATCAACGGGTTGTTGAGTCTGTAAATTATATCTACAAGTAGTGAATTCCATCCCTGGCTTGGTAGCCCCCAGAGTAGGTTGGTTGTAACCGAACTGGGTCAACAATTCTTGGTGTTATTTTACTGTTATTGCTGTCCATTGTGCAGAGTGTGTTGTTGTGACATCACACCTTAACATCACACGTCTGATACCAGAATTTCAGGGTCTTACACTCTTATAGAGGCCCATGTCTAAGCATGGTTAGACTGAAAAGGTGATGGGTCTTACACTCTTATAGAGGCCCATGTCTAAGCATGGTTAGACTGAAAAGGTGATGGGTCTTACACATGTTTTGAAATTTGAATGCCACTAGGGTTGTGTTTGATGAAAGTTGAAGATTAAGATTTGGAAGATTAAAAGACTTGAGAAATTGAAGAGAGTTTTGAGAGGAGGGGAGGGACTTACGCTCTAATATAGGCCCAATGTAGTTTGTTTAAGAAGTTTGAAAAAGTTTTTAATCAAGATGGAACCTTAATGAAAGATTTAATCACATGTATTTTAAAAAGGGAATGATTTAAACATGGTATAAATAATGTGTAAGTCAAGATAAACATGTTGTAATCTTGTTTAAATGTTTTAAACAAAGTGTATTTATCCATACGAGAATAAAAAATGAATTAGGTTTGAAAAAATTAGAAAGAAAAATCAAATTTTCAAAGTTTTAAACCTAAAAAAACACTTCTCTTCAACTTAATAAAAAGTGATTAAATAAATTATTTTTTTGGAATTTTTTTATGGATTAAAATAATAGAGTGTATGAGTGATATGTGTGAAAAAAAATTGGGTAAAAAAAAATTAATTTGATAGGAGAAATAAATGTTTGAATTTTGAAAGAAAAATGTGAAAAATAGGAAAATGTGGTAAAAAAATGGTGTGGGTGGGATTTGAACCCACACCACCAAGGATCCAACCAACAAAACACGCCCTTGCAAACTAATCCAATGTGCGTTGGTGATAACCAAATAGAACCATTTGAATAAATATGAAAATTGCGTGCTAAATTCAAAAAAAATATGCGCGCCATGAACTTCATCTTCTTCCTCGGGCAACAATTTTGCAGAAAGGGCTCTATCTCCCTTAATATGCAATGGTTTTGAAAGATGTAAACATGAAAATTGTTTGTTTTTAAACAAGGAAGTGAATGGTGGTATTTAATTTCATTTATTTTTAGTGTGGAGTGAATTATCAAGCACGAACCAGATGAACCCTAGTTTTGCAAAAACTATAATGAAATCCTATACACATAATATAAATGACAATTGATTGAGGGTAAATGATCCATGAACTACCAGAAACATATTGGTAACTTGAAATAACACTTATGATGCATGAATCCTAGAGTTTGAAAATTTCAGGCTTACCTTGCAAGAGGAAATTGAATCCTCAGTTGGAGGTGTTACAGATGTGAAATGATGATCCTAACAGCTTCCCAGATCTCAAGGATTGTGTTGAGATGTTTAGAATAAGTTGAAACCTCCTGGATTGCTTGGCTCGAATCCTACTGTAACTTGATCAAGGTGAGATGTGATCTTGATGAATTTGATGTTACAGAAAGTGTTTAAGTGTTTGGATCATCTATACATGATGTATATGAAGTGTTTGAATCAAAAGTTTGAGTAGATAATCTCTAGTTTTGAAAATCGATTCTCACTCTTTGAAATTTTGAAACTTTGAAGTGAAAGAAGAAGAATGAGAAAACAAGTGTTGTGATTGTTTTGGTGTACCCTGAATGATCAAATGTGGCCTCTATTTATAGGGGAAAAGATTTGTTTTGGAGGAATAATGATGGTTGAAGGATGAGCTCAATGTTCAATGGTTTTGGCAATGCATCATTACTTCTATCTCAAGGTACATTATCTCTTCCACTAGCCTAGCTCTCCCTTTGACCAATTCCACATTTTGCAGATGTTTTTATTGTTGTTTAAAAGTACATCTTGACTGGTGGGAGTGGTTTCTTTGACAATGTACTATTCCACATAAATGCCTCTTGAATTCAAGGCTTAAGTGATAATGTCTCATCATTTCAAAGGGATTCCTCTTGACTTAATGGCTCTATCTTGCAGGTTTTGTATGATTCATTCAGATTCTTGTTGAATTAGCATTGTATGATCATCACACTTGGACTCAAAAAATCATGCACCACAAGTAATGCCAAATCTGTCTTGCCAAAACAGTTGCATCAAGGCATATTGTGCACTCCATATCTCCTTGCTCAAATGGAATTAGAATGTGTTCTTGGAAATTTTGGAAAGCTGAGATGTCATACTTCAACTTTGATGTTTGAAATTGGTCTTGATTCAGCTTGGATCATGGTGAAAAATAACCTCAAAGTTGGTTCCAACACAAGACAGATTTTGTCTAAATTTTTCTAAGTGTCAAAGTTCAAGAAGTGTTGAAACCCTAACTTCATGGCCTCATATCTTAAAATCTATGCACTTTTTGGGAATCCACCCTAAGTGACAAAGTTGTAGTATGTAACAAGCTCTTCAATTTGATCTTTGAATCAAAGAAAATGGTTACTTGGTTTTGAATTTATGACCTTGGAAAGTAGGGTAAAAGTCATTGTTTTTCATGACTTAGAAAATTTTTAAGTTTTCCCTGGTTGTCCTTTTTATAAGTAACCTCACTTTTCTTGATTTTTCTTGATCAATCATGATCCAAATCACATATTAACATTCTTCTTGGCTTGAAGAGATCATGTTTGACCAAAAACTCCAAAAGTCAAACTTGATTTTGACCACAGTTGACCTTTTGTATCAGATGAATTTTGAACATTGTGATCCTTTATGAAATCAAATTCTTAGGCTAAATTAAACATCATGGATGGATTCCAAAGGTGTTTTTGAGTTTCTTGAATCATGTCCCAAGGTTTGAGATCATGCCTTGCTTAAAAGTCAAAGGTACAGTTGACTTTTCATTAAAACCCTAGTTTGTGGCCCAAATGAATTTGAATTCTTGCATTGTTTATGAATCAAGTTCTTTGGATCAATCCAATCATATGAATGGACTAATATGTGGCATTTGATATCTTTGAAACATATCTTTAGGTTTTGGATCATGCGTTGCTCCAAAAAGTCAACCTAGGGACTGAATTAGGTCAAAACCCTAATTTGGCGCACTAAAGTTCTTGAGACTTGTTGATTTTGAAATGAGGCAATATTGTACTTGATTATTGATGAATGAGAGTTCTTGATCTTCATGGATGAATGAGAGACTGGGTAAGTTTAAAATCATGCCCATTCTTGATTGATCATTTGCCTGAGTCTCTTTTGAGGCTCAAAAACCCTAATTTGTAATCAAATGAAACAAACAACAATCTTTGTATCTCTAAATGGGTTAGTGGTGCATAAAAGTATACACACATATGATACAAATGATGTGGGATCTTAGGGTCAAAAATTAGGGTATGACACTCGGAATTGCAAAGTGCTTTTGTTGAAGGTCGTCAACTAGTGGATGGAATTCTGGTGGCAAATGAATTGGTGGATGATACAAAAAGAACAAAAAGAGAGGCCGTGATATTTAAAGTAGATTTAAAAAAGGCGTATGACTAAGTGGATTGGAAATATTTGGATATCGTGATGGATAAAATGAGTTTCGGTATCAAATGGAGAGGCTGAATAACAGAATGTATGCGAAGTACAAGGATTTCAGTTTTAGTGGACGGCGGCCCCACTGCAGAATTCGGCGTAGTTAGAGGTTTGAGGCAAGGCGATCCTATAGCGCCTTTTCTCTTTTTGATGGAAGCTGAAGGGATTAACTTAATGATGTCGAAAAGTGTTCAATTGAACAGGTTTGAGGGGTAGAGTTCGGGTCTGGAGAGGTATCCGTGTCGCATCTCTAATACGCATATGATACACTAATTGTGGGAAAGAAATGCTGGAAAAATGTGAGGAGCATTAAGGCAATCTACAGTTGGTTGAATTGATATTTGGTTTGAAAGTTAACTTTCACAAAAGTCTCTTGGTCGGGGTAAACGTGAAGTATAATTGGTTGGAAGAAGTCACACATGTATTAAATTGCAAAGTCAGAAATTTAACGTTTAAATACCCCAGTATTCCTATTGGAGGAAACCAAAGAAGAAAGGAATTTTGGAAACCGGTGGTGGAGGCAGTTTCTAAGAGACTGGCCATATGGAATAATAGACATTTATCTATTGGTGGTCGGACTGTGCTTCTGAAATCTGTTCTCTTCGCGTTACCTATCTATCTTCTTTCTTTCTTCAAAGCACCATCAGGTACTATCGCTGACCTTGAATCCTTATTTATAAAGTTTCTGTGGGGTGGGGGAGTGGAGAAACGAAAAATAAGTTGGGTGCACTATAACTTGGTTTGTAGGAAGAGAGAGGAGGGAGGCCTTGGCTTAAAGAATTTAGGAGCTTTCACCATCGCACTTTTTGGAGGTTGCATACCGAAAACAAAGTTTATGGGCTAGGGTTTTGGTTAGCAAATATGGTGAAATAAATTTGAGGGAGAATATAGGGAAGATTGACGGTTCGTGCTGGTGGCAGGACCTTAATAAGATAGAAAACGGGGCTAGGGGATTTAAATTACAATGGTTTTCTGAAAAGTTATGCAGGAAAATTGGAAATTGATCGACATTGCAATTTTGGAGTGATCCTCGGTTAGAGGGTCAAAATTTGAAGAACATTTTCCGAAAGATGTTCAATTTGGCAGTGTACAAAGAGATGTCTATTAGTGAAGTGATGCAGAGATTTACGGAAGGAGGGAACTTGAACTTTATGTGGAATCGAATTCTCATCGACGAGGAGAGGATGTTCGAAGACTAAATTATAGAAAAATGTCAAAGAATAAATTGCTGTGAAGGCGTAGAAGACAAGTGGTCTTGGTATAATGAAGAATACTCGATGAAAGACTCCTATAAGCTAATTCTAAAAGATAGTGTGATTCAAGAAAGGAGGAATTTTGTAGAGGCTTAGATTAAATGTATTCCGCCTAAGGAGAATGTGGCAAAACAAAATACCAACTAAGGATAATTTTCCCAAAAGAGGAATATTGAATGATTCACAAACTTTGTGCCTGTTTGGATGCGGAAGAAAAGAAACCGTTGCTCATTTATTTTTTGAGTTCCAAAAAGTGAGTGAGGGTTGGTTTGTAATTTTAAGGTGGTTGAAAGTGTTGGTGTACAAGGTGAAATAATGATGAAAAGAAGAGAATATATTATATTGAGAATGACGACTACAAATGATAAAGATACAATGATCGGAATGACATCTACACTACCCTATTTATAAGCTAAAAACTAGGGCTACAAAGCAACAATAAAATACTAAAATACCCTCTAACAAACTTGGTCACCAAGTTTGTAAATATAAATAAAATATAAATTAATATTCTAATACCATCCCTTAATTTATATTTCCTCAAAACTAACAACTCCAATTCCATCCCTTAAGCGAAGGAATTGATCAATCTTGATAGCCTTTGTCAGAACATCTGCCAACTGTTTTTGGGTGCTACAGTGCAGAACTTCTAACACTCCACTCTGAACTTGACTTCTCAGATAGTGATACTTGGTCTCAATATGTTTGCTTCTCCCATGCAACACTGGGTTTCTGGCAAGATTGATTGCAGACTTGTTATCAATCATCAGCTTCAGAGGTTTGTCAACTTTGATCTTCAGATCCTCCAGCAAGTTCAGAATCCACACAGCTTGGCATGCAGTAACAGCGCCTGCAATATATTCAGCTTCACAGGTTGACAACGCAACAACATGTTGCTTCTTAGAACTCCAAGAAATAGGACCTCCCAGAAACTTAAACAAGTATCCAGAAGTACTTCTTCTGTCAACTCTGTCTCCACACCAATCAGAATCTGAATAACTCAGAAGTTCTGATTCAGTCTTTCTTCCAGAAGGGAATAACACTCCATACTTCAGAGTTCCCTTGATATACCTCAGAATCCTGATAGCAGCTTGGTAATGGGACCACTTGGGTTTACTCATGAATCTGCTAACCATTCCAACTGCATAGCAAATATCAGGTCTGGTATTACACAAATACTTCAGAGAACCAACCAACTGTTTGAAGGTTGTAGCATCCACATCCTCACCATCAAAATCAGAATCTAGTTTCTGATTCGTATCTGCAGGTGTGATAGCAGCCTTACAATTCTGCAGCTTAAATCTCTTCAGAAGTTCTCGTTCATACTTCAGCTGATGCAAAATGATACCTTTCTCAGAATATCTGGACTCCATCCCTAGAAATTATGTTATTTTCCCGAGATCAGTCATTTCAAACTCATTCATCAGCACCTTCTTGAACTTAGCTAATTCTTGTTCAGAACTTCCGGTCAGTAGTATGTCATCAACATACAAGCACACCAGAATCATATTTCCTTCAGAAATATGTTGAACATAAACACCGTATTCCATCTCACATTTCTGAAAACCCTGCTTCTTGAAAAATGAATCAATCTTCTGATTCCAAGCTCTGGGCGCTTGCTTCAATCCATACAAAGCTTTATGTAATCTGTACACCATCCCTTCCTGATTCTTTTTCACAAATCCAGGAGGTTGTGACACATAAACTTCTTCTTCTAATGGACCGTTCAGAAATGCATATTTCACATCTAAATGCATCAGAGGCCAATTCCTGTTAGCAGCTATTGCAATCACCAATCTGATTGTTTCATGTCTCGCTACAGGTGCAAACACTTCAGAATAATCCAGCCCAGGTTTCTGCAGAAATCCTCTTGCTACCAACCTCGCTTTGTGTTTGCCAATTGATCCATCTGGCTTTAGCTTCTGCTTGAAAACCCATCTGACGCTGATGGCTTTCTTGTCCTTTGGAAGTTCTGTCAGCTTCCAGGTCTTGTTTCTCTCTATGGCATCAAGTTCTTCTTTCATGGCCTTTAGCCAGAACTTCTGCTTGAGAGCCTCTTCCGTACTTACGGGTTCAGAGTCTACTAACATGGCACACTGAATAATTTCTCCTTCAGAATCTACTTCCGTGTCTTGCAACATGTCAAACTCTTCAAATCTTCTTGGAATGTTTCTGATTCTCTGTGGCCTCTGACCTCGTTCAGAATCTTCTTCAGATGCTTGAACCCCAGAAGTTCTGTCCTCAGAAGTTTCTCCTTCAGAAGCTCTTGCTCCAGAAGGTTGACTTCCTCCAGAACCTTGACCACCTTCAGAGTCTGGCATATTCCCAGAGTCTGAATCACCACCAGAATCTTGATCATCATCAGAATCTGGATCATCAGAATCACCTTCATCTTCTGAGTCTCCTTCAGAGTCAGAATCACCATCAGTTTCCGAAACTCTTATTTCTCACCTTTCTTCAGAAGTTCTCACATCAGAATCAGATTGAGACTTGTCCCAATTCCAAACTTCTGATTCCTTCACAATAACGTCTCTGCTGAATTCAACTTTATTAGTTTCTGGACAATAAAGCTTGTACGCACCCGTACTGTGGTACCCCACCAGTAACATTACTTTGCTTCTATCATCCAGCTTATGTCTTCTAGCTTCTGGAACATGTTTGTAACAAACAGAACCAAACACCTTTAGATGACTAACACTTTGCTTTTCTCCAGTCCACTTTTGAATAGGAACTATTTCCTTCAGCTTCTTCGTTGGACATCTGTTGAGCACATATGCTGCGGTGGCAATAACTTCTCCCCACAAGTTCTGAGGAAGCTTCTTCTCCTTCAGCATGCTTCTCACCATATCAAGCAAAGTACGATTTCTTCTTTCAGCAAAACCATTGTGTTGAAGAGTGTAAGGAGAAGTAACCTCGTGCTCAATTCCATTCTCCTCACAGAACTTCTGAAACTCTTTGGAGTTATACTCACCCCCACCATCGGTTCTGAGAATCTTCAGATTCTGACCACTCAGATTCTGAACCTTCATTCAGAACTTCTTGAATTCAGCAAACACCTCGTGTTTGAACTTAATAAGGGATACCCATGTCATTCTCGTGAATTCATCAACAAATGACACGAAATATTTATTCCCTCCGATTGATGCTACTGGAAATGGACCACACACATCAGAATGTACTACTCCCAAGGCATGTTTTGCTCTTGGAGCAACTTCTGACGCAAATGGCAATCTTGGTTGCTTTCCTTCCATGCACACTTTGCATGACTTCTCAGGCTTCTTAATTGTAGGAATTCCATGTACCAGCTTCTTCGAATTCAGATGTTCTAAGCTTCTGAAATTCAGATGACCAAATCTTCTGTGCCACAACTCACTTTCTTTTACAACACTTGTTGCACTAAGACATTCAGAGTCAGAAGTTCTGGCATTCACCTTGAATATTCTATTCCTTCCTTGTTCTGACTCCATAATCAACTTCTAATTACAGTCATACAGCTTCAGAAGATTGTCCTTCATGGTAACTGAAAAACCTTTCTCAATTAATTGTCCCACGCTCATCAGATTGCTTTTGATGCCAGGTACATACCACACTTTCTGAATCAATGCTATTTTCCCATTATTCAGAACAACTCTGACATTTCCCATACCTTCAGCATTAATATATTTGTCATCAGCACATCTGATCTTTGTCCTCTTCTCAGAATCAAAATCAACCAGCCATTTCTTATTTCCAGTAAGATGATTTGAGCAGCCAGTGTCCATATACCACCAGTCTGTCAAATTCGTATCATCAGATTCAGAAGCCATCAGTAGCACAGATTCATCATCAGAACTTCTGGCTATATTTGCTTCTTCTGACTTTCTTTCTTTGTTTGGTCAACAATCTCTAGCAAAGTGACCAAACTTCTTGCAACAGTAACATTGGATCTTTTTCTTGTCATACTTCTCTTTTCCCTTCTGAGCATTCTTTTGCCTATCAGAAGTTGAGGTTTCTGACTTCTGACCACCATCAGATCTTCTCTGCTTCTGATGCTTCTTATCAGAAACTGCTTTCAGAGCCTGCTGCTCTACTTCCCTTTCAGAAGTTCTCTCAGTCAGACGCAACTCTTGCGCTTCTAGACTGCTTTGCAGCTCTTCAATTCTCATGGTGCTCAGATCTTTAGAATGTTCTATTGCTACCACAATGTAATCAAACTGAGGAGTAAGGGATCTCAATACCTTCTCAATGATTACTTGTTCAGAAAGAGTTTCTCCACATGCCTTCATCTCATTAGTGATCAGAATCACTCTGGAGATGAACTCAGAAACTTTCTCATTGTTCTTCATGTTGAGATTCTCGTACTGCTTACGTAGAGACTGAAGCTTCACCTTCTTCACTGATGCATCACCATCGTAACATCTGACCAGTGTATCCCACGTCGCCTTTACCGTCGTTGAATCTGCAATCTTCTCAAACACATTCGCATCCACACACTGATGGATGTAGAACAATGCTTTCTGATCTTTCTTCCTTGTATCCTTCTGCGCGTTCTTCTGTTCCTCCGTCACATCTGCTGCTACCGGAACATAACCTTCAGTGACAAGATCTAGAACATTTTGAGCACCGAACAATACACGCATCTAAATCATCCAACGATTCCAGTTTTTGCCATCAGATTCCAGTTTTTGCCATCAAATACTGGAAGTTTGGTGCTCATGCCGCCGTTGCCGTTCATCATCTTCAACTTTGTACAGTACACTCAGAACTTACCACGCATAGTGTTTCCCAACCCACAGAATCAAAAAATTATGATTCTGATCAGAATTTTATTCTAGATTCAACACGAACCCATAATCAAAAATCAATCACACAGCCTCACGTTCCACTCGTGTTTCCCGTGTTTTCCCGTTGATTCTAACCGGAGCTCTAGATACCAATTGTTGGTGTACAAGGTGAAATAATGATGAAAAGAAAAGAATATATTATATTGAGAATGACAGCTACAAATGATAAAGATACAATGATTGGAATGACATCTACACTACCCTATTTATAAGCTAAAAACTAGGGCTACAAAATAACAATAAAATACTAAAATACCCTCTAACAAACTTGGTCACCAAGTTTATAAATATAAAATAAAATATAAATTATTATTCTAATAGAAAGTGCCGACAGTGTTACACAATTTAGGTATGGATAATTTTTAAATAATTCAGCGGGTTAATAGAATGTGGTAAGGGGAAAGGTGAAAGAATCAAATCGATATGGTTCGCGTGTACTTGGTTAGTGTGGAAATTTAAGAATGAGAATACTTTCAGGAATAAGAACATGGAAGCATGATGTTTGGCTGATAATATTAAAACTCTGGCATGGTCATGGTTAAAGAGTAACAATGCCGGGTTTTTGTATCTTCTGGAACTTTGGATTTAAATCCGACAGAATGTATCCTCTGACCTTTTTTTTTGTTTCCGTTTTGCATGTTTTAGATCAGGAGCAGATATGCTTTTGGCTAGTCGTGATGTTGGTTAGTGGGGTAGTATTCTGGGGTGGTATGTTTTTTTTTTTACATTCAGAGCCGACGAGTTGTGGTTTTTGCAGGGGGGTTTTTGTTTGGGTGGTTCAGGTTATTGTGTGGGTTTTTGGCCTTTGCTTGGAGGATCTTTCGGATCTTGTGGTTCTGTTCTGTTATGAGGCTTTTGTCTAGTCAATTGTGATTTGGTGTTGTGTATCGAAGGTGTGGTTGATTCACACTTGCGTCATCATTTGCAAGAATAATGGATTTGTCGGTCAATTGGAAACTTATATTAATGATACTGCATCATTGCAATTTGGTCTGGGATAATTTTGAATAGATGTAGGGTCCGAAAGTTGCAATATCTGAGTCAGAGTAATTTGTTTATCTAGGCTACTAGTGTGTATGTTAAGACTAGTGGTACTGGTGGATTTGGAATAACACCATTTTGGCAGTACGAATCTAGCATTAGTGTAGGTGGCACTGTTGCGTATTGATTTCGATGGTTTGTTGGCACCCTCTCTTCTTTTGTGCACTAGGTGTGTGTTTCCTCTGCTTTGCTGGATTGGAAATATTATCTGCAATGTATTCGATTCCAATTGGTGTATCCTATGCTGTTTTGGTCAGAGGAGTGGAGATTGTTAGTAGAGCATTGGTGCGTTTCTGTAGGCAGTTGTTCCTTGGTGTTCTAAGATCATTTAAGCTGGTGGCTTCCACTTTTGTTAGCTTATGGATGCAGCAGGCTCCAAGTTTGTTTTGGTGTTCATGGTACGACCATGTGGCATCTGCAGCGACAAAAGTCAGTCGTTCATTTCTTCTTTGGCAATCTGAGTGTTGGGCTGTGAAAGGCTGCATTTGGATAGCCTGACCTATGTTGGTTTGGCTATCCTTTTTGGTTGGCTTCCAAGTTAGTGTTTGGTGGTTCCGTTCTTGTTGGCTCATTTGTTTGGGCTTGCAGGTGGTTTTGTTGTAGGTGTTAGCTGCTTTTTGTGTTTTGGGTGCTATTGCATGCATTGGCTTCTGGGTTAGCTCTAGTGTGCATATGTGTGGTCATTTGGTTTGAGTTGGGCGCCGTTATCTCCAATAATTGGTTTGGATATGTTTGTACTTAGAGGTCAAGTATAGTTTTAAGTTAATTGTTCATCTAACAATTGATTGGTTAAAGTCTGCTATTTGGGGGCAAAATTTTAGCTGTTTGTTTGATTGAAGCTCTTCTGTTTGGTGGTGTTTCTTGCGGTGTGGCCTGATTGCGGTTCCAATTTCTCTTGTTTCTAGCTGCTGCATCAGTTGTTTTTCAGTTGCTCGAATGGACTGTTCGTCAGTTTAGGTTGTGGCAGCGGGCTTTTTAATTGCATTCGGGCCAGATTTTAGACAGTTGGGAGCTACAAGGATTGAGTCTGTCTTATTCTTGGCTTCTTGCTCGGATTCTGGCTCTTTGTTGTCCGTGGTGGAGCCAGTAGTTCTCATTGCAGCTAGTTTCAGCTCATCTCTGTGTTTGTTTTTAGCTGGGTTGCTGTAGTGGGTTTGGTGGTCTTGTGTTGGTCCAGTGTTAGAGGTGTTGATTATTTGAAATTTTATTTGTATCTTTGTTTAGGTGTCTTGCTATGTTTTTATCTTTTTATGGTTCTGGTGTTAGTAAGTAGTTGTTGTTTTCAATGGCTTTGCTTTCTTCTTGTAACTTTATGCACTTCTTGTGCTCTTTTGCTTGTTTAATGCAATTTTATTTTTTTGTTATTTTCAACAAAAAAAATTCACAATTTTTTATTAATTAAAAATTAAAACTAAAATTTTCTCTCTTCTTCGTATCACAACCACCTCATGATTCTAATTAAAATAAAATAAAATTTCAAATAAATTTAAAATTTTCTCTTTTTTATTAGATGTTTCTAAAAATATTGATTTTTGTGTATTTTCATATAAGTATTTCTCTTACAATAAATTGATAGTAATGATCACAACGAAACCGATTCTATGTCTCTTAATACACAACAAAAGAGAACCGTATTTGAAGTATTTGATTTGTAATTAAGAAATAAGAAAAATTTTCATAAATCATCGGTGTGTTAAAAAATTATATTACAAACAAACCGTTTTTTAGAATAATTGAATCGGCTAATATACTTGTTGAAGTCGTGCAGTTTTACAGCATGGAATGCACACAAAAGTTTCAAAATAATAATACTAGTAATAATCAAAGACGTATAGGAGCAACAAGTTCGAGTTTCAAATTTTGAGAGCTTCCAAAGTTTAAAACAATCAAATTTTTCATTAATATTAATAAAAAATGCTATCATAAAAATACAATAAATCAAAAAAATGTTATCATAAAAATTAAATACATAAAAAATAAAATTGATAAAAAATTAAAATAATTATAATTAAATTTATTTTTGATATGTCATTTTTAATTATTATAATTAGACGAGACTCCAAATTAACTGGGCAGAATATGATAATAATGTTGCGTTGAAGTTGATAAATTATACGATTAATTTCTTCATTACAACTTTCCTTCCTTTCCAACCAAGTGCATGTGCATGATGTTCGCCATTTAAGTTTCTGATTCATTGCCTAGGCTGCTAAGATAGAGCAAAATGTGTTGTATACATGATGTCAGGCATCAGCAATTAAATGTTATCTTGTGATACTCGTCAATTTTATATATTTATTTTTTATATTAAATATTGATGGTCCTCCTAAATATTTTATATTTCACTTTTAATTCTTTAAACTTTTTTGAAAAATAAACTTTTTGAAAAAATTTTATCAACACTTTTAAATACAGTTGTTAAATTATATCGTTAAATTGTAAAAACAGTCACTAAATTATAATAAAGATTAAAAATGTGAATAAAAAGTTTTAGGACAACTATTTTAATTTTTTTTATTAAAAATTAAAAATAAAATAGAGATATTTATAAAGATCACAACATATTTAATTCTTATTATCGTTGTTAATTTTAAGCAACAAAAAGAATTAATATATTAAATACTCATGACAGCACAAGATATGCTGAACTACAAATATACACAAATTTGACTGTCCCTCCAAACACCTCATACAACAAACATGCACTTAAAGCAAAAACCAATACAGTACCAATATGCAAAGTAGTACAGGTTATGTTGAAACTTTTTCTCTCTGTCGTCAAAGAAAAATATTGAAACTTTCTATTTTGTGGGTTTCTTCATTGAATCATGGTCCTAAACCATGTGTGGTTTGTTGTAAAATTTTTGAGAAGATAGATGTGCTAAAAAGAGTGGTAGCTAACCTTCAAAATACTCCTTTTTTTCCTGTCATTTTGCCGCTTTCTTTCTTATTGAGAAATATTATTAAGTATTAACAAAATTATTTATTAAGTATTTTACAAAATTATTTATTAATGTGTTGTAAAAAAGATAAATTTAATAATTGAAAGTATATAGATTAATAAATACTTAATAATATAATAAGAAGATTAATATTAAAATTTTAAAAATAATATAATATATTAAATTAATAATCAAAAGGGATACAAAGGAGGTTCCAAAAGAAAAAAGCAGTGTTAGCCCACACACATGAGATACCAATTTAGGGCTTAAAAAGAAAACAATAACAGCCGCCAAAAATATAAAGAAAAAAAAAACCGTGAAAATGATAGAAGACTAGACAAGATCAAATAAGAAGCTCCACCTAACAATGACATGGGTAACTTAGTAAAGGTGGTTTCGGGGTTAGCGATATCAACTTGATCAATTTAGTTTTTCTAACTAAGTGGATGTAGTGTCTTATCTCTCGTGACTCTAGTCTTTAAAGAGATATCTTTGTTATTCACTATGGTGACTCTATTATCTCATTTCTTAGTAGTGGTAGAGATTTGGGCTTTCGAATTTCCTTATCCTGGTAGAAAGATGTTTCTCTTTGGATTCTAATCAGTAAGATTCTTCTGATTAGTTTGTGGAAAGTATTTCTAGGAAGGTCGGATGAGGGTATCAGATGTCTTTTTGCAAGGACCGTGGATTTAGAATATACCCCTTATGAATAGGTTCCCTATGTTGTTCTTGATACTTGACTATCATGAAAAGAGTGTATAAGAGGTAAGTATGTGGATAGATGAGACCTTAATTTGGGATTTCAGATAAATGAGGTATTTCTTTGTTCATAAGGAACTCATTGATGAATTCCTTTCGATCATTCGAGGGCATATTTTTTCCTTGAAAAGGGATAAGTGGATTTGGAAGTTTGCTAGGGACAATTTTTTCTCAATGTCCTATGCGTTTCATTCTCCTTTGACTTTTTCTTTTTCTTCAAGCCAACTCTCATCCACAAGTAATATGTCTCTTCCCCACATTTGCGATTGTTGAACACCTTTTAAAGTGATTGCTTTCTCATGTCAGCTTCTTCTCGATATAGTCCCCTCTATAGAGAATTTATTCAAGTGAAAGGTGATTAAGGACCCTAGTTGTATCTTGTGCTCGCTTTGCAGTGTTTTTGTCGAGTTAACTTTTCACCTATTTTCCATTTATGACTTAATTAATGGTGTATAAAATAAGATTTTTAGTTGGTTTGGATGAAAAATAGTTTTTTCTAGGGAGCCTAGCCTTCTCTTTGAGAGTTTCCAGTCTTTAGGTGATAGGGAGAAATCTAGTAGGGTGTTCATATGATTTAGCATGTTGTGGTCTAAACCATTTGTAGAGCTCGTATTGAGAATGTTTATTGGGAAAAAAGTGGAAGAAAAAATAATTGTTGGCTTGGAAATGGTTCTTGGGCAGATAAATGGATAAATCTTTCATCTTCAAAAAATGGCTTCAAAGCCATATCCTTCAGATTAATCAATAACGAATCAAGATTTATGGCCATGTTTAATATGTGTGTGTGTGTGTTTTTTTTTCTTCCTTGGTGGTCTCTGATGCGATGTTGGTGGTCTAGTTGACTTGAGATCTAGCTTGATCCTTCATTGAGGTGCAGTTCTTAGAGGGAGGATTTTCTGGAGTTATCTTATGGTAGCTTATTTAATTTTTGGCATTATAGTTCTTTATTACAGTTTTATTGTTTGGTTTTGTTGTTGTACTTTTTGGTACATCTTGTGCCAACCTTCTACTCATTTGTACGTTGTTTGAAATCTTTCTTCGCTTTATTAATATTAAAATTAATTTTCCATAAAAAAGACGAAAAACCAACAAGCTAAAGCCCAACACCAAGAATCAACATCAACAAAACAAAATCATTCAAAAATATACACGAACACATCACCATAAGATATAAGACGAAGACTCTCAAGCCGCTATTGAATTATGACAAGAACAAAACACTAGAAAAAATTGCGTGAATTATGACAGTTTTATTTACGACGTTTAGTCCAAACCGCCACAATTTACGAATGATTACAGCGGTTTTATCAACCGACGTAATATTATTCTTAAAATGGCTATTTCAACCGCCGTATTTACATAATTATATTTAAAATTTTGTGTAGATAGCGCACATGTTTTCACTCTTCCCTTTTTATTTTTTTTAATATTCACTTTCCAATAATTAAATTTAGTCAATATTAATTAATAAAAGGTAAACTTAGGTTCCCTTTCACATCCTCTCTCTCTCTCTCTCTCTCTCTCTTTCTCTCTCTCTCTCTCCAAAGAAACAAAAAACCTCCTAAGTATTCTCTCCTTCCACTTCAATATTCGATTTCAATTTCCCTTTTTCCTTTCCTTATACCCAATTTTAGTTTTCCATTTTCCATTTTCTTCTGTTTTCAATCTATATTCTTATTCGATATTGAATCTTAAAAGTCATTCAAGTTCAAAGCCTTATAATGTTTTGAAGATCAAATCACCCTAATCAATGAATGGCGAAAAGGGACAAGAAAACACAAAGAAGATAAGGCTAAAGAAGAAAAGGCTAAATTGGTTGAAGAGATGTCAATTCCTTCCAACTTCTTGACTCAAGAAACCACACTTCTCAAGAAGAACTTAACCTTCCAGGTACTTTACTAAATTAACATTTACAATTCATTCAATAGCTTCTTCCATGTCGTAACACATTTTTAGTTTTGAATAAATGCAATAAGATGACAAACACTCGTCTGATTTTATTCTTATTCATCCTTTGAGACTTTCTGTTTCTCCTCTAACCTTTAATCTGCAATCAATTCGATAAACCCCAATTCAAATATGGTAGCATTTTTACCAAGAAAAGCACAACATGTAACAACTCATAGAAGTTTTGTTGACTTAAATATTCCGATAAGAATCAAGTTTTAGCATGTGTTATTCCTAATACACTAGAATGGACTCCTCTCTTGCAACTTCTGGTCGGAAAGCCATGGTATCCACCTGTTTATACCATGCTCTTCACATTTGGAAATCATTCTTTTGGACAAAGTATAACCTGTTTCAATTTTTAATTGCTTCATGTGTCTTTTAATGCTACTCAAGAACCCCATTGAAGGCTTTCTATTCAGTTAATTTTTTGCTTTCAATCCAGGTTCTTATTTTAATTATTTTTTTTATTGTTCTTTATCATCATGTATGCAATTAGCTTGTATGCTTTATTAGCTTACTAAAGAACATGCACGAGTAGATTCTCAGGGACTAAGGGTCATGTGGACTGTCTCATAACATACCTCATCTGAAAATCTCCACCTCTTTACTACGAGAAACAAAGTTAAACATTATTTTAGAACTATGAGTTTCAACACATATGCCATTTATGAAAGTAAAGACATTTCAGGTACTGATCATCCACTAAAAGGGTATGTTTCGATATACAAAAGCAAAATTCTAAACAACTGAGTATGAGACAACGAAAGTGTCTTGAATGTTGTTGAGTCCTATTTTTATAGATGCGTGAAATTAATCTCAACAAATAATAAGGCTTGACAAAAGTGGACAATTGATTTGTCTGAGACAGGACAACACGCTCACGAAAGTAGGTGGTGTCCAATTTTCTCTATATTTTTTTTATAATATTGATTTGTTTATCTTAATAAAACAAGAGGTTCACATGAGTCTACTTAGATAAGAATCATGTACCCTAGGTCCCGCCCCTATTTGACTCAGTTTATTTCCCCTCTCTTTATAGGATAGAGCCTGTGTGTGACTACAATCCCTGTCGGTAATATATTTTGCATTAATTATTTTCAAAATACTATTTTCAAAATTTTATTTTCAATTTTTTATTTGATATGTTCAAACCCCTCGGTTATACAAAAAAACCGATGTTATATATCTTTTAAATGTATTCCCAAAATATGGCACTATTGTGTTTTTATATTTTATACTTTTAATTAATATTATCACGTCGGATTTTATATAAAATCAAAGTGGCACATATATTGCATGAAAGACTTCAGACTACAATCTAGCTAGTTTCTAACTTTTTATTTATCTATCAACGCTCAAACATCATTTCGTCCCTAGGCGATTTTTGTAACACCCCCAATCTATACCCCCAAGCTATTAAAGCAATAAATAAAATTCAAAATTTCATCAGAGTATATTTACACATGCACGACATAGACTGGAAACGCCACATCAAATTGAAACAAACACGCACACCTGCTCATAAAGATATGCAACAATTCAGGTAGTATTACACCCACAATCCAATTACAGAATAAAAGCGAAAAATCCGTAACTGAATCTCATATATATATATATATATATATATCATAGAAGTGTATGCGTCATATACAACCATACATGTACAATCCAAAAGATACATATACATAATACAAATAATCACAAACGGCCTCCCTAACTACCCGGTGTCACATATCAGAGCCGATCGACAAAAGAATGAAGACCCTAGCTTCACAAAAAGACCTCCAGCAACTCTAATCTGCAATGCCTCATAGAGCATTATAAAATAGCAGAAGGGTGAGAAACACAATCATAATACCGTTGCATACAATTACATATTAACACTGAAATGCACAAGTAAAATATTCTCACCACAAATGCACCACAATCAAATACAACACAACACAGTACAATTATCAGGTATCTATCACCAATACATATCAATCATACACAATGCACTCGTCGTCAACACATTTATATATATTCCATCCCATTAATCACATTCACAATTCCATACACAATTAATCCATGATTTATGCAAATGCACAGAGACCGACACAACGACTCTATGCAATGCATATGCGGTACCGACTTCCAATGTTTCTCATCACTAGTTCACTCAGGAACTCTGCTGGAACCATCGCTCGTTACATCACTGTAACTCCCCGTCGGGCATACGATGTTCCCCGTCGCTCACACCCCACACGGGCACACGACGTTTATGGATCGTTCACACCCCACACGGGCACACGACCCGATCGCTCACACCCCACACGGGCACACGACGTTTATGGATCGTTCACACCCCACACGGGCACACGACCCGATCGCTCACACCCCACACGGGCACACGATCGTCTATAACCATCGCTTTCGGTCTTCTTATTTTTAAGGCGATTCATTCCTCTTATTTTTAAGGCGCACGATGTTATAGCAGATTCCCTCTGGAATCAATCCGTCACTCAGGATGTCACAAGAATGCATATCATGGTGCTTGGCATGCAATGACTCATGACATTTAAAATGCACACATATACACATTCATAATCATGCATATATCGCCAATTACCACACATTGCATTTTCTTGCCCTAAAGCCACCAATCATCATCACATTAGGTATTTCATACAATTTCATCACACAACAGTACACAAGTCATACAATGTCCACACCAACAGCATACGGCATATACACATCAAGTTCACACAATTAAAATGACAAAAGTCGACAAAACAACACATTTTCTAATTCCCGACCTAATTTAATCGGCCAACAATTTCAAAACCATCATCATAAGCAAGAACATTTTATAAGCTTTCTAACGCATCAAACCACGCTTCAAACCAAACCACAGATCAAAAGTTATGCAGAAAACAACATTGCACAAACAGCCATGTTCGCTAGGCGAACCCTCTAGCGAGCATTCGCTAACACCTTCGCTAGGCGAATGTCCAGTGAACCCACTACCAGCTAGAAAACAGATACAAAGTTCGCTAGGCGAACCCCTTGGCTAACCAAGGCAGAACCAACCAGCACCAAAAACACCCAAAGTTCGCTAGGCGAACAACTCAGCGAACCTTCGCTGACCTTCGCTAACTGGTTCGCTAGGCGAACCCGCGAAAACTTCATTCGCTGCTGCCTCGCCCCAGGTTCGCTAGGCGAACCTGCAAAAACCCAGAATTTTGCAGCATTGTTTGAAAACCCAAAATGATGTTTTCTCCAACCAAAACATATCCAAATTAACATATAACAATCAGAACCTATTCTAATCATGGCAACAAGCATTCTACCACATTTACGTCAATTTCCAACCGCTAAACCTCGATTTCTATCATTCTATCATTTTCAACCTAGAAATGAAAAACCCATGGAAAGCAAGAGAATCATCCAAACACACACATACATAATCAAACACAAACATAATATAATCGAGTTTCGCACCCTTACCCGATTTAATCGCGCGTAGAAAAGTCGGGAGATTGATTTCTTCTTTCTTAAGTTTTTCCTTTCTTTTTCTTTCTCTCTACTTTTCTTCTTCTCTTTTTCTTTCCTTTTCTATTTTTCTCTCTTTCTATTCTACTAACTTAATCAAAATAAAATGAAATGACTAAAATACCCCCACACTCAAATATCTCGCAAATGTTCCCAAAACGCGATAAAATATAATCACGATGAAAAATAACATATTTTCACATAAAAGTCAGATATAAAATAATATAATAATAAAATAATCGAAACGACTCCATTAATTAACAAAGACAAAACTGACAAAACTGACTGAACTGACTGGGGCGTTACAACTCTCCCCCACTTAGAAATTTTCGTCCTCGAAAATATACCTGAGATGAACAACTCTGGATATGACTCCCGCATCCTACTCTCCAACTCCCAAGTCAAGTTGCCCTCAGCAGCGCCTCCCCACGCCACTTTCACAAGTGCAATCTCCTTGCCCCTCAACTGCTTCACCTCGCGATCCAAAATACTCACTGGTAAGGCCTCCACTGTAAGATTCTCTCTTACCTCAACCTCATCCATCGGAATCACATGCGAAGGATCCGGAACATACTTCCGAAGCTGTGAAACATGGAACACATCATGCAAATTCGACAGATTCGGAGGCAACGCCACCCTATAAGCCACAGCACCCACTCTCGCAGATATCTAGTAAGGACCAATAAACCGCAAAGTAAGTTTCTTCGACTTCAAAGCCCTACCAACACCCGTTACCGGTGTAACCCTCAGAAATACATGGTCGTCCTCTTGAAATTCTAGATCCTTCCTTCTACGATCATGAAAACTTTTTTGTCTACTCTGAAAAGACTTCATTTTCTCACGAATAAACTTCACTTTTTCCGTAGTCTGTTGCACCAACTCTGGCCCAACCACCGAACTCTCACCAGATTCGTGCCAACACAACGGTGTTCGACATCTCCGTCCATACAATGCTTCAAACGGTGCCATTCCAATACTAGAATGAAAACTGTTATTATACGTGAATTTAATCAACGCAAGATAACTATCCCACGCACCACCTTGTTCCAAAATACACGCTCGCAACAAATCTTCCAAAGATTGAATCATTCTCTCCGTCTAACCATCCGTCTGCGGATGATAAGCCGAACTCAATCTCAATTTAGAACCCAACGCCTTCTGTAAACTTTCCCAAAATCTCGAGGTAAACCTTGGATCTCGATCTGAAACAATACTCAATGGAACTCCATGCAACTTCACAATCACACTGATATAAATCTCGGCTAACCTCTCCAAAGAAAAACTGATGTCAATCAGAATGAAATGAGCCGATTCAGTCAGCCTATCAACAACCACCCAAATAGCATTATGCCCCCTCAGTGTATTCGGCAACCCGGTTACAAAATCCACAGAAATGCTATCCCATTTACACTCAAGAATATCCAACGGTTGCTACAAACCACTAGGCCTCTGATGTTCCACTTTCGACTTCTGGCACGTCAAACAAGCATACACAAACTGAGCCACATCTCTTTTCAATCCAGACCACCAGAAGATCTTCTTCAAATCTTGGTACATCTTGTTCACTCCCGGATGTATACTCAAATTACTCCGGTGTCCTTCTTCCAAAATCATCCGTTTCAAATCCGAATCGTCTGGAATACAAATTTGCCCACGGAACCTCAAAACACCATTAATATCCACCTGAAAATCACCACTCGCATCTTTTCCGCCAACCAACATCAAATCCACCAATTTCACATCCAACTTCTGTTTCTCACTTACCGTCATCAGAAAATCATTAGTAACCTTCAACATACCCAGCCTCACACTATCCGACGTCACTTCACATACCAAACTCAAATCTCTAAACGATTCCAAAAGCTCCCACTCCTTAACCATTAAAGCGGACATATGCAACGATTTCCAACTCAACGCATCGGCTACCACATTAGCTTTACCAGGATGGTAATTCAAGCCAAAGTCGTAGTCCTTCAAAAATTCCAACCATCTTCGCTGCCTCATATTCAATTCCTTCTGATCAAACAAATATTTCAAACTCTTGTGATCACTAAAGACTTCAAACCTCGCACCAAAAAGATAATGCCTCCAAATCTTCAATACAAACACCACAACCGCTAATTCCAAGTCATGCGTAGGGTAATTCTTCTCATGCACTCTTAATTGCCTTGAAGCATACGCCACGACCTTACCTTCTTGCATTAGCACACCACCTAGACCAATCAAAGACGCATCACAATACACCACAAATGGTTCAGTAGGATTCGGCAAAATCAAAATCGGAGTCGTCGTCAATCTTCTCTTCAACTCATTAAAACTTTCCTCACACCGAATATCCCAAATGAACGCTTGCCCTTTACAAGTCAACTGGGTCAAAGGAAGTGCTAGCTTAGAAAAACCTTCAATGAACCTTCGATAATAACCGGCCAAACCCAAAAAGCTTCGAATTTCAGTAACAGATCTTGGAGCCTCCCATTGTAGAACTGCTTCTACTTTAGATGGATCCACAGAAATACCATTACCTAAAATCACGTGCCCAAGAAAACTCACCTCCGACAACCAGAACTCACACTTGGACAACTTGGCAAAAAGCTTTCTTTCTTTCAAAACCTGCAAAACAATATGCAACTGCTCCGCGTGCTCCTCTCGAGACTTAGAATAAATCAATATGTCGTCAATAAACACAACAACAAATCGATCCAAATGCTCGTGGAAAATACGATTCATGTACTCCATAAACACACATGGCGCATTAGAAACCCCGAACGGCATCACCGAATATTCATAATGACCGTAATGTATCCTAAAGGCCGTCTTCTGAATATCTTCCTCCCTCACCCTAATCTGATGATACCCCGACCTCAAGTCAATCTTACTGAACACACAAGCACCAACCAACTGATCCATCAGATCATTAATTCTTGGAAGAGGATACTTATTCTTAATCGTCGCCTTATTCAACTGGCGATAATCAATACACAACCGCATACTTCCATCTTTCTTTTTCACCAACAAAACTGGAGCACCCCAAGGAGAAACGCTTGGTCTCACAAACCTCTTCTCCAACAATTCATTCAATTGCTTCTTTAACTCAACCAACTCAGATGCCGACATTCGATAAGGTGCCATAGAAACAGGTCTAGTACCAGGAACTAGATCTATAGAAAACTCCACTTCTCTCTCTGGCGGCAAGTCTGAAATATCCTCAGGAAACACTTTCGGAAATTCACACACCACAGGAAACACATCAAGCGGCACTTGACTATCCACAATCAACGACGCAAACAACCCAAACAACTGAGCTTCATCCGCCAAAAGTTTCTTCAATTCTTTGGTAGACAAGAAACTTGAATCTTCATCTTCTTCAAGAGAAGGGAACCTTACTAACTTATGGTAACAATCAATATGAACCTTATTGAACTGCAACCAATTCATTCCCAACCACATCTAAACCCTCCAACGACAAACACACTAAGTCCATCTCAAAGTCTTTACCATAAATGGTCAAAGGACAACTTAAACAAACCAAAGAAGTAGTTACTGACCCCATTGCTGGAGTATCAATAACCATCTCACCATCCATCGAAGACAACACAAGATTCAAACGCTTCGCGCACTCAGACAAAATAAACGAATGAGTCGCTCCAGTATCAATAATAGCAACTAAAGGCATACTATTAAAAAAACAAGTACCTCTGATCAGACGATCTGCATTAGTAGTCTGAGTCCCTGCCAATGCAAAAACTTTCCCACTAGATGGAGCCTGCTTCGGTTTCGAACACTTCGTGCTAATATGACCAGGTTCACCACAGTTGAAACACTTCACCACATTCTTCCTTTTACAATCAGCTACGACATGTCCGACACCTCCACAATTAGTACACTTCCTCACATCTTTCCTGCACTCAAACTGACGATGTCCTAATTCACCACACCTATAACACCTCAGAGGACCAGACATACTTCCACCACTGGGCCTTCGATCAAAAGTACCCCTTTGTTTACCCTTATCAACTGGTGTTACATACGGCCCACTACGGAACTGTTGCTTCCCTCTTCTGTCACTCACACTCTTATAGTGAGTAGAACGAGCCTTACTATCCTCTTCATAAATCCTACAACATTCAACCAAATCAGAAAACCTTCTTATCCTTTGATAACCGATTGCCTGCTTAATCTCAGGACGCAATCCGCTCTCATACTTCACATACTTAGAAAACTCCGCAGTCGCTTCAGCATAATGAGGATAAAACTGCACAGGCTCCACAAACTTAGCAGTATAATCAACAACAGACATATTACCTTGTTTCAATTCCAAGAACTCAATTTCCATCTTTCCTCTTACATCTTCAGGAAAATACTTCCTCAGAAACTCCCGGCTAAACAATTCCCAAGTAACTTCTTCACCCCCAGTTTCCAACACCTGACGAGTACTAACCCACCAATCATCAGCTTCTTCCTGCAACATGTGAGTACCCAGTCTCACCTTCTGATCCTCAGCACAATCCATAACTCGGAAAATCCTTTCAATCTCTTTCAACCAAATCTGTGCACCATCAGGATCATGTCTCCCTTTAAAGACAGGCGGTTTGTTCTTCCTGAACTCATCATTACCAGCAGCATTAGGTGCACCCTGCACAGCCCGAGCCATAGCTTGCATAGCAGCATCCAAAGCAGCATCATTCCTACCGGTCATATTGTGTTCATTTCCAATAACAGAAACTATGGTTAAACAAACAACTCACTCCAACGCCACACCGACAAAGGACTGAGACAAACAGACACGAACTGACACGGACTGGCTCTGATACCACTTAATGTAACACCCCCAATCTATACCCCCAAGCTATTAAAGCGATAAATAAAATTCAAAATTTCATCAGAGTATATTTACACATGCACGGCATAGACTGGAGACGCCACATCAAATTGAAACAAACGTGCACACCTGCTCATAAAGATATGCAACAATTCAGGTAGTATTACACCCACAATCCAATTACAGAATAAAAGCGGAAAATCCGTAACTGAATCTCATATATATATATATATATATATATATCATAGAAGTGTATGTGTCATATACAACCATACATGTACAACCCAAAAGATACATATACATAATACAAATAATCACAAACGGCCTCCCTAACTACCCGGTGTCACATATCAGAGCCGACCGACAAAAGAATAAAGACCCTAGCTTCACAAAAAGACCTCCAGCAACTCTAATCTGCAATGCCTCATAGAGCATTATAAAACAGCAGAAGGGTGAGAAACACAATCATAATACCGTTGCATACAATTACATATTAACACTGAAATGCACAAGTAAAATATTCTCACCACAAATGCACCACAATCAAATACAACACAACACAGTACAATTATCAGGTATCTATCACCAATACATATCAATCATACACAATGCACTCGTCGTCAACACATTTATATATATTCCATCCCATTAATAACATTCACAATTCCATACACAATAATCCATGATTTATGTAAATGCACAGAGACCGACACAATGACTCTATGCAATGCATATGCGGTACCGACTTCCAATGTTTCTTATCACTAGTTCACTCAGGAACTCTGCTGGAACCATCGCTCGTTACATCACTGTAACTCCCCGTCGGGCATACGATGTTCCCCGTCGCTCACACCCCACACGGGCACACGACGTTTATGGATCGTTCACACCCCACACGGGCACACGATCGTCTATAACCATCGCTTTCGGTCCTCTTATTTTTAAGGCGATTCATTCCTCTTATTTTTAAGGCGCATGATGTTATAGCAGATTCCCTCTGGAATCAATCCGTCACTCAGGACGTCACAAGAATGCATATCATGATGCTTGGCATGCAATGACTCATGACATTTAAAATGCACACATATACACATTCATAATCATGCATATATCGCCAATTACCACACATTACATTTTCTTGCCCTAAAGCCACCAATCATCATCACATTAGGTATTTCATACAATTTCATCACACAACAGTACACAAGTCATACAATGTCCACACCAACAGCATACGACATATACACATCAAGTTCACACAATTAAAACGACAAAAGTCGACAAAACAACACATTTTCTAATTCCCGACCTAATTTAATCGGCCAACAATTTCAAAACCATCATCATAAGCAAGAACATTTTATAAGCTTTCTAACGCATCAAACCACGCTTCAAACCAAACCACAGATCAAAAGTTATGCAGAAAACAACATTGCACAAACAGCCATGTTCGCTAGGCGAACCCTCTAGCGAGCATTCGCTAACACCTTCGCTAGGCGAATGTCCAGTGAACCCACTACCAGCTAGAAAACAGATACAAAGTTCGCTAGGCGAACCCCTTGGCGAACCAAGGCAGAACCAACCAGCACCAAAAACACCCAAAGTTCGCTAGGCGAACAACTCAGCGAACCTTCGTTGACCTTCCCTAACTGGTTCGCTAGGCGAACCCGTGAAAACTTCATTCGCTGCTGCCTCGCCCCAGGTTCGCTAGGCGAACCTGCGAAAACCCAGAATTTTGCAGCGCTGTTTGAAAACCCAAAATGATGTTTTCTCCAACCAAAACATATCCAAATTAACATACAACAATCAGAACCTATTCTAATCATGGCAACAAGCATTCTACCACATTTACGTCAATTTCCAACCGCTAAACCTCGATTTCTATCATTCTATCATTTTTAACCTAGAAGTGAAAAAACCATGGAAAGCAAGAGAATCATCCAAACACACACATACATAATCATACACAAACATAATATAATCGAGTTTCGCACCCTTACCCGATTTAATCGCGCGTAGAAAAGTCGGGAGATTGATTTCTTCTTTCTCAAGTTTTTCCTCTCTTTTTCTTCTCTTTTTCTTTCTCTCTACTTTTCTTCTTCTCTTTTTCTTTCCTTTTCTATTTTTCTCTCTTTCTATTCCACTAACATAATCAAAATAAAATGAAATGACTAAAATACCCCCACACTCAAATATCTCGCAAATGTTCCCAAAACGCGATAAAATATAATCACGATGAAAAATAACATATTTTCACATAAAAGTCAGATATAAAATAATATAATAATAAAATAATCGAAACGACTCCATTAATTAAAAAAGACAAAACTGACATAACTGACTGGGGCGTTACAATTTTCAAGTTGATATTCATCAAAACCCATTTTCCAACAGATATTCATCAAACATCATTTTTGCAACATGTTTGTTCTTCATTGAAACAAGTTATATATCACTTTGTTTTTAACTGATCATTTTGTCTAGGGTTTTATTTTAGTTTATCTTTTGATCATTTTGTTTCTACGATTTTCCATTGGTTTTTATTGAAACGTTAGCTAGTATTGTTTCTCTTGATAATTTTGAGATATTCATCAAACGTCATTTCGTCAACAGATATCATTTTTCAACAGGTTTGTTCTTCACTGAAACGAGTTACATATCACTGAAATGAGTTATATATCACCGAAATGAGTTTATATCATTTTTTTACAGTTTGTCTCTTGATCATTTTGTTTCTACGTATTTTTCTCTTGATAGTCATGTCCGATTCGACAAGCATCTCCCATACAACATCTACTGTAACATCTGTTAATGAAAATTGTAGAAGAAAAACTAGAGGTGCCACGATGTATGCCAAGGTGAAAAAAGCCTACGAAACCGGTGTTCGCTACCCAGTTACAGTTGATGTTGCAACCGACAGGGCTTATGGTGAAGACGCTGGGGATTTTGTGGGTTACATTATGTTACAAGGTAGAATTAATGTGAGCATTTTGATAGATAGTTGGCACGATGTTGAAGAGGATTTGAAAGATGCCATATGGGAAGATGTTCAGGTATTTTATGATTTGTTTGCAAGTATATATGGTCATTTATTTTTTGTTTAATACTAATAACATCTCTATTGTGTAAACATAGGAAGTGTTCATTGTTAGTCCAAATGATAATAATGTGAAAAGGAATATGCTTAGATATTATGGTGAGCAATGGAGGTGCTTTAAGACACAACTCACCCATGATTATATTAAACATGAAGAAGATAAAGAAAAGCCTCCATACGTTGTGTATTCATATATTGATCAAAAAGTTTGGGAGAAATTTATAGAGTATAACACCACTCCTGCCTTCTTGGCAAAGAGTAAAAAAGGAAAGGAAAATTGATATAGAAATATCTATCCACATAGATTGTCTCGTGGAGGATATCAAAAACTTGAAAAGAAGATGATGGAAGAAAAAAGAAAACAAAGGAAAGAAGAGCTGGGAGGTCCTATAAGTCTTGATCGCACTCCATTTCCACCATCACACCACGAGAAATTGAAGAGGGCACTTCAAACAAAAGGCGGTGAGTTCACATCAAATGCTACGCACGAAGTGGCTCAAAGGATTGTAAGTAGATACTTTTTCAACTATATTTATTTTAGTTAAATAAATTTATTAAAGATTAAATTTCATATGTGTTGTAGGATGATCTGGTTGAACAAACCAAAGCTGGCCTCTTCACTTCATAAGATCATCATGACATCTTGGTAGAAGAGATTAGAACCGAGGACCATCCTGGGTGTGTCCGTGGTCTTGGAAGAGGCTTTGACGTCAAGACATTTTTTGGACCATCTAAATCATCTAGAGAGAAAAATCATAAGAGAGAGATTAAAGAGATTGTTATTGTTGGGTTGGAGAAGTAAAGGGAGAAGCAGGATAGGAAGTTGGGGGAGGAATGGAAGAGGTGGACGGAGGAGTAGGATAGGAAGTTGGAGGAGGATAGGAAGAAGTTTAAGGTGTATAAGAAGAGATGGAGGGAGGAGCGGGAAAGGAAGTTGGAGGAGGAGAGAGAGAGAGAGAGAGAGAGAGGTTATTGCAGACAGTGCAGGAGAGTTTCTAGAAGGAGCAGGAGGAACGAGAGAGAATGACTGAGGAGAAGGTGTCCAAGAAGTGTACCCGCAATGTGCTTGAAGTATAAGCTGTATGTTGTTGTTATTATTGTTTGCGTATTTTAATTTTGGATTGTATTTATGTTGTTTTTATTATGCAAAAATTGATTTAGTTGGGTCTATTAAGCTACAAAATTCAAATCAATTGGAAATTCGAGAGAATGAAGTTCAGAAAGTTATGGGTGGTACAAACGCGAAAGAAATTTTTTCTGCCAACCAGAGTAGTATTGAACCCATACCATCAAAAGTAGATAACATTGAGAGACTAGAAATGATCATTGATGGTATTCTAGACCTATGCATGGGTATTATATTAAGTCGTGATCCAGCTTAGTTATTCGTACTTTCTAGGATTTCTGTCCATGAATTTTTGTCGGGAAATGTGTACCTAGACAATTCTGTATTACAAATTTGGTCCTCGTAAGTATAGTTTTTATGTTGATATCTATTTATATTCATACGTTCTTCTAGTTTAACATAAATATTTGCTCTTGCAGGTACATCTATGAGTTATGTGTTGAAAGGAAATTTAAAAACAAGTATTTCATCTTAGATCCGACACACATTGGTCTTACTCACGGTTCGACATGAAACAATATCCTTCTTTACTTAAAAGATAAGTTGAAAGGGAATATAAAAGATTGTTATTTAGCCCTGTTTTACCGTAAATAAGTATATATTAATTTTTTATTTCATTTATAAATCAAATTTATACATATTAATTATTTTGAATGTTTATGTAGTAAACATTGACAACTAATTGTTATATGTCCCAAGAAAAATACTATAGTTGTGTTTTGCTCGTTGCACTCTGAATTGCCTGAAGAAGTGGTCAACGCTTTGAATGTGTAAGTGGTATTATTTTTAAATTTAGAGTTGAATAGTTTTTATTCATGTTTAATTTTAACCGACATGTGTAGAGCGATGAAGGAGTATAATGCACTCAAACATAATGTACTTGGTAAAACGTCAGTCTATGTTTCCCCAAAAGTAAGTATATTACTTGTGATTTTTGACATTATATTATTTGTGTGTATTAGTGTGATATAAATACATGAAAATGATTTGTAGTGGCTAAAATAACCCAACAACCATTCATGCAGATATTGTGTTATGAGATATATGCCCTATATTGTCTCCACAAGCATTACAAATAGATGGATGAAGCATAAGGTATTAACTTAATACATATATTCTTAAGTTCATGTTGTTGTTGTTGTTGTTAGCTTATCATAATTTAATTTTTGTTTTAAGTATAGTAGTTTAACAACAACACACCATACTCAAAAGAAGATATGGATGACATCCGATCACGTTGGGCCAGAGTCTTTTTATCTTGTTATGATTCTCTAAAACAATAGTTTTTCTTGGTTGTAAATGTGTAAATTTCCTTAATTTGTTTAGTGAAAATATGTAAATGTGTGTATTCTGTCTTGATGATCAGAACAATGTAAATTTCTAACATTTGTTTAAATGATATGACATATTCTAATTTTGTCGCATATTTTGTAGTTTCTGTGTAAAAAATGATACAAGCAGGTGAAACTAAGATTTAAAACAATGTAAATCTAGTATTCATTGGTTAACAGATTTATAATGATATGACATAGGCCAATGAAAATGATACATGCAAAATTATACAGGCCAGTGAAAATGATACAAACAAAATTATACAGGCCAATGAAAATGATAGAGGCAGTGAAAATGATATAGGCAAAAACTGAGATTTTATCCTTCGGTTATTACTTAAAACCGAGTTAAATGAATACCTTATTACCTCGGTCTTTAAATATAACCGAGAGGTATATGACGCGTGCAACAAAATTTAGAAAATAAAAAATATGCAGTTGATGAGGATTGATCTCATGACCTTTTAATTTCTAACCTCGGTTTTAGAAACATAAAGGTGACAAGCGATTGTTTTTCATGTCGCCCTTCGTTACCTCGTCTGTGTAGCTGAGGTTAAATTTATTTTTCGACCGACGTTAGATGTGTTATTTGTAGTAGTGCTAGAACCCTTAAACACAAGGTCCTTACTAGTCGTGTGCTCAATTATACAACTAAGAGTATTGAATGAAACCAAATAACCTTTGTCACATACTTAGCCAATACTTAGCAAGTTGTGTTTAAGCCCTTTCACTAACAACACATTTTCAATGGTAATTGTGGAGGGATTTCCCATAGCACCTTCATCGAGAATTTTACCTTTCGTATTGTCTCCATAGATGACATGACCATTTTCCTTCTCATCGAACTTGATGAACATGGAAGCATCTCCCATCACGTGTCTTGAACATCCGCTATCTAGAAACCACAATCTTTTTGTGGTGGTAAGATGTTCCTGTGACAAATCAATAAGGTAAAATATACATCGAAGGAAGACCTCGTAAGTTCGCACAAAATTTGGAACCTTCACTACTACAAATCGCGTAAACAACAACGCCATGGTCACCACGGTTCTTCCCTACACTGTGGTGACATCTCTAAACTAAGGCGCTATCATATTATTTTTGTTTTTTGATTAAAAATTATTTGTATATAACAACGGTTGAGGAGCCAACCGTGGTGATACCATCAAGCTTTCATGGGTTCGAACCTCAACGCCCTCATATATATTATTCCTTTAATGTTAAGGCGCGTCTTTTCTTTTTTATTTATTTTTAAATAAAAAACTTAAAGGGTTATGACTACGGTTGGTGAGTTCCACCGTTGTGATATATTTTGTTTTTTTATTTATAATTTTTAATTGTTAATTAAACTCTGGCGCTTCTTTATGAAATTTCACTATGAAAGTAATATATCATAATGGTTGCTGGTATTGACCGTGGTGGTAGCTTTATAATATTATACACTCCTAGTCTTCAGTATCCTTTTTTTCCATTCAAAATAGAAACTAGACGAAACAATACCCAATTTCAACCCTAAACCCTAACGTTCAATACTGTGAAAAAATACACGATTTCAACCAAAACACCATCGTTCACCCTAGCTTGTCTCTTCAGTATCCACTCTTCACTATGTATTTGTCATTTTCGTCATCATCATCAAGGAGGTTGACAAGACCATCACGATCGTGACATCGAGAAGGAAGAGTACACTAACCATGTTGTCACCGTCGAGAAGGAAAACAACAACAAAACTATCGTTGTTGTAAGGAAGGAAGACAACACCAACACCAACACCAACATCATTTACTTAGTCATCATGTTTAGGGTACGTAAAATATTTTCCCCATGCATCTACAGTAAACTTCATTTGCCATTGTTGTGGTTGATGTTGTTTATGTTGTGGTTGTTGTTTATGTTCTTAATGTTCATGTTGTTGTTGTTGTTGTTGTTGTTGTTTTTTAACATAGATGTCGACCTTGTCGAGTTCTACATCAGATACTAGCGAAGAAACTCAAACAAATGAGATTTGTGCGAATGAAACTCAAACAAATGATACTCAATCAAAATGATCACAAAGAGGAGGCACAATGATGCCCCAATTCACATCAGTCCACAACTCATCAGGTGAAAAAATTTTGATCGAGTTTAATTCATTCTACAGAGTAGTGGATTGTGAACATTACTCTACTTTTAAGAGTTATGTTGCGTTCCTTGCACGTAGCAAAGTCAGTATACTGATAGATGATTGGAAACAAGTGGATGATAAATTCAAATAAAGCATATGGACAGACGTTAAGATATTCAAAGAATTATAATTGGGTCTCAAAGAAAAAGTATCGAAAGCCTGAAATTTATGAAAACTATATAGTATGAAAATTATAATTGGGTCTCAAAGAAAAAGTATCGAAAGCTTGAAATTTAATGCACAAAGACAAAAGATTGAGAATGTTGAGAAGCAATTAGAAGAACAAAGGAGAATGTTAGAAGAGGAGAGGGTAAAAAAAGAGAAAGATATGGAAAGGTTTCAAGAGTTATATTCGGTATGTGCTAGTGTTTTATCGGAAATGTATGATATATATCGTGCTTATTTTTGTTTTATGTTCTAATTGAAAATTATGATGTAGAGATTAAGTGAAAACCTCGAACAACGTACAAATGAAGATCACTGTTATGTTGATGGTGATGATGATGATGATCAAACTCCAAGTAGAAGTGTTGTACGCCATGCTTCTACAAAAGGAAGTAATTTTTCAACTCCTCCCCCCTCCAGATAACCGTAATGAGATAATGGACCCTAACGCAAATGAAATCACCATGCTATACTTGAACGTTGCGGTGATAAATGATACGCAACCTCTCCCGCTAGAACATTGTCCATGTTTGGAGTTATTCTATTACAGTCCTGATGATGTAAGGGATTTTCTCGGTGGATATAAGTGGGTGGACGTAGGGATATTGCAAGTTTGGTGCACGTAAGTATATAGTTGAATATACATGTCATTATAGAACATTATCATTTTTAGTATTTTCTCCCTTAATTTATTCATTTTCTTTAACCATTTAGATACATTCACCCTGTTTGTATAGAGTTAAATAAATAGAGTATTTATGGAATCTTGGATCCGCTTTTTATTCGATGGGCGTTTAATCAACCAAAAGACATTCGAGAGTACTTGAAAAAACGGTTAAATGAGGGATGAAAAGAATGTTACTTAGCACAATTTCTCCGTTCATAGGTATTTTTGTAATTGATGTTTCTGTATTCTATATTTAGTTTTTTTTAGTAAATACTAAAAATATATATGCTCGTGTTTATTCAGTGGTCATTGGCAATTGATCATCATATCATTTAAGATGAATACGGTAACTGTACTATGTTCCCTAAATGATCTACTCGAAAACAAAATGAAAGAGATTATTAATTCGTAAGTGTATGTTTAATTAATTTTCTTTGACATTGTAATTAGTTTATCATGTAATATGTTTAATTCATTTTCAATGTACAGTCACTACTACGGAAAACTCCTTTAACAATGGTTGAAAAATACATATAATAATGCAGATCAAGGCGTTGTTATGTAGAGTGTTGTGGTAAATGCGCTACTTATAATCACGGCCCTTGGACCGTTGTTGTATTCTGGAAAGCTTGCGGTATATCACAACGGTTATGCTTAACAACCATTGTGATACATAAGGTACCGGGTTCGAAACCCAACAACAACAAATAAATTACATTAGATCACGGTTAATATAGACAACCGTCATGGAAAGTACCCATAGTTTATTATATACCAATGTATATTGCTTGGTTTACCATAGACCTATTTAAAGAAATACAACCATTCAATTTGACAAAGAAATATATAATCTGAAAATTAAACTATTCTTGAAAACTAACTTAAACACACCAATTTTTTTCGAATTGAATCTGTCTCATTCTGCACATTTTATGTTCTTTAACACATATACGGTTCAATGGTCTGATTCCTTCAATGCATCGATATCTTTTATTATAGTTTACCTCATCATCGTCGCTTATCAACGTGATTGTAAATATCGATGAATTGAAGCAAACAGACCATTGAACCATATATTATGTGTTAAGGAACATAAAATGTGCTGAATGAGACGGATGCGGTTCGAAAAACATTGATTGATATAGGTTGGTTTTCAAATACATCTTAATTTTCAGAATATAAGTTTCTATGTCAATATAAATAATTGCATTTTCATTAAAAGGTTAGTGAAACAAACAATATACATAGTATATAATAAACTAAACTTGTCAACATGTATAAGAATTTAAAGAACAAAATATTGCTAAGTCACAAGAAGCCTCTATCTTGTGACTTAGCAATGTTTTATTCTTGTTTTGAGAATATTTGTCAACAACAACAACATACAACAAATCCATGCAACACAATAAAAAAACATACATTATTTAAGCAACAAAACCCCAAGTGGGAGTGTAACAAATCAAGATACATTGAGTCAATAACGCACCTCTTATTCAAAATAATCGTGGAACTGTAACAAATCAAGATATATCAAGTTCTTCTAGTTTGTGATGCCATGAAGAAGAAATATAAGGTGGATGAAGTTTATACAATAACTTCATACTTCTTATATTTTTCTTCATGGCAACACAAACCATATGAAACTTCACCATAGTATACGCTTGCTACCACCATACGCTTGCTACCACCATCATCACCATGTATCTACAAGTAAACACAACAAAAATCAAACTTAACCCTAAAACATCAATAACATAATGTTTTCCACAATATTCTAAAACCAAACCCTAAAACAATAATCCTAAATTCTAAACATCAACAACATCCAGAAGAAGAGTAGAAAGAAGAGAGCGGGAGAACATACCATCTTCGCCACCGTAGGAGTTTGCGCCGGATGTTGCTCCCGTCAGATATCCTTTAAGCTTCTTTTCTCCATTCACTTGTAACAGCATTGGTTAAGATTCATGAGAGGATAGGGTTGTGTTAGAGTTTTCTTTAGAGAGAAACGACAGTTTCGTTTATATATAAAAAATGTCACTTTTCGTTACAATTTAAAACTATAACCGTAATTATATTTTATATTTTAAAATAATAGCAAACTATATCACGACGGTTACCCATAATAACCGTAGTGATATCTCTTATTTAAAAATAAATAAAAAAGAAAGGAGTGCCTTAACCTTAAATAAATTTTTTTTTGCCACAGCTAAGGTTCGAACCCATGAAAGATTGATTCTATCATATCGGTTATACTTACAACCGTTATTATACCCTATAAATTTGTAATTAAAAAATATAGGCAAAATAGGCTTTTTCGTCCCGTATGTTTTGGCAGGGGTTCATTTTGGTCCTTTAATTTTTAAAAGGGTCATTTTAATCCCTCAACTGGTTGAAACGTACCACGTATACCCTTTTCAAATAAAACACAGTGACAATGTTAAACTTGACATTGTGAAGTACAATGTCAGCGTCAAGTAGGACACATTCTCCTCTAAAAACGTAATAGTGAGGAACACTTCCCTTCATCTTCTTCTTTTGTGTATTAGGGTTCCTTTTCCCTTCATCTTCTTCTTTTGTATCAGTGTTCCATTTGCCTTCGTCTTCCTCATTTTCTTCAGTAATGGAGCATAAAAGTTCAAGTCCATCACTAAAGGGGTTTGGGTATGGTGGAGATGTGACCAACTGTTCTGAATCTAGGGTTGATTCATCGTCTTCGAAAAGTCAATGGAGACCTAAGTGTTGTTGTGGTGATGCTGCCGTACTCAGAAGGGCAAAAACCATAAAAAATTTGGGAAGCAGTTTTGGGGATGTCCACATTATAAGGTACGATCTATGATGTGAAGTTTGCAATTACGATTTTAAACATTGAGTAATGTTGAATGTAACATGTGCAGTAGAATACACGTAATGGATGTGATTATTTTTATTGGTTCTGTGATGAAGTGAAAGATGCAGGGACATGTTCATCAAGCATAAAAAACAGAGGTTGGAATTCTTAGCAAGGGATAAAGAAGAGTTACAACAGAAATTGATTAAGGCTGAAGTACTAGTTGAAGAACTTGAGGGGGTTGTCAATGATACAATGGAGTGGAAGATGTTTTGGAGAAATTCATTTTTTGTTGCTTTTAGTGTATTAATCTTCAATTTCTTAATGTAATTATGAGATCAATGAAATGGAATGACTTGTATTTGTAAAATATTCATTTATGAGATCAATGAAATGGAAATGTGCAATGTTGTTTATTACATTTGGTATAATTTAGTATAATGGTATGTTGTTTATAATGAAATGGAAATGTGCAATGTTGTTTATTACATTTGGTATAATTTGGTATAATGGTATGTTGTTTATAATGAAATGGAAATGTATGTTGTTTATAATGGTATAATTTCACCTAGCTGGTATAATTTGGTACCATTTAGTATAATGTCACCTAACTGGTATTATTTGGTACCATTTGGTATAATGGTAGACCTAAACATAATTGTCATAACAAAATTGCCATATAGTATTAACTAAATTGCCATATAAGGCTTACAACATTATATAACAGAGTTGCCATAACAGAGTTTCCATTTAAGGCTTATAACATTGAATTGCCATATAAGGCTTACAACATTGTACCAAAACATAGACCTAAATATAGTACCATTAGTCATAATAGAGTTGCCATTTAAGGCTTACAACATTGTACCAAAACATAGCACTTAAACTTAGTACTAATAGTATTAACATAGCAGCAAAACATAAAACAACACATTGTATCTATTTTTTCTTCTTGCTTGATTGAGATGAAGAGAGCCTAGTTGTAGGGCCTGTCACATTCCTTGCTGCAGTTAACCTAGTTGTAGGGCCTGGTGAACCGACACTTCTTGTTGGCCTCCTAATGGGTAACTTCTTGACTGGAGTCCTGGAACCACTTGCCCTAGCCTTAGTGTGAGTTGTAGATTGTTGTGTCTGAGCCTGAGAGTGTTGTGTCTGAGCAGTAGTTGGTTGTGTCTGAGCAGCAGTTGGTTGTGTCTGAACCTGAGTTGATTGTGTCTGAGCACCAGATTGTTGTGTCTGAACCTGAGTTGGTTGTGATTGAGCAGATTGTTGGGTCTGAGTAGCAGGAGTAGCAGATTGTTGTGTTTGAGTTGGTTGATGCTTGCAAGTAAGCTTGTTATGACCAGTTTTTTTGCACCTGCTGCATTTTATAAGAAGTCCAGACCTCCTTAGTTTTCTATCTGAGCCATCAACTTCACCTTGCTCCAAATTCCTTTTCTTTTTTGGCCTTCCTAGCATTTTTCTAAAACTAGTGCTTGCACATCATTGTAGCTGGTCCTTTCCCATAGATTAGAACCATTAACAGGATAAATGACATGGTTGTATACCTCCTGATATCTGCCTTTTTTGTACAAATCTGGTATGTAACTTTCTATCTTGAAGTTTCTGCTTTTCATGGAAGCAATTGCATGAACACATGGTAAAGCTGTCAGCTGCCATTTCCTACATGTACAACTGAAATCTTGCAAGTTGACACTGAACTTATCTCCATCATTTTATAGGTGTCTAACCTCAAAGATATGTTCAGCTGCCATTCTGGAAAATAATACAAAATATTAGCACAATGTTATGAGTAAACATATGATATCATTGTGAGTAAACAGAACATAACAGTTTACCTAACAATCCACATGTTGGTGTAGTCACTAATCCTTGCAATCTAATAGCCAAATGCATAAGAGTTTATCAAAAAATAGACAAATCTCATAAAAATAGTAGTTTATGAAAACATAGCAGGTTATGAAAACATAGCAATGCAAATACAAAAACCAACAGTACCTCTTCATTATGATGGGCAAGATGTCATCATTAGTAAGATTTGCAAATCTCACTCTTTTTTTTGCCCACCTTTCCATTAAGTATGTTCTGATCTCTTCAAGCATTGTCACTATAGGCTTAGCTCTTGCTTCAATGATAACACTATTGAAGGCCTCTGACATGTTGTTCAACACACAATAACACTTAGAGGTTGTCTTGAATTGAGATTTGCTCCAAAACCTTGGAGGTGTTTTCATCATGTGCTTGAAGTCTTCCTCATTAACACCTCTCATTTCTCTCATTTCCCTTTCCCAAGATTGTGGATATGTTGACTTGGTAGCTTTCCATATAATCTCTTTCAGCTTCTTTCCAGGAAATCTCTTCCTAAAATTGTTGTACAAATGGTGTACGCAAAACCTTTGTTCCACACCAGGTAAGAGCTCATCCATAGCTGGTAAAAGACCCTAAGAAATAAATACAACATATTAGAATAAGGCATAACAAAGATACAATATAAATTCAAGAGATTCACAAATTTAGTACCTTCTGTTGGTCTGATATGAAAGTATATGTACAACATTGGCTTCTACCTCCAAGATCATCAATCAATAGATCTAGAAACCATAGCCAACTGTCTTTTATTTCACCTTCAACAACTACAAAGGTAATTGGCATCATTTGGTCGTTTGGATCTCTTCCTATGGGTGCCAGTATTTGTCCTCCACATAACCCCTTCAAAAAACAGCATCAAGCCCAATTATGGGTCTACATAATTTGAAACTCTCTTTGCAAGCCTTGTAACAGATGTATATCCTTTGGAAGTGAGGCCTATTGTCAGTTGCATTTTCTGGACCAGGATTTGCAGGTTGAACATTAATCTTGACTGTTGATCTAGGATTTGTTTTAAGGATTTCATGTGCATAGTCATAAATTCGTGTATACTGTTCTAGAAATGAGCCATCAACCAAGCCTCTTGCTGCACACCTAGCCCTAACAGCCTTAGTCTTGTTTACACCAACATTCCATTTCCTTTGGGCTTTTTCCTTGATGTCCCTGATTTTCAAATTTGGATTATCTTTCAAAGAGTTTTGAATTCTTTTACCTAACCACTTTGAAGTCATAAGCTTCACATTATATGACCTACTACAACTATGCTTATCCACCAATTTCCTCAATTGCCAAGAATCTTCATTTGGTAACTTGCCACAGTATGCATGCCATTCACACCCTTCTTTACATATCACTCTCACCCTTTGTTTATCATTTTTAGAGAACCTCAAATCCCTACCTGACTGAACAACATATGAAGTAATTGCCTCTTTAAAATCATTCTTAGCTGCAAAATAGGTTCTTAATTCCCATTTGTAGTCTGACATATTATTGGCCATTTTGAAAACATGATACTTCTTCTTATGACAGTTACTTTCATCATCAGATTCACACCCATTCTCCAATTCCTCACTATCACATACACCCTCATCTTCACCTTCCTCACTAACTTTTTTGCTAACACCTTCACCTTCCTCACCTTTACCTTTACCTTTACTTCTTGCCTCTTTGTCATAACCCAATAGATTTGAAATATCCTCTTCCATTAAACCATCACTGTCTTCATCAGATTATTGATAGACAACATCTAAGGCACTATCATATTGGAAGCTCCCATCATTACTATCACTCATATCCTTAGCCATATCAAGGTCAACATTATTATCCCCTTACTCACCCTCACTCGTATCCTCAGCCCCATCAACCTTAACATTTTTATCTCCAACCTGACCCTCACTCAATTCCTCAGGCCCATCAACCTCAACATTATTATCTCCATCCTCACCCTCACTCATAACCTCAACCCCATCAACCTCAACATTGTTAACCCCTTCCTCAGCCCCATCAACCTCAGCATTATTATCTCCAACCTAACCTTCACTCATTTCCTCAGGCCCATTAACCTCAACATTACAATCTCCTTTCCCATTCAAAACTTCCTCAACCAGTTTTCCAATGACATCATCCGTTTCATCGACATCAACTACCTCCTTAACTATGTTTACAGACTCATCCTCAATAGGTCCATCATAATAATCAGGTTGAGAAACTTAATGTTTAACATACAAATAAACAACCTTATGTACCTTACATAAATCAACTATCTCTAACGCACCTTTATCATCAGTCAAAGTAAACAAACCAAATGTTGGGTCCTTGTATATTATTGTTCCAGCATCCTCATATCCCAGTTCTTTAACAATCCCTAACACCTCAAAATAGCTCCATTTATCTACATCACACTTCACATCAGTGACTGAACCCCCATACCTTGACTCATCATCACCTTCAAAATAACCCCCATGGTGTATAACGCCATGAACATATTCTTCCATAACAAACTTAAAATGTACAACATTTGGAATAAGGTAAACAAAACCCTAAACCCTACACAAACACAAAAATACGAACCCTAAAATAAGTTACGAACCCTAAAATACATAGAACCCTAAAATAGAATGAACCCTAAAATAGAAATGGTTGAAGTTTAAAAACAAGTAAGATGACATTACCAGTATTCTGGAGAGAAATCCCTTGTCTTCGTGCTTGAACGCTTTCTTCCCTTCGTTCGTCACAATCGTCGTTTTCTTCCCTTCCATTCGTTCATCTTCCTTGGTCACTTCGTTCGTCAGACTCAATCCCTAAACTGAAAAATCTGAATGAATTGTTTCTATATACCACAATGCCATGTCATAAAAAATAGATACACGTGTGTGCCAGCATAGCACCTCAGTTGACTTTGACTAACGTTTTGGACGGCAAGGATAAACGTGAACCAATTTAAAAAGATGAGGGATCAAAATGGTCTATTTTAAAATTAAGGGACCAAAATGAACCCTTCCCAAAACATAAGGGACGAAAAAGGGTATTAAGCAAAAAATAAAATATAAAGTTTGCGCCTGAGTTTAGAGATATCACCACGGTTTTTGGAAGAACCGTGGTGACTTCGGCGTTGTTGTTTGCGCATTTTGTAGTAGTTGTAACACCTCAAAATTTGCCTTCTCTTTCTAACTCTAACTGGCTTATGTTTCTTTTCATTCTGCATCATCATTTTGCATTTGCATTGTTCTTTTGGGCATGGGATCAAGGTATTTTCCATCAACTCATGGTGTCATCAGTTCAGGAGGTATTTTCAGCAATATTAAAAGCCCAGCAGATAGCTTTCAAAGTCTTTTCGAGCATTTATTTTGCTCCCTAGATGATTTGATGGCTATAAGCTCCGACATTTATTTTTGATCAGTGATTTGACACCGAATAGTTATTTTCATCTGGTCATTTCGAGTGCGAAAACAAATTCACAACACATTTTAGGTGTTACTCAGTAGCAATGTCAATTTTTGAGTTTCGGAGGCTTAACGGGGTTCAAAACAGCTGTCAGAGGCCACTTTTCCAAGTTTTCCTCCAAAAAGCGACAGAATTCAAATTTTCCTTGTGTTAATCGATTAGCACATTTTGTACTGAAAATGGTTAATAGATTAACCAAGGAAAAATTTGCCCAAATACCTCATTTTCTAGCACTGCACCTTTTGAATTTCTAATTTTAAATCACCAATTTCAATTTCACACCAGTAGAAGTATCTAGAGAGGCTTCTAATTTGAATTATTTTCCACCCAATTTCCACTCTAATTCCACACTCCTTTTCCAAGTCTATTTTCCACCTCCAATTCCACTCTCTAAACCTCATTCCAAGCCCAAGCTTCATTCCTAACCTAGTCCATATTTAAACCAATTCATTCCAAACCTCAAGGGACCTTGATTATTTTTCACTCTCAATTTTCAGAATTCTCTCAATTCTCTCTCACTTTTTCACCCTCAACCTCCATTTTCAACCTCACTCAAAGCTCTTCCATAGAGATTAACAAGTTCTTCATTGGAACTTGTTAGTTCTTGAGCTTAAGCCTCTCATTACCATTCCATTACTTGATTTCATTGGTGATTTTCATTTGGATCTAGATCTGGAATTTCAAAGGTGCTTATTGGAAGTGATTTTGAAGCATTGTTAGCTTATTGCTTGGATTTTCAGCTTTTGCTTGCAAGGAGCCCATAGATCTTGGAATTTCTTGCTTGGATTCATCAATTTTCGTTTGCAACACTTACCAAAGCAATTCTCAGCTTTATAGGTTGGTTTTTCTGTGATCTATGCTTAATCTAGCTTAATTCCAACTTATACAATGTAGATCCTTGGTTTTGCATGTGATTTGATTCATTTCCTTGAATTTGATTGTTGTTGTTCGTGATTATTGGATCTAATTGATGTTTGATTGTTGTGATTGAACTTACTTTTCGTGCATTGTTGATTACATGATCATTTGGTATGATTGCATAAGTGATTTTGCTGCTAGAAGTGATTTTTCAAACTGATTTTCTGCTTCTGGTATAGGGTTAATCGATTAACCAAAACCAGTTCATTTTGGTTAATCGTTAACCATTGTTATTTTTGCGTAATGAGAGCTGTTAATCGATTAACCAAAATGAACTGTAAATGGTTAATCGATTAACACTGCTGCAGAGTGTGATGTTTGTGCATTTTTGGGCATGTTTCGATTCCGTTCCATTTTTAAACTTCATGGATTGATGTGACGCATATTGGCAAGCTGTTTTTATGCTGTTACACTTCACACCATTATATGAACACGATTTTCCGACACGCGACTTTTGGTTTTCATTGATGAATGTTCATGTTTGCGTTGTTGATGCCTTGATGCGATGAACACGTTGCACACACTTCCTGAGCATGTTGATTGTGGATTGTCGCTTATGTTACTGGAGTTGTGTTGCATATGCTTGTTTGCTTTTAACTTCATGAAGTGCATGTTTGAACTAATTTGTTCATTTGTCAATTGATGTGCATTCCTTCATGATGTTTTCAAGAATTGTTTACCATGGTGTGTGGTGTGATTGTGATCATGTTTGATTGAAGAATGTGTAATGCTTGATGCATGTTTGTTATTCCATGTTTGAATCATTTTTTAATGCATGCTGCCTTGTTTTCCACTCTGTCTCTTTGCATGAGTGATATTGTATATGCTGCTGTTTGCCTTCTTACACCTATTTATGTGCTGAAATGTGAGCTGTCGAATGCCGTTTGGTGTATTGGCTGGAATTTACCGCTGTGCAGGTGCTGGAGCGTTGTTGTAGCTGCTGATTTTGGGTTATTTTCTTATTTTGCTTTGCTTTTGCATGTTCCCATAGGACTTCCTAGTCCAACATAATGTTTGATTAAGCTTGGAATAGGATAGACAGTAGGATTCAAACCATGTATGCTAACATTAGGTAGAATTTTCCCTTCTTACCTCGACCTTAGGGCCACCTTTGCATGATAACTTTAGGATAGAATTCCCGTAGTGTTTTCTTTTTCCTTTGAGTCTTCTCTTCTCATCTTCTAACAAGTCTAAAACACTTAATAAAGGCAACAAACATTGTGCGCCATGAGCCTTAAGTATATAGGAAATAAAGAATGAGGGGTCTCCTATCACTCTTCTAGAGTGTTTAGCATACGTCCCATTGGGGGCGACCATGCGACGCATTCGTTCCCGTGTCATAGACTTTAGTGCAATGGAAGTTACAAACTAACTCAACTCACTTATGTCTAAAAAACACAAAAAAATTCAAATCTTTTTCATCCTTCGGGATTGTTGGGTTTCAAATCATTTTCAGAAAAGAGCTCGTCGCTCACATAAAAAACACTTATCGACTCGTAGGTCGAACTACAACTGCTCTGATTTCCTCTTTCTCGTCCGATTGAGGATACATAGGAACAAGACGGCGATGTCTTGGCGAGCAACCTCCCCCCTTAGTGCGTAGTCCGTCGAACTACGTCGACTCTGATTCTTCTTTCGTCCACGAAGATACGTAGGCATAGGATCGCGATGATCCTTGCGAGTCCGTCCGTCTTTGTTTTCCCCTTTCTCGTTTCCGTTTAGCCGTAGACTTTAGGATAAATCACCCTTTGATTAGACAATAAGCGTGGATCCCATCGAGTACGACGGACGCGTGGGGGTGCTAATACCTTCCCCTCGTGTAACCGACTCCCGAACCCGAACTATGGTTGCGATGACCGTGTTTTTCCCTTTCTTCTAGGTTTTCTTTGATCGTTTCCTTTCCCTGCGTTGGGATAAATAACATTCGGTGGCGACTCTTCTATTCTTGTTTCTCGCCGGTTATTTTTTGCAGTTGCGACAGCTGGCGGCTCTGGTTCCCTATGCGAGTTAATCTTAGCGCTTGTCTGTTTTTTCATTGGGTGTTTATTCTTGTGCATTATTGTATTTTATAGCTTTTATCGCATTCGGTTATTGTTATCATATTGCTCTGCTGCTGTTGTGCTGTTGGGTGGGTTGGATTCATAAGGGATAAGCCCAATACCCAGGCTTGAGCATACACCTAGGATTAGCGTGGAAAGTAGTGTGACTTGTGTGGCATTTGGCCAGACGTAGTATACACGAAAACTCCACATCCAGGCAGGGTTTTCTTTGGTAATGTTCTATCTTGCGCATTGGTGCAGATGATGGGATGTAACCTGGAAAACTGTCGACTCTGGCAACCGTTCCCTGAGGACTCAGTTGAGGCACTCCTCCCAAGAGGTAGTAATGGCAGACCAGAAATGGCAAACCCATTATACTTCTTGATCCGAGGACCCAAAACTGGGAACTTATATAGGATGACCTTTTTGAGGGGAATCAGTGAAGGTCTCCTCGATTGATGATGATGCCAAACCAGAAATGGTGACCGTATCATCATTTATCAACATGGGAGTCCAAAGCCAAGGAACCTCGGTTTTCTAGAACCCACACGTGAGAGGACAGTGTGTTTACAAGTTTGCAGGTAACAGTGACCTTCATCCTACCCGATATTCTGGTTTTCTTGTTAGTGTGCACATATCAATCTGGTTTTCTCAGTTATCTTAGTGATCCGATATTCTGGTATTCTGGGTTTCTGGATTTCTAGTCCCTGTTCAATTAACAGTACAACAGACGTTCAGAGCAACTTGATACCTTGATCCTATGTGTGCATCTGCATCATCATTTTGCATTCTGATGTTCTCGTATTTCCAAGGATCTTAACTTTGAGACTAGCTGTTGAGCATTTCCATCTATTTCTTGTGGTTTGGATGTGAAAAAAAACTTGGATCAAAGCAGAATGATTCCGTGGAAATATTCGAACATGGAATTTTGCATTTGCATTTCCATACTCATATGCATAACAGGTGCTCAGAAGCGGATTTCTCATTCTGACTTGGTATTATCTTCAGAATTGACGGCTTGATCTGTCACCACTACTCAACCTGTAATAATCAGAGGATAGCCATGGAACAACTCAGTGCAGAAGTGACTGAAATGAAAATTCAGATGGGACAGTTTATGGGAGACATGCAAGCTTTGATTCAAGACCAGAAAGTTCTGAGAGAGGAAGTCAACCAGATGAAGACTCAGATAGGTCTGGTCATGGAAATCTTGAATACAGTGTTAAAGAAGGAAAACAATCATGTGCTCGCTTCTGAAACAGAAGTCCTAAATCCTCTCATCTCTTTGGGGTCTTCTCTAGATCATGGATTGCCTCGTGAATCCCCTCTGTCGCTCCCGGGATTTTCATCCAGGTACAAACGCGAAAGTGGCACGGAAACAGAGTCGCCAGCAATGTGTATTTATCCCAAGAGAGGGAAAGGAAACACTGTATAAACCTGGGGGAAGGAAAAGCATGGTCTTGCGACCAATAGATCTGGGTTTGGGAGTCGGTTATGCGAAGGGAAGGTGTTAAAAGGTTCGTACCCGATGGGATCCACGCTTGTTGTCTCGATCAAAGGGTGTCGTCGACTGGAGCTCCGCTGCTACTAGAAAAGAAAGGTAGAAAGGAAGGGGGGGGGGGGGGGAAAGAAAGGAGAGACAACAAGAAGCAAATGTAGGGAAAATAAAAGAAGTGCTCGAATGGGCCCTACCCCATTGCCTACGTATCTCATCGGGAACATAAGAATCAGAGCGACGTAGTTCCCCTCACCTAGGGAAAACTGTTTGTGCTTTTTAGGGAACGGATAACATTCTAGCTCAGGTGTTGCAGGCTCGCTAAATCGAGTGTGTTACCATTTTGCAAGAGAACGAGGAGAAGCACGTTCGTACGTCGAGAGTGAGTGAGATGAGAAGAGAATTCCCAAAGGAAAGACGTTATTGTTTGTTTTTGTCTTTTAAGAAGAAGTGTTTTGATTGTTTTCTTTGTGTTTTGTAACACGTATTACATTCAAGTCTATGATATAGGATCGAATGCGTCGCATGGTCGTCCTAACAGGACGTATGCTAAACACTCTAAAAAGGTGGAGAGAAACTCCCCTCCTTCTATTTCCCCACATACAAGGCTCACATGCAATATGAATTAGTCTATTATTACATGTCTTTTTACTCTTTATTTTGAAGTAAGAAGAAGAGAGACTCAAAAGGGGAAGCAAAAGGTGAAATCTAACGAGGGAGACTAAGACTCAAACCCTAAAGTTGTCATACATGGATGTTCCTATGGTTGATGTGGTTTAAAAAACCTAATCCTAAGAGAAAGGAGAAGAAGAGTGAATTAAACAACTCACTTCTAAAGTAGAAGATGAGTTGTAACTCAAAAGGGAGAAGAAAGAAGTTATTCAAGGAAAGCATATAAATGCTCATCATGATCACAAGTTGAATGATTAAAGGACATAAGAGAAAATGGAAGAAAGAAGTGTATGTGGAATCATATCCACACACTTACTTACCCTTAGCACCTACATGAAAAGGTTAGTTCAAAAACTATTTACAAGAAATCCTAAGTAAAAGAACTTGGTCAAACAAGCAAATGGAAGGAAATAATGAAAACAACAGCTATTATAGCCCACATGCAACAGAACAGCAGTAAATTCAGCTTCATATACCAAACAACAAATAACAGCTCATGTTCAGCATACAAAATGGGTGTAACAAGCATTTGGCAGTGCATACTACAACATATATGTGTCCAGGCAGCAGTGGAAGATTAGAGACAGCGTGCATTAACAAACAATTTCAATCATGAACAACCATTATCAAGCATCAAGCCTTGCACATTCATCAAACAAACACGATCACAATCACATTACAAATCATGGTGAACAATCCTTGAAATCAAACATGTTATAATGCACATTACAAAAGAATACACATTGTCAAGAATATGAGCAAGTCAAAAACAAGTATACATCTCTTGAAATGGAAAGCAAATGAATATGCGCATAGTAATTCCAGCAACATAACATCAATTAGTAATTAATAAGCTCAAAGTGTGTGCATCATGTGTTCATCACATCAATTAATCTACAATGCAAACATTATGTTCAATGATGAAAAACAAAGGCACGCGTGTCGTAAAATCAAGTTCGTACTGTGGTGTGAGTTAAAATAGCTCAAAAATAATCCACCAATCATCCATGCATTGATCCATGAAGTTTAAACATGTTAAGAAAGTCAAACAAGCAAGAAAATGTAAGAAAATCACATTCTGCAGCAGTGTTAACCGGTTAACAAACGGTGAGTAACCGGTTAACAGTTCAAAATCAGCCAAAATATGCAAAAAATACACATGTTAACCGGTTAACATAATTACACTATTTTTGTGTTAACTGGTTACTCTGGGACAATAGCAAAAAAAAACCAGTTCCAAAAGCAATTTTCAACAGCAAATCACTTATTCAAACTTCCAAATGAACATGTAATCAATTAAGCACGAAATTACATTGAATTAGAGTCAACAAACATCAATTGGATTCAATTAACAATCACATCAAGAATCATATTCAAGCATATGAATCCAAATCGAAACTCCACAAAGATCTACATCGAATAAGTTGCGAATAAGCTAAAACAAGTGAAGACTTAGGGAAAACCAACCTACAAAGTGGAGACTTGCTTTGGTAATTGTTGCAAAGTAATCTTGGTGCAGAAAATGAAAGAAAACCAGAGATTCTTCAATCAATAGCCGAAACGCGTCGAAACCGAGCAAAAATCGCAAAAATCCACCCAAAATCCAACTTGCACCAAAATAAATGGTGAGAGACCCTTGGATTGAAGAAGGACAAGCTGAAATTCTAGAAAATCCAACCAATGCAAACTGAGAGATGAAGTTTAGCTCAAGAATTAATCACTTTTCAATGTAAAAAGTGATTATTCTTCAAGAAATAAGAGCTTTTGTGTGTGGTTTTGGAAGAGAGAAGTAGAAGTTGTAGCAAAGTGAAGAGAGAAATGAGAGTGAAATGTGAGAAATTTGAGAAAATGGTTGAAGGTCCTTGAAAATGAGTGAAGAATCTCTTAAATAGATTTTAGGTTTGGAGTATGAGAGGTTTGGAATGAGGTTTGGAATGAGGTTTGGGTTTGGAGCTAGGGTCGGAGTTAGTTAGACTCAACTCACCGAATCAAGTTAGTTAACTCGGTTAGTTAGGATCAACTCGGTTGCTTGGAAAACAAGGAATCACAACTGGTGTATGGGTGTGTGACTTGGGCTGCAAGCAAGGCCTTGTGACTTGTGAACTTTCAGCATGAAACCACCATGTTCGAGCCCTCGTATGACCTTCATAACTTGTTCAAATGAAAAAATGTCCAACATCAAAGTTGAAGAGGGCATGGAGATGAACAACTTTGATGTTCAACAATTTTTCATTTGAAGCCTTCTTGATGGAGAAAATTGGCTTGACATTTAGCACGCCAACTGTTCGATGAAATTATGGCCTGGAGGCCTGAACTTGCCTTGCCATGACTTGAGATTTGCCTTGATTTTACCAAACTTTGATTGATCATAACTCCCTCAATTTTGATCCGATGGAAGAGTTCTTTATATGGATTTGAAGCTTAGAGTATGATCTTCAATTAGCTCAATTTGGGCCTGAAGTTTGGAGCTTTCATCATGAAGAAAGGAAGCCTCAAAGTGTAGTGCAAAATGGTCCAAACTTGCCATATTTGGAAACCCTAAGGTTCTAAAAATGGAAACTTTGTACATTTCTTGATTTTTCATGATTCCTTCATCATCTATTGATCAAATTTTGTCCAATGAACATATGTAATTTGAATTTCATGAATTTGACCTTGAAAAGTCAGGAGTTGACTTTTTCCTCTGCCTAGTTGACTTTTCCCCAAATTGCCTGATTCTCAATCAATTGACCAATTGAACCTCTTCTGAAATGAATTAATGAGCAATCTTCCATCTCTAGACCCTTGAGGACATGTAGAATACCATGAGATCAAGTATTGTCCAAGAAATCAGAAATAACTTGCTTTCATGGCAAACCCTAGTTTCAAACCCTTAGTCTAGGAGAAAATAACACATCCTCCAAATCCAAATTCCTCTGAATATGATGTATATCCTGTCTAAAAAAGATGAGATATGACATCTGGAGGGGATAAAAACTCAAAGATATTTCCTATTGGGGCATTCTACACAAGAACTCCAAAACCCTAGTTTTGCACTGACTAGGATGATGTGATTCCCTGCATTCTCTTGTCAAGCTTGATCATATGATGAGGTGTTGACCCATTAAGACCTCTTAGGGCTCAAGGCTCCTTGGATTTGACTTAGACACCTTGATCCCATGCCAAAGAATCAATGCAATGATATTATTATGAGTATGACCTAAATGATATGCAAATGAAAAAGAAACATAAGCCAGAAAAAGGTAGGGCAAATTTTGGGGTGCTACAGCTGCCCCTATTTAATCAACTTGGATCTGAAGGTATGATAGCAACGGCTTTCAGACATTCAAGGATACACGGAGATTGAATACCAAAAGAACCCTGAAATTTGCAAACTGTGGGGATAATGAAATGGAGTGCTTGCCAGCCGTAGGCGGGCTACCCAACAAGACGATCTCGAAAAGGAAGACCGACCGAAGGCGCTCTGCCCAACAAAATAATATGAGGACGGCCGAAGACGAACTCGAAAAGAAAGATCAAGCCGAATCTGGACTTCACTGGGGATAAGGTGAAACAAACTCTTCTGAGTTATGCCATCTCTGCTGAGAAAGAGAACTGGGTTTCACGAAATAAGTCAGACGAGAAGTGACTACCAGGCGAGAACTGGATTTCACCGAATAAGTCAGACGAGAACTGACTACCAGGCGAGAACTGGATTTCACCAAATAAGCCAGACGAGAACTGACTACCAGACGAGAACTGGATTTCACCAAATAAGTCAGACGAGAACTGACTACCCGGCGAGAACGGGATTTCACAAAATAAGTCAGACGAGAACTGACTACCCGGCGAGAACGGGATTTCACGAAATAAGTCAGACGAGAATTGACTACCCGGCGAGAACGGGATTTCACGAAATAAGTCAGACGAGAACTGACTACCAGACGAGAACTGGATTTCACCAAATAAGTCAGACGAGAACTGACTACCCGGCGAGAACGGGATTTCACAAAATAAGTCAGACGAGAACTGACTACCCGGCGAGAACGGGATTTCACGAAATAAGTCAGACGAGAACTGACTACCCGGTGAGAACGGGATTTCACGAAATAAGTTAGACGAGAACTGACTACCAGACGAGAACTGGATTTCATCAAATAAGTCAGACGAGAACTGACTACCCGGCGAGAACGGGATTTCACAAAATAAGTCAGACGAGAACTGACTACCAGACGAGAATTGGCTTTCGAAAAAGATTGGCCAATCAAAGGCGAACTCCTAGCAAAGATACGATCGTGAACCGAAAGGGTGAGAGGTAAAATTGAAGGACTTACAACCCACAGATAAGATGATTCCGCTGGGGAAAAGAGAAGTCTAAATAAAAGACTCTGCCGGGGAGCACAGGTAGGATGAAGACATTCCTCGGCGATCTCACCAAGGATAAACCAAAATCTCCTGAGTTATGCCATCTCTACTGAGAAAGAGAACTAGCAAACAAAATCTCCTGAGTTATGCCATCTCTGCTGAGGAAGAGAACTGGCAAACAAAATCTTGAATTATGCCATCTCTGCTGAGAAAGAGAACTGGAAAACAAAATATCCGAAATTATACCATCTCTGCTGAGAAAGAGAACTGGTTAACAAAATATCCGGAATTATACCATCTCTGCTGAGAAAGAGAACTGGTAAACAAAATATCCGGAATTATACCATCTCTGCTGAGAAAGAGAACTGGTTAACAAAATATCCAGAATTATACCATCTCTGCTGAGAAAGAGAACTAGTTAACAAAATATCCGGAATTATACCATCTCTGCTGAGAAAGAGAACTGGCAAAGAAAGTCTCCTGAATTATGCCATTCTTCCTGTCGGCGAAACACCTGGCAAACGAGAACTCAAACCTGGCTTATGCTTCGAATGCATATGTTTGAATTTTTCTATGGCGTAATGCTCCATACGAAATGGAAATGTTACGTGTTTGGGAGGATGCCATGCAAAGATGCTTATGCAATGCAAAAGAAATGTCTCAGCAAAATAAATGTTGAAGACAAAGGCAGCTCCACCGGGGATGACAAACTAAATTGTCCTCTAAATTAAAAGATCCTGCTGAGGAAGATTTCACTGAACGACTTCCTGATCACAAACTCTGCTGGAGATGAAATCCCAAAAGAACATCCACCCTACTGGGGATTATACATAACTCTTTGAAAAAGGAAACCAAGACCTGAATCAGAAGAGTGCCAAATATCACTTGGACTTAAAACCTGCTGGGGATATCAACCATCGTTGAACAAACCGCAGTGAGAATTACCACCAAACTCTGCTTGGGGAGAGAAATCACCAATACTAGACCCACTGGGGACACCATTGAACTTAACCCGCTGCTGGGGAAAGGACTTCGTACTTATCCTGCTGTTGCTGGTGGAAACACGTTTCCTGACTGGCCGAGGGGAGTAGACACCAATACTCTGCGGGGAAGACAACATCTTTGTCTCGGGAATGTGCTCCATAAATCTCTTGTGGTAACAAAACAACATCCACCCTAAAGCAATCCACTTTAGATGCTGGCTGAGGAATAATCTTTTGTACTCTGACTGGGGAGAGTGACAGTCTGATGAGGATGATGAAACCTCAATGCCAGGGAGAATAACCCTACTGGGAGAGAAGTCAACGAAACATGCCGAGGGATATCATTGAGCTTAACCTGCTGTTGCAGGAAAAAATTTACCTTGCTGGAGATTAGAGCGTATTGTTGCTGACAGAATTACACTTCCTGACGTGCTGAGGAACGTGAGTACCAGGCTCTGTGGGGAAAATAAAGTCTTTTCAAAGGACATCCAACACCTCTCCTGTGGGAGATACGGCCACATTCACCTCGGAGCAATCCACTTCAAACTGCTTGTTGGGGAATAATAAACCAACCATGACTTTGGCTGGGAAACACAATCCTCTGTACTCTTGATGGGGAGAATAAGTTCTGCTGAGGATAACGACCTTTCAGTTCTGGGGGGAGAAACTCTACTGGGGAAAAACAACCTTGTTACCCAGCCTGACCTGTATCTATAGTTATAAACGGCCCTTTGAACTCTCGAACTTGTCCCATACCACCAGGTCTTAAAGGAAGAAATCATCTCAAGAGGATTTTATAGAAGATCGGGCATTCACACTGCCCCAGGGGCTTCAAACTCTTGGAGAGATTTATCAGATCTCGACATAACTGCCCCAGACTGCATATTCCATGAAGTAAGTTACCTCGAAAGGATTTGTAATGACTTGAAAATACTCTGCCCCAGTATTCTGAACTTTGAAGAGGTGCTTTCAATTAACCGTCTTCAGGAGTGGACAACTTCTCCCGCTCTAGGGGTGGCTTGCCCCGAGTCTTGAAGAAACTTTGCCCCTGACTGATCTTACAGAGATTTGTCAAATCGACCTGATTGCCCCATATTAAACGTTTGTGGAGAGATTTATTGAATCTCGACATAATTGCCCCAGTTTGGCTGAACTTAGGGAGAGTTTTCAATATGTCTGCTTCAGATTGGCTGCATCTTATCACCATTTATCGGGAACCCCCAAGCTGTGCACAGTCTCTTGGCCATATACCCCTTGACATGACTGTCCTTCGGAGTTTTCACCATCTCAACTTGGTGTGATCGAGCTTCTCAACTGATGTTCATCATGTAAGCTTCTTTGATGTCAAACGCATGCAAGCAGAAAATGTTTAATATGAGAATGACAACTCTAATGCAACACTCGTGTTAACCTTGAAGTTTTATTGAAAATGCGTCGCCGAGCCTTGTGAACGAATCACCAGCCGGGACGCGACATTGATTTCTGAATGAAAAACAATACGCACATGCAATACCAACAAAAATCTTACTAGCACAACTCATGGGAGTCAGGAACACTATCTCGTTAAAGTACACTTTCAGAATAAACCCTGCTTCAATTAGTACTTTTTAAGGGTTGTAACGTGGCCTGGTTCACGGTTTTGAGAAAAAAAGGATTTAAGGCTCAAAGTTTATTGGTGCCCACCCACTCTTCGTGATGTTCTCCAGTCCTACGTTCAGCTAATTTGGCACGAGTGCTCATCTCTCAAAAATATTTCATGATCTTTAAGGAATCCATCACTAATGGTTTGAGACTTAATGAGGTTTTGGAGCAACAGTCCCCCCCTTTTGTCTTTTGTGTCTATAGCCACACGACTTTATTCTTATTTGAGGATTTTTCTTTTGTAATCCTTTTCCGCTTTTCGCTTTTAATTCTTTTGATCCCTGATTTTGCCTGGACTGATTCTTTTGAATCTTTAGATTTTAAAGTCCAGCGGGATGCCCTAACTTTTGCCTAAGTCGCTTGTTTTTAAGTTTCGACTTAGCGGGCTTTTTTTTTCGGAACAAATCGTGTGACACTGGCTTATCTTGACTTTGTTTGAAAGGGTTATGACTGCCTCACTCCTTGATTGTTGATGGATAACCATTGTGGTTTCGCATCTCTTGACCTCTTGACGGTGGAATAGAAGGTAATGGATCCTCAGATGCACACTCCTTTTGAAATTTGAACGCTCGGTCAAATTAACTGACGCCTACCCTTCCCCTGGGTTAAATGTGAGGGTTTTCATACAAAAAGAAACTCCTACTTTAAGGCTCAAAGGGTTAACGAGGGTCTATCTTCCTTATATCTCCAGTGTTTGGGGATTTGAAACAATGCCTGTACATCCTCAACAGGGTTTTATCCGAAAGCACACAACCAAAGATTTTGTGTTTTTCCCTCATCATCCTCCCTCAAGAGTTTAGGCAAGAAAGTTGGTATTGCAATGCATATAAACATGATATGAGTGCATAAAAGTAAAGTACTTCAGGAACAACACATTCATTGCATTAAAATCAACATTCAAAATACAAACAAGTTTTTTTCATGCAGACAGTGTTTAAACAAACAAATGAAAGCTACATATGAAACTGCAACAAAGAAATTGATGACTGCCGTTGTTGAGAAGACTTGACTCTGCTTGGACTACTGGATTTAGGAGATGACCCTTGAAGTCTTCAAACAAACGAGAGGTCGACATGCACAACCAAGTCTCCTTCTGGAAATGATATGTACCCTTTGTCAATCAATTATTGGACTTTGGCTTGGAAGGCTTTGCAATCTTCGGTTGAGTGCCCCATACATCCTCCATGGTATCCACATTGCACATGGGGATTGTACCCCGGAGGGTATGGTTTTGGAACAGGCTTCAAAGTCTTAGGCTCCACTAATGAATTTTGAACCAGGTGTGGCAAGAGTTGACTGTACGACATGGGAACTGGATGAAGAGGAGCATTCCTTCTTTCCAAGTTGTTGCGAGGCCTATGCTGATTCTGACGCTGATACTTCTGTTGTTGAGGAGCATACGGTTGTTGGTACTGAATGACATTAGTCTCTCCTTCTTCCCCCCTGTAACGTTTCTTTGCACTTTCAGAAGAATCGGACACACCTTGAATCTTTCCCATTCTGATTTCGCTTTCGACCATTTCTCCCACTAAGATCAAGTCGGCAAACTTTCCGGGCATACAAGGTACCAATTTTTCATAATAATGACCTTGCAGGGTAGCCATAAACGTACTTATCATCTCCCGCTCTAACATGGGAGGCTGTACCCTTGCTGCAAATTCCCGCCACCTCTGGGCGTACTCCTTAAAGCTTTCATTATTCTTCTGCGACAAGTTTTGCAACTGTGTCCTATTTGGAGCCATATCAGTATTGTACTGATAGTGCTTAACAAAATCTTCTACCAACTCCCTCCAGTTTCAAACATGGGACCTCTCCAATTGCATGTACCATTCCAAAGATGCCCCAGTCAAGTTGTCTTGGAAGAAATGCATCATTAACTTTTCGTCCTTAGAATATGCAGCCATTTTCCTCGCATAAGCCCGGACATGAGTCTTTGGCCAAGTAACACCATTATATTTCTCAAAAGTAGGCGCCTGAAACTTGTGCGGAATCTTGACACCAGGGACCAATCCCAAATCGTCCAAATCCATACCCAAGGAATTCTGATTCACAACCCCTTTCAACTGCTCTTCAATCATCCTGATTCTTTGACCATTATCAAGTCGAGGGTCAGCATCCCCACCTTGAAGAGAAAAGACATCCTCCTGTTGATCACCATGGCGACGGCCATGTACTGCGCAGATATTGTTTCCTTCCCCTACTATAGAAGGAATCACGACATTCTCTCCTCCGCCCGGAGGGATAACAACAGAAGGAACGAGAATACCTCCACCCGGAAGACCAGTATAGACACCATTACTGTTAACACCTCCCCCCAGAGGAATAACACCAGTATAAACATCCCCATGCATAACCACATCCTCATCGACTCTAGCAATCAGAGGCTGGACCAGAGTCCTTAACTTCTCTTGACCTTGAGCAACTCCTTGCATTAACTCCATAAACTGAGCCATGTGAGTCCGCATCTCAATCAACTCGGCTTGCATCTGATCCATGACTTTCTTCTGATTTTTCTCAATTAGGACACAGCTTAAAAAGATTGAATCTGCAACCATGGAGAAAACCCGATCGGGATCAAAAGGCCAACCTCAAACACCTGCCATGCATATGAGTATGGGAATGCAATGCAAAATGCCATGTTCGAATATTTCCAAGGAATCATTATGCTTTGATTCAAAAATTTTCCTTACACTAACCATAAGAAATAGATGGAAATGCTCAGTAGCAAGTCTCAAAGTTAATATCCCTTAGAAATATAAGAACATGTATGCAAACATGATGATGCAGATGCAACAGACATGGGATCAAGGCTTCCATAATGCTCAATACTGCTGTGCTGGCGAATGGATAACTTCAAAGGTCTGCTCTGAAGAGAATACCCGAATACCAGAATATCTGAATAGCCAGAATACCAGAATAACCAGCATATCGGCGTAATCAGAATACTAGAATGCCAGGCTGATAAGTTTGCACTGATAAGAGAACCAGAACACCAGGTAGGATGAAAGTCAAGGTTACCTGCAAACCTGTAAACAACCCACCCCTCTCACATGTGGGTACTAGGATCCTCAGTATCCCTGGCTCTCAGGTCGAGAAATGATGATACGTTCACCATTTTTGGTTTGGCATCATCATCAATCGAGGAGGCCTCAACTGATTCTCTAAAACGAAAGGTCCTCAGCTTTTGGCACTGAGGTCGAGAAGCAATAGTACATTCATCCCTCGGGGTACAGTACTATCGCCAATCGAGGAGTGCCTCCACTGATTCTCTTTCAAAAAGGACATCCTATAGCAAGTTCTCAGCATTAGGTCCTCAGATCGAGAATGTGCAATGGGTTTGCCACAGAACGTGGTCTGCCACTGTCACATCTCGGGAGGAGTGCCGCAACTGAGTCCTCGGGAATGGTCACCCGAGTCGACAATTCCTCAAGAGAATAACTACTAGCCTGTATAAACATACAGTAGCAGATAGTTCCTGATAGAACCTCGTCTGGTTGTGGGTCTCATGAACAACAATACATGGTCACCACCACGCAAGCGTCATGACTATCCACTTTAATACCTATGTGTGTACTCAAGCCTGGGTAGTGGGCTTATCTCTCAGAACACCCTGCCCGCCAAACAGAAAATAACAATACAGTCCAGTATAATAATGATATGTAATACAGTGAATGTGATAAATACAGTAAAGTACAGTAAAGCGGTAACAAACAATTCAGTAAAACAGCAAAACACAGCACCACAGTAAACACCCAATGAAAGAAAACAGACAAGCACTAGGATTGACTCGATTAGGGAACCAGAGATTTTGGGTTTGATCCCCAGCAGAGTCGCCAGCTGTCACTCCCGGGATTTTCATCCAGGTATAAACGCAAAAGTGGCACGGAAATAGAGTCGCCAGCAATGTGTATTTATCCCAAGAGAGGGAAAGGAAACACTGCATAAACCTGGGGGAAGGAAAAGCATGGTCTTGCGACCAATAGATCTGGGTACGGGAGTCGGTTATGCGAAGGGAAGGTGTTAGCACCCAACGCGTCCATCGTACCCGATGGGATCCACGCTTGTTGTCTCGATTAAAGGGTGTCGTCGACTGGAGCTCCGCTGCTATTGGAAAAGAAAGGTAGAAAGGAAGGGGGAAAAAAGAAAGGAGAGAGAACAAGAAACAAATGTAGGGAAAATAAAAGAAGTGCTCGAATGGGCCCTACCCCACTGCCTACGTATCTCATCGGGAACATGAGAATCAGAGCGACGTAGTTCCCCTCACCTAGGGAAAACTGTTTGTGCTTTTTAGGGAACAACTAACGTTCTAGCTCAGGTGTTGCAGGCTCGCTAAATCGAGTGCGTTACCGTCTTGCAAGAGAACGAGGAGAAGCACGTTCGTACGTCGAGAGTGAGTGAGATGAGAAGAGAATTCCCGAAGGAAAGACGTTATTGTTTGTTTTTGTCTTTTAAGAAGAAGTGTTTTGATTGTTTTTTTTGTGTTTTGTAACACGTATTGCATTCAAGTCTATGATATAGGATCGAATACGTCGCATGGTCGTCCTAACAGGACGTATGCTAAACACTCTAGAAAGGTGGAGAGAAACTCCCCTCCTTCTATTTCCCCACATACAAGGCTCACATGCAATATGCATTAGTCTATTATTACATGTCTTTTTACTCTTTATTTTGAAGTAAGAAGAAGAGAGACTCAAAAGGGGAAGCAAAAGGTGAAATCTAACGAGGGAGACTAAGACTCAAACCCTAAAGTTGTCATACATGGATGTTCCTATGGTTGATGTGGTTTAAAAAACCTAATCCTAAGAGAAAGGAGAAGAAGAGTGAATTAAACAACTCACTTCTAAAGTAGAAGATGAGTTGTAACTCAAAAGGGAGAAGAAAGAAGTTATTCAAGGAAAGCATATAAATGCTCATCATGATCACAAGTTGAATGATTAAAGGACATAAGAGAAAATGGAAGAAAGAAGTGTATGTGGAATCATATCCACACACTTACTTACCCTTAGCACCTACATGAAAAGGTTAGTTCAAAAACTATTTACAAGAAATCCTAAGTAAAAGAACTTGGTCAAACAAGCAAATGGAAGGAAATAATGAAAACAACAGCTATTACAGCCCACATGCAACAGAACAGCAGTAAATTCAGCTTCATATACCAAACAGCAAAAACAACAGCTCATGTTCAGCATACAAAATGGGTGTAACAAGCATTTGGCAGCACATACTACAGCATATATGTGTCCAGGCAGCAGTGGAAGATTAGAGACAGCATGCATTAACAAACAATTTCAATCATGAACAACCATTACATGCATCAAGCCTTGCACATTCATCAAACAAACACGATCACAATCACATTACAAATCATGGTGAACAATCCTTGAAATCAAACATGTTATAATGCACATTACAAAAGAATACACATTGTCAAGAATATGAGCAAGTCAAAAACAAGTATACATCTCTTGAAATGGAAAGCAAATGAACATGCGCATAGTAATTCCAGCAACATAACATCAATTAGCAATTAATAAGCTCAAAGTGTGTGCATCATGTGTTCATCACATCAATTAATCTACAATGCAAACATTATGTTCAATGATGAAAAACAAAGGCACGCGTGTCGTAAAATCAAGTTCGTACTGTGGTGTGAGTTAAAATAGCTCAAAAATAATCCACCAATCATCCATGCATTGATCCATGAAGTTTAAACATGTTAAGGATGTCAAACAAGCAAGAAAATGCAAGAAAATCACATTCTGCAGCAGTGTTAACCGGTTAACAAACGGTGAGTGACCGGTTAACAGTTCAAAATCAGCCAAAATATGCAAAAAATACACATGTTAACCGGTTAACATAATTACTGTTTTCGTGTTAACCGGTTACTCTGGGACAGTAGCAAAAAAAACCAGTTCCAAAAGCACTTTTCAACAGTAAATCACTTATTCAAACTTCCAAATGAACATGTAATCAATTAGGCACGAAATTACATTAAATTACAGTCAACAAACATCAATTGGATTCAATTAACAACCACATCAAGAATCATATTCAAGCATATGAATCCAAATCGAAACTCCACAAAGATCTACATCGAATAAGTTGCGAATAAGCTAAAACAAGTGGAGACTTAGGGAAAACCAACCTGCAAAGCGGAGACTTGCTTTGGTAATTGTTGCAAAGTAATCTTGGTGCAGAAAATGAAAGAAAACCAGAGATTCTTCAATCAATAGCCGAAACGCGTCGAAACCGAGCAAAAATCGCAAAAATCCACCCAAAATCCAACTTGCACCAAAATAAATGGTGAGAGACCCTTGGATTGAAGAAGAACAAGCTGAAATTCCAGAAAATCCAACCAATGCAAACTGAGAGATGAAGTTTAGCTCAAGAATTAATCACTTTTCAATGTAAAAAGTGATTATTCTTCAAGAAATAAGAGCTTTTGTGTGTGGTTTTGGAAGAGAGAAGTAGAAGTTGTAGCAAAGTGAAGAGAGAAATGAGAGTGAAATGTGAGAAATTTGAGAAAATGGTTGAAGGTCCTTGAAAATGAGTGAAGCATCTCTTAAATAGATTTTAGGTTTGGAGTATGAGAGGTTTGGAATGAGGTTTGGGTTTGGAGCTAGGGTCGGAGTTAGTTAGACTCAACTCACCGAGTCAAGTTAGTTAACTCGGTTAGTTAGGATCAACTCGGTTGCTTAGAAAACAAGGAACCACAACTGGTGTATGGGTGAGTGACTTGGGCTGCAAGCAAGGCCTTGTGACTTGTGAACTTTCAGCATGAAAACACCATGTTCGAGCCCTCGTATGACCTTCATAACTTGTTCAAATGAAAAAATGTCCAACATCAAAGTTGAAGAGGGCATGGAGATGAACAACTTTGATGTTCAACAATTTTTCATTTGAAGCCTTCTTGATGGAGAAAATTGGCTTGACATTTGGCACGCCAACTGTTCGATGAAATTATGGCCTGGAGGCCTGAACTTGCCTTGCCATGACTTGAGATTTGCCTTGATTTTACCAAACTTTGATTGATCATAACTCCCTCAATTTTGATCCGATGGAAGAGTACTTTATATGGATTTGAAGCTTAGAGTGTGATCTTAAATTGGCTCAACTTGGGCTTGAAGTTTGGAGCTTTCACCATGAAGAAAGGAAGCCTCAAAGTGTAGTGCAAAATGGTCCAAACTTGCCATTTTTGGAAACCCTAAGTTTCTAAAAATGGAAACTTTGTACATTTCTTGATTTTTCATGATTCCTTCATCATCTCTTGATCAAATTTTGTCCAATGAACATATGTAATTTGAATTTCATGAATTTGACCTTGAAAAGTCAGGAGTTGACTTTTTCCTCTGCCCAGTTGACTTTTCCCCAAATTGCCTGATTCTCAATCAATTGACCAATTGAACCTCTTCTGAAATGAATTAATGAGCAATCTTCCATATCTAGACCCTTGAGGACATATAGAATACCATGAGATCAAGTCTTGTCCAAGAAATCAGAAATAAACTGCTTTCATGGCAAACCCTAGTTTCAAACCCTTAGTCTAGGAGAAAATAGCACATCCTCCAAATCCAAATTCCTTTGAATATGTTGTATATCCTGTCTAACAAAGATGAAATATGACATCTGGAGGGGATAAAAACTCAAAGATCTTGCCTATTGGGGCATTCTACTCAATAACTCCAAAACCCTAGTTTTGCACTGACTAGGATGATGTGATTCCCTGCATTCTCTTGTCAAGCTTGATCATATGATGAGGTGATGACCCATTAAGACCTCTTAGGGCTCAAGGCTCCTTGGATTTGACTTAGACACCTTGATCCCATGCCAAAGAACCAATGCAATGATATGATTATGAGTATGACTTAAATGATATGCAAATGAAAAAGAAACATAAGCCAGAAAAAGGTAGGGAAAATTTTGGGGTGCTACACCCTCCACAGTCTGGAGTTTCAGAGTTTTCCCATCAGCAATCACTTCCTGCTCCCCAAAAGGATCTTAGGCCAAAGAGGCCTAAGAAAAAGTTTGATCCCCTTCCAATGCCGTATGGGCAACTGCTTCCTTATTTGCTCAAGCTCAAATTAACCACATCCGACCAGGTTTCATTTGGGCTTCAATATCAATGCTAGATGTGATTTCCACTCTGGTGCACCTGGTCACAATGTTGAAAATTGTATAAGGTTCAAGTATAAGGTCCAAGAGCTCATTGAATCAGGGGCAATGAAGTTCACGTCAGTGAGCACTGGTAAATAAGGTGATTGTACTCCAATTGTTCCAAAGGAAGTGGAGACTCCTTCCTTTTCCGTAGGATCCACCTCACGTCATGGATCTCTTCCACAACCTTATGCTTCAGAAGCTCTGCGTCAGCAACCCTTGTTCGTGCCTCATCCGAATGTGGAAAGGAAAGTACAGGGGCAGATTGGGCGCCCGAATTAGCATCGGCAGCAGAACTATCAACAACAGGGGCAACTCAGACCAAGAAGGCCCAAGAGGATATTTGATCCTATTCCTATTCCTTGTAGTCAGTTGCATGCTCGCTTGCTCAAAAGCTCTCTGATTCAGCTGAGGAATACCATGCTAGTGTCGTACCCTATTACTCCGGACTATGACATGAATGCTAGGTGCGGGTTCCACTCAGGAACGTTTGGGTATACAATTAATAACTGTAACGCGTTCCAACACAAGGTGCAAGATTTGATCGACTCAAAGGTCATAACCCCAGATGGTACCCCCATGGGCTGAAGCCTCCTAGTCAGAGTAAGCACCAGATCGCAAGAGCGTCATCAGAAGCAATCGGTCCAGACGGAGTCAAGTCCCCTCAACAATGGCAATCTTCTGCTTCTTTACTGCATTTTCATGTGTAATTTTTCATTGTTTGTTAGTATAGTGTTTGCATGTTAAAAACTTGTTTGTGTTTTGAATGATGATTTTAATGTAACAAATGTGTTGTTCTTGAAGTACTTTACTTTTATGCACTCATATCATGTTTATATGCACTGCAATACCAACTTTCTTGCCTTAAACTCTTAGGGAGGATGATGAAGTGAAAAATGCAAAATCTTTGGTTGTGTGCTTTTGGATAAAACCCTGTTGATGATGTACAGGCATTGCTTCAAATCCCCAAACACCAGAGATATAAGGGAGATAGACCCTTGTCAACCCTGTTGAGCCTCAAAGTAGGAGTTTCCTTTCATTTGAAAAAAACCCTCACATTTGACCCAGGGGCAGGGTAGTTGTCAGTTGGCTTGGCTGAGCGTTCAACTTTCAAAAGGAGTGTGCATCTGAGCACCTGTTACCTTTCTTTCCTCACATATCAGGAGGTCGAGGGACGTGAGACCACAATGGTTATCCCTCGCCGCAAGGAGTGAAGTAGTCACAATCCTTTCAAAGAAGTCAAGACAGCCAGTGTCACACGATTTGTTAAAAAAAAGAAAAAAAAATAGAGAAAGAAAGCCCGCTAAGTCGAAAGTTTTAAAACAAATGACTTAGGCAAAAGTTAGGGCATCCCGCTGGACTTCAAAATCGAAAAAAATTCAAAAAAAAAAAGAATCAGTCCAGGAAAAATCAGGGAAACAAAAGAAGAAAGAGCGAATAGAAAAAGAGAAAAGGCTTACAAAAGGGAAAACTCTCAAGCAAAAGCAAGTCGTGTGACCACGGGCACCCAAAGACGAAAGGAGCGACTATCACTCCGAAACCCTTGCAGACTCCTTAATTATCACCAATGACATGTCGAAACCTCTTGGTAGGAAAAGCGCTCATGCCGGATTAACTGAATGTAGCACCGAAGGACATCATGGAGAATTGGTGGGTACAGATAAATTTCGAGCCATAAATCCTTTGTTCTCAAACCGCGAACCCGACCACGTTACAACCCTTAAAAGTCCTAATTGAAGCAGGGTTATTCCGAAAGCGCTCTTCAGCGAGATAGCGTTCCTGACTCCTATGAGTTATGCTAATAAGATTTTTGTTGGTATTGCATGTGCGTATTATTTTCCATACAAAAATCAATGTCGCATCCCAGCTAGTGTTTCGTTCACAAGGCTTGGCGACGCATTTTCAATAAAACTTCAAGGTTAACATGTGTGTTGCATTAGAATTGTCATTCTCATAAACATTTTCTGCTTGCATGTGCTTAAGCATCTGGGGAGCTTACACAGTGAACGTCAGTCGAGAAGGTTGATCACGCCGAGTTGAGATGGTGAAAATCCCCGAAGGACAGTCATGTCAAAGGGCATGTGGCCAAGAGACTGTGCGCGGCCTGGGGATTCCCAATTAGTGGTGATAAGATGTAGCTAATCCGAAGCAGTCACATTGAAAAATCACCCTAAAGCATCCAAGCAAAGGAAATCACGTCGAGATTTGGGCAAATCTCTCGAAGACCGGTCGGTCAGAGGCAAATTCACTTCAAGGCTAGTACTGGGGAAGGCCACCTCAAGAGCGCGAGAAGTTATCGACTCCTGAAGACGGTTAATTGAAAGCACCTCTTCAAGGTTCAGAATACTGGGGCTGAACATTTCAGGTCATTACGAATCCTCTCGAGGCAAATTACTTCATAGATTATGCAGTCTGGGGCAGTTATGTCGAGATCTGATAAATCTCTCCAGAAGTTTGAAGACCTTGGGGCATGTGAGAGCCAGGTTTTCTGTAAAATCCTCTTGAGACGATTTCTTCCATTAGACCCTGTAGTCAGGGGCAAGTGGAGATCAAAGGGCCGTTGGTCACGTGAGAGAGTCAGCACGTAGTCAATCAACAGAAGCATGAATCGCCAAAGTAGCTCCCAATATGGAATTTCTCTTCCTCAGCCAGGCGCCAAAAGGTATCTTTTCCCAGTGAGGGAGGCGTTTGAACCGCCATTCGTCCTCAACAAAGATAGGTGAAGTTCTATCGTTCAAGGAAGAGCATTATGAAAATTCTGATTATCCTCCCCAGCCAGAGTTTTGAAGTTTGCTCTCCCCCGGCCGGGTTGGCAAAGTTTATTGCTTTTTAGCTCGAATCCATAGTGTTGGCTCGGTGTTTCTCCAGTTTGTGGTAAGGTGGTTTCCGTCTCCCCAACGGAGTAATGGTAGAAGGCCGTCCCTTAGCAGAGCAGATATTGTCAATTGTCGTTCCCCAAGCAGATTTGTGGGTGGTGGTTAGCCTTCCTCAGCGGGTGAGAGGCCAATTTCCATTGGTACTTCTCTTCAGCAGAGCCCTGGGGCATTTTTAGCAAATGTTTATTACAAAGAAGAGGTTTTGACTGGATTCTCGAGCAAAGTCTATGAACATAGAAACAGTTTAGTATACCAAATGGATGCAGGGTAGTAAGATTTCTTCTCCCCAGTAGAGTTTCTCTCCCCAGCATTGAAATTTCATCATCCTTAGCAGAGCATACTCTCCCTGGAAAGAGTGTAGAGGATTGTTTCCCCAGCCGAAGTCGTGTTTTGATTATTATTCCCCAGCAAGCATTCAGAAGTTGATGTTGTTGTATCTCCAGCAGGAGATTTGTGGAATATGTTCCCCAGACAAAAATGTTATCATCCCCACAAAGTCTTGGTGTCTACTTTCCTTAGTCGGTCAGGAAGCATAGTCTCGTCGACAACAGTTTGATTTAATCCCCAGCAGGGTGAGGGTAAAGTTATTTCCCCAGTAGCAAGTTAAGCTCAACGGTATCCCCAAGCAGAGTTTGGTGGTAATCTTAGCAGCGGTTTGTTCAACGGTGGTTGACATCCCCAGCGGGTCTTAAGTCCAATTGTTATTGGCACTTTTCAGATTCAGGTTTTGGGTTCCATCTTCAGTAGTTATTATTCTTAATCCCTAACAGAGTTGGAATCCTTTTGGATTTCATCTTCAGCAGAGGTTGTGATCAAGAAGGTCGTTCAGTGTGATCTTCCTCAACCGGGTCTTTGATTCAGAGGACAATTTAGTTTGTCATCCCTGGTGGAGTTGCCTTCGTCTTCAACATTTATTTTGCTGAGGCGCTTCTTTTGCATGGCATCCTCCTAAAAGCGTAGCATTTCCATTTCGTATGGAGCATTACGCCATAGAAAAATTCAAACATATGCATTCGAAGCATAAGCCAGGTTTGAGTTCTCATTTGCCAGGCGTTTCCCCGACAGGAAGAATAGTAACTCAGGAGATATCGTCCAACTTCATTCCCCAGGTAATGGACTTGGGCATTTGAAGAGACTATTTGGTGTACCCCTGCAAAGTTTGTTTGTCAGGATCGTTAGTCTGTGGTTTTTCACCCCTTTTGTCCAAGTGGTCTTTTGGGTTATCCCCTCAGAGTTGTTAACGTTAGATACCCGTCCGTGTTCCTTCAACACCCGTCAGTGTTCTGATTTCGTTCTTCAATACTTCATCCGTGTTCTTTTGGCACTCGTCTGTGTTGTCTTTCATTTCCTCGATACTTCGTCCGTATTGATTTTAAACACTCGTCCGTGTTCGGTCTCATTGCCTCAATACTTCGTCCGTATTGATTTTAAACACTCGTCAGTGTTCTCTCGACACTCGTCCGTGTTCGGTTTAGCATTTCAATCCCCAGTAGAGCTTTCGTTTTAACCTTTTTCTTCAATGTCCGTCCGTATTGACCTTTTTAGACACTCGTCCGTGTTCTTTCAGCACCCATCCGTGTTGACCTTTGATTTCAATACCCGTCCATATTGACCTTAGACACCCGTCTGTGTTCTTTAAATACCTGACCGTATTAACCTTAGACACCCGTCCGTGTTCTTTCAGCACCCGTTCGTGTTTGAAATTTTTATTCAATACCCGTCCGTATTGACCTTAGACACCCGTCCGTGTTCTTTCAGCAGACGTCCGTGTTTGAACTTTTTATTTCAATACCCATCCGTATTGACCTAAGACACTCGTCCGTGTTCTTTTAACACCCGTCCGTGTTCAAACTTTTATTCAATACCCGTCCCTATTGACCTTAAACACCCGTCCGTGATCTTTCAGCACCCGTCTGTGTTTGAAATTTTTATTTCAATACCCGTTCGTATTAACCTTTGACACCGATCTGTGTCCTTTCAGCATGCGTTCGTGTTTGAACTTTTGTTTCAATACCAGTCCGTATTAACCTTTTCTTTCAGCACCCGTCCGTGTTTGAACTTTTATTACAATACCCGTCCGTATTGACCTTAGGCACTCGTCAGTGTTCTTTCAGCACTCGTCCGTGTTTGTACCTTTTATTCAATACCCGTCCGTATTAACCTTAGACACCCGTCCGTGTCCTTTCAGCACCCGTCTGTGTTTTGAACCTTTTTCTTCAATACCCGTCTGTATTGACCTCAGACACCCGTCCGTGTTCTTCCAGCAACCGTCCGTGTTTGAACCTTTTATTCAATACCCGTCCGTATTGACCTTAGACACCCGTCCGTGTTTGAACTTTTTATTCAATACCCGTCCGTATTGACCTTTTCTTTCAGCACTCGTTCGTGTTTGAACATGTTTATTCAATACCCGTCCGTATTGACCTTAGACACCCGTCCGTGTTTGAACCTTTTATTTCAATACCCGTCCGTATTGACCATTAGACACCCGTCCGTGTTCTTTCAGCACTCGTCCGTGTTTGAACTTTTTTATTCAATACCCGTCCGTATTGACCTTAGACACCCGTCCGTGTCCTTTCAGCACCCGTCTGTGTTTGAACTTTTTTATTCAATACTCATCCGTATTAACCTTTGACACCCGTCCATGTCCTTTCAACACCCGTCCGTATTTTAACTTTTTTATTCAATACCCGTCCGTATTGACCTTAGAAACCCGTCCGTGTTCTTTCAGCACCCGTCCGTGTTTGAACCTTTTCTTCAATACCCGTCCGTATCGACCTTTAAGACACCCGTCTGTTTTCTTTCAGCAACAGTCTGTGTTCTTTCAGCACCCGTCCTTGTTTGAACTTTTATTCAATACACATCCGTATTGACCTTAGACACCCGTCCGTGTTCTTTCAGCACCTGTCCATGTTCTTTCAGCACCTGTCCGTGTTTGAACCTTTTATTCAATACCCGTCCGTATTGACCTTAGACACCCGTCCGTGTTCATTCAGTACCCGTCCGTGTTTGAACTTTTGTTTCAATACCTGTCCTTATTGACCTTTCCTTTCAGCACCCGTCCTTGTTTGAACTTTTTCTTCAATACCCATCCGTATTGTCCTTAGACACTCGTCCGTGTTCTTCCAGCACCCGTCTGTGTTTGAACCTTTTATTCAATACCCGTCCATATTGACCTTAGACACCCGTCCATGTTTGAACTTTTTATTCGATACCCGTCCGTATTGACCTTTTCTTTCAGCACCCGTTTGTGTTTAAAATTTTTTATTCAATACCCGTCCGTATTGAACTTAGACACCCGTCCGTGTTCTTTCAGAACTCGTTCGTGTTTGAACCTTTTATTCAATACCCGTCCGTATTGACCTTTTAGACACCCGTCCGAGTTCTTTCAGCACCCGTCCGTAGCACCCATCCGTGTTTGAACTTTTTATTCAATACCCGTCCGTATTGACCTTGGACACCCGTCCGTGTTCTTTCAGCACCCGTCCGTGTTTGAACTTTTTTATTCAATACCTATCCGTATTGACCTTTGATACCCGTCCTTGTTTGAACTTTTTTATTCAATACCCGTCCGTGTTGACCTTAGACACCCGTTCGTGTCCTTTCAGCACCCGTCCGTATTTGAACTTTTTTATTTAATACTCGTCCGTATTGACCTTAGACACCCGTCCGTGTCCTTTCAGCACCCGTTCGTGTTTGAACTTTTTTATTCAATACGCATCCGTATTGACCTTTGACACCCGTCCGTGTCCTTTCATCACCCGTTCGTGTTTGTACTTTTTTATTCAATACCCGTCCGTATTGACCTTATACACCCGTCCGTGTTCTTTCAGCACCCGTCCGTGTTTGAACCTTTTCTTCAATACCCGTCCGTATTGACCTTTTAGACACCCGTCTGTGTTCTTTCAACACCTGTTCGTGTTTGAACTTTTATTCAATACCCATCCGTATTGACCTTAGTTACCCGTCCATGTTCTTTCAACAGTCGTATGTGTTTGAACTTATTTATTCAATACTCGTCTGTATTGACCATACACACCCGCCCGTGTTCTTTCAGCACCCATCCGTGTTTGAATCTTTTATTTTAATACCCGTCTGTATTGACCTTTAGACACCCGTCCGTGTTCTTTTAGCACCCGTCCGTGTTTGAACTTTTTATTCAATACCCGTCCGTATTGACCTTAGACACCCGTCCGTGTTCTTTCAGCACCCGTCCGTGTTTGATCCTTTTAGACACCCATCCGTGTTCTTTCAACACCCGTGTATGTTTGAACCTTTTCTTTAATACCCGTCCGTATTGACCTTAGACACCCGTCAATGTCCTTTCAGCACCCTTCTGTGTTTGAACCTTTTTGTTCAATACCAGTCCGTATTGACCCTTTGACACCCGTCCGTGTCCTTTCATCACCCGTCTGTGTTTGAACTTTTATTTCAATATCCGTCTGTATTGACCCTTTGACACCCGTCCGTGTCCTTTCAGCACCCGTCCGTGTTTGAACCTTTTATTTCAATACCCTTCCGTATTGACCTTAGACACCCGTCCATGTTCTTTCAGCACCCATCCGTGTTTGAACTTTTTATTCAATACCCGTCCGTATTGACCTTAGACACCCGTCCGTGTTCTTTCAGTACTCGTCCGTGTTTATCCCCAGCGCAGTCAACACTCGTCCATGTTTGTTTCATTCGCTTTCAATACTTCGTCCGTGTTGATCCCTGATACTCGTCCGTGTTATGATCTTACACATTATATTACTTGTTCCCCAGTGAAGTCGTCTCTCCTATTGCAGGATGCAAATTTGTGCTGTTATTTTGGTATTCAATCTCCGTGTATCCCGACTTTCTGGAAGCCTTTGCTTCCATACCCTCGGATCCAAGAAGTTTGAATAGGGGCAGCTGTAACACCTCAAAATTTGCCTTCTCTTTCAAACTCTAACTGGCTTATGTTTCTTTTCATTCCGCATCATCATTTTGCATTTGCATTGTTCTTTTGGGCATGGGATCAAGGTATTTTCCATCAGCTCATGGTGTCATCAATTTAGGAGGTATTTTCAGCAATATTCAAAGCCCAGCAGATAGCTTACAAAGTCTTTTCGAGCATTTATTTTGCTCACTAGATGATTTGATGGCTAGAAGCTCCAACATTTATTTTTGATCAGTGACTTGACACCGGACATTTATTTTCAGCTGGTCATTTCGAGTGCGAAAACAAATTCACAGCATATTTCAGGTGTTACTCAGTAGCAATGTCAATTTTTGAGTTTCAGAGGCTTAACGGGGTTCAAAACAGCTGTCAGAGGCCACCTTTCCAAGTTTCCCTCCAAAAAGCGCCAAAATTCAAATTTTTCTTGTGTTAATCGATTAACACATTTTGTACTGAAAATGGTTAATCGATTAACCAAGGCAAAATTTGCCCAAATACCTCATTTTCCAGCACTGCATATTTTAAATTTCCAATTTTAAATCACCAATTTCAATTTCACACCAGTAGAAGGATCTAGAGAGGCTTCTAATTTGAATTATTTTCCACCCAATTTCCACTCTAATTCCACACTCCTTTTCCAAGTCTATTTTTCCACCTCCAATTCCACTCTCTAAACCTCATTCCAAACGCAAGCTTAATTCCTAACCTAGTCCATATTTAAACCAATTCATTCCAAACCTCAAGGGACCTTGATCATTTTTCACTCTCAATTTTCAGAATTCTCTCAATTCTCTCTCACTTTTTCACCCCCAACCTCCATTTTCAACCTCACTCAAAGCTCTTCCATAGAGATTAACAAGTTCTTCATTGGAACTTGATAGTTCTTGAGCTTAAGCCTCTCATTACCATTCCATTACTTGATTTCATTGGTGATTTTTGTTTGGATCTAGATCTGGAATTTCAGAGGTGCTTATTGGAAGTGATTTTGAAGCATTGTTAGCTTATTGCTTGGATTTTCAGCTTTTGCTAGCAAGGAGTCCATAGATCTTGGAATTTCTTGGTTGGATTCATCAATTTTCGTTTGTGTTGTACCCCAAATTTTACCCTCAGATTCTGATCGTTTCATATCATTCTTGATTCCATTTTTATTTTAGTTAAATAGTTACCTTAGATTTATTTAGGATTTATTTAGTTCAATTTTTAATTTAAATTGTAAACTTTAATTTAGATTTTTTTTAAAGTTTAGTTCTAATTGGATTAATATTAATTTAAATTTAGTTTACTTAATCTAGTTATAATTTAGTTCAATTTTAATTTTAAATTTAGATTTTATTCTTTAGTTTAGTCTTAATTAGGTAAATTTTAATACATTTTTAATTATAGTCAAATTTTAATTTTAGTTTTTAATTTTGATTTAGATTTAGATTTAATTTAAGTTTATAAAAAAATCACAAAAAAGTCACTAAGTTACGTAAGGTCCATTTCATCTTGCTGCCCACAATTTCCATCATACACACTTTGCCCAAACCTTTGACCAAACACCTGCGACTTCTTTTCATAAAAACAACATGCCTGTAAACCCTGTACCACTGCAAAACCAAAAGCTCTGCTCACATTTTTCACCAAAAAATAAAAACTGCTGCATCATAGAACTCCAAGGACCTGCATACGACCACAGCCTGCATTAACAGGGACCATTCAATGACAGCAATGGGAGGGAATTTGTTTTGAAAGAATAGGAGGATAAGCAAAAGAGAGGGAGAACATTGGAGACCCAGAGAAAGGAGAAAGCGAAATAGAAAACATCAAAACCTGTTTCAAAGCATTCAAGTACAGCAATACCTTCATGTCACCTAGATAAACCGTTTCAACGACCACGACTCTGCAAATTCTCCTCTAATTTACAAATCAAACTTGCAGAACATACCTCAAAAAAACCATACTCAGAAAACCTGCTAAACCCGACTTCAGATTCCTTCAAAACCACTTCAAACCCTCAAAACACAAACCCGTTTTCAACTGTACACAGCCACTGCAGAACCACACCCTCACCATTTTCCAGTAACATAACCTCCAATCGCCATCGAACATCACCATCCTCCTCCTTCCATAACCGAAAAAGAATTCGAAACCACCACAGTGTCGTTTTCGACACAACCACAAACAACCCGCACAACCTTCTCATTCTTCAAACAACCCTTTGTTCTTGAAACTATAACCTTCAATCCATAGCCACCATCTTCAACCTTCTGTAACATTTCAACTACCACCAAATCGTGCTACGCAACTCCTATTTCAACTTTCTCAAACACAAGCAACAATCCCAGACGCAAACGCAAACGGAGGGCACGAGTACGAGAAGAGAACGAGAGATCAGAGGCGAGCGAGAATCGACGAACGCACACGAAGGGAGTTCCGAGCGGAGCTTCGCTCAGAGGGGAAATCGTGATTGGGAGAGAGCCACGAAGAAGGAACGCATGAAACCACCATGTTCGAGCCCTCGTATGACCTTCATAACTTATTCAAATGAAAAAATGTCCAACATCAAAGTTGAAGAGGGCATGGAGATGAACAACTTTGATGTTCAAAATTTTTTCATTTAAAGCCTTCTTGATGGATAAAATTGGCTTGACATTTGGCACGCCAACTGTTCGATGAAATTATGGCCTGGAGGCCTGAACTTGCCTTGCCATGACTTGAGATTTGCCTTGATTTTACCAAACTTTGATTGATCATAACTCCCTCAATTTTGATCCGATGGAAGAGTTCTTTATATGGATTTGAAGCTTAGAGTGTGATCTTCAATTGGCTCAACTTGGGCCTGAAGTTTGGAGCTTTCATCATGAAGAAAGGAAGCCTCAAAGTGTAGTGCAAAATGGTCCAAACTTGCCATTTTTGGAAACCCCAAGTTTCTAAAAATGGAAACTTTGTACATTTCTTGATTTTTCATGATTCCTCCATCATCTCTTGATCAAATTTTGTCCAATGAACATATGTAATTTGAATTTCATGAATTTGACCTTGAAAAGTCAGGAGTTGACTTTTTCCTCTGCCCAGTTGACTTTTCCCCAAATTGCCTAATTCTCAATCAATTGACCAATTGAACCTCTTCTGAAATGAATTAATGAGCAATCTTCCATCTCTAGACCCTCGAGGACATGTAGAATACCATGAGATCAAGTCTTGCCCAAGAAATCAGAAATGACTTGCTTTCATGGCAAACCCTAGTTTCAAACCCTTAGTCTAGGAGAAAATAGCACATCCTCCAAATCCAAATTCCTCTGAATATGATGTATATCCTGTCTAACAAAGATGAGATATGACATCTGGAGGGGATAAAAACTCAAAGATCTTGCCTATTGAGGCATTATACTCAATAACTCCAAAACCCTAGTTTTGCACTGACTAGGATGATGTGATTCCCTGCATTCTCTTGTCAAGCTTGATCATATGATGAGGTGATGACCCATTAAGACCTCTTAGGGCTCAAGGCTCCTTGGATATGACATAGACACCTTGATCCCATGCCAAAGAACCAATGCAATGATATGATTATGAGTATGACCTAAATGATATGCAAATGAAAAAGAAACATAAGCCAGAAAAAGGTAGGGCAAATTTTGGGGTGCTATAGCTGCCCCTATTCAATCAACTTGGATCTGAAGGTATGATAGCAACGAATTTCAGACATTCAAGGATACACGGAGATTGAATACCAAAAGAACCCTGAAATTTGAAAACTGTGGGGATAATGAAATGGAGTGCTTGCCAGCCGAAGGCGGGCTACCCAACAAGACGAACTCGAAAAGGAAGACCGACCGAAGGCGCTCTGCCCAACAAAATAATACGAGGATGGCCGAAGATGAACTCGAAAAGGAAGATCAAGCCGAATCTGGACTTCACTGGGGATAAGGTGAAACAAACTCTTCTGAGTTATGCCATCTCTGCTGAGAAAGAGAACTGGGTTTCACGAAATAAGTCAGACGAGAACTGACTACCAGGCGAGAACTGGATTTCACGGAATAAGTCAGACGAGAACTGACTATCAGGCGAGAACTAGATTTCACCAAATAAGTCAGACGAGAACTGACTACTAGACGAGAACTGGATTTCACCAAATAAGTCAGACGAGAACTGACTACCCGGCGAGAACGGGATTTCACGAAATAAGTCAGACGAGAACTGACTACCCGGCGAGAACGGGATTTCACGAAATAAGTCAGACGAGAACTGACTACCCGGCGAGAATGGGATTTCACGGGAATAAGTCAGACGAGAACTGACTACCCGGCGAGAACGGGATTTCACGAAATAAGTCAGACGAGAACTGACTACCCAGCGAGAACGGGATTTCACGAAATAAGTCTGATGAGAACTGACTACCCGGCGAGAACGGGATTTCACAAAATAAGTCAGACGAGAACTGACTACCAGACGAGAACTGGCTTTCGAAAGAGATTGGACAATCAAAGGCGAACTCCTGGCAAAGATACGATCGTGAACCGAAAGGGTGAGAGGTAAAATCGAAGGACTTACAACCCACAGATAAGATGATTCCGCTGAGGAAAGGAGAAGTCTAAATAAAAGACTCTGTCGGGGAGCACAGGTAGGATGAAGACATTCCTCGGCGATCTCACCAAGGATAAACCAAAATCTCCTGAGTTATGCCATCTCTGCTGAGAAAGAGAACTAGCAAACAAAATGTCCTGAGTTATGCCATCTCTGCTGAGGAAGAGAACTGGCAAACAAAATCTTGAATTATGCCATCTCTGCTGAGAAAGAGAACTGGCAAACAAAATAACCAGAATTATACCATCTCTGCTGAGAAAGAGAACTGATTAACAAAATATCCGGAATTATACCATCTCTGCTGAGAAAGAGAAATGGTAAACAAAATATCCGGAATTATAGCATCTCTGCTGAGAAAGAGAACTGGTTAACAAAATATCAGGAATTATACCATCTATGCTGAGAAAGAGAACTGGTAAACAAAATATCCGGAATTATACCATCTCCGCTGAGAAAGAGAACTGGTTAACAAAATATCCGGAATTATACCATCTCTGCTGAGAAAGAGAACTGGCAAAGAAAGTCTCCTGAATTATGCCATTCTTCCTGTCGGGGAAACACCTGGCAAACGAGAACTCAAACCTGGCTTATGCTTCGAATGCATATGTTTGAATTTTTCTATGGCGTAATGCTCCATACGAAATGGAAATGCTACGCGTTTGGGAGGATGCCATGCAAAGATGCTTATGCAATGCAAAAGAAATGTCTCAGCAAAATAAATGCTGAAGATAAAGGCAGCTCCACCGGGGATGACAAACTAAATTGTCCTCTGAATTAAAAGATCCTGCTGAGGAAGATTTCACTGAACGACTTCCTGATCACAAACTCTGCTGGAGATGAAATCCCAAAAGAACATCCACCCTACTGGGGATTATACATAACTCTTTGAAAAAGGAAACCAAGTCCTGAATCAGAAGAGTGCTAAATATCACTTGGACTTAAAACCTGCTGGGGATATCAACCATCGTTGAACAAACTGCTGCGAGAATTACCACCAAACCCTGCTTGGGGAGAGAAATCACCAATACTAGATCCGCTGGGGTCACCATTGAACTTAACCCGCTGCTGGGGAAAGGACTTCGCACTTATCCTGCTGTTGCTGGTGGAAACACGTTTCCTGACTGGCCGAGGGGAGTAGACACCAATACTCTGCGGGGAAGACAACATCTTTGTCTCGGGAATGTGCTCCACAAATCTCTTGTGGTAACAAAACAACATCCACCCTAAAGCAATCCACTTTAGATGCTGGCTGAGGAACAATCTTTTGTACTCTGACTGGGGAGAGTGACAGTCTGATGAGGATGATGAAACCTCAATGCCAGGGAGAATAACCCTGCTGTGAGAGAAGTCAACGAAACCTGCCGAGGGATATCATTGAGCTTAACCTGCTGTTGCAGGAAAGAATTTACCCTGCTGGAGATTAGAGTGTGTTGTTGCTGACTGAATTACACTTCCTGACCTGCTGAGGAAAGTGAGTACCAGGCTCTGTGGGGAAAATAAAGTCTTTTCAAAGGACATCCAACACCTCTACTGTGGGAGATACGACCACATTCACCTCGGAGCAATCCACTTCAAACTGCTTGTTGGGGAATAATAAATCAACCATGACTTTGGCTGGGAAACACAATCCTTTATACTCTTGATGGGGAGAATAAGTTCTGCTGAGGATAACGACCTTTCAGTTCTGGGGGGAGAAACTCTACTGGGGAAAAACAACCTTGTTCCCCAGCCTGACCTGTCTCTATGGTTATAAACGGCCCTTTGAACTCTCGAACTTGTCCCATACCACCAGGTCTTAAAGGAAGAAATCATCTCAAGAGGATTTTATAGAAGACCGGGCATTCACACTGCCCCAGGGTCTTCAAACTCTTGGAGAGATTTATCAGATCTCGACATAACTGCCCCAGACTGCATATTCCATGAAGTAAGTTACCTCGAAAGGATTTGTAATGACTTGAAAATACTCTGCCCCAGTATTCTAAACTTTGAAGAGGTGCTTTCAATTAACCGTCTTCAGGAGTGGACAACTTCTCCCGCTCTAGGGGTGGCTTGCCCCGAGTCTTGGAGAAAATTTTCCCCTGACTGATCTTACAGAGATTTGTCAAATCGACCTGATTGCCCCATATTAAATGCTTGTGGAGAGATTTATTGAATCTCGACATAATTGCCCCAGTTTGGCTGAACTTAGGGAGACTTTTCAATGTGTCTGCTTCAGATTGGCAGCATCTTATCACCATTTATCGGGAACCCCCAAGCTGTGCACAGTCTCTTGGCCATATACCCCTTGACATGACTGTTCTTCGGAGTTTTCACCATCTCAACTTGGCGTGATCGAGCTTCTCAACTGATGTTCATCATGTAAGCTTCTTTGATGTCAAACGCATGCAAGCAGAAAATGTTTAATATGAGAATGACAACTCTAATGCAACACTCCTGTTAACCTTGAAGTTTTATTGAAAATGCGTCGCCGAGCCTTGTGAACGAATCACCAGCCGGGACGCGACATTGATTTTTGAATGAAAAACAATACGCACATACAATACAAACAAAAATCTTATTAGCACAACTCATGGGAGTCAGGAACGCTATCTCGTTAAAGTACGCTTTCGGAATAAACCCTGCTTCAATTAGGACTTTTTAAGGGTTGTAACGTGGCCTGGTTCACGGTTTTGAGAAAAAAAGGATTTAAGGCTCAAAGTTTATTGGTGCCCACCCACTCTTCGTGATGTTCTCCAGTCCTACGTTCAGCTAATTTGGCACGAGCGCTCATCTCTCAAAAAGATTTCATGATCTTTAAGGAATCCATGCACTGATGGTTTGAGACCTAATGAGGTTTTGGAGCAACAGTCCCCCTTTTTGTCTTTTGTGTCTGTAGCCACACGACTTTATTCTTATTTGAGGATTTTTCTTTTGTAATCCTTTTTCGCTTTTCGCTTTTAATTCTTTTGATCCCTGATTTTGCCTGGACTGATTCTTTTGAATCTTTAGATTTTAAAGTCCAGCGGGATGCCCTAACTTTTGCCTAAGTCGCTTGTTTTTAAGTTTCGACTTAGCGGGCTTTTTTTTCCGGAACAAATCGTGTGACACTGACCTGTCTTGACTTTGTTTGAAAGGGTTATGACTGCCTCACTCCTTGATTGTTGATGGATAACCATTGTGGTTTCGCATCTCTTGACCTCTTGACGGTGGAATAGAAGGTAATGGATCCTCAGATGCACACTCCTTTTGAAATTTGAACGCTCGGTCAAATTAACTGACGCCTACCCTGCCCCTGGGTTAAATGTGAGGGTTTTCATACGAAAAGAAACTCCTACTTCAAGGCTCAAAGGGTTAACGAGGGTCTATCTCCCTTATATCTCCAGTGTTTGGGGATTTGAAACAATGCCTGTACATCCTCAACAGGGTTTTATCCGAAAGCACACAACCAAAGATTTTGCGTTTTCCCTCATCATCCTCCCTCAAGAGTTTAGGCAAGAAAGTTGGTATTGCAATGCATATAAACATGATATTAGTGCATAAAAGTAAAGTACTTCAGGAAAAACACATTCATTGCATTAAAATCAACATTCAAAATACAAACAAGTTTTTTTCATGCAAACAATGTTTAAACAAACAAATGAAAGCTACATATGAAACTGCAGTAAAGAAACTGATGACTGTCGTTGTTGAGAAGACTTGACTCTGCTTGGACTACTGGTTTTAGGAGACGACCCTTGAAGTCTTCAAATAAATGAGAGGTCGACATGCACAACTAAGTCTCCTTCTGGAAATGATATGTACCCTTTGTCAATCAATTGTTGCACTTTGGCTTGGAAGGCTTTGCAATCTTCGGTTGAGTGCCCCATAGATCCTCCATAGTATCCACATTGCACATGGGGATTGTACCCCGGAGGGTATGGTTTTGGAACAGGCTTCAAAGTCTTAGGCTCCACTAATGAATTTTGAACCAGGTGTGGCAAGAGTTGACTGTACGACATGGGAACTGGATGAAGAGGAGCATTCCTTCTTTCCAAGTTGTTGCGAGGCCTATGCTGATTCTGACGCTGATACTTCTGTTGTTGAGGAGCATAAGGTTGTTGGTACTGAATGTTGGTGCAAGAATAGCAGCAAGCAAAAATATATAAGTAACTCGGTTTTATCGTTCTCCACAGGGATCAGTGCGAGGGAAAGAATGCCATTCAACGGTTTCTATATTTCTAAGCTTATGATTCAAAAGTTCTGGTTTAAATCGAACCAAAAGCAAATGCGGAAAATGTAAAGACGGAAAATATAAAGTAAAGACTAAATTATAAACGGAGCCTTGTTGGAATTGGATCTCATCAATTGATAACATATGCATTCTTCTAATCAAGTAAACACAAATCAATCATTTGCCTAATATCCTCACGTATCACTCACAACAGAGGTTATGTCTAACGTAACGTCGAGAGAAAAACCGTATTGTCTCATTGGTGATGTCTCACGCAACTCAACCAACACAGAGAATAAGAACTGATACTCATGCAAGTGTTAAGTCTAAATCTATGTCTAGAGTCTAGCCCCAACAGATATTACTATAACAATCATAGCAGATAAATGATTTCTTTGTATTAAACAAAATCAGAATACGTACACACGCTTAACCCTTTTTACATGTATTCAACTAATTTGCCCAATGAATGTGACTATCCTTCTTCATCGCTATTATCACGCATCTTCGCGATATTGCATCGATCCTACTCATGCTAGCCATGCTACTTAATCAACACAATACAACAAGCGATAAAATGAATATCAACTTGCAAAACCATGTCAAAAGCTTGCTCATTGATAGATGAACATCTAAGATCAAAGATTTGTAAAGGTGTTGTCAAAACCACAAACAATTAACCAAAGATAACAACAATAGAAAATCTGAATTCAAATCACATACATACATTAGAGGAAATACAAAAGGTATAAAGAGATTACATCCCTCTCCAACAAGAAAGCAAAGATCCTACCTTTCCTCCCTTGGAAATGAAGAAATGCAAAGTTTTGATCTTTACTACAAGTTATGTTCCAAGAAAAACTAAGAGATAATGATAAAAAGTGTACAAATTCTATTTATACAAGTTCAGAATTTTGCAGGTTCGCACTGCGAACCATTCATTCGCACAGCGAATAGTGAAAAATAGGCACTTCAGGTGCCTCTGCCGATCAAACCGCCCCAGAAGATTCTCGTTACTTCGCACTGCAAAGGATTTGTTCGCACTGCGAACATTCGCTTTCCCGTTCGCACTGCGAACTTTGTCTCCTTTTTCCTCAAATCAATTCTGCCACCATTCGCTGGCTAACTCGCTGCAGTTCGCACTGCGAACTCTCGCTGGCATTCGCCTTCCCACTCGCACTGCGAACACCCTGCTATCATTCTTCTTCTCTTTGGCAGCTTGCACCATTTCATGCGTCCTACAACATTGGATGTTTAATGCCTATTTTCTGCATAATAGCACACATATTACAAGCACCAAAGGTATATTCATAAGGTTAGAAGAATAATAACAATCATTACTAAAACGAATGAAAACACGAGAAATGAGTCGAAAAAGTGCAAAGAACGATAGCTCCAATTTAAGTCAATTCTGCACCTAACAACTCTCCCCAACTAAACTCTTGCTTGTCCTCAAGCAAAGTATGCCTCTCATAAAAACAAGAGGATTTGCTCAAGCATTTAATTCAACCAAAACAAGATAAATGCGACAAGCACGAAAATGCGCACAAGTAACGTTCACCACTCAATAAAATCGAACAATGATAAAGAATTAAGTTCTTAAAACAAATATCATCATGGTTCAAAGAAGAACTAAGTTTTCATACTTGAATGACTCTAACACTCCTCTTCAAAATAAGAATGAAGAAATTGACGCGTTTGCAACAGCGGGGAAATTTCACTCACCCGACAAACAATGCAAATAACAATCAATTCATACAACATCTAACAATCAAGAATGAAAACATGGAAGCAAAAAGATCACAAAGGACTTTAAAGGTTGTAGCTTGGTCGGGTTCACAACAAAGGGACATTTCTAAAGGCCATTGAATCGAAATTGCCGATAAATGATATTTACTCATTACAACTTCATTCACCATTCTCATTCCTTTACCACCAACCTTCTCAAACTTCCTTATGCACAATTATTTCACTCTATTTTTCACATCAAACAAGCATTCTTTTTTTTATGTTTTTCACATTCATATTTACCCTTTTTCATCTCATGCTTGTTTAAAATTTTTCAAAAGTTGAAAGCAACCTACCATCTTCTTTTTTCATTCTCCCCAACTTAAATTCAACCAAACCTCAAGTGAATGAACCTTACTTTTTAGAAACTCACTAACTTCAATGATGAACTAACTTTCAAATTATGTACAAAAACCAAGTTCATCACTAAAATGAGATCTAAACTGTTTAGGCTCAAAGAGACTAACGAATTCTCACTACTCACGGGTAAGATACTTTTGGATAAGGTTGTGCTTAATATAAACAAATGCCTTGATCATTTCTAATGCTTCCACAAAATCACAATAATCAAAAGATAAAGCAGGAATCAAACGAATTAGACAAAGTTATCAGTCATCCAAGCATTTAGTAAACAGTGAAGGTTTCCTCACAATTTGTGGCTTTTGGACCTAAGTGAAACAAACATTCCAACAAGTTGCAAAATGAAACAAGAACACACATTTGCACAAAGCACAAAATTCTTAAATCATTCTAGCATTCTATAAAGCGGTACGATTTACCAGGCATACTTTCAACGCTCGCATCCATCCAGACTCGGTCGAAGCTTCATTGAATACTTTTATACACAAAGCAACCAATCTAGAAGGAGTTCTCATCATTCCTGATCACACTAGAGAAAACATTAAAGGAACACAAATGCATATAATATTAACACATGTACAAAGCTTAAAAATATAGAAACTATGCGATGCGATTCAATATCTAAACACCGATCCCCGGCAACGGCGCCATTTTGTTGGTGCAAGAATAGCAGCAAGCAAAAATATATAAGTAACTCGGTTTTATCGTTCTCCACAGGGATCAGTGCGAGGGAAAGAATGCCATTCAATGGTTTCTATATTTCTAAGCTTATGATTCAAAAGTTCTGGTTTAAAGCGAACCAAAAGCAAATGCGGAAAATGTAAAGACGGAAAATATAAAGTAAAGACTGAATTATAAACGGAGCCTTGTTGGAATTGGATCTCATCAATTGATAACATATGCATTCTTCTAATCAAGTAAACACAAATCAATCATTTGCCTAATATCCTCACGTATCACTCACAACAGAGGTTATGTCTAACGTAACATCGAGAGAAAAACCGTATTGTCTCATTGGTGATGTCTCACGCAACTCAATCAACACAGAGAATAAGAACTGATACTCATGCAAGTGTTAAGTCTAAATCTATGTCTAGAGTCTAGTCCCAACAGATATTACTATAACAACCATAGCAGATAAATGATTTCTTCGTATTAAACAAAATCAGAATACGTACACACGCTTAACCCTTTTTACATGTATTCAACTAATTTTCCCAATGAATGTGACTATCCTTCTTCATCGCTATTATCACGCATCCTCGCGATATTGCATCGATCCTACTCATGCTAGCCATGCTACTTAATCAACACAATACAACAAACGATAAAATGAATATCAACTTGCAAAACCATGTCAAAAGCTTGCTCATTGATAGATGAACATCTAAGATCAAATATTTGTAAAGGTGTTGTCAAAACCACAAACAATTAACCAAAGATAACAACAATAGAAAATCTGAATTCAAATCACATACATACATTAGAGGAAATACAAAAGGTATCAAGAGATTACATCCCTCTCCAACAAGAAAGCAAAGATCCTACCTTTCCTCCCTTGGAAATGAAGAAATGCAAAGTTCTGATCTTTACTACAAGTTATGTTCCAAGAAAAACTAAGAGATAATGATAAAAAGTGTACAAATTCTATTTATACAAGTTCAGAATTTCGCAGGTTCGCACTGCGAACCATTCATTCGCACAGCGAATGGTGAAAAATAGGCACTTCAGGTGCCTCTGCCGATCAAACCGCCCCAGAAGATTCTCGTTACTTCGCACTGCGAAGGATTTGTTCGCACTGCGAACATTCGCTTTCCCGTTCGCACTGCGAACTTTGTCTCCTTTTTCCTCAAATCAATTCTGCCACCATTCGCTGGCTCACTCGCTGCAGTTCGCACTACGAACGCTCGCTGGCATTCGCCTTCCCACTCGCACTGCGAACACCCTGCTATCATTCTTCTTCTCTTTGACAGCTTGCACCATTTCATGTGTCCTACAACATTGGATGTTTAATGCCTATTTTCTGCATAATAGCACACATATTACAAGCACCAAAGGTATATTCATAAGGTTAGAAGAATAATAACAATCATTACTAAAACGAATGAAAACACGAGAAATGAGTCGAAAAAGTGCAAAGAACGATAGCTCCAATTTAAGTCAATTCTGCACCTAACACTGAACGACATTAGTCTCTCCTTCTTCCCCCCTGTAACGTTTCTTTGCACTTTCAGAAGAATCGGACGCACCTTGAATCTTTCCCATTCTGATTCCGCTTTCGACCATTTCTCCCACTAAGATCAAGTCGGCAAAATTTCCGGGCATACAAGGTACTAGCTTTCCATAATAATGACCTTGCAGGGTAGCCATAAACGTACTTATCATCTCCCGCTCTAACATGGGAGGCTGTACCCTTGTTGCCAATTCCCGCCACCTCTGGGCGTACTCCTTAAAGCTTTCATTATTCTTCTGCGACAAGTTTTGCAACTGTGTCCTATTTGGAACCATATCAGTATTGTACTGATAGTGCTTAACAAAAGCTTCTACCAACTCCCTCCAGTTTCGAACATGGGACCTCTCCAATTGCATGTACCATTCCAAAGATGCCCCAGTCAAGCTGTCTTGGAAGAAATGCATCATTAACTTTTCGTCCTTAGAATATGCAGCCATTTTCCTCGCATAAGCACGGACATGAGTCTTTAGGCAAGTAACACCATTATATTTCTCGAAAGTAGGCGCCTGAAACTTGTGCGGAATCTTGACACCAGGGACCAATCCCAAATCGTCCAAATCCATACCCAAGGAATTTTGATTCACAACCCCTTTCAACTGCTCTTCAATCATCCTGATTCTTTGACCATTATCAAGTCGAGGGTCAGCATCCCCACCTGGAAGAGAAAACACATCCTCCTGTTGATCACCATGGCGACGGCCATGTACTGCGCAGATACTATTTCCTCCCCCTACTATAGAAGGAATCACGACATTCTCTCCTCCGCCCAGAGGGATAACAACAGAAGGAACGGGAATACCTCCGCCCGGAGGACCAGTATAGACACCATTACCGTTAACACCTCCCCCCGGAAGAATAACACCAGTATGAACACCCCCATGCATAACCACATCCTCATCGACTCTAGCAATCAGAGGCTGGACCAGAGTCCTTAACTTCTCTTGACCTTGAGCAACTCCTTGCATTAACTTCATAAACTAAGCCATGCGAGTCCGCATCTCAATCAACTCGGCTTGCATCTGATCCATGACTTTCTTCAGATTTTTCTCAATTAGGACACAGCTTAAAAAGATTGAATCTGCAACCATGGAGAAAACCCGATCGGGATCAAAAGGCCAACCTCAAACACCTACCATGCATATGAGTATGGGAATGCAATGCAAAATGCCATGTTCAAATATTTCCAAGGAATCATTATGCTTTGATTCAAAAATTTCCCTTACACTAACCATAAGAAATAGATGGAAATACTCAGTAGCAAGTCTCAAAGTTAATATCCCTTGGAAATACAAGAACATGTATGCAAACATGATGATGCAGATGCAACGGACATGGGATCAAGGCTTCTACAATGCTCAATACTGCTGTGCTGCCGAATGGATAAGTTCAAAGGTCTGCTCTGAAGAGAATACCTGAATACCAGAATATCTGAATAGCCAAAATACCAGAATAACCAGCATATCGACGTAATCAGAATACCAGAATGCCAGGCTGATAAGTTTGCACTGATAAGAGAACCAGAACACCAGGTAGGATGAAAGTTAAGGTTACCTGCAAACCTGTAAACAACCCGCCCCTCTCACATGTGGGTACTAGGATCCTCAGTATCTCGGGCTCTCAGGTCGAGAAATGATGATATGTTCACCATTTCTGGTTTGGCATCATCATCAATCGAGGAGGCCTCAACTGATTCTCCAAAGTGAAAGGTCCTCAGCTTCTGGCACTGAGGTCGAGAAGCAATAGTACATTCATCCCGCGGGGTACACTACTATCGCCAATCGAGGAGTGCCTCCACTGATTCTCTTTCAAAAAGGACATCCTATAGCAAGTTCTCAGCATTAGGTCCTCGGATCAAGAATGTGCAATGGGTTTGCCACAGAACGTGGTCTGCCACTGTCACATCTCGGGAGGAGTGCCGCAACTGAGTCCTCGGGAATGGTCACCAGAGTCGACAATTCCTCAAGAGAATAACTACTGGCCTGTATAAACATACAGTAGCAGATAGCTCCTGATAGAACCTCGTCTGGTTGTGGGTCTCATGAACAACAATACGTGGTCACCACCACGCAAGCGTCATGACTATCCACTCTAATACCTATGTGTGTACTCAAGCCTGGGTAGTGGGCTTATCTCTCAGAACACCCTGCCCGCCAAACAGAAAATAACAGCACAGTCCAGCATAATAATGATATGTAATGCAGTGAATGTGATAAATACAGTAAAGTACAGTAAAGCGGTAAACAGCAATGCAGTAAAACAGTAAAATAGCAAAACACAACACCACAGTAAACACCCAATGAAAGAAAACAGACAAGCGCTAGGATTGACTCGCTTAGGGAACCAGAGATTTTGGGTTCGATCCCCAGCAGAGTCGCCAGCTGTCGCTCCCGGGATTTTCATCCAGGTACAAACGCGAAAGTGGCACGGAAACAGAGTCGCCAGCTGTCATACCCCAAATTTGTCCTACCTGTATATAACTTTCATCTACACATCTTTGTTCCATGACTTTTTATTTTATTTTTAATTATTAGTATTATCCTACATTTAGTTAAATAGTATTTTGGATTTATTTAGAAATTATTTAGCTTATTTTTTAACTTAGTTTATTTTTACATAGTCTATATTTAATTTAATTTATTTTCAATTATATGTTTAATCATAACTTATTTTAATTTTTAATATAGCTTTTTAGTTTAGTTCTAAATTAAATTCTTTAGTCTAGTTTAATTTTAATTAAATAGCCTAGCTAATTGTTTTAATTTAAATTTTATTACTATTATTACTTTCAATTTATTATAGCTTAGATTTTTTTTCCTCTTTTATTATTATTTCATCTTCCATCTTTTATTATTTTCATTATTTCATCATTATTACTATTTATTATTTATTTATTTCATTGTTACTATTTATTATTTATTTATTTCATTATTATCATTTTTTTATTTCATTTTTATTATTTGTATCATTTTATTTTTATTATTTTTATTATTTCATTTTTATTATTTTTATCATTTCATTTTCATTATTATTATTATTATTATTATTATTATTATTATTATTATTATTATTATGTTTTATTATTATTATTATTATTATTATTATTATTATTTTTGTTTTATTATATTAGATGTCAAAACTCAAGGTCTGTTTCCAAGTGGCAAGTTCTGCACTACACCAGTTAACACAGTCAAAACAATTTCACCAAAATGGAACTACAGCGACTAGGGGTGGAAATAGGCTGGGCCGAGCTAGGCTTTGCCAAGCCTAAGCTTGGCCTGCCAAAAAAATTGAAGCCTAAGCCTGGCCTGTAGCCTGTCATAGGCTTATTTTTAGGCCTGAGTCTGGCCTTTTCTAAGGCCTGTTTAGCCTGTTAGCCTACATAAAAGCCTATTATTTTAGAAATATGTAAATACACAATTAAAATAATGTTTAAATACACTAACAAACTAAAAAATCAATGAGACTAAAAGTTTGTTTGCATTGACTTATTTTAACATACCTATTAGCATAAGTTTTGTGAGACTATTTGTTTAAGATAACTTATGAAAATAACTTATAACATTGTTCATAAGGTGTTTTCATCTTATTTTCATAAGTTTTCCAAAATAACCAATTTTTATTTATGTATTTTAACTCAAAGTACAAAGCATAACATAAGATAATAAAAAATTATTCATATTCATTTAAATAGGCCGGCCTGTTAGGCTTAAAAGGCTTTTTTTATGGCCTGAGGCCAAGCCTTTTTAACTAAATAGGCTTATAAAAAAGCCTAGGCCTTTTCTATTTAAAAAAATAGCTTGGCCTGGTCTGAGCCTGTGTAGGCTAGCCTGTAAGCCCCTGCTATCGGCCTGACCTACTTCCACCCCTAACAGCGACCACAAGCTACCATTTGATGCCAACCCTGTTACAAAACAAAATCAACAAAGAATCTCTGCTACGCCTTGACCCAAAACCTGCACCTGAAAATAACACTTCATCACAACCCTGTATTGAAAGTGACTTATCAACCACAAATTAAGATAAAAAAATGAGTTCAAGGATTTTAAAAGAGGGGGAACGATTGGAAGAGGAGGTTAAAAAAAAAAACTAAACACATTATTTCAGAAAAGTCCCCAAACCTTCTCATTTTTCTTTCATCCTCGTCTCAAAACTTCAGCCCCAAATCATTCAATAACAACAACACCACGCCATTTTTCTCCCTCAACCATTTTCCAAACCTTCAACCGCAAAACTCCATAACCCTCAACACAAACCCTTCGAATCTCCAACAATCAACTCCAAATCCTAACATCAAATCCACCCATAAAGCAAAAACAACCCAAAAATTGCAGACTAAAATTGATTGAGAAGAAGAAGGAAGTGAGATCAAGCAAAGAATCGAAACCCAAAACCAGAAATTGAAGGCGAAGAGTAAAGCGAGCCGTAAAATCAGAACCGAAAACGAGCGAATCTGAAGTGGATTTGAGTTGAAGCGAAAACGGAGAAGGTAGATTGAGCCGTGTGTGCGAGTTGTGGTTCGTCGTCATGTGGTTGACGATGTTGCCTTGTTTTTGCGTTTCTATTTTTTTAAAAAGGAAATGAAACACATATTAGCTGCTGCAATGATTTAATGGTGGTGATGAAATGTGTGGTCTTCTTTTTTTCCTTTTGCTTTAAAGTAGTTTGACTTTTCTTCTTTTTTTTTTTTTTATATAATTGTTTTTTATATAAGGGTTAAATAAATTTTTAGTCCCTATAAAGTTTGAAATTTCATTTTTAGTCCCTCCTGAGTTTTGGCAACGGTTTTAGCTGGTTTTGGCAACGGTTTTTTGTAAAAACCGTTGCTAAAAGATAGGGAGAGACTAAAAATGAAATTTCAAACTTTATAGGGACTAAAAACTTATTTAACCCTTTATATAATAGCAATAAGCTGATGGAGATGTTGTTTAAACATGGCTTGTGACGCTTTGGAATGTCGGGTTTCTAGGCCCAGTTGAGTTGTTATACACCTTTTTTTTTTATATATATATATAAACCGCTCCTTGATTGCTTCTAAGGGGTGATGGGCCTCAAGACCCCAAACGAATCCACGCACGCCCAGACATGGCGTTAACTCCCCCTCTTGATTTTCATTTTTTATTTTTATCTATAAACCAATTGGTTTAAAAACCTTTTTTTTTAATCTTTTGTTTTTTAAACTTTAAAGTTATTAGTCCTTAATATTTTTAGTTTAGATAACTCTTTTTACATGTGTTTTGGGCCAATGATATAACAACCATCATGATTTGGATTTATGCAAATAGATCTATAATCTTGGTTAATATGAGGTCTACCTTTTTTTATTCATTTCGATTTATTTGTATTTATCATTTTATTCATTTTATTTCATTTTTATCATTTATATTCATTTTGGGTCAATGAAAACCAAATATTAAGATTTATCGATTTTTTCGATTTTAAATCTTGATAAAGGTGAGACCTTTATTATTTTTATTGTCATTTTCGATTTTTTATTTCATTTCTATTATTTTTCATATTCTTTTATTCATATTTGGTCAATGAAAGTCAAAAGTCTTCGATTATCAATTTATCGATTAAATCGCGATTAAGACGAGACCACTTTTATTTTTTATGTTAATATTTTATCTTGTCAATTTTATATCGATTACATTATTGTTGTACACTTATCATATTGTATTCATATTCATTTTCATTTCATTTACTCACCATTTAATCGAAAACAATTAATAAATTATCAAAACCCTAAAAACAATCACATTAATGGACTGTTGATTATGATGATCATTTGCTCGACGCTTGCTCGAGGTTTAGTTTAGGACACTTCGCACACACACGGCTTTCTCTTGGGCTACCTTACAATGAGACCATTTATTTCTGTCAACACTTGTAATTTACATGTATCCTTCCCCCATTCCGATGTACGCACTTAATATTGTTTTGATTGTGGTTTGTTTACTAGGAGCACCCCTAGGGACTAGCATAGGCAACCCATTTTCAAACCAAAACCTCGATTCGTCGTCGAGACATTTTTCAAACAACCCATTTTCAAACGAACCTCTTTTTAACCAAACCCTCGATTCGTCGTCGAGCCATCTTTTAAAATCAACCTCTAACCAAATCCTTTTTCAAACAAAACTCTTTCCATACAATTAACCCTTGATCCAACGTCAAGCGGATTTTCATAATCAAACTCCAAAAACAACTAACAACTATCGTAATTCTTTTTTTCAAGGTGAAAAATGGGGGTTCAAGTCTTTGATCTTCCTTCGATTGTTTGGGTGCGAGTTCTCTTACTCGTGTGTGAGCAATTGATGCCTCTTTTAAAACTCAACCACCTTAGATGAAAAAGAGAGAGAGCCAAATCTTTGACTCACTCTCCCGATTACTTGGGCCCGAGGAATCTTTCTTAAGTTCAAGTAATCGTCATCTAAAACAACCCAACCCTCCCTTGTTTCGTGGGCGTATCACGAACTACGACTGCTCTGATTCTTTATTCTCGTCCGAGTAAAGATACGTAGGCACAAGATTACGATGATCTTGGTGAGCACACTACCATCTTTTTCCGTCAAACCCCGTAGTCGAACTACGACTGCTCTGATTCTTTATTCTCGTCCGAATAAAGATACGTAGGCACAAGATTGCGACGATCTTGGCGAGCACACTTTTTCTTTTTCCCCCGTTTGCGTCCATACTTTTTCTTTTTCCCCCGTTTCCACACTACCATCTTTTTTCGTCAAACCCCGTAGTCGAACTACGATTGCTCTGATTCCTCATTCTCGTCCGAATGAGCATACGTAGGCCCGAGGTCGCGATGATCTTGCCGAGCACCCTATCCTAAAACCACCCCATCCCCCGTTAGTATCTGTTCCCTTTTATTTACCTTTCTGCATTTATTTTAGGGAAGAAAATAGACCAACTTAGCTAACGAGCATTGTGATTCGAATCAAGAGGTTCCCGTTGAGTACAACGGACGTGAGGGGGTGCGCGTACCTTCCCCTCACGTAACCGACTCCCGAACCTAGAATGTGGTTGCGACGACCATGTTCTTATCCGTTTTCCTTAAAGGTTTTCTCGATATTTTCCTTTCCCTCTTTTTGGGATAAATAAAGTTCGGTGGCGACTCTGTCGAACCGTTTTCCGCGCCTTTTGCGCGAGGGTCGTATTTTCGATGAATTTTCGAGGTGCGACACCAGCAATGTGTATTTATCCCAAGAGAGGGAAAGGAAACACTGCATAAACCTGGGGGAAGGAAAAGCATGGTCTTGCGACCAATAGATTTGGGTTCGGGAGTCGGTTGCGCGAAGGGAAGGTGTTAGCACCCAACGCGTCCATCGTACCCAATGGGATCCATGCATGTTGTCTCGATTAAAGGGTGTCGTCGACTGGAGCTCCGCTGCTACTGGAAAAGAAAGGTAGAAAGGAAGGGGGAAAAAAGAAAGGAGAGAGAACAAGAAGCAAATGTAGGGAAAATAAAAGAAGTGCTCGAATGGGCCCTACCCCACTGCCTACGTATCTCATCGGGAACATGAGAATCAGAGCGACGTAGTTCCCCTCACCTAGGGAAAACTGTTTGTGCTTTTTAGGGAACGGCTAACGTTCTAGCTCAGGTGTTGCAGGCTCGCTAAATCGAGTGCGTTACCGTCTTGCAAGAGAACGAGGAGAAGCACGTTCGTACGTCGAGAGTGAGTGAGATGAGAAGAGAATTCCCGAAGGAAAGACATTATTGTTTGTTTTTGTCTTTTAAGAAGAAGTGTTTTGATTGTTTTTTTTGTGTTTTGTAACACGTATTGCATTCAAGTCTATGATATAGGATCGAATGCGTCGCATGGTCGTCCTAACAGGACGTATGCTAAACACTCTAGAAAGGTGGAGAGAAACTCCCCTCCTTCTATTTACCCACATACAAGACTCACATGCAATATGCATTAGTCTATTATTACATGTCTTTTTACTCTTTATTTTGAAGTAAGAAGAAGAGAGACTCAAAAGGGGAAGCAAAAGGTGAAATCTAACGAGGGAGGCTAAGACTTAAACCCTAAAGTTGTCATACATGGATGTTCCTATGGTTGATGTGGTTTAAAAAACCTAATCCTAAGAGAAAGGAGAAGAAGAGTGAATTAAACAACTCACTTCTAAAGTAGAAGATGAGTTGTAACTCAAAAGGGAAAAGAAAGAAGTTATTCAAGGAAAGCATATAAATGCTCATCATGATCACAAGTTGAATGATTAAAGGACATAAGAGAAAATGGAAGAAAGAAGTGTATGTGGAATCATATCCACACACTTACTTACCCTTAGCACCTACATGAAAAGGCTAGTTCAAAAACTATTTACAAGAAATCCTAAGTAAAAGAACTTGGTCAAACAAGCAAATGGAAGGAAATAATGAAAACATCAGCTATTACAGCCCACATGCAACAGAACAACAGTAAATTCAGCTTCATATACCAAACAGCAAACAACAGCTCATGTTCAGCATACAAAATGGGTGTAACAAGCTTTTGGCAGCACATACTACAGCATATATGTGTCCAGGCAGCAGTGGAAGATTAGAGACAACATGCATTAACAAACAATTTCAATCATGAACAACCATTATCATGCATCAAGCCTTGCACATTCATCAAACAAACACGATCACAATCACATTACAAATCATGGTGAACAATCCTTGAAATCAAACATGTTATAATGTACATTACAAAAGAATACACATTGTCAAGAATATTAGCAAGTCAAAAACAAGTATACATCTCTTGAAATGGAAAGCAAACGAACATGCGCATAGTAATTCCAGCAACATAACATCAATTAGCAATTAATAAGCTCAAAGTGTGTGCATCATGTGTTCATCACATCAATTAATCTACAATGCAAACATTATGTTCAATGATGAAAAACAAAGGCACGCGTGTCGTAAAATCAAGTTCGTACTGTGGTGTGAGTTAAAATAGCTAAAAAATAATCCACCAATCATCCAAGCATTGATCCATGAAGTTTAAACATGTTAAGGATGTCAAACAAGCAAGAAAATGCAAGAAAATCACATTCTGCAGCAGTGTTAACCGGTTAACAAACGGTGAGTAACTGGTTAACAGTTCAAAATCAGCCAAAATATGCAAAAAAATACACATGTTAACCGGTTAACATAATTACACTATTTTTGTGTTAACAAGTTACTCTGGGACGGTAGCAAAAAAAAAAAACCAGTTCCAAAAGCACTTTTCAACAGCAAATCACTTATTCAAACTTCCAAATGAACATGTAATCAATTAGGCACGAAATTACATTGAATTACAGTCAACAAACATCAATTGGATTCAATTAACAACCACATCATGAATGATATTCAAGCATATGAATCCAAATCGAAACTCCACAAAGATCTACATCGAATAAGTTGCGAATAAGCTAAAACAAGTGGAGACTTAGGGAAAACCAACCTACAAAACGGAGACTTGCTTTGGTAATTGTTGCAAAGTAATCTTGGTGCAGAAAATGAAAGAAAACCAGAGATTCTTCAATCAATAGCCGAAACGTGTCGAAACCGAGCAAAAATCGCAAAAATCCACCCAAAAGCCAACTTGCACCAAAATAAATGGTGAGAGACCCTTGGATTGAAGAAGAACAAGCTGAAATTCTAGAAAATCCAACCAATGCAAACTGAGAGATGAAGTTTAGCTCAAGAATTAATCACTTTTCAATGTAAAAAGTGATTATTCTTCAAGAAATAAGAGCTTTTGTGTGAGGTTTTGGAAGAGAGAAGTAGAAGTTGTAGCAAAGTGAAGAGAGAAATGAGAGTGAAATGTGAGAAATTTGAGAAAATGGTTGAAGGTCCTTGAAAATGAGTGAAGCATCTCTTAAATATATTTTAGGTTTGGAGTATGAGAGGTTTGGAATGAGGTTTGGGTCTGGAGCTAGGGTCGGAGTTAGTTAGACTCAACTCACCGAGTCAAGTTAGTTAACTCGGTTAGTTAGGATCAACTCGGTTGCTTGGAAAACAAGGAACCACAACTGGTGTATGGGTGTGTGACTGGGGCTGCAAGCAAGGCCTTGTGAGTTGTGAACTTTCAGCATGAAACCACCATGTTCGAGCCCTCGTATGACCTTTATAACTTGTTCAAATGAAAAAATGTCCAACATCAAAGTTGAAGAGGGCATGGAGATGAACAACTTTGATGTTCAACAATTTTTCATTTGAAGCCTTCTTGATGGAGAAAATTGGCTTGACATTTGGCACGCCAACAGTTCGATGAAATTATGGCCCGGAGGCCTGAACTTGCCTTGCCATGACTTAAGATTTGCCTTGATTTTACCAAACTTTGATTGATCATAACTCCCTCAATTTTGATCCGATGGAAGAGTTCTTTATATGGATTTGAAGCTTAGAGTGTGATCCTCAATTGGCTCAAGTTAGGCCTGAAGTTTGGAGCTTTCATCATGAAGAAAGGAAGCCTCAAAGTGTAGTGCAAAATGGTCCAAACTTGCCATTTTTGGAAACCCTAAGTTTCTAAAAATGGAAACTTTGTACATTTCTTGATTTTTTATGATTCCTCCATCATCTCTCGATCAAATTTTTTCCAATGAACATATGTAATTTGAATTTCATGAATTTGACCTTGAAAAGTCAGGAGTTGACTTTTTCCTCTGCCCAGTTGACTTTTCCCCAAATTGCCTGATTCTCAATCAATTGACCAATTGAACCTCTTCTGAAATGAATTAATGAGAAATCTTTCATCTCTAGATCCTTGAGGACATGTAGAATACCATGAGATCAAGTCTTGCCCAAGAAATCAGAAATAAACTACTTTCATGGCAAACCCTAGTTTCAAACCCTTAGTCTAGGAGAAAATATCACATCCTCCAAATCCAAATTCCTCTGAATATGTTGTATATCCTGTCTAACAAAGATGAGATATGACATCTGGAGGGGATAAAAACTCAAAGATCTTGCCTATTGGGGCATTCTACTCAATAACTCCAAAACCCTAGTTTTGCACTGACTAGGATGATGTGATTCCCTGCATTCTCTTGTCAAGCTTGATCATATGATGAGGTGATGACCCATTAAGACCTCTTAGGGCTCAAGGCTCCTTGGGTTTGACTTAGACACCTTGATCCTATACCAAAGAACCAATGCAATGATATGATTATGAGTATGACCTAAATGATATGCAAATGAAAAAGAAACATAAGCCAGAAAAAGGTAGGGCAAATTTTGGGGTGCTACACCCTCCATAATCTGAAGTTTCAGAGCTTTCCCATCAGCAATCACTTCCTGCTCCCCAAAAGGATCTTAGGCCAGAGAGGCCTAAGAAGAAGTTTGATCCCCTTCCAATGTCGTATGGGCAACTGCTTCCTTATTTGCTCAAGCTCAAATTAACCACATCCGACCAGGTTTCCTTTGGGCTTCAATATCAATGCTAGGTGTGATTTCCACTCTGGTGCACCTGGTCACAATGTTGAAAATTGTACAAGGTTCAAGTATAAGGTCCAAGAGCTCATTGATTCAGGGGCAATCAAGTTCACGTCAGTGAGCACTGGTAAACATGGTGATTGTACTCTAATTGTTCCAAAGGAAGTGGAGACTCCTTCCTTTTCCGTAGGATCCACCTCACGTCATGGATCTCTTCCACAACCTTATGCTTCAGAAGCTCTGCGTCAGCAACCCTTGTTCGTGCCTCATCCGAATGTGGAAAGGAAAGTACAGGGGCAGATTGGGCGCCCGAATCAGCATCGGCAGCGGAACTATCAACTACAGGGGCAACCCAGACTAAGAAGGCCCAAGAGGATATTTGATCCTATTCCTATTCCTTGTAGTTAGTTGCATGCTCGCTTGCTCAAAAGCTCTCTGATTCAGCTGATGAATATCATGCCAGTGTCGTACCCTATTCCTCCGGACTATGACATGAATGCTAGGTGCGGGTTCCACTCAGGAACGTTTGGGTATACAATTAATAACTGTAACGCGTTCCAACACAAGGTGCAAGATTTGATCGACACAAAGGTCATCACCCCAGATGGTACCCCCATGGGCTGAAGCCTCCTAGTCAGAGTAAGCACCAGATCGCGAGAGCGTCATCAGAAGCAATCGGTCCAGACGGAGTCAAGTCCCCTCAACAATGGCAATCTTCGGCTTCTTTACTGCATTTTCATGTGTAATTTTTCATTGTTTGTTAGTATAATGTTTGCATGTTAAAAACTTGTTTGTGTTTTGAATGATGATTTTAATGCAACAAATGTGTTGTTCTTGAAGTACTTTACTTTTATGCACTCATATCATATTTATATGCACTGCAATACCAACTTTCTTGCCTTAAACTCTTAGGGAGGATGATGAAGTGAAAAATGCAAAATCTTTGGTTGTGTGCTTTTGGATAAAACCCTATTGATGATGTACAGGCATTGCTTCAAATCCCCAAACACCGGATATATAAGGGAGATAGACCCTTGTCAACCCTGTTGAGCCTCGAAGTAGGAGTTTCCTTTCATTTGAAAAAAACCCTCACATTTGACCCAGGGCCAGGGTAGTTGTCAGTTGGCTTGGCTGAGCGTTCAACTTTCAAAAGGAGTGTGCATCTGAGGACCTATTACCTTTCTTTCCTCACATATCAGGAGGTCAAGGGACGTGAGACCACAATGGTTATCCCTCGCCGCAAGGAGTGAAGTAGTCACAATCCTTTCAAAGAAGTTAAGACAGCCAGTGTCACACGATTTGTTAAAAAAAAGAAAAAAAATAGAGAAAGAAAGCCCGCTAAGTCAAAAGTTTTAAAACAATTGACTTAGGCAAAAGTTAGGGCATCCCGCTGGACTTCAAAATTGAAAAAAAAAAAAAAAAGAATCAGTCCAGGCAAAATCAGGGAAACCAAAGAAGAAAGAGCGAATAGAAAAAGATAAAAGGCTTACAAAAGGGAAAACTCTCGAGCAAAAGCAAGTCGTGTGACCACGGGTACCCAAAGACGAAAGGAGCGACTATCACTCCGAAACCCTTGCAGACTCCTTAATTATCACCAATGACATGTCGAAACCTCTTGGTAGGAAAATCGCTCATGCCGGATTAACTAAACGTAGCACCGAAGGACATCATGGGGAATGGGTGGGTACAGACAAATTTTGAGCCATAAATCCTTTATTCTTAAACTGCGAACCCGACCACGTTACAACCCTTAAAAGTCCTAATTGAAGCAGGGTTATTCCGAAAGCGCTCTTCAGCGAGATAGCGTTCCTGACTCCTATGAGTTATGCTAATAAGATTTTTGTTGGTATTGCATGTGCGTATTGTTTTCCATACAAAAATCAATGTCGCATCCCAGCTAGTGATTCGTTCACAAGGCTTGGCAACGCATTTTCAATAAAACTTCAAGGTTAACATGTGTGTTGCATTAGAATTATCATTCTCATAAACATTTTCTGCTTGCATGTGCTTAAGCATCAGGGGAGCTTACACAGTGAACGTCCGTCGAGAAGCTTGATCACGCCGAGTTAAGATGGTGAAAATCCTCGAAGGACAGTCATGTCAAGGGGCATGTAGCCAAGAGACTGTGCGCAGCCTGGGGATTCCTAATTAGTGGTGATAAGATGTAGCCAATCCGAAGCAGTCACATTGAAAAATCTCCCTAAAGCAGCCAAGCAAAGGAAATCACGTCGAGATTTGGGCAAATATCTCGAAGACCGGTCGGTCAGAGGCAAATTCACTTCAAGGCTAGTATTGGGGAAGGCCACCTCAAGAGCGCGAGAAGTTATCGACTCCTGAAGACGGTTAATTGAAAGCACCTCTTCAAGGTTCAGAATACTGGGGCAGAACATTTCAGTTCATTACGAATCCTCTCGAGGTAAATTACTTCATAGATTATGCAGTCTGAGGCAGTTATGTCGAGATCTGATAAATCTCTCCAGAAGTTTGAAGACCTTAGGGCATGTGAGAGCCAGGTTTATTGTAAAATCCTCTTGAGACGATTTCTTCCATTAGACCCTGTAGTCTGGGGCAAGTGGAGATCAAAGGGCCGTTGGTCACGTGAGAGAGTCAGCACGTAGTCGATCAACAGAAGCATGAATCGCCAAAGTAGCTCCCAGTATGGAATTTCTCTTCCTCAGCCAGGCGCCAAAAGGTATCTTTTCCCAGTGAGGGAGGCGTTTGAACCACCATTCGTCCTCAACAAAGATAGGTGAAGTTCTATCGTTCAAGGAAGAGCATTATGAAAATTCTGATTATCCTACCCAGCCAGAGTTTTGAAGTTTGCTCTCCCCCGGCCGGGTTGGCGAAGTTTATTGCTTTTTAGCGCGAATCCATAGTGTTAGGTCGGTGATTCTCGAGTTTGTGGTAAGGTGGTTTCCGTCTCCCCAACGGAGTAATGGTAGAAGGTCGTCCCTTAGCAGAGCAGATATTGTCAATTGTCGTTCCCCAAGCAGATTTGTGGGTGGTGGTTAGCCTTCCTCAGCGGGTCAGAGGCCAATTTCCATTGGTACTTCTCTTCAGCAGAGCCCTGGGGCATTTTTAGCTAATGTTTATTACAAAGCAGAGGTTTTGGCTGGATTCTCGAACAAAGTCTATGAACATAGAAACGGTTTAGTTTACCAAATAGATGCAGGGTAGTATGATTTCTTCTCCCCAGTAGAGTTTCTCTCCCCAGCATTGAAATTTCATCATCCTCAACAGAGCATACTCTCCCTGGAAAGAGTGTAGAAGATTGTTTCCCCAGCCGAAGTCGTGTTTTGATTATTATTCCCTAGCAAGCATTTAGAAGTTGATGTTGTTGTATCTCCAGCAGAAGATTTGTGGAATATGTTCCCTAGACAAAGATGTTATCATCCCCAGAAAGTCTTGGTGTCTACTTTCCTCAGTCGGTCAGGAAGCATAGTCTCGTCGATAACAGTTTGATTTATTCCCCAGCAGGGTGAGGGTAAATTTATTTCCCCAGCAGCAGGTTAAGCTCAATGGTATCCCCAAGCAGAGTTTGGTGGTAATCTTCGTAGCGGTTTGTTCAACGGTGGTTGACATCCCCAGCGGGTCTTAAGTCCAATTATTAATGGCGCTTTTCAGATTCAGGTTTTGGGTTCCATCTTCAGTAGTTGTTATTCTTAATCCCCAACAGAGTGGGAATCCTTTTGGGTTTCATCTTCAGTAGAGGTTGTGATCAAGAAGTTCGTTCAGTATGATCTTCCTCAACAGGGTCTTTGATTCAGAGGACAATTTAGTTTGTCATCCCCAGTGGAGTTGCCTTCGTCTTCAGCATTTATTTTGCTGAGGCGCTTCTTTTGCATGGCATCCTCCCAAAAGCGTAGCATTTCCATTTCATATGGAGCATTACACCATAGAAAAATTCAAACATATGCATTCGAGGCATAAGCCAGGTTTGAGTTCTCATTTGCCAGGTGTTTCCCCGGCAGAAAGAACAGTAACTCAGGAGATATCGTCCAACTTCATTCCCCAGGAAGTGGACTTGGGCATTTGGAGAGACTATTTGGTGTACCCCTGCAAATTTTGTTTGTCGGGATCGTTAGTCTGTGGTTATTCACCCCTTTCGTCCAAGTGGTCTTTAGGGTTATCCCCTCAGAGTTTTTAACGTTAGATACCCGTTCGTGTTTCTTCAACACCCGTCCATGTTCTGATTTCGTTCTTCAATACTTCATCCGTGTTCTTTTGGCACTCGTCCGTGTTCTCTTTCATTTCCTCGATACTTCGTCCGTATTGATTTTAAACACTCGTCCGTGTTCGGTCTCATTGCCTCAATACTTCGTCCGTATTGATTTGAAACACTCGTCCGTGTTCTCTCGACACTCGTCTGTATTCGGTTTAGCATTTCAATCCCTAGTAGAGATGTCGTTTTAACCTTTTTCTTCAATGCCCGTTCGTATTGACCTTTTTAGACACTCGTCCATGTTCTTTCAGTACCCATCTGTGTTGACCTTTGATTTCTAATGGTAGAAGGCTGTCCCTTAGCAGAGCAGATATCGTTAATTATCGTTCCCCAAGCAGATTTTGGGGTGGTGGTTAGCCTTCCTCAGCGGGTCAGAGGCCAATTTCCATTGGTACTTCCCTTCAGCAGAGCCCTGGGGCATTTTCAGCAAATGTTTATGACAAAGCGAAGGTTTTGGCTGGATTCTCGAGCAAAGTCTATGAACATTGAAACTGTTCAGTTTATCCCCAGTAGAGTTTCTCTCCCCAGCATTGAAATTTCATCATCCTCAGTAGAGCATACTCTCCCTGGAAAGAGTGTAGAGGATTGTTTCCCCAGCCGAAGTCGTGTTTTGATTATTATTCCCCAGCTAGCATTAAGAAGTTGATGTTGTTGTATCTCCAGCAGGAGATTTGTGGAATATGTTCCCTGGACAAAGATGTTATCATCCCCACAAAGTCTTGGTGACTACTTTCCTCAGTCGGTCAGGAAGTATAGTCTCGTCGACAACAGTTTGATCTAATCCCCAGCAGGGTGAGGGTAAAGTTATTTCCCCAGCAGCAGGTTAAGCTCAATGGTATCCCCAAGCAGAGTTTGGTGGTAATCTTCGCAGCGGTTTGTTCAACGGTGGTTGACATCCCCAGCGGGTCTTAAGTCCAATTGTTATTGGCGCTTTTCAGATTCAGGTTTTGGGTTCCATCTTCAGTAGTTGTTATTCTTAATCCCCAATAGAGTGGGAATCCTTTTGGGTTTCATCTTCAGCAGAGGTTGTGATCAGGAAAGTCGTTCAGTGTGATCTTCCTCAGCAGGGTCTTTGATTCAGAGGACAATTTAGTTTTTCATCCCCGGTGGAGTTGCCTTTCTCTTCAGCATTTATTTTGCTGAGGCACTTCTTTTGCATGGCATCCTCCCAAAAGCGTAGCATTTCCATTTCGTATGGAGCATTACGCCATAGAAAAATTCAAACATATGCATTCGAAGCATAAGCCAGGTTTGAGTTCTCATTTTCCAGGCATTTCCCCGGCAGGAAGAACAGTAACTCAGGAGATATCGTCCAACTTCATTCCCCAGGAAGTGGACTTGGGCATTTGGAGAGACTATTTGGTGTACCCCTGCAAATTTTGTTTGTCAGGATCGTTATTCTGTGGTTTTTCACCCCTTTCGTCCAAGTGGTCTTTTGGGTTATCCCCTCAGAGTTGTTAACGTTAGATACCCGTCCGTGTTCCTTCAACACCCGTCCATGTTCTGATTTCGTTCTTTAATACTTCATCCGTGTTCTTTTGGCACTCGTCCGTGTTCTCTTTCATTTCCTCGATACTTCGTCCGTATTGATTTTAAACACTAGTCCGTGTTCGGTATCATTGCCTCAATACTTCGTCCGTATTGATTTAAACACTTGTCTGTGTTCTCTCGACACTCGTCTGTATTCGGTTTAGCATTTCAATCCCCAGTAGAGATGCCGTTTTAACCTTTTTCTTCAATGCCCGTTCGTATTGACCTTTTTAGACACTCGTCCGTGTTCTTTCAGCACCCATCTGTGTTGACCTTTGATTTCTAATGGTAGAAGGCTGTCCCTTAGCAGAGCAGATATCGTTAATTATCGTTCCCCAAGCAGATTTTTGGGTGGTGGTTAGCCTTCCTCAGCGGGTCAGAGGCCAATTTCCATTGGTACTTCTCTTCAGCAGAGCCCTGGGGCATTTTCAGCAAATGTTTATGACAAAGCGAAGGTTTTGGCTGGATTCTCGAGCAAAGTCTATGAACATTGAAACTTTTCAGTTTATCCCCAGTAGAGTTTCTCTCCCCAGCATTGAAATTTCATCATCCTCAGTAGAGCATACTCTCCCTGGAAAGAGTGTAGAGGATTGTTTCCCCAGCCGAAGTCGTGTTTTGATTATTATTCCCCAGCTAGCATTAAGAAGTTGATGTTGTTGTATCTCCAGCAGGAGATTTGTGGAATATGTTCCCTGGACAAAGATGTTATCATCCCCACAAAGTCTTGGTGTCTACTTTCCTCAGTCGGTCAGGAAGTATAGTCTCGTCGACAACAGTTTGATCTAATCCCCAGCAGGGTGAGGGTAAAGTTATTTTCCCAGCAGCAGGTTAAGCTCAATGGTATCCCCAAGCAGAGTTTGGTGGTAATCTTCGCAGCGGTTTGTTCAATGGTGGTTGACATCCCCAGCGGGTCTTAAGTCCAATTGTTATTGGCGCTTTTCAGATTCAGGTTTTGGGTTCCATCTTCAGTAGTTGTTATTCTTAATCCCCAACAGAGTGGGAATCCTTTTGGGTTTCATCTTCAGCAGAGGTTGTGATCAGGAAGGTCGTTCAGTGTGATCTTCCTCAGCAGGGTCTTTGATTCAGAGGATAATTTAGTTTTTCATCCCCAGTGGAGTTGCCTTTCTCTTCAGCATTTATTTTGCTGAGGCACTTCTTTTGCATGGCATCCTCCCAAAAGCATAGCATTTCCATTTCGTATGGAGCATTACGCCATAGAAAAATTCAAACATATGCATTCGAAGCATAAGCCAGGTTTGAGTTCTCATTTTCCAGGCGTTTCCCCGGCAGGAAGAACAGTAACTCAGGAGATATCGTCCAACTTCATTCCCCAGGAAGTGGACTTGGGCATTTGGAGAGACTATTTGGTGTACCCCTGCAAAGTTTGTTTGTCAGGATTGTTAGTCTGTGGTTTTTCACCCCTTTCGTCCAAGTGGTCTTTTGGGTTATCCCCTCAGAGTTGTTAACGTTAGATACCCGTCTGTGTTCCTTCAACACCCGTCCATGTTCTGATTTCGTTCTTTAATACTTCATCCGTGTTCTTTTGGCACTCGTCCATGTTCTCTTTCATTTCCTCAATACTTCGTCCGTATTGATTTTAAACACTCGTCCGTGTTCGGTCTCATTGCCTCAATACTTCGTCCGTATTGATTTTAAACACTCGTCCGTGTTCTCTCGACACTTGTCTGTGTTCGGTTTAGCATTTCAATCCCCAGTAGAGCTTCCGTTTTAACCTTTTTCTTCAATGCCCGTCCGTATTGACCTTTTTAGACACTCGTCCGTGTTCTTTCAGCACCCATCCGTATTGACATTTGATTTCTAATGGTAGAAGGCCGCCCCTTAGCAGAGCAGATATCGTCAATTGTCGTTCCCCAAGCAGATTTTTGGGTGGTGGTTAGCCTTCCTCAGCGGGTCAGAGGCCAATTTCCATTGGTACATCTCTTCAGCAGAGCCCTGGGGCATTTTCAGCAAATGTTTATTACAAAGCAGAGGTTTTGGCTGGATTCTCGAGCAAAGTCTATGAACATAGAAACAGTTCAGTTTACCCCCAGTAGAGTTTCTCTCCCCAGCATTGAAATTTCATCATCCTTAGTAAAGCATACTCTCCCTGGCAAGAGTGTAGAGGATTGTTTCCCCAGCCGAAGTCGTGTTTTGATTATTATTCCCCAGTAAGCATTCAGAAGTTGATGTTGTTGTATCTCCAGCAGGAGATTTATGGAATATGTTCCCTGGACAAAAATGTTATCATCCCCACAAAGTCTTGGTGTCTACTTTCCTCAGTCGGTCAGGAAGTATAGTCTCGTCGACAACAGTTTGATTTAATCCCCAGCAGGGTGAGGGTAATGTTATTTGCCCAGCAGCAGGTTAAGCTCAATGGTATCCCCAAGCAGAGTTTGGTGGTAATCTTCGCAGCGGTTTGTTCAACGGTGGTTGACATCCCCAGCGGGTCTTAAGTCCAATTGTTATTGGCGCTTTTCAGATTCAGGTTTTGGGTTCCATCTTCAGTAGTTGTTATTCTTAATCCCCAACAGAGTGGGAATCCTTTTGGGTTTCATCTTCAGCAGAGGTTGTGATCAGGAAGGTTGTTCAGTGTGATCTTCCTCAGCAGGGTCTTTGATTCAGAGGACAATTTAGTTTTTCATCCCCGGTGGAGTTGCCTTTCGCTTCAGCATTTATTTTGCTGAGGCGCTTCTTTTGCATGGCATCCTCCCAAAAGCGTAGCATTTCCATTTCGTATGGAGCATTACGCCATAGAAAAATTCAAACATATGCATTCGAAGCATAAGCCAGGTTTGAGTTCTCATTTTCCAGGCGTTTCCCCGGCAGGAAGAACAGTAACTCAGGAGATATCGTCCAACTTCATTCCCCAGGAAGTGGACTTGGGCATTTGGAGAGACTATTTGGTGTACCCCTACAAATTTTGTTTGTCGGGATCGTTAGTGTGTGGTTATTCACCCCTTTCGTCCAAGTGGTCTTTAGGGTTATCCCCTCAGAGTTTTTAACGTTAGATACCCGTTCGTGTTTCTTCAACACCCGTCCATGTTCTGATTTCGTTCTTCAATACTTCATCCGTGTTCTTTTGGCACTCGTCCGTGTTCTCTTTCATTTCCTCGATACTTCGTCCGTATTGATTTTAAACACTCGTCCGTGTTCGGTCTCATTTCCTCAATACTTCGTCCGTATTGATTTGAAACACTCGTCCGTGTTCTCTCGACACTCATCTGTATTCGGTTTAGCATTTCAATCCCCAGTAGAGATGCCGTTTTAACCTTTTTCTTCAATGCCCGTTCGTATTGACCTTTTTAGACACTCGTCCGTGTTCTTTCAGTACCCATCTGTGTTGACCTTTGATTTCTAATGGTAGAAGGCTGTCCCTTAGCAGAGCAGATATCGTTAATTATCGTTCCCCAAGCAGATTTTTGGGTGGTGGTTAGCCTTCCTCAGCGGGTCAGAGGCCAATTTCCATTGGTACTTCTCTTCAGCAGAGCCCTGGGGCATTTTCAGCAAATGTTTATGACAAAGCGAAGGTTTTGGCTGGATTCTCGAGCAAAGTCTATGAACATTGAAACTGTTCAGTTTATCCCCAGTAGAGTTTCTCTCCCCAGCATTGAAATTTCATCATCCTCAGTAGAGCATACTCTCCCTGGAAAGAGTGTAGAGGATTGTTTCCCCAGCAGAAGTCGTGTTTTGATTATTATTCCCCAGCTAGCATTCAGAAGTTGATGTTGTTGTATCTCCAGCAGGAGATTTGTGGAATATGTTCCCTGGACAAAGATGTTATCATCCCCACAAAGTCTTGGTGTCTACTTTCCTCAGTCGGTCAGGAAGTATAGTCTCGTCGACAACAGTTTGATTTAATCCCCAGCAGGGTGAGGGTAATGTTATTTGCCCAGCAGCAGGTTAAGCTCAATGGTATCCCCAAGCAGAGTTTGGTGGTAATCTTCGCAGCGGTTTGTTCAACGGTGGTTGACATCCCCAGCGGGTCTTAAGTCCAATTGTTATTGGCGCTTTTCAGATTCAGGTTTTGGGTTCCATCTTCAGTAGTTGTTATTCTTAATCCCCAACAGAGTGGGAATCCATTTGGGTTTCATCTTCAGCAGAGGTTGTGATCAGGAAGGTTGTTCAGTGTGATCTTCCTCAGCAGGGTCTTTGATTCAGAGGACAATTTAGTTTTTCATCCCCGGTGGAGTTGCCTTTCGCTTCAGCATTTATTTTGCTGAGGCGCTTCTTTTGCATGGCATCCTCCCAAAAGCGTAGCATTTCCATTTCGTATGGAGCATTACGCCATAGAAAAATTCAAACATATGCATTCGAAGCATAAGCCAGGTTTGAGTTCTCATTTTCCAGGCGTTTCCCCGGCAGGAAGAACAGTAACTCAGGAGATATCGTCTAACTTCATTCCCCAGGAAGTGGACTTGGGCATTTGGAGAGACTATTTGGTGTACCCCTGCAAATTTTGTTTGTCGGGATCGTTAGTCTGTGGTTATTCACCCCTTTCGTCCAAGTGGTCTTTAGGGTTATCCCCTCAGAGTTTTTAACGTTAGATACCCGTTCGTGTTTCTTCAACACCCGTCCATGTTCTGATTTCGTTCTTCAATACTTCATCCGTGTTCTTTTGGCACTCGTCCGTGTTCTCTTTCATTTCCTCGATACTTCGTCCGTATTGATTTTAAACACTCGTCCGTGTTCGGTCTCATTGCCTCAATACTTCGTCCGTATTGATTTAAACACTCGTCCGTGTTCTCTCGACACTCGTCTGTATTCGGTTTAGCATTTCAATCCCCAGTAGAGATGCCGTTTTAACCTTTTTCTTCAATGCCCGTTCGTATTGACCTTTTTAGACACTCGTCCGTGTTCTTTCAGCACCCATCTGTGTTGACCTTTGATTTCTAATGGTAGAAGGCTGTCCCTTAGCAGAGCAGATATCGTTAATTATCGTTCCCCAAGCATATTTTTGGGTGGTGGTTAGCCTTCCTCAGCGGGTCAGAGGCCAATTTCCATTGGTACTTCTCTTCAGCAGAGCCCTGGGGCATTTTCAGCAAATGTTTATGACAAAGCGAAGGTTTTGGCTGGATTCTCGAGCAAAGTCTATGAACATTGAAACTGTTCAGTTTATCCCCAGTAGAGTTTCTCTCCCCAGCATTGAAATTTCATCATCCTCAGTAGAGCATACTCTCCCTGGAAAGAGTGTAGAGGATTGTTTCCCCAGCCGAAGTCGTGTTTTGATTATTATTCCCCAGCTAGCATTCAGAAGTTGATGTTGTTGTATCTCCAGCACGAGATTTGTGGAATATGTTCCCTGGACAAAGATGTTATCATCCCCATAAAGTCTTGGTGTCTACTTTCCTCAGTCGGTCAGGAAGTATAGTCTCGTCGACAACAGTTTGATCTAATCCCCAGCAGGGTGAGGGTAAAGTTATTTCCCCAGCAGCAGGTTAAGCTCAATGGTATCCCCAAGCAGAGTTTGGTGGTAATCTTCGCAGCGGTTTGTTCAACGGTGGTTGACATCCCCAGCGGGTCTTAAGTCCAATTGTTATTGGCGCTTTTCAGATTCAGGTTTTGGGTTCCATCTTCAGTAGTTGTTATTTTTAATCCCCAATAGAGTGGGAATCCTTTTGGGTTTCATCTTCAGCAGAGGTTGTGATCAGGAAAGCCGTTCAGTGTGATGTTCCTCAGCAGGGTCTTTGATTCAGAGGACAATTTAGTTTTTCATCCCCGGTGGAGTTGCCTTTCTCTTCAGCATTTATTTTGCTGAGGCACTTCTTTTGCATGGCATCCTCCCAAAAGCGTAGCATTTCCATTTCGTATGGAGCATTACGCCATAGAAAAATTCAAACATATGCATTCGAAGAATAAGCCAGGTTTGAGTTCTCATTTTCCAGGCGTTTCCCCGGCAGGAAGAACAGTAACTCAGGAGATATCGTCCAACTTCATTCCCCAGGAAGTGGACTTGGGCATTTCGAGAGACTATTTGGTGTACCCCTGCAAATTTTGTTTGTCAGGATCGTTATTCTGTGGTTTTTCACCCCTTTCGTCCAAGTGGTCTTTTGGGTTATCCCCTCAGAGTTGTTAACGTTAGATACCCATCCGTGTTCCTTCAACACCCGTCCATGTTCTGATTTCATTCTTTAATACTTCATCCGTGTTCTTTTGGCACTCGTCTGTGTTCTCTTTCATTTCCTCGATACTTCGTCCGTATTGATTTTAAACACTCGTCTGTGTTCGGTCTCATTGCCTCAATACTTCGTCCGTATTGATTTAAACACTCGTCTGTGTTCTCTCGACACTCGTCTGTATTCGGTTTAGCATTTCAATCCCCAATAGAGATGCCGTTTTAACCTTTTTCTTCAATGCCCGTTCGTATTGACCTTTTTAGACACTCGTCCGTGTTCTTTCAGCACCCATCTGTGTTGACCTTTGATTTCTAATGGTAGAAGTCTGTCCCTTAGCAGAGCAGATATCGTTAATTATCGTTCCCCAAGCAGATTTTTGGGTGGTGGTTAGCCTTCCTCAGCGGGTCAGAGGCCAATTTCCATTGGTACTTCTCTTCAGCAGAGCCCTGGGGCATTTTCAGCAAATGTTTATGACAAAGCGAAGGTTTTGGCTGGATTCTCGAGCAAAGTCTATGAACATTGAAACTTTTCAGTTTATCCCCAGTAGAGTTTCTCTCCCCAGCATTGAAATTTCATCATCCTCAGTAGAGCATACTCTCCCTGGAAAGAGTGTAGAGGATTGTTTCCCCAGCCGAAGTCGTGTTTTGATTATTATTCCCCAGCTAGCATTCAGAAGTTGATGTTGTTGTATCTCCAGCAGGAGATTTGTGGAATATGTTCCCTGGACAAAGATGTTATCATCCCCATAAAGTCTTGGTGTCTACTTTCCTCAGTCGGTCAGGAAGTATAGTCTCGTCGACAACAGTTTGATCTAATCCCCAGCAGGGTGAGGGTAAAGTTATTTCCCCAGCAGCAGGTTAAGCTCAATTGTATCCCCAAGCAGAGTTTGGTGGTAATCTTCGCAGCGGTTTGTTCAACGGTGGTTGACATCCCCAGCGGGTCTTAAGTCCAATTGTTATTGGCGCTTTTCAGATTCAGGTTTTGGGTTCCATCTTCAGTAGTTGTTATTCTTAATCCCCAACAGAGTGGGAATCCTTTTGGGTTTCATCTTCAGTAGAGGTTGTGATCAGGAAGGTTGTTCAGTGTGATCTTCCTCAGCAGGGTCTTTGATTCAGAGGACAATTTAGTTTGTCATCCCCGGTGGAGTTGCCTTCGTCTTCAGCAATTATTTTGCTGAGGCGCTTCTTTTGCATGGCATCCTCCCAAAAGCATAGCATTTCCATTTTGTATGGAGCATTACGCCATAGAAAAATTCAAACATATGCATTCGAAGCATAAGCAAGGTTTGAGTTCTCATTTTCTAGGCATTTCCCCGGCAGGAAGAATAGTAACTCAGGAGATATCGTCCAACTTCATTCCCCAGGCAGTGGACTTAGGCATTTGAAGAGACTATTTGGTGTACCCCTGCAAAGTTTGTTTGTCAGGATCGTTAGTCTGTGGTTTTTCACCCCTTTTGTCCAAGTGGTCTTTTGGGTTATCCCCTCAGAGTTGTTAACGTTAGATACCCGTCCGTATTCCTTCAACACCCGTCAGTGTTCTGATTTCATTCTTCAATACTTCATCTGTGTTCTTTTGGCACTCGTCCGTGTTCTCTTTCATTTCCTCAATACTTCGTCCGTATTGATTTTAAACACTCATCTGTGACACTCGTCCGTGTTCGGTTTCATTGCCTCAATACTTCGTCCGTATTGATTTTAAACACTCGTCTGTGTTCTCTCGAAACTTGTCCGTGTTTGGTTTAGCATTTCAATCCCCAGTAGAGCTGCCATTTTGACCTTTTTCTTCAATCCCCGTCCGTATTGACCTTTTTAGACACTCGTCCGTGATCTTTCAGCACCCGTCCGTGTTGACGTTTGATTTCAATACCCGTCCGTATTGACCTTAGACACCCGTCCGTGTTCTTTAAATACCCGTCCGTATTGACCTTAGACACCCGTCCGTGTTCTTTCAGCACCCGTCCGTGTTTGAACTTTTTATTCAATACCCATCCGTATTGATCTTAGACACCCGTCCGTGTTCTTTCAGCAGACGTCCGTGTTTGAACTTTTTATTTCAATACCCATCCGTATTGACCTAAGACACCCGTCCGTGTTCTTTCAACACCCGTCCGTGTTCAAACTTTTATTCAATACCCATCCCTATTGACCTTAAACACCCGTCTGTGATCTTTCAGCACTCGTTCGTGTTTGAAATTTTTATTTAAATACCCGTTCGTATTGACCTTTGACACCAGTCCGTGTCCTTTCAGCACGCGTCCGTGTTTGAACTTTTGTTTCAATACCAGTCCGTATTAACCTTTTCTTTCAGCACCCGTCCGTGTTTGAACTTTTATTTCAATACCCGTCCGTATTGACCTTAGGCACTCGTCTGTGTTCTTTCAGCACTCGTCTGTGTTTGAACCTTTTATTCAATACCCGTCCGTATTGACCTTAGACACCCGTCTGTCTTTTGAATCTTTTTCTTCACTACCCGTCTGTATTGACCTCAGACACCCGTCCGTGTTCTTCCAGCACCCGTTCGTGTTTGAACCTTTTATTCAATACTCGTACGTATTGACCTTAGACACCCGTCCGTGTTTGAACTTTTTATTCAATACCCGTCCGTATTGACCTTTTCTTTCAGCACTCGTTCGTGTTTGAACATTTTTATTCAATACCCGTCCGTATTGACCTTAGACACCCGTCTGTGTTCTTTCAGCACCCGTCCGTGTTTGAACCTTTTATTTCAATACCCGTCCGTATTGACCTTTAGACACCCGTCCGTGTTCTTTCAGTACCCGTTCGTGTTTGAACTTTTTTATTCAATACCCGTCCGTATTGACCTTAGACACCCGTCCGTGTCCTTTCAGCACCCGTCTGTGTTTGAACTTTTTTATTCAATACTCGTCCGTATTGACCTTTGACACCCGTCTGTGTCCTTTCAGCACCCATCCGTATTTGAACTTTTTTATTCAATACCCGTCCGTATTGACCTTAGAAACCCGTCTGTGTTCTTTCACCACCCGTCCGTGTTTGAACCTTTTCTTCAATACCCGTCCGTATTGACCTTTAAGACACCCGTCCGTTTTCTTTCAGCACCCGTCTGTGTTCTTTCAGCACCGGTCTGTGTTTGAACCTTTATTCAATACACGTCCGTATTGACCTTAGACACCCGTGCGTGTTCTTTCAGCACCTGTCCGTGTTCTTTCAGCACCTGTCTGTGTTTGAACCTTTTATTCAATACCCGTCCGTATTGACCTTAGACACCCGTCCGTGTTCTTTCAGCACTCGTCCGTGTTTGAACTTTTGTTTCAATACCTGTCCGTATTGACCTTTCCTTTCAGCACCTGTCCATGTTTAAACTTTTTCTTCAATACCCGTTCGTATTGTCCTTAGACACTCGTCCGTGTTCTTCCAGCACCCGTCTGTGTTTGAACCTTTTATTCAATACCCGTCCGTATTGACCTTAGACACTCGTCCGTGTTTGAACTTTTTATTCAATACCCGTCTGTATTGACCTTTTCTTTCAGCACCCGTTTGTGTTTGAACTTTTTTATTCAATACCCGTCCGTATTGACCTTAGACACTCGTCCGTGTTCTTTCAGAACTCGTTCGTGTTTGAACCTTTTATTCAATACCCGTCCGTATTGACCTTTTAGACACCCTTCCGAGTTCTTTCAGCACCCGTCCGTAGCACCCATCCGTGTTTGAACTTTTTATTCAATACCCGTCCGTATTGACCTTAGACACCCGTCCGTGTTCTTTCAGCACCCGTCCGTGTTTGAACTTTTTTATTCAATACCTGTCTGTATTGACCTTTGACACCCGTCCTTGTTTGAACTTTTTTATTCAACACCCGTCCATGTTGACCTTAGACACCCGTTCGTGTCCTTTGAGCACCCGTCCGTGTTTGAACTTTTTTATTCAATACTCATCCGTATTGACCTTAGACACCCGTCCGTGTCCTTTCAGCACCCGTCCGTGTTTGAACTTTTTTATTCAATACGCGTCCGTATTGACCTTTGACACTCGTCCGTGTCCTTTCATCACCCGTCCTTGTTTGTACTTTTTTATTCAATACCCGTCCGTATTGACCTTATACACCCGTCTGTGTTCTTTCAGCACCCGTCCGTGTTTGAACCTTTTCTTCAATACCCGTCCGTATTGACCTTTTAGACACCCATCCGTGTTCTTTCAACACCCGTCCGTGTTTAAACTTTTATTCAATACCCATCCGTATTGACCTTAGTTACCCGTCTATGTTCTTTCAGCAGTCGTCTGTGTTTGAACTTATTTATTCAATACCCGTCTGTATTAACCTTAGACACCCGTCAGTGTTCTTTCAACACCCGTCCGTGTTTGAACCTTTTATTTTAATACCCGTCCGTATTGACCTTTAGACACCCGTCCGTGTTCTTTTAGCACCCGTCCGTGTTTGAACTTTTTGTTCAATACCCGTCCGTATTGACCTTAGACACCCGTCCGTGTTCTTTCAGCACCCGTCCGTGTTTGATCCTTTTAGACACCCGTCCGTGTTCTTTCAACACCCGTCTGTGTTTGAACCTTTTCTTCAATACCCGTCCGTATTGACCTTAGACAACCGTCCATGTCCTTTCAGCACCCTTCTGTGTTTGAACCTTTTTGTTCAATACCAGTCCGTATTGACCCTTTGACACGCGTCCGTGTCCTTTCATCACCCGTCCGTGTTTGAACTTTTATTTCAATACCCACCCATATTGACCCTTTGACACCCGTCCGTGTTTGAACCTTTTATTTCAATACCCGTCCGTATTGACCTTAGATACCCGTCCATGTTCTTTCAGCACCCATCCGAGTTTGAACCTTTTATTCAATACCCGTCCGTATTGACCTTAGACACCCGTCCGTGTTCTTTCAGCACTCGTCCGTGTTTATCCCCAGCACAGTCAACACTCGTCCATGTTTGTTTCATTCGCTTTTGATACTTCGTCCGTTTTGATCCCTGATACTCGTCCGTGTTATGATCTTACACCTTATATTACTTGTTCCCCAGTGAAGTCGTCTCTCCTATTGCAGGATGCAAATTTGTGCGGTTATTTTGGTATTCAATCTCCGTGTATCCCGACTGTCTGGAAGCCTTCGCTTCCATACCCTCGTATCTAAGAAGTTTGAATAGGGGCAGCTGTAACACCTCAAAATTTGCCTTCTCTTTCTAACTCTAATTGGCTTATGTTTCTTTTCATTCTGCATCATCATTTTGCATTTGCATTGTTCTTTTGGGCATGGGATCAAGGTATTTTCCATCAGCTCATGGTGTCATCAGTTTAGGAGGTATTTTCAGCAATATTCAAAGCCCAGCAGATAGCTTACAAAGTCTTTTCGAGCATTTATTTTGCTCACTAGATGATTTGATGGCTAGAAGCTCCGACATTTATTTTTGATCAGTGACTTGACACCGGACAGTTATTTTCAGCTGGCCATTTCGAGTGCGAAAACAAATTCACAGCATATTTCAGGTGTTACTCAGTAGCAATGTCAATTTTTGAGTTTCAGAGGCTTAACGGGGTTCAAAACAGCTGTCAGAGGCCACCTTTCCAAGTTTCCCTCCAAAAAGCGCCAGAATTCAAAATTTTCTTGTGTTAATCGATTAACACATTTTATACTGAAAATGGTTAATCGATTAACCAAAGCAAAATTTGCCCAAATACCTCATTTTCCAGCACTGCATCTTTTAAATTTCCAATTTTAAATCACCAATTTCAATTTCACACCAGTAGAAGGATCTAGAGAGGCTTCTAATTTGAATTATTTTCCACCCAATTTCCACTCTAATTCCACACTCCCTTTCCAAGTCTATTTTTCCACCTCCAATTTCACTCTCTAAACCTCATTCCAAAACCAAGCTTAATTCCTAACCTAGTCCATATTTAAACCAATTCATTCCAAACCTCAAGGGACCTTGATCATTTTTCACTCTCAATTTTCAGAATTCTCTCAATTCTCTCTCACTTTTTCACCCCCAACCTCCATTTTCAACCTCACTCAAAGCTTTTCCATAGAGATTAACAAGTTCTTCATTGGAACTTGATAGTTATTGAGCTTAAGCCTCTCATTACCATTCCATTACTTGATTTCATTGGTGATTTTTGTTTGGATCTAGATCTGGAATTTCAGAGGTGCTTATTGGAAGTGATTTTGAAGCATTGTTAGCTTATTGCTTGGATTTTCAGCTTTTGCTTGCAAGGAGCCCATAGATCTTGGAATTTCTTGGTTGGATTCATCAATTTTCGTTTGTGTTGTACCCCAAATTTTACCCTCAGATTCTGATCGTTTCATATCATTCTTGATTCCATTTTTATTTTAGTTAAATAGTTACCTTAGATTTATTTAGGATTTATTTAGTTCAATTTTTAATTTAAATTATAAACTTTAATTTAGCTTTTTTTTAAGTTTAGTTCTAATTGGATTAATATTAATTTAAATTTAGTTTACTTAATCTAGTTATAATTTAGTTCAATTTTAATTTTAAATTTAGATTTTATTCTTTAGTTTAGTCTTAATTAGGTAAATTTTAATACATTTTTAATTATAGTCAAATTTTAATTTTAGTTTTTAATTTTGATTCAGATTTAGATTCAATTTAAGTTTATAAAAAAATCACAAAAAAGTCACTAAGTTACGTAAGGTCCATTTCATCTTGCTGCCCACAATTTCCATCAGACACACTTTGCCCAAACCTTTGACCAAACACCTGCGACTTCTTTTCATAAAAACAACATGCCTGTAAACCCTGTACCACTGCAAAACCAAAAGCTCTGCTCACATTTTTCACCAAAAAATAAAAACTGCTGCATCATAGAACTCCAAGGACCTGCATACGACCACAACCTGCATTAACAGGGACCATTCAATGACAGCAATGGGAGGGAATTTGTTTTGAAAGAATAGGAGGATAAGCAAAAGAGAGGGAGAACATTGGAGACCCAGAGAAAGGAGAAAGCGAAATAGAAAACATCAAAACCTGTTTCAAAGCATTCAAGTACAGCAATACCTTCATGTCACCTAGATAAACCGTTTCAACGACCACGACTCTGCAAATTCTCCTCTAATTTACAAATCAAACTTGTAGAACATACCTCAAAAAAACCATACTCAGAAAACCTGCTAAACCCGACTTCAGATTCCTTCAAAACCACTTCAAACCCTCAAAACACAAACCCATTTTCAACTGTACACAGCCACTGCAGAACCACACCCTCCCCATTTTCCAGTAACACAACCTCCAATCGCCATCGAACATCACCATCCTCCTCCTTCCATAACCGAAAAAGAATTCGAAACCACCACACTGTCGCTTTCGACACAACCACAAACAACCCGCATAACCTTCTCATTCTTCAAACAACCCTTTGTTCTTGAAACTATAACCTTCAATCCATAGCCACCATCTTCAACCTTCTGTAACATTTCAACTACCACCAAACCGTGCTACGCAACTCCTCTTTCAACTTTCTCAAACACAAGCAACAATCCCAGACGCAGACGCAAACAGAGGGCACGAGTATGAGAAGAGAACGAGAGATCAGAGGCGAGCGAGAATCGACGAACGCACACGAAGGGAGTTCTGAGCAGAGCTTTGCTCAGAGGGGAAATCGTGATCGGGAGAGAGCCACGAAGAAGAAACGGCGAAGGAGAGCTGAGAGGTAGAGTTTCTCTTCATACAATAACTGTCGCCCTTGTTATCGGTTTGTTCTTCCTGCTTAATCTAAGAAAGAGAGATTTAATTTTCCTTACGAAGCTTATGTATCGTTGTTGTTGCGTCTTACGCCTTCCTTTTTTTTCTTTCTTCTCAAATTACCCTCAATTTCATCTTCTATTTTTAAGAAAAGGGTTTGCTGATGCTGAAATATGGTGTTGTGTTGGGAAACCGAACCTCACATTGTTGTTATTGGGCTAATAGCCCACATGATTACCCTGCCCACCATATTGCTAATTTGCACTCTGCTGTCCGTGTGTGTGTAATGGGCTTTTGAGCCCACAAATGGCTGACTTCCTACCACACACCCCTGCTTACTGCTGCATTTCCCAGACGAAACCACCAGGCTTTACGTCTAAAAGCCCATGCTGATTTTATTCCCCCTTGTTAGCAGCGCACCCTTTGGATATTGGTTTTATTAGTATTTTTCAGATTTTAGATTTTTGTTCTAATTAGATTTTGAATTAGGATAAATAGAGTTAATTACTTAGTCTAGTTAGAATATTATTTAACAAGTTTAATTAGTTTTTTAATTTAGAGTTAGAGTTAATTACTTAGTTTAGTTAGGACATTAGTTAATAAGTTTTTTATTAGATTTTGATCTTATTGTTTTATTTACTTAGATTTTATTCTAATTTCTAATTTAATCTTGACTATCCACATTTTCATATTTTTAATCTTGCCATTCTATATCTTTCACTTCACTTAATTCCTGGTGTTCATTTTTCAATTTAATTCTTATTGTATTCACTGTATATATGTTGATGTTTATTCTATTCTCGATACCGGAGTTTTCCTTCTTGTTTTCCTGTTTCTGTCTCTCACATTCCAAAGGAAAGGACCCTATAGTTGACTGCCATGTCATTTAGGATAGCCTTGTTCCTCTTTCCCTTTATCTCACGCCGCCACGCGATCGAGACTTTTTTCCCTGTTTTACCTAGCCTTAGGTTTGGAGTCGCCGTACTCTACGTAGGTGTCTTGCTATCAGACCCTACTTTCCCATGGACATTTCTTCCCCGTTTTACCTAGCCTTAGGTTTGGAGTCGCCGCACTCCACATAGGTGTCTTGCTGTCAGACCCTACTTTACCTTAGAACCTTGATCACGGTCAAGAGTTCTTACCCCCATTGAGGGGAACTATGATTGCTCTGATTTCTCAAGTTTATCTTGAGAATACGTAGGCATAGGATTGCGAGGATCCTAGCGAGCTACCTTTTTCTTTTTCCACCTTTTTCCTTTACATCCGATGCCTTCTCGGATTTCACCTTTTCTTTTATCCCTTTTACCCCATTGTGGGGATCTACGAATGCTCTGATTCCATTCCCGTCAGGATACGTAGGCATAAGATGCGATGTCTTGGCGAGCATACTTAGTGTATATATCCCTAGGTCTTTACCTTAGCACTTTTCCCTTAGCAAGCAACATTAGCATAACACAAATACAAACAAGAGGTTCCTGTAAAGTACTACAGATATCTAGGATGCTAACACCTTCCCTAGGTATAACCAACCCCCGAACCTAGATTCTTTTATTAGGGTTTTCGTCCTTTACCCTTTCCTTTGGATAAATCAAAACTCGGTGGTGAATTTCAAAGTTTTGTGATTCAAGTTAATTAATAGCTTGTTATCCGATTCTCACCGCAATAGTTTGCAACACTTACCAAAGTAATTCTCAGCTTTGTAGGATGGTTTTTCTGTGATCTATGCTTAATCTTGCTTAATTCCAACTCATACAATGTAGATCCTTGGTTTTGCATGTGATTTGATTCATTTTCTTGAATTTGATTGTTGTTGTTCATGATTATTGGATCTAATTGATGTTTGATTGCTGTGATTGAACTTACTTTTCGTGCATTGTTGATTACATGATCATTTAGTATGATTGTACAAATGATTTTGCTGCTGGAAGTTGTTAGTTCTTGTATTGGCTGGAATTTTGGTAAATTAATGGTGTTGTTAATAATGTCATATGTCTGATGTCTTAACATGAGTTCTTAACATTGAGTTGATGTTAAGTTCAGAAGGGTTGCAGTTTTGTATGCTGATGTTAAACCTGATGTCTTGACATCAGAACATCAGTCTGATGTGTTTTGTTAGGGCTGCATTTGTTTAAGTGTGTTTTGAGAAGATCTGGTGGAGAGAATGCAGGCGAATATCATGGGACAAATATATTCTGTTGCAATCTTATATTGAGCAGATTTTGTTACTATTTTCATGCAAAAAGATATGGAGATTAATTAGATTTAATTGAAGATTTAATTGAAGATTTAATTGAAGATTTGATTGAAGATCTATTTAGTAGCAGAATCTTTTACAGATTTGTAGCAGCTGATTTGTTGTGATTTGAAGGCCCAAATCCAGTTGAGAAATAGGTTATAAATAGAAGCATTGTAACCTAGTTTTAGTAAGCCAGCCATCATGTAAACTATAAGGGCTGTGTTGTTTGATGAACCACCCGGTTTGTGGGATGGACATCATGTTTATCTCTAAGCCTGTAGGTAAGAGATGTATTGGTCTCAGAGGAAGCTGTTACGCAACTCTAAGTATTGTTCTTAGTCATGAGGGCCATGTCTAGGTATTGTTATAGGAGTGTGTCTTCTATTTTTATGTGTTTGGAGAGTGTTAACCCCCATTTTCGACGCTAGAAAGAATCAAAGCTATTTTAAGTTAAAAAATTATTTTTAACGTAAAGAAGGCTTCGACCCAGTTTTGGTGAAGCCTGAGTCGAATAGAGGTTTTAGGAACCTCAAAAAATGGCTAAGTGCTGGAAAGGTTTCGACCATGAGAAGATGGAAACAAGCGCTGCAGTTGTTATACTAAGGCTGGAGGGAATTTCCAATGTTTGAAATTTAAATAAGAGCAGTTGTGAACGTGGGAACAGTTGAGACCAAGGAGAAGGCGCCAAAATCCACACGTTTGAAGCAATAACCACCACTTAGTAGTTATTTCCTAGCACTATAAATAGGAGTTAGTTCTATGTAATAGGGGTGTTCATATTTTTGTACAAGTTACTCAAAGAAACTCAAAGTACCTGCATGTAGAGAAACGAGTTCATGAGAATGTACGTAATGTAACACCATTTTCTTCATTAATACAATTTATCTTTATCATGTTTAAGATTCAGCGATTTACTTTCCATGCCTTTACAATTTCTTGAACTTTATCTTCCATGCCAAATTTACTTTTAGAGTCATTTAAACTTTTTGCATTTACCTTCGACTGTACTATTACATTCAAGCATTTAATCTTCAAGCATTTACTTTTCAAAGTCTTTTATTTTCAAGAACGTGAAGTTCACCTTTAATCTATTGCATTTATTTTCAAAGTCCTTTATTTTCCTGCACTTTACCTTCGACAAAACTTTTATCATTTAAGCCTTTACTTTTCAAGAACGTGGAGTTCATCGCATTTTACTTTCAAAACTTTCTACTTATTGTCATTTCCTTTCGACGCCTTTAATTTCTGCATCCTTTATTTACAGCCCTTTAAATTTCAAGCCTTTACCTTACCCTATTGCAAGTAGTCGAACGTGGAGTTCAGTTAGATTTTTATTTCAGCATTGTCGAACGTGGAGTTCAAGTTACATTCTCTTTATTTTTCATTTGTCATTTACACTTGTCTCTCAAATTTAGCACATGTCCTAGGATTTGTGTGGTCGATCCTGCAAGTTAGTCAGTTTTTTAAGATTGATAGACCAGAGGTTGTTTACCAAAATTCACAGTAAACAAATTGGCACGCCCAGTGGGACCCAATGCTAAGTTTTACACTTTTTGTCAACCGTATCTTTCTTGGTGAAGAAGTAATTTCGTTGTATGTTATTGAGAAGTGGGAAGTTAGCCACAACAAACAAAGGGATACCAAAGAGAAGATACACTAAGAGAATGGCAACTAATGCTAACCAACAAGTTGATCCTCAAGGGAGTATTTCAAACACCCAGTCCAGTAGCAGTATGGGGTCTCAAAGCACACCATCACCAGTGTCTTCGACAGGAGGACATGCGTCACTTCCATTAGTAGTGTATGAACCAGGATCAACATATACAAAATCATATACCCAACCTGTGTTGGAATACATAGGACCACAAAGTCCTAATTCACCATCACCCCCTGGAGGAAATTCAATGTACAGGCATGTTCCTCCTCCAGGTTTTCCACATCCAGGGTCAAGGAGTCAACCCTATGGTATGCCTACATCAATGATGCAAAATCTGCAGAATGCTCCACCTGTATTTCCAGAAACTGTTGTGTCTTCGCCATTACAAGGGTCAGGATCAGGAGGGCGGAACAACCAGAATATAGGTGTTGGTTACTCTGTTCAAACGCCTAGCCTTACAAATACATCCATAAATTATGTGAGACAGCAGATGGATGAAAGTAACATGCAAATGGTGCATACGTTGTCTCATACAATGGGAGAAGTTTTTCAACCCTTGATTCAAAATACGACTCAAACTAACCAACAATTGGCTGCACAAGTGGCACGCATGGATGATTTTATGGGAGTACCAGCGGTGGATCGAAGAGCAACTGTTGTCGAAGATATCCCAAGACGTCATCCACGCAAGATACCTGAGGTGAACTTGGAAGATCAAGAGATGATTGATCCTTTTAGAGTCGAACCACCAAGAAACCAGATGCCATACCAGATGGAGGAAGAGCCAGTAGTGATGGTGAACAGGAACCAAAATACAGATCAACTACTTAGACAGTTTCGACATCGAAATCAAGCAGAAGAAAATAACCTTGCAGCCATGGTTGAAAGGATAATGACCAGAAATAGTGTGAATTTTGGCTTCACCAGGCCAAATTATACTTCGCCTATAGTGGATTACATTCTCCAAGCAGAATTACCCCCTAGGACGAAGGTTCCAAAGTTCAGCAAGTTTTCAGGAGATACTACTGAATCTACCATCGAACATGTGGCTAGATATTTGATTGAAGCAGGCGAAATTACAGCTGACGAAAGCCTCAGAATCAAATACTTCCCAAGCTCCCTTACCAAGAATGCCTTCACATGGTTTACTACTTTGCCTCCAAATTCCATATACAATTGGACCCAACTACAACGTTTGTTCCACGAACAGTTCTACATGGGGCAAACTAAGATTAGTTTGAAAGAATTGGCTAGCATCAAACGCAAAGTTACTGAGCCAATTGACGATTACCTGAATAGGTTTCGACTTCTTAAAGCCAGGTGCTTTACACAAGTGCCAGAACATGAGTTGGTCGAAATGGCTGCTAGGGGTCTTGATTATTCCATTAGGAAGAAATTAGATACCCAATATCTTAGAGATATGGCCCAGTTGGCTGATAGGGTTCGACAGCTAGAAAAGTTGAAAGAGGAAAAGGCTAAATTCAGCGGGGGTAAAAAAGTAGCCTTGGTCGAATGTAATGAAGATGTGGAGAATCTGTATGGTGAAACATCTTATTTCGACGGAAATGAGGTTGACGTTGCTGAGTTAAAGCAAGGTCCACCTTATGCCTGCAAATTATTAGCTCCCTCAGAAGGAAAAAATCCTGTCGAATCTAACGACAAATTTCCTAAGAAAACATACACTTTCGACGTTACTAAGTGTGACGAAATTTCTGATTTATTAGTTAAAGATGGGCAAATAATAGTACCTGCTGGTGCTAAGATGCCACCTTTAGAACAAAGAAAGAAAAGAGGTTTTTGTAAGTACCATAATTTTTTGGGTCATAAAACTTCTCAATGTTTTCTTTTCAGGGATTTGGTGCAAAATGCTATCCAAGAAGGAAGGCTGAAGTTTGGTGACAAAGGCAAAGCTCAGATGAAAATCGACTCTGATCCATTGCAAGTTGTAGAGGCTAACTATACAGAGCCTCACGAGGTTCAGATGGTCGAAGCCACAGAGGGATCTGATGAGTCAGTCAACATGGTGGAAGTCACTGAGGACTTCGCCACCAATCCTGTGGTAACTGAAGATTTTAGTAAGGCTGCAAATGGCCTGAATGGTGATGGTATCAATCTAATGTTGGTGACCAAGGAAACTGCTGATAAGTTTGCTGAAATGGATAATGCTGCCAAGGTTTTGGATATGGCAGTGAGTGGATTGAGGATAAATGCCAATGAAGGCATTAACATGGTCGAATTGGTTGAAGAATCTGGCCCTAGCTCAGGTAGCGTCAGCACCAATGAAGCCATGGGCAGAAATGCCCCCAAAGTCCAAGTTGTTAAGGAATTGGAAGATGACTTGTTGTTGGTAGGAGAGATGATAGACATGGATGACCGTTTGGTGGAAAACTGGATATGTATGGCTGCTGAACAATTCTTCAAGACATCCCCGGATGTCGAAAAGGTTAATGCTGAAGAAATGGTTGAAGCTGAAAAAGCTGCTTGGCAAGAAGCTTCTCAAAGAGTTGCAAAAGCAGCAGCAAGTGGTGGATGTCTGGCGAAGACCACTGAAAGTCTGGAAGCCCATTTCTCCAAGATGCGCTTAAAGGACAGAATTGATGTCAATATGGTCGAAATTACAGACCAAAAAGCTGAACCGGTGAGTAAGGCAGATAAACAAGAAGAGCGCAACAAGATAGCTTATCCTAAGCAGGAGGAGACAATCATGGATTTTCTGCACCATTGCCAGAAGAAAGGTTCTGGAGTAATGTTATGTCCTAGATGCAGCGCCATTTTTGATGAGAAAGCTACCCACAAGTTAGAAGGTGTCAAAAAAGCTGGTGGAAGCTGGGGGCAGAAGGTAAATAAAGGTCCCAAAGGTTTTGACTATAGACGACTTTCGACAGGGTTAAAAAACCAAGTACCAGGAGTTAGGCCAGGTACATTCAAACCAGCTGCGAATGTGCCAACAGGTAGTTGGATCAAGCCTATCGAAGGGAGAGGACAGAAGAAAAAGTGGGAGAAATTTGATGTGGAAAGAGGTTCTTCATTTGAGTATAGAAAAGAGAACCACACCACCAACAAATCAGCATACACTTCTCAAAATTACAAGGGTAAAAACCCTATGTCTAGATCACAATGGCGAAGAGAACAACGCAGGCGAAAGGCTATCAGGGAGGCTCAGGTGCAAGGAGAGTCAAGCACCAATGTTGATAATCGAGCTGGGGCAATTGAGAAGATGCCCATAAGATAAAAGTTGTTCACTGTTCAGCCAGAAAAGAAGGTTGAAGATTATGAGAATATGACTGATAACTTCGACAGTGAGTCAGCAGCTTCTCTAGACATTCTTGTGAATGTGGTGTCAGTAATGCCAAAAGAATTTGGTCAAGTCTTAGAGGTCAAAGACTTGGATCAAACTGATGAATTGGAAATGTTGGCACACAAGCCTGTGTGTTATTACATCATGAACAATGGGTGCGTCGAAGAACAGAATGCTTTCTTTGAACGCCCCACAGAGGCAATGAAGGGTCCTTTGAAGCCTCTTTACATTACTGGAAAAGTAGAAAATGTTCCTGTCAACAAAATTTTGGTGGATTGTGGTGCAACTGTTAATTTAATGCCAAGATTTTTGCTGAGCAAGATTGGGAAGTTTGAGACTGATACCAAACCCCACAACATGGTTCTGTCGAACTATGAAGGAAAAGTTGGTTCCACTCTAGGAGTGATTCAAGTGGATCTCACTGTGGGAACTATTACCAGACCAACAGTGTTTATGGTCGTCGAGACGAAAGCTAACTACAATATACTCTTGGGTAGGGAGTGGATTCATGGAGTAGGAGTTGTACCTTCATTTATGCATCAAAGAATCACCATTTGGAGACCAGATGGAATAGTTGAAAATATTGAAGCTGGTCAAGGGTACTTTAAGGTGCCTATTAATCATGTGGATAGTAGGCAATTTGAGAAACATCTGGCGAACATTGCTGCATGTCCTCCAACTGATTTTGAGTTTACGCCTGATGTAGAAACGTTTTATTCGTTGTATTTACACCCTGTCGAAGGTTTCAGATGGGACAGGGAGGTACCAGGAGGAAGGTTGCCATGCTTAGGCTCACCTCCAATAGAGCCCACAGGATGGGGAGATGAATTCAGTGATCATGACTGAGTTCGACGCTTTAAAAAGAATTTCGGCCTATGTGGCCGAAACAAAACTACAAGCGGCTTTGGAAGCCGCCAATGACTATATGGCTGGCGAAGTCATTTCTGAATTATATCAAGAAAGTCCTGGTAAGGACTTCGACCCAAAACCTCCAGTAAGGTTGAAACTGGAGAGCAAAACCAGAGGCTTGACACCATCTATGAAGATGAGCCTTTGGGATTTGAGAAGGATCCGTTGGAAAATAATATCAAAATGCTGGCACAAGATCCTTTAGAAGAAGTTGACCTCAGTGAGGGGGCAACCAAAAGGCCTACCTACATCAGTGCCAATCTTGATCCCCAGTTGAAGGTTGAAGTGGTTCAGTTGTTGAAAGAGTTCAAGGACTGCTTCGCCTGGGATTATGATGAGATGCCTGGTTTGAGCAGGGAGTTGGTCGAACACAGGTTGCCTATGATGCCTGGGAAAAAACCAGTCAAGCAAAATCCAAGACGGTTTGCACTAGAGATATTGTCAAAGATCAAAGAGGAAGTCGAAAGACTGCTTCGTTGCAAATTCATTCGCACTGCAAGGTATGTCGAATGGTTGGCTAATATAGTACATGTTATTAAAAAGAATGGGTCTTTGAGAGTTTGCATTGATTTTAGAGATTTAAACTCTGCAACTCCTAAAGATGAATATTCAATGCCAGTAGCATAAATGTTAATAGATTCTGCAGCAGGACATGAATATCTTAGTATGCTAGATGGATATTTTGGCTACAACCAAATATTCATTGCTGAGGAAGATGTTCATAAAACTGCTTTTAGATGCCCTGGAGCCTTAGGCACCTATGAATGGGTAGTGATGATTTTTGGTCTCAAAAATGCTGGTGTCACTTATCAAAGGGCAATGAATTCAATTTTCCACGATTTTATAGACACATTCATGCAAATTTATATTGATGATATTGTTATAAAATCTATTTCTGGGAAAAGTCACATTGACCATCTTCGACAGTCCTTTGAAAGGGTGAGAAAATATGGTCTTAAAATGAATCCTCTCAAATGTGCTTTTTGTGTGCAGGCAGGGGATTTCCTAGGCTTTGTGGTCCACAAGAAAAGGATTGAAATAAATCAGAATAAAACCAAAGCCATAATGGAGGCGAAAGCTCCATCAACTAAAAGGGAGTTGCAGTCGTTGCTGGGCAAGATCAACTTCTTAAGAAGGTTTATATCCAACCTGAGTGGCAAAACACAAGCTTTTTCGCCATTGCTTCGTTTTAACAAAGATGGTTTTGAGTGGGGGCAATTACAGCAGGAAGCCTTCGACAAGATCAAGGAGTACCTAAGCCACCCTCCAATTCTTTCACCACCTTGTAGAAACAAGAGTATGAGATTGTATATAGCTGTATCAGATAAAACTCTAGGGAGCATGTTAGATCAGGAGGATGAAAATGGAGTCGAAAGAGCCATTTATTATCTTAGTCGAGTCTTAAATGATGCAGAAACTAGGTATAGCATGATTGAAAAGTTATGTTTATGCTTGTATTTCTCTTGTACTAAATTGAAGCATATATAAAGCCAGTTGATGTGTATGTTTCTTCTCACTTTGATGTTGTAAAACATATGTTATCTAAACCTATTTTGCATAGTCGAATTGGCAAATGGGCATTAGCATTAACAGAATTTTCCCTAACATATCAACCTTTAAAAGCTGTGAAAGGGCAAGTAGTTGCAGACTTTATAGTTGATCACTCTATAAATGAAAAGGATTTGAATTATGTTGAATTAAAATCCTGGAAGTTATACTTTGATGGATCAAGTCATAAAAATGGAACAGGAGTAGGAATATACATTATTTCTCCTGAAAAAATTCCAACAAAATTCAAGTATAAGGTCGAAGGACCTTGCTCTAACAATGAGGCTGAATATGAAGCATTAATCGCTGGCCTTGAAATTTTGTTAGAATTGGGGGCAACTAGAGTCGAAATAATGGGAGACTCAGAATTGGTTATAAAACAAATCACAAAGGAGTATAAATGTGTTAAAGAAAATCTCATTATGTACTTTTTGATAGCTAATAGATTATTAAAGAGATTTGAGGTAGTGGCCATCCAACACATACCTAGAATAGAGAACCAAGTTGCTAACGACTTGGCTCAAATTGCCTCTGGATACAAGGTGTCGAAGGAAAACCTTCAAGAAGTAATTGAAGCAAGAGGTAAAGTGGTGGCTGTTGGATTGTGCCCATCAGACTTAGAAACAACTAAGCTTGGGTGCATAGATGGCGAAAATTTTGAAATTTTTGCCATAGATAATTTAACAGATGAAGATTGGAGGAAGCCCATAGTGGAATATTTACAAAACCCAACGGCTTTGACAGAGCGAAAAATCGGGTATCAAGCTTTAAGCTATGTACTATTGGGTAATGAATTGTTTAAAAAGACCCCTGAGGGAGTCTTATTGAAATTCCTTAGTGAAGCAGATGCATATTTGGCTCTTTCGACAGTATATAATGGGGCATGTGGAGCACACCAAGTTGGCCAGAAGATGAAATGGCTGTTGTTTCGACAAGGCATGTATTGACCTACTATGCTGAAAGATTGCATAGAATTTGCTAAGGGTTGCCAAGAATGCCAAATTCATGCTGGCATACAGCACATCCCTGCAAGTGAATTACATTCCATAGTGAAACCATGGCCTTTCAGAGGATGGGCTTTGGATATAGTGGGAGAGATTTGACCAACATCTTCAAAGAACCAAAGATATATTTTGGTGGGAATTGATTATTTCACCAAGTGGATTGAAGCAATACCACTGGCGAATATAGGTCAAGAAGATGTTATTGAATTCATTCAAAATTACATTATTTATAGATTTGGTATTCCTGAAACAATCACTACGGATCAAGGATCAGTGTTTACTGGTCGAAAGGTGCAGGAGTTGGCCAAAGAAATAGGTTTCAAGTTATTGACTTCTACACCTTATTATGCTCAGGCCAATGGGCAAGTCGAAGCTGCCAATAAGGTAGTGATTAGACTAATTAAGAAGCATGTGGGAAAGAGGCCTAGAAATTGGCACAAGACGTTAGACCAAGTTCTTTGGGCATGTCGAACATCCCTTAAAGAGGCTACCAACACTACCCCATTTCGACTTACTTTTGGTCATGATGCAGTATTACCTGTTGAGATTTATTTACAGTCTATAAGAGTTCAAAGACATCATGAGATCCCCTCTGAGAATTATTGGGAAATGATGATGAATGAATTAGTGGATTTGGATGAAGAAAGGCTTAGAGCCTTGGAGTTGTTAAGAAGACAAAAGAAGAGGGTCGAAGAATCCTACAACAAAAAGGTTAAGTCTATATCTTTTGCATGTGGGGAATTGGTTTGGAAAGTGATTTTGCCTATGGATCGAAAGGATAGAACATTGGGCAAATGGTCCCCTAAGTGGGAAGGCCCATTCCAAGTCATACAAGTTTTCTCTAATGGAGCTTATGAAGTGGAAGAGTTAGAAAAAGATAAAAGAGTCTTGAAACTAAATGGCAAGTATTTGAAAAAATATAAGCCTATGCTGCAAGAGATTCATATTAAAACATAAGCTTTATTTAATAAAAAGAGAGCCAAAATAGGCCAAGTTAGGCTAATATGGCATACAAAGCAGAACTAATACAACAATTTCTAATCAAGGAAAGGTTATTCATAATCTCTCCAATCTATGGATTTGAGGAAATCCATATAATCTGCATTTGGTTCATCATCAGAGTCTTGGGCGCTGGAGCGCCCTTTCTTAGAGATCTTCATTTTAGTTTCTCTCTTCTTGGCTTGAGAGGTTGCTCTAATGGAGGCTTCAGGTTTCTTGGTTGCCTCCATCTTTTTTGTTTCCTCAACTGCCTTTGCCTTTCCAGCCATTTTCTTGGCTGATGATTTCTCTGAATTATTCATGTTTGCTTCTATGCAAAACGTGGTCATGTGGAAGAAATTTATAGAGGTGAAGTACTGATTGGATTGGCCAGTCAAACGGTGGAAACACGTGAGTTATTCTTGGAAGTAGGCCCGAGGGCTATGCTATAAATGTTACTTTAAAAGCTAGAGGCTTATGCCTTGGAATTTAAAGCTAGAAAGTTTGACTTTCCAAGAAAAAGATAGAATGCCTTAATTGCAAATTTGACTGATGGAGAGGCAACAAATAAAATGCATCATAATATAATATGGGTCGAAAGAAGTTAATGGAAAAATAATAATGATTGATTAATCAATGCCAAAGGCATAAAATTTTCATTACATAAGGGCCTGAAAAAGGCCAAGAAACAAATGATTCGTTAAGCAAATAAAGGTCTTGAAAGCATCAGAAGGGAAGCCTCGACTCCAACTGGGCAAAGGTTTCGATGTGATGTTTGAGGCGAGCATTGCACAAGGACTCATCAAGCTTGGCTGTGGCAAGCTGTTTCTCAAGTTTTTGAGCTGCCTCAATACGATCTATGGCATGTTTCATTTCCCTAGCCATCTCAGTGGTGTCGAAGTTCTGCAAATCACGGTTGCGTTTTTCAGCATCCTCAATTTTAGCCTGTAACTTAGTGATTTGCTGCTTCCAGGCTTCAATGTTCTTCTGATTGGAGGCTATTTCATCTTGTGTTTTCTTTTGGTCAGCCTCTATACTTTCGACCTTCTCATATGACTCCTTTGCACCACACCAAGCTGCACTCTCAAGACCATATGTTTCCTCTAGGGTCTTCCTGATAGATGGAAGCAGCTTTATCTCTGCAGCTATTTGGTTCACCACAGCAGTTAATTCTATCAGAAAACCAGAAACGTCTGGATTAAGAGTGGTGAGTTCCAGCTTTCCAAGGGTATCCTTCAAATAAGCAGTTGCAGATGGGTCTGAGGCCAAAACTCTGTGAATATTCCCCCTGAAGAATTTTTTCTTGATGGCCTGGAGAATTGGTTGGGCGAAGTCATCTGAGGCTGGAGTCGAAGAGACAGAAAAAGAAGAACTATACCTCTGCCCAAGTATTAATTTGGTAAACTCACGTGGGTTCAACCACTTGAGTGCTGTCTGTGAGTCTCCAGGCGGTGGAAGGACCACGGGCGAAGGAGTATGGTGGGGGTTAGGATTAGTTTATTCTTCTTCCTCCTCTTCTGTTCATCTTTTTCTTCTTCGACTACCATCTCTTTGTTAGGCTCTTCAGCAGTTGGTTGAATATTCTCCTGATCATCAGCTGGTGTAGGATGTGGTTCGTTTGTCTCCTCAGGCGCAGCTTGACCAGGATTGTCGTTGTGTGTTTGAACTTCAGGTTCATTCCTTTCTTCTTCAACCAATTGATCATCATCCATGAAGTTGGACAGGTTGAAAGGAGGGGGACTTGAGGCATCATCATCATCAGAATTGGCGCCATCAACTTGTGTGTTTTTAGTAGTGGTTTGAACTGGTGGTGTGGTGTGTTCTGCAGCATGTGGAGTAGGTTGATTAATCTCACTCAAACCAGAGCCAATATCAGAAGATGAGTGATAAGTTGGCTCACCTTGGCTATTGAGGAGCGTGGTGGTGAGGCTTCCTGCAGTTGGTTGAGGAACAGGATCGTCAACTATGGTGGTGGCGAAGTGGCTTGGAGTTGGTTGGGGATCTGGATTGTTGATTATGGGTGCCTAAAGAACACAAGTGGAGAAAATGAGATTGAAATAATGGGCGAAAGACGTCAGCATAATGAAAAATGGTTCACATACCTGAGTCTGTTCAACAGCAGGACTTGATTTATCACTCCCATGGTCACCAAGAGGGGTTCTCAAGGCCACCTTGGAAGGTTCCTTCTCGACACCACTTGTGGTGGGTGCCTTTTCGAGTATTTTGGCCACCTTCGAAGGAGGTGGGCCAGTAGGTCCAGAAGCCTTTATGGGTTTTCTTCTTTTCTTTGTGAGAACCTCCTCAGGAGATTCATATGAGGCCTCTGAAGCTATAATCACAGCAGGGGTATCCTTTTTACCTTTCTTGGAAGGTGTTGGAGGTTTTCGACCAGTCTAAAGAGGCAATGCAAATATAAGAAAGAAATTCATATAGTAAAAGCGTAAGCAGGGGATATGAAATATACCTGTGTGCTCTCTGGTTCTTTGCCACTTTGTAAGGTAGCAGTCCTAGTCGAAGCAGCTTTCCTAGGCACAGCTGAAAGACAGTACACAATTGTTACAAGTTAATGATTACATGGTTAGTTATAAAGCCATGGATTAAGGATTTCAAACCTTCATATATTTCAGATTCGACACGAATGTCCTGAATTCCTATATGAAGGTGCCCTTTAAAACTGTCTAACGTATGCTTAGTCGAAACCACTCGTTGAGCCTTTGGCTGAGACTGCTGTCGAAGAAGTTTTAAATGCTCCCCACAGACAAACCAATCTGGAAATGGGGGGGCAAACGCCACTCCAAAATCAGCATTAGGCAGTCGAGGGAACTTTGGAGGAAAAAGTTTAAAAGCTACCTCATAACGTTTCTCACGAGGGACGTTGGGAGGAATTTTTGGTTGATCCAGCTTTTCTAGAAATTTTCTCTTTAGAGTGACAGCAGCCTCATAAATGGTTCGACTAAGATCATCTGGTCGATAGATAGTTTCAAAGTATTTTTGAAAAGCCTGTATTTCTTCGATGTGAGTGAACTTACTCTTTTTCGTCTTGTCCTGCACATGGAGAAAAGCTTGGTCAAGCAACGAAGAAAATGTAGCCACATCAAGAAAGTGCTCACTATAGTGCTTCGACCACCATTGGTGGAATGATGAAGTGCATAGAAAGGAAGGTTCAAAAAACACAGGAGAGAGGATTCTTCTTTTCTCATTCCGGCTGTCGAGTGTATGGGATACATTTTCCTCGTCGAAGCAGGCGGTGTGAAGAATTACTTGGCCCTTTCTCTCATACAAGCACTGAGGGAAGCTCTAGGCTAACCCAAATTGTCGAGAGACAAGGTTTGGTTGATAGGCAATCAATGCTGATAAACCTCTCCCTAAGTTCAGCCTGTGGATAAAGAATCTGGGAATCAAAAAGGCTTCCCAGATAGCAACAGATTCTTGATCAAGAGTTTGATGAGGATTTGGAAATGGCCTTTTAAACCACACAGGGCCGTAGCTTCGTCGAGCAAAAGGTGCCATGCTAGGAGTGAACTCATAACGCTTGGCAAACATCATAATATAACTGGTAAAAGCCCTTTTAAGGTTTTCACCATCATCATTGGGAGTGAGTTTAGCCAGACGCGTCCCTTCGACACTCCTTTCCCTTATTTCAGCAGAGGCTTAATCAACTAGGCCTTTTCTGGGGAGGCTAGCCTCAAATGTAGCATTAAGCCACAATTGAAGCAGCCAAAGAGGACCACTCAAGTGCATAGGACCTTGGGCTCCATATTTCTAAGTCGAGAAACCCCTTCACTGATAGACTCATAAAGGTTCGCCAGAATGAGTTCACTCAAGCAGGTTCCTCTGTTGTGGTGAAGCTGATTCGCCAGGGGCAGGTAATTCTTAGCTACCTGCAAAGACTTGGTACAAAAAACATATCTCGACAGCCAGACTGTGAGAAAAGCAATATGTTCTTCATCAGACACGTTGTCATCTTCTTGTTTAAAGTGGTGTTTGATGAAGAGAGTGTATGTAAGTTTGGAGCCTGAAATATTGATGGTGTCTTCAGCATCAACATCAGGGTTATAAGTAAGGCCATCTGGGCGAAGCCCTGTGATGGCAGCTACGTCGAATAAGGTTGGAGTAACCATTCCACATGGCAGATGGAAGGTATAATGGGTGCTGTCCCAAAAGTATAGGGATGCCGCCAACATGTTCAGACAATATGGTATGCTGGTCTTCGACAGCATAAGAAGGTCATAAATCCCTATATCCTTCCAATGGTCAGCTTTGACCTTCTCCATATTCGCCATCCATTGGTCGAATTCCTTCAAGGGATTGACAGCTCTCACCAGCCTGGTGCCATCAGTGAGATAGCCAACGTTGATTTTGGGCAAGGGGGCTTCTTCAGGAGAAGTTCCAGCAGCAGCGTTGATTTTGGGAAAACTCTTTTGCCCTAACGACCTTGTTTTCCGATACGAGGGGAGAAACTCACTTAGCCTCTCGTTAGAAACGTCAACCTCAGCTAAAGGACCAGATAGCACATAGGGTTTATCAGAAACAACTATAGGAATCATTACCTGAGATTTGTATATGGCTCTTGATTCTTCAGAGGTGGGTTCCGGCATGCAATGACGGTTATCTACTAGTTGGGGGCCTGGGATATTAGCGAACGGAGGAATGGTTTGTTTAAATGGAGTGGCCTTGCCTCTTTGAGTTTTCTTTGCTTGAGGATTAGTTTGGGAAGACGCCATTGTTGAAGAAGATGAAAAGATGGTGTTTTTTATGGGTTTGCGTGAGAGAAACTGAAGAGAAGAAGAGGTTGCTTGAGAGTATGAAAAGTGTGGAAAGTTCACAAAGTGGCGAAAATGGGTATATATAGACATTTGAAAATCCCAAGAGACTTGGATCTACCGTTGAAGCTGAGGAGTTAGTGGGACGCGTGTCTTTCTCCTGGAGACGTGATGAAAAGTAGCAGTTATGTTCAGACTGCAAACGTCTGTTTTCAAGAAAGGTGTTATGATGAATACGGCTGAAAAGGCATTTTAAGGATTTGTCATGATGGTATGACGTCAGAAGCATGGGTCAAAGAAACTCAATAATTCAGCCACTAAGTAATTAGTGGGATATTCAGTAAAGGCCATGCAAACAGGCGTCGAAATGGTTATTATATCAAGAAATGACCTTCCTACTAATTCTGGCGAAAGGACATTCCTTGGGGGTAATTTGTTAACCCCCATTTTCGACGCTAGAAAGAATCAAAGTTATTTTAAGTTAAAGAATTATTTTTAATGTAAAGAAGGCTTCGACCCAGTTTTGGTGAAGCCTGAGTCGAATAGAGGTTTTAGGAACCTCAAAAAATGGCTAAGTGATGGAAAGGTTTCGACCATGAGAATATGGAAACAAGCGCTGCAGTTGTTATACTAAGGCTGGAGGGAATTTCCAATGTTTGAAATTTAAATAAGAGCAGTTGTGAACGTGGGAACAGTTGAAACCAAGGAGAAGGCGCCAAAATCCACACGTTTGAAGCAATAACCATCACTTAGTAGTTATTTCCTAGCACTATAAATAGGAGTTAGTTCTATGTAATAGGGGTGTTCATATTTTTGTACAAGTTACTCAAAGAAACTCAAAGTACCCGCTTGTAGAGAAACGAGTTCACGAGAATGTACGTAATGTAACACCATTTTCTTCATTAATACAATTTATCTTTATCATGTTTAAGATTCAGCGATTTACTTTCCATGCCTTTACAATTTCTTGAACTTTATCTTCCATGCCAAATTTACTTTCAGAGTCATTTAAACTTTCTGCATTTACCTTCGACTGCACTGTTACATTCAAGCATTTAATCTTCAAGCATTTACTTTTCAAAGTCTTTTATTTTCAAGAACGTGAAGTTCACCTTTAATCTATTGCATTTATTTTCAAAGTCCTTTATTTTCCTGCACTTTACCTTCGACAACACTTTTATCATTTCAGCCTTTACTTTTCAAGAACGTGGAGTTCATCGCATTTTAGTTTCAAAACTTTTTACTTATTGTCATTTCCTTTCGATGCCTTTAATTTATGCATCCTTTATTTACAGCCCTTTAAATTTCAAGCCTTTACCTTACCCTATTGCAAGTAGTCGAACGTGGAGTTCAGTTAGATTTTTATTTCAGCATTGTCGAACGTGGAGTTCAAGTTACATTCTCTTTATTTTTCATTTGTCATTTACACTTGTCTCTCAAATTTAGCACATGTCCTAGGATTTGTGTGGTCGATCCTGCAAGTTAGTCAGTTTTTTAAGATTGATAGACCAGAGGTTGTTTACCAAAATTCACAGTAAACAGAGAGTTGTTGGAAATCAAGCTGTTGATGCAGTAACTGAGATGTTAACTGCTAGACATCATTGCGATGATTGGAAGTGAGATGGAGTCTCTTACCTAGGGAGAACTTAGGTAGAAGGGTCATTGGGTAGGGATTAAGTGAGTAGATTGTCAACTGGTATTGTTGAGTCTGTTATTTAATACTGCTAATAGTGGACTTCCTTCTTGGCTTTGTATGCCCCCCAGATGTAGGTTGTTAGACCGAACTGGGTGAACAAATTCTGTGTGCACTTTTTTTTTTCAGCAGCTTATTTAATTGTCTATAATTGCCTTGCTGTTTATGTCAGACCAGATGTCTCGCCATCATGTAGGACATCTGGGATCTGTTATACCAGAATTTCAATTGGTATCAGAGCAGGCATCCTGTCTGTTTCTGGATGAGATCTAGGGAAGATACTTTCTGGTTCATGAGCAAGGAAGATAGTTTTGTTGAGTTATGGACTTGGTCAGTTTATATAGTTGTTTGTTTGATCCCTTGATGTGAAGGATGGACTATTCATGATAGGGTATGTATTGGACCTGTCTGTTGTTATCAGGTGTGTAGCTTTGGTGGAGAACTGCTGTTGTGAGTTTGATTTATTTTCAAATTTTTTTTGGCACTTGGATTATGGTGATGGTGTGCAAGGATTATTGAGTAGTGTCTGAAGAGTGTTGAGGAGTTGTTGTGTGTTCCGCTGCATGGTATCTGATGTAACCCTGGTTGTTTCTTGTGTCTCTGGTGGTGAGACTTTAGGAAGATATTTTCTTGGAAAGACTTTAGAGTTTGGTCTCCTCAGCAGAAGAAAAATATATTTCAAATCAGGTATTGAAGACCAATCTGTCCAGAACACTGATTCCTTCCTTCTCAATTTTCTTGATGATGAAAGAAGAGGGTGGAGCCAAAGCAAAAGAGTATCACTGTCAAATATTTCATGCAGGAGTGAAGATCTTGATAAGTTATCGCTTAAGTGTATTTATGGTGTCCAATGTAGTTCTGGTATATCTAAAGATGAATTCTCTTGTGAAGATACATGTTTCTGATTTTCAAAATCATGAACTGGAGGAAGTTTCATCAAGAAAGAAGCTGCGTTTGAAATGTCAATACTAATGTCTCGACATCGCGCTACACATCAGCAGTTTATGGTAAATGCTGAGTCAAAGTCCTATTAGATTGTAGCTATTTTGAAGGATCACTGAAGCTGTAAAGTTGAACAATTTTTGAGATGCTGTTCATAATGTCATAGCATCTCAGCTGGAGCTGGTTGAAGAAAAGGTAGTAATCTTGATAGCAGAAGAGAAGGAGATGATCCCTGTTTAAGCTAAAATGTCTGAGGACAATTTTATAGGGAAAATGCATCCAAGAGTTTGTGTGCAGTAGCAGTGTAAATCAGCCTGTGGTCAATTGGTGTATGCGTGAGCTCTTTCAATTTTGTGGCTTAAAGGATTGGAAGTAGCAGATTATCTATGGTATGTTATCACTCTTAAGTTAGACAAGAGTTCTGAGCCTTGTGCTTATAAGGAGAGGCTTCTGGAAGAGTGTGTTATGCAAGTTACTGCAGTTTTGTTGGTCTGATCTTGGAAGTTGATCAGATGTTGATATGTTCTCGTGTGTTCGCTGCAAGAGATATGTGTGGATTACTATGGTAGTAGTCTCCAAATCCTAGTAGATGTTTAATGTGATTTAGACTGATGTCGGAACTGATGTTGAAACATCACTTCAGTTCTTTGCTCAGGGTGGAGTGAAAGATCAAGACACTGACCTAACCTGGAAGGCTTTTATGGTATGAATGGTTGTCATAATGGTTGTCATGAAGAAGATTCAGAAGATGCTAGAATCTGAAGAAGGGTTAAACCACAAGGATTTAAGATCAATTACTATTTGTGATATTCACAAGTATTTAATTGATTATCCTTGAAAGACAAGATTAAGGATGTTCTGTCAATTGTTTTAACATCTCTTCATCAGAGGTTTGGAGAATCATGGGAGGGGTTCTACATTCGCTCACAAGTCGCCTAGGTGTTGACCTGGGATTATTTCTTAGCATCTGTTCCTAGAAAATATTGTGAATGACTTGTCCAGATGGTGGTGTTGTTGAAGATGAAGACGGAAGACTATGACGACATCATAATCTTGTTGGTTACAGCTTGGATCAGTTTATTTCTGATTTAAGTGGTTTGGAGCATGGTGTTTGCTCTGGTTGTGAAGGTCGAGGATAAGTGGCAGTTATCTCTGGCTTTCTACTGACGGCTCTACTAAGGGAAGTGACTTTCTTTAGTATTGTTATGGGGTAGTCTTGGACTACTTATTTTCTGAAGATTCAGATGTGGTAGGTTTGAAGTCTTTGGAGTTTATAAGCAGGATGGAGGTTGTCTACTCAAACTTGATTGTTGAATCAAGTCTATGAGAGCATGGAAATCTGTTTCTGCAAAGGGAGGAGGTTCTTCTGAGTGGCAGAAGGTAGAGCTGAATTCAACAGTTGGGTGACATAATGTTCTGACATCTAACTTAACATCATAAGTCTCAAGTGGTGATGTGGCACATCAACTTTTGATAGGGTGATCTACAGGAATGAACAATAGGATGCTTCAAAAAGATCGTTCTCATGGAAGTTTACAGGAGCTGCAGGAAGGATAAGATGTTACATGACCATGGCTTAGGGAGTCTAAGTGTGTTTGCTATTGAGCAATTGGAACTTGTGACTTGAAGATCTGGTTTCCTTGGTGGATCAGGATATCTTTGTGAGAGTTCTGACAAACGTGAAAAAGGTCAAAATGTGGCATTTGGCTGTTTTCATATGAGGATTCATGCTTGAGGTGATCAAACTGTGGCATTTGGTTGATCTCAGAAGTGAATTCGAAGAATCAAGATAATCAGAGTGTGGCAGCTGGTTATTATTGACGATTATCTTGGAACAAGTTACTCTTGGGCAGAAGGGTGATGAGTTGAAGACTCAAGGAGATTATTTTTCTTGAAGGTGGATGAGAGTTTATTTCTCTGGTTCTTTGGATTACTATGCTAGAGTAAGTCCAGTTGGTGGAGCATATCAAGAATCATGGTGTTGATGTTTTGGTGTGTGGAAGATGTTCTAACTTGTGATAGGACATTATCTGGGATGATTACCTACATTGTATCTAAAGAGAATCTACCTAATCATATGGAAGAATGATGAAGTAGAAGGTCTGCTTTGGAAGGAGAATGTAGAGAAGACTGAGGTAGATCAGGTATTGATTGCTTGAAAGTCTGAATGTGGATATTCATTAATTTATCCAAATGTCAAAGATAGATGATTGGATGTGTATCGCTAAAGGCAGAAGAAAAGCTTGTGAAGGGGACATAGCCCTATTGTCAAGTCATGCTAAAGAGTAGTTGATCAGCCTGGCAAGATGTGGAGTTTTGGAGCATATGAAGATAACAAACCAAGAGGGAATCATGTGAGTATACTAATTTACAGTCTGAACTCTTTGCTTCAGAGAGAGTGTGCGCGTGGAGTTGGATGCTCAAGCATTTTTGTCAGAAGAGATGTTTCTGACTATGTGAATTAGAATGTGGAGATTCTGGTCTTGTTTTTAGTAGTTTGTTCTGGAAAAGCATGACTACTAATTTTGAAGACTTCACTAGTATCAACAACTACTGGTGGATGTAATGGTAGAGGGATTGTGATGTGATCTGATCAGAACATTTTTTTAGAGATTTGTTTCTTCTTCTGCTACAAGTATCTCTTGAAGAGATTAGATCTCAGTAAAGCAGAGAATTTGTGGAGTCTGTGAGCAGTGTCAAACAAGTCAGGATACTTGGTTGTGTTCTCCAAAAGTGAAAGTACAGTATGTGAATGTGCTCAGCAAGTGTGCTCAAATGTTCATCTCCATCTAGAGCATTAGTTAACCATGAAAGGGGGAGTACTTGTCTATGGATTCTGTAGCAAAGGTGCATATATTGTGAAGCTTGCATGCTGATCAAGCTTGGGGAGATTGGTTGCCTCTTATGAGGAGATAATGTCAGATAACATGTTATGACATTAGGCTGTTGGATGGAATGTTGGTGTGGACATGAATGGTTCTAGCCATGTGAAGCTAATTGTTTGTATCCTATGCGCACATGCTTCTGAGGAGAAGTCTGAAGACAATTTTATGCAGTTTTGGAAAAACTTTGTGAGGGTCTTTGTTGATGGGAGATGTCACACTTGTCTTGATGTGTGTTATTAATTCTAAGTAAGAGGAGTTTACTTAGAGTTCAGTGGAAGGCATTGTGAGTGCGCTTCAGAACTTGTGGATGATTGTGTGAAGCATTCCTGACTGGATGGATGAAGACTGTGTCTAGATTTTCCAAATGCTATGATGTACTGGTCAAGGAGCATCAGTTGTGAAATATAAGGGGAGAAATTATGTCTTTACTAGTGTGGTACTTGGATTGTTTGAGGATTAAGAATTTTGTGAATGCGTTCAACACGTGTGTTGAACAGAGGGTGCGCTCTTGAAGACATGAAGATGAGTCTTATGTTTTCCATTCATTTAAGGTGTTCTTCTTGCAAAGAAGCACTGGTTATCTTAGATAGGGAGAGTTGATCTTTTGTTGAAGAAGTTGTTTATCCAGATTGTAATGTCAGACAAGATGTCGTGACATTGTGTTACTGGTGAAGTTCATGGTGTACTTGATAGTTTAGACCCGGTTCTATAGATTTGTGTGTCAATGGATTGAATCAGAAGTATACATTTACACCAATGTTTGTCAATTTTTGGCCAAAAAGGGGGAGAGAATGTACAGTAGTAGCTATTGAGTCTGGATTTTGTTCTGAGTATGTTGGTTGGCAGATTCAGAGTTTGTCCAATTGTGGCTAAAAAGGGGGAGTGTTAGCCTAGCTGTTGCCTAGTTGTCTGTTGTGGTTCTAGGCTTGAGGGGGAGTGTGTAGTTTGTGCAGCTGTTTTGCTGGCTGCAGTTTTGATGGGGAGTTGCTGTTGCTAGTTGTGTGCTGATGGTAGTTTGTATGGGGTTTTTCCGCGGCTGGTATCTCTGGTGTAGGCTGAGATTGTTTTAGCCAAAATTAGCCAAAGGGGGAGATTGTTAGTTCTTGTATTGGCTGGAATTTTGGTAAAACAATGGTGTTGTTAATGATGTCATATTTCTGATGTCTTAACATGAGTTCTTAATATTGAGTTGATGTTAAGTTCAGAAGGGTTGCAGTTTTGTATGCTGATGTTAAACCTGATGTCTTGACATCAGTTGACAAAACATCAGAACATCAGTCTGATGTGTTTTGTTAGGGCTGTATTTGTTTAAGTGTGTTTTGAGAAGATCTGGTGGAGAGATTGCATGCGAATATCATGGGACAAATATATTCTGTTGCAATCTTATATTGAGCAGATTTTGTTACTATTTTCATGCAAAAAGATATGGAGATTAATTAGATTTAATTGAAGATTTAATTGAAGATCTATTTAGTAGCAGAATACTTTGCAGATTTGTAGCAGCTGATTTGTTGTGATTTGAAGATCCAAATCCAGTTGGGAAATAGGTTATAAATAGAAGCATTGTAACCTAGTTTTAGTAAGCCAACCATCATGTAAACTATAAGGGATGTGTTGTTTGATGAACCACCCGGTTTGTGGGATGGTCATCATGTTTATCTCTAAGCCTGTAGGTAAGAGATGTATTGGTCTCAGAGGAAGCTGTTAAGCAACTCTAAGTATTGTTCTTAGTCATGAGGGTCATGTCTAGGTATTGTTATAGGAGTGTGTCTTCTATTTTTATGTGTTTGGAGAGTTGTTGGAAATTAAGTTGTTGATGCAGTAACTGAGATGTTGACTGCTAAACATCATTGTGATGATTGGAAGTGAGATGGAGTCTCTTACCTAGGGAGAACTTAGGTAGAAGGGTCATTGGGTAGGGATTAAGTGAGTAGATTGTCAACTGGTATTGTTGAGTCTGTTATTTAATACTGCTAATAGTGGACTTCCTTCCTGGCTTGGTATGCCCCCAGATGTAGGTTGTTAGACCGAACTGAGTGAACAAATTCTGTGTGCACTTTTCTTTTCAGCAGCTTATTTAATTGTCTATAATTGCCTTGCTGTTTATGTCAGACCAGATGTCTCGACATCATGTAGGACATCTGGGATCTGTTATACCAGAATTTCAGAAGTGATTTTTCAAACTGATTTTCTGCTTCTGGTACAGGGTTAATCGATTAACCAAAACCAGTTCATTTTGGTTAATCGATTAACTATTGTTATTTTTGCGTAATGAGAGTTGTTAATTGATTAACCAAAATGAACTGTAAATGGTTAATCGATTAACACTGCTGCAGAGTGTGATGTTTGTGCATTTTTGGGCATGTTTCGATTCCGTTCCATTTTTAAACTTCATGGATTGATGTGATGCATATTGGCAAGCTATTTTGATGTTGTTACACTTTACACCATTGTATGAACACGATTTTCTGATACGCGACTTTTAGTTTTCATTGATGAATGTTCATGTTTGCGTTGTTGATGCCTTGATGCGATGAAAACGTTGCAATACACTTCTTGAGCATGTTGATTGTGGATTGTCGCTTATGTTACTGGAGTTGTGTTGCATATGCTTGTTTGCTTTTAACTTCATGAAGTGCATGTTTGAACTAATTTGTTCATTTGTCAATTGATGTGCATTCCTTTATGATGTTTTCAAGAATTGTTTACCATGGTGTGTGGTGTGACTGTGATCATGTTTGATTGAAGAATACGTAATGCTTGATGCATGTTCACTATTCCATGTTTGAATAATTTTTGAATGCATGCTGCCTTGTTTTCCACTGTTGTTCCTTTGCATGTGTGTTGTTCTATATGCTGCTGTTTGCCTTCTTACACCTATTTGTGTGCTGAAATGTGAGCTGTTGAATGCTATTTGGTGTATTGGCTGGAATTTACCACTGTGCAGGTGCTGGAGCGCTGTTGTAGCTGCTGATTTTGGATTACTTTCTTATTTTGCTTTGCTTTTGCATGTTCCCATAGGACTTTCTAGTCCAACTTAATCTTTGATTAAGCTTGGAATAGGATAGACAGTAGGATTCAAACCATGTATGCTAACATTAGGTAAAATTTTCCCTTCTTACCTCGACCTTAGGGCCACCTTTGCATGATAACTTTAGGATAGAATTCCCGTAGTGTTTTCATTTTCCTTTGAGTCTTCTCTTCTCATCTTCTAACAAGTCTAAAACACTTAATAAAGGCAACAAACATTGTGCGCCATGAGCCTTAAGTACATAGGAAATGAAGAATGAGGGGTCTCCCTTCACTCTTCTAGAGTGTTTAGCATACGTCTCATTGGGGTCGACCATGCGACGCATTCGTTCCCGTGTCATAGATTTTAGTGTAATGTAAGTTACAAACTAACTCAACTCACTTCTGTCTAAAAAACACAAAAACAAATTCAAATCTTTTTCATCCTTCGGGATTGTTGGGTTTCAAATCATTTTCAGAAAAGAGCTCTTCGCTCACATAAAAAACACTTATCGAGTCATAGGTCGAACTACGACTGCTCTGATTTCCTCTTTCTCGTTTGATTGAGGATACGTAGGCACAAGACGACGATGTCTTGGCAAGCAACCTCCCCCCTTAGTGCATAGTCCATCGAACTACGTCGACTCTAATTCTTCGTTCGTCCACGAAGATACGTAGGCATAGGATCACGATGATCCTTGCGAGTCCGTCCGTATTTGTTTTCCCCTTTCCCATTTCCGTTTAGCCGTAGACTTTAGGATAACTCACCCTTTGATTAGACAACAAGCGTGGACCCCATCGAGTACGATGGACGCGTGAGGGTGCTAATACCTTCCCCTCGCATAACCGACTCCCGAACCCGAACGATGGTTGCGATGACCATGTCTTTCCCTTTTTTCTAGGTTTTCTTCGATCGTTTCCTTTCCCAGCGTCGGGATAAATAACGTTCGGGGGCGACTCTTCGTTCTTGTTTCTCGCCGGTTATTTTTCGCAGTTGGGACAGTAGTGAGTGTTGTGGAGCAAGTGAATATGATGAACAATGTTAGAAGAAAGCCCTCATGGATCTTTCCTAAAGTAAGTGGCCTGATTACCTGTTTTTTTCATTTACATTCATGTGTGGTTATATTCATGTAATTATTGCTTAAATTTGTAGACGAGGAGATAACCCGGGATTTACAAGTGTGGGTATTATGTCATGAAACACATGTTAAACATTGTCCTTTCCGGCATGGTTGATTCATGGGATAAGGTATATATGTCATAAAATGTTTACATATATTAATATATAAGTTGAATATTGAATTATTATCATGCATGATATTCAATTTTTTGTTCTTTCTTATGTAGAAGTTTAACGACGAAACCCCATTCCCTGTTGAGGACTTTGTAGATCTTCGTAAATGTTGGGCGTATATCCACAATGTGCTTAAGGGACTTGCTGATTGATTTATTGAGATGTGTTAATGACTTATTTTATGTATTGATGATGTGAATATTACTTTTGACTTAAGCATATTGTGTTTGATGTAAATATTAATTTTGGATTTTGATGCATAATATTAGCTGTTTTTTATGCTCTTTATGCATGGTTAACAAAAATATAGGTTGTTGTAAATTCTCTAATATGGTTATAATAGTTACAGGATAAAAAATGGGAAGAGTTTGAAAAGCAGAGAATTGCATATTTATAACAGAGGAAGTTTTGACAGCGGTTATAAAACCTAACCGTGGTTGTATATTGAACGCTGACTAGAATAATGTAAATTACAAAATGTTGATGCTGAGAATCGAACCTGGGACCTTTAGTTCTATCACAACGGTTGAGTTAACTAACCGTTGTGATATGGCGCACGCTTTCTAGAATACAACAGCGGTCCTAGGACCGTGATTGTAAGTACCACATATACAACCACACGCTACATAATAACGCCTGGTCCCGCGTGGTTATATATCTTTCCTAACCATTGTTAAATGCCTTTTTCGTAGTAGTGCTTGCACTCAAGATCATACAAATATACATCCAAAGCCTTACACTCATGATCACACAAATATATCCCAAATAGGTTAAAACACAATTCATTTCAAAAAAATAAAATATATTCACATATATTCTTTTATTACAAAGGTACTCTACATATAATACACTAAAAAATAGTTTTAAAAAAATGGCCACTAGGACTACTTCGACAGGGAGACAATCTCCCCATCATCGAGCATCTGATCCCGCCGAATATGCTCCATTGAGATATGTAGAGGATGATAAAAATGCTCAACTTGCTGCAAAGTATTCTAAAACGACTACGAGATTACGCCAAGGCTGACGATAGTGCAATCAACAAAACGCTAAGTCAAAGTAGAATTCTAAAGGTGTGGAGACTCTAGTTCCTTCTATGCTGCAGAAAAAGATGTTTGGGAAAATGATAAATTTCCCTGAGTAGCAACAAAAGCTTGGTTCTTGCGCCCCATGGTCCTCGCCAGATGACTGATTTGTATGGCCAAATGACTAGCAAGATGGAGAGGGAACAAAGTCTATTTTACCTGTGTAAGAGTAGCAGAAGCTATATGTATTTTTTGTAGGTACTTATCCCGTTGAAGCTTCAGCTACCAGCTCCCTGAGAGCCAAAGTAGCAGAGGCGCGTTGAGTATACTGAGATAGAGTGACCAACTTTTCTTCTAAATCACGACCAAACATATTTTCTAGATACAAGCAATATTCTTCTGAAGGAGAAGCCCAACGTTTTCTTGAAGGTCTCCCAGGTCTATAACAGTACTTATCAGTCACTTCTTCTGGTCAAGGCTTCCTTAGAAAGGTACTCTTCGTTATAGACATACAGTTCATTTCCCATGAGGAAATGTCTCTCAGTACAATACTTGGGGAATAGCTCAACACATTTCTCATCAACTCCACTTCCAATGGGGAAAACTATAGCATGAGCTTCTGGATCGATGAGGGTGACTAGAAAAAATGATATTCGAAAGGCTGTTACACTTGGAAAGAGCTGAAGTCTTGGAGGGTCAGTATTAAATAAACTAAGCCTCTACTCTGACTCTAGGACGCAAGGTTATGGCTACATTGGAAGAGATGAAATAAAAGATTCACAAAAGGCTTCTCATTCAAGTATTCACACTAATATTGATAGACTTTCACATACACCTAGTTGGCTGGATACAATTGTGAAGGGGCCATCACCACTTGCTTGGAAACTTCTATCTCAAAATTAGTAAAAGGCATACAGAGATCCATAACAGAGAAAAGACATTCATAAAAGAAATGGCACAATTACCGTATTCAACACATATCCTGTGATTTTAAGTAGGTCTCAGAGCACCCAAACCAGATGGTGAGCCAACTTCAAGAAAGGATCCATCGAGACTACCGTTTATGGCAAAAGAAAAAAACAGTGGTAGAATAAGCATAATCCACACAAGAAGATATAGCACTCTTCTGGGTTGGTGAGAACTCTTCTATGGCCTTTTACCCATTATGTACTAACTTTTCAGATGCAGAAAAACAGGGTATCCAAAGAAGAAGATAATTGCCAAACTGCGATAATGACTTAAAGAAAAACAACATTTTCTATTCAAGAGTTACACTCTAGAATGCAAAAAGAAGTAGGCTCTTTCAAAAACGTTAAATCCCTCGCATGTAACACACAAATGTTTTGGTTTTCAAAAGTCATAATGATTTCTAAAAAGACGTTTGAAGTATGGCGCATTAAATGCGCGAATCTCTAGGAAATTGAAACGACCACTATTACATGTTTAAAATAGATAAAGAGTGTAGTCGGTATCAAAGGCTAACATGGAAAACCCTCACCTTGCTACACATCGGCAAGGGCTTGGGGGACAATTGTTCGGCCGACCATATCGACCCTAACTGATCACCAGGAGTTACTTCACCTCTTCTAGAACCTTCTCAGCACACGGAAACTACCTTGATATCTAATGCAGGAGATAAAACTCTCATGTGTATCCAAAGACTCTCCGTAATTTACTCTAACTAATAGTGAGTTAGTTATTCATGACAGCGGTGTGGAACTGTGACGGATCCAAAAGTCCTGACCCAGACGGTTACAATCTCAATTTTATCAAAAGATGCTGGTTTTTCATGAAAACTGATATTATTCTTTTTATTAGAGAGTTTCACGATTTTGCTCATCTCCCAAAAGCTTTGTCTTCAGCTTTTCTGACGCTTATTCCCAAAGTCGAGTCTCCCATATCCCTTGGTGAATACAGGCCCATATGCCTTGTTGGTAGCATTTACAAGATAATCTCCAAACTCTTAGCTCAGAGACTGAAGATGGTGATAGGTAAAATTATCTCCCCTTGCCAATCCGCATTTATTCCTGACAGAAACCTCTTGGATGGTGTGGTGATCGCAAACGAAACTTTGGACATGGCTACTAGAGACAACTTGAATTGCATCTTTTTCAAGGTTGACTTTGCGAAAGCGTACGATTGCGTTAGTTGGGAGTTTCTTCGATTTATGTTACAGAAAATGGGTTTTGGAGCTAGGTGGAGAAGGTGGATGGAGGCGACAATATTCAACTGTCATCTCTCTGTTTTAGTTAACGGAAGTCCAACCCGTGATTTTGTAGCTGAAAGGGGCCTCCGTCAAGGAGATCCTTTAGCTCCGTTTCTTTTTTTGATGGTAGCAGAGGGTCTTAAAGGGTTAATGAATAAGGCAGTTGTAAATGGCAGTTTTGAAGGTTTTAGAGTGAATAATGAAGTTTCTGTGGAGCTGATCCAATACGCAGACGACACTCTTATTATAGGGAAAGGCAGTTGGAGTAATCTTTGGTGCATTAAATCTGTCTTAAGAGGATTTGAACTAATTTCTGGGCTGAAAGTCAATTTCAACAAGAGTAGGTTGGTTGGTTTGAATGTTAACTCTCATTTTCTTAATGCTGCTGCATCTTTTCTCCGTTGTAAGATCGAAACCTCTTCTTTCTCGTTCCTGGGCATCCCAATTGGATTCAATCCTAGAAGGATCAGCGGGTGGAATCCTATCATTGAGAGAATTAAAAAGAAACTGAATTCTTGGAAGGCAAAAACTCTTTCTATAGCTGGCAGGTTGGTTCTCATACATTCAGTTCTATCTAGTCTACCAACTTATTGGTTCTCATTTTACAAAGCTCCAAAGGCGGTCCTCAAGAAAGTCGATTCAATTAGGAGTAATTTTCTTTGGGGAGGAGTGGAGGAGAAGTTCAAGATTCATTGGATAAGCTGGGATATTTGCTGCTCTGCTAAGTCTAAAGGCGGTCTTGGAATTAGGAAAATGGAAGAGTTCAATTACGCGTTGTTAACTAAATGGAAATGGAGGATAGTTGCTGACAAACCGGCGCTTTGGAAAGATTTCTTAAAGGCTCGCTATGGAGCTGTCCAACACCACGTTTTAGCTGACAACTTGAAGAAAGCTTCTTCTACCTCTCAATGGTGGAAAGACCTCATCAATAGCGGGATTTTTCTTACTAACAAAAACTTTTATTTTGCAGATAAAGTCGCTTACGATTTGGGTGATGGCTCTAATATTCCTTTTTGGTCGGCGAATTGGAGGAAATGATCTAGAATTTCAAAAGAATTTGAAGATCTTTTCCGCATCAGTAAGAATAAAGAAGTGTTTGTTAGAGATTTTGAAGCGATTAATCTTTACGACTTCAATTGGAATTTTGTTGGTCTATCTACCTCGATGCAGCAAGAGAATAGCACTAGACTGCTGGAGCTGAAGAATTTTATCGGAGAAGTGACGACGCAGGAAGGAAAAAATGATGCAGCTAGGTGGTCGGATCAGTCGAGCAACACTTTCTCTGTTAAAGATGTTTATAACCAGCTGGTGAATAACTCTCTGAACCCTATGAACTTTAATTATCCTTCTTCTTCTCAGTCTTGTTTATTGGCCTTTGACTGGCTTTGGAACCTTAAAATTGCTCCTAAATTGATTATCTTTGGCTGGAGAGTTTTGTGGGGGAGGGTGTCGGTCAAGTCCGAATTAATTAAGAGAGGTTTGGATTTGAATCCTAACTGTGTTTTCTGTGGTTTGGAAGTGGAGGATATTGAGCATTTTAGTCTTGGTTGTAGTAGGATTAAGAACATTTGGGATAGAATTGGAGATTGGATTGGCTATGATAGTTTATATGTTGGCAACAGAATAGATTTTTTCTTGGATTGGTGTGGACTTGGTAATACTTCAAATGGGAGCTTGAAGATGGGGAAGATCTGGCTAATTGTTATTTGGAGTATTTGGTGCTGCAGAAATAGTATTATTTTCAAAAATGGCTCTTTTAATTTGGATAATCTTTGTTGGGATATTAAAATCAGGGCGTGGAAATGGTTAAAGGTGGAAGAAATTTGTAATCCCCACTCCGACTTTCTAGCGTTTTGTATGGACCCTCTAAGAGGGTAGTTAGGTTTGAGTTGGTTGGGAATTTCTTTAAGTTCATTTTTGTAATTGTTACAGTTTGAGGACACTTTTTGTGTTCCTATTTTAATTCCATTGGCTTTCAGAAAAAAAAAATGATATATTCATCATGATTATTAAATAAAGTAAAAAAACTATTTGAAGAAGTCAAATTCATTGCTACAAGAATCAATTATAGGGAGAAATAGACTTGTCAACAAATAAAGTGATTTAGTAAATGGAACTTATATTTTATTGTAGAATTGAAATCATCTATCAGACTTTGTATGTCTAAAGTTTGTCCCTTCACCAGTCAATCTCTGAAGCGTAGATGCATGGGCGTTGATCTGTTGTTTCTATCTCTCATTCTTTTGCTTTCTGTGATTTTCTTTTTGTTGAATGTTAAGTAGAGATATATACTAGTCTTACGTCTTAACATATTATAATCTTCTATAGGAGAAAAAATCAAACCACGACATAAATATGTTAAAAGATTATATAATACGATGAATTCAGCTTCTTTGATGATATATATTGCAACTCAGATAGTGTAATACTCCATATTGTATTTATTGCTACCATTAAAAAATTGACAATATTTTCCATATTATAAACATAGAATGGTGTTATTAATTAAACACCAAAATATTGACATCTTATTTTAATGCTGTATACAAACAATATATAACACAAATAATACATATTTAACAACTATAAACGCCAAAATGTTATGATTAAAATTATTAGAAAAAGTAGGTATATTTAATTCCCTAGTTCCTCCTATACTACAAGGCATGACGTGCTTTGGATATCATGACATGTAATGTGACCATTCTACGAGTACCTTCCTCAAAATCGCTTATCTCTATACCCGTTCTTCCAATGGTCACAATGCAGTGACAGATCCGCAACACATCAAGGCATGGTTCTCTCTAACCTGCTACTTTTTTAATATCTCATGTTGAGCCGGCCTAGGTGAATCTCCCTATGCATCTCATATCATTTAAGGATGTGAGACGCTATAAAACCATTGGATGTAATCGTATTCAGCACTTCCTGACTGAGAAGCTGACATACAACGTACATTTCCTAGGACTATATGATCATAAAATTTCTCAAATATCTAATTAACATCTTTAAATATGACAACTGTAGGCACAAAAACTGTTAGAGCTCTTGGAATATCCTGCATATATCTGAATTGTTGCACGACTCTCTCAGGTAAATGTGGATACACTAGTCGTGACTCACAAGCAAACCAACCAAAGTAGAAGGCAAACACATATGATACATTTCAACATATTACAGTGCTGTAAAATATAAAAAACATCATCGTAAAAGAGTTTAAATCGTATAACACAAATGTTTAAAAGAATAATTACAGATTTATGTTACTCTCCATCCCACACATGCCTAGCAGCATGGTCTAGATACAAATATAGTATTGAAGAGTCTAAGGGGCCTCCTACAAAATCATTAGGAATGGCAGCAGGAGGTTCAACAACATGGACTTCTGGGGCTTCTAAGGCAGCAACATAAAACTCATGTTTTCGAGAAGACGATATAGGAGACATGTGAACTCAGAAAGATAATGCTTCTGCATCAATCAAAGTGACACCAATAGTTAGAGATTGTTGGACATGTGACTTAACACACAAGAGGGGGTGAATTGTGGGTTCCGTAAGAAATATAGTTTAAAAACATTTCATTATTATTATCAGAGTATAAAATAATTTTTAATAAAAAACATTTAAAAGATAGCAGCAGAAAGGAAATATGCGGAAAGTAAAGAATTAAGGGTAAAAGAAATGACATTAGGAATTGTAGAGGTTCGATCGAAATGAAATGATTTAATCCTCTCCCCAAGATTTGATTTTGAGATTATCTAGTAACGCTTAAGAGCATTTAGTAGGTTAAACTCTTGAACCCTCTTATACAAGGAAAATGAAGTTTCAGACTTACTTCCAACCAAACAACGAAAAACAAATAGAAACGGTTAGTCTTCCTTCCAAATGGCGGATTGTAGCAGTTAGTATTCCTTTCAAATAGCAAATTAAAACAGTTAGTTTTCCTTCCGAACAACAACTTGAAACAGTTAGTCTCCAAGCTAAACCGAGATTTTCTACGGATTAATCTCGAACCAAGATGAGATTTTAACCAGGATGAACTCACAAATCAAACCGAGGTATTGACGAGGCTGACGACAAACCTATGAGGTTTTAAATCATGTTTATCTCTAACTAAACCAAGCTTTTAACCAAGGTTTTGAACACGATAACCATGAACCAAGTTGAAATTTTAAACTCAACTGATCTTGAACCGAAGTAAGATTTTAATGAGATTACATTTTGAATCCAAACAAGATATCTTAGTTGTAAAATGGGTGAAATATTTTTCTTCACATCAATGACAAGATATCTTAGTTGTAAAATGGTAGAAATAGTTTTTTTCAATGCGTATTGTGTTAGATTTATCTAACTTTTTATGGGTTACAATCAATTGTTGTCTGGTTTGTGAAAAACGGGTCAATCGTGATTCTGATGGGGGTGCATATATAATTCCTTTTATTGATTAAGTGATCTCTTTTAACTAAAGGCTGAGTATCTGAAATCTGATTGGTGTGAGTAAAAGTGTGGGCTTTAATCTTGGGCTCATAATGGGTAGAGACTAGGGTTATATATATTATATGACTAAGTCCTCTTTGTAATCACAAAATCAGAAACATAACTGACGGCTCCACAACTTGCCCCATTGAGAGTTGTGAACGGAAGTGCGAGATACAGAGGAAGATCCGGTCATTTATCCTTTCGAGATTCCGAATCATGACTTCAACAAGTAAGTATTGATGTTTTAATTTTATATAATCGATCAATGAATAGTTCCGCTTACATTTGGTATCAGAGCCTGGTTATATGAGTTAGAACGTTTGTTGGTAATATATAATTATCATTTAATTTGATTGAAAGTCACAGTTTGGTTGATTTGATCGATCTATTTTCCTTTGGTATGTTGATCGGTAATTGATATTGATTGTTACAATTATATAATAAAATATTGCCCAATTGAATGGTTGTATATTTTGAGAATTGTTCGATAGCTGCCATTGAACCACCATAGTTTAGCTGAATTTGAACAAAAGCCATTGTTCTGCGAAATGCTATTTTGTAAAAAAAAGTATGTATAATAGTTTGAATTTGAATACTACTTCAGTTATTTACTTAGCTTCATTGTTGGTTTCTATGGACTCTTTACAATGGAATTCTGGTGAATGGACAATATGCCTGTTCCCTGACACCACTTTTATTAATATTATTGTGTGAGGAAACTAATAATTCATTGGAAGATATTATTACCTTGAGTTATTAATAATTTAGCCTAATATTTGAAGCTAATTTCCTATCGTACAAGTAAAGAACATCATCAAAAACCAAGGATTTTAGGAAGATCTCCTAATCCTAGTTCTATTGTTATAAGTGTTACACTACTAAAAAAATCGTTTTTAATTACCGAATTAGTGACTGAAAAATTTCGGCCACTCTAGTAACCGAATTAGTCACCAAAATTAGACATCATGTTAGTAAAATTTTAAAAGTCACTAAATCGGTCACTAAATAAAATTAGTCACCGAATTGGCGACTGATATTTTATGACCATAATTCTCGGTCTCAACTAATCGTTTTTATATAAATTCATTCATAAAAAATTTTAGTGATCGAAATTTCAGTCACTAATTTTTTTTTCATTATTAAATTGATTTCCTTCCAATTTTCTCCTTTTATTTATTTTTTAAATTTTTTAGTCAAAATTTTATATTTTTATTTTTTTAACAAATAAAATATATATTTATAAATTAATAATTTTCAGTCAATATATAGACCGAAAAGAGACCGAAAATTGATCATCTATAATTAGAATTTCACAAGTGACTAAATCAGTCACAAATAATAAGTGACTGAAATCAGTGACCATATATTAAATATATTCGGCATCTAATCAAGAAAAAAAATATATTGTGTGCGTGTGTGTGACCTAGTGGTGAAACGCTTGAGTCTTGAGAGTGTCTTCCTCTCAAGATCTCAGATTTGAATCATGCTGGATACAAATTGTTTATTAAAAACCAAAAAAAACAAAAAAAATATACACCTTCCGCCACATATTTCTGGATTAATAAAATAATTTGGGTTTTTCTCTCACTAATTGTATCAATTTTTTAATAGTCTTTAAAATTAATACTCTGAATAATAAATATTTTAAAATTTCCTCTCAATCTGTTTCCTTTAATTTTTTAGTTCTTTAATTAACCATTAGTTAAAAAATAAAATAAAAATAAATTTTTTATACATTTTCCCTACTGTAAACAGTTTTTCTTCTAACAAATGAAAACCCTAAATTTTCCCTGCGCACAAGTTATCATCTACTTTCTCTGTCAACCAAGTCAGATCTGCTATGCTACAACTCTCATCTCTTCTTTCATCTCTCAAACCACACGAAATTGCACCTCTCTAATCTTTGCGGTATAGCGAGTTGCGCCTCCTTCATCTATCACACCACAACCAGATCCCAAACACTTGAGTTTACCTCCACTGTTGGTAGTGTACCATAGACATTGCCATGTCCCTTGATGTTGAGTGTTTTCTTCTCTGTAATAGAAAGTTTTTGAAACACCTGACACAAAATCCGTACTCTCCAGTAAATCCAAGAAGGTATGGAATAACTATTTCTTAATTTCATTTTTTCCTCATCATCTAAATGTTCTTTTAATTTTTTCTAATTCCAGATTGCATTGAAGTTGCTTAAATATTAGTATCTTGAAATTATTTTTATATTGTCTTATGTGAGTGATACCTTTACTTTATGACATTGCTCATTTGGGGAAAATGGATGAAAATCTCATTTGTTATCAAATAAATCCTTTATATACTCAGTTAGCCAAGTGGACGTTGAGCAGATGATAAGAATCAACTATTTGAATAGATGACTCCCTTCTTCTAGTATTTGATATGTGGACCAAAGAGTAGACATGACATAATCTTCGTCGAATATGATTGTACTCCCCACATGCACTATGTCTAAAAGTGTCTGCCCTCCCTGTAATTGGAGAATATGCAGTCAAACTGTTCAGATTGTTGAGGTATATTTGATTTTTTATGTCTCTTTTTGTACCAGTATAGTGGCCTAGCTCTTTTTTTTTATTGGTTGTGGGTTACAATTTTTTCTTTCTAGCAGGTTGTTTTTATAACTTGCCTTACACCATTTTGAATGAAAAGAATAATCAGTTTATTTTTCTCACTTACATTTCCCTTAATAATTCTCTTTTGACTCATTTTTTCGTTGATATGTAATACTGGAATTTGGTTTATATACACTTGTTGTGCATATTTGATTTCATCTACCTCGAGGCATTATGTTAGCTTTTTTGCACTGCTCCCAAACTCATAAGTATGAGTTAGATGATTCAAAGGTAGCATCTTCTAAACATGGTCCACTTAGATGAGAATGAGTTGTTTTACAAAGGATAACAATTATGAAAGGCGGTGGAGTTTTCTCGGATAATTATATGTTTTTCTTCTAGTTTTTCTTTAGAAGCTCAGTTTTCCATAGATTGATTATCCATTTGGTTGATTTAGTTTCTTAGTAAAAATTTCAAGAATTGTTGGCTGAAAAATCTAATTGTAACAGCTAAATAGTAAGTCAGGAAAATACATTGTCCTCCATTGCAAAACCTTTTCTCTATTGATTTATAGAAATTAAGCAAAACCGTCATGATGGATTTCATTTCCCTTCTGCAGGTCAATTGATGAGGAAGACACAAAGTGTCATCATATTGTGGTTTTCATCTCCGTCAACCGATACAAAGGAGATATGTTTCACTTTTTTTCTACTGATGTCAAGAACAAGCCAATCTCCGACGAGAATATTCTTAGAATCATTGAATTGGAAAGCAGTTATGCTTAGGAGCCAATTAATAATGTGTTGTAAGCTTCACCTTCTTTCATTATATTGATGATTATAATAGTAGTTGTGTGTTTTTATTTCATTTATAGATAGCTTATGTCTCTTAAAAATAATAATCTTTTATCTATAGTTTTTCCGTTGCCTTAGAAACTAGTTGGATTGGAGTAACCATTGTCTCTTACAGTATAAAACAAGGTTTTTTTCATCCATGCAAAGGTTAACTCTTTTTCATTACTAGCAACAGTAAAAAACTTAGACACATACCTTACAGATAGTAGTTGTCTTGCCAAGACAGTAAGAAAACTTTGTGAAGTTGTAGGGTTGGTTTTTTTGGTATGTGTTAAATTTTTTATGTTAGATCATTCTACGAACTACAATGTGCCTCATTTATATTATTAAAATATTGATAACATATTTTTTAATTTCTTTATTATTATTTTAATCATCTTAAAATATTAATTTTTTTGTTAACAGAAAAAGTTTATAGATAGATATGAAAAATTGATCCGAAGAATATCAACAAGAAACTTTCCTATCGACTGAATTACATGTGTGGTATAATGTTGTAGGAATAAGAAAAGGAAGAATATATGCTATTGGAATGGAATCTAAGCCGACTTATCATAGTTCATATTCCTCACCAATCAAATGGGTTAGAAGACATGAATTTAAGGAAATGGGAAACGAAAATGTTGGTGATAATGATGACGAGGTTGGTAATGATTATGATGAGACTGATGATGAAGAGAAGAACTTAGGATGACATGAGAAAGATGAAGAGAAGAACTTAGGATGACATGAGACTGATGAAGAGAAGAACTTAGGATGACATGAGAAAGATGAAGAGAAGAACTTAGGATGACATGAGACTGATGAAGAGAAGAACTTAGGATGACAAGTGATTTTAAAAATAATATGTTCCATTTTGTTATGACAATTGTTATTATAAGTTTATAGTATTTTATTGTATTTTTTTATGAATACTAAAAAAATAGTTTATCTTGTATTTTTTAGTTAAATATTTTAATAACTATTTATTAACATTTTAATGCAATTTTAAGTATTTAAAATTAATTAGGATATTGTGCTATTTTGCTAAATACATTAAAATATAAAATATTTTGTTGATTAATAAGAAAGATATTAATTTTTTTTTGAAATACTCAATATTAGAGACTGATTTAGTGACTGTAATAATCTTTAATTAATATTTTTTCTTTTCAAAATTGGTCACAAAATCAGTTACTAACGTGGTCTCAAAATCAGTCGCTATATTTCAGTCGTTAATTTTGTCGCGAACAGTTAGCGACTAGCATTTTTCCAACTGAAATGGGATAGTCACTTTATTGGTCGCTAAACTCTTTAGTGACCGATTTTAGAGATTTTTCGGTCTCTATTTTAACTACCTGAGACATTTTTTCTTTGCTTTAGACTTTCTTTCATCTTTTTAAGTTCTAAAATGTAATAGGGTGTTTAAGCTCAACTTCCATTGTTACCTGAGTTTGTAGATAGAGGAAAATGTGCTGAAGAATTTGTTCATAGATGCTCATTATTACAACTCAATTTTTTTACCATCCTTTTATGTAAGGAAGAGTAGTACGTATCCTCTCCATTCACTGTTATTGAAGCTATTGCAATTAATATTATAATCAAATCATTTAATATATAATAAACAAAAGTTTATTAAATATATAGACATTCTCTTGCTACATAAGTATGCCATCCTAGAACTTCACAGGGTTTTCATAACAATGTCCGCTAGTTGATCCTTAAGACTCATAGAAGATGTCTTGGTGATGCCTTCAAGAACCCTTGAAATTTCAAGGATGCTTTGAATATGTAAGTTGTGTACATAACTACATATACATGCACTATACTGTTATCTCACATTAGTTAGTGAATAATACCAAGAGTTTTTTAGTATTCCAAATCATACCAAGACATCCCTTTTATAGTGGTTATTTTCTTAGTCAAATTATCATTTTGCTGGAGGTTATTTCACAATGTTGGTATAGGTTTTGACCTTAGAATTATTTAGTATGGGTTTTTGTCTTAGGATATTGTTTGGTGCTTTTTTATTAGTAGTAAATTTGAATGAGAGGTTAGAGACTTGGATGTTTAACGGCAACCCTATCAGATCTGGATTTGCGGTAGGGCTGACACGAATTAGAGGGCCGAATTGGTAGTCAGGATTAAGCGAACCACTAATTTTCCAGCTCTGTGGCGGCTAAACCTTGGATCAGTTAAGCACCAACGATATTTTGAACACTTGCATTTGGAATCTCGTGAGCTGCTGCTATTAGAGTTGGTAAGGAACCTGATATGAATGTTAAATACTATTTGTATTTTTTAGTTCATGTTACTGCTCATTATGATACCTGACATGATCAGCCATGGTTGCAACATATGCTTAAAATGTTCGAGAATCTTCTTTAGTGTTGCCTTGGATCACTAAAAAAGAACTCATCCTTTATCCAGTCCTAATTAACCTCCAATTATCAAGCCTTTCAAGAGGATTATGGTTGGAAATAGCTATCTCTTCTTGATAATTTGAATCATAAGATCCGAAGTTCAAAACAAACATCACTACATGTAAGAATTTTCAACCACGTCATATAACTCAGTAAGAGGAATGGAAGAAAGCAAATGGGTAGTGATCGTACCTGGATCAGACAGTATTTGGTGGCCAGCAACGTCTTGTGGACTTTAGCTTCGGTGAGGTTGAAAGACGCCGGGGAGGGGGGTCCATGCAAGGTACTCCGACGCTCAAGTAAGGCAAGGGTCACAAGTAAAAGCAAGTACAAGGTTAGAGTGTAAGAGAGTGTGTAACCTGACCCTCTCAAGTGAGAGGGTATTTATAGAGGGCCCCCAGTGCGGGGCCAACGGTCAATAGCACTGGGCTGGATTGCGAGGCCCAGTCCAAGTAACTGCCAGGACTTAAGTGGCGTAGTGAAGACCAGCACGTGGTCCTCGCCCTGGGGTAACCGTTCCACGATCTCCGAAATTATGGCAGACCGATTCCATCGGGAGTGGGTGGTTACATGAGAACGTGTCCTCGCGGGGAGGAGTCTTGCGTGTCGGGGAGAGACGTGTCCTCGCTGGGAGGATTTTCATATGCAGAAGGAGATGGCTCCTCGCGGGGGAAGCACCTGAGTGTCGAGGAGGAGCGAGCCCGGAGAGGCTTAGCGCCTCTGCTCGATGCTCTATGCTGTGTGTTTCCGAACACTGCCGAGGTGTGGTGTGTGCCCGACACTGTTGAGGTGAGGCATGTGCTCGACGTTGGTCGTGCTAAGGGGCCTTTGTTGGGCCCTGCCAGGACGTGTGGGTTGGGCCTGCTCGATTGAGGGGCAGACCTGGCCCAGTCCAGAACAGGAGCCCCCCAAGTCGTTGCTCTAAGGCGTCGGAGTAATGACTTAAGGGCCAGCTATGTCGAGGACTTATCTAGTCGAGGAAGGGATTCTAGACGAGGAGCGGATGAGCGACGTCGCGGGGATATGAGAAGTCTGAAGCGAGGCGAATGGAAGGACGCGTGTTGGGGAATGAAAAGACGCGCGTGGGAAAGCATGTGCCACGTGTTACACCTCATAATTCCCTAGGGCGGCTACACTTGGGTAGCGTAATCGATTGCCTAGGAAATCCTCGAGTCCCGTGAGGCCCTTATAAATAGGAGTCATCTCGTCTCATTTGCACTTTTGCTCCCCCTTCGCTCAGACTCCCTCACTCTCTTCCTTCTCTACTTCGCCACCGTACGCCGACACCAACTGCCGTGCCGGAACCCTATCGGAATCGTTTTTCAAGTAAGTTTCTCTCTTTTTTCTCTCCTTTCGTTCGCATTTGTAGGGTGGTTTCATGGTGAACCGATGAAGTTCTCATGGAAATCACGAAATCTCCGGCGAAAACGGCTGGATTTCATAGTTTTTGTTGCATATCGCGGGGAGAGGGGACGAGTTTCCCGGGGACACGAAGAATGTCCCGAGGATACGATATGAAACCCTCGGGGTCCTTGCCAATATCCCTTGAAGGAATCCTCCCCAAGCGGCATACCGTTGACCCGAGGATGGTCGTGGGGCCGCTCGTCGGTTGTCGCAGGGACGTGGACGAGCGCGACCGTCTCGAGATCTCGACGCTCCCTCTTCGCCCTTTCACTTGAACAGTAGTGGAGGGGTGAATTTGATATGGATAATCGAATTCACTGTTTCCTTCTGCTTTTCAGGTATATGGAAGCTTTGTCCATTTCTGTGGTCGTGGGATCGTTGGACGTCGACGACCAACCCGACTCTCCAATGGCGCCAATCACTAGTGTTGAGGAACGTCCCCTTACAAAGTGGGTTAGCGACGAACCGCTAAATATGGCTTCCCAGTTCGTCGACGGGGATGAGGACGATATTTTTTGTACTGTCGAGCACCGGTTGGTGGGTTCGTCGAAGTCGTGGAGGGTGTTCCGTCCCCAAGCACACCATCGCATATGCTCGACCTACCGAGGGATGAGGTTCCCTCTTTACGAGTTCATGTTCGACGAGGCAGGGTGGCGTTTGCCCTTCACGGACTTCCAACAAGCAGTGTTCGTCTGGCTGCACTTGGCGCCTTCGCAGCTTCACCCCAATTCCCTCGCTTTTATCCGAGCCTTCGAGGTCGTCTGTAAATATCTTCGAATCGGGGCAACCGTGCCTCTTTTCTTTCGCATCTTCCACCTCCAGCGACAGGCCTCCGACGGCAGACATGGCTGGGTGTCTTTTAAACAAACGAGCAGTCTCTTCCACACCTACCCGGATTCTGTTCACGACTTTAAATACCGGTATTAGATCGTGAGGCCGGTCACGCTTGAAGCTGTGAATTCGGTGTATCGCCGTGTTTCCCGCGAGGTGGACGGGCAGACGGAGGAAGTCCTCGAGCCGAGATTCCCCTTATTCTGGACGGAAGAACACTTCAAAAAGGGGACGGACAGCTACAAAGTCAGTCCTAGTCGTCTTGACGAGGGGGATCGCCTGTCCTACGAGAGGATAGTCGCTTTCGTCAACGGTTTTAATAAAGCCAAGCTCGTGACGATGGACGGGGAATTCATCCGGGGAGACGACGGGCAGGTGTTGACGAAACGCCGTTTGATCAATACGAGGGCCCTCCTCGAGACGTTCTCCGATGAGGATGCTCTCGAGCTGCTAGGTGGTGACATCCTCTTCGACTTACTTTTTTCTTCGCGTCCTGATATCCGGCTTACTGACATGTTTATTTTCTTTTTGCAAGTAAGATGTCGACTGCCGAGGAACGCTTCAAAAGTTGAAGGCTGCCTGCCTTTCGAAGAAGGGAGGTAAAGGCCGCATCGAGCAGATTCGAGCGCAGGAAACCATTCCCACCCAGACAACCGGGGGTTCTTCGGGCTCTCACCAGGACAGTGATTCTCCCAGCCCTCAGGGCTCCCCGAAGAGATAGCGGTTCGCCGATCAAGTGGACATCGACCTTACTGAGAACGAGAGTCCCCCTGCTGTAAAATTTGTTCTCCCGCCTTGTCACTCGAGGTCGAACTTCTTCATGGGGAACAATTCCCTATGCGTGGGTGCCCCCGAAGCTCGGGCCATCTTAGGCCTCGACAAGGTTTTTCGGAGAAAGGCGCTGGTGGAGGATGTGTCCGCGGTGATGCGGGTTTGCGCGGCTGCCCTGGTTCTGAACGATGAGGCGTGCTCCGAAGACGAGCTGAACAAGCTGCGAGAGAGTTTCAGGTCTATCTCGACCGAAATGGAGAAGGTGGGCAAGGAGCTGGCTGACCGCAAAAGCCAGAACCAAGCCCAGGTCGAGCTTCAAGGGAAGTTGGAGGAGAAGTTGAAGGATGTTGAGAAGGAGCGGAAACGTCTCTTGGCGAGGGACGCCGAGATTGAAGAGGAGAGGGGTCGTCTCTTGGTAAGGAACGCCGAGCTGGAGGAGGCTGTCCGCCCGGCCGATGAGGAAATCGAAGAAGACAGGTTGCTGACTTCGCGGGCAACGCTGATAGCGAAGCTAAGGGAAGCCGAGCAAGATAACCTCGTGGCGGCGGGCATAGGTTTCAGAAATGCCGTGCAGGAGCTTCAGGTTCTCAACCCCGACCTCATAACCGAAGATTCTGACCCCGACTACGAGGTGGTCGACGATCAGATCGTGCAGCCAGTGCAGGAGGACGAGGTTGTCGAACACGAACAGCCCGAGGGGACCGTCGCCGAGTAGGTTTTTCCTTTCTCGTTCTGTTTGGCCTGCGAGCCACTTTATTTTTTGATGCCTATGCCCGGCCTGCGTGCCAGGGGCTTTTTGATACTTGTTTGTAATATTTGTACGCTGGGCTTCTACCCGATCAATGTATTTTTGTTTATCTGCTCGTGTTATGCTTGTATGTTTTCACTTGTGTGTAATGCTATTGTATTTGCTATACTTTGTTTATTTTTGTCTAAGTATTAGACTTTGGGGATTTGCTCGACTTCGATAGCCCCTGACCGCGTGGAGAGCTGGTCGGGTGGTCGGAGATGTGTTCCGACCTTCAACGAGGCTAAGAGCTCGGTCGAGGTCTTAGCTTCGTGGCGTGAACTTCCCATCACGATCTGGGTGTTCTGCCTAATTGGTACAACGACGGTGGAGCTCGATCGAGGTATCCCCGTCGGATCAAAAGTCCTCGTGCACACACAACGTGGCCTTTGATCATCGTGTTCTGTATAGGGGTGTCGCGCCCATACCTTAGTGCGTCCCCGTAATCGCGGTGCTAGTGAGTCGCGGGCAGTGCTTAACTGTAGTACTGTTTGAGCTTCTCAGCGTTCCATGGTCGAGCAAGTTCTTCCCCGTGCAGATTTTCGAGGAAGTAGGCTCCTGTCCCCGTTTTCGTGCGGACGCGGTACGGGCCCTTCCAGTTCGCGGCGAGTTTGCCTTCTCGCGAGTCTTTCTGGTTCCTTCGTAGGACGAGGGTGCCCACTTGAAAATCACGTTTGATAACTTTTTCGTTATAACGTAGTGTTATTTTCTGCTTAAGTGAAGCTTCTCGGAGAGAAGCGCCCGAACGTGTCTCCTCTACGAAATCGAGTTCTTCCCTCAGGGCTTCGTCGTTCGCGTCCTCGTCGAGGGGGGCTTCTGTCCTCCTCGAGGGTTCCCTGATTTCCACGGGGATCACCGCTTCCGTTCCGTAGGTCAGACGAAAGGGGGTCTCCCTGGTCGTGGAATGTGGGGTCGTTCGGTAGGCCCAGAGTACGCTGTGTAGCTCCTCGACCCACCGTTGTTTGGCGTCGCCTAATCGGCGTTTCAATCCTTGGAGGATTACTCTGTTCGCCGCCTCAGCCTGTCCGTTCGTTTGAGGGTGCTCGACCGACGTGAAGTGCTGCTTCGTGCCTAGTTTGGAGACGAAGTCTTGGAAGTTCCTGTCGGTGACAATAGCTTGAGGCACGCCGAATCGGGCGAGGATGTTTCTTTTGTAAAAACGCAGTATGTTGAAGGCCGTGATTTTGGCCAATGCTTCCGCCTCAATCCACTTCGTGAAGTAGTCCACCCCGACAATGAGGTATTTGTTTTGATACGACCCCTGGACGAAAGGTCTGAGGATATCGATCCCCCACCACGCAAACGGCCACGGGGAGGATAGTGTTTTGAGCTCGTTAGGAGGAGCGAGGTGCATGTCCTCGTGTCGTTGGCATCTATCGCACTTCTTGACGTGTTCCTTGGCGTCCTGTTGCATGGTGGGCCAGTAATACCCTGCTCGAAGCGCCTTACGGGCTAACGATCGCCCGCCGAGGTGCTGTGCATTGATTCCCTCGTGGATTTCCTGGAGGATGCCGGGGACCTTGGTCTCCTCGACGCACCCGAGGAGGGGGATAGAAAACCCTCGCCGGTATAGCTCGTCCTCAACTATCATGTATGAGCATGCCCGCCGCTTGACCATTCCTGCTTCCTTGGGATCTTCTGGCAGTTTGCCCGTCGTGAGGTACTCGTACACAGGGGTCATCCAGCAATTGCTGTCACCAATGGCGTTTACGTCCGCCACTGGGGCGGGTTTGTCGGTGCTCGGCCGGGAAAGCACTTCTTGTATGACGGATTTGTTCCCGCCTATCTTTTTTGTGCTTGCCAATTTGGACAAGACATCTGCTCGGATATTGTGCTCGCGGGGGATGTGAGTTACTTTCGCGGAGGTGAACTTTTTCATCTTTTCTTTCACCAAGGTCAAGTATTCGATGAGGTTGTCGTTCTTGGCCTGGTACTCTCCTCGAACTTGCGAGGCCATAAGCTGGGAGTCAGTGAAGATTTTGACCTCCTTGGCGCTGAGGTCCTCGGCCAGCCGAAGTCCGGCGAGGAAAGCCTCGTACTCCGCTTGGTTGTTCGACTCGGGAAGGATAGTTCGAGGGATACCTCGATCAGGATGCCTTCCTTGTTTTCGAGGATGATGCCAGCCCCGCTTCCCTTCGGGTTGGATGCTCCGTCGACATAGATCGTCCATTTTTGGGATGCGTTGGTCGAAGGTTCCGGGACGGTCATCTCTGCCACAAAGTCGGCCAATACTTGAGCCTTCAGGGCTTTCCTTCCCTCGTATTGGATGTCAAACTCGGCGAGTTCGAGCGACCACTTGAGCATCCTCCCCGCCATATCCGGTCTTCCAAGGAGTTGCCTTATAGGCTGCTCGGTCCTTACGACGACAGTGTGGGCGAGGAAGTAGTGGCGCAGCCTCCTGGCCGCGGTGACGAGGGCCAGGGCGACTTTCTCTATCTGCTGATACCTGAGCTCGAGGCCTTGGAGGGCTTTGCTGGTGAAGTAAATTGGTTTCTGTTCGTCCGGGGTTTCCCGAATGAGGACGGCGCTGACTTCTTCACTCGTGATTGCGAGATACAAGAAAAGTGTCTCCCCGCTCTCAGGCAGTGAGAGGACCGGGGGTTGCGATAAGACTTATTTTAGATGGAAGAGCGCCTGCTCGCATTCTTCGCTCCATTCAAACTCCGTTTTTTGTCGAAGAAGTTTGAAAAATGGGAGTTCGTATTGCGCAGACTTGGCGACGAAGCGAGAAAGGGTGGTGAGCATCCCGTTCAATGACTGTATCGACTTCTTCGAGTCCGGAGTAGGGATCTCGGAGAAAGGCCTACACTTGTCGGGGTTGGCTTCGATTCCTCGCTCTGTGAGGTAGAAGCCGAGGAACTTACCTGCCTGAACGCCGAAGGTACATTTGTCGGGGTTGAACCTCATGCGGCACCTCCTCGTTGTGTCGAACACTTTCTTGAGGTGTGCGGCATGGTCAACTTCTTCCGCGGACTTGACGATCATGTCGTCCATATAGACCTCGAGCACGTCGTCGATTTCAACTCGGAAAACCTCGAGCCCGACTCGGTCATGAAAGCCGTGTGCTGTTTGTCGACCTTATCCATGGGAATTTGGTTGTATCCCGAGTAGGCGTCCATGAAGGATAATAGTTTGTAACCTGCAGAATTGTCGACCAGCTGGTCGATGTTAGGCAAAGGATAGCAGTCTTTCGGGCAAGCCCGGTTAAGATCAGTATAATCAACACACATCCTCCATTTTCCATTATTCTTTTTGACGAGTACAACGTTGGACAGCCAGGTCGTGTACCTGGCCTCCGAAATAAAATTCGCGTCTAGGAGGTCTTTTACAACTTTTTCTGCAGCCTCCGTTTTTTTGGGAGACTGCTTACGCCAACGTTGAGCTATGGCCCTAGCGACCGGATCTACTGCGAGCTGATGGCAAGCCACTTCGGGGTCAAGGCCAGGCATCTCGGAGGCGCTCCATGCGAATAGATCAGCGTTCTCCCTTAGACATGCCTTCAGCTGCTCCTTCACCAGGTCGGGGATCCCGGTGCCAATCTTCATGTTACGGTCTGGATCGTCCCCGAGGACCACGAGCTCGAAGTCTCCGTCTGGGATGGGGCACGTTGGGTGGAGAGGTCGCCCGTTGTTTTCCACCTGGAGGTCGAGGTCTTCTGCTCCGTCCTCTTCGTGCTCGTCCATGAACCTGCTGTCGAGGTCGACCGTGTTGACGGGCGGGAGAGGTCTCTGTACGGTGTTCGTAGATGGCTTTGTTCCGGTCTTGGGCTTGGTGCCGATGGAACTCATGCCTTTGATCACAGCGTCGAAGCACCTCTTGGCCGCGTCTATGTCCCCGTGCATCGTAACCACACGTCCCCGGGCCGTGTAGTACTTCATCTTGAGGTGGACCGTTGATGGAACTGCTGTGAGTTCGGCCAAGGTGGTCCTCCCGAGGATGCAGTTGTAGAGGGATGGACATTCGACCACCAGGAAGCGGGTCTTCACTTGTTGGACAGTGTCTTCGGCCCCGAATGTGACCATCAGCTCAACATAGCCCCATGGTCTAGTGGTGGTGTCGTTGAACCCCTGTAGATCTGAGCCGACGTACGGGGTCAGATGTCTCTCGTCGAGCTGAAGGGTCCCGAACAGATGGGCATACATGATGTCGACCGAACTTCCCTGGTCGACGAGGATCCTTCGAACGTCAAAATTTGCCATCTGGGCCCTGACCAGAAGGGGGATAGTGGCGTTGGGCGCTCCGCCGGGGAGTTCTTCGAGGTAGAAGGTGATAGGGTTTGATCTCCCCTGCACCTTCTCGAGAGTAGTTGTCTTCGCCGACGTTGCGGACTCCAGTTCGTCAAATTTCCGCTTGATCGATCCGACGGACAACTTCTCGTAACCACCCTCGAAGATGACCATTGCTTTGGGGAAGCCTTCCCAGGTGCTACGGGCAGCGACGGGGTCCTCGTGGGGGAAGGTCGCCCACATGTTGCGAATTGCTTCTTGGCCCTCAATGATTACGGGGACGAAGAAGTCTTCGGGTCGAGTGACGCTGAGGGCGACCTGAAGCTGACTCTCGTCGGGAGGAGGTGTCGTCTCCTCGACGTTATGGGCTTCCCGGGAGCTGGGACGAGGAGTATCATTCTTCTGGGCGTACTTCTTTAAGTTCCCTTCCTTGATCAGGATCTCTATTGCATCTTTGAGATGGATGCAGTCTTCTGTGACATGTCCGTGGCTCCGGTGGAACCTGCAGTACTTCGACTTGTCCGTGTTTGATTTGGGGGTAGTCGGCTTCGGGAAGCGGGCGCCTCCTTTCAGAAATTCCGAGTTCTGGCACTCGGAGAGGATTCGCGCGCGCGGAGCGTTGAGCGGGGTGTATTCGATGAACCGGCCAGCTGGTCCGCGCGGTTCACGAGGATCACGGGGGCGATTTTATTTCTTTTTTCCCCTCCTCGTCGGGGGGGTGGGGGATAGTCTTCATTCTTGTGGCCGCGGGGGCCTTCCTTACGTCTCGACTAAAGGGCGATCTGCACCGCCTCTGACTCCTCGAGCTCGAAGTACGACTGAGCTCGTTGGAGGAGGCCCTCCAGACGGCAGGGTCTGCGGAGGCCCACAGACTTGGCAAAATCGGATCCAAAACGTAGTCCATGGATGATTAAGTACTTCTTCATGTCGTCGGTCGTAAGAACCTCGACAACTTCTCTGTTGAATCTCTCAATGTAGTTCCGGAGAGATTCGTTCTTCCCCTGGAAGATGCTTTCTAAGGCAGCCTCCGTCTTCGGGTGTCGACGAGACGCAGTAAAGTGTTTGGTGAAGCGTTGTCTAAGCTGCTTCCAGGATGTGATCGACCCGGGTGCCAGACCCTTGTACCAAGTCATGGCGCCCTTCCGCAAGGTGGTGTGGAAAAGCCTGCACTTAATGGCTCCCCTGACGTTTCTGAAGTCGAGCATGGCTTCGAAACTTTCGACGTGATCGTCGGAGTCGGCGAGACCATCGTAGGTCCCCAGTGGCGGGGGTTTCTCCATGCCCGCAGGAATTGGGGCGTTCATGATTTCCCATGACAGAGGGGTCCTCTGGTCGTCGTCGTCGCTTCCGGCCGGGGACCTTGAAGGGGATCGATGATGCCGTGGAGGGGAATTCCTCGAACGGTTCCTCGGTCTCTCCTCGGTGGTTTTGGACTTCTTGGTAGTTGAGGGCCTGGGTTCCTTCCTAGGCGCGGAACGATGACGCTTCTGGGAGATCGCCGGCTGAGGGCGTTCAAGGCGTGGCCGACGACCCTCGCACACCGACGAGGGGGTTCGAGATTCTTCGGAAGGAGTCCTTCGCGGGGAAGGAGAGCGGCGAGGTGAGGGTGGACGACGATGTCTTCGCGGGGAAGATCGTCGTGTCTGCCCTCGCTCTAGTGCTTCAATTCTGGTGTTCTAGTGTGCGATCAGCTGATTAGTCTGATTGATCAAGGCAAATAGGGCCACGGTGCTCGAATCTGCATTGGACGGAGGAGCAACTGGCTGGAAGATGGCTTGTTGGTCGTCCTGGCGGGCGGCGTCGTAAGCCGTGTCTTGGGAGTCCGGGGAGGCGGTCTGCCCCTCCCTGACGTCACCTTCTTCGACGTTGAGGGTGGTAGCGTCCTCATGGCGGTTTCCGTTCTCGAGTTGCGCGAGGACGGTGTCCAGAGCTTTGGTAGCAGACGGGTTGTTGGCCATGTTGGTGATGAACGAGAGGATTGCTTTGGTTTATCGGAGGAAAAACGTGGAAGTAAGGGTTCCCACAGACGGCGCCACTGATCGTACCTGGATCATACAGTATTTGGTGGCCAGCAACGTCTTGTGGACTTCAGCTCCGGTGAGGTTGAAAGACGACCGGGGGGGTACCTGCAAGGTACTCCGACGCTCAAGTAAGGCAAGGGTCACAAGTAAAAGCAAGTACAAGGTTAGAGTGTAAGAGAGTGTGTAACCTGACTCTCTCAAGTGAGAGGGTATTTATGGAGGGCCCCCAGCGCGGGGCCAACGGTCACTAGCACTGGGCTGGATTGCGAGGCCTAATCCAAGTAACTGTCAGGGCTTACGTGACGTAGTAAAGACCAGCACGTGGTCCTCGCTCTGGGGTAACCGTTCTACGATCTCCGGAATTAGGGCAGACCGATTCCATCGAGAATGGGTGGTTACATGAGAACGTGTCCTCGCGGGGAGGAGTCTTGCGTGTCGGGGAGAGACGTGTCCTCGCGGGGAGGATTCTCATATGCAGAAGGAGATGGCTCCTCGCGGGGGAAGCACCTGAGTGTCGAGGAGGAGCGAGCCCGGAGAGGCTTAGCACCTCTGCCCGATGCTCTATGTCGTGTGTGCCCGAACACCGCCGAGGTGTGGCGTGTGCCCGACACTGTTGAGGTGAGGCATGTGCTCGACGTTGGTCGTGCTAAGGGGCCTTTGTTGGGCCCTGTCAGGAGGTGTGGGTTGGGCCTGCTCGATTGAGAGGCAGACCTGGCCCAGTCCAGAACAGGTAGGGACTAGAGTTATATATATTATATGGTTAGGTCCCCTCTGTAATCACAAAATCAGAAACATAATTGACGGCTCTACAACTTGCCCCATTGAGAGTTGTGAACGGAAGTGTGAGATACAAAAGAAGATCCGCTTATTTATCCTTTCAGGATTCCGAATCATGACTTCAACAAATAAATATTGATGTTTTAATTTCATATAATCGATAAATAAATATTTCCGCTTACATATTGAGATTAAGTATTAATATTTTCTTCACATCATGATTATAAAATAAAGTAAGAAACTATTTGAACAGGTCAAATTTATTGCCACAGATTCAATTATACGCAAAATTAGACCTGTCAATAAATTTATTGAATGGAACTTATACTTTATTGTAGAATTGAAATCATCTATCATTGTCTTTGTATGTCGCCAGTTTGTTCCTTCACCAAGTCAATCCCTAAAGCGTAGATATATGGGCGTTGATCTGTTGATTATATTTTCTTTACGTACAATGATGTTTTAACATATTATAATCATCTTATATAGGAGACAAAATCAAACCACGTGCTAAATATGTTAAATTCATTACTACTAACGGCACTGACGATGATGACGGGTTTTAAAAGCAGGCGCGATCGGCTTTACGGTTGCATAAAAGTTTTTATAATTTTGGGGTCATCAAATATAAATTAATCCTAATTTATTCTTTATTTTAGTGATAAGGGTAATGATTTGTAAGGGTCATTTTTTAATTTTCGATTAAGGTTGGAAATGATTCGAGTCGAGTCGAATTCGCCTTAGTTCAGTTCGACTCGTTAAGAATTAGCCGAGTTCGAGTTCGAGTTCATCACGAACTATTTTTTCAGCTCAAACTCGACTCGTTAAGAATTGACCGAATTCGAGTTCATCACGAACTTTTTTTTCAGGTCAAACTCGACTTGTTAGAAATTCACGAATATCTCGATTCAATTCGTTAGGTTTTTCTTGTTTGGTTCAATTCGCTTATTTCACAGACTTAAAAGTAATTTTTTAAAGTCTATTATATATATATATATATATATATATATATATATATATATATATATATATATATATATATATGTTGAGAATCAAGTGTGAGGAAGAAGTCCCACATTGATTAGAAAAGAGAAGATTGAACACTATATAAGTGAGAGAACCCACACACCAATCACTTTAAGGTTTTAGGTGAGTATGTGGCGTGTCTCTCACAAAGGTGTGTCCCAAATAAGAAATGCTCTTTCGTTGACCCTCTCGATTGTTCCGCTAACAATGGTATCATGAGTCTTTGGTTCGAGAAAAGGGACCGGCTTACTTGTATCGAAACACTTCCCGCAGGTGTGGGTAGAAGGTGTTCCGTTGAGTTCAACGGTGATACAAGTGTATGTGGAAAAGCGAGCTTGTATAAACTCACACTTGAGGGGGAGTGTTGAGAATCAAGTGTGAGGAAGAAGTCCCACATTGATTAGAAAAGGGAAGATTGAACACTATATAAGTGAGATAACCCACACACCAATCACCTTAAGGTTTTAGGTGAGTATGTGGTGTGTCTCTCACAAAGGAATATATATATATATATATATATATATATATATATATATATATATATATATATATATATATATATATATATATATATATATATATATATATATATATATATATATATATATGACATTTTAAATTAATATTTTTTAAATAAAAAATATAGAAATAAAATAAAAGTTATAAGATTGGAATTTATACTATGTTAATTTTATTTGTATAATTATTCGTAGAAATATTTTACTCACTTGAGAATATAAATTATCAATTAAAACCGTTAGATTAAAATAAAATATAAGACTAAGATTTAGAACAAATCTTTAAACCTACTCTTAAAGACAATATAATTTATCTCATATATAATCGAATTGACTCATGAACCTAACGAGTCAAACTATGTATAATTCAAATTCAGATCATTTAGTTAACAAATTTAGTTTTTAGTTCATATTCAGCTCATTTGGTTCATGAACCTAGTTCAACGATTTAATTTTTGAATCGAATTTCGAACTATTTTCAAGTTGATTTGAGTCATTGTCAGCCTTACTTCCGATAATAATTATAAGAGCATCTCATTATTTTATTTTATTGTTGAATGTCAAATAGAAATATTAGTCTTACGTACAAATATGTCTCAACATATAATAATCATCTTATAGGAGACAAAATTAAAACACATTATAAATATTAATATTACTTTTAACTTAGCTTTCGTATTACACATTTTTCAAATAAATTTTTTGGCTGTTTTTCTTTGTAATTAAATAATAAAAGGTTTTTAATTGGATGAAAATTGATACTCTAACCAGTTAGGAATGCATTGAATATTTTTTTAAAGTTAAAGTTGTTGAAATATACTTTAAAATAATTAGTGACGAAGAAAAACAAATCATGTTTTGAGATGGTAAAATTCAGAAATTAGTTTAAAAATCGATGGAGATTCGGTGGTGGAGAAGGTTGATTGCGGGAGGCAGACTGTGGCAGCGGTTTCCGGGAAGACGGTGTTCCAACACTACAAAAAAAAAAAAAATGTGTCGTAGTTTAAGAACTTTGCATAGGATATACCACCTTATCAAATATATACATTGTAGGGGTTAACTCAATCACGAGAAGATACTCTTCGCAAAAGAGAAAGAAAAAAATAAACGTGCGAGGTTTGTATCATATCTTAATTCTGTTTGGATATTTCATTTTTTAATCAATCAGTTTTGTTTTTTGTCAAAAAAATAAATTTAAGCATGACAGGCGGATCAGTTGAATCAATTTCTTAACTGAAAGCTCCAAGAGTTTGACTAAATTTTGGTAAAACATAATGTTGTGAAAAATGTTCCAACATGAAGGTTTCTGCCCCAGACTGAAGATGTCGAATGAAATGTCCTAGTATGAAGACTTGACATCATGACTATCACAACAGACTTGTTTTAAAATCAGTTCCAAGATTCAAGGCGCGATTGGCAGTGGATCAAGTATCAAAGATATGAAGCCCAACAAAACAGAAGACTATAAAAGAAGATCAAGACCTAGGCAACACACACACACACACACACACACACACACACAGAGAGAGAGAGAGAGAGAGAGAGAGAGAGAGAAAACGACATAGACTTAGGAATCCTATTTTGTAAAGTAGGGTTTAGGTTTTGAGAGTCGTAGGTTTCTCTTGTAAGTCTCCCTCTGTATCGATTTGATACAGTGTGGTAGACATAGGTACTTGTACAGATTCAGAAACCCGTAGGTAATGAATCGTGTATTGTTCTTGGATGAAGCTTTGAAGCAAATCCAAGTTAACTTGTTAGTCAAGGATGCTTGACTGAACTTTGTATTGGAAGGGGTGTCTTTCAATAGGGATGATACAGTTATGGTGTAGTAATTGTTAGATAATCACAGGTTGTGATTTAGGGAGTGAGATGAGTTTCTCTTATCAATTAGATGTGACTTCTAATGATAAAGTCTTCATTGGATAGTGATAGGTCAACGTGGGTGTTTACTGTAAACCTGAAGTTGTTTACATAAAACTATACTACTGATAGTGGATTCTTCTTCCTGGATTGGTATCCCCCAGATGTAAGTGAGTTGCACCGAACTGGGTCATCATATTCTGTGTTGTTTATCATTCTGCAATTTAGAGTTCAGTATTGATTAACATGTTGGAACAGATGTCGAAACATCTGTGTCTGCAGTTACTGATATTCTGGAAATAAGTGTGCAATTCTGTTCTTTGTTTAAATAATTATGCAAAACAATGTCTTGACATGTGTTAGGACATCTGCTGTTTGCTATGCCAGAATTTCAATTGGTATCAGAGCAGGCATCCTGTCTGTTTCTGGATGAGATCTTTGGGAGATACTTTCTGGCGTTTAAACAAGGACGAGTTTTGGAGATTAGATCATCAACTCAAACATACTCAAGGGTATTAACAGATGGGATGGATACTCTGGATTGAAGGTAACAACCCAGTGGTTGTTCATGTAGCTGAGGGGGTTCTACAACAACTGCAGGAGAAGTGGCTAGTTCTCTTGTTGGGGTGTCTTATAAGATGTTCTGACATCTTATTAGGGCAAGCAGAATTTGTTCCTTGGTGGTTCCGCTGAATATGTTTATGATGGAAGAGCTCTGGAATTTATGGGGTTCTGGAGTTGTTACTGAAGATAGATGGTGGAAGATCTCAATCGTCGGCCTCTATATTTGAAGATATCTGCATCTTCTTATTCCAATGTCAGGAGCGATGGAATGGAGAGAGTTATTGGAAGATGTCTGTTATGGTGACTTGGTACTTGGAAGCTTGGTTCCATTGTGAAGTTTGAAGTCAGTTGAAGAGAAGGGGAATTGAGATTAGTGTTATCAAGTTCTTGCTCTGGGAATTTGATAAATTATTGATCGGCTAAGTTGTCAAAGATACTTGAGAATTCTCTCAAGTCCACTCATAAAAGCATATCAGTCGTGCATCTGGAGTCTTCTAGTTATTCTTTTGACTAGATGGTGTTTCTGTGAAACATAAATCTGAAGAAAGTGGAGGTGATTTATTTTCACCATCCAAAAGTGCAAGGAAGGATTCATCTCTCTTAATCCTAAGGGTGGATCCAATCTGAATGGAGATTTCAGAACTGTTGAGGTAAATAGGGTTCATTCAGAGAGAATCTTAATTACTTGAGTCAAGGGTGACAGCCTTGGTATCTCAACATTTTGTTTGTCAAAGAAGATACTTGCAAAAGATTGAATACTTGATAAGTGTTCATGGAATGATATGTTGGAGTATGACTTCAACAGTGAAGCAGGGTTATTAAACAAGGATTTAAGATCACTATTTTTAATATTCACAAGTATTTAATTGATTATCCTTGTATGTGAAGTTCAAGATTGCTGATGTTTAACACGATGTTGGAACATCTCTTTGAAAGCTTCTGAGGTTTGACTAAATTTTGGATAAAACTTAATGAAGAATACTGCAAAAAAAAAATGTCGAAGACAATGCCCTGACATCCTGACTTGACAAATATGGCAGGTTCTAAATCTGGTGCAAGAATCAAGGAATTATTACAACAGTGGATCAAGGGGTCAATAAACATAAGATGCGAAGCCCAAGGAAGCAGAAGAGTATAAAAGAAGACCAAGACCCAGGACTTAACAACCGAACCTATTGTATCACTTTTGTAAAGTAGAAAATAGGGTTTAGAGTTTTGAGAGTCGTAGGTTTCCCTTGTAAGTCTCCCCCTGTATCGATTTGATGCAGTGTGGTAGACATAGGTACTTGTACATATTCAGAAGCCTGTAGGCAATGAATCGTGTAGTGTTCTTGGATGAAGCTTTGAAGTAAATCCAAGTTAACGTGTTAGTCAATGATGCTTGACTGAACTTTGTATTGGAAGGGGTGTCTTTCAATAGGGATGATACAGTTATGATGTATTAACTGTTAGATAATCGCAGGTTGTAATTTAGGGAGTGAGATGGGTTTCTCTTATCAATTAGATGTGACTTCTAATGATAAATTCTTCATTGGGTAGTGATAGGTTAACTTGGGTGCTTTCTGTAAACCTGAGGTTGTTTACATAAAACTATACTACTGATAGTGAATTCTTCTTCCTGGATTGGTATCCCCCAGATGTAGGTGAGTTGCATCGAACTGGGTCATCATATTCTATGTTGTTTATCATTCTGCAATTTACAGTTCATTTTTTATTAACATGTTGGATCAGATGCGTAACATCTGTGTTTTTGCAGTTCTTATATTCAAGGTATCAGTCTGCTGTTCAGTTCTTGTTTAAATGTTTATGCAGTACAATGTCTTGACATGTGTTAGGACATCTGTTGTCGGTGAAACTCTGGTATATCAGACTACAGATGTCCTATAACATGTCTGAACATCTGATATGAACAACACAGCATGGCAAGGTATAAACAAATAAAACCAGTACAAAAAAAATAAGAACACACCAGAATTGTTAACCCAGTTCGGTCTAACACACCTACTCTGGGGGCTACCAAGCCAGGGATGAAGTCCACTATCAGCAGTATCAATTCAAAGCTAAACTCCCCGTTTACAGCTTATCACTTAATCACTACCTAATGACCCTTCTACCTAGATCCTCTCTAGATATGAGAAACCCTTCTCACTCCCAATCATCGCAATGATGTCTAGCAGTCAACATTCCGCCACTGCATCAACGGCTGTTTACCTATACACCAATTCAACAAGAAAAACACACTTCCAAGACACAACTTAGAGTTACTTAAAGCTTCCTCCAAGAACAATACTCCTCTTAATTAACAGCTTCGAGGATCACACTTACAAACTGTCCAACTCACATGTCGAGTGGTACAGGAACTAACCCTAATAATAGAACTTTTACATCTTTGGTTGAGTTACAATTCTAGATTACAATGCATCTATATATAACCTATTCCCACCTGGATTTGGGCCTTCAAAAACGCAGCAAATAAGCTGCTACAAATTAGCAGAAACTTCTGCTATATAATAGGTCTTCAATCAAATATTTCCTAATATGTCTCCATATTTAGAAAGTAGTGAAAATCCGAAAACCAACACAAAATCTCAACTCAATTACTTTGGACGCCACATAGGATAACTAAATATTCACAGAATATTCAGTAACAAATAACAACTAGCAGAATCTTCCTTTTAATCCAATAACAGACGCGATGTCCTATGATCCAGGATGGGACATCTTTATTCGACATATTGAATGCAGTAAGTTAGACCATATTGTTTCAACATCTTGATTAACCATCACATGACAGCAACATTGTTTTACAAAAATTGTAGCCAATTACAAGAACCAACAGTCGGCTATGCCAGAATTTCAATTGGTATCAGAGCAGGCATCCTGTCTGTTTCTGGATGAGATATTTGGGAGATACTTTCTGGCGTTTAAACAAGGAGGAGTTTTGGAGATCAGATCATCAACTTAGACATACTCAAGGGTATTAATGGATAGGATGGATGTTCTGGATCGAAGGTAACAACCTGGTGGTTGTTCATGTTGCTGAGGAGGTTCTACAACAACTGCAGGAGAAGTGGCTAGTTCTCTTGTTGGGGTGTCTTATAAGATGTTCTGACATCTTATTAGGGCAAGCAGAATTTGTTCCTTGGTGGTTATGCTGCATATGTTTTTGATGGAAAAGCTCTGGAATTATGGGATTCTTGAGTTGTTGCTGAAGATAGATGGTGGAAGATCTCAATCGTTGGCCTCTATAGTTGAAGATATCTGCATCTTTTTATTCCAAAGTCGGGAATGATTGAATGAAGGGAGTTGTTGGAGGATGTCTGTTATGGTGACTTGGTACTTGGAAGCTTGGTTCCATGGTGCAGTTTGAAGTCAGTTGAAGAGGAGAGGAGTTGAGTTTAGGTTTATCAAGTTCTTGCTCTGGGAGTTTGATAAATTTATTGATCGGCTAGGTTGTAGTAAACATTCCTGTGGCTATTAATGATAGCAGAAGTGTGGATTTTAGAAAGGTATATGTAAGAGGTCAGTGTGTTAATTTTTCTCCTGAGATCATTAACACTTACCTAGGAAAAGATGAGAAAGAGTATAGAGAGTTGGAAGGGACTGATAATGCAGTGTGCCAAGAAATCACAACAGGACAAGTGAAGGTCTGGCCTTTAAAAGGAAAGTTGTCAGCTAGTTTGTTAAGTGTTAAATATGCTATTTTGCACACGATAGGTGCTGCCAACTGGGTCCCTACTAATCACAAGACCACTATTTATGTTGGATTGGGAAAGATGATTTATGCTATTGGGACAAAGCAAATATTTGATTATGGCTCCTACATTTTTGATCATACAATTAAGCATGCTGCTACAAATGCTGTGAAATTACATATTGCTTTTCCCTCTCTTATCTGTGGGATCATCTTGTCTCAGCATCCTGGTATTCTACATCAATCTGATGTTGTATGTAAAAGGGAGTCTGCACTGTCAATTCACTACAACTTGTTTGAAGGAAAGCATGTTCCTGACATTGTCAAGACATCTGCCTCAACATCGCACCAGCCAACTTCCAAGACTGGAATAATTTTTGAGCTAGAGGAAGCATGTAAGGAGTTAGATGAAGTCATTAGAGTTAGTACTGAAAGGAAACAAAAATTTGAAAGACTAATTTTGACTCTAAGAATGGCAGAAAAAGAAGGTGAGGAAGTCAATGCAAGTAAGGATGATGATGATGTTCATGTCAATACTAAAGATTCAGGTTCTGATAAAGGTGATTCAACAACTGAGACTGAGGAGGATGCAGATGGTTCTACTGATGAAGATTGAATTACTGCTTTTACTGTTTCTTGCTTTTGTAGTTTGTAGTTTTTTTTGTTTATGTACATTGTGTGCATGCTGTGTAACTTGGATAAAAGTACTTTTATGCTTATCTGGTTTTTGTTCTATGATTTGTCTTGTCATGTGGTGCTGACTTTTGACTGACAAGGAGAGCTAGTAGGACTAACTGTTGTAAGTGTTAGTTGTGTGAGGGTATAACTGGTTGGTAGTTGTCCAATTGTGGCTAAAAAGGGGGAGAGTTAGCCTATGTGCCTATGTGTTTCCTAGTTGTCTGATGTGGTTCTAGGCTTTAGGGGGAGTGTTCATGTTTGAACAGCTGGTATGCTGGTTCCTGTTTTGAGGGGGAGTTTAGCTTTGAGCAGATTTTGGATGTGATTGCTGCTGGTTGTGTTTTGGAATGTTAGGAGTATGAAGTTTTGCCGCTGCAGGTATCTCTAATGTTGGCAGAGATTGTTTTAGCCAAAATTAGCCAAATGGGGAGATTGTTAGTTCTTGTATTGGCTGGAATTTTGGTAAAACAAAGTTGAACAATGTTGATGTCATATGTCTGATGTCTTAACATTGGTTCCTAACATTAGTTGTTGCAGAGTTGAAGTTTTATATGCTGATGTTAAACTTGATGTCTTGACATCAGTTATCTGAACATCAGGCTGTGATGTTTTAGGGCTGCGCGTGAAAGTTTGGTTTGAGAAGATATGTTAGAGAGATTGTGTACGAATATGAAGATCTGTTAGAGAGATTGTGTGCGAATATCTTGGAGAAGATATTTTCAGTTGCAATCAGATTTGGAGCAGATCCTGTTGCTATGTTTAAGGTCTGTTTGATTTAAAAAGATTTGAAGATCAAATCTGTTTTAAATTCTGTTTTTAAAACAAATCAAATCAGATTTTTGGAAGAGGTCCAAGCCCAAGTCAGAATTTTATTTAAAGCAGCCTCAACCCTTGTTGGAAGGGGACGAAGACAAGAGAGCAAAGACTAAGAGTCAAGTTAGAGTTTTCGTGTGTATTTTGTAAGCCTTTCATGGTTGAATAGGTGTTACTATTTTGGGTTGTAAGTGTATTCACTCTAGAGCTTTTAAGCAAGAGTGTGTTATTCTTGATCAAAGCTATTAAGGAAGATCAAGGTGTGGTTTAAAGTGTAATCTTTGGAATGTGTCACTGAGGTGATTTAGGGAGTGAGTGGTTTCTCATATCTAAGTGGTCTCTTAGGTAGAAGTGTCATTGGGTAGTGATTAAGATTAGTAGATGTCAACTGGGATTGTTGAGTCTGTAATTTAATACTACTAATAGTGAATTTCCTCCCTGGCTTGGTAGCCCCCAGACGTAGGTAGTTAGACCGAACTGGGTGAACAATTCATTGTGTTGATTTACTGTTGTTATAGCCTTGTTCATATTAGTAGATTGTGTTGTTGTGACATCACACTTAACATCACACATCTGATACCAGAATTTCAGAAATGATCTAAATCATAAATATAATAGGTAGGTTTGTAGGATGTATAGATATGTATGCTTGTGCTTGGTAAGTGTTAGTGATATACAGTTGGTGAATGTATAAAGTAGAGTATTAATATTTGTAACTATATTCTGTTAGAGATATATGCCAGCTAAGCATATCTAACCAAAATATATATAGTCTACTATGTGTGTATTTGACTAATAGTGAAAATATTATCAACCATTCATTTCTCTTCTTTCTTCCACCTTTTCCATTTTCACTGTTCATCTTCACTGAGTGAAGATTCACTGCATAACTCAAGTCTCTCTCACAGAGTGATGAGAGCTTCAATCAAGAACTCTAACATGGTATCATTCACGTAACGATCCGTTCATGCTTTCCGTTTCAATTTCTGATATGTTCTGGTTTCAATCATTGGCGTGAGTTTGCTATCGTTTCAACTTCGACGGTGTTTTTCAGTGTTTTTTCGTTGATTTGCTTCAAGAACTACTTCAACACAACAATGGCGTCAAATGATGAATCTCTCTCCAATTTCTCACAAGATCGGGTTAATGGAACTGAGAATCCCAAATCTGTGAAGGCTTTTGGACCAAAGCTTTTAATCAAGTTACAGGAGAACAATTATCTTCTTTGGAATCAACAGGTTGAAGGAGTGATTCTTTCCCAGAAAATGCATCGCTTGGTGGTGAATCCAAAGATTCCGTAGAAGTTCAATTTCGATCAAGATCGAATTACAGTCTGGGATAAAATTCATCAGTTCTTTCATGCTCAAATGAAAGTAAGAGTACGACAGTTACGTGTTGAGCTCAAATCGACCAAGAAAGGGACAAAGTCCATAACTGAATATGTGTTGAGAATCAAAGCTATTGCAAACTCACTTTTAGCTGTTGGTGATTCAATCTCTGAGCAAGATCAATTAGATTCCATTCTACAAGGGTTACCTGAAGAGTATAATTCATTTGTAATGCAGATGTATGGATGTGTGGTACCTCCTACATTATGTGATGTTGAGGCCCTTCTTTATGTGCAAGAAGCACAATTGGAAAAATTCAGGGAGGAGGTAGCTGCTATTAACATTGCTGCTAATGTTGCTCACACAAGTCAAGAAGAAACTGGCTCCAGAGGAGCTTATTATGCTAATCGAGGTAGAGGAAGATACACTCGAGGTAGAAGTCGTGGCAGGGGCAGGTCTACACCTGGAAATCGTCCTACCTGTCAACTATGTGGAAAATATGGCCATGAAGTCTCAACTTGTTGGCATAGATTTGATGAAAACTACATGCCAGCTAATTCACAACAAAGTTCAACTGGGTATAGTAACAATCACAACAATGCTAAGCAAGAAAGTCCTGCATCGGAAGCTAATTCAAAAACTCAGGTTGCAGCTATGCTGGCAATAACTGGAAAACAGGCAGCATATATGCAGGAGTATCATCTACCATCTGAACTTGAATCACAGGCTTGGTTTGCAGATTCAGGTGCCTCTCATCACCTAACTTCCAATGCCTTACTTTTACAAAATAGTAAACCCTATGTAGGACACAACAAAGTATATGTAGGAAATGGTCAAAAACTTACTATCCAAGCTGTAGGGTCTTCTAAATTTACATCTTGGAGTAATCCCATATGTGTGTTGTCTCTCTCTAATATACTTCATGTTCCTCATATCACTAGAAATTTGTTGTCAGTTTCAAAGTTTTCCAGTGATAATGCTGTTGTATTTGAGTTCCTACCTGACAGGTGTTTTGTTAAATCACAGGGTTCTAATCAAGTTCTTATGGAGGGTATTCTCGATGAGAGTGGCCTGTATTGTTTTCCACAGGTGCACATCAAGTCCAAAACTACTCATAGTCAAAGCATCAAGTCTAGAATTTCTACTAATGTTCACAGTTGTGTTGTTTCCCATGATAAGTCAAATAATAGTAATACTTGTAAAGTTAGTACTATATGGCACAATAGACTTGGTCATGCCAATGTCAAGGTTGTTGCTGCTACATTGAAACTGTTTAATGTCCATCTTCTTAATAAAGATAATTCTTTGCTTTGTACTTCTTGTAGTCTTGGTAAGGCACATAAATTGCATGCACCTCTCACTGACACTGTCTATCACAAACCTTTTGAGTTGATCTATACTTATTTATGGGGTCCTTCCCCAGAATATTCAAGTACTGGCTACAAATACTACATAGCATTTGTAGATGCTCACACCAAATATACCTGGTTGTACATGCTCAAACAAAAATCTGAAGCATTGCAAGCCTTTAAACTCTTTTCAACCTTTGTTCAAACTCAATTTAATACCACAATTAAGGCTGTTCAATCTGATTTTGGAGGAGAATTTAGAACATTTACTAAATACTTGAATGAATTAGGGATCATTCATAGACTCACTTGTCCTCATACCTCTCACTAAAATGGGTCTGTAGAAAGAAAACATAGACATATTATAGAAATGGGATTGACATTACTTGCTCATGCATCTCTACCAGTTAAATATTGGGATTATAGTTTTACTACATCTGTCCATATTATAAATAGACTTCCATCTTCCACATTGCCCAATGCTAACTCACCCTTTCATGCTCTGTATGGGAGAGATCCTGACTACTCTACCTTAAGAGTATTTGGATGTCTATGTTTCCCTTTACTTAGACCTTATAATAAAAATAAGCTGCAATTGAGAAGCCAGGAATGCATTTATTTGGGTCCTTCACCTCAGCATAAAGGGTTTAGATGCATGAATAAAGAAGGGAGAGTGTATATTTCAAAAGATGTAACCTTCAATGAACAAGTATTCCATTTTTCAAAACTGTTTCCCACCAAGTCAACTACTGAAAAGTCTCACAATGTTTCCTCCATGTCATGTCCTGGCACTAGTTCTATGGGTGTTATACTTCCTATGATAGGTCACACCACTATTCAATCCAGTTCAAATGAAACTCAGCCCTTAAATCCAGTTACTTTACTTGAGCCAAATAATGTCACAACTGTCCAAACTCATGAGATAACACCTCACTCTAGTCAAGGTGGTGTGGGACCAACACCTGACATATCAATTCAGTCTTTATTTTTTGAGAATATAATTGTACCTGATTCACCTCAGGCTTCCTCTAGCCCACCTGTTCAAAACCACAAAGTTGTTGCAGAGCCAACTGTACAAAGTACTAGCCTGCATCAATATGATTTAACATGTCCTGTGAATAACAGTCTGTCTAATCCTAGTCCTAGCACAACTCCTAATGTCTGTAACAATACTCATCTCAGTGGTACTTCCAAACAAACTGAGTTAATAGCATTACCCAAGGTCACTTTCCATAGTCTTCACAATGGTTCATCTGCTGTTAAAACTCTTATGTCTCCTCAGTATGGACAAGTCTCCACACAATTACATTCAGTTTCTCATCAAGTCACTAAGTCTCCTAACAGGTCTTCTCCTACTCAAAATCAAACTCCTTCTTTTTGTTCAAATGAACTTACTTTATCCTCATGCATACCTCTATCTGAGTCATCTGAGTCTCCATCTATTGCTTCAATTCAACCTGTTAGTTCAGTTTCTGTTAACAGTCACCCCATGGTAACTAGAGCTAAAGCTGGCAAGTCCAAACCAAAGATCTTTCTGGCTTATTCTGAAGTTAAACCTACTAGTGTGAAGCAAGCATTATCTAAACCTGAGTGGGTTCAAGCTATGACAGATGAATATAATGCACTTATGGCAAATAATACTTGGACTCTCACTACACTACCTCCTGATAGGAAGGCAGTAGGATGTAGGTGGGTGTTCAAGATCAAGGAGAATGCTGATGGTTCCATACACAAATATAAAGCTAGACTTGTTGCAAAGGGATTTCACCAAGAATATGGATTTGATTACACATAAACTTTTTCTCCAGTGGTTAAACCTACAACCATTAGGATCATCCTTACTCTTGCTATCACTCATAAGTGGCTTATTCAACATATTGATGTGAATAATGCCTTTCTCAATGGCACTCTTCATGATGAGATTTACATGACTCAACCAACTGGTTTTCTGCAATCTGATAAAAGTCTAGTCTGCAAGTTAAATCGTGCTATATATGGACTTAAACAGGCCCCAAGGGCCTGGTATGAGAAGTTGGCTAAGGCACTGATACATTTTGGTTTTCTTTCATCTAAATGTGACATCTCTCTATTTGTGTATTCTAAACTTGATGTCACTCTATATGCCCTTGTTTATGTTGATGATATACTTATCACTGGTTCCAACACAGCTATGATTCACACACTGATTAACAAATTGCATCAGGAATTTGCTTTAAAATAGTTGAGGCAGCCTAGATATTTTCTAGGGATTGAAGTAGAACACTGCAATGATGGCTCCTTATTCCTTACACAGTCAAAATATATTAAGGATCTGCTAGCTCGTGCCTTGATGACAGATGCCAATGGTGTTCCTACACCTATGTTAAGTACATGTCAGTTAAGTAAACATGGCTCTAATCTCTTCTCTGATCCTCAACTCTACAGGTCCATAGTTGGAGCTCTACAGTATGTGACTTTGACTCGGCTAGATATTGCATTTAGTGTCAATAAGGCCCGTCAGTTTATGGCTTCTCCTCTAGACACACATTGGTCTGCAGTCAGAAGGCTCTTGCGGTATCTCAGTGGTACTCTTTCACATGGGCTGGTGTTATCTCCTTCTTCTGCTAAATCCAAGTTCTCTCTTCGTGCTTATAGTGATTCAGACTGGGCAAGCGATCTGGATGATAGAAGATCTACATCTGGTTCATGTATTTTCTTTGGTCCAAACCTAGTCTCTTGGAGCTCTAAGAAGCAGTCGCTTGTAGCTCGATCAAGTACAAAAGCAGAGTATCGTGCCCTAGCTCACACCACTTCAGAATTACTTTGGGTAGAATCTCTGTGAACCGAACTTGGTATTCCTATTCATCCTCCTGTCTTACTTTGTGACAATCTAAGTGCGGTGCTACTTTCACATAATCCTATACTTCACGCAAGAACGAAACACATTGAGCTGGATATTCATTTTGTTCGTGAACGTGTCGTAGCTGATAAACTTTTCATTCAACATGTGCCAGCTGCTCTTCAAATAGCGGATACTCTCACAAAGCCTCTTGGCACTGCTGTTTTTCAGAACTTGAGGGACAAACTCAAGGTAGTGTGTAAATCCCACTATCCTCGAGTTTGAGGGGGGTGTTAGTGATATACAGTTAGTGAATGTATAAAGTAGAGTATTAATATTTGTAACTATATTCTGTTAGAGATATGTGCCAGCTAAGCATATCTAACCAGAATATATATAGTCTACTATGCGTGTACTTGACTAATAATGAAAATATTATCAACCATTCATTTCTCTTCTTTCTTCCACCTTTTCCATTTTCACTGTTCATCTTCACTGAGTGAAGATTCACTGCATAACTCAAGTCTCTCTCACAGAGTGATGAGAGCTTCAATCAAGAACTCTAACAGTAAGACGTGACTAAAAGCATAAGTTAAAAACACATAACTATAAATTTTGCATTGTTCTATACATAATATAATTTTCATTTTATTAACATAGGTTAAAATTAACATTATGTATTACTTAAAAATTATTATTTTTCACTTATATATATATATATATATATATATATATATATATATATATATATATATATATATATATATATATATATGGATAAGTGAATAAAATTATCATATTTTTCTTTGTTATTATATTTTTTTATTATACTTTTGTTAATTTATGTTCAATGGTCCTATATTGTTGCGGAAGTTATGAAACATTTATGTTTGCGTAACTAGTTTTTCAAAAATAGTTCCTCACAAGCAAAGACAGATGTATTTGGAGAAGTGTGGGACAACCTATTCTTTATTTTATTTTAAGAGATTTTAATTGATCTTGATTTCATCCATTTCATATCCAATATATTTGACCATGCCAAATCATTTACAGCGACATATTTAGCAGCTTGGCACAGAAGCAACGAATCGAAAACTCATCATATGTACAACTTGTGTCAAGAGTTAATGAAACCTCTAGCTCTTTTATTTAATTAATTAATTAGTTAATTAATTTTGTCTAGAAGGTATAAATACTCAATCAAATTTTAAGATATCAAAATATTATTAATGTTTTCTTTGAGGAAACTATTAATATTATTATAATATATTGAAAATTTCATTTTATTGACCGGGTATTCTTTTGAATATTGAAATTTGATAGAGAGGGTGGTTGCTTTCTTAGAATACTGCATGGTTTGACCAATATATGCTTAGATATATGTATATATAGATATCAACTCCCTCACCAATTTCATCAAGCTATCGAGTTAATCGAGTAGAAAAATGGGAGAGGAAAACAAGGCAAAAAAATGGGAAGGTAAAGCCATTGTTGAGGTAAGAGGCATTGAGGAAGAAATAGTATGGAGTGTGTTACAAGATTTTTGTAACCTACACAAATGGCTACCAATTGATACTTGTTATAAATTTGAAGGAGTTGATGGTCAGCCTGGTCTTGTTAGATATTGTGCTTCAACCAAAAAGGGTGGTGATGAAAATTCAGAGGCAGTTGTTAAGTGGTTCAAAGAGAAGCTGTTGACAATTGATCATGCACAACGTTGTTTGTCATATGATATTGTTGACAACAACATGGGGTTTAAGAATTACGTGGCTATAATGAAAGTATTGCCGCTGAAAATCGACGGCGGGGGTGGTGATGATGATGAACGTGTAGGGTGTATGATTGAATGGGAGTGTGTATGTGATCCAGTGGAAGGATGGAGTTTGCAAAATTTGCACTCTTACATTGGAAACTTTCTTAAGTGTATGGCCAACAAGATTGAACTTGCATACTCTCCACTCTTCAAATAGATAAATGAATAATGAATAATGAATAATGAATAATGATATGGTTGTGATACCATTATAGAGATGTTTTAGATCTATATATTAATTGTAGTTTGCTGTTGTGTAATGCAATTTTCGTTGTGGCATGTATTTTGTTTTTGTGTGTGTACTCACTATTTCTATATCTCTATATAGATTTCTGTATTTATGATATTAACTTGTTTTGTAACTTTTTTTCGTTGGTAAAATGAGGTTTTTATTCGTTGTTTTATATTTAACTATGGGTTCTGTCGTACATCGAAAAATAAGAACGACCTCGCGAAGCGTAATCGTACGCTCGCGAGATGGATTTAACAGAGTCGTCATCGATCTTTATTTATTTCCATAGAGAGAAAGAGAAAATATCAAATAAAACCCCTAAAAGAAAGATAAAGATATGGTCATCGCAACCAATATTTGAGTTCGGGAGTCGGTTACGCAAAGGGAAGATATTAGCACCCTTACGTCTGTTCTATTCAACGGGAACAATTTAGTTAAGGTCGAATGAATGTTAGCTTAAGTTAATTTCTAATCTTCTACTTATTGAGTGGAAAAAGGGAGGGAAGAGAAAGAAATATTTTTGGATTTTCTTAAAGAGAGAGGGGACCTAAGGGTTTTTTTATTACTAGGGGGCTCGACAAGACTTCGCAATCTCGTGCCTACATATCCTCATAGGGCAATGAGGAACTCAGAGCCTTCATAGTTCGGAATCTACGGGAAAAAAGAAAAATGTGGCTCGTCAAGGATTAGGGCCCTTGTGCCTACGTATTCTCATAGATAAATGAGAAATCAGAGCGTCCGTAGTTCTGGGAAAAATAGGGTTAATCACACAGCGGCGAGAAAACATAGTTTGATTGGTTGGATGTATTTTAGGTGAATGACGAACATTTGATCAAATTCTCAAAGAGTTATGCCAAAATGTTAGATCCTAACGGCCCTTATTCCTTCAAGTTACTATGAAAATTGTTTGATGGACAACATGTAGCTAGCGATTTTTGTCGATGACGCGACCACCTTATCGCTGGGTTTTCCTCACCGCAATGGTAGGAGGGGGTGCTACTTTATGATTTCTTATTTATCCCGTGAAGCTGGAAGGGAAAAAGGAAGGTATCTAAAACTAACCTTGCACGCGAATGTTTGACTGAACAAACGCTTAAAGAGATTCGGGGAGTCAGTGTCAGGTTATACAATAGGTAGTTGTCAATTACTCATCCTATATATGGCTATCCACAGGATATTAGCTTTAGGTTTCGCTTTGTAATTGATAGTGTTTATCTGTTAATGGGTTGGGAAGTTTCTTGGGAAATATGATAGAGTGAGTTTTTGTTTGATGTTTTTGTTAAGGTACTAGACCTAAGGATTGATGGGTATGAAGGTACTGGACCCAGGGTTTTTTTTATTAGTATGCTCGCTAAGATTTCGCAATCTTATGCCTACGTATTCCCGTTTAAACGAAACAAGGAAATCAGAGCAATCGTAGTTCCTCCTATTCTAAGGGAGGAAAAAGATGTTTTGGTGTCTTGTTCAAAGCCCAAGAAAGAGGCTAAAAGGTTTATTTGTGTCTTGTTCAAAGCCCAAGATTGAAGCTAAAAGGGTTGACTGAGAGAGAACTTGTCATCTCTAAAGAGGTATTGTTGATTTTTGTGTGCCTTGATCAAAGCCCAAGGTTGAAGCTAATAGGTTGATTGACTCCACTGGGGAAACCTTACCCACAGCCTAAGAGGAGACTGGATAAGACCAACTCAACAAGAGAGGGTATATATTGGTGTCTTGTACAAAGCCCAAGATTGAGGCAAAAAAGAGACTGACTCTTTGGGGATATCATTATACAAAGCCTAAGAGGAGACTGAAAGAGACTTTTCTGGGGAAAATGTTCTATCTGTCTTGTACAAAGCCCAAGGATGAGGCTAAAAGAATTTTGACTCCGCCTGGGAGGTTTGTATGTATCTTGTACAAAGCCCAAGATAGAAGCTGAAAAGAAGACTGACTCTGCGGGAGAGAAATCTTTATCTGTCTTGTACAAAGCCCAAGACTGAGGCTGAAAGAGACTTTACTGACTCGGCTAAGGATATTTTAGGTATCTCGTACAGAGCCCAAGATAGAGGCTGAAATGAGTTTGACTCTGCTTAAGAAACCATTCCTCGAAGCCTAAAACAAGGCTGGGAGAAGTTGACTATGTTAGGGAAGTTATTTGTCCCAAGCTTAAGAGAAGGTTATGAAATTTTATATCTGGTACAAAGCCCAAGATAGAGGCTAAAAAAGGGTTTGACTAAAAAAGAGAGTGCTTTTTTATCTGTCCTGTACAAAGCCTAGGATTGTGGCTGAACAAGCTGGAGAAATCATTATACAAAGCCTAAGAGGAGGGGAACTTGTGCTAGGGGAATCTTTTACCAAGCCAAAGGGAGGCTGGAAACGATTGACTCAACAAGAGAGTATTTTTATCTATCTTGTACAAAGCCCAAGATTGAGGCTAAAAGGGTTGACTCAACAAGAGAGTCTGGAACGTGATTGACTCAACAAGAGAGTCGGACAAGTGGTTGGCCTAACAAGAGAGTCTGAAAAGTTGATTGACTCAACAAGAGAGTCTGAAAAGTGGATGACTCAACAAGAGAGTCTGAAAAGGTTATTGACTTAACAAGAGAGTCTGAAAAGGTTAGCTCCGCTGGGGAGAATCATTATACGAAGCCCAAGAGGAGGCTGACTGTGCCGAGGAAAGATCTTTATATAAAGCCTAAGAGGAGGCTATCTTCTACTAGGAATTATTGAGATCCCGGGGCAGGTCCAAGTGGGGAATCAACTCTTGCTGAAGATTGCAGAAGAGTTGAGATATCAGATGCCTTGAGGTTCTGATTTGAGATTATGTTGTACTAGTGATAGACTGACCCTGGCTGGGATATTTTAGGGGAGAGACTGGGTTTTAGAACCCACAAGTTTTAGCTCTGCTGGAGATTAATCCAGAATCCAGGGTTTCTTCCTATGTTTGGAGGGAACTTGAGAATGTCTTTGAGACTCAAGGGGATTTAGACTGTCCAAGTCTATTGGTGTGGAAGAGTTTTATCTTTTGTATGATGCCTCCAGGAGGAGGTGAGTGTTTTAAGGGATGAGAATCAACCCTAAAATTAGTCAGAGGTTTGACACTGGAAAGAATGCTCTAGCAAAAGATGGCTAAGTTCTGTCTTATACCTTTAAGAGGTCGTCATGGTCCTTGTATTAAGCCCAAGAGAAGACATGAGAACTTCTAAGAAGTCGAAGGGTCCTTGTACAAAGCCCAAGAGGAGGCGGGGATGCTTTTAGGAAGCCTGTGGGTCCCAAACCAAGAAAATTTCAAGAAATGCTATTCACCGAGAATAAATCATTTAGTGAAAGTTCTGAGGTTTGAAGAAACTCAAGAGATGCTATTCACCGAGAATAGATCAACTCCGGGGAGTAGAATTTCTTTGACAATTTCTAGGGGTGATAGTCTGAGAAAAGGTTCACGAGGAATACTGCATTTCTCTTTGTTCCATATTGTTTAAGCCCAAGAGAAGGCAAGACTGTATCTGGAAATCCTATGGGGATCTATTTTTGACTGTATTTAAAGAGTGACCAACATGGCTTTACCTAGTTCTAGACCTAGTTCCCGGGGAAAACTCTAAATAACTATACTGGTATATATATAGTTGATATATGACAAGTATTTAAAAGGGTATGAAAGAAGAATAACCATGCGCAGCTTCCCACAATACAGTTATATATATATATATATATATATATATATATATATATATATATATATATATATATATATATATATATATATATATATATATATATATATATATATATATATATATATATATATATATATATATTGACATGTATTTAAAAGAATGAAAGAGGACTCACAATGTGCAGCTTCCCTCAATACAGTTATATATGAAGGCGAGTAAATGAAAGCTGATAAAAACTTACAGGTGAGCAAGCTTCCATGCTATATTGTTAGTTGTTCAAAGAAATTAAAGAAAGTTTTGATAACAACTGTATATTTGAACCTAAATCAAAAGGGAAGTTATTTTGAAAAGATCGTTGGGGCTTATACTCAAGGAGAGGCCCAAGGTTTTCTGTACAAAGTTATGGGTCTTACAACTCAAGGAGAAGCCCAGAGAGTTTGAAAATGAATAAAGATGGGTCTTATAGCTCAAGGAGAAGCCCATATGATTTTGTTAAAAAGACGACGATCGCGCCGTTGCTTTGAAAATGTACAGAGGGACTTATACAATAAGTGAGGCCCAAAATGTTTTATTTACAAAGGGGTGGGACTTACACTCCATTAAGAGGCCCAAGGATGTTTTAAAAGAAAAGAAATGAGACTTACAACACGAGGGTAGGCCCAGGTTATTTCGTAAAAAAGACGACGATCGCGCCGGGGTTTCGAAAAGTACAGAGGGACTTATACAATGACTGAGGCCCAACACTATTTATGTACAAAGGATTGGGTCTTACACTCTATTAGAGGCCCATGAGTGTTTGAAAAAGATTTGTTAGGGCGAAAATCAAATAAACCCTAATTTCATCATTTTTAAAAGTAAATTCTTAAAGAAAATCAATAAAAAATAATAAAACACCAAATAAGCTTGAATAAACAACTTGTGATTTTTGGTTAAGGTTTGAAAAATGAGGTTTTAATCGCAAGATGAATTAAAACTCATTTGGTTTTGATTTTCAAGAAAAAAAATCACTTTAAAAATGTTTAAAACAATTAAAAATGACTTTATTTACAAAAATACCAACTATATTAAATAAATAATATAAATCTGATTTTTTTTGTAGAATAAAATATTTTAATATTTTTGTGATTTTCAAAAAAAGAACCAATAAAAAATGATTAAAATTTCCAAGTTATTAATGAAAATAATATGAAAAATAAAAATAGTACTACCTCCGTTCCTTTTTATAAGAGACAAGTTACTTTTTAGGTTCATTGAATCATCAATGTATCTGGTCTATAAACTGGCCAAATACATTGATTATTCAATGAACCTAAAAAGTGAGTTGTCTCTTATAAAGAGGAACGGAGGTAGTAAAAAAATGAACAAGTGGTAAAAAAGAGGTCTGGGGCGAGGGGGATTCGAACCCCAGACCTCTCACTCACTCAATACACATAAACCAGTTGATCAACCACTGGGGCGCAATGCCAATTCATAATTTACATGGCAACCAATAATTATATAGTAAACAAGTTGGATTTCTAAAAAGGGCGCCATGTTCATCTTCAACCTCAAGCTCAGAGGCGTGAAGGCTCGTATCTCACTCATCTCTCAATCATTTGACATGATTCAAACACCAAATTCATGTGTTTTTTTAACAAAGAACATGATGGCAACATTTGATTTCATTTATTTTTAGTGTGCAGCAAGTTACATTAACATGAATGTGCGAACCCTAACTTTGCAAAAGCAATCGTGCAGCCATGTTTGTGAGTGCTATGGTCAAATTTTTTGAGGGAAAATAATCAACATATGATAATAATCAATTGGCAAAATTATTGTGCGAGGAAATATGCATGGTGTATGAAGATTGAGTTTTAGGCTTCCCTTGCTGCAAGAAGAATTGGAACTCTGCACATAGTGTGTTCCAGAAGGTGGATGATGATCTCTACAGCTCCACTAGATGGTAATGAGTGGATTGCAAGCCTTGGAACTCTTTGAAACTCCTTAGATCAAATTATGGTATCCCAACTGCATAATGGCTAGGTTGAAGAGTGAAATTTTGATGGAGGTGTTTCAGAAGTGGTTTAGGTGTTTGGACAGCTTCTATACATCATATGTGATGTGTTAGAAGTGATGGTTTAAGTTGCTTCGCTCTGCAACTCAAAACCCAATAGCACTTGCTCAAGAACAAAGAAATTTGGCACTTAAAAAGGGAATGAGAGAAAGCAATGTTGTAAGCTGCTTTGGGGTGATCTGAATGATCAGTTAGGACCTCTATTTATAGTGGAGGAGTTGTGTTGAAGTGGTTCTCTTGAAGCTCAGAGGATAAGGCCATGGTTCAATGGTCTTGGCTTGGCATAAATGCCTCTTGCACTAGGTGTAGCAGCTGCCCCAAATAGATCAACTATGTATTGATTGATTCCGCATTCTTCAGTCATTTTAATTGTTGTTTAATCAGAGAACTTGACTGAGGAGAGTGAGAATCTTGAAAGTGCACTATTCCACATTAATTCCCTTTGAATTCAAGGCATATATGCCAAAAACTCATCAATTCTCAAGGATAAGCTCTTGGCATTTCAGTCCAAGTTTGTTGGTTGGATCAGATGCATTGTGATCAGATTGGTTGAATTTGGCATAGTGATCTTTGGCTTTGAATCAGAAATCGTGGAGAGCAAGCAAACATGCAAACTGGTTTTTCTAAAACAGTTGCAGCAGCATGACTTTGAGCTGCTATATCTCTTGATTTCCATGGAGTTTTTTCATGCTGATGGACCCTTTGAATTGCTAGCAATATGCACAGCAACTTTGATGTTTACACCTTGAATTGATTCATCTTGCAACTGTGTGAAAAAGTGCCCCAAGTTTTGGTGTTTCACTTGAAATCTTCCTTGGGCAGAATTTTTCTAAGTGCTGGAAAAAGATGCATTTTCATGTTTTCAGCCACTTTGAGCACTTCCATAACTTAGAATCCATGAAGAATTGGAATGAGTTGTAGTTGACACTTTTAAAGTATGCCATGAGAGCTACAAATCCATCTTTGGATCATAAAAAATGGTTGCTTGGATCTCAAGTTATGACCCTTGGAAGTTGGTACCCTAACCACTTTGTTCCATAACTTAGAAAAAATCTAAGTTTTTTATGGTTACCCCTTTTACAAGTTAACTCATTTTATTTTATTTTTCTTGATGAATGATGATTCAAATCACATATTAACATTGTATTAGGGTTAAGGAACCTTGTGTGACCAAAAAATCCAAAAGTCAAACATTGACTTTTTGTACATTTGACTTTTTTCAGCAGATGAAATTTAAACTGTGCGATCCTCTATGAAATCAAGTCCTTGACCTAAATCAAACTTAATGGATGGATTCCATAGGTGTTATAGGATGTATTAACTCATGTCCCAAGGTTTGGGAGCATGTCTTTGTCAAAAGTCAAAGGCACAGTTGACATTTTTTTTCTCAAAACCCTAATTGTGGTCCAGATGAAACTGAAACTTGTGAATCAAGCTTCCTAGGTCAATCCATTGTTGCAAATGGATCAATATAGTGTGTTAGAGGCCCTCAAATCATGCCTTGAGGTCTTGGCTCATGTTTTGTCCCAAAAGTCAACTTAGGGGTGAATTAGGTCAAGAAACCCTAATTCCTGATTTTTGGTGAATGCATCCCCTGAGGTTAAATTGACTTGATGATTGGGTCCATGAGGTCCCTTGTAGTATCATAGGTTATGTTTTGAAGCATTGGCTCATGCCCAGATGAAAATTCCCATCTGGAGGCCCTGGTAGACCAAAACCCTAATTTGGTGACACTGGCGATCTTGAGGCTTAATCCACTTGGAATGTAGCAACTTTGTGCTTGGTTCTTGATGTGGGAGTCCTCTTTATCCTTTATAGGTGTTGGAGAGTTCAGACAAGTTGAAGATCATGTCATTCCTTGATTGATCCTTTGTCTAAGTGATCTGAGAGGGCTTGAAACCCTAATTCTTATTTGTGGTGAATGCTCACCCATCTTTAGGGAGACTGATGAGGCATTATAGTTCATCCATATTGTGATAATGATTTACACAATGATGGGAAATCTTGGTGGTCAAAATTAGGGGTATGACAGATGCCCCTATTTAATCTTCTTGGACCCGAAGGTGTGAATGGCGAAGGTATTCGGGCATTCGGGGTGCAAGAGGATTAAATAACGGAAAACCCGAAATTTTGATGGTGGTTATGAATGGCAGTTTGTTCATCCATCTTCTTTCGCTAAGCAATGATGCTTAGAAAAGGTAAACTTCCGCTCGATCCTAGTCTTCAGGCAAGGAACTGGTCTCAGTTTCTGATATAAACTTCCCCTCGATCCTGGTTTCCTACCAAGGAACTGGTCTCGGTTTCTGAAATAAACTTCCCCTCGATCCTAGTTTCCTACCAAGGAACTGGTCTCAGTTTCTGAAATAAACTTCCCCTCGATCCTGGTTTCCTACCAAGGAACTGGTCTTAGTTTCTTTTGTCAATAAACATTCTTGACAAGGGACGCTATCCGTAGCGGTTTTCCTCAAACTTCTCGCCGAATTTACCTGGGGAGATGCCATTTGATGGGAAAAAATTTTGATGTCAGACTTGCTGGGGAACCCATTTGTCTGAGTTGTAGAGGTGCACAAACTTCCCTGTTTGGAGACGCCATTTATCGACTCTATTGGGGAAAATGAGTCTCTTGAGAGACTGCTTTCTGCTGGGGGATATTACATCATACCTTTCTTCGAGATCTTTTTGAAGAAATGCCATGTGATGCGATCCAATTTTGAGGTGCCGATTGTGAGAGCAAGAGTTATCTCTACAAGTCGATCTATGTTTTGATGATAACAATACGTATTTCTGAAAGAACCATTTTATGTCCTAACGTGTGTTGTGTGCAGATCATAATTATAGAAGCCATCAGATCCAACAAGCACCGGCCAGATGAGCGTAATTGATAATATGCGAAGTTACTATGTGTGACGCAAGTCGCAAGAAGCAAGAATGCTTCTGTATCTGATCGTGATCAGTCAGATCCAAGGATGCCAATATTGTAGTTGCAATGCTCTTGTGGATGCTCTCTAAACGTGGTCGAGATTTTGAAGATTACGAAGCTTCTGAAGAAGATAATCCTCTGGAGAACCGAAGTGCTGAAGACTCTCATGACTTGAAGTTCTGAAGGCGAAAGACCCAGAAGACCAAGTGCAGAAAGACTCTGAAGACTTATGTGTTATGAAGATTAAGGTTCTGAAGAGCAAGTATTGAAGACTCTGAAGACAGATTCCTAATGGGCAAGCTCTGAAGTTTCGGAAGACTTGAAGAAGTAAAGGATAACGTGCTTAAAGACAAGTGCTAAAGTTCTGAAGACTGATTCCTAATGGACTTCTTCAAATGACTGAAGACTTGACGTATCAGATATCCTGATTAAGAAGACTCTACTCATGCTTCATCAATTTACCATCAGAAGCCTCTGAAGTTTGGAAGTCAAATGTTACCATTGTGAAATATTGTACACACTACCCAAGATCGATATATTCCATCACTTCTCCCACAGCAAAAAGGAGATGTGTCAGTACAGGTAGTTATTATGCAACGTCTCTTCTCCAACAGCCAACGGTATTTCAACGGCTATATTTCTACTGGTTTATTTAAAGGGAAGGGTATTCGCTTTTGATTTATCGATTCATTCCATCAAAAGGTGAATTGATCAAGTCATTGTGTAAGATAGCAACAACGATGAGTTCTCGTTGTAACACTTAGAATATCCAATGCTGTCATCAATTTACACATGGCCATTGTTGTTGAAGCTCAAAGATAAAATCAACACAACAACAACAATTTAATACAAAAGCGGTTGATGAAGAAGACAACATCAAAAATCAATCAAGTCATCAACCACCTTCTCGTCAGTGCTACATTAAAGATCTGAAGCATGGAGTTGTTGCTCAAAGCTTGCTCACCCAAGAAGACGAAGAAGAAGAATATCTACAAGATGTCAACAACTGTCAAATCATTATACATCTTAGTAGTTTCTTAGGATGGCAAGGAGTTGTTGCTCATATCTTGCTCTAACTCTGATGAGTTACTTTGTACTTAAACTTAGGAGAATCTGCTTACAAGGAAGCACCTCACTCATCTCCAGTCTGCCAATTTGACTTAAGAATTGAGATTCCTCCGGTGGACATTATATCCTGTTTGGATCCCTGAACGGGTCACTGTTGATGGAAGCCTCAGGTATATCATAGGTTGATCGGAATACTTGGGGAGACGATGGCTGCTGGTCATCGTGAAATCTTGGTTAGAGATCTTGGGAGATCTTGGAACGTTGGGTTAATGATAGTCATATCTCAAAGAGGATCATATGTTGATCAGACTCTCGTGGGATCCCTGACGGAACTCATTGTGATACCTCCAGTGAATGTTATATCCTGATTGGATCCCTGAACGGTTCATTGAGAGAGATGCCTCAAGGGATCATGTGGTGATCTGGGTACTTGAGATGACAATGACATAAGTCATTGTGGGTCAGTCACAATGCGGCTGTGCAGGTTGTTAGTCACCAGCTGTTGCCCGTGCATGTGTAATCGAGATTGATTATACTGGATTAAGTCCTTGTGTTTAAGGCGAAATCACCTGAGGAGGGTGGACTGGATTAGCCTTTGTGGTGAACCAGGATATATCGTGTGTTCTTTACTCTTATTCTTAATGTCTTTACTTATCCTTCTATATTGAGTATCAGAACCTCACATAAGCAAGTCAAAACCTTGCATCTTAACTCTAATAAGCTTCCGCACTGCAAGTTCTGAAAGATGTAGTTCATGTTCAGACTCTTGTTGGTTCTCACAAGCATAGCAAGTTTGAACGTAACTTCGCCAGTCAGAGTCTTTCAACGAACTCTGATGTTATCCTAAGCGCTTTAACAACAAGAAGCGAAAAGTTGTTAAAAGAGTAAATACACAATTTAAACCCCCATTTCTTGTATCTTTCTCGTACCTTCAATTGGTATCAGAGCTCTGGTTCTGTTATTAATGGATATCAAACACTTAATAGTGTCAAAAAAAGATCCAGATGTGGTGCGTAGAAATACTCTGGGTGAGAATGAAATCCATTTACAATTTCTGTAAACAGCTCAGAAGATGATTATGTACAAAATTGTAATCAATCTGAGTACTTGAGCAAATCACTGATTCTGGAAGTTTTTACAGTTATCAACAACTAAATCCTTCTTACTTAAAGTTTTGATAAAGACAGAAGAATCAGCTGATAAGATGGATTCATCAGTATAGAAGTAGTATCTGTTGAATGCTCATCTTGGAAGATACATGTGGATGAACCACGTATTTGCTCAAAGGTGAATCATCACAAAACAATAACTAATGTCTACTGAAGAATAACTCTTCATGAGCTCCTGAGATGTTTTCAAGAAACGGATTAGGTCCACCCTTGACTTTCTCGGTTAAAGCTCATTCAGAATCTCTTCATGTAAAGAAGAAAGATTGATGGTCTATAATTCTGAATCTCAAATAAAGTCAGCTGAAGTTAGAAATCTGAAGAATTCAAACTCTTAGGAATAATTCAACATCTGAATCTTGAATGATATAGAAGTTAAAAGACTCAATGTAGGACTGAATATGGTTTTATTGAAAGCTATGCAGGAAACTGAAGGAATATTCAGGAAGAAGATTTTCATAGATTCAACAAGTCTCCATTTGATAAGTTTCTCAGAACCTTCATAGTCCAGAATTAGAAGATGCTAATTCTAACACTCAAGGTTTCTACCTAAAATCAAAAGGATCCAAGTTGCTGACGTCATCAGTTAACATTATTGTCAAAAGTAGATATACTGAGGACTGTTCTCAATCAAGTCAGACCATCATTGTGAGATCAAGTCTGAAGAAACAAGTAAGAAGATATTATGTGATGTCATAATCTCTCAATGGTTACTGTTATAGCCTTGAACTTAATGACCTTCTGAAAAGGCTTTATGGAAATATATTAAAGGTTCTGATTGGTCATTCTCAAGAATTGGATAAGTTTGTCTGAACATGAAAAGGGATAGGATAGATTGATTCTAGATCTTAAACCAGTATCAGAATTCAGAAAATAGTCATATTGTTCAGAAATTAGAATGGAAGCAATCCTTGAAGAATCCAAGAACCCAACAGGTCACTCTAAAGAAAGAAGAAGCAGACATGATGATCAGAAGTCCTGAGTCAGAATTGAATGCAAGATATAAAAATAGAAATTTCAGACTTTGTAAGGTATGATCTTCTCTATCTTAAATATTTAAACAATAATGCATGAATTTGGTTTGGTAGAAAGAAATAAATGATCTGAGATATTTTCGTCTTACAAGAAGACTTCTTTACTATGCGTGCACTCAAAAGTAAACATAATTATAATTACGCTTGTGTCAGCTACCACACCTCTACCCATAGGTATACGGCGACTTAAGCATATCATGTGTCTTGTCAGCTGACCGCTACAGCTATTCATAGCTCGTCTAGGAAATGATGACCTCGCGTGTTCCAAGCCTAATAAATAGTTATCATCCCTTAGTTCTCCTCCCAACATTACCTCCTTCCTAGAAAGAATCACTATCGAGTAGCTTAGAACTTCCTTCCTCAACTATCCGGCTTAAAAATGTCTTCGCATAATATCAGAGGAGAAACTGCAGACCTCGAAGTCCTAAAAGAATACACTCTAGACCTGAACCATCTATTTCAACTCAACAAAACAAGCATCTTTTCTGGTATTAAATTTCAGAACTGGGAAAATTATTTCTCCGTGCTTGTTGGACATGTCTTCCCTGAACTAGTGATTGAGTTTTGGGCAAACGCTCGGACACTAGAATATGATCTTGGTAAGAATGCTATCTTGTCTGTAGTTGCTGGCTGTCCAGTCTTGATCAATCCCCCCATCATAGCTAAAGCCATCAAGTGTGTCGAAGATGATGTGACTGTGGAAAGAAATATCAACAACCACAGCCTCAATAGGCATTTGCACGTCATTTTTGAAATAGAGGGGCATCCCACTCATCCTTGCACACTCACTACAATTGCTAAAGATTGGTACAAGCTTATGGTGACTAATTTAAGACCAAGAGAAAGAGGAGGAGGATGATTGTCAGACAAAGAGAGATTATTTATTTTATTTTTAGTATCTAGGATCAAAATAAATCTACCCCTTTCCATGTACAACCATCTAAGAGAAGAAACTAATCTGTCTAGGGAAGACACAGTTTACCAAATTCCCTACTGCAGGGTTATCTCCCATATTCTGGATCTTCAAGGAGTAGTTGGTCATTGTAGAAGAAATGGAATGACTGAGAAGATCCGTCCTGAGTTCTGTCAACCTATGACGTTCTTAGTCTAAGATAAGAAGTCAGTCCTTCTAGGATCATATGTTAATTTTGGTTCCTATCTGATTAAAATGGATATGTATCTTCTATCAAAATATTCCTAATTATGAAATTCCTCGCTCTCTTGAATTATTTGCTTGTGTTGATTAACTGACTGGAAATTAAATCGAGATAATTTAGCATCTCAATCAATCATAAGTGACTTTTAAAATTCACAAGAAAATTGTAAGGATCATCTAGAAAACATAAATCCCTTCTAGGACGAAATTAGGTGACTGTTACCACTCATGGTAATTAAGCCATGACCCTTGAAAGTATAATCTCCTTTAAGAAATTAATCCTTACACTTCTTTTCCCCAAGCTGCTTAGAGTTCTAGAAAAATCAACAGTTGCTCCTTCAAAACCTTCAAGACCTTACTCTAGTCATTCATCTATAAAACACCAAACTCTAAATCCCGGTGTTCACCTATTCAAATCTTAAGAAAATTATGCCTAGACACACTCTATCCTCTTCATTCTATCATCGTCAATGGCTTTTATCTCCCAAAATACTTAACCCCCATAACCACATAAATTCCAGTTGACCATCTCATCGTCTTGTCAGAAACAATTGTAAACTTCAATAATCTGAAATCAAATGGATGTGATATTACTCCCTCAGTGGAAACTCAAGGATGGAGTAATTATTTCAAGAGGTTGGAAGGACCAACCTATGGCAATCTGGTTAAGGATTTCTGGATCCACGCCAATATATCCAATACCCTCATTGTCTCCTTCGTTTTTTGTAAGAAAATTATCATATCTGAGAAGATTATTTCAGACCTTCTGATGCATGACAACAGTGGTGTAAGAATTACTGAGAACCAACTAAACCAAGAAAAATAGGCTAAGGTTCTGGCTAGTATTTTCAAAGAAAATGCTGTAGCTGATGCAGAGAACTCAATATTTTATAATCTAAAAGATTCTCTACAAGTATGGTTTAGAATCCTCCAAGGAAGTGTGTTTCACCATCTTTCCTCAAACCAACTCAACGACACTAAAAAATGTGTCCTATTTCTCCTTCTTAAGGGAATCAAGATGCATCTTCCGGCAATTCTCTTCAAACTTCTGAAGAAAGCTATACGAAACTCCAGAACAGGTTTTGTCACGGAGAACAGACATATTCCGTATGGAAGACTTATCTCTGACATCCTGGTGGAATTAGGAGTAGTTGATGATATTCTAATCAATGAAGGAGAATCAAGAAAGTTGCTTAAAAGCGCTGGAAAAATCCTCAGGTTTGAGAATCTTAAAAGAGAAAACTCCACTCTAGATAATACATCATTTAGAGAATTAACATTGACCCCAAGGGTTCATGTAGAAGGATTTCCAAACTTCTCCAAGCACAATCAAGCTGATGTAGGAAACTATCTAAAAAAATTTAAGGATGAAGACATCAGCATTTGGATTAACATGGAGAATATTACTGATGTACTTCAAGAGCTTTCAAATTGGAAGAAAGTGAGTAAGAAGCAGAAGGATACTGATGATGGAGAACCTTCATCAAAAAGATCAAAAATGGTGAATGATGCATTAACGTCTTTCAAGGATAATGTAATCTCAAGGATTCAAAGCTTAGTAGATGCTTCTAGTTCCTGTGCAGACTCCATGGAAATAAGAAATGTCTGGACTGAGTTCTATGAATGGATCTCAGAAGAGATTACAAAACACAAGAGACTGGAAATTTCTCAAGTAGAAGAAAAGTTGCATGTCTCAAGAACTGATGATTCTGAAAGTCTATTCTCATCTTCTTCATCAATTTTAGGCTCGTTTTAATCTAACCCATAAGAATCCAGTTCTATGAAGCCATAGATCTATATGGTTTAATCTATATTATATCTATGTTTTGAATTCCCTAGGATCTAAGATCAACCTATGAGCTATAGTCTATATCTATCTTATGGTTTTGTGCTAAATATTTTCATGAAAATGCTATCTCTAAAGATATTCTAACCTTTAAATAGTATCATTAAGTTCATGCTCATCACTGTTCTCAATTACATACTTAATGAATCTTGAGTATGCTTAAAGGGAAGATACTCTAAATCTCAATGGATAATCAAATGATTCCATCGAATTGTCATTCAATGAATATGTTATTTTTCAAGATGGTTATCACTAATAGCTGTTCATATCATGTATACTTAATGCTTAAATGCTCATATGATGTACTCATGATAAATATCTGATGTTTCTTACAAAGAAGAACTATACGCTTAAAATGCTCATAAGCTCTAACACCTTTTTGATGATGTCAAAAGGGGGGAGAAATATAATGATTTTGATTGGAAAAGAAGAATGCAGAACTCAAACAAAGTATTCATATAAATTGCATTACTACTAATGTTTATTGTTTGATGTATATCTGAGGAACTCTGAACAAGTTCACTAGGCATTCTAAGACAGGTCAAGAAATAAGAATCATGAACTGTCTGAAAGTCAAAGTTTACATCAGAAGTTGAAAGCTATCTGCGAATATGAGTCTCAGAACGTAAAGAATCAGAAAAAGGAAAACTCTGAAAGTCATGCTCATTCAGATGAACTATAAAGTCAAGCAATCAAGACAAAGTCTACATCTCAAGATGCTTCTCAGAAGAATTGTGCAAATCAGAAGTCAAAGAACTGTCTGAAGATCCGAATTGAAGATCCAAGAAGAAGTAGTTCTGATGTTTACTAGGAACCAATTTAAATGAAAATAATTTGGTACCAGACTAAATCAACAAATGGTAATCAGACTCAGTGTACACAAAGATTGGTATCAGAACTCATCAATTAGAGCAAAGCTGTAAATTATTATCAAAATACCTTCATTGGTATCATTTCAGCACACAAAGGAATTACCTTCAAGTGGCATGAGAAAAATTCCCTCACTAGGTATCAATCTCAACATACTCTGGTATAAGACTCAGCACATCACGTGGTATCAGACCGGAACCAAATCATGTGTACCAGATTCAGAATCAAGCGTTGATTGATCACTATAATTAAATCTTCAATTGGTATCTGATCAAAAATCAAGCCTTGATGAACCACTGAGTTGTGAATGTAACAAGGTTCTAAGATGAAGACCTGTGTTTAAAAGTTAAACTCTGAAAAAGTCATGATCTACATTGGTGATTAAAATCTTACCATCCTGAATTATGATTCTGAAGATCCCAATATCTGACTTATAGAAATTAGGGGAAGACTACCCTGAAGATCCAATTGCAAAATCTCAAATCTTCACAAAGTCTGAAACTCAGGGGGAGTTTTTCTTAAAAGTCAGTGGCTGTCTCTGAAAAATAGCGAGGCTATGTTATCAGATAAGAACTTATCTGTTTGTGCTAAAATGAATCTGCTGAAAAGCAGAAATGCTTCAGAAGTCTCTGAAGGTTACAAGCTCTGATACAACTTCAAAGGAACTGAGTTCTGAAAATCTGAATATGGAAGTTCTAATGAACTAGTCCAGATGCTGAAGACTCTCTGTTTTCTTAAATACAAGATAGAGAAGTATTCCTTTTCTATTCTTCGTTCTGGCAACTCAAGTTGTTATTATGTATGTCTTTGGATCATATAAGATTCTAGATGATCACAGATAAAACTTTGAGGATAACACATTCAGGGGGAGTTGTTGTTCTAGACTCTGAATATGTTCTGTTTGGTGATTACCTTGTATACAATGTTCAATCAAAATACTTGGTTTTGTCATCATCAAAAAAGGGGAGATTGTGAGAGCAAGAGTTATCTCTACAAGTCGATCTATGTTTTGATGATAACAATACGTATTTCTGAAAGAACCATTTTATGTCCTAACGTGTGTTGTGTGCAGATCATAATTATAGAAGCCATCAGATCCAACAAGCACCGGCCAGATGAGCGTAATTGATAATATGCGAAGTTACTATGTGTGACGCAAGTCGCAAGAAGCAAGAACGCTTCTGTATCTGATCGTGATAAGTCATATCCAAGGATGCCAATATTGCAGTTGCAATGCTCTTGTGGATGCTCTCTGAACGTGGTCGAGATTCTGAAGATTGCGAAGCTTCTGAAGAAGATAATCCTCTGGAGAACCGAAGTGCTGAAGACTCTCATGACTTGAAGTTCTGAAGGCGAAAGACCCTGAAGACCAAGTGCAGAAAGACTCTGAAGACTTATGTGTTCTGAAGATTAAGGTTCTGAAGAGCAAGTATTGAAGACTCTGAAGACAGATTCCTAATGGGCAAGCTCTGAAGTTTCGGAAGACTTGAAGAAGTAAAGGATAACGTGCTTAAAGACAAGTGCTGAAGTTCTGAAGACTGATTCCTAATGGACTTCTTTAAATGACTGAAGACTTGACATATTAGATATCCTGATAAAGAAGACTCTACTCATGCTTCATCAATTTACCATCAGAAGCCTCTGAAGTTTGGAAGTCAAATGTTACCGTTGTGAATGACTGTACACACTACCCAAGATCGATATATTCCAACACTTCTCCCACAGCAAAAAGGAGATGTGTCAATACAGCTAGTTATTACGCAACGTCTCTTCTCCAACAGCCAACGGTATTTCAACGGCTATATTTCTAATGGGCTATTTAAAGGGAAGAGTATTCGCTTTTGATTTATCGATTCATTCCATCAAAAGGTGAATTGATCAAGTCAATGTGTAAGATAGCAACAACGATGAGTTCTCGTTGTAACACTTAGAATATCCAATGTTGTCATCAATTTACACATGGCCATTGCTGTTGAAGCTCAAAGATAAAATCAACACAACAACAACAATTTGATACAAAAGCTATTGATGAACAAGATAACATCGAAAATCAATCAAGTTATCAACCACCTTCTCGTCAGTGTTACATTGAAGATCTGAAGCAAGGAGTTGTTGCTCAAAGCTTGCTCACCCAAGAAGACGAAGAAGAAGAAGATCTACAAGATATCAACAACTGTCAAATCATTATACATCTTAGTAGTTTCTTAGGATGGCAAGGAGCTGTTGCTCATATCTTGCTGTAACTCTGATGAGTTACTTTATACTTAAACTTAGGAGAATCTGCTTACAAGGAAGCACCTCACTCATCTCCAGTCTACTAATTCGACTTAAGAATTGAGATTCTTCTCATCAGTGCTACATTGGATCCCTGAACGGGCCACTGTTGATGGAAGCCTCAGGTAGATCATAGGTTGATCGAAATATTTGGGGAGACGGTGGCTGCTGGTCATCGTGAAATCTTGGCTAGAGATCTTGGGAGATCTTGGAACGTTGGATCAATGATAGTCATATCTCAAAGAGGATCATATATTGATCAGACTCTTGTGGGATCCCTGACGGAACTCATTGTGATACCTCCTATGAACGTTATATGCTGATTGGATCCCTGAACGGTTCATTGAGAGAGATGCCTCAGGGGATCATGAGGTGATCTGGGTACTTGAGATGACAATGACGCAAGTCATTGTGGGTTAGTCACAGTGCAGCTGTGCAGGTTGTTAGTCACCGGCTGTTGCCCGTGCATGTGTAATCGAGATTGATTATAGTGGATTAAGTCCTTGTGTTCAAGGCGAAATCACTTGAGGAGGGTGGACTGGATTAGCCTTTGTGGTGAACCTAGATATATCGTGTGTTCTTTACTCTTATGCTTAATGTCTTTACTTATCCTTCTATATTGAGTATCAGAACCTCACATAAACAAGTCAGAACCTTGCAGCTTAACTCTGATAAGCTTCCGCACTGCAAGTTCTGAGAGATGTAGTTTATGTTCATACTCTTGTTGGTTCTCACAAGCATAGCAAGTCTGAACGTAACTTCGCCAGTCAGAGTCTTTCAACGAACTCTGATGTTATCCTAAGCGCTTTAACAACAAGAAGCGAAAAGTTGTTAAAAGAGTAAATACACAATTCAAACCCCCCCTTTCTTGTGTCTTTCTCGCAGCTTCACCGATGAACTCATTAACATTGACTCTCTTGGAGAGAAAAATCAATGTGTTGCTGAGAGTCTTTGGTTGTGAGGCTTTCTCTGGGGATTTTTCCTTAATCCGAGAAAGCGGAGATATCATCTTCAATGGCGAAGAGTGACATTCGTCGAATGCCTTCTGGTCTTTCAGAGGTTCATGTTATCAAAGTGGTCGAGGACCAACTTCATCCAAGAAATAAACTAGGGAGAGATTGCTTAGATGATTCGCTTCCTGACGAGGAAAGAACTGACAACTCGATTGAGAGGACTTTTATCACGAAGGGATAAGACTGACTAGAGGGATATTGATGCAATATGAATATGAAAGTAAATCAATAATGCATGATGTCTGTATGTTTATGCTGGCAAAAATGACGCGAAATACAGACTAATAGATGAACACGACTGGATACTCGGCCACTACAGGGGATGGAAAGTATCATCTGGTCCAAAAATAGCAATTCTGCCTTGCTTAGGAGAGATAGTCCCTGGGGGGAACAACCGTTGGTCGGGCTTAGGAGATAAGAACTCTGTCGGGGATGTCAGACAGAATATTCGCATCTGACACAACTGATCCTTCATTCAGGCGCACTGGCTTAGAAGGAGTACTTTGATTCTGTACTTTGAAGCTCGATTACTTCTGGAGAAGCGATCGATGTTCTTTCGATGTTCAACGGTCAAAAGAAATTGCCATCTTTATTTTAAAAGCAGAAAAAAGTTTTACAAGTAAATTCATTTTTGTTTTATTTCAAGAATTGTTGATCATATTAAAACATCATTCTTTAAAGCTAAAACAAATGAGAATTGCAAAAAAAGCACTAGGGCTCAAAATTCATTGATAGGATGGAGATCAGCCAAACACGTGATTCCGTGGAGTATTTACAAAGTTTAGAAAATGGTAATTTAAGGGAAAAGGGCTATACTGAAACACAACGACCACTATCCTTCTACCAACTTTGAATTCGGGACATCCTGAGCTTCTGTCAAAGATGACCTTGACTGGAATTTTCCTGATGGATGTCATTACTGCTACTGAGGGATTTGCCCATTTGTTGGACGTAGTTACTTGCCATGAATCCCTAACTTTTGCCTGGATTGTACTTTGAGATTTTCAATCCACCGGGATGATTTTTTATTATGTCTCTAATTTTTGCCTGGACTGCCCTTTCGGGTTTTCAATCCACCGAGATGTTTTTTTTTTAGTTTAGGCGAAGTATTTCTTGACTACATCAACATTCGTGGGATAGGCAAACTCTTATCCGTCCATGGTTGCGAGTCTCAAGGCGCCGCCTGAGAAAGCTTTCTTGACCACATATGGGCCATCGTAATTCGGAGTCCATTTGCCCCGGGAATCAGTGAGAAATGATTGTATCTTCTTGAGCACGAGATCTCCTTTCCTGAAGACACGAGGTCAGACCTTTTTGTCAAACGCCTTCTTCATTCTTTGCTGATACAACTGACCATGGCTTAGTGCTGTTATTCACTTTTCTTCGATCAGGTTTAATTCGTCGTGTCTTCTTTAACACCATTCAGCTTTTGTTAGCTTAGCTTTCATCAATACCCGGATTGATGGGATCTCTACTTCTATGGGAAGCACTGCTGCCATGCCATATACCAGAGAGAAAGGGGTTGCCCCTGTTGAAGTGCGGACAGATGTGCGGTAACCGTGAAGAGCAAAGGGTAGCATCTCGTGCCAATCTTTGTAGGTTACGACCATCTTCTGAACAATCCTCTTGATGTTCTTGTTAGCTGCTTCTACCGCCCCGTTTGATGACACTGAATTTCACCGTATTTTTGACTCCGATTTCGCATGCATTCTTAGTTTTTTAATGTCATTTTATTATGTTATTATTATGTTTTTCTTTGTTTTCAAGTTTTTAGTCTAATCGGAGCACCGAGCGAGAAAAGGAGCGAAAAAGGAGCCGAAATGAGCTAAAATAGAGAAAATCAGCATATTTGCACTTATGGCATCCACTCTGGCGGCCGCCACAGGGTCTTCCATAACGTGGCCATGTCTCAAACTCCTCCCAACTGTTTTTCCCCACGATCTCCAACTGCCCAAGCAATTTTACACTCATGGCGGGCGCCATGGTGTTGTGGCGGGCGCCACAAGAGCAAAACAAGTTCCCGCCCAAATTCAAATGCTAGGGGCATCCTTGTCTTTTCCACATGTTTCCTTGCCTATAAATAGGACTTTATATTTTCGTTTTTCTTCATCCAAGTTCAGTTGTTCATAAGCATATATCAGTGTAATAGTGGTAATCGCTTCACATCGAGGTGTTACTACATTCGAGAGATCGAGTCTGTAAGAGCCTGTGAGATTGAGTCTTTGAGCACTCTGGAAGGAAGTTAATCCTGCCGCCATTTTACTTTCAGTTCGCATTTTATTCAACCACTCCGATTGGAGCAGGTTTTTATTACTTTACCTTTTGTCAACTTTATTTCTTGCACTGTCTTTTAATTTCATTTATTTTCCGCACTCGCATTACTTTCATTTACTTTCCGCACTCGCATTACTTTCATTTACTTTCCGCACTCGCACTACTTTCATTTACTTTCCGCACTCGCACTTAAATACCTTTTTTATGAAAAATCTAAAAATGAACTTTTACTTTACCATGTCTGGCTAATTTTATAAAGGTTAGAATGTGAAGATCATAACTGAACCGATAATCTGTACAATTGTTAATGGAAACACTTAAGGGCTATTTTAACTTTCAATATAAGTTTTCCTGTTCTTAAATTCCGTTGGGTAAGATCGAAAGCCGTCCAACGCCTATCTAAACTTAATTGTTTTTAAACTATTTCAAAAACAGCGAAAGCGCTTTGTTTAGTTTATTAGGAGTTTTTAATTTAAAAGGAAAAGAGATTTTAAAACCATTTTCGGACGCGTTAAGAAGTTTAAAGTCTGGTTCGTAAGAACCTCTTTTTTTTAGAAAATCCAGGTTAAAATACTTTTCAACTTGGTCAAGATACTATATTTCTTAAAAATAGGTTTACTACTCTAACGCAATGCGCGCCTTTTTATCCGTGACAATAAGAGGGTTTGATTAGGGGGTACAACTCGGTTCTGAGTACGCGAAAGCGACAGTTCCTGTCAAATTAGTTCTTTTCAAAGTAGAAAACATTGCCCATAAGTAGTTCTATTAGCAAGTACTTGGATTATCAATTGGTTGTGTGAATTGCATTCGAACCTGTCTTTATCAATTAATTTTAATTACTTTATTTACTACCGTGCACTCTTCAAAACTACTATTTTCAATCACCTTAGATACACACCTTAACAATAGATAGCGATAGATTGACACTTGGTCTCTGTGGATACGATAATCCTTTATATTACTCTGACGCGTTCGTACACTTGCGAAAAAAATACGCATCAAGTTTTTGGCGCCGTTGCCGGGGACCAATTTCGTCAAATTTCGTACCCTGTTGTTATACCGTTTAGACTAAGGAAGTTACCCGCCGGTCAATGCGAAAAACTCGTAGTACCGGAAGTTTAGTAGACCCTCTAGCTGAACCAGAACGTTACGCTCCCGCACATTTATATTTCCGTAAACTTAGGAAAGCTATGGCCGAAGATCAAAATCAAAGACCTCTTAAGGATTTCGCCCAACCATCCAACGAGGAACCTAGTTCTAGTATAGTAAATCCAGCCATACCAGCTAACAATTTTGAACTTAAACCATCCCTGCTGCAGTTAGTACAACAGAGACAATTCGCAGGTCTTGCTACAGAGAACCCAAACCAACATTTGTAAAACTTTCTCCAACTAGCAGACACCTTTAAAACCAATGGAGCCCCTCCTGAGGTGATTCGCTTAAGATTATTTCCTTTTTCCCTCAGAGATAAGGCCCTATCTTGGTTAGATTCCCTTCCACCAAATTCCATAACAAGTTGGGAAGACCTTAGAAAAGTATTCCTTGCCAGATATTTTCCCCCGAGTAAGACCGCTGTTCTTCGAAACCAAATAACTAGATTTACCCAAAACCAAGGAGAATCGTTGTTCGAAGCCTGGGAGAGATATAAAGAGCTGTTAAGAGCATGCCCACATCATGGTTTAGAAAATTGGTTAATCATTCAAACCTTCTATAATGGACTTCATTATAACACTAAGATGACCATCGACGCCGCCGCAGGTGGCGCACTGATGAACAAGCCTTACCCTGAAGCTAGTGCCCTTATCGAAGATATGGCCCAAAACCATCAATCATGGGGAGTAGAACGAGCGACAGTGGAAAAGAAGGAAGCCCAAGGAGGAATACATGAGTTAAGCTCTATAGACATGATGTAAGCTAAAATGGACGCATTAGCCCTAAAAGTTGAGCATATGTGTACAACCCCGAATACTGCAGCCGCAGTTTCGTCAGATTGTGAGATATGTGGGACGAAAGGACACCAATCCGCAGAATGCAGTCTGTTAAACGAGACCAGCTCTGAACAAGTGAACTACACCCAAGGGAACCCATTTTCAAATACCTATAACCCTGGATGGAGGAATCACCCAAACTTTTCCTATAAGAATAATAACCCTATCCAAAATACTGCCCCTCCGACACAATCAAGTTATCAAGCCCCAAGATCAAATCAACCTGTACCACCAAAACCGAGCCTTGAGAAAATCGTGGATAATTTTGTCGCTGCTCAAATCCAACAAAACAAGGAGTTCATGAACCAAAACGTTCATGTTAACGAACTAATTACCCAGTTAGGAACCAAGGTTGACCAAATAATCACTCACAATAAGATGCTTGAAACCCAAATCTCGCAGGTAGCTTTAAACCAAGCCCCTCAGACCACACCTGGAGGACAATTCCCTGGACAACCTCAACAAAACCCGAAAGGACAAGCAAATGCCATTACCCTACGAAGTGGGACCGCTTATGATGAACCTTGTAACCCAAGGTTGAGTGATCCCAAAACTTCTAAGGAAGATGACAACATCCCAGATAAAAAGAAGAAACCAGAGGAATCTGTAAACCAGGAAAGTCAAGAAAAAGGAGAAGAACCCAAAGACAAAACCTATATACCACCCCCGCCATACAAACCACCAATACCATATCCGCAAAGACTTAAACAAACCCAGATCAATAATCAGTATCAAAAATTCATTAAAGTTATAGAAAAACTTCACGTAGAAATCCCGTTCACAGAAGCCATTACCCAAATACCATCCTACGCAAAGTTTCTCAAAGACATCCTTACCAATAAACGTAGACTTGATGATCCGAAACCCTTGGAATGTAATTCTATTGCCCAAAATAAATTAGCAAAAAAGGATAAAGATCCTGGAAACTTTTTCATTCCTTGTATTTTGGGGAGTCATGTCATCGAAAAAGCTTTTCTAGACTTAGGAGCTAGTGTGAGCTTAATGCCCTTAGCGGTTTGCGAAAGGTTAAATTTAGGAGAGTTGCAACCTACCAAGATGTCACTTCAATTAGCCGATAGATCTGTTAAATATCCGATAGGAATACTTGAAGACGTCCCTGTTAGGATAGGTCAGCTGTTTATCCCTACTGATTTTGTTGTCATAGACATTAAAGAAGATGATGACATACCAATTCTTCTAGGTAGACCATTCTTATCGACTGCTGGAGCCATAATAGATGTCAAAAAGGGGAAGCTAACCTTTGAGGTAGGGAACGAGAAGATAGAATTTATACTTTCAAAATTTCTTATGGCACCTGTGATAGGAGACGCGTGTTATGCAATAGATATCATTGATGAATGTGTTAGGGAGTTAGAGCAAGAAGAAGTCATTGAAACAATTAAGCTGCCATCAACTCTTATTTTGGAAGATGACAATTATAAGAAACCCTACATCGATGATAACCTTTATGAATGTTTATCCCTTACCCCAGATCCTATGCCTTGCCCTATTAAACCAGCCTTGGAACTTAAGGAACTGCCTAAGAACCTGAGATATGAGTTTCTTGATGAAGAAATGAATCGTCCGGTTATAGTTAGTGCTGCCTTGAGACAAAAAGAAACAGATCAACTCTTGGACGTTTTACGAAGATATCCCTCAGCCTTAGGATATAATATCTCTGATCTGAAAGGTATAAGTCCATCCGTATGCATGCATCGGATTTCGCTCGAAGCAGATTCAAAACCTTCCAGACAACACCAGAGAAGGATAAACCCTATACTGAGTGATGTTGTCAAGAAGGAAGTTCTGAAGTTGCTAGAAGCAGGTATAATATATCAGATCTCGGACAGTAAGTGGGTGAGCCCTGTGCATGTGGTACCCAAGAAGGGAGGCATCACAGTTGTTCAAAATGAGAAAGGTGAACAAATAGCAAAGCGGATAGAAGGAGGTTGGCGTATGTGCATAGACTATAGAAAGTTAAATAAAGCAACTAGGAAGGATCATTTCCCTTTACCATTCATAGACCAGATGTTAGAACGTCTTGCCAGACATTCTTACTTCTGCTATCTAGACGGGTATTCGGGATTCTTCCAAATACCTATACATCCAGAAGATCAAGAAAAAACTACCTTTACATGCCCTTTTGGAACTTTTGCCTACAGACGAATGCCTTTTGGACTCTGTAATGCCCCTGCTACTTTCCAATGTTGCATGATGTCAATCTTTGCAGATTATCTAGATGGAATCATGGAAGTATTTATGGATGATTTCTCGGTTTGCGGTTTTGATTTCCAAAATTGTCTTATCAACCTCGAGAAAATCCTGGAAAGATGTGTGGAGGTGAACCTTGTACTGAATTGGGAAAAATGCCATTTCATGGTGACTGAAGGAATTGTTTTAGGACATATAATCTCCGAAAGAGGTATAGAGGTAGATAAAGCAAAAATAGAAGTTATAGAGAACCTAAAACCACCCAAGACTATCAGGGAAGTTAGAAGTTTCCTTGGACACGCTGGATTCTACCGCCGTTTCATCAAGGACTTCTCCAAAATAACAAAACCTTTAACTGGCCTGTTAATGAAAGATGCCGAATTCATCTTTGATGAAAAATGCAATGAAGCATTCAACCTTTTGAAGCAAGCATTGATTTCAGCACCCATTATGAAACCCCCTAATTGGTCTGAACCGTTTGAGATAATGTGTGACGCCAGTGATTATACTCTAGGAGCCGTTCTAGGTCAGAGAAAATATAAAAGATTACATGTAATATATTATGCCAGTAGAACCCTAGACGCCGCCCAGCTCAATTACGCAACAACCGAGAAAGAACTCCTAGCGGTAGTTTTCGCTATAGACAAATTTAGATCATATCTAGTAGGAGCCAAAATTATAGTTTACACCGATCATGCTGCCATCCGTTACCTACTAAGTAAAAAAGATGCTAAACCCAGGTTACTTCGATGGATTTTGTTGCTACAAGAGTTCGACTTAGATATCCGAGATAAAAAAGGCACAGAAAATGTAGTAGCCGATCACCTATCTAGGCTAGAATACCTGAATCCTGAATTAGTACCCATAAATGATGATTTTGCCTATGATAGACTGATAGCCCAGTTGGAAACCATTGAAGATAAAAAACCAGACCCTCATGAGCACTTTCAAAAATCCTTAGCTGTAAGTAACGTGCCCTGGTACGCTGATTTTGTTAATTACCTAGCTGCTGATATCATACCCCCTGATCTCGATTACCATAAGAAGAAGAAGTTCTTAAGTGATGTTAGAAACTTCTATTGGGACGAGCCACTTCTTTTCAAGAGAGGTAAAGATGGCATTTTCCGCCGTTGCGTTCCAGAAGACGAGGTAGAAAGTATAATTCAGCATTGTCACTCTGCGCCTTATGGTGGACATGCAAGCACCTCTAAGACCTACGCCAAGATTCTTCAAGCTGGCCTATTCTGGCCTACCATGTGGCGTGATGTCCATGCTTACATTGTCAAATGTGATAGATGCCAACGCACAGGAAATATTTCAAGACGCGACGAAATGCCTTTAAGAAACATCCAAGAAGTAGAACTCTTCGACGTATGGGGTATAGATTTCATGGGACCATTCCCACCATCTTTAGGAAACAAGTATATCTTAGTTGCAGTAGACTACGTGTCTAAATGGATTGAAGCGATAACTGCACCCACAAACGACACTAGAGTAGTGATTAAATTATTTAAAAATTATATATTCCCCAGATTTGGAACACCCCGTTTAGTTATAAGTGATGGAGGATCTCACTTCATATCAAGAATATTTGATAAGCTTTTAAGCAAGTATGGAGTTAAGCATAGAGTAGCAACACCATATCACCCACAAACTAGTGGCCAAGTGGAAGTATCTAATAGGGAGATTAAACAAATATTAGAAAAAACTGTCTCTGTATCCAGAAAAGATTGGTCGCAAAAGCTTCAAGAGGCTTTATGGGCCTACAGAACCGCTTTCAAAACCCCTATAGGAACAACCCCCTACCAACTAGTCTATGGAAAATCTTGTCATTTACCTTTTGAGTTAGAGCATAAGGCCTATTGGGCCATTAAAACTTTGAATTTGGATTACCTAACTGCTGGTGAGAAACGTATCCTTGACATCCACAAATTGGAAGAACTCAGACAGCAAGCCTACGAGAATGCCATAATATACAAAGAAAGAACAAAAGCTTGGCACGACAAAAGAATCGTAAGAAAAGACTTCAACTTAGGCGACCCTGTTCTCCTGTTCAATTCTAGGCTACGGCTCTTCCCAGGAAAGCTCCGTTCAAGATGGACTGGCCCCTTCAAAGTATCAAAAATTCTAAGGTCTGGAGCTGTTGAAATAAAAAACGAGACATGTAAACCATTCATCGTCAATGGACAAAGACTGAAGCTCTACGAAGGAGGAAACATTCCAACAACCTACTCCAGCCACACTCTAAGTGATCCACCAATCCCGACAAGAGATGTATAAGTTCCAGTCGTCAAGCTAAAGACGTTAAACAAGCACTGCATGGGAGGCAACCCATGATTTTCTTACCTTATTTACTTTTTCTACATTTTGTTTTATTTTATTTCTTGTTATATTTTGTCAGGACTAATGTTTGAAATGTTTGTGTTTTACAGGACCTTCTTCCTAACTCTGTGCAGAATGCAGAATTTTGACGACATGCATGTGACTTTCAGGAATGACGCCCAGAGAGAGCGTTACTTTGTCCACTTCAGGCGTACTATGGCACCTACGAGGTGCCTATATCAGGCTTGCATGGAGGCTTTAGGCATTGAGCCTAGTGTCAGATTCTTATGCCACCAGCTTCAATGGGACCAGTTCGACAACCTGAACAACACCTATAGGAACCTCACTTTGGAGTTCCTCAGCTCGTTTTCTTATGACCCCTGGGCCGGACCAGATGGATGTGCTATTTTTAGGTTATTTGGGACTGAGTACTCCTTCACTCATAAGGAGTTTGGTGATTTATTAGGTTTTTAGACGACCCCTGATGCTATTCCTGAGACACCTATGGGATACTTTCTGAGTAGGGAAGTGGTGAAGTTCTGGAGTGATATCTCTGGTGGAGGGAGTCAGGATCCTTCCACCCAGTTCTCACATGTTATCCACAACCCTGCATTGAGGTATTTTCAGATGATCATAGCACACTCTTTCTTTGGATTGCCAGATGCTGAGACCTTGCTTAGTGAGAAGGAGATCTTTCTACTGTTTTGTGCGACCCAATCACGTCCTGTGGCATGTGGAAATTTCTGCTGAAAGGTCTTAGCAGTATTGCCAGGTCATCAGTAGGTATTATTCATGTGGGAGGTATTGTTACCCAGATTGCTGCTGCTTTAGGCCTATCGCGTAAGTTGTTACATCTCAGGGTTTTCAGTGAATACACCACCATGGACGTTGATTTCTGCCTAGACAGAGGGTTGATAAGGAGGGCCTCTGCAAACCCCAACCAGTTCAGATTGTTGATCGACAACGAGGCTGTTCATTTCTTTTTGCTGCCTGATCCGATGATGACCAGTGTTCATGACCCAGCTAATTGGAGATATGCTTTGAAGGGTTATGGAGAGACTATTGAGGAGCCTAGATCGCCTCCTATTGCTGAGTACACCCCTACACCTCCGTCTCCCAAAATCACTGTATTATCTAATAATTTGTCTTTGCAGCCACCCGATTTATACACCCAGGTTGTTTAGCTCTGCAGAGAGACTGCCAAGCTCAAACAGGAGGTAGCTGATCTTGCTTTGCAGATTGAGGTATCTGATCTCACTCATGCTACTGAGGCAGACTCTTTATACCAGGAGATCGGAGAGCTTCGTCGCGAGATCGGTGAGCTTCGTGGATCCAGCCAGGCAGAGGAGCCAGCTGATTGATCATATTGCCCTGACTTACTACTCTATTATTTAGTATTCAGTATTTCTGCGTTTTCTTTACATTTTAGCATATCTGGACACATTTCGTATTTTCGCATTTCCTATATTTCCTATGTACTTTGATTTTATATATATATATATATTATGTGTGTTTTCATTTTTCCTTTTATATATATATATCCAATAATAATTTTATTTTTCTTAATATTTGATTTTTATTTCCACAAAAATTGTGCAAGACCCGTGTTGAAGAGGAAAACAAATGAGAACGCTATCGGGACCCCCAAGACGCAAAAGGTAAGACAGGCCCATTCCAAAATTCAAAATTTTGGCCCAGGTCCGAAAATGACCTTATGGCGCCCGCCATAGCCTTATGGCGCCCGCCACGGCGTCCTGGTAAATACGGGGGAGAACTTCATCTTCCACCATTTTTGAACCTCTAAACTCCCAAAACCCATTTTTCTCCTCTTCCAAAACTCCATTAAAACCCATAAAAGCTCCCACCTTTATTTAATACCCACTATCCATTAACCCTTTCAAACTTCCATTTGAAATTCCACCAATTAAATTCTATAAAAATCTCACCTTTACCAACTTATATTTAAACCTATCTTCACTATCTTCAAATCAATTCAAGGAGCAAGCTATGGAGTTCGAAGGATATATTTTGCGAGAAGGAAAACCCGGGGATAGGCAGAGGAGGAATATTCAAAGGCTTCAAGGTCGAGAAATTCTCTCGACGAGGTACGTGGACGACAACTGTCTCTATACCTTGGGTATTTATCATAGTGTTTATCATTTACTTGATTTTTTGGGACTACACTCTATTTTTGAAAACCGAGAACCAACCTTTGAGAAACTGACAGTTGAGTTTTTAAGTTCTTTGATCTACACTGTCCACCCCAACACTGCTAGCACAGTCGGTACTGTCCAATTTAGAATGTTTGGAATAGAATATAAGTACAGTACCGACGAACTAACAAGTCTGTTAGGGATTCCTCTTTGGGAAGGTGCTATCTGTGAGACCCCTTTGGATGACGGATGGTCGGTCGATGCATTTCCTTTTTGGCAGAGATTGTCAAATAATTTAATAACTTCTTTTGAAGGAATTCTCGCATCGACCATCCACAACCCGGCCATCAGAGTTTTTAGATACCTGTTGGCATGTACTATTTTTGGCCGGGATAATCCAAATAAGGTTAATGCTAAAGAGCTTCAGTTTTTACAAGGAAGTCTCACAAATAGAAGAATCAATCCGGTCCCGTTTATGCTTTCTCACATGTCTGTCACTATTAATAAAGCAGGACCGATTGTTTTTGGAGGACTGATTACGTCTATTGCTCGGGCCCTTAACCTGAACAATGAGATAGCCACACTAGAGCCCTTAACTCCTCGCACGATCAACCTAAAATTTCTAAAAGATATGAAATTGTGCCGAGCGAGAAGAGAGGGTGGTTTTGTATTGATGATCCATGGTGTAGCTATCCCATCTGTTGCCTTGCCCTGCAGTAGACGTACCGATGTACGTAATGAAAGGAACTGGACCTATGATTTAAATGCTCCACCTGTTCTAGGTCCACTTCCTCCTAATATTCCTGATACGGAGGGACACGACACTGACGAAGAATTTGAGCGGAGAGATCAGTCTCCCATACCTCATGTGTCCCCCCATCATCCTTCACCACCACACACCGCACCCTCTTCCTCTAACCCTTTTGCAGGTTCAGTCCCTGGATCCTATGTCACTGAGGAGATGTGGCGTGACCTTATGGCTAGAGAAGAAAGGCGAGATGACCTTCTCTCTACCATTCAGCAACAACTGACGGATAATATGAGCTTCATGGAAGAATCACGACGGAGGACAGATCGATCCTTCGAGTCCGTTTCTCGCACCTTGCTTGCGATCACAGACGAGCAATCCCGTCAGCAGGACTTCAACCGCCGACATTACCAGCTTATGGAGGCTACTCAAGGTTCCGTTCTAGGTAACCTTCGACTGGTCAGAGATGCCCAGGCGGCCTTATCAGTCCGATTAGACCGGATAGACCAGCATCGTAGCCGATCCCGTCGTCCCAGGCATTTCCAGCAGGACGACGAGGGCACCAGTGGTCCACATCAGTAGTTTTACAGGTTACTCTCCTTATCTTATTTCGAAACATTGGGGACAATGTTCGATTTAAGTGTGGGAGGGGATTTTATTGCTTTTTATTTCCATTTTTAGTTAGTTGTTTATTTCTTGTTTTTGTCTATGTCTTTTTTCTAGAAAATGCATGAGTCTGACAAGTCACCAGTACAGTGTATCCCCAGTGCACCCTCATTTTTCCCCATTTCTTTAGCCCTACAAAAATTTTTTTGCAAAAAGAAAACATTGTTGTTCTACACGTTTTTTGGGCTTTAAGACAGGTTTGGATTAGGATGTGGTGACTTAGGTGAACTTTTTGAAACATTAGTATCGTTTTAGCACCGTAGACTTCACGAATATAGGAATCATTCCAAAACCCCATGTACCATGGCCTTAATTATCATTTCCAAATTTGTCCTAAGTAGTTTATTTCAGCAGTCAGCTCCGGCCTAAGCATGTTCTACGTAGGGGACTGATGAACATAAGTGAATGATCCAGTTAATTAAATAAAGAAAAAGGCAAACTCCGGATAGATGGCCCTCACAAGGTCGTTTAAACCAAAAAGTTGAATTGTTGCCAAAATATATATATATATATATATATATAATTTTAGCTCACCCATTGTTAGTTGGTTCAGAGGTATCTGGCGCTGAACTCGGTAGGGCGGATTACGATCCGATCCCCCACAACTGCATTTGGGTTAAATAAAAGGGTTTACACAGTCTTATGTGTCAGAAACCCTATGTTTTGGATCAGAATCACTAACAGGTCACTCTACTATGAAACATGTACGGATAACGGGCTTAATGTGATTGCGCCTGAATGAAAAGGACCCAAAAAGAGATGAAGAGGTAGGCCTAGTTATTGTGGGATGATACGGTTGATTAATATAAGAATGAAGTTTATGTCCGCCTCTGCGGATAAGTGTCATTACGATACCCTTGGTTCACTTAGTACCTGTCACTGCATCCTGACTTGAACTTAGAAGCCCTTTTTGCCCGAATCACGTGTCAGCACTAGTTTTCTTACTTTGAGCTTTAAATGTTTTGCTTGAGGACAAGCAAAGGTCTAAGTGTGGGAGAATTTGATGACACTGAATTTCACCGTATTTTTGACTCCGATTTCGCATGCATTCTTAGTTTTTTAATGTCATTTTATTATGTTATTATTATGTTTTTCTTTGTTTTCAAGTTTTTAGTGTAATCGGAGCACCGAGCGAGAAAAGGAGCGAAAAAGGAGCCGAAATGAGCTAAAATAGAGAAAATCAGCATATTTGCACTTATGGCATCCACTCTGGCGGCCGCCACAGGGTCTTCCATAACGTGGCCATGTCTCAAACTCCTCCCAACTGTTTTTCCCCACGATCTCCAACTGCCCAAGCAATTTTACACTCATGGCGGGCGCCATGGTGTTGTGGCGGGCGCCACAAGAGCAAAACAAGTTCCCGCCCAAATTCAAATGCTAGGGGCATCCTTGTCTTTTCCACATGTTTCCTTGCCTATAAATAGGACTTTAGATTTTCGTTTTTCTTCATCCAAGTTCAGTTGTTCATAAGCATATATCAGTGTAATAGTGGTAATCGCTTCACATCGAGGTGTTACTACATTCGAGAGATCGAGTCTGTAAGAGCCTGTGAGATTGAGTCTTTGAGCACTCTGGAAGGAAGTTAATCCTGCCGCCATTTTACTTTCAGTTCGCATTTTATTCAACCACTCCGATTGGAGCAGGTTTTTATTACTTTACCTTTTGTCAACTTTATTTCTTGCACTGTCTTTTAATTTCATTTATTTTCCGCACTCGCATTACTTTCATTTACTTTCCGCACTCGCATTACTTTCATTTACTTTCCGCACTCGCACTACTTTCATTTACTTTCCGCACTCGCACTTAAATACCTTTTTTATGAAAAATCTAAAAATGAACTTTTACTTTACCATGTCTGGCTAATTTTATAAAGGTTAGAATGTGAAGATCATAACTGAACCGATAATCTGTACAATTGTTAGTGGAAACACTTAAGGGCTATTTTAACTTTCAATATAAGTTTTCCTGTTCTTAAATTCCGTTGGGTAAGATCGAAAGCCGTCCAACGCCTATCTAAACTTAATTGTTTTTAAACTATTTCAAAAACAGCGAAAGCGCTTTGTTTAGTTTATTAGGAGTTTTTAATTTAAAAGGAAAAGAGATTTTAAAACCATTTTCGGACGCGTTAAGAAGTTTAAAGTCTGGTTCGTAAGAACCTCTTTTTTTTAGAAAATCCAGGTTAAAATACTTTTCAACTTGGTCAAGATACTATATTTCTTAAAAATAGGTTTACTACTCTAACGCAATGCGCGCCTTTTTATCCGTGACAATAAGAGGGTTTGATTAGGGGGTACAACTCGGTTCTGAGTACGCGAAAGCGATAGTTCCTGTCAAATTAGTTCTTTTCAAAGTAGAAAACATTGCCCGTAAGTAGTTCTATTAGCAAGTACTTGGATTATCAATTGGTTGTGTGAATTGCATTCGAACCTGTCTTTATCAATTAATTTTAATTACTTTATTTACTACCGTGCACTCTTCAAAACTACTATTTTCAATCACCTTAGATACACACCTTAACAATAGATAGCGATAGATTGACACTTGGTCTCTGTGGATACGATAATCTTTTATATTACTCTGACGCGTTCGTACACTTGCGAAAAAAATATGCATCACCGTTCATCTTAGGCTGGTAGGGAGATGAGTTATGGTGTTCGATCTTGAACTCAGCACATAACTCTTTCATCATCTTATTGTTCAAGTTGGATCCATTATTCGTAATGATCTGGCTAGGAACACCATAACGGCAGATGGTGTTGTTTTTGAGAAATCGGACCACCACTTGTCGGGTTACATTGGCGTACGATGCTGCTTCGACCCAATTGGTGAAGTAGTCAATGGCTACCAGGATGAACCGATGTCCGTTTGAAGCTTTGGGTTCAATTATGCCAATCATGTCGATTCCCCATATGGAAAAAGGCCATGGGGAAGAGAGAAATTTGAGATACGTTGGCGGTACATGGATTTTGTTTGAGTATATCTGACACTTGTGACACCTCCTCATGAACTTGTAGCAGTCGGATTCCATGGTTAACTAGTAGTACCATGCTCCCATAATTTTTCTCGCCATTGTGTGTCCATTGGCATGAGTGCCAAAGGATCCTTCGTGAATTTCCTTTATCAGCATGTTTGCTTCTGGTCTGTCTATGCATCGGAGCAAGACCATGTCAAAGTTTCTCTTATAGAGTGTATCACCGCTCAGAAAGAAGTTGCCAGCCAGTCTTCTAAGAGTTTTCCTGTCTTTTCTTAGTGCCCTAGGTGGGTACTCTTGTTTCTGAAGAAAGCATTTGATATCGTGATACCAAGGTTTGTCGTCTATGACTGCTACAATTGAGAAGATGTAAGTGGGCCGTTCTAGGCGCATTATGTCAATCTTAGGTATGTCGTTCCATTGACCTACACTAATCATGGAAGAGAGAGTGGCTAATGCATCAGCCATGTGATTCTCTTCACGAGGGATATGATGAAACTCGATTCTGTTGAAGAATGGTAACAACCTTCTCGTGTAGTCTTTGTAAGGAATTACCCTTGATTGGTATAAGTTCCAATCTCCTTTGATCGATTGATAACCAGGGATGAGTCTCCATACACATCCAAGTTATTGATCCTTAAGTCGATCACTTCTTCGAGACCCATGATACAAGCTTCGTATTCGGCCTCGTTGTTTGTACACTTGAATGTCAGTCTGGTGGTGAAAGGAATATGGGTACCCTGAGGTGTTATGATGATTTCCCTAATTCCGTTTCCGAAATGATTTACAGCTCCATCAAAGATTAGTCCCCATTGGGAACCTGGTTCTGGCCCTTCACTGGGTAGCGGTTCATCGCAATCTTTCATTTTCAAGTACATAACATCTTCGTCTGGGAAGTCAAATCCCACTGATTCTTGATCGTCAATCGGTTGATAAGCCAAATGATCGGCTAAAACACTTCCTTTAACGGCCTTCTGAGCATGGTACTCTATGTCGTATTCTGATAACAACATCTGCCAACGGGCAATCCTTCCCGTGAGAGCAGCTTTTCAAAGACATACTTGATTAGATCCATTTATGAGACTAACCAAGTAGTGTGACAAATCATATACTGGCGAAGACATTTGGCTGCCCAAGCCAGCAAGTTTTTTCAAGCATAGTGTATCGAGTTTCACAGTCAGTAAACTTCTTGCTCGGATAGTAGATGGCAGACTCTTTCATTTTCGTTTCGTCTTATTGACCAAGTACACAGCCCATCGAGTCTTCCAAGACTGTTAGGTAAATGATCAATGGTCTTCCTTCTACTGGAGATGATAGAATCGGTGGGTTAAATAGGTATTCCTTGATACTGTCGAAGGCAGTTTGGACGTCTTCGGTCCAAACGCAATCCTGATTCGTTTTGAGTAATTTGAAAATCGGCGTGTATGTCACGGTCATAAGGAATATAAATCTGGAGATGTAGTTCAAACGTCCCAGGAATACCCTGACTTGTTTTTCAGTCTTTGGAGAAGGCATTTCTTGAATGGCCTTGACCTTGTCAGGATCAACCTCAATTCCTTTCTGGCTGATGATGAACCCTAAAAGTTTCCCTGAACGGACACCGAATGTGCACTTATTGGGATTCAAGCGGAACTTGTACTTTCTCAACCGCTCGAATAGCTTTGACAGGTGGGTCACATGCTCCTCTTCTGTCTTAGATTTGGCAATCATATCTCCGACATATACTTCTATTTCTTTGTGTATCATGTCATGAAACAGAGTTATCATGGCCCTTTGATAGGTTGCCCCGGCGTTTTTCAAACCGAACGACATTACTTTGTAACAAAAAGTGCCCCATGGGGTAATGAATGAAGTTTTCTCCATGTCTTTCGGCGCCATTTTGATTTGATTGTAGCCCGAGAATCCATCCATAAAGGAGAATACTTTGAATGTCGTTGTGCTGTCTACCAGCATGTCAATGTGCGGTAAGGGAAAGTCATCCTTGGGACTGGCCTTGTTTAGATCTCTGTAGTCCACATACATTCTGATCTTTCCGTCCTTTTTTGGAACTGGTACTATGTTGGCTAGCCATTGAGGATATTCTGATGTGGCGAGGAAACCCACCTCAATCTGTTACTGTACTTCCTCCTTGATTTTGATGGCCATGTCTGGATGAGTCTGTCTTAGTCTTTGTTTTACCGGCGGACATTCTGATCTTAAAGGTAGATGATGTTCCACGATGCTGGTGTCCAACCCTGGCATGTCCTGATAGGACCAAGCGAATACATCGGGAAAATCTTTGAGAAGCTTTATCAAACCTTCTTTCACAGTCGGACTGAGCAGTTCCCCAATCTTGACTTCCCTTCTCTCTTCTTCTGAACCTAAGTTGACCGTTTCCAACGGCTCTTTGTGAGGTTCAATGGACCTTTCCTCTTGTCTGAGTAATCGGGAGATCTCTTCTGGAATCTCTTCGTCACCTTCTTCTTCAGCCTCAAATACCGGGAATTCAAAGTTGGGAGAAGGCATTGGACCGTATGTTTCAATGGGGTTTAAAACAAGCAATCTGCATGACGTGATGATTTGTTTTTAGAAGAGATAGAGAGAATGCAAGAGTATGTGCAGTGTATTTTTTGAAAACTGCTTGTTTTTATTATTTGAGTTATTTTTTTAGGATTACCATTTTCTGAAAAAGCGAAAAGAGAAAACAACAATAAATGCAGAAATTACAGAACGACGTTATTTTATTTATGATCTTGTCGATTCTTGAAACTGCAACCCTATAAAACAAAACTCAGTCGCTTTGGGCAAAGCGAAGAGGATACAATTACAAAAAGTGAGCCCTATCAAAACATCCGTTTCACCTGGGCAGGGTGAAAGTTTAAGATAAAGACGGCAATTACTCAAACTTATGGACGACTTTCGGGACATCGACAGCAACCCATTGGCGGCGAACTCCTCGGTGAATCACAAAGTCTGGTACTTTCTTTCTTGACTTGTCTTCAGAAATGACGCTGATTTCTGGTGGAGCAGGATCGTTGGAATCTGTTTCCCAGGCAGATTTGTCGTAAACGAACTCTTTTATTGTATCTTGCACATTATTTGTGCTCTCAGGTGGATCTCCCCATCCAGTTGGCTGGATGTCTTCGAGTCTGATACGAGAGCTTTCAGGAGCGTTGTATTTGACCATGAAGTCGTATTTGCCACTCGGTTGTCCTAAGGTGTCCCACACTTATTTGGAACTGAAAGAGCCATCTCTTTCAATGACGTTGACCTCGGGAAAAGCATAATTAATGAACTCTAGCCCTGCAAGCTTTGCAAATTCATCGTCGTGCTGGATATTTTCTGAATGCCCTGAATAAAGATCCCATGACATGGTGGGGACGCATGTATTCTTTTCAATAATGCTCAGTTGATATGCATCGTTGGGCTGACTTTCTTCCCCAAGTCTCCCGGGTACGACTGCCAGATAGGCAGGACATCCATTTGGCCATAATAGTCGTGGTCAAAGTTGTCTTTCATCAGAGTGTCCTCCTCTAATGAGTTTGGTGGAGCATGGCATCCTTCAGGATCACAATCTCCGTATATCATCTTGACATCTGACCTTGGTATAAATATCGGACTGTGCGGGATAGCAAAATGGCGTAGGCACCTCTTTCTGAGACATATAACCGTCCTCGTTAAGATAGGATTTCCACTCTTCATCTGTATCGGAGGGATCACCCTCGTTGATGGTGTGTACTTCTTGAGACACTGGGTGAAGGAAGCCTCCACTGTGGAAGAAATCCTGAATGGGACAAAGGCTTTCATCGTTAATAGCAGTCTGGGTACAGGTTGAGGAAAAACCAAGACCCTTCTTTATTTTGTTATCAGTAGGAATTGTCGCGGCCGGCAAAAAATTCGAGTCGCCATCATATATTTTTTTAAGGAAAATGCTAATCCTAAGGGTAGAGATTCCTAAGGTTCGGGAGTCGATTAAGTGAGGGGAAGGTGTTAGGCACCCCTCACTTCCATTGTACTCAATGGGATCCTCCTTAAGTTTTAGGGTATGTTTGTTTGTCGTCTAATTTTTTATTTATTTTACAAAAGAATCCTAAGTTTTTTATTATTATACTCGCTAGGGTTTACAACCCTATGCCTACGTACCTTCAATCTTGAAGGATCAGAGTAACCGTAGTTCACCTCCCCTATTCCTACCCCCTAATCCTAATCCCAATCCTAATCCATTATTTATACTCTTGGATAAAGAGTTCTATCCCCAAATCTATTATTTATACTCCTAGATAAAGAGTTATATCCCTTAAATCCCGATCCGTTTATTTATACTCTCGAAGGAAGAGTTTTATCCCAAAATCTCTGTCCATTATTTATACTCTCGGATGGAGAGTTTTATCCCTTAAAAATACCCTATCCATTATTTATACTCTCGGATGGAGAGTTTTATCCCCAAAATCCTTTATCCATTGTTTATACTCTCGGATGGAGAGTTTTATCCCTTAAATCCCTTATCCATTATTTATACTCTCGGATGGAGAGTTTTATCCCCCAAAATCCTTTATCCATTATTTATACTCTCGGATGGAGAGTTTTATCCCTTAAATCCCTTATCTCTTGGCCTATATTTATACTCTTGGAACCTAAGAGTGCTATCCTTAAATCTCATCCCTTATTTAGACTCTCAGACAAAGAGTTTTATCCCAAATTTTAAATCCTTAAAAATCCCTTATATATTCCTTATATTTAAAATAAACCCCTAAAATTCCATAGAATTTGATAAAAAGGTAATAAAAATCCAAAATGCCATTTTTACTAAAAAGTAGTAAGACTAATCCCTAAATATTTCCAATTCCAAAATATAATTTCTAAATTCAAAATACTCCCCAAAAAAAAAGTTTTAATCCTGAAAAATTAAATTTAACTTACTTTAATTTATTTTTGTCCCAAACCCCCATTTATCCCATTTAAATAAAAATCTAAAACATATGCTAATTTTCTTAAAATAAATCCTAAACCTAAATTCAAAGTTCCTAAAATATCTCATCCTAAAGAAAACCAGGAAAAAAATCCCACTTTATAAAAACCTTTATTTTAAACAAATAAGCAAATTAATTTAAATATATAAATATTTATTATAAAGAAGAAGAAATCCAAAATTAAAATAAAAACTTAATTATTTATCCTAATACTAATAACCCTAAAATCCTATTTTTAAATCCTAATTAACTATTTAAAACCTAATTAAAATAATTAAATTAAGTAATTAATTTAATTAATTAAAATAAACCCGAGGGGTGCGTTTTACACTGGGAAAGCATTGGGCCTACAGAGGGTGGGTGTCCATTGTAATCTGGGCGCAAGGCCTAAAAGTCCAAAGTCTGAGAAAAAAGAAAAAAAACCATCGTGGAGATAGTCAACGGTTGACTCCCTCAGAAGCATCTGATGATGATCAGACGATCATCTTTCCTTTGGACATCCACCCTTTGATCCTAGAGTATGTTGATCGTGCGAATGCGATGGAAAGTCAGCGCAGACTCACCATGCAACCTTACACGCCGGATCCCTTAGTTGACTGGATAGTCAACTCATCCAAGGGAAATCTGAACGCCACATGGCGTTGATCTAAATTATTCATGAAGAGCTACAAAAACCCACTTTTGCTTCAGAACCTCCTCATTTTTCATTTTCTATTCTCTCTCTAAAACCTCTTCTCTCTCAATTCTCACGCTCTCTCCTCTCTCTACCTTCTCTCTACGTTTCCCTCCGGCCACCCCCTGAGTGGCCTCCGGCTGCCCTCTACCACCCTAAACCCCAGATTTTTGGTCAAAGCTAACCGGAATCTGCAACCAAACGTTCATCTGGGTGATGAACATCAACCCAAGAATCTTCAACCATGAACCCTACCTATGAACCCTAACAAATTTAAGAACCCTAACCCTAAATGATGAACCCTAGGGTTCATCGTATGAACCCTAATCCAAATCTCAAGAACCCATACCCCAATCCCTAGAACCTGTAGCGCGATTTTTGTGGTCTTGAAGCACTATCGTTCGGGTACTACAGGTTCGATTCATTTTTTATCCTGTTAAGCTGATTAAGGAAGGGAAATAGATGTCTCCAATTAACCCTGCTCGCAAACTGAGGTTAAACAGTCAAAACTATTGGTTTACAGATGCTATTAAGACGTGGGCCACTCTTCGGTTTATTTTGTTAAGAACACAGTGTTTGGACTATTTGTGAGGTTTTTGGTAATGTGTTTAGATTTGATGCTTTTGGGTTGATTGATGGAGATACTGGATTTGAGGTTTTTTATTAGTGTGCTCGCTAAGATTTTTCAATCTTATGCCTACGTATTCCCGTTTAACGAAACAGGGAAATCAGAGCGATCGTAGTTCCTCCTATTCTATGGGAGGAAAAAGGTCGTTTTGGTGTCTTGTTCAAAGCCCAAGACATGAAGCTAAAGATGGTTTGTATCTTGTTCAAAGCCCAAGATGTGAAGCTAAAGGGTTAGGATTAGAGAGAATTTGTCATCTCTAAAGAGGAGTTGTTGATGTTTGTATACTGTGAGCAAGGCACAGGTTTGATGCCAAAAGGTTGATTGACTCAACCGGGGTTTTCCTTATACAAAGCCTAAGCGGAGGCTATTGACCCAACAAGAGGGTGTTTTTTATTTGTCTCGTACGAAGCCCGAGAGAGAGGCTAAAAAGGGTTGACTCAACAAGAGAGTACTTTACTGTCTCGTACGAAGCCCGAGATGGAGGCTAAAAGTGTTTGACTCAACAAGAGAGTCTTTTATACTCAACAAGAGAGTATTTTCTATCTCGTACGAAGCCCGAGATGGAGGATAAAAGTGATTGACTCAACAAGAGATTCTTTTATACTCAACAAGAGAGTGTTTTAGTATCTCGTACGAAGCCCGAGATAGAGGCTAAAGGGGTTTGACTCAACAAGAGAATCCTTTATACTCAATAAGAGAGTGATTTAGTATCTCATATGAAGCCCGAGATAGAGGTTAAAAGGGAAGTTGACTCAACAAGAGAGTCTTTTATACTCAACAAGAGTGTGATTTCTATTTCGTATGAAGCCCGAGATGGAGGCTAAAAAGGAAGTTGACTCAACAAGAGAGTCCTTTATACTCAACAAGAGAGTGTTTTCTATCTCGTACGAAGCCCAAGATGGAGGCTAAAAGGGTTTGACTCAACAAGAGAGTCATTTATACTCAACAAGAGAATGATTTAGTATCTCGTACGAAGCCCGAGATAGAGGCTAAAAGGGTTTGACTCTACAAGAGAGTCTTTTATACTCAACAAGAGAGTGATTTCTATCTCGTACGAAGCCCAAGATGGAGGCTAAAAGGGTTTGACTCAACAAGATAGTCTTTTATACTCAACAAGAGAGAGATTTATTATCTCGTATGAAGCCCGAGATAGAGGCTAAAAGGAAGATTGACTCAACAAGAGAGTCTGAAAAGGTTAGCTCCGTTGGGGAGGATCATTTGTCGAATCTCTGATTAAGAGGCTTTCTCTGGGGATTTTCCTTAATCCGGGAAAACGAGGATGTCATCTTCAATGGCGAAGAGTGATGTTTTTCGAACGTTTTCTGGTCTTTCATAGGATCAAGTTATCAAAGTGGTCAAGGAGCCAACTTTAATCCAGAAATAAACTGGAGGAGAGAGATTGTTTAGATGGTTCACTTCCTGACGAGGAAAGGGACGACAACTCGATTGAGAGGACTTTTATCACTAGGGGACAAGACCGACTGGAGTGATAGTGATGCAATATGAATGTGAATGTAAATCAATAATGCATGATGTATGTATGTTTATGCTGACAAAACTGACACGACATACAAACTAATGGATGAACATTACTGGATACTCATCCACAGCGGGAGATGAAAATTATCACTAGTTCAAGATAGCAATTCTGCCTTGCTTAGGAGAGATAGTCCCCGTGGGGAACACCGTTGGTCGGGCTTAGGAGATAAGAACTCGGCCGAAGATGTCAGATGGAGTATTCGCATCTGACATAACTGATATTTCACTCAGGCGCACTGGTTTAGAAGGAGTACTTTGATTCTGCACTTTGAGGCTCGAACACCTTTGGAGACGCAATTGATGTTCTTTCGATGTTCAACAGTCAAAACAAATTGCCATCTTTATTTTAAAAGCAGAAAAGTTTGACAAGTAAATTCATTTTTGTTTCATTTCAAGAATCGTTAATCATGTTAAAACGTCGTTCTGTAAAGCTAAAATAAATAAGAATTGCAAACAAAAGCACAAGGGCTCAAATTTTATTGATATGATGGAAATCAGCCAAACGCGTGATTTCATAGAGTATTTACAAAGTTAGAAAATGGTAATTTACGGGAAAAGGGATACATTGAAACATAACGACCGCTATCCTTCTACCAACTTTGAATTTGGGACATCCTGAGCTTCTGTCGAAGATGACCTTGACTGGAGTTTTCTGATGGGTGGCCTAACTGCCGCTGAGGGATTTGCCCCTGTTGGACGTAGTTACTTGCCATTATCCCTAACTTTTGCCTGGATTGTGTAATACCCCAAATTTTGACCACTTAGATTTCCCATCATTGTGAAAATCATCATCACAATATGGATGAACCATCATGTTTCATCAGTCTCCCCAAAGATGGGTGAGCATCCAATACAATCAAAATTAGGGTTTCAAGCCCTCTCTGAGTGCTTAGACAAAGGCTCAATCAAGAAATGACTTGATTTTCAACTTCTCTGATCGCTCAAACATTCACAATGGATCAAAAAGGACTCCCACTTCAAGGATTAAGCACAATGCTCCCTTTTAAGTGGATTAAGCCTCAGAACCACCAGTGATCAAAACTCGATTGTATTTTCACTTCGTGTCGTCTGCATATCATATCATCTATTTTGTCATGCATATCGTTTGAATTTTCAATCGAAATATATACGTTGAAATTTTTGTCTTTTTTTGGTTAATTATGCGAAAATCGATGAACGGACATGTTTTTCAATTAAATTTACAAATGTTCATTGTTCATCTATCTTTCGCACGATTTAATCGATTTCTCAATTTTTATTTTATTTTTACATATATAAAATAAAAATGAAAATAAAAAAAAAATAAAAAAAATATTAATATAATAATAATATATATATATATTTTCCGTTATATATATATATATATATATATATATATATATATATATATATATATATATATATATATATATATATATATATATATATATATATATATATATATATATATATATATATATATATATATAATATATATATTGTTTTTTTTTTTGTCTTTTTATTTTATTTATATATTTTTTATATATTTTTCATATTTTTTATGTATATATATATTATATATATATATATATATATATATATATATATATATATATATATATATATATATATATATATATATTTTCGATATATAAATATATATATATATATATATATATATATATATATATATATATATATATAAATATATATTTATATTATTTATAAAATTCATATATTTTGTCTTTTTTTTATGAATTTTTGTTTTTTTATATATTTTGTTCTAAAAAAACTTTTGTTTTTAATTCAATTTTGTTTTTTTATTATTATAGTATATAGAAATTTAAGCTAGTTTAAATAAGTTAGCTTAATTTTTAAGCTTGGTTTATGTCATTGCATACATCACCATGGCTTAATTTTTAAGCTAAGATTTTCCTATAAATACCACTTCACTTCTCATTCCAAATCACACCAAAACAATCTCTTATATTGTTTTCTCACTTCTCTCCCACATATTTCTTTCTTTCATTATTCTTTCTTATTTCTAGTTTTATCTAGGAAAGGTAAAAATATTGTTTAAGTTATTAATTAATTTAGATATTTCTATTTAATTTTGATTAATTAAATTATTAATTAATCATATTAAATATTAATATTTAAGTTATTAGTTAATTTAGATATTTCTATTTAATTTTGATTAATTAAATTATTAATTAATCATATTAAATACTAATATTTAAGTTATTAATTAATTTAGATATTTCTATTTAATTTTGATTAATTAAATTATTAATTAATCATATTAAATACTAATATTTAAATTAATTGATAAAACACTTTCGGCCTCTTGAGAGAGTGTAAGACCCATCCCCCCTTGTACAAAAACTTTTTGGGCCTCACTCATTGTATAAGTCCCTCTGTACAAGTAAACGGCACGATCGTCGCCCGTTTAAAAATAAAAATCATCTGGGCCTCTCCTTGAGCTATAAGTCCCATTCAAAACACTTTGGGCCTCTATTAGAGTGTAAGACCCAATCCCCCTTTTAACCAAAACATTTTGGGCCTCACTTATTGTATAAGTCCCTCCGCGTTAAAAGAAAACCTCGGCGCGATCGCCATTTTTAAACGAAAAAATCATCTGGGCCTACCCTCGTGTTATAAGCCCCACTCTTTTTCTTTAAACCTTTTTGGGCTTCTTGAGAGAGTGTAAGACCCATCCCTTTGTACAGAAAACCTTTGTGGGCCTCAGTCACTTGTATAAGTCCCGCTGTACAAATTCAACAGTGCGCTCATTGATAAAACCCTGGGCCTCTCCTTGAGCTGTAAGCCCCAAAACTTTCTTTTTCAAAGCACTTTCTCCTTTGATTTTGAATATACTGTTGTTTTCAATCTTTCTTTGTTGAACAACTAACCAAACAGCATGGAAGCACTACAACCGAGTAAGTGGTTATCGCTTTCATTTACTGCTTTCATATTATAAACTGTATTGTGGGGCTGCTCACTGTAAGTCTCCTTTCATAAACTCATATCTACTGTGTAATAATAGTATAGATATTTCGAGTTTCCCCGGCAACTACGTCTAGAACTAGGTGACGCCGTTTCATTTATTCGTAGAAATAGACGCCTAGATCCCCAATAAGAGCACCAGATACAGTCTTCTCTTCGGCTGTTCTCCTTAGGAATCGTCAAGAAGCTCTACTCCCCAAGATGAATGTATTCTCCGTGAATGGCATCTTTGAGTTTCTTCCCAATTCTCGAACTTTCCTGACTTGATCTATTCCTTGTGGATAGCTTGCCTTGAATGTCTCGGGGTTTGGGTACCCACTACGGTCATAATCTTGGACCTTAACTAAGGAACCCTCTTTAAAAGCTAAAAGTCGCTGGATAGTAAACCTCGCACGTTTACCAGTGGTTTTTATCTTTAAAAGAGTTATCTCTCCTAATGGAAAGGAGATGATAAGACCCACGGGCTTCTTAAAAGCATCGGCCTCCTCTTGGGCATTATTCAAGGACACTACGGCTTCTTAGAAGTATTCACAGCCTCCTCTTAGGCTTCGTATAATGATCTCTTCCTCCGGGAATGATAGCCTCCTCTTGGGCTTCGTACAAGGACCCGTCGGCTTCTTAAAAGTTTCCAGCATCCTCTTGGGCTTCGTACAAATTGTCCCGACGACCTCCTAGAGGTATAGGAACAGAACCTAGTCATCCTCATAGAACAGTCCTTTCATAGAGTCTACTACTGTTTCTCGAAGCATAGTATAAAAGATAAAACTCTAGACACGGACAGTCTAACTTCCTTGAGTCTCAAAGACATTCTCAAGCACCCTTCGTTAAATAGGAAGGAAACCCGCAGACTCAGATAGTCTCGATACCCTTTGGATTTCCCGTTTCCTCAAAGAGAAGGAAATATCCTTGATCCTCAAATTAAATCCCTGTGTACAGTGTTACTCATATAAGAACTGATTTTCTCTTTTAAATCGGTATATTGGATCTGTCACTCAACTGAAACAGTTATAATAGCCTCCATCTCGGGCTTCGTACGAGATACCAAAATTCTCCCCAGTGGAGTCAAAACAACCTTTTCGCCTCTCTCTCGGGCTTTGTACGAGATACAAAAACACTCTATTACTAAGTATAAAAGATTCTCCAACTGAGTCAACTCTTTGCTAGCCTCCTCTTAGGCTTTGTATAACGATATGCCCCACTGGGTCAAAAACCTTTAGCCTCTCTCTCTCGGGCTTTGTACGAGACATAAAATAGCCTCCTCTTAGGCTTTGTATAATGATTTTCCTAGCGGAAATTAGCCTCCTCTTAGGATTTGTATAAGAAAACCACTGGTTGATCCAATCGACCTTTTAGCATCAAAGTTGTGCCTCGTTCACAGTATACAAACATCAACAACTCCTTTCCTTCATCTAATCGCTGTAAGCGACAAGCCTCTGGATCATCTACATCCATGCCACTGTCCCTCTTTTAGCATGAGAAATTCCTAAGGAAAGATGGCATTGCTCTACACTGAGTTAAAGTCTTCTCCTTCAGGTTAAAACCCTTTCTTCGGAAAGTATGGCATTGCTTGGATCCACGTATCCTAGTTAAAGTAATTCTCCTTCTCCCCTCTTTAGAGATGACAAATTCTCTCTAAAGTCGAGGTCTTCCAGCTTCACATCTTGGGCTTTGAACAAGATACAAACTATCCTTTCGCTTCATATCTTGGGCTTTGAACAAGACACCAAAACACCATTTCCTCCCATAGAATAGGAGGAACTACGAACGCTCTGATTTCCCTGTTTCGGTAAACGGGAATACGTAGGCATAAGATCGAAAGAAAAGATCTTAGCGAGCGCAATCAACAAAAAACCCAAATCCCATATCTCCATCAATCAAAAGCAGTAATTCAAAAGCATCAGTCCTAACATCCTAATCCTTATCCCCCACCAGAAACCTTTTGCCCAAGCCCTAGAAAGAAAGAACCTGTATTGGCGAAATACGAATAACCAGTACAAAGGCCCCCCACATTGATAGCATCCGTAACCTAACAGACCGCTGTTTAAACTCAGTATGCAAGCAGGGTTAATTGGAGACATCTATTTCCCTTCCTTATTCAGCTCACAATAGGATAAAAAATGAATCGACTTGTAGTTTAAAGCTCAAACCGCAGAGAGCGACCAGCGCTTAAGAACCGCGTCCAAAATCGCTCGCTACAGGAAAAATGGCGCCCACCATGGGGCCTATCTCTTCAGCTTCTTTCCTTTTTCCTCCTTTTCACCTCTTTGGTTGATACAACAGATTGGGGCTTCCGCCGGGGAACTCATTTCTGTCAGGAACTTAGGATTCTTAGCTTTATAAGTCTAGGATGATTAGGACAAATATATATACTGCTTTTCCTAATTGCTATACGTGTTTATTTTTCTGCTAATGGGAATGCGGGTGATGCCGTATGTGGAAAGAATGAGTATACACTTAAGATAAGTGATGGCGACGGGGTTGACCATCAACCTCAGTGGAGGCTGACCAACGCAACCCATTCACTCTTTTAGCCAATGGGTCGGTTGTTAAGTCTGAGAAGCTGAGGAGCCAAACCCTTTCGTAGTGCGGAAACTATCGGAAATAGTTGTTACGCGATACTACCCTCATTTGAGGCTGGTGATCTATTCTCGGTGAATGGCACTTACTCTAAGATCGCTCTACAACTCGCTGGCGATCCGCTTGTTGTTTTGCTTTCCTGGGAGGAGCTGATGATAATGAGTACAGGTACAAAAATCACCCTAGTATAAACCTTTGGGGATGGGTAGAGCCTTGACTTCATGACAACGACCCTTTGACCCCATGTTTTTTCTATGTTTTTGTGTGCTGCATTCATGCATCCATTTAATAAAACATTAAAACATTCAAAAAACTTTCTCTTCTAGTCTCTCTGTTTTTTCAAATTAAACTAAGACTGTGATTGCAAATATCAGAGAAAAAGATTACGCTAATGGATTTCGGTAGAAGGAGAACTCGCCAGTATACCTTCAAAGTTCCAAAACTAGGGGATTTGAGAAGGTTAGCAAGGATGATCGTTAACCCAGAGGCTTTTAGAGCCAAGCACGGTGGTTTGCTACCACTGTTAAGAGTCCATGTGATTGAGGGGATCATGGACGCGCTCATTCAGTTCTACGATCCGGTTTATCACTGTTTCACATTCCCGGATTACCAGCTATCACCAACGCTGGAGGAGTATTCTCATCTGGCTGATTTACATATCACTGATTGAGCTCCATTTTCTGGACTGGAAGAAATTCCAAAGAATCAGACTATTGCAAGAGCAATTCATTTGGACGAGTCTGAGGTCAAGACTCACATGATTACTAAGGGTGGCATCCAAGGTTTGCCAGCCCAGTTCTTGACAAAAAAGGCTCTATACTTCGCTAGTATAGGGAACGAGACTGCTTTTGAAAGCATCTTTGTCTTGCTCACCTACGGATTATTTTTGTTTCCCAACATCAATAACTTCGTCGATATCAACGCTATTAAGGTTTTTCTCATTGGAAACCATGTGCCGACTTTGCTCGCAGATGCGTATCATTCTGTACACTTAGGAAATTTGTACAGCGGAGGGGAGATCACATGCTGTGTACCTTTGCTCTACAAATGGTTTATCTCGCACTTGCCCAAGTCTGCTGCTTTTTGGGATTGCAAGAGTGTCTTACGTTGGTCACAGAAGATCATGTCTCTCACCAACTCTGATATAGATTGGTGTAATAGGATTTATGAGGGAATCAGAATCATTGACCGTTGTGGAAACTTCCCCAGCGTACCCCTCATAGGAACTAAAGAAGGAATCAACTATCATCCGATATTAGTTCTTCGTCAATTTGGATACCCGATGAGACACATCCCACTGGGTGTTCATCTGGAAGGTCTTTTCTTCAAAGAAGGAGAAAATGACAGAGCACTAAAGATGGAAATAGTGCAAGCTTGGAAACGGGTTCATAAGAAAGGACGAGAGTCTCTGGGAAAACCAGATTGTGTCTCGGTGGAGCCTTATCTCCATTGGGTACAAACCAGAGCTCTCAAGCTAAAGATGCCTTATCCTCGTTACGGAATTCTTCCGCCGAGGGAATCTGTCATGTACTTCATGACGGAAACTGAAAAGCTTCAGGTTACTCTCAACAAAGTTCAAAAGGAAAGAAGGTCTTGGAAGAACAAGTACCGCACCCTCGACGTAGAGTGTATCCAAATACAGCAACTACTAAAAGAGGAAGATGCTCTGATTGAAATTTTGGAGCAGCATGCTGTAGAGAATCAGGATGACCAAAGGAATTTGCTCACTCCTTTCACTTGGCAAAGGAATGACAACCCGACAACGGCCCAAGCGCCCCGGTCAAAGAAAAGAAAGATACCAGAATCAGCACCCGACTTCTCTTCAGAGAGGACTCGGGACCCATTAGTTTAGGTTTCTGTTTCTGCACTTTGTAATCTACTGTATTTCCATCTCTGTAATCCTTTGGAATTCAATAAAAAGGGGTTTCCCCGCTGTTTGATATTTGCAATCTAATTGTCGAAGTTTATTTTGATTAAACCAAAAAACAATTAATATAATCATTACATTCATCATTCTCACATCGCGCATTCTTCTTCCCTACGAATCTCACGTTTGTGTCTCAATTCTAGAGTTAAACTGTCTCATTCGTATAATACTCGGGCCAATCGTCAGAAAAAGATGGATGATCTTGAGGAAGAAAACAGAGAGTTGAAAGAAGAGATCGACGCTCTAAGAGAGGATATGAGAAAGCTTCGTAACGACATGCAAGCCATGGCAGAAGCTCAGCTACAAAGAACTGTGATCTCAGAGATCACCTCAACGTCCGTCATAGAAAAGTATGATCCTAGGTATCAGATGCCGAAAGATCGTCCTTGGGGCATGCCTGTTAACTATATCCCGGAAGGATATGTTCCGCCGATCACTGAAGATCAGGGAATCGCAACAGAAGCCGCTGGGCCTGAAGGTTACAAACTTCGGGAAAGCGAAGATGCCAGGGGCATACTGAAAACTCCTGAAGGTTACAAACTTCGGGAGGCGCCAAGACTTACTGCCGTAGTCACGGTACCACCCCCTGTGGTGCACACTGTCCCGGAAGGACAGATTCCACCAACACCTTATGGTAAGAAGGAAACTATGTTTGACAGAATGGATGAATTCCAGGAGCAGTTCTTGGAAATGCAGAAAGAGCTGCAAGCCATTCGCGGTCAGGATCTATTTGGAAAGGACGCCGCAGACCTCTGCTTGGTCCCAAATGTGAAAGTCCCGCACAAGTTCCAAGTGCCCGACTTTGAAAAATACAAGGGTAACTCTTGCCCTCAAAGCCATCTGGTGATGTACGCTCGGCGGATGTCAGCTCAGACGGAGAATCAGGACCTGCTGATTCACTACTTCGAGGATAGTTTAACCGGTGCCGCACTCAAATGGTACATGGGTTTAAACCATACTACGATCAGTACATTCAGAGATCTTGGTACTGCCTTCGTCCAACAATACAAATACAATTTGGACATGGCACCCGACAGAGATCAACTCAGATCAATGTCGCAAAAGGAAAAGGAAACCTTTAAGGAGTATGCTCAAAGGTGGCGTGAAATTTCCGCTCAAATTTGTCCACCTCTTGAGGAAAAAGAGATGACAAAGATCTTCTTAAAGACCTTGAGCTCATTTTACTATGACCGAATGGTCGCCAGTGCGCCCAGTGATTTCACCGAGATGGTCGGTATGGGTGTACGTCTTGAGGAAGCCGTCCGAGAAGGGCGTTTGGTAAAAGACACTGGATCAACGAGCGGTACTAAAAAATACGGTAGTGCTCTCCCTAAGAAAAAAGAGCAAGATATTGGGAATATCTCTCTCGAAAAGCAAAGGCGACGTTATCAGCCAGTAGCAGCTGTTACTCCTGCTATCGGCCCCGCGCCTGTTCCTATGTATCAACCTCAGATTTCGCAGAGCCAACCTGGCCAACAAAGGACACAACAGCCTCTTCAGCAGGCTCGTCCCCCATATAACAACAACCGTACAACACGGCCACCAAGATTTGATCCTATACCTGTAACATACGCAGAGCTGTTTCCATTACTGCTGGCTAAGGGGCACATTCAGACTAAGTCTCCCCTTTCAGTTCCGGAAAATCTGCCTTTTTGGTTTAAAGCGGATCAAACATGCCCTTATCATCAAGGAGGTTCAGGGCATAACATTGAGACTTGTCTTAATTTCAAATCCGACGTGCAAAAGCTTGTTAGGAGCGGGCTCTTATCTTTCAAAGATACGAATCCTAATGTTCTTACGAACCCGCTGCCTCAACATGAGAAGGCTGCAGTCAATCTGATTGAGAAAGAGACTAACAATGTCTATCAAATTCATGATGTACTCTTATTGGGGACCAATCTGGTCAAGATGCATTGTAGACAGAGTGGATATGGCCATGTGCCACCTCATAACTATCACCAGTGTGATATCTGCTCTAAAGATAACCAAGGATGTTATGTAGTGCAAGCAGCTCTACAGGAACAAATGGATCTCGGATGGATCCAGGAGCACCGAGTTCGTGGAGTTAACATGGTCTCTACGAATTCTAACGTCATTCAAAACGACGACATCCGTGCGATGAATGCCAACTTGGTGGCGATGCACTCAAGGCAAAGCCAGTATCATAATCTGTCGGGACACGATTACAGTTCCTGTCTGATTTGCTCGGTAAACAAACAGGGATGCTCTTTCATACAAGAGGCCCTCCAGCGTCAGATGGATCTTGGATGGATCCAAGACTACCATGATAGGAACTCCTATCAAATCAATATGGTTCAGATCTTTGACATTCGCGTGATGAATACCAACCTGGTAGAATTACATGCTGAGCAGGTCCGACTTGGATTCTTAATATCACATGACTATCAAAGCTGTAAAGCAGGTTGCGAAAACGATCGAGGTTGCACCCTTGTCCAGGAGGCACTTCAGCACTTGTTAAATCACTGGTGGATGCCAATCTATATGGACGAAGATACTCAGCAAATTAGTATCAATAACAGAAATCCTACTCGTCGTCAAAGTCAGGATGTCCGATCAATGGAAGGTAACCTAGTGAGGTTACATTGTATTCAAAGTGGGCGTGGCCAGGTGCCACCACACAACTATGACAGTTTTGGCGTCTGTTCGGAAAGTAACCAAGGGTGTTACCTTGTGAGAGCAGCTCTTCAGGGTCAGGTCGATCGTGGAGAAATTCGTCCATATCCAGGTTCAGGACCCATCATTTGGTCACCGAACTACCTTGCCGAGCAAGTTGAGGATGTTGTCACGATCTCTGGTCATCACAGGACCAGGGATGTTTTTGCCATCATCCCTCTACTTGACGAATCTAGAGTTCCCAACCGGGAGCGGATCAAGGTTACTTATGATGGTCAGAAAAATCAGAAGGTTCCCATAGTCATCTATCTACCGGGGCCACTACCGTATGAATCAGCTAAGGCAATCCCTTACAAATACGGTGCAACAACAATTGAAAATGGAAAGGAAATTCCATTACCCTCCGTCGTGAATATTGCAGACATCAGTCGTGTAACACGGAGCGGTCGAATCTTCAACCGAGGGGTTGGAGAATCCAACAAAGAAAAGGAACTTCAGGCAGAAATTCCTGATCCACCAGTCGGTCAATCTGGTAATCTCGACTTTTCAAAAGACAAAGATGAGATGCTAAAGCTCATCCAAAGGAGTGAATATAACATTGTTGATCAACTGTTACAGACTCCTTCAAAGATCTCAGTATTATCACTGTTACTCAGTTCAGAAGCACACAGAGAGGCTCTACAGAAAGTCTTGGAGCAAGCCTTTGTGGAACAGGATGTAACAATCAGACAATTCGATAGCATTGTCTCTAACATCACTTCCTGCAATAATTTGGGATTCAGTGATGAGGAATTACCTGAAGAGGGTCACCGTCATAACATGGCGCTCAATATCACAGTTAACTGCCAGGGCGATGCTTTAGCCAACGTACTGGTAGACACAGGGTCAGCCCTGAATGTTATGCCGAAGTCCACCTTGATGCAATTATCATTTAAGGGCCCTCCGATGAGAGTCAGCGAGGTCGTCTTCAAAGCATTCGACGGATCCAGAAAAATAGTTATCGGCGAAGTGGATCTTCCCATAACTATTGGTCCTCACACTTTCCAAATCACTTTCCAGGTCATGGACATCCGGGCAACATACAGTTGTTTATTAGGAAGACCTTGGATACATCAGGCTGTAGCGGTCACTTCGACCCTCCACCAAAAGCTAAAGTTCGTCAAGAACGATCAACTTGTCACGGTTTATGGGGAACAAGCCTTGCTTGTGAGTAACCTATCATCATCTACTTGTGTGGAACCCGAGGAGGTTATTGGAACTCAGTTCCAAGCACTATCGATGAGCAAGAACGATTAATTCAAAGAAGGAACTTCAATTTCTTCATACAAAGATGCTATCAAAGCGGTCGAGAGTACCGATACGACAGGATGGGGACGGCTTGTCATTCCCATTGACAATAAAACAAAGAAGGGTCTTGGTTTTTCTGCGACCTGTACTCAGACAGCCGCCAACGATGAAAGTCTTCATCCCCTTCAAAACTTCTTCCACAGTGGAGGTTTTCTTCACCCAGTGTCTCAGACAGTTCATGCTATCAATGAGGAAGATCCCTCTGACACAGATGAAGAATGGAAGTCCTACCTTAACAAGGATGGCTATATGTCTCAGGAAGAGGTGCCTATGCCTTTTTGCTTTCCTACAGAAAGTCCGAGATTTATACCAAGATCAGATGTCGAAATGATCTACGGGGATTGTGATCCGGAAGGATGCCGTGCTCCGCCAAATTCATTAGAGGAGGACACTCTGATGAAAGAAAACTCTGACTACAACTACTATGGCTCGATGGATGGTCTGCCAATGTGGCAACCTTATCCAGGAAACTTGGGGCAAGAAAGTCAGCCGAGTAATGAAACTCAGCTGAGCCTCATTGAACAGAATACCTGTGTCCCCACCATGTCATGGGATCAACACTCAGGTTATTCAGAAACTACTCAACATGAAGATGAATTCGCAACATTTGCAGGACTAGAATTCATCAACTATGCTTTTCCCGAGGTCAACGTCATCGAGAGAAGTGACTCCTCCAGTTCCAAAGAAGTTTGGGACACTCTGGGACAACCAAGTGGAAAGTACGACTTCATGGTCAAGTACACCGCTCCCGAAAGCTCTCGTATCAGGCTCGAAGATATCCAGTCAACTGAATGGGGAGATACAGCTGAGAGCTCCAATACTCTGCAAAATGCAATAGAGGAATCCTCCTACGACAATTCTGCTTGGGAGACAGATTCCAACGATCCTGCTCCACCAGAAATCAGCGTCATTTCTGAAGATAAATCAAGGAAGGTGCCTGACTTTGTGATTCACCGAGGAGTTCGCCGCCAATGGGTTGCTGTCAAGGTTCCAAAGGTCGTTCATCAGTCAAAGTAATTGCCATCTTTAACCTTTCACCCTGCCCAGGTGAAACGGATGTTTTGATAGGGCTCGCTTTTTGTAAATGTCCCTCTTCGCTTTGCCCAAAGCGACAGAGTTTTGTTTTATAGGGCTGTAGTTTCAAGATTCGACTTGGTCATTAATAAAATAACGTCGTTCTGTAATTTATGCATTAATTGATGTTTTCTCTTTTTGCTTTTTTCAGAAAATGGTAATCCTAAAAAACATTCAATAATAAAAACAAGCAGTAAAATAAATACACTGCACACACTTACATTTTCTCTATCTCTTCTAAACACGAATCATCACGTCATGCAGATTGCTTGTTTTAAACCCCGTTGAAACATACGATCCGATGCCTTCTTCCAACTTTGAGTTCCCGGTATTCGAGGCTGAAGAAGAAAATGACAACGAAATTCCAGAAGAGATCTCCCGACTACTCAGCCAAGAGGAAAGGTCCATTGAACCTCACAAAGAGCCGTTGGAAATGGTAAACTTGGGTTCAGAAAAAGAGAGAAAAGAAATCAGGATTGGAGCACTACTCAGTCCAACTGTCAAAGAAAGTTTGATAAAGCTTCTCAAAGAATTCCCCGATGTATTCGCTTGGTCCTATCCGGATATGCCAGGGTTGGATACCAGCATCGTGGAACATCACTTACCGCTAAGATCGGAATGTCCGCCAGTAAAGCAAAGGTTGAGACGGACTCACCCGGACATGGCCATCAAAATCAAAGAGGAGGTACAGAAATAGATCGACGCGGGTTTCCTCGCTACATCTGAATATCCTTAATGGTTAGCCAACATCGTACCCGTTCCCAAAAAGGATGGAAAGGTCAGAATGTGTGTTGATTACAGAGATCTAAACAAGGCAAGTCCAAAGGATGACTTTCCTTTACCACACATTGACATGCTGGTTGACAGCACAGCAAAATTCAAAGTATTCTCCTTCATGGATGGATTCTCGGGCTATAACCAGATCAAAATGGCGCCGAAAGACATGGAGAAAACTTCGTTCATTACCCCATGGGGTACCTTTTGTTACAAGGTAATGTCGTTCGGTTTGAAGAATGCCGAGGCAACCTATCAAAGGGCCATGACTACTCTGTTTCATGACATGATACACAAAGAAATCGAGGTATATGTCGATGATTTGATTGCAAAATCAAGAACAGAGGATGAGCACGTTGAACATCTGTCAAAATTATTCGAACGTCTAAGAAAATTCAAGCTCCGCTTGAATCCCAACAAGTGCACCTTCGGTGTCCGTTCGGGGAAATTACTAGGGTTCATCGTCAGCCAGAAAGGAATTGAAGTTGATCCTGACAAGGTCAAGGCCATTCAAGAAATGCCTTCTCCGAAAACTGAAAAACAAGTCAGAGGATTCCTGGGACGTTTGAACTACATCTCCAGATTCATATTCCTTATGACCGCGACATGCGCGCCGATTTTCAAGTTACTCAAAAAGAACCAGGATTGCGTTTGGACAGAAGATTGCCAAACCGTCTTCGACAGTATCAAGGAATATCTGTTGAATCCTCCGATTCTATCACCTCCAGTGGAAGGAAGACCACTGATCATTTACCTCACAGTCCTAGAGGACTCAATGGGATGTGTACTTGGCCAACAAGACGAAACTAAAAGGAAAGAGTCTGCCATTTACTATCTAAGCAAGAAATTCACCGACTGCGAGACTCGGTACACAATGCTTGAGAAAACTTGTTGCGCTTTGGCTTGGGCAGCCAAACGTCTTCGCCAGTACATGATTCGTCATACTACTTGGTTGGTCTCCGAAATGGATCCAATCAAGTACGTTTTCGAAAAACCTGCTCTCACGGGAAGGATTGCCCGTTGGCAGATGTTACTATCAGAATATGACATAGAGTACCATGCTCAGAAAGCCGTTAAAGGAAGTATTTTAGCCGATCATTTGGCTCATCAACCGATTGACGATCAAGAATCAATCGGGTTTGACTTCCCAGACGAAGATGTCATGTATCTAAAGATGAAAGATTGCGATGAACCGCTACCCAGTGAAGGGCCAGAACCAGGTTCCCAGTGGGGACTTATCTTTGACGGAGCAGTTAATCATTATGGAAACGGAATTGGGGCAATCATTGTTACCCCTCAGGGTTCCCACATTCCTTTCACTGCTAGACTTACGTTCAAATGTACGAACAACGAGGCCGAATACGAAGCATGTATCATGGGTCTCGAAGAAGCGATTGATTTAAGGATCAAAAACTTGGACGTATACGGCGACTCAGCCCTGGTTATTAACCAGATAAAAGGAGATTGGAACACATACCAATCAGGATTGATTCCTTACAAAGACTATGCAAGAAGGTTGTTACCCTTCTTCAACAGAGTCGACTTTCATCACATCCCTCGTGATGAGAATCACATGGCTGATGCATTAGCCACTCTCTCTTCCATGATTAGTGTAGGTCGATGGAATGACATACCTAAGATCGACATCATGCGCCTTGAACGGCCTACTTACATCTTCGCGATTGAAGCAGTCATAGACGACAGACCTTGGTATCACGATATCAAAAGCTTCCTTCAGAAACTGGAGTACCCATCTGGGGCACTCAGAAAAGACAGGAAAACCCTCAGAAGATTGGCTGGAAACTTCTTCCTGAGCGGTGACACTCTTTATAAGAGAAATTTTGACATGGTCTTGCTCCGATGTGTCGACAAACCAGAAGCAGACATGCTCATGAAAGAAATTCATGAAGGATCCTTTGGCACTCATGCCAACGGACACACAATGGCGAGAAAAATTCTCAGGGCCGGGTATTATTGGTTGACCATGGAATCTGACTGCTACAAGTACATGAGGAGGTGTCACAAGTGTCAGATATACTCCGATAAAATTCATGTACCGCCATCACATCTCAAAGTTCTTTCTTCCCCGTGGCCTTTTTCCATATGGGGAATCGACATGATTGGTATGATTGAGCCCAAGGCTTCAAACGGACATCGGTTCATCCTGGTAGCCATTGATTATTTCACCAAGTGGGTCGAAGCAGCGTCATTCGCCAATGTAACCCGACAAGTGGTGGTCCGATTTATCAAAAACAATATCATCTGCCGTTATGGTGTTCCAAGCGAGATCATTACTGATAATGGATCTAACTTGAACAATAAGATGATGAAAGAGTTGTGTGCAGAGTTCAAGATCGAACACCATAACTCATCTCCCAACCGACCCAAGATGAACGGAGCGGTAGAAGCGGCTAACAAGAACATCAAGAAGATCGTTCAAAAGATGGTTGTAACCTATAAACATTGGCACGAAATGCTACCCTTTGCTCTTCATGGTTATCGTACATCTGTCCGTACTTCAACAGGGGCAACCCCTTTCTCTCTAGTATATGGCATGGAGGCAGTTCTCCCCATAGAAGTAGAGATCCCATCAATCCGGGTATTGATGGAAGCTCAGCTCACCGAAGCTGAATGGTGTCAAAGTCGACACGACGAACTGAACCTGATCGAAGAAAAGAGAATCACGGCACTATGCCACGGTCAGTTATATCAACAGAGAATGAAAAGGGCGTTCGACAAAAAGGTCCGACCTCGTATTTTCAGAAAAAGAGACCTCGTGCTCAAGAAGATACAATCATTTCTCACTGACTCTCGGGGCAAATGGACCCCAAATTATGATGGCCCCTATGTGGTCACGAAAGCTTTCTCAGGCGGCGCCTTGAGACTTGCAACCATGGACGGAGAAGAATTTTCCTACCCCACGAATGTTGATGTAGTCAAGAAATACTTCGCCTAAAAAAAAAACGTCTTGGTGGATTGAAAACCCGAAAGGGCGGTCCAGGAAAAAGTTAGAGACATGAAAAAAAATCATCCCGATGGATTGGAAATCTCATAGTACAATCCAGGCAAAAATTAGGGATAATGGCAAGTAACTATGTTTAACAGAGGCAAGTCCCTCAGCAGCAGTTACAGCATCATCTATCGGAGGAAATCTCCAGTCAAAGGTCATCTTCGACGGAAGCTCAGGATGTCCCGAACTCAAAGTTGGTAGAAGGATAGTGGTCGTTATGTTTCAACGTAGCCCTTTTCCCTGTAAATTACCATTTTCTAACTTTGTATATACTCTTTGGAATCACGCGTTTGGCTGATCTCCATCTTATCAATAAAATTTGAGCCCTTGTGCTTTTGTTTGTAATTCTTTACTTGTTTTAGCTTTACAGAACTACGTTGTTTAAACTTAATCAGCGATTCTTGAAATAAAACAAAAATAAATTTACTTGTTAAACTTTTTCTGCTTTTAAATTAAAGATGGCATTTCTTTTGACTGTTGAACATCAGAAGAACATCGATCGCTTCTCCCGAAGTAAGCGAACTTCAAAGTGCAGAATCAAAGTACTCCTTCTAAACCAGTTCGCCTGAATGAAGGGATCAACTGTGTCAGAGACCTTGTTTCGTCTGACATCCTCGGCCGAGTTCTCATCTCCTAAGCCCGATCAACATAGCTCCCAACGGGACTATCTCTCCTAAGCAAGGTGGAATTGCTATTTTGAATCAACGGTACTTCTTCGCCCCGCGATGGCCGAGTATCCAATTGTGTTCATCCATTAGTTTGTATGTCGCGTCCATTTTGTCAGCATATACATACGTACTTCATGCATTTTTATTTGCATTCACATTTCATATTGCATCACTATCACTCTAGTCGGTCCTGTCCCCTAGTGGTAGAAGTCCTCTCAATCGAGTTGTCAGTTCTTGCCTAATCAGGAAATACTGTGTCTGAACAACCTCACTTCCAGTTTAATTCTGGAAAGAAGTTGGTCCTTGACCACTTTGATAACTTGAACCTCTGAAAAGCCAGAGAAAACTTTCAATAAGCATCACTCTTCGCCATTGAAGATGATATCCTTGCTTTCCCGGATTAACGAAAATCCACAGAGAAAGCCTCGTGATCAGAGATTCGGCAGCACGCCAGTTTTGCTCCGAAAAACCACTGATGAGAAGGTCATTGGCACCTCAAAATTGGATCCCATCATATGGCATTTCTCCGGGAAGATCCCGAGAAAAGTATGATGTAACCCCAAACGAAAACAGTCTCTCAAGAGACTCGCTTTCCCCAGTAGAATCGACAAATGGTGTCTCCAAAACAGAGAAGTTTGTGTACCTCTATAACTCAGACGAATGGGTTCCCTAGCAAGTCTGACATCAAAACTTTTTCCACTCAAATGGCATCTCCCCAGGAAAATTCGGCGAGAAGTTTGAAGGAAAGCCGCTATGAATAGCGTCCCTTGTCAGTAAAGTTTATTGACGAAAGAAACTAAGACCAGTTCCTTGGTAGGAAACCAGGATCGAGGGGAAGTTTAAATCAGAAACTAAGACCAGTTCCTTGGTAGGAAACCAAGATCGAGGGGAAGTTTGTTTCCACAACTGAGACCAGTTCCTTGGTAGGAAACCAGGATCGAGGGGAAGTTTATTTCAAAAGAGACTGAGACCAGTTCTTGGTAGGAGACCAGGATCGAGGGGAAGTTTACCTTTTCTAAGCATCATTGCTTAGCTAAAGAAGATGAATACGTAAGCTACCATTCATAACCACCATCAAAATTTTGGGTATTCCGATATTTAATCCTCTTGCACCCCGAATGCCCGAATCCCTTCGTCATTCACACCTCCGGGTCCAAGAAGATTAAATAGGGGCATCTGTAATACCCCAAATTTTGACCACTTAGATTTCCCATCATTGTGAAAATCATCATCACAATATGGATGAACCATCATGTTTCATCAGTCTCCCCAAAGATGGGTGAGCATCCAATACAATCAAAATTAGGGTTTCAAGCCCTCTCTGAGTGCTTAGACAAAGGCTCAATCAAGAAATGACTTGATTTTCAACTTGTCTGATCTCTCAAACATTCACAATGGATCAAAAAGGACTCCCACTTCAAGGATTAAGCACAATGCTCCCTTTTAAGTGGATTAAGCCTCAGAACCACCAGTGATCAAAACTCGATTGTATTTTCACTTCGTGTCGTCTGCATATCATATCATCTATTTTGTCATGCATATCGTTTGAATTTTCAATCGAAATATATACGTTGAAATTTTTGTCTTTTTTTGGTTAATTATGCGAAAATCGATGAACGGACATGTTTTTCAATTAAATTTACAAATGTTCATTGTTCATCTATCTTTCGCACGATTTAATCGATTTCTCATTTTTTATTTTATTTTTACATATATAAAATAAAAATGAAAATAACAAAAAAATAAAAAAAAATATTAATATAATAATAATATATATATATATTTTCCGTTATATATATATATATATATATATATATATATATATATATATATATATATATATATATATATATATATATATATATATATATATTGTTGTTGTTTTTTTGTCTTTTTATTTTTTTTTATATATTTTTTATATATTTTTCATATTTTTTATGTATATATATATATATATATATATATATATATATATATATATATATATATATATATATATATATATATATATATATATATATATATATATATATATCGAAAATATATATTTATATTATTTATAAAATTCATATATTTTGTCTTTTTTTATGAATTTTTGGTTTTTTATATATTTTGTTCTAAAAAAACTTTTTTTTTTAATTCACTTTTGTTTTTTTATTATTATAGTATATAGAAATTTAAGCTAGTTTAAATAAGTTAGCTTAATTTTTAAGCTTGGTTTATGTCATTGCATACATCACCATGGCTTAATTTTTAAGCTAAGATTTTCCTATAAATACCACTTCACTTCTCATTCCAAATCACACCAAAACAATCTCTTATATTGTTTTCTCACTTCTCTCCCACATATTTCTTTCTTTCATTATTCTTTCTTATTTCTAGTTTTATCTAGGAAAGGTAAAAATATTGTTTAAGTTATTAATTAATTTAGATATTTCTATTTAATTTTGATTAATTAAATTATTAATTAATCATATTAAATACTAATATTTAAGTTATTAGTTAATTTAGATATTTCTATTTAATTTTGATTAATTAAATTATTAATTAATCATATTAAATACTAATATTTAAATTAATTGATAAAACACTTTGGGCCTCTTGAGAGAGTGTAAGACCCATCCCCCCTTGTACAAAAACTTTTTGGGCCTCACTCATTGTATAAGTCCCTCTGTACAAGTAAACGGCACGATCGTCGTCCGTTTAAAAATAAAAATCATCTGGGCCTCTCCTTGAGCTATAAGTCCCATTCAAAACACTTTGGGCCTCTATTAGAGTGTAAGACCCAATCCCCCTTTTAACCAAAACATTTTGGGCCTCACTTATTGTATAAGTCCCTCCGCGTTAAAAGAAAACCTCGGCGCGATCTCCATTTTTAAACGAAAAAATCATCTGGGCCAACCCTCGTGTTATAAGCCCCACTCTTTTTCTTTAAACCTTTTTGGGCCTCTTGAGAGAGTGTAAGACCCATCCCTTTGTACAGAAAACCTTTGTGGGCCTCAGTCACTTGTATAAGTCCCGCTGTACAAATTCAACAGTGCGCTCACTGATAAAACCCTGGGCCTCTCCTTGAGCTGTAAGCCCCAAAACTTTCTTTTTCAAAGCACTTTCTCCTTTGATTTTGAATATACTGTTGTTTTCAATCTTTCTTTGTTGAACAACTAACCAAACAGCATGGAAGCACTACAACCGAGTAAGTGGTTATCGCTTTCATTTACTGCTTTCATATTATAAACTGTATTGTGGGGCTGCTCACTGTAAGTCTCCTTTCATAAACTCATATCTACTGTGTAATAATAGTATAGATATTTCGAGTTTCCCCGGCAACTACGTCTAGAACTAGGTGACGCCGTTTCATTTATTCGTAGAAATAGACGCCTAGATCCCCAATAGGAGCACCAGATACAGTCTTCTCTTCGGCTGTTCTCCTTAGGAATCGTCAAGAAGTTCTACTCCCCAAGATGAATGTATTCTCCGTGAATGGCATCTTTGAGTTTCTTCCCAATTCTCGAACTTTCCTGACTTGATCTATTCCTTGTGGATAGCTTGCCTTGAATGTCTCGGGGTTTGGGTACCCACTACGGTCATAATCTTGGACCTTAACTAAGGAACCCTCTTTAAAAGCTAAAAGTCGCTGGATAGTAAACCTCGCACGTTTACCAGTGGTTTTTATCTTTAAAAGAGTTATCTCTCCTAATGGAAAGGAGATGATAAGACCCACGGGCTTCTTAAAAGCATCGGCCTCCTCTTGGGCATTATTCAAGGACACTACGGCTTCTTAGAAGTATTCACAACCTCCTCTTATTCTTCGTATAATGATCTCTTCCTCCGGGAATGATAACCTCCTCTTGGGCTTCGTACAAGGACCCGTCGGCTTCTTAAAAGTTTCCAGCCTCCTCTTGGGCTTTGTACAAATTGTCCCGACGACCTCCTAGAGGTATAGGAACAGAACCTAGTCATCCTCATAGAACAGTCTTTTCATAGAGTCTACTACTGTTTCTCGAAGCATAGTACAAAAGATAAAACTCTAGACACGGACAGTCTAACTTCCTTGAGTCTCAAAGACATTCTCAAGCACCCTTCGTTAAATAGGAAGGAAACCCGCAGACTAAGATAGTCTCGATACCCTTTGGATTTCCCGTTTCCTCAAAGAGAAGGAAATATCCTTGATCCTCAAATTAAATCCCTGTGTACAGTGTTACTCATATAATAACTGATTTTCTCTTTTAAATCAGTATATTGGATCTGTCACTCAACTGAAACAGTTACAATAGCCTCCATCTCGGGCTTCGTACGAGATACCAAAATACTCCCCAGTGGAGTCAAAACAACCTTTTCGCCTCTCTCTCGGGCTTTGTACGAGATACAAAAACACTCTATTACTGAGTATAAAAGATTCTCCAACTGAGTCAACTCTTTGCTAGCCTCCTCTTAGGCTTTGTATAACGATATGCCCCACTGGGTCAAAAACCTTTAGCCTCTCTCTCTCGGGCTTTGTACGAGACACAAAATAGCCTCCTCTTAGGCTTTGTATAATGATTTTCCTAGCGGAAATTAGCCTCCTCTTATGCTTTGTATAAGAAAACCACTGGTTGATCCAATCGACCTTTTAGCATCAAAGTTGTGCCTCGTTCACAGTATACAAACATCAACAACTCCTTTCCTTCATCTAATCGCTGTAAGCGGCAAGCCTCTGGATCATCTACATCCATGCCACTGTCCCTCTTTTAGCATGAGAAATTCCTAAGGAAAGATGGCATTGCTCTACACTGAGTTAAAGTCTTCTCCTTCAGGTTAAAACCCTTTCTTCGGAAATTATGGCATTGCTCGGATCTGCGTATCCTAGTTAAAGTAATTCTCCTTCTCCCCTCTTTAGAGATGACAAATTCTCTCTAAAGTCGAGGTCTTCCAGCTTCACATCTTGGGCTTTAAACAAGATATAAACTATCCTTTCGCTTCATATCTTGGGCTTTGAACAAGACACCAAAACACCATTTCCTCCCATAGAATAGGAGGAACTACGAACGCTCTGATTTCCCTGTTTCGGTAAACGGGAATACGTAGGCATAAGATCGAAAGAAAAGATCTTAGCGAGCGCAATCAACAAAAAACCCAAATCCCATATCTCCATCAATCAAAAGCAGTAATTCAAAAGCATCAGTCCTAACATCCTAATCCTTATCCCCCACCAGAAACCTTTTGCCCAAGCCCTAGAAAGAAAGAACCTGTATTGGTGAAATACGAATAACCAGTACAAAGGCCCCCCCACATTGATAGCATCCGTAACCTAACAGACCGCTGTTTAAACTCAGTATGCAAGCAGGGTTAATTGGAGACATCTATTTCCCTTCCTTATTCAGCTCACAATAGGATAAAAAATGAATCGACCTGTAGTTTAAAGCTCAAACCGCAGAGAGCGACCAGCGCTTAAGAACTGCGTCCAAAATCGCTCGCTACAGATTGTACTTTGAGATTTCCAATCCACCGAGATGATTTTTTTATTATGTGTCTAATTTTTGCCTGGACCGCCCTTTCGGGTTTTCAATTCACCGGGACGTTTTTTTTAATTTAGGCAAAGTATTTCTTGACTACGTCAACATTTGTGGGGTAGGCAAATTCCTCTCCATCCATGGTTGCAAGTCTCAAGGCGCCGCCTGAGAAAGCTATCTTGACCACATAGGGGCCGTCATAATTCGGAGTCCATTTGCCCCAAGAATCAGTGAGAAATGATTGTATCTTTTTGAGCACAAGGTCTCCTTTCTTGAAGACGCGAGGTCAGACCTTTTTGTCGAACGCCCTCTTCATTCTTTATTGATACAACTGACCATGTCATAGTGCCGTGATTCGCTTCTCTTCGATCAGATTCAGTTCGTCGTGTCGACTTTGACACCATTCAGCTTCTGTAAGCTTAGCTTCCATCAATACCCGGAGTGATGGGATCTCTACTTCTATGGGGAGCACTACTTCCATGCCATATACTAGAGAGAAAGGGGTTGCCCCTGTTGAAGTGCGGACAGATGTTCGATAACCGTGAAGAGCAAAGGGTAGCATCTCGTGCCAGTCTTTGTAGGTTACAACCATCTTTTGAACGATCTTCTTGATGTTCTTGTTAGCTGCTTCTACCGCTCCGTTCATCTTGGGTTGGTAGGGAGATGAGTTATGGTGTTCGATCTTTAACTCTGCGCACAACTCTTTCATCATCTTATTGTTCAAGTTAGATCCATTATCAGTAATGATCTGGCTCGGCACACCATAACGACAGATGAGATTGTTTTTGATAAATCGGACCACCACTTGTCGGGTTACATTGGCGTATGACTCTGCTTCGACCCACTTGGCGAAATAGTCAATGGCTACCAAGATGAAACGATGTCTGTTTGAAGCTTTAGGTTTGATCATGCCAATCATGTCGATTCCCCATATGGAAAAAGGCCATGGGGAAGAGAGAACTTTGAGATACGTTGGCGGTACATGGATTTTGTCGGAGTATATCTGACACTTGTGACACCTCCTCATGTACTTGTAGCAGTCGGATTCCATTGTCAACCAATAGTACCCTGCTCTTAGAATTTTTCTCGTCATTGTGTGTCCGTTGGCATGAGTGCCGAAGGATCCTTCGTGGATTTCTTTTATCAGCATGTCTGCGCTTGGTCTGTCTATGCATCGGAGCAAGACCATGTCGAAATTTCTCTTATAGAGTGTATCACCGCTCAGGAAGAAACTGCCAGCCAGCCTTCTGAGGGTTTTTTGTCCTTCCTTAGTGCCCCATGTGGGTACTCTTGTTTCTAAAGGAAGCATTTGATATCGTGATACCAAGGTTTGTCGTCTATGACTGCTTCAATTGTGAAGATGTAAGCGGACCTCTCAAGGCGCATTATGTCGATTTTAGGTAGGTCGGTCCATTGACCTAAACTAATCATGGAAGAGAGAGTGGCTAATGCATCAGCCATGTGATTCTCATCACGAGGGATGTGATGAAAGTCAATTTTGTTGAAAAATGGTAACAACCTTCTCGCATAGTCTTTATAAGGAATCAATCCTGATTGGTATGTGTTCCAATCTCCTTTTATCTGGTTAATAACCAGGGCTGAATCGCCGTATACGTCCAAGTTCTTGATCCTTAAGTTGGTCGCTTCTTCGAGACCCATGATACAAGGTTTGTATTCGGCCTCGTTGTTTGTGAACTTGAATGTAAGTCTGGCAGTGAAAGGAATGTGGGTACCCTGAGGTGTTATGATGATTGCCCCAATTCCGTTTCCGTAATGATTGACAGCTCTGTCAAACATTAGTCCCCATTGAGAACCTGGTTCTGGCCCTTCACTAGGTAGTGGTTCATCGCAGTCTTTCATTTTTAGGTACATGACATCTTCGTCTGGGAAGTCAAACCTGATTGATTCTTGATCGTCAATCGGTTGATAAGCTAAATGATCGGCTAAAATGCTTTCTTTAACGGCTTTTTGAGCGTGGTACTCTATGTCATATTCTGATAACAACATCTGCCAACGGGCAATCCTTCCCGTGAGAGCAGGTTTTTCAAAGACATACTTGATTGGATCCATTTCTGAAATTAACCAAGTAGTGTGACAAATCATATACTGGCGAAGACGTTTGGCTGCCCAAGCCAGAGCACAATAATTTTTCTCAAGCATAGTGTAACGAGTCTCACAGTCGGTAAATTTCTTACTCATGTAGTAAATGGCAGACTCTTTCCTTTTCGTTTCATCTTGTTGGCCAAGTACACATCCCATTGAGTCCTCTAGGACTGTTATGTAAATGATCAGTGGTCTTCCTTCCACTGGAGGGGATAGAATCGGCGGATTCAACAGGTATTCCTTGATACTGTCGAAGGCGGTTTGACAGTCTTCTATCCATACACAGTCCTGGCTCTTTTTGAGTAATTTGAAGATCGGCGCACATGTCGCGGTCATAAGGAATATGAATCTGGAAATGTAGTTCAAACGTCCCAGGAATCCTCTGACTTGTTTTTCGGTTTTCGGAGAAGGCATTTCTTGAATGGCCTTGACCTTGTCAGGATCAACCTCAATTCCTTTCTGGCTGACGATGAACCCTAAGAGTTTCCCTGAACGGACACCGAAGATGCACTTGTTGGGATTCAAACGGAGTTTGTACTTTCTCAACCACTCGAATAACTTTGACAGATGGGTCACATGCTCCTCTTCTGTTTTAGATTTGGCAATCATATCATCGACATATACCTCGATTTCCTTGTGTATCATGTCTTGAAAAAGAGTAGTCATGGCCCTTTGATAGGTTTCCCCAGCGTTCTTCAAACCGAACGACATTACCTTGTAACAAAAGGTACCCCATAGGGTAATGAATGATGTTTTCTCCATGTCTTTCGGCACCATTTTGATTTGATTATAGCCCGAGAATCCATCCATGAAGGAGAAAACTTTGAACTTTGATGTACTGTCTACCAGCATGTCTATGTGCGGCAAGGGAAAATCGTCCTTTGGACTAGCCTTGTTTAGATCTCTGTAGTCTACACACATTCTGACTTTTCCGTCCTTTTTCGGAACGGGTACGATGTTGGCTAACCATTGAGGATATTCTGATGTGGCAAGGAAACCCGCGTCAATCTATTTTTGTACTTCCTCTTTGATTTTGGTGGCCATGTTCGGATGAGTTCGTCTCAACCTTTGCTTTACCGGCAGTCATTCTGATCGCAACGGTAGATGATGTTCCACGATGCTGGTATCCAACCCTGGCATGTTCTGATAGGACCAAGCGAATACATCGGGAAACTCTTTGAGAAGCTTTGTCAAACTCTCTTTGGCAGTTGGACTGAGCAATGCCCCAATCCTGACCTCTTTTCTTTCCTCCTTTGAACCCAAGTTGACCGTTTCCAGCGGCTCTTTGTGAGGTTCGATAGACCTTTCCTCTTGTCTGAGTAGTCAGGAGATCTCTTCTGAAATTTCTTCGTCAACTTCTTCTTCAACCCCAAATACCGGGAATTCAAAGTTGGGAGAAGGCATTGGATCGTATGTTTCAACGGGGTTTAAAACAAGCAATCTGCATGACGTGATGATTTGTTTTTTAGAAGAGATAAAGAGAATGCAAGAGTGTGTGCAGTGTTTTTCTAAAAACTGCTTGTTTTTATTATTGAATTGTTTTTTAGGATTACCATTTTCTGTAAAAGCAAAAAGAGAAAACAACAATAAATGCGGAAATTACAGAACTACGTTATTTTATTCATGAACAAGTCGATTCTTGAAACTACAGCCCTATAAAACAAAATTTTGTCGCTTTGGGTGAAGCGAAGAGGGATAATTACAGAAAGCGAGCCCTATCAAAACATCAGTTTCACCTGGGCAGGGTGAAAGGTTAAAGACGGCAATTACTTTGACTTATGAACAATCTTCGGAACATCGACAGCAACCCATTGGCGGCGAACTCCTCGGTGAATCGCAAAGTCTGGTACCTTCCTTGATTTGTCTTCAGAAATAACGCTGATTTCTGGTGGAGCAGGATCATTGGAATCTGTCTCCCAGGCAGAGTTGTCGTAGGAGGATTCCTCGTTTGTATTTTGCATAGTATTCGTGCTCTCAGGTAAATCTCCCCATCCAGTTGGCTAGATGTCTTCGAACCTAATACGAGAGCTCTCAGGAGCAGTGTACTTGACCATATAGTCGTATTTTCCACTTGGTTGTCCTAAGGTGTCCCATACTTTTGTGGAACTGGAGGAGTCATCTCTCTCGATGACGTTGACCTCAGGAAAAGCATAGTTGATGAATTCCAGTCCGACAAGCTTTTCCAATTCATCGTCGTACTGGATATTTTCTGAATGACCTGAGTGTTCATCCTATGACATGGCGGGGACGCAGGTATTCTGTTCAATGATGCTCAGCTGATTTTCATTGTTCGGCTGATTTTCTTGCCCTGAGTTTCCTGGATACGGCTGCCAGATAGGCAGGTCATCCATTGGGCCATAATAGTCATGGTCAAAGTCGTCTTTCATTAGAGTGTCCTCCTCTAATGAGTTTGGTGGAGCACGACATCCTTCCGGATCACAATCTCCATATATCATTCTGACATCTGACCTGGGTATAAATCTTGGACTCTGTGCGGGATAGCAAAATGGCGTAGGCACCTCTTCCTGATACATATAGCCGTCCTCGTTAAGATAGGACTTCCATTCTTCATCTGTATCAGAGGGATCTCCCTCGTTGATGGTATGGACTGCTTGAGACACTGGGTGAAGGAAACCTCCACCGTGGAAGAAATCTTGAATGGGATGAAGACTTTCATCGCTAGTAGCATTCGGGGTACAGGTTGCAGAAAAACCAAGACCCTGCTTTGTTTTGTTATCAGTAGGAATGACAAGTTGTCCCCATCCGTTTGTATTGTTACTTTTGATCACTTCGAGAGCATATATGTACGAGGAAATCGAGGTTCCTTTCTCTGATCGATTCTCATTGCTCACCGAAAGTGCTTGGAACTGAGTTCCAACAACCTCCTCGGGTTTTACACAAGTAGATAATGACAGGTTACTCACGAGCAAGGCTTGCTCTCTGCAGACTGTGACGAGTTTTTCGTTCTTGACGAAGTTCAGTTTCTGGTGCAGCGTCGAAGTGACTGCCCCAGCCTGGTGAATCCAAGGTCTTCCTAATAAACAGTTGTATGCTGCCCGGACGTCCATGACCTAGAAAGTGATTAGAAAAGTGTGAGGACCGATAGTTATGGGAAGGTCAACTTCGCCGATAACTGCTTTCCGAGATCCGTCAAAGGCTTTGACAATGACCTCACTGCCCCTCATCGAGGATCCTTTGAATGATAGTCGCATTAGAGTGGATTTCGACATAACGTTGATGGCCGATCCAGTATCTACCAGTACGCTGGCTAAAGCATCGCCCTGGCAGTTGACTGTGATATTGAGAGCCATGTTGTGGCTTTTTCCTTCCTCTGGCAAATCCTCATCACTGAATCCTAAGTTGTTGTAGGAAGTGATGTTAGAGATGATGCAATCAAACTGTCGTATTGACCCATCCTGTTCCACAAAGGCCTTCTCTAAGACTTTCTGTAGAGCCTCCCAGTGAGCCTCAGAACTGAGTAAAAGAGATAACACAGAGATCTTTGAAGGAGTTTGTAATAGCTGATCAACAATGTTGTATTCACTCCTTTGGATGAGCTTCAGCATCTCATCATTATTTTTTGAAAGGTCAGGATCACTAGACTGACCAACTAGTTGATCGGGAACTTCTGTTTGATGTTCCTTTTCTTTGTTAGGTTCTCTAACTCCTCGGTTGAAGATTCGACCGCTCTGTGTTACTCGACTGATGTCTGCAATATTTAAGACAGAGGGTAATGGAACTTCCTTTCCATTCTCAATTATCATTGCACCGTATTTATAAGGGATTGCTTTAGCTGATTTGTACGGCAATGGTCCCAGTAGATAGACAACTATAGGAGCCTTCTGATATATCTGACTATCGTAAGTAACTTCAATCAGTTCTTGGCTAAGAACCTTTGATTCGTCCAGTAGAGGGAAGATGGCACAAACATCCTTGGTCCCTTCGCGATCAGAGATTACAACGACATCTTTAATTTGATCAGCGAAGTAGTCGGGCGTCAAGTTGATGGACCCCGAAACTGGACGTGGTTGAATCTCTTCGCGGTCCAACTGACCTTGAAGGGCTGCTCGCACGAGGTAACATCCTTGGTTACTTTCCGAGCAAACTCTACATCGTTCATAGTTATGTGGTGGCACTTGGACACATCCGCTTTGAATACAGTGTAACCTCACTAGGTCTGTTTCCATTGATCGAGCATCCTGACTTTGATGCCTAGTAGGGTTCCTATTAACCACACTGACTTGTTACGTGTCTTCGTCCAGATAGATCGAAAGCCACCGGTGGTTTAACAAGTGTTGCAAAGTTCTTTGAACGAGAGCACATCCCTGGTCACTCTCACAACATCCTTTACAGTTCTGATAATTATGCGAAGCCACAAAACCAAGCTGGACTTGCATAGCGTGTACTTCCACCAAGCTGGTATTCATCAAGCAAATATCAAAGATTTGAATCATGTTGATCTGATAAAGATTTTTATCATGGTAGTCCTGGATCCACCCAAGATCCATCTGACGCTGGAGGGCCTCTTGTACAAAAGAGCATCCCTGATTGTTTACCAAGCATATCAGACAGGAATTATAATTGTGTCGTGGCAGATTATGATACTGGCTTTGCCTTGAGTGCATTTCCACCAGGTTGACATTCATCGCACGGATGTCGTGGCTCTGAATGATGTTGGAATTCGTATAAGTCATGTTGACCCCACGAATTCGGTGCTCTTCGATCCAATCGAGATCCAATTGTTCCTGTAGAGCCGATTGCACTACAGAACATCCTTGATTATTCTTAGAGTAGATATCACACTGGTGATAATTGTGAGGTGGCACATGACCATACCCGCTCTGTCTGTGATGCATCTTGACCAGATTGGTCCTCAATAAGAGTACATCACGAATTTGATAACTGTCGTTAGACTCTCTTTCTATCAAATTGGCTGCAGCTTTCTCGTGTTGGGGCAATGGGTTCGTGAGAACATTCAGATTCGTATCTTTGAAAGATAAGACCCCGCTCCTAAAAGCTTGCGTACGTCGGATTTGAAACTGAGACAGTTTTCTATGTTGTGCCCTGGTCCTCCTTGATGGTAAGGACAGGTCTGATCCTCTTTGAACCAAAAAGGCGGATTTTTCGGTATTGTAAGAGGAAACCTGGTTTAGACATGCCCCTTGACCAGTAAGAGTGGAAATAGTTCTGCGTACAATATTGGTATAGGGTCGAACCCTGGTGGTCGCGTTGTACGGTTGTTGTTGTTGTACTGAGGACGAGCTTGCTGAAGAGGTTGTTGTGTCCTTTGCTGATATGGTTGTTGATTAGGTTGGCTCTGCGCAACCTAAGGTTGATACGTAGGAACAAGCGCATGTTTGATAGCAGGAGTTACAGCTGCTACTGGTTGATATCGTCGCCTTTGCTTCCCGAGAGAGATATTCCCAATATCCAGCTCTTTTTTCTTAGGGAGAGCACCACCATATCGTTTTGTACTAGTTGATGATCCAACGTCTTTAACTAAACGTCCTTCCGGATGGCTTCCTCAAGACGAAATCCCATGCCCACCATCTCGGTGAAGTCATTGGGCGCACTAGCGACCATTCTGTCGTAGTAAAATGAGCTCAAGGTTTATAAGAAGATCTTTGTTATCTCTTTTTCCTTAAGAGGTGGAGAAATCTGAGCGGCGATTTCACGCCATCTCTGAGCGTACTCCTTAAAAGTTTCCTTGTCCTTTTGTGACATTGATCTGAGTTGATCTCTGTCTGGTGCCATGTCCAAATTGTATTTATATTGTTGAACGAAAGCAGCGCCAAGATCTCTGAACATGCCGATCGTAGCGCGGTTTAAACCCATGTACCATTTGAGTGCGACACCGGTTAAACTATCCTGAAAGTAGTGAATTAGTAGCTCCTAGTTCTTTGTCTGAGCTGACATTCGCCGAGCGTACATCACTAAATGACTTTAAGGGCAAGAGTTACCCTTGTATTTTTCAAAATCGGGCACTTGGAACTTGTGCGGAACTTTCACATTGGGGACCAAACAAAGGTCTGCGGCGTCTTTTCCAAATAGGTCCTGACCGCAAATGGCATGCAGTTCTTTCTACATCTCCAGGAACTGTTCCTGGAACTCATTCATTCTGTCAAACATACTTTCGTTTCCGCCAGAAGGTATCTGTTAAATCTGTCCTTCCGGGACAGTGTGTACCACGGGTGGTGGTATAGTCATCATGGCAGAGACTCTTGGTGTCTCCCGAAGTTTGTAACCTTCATGAGTTGTTGTCATGCCCTTGGCATCTTCGCTTTCCCAAAGTTTGTAACCTTCAGGCCCAGCGGTTCCTGCTGCGTTTTCCAGATCTTCAGTGATCGGCGGAACATATCCTTCCGAGATATAGTTAATTGGCATGCCCCAGGGACGATCTTTCGGAATTTTGTACCTAGGATCATACTTCTCCACTATAGGCGATGATGTGTTCTCTGAGATCACAGTCCGTTATTGTTGCATCTGAGCTTCTACTAGAGCTTGTATGTCGTTATGAAGCTTTCTTAGATCTTCTTTCAGAGTGTCGATCTCTTCTCTCAACTCTCGGTTCTCTTCCTCGAGATCATCCATCTTATTTTGTCGATTGGCCCGAGTATTGTACGAATGAGACAGTTTGACTCTAGAATCGTGACACAAACGTGGGATTCGCAGGGAAGAAGAATGCGTTTATGCGACAATGATGAATGATATGCAATGATTATATTAATTATTTTTGTTTATTCAAAGTAAACTTCGACAATTAGGATTGCAAATATCAAACAGTGGGGAAACCCCGTTTTATTGAATTCAACAATTGCGGAAATGGAAATACAGTAGATTACAAAGTGTTGTAAAAGGAAATCTAAACTAATGGATCCTGAGTCCTCTTTGAAGAGAGCTCGGGTGCTGGTTCTGGTGCTTTCCTTTTCTTTGACCGGGGCTCTTCAGCCGTTGTCGGGTTGTCATTCCTTTGCCAAGTGAAAAAAGTGAGCAAGTTCCTTTGGTCATCCTGATTATCTACAGCATGTTGCTCTAAAATCTCAATCAGAGCATCCTTATCTTTCAAAAGCTGCTGAAGTTTCTTACACTCTACATTGAGAATGCGGTACTTGTTCCTCCAAGACCTCCTCTCCTGTTGAACTTTGTTGAGAGTAACTTGAAGTTTTTCCGTGTCAGACATAAAATAAGGAATAGGGTCCCTTAATGGAAGAACTTCTTGATGAGGGTAAGGCATCCTCAGCTTGAGAGCTCTAGTTTGTACCCAGTGGAGATAAGGCTCCACCGAGACACAATCTGGTTTTCCTAGAGACTCTCTTCCTTTCTTATGAACATGTTTCCAAGCATGCACTATTTCTGTCTTTAGTACCCTGTCATTTTCTCCTTCCTTGAAGAAAAGACCTTCCAGATGAGCATTCCGCAGAATATGCCTCATCGGGTATCCGAATTGACGACGAACTAACATTGGATGATAGTTGATTCCTCCCTTAGTTCCTATAAGGGGTACATTTGGGAAATTTCCACAACGGTCAATGATTCTGATCCCATCATAGATTCGATTGTACCAATCGATGTCAGAGTTGGTAAGAGACATGATTCTCTGCGACCAATGTAAAGTATTCTTTTGATCCCAAAATGCAGCTGACTTGGGCAAATGGGAAATGAACCATTTGTATAGCAAGGGTACACAACATGTGATCATTCCTCCGTTGTATAAATTCCTTAAGTGTACTGAATAATACGCATCTGCGAGTAAGGTTGGTATAGGGTTACCAATCAGACATATCTTAATGGCATTGATATCTACAAAGTTATCGATGTTGGGAAACAAAAATAACCCGTAGGTGAGCAAAACAAAGATGCTCTCGAAAGCGGCCACATTCCCTATACTGGCAAAGTACAGGGCCTTCTTTATCAAGAACTGGGCTGGTAAACCTTGGATACCACCCTTAGCGGTCATGTGAGTCCTGACTTCTGACTCGTCCAAATAAATTGCTCTTGCAATGGTTTGATCCTTTGGAATTTCTTCCAGTCCAGAAAAGGGAGCTTGATCAGTGAGAATACTCCTCCAGTGTTGGTGCTAGCTGATAATTCAGGAATGTGAAACAGTGATAGACTGGATCGTAGAACTGGATTAGTGTGGATAAGATTCCCTCAATTACATGGACCCTTAACAGAGACAGAAGTCCTCCATATTTAGCTCTAAAAGCCTCAGGGTTGGTGATCATCCTCGCCAATCCTCTTAAATCCTCTAATTTTGGAACCTTGAAGGTATACTTATGAGTCTTTCTTCTACCGAAATCCACAACTCAATCTCTTTATCTGACATTTACAATCATTGTCTTAGTTTAATTTGAAAAAGAGAGAGACTAGAAGAGAAGATTTTCTTTTTTGAATGTTTTTTAAATGAATGTATGAATGCAGCACACAAAAACATAGAAAAAACATGGGGTCAAAGAGTCGGTGTCATGAAGTCAAAGCTCTACCCCCCCCCCCCAAAGGTTTATACTGGTGATTTTTTGTACCTGTCCGCAAAATAATTGATCCCTCTTAGGATAACAATAGTAAGCGGATCACCAGCGAGCTGATGTATCCTAGAGTGACCTCAAATGAGGGTAGTATCGCGTGACAACTATTTCCGATAGCTTCCGCACTACAAAATGGTTTCAGTTTACTAAAAACCTCAGCTTCTTAGATAACCCAGTCGACCACACTACTTTCAACAACCGAAGTCGTATAGGCAATGTATCTGCAAAGGGAGTCTCCACTGAGTTTGATGGTCGACCGGGGACTCTTAGCTGGAATTCACTCCTAGTAAGATTACCCGTATTGCCATCACCTATCTTAGGTGTATACTTAGTCTTTCCACATGCGGCATCACACGCATTCCCATTTGCAGAAAAATAAACACAGATATCAATTAGGAAAAGCAGTATATATATTTGTCTTAATCATCCTAGACCTCTAGTCTTATGATCCTATACAGACAATGGCTCCCCAGCAGAGTCGCCATTTCTGTAATACTTTGTGAACTCGGGGTTTTCTACCTAAGATTGTGAACTTAAGGTTTCCACCGAAGGTTGTAAGAAAGAGAAGAGGGCTCCACGGTGGGCGCCATTTTTCTCTGTAGCGCGATTTTTGTGGTCATGAAGCAATATCGCTCGGGTACTACAGGTTCGATTCATTTTTTTTATCCTGTTAAGATAATTAAGGAAGGGAAATAGATGTCTCCAATTAACCCTGTGTCGCGGTGAAAATTGGATACCATAGTTATTGGTTAACTAGGATCGCATTTTTAATGTCACCACCGGTCTTTGATTTTATCCAAAGGAAGGGAGAAAAAACCGAATTCGCACAATGCAATGCAAATGCACTAAGATTCTAAGTTCGGGGGTTGGTTATACCTAGGGAAGGTGTTAGCATCCTAGATATCTGTAGTACTCTACAGGAACCTCTTGATTCTTTTTATGTTATTTGTTATCTGTTTGCTAAGGGTTTAAGGGTAGGTGATTTATAATTTTTATTCCTAAGGGTGCTCGACAAGATATCGCATCTTATGCCTACATATCCTGTCAGGAGGGAATCAGAGCACTTGTAGTTCTTCATTAAAGATACTAAACGTTTTAAAGGTTTAGGAAAAGAAGATGAGTCATCATCTTAAGAAAGACCACCACAGTTTTTTGAAAATGTGTATATGTCGTGGGGCATGGGATTGTATCTCCCTTTCTTTGAGATGATTAACATCTAATTCTCTTGTTTGGAGAATTTGGTAGGCTAAAGTTTGATTAAAGAAATCAAAGTTTGTGGGGGGACTAACCTAGAAAAACTATCCTAAGTTGTCTAATTACCTTATCTTAAGGTGACGATTATGAATGCAAATGATATGCACCATGCACAATAACATGGTTATTATGCATGGGATTTTCCTTTGGATATTAATGCGATTAAATTACGTTATTTGGGCGAGGGTGCTAGCAGAGTGATGCTAGACTTGTGTCTGGTGACTAAAAGGTTGAATGCGATGCACGGAGGCGATCGACTTACATGGGTAGAAAATGGGCTCGACGTTGGATCAAGAAATTTTATATTGTTTTGAAAAGGTTTAGAAAGTAATAAATAAACATACAGATAGAAGTAAGATATGATAAACATCTAAGCAGGCGCTTCACTCAGACGCGTAATGGATCCTAAACAGGGTATGATAACAAAAGATATTGAAATAAGGTGATGAGATAACAGCGATAGCATAAGTATGGCAAGAAGTGTTTCATGATAAAACAATGAATAGACATGAAGCGAATATCAAGGAGGTCAAGTAAACAAAGACAAACCAAAGATATTAAACTTGAGAAATATACCACAAATCATAAATCAAGACATAGTCATAAAAGATTAATTAAAATGACATTCAAAGTTGAATAATATCAATCAAAAAATTAAATCATAAACTAAATGACAAGATAAATTTAAAAAACGAGTAAACAGTAGTTTATTCACAAGGTCAAAATGAAGATTTAATAATTTAATTAAGACAATGAGAGTGGGAATCCACATTAAAAGCAAATATTTTTTAGGTAACTAATTAGGAAAATAAATTACTTAGTGAAATAAATATTTTTTAGAGTTTTGAAAATAACTAGAATTTCTAAAAGACAAAATAAATTGTTTTTTTAAATCTTTAAATAACCTTTAAACAAAGAGAAATGATTTCAACTAAAAAAAGGAAATGCCCTATGTGTGGTTTGAACCCACACCCTTAGAATCAGTGGCCAAAACCTCAACCACATGAGCTACGCGCGGATGGTGAGCACAATACGCAGGAGAACATATCTATTATAGAGGCGAAAATCAGAAGAGAAAAAAAACAAAAAGGACTGGGTAGGGATCGAACCCCAGTCCTTATAGGCACAGCGAAGTAACACACACACAAGTCCATCCGCTGGGGCGGGAATACGTCCAGTGATAAATGTAACTTGATGAATATATAAAGTATATTATGCGCATATGTTCAAAATAAAAAAAAAAACCAGTTTGAGACAAACATGGCAGCCAAACCAACCTTGGTGCTATAATGATCAATAAACCAAGTGAAAGGAAGTCCACGATCTAATGTACAAGACCAAGAGATCTTATGCGCATGACTACTAACTATGGTTAACAAATGAATCCAAGAAAAAAAACACATCAAGCCATGAAATTAGATGATAACAGTAGCATATCTGCAGCAATACAAATGAAGAGACCAACACAAATCAAGGGCGGGGATGGATTAGATGAGAGTTGGGCAATCAAATGAAATCAGGCATTCCACTAAACGTGTGTAAACTAAAGCTGGACTTATCATTGGTCTAGTTTAAAGCAAACACTTGATGACATGATAATGAACCAAGTGGCTTAACAATCAAACACGAATGCCAATTAAATATCGAACAACTCATGTATTAGATGCAACAATGCACAGCACTTGGTAGCAGTATTAATGCAAATAGAACCAGTGGATATGGATCAATAAGTCAGCAAGTCTAAACTGTCAGATCATTCTCAAACCCATCAAGCAAATTCAACTTTAAGCAAAGACAGAACACAATCAAAAGGTAATGGGATTCTGAATTCTTAGTTTGGCAAAACGGCAGACAAGTAATAGGTTACCATGTTAAATTTGACATTTTGTTGACATATAAAGAGGTATTAAACATATTAACAAATTGTGATCCATCAAGGGCAGTGAGAATGGATATAGATCACCAAAGTTAATACAAGCAGCAGACATGGGCTCATTATGTGCAACATACAAGATAAATATAGTTTAAAGTTCAAAACCATGTCAGAATTACAAGCACACTAATTAGAATCCATTTCAAAGAGAATTGTACTCAGTCCTAAAACCCTAATGACAGAAGACATACACTTACACACATGATCATACATCCCCAAAACATATACTGTAGTCAATGAGTTTCAAGTCAAGTGGCATTTAAGCATGGACAAAATGTGAGCGAAACAGGGACTATACTTCATCATAATGCAGTTAAAAATCAGTCATGATTCACACAACAACCACATAGCAAAGATACAAGTCATCCTAGTGGTAAAGGGGCAGAGGCAAGGGTACATGTATCTTACACAAAACACAGCAAGGTTGTATTCAAAACATAACACCAAAGAGTATAAGTTGAGATAGATCTAGGTTCAAAGATAGTGTACATCAAACATTATTTAGGCCAGAGTGCAGTGTAAGTAGCAAATTGATATCCAAAGGTCTCCTAAACTACACCATATATTTAGGACAACAACAAGGCATATGTGATGTAGCAAGAACATTTATTCATGTATCATCATTTAATAACAGGCAAATAGCTTAGGGATTGAGTTAAACCACATCAAGGTCAACATACACATTACAACAAAAGCTAGATATCAAAAAGGAATCTGAGTTGATAATCTCAATGAATAGGTCCCAGCAGATACAAAACGAGACAATAGGGAAGAAAAATAGATGACACTCAAACACATAGGGCAAGATTAAGCATCAACCATAGAAATAGTGCAAAGAATGATATGGTCATCAATTTTAATCAAGAGAAAATGTAATCCAAACACTATGAAAGACTTAAGTATCCAAGCAAATAGAATAAGATCAGAGCATCTATAACGGTTCAACATACATATTAACATATAACAAAAGGCACACATAGACAGGATTCAGGTGTAATGCATGCTCATGATCATACAACAAAGTGTGATACAGGTCGGTGACTTGCACATGCTAACAGGCTAAACGAAGCACATGATCATACAACAACAAATGCAAAGGTAGTGGTGTGTACAGAACTGTAAAAAAAAAAACCAACATTCATGATGACAAAGTAAACATCATAGTTGAATATATAACCATGCTCCTATACTAATGGTAAAAGAACAGGAATCACTAGTCAAGATAAACAATCCGCAAAGCAACAAAGATAGCTAAAACCTAAGAATACATCAGAGTTGCAAACAGAGGTCCATGATAACTAAGTGTTTTAGCAGCATTAAGCAATATTACAGTGAAAATTCCTAATTGCAGCCATTTAAAGAAAAAAGTCAGATGTAGCATAACTCATTGCAAGGCATAAGTGTATCATATCAATGTAACAACATCATGCTTGAAAAAAAAGAACCAAGATACGAGTACATGAGCCATATAATCAAGCATAGATTAATCAGACGAGCATGTAAAGAATAATGAAATGCAATATGGCAGTGTTTCATATGAACATTATTAAAGTAGGGACAAGGACACGATACCAAGTGGGATCAATCCCGCTATCTTCAAAGATGATGGTTGCCTCCCCTTGCAAGATCAGACTCCAATGTCAGCTTCCAACTTGCTTGCTTGAACTTAAAGAACTTTAGAGGATTTGAGTGTTTGGGTCCAGATTGTTGCACCTGTTGGTGTTGAGGTGAGCTCCTTTTATAGGCAATGAGTTGGTCAATCGCATTGAAAGCTCAGTAGACAAAATGAGTTTATCTTGGAGAGAGAGCAGTTAGTGAAGCTACTACAAGCATAGCAATAGCCTGAATTTCATCTTGAGCCAAGTGAAACGTGTATAGGCTGTTTTGGTGCTTCAATTTAGGTCTCGGTTGAGGTGAGAGCAGGTAGCGTGCAGAAACGAACAATCCTCTGAGCCATTTGGATGAATCAAACCGTCGAAGCTCAACGGGCAAGTGATTTGGAGAATTCGAATTGAAATAATGGCGCGCTAAGGATTGATGATGGATTTGATGAATTGAATCACTAGTTTGAATTCCCCTCCTCTCCTTTGCAATCCGCGAACAAGAACGGGGAAGAAGGAACAATTTGGATTGTTTTGGTTTCTTGTACGCCACGTGTCACTTTTTTCATTGGTTGGCAAATGAGGTTGAAAAGTCAAACAAAGTAATGCTTGCTCCTCATTGGTTCTTGGCAATGAAATTTAAATCCCTATAGTTTGCAATATATTTTTGGTAACGATTTCTTTTTATAATCAATATAAGGTTTTTTTGTAACATGGGCCTTTTGGTGAGAATCAGGGCCATGGGCTGCCAAGTATCACAGAAACCCTAATTTTGAGGTACAGTGAGACTGAGGCTCAAACTCCTCTTGTCAAGGACCAATGAAGCTCGGATTCTTGTTGAATGAAGTCCCTCGAATGTAAATGACCTCAAGTAATAGGTGGACCACACAAATTCTGACTTGATAGAGTTAATTCCTCAATGATTTCTTCAAGATAAAAATCCTGATTCCAAAGTTCTTGTACTGGAGATCTTTTGTTGATTTGACTTGCTTCAAAACAGCTTGTGGAGCTTTATGATGATATGTGAACCTAATTTGAACACAAATAAACAAACTACGAGATATGGGTTAGCTTAACCAATGCAGAGATGCTTGACCTAAGATGCACAAATGAAGATGACATCTTAGGGTCAAAAATTAGGGTGCGACAGATGCCCCTATTTAAGTTTCTCCTATTCGGAGATATGGAGATTGGAATCTTCGTCTCGACAAGATAGGAGAGACTTAAATACAAACATGCACAAATTTTTTGGCCCTAAGATGCCGCCAAACACACATGACATGGAATGATGCAAGACGAAGGAAAACAAAAGGAAACCCGACAAGGGACGACTCAACGAGATATGACTTAAACGGGAAAAGATCTAACTCCACTGGGGGAAAGAGACTACCAACTGACAATCACAGGGTAGCTTAAGCACTTGGTGAGAACTTGCAAGGAACAGGATAACTTACCACCATCTGGTAGCCTAAGCCAAGGTATCCAATTGCAACAAGGGCGTACATTACCTACTATCACACACGATAGCCTAAGCGAGGTAAGTACAAGAGGAAAGATGACCTACTACCACCACGGTAGCCTAAGCGAGGCATCTGACCAAAAAGGGGTGTGTTACCTACTATCAAGCACATGATAGCCTAAGCCAGGTAAGCACAAGAAGGAAAGATGACCTACTACCACCACGGTAGCCTAAGCGAGGCATCTAACCAAAATACAGACGTATTACCTACTATCACACGATAGCCTAAGCAGAGGTAATAGGCTGAAATAAGCTTCAAAGATCAAGATGATGATTCAGCTTCTCTTGATAACTTATGGGGATAGACAAACCGTCTAAAAATGAGACCGCCATTTGTCGTAGAAATCTTCGATAACTGAACTGCCTAAATAAAGAGCGGCTACTTGCCGTCTGGGTGTAAATCCCTTAAAATGTTGTAATAATACTGCTGGTGGGATAATTCTGTCTTCCATACAGATCTTTGAGTAAACTCTTCTTGGGGAGACAAAGTGCAAAATAAATGCACGCTCGATATAGATTCAACGGCCCAGAGATATCCAAAATCGTGATTGTTAGGGACCCAAAGTTCAATCCAGGAAATAACTGGAAAGAAACGGTCAAACATGAACCCATCCAGTGAGGAATGAACTCAAATGGGGTTTTATCTTTATCCAAATATGGAAAAGAGACTGAAGCAATCATCTCCCACGAGGATCGAACTTAGTGGGGAATTAGAAAGTATGCGCTTTTTCTGCCTAGGGCTGTCGACTCTACTTGGAGGGAGCAAACAAACCTAGATCACTTGGGGGATAAACACGACCAAAGCGACAGAACAAAACAAACAACACAAAATACAAGATGCAACAATGCCACATGCCATGAATCTACATGCAAGGATGCTATGCCATGTTTATGCTTATGCTGACGACAACACGAACGGCAAACGGGAGACGAGAACAAGTGATTCGATACGAATACTCGGCCAATCCTGGCAATATAGCAGCACCGCTGGGGATGAAAGGCAAACCCTTCCCCAGGATCGAATCCTGCCTCACAGCTTCTCCGGGGAAAAGAGAACACTCCGCTTGGGATGAGCATCGCGACTTCACTCAGGATAGTTAAGATGAACCTTAGATTCCACTGAGAACGAATTAAACTCATGATCGAAGAGACTTGACATGGGATAAAATAAATATCCATTGCGAGCTGAAGTAATTGGAGTGAGCGTTGTAACTGGATAAAATAAATATCCACTTTATCGGGGAATTTGGATCAATATAGTAGTTGGAAATGTCGAACCTAAAATTCTGAGGGGGAGAAATAAACATCCACCTTCACTGGAGAAGATTACGATAGTAAGAAAAATTCCAATAGTGAGTGAAATAAACACTCGCTTCGCTAGAGGAAGCTCATGATAGTAAGAAAAAATCCGATAATGAGTGAAATAAACACTCGCTTCGCTGGAGGAAGCTTACAATGGTAAGAAGAAAATCCGATAATGAGTGAAATAAACACTCGCTTTGCTGAAGGAAGCCGAAAATAAGATTCCGAGGGGATGAAATAAACATCCACCTTCACGGGAGGAGACTATGATAATCAGAAAAATCCAATGACGAGTGAAATAAACACTCGCTTCGGAGAAGCTCCGGTCAAAGTCGCGAGCCGAAGATATCGGAGTCGAGACTTCATGGGGATAAATAAGTATCGCTGCGAACTGAAGTGGTCCTGAATGGAAGTCGTAGCCGGATAAAATAAATATCCATTTCATTGAGGAAATGTCAGAGATAAAGATTTCTTGGGGATGAAAGAAACATCCGCTTTCATTGGTGAAGATCGATATAGTTCAACGAAGAGTGAAATAAACACTCGCTTCGGAGAAGGTCGAAAACCGAAGAAACTTAACGGAATAGTCGCGATTACCTGGAGCAGAACTTACTGGGGTATGGCCACATTACCTGGGATAAATACCTTTTGAGCCATGGCTTATGGAGACTATTAATATCCCTTGTTGTGTCCATAAATCAAAGTAATCCGCTCATGAGACAATTTGAAATTTATTATCAGAGATAAAAGTCATTTTGCAAGGTGAAAACAATTTGCCAATAAATGGTAAAATCGTAACTTTATTTCATAAAATGGTGATCAGCAAATTGCGTGATCCCATATGTTATTACAATGTTGGAAAGTGGTAATAAAAGAAATTACATAAAAAACAAAGCAATGCTATTTTTTGAGTTCCTATGTTCTAGGCCTCCTGAAGGTCTCGACTTTACTTGTCGCAGTAGGCTTCGATGAACTGAACTGAGCCTGCCTTTTCTTCGTCTCTAAGTATAATACTTCTTGACTGCATCCACGTTCACAGGACGAGTGATCTCTTCCCCATCCATAGTTGCTAACATCACAGCGCCCCCTGAAAGGACCTTTTTGACGACATAAGGACCATCATAGTTGGGAGCCCTATTTCCCCCTAGAATCAGTAAGGAAAGATTGGATCTTCTTAAGCACAAGGTCTCCCTCTCTAATCTCGTGAGGTCGAACTTTCTTATCAAAAGCCTTCTTTATCTTCTGCTGATATAGTTGTCCGCGACACAAAGCCGCCAACCTCTTTTCTTCAATCAGGTTCAACTGGTCATACCGGTTCTGACACCACTCAACCTCAGAGAGTTTCGCTTCCATTAGGACTCTCATGGAAGGGATCTCTACTTCCACTGGGAGTACAGCTTCCATACCATAAATAAGCAAAAAAGGTGTTGCCCATGTTGACGTGCGCACTGAAGTACGGTACCCGTGTAGAGCAAATGGGAGCATCTCATGCCAGTCCTTATAAGTGACTACCATTTTCTGGATAATTTGCTTTATATTTTTGTTCACTGCTTCAACCGCCCCATTCATCTTTGGCCGATACGGAGAAGAGTTGTGATGCTCAAACTTGAATTCCTTGCACAATTCCTTCATCATCTTGTTATTTAAGTTTGAACCATTATCAGTGATGATTTTATTTGGCACACCGTACCTACAAATAAGTTGGTTCTTGATAAACCTGACGACCACCTGTCTGGTAACATTTGCGTAGGAAGCGACTTCAACCCATTTGGTGAAGTAATCAATTGCAACCAATATAAAGCGGTGTCCATTAGACGCTTTTGGCTCTATCATACCGATCATATCAATGCCCCACATGGAGAAAGGCCATGGAGACGAGATAACATTAAGAAGAGTCGGTGACACATGAATTTTGTCGGCATAGATTTGACACTTGTGGCACTTCTTGGCGAACTTGTAACAATCAGATTCCATCGTTATCCAATAATAGCCTGCCCTCAGGATTTTCTTTGCCATAGCATGTCCGTTAATGTGGGTACCAAAAGATCCTTCATGAATTTCGGTCATTAATGTATTTGCTTCTCGCTTATCAACACATCTCAGCAAGACCATGTCGAAATTCCTCTTGTAAAACACATTATTGTTCAAGAAAAAGTTGCCAGCTAATCTTCTCAAAGTTTTCTTGTCTTTGTTAGATGCCCCAAGCGGGTATTCTTGCTTCCGGAGAAACAACTCAATATCGTAATACCAGGGTTTTTCATCAATAACTTCTTCCACTGAGAACACATAAGCTGGCCTGTCAAGGCGCATAACATCAATCTTGGGGCAATCGTTCCAGCGGTTCACTACAATCATGGAAGCCAGAGTTGCCAATGCATCTGCCATCCTATTCTCGGTGCGAGGGATGTGGTGGAACTCGACTCTGTTGAAGAACGGAAGTAGTCTTCTTGCATAATCTCTATACGGAATCAAATTGTCTTGTTGGGTCACCCATTCTCCTGTAATTTGGTATATCACTACAGCAGAATCACCATACACGTCTAAATTCTTGATTCTTAAATCCATTTCCTTTTCCATGCCCATGATACATGCTTCATATTCGGCTTCATTATTTGTACATGGAAAAGTCAATCTTGAAGTGAAAGGGATGTGAGACCCATGAGGAGTCACAATAATTGCCCCAACCCCTTTACCGTAGCTATTGACAGCACCGTCAAAAATCAAACCCCACTGAGAATCCGGTTCAGACCCTTCACCTGGCAAGGGTTCTTCACAATCCTTCATTTTTAAATACATCACGTTCTCATCAGGGAAATCATCCTCCACAGACTGATGGTCTTCAATGGGCTGGTGAGCTAGGTGATCCACTAAAACACTTCCTTTAATTGCCTTTTGAGTGTGATATTCGATATCGTATTCGGATAACAGCATCTGCCATCTGGCAATCCTTCCCGTCAGGGCTGGTTTCTCAAAAATGTACTTAATGGGATCCATCTTAGAGATCAGCCAGGTGGTATGATTTAGCATGTATTGGCGCAACCGTCGAGCAGCCCATGCTAAGGCGCAGCAAGTCTTCTCTAACATTAAATATCTAGATTCACAGTCGGTGAACTTCTTGCTGAGGTAATAAATAGCATGCTCCTGCTTCCCGGATTCGTCTTGTTGACCGAGCACACATCCCATAGAATCTTCTAAAACCGTCAGATACATGATCAAAGGTCTGCCCCTAACCGGAGGAATCAGAATAGGAGGCTCCAGGAGATACTCTTTAATACTATCAAATGCTCTCTGACATTGTTCAGTCCAAACATAACCTTGTTCTTTTCTGAGAAGCTTGAAAATGGGTCCAAAAGTAGCGGTCATATTAGAGATGAATCGAGAGATGTAGTTCAAACGCCCCAGGAACCCACTGACCTGTTTTTTCGTAGTCGCAGGTGGCATTTCTCGTATGGCTTTAACTTTACTTGGGTCCACTTCGATTCCCTTTTGGCTAACAACGAAACCTAGCAGTTTTCCTGAGCGGACACCAAATGTGCACTTGTTAGGATTCAAACATAGCTGATACTTCCTCAAATGCCGAAACAATTTTAACAGGTGTTCGACATGGTCTTCTTCAGTCTTGGACTTGGCTATCATGTCGTCTACATAAACTTCAATTTCTTTATGCATCATATCATGGAAAAGAGTGGTCATAGCCCTTTGATATGTTGCACCAGCATTCTTCAAACCGAACGGCATAACTCTGTAACAAAACGTGCCCCAAGGTGTGATGAATGATGTCTTCTCCATGTCTTCGGGAGCCATCTTGATTTGATTGTAACCTGAAAATCCGTCCATAAAAGAGAAGACCTTATACCCTGCGGTGCTGTCCACCAACACGTCAATATGAGGCAATGGAAAATCATCCTTCGGACTTGCTTTATTCAAATCTTTGTAGTCAACACACATTCGAACTTTACCATCCTTCTTCGGCACAGGCACAATATTGGCTAACCACTGCGGATACTTAGATGTAACGAGAAAACCCGCATCAATCTGCTTTTGTACCTCTTCTTTAATCTTCAAGGCCATATCAGGGCGAGTCCTTCTGAGCTTTTGTTTGACCGACGGACATTCTGGCTTCAAAGGCAGACGGTGCTCCACTATAGCAGTGTCAAGACCAGGCATATCTTGGTACGACCAAGCGAACACATCAACATATTCCTTAAGTAAATCAATCAACCTTGCTTTCACATCAGCCTTAAGCGAAGCTCCAATCTTCACCTCTTTACGGAGTTCCTCTGTACCCAAGTTAATAAGTTCCAACGGCTCTTCGTGAGGCTGAATAGCTTTGCCTTCTTTCTCGAGTAGACGGGATATTTCCTCAGGGATCTCTTCTTCCTCTTCTTCGGCTTCGAACACAGGAAACTCAAAGTTCGGAGAAGGCATTGGATCATTGTTTTCGATGTTCAGTTCGTGCAATAGTCTGCACATGTGATGTGATTTTATTTTAGGTATTAAGTAGATGACAGTGCGTGCGAACGTGCACAGTGATTTTAAGAAAAAAAAATTATAATTACCACTTTCCTTAGAGTAATAACAAATGGGAACAAAAAATAGGAATGCAAAATGATAACTTTATTGATGATAATGATTTCAAATAGAAGCCCTAACACAAATCACCTTTGCCTTGGACAGATCAAAGGGAATTATTTATAGCAGAGCCCACACACAAATGTCATCGCCTTGGGCAGAGCGAATATACTAAAACAAACAACAAAACAATTACTTTGATAATGGGATCACAATAGGAATGTTGACAGCACTCCAATTTTGGGCCATTGCCCCATGCGTCACGAAATTAGGCTGATCTTCGGCAGACTCATCTTCAAGGATGGCACTGGCTTCATACTCGGGTCCTTGGTCTCTTGGTGGAGGAGGAAAGAGAGGAATGATGGCATCTTCAGAGTCTTCCTCCACAATATTTACCCTTGGTGAATGGATAGTCCCTCCGCTGTGAAACACATTCTTGATGGGGAGAATAACCATATTTCCTGTAGGGGTCTTCTCAGAATTGTTACCTTAGAAACCCAAACCTTTCTTGTTCTTATTTTCGGGCAACTCCAATACCTGCCCCCACTTCCCTTGAGAGCCACTTTCCATAACTCGTTGTGCGTCCTTAAAAGATGCCATGGAAACTCCATTATCCTTAACAATCGATAGGGCTTGAAATGGGGTTCCTACCTCCTCTTCCGCATCAACGTAGGAAAAGGAAGAAAGATGACTTACCACCAAAGCCCTTTCCCCGCAAACTGTGACTAACTGTCCATCGCATATATATTTCAGTTTCTGGTGGAGTGTAGATGTGACAACTCCCGCATCATGTATCCATGGCCTGCCTAATAAGCAACTGTAGGAGGCATGAATGTCCATGACCTGGAATGGAACCTGAAAAACACTGAGCCCGATAGTCATGGGCAAATCCACTTCTCCAATCACGGTTTTCCTCGAACCGTCAAAAGCTTTGACAACAACACCACTTGGCCTCATGGGTGGTCCCTGATAAGTCAGCCTTGCAAGAGTTGTTTTTGGCATCACGTTCAATGAAGAACCAGTATCAACCAAAACTCCGGATATCATGTCATTCATGCAGTTTATGGAAATGTGCAGAGCTAAGTTATGTTTCCTTCCTTCTTCGGGTAACTCTTCTTCGCAGAATACCAGATTGTTGCATGCAGTAATGTTACCCACTATTCCACTAAATTGTTCCATAGTCGTGTCGTGGTCAATGTATGCTTGCTCGAGTACTCCTTGTAACGCCTGCCTATGGGCCTCAGAATTCATCAACAGTTGTAGCACAAATATTTTGGATGGCGTCTGCAGCAACTGATCCACCACCTTGTATTCACTTCTTTTGATCATTTTCAGGATCTCATCCGATTTGTCTACAGAATCATTCTTACCGGACTGCCCCAGGATTGCATTCTTCACAATTGGTTGTTCAGAAGGAACCTCCTTAGCTGGTGCAGTGTAAACTCGACCACTTCTCGTAATCCGACTAACATCGGCGATATTGACTACAGATGACGGATTAGACAAAGGCACCTCCTTACCATTTTCAAGCATAGTGGCGTTATATCTGTAGGGAATAGCCTTGCTGGAAGTGTAAGGAATTGGACCAGGTACATTAATAACTAGAGGAGTTGTAGCAGTCTTCCGGCTGTCATAAGTGAACTCAATTCGTTCCAGCTCTTTGATATGGGGAATTATTACAAATGCTTCTTCAATTTCTTCTACGGAACATTCTTGGATCATGTTCACATTGGCAGCCCCGTGTGGTGGTAGGGGATTATTCTGCACATTCGGGTTCGAATCCTTGAAAGTTATAACTCCGCTCTTGACCAATTTTTGAACATCGGCTTTCATTCCATAACAGTTCTCAATATTATGGCCCGGCGCTCCCTGATGATAGGGACAAAACTGATCCCCTCTATACCAATAAGGAGGGTCCTTGGGTACTGCTGGTGGTGGCTTAGTCTGGATATGACCCTTTTCCAACAATGCTGGAAAAAGTTCTGCATAGGACGTAGGAATTGGGTCAAAATTTGGCTTCCTCACCATGCGATTTGGGTTATTGAATGGCTGTCGGGTCTGCTGAGAAGACGGCTGATTTTGCTGACGATATTGCTGTGGCGAAGCAGATGGAGTTTGAGGTGGTGGTTGGTAAGGTTGTGCAAACGGTGGTTGGTAAGTTGGAGCATTAATAACTGGGGTCACAGCAGCGACATGCGGGCATTGCTGATACCTTCCTTTCGTCCGTCCTTGGTGTACAACACTTACTTCTTGTTCTTTCTTTTTCCCGAAAGTACTTCCATACTTCTTGGCATTGCTGGAAGTGTTTCCTTCTCTTACCAATCTTCCTTCACGAACGCCCTCCTCCAAACGCATTCCCATGTTCACCATCTCGGTAAAGTCATTAGGGGCGCTGGCTACCATTCTTTCATAGAAAAATGGGCTCAGTGTCTTCAGGAAGATTCTAGTCATCTCCTTTTCTTCCAGAGGTGGAGTAACTTGAGCGGCAAGTTCACGCCAGCACTGGGCGTACTCCTTAAAACCTTCTCTTTCTTTCTGGGCCATAGCTCTCAACTGGTCTCTATCTGGTGCCATGTCGACATTATACTTGTACTGCTTGATAAAAAGCTCACAGAGATCATTAAAGCTGCGTACCTTTGAACTATCTAACCCCATGTACCACTTAAGGGCTGCACCAGTCAAACTATCTTGGAAGAAGTGTATCAATAGGGGATCGTCGTCCTTATGAGCCGACATTTTTCGGGCATACATAACTATGTGACTGTGTGGGCAAGAGTTCCCTTTATACTTCTCCAAATCAGGGAGTTTGAATTTTGGAGGAATCTTGACATTGGGAACCAAGCACAGCTCAGAGGCGCTCTTCCCGAACAACTCTTTTCCACGAAGGGCCTTGATTTCTTTCCTCATTTCTAGGATCTGATCTTGGAAACCATCCATTCGTTCTTCCATTCCGGCATTCTCACTAAAGTTAGCATGAAACACAGGTTCTTCTAGATGAAACGGAGTAGCATTTACCACGGGTGGTGGCGTAGTTATCACAGCAGTTGTAGCAATAACTTGAGAAACGGTCGGGTGATATCCAGCTGGAGTAAAGTTAGGAGGCATAACCCACGGATAACCAGGAACTTCGTTTGTAGTGGGCACCACTGGGATCGGTGCTGATATTGTCTCAGAGATAACAGTGATGTGTGATGGCTGATTCTGAGCAGCCATCAAAGCTTCCATCATTTCGTTGATCTTTTCTAGACTTTCTTTCAATGTTGAAACTTCCTCCCGGAGTGCTCTGTTTTCCTGTTCGAGTTGATCCATCCTTTTCTTGAGATTGGCTCGAGTATTATATCGGGGCTTCAGCTTGTCTTTCTCTAAACAACAACTGATGAGGAGAAACACGAGTGAGGACTCGGAACACAAAAGGAATGCGGATGCAAATGCTAATGATGCGTATGATGCAGCATGATACAACATTCACTTCAAGGAACTCGAAAGCGTAATTAAATATCGTAATTGAAAACTTTTTCATTAAAATTTTAAAGCTTTTGTTACAAACGGTACACCCTCATGGCTTTTAGTACAATAAACAATAGAATACAACAAAGAGGAACTAGGGCTTCGTTCCGCTGGATGATGCCCCCTTTTCTTCGCTGAGTTCTTCCATCAACTTGTCAATCCTTTCCTGCAATGTGTACTTGTCCAGTGTCAGTTTCTCCACTTCTGCTTTCAGCCTTGAAATTTCATCTGGTTCCACTACAGGAGGCTTGGGCCGAGGGTACGGCATTGTCAGAGCGAGGGCCCGTTTGCGTGACCACTCCAAGCAAGATTCTGTAACTGTGCAGTCAGGGTTTGTTACTGCAGTCATTCCTTGTCTGTTGATTTGACGCCAAGCAAATAGAATCTGCATCCTCAGCTGGAGGTCTTCTCCTTCATAGAGAAAAATTCTTTTCAGGTTCTCCGGGTCGGGTATCTCAGTCATTGGATGTCCAAGCTGGCGACGGGCGAGAACAGGGTTGTAACTGGTGCACCCTTTCGTGCTAAGAAGAGGCACATTGGAAAAATCTCCGTAACTGTGAATCATGGGAATTCCTCCGTAGATCAGATCATGCCAAACGATGTCCGAATGAGTGAGAGCCATGTGTTTAACGGGCCATTCAGAGCTATCCCTCACATCCCAAAAGGCCGGGGTCTTTGGTAGGTGCGAAATAAACCACCTATAGAGGATAGTAGTACAACACACGATCTGACCTTCTCCTTTCAGGATCTTTGAATAAATCAAGTGGTATGCATCGGCCAACAGTGTAGGGACAGGGTTCTTGAGCATGAAAATCCTGATAGCATGAACATCAACGAAATTCTCAACATTCGGAAACAAGAATAGACCATAAACCAGTAACGCGAAAAGATTCTCGAAAGCCCTAATTTTTCCTTTGTTGGCGAACTCCTGAGCTTTCTTGAATAAGAATTGAGCAGGCAAACCGTCGATTCCTCCTCTAAACATCATGTGGGTCTGGATCTCCAACAGCTTGATGCGAGTCACTCTCGCGATGTCTTCCTGACTGGGTCTTCCTTCTCCACCGTAGAACGGGGGTGAATCTTTGACGGGGATCCCCAATAGAGCAGAATACTCTTCTAAGGTGGGCATCAACTGGAAATCTTGAAAGATGAAGCAGTGGTAGATTACATGGTAGAGTTGAACCAATGTCTCTAATAAACCCTCAGCTACTTGTACCTGTAATAAAGAGAGAATATGCCCGTGTTTTGTGGCGAAGGCATCTGGATCCCTTATCCGACCTCCTAGTTCCCTCAACTGTTCCACATCAAAAACCCTAAAGGTGTATGGTACCGTTCTTTTCCTTCCATGATCCATTTTGCGATATCTAAAAACAGAAAACTTTGAGTTCTTTGAAGTGAATGAGAATGAGAATGCAAATGCAATGAGATGCAAAAGTTCGTGGAATTTGAGTATTTATAATCGTCATAGAATACCAACGGACATGATTTCATTAATCATACAAAATTTGTTACAAGGGAAAGAAACGGGAATTAAAAATTCGTAAGGAAAATATTACAGCCGTTGATATTCTTACAAGAGTTTTTAACAATAATTAAATAAAGGCTAATAAACGGCCTAAGGAGATTCCCCCAATAATCTTAGCTTGTACTTCTTAATCTCTTCTTCCATTCGGGACTTCTCGAGAACCAACTCATCTATTATCGCTTCCCACGAAGTAGACTCAAGGTTTGAGGAACTCGGGTCTTCTTGTAACTTCCTCCTTTTGTAAGAGAGAACTTCCTCACTTTTTGCCTCTAGTTGTCTTTGAAGCGCTTCATTCTCTTCCACAAGCACCTCACACTTATCCTTCCAAGCATTCCCTATCTGCTGAGCTTTCCTTAAGGCGATCTTTAATTCCTCTGTCTCAGATGCAAAGATGAAGACAGGTTCTTCATTCAAGACCATAGGCTCTTGGTGATCATAGGGCATCCTTAACTCAATAGCCCTTCTTCTGACCCATTGTAGGTAGGGGTCCATGGAGACACAATTATGCTTCCCCAAAGCATTCCTATCTTTCTTGTGTTTGTCCCTCCAGGCTTCTAAAATCCTGCTCCTCAATTCCTCCTGCTTTTCGTAATCCTTGGAGAAAAATCCTTCTGTATGAATACCAAGGGGATTGACCTTCAAAGGGTAACCGAACTGTCTGCGAGCTAAGACTGGATTGTAACTGGTTATTCCTTGTATGCCAAGAAGAGGCACATTCCCGAACTTTCCACAGCTATCAATGATCACAACATCCTCGTACCTATAAGGGTTATACCAATCAATGTCAGAATGAGTAAGGGCCATGATCTTCTTAGACCACCATCCCTTTTTAAGGTCCCAGAAAATGTTGGCCTTGGGTAAGTGCGAAGTGAACCACTTGTACAATAAGGGTACACAGCAGGTGATTTGTCCTCCTTTGGCATGCTTCGAATGTATGGCGTGATAAGCTTCAGCTAACAAAGTAGGGACAGGGTTCCTCTTCATGAATATCTTGATAGCATTGAGGTCCACATAGTCCTTGAGATTGGGGAACATAAAGGTACCATATATCATTAAAGCATATATAGCCTCCAAGGCAGCCATGTCAGAACGCCTGGCATAATGATAAGCTTTCTCTACCAGAAATTTTATAGGAAAAACAGAAATCCCTCCTTTGGTAGTCATATTCCCTCGTATGTCTGCTAACTCCAAATGTGTCGCCTTAGCAATCTCTTGTTCCTTAGGGTCCTTACCAAAAATGGGAAAAGGAGACTTATCCAAAATAGGTACATCGATCAGACATGCATATTCCTCAAGAGTCGGCACCAGTTGGTAATCAGGGAATGTGAAGCAATGGTATACCGGATCATAAAACTGAAGTAGGGTGGAGAGAAGCCCTTGATCAACCCTCACCTTCAACAAAAACAAAAGCGCCCCATATCTATGCTCGAATCCTTTTGGATCAAATAACAGAGTCTCTAACCTCCTTAGGTCACTTGTGTCAAAAATCTTGTAAGTATACTTCACGGTGTTCCTTCTTTCATTGTCCATGGTACCCTACAACGTAAATAAAAGACTCAGACTCCACGAACTTGAACGAAAATGATGCTTATGTATGCATGTATGCGCAAACACACAAACAGAAGGGCACACAAACAAGCAAACAAAGAGTCCTAGGTTCAAAGCAGCATGAGTGGAGTCAAGGTCTACCCATCCCATAGGGTAGTGTGGTTTCAGAATGTACCTTCCGAACGGGTTCTAAGAGTTCCCAGAGTCTACGACCCATCTTTCGGATATTATCGACTTCCCAAATTACTCGGTTAGTCAATAATATTCTCAAGAGAATCTCGTCTGAGTGTAGTATCGCGTGACAATTATTTGGAAATGGACTCCCGCATAATCACCGCACTACGTCCTAAAAGGCCAAGTTGGGTTAAAGGTGCTACGGTCCTCAGTCTTAAAGGTCCTTGGTCGAAATTAATACCGTTTTCACGAATGTACTTGTTCAAACAATATTAAGTTCAAAAGAACCTAAACTGAGCGATGATTTTCTCAATTCGACTTTTCAGGAATCGACTCCGTCAAAGTACCCTCGACCATATCATCTCCTATAATTATACTCATGTCCGGGTCTAGGACTCCTCACCACTCAAAGTGACAACCCAAGCAAGCATAACAAATACAAATATATAACAAATAACATAAAAGAAGTAAGTTAGGGGGAACCCTCTTATGAGAATGATCCCCAGTGAAGTCGCCATTTCTGTCGCGGTGAAAATTGGATACCATAGTTATTGGTTAACTAGGATCGCATTTTTAATGTCACCACCGGTCTTTGATTTTATCCAAAGGAAGGGAGAAAAAACCGAATTCCCACAATGCAATGCAAATGCACTAAGATTCTAAGTTCGGGGGTTGGTTATACCTAGGGAAGGTGTTAGCATCCTAGATATCTGTAGTACTCTACATGAACCTCTTGATTCTTTTTATGTTATTTGTTATCTGTTTGCTAAGGGTTTAAGGGTAGGTGATTTATAATTTTTATTCCTAAGGGTGCTCGACAAGATATCGCATCTTATGCCTACATATCCTATCAGGAGGGAATCAGAGCACTTGTAGTTCTTTAGTAAAGATACTAAACGTTTTAAAGGTTTAGGAAAAGAAGATGAGTCATCATCTTAAGAAAGACCACCACAGTTTTTTGAAAATGTGTATATGTCGTGGGGCATGGGATTGTACGTCCCTTTCTTTGAGATGATTAACATCTAATTCTCTTGTATGGAGAATTTGGTAGGCTAAAGTTTGATTAAAGAAATCAAAGTTTGTGGGGGGACTAACCTAGAAAATCTATCCTAAGTTGTCTAATTACCTTATCTTAAGGTGACGATTATGAATGCAAATGATATGCACCATGCACAATAACATGGTTATTATGCATGGGATTTTCCTTTGGATATTAATGCGATTAAATTACGTTATTTGGGCGAGGGTGCTAGCAGAGTGATGCTAGACTTGTGTCTGGTGACCAAAAGGTTGAATGCGATGCACGGAGGCGATCGACTTACATGGGTAGAAAATGGGCTCGACGTTGGATCGAGAAATTTTATATTGTTTTGAAAAGGTTTAGACAGTAATAAATAAACATACAGATAGAAGTAAGATATGATAAACATCTAAGCAGGGGCTTCACTCAGACGCGTAATGGATCCTAAACAGGGTATGATAACAAAAGATATTGAAATAAGGTGATGAGATAACAGCGATAGCATAAGTATGGCAAGAAGTGTTTCATGATAAAACAATGAATAGACATGAAGTGAATATCAAGGAGGTCAAGTAAACAAAGACAAACCAAAGATATTAAACTTGAGAAATATACCACAAATCATAAATCAAGACATAGTCATAAAAGATTAATTAGAATGACATTCAAAGTTGAATAATATCAATCAAAAAATTAAATCATAAACTAAATGACAAGATAAATTAAAAAAAGAGTAAACAGTAGAATATTCACAAGGTCAAAATGAAGATTTAATAATTTAATTAAGACAATGAGAGTGGGAATCCACATTAAAAGCAAATATTTTTTAGATAACTAATTAGGAAAATAAATTACTTAGTGAAATAAATATTTTTTAGAGTTTTGAAAATAACTAGAATTTCTAAAAGACAAAATAAATTGTTTTTTTAAATCTTTAAATAACCTTTAAACAAAGAGAAATGATTTCAACTAAAAAAAAGGAAATGCCCTATGTGTGGTTTGAACCCACACCCTTAGAATCAGTGGCCAAAACCTCAACCACATGAGCTACGTGCGGATGGTGAGCACAATACGCAGGAGAACATATCTATTATAGAGGCGAAAATCAGAAGAGAAAAAAAACAAAAAGGACTGGGTAGGGATCGAACCCCAGTCCTTATAGGCACGGCGAAGTAACACACAGACAAGTCCATCCACTGGGCCGGGAATACGTCCAGTGATAAATGTAACTTGATGAATATATAAAGTATATTATGCGCATATGTTAAAAAAAAAAAAAACCAGTTTGAGACAAACATGGCAGCCAAACCAACCTTGGTGCTATAATGATCAATAAACCAGGTGAAAGGAAGTCCACGATCTAATGTACAAGACCAAGAGATCTTATGTGCATGACTACTAACTATGGTTAACAAATGAATCCAAGAAAAAAAACACATCAAGCCATGAAATTAGATGATAACAGTAGCATATCTGCAGCAATACAAATGAAGAAACCAATACAAATCAAGGGCAGGGATGGATTAGATGAGAGTTGGGCAATCAAATGAAATCAGGCATTCCACTAAACGTGTGTAAACTAAAGCTGGACTTATCATTGGTCTAGTTTAAAGCAAACACTTGATGACATGATAATGAACCAAGTGGCTTAACAATCAAACATGAATGCCAATTAAATATCGAACAACTCATGTATTAGATGCAACAATGCACAGCACTTGGTAGCAGTATTAATGCAAATAAAACCAATGGATATGGATCAATAAGTCAGCAAGTCCAAACTGTCAGATCATTCTCAAACCCATCAAGCAAATTCAACTTTAAGCAAAGACAGAACACAATCAAAAGGTAATGGGATTCTGAATTCTTAGTTTGGCAAAACGGCAGACAAGTAATAGGTTACCATGTTAAATTTGACATTTTGTTGACATATAAAGAGGTATTAAACATATTAACAAATTGTGATCCAGCAAGGGCAGTGAGAATGGATATAGATCACCAAAGTTAATACAAGCAGCAGACATGGTCTCATTATGTGCAACATACAAGATAAATATAGTTTAAAGTTCAAAACCATGTCAGAATTACAAGCACACTAATTAGAATCCATTTCAAAGAGAATTGTACTCAGTCCTAAAACCCTAATGACAGAAGACATACACTTACACACATGATCATACATCCCCAAAACATATACTGTAGTCAATGAGTTTCAAGTCAAGTGGCATTTAAGCATGGACAAAATGTGAGCGAAACAGGGACTGTACTTCATCATAATGCAGTTAAAAATCAGTCATGATTCACACAGCAACCACATAGCAAAGATACAAGTCATCCTAGTGGTAAAGGGGCAGAGGCAAGGGTACATGTATCTTACACAAAACACAGCAAGGTTGTATTCAAAACATAACACCAAAGAGTATAAGTTGAGATAGATCTAGGTTCAAAGATAGTGTACATCAAACATTGTTTAGGCCAGAGTGCAGTGTAAGTAGCAAATTGATATCCAAAGGTCTCCTAAACTACAACATATATTTAGGGCAACAACAAGGCATATGTGATGTAGCAAGAACATTTATTCATGTATCATCATTTAATAACAGACAAATAGCTTAGGGATTGAGTTAAAACACATCAAGGTCAACATACACATTACAACAAAAGCTAGATATCAAAAAGGAATCTGAGTTGATAATCTCAATGAAAAGGTCCCAACAGATACAAAACGAGACAATAGGGAAGAAAAATAGATGACACTCAAACACATAGGGCAAGATTAAGCATCAACCATAGAAATAGTGCAAAGAATGATATGGTCATCAATTTTAATCAAGAGAAAATGTCATCCAAACACTATGAAAGACTTAAGTATCCAAGCAAATGGAATGAGATCAGAGCATCTATAACGGTTCAACATACATATTAACATATAACAAAAGGCACACATAGACAGGATTCAGGTGTAATGCATGCTCATGATCATACAACAAAGTGTGATACAGGTCGGTGACTTGCACATGCTAGCAGGCTAAATGAAGCACATGATCATACAACAACAAATGCAAAGGTAGTGGTGTGTACAGAACTGTCAAAAAAAAAAACCAACATTCATGATGACAAAGTAAACATCATAGTTGAATATATAACCATGCTCCTATACTAATGGTAACAGAACAAGAATCACTAGTCAAGATAAACAATCTGCAAAGCAACAAAGATAGCTAAAACCTAAGAATACATCAGAGTTGCAAACAGAGGTCCATGATAACTAAGTGTTTTAGCAGCATTAAGCAATATTACAATGAAAATTCCTAATTGCAGCCATTTAAAGAAAAAAGTCAGATGTAGCATAACTCATTGCAAGGCATAAGTGTATCATATCAATGTAACAGCATCATGCTTGAAAAAAAAGAACCAAGATACGAGTACATGAGCCATATAATCAAGCATAGATTAATCAGACGAGCATGTAAAGAATAATGAAATGCAATATGGCAGTGTTTTATATGAACATTATTAAAGTAGGGACAAGGACACGATACCAAGTGGGATCAATCCCGCTATCTTCAAAGATGATGGTTGCCTCCCCTTGCAAGATCAGACTCCAATGTCAGCTTCCAACTTGCTTGCTTGAACTTAAAGAACTTTAGAGGATTTGAGTGTTTGGGTCCAGATTATTGCACCTGTTGGTTTTGAGGTGAGCTCCTTTTATAGGCAACGAGTTGGTCAATCGCATTGAAAGCTCAGTAGACAAAATGAGTTTATCTTGGAGAGAGAGCAGTCAGTGAAGCTACTACACGCATAGCAATAGCCTGAATTTCATCTTGAGCCAAGTGAAACGTGTATAGGCTGTTTTGGTGCTTCAATTTAGGTCTCGGTTGAGGTGAGAGCAGGTAGCGTGCAGAAACGAACAATCCTCTGAGCCATTTGGATGAATTAACCCGTCGAAGCTCAACGGGCAAGTGATTTGGAGAATTCGAATTGAAATAATGGCGCGCTAAGGATTGATGATGGATTTGATGAATTGAATCACTAGTTTGAATTCCCCTCCTCTCCTTTGCAATCCGCGAACAAGAACGGAGAAGAAGGAACAATTTGGATTGTTTTGGTTTCTTGTACGCCACGTGTCACTTTTTTCATTGGTTGGAAAATGAGGTTGAAAAGTCAAACAAAGTAATGCTTGCTCCTCATTGGTTCTTGGCAATGAAATTTAAATCCCTATAGTTTGCAATATATTTTTGGTAACGATTTCTTTTTATAATCAATATAAGGTTTTTTTGTAACATGGGCCTTTTGGTGAGAATCAGGGCCATGGGCTGCCAAGTATCACAGAAACCCTAATTTTGAGGTTCAGTGAGACTGAGGCTCAAACTCCTCTTGTCAAGGACCAATGAAGCTCGGATTCTTGTTGAATGAAGTCCCTCGAATGTAAATGACCTCAAGTAATAGGTGGACCACACAAATTCTGACTTGATAGAGTTAATTCCTCAATGATTTCTTCAAGATAAAAATCCTGATTCCAAAATTCTTGTACTGGAGATCTTTTGTTGATTTGACTTGCTTCAAAACAGCTTGTGGAGCTTTATGATGATATGTGAACCTAATTTGAACACAAATAAACAAACTACGAGATATGGGTTAGCTTAACCAATGCAGAGATGCTTGACCTAAGATGCACAAATGAAGATGACATCTTAGGGTCAAAAATTAGGGTGCGACATCCTGCTCGCAAACTGAGGTTAAACAGTCAAAATTGTTGGTTTACAGATGCTATTAAGACGTGGTCCACTCTTCGGTTTATTTTGTTAAGAACACAGTGTTTGGACTATTTGTGAGGTTTTTGGTAATGTGTTTAGATTTGATGCTTTTGGGTTGATTGATGGAGATACTGGATTTGGGGTTTTTTATTAGTGTGCTCGCTAAGATTTTTCAATCTTATGCCTACGTATTCCCGTTTAACAAAATAGGGAAATCAAAGCGATCGCAGTTCCTCTTATTCTATGGGAGGAAAAAGGCCGTTTTGGTGTCTTGTTCAAAGCGCAAGACATGAAGCTAAAGATGGTATGTATCTTGTTCAAAGACCAAGATGTGAGGCTAAAGGGTTAAGACTAGAGAGAATTTGTCATCTCTAAAGAGGAGTTGTTGATGTTTGTATACTGTGATCAAGGCACAGGTTTGATGCCAAAAGGTTGATTGACTCAATCGGGGTTTTCCTTATACAAAGCCTAAGAGGAGGCTATTGACCCAACAAGAGGGTGTTTTTTATTTGTCTCGTACGAAGCCCAAGAGAGAGGCTAAAAAGGGTTGACTCAACAAGAGAGTGCTTTGCTGTCTCGTACGAAGCCCGAGATGGAGGCTAAAAGTGTTTGACTCAACAAGAGAGTCTTTTATACTCAACAAGAGAGTGTTTTCTATCTCGTACAAAGCCCGAGATGGAGGCTAAAAGTGATTGACTCAACAAGAGAGTCTTTTATACTCAACAAGAGAGTCTTTTAGTATCTCGTACGAAGCCCGAGATAGAGGCTAAAGGGGTTTGACTCAACAAGGGAGTCCTTTATTCTCAATAAGAGAGTGATTTAGTATCTCGTACGAAGCCCGAGATTGAGGCTAAAAGGGAAGTTGACACAACAAGAGAGTCTTTTATACTCAACAAGAGAGTGATTTCTATCTCGTACGAAGCCCGAGATGGAGACTAAAAGGGAAGTTGACTCAACAAGAGAGTCCTTTATACTCAACAAGAGAGTGTTTTCTATCTCGTATGAAGCCCGAGATGGAGGCTAAAAGGGTTTGACTCAACAAGAGAGTCTTTTATACTCAACAAGAGAGTGATTTAGTATCTCGTACGAAGCCCGAGATAGAGGCTAAAAGGGTTTGACTCAACAAGAGAGTCTTTTATACTCAACAAGAGAGTGATTTCTATCTCGTACGAAGCCCGAGATGGAGGCTAAAAGGGTTTGACTCAACAAGAGAGTATTTTATACTCAACAAGAGAGTGATTTAGTATCTCATATGAAGCCTGAGATAGAGGCTAAAAGGAAGATTGACTCAACAAGAGAGTCTGAAAAGGTTAGCTCCGTTGGGGAGGATCATTTGTACAAAGCCCAAGAGGAGGCTACCTTACCGCTGTGGATTCTGGAGATCCTGAAGCGAGCCCAAATGTGGGGAACTCTCATGAGAGAGGCCGGGTTTCTGCCTATGTTTGAAGGGAACTTGAAAATGTCTTTGAGACTTAAGGGTTTTAGACTGTCCAAGTCTAGAGTTTTATCTTTTGTACAATGCCCAAGAGGAGGCACGGGCATTAAGGGATGAGTATCAACCCTACGATGACCGGAGTTTTTGATGCTGGGAAGACTGCTCTAGCAAAGGATGACTAAGTTCTGTCTTATACCTTTAAGAGGTCGTCAGGGTCCTTGTAGTAAGCCCAAGATAAGGCATGAGAACTTCTAAGAAGCCGAAGGGTCCTTGTACAACGCCCAAGAGGAGGCGGGGATGCTTTTAGGAAGCTTGTGGGTCCCCAAACCAAGAGAAGTTCCAGACATGCTATTCACCGAGAATAAATCAAGCCAGGAAGGTTCTTGAATTTGAAAGAAACTCAAGAGATGCTATTCACGGAGAATAGATTAACCCTGGGGAGTAGAGTCTCTTTGACGATTTCTAAGAGTGACAGTCTAAGAAAGGGTTCACCGAGAATGCTGCCTTTCACATTTCCATATTTTTTAACCCCAAGAGGAGGGAAGACTGTATCTGGTAATCCTATGGGGGATCTAGTTTTGGTTGTATTTAAGAGTGACCAACAGGCTTTACCTAGTGCTAGACGTAGTTGTCGGGGAAAACTCTAAAATAACTATACTAGTATTACACCGTTGATATTTGACGAGTATATAAGAGGTTGTGAAAGAAGACTTATAGTGAAACAGCCCCACAATACAGTTATATACATATGAAAGCGATAAATGAAAGCGGGTAAACACTTACTCGGTTGTAGAGCTTCCATACTGTTTTGTTAGTTGTTTAACAAAGAAAACTTTGATAACAATATGATATTCAAAATCAAAGGAGAAAGTGCTTTAAAAAGCTTGTTGGGGCTTACAGCTCAAGGAGAGCCCCAAAGTTTTAACGATGATTGCACCGCTGTTTTGAAAACTGTACAGGGACTTATACAAGTGACTGAGGCCCACAAAGTTTTTATGTACAAGGGGGTTGGGTCTTACACTCTATTAGAGGCCCAAAGGTGTTTAAAGAAAAGTAATGGGACTTATAACACGAGGGTAGGCCCGGATAATTTGATTTTTAAACTGGAGATCGCGCCGAGATTTTTCTTTTAACGCGGAGGGACTTATACTATATCTGAGGCCCAAAAAGTTTTGGTTAAAAGGGGGTTGGGTCTTACACTCTATTAGAGGCCCAAAGTTTTATTTTTGTACAAGAGATGGGGCTTACAACTCAAGGAGCGACCCGTGGGTTTTTTGTTAAAACGGCGATGATCGCGCTGAACTTTTTGATGGTGTCGAGACTTATACATTACAATGAGGCCCAAATAATTTTGGTTTTCAAAAAGGGTTGGGTCTTACACTCTACTAGAGGCCCAAAGATGTTTGAAAAAGATTTGTGAGGGTGAAAATCAAAGAAACCCTAATTTTGTTTTCCTTTAAAAGTAAAAATTTAAGGAAAATCAATAAAAATGATAAAAAATACCAAATAAGTTTGAATAAACCACTTGTGATTTTTGTTTAAGGTTTGAAAAATGATTTTTTAATCACAAGATGAATTAAACCTCATTTGGTTTTGATTTTCAAGGTAAATATTCACTTTTAAATGTTTAAAAACAATAAAAAATGAATTTATGCACAAAAATACCAATTATATTAAATAAATAATATAAAATTTATTTTTTTGAGGAATAAAATATTTTGACATTTTTGTGATTTTTTGCAAAAAGAACCAATAAAAAATAATTAAAATTGAGGGAGTTATTAATTTTTCAAATCATTAAAAATAATATGAAAAATAACAAAATATGAAAAATATGAAAAAGTGGTAAAAAAGAGAATCTGGGGCGAGGGGGATTCGAACCCCAAACTTCTTGTGTATAGGGCGCGCGCCTTACCACTGGGGTGGTGATACATCCGTTGATTGAAACACAACCACAAATATACAAGGCTTGCCTTGTTTTTGGCCTGGCCCAAGGCAAGGCAAGGCAAGATTTTGGTTAGAAATGTGAAGGTCATAACTTTCTTATTTCTCCATGGATGGAGACAAAATTTATACGTATCTGGCCTAGAATTTCACAAGGAATCCAATGGTGGTGGTGGTTTTCCCAGAAAACAAACCCTCCTCAAAACCCGATAGTGGTTTTGAAATAGGCCATGTTTTGCATTTTCTGTGCTACCTCTTGGTACAGGCATGAATTACATGATGAATTGGTTCAAACACAACACATATAACATGTATAAGAGATGCATGAGCAGTGAACCTCAAAGCAAGGCATATTTCAAAGAGTTCAAATTTGGATGCTTACCTCCTTTGGAGCTTTTTGGGCAATCTGCCAAGTGCTTTGTTCCAGAAATGTTTTGATGCTTTGAACATCCTCAAATGATCCGTTAGAAGCTTTTAGGATGATTAGAATCAGCTGGAAACCTCAGGAATGGAAATTGGCCCTTTCTTGCAAAAGGGACAAAAGTGGCCAAAATAGCAACTCTCTCAAATGGTGTTCCAGATTTGTGAAACCATTTGGGACAGTTCAAGGATGATATTTGGAGTGTGTTTGAGATTTTATCTGGTTTTGAAAGTGGCTGAATCAAGACATGGCTTGAAAAATGCAAAAAGACCCTATTTTGAGGTTTTGAGAGGGGACTTTGAGATTTTGGTGTTACAGGTCACTTGTGAGAGTTTGGATAGCCTAGATATGACATATTGGATGTGTTTGAATCATGAGTTGTGATGGAAATGCTCTCTAACTCAAAAACTCAGAGTTACCTTGCTAAAGAAGGTATTTTTGCCTAGAGAAAGTGATTTTGAGGAAAACATATGTTTGATGGCTTTGGTGTACTCAAACTGATCACAAATGAGCTCTATTTATAGTAGAGCAATTTTGTTTTGGGAGCAATAGTGATTGGCAACTACTGCAGAGGTTTGGCCAATGTTGATCAATGGGAATCCAAGTTTCCTCTAGCCACTGACTAGAGGTTAGGGAACAAGCTGCTGGTTCCCTTATTGTTGGATAAGTCTTGACTGAATTCAGTAGGAAATGGCTCAGTCCATGCCACCTTGGTGCATCCATTAAATGCTCCAAAACAAAATTGGAGTCTTGTCCCTCTTTTAGGCATTTCTAGGTTTGGCATGCTACTTTTGGTTCCAAGGACTTGGGAGGCGGATGGATCAGTGTTTGTCCCTCCTTGGTCCCCCCTTGAGGTGTTCAGATGGATAGATTTGCTTGCCGTTTGCAAAATTTGAGCAAATCGAGCAAAAGTCCCAAATCTGCCTTGCCATGACAGTTTGCAGCAAGGCATATTGGCATGGTCATATCTCATGGCCCAAGTGGATTTTCATGGAGTTCTTGGCCATTTTGGAAAGCTCTCATATGATACAACAATCGTGTGATCATAGTTTGTTATGATACCTTTTGGATCCAAGTGAAAAATGCCCCTACATTTGGAAAAAAGTGAAGGCAGATTCTGACTTAGTGAAAATTTCACTAAGTGTTGGAAAAAGTGACATTTCATGTTTTCAGCCATTTTGATCATTCCATAACTCAAAATCCATGATGAATTGAAATGAGGTGTAGTTGAAGCTTTTGTAGAAGTCCATGAGAGCTGCAAATCCAGCTTTGAATGGGGAAAAATGGCTTTGTGGTTTAGGAGTTATGATCCTCCAAAGTTGGTACCCTAGCCACTTTGTTCCATAACTTAGAAAATTTCTAAGTTTTTTATGGTTACCCCTTTTACAAGTTATCTCACTTTTCTTGATTTTTCTTGATGAATGATGATTCCAATCATACATTAACATCATTTTAGGGTTAAAGAACCATAATTGTAATAAATCTCAAAAAGTCAAAGTTAACTTTTGTGCACAGTTGACTTTTTATCAGATGAATTCTAAACTGTGTGATCCTTTATGAAATCAAGTCCTTGACCTAAATCAAACTTGATGGATTGATTTCATAGGTGATATAGGGTGTATTGAATCATGTCTTAGGGTTTGGAAACATGTTCTGGTCAAAAGTCAAAGATACAGTTGACTTTTTCCGCGAAACCCTAACTGTGGTTCTGATGAACTTGAAACTTGGGAATCAAGCTTCTTGGATCAATCCATTGTTGAAAATGAACCAATGTAGTGTATTGGATGCCCTCAAATCATGTCATGAGGTCTTGGCTCATGATTTGTCCCAAAAGTCAACTTAGGGGTGAATTAGGTCAAGAAACCCTAATTCCTGATTTTTTATGAATGCATCCCCTGAGGTTAAATTGACTTGGTGATTGGGTTTATGATGTTCCATGGAGCATCTTAGGTTATGTTTTGAAGCATTGGCTCATTCCCAGAGGAAAATTTCCAACTGGAGGCCCTGGTCGACCAAAACCCTAATTTGGTGACACTGACGATCCTGAGGCTTGATCCACTTGGAAGGGAGCAACCTTGTGCTTAATCCTTGAAGTGGGAGTCATCTTGATCCATTGTGAATGTTTGAAAGGTTTAGAAAAGTTGAATATCATATCATTTCTTGATTGATCTTTTGTCTAAGAGCTCTGAGAGGGCTTGAAACCCTAAGTTTGATTGTAGTGAATGCTCACCCATCTTTGGGATGACTGATGAGGCATAATGATTCATATATATTGTGGTGATGATTTACATAATGATGGGAAATCTTAGTGGTCAACATTGGGGGTATGACAGAAACCTAACCCTCAGAAGATGAACCCTAACCCTATATACGAACCCTAACCCTAATCAATCCTAGAAATGCCCAAATCGGATCCCAAACACTCAATCGAACCCAGAATCCATAACAACAACAAGATGCAATAATGATTCTACAACGACAACAACAGAAGCTAAGGATTACTTACCTTTCATTGTCGTGTCCAAATTATGCTGCTTCCTTTCCTCTCTTTTATTCCTCTGTTGCGCTTCTAATCTCCTTCTTTGCTTTTTTTGCAGATGGTCTAGCTCAAGGGACTTAGGGTTCTAATGATGAACCCTAATTCTCTGCTTGTAAGAGCTTTGGGTGTTGGTTCAAGGGATTTGCGCAGCAATTCTGTTCGTTCGCTTCTTTTTTTTTGGGTCCCTTCTTCTTCTTCAATTTCTTAGGTTTATATAGAATTACGGTTTAGATTTTGGCTTTTAATTAGATTGATTTGTTTTTAGGAACTTTGAATCCGATTGGATTCAAATTGATTGTAATTTTGTTGTTTTGATTTGATTAGATTTAAAATTAGGTTTTTGATCTGATTGTAAATTATTTGATTGAAAAAAATTAATGAAATTGATCTAATATGATTTGATTTTGCTCCTTTTTTTTATTATGCGCAAATTAGGGTTAACATTTGGGGAAGACGACTCACTATCGGGTCAACAACTTTGACCAACAAATAATATGAAATAAATTATGAAATATTAGTGTTATAACCACCTTAATAAAGATAATAACCATAAATAGTATTATAACCACGACCAGATGAATAAATAATAAAATATAAAAATTATAATATAATATAGCAACAACCTAATTAAAAAAATAAAATAAATAATAATCATAAATATTAATAATAAAAATAATAATGACCATAATATTAAATGAATAAACTAAAAATCTAAAAAATAATACCCTAATATGAATAGACCGGTCCCTTTCCTAATTAAATTTAAATATCACTAAAACCTTAATAAATGGTAAAAAAATCCTAAAAACAGCATCCTTAATTAAAAAATAACGCCAAGCACATAAATATTTAATTAACAAAATCCTTCTAAAATGAACCACTAATAATATTCAAAAATGTTTTAAAAATAATTAACTCTAAAATAATACCTGATTATTATCTAATTAATCTAAAAAAGCCCAAATCTTCATAATTAACTCTACAATAATTAATTCTAAAATAAAATCCCAATTAACTCTAAAAAGAAATCTTTACTCCCTAATATTTTAAAAGGAATAATTAACCATAAAACAAAATTCTAAATATTATCTAATTAATAAAATTAAACTAAAACTTTTTAATTTCTAACTAATGATAAGAATCCCTTATATAAAACCAAACCCCAAAATAGGCCCAAAAGCCCAATGACTTCTGAATGACACCCCTTGGTAGCACAAAAATCCCTAAAAAGATGAAAAATCCCTGGTCAAAATTTAGGATACTACAGCTGCCCCTATTTAATCGTCTCCGAATCAGAAAGAGGAAGTTGAGGTGTCTTCCTCTTTTGAAGAGGAGATGATTAAATACAAGAAGGACCCTAATTTTGACCGCAGAGTCCGATAGGTACTACGCCGATTATCCTAAGATCCCTAGTAATAAACTCGTAGTGAAATATCTGATTAAACCCTGGTATCCCTGAGAGTAGTTAAAACCTTATGCCATGTATGCATGTTCAAAAGTATGTGTGCTCTTATGCATGATGCATTATTTGGGCTAAAGCCTCTTTTATGATACGCAGTGCATGTATTTGCGAAAACCAATATCTTCTGTAACATTCCGACTTCCTGACCCTTAAACCCTTGACCCCTTGATGAGTGTAGCAAATCATATGCTCTTGATATCTAGAGATGCGTATTACTCAAAGAAACTCCCATAATGATTGAATCGTGACTGTTAATGTATAGACTACATGCTTAAATTAGAAGAATATAACCCCTTTAATGTTTCGAAATCGACATAAAATACATTTTCCTTTTAAAAAATTTTGATTATACCCAATGTTTCAATGCATTATTCTGTAATTAATCAGCATTTTGTAGTCAAGCGGACTAATTGGAAAGCAGAGAAAATATTATTTATTGAAAAATGGGCCCATAAACAGGCAATAGTACATAAGGAAAGTAATCCTCATAAGGAGGAATTACTAAGAAAGATGAAAAATGGAAATAAGAAAAAACAAATTTATTTATGTCCCTATTGAATTCAAACGCAAACTAATATCCCTAAGTCTCCGAGGCCATGACACTTCGCTTCTGAAGATGACGACTGGATTGATCATTCCCTTCTGAATTCCCGTTGTGTGACCATAAGTGCTATCAGTCATATGCCTTTTGGATATCCTTAATTTTGCCTGGACCGCCCTTTTTGGAGTCTTAGTCCACCAGGATGATATACCATTTTTTTCAACTAAGCCGCCCTTTAGGGTTTTCGACTAGTCGGGTATCATTTTTATTTAAGTCCCTAATTTTTGCCTGGATTGCTCTTTCGAGTTTTCAATCCACCGGGACGCCCTAATTTTTGCCTAAGTCGCTCTTTCGGGTTTTCGACTTAGCGGGCTTTTATCCTCTTTTTCTAGGCATAGTATTTTTTCACTGAATCGGAGTTCACCGGTCGTGGTAAATCCGCTTCATCCATAGTAGTCAACATTAAAGCTCCACCAGAGAATACGCTCTTTACGACATATGGTCCTTCATAGTTCGGGGCCCATTTGCCACGAGGATCTTTATAGATGGGTAGCATTTTCCTTAATACCAAATCTCCTTCTTCGAATAGGCGGGGACGAACTTTCTTGTCGAATGCCTTTTTGAGTCTCCGCTGATATAATTGACCATGACATGCAGCAACCATGCGTTTTTCCTCTATGAGATTCAGTTGATCAAATCTGTTTTGTATCCATTCTGCTTCATCTAGCTTAGTCTCCATTATGACCCTTAGTGAAGGAATTTCTACTTCAATAGGAAGTACTGCTTCCGTGCCATATACCAATGAAAAAGGAGTAGCTCCTGTTGAAGTACGAACTGAGGTTCTGTAACCATGCAGTGCAAACGGGAGCATTTCGTGTCAGTCCTTGTAAGTCTTCACCATTTTCTGGATAATTTTCTTGATGTTCTTGTTGGCTGCCTCTACCGCGCCGTTCATCTTCGGGCGATAAGGCGACGAGTTATGGTGATCGATTTTGAAGCTCTCACACAGCTCATCCATCACTTTGTTGTTTAGATTAAGCCCATTATCCGTGATGATTTTGTTAGGAACCCCGTAGCGACAGATTATCTCTTTCTTGATAAACCGTGCGATTACTTTCCTTGTCACATTAGTGTAGGAAGCAGCCTCTACCCACTTAGTGAAGTAATCAATAGCAACCAGAATGAATCGGTGTCCATTTGAAGCTTTTGTCTCGATCATCCCGATTATGTCTATTCCCCACATAGAGAAAGGCCACGAAGCAGTTAAGACATTCAAAGGATTAGGCGGCACATGAATTTTATCCGCGTAGATTTGACACTTGTGGCACTTCTTGACATATTTGAAGCAGTCCGATTCCATAGTCAACCAATAATACCCTGCTTGGAGAATCTTTTTAGCCATCGCATGCCCCTTCGCATGAGTTTCGAAGGATTCCTCATGGATTTCTTTGATAAGCATGTCCTGTTCATGTCCATCTAAACACCAGAGCAACTCCATGTCATGATTCCTTTTATAAAGTACATCTCCGTCAAGGAAAAATTGGGCAGCCAGTCTTCTAAGCGTTTTCTTATCCCCACTTGAGGTATTTGCAGGATATTCTTGTTTCTGGAGGAATTGATTGATATCGTGAAACCACGGTTTATCATCTTCTTCAACCTCCACTGCTGCACAATAAGCTGGTTCATATAGGCGATTGATTCTTATAGCTGGTGCTTCATTATACCATTTGACCTTGAACATGGATGCCAAAGTTGCTAGAGCATCTGCCAATTGATTCTCATCTCGAGGGATATGATGGAAAGTGATTTCATCGAAGTAGGTGATCATCTTCCAGACACAGTCTCGATGTCGAGTTAGTTTAGCATTAAGTGTCCTACATTCTCCCTTGACCTGATTGATAACGAGAGCCGAATCTCCATATACTTCTGAGATCTTGATTCCGAGGTTAATGGCTTTGTTGATCCCCAAGATACACGCCTCATATTCCTCCATATTATTAGTACATGTGAAGCATATCCTCGCAGTAAAAGGTATGTGAAATCCCGTGGGAGAAGTTATAACAACCCCCACCCTATGTCCTTCTGCATTTGAGGCACCATCGAATATAAGCTTCCATCGAGATCCGGGCTCAGGTCCTTCGTACGAATCTAGAATATCATCATCTCTTACATCCATCACATCCTCATCGGGAAAATCAAATTGCATAGGTTGATAGTCGTCCACTGGTTGATGAGCGAGATGATCGGCCAATACACTCCCTTTTATAGCCTTTTGGGTGACATACTGCATGTCATATTCAGTCAGTAACATATGCCACCGAGCCACTCTCCCAGTCACTGCAGGCTTCTCAAATATGTACTTGATGGGGTCCATTCTAGATATCAGTAAAGTAGTATGGCACACCATGTATTGTCTTAATCGGCGGGCGGCCCATACAAGAGCACAACAAGTCTTCTCCAAGAGTGAGTATCTGGATTCGTAATCTGTGAATTTCTTACATAGGTAATAAATTGGGTGCTCTTTTCTCCTTGTTTTATCTTGTTGCCCAAGTACACAGCCCATCGAATTGTCAAGCACCGTTAGGTACATTATTCCAGGTACTGGTGGCACCAATATGGGTGGTTCTTGCAAATATTCTTTAATTCGATCGAAAGCCTTTTGACAGTTTTCACCCCATTCGATGGTTTGACCTTTCCTTAATAGCTTGAAGATTGGCTCACAAGTAGCCGTAAGGTGTGAGATGAACCTAGCAATGTAATTTAATCTCCTCAGGAATCCCCCGCACTTCTTTTTCTGTCCTCGGAGCTGGCATTTCTTGAATGGCCTTTACTTTGTCGGGATCCACTTCTATACCTCTTTGACTGACTATGAACCCCAAAAACTTCCCAGATCTGACTCCAAAAGTGCACTTCCCAGGATTTAGTCGTAGCTTGAACTTTCTCAGCCGTTCAAATAACTTTTGTAAATTGACTATGTGATCTTCCTCAGTTTGTGATTTGGCGATCATGTCATCTACATAAACCTCTATTTCCTTATGCATCATGTCATGAAAGAGGGTGACCATTTCCCTTTGATAAGTTGCCCCTGCGTTCTTTAACCCGAAGGGCATTACCTTGTAACAAAAGGTTCCCCACGGAGTAATAAAGGTAGTTTTTTCCATGTCGAAGGGAGCCATCTTGATCTGATTATATCCGGAAAACCCATCCATGAATGAGAAGACTGAAAATTGGGCAGTGTTATCCACCAACACGTCAATGTGGGGTAGTGGAAATCGGCTTTAGGACTTGCTCTATTGAGATCTCGGTAGTCTACACACATTCTGACATTTCCATCCTTATTTGGCACGGGCACAATGTTGGCCACCCATTCTAGATACTTTACCGCGGCTAAGAACCCGGAGCTAAACTGCTTTTTAACTTCTTCCTTGATTTTGAGAGTCATATCCGGTTTGGTCCGTCTTAACTTTTGTTTAACCGGCGGGCATTCAGGTTTGATTGGTAGCTTATGTTCAATAATATCTGTATCCAACCCAGGCATATCTTGGTAAGACCAAGCGAACACATCTACATACTCTTGTAGTAATTTAATCAACTTTTCCTTTGCGTCCCTGTTTAAAGAATCACTAACTTTAACCTCCTTTTTGTCCTCTTCAGTTCCCAGATTGATCACATCCACTGGTTCCTGATGAGGTTGTATTACTTTATCCTCTTGCTTTAACAGTCTGGCTAACTCTTCAGGGAATTCACAATCGTCCTCATCACCCTCTTCCGCTTGGTTAATCGGGAACTCGAAGTTGTAAGGGATTATAGCAATGTCGTTTTCAATAGGTTCATTTTTAAATCTCCACGAGGGAGATTTTTATCGTTTATTATTTTTTAATCGATGGGAATGAAAGTACTGAAAAAAAAGTATTGCCATTTGAAAAACAAGGAACAAAGAGGAAAGAAAAAGATCTTGATTGAAAACAAAAATGCGATTTTATTATTAAATAATTCAATGAAACAAAAGGTGGCCCTACAAAGCTTGTCCATTTGCCTTGGGTATATCAAAGGACTTATTATTATTTTAAGAAAAAAGTAAATTACTTCGAAACTGAAATCATCTCAGGAATCTCGATGGCCCTCCAATTGTTGAGAACTGTATCAGGTGAACAATGGCACACCCAATCTAGTATCCCCTTATTTTCCTCTTTAATTGCAGTCACTTGATCTTCATCTCTGAATCCGGCATTATGGAAAGTTTCCTTGAGAGGAGAAAATGTCATCTCACGAGACTTCTGAACCCCTTTATTAGCTGGTTTGTAACCCAGCCCGAACCGATCCTTCTTTTCAGGTACCTCTATCGCCTTGCCCCAGCCCTTAGTATCACCATTCTGGATTAAGTATGTGATCCTTTTTGGCCTTTCCTCTTGTCGAGTGACGTACTTACGACTGACCATTGTAACTTCCAAAGCTTGGAAAGGTATTTCAAATGTCTCCCCATCCACTTCTATGTATCTGAATGATGAGAGATGGTTGACGAACATGTCTTCCTCCCCATCGACAATTATTAATTTGTCCCCAGATATGAACTTTAACTTCTGATGAAGTGTGGAAGTAACTGCGCTCGCAGCATGAATCCACGGTCGTCCTAGAAGACAATTGTATGAGGGATTGATGTCCATGACTTAGAAAGTGATCATGAAGGTATGTGAACCCACCACTGTAGGTATGTCCACCTCCCCAATTACCATTCTCTTTGAACCGTCAAAAGCCCTAACAACCAGGGAACTGGTCTTCATAAAGGTCCTTACAGATGTTAATTTCATTAGGGTATCTTTAGGCATGACATTTAAAGCAGGCCCCGTATCCACTAGCACTCTCGAAAGAATAGTGTCTTGACACTTGACTGATATATGCAAGGCCTTATTATGTGCTTGCCCCTCGGGAGGTAATTCCTCACTACTGAAACCCAGACAGGTGCTGGCGACGATATTGGCGACTAATTCATCGAACTGAACCACTGATATATCTTTGGTGACATGTGCTTCATTCAGGACCTTCAGCAGGGATTCCCTATGTTCCTCCGAGCATAATAACAAGGATAGAATGGAGATCTTGGACGGTGTTTGATTCAGTTGGTCCACCACCCTATAATCACTTTTCTTTATGATTCTAAAAAATTCCTCGGCGTCTTCTTGAGATATATTCTTCTTGGAAGATCCTTCACCTGTATTTGTGGTTTCTTTCCGCTTTGAGCTTTCGGGGGTATCCTTTGTTAGGTTGTTCCGAGGAGTATTCTCTTCCACTACGGGTCATTCCTCCAATACCAACTATGTTAGTAACAGCTGGTGATGGTATTATAGGCTTTCCTCCCACAGAGGCAGTGATGTCATACTTCTAAGGTACCGTCTTAGTGCTCTCATATGGAAATGGTGCTGGAACATGGAAAGTGATGGGGCCTTCTAACCTTGCAGGCGCTAAAACTTTGACTGGTGCAGGAACAGGTATTTGAATTGGTGTTCGTGTAGGTATCAGAATTGATATCTGAATGGGAGTCTGTGTAGACCTCGAAACTGGTATTTGAATGGGTGCTTGCGTAGGCCTTGGAACTGGTATTTGAATAGGCGCTTGTGCAGACCTTGGAACTGGTATTTGAATAGGATTCGCAACTCCTCTTTTCTGGTACGGACTCTCAGAAGGTACTTGCCCCTGGGATTCTAAGGCAGCCACATCATTCACCCTCCTTAAGTATCCAATATGTACTATCCCTTGGTCCATTAATTGTTGGAGGACCCTCTTCATCTTCTTACAGTTGTCGGGATCAGACGCGCAATCCTCGCAGTCACCGTGCAGCTTTTCAAACTCCTCGTACTCAATTAATACTTCCCTCACTTTCGTCATAGGGGTCTTTACTTGGTCTACCCTTTTGATTAGGACATTCTCTCCCAGTCCCTCAATGGAGTTAACAGTTGGCCCAGCGTGCCCTGGAAAAGGATTATGTCCTACATTTGGATTGTCATAAGTGAAGTTAATGACCTTCTGATCCAGCAGATCTTGCACCCTAAACTTGAGGGCTAAACACTTTTCAGTCTTATGCCCTGGCGATCCAGCATGATAATCACATCTATAATTAGCATCATATCCTCGAGGAGGAGGCGTAAGAGGGGGCCCTAACGGCTTGATTTCCACCAATCCCTTTTGGATTAGCATAGGCAGGATCTGAGTATATGTAGTGGGTATAGGGTCAAAATCCTTCCATGGCCTCCTTTGTTCCCTTCGGGGATACTTCTGTTGTTGTTGATTTTGCGGAGGTGGCGCCCTTGGATGTTGGATTTGGAGCGTAGGAGACGCTTGATTAGAGGCTGTAGCCGCCACATAAGGGTTATAAGGTACTTGAGTATACCTATAAGCAGAAATGGCATTGGCCTCCTTCTTCGAGTTGTTTCCAGAGTACCTTTTGTTGTTATGTTGACTGGAAGACGACTTTCTAATCTTTCCGCTTTTTAATCCATTCTCGATCCTTTCCCCAATGATAACTAAATCCGCAAATCCAGTTGAGACAGACCCAATCATCTTTTTGTAATATAGCCCTTGTAATGTTCCCATGAACATGTCTACCAGCTCACTTTCCAGCAGTGGAGGTTGCACCCGAGAGGCTAGTTCCCTCAATCTCTGGGAATATTCCTTAAAAGACTCATTCCCTTTTTTAGACATGTTTTGTAATTGCATGTGATTATGCGCCTTGTCCACATTATATTGGTACTGCTTCAGAAAGGCGCCTGTAAGGTCTTCCCAAGTCTTAATGTGAGCCCTCTCCAATTGCATATACCAGTCCAAGGATGCCCCACTAAGGCTGTCTTGGAAATTATGTATCATCAGCTTCTCATTGGTAGCGTTGGCACCCATCTTTCGGGCGAACATCCGGATGTGATTTTTAGGGCAACCAACTCCTTTGTACTTTTTGAAGTCAGGTACCTTAAACTTATGAGGTATGACCACATCGGGTACCAGACACATTTTCAAGGCATCAACCCCAAAGACCTTGGATCCTTCCACAACCCTTAATCACTCTTCAATTATCTTATACTTTTCATCAGTCCTTCTTCCTTCCATGGCAGCTAGTTTGGTTTCACGAGCTACCTCCCTTGAATCTTCCTCACCATATTGGAGGTGCCAGTCATCGGAGACTTCACGAGCGACAGGTATCTGTATAGGTCGTGATTCTCCATTAGGCTCAGGTGGAGGAACAGACCCTCCAGGAGGCTGAGTGCCAATCTTCCCTTTACCAGCTTCCAATGCTTCACGTTCCAAGTCAGCCACAAATCCCAAGAGAGGATTATTATCTTCATACTAGGGAGGAGGGGTAGGGACACTCCTACGGTTGCTAGCCTCGGTGTCTCTTGCTATCAAATTCTGGATAGCTCGAGTCAGTTGGTCAATTTTGTCCTTCATTTCCTCCACATTTCCTTTGACAGCATCCACATCTCCCCTTAGAGCATCTTGGTTCAGTTCCATTTGTTCCATGGCTTTCTTTTGGTGGGCGCAGGTGTAGGGTCGAGACGTCAGATTGTTATGATGATTATGAGAGAAGATATTGAAAAAATGATTTCCGTTTGATGCTTTTTTACTTAAAATGATTTATGTTTTTTTTATGCATGCATGAATGTATGAGTATGCAGAAATGATTTCGTGATAGGAATCTTAAACCTTTATTTATTGAGAGCAAAGCCAAGAATAATGGAAACTTAAATACTTATATTAATGAAAAGAAAGTACGAGGGTCCAAGCCCCATTTATTACATAAGGAAACCAGATTAAGGGTAAACCCTTAAATTATTCATAACTAAAAGATAAGTAAACCAACACGAAAGAAACCATTACATAGAAAAACTAGATCCGCCTCCTAATGCTTGTAATTTATGTTTAATTGCTCTTACATGATGTAATTTTCGTGCACAAGTTCATACCGTAGCATGTGGTGGTTGGCATAAGTGATTAAGTGCTGAAAATCACTTTTAAAAAGCTGTTTTTGCTGTTATTTTTGCCAATGTCACAGTGGTAACCGGTTACCATGTGGTGAGTAACCGGTTACTCAGTGTATTTTTCACCAAAAACGCAGTTTTCAAGCAAGTAACCGGTTACCCTGTGGTGAGTAACCGGTTACCACTGTACAGAATGGCCATTTTTGAGTTTTTTCAAACTTGTTTGACATCCTTTCTTCCTTTAACTTCCATGGATCGATATGCTTGATATTTGTGGATGTTTTAAGTGTTTCTTAAATTCTGTTTGAAGCATGCTTGTCAACTTTCGATACTCGATTTTTCATTTATCAATTATTTGCAACTTTGGTAATGTTTGTTCATGAACATCTTGCATTCCATTTGATCACTTGTTAACATGTTTTGCAATGCATACTATTATCATTTGGTACTGTTTTGCATTTCATTTCTTGCTTTGCAATAAGTTTGTTCTTGATTGAGCAAATTTTATTTTGTATAATCATTAATTCATACCTTCTTGCTTTAATGATTTTTCATTCTCTTTGGAAAATTGTTAGCATAGCTTTTCCCTTTGATTAATTGATCGAAACCATGTTTAGATTAGTTGATCTTCCCTTTCCCTCTCTTTAGGATTTCTTTAGAGCTTCTCTTTCTGGATCCCCCGCGGAGTTGAAGTTTCTCACTACGCACTGCATTGGAGCACTGTACAAACTGAAGCTGTTACGCTGTCCATTTCACAACATGCGGGAGCACTGTATAACTTGGAGCTGTTGTGATGTCGGTTTCAACTTCTGCACTGCACCCTGTGTGTTAGAGAAGGAATGAGAAGGGAGAATTCTTACTCTCATTCTGACTACTTCAGGTAGGGGATGAATGACCATGTGCTTGGCTTAGTCACCTCTATCTCCAGGCGTTAGTGTACCTTCTTCCCCAATTGAGTCGATCCTTGATCACTCCTATCTCTTTCAATCTCTCTCTTTTGATCAATCACCCTTTTGGTTAAGATCATTTCCCCTTTTGGGTAGTAAACTCTCTTTGTTTCAATACCCTACTCTCTTCTTGTGGCCAATCATTGCTTCTCGATTCCCCAGAAGAGTCTCAATTCCTTTTCTTCGGTTAAACTCAGTATTCCTGTTAAACACCGAAACCCATGCGGAGTTCGCAACCTTCTCTTGGTTCTTCTCCCTTTGTTTGGTTAACCACTTCCTGTCAGTTAAAACACCAACTTGCACGTCTTCTCAGTTAACCAGAGTCTGTCTGTTAAAATACTGAGCCTTTCGGGTTAATCACCTTCTCTTGGTTAATCACCCATTTCTTCAGTTAACCACAGTCCGTCTATTAAAATACTGAGCCTTTTGAGTTAATCACCTTCTCTTGGTTAATCACTCATTTCCTTCTCGGTTAATCACAGTCCTTCTATTAAAACTGAATCCTCAGTAGTTGGCAACCTTTCTTGGTTCAAATACTTGCTTCCTTGGGTTAGTAACCTTCTTTTGGTTCTAATACCCTTTTCGTTGGCCAAGTACCGTTTGTTCGTCAGTACCAACATCCCCAGTGGATCACAACCTTTGCTTGGTTCCACACCCGTCCTTTGGGTTACAATCTTCATTCGGTTCCACACCCGTTCTTTTGGTCGATCACAGTCTATCTGTTAAAATCTTTTCCCCACATGGTCTTACTCTCTCTCTCTTCGGTTAATCACTGCCAATCAGTTGCTGCATCGAACCCCTTTTCTTTTGGTTTGAACATCATCACCTTTGTTTGTTCCCCAGTAGGGTCGCTACCTTCTGGTCCCCAGTACAATCCTTTGTTCTCTTACCTCCCCGGTGGAGTCCTTTTATTTCCTTTTGCTCTTGTACATTCTTGGTTTCGACACCATTCTTGCACGTTATCCTCAGCACAATTATTGTCTTTTCCTCTGCACTCCTTTCTTGGTTTTGACACCATTTCTTTTGCATCCCCAGCAGATCTTTCCCTTCCTCTTTTGTTCTTGGTTTTGACACCACTTTCCTTTCTTTGTTTGGTTTTCCGTCTTAGTTCCCCGAACTACGAAAGCTCTGATTCTGCATTCTTTCGAATGTATGATACATAAGATCGTGATGATCTTGGCGAGCACAATTCCACACTTCCTTCTTTCTTCCTTTTCTCCTTTATTTTCCCTGGTTCCATGAACTACGGCGCTCTGATTTCTTCATTGCACTATGAGGGTACGTAGGCACGAGGGCCCTAATCCTCTGCAAGCACTCCTCTTTCTTCCTCACTTTCTTTCTTTCCTTTTCCTTTCTTTCTTTTTTTTTTTGCTTTTCTCTCTCCTCTTCTTTTAGCTAGAAGCCTTTATATAGATAACCCATCCAAGCCTAGAAGTAAGCGAAATGGTTCCCGTCGAGTACGACGGATGCGTAAGGTGCTAGTACCTTCCTTTTGCATAACCGACCCCCGTTCCCGTTTCTCTTCCCCTTGGGTTTTATCGATATTTTCCCTATCCTTCGGGACTAAATAAAGTTAGGTGGCGACTCTGTGTTATCTTTGAGTGTGCGATTCACTCAGGTATAAACCAGCCATCTTCAGATACTTCTTTGAAACTTCAAGAATGATTATAGTTCTTTGAAGTTGGAGATTCTATGAAAAATCATATAGAATTGAAAAGTGTAAAAGGATCTAAACAAATGATAATACTACTCAATCATCTTATAGGTGTAAATTCAGTCAATGAACTGATATATTCATATGCCGAAGCATTGTACTAAAACACAACACCACATCCATTTCAATCATTGAGGTAAATACAATGTCATCCCGCATCTTGCATTGTATCCACCAGTTGTGATTCTAACTGTTAACCATTTATAAGTCATATGACTTTGCGTCACACAAGGTACCATTCATTCATTCACTTCACTACTACAAAAGTACCTTCATAATTATTATATTAGAGATTTAACCATGCATGAAGATTCGTGGTAATGAAGGGTGTGGTAGTAAGTGATATAAATACCACAACGGGCCATTGGTTGTGGTGATTAACTGGATAACGCGATATGTTTCAGCATGGTTGCAATATCCAACTGTAGTGAAAAGTGGAAAGGTCATGGGTTCGATTCCCAACAATGTCATTTTTAACGTTTTTTAAACTAGATAGCGTGCTACTTATCACCACAACTAAAAGAACCAACAATGTTGAAACATATTTTTTTAATTATTTTACAACCTGTATTTTTGTAACCTCTTTTTAACACGGTAATAGAATAGATCACAACAACAATTATAACACAACAACATAATATTTGTGAATCAAAATCAAATTTGAAATTATTATGAACCAAAAATATGTATTATTACATCAAAACCAAAATGGCACCAAAATGACATACATTTTACACATTATTACATCAAACAAGTAAATAACCAACATACAAAATTATTGTGCACTAGATTTGTTATTATGAAGAAAACAAGATACACAACATGACCAGACGTCTTTTAGTGTCCTGTCTCTAAACACCTATAATTTAAAATAATAATACTTGTTATTATTACACTTTTGGCACACATGTATAAACTTTTAGAAATTATAAGAAACAATAACTTATGAATAAACAATAAAAAATATTTACTTGTTAGTTTTCCCATATTGCCTTCTTAATGATCATAACGAATAACATGCACATCATATGTACCAATCTCTTCATATAAACTAGGAACATGTGTTGCAAAAGAAGGGGTATCATGTATATCAAAATTTAAATCTTGATTTTAATCTCTATAAGGAATGTGTCTTCCTTGGAGAATAATTGACCATCTTTTTTCAGAAGGGCCGGTGACATAAAACACTTGTTTTGCTTAGAATTCCATGATGAATGATTCGGTAATATAAGTTTCCTTGCCCAAGGTCAACCCGTGTGAATCCTAACTCGTTATTTTTTTCATCAATGTTATTGTCAATCCACTTGCATTTAAATAAAGACACTTTGAATACAACATAATCAATCTCCCAAATCTCCTCAATGACCCCAAAGTACGGTGTAGATGTGATTATAGGATTCTAATCTTTGGAACTTGATATGTACATGTATTCAACATCAACCATAACTCCACTATTTTTCATTATAATATGATCGTCTTTTGATTTTGTATAAAAGGATAATTTACTAATGTCGTATGCAGACCAAGTTACCACATTAAATTTAGGGATGTATGAAATCCATTTAATTGTCTCGGATGTACTCACTTCATTAAAAATTATTTCATTAAACCAATTATGAAACTCTTGTTATGCTCTTCCAACAACCGTTTGTCACTTATGGGGGAGAATTTTCCGTTGATAAGTCTTTTGTGAGGAGATAAGTAAGGTTGAAATTTATCAATATTATTCAATATATACAAATATGCTTGAAGAGCTACATCCTAAGTCTTTGACTTAACATTTAAACCTTGGGCACATCTACCTTCAAATATTCTATCACCACGAGACTTTAGAGTTTCTATAGAGTTTGCTTCTGACAAGTAGTTTGAATAAAGCTCAATAGCTTCTTCTGTGATGTACTTTTTGTTGGGGGGAGTTTTCTAGGGAGCATTGATACATAGTGTAGGAATAGGCACATTTGTGAGAGACACACCACTTGTCCACCTAAAACCTTAAGGTGATAGGTGAGTGGGTTCTCCCACTTATAAATGCTCAAGTCACCACATTCCTATCCAATGTGGGACTATTTCCCCACTTACTCACACTTGCTTATATTATTCCAACATTCCCCCTCAAGTGTGAGTCCATAATGTCCCCCTTTTTTATATATACTTGTACCGTCGTTGACACCTTTTTTCAAGGCACCTCTTATTAGGAATTTCGAATACACCACTTCCTAGGCATTTCGATACACCCGGTCCCTTTCTCGAACCAGGCTTTGATACCATTTGTTGGGGGAGTTTTCTAGGGAGCATTGATACATAGTGTAGGAATAGGCACATTTGTGAGAGACACACCACTTGTCCACCTAAAACCTTAAGGTGATAGGTGAGTGGGTTCTCCCACTTATAAATGCTCAAGTCACCACATTCCTATCCAATGTGGGACTATTTCCCCACTTACTCACACTTGCTTATATTATTCCAACACTTTTCAACGATCGAAGCTTCAAAATGGTGGTGAATATTCGTAAAACCTTTAAAGATATCCGTTTATCACTCTATTGGATACATCCACCTTAAATAAGTTGGACCACAAAATGTGATTTCCCTAATTAGATGAAAATCAAGTGAACCATAATGTCAAAAAATAATTGACGGAAACATATCTCCAATTGATACAAGATTATTGCAACCTCATCTTCCAATTCATCTAATTTTATGAAGACAAATACATTATTACTTATAGTATTAATGAAAATACACATTTTAGTTATAGTTACCATTATATTTTTTGGTAAAATGACAAGGATAGCCACTGGTAGAATTGGTTGCATCAAGACATGACAATCATGAGATTTTAAGTCAATTAACTTGATATCTTCCATTGATACAAGTTTTTTATATTTGATGAGTATCATATGGGAAATTTGATACCGTGTAAACACTCGCAAAAACTTGTTTTACTTTTTTGATAGAGTGTGACATTTCGGGGGCAAATATGTTATTTTTCCTAACTCTTTTGGAGCCAACTCTTATCGTATACACATCGCCACCATATCTAGACAGAAGTTCTTACCATATTTTGTCTTGCCTTGAATGTTTAGAAATGTTCCAATTAAACTATCATACGCATTTTCCTTTACATGCATCACATCAAGACAATATCTTACATCAAGGTTATACCAATATGAAAGATCAAAGAACACCAACCTCTTTTTCAATATATTTTTATCAATGAGCCATTTTTGGTTCTTTCCAAAGATAACTCTAGTGTTGTTGTCTATTTTAAACTTCCTTCTATTTAAAGGCTTATGAGCGATATCAAACTCCTACTTTCCATTAAAAACCTTATGCAATCTCCGATATAGATGATTGGGTTTTAGAAATTTACGATGCCCGAGGTAAACAATCGTTTTTCCATGCTGACGTTGGTGGAAGCACGCATTAGATTCACATATAGGACATGCTTTATGTCCATTGACATTGTACCCTGATAAATTACCATATGCAAGAAAGTCGTTGATTGTGCAAAATAACATTGCACGCATCTTATAAGGAACCTTTTTTTGAATGTGATATACTTTTAACAAGAACAACTATTTTATTTTTTATGATGACAAACTTTGTCTAATGATGACATTTGATGATGACAAGTCATGAAGTGTTAAGCATAAGTGGTTAATCGGATAAAGATGCAAACCTAAGTATTAGGGATTGATGGACTTGACTATATAATGATGGCAACCAAATGGAATATAAGCTTAAGCATCATCTCAAGTGAAATCAAGAAAGTTTCTACAAAAGAGAGCATCTGACAAAGTCTTGAAGTGCAAGGAAGGTCAGCCTTAAGTAGCCCGAGTGAAAACTACGTAATGCATGAAGGCGTTTTTTTGTAAAATTACATGGCTAAATCACACACACACACACGAAAAAAAATTTAAACTTATTTTTCTCAAAGAAATATTTTCAAAAATGTCTTATAAGGGTATTTCAATCGATAAGGGTATTTCAAAAAATGCACCCTAATAGATTAGGAAAACATCTTAATGATGGTAATGGTTAGATATCTTCTCTTTCCATTTTTAACTTGATAATCGATTTTAAAGGAACATACCAATCGATCAGAACACTTGCCATTTGATTGACATGTCATAAAAAGCCTTTAAAATTATTTTCTTTTTTATCCAACCTCTAGCCTATAAATAAAGGTCCCTTCCCTCATTCTAAATCATCCAGAATCGTGTTTTGAAGCTTCTCACTCCCCCCCTTCTCTCTCTCTCTAAACATTCCTTTTAAATTTCTCACTAAGTTTTTAGCTTAAGTTATTTTCCAGAAAGTTCTTTTGTGAATGAGGATAATTTGTAATTCTGGAAGAGTAGAATTGTAAGTTCACCAAAGAATTTTTCAGTTGAACAGTTTATTGAGTTTTGTTCGGGTTAGAAGTTAAACCCGTAAAAGTCTTGGTTTGGGGATTGTGTGATCAAACCCTTGTTTAGGTTCGAGGGCTCCACCTATGTTAAAAGCTTTCATAGGTTATTGATCAGATAGTGGTAAAACCAAGGTTAGGTTAAAGCTTATTCTGGTATTAAAAGCTTCGATAAAGTTCGAGATTAGCCTGATATTAAAATCTCTCAGGTTATTGGTTAGTCTGTATAAAACCAAGGTTTAAGGTTTGTGAGCTCAACCCATGATAAAAGCTTGTAAATTTTGTTTAGAAGCTTGAAAACTAACCGCTCCAAAATTCTTGGGGAAAGAAGGCTAACTGCTTTGATCTATTGTTGGAAAGTGGACTAACCGTTTCGATCCATCATTTGGGAAGAAAAGACTTAAACTGCTCAATTCCTAGTCTTATTGTTTTGTTGGAAGTCGACCATTTTCCTTGTATAAGAGGGTCATGATTATTACCTACTAAAAGCTCTCAACTTTTATTGGATACTTTCAAGAGCAATTCTTGGAGACAAGAATAAGTCGTTTCTAGAATGAACTTGTATAACTCTTGGTGTTCCTCTCTTCCCTTAACTTTATTTTTCGTAACTTATATTCTGAATTGATTTTCCTCTACTTAAAACTTAAAATGATTTTAAACTCTTATTTTAATCCTCAATTTTTTTCGAAATCATATTTTTCTGAACCACACAATTCACCATCGCCCCCTCTTGTGTGGGAAGTCACATGTTCAACATCTTAAACTTTTTACTTGAAAACGAATCATCAACATCAACACCTTTCACCCACAATACTCTTAAATCTTTAATTAATGGACTTAGAAAAACATCTATATTGTTTCTAGGTTGTATTGGCCCCGGAATCATCATAGATAACAACATATATTTGTGCTTCATGCACAACCCCAGAGATAGGTTGTAAATATTGAGAAGAACAAACCACAAAGTATGGTTAGTATTCATATTACTAAAGGGGTTCATTCCATCAGTGTCAAGTCCAAGCATACGGTTTCTTGGTTTAGGGTCAAAATCCAGAAACAACGAATCAATTTTCTCCCATTGCAAATAATCAGCTACATGGCGAATATTTCCATCACAATTACTTTCATCTGCATGGAATATAATATTATTTGCATCATTAACATTAGAAAATGGTCTCTTAAACCTTTAAACTGTTGGCAGGAACATAAATTGGCATGAGGACGCTTATTGCTAACATCGTCATCGTTATCACCACTGTTGTCCTTTAGCTTGTAGCGCGACTTCCCACACTTTGAGCATTGATTCAATTTTTCATACTCCTTCCAAAATAATATGCAATTATTACGGCATACATGTATTTTAATACACTCCTAACCCATTGGACACAGAATATTATTGGCCTCTTAACTACAGTCAGATAAATCTTTACCTTTTAGAAACATTTCTTCCAGCAACTCAAGCAATTATGTGAAATTGTTATCCATTCATCCACTTTTTTCCTTCAGATTAAATAATTTTAACACCGCAAACAAACGTATTAAATTTGTGCACCATTTATATAACGACGCATCTTTGTCATTACATAAATTTTATCATACATATGGTATTTCTTGAAAGAATCTTCTCCAATATCACATATTATATTTTTTTAGTCAATCATCCATATCTACATCAACTTCATGTCTTTGTGACGTTGCACTTTGGTTTTTATCTACTTCACCATGGCGCGTCCATGTTGTATAATTTTCACAAATTCCATCACAACATAGATGATGGAATATTACTTCATTTTCTAATTTTTTGATATTTCCTCGTATAACACAAGGACAATAAAATATTCTATTATTTTTAGGATATTTTTTCCGCAAATTTTAGAAATTCAAGAACTCATTTCTCATAAACCGGACATAATCTATTAGCTTTCATCAAATTACGATCCATATGACATTCTAAAATTTATATCAAATGCTTATGAAATCATTTAACAACATAATACAATAACAACAACATTCTCGACAACACAATAACAATCTCAGTACCACAACTTCCTAAGTTACTTTTCAACAATATGGAAACATTATTAACTGTTAGGGATGGCTAAATGGATAGTGGCCCGCCGAGTCGTCCCACGCACTCGCCAAAAAATGGTGGATTGGGTTGGGATTTCGGGCCCATAGCATCCCGCTCCACGCACCCGCTTACTCACCGCAGCCCACCCTGCGCACCCGTTGGGCCGACCCGCAGGCCACCACTCGTTTTGCCACCCCTAGTTTCAACTTGTCACTCACCTAAAAATCCTATAGCATCAATGTAATGATGTATAGTTAGGTTCATAAATTAAGTTTGTCACGTCAAAAGAAATTAGTATCTATCCTATCCATATACGATAAGATATTTTATGATTCATTTTAAATACTCAATAATGAAACTATAAGAGACAAAATAAAAATTTTACTCAATGATGTGTTATAGTAATGATGTAGTGACTCAATATTGTAGATATAGTTTTGTCTGAGGCCACTTTGTTCATGTTGCGTAGAAATTAACAATCAACGTGCATCATACTCACGAATTACTTGACAATGGCATATCCAACTAATTGGTTACTATTGATCAACAAATATTATAAGTATAATTTAGATAGCCATAACATGTAATCACCTATTAAAAAAAATCCAAATTTCATAAAACAAACCATATCTAAGTCTAATTCAAGAGTTTTCCTTAGTCAAGAATTTCATAAAACAAATCATATTCAAGTCTAATTCAAGAGTTTTTCTAATTATAAAAAACTTTCTAAAAAATAAGTGAAAAATCTAATTTAAATGTAAAAAGCTATTAATCTATTTAAAAATAAAAAAATAAAAAAATAAAAAATGGGTGGGTAAGTCCGCCGCCCGTCAACCCATCATCTTGGCGGGGCGGGATAGATTTTTAGGCTCAATTTCAATTTCAGTTGACGGGCTCCCCCCCCCCCCCCCTCCCCCTCTTTTTGTCGGGTTTAAGGCAGGGCGGGACGGGCGACCCGTTTTACCACCCCTAATAACAATAATACAACAATACAACAACAACATTCTCAGCAACACAATAACAATATCAACACAACAACACAATAACAATACAACACCTAGAATAACAATATATAAAATTCTCAATAACTCAAAATCAATCTCAATCACAACAACATATAACATTAAACAACAACAATGATAACAACAAAAACACAACAACATTTAACATGAATAGTGAAATGTTTCACGTACCTTAAAGATGAAGAAGAAAAGTCAAATATGAGTTTTGTGATCCCTTCTTGTGCGTTTTGGCTTTCCTTTTCTTGATTTGTATCATATATAATGGAGATTATGGAAGAAATGAGTTTAGTGAATATGGGTTTTCACTAGAGAGTTGTTATGTTCTGAAGGGTTTTCGTTTAGGGCGTTGTTCTGTTTTGAAGAATTTTAGCTTGTTATTTTCAGTTAAAAAGGAATATTTTTCACCTCGGTTACTCAAAACTATTGTGGTGATAAAGTAACACATATCACAACGGTTATCTATACCAATTGTGGATAAACACTCCACATATTTTTTCAATATATAGGCTCAACACGTTCATTCACATTTTCACTAACACTAACTCATTTTGCCTCCAAACTCCATCTTACATTCTTGTTGCGTTGTTGTATCATGACCTTGAAGATTAATGTCAAGTTTCACTTTATCAAGTAAATAAAGTAACATTGATCTTCAACGCCAAAATTTTCAATATAGTCAAAATGATATTTCAGCATAAAAGTGTCTTAAAATGATTGAAAAACTAAACTATATGTGCTGGAAACTCTGACCGTAGTTAAATGTTATTTAATTTTTATTTTTTAAAAAAATAAAGAAAAGCACTATATTTTCTCACACTTGGAATATTTGACCTGGTGAAATGTGTCTTGAAAGCGAAGAATAACAAAAATGTCTAAATTAGTAGATTTTACTACGGTTAACTATTGAGATAAAATTACGTTACGAAATATAATTTTATAATAGTGATTGCGAGTTACGTCTCTTTAACTTTAGTAACTTTATTATTAATCTTACCAGAAATATCTTCTACTACTTCGAAAATCTTTTCACAGTAGTCATTAACATATTACTCATTTTTAGTTTCAAACCAAAATATAAATAAAATATATAAAATAGTACTTTTATTAAATTTAGTAGGAATAGTTTGACATAAATATTATATGTGCCGAATATATTAACTGCTATATTGAATGGTTTCATATAAATAACAAGAAATTCTAGTTATAAAATGGTTAAAATAGTTTTTTTTTTCAATGCTTCCTTAGATTAAATATGAATATATTCACCATGGGAGTCATAAAAGTAAAAAGTTCAACTATAGTTGAATAGGAATAGTTAAAATAATATTCAATATTTAATTGAAAATTGAAATAATCATTTATTGATACTATTTGAACTGATTATAAAAATATAAAATAGAAAACTATTAGAACTGGTCAAATTCATTGCTACAAACGGCATTCATGATGATGATAGTTATACTGAGCATCAGACACTTGTAAAGATTTGTCAACAATTGAAGTGATTTAGTGCATCGATCTTCTATTTTATGGTAGAATTGAAATCGTCCATCATTGACTTTGTATGTTGATATGCTGTTACTATCTCTCATTCTTTTTTCTTTGTTGAATGACAAATAGAGACTAGTCTTACGTACAAAGATGTCTCAGCATTTAATAATCTTCTTATAGGAGACAAATTCAAACCACGTGATAAATATAGTAAAGATTATTAAAAACGATAAGTTCAGCATCTTTGGTAATATTTTCAACTCAGATAGTGTCATTATTTAAAATTTTGACGATATTTTTCATATAATGAAAACAGTACTACTTAATCTAATAGGCAAATTTTAGAATGTTGCATTGATTCTAGAATGTTGTTTTCCTTGTCCTTGGAATGTTTAGATACTTATGCAAAGATGATTTGTTTTGTGGTAGAATCAGAAATGTGTAGTAATGTGGTAAGGTGAAGTTTTGGTATGGCGGGGTTAGCTCTCGGTATAGTGTAGGAGTGGGGTATAATGTAGGAGTGGATGGACCTGCAAGATTAGTACTCCAACATTAAGTCAGTTACTAAGTAAAAAGTCAAATAAGAGTCAAAATGAATTGCATACCTGAAATGATGCGATTTGATCTTTATATAGTATGGACGTTTAAAATCACTCGTGTATGATTCGGCGTCTTGTGTGGATGGTTGTTTGATTAGATATCAATGGTAAGAGATGTGATGTAAGGTGCGATCATGTGCACTCGCCAAAGATGAAGGTCTATCGGTTCGATGCACCTTCCAAAGTTTTTTTATTTGATCGTCTTGGTGGGCTTTGCAGATGACCCAAAATAATTGCTCCCATAAGTCTTTGTTCCTACGTCGTGGAGTGAGGACTTTGCCGAGTTCGTCTTCAGTCCAGGCATAAAGGAGCAAAAGAGTCTTGATGAGACGTTGATGTATTTCGAGAAATGATCATTAAACTCCTTCCTCGTGGTTAGCAATGTGAGTGCATTCATCCATAGTCATATTTTAAATGATGTCAAAATTAGGAGTAATTTAGCGTTTTTGTATATTGAACGGTATCAATCCAATCTTAGATGTGCATTGATTATCTTAGCCTTAGGATGCATACAAACATGTTTGAAATTGATTGGAAGTAACTTAGGAAAGGACCATGCTTCAAAAATTGAGTTTTAGTGTGAAAACAACTGCATAGGCCGACACATACATGTTTAGGTTGACCTATAGAAGCTTTTGCTTTAGTATAGGTAGACACAAAGCTTGTACAGCTCGACACCCACGCCTCAATAATGAAGGATATAGCTTCTGTCCAACAGGTCGCCTTACAAAGGCCGACCTAAGACCTTTACAGGTCGGCACATCACATTCATAGGCCGACCTATAATGTGCAAATTTTGAAAATTTGTTTTTTTTTCCTTTCACTTCTTCATGCATACCTTTTGTTCCATACCACACACACACACACACACACACACACACACACACACACACACACACACTCATGCATACATCATATTCTAGCAAGGTACTAGTGTAAAACCTAAATGAAACCACAATCACAAAGCAAACCCATTATCATAAACCTCTCTTCTATGCATGCACACAATTAAACTACACATAATCATTTTTTGATTGGGTAACCATCTAGATTAGGGTTGATAATGTCTAATTAGGATGGTGTAACCGAGAATATTGGGTAGGGTTCTTTGTGTGTTTCAAATAAGAAAATCAAGTTGGGGTTTTTCTTCAAGATCGTTGAGATTTGAAGATTTTGGACAAGATCACGCAAATACGGATTCGATCGAGTGAAGAGGCCCTGGGACAAGGTAGGGTGTACCTTGCAAGGGAGTAGCGTGAAATGGTGAATCATGTTCGTGAATCTTGGGTTCAACAAGTGTGTGCTAGGGATTAATCCGACCGAGTGAAAACCATGAAGACGGGGAGATCTTGCAAGCTATTAACAAGAATTGTTGGATTGTAGCAACATTGTTGGTTACTTGATCAATCTTTGATCAAGGGTTTTGGACGTGGTAGAATCAACAACAAACCATAGGGTTTGTGGGATTAGAGTTCTTCATCTCTTGTAAATACATTTTTTGCAAAGTAAGGTTAGTTGCAACTATCTCAATTCAGATTCGAATTGAGGGCAGACATACCCATAACGGAGCCAATTAGGGAACTGTCTAAACAAATCTCTCTCTCTCTCTCACTCTCTCTCTCTCTCTCTCTGTATGTATGCGTGTGTGTGTGTGTGTGTGTGTGTATATATATATATATATATATATATATATATATATATATATATATATATATATATATATATATATATATCTTTAATTGTTGTACTTGGTAATTATCGAATCTTTGTTGTTTGGATCAATTCGTTTGGAAATCAAATTTTTTTATTACGTTTTTTCAACTACGATTTGTTGATATAATTATAATCACTTTGATTGTGATTGGTTTTAACATCAACAAATCAAATAAAATTTCCAAGCGTTATCGATTGCACTCAAGGTGTTCGATAAATTGTGTCTATTGCTTTTAATTAAATTTTTTATCATTGGAAATAAGCTCTACGTGTGGCTTAGCATTTAATTTATTTGTGAATTAATCGTTTTTGAACAGTACGTGTAGCTTACCATTTTTTTACCAAAGTTAAATTTTTTAATTTGCGATCTATTCACCCCCCCCCCCCCCTTTAGATCGAAGTCTATCGTCTAACAAGTAGTATCACGAGCTTCGGTTTTCGTGCTTAAAATTTACTTTTTATAAGAATGGCTACCGAACCTAAGGGAGCATACAATAGATCACCGATTTTAACCGCTGGAAATTATGGTTATTGGAAAGCTTGTGCGCGTATTCATGTAAACTTCGTTGACAAGGGTATATGGGACGCCATAAACAATGGTCCGAATGAAATAACCATGACCAATGATGAAGGTGTTACATTCCCAAACCAGAAGCACAATGGGATGCTAATGATTGGAAATTGTGGTCACGTGATTGGAAAGTGAAAAATATTCTCACGTCCATTTTAGGTGTTGATGAGTATTATCACGTTTCTCATTATGAGGCCGCCAAGGCTATGTGGGACGCATTAGAGGTTGCTCACAAGGGTACTAATGATGTCAAACAAGTTAGGATCAACCCATTAAATCAAAAGTTTGAATTATTTCGTATTAAGCACAAGGAAACCATTGTGGACATGCAAAAACGGTTCACACATCTTATAAATTGATTAAATGCGCTAGGTAAGCCTATTTCCAATGAGATTGCTAATAATAAAGTTTTGAGATGTTTAAGTAGAGAATGGCAACCCAAGGTCACTGCCATCAAGTAGGCAAATGATCCTAAAGTGCTTGATCTCACGGCTTTGTTTGGTAAATTAGAAGAGTGTGAGCAAGAACTCACTTGCTTAGCAAAATATGAAAAAGAGCAAGAAAAGAAAGTGAAGAAGGAGAAATGCAAAGAAATGGAAGAAGGAAAGAAGGAAAGAAGTTCATAGCTCTAAAGACTTCTAGCTAAAAGTCCTCACATTATGAGCTTAGGGATTGTAATTCTAAAGATGACAATAAGTCGAATGAAAAAGATATGGGATTGTTTAAAAAGAGGTTCAATAAATACATGTGGAAACATGGTTACAAATATCCCAACAAGAACCATGGAAAATCAAGAAGGTTATTGAACTTATCAAAAGAAGATGAAAGCAAAAAAGGGTAACTTTAGAAGTACTTGCTACAATTATGGAAAACCAAGCCGCATTAAGCTAGAGTGTCCTACAATCAAGAAGGAGAAAGAAAGAGGCCATAACAAGAGGTCTAGGAAGTCTATAAGAGCTTATGCCACTTGAGAGAGCAAAAGTGATTCTTCAAGCAATGATAGCTCAATCTCAAGTGTTGAATCGACAAAGCTTTTCTATATGGCAAACAAAGGAAAGAAAAAGTTGTAAGTCACTCTAAACTTCAAGCTTCTCATTGTCGTAACCCGAAATTTGACCTCCCTCTTTTGCCTTTTGCATGAGCATAAGCATTCGCATCGCTGGCATAAGCATTCGCATTTTTCCTCTGTTGTTTTGATTGCAGGATAGTCAGGTTTTCCAAGCCCGATTAATCATATCCTCACAAGGTCATCACCTCATCAAAACAAGCACAAAATGAAGGTTTCCATACCTATTCATCAATACAAGAGGTGGAAAATCAAAATCGGGACCACAACACCTTTTTTTAGGCAAATTGGGCATATTTTGGCCTGGTTAATCAATTAACCATTTGCAGTGCAATTGTGTTAATGGATTAACACATGCAAAATAGGCACAATTTACTGCTTTTTCATGACAGCACCTTTGCACACACTTTGGTCTTGGATTCTAGCAGCATATGGAATATTCTAGACACCTCTAAACATTTCCAAGCTACTCAATTCATTCCAAGTGCATTTTCTATGATACTTCACTTCAAATCAAGTGCACCATGTTCCTTGTTTTCCAAGTAATGTGGATCCTTGGATGTTGAATTTCACCTTGGGATGGTTACCGAGTTGGTTCTAACTAACCGAGTTAACCGCCTTGACTCGGTGAGTCAAGTCCAACTAACTCCTAACCTAGCTCCAAACCCAAAGCTAATTCCAAACCAAATTCCAAACCATCTCATATTCCAAACCTAAAGTCTATATAAACACGCCTTCACTCACTTTTCAATTCCTCAACCATTTCCTCAACCATTCTCTACCATTTTTCACCAATCTTCTCACATTTCACTCTCAATTCTCTCACTTTTTCTCTGATTTCTCTACTCATTCTTCATCTTCATCTCAATTCTTCTCCATCAAACCTCATCAAAAGCTCTTATTCTTGAAGATTAATCACTTTTCACATTGAAAGTGATTAATTCTTGAGCTTAACCTTCATCATTTGGCATTTTTTGGTTGGATTTCTGGAATTTCATCTCCTTCTACTTCAATCCAAGGGTTTCACACCATTTATTTTGGTGCAAGTTCGATTTCGATGCATTTTCGCCTTTTTGATCGGTTTCGACGCGTTTCGTCTACAATTCAAGGATCCTCTGGTTTTCTCTAATTTTCTGCACCAAGATCACTTTGCAACATTTACCAAGGCACATCTCAGCCTTGTAGGTTGGTGGATTTCATTCATTTTATCATTTCGATCGTTTTCGTATCATTTGTGATGTAATTTCGATATTCTTGCATGCGAATTGATTACACTTTTTCTTGATCCATGATCTTGATTGTTAATAGATTCTATTGTTGATCATTTGCTGTTTCTAAGCTTGATTTTTCGTGCATAATTGTTTGCCCTAGCATTGGAGTGATTGCACAATCAAAAAGCTGGCCAAAAAGCACTTTTCAAAACTGATTTTCTGCTCCCTGTACAGTGTTAATCGATTAACACATTGTAGTGCAATTGTGTTGATCGATAAACCAGTGGTTTTTTGCACTTTTTCACGTGTTAATCGATTAACACTTTGCAGTGCAATTATGTTAATCGATTAACACTGAACCAGAAGGCCATTTTCTTGGATTTTCAAGTGTGTTTGCCATGCTTTCTTCATTTTAACTTCCATTGATTGTCATGCTTGATTTTATGGATGTTTTTAATGCCATTTCACTTCTAGTTGAAACATATTCATGAACTTTCGATGCGTATTTTTGATTATTCAATTGTTTCATGTTCTTAGCATTGTATGAACATAGCAATTCTTGCACTATCTTTGTTCACATGATACATGATTTTGTGTGGCACTTTGATGATCATTTGGCACTGTTTTACACCTTCCATTTCAGCTTGCATTAAGTTTATTCTTCATGGATAAACTTAATCTTGTATAATCAATAATTCACTCCTTTTTGCTTTAATGACTTTTCATCCTCTTTGGAAAGTTGTTAGCATGTTTATCCCTTGATTAATTGATCGAAACTTTGTTTCGATTAATCGATCTCCCATTTTCCTCTCTTTAGGCCCCCTTTAGAGTTTTCTCTCTCATTCCCCCTTGTGGAGTTGGAGTTTTGCGCTGCGCCTTACATCAGAGCATTGTACAAATTGACGACGTTATGCTGTCTGTTTCTCTACGCAGGAGCACTGTACAACATTGGAGCGGTTGCGCTGTCCGTTTCACTTCCCACACTATATTTTGGGTGCTAGAAAAGGAATGAGGATGGAGTCATTCCTACCCTCATTCTGGCTAATTCTTTGGTAAGGGTGTCTTGTCCTTTCCTCGAGAATAGTCACCTCTATCCTCTAGCTATAGTGTTTCTCATTCCCCTGTCGAGTTGATCCTTGATCACTTTTCTCTCTTTGCGATCCTTTTCGATCCTTGATCACTCCTACCTCTTTCAATCTCTCCTTTTGATCAATCACCATCCTTCTTGGTTGAGATCATTATTCTTGCGCTAGCAATCTCTCTTTGTTTCATCACTCCTTTCTTCTTGTAATCAATCATTGCTTTTGATTCCCTTGAAGAGTCTCAATTCTCTCTCTTTGGCCCAACACAGTTTTCCTGTCGCGACCATTCTTCCCCAGGAGTTCGCAATCCTCACTTGGTTCTTCTCCTTTCTTGGGTTAATCACCTTCTCTTGGTTAATCACCCGTTTCTTCAGTTAATCACAGTCCGTCTGTTAATCACTGAGCACCTCTTGGGTTAATCACCTCTTCTTGGTTAATCACCCTTTTCTTCAGTTAACCACAGTCTGTCTGTTAAAATACTGAACCCTTTGGAGTTAATCACCTTCTCTTGGTTAATCACTCACTTTTCTCTTCGGTTAATCACAATCCGTCTATAAACACCGAATCCCCCGCAGTTGGCAACCTCCTCTTGGTTCGAATACTTGCATCCTTGGGTTAGTAACCTTTCTTTGGTTCAAATACCCTTTCTTCGGTTGAGTACTGTTTGTTCAGTCAGTTTACCGAACCCCTTTGGGTCACGACCTTCGTTCGGTCCTACACCCGTGCTTTTGGTTAATCACAGCTTCATCTGTTAAAACCAATGCTTCTCTACCCCCGCAGAGTTGCAGTCCTTTCTTTCCTCGATTAACCACTATTTATCAGTTAATATACCGAGGCCCCTTCGGAGTCAAACACCTTCTCTCGGTTCCGCACTCTCTCTCTTGGTTTATCACAGTCTGTCTGTTGACACCAGCTTCTTTTCCCCGCCAGGGTTCTATTCTCTTTTCTTCGGTTAACCACTGCCAGCCAGTTAATATACCGAGTGTCCCTTTTCTCTTGGTTATGACACCATCCCTCTTTTTTTTGATCCCCAACGGAGTCCTTCCTATTCCCCTTGCTCTTACTTTCTTGGTTTCGACACCAATTCCCTTTGTTATCCCCAGCGGAGTTTCTTTCATTCTCGGTTTTGACACCATTCTTTTCCTTTTCTTTTGTGCAAACGCTCTTACTGCGGGGTCTTTCCCAATAGAGTTTTTCTTTCACTCTTGCTCTTGGTTTCGATACCACCTCTTTCATCCCCTTATTTCTCCCTTGTTTTGTTTTTCCGTTCAGTTCCCCGAACTACGGAAGCTCTGATTCTGCATTCTTTCGAATGTATGATACGTAGGCATGAGATCGCAATGATCTCGGCGAGCACACTTCCACCTTTCTTCCGTCTTCCTCCTTTCTTACTTTCTTCTTTGTCCCCTGGTTCCATGAACTACAACGCTCTGACTTCCTCATTGCACTATGAGGGTACGTAGGCACGAGGACTTCGTTCCTCCGCGAGCACTTTCCTTCTTTTCTTTCTTTTTCCCCTTTCTCTCTCTCTCTCTTTCTTTTAGCTAGAAGCCTTTAGATAGATAACCCATCCAAGCCTAGAAGCAAGCGAAATGGTTCCCGTCGAGTACGACGGATGCGTTAGGTGCTAATACCTTCCTTTCGCATAACCGACCCCCCGTTCCCGTTTCTCTTCCCTTTGGGTTTTATCGATATTTTCCCTGCCCTTCGGGACTAAATAAAGTTCGGTGGCGACTCTGTGTTATCTTTGAGTGTGCGATTCACTCAGGTAGAAACCAGCCATCTTCACTCATGACTTAGCTTCAAGAATCTTTTGAAAATCTACAAATACAAGCCATAGATGCTTTCAAAATATTAGCTTCAAACAAGAGGACTATTTCTCTTTTGGAAGCTAAGATTTTAGAAAATAAAAAGAATTTGGTAGCTCTAAGGAAGTCCAAACTAGATATTCCAAAAGATCAAAATGAAGTCATTAACCTTTCATGGTTTGGTTATACAAACTCGTGTATTTTGATAGAATAATTTATACAGGGTAATAACCAAAATATCACAAATTCAAAGTTGAGCTAACCAGCTCCCCCTGAATCTGTTACACCCAAAATTTATTTATGCTTATTCAGAGTCTCCCCATGAGTTCAAGACTCACAAAATAAATTTTGACGCACAGAAGGTTTAGAGAGGGAATACTTCATTGTTTGACGTCTTATTAGAGTCTGACTAGCACTGCTTGGTCTACATATTATAACTTAACTGACTATCAGAATGCTATGACATAACAGAACGTGATTAGTAACGAACTAAATGCCTCGCATCATGTATCAGAACATGATTTTTCCAGAATATCGATCATGCCACTAGAAGGTGCAAAGCATCATGCATAAGAAGATTTAGAGCCTTAATCATTTCTTAAATGACCATGTCTTTCACCAAATCTTCAGAAGGTTATCAATTTCTGAATGTCTTGACATACTTCTAGAAGAATCACAACTTCTGAAGTATCAGAGTCTGGTTGCCATACTTCCTGAGAAACTCGAGGTATCAGAGCAGGATTCACAACTTCTGAAGAATGTGTTGTATTCGGAGTTTTGCTAATCAGAACAACTGTCATGTATTTTGATCATGCTTTCTAATATTCAAATAAATTGTCTAAGAAAATTAGTGAACTTTTACAAAGTTCCTTAGTCAAACATCAACCAAGGTTAGAAGCAAAAGTATTTGGTCATTTTTGGGTTCAAGATTTTGAGAATAGATACAATCAAAATCATATAACTTCTCCCCCTTTGTCAGAAATCAAAAAGAATTCTAGCACGTTTTTCTATAGTAACCCCAATAATAAAGAATAGAAGAATAATAAAATGATGGATAAGAAATAAAGAATAAGTGCATGAAACAAAGAAAACTTTCATTCATAATGATTGAAGGAGTACAAATGAGAGGCAAAGGATTACATAAGAAAAACCAAACACAAGGAAAAACAACAACATCAACCTCGCCCACCCAGCAGAACTAGACATCAATAGCTCACAACTAAAATTCATAGCCTTCACATCTTTCTTCCACAAGAGCATTATTCGGTTCAGTCCTGCGAACTAACCCAATGATCTCAGCCTTATAGAAAAGTTCAAACAGAACTCTTCCAAAAGGTATGAAGGACTTATGTTGACTTATGGAGATAGCAGCCGAGTCCTTCAGATGGTTGAAGATAATTTAGGGCAAGTTGACCCTGACATGATTCACCGTAAAGTAGATGAAAAGTCTGTCATCATATGACAGAATGTCTTTATCTACTTCTCGTGGTCGGAAGTTTATGAGAAGAAGATGAAACCGGACTTTGGCAATAGGAATGAGCTTTGCTAGATTAGTGGGTTCATAACGAGATGAAGAGATGTCATGCATGGAAATGAGCTTTTCAACAAAATTGTACGTGAAGCGAAATTGGTCTATAGTGATATCGGTTTCAACACAGCAAATAGCCTCAGCAATAGAAGGAGTGATGATAACAGAAACACCATAAACACTAGAGCAGATGGAGCTACCATCATCACACACAAAAGCATATTTCCAAAATGCTTTTACAAGGTTTGGATATATAGGTTCGTGCAGCATTGCATAGTAACCAGACTATCATTGAATATGCATGCTCAAGGTTATGATCAGCAGCTCTTAGGCGAGGAAGATTTGGATGTTTTTCTTTAATGACCTTCATGATGTCCTCATTACCGCAGAAAGTTTTAGTAAACATGGTGAGTGTGCATGAAAAAGATGGAGAGGAAAATATGAGAAATGAAATTTTAAGGGATGAGGAATGAGAATGAAATGACGGGATATAAATAGGAGGAAGGAACACTATTGATAGAAGAGTAATCAGACTCGAGACACGCAAAGTAATTAATGAAGAACAGACAAGAAATAAATATTGTCATCATTTCCAAAATGAGTGACAAAAGGAAAACTAAGAGATAAAAGAGACAAGGAAATAGATAGGTCGTGCTAAAGATTCTTGTTACAAAAAAAAAAACAATTTATCCAAAAAGGATAATTAAGATAGTGTACGGTATTCAAAAGCTGACAATAGTCAATGAAATGAATAAGAGTATACCAAAAAGAATTCTGACAGGGAATAAAGTGAGATGATTTTTACCTAATCCCAAGAATCTCTCATCGACCCAATGTGTCAAAGCAGGTACTAGGCATAGCTCAGAACAAACAACTATCTTATTTTGAGTTAGGCACTCTATACTGGCCTAACAACTCATTTATGAGGTAAACTTCTTAGTTTCCAACGTACAAAAGCATTCTCAAAAGAATACTCTGACTATGGATCCTTCTGATGTATGAGAACTTCACTAATCAGAAGCCTCATAACTTAGAAGCCAACAAAACTCATCAAGCCTTAGAAAGTAAAATAGAATTCTTGGACAATCAAATGACATAAGAATTGTCATAGTGTCGCTCCCGGGATTTTCATCCTAGTACAAACGCGAAAGTGGCACCGAAACAGAGTCGCCAGCAATGTGTATTTATCCCAAGAGAGGGAAAGGAAACACCGCGTAAACCTGAGAGAAAGGAAAAGCATGGTCTTGCGACCAAGAGAAATGGGTTCGGGAGTCGGTTACGCGAGAGGAAGGTATTAGCACCCCCTCGCGTCCATCGTACCCGATGGGATCCACGCTTGCTTGTCTCGATCAAAGGGTGATAGAAAAGAACACTGGAAGAGGAACTGAAAGAAAGAAAGGAGAAAGAAAAGAAAAGGAACGGGAAACAAATGTAGGGAAAATAAAAGAAGTGCTCGCATGGGCCCTACCCCACTGCCTACGTATCTCATCGGGAGCATGAGAATCAGAGCGACGTAGTTCCCCTCACTAGGGATGGATTGTTTGTATTTTAGAGAACGGCTTACGTCCTAGCTCGGGTGTTGCAGGCTCGCCAGTCCGAGTGCGTTACCATCTTGCAAGAGAACGAGTAGAAGCGCGTTCGTACGCTAAGAGTGAATGAGGTGAGAAAAGAATTCCCGAAGGAAAGACGTTATTGTTTGTTTTTGTCTTTTAAGAGTTTTTCCCATTTGTTTGCATATGATAGTGTATCCAAATCTTAGTTATTGGAATGTGTACATTCTAACATTCCAAGATGGAATGGGTAAGAAAGCACACTAAGGGTGAAGAAGACCCCCACACTTAGTTCCAATTGTCAAGGTTCAAACACACTAGCATACTTGTATTTATTAAGTGTTTTTGTAAATTAAGAAATGAAGAAGTGTTTTTTATTATTTGCACCTTCAACAAGTATTGCATTTAAGTCCCTCATACAAGATCAAATGTTTAACACATTGACCCAAGATGGGCTATATGCTACACATTCTAAGATTACAAGAGAAGACCCCTTATAATCTTTTCTTTATATGAAAGGCCTAAATGCAATAAATGCCTACCTTTATTAGATATTTTGAATTTTCTTTGAAGATGAGAAAAGAGACTCAAGGGAGGAGAAAAGGTAAAACCTATATGGACTAAGACTCAATCCTAGTTGAAGATTAAAGAGAGCGATCCTAAAGGTTTGTGAGGTTTCAACCTAAAGTCTAAAGAAAGAAAGAATTAAACAATTCACTTCCAAAGTAGAAGATGAATTGTAATTCAAAAAGGGAAAGTAATGAGTTGTTAAAAGAAAGCACATAAGTGCTTAGCAACACAAAATGGAATTGTAAAAGAGAAAGGATAGAAGTTGAATGTGGATTCCTTATCCACACTCAATTGAAACTTACCGAAGCCCCTACATGGTTAGCACAATCACTTACAAGTAAAGTAAGAAAATATAATGAACAAATCAAATTCAAACAAGTTGACAAACAAAGTAAAATGAGATTGAATGCTATACATGCTTCCAAGTCAGAATGTAACTCATATTTACACAACCTAATGTTATCCTAAATGAGCATACCAAATCATGCAAACAAAATCTCAATCCAACAAGAAGCAAAGAAGAAGAGGTGAAGTGATGTGAATGTGGTTCATACTTGTGAAACAAGTGACTTAAGGTGCAAGATAAACATCAAACATGCAAAGATGAAACCCAAATGTCACAATCAGAAGTCAATTAACATGCTATACATCCTCAAACAAAACCACAACTCATGGCACAAGTGCCTTCATGATCAAGCAAACCAAACATGAGGCATGCATTCACAAAATGAACAAGTTAAACTTCATGCTTCAAACAAATAGCAAACATGCTTCAAAAATTATGACTTTCACCAATCAAACACCTTAAACACATGCCATTAACATATCAAGTCCACAAGCAATGAATCAGAACCAAAGTCAATCAACAATTAGGTCAAAGTCTCATGGAAGTTTCATGCATTCATGCTCAAAGCAATACATCAAAAGTCATCCAAAAAAGACTTAAAAATCATCTCATAAATCTCAAACTTACCTCAACATATTGTGACCACAATGCAAAAAGAAAGGCATCAAAATCATTTTTTATGATCAAGAACAAAAATGCACAAAATCATATGTCACATTAAGTATGCATACAAATGGAAATTCAAAAGAAATAATGGAACAGGGGCAAAATGGTCATAAAATCAGAAAATAAAATCATAGAAAATTTCCTAAATGTTTTAAGAATACACATGAATTTTTGTAGAATTTTCCAATATGTTTTGGTATTTTTAAAAATTAATTATGAAACGTGTAGAACAAATGAAAATAAAATAAAAATGCACTATGAATGGGGGTGTGAACTTAGCAAAATATTAGTTCAAAATGCTTTGGGCTCTAAACAGGGAGGTGTGAATAACAAATCAGCTTAGGTCCACTAACGCGCAGCACACATTAACAACCATGGAGCTCAGTCAACAATAGTCAAAGCCATACAAGCCATTGGATCAAGTCAAGTCAATACAAGAGTCAAAGTAATCACAATCAACACGCACACGCGAATGACCACACTCTCTACTGTGTACCACACCACATATTGTTTAAGTGAGTTCAGAAATGATGCACATGACATGCACATGCATTTTAATGTGCTGTCACGCCCTTAGCCATACGATGAGGAAAAATGAACGAACAGGATTAAAACGTGCTAAACCCTAACATTCACCCACTGGCCGGAGAAGGACCTCCGGTCATCTTCTCCGGCGAACCACCACCACCTGCAAACTTCAACTTCCCCAGAAATGCATCATTCATATACCAAAATGAAGAGGAAGCTATGGAGATCAAGAATACACCATTATTTCTCGTAGATCATGCACACATAACACAAACCAAGCCAAAACAATTTGCCCTAAAATCACACCTAAACTCCTAAAGAGCCTATCAACTAGCCAGGACTCACGCAGCTTCTAATAAGCTTTAAACCATATAGAAACAAGCTAAAACAATGCAATAGAGTTGGAGTGATTGAGACCTGAAGTTTGCAGATCCTTGAAGCAAAAGAAAACCAGAGATCCACTCTTGATATGGAGCTTGATTCGTGCAAAATAAATGCAGTTGAGCTTCAGTCTTGTGCCAATGATGATGATGAAGATGAAGTAAATGAAGGTGACTGAAGATTTGAGCAGAGAGAGATGGTGGAGAGGATGCGAGAGTGTTTGAGAGAGAGAGTGAAAATGAGAATAATGAAAACTGAACCCTGAAATTGGAGTGTGTGATTTGGTTTTATAGTGAGCTCTAATCAGGGTTTAATGAGTTGAGTTAGGTGAGTCAATGTGGTTAACTGAGTCCACCCTAACTAACTGAGTCAAGTTAGTTAGGGGGCGAGTGATCAAGGCTGGGTTATGGTGAGGTTAATCTCATGACAGTTATGGTGAGGATGAAGAGTAAGACTTGGAATGGTAGGACTGTTGCATTAGAAACTTGCTCAGCAAGCTTGTTTTTTCTATTTCCATGCAAGGCACGTGCTAGTGTATGAGTTTTATGTCATGTGTGCTTGGTCTAAAGAGGAAAGCTGAGGTTAAGAAGTGTTTGTGGTGTGTGTGAACCAAAATCATGCAACATGCTGTCAATGTATCCATGCCAACATAGGGTAGTTTGTGGAGGTTTTTCTCTCTACTCAATGGCTGCATTAGGGAGTTTATGGGTTCATTGGAAAGAGGATGCATTGGAGCACAATATTGATTTGGAAATTGAAGTGGAATGAGGTCTCAAACATGTCTAAAAATGACCTCAAACAGATGGAAAAAGAAGCTGGTACATGGGTGCGCAGACTTGTGGCATGACCTGGTTGTGACCTGGTCAAATTTCAGTTGCAATGACCATTCTTTGAGCCATCATAACTCCTTAACCTTTGATCAGATGAAAAATTGATAAACACCAACTTTGAAGATCTCACATAGAGGAACAATTTTGATGTTGAAAGATTTTCCATTTGAAGCCTCTAATCATGAGTAATTGATCAATACATTTGGCCCACCAAGTGTTTGAGAAAATGACTGCGCGCGTGCCCTGAAAATCTTGGTCATGACCTAGTTTTGAACCTACTTTGCTCAAACTTTGATCAATCATATCTCACTCAATTTTTATCCAATGGAGATGTTCTACCCATGGATTTGAAGCTCAAAGCAAGGCCTTTCATTGAGGCAGAGTGGAATTTTCATTTGGTGCTTCAATTTTGAATGGCCTTGGTTCCAATTCTGATGCAAAATGGCCAAAACTTGCTATTTTTAGTAACCCTACTTCATCCAAAAATGGCAACTTTCCAAATCTTGATTTTTTATGATTCCTTTGGAGTTTCTTGATCAAATTTTGTACATTGGACACATATAACATGAATTTCATGAATTTGGCCTCAAAAATTCAAGAGTTGACTTTTTCCTCTGATTATTTGACTTGGCCCCAAATTCCCTGACTTTTGATCTTTCTTCCAATTGAACCACCTCCAAAACCAATTGAGGTGCAATTTTCCACATACATACACTTAGGGACATATGGAATACCATGACAACAAGCTTTGTCCAAAAAATCAGAGATATCCTGATTTTATTAGAAACCCTAATTTTGACCCTCTCTAGTTATGAGGAAATTGCACATCTTCCAAATCCAAATTCCTCAGAGTATGTTGTGTATCCTCTTAAAGGATGATGAGAAATGCCACTTGAGGATGATTTTGAATCAATGAGCTATCTCTTTTGAGGATTTTCCTTCAATTTTTGGACTTCTTGCATAGTGTAGGATGTAATGCCTCAATCTCCTATTGTATCTCTTATCCTTGAGGTTGTGGATGATCAACTGAGATGGTATGAGACATGAAAGGCTTCTTGGCTTGCCTTGAGGCAACTTGACTGACCTTTTTGTGCTTTGAATGATTCCTTGATTGTCCACCTTCCACCTGATCACATGCCCTAATGGTAAGAAGGATGCCATGCTTCATTTTTCTATGTTAAATGCAATGTAATGTTAATGAGGTGGATATGATATGATAAATGATAATGCCATGCTATGATGACAAAAGGGGAGAGCAAATTTTGGGGTATTACAGCTGCCCCTATTCAAGCGCTGTAGACCTGAATGCCTGAAAGCAATTGCTTTCGGACTTTCAAGGTATATAGTGATTGAATACCAAAAATAACCAAAAATTTGCTCTGGGTGAAGAAGAAAAGGGATATAAACCCAACGAGACTGCTGGATTGAATCCTCGATGAAACGTCGGAGAGATCTGTCTTTTGAACGATGCCAGACAACTACTGGCTTGCCACGCTGATGGTGGACTTTAATACTGTCTTTTATGCAATTCCAGACGACTACTGGCCTGCCACACTACTGGTGGACTTTGGAAATGTCTTTTTGAACGACGCCAGACGACTACTGGCTTGCCACACTACTGGTGGACTTTAATAATGTCTTTTATGCAATTCCAGACGACTACTGGCCTGCCACACTACTGGTGGACTTTGATAATGTCTTTTATGCAATTCCAGACGACTACTGGCCTGCCACACTACTGGTGGACTTTGATAATGTCTTTTATGCAATTCCAGACGACTACTGGCCTGCCACACTACTGGTGGACTTTAATAATGTCTTTTATGCAATTCCAGACGACTACTGGCCTGCCACGCTACTGGTGGACTTTGCAGCTTCGTGCCACCCGAAGATGGACTTTTGCCAATCCACTGTTGGACTTTCGCCACCCGAAGACGGACTTTTGCCAATCCACTGTTGGACTTTGAGAATATGCCACCCTTAGATGGACCTTTCGCCAATCCACTGTTGGACTTTTAGCTGCTTTGCCACCCGAAGATGGACTTTTGAGAATATGCCACCCTTAGATGGACCTTTCGCCAATCCACTGTTGGACTTTTGCCACCCGAAGACGGACTTTTGCCAATCCACTGTTGGACTTTTGCCACCCGAAGACGGACTTTTGCCAATCCACTGTTGGACTTTTGCCACCCGAAGACGGACTTTTGCCAATCCACTGTTGGACTTTTGGAATTTCAAAATTGAATTACTCTCTGCCTCTGCGCCAGACATCCCTGCTGACTCTGCTGAGGAATAATGATCAATGACTTGACTTTTAGAGGTTCCTGAGAGGATAATATCTCTGCCGGCGAATGGATGAACAATCCGTCTGCTTCGCATTGTCAAGCTTGCCAACAATAAATTGGACTTTAAGATATGAGGGAATGATGACTCTGCCAGGAATTATTCCATCTGTTTGGGGCTGGATTCTGGTCACAGCAACTCCGCTGGGGATGAGAATTCTTAATGACGTCCTGCTGGGGAAATGAGCCATTAAAACTCTGCTTGGGGATTTATTCAACCCAAGATCCTTTATAGGGATTATCAACCTTCTGACCCGGCTGGGGAAAGGCTGTACCATCCTTGTTGAGGAATAGATTCTGTCGATCTGATAAACCTCTGCGGGGAGAACGACAACTCAGCTGGGGAGTATTGCTGACAAGATTCGATGCTGACCTTTGTGGGGATACCATGACCAGAGATACGATCTTGCTGGATATCAGGGCTACTCTGCCAGGGATATGCAAATCCTGGTTAGAAAATTCCCCTGCAACTTGCTAGGAAAGAGTCCTTTGGGGAAACTCAAAGCAAATACACAGTAGTCTGCCGCAGAATATGACTGTCAAGCTTAGGATAAGTACCACAATGCCCCATGTTAGGCGAGCTTTCCTTTAGACAATTCCGTTGGGGATGACGAGTTTATAACAAACTCTGCTGGAGGAAACTGCTTTAAAACGTCTCGTGCTGGGGAATGCCTTTTGAGAGGATTTTACAGAAGACCAACTGTCCTCAAACTCTACTGGGGATGATCAACACTTCATGCTGGGGAACCAAACAATTTGTCCCCGAAGAGGATGTCATAAGAGGATCTTACGGAAGATTTAGCTTCTTCAAACTCCTGTGACTTCGCTGAGGATAATGACCATCAAACTCTACTGGGGGGTGATCAACACTTCCTGCTGGGGAAACAACGTGCCCCATGCTTAAGAAAACCAACAATTTGTCCCCAAAGCGGATGTCATAAGAGGATTTTACAGAAGATTTAGCCTCTTCAAACTCCTGCGACTTCGCTGGGGATAATGACCATCAGTTTCGGTGTCGACGAGACCACCCTTTTGGGGAACCTGTGACCGTCATCGACACAGAAAAGCTTGTAGCTGTTGGAAGTACTGTATGAGAGAATCGACTTTATAAGATACAACGGTACCCAGTTGAACTTAATTCACTGATATCAAACCGTTATGAACGACCGTCGACCGAGCGATGAACGCCGACCTCCTTTCCCGTGATTGCCCCTGTCTTTTGCGTGGGGTAAATGATTACTCGCCTTGTGCTTAAAATCATCTGTACCTGCTACCTGCAACAAAAGAATATGCACACATGCCCCGAGCTGGATCTAACTTCTGCAATTAAGAAAATCCAACCCTGAACCACCACTTATTGGGGAGCAAGGTTTGTATGCAATCTCTTGCTGGAGAACATTATTAATGAAGCCTGCTGAAGACGGGGACCACAAATGCCTTGGGTTGGAATGCCCCTTAGTTTCGCTCCTTTTGGCTGATTGACTGCATATGCGTGACCAACTGTTTTTCTTCACTTGTCCCAAACCAACATGGTCCACCGGAAGAAATTGTCCCAAGAGGATTTTACAGAAGACTTGACATTCAAAATGCCTCAATGTCCTCAAACTCTTGTAGAGATTCGTCGGATCTCGACATAACTGCCCCGGACCATATGGTTTTCAGAGGATTTCTCCCCGAGAAGATTCATGAACAATCTCGTGAGATATTCTGTCCCAGCATTCTGAATCCTGGATAGGCTGACCAGTCGTCTGGATGGACCAATTCTCGTGCTCTTGGGATGACCTGCCCCAGTATGACCCTCGAAGTGGTTTTTGCCCCTGACTACTGATCTTCGAAGGAAAACCAAAAATGCTTGCATTTGTAGGGATTTGAATCTCGCAATAATTGCCCCAGTTTGGCGGAACTTTGAAGAGATTTCTCGACGTGATTGGCTCAGATGAGCTACACCTTAAAGAGATGGTTCGACGTGATTGCCCCAGATCGACTACGTCTTAGCACAACTTGTTGGGAAAGCCCCTGCCCAACAAAGTTTCCTGAGGAAGTACCATTGGATATGGCTGCCCTTCGGGAGTTTCAGGATCCTCAACTTGACAAGATTAAGCTTCTGGACTGAATTTTCATATGTAAACTTCTTTTGATGTCAAACAAATGTATGCAAGCAGAAAATGTTTTATTCTGAGAATGAAAATTCTAATGAAACACAACATATTAATCTCGAAGTTTTACTAAAAAGATGTAGCAAACCCTTTTGTGAGCGAATCACGGGTTAGGATACGACATTAATTTTTGAAAGAAATAATGCAATGCACATGCAACACCAACAAAGATCTTTTTAGCACAACTCATAGGAGTCAGGAACGCTATCTCTTGGTAGTATGCCTTTGAAATAACCCTGTTTCAATTAGGACTTTTGAGGGTTGTATCGTGGCCTGGTTCACGGTTTTGAGAAAAATGGTTTATGGCTCAAAGTTTATTGGTGCCCACCCACTCTTCGTGATGTTCTCCAGTCCTACGTTCAGCTAATTTGCACAAGCGTTCGCCTCTCAAAAAGATTTTGTGATCTTTAAGGAAACCATGATACTGATGGTTTGACACCTAATGAGGCTTTGGATTGACAGTCACCCCTTTGTCTTTTGTCCATAGTCACACGACTTTGTTCTTGCTCGAGGATTTTCTTTTGTAATTCTTTTCGCATTTCGCTTTCAAATTCTTTTGCTTATCCCTAACTTTTGCCTGGACTGATTCTTTTGAATCTTTAGATTTTGACGTCCAGCGGGATGCCCTAACTTTTGCCTAAGTTGCTTGTCTTCAAGTTTCAACTTAGCGGGCTTTTTCATTTCTTTTTTTTTCTCTTTCTTCTTTTTTTTTTTGAACATGTCGTGTGACACCAGCCTGTCTTGACTTTGTTGAAAGGGTTGTGACTACCTCACTCTTTGATTGTTGATGGATAACCATTGTGGTTTCACATCTCTTGACCTCTTGATGGCGGAATAGAAGGTAATGGATCCTCAGATGCACACTCCTTTTGAGGTTTGAACGCTCAGTCAAATTAACTGACGCCTACCCTGCCCCTGGGTTAAATGTGAGGGTTTTTTCCGTACGAAAGAGACTCCTACTTCAAGGCTCAAAGGGGTTAACGAGGGTCTATCTCCCTTATATCTTCAGTGTTTGGGGAGTTGAAACAATGCCTGTACATCCTCAACAGGGTTTTTATTCAAAAGCACACAATTAGAGATTTTTGCGTTTTCAGATCGTCATTCTCCCTCATAGAGTTTGAGCAAGAAAAATGGTATTGCAGTATACATTAGCATTAAATGAGTAAACACAAATGAAATTCTTCAAGAAAACATGTTCATTGCATTAAAATCCTCATACCGAATACAAACAAATTTTAAAATGCGAACAATGTCTGAACGAACAAATAAAGACTATATATGAAAATGCAACAAGGAAAATAAAGATTGTCGTTGTTGAGGAGGCTTGGCTCCGTCTAGACTGACCACTTCTGGTGATGTTCTTGTAACTTTGAGCACTCACCATGGTACAGAAGCTTCACCTTGTGGGGTACCGTCTGGGGTGATAACCTTTGAGTCAATCAAATCCTGCACCTTGTGCTGGAACACATTACAGTTATCAAGTGTGTGCCCAAATGTTCCTGAATGAAACTCACAGCTAACACTCATGTCATAGTCCGGAGGAATGGGGTATGGCACGGGCATGGCCCTTCTCAGCTGGATTTGCGAACTTTTGAGCAAACGAGCCAACAACTGACTGTACGGAATAGGAATAGGATCAAATGTCCTCTTGGGCTTCCTTGGTCTGAGTAGCCTCCGCTGCTGATAATCTTGCTGCTGCTGGTTCGGGCGCCCAACCTGGCCCTGCACTTTCCTTTCTGCATTCGGCTGAGGCACAAATGAGGGTTGCTGACATAGGTCTTCTGCAACACAGGGTTGTGGAAGAGATCCCTGACGCGAGGTAGACCCTTTGGAAAAGGAGAGAGTCCTCAGTTCCCTTGCAACAATGGGAGTGACATCACTTGGTTTACCAGCACCAACTGATGCAAACTTGATTGCCCCTGAATCAATTAGCTCCTGGACTTTATGCTTGAACCTGGTACAATTCTCAACATTGTGACCAGGTCCCCCAGAATGGAACTCACATCTAGCCTTAGCATTAGGTCCCAGAGGAATCTTCGTGGGCAACGGTCCCAAACTAACACACTCAACCAGCTTGAGCTCGAGCAAGTAAGAAAGCAATTGCGCGTACGAAATCGGAATGGGATCGAACTTCCTCTTAGGCCCCTCTGACTTAGGATCCTCTTGAAAATTAGGAAGTGACTGCTGATGAGAGAGCTCTGAACCTTTAGCTTTCAGAGGAGATTCACGAAGCAATCCATGATCTAGAGCATATCCCAAAGAGATGGGAGGAGTAGAGACTTCTGTTGTGGAAGCAGGCACATGATCATTTTCCTTTTTTAACACCTTATTCAAGATTTCCATGACCAGGCCCATTTGAATCTTCATCTGGTTGACTTCCTCCCTCAGTAGTTCCTGACCTCGGGACAGCGCCTGAATGTCCCCCATAAAATGCCCCAATTGGGCCCTCACCTCAGCCAAATCCTTCTGCATTTGATCCATGATTCTTACTTGATTTCTTCGCGTCGAATATCGGTGAATATAATTCTCAGCTATACTGCCTGAAACCAAATAAAGGTTAGAGACCCCGCAACGAGTACCTGAAAAGCAAGTAACAAAAAATGCAACATGATATGCAATGCCATGCAATGCCATGTTTGTCATTTCCGAGGTGCTTTATACCCTGATTCCAATCCAACCACAGAAATCTGAAGACCAGAAATTGTGATATAAAGAGACGTGTCGTGGTCATGTGCTTGTGTGCAGCTATCTGATAAGGAATAACTCTGAATAAAACTGCTCATACTCATTCAACAAGGTATTCAAGTACATTTAAGAAAGGCTCATCCGCAAATGCAATACAAGGAAAAATGGATCCATCAACAAGCCTGATGGTAACCATTAATAACAAAATATAAGGAAAAGAACATCAGTCTGACAATTCCACACCCTTCAGCTTATCACTTGAGTATTTGATCTCCTCAAAAAGTATACGGGTACGCTGGTGATTCGGCTTTTCAATCATTTCTTTGATCAAGACATCCCTTTTCTCAAGAGCCTCAGTTAAAGAACCCATGTGCAGCATCAGAGCCTTGTCATCACACACTCCTTTGTGTCTCTTTATGCCGGCTTGCGTCTTGAGTATCTCTCTTTCTATCATGGCTTCTTCAAGCTCTTTCTTGGTATTCTTCAACTGGCTTCTAACTTCTTCTAACTGTTCTTGACTCTTACCGAGGCTTTCCCGATACTTTCTCCTCTGCTCATGCGCCTTTTTAAGCTCCTCGTCTTTAGTCTTCGACTGATCCTTTAACTCGGTATTTTCAATTCTGACTTCATCCCAAGCTTGACGAAGTTGAGCTAATGAATCCTTGCTTCGGGCTAAAGCCTGTTTTGTAATCTTGTGAGCCTGACTAGTGTCATCTGCTCCCAAAGTAAGTTTCCGAAAGTACCGAGCTCGGTCATCAAAATCTTCCTCTTTGTCAGCCAAGGTTTTTTCCGCTTTCAAGGCTCTCTTTTCCAACTCTTTGTTGTCAGCTAGAGCTTTCTGAAGACATCTGCTCATTCCAGAATTCTCTATCTGCAACTCTCTGACCATTTTCTTCCACTTCTCACATTCTTCAATAGCCACCATAGTGGGTTGTTCTGGCTGTGCTGAACATAAAAGAGGTCCCCTTGAAAAGGGTAAAAGCAATTCCTTTACTTTTGTCTCAATCCACCTGTCATATTCAGGATAAGATCTACAATCTCCTTTTCCAAAAACTGCTTTTCCAATTTTGTGCTTATCTTTCCAAGCATTCACTACTTCTACCACCTTCGCATCTTTAGTTCCTGTAAAGAATAAAGATTCTTCCACATCTTGCTCTGTAGGAGGATCCCTGGAAGCATACCCAAACTGTCGGATGGCCAAAACTGGATTATAATTGATCCCTCCTTTTCTGCCAATCAAAGGCACATTTGGAAAATTTCCGCATCTTGTGACAAGCTCTATTCTCAATAACCGGTGGTCAAACCATACAATGTTATCAGCGGTTAAACACATCAATCGTTTAGACCATTTCGCCACATCTTTGGTTTCCACAAAGGCACCTGTCTGAGGCAAATGTTTGAAAAACCAATGGCTCAGCAGTGGAGTACAACAACTAACAGATCCTCCCCTCCTTTTCTCATTCTTATAGTGCACGGAATGATAAAAATCTCCTAACAAAGTAGGGACTGGATTTTTAAGAACGAAAACTCTTGTCGCTTGCATATCCACAAAGTCTTGCTGATTGGGAAAGAAAACTAGGCCATATATGCAGAGAGCCAGAATGGAATTGTAAACCATCCAATTTTTAGCACTTGCAGCCTCCTGGGCCTGTCCAGACAGAAATTCTAAATGAAATCCGCTAACTCCATTTTTACTGCTCACACCACTCTTTATCACTGCCTGATCCATTTGTAACGCAGCAGCAATTTCTTTTACGCTGGGAGAACTACCAGAGAAGAATGGTATTGCCGGCGTGATCGGAATTCCCAAAATAAATGAGAATTCTTCCAGTGTTGGCATCAAAATGTAATCTGAAAAAAGAAAGCACCTCAACGAAGGCTCGTAGAACTGCAGCAGAGTGTGCAAAGCATCATGTTCATACTTGGTGATTGTACGGACCATCCCAACCAAATTCCCGTAGCTCTTCTGAAACCTATCAAGAATACCCGGACCAGCCATATCTATAACTTTGAGCAATGAATCCAAGACAGGATCTGGAAACTTGTAAGACACATTGTTCTTTCTCTCGGCAACGATCTCTGTTGAACCCATGGATTGGAATCAGAAATGTATTATGCACCTGAAAATGACAAACATAACTGTTATGATATGATAATGCAATGCAAGAGGGCATGTGATCAGGTAATCAAGTGTCGGTGTCTGTATTGAACTGTGTGCACTGTGTCTCCGTACTGAATCTGGCAATATCTGAGATGAACACTTAAATCACTGTCATAGGATACAATGTCTGAAATCGTCATAGAATCACAAATAAGGTAAGTAGGAGGCTGGGTTTCCTGCAAACCTGTAAACATCCCGCCCATACTCACATGTGGTTCTTAGAAAATAAGGCTTGTCAGCTTCGGAGGTTTGAGAAGCAATAGCACATTCAGCCCGTAGGATACAATGCTATGCCAATCAAAGAGGTCGTCCACTGACTCCCCTTAGAAAATAAAGGTCATCCTATGCAAGTTCCAAAGTGGGCCCTCGGGTGCGAATGGGTTTGCCACAGAATGTGGTCTGCCATTGTCACCACTAAAGAGGGATATCTCCACTAAGGTCCTCATGATCGGTCACTAGAGTCGACAACTCTCTAGATCTACATCCTGGAATACGCAAGATGCGCATGCCACGACGTGTCCCAAGATAGCCTCGTCTAGCTGTGAATTTCGTGAACACCCAACGCACTCCAAACGGCACGTAGGTCCCACTACTCTCCACTCTAATTCTAAGTGTATACTCAAGCCTATGTAATGGGCTTATCTCTCAGAACACCCATCCCGCCAAACAGAAAACAACACAGTCCAGTATAGCATAATATATCATGTGAAATGAAAATGCTAAAATGCGGTAAATACAGTAATGTACAGTAAAGCAGTAAATAACCATACAATAAAACAGTAAATACAGCACAACAGTAAACACCCAACGAAAGAAAAACAAACAAGCGCTAGGATTGACTCGCTAAGGAAACCAGAGATTCTGGGTTCGGTTCCCCAGTAGCGTCGCCAGCTGTCGCTCCCGGGATTTTCATCCTAGTACAAACGCGAAAGTGGCACCGAAACAGAGTCGCCAGCAATGTGTATTTATCCCAAGAGAGGGAAAGGAAACACCGCGTAAACCTGAGAGAAAGGAAAAGCATGGTCTTGCGACCAAGAGAAATGGGTTCGGGAGTCGGTTACGCGAGAGGAAGGTATTAGCACCCCCTCGCGTCCATCGTACCCGATGGGATCCACGCTTGCTTGTCTCGATCAAAGGGTGATAGAAAAGAACACTGGAAGAGGAACTGAAAGAAAGAAAGGAGAAAGAAAAGAAAAGGAACGGGAAACAAATGTAGGGAAAATAAAAGAAGTGCTCGCATGGGCCCTACCCCACTGCCTACGTATCTCATCGGGAGCATGAGAATCAGAGCGACGTAGTTCCCCTCACTAGGGATGGATTGTTTGTATTTTAGAGAACGGCTTACGTCCTAGCTCGGGTGTTGCAGGCTCGCCAGTCCGAGTGCGTTACCATCTTGCAAGAGAACGAGTAGAAGCGCGTTCGTACGCTAAGAGTGAATGAGGTGAGAAAAGAATTCCCGAAGGAAAGACGTTATTGTTTGTTTTTGTCTTTTAAGAGTTTTTCCCATTTGTTTGCATATGATAGTGTATCCAAATCTTAGTTATTGGAATGTGTACATTCTAACATTCCAAGATGGAATGGGTAAGAAAGCACACTAAGGGTGAAGAAGACCCCCACACTTAGTTCCAATTGTCAAGGTTCAAACACACTAGCATACTTGTATTTATTAAGTGTTTTTGTAAATTAAGAAATGAAGAAGTGTTTTTTATTATTTGCACCTTCAACAAGTATTGCATTTAAGTCCCTCATACAAGATCAAATGTTTAACACATTGACCCAAGATGGGCTATATGCTACACATTCTAAGATTACAAGAGAAGACCCCTTATAATCTTTTCTTTATATGAAAGGCCTAAATGCAATAAATGCCTACCTTTATTAGATATTTTGAATTTTCTTTGAAGATGAGAAAAGAGACTCAAGGGAGGAGAAAAGGTAAAACCTATATGGACTAAGACTCAATCCTAGTTGAAGATTAAAGAGAGCGATCCTAAAGGTTTGTGAGGTTTCAACCTAAAGTCTAAAGAAAGAAAGAATTAAACAATTCACTTCCAAAGTAGAAGATGAATTGTAATTCAAAAAGGGAAAGTAATGAGTTGTTAAAAGAAAGCACATAAGTGCTTAGCAACACAAAATGGAATTGTAAAAGAGAAAGGATAGAAGTTGAATGTGGATTCCTTATCCACACTCAATTGAAACTTACCGAAGCCCCTACATGGTTAGCACAATCACTTACAAGTAAAGTAAGAAAATATAATGAACAAATCAAATTCAAACAAGTTGACAAACAAAGTAAAATGAGATTGAATGCTATACATGCTTCCAAGTCAGAATGTAACTCATATTTACACAACCTAATGTTATCCTAAATGAGCATACCAAATCATGCAAACAAAATCTCAATCCAACAAGAAGCAAAGAAGAAGAGGTGAAGTGATGTGAATGTGGTTCATACTTGTGAAACAAGTGACTTAAGGTGCAAGATAAACATCAAACATGCAAAGATGAAACCCAAATGTCACAATCAGAAGTCAATTAACATGCTATACATCCTCAAACAAAACCACAACTCATGGCACAAGTGCCTTCATGATCAAGCAAACCAAACATGAGGCATGCATTCACAAAATGAACAAGTTAAACTTCATGCTTCAAACAAATAGCAAACATGCTTCAAAAATTATGACTTTCACCAATCAAACACCTTAAACACATGCCATTAACATATCAAGTCCACAAGCAATGAATCAGAACCAAAGTCAATCAACAATTAGGTCAAAGTCTCATGGAAGTTTCATGCATTCATGCTCAAAGCAATACATCAAAAGTCATCCAAAAAAGACTTAAAAATCATCTCATAAATCTCAAACTTACCTCAACATATTGTGACCACAATGCAAAAAGAAAGGCATCAAAATCATTTTTTATGATCAAGAACAAAAATGCACAAAATCATATGTCACATTAAGTATGCATACAAATGGAAATTCAAAAGAAATAATGGAACAGGGGCAAAATGGTCATAAAATCAGAAAATAAAATCATAGAAAATTTCCTAAATGTTTTAAGAATACACATGAATTTTTGTAGAATTTTCCAATATGTTTTGGTATTTTTAAAAATTAATTATGAAACGTGTAGAACAAATGAAAATAAAATAAAAATGCACTATGAATGGGGGTGTGAACTTAGCAAAATATTAGTTCAAAATGCTTTGGGCTCTAAACAGGGAGGTGTGAATAACAAATCAGCTTAGGTCCACTAACGCGCAGCACACATTAACAACCATGGAGCTCAGTCAACAATAGTCAAAGCCATACAAGCCATTGGATCAAGTCAAGTCAATACAAGAGTCAAAGTAATCACAATCAACACGCACACGCGAATGACCACACTCTCTACTGTGTACCACACCACATATTGTTTAAGTGAGTTCAGAAATGATGCACATGACATGCACATGCATTTTAATGTGCTGTCACGCCCTTAGCCATACGATGAGGAAAAATGAACGAACAGGATTAAAACGTGCTAAACCCTAACATTCACCCACTGGCCGGAGAAGGACCTCCGGTCATCTTCTCCGGCGAACCACCACCACCTGCAAACTTCAACTTCCCCAGAAATGCATCATTCATATACCAAAATGAAGAGGAAGCTATGGAGATCAAGAATACACCATTATTTCTCGTAGATCATGCACACATAACACAAACCAAGCCAAAACAATTTGCCCTAAAATCACACCTAAACTCCTAAAGAGCCTATCAACTAGCCAGGACTCACGCAGCTTCTAATAAGCTTTAAACCATATAGAAACAAGCTAAAACAATGCAATAGAGTTGGAGTGATTGAGACCTGAAGTTTGCAGATCCTTGAAGCAAAAGAAAACCAGAGATCCACTCTTGATATGGAGCTTGATTCGTGCAAAATAAATGCAGTTGAGCTTCAGTCTTGTGCCAATGATGATGATGAAGATGAAGTAAATGAAGGTGACTGAAGATTTGAGCAGAGAGAGATGGTGGAGAGGATGCGAGAGTGTTTGAGAGAGAGAGTGAAAAATGAGAATAATGAAAACTGAACCCTGAAATTGGAGTGTGTGATTTGGTTTTATAGTGAGCTCTAATCAGGGTTTAATGAGTTGAGTTAGGTGAGTCAATGTGGTTAACTGAGTCCACCCTAACTAACTGAGTCAAGTTAGTTAGGGGGCGAGTGATCAAGGCTGGGTTATGGTGAGGTTAATCTCATGACAGTTATGGTGAGGATGAAGAGTAAGACTTGGAATGGTAGGACTGTTGCATTAGAAACTTGCTCAGCAAGCTTGTTTTTTCTATTTCCATGCAAGGCACGTGCTAGTGTATGAGTTTTATGTCATGTGTGCTTGGTCTAAAGAGGAAAGCTGAGGTTAAGAAGTGTTTGTGGTGTGTGTGAACCAAAATCATGCAACATGCTGTCAATGTATCCATGCCAACATAGGGTAGTTTGTGGAGGTTTTTCTCTCTACTCAATGGCTGCATTAGGGAGTTTATGGGTTCATTGGAAAGAGGATGCATTGGAGCACAATATTGATTTGGAAATTGAAGTGGAATGAGGTCTCAAACATGTCTAAAAATGACCTCAAACAGATGGAAAAAGAAGCTGGTACATGGGTGCGCAGACTTGTGGCATGACCTGGTTGTGACCTGGTCAAATTTCAGTTGCAATGACCATTCTTTGAGCCATCATAACTCCTTAACCTTTGATCAGATGAAAAATTGATAAACACCAACTTTGAAGATCTCACATAGAGGAACAATTTTGATGTTGAAAGATTTTCCATTTGAAGCCTCTAATCATGAGTAATTGATCAATACATTTGGCCCACCAAGTGTTTGAGAAAATGACTGCGCGCGTGCCCTGAAAATCTTGGTCATGACCTAGTTTTGAACCTACTTTGCTCAAACTTTGATCAATCATATCTCACTCAATTTTTATCCAATGGAGATGTTCTACCCATGGATTTGAAGCTCAAAGCAAGGCCTTTCATTGAGGCAGAGTGGAATTTTCATTTGGTGCTTCAATTTTGAATGGCCTTGGTTCCAATTCTGATGCAAAATGGCCAAAACTTGCTATTTTTAGTAACCCTACTTCATCCAAAAATGGCAACTTTCCAAATCTTGATTTTTTATGATTCCTTTGGAGTTTCTTGATCAAATTTTGTACATTGGACACATATAACATGAATTTCATGAATTTGGCCTCAAAAATTCAAGAGTTGACTTTTTCCTCTGATTATTTGACTTGGCCCCAAATTCCCTGACTTTTGATCTTTCTTCCAATTGAACCACCTCCAAAACCAATTGAGGTGCAATTTTCCACATACATACACTTAGGGACATATGGAATACCATGACAACAAGCTTTGTCCAAAAAATCAGAGATATCCTGATTTTATTAGAAACCCTAATTTTGACCCTCTCTAGTTAGGAGGAAATTGCACATCTTCCAAATCCAAATTCCTCAGAGTATGTTGTGTATCCTCTTAAAGGATGATGAGAAATGCCACTTGAGGATGATTTTGAATCAATGAGCTATCTCTTTTGAGGATTTTCCTTCAATTTTTGGACTTCTTGCATAGTGTAGGATGTAATGCCTCAATCTCCTATTGTATCTCTTATCCTTGAGGTTGTGGATGATCAACTGAGATGGTATGAGACATGAAAGGCTTCTTGGCTTGCCTTGAGGCAACTTGACTGACCTTTTTGTGCTTTGAATGATTCCTTGATTGTCCACCTTCCACCTGATCACATGCCCTAATGGTAAGAAGGATGCCATGCTTCATTTTTCTATGTTAAATGCAATGTAATGTTAATGAGGTGGATATGATATGATAAATGATAATGCCATGCTATGATGACAAAAGGGGAGAGCAAATTTTGGGGTATTACACATAGAAAATAGAAACATTAATCTCAAATATTTGATAGTCTTTTAGTTGATTCTTCACCCAGAGTTTCTGAGGCCATGAGATGAGGCTGTCACTTAGAAACTGGCAGTTTCTAGAAGTGCTTTTACGTTCTAGTTTATCTTCAGCGTAGTCTTGGTGGCACTGGATTTCGACTAGCAGTGGTGTCTGGAAACCTCCAAAGCGGGTCGGCGCAAGAAAGAGGTACAATGAGGTGTCGAGTCGACACCAGCGGAAAGGCGTGTCGGAGAACCAGCGACAAGTTTTGACGTCGGGGGAGAATGAGGAGACGAGTTGATGTCGATTTCAAGAAACAAGTGTTTAGGCGGGAAAAGTTTGAAATGTCCAAGACTATGGGAAGTTGAAAAGAGAGTGGGGTGCCACGTGTCAGCTTCAGAAAACGTTTTGGCAGACAAACAGTTATTTTTTTAGGGCTATATAAGGCATTGCTTTTTTCATTTTTGGGGTCGCATTTTTTCAGATTGTAAGGGGAAAATACTCAAAGTACCAAGCTTAGAGAGAAACGAGTTCACTCCCGCAAACAAATGTACACTTACGTCCAAATCTTATTTAATGCAATTTATTTTCCGCATATAATTTAAAGTCTTTACTTCTTTTGTTTTTCCCGCTCAGCTTTCCCTTACATTTTTTTGTTTTCTTGCATCCAACTCGCAACTGTTAAGACACTTTTTGCGTCGCCCAAGTCACTTAAGCGTGACACCTAAACAAACATAAACTGAAACGCAGTGTAAACATACGCTTCCAATTCCAAGTTCTGGGATTCGTCTGGCCGATCCCACAAGAAAACCTACGACGGAAGGCCAGCGGTTGTTCGCACAGGGAAACAAAGTGGCACGCTCGGTGGGACCTGTGTGAATTGAGTATATGTTTTTGCGTAGTGGTAAGATGGTAACACCACGACCAAACGAAGAACCGTCTCCGACGAAAACTGCGGTAGGGACACACACAACTGATGTTGGCTCTGGTACCATATCATCAGTGTCAATCTCTCCTAGCGGACCAATTACAACACCGCGTCGAAATGACCCTAGGCCGACAATGGCTGGGACTACGGGGCAATATATGCCTAGTATCACCATGCCCATACCTAGATCGTATGGAATACCACCAGAGTTCATGTCAAGTGTGCATTCTAGCGGACATTTGTTTGGAGAGAATTCGTCCCCAGTATTTTCGACTTATCAAGGGATAAGACCCTTGTCGAACCCGATGGTTCGACCTCCAGGATTCAACATGTCCTCTCAGTCTATACCGACTTTTACCTCTAGTTCCGTCGCGGTCATGAGGCAACAAATGGATGAGAGTAACTATGAGATGGTTCACATGTTGACTCAGCAGATGGGTACAATATTAAGACCATTGATACAAGAATTAACCTAGAGTTACCAGCAACTGGCGACTCAGATGACACGAATCGGTGATTTCTTAGGCGCACCTAGGGCTCAGGGTCGACAGACCCCACCACCGCGACCGGTGACGCCACTTCGTCAGGACGAAGTCTTCGACGAGACTATAGAACAACCCCGCGAGTTCGAAGAAACTCCTAGGAGGGTTCAAAGGCCACCTGTAATTGTCCATAGGCACCAAGATCCGGATTTTGTTGTCCAACAGGTTCGACAGGACGCCCTGGCTGGAGAACATAACTTGGAAGTTGTGGTCGAACGTATCATGGTCCGTAATGGGGCGAACCCTAGCCTTCGACGGCCAACCTATACGTCCCCTTTACCAGATTTTGTCCTACAAACAGAGTTACCTAGGGGATGGAAAGTGCCAAAATTTACCAAGTTCACTGGGGAAACAGAAGAGTCCGCCGTCGAACACGTCGCTAGGTATCAAACCGAAGCGGACGACATAGCGAACAATGAGGATTTGAAATTGAAATATTTCCCAAGCTCCCTCACAAAGAATGCGTTCACGTGGTTCACCACGTTGCCCCCACAGTCCATTCACACATGGGCACAATTGGAGAGGCTTTTCCACGAACAATTCTATATGGAACAGTCAAAAATAAGTTTAAAAGAATTGGCAAGCATCAAACGCAAGGCCGCGGAGTCGGTAGACCAGTACTTAAATAGGTTTAGACTTTTGAAAGCACGTTGCTTTACTCAAGTCCCTGAACACGAGTTAGTCGAAATGGCCGTTGGACTATTCGATCAGGAAGAAGTTGGACACGCAATATCTCAGAGATATGGCGCAATTAGCTGACCGGGTTCGCCAGGTCGAAAGATTGAAAGCCGAAAAAGCTCGGTCTAACAGATATCGTAAAAAGGAAAAAGTAGCTTATGTGGCTGCTGACGAATACTCGTCCGACGAAGAAGAATCCGTCGACGAAAGTGAGATCCACGTGGCTAAGCTTAAGCCAGGACCTCCCTATACATGCAAGTTATTGAAACCATCGAATGGGAAAAATTCCACCGAAACTAACAAGACGGATAAATACGTCGCTAAAACTTATACTTTTGACGTTTCGAAATGTGATGAAATATTTGATTTGTTGGTTAAAGATGGTCAAATTATTATTCCATCTGGTTTGAAAGACCCCCCTCTAGAACAAAAGAAAAAGGGAGGATTTTGTAAGTTTCATAATTTCCTTGGTCATAAAACAGCTCAATGTGTTCTTTTCAGGGATTTGGTGCAAAAGGCTTTGAAGGAGGGTCGACTCCAATTTGACGAGAAGCCGAAGATGCAGGTTGACACTGACCCACTGAAGGTCAAAGAGGCTCTGTATTCAGAAGTGTACGAGTGTTTGATGGTCGAAGCTACTGAGGGCCTCGACAAACCACCAAGGGCTGAAGTGGTGGAATGCATGATGGTCGAAACTACTGAGGGTTCCGACAAGAAAGCAAAGGGCAAACTCGAAGAAGCGTATCCCCAGGCTGGTGAAAGTTTGGAAGATTTTCAAGAAAAGTGCAGGATAAGCGGCTCTAAAGCCGCGCTATGCCCCAGGTGCAATGCCATGTTCGATGAGAAAGCAGCTGAGAAGTACGAGGAAAGCAAGAAAGAAGTGTTGCCAGATAGCAAGCCACCTGTCCCAAGGTTTGTGTTCGACAGGAGCGGGGTCCCTCGTCGAAACGAAGAGTACAGAAAGTTGTTCCAAGGGGCAAGGCCCAAAACTTTCGTGCCCCCATCAGACTCCCCACAGGAAAGGTGGATGGCCCCAGTGAATCAGAAAGGAAGCAAAAGGCCAAAGTGGAAAGCTCTTGATTTGGAGAAGGAGGCGAATGTCGCTGATGAAAGGGTCGAACAAGCGGGATATAGGGTGTCCCCCAACTACAAAGGAAAGAACCCTATGACTAGGACCCAGTGGAGGCGCTATTAGCGCAATAAGAAGGCTGAAAGAGAGGCTACAACATCAAAGGTGAAGGCTGTCAGAATATCTGTACAGAAACGCCAGTACCCGAAAGGAAAGTGGGTAGAAAAGAGCAAGGTGGTGACGAACCAGACCATGGCAGTAACTTTGAACGCTTCAGGAGGGAAGGAAGTGGTGTCGACCCAGAGCTCAAAGTGTACTTCGTTGGCAGAAAATAAGAAAGAACCAGAGTATACTCCTCAGTCAGATGAAGAGGAGCCAAAATACTCTCCTCAGTCCGATGAAGAGTATGACCCATCACCTGAAGGGGATTTTGATGAAGACATGTACGACGACACCAATGACGACACCTATGGCGAAGATTTCGTGGTAAACTGTGGTATCGTGTCGGTGCTACCAGCTGAGTATGACGTAGTATCTGAGATCTCTGAGACTGAAGAAGACTTCATCACAGGGGAAAATGCGGACGACAAGCCACTATGTTATTATGTGATGAACAGTGGCGTGGTCAAGGAACAAACGGTTATGTTCGAACGTCCTACCTCTGGGATGATGTATCATTTGAAGCCGTTGTTCATGAAGGCAAAGATTGATGGGGTGTCAGTCAACAAAGTATTTGTGGATGGTGGAGCGACTGTGAACCTAATGCCTCACAGTTTGTTTAAGAGAATTGGAAAGACGGAGGCTGGCCTTCGACAGCACAACATGGTTTTGTCCAACTACGAAGGCAAGACCAGTAACATCCTGGGGGTTGTCCAAGTAGATCTGGCAGTAGGTACAACCAACAGGCTGACGCTCTTCATGGTCATTAAGTCGAAGGCAAACTTCAATCTGTTGGTGGGACGTGAGTGGATCCATGGAATTGGGGCAGTACCATCAACTATGCACCAGAGGTTGATCATTTGGAGGAAGGATGACATCGTCAAAAATATTGAAGCAGACCAAAGCTATTACAAAGTCGACGAAGCCAAGGGTACTAAGAAATCTTTTGACCATCACTTAGCCAATGTGGCTCCTTGTGATGACGGATCAGGATCTTACACCTCCGTCAACACGGGTCGTGTCTTGAACCTAGACCCCGACTATGGGTTTATCTGGGACGCTGCCAACGAAGGTATGGAACCAATGGAAATGCCACCAACAGGGTGGTCTACTACTGGTGAAGATGACTGCTGAGTCAGAAAGTATGACTCAGATTTTGGCCTATCTGGCTGAAAACAGAAAAATGTCGGCACTCGAAAAAGACGAGACTCTCCAAGCAACTCAGAGAGCCGACCATGACAAATAAAATCAGAGGCTTGATGGTATTTATGATGATGAGCCTCTAGGGTTTGAAAAGGGGCCAGATCATGAACTACAGAGAATGCAAGCCCAAGACCCGCTTGAGGAAGTCGACTTAGGGGATGGAACGACAAAAAGGCCCACCTACGTGAGTACCAAGGTAGGACCAACAATGAAAGCTAAACTGGTTAAAGTGTTGAAGGAATACAAGGACTGTTTTGCTTGGGATTATGGCGAAATGCCTGGTTTGAGTCAGAGCGTAGTCGAGCATCGCCTCCCAATCCAGCCAGGCAAGAGGCCAGTAAAGCAACCCCCTAAACGTTTCGCCCCAGAAGTGACGTCGAAGATCAAGCAAGAAATTGAAAGGCTGCTCAAAAGTAGGTTCATTAGAACCACGAGGTATGTAGAGTGGATAGCAAACATAGTGCATGTTATCAAGAAAAATGGGACCCTTCGAGTATGTATTGACTTTAGGGATTTGAACAACGCTACTCCTAAAGAAGAATATTCAATGCCCGTAGCGGAGATGCTAGTCGACTCAGCTGCGGGATTTGAGTATTTGAGCATGCTCGACGGCTATTCCGGTTACAATCAAATTCTTATAGCCGAAGAGGATGTCCCCAAAACCGCATTTCGATGCCCTTGAGCTTTGGGGACATATGAATGGGTGGTGATGCCTTTTGGGTTGAAAAATGCTGGGGCAACCTACCAAAGGGTTATGAATGCTATATTCCATGATTTTATTGAGAATTTCATGCGGGTATATATTGATGACATAGTCATAAAATCGTCATCAGAGGATGGTCACCTCGACCACCTCTGACGCTCATTTGAGCAAATGAGAAAATATGGATTAAAAATGAATCCACTAAAATGTGCCTTTGGTGTTCGTGCATGGGATTTCCTGGGTTTCGTGGTCCACAAGCGAGGCATCGAGATCAACCAGAACAAAACAAAGGCAATCTTGGATCTCAAGCCTCCGACGACAAAGAAACAGCTTCAGTCTTTGTTGGGGAAGATAAATTTCTTGAGGAGGTTCATCTCAAACCTAAGTGGCAAGAAGAAAGTGTTTTCACCACTGCTCAAGACCAAGAAAGAAAGTGAATTTCGCTGGGGGCAAGAACAACAAGAGGCTTTCGACACAATCAAAGAGTACCTGACAAAGCCTTCAATCCTACTACCACCTAGTATAAATAAAAGCATGAAGTTGTACATTGCAGCGTCGGACACGACCATAGGCAGTATGTTAGCACAAGAGGATGATGGTGGCGTCGAAAGACCCATCTATTACCTTAGTAGGATATTGATAGATGCTGAGACTAGATACACTATGATTGAAAAGTTGTGCCTATGTTTGTACTTTTCATGTATGAAATTGAAGCAATATATCAAACAAGTTAATGTTTATGTTTCGTCGCATTTTGATGTTATTAAGCATATGCTGTCCAAACTTATTTTGCATAGTCGAATTGGGAAATGGGCACTAGCGTTAACTGAATTCTCCCTGACATACGTCCCTTTAAGGGCGATGAAGGGTCAAATAGTGGCGGACTTCATTGTTGACCACGCTGTGATCGAAACGTCAATACATAGCATCGGCGTCGCCCCATGGAAATTGTACTTTGACGGGTCGAGCCATAAAACTGGGGAAGGTGTTGGATTCCTAATAATCTCCCCGCAGGGAATTCTAACTACCTTTAAATGCAAAGTCGATGGCGAATGTTCAAATAATGAGGCAGAATACAAAGCTTTAATCACTGGTCTCAAGATACTCAAAGACTTGGGAGCCAAAGAGTTGGAGATAAAAGGGGATTCAAAATTGGTGATTAAACAAATTACAAGAGAGTATAAATGCGTAAGCGAACATCTTTTAAGTTACTTTTTGCTGGCGAAGCGTTGGTTGGAACATTTCAAAGCTGTCAGCATCTCGCATGTGCCAAGGCTGGAAAACCAGAAAGCTAACGAGCTGGCACAAATTGTGTCTGGGTATAAAGTGTCGGAAGGTAAGTTGAAAGGATTTGTCGAAACTAGGAAAAAGATGGTGTCGAATGTACGTACACCACCCAGCTGGTCGATACCCAAAGACTCGACGAGTTTGGTCGAAGGTTTAGAAAATTGTGAGGTTTTCGTTAACGATATGCCACCAACAGACTGGCGAAGGATAATTATAGAGTATCTGGAGAACCCACTGGGCCGCACCAATCGAAGGACCAAGTATAGAGCCATGGGCTATGTCCTAATGGGAAACGAGTTACTGAAGAAAACTCCAGAAGGGGTGTTGCTAAAGTGTCTGGGGCACACTGATGCATATCTGGCAATCTCAGGGGTTCACAGTGGGGCTTGTGGGGCTCACCAGGTTGGCCAAAAAATGAAATGGCTTTTGTGTCGACAAGGTTTCTACTGGCCCAACATGCTTAAGGATTGTATAGATTTCGCGAAAGGGTGTCAGGATTGCCAAAAGCACGCCAACATCCAACATGTCCCAGCCAGCGAATTACATGTGATTGTAAAACCATGGCCTTTTCGGGGATGGGCTTTGGACGTAATAGGAGAGATTTGGCCAGCTTCGTCAAAGCAGCAAAAATTCATCCTCGTAGGAATAGACTATTTCACGAAATGGATAGAGGTTGTGCCTTTGGTGAAAGTGGATCAAGAGGCTGTGATAAACTTCATCCAAAATTATATTTTGTATAGATTTGGGATACCCGAGACAGTCACAACAGATCAGGGTTCTGTGTTTGTGGGATAGAAGATGCAAGAGTTTGCGGTAGAAACGGGTTTCAAGTTGGTTACTTCAACGCCATACTATGCCCAGGCGAATGGTCAGGTCGAAGCAGCCAACAAGATAATAATTGGCTTAATCAAAAAGCACGTTGCAAACAAGCCAAAGAACTGGCATAAGACGCTGAGTCAAGTGTTGTGAGCTTGTCGGACATCACCCAAAGCGTTGACGAATTCGACTCAATTCCGTCTAACCTACGGACACGACGCTGTGTTACCCGCAGAAGTACATTTGCAATCCGTCAGAGTGCAGCGACAATATGAGATTCCGTCGGAGAAATACTGGGAGATGATGTTAGACGAACTTGTAGACTTAGACGAGGAAAGAGTGGTAGCTTTTAACGTGTTGCTACGCCAGAAGGCTCGAGTCGTCAGGGCATACAATAAGAAAGTCCAGGAGAAAACCTTTGTCGCAAATGACTATGTTTGGAAAGTGGTGTTGCCCATGGATCGACGAGATCAAACGATGGGAAAATGGTCGCCTAACTGGGAGGGACCATTTCAGGTGACGCGAGTGTTCAGTAACAACGCATACGAAGTACAGGAGTTAGGGGCAGACCAACGAATATTAAGAGTAAATGGGAAATATTTAAAAAAAATACAGACCCATGCTGCAAGAGGTTCGCATCAGAACATAATTTTCATTAAATTTAAGGCCAAGAATGGCTTACAAAATGGTGCATTACATTGTATCAAAATAGAACCTAAGGGAATTCAGGGAATCTAGCTTTAAAATCATCGAAGAAGACCCTTTCATGAGTTATTTTGCTCTCCAGAATAATCTTTTGTCGTTGCATACGGCTGATAGCATCCTTAATCTTCATAGCCGCTTCGACATGCACAAGGCCTTGAGCGACTTCATGGTCGATGGTTTCTTGAGAGGGCAAGGGCTCAGCTGAGTCCAAAGAGGCTTTTTTATGTTCGACCTCAACTATTCTTTTTGGCAGCTCCGTGATCTAGGCTTGATACTCAGATATCTGCTGATCGAAGGCTTGGCGTTTGTTGGAATGCTCTTGTTTCTTGGCTTCGTAGTCTCCAAGCTTCTGTTCACAGACGGAGCTAAGATGCCACTTGTGCTTCATGTCTTCATGTCGAAACCGAATTTGGGCGTCGGCCTAATAATGTGTCGAGAGATCCTTGGCCATTTGAGTAAAGAAAGCTTCGAACTCAATTAGATAGGTGGCCATGGGGGCAGGAAGCTGAAACTCAGAGAGTTCACTCAGGAGGTTGAAGACGTCATTAGCTATGTCGGATTCCTCAGCAACGGCCGTCAGAAACTGTTCCTCAAAAAGGTAAGACCGCAGCTGCTGAAGTTTGAGATTGAAAGAAGCATCCACTTCTGGAGTGGGGATCGAGGTCGAACTGGTGGGTCGAATCTCTTCGGCTGTCTGTCGAAGTTTGTGTAGCGCTCTTAGAGTCGCAGCTGGATTTGTGGCCTTGTCTTCTAAGAGTGCCTCTGGAGTAGGAGATTCCTCAGCAGCAGGGGAGGCCTTCTCTAGTTGGTGTTCAGGGATCTGGGGTTTCTCTTCGGCGACAGTGCCTATGGTAGGCGAAGGAATGATAGTGACCCCAGGGAGTGTATCATCAGGCTCGACATTTTCAGTTGAAGCAGGAGGTGTCTTCGCCAAGTTTTCCTCATGCACGAGGGAATGAAATTCGTCAATCTTTTGGGGGACTTGGTGTAATGGTTACACTAGCATTGGGAGCGTCTGCGACCGATCCGGTATCACCCTCACCAACAGTGGTCGAAATGATCACATTTTCCTGCCAAAAAATTAAATAAAACAACAGTGAGCCTCGTCACCCCCAAGGTCAACTGGGACGTAAATAAAGTCGAATTACCTGCGCAGGAGTCGTTGTCTTGGGGAGAGCGACAAAAGGAATTGGTTCGAAAGTGTCCTCAAGGTTCCACGAGACGACAGGGGCCGCTGTCGAGACGTTGGTTTTCAAAGGTGTCCTTCGCGGTATAGCTTTTTTCTTCCTCACCAAAGGGTTAGCGGGAGGAGACGCTGGAGCTGTTGCAATGAAGACTCGGGAATGAGTACTCTCGTTCGATTCGGTCCTTTCGGGGGACGTTGCTTTCTCAGAAACCTGCACAGAAATAATATGAGAACAAGGGGATGACAAAGCCACAGAACAAGAAAATAAACATACCTGAAAGCAACACTGCCACTATTTAGTCCAGACTTACGGAAAAATAAAATCAAGAGTCTAGGATCTACCTTTGTTGAAATTTCATCTGCAGGATCGACATCCACGGTGGTCGACGGTTTAGGGATACCAGCTGTAGAAGCAAAGGCGTCGACCACGTTTGCCAGGAAGAGGTTGGGAGTGAAAGCTTGAGTTTGGTACTCCAACCACCAAGCCTCAAATTCCTGAGTGGTGAAAAAGGAAGGCCGAAAGGAGAAAACCGGTAGCTCCAAGTGTTGAGAGGCTCTGACAAACCTCATACAAGCTTTGTGGCCAACGTGAGTTAGGCGTCGACCAGATCGGACTATGTCATCAAGATGCCTCACTAAGGGTTTTGGCAACATTTGGCTCAAGCCAAATTGTCGGGCAACCAAATTTGGACAATAGTTCATAAAACCGTACCCATTGTTCCCTGTTTCGATACGGAAAGAAATCATGGTAGGAGTAAGAAACGCCCGCCATACAGCATTCGACAGCGCAGCAGCTTGAGGTGAGACTCCAGGAAATGGGTTTCTAAACCAGTCAGACCCAAACTTACGCTCCACAAATGGCGCCATGTCAGGAACGAAAGAGGAAGTTTCCACAAACATACTTAGATACCTCATAAAGAGGGCTTGTCTTGGAGCTTCTTGAGTGATCATCAAGGCTAGTCGCAGCACCTCGACGGAACGCATTTTGTTGAGATGCTCCATCTTTGTAGAGGCTGGATATCCTAGTTTGTGCTCGAAGGTGGCGTTGAGCCAATGCTGCAACAACCACATAGGCCCTGAGATGTTTAAGGCTTTAGTGGTTTGATGAAGGAGTTTTAGTCTCATGGCCGACAGGCCAAGAGAATGATAAAGGGAGGCCAATAGGAGTTTGGCCAGAGATATTTGTCGGCCTTCATGAATCTGAATGGCCAAATTGATGAAGCTTTTGGCTATTTGCAGAGAGCCAGGGCAAAACATGTAGTACGATAACCAGAGGGTTAAGAAGGCAATATGTTCTTCGTCGGAGACTTCTTGGGAGTCTTTGTCATGGTGATCCTCGATATAGTTTTGGAAACTAGCACGCTCGAAGTCGAAGGCGTTCTCCGTCTCACAAGTCGGGTCGAAAGTTTCACCCAGTGGCGAAAGGCCAGTAATGGCTGCCACATCAAAAAGCGTCGTCGTAAACATGCTGCAAGGAAGGTGGAATGTGTTTGTTGACCCTTCCCAAAAGTACATCGACGCTAGCAGCAAACAAGGGTTAACCCTGTGGGCGGTTCTGGAGAGCTGGATGGCGTCGAAGATACCATAATCCTTCCATTGTTGTTGACGTTTCCCTTCAACCTTGTCGAGCCAGGCGAGATAATCCTTGTTTCCTGGAGTTGGAATAGACCTGAAAACTCTAGACTTTGGTGCCATGTATTTGAGATCCAAGGTACCCCTTTTTTCGAAGGCGGGTGGGATCGTTTGGTCAAAACAAGGGAAGAACTTTTGGAGTTTTTGAGGACTAGGTTTGTTGTCTGGGAAAGGACCATGGAAACCACACAGCGTGTTTTCCACCGCGAATGGAATGACCATTTGACGGCACCAGTTGGATACCACCGTCTCGTCAGCTGAAAATGGTTGAGGAAGAGAATGATGTGTTTCTGCTTCTGAAAGTACGTACGCAACCGGGTTGTTACCAGTGGTTTGAGGAATGCGAGTGGTAGTTGTTCTTGATGAAGCCATTGGAAGAAAAAAAACGCAAAAAGGTGCAAACCGTCAGGAAAGGAAAATGTCACAAAGCTGATGAGGGTTTTCGTGAAAGAGGAGTTGCGAAAAGTGGAAAGGGTTTCTAAAGAGGACTATTTATAGGGCGCACGCAGAAAATGAAAAATCAAAACTTTTCAGCTTCTGAAAGTAAGTGGTGTTTGGTGTCAAAGCCCATAACTTGGATGAGACTAGCCATCATGGCGTTTTTCTTGGAAATCGTGGAAGAAGATTGCCATCATCTTATCAGGCGGCGCTTGCCACGTGTTGAGAAAGAAGACAAAACGATTGGCAAAAAAGGAAAGTCGTCGAAATCTTGCGAGAAACCAAAAAGCCAGATTTCTCCATCGACGCAATACTCAGTCAAAACTGGCCTTTTGAAGGGGCAATTTGTTGGCACTGGATTTCGACTAGCAGTGGTGTCTGGAAACCTCCAAAGCGGGTAGGTGCAAGAAAGAGGTACATGAGGTATCGAGTCGACACCAGCAGAAAGGCGTGTCGGAGAACCAGCGACAAGTTTTGACGTCGGGGGAGAATGAGGAGACGAGTTGATGTCGATTTCAAGAAACGAGTGTTTAGGTGGGAAAAGTTTGAAATGTCCAAGACTATGGGAAGTTGAAAAGAGAGTGGGGTGCCACGTGTCAGCTTCAGAAAATGTTTTGGCAGACAAACAGTTATTTTTTTAGGGTTATATAAGGCATTGCTTTTTTCATTTTAGGGGTCGCATTTTTTCAGATTGTAAGGGGAAAATACTCAAAGTACCAAGCTTAGAGAGAAACGAGTTCACTCCCGCAAACAAATGTACACTTGCGTCCAAATCTTATTTAATGTAATTTATTTTCCGCATATAATTTAAAGTCTTTACTTCTTTTATTTTTCCCGCTCAGCTTTCCCTTGCATTCTTTTGTTTTCTTGCATCCAACTCGCAACCGTTAAGACACTTTTTGCGTCACCCAAGTCACTTAAGCGTGACACCTAAACAAACATAAACTGAAACGCAGTGTAAACATACGCTTCCAATTCCAAGTTCTGGGATTCGTCTGGCCGATCCCGCAAGCGAACCTACGACGGAAGGCCAGCGGTTGTTCACGCAGGCGAACAAGTCTGCATCACAGAAACCTGGTAGCATGTATTCTGATGTTTTCTCATACATCAGGCCAAGGTTATATGTTCCCTTCAGATACTTTAGGATTCTCTTAACAGCTGTTAAATGAGTTTCCCTTGGATCTGATTAAAATCGAGCACAAAGACATACACTGAATAAAATACCTGGATGAGAAGTAGTCAGATAGAGAAGATAGATTATCATACCACGCTAGAGCTTCTGAAAAATGTTTTTACTTACCTCGTCTTTCTCCAAAATGCATGTAGAATGCATGAGAGTCTTTGATGGTTTTCTATCTGACATGTCAAATTTCTTCAGGAGCTCTTTTGTGTACTTGCTTTGATGAATGTACATGACTTATAAAGTTTGATTTATTGTATCCCCAGAAAGTACTTTAGCTCTTGCATCAGACTCATTTCAAACTCTTCCTGCATTAGCTTTGAAAACTCTTGACACACAGATGGATTAGTATAACCAAAAATTATATCATCTACATAAATTTGGCATATCATCAAATCGTTTCCAAAGTTTTTGCAGAAAAGAGTAGTGTCCACCTGACCTCTGGTAAATTCATTTTCTAAAAGAAAAGAACTTAGCGATTGCTGGAAAATTAGGTAGCAGAGTGATGATGGTTCTCTTACCTTCTCATCATCAGCGCTAGGTTATTTTTATTTATATCTCTATGAAATGTATCGAATCAAAATACAAGTATTTTATTGTGCTGATTTTCTCTGGCCATATGGGGTTTGGCCTAACCCCTTTGGTCAGATATTGTATGATTTTGTATGAATAATATGTTTTATGTTAAAATTATTATTTTTGTGAAATCATTGTTATGTCCAAATGGGATAATCCTACTTGGTTACTTTTGATGATCGATATGGTTTTTGGATGATTTTCTAATAAAATTAAATTTTGATGTTAAATTGCAATAATAATAATAATAACTTCATGAAAAAGGCATAAGTTATTTAATATTTTCCAGAAAAAAGCCAAAATCTAGTTTTTCTTAAATGACTTCTATATCGAAATATATGAAATAGTGTTATAATATTCAGTAAAAATACGATTTATTGAAATAATTTAATTATTGGGATTAATTATTTAATTATAATAGTAATAATATTCTATCGTTAAAAATATATTAACCTTATTACTTAAGGGTGCATGTAACAATGAGAGAGAAAAGGTTAATTGAGATTTGAGGGTTGAGCAAATGGCGACTGAAAAAGTTAGAAATAATTATAATAATTATAATGGGTATTTCAGAGTGGTGAAAAAAATAAAATTAATTAATTTAATAGTAATAATTAGATAATTGAGTATCTAGAGAGAATTAGTGGATTAAAGGAATTAAAAATAACAGTTATATTTGAGTTTTAATTATTAAATAATTGAGAATTAAAATTTTATAAAATAAAGAAGTATTGGAATTATTAATTGATTAAATAATGAAATATTAGATAATTTTAATCATTTAGTAATAATTAAAATAAATAGAGTTTTAGAAATAAATCATATAGTGATAGTTAAAAATTTATTTAATTAAATATATTTTAATTGAAATACTTATATAATTGGAATACTTATTTAGTTAATAATTATATCAAGTTAATAATTATTATGATAAAATAATTATTTTTAAAAGAATTGATATTATTAATATTGAGTTAATAATTATTTTGTTAAGTTAAGATAAAATAATTATTTTAAAAATTAATATTATTAGTATTGAGTTAAATCACTAATCCTTATAGTTACATTAGAGTTATCACTCGTGAAGGTTACCCTTTGTGACCCTTTCGAACCTTTTAGAGTAATTTGGGTGTTTTAGTGTGTAGAATAATATAACAACTTGGTTGAGGTGCGTTGGAATTTTGGGTGATTATAAGTATTAAAAGTCATTATTTTGTTGTGATTAGTCTCGTGGGACTATATTGGTGGCCTTTTATTGGCAATGTGTGGTTCGTATGAAACTACTGTTTGGTGAATAATATTATAAATAAGTTTTGGTGAATTATGTTAAAACTTTTCTTTTGGTGAAATGCATGTTTTGTATGTTCATACTACCATGCATGCATATACATAGGAGTTAGGTGGGACTTTGGTCCATTTTGGTGGCCTCAAATCTATTTGGTGGGATCGTTGGTCTAGATAAGAGACCAGAGGCAGGTCTCAGATCTATTTGGTGGGGATCGTCGGTTCAAGTGAGGGACCGGAGACCGTGGAAGAAATTAGTAACATACCTCTGATATCCACAAAAACTTTGGTACCACATACATTTAGACGATGGAGTTGGTGAACATTATTCTTGCATACATTGATGTGTCTTATGATTAATGGTTGTTTCGATGTTGTGTTTTGTGTTTATGATTGCGTGATTATCATTCATGTTTGGAGTGAATTATCGTTTCTCGATTATCAACTTTCACCATTAGTATATGTGATTATATTCTCACCCCTTTCTTGTTTGCTTGGTGTTGTAGTGTGCTTTGCACAGGTGATTAGCAGGACTGAGGTTTGCTGTTGTAGTGAGATGGTTGTTGCCTATCAACAGACTTTTATCTTCCGTATATTCTAGTTTTTGAATAAGAATGCGCTGATCTGTAACACTGGGGATAATGGCGTTCGTTTGCATTACTTTGATTTGTTTATGATCAACTATTATGATATTTTTATTATGATGTATTGATTCGGTTCTATTCAGACATGTTTTATGGTGTTTCTAAATAAATTTATGTTGTGCAACATCTGTTGTTTTATGATTTATGAAGTATTTATGATGGAGTAACATCCTTTTCCTGTTATTTTTATTTAAAATATATTATTCGGGGTTTAGGGTGTTACAACTTCTCCTTTCTCATATATTATCCCAGACATCATTTATGGAGAACTGATTTAGCTCTTCTTGTATTGCAAGAATTCATTCATTGTCCTGAAGTACTTCACCACATGAGGTTGGTTCTATCAGAGACACTAATTCCAGAAGCATTTCCTCAGTTTGTTGGAAGGTGGATCTTGTTCTGACAGGTTCAGCTTTGTCTCCAAGAATCAATTCTTCAGAAATAGTTTGTCTATTCCTTTTCCTTTTCTGAGTTGGAGGAATTCAGTTGATTCTAATGTATTTTTATCAACGTTATTTAAATCTTTATCCTCGTAGCCTTTTTACTTTTCTCTGGAGCCTATTGATAGTTCCTGGATTGGCTGAAATTTTGGTAAAACAAAGGTTATTCAATGTTGATGTCAAGGTGCTGATGTTGTAACATTGAAGTCTTAACACTGGGCTGTGTTAAGTAGTTAAGTGTTGAAGATGGATGTCTGATGTCACACAGGTGATGTTGTAACATCAGACCTGCAGAATTAATAACAGCAGGTTATGTTATTAGGGCACGCGTATTAGCTGGAATTGTGGAGAGTGGTTAACTTATTGGATGAGAATATCTTGGGATAGATATTCTCTGTTACATGGGAGATTTGATTGCAGATCTGTTGGAGAATTAAAAGGTTAAAGATTTAAAAAGATTTTGGGGATAAAATCTGTTTTGAAGATTCAGTTTTAATTAACAAATCTGATCAAATATTGTGACAAGTCCAAGCCCAATTCAGGAGCTATATAAAGCGCACAAGACCAAAGGAAAAAGTACAGATTGAAGATTAAGAGCAGAGGCTGAGTGTCTTAGATATTTGTACGAATCGTGAGTAAACCATTCAAGGGTGAATTGGTGATCTGTCCTCTCTAAAGCTGTGAAGCAAAGAGAGTTGTGTGATTTGATCGAAACTGTGAAGTAAGATCAAGGGTACTCAAAGTGGGTTCTTTGAGTGTTTGTAAGGGATTGAGTGGTGTTCTCATACCTTAGTGGTTTCTTAGGTAGGAAGTCATTAGTAGAGTATAAGTTTAGGAGATTGTCAACGGGTCGTTGAGTCTGTAAATTATATCTACAAGTAGTGAATTCCATCCCTGGCTTGGTAGCCCCCAGAGTAGGTTGGTTGTAACCGAACTGGGTCAACAATTCTTGGTGTTATTTTACTGTTATTGCTGTCCATTGTGCAGAGTGTGTTGTTGTGACATCACACCTTAACATCACACGTCTGATACCAGAATTTCAATTGGTATCAGAGCAGGCATCCTGTCTGTCTCTGGGTGAGATCTAGGGAAGTTACTTTCTGGTGAAAAGATGGACAAAGAAGTTGGAGGATTCGTCAACAGACCCCCTATTTTGGATGGTTCCAATTATGACTATTGGAAGCCAAGGATGACCACCTTCTTAAAATCCTTGGACAGTAGGGCTTGGAAGGCTGTTATTAAAGAATGGAAAGCTCCTGTCATGTGTGAGAAGGATGATGCTGGCAAAGATAAAGAAGGCACCTCTAAGCCAAAGCCTGAAGAAGAGTGGACCAAGGAGGAAGATGAGCTTGCCCTTGGAAATTCCAAAGCTCTGAATACTATCTTCGATGGAGTGGATAAGAACATCTTCAGGTTAATCAATACCTGTGAAGTTGCTAAAGAAGCATGGGATATCTTGCAGGCTACTCATGAAGGAACATCTAGAGTCAAGATGTCAAGACTTCAGATTTTAACATCAAAATTTGAAAGCCTGAAGATGAAGGAAGATGAAACTATTCATGATTTCCACATGAGTGTTCTTGAGCTGGCCAATGCATCTAGTGCTCTTGGAGAGAAGATGTCAGATGAAAAGCTTGTGAGGAAGATCCTTAGGTCCCTACCTAAGAAGTATAAGATGAAGGTTACTGCCATTGAAGAATCACAAGATATCAGCAAGATGAGAGTTGATGAGCTCATTGGATCTCTTCAAACCTTTGAGCTTGGGTTGAATGAGGAAGAACCAGAAAAGAAGCCAATGAGTATAGCCCTGGTGACAAATGGTGAAGAGGAGAAAGGGAAGAAATCTGAATCCCAGGAGGATCTGTCTCAGGCCATAGTGATGTTGGGAAGACAGTTCACCAAAGTATTCAAGAGAATGAATAATAACTCCAGGCCTAATGTCAAGAACATGACTTCTAACACCAGCAAGAAGGATGAAGAGAAAACTGCCCAAGATAAAGGAGTGCAGTGTTTTGAGTGTGAAGGGTATGGACATGTAAAGAAAGAATGTCCCACCTTCTTGAAAAAGCAGAAGAAGGGCATGACAGTTTTCTGGTCTGACTCTGATAGTGAAAGTGAAGGCGAGTCAGCAAAGCATGTGAGAGCTTTAACAGGAGCTGTGGTTTCTGATGATGATTTGAGTGATGGAGAAGTAACTTATGAGGAGTTGGCTTCCACCTATCAAGAGATGTGTTTAAAAAGTGCTGAGATTTGTCAAGAAAACAAGTGCCACAAGCAATAGATTGCTCAGCTAGAGAATGATAAGACTGATCTTGAAAATGAAGTGGTGCTAGTTAGAGCTCATCTTGATCAAATGACCAAGTCTGTTAGGATGCTGAGCTGTGGTACAGACACACTTGACAATATACTTCAGTCAGAAAAAGCTGCTGGAGATAAAGCTGGGATAGGTTATGTGGCTGAGAACAAAGGAACTTCAGAAGGAAGCACTTCAGGTTCAAAGAAGGAAGTGTCACAACTTTCATCTCAACATCAGCCAAAGAAGCAGGATCCTACCCCTAAGAAAGCTGATGTTTCCCAACCTAAGAAGATTGAGAAGAAGACTGGTCCTTATCAGAAGAGAAAGCAGCCACAGGGAGCTAGTCAGTATATGCCCCCACAATACCATGAGAGCATGCAAGCTGCTAAGATCAAACAACACATGTCTCATCAGATGGACAACTGGTATGGTTATGGGTATGGATACACCAATGCTGTTCCTTATATATATGGAAGAAGAAAGCCACACCATCATGGGAGACAATCAAGGAAACTGCATTCTCAGCCGTCCTATGGGAGAAGATATCAACAGAATAGATGGCAGGGCAGTTATGGTAGGAGGAGATCACATTATGGTTGGATGCATAGGCAATCTCATCATGGCAGAAGATTCAGAGATGAAAGGGTGAGATGCTATTATTATGGAAGATTTGGACATATGCAGTACTCTTGCTACAAGCTGCATGGATACCCTCAGCCTCAAAACAGCTGGAGAGAGCACAGGCCCAAAGTTGTTAAACAATGGGTACCTAAGGAGAAGGTGAAGTGCTTATTGGCTCACTTGGATGACAAAGAGGCTAAAGAAGGAACATGGTATTTTGACAGTGGGTGTTCCAAGCACATGTCTGGATGTAGATCCATGTTTGATGATCTTAGACCTTGTCCCTCTCATGAAGTCATATTTGGCAATGGAGAAAAAGGTGTTGTTGCAGGAGTTGGGAAAGTGCAAGGTGATGGTAGACCTGAACTTGACAATGTTATGTTTGTCAATGGCTTAAGTGCAAATTTGATCAGCATAAGCCAGTTGTGTGATGAAGGTTACAGGGTAAACTACACTAAGGATGGGTGTGTGGTTTCTGATGAACATAATTAGGTTATTATGAAGGGTACCAGAACCAAAGACAACTGTTATCAGTGGACCTCTCTTGAAGGAGATTCAACTAGTGATGTACAAGTTGATGTTATAACATCAGACTATGACATCAGGATGCTGAAAGGTCACTCAAAGTTAACAAGTTTAGATGTGAATGTTTCAAAAGGAAAGTCTTTATGGAGGGAGAAAATTATTAATTGGTCTTTAAATACTGAAAAGCTGGCGCCATACCTCAGAACATCATTCTCTAGTGCAGCAAGGTCACGGTTTATCAAAGAGTATTTCTTCCTTCCATTCGTCGTCCTCCACAAGAAGGATCATCTGACCTCATACTGCCTCAAGGGAAAAATGTCAAACCTGACGTCGTCTCCATCAAAGAAATCAGTCGCTCAAAGCTCTTCGCGAGATAAGGCTAGGGTTTCTTCAGAAGAGGGATTTGCAGGAGAAGCTTTGAATATAGAACCTATCTCAGTGATGCTCCCAAAATCAGGTACTTCTAGACCCACTAAACTAACTCCTAAGAGACCTGCTACTATTTTCAAGAATCCTGAAACAAAGAAGGTGGTTACGAGTGTGTTATTTGGGGATAAAACTGTGCCGAAATCATCTACGTCTCAGACTATTGAAGAGAAGTTTGATGTAGACAAAAGGATGGGTAATCTTGCCTCAAAGATTCTAGACAAAGGCATCCCTGTCAAAGGAATTTCAATCCCACTGAATCGGATGCCAGCTGAGAAAGACAACATGCAGGAAGGTAAGTCAAGTCTTCAACAACTTGCAATGACAGCTATTGAAGATGCTGATCAGAGTGAAGACATGCATGAAGAAACAAATGTTGAGGAGAATGTTAGGACATCTGCTGAACCCACTTCTGTTGAAGCAGATGTTGAAGAGGAGTTTAGAACATCGCTTAGCAGGGATGCTGAGACTACTGATGTAATTGATGTTGATGACTTGTCTGATAATGAAGTCATTGGAAGAGCAGTGCCTAGTCTGTCCAAGAGACTAAGAACAAGAAAAGGAAAGATGGTTGAATCGTCTTCAAAGAAAGCTTCTGATGAGAAGAGGAAAAAGACTGTTGGGCCAACAAAAGCATGGAGTAAGGTTGATGTGAATCCCAGAAAAAGAAAGCTAATGGAAGAATCCGAATCAGAGTATGATGTTGAGGATGATGTGCAAGACATCACTCCTGTCAGAAAGACAATCTTGAAGAGAATTGCTGACAAGATCCCTGAGGTTCCGGTTGATAACATTTCATTCCATTATGCAAGCAGTGCGTCGATGTGGAAGTTCATCTGTCAAAGAAGACTCGCTCTTGAGAGAGAGATTGGGAAAGAAATTATGGAGATCAAAGAAATCATAGAGGTGATTAAGGCTGCTGGTCTGATGAAGACGGTTCATGGGTTCTCCGAGTGCTATGACAACTTGGTTAAGGAATTTGTGGTAAATATTCCTGTAAAGATTTCAGACAAAAGCAGTGTGGACTACATGAAAGTGTTTGTGAGAGGAAAATGTGTTGATTTCTCTCCTGAAGTTATAAACAAGTATCTAGGAAGAAAAGATGAAGTATTTGCTGAGCTAGAAGCCACTGAGAATGATGTCTGCAAGGAATTAACTGCTGGTCAAGTTAAGGTGTGGCCCTTGAAAGGGAAACTGCCAACCAGCAAACTCAGTGTTAAGTATGCTGTCTTACACAGAATTAGAGCCTCAAATTGGGTGCCTACCAATCATAAAACCACAACAGCTGTGGGACTAGGAAGGTTTATTTATGTTGTGGGTACTAAGAAGAAGTTTGATTATGGAGCATATGTGTTTGAGCAGACTGTGAGACATGCCACCACTAATGCCATCAAACTTCCTATAGCATTTCCTTCGCTCATCTGTGGAGTTATGATGAATCAACATCCAGGCATCTTAACAAGTTCAGACACAGCATGTAAGAGGAAATCAGCTTTATCCTTGCATTCCAAACTGTTTGTTGGGAGTCATGTTCCAGACATTGTTACAACATCAAGTTCTGGGATTAAGAAGGTCAGTCCAAAATCTGAGCTGATTCAAGAATTAAGGGCAACCTGCAAGGATCTTGATATGGTTATCAAGACCAGCACTGACAGGAAAATAAAGATTGAGAAGATGATTCAAAGTTTGGAACAAGATGATCATACTGAAGATGAAGGACAAGATAGTGCTGATGAAGCAAGCTCAGAAGAAGACTAGCTTATCGTCTCTTACCTGTTATAGTTTTGTTAATAGTTTAGTTTTTGCTATGCTTGGTTGTGTAAATTGAATATTGTGCTGTTTTATGCACTGTTTATGCTTTTGTTTTGCCTGTTTACTAACTGAGAGGCTAACAATGAGAGCTAGGGTATACTGACTATAGTTAATAGGGCTTCTTATAGAAGCTTGCCTAATTATGGCTAAAAAGGGGGAGAAGATAGCCAAGATAGTCAAGAGGATTATTGCCATATGCTGCTGATGTGATGCAGAGATTAAGGGAGATAATAGATTGATGCTGCTAAAAGGTGTTTAGTTGAAAAGTGGTAATGCAGTTATTGAGGGGGAGTTTTGAAGATATCATGACATGTGAAGAGTGCAGCCAAGCACACATCTAGGGGGAGTAAATTGCTGCATATTATGAGCTACTGAACAGCTGTGATGCTGGTTCATGTCTTCAAGAAGGAGCACCAATTGGCTGTTGTCAATAATGAAGATGGTGCTGCAGCAGATCAAGTGATGAAGACTATGCAAATGTCAAACTGCTGCTAATGAGTTTCAAATTGATTGAAGATTATTCCGCTGCTGAAATCTCTGAAGGTACAGAGTGCAGAAGTTGTTTGCAGAGTGCAGAGATTGTTTTAGCCAAAATTAGCCAAAGGGGGAGATTGATAGTTCCTGGATTGGCTGAAATTTTGGTAAAACAAAGGTTATTCAATGTTGATGTCAAGGTGCTGATGTTGTAACATTGAAGTCTTAACACTGGGCTGTGCTAAGTAGTTAAGTGCTGAAGATGGATGTCTGATGTCACACAGGTGATGTTGTAACATCAGACCTGCAGAATTAATAACAGCAGGTTATGTTATTAGGGCACGCGTATTAGCTGGAATTGTGGAGAGTGGTTAACTTATTGGATGAGAATATCTTGGGATAGATATTTTCTGTTACATGAGAGATTTGATTGCAGATCTGTTGGAGAATTAAAAGGTTGAAGATTTAAAAAGATTTTGGGGATAAAATCAGTTTTGAAGATTCAGTTTTAATTAACAAATCTGATCAAATATTGTGACAAGTCCAAGCCCAATTCAGGAGCTATATAAAGCGCACAAGACCAAAGGAAAAAGTACAGATTGAAGATCAAGAGCAGTGGCTGAGTGTCTTAGATATTTGTACGAATCGTGAGTAAACCATTCAAGGGTGAATTGGTGATCTGTCCTCTCTAAAGCTGTGAAGCAAAGAGAGTTGTGTGATTTGATCGAAACTGTGAAGTAAGATCAAGGGTACTCAAAGTGGGTTCTTTGAGTGTTTGTAAGGGATTGAGTGGTGTTCTCATACCTAAGTGGTTTCTTAGGTAGGAAGTCATTAGTAGAGTATAAGTTTAGGAGATTGTCAACGGGTCGTTGAGTCTGTAAATTATATCTACAAGTAGTGAATTCCATCCCTGGCTTGGTAGCCCCCAGAGTAGATTGGTTGTAACCGAACTAGGTCAACAATTCTTGGTGTTATTTTACTGTTATTGCTGTCCATTGTGCAGAGTGTGTTGTTGTGACATCACACCTTAACATCACACGTCTGATACCAGAATTTCACCTATAAATGTTATTTCTAAATCTGAAAAATTCTCAACTAGCTTTGACTTTTCTGAGTCAAGCTTATCGTCGAATCTAACATGGAATGACTCTTCCACAATACGTGTTTATGTATGGTATACTCTGCAGCCCTGTTTGCCTACACGAACAACCGTTGGCCTTCCGTCGTAGGTTCGCTTGCGGGATCGGCCAGACAAATCCCAGAACTTGGAATTGGAAGCGTATGTTTACACTGCGTTTCAGTTTATGTTTGTTTAGGTGTCACGCTTAAGTGACTTGGGTGACGCAAAAAGTGTCTTAACGGTTGCGAGTTGGATGCAAGAAAACAAAAAAATGCAAGGGAAAGCTGAGCGGGAATAACAAAAGAAGTAAAGATTTTAAATTATATGCGGAAAATAAATTGCATTAAATAAGATTTGGACGCAAGTGTACATTTGTTTGCGGGAGTGAACTCGTTTCTCTCTAAGCTTGGTACTTTGAGTATTTTCCCCTTACAATCTGAAAAAATGCGACCTCTAAAATGAAAAAAGCAATGCCTTATATAGCCCTAAAAAATAACTGTTTGTCTGCCAAAACGTTTTCTGAAGCTGACACGTGGCACCCCACTCTCTTTTCAACTTCCCATAGTCTTGGACATTTCAAACTTTTCCCGCCTAAACACTTGTTTCTTGAAATCGACATCAACTAGTCTCCTCATTCTCCCCCGACGTTAAAACTTGTCGCTGGTTCTCCGACACGCCTTTCCGCTGGTGTCGACTCGACACCTCATTGTACCTCTTTCTTGCAACGACTCGCTTTGGAAGTTTTCAGACACCAATGCTAGTCGAAATCCAGTGCCAACAAGCCCTTAGAGCGATCTGAGTATCCTAACATAATACATTTCTTTGCTTTAGAGTCAAACTTGTTCATATTCTCTTTAGTGTTCAGAATAAAACAAGAGCATCCAAAAGGATGGAAATAAGAAATGTTTGGTTTTCTTCCCTTACACAATTCATAAGGAGTCTTCTCCAAAATAGGTCTGATAAGATCCTATTCTGAATGTAACATGCTATATTCACTGTTCTACCCAAAAGTGCTTAGCCACATTAGTTTCGTTGATCATGGTTCTGGCCATCTCTTGCAACGTCCTATTCTTCCTTTCTACAACTCCGTTCTACTATGGAGTTCTAGGGCAGGAGAAATCTTAGGATATTCCATTAGAGTCAAATAAATCTTCAAATCAGTGATTCTCAAACTCACCACCATGATCACTTCTGACTCTAACTATATCAGAATCAAGCTCATTTTTCACTTTAGAATAGAAACTAGTAAACACAGAATGCGACTCATTCTTGTGCCTTAGGAATTTTACCCATGTCCAACAACTGTAATCATCCACGATGACAAGTCCATACTTCTTACAATTGACCGATGCTATTTTTACAGGACCAAACAAGTCAATGTGTAGAAGCTCCAACGGTCTAGAGGTGGAAACAACATTTTTAGATTTGAAAGATGTTTCGGAAACCTTGCCTTTCTGACATGCTTCACAAAGAGCATCTGAAGTAAACTTCATCTTAGGTAGGCCTCTGACTAACTCAAGTTTATTTAGCTGAGAAATCCTCCTCGTGCTAATATGACCCCAAGCGTATATGCCGCATCCACTGCTCTTTGTTAATAGACATTAAGCATTTAACATATTGGTTTTTTAACATCAGAAAGCTTTATCTTGTAAATGTTGTTTTTCCTCTTTCCAGTGAAGAGAACTGTACCATCTTTCAGACTAACAGCTTTGCACGTTTGTTGATTAAAGATAATGTCATAACCATTATCACTTAATTGACTTATGGATAATAAGTTATGCATTAGACCCTCAACATAAAGTACATTAGATATAGAAGGAAGATATATGTTACCAACTGTTCCAGATCCTTTGATTCTGAAATTCTGGCATTGCAGACAGCAGATGTCCTAACACATGTCAAGACATTGTTCTGCATAAACATTTAAACAAAGAACAGAACAGCAGACTGATACCTTGAATATCAGAACTGCAGAATCACAGATGTTACGACATCTGTTCCAACATGTTAATCAAAGTTGAACTGTAAATTGCAGAATGATAAACAACACAGAATATGATGACCCAGTTCGGTGCAACTCACCTACATCTAGGGGATACCAATCCAGGTGTCATACCCCAAATTTTGACTACTAAGATTCCCCATCATTGTGCAAATCATCATCACAATATGGATGAACCATCATACCTCACCAGTCTCCCCAAAGATGGGTGAGCATCCACTACTATCAAAATTAGGGTTTCAAGCCCTCTCTGAGCCTTAGACAAAGGATCAATCAAGGAATGACATAATCTTTAACTTGTCTAACCTCTTAAACATCCACAAAGGATCAATAGGACTCCCACTTCAAGGATTAAGCACAAGGCTGCTCCCTTCTAGGCGGATCAAGCCTCAAGATCGCCAGTGTCACCAAATTAGGGTTTTGGTCGACCAGGGCCTCCAGATGGAAATTTTCCTCTGGGCATGGGCCAATACTTCAAAGCATAACCTAATATACTCCATGAAACCTCATGGACCCAATCATCAAGTCAATTTAACCTCAGAGGATGCATTTATCAAAAATCAGGAATTAGGGTTTCTTGACCTAATTCACCCTTAAGTTGACTTTTGGGACAAATCATGAGCCAAGACCTCAAGATAGTATTTGAGGGTCTCTAATAAAACACATTGATCCATTTGTAACAATGGATTGATCCAAGAAGCTTGAGCAACAAGTTTCAATTTCATCTGAACCACAGTTAGGGTTTCGCGGAAAAAAGTCAACTGTAGCTTTGACTTTTGACCAGGTCATGCTCCCAAACCCTAGGACATGATTTCGTACACCCTATAACACCTATGGAACATGTCCATCAAGTTTGATTTAGGTCAAGAACTTGATTTCATAGAGGATCGCACAGTTTGGAATTCATATGACAAAAAGTCAACTGTCACAAAAGTCAACTTTGACTTTTGAGATTTTTCACAATTATGGTTTTTTAACCCTAAAATGATGTTAATGTGTGATTTGAATCATCATTCATCAAGAAAAATCAAGAAAAGTGGGATAACTTGTAAAAGGGGCAACCATAAAAAACTTAGAAATTTTCTAAGTTATGGAACAAAGTGGCTAGGGTACCAACTTTGGAGGATCATAACTCCTAAACCACAAGGCCATTTTTCCCCATTCAAAGCTGGATTTGTAACCCTCATGGCCTTCTACAAAAGCTTCAACTACACCTCATTCCAATTCATTATGGATTTTGAGTTATGGAATGATCAAAATCACAAAAAGTGAAAAAATCACTTTTTTCCAACACTTAGTGAAATTTTCACTAAGTCAGAATCTGCCTTACTTTTTTCCAAATGTAGGGGCATTTTTCACTTGGATCCAAAAAGTATCAAAACCAACTATGATCAAACAGTCGTTGTATCATGTAAGGGCTTTCCAAAATGACCAAGAACATCACCAAACTCAACTTGAGCCATGAGATATGACAATGGCAACATGCCTTGCTGAAAACTGCCAAGGCTAGATAGAATTTTACACTTTGGCTTGATTTGACAAAATCAGATAATTCCATGCCTTGTCATCACTTTGGACACATCTGAGGATCAAATCTAAAAGGGACAAACACTGATCCAAGCCTCCAAAGTCCTTGGAACAAAAAGTAGCATGCCAAACCTAGAATTGCCTAAAAGAGAGACAAGACTCCAATTTTGGATTAGAGCATTCAATGCATACACCAAGGTGGCATGGACTGAGCTATTTGCAACTGAATTCAGTCAAGATTCATCCAACAACAAGGGAACCAGCAGCCTGTGCCCTAACCTCTAGTCAATGGCTAGAGGAGACTTGGATTCTCATTGCTCAACATTGGTCAAACCTATTCAGCAGTTGCCATTCACTATTCCTTGCAAAACAAACTTCTGAAACTATAAATAGAGCTCAATTGTGATCAGTTTGAGTACACCAAATCCATCAAACAGATGTTTTCCTCAAAATCTCTTTCTCTAGGCAAAAATACCTTCTTTAGCAAGGTAACTCTGAGTTTTTGAGTTAGAGAGCAATTCCACCACAGCTTATGATCCAAACACATCCAATATGTCATATCTAAGCTACCCAAACTCTCACAAGTGACCTGTAACACCAAAATCACAAAGTCACCTCTCAAAACCTCAAAATAGGCCTTTTGTGCATTTTTCAAGCCATGACTTGAATCAGTCACTTTCCAAACCAGTTAAAACCTCAAACACACTCCAAATATCATCCTTGAATTGTCCCAAATGGTTCCACATATCTGGAACACCATTTGAGGGAGTTGCTATTTTGGCCACTTTTGCCCCTTTTGCAAGAAAGAGCTCAAACTTGCTCCTGAGGTTTCCAGCTGATTCCAACCATCCTAAAAGCTTCTAAGAGATCATTTGAGGGTGTCCAAAGCATCAAATCATTTCTGGAACAAGTGGCTTGGCAGATTGCACAAAAACTCCAAAAAGAGGTAAGCATCACAACTTGAACTCTTTGAATCATGCATTGCTTTGAGGTCCACTGATCATGCACATCTTGTACATGTTATATGTGTTGTGTTTGCACCAAATTGTCATGCAATCCTTGCCTGTATCATGAGATAGCACAGAAAATCCAATTAGAGGCCTATTTCAAAACCACTATCGGGTTTTAAAATAGGAACATGATCTTGAAAAACTATCACCACCATTGGATTCCTTGTGAAATTCTAGGCAGGATAGACCTAAATTTTGTCTCAACCCATGGAGAAATGAGAAAGTTATGGCCTTCACGTTTCTGAGCCAAAACTTGCCTTGCCTTGCCTTGGCCAGACTTAGGAAACAAGGCAAGCCTTGTGTATTTGTTGGTTTGTTTTAATCAACGGATGTATCACCACCCCAGTGGTAAGGCGCGCGCCCTATAACCTTGAGGTCGTGAGTTCAAACCCCACCCATGCCATTTTGTGTTTTATCACATTTTGCTATTTTTCCAATATTTTCATGTTTTGTTAATTAATTGGAAAATTAATAACTCCTTCAATTTTAATTATTTTTAATTGGTTCTTTTTGCAAAAAATCACAAAAATGTTAAAATATTTTATTCCACAAAAAATCAGATTTATATTATTTATTTAATATAATTAGTATTTTTGTGAATAAATTCCTTTTATTTGTTTTTTTAACATTTAAAAGTGAATATTTACTTGAAAAATCAAAACCAAATGAGTTTTAATTCATCTTGTGATTAATCCCTCATTTTTCAAACCTTAAATCACAAATAGTTTATTTAAACTTATTTGGTAATTTTATTAGATTTTCTTTAAATATTTACTTTTAAAGAAAAGCAAAAATTAGGGTTTCTTTAATTTTCGCCCTCACAAAACATTTGCAAACTTTTGGGCCTCTTGGTAGAGTGTAAAACCCAACCCTTTGTAAAAACCAAAACATTTTGGGCCTCAGTGTATTGTATAAGTCCCGCTACCATCAAAAAGTTCGGCGCGATCGTCGCCTTTTTACAAAAAAAAATCATATGGGCCTCTCCTTGAGCTGTAAGCCCCGTCACTTGTACAAAAATTCAACCTTTGAGCCTCTAATAGAGTGTAAGACCCAACCCCCCTTTTTAACCAAATATTTTGGGCCTCGGACATTGTATAAGCCCCTCTGCGTTAAAAGAAAATCTCAGCGCGATCGCCAATTCAAAAATAAATCATTTGGGCCTACCCTCGTGTTATAAGCCCCACTTTTTTTCTTTAAACACCTTTGGGCCTCTTGAGAGAGTGTAAGACCCATCCTTTTATACAGAAAACCTTTTTGGCCTCAGTCACTTGTATAAGTCCCTGTACAAAACAACAGTGCAATCACTGATAAAACCTTGGGCCTCTCCTTGAGCTGTAAGCCCCAACATTTCTTTCAAAGTACTTTCTCCTTTGATTTCGAATATAATATTGTTATCAAAGCTTTCTTTGTTGAACAACTAACTAAACAGCATGTAAGCTCTACAACCGAGTAAGTGTTTACCCGTTTTCCTTACTGCTTTCATGTACATATAACTGTATTGTGGGGCTGCTCACTGTAAGTCTTCCTTCACAAACTTTTATATACCTGTCAAATACCAACTGTGTAATACTAGTATAGTTATTTAGAGTTTTCCCCGGCAACTACGTCTAGCACTAGGTAAAGTCTGTAATACCCCACTTTCCCATTTATGAAAAATACACAAAATTCTATGAAATAATCAGAGTTTTTGCATCAAAAATAAAGTAGGATGCCACATTCATAAAACCAACATCAAAACTCCTTTTATTAAATGAAATAAACAGCGGAATAATTTATTTCTTCAATTCACGGCCACATGCCAACAACTTCAAGAAACTCCACATAAAATCGTGGTTCACCAAAAATTAATCAAAAACAAGATATGTAACAAAATGAAAGAATAAAAAATAAGAAATTATTGAAATCCCCATAATATCCCGTGTTACGTATCAGAGCGACTCCTACGACTCGAACAAGTAACACGTACTCCAACAACCTAAGTACCTGGATTATCTGTACTTCCGAAGAAGCACAGACACAACAACAACAAAGGGGTGAGAATTACATTCAATATTAAACGGTGAATAAATACATGATAAGAGTAGTATTTACGCACAATCATACCAATTACGACCCACTGGTCCACTAATCATCACCATACAACACATATCAATAACATAATGCAATGCGACACAACTATGGACACAATACATGTGGTACCAACATCATGGTTCATTCAATCGAACCCGGATAGATCACATACACCCCTACTTGGCAATGATCTATCCCCACCATTCTCCATATCGAAGTACGGATGAATCACATACACTCCTCCTGAGCAATAATTCATCCCACCAACACCATGAAATGCATGACACAATATGCATATAAAACACATGTACAATATCATACAGATACATGTTCACGATCCTCCTGATCACACCTGAATCACACATCAACATCCAACATCATACAATTACCTCACACAACATCAATCAACGGTTAATTAATTAATTAATTCCCTAAAATTATTAAATTAATTATTTTCATCACCAATCCTACATTTCTCAAGGTCTGACATCTATCCTCAACCTCTCAAACCAAAAGAAACAACTTCGGATGCGAAAACGGGAACGAAATCGCGAAACGGTAAAATTCTGCACACTCGCTGGCCATACGCGTATTGCCCTACGTCATACGTGTATCGCCAGCTCGCTTGCCTAACCCATACGCGTAATGCCTCCCTTCATACGCGTATGCCTCACATTGCCCAAGTCCTTACGCGTAATGCCTTATGTCGTACGCGTACGGACAGAGACGTTTTCCCACTGAATTTCCCAAATTACAACCCATTACGCGTATCGACCTCCTATTACACGTATTTCCTAGTCTGTCATACGCGTATTAGCCATCCCATACGCGTATTGCCTTACCTGATACGCGTATGGCCAGATCTGTTACGAAAAATCCAATTTCTCCACACCAGTTCGTGTTCTGCTACGGGATCCTCACCCTTTCACTCCAATTCAGTCCTAAACTTGTTTCTACACCAATTTTATGTTCTATTATTCACCCTACATCTTTCTCTTAACATTACTAGATCAGATTTACGAATTCTATGTCTAATTCTTCTCCTTCAACCTGCACCAAAACCAGATCTGCAACATAATGCATTCTTACAACAATAACAACAACAGAAATCATGCTAACACGAATCAATTCATGCACAATTTCATCATCACATCAGACATATACACATATCAATAGCACAACATTTTGCATACGAATTCCTACGGGGTTAAGGACTCCCCACTACCCTATCATGAACATATCACCAATATTAAACCCATTCTCCCCCCTTACCTCGAATTCTTGATTAATTTCTGCAAAAATTGATGAAGATGGGTGCCCTAGCTCTCCCTTGTTCTTCCCTTCTCCTTAGCTTTTCCCTTCTCCCTCTAAAAATTCTGATTATGGCTAATCCTCCCCAATTTTCACTAATTAATCTCCAATTACCAAACTGCCCTCACTAATTCTATTATCCCATTATCTACTTAATTATATCAGATTTTATTTTACTAAATAATAATAATAACCATAATAATAATAATAATTCCATATTACTAACATTACCCCCTACGCACTCAGACACGCACCCTAAACAAGGCCAACAATTAAAATAAAACCAGACGATTAAATAATTAAAAATGGGGTGTTACAAAGCCCGTTGATCTCTCTTAAATACAGTCAAAACTAGATCCCCATAGGATTACCAGATACAGTCTTCCCTCCTCTTGGGGTTAAACAATATGGAGATGTGAAAGACAGATTCTTTTTGAACCCTTTCTCAGACTGTCACCCTTAGAAGTTGTCTAAGAGACTCTACTCCCCAGAGATGATCTTTTCTCCGTGAATGGCATCTCTTGAGTTTCTTCCAAATTCTCTGACTTTCCTGGCTTGATCTATTCTCGGTGAATAGGATGTCTTGAATTTATCGGGGTTTGGGGACCCACAGGATTCTTAAAAGAACCCTTAGAAATTGTCAAAGAAGCTCTAACTCCCCAGAGATGATCTTTTCTCCGTGAATGGCATCTCTTGAGCTTCTTCCAAATTCTCGGACTTTCCTGGCTTGATCTATTCTCTGTGAATGGCATGTATTGAACTTTTCAGGGTTTGGGGACCCACAGGCTTCTTAAAAACATCCCCGCCTCCTCTTGGGCGTTGTACAAGGACCCTTCGGCTTCTTAGAAGTTCTCATGCCTTCTCTTGGGCTTAATACAAGGACCCTGACGACCTCTTAAAGGTATAAGACAGAACTTAGTCATCCTTTGCTAGAGCAGTCTTTCCAGCGTCAAAACTCCGGCCATTTGAGGATTGATATTCATCCCTTAAACGCCCGCGCCTCCTCTTGGGCATTGTACAAAAGATGAAACTCTAGACTTGGACAGTCTCAATACCCTTTGGATTTCCCATTTCCTTAAAGAACAAGAAATAACCCCGATCCTCTGATCAGTGCCAAAGCACCACAATACCTTTAATCAGTCCCTTCATAAGAACTGATTTTCTCTTTATCCAACATACTGGACCTGTCACTAAACTGAAGCAGTTAGCAGCACTTTAGCCTCCTCTTAGGCTTTGTATAATGATCCTTCCCTCAGGAAAGTTAGCCTTCCTTTGGGATTTGTACAATGATTCTCCCCAGCGGAGCTAACCTTTTCAGACTCTCTTGTTGAGTCACCCATTTTTAGCCTTCATCTCGGGCTTTGTACGAGATACCAAAAAACTCTCTTGTTGAGTATAAAAAGACTCTCTTGTTGAGTCAAAACCCATTTTCAGCCTCTATCTCGGGCTTCGTACGAGATACAAAAACACTCTCTTGTTGAGTATAAAAGACTCTCTTGTTGAGTCAAAACACTTTTAGCCTCCGTCTTGGGCTTTGTACAAGACACATACAAAAACACTCTCTTGTTGAGTATAAAAGACTCTTGTTGAGTCAAACCTTTTAGCCTCCATCTCGGGCTTTGTACGAGATACCAAAAAACTCTCTTGTTGAGTATAAAAAGACTCTCTTGTTGAGTCAAAACCCATTTTCAGCCTCCATCTTGGGCTTCGTACGAGATGCAAAAACACTCTCTTGTTGAGTATAAAAGACTCTCTTGTTGAGTCAAAACACTTTTAGCCTCCGTCTTGGGCTTCGTACAAGACACATACAAAAGCACTCTCTTGTTGAGTATAAAAGACTCTCTTGATGAGTCAAACCTTTTAGCCTCCACCTCGGGCTTCGTACGAGATAGCAAATCACTCTCTTGTTGAGTATAAAAGACCCTCTTGTTGAGTCAACCCTTTTAGCCTCTCTCTCGGGCTTCGTATGAGATACATAAAAACTCCCTCTTGTTGGGTCAATAGCCTCCTCTTAGGCTTTAAAGATAACCCCAGTTGAGTCAATCAACCTTTTAGCATCAAAGTTGTGCCTTGCTCATAGCACACAACTCCTTTCCCTTCATCTAATTGCTGTAAGCGGCAAGCCTCTGGATTATTTACATCCACGCCACTGCCCCTCTTTTAGCATGAGAAATTCCTAAGGAAAGATAGCACTGCTCTACCCTGAGTTAAAGTTTTCTCCTTCAGGTTAAAAATCCCCTATAAAGGAAATTATGGCATTGTTGGATTCACATATCCCAGTTAAAGTAATTCTCCTTTATAATCAGTCACCCAACAGTTGGGACAAACAGACCAAATACTCCCCTTTAGAGATGACAAATTCTCTCTAAAGTCAAAACCCTCTAGCTTCATATCTTGGGCTTCGAACAAGATACAAATAGACCATTCAGCTTCACGTCTTAGGCTTTGAACAAGATACAAACCCCCTTTAGCTTCACTTCTTGGGCTTTGAACAAGACACCAAAACAACCATTTTCCTCCCATAGAATAGGAGGAACTACGATCGCTCTGATTTCCCTGTTTCGTCAAACGGGAATACGTAGGCATAAGATTGAAAAATCTTAGCGAGCACACTAATCAAAAACCCAAAATCCCATACATCAATCGAAAAGCATCAGTCCTAACATCCTACCAATAGTCTAGACCCCGTGTTCTCAACAACATAACCTATGAGAGACCCACAATCTTTGTAGCATCTGTAAACCAACAGTCATCTATTTAAACTCAGTATGCAAGCAGGGTTAATTGGAGACATCTATTTCCCTTCCTTCATCAGCTTCAATAGGATAAAAAATGAATCGAGCTGTAGTACCCCAAAGCGATAGTGCTTCGCAACCACACATAAAACTCGCGCTACACTAGGAAGAATAATTCACTATCAGTAGTATAGTTTTATGTAAACAACGTTAGGTTTACAGAAAGCACCCACGCTAACCTATCACTACCCAATGAAGACTTTATCATTAGAAGTCACATCTAATTGATAAGAGAAACTCATCTTACTCCCTAAATCACAACCTGTGATTATCTAACAGTTAATACCTCATAACTGTATCATCCCTATTGAAAGACACCCCTTCCAATACAAAGTTCAGTTAAGCATCCTTGACTAACAAGTTAACTTGGATTTGCTTTAAAGCTTCATCCAAGAACAATATCAGATTCATTACCTACGGGTTTCTGAATCTATACAAGTGCATATGTCTACCACACTGCATCAAATCGATACAGAGGGAGACTTACAAGAAAGCCTACGACTCTCAAAACCCTAAACCCTATTTTCTACTTTACAAAAATGTTACAATAGGTTCAGTTGCTCAGTCCTAGGTCTTGGTCTTCTTTTATACTCTTCTGCTTCCTTGGGCTTCGATTCTTCTGTTTATTGGCCCCTTGATCCACTGCTATAATCATTCCTTGATTCTTACACCAGATTTAGAACCTGTTATATTTGTCAAGTCAGAATGTCAGGACATTGTCTTCGACATCTTTTTCTGCAGCATTCTTCATTTAGTTTTAACCAAAATTTATTCAAACCTAAGGAGCTTTCAATCTCCCCATTTTGACAAATTTTGGCTAAAACTTTATTTTGGACAATAAACCCAAGGTGCTCCTAACGTCTCTTCACCCTCAGTGACGGTTATGATTGGAATACTGATGTGACTCCAATCATGTTGATGATACATTCCCCTTTTCCCATGAATCGATAATTCCTCACCTGGGGGAAGAATTTTTCCATTGAAGCAACCAAACACCAACCTCGGTAACTCAGAACACAGGACACGGCAGTGTTCATAACTCAGATCACAGGACACGAAAGAAGGACTCAGAACATATGAGGAAAAACTTGAGGCTTAGTCAGAATGTCAGAACATTCTGTCTAACATCCTTGCAAACTAACTGCAAGGATAGACTCAACCCTTGTACTTTTCTCTCCCTTTTTAGCCAAAAATTGACAAACATGTCCAAGACAGACTCATACCCAAACTGAGGAAATCCACAACCGAACAAACCCCATGAAAATTCAGCACAACAGAAAAGACAACCTGTGACAAGATGACGACTAGAAAACCCTTTTATATACAAGGGCGTTTCTCTTAGGATGTAACGAACCATTGGAAGTAACACATGTCTATTCAATGTGAGCATTAAATGATATTGTGTATTTTCAGAGACAAAAGTGCACTGGCCAAACCACATTTGACTATTTCTTCTTTTTAACAAGTACCATTCAAGGAATGCGCATTTTCCAAAACACATGTTTAACACGCGTTCCCTAAGACACAAATTCTCCACCGTCCAAAATAATTAAGTGTACAACCTAACCAATGTTCTGACATCTTGTCAGACTTTGTATAGTCCCTCTTGTAGCATCTATTTAATCCTTTTCAACCAGAAGACCAAGATTAACTGACCAAGATGTTACGACACTTCTTCAAACATCTCTCAGTTTGCAGCGAAAACTCCCAGATACTTGTACCATTAGAGCAATGTCACGACATCTCGTTTGACATATCAACCTCACCTGAGGCAATCTATCACAAACTGCTTGAAACCACAAACAATCTTGATAAATAATCTTCACTTTTGTAGTAATACATCTTAGATCAAGGAGCAACTCCCCCTATCTAAGATAACCAGTGCTTCTCCAATGAGCACTTATGTAGATGAATGGAAAACATAAGATGCATCTTCATGTCTTCAAGAGAACACCCTCTGTTCAATACACCTGCTGAATGCATTCACCTACTGCTTGACCCTCAAGCAAACCATGTACCACACCAGTACATTAATCAGATAGAATTTTCCCCCTATCTTTCTCAACAGATGCTTCTTCAGCAAGAACCACCCAAAATCACCACATGATATCCCATGACAACTTCATGATCATATAGTGAGAGTACCAGGAACGCATCCTTGTACCATAACTAACAAACTCTTGGATTGAGACCAAAGCTCCATTGATCCCTCTCGTCCAGAAACCATCTATACACCACATGAACTCCTCCTGAATTCTCATGTATATATCTCCTTGTTCCCTGAGATACAACCAAATTGAATCTGGAATAATTCACACTCCTCAAAGAGACACACAGGGCCCCTTAGTTTGCTAGCTCGCCCAGATAATCTTTATACTTGAAGGACATCAAACACATGCTCCAGAAATCTTCAGCCCATTTGCTCCACAAGCACTCAACTGATCCACTTTTAGCATGTCCCATTCACATCAAACTTCCAAGACAATCCTTTATCCATCATTCTCCCGTATGTCAAGATAAATACTTCTTAGATAAGATGTGAGTGTCAAGTTCTACACTCAGAACTTAGCATCCTATTCCAAGGATAGCCAACCCAGAAAATGTTCTAACATCAGTTAGGACATTCTTCACATATCACAGACACCAATTAACATAGTTCTTGATATGCTCCACCACTGGACTTACTACCTGCATAGTAATCCAACTGAATATCTTCAAACAACACTGCGCCACTAGCTTGATCAACAAGAACTTCAGATAACCAAGAGAGAAATAAACTCTCATCCACCAAAAGAAGGTAATCTTCATAAACTGAGAACTTCTGCCACAAGCTCCAAGATAGAAATGAATCAATACCTTCTCAAGTCTTCAACCAACCACCCTTCTTCCCATGAGTAATTTGTTCAAAGACACTCCTTAAGAATAATTAAATGCCACTGTTTGATTATCTTGATTCCACATATGAGAACACCCAAATCCCACTTTTGATTGCCTCATCCTTCTTCAGAACTCCCACAAGATACACTGATCCACCAATGAAATATGATCTTCAAGTTGCACGAACTACTTGCTCCATAGCAAGACATCTTGGATCCACCAAGCCTTAGACATGTAACATCTTCTCCATCCACAGCTCTCGCAAACTGCATGAGATAGACCTTTCTGAAACATCCATAACTTTCATTCTCCTGTAGATCACCTTATCTTAAGCTGATGTGACACATCACCAGCTGAGACTCTAATGTTAAGCTTGATGTCAGAACATTCTGATACGACATCCAGCTGCTGAATTTAGCTCCTCCTTCTACCACTTAGAAGAACCTCCTCCCTATTACAGTACAAGAGTTCCATGCTCTCATAAACTTGATTCAACAACCAAGTTTGAGTAGACAACCTTCATCCTGCTTAAACTTATCACAGGTACTTCATACAAGCTCACACCTTGATGAATATCTGCTTTGAAACTCCAAAGAACTCACACCTGCCACATCTGAATCTTCAGAAGAGGAAGTAGTTGTAGATTACACCATAGCCATACCAAAGAATGCCATTTTCCTTAGTAGAGAAATCTATAGAAAGTCAGAGATAACTGCCACTTAACCTTGACCTCCAAAATGAACAAGATCCCATGCTCCTAAGTACCTATATTAGAAATAAACTGATCCAAGATGTGCCATCACCAGCACTCCATTCTGGACAAGCCTCTTGCCAGGACACTTTCCAGATAAACACCAAATGCTTCTAGTAACAAATTAAACACACCTGCTGCACTCTAATACTCCTAGATCAGAAATAAACTGATCCAAGAACTATCCATCAATATTATGATGTCTTCTTCTTCATCTTCCATATCACCATTGTCTAGACCAGTTTCTTACCAAGAAACTCTCCAGAGATCAGATGCTTCTGCCACACCATACTGAATCAGATTCTTAGGTCAACACCTAAGAGAAATAGATCGAAAAGCTTATGCAGTACCCCTTCCATGATTTTGCACAAACCAGATGAAGAGATGTTCTAACATCGTGTTGGACATCAACAATCTTGAACTCCACATACAAGGATAATCAATTAAATACTTGTGAGTAACACAAATAACAATTAATCTTAAATCCTTGTTTAATTATCCTGTTTCACTGTTGAAGCAACACTCCACCAGATCACTTTATGAACACTTATCAAGTATTCAATCTTTTGCAAGTATCTTCTTTGACACACAACTTGTTAAGATACCAAGGCTTCCACCCTTGACTCAAGTAACTAAGATTCTCTCTGAACGAATCCACTTTACCTCAACAGTTTTGAAAACTCCATTCATATTGGATCCTCCCTTAGGATTAGGAGAGATGAATCCTTCCTTGCTGTTTTGGATGGTAAAAATAAATCACCTCCACTTTCTTTAGGTTTGTGTTTCACAGAAACACCTTCTAGTCAGAAGAAAAACTAAAATACTACAGATGCACGACTGAGACGCCTTTATGAGTGAACTTGAGATCATTCTCAAGTATCTTTGACAACTTAGCCGATCAATAATTTATCAAACTCCTAGACCAAGAACTTGATAAACCTAAACTCAACTCCCATTCTCTTCAACTGACTTCAAACTGCACCATGGAACCAGGCTTCCAAGTACCAAGTCACCATAACAGACATCTTCCAACAACTCCCTTCACTTCATCGCTCCCGACTCTAGAATAAAAAGATGCAGATATCTTCTAATATAGAGGCCGACGATTGAGATCTTCCACCATCTGTCTTCAGCAACAACTCCAGAATCCCATAATTCTAAAGCTCTTCCATCAGAAACATATGTAGCGGAACCACCAAGGAACAAATTTTGCTTGCTCTAATAAGATGTCAGAACATCTTATAAGACACCTCAACGGAAGAACTAGCCACTTCTCCTGCAGTTGTTGTAAAACCTCCTCAGCAACTTGAACAACCACCGGGTCGTTACCTTCAATTCAGAACATCCATCCCATCCATTAATACCCTTGAGTATGTTTGAGTTGATTAATCTGATCTTCAAAACTCCTCCTTATTTAAATGCCGGAAAGTATCTCCCAAAGATCTCATCCTGAAACAGACAGGATACCTGCTCTGATACCAATTGAAATTTTGGCATTGCAGGCAGCAGATGTCCTAACACATGTCAAGACATTGTTCTGCATAAACATTTAAACAAAGAACAGAACAACAGACTGATACCTTGAATATCAGAACTGCAGAATCACAGATGTTATGACATCTGTTCCAACATGTTAATCAAAGTTGAACTGTAAATTACAGAATGATAAACAATACAGAATATGATGACCCAGTTCGGTGCAACTCACCTACATCTAGGGGATATCAATCCAGGAAGAAGAATTCATTATCAGTATTATAGTTTTATGTAAATAACCTCAGGTTTACAGAAAGCACCCACGCTAACCTATCACTACCCAATAAAGACTTTATCATTAAAAGTCGCATCTAATTGATAAGAGAAACCCATTTCACTCCCTAAATCATAACCTATGATTATCTAACAGTTAATACCTCATAAATGTATCATCCCTATTGAAAGACACCTCTTCCAATACAAAGTTCAATCAAGCATCCTTGACTAACAAGTTAACTTGGATTTGCTTCAAAGCTTCATCCAAGAACAATATCAGATTCATTACCCACGAGTTTCTGAATCTATACAAGTACCTATGTCTACCACACTGCATCAAATCGAGACAGAGGGATACTTACAAGAAAGCCTATGACTCTCAAAACCATAAACCCTATTTTCTACTTTACAAAAGTGTTACAATAGGTTCAGTTGCTTAGTCCTAGGTCTTGGTCTTCTTTTATACTCTTTTGCTTCCTTGGGCTTCGATTCTTCTGTTTATTGCCCCCTTGATCCACTGCTGTAATCATTCCTTGATTCTTGCACCAGATTTAGAACCTGTTATATTTGTCACGTCAGAATGTAAGGACATTGTCTTCGACATCTTTTTCTGCAGCATTCTTCATTTAGTTTTAACCAAAATTTAGTCAAACCTCAGGAGCTTTCAGATTCTTTCTTTCTAGTTTCCTCCGAAACAATTGCTCTTCTGTGTCTGAATTAGAGTCTGCTTCATCTTTCGAAGGAATCTTCTCATCAAAAATTCTAACTCTAGCCATCAGTGCTATATTAGCTTGCATTTCTTCTAAGTCGTCTTCAGAGGAATCATCCCATGTTGATATCTTCTCTTTCTTCTTACTTTTCAAGGCTTTTTTCTTAAGTTTGTCCTTCTTGAGGTTAGGACACTTAATCTTGTAATGAACTGGCTCATTATACTCATAGCAGGTGACTTCTTTACTTCCAGAAGTAAACTTGAATCTATCATTGGTTCATTTAGCCCCTTTGAATTTGTTGCTATAATTCTTCTTCCAGAGACGATTAACCCTTCTGGACATTAGTGACAGTGCATCTTCATCTTTATCAGAATTTTCTTTTGAGATCTTGATCTCTTCAGCTAGAAGAGCTATGATTGTCTCAATTTTTTTGTCAGTTTTGAGCGTGACAAATTTTCCTCTCTTATAAGGTTCATCTTGTTCTAGCTCAATCTCATGATTTCTCAAAGAACTCATCAGTTCCTCTATATAAGTGTTGTTTAGATCTTTTGCAAGCTTGAAAGCAATCACCATAGGCTTCCATTTGGGTGGCAAGCTTCTGATGCTTTTCTTAACGCGACCTGACATTAAGTAACATTGTTCAGAACCCTAAGTTCTACAACCGAGGTTTGAAATCTTGAGAACATGATCTCAGCAGTTTTATCTTCCTCCATCTTGAAGACTTCATATTTTTGAATAGAGGCTAGAGCCTTGGTCTCCTTAATCTTGATTTTTTTCTTCAAGAGTCATTATGAGAAAGTCTATTAGATTTGGTTGAGTCTCTATTTGTGATCTTCTTATACTCATTATAAGAAATAGCATTCAGCAAGATAATTCTTGCTTTATGGTGATTCTTATAATCCTCTTTCTGTTGATCATACAAAGTTCTACTATTAAGCTTCTTGCCACCATCATTAGTGGAATATACGTAGCCATCAACAACCATATCGAAATATCAATATCAAGAATTAGAAAGAAACTTTCTAGTCAATCTTTCCAGTATTCAAACTATTCATCAACAAGGATGAGAGATTTAGCATTGGTTGTCTCTATTATTTTAAACTGGAGCAACGGACAATGGTGTAGGATTAACCATAGTGTTTCTAAAAACTCGTCTGGGTATTTATCTGACAAGGTTAAGTGTTTGATAACTATCAATCCCAGAACCAGCGCTCTGATGTTAATTGAAGGCGCAAGAAACACAAGAAAGGGGGGTTTGAATTGGGTTGCTTCAATTATGATCTTATTAAACTTACAAGTCCAAAGTTAATAAGTGAATAAAAATAAATAAACATAATTATTTTTATTTCGGTTCCTTGTTAACTAAGTTACTCCAGCCCACCCGCCAAGGTGATTTCGCCTTCAATAAGGACTTAATCCACTTATCTTGAAAGATTACAAACAATTCGTTCAATTGTTTAGAAAAACACCTTATCCCTCTCAAGTATACAGACTAACATTTAGTCACTTGAGGAAACATAAATCTAAAGTGATTACAGAACCCTCAACAAGTCTAACTAACCTTGTTACAAACCACAATGGACAACTACCACTGTCTTCTTGAGACTTCTGACTAAACTCTAGTCTTTCAAGGAATTATCAACAACTGTGATTACAAGTGTGGATACAAGAATGCTTCTACATAAGCAGATTACACAAAGTTTAAGCACAATAACACAGCAGAGTTTAATTTGGAGAAGACGAAGAGGCTTCAGGTAACCTTCAATCTCGCTACTCCTACACTCTTCAATTATTTCCTCTTCTTTTTCAAATCTTCTTTAGACTGTAGGAATTGTAGTTGTTTTGGTTGTTATGTGCTTGATGTTGCTTGCGCGTGAGAGTGCAGAGATTTATGGTGCTTAGAAGCTTATGCTAAACTGTTTAGAGATTTAGATGTTGAAGCCCTAACAACTGTGGTGATTGGAGCGTGTAGTGAGTGTGAGGAAGATGGAGAGAGATTCTGATAGAGTGTGATGAAGAGTTGTGAATTTCTATGATAATGATTGAATTCTGAATTTGTAATAATTTCTTGATTATATAGGAGTTATTTTGTAACTATTTTGGGTAACTTGGGCACTTGCAGTTATGGCAGTGTTTAATTCTGTTAACTTGCTCAGTGAAAGTTGGTTATCCACTTAACTCCGTTAGACTTTCTGTTAATGTTATTTATGGATGGATTTTATAGCATGTTAGAATCTGTTAAGTGTTTGTTATGAGTTAATGGAATGATGTTCTATGAATGTAAGAAGGTTAAGTTCTGTTAGTGTGTTGAACCATTGCCTTCAATCTGTTAAGTTGCTATGCATTCAAGTAGTTAAGGCTTGGATTGAATTTATGTTATGTTGAAAACAGTTATAGTGAGTAGATTAGTGAATGTTAGTAGGCTAGTTATGGTTATTGAACTGAACTACTATGTGCAATGATCGTGTATTTAATGTTATATGCATTAGAGCTGAAATGTTGTTGCTACTATCATAGAACAAATTGCGCAGATTTAACCAGTTACATACACCATGTAGAAAAATAGTTGGTATGAGGTGTTGATAAGCAGGTGTAATCAGTTACATGCAATTGTGTAACCGGTTACCAACATAAAAACTTGTGTTTTTTGGTTATTTTGGATGATTGACTTGATGCACATTGTGTTTTTTGTCGGATGCAGGGTTACTGTACATGGGTTAATCTCAAGCATATCATACATTTGGTTGATGGTCATGAAGTATGGAGTTTGAGGAAGCAAAGCCTGATATCAAGGCTACATGGAAGCTTTGAAGAACTAGATGCACCACAAGGAGATGAATTGTGTAAGAAATAGTAGGATTTAGGGTTAGGGACTTGTGGTTGACTTTGGTCAACTAATTGACTAAAAAGTCAACAGTTGACCAAAGTCAACTGTAGGTCAAAAGTGTATTTTTTTTAGGTTTTGATTTTGTATCTTTTGTTATGTAATGTGGATCTTGATGACTTGTAATAAAGATGATTTTCTTGGAATGAACTTATGTGTATGGCTTGATTCCTAAGAAGAATAATTCCCCTCCAAAATTGTGTTTGGACATTTGATTTTGTGTTGATCTTTGTAAAATAACCTTGGCCTTTGAAAATTGAACATGAACTTTCTATGAACTGTAATGTCTATCCTTGCATCCAGATCAAGCAACTTAAAGGATTAGTGTAATGAATACACCCATAAAGAGATTAGGTTAATCTTGCAATCAAAGCCAATGCCCAAGTGCAATTCATAGTAAGCAAACCATAGTCCCAAAATAGGATCCCATGAAGCTTAATCCCATAAAAATGGTCATCATTAGTCAATGTAGCATCAGTGTACCATGGGCTTGATTCTCATTAAAAGAAACATATCTAATGCTTGTACCATGAACACCTACCTTTGAATCAATGGTGCTTATCTAAAATGCAACTGTAAATGAATGATTATGTCATGAATATGCAGATGAGCTTAGGGTCAAAAGTCAGATGAAAAACAGAAATAAGGTAGGGAAAATTTTGGGGTATGAATACTAAAAACCCAGAAAGCGATGGTAGATAATGTTGTTGTGTGGGTGGATTATGAGATGTTGGACACTATTTATGCCTTTGTTAGTGAAGGTGGCCTAGACTATGCTTTTACTGAAGTGGTCCCCTCTAAGACTAAGGAGTTCTTCCTACCGAAGACAATAAGAGGATTTGTAGCAAGTATGATGGACGTGTCATCCTTTTCACGAATGTCTGTTTTCTTTGATATGTTTATGTCTCCCTTTCAATGACTTTGAACCACCTTTATACCAAAAAAATTCAGTACTTGTTTGAATACAAGAAATGAGTTCCATCTCTAATAGTCTTCTTCCACCTTTTTAAAGCTCAATTGAGTTCTACTAATTTAGCCCGAGGACAGTGTCTGATCTCCCTCAATGAGAGTAATTAGATGTTTGAGGTTTATTTAGAGAGCGTGGAGAAATTAAAGGATTGGTACTACTTGATTATCCCCTTTAACGAGGTGGCACGTATATACATATCTAATTACTGCCGTAAAGGGAAAAAAAAGGGAGGATAAGGTAACAAGTTTGAAGCTGCAAATGGGGGTTAAAAGCTTGAGCTTGAGAAAATTGAAAAACAAGTATGTTATGTGATTGAGGGGCTCTGAGGGTTTTTTTTGTTTGAAAGCTTGTGAGACGAAGAGATGTGAAAGCATATACTAATTTCCTTATAGTTGACAAAAACAAACCGCGTGATAAATATATTAAATATTATTAAAAATAATAAGTTCATCTTCTTTGATAAAATTTCCAGCTCTGATAGTGTCATTCTCCATATTGTATTTATTCCTACCATTTAAAATTTTGATGATATTTTTCCTACCATTTAAAATTTTGATAATATTTTTCCTACCATTTAAAATTTTGACGATATTTTTCATATTATGAAAATAGTAATACTTAATCTAATAGGAAATTTTTAAAATGTTGCATTGATTCTAGAATGTTGTTTTCCTTGCCCTTGGAATGCTTGGATACTCATGCAAAGATAATTTGTTCCATTGTAGTATTAGAAATGTGTAGTAAGGTGGTGAGATGATGTTTTGGTATGGTGGAGTAAGCTTTGGTACAGTGTAGTAGGGGTGGACCTATGGTGTTAGCACTTCAACATCAAGTCAGTTATTGAGTGAAAAGTCAAATAAGAGTCAGAATGAATTGAATACCTAAAATGACATGAGTTGATCTTTATATATTATGGACGTTTAAAATCACTTGTGTGTGATTCGGCGTCTTGTGTGAATGGACGTTATTCAATTAAATAACAAACGTGCGAGATGTGACAGAAGGTGTAATCATGTATACTCGCCAAAGATGAGGGTGGATTTGTTCTGCGCACTTTCCCCTTCAACATTTTTTATTTGATCTTCTTTGTGGGCCTTGTAAATTACCAAAAACAATTTCCCCCTAAGTCTTTGTTCCTACGTCTTAGAGAGAGGACTTTAATAAGTTTGTCTTCAGTCCGTGCATAAAGTAGCAAAAGAGTATTGATGGGATATTGATGTCTTTAGGGAAATGATCATTAAACTCCTTCCTCGTCATTATCAATGTTTTGCATATGCATCTCGACACATGCCTCTATATCTGATGATAATGATTCTTTATAGTACTATGGATTTTGAGTGCTCTTGAATAGTGTGTGTGATGAAATTTCGATCATTGGTGTTGCGACTCACACTTCCCAGAGCCGAGGATCACATGGTCACCTTCTTTGGGGAATATATATATATATGTAATTTTGGGGTTACCATATACTTTTTTTTGCTATTCGTGACTTTTTGGAAGCTCTTCTCTCATCTATGGAATTTTCTTTAATGTCCTTTCACTAATTGAGTTCAACTTCTTAAGTTATTGTCTAAGTCTGAACTTTTTTCTTTTTGCATGTGCTTACTTTATTGGGGTTTTGGAAGAGGAGATCTATGGGTTTTAGTTCTCTTTGCCTTGTGCATTGGTGGCTTCTTTTTCTATCAACGAGCTTTGGTGGGGTGGGTCGTGGAGTTTGTCTTTATGCGTTAACAACAGTTTTTGACATGGACAACTTTTAACTTAAAATCTGGAAAGCGGCGATAGATAACTCTGTTGTTTGTGTGGGTGGATGATAAGACATTGGACATTGTTTTCGCCTTCGTTGATGAAGGTAGCCAAGACTACGCTTTTACTGAAGTGGTCCCCTATGAAATTCTGGCATAGCAGACAGAAGATGTCCTAACACATGTCACGGCATTGTTTTCTGCATAACATTAAAATAAGGGCAGAACAAAAAAGTTGATACATTGAATATCAGTAATAGATTCACAATAGATGTTTTAACATTTGTTACGACATGTTAATCAATACTGAACTGTAAATTGCAGAATGATAAACAACACAGAATATGATGACCCAATTCGGTGCAAATCACCTACATCTGGGGCTACCAAGCCAAGAATAAAAATCCACTATCAGTAGCATAGTTTTATGTAAACAACCTCTCATTTACAGTAAACAACCTCTGGTTTACCTATCACTGCCCAATGAAAACTTTATCATTAGAAGACACATCTAATTGATAAGAGAAATCCATCTCACTCCCTAAATCACAACCTGTGATATCTAATAGTTATAATCACAATAATTGTATCATCCTACTTGAAATAATCCTCTTTTAATGCAAAGTTAAGCCAAGCTACCTTGACTAACAATCCTACTCGGATTCTATTGGATTTGCTTCAAAGCTTCATCCAAGAACAATATACAATTCATTACCTAAAGGTTTCTAAACTGTATAAACATCTATGTCTGCCACGGTGTATCAAACTTCTACTTTACAAAAGTATTACATAACGATTCTAAAGTCTATATTTATCCTAGGTCTTGGTCTTCTTTTATAGTCTTCTGTCTTGGGCTTCAGATCTTCTGTCCTCGATCCACTACAAACCGAGCCTTGAATCTTGGAACATAATTAAAACAACATGTTTTATTTGTCCAGATGTCGAGTCTTCATTCTAGGACATTTAATTCGACATCTTTTTTTTCTGGCAGAATTCTTCATATTTGATCATCTTGTTCTTCATCAAGTTTTAACCAAAATTTAGTCAAACCACACGAGCTTTCAATCTCCCCCTTTTGACAAACTTTGGCTAAAACTCCTTTCGCACAATAAACCCAGGGTGAGTCAAGAAAGAAAGTTGAGACTCCTAAAGAAGCAAGAAGGAAGTCTGAAAGGGTTGATCAAGGAACATTCCCTTCAAACACACTCCCCTTCTAGAAAGCTTCCCCTTACCCATGAAACTATACTTCCTTACCTGGGTAACTCAGAACACAAGGCACGACTGTGTTCATAACTCAGATCACAGGACACAAGGGAAGAACTCTGAATAGAAGTGAAACCTAAGACTCAGACAGAATGTAAAAACATTATATCCAACATCCTTGCAAACCAACTTCAAGGACAGACTCAACCCTTGTACTTTTCTCCCCCCCCCCCCCCTTTTTTAGCCAAAAATTGACAAACATGTCCAAGACAGACCCATACCCAAACTGAACAAACCCAAAGGCGGATAAATCCCATGAGAACACAGCACAACAAAAAAGAAAAACTGAGACAAGTCGAAGCCAAGAACCCCATTTATATACTCGAGCGTTTTCCTTAGGATGTAACGAACCATTGAAAATAACAAAGGTCAATTCAATAAGAACATTAAATGAGGAATGAAACTTACCAAAAACAATGTCCACCGACCAAAACATTTTTGACTGTTTCTTCTTTTAAGTGGAACCGTCCAAAGAATGTACATGTCTCAAGACACATGTTTACCACGCCTTCTCTAAGACACACTCTCCACCGTCCAAGACAATCAACTTGGAAACAACCACACGTCTTAAACAATGTACTGACACCTTGTCAGACTTTGTTTAGTCCCTCTTGTAAATTCTGAAGCATAATCATAATGCCCTTCAATGAGCCTCAAGAATACTCCTTTCAACCAGAAGAAAGAGAATAATTGACCAAGATGTTAAGACATTTCTTCAGACATCTTCCAGTTAGCAACAAAGACTCCCAAGAGCCTTAGCTGATTCTGCAGAGAAAAAATAAATTCTCCCAGAACCAGGCAATGACTCTCAGGACACTCCCAAGAAGCTTGAACAACTCTGATTCAATCCATTGATACCCAATGATAGAACCAAAATCAACTTGTCAAGTCCACCCAGAACTATACCAGTAACACAATGTCATGACATCTCATCTAACATTACACCCTCACCAGAGGTATTCTATCACAGACTGCTTGAAACCACAAACAATCTTGATAAACAACTGCACTATTGTAGCAACATATCCCAGACAGAAGACCAACTCCCCGTATCAAGGATAACCAGTGCTCCTCTGCAAGAAGAACACCTTAAAGTGAATGGAAAACATAAGACTCATCTTCATGTCTTCAAAAGCTCACTCTTTGTCCAACACACCTGCTGATCGCATTCACTCACGGCTTGATCCACAAGAAATCTATGTACCACACTAGTACACCCAACAGACAAAAGTTCTACCCTATCTTTCATAAATGATGCTCCTTCCAACTAGAAACACCCAGAATCACCACATGATATCACATGACAAACTTCATGATCATATAGTGAGAGAGTACCAGGATCACATCCTTGTACCACAACTAATAAACTTTTGGATTGAGATCAAAATCACCATTGATCCCTCCCATCTAGAAATCATCCATACCCTGTACAAATCCACCTTGAATTTTACAGCCATAGATATCTTGGTTCCTTGAGAATAAATCCAATTGAATATGGAATGCTTCACATTCCTCAAAGAGACATACAGAATCTCCTAGTTTGTCAGCTAGTTCAGATGTCATTCACATTTGAAAGACATCAAATACATGCTCTAGAAATCCTCAGCTTACTTGTTATACAAGCACCAAACTGATCCACTTCTTTCTAGAGTTACTTGCAGTAGAAGAAACCACCTCTCCATAAGCATTCTGACCTCAACAAGAGTCAGACTACCAGATAAACACCCCATGATTCAAGACAGTCTTCACTTCATCATTCTCCCGTATGATAAGTTAGAACACTTCTTATTCAACTGGTGAATATCAACTTCCACAATCTGAACTCCAAGTTCAGAAAACATGATGATGTTCTAACATCAGTTAGGACATCCAGATCATATCATAGACACCATACACTATGGTTCTTGATACAATTACCACTGGACTTACTATCTGCATAGTAATCCAACTGAAGGTCTTCAGAGAACACATCTTCTACCAGCTTGATCATCAAGAACTTCAGAAAACTGTAGAGAGAAATAAACTCTCATACTTCCACCAATGCAAACACCTCAAGAGAACAACCAGCTCCTCCTTTAGTCTTCAAACAACCTCCCTTCTCCACAAAGGTAGTTTGTTCTTGGATTCAAGTGGCTATGGTTAAACACACCCAAGAGTCACAGCTTCCTCCAGATCTCCATCCAAGAATCTGGGTCTTCAGCAAGACATCTTAGATACACTAAGACTATGAAATGTAGCCACTACTAGCTTCTACAATTCACATACATTGCATAGGCTTTTTGCAGGATCCATTCCAGTCATATCATCTTCTCTCAAGATAATATACTTCCACTGTAGTTAGATCCCACTGAGGAAATAATCTGATGATAGCCCTGATGTCATGACATCTGACATCAATGTCAAGACTTACAGCTGATGAGCTCAAGTCTTTCTGATACTGTCTTGACCAACTCCCCCTCAGACATACCATCTTGAGAAACTTCTCCACTTCTACATAACAAGAGTTTCATGCTCTCATAGGCTTGATTGACATATCAAGTTTGAGTAGACAACCTCCATCCTGTGTTAATGGTCCACAACCAGTCTTAAGACCAGACACCTTGAAGAGCATCAGCTTCAAAACCTCATCCTCAGAAGAACCAAACATGCCAAGGCATGATTCTTTAAGAAAGAGTACTCAACAGCTACAAGAAATCCGCCTTTCTTCACGATGTCAGAGATACGGTCCTCCATGTTGAAATGAATCACATGCTCTCAGCAGCTCCATTCCAATTCACCTAGATCAGAAATAAACTGATCCAAGCCATCTTCCTCAAGAATAAGAAGTCTTCATCTTCACTTCCAACAGCACCATATTCTAGATAAGCTTTCTGCCACGAAACTTCCTAGTCAGATTATGTGCCTCTACAGATCCAATTAGAAGAAGGTTCCCAACACTTCATGTCAACACACAAAGGTTTGGTTCCCAGAGCATAAGCTACTCCCCTTCCTTGTTCTAGATATTCACTCCTTGAATCAACAAGATTTTGTACAATCTCTGCTGATGGACAGTTTCAACATCTGGTTGAACATCAAACCCTTGTAGAACCCCAAATAGATCAAAGGACTGGATACTTAAACATTGATGATGCAACAACTGATGAGACATCTAAGCTTTATTTTCCTTGATCATCAACTAAGGATAATTCATTAAATACTTGTGAACATCACAAATAGCAATGAATCTTAAATCCTTATAAGAAACTCTTCTTGGATCATCCACCTGATATCAGTCCCTAAGCAGTTGCAACGAGAAATGTTGCACCTCCCGAACTCCAGTAATCTTGAGCTTCAAGAACATGGATAATCAATTAAATACTTATGCACTCTACAAATAGCAATTGATCTTGAATCCTTGTTCAGTACCTCATACATCCATGAGATATCAACACTTTAGGAATACCAATCAAGTATTCTTTAGTGTAGGTACCTTATGTACCAAGCAGAATGTTGAGACATCAAGTCTGACACCCTTGACCTAGCTGGTACAAAGTTTTGCTTCTTCCTTGAGATGAACCACTTCAACTGATCTGAAGAAGTACTACCTTGCACGACATGGAAGGTGAAAATAAATCACCCCTAAATTTTTCTGGTTGATGATCCTCAGAACCAACCTTGATCTAGAGAAGCAACCATAGTCCTCCAGAACACCAAGGAAATAGAACAGTCCTCATGACTAGAGATGCCTTTATGAGTGAACTTGAGATAATTCTCAAGTGTCTTTGGCAACTTTATCATGACAATGGGTATTCACCAGTTTCATAAACCAAGAAATTGATAACCTAGACTTCTCCTTTTCTGACTTCAAAATACTTGAAGGAACCAACCTTCCAAGTACCAAGACATCAGCGGCAAACAACAACAAACAACTCTCTCCATTCCATTACTCCCTGCTGGAATGGCTAGAACTTTAATAGATGCTGACACCTTTATTAACAGAGTCTTCAATATAGCTTTACCAAAGTCTTTTCATCAGAAACATATGCAGTGGAACACCAACACATCTTTAACAGACTCCAGTTAAGATGTCTAGACATCTTAGAGGACACCTAGCAGAAAAGAACTTCTTCACCAGCAGCGGCTGGAGAAACTTCACAAAAGCAAGAAACAACCAACATAAGTTGTCATCCTTGATCTAATACCGATCATTCTAGATATCTAATGAATGGTCTGATCGCACACACACCTTGTTTAAATAGCAGAAAGTATCTCCCAAGATCTCATCCAGAAACAGACAGGATGCCTGCTCTAATACCAATTGAAATTTTGGCATAGCAGATAGCAGATGTCCTAACAAATGTCACGACATTGTTTTCTACATAACATTAAAACAAGGGTAGAACAAACAAGCTGATACATTAAATATCAGCAACAGATTCACAACAGATGTTTCAACATCTGTTACGACATGTTAATTAATACTAAACTATAAATTGCAGAATGATAAACAACACAGAATATGATGACCCAGTTCGGTGCAAATCACCTACATCTGGGGGCTACCAAGCTAGGAAGAAGAATCCAGTATCAGTAGTATATTTTTATGTAAACAACCTCTCATTTACAGTAAACAACCTCTGGTTTACCTATCACTGCCCAATGAAAACTTTATCATTAGAAGACACATCTAATTGATAAGAGAAATCCATCTCACTCCCTAAATCACAACCTGTGATATCTAATAGTTATAATCACAATAATTGTATCATCCTACTTGAAATAATCCTCTTTTAATGCAAAGTTAAGCCAAGCTACCTTGACTAACAATCCTACTCGGATTCTATTGGATTTGCTTCAAAGCTTCATCCAAGAACAATATACAATTCATTACCTAAAGGTTTCTAAACTGTATAAACATCTATGTCTGCCACGGTGTATCAAACTTCTACTTTACAAAAGTATTACATAACGATTCTAAAGTCTATATTTATCCTAGGTCTTGGTCTTCTTTTATAGTCTTCTGTCTTGGGCTTCAGATCTTCTGTCCTCGATCCACTACAAACCGAGCCTTGAATCTTGGAACATAATTAAAACAACATGTTTTATTTGTCCAGATGTCGAGTCTTCATTCTAGGACATTTAATTCGACATCTTTTTTTTCTGGCAGAATTCTTCATATTTGATCATCTTGTTCTTCATCAAGTTTTAACCAAAATTTAGTCAAACCACACGAGCTTTCAATCTCCCCCTTTTGACAAACTTTGGCTAAAACTCCTTTCGCACAATAAACCCAGGGTGAGTCAAGAAAGAAAGTTGAGACTCCTAAAGAAGCAAGAAGGAAGTCTGAAAGGGTTGATCAAGGAACATTCCCTTCAAACACACTCCCCTTCTAGAAAGCTTCCCCTTACCCATGAAACTATACTTCCTTACCTGGGTAACTCAGAACACAAGGCACGACTGTGTTCATAACTCAGATCACAGGACACAAGGGAAGAACTCCGAATAGAAGTGAAACCTAAGACTCAGACAGAATGTAAAAACATTATATCCAACATCCTTGCAAACCAACTTCAAGGACAGACTCAACCCTTGTACTTTTCTCCCCCCCCCCCCCCTTTTTTAGCCAAAAATTGACAAACATGTCCAAGACAGACCCATACCCAAACTGAACAAACCCAAAGGCGGATAAATCCCATGAGAACACAGCACAACAAAAAAGAAAAACTGAGACAAGTCGAAGCCAAGAACCCCATTTATATACTCGAGCGTTTTCCTTAGGATGTAACGAACCATTGAAAATAACAAAGGTCAATTCAATAAGAACATTAAATGAGGAATGAAACTTACCAAAAACAATGTCCACCGACCAAAACATTTTTGACTGTTTCTTCTTTTAAGTGGAACCGTCCAAAGAATGTACATGTCTCAAGACACATGTTTACCACGCCTTCTCTAAGACACACTCTCCACCGTCCAAGACAATCAACTTGGAAACAACCACACGTCTTAAACAATGTACTGACACCTTGTCAGACTTTGTTTAGTCCCTCTTGTAAATTCTGAAGCATAATCATAATGCCCTTCAATGAGCCTCAAGAATACTCCTTTCAACCAGAAGAAAGAGAATAATTGACCAAGATGTTAAGACATTTCTTCAGACATCTTCCAGTTAGCAACAAAGACTCCCAAGAGCCTTAGCTGATTCTGCAGAGAAAAAATAAATTCTCCCAGAACCAGGCAATGACTCTCAGGACACTCCCAAGAAGCTTGAACAACTCTGATTCAATCCATTGATACCCAATGATAGAACCAAAATCAACTTGTCAAGTCCACCCAGAACTATACCAGTAACACAATGTCATGACATCTCATCTAACATTACACCCTCACCAGAGGTATTCTATCACAGACTGCTTGAAACCACAAACAATCTTGATAAACAACTGCACTATTGTAGCAACATATCCCAGACAGAAGACCAACTCCCCGTATCAAGGATAACCAGTGCTCCTCTGCAAGAAGAACACCTTAAAGTGAATGGAAAACATAAGACTCATCTTCATGTCTTCAAAAGCTCACTCTTTGTCCAACACACCTGCTGATCGCATTCACTCACGGCTTGATCCACAAGAAATCTATGTACCACACTAGTACACCCAACAGACAAAAGTTCTACCCTATCTTTCATAAATGATGCTCCTTCCAACTAGAAACACCCAGAATCACCACATGATATCACATGACAAACTTCATGATCATATAGTGAGAGAGTACCAGGATCACATCCTTGTACCACAACTAATAAACTTTTGGATTGAGATCAAAATCACCATTGATCCCTCCCATCTAGAAATCATCCATACCCTGTACAAATCCACCTTGAATTTTACAGCCATAGATATCTTGGTTCCTTGAGAATAAATCCAATTGAATATGGAATGCTTCACATTCCTCAAAGAGACATACAGAATCTCCTAGTTTGTCAGCTAGTTCAGATGTCATTCACATTTGAAAGACATCAAATACATGCTCTAGAAATCCTCAGCTTACTTGTTATACAAGCACCAAACTGATCCACTTCTTTCTAGAGTTACTTGCAGTAGAAGAAACCACCTCTCCATAAGCATTCTGACCTCAACAAGAGTCAGACTACCAGATAAACACCCCATGATTCAAGACAGTCTTCACTTCATCATTCTCCCGTATGATAAGTTAGAACACTTCTTATTCAACTGGTGAATATCAACTTCCACAATCTGAACTCCAAGTTCAGAAAACATGATGATGTTCTAACATCAGTTAGGACATCCAGATCATATCATAGACACCATACACTATGGTTCTTGATACAATTACCACTGGACTTACTATCTGCATAGTAATCCAACTGAAGGTCTTCAGAGAACACAGCTTCTACCAGCTTGATCATCAAGAACTTCAGAAAACTGTAGAGAGAAATAAACTCTCATACTTCCACCAATGCAAACACCTCAAGAGAACAACCAGCTCCTCCTTTAGTCTTCAAACAACCTCCCTTCTCCACAAAGGTAGTTTGTTCTTGGATTCAAGTGGCTATGGTTAAACACAGCCAAGAGTCACAGCTTCCTCCAGATCTCCATCCAAGAATCTGGGTCTTCAGCAAGACATCTTAGATACACTAAGACTATGAAATGTAGCCACTACTAGCTTCTACAATTCACATACATTGCATAGGCTTTTTGCAGGATCCATTCCAGTCATATCATCTTCTCTCAAGATAATATACTTCCACTGTAGTTAGATCCCACTGAGGAAATAATCTGATGATAGCCCTGATGTCATGACATCTGACATCAATGTCAAGACTTACAGCTGATGAGCTCAAGTCTTTCTGATACTGTCTTGACCAACTCCCCCTCAGACATACCATCTTGAGAAACTTCTCCACTTCTACATAACAAGAGTTTCATGCTCTCATAGGCTTGATTGACATATCAAGTTTGAGTAGACAACCTCCATCCTGTGTTAATGGTCCACAACCAGTCTTAAGACCAGACACCTTGAAGAGCATCAGCTTCAAAACCTCATCCTCAGAAGAACCAAACATGCCAAGGCATGATTCTTTAAGAAAGAGTACTCAACAGCTACAAGAAATCCGCCTTTCTTCACGATGTCAGAGATACGGTCCTCCATGTTGAAATGAATCACATGCTCTCAGCAGCTCCATTCCAATTCACCTAGATCAGAAATAAACTGATCCAAGCCATCTTCCTCAAGAATAAGAAGTCTTCATCTTCACTTCCAACAGCACCATATTCTAGATAAGCTTTCTGCCACGAAACTTCCTAGTCAGATTATGTGCCTCTACAGATCCAATTAGAAGAAGGTTCCCAACACTTCATGTCAACACACAAAGGTTTGGTTCCCAGAGCATAAGCTACTCCCCTTCCTTGTTCTAGAGATTCACTCCTTGAATCAACAAGATTTTGTACAATCTCTGCTGATGGACAGTTTCAACATCTGGTTGAACATCAAACCCTTGTAGAACCCCAAATAGATCAAAGGACTGGATACTTAAACATTGATGATGCAACAACTGATGAGACATCTAAGCTTTATTTTCCTTGATCATCAACTAAGGATAATTCATTAAATACTTGTGAACATCACAAATAGCAATGAATCTTAAATCCTTATAAGAAACTCTTCTTGGATCATCCACCTGATATCAGTCCCTAAGCAGTTGCAACGAGAAATGTTGCACCTCCCGAACTCCAGTAATCTTGAGCTTCAAGAACATGGATAATCAATTAAATACTTATGCACTCTACAAATAGCAATTGATCTTGAATCCTTGTTCAGTACCTCATACATCCATGAGATATCAACACTTTAGGAATACCAATCAAGTATTCTTTAGTGTAGGTACCTTATGTACCAAGCAGAATGTTGAGACATCAAGTCTGACACCCTTGACCTAGCTGGTACAAAGTTTTGCTTCTTCCTTGAGATGAACCACTTCAACTGATCTGAAGAAGTACTACCTTGCACGACATGGAAGGTGAAAATAAATCACCCCCAAATTTTTCTGGTTGATGATCCTCAGAACCAACCTTGATCTAGAGAAGCAACCATAGTCCTCCAGAACACCAAGGAAATAGAACAGTCCTCATGACTAGAGATGCCTTTATGAGTGAACTTGAGATAATTCTCAAGTGTCTTTGGCAACTTTATCATGACAATGGGTATTCACCAGTTTCATAAACCAAGAAATTGATAACCTAGACTTCTCCTTTTCTGACTTCAAAATACTTGAAGGAACCAACCTTCCAAGTACCAAGACATCAGCGGCAAACAACAACAAACAACTCTCTCCATTCCATTACTCCCTGCTGGAATGGCTAGAACTTTAATAGATGCTGACACCTTTATTAACAGAGTCTTCAATATAGCTTTACCAAAGTCTTTTCATCAGAAACATATGCAGTGGAACACCAACACATCTTTAACAGACTCCAGTTAAGATGTCTAGACATCTTAGAGGACACCTAGCAGAAAAGAACTTCTTCACCAGCAGCGGCTGGAGAAACTTCACAAAAGCAAGAAACAACCAACATAAGTTGTCATCCTTGATCCAATACCGATCATTCTAGATATCTAATGAATGGTCTGATCGCACACACACCTTGTTTAAATAGCAGAAAGTATCTCCCAAGATCTCATCCAGAAACAGACAGGATGCCTGCTCTAATACCAATTGAAATTTTGGCATAGCAGATAGCAGATGTCCTAACAAATGTCACGACATTGTTTTCTACATAACATTAAAACAAGGGTAGAACAAACAAGCTGATACATTAAATATCAGCAACAGATTCACAACAGATGTTTCAACATCTGTTACGACATGTTAATCAATACTAAACTGTAAATTGCAGAATGATAAACAACACAGAATATGATGACCCAGTTCGGTGCAAATCACCTACATCTGGGGGCTACCAAGCTAGGAAGAAGAATCCAGTATCAGTAGTATATTTTTATGTAAACAACCTCTGGTTTACAGTAAACAACCTCTAGTTTACCTATCACTACCCAATGAAAACTTTATCATTAGAAGTCACATATAATTGATAAGAGAAACCCATATCACTCCCTAAATCACAACCTGTGATATCTAACAGTTATAGTCACAATAACTCTATCATCCTACTTGAAAGAATCCTCTTTCAGTGCAAAGTTCAACCAAGCTACCTTGACTAATAATCCTACTCGAATTCTATTGGATTTGCTTCAAAGCTTCATCTAAGAACAATATACAATTCATTACCTAAAGGTTTATGAATCTGTATAAACATCTATGTCTACCACAGTGTGTCAAACCGATACAAAGGGAGACTTACAACACAAGAAAGCCAATGACTTTCAAAACCCTAAACCCTATTTTCTACTTTACAAAAGTATTACATAAGGATTCTAAAGTCTGTATATATCCTAGGTCTTGGTCTTCTTTTATAGTCTTCAGTCTTGGGCTTCAGATCTTCTGTCCTTGATCCACTGCAAACCGAGCCTTGAATCTTGGAACATAATTAAAACAACCTGTTGTATTTGTCTAGATGCCGAGTCTTCATGCTAGGACATTTCATTCGACATCTTTGTTTTCTAGCAGAATTCTTCATATTTGATCATTTTGTTCTTCATCAAGTTTTAACCAAAATTTAGTCAAACCACGTGAGCTTCCACCCTCAAAGACTAGGGAGTGCTTCCTACCTAAGAGGATAAGAGGATTTGTAGAATGTATGATGCGTGTGGCATTCCTCTTCACGAATCTTTGTTTTCTTTGATTTGTTTTCACCTCCCATTTAATGAATTTAAACTATCTTATAATCGCTCTTTCAGAACTATACCCGGTGAGCCGGTAAGCTAGGCTTATATCAAAGTTTTTCAGTACTTGTGCGAATATAAGAAATGAGTTCCATCTCTAACACTCTTCTTCCACCTTTTTAAAGCTCCATGGATTTATATTGTTTCAGCTCGAGGACAATGTATGATCTCCCTCAAGAAGAGTATTAAGATGTTTGAGGTTCATTTGAAAAGCGTGAAGAACTTCAAGGATTAGTTCTACCTGATTAGCCTCTTACCGAGGTGGCACGTTCTCATATAAATCTCTAATTATGGCCAAAAAGGGAAAAGGGAATATAAGGTATCATGAGTTTACTTGAAAATAGGGGTTAAGATCTTGTGCTTGAGAAAATTGGAAAACAAGTTTGCTACGTGCTTGAGGGACTCTGAGGGAGTTTTTTGAAAGCTTGAGAGAAGAAGATATGTGAAAGGTTAATGAGTAAGGGATCAATCCCCTTTATAGGATCTTTAAGGTAGCTCGTAGGGTTAATCAAGGGCATCTCCAAAGGTTCTCCAATAGTTGCAAAAAAATTCCCATGTTTCTGACATGTGTGGGGAATTGTGGCCAATTTGGCTTTCAAAGGACAAATTATCATTAATCACATTCGGTGTTATGTGTGTATTAATCTTAACTAATGTTTGGATGTTTACCTCAATTGACGCTTGAGGATCCATCTCATTGACACTTGGAGGTTTTACTCCAAGCCATGCTTGAGGTACTTGCCCCAAGCATATCTGAAGCATTTTTCCCATGTCATGTTTGAGGGACTTATCTAAATGCGAAGATGCAATAAATCTAAATCCCTTTATCCTTTAGAAACCAACGTGCTTGAGTGGCTGTGTAATGGTATATTTGCAAAATGAAACACAGGAGGCCACATAAGATTCAACTAGGGTAGGCGGATGGCATGCCTTGTCCAAAGTAGAGTTTCTAGCCGCCCAATCCTCATAGCACATGTCGTTATTATCTGAATCGTCAGCCTTTTGACTGAATGACTCACCCACTTACAAAAATATGAGGAATGACGTGTCTTAACCAGTAACAGCGTAGGAAGGGATGCCAAAGAATAATGTCACGTTCTCCTTGATAATAGGGGAAATAAATATTCACTCCCCACGCTCCTGAGAGGGAATAATATTGTAACCATTTTCTTAGTTCCTAATATCTAGGCCTAACAGGCTCCTATAAAAGCTTCGCCATAAGGTTGAGAAGGACATTCAATTCATTCAGCTAATACCAATATACATAGCTTATCATCATCCATGTGTGAGCTTTCTCTAATACAACAACTACCTTACAACCTTCATAGAGTCATACACAGCTAGGGGTATATAATATGCAAAGTTAGGGAGAAAGACTTTATTAAAGAATCCAAGTATATAACATTAGTGATCAAAAGTAAAAGAAAAGAGAAGATACTTTAACAAAAGAAATGTATAAGCAAAAAGAAAAAGAAAAAAAAATTCAAAGAAAAACAAAAAAAAAATCACCAAAGGAATTTGTAAGTGGAGAAGGAAAAAGAAATATAAAAAAATAATAATAATAACTTATGCACTCTTATCTTCAATGGCACTTTTGAATCCAAAGAAAAACCAATGTTTATTGTATCCAAGCAAGGTTACAAGCTAATGAATACCTTAGTGATCCATCACTCAATACATTTTTTGTGATATTGTTTAGATGAAATACAAAATTGATATGTAGTATATGCATTGTATAAAAAAGAGGGAAATGCCACCTAATTAAGTGAAATTCAGTGAGATTATGATTCTTATGAAAATTGATTGGTGATCTAAACTTAAATTGAAATCATATTTTGGTTAAACAATATATTCATCTTCATGCTATGATTTATGAAATTTGCATTTAAAGAATCATGAGAAACTACATTTTCAGTGTTTCTAATTAATCATAAACGTTACATATGCATGATTGATTTATTAAAATAATTTGTGATTTGTATAAATTTTGTTTGAGGAAAAAAAAGATTAGTTGGAGAAAGTTAATAAGTGTCAAAATTACTCATTTAACATAAGTAGTTATTAACTTAAAACATAAGAAAATACATTACACCCCCCTCCAATTTGTTATAAAAATGAGATAAAACATCTATATGGACATTTAACTATATTATTCATAAGTATAGGTAAAAAATCCAAGGAAATTATAAATCATTGAAGAGAAGTAGTAAAGAACTCGTTGGGCGAAGCAAGGGTTTGCCCAGCCAAGACAAGATAGAAACAAGGCAACCTTATTGACTCATTCTCGCCAAGCGAAAAAAAATCTTGTTGGCCGAGTAGAGATGGTTTAAGATGACTTCCATACCAAGTTACTTCTTGTAAAAGAAAGGTAACTTGCTAGTTGAGGTGACAAACTTGTTAGGACACAAAGAAATTCAGAGACCCCTTAGTTAAGTAACTTCAAGTTGGTGGAAGAGTTTGCTCATTGGGCAAATAAAGAGGCTCGTAGTGCGAATTGAGGCGGCCAAAGCCCACTTTGATGAGTTTGACATGAGTTACAGGTGAAGACAAGAAGACTCATTAAGTGAGCTAAATACCTCGTTGGGCGAAATCTTCGACTCAAACCCCTATAGATATAGGTCACAGCCAGTGAAATTGACATCATTCAACTTATTTTCAATTTATAACTCATAACAGAACACGAGATATTTAGGAGGGATAAATCCTAAAAGAGGTTTCAAAGAATCGAAGTGGAAACTCTGTCCTGTCAAAGAAATTGTTGTTGATGCTAGTCCATCTTGTCGCGGCGCAAAAAAATACCCGGACATAATGAACGCTCGAAATGATAACAGAGTTGCCACCGAATTTTATTTATTCCAAAAGAAAAGGAAAAATGTCGATAAAAACCCTTAAAGTAAAAAGAAAATGGGTGTTGCAACCAATTTCGGGTTCAGGAGTCGATTATGCGTGGGGAAGGGTATTAGGACCCCACACATCTGTTGTACTTAACATGAACCATTTTGTTAGCTTTGCGAATAAGAGTGTTAACTTTAGTTTATTTGTTTTCTTCTAGTTATTAAAAATTTGAAAGGAAAAAGAAAATGACAAAAAAAAATTTTATTAGGGTGCTTTACAAGATTGTGAGTCTTACTCCTACGTATCCCTAGGTGCGATGAGGAATTCAAAGCTACGTAGTCTTGGGTAGCAAATATTTGTGTGTTGGTCGATTTTAGAGAAGGATGCCTAGTTCGCATTCGAGCGAGAGAAAAAAACATTGCTTGCTACCCAGTCATGAAAGTAGGGAACATTGTGAGTCCGTCGCATCGGAATGGATAAAATAGGATTCGAACTCTCACAGAACGTTTTTAATCGCATTTGAGACAATGTTGCTTGCTACTCGCACATGGAAGGATTGAAGTGTTGGTTTGTGCTTCGTGTCGAAATCGATAAAACATCTTTCGTATATGAAAAAAGGTTTTCGTAGCACGGAGGCGATAAAAGAGGTTTGATAAGTTGGAATTGTGTTTTAGATGGATGGTGAGTATTGGAAATGCAAGTTATACAACATGTATCCAAATACTTGGGGAAAAGAGAGATATATATCTAACTAGTTCTTTTTCGTCCGATTTTATTAAGAAAATAGTTTTGAGAGGATGATGAGTATTCGAAATGCAAGCTATACAGCAAGTATCCAAATACTCAGGAAAAAAAGGGATATTCATCCAACTAATCATTTTTTGTCCGATTTTATTATGAAAATAGCTTCGAGAGGATGACTAATATTCGAAATACAAGTTATACATTAAGTATCCAAATACTCGGAGAAAAGATGACTATACATCCAACTAGTCTTTTTCCGTCCAATTTTATTGAAAAAGGATTTTTGGTTCTAATGTAAAAATACTTAAATTTTATTTGTGAAAAGTGCACTTTATTCTCTTTTCCCTTTTTTTAGTAGTAATTAAATAATAAATGATGACAATTAAATGAGTTTAACACATTCAAAAATCAGAAACACTTTATTCCAATCTTCAAACGCACAAGAGATTCCTCTCTTCTTTCAGGCGCAGGAACGTGAAGAACACAAACTCAACACCAACTTTCGTCTCTTTCAATTTCGTTGTTATCGATTCATCCTAAACATAAAATAAAGTGAGAACAACACAAATTCTTCTCTCAATGTCTACTTTTCTTACTCGCCATGCACATATCTCAGAACAACCTAACAACAAGTAGGAGGCTCGCGTTTTCCGTCGTCCCGATTTCGGTTTTGATTTGCAAAACGTGAATGCTTACGGACGAAAAAATGAGCATACTGATAGTTTAGTAAACCAATATAGACATATAGTTTAGTAAACCAGACAAATGCAAGCCATTTATTGCAGCTGAAAATACTTTGATAAAAGGACTCAACTGACTTGAATGCAATCGCGCGGAAAATGCAAAAAGTATAAGCGCATAAGCGCACCAAACTAAACTACGTGTAAACCAATCTGTCTGCAAAACTGTATTGTTATCATGGACAAAGATTTAAATACTAAAACTCTAGACATAAATTTAAATTTGGCATTTACATATACTTTCGAAACCTAATGTTATTGTATTGATTAACAAGGCGAGTAATAGTCACTTAAGCAATATGATTGATTTCATGTCGTTGTTTAGACATAAACAATATACACAGATCTCAATTTCATCTATTAAGTCTTATTTTCATTCATTGTTACTTTAACTTAGTTATCTAACAACAAACTTTTCCAAAAGCATTCTCTTAAAATCATATTTAATGAATTTCAAATTGCGCAGCAGGCTCTATGAAGACGATAATACTAATACTTTTTTTTCTTTTCTAGAAACTACATTCAACAATAACACTCTTGATAAGTTGAGCTACGCACTCCAAAATAAGAGAAAGGGAGAGAGCCAATCTTAAAACAAATATTATGAGTTAGTTCTTCAGTTCTGTGGAAAGAAATAGAGCCAGGGTATACGGTGGGTTTTCTAGGATTGACAAAAGAATTTGAAAGCATTAGCATTATAATTAGTCCTACTGCAGAACCTCTTGGGTCCTCATTAGCTTAACCTCTTCATTATCTACAAGCTTTGTTAGCCCTCTATTTAAGACTTCTTCAAGGCAAAAGAACAGGAGATAGATCTCCTTATCTGCCTTTCCATTCTACAAGAAAAGTAACCAGCATAAGATCTGTTAATGGAAATTTAGAGCATAGATGACTGCAATATTGTTTCTATCCAATGACAGAATTGTGAGTTGGAACCAAAAAATTTTATCGCCTTTAATAAGAATCTATGATGCAGCACTTCATTGATGAGGATAAGGATTGAGTGTCAAGAAGAAACCACTTAAATTAAAATCAATTAAATATACACATTTTTCATTGGACAACAAACAATCCCCATAGAGAATAATATTTATATTTATATATATGTCCAACCCCTAAACAAAATAAAATAAAAACCTATCTGCTTCGCCACCCCCTCTTCGGGGCGATTTTTCTTTTTTTTTGAATTTTGAACTTTCTTTCAAGCTTCCATTATTGACATTTTCAAATACTGTTAAATAATCTCTTTTCCATCCAGTTGATAATGTCCTGAGCTATCTCTTCTCGTTCAGGCTCAAACAAAAGGTCATGCAAGAAGCCATCATAAAGCTTTATGTCTTTGAACTCAGAAGCTGCCTTGTTGTACAAGTCTTGTGATGCCAATGGATCAGTTACTTTATCAGCAGTTCCATGCAGGACAAAGAATGGTACTGTCACAGAGTTGAAGTTTCGCATTAAGTAGGACGATATTCGCAGTATTTCGTGGCCAGTTCGGACTCTAATAGGTCCTGTGTAGACTAGAGGATCCGAGTATTTCGCCACTAAGGCTGCTGGATCTCTTGAAACTGGAATGCCCCTTTTGTTTGCTCCTTTGAATTGGAACCTTGGTGCTACCAGAGAAAAGATTGGAGCAACAGCCTGCATAAACATATCAGACAAACGGATAAGAAATAAGTATAGGCATACTGCGAAAAAAACAACAAAACAGAAACGCGGCAAATGTCAAACATCGTGATTTCATGCCTAGCCTGCCTACAAATGCAAAACTTACACCAACTATTGGGTGAGAAGGCTTCACGCGCAGCGCTGGTGAGGTTAATATAACTCCTTCAACCATCGCTTCAATTTGAGGGTGCGATGCCGCCTACATAAAAAATGCAGAAATTAAAACTAAAAATTCAACGACGACAAATTTAATAATAGAGATGTGTATGTAGAAGATTTGTCTTACTTTCAAGACCACAGCACCTCCAGTGGAGTGACCAAAGAGAAAGCACGGTATCCCAGGATTCTCTGATTTAATACTTTCCAAGAAAGCTCCCTGTTTATAATACCACCATCAGAAGCAAAGTGCAAACGTTAAAACACAAAATAGCTTTTGAAAACGCAATTTACCAAACATATTTCTCTAACACCGTTCCAATGTTCAAAATGATAGAAACTCAATGAATCCTAAAGTTCTTTCTATTCTAAGTATAAGAACAAATAATTCTACAATTAAGGATCGTGGATATATACTTACTGTGTCTGCAACCACTTGATCAAGAGAAGGAACATAACCATGTAATCCATCACTACCTCCATGACCTGTAGCAATATAACATATAAGTTCGATCCGTCACAAAATGATAAGGGTGATAAAACACCAAAATAAAATTGAGGTACAACAAGGATTGCAAATGCATACACAGCATAAAAAATAAATTACCTATCCAGTCCATTGCATAGACACCAAAGTTGCACAATGTTAACTGCCTAGCAAAATCTGCATATCTTCCACTGGAAAAGGAGCATCGAGTCAGAATTGGGAGCAAAGCGGAAAAACTAATATACTTAGGGGGATAAAGATAAGTATCCGTTGAGCTCTGAAAGATAACCATAACCAGACTAATCCTATAACAAACAACCGTTGAGCTCTGAAAGATACAATTTAAGTTATACAAAGCAAGATTACCTGTGTTCATTGAGCCCGTGAATGATGATCATAATGCCCCTAAAAGAACATAAGGGAAAATAACTCGAGTTCAGTCAAATGTTAAAGAGAGTCGCGCAATTGCATGCAATAGAATCTAAAAAACAATAAAGAACTGGCAATATCCATTCCCCATACAGTGCCAAATCAATCATTCCAAACACCAATACAGCATACCAATATGCCAACAAATCACATTAAGCATGAAGAACAACATAACACAAGAGTTTATTTCCCTATAGCACCGTGACAGTGTCGGTCTGCGTGACACACGACATCGACTCGTGTGATTATATTCTATCAATGAACTTTTTCAAATGTTCACCTGTGTTCATGTCATGCGCATGTGTCAGTGTTATGTCTGATGTCGGTGCTTAGGTCCATTTAGCCAAATTTTAAATCAATTAAATTTTCCTTCATGTCTATGAGTCCAATTTCCCAGTTTTGGAAAATGAAAGAAACATCCTAAATTCTAAACCCTCACCCTAATTTCACACTATGAAGCTTAATCTCAATCTCTACATAGAAAGTAAAATAGAATCAACAAGAATCCTTCAAATTTCATCACGCAAATCAAGAGAAAACAAACCACAAATACTTCCCAAAAACAAAGAAACAAAAGCAGAAAAAACCTTACTTAAGATCACCAAAAACCGGAAACCAAGAACGACAAAACAGAGCGTTATTCCTAACACCATAAAAAATCGAAGTATTCCACCGGCAACAACCGTCGTCACGACCCATTCCAACATCCTGCGCCAGCGCTCTTCTCCTAAACGTATCCTCCTCTTCTCTAACCAACCACCGTTTCTTCAAATTCCTCTTCGGAGACCCCGGCACCGCCACCCTGTTCCGTCCAATGAACAAAAGAAACGACAGAAAGAAAGTGTAAACAAAGATAAGCGAGCCTCTAAACGCTTTCAGAAGCGGAATTATCCGGTTGCTAGCTCCCGACGTTAGTGGCTCCATCTGCGATTCGATGGAAGACATCTCTAACGACGGTGTCGGTGGCGGTGGCGGTGGCGGTGGCGGATACGGCGGAGAAGCGGAGGCAAAAGGTAACGGTAAATGAATTGAGAACACAGAAACGCAGAACAGAGACAGCTCAAAACATTAACAATACGCACTATTATGGATTGACACAGTTGTGTGGTTATTTATACATTTTGTTTGATTGATCTTGGCCGTTTATTTTTACAGATGTTTGCTTTTTGGACGGTTGAGATTCTCTTGTGAAGATGGTGTCTCGTTTATGAGACACAAAAAGGTAAAAGAAAAAACCTTGTAAGCATCGGAGGAACGAACGGTGAAATGTGTAATACAGCCAAATATCGTTGCGTTGATTTGGTTATTAGCTACGACTGGACACGTGGCGGTCTTTCATTTCTAGATTAAGCGGAGGAAAAAACGCGTCTTGGAAAATTCATCCTTTTACTTTTTATAAGTATTACATGAAAATGAAAATACATGATATATCTATATTTTTTAGTTGTAAATCATTTTTCTTTCTCTTTACCGGATTGCTCTGCAAATGAGAAATATATGTTTTATGTATTTTTTGGTATAATAGTTCTTAGGCCTCAAAATGACTATAAAAATAATTTTTCTGAACTTTGATTATCTTTAATTTAATATTAATTATTAATGTTATAATTATACTATTTAATTAATATTATTTATGTTTATATAATTTTCAATTTAATATCTTCGATTTTGTATTATGTGTAAGTGAATCCATTAAAATGTGATAAAAGTATTTTAGTAAAAATATTATTATTTTTATTTTGTTAATATAATAAAAATATTTTAAAATAGAGTGAATAAATTTGTATATAAAATTGTATGTGCGTTGTTAATTGAAATATTCAACATTTTTAATGAATATTTTTTAATCCTACTTAGAGTTAAATAGTATTATTTTGACATTGCTTTCTATTTGTTTTGGGTTGGTTAGTGGTCCACGAAGACCGACCCAATGTAGTAAGACCACATTAACCATTGATGTGGACATTCATCAATAGCAATTGCATATAGCATATCTCTCATCTCATTAAGATCGTTGATATGCATATGATAGTCACTCGTTTTTCACGTTGGGTAAATCAATGAAGATTATAATTATCTTTTTTATATAAGTGTGACTCTGAGCCATGCCTAGATACATTTTCACTCACCCTTTAAAATATCACTTCATTCATATATTAGCTTGAGTATCAGAATGTCAATCTTTTGCAGGTACTCTTCTGATTATCGAAGATTTGTCACCATTGTAATGAAAGTCTTGTTGAATTGTAATTCCTTGTGTCGAAGGAGGTTGCTCGACAGGGACAAGGAAGTTGTTAAACAAGTTGTGTGTGTGTGTGTGTCGAAATTGTGAAGAAGAGTTCTTCTTATCCTTGGTTATAGTTTTGATGAAGATAAACACATCAACAAGAAGAAGTCAAAGCTTGAAGAATAGAGCAATCAAGTTCAAATTATCAAAAAACTTTAAAAAATTAATAGAAAAATCAAGATGATTGAATATGCATTACAATTCAAGTATGTATGTATATATATATATATATATATATATATATATATATATATATATATCTTAATTCCTCATTGCATCTTTTAAAATGAATTTGAAACAAACCATTATGTTTTTGGTAAATTATGGCCTTTGAAACCGCCATAACAGCATTTTAAAACCGCCACAATTTACACCATTTACTCAAAATGTAAAAATACCATAGTTTTTGAAAAAGTATCGGGGGTAACTAATTACACCAATTCTGGTAACTGGTTACTCATTCAAAAATTTTAATTCTTGAGTACCCCTTCAAGTGTAACCAATTACACTCTTTTTGGTAACTGGTTACCACTGAAATAGTGGCAGTGGTTCATTTAAATTCTGATTCTAACGAGTTTTTTATCGCATCCCTCAAGCATGGTATCTTTTCATGCATTCGTACAGTTTCAGAAATGTCTTGAGGTACTATAAATACATTGCAAATCAGACTTAACTTTTTCATAGCAATTCAAACTCGTTACTCTCTCATTTTCAAAATAAGTGGCTTATGACAACTTTTTGTTTGAAACTTACTGCACACATTTTCATTCATCTTTGAAAGTTTCAACACTATAATCAATGAGAACTTGTGTTACATATTGTGAATTTCCTACTTGATAGAGAAGAGCAATTCTAGGAATTGACATACATTGTTATACAACTTTAAACACTTGTAAAAAATCAGATTGTTATGATTTCCTTGTTGTCTAGGATTGTTGGAAGCAAGAGAGTGAATAAGGGAGGATTGTTCTCTTGTTGCACTTTGTAAATATCATAAGGGGATTATCCTTATTGATTATGTTGCTTATGTTAGAAGATTGTAGGATAGGTCTTGGTTGAAGACTTGTACAAAGATCTGACATAGTGGAAAATCTCTCACGTGGAGTAAAGGGACTGAAGTACTCTCAGATTGTGAAGGGAACTAGGATATATCGTTGTGTCCTATACTTTATGCATTTATTTTTCAGCATATTTACTTTCATATCTATTGTGAAAAATAACAAAACCATGGCTAACGTTTCAAATTGAGAAAAGTCCAATAAATCTAATTCACCCCCTCTCAGAGACCGCACATAAACTTACAGAAATTATTTTGTTATCGAAGTAGCCTTGACATGGATTTTGGATTTGGGCCTAATTTTGTAGTATTACCAAAATTAGGTATTTTGGGCCTTGCTTAAGGAGCAAGCAAGCCCAAAATCTATAAATAGGGAGTAATCCTATTATGAATTGTAACACACAACAGAAGTGCAGTTGCACAATAGTGTAAAATACTCAGTTTGAGAGCAGAGAGAAACTCTGCAGAAACAAGTTCTTCTTCTTCTCCTATTTTTCTCTAAAACCCTAATCATTCTTTCGTTTCCAATTTTATCTTTTCTTTCTTCTTCCATTAACAATTATGCAGCAAGAATAATCTGGCAACCAAGGTTAGTTGATTCACTCGAGTGAAGAGTGAAGAACAAGAGGAATTCGATCGGTGTGATTTAATCTTTTTCATCAAGATTAATTCGGAATTACTCAAAGTCTTGGGTTTAATTCCAACATCTGGTATCTAGAGCACTGGTTGAGCGATTCATGGGAAATAAAACACGATGGCGATGAATCATCTGAATGAGCATTTTTCGGCGAGTCTCCCAATTCTGAAGGGTTAGAATTATGAGAATTGGTGGAAACAGATGAAGGTGGTTTTCTGTTATCAAGATCTTTGGGATCTTATGAAAGAATGAGTAACACCACTTGCAGAAAACGTGTCAGATCAAGAAAAAGCTGCATACAAAGAATTAAAGAAGAAAAATTATAAAGCTCTCTTTATAATTCATCAATTTGTTGATCCAGACAATTTCGAAAAGGTCAGTGATATAGAATCGACGAAAGAAACATGGGAAATCTTGGAGAAATCATTTGGAGGCGTAGACAATGTGAAAGATGTGAGGTTACAAACTCACAAAAGGACGAATTAATTGCTTCATATGGAAGAAAATGAAAGCATAACATATTTTTTCACTAGGGTTACAAAATTGGTGAATCAAATCAAGGTATGTGGAGAAGTGTTGACATCAAGATCAATTGTTGCAAAGGTCTTGAGGTCATTGGATCCAAAGTTTGACCATGTGGTAGTAGCCATAGAAGAGTCAAAATATTTGTCAAGTTTGACAAAGGAAGAGCTTCAAGGGACGCTTGAATCTCATGAATAAAGGATGACTGAAAGAGTTGCATGCAAGTTGAAGAGTGATGTGGCTCTGCAGGTGCAATCAGCAAAAAAAAGAAGGGCAAAGGAAGTTGGAAAGGTAGAGGTGGCTACAATAATTTGACTGGTCGAATCAGAGAAAGTCCTCATACCAAAGCAACCAAATAGGCGGTGCAGCATGTAGAGGAAGATGTGGTGGTCGAAAACCTGACAATAGTCACATTCAGTGTTTTAATTGTCAAAAGTATGACCATTACTCTAGTGATTGTCCTGAAAAACAAAAGAACCAATATAACGATGCAAAGCTGGCAAAGCATGAAGAAGAAGAGACGTTGTTGATGGTCACAACAAGAGATGAAGAAAGATTCTAGGATCAATGGTACTTGGACTCAGGATGCTCGTCACACATGACTTATAGGAAGGATTGGTTTGTTAATATAAAACCCTCAATGAAGAAAATGGTGAAATTTGAAAATGACAATACTCTAGTAGCTAAAGGTATTGCTGATGATCTGATTATGAAGAAAGATGGAAAGAGGTCAGTAATTTCCAATGTATTGTACATACCAGGCATGAAGATTAATTTGCTCAGCATAGGGCAGTTGGTAGAATAGAACTACAAAGTGTCGATCAAAGACAAGATGATGAGAGTTCTCGACTCAAGTGGAAGTTTAATCTTGAAGACACCTATGTCTCAAAATAGAATCTTTAGGGTTGAACTTAATGTGATGGAGCATAAGTGCCTTGTAACTACAGCTTGCAGGGATGAGAGGATATGGCACTACAACTTGGTCATCTCTACGTCAAAGACATCAGAGATCTGAAGAGAAGAAATATGGTTTCAGGGTTACCAGAGATAGACATTCCAAATGAAGTGTGCGAAGAATGTGTGCAGGCGAATGAGCACAAGAACAAATTCAGCAGGGATGCATGAAGCATGTCGAAGCCAATTCTTGAAGTCATATACTCTGATGTATATGGTCATATCCAGGTGGATTTAATTGGAGGTAACAGATACTTTTTCACTTTCATAGATGATTTAAGTCAAAAAATATTGACTTGCCTGATCAAGAAGAAAAGCAAAGTGATCGAGGTATTTGTCAAGTTTAAATCTATGGTCAAAAGATAAAGTAGTTAAAAGCTCAAGATTTTGAGGACTGATGGTGGTGGAGACTATGTGTTGGAAGACTTCAATACATTATGTGAGAAAGAAGGGATTTCGCATGAGGTGGTGCCACCCTACACTCCACGACAGAATGAAACTACATAAAGGAAGAATGGAACCATCATGAATATGGTTAGAAGTATGTTGAAAGGCAAGCATCTACCTAAAGAATTATGGGGAGAACTTGTGTTGACTGCAACATACATACTGAACAGATGTCCGATAAAAAGGCTAGAAGGAATTACACCGGAAGAATATTGGTCTGGTGTCAAGCCTAGCTTGAGTCATCTGAAGGTATTTGGATATATAGCACATAGACATGTGCCTGATCAGTTAAGAAGAAAACTTGATGACAAGTTAATTCAAATGATCCTAATAGGATATCATTCGATTGGAGGATACAAGTTATTCAGCCCAGTGAACAAGTAAATAGTGATCAGCATGGACGTGATCATAAATGAGCTTAAGGAGTGGGATTGGAATGAAAATGTAAAGAAGGATTCAGTGAGAATCTTATGTGAAAAACTAGCAAGTGAAGTCGAAATAGCACAACCGAGCATGGAGTATATGTAAGAAAAAGCAATATTGAATTGCTTATATTATGTCTCTATGTCGATGACTTATTAATAACAGGAAGCTGCGGAAGGAGATTGGAGATTTCAAACATGACCTAAGTGAGGAGTTTAAAATGTCAGACTTGGGAAATCTCTCATATTTTATTGGCATCGAATTCTACAAGAGTAGTAAAGGTTTGATGATACACCAAAGAAAATATGCAGATGAAATACTCAAGAGATTTGAGATGCAAGATTGTAACCTAACTTTGACTCCAACTGATCCCAAAATGCAACTATCGAAAGACGCAGATGAAGATGATGTCGATCCAACCCAGTACAGAAGATTCATTGGATCAGTTCGATACCTTTGTCACATAAGGCCTGGTCTAGTATACAACGTAGGTATGGTGAGTAGATTCATGCAGAAGCCAAAGGTATCACACCTAGCAGCGACAAAGAGAATACTAAGGTATCTGAAAGAAAATCTTGACTATGGAATTTTTGTTTCCTGGAGATGATGAAGGAAAAGAATGAAAACTAGTGGGTTACACCTACTCAAGTTGGTGTAGTAATGTTGAGGATAGAAAATCCATAGTTAGTTATGTGCTTATGTTAGGTGATGCACCAGTTGCTTGGAGTTCAAGAAAAGAACCAGTAGTAGCATTTTCGTCATGTGAAACAAAGTACATAGTTGATTCTCTTTGTGCATGTCAAGCAACCTGGATGGTGAATCTGGTCCAAGAGATTAGAGGGAAGAATCATGGAGAAATTACCATGAAGATCGATAATATGTCTGCTATTAATTTGGCGAAGAATCCGATAACACATGGATGAATCAAGCACGTCGAAATGAGGTTCCATTATCTTCGAGAGCAGGTGGCAGAAGCGAAGCTAAACTTGGAACACTTCAGAACTGAGAATCAGATTGCAGATATCATAATGAAAGGAATGCAGGTCGAAGTGTTCAAGAAGTTAAGGCCTATGATGAATATAGATAGCTTAAACACAATGAATTAGTTGGTGTGTTGAATTGTAATTACCTGTGTCGAAGCAGTTTGCTCGACAGGGACAAGTAAGTTGTCGAACAAGCCTAGTGTGTGTGTGTGTGTGTGTGTTGAAATTGTTTTGTTATCCAAGTGTCAGAGGAGTAGCCTCGACATGGATTTTGGATTGTAGTGTTAGCAAAGTTCAAAATCTATAAATAGGGAGTAACCTTATTATGAATTGTAACACACAACAGAAGTGCGGTTGCACAGTTAAGTAAAATTCTCAATTTGAGAGTAGAGAGAAACTCTGCAGAAACAAGTTCTTCTTCTCCTATTTTTCTCTAAAACCCTAATCATTCTTTCTTCTCCAATTTTATCGTTTCTTTCTTCTTCCATTAACAATCGTGCAGCAAGAATAATCTTGCAACTAAGGTTGGTTGATTCACTCGAGTGAAGAGTGAAGAATAAGAGGAATTCGATCAGTGTGATTTAATCTTGTTCATCAAAATTGATTCAGAATTACTCAAAGTCTTGGGTTTAATTCCAACAAGTCTTACACGATGGTCGTCATCAACCTTTTACTAATTCTCTATTCATGAACTGAATAGTGGTTCCTTCTGTGTGAATCTTCCTCTAATTCTCTTGAGTTCTTGTTTGATTCTCTCATGTTTTCTAATTTGCACCACTATAGTCGTTTTCTCCCACAACTTTGAGCAACCGTAATTGTTTCCTAACTATTTTATGCTACTTTTCCTATAGGCGGTTTCTAAATTACCTCACACTCGAAGTGCTACCAATGATCCCCGATCTACTACTCGAATTCTTCAAAACAATGCTTCACCACTTCTTTCTCATGTTGATGAAATTACTCAAGCTTCAATGATGATTCCTCAACCCTTAGTTCAATATACACATCTAATTCCTTCAACTCGCTTTTTGCTTCTCCTGTTGCCGTATCATTATCCTCCTCATCACCCTTGGGTTCCAACACTGTTACATGATCTCCAACAACTCCAAGTTTCATTCAATGCACAAAATGCTAACAAACTTATGTTAAACATTTTCAATTTGCTACAACAATAGAATATAAGGGTCTTCCTTTGCTACAACAATTTTTTATGTGAAATACCCTTATATCGTGAAAGATTCAGCATGTACTGACCTCTCTTTAAGGAATTGGAAAGTGATGAACACCAAGGAAGAATGATGACAGTTGTTGCCCCCCCCACATAATCAACTAATCTATGTTAGAGTCCATTTTCTAATTCTTCTCAGCATGTATTTTGGTTGTGTGATCATTGCCTAACCCATTCCCCTGAATAACATCTCTTGTTGCTTTTGAAGGCACTTTCTAAGTAGGTGGAGGAACCACATTGGCATGATCTTTCTTCACGACATCAGTTTTCTTTACTATGAAAAAGGGAAGTCGATAAATAATGACACATGTTAGATCACAAAAAAATGACAACTTGATAAGAAAAAAACAAAACAAGAGAAGACGATGAATTCACTTTTTGCCAAAAATCTTCTTCATTTCCTTTATACTGCTCGCCTCAAGCATAAGGCGAGTTTCAATGTATCAGAGTTTCTTTTTGGGTGAGGTAACACCCATAGGATCAACCTTCTTTTGACACTCAAAGTCACCCTAGAACTTTATGAGCTCTTTTTTCAACCCCGGTTCTTCAATAGAGATGTCGGCCTCTTTATAAAATAAATGTCTCAAAAACCTGAACAAAATGGCTCAGGGACCACCATTTAGAGAACTTGTCCTTACATTATGGCCGCAAATGGGGTGTGTTATCCTCAACAGATTGCTCAGCCTCTGTTAATGTGCTCATATAACCCTTGAAGGAATCATCCTTAGAGATAGTTGCCTCTGAGCTATCTCTACATCTTTCTGCGATATGTTCATCATGTCCTTCACCAAACCCCCTGTTGAAATGACACATGGACTCTCTCGCGTGGTAAGGTTTTGAGGTGCAACAAAAAAAGCATGTCCTTGAATTTCTTGAAAGAGTCCATATATATTTCAAACAATTTACGACCTTACTCCGGAGAAACCAACCCTTGAGGGTGGTCGAGGTCAACAAACTTTCTCAGCACATGCAATAAATGAAAGAACAAAACTAACATGAGTGAGATGCTATTATACTCACATCAATACTTGAAAACTTTCAGATACACCCAATTTATGGGATGCAACTACAAAGGGGGCAATATATAGATAATTGAGAATTCAACCTCAAAATTGTTAAGAGGAGAGTAACCCGCATCCGAGAGAACAAACATGCATACATATGCAACCCGCAAATGTCAAATTTACTACATATATGTTTGTCACTTCCATAGAGTGACACTTATTAGTCTGATGACAGACTCACTTCTCAGTATAGAAATTCTAGTTTATCCTCACCTGTGTAGAAAACCTGGGTTCCCAAAATCTTGTCATCTACTCGGGAATAATCTCGAGCATTAAGAGGAAATTATAGTGTTGGTAGTAACATCTTCTTCACCATGTTTTCTTTGATGTTCAACTACAAAAAATTATTACTATGAGTCAAACATTTGGATTGTTTATCCAACCACCATCTTACTTATTCAACGATAACTTTACGCTTAAATTGGATCTTTAAACCCCTAACAACCTTTTGTGCCTGAGAATCATCCATGAGATTTTTTACAACATTGGGGTTAACCACCATGTTTTCCCCAAATAGATAGAGAGAGAGAGAAGGTTTTCTTTTACGAGGATTAACCATTATCGGCTTACTGTTAGAATCAACATCATTAAGTTGCACATCACTAAGGTCAACAAAAAGAAGATCTAAATCTAGATTTTTTTGTTCTCCATATTCAAGCACGAATGAGAACAGATAAATGAACAAAGGAAGAAAAAAGAAAATACCATATATTTTAATGCATGTATTTAAAAAACTCAAGTGAAAATCTAGGTTGGTTTGAGCGAAGCAATCCCTACTTCCAAAACTCTATTGAAAAAGAAAAAATTATTAATGAAGCTTTATCGTTGACTGCACTCTTGAAGCGAAGAAGAAGTCTAAAGATGAAAAGGGAATCCCAAATTCTCGCTTTATAGGCACAACATGTGTCAAGATTAACGATCAAAGATTCACTAAAAAATCAAAATCCACATCCAACGACTCAGATGAGCTCTTAAAGATACTTGAGTACACTCGAGTTGTCACACGCGTGTCACCTTCCCACCCCACGCGTGTGGGGGCATGTGGAGGCTATCACCACAAACATTCCATCTCTTCAAACGCATATTTCTCATACCTCATAGAGCTCTTTCACTTAGGCACATCATGAATGAAATGATATTAATGATTATCTTTCATCTGTGCACATCATGAATGAAATGATATTAATGATTATTTTTCATATTACTACATCTTTAAGTAGTTATCAATCTATATTCTTTTAATTGTGTTTAAATTTATAGTTATATATTACTTTGCCACTGAATAAAAGACATTTAAAAAATATATAAGATAATGTTTAACTTTTAAGTGTATTAATTATTTACTACTAATATATTATTAATTAATTTACATTTTTATAATTCCATAATTATATTTTAATATAAATATTAACTAATTATCTATTCTAAAGATTAATTTATAAAAATTATATTATTTATCAATAAATTTAATATCACAATTTATTTTAATTGATAGATGGAGGCAGAATGAAATTACTATCCAAATAATTGGACATTATCCGATTGGGAAATATTAACTAGACCTATACTTCGTTGCCATTTCGTGTGTGGCTTAATTTTCTTCGCAATTTCTTCTTTCAATTATTGCTCTTTATTTGAATTATTGTGTATTTGAAATATCTATTAGTCAATTCAAGTACAAAATTTATATTGGTTTATTTTAATTCGGCCTTCTCATCTTTGAACATGACAGGGCTGGCTGCAAAATCAAGCATTTTTAACTACCAAAATTGGAGTATTGTGTTTTTTATTTGGAAGATTGTACATTTTTAATGAGTAAAATATTTTTAACTACCAAAATGGGTCATCTTCAAAATGGTAGTAGCAGAAATGTAATGGTAGTACCAGAGAATTATGATAAATATATAAAAAAATTAGTTTTAGTTTTTTAACCACAAAACTTTAGTCTTTAGAGTGTATTAAATTTTTTTTAAACTTTAATCTTAGGGTTCCTCGTATTATCAATTTTTGGCCTCTGGTACTCCCATCTTGAATATTTTTATAGTCAACCTTTTTTTATCGGGTCTTTTCTCTTTCTTCTATCTAGTAGAATCATCCGTGGTCATCTTTTATCTAGTCTGAAACAGATTTTTTAGGTGATCATTAAAAAAATCTAGGGGAGGCAAAACGGGTCCGGCCCGTTGGGCATGCCCGTTTTACCCGCATTTTAGTGCGGGATGGGCCAAGGGTTTAGGCCATCACTCTCTAATGTGTTCGCCCCGCCCTGCTCCGTTTTCTTCGCGGGCTTTTGCGGTCACAAGCATTTACATAAAATTTTGCATTTTTAGGGTTAAAAGGTACAGTGTCCGCGGGCTTTTCCCGCCTCACCCTCACTTTTTTTGCGGGGTGGGTCTAGGTTTTAGGCCCACATCCTCAACTATGACCGCCCCGCCCCGCCCCGTTTTTTTGCGGGCATTTGTGGGGTGGGTCTAAACGGGGCGGGCATACCCGTTTGCCACCCCTAAAAAAATCATTATGAACCTCAGAGGCGGGAGAATCTTGAATCTGTTTTTCTTTTTGTTTGTCTTCGTTGAACTAACCAATTGTCAACTTTGAACCTTTCTAATTGCCTTCGTGCTTGATATGTTTTTAAGCCTGCATGGTCGCCTCCACTATCTGCTCCAGAGGGGGAGGAGGGGTGATATTTTTCTAAGACTATTCATTGACACCAGTTCGTTGAGAATACTCAAGTTATCTACAAGACATGAACAACGATGAATACACAAGTGAAAATAGACAATACTGAAAGTAACAAGTAAACTAAAAGTTATAATCACCAAATATTCTCTATCTCTCTTCCTTGGTGGCCATTTCTACCAACAATCAAATTTCTATATGTCGTATCTTTTATGTTGGGGCCGAACTTTCAAAAAGACCGACTCTATCCACAAAACCTAGATTATCCAAGAACGCGACAAAACTAGCCTTAAAACTTTCTTACTCCGCGGACAAATCACAAGATTTCTATGCATATGTGCTTAGACCCTCCAAAAAGTGATTGTACCTGCAACATTTAGTAAACTTGTCCATATTCTTCAGGGCCGCCAAAGTATTTATTGGGGGGAAGAGGAGGTGCACCCCGCAGAGGAGTCTTTATTACCCACACAATCCTCTAGTATCATACATATACTCTCACGAGCTTCGCAATTGAGGGGAGGGGTGACCAAATAGTGTTATGATTGAAAATCTTGAAACTATCCATATAAACCTCAAACATCTTTTTCATTTATCTAAAAGAGAATAATCCTTGATTATGGTTTGAAAGGCCAAGGTGTATAGTATTTTGAAAATGGGAAAGAAAAGCTTCAGGGTGAGGGAATTATTCCTCCATTCGCATCAATATTGGAATACTTTGACATAGGCCAAACTCGATGGGTGTTATTGCAAAGAGGCGATTCTCAAATAATTCATGACCCTGACTTCAAATTTCGTTGAAAGGGAGCTTGAATGCCATTCTAGAGAACAAACATTCATGGAGAGGCAAATCACACGCATCAAAGTGACTGTATAATCTTTTGTAAGGGACAACATGCTAAATCTCCCAATCGAAGGACATGTCAATATCTCGGGAGGCATTCTCAATCTGACGTGCCTCATTGAAGACGGATGCCATACCCAAGACATCTTGTTCCACTTAGAGATACTTATATGCATTTGCGGAGATCTCAAGATCCTGATCTCCCCTTCATACCATTTTCTCCTTAATGTCAACAAGTAATCATTATTATTGTCGCTACGCGAAAAACAACTGGCAAAGACACAGAGTCGCCATCAAAATTAATTTATCCCAGCGGGGAAAGGAAAATGTCGAGAAAACCTCAAGAGGGAAAGAACATGGTCATCGCAACCAAGTTCAGGGTTCGGGAGTCGATTACACAAGAGAAAGGTATTAGCACCCCTCGCATCCGCTGTACTCAACGGGATCCACTCTTGTTGTTCTAATCTAAGGGTGTGTATGTCTAAAGCTTAATCTGCTAAGGAAATGCAAGAATGAAAAGGGAGAAAAAAGAAAAAGATACTTGATAGGATCTCGCAATCGTATGCCTACGTATTCCCTCGTGTAATGGGAAAGTCATACTCAACGTAGCTCGAGGACTACGACGGAAAATGGGAAGTTTGCTCACCAAGGATTGGGGCCTCTGTGCTTACGTATCCTCATTAGGGAATGAGGAATCAGAGCACCCGTAGTTCATAGGACTACGGTTTGTTGGTGTTTTTTATGGACAATTCTAACATTCGTGTTCTAGCAGTTAGGTGTATTTCCGCTCGCTCGTGGAGTTTTATGTGTTACCTATATTGCGGTAGAACAGAAATAACATGCCCTTTTCTGAAAATGGTTTTGAGGGAATCCCGAAGGAGAAAATGATTGGCATTTGTGAAAGTGTTTTTATTAGGGTTTTGAAAAGAAGTTTGAGATGCGCATTGTACTAAAGTTTATAGAAAAAGATGAATATTTCGAACTACCAAGTCGAGCGTCTTGTGTTCAAAATACTCGGAGTGAGTGCAGGGGAGCTCCATTCTCACTCCTTCTCCACCATGTACTACACGCATTGCATTTATTAAGTATTTTTGGATTTTTGATTAAGAAAAGATTTGGATGCAAAAGAAAGAAAAACTAAGGGAACTAATTCCTAAATGTTGTCATGCAATGATGGTCCTAAAGTTAAGGATGAAGGAATTCTAACCCTAATGTTGTCATGCAATGATTAATAACCTAAACCTATCCTACTTCAATCTTAATCAAAAAATTAAGTTGAACTAGGAAATCCTAAGGGAACATGCGAGGCAACAAGCAAATAAATAATTGAGGCACAATTCAAAAGTAAAAATGAATTAACAATATAAAACAAACCTAAACATGGAAGTAACCGATCAAAAAATAGAATTGAATGAAAAGAGAAGTGTTATAACATAAGATGCATGAGTTAGATGAAAAATGATGATCACAAGATGATGAGCAACGACAAAGTCAAGATAAGAATCGAAATCAGAAGATCCGACATAAATAGCCAAGTCTCCAAACGAAAGAATCAAGTCACAAGTCAACAAGGTTAGGAGTCAAAGAAATTAAAAAAAAATAAAATGATCAAAGATTAAAATTTAAATATTTAAATTCTAAATACAAATCAAAACCGAAATACTAATTCAAAGACTAACTAAGAAGATATTTTTGAGGTTTTTAATATTAATTGAAAGCAACTAGACTAATTAAACTAAATAATTATTTATTAATTCTAACAAAAATATTAAAAACATAATTAAAAAAAATCAAGTATTCAAAAATTTAAGATAAAATAAAAGAATGAAGGGAAAGAGGTGCAAAGAATGAGACTAGGGGTGTGAAAAACATGAGGAATTGGACTTTAAGATCCAACAGTCCAAATCACTCTTAACCTAATTTAAAATATTAATAATAAAAAAATAAAACATAAAAAATAAAAGGAAATTAAGATTGAAAGCTCGGAAGAAAAGGAAAAAAAAAACAATATCACGAGAAAAATGATTTGAAACTCTCCAACCTTCTTCACCATCGTGTCGCTCACTCACACTCTCTCGCCGCTTTCTCCCGTTCCTTCGAACTCCCTGAATTGTCCCTTTCAAACGCAATTTGCAAAAATTACGTCTCAAAATCGTGCTTCAAGACGCCATGGAAACCTTCAATCGTATTCAGAATCACCTCATTATTGCAGTGAGAAAGTTATTTTGACGGAAACACCGTGACTCAGGTTCGATGTGAATTTGCATCGGCGATTTCGCAGGTAATCATTTTGCTCCTCTTTTCTTCTTCGTTCTACTTTACTTCTTCTTCTTCGAGGGCTTTCTGAAATCCTAGGTAATTGTTGTGCACTGTTGTCATTGAGTATGAGTGTGAGAGATGCAGAGAGTTTGAAGAGGTGGTGTTGAGGTGTTTCGGTTGGTGGTGTTCACTGTGAAGAAGGGTGTAGAGGTTTGCAATGTTCTATTGGTTTTTGTCCTTTGATGAAAAAGAAGGAAAATATGATTTTTTATGTTGTTGTATTCAGAACTTTCTCCCTCTCTTCTTTTTTTCAATTTGATATGTTCTCTTTAAAACAAATTATTTTTGTAGAATGCCCTATTGTTTCAGATTTCGTGTTGTAATGTTTCTTTCACGACAGGCTATAGTTTTGACTTGAAGTGTAGGTTTTGGCTCAGATGGTTTATTTTGTTGGGCAAGGCTGCAGGATGCAAATCGTAGGGGTGTTCGCGGGCCGGCTTGGTTCGATTTTGGGAGAATCTGATACCCAAACGGATCAAAAATATATGGATTGGTTTGAATTAGATTTACACAATTTTGTGATAAAACCCAAACTGAACCAAACCAATAAACAATGGGTTGTTTTGGGTTAGATTGATCGGGTACATTAGAAACAAATGTGCAAAAATATTTTAAAAAAATATTAACTAATATCAACTAATTTTCCAAAATAATATAAAATTCTTAATTTTATTATTTCTCCATATTGGTTATGCATATCACAAATGACGTTTCATTTTTTTCTTCTTGAAGTTGAATACCTCATTCTAGTTTCGATGATAATGATGATATATATTATACTAATTAATTATGATTGGTTCGGGTAGACGGGCATGCAGGTAGAATTTTGGAAATCCGTTGCCCGAACCAATTAACATTGGGTTTCATTGGTTTGGTTCGGTTTTTGCTCGAACTAAAAAAATGCCCGAATCAAACACAATGGTTTGGTTTGGATTCCGGTTTGGTTCGGATTTGCCCGAACCAATGAACACCCCTAGCAAATCGTAGCAACAGTAGCAAAATGTTGCTGGTTATTGTGATGTAGTGATGCTGCAGGTTTGTAGCAGCATATTGTCATTGTTGTTATTGTTCTGTTGATGAGGTTTTGTGCAGGTTTTTATCTGTGTAAGCAAGTGTGAAGTCGGCATCTCGCTGCAAGTCTTGGCCGTGTAATTTCAGTATGCTGCATGATGTGTTGTTGCAGAAGTTTTTTGGAGTTTTGTAGGGTAGTGTACAGTGAAGCAGGTTATAGTGGGACGGTGCAAATTTTGTTTTGGCTTGCTATGGTTTTGCAAGGCTTATTGATGTACTTGGCATGATTTTGGTTCATAAAGCAACATGAATTTGTCCCTCGCCTACTAGTTGTTTTTCTTTCCCTTTTCACATTTTTTTTTACAATTGTTGTAAAAGTATAATGGGCTTTGGATCAAATGGGTTTAGGATATTTGAATTGATTGTGGATTCTCAATTAGTTTAGACTTTGTAACTTTGGCATGATTTGAGTGAGCTTGGTTATGAATTAAAAAATGAATCTTTGATGACACTTGCAAATTGACATGAAACTTGATCATTTTGGCACACAAATTGAATTTTTGGTTATGAACTTGACATATTTTGAATTGAATGGAATCAAGTTTTCCATCTTGGAATTATGGTTACTAATCACGAACTCTGATTAAAAACCCAATAGTCAAGACAAACCTTCTCTCTCAAAGGTACTAAAACTTAAAAACATGGGTATTGAGCATCATCAATCCTTTAAGTGTTGAACCTGAAAAAATTAGTACGTAAAAATACCTTTTCTGCCATCACACTAAACTCATGTTGAGGTAATGAAACTCCCTATGAAAAGAAATCAAACACTAAGCTCATCTAAATGATGCCTATCACATTTGCCATGATTCTCCTAGGACCAAATCAAATTTCTTCATGACAAGTTGTGCTCGAAAAAACACTGGGCCAAATCCAAACACTTGTCTTGAAGCAATCATCCTCTCTTGAAAATAATTTTCAACCACTCGAACTCTTCATTTAAAATCAAACCAGAAATGTATTGAAACCCTGAGTTAACTCTTTGAGATACAACATCACATCATGATTCCATCTTGAAATGGTTTTAAATTGAATAGCAAGCTGGAATTCTCCTATGATAAGAACATGAACCACATAATTAGGACTTGCAAAGGACTTGAAATATTGACCAAATGCCTTGACTTTTGATGACTCTATAACTTGACTTCACCAGATAAACTTTGATCTTGCACAAAACCCTGGCTTGGAAATGAATTGATGATCTTCAGACACAAATTGCTTGAAACTGACACTTCCTTGCCCTCACAATGATCCATAACAAAGATGACTTGAGATATGAACTGTGCTGCCACTGCACCAAAACCCTGATTAAAATGAATTGAATTCAGATGATTCCTCAACCATGAAGCACTAATGAACTTGACTTAACCTGACCACTTGATAAAGAAGCAAACCATTTGTCAGACCAAGATTAGCTTAAACTTCCACTGAACTTCAACCAACACTACATACACCATTGACCTGATAACTTTGCTTGAAACTAGATTCGATCTTGCAAAGCCTGAACTTAGACAAGAAATGGGGCCTATTTGTATGCACAATGGTTAGATGACATAAATAATGGATATGATGCACAAATGATGAAGATGTTATGATATGAAAGGCATGTTATGCTATGCAGATGATGCAATAAAGTCATATGAGTGCAAGTTTAAAAACCCTGGTAAAAATTTGGGGTATGACAATTACCATGAGTATTGGAATGTGATCAAAACTCTATCCACCATTTAACGTCACTTTCACTGGATTCTCGACCATGCTGGCACATAAAGGTCGTCTTAATATAGTCACGAGCCTTCAACTCATACTGATACACCTATATAATCCCTTATTTCATATATGGAGCTCAAGGAATACGGAACCACAATCAAATTCCTCGATATCAATATTAAAAGGAGTGACTTCCTCTTCTTCAACCACGTTCATTTCAAGGTTTTCCGCTTCCTCGGGACCCTTAAACTCTCCAAATTCCTCGCTTAAACTTCCCATGGCGTCATAACTATCGTTAATCTCTATAAAGTCTTCAGAAGGGTACCTCACAACTAAAGTAGGCACATCCAATATTTGGGGTTTATCACTTCAATTCGTGAGGAGGTGTCACTTTTCTCATCCTTACTCAACAAGTTTATGAAGGGAATGTTCTGATTTCCTATGTTGATCATGACTAGAAATAAATGGAAACAACTAAAAGGGTAGAGAAAAAGAATGGTAGTTAAAGTAACTGCGTGTTTTGAGTTGATGAAACAAAAGCAAGACCACCAAATACCCAAAAAATTTGCATGAATGAGAATTAAAATCAAAGAAAAAAATGAGGAGATCACTAGAAAGGTAAAGATCACATAAAAAATAGAGGTATGAGACTCTAGTACAAAGGACGCAAAAGGAGAAACTGATTGCGTTTTACCAATTTATAGGCAGCCATGGAGTGTAGATCTACGATCAGGAATCAACATGACATCAGAAGTTGTGTTCAACAATCCTATATCAACTTGGGTTCCATAACGACACTCGAGTGCACTCAAGTACAATAATGACATCACCCCTACCCCAGAAGCCTAGAACCATGTGAGTGATTTTCATAATGAAATGTTACAATTACAAGACAAACATTTAATACGCTTGTTCCCGAGGCCATGTACTCCCACTCAACGCGTCATTAGTCTCTTCCCCAACACATAGGCTATTCTAAGGGTCGGTCAAAACACTTTTGTAACAATCGTCGCTCCATGTTTGGAAGCAAGGACACGAAAGGTAATTGTCTGGACCAACCAAAAGGCCTAATAAGACCAGCCCAATTCGAAGAACCCAATCAAAAAATACTTCCGCTCAAGACTAATGAACTAGTAGAACCTCAATATGGGGCCGCACACCAAAACTGAGCAACACGTTCATCTCAACCGTCAAAGTTATTCCAATAATCCCTTGCATATCATGCGCCACACCAAGATACAATTTCATTCATCTTACAAGTTACATCCCACTGACCTCATTAACTTGAGCGTTGGAAAGATAACTTTACAAATAAACCCTTATCTCTTTTATGCTAAAATACTTCTACGGCGACCTTCATCTCACATTGAAATAATTGTATATTACGTGCTAGTTTACAATTTTTTATGAAAAAATTGTAGTTGATAATATATGTATTTTTTATTATAAAAATTATAATTGTATTTAAGAAAATTTGTTGTGACAACATGATTGCATAATATAAATATTACATATTAAATAATAAAATTTTATTTCATAAGAATGGGTCGCTTAATTAAGCTCGACGGTTATATATATATATATATATATATATATATATATATATATATATATATATATATATATATATATATATATATACACACACACACACACATATACATACACACATACACACACACACTTTGCCTTTATTTATTACTCCATCAGTTTCAAAATGATTATTATTTAAGGTTTTTGCACACATATTAAAAAATATAATAATGTCATAAGATATTATACTTTTATTAAATTAACCTTCTTAAAGTATTGGAAGTATTGTACATAATAATAATTAAATAAGCACAATTAAAAAAAATGTAATCATTATTACATTGAAAAGTGAGAGTGACAATCATTTTAAAATAAATCATTATAAATATATAAAAGTTAAAGTACCTGGAAATACCACGTATAACCTTCTGACTTCACGTTATAACTTTTCTGATTTCAGGGTTAAAACTAACTATTTGAACCCTTGTTGCAACCATATTCGGTTGGCATTTAATATTGCTTATGTGTCATGCTATTAGATTTTTGAAATAATTTTGAGTTAATTTTATATTAATTTATACTTATTTGGTTAAATGAAAAACCTCTCTTTGAAAATTGAGAAGCTACTTCGAAAACAACACTTTCATTTGAATTTTCTTGAGGAATGAAAAGCCAATAACACTTATTAATTCTCTCCCTGTATGCATCGTCTTTATCTCTCTATTACACTTTCTTTTCCTCTTTCTTCTCCTTTTTTCTTTCTCTTTCTTCTATCACTATTATCACACTTTTCTTTCTCAATAAATATTTCTCTCTCTCTCTCTCTCTCTCTCTCTCTCTCTCTCTCTCAAATACTTCCAGATCTTCTCCCTTTATCACTGGAAAAACACAAACAAAATGGATTTAAACTCAAACAAACACAAAATCAAATCAAGGAAGAATAAGTTTTTACTGTGTTAAGAGGTTCCTTTTGATGGTATCAAATGCAAACAATTAGGATCGAGCAGTTGGTACGTGTTTTGCAACGGATATGTGCATTCTCACAACTGATTTGGAGGAGGTTGTTGTCGGCGCTGGGCCTCCGGCGAGCTGGTGTGGCAGTAGTCGGATTCCGCTGCTAACGATGGTTTGTCAGCCCCGTCGCTCGATTTATTGGGAAAAGGAAACGGCGCCGGCGGTGAGGGTTTCTTTACTGATTCTTATGATCTCTTATGCATTTCTATTTTCACCAAATTGCTAGGTAGCATAGAAAAATCTTCACTGCTTTTATCTTCTGAGTTAAAAAATTATTTGGAGCCTAATTCAGATATATTATTCTTTCTCTTAGATTTGATTATGATTATTAATTTTGCATCTTAATGTTATTGTTAATGTTATTTTTGTCTCACTTATTAGTATTAATTTACAGATTCATGTTTGATTTGATTTGATTTAATTGTTGGTATATATAATTTAATTTTTTCAACTGGAACTAATATACTCTCTGCCGTATCTAATGTTTCTCTACAGAAAGCTCGCTCTTGGGACGAAGAGGCCGCGTCTGTTTGATTTGGTTGCCCATGTGTTCCCATTAACAACGCAAGTAACAAGCCAGGAAAATACGGAGGAAAATGGTACAAAGGTATTGGAAAATACATGAAAAATAAGGAAATAATATCAACTATATAACGTGTAGCCAATTATATTACCAAAATAAGTAGTGGAAAGATGAACTATAACTGGTGTCTATGCTGTGGTCTTTTAATGTGACAGAGTAACATGTTATGGACTCAGACACTAGCCGCATGCTTTTCGTGGTCCTTCATTGTCATAGTTTCCTTTTATTCAACCTTTACGTCTAAAATTGTGCAACTGCATCCGTTATTACTTACTACTATTTCCCTTTCTATTCTTCCCCTAATTATCAAACTTCAACCACTACATATATTATGACTCAATCTGAGTGAGTTTGATGAATCTCTGATCATTATCTTTTGTTTGGAACTGCTTCTTATCCTGCTAACATATTTACCATAATGTTTGCCTCATATATTTTTAGTGCCAGATATAGTACTTTAGTTGATCTTATAGTCGTTTCCACCGCCTTCGCAAATTCGGTTGTCGTTGCTTTGAACCTTTGGGTGAGATCGAGTGTGAGAGTGTCGATCCTGAAGAAGCTAAACACATTCTCAAAGAGTTCTTAAAAGAGAATAAAATTGATTATTCATACTCAGTGGCTTCCAAACTCTCATTTTTTCGATATGGGAAGTTGCCATAGTGAGTGAAATTTATATCATTTAAGAATCAAGATTGTAATATTTACGTCAATTCATAACAGAGTAATACATCACTTGAGATGTCTTTAATCTCCAATTGGAACCTCCCACGTATTATTCTTATACTCCTAAAAAAATTTACTTTTGTTTATTCATTTGGGTATTTTTTCAGTTTTGCAGAGGAACTATTTGAAGATTAATGCAATTTCTAAGCAATGGGAACCAACTAAGGTTTGCTTGATTCTCCTTGTATTTTACAATTTTTGTGTTTTTGAAATTTTATATTTTGTATCTGAGTTTGATGAATTTTTGAATTTCAGGTTGTGCCTCAGGCTGATAGGGTTCTATCCATTGATTAAAGAAGTTTTGTTTGTTAACAAGAGGTTCAATGTCAGTGTTGAATTTTCCTGAACAAGTTGCGAGAGATTCATTGAAAGATATATTGAACAAGTGTTGGAAAAAGATGGCTCTTCTCCTGTTTTTACTTCTTCTTCTTCTCAAGTCTTTTGCTAAGTTCTTTATTTGTGGAGTTTTGTTCATTGCTTTTCAACTCATAATTAATTCTTTAATGACTTTGCAAGTTTTTGGCATTGGTCACAATTCTTTCTTTTTCATTCCCTTTGTTGGTATTCTAAATTGTGTTGTAATCAACAGAGAGAAGATAGGAAAGATTCCAATTGTATAAAGTTTGCCTTTAAGAAATATTCTACAACACTTGTTGTTTAAAGATTTAAATTATATATGTTTACTAAAATAATACTGAATAATAGAATTTTATTGATGTTAATAATTGTGATCACATAATAATAATGATGATAAAAAAGGAATTATATAGTACCCTTTATCTAACAGATTTATCTAGAAAAGTCAAGTTTTAAATGGTGAACTCTTTCTCTTCGTTTTGTTGTTTCAGAGAGACGAGAGGGAAGGCATGTGCATAGGAAGATGAGACTGAGTCTGTTAGAACAAGATTTGTTCATGACATATCTTCCTTGGGTTTTGATGATAACAAAGTATTGAAAGAACAATGGTTTATTTGATGTGTGTTACATGTGTGCAGGTTCTAAATACTTGTAAATATTATAGTCAGAATCTGTTTTACATTATCATACTTTGGGAGTTGCTGAATTGCTAGCTTCTGGTGGCAGAATCTGAAGAACATTTGCTAAGTGATGTCTGGCGTAGACTCTGAAGCTGAAGGTCTCAGCATCAGAAGAAGCAACATAATTGTCTCTACACTTAGTGAATCCAAATTGGCTTCTAGTACCATTCAGAGTTGGTGATAAAGCTGAAGTTGTTTGTACTGTAGAAAGCAAGTTGTATTGTCAAATCAGTTTGTCAGCTAGAGTTTACAGATTGCAAGGCTCAAGAAAGGTTGGAATGCTTTATGGATATCTACTCTCAACGGATATAATAGTACAGGATCTCTTGAAGACTCAAAGGTTAAACATGTTACACATTGGATCAAGATCTTTTGGTGTATCTATCTTCAATGTCTCTTGTACTATGAAGCAAAAGCAAAAACTCTTGATCAAGTTACCTCTTCAACGGATAGTTTCTGAAAAGGCTATAAATATGGCTGAAGGTTCAAACTGAATCTTGAACAAGGATTATCCAGAAGAAGGAGTAACAAGATCAACAATTATCAACACCATTGTATATGCAAATTTTCTGTTGTAGGTTGTAATTGTAAAAGCCTTAAGATTTCTTACACATTGAATAACTTAGAAATCTTAAGTGCTTTAGGTCTTTGTTATGGTAATTTCACGTACTTCTGATACTTGTATTAAGTACCCTTTGTTATCTATTCTACTGAGCTTATTTAGCAGTTTAGATGAAGCCTCGAGCCAAGATGCTTGGGTCACGTAAGTCTCTTGCTATGTGCTTGAGCTGTGAAAGTCTTAATCAACTAGGTTGATTGAGCAGAAGTCTTATATCATTGGGATTCAAGTCAGGAAGTCTCGAGCCACGTAAGTCTCTTGCTATATGCTTGAGCTGTGAAAGTATTAATCAAGTGGATTGATTAAGCAGAAGTCTTGAGCTAGTGAGGCTTAAGCAGGTTGGCTCGGTACATGAAACTGGAGCAATAAGTCTTGAATCTGAGGGGTTCAAGTAAGGAGGCTCGTTTCATGGGACCTGGAGCAGAATCTCAGCCAGTGTGGCTTGAGCAGGTTACCTCTGTACATGGAACTAGAGCAGTAAGTCTTGAATCTGAGGGTTCAAGCAAGGAGGTTCGTTTCATGGGACTTAGAGCATAAGGCTCAGTCAGAGTGGCTTGAAGCAGAAGTCTTGGGCTGAGGGCCTAAGTAAGGAAGTCTTGGGTTCATGGAACCTAAGCAAGAAGTATCGAGTGAGGAGCTTGAGCAGAAGTCTTGGACCTTGGATCTGAGAAATTGTAAAAGTCTTATGAAGAATGCATAAGCGATTGTAATCATAATTTTATTATAGTGAAAATCTCTTGTGAAGCAAGGAAACTGGACTACTCTCAGTGTGGGAGGAACCAGTATAAATCTTTGTCTTCTGCTATTATTTATTTGCTTTTGTTAACATTCCACTGTTGGAATATTTTATAATATTAATATTATTTAATTATTATATTCCAATAATTATTATGTGAGCATATATATTTTAATTATATTAACTATTTATCAAAATTAAGAGTCTTAATTGATTAAGTGGTCAAATAAATTTAAAAGGCTAATTATATTTCTATTTAGTAATTAATTAATTAGATATGGGCTCAAATATGAGTGGATGTCAGGATGACAGCCATTTGGGAATAATGGGAACCCTAATTGCCCATCACACTATATATCGTCTATGAAGCAATTCATCTTTTCTCCCCATCTGAAGAGAATTCAAGGCATTAGGAGTATCGGTTGAGGAAGAACCACAAGTCAATGGGTGCTCGTCATTCGTCTCTCTTTAATTTGTATTTCAGGAAAGTATAAAGTTGTCGTGTCAATGATTCGATTATCCAGGTATTCCTAATCTCAATCTTTGATAAATTAACATGTTGTAGATTCTAGTTTATTTATATGCTCATATGGTTTCTGCACTAAAGTACGACTGTAGTTTTAATCTTTGCTATTGAGCATGTTTGTATAATTATTATTAAATTAATTCCAACAAGTGGTATCAGAGCAGGTCTTCGTGTTTAGTTTATTGAGATTTGTCCTCTAAACATCAATGTTATTTATTTATTTATTTTGGATCATGAAACATATATTTGAAATTCATGGATTTTTTTCAATATTGATATATATGTTTTAAGAGGCATGAAGTTTTAATGATAATTTTTTAGTATTTTTTTGTTACACTTACTACGAAGTTTATGGTTTGTGTCTTATATTTATTTTCAAAAGATTTATATGGATTTATGATCTTTTATATTTTGTGTGAATTCTTAAAAATAATTTTGGTTATAGTATATATTTAAATGATATTTGTTTTAGTGATCACATTTGAAATTATACTCGTGATTTGACAACTGTAATATCATGCTAAGGATCTATTTTAAGTTATAATTCCTAGAATTATATTTGTGATAATTGAATGTTTTGAATTTGACATAGAAACTATATGATAAAGTTTTGTTTGAAAATTAAAATTTGAATATTTTTTGGAAGAAAAATATTTGTTAAAATTTTGCTTTTTTTTGGGAGATATGTTATTTAATATATATTATACTAAATATATTTGAAATCACATTTATGATTATGATTGATGATTGAGAATCCTAAAATCTATTTTCTTTTTAAAAAAATTGATTCTCAATATTTTATTTATGACTATAGATAATATATTTAAAAATATATATATTCATGTCAATTATTTTGGGAAAAATAAATATTGAATTTAAATCTTATTTTGGTAATTTGATTTTTAATTTTGAATTAAAAAAAAGTTTTATTATCAAAACTTTTTACTTTATTTTTTAATTATTGTTTTATCTTTCGATTTGATTCACAAAAATTCTGCACATGAATTTAGAATTTTGAGAGATAAGACAAATAATATTTGGTTTAATATATATATATATATATATATATATATATATATATATATATATATATATATAGTTATTATATATTATTTGTGGAAATTTTTTAAATATTTTGAATGTCTATCAAAATTATAAGGTAAATCTAAAGATTTGATTTTTTAAATTCTAGATATTTTGGATTTTAGAATTGATTTTATTGATTCTAAAATAATTTATTTAAAGAATTATTTGGTGCATATGTGAATTTGTTATATATATATATATATATATAATTTAATTATTATATATAATTTATTGAAAGATCAATTACCTTTATATAACACTTAATAGTGAATCTCAAAATATTGTGATCCGATTTTGATAAGTACTAAATTAAAGTTTTGACTCTTTAAATTTTAGAAAATTTGGATTGTAGATTTATGGTTTATTTATAAGCATGTGAAGATTTGTTTCATTTATTATTATTTTGTTTTTTTGGAAACTTTGATTCTAGAATATTTGTTCAATTATGTAAAGAGTCATTGAGTATGTCTGTGAATCAATTTTAGCATGAAATAATTTTTTGCCATTTATAAAGATTCAATTTTTATTTGAATTGAAATTGAAATTTCGTTTATAGCATGATTATTATGTTTGAATTTTATAGTTATTAAGTTTCTACAATAGTTTTTTTATGGCGAAATACCCTTTTTGGTCCTTTAACTTTACCTCGGAATTCATTTTGGTTCCTTAACTTTAAAAAGTGTCATTTTAGTCCCTTAACTCTTCAAAACATTCCATATTAGTCCTTTTGTCTTATTAACAAGGAATTTAGCGATTGATTTTTGAATTTTTCCGTCGCTAATAAGACGAAAAGGATTAATATGGAATGTTTTGAAGAGTTAAGGGACTAATATGACACTTTTTAAAATTAAGGGACCAAAATGAACCCCGAGGTAAAGTTAAAGGACCAAAAAGAGTATTTTGCCATTTTTTATTTATTATTTCATGCTATTTCTTGCTTTCTTGTGAGTTTGTTCTCACATTAAGGGTCGATAAGTAATCTTATGATTATGAAAAATACGACAAAGCTTACGGATCCGAACTACATTTTATGGGTAGTGCCTTGTAAGTTTAAGACTTTTTTCTTATTTAATTTATTAAATTGTCTAGTAATTTTTGATTGAGTTGGTTGAAACAACAAGTTGCAAAAGTAACTTCTGTTGCGTATATTTGATTCATTTGAAATTACAAAATATGTAGTATGGAATTATTCATGCGAGCTGTTATAGTCGGCCAAAAGGAAGACACAGTTTGACCAGATAATTACATACCTGTGATGGTGAATATGTGGTAATTATTAAGTTTTTTCCATGTGGGTAATGGTTGGTGTCAAAGACGCACATTATCTGACAGGACTTATTACCAATGTTTGATCATTACATTGAGAGTACCGCCAGCAGTTAATTCTTGACAATCAAAGATTATGGATTAATAGTGTGTTTGGTATCTTATTTTTGTCTTATAATTTACGATTAAATATCTGCATGTCTCTATAATAATTTATTAATGTGCCTAATAACGTCGTGTGAACGTAAACCCGTGAAAGTATTCAGTGAATTACATTCACACCTATGATGGTAAACATGTGACGATTATAAGGATTTATTATTTATCAATATTAATTGTCAATGTTTGATCATTGTAATAAAATACCACTAGCAATTGATGTTGTTGTCTAAAGACTTGACATGAATGATGCACTTGGTATTTTGGTGAGTATATTTTTTTTGTTATCTATAAAGTAATACAGTTTATGTATCTGGAAAATAGGTTAGATTTTGATTCTCAAAAGTTTTAACTTTTAGGAATAAAATATGAACATTATGTTCTTGGATCTAAACCTTACATAAGGATGGAGAAACTTAAATTCTCTCATAACTTAATATATTTAAAGTGAGGCTCAAGTTTAAAAAGTGAGTAGACTCCAAATTACACAGGTCTATGATCTTAAAGTTTTATGATCCAGAGACATTAGAGGTGTTATTTAAGATGACATAAATTTTGTCATATTATCTTTGCTTAAACTCTAGAGTTTCTAAAGCAATAAAGCGAAAAGCAAACTCTTATTGAAGTGATGGTTTTTCCTTAAGATTATTAAGCAAAGAAAATATCAGAAGCACATTATGAAATTATTTAATCTTGCTAAAGTGCTATAGTTTTGTCAATTAGGTGACTTTGTCGAAAATTTAGTATATAGTATTCTCTTTGCACAATTAAGTTTATAACTATTAAACTTAGAAATTATTTTTTAATAATAATTTCATAAAGTGTGCAATAAAAAAATTGAAGCAAGAGAAAATAAAATAGTGCCCATTCGGTAAGTACCTCAAAAAATAAGGGTAAATAAAGAATAATAAGAAAACATGATCTGAATTGACAAATGTTTAATGGTGTTGAAATATATATCAATTTAAAGGGCACAAATTTGGTAAAGATTGATATTTATTTTAATTTATTTTAGATTGTCATTATAAGTTTAAATTTGCATTTAAAAGATAATTTGGTGAATAAATAAAGTTTTGTTTTAATATGATAATTTCTTTTTTTTTTAATGATGAATTCAATTTGTCTTTTAAATTCAAATATTTTTCTAGTTAATTCAGTCATGACTTGTGATAATCTAGAATTGTTGAAAAATTTGAGAAATATAAAATTTAGTTCCAAGTTAAAGAATATTTTAAGACAAATTTTGTAATGTGTCTTGAGAATATTGAGTTTGGGGAGAGATATGGTCAAAGAATAAAATTGAGTGGAAAAGAATTGGTTCTGACTCAATTCATACAGTTTCTACTTATATAGCAAATTGGACCCTCATACAAATTTTATTGTTCTTTCTCTCAATTAAATTAAGAAATTAATTCTTGAAGATCAAACTCAACATCCTCAAGAACTAGAGCATGAAGTGTCATAAAGAATTGACTAAAAAGAGAAATTATATTCGATATGATTGAAAGACTCTATTATGATAGATGTGACACTTGTTAATTGTTATAATTTTTGGAGCATCATAAGATGGATATCAAGTTAGTGTTTCTTAATGGCGACATTAAGAAATACAATATGGTGCAACAAGAGAAAATTTTGTGTCAATAGATACAAAGTTAATAGTTTGCGAACAGATAAAATCTATTTATGAGTTAATGAAATTGTCTCATTAGTGATACCACAATATTTCATAAGGTAATTGTCTCGTTTGGTTTTGAGATGTCTATTATGAAAAGTTATTGGGTTTTACAAGTTCGGTGGGAGTAAGTTTATGTTCCTAGTTTAATGTGTCGATTTTATTTTATTTAGTCAGAAATGATATATGGTTATTGTGTGAAACCAAGAAATCTCTAACAAAAGTTTAGCAATGAAAGATCTTGGACACATCTCTTTTGTATTAGGTATTTAGATACTTAGAGATTATTCTCAAGGTATCATTCGGTTAGCACAAAAGATTTATGTATATATCAATAAAGTTGAAAATAAAATTGACATGAAAGACAATAAATTAGATTATGTCTCAATTATCAAGGGAGACTATTAAGTCTCAATCATTGTCCAAAATAAAAGAAACTGAAAAATTTAGAAAATTAAGTTCTTTTTATACTTTTTTTATTTTTAGGAATCTTATGTATATGCATCAGGAATAAGCGTATATATAATGAGATCATTTGGTAGATACGAAAATTCAAAATTTGAATTGTTAAAATGAGGCAACCATAAAGATTGTTATAGAGAACAAAAAAGGCTCGTGCTCATATATTAGAGATCGAATAATTTGGAGATCATCAGGATGTTCGACTCTGATCCTTTTGGATGTCTATACATAATGGGCAACCTAACTCAAGAAATGACTATAAGTATTTATGTCACTTGGTTGCATATAGTAAAAGGTTTTAAAAGACAACTCGAGCTATATTGTGACATAAGCCAGTCAGATAATGTTTCAATAAGTGTTTTATAAAGTTCATTAACTTATAAGTTGTTGTTGTTGTTGAATGATAGAACATATAGATAGAAATTTTATGCTAGTTGACTTACTAACCAATGACTTGACATATAAGGTATTTCATATGACTGTTGTCACTAAGGATGTCCAAGATTAGTGGGAATCACTCATTCTTTATGTTTTATAATATTGTTTTGATATCGATACAGACTTTATGTTAAGATTATCTACAGAAACAAAGCTTATGAGGTTATTATTGTTATAACCATTTTTGTATCTGTTGTGCAAATATTGAATTTGCAAACTTCGATTTGATCTCAATAAAGAATTCAGGTGGACCAGTTGGAAATAGGCATGATTCAGATATCACATTACATAAAATTTCCATGTCACTCATCCATTTCGATCTATGTCATCAAGTACATTGATGTCGTGGTCATCAGAGTTTTATCACGTTATACGTTAGTGACAACAGCCGCGGTGGTCCGATTATTGATGTATGAAGTGGACCAGATTGTAAAGTTGAAATCTAAAGATAAATAGCATTCGGATGCGTGCCTAAAGAATTGTGATATAATTATTAAAAGTATATTGCCCAAGTGGGAGAATTGTTGGAATATTTTATAATATTAATATTATTTAATTATTATATTCCAATAATTATTATGTGGGCATATATATTTTAATTATATTAGCTATTTATCAAAATTAAGATCCTTAATTGATTAAGTGGTCCAATAAATTTAAAAGGCTAATTAGATTAATTAATTAATTAGATATGAGTTCAAATATGAGTGGATGTCAGGATGACCCATTTGGGAATAATGGGAACCCCAACGGGTGCTCGTCATTCGTCTCTCTTTACTTTGTATTATTTCAGAAAAGTATAAAGTTGTCGTGTCAATGATTTGATTATCCAGGTATTCCTAATCTCAATCCTTGATAAATTAACATGTTGTAGATCCTAGTTTATTTATATGCTCATTTAACCCCCTTCTTGTGTACTTTTCTCACCTTCAGAGTCAAGTGGTCACGTGTTATTTTGATCCTTTTCCATTTACTCTTTCCCATTTTTTTCAATAATAATCTTTAATAAGAGTTTTATTTTCTCAAATAATTAATGGTTTGTTAATGCTTTGAATGAGTCATAAAGAGATGATGGTTGTCACACTCCATAGACCGTCATTTTTTCATTTCAATTAGGTTATAGCACTTATTGTTTTAATTTATTATTATTTTTACAACATTAATTTATCCAATTTTTCATGTGAAGTAACCGTTACTCCATCATATATATATATATATATATATATATATATATTTATATTGATCGTACCTGGATCAGACAGTTATACAGTGGCCAGCAACGTCGTATGGACTTCAGCTCCGGTGATGATGATACGGCGGGGGGGGGGGGTACCTGCAAGGTACTCCGACGCTCAAGTGAGAAAAAGGGAGTAAGCAAGTACAGAAAAGCAGGTGTGAGTTTAGAATGTAAAATGTAACCTGACCCTCTCAAATGAGAGGGTATTTATAGAGAGCCCCCAGCGTGGGGCCAACGGTCACTTGCATTGGGCTGGATAGCAAGGCCCAATCCAAGCAACTTCCAGGGCTTACGTGGTGTAGTGAAGACCAGCACGTGGTCTTCGCCCTAGTACAACGGTCCCTAAATCTCCAGAAGTAGGGCAGACCGATTCCTTCGGGAGTGGGAGGTTACAAGAGGACGTGTCCTCGCGGGGAGGAGCACGTGGGTGTCGAGGAGAGGTGCGTCCATGGGCTATATGCTTCTGCTCGACAGTCTTTACCTCGCGTGTCCGACGTTCAAGGGGCTTGGTACTTGCCCAAAACGGAGGCGACTTTGGGCCTCGTTGGGCCTTCGCTGGTCATTGGGCTTGGGCATGCCCGACAGTAGGGCAGGCGCTGGCCTAGTCCAGAACAGGAGCCCCCCAAGTTGTTGCTCTGAGGTGTTAGAGTAATGACTTAAGGGCCAGTACTATGTCAAGGACGTACCCCGTCGGGGAAGGGATTCTAAACGAGGAGCGGTTGGTCAACCGGGCATAAATAAGTCGACCTGCTCGCGCTAGACTGGCCGCGGCTGGGCGACGTCGTGGGGCAACGAGAAGTCTGACGCGAGGCGAAAGGAAGGACGCGTGTTAGGGAGTGAAAAGACGTGCGCGGGGAAGCGTGTGCCACGTGTCACACCTCATCATTGCTTAGGGCGGCTACACTAAGGTTGCGTAATCGATTGCCTAGGAAATCCTTGAGTCTCGTGAGGCCCTTATAAATAGGGGTCATCCCACTTCATTTGCACTTTTGCTTCCCCTTTGCTCAGACTCTCTCTTTCTTCCTTCTCTATTTCGCCACCATTCGCCGCCACCGACTACCGCGCCGGAACCCTACCAGAAGTGTATTTCAAGTAAGTTTCTCTCTTTTTTCTCCATTTGTTTGCATTTATATGGTGGTTTCATGGTGAACTGATGAAGTTCTCACGGGAATCACGAAATCTCCAGCGAAAACGGAGGAATTTCTTAGTTTCTTTGTTGAATCTCGCGGGGAGAAGGGATGAATACCACGGGGACAAGAAGAATGTCCCGAGGACACGAGATGAAAATCTCGGGGTCCTCAACAATATCTCCTCTGTGGGAGGGATCCCTCCCAAAGCGGCACACCGGTGACCTAAGGATGGTCACGGGGACGCTCGTCGGTTGTCACGGGGACGTGGGCGAATACGACAGTCTCGGGATCCCGACGCTCCTTCTTCGCCCTTTCACTTGAACAGCGGCGGAGGGGTGAATTTGATATGGATCATCGAATTCACCGTTTCCTTCTGCTTTTCAGGTACATGGAAGCTTTATTCGTGTCTGTGGCCGTGGGATCGTTAAACATCGACGATCAGCCCGATTCTCCGATGGCACCGATCACCAGCGCCGAGGAGCATCCCCTCGCGGAGTGGATTAGCGACGAGCCGTTAAACATGATCTCCCACTTCGTCGACGGGGACAAAGATGATATCTTTTGTATAGTCGAGCACTGGCTGGTGGGCTCCCCGATGAAGTGGAAGGTGTTCCGGCCTCAGGCGCACCATCGCTTCTGTTCGACATATCGAGGGATGAGGTTTCCCCTTTATGAATTCATGTTCGACCAGACGGGGCGGCGTTTGCCCTTTACGGATTTCCAATAAGCGGTGTTCGTTTGGCTTCGCCTGGCGCCCTCGCAGCTCCATCCTAACTCCCTTGCCTTTATCCGAGCCTTCGAGCTCGTTTGTAAATATCTCCAAATCGGGGTAACCGTGCCTCTTTTCTTTCGTATCTTCCACCTCCAACGACAGGCCTCCGACGGCAGACACGGCTGGGTGTCTTTTAAACAAGTGAGCAGCCTCTTCCACACCTACCTGGACTCTGTTCGGGACTTTAAATATCGGTATTACATCGTGAGGCCGGTTACGCTTGAGGCTGTGAATTCGGTGTATTACCGGGTTTCCCGCGAAGTGGACGGCCAGAAGGAGGAGGTCCTTGAACCGAGATTCCCCTTGTTCTGGACGGAAGAACATTTCAAAAAGGGGACGGATAACTACATTGTCAGCCCTGGCCGACTTTGCGAGGGGGATCGTCCGACGTATGAGAAAATAGTCGCCTTCGTCAACGGTTTTAACAAGGCCAAGCTCGTGACGTCGGACGTAGAATTCGTCCGGGGTGACGATGGGCAGGTCTTAACAAAGCGACGGTTAATCAATACGAGGGCCCTCCTCGAGACATTTTCCGACGAGGATGCCCTCGAGCTGTTAGGTGGTGGAGCCATCTTCGACTTGCTTTTTCTTCGCGTCCTAGTTTTCGATTTACTGACACATTTATTTTATTTGCGGGCAAGATGTCGGCTACTGAGGAGCGTATCAAGAAACTGAAAGCTGCCCGTATTTCAAAGAAGGGCGGCAAAGGCCGTATCGAGCAACTCCAATCGCAAGTCCCCGGTCCCTCTCCGGCAACCGGGGGTTCTTCTGGCTCTCCCCAAGGCAGCGACTCCCCCAGCACTCAGAACTCCCCGAAGAGACAACGACTTGCTGATCAGGTGGATGTCGACCTCACTGAGAACGAAAGCCCTCCCGCTATGAAATTTGTGCTCCCGCCTTGCCACTCGAGGCCAAACTTCTTTATGGGGAACAATTCCCTATGCGTTGGTGCACCCGAAGTTCAAACCATCTTGGGTGTTGACAGAGTTTCTCGGACAAGGGCGCTGGTGGAGGATGTGTTCGCGGTGATGCGGGTTTGCGCTGCTGCCTTAGTCCTGAACGACGAGACATGCCCGACGAACGAGCTGAACAGGCTGCAAGAGAGTTTCAGGTCCGTCTCAGCTGAAATGGAGAAGGTGGGCAAGGAGCTGACCGACTGCAAAAACCAGAACAAGGCCCAGGTCGAGCTTCAAGAGAAGTTGGAGGAGAGATTGAAGAACGCTGAGGAGGAGAGGAAACGTCTCTTGGCGAGAACGCCGAGCTGGAAGAAGTTGTTCGCCCGACCGAGGAGGAAACCGAGGAAGACAAGTTATTGACTTCGCAGGCAGCGCTGATAGCAAAACTCAGGGAAGCCGAGCAGGATAACCTTGTGGCGGCTGACATAGGTTTCAGGAATGCCGTACACCAGCTTCGGGTTTTCAACCCCGACCTTATAACTGAAGGGACTGACCCCGACTACGAGGTGGTCGACGGTCAGATCGTGCAGCCGATGCAAGAGGAAGAGGTCGGCGGAGGGGCAATCGAACACGAGCAGCCAGAGGGGACCGTCGCCGACTAGGTTTTTCCTTTCTCATTTTGTTTGGCCTGCAAGCCTTTTTATTTTTTGATGCCTATGCCTGGCCTGCGTGCCAGGGGCTTTTTGATACTTATTTATAATACCTGTACAATGGGCTTCTGCCCGTTTAATGCATTTTTGTTTAAGTGATGTTTGTATGTTTTCGCTTGTGTGTGATGTTATTGTATTTGCTATACTTTATTTACTTTTTTCTAAGTAATAGAGGTTTTGGGAATTTGCTCGACTTCGATAATCCTCGACTGCGTAGAGAGTTGGCCGAGTGGTCGGAGGTGTATTCCGACCTTCAACGAGGCTAAGAGCTCGGTCGAGGTCTTAGCTTCGTGGCGTGAACTTCCCATCGCGAGCTGGGTGTTCTGCCTAATTGGTACAACGACGACGAAGCTCGATCGAGGTGTCCTCGTCGGATCAAAAGTCCTCGCGCACACACAACGCGGCCCTTGATCATCGTGTTTTGTATAAGGGTGTCACGCTTGTACCCTAGTGCGTCCCCGTAACCGCGATGCTAGTGTGTCGCGGGAAGTGCTTAACTGTAGTACTGTTTAAGGTTCTCAGCGTTCCATGGTCGAGCAAGTTCTTCCCCGTGAAGATTTTCGAGGAAGTAGGCTCTTGTCCCCGTTTTTGCGCAGACGCGGTACAGGCCCTCCCAGTTCGCGGCGAGTTTGCCTTCTCGCGAATCTTTCTGGTTCCTTCGTAGGACGAGGGTGCCTACCTGAAAATCTCGCTTAATGACTTTGCGGTTATAACGTAGAGATATTTTTTGTTTTAGTGAGGCTTCTCGGAGGGAAGCGCCCGACCGTGTCTCCTCGACGAAATCGAGCTCTTCCCTCAGGGCTTCGTTGTTCGCGTCTTCGTCGAGGGGGGCTTCTGTCCTCCTCAAAGGTTCCCTGATTTCTACGGGGATCACCGCCTCTGTTCTGTAGGTTAGACGAAAGGGGGCCTCCCCGGTCGTGGAGTGCGGGGTCGTTCGATAAGCCTAGTGGACGCTATGTAACTCCTCGACCCACCGTTGTTTGGCGTCGCCGAGTTATCGTTTCAATCCTTAGAGGATTACTCTGTTCGTCGCTTCGGCTTGCCCGTTCGTTTGAGGGTGCTCGACCGATGTGAAGTGCTGCTTCGTGCCCAGTTTGGTGACGAAGTCTTGGAAGTTCCTGTCGGTGAACTGTGGTCCGTTGTCGGTGACAATAGCTTGAGGCATGCTGAATCAGGCGAGGATGTTTCTCTTGTAGAAACGTACTATGTTGAAGGTCGTGATTTTGGCCAATGCTTCCGCCTCGATCCACTTCGTAAAATGATCCACCCCGACGATGAGGTATTTGTTTTGATATGATCCCACGATGAAAGGTCTGAGGATATCCATTCCCCTCCATGAAAACGGCCACGGGGAGGACAGTGTTTTGAGCTCGTCAGGAGGAGCGAGGTGCATGTCCCTGTGTCGTGGGCATCTATCGCACTTCTTGACGTGTTCCTTGGCATCCTGTTGCATGGTGGGTCAGTAATACCCTTCCCGAAGTGCCTTGCAGGCTAAAGATCGCCCACCGAGGTGCTGTGCATTGATTCCTCGTGGATTTCCTAGAGTATACCGGGGACCTTGGTCTCCTCGACACACCTGAGGAGGGGTGTTAGTTTCTTGGATTGGATAAAATTTTGGTAAAACAAAATATGTTCAATGTTGATGTCTAGGTGGTGATGTTGCAACATTGAGTCTTAACACTGGGCTGTGTTAAGTAGTGAAGATGTTTAATGTTTGATGTCACATGGGTGATATCACAACATTGGGTCTTAACACTGGGCTGTGTTAAGAGTTAAGTTAGATGTCTGATGTCACATGCGATGTTGTGACATCAGGTCTGCAGAATTAATAACATCAGGTTTAGTGATGTTGTTAGGGTTTGCGTTTTAGCTGGAATTGTGGAGAGCTGTTAGTCTCATTGGTTGCGGATATCTTGGGATAGATATTCTCTGTTGCATAGAGATTTGATGCAGGTTTGTAGGAGATTTAAAAGGTGAAGATTTAAAAAGATTTTGGGAGATAAAATCTGTTTTGAAGATTCAGTTTTAAATAACAAATCAGATCAAATATTGCAAGGAGTCCAAGCCCAATTCAGATAGCTATATAAAGCGCATCAGTACTGAAGGAAAAAGAACGAAGAAAAAAAAGAGCTAAAGACATAGTCGATTGAGTCTTCGTGATTGTAAACCATTCGAGTGTGAATTGGTATTGTTGTTTTGAATTGTTCTTGATCAAAGCTGTGAAGCAGAATCAAGTAGTGTTATTCAAAAGTGTGTGATCTTTGAATTATATCACTGAAGTGTTTTAGGGATTGAGTAGTGGTCTCGTACTTAAGTGGTCTCTTAGGTAGAAAGTTCATTAGTTGGAATTAAGTTTAGGAGATTGTCAACAAGGTTGTTGAGTCTGTAAATTAATTCTACAAGTAGTGAATTTCATCCCTGGCTTGGTAGCCCCCAGACGTAGGTAGTTAAAACCGAACTGGGTGAACAATTCATTGTGTTGATTTATTGTTGCTTTACATTGTCCATTGCAGAGTGTGTTGTTGTGACATCACACGTAACATCACATATCTGGTACCAGAATTTCAAGGGGGGTAGAAAATCTGCAGCGGTATAGCTTATCCTCGACTATAGTGTACGAGCAAGCCCGCCGCTTGAACATCCCCGCTTCCTTGGGGTTTTCGGGCAGTCTGCCAGTCGTGAGGTACTCGTATACCGGGGTCATCCAGCAATTGCCGTCCCCAATGGCATTCACGTCCGTCGCCGGAACGGGTTTGTCGATGCTCGGGTGGGAAAGCACTTCTTGTATGACGGATTTGTTTCCGCCTTTCTTCTTTGTGCTCGCCAATTTAGACAAGACATCTGCTCGGGTATTGTGCTCGCGAGGGATGTGGGTCACTTCCGCGGAGGCAAAATTCTTCATCTTTTCCTTTACCAAGGTCAGGTATTCGATGAGGCAGTCGTTCTTGGCTTGATACTCTCCTCGGACTTGAGAGGCTACGAGCTGGGAGTCAGTGAAGATTTTGACCTCCTTGGCGCCGAGGTCCTCGGCCAACCGAAGCTCGGCGAGGAAAGCCTCGTACTCTGCCTGATTGTTCGACTTCGGGAAGGATAGTTCGAGGGAGACCTCGATCAGGATGCCTTCCTTGTTTTCGAGGATAATGCCCTCCCCGCTCCCCTTCGTGCTGGATGCTCCATCAACATAGATCATCCACTTTTGGGATCCGTTGGTCGAAGGCTCCGGGACGGTCGTCTTCGGGACGATCATCTCGTTCAGTGATTGTATTGACTTATTCGAGTTCAGAGTTAGGATCCCGGAGAAAGCCCTACACTTTTCGGGATTGGCCTCGATTCCTCGATCTGTGAGGTAGAAGCCTAGGAACTTACCTTCCCGAACGCCGAAGGTGCATTGGTCGGGATTGAACCTCATGCAACATCTCCTCGCTGTGTCAAACACCTTATTGAGGTGCGCGGCGTGGTCGACTTCTTCTACAGATTTGACGATCATGACGTCCATATAGACCTCGAGCATGTCGCCGATCTCTCCCCAGAAAACTTTGTTCATCATCCGTTGGTAGGTCGCGCCGGCGTTCTTCAGGCCGAAGGGCATTACGTTGTAGTAATAATTGCCCGACTCGGTCATGAAGGCTGTGTGCTGTTTGTCGGCCTTTTCCATGGGGATTTGGTTGTACCCCGAGTAGGCGTCCATGAAGGATAATAGCTTGTAACCTGCAGAATTGTCGACCAGCTGGTCGATGTTAGGCAAAGGGTAACAGTCTTTCGAGCATGCCCGTTTAAGATCGGTATAGTCAACACACATTCTCCATTTTCCATTATTCTTTTTGACAAGTACAACGTTGGACAGCCAGGTCGTGTACCTGGCCTCCGAAATAAAATCCGCCTCTAGGAGGTCTTTTACAGCTTTTTCAGCAGCCTCCGCTTTTTCGGGAGACTGCCTACGCCTACGTTGAACTATAGGCCTAGTGGCCGGGTCTACTGCGAGCTGATGGCAAGCCACCTCGGGGTCAAGGCCAGGCATCTCGGAGGCGCTCCATGCGAACAGATCAGCGTTCTCCCGGAGACATGCCTTCAGCTGCTTCTTCGCCAGGTCGGGGAGCCCGGCGCCAATCTTCACGTTACGATCTCGAAGTCTCCGTCTGGGACGGGGAACGTTGGGTGGAGAGGTTGCCCGTTGTTTTCTGCCTGGAGGTCGAGGTCCGCTGCTCTGCCCTCTTCGTGCTCGTCTAGGAACCTGCTATCAAGGTCGATCGCGTTGACGCGTGGGAGAGGCCTCTGTACGGTGTCCGAGGATGACTTTGCTCCGGTCTTGGGCTTGGTGCCGATGGAACTCATACCTTTGATTGCGGCGTCGAAGCACCTCCTGGCCGCATATATGTCCCCGTGCATCGTAACTACCCGTCCTCTGGCCGTGTAGTACTTCATCTTGAGGTGGACCGTTAATGGCACTGCTGTGAGTTCGGCCAGGGTGGTTCTCCTGAGGATGCAGCTGTAGAGGGATGGACATTCGACCACCAGGAAACGGGTCTTCACTTGACGGGCAGTGTCTTCGGCTCTGAATGTGACCATCAGTTCAACGTAACCCCATGGTCTGGTGGTGGTGCCGTTGAACCCCTGCAGATCTGTACTGACATACAAGGTCAGATGTCTCTCGTCGAGCTGGAGAGTCCCGAACAGGTGTGTCGCTCCCAGGATTTTCATCCAGGTATAAACGCGAGAGTGGTGCGGAAAAACAGAGTCGCCAGCCGTGTAAATTTATCCCAAGAGAGGGAAAGGGAACACCGCATAAACCTGAGGAAGAGGGAAAGGAATGGTCATCACAACCATAACCCGGGTTCGGGAGTCGGTTACGCGAGGGGAAGGTGCTAGCACCCCACGCGCCCATCGTACTCGATGGGATCCACGCTTGTTGTCTATTCTAAGGGTGAGTTATCCTATCATCTATGGTTGTACTAAGACAGAAGGGGAAAACAAAGATAGACTCGGTAGGACGTCGGCGTCCTAGGCCTACGTACTCCCTTTGTGCAATGGGAAATTTAGAGTCAACGTAGTTCGGACCAAGTTCTTTTTGTGTTTTTTATGAGCGACGTTAAGTTCGCGTCCGGCAGTTAGGGTCGATGCCTGTTTGCGACTCAGACGAAAAGTAACGTGCCCTTTTTGAAAATATCCTTTAGTTTGACAATCCCGAAGGACAAAAAGGTTTGAAGTTTGTTTGTATTTTTTAAGACAGAAGCGGCTTGAGTTAGTTCATAAGTTGCATTGCACCAAAGTCTAGGGCACAGGGGCGAATACTTAACGCATCGTCCCAAGACAGGACGCTCGCTAAGCACTCTAGAAAGATGAGAGGAAGCCCCTCATTTCTCATTCCCCACGCTTAAGGCTCGTGCGCAATACAATTTATCCTTATTAAGTATTTTCAAGAAGTTTTGAGATGAGAAGAGAGAAGACACAAAGGAAACTCTAAAGGGAAACTAAGAGTCCTAATGTTATCATGCATGGGTGACCTACGGTTAGTGAGGTTTGACGACAACCTAAGCCTAAAGAAAAGAAAATACGAGAGAAGGAAAGAGTAGGGGTGAATATGGATGGTTATCCACACCCTTAAAGAACTTACCTCAGCCCCTGCATAAGAGGTTAGCACAAAACAGACACAAGTAGTATTAAGGCAAATGAAAACCAAACAATGACATATAGAAGTGATTAAATGACCTCTAACAATCCAAATATGAATTAAGAAGTCAAGGAAGCAATCCCAAACAATGGCACAAGTGCCTTCTCAAACAAAGACTCAGGCATGATCAGAAATATGCATACAAAAAGATCTCACATAAAGAGCAGTCACATAATTAGTGAAACATCTTATAAAATTGCCAAACTAATTATCAATATTGCTCAACCAGAAGCAAACAACATATCAAAAACTCCTGCAAAAATTCAAAATAAAAGCCACTCAAACAATTATGCAAAGGTCAGATAAGCAGTGTGGTTCAATATGCCAAAAAGGAAGATTAAAATGCAATATGAAATAGTTTTAAAAATGAGAGAAAATTTTTTTAATGCATTTCAGTGTGTTGGTGAATGAATACAAAAAGAATGAGTTCTAAATAATTTATGGGTGATGAGAAATAAAATGGACAAGACATGGTATGCATATGTGAAATAAATTCAAAAGAAAATTATTAAAATATTTATTTCAGATGCTAAAAATAAAATAAAATTTGTGAAAATTTTATAACATTATAAATATGATGCATGAATTTTTTGGGAATTTTTTAATACAATTAACTATTTTTAAAAAAAATTAAAATGAAATGTAATAATAAAATAAAAATGAAAATTAAGAAAACAAGCATGGAGGTGTGAACAACAATGGATCCACGTTGGAGTAATATAATGGGCTGAAGGGGAGGGGTGCGAAAAGCAAGGCCCACGCATTAAACCCATCAGAAAAATAAAATAATAAAAAGGAGTCCACGCGTGGTCTTTAGTCAATGGTTGACTCGCTACTCACCCTTGGATTGATCTCACGCGCCCTAATCAGTCAACCAAACCAATTGTTATGCAAGATCTATGGCCCAGATTGAAGAGCACACCATAATTAACGTATACCCATGCACACGCAATTGTTCAGAAAATAAATAAAACAAAATTATTGCACGTGGTAAGGCACATGGTAAATTAATTCGTTGGCACAGTATCAGCCACCTGATTCATCAAACGGGTCAGATTAGTCAAACAAAAGGAAAGGTAATTAAGATGAGAGACAATGATTTGGAGGCACACGGTAAGTAACGTGGGGTAATAAACATGCAATTAAATAAAATAAAAATAAAAAAAAGAACGCGTGGCCTCATGTGGACCGTACGATCAACAGAATGAATGGTGAGGATTGTGTCTTCTTCGTTCAACCCTCCCTTCGCTGAAACCTTGCCAGACGCCGGAGCCCTAGCTCCGGTCGTCTTCTCCGGCGGCATTGAACGGAGCTCTCACCAAAACGAACCCAGAAATCCACGACTCTTACATCATTCGAACCAGAATTCAACCATGATCTCAAATATGCCTCTCAAAATCACAAATAATCAACATATAATGAAAAATGCATGAACTAATGTTAGGGTTCAAAACTTTAAACTCACCATATGTACACAATACACGTCCAAAATCAAAACAAATTATATCATGGTTATCAGTGAACATCACACATCAATATACATATTTAAAAATAGAGTTCTATGATCATGAAAAAACCCACCAACCTGAGATCATGCCTCCTATATCCTTGCTTTTAGCTGCGAATGAGGATTAATTTGTGCTCTAGGGATCCCAAGAAAGAAGATTGTGGAAGAATTTTTGGAAGAAACCTTGTGGATTGAGAGATTCAATGAAGAAAAGTGTTTAGGGCTCAAGCTTTGTTCTCCTCCAATATCACGTGTTCTTTCCCTAACCCTAGCATGAGTAAGTTTAAATAGCTAGGTTTAATCCATTGATCAACATTTGGGCCTTGGTAATTCTCCACTTAATGAGTTTTGGGCAATTTTGGAAATTTGAATAATGTGAGATACACCCTCCTCCATGCATGGATATCCAAGTATTTCATGATGGATCACTTACTCAACAATTGCTAATCACACCTAAATTGAAATTAGGCCTTGAGATGCCTTGGTTCATGAGTTTTAAATAATTTGGCAATTTTGCATAATGGAGAATAAGTGATGAATAAACCATGAAACTACTTGATTTAAAGGCCAAAAATGCTCCTTAGGGATTATTCTTTGATGTTGGAATGTGTCATGAAACAATGGAATTAATTATAGGTCCATATGTCCCAAAGTGTAAAAGTTGTAAAAATGGAACCCTAAAAACCACTTTGCCTTCTTTTGATCATAACTCGAGTTTCACAAATGATATGGAGACCCAGTAGTACTTGTTGGAAAGAGGAGAAAAAGATCTTCAACTTTCATGTTTGAGGAAAATTCATTTGAACCTTTCTTGATGGTGAAAAGTCAAGTTGAATGTAGTGTAGGAACTTGCCCAAAAAGGAAACTTTCAAATTATAGGTCATTTCCATATTTAGCAACTTTTGTACCAACCCTTGATTCTTGATAAATGGCATGAAACTTGACCCCTGAAGGCCATATGAGGATGTGAGACCTTGAAAACCTTGAAGAGAACCTCAAGCTTTCACAGTTGACTCTCCTCTCCCAGTTGACTTTTCTCCTGATTCTCCTGATTCCCAATCCATTGGCCAATTGAACTTCTCATGAACCAAACTGATGGACAAACTTTTATTCCTAGATACTTAGGGACCCAAGGAATACCATGGAATCAAGTCTTGCCCAAAAAACAGAAATAAACTGACTTTATAGCAAACCCTAATCTTGGTACCCTCAGTCTAGGAGGAAATAGCACAGTCTCCAAATCCAAATTCCTCTGAATATGATGTGTATCCTTTCCAACAAAGATAAGATATGCCATTTGGTGATGATAAAAACCCAAGGAGCTTGTCAGTTGGTGCAAAAAACCCAAGAATCTCAAAACCTTAATTTCTGCACTGGTTAGGAGAAAGTGATCCACTTGAACTCTCTTGCTTGACCCTTTGAAGAACATCTTCTCCTCTTGAACTTGCCTCAGGCACCTTGACCCCATGCTAAGAACCAATGATATGCACACATGATAATGCAAAAATGAAATGAAACACAAGCCAGTTAGTACTAAAGTAAGGAGGGCAAATTTTGGGGTGCAACAGCTGCCCCTATTCAATCAACTTGGTCCTGAGGGTATGATAGCGACGACTTTTAGACAATCAGGATGCACGGAGATTGAATACCAAAGAACCCAGAAATTTGCAATCCTCCAATGGAGAATTAGCCATAAATGCTGTAATGTCACAACACGGACGAGTGCCAGGTATGCTGGGTATAAAGTGAAACAAACTCTCCCAGGTTATGTCATCTCTGCTGCTAAAGAGAACTGGCAAAATAAATCGTCAAAGGATTGCTATCCCTGCTGACAAAGAGAACTAGTGAAATGAATGTCATCCCTGCTGATAAAGGGAACTGACGAAAAATCTTCAAGGGATTGCTATCTCTGCTGATAAAGAGAACTAGCAAAATAAATGCCATCCCTGCTGATAAAGGGAACTGACGAAGGAAAATCTTCAAAAGACTGCTATCTCTGCTGATAAAGAGAACTAGCAACATAAATTCCATCCCTGCTGATAAAGGGAACTGACGAAAGAAAATCTTCAAAAGATTGCTATCTCTGCTGATAAAGAGAACTAGCAACATAAATGCCATCCCTGCTGATAAAGGGAACTGACAAAGAAAATCTTTAAAAGATTGCTATCTCTGCTGATAAAGAGAACTAGCGAAACTATCTCTGCTGATAAAGAGAACTAGCGAAACAAATGCCATCCCTGCTGATAAAGGGAACTGACGAAAGAAATCCTCAAGAGATTGCTATCTCTGCTGATAAAGAGAACTAGCAAAACAAATGCCATCCCTGCTGATAAAGGGAACTGGCGAAGAAAATCTTCCAAGGATTGCTATCTCTGCTGATAAAGAGAACTAGCAAAACAAATGCCATCCCTGCTGATAAAGGGAACTGACGAAGAAAATATCCAAAAGATTGCTATCTCTGCTGATAAAGAGAACTAGCAAAATAAATTCCATCCCTGCTGATAAAGGGAACTGACAAAGAAAATCTTCGAAAGATTGCTATCTCTGCTGATAAAGAGAACTAGCAAAATAAATGCCATCCCTGCTGATAAAGGGAACTGACGAAGAAAAAGTCTTAAAAAGATTGCCATCTCTGCTGATAAAGAGAACTAGCAAAATAAATGCCATCCCTGCTGGTAAAGGGAACTGACAAAGAAAATGTCTTCAAAAGATTGCTATCTCTGCTGATAGAGATAACTAGCAAAATAAATGCCATCCCAGCTGATAAAGGGAACTGACAAAGAAAATCTTCCAAGGATTGCTATCTCTGCTGATAAAGAGAACTAGCAACATAAATGCCATCCCTGTTGATAAAGGGAACTGACGAAGGAAATCCTCAAGAGATTTCTATCTCTGCTGATAAAGAGAACTAGCAAAACAAATGCCATCCCGGCTGATAAATGGAACTGACGAAGAAAATCTTCCAAGGATTGCTATCTCTGCTGATAAAGAGAACTAGAAAAACAAATGCCATCCCTGCTGATAAAGGGAACTGACGAAGAAAATATCCAAAAGATTGTTATCTCTGCTGATAAAGAGAACTAGCAAAATAAATGCCATCCCTGCTGATAAAGGGAACTGACAAAGAAAATCTTCGAAAGATTGCTATCTCTGGTAATAAAGAGAACTAGCAAAATAAATGTCATCCCTGCTGATAAAGGGAACTGATGAAAGAAATCCTCAAGAGATTGCTATCTCTGCTGATAAAGAGAACTAGCAAAACAAATGCCATCCCTGCTGATAAAGGGAACTGACGAAGAAAATCATCCAAGGATTGCTATCTCTGCTGATAAAGAGAACTAGCAAAATAAATGCCATCCCTGCTGATAAAGGGAACTGACGAAGAAAAAGTCTTCAAAAGATTGCCATCTCTGCTGATAAAGAGAACTAGCAAAATTAATGCCATCCCTGCTGGTAAAGGGAACTGACAAAGAAAATGTCTTCAAAAGATTGCTATCTCTGCTGATAAAGAGAACTAGCAAAATAAATGCCATCCCTGCTGATAAAGGGAACTGACGAAGGAAAATCTTCAAAAGACTGCTATCTCTACTGATAAAGAGAACTAGCAACATAAATGCCATCCCTGCTGATAAAGGGAACTGACAAAAGAAAATCTTCAAAAGATTGCTATCTCTGCTGATAAAGAGAACTAGCAACATAAATGCCATCCCTGCTGATAAAGGGAATTGACGAAGAAAATCTTCAAAATATTGCTATCTCTGCTGATAAAGAGAACTAGCAAAACTATCTCTGCTGATAAAGAGAACTAGCGAAACAAATGCCATCCCTGCTGATAAAGGGAACTGACGAAAGAAATCCTCAAGAGATTGCTATCTCTGCTGATAAAGAGAACTAGCAAAACAAATGCCATCCCTGCTGATAAAAGGAACTGACGAAGAAAATCTTCCAAGGATTGCTATCTCTGCTGATAAAGAGAACTAGCAAAATAAATGCCATCCCTGCTGATAAAGGGAACTGACGAAGAAAAAGTCTTCAAAAGATTGCCATCTCTGCTGATAAAGAGAACTAGCAAAATAAATGCCATCCCTGCTGGTAAAGGGAACTGACAAAGAAAATGTCTTCAAAAGATTGCTATCTCTGCTGATAAAGAGAACTAGCAAAATAAATGCCATCCCTGCTGATAAAGGGAACTGACGAAGAAAATCTTCCAAGGATTGCTATCTCTGCTGATAAAGAGAACTAGCAACATAAATGCCATCCCTGCTGATAAAGGGAACTGACGAAGGAAATCCTCAAGAGATTGCTATCTCTACTGATAAAGAGAACTAGCAAAACAAATGCCATCCCTGCTGATAAAGGGAACTGACGAAGAAAATCTTCCAAGGATTGCTATCTCTGCTGATAAAGAGAACTAGCAAAACAAATGTCATCCCTGCTGATAAAGGGAACTGACGAAGAAAATATCCAAAAGATTGCTATCTCTGTTGATAAAGAGAACTAGCAAAATAAATGCCATCCCTGTTGATAAAGGTAACTGACAAAGAATATCTTCGAAAGATTGCTATCTCTGCTGATAAAGAGAACTAGCAAAATAAATGCCATCCCTGCTGATAAAGGGAACTGACGAAGAAAAAGTCTTCAAAAGATTGCCATCTCTGCTGATAAAGAGAACTAGCAAAATAAATGCCATCCCTGCTGGTAAAGGGAACTGACAAAGAAAATGTCTTCAAAAGATTGCTATCTCTGCTGATAAAGAGAACTAGCAAAATAAATGTCATCCCTGCTGATAAAGGGAACTGACGAAGAAAATCTTCTAAGGATTGCTATCTCTGTTGATAAAGAGAACTAGCAAAACAAATGCCATCCCTGCTGATAAAGGGAACTGACCAGCAAAATATGTCAAGCAAGAACTGAATACCAGGCGAGAACTGGATTTCACTAAAGAGAAGGGCCAAACCAAGGCAAGCTTCTAACGGACTCACGGTCCAGATAAGATGACTCTGCTGGGGAAGGGAGAAGTCTAAATAAAAGACTCTGCCGGGGAGCACAAATATGAGGAACGCATCCCTCCAAAATCTCCTGAGTTATGCCATCTCTGCTGAGAAAGAGAACTGGCAAGGAAAGTATCAAACCTGGCTTATGCTTCAAATGCAAATGTTTATGTTATGCAAAAAGGGGTCTCTCCAGCAAAATAAATGCCGGAGAGAAAAGACCAATTCAGCTGGGGATGACAAAAATAAATTGCCTCTGACCCCAGGAACTCTGCTGAGAAGGCTCATACTGATCGACTCTTTGGATCCACAACTTCTGCCGGGGATGAAATCCCGAAAGAACTACCGGGGGCCACACGTGTCTTTCACTGAAGGTAACATCCAAAACCCGAGATTTCTCCTCTGCTGGGGGAGTTGAGAATGAACGCCAATAACGGAACCGGAAGTCTGTTACTGAAGATTGCTAATATCCAATTGGGCTCAGGACCTGCTGGGGGATGCCAGCCCATAATACCATCCTGCTTGGGGAAAAACAGTCCATAATACAATCCTGCTTGGGGATACTGTTAAACTTAGCCTGCTGACGGGGAGAGTGACTTTACTCCCACCTTGCTGGGGATTAGAATATAGCATCATCGGTGAAAGCACGTTTCCTGACTGGATGGGGAAAGTGAAAACCCTGATTCTGTGGGGAAATAACATCCTGTTCCAGAGAAAATACTTCCTAAGTCTCCTGCTGGGGAAGGTCTGCTCTGCTGAGGAAAGTTTGCCCTGCTGGGGGATGAGTAATCTCAATGCTGGGGAGGGCCAACTGCTGGGGAAGTACAATCCTGTTGCCCTGCAGCCTGACTTGTCTTTATGGTCATAAACGACTCTTTGAACTTTTCACTTGCCCCAGACCACCAGGTCTAATGGAAGAAATCATCTCAAGAGGATTTTATAGAAGATCGGGCGTTCGCACTACCCCAGGGTCTTCAAACTCTTGGAGAGACTTATCATATCTCGACATAACTGCCCCAGTCTTCATAATCCATGACATACATTACCTCGAAAGGGATTGTAATGACTTGAAAATACTCTTCTTTAGCACCTTGAACCTCGAGGAGGTGTTTTCAATTAACCATCTTCAGGAGTGGACAATCTCCCACGCTCTAGAGGTGGCCTGCCCCAACATGAGCTTTGAAGTGACTTTGCCCCTGATCCTAGAATGAATGCCCCAGAATAACTGAATTTCGGAGAGACTTCTCGACGTGACTGCCCCCAGATTGGCTACATCTTAACACGACTTACTAGGGAGAGCCCACTCTACATTGGGTCTCTTGGCAGCCTGCCCTTTGATATGATTGTCCTTCAGAACTTCCAAGCATCCCAACTTGGCAGGATCAAGCTTCTTGACTGACTTTCACTGTGTAAGCTTCTCGGATATCAAACACATGCAAGCAGAAAATGTTTATTATGAGAATGACAATTCTAATGCAACACTCATGTTAACCTTGAAGCTTTATTGAAAATGCGTCGCCAAGCTTTGTGAACGAATCGCTAGCTGGGATGCGACCTTGATTTTTGAATGGCAAAACAAAGCACACATGTAATACCAACCAATCTTATTAGCACAACTCATAGGAGTCAGGAACGCTATCCTGTTGAAGTACGCTTTCGGAATAAACCCTGTTTCAATTAGGACTTTTAAGGGTCGTAACGTGGTCTGGTTCACGGTTTCAGAAAAAGGATTTATGGCTCATAATTTATCGATGCCCACCCACTCTTCGTGATGTTCTCCAGTCCTATGTTCAGTTAATCTGACACAAACGCTCATCTCTCAAAAGGTTAATGATCTTTAAGGAACCCATGCCACTAATGGTTAGACACCTAAGGAAGTTTTGGAGTGACAGCCACCCTTTTTTATCTTTTGTGTCTGTAATCACACGAATTTGTTCTTATCGAGGATTTTCTTTTGGTCTTTTCTTTTTGTTTTTCGTCCCTTTTTTTTTGCCTGGACTGACTCTTTTGAGTTTTTTCGATTTTGAAGTCCAGCGGGATGCCCTGACTTTTGCCTAAGTCACTTGTTTACAAGTTTCGACTTAGCGGGCTTTTTTTTTTTTTTTTGAACAAAGCGTGTGACACTGGTTGTCTTACTTGCTTGAAAGGGTTGTGACTGCCTCACTCCTTAATTGTTGATGGATAACCATTGTGGTTTAACCTCTTGCTAGTGGAATGGAAGGTAATGGATCCTCGGATGCACACTCTCCTTGGAATTTGAACGCCCGGTCAAACTAACTGACGCCTACCCTGCCCCTGGGTTAAGTATGAGGGTTTTTTTGTACGAAAGAAACTCCTACTTCAAGGCTCAAAGGGGTTAACGAGGGTCTATCTCCCTTATATCTCCAGTGTTTAGGGGTTTGAAACAATGCCTCAACAGGGTTCTATCCTTGAACATACAACCAGAGCTTTTGCGCTTTCGTCTCATCATCCTCCCTCGAGAGTTCTAAACATGAAAATTGGTATTTCAGTGCATATAAACGTTTAAGAGTGAACACGAATGGATTACTTCAAGAAAAACATACTCATTGCATTAATATCATCATAAAAAAACAAACAAGTCTTACATGTATACGATGCTTTAACAAGAAATGAAAAACTACAAATGAAAATGCAGTAAAGAAGCTGAAGATTGCCATTGCTGAGGAAGCTTAATTCTGTCTGGACGTGCTTACAGACTGAGTGTTCATTTGAGAAAGGAGACTTCCATTGATGTACATATCATCTTCAGTGAATACAATGATCTCTGAGTCTACCAGGTCTTGCACCTTGTGCTGGAATGCATTACACTTATCAATTATATGCCCAAATGTTCCCGAGTGGAACTCGCACCTTGCAGTCATGTCATAATCCGGAGGAATAGGGTACGGTACCGGCGCGGTACTCCTTGTTTGAATCAGAGAGTTCTTGAGCAGATGGGCAAACAACTGACTATAAGGGATATGAATAGAATCAAATACCCTCTCGGGCCTCCTTGGTCTCGGTTGCCCCTGCTGCTGATAACTCTGCTGTCGGTGCTGATTTGGGCGCCTCACCTGCGCTTGCACTTTCCCTTCCCCATTTGGCTGAGGCACAAACAAAGGTTGCTGACGTAGAGCTTCTGCAGCAAAAGGCTGTGGAGAAAGTCCATGACATGAGGTGGATCCTGCAAAGAGGGGAGGAGTCACTACTTCTTTTGCAACAATTGGGGTAAAATCACCTTGTATATTCACGCCACCCGACGTGAACTCAATTGCCCCTGCATCAATCAAATCCTGGACTTGGTGCTGAAAGGCCCTACATTTCTCCACAGTATGCCCTGGTGCCCCAAAATGGAAATCACAATGGGCTGTTGCATCATAGCCTGGTGGAGGATTACCAGTGAGAGGAGCCAAAGTCCTTTTCTGTACCAGTTGCAACTGAAGGAGATGCTGCAATAGTTGAGAATATGGCATAGGGAGCGGATGAAACACTCTTTCAGACTTCTTCTGTCTCTGTGTACACTTTTTGCCCTTGGGCTTCTCTTGGGAGCCAAAACCTGGCTGCTGTTGGGAAAGTTCTAGAACTTCTGCTTATGGAAGAGATTCACGAGGTAATCCACGATTTAAATCAAATTCCAAAGAGATGGGAGGAGTAAGGATCTCTGTTGCAGAAGCGGGCACATGACTGTCTTCCTTCTTCAACACCCTATTCAAAATTTCCATGGCCAAACCCATCTGAGTCTTCATATGATTGACCTCCACCCTCAGCATCTTCTGGTCTTGCATGAGAGTTTTCATATTCCCCATAAGCTGCCCCATCTGGCCTCGCATTTCCCTCAACTCAGCTTGAACTTGCTCCATGATCAACTCTTGAATGGCCTGAGGAGTTAAGTCTGCAATTCTGAAGAAAACCAGATCAAAATAAGAATGACCAGCCTTGAACACCTGTTATGCACAATGATTATGCAAAATGATTATGAGTATGCAAATGCAAATGAACATGTTTGAATATTCGCAGGGCGATCCACCCCTTGATTCCAGTTTAACAACAAGATAGAAAGAAACTTCTGCTCATATATTAAGAAAACCAGAGGAAAACCAAATGTCAACAATCATGAATCCAAGATAATAAGTCTGAACACAATAATCATAGATCCCAACCAACAAGCCTGGCGGTGGTCCAGATAATGAAAGAAAAAAGAAAACTATGGCATATCATTAAAGTCTACAAGTGTCAATCCCCCCCATCCATTGTGCTTCTTGCTCCAGTCTTGAATTTCCTTGAACAACTTTCTGGTGTCGGGATGCTTCGGTCTCTGAATTAGCTCTTGAATGAGAATGTCTCTCCTATGCATGATCCCTTCCAAGTATCGGCAATGTAACTCCCAAGCGTCTTCTCCTGAAGCGCCATCCATGCTAGGTACCTCATGTCTAGATCTCTTCACTTCAGCTTGGACCTTTAGTTCCTCTATGGAGGCTATGGCTTCATTGAGTCGACCCTCGACTGCTTGTCTCTGGAATACCCCTGATAGGATCTCAGCGTCTTTCTTCTAAGCTGCGACTTCAACTGATCAATCTGAGCCAGGTAACCGTCTTCTTTTTGCTTATTCTCAGCCATTGCAGTTTCTCGGTGAGCATTGAACCTGTGAATTTTCAACAAAGTCTTGTCTAATTCCTCCTTCTTAGACTCGAGAACCTTACTGATACCATCCAAAGCTTGTTTCATCCTTTGTCTGGATGTGACCATGTCAGCTAGCTCTTTTTCTGCCTTAGCAAGAAGCTCTGTCTTCAACTTGGCGGTATGAACAACTTCACCCCGCTCATGTTTCAACTGATAAATCTCCCTTAGTAGCTCACTGTTTTCTTCTCGCAGCCTTTCCTTTTCGGCCCATAACTGGTTAAACTTCTCTATCTCAACTGTGGTAGGAGGCTCAATCAGTAAGGGGTAAGATGGTGGTTCTACCGGGAAGGGAAGAAGCTCCTCTTCGGCTATCTTCTTAATCCACTCTTTATAGGAAGGGAAAGCCCGGTTGTTACATTTCCCGAATGAAGCCTTTCCCTTCTTGGTCACCTGCTTCCAAGCATTCACAACCTTCCTTATCATCTCTTGATCTTCAGTACCATTGAAGAATAAGGACTCTCTGACATCTCGCTCTTCAGGTGGACCTTTCAAAGGATAACCAAACTGCCTGATAACAAGGGAAGGATTATAGTTAATTCCACCTCTTCTCCCTATCAAGGGTACATTAGGGAATTCTCCGCACTTACAAATAATCTCTATTCCTAGCAAATCACGGTTGAACCAGACAATGTTGTCAGCAGTCAAGCCCATTAACCTCTTTGACCACTTCAGAGAATCTTTCGTATCAACGAAGGCGCCAGTTTCGGGGAGATGGCTCGGAAACCAAGTAGATAAGAGTGGTGGACAACAACTCACGGTTTTTCCCCGCCTATTTTCATTCTTGTAGTGGACTGAGTGATACACATCACCTAGCAGGGTAGGTATAGGATTCTTTGAAATAAAGATTCTGACAGCATGCATATCCACCAGATCAGGAACATTGGGAAACAGGACAATCCCATAGATGCACATAGCCAGGATAGCTTGGAAAGCAGTCCAATTCTTCTCTTTAACATGTATGCAAGCTTGATCAAACAAGAACTTGAATAAGAAACCCTTAGCTCCTTGTTTTTCCTCAATATTACTGCTCAGAACGGATTCATCAATATGAAGAGCAATAGCCATTTCTTTTATCGCGCGGTGTTCTTCAGAAAAGAATACTATGTCATGACTGATGGGGATTCCCAAAATAAATGAGAACTCCTCCAACGTTGGGGCCAAGATGTAATCTGGGAAAGTGAAGCAATGCAAAGACGGATCGTAAAACTGAAGAAGTGTATGAATGACATCCTTCTCATACTTGGAGATATTGTAGACAAACTTCAAAAGTCTCCCATACCCTCCACTAAACTCTGTACGAACTCCGGGGCCTGCCATACTAATCAGCTTGTGAATCAATGTCAAGGTTGGATCTAGGAACGAATAAGCAACAGTCTTCTTTCTCTGGACATCCATGCCAATGCAGCCTTAGAAAACCGGAATCAAGAGTAAGATGCAAGCCCTGAAAATGTCAAACATGTCAGAATGCAAGAAAAATGATATGCTCATGCAAATATGGGATCAAGGCAACACTGCTGGATGTGTTGTGTTGTTAGCTGAACGAGAACCACAACCCAGAAAACCAGAATTCCAAAAGTACCGAACCACTGAGATAACCAGGAACCCAGATATTCAAACATTGATGAGAAATCCAGAAAAACCTGGTAGGTTGAAAATTTCGGTTACCTGCAAACCTGCAAACACCCATCCCCTCTCACGTGTGGGTACTAGGATATTCAGTATCTCGGGCTCTCAGGTCGAGAAATGATGATACGTTCACCATTTCTGGTTTAGCATCATCATCAATCGAGGAGGCCTCAACTGATTCTCCAAAACGGAAGATCCTCAGCTTCTGGCACTGAGGTCGAGAAACAATAGTACATTCATCCCTCGGGGTACAGTACTATCGTCAATCGAGGAGTGCCTCCACTGATTCTCTTCAAAAGGTAGGGGCCATCCTATGCGAGTCCCAAAGTGGGCCCTCGGGTGCGAATGGGTTTGCCACAGCATGTGGTCTGCCACTGTCACCACTAAAGAGGGATGTTTCCACTAAGGTCCTCGATGATCGGTCACCAGAGTCGACAGCTCTCTAGATCGACATCCTAACATGCGCAAGACATACACGTCAGAATGCGTCCCAAGATTGCCTCGTCTGGTTGTGAATTTCGTGAACACACAAACGTACCAAGCGGGCACGTAGGTCCCACTACTCTCCACTCTAGTCCTAGGGTGTACTCAAGCCTGGGTATTGGGCTTATCTCTCAGAACAACCCAACCTGAAAAACAGAAACAGCCAGCACAACACATCAATATCCAACATGACAGTAATAAAAATGAAATGCAATGCAGAAAATGTGGTAAAAATAAAATACAACAAATAAAGCAAAACAAAAACAAAAACACCCAAAGAGAACAAAGACAAGCAAGCGTTAGGACTGACTCGCTTAGGGATGGACCAGCATAGGTCAACCAGTATCCCCAGCAGAGTCGCCAGCTGTCGCTCCCAGGATTTTCATCCAGGTACAAACGCGAGAGTGGCGCGGAAAAATAGAGTCGCCAGCCGTGTAAATTTATCCCAAGAGAGGGAAAGGGAACACCGCATAAACCTGAGGAAGAGGGAAAGGAATGGTCATCGCAACCATAACCTAGGTTCGGGAGTCAGTTACGCGAGGGGAAGGTGCTAGCACCCCACGCGTCCATCGTACTCGATGGGATCCACGCTTGTTGTCTATTCTAAGGGTGAGTTATCCTATCATCTATGGTTGTACTAAGACGGAAGGAGAAAACAAAGACAGACTCGGTAGGACGTCGGCGTCCTAGGCCTACGTACTCCCTTTGTACAATGGGAAATCCAGAGTCAACGTAGTTTGGACCAAGTTCTTTTTGTGTTTTTTATGAGCGACGTTAAGTTCGCGTCCGGCAGTTAGGGTCGATGCCTGTTTGCGACTCAGACGGAAAGTAACGTGCCCTTTTTGAAAATATCCTTTAGTTTGAAAATCCCGAAGGACAAAAAGGTTTGAAGTTTGTTTGTATTTTTTTAAGACAGAAGCGGCTTGAGTTAGTTCATAAGTTGCATTGCACCAAAGTCTAGGGCACATGGGCGAATACTTAACGCATCGTCCCAAGACAGGACGCTCGCTAAGCACTCTAGAAAGATGAGAGGAAGCCCCTCATTTATCATTCCCCACGCTTAAGGCTCGTGCGCAATACAATTTATCCTTATTAAGTATTTTCAAGAAGTTTTGAGATGAGAAGAGAGAAGACACAAAGGAAACTCTAAAGGGAAACTAAGAGTCCTAATGTTATCATGCATGGGTGACCTACGGTAGTGAGGTTTGACGATAACCTAAGTCTAAAGAAAAGAAAATACGAGAGAAGGAAAGAGTAGGGGTGAATATGGATGGTTATCCACACCCTTAAAGAACTTACCTCAGCCCCTGCATAAGAGGTTAGCACAAAACAGACACAAGTAGTATTAAGGCAAATGAAAACCAAACAATGACATATAAAAGTGATTAAATGACCTCTAACAATCCAAACATGAATTAAGAAGTCAAGGAAGCAATCCCAAACAATGGCACAAGTGCCTTCTCAAACAAAGACTCAGGCATGATCAGAAATATGCATACAAAAAGATCTCACATAAAGAGCAGTCACATAATTAGTGAAACATCTTATAAAATTGTCAAATTAATTATCAATATTGCTCAACCAGAAGCAAACAACGTATCAAAAACTCCTGCAAAAATTCAAAATAAAAGCCACTCAAACAATTATGCAAAGGTCAGATAAGCAGTGTGGTTCAATATGCCAAAAAGGAAGATTAAAATGCAATATGAAATAGTTTTAAAAATGAGAGAAAAATGTTTTAATGTATTTCAGTGTGTTGGTGAATGAATGCAAAAAGAATGAGTTCTAAATAATTTATGGGTGATGAGAAATAAAATGGACAAGACATGGTATGCATATGTGAAATAAATTCAAAAGAAAATTATTAAAATATTTATTTCAGATGCTAAAAATAAAATAAAATAATAAAATAAAATTTGTGAAAATTTTATAACATTATAAATATGATGCATGAATTTTTTGGGAATTTTTTAATGCAATTAACTATTTAAAAAAAATTAAAATGAAATGTAATAATAAAATAAAAATGAAAATTAAGAAAACAAGCATGGGGGTGTGAACAACAATGAATCCACGTTGGAATAATATAATGGGCTGAAGGGGAGGGATGCGAAAAGCAAGGCCCACGCATTAAACCCATCAGAAAAATAAAATAATAAAAAGGAGTCCACGCGTGGTCTTTAGTCAATGGTTGACTCGCTACTCACCCTTGGATTGATCTCACGCGCCCTAATCAGTCAACCAAACCAATTGTTATGCAAGATCTATGGCCCAGATTGAAGAGCACACCATAATTAATGTATACCCACGCACACGCAATTGTTCAGAAAATAAATAAAAAAAATTATTGCACGTGGTAAGGCACATGGTAAATTAATTCGTTGGCATAGTATCAGCCACCTGATTCATCAAACGGGTCAGATTAGTCAAACAAAAGGAAAGGTAATTAAGATGAGAGACAATGATTTGGAGGCACACGGTAAGTAACGTGGGGTAATAAACATGCAATTAAATAAAATAAAAACCAAAAAAAGAACGCGTGGCCTCATGTGGACCGTACGATCAACAGAATGAATGGTGAGGATTGCGTCTTCTTCATTCAACCCTCCCTTCGTCTGAAACCTTGCCAGACGTCGGAGCCCTAGCTCCGGTCGTCTTCTCCGGCGGCACTGAACGAAGCTCTCACCAAAACGAACCCAGAAATCCACGACTCTTACATCATTCGAACCAGAATTCAACCATGCACTAGTAGAAAAAACACTTTTTAAGTCCGTTAAAAACTACTTTTTAAGTCGGGTCCGAGTCCGACCTAAGAGTTGCCGACATAAGAAGTTTTGACTTCTTAAGTCGGTTTTAGAACTTACTTAAGAAATAGTTGTTAGGTCGGGTAAACAAAAACCGACTTAATAAGTCTAGGCTTTTAAGAAACTCTTCCGCCTTTTATAACCTACCTAATAATTTCATTTCTTAAATCGGATATTATTAACCGACCTAACAAGTTGAGTTTTTTTTTATATATTTTTTTTGTAATATCATTTCTTTTATAGCGCATATATATATATATATATATATATATATATATATATATATATATATATATGATAGAAGTGAAAATATATATATATATATATATATATATATATATATATATATATATATAACTGACAGCAATGGTAGGCAGAATAATAAAAATAAAACCATAGAAGTGAAAATTTTATCATATCAAATTAAAACTTCATTGCAACCAAAATAGGAGCACATCCACTGCGCTAGCAGGTAAGTTCAATTTCACTAAAATATAAAGTCAATAGCGATAACAATAGTCTTATCAAAAAGTACAAACAAGAGTAACTATCAAAATACAATCTAAACAAGAAACTTTAAAAATTGGCTAGAAAAGTTCACATCATCATTCGAATAGCCAACAGCTAACATCCAACATAAAATTGCACCTAATTCATGTTATTGTCCGCACTTGCTTCAATATGTTCCAATATCATGTTTGCACAACGTTCTTGAACATATTTAACTTCATCTTCTTAAAATGGATTTGAATCCCGAAATATCTGAATAAACAAATATTGACATAACATTAAATAATTATATCAACATCAAAAATAGTATTAATTATTTTATACAACTTGTTAAAACAATTATATTACTTACGTGTGCCCATGAACCAACAACTGTAGCCGATATAATGTTCAACATGTGAACCATGATGTAATAGCCGCACTCATAACTAACTTGTTGCTTTTGCCTCTAAAATTTAATATCAAATGTACACGTATAGTCAAAAAATATTATTCAAAAATTGTTATAGAAAAACGAATATATATATATATATATATATATATATATATGGAATTATTCATTTAAATATAAAATTAACAACTTACGGCGGGATAGAACCATTCTACTTTCTTCTTCCTCACACGTTGTAACTTATTATAAATCAAATACCTACGTTTGTTTCAGATCTAGCTTTTTAGGCTTCATTAGTACTACTACTAATAACATAACAATTATTTAGAAATCATGTAATGGATCATCAACTTCACTATTTACTTTTATTTCACCATTCAAAGTTTTAAGATGATAAACACAAAGCAACATAGTTGAATCAATTGGTAGATGTAGTATATACTTACATTTCATATAAAAACTTGTTTAGCAGTATTGAAGTTGTTTTTAGGATATAGCTATGATCAAATAACAAACTTGTTGACAACATATTGAAGTTGTTTCTAGGATCAAATAAAAAAATTCTTCATAATAGATGTATTTTGACCATTGAATTTTTAAATATGTTCAAATTCTGTAGACATTTTCGCTCATGTAATAATGCATCATCAATTTGAATCTTGGCATGGAAATACGCTTACCATGTAAATTGCTCTTGACAAAGGCTTGCTAAGTGTACGGTATGCATCAATCACTCTTGCAGATTGTTCAGCAGCAAAATCTTTTTCTTTCTAACAAATTGAAGCAAATAAAACAAAAATTATTAGTATCTCCAAAAACATATTCAACTTCACTACCTTACCCACCCCAATTCTAAACAAAAAGAGTAAAAAATAAGGTAGAATTAGTATATGAAATAAAAAGGAAGAGGAAAGGATATCTTAGTAAGACAACCCTGAGATTTAAAATGCACTAAATCAGGATGTAGTTTCTTTTGCACTCCTTGTATTTCCCCTCCAAATTGATACCTTCTACATCATACTTCTTCTCCCTGTATAAAATTTAAAGAAAAAAAATTCTCTTGAATTTCTCAACTTATTTATTATACTGTTCAGATTCATACAAAAAAATAAATCATTATTTCTTTTTCTCCATTACCAACACTTAAAACATGTCAGAAATATTACAAACACACAATTATGACATGTAAGAGAAGTTGAACAAAAATAAGATATTGCTCAATCCATCATTCATAGGGCCCAAAAGAATAACCATTTCAAATGGTTTTTTGGATTAAGTCAAAAAGTATTAGTTTGACGAATCACACTGAATCCAATTAATGTAACAAGCATGTGCTTTAACTTTGAACAAGTCTCAACCAAAAAAAACATGTGCTTAGTGAAGCACCATCAAATCAGTAGAAAAAGAAAAAATTGATATCACACGAATTTTGTCAGCAACTTTATAGCTAATCTTTGTGTTGGTTGAACTTTCTCTCCAAACTATTGAGTCACTGAGCAAGAGTCTAAATGTATGACAAAACCAGCTCTCAACTCCAAAATATAGATTCATTGATGGCTGCCAATGAAGCAAAGGCCTAGAGAAGTGACGGAGTCGGCTATTACATCACAGGCAAAAGACTCACTATTGTCAGTGTTTGCTACTATTCCTAAGATAAAGTCTAGGAACAAGAAATTTCCACCACTAGTGTCACTGTGGCCACAACATCTAGTTACGAGAGGACTTCCATTGGCAATAAAACTTCCTATTTCATATACAACTCAACCTTTATTTAACAAATTATGGGATCCGGGAGGGTGCATTTTTCCTACAGTGTATTTCTTTCACCTCGAGGACAGATGAATCTTTAGGGGGGAGCATTGTTAGACTCTTGAGTTTTGTAACTAATATTAAATTATTAGAAGAGTTAGTAGGTAATTATTAGAATTATTATATAATTAATTAAGAGTGGTTAGTTTTAGAATAAATATGGGAAGACATTGGGGAGTTAATCATCTTAGAATCTGATAGGAAAATGGGTCATTTTGGCACCCTCGAAGTTATGCGGTACTATTCTGTAATTCAAAGGAATTTTCCCTATTTTCTTTTATATATCAGTTGGTTTCTTTCAAAATATGACCAATATTTTAAAGATGTTGAAGAGTATACTTTCGTTAACATAGATGAATGCCTTCATGTGATTTAGCAGTTTCAAAGCCTAGGAAATAATGTAGATCCCCTAAGATTTTTAGCTTGAAGTGTTAGCTCTATTAAAGTCTGAACTTGTTGTAAACGAGTTGGGTCAGGTCCAACTGATACGATGTCATCTACATACACTAGTAAAATGACCAAAGACACTCTAGTGCCACTAAAAATAGAGAGCGATCAGCCAAGGGTTATTCAAAACTAAAAGAACTACAAGTAGAGCTAAACTTTTGATACCACTGTCGTGAAGCTTGTCTCAATCCATATACATATTTGTTGAGATTACATACTAGATTTCCCCCCTTGATGGGATATCCCTTAGGTAACTGCATATACACCTTTTCACATAAATCACCGTTCAGAAAAGCATTGTTTAGACAACAAGGAATAAAGTATAATCCATTTTTCTAGTATTTATTCTAGGATAATACATCATATACATGGGAGACAACATGACTCTTAGGAAGCATTCCATTAGCTTTTGCAGAACTTGGAAACCATTGCTCATCTTTGTCCATTAACAAGAAATCTCAACCTTAATTCCTTGCTCTAGAACCATATCTAATTGAGGACCATGCTCAAGTAAAAACCTCATCTAGCATCTTAGGGCTTAAAGCCTGCTGGAAATTGGCCTTGCTTAGTTGTCGTGACAATGCTCTTCATAATTGTTAATCATTTACACTAAAAACAAAATAAAATTAAAAGATTGAGCGTTTAGTAAGATCACTACTAAACATTAAAACTTACTTAAAAACATAGAATTAACTTTAAACACTTCAGATTTAAGAGATTAACCCAACTATTTTGGAATTAGATAACTCACATAAATGTAGTTTTCAACAATATTCTTTTTATAGTCCTACGTGGTCTACCTATTTACTCCATTTAGAATGTGATTTACAATTTACTTCTTCAAATCTAATTTTATGTTAATATCGCTCGTATTTTTAATATCGCTCTTATTGTTTAACACTTCAAATTGAAAATTCACCAATGATAATTAATTAACTAAGAAAATAAACTAACACTTGAAGTTTTCCTAATAGAGCACCACACTTATAATTTACAGAGTGAGACGTTGAAATTTCAGTAACAGAGTGAAATTTCAATATATTTCGCAACATAAATATTCAGTGCTAATAATCAGTAACAGAGTGACACGTTGAAATTTCAAATAACAGAGTCACTCTCTACAATACATTCAATTGAAATTCCAGAAAAATGAATAAAGAAATATGTTTAAATTTACCAGTAACACAAGGTCAAAACCTAACATTTCAAAATGCAAAGAGAAGAGAGAGAACCTGGAGAGAAAAGAGTGAGTATGGTGACGGTGGTAGCAGCGACGAAAATTATGCTAGCCAAAATTATGTTGTCCAAGTAACAATTATGTTGTCCAAGTGTCGATCCTTACTGGATTGTACTATCCTAGTGTATTATCCAAGTGTTAATCACAAAATTAATCCAGTTCTGATATGAAACAAGCATACCAACATAATTGTGTAATCTTCCTCAATAATTACATGTTCAAAACTTCCATAATGTTTAATGGATGCAGTTCATCACAGTATCCTGCAATATCAGTAAAATAATTAAGTTTATTTTCATATGGCTAGATACATCAATTCCAGTTTCATCCAAGATTTCTTTATCTCTTTCTCTATGTTTTGTAGATTTTCAGCAAGACTTGGCCAATCTGTTCCATTCATAAATGTTGGTTTCTAAACTCCTCAAGTTACTTCAGCAGAGAAGTACTTGCTATGGTTTACTTTGATGCATGAATAAAATCAGCTAAATCCTTAAGCCTTGGTGTTAAGAAAAGCATTACAGTATTATGATATCGTTAAGTACATCAAGAAACATCTACATAAACATGAACTTGTTTAGTTGCTTTATATAAGTTGTTCAATGTTCTGTTGCATTCATCTTAGAAAAACATGCGTACCTGTCGCCAACTCACGCGGAGACAATCTTTCATGGGCACATGCTGTGAGAGCAGCATCAATTACAAAGGGAATGTCTTTAAGAATATTACAAGCAGGAAGCTTTGGTCAGTAGAGCCATCGTCATTTCCAGGCCCATAAGAGCTATGTTACTAGATGTAATACCAGCTTAGTTTCCTCTGCTAATCTTTATAAACATCCTATTTAATGGATGCGGTTCAAAACTTCCATAATGTTTAATGGATGCAGTTCATCACATTATGTTCGATACTGATTCATAAACCACGACCTACAACAACAACAATCATCAATAGATTTTAAAGTCCTTCCATTTTTTCATTAAGTTTATTTTCATCATCATCATCATCAACATGAAACTCACTTAGAAGTTGTTCAAGGTCTACTGAATTTGAGTTCAATTTTAGTACCGCATTTAAGGCTATAGGGCTATGCATCCCATCTACACATAAACAAATAGATAAATAGAAAATATAGGATCAAATAACACGCAGAAAATATAGAAACAACAGATTATGTTATTTACATTGAAGATAATCAGAGTCCAAAACAACACGCAGCAAAATTGAATCAAAAGCCAAGTACACAAGCTGAAAACATAAAAAATTCAAAATGAAACTTAATGTTTAATCTAAACAATAACCATAAAAATGAAGTAAATAAAATAAAAAAAAAGGTTTGAACTTGTCAAACCTTAGCTTAAAATAACTCACACACAGTAAATTGATAAACAAGAGGAATAAAAAAAAAGTTAGAACTCAGTAAACATGAATGTCACTCTCACTTAGTATGCTTTCAACCAAAACAAACAACTACTTAACAAAACCCTCGTCAAACAAAAAATGCAATGTGAACGAAACAAAGGAGAAAAAAGTAAAGGAACCTCTTCATGATTTCAACACGGTAGACGGTGGAGGTGAGATCAGATTTAGTACTCGGACGGTTATTGACTTGTTGCTGTTGTTGTCACACGATATGAAACATGGAGAATGCTATCTCGCCGAAAAAGCACGGTGATGAGAAGGAGACCGCGGATCCGGAAGAGAAAAGTTCCATGGAAGTGATTCGAGTTGGTCGAGCCTGGGCAGCTGCCCTACTTGGCCGGCCGCTAGCTCCGCCACTGAGTAGTGGTGAGAGTGGTGATGACAATGATTTAGGGCTTATGGATTAATGGTTATGAAAACACGAAGGTAGAGAGACACAACACGATCAAGGAATTCACTGCGTGGTAATTTTGTCTTGGTCAATAAATGACCATTCACCAAAAGATTAATTTTGATTATATATAATTTATATTCAATTATTAAAACATGATTGTTAGCTAGCCTAGTGGTAAGTTATATTTTTTGGGAGCCTAAGGTTTTCGGTTCAACTCCTCATATCAACCAAAAATTATATTATTATTATTTTATTTCACTAAAATGCATTAAGCTGGAATCGAACTAACGCCTTATTAGATTCTCTTAGGTTAGTTGCGAAACACCTGACTTAATAAATAGACTTCTTAAGTCAGGTAGAAAAATATGTGACTTAAGAAATTTAATGCAAATTATATTTGTTATATTTAATCTTTCTTATGTTAGTTTAGTGTACACCCGACCTAACAAAATTATAAATATTTACGGAATTGCCTCCGTGTCGCTTCTTAAGTCAGGTAAATTATGAACCGACCTAAAAACGTATGCTAAAAAGGTATTTTTGTACTAGTGATGATCTCAAATATGCCACTCAAAATCACAAATAATCAACATATAATGAAAAACGCATGAACTAATGTTAGGGTTCAAAACTTTAAACTCACCATATGCACACAATACACGTCCAAAATCAAAACAAATTATATCATGGTTATCAGTGAACATCACACATCAATATGCATATTTAAAAATAGAGTTCTATGATCATGAAAAAACCCACAAACCTGAGATCACGCCTCCTATATCCTTGCTTTTAGCTGCGAATGAGGATTGATTTGTGCTCTGGGGATCCCAAGAAAGAAGATTGTGGAAGAATTTTTGGAAGAAACCTTGTGGATTGAGAGATTCAATGAAGAAAAGTTTTTAGGGCTCAAGCTTTGTTCTCCTCTAATATCGCGTGATCTTTCCCTAACCCTAGCATGAGTAAGTTTAAATAGCTAGGTTTAATCCATTGATCAGCATTTGGGCCTTGGTAATTCTCCACTTAATGAGTTTTGGGCAATTTTGGAAATTTGAATAATGTGAGATACACCCTCCTCCATGCATGGATATCCAAGTATTTCATGATGGATCACTTACTCAACAATTTCTAATCACACCTAAATTGAAATTGGGCCTTGAGATGCCTTGGTTCATGAGTTTTAAATAATTTGGCAATTTTGCATAATGGAGAATAAGTGATGAATAAACCATGAAACTACTTGATTTAAAGGCCAAAAATGCTCCTTAGGGATTATTCTTTGATGTTGGAATGTGTCTTGAAGCAATGGAATTAATTATAGGTCCATATGTCCCAAAGTGCAAAAGTTGTAAAAATGGAACCCTAAAAACCACTTTGCCTTCTTTTGATCATAACTCGAGTTTCACAAATGATATGGAGATCCACTAGTACTTGTTGGAAAGAGGAGAAAAAGATCTTCAACTTTCATGTTTGGGGAAAATTCATTTGAAGCTTTCTTAATGGTGAAAAGTCAAGTTGAATGTAGTGTAGGAACTTGCCCAAAAAGGAAACTTTCAAATTATAGGTCATTTCCATATTTAGCAACTTTTGTACCAACCCTTGATTCTTGATAAATGGCATGAAACTTGACCCCTGAAGGCCATATAAGGATGTGAGACCTTGAAAACCTTGAAGAGAACCTCAAGCTTTCACAGTTGACTCTCCTCTTCCAGTTGACTTTTCTCCTGATTCTCAATCCATTGGCCAATTGAACTTCTCATGAACTAAACTGATGGACAAACTTCCATTCCTAGATACTTAGGGACCCAAGGAATACCATGGAATCAAGTCTTTCCCAAAAAATCAGAAATAAACTGACTTTATAGCAAACCCTAATCTTGGTACCCTCAGTCTATGAGGAAATAACACAGTCTCCAAATCCAAATTCCTCTGAATATGATGTGTATCCTTTCCAACAAAGATAAGATATGCCATTTGGTGATGATAAAAACCCAAGGAGCTTGCCCATTGGAGCAAAAAACCCAAGAATCTCAAAACCTTAATTTCTGCACTGGTTAGGAGAAAGTGATCCACTTGAACTCTCTTGCTTGACCCTTTGAAGAACATCTTCTCCTCTTGAACTTGCCTCAGGCACCTTGACCCCATGCTAAGAACCAATGATATGCACACATGATAATGCGAAAATTAAATGAAACATAAGCCAGTTAGTACTAAAGTAAGGAGGGCAAATTTTGGGGTGTAACAAGGTGAACGTACATGATGTCGTCCGAACTTCCCTGGTCGACAAGGATCCTGCGAACGTCAAAATTCACCATCTGTGCCCTCACCAAGAGGGGGATAGTGGCGTTGGGCGCTCCGCCTGGGAGCTCTTCGAGGTAGAAGGTGATGGGGTTTGATTTCCCTTGCACCTTCTCGAGAGTGGTGGTCTTCGCCGATGTTGCGGACTCCAGTTCATCAAATTTCCGCTTGATCGACCCGATGGACACCTTCTCGTAACCACCTCCAGATATGACTATTGTCTTGGGGAAACCTTCCTACGTGTTGTGGGTAGCGACGAGGTCTTCGTGGGGGAAGTTTGCCCACATGCTGCGAACTATCTCTTGGCCCTCGATCCCTTCGGGGACAAAGAAGTCTTCGGGTCGAGTGACACTGAGGGCGACCTGCAACTGACTTTTGTCGGGAGGAGGTGTCGTTTCCTCGACGTTTTGGGCTTCCCGGGCACTGGGATGAGGGGTGTCATTCTTTTGCGCGTACTTCTTTAGGTTTCCTTCCTTGATCAGGATCTCAATTGCATCTTTGAGATTGATGCAGTCCTCCGTGACATGTCTGTGGCTCCGGTGGAACCTGCAGTACTTGGACTTGTTCGTGTTTGATTTGGGGGCAGTTGGCTTCGGAAAGCGGATGCCTCCTTTCAGAAATTCTGAGTTGGAGCACTCGGAGAGGATTCGCGCGCGGGGAGCGTTGAGCAACATGTATTCCGTGAACCGGTCGGCGGGTCCTTGCGGTTCACGAGAGTCCCGGTTGCGGCTTTCCTTCTTTCTTTCTCCTCCACGTCGGGGAGGAGAGTCTTCTTCTCTGCGGCCGCGGGGGCCTTCTTTCCGCCTTGAGTCGAGGGCGATCTGTGCTGGCTCTGACTCCTTGAACTCAATGTATGACTGGGCTCGTTGGAGGAGGTCCTCCAAACGGCGAGGTCTGCGGAGGCCCACGGACATGGCAAAATCGGATCCAAGTCGTAGTCCCCGGATGATTAAAAACTTCTTCATGTCGTCGGTCGTGTGGACCTCGACAACCTCCATGTTGAACCTCTCAATGTAGTTCCTGAGAGGCTCGTTTTTCCCCTGGTAGATGCTCTCTAGTGCGGCCTCCGTCTTTGGGTGTCGGCGAGATGCCGTGAAGTGTTTGGTAAAGTGTTCTCTAAGTTGTTTTCAGGACGTGATCGACCCGGGTGCTAGACTCTTGTACCAGGTCATGGCGCCCTTCCGCAAGGTGGTGGGGAAAAGTCCGCACTTAATAGCTCCCCTGACGTTTCTGAAGTTGAGCATGGCTTCAAAACTTTCGACATGATCGTCGGGGTTGGCCAGGCCGTCGTAGGTCCCCAGTGGCGGGGGTTTCTCCATGCCCGCAGGAATTGGGGCGTCCATGATCTCCCATGACAGGGGGGTCCTCTGGTCGTCGTCGTCGCTTCAGGCTAGGGACCTTGATGGGGATCGGTGGTGTCGACCAGGTCCTTGTCGTGGAGGGGAGTTCCTAGAACTGTTCCTCGGCCTCTCCTCTGCTGTCTTGCTCCTCTTGGTAGTCGAGGAGTGCCTGGGTTCCTTCCGAGGCAGGGAACGATGGCGCTTCTGGGAGGTTTCTGGCATGGGGGCGCTCGAGACATGGCCAGCGGCCCTCGCGCACCGGCGAGGGGGTCCGAGATTCTTCTGGAGGAGTCCTTCACGGGGAAGGAGATCGGCGAGGTGAGGGTGGACGATGATGTCTTCGCGGGGAAGATCGTCGTGTTCGCCCTCGCTTGAGTGCTTCAATTCTGAGATTCTAGTGCATGATCAGCTGGTTGGTCTGATTGACCAAGGCGAATAGGGCCACGGTGCTCGAATCTGCAATAGACGGAGGAGCAACTGGCTGAAAGGCGGCTTGCTGGTCGTCCTGCTGGGCGGCGTCGTAAGTCGTGTCTTCGGAGTCTGGGGAGGCGGTCTGCCCATCTCTTACGTCGCCTTCTTCGACGTTGAGGGCAACATTGTCCTCACGGTGGTTTCCGTTCTCGAGTTGCGCGAGGACGGTGTCCAGAGCTTTGTTCGCAGACGGGTTGTTGACCATGCTGGTGATGAACGAAGGAATTGCTTTGGTTTATCGTTGAAGAAAAAATGGGGAAGCAGCGGTTCCCACAGACGGCACCACTGATCGTACCTGGATCAGACACTTATATAGTGGCCAGCAATGTTGTATGGACTTCAGCTCCGGTGATGATGATGCGGCGGGGGGGGGGGGGGGGTGTACCTGCAAGGTACTCCAATGCTCAAGTAAGAAAAAGGGAGTAAGCAAGTACAGAAAAACAGGTGTGAGTTTAAAATGTAAAATGTAACCTGACCCTCTCAAATGAGAGGGTATTTATAGAGAGCCCCCAGCGCGGGGCCAACAGTCACTTGCATTGGGCTGGATAGCAAGGCCCAATCCAAGCAACTGTCAGGGCTTACGTGGTGTAGTGAAGACCAGCACGTGATCTTCGCCCAGGTGTAACGGTCCCTAAATCTCCGGAAGTAGGGCAGACCGATTCCTTCGGGAGTGGAAAGTTACAAGAGGACGTGTCCTCGCGGGGAGGAGCACGTGGGTGTCGAGGAGAGGTGTTTCCACGGGCTATATGCCTCTGCTCGACAGTCTTTACCTCGCGTGTCCGACGTCCAAGGGGCTTGGTACGTGCCCGACACGGAGGCGACTTTGGGCCTCGTTGGGTCTTCGCTGGTCATTGGGCTTGGGCCTGCCCGACAGTAGGGCAGACGCTGGCCCAGTCCAGAATATATATATATATATATATATATATATATATATATATATATATATATATATATATATATATATATATATATATCGCATCATTCTAAAGTTTAAATTATTTCATTGACACTAATTTAAATTCAAATTACACTAAAAATTAATAGACACATTTATTTCATTGACACCTTTTATTCATAATAATTTAAATCAATGTATTATCTTATTTAAATGTTTTTAAATTAATTAATTAATGTACTTATGATTATTATAACATTTTATTATAATGAAAAATAAAATTTTATTTCTATCTTTATAATATAATAAAAAATAAAATTTTATTTCTATCCATAAAATTTTATAATATAATGAAAAATATATTAATGTAAATTTTTGGTATTCAATTAAAATTTAAATACATAAATTATAAATTTTAATTACAACAAAAAATTGAACATATTTTGAAATTATTATTTAGAGTCACGACTTACTTTTATAACAAATTAATAAATATGTATTGAGTTATATATTAAAAATAAATGTTCAATTATTATTTAATATCATAATTATTTTTTGATATTCTTAGATCTGATTTTTGATTTTCTTAAAGATGTCTACACTAATAAATATTAAATTATTATTTAATATTGTAATTGATGGTGGATACAATTATTTTTAACAATAGAGTAGCTTAGAAAATTTTACCCCATACCCCTACATTTATCCCCATACCCCTACTCATCAAATTTTTGGACGAAAATACCCCCATATAAATAGTCTTTATTTCAAAGTTTTCATTTTTTTTTTCATTTTGTCTTTCTACAAACGATAAAAAAACGCACTGACTTTCGCTTCCGGAGAACACACTGAGGCTACTTCCGGATCTCAAAAAATCACACTTCCGGAAAACATACGTTGGCTACATCCGGAGTACAAAAAATTACCCTCCGGAGAACTTGAGTAAGTGACATCCGGTTCTTCATTTTTCGTTGGAACACACCGGATAACTTGGCATCGTGTTATCCGGTATTTGTATTTCCTTCACCGGATAACTTGATGCTCAGTTATCCGGTTTGTTAATTTCTTAACCGGATAACTTGATGCTCAGTTATCCGGTTTGTTAATTTCTTCACCGGAAAACTAGAAGCTGAGTTTTCCGGTTTTGTTTCGATTTTTAATTTTTTTTTTTCCAGTGGCTCGGCGTTTTAGAGGACGCGACGGATTTATCTATCGACGGTACGCGGATGGATCTGTAGTTCGCGCACTTGATATTCCAGCTGAAGATCGGATAGCTGATCCTCCACCTATACCAGCAGCAGCTCACATTCCACCGCTTCCACCTATATTATGATTGCTGATACATAAAAAATATAAAAAATAATATGAAGTTAAACGTCACTCATAAAAATGTAAAAATAATATGTAGTTAAACGTCACTCAAAATAACGGAAAAAAATAATATGAAGTTAAACGTCGATCATAAATTAACATGTGTTGCATTTCTGTTCTAGGGCCCCTGATGTTTTTTTGAATCTTACTCTTATGTTTATATATTTGGGTGATTCGAGTCACACTCTCCGGATCTCGTTCTTTCAATGACAACAATATGTGTCTTGGAGGAACATGACGTTTTGACAAATCAGCTATATGTTGTTGGTCATCTTCATTGAGTCGACTTACAAACGCATGACCTTCAAATCTATCAGGTAAACCATGGTTGTGAACTCCACATTTTACATCAATTTTCCAACCAGAACCATCTTTTGAAGGTGTTGATCTTACTTTGAAAGGACAATTACATTTTTTGGTAGCACTTTGTGTTTCGCTATCCCCTTCTTTGTATTTTCCACCTCTATCACAGCCAAATATAACCTTGTCACTTCTTCCTCTCTTGCCAGTATTGGTGTCCGAACGGGTTATAATAACCGTGACTCTATTCCTCAGTCCAACCTCCTTAATCCACCTAGTCGCCTCTTCTCTTGTAGGAAATTTTTCTTTAGTCAAGAATATTTCTGTTGTATCTACAGTTGTCTGGTCTTTGTCACATATCATCAAAGAAATGTCCATGTCTCCTAAACAAACTTAAAGTTAAAAAAAAGAATAAAAAAATAAAAAAATAAAAAAACATAACGAACCGGATAACTATAGACCAAGTTATCCGGTTGAATAGTAACAAAACCGGATAACTTGAAAGCAAGAAATCCGGTGAAGAAAAAAATACAAACCGGATATCTTGGAGACAAGTTATCCGGGTAACAAACATTGCCTCTAAAATACAAACCGGATAACTTATGGTTGTGTTATCCGGTTCACTATAAACAGTAACCGGATTTCTTGTAGCCATGTTATCCGGTTTAAAAAATACCATTCCGGAAATCCTTACCCTATGTTCTCCGGTTCTCGTCGAATACTGACAAAAATTACTTTTGGACTCGTCTGACTACACGGTAAAAAGTAAAAAAAAAATTAAATAAAACATAAAAGGACAAAATTGGAATTTTTAAAATTTGTAGGGGTACGGGGATAAATGTAGGGGTATGGGGTAAAATTTTCAGTAGCTTATAATTTATTTAAATAAAGAAGAAAAATATTTTACCATTATTTTATTCTCTAAATATGTTTAATTTCTTAATTGATTATTATTTTTTTAACTTCTAAAATTACTAAAATAAAACAAAACCATTTTTTTACAATATTTTAAATATTTTATTTTACCTGCTGTAAAATTTGCTGCAAGAATCAATTACCTACATAGTTTTATGCACATTTTGAATTATGAGTTTTATGCACAACTCGAAATATGAGTTTTATGCATATGTATCAGATTTAAAAAAAAAATTGAGAAAAACAATTTTTTTTTCAATTTTTTTTTTGAAAAATACGGTATATTTTGATACGCATTAGATTTTTATATAATACTGATAAAAATGCATTTTAAGTTTTTTATTTGGCCTATCGAATATTTTGAAAAAAAATTATATGTTTAGAAAAAAAATGAAAAGAGTATTTTTAATATTAAGTTAATATGTGAGGGTGGCATGTTTAAATACAAGGGGCCAGATAAAATTCTCTATTCTTTTCATTAATTTTGTCATAAATACTTCACATTTGACAAAAGAAAATGAAATAAACAATTCATTTTTGACAGAAAAAATCGCATGGCATTGAAGGGGTGATGTAGTTGTCCTAATTAATGAAGTTAGCTTTTACTTTTAGGTAGCCAAAGTCATATTCAACATGAATTACGTGTATTGATATAACCTTTTTATATGCGTGTTGTTATCCAATACATGATTTGTTAGTCTTCACCCATGATGTCATATTATCCCAAATTCAAGGTCTTGGATATATGTCAATTTCTTGCTCTTCAATTTTCCTTTTAGGTGGAAACTTGCTCTCACATTTTACAAATCAATATTATAAAAAGAATTAAGTCTGTGAATGGATAACTTGGTGGATGTTTTAAATGGATTGATTTTGATATCAAATTATGTATTTTATATTTAGGTCTAACTTATATTTTTATATAACACATATAAAGTGAAGAGTAATATTATATTACTTTCTATCCATCTCTTTCAAAATAAAAGTCTATTTGTCTTAAAATAAAAGTTTTTTTTTTTATGTTTTTAATGCAACGATAATTAACTTTTACCAACTTTATCTCTAATAAATATTGTTTATACAACTTTTAAAATATTACATCACATTATATTTTTATAATAACCAATATTAATTAAGAAAAATTTTATAAAATTATTATATTTAATTATTCAATTATTTTTTTAATCTATATGCAACAACTTAAGAGATTTTTATTTTTATTTTTATTTTGAAATGGAAGAAGTATAAAGTTTTCTGTAAGTGGGGACATAATTTTTAATGTATGTGTGGAATAATGAATAATAGTGTTGGGCGGTTTCTTATCAAGTCGTGGTCTCCATCATTAAAAATTCTCAATTCACTTTATGTGTTTTCCCAATAATTTCATAAAATTTAAATTAAGCTTTTTAAAGAAAATTCTTTCAGACGCACTTTGTTCAAAAAACTTCTTTTAACATTAAAAAAATTATAAATAAAATTACAAATAAAATTGCTATAAAATAAGAAGCTGCAAATAAATTCATATGTTAATATCTTTAAAATATAAAATTTATTTGCTAAATTGATAAAATAATTTATTTCTTAACATTTATTTAAATATTTATGTATTATGATCCATATTAAAAATCAAAGTAACTATTATGCTCTAGAACTAGATGATGATCAAAGAAGTTGAGATCCCGATGTATTGTGGTGGTTCAAGACTTTCGATGCGATGTAGAGCGAATTGATCTGCAAGGTTAACACTCAAACACTCAAGTTAGTACGAAAGAAAATAATAAAGAAGAATTTGAATACATTGTCAAATTGCGTGTTTGCTTCTTAAATAGAAGAGGTAGTTAGAAACTAAATGTGTGCGATGGGGCATGTGTAGCTCGGTTTTTGTGACGCAGCCACTACCCCATTTAGTGATACTTTCTGATTTCTATATTTATCATGTGAAGCTTAAAAGGAAGGGGAAGATATCTCAAACTAACCTTGCGTGCAAATGTTTTCCTTAACAAATGCGAAGAGATTGGGGATCGGGGGTTGGTTATACAAAGGGAAGCTGTTAACACCCAGTGTATCTATAGTAATCTATAGGAGCCTTTATTACATATGTTTCTACTGTAATTTAGTTACTTAAATCCATTTACTGTTGAATAGTGGAAGTTTCTATCTTGTGAAGGCTGAGGAATTGATTTTTTTTATTGTTTTGGGTTTTCTATTGTTTTTGGGAAGGTACTGGACCTAAAGTTTTCTTTAGTGTGCTCGCTAAGATTTTGCAATCTTATGCCTACGTATTTCCGTAAAGAGATTTTGGGAAATCAGAGCAATCGTAGTTCCTCCTATTCTATGGAAGGAGGAAAAAAGTTTGGTGTCTTGTTCTACGCCCAAGATTGAAGCTAAAAGTTTGTGTCTTGTTCAAAGTCCAAGATTGAAGCTAAAAGTTTGACTGAGAAAGAATTTGTTATCTCTAAAGGGAGATATCTCACCTATTCATCACAAACATTGAGTAATTGGTTATAAGGGAAGTTACTTTAACTGGTATGTTTGGAATCCAGCAATGCCATATCATCCTTTATAAGTCTCTGCATGCTAAGAGAGGGACATTGACATGGATGTATAGAATCCAGAGGCTTGCCACTTACATCACTTAGATGAAAGAGAAAATTTAACCAGGATAAAGGAGGGACTCCAACTTGGATTTTGAATCAACAAGTGTGCCACTTACAGCAATTTATCTAGGAAAAGGTTTGATTGATTGTTTGTTTTGAAATGTGATGCATAGAGGGGATATCTTCCTAAATAGAGGGCTCAATGGTCTAATCTGTGGAGATGATAGTTTTGTGCCTTGATCAAAGCCCAAGGTTGAAGCTAAAAAAGGTTGGAAATTGACTCAATTGGGGAGTATTATATCTGTTTTGTACAAAGCCCAAGATTGAGGCTGACTGAGAAAATCATTATCTGAAGCCTAAGAGGGGGCTGGCCCTTGCTGAGGATTATTTAAATCCAGGATAAGGTCTAAATTTTTTTGAGGAATCCAAAGGGAAATATACTCTTGTCGGGGATTAGAGAAGAGTTGATTTATCAGATGCCATGAGGCTCTGAAATTTTTTGGGGCTTGTTGGTGATAATTTGACCCTGGCTGGGGATTTTAAAGATGAAAACTACACCTTATTGGAGGATCAAGAGAGACTTAAAAGGGTAAGTCTGTATGTCTTATAGATTTTTGACTTCTCTTGGGGGTTTAAGTATTGATAAAATGACTAGAATCTATCTTATGCTTTTAGGAAGCCTGAGGGTTCGTGTATGAAGCCCAAGAGGAGGCTATGGGGAACTTCTAAGAAGCCGCCCGTGGGTCCTTGTATGAAGCCCAAGAGGAGGCTATGGGGAACTTCTAAGAAGCCTATGGGTCCAAGCCTGAGAAAAGTTCAGAAAAAGGTTTCACCGGGAAACAATCCTTTCTTTGTTGAACAGTTATAAGGTTTGAAGAAATTCAAAAGAGGTTTCACCGGGAATTAATCCTCTATGGGGAAATGAATTTCTTTTATGTGTTTCTAAGTTTTGACAGTCTTAAGAAAAGTTTCACCGGGAATAATGACTTTCTTAGTTCCATATTGAATAAAGCCGAAGAGGAGGCAGACTGTATTGAGGGAGTTTCCTATGAGGGAACCAGTTATTGAACTAAACTGTATTGAAAAGGGATCCTTACTGTTTGACCCAAAGGGTGAACTGAGGATGACCTAACTGCTGAGGGAAACTTAAACAGATACGTACAAGTATATATATATATATATATATATATATATATATATATATGAATTAACAGGTATATAAACAAGTATTCATTGTATTGAAAAAGAGTGTTGGGTCTTACACTCTGAAAAGAGGCCTAAGTGTATTGTGATTGATTATATTGATTACAACTGTATGTTTAGGGTTTTGAGAAATTTAAGATAGTTTTGAGAAAACTTTGGATTTGAATTTGAATTAAAAGAAAGTTGTTGTTATTTGAATGAAAAGAAAAGAATGTTTGGGGCTTATAACTCAGATGATTTATTTTGAAAACAGTGATCGCACCGCGATACAGACAGACGTTGTGGGACTTATACTATAGTAGAGACCCAAATTTATTTATGTACATAGGGGGGTTGGATCTTACACTCTAATAGAGGCCCACGAATGTTGAAATGAAGTTTGAAAGATTGAATTTAAAGGAAACCCTAATTCCTATTTTTTTTTTGTATTTTTAAAAAGGAAAATCAATTTAAAAATGATAAAAAAATATTAAATAAATCCAATAAACATGTTGTGAATTATGTTTAAGGTTAGAAAAATATAGTTTTATTCACATGATGATTTTAAAATCAAATTGGTTTTGAAAAATCAAGAAAAATAAATTATTTAAAATGTTTAAAAACAAATTAAAATAAAATTCATTAAGATATTTAAAAATATGTCAAATAAAATATTTTTTTTTGTGATTTTTTGGGTGAATAAAATATTTTAATGTGTGAGTCATTTTTGTACAAAAAATCATTTTAAAATAATTAAAATTGATTAACAAAAATAGTTATTGAAAATAAATATGAAAAATATCAAAAAATAACAAAATGTGAAAAAAAATTGGAAAATGGCATGGGTGGGTGTTGAACCCACGCCCTCCAACCAAACACACTTGAAAAACACACGCTGCTACCACTGGGGTGGTGATACATCCATGTATTAAAACCACCCATGAATACATATGGGTAGGTTTGATTTTAGGCTTGACCAAGGAGCTTTGGCCCGACCCTTGCCCAAGGAGGCCTGATTTTGTGCCTCTTGCAAGAAGGCCATAACTTTCTTATTTCTCCATAAAAAAGGATGAAATAAAGATGAATCCTACCTAGAATTTCATGAGGAATCCAATGGTGGTCTTGGAATTTTCTAAAAATGCCTACATTAAAAACCCGATAGTGGTTTCAAAATAGGTCAAAATTTGCAAGTTCTATGTCACACCTTCATACAAGCAATAATAGCATGGCAAATTGGTTTAAACACAACAAATATGATAGGTATGACATGTTCATGATCAATGTACATCAAAGGAATGCATATTTTACAAAGTTTAAGTTGTTATGCACTTACCTCTTGAAGCTCCACTTGCTAACTTCCAAGATGCTTGTGACAGAAGTAATCCAATGCCTTGGACACTCTTAATAGACCTCTTAGAAGCTTTTAGGATGATCAAAATCAACTGGAAACCTCTGGATCAGAAACTGACTCTTTCTTGCAAAAGTGGCAGAAGTGACCAAAATGGTAACTCCCTCAATTGGTATTACAGTTGAGGGACACTTATTGGAAAAGCTTAGGGGTGATATTTGGAGAGTGTTTGAAGTGTTGTTTGGCTTTGAAAGTGATTGGATCAAGACATGGCTTGAAAAATGCAGAAAAGTCAAAATTTGAGGTTTTGATGCTTGACTTTCTGATTTTGGTGTTGTGAGTTGAAGGTAAAGGTTTGAACACCTCCAATGGTTGATTTGTGAAGTGTTTAGATGGTTTCTTGAGTGGTTCAAGCTCTGGTTTTGATAATTTCAAGTTTGATCCTTGAAACCTTGAATTTGGAGCAAGAGAAGGAAAGTGAGAAAACAAGGCTTTGGTATTGTTTTAGAGTGATTTGAAACATCAGAAATGGCCTCTATTTATAGGAGAGGATGTTTTTTTTTGGAGAAATATTGAATGGATGAGGGAGCATGCTATTATCCAATGGACTTTGTCCTGTAACATACCTTGAATGCTAAGGTACCTTAAGTCTCCTCTAGCCATTGACTTGAGCTGATCTTTGTAGCTTTAGGTCTTCTAATCTTTGAATAAGTCTTGACTCAATTAGACTGATATGTGCTGGTTCATGCCACCTCAATGCACCACATCAATGCTAAATGACAAAGCTTAGTTTTGGATTTGCAACATTGATGATCACATGCCAAAGGGATTGGTTCTTGACTTATTGGTCTTATGGTTCTGATTCCTCATCATCTAGGTTAATATTGGACAGAAATCCAATGATGCAAGTGTCCAAAATTGGCTCAAGAAATCGTGGGATGCAAGTCATGTATCAATGCTGTCAAGAAAACAGTTTGCATCAAGGAATATTAGGAGGTCCATAACTCCCTGCTTAAGTTGAATTATTGGGAGTTCTTGTACTCTTTGGAAAGCTTGTATATTATACTTCAACTTTGATGTTTACATTTGGTCTTGATTCCTTTTGGATCATAATGAAAAATGCCTCCAAAGTTGGACAAAACATGAGACATATTCTGCCTAAAATTTTTCTAAGTGTCAAAGTTCAAATCTTATGAAACCCTAACTTTATGGTCTTATAACTCAAAATCTAGGCATTTTATGACCATGGATCAGGAGGAAGTATGTAATGAGATCTTTCATTTGAGCTTTGGATGGGAGAAAATGGTTGCTTGGATCACAAGTTATGGTCTTGCAAAGTTGGGTAAAAATAACTTTTTTCCATAACTTGCACCTTTTGCAAGTAACCTCATTTTTCTTGGTTCTTCTTGATGGATGATGATCCAAATCACAAGTTAACATTGTTCTTGGCTTAAAGAAGCCATGTTTGTGAAAAATTCCAAAAGTCAAACTTGGTTTTGATCACAGTTGACTTTTTGTACCAGATGAATTTTAAACTTTGTGATCCTTTATGAAATCAAGTCTTTGGGATAAATTGAACCTAATGGATGGATTCCATAGGTGTTTTAGAGTGTCTTGAATCACGTCCCAAGGTTTGAGATCATATCTTGCTTAAAAGTCAAAGGTATGGTTGACTTTTTCTCATAAACCCTAGTTTGTGGTCCATATGAATTTGAATCCTTGCATTGCTTATGAACCAAATTATTTGAATCAATTCAATCTTGTGAATGGATAAATATGATGTATTTTAGGTCCTTAAAGCATGTCTTGAGGTCTTGGCTCATGCATTGCTCCAAAAGTCAACTTAGGGTTGAATTAGGTCAAAACCCTAATTCTTGATTTTTTGATAAAGGCATCCCCTGAGGTTATGTTGAACTTATGAATGGACTCATAAGGTTATTTTGAGCTTCTTTAATCTTATGTTGAAGTATTAGCTCATGCCTAGATGGAAAATTCTCTCTGGAGGCCTTGGTCGACCAAAACCCTAATTTGGTGACATTGGTGATCTTGAGGCTTGATCAACTTGAAATGTTGCAATCTTGTGCTTGATTATTGATGTGGGAGACCTCTTAATTCTCCATAGATATTTAAGAGGTTTGGAAAGTTAAATATCATGTCAATTCTTGATTGATCCTTTGCATGAATGTTCTGAGAGGGCTCAAAAACCCTAATCCTTGGTTAAGGTAAATACTCAACAATCTTTGAAAGAATTAGTGAGGTATGAAAATATATCCATATTGTGGTGATGATTTGCACAATGATGTGAAGTCTTGTGGTCAAAATTTAGGGTATGACAGATGCCCCTATTTAATCTTCTTGGAACTGAAGGTGCGAAAGGCGAAGATATTCGGACATTCATAGTAAAAGAGGATTAAATATTAGAATACCCGAAATTTTGACTGTGGATGAATGGTAGCTGCTTTTGCTCATCCACTTTCTTTTACAAAGCAACGTTACTCAGAAAAATGTGTAAATTTCCCTCGATCCTGGTCTTCAGCCATGGAACTGGTCTCAGTTTCTTTTGAAATAAACCTCCCCTCGATCCTGGTCTCCAGCCACGGAACTGGTCTTAGTTTCTTTTGGAATAAACCTCCCCTCGATCCCGGTCTTCAGCCACGAAACTGGTCTCAGTTTCTTTTTAAATAAACCTCCCCTCAATCCTGGTCCTCAGCCACGGAACTGGTCTCAGTTTCTTTTGGAATAAACCTCCCCTCGATCCCGGTCTTCAGCCATGGAACTGGTCTCAGTTTCTTCTTGTAGAGTTCTTCTTTTGACAAGGAATGCTTATTTGGCGATGTTATTTGATTTTGAGGTGCTGATGGTTTCCTTAAAGGTAGGCCGGATTTCTTGGGGAGAGACCGCCATTTGTCGACTTAATTTGGAAATCTATAAGGGAAAAGACAGGTTTCTTTGTTTGCCAATTGGTAGAGATTTTTTGGAGGATGCGATGTCCGTATTTCCAAGAGTCTTTTGTTGAGAAGCTTCCGCAGGGGATTTTCTTTAATCCAGGGAAGCAAAATATCATCTTCAATGGTGAAGAGTGATGTTCCAAAGGTGTATAACCAAATGTCTTCTTTCCTTTTAGAGGTTCAAGTTATCAAAGTGGTCGAGGACCGATTTCAATCCAGGAATACACTGGAGAGTGATTGTTTAGATGATACATTTCCTGACGAGGAAAGAACGCAAACTGGGATTTTATCCTATCCAAGTTTGGAAAGGAAAATCGACGACTCTAACGGAGAGAAGACATTTATCACTTGAGGATAAACAGACCAAAGTGATTGAAGTATGAGATGTAAAATTAACATGAATATGAATCAATTATGCATGATGTATGTATGAAATGCTTAATCTGACAAAACAAACATGACATACAGACTGACGAGGAGTACAATTAGATACTTGGCCAATCTGGGAGATGGGCGTATCACTGGAGATTTTGAAGGTAGTACTTCTGTCTGGGAACAGGGATTATTGTGTTTGTTCTGGTTTTCGGAGGTACAAATCTGCTAGGGATAGAAACCCATTCTTGCTTTTCAAGGGTAGACTTTACTGGGGAGAAAACTGAACATTGGTTCTCAGACGTGGAAACTCTACCAGGGATGATGAGTGAAACGTCCATACCCATCTTACTGAAAAGATCTGTCTTTTGGAGAAATATGAGTTTATATTTTGAAGTTTGATTGCTCTTGGAGCAACTGTTGATGTTCCTCTCGTGTTCATTAATCAAAAGGTAATTACCATCTTTATTTTAAAAGCAGCAATAAATTTGGAAACAAAAGTAAATTCATTTTTGTGTTTCAAGGATGTTAATCATGTTAAAATGTCATTTTGCAAAGCAGAATAAACGAGAATTTCAAATAAAGGGCACAAGGGCTCAAACTTTCATTGATAGAATGGTAATCAGCCAAATGCGTGATTCCATGAAGTATTACAAAGTTTAGAAAATGGTAATTTAAAGGGAAATGGGCTACATTGAAACATAACGACTACTATCCTTTTACCAACTTTGAATTCTAAGTATCATGAGCTTTTGCCCAAGGTGACTTCTGATTGAGGATTTCTTGACAGACAACATTGCCACTGAAGAGCCAACCTTGTCGGATGCAGTTACTTGTGATAAATCCCTAACTTTTCCCTAGATTGCCTTTTCAGGTGTTCAATCTTTCAGGATGATCATTGTTTATGTCTCTAATTTTTGCCTGGACCGCCCTTTTGGGTTTTCAGTCCACCGAAACGTTTTTTTAAATTTTTTTATTTAGGTGAAGTATTTCTTGACTGCATCAACATTTGTGGGGTAAACAAACTCTTCTCCGTCCATGGATGCGAGTCTCAAGGCACCGCCTGAAAATACTTTCTTAACAACATAGAGGCCATCGAAATTTGGAGTTCATTTGCCCCTGGGATCAGTGAGAAATGATTGAATCTTTTTGAGCACGAGGTCGCCTTCCCTGAATGTGTGAGGTCGGACCTTTTTGTCGAATGCTTTCTTCATTCTCTACTGACATAACTGACCATGCATAAATTCGTCATTCTTTTTCCTTCAATTAGGTTAAATTCATCGTATCGGCTTTGACACCATTCAGCTTCCGTTAGCTTGGCTTCCATCAATACTCTCATTGATGGGATCTCTACTTCTATGGGGAGTATTGCTTCCATGCCATATACTAGAGAGAAAGGGGTTGCCTCTGTTGAAGTGCAGACAGATGTGCGATAACCGTGAAGAGCAAATAGTAGCATCTCATGCTAATCCTTGCAGGTTATAACCATCTTCTGAATGATCTTCTTGATATTTTTATTAGCTGCTTCTACCGCTCCATTCATTTTAGGTCTGTAGGGAGATGATTTATGGTGTTCAATCTTGAACTCTGCACATAATTCTTTCATCATCTTGTTGTTCAAGTTCGATCCATTATTAGTAATGATCTGGCTTGGAACGCCATAACGACAGATGAGATTGTTTTTGAAAAATCGGACCACCACTTGTCTGGTTACATTGGTATATGATACTGCTTCGACCCATTTGGTGAAGTAATCAATGGCTACCAGGATGAACTGATGCCCGTTTGAAGCTTTGGGTTCAATCATTCCAATCATGTCGATTCCCCATATAGAAAAAGGCCATGGAGAAGAAAGAACTTTGAGAAGAGTTGACGGTACATGAATTTTGTCGGTGTATATCTGACATTTGTGACACTTTCTCGGGTACTTGTAACAATCAGATCCCATCGTCATCCAATAATATCTTGCTATCAAAATTTTTCTTGTCATTGTATGTCCATTGGCATGAGTGCCAAATGAGCCTTCATGAATCTCTTTATCAGCATGTTTACTTCATATCTGTCTACGCATCTGAGCAAAACCATGTCGAAGTTTCTCTTGTAGAGCACATCATTGTTCAGGAGGAAGTTGCCATCTAATCTTCTAAGGGTCTTCCTATCTTTTCTTGATGCCCCAGAAGGGTATTCTTGTCTTTGAAGGAAGCGTTTGATATCATGATACCATGGTTTGTCATCTATGACTGCTTCAACTGCAAATATGTAAGCGGACCTATCGAGACATATTATGTCGATCTTGGGTTTGTCGTTACATCGATTCACACTAATCATAGATGATAGGGTAGCTAGTGCATCAACCATGTGGTTTTCTTCACGAGAATGTGATGAAACTCAATCTTGTTGAAGAAGGGTAACAACCTTCTTGCGTAGTCTTTGTAAGGAATTAATCCCAGTTGATACGTGTTCCACTCTCCTTTAATCTGATTTATAACCAGGGCTGAGTCTCCATGCACGTTCAAGTTCTATATCCTCAAGTCAATGGCTTCTTCGAGACCCATGATGCAAGCCTCATATTCAGCCTCATTGTTTGTACATTTGAATGCCAATCTGGCAGTGAAAGGAATATGGGTACCCTGAGGTGTAACAATGATTGCCCCAATTCAATTTCCATAAGCGTTGACAACTCCGTTGAATATTAGTCCCCATTGAGAATCTGGCTCTGGCCCTTCGCTTGGTAGCGGTTCATCGCAGTCTTTCATTTTTAGGTACATTACATCTTCATCTGGGAAGTTGAATCTGATCGATTCGGGATCGTCAATCGGTTGATGAGCCAAATGATCGGCTAAAATACTTCCTTTAACGACTTTCTGAGCATGGTATTCGATGTCGTATTCTGATAACAACATCTGCCAGCGCGCAATCCTTCCTGTTAAAGCAGGCTTTTCAAAGACGTACTTGATTGGATCCATTCCAGAAATTAACCAAGTAATGTGACAAATCATGTACTGGCGAAGACGTTTAGCTGCCCAAGCTAGAGCACAACAAGTTTTCTCGAGCATAGTGTGTCGAGTTTCACAGTCCGTTAACTTCTTGCTTAAGTAATAAATGGCAGACTCTTTTCTTTTTGTTTCGTCTTGTTGACCAAGCACACAACCCATGGAGTCTTCCAAAACTGTTAAGTAGATGATTAATGGTCTTCCTTCCACTGGAGGAGACAAAATAGGTGGTTTAATAGATACTCTTTGATGCTGTCAAAAGCCTTTTGGCAGTCCTCTGTCCATACACAACTTTGGTTCTTTCTAAGTAGTTTGAAGATTGGCGCGCATGTCACAATCAAGAGGAATATGAATCTTGAGATGTAATTCAGACGTCCTAAAAACCCTCTTACTTGTTTTTTAGTCTTTGGAGCAGGCATTTCTTGAATGGCCTTGACTTTGTCGGGATCAACCTCAATTCCCTTTTGGCTGACGATGAATCCCAAGAGCTTTCCTGAACAAACACCGAATGTACATTTATTGGGATTCAAGTGGAGTTTGTATTTTCTTAGACGCTCGAATAGTTTTGACAAATTCTCCACATGTTCTTCTTCTGTTTTAGATTTAGCAATCATGTCATCGACATATACTTCAATTTCTTTGTGCATTATGTCGTGAAACAGAGTTGTCATAGCCCTTTGATAAGTTGCCCCAGCGTTCTTCAGACCGAACGACATTACTTTATAACAAAAGGTGCCCCATGGGGTGATGAATGAAGTTTTCTCCATGTCTTCCGGTGCCATTCTGATTTGATTATAGCTCGAGAATCCATCCATGAAGGAGAATACTTTGAATTTTGCTGTGATGTCAACTAGCATGTCAATGTGTGGTAGGGGAAAATCATCCTTTGGACCTGATTTGCTTAAATCCCTGTAGTCTACACACATCCTGACTTTTTCGTCTTTCTTGGGAACGAGCACTATGTTGGCCAGCCACTAGGGATACTCCGATGTGGAAAGGAAACCTGCGTCGATCTGTTTCTGCACTTCTTCCTTAATTTTAATGGCCATATCAGGGTGAGTCCTTCTTAATTTTTGTTTAACCAGAGGACATTCTGGTTTTAGTGGTAAGTGATGTTCCACGATGTTGGTATCCAATCCTGGCATGTCTTGGTAGGACTAAGCAAACACATATGGAAACTCTTTAAGTAACTCAATCAAGCCTTCTTTGACAGTTGGACTGAGTAGTGCTCCGATTTTGACTTCTTTTCTCTCTTCTTTTGAACCTAAATTGACCGTTTCCAACGGTTCTTTGTAAGGATGAATGGATTTTTCCTCATTCTTGAGTAATCGAGAGATCTCATATGGAATTTCTTCGTCTCCTTCTTTTTCGGCTTCAAATACCGGGAACTCAAAGTTAGGAGAAGGCATTGAATGGTATGTTTCAATGGGGTTTAACACAAGTAATCTGCATAATGTGATGGTTCTTTTCAGAAAAGACAGAGAGAATGCAAGAGTGTGTGCAGTGTTTTTTTTTTAAAAACGCTTATTTTTATTTTATTTGTTTTTAGGATTACTATTTTCCGAAAAAGCGAAAAGTGAAAATAGCAACAAATTCAGGAATTCAGAATGACATTATTTATTCATGATTCGTCGATTCTTGAAACATAACCCTATAAAACAAAACTCTTTCGCTCTAGGCGAAGCAAAGAGGGACATTTACAGAAAAGCAAGCCCTATAAAACATCCTTTCACCTGGGCAAAGTGAAAGGTCAAAACAAAGACAAGACAATTACTTTGATTTATGAACGACATCCGGGACATCAATCGCGACCCAATTGCGATGAACTCCTCTGTGGATCACAAAGTCTGGTATTTTTCTTCCAGGATTATCTTCAGTAATGACACTGATTTCTGGCAGAGTTGGATTACTAGAGTTTTCTTACCATGCAACATTATCATAAGAGGACTCTTATATTGTGTCTTCGGCACCATTTTTGTTTTCGGCAGGGTCTCCCCACCCTGTTGGCTTGATATCTTCGTATTTGATACAAGAGCTTTCGGGAGCAGTGTACTTTATTAGAAAGTCGTACTTGCCGCTTGGCTGCCCCAAGGTATCCCAAGTTTCTGAGGGGATAGAGGAGTCATCTTCTTCAATAACATTGACCTCAAGAAATGCAAAGTTGATGAATTTTTGTCCTGCGGTCCTAGCAATTTTTTCAACATGTCGTTCGATAATTTCGAAATGTTCCAGGTAAAGATTTCATGATTATGGGAGAACAGGTGTATTTTTCTCAAGGTTATTCAGCAGGTATATATTCTCTGGATGACTTTTTTCCATATGGGAAAATCATCCATGGGATTATACAAGTTGTAATCAAAATTGTCTTTCATCAGAGTATCTTCTTCCAATGAGTTGGGTAGAGCATGACATCCCTCGGGATCGCAATCTCCGTAGATCATTCTAACATCTGATCTTGGTATATATCTGGGACTTTGCTTCGGAGAGCAAAATGGTAGGTATGTTTCTTCCTGAGATATATATCCATCATCTTTGAAATAGGATTTCCACTCTTCATCTATATCAGAAGAGTTATTCTCCTCGATGGTATGGACTTCCTGAGAAATCGGGCGGAGAAAGCCTCCACTGTGGAAGAAATCTTGAACGAGACGAATGCTTTCATCCTTTTTTGTAGTCTTGGTAACTACTGGAGAAAAACCGAGACCTTTTCTTATCTTATTATCAACAAGAATCACGACTTGCCCTCATCCTTTTATTTCACTGCTTTCCATTACTTGGAGGGCATCTTTGTACGAGGAAATCGACGTTCCTTTTTCTTGATGATTCTCATTACTCACAGAGAGTGCTTGAAATTGAGTTCCAACGGCCTCCTCTGGTTCTAAATATGAGAATGATAATAGATTGCTCACAATTAAAGCTTGTTCTCCACATACTGTGACCAACTTGTCGTTCTTGACAAACTTTAACTTTTGGTGAAATGTTGCAGTGACTACCCCTACTTCATGTGTCCAAGGTCGTCCTAATAAACAGTTGTATGCTGCTCGAATGTCCATGACTTGGAAAGTGTGGGGACTAATGGTTATGGGAAGGTCAACTTCGCCAATAACTGTTTTCTTGGATCCGTCAAATGCTTTGACTATGATCTCACTCCCTCTCATTGGAGTACCTTGAAAAGATAATCGTACCAGTGTTAACCTTGGAATGACATTCAAGGATGAACCTGTGTCTACCAGTACGTTGGCTAAAGTATCGTCCTGACAATTGACTGTAATATTGAGTGCCATGTTATGATTCCTGCCTTCCTCTGAAAGTTCTTCATCACTGAAACCTAAATTGTTGCAGGAAGTCATGTTGGAAATAATACTGTTAAACTGACCCACTGTTACATCTTATTCTACGAAGGCTTGTTCCAATACTTTCTGTAGAGCTTCTCTATGAGCTTCTGAACTAAGAAGGATAGATAACACGGATATCTGAGAAGGAGTTTGTAATAATTGATCAACAATGTTGTATTCACTTCTCTGGATGAGTTTTAAATTTTCATCACTATTTTTCACAGGCTCTGTGTCACTGGATTGACCAATTTGTTGAATAGGAACTTCAGTTTGAGGTTCCTTTTCTTTTGCAGGTTCTCCAATTCCTCTGTTGAAGATTCGACCACTTCGGGTGACCCGACTGATATCAGCAACGTTGACAACGGATGGTAGTGGAATTTCTTTTCCATCTTCTATTATGGTCGCGCTGTATTTGTATGGAATAGCTTTCTCCGACTTGTATGGTATTGGTCCTGGCAGGTAGATGACCAAAGGGGTTATTGGGTCTTTCAACTGTCAAAAATAGTCTCAATCAGTTCTAGCTCGGGATTGTTGGAAAATCTTCCACCGTTGAAAGGGATTCCTGAGTGCTTTGGCTCTTTGAGCATTGGGATAATGGTGAAAACATCCTCGTTAATTCCATAATTATCAGGCTCTCTTTCATTGAAGACTGTGATGGTTCTTTTGTCCAACAACTCTTGAATCTCATTTTGAACAAGGAGACAACCATGTTGTCTCTTGCAACATTTGATACAAACTGAATAATTATGGTGAGTCGTGCCAAAATAATTAGGTTCGCACAGGTATTTATGAAATTTGACCAATGACGTTTCAATGTTTTTAACGTCATAAACTGCGTACTGTCCTGGAGACCCTTGTACCATATTGATGGACAGAGAATTTAGGCATAGTTGGGTTTCCCCGCGGTCCACCTGATTCTGGAGAGCTGTTCGCACTATGTAGCACCTTTGGCTATTTTCCGAACATATTTGACAGCGTTCATAATTGTGAGGCGGAACCCGACCGTATCCATTCTATATGCAGTGCATTTTTACTAAATCTGTTTCTATCAAGCGGACGTCACAACTCTGGTGTCTACCCGGATTTCCGTCGGTTATGCTAATTTGATGTGTGTTTTCATCCTGGTAGACTGGAAGCCACCAATGGTCCAAAATTTTTTGAAGAGTTCTTTGTATAAGCGCATAACCTTGATCGTTTTCGGAGCAGTCTTTACAGTCTGGATAGTTATGTGGTGACAGATATCCTAGCCTGGCTTGCTTGGCATGTAATTCTACCAAGCTGGTATTCATTAAGCGAATGTCAAAAATCTTAATCATATTAACTTGGTGATTACTACCTCCATGGTAGTCTTGGATCCATCCAAGATCCATTTGACGCTGAAGTGCCTCTTGTAAAAAAGAACATCCTTGATTATCCTTTGAGAAAATTGGGCAAGCGTTGCAGTTGTGTAGCGGAAAATTATGATACTGACTTTGTCTTGAGTGCATTGCCACTAGATTGACATTCATTGCGCGGATGTCATGGTTTTGAACAATGTTCGGATGTTGATAAGCCATATTTATTCCACGAACTCTGTTATCTTGGATCCAGCCTATATCCATCTACTCTTGAAGAGCTGCTTGTACAATGATGCACCCTTGATTGTTCTTGGAACAAATGTCGCATTGATGATAGTTGTGGGATCTCATATGGCCATACCTGCTTTTCTTACAATGCATTTTTACCAAATTTGTTCCCATTATGTGTATATCGTGAATTTGATAACTGCCGCTAGGTTCTTCATCTATCAGGTTCATTGAAGCTTTTTCATGTTGCGGTAACGAGTTCATTTGAACATTCAGATTCGTATCTTTGAAAGATAGAACTCCATTTCTGACAAGCTTTTGTACGTCGGATTTGAAGCTAAGGCAGTTCTCAATGTTATGCCCCAGTCCTCCTCTATGATAAAGGAAAGACTGATCGGCCTTGAACCAATAAGGCGGATTATCCGGTACTATGAGAGGAGTTCTGGTTTGAACTTGCCCCTTGGCTAGCAAAAGTGGGAATAGTTTTGCATATAACATCAGTATGGGATTAAACCCTGGTGATCATGGAAAACGATTATTATTATTGTACTGTGGGCAAGCTTGCTGAAGAGGCTGTTGCGGCCTTTGCTGACACGGTTGTTGATTTGGCTGTTGCTGAGAACCTGTGGTTGATATACCGGAATCGGCGCGGGACTAACGACAGGAGATACTATTGCCATTTGTCGAGGTTGATACCTTCGCCTTTCCTTACCCTACGAGATATTACTGATATCCTGTTCTTTCTTCTTTTAGATTGCACTCATGTATCTCTTACTACTGCTGGACGGTTCCGAGTCCTTAACCAACCGATCCTCTCGGACTACTTCCTCAAGGCGTACCCCCATGTTAACCATCTCGGTAAAATCACTAGGTGCACTGGCGACCATTCGGTCATAATAAAATGAGCTTAACGTCTTCAAGAAGATTTTTGTCATTTTTTTCTCCTCAAGAGGATGTGTAATCTGGGCGGCGATTTCACGCCATCTTTGAGCGTACTCCTTGAAGGTTTATTTATCTCTTTGGGACATGGCTCTGAGTTGATCTCTGTCGGGTGGCATAATCAAATTATATTTATACTTCTGAATAAAAGCTGCCCCAAGAACTCTGAAAGTACTGATCTTGGTACGGTTTAATCCCATGTACCATTTGAGCGTGGCACCGGTTAAACTATCTTGAAAGTAATGGATTAGCAGTTATTGGTTTTCTGTCTAGGTAGACATCTTTCGAGCATACATTACCAAATGACTTTGAGGGCAAGAGTTGCCTTTGTATTTTCCAAAGTCGGGAACTTTGAATTTGTGCGGTATTTTGACATTTGGGACCAAACAGAGGTCAGTGGCATCTTTGCTAAACAAGTCATATCCGTGAATGGCATGCAGTTCCTTCTGCATTTCCAAGAACCGTTCTTGGAATTCGTTTATTCTTTCGTATACTTCTTCGTCCTTGCCAGGGGTGGCATGAAGGATCTGTTCCTATGGGGTAATATATATCACAGGTTATGGTATAGACATCAATGTAGTTACTCTTGGCGCTTCAGTGACTTGAAGTTTGTAACCTTCAGGAGTCTCTGTCGTAACCCTTGCATCTTCGTTCACTTGAAGTTTGTAACCTTCAGGTCTGGAGGTTCCAGTTGTGGCTCCCAGGTCTTCAGTGACTGGTGGGATGTATCCCTCAGGTTTGAAATTGGAAGGCATGCCCCAGGGAAAACCTTTAGGTATGTTGTACTGTGGAAGGTTGACGGGTATCTCAAGTGCTGGTGTAGACACAATTTCCGAGATTGCAGTCTTTTGCGGTGGTTGATCCTGAGCTGCTGCCAGGGATTCACTCATGCTATTGAGTCTTTCCAGACTTTCCTTCAGAGTGTTGACTTCCTCTCTTAGCTCTCTATTTTCCTCTTCGAGATCATCCATTTTCTTTTGGCAATTGGCCCGAGTATTGTACGAATGAGATAGTTTAACTCTAAAGTGCGACACATGTGTGAGACTTTTATGACAAAGATGAGTAATGAAAAAATGATGAATGATATGCAAAGGATGATAATGATCTTTTTATTTTTCAAAATAACTTTTAACAATTGTGTTACAAATGTCATACAGTGGTGAAAACCTTTTATTGAATTCAAAAGGGTTACAATATCTTACAGGGAAAATGCATTATTTCACAAAGTACAGAAAGGAAAAACTAGGTTTATGAATCCTAAGGAACCTCCGACAAAGATCCAGATGCTAGCTGCTGGTTCACTTTCCTCTTCTTTGATCGGGTTTCCTCAATCGTTGTTGGGTCAATGATCCTTTGACATATGAAAGGAGAGAGTAAACTCTTCAGTTCCTCTTGACTTTCCATAACATGTTGCTCTAGTATTTCAATCAGAGCATCTTTCTCCTTTAGTAACTCTTGCATCTTGGTGCATTTCAAGCTGATAGTTTGGTGCTTGTTCTTCCAAGAGTTCTTTTCGCGTTGAGTTTTGTTAAAAGCGGCCTGCAGTTTCTCGGTGTCACTCATAAAATAGAGGACAGGTTCTTTTAAGGGAAATACTTCCTGACGAGGGTAAGGCATTTTTAACTTGACGGCCCTAGTTTGTACCCATCGGAGATAGGGCTCTGCAAAGATGCAGTTTGGTTTTCCCAAAGATTCTTTTCCTTTCTTGTGAACATGATGCCAGGCATGCACAATTTCTCCCTAGAGTGCTCTGTCATTTTCTCCTTCTTTGAATAAAAGACCTTCCAGATGAACGTTGTAAGGTACATTCTTCATCGGGTATCCAAGCTGCTGACGGGATAAAACTGGGTGATAGTTGATCCATCCCTTGGTACCAATGTGGGGTACATTGGGGAAATTTCCACACCTGTCAATGATCTTTATTCCGTCATAGACTCGGTTGTACCAATCTATGTCAGAGTAGGTGAGAGACATAATCTTCTACGACCTTCGCATACTACTTTTGGGATCCCAAAAAGCAGAAGATTTGGGTAAGTGGGAAATAAACCATCTGTAGAGTAATAGTACATATCAGGTGATCATCCCTCCGCTGTACAAGTTCCTTAAATGTAATGAGTGACAAGCATCGGCCAGCAAAGTTGGGACTGGGTTCCCAATTAAGAAGATCTTGATAGCGTTTATATCGACGAAATTGTCGATGTTAGGGAAAAGGAATATTCCATAAGTGAGTAGAACAAAGTTTTCCTTAAAAGCAACTATGTTTCCTATGCTGGCAAAGTATAAGGCTTTCTCCAATAAAAACCTAGCTGGTAAACCTTGTATTCCTCCTTTGGTGGTCATATGAGTTTTGATATCTGATATTTACCAAGAGGTGATCCTTGCAATGACCTGATCCTTATGAATTTCTTCCAGTCTAGAGAACGGATCTTGGTTAGTGATAGGTAAATCAATCAGATGAGAGTACTCTTCTAATGTTGGTGTGAGCTGATAGTCGGGAAATATGAAGCAATGGTACACCGGATCATAAAACTAAACCAATGTAGCTAGGACTTCTTCCACCATGTTGACTTTCAAAAGAGACAAAAGTCATCCGTACTTAGCTCTGAAAGCTTCCGGATTGGTAATCAACCTTCCTAATTTTCTCAGGTATTCAAGTCTTGGACTTTTGAAGGTGTACTTCTGGGTTTTTCTTCAACCGAAATCCATAACACGGTTTCTGATATTTGCAACACCCTCTTAGTTCTTTTGAAAGATTTTGAAAGAGGATTTTTTTTATGAATGCATGAATGCAGCAAACACAAGTATATGAAAACATGGGTTTAAGGGTTCATCGAGCATGGATCCATGGATCTACCCAATCCCCTAAAAGAGCATGTGCTAAGGGTTTTGTTTTTGTACCTGTAGAACGGGTTTTAACAAGGTTCTCAAAATCATTGACCCCTCTTAAAAATATTACCAGCAAACCGACTGACTCATGGGAGCTGTAATATCCTTTAGATGAATCTCATTCGAGCATAGTATCGCGTGTCAACTATTCCCGATAGTCACTGCACTACATCCTAAAATAATGTTTAAGGTTGAATATTTACTAATCCTCAGTTTCGCGGGTGCCCATTGGAAAAAGTAACGTTTTCACGACTTGCTCGTTCAACATCAGTAATTCCAAAAGGGTACCTCCACTGATTTGGTGGAATTTCAAGTCAGCTTGGTTGGGATTCACTCCCTATAAGCCTTCTTGAATCTGCCACCTCCTATCTTAAAATATGCTCTCAAGTCCACTGAGGACTTTTTTACTCACCACATGTGTATTAATCACATTTCTAGGTAACGGTAAATTAAACAAGTATGACAGATAAACAGATAGTATAATTGAAAACAGTATATGATATCACATGAGAAAGCAAATAAAAACAAAAAAATGCAATGTAAGGATTAACCCTCTTAGGGGATGGACAAAATCCCCAGCAGAGTCGCCATTTTTCTGTAGCTCTGTTTTTGTGACGCGACAACTATCGCATTTAGTGCTACTTTCTGATTTCTATATTTATCATGTGAAGCTTAAAAGGAAGGGGAAGATATCTCAAACTAACCCTGCGTGCAAATGTTTTCTATAACAAATGCGAAGAGATTGGGGATCGGGGGTTGGTTATACAAAGGGAAGCTGTTAACACCCAGTGTATCTATAGTAATCTATAGGAGCCTTTATTGCATATGTTTCTACTGTTATTTAGTTGCTTAAATCCATTTACTGTTGAATAGGGGAAGTTTCTATCTTGTGAAGGCTGATGAATTAATTTTTTGTTGTTTTGGGTTTTCTATTATTTTTGGGGAGGTACTGGACCTAAAGTTTTTTTTAGTGTGCTCGCTAAGATTTCACAATCTTATGCCTACGTATTCCCGTAAAGAGATTTTGGGAAATCAGAGCTATCGTAGTTCCTCTTATTCTATGGAAAGAGGAAAAAAGTTTGGTGTCTTGTTCTACGCCCAAGATTGAAGCCAAAAGTTTGTGTCTTGTTGAAAGCCCAAGATTGAAGTTAAAAGTTTGACTGAGAGAGAATTTGTCATCTCTAAAGGGAGATATCTCACCTATTCATCACAAACATTGAGTAATTGGTTATAAGGGAAATTACTTTAACTGGTATGTGTGGAATCCAGCAATGCCATATCTTACTTTATAAGTCTCTGCATGCTAAGAGAGGGACATTGACATGGATGTATAAAATCCATAGGCTTGCCACTTACATCACTTAGATGAAAGAGAAAATTGAACTAGGATAAAGGGACTCCAACTTGGATTTTGAATCAACAAGTGTGCCACTTACAACAATTTATCTGGGAAAAGGTTTGATTAATTGTTTGTTTTGAAATGTGATGCATAGAGGGGATATCTTCCTACATAGAGGACTCAATGGTCTCATTTGTGGATATGATAGTTTTGTGCCTTGATTAAAGCCCAAGGTTGAAGCTAAAAAAGGTTGGAAACTGACTCAATTGAGGAGTATTATATCTGTTTTATACAAAGCCCAAGATTGAGGCTGACTGGGAAAATCATTATATGAAGCCTAATAGGAGGCTGACCCTTGCTAAGGATTATTTAAATCCAGGATAAGGTCTAAATTTTTTTGAGGAATCCAAAGGGATATATACTCTTGTCGGGGATTAGAGAAGAGTTGATTTATCAGATGCCATGAGGCTCTGATATTTTTTGGGACTTGTTGGTGATAATCTGACCCTAGCTGGGGATTTTAAAGATGAAAACTACACCTTATTAGAGGATCAGGAGAGACTTAAAAGGGTAAGTCTGTATGTCTTATAGATTTTAGACTTCTCTTGGGGGTTTAAGTATTGATATAATGACTAGAATCTATCTTATGCTTTTAGGAAGCCCGAGGGTCCTTGTATGAAGCCCAAGAGGAGGCTATGGGGAACTTCTAAGAAGCTTGTGGGTCCAAGCCTGAGAAAAGTTCAAAAAAAGGTTTCATCGGGAAATAATCTTTTCTTTGTTGAACAACTCTAAGGTTTGAAGAAATTCAAAAGAGGTTTCACTGGAAATAATCCTCTCCGGGGAAATGAATTTCTTTTATGTGTTTCTAAGTTTTGACAATCTTAAGAAAAGTTTCACCAGGAATAATGCCTTTCTTAGTTCCATATTGAATGAAGCCCAAGAGGAGGCAGACTGTATTGAGGGAGTTTCCTATGAGGGAACCAATTATTGAACTAAACTGTATTGAAAAGGGATCCTTACTATTTGACCTAAAGGGCGAACTGAGGATGACCTAACTGCTGAGGGAAACTTAAACAGATACGTACAAGTACATACAAATATATGAATTAACAAGTATATAAACAAGTATGCATTGTATTGAAAAAGAGTGTTGGGTTTTACACTCTAAAAAGAGGCCCAAGTGTATTGTGATTGGTTGTATTGATTACAACTGTATGTTCAGGGTTTTGAGAAATTGATGAAAGTTTTGAGAAAATTTTGGATTTGAATTTGAATTAAAAGAAATTTGTTGTTATTTTAATGAAAAGAAAAGAATGTTTGGGGGTTATAACTCAAAGAGAGGCCCAAGTGGTCTAAGAGCAGTTTCACCGAGAATAATGCTCCTCTTAGTACTAGTTTAAAACAGACGGATGATTTTGAAATCAGAGATATGGGGCTTAAAACTCAAGGAGAGGCCCATGGAGGTTGTTTATTGTTTAAAACAAAGTTTATGTATAAAATATTGGGGCTTATACTCAAGCATATGCCCAGATGATTTATTTTAAAATCAGTGATCGCACCGCGATATAGACAGACGTTGTGGGACTTATACTATAGTAGACGCCCAAAATTTATTTATGTACATATGGGGTTGGGTCTTGCACTTTAATAGAGGCCCATGAGTGTTGAAATGAAGTTTGAAAGATTAAATTTAAAGGAAACCCTAATTCCTATTTTTTTGTATTTTTAAAAGGGAAAATCAATTTAAAAATTATAAAAATATTAAATAAATCCAATAAACATGTTGTGAATTATGTTTAAGGTTTGAAAAATAGAGTTTTATTCACATAATGATTTTAAAATCAAATTGGTTTTGAAAAATCAAGAAAAAGAAATTATTTAAAATGTTTAAAAACAAATTAAAATTAAATTCTTTAAAATATTTAAAAATATGTCAAATAAAATATTTTTTTGCGATTTTTTGGGTGAATAAAATATTTTAATGCGTGAGTGATTTTTGTGCAAAAAATCATTGTAAAATAATTAAAATTGATTAAAAAAATAATTATTGAAAATAAATATGAAAAATATCAAAAAAAAATAACAAAATGTGAAAAAAAATTGGAAAATGGCATGGGTGGGTGTTGAACCCACGCCCTCCAACCAAACACACTTGAAAAACACATGCTGCTACCACTGGGGTGGTGATACATCCATGTATCAAAACCACCCCATGAATACATATGGGTAGGCTTGATTTTAGGCATGGCCAAGGCGCCTTGGCCTGGCCCTTGCCCAAGGAGGCCTGATTTTGTGCCTCTTGCAAGAAGGCCATAACTTTCTTATTTCTCCATGAAAATGGATGAGATAAAGATGGATCCTACCTAGAATTTCATGAGGAATCCAATGGTGGTCTTGGAATTTTCTAAAAATGCCTACATTTTAAAACCCGATAGTGGTTTCAAAATAGGTCAAAATTTGCAAGTTCTATGTCATAACTTCATACAAGCAATAATAGCATGGTAAATTGGTTTAAATACAACAAATATGATAGGTGTGACATGTTCATGATCAATGTACATCAAAGAAATGCATATTTCACAAAGTTCAGGTTGTTTTGCACTTACCTCTTGAAGCTCTACTTGCTAACTTTCAAGATGCTTGTGACAGAAGTAATCCAATGCCTTATACACTTTTAATAGACCCCTTAGAAGCTTTTAGGATGATCAAAATCAACTAGAAGCCTCTGGATCGGAAACTGGCTCTTTCTTGCAAAAGTGACCAAAATGGTAACTCCCTTAATTGGTTTTACAGTTGAGGGACACTTGTTGGAACAACTTAGGGGTGATATTTGGAGAGTGTTTGAAGTGTTGTTTGGCTTTGAAAGTGATTGGATCAAGACATGGCTTGAAAAATGCATAAAAGTCAAAATTTGAGGTTTTGATGGTTAACTTTATGATTTTTCAGTTGTGAGTTGAAGGTAAAGGTTTGAACACCTCCAATGGATGATTTGTGAAGTGTTTGGATGGTTGCTTGAGTGGTTCAAGCTCTGGTTTTGAGAATTTCAAGTTTGATCCTTAAAACCTTGAATTTGGAGCAAGAGAAGGAAAGTGAGAAAACAAGGCTTTGGTATTATTTTGGAGTGATTTGAAACATCAGAAATGACCTCTATTTATAGAAGAGGAAGTTTGTTTTTGGAGAACTAGTGAATGGATGAGGGAGCATGCTATTATCCAATGGACTTTGTCATGTAACATGCCTTGAATGCTAAGGTACCTTAAGTATCCTCTAGCCATTGACTTGAGCTGATCTTTGTAGCTTTAGGTCTTTTGATGTTTGAATAAATCTTGACTCAATTGGACTGATATGTGCTGGTTCATGCCACCTCAATGCACCACATCATTGCCTAATGACAAAGGTTGGTTTTGGATTTGCAACATTGATGATCACATGCCAAAGGGATTGGTTCTTGACTTATTGGTCTTATGGTTCATATTCCTCATCATTTAGGTTGATATTGGACAGAAATCCAATGATGCAAGTGTCCAAAATTGGCTCAAGAAATCGTGGGATACAAGTCATGTATCAATGATGTCAAGAAAACAGTTTGCATAAAGGCATATTGGAAGGTCCATAACTCCTTGCTCAAGTTGAATTAATCAGAATTCTTGTACTCTTTGGAAAGCTTGTATATCATACTTCAACTTTGATGCTTACATTTGGTCTTGATTCCTTTTGGATCATAACGAAAAATGCCTCCAAAGTTGGACAAAACATGAGACAGATTCTGCCTAAAATTTTTCTAAGTGTCAAAGTTCAAATCTTATGAAACCATTACTTTATGGTCTTATAACTCAAAATCTAGGCATTTTTTGACCATGGATCATTAGGAATTATGTAATTAGAGCTTTCATTTGAGCTTTGGATGGGAGAAAATGGTTGCTTGGATCACAAGTTATGGTATTGCAAAGTTGGGTAAAAATCACTTTTTTCCATAACTTAGTGAAATTTCAAGTTTCTCAAGATTGCCCCTTTTGCAAGTAACCTCACTTTTCTTGGTTTTTATTGATGAATGATGATCCAAATCACAATTTAACATTGTTCTTGGCTTAAAGAAGCCATGTTTGTCAAAAAATTCCAAAAGTCAAATTTGGTTTTGATCACAGTTGACTTTTTGTACCAGATGAATTTTGAACTTTGTGATCCTTTATGAAATCAAGTATTTGGGTTAAATTGAACCTAATGGATGGATTCCACGGGTGTTTTAGAGTGTCTTGAATCATGTCCCAAGGTTTGAGATCATGTCTTGTTTAAAAGTCAAAGGTATGGTTGACTTTTTCTCAAAAACCCTAGTTTGTGGTCCAGATGAATTTGAATCCTTGCATTGCTTATGAACCAAATTATTTGAATCAATTCAATCTTGTGAATGGATAAATATGATGTATTTGAGGTCCTTAAAGCATTTCTTGAGGCCTTGGCTCATGCATTGCTCCAAAAGTCAACTTAGGGTTGAATTAGGTTAAAACCCTAATTCTTGATTTTTTGATAAAGGGATCCCCTGAGGTTATGTTGAACTTATGAATGGACTCATAAGGTTCTTTTGAGCTTCTTTAATCATATGTTGAAGTATTGGCTCATGCCCATATGAAAATTTCTTTCTGGAGGCCTTGGTAGACCAAAACCCTAATTTGGTGACACTGGTGATCTTGAGGCTTGATCAACTTGAAATATTGCAATCTTGTGCTTGATTCTTGATGTGGGAGACCTATTGATTCTCCATAGATGTTTGAGAGGGTTGGCAAGATGAATATCATGTCAATTCTTGATTGATCCTTTGCCTGAATATTCTGAGAGGGCTCAAAAACCCTAATCCTTGGTTAAGGTAAATACTCAGCAATCTTTGAAGGAATTAGTGAGGTATGGAAATATATCCATATTGTGGTGATGATTTGCACAATGATGTGAAGTATTGTGGTCAAAATTTAGGGTATGACAGCATGATATGCGGTCAGCTGTTAGATCGATATGGATGGCCAGGATCTGCTTTGTGGGAGACTTTACCTATCGAGCAGGGAAAAAAAGATGCGCGTTCAACACTTTGTTTTTAATCTTTTACGGCTACTGGGCTTCCACACTGTTGGGTGGCTCGAAACAATTGCCTCTCAAGCATTTGTTTCTACTCTACAGGGTGAGGTTTTGTACCATACGCCTTTGCTCAGTCATGTAATCCTCACTGTGGAGACCTTTGATATATGATGCCTCTGTGACCTTAAGAGTGAATGACACATATCCCTAATCTAGTCAATAATGATGGCCCTTCGTCTCTTTAGGGTGCTTGAGTGTTTTTATATTCGATTTGGGAAAATCTTCATCGTTGGAAGTGTGGCATGATCATACGATCTTGAGTGTTCTAAAATGAGGTAATAAGGCTTTTCAAGCGTTGTCTTCGCCCATTTTGACTGTTATTAACTCATGGAGGAAACATTTTCCATTTCTTTATTACTTATCTCTACAAATATTATTGTACAAGCATCGATTTGAATGCAGGAAAATTCACTTGTTGGTTTCATCTTTGCACACCTAATTTATATTCTTCTTGAGTTCTAATATTTGAGCCTTCTACTTTCGCCCCTTATTGTACCCTTTTTTAGGGTTTTTGGGGCGATGAGTGTTTGAGTTTGTTCGCTACCTGCGTCACACCTAAATTAGTTTCTCGACATATTTAGTCATCACTATCACATCAATTTTGACCAAGAAGACCATTAAACACATTTCAGAAGTTTGGATGAATTAAGATATTTTGGAGAATGCTTTCGTCTTTTCTCGGCGTGATGCCTTTGTCAAAGTAGTCACCGACGTTGGTTCTACAAAAGATTGGGTCGTATTTCCCCCAAAAGAGGATCAGAGGATTTGTAGTCAATACGCTGGATGTGTGATTCCTTTCCACAAATGTTTTTTCTCTCTCATAAGTTACCCTTTTCCTTTGAGCGAGTTCGAAGTTGGTGTCTTGAACCATCCATTCATTGTCCTTTTGTAGTACTATCCTGTGAGTTAGGCATTTGTTAAAGTTTTTAGCACTGGTGTGAATGTAAGAGAAGGAAACTGACTATGACGTTATTTTTCACCTTTTCAAGGTACAAAGTAGTGTCAAGTCTGCAAATGGTTCTGGTCTACTTTCTATGAGACAAAGCTTCAAATACTTTGAGACTTGCTCTGACAGCATGAAACATTTTAAGGACTGGTTCTTCTTGGTTTCTTCTCTTAATGAGAAAGTGCATGCAAAGGTATGCCATCTGGAGCCAGGTGCTTCGTCTGCGTGTCTGAAGACTTGAAGTCGCTTCTTAGCCAGGGGGTAGGATGTATTGCTATCAGAAGGAAGACATGTTCGAAGAAGAATTGTACTTGAAAACTCAGTTGGTAGCCTTATACTTGGAACTTAGTTATGTAGAAGGAGTTAGTCCCTCTTACCTGGTATCCAAAATTTAGTTGAAAAGGTGCATACAGACCTGCTGGCTAATGGATGCTAATTTCGACGAGGAAAGGAAGAAAATTTTGGGTAAGTGGTCCTGGAGTTCTTCATTTCCCCTACTCCTTTCTGCTAAATTTATTTTAATGCATTCTTTTGTCTATGTAGATGCCATGAAGAGTGAAGATTCCATGTTGTTTTGGCTAAAATTTCGAATACACCTTCTATCAGAGGAGCTTCTAGCTTTGGTGTGCTTATTGGGATCCCCACTAGCCTAATTATAGGCCAATTTGCACATATTCCTCCTCCTCATGCTCGAGATGAGACTTGGGTTTCCCCTAATTGTGTCGTTGTAACTAAAACTTTATAGTTTCCCTTTTGGAAAAGGGAGGAACGATTAACCTCCATTTTTTTTACTTAGAACAAGTAAACGTCTTCGGCTTAGGCATGCAGGTGGACGAACTTCTTTACATGTGGAGCCAAACCTTGTGACTTTGGAGGGTCCAGGTCCGAAGACAAATTGGGAATTTTGCTCTTCAATATTTGATGAGGATTATTCTTACTTTTTTGGGCTCCTTGATGAAGCCTGTCAAAAGGAACTGGCGAACTAGCTTAACAAGCTTTTCGAGCATTAACTGTTTTATCTTTTGGCGTCGTTGTTGAAGCTTAAGAAATGGGTCGATGACCTTACTGTTGAGCATAACTGATACTTGGAATATATCTAAGGTGCTTTAAATTCTTTCTTGGCTATAGAAGCAACTTTGGAACCTTTTGAATATTCTATCCTTCTGGTCAAAAATGTGAACTTGCTCGTGGGGCTACTAAGAAGGACAAGGATTTAGAAGAAGAGAAACGGTCTTTAGAGCTTTCCTAAAAAAGGCACAAGACTCGGGGAAGTCCTTAAAAGAGTCTTAGGAGAGCCAAAAGAAAGTTAAGGATGACCTTTGTGCGATGCATGAAGATAACCTATCTCTTTTTAAAGAGTTGGCCAAGTCGTTGCAAGAAGGTTTTTCCGTGGTAGAGAATACATTTGAGAGTGTCTTAAAGCATGATGAATATTTATATCCGACCAAGCTAATCTCTCGAGATCGGGTTCGTGCACGTGTGTGTGTATTGGCATCGTGGAATTTTGGTTGCCTTAGTTATATGCATGAGGATTTTATGACAAGACCCCTGAGTATTTGTGATGGGGCTTCAATCCTTCTGGTCGTACCCCAAACTCATCATTACCTTTTATAATCATAAAGGAGAAGATGTTTTAGTGAAGCATCCCTATCTTTACTTAAATGGTTATTATACATCATGATTGTTTTTATTACAAAAAAGGAATATCAATAAAAAACCCAAAATATGAAATTAAAATAACCAAGTGGCCACGCCACCACTTGTTTTCCACGAGGTTGGTGGTCGTCATCCTTGGTCTTTCCCAGGTTAGCCATTCATGTTGGTTTGATGATGCACTTTCTTGGTAGAGGTTTGAATAGCCATGTCATTAAGTTGCCTAATCAAGGAAGCCACATTAATTTACATAACTTTATACTCTCCTTTCTTATGATCTTGCTGTAGAGCCTAGTAAATCCTCTTCACTCTGGATAGATTAGCGCTGATCGTCACCAACTCATTATGCATGTTGTAATATTTCAACTTCAGGTGGACCGGGGAGACTACAACATCTAATGTTGCTGCAAAGGTTCTACCCATGATACAATTATAGACACTTATGCATGAGACAACAAGAAATTGGTAGTCGATGGTCCTGGTATCCTGCCTTTTTCCTAGGGTGACCATTAGTTCGATGTATCCTAAAGGCGAGTCATTATTCTATTAAAGGCCAGTAAATCGGACCCATCATACGATCATAATTTCTTATGCTTCAACCTTATCTTTTCAGAGAGGTTTGTGTACATGATATAACATGAGTTGCTAGCATTGATCATAACCCTAAAAACATCAAAGTTGGCGATATTAGCCTTTACCACCAAGGGAAAATTTTCATTCAAGACCCCCCTGACCATTTTGTTATCGCGGAATTAGAGGACCTACCATTGTGGATTTGCAACCGAGGTACTCCCTTCTTTATTGCTGACGACCATTAGCTCAACAATCTTTCTCTTCATCATGCTCTTGGAAAGGTTACTTGACCTGGGGGCTCTCCTTGTTATGGAGGTGATATATTGGCTCTTCTCCTTATGTCCATCATCTTTCTTGCTACTTGCCTCTTTGCTTTTCCCCCAACCACGAACTCAAACATCTTCTTAGGGGTTATTTCTTCATGAGGGAGTCTTCTCGTCCTCTTTTGGTATCCTTTATTCAGAAAACCATCCCTTTTTGACAAGTCCTTCAATCGAATCCTTCATCTAGATGCAATCGTATCTGTTATGGCTGGGACTTTAATAAAAATGGAAGTATTTGAACTTATTAGTCTGTGTTGATTCTCAGATCGAATGTGGGTTCCTGTTGCTAGCTTCTTTGGACTCAATATTAGCGCATTATTTCAATATCCTTTATCTCGAAGTGTTCAAGGGAGTATATGAGTCAAACCTTAAACACGGTCTTTGCTCATTCTCCTCTTTGGACCACCCAAAGTCCTTATCTAACGCTCAACTAGATTCGACATTCCCCAGCTCTCGGCTCACTCCATCAGCTAACACATTCTCTTCATAATTAATGTAGGGTTACTCTTTACTCATCAATCCCTTTATCTTGTGGGATTCTTTACGCCCTAAATTTTCCGGGTATGTTGAGTCCAGTCTAAGACTTTTCTCAAAGATCAAACACTTTAGGCTCTCATCCAAGCCTCTAACAACTATCATCGCCTGGATAAAGCGGTCGATATATGTGCGTAGGGTTTCCTTTTTACTCTTGAGAATGAACATAATGGTCAACTATCTTTTCCTGACAGTGAAGTGGTTTGTGAAAGCCTCACATAGGTCAGATAAGGGATATATGCTTTTTTCTGGGAGGGACTTAAACCAGATATAGGGGGACTCATTAAAGGTTAGTGCAAATAGTTTTCACTTCATGTTCCCATTAGCGTGGTAGTAGTCTATTCGATAATCCATATGCTTCACGTGCTCATACGGGTTTCCTTTTTCGTTGTACCTTTGGAGCTTTGCAAGTTTCTCCAAAGACTTCATGATTTGGTCGTCCAATATGTGAGTGATCAGAGGATTCTTCTTCCGCAGCTGTGTGGGCGCCTCTTCTTCATTCCTTTCTCTTCTCTTAGGTTGGCAGACTTTGGGGAGTGTAGTTTCCCCTCCTTCAGGATAGGGGGGGGGGGGGAAGAGTACGATGCATATATCTTCGATGACTTGGATATTTTTAGACCTCTTTCGGGTCCTTTATTAGGCCGACGGTTTTATGTGAAGCCTCGTTTTTCATTGTGTTGTTCTTCGTAATAGCATTGTTCAAGTTTTCTTCTATCCGAGTGAATCTCTCAACAAAGGCCTAAAAGTTTTATTGTTGAACCATCTTGTACATGTTGTTTAATAGTTTGTGAGCTCCTTGTGTACCAAAATTAGCCTACAAGAGTTGGAAAATGGGTAGTGTCTTGTGTCGGGATATTTAGGCGGTAATGTAGATCTGAAAGAAGGTTCACCTAGGTGGATTTATCGAGTGGATCTGACGAATTGAGGAAGTTGGGAAGCTCCTAATTTTGTCCCTGGTTGGATAAAATTCGACGGCGGGGGAATGAAAGGAATGGTTATGGAAACTTGGTCGTCCGTACTTTGAGGAGAAGGATTGTTGGCAGCTTCGGTGGCTGCAGCTGCTTGCCGTTGAACGAAGGAACAAGTGGCTTTTGACTCTACCTTTCTCTGAAGGATTTGGTCATAGATGTTGGATTGCAAACTTGATTATAATAACTTGGAGATTGAGATTTGCACTTTGATCAAAGGAGATCTGGATTTAATTCAGTTGAATCGAGAAATGGTGGAATGTGGAAATTGTAGGAATCAAAGGTCGATTCCCATAAAGACGCCAATTTTATGCTTTGGAACTAGATGATGATCGGAGAGAATTGAGATCACAATATGTTGTATGAAGGTGTGAAAAACACAAGAAGGGGGGGGGGGGGGGTTTGAATTCGGTTTTTAAAATGAAAACTATTTTCTAAAAATAATCCCCTTTACAAACAGACTTCACTTCTTGATAATAAAGCACTAATAACTGAAAAGAAAGAACACAGTATGTTTATACTAGTTCACTTGAGAAATCCTCAAGCTAGTCTAGTCCACCCGCCAAGGTGATTTTGCCTCTCTCAATCGATGACTTAATCCACTATAACCAAACTGATTACAACTGCACTAGCAAACTGCTGGTGAATAACAACAACCTCTAAAACACACTAGTCCTAGACTTCTTAAGAATTCTGACCCAACTGGTCTCTTAAGGAATACAACGCACAAGCCAACTGCAAGTGACTAACAACACTAAAACACACTGTCTTAGTCTTCCTAAAAATTCTGACCTACCCGGTCCTTTAGGGAACACAAACAACTGTTTGTTACAAAGGTTTGTTTACAATAATGATGCTTCTACACAAGCTGATGAATAAATAGATTTTAAGAACAATATTGACTTTAGAATGATATTAACAATATAACGTATGAACAGTGAAAATTGCGGTCACCATTCTTGAAGTCTTCACGCCTTTATATTGCCATGTATAATGTGACCGTTGAAGGATATTTCTGACATTTCAGAATTATGGTGGCTTGAAGGATCGTGGGAGACAAATAGTACATTTGCGTCCGTCTTATCCAAAGTTGAGCAGTGTGTCCTTGTACTGTTGTACTATTGTACCGTTGCTTAGTCTTCTCAACTTCCAGACTTCAGAGGCTTCTAAGAGCATGAGTTAGAAGAAGGGAAAATGTAACTTGGATCTTAAGAGCTTCAATTCTTCAGAGTCTTCAGACCTACATCTTTAGAGTCTTCAGCACTTGGTCTTCAGAACCCGTTGTCTTCATAATCATAAGTCTTCAGCATCTGGACTTGTTCATCAAAGCTTCTGTCTTCAGATCTTCAGAACTTGTTTTCTTAAGTCTTCAGCATCTGGACTTGTCCATCAAAACTTCTGTCTTCAGATCTTCAGAACTTGTTTTCTTAAGTCATTGTATCAGAGTCATGCAACTTCAGAGTCTTCAGAAGCACATGCTACTGTTCAGCAGAATAATACATAGCGCAGAAGCAGAACAATTCTTTTCTAATAACTTAGCCACGCTATTTATCAGAAGCAGAACCTGTTTGTTAAATTCTCAAAAATAACAAACATTAGAATACCAAAATTGTTCATACAAACATACTTGTTTGTTATCATCAAAACTCAGAGGTATTATTGCAGAACCAAACCTTGTTCTAACAATCTCCCCCTTTTTGATGATGACAAAACTATGTATTTTGATGACACAATTTTGTACATAACATAAAAAGTAACCGAAATAAGAAGGTTAATGAATACTTATCCTTCAGATGAGAATCTCCCCCTAAATCTCATACTGGATGAAGATCAAATATCTTGACTCATGAACCTTCTGGGTAAACTCCCCCTGGTTGCAATAGGTCAGATATTGAGATCTTTAGAGTCTTGATTCAGTTTTCAAAAGTCAATTGCACCAATTGAGATCTTGAAATATCAGAGTCAAATAATTGGATGCCAAAATATTCATATTCCATATCTCCTGAAAGAGAAAACAAGAAAACAAATCTAACAGAAACATAAGTTTATTGGTTAGATTGTAAGCAGCTTGTTTTTCAGAATTTGATTATGTGAATCAAAATATTACGTTCATATTATATTTCTCCCCCCTTTTGTCATAATCAAAAAGAAATTTCATTAATATTAAAAAGATCAAAACAAGATTAAAACAAGGCAGGATCCTAATGTTCAGAGCAAACATAAAAAACTAAGTGCCTAAGTTCCTAGGTTCAGAAGATGAGGGATTTGTGGTCAGCTTGCTCAGAATCTGTTGAAGCATGTGGTGAAGAGAGTTGTTGACAACTTTCTGCTCAGCAAATCTTTCCTTGAAGATCTTCTATTCCTCTTTCATAGTTTGATGATCCTCTTTGATCTTGTCAATTGCATGTTCTACACGCACAAAGACAGGTTCATAAGTGTTGAAAGTTTTATCTTTTTCTGCCAGTTCCTTTTCAGCAGCTGTCTTAGCTTCGACTTCCTTCTTCTCTTGCAACCGCTTTTCAGCTTTTTTAACGAAATAACTCTTTGTCTGAACCGAGAGGTCTTGAAGCTTCTGAAATTCCTCAGCCGTCCACTGATTGAACATGTCCCATGAAGCACCCAAACCAGAGGGATCTTCACTAGAGTTTGATTCATCAGAAAGTGTCTTGAACCTTGTAACCACACTGTCCTTAAAAACAGATATTGCTTCATCTAGGTTGAGAGGAAGGTCAAAGGTTTGATTTTCAGTTAAGGGTTGAGCATCTTCAACAGAGTCATTAAGAATGATGATATCGTTGTTATAGAAGATTCAGGGTTATCAGTTGTTAGTGGATATTCAGACAGAATTTCTTTAGTGATTTGAATAGTTGGAGATGGTGGAACAGATGTGACAAGTGTTGGTTGGATAAAAATGATGGAAATTAGTTTAGATGAGGTAATTTCAAGCCTTGGTGGAGTCAACTGTAATAATGGAGGTGAAGTAGTGATTATTTTAGAAACGGGTATTGGAGAGGTGGTGACAACAGTAGAGAATATTGATGGATGAGTGGATAAACATGGTTGGGTTGATGAGATGGGAAGAGATAAAGACATATTTCTGTCAATAAAAGCATATGCAGTGTCAGAGGACGAGTCAAAGGACTTACTTTGTTCTGGAGCAGAGGAAGTAGATGTAGATGTCATCTTCATCTTCTTTGCTGATGGTCTGTCATCATCATCACTTTTCTCTTTCTTGCCTTTCCCCTTTTTCTGAATGATTTCAGGGAGAGTATTCGGTAGATTTTCCATATCAATCCATACATCTAATGATTCCGCCTTTTCATATTCAGCAAAATATTTTTCTAGCTCTTCTGGATAATTGTCATTTGAATAAGGTGGAAATCCAGAGATTTGAAATTGAACAAAGTTAAGGTCAAATTGGTTTGGAATAGCAGGTCGACGGGTAATCTTCGTAAGAAGCTTCATATTCTTTAAGTTCTTTGCCCAAAAAGGCTGTCCAGAAGATTTGTCTAGTTCCTTAGTGAACCCAACAACCAATAAATTTTCAACTAAGCCTGACTCAATGAAAATATCAGACAATAGTATGCCATAAGGGATATGATTTCCCTTCTTGGTGGAACCAGTTCTTGAGTTAACTATAGACTCTCTCAAAAAGTTGAACAAAATGCAAGGGAGATGTATTTTCTTTCCTTTCAACAGGAAGTATAAAACATACTTCTGTGACAAATTAATGTAATCCGATGAATGAGAGGAAGGATGATGATACATCGTTCCCAACATGATTTTAAACCAAACTCTTAAAGTATCTTTCAAGAGTGATGAAGGTGGATCCTTTTTAGATTCTAGATCAGTTCCTTCATTGAAAATAGCAGCTGTGACCTTAGCTTCCCTTTGCTTATTTGGTTGAATATTGATGATTCTTAGTCCCTTTCCATCACGAGAGATTAAGTCACTGATAGTCTTTTCTGTGATGATGATTCGTCTTCCAAGAACAATCGAAACAATGACATGTCTACTAGTGATTGCATGAATCTAGAAATCTTTGACCAAGTTTGGAAGTGGGGATCCTTGCAATCTGTTAAAGTAACCATTCCATCCTTGAGAATTGAGAGTATGAGTAAGATCACATCCATTATCCCTGAGGTTTTTGAAGTAAACCATAGATTCACTAAGAACTCGAAGTTCATTTACAGGAGTGTCGAGAGAGATAGTACATTCTTCAGGAATATTACACTGATATTCAAGTAACTTAGATTTGGAGATAGTTTGAGATGATTCTGCCATTGATGAAGATAATGGTGTTGCAAAGAACTGAAAGGGTTTTAGGGTTTCTAAGAAAGAAGTGTGGGATGAAATGGTATGAGCGAGTATATAATGTTTGAGTGGAGTAAAGTTGAGTGGTTGTGAAGAATTAAACATAATAATGGGGATTAATAAATGAATGTAATCATGATTTAACCAATTCCAAGAAAAGTACTGCTCACTCGTTAATCACCCTTTAATTAAGTGACACATTTTGATATCCTCAGAGCCTGGAAAACGAAAGGGTTCCCATCTGATCAGAGACACTTCTGACAAAGCATCTTCTGATAACTGAGGTTAAAAACAAACGCTTATAAGTTTAAATGAAAGTCTGATATCTTCAGACTCTGAATAAACACATCTGATTCTGATGAAATCTTACTCTGGAAAATAGTCCATTTTCAGATGCTTCAGAATAAATAAGAATCTATCTTCAGCCAAGGGTTTTGTAAAAATATCAGCCCATTGATGGTCTGTATCTATGAATTTTAAACATAAAATTCCCTTCTGAACATAGTCTCTAATAAAATGGTGTTTAATTTCTATGTGCTTAGCCCTAGAGTGTAAGATTGGATTCTTACTTAAACAGATAGCAACAGTATTATCACAAAAATAGGAATGTTACTCTCATGTATTTGATAATCTTCTAGCTGGTTCTTCATCCACAACATCTGAGTACTGCACAGAGGCGCGGATATGTACTCTGCTTCTGCTGTTGAGAGAGTAATTGTTGATTGCCTCTTGCTTGACCATGAGATCAGATTCTTCCCGAGAAACTGACAGTTTCCAGAGGTGTTTTTTCTTTCCAATCTGTCTCCTGCGTAACCTGCATCACAATAACTAGAAAGAGAGTACTCTGATGTTTTCTCATACATCAAGCTAAGGTTAGTAGTTCCTTTCAGATACCTTAGAGTTCTTTTAACAACAGTTAAATGAGATTCTCTAGGATCTGATTGAAATCTAGCACACAAATGAACACTGAAAAGAATATCAGGTCTAGAAGCAGTTAAGTACAGAAGAGAGCCTATCATACCATGATAGAGCTTCCGACAAACCTTCCCATGTACCTCTTCCTTTTCCAGAATACATGTTGGATGCATTGGAGTCTTAGCTGGTGTACAATCCATCATGTTGAATTTTTTCAGAAGTTCTTTGGTATACTTACTTTGATGAATGTAAGTAGCCTCTGATCTTTGGTCAATTTGAATTCCCAGAAAGAACTTCAATTCACCCATCAGACTCATTTCAAATTCTGCCTGCATTAGCATAGAAAACTCTTCACAAAGAGAGGGATTAGCAGAACCAAAAATAATATCATCAAGGTAAATCTGAACTATAAGTATGTCATTTTTGAACATTTTACAGAAGAGAGTGGTGTCAACCTTGCCTCTGGTGAAGTTATTTTCTAACAGAAAACTACTCAATCTGTCATACCAAGCTCTGGGAGCTTGTTTCAGACCATAAAGATATTTTTTAAGTTTAAAAAGAAAATCTAATTTTTTAGAATTTTCAAATCCAGGAGGTTGTTTGACATAAACTTCTTCTGTAATATAGCCATTCAAAAATGCACTCTTAACATCCATATGATATAATATGATGTTATTATTTACAGAAAAGGAAATCAATAGACGTATGGCTTCTAAACTGGCGACTGAAGCAAAGGTTTATGTATAGTCTATCCCTTCTTGTTGACTATAACCTTGTGCAACCAGTCGTGCCTTGTTTCTGACAACCTCACCCTTCTCATTGAGCTTGTTTCTGAATACCCATTTAGTTCTAATAACGTGGAGACCTTTAGGCTTCTGAACAAGATCCCAAACATCATTCTTTGAAAACTGGTTAAGTTCTTCTTCCATCGCCAGAATCCAGTCTTTATCCAGTAGAGCTTCATCAACAAATGTTGGCTCGATCAAAGACACCGAACCCAGAAGTGTTTCTTCGAAAGGTTTAAAGGCTGATCTGGTTCTGATAGGAGCGTCCTTATTTCCCAGAATCAATTCTTCAGGGTGTGAAGTTGCAACTCTGCTTTTCGTTTGTTGTGGAGGATCAGTGGGAGCAATAACAATATCAGAAGTAGGAGTTTCTGACTCCTTGGGTTCTTCTGCCTTTTTCTTAGGTTCTGAAAAACTAATCTCCAAATCTGCAAACTTTTCAACTAGCTTTGACTTTTCAGAGTCAAGCTTATCATCGAATCTAACATGAATTGATTCTTCCACAATTCGTGATTCTGTGTTATAGACTCTGTAGCCTTTTGAGCGTTCAGAAATCCTAACAACAGACACTTCTGTGCTTTGGAATCAAACTTGCCCAAATTCTCTTTAGTGTTCAACATAAAACAGACACATCCAAAAGGATGAAAGTAAGAAATGTTGGGCTTTCTATTCTTCCACAATTCATAAGGATTCTTACCCAAAATAGGTCTTATTGAGATTCTATTTTGAATATAACATGCTATGTTAATTGCTTCTGCCCAAAAGTGCTTAGCCATGTCAGTTTCTTGGATCATGGTGCGAGCCATTTCTTGCAATGTCCTATTCTTTCTTTCTACAACCCCATTCTGTTGTGGAGTTCTAGGACAAGAGAAATCATGGGATATGCCATAAGAATAAAAAAGTTTTTCAAAATCTTTATTTTCAAATTCTCCACCATGATCACTTCCGACTCTGACAATTTTGCAATTCTTTTCATTTTGCACTTGGTGCAGAAGAAAGCAAACACAGAATGTGACTCATCCTTGTGTCTTAAGAATTTTACCTATGTCCAACGACTGTAATCATCAACGATGACTAGTCCATATTTCTTTCCATTGACTGAAGCAGTTTTCACTGGTCCAAATAAGTCAATGTGAAGAAGTTCTAATGGTTTAGAGGTAGAAACAATCATTTTTGCTTTGAAGGAAGTTTTTGAAAACTTGCCTTTCTGACATGCTTCACAAAGAGCATCTGAAGAATACTTCAAATTGGGCAAGCCCCTGACAAGTCCTAGCTTGTTCAGCTGAGAAATTCTTCTCAAGCTAACATGACCCAGACGTCCGTGCCAAACCAATTGCTCTTCATTAACGGACATAAGACATTTTACATTCTGATTTTTTAAATCTGATAGCCGGATTTTGTAAGTATTGTTTTTTCTCTTACCATTGAACATAATTGATCCATCCTTCTGACTAACAGCCTTACATGACGTTTAATTATATATAACGTCATAACCATTGTCACTAAGTTGACTAATTGACAATAAGTTATGCATTAGACCCTTAACTAAAAGAACGTTGTTGATGGAAGGAAGTTTACCATTACCAACAGTTCCAGAGCCAATGATCTTTCCCTTCTGGTTTCCTCCGAAACCAACGACGCCTCCAGACTTAAGTTCCAAATCTTGGAACATACGTCTTTCTCTCGTCATGTGTCGCGAGCATCCACTGTCCAGATTTCATGACTAGTGTTTCAGTGGCGCCATCAAGGATGTCTGAAACATAGATTATCTCACTCTTAGGTACCCATTTTCTGGGTCCTTTCTTGTTAGTCTTTCCAGAGGTTCTGACACCTTTGGATTTCTGTGCACGGGATAATCGAGTGAAATTTGTGCATGATATTTAGACTTAGAAGTTTTCTTCTGTGTCTGTGATTGTGGTGCAACAGACTTATAACCTTCTAGTTTAGAACATTTCAGTTCGGTGCCAGCAGGCTCAAAATGTTCATACAGAGGTTTTAGTTTTATACTCAGAGTCTCATCAATTGGTTTTGATGGTTTTGAATATCCTAGACCTCTACTTCCATTTCTGCTAACTCCATAGATCATTGAAGCAATCTTGCTTCAATCTATGCTTTTAGCAAGGAAGTGCTGAAAACCTCTATCATATCTGATTACTTCATCAGTAACATATATGTTAGAAATAATTTCTTCTTCTAGTTTAGAAACTTTACTTTATATAGCAGCATTAGAGTTTTCTAAAGAATTTTTTTTTTCATTTAAATCAGAAGTATTTGGTTCGCTCTTAGTAGAGTTCTCAGAAGCAACAACAAAAGTCTTTTTCAGAGTTTTGTGTTTACATAGAAGGAGTTGATACCTTTTCATAAGTTCTGATAAACCTAATTCAAGTTCAGAACAAGATAAGGAAGAAAGTACCTCTTTGTCGTCTTCAGAGTCTAACTCTTCATCAAGTGTCAGTTGATCCTCTGATAAGGATTCACTCATGCTTATCTTTGCCATAAGTGCCACGTTGGCATGTTCTTCTTCATAATCTTCTTCTTCTGACTCTGAATCGTCCCAAGTTGCCATAAGACCCTTTTTGGCTTTGAAAACCTTCTTAGGTTTTCTATCTTTCTTGAGCTTTGGACACTCGTTCCTATAATGTCCAGGCTCCATGCATTCGTAACAAGTAGCTTCTTTTTCAGAAGCTTTCCTTTGACCAGATGTAGATTCAGATCTACCTTTTCTTCTGAACTTGCTCTTTCTGTGTTTCCATAGTTGGTTTATCTTTCTTGATATGAGAGATAGTTCATCTTTGTCTGAATCTATTTACCGTGAAAATTGGTAAACAACCACTGATCTTCCAAATCTAACTTTGGTGACTCACAGGATCGATCAGATTGATCCTAGGACATGTGCTAACAATTAATCTAAGGTAAATTCTGAAGAGATGAATACTTCGACAATACTCATAAAGAAAGTTCGTTGAAAACACAATCTAAACAACATTTTAAAGTGTTAAGTTAAAAGGCTAAAAATGTAAAAGAGAAGATCGAAGGTGTGCAGTAAAGGTTGAAAATATGAAAAGTGCAGAAACATAACTTGCATTAAATAAAAGATAAAAACTTAACAAAATATTGAAGTAAATTGCATTGAAGGATAAATGGTGTTTACATCACGTACATTCTCACAAGACTCTTTTCTCAACACGCGAATACTTTGAGTAAATTTGGAGTTACTTGTACAAAGTGAACATCAGACACCCCCCAATCCTATTGTTAGAACCCCTATTTATAATACTAAAACTAACTGCTATAAACTGCTTGAAATAATCAACAAATGACAAGTGTCGCACTGCATGCTTCCATTGCTTGGATACACGCCACTTGTCTTTCTTCAAGAGCGAACCAAAGTAACTACTCCCTCCTTTATTTGAATTTGAATTTCCCAACATCAAACATTAGCAGTGTTGTCGGTCGAAGGTGACCTCCTTAACTCTTAGAAATGTTCTCTAAGTCCCAAAATCATCCTCTCTTCTTGTGAGTTTCTTCGACTGAAACCCTATCATACAGATCCCGTCAAAAGCCTCTTTAAACCTCTTCAAGAGTTTAATATTCCCATCAATACTTCCAACTTCATATAGGCGTCGAATTTATGAGCTAAAAAATTTCCCCCAAAAAATGTCTTTTTCGACAGTACTGAAGAAAAGGGCATTTTTTTATACTGTCCATTCGACGCCATCTTTCGACCATGCATAGGTGTCCATCAAAAACTGACTAACCCACGTCTCAAGAAACTATCTAGTTTCTTTTCAATCAAATTTATGACATCAAATCCAATTATGATTATGACTAAAACGTCTCCTCGGAAATCACATCAAGACCCAAACCATCATAACCTCTCCTAGAGTCTAGGAGATCGTGGACATAGGTAGGAACTGTCACCGCCCCTACTTTGGCTCCTGGGATGACACGTGTCCCACTAGCTCTAGCTCCTTAATGATGATTAGTGACCCTTCAGTGTTTCCAAAACATTATAAATAGTATCTTTAGAAACTATTTTCATTCTTTTTTTTTCAACTCCAAAGTATCCACAACGCACTTTCTCCTTTCTTCAAAAAATGTTCAACCCTTCACCTCCAACAAACCCATTTTCCTCAAATTTTCACCAATGGCTTCTTCAACTGCTACTACTCAAGACCCAAAGAAAAACCAGAAGCTCAAAGGTCAAAAGAGCGTACCACTACTTCCTCTATTTACCACATTAAATGGACCTAAGGTGGTAAAGAATCATCAATTCATCCCTGAGCCACTCAAGGAGGAAAAAAGACACATCTATGAATCCCAGGTACTGATTCCTATTACCGTTTCTGGGAAACCATTAGCTTTATCTGGTCCCTTATCTTCTTTAGATACATATTATACAACCATTAGTGACTTCTTTCCATCATATCGTAAAACCAAACCTTTAGGGGAGAAAGATAAAGCTAGGGTAACATCTGAACCCCATGACAATGTAGCCCTAAAGAACATGGATTTGAAGTATCTGAATGATGGGTCTAGGCTATTTAGGGCAACCCCGTATTTTAAGTATTCTGACCTCTATTTGAACTGGTTGACCAAGTTAGAGAAAGTGAAAGCAGAAACTTGGAAGAACTTAGGGATCTACGACTTGATCATGATGTCGAAGACAGGTCCCAATTACTGTCCAACTTTGTTAGCATCATCTTTGTATTTTTGGGATAGTACCCATTATAATTTCCATCTCCCTTGTGGGATAATGACACCCACTCTCTTCGACATAGCCGCTATCACAGGGCTAAGACCACATGAGTTAGTTTACGACCCTGAAATAAATGCTCTAGACACTATAGGGTTCATCACCACTAAACACACTTATACTCATTTCATGAACCATTACCATGACAAGCAAACTGACACAGTCGAGGACAAAGAGCACATAGCATTCCTAGCTATGTGGCTTTCTTGCTGCGTATTCTGTACCAAATCCTTGCAGGTGGCAAGAAAATATCTGACTCTAGCCAATCAATTACACCTTAATCAAGGCATTTGCCTAAGCGAAATGATATTGGCCAGTCTGTACGAGTCTTTGAGCGAAGATGCTGGTCGTCTGAAAGACCAAGAGAGCAACGGGAACCTCCTGCTATCAGGACCCTTTTGGTTACTTCAGCTTTGGCATAATGCCACTTTTGAAGCCAGCCTCCCTAACAAAGGGTATGTGGACGAAGACGTTGCAGAGATTAAAGAGAGATGAGTCGAATGGGTTCAACTGGTGCAACTGACCCCAAACGAAGAAGGGCAAACACTTAGGACATCCTTCTCTGGCTTCATCAAAATGTTTGCCAAACGCTATGAATTCACACCAAGGATGGCACCCTTTGCTGAACGAAAATATGGCCCTGCATGGTTTACCAGACCCTTTCCTCTTTCGTTCAAAAAACATGAAGAAGAATCGCAGCGTGTCTGGGAGGCATTCCTGATCCCTCGACTTATCGTTCATCGACTCAACTTGCTAAAGGGCCAAACCTCTCTAATGGCCTATCAACCAAATATTGTCTCTCGACAATTTGGTTTGGTCCAGAGTCTACCCAAGTGCCTGTATGAGAAGAAAGTCCATGTTATCCTTCCCAACACTATCTACGATGCCATAGAGAGTTCCACACACCTTGCTCGACATGCTCATCGATCACTCCTAACTCCCGTCTACTTTGAACCTTCTCATCTCTGCACCCAAGAGTTCCACAACTGGTGGTCGAAACATTATGCTGCAGAGTTCCTTGATGTCTCCAACTTCGCTCAGTTGATTGACCAAGCTTTTGTTGATGTGCAGGAGAAGATTAAGAAAGGTACATCCACTCACATTAAGGAGATTCAAGCCTTCCAGAAGTACTTTGAAACTGTTTATCTACCAGATGATATTAGTCGAACCGTCCGTGAAGCTGCGGTTACGCTAAAGGATAAATTTTTAAATAAAATGGAGAGTCTGAAACTCCCTTCATATGTTCCTCCTGAGAAACGCTATGAAGTGGCTTTCGCACTATTTCCTCCAAAGACTCCTCGACTGCCATCTGCTGATTTTGGAGTGGCTCTTGCCCCTCCATTTCCAGATTGGTTCATCTGTGGGGATTCTATAAAGATCCTTCGCCAGCAGTCGAAACCCAAGGCTCAGCGGGTGCTTTCGACTAAGCGTACGCTAGACAGTTTCAAAGGACACCTTCATATCAGTATCGAAGATGTTCGCATCGAATCCGAAATACATGAAGGTTTGGATTCTCCAATTTTATGTTCTTTTATTCGAATTTTATCATTACTGACTTGTGGTAACTTGGTTTGTTTTGCAGTTATACCCAAAAGGAACACACCTCAGCAACCGGTCGAAGCCAAAGGTGAAGGTAGCAAGGTACATCTCACACCCTTTTCCTTTCGCTGATTACTCCTTCTTCCCCTAATGCTTCTCCTCATTTTAGGCTTCTCACAAACCACCTCTGACACCTCAAAGGAAGTCAAAGAGGGGCACTACCCAAATTATCTTCGATTCAGAGGATGAGGACCAATCTCCTCTTGAAGACTTGAAACTCAAGAAGAGGAAGAAACCAAGCCAAGAATCTAGTGCTACTGGTGGCCAACTTGAGCCTACAACGGCTAAAGTCCCGAAAAAGACCACTACTACGAGTAAAGTTGCAGAAGCCTCTTCTGGAACCGCCTCTAAACCAGCTGCAGGTCATGCTGAAAGCAATAACTCTAGCCCTGATGCTGAAGGTGTCAATGTAACTTGTCATATTTTTTCTTTAAATAACAACTTATTTACCTTGTTTCCCTTTGATCTGACTTGCTTCGACTTAATTTAGGCTGATGCTAGTGGTTCGAAACCATCGGTGGATAATCCTCCTTCTCCAATCACTCTCCTAAATAGCCAAGGTGAGCCCACATACCATCCCACTTCTGACTTGGGCTCTGGAATGAGTTCACTAGGTGAAATTAACAAACCTGGTTTTGAAACAGCTCCCCTTTCGCCAACAAAGACTACTACCCAACAGTCTCAAACAGATGGCTCCGACCATGAAGCAGACGATGTTCAGCAGGATCCTGACACAGAAAATCCAAAAGCTGCTGCCATGGATGAATATACGCCCTTGGTCGATGAAGCGGGATCCCCAATAGATGAACCCATTGGGGCTGCCAATGTTAACCCAGAAGGAGAGGAAGAAATGGAAGAAGATGATGATGAGACCATGCACCAATCTGAACTTAATGGCCATAGTGATGAAAATGATGATGACAAAATGGACGAAGATGAAGAGGGGGAGGGCAAAGGTAAGGACGAAAAGCCTGACAAAGGATGTAACACCCCCAATCTATACCCCCAAATAGATAAAGCGATAAAAAAAAATCATCAGAGTATAATTAAACATTCATGGCATAGACTGAGGCGTCACATCAATTAAGACAAAACACAATAAACCTGCTCATAAAGATATGCAACAATCAGGTAGCAAATAATAGAGGAACTTAGTTCCTACTACCCACAATTCAGATATAGAATAAAAGCGAAAAATCTGCAACTGAATCTCATATATATATATATATATATATATATATATATCACATAAAAAGTTTGTCCGTCATACACAGATTCATACATGTACAATCCAAAAGATATATATACATATAGACATAAATCACAACGACCTCCCCGACTACCCGGTGCTACATATCAGAGCCGACCGACAAAAGAATGAAGACCTAAGCTTCACAAAAAGACCTCCAGCATCTAATATACAATGCCTCATAGAGCATTCAAAACAACAGAAGGGTGAGAAATACAATCATAATATAATTGCATACAATTATATAATAACACAAAAGTACACATATAAATTATTCTCACCACAAATTACACCAGAATTCAAACACAAAACAACACAAAGCATATCTCATATATCCATCACAAAGGTATATCAACCATGCACAATACATTTATCACCAACATATATATACATCTCAACTCATCAATTCCATTCACAATTCCACACAAAATCAATCCATTCATGATTTATGCAAATGCAAAGAGACCGACACAACGACTCTATGCAAATGCAATGCGGTACCGTTCCATCCATCATTCTCATCACTAGTTCACTCAGGAACTATTGGAATCATCGCCTGTTACTTAGTGTAACTCCCCGTCGGACAAACGATGTTCCCCATCGCTTTAGGTCCTCTTGGTATAAGGCTCACGACGTTTATGGATCGCTTTAGGTCCTCTCGGTATAAGGCTCACGATCCAATCGCTTTAGGTCCTCTTTGTATAAGGCTCACGATCGTCTATAATCATCGCTTTAGGTACTCTCGGTATAAGGCTCACGATGTTATAGCGGATTCCCTCTGGAGTCGTTTCGTCGCTCACACCCACTAGGGCACACGACATCACAAAAATGCATATCATGATGCTTGGCATACAATGACTCATGACATTCAAATGCACACATATATGCAACCATAATCATGCATATATAATCAAACACAACACAATGCATTTTCTTGCCCTTAGGCCACAAACCATCATCACAACATTTCATCACATGCATTCACATCATATACCATCACACAAGTCATACGATATCCATATCAAAAGCACATTGCATGATACACATCAATTACACACCATTACAACGGTAAAAGTCGACAAAACGACACTATTCCAAATTCCAGACATAATTAAATCGGTCAACAATCTCAAAACCATTATAATAATAAAGAACAACTCAATAGCTTTCCAACGATACCAAGAATGTTCAAAACGGATAATCGGAACACAAGTTACGGAAGTAAAAAGAAAAGGAATCGAGAAAAGACAATATTTTGCACCCTCGCTGGCCATACGCGTATTGCCCTGAGCCATACGCGTATTGCCCAGCCTCATACGCGTACCATTACGCGTTTCAGCAGAGGGCCGAGAAAAATGGTTTTCATTACGCGTATTGCCCTCAAATGCACCTGCCATACGCGTATTGCCCAACCCAATACGCGTATTGCCTTGCCTGATACGCGTAACGGCAGAGGAAACCCATAATTTTTCCTGCAGAATTTTTCTGCTACGGGTTCAACCCAAAATCCCCCCAAATCTCCTCTAATCACCTGAAAATTACCAATAGAGTGCACAACAACATCTATCTAACATGTATTAACAATTATGATCATTAAAACATGATTTCAGACACATTTTGAATCAATTTCCAACCATTTCAACATATTATGGTTTTTGTTCTACATCCAATTTCAACCCAAAAACAACCAAATACAAACATACATAATCATACACAAGTATATAATAATCGAGTTTCGCACACTTACCCGATTTAATCGTGTTTTCAATAGTCGGTTGATCGATTTCTTAAATCCCAAGTTTTCTCTCTTTTTCTTCTCTTCTTTTCCTTCTTTCTCTTTTTCTTCTTCTCTTTTTCTTTCTCTCTAATTTTCTCTCTTTCTATTTTCTATTTTTACTAACTTAAGAAAAATAAAGTGAAATGACCAAAATACCCCTACACTCAAATATCTCGCAAATACTCTCAAAACGCGATAAAACATAACAACAATGAAAAATAATATATTATCAAATAAAAGTAAAAAATAAAATAAAATAATAATAGAAATAATTAAATCGACTCGATTAAATAAATCTAACAAAACTGGGCCGTTACAACTCTTCCCCACTTAGAAATTTTCGTCCTCGAAAATATAACCTGAGACGAACAACTCCGGATACGACTCCCGCATCCGACTCTCCAACTCCCAAGTCAAATTGCCCTCAGTAGCGCCTCCCCACGCTACTTTAACAAGCGCAATATCCTTGCCTCTTAACCGCTTCAACTCGCGATCCAAAATCCTCACTGGTAATGCCTCAACCGTAAGGTTCTCCCTTACCTCAACTTCATCCATCGAAATCACATGCGACGGATCCGGAATATACTTTCGAAGCTGTGAAACATGGAACACATCATGCAAATTCAAAAGACTCGGCGGCAACGCCACCCGATAAGCCACAACACCCACTCTCGCGGATATCTGGTAAGGACCAATAAACCGAGAAGTAAGCTTCTTCGACTTCAATGCACGACCAACACCCGTCACCGGTGTAACTCTCAAAAATACATGATCGCCTTCTTGAAACTCAAGATCTTTCGTCCTTCGATCATGATAACTCTTTTGCCTACTCTGAGAAGCCTTCATTTTCTCACGAATAAGTTTCACCTTTTCCGTAGTCTGTTGCACTAATTCTGGTCCAACCACCGAACTCTCACCAGATTCATGCCAACACAAAGGTGTTCGACATCTTCTTCCATACAACACTTCAAAAGGTGCCATTCCAATACTCGAATGGAAACTGTTGTTATACGTGAATTCAACCAACGCAAGATAACTATCCCAAGCACCACCTTGCTCAAGAACACACGCTCTCAGCAAATCTTCCAACGACTAAATAGTTCTCTCGGTCTGACCATCCGTCTGCGGATGATAAGCCGAACTCAATCTCAACTTGGAACCTAACGCCTTTTGCAAACTTTCCCAAAATCTGGAAGTAAACGTCAGATCTCGATCTAAAACAATACTCAACGGAACACCATGCAATTTCACAATCACACTGATATAAATCTCAGCCAACCTCTCCAAAGAAAAAATGATGTCAATCGGAATGAAATTCGCCGATTTAGTCAGCCTATCCACAACTACCCAAATGGCATTATGTCCCCTATGTGTATTCGACAACCCCGTCACAAAATCCATAGAAATGCTGTCCCATTTCCACTCGGGAATATCCAACGGTTGCAATAATCCACTAGGCTTCTGATGTTCTACCTTAGACTTCTGACACGTCAAACACGCATAAACAAACTGAGCCACATCCCTCTTCAATCCAGACCACCAAAAGATCTTCTTCAAATCCTGATACATCTTATTAGCTCCCGGATGTATACTCAAATTACTCCGGTGTCCTTCCTCTAAAATCATCCTTTTCAAGTCCGAATCATTAGGAATACAAATTCTACCACGAAATCTCAAAACACCCTTATCATCCACTTTAAAGTCACCATTCACTCTTTGATCATCAACCGTAATCAAATCAAAAAAATTTGACATCCAACTTCTGTTTCTTGCTAACGGTTAACAAAAAATCATTAGTAACCTTTAACATACTAAGCCTCACGCTGTCAGATGTCAATTCACACACCAAACTAAAATCTCTAAATGCTTCCAAAAGTTCCCACTCTTTAATCATCAAAGCGGACATATGCAAAGATTTCCGGCTTAACGCATCGGCTACCACATTAGCTTTACCAGGATGGTAATTCAAGCCAAAATCGTAGTCCTTCAAAAATTTCAACCATCTCCGTTGCCTCATATTCAACTCTTTTTGATCAAACAAGTATTTCAAACTTTTATGATCACTAAAGACTTTGAATCTTGCACCATAGAGATAATGCCTCCAAATTTTCAATACAAAAACCACGACCGCTAATTCCAAATCATGAGTAGGGTAGTTCTTCTCATGAATCCTCAATTGCCTCGAAGCATAAGCCACAACCTTACCTTCCTGCATTAACACTCCACCTAAACCAATCAAAGACGCATCACAATACACCACAAACGGTTCAGTAGGATTCGGTAATACCAAAATCGGAGCTGTAGTCCATCTTCTCTTCAGCTCACTAAAACTTTCCTCACACTGAATATCCCAAATGAACGCTTTACCTTTACAAGTCAACTGGGTCAAAGGAAGTGCTAACTTGGAAAAACCTTCGATGAATCTTCGATAATATCCAGCTAAATCCAAAAAGCTTCTAATTTCAGTAACAGATCTAGGAGCCTCCCATTGTAGAACTACATCTACTTTAGATGGATCCACAACAATACCATTACCTGAAATCACATGCCCAAGAAAACTCACTTCTGACAACCAGAACTCACACTTGGACAACTTGGCAAAAAGTCTCCTTTCCTTCAAAATTTGCAACACAATTCACAAATGTTCCGCATGTTCCTCTCGGGACTTAGAATAAATCAAGATGTCATCAATAAACACAACAACAAATTGATCTAAATGCTCATGGAAAATACGATTCATATACTCCATAAACACACCTGGCGCATTAGAAACCCCGAACGGCATCACAGAATATTCGTAATGATCGTATCATGTCCTAAAAGCCGTCTTCTGAATATCTTCCTCTTTCACTCTAATCTGATGATAACCCGACCTCAAATCAATCTTACTAAACATACACGCACCTACCAACTGGTCCATCAGATCATCAATTCTCGGAAGAGGATACTTATTCTTAATCGTTACCTTATTCAGCTGGCGATAATCAATACACAATCGCATACTTCCATCTTTCTTTTTCACCAACAAACTGGAGCACCCCAAGGTGATACACTTGGCCTCACAAACGTCTTTTCTAACAATTCATTCAAATACTTCTTCAACTCAACCAACTCAGATGCCGACATACGATAAGGTGCCATAGATACAGGTCTAGTACCAGGAACTAGATCTATAGAAAACTCCACCTCTCTCTCTGGCGGCAAGTCCAAAATATCCTCAAGAAACACCTCTGGGAATTCACACACAACAGGAAACACATCAAGTACCACTTGACTATCCACTGTCAACGATGCAAACAATCCGAACAACTGAGCTTCATCCGCCAAAAGTTTCTTCAACTCTTTGGTAGATGAGAAACTCGATTCCTCGTCTTCCTCAAGAGAAGGAAATATTACCAGCTTATGATAACAATCAATATGAACCCGACTGAACTGCAACCAATTCATTCCCAGAACCACATCTAAACCCTCCAACGACAAACACACCAAATCCATCTCAAAATCTTTACCATAAATGGTCAAAGGACAACTTAAACAAACCAAAGAAGTAGTTACTGACCCCATTGCTGGAGTATCAATAACCATCTCTCCACCCATCGAAGACAACAAAAGATTCAAACGCTTCGCGCACTCAGACGAAATAAACGAATGAGTCGCTCCAGTATCAATAATAGCAACTAAAGACGTACTATTAATAAAACAAGTACCTCTGATCAGACGGTCGACACTAGTAGTCTGAGTTCCTGCCAATGCAAATACTTTCCCTCCAGCCTGAGCTTGCTTTGGTTTCGGACACTTCGTACTAATATGACCAGGTTCACCACAGTTGAAACACTTCACCACATTCTTCTTACAATCAGCTGCGACATGTCCTAAACCTCCACAAATGGAACACTTCCTCATATCCTTCCTACATTCAAATTGACGATGTCCTAAGTCACCACACCTAAAACATCTTAGAGGATTAGACATACCTCCCCCACTTGGCCTTTTCTCAAAATTACCCCTTTGCTTACCCTTGTCAGCTGGTGTCACATAAGGACCACCACGAAATGGTTGCTTCCCTTTCCTTTCGTTCACACTCTTATAGTGAGTAGAACGAGCTTTGCTATCTTCCTCATAAATCCTACAACAATTCACCAGATCTGAAAACCTCTTAATCCTTTGATAATTGATTGCCTGCTTGATCTCAGGACGCAATCCGTTCTCAAACTTCACACACTTGGAAAACTCTGCAGTCGCTTCAGCATAATGTGGATAAAAGTGAACAAGCTCCACAAACCTAGCAGTGTAATCAACAACAGACATATTACCTTGTTTCAACTCCAAGAACTCTATCTCTTTCTTTCCTCTTACATCTTCAGGAAAATACTTCCTCAAAAATTCTCTGCTGAACAAAGCCCAAGTGACCACTTCACCTGTAGCTTCCCAAACATGACGCGCACTAACCCACCAATCATCAGCCTCCTCCTGCAACATGTGAGTACCCAGTCTCACCTTATGTTCCTCAGCACAGTCCATTACTCGAAAGATTCTTTCAATCTCTTTAAGCCAAATCTGAGCACCATCAGGATCATGTCTCCCTTTGAAGACAGGCGGTTTGTTCTTCCTGAACTCATCATTCCCACCAGTATTAGGTGCACCCTGCACAACCTGAGCCATAGCTTGCATAGCAGTAGCCAAAGCAGCATCATTCCTACCAGCCATATTCTGTTCATTTCCAATAACAACAACTATGGTTAAACAAACAGCTCACCCAAACACAACGACCAATAAGGACTGACACAAACTGACACGGACCAGGCTCTGATACCACTTAATGTAACACCCCCAATCTATACCCCCAAATAGATAAATCGATAAAAAAATCATCAAAGTATAATTAAACATTCATGGCATAGACTGAGGCGTCACATCAATTGAGACAAAACACAATAAACCTTCTCATAAAGATATGCAACAATCAGGTAGCAAATAACGGAGGAACTTAGTTCCTACTACCCACAATTCAAAAGCGGAAAATCTGCAACTGAATCACACACACATATATATATATATATATATATATATATATATATATATATATATATATATATATATATATATCACATAAAAAGTTTGTCTGTCATACACAGATTCATACATGTACAATCCAAAAGATATATATACATATACACATAAATCACAACGACCTCCCCGACTACCCGGTGCTACATATCAGAGCCAACCGACAAAAGAATGAAGACCTAAGCTTCACAAAAAGACCTCCAGCATCTAATCTGCAATGCCTCATAGAGCATTCAAAACAACAGAAGGGTGAGAAACACAATCATAATATAATTGCATACAATTATATAATAACACAAAATACACATATAAAATATTCTCACCACAAATTACACCAGAATTCAAACACAAAACAACACAAAGCATATCTCATATATCCATCACAAAGGTATATCAACCATGCACAATACATTTATCACCAACATATATATACATCTCAACTCATCAATTCCATTCACAAATCCACACAAAATCAATCCATTCATGATTTATGCAAATGCAAAGAGACCGACACAACGACTCTATGCAAATGCAATGCGGTACCGTTCCATCCATCATTCTCATCACTAGTTCACTTAGGAACTATTAGAATCATTGCCTGTTACTTAGTGTAACTCCCCGTCGAACAAACGATGTTCCCCGTCGCTTTAGGTCCTCTTGGTATAAGGCTCACGACGTTTATGGATCGCTTTAGGTCCTCTCGGTATAAGGCTCACGATCCGATCGCTTTAGGTCCTCTTTGTATAAGGCTCACGATCGTCTATAATCATCGCTTTAGGTCCTATCGGTATAAGGCTCACGATGTTATAGCGGATTCCCTCTGGAATCGTTTCGTCGCTCACACCCACTAGGGCACACGACATCACAAGAATGCATATCATGATGCTTGGCATACAATGACTCATAACATTCAAATGCACACATATATGCAACCATAATCATGCATATATAATCAAACACAACACAATGCATTTTCTTGCCCTTAGGTCACAAACCATCATCACAACATTTCATCACATGGATTCACATCATATACCATCACACAAGTCATACGATATCCATATAAAAAGCACATTGCATGATACACATCAATTACACACCATTACAACGGTAAAAGTCGACAAAACGACACTATTCTAAATTCCTGACATAATTAAATCGGTCAACAATCTCAAAATCATTATAATAAGAAAGAACAGCTTAATAACTTTCCAATGATACCAAGAATGTTCAAAATGGATAATCGGAACACAAGTTACAGAAGTAAAAAGAAAAGGAATCGTGAAAAGACAACATTTTGCACCCTCGCTGGCCATACGCGTATTGCCTTGAGCCATACGCGTATTATCCAGCCTCATACGCGTACCATTACGTATTTCAGCAGAGGGCTGAGAAAAATGGTTTTCATTACGTGTATTGCCCTCAAATGCACCTGCCATACGCGTATTGCCCAACCCAATACGCGTATTGCCTTGCCTGATACGCGTAACGGCAGAGGAAACCCATAATTTTTCCTGCAGAATTTTTCTGCTACGGGTTCAACCCAAAATCCCTCCAAATCTCCTCTAATCACCTGAAAAATACCAACAGAGTGCACAACAACATCTATCTAACATGTATCAACAATTATGATCATTAAAACATGATTTCAGACACATTTTGAATCAATTTCCAACCATTTCAACATATTATGGTTTTTGTTCTACATTCAATTTCAACCCAAAAACAACCAAATACAAACATACATAATCATACACAAGTATATAATAATCGAGTTTCGCACCCTTACCCGATTTAATCGTGTTTTCAATAGTCGGTTGATCGTTTTCTTAAATCCCAAGTTTTCTCTCTTTTTCTTCTCTTCTTTTCCTTCTTTCTCCTTTTCTTCTTCTCTTTTTCTTTCTCTCTAATTTTCTCTTTCTATTTTCTATTTTTACTAACTTAAGAAAAATAAAGTGAAATGACCAAAATACCCCTACACTCAAATATCTCGCAAACGCTCTCAAAACGCGATAAAACATAGCAACAATGAAAAATAATATATTATCAAATAAAATAAAAAATAAAATACTATAATAATAGAAATAATTAAATCGACTCGATTAAATAAATCTAACAAAACTGGGGCGTTACAAAGGACCTATCAACGAGGCAACCCATGTCGAAGCTACTACCACTGTCATACCTTAAATTTGTCCTACCTTTGTATAATTTTCATTTGTACATCCATCCACTAACCTTTATTCAAAAAACCAAAAAAATATGTTGCCCCGGCTCGTTGTTCAAACTCAGGGTATCACAAGGTGGGTTGAAGTTCATTTATTGGTTGATCTGTCAGTAGACAAGGGTTTAGTACTTGATCAAGGCAAGGGTATGCATGATTTCAGTGGTGTAGGTATGAGCTTCTAATTAAGATCAAGTTGTCAGACTATGTCAAGTTATTAGTGCTTCGTGGTTAAAGATCATTAGAGATTGGTCAGAGTTCTGGGTAATGCAACTCATATTTTAAGTTGTGTTCCTCTAATTTCAAGGCATCCTCCTGAGCGTTTGGTCCATCATGAGATCTTAGTTCAGCAATTCAAGTTCAAGCGACAAAGTTCAAAAAATGAATTCAATGGAAAATATATTTCGATTCAGAATTCTGATTCATTTCAAATTCAAGATGGATTCAAGTTGATTTTTGGGATCAAGTCAGGTAGGACGCTTATTCAAAATAATTGCAAGCATGTCAATTTGAGATTATTACGAATTTGGTCAAAATTTAATTCAAGAATTAGTAAGAGGACTCTTTGTCCATTTCAAGTTCATGGCCATTTTTACCAAAGCTCGCATACAGGGCCAAAACTCATGTTGACAGATAAATGGTGCCCAGGACAACTTTTCTACAAAGTCCATGTTACAAAAAATTTACATATAGGTTGCAATAAAAATAATAAGCTTCCAAAAGGCAATGTTGCAAATAAGGTCCACACATCACACCACGGATCCGCTCCTCCAGCTTACCCCACACAAAACTCTTCAAAATGTCACGTCCTATTACCACCTGCAAGATAAAAAAAAAGAAGGTTATGCACACCAAATGGTCATCTCGCTGCAAAAAGGACTATGATATACACTTGCCAACCTTCAGCAACGTTACAAACAACCCACACACCAATATCATGATTCTAACACAGCATGACCCACCCACAACTTGTACAATCAAACGCAACAAGAACTGCACCGAATTACAAACGACACAACAACCTTGCCTTCACCCATTGTAAAACGCAAGCATCATCCCAAATGAAAAAAATAGTGTACAACCTGCCAATACGCAGCAACCACAATGAAACGTACAAAACAATTTCAGCGAATTTCCAGCTCATTGTCTCCTCTCATTTCTTCCGCAAATACCATTCATTCCCACCTATAAATAAACACCCTTTCTCTTCATTTTCTGGAGCTCAGAGCCGCTAACAAACCCCTATGAAAAATTCCAACTCAACCTTAAAACCCTCTTCATCACCAAACAACCTTTTTGATCCCTAATCTTCTTCAACCCTTATATAACCTGACCTTTATTTTTTTCAAAGTTCTCTTCATCCACAATCACCACCTCACCATTTTTCCAAATCTCCCTTCAACAACTGTTCACAACTCTAAACCGAAACCCTTCAAAACATTCTAATCCATAACCCAGGAATCAGAAATCGGAATTCAGAAAAGAAGATGAAGAAAGATTTAGAGAAATTGTAAACAGAACCATGACGTATAACCGAGAAGGAGTGAGCGAGAGAGAAGGAGATCGAACCTGACTCACGAAGGAGATCCGACGAGAAGAAGGTTGGGTTTTTCGTTTGACCGTGTGGTGTTTCGTCATGATTTCGTTCTGGCTTTGAGAGGAAAATGACCATGCCCTGTTCTCGTTTGCTGATACTGGAGTTTTGTTTTATGCGTGTTGTACTTAGTTTCTTTTTATCAATTTTCTTTTCATTGCCATAGCCTTGAGATGAATGGGCCGTAAGGCCCATGAGGATTCTCATTTTTGCACTCCTTTTTTTCTCTTAATGTTTTCCTTTGTTTTTTCAATTCTCTTGTAAGATATTTCCATTTTTATTTTTAACAAGTTTAGCATTTAATTGATTCTAGTTTTTCCTTGATATTTTCATGATAATTTCACTTCCATTTATAATTCTCTTTTATTTTTGGGCCAATGATATAACAACACTCATTATTTAGTTGATTTTCTCAAGATCGATTCAAAATCTTGATTAATATGAGGCCTATTTATTTTTGTTTTTTATCGGTCGATGAAAGTTAAAAATCATAGCTTATCGATTATCGATTTAAGATCTTGATTAAAACGAGACCGATTTTATTTTAATTTCGATTTCCTTTTCATTTCATATTCTATTTATTTATTTCTCTTCTTATCGGTCGATGAAAATCTAAAACCAAAGATTATCGATTTATCGATTTAAAATCCTGGTAAAGATGAGACCTTTCTTCCTTTTCCATCTTATTTTCGATTATATCTTTTCATTTTCGATTTCTATCTTTTCTTTTCATTTTTGGTCAATGAAAGTCAAATATCGTTGATTATCGATTTCTCGATTAAATCTTGATTAAGACGAGACCACTTCGATTTATTTTCTTTTTCCATTTCATTGTCTATTATCTTCTTCTATTTTCTCATTTTCGATCGATGAAGTCTTTCTATTCACGAATGTTGATTGTTGAAGCGATTAACCTTCATTATTTCAAATCTGTAGTGAGTGATCATCGAGATCTCTTTCTATACTTTGGGATCGAGATAGGTTACCTTCGATTAATCGATGAAAGTTTGCGATTAAGACGAGATCTTCACCTTTTCTTCTCGTGTGGCACGATTCAATTGGAGAATGATCCTCAATATCATTTCTCCATCGTGTTTTAGCACAAAGATCAAATTGCGCATCCTCCTATAGTGTGATCTTCGTCATAGATCGTGCTACGATGGCTTAGCGCTACATTGGCCCCGATTCATCCGATTAACCACTAACTTTACATTTTCGTCAATATTATCTTGATTTACTTTTATGTCAATATTATATCTTGTTCATATTATCTTGATTATATTATTGTTCATATTATCTTATTATCATTGTTCATATCATATTCATACTTGTTCATTTAACCATTTTCTTTGTCTATACACCATTCAAAACACACTAATAAATATCGAAACCCTAAAACAATAAATTGTTAGACTGTTGGTTACTATCCTTTGCTTGGAGCTTTTGTTCGACTCTTGCTCAAGTCTTAGTTTAGGACACCTTGCACACACACGGCTTCCTCTTGGGCTACCTTACAATGAGACCTTTTATTTCATGTCATCCCCTGTACTTTACATGTACCCCGCTCCCATTCCGATTTACGCATTCATTGTTTCTTTGATTGTGGTTTGTTTACTAGGAGCACCCCTAGGGACTAGTATAGACAACCCATTTTCAAACTAATTCTCGATTCATCATCGAGCCATTTTCAAAACACCCCCGTAAATCGATTGCTCATTAGCATCGCCATCAACCTCATTCACTTCATCGTGGTTTCGTTACTAGGAGCACCCCTAGGGACTAAGATCGATTCTCACACCCATTTTCATCAAACTCTCGATTCGTCGTCGAGCCATTTTCAATCAACCTCTAACCAAAGTCTTTCAAACTAACCTCTTCGAATACAAATAAACCCTTGATCCAACGTCAAGCGGAATTTCATAAATAAAACTAAAAAATGACTAACAACTATCACAACTCTTTTCAAGGTGAAAAATGGGGGTTCAAGTCTTTGATCTCTTTTCGGTTGTTTAGGTGCGGGTTCTCTTACTCATGTGTGAGCAATTGACGCCTTTAAAACAAACCAACTCTCCTCTTTTCGTGGGCGTACCACGAACTACGACTGCTCTGATTCTTTATTCTCGTCCGAGTAAAGATACGTAGGCATAAGATTGCGATGATCTTGACGAGCACACTTTTCCTTTTACCCCCGTTTACGTCCACATTTTTTCTTTTTTCCACCTTTTCCACACTACCATCTTTTTCCGTCAAACCCCGTAGTCGAACTACGATTGCTCTGATTACTCATTCTCGTCCAAATGAGCATACGTAGGCACAAGATTGCGATGATCTTGCCGAGAACTCTATCCTAAAACCACCAATTTCCCCTTACATCATTTCCTTTTATCTTACCGTTTTGCATTTATTTTTGAGAAGAAAACAAACAAGCTTAGCTAACGAGTATCGTGATTCGAATCAAGAGGTTCCCGTTGAGTACAACGGACGTGAGGGGGTGCGCGTACCTTCCCCTCACGTAACCGACTCCCGAACCCAGAATGTGGTTATGACGACCATGTTCTTATCCCTCCTTAAAGGTTTTCTCAATATATTCCTTTCCCTCTTTTGGGATAAATAAAGTTCGGTGGTGACTCTGTCGAACCGTTCCGCGCCTTTCGTGCGAGGGTCGTGTCTTCGATTAAGCGATTTTTTTGAGGTGCGACAACTAGCGACTCTGCTGGGGAACATTTTTCTCCATGCAAGAGAGATTCAAGCCTATCTTGATTCGAATCGCGAGTTCGGTAGTTTTGTTTGTCTATTTTCTTCTCGTTTGCTTACTTACTTGCTTTCCTATTTCCTTATCTGTGTTACCTTTCGTGACTTTGTTGGGTTGTTCTGACATTGGGAACTTTGTGAATGGATCTACACCTGAGTCGAGAAAAACCCTAGGATTAGGATGGTGGTTGTGTAGTGTAGGCTTGCGTGGTCTCTTCCACGTGAGTTGAAGCGAAAACCCCGCTTGGAGTAGATTCCCTTGGAGATATTATTGTTGTGGTGAATCTTTGCCATTGAGGTAATATTTTCGAGGTGAGTCGTTGATCCCAAGGACCATTAACCTATTTATCCATGGTGGTTGGTAGTGTTAACTCCTTGTGGGTTAATACGAACGCCTCAATCAGATGAGATCCCTCGAACGTATTACTTCCTGACAGTAATATTTTCGACCTCGATCTAGGATTCTGAGAACCCTATTTAGAACCTGTGTGTCAATGGTTGTGTAGTGGACGCCTCCGAGGAATCTTTCTCGTGGGGAAGAAACGAAGACCTCGCCTAGACGAGATTCTTTCGAGAATATTATAGTCGGACAAATCTTTGTCGTGGCTATAATGTTTTCGAAATATATCCGTAACTCTAGGCGCCTACCTGTCTTAGAAACCTACTCGTGGACTTTCTTGATCCTAGTTGTGGTTCTTAACTCGTTCCTCTGGCCAACCTCAGAACTGTTTGAAGCTGTTTGATTCTGCGATCCTGGATCTTGCCTCTTGCATTGCATCTCATGTCATTGCACTGCATTGCATTTGTTATGCATCTTGCATTGCATTTTCAACTTCAGGATCTCACTTCAACTTCCTTCCTTCTCCAATAAATCAAGCTGATTCCTCGACACCAGTACGCAACTCGAGCCAATACTAGACGTATGATGGAGCAGATTCAACAAGAGCAAGCCGCCTTTAGAGAAGAATTGGACTCTATCAAAGGAAAGATTGACCAGATTCTCGAAGCCATCATGATGGCCAGAAAAGAAGAAGAACTGCGTGAAGCCGCTGCTGCCAACAATAATGTCCCTGTGCAAGGGTCAACCTCAAGGCTCTCCGTTTCTGTTCCCAACCCTATCAATTATGGGATACCAATGAACTTCACTCCTGCCGCTAAAGGAGCCACTTCTCAACCACTTCCAACATCTGGAGTTACTGTTGGAGCTATTCCGCAAGCCCAACCTGTTGTCACACAGATTCCTATTCCTCATGCTGACGAAAATCAGATAGATCAGTATGATGAGGTACAAAACTACCATGCTGCTATCCCAATTGTCAATCCTACTGCTGCTCAGGATTGTGAAGCCATCAAAATGTGTCGTGATCTAGCTGAAAAACTCCGAGTCATGGAGGGGCGCAACTCAACTTCTTTGAATGCTCTGGAAATGTGCTTGGTGCCAGATGTCGTCATTCCTCCCAAGTTTAAAGTGCAAGAATTCTCAAAGTACAAAGTTCTCAGTTGTCCTCACATCCATTTGAAGACGTACTACCGCAAGATGGCTGCCTATGCCAAAGACGAAAAGCTGATGATCCATTGCTTCCAAGACAGCTTGTCTGGGGCATCACTCGAATGATATATGCAGCTGGAGTATACCAGTGTGCGCACTTGGGATGAGCTAGCTGATGCATTCATCAAGCAATACAAATACAACACCGACCTTGCTCCGAATCGCACTCAACTTCAGAGTATGGCTCAAAAGGACAACGAACCCTTTAAAGAGTACGCGCAACGCTGGAGAGAGCTAGCTGCAAGAGTGCATCCGCCTCTGGTTGACCGTGAACTGATTGACATCTTCATGGGTACTTTGCAAGGCTAATACTATGAGAAGTTGATTGGTAATGTTTCTACCGGATTCTCTGATTTGGTAATTGTCGGTGAGAGAATTGAAGAAGGTCTGAAAAGTGGAAAGATCCAAGGAGGTTCTAGCAGTCAGTCTGCAGTCAAGAAGCCCTTCAATGGATACAAAAAGAAAGAGGGCGAAACAAATGTTGTCTCTGCTCAGAAAGGGCAAGCTCAACAAGCTCCCCCTCCAATGCCTTTTCAAATGCCATACTTCCAGTATCCGTATGTTGCTGCTGCGCAATATGCTCCGATGCCTTATCAGCCAACTGTTCAAGCTGTTCAAGCTCCAATGCCTCGGCAACAATCACACAACCAGCAAGGGTATCGGTATCCTCCTCAACATCAACAACAGAGCACTGCTCAACAACGTCAGCCTAATCAACAGAGGACAAGGAGGTCTGATAGAGACTTTGATCGTCTGCCGATGACATATGCTCAGATCTTTGCTCAATTGATGGAGAAGAGGGCAATCACTCTGAGAGACCTGGCTCCTCCAACTGTCATTCCTCCAGATTATGATGCTAATGCTCATTGCGAGTTTCATAAGGGTGCTCCAGGGCATACGATCGAGGACTGCAGAGCTTTCAAACACAAGGTTCAAGACATGATCGACTCAAAGTTTCTCACATTCAATGGGAGGGCTCCAAATGTCATCAAAAACCCTATGCCACCGCCAAGCTAGTACCAGCATCAAGCCAAGTCAAATCAAGTCAAGTCAAGTTCAAGTTTCCCCGAAGAAGGCAGTCATGTTGCCATCCCATCATTTGCATTCTTGTATTTTGTCTTTATTTGTTTAAGTACTGTATGATTTAAACATTGCCTTTCGTATTTGGTTTTCTTAATGTAGTGATTATGCATGTTTTGAATCAGTTATGTCGTATTCATTCATTTTCACTCATCACAGACACATTTATTTCCACTTCACTCTCTTTATCAACTGCCGTTTAGCAATGATTGGAGGAAGGATGATGACAACGAAATACCCATAATTGCAAAATATATGCTTTCGGATAGAATCCCGCCAATGATGTACAGGCATTGTTTCAATTCCCCAAACACTGGAGAGATAAGGAGTTAATCCCTAGTAAACCACTTCGAGCCGAGAAGTAGCAGTTTCCTTTGGATCTATAAACCCTTACACTTAACCTAGGGCAGGGTAGTGTTCAGTTAATCCAATTACGCACTCGAATCTCAAATCAAAATCCAAAGACATGACGGTTGTTCATCAAAACCCATGACTTGGCAGTCACAATCCTCCAAAAAAAAAGAAAAAAGAAAAAAAAATCAAAAGCCTGCTAAGTCGAACACCTCAAAGGAGACTTAGGCAAAAAAAAATCAAGGATATCCCGATGGACTCGACAAGCGAGATCAGTCCATGCAAAAGTTAGGGATCAAAAACAAAAATAAAAGAGGCCCTCGAACCCTCAACAAAAAATAAGTTTCAGTGACCACCAAATCAAAATCAAAGGATCACTGACAGTCATCAAAAACAAAATAAAGGTGACTGCCATTTCAAGCATACCTTGAACTATCAACCCTTTTGGAATACAAACATGTGCAGATTAACTGAACGTAGGACTGGAGATCATCACGAAGAAAGGGTGGGTACAAACCAAGTTTTGAGCCTCATATCCTTTGTTTCATAAACTTTGAACCAGACCATGTTACAACCCTCGAAAGACCTAATTGAGGCGAAGTTTATTCTGAAAGCATACTATTGCAAGGTTGTGTAAACTGACTCCCCATATTTGCTAATCTTCAGCATTGGTATCATTCTCCTTGCTATATCTTTTTCACCACCAAAATCAGCACAACGTCTAGACTAACGGTCCATTCGTCTCACAATATCACGACACTCGAATAAATGACACTTTTTCAAAACTTGCATGAGCATTGCATTAAGATTACCATTTGTGAATGTGCAATTTTAACTACAAATCAGTGCTCGACATCAAAGCAACTCCAACAAGGGGCAATCAAAGAGGAACTTGAACTTTCAGTGGTGTCGACCCGAATCAAGACTCCCTCAAAACCCACATGCTGGGGCAAACTCGTTCAACAACTCGATCAGGGGCAAGACATCTCAAAGCATGTCAAAGTTCGACTTCCAAAGATCCAACTATGTCAAGAACTGGTTAATCAGGGGCAGACCACTACCATGTTCAGACTGGGGCAAGACCAATTTCAAATAGCATATCCTCTCTGTATCCTTTCAAGTTGGATAAGCAGATCCTTCCAAACGTTGGCAATCATCAAATTCAGAGCAAAAGCACGAGTTGTGAAGTCATCTTCGTCTGCTTCAATCATGGCATCTTCAACGAACTGAGTGTTGAGGAAATCAAACCTCCCTCCACCCGAAGTCCAATCCACATTGGAAACTACCCAAAGTCCACCATGCTGGCACTCTTACAAAACATATCCAATCACCTGTCCGCAATCATATTGTCGCGGTGAAAATTAGATACCATAGTTATTAATGAACTAGGATCACATTTTTAAGGTCACCACCGGTCTTTGATTTTATCCAAGGGAAGGGAGAAAAACCGAATTCCCACAATGCAATGCAAATGCACTAAGATTCTAAGTTCGGGGGTTGGTTATACCTAGGGAAGTTGTTAGCATCCTAGATATCTGTAGTACTCTACAGGAACCTCTTGATTTATTTTATGTTATTTGTTTTTTGTTTGCTAAGGGTTTAAGGGTAGGTGACTTATAATTTTTATTCCTAAGTGTGCTCGACAAGATGTCGCATCTTATGCCTACATATCCTATTAGGAGGGAATCAGAGCACCTGTAGTTCCTTATTAAGGATACTAAATGTTTTAAAGGTTTAGGAGAGGAAGATGAGTCATCAACTTAAGAAAGACCACCACATTTTTGAAAATGTTTGAATTTTGTGGGGTATGGGATTGTATGTCCCTTTCTTTGAGATGATTAACATCTAATTCTCTTGTGTGGAGAATTAGGTAAGCTAAAGTTTGATTAAAAATCAAAATTATGGGGGACTAACCTAGGAAATCTATCCTAAGTTGTCTAATAGTCTTAACTTAAGGGTGTCGATTATGAATGCAAATGATGTGCACCATGCACAATAACATGGTTACCGTGCATGGGATTTTCCCTTGGATATTTATGCGGTTAATTAATGTTATTTAGGCGAGGGTGCTAGCAAAGTGATGCTAGACTTGTGTCTTGTGACCAAAAGGTTGAATGCGATGCCCTAAGGCGATCGACTTACATGGGTAGAAAATGGGGTTCGACGTTGGATCGAGGATTTTTATAAGTTTGAAAAGGTTTGAGTAAGATATAATGCATACACAAACAAGCAGAACAAAAACAAACAAGCGGAGCGCAAAATACGTAAGATTACCTAAAGCACTATTACTAAGAACATAACTCAGAGGGCCTACTTAAGAAAATTATTTAGAAAAGAAAAGAGGTTATATTATTTATTATTTACAAGAGAATTTATTTAATTAAAAGGTTTTATTATTAAAAGTTATTCTCATTACATTTTATTAATTTTAACAAAGCTTATTTTTATTAAAAGAGTTATATATATATATATATATATATATATATATATATATATATATATATATATATATATATATATATATATATATATATATATTTATAAAAAAAGGGTTATAATTGTATTATCTAAAAAATTAAAGTCTTATTATTTAAAAGTTTTTATTTATCTAAAAGTTAAGGTTTTTATTGTTTTAAAAGATTTTCTTAAATAATAAAAGTTTTATTGCTTAAAAAAGTCTTCCTATTTAAAAGTTTAGTATTTAAAAAAAATGTATTATTAAAAGTTACATTATTAAAAAGGTTGAATTATTATAAAAGTTAAATTGTTATAAAAGTCAAATTATTATAAAAGGTTATATTAAAAAGTTCTTATATACTTACGTTTTTTTTAAAAAAAAAGGAGGATTGGTTAAGTTATATATAAAGACCAAATTTTAATTATTTTAGAAAATATTACAGATTTAAAACAATAGGAATTTATTAAAAAAAAAGGTTAAATTAGTTAAGAAAACAGATTGTATTAAAATAAAACGGAGGGATTATGCATCGCAGGGGAAAGAGGGTCTATCGTAGAGCCTCAAATCCAGATCGCTGGATCAAGGTGCGCTGAGATCTAACGCACAAGACGTGAGGGTGCACGTGTGTACGGTGTGCATCAGTGTACGCGATAAAAAAAAGGATCAAAGGGGGATGAGGTTCAGACTCATCCCTTTCTCGTCTCTCTCAAAGTCTCTCGCTCCCTCAATCTCTCTCGTCCTCTCTCAATCTCTTCCCTCAATCTCTCTCGTTCTCTCTTCTTCGGACCCTCTCCGTCTCATTACAGCAACAAACAACAAAAAAGAACCTAATCTACCCAGAAAACAAAACCCTAACCACTAAATCCCTAGGCCCCAATTCTCATTAATATTGAAGATTACATATACAAAGGATCAATTCAAGGAGAGATAAAGAATGATGCCGGAACGATTTTGAACAATTCCTCGCCCAGGTGCGTTCTTTGATGCATTGATTGTGATGTTCCAAGTTGTTGATCTCCTTGCGTGTGGATTTTCTCTGCTTTTGCGTAAGTGATGCTTGTATGTGTGTATGCGACTCTGTAAACTGCTGTCGTGAATGCGTTGCAACCTGGTGTTTGTTTTTCTAGATGTGGTGTGCATGTGGTTTTGTTCTGGGTGTGATTTTGAAACAAGGACTATGAATATTCTTTCTGCTAATGTGTGTATGTATTTTGTGATACCCGTACGATTTCTTTTCGCGTTCTGAAAGGTGTCCCTTCCTTGTATGCGAGATGGGGTTATATAGGCAATAGGGATTAAAAGCTTTGGTTCAAAACTTGATTGCCTAGGATCCTTGTTGATTCTATCTTGGAAACTTATTATGAATTTGAATTTTTGTCCGTGAATCCTTGAAAATGAGCTGGCTTTGATTGCACTTAAACCGTGTTTGATTATTGTCTGTGACAGCCTATTCAAATCCTTAAAAACTTTCCTTGAATATTTGATTTTGTTTGGGAGTGTTTTGAAATTAGTTTAGGACATGTCGAATCTTGTCTTAAAACCTAATGAATGCATTTCCTTTCTCGTTTCAACGTGTTAGTGAATTGTTTTGGAATGAATTAGGCTGATACGATAATGTTATTTCTGTTTTGGCTTCCACATGTTTTGGATCTCTTTCCTTGCTCAAACGTGAATGCTTAACTGATGATTATATTTTACCATGAATACCTTTGACTTCTCTCCTTATTTGAAGATTTGATTCAAAGTATGCTTTGGAAATTCTTGAACGTCTTACCTGCAAACTGTTTAACTTGTATTGTGCTGATTTGATGAGTGTGACTTACAGGTCCTTCCTTGGTGAGTCTTTGCCTGAATCTAACCAGGATTTTAATTTGGTTTCTAGGTTCACAGCGTTGTTAAAAAACACAAAGTGAGGTTTGTGAAATGCTTTGGCTAAACAACCTTGAGGCTAACCAGGTTCTCTCGACTCAGCGATCAAGATCGCAAGGGTGACTAAAGTAGTTGAAGGAAGCGGAAGTATTGTCTTAAGATTGTCGGTCGACCATGGATTGGCAACTTTTGATAAGATAAGGCCTCCTTTGAATGCTTCAATTGGAATGTTTCTTTTGTTCTTCACAAAAGGCTTAACCGTTTCCATTTTTCTTCTTGCTAACAATTATCGTTCATGAACAGGGTCTGCCACGATGTGAATCCTGCTTCCAAGAGATTTATGCGTTCCTCCTCTGAAGTGCCAATCCTATTGAAGTCGCCGTCTCTCGTTTATCACCGGTAAGAACCCAAACCTTGATTCCCTCTTGCCGTAGGGAATTGATAGCTTCTGGTACACTCTTTGCAGCTTGTCCTCGATTTCTCGTTACTCTAAGTGAATTCAATTTGTATTCTCTTAAGAGTTGCAGTTGATGTAGTTTTAATAGCTTGTCAATTGTTTGTCGTAATGCTAAACATTGATGTACTAACACCTTCACTACTTTGTCAGGAAACCGAAAAACAATGGGCGTTCCTTTCGCGTACTATCAAATCCGTGCAATCCCCACAAGTCTGTTGTACCTTCTCAAATTTACTAAGGTTGTACCATTTCAGAGTTTTTTCATCAAATCACTATTCATTACTTTATTTTGAAACGATCCTAAATTTTCAAAGAAACAAAATGTTCTAGCTGCTCATATATTTGGGGAGTTTTGCAGTTCCATGATGATGGGGGATTCTGGAGTGGTTTCTCGTGGTAGTCGCAATGTTATGCTGTTTCAATTTCGATTGCATAGCTTGTAATATATTCCTCTTGGATTCTCTTTTGTGCAGGTTTAGTAATGGGGCTTGCGAATGAGACGACATTCTTTGAGTGGCGACGGTGATTGAGTGCTATGAATTTTGAATTCGAATCCATCTCAGGTGAGTTCGACATTGGTTTCGCCTTTAGGGTCTGGATTTAATTCAGTTTGATTTTTGATGCAATTCGGTTTTGATTCGCCACCGTTTGAATTTCCATAATTAATTTCACATGGCTTCCTTAGTGTCATGGAGGCATACTGTTTCTTTTACTTGTGGATGATGGAAAGGAGAAAGAGAGTTCAACTTTGGTTGATTCCTCATTCCTAACATGACAACAAAATTATGCAAGAGTAGATACTGCTACCAAAGGAATCTCGTGTGATTTTCTCTTCCAACCATTCCTAGTTGTTTCAACTCCTAGCTTATTGGAAAAATCACACAAGTTTCTACCATATAGGATCCAATAGTGATTTATTCCTCTTGTTAAAAGCCCTTGTAACTTGAATCTTTTGGTCTTGTAATAAACTTGTAAATATTGCTTGAACACTTTGAATCTTTAAATTGGTTTAGAGCTTGTAATCTTTCAAAATTTGAGTTATATTTTGAAATTTAGATTCATGAACTTGAATTGGTAAACTGCAGTAGAAACTCAAGAATTCAAAGGATATGGCCGTTTGAATTACAACCTGTTTAGAACTTGAATTTGGGAATTAATGCCGATTTTTACCTCCTTGCATAAAGTAAATTACTCTTAACTCTTGTAAACTTTCAATCTTGCAACTTTGAACTTTTTGAATTTGACATTAGCAAATTGGAAATTTATGGTGGCTTGACAAATTGCATCCATGGCCTAGATTTAAGTTTCAAATTGAAATACTTAAATAATCTTAATTCTTGAAGTCTTAAACTCATGAATTTGTAACTAGACTCGATTCCAAGTTTTCCATCCAATTTTACCATCTCAATGCATATGATTCACAAACTAAAAGCATCCAAAAACTTTTCACTTGATAACTAAAGAATCAACTCCGTGAACAAAACTGAACTATGAAAAATCCTCAAGAGTGGGGATACCGCCTGTAGTGTACCTTCCTGTGAAATTCAAACCAGTTCTCAAATGGTCACACTCAACTAGTCAAAAAACCCAGTCTTTCTTAAGGGCATTTCCAAGGAGATCTCGTAGCGACTTAGGGACCAAGCAGAAAGAGGACATATTCTCCCAGGAATCCAACATAAACTTGTAAAGACCAAAGAACCTCCACAAACACACACACAGTACAGTCTTCAATACCTTGAGCCTTCTGTTGCAGCACCTATCATCAAAAGGAAACAAACGAACAAAGTCTAGATGAAGCGGTTAGTTATGCACGAATGATTGACCAAATATGTTATGCAAGGAACAAGGCGGGGATCTTAGGGTCAAAAATTAGGGTGTGACAGATGCCCCTATTTAAGTTTCTCCTACTCGGAGATATGGAGATTGAAATCTTCGTCTCGACGAGATAGGAGGGACTTAAATACAAACATGCACAATTTTTGGCCATAAGATGCCACCAAATGCACATGATATGGTATGAAATGCAAGACAGAGATCCTGTGAGGAATAAATGTCACAGAGGATAACAGAGGTTGGCACGCAACACAGCTAAAGAACGGACGACCCGACGAAGAAGACCTAGCAAAGCAGGACACCACGGGGAAAAAGTCAACTCCACTGGGGGAAAGAGACTACCAACTGACAATCACAAGGTGTCTTAAGCGTAGGGTGATGAACTTGTGACGAAAGCTTCTAATAAAATCCACTTGGGGAACCAGCTTTAGTGGTCAATCGGAGGAATTTTCAAGAGGTATCAACTGAGGAGTCCATTGTTGGGACTTAACCTCTTATGAGAATACCTTCTTCGAGGGTTTTAAAAAAATGTGTCCACTGTCAAAGATACTAGGGAATATGCTGAGAAAAATGTCTGTCTGTCAAAGTTTAAAGTAAACCAGGGAATCTACTGCCGAGATCCTGGAAGTAAACGACTGTTTGTCGAAGTTTAAAGTAAACCAGGGAATCTACTACCGAGATCCTGGAAAGAAACGACTGTTTGTCGAAGTTTGCTGGAGATCTATTGCCGAGAATAACCAGAGAATTTAAAATGAAATACCTACTGCCGAGGTCTTCTGGAAATCTACTGCCGAGAATAACCAGAGAATTTAAAATGAAATACCTACTGCGGAGGTATTCTGGAAATCTACTGCCGAGAATAACCAGAGAATTTAAAATGAAATACCTACTGCCGAGGTCTTCTGGAGATCTACTGCCGAGAATGGCCAGGAAAATAAACGACTGTTTGTCGAAATTTGAAAATAAACCAGGGAATCTACTACCGAGATCCTGGGAAGAAACGATTGTTTGTCGCAATTTAAAATAAACCAGGAGATCTACTGCCGAGATCTTGGAAGCTTCACCGGGGATCTTCAAAAGAGATGTGGGCCGGCTGACTTGTAAAATATGTCTTCTCAAATAAAGAGCAAGATCATTTGAATTTTCCCCAAACTTCTCGAAGATATGCCATTTGATAGAAGCAAAATGAATTGTGGACTCACTGGGGAGAATACCACTGTGAAGTAATATTGTTGTAGTCGAAAATTCGTTGAAGTAATAAAATTCTTGCAATAGGGATTCTCAAATAAAGAGAATACTTGGAAAGTCCTCAATAGTTGATAACCTTGATAATTTCACAGGGGATAGACAAAATATCTTGAGGAGATTTCCATTTGTCATCCGAATAGAAAACCTGATAACCAAACAAACTGCTCAAATAAAGAGCGGTCGTTTGTCTTCTGGGTATAAGTCTCATGAAATGTTGAAATAATACTGCCGGGGAAATAACTTCCTGTCTTCCATAGAGATCTTCGAATAAACTCTTCCCGGGGAGACAAAGTGCAAAATAAATGCACGCTTAGTCCGGGTTCAACAGTCTGGAGATATCCGAAAGTGTGATTGTCAGGGACCAAAGTTCAGTTCAGGAAATAACTGAAGAGAAACGGTCTAGAAAGACTCCACCTATTGAGGACTGAACTCAATGGGGTTTATCTTTATCCAAAAATGGAAAAGAAAACTGAAGCAACCGTCTTCCATGAGGATCAAACTCAGTGGGGAGTTTAGAAAGTATGTGTTTTTCTGCCTAGGGCTGACGATTCTACTTGGAGGGAGCAGACAAAACCCAGTCACTTGGGGATAACCACGACCAAAGTGAAAGATCCAACAAACAAACACAAAAATGCAAGATGCAAAAATGCGCACATGCCATGAAAGAATGTCATGCTATGCTTATGCTTATGCTGACAAAACAACAACAAAAAGCAAAAAGGAGATGAAAACAAGCATCTCGATACGAATACTCGACCAATCTTCACAAGATAAGAAGCATCACTGGGGATGAATGGAGAGCCATATATGGAATCACAATCCTGCTTCGAAGCTTCTGAACTTCTCTGGGGAAAAGAGAGTACTCCACTTGGGAATGAACATCATGACTTCACTTGGGATTGTCAAGATGAACCTTGGATTCTGTTGGGAATGAGAAAGATTCACTGGGAACGAATCAAACTCATGATTGAAAAGACTTCATGGGGGATAAAATAAATATCCACTGCGAACTGACGTAGTCTGAATGAAAGTTGTAACTGGATAAAATAAATATCCACTTCATTGGGGAAACTTGGATCAATAGTAGTTGGAAGTGTCGGAGATAAAAACTTCGAGAGGATGAAATAAACATCCGCCTTCACTGGTGAAGATTGAGATAGTGAGAAAGTCCAATGAGGAGTGAAATAAACATTCACTTCGCTGGGGAAGGTTGAAACCAAAGAAATTCACTGAGGATTCTTAGGTTGCTGACTGGAGAAATCTTGCGGCAAACATGCCATAGCTTCTTGAAATAGAGATCCACCTGGGAATAGTCGTGACCACCTAGAGCAAAGACTTACTAGGGAGTCGTCATATTAATTAGGATAGAAACTCTTTGAGGTATGAGTGAATAATGTCGTGAGACTGATGTAACTATGCATTGATGACCTGCATGGTAGTCGCCATTTTGATCAATAGTTGCTGTGAACGGATGAAAAATAATCTTCAATTCTCACATGCCCCAGATCGTATGGTTCACGAGAAGAAGTCATCCCAAGAGGATTTTACAGAAAACTTGGCATTCAACTATTCCAATGTTTTCAAACACTTGGAGAGATTGTCGAATCTCGACGTAACTGGCCCGGATTGACTGTGTTCTGTAACCGAGTCTTCAAATTCTTTGAGAGATTTACCAAATCTCGACGTAACTGCCCCAGATTGACAGTGTTCTGAGTCTTTAAACTTGGAGAGATTCGTCGAATCTCAACATAACCGACTCGGATTGACGGTATTCTATACACTGAGTCTTGGAACATGGAGAGATTCATCGAATCTCGACATAACCGGCCCAGATTGACGGTGTCTTTAGTCTTCGAACTTGCCCCTGTGTATGATCATCCTTTTGAAATAATCAGCCATTTACTCATCAGAGTCATAGGTCTTAAAGGATTAAGTTCATCGCTGATGCTCGTATGCTAGCTTCTATGATGTCAAGCAATGTTAGCAAGCAGAAACAAGTTAATTCTGAAACAGATAATGCAACGTATGTTTGTCTTGAAGTTTTATTTAAAAATATTTTTGTGATTGAATTACTGATTTTATAATGTCAACGCGAACTTGAGCATAGCTCATAGGAGTCAGGAAACGATATCTCAATGAGTATGCTTTCGAAACAAACCCTGCTTCAATTAGGACTTTTAAGGGTTGTATCATGGATTGGTTCACGGTTTAAGAAACAAAGGATATAAGGCTCAAAGTTTGTTTATGCCCACCCAATCTTCGTGATATTTTACTCCATTTTTGAAAGTTACCCCGCCCCAGGTTAAGAATGAGGGTTTTTTTTATTTGTAGAAGAAAACTACTACTTCAAAGGCTCAAAAGGGTTAACGAGGGTTTATCTCCTTATATCTTCGGTGTTTAGGATTTTGAAACAATGCCTTATATCACTAGCAGAGTTTTATTCAAAAGCATACAACAAGTGATCTTGCGTTTGATTTCATCATCCTCCATTCAATTCTTTGCCAAGGTAAGAGATTGGGTAACATTGGCATTATAAAATAGAAAAAGCGCTTTTTAAAATGAGTGAAACGAATGGATTTCTTCAAGACAAACATTATTCATTGCATCAGACATTCAAAATAACACGTTCTTACACGCAAACATGCTCATAATCAACGAAATAACAACAAGATGCAAGCAAATGAATAAACAGCTTAATGATCTTGGGAGTGAGCTCTGCTCTTGATTTCACTAGCTTGGGAAGAACCTATCTCAAGTCTTCACATTCATCAGCACAACGGTGTTCCATTCATGACTGGGCTTCCTCTCTTGAAGGTCAGCACTTCATCGTTGATCATTTCTTGGACCTTTTCTTGGAAAACCTTACAATCTTCAATCGAATGCCCCAACACTCCGTCATGAAATTCACAACTGGTACCTGGATTGAACCAAGGAGGGCGAGATTTCATGGCTCTAGTCTTCCTGGGTGCCATTATTGAGTTTCGGGCAAAGTAAGACCACAATTGACTGTAAGTCATTGGGATTAGGTCGAACCAACGAGTCTTCTCTTTTGGACTATTTAGCGGTTTCTGCTGGTCCTGACGCTGATTCTGGTGATTCATGTTCTGAACTTGTCGATTCTGACGTTGGTCCTGATGAGTCAACCTTTGTCGTTTGTACAGACGTCCCTGAGGTAGTGATTGCTGGCACTGAACAGGCGCTGCAAACCGAAGTTTGTGATAAGGCATCAGAACTGGAGCTTGCAAAGTCTGAGGAGATCCCAAAAATGCATTGACCTCAACACTTCTTTCCTCTCGAGAACCTCTAATAGATTTATCTTCATTAGCTTGTCCATTCGAGACATCTTGGATCTTTCCACTTTTGAGTGCATTCTCGATGTTTACTCCGATTTCCATAATTTTGGAGAACTCTAATGGCACAACGCCTATCATTCTGACATAATAAGAGTTTGACAGTGTTTTTAGAAACATCTTGGCCAGCTCCTTCTCTTGAAGTGGTGGCTGAACTTGGGCTGCTAGTTCTTTCCACCGTTGTGCATATTCCCTGAAGGACTCATTGTCTTTCTGACTCATGTTCATCAATTGGTCACTGTCTGGAGCCATGTCCAAATTGTAATTGTATTGCTTTACAAAAGCGTTAGCTAAGTCTTCCCAAGACTGAATATGATTCCTTTCTAGCTTCGTATACCACATCAAGGATGCCCCACTCAAACTTTCTTGAAAGCAGTGAATCATCAGCTTGTCATCGTTAACATAAGTAGTCATCTTTCGACAAAACATCGTCAAATGGTACCTTGGACAACTAACACCCTTGTATACTTCAAAGACAGGCATTTTGAACTTCGGGGGAAAAACCACGCCCGGAACTAGACACAAGTCGGGAGCTTTAAGACCAGACGCGTTAGGTCCTTTCAACATCTTCAATTGTTCTTGGAGGTCACGAAATCCCTTTTCAATTTCTCCCAATCTAGGATCATTCACATTTGTCACATGACGGACGTTCTGAGAATTTGGCATATACCTCAGAAAGCGGGAATCTCTTTCATTAACTTGACCAACCAGGTTATCTTGCACAGGCTGGGATCGAGTAGGAACGTTCACTTGTGGAGCATCGCCGTCAGGAGAAAAACCAAACACCGGATTAGTCATCACTCTGAAGTCTGACACGGGATCCATATTTTGCGTTCTATCCATTATCCCTAGTAACTGCTTCAAGTTCGGTACGAATGCTAAAAGATCAGCTGAGCGACACAAAGATTGGACTGAATGAGCTGAGGTAGAGAAAGGATGTATGCAAAAATGATGCAATGCTGAAGACGCAATGCGAATGCAGCAAGATTCATGGAACTCAACTATTTATAATTACCAAGGAATATCAAAAGACTCATTTTTTTTTATTAAAACGGTTACAACTATTAGTATTGGAATATTAAAAGATTGATTTATTACAAAATTGTTTACAAACGTGTCTGTACACCTTACAAGAGTCATAACGGAAAAGCTAAATAAAAGCTAATAGTGATGGATCTAAGGAGACTCTTCCAACGACCTTGTTTGACTTTTTCTTCCAATTGAGCTTCCAAGGTATCGATTTAGGACTAGAGTAACTTCTTTCCAAAATTTATCCTTTTTTAGTCATATTAGCTCAGACATTTACCGAAGGTAGTAAATGGATTCTTGTCTTGAATAAGTAACTCCATTAGCTGAGAATATTCTTCAAGAGTTGTCACCAATAGTGATGGATTGGAGTAGAGTAGATAGTACTTCCTTATCAATAAGGGCTTCCCCATATCTGGTCTTGAACCCTTCTTTGTCCGTCAATAAGGTCTCCAATCCCCTTAGATCGTCCAGGTTATGACTCTTGTAAGTGTACTTCAACGTTTTTTCTTTAATTTTTTTTTAAAAGTCCATGGTATCCTTATGATGTTTATAAACAAGACTAAGTTCCATGAATCTTTATGAAATGATGCTAATGAATGCAGGGACGCAAACACACAAAGCACAAAGCATACACAAGCAATCAAACAAACTACAAAGTCCTAGGTTTGAAAGGTTACAGCATGGAGCCAAGGTCTACCCACCCCAATAGGTGTGTACTACGGTTTCAAATGTACCTACCGAACAGGTTCTACAAAGTTCCCAGAGTCTACAACCCATCTTTCGGATATTATCGATTTTCCAGATCACTTGGTAGTCAATAATATTCTCAAGAGAATCTCGTCTGAGTGTAGCATCGCGTAGCAACTATCGCAAAAATAGACTCCCGCATAGTCCCCGCACTACACCCTAATAGGCCAAGTTGGGTTAAAGGTAACTACGGTCCCCAGTCCCGAGGGCCTTTAGATCGAAACCATATCGTCTTCACGAATGAACTCGTTGGACAAATATTTTATTCGAGAGGGCCTAGACTGAGTGGTGAAGTCTCAATTTACTTTTTCAGGAATCGACTCTCTCAAAGTATCATTGAAGTCTCACCGTTTTCCTATCTTAATTTCACTCTAGTCCGGGTGTAGGACTTTGTCTAACCACACAAGTAATAACCCAAGCAAACATAACAAATAACAAATATATAACAAAAACATAATTAAACAAGTTAGAGGGAACCCTCTTATTTTATCCCCAGTGAAGTCGCCATTTCTGTCGCGGTGAAAATTAGATACCATAGTTATTAATGAACTAGGATCACATTTTTAATGTCACCACCGGTCTTTGATTTTATCCAAGGGAAGGGAGAAAAACCGAATTCCCACAATGCAATGCAAATGCACTAAGATTCTAAGTTCGGGGGTTGGTTATACCTAGGGAAGGTGTTAGCATCCTAGATATCTGTAGTACTCTACAGGAACCTCTTGATTTATTTTATGTTATTTGTTTTTTGTTTGCTAAGGGTTTAAGGGTAGGTGATATATAATTTTTATTCCTAAGTGTGCTCGACAAGATGTCGCATCTTATGCCTACATATCCTGTTAGGAGGGAATCAGAGCACCTGTAATTCCTTATTAAGGATACTAAATGTTTTAAAGGTTTAGGAGAGGAAGATGAGTCATCATCTTAAGAAAGACCACCACACTTTTGAAAATGTTTGAATTTTATGGGGTATGGGATTGTATGTCCCTTTCTTTGAGATGATTAACATCTAATTCTCTTGTGTGGAGAATTAGGTAAGCTAAAGTTTGATTAAAAATCAAAATTGTGGGGGACTAACCTAGGAAATCTATCCTAAGTTGTCTAATAGTCTTAACTTAAGGGTGTCGATTATGAATGCAAATGATGTGCACCATGCACAATAACATGGTTATCGTGCATGGGATTTTCCCTTGGATATTTATGCGGTTAATTAATGTTATTTAGGCGAGGGTGCTAGCAAAGTGATGCTAGACTTGTGTCTTGTGACCAAAAGGTTGAATGCGATGCCCTAAGGCGATCGACTTACATGGGTAGAAAATGGGGCTGGACGTTGGATCGAGGATTTTTATAAGTTTGAAAAGGTTTGAGTAAGATATAATGCATACACAAACAAGCAGAACGAAAACAAACAAGCGGAGCGCAAAATACGTAAGATTACCTAAAGCACTATTACTAAGAACATAACTCAGAGGGCCTACTTAAGAAAATTATTTAGAAAAGAAAAGAGGTTATATTATTTATTATTTACAAGAGAATTTATTTAATTAAAAGGTTTTATTATTAAAAGTTATTCTCATTACATTTTATTAATTTTAAGAAAGGTTATTTTTATTAAAAGAGTTATATATATATATATATATATATATTTATAAAAAAAGGGTTATAATTTTATTATCTAAAAAATTAAAGTGTTATTATTTAAAACTTTTTATTTATCTAAAAGTTAAGGTTTTTATTGTTTTAAAAGATTTTCTTAAATAATAAAAGTTTTATTGCTTAAAAAAGTCTTGCTATTTAAAAGTTTACTATTTAAAAAAAATGTATTATTAAAAGTTACATTATTAAAAAGGTTGAATTATTATAAAAGTTAAATTGTTATAAAAGACAAATTATTATAAAAGGTTATATTAAAAAGTTCTTATATACTTACGTTTTTTTTTTTTTAAAAAGGAGGATTGGTTAAGTTATATATAAAGACCAAATTTTAATTATTTTAGAAAAGATTACAGATTTAAAACATTATGAATTTATTAAAAAAAAAGGTTAAATTAGTTAAGAAAACAGATTGTATTAAAATAAAACGGAGGGATTATGCGTCGCAGGGGAAAGAGGGTCTATCGTAGAGCCTCAAATCCAGATCGCTGGATCAAGGTGCGTTGAGATCTAACGCACAAGACGTGAGGGTGCACGTGTGTACGGTGTGCTTCAGTGTACGCGATAAAAAAATGGATCAAAGGGGGGTGAGGTTCAGACTCATCCCTTTCTCGTCTCTCTCAAAGTCTCTCGCTCCCTCAATCTCTCTCGTCCTCTCTCAATCTCTTCCCTCAATCTCTCTCGTTCTCTCTTCTTCGGACCCTCTCCGTCTCAGCACAACAACAAACAAGAAAAAAGAACCTAATCTACCCAAAAAACAAAACCCTAACCACTAAATCCCTAGGCCCCAATTCTCATTAATATTGAAGATTACATGTACAAAGGATCAATTCAAGGAGAGATAAAGAATGGTGCCAGAACGATTTCGAATAATTCCTCGCCCAGGTGCGTTCTCTGATGCATTGATTATGATGTTCCAAGTTGTTGATCTCCTTGCGTGTGGAGTTTCTCTGCTTTTGCGTATGTGATGCTTGTATGTGTGTATGCGACTCTGTAAACTGCTGTCGTGAATGCGTTGCAACCTGGTGTTTGTTTTTCTAGATGTGGTGCGCATGTGGTTTTGTTCTGGGTGTGATTTTGAAACAAGGACTATGAATATTCTTTCTGCTAATGTGTGTATGTATTTTGTGATACCCGTACGATTTCTTTTTGTGTTCTGAAAGGTGTCCCTTCCTTGTATGCGAGATGGAGTTATATAGGCAATAGGGATTAAAAGCTTTGATTCAAAACTTGATTGCCTAGGATCCTTGTTGATTCTATCTTGGAATCCTTGAAAATGAGCTGGCTTTGATTGCACTTAAATCGTGTTTGATTATTGTCTGTGACAGCCTATTCAAATCCTTAAAAACTTTCCTTGAATATTTGATTTTGTTTGGGAGTGTTTTGGAATTAGTTTAGGACATGTCGAATCTTGTCTTAAAACCTGATGGATGCATTTCCTTTCTCGGTTCAACGTGTTAGTGAATTGTTTTGGAATGAATTAGGCTGATACGATAATGTTATTTCTGTTTTGGCTTCCACATGTTTTGGATCTCTTTCCTTGCTCAAACGTGAATGCTTGACTGATGATTATATTTTACCATGAATACCTTTGACTTCTCTCGTTATTTGAAGATTTGATTCAAAGTATGCTTTAGAAATTCTTGAACGTCTTACCTGCAAACTGTTTAACTTGTATTGTGTTGATTTGATGAGTGTGACTTACAGGTCCTTCCTTGGTGAGTCTTTGCCAGAATCTAACCAGGATTTTTATTTGGTTTCCAGGTTCACAACGTTGTTAAAAAACACAGAGTGAGGTTTGTGAAATGCTTTGGCTAAACAACCTTGAGGCTAACCGGGTTCTCTCTACTCAGCGATCAAGATCGCAAGGGTGACTAAAGTAGTTGAAGGAAGCGGAAGTATTGTCTTAAGATTGTCGGTCGACCATGGATTGGCAACTTTTGATAAGATAAGGCCTCCTTTGAATGCTTCAATTGGAATGTTTCTTTTGTTCTTCACAAAAGCCTTAACCATTTCCATTTTTCTTCTTGCTAACAATTATCGTTCATGAACAGGGTCTGCCACGATGTGCGTCCTGCTTCCAAGAGATTTATGCGTTCCTCCTCTGAAGTGCCAATCCTATTGAAGTCGTCGTCTCTCGTTTATCACCGGTAAGAACCCAAACCTTGATTCCCGCTTACCGTAGGGAATTGATAGCTTCTGGTACACTCTTTGCAGCTTGTCCTCGATTTCTCGTTACTCTAAGTGAATTCAATTTGTATTTTCTTAAGAGTTGCAGTTGATGTAGTTTTAATAGCTTGTCAATTGTTTGTCGTAATGCTAAACATTGATGTACTAACACCTTCACTACTTTGTCAGGAAACCAAAAAACAATGGGCGTTCCTTTCGCATACTATCAAATCCGTGCAATCCCCACAAGTCTGCTGTACCTTCTCAAATTTACTAAGGTTGTACCATTTCAGAGTTTTTTCATCAAATCACTATTCATTACTTTATTTTGAAACGATCCTAAATTTTCAAAGAAAAAAAAATGTTCTAGCTGCTCATATATTTGGGGAGTTTTGCAGTTCCATGATGATGGGGGATTCTCGAGTGGTTTCTCGTGGTAGTCGCAATGTTATGCTGTTTCAATTTCGATTGCAAAGCTTGTAATATATACCTCTTGGATTCTCTTTTGTGCAGGTTTAGTAATGGGGCTTGCGAATGAGACGACATTCTTTGAGCGGCGACGGTGATTGAGTGCTATGAATTTTGAATTCGAATCCATCTCAGGTGAGTTCGACATTGGTTTCGCCTTTAGGGTCTGGATTTAATTCAGTTTTATTTTTGATGCAATTCGGTTTTGATTCGCCACTGTTTGAATTTCCATAATTAATTTCACATGGCTTCCTTAGTGTCATGGAGGCATACTGTTTCTTTTACTTGTGGATGATGGAAAGGAGAAAGAGAGTTCAGCTTTGGTTGATTCCTCATTCCTAACATGACAACAAAATTATGCAAGAGTAGATACTGCTACCAAAGGAATCTCGTGTGATTTTCTCTTCCAACCATTCCTAGTTGTTTCAACTCCTAGCTTATTGGAAAAATCACACAAGTTTCTACCATATATGATCCAATAGTGATTTATTCCTCTTGTTAAAAGCCCTTGTAACTTGAATCTTTTGGTCTTGTAATAAACTTGTAAATATTGCTTGAACACTTTGAATCTTTAAATTGGTTTAGAGCTTGTAATCTTTCAAAATTTGAGTTATATTTTGAAATTTAGATTCATGAACTTGAATTGGTAAACTGCAGTAGAAACTCAAGAATTCAAAGGATATGGCCGTTTGAATTACAACCTGTTTAGAACTTGAATTTGGGAATTAATGCCGATTTTTACCTCCTTGCATAAATTAAATTACTCTTAACTCTTGTAAACTTTCAATCTTGCAACTTTGAACTTTTTGAATTTGACATTAGCAAATTGGAAATTTATGGTGGCTTGACAAATTGCATCCATGGCCTAGATTTAAGTTTCAAATTGAAACACTTAAATAATCTTAAATCTTGAAGTCTTAAACTCATGAATTTGTAACTAGACTCGATTCCAAGTTTTCCATCCAATTTTACCATCTCAATGCATATGATTCACAAACTAAAAGCATCCCAAAACTTTTCACTTGCTAACTAAAGAATCAACTCCGCGAACAAAACTGAACTATGAAAAATCCTTAAGAGTGGGGATACCGCCTGTAGTATACCTTCCCGTGAAATTCAAACCAGTTCTCATATGGTCACACTCAACTAGTCAAAAAAACCAGTCTTTCTTAAGGGCATTTCCAAGGAGATCTCGTAGCGACTTAGGGACCAAGCAGAAAGAGGACATATTCTCGCAGGAATCTAACATAAACTTGCAAAGACCAAAGAACCTCCACAAACACACACACAGTACAGTCTTCAAGACCTTGAGCCTTCTGTTGCAGCACCTATCATCAAAAGGAAACAAACGAACAAAGTCTAGATGAAGCAGTTAGTTATGCATGAATAATTGACCTAATATGTTATGCAAGGAACAAGGCGGGGATCTTAGGGTCAAAAATTAGGGTGTGACACATATGCATTGCATTCGACATCATAGACATCATATGCATCATGTACATCCCAAAAAACCAAATCATACTTCCCCAACACTTGCATCTCCGCGCGTCAGCATTTGCATTTGCATTTCCATTCGATATGGAACATCATTACAAAATCAAGCATTCATAGTTGAGATCCAGGATCAATCTCAAGACTTCAAGACGATCTTTAGCCCAGCCAGGGGCATCTTCTTCAAATCCGTGAGCGTTCCTCACGAAGTTGTTCAACCTTTTGTTGACCAAGCTCAAGACAAGATTTCAAAGCAATCTTCAGCCCAGTCAGGGGTATCTCCTTCAAGTCCTTGGGCGTTCCCCAGTGAGTTGGTCCTTTCAACCTTTTGTTGACAAGGATGGTGTTCCTCAGTGACTTCTTTGCTTTAACCTTTTGTTGATGTCTCCAAATAAGCCTCACTCATCATATCCCCAGCAAACTTGACCTTTTGTCAATTGCCTTACTATCATCCTTTTGGTGGTAGCCGTTCATGTCATATCAACCTAACCTGTATCCTTTCGGTGTTAGTCCTCGCAAGTAGGAAGTTCCTATCATCCTTTTGGTGGTAGTAGCTTGTATTGATCCGTCATCCTTTTGGTGTCGCTGATCCGTGAACCTATGGTATGTGAATGATCCTTTTGGTGAATGACAGACTTTGTTACCGTTTTGCTTGTTATTATCCTTTTGGTAGTAGTAAGTTGTGACCTCACTTTCATCCTTTTGGTGAAGGGTCACTGTGTGCATGTGTTACTATCATCCTTTTGGTGATAGGTCTATCATCCTTTTGGTGTCAGATAGCTGTGTGTGTGCCCTATTATCCTTTTGGTAATAGCAGGCTTTGACCTCATTTTCATCCTTTTGGTGGAAGGGTCTGTGTGTGTGTGCCCTATAATCCTTTTGGTAATAGCAGGCTTTGACCTCATTTTCATCCTTTTGGTGGAAGGGTCTGTGTATGTGCCCTATTATCTTTTTGGTAGTAGCAGGCTTTGACCTCATTTTCATCCTTTTGGTGGAAGGGTCTGTGTGCGTGTGTTACTATCATCCTTTTGGTGATAGGCCTATCATCTTTTTGGTGTCAGATATCTCTGTGTGTGTGTTACTATCATTATTTTGGTGATAGGCCTGTCATCCTTTTGGTGTCAGATGCTCTTGTTATAACGACCTTCGCAAGTTATTCAGTGTCTACTCGAGGGTTGACATTGATCCATCATTCCACCTCCTAGACAATTCCTTCTTTTCAGACAAATTTTTGGTCTTCTTCATATCTAATTGTCTTCTACCTCGAAAGAACGAACGTCGTAGCAGTTCATCTTACTCGGTTTAAGCCAATTAGATAGGGGCATCTGTCATACTTTAAATTTGTCCTACCTGTGTATAATTTTCATTTGTACATCCATCCACTAACCTTTATTCAGAAAACCAAAAAAATATGTTGCCCCGTCTCGTTGTCCAAACTCAGGGTATCACAAGGTGGGTTGAAGTTCATTTATTGGTTGATCTGTCAGTAGACAAGGGTTTGGTGCTTGATCAAGGCAAGGGTATGCATGATTTCAGTGGTGTAGGTATGACCTTCTAATTAAGATCAAGTTGTCAGACTATGTCAAGTTATTAGTGCTTCGTGGTTAAAGATCATTAGAGATTGGTCAGAGTTCTGGGTAATGCAATTCATATTTTAAGTTGTGTTCCTCTGATTTCAAGGCATCCTCCTGAGCGTTTAGTTCATCATGAGATCTTAGTTCAGCAATTCAAGTTCAAGCGACAAAGTTCAAAAAATGAATTCAATGGAAGATATATTTCGATTCAGAATTCTGATTCATTTCAAATTCAAGATGGATTCAAGTTGATTTTTGGGATCAAGTCAGGTAGGACGTTTATTCAAAATAATTGCAAGCATGTCATTTTGAGATTATTACGAATTTGGTCAAAATTTAATTCAAGAATTAGTAAGAGGACTCTTTGTCCATTTCAAGTTCATGGCCATTTTTACCAAAGCTCGCATACAGGGCCAAAACTCATATTGACAAATAAATGGTGCCCAGGATAACTTTTCTACATAGTCCATGTTACAAAAACTTTACATACAGGTTGCGATAAAAATAATAAGCTTCCAAAAGGCTATGTTGCAAATAAGGTCCAAACATCACACCACGGATCCGCTCCTTCAGCTTACCCCACACAAAACTCTTCAAAATGTCACGTCCTATTACCACCTGCAAGATAAAAAAAAGAAGGTTATGCACACCAAATGGTCATCTCGCTGCAAAAAGGACTATGATATACACTTGCCAACCTTCAGCAACGTTACAAACAACCCACAGACCAATATCATGATTCTAACGCAGCATGACCCACCCACAACTTGTACAATCAAACGCAACAATAACTGCACCGAATTACAAACGACACAACAACCTTGCCTTCACCCATTGTAAAACGCAAGCATCACCACAAACGGTAAAAAAAGTGTACAACCTGCCAATACGCAGCAACCACAATGAAACGTACAAAACAATTTCAGCGAATTTCCAGCTCATTGTCTCCTCTCATTTCTTCCGCAAATACCCTTCATTCCCACCTATAAATAAACACCCTTTCTCTTCATTTTCTGGAGCTCGGAGCTGCTAACAAACCCCTACGAAAAATTCCAACTCAACCTTAAAATCCTCTTCATCACCAAACAACTTTTCCGATCCCTAATCTTCTTCAACCCTTCTATAACCTGACCTTCATTTTTTTTAAAGTTCTATTCATCCACAATCACCACCTCACCATTTTTCCAAATCTCCCGTCAACAACTGTTCACAACTCTAAACCGAAACCCTTCAAAACATTCTAATCCATAACCCAGGAATCAGAAATCAGAATCCAGAAAAGAAGATGAAGAAAGATTTAGAGAAATCGTAAACAGAACCATGACGTATAATCGAGAAGGAGTGAGCGAGAGAGAAGGAGATCGAACCTGACTCACGACGGAATCCGACGAGAAGAAGGTTGGGTTTTTCATTTGCCCGTGTGGTGTTTCATCATAATTTTGTTTTGGCTTTGAGAGGAAAATGACCATGCCTTGTTCTCGTTTGTTGATACTTGAGTTTTGTTTTATGCGTGTTGTACTTAGTTTCTTATTATCAATTTTCTTTTTATTGCCATAGCCTTGAGATGAATGGGCCGCAAGGCCCATGAGGATTCTCATTTTTGCACTCCTTTTTTTTCTCTTAATGTTTTCCTTTGTTTTTTCAATTCTCTTGTAAGATATTTCCATTTTTATTTTTAACAAGTTTAGCATTTAATTGATTCTAGCTTTTCCTTGATATTTTCATGATAATTTCACTTCCATTTTCAATTCTCTTTTATTTTTGGGCCAATGATATAACAACACTCATGATTTAGTTGATTTTCTCAAGATCGATTCGAAATCTTGATTAATATGAGGCCTATTTATTTTTCTTTTTTATCGGTCGATGAAAGTTAAAAATCATAGCTTATCGATTATCGATTTAAGATCTTGATTAAGACGAGACCGATTTTATTTTAATTTCAATTTCCTTTTCATTTCATATTCTATTTATTTATTTCTCTTCTTATCGGTCGATGAAACTCTAAAACCAAAGATTATCGATTTATCGATTTAAAATCTTGGTAAAGATGAGACCTTTCTTCCTTTTCCATCTTATTTTCGATTATATATTTTCATTTTCGATTTCTATCTTTTCTTTTCATTTTTGGTCAATGAAAGTCAAATATCGTTGATTATCGACTTCTTGATTAAATCTTGATTAAGACGAGACCACTTCGATTTATTTTCTTTTTCCATTTCATTGTCTATTATCTTCTTCTATTTTCTCATTTTCGATCGATGAAGTTTTTCTATTCGCGAATGTTGATTGTTGAAGCGATTAACCTTCATTATTTCAAATCTGTAGTGAGTGATCATCGAGATCTCTTTCTATACTTTGGGATCGTGATAGGTTACCTTCGATTAATCGACGAAAGTTTGCGATTAAGACGAGATCTTCACCTTTTCTTCTCGTGTGGCACGATTCAATTGGAGAATGATCCTCAATATCATTTCTCCATCGTGTTTTAGCACAAAGATCAAATTGCGCATCCTCCTATAGTGTGATCTTCGTCATAGATCGTGCTACGATGGCTTAGCGCTACATTGGACCCAATTCATCCGATTAACCACTAACTTTACATTTCCGTCAATATTATCTTGATTTACTTTTATGTCAATATTATATCTTGTTCATATTATCTTGATTATATTATTGTTCATATTATCTTATTATCATTGTTCATATCATATTCATACTTGTTCATTTAACCATTTTCTTTGTCTATACACCATTCAAAGCACACTAATAAATATCGAAACCCTAAAACAATAAATTGTTGGACTGTTGGTTACTATCCTTTGCTTGGAGCTTTTGTTCGACTCTTGCTCAAGGCTTAGTTTAGGACACCATGCACACACACGACTTCCTCTTGGGCTACCTTACAATGAGACCTTTTATTTCATGTCATCCCCAGTACTTTACATGTACCCCGCTCCCATTCCGATGTACGCATTCGTTGTTTCTTTGATTGTGATTTGTTTACTAGGAGCACCCCTAGGGACTAGCATAGACAACCCATTTTCAAACTAATTCTCGATTTGTCATCGAGCCATTTTCAAAACACCCCCGTAAGTCGACTGCTCATTAGCATCGCCATCAACCTCATTCACTTCATCGTGGTTTCGTTACTAGGAGCACCCCTAGGGACTAGGATCGATTCTCACACCCATTTTCATCAAACTCTCGATTCGTCGTCGAGCCATTTTCAATCAACCTCTAACCAAACTCTTTTCAAACTAACCTCTTCGCATACAAATAAACCCTTAATCCAACGTCAAGCGGATTTTCATAAATAAAACTCAAAAATGACTAACAACTATCGCAACTCTTTTCAAGGTGAAAAATGGGGGTTCAAGTCTTTGATCTCTTTTCGGTTGTTTAGGTGCGGGTTCTCTTACTCGTGTGTGAGCAATTGACACCTTTAAAACAAACCAACTCTCCTCTTTTCGTGGGCGTACCACGAACTACGACTGCTCTGATTCTTTATTCTCGTCCGAGTAAAGATACGTAGGCACAAGATTGCGATGATCTTGGCGAGTACACTTTTCCTTTTTCCCCCGTTTACGTCCACATTTTTTCTTTTTTCCACCTTTTCCACACTACCATCTTTTTCCGTCAAACCCCGTAGTCGAACTACGATTGCTCTGATTACTCATTCTCGTCCGAATGAGCATACTTAGGCACAAGATTGCGATGATCTTGCCGAGCACTCTATCTTAAAACCACCCATTTCCCCTAGCATCATTTCCTTTTATCTTACCGTTTTGCATTTATTTTTTAGAAGAAAACAAACAAGCTTAGCTAACGAGTATCGCGATTCGAATCAAGAGGTTCCCGTTGAGTACAACGGACGTGAGGGGGTGCGCGTACCTTCCCCTCACGTAACCGACTCCCGAACCCAGAATGTGGTTATGACGACCATGTTCTTATCCCTCCTTAAAGGTTTTCTCAATATATTCCTTTCCCTCTTTTGGGATAAATAAAGTTCGGTGGTGACTCTGTCGAACCGTTCCGCGCCTTTCGTGCGAGGGTCGTGTCTTCGATTAAGCGATTTTTTCGAGGTACGACAACCACCCCAGCAACTACGGCTGCTACTAAAGGCAAGGCCACCTCAACTGTGTATGGAGCAGGCCTTTTTGAAAAAGAGCTGGATGCCTTGAAGACTAGCAATCCTCGACAATAGATAAAGATCCTTCTTGGCCGTCGAGGAAGCTCATCTGATAAACTCCCAGTGCTTCGACTACCTCTGGGGATCAGCCTTCAAGCAAACCTGAGGACAATATCCTTCTGAAGATAAAAAACAAGAGCTTTAAGGGTGACCTTTTCACACTCTTACAGATGGATGATGTCACTCATATCTCTCTGAAAAATCTCCTCCAACAAGTTGACATTCACGCCATTTCTCCAGAATCTGCCAACGTCATCTTAGAGCTTGGTACTATGATTGACCAAGTCCATGGTGACCTCAAATGCCTGCCCCAAATCGAAAATGCAATTTCAACCAAAGCTGGTAGTGAGGCTGCAGCTTGGGCCTCAACCACTGACTCTGAGAATAAGGTAGCAGAATTAGAGGAAACCAAAGAGAAGAACAAGCAAGGGATCACCTCCAATGAACAAAACATTGCTTCCTGGGAGCGAAAGATCAAGAAGCTTTGAGCCAAGATCTCAAAGGCCAAAAAGCACAACGCTGAGTTGTCTGCCTTTGATGACTCTGGTGCGTCGAAAGAGCTTGAAAATGCCATCGCTTTTGCCGAGAAAGCTCAACAACTGGAGAAGGAAGCTGCACACTTAAAATCTGACAAGGCCTTATGTGAAAAGCGTCTTGACCTCTAGAAGTCGAAGTACTTGAAGATGAAGGAAAATCTCCCCTTTTAGCTTGTTACTCTCTTTGTAATTTTTAATTTGATGCTCCATGGCCCTTTGAGGCTTTTATATGTAATGGCTTTTAAGCCATTTTGGCATTCATAAATACCATTATTAGCTTTGCCCTTGTTACGTCGAATTACTCTTTAACAATTTTAATTTCTTGAAGTGCTGGTTTATATTTTTTCAAATACTTGCCATTTACTTTCAAGATTCTTTTATCCTCAGTAATTCTTCAACTTCATAGGCTCCATTAGAAAATACTTGCGTAATTTGAAACGGGCCCTCCCATTTTGGGGACCATTTTCCCAAGGCTCTAACCTTTCGATCCATAAGCAGGATTACCTTTCAAACTAAATCTCCAGGCAAAAAGGTCTTGATTCTAACCATTTTATTATAAGACTTCTCCACTCTTTTCTTTTGCTCTTCAAAAGTTCTAAAGCTTTAAGTATTTCTTCGTCCAAATCTACCAGTTCTCTAACATCATATTCCAATAAAGCTCAAAAGGAATTTCATGATGTCTCTGAATCCTAGTCGACTGGAGATAGATCTCAACAGGTAACACTGCATTGTGACCAAAAGTCAATCGAAAAAGAGTAGTGTTGGTTGCTTCCTTGGGAGAGGTTCGACATGCCCAAAGGATCTGGTCCAATGTCTTATGCCAATTTCTAGGCTTCTTTCCCACTGTTTCTTGATCAAACCAATCACCACTTTATTAGCTGCTTCGACTTAACCGTTAGCCTGAGCATAATAAGGTGTAGAGGTTAAGAGTTTAAAACCCATCTCTTTAGCAAACCCCTGCATCTTTCGACCAGTAAAGACTGATCCTTGATCTGTTGTGATCGTTTCTGGGATTCCAAACCTATAAATGATGTATTTTTGAATAAACTCGATCACATCCTCTTGATCCACATTTGGTAAAGGTATCGCTTCGATCCACTTCGTAAAGTAGTCAATCCCTACCAAAATGTATCTCTGATTCTTGGAGGATGTCGGTCGAATCTCTCCAATCAGATCCAAAGCCCAACCTCTAAAAGGCCATGGTTTGACTATGGAATGCAACTCACTTGCAGGGATATGCTGTATGCCAGCATGAACTTGACATTCTTGGCAACCCTTGGTGAATTCAATACAGTCTTTTAGCATAGTAGGCCAATACATACCTTGTCGAAACAATAGCCACTTCATCTTCTGGCCTACTTGATGTGCCCCACATGCCCCACTATGGACAGTCGAAAGGGAAAGATACGCTTCTGTTTCACTAAGACATTTAAGTAAGACTCCCTCAGGGGTCTTTTTAAACAATTCATTGCCTAGAAGGACATAACTTAAGGCTTGATACCTAACCTTTCGCTCTGTGGACGCTGTCGGGTTTTCCAAGTACTCGACTATAGGCTTCCTCCAGTCTTTATCCGTCAAGCTGTCTATTGCAAAAATCTCGAAATTTTCTTCATCAGCGTATCCAAGCTTTGTCACTTCTAGGTCTGATGGGCATAATCCAACAGACACAACTTTACCTCTAGCTTCGATTGCCTCTTGTAAATTTTCCTTCGAAACCTTATACCCAGAAGCAACCTGAGCCAAGTCATTGGCCATTTGATTCTCTAGTCGAGGTATATGTCGAATGCTTACTACTTTGAATTTCTTTAGTAGTCTGTTGTCCACTACGAAGTACATGATGAGATTTTCCTTAACACATTTGTACTCCTTTGTAATTTGCTTTATGACCAACTCTGAGTCTCCCATTATTTCGACTCGAGTTGCCCCCAATTCTAACAAAATTTCAAGTCTAGCTATTAAGGCTTCATACTCAGCCTCGTTGTTGGAACAAAGTCCTTCGACCCTGTACTTAAATTTTGTTGGAATTTTATCCGGAGAAATAATCAGCACACCTACGCCTGTGCCATCTTTGTGGCTGGAGCCATCAAAGTATAACTTCCAAGTTTCCAATTCGACATAATTCAACATGCTTTCGTTTATGGAGTGGTCGACTACAAAGTCTGCTACCACTTGTCCTTTAACTGCCTTCAGAGGCTTATACGTTAAAGAGTACTCAGTCAATGTTAGTGCCCATTTACCGATTCGACTATGCAAGATAGGTTTAGACAACATGTGCTTAATAACATCGAAATGAGACGAAACATAAACATCAACTGGCTTTATATATTGCTTCAATTTTGTACAAGAGAAATACAAGCATAGGCATAATTTTCCTATCATGCTATACCTAGTTTCTGCATCATTCAAAACTCTACTGAGGTAGTAAATGGCTCTCTCGACACCATCCTCATCCTCTTGAGCCAACATGCTCCCTATGGTTTTGTCTGATGCAGCTATGTACAATCTCTTACTCTTATTCCTACAAGGTGGTGAAAGAATTGGAGGATGACTCAGGTATTCTTTGATCTTGTCGAAGGCTTCCTGCTGCTCCTGCCCCCATTCGAACCCATCTTTATTGAATCGAAGCAATGGTGAAAAGGCCTGCATTTTTCCGCTGAGGTTCTGAAATTCTGGTATCAGACGTGTGATGTTAAGGTGTGATGTCACAACAGCACACTCTGCACAATGGACATCAATAACAGTAAAATAACACCAAGAATTGTTGACCCAGTTCGGTTACAACCAACCTACTCTGGGGGCTACCAAGCCAGGGATGGAATTCACTACTTGTAGATATAATTTACAGACTCAACAACCCGTTGGCAATCTCCTAAACTTATACTCTACTAATGACTTCCTACCTAAGAAACCACTTAGGTATGAGAACACCACTCAATCCCTTACAAACACTCAAAGAACCCACTTTGAGTACCCTTGATCTTACTTCACAGCTTCGATCAATTCAAACAACTCTCTTTGCTTCACAGCTTTAGAGAGGACAGATCACCAATTCACCCTTGAATGGTTTACTCACGATTCGTACAAATATCTAAGACACTCAGCCTCTGCTCTTGATCTTTAATCTGTACTTTTTCCTTTGGTCTTGTGCGCTTTATATAGCTCCTGAATTGGGCTTGGACTTGTCACAATATTTGATCAGATTTGTTAATTAAAACTGAATCTTCAAAACAGATTTTATCCCCAAAATCTTTTTAAATCTTCAACCTTTTAATTCTCCAACAGATCTGCAATCAAATCTCCCATGTAACAGAAAATATCTATCCCAAGATATTCTCATCCAATGAGTTAACCACTCTCCACAATTCCAGCTAATACGCGTGCCCTAATAACATATCCTGCTGTTATTAATTCTGCATGTCTGATGTTACAACATCACCTGTGTGACATCAGACATCCAACTTCAGCACTTAACTACTTAACACAGCCCAGTGTTAAGACTTCAATGTTACAACATCAACACCTTGACATCAACATTGAATAACCTTTGTTTTACCAAAATTCCAGCCAATCCAGGAACTATCAATCTCCCCCTTTGGCTAATTTTGGCTAAAACAATCTCTGCACTCTGCAAACAACTTCTGCACTCTGCACCTTCAGAGATTTCAGCAGCGGAATAATCTTCAATCAATTTGCAACTCATTAGTAGCAGTTTGATACTCTTCAAAGTCTTCATCACTTGATCTGCTGCAGCACCATCTTCATTATTGACAACATCCAATTGGTGCTCCCTCTCTAAAACATGAACCAACATCACAGCTGTTCAGTAGTGCAACAATTTACTCCCCCTAGATGTCTGCTTGGCTGCACTCTCCACATGTCATGATATCTTCAAGACTCCCCCTTAATAACTGTATCACCACTTTTCAACTAAACACCTTTTAGCAGCATCAATCTATCTCCCCCTTAATTTCTGCATCACATTAGCAGCATATGGCACTAATCCTCTTGACTATCTTGGCTAACTTCTCCCCCTTTTTAGCCATAATTAGGCAAGCTTCTATAAGAAGCCCTATTAACTATAGTCAGTATACCCTAGCTCTCATTGTTAGCCTCTCAGTTAGTAAACAGGCAAAACAAATCATAGAAGGAAACTAAAAACATAAACAGTGCATAAACCAGCACAATATTCAAAATACAAAACCAGCATAGCAAAAAAACTAAAACTACTAAAACTACTATAACAGGTAAGAGACGATAAGCTAGTCTTCTTCTGAGCTTGCTTCATCAGCACTATCTTGTCCTTCATCTTCAGTATGATCATCTTGATCCAAACTTTGAATCATCTTCTCAATCTTTATTTTCCTGTCAGTGCTGGTCTTAATAACCATATCAAGATCCTTGCAGGTTGCCCTTAATTCTTGAATCAGCTCAGATTTTGAACTGACCTTCTTAATCCCAGAACTTGATGTTGTAACAATGTCTGGAACATGACTCCCAGCAAACAGTTTGGGATGCAAGGATAAAGCTGATTTCCTCTTACATGCTGTGTCTGAACTTGTTAAGATGCCTGGATGTTGTTTCATCATAACTCCACAGATGAGCGAAGGAAATGCTATAGGCAGTTTGATAGCATTAGTGGTGGCATGTCTCACAGTCTGCTCAAACACATATGCTCCATAGTCAAACTTCTTCTTAGTACCCACAGCATAAATAAACCTTCCTAGTCCCACAGCTGTTGTGGTTTTATGATTGGTAGGCACCCAATTTGCGGCTCCAATTCTGTGTAAGACAGCATACTTAACACTGAGTTTGCTAGTTGGCAGTTTCCCTTTCAAGGGCCACACCTTCACTTGACCAGCAGTTATTTCCTTGCAGACATCATTGTCAGTGGCTTCTAGCTCAGCAAATACTTCATCTTTTCTTCCTAGATATTTGTTTATAACTTCAGGAGAGAAATCAACACATTTTCCTCTCACAAACACTTTCATGTAGTCCACACTGCTTTTGTCTGAAATCTTCACAAGAATATTTACCACAAATTCCTTAACCAGGCTGTCATAGCACTCGGAGAACCCATGAACCATCTTCATCAGACCAGCAGCCTTAATCACCTCTATGATTTCTTTGATCTCCATAATTTCTTTCCCAATCTCTCTCTCAAGAGTGAGTCTTCTTTGACAGATGAACTTCCACATCGACGCACTGCTTGCATAATGGAATGAAATGTTATCAACCGGAACCTCAGGGATCTTGTCAGCAATTCTCTTCAATATTGTCTTTCTGACAGGAGTGATGTCTTGCACATCATCCTCAACATCATACTCTGATTCGGATTCTTCCATTAGCTTCCTTTTTCTGGGATTCACATTTGAACTTGTTAACTTTGAGTGACCTTTCAGCATCCTGATGTCATAGTCTGATGTTATGACATCACCATCATTAGTTGAATCTCCTTCAAGAGAGATCCACTGATAACAGTTGTCTTTGGTTCTGGTACCCTTCATAATAACCTGATTATGTTCATCAGAAACCACACACCCATCCTTAGTGTAGTTTACCCTGTAACCTTCATCACACAACTGGCTTATGCTGATCAAATTTGCACTTAAGCCATTGACAAACATAACATTGTCAAGTTCAAGTCTACCATCACCTTGCACTTTCCCAACTCCTGCAACAACACCTTTTCCTCCATTGCCAAATATGACTTCATGAGAGGGACAAGGTCTAAGATCATAAAACATGGATCTACATCCAGACATGTGCTTGGAACACCCACTGTCAAAATACCATGTTCCTTCTTTAGCCTCTTTGTTATCCAAGTGAGCCAATAAGCACTTCACCTTCTCCTTAGGTACCCATTGTTTAACAATTTTGGGTCTGTGCTCTCTCCATCTGTTTTGAGGCTGAGGGTATCCATGCAGCTTGTAGCAAGAGTACTGCATATGTCCAAATCTTCCACAATAATAGCATCTCACCCTTTCATCTCTAAATCTTCTGCCATGATGAGATTGCCTATGCTGCCATCCATGATGTGGTCTCCTCATACCATAACTGCCCTGCCATCTATTCTGTTGATATCTTCTCCCATAAGTAGGCTGAGAATGCTGTTTCCTAGATTGTCTCCCATGATGGTGTGGCTTTCTTCTTCCATATACATAAGGAACAACATTGGTGTATCCATACCCATAACCATACCAGTTGTCCTGATGTTGAGACATCTAATGAGACATGTGCTGTTTGAACTGAGCAGCTTGCATGCTCTCATGGTATTGTGGGGGCATATACTGACTAGCTCCCTGTGGCTGCTTTCTCTTCTGATAGGGACCAGTCTTCTTCTCAATCTTCTTAGGTTTGGAAACATCAGCTTTCTTAGGGGTAGGATCCTGCTTCTTTGGCTGATGTTGAGATGAAAGTTGTGACACTTCCTTCTTTGAACCTGAAGTGCTTCCTTCTAAAGTTCCCTTGTCCTCAGCCACATAACCTATCCCAGCTTTGTCTCCAGCAGCTTTTTCTGACTGAAGGATATTGTCGAGTGTGTCTGTACCACAGCTCAGCATCCTAACAGACTTGGTCATTTGATCAAGGTGAGCTCTAACTAGCACCACTTCATTTTCAAGACCAGTCTTTTCATTCTCTAGCTGAGCAATCTGTTGCTTGTGGCACTTGTTTTCTTGACAAATCTCAGCACTCTTTAAACACAGCTCTTGATAGGTAGATGCCAACTCCTCATAAGTTACTTCTCCATCACTAGAATCATCATCAGAAACAACAGCTCCTGTTAAAGCTCTCACATGCTTTGCTGACTCGCCTTCACTTTCACTATCAGAGTCAGACCAGGAAACTGTCATGCCCTTCTTCTGCTTTTTCAAGAAGGTGGGACATTTTTTCTTGACATGTCCATACCCTTCACACTCAAAGCACTGCACTCCTTTATCTTGGGCAGTTTTCTCTTCATCCTTCTTGCTGGTGTCAGAAGTCATGTTCTTGACATTAGGCCTGGAGTTATTATTCATTCTCTTGAATACTTTGGTGAACTGTCTTCCCAACATCACTATGGCCTGAGACAGATCCTCCTGGGATTAAGATTTCTTCCCTTTCTCTTCTTCACCATTTGTCACCAGGGCTATACTCTTTGGCTTCTTTTCAGGTTCTTCCTCATTCAACCCAAGCTCAAAGGTTTGAAGAGATCCAATGAGCTCATCAACTCTCATCTTGCTGATATCTTGTGATTCTTCAATGGCAGTAACCTTCATCTTATACTTCTTAGGTAGGGACCTAAGGAACTTCCTCACAAGCTTTTCATCTGACATCTTCTCTCCAAGAGCACTAGATGCATTGGCCAGCTCAAGAACACTCATGTGGAAATCATGAATAGTCTCATCTTCCTTCATCTTCAGGCTTTCAAATTTTGATGTTAAAATCTGAAGTCTTGACATCTTGACTCTAGATGTTCCTTCATGAGTAGCCAGCAAGATATCCCATGCTTCTTTAGCAACTTCACAGGTATTGATTAACCTGAAGATGTTCTTATCCACTCCATTGAAGATAGCATTCAGAGCTTTGAAATTTCCAAGGGCAAGCTCATCTTCCTCCTTGGTCCACTCTTCTTCAGGCTTTAGCTTAGAGGTGTCTTCTTTGCCAGCATCATCCTTCTCACACATGACAGGTGCTTTCCACTCTTTAATAACAGCCTTCCAAGCCCTACTGTCCAAGGATTTTAAGAAGGTGGTCATCCTTGGCTTCCAATAGTCATAATTGGATCCATCCAAAATAGGGAGTCTGTTGACGAATCCTCCAACTTCTTTGTCCATCTTTACACCAGAAAGTAACTTCCCTAGACCTCACCTAGAGACAGACAGGATGCCTGCTCTGATACCAATTGAAATTCTGGTATCTGATGCCTGCTCTGTTCGATCAATTCAAACAACTCTCTTTGCTTCACAGCTTTAGAGAGGACAGATCACCAATTCACCCTTGAATGGTTTACTCACGATTCGTACAAATATCTAAGACACTCAGCCTCTGCTCTTGATCTTCAATCTGTACTTTTTCCTTTGGTCTTGTGCGCTTTATATAGCTCCTGAATTGGGCTTGGACTTGTCACAATATTTGATCAGATTTGTTAATTAAAACTGAATCTTCAAAACAGATTTTATCCCCAAAATCTTTTTAAATCTTCAACCTTTTAATTCTCCAACAGATCTGCAATCAAATCTCCCATGTAACAGAAAATATCTATCCCAAGATATTCTCATCCAATGAGTTAACCACTCTCCACAATTCCAGCTAATACGCGTGCTCTAATAACATATCCTGCTGTTATTAATTCTGCATGTCTGATGTTACAACATCACCTGTGTGACATCAGACATCCAACTTCAGCACTTAACTACTTAACACAGCCCAGTGTTAAGACTTCAATGTTACAACATCAGCACCTTGACATCAACATTGAATAACCTTTGTTTTACCAAAATTCCAGCCAATGCAGGAACTATCAGGTTCGATATGAATCTTCTCAAGAAATTGATCTTCCCCAGCAGTGATTGCAGCTCCTTTTTTGTTGATGGCGCTTTTGCTTCCATTATGGCCTTGGTCTTATTCTGGTTGATCTCGATCCCCTTTTTATGGACCATAAGCCTAGAAAATCCCCTGCCTGCACACAAAACACACATTTAAGAGGATTCATTTTAAGACCATGTCTTCTCATCCTTTCAAAGGAGTGTCGAAGATGGTCTAAGTGACTCTTCCCTGAAACAAACTTAACCACAATATCATCAATATCTATTTGCATAAAAGTCTCTATATAATCATGGAAGATTGAGTTCATTGCTCGTTGATATGTTGCCCTAACATTTTTGATGCCAAAAGGCATTACTACCCATTCGTAGGTGCCTAAGGCTCCAGGACACCGAAAAGCTATTTTGGGGACGTCGTCTTCAGCAATGAATATTTGGTTATAACCAGAATACCCATCTAACATACTGAGATACTCGTGTCCTGCGGCGGAATCGACTAGCATTTCTCCCACAAGCATAGAATACTCATCCTTAGGAGTTGCAGAATTTAAATCTCTAAAGTCTATGCAAACTCTTAAGGAACCATTCTTTTTAATAACAGGTGCAATGTTAGCTAGCCATTCGACATACCTGGCAGTGCGGATGAATTTGCATCGAAGGAGTCTTTCAACTTCTTCCTTTATCTTTGAGAGAATTTCTGGGGCAAACCGTCTTGGATTCTATTTGACTGGCTTGATCGACAACTTATGTTCGACCAACTCCCTACTCAAACCAGGCATCTCATCATAGTCCCAGGCGAAACAGTCTTTAAACTCCTGTAACAGCTGGGTAACTCCGACCTTAAGTTGTGGGTCAAGATTAGCACTAACATATGTTGGCCTTTTAATTACCCCTTCTCCTAGGTCGATTTCTTCGAACGGATCTTGGGCTAGCATCTTAATGTTATTTGCCAGCGGATCCTTTTCGAATCCCAAAGGCTCATCATCATAAATGGCATTAAGCCTCTGGCCTTGCTCTACACCCTGAACCTTATCAGGTGGCTCTGGGTCGAAGTCCTTACCAGGACCTTCTTGGTGGAATTCAGGATTGGCTTCGACAGCCATATATTCGTTAGCAGCCTCCAAAGCCGCTTGTAGTTTGGTTTTAGCCACGTAGGCCGGAATTCTTCTCAATGCTTTGAACTCAGTCATTATCACTGAATTCACTTCCCCACCCAGTGGGGTCTACTGCAGGCTCGCCAAGGTAAGGAAGTCTTTCCCCTGGCACCTCCTTATCCCAACGGAACCCATCGACGAGATGCAAGTACAATGAGCAAAATGTCTCGTCATTTGGGACAAACTCAAAATCTACTGGGCCACAGGGGGCAATGTGAGCCAAATGTTTGTCAAACTGGCGTCTGTCGACATGATTTATTGGTGCCTTAAAATACCCCTGGTCAGCTTCAATGTTTTCGACTATGCCGTCTGGCCTCCAGATGGTGATGCGTTGATGCATCAAAGATGGCACTGCACCGATGCCATGTATCCACTCTCGTCCTAAGAGCAGATTGTAGTTGGCTTTTGTTTCTACTATTATGAAGACAGTAGGCCTAGTTATTGTCCCCACTGTTAAGTCAACTTGTATCACACCCAGTGTAGAGCCAACTTTTCCTTTATAATTTAAAAGAACCATATTATGTGGCTTAGTATCAGTATCATACTTGCCAATCTTGTTCAATAAGAAATGTGGCATCAAGTTTACTGTTGCGCCACAATCAACTAAAATTTTATTTATTGGTACATTCTCCACTTTTCTGGTAATGTAGAGGGGCTTTAGGTGGCTTTTCATTGCCTCACTAGGTCGCTCGAAGAAGGTGTTCTGCTCTTCAACACACCCATTATTCATAATATAGTAGCACACATGCTTGTGTGCTGCCATTTCTGCTTCAGTGCAGGCATCCAAATCTTCGACTTCTGTAATCTGGCCGAACTCCCTTGGCATTACAAACACCACATTGACTATGATGTCGAGAGAAGCATCAGACTCAGAGTCGAAGTTGTCTGTCATTTCGTCATCATCTTCGACAGTCTTTTCACGTTCGTCCTCTTGAGAGGAAAACAATTTTCGCCCCACGGGCACTTTTTCAGCAGTCTTCATTTGATTCCCTCCATTATTGTAAGTAAGGATATTAGTACTGGACTCTCCTTGATCCTTCGACTGGGCCTCCCTGAGAGCCTTCCTTCGACATTGCTCTCTCCTCCATTGAGATCGCGACATCGGGTTCTTCCCCTTATAGTTTTCAGAGACATACGCCAATTTGTTGGAAGTCTAAAACTCCTTTCGATATTTTATTGAAGAGCCTCTGCCCACGTCAAACTTCTACCATTTTTTTTGACTTTTTTCCTTTCCTTCGACAGGTTTCATCCAGCTCCCTATTGGTGCATTGCTTGTTGGTTTGAAGGTACTGGGTCTGGCCCCTGGGAACTGTGTTTTTCCTCCTACTTGTTTTGAAGAGGACCTTCTAGGGTCGAAACCCCTTTGACCATGAGATGTTCTCTACTCCCTTCTTTCTTTAGCCTTCCTAATCCCTTCAAGATTGTGAGCAGCCTTTTGATCGAAGATTGCACTGCATCTGGGGCATAACATGATACCTGATCCTTTCTTTTGGCAGCGGTGAAGGAATTCAATGATAGTCTCATCCTGTTTTGGATACGCCACTTTGTTACGCTCCTCTTGGCAGCTTGCTTCGTCAACCTCCATGATCTTATGTTGTGTAATCTCGACCATATTTATGTCCATGTCGACATCAACACCAAGATTCAAATTACAGAAGTCTACATCAAGGCCTTCAGCAGCCTTATCCATTTTAATGAAACTCTCAGCAGTTTCTTTGGTAACCAGCATCATGTTGGAACTCTCAGTGATCCCATCATTTAAGCCCTCAGTGGCTTCGTCGAAGCTATCAACGGTCTCGCTCATGAGTTTTTCCACAGCATAAATGTCAAGGTCTTTAGTAACCTTGGCGAACACATCATTATTGGTGAAATCTTCAGTAATTTCCACCATGTTGACTGAACAGTCGAAGTCATCAGCCACCTCAACCACATGTACCTCTGGCTCAGCATAACGGGCTTCCGCTGTTTGTAATGGGTCGGAGTCAATTTTCATCTGACCTTTGCTCTTCTCTCCGAATTTCAGCCTGCCCTCCTGAATAGCATTTTGCACCAGATCCCTGAAAAGAAAACACTAAGAAGTTTTATGACCCAGAAAATTATGGTACTTACAAAATCCTCTCTTTTTTATTTGTTCTAAAAGTGTCATTTTAGCGCCAGGAGGCACTATCATCTGCCCATCTTTTACTAACAAATCAAAAATTTCGTCACATTTAGTGATATCGAAAGTGTATGTTTTCTTGGGAAACTTATCATTCTTTTCAGATTCGACAGAATTTTTTCCAGTCGAAGGGGCTAACATTTTACAAGCATACGAAGGACCTTGCTTTAACTCAGCAACGTCCACCTCACTCTCGTCGAAATATAATGGTTCGTCATATAAACCTTCGACATCCTCATTATATTCCACATAAGCTACCTTTTTACCCTTATTAAACTTAGCCTTTTCGTCTTTCAGACGTTCTAACTGTCGAACCCTATCAGTCAGTTGGGCCATATCTCTCAGATACTGGGTATCCAATTTCTTTATAATAGAGTAATCAAGGCCACCAGCGACCATTTCGACTAACTCATGCTCTGACACTTGAGTAAAACACCTAGCCTTAAGTAATCGAAACCTGTTTAGGTAATCGTCTATTGGCTCAGTAAACTTTCGCTTTATGCTAGCCAACTCCTTTAAACTAATCTTAGTTTGCCCCATATAGAATTCTTCATGGAACAAACGCTCTAACTGGGTCCAATTACAGATTGAGTTAGAAGGTCGGGTTGTAAACCAAGTAAAAGCATTTTTGGTGAGAGAACTTGGGAAATATTTTACCCTAAGACTTTCGTCATTTACAATCTCTCCAGCCTCAATCATATACCAGGCTACGTGTTCGACAGTAGATTCAGTTGTATCTCCTGAGAACTTAGTAAACTTTGGGACCTTCGTCTTAGGAGGTAATTCTGATTGTAGAATATAATCCACTATGGGTGATGTATAGTTTGGCCTAGTAAAGCCAAAATTTACCCCATTTCGAGCCATTGTTCTTTCGACCATGGCTGCTAGGTTGTTATCTGCTGCTATGTTGTTACGTCGAACCGGTTGTACAACATGGTCAGCATCTTGGTTTCTATTTACTATCACTACCCCTTGTTCCCCTTCTTCAGGAATTGGCACTTGGTTCCTTGGTGTTTCGACTCTGGGGAGTTCGACTCTAGGAGGTTCTAGGTTCGCCTCAGGTATAGTCCCTAGGTTCCGCCGCAGGATATTCTCCACCACGGCCGCACCTCGCATAGGGGCTGGTACCCCCATAAATTCTGCCATGTGCGCCAATTGCGCTGCTAATTGCTGGTTAGTTTGGGTAGTGTTCTGGATCAAGGGCTGGAAAATTTCCCCCATAGTTTGGGACAAGGTTTGTACCATTTGTAGGTTACTCTCATCCATTTGCTGTCTTAAACATGCTATAGACGTGTTTGTCAGACTAGGACCTTGAGTGGAATATCCCACACCTACACTTTGATTGTTTCGACCTATATTTATCCCAGATCCTGACCCTTGTAATGGGGAAGACATTACATTTTCTGAGAATACTGGGGGGGGGGGGTGCATTTTGGAGGCTTTGCATTATTGACGTTGGCATTCCATAAGGTGGATTCCTTGGTAATGGTTGTGAGAATCCTGGAGGGGGAAAATGCCTAAATGTCGAAGTTCCTCCGGGTGGAGTTTGGCGATTAGATGCTTGTGGCCCAACGTACTCCAAAACAGGTTGAGTGTAAGCCCTTATATATATCGACCCTGATCCTGTCATTGATGGCATTGGGTCAGACATAACAGGAGGCGGTATTGGCTCTCCTGTCGAAGGAACTGGAGGTGGTATCACGTCGTTCCTGGACACATTTTGAGGGTTAGTGATACTAGGTTGGGCATTCGAATTACTTGACTGAGGATTAGAACCACTCCCTTGAGGGTTTGGATTGTTTGGCTGACTAGTGTTCGTCGCCATTTTTCTAGTATATCTTCTCTTTGGTCTCTCTTCGTTTGTAGTGGCTACCTTACCACTTCTCAATAACATGCAACGAAGCTTTTTAAGAAGGAAACGATGAATGAAGATTTTCAAAATTTAGGAAGATCTTTATCAAGTTAGCACTGTCCCACTGGGCATGCCAATTTGTTTACCGTGAAAATTGGTAAACAACCGCTGATCTTCCAAATCTAACTTCGGTGTCTCACAGGATCGATTAGATTAATCCTAGGACATGTGCTAACAATTAATCTAAGGTAAATTCTGAAAAGATGAATACTTCGACAATACTCATAAAGAAAAGTTCGTTGAAAACACAATCTAAACAACGTTTTAAAGTGTTAAGTTAAAAGGCTAAAAATGTAAAAGAGAAGGTCGAAGGCGTGCAGTAAAGGTTGAAAATATGAAAAGTGCAGAAACATAACTTGTGTTAAATAAAAGATAAAAACTTAACGAAAGATTGAAGTAAATTGCATTGAAGGATAAATGGTGTTTACATCACGTACATTCTCACAAGACTCTTTTCTCAACACGCGGATACTTTGAGTAAATTTGGAGTTACTTGTACAAAGTGAACATCACACACCCCCATTGTTAGAACCCCTATTTATAATACTAAAACTAACTGCTATAAACTGCCTGAAATAATCAACAAACGACAAGTGTCGCACTGCATGCTTCCATTGCTTGGATACACGCCACTTGTCTTTCTTCAAGAGCGAACCAAAGTAACTACTCCCTCCTTTATTTGAATTTGAATTTCCCAACGTCAGACATTAACAGTGTTGTCGGTCGAAGGTGACCTCCTCAAATCTTAGAAATATTCTCTAAGTCCCAAAAGCATCCTCTCTTCTTGTGAGCATCTTCGACTGAAACCCTATCATACAGATCCCGTCGAAAGCCTCTTTAAACCTCTTCAAGAGTTTAATATTCCCATCAATACTTCCAACTTCATATAGGCGTCGAATTTATGAGCTAACAGAATCTTCTTCTGATTCTTCTGAGTTCTCCTCTGTTTGGTAAGCCTTTGTCTTTTCAGACTTAGACTTCAGAGCAACAGACTTACCTCTTTTCTGAGGTTCATCTTCTTGAACTTCTATCTCATGACTTCTTAAAGAACTAATCAGTTCCTCAAGACTTGTGTTGTTCAGATCTTTTGCCATTTTCAAAGCAGTTACCATTGGTCTCCATTTTACGGGTAGACTCCTGATAATCTTCTTGACATGATCAGTAGTAGAATAACCATTATCCAGAACTCTGAGTCCTGCAACAAGCATCTGGAATCTTGAAAACATAGTTTCCACAGATTCGCCGTCTTCCATTCTGAAGGCCTCATACTTATGGATTAGAGCCAGAGCTTTTGTCTCCTTGACTTGAGCGTTGCCTTCATGAGTCATCTGAAGAGAGTCAAAGATAAATTTTGCAGTTTCTCTATTTGTAATCTTTTCATACTTTGTGTATGAAATAACATTTAGCAGAATCGTTCTCGCTCTATGATGATTCTTGTAGGGTTTCTTTTGAGCCTCTGTAAATGAGCTTCTGGCAATCTTTTTGCCTTCAGCATCTACTGGATGTTTGTATCCATCAACTACCAAATCCCATAGATCCAAATCAAATCCCAGAAAGTAACTTTCGATTCTGTCTTTCCAATAGTCAAATTTCTCGCCATAAAAGATAGGAGGTTTTGCATAATATAAGTCTCTTTCATTATTATCAGAAGTGACATGAGAAGTACCAGCTGGGGTAGCCATTGTTTTTCACACTTTGGATCGGTACTGAACACTGTTAGGTGCTTGATAAAAATTCAACCTTTTTATCTACTCAGAATCGGAGCTCTGATGCCAATTGAAGGTGTGAAAAACACAAGAAAGGGGGGGGGGGGTTGAATTGGGTTTTTAAAATGAAAATTATTTTCTAAAAATAATCCCCTTTACAAGTAGACTTCACTTCTTGATAATAAAGCAAGAAAAACTGAAAAGAAAGAACTCAGTATGTTTATACTAGTTCACTTGAGAAATCCTCAAGCTAGTCTAGTCTGCCCGCCAAGGTGATTTTGCCTCTCTCAAACGAGGACTTAATCCACTATAACCAAACTGATTACAACTGCACTAGCAAACTGCTGGTGACTAACAACAACCTCTAAAACACACTAGTCCTAGACTTCTTAAGAATTCTGACCCAACCGGTCTCTTAAAGAATACAACGCACAAGCCAACTGCAAGTGACTAACAACACTAAAACACACTGTCTTAGTCTTCCTAAAAATTCTGACCTACCTGGTGCTTTAGGGAACACAAACAACTGTTTGTTACAAAGGTTTGTTTGCAATAATGATGCTTCTACACAAGCTGACGAGTAAACAGAATTTAAGAACAATATTGACTTAAGAATGACATTAACAATATAACGTATGAATAGTGAAAATTGAGGTCACCATTCTTGAAGTCTTCACGCCTTTATATAGCCATGTATAATGTGGCAGTTGAAGGATATTTCTGACAATTTAGAATTATGGCGGCTTGAAGGATCGTGGGAGACAAATAGTACATTTGCATCAGTCCTATCCGGAGTGGAGCAGTGTGTCCTTGTACTGTTGTACTATTGTACCGTTTCTTAGTCTTCTCAACTTCCTGACTTCAGAGGCTTCTGAGAGCATGAGTTAGAAAAAGGGAAAACGTAACTTGGGTCTTAAGAGCTTCAAGTCTTCAGAGTCTGCAGAGCTACATCTTCAGAGTCTTCAGCACTTGGTCTTCAGAACCCGTTGTCTTCACAATCATAAGTCTTCAGCATCTGGACTTGTTCATCAGAACTTCTGTCTTCAGATCTTCAGAACTTGTTTTCTTAAGTCTTCAGCATCTGGACTTGTCCATCAGAACTTCTGTCTTCAGATCTTCAGAACTTGTTTTCTTAAGTCATTGTATCAGAGTCATGCAACTTCAGAGTCTTCAGAAGCACATGCTACTTGTAACACCCCAATTCCCATCGCGAATAAATAATACATAAATAAATCAGAGTAACTAAAAATTTATTTTTCCGACAGAAACAAGGATGCCACATTTTAAAGTAAGAAAAACACAATCCCTGCTCAATTATTTGATACATAACACATAATAGAGAAAATCATTAACGGGAAACTTTTTCCATCTAAAGGGAAAGGTCAATTATGGAATAAAGCGGAAAGATCCATAACCGACTTGTTTTACAAAATAAATCATTTTAGAAAATCAACTATATATACAAAAGTACTACAAAATACATTCAACATATATATATATATATATATATAATCGTTCCCCGACTCCCGTGCTACGTATCAGAGCAGACACCAAGACCGACAACAGAACGGAGGGCTAATCTTCACAAAAAGACCTCCAGCAACTCTAATCTGCAATGCCTCATAGAGCATTATAAAACAGCAGAAGGGTGAGAAATAACAACTAAAATCAAGATTGCATAATAATATGCAAATACATGACAATTAACATGCATAGCTATTCTAACCACAAACACCACATACTAATACATATAACGTACCACATATACGTACCATATATCTATTAATCCAACAATATAGCATATATCAAGTATCCAATATACTCACATATTTGCACATAAGGCATACCAAGTCATAACATTTAGAAACACATCACACATCACATAGCATATGTCTACGCATAATACATATTATCCACAACCAATGCATTTATCACATATGCACATCAAATTACCAATGCTATCACAATCTCAACACATAACAAATCGATGCACGATTTCCACACATAATCAATCAAATCATGATTCTCCACACATAATGCATCCATTCACAATTCTCACACATAATCAATCCATGATTTATGCAAATGCACAGAGACCGACACAACGAATCTATGCAAATGCCATGCGGTACCGACTTCCAACATTTCTCATCACTAGTTCACTCAGGAACTCTGCTGGAACCATCGCTCGTTACTTAGTGTAACTCCCCGTCGGGCATACGATGTTCCCCGTCGCTCACACCCCACACGGGCACACGACGTTTATGGATCGCTCACACCCCACACGGGCACACGACCTGATCGCTCACACCCCACATGGGCATACGATCGTCTATAATCATCGCTTTCGGTCCTCTTATTTTTAAGGCGCACGATCCAATCAGATCGCTTTCAGTCCTCTTATTTTTAAGGTGCACGATGTTATAGCAGATTCCCTCTGGAACCAATCCGTGGCTCACGACGTCACAATAATGCATATCATGATGCTTGGCATACAATGACTCATGACATTCAAAATGCACACATATACACATCCACAATCATGCATATATCATCAAATACCACACATTGCATTTTCCTGCCCTTAGGCCACAACTCATCATCACAACATGTATCACGTGCATTTTCATTTCACAACAGCACACAAGTCATACAATATCCATATTAACAACAAATTGCATGATACACATCAATTACACACAATGACAACGACAAAAGTCGACAAAACAACATCATTCAAATATCATACATCCATCACCAATGCGTATCAATCATGCACAACATTTCATCACATATATTGACGCCATATAACAGCACACTAGCTATACGTTACATATCAAAAGCATATAGCATGATAACACATCATTCGCACACCAATACGACGGTAAAAATCCGACAAACCAACACTTTTTCAAAACCACAACTTAAATAAATCATCTACTGACCTCCAACCCATTTTTAATAAAAAGAATATTTCATTAGCTTTTCAACGCTTCGAACGGCGACCAAAACGGACTTACGGTTTGAAAATTATGAAGAAAACAAAATAGAAAAATATTATGTTCGCTCCAGCATTCACTAGGCGAACCCTAGCAAACCCAGAATTCTCAGCAGCGTCAATATAGGTCATATGGGACCAAAATACATCATTTTTACCACCCAAACCCTTCTAATTCATACCAGAACAACCAAAACATGTTCAGACATAATCAACGAGTATTCTACGCGGTTTATATCGAATTTCATCCGTGAAAACATCGATTTCTATCAATTGCTCCTAATTTGAATCGATAAGAAAAGTCGCGAAACAACCAAAACAATTACAACAAACAACACATATACATACACAAGCAAGATATAGTTGAAACTTCTCACCCTTACCCGATTATTCGCGCTCGAAACGGGGTTCCCGCGATTTTCCTCTTTCTCCTCTTTTCTCTCCTCTTCCTTTCCTTCCCTTCTCTTTCTTTCCTTTTTCTTTCTTTTCTCTCTTTTTCTTTCCACTTTCTATTTATATAAAATATTTAAACCCCTAAAAGACTATTTTACCCCTCAAGCTCAAATATCTCGCAAACGCTCTCAAAACGCGATAAAACATAAACAACGATGAAAAATAATATATTGTCAAATAAAAGTCAAGAATAAAATAATATAAAAACGAAACTAATTAAATCGACTCGATTAAATAAATAAGACAAAACGGGGCGTTACACTACTGTTCAGCAGAACAATACATAGCGCAGAAGCGGAACAATTCTCTTCTAATAACTTAGCCACACTATTTATCAGAAGCAGAACCTGTTTGTTAAATTCTCAAAAATAACAAACATTAGAATACCAAAATTGTTCATACAAACATACTTGTTTGTTATCATTAAAACTCAGAGGTATTATTGCAAAACCAAACCTTGTTCTAACATTGTAGTGGTTCAAGGCTTCTAATGCGGTAGAGAGTAGGCTGACCTGAAAGGTTATCACTCCAACACTCAAGTCAGTAAGAAAATAAGAAATAAAGTTTGAATAGAGAATGATTTAAATACCTCGACAAATGGCACGATTGATTCTTAAATAGAAGAGGTAGTTAGCCATTAGATCGATCTGGAAGCCGAGGAAGGGCTTCGTGAGAGAGTTTACTTGCCGGGCAAGGAAAAGAATGATACTTGTTCAACTTTTTACTATTAGTCTTTTGTCACTATTGAGCTTCCACACTTGTAGACTTTGTAAACGCCCAAAAATCTAAAATATATATAAAAATTAAAGTATTTTAAATACTAAAATTCAAAATGCTAATAAATTTTTGGGTAATATTATATTTTTTTAAGAAAAATTGAACTAAATAATATCTTTGATTACAATATTGCTTGATATTATCTTTGGTTTGATCGTGAACGTGATTAAATTTTTGAAGTGGACTAGTTAAAATATCTTAAGATAATTTTCTTCTTAATATTGTGGTTACTTTGATATTTAATCAAGATTATAATTTATAAATATTAGAATCAATTTTTAAAATAAGACTTTTTTAGTCAATTTAACAAATAAGTTTAATAATTTAATAACCTATTTTAAAATTAAAATTTATTAGTTATAGATTTACCTATATTTTCTTTTATTTACCTCATTGTTATTTGTGGATTTACTCGTGATTTCTTTTGCTTTTGAAGGAAGCTTTCAGATTATAAACATATGCTCCTGAATGAAGCTTTCGAACAACTTTCTTTTAGAGAAAAATAAATCTTTTATAAATCACAGGTAAAAATGCGGTAAATAAATATGTTAAAAAGTTTCCATATTTCTTAATTTTGTAAAGGAATAGAAAGTCAAATGTTATATAATTGACTTTAATTTTTCATTATAAAATTCACCAAATTTTTCTCTAGCCCAGAAATCATAGCGGAACATGTGTCTATACTTCAACACATTCACAACATGATCACCATTCTTTTCTGATGTGGAATATCAGACAAAACTTTAACCATAGAATATACTAAGAACTCATATATCCAGATCGAACCAAAAACTATGATATTGGTTATTGGGGAGTCCAGGGTACTAAGGAGTAACAATGAACAAAATGCTTCAAAACCATAAGAGAGAGAGAGAGAGAGAGAGAGAGAGAGAGAGAGAGCACATCTTCACTCAAAACCTTAATGTATCATGTATATGATTGCCTCTCTTATAAATCCAATGTTATACTCATTCATAGATAATGTGAGACTTAACTACTCACACTTGAAACCAACGATATCTCCTACAAGTGTATTTTTCCACATCCTATAATAGAATCCAACTCCTACATTCCCACAAAGCCGAACCAAGGTTCTGGTACCACTTGTTGGGGATGTCGAGGAAGTCAGGAGCACCAAAATGAGTCAAATGTTTCTTGACCACAAGAGTATGAGACATGATATCTCCACCCAAAGCCTTAAGGTTTTTGGTGAAGATGTGGTGAACCCCTCTTTTATGGTCCTAGAGCTTTGAATCCGCTGGTTCTTTTGTCTTCCCCGAACCGCCTAACAATTTTCTCAAGCAAAAAGTTCACAGCGAAACTTATTACTACAACTCAATACTTTCACAACACCACCATTTTTTTCTAATGTGGAAAATCAGACAATGTTGCTACCCTAAAACATACTAAGAACTTTTATTACCAAATCAGACCAAAACTTCCGATACCACTTGTCGGGGAGTTTAGGGAAGTCAGGAACAACGACATGCCCAATGCTCTAGGATCACAAGATAGGGATGCACTATATCTCCACCCAAATACTTAAGACATTAGGTATATGTGTCACCTCTCTTTTAAATCCAACATACTATTAATTCATATGATGTGAGACTTAATCACTCACACTTGAACCCAACAATCTCCCCCACAAGTGTGAGTTCACACATCCTATAACATGATCTAACACAAGATCTAGCTCCTTTTTTTCCCACCAAGATGAACTGAGACTCTAATACCAATTGGTAGTAAAATCTGACAAAGAGAAAATAAAGTACACAATTATAACACAAAGGCATAATGTAGAAACTCCAAAAAATGAAAAAAAAACTACGGTTGTTGTCATATGCAACCCCATAAATAATAATATGTAAAAATTATTATAACACACACACACACACACACACACACACACACACAGACTCTCCAAAGAAAATATTTAACTACACCTTATAAAACTATAGCATACGACTATAAGAGAAAGGAATAAAATTAAATACAAGGTTAAAATGCTTTTGACATGTGTATTTTATAATGAGGAGCTAAAGTTCATTATATAACCTTTGAATCCATCCTCCTTTACAAATTTGTACTTGCTAAAAGTACAAATGTGTGACAATCCAAATTTATACTAAGGGAAAGTGTTAGCATCCTAAGTATCTGTAGTACTATACAGGAACCTCTTGTTTATTTGTGTTATGTTATTATTGTTTGCTATTGATCGGGATGTTCTAAAGTTTTATTGCTAAGTTTGCTCGCCAAAACTTTGCAGTCTTGTGCCTACGTATCCTAATAAGGATGAAATCAGAGCAATCGTAGTTCACCTAAACAAGGGTGAGGAACTCTTGATAGTGATAAAGGTTCTAAGGGAAATGTAAGTGTTCATAACAATAACACTTACATAAAGTCTACAACTCTAACCTAAGATTAAGTTGAAAAGTTGGAAGGACTCTAGCAAGGTCCAAAAGGGGAGGTAGGTAAGGCTACGCTATCTATGACATAACGTCAACAAAAAAGATATTTCCTTTGGATTTGGGAACAAAAGGGAATGACGGATGAAGGCTAAGAAGCTCACATCACTTGGGGATAAAGTTCAAAGTATACATGAAAAAATGGGTGAACATGGACAAATATGATATTCAAGCATGATATCAATTGACATTCAACAAGCATGTATAAGTCAAAGCATTACTCAAACACGGAGAAGGTTCACAAGACTTGTATAAATCAAAGCATTACTTAAACATGGATAAAATTCAACAAGACATGAATAAGTCAAAGCATTACTTAATCATGGATAAAGGTCACAAGTTCAAACTATCACGGACAAGTCAAAGCATTACTTAATCATGAATACAATTTAAAGTTCAAACAAAACATGTATAAGTCAATGCATTACTTAAACATGGATAAAATTCAACAATACATGAATAAGTCAAAGCATTACTCAATCATGGATAAAGGTAAAGTTCAAACTAAACATGTATAAGTAAAAACATTACTTAAACATGGATAAAAGTCACAAGTTTAAACTATAATGGATAAGTCAAAGCATACTTAATCATGAATACAATTTAAAGTTCAATCAAAACATGTATAAGTCAAAGCATTACTTAAACATGGATTCAAGATACAAATTCAAACTAAACATGTATAAGTTAAAGCATTACTTAAACCTGGATTCAAGACAAAGTTCAAACTAAACATGTATAAGTCAAAACATTACTTAAACATGGATAAGGCATAACAATATCAAGAATGAATTCATGGATGAGAAATTAATGCACAATTAGGACGAGCATGAATTAGGATTTACTAACACCACCTAATCATGAACACAATTTAAGTATTCAAACAAGCATGTATAAGTCAAATCATTACTTAAACATGGATGATATTGAAAACACGGTTCAAAGCATCAAGGCAACAACAAAGGTACATGTTAAGGTTCATAGTGATCATATTCAAAGGTTAAAACATCACAAAGGCTTAAACATGATAAACATACAAGACAAAGATATTCAAACATGATATCAATACATAAATGGTAAAGATGTTCAAGCATGACATTAAAGTAAATCAAAGTGATATTCAAACATGATATCAACATACAAGACAAAGATATTCAAACATGATATCAATACATAAATGATGAAGATGATAAATGATGCAAATATTGACCAAAAGTTCCTTCAGACAGATTTAAAGGTTACTTCCATTGGTCTATGTTCAGTGCAAAAATTGACCAAAAGTTCCTTCAGACAAATTTAAAGGTAACTTCCACTGGTGGATGTTCAGTGCAAAAAATGATCAAAAGTTCCTTCAGACTGATTTAAAGGTAACTTCCACTGGTGGATGTTCAGTGCAAAAATGACCAAAAGTTCCTTCAGACAGATTTAAAGGTAACTTCCACTGGTGGATGTTCAGTGCAAAAATTGACCAAAAGTTCCTCCAGACAGATTTAAAGGTAACTTCCACTAGTGGATGTTCAGTGTAAAAATTAACCAAAATTTCCTTCAGACAGATTTAAAGGTAACTTCCACTACTGGATGTTCAGTGCAAAAATTGACCAAAAATTCCTTTAGACATATTAAAGGTAACTTCCACTGGTGGATGTTCAGTGCAAAAATTGACCATACTTGCATTTTCAATGGTACAATCACACACGTTGATGAGAAATGGAAACTAATGGATGTAAAACAACATAAACATCATAACAAACAAATTTATAGTTCAATGTGGATCAAAATATGGCATGGTTCAATGAGTTCAAGATTGTAGAGAACTTACCTCTTGAAGTATAACTTGAAACTTCACAAAAGCTGTTACAGATTTGAAATGATGGTTTGGATAACTTCCTTAGACCTCTTAGGAACCTTTTGAATTCTTGGAAACACTTGGAATCACTTCAAGCCAGCTACACCTTCTTCCTTGCAAAAAATGAGAAAAATGCAAAATGGAACTTCAAGCAAATAATGTTACAGCTGCAAACCAAGACTTGGAACAACTTAGGGGTGATTTATGGAAGGTATTTGAATGATCAAGGTGATTGGAAATGGCCAGAATAGGGACTTGCCTTGGAAAATGCAAAAAATCAACAAAACTTGAGATTTTAAGTTACTATCCAAACATTTTTAATAAAAATTTATTGCTTAAAAATTTATTCCCTAAAATATAACGCATGCCCTTTTCTTAGTCTCAATTATTATTATTATTTTTTCAATTTACACTATAACATATGAAAAGTAACCTAAATATTAATTTTTAAACTTTTCATCTCTCCATTGGAGTGAAAAAACGTGTCTACAATTTTTGAGAAACCGCCATCTTCACAACCAAGCATCGCGGAATATTTTCCCTCCTTCACTCATCTCCAAAACCCTATCGCGTGAATCTTTTCCTTCCTTCACTCATCTCTCTATTTGAAGACAAATAAAGCAAATCGAAATCCTTCCTTCATTCATCCCCTTTGTATTTGTTTATTATGATCTTATTATGGTTGCAAAGTTTGATTGTGGTTACCTGAAGGCAATGAATAAGTGTGCATGTTAGGCTCTGTTGGAAAAATGAAAGTCTGCACCAAATGTAAATGTGGTCCTTTTTAGGGCAAAACATAAGTGATTTCCAATTGCATGATTAGAATAAGCCATAAAAAAACTCTTAAAACCAAAGAGTTGTTGGAATAATATAGCAAGTGTGAGTAAGTGAGGAAATAAAATAGTCCCACACTAGATAGGAATGTGGTGACTTGAGGATTTATAAGTGGGAGAACCCACTCACCTATAACCTTAAGATTTTAGGTGGACAAGTGGTGTGTCTCTCCCAAAGGTGCCTAGTCCTACACTATGTATCAATGCTCCCTAGTGAACTCCCCCCAACAAATAGTATCAGAGCCTTTGGTTCGAGTAAAGGACCGACTTACTTGTATCGAAAGTACTCCCCACAGGTGGTGGTTAGGAGGTGTCCCGTTGAATAGTGTCAACGGCGGTACAAGGGTGAAGTTGCACAGTTGAAGCTTCCGCTTAAGGGAGAGCATTGTGGATAGACTCACACTTGAGGGGGAGTGTTAAGTATTAACAAGTGTGAGTATTGTGAATAATAGTTCCACATTGGTTAAAAATGTGGTGACTTGAGCATTTATAATTGAGAGAACCCACACACCTATCACCTTAAGGTTTTGGGTGAGTATGTGGTTTGTCTCTCACAAAGGTGTTGCTCTAGAAAAAGAAAGTCCCTCAATGTTCGATGCTCCCAAGCCTAAAACTCCTTTAACATGGTATCCAGAGCCCTGGTTCGTGAAAGGGGCCGGCTTACTTGTATCGAAATGCCCAGGAAGTGGTGTTCCGTTGAAATCGAAACGCCCAAGGAAGAGGTGTATTCGAAATACCTAATTAGAGGTGCCTTGAAAAAAGGTGTCAACGGCGGTACAAATATAAAAAAGGAGGAACATTGTGGACTCACACTTGAGGGGAAGTGTTGGAATAATATAGCAAGTGTGAGTAAGTGAGGAAATGAAATAGTCCCACACTGGATATGAATGTGGTGACTTGAGGATTTATAAGTGGAAGAACCCACTCACCTATAACCTTAAGGTTTTAGGTGGACAAGTGGTGTGTCTCTCTCAAAGGTGTCTAGTCCTACACTATGTATCAATACTCCCTAGTGAACTCCCCCAACAAGAGTTACACTTGATTTTGAATTTTGATCAACTTTTTTCTGTTGCATTTATCAATTCTAGAGTGCAATCATTTGGTGAATTTGACTATTCAACGACTGAAAAGTTTATAGTATCTCAACCAAGGATTTAAGGCTTTGTATTTGACTATACGTAGACAAATAAGGCAAATCGAAACCCTTCCTTCAATCATCCCCTTTGTATTTGTTTATTACAGTATGATCTTATTATGATTGCAAAGTTTGATTGTGGTTACCTGAAGGCAATGAATAAGTGTGCATGCTAGGCTCTGTTGGAAAAATGTAAGTCTGCACCAAATGTAAATGTGGTCCTTTTTAGGGCAAAACATATGTGATTGCCAATTGCATGATTAGAATAAGCCATCAAAAAACTCTTAAAACCAAAGAGTTACACTTGATTTTGAATTTTGATCAACTTCTTTCTGTTGCATTTATCAATTCTAGAGTGCAATCATTTGGTGAATTTGACTATTCAACGACTGAAAAGTTTATAGTATCTCAACCAAGGATTTAAGGCTTTGTATTTGACTATACGTAGACAAATAAAGCAAATCGAAACCCTTCCTTCAATCATCCCCTTTGTATTTGTTTATTACAGTATGATCTTATTATGCTCTGTTGGAAAAATGTAAGTCTGCACCAAATGTATATGTAGTCCCTTTTAGGAGAAAACATACATTTGTAACAGAAATTCAAACAAACTTAGAGATATGTGTTTGCCAATTGCATGATTAGAATAAGCCATCAAAACCCGTAACATCAAGTGACATTTGAACAAACTCTTAAAACCAATGAGTTACACTTGATTTTGATTTTTGATCAACTTCTTTCTGTTGCATTTATCAATTCTAGAGTGCAATCATTTGGTGAATTTGACTATTCAACATCTGAAAAGTTTATAGTATCTCAATCAGGGATTTAAAAAATAGTCGCGGTCATTTTAAGGCTTTGGTGATATCGGTCGTTACAGGTGTTCGTCGCAGCGTGAATTAACAGTAATTTGTTCTTTCATAATCAAACGGTGATAACGCAGCCACGGACCATTTTTTAAAACCCTGATCTCAATATTACATAACAGAAATGGAAAAACCAATGCTTCTACCTCCTTAATTTAGAATAGACGGAAGGGGTGCGACAGGAGAGGGAATAAGTTTGGTGTGGAAGGTACATGTTATGTGTGTAAGCTCATATTTATCACCACCTACTACATGTAATTTTGCAAATTCAAAGGATATATCAACATGGATTCCACTGTTACAAATGTAATTTCAGACCTCACAGTTGTAAGAGATAAAAAATAAGAGAGAATCATGAGTTGCAAGACCCGTACAGACTGTGAATCACTGAGAGCAAAGGGGCTCAAGTCCAAAGTGTCGAACTAACCCTGAAAATTCATTTTATATGAAAGTTTGATCATTAGTAGTTTCAGATACCTTGTAAACAAGCCCGCTTGTGATAAAAAATGACTGATTGAATTTTAGTTAAATGCACATTTTTCAAATCATACCATTACAAATTGCAATTGTAAAATGAAGTGTCAGATAAATCATAAAACGCTCATCTGATACGTTATGATCCTAGGGCTGTAAAACTATCGCCACTAGGGAAAATTCTCTATATATGCCCTGACAGTAAGCATGCAAAAATGATTAAGCTCTCCCACTTTGCTTTTTAGTTCTGGAGTCAGTTGTTGAAACTGCTGATCCAGAGAGCTTGTTAACCTCATAGAGCAATACAGCCAAGAACAGGAAACTGCATTCATGCAACAAACATTAGGTAAACATCAACAATGGTTTCATAAAAAATACCAATCATACAATTTTATGGTTTTTTAATAATAATAATAATAAAGTATCCACAAATAGCCATCCTGTTACTCTGCTTTAATAAAACCCTATCTTTATATACCAGACTATGATAATTATAAAATACTTTTTTTTTTTTTTATAATGTATTGTACTATTGTTTACACCATAAAGAAAATCTAGAATTAGAACCTGTTTGTTTTAACTTTACAAAAAATTAGATGCATAAAATCATTTTACCGGCAATAATAGAGGTAAAGTGCCAACACAAATTGATGTCCATATCTTCATTTATTATCAAATATTAGTTATTCTACCTGTTAGCGTAACAAATTAAAAAACAACAAATTACAAATTACCAAACGTTTCAAATACAATATATATATATATATAGGGCTGTCTTTGAGGGCGTGCAAGGCGGGCTACCGCACAGGGCCCAAAATTTTCCAAGATTAAATCGTGGCTAAAAAGGACCTCAAAAAATATTTCTTATGATTTAAACATAACAAAATTGGGCCCATATATATTTTTCTGTAGTCAAACCATGACAAACCTACGCAGGGCCTCCAAAATTTTATGACGGCCATATATATATATATATATATATATATATATAATCAAACACAAGTATATTGATAGAGAGTACTAGAGGTTAGGGGTGGAAAAACGGGCCCAGCCCGTTGGGCATGCCCGTTTTACCCGCACTTTAGTGTGGGGTGGGCCAAGGGTTTAGGCCCTCACCCTCTAATGTGTTCGCCCCGCCCCGCCCCGTTTTCTTTGCGGGCTTTTGCGGGCACAAGCATTTACATAAAATTTTGCATTTTTAGGCTTAAAAGGTAAAGTGTCTGCGGGCTTTCCCCGCCCCGCCCCGCCCCGTTTTTCTGCGGGCATTTGCGGGGCGGGCCTAAACGGGGCGGGCATGCCCGTTTGCCACCCCTACTAGAGGTACTCCACCCGATAAACAGGATCCTGTGCAAGTAACCCAACCCCAATAGAAACAATTAAAAAAACAATAGGATGTTTGAGCCAATCATAATAACAACAATAGGAAAATGTTTATTCCTAAGAGGCAACCGCATCTAAGAAAACAAAACAATTTTATCGACTATGGCATCCGGATTACTAACTTCATCGTTAAAAATAATTTGGTTTTTAGATTTCCAAATACACCAACAAGAAACAAACCAAATTATCCTGTAACAGACTTATTACATTTCTCCATTAAAGAATTCATCAAGAAGATGAAGATGGCATTCACATTCCAACAAACAAGAAACTTCCAACCAAGCGACAATTTTCCCTCAAACTATTGTAATTTTAGGACAAGAAAAGAAAATGTGGTTACTGGTTTTATCACTACTAAAGCAAAACACACAAACCTTTTTGTGGGTGTTAGAGACGATCCCCCTACTAGTTAAATTCGAACGCATCGACAACCCGTCCAACATAATCCGCCATGCAAATTTTTTTACCTTCATTGGAGATTTGGAGCACCAAATGAGATCCAGGGCATATTTGAAAACAATCTCCATGATAGGCTCAAACGACCTCCTCACAATGCCTTGACAGCATGACTTAGCTAAAAAAGTACCACAATTTCCTAAAGGCCAAATGAACCTGTAAGAAACATCATGCTGCAGCTGTATATCTTGCAGAATCTGAAATTCTTGCATAGTAGACATCAGATGTCCTAACACATGCCAAGACATTGTTCTGCATAATTATTTAAACAAGAACAGAACAACAGACTGATACCTTGAATATCAGAACTGCAGAAGCACAGATGTTTCGACATCTGTTCCAACATGTTAATCAAAACTGAACTGTAAATTGCAGAATGATAAACAACACAGAATATGATGACCCAGTTCGGTGCAACTCACCTACATCTGGGGGATACCAATCCAAGAAGAAGACTTCACTATCAGTAGAATAGTTTTATGTAAACAACCTCAGGTTTACAGTAAACACCCACACTTACCTATTACTACCCAATGAAGACTTTATCATTAGAAGTCACATCTAATTGATAAGAGAAACCCATCTCACTCCCTAAATCACAACCTGTGATTTTTTAACAGTTACTACACCATAACTGTATCATCCCTATTGAAAGACACCCCTTACAATACAAATTTCAGTCAAGCATCCTTGACTAACAAGTTAACTTGGATTTGCTTCAAAGCTTCATCCAAGAACAATACTCGATTCATTACCTACGGGTTTCTAAATCTGTACAAGTACATATGTCTACCACAATGTATCAAATCGATACAGAGGGAGACTTACAAGAAAACCTACGACTCTCAAAACCCTAAACCCTATTTTCTACTTTACAAAAGTGTTATAATAGGTTTAGTTCTTCAGTCCTAGGTCTTGGTCTTCTTTTATACTCTTCTGCTTCTTTGGGCTTCGAACCTTCTGTTTATTGACCCATTGATCCATTGCTGTAATCATTCCTTGATTCTTGCACCAGATTTAGAACCAACTATATTTGTCAAGTCTTATCAAGTCAGAATGTCAGGACATTGTCTTCGACATCTTTTTCTGCAGAATTCTACATTAAGTTTTAACCAAAATTTAGTCAAACCTCAGGAGCTTTCAATCTCCCCCTTTTGAAATTTTTTGGCTAAAACTTTAGTTTGGACAATAAGCCCAGGGTGCTCCTAACATCTCTTACCCTGAGTGGCGGTTATGATTGGAATACTGATGTGACTCCAATCAGGTTGGTGATACATTCCCCTTTTCCCATGAATCGATAATTCCTCACCTGGGGGGGAAAATTTTGCCACTGAAGCAACCAAACACCAACCTGGGTAACTCAAAACACAAGACACGACTGTGTTCATAACTCGGATCACATGACACGAAAGAAGAACTCAGAACATATGGGAAGAAACTAGAGACTCAGTCAGAATGTCAGAACATTCTGTTCAACATCCTTGCAAACCAACTACAAGGACAGACTCAGCCCTTGTACTTTTCTCCGCCTTTTTAGCCAAAAATTGACAAACATGTCCAAGACAGACCCATACCCAAACCAAGGAAACCCACAAATGAACAAACCCCATGAGAACTCAGCACAACATAAAACACAACCTGCGACAAGATGACGACCAGAATACCCTTTATATACAAGAGCGTTTCTCTTAGGATGTAACGAACCATTAGAAGTAACACATGTCCATTCAATGTGAGCATTAAAGTGCACCGGCCAAACCGTATTTGACTATTTCTTCCTTTTACCTAGGGCCATTCAAAGAATGCGCATTATCCGAAACACATGTTTAACATGCGTTCCCTAAGACAAAATTTCTCCACCATCCAAAGCCATTAAGAGTACAACCATACATTCTAGCACATGTTCTGACATCTTGTCAGACTTTGTTTAGTCCTTCTTATAACATCTCCCAGTTAGCAGCAATAACTCTCAAGATACTTGAATTCCTTCTAATTCAATCCATTGACACCAATGACGAAATTAAAATAACCTGATAAGTTCACCCAGAACTTATACCAGTAGAGTAATGTCACGACATCTCATCTGACATATCATTCTCACCAGATGCAATCTATCACAAACTATTTGAAACCACAAACAATCTTGATAATCAATCTGCACCACTGCAGCCATATATCTGAAACAGAAGTCTAACTCCCCCTGTCGTAGATAACCAGTGCTCCTTTTCCAGAAGAACACCCTAAATGAATGGAAAATATAAGACACATCTTCATGTCTTTAAGAGCGCACCCTCTGTTCAACACACCTGCTGAATACATTGACCTAATGTTTGACCCTCAAGCAAACCATGTACCACACTATTACATTTAACAGACAGTAATTCTCCCCTATCTTTCTTAAATGATGCTTCTTCAGCAAGAAACACCTCTAAATCTCCATATGATATCCCATGACAACTTCATGATACAATGAGAGTACCAGGAACGCATCCTTGTACCATAACTAACAAACTTTTGGATTGAGATCAAGGCTCAATTGATCCCTCTCGTCCAGAAACCATCTATACACCACACGAATTCCTCCTGAATTCTCATGTATAGCTCTCTTTGTTCCCTGAGATACAACCCAATTGAATCTGGAATACTTCACATTCCTCAAAGAGACACACAGGGCCCCTTAGTTTGCTAGCTCACACAGACGTTCTTCACACTTGAAGGACATCAAACACATGCTCCAGAAATCTTCAGCCCATTTTCTTCATAAGCACCAAACTGATCCACTTCTAGCATGTCACATTCACATCAGACTTCCAAGACAATCCTTTACCCATCATTATCCCGTACGATAAGATAAATACCTCTTAGACTAGATGTGAACTAAGAATCCTACTCCAAGGATAACTAACCCAGAAGATGTTCTAACATCAGTTAGGACATCTTTCACATATCATAGACACCAACCACTCTTCTGCCCAAGAGTAATTTGTTCCAAGACACTCCTCAAGAGTAATCAAATGCCACTATTTAATTATCTTGATTTCTCGAATCCACACATGAGAACTACCAAATGCTACTTTTGTTTGCCCCATCCTTCTTGAATTCAAATAGGAAACCAACCAAATGCCACTTTTTGACTGATCTCACCCTTCTTCAAAACTCCCACAAGTTACACTGATCCACCAATGAAATCTGATCTTCAAGTTACATGAACTACTTGCTCCATAGTAAGCCATCTTGGAGACACCAAGCCTTAGACATGCATGTAACATCTTCTCCATCCACAACTCCCGCAAACTGCATGAGATAGACCCTTTTGAAGCATCCATAACTTCCATTATCCTGTAGACCAACTTATCCTAAGCTGATGTGCCACATCACCAGCTGAGATTCTGATGTTAAGCATGATGTCAGAACATTCTGATACGACATCCAACTGGTGAATTCAGCTCCTCCTTCTGCCACTTAGAAGAACCTCCTCCCTTTAACAAAACAAGAGTTCCATAGACTTGATTCAATAACCAAGTTTGAGGAGACAACCTCTATCATGCTTAATCTTATCACAAGCATTCCATACAAGCTCACACCTTGATGAATATCTGCTTCACAACTCCAAAGAACTCAACGTGTCAAGTCTGATTCTTCAGATGATAAGCAGTCTTAGACTACACCATAGTTATACCAAGAAAATGCCACTTTTCCCTCAGTAGAGCAGTCTTCATGTCACAGATATTGCCACCTATCCTTGACCTCCACGATGAGCAAGATCACATGCTCCTAAGTACCTAGATCATAAATAAACTGACCCAAGTTGTGCTATCACCAGCACCATATTCTGGACAAGTCTCTTGCCAGGACACTTTCCAGATAAACATCAGATGCTTCTAGTAACAACTGAAACACACCTGCTGCACTCCAATACTCCTAGATCAGAAATAAACTGATCCAAGAACTACTCTTCAAGATTATGATGTCTTGTTCTTCATTTTCCACATCACCACTGTCTAGACCAGTTTCTTGGCAGAAAACTCTCCAGAGATCAGATGCTTCTGCTACACCACACTGAAGCAGATTCTTAGGTCAACACCTAAGAGAATTAGATCCAAAAGTTTATGCAGTACCCCTCCAATGATTCTGCATAAACCAGATGAAGAGATGTTCCAACATTGTGTTGAACATCAGCAATCTTGAACTTCACATACAAGGATAATCAATTAAATACTTTTGAATATCACAAATAGCAATTGATCTTAAATCCTTGTTCAATAACCCTGCTTCACTGTTGAAGTAATACTCCAACAGATCACTCCATAAACACTTATCAAGTATTCAATCTTTTGCAAGTATTCAAGTATTCAAGTATTCAAGTAACTAAGATTCTCTCTGAACGAACCCTATTTACCTCAACAGTTCTGAAATCTCCATTCAGATTGGATCCACCCTTAGGATTAAGAGAGATGAATCCTTCCTTGGTTTTTTGGATGGTGAAAATAAATCACCTCCACTTTCTTCAGGTTTGTGTTTCACATAAACACCCTCTAGTCAGAAGAATAACTAGAAGACTCCAGATGCTTGACTGAGACGCCTTTATGAGTGGACTTGAGAGAATTCTCAAGTATATGTGACAACTTAGCCGATCAATAATTTATCAAACTCCTAGAGCATGAACTTGATAAACCTAAACTCAACCCTCCTCTTCTTCAACTGACTTCAAACTGCACCATGGAACCAAGCTTCCAAGTACCAAGTCACCATAACAGACATCTTCAAACAACTCTCTCCAATCCATCGCTCCCGACTTTGGAATAAAAAGATGCTGATATCTTCACATAAGAGGCCGACGAGTGAGATCTTCCACCATCTGTCTTCAGTAGCAACTCCAGAACCCCATAAATTCTAGAGCTCTTCCATCAGAAACATATGCTGCGGAACCACCCAGGTGTAACGAGTGATTTTTGGATGTGGTTGCAAAGCACGATCGCTCTGGTACTACAGTTCGATTCATTTTTTATCCTATTAAAGCTGATGAAGGAAGGGAAATATATGTCTCCAACTAACCCTGCTTGCATACTGAGGTTAAACAGCGGTCTGTTAGGTTTACAGATGCTACAAAGATTCGGGGTTTCTCCTGGGTTATTTTGTTGACGAGGGGTGCTTTAAGCTATCGGTTGGGATGTTAGGACGAATGTATGAAAGTATGGGATTTTGGGTTTTTGTTTAGTGTGCTCGCTAAGATTTTTTCTTTCAATCTTATGCCTACGTATTCCCGTTTATTGAAACAGGGAAATCAGAGCGATCGTAGTTCCTCCTATTCTATGGGAGGAAATGGTTGTTTTGGTGTCTTGTTCAAAGCCCAAGACGTGAAGCGAAAGGTGGTTTGTATCTTGTTCAAAGCCCAAGATGTGAAGCTAAAGGTGATTTGTATCTTGTTCAAAGCCCAAGATATGAAGCTAAAAGTGATTTGTATCTTGTTCAAAGCCCAAGATATGAAGCTAAAAGGGTGTTGACTTTAGAGAGAATTTGTCATCTCTAAAGAGGGGGTCGTATGTCACAACTGTTTATAAAGGAGAACTACTTTAACCGGGATGTGTGAATCCGGCAATGCCATAATTTCCTTTATAGGGGATTTCCAACCTAAAGGAGAAGACTTTAACTCAGTGTAAAGCAATGCTATCTTTCCCTAGGAATTTCTCATGCTAAAAAGAGGGACAGTGGCATGGATGTAGATGATCCAGAGGCTTGCCGCTTACAGCAATTAGATGAAGGGGAAGGAGTTGTTGATGTTTGTGTACTGCGAACAAGACACATCTTTGATGCTAAAAGGTTGATTGGATCAACCAGTGGTTTTCTTATATAAAAGCCTAAGAGGAGGCTAATATGTGTCTCGTACAAAGCCCGAGAGAGAGGCTAAAAGGTTTTGACTCGACGATGAAGTCTTTTGGTATCTCGTATAAAGCCCGAGATGGAGGCTATTTGACTCGACAAGAGAGTTTTTTTTGTATCTCGTACGAAGCCCGAGATGGAGGCGAAAATTTGTTTGGCTCAATAAGAACCTTTTTGTATCTCGTATAAAGCCCGAGATGGAGGCTAAAGGGTGATTGACTCAACGAGGGAGTCTCTTTATGTGTCTCGTACAAAGCCCGAGAGAGAGGCTAAACGTTGTTTGACTCCGCTGTGGAGAATCACTGTACAAAGCCCAAGAGGAGGCTATTGTAACTGGAGAAGGATCATTATACAAAGCCTAAGAGGAGGCTATGGTTACTGTTTCAGTTGAGTGACAGGTCCAGTATGCTGATTTAAAGAGAAAATCAGTTCTTATATGAGCCACACTGTACTTGAGGATTTGATTCGAGGATCCGGGCCATTCCTGTTCTTTAAGGAATTGGGAAATCCGAAGGGTATTGAGACTGTCCGAGTCTACGGGTTTTCTTCCTATTTAACGAAGGGGTCACTTGAGAATGTCTTTGAGACTCAAGGAAATTAGACTGTCCAAGTCCAGAGTTTTATCTTTTGTACCATGCTTTGAGAAACAGTAGTAGACTCTTTGAAAGGACTGTTCTATGAAGATGACTAATTTCTGTTCCTATACCTCTGGGAGGTCGTCGGGACAATTTGTACGAAGCCCAAGAGGAGGCTGGAAACTTTTAAGAAGCCGATCGGTACTTGTACGAAGCCCAAGAGGAGGCTATTATTCCCAGAGGAAGAATCATTATACGAAGCCTAAGAGGAGGCTGTGAGTACTTCTAAGAAGCCGACGGGTCCTTGTACAACGCCCAAGAGGAGGCGGGGATGCTTTTAGGAAGCCTGTGGGTCCTTGAACAATGCCCAAGATGAGGCCGATGCTTTTAAGAAGCCGATGGGTCCCCAAACCCCGAGAAATTCAAGACAGGCTATTCACGAGGAATAGATCAAGCCATGAATGTTCGAGAATTTGGAAGAAGCTCAAGAGATGCCATTCACAGAGAAAAGATCATCTCTGGGGAGTAGAGTTTCTTGACAAGTGCTTTTAAGAAGCCTGTGGGTCCCGAAACCCCGAGAAATTCAAGACAGGCCATTCACGAGGAATAGATCAAGCCAGGAAATTTTGAGAATTTGGAAGAAACTCAAGAGATGCCATTCACGGAGAAAAGATCATCTCTGGGGAATAGAGTTTCTTTGACAACTTCTACGAGTGACAGTCTATGAAAGGGTTCACCGAGAATGCTGCCTTTCATGTGTCCATATTATTTAACCCCAAGAGCAGGGAAGACTGTGTCTGGTAATCCTATGAGGATCTAGTTTTGACTATTTAAGAGTGATCAACGGGCTTAATGCTAGACGTAGTTGTCGGGGAAACTCTAAATATCTATACTATTATTACACAGTTGATGTGAGTTTATGAAAGAAGACTTACAGCGAAACAGCCCCACAATACAGTTATAAGTATATGAAAGCGGTAAATGAAAGCGTATAAACACTTACTCGGTTGTAGAGCTTCCATACTGTTTGGTTAGTTGTTCAACAAAGAAAGATTGAAAACAACAGTATATTCAAAATCAAAGGAGAAAGTGCTTTGAAAAAGAAAGATTTGGGGCTTACAGCTCAAGGAGAGGCCTAGGGTTTTATCAGTGAACGCACTGTTTGAATTTGTACAGAGGGACTTATACAAGTAACTGAGGCCCAAAAAGGTTTTCTGTACAAAGGGATGGGTCTTACACTCTCTCAAGAGGCCCAAAAGGTTTAAAGAAAAAGAGTGGGGCTTATAACACGAGGGTAGGCCCAGTTGACTTTTCGTTAAAAATGGCGATCGCGCCGAGGTTTGCTTTTAATGCAGAGGGACTTATACAATAAGTGATGCCTAAAATGTTTTTGGTTAAAAGGGGATTGGGTCTTACACTTTATTAGAGGCCCAAAAATTTTGAATGGGTCTTATAGCTCAAGGAGAGGCCCAAAAGGTTATTTTTCAAAAGGCAACGGTCTCGCCGTTTATTTTTTACGGTATCGGGACTTATACAATACACTGAGGCCCAAAAATGATTTGGTAAAAAAAAAGGATTGGGTCTTACACTCTATTTGAGACCCAAAGTGTTTTAAAAATGATTTATGAGGGTTGAATTAATCCAAAAAACCTAATTTGTTTTCAAAAATGTGTTTTAATTGAATAAAAATTCAATTAAAATGATCAAAATTGTTTAACATAGGAAAAACAAATTGTGATCTTGGATTAATGCTTCAAAAATTAAGTATTGACCTACAAAATAATTAGAAGGCATTAAAAGTTGCAAAATCAAGGTGGAAAAAATATTTTAAATGTTAAAAACAATTAAAACATTAATTCTTTGCAAAAATATCAATTATACAAAATAAATAATATTTTTGGGATTTTTTAGGAGAATAAAATATTCTAACATTTTTGTGAATTATTACAAAAGGAATCAACTCAAAATCATTAAAACTCAGAGAGAAATTAATTTTTGAATCAATTAAATAAAATCACAAAATTCAAATATTCAAATTTTGAAAAAATGGCGCCAAGAACACCCAAGAACACGCGCGTCTTCTGGGCTTGCCCAGATTTGCATTTTCTCTCCAATCTCACTGAATACTTGATTATATCATGCAATCCACATACCAATCAACTCGTTTCAACCTCACAATCATGTCTATGGTATTTAATTTCATTTAAATTAAACATATAACAAGAAAACACGAAAAATCCTCAAGAACCCTAATTTCTGCATGAAGGCTAGGATTTTTGATACACGATTCAAACAATGCAATTAATTGAGGGGAAACATTCCATGCATGATTATGAACATATGGCCAAATTATTGTGCAGCAAAAATTGCATGAATCATAGAGTTAGAAGAGCTCATGCTTACCACTTGCAGCTGGTGATCGTGATTTGTGTTGGAGGTGTTACAACTAGGTTCCAATGATCTGGATAGCTTCCCTAGGTGCCATGGAGTGTGTATGAATGCTTGGAATGGATTGAAATGGTTTGGAGCTGAAGATGGTACCTCAACTGCAAAACTGTCAAGAACTTGAGCAATTGGCTGGTGATTTTGTGAAATCTGTGTTCCAGATGTTATGTGAGTGTTTGGATCACTTCTATATAATGTATGTGAGGTGTGTGTGGGATTGGTTTGATTGGAAAAGCTCCCAAAATCAAAACCCGATAGTGACTTGCATTAGAAGGCAAAATTGGAGTGAAAGAAGAGATTTTGAGGAAAGCATCTGTTTGATGGCTTTGGTGTACTCAAAATGATCACAATTGAGCTCTATTTATAGTAGAGCAAGTTTGTTTTGGGATCCACAGTGAATTGCAACTGCAGCAGAGGTTTGGCCAATGTTGTCCAATGGAAATCCAAGTCTCCTCTAGCCATTGACTAGAGGTTAGGGCACAGGGTTGTGCTTCCCTTGGTCTTGGATAAGTCTTGACTGAATTCAATTGAGAATGGCTCATTCCATGCCACCTTGATGCTTCCATTGAATGCTCCAATCCAAAATTGGAGTCTTGTCCCTATTTTGGCAACTCTAGGTTCAACATGCTATTTCTTGTTCCAAAGACTTTGGAGGCTTGAATCAGTGATTGTCCCCTTTAGATTCAATCCTCAGAGGTGTCCAAGTGGATAGGAGCATTTGGATTTGGCTGATTTTGGCAAATCGAGCAAAAATGCAAAATCTGCCTTGCCTTGACAGATTTCACCAAGGCAACTTGCCAATGTTGTATCTCATGACTCAAATTGAATTTGGTAATGTTCTTGGCCATTTTGGAAAGCCCTTACATGATACAAAAACTGTTTGAACATGTTTGGTTTTGATCTCTATTGAATCCAAGTGAAAAATCCCCCTACATTTGGCAAAAAGTAGGGTAAAATCTGACTTAGTGAAATTTTCACTAAGTGTTGGAACAAAGTGACTTTTCTTGATTTTGATAACTCCATAACTCAAAATCCATGAGGAATTTAGACATAGGTCAGTATGAAGCTTTTGTAGAGGGCAATGAGATCTACAAATCAAGCTTTGAATGGGGAACAATGGCCTTGTGGTTTAGGAGTTATGGTCCTCCAAAGTTGGCACATTAGTGTCACTTTTTCCATAACTTAGAAATTTTTCTAAGTTTTTATGGTTACCCCTTTTACAAGTTATCCCACTTTCTTTGATTTTTCTTGATGAATGATGATTCAAATCATACATTAACATCATTTTAGGGTTAAAAATCCATTTTGGTGAAAAATCTCAAAAAGTCAAAGTTGACTTTTGTGCACAGTTGACTTTTTATCGGATGAATTCCAAACTGTGCAATTCTTCATGAAATCATGTCCTTGACCTAAATCAAACTTGATAGACATGTTCCATGGGTGTCATAGGGTATATTGAATCATGTCTTAGGGCTTGGGAGCATGTCCTGGTCAAAAGTCAAAGTTACAGTTGACTTTCCTCGCGAAACCCTAATTATGGTGCAGATGAAATTGAGACTTGTTGCTCAAACTTCTTGGAATAATCCATTGTTCCAAATGGATCAATATGGTTCATTAGAGACCCTCAAACCCTCTCTTGAGGTCTTGGCTCATGACTTGCCCTAAAAGTCAACTTAGGGGTGAATTAGGTCAAGAAACCCTAATTCCTGATTTTTGATGAATGCATCCCCTGAGGCAAAATTGACTTGATGATTGGATCCATGAGGTTCCATGGAGTATATAAGGTTATGTTTTGGATCATTGGCTTGTGCCCAGATGAAAAATTTCCATCTGGAGGCCCTGGTCGACCAAAACCCTAATTTGGTGACACTGTCGATCTTGAGACCTGATCCACCTAGAAGGGAGCAGCCTTGTGCTTGATCCTTGAAGTGGGAGTCCTTTTGATCCATTGTGGATGTTTGAGAGGTTAGACAAGTTGAAGATCATGTCATTCCTTGATTGATCCTTTGTCTAAAGCTCCTAGAGGGCTTGAAACCCTAATTCTTGATGGTAGTGAATGCTCAACAATCCTCGAGGAGATTGATGAGGCATGAAAGTACATCCATATTGTGATGATGATTTGCACAATGATGGGAAATCTAAGTGGTCAAAATTTGGGGTATGACATATGCCCCTGAAATTTTGGTATCAGACGTGTGATGTTAAGGTGTGATGTCACAACAACACACTCTGCACAATGGACAACAATAACAGTAAAATAACACCAAGAATTATTGACCTAGTTCGGTTACAACCAACCTACTCTAGGGGCTACCAAGCCAGGGATGGAATTCACTACTTGTAGATATAATTTACAGACTCAACAACCCGTTGACAATCTCCTAAACTTATACTCTACTAATGACTTCCTACCTAAGAAACCACTTAGGTATGAGAACACCACTCAATCCCTTACAAACACTCAAAGAAACCACTTTGAGTACCCTTGATGTTACTTCACAGCTTCGATCAATCAACCACTCTCTATTGCTTCACAGCTTCTAGAGAGGACATAAACTCAACACCTATTCAAACCCTAGAATAGTGTAAATACAACTCGTACAAAATACTCAAGACACTCAGCCTATGCTCTTGATCTTCTCTCTGTATTTCTGTCACTTTTTCCTTTGGTCTTGTGCGCTTTATATAGCTCCTTGAATTGGTCTTGGACTTGCTACAATATCTCCCAGATTTGTTATTTAAAACTGAATATTAAAACAGATTTTCTCCTAAAATCTTTTTAAATCTTCAACCTTTTAAATCTCCTACAAATCTGCAGCAGATCTCCTATGTAGTAGCAAATATCTATCCCAAGATATTCGCATCCAATGAGACAGCTTGCTCTCCACAATTCCAGCTAATACACAACCCTAACAACATCACAGCCTACTGTTGTTAATTATGCAGATCTGATGTTACAACATCACCTGTGTGACATCAGACATCCAACTTCAATACTTAACTACTTAACACAGCCCAGTGTTAAGACTTCACTGTTGCAACATCAGCACCTTGACATCAACATTTAATATATTTTGTTTTACCAAAATTCCAGCCAATCCAGGAACTAACAATCTCCCCCTTTGGCTAATTTTGGCTAAAACAACCTCTGCACTCTGCAATCAACTTCTGCACTCTGCACCTTCAGAGATTTCAGCAGCGGAATAATCTTCAGAAATTTGAAACTCATTAATCAGCAGCAGTTTGACAATCTTCATAGTCTTCATCATACTTTGCATAGTCTTCATCACGTGATCTGCTACAACACCATCTTCATTATTGACAACAGCCAATTGGTGCTCCCCCTCTAAAACATGAACCAGCATCACAACTGTTCAGCGGCTCATAATGTGCAGCACTTTTTCTCGCCCTAGATGTCTGCTTGGCTGCACTCTTCAAATGTCATGATATCTTCAAAAGTTCAGTCAAAACTCCCTCTTAATGCAGCAACAAACTTTTCAACTAAACACCTTTTAGCAACATCAATCTATCTCCCTCTTAATATCTGCATCACATTAGCAGCATATGGCAATAATACTCTTGACTATCTTGGCTATTTTCTCCCCCTTTTTAGCCACAATTAGGCAAACTTCAGTTAGAAGCCCTATTAACTATAGTCAGTACACCCTAGCTCTCATTGTTAGCCTCTCAGTTAGTAAACAGGCAAAACAAATCATAGAAGGAAACATAAACAGTGCATAAACCAGCACAATATTCAAATTACAAAACCAACAAAAAAAACTACAAACTGAAACTACTATAAAAAAAAAGCAGATGGAGATTAGTCTTCATCCGAGCTTGTACCATCAGCATCTTCATCACCCTCATCTGACCTGGAATCCTCAGTGTCACCATTCCCATTGTCTTCCTCCTATTCAAAGTCTTTAATCATCTGCTCAATCTTCATTTTCCTGTCAGTGCTGGTCTTGATAACCATATCAAGATCCTTGCAGGTCGCCCTTAATTCTTTAATCAGCTCAGATTTTGTATTGACCTTCTTAATCCCAGAGCTTGATGTTGTAACAATGTCTGGAACATGACTCCCAGCAAACAGTTTGGGATGCAAAGATAAAGTTGACTCCCTCTTACATCCTACCTCTGAGCTGGTTAAGATACCAGGATGTTGATCCAAGATCATTCCACATATAAGGGAAGGGAATGATATAGGCATTTTGATGGCATTGGTGGCACCATGCTTTACTACTTGATCAAATATATAGCTTCCATAGTTGAGCTTGACCTTTTTCCCTACAGCATAGATGAACCTTCCTAATCCCACAGTTATAGTGGTTTTGTGATTAGTAGGTACCCAGTTGGCCGCACCAATTCTGTGCAATATAGCATACTTGATACTGAGTTTGCTGGCTGTTAATTTATTTTTCAGTGGCCACACCTTAACTTGAGTAGCAGTAATCTCTCTACACACTTCATTATCAGTCACCTCCAGCTCACACTCCTCTTAGTCATCTCTTCCCAGATATTTATTGACAGTACTGGGAGAGAAGTCAAGACATTGTCCCCTAACAAACACCTTCATGTAGTTCACACTTCTATTGTCAGAAATGTCTATGGGAATGTTCACAACAAATTCCTTAACAAGTCCACTATAGCACTTGGAGAATCTGGTCACAGTCTTTAGAAGTCCAGCTCCATGAATGAGGTCCATAATTTCTTTCATCTCCAAGACATCTTTTCCAAGCTCCCTTTCCAGAGCTAACCTTCTTTGGCACACAAACTTCCACAAAGATGCACTGCTCGCATAATGGAAGGATATGTTGTTCACTGGCACTTCAGGCACCTTATCAGAAATTCTCTTTAGAATGGTCTTTCTGACTGGTGTGATTTCATGGACATCTTCCTCAACTTCATCCTCAGACTCAAATTCTTCTCTAACCTTTCTCTTTTTGGAAGGTGTAACAACCTTGCTCCAAGGTTTTGTGGGACCAACAACAGTTCTCTTCTTTCCTTCAGTAGGCTTCTTGGGAGAGGATTCATTGGTCTTCCCTTTCCTTGTCTTCAGTCTCTTAGCAATACTTGGGACAACTTTTCCAATGATTTTATCATCAGATAAGTCAACCACATTGATCACATCCTTATTCTTTTCTTCCCCAACAGGTGAAGTTCCAATATCTTCCTTAACATTAGCTTCCTCCTGCACATCATCTGATTCAGGAAGAATGGTTGAGAGGGGCTCAATGTCCATGGGATTGAATGCTGAACCTTCGTCAGGCGAAACCCTAGCTCTTTCTTTTGTGGAATTCTGACACTCAGATTTCTTGGATGGAGACGCCATGACTCTTTTCAGTGAGAGTTGATTTTTGAAGTCGAAGGAGTTGATTCGTTGCGAGAGCAGAGCTTTGAAGACGCGTGATGTTGTAGTACCGGGAAAGGGGGTTCTGAGGCTAAGAGCTTGATTTGGAGTGTCAATGACTTTTTCCCTCCATAAAAACTTTCTTTTAAAACATTCACATCAGAACTTGTTAACTCTGAGTGACCTTTCAGCATCCTGATGTCATAGTCTGATGTTATAACATCAACTTGTACATCATTAGTTGAATTTCCTTCAAGAGAAATCCACTGATAGCAATTGTCTTTGGTTCTGGCACCCTTCATAACAATCTGATTATGCTCATCAGAAACCACACACTCGTGCTTAGTGTAGTTTACCTTGTAACCTTCATCACACAACTGGCTTATGCTGATCAAATTTGCACTTAAGCTACTGACAAACAGAACATTGTCAAGTTCAGGTCTACCATCACCTTGCACCTTCCCAACTCCTGCAACAACACCTTTTTCTCCATTGCCAAAAACAACTTCAAGAGAGGGACAATGACTGACTTCAGCAAACATGGATCTACATCCAGACATGTGTTTGGAACACCCACTGTCAAAATACCATGTTCCTTCTTCAAACTCTTTGTCAGCCATGTGAGCCAGTAAGCACTTCACCTTCTCCTTAGGTACCCATTGTTTAACAACTTTGGGCCTGTACTCTCTCCATCTATTTTGAGGCTGAGGGTATCCATGCAGCTTGTAACAAGAGTACTGCATATGTCCAAACCTTCCACAATAATAGCATCTCACCCTTTCATCTCTGAATCTTCTGCCATGATGAGATTGCTTAGGCTGCCATCCATAATGTGGTCTCCTCCTACCATAACTGGCCTGCCTTCTATTATGTTGATATCTTCTCCCATAAGAAGGCTGAGAATGCTGTTTCCTGGATTGTCTCCCATGATGGTGTGGCTTTCTTCTTCCATAGATATAAGGAACAGCATTGGTGTATCCATAACCATAACCATACCAGTTGTCCTGATGTTGAGACATCTGATGAGACATGTGCTGTTTGAACTGAGCAGCTTGCATGCTCTCATGGTATTGTGGGGGCATATATTGGCTAGCTCCTTGTGGCTGCTTTCTCTTCTGATAGGGACCAGTCTTCTTCTCAATCTTCTTAGGTTGTGAAACATCAGCTTTCTTAGGGGTAGGATCCTGCTTCTTTGGCTGATGTTGAGATGAAAGTTGTGACACTTCCTTCTTTGAACCTGAAGTGCTTCCTTTTGAAGTTCCCTTGTCCTCAGTCACATAACCTATCCCAGCTTTGTCTCCAGCAGCTTTTTCTGACTGAAGTATCTTGTCAAGTGTGTCTGTACCACAGCTCAGCATCCTAACAGACTTGGTCATTTGATCAAGGTGAGCTCTAACTAGCACCACTTCATTTTCCAGATCTGTCTTTTCATTCTCTAGCTGAGCAATCTGTTGCTTGTGGCACTTATTTTCTTGACAAATTTTAGCACTCTTTAAACACAGCTCTTGATAGGTAGATGCCAACTCCTCATAAGTTACTTCTCCATCACTAGAATCATCATCAGAAACCACAGCTCCTGTTAAAGCTCTCACATGCTTTGCTGACTCGCTTTCACTTTCACTATCAGAGTCAGGCCAGGAAACTGTCATGCCCTTCTTTTGCTTTTTCAAGAAGGTGGGACATTCTTTCTTGACATGTCCATACCCTTCACACTCAAAGCACTGCACTCCTTTATCTTGGGCAGTTTTCTCTTCATCCTTCTTGCTGGTGTCAGAAGTCATGTTCTTAACATTAGGCCTGGAGTTATTATTCATTCTCCTGAATACTTTGGTGAACTGTCTTCCCAACATCACTATGGCCTGAGATAGATCCTCCTGGGATTCAGATTTCTTCCCTTTCTCTTCTTCACCATTTGTCACCAGGGCTATACTCTTTGGCTTCTTTTCTGGTTCTTCCTCATTCAACCTAAGCTAAAAGGTTTGAAGAGATCCAATGAGCTCATCAACTCTCATCTTGCTGATATCTTGTGATTCTTCAATGGCAGTAACCTTTATCTTATACTTCTTAGGTAAAGACCTAAGGATCTTCCTCACAAGCTTTTCATCTGACATCTTCTCACCAAGAGCACTGGATGCATTAGCCAGCTCCAGAACATTCATGTGGAAGTCATGAATGGTCTCATCATCCTTCATCTTCAGGCTTTCAAATTTTGATGTTAAAATCTGAAGTCGTGACATCTTGACTCTAGATGTTCCTTCATGAGTAGCCTGCAAGATATCCCACGCGTCCTTAGCAACTTCACAGGTATTGATTAACCTAAAGATATTCTTATCCACTCCATTGAAGATGGCATTTAGAGCTTTGGAATTTCCAAGGGCGAGCTCATCTTCCTCCTTGGTCCATTCTTCTTCAGGCTTTAGCTTAGAGGTGCCTTCTTTATCTTTACCAGCATCGTCCTTCTCACACATGACAGGAGCTTTCCATTCTTTAATAACAGCCTTCCAAGCCCTACTGTCCAAGGATTTTAAGAAGGTGGTCATCCTTGGCTTCCAATAGTCATAATTGGATCCATCCAAAATAGGGGGTCTGTTGATGAATCCTCAAACTTCTTTGTCCATCTTTACACCAGAAAGTAACTTCCCTAGATCTCACCCAGAGACACACAGGATGCCTGCTCTGATACCAATTGAAATTCTGGTATCAGACGTGTGATGTTAAGGTGTGATGTCACAACAACACACTCTGCACAATGGACAGCAATAACAGTAAAATAACACCAAGAATTGTTGACCCAGTTCGGTTACAACCAACCTACTCTGGGGGCTACCAAGCCAGGGATGGAATTCACTACTTGTAGATATATTTTACAGACTCAACAACCCGTTGACAATCTCCTAAACATAAACTCTACTAATGACTTCCTACCTAAGAAACCACTTAGGTATGAGAACACCACTCAATCCCTTACAAACACTCAAAGAAACCACTTTGAGTACCCTTGATCTTACTTCACAGCTTCGATCAATCAACCACTCTCTATTCCTTCACAACTTCTAGAGAGGACAGAAACTCAACACCTATTCAAACCCTAGAATAGTGTAAATACAACTCGTACAAAATACTCAAGACACTCAGCCTATGCTCTTGATCTTCTCTCTGTATTTCTGTCACTTTTTCCTTTGGTCTTGTGCGCTTTATATAGCTCCTTGAATTAGTCTTGGACTTGCTACAATATCTCCCAGATTTGTTATTTAAAACTGAATATTAAAACAGATTTTCTCCTAAAATCTTTTTAAATCTTCAACCTTTTAAATCTCCTACAAATCTGCAGCAGATCTCCTATGCAGCAGCAAATATCTATCCCAAGATATTCACATCCAATGAGACAGCTTGCTCTCCACAATTCCAGCTAATACGCAACCCTAACAACATCACAGCCTGCTGTTGTTAATTCTGCAGATCTGATGTTACAACATCACCTGTGTGACATCAGACATCCAACTTCAATACTTAACTACTTAACACAGCCCAGTGTTAAGACTTCAATGTTGCAACATCAGCACCTTGACATCAACATTGAATATACTTTGTTTTACCAAAATTCCAGCCAATCCAGGAACTAACATCCCCTATTTAATCTTCTTGGACACGAAGGTGTGAATGACGAAGGTATTCGGGCATTCGGGGTGCAAGAGGATTAAATATCGGAATACCCGAAATTTTGACGGCGTCTATGAATGGTAATTCACGCATTCATCATTTTTTGCTAAGCAATGATGCTTAGAAAAGGCAACCTTCCCCTCGATCCTGGTCTTTAGCCAAGGAACTGGTCTCAGTTTCTGATTTAAACTTCCCCTCGATCCTAGTTTCCTACCAAAGAACTGGTCTTAGTTTCTGATGTAAACTTCCCCTCGATCCTGGTTTCCTACCATGGAACTGGTCTTAGTTTCTTTCGTCAATAAACTTTATTGACAAGGGACGCTATTTGTAGCGGCTTTCCTTCAAACTTCTCGCCGAATTTTCCTGGGGAGATGCCATTTGATTGGAAAAAGTTTTGATGTCAGACTTGCTGGGGAACCCAGTCGTCTGAGTTGTAGAGGTGCACAAACTTCTCTATTTAGAGACGTCATTTGTCCAATCTACTGGGGAAAACGAGTCTCTTGAGAGACTGCTTTCGTTCGGGGTCTTTACATCATACTTTTCTCGAAGATCTTCTCGGAGAAATGCCATATGGTGTGATCCAATTTTGAGGTGCCGATGACATTTTCATCAGTGGGTTTTTCGGAGAAAAACTGCCGTACTGCCGAATCTCCGATTTAGGAGGCTTTCTCTCGGGATTTTCTTTAATCCGGGAAAACAAGGATATCATCTTCAATGGCGAAAAGTGATGTTAACTGAGGGCTCTCTGGTCTTTCAGAGGTTCAAGTTATCAAAGTGGTCGAGGACCCAACTTCAATCCAAAAATAAAACTGGAGGAGAGAGATTGTTCAGACGTAACACTTCCTGACGAGGAAAGGGCTGACAACTCGATTAAGAGGACTTTTATCACTAGGGGACAAGACCGACTAGAGTGATAGTGATGCAATATGACTGTGAATGTAAATTAATAATGCATGATGCCTGTATGTATATGCTGACAAAACTGATGTGACATACAAACTAAAAAATGAACACGACTGGATACTCGGCCATCACGGGGCGAAGAAGTACCGTTGGTTCAGAATAGCAATTCCACCTTGCTTAGGAGAGATAGTCCCTGTTGGGAGCTATGTTGGTCGGGCTTAGGAGATAAGAACTCGGCCGAAGCGTGTCAGACGAAACAAGGTTTCTGACACAGTTGATCCCTTCATTCAGGCGTACTGGCGTAGAAGGAGTACTTTGATTCCGTACTTTGAGGTTCGACTACTTCTGGAGAAGCGACCGATGTTCTTCTGATGTTCAACAGTCAAAAGAAATTGCCGTCTTTATTAAAAAGCAGAAAAAGTTTTAACAAGTAAATTCATTTTTGTTTTATTTCAAGAATCGTTAATCATATTAAAATGTCGTTCTGTAAAGCTAAAACAAATAAGAATTACAAACAAAAGCACAAGGGCTCAAATTTTATTGATAAGATGGAGATCAGCCAAACGTGTGATTCCGAAGAGTATTTACAAAGTTAGAAAATGGTAATTTACAGGGAAAAGGGCTACGTTGAAACATAACGACCACTATCTGTCTACCAACTTTGAATTCGGGGCATCCTGAGCTTCTGTCGAAGATGACCTTGACTGGAGTTTTCTGACAGATGATGTAACTGCTGCTGAGGGACTTGCCTCTGTTGAACATAGTTACTTGCCATTATCCCTAATTTTTGCCTGGATTGTACCGTGATGTTTCCAATCCATCAGGATGATTTTTTCCATGTCTCTAACTTTTGCCTGGACCGCCCTTTCGGGTTTTCAATCCACCGAGACGTTTTTTTTTTTTTTTAGTTTAGGCGAAGTATTTCTTGACTACATCAACATTCGTGGGGTAGGAAAATTCCTCTTCGTCCATGGTTTCAAGTCTCAAGGCGCCGCCTGAGAAAGCTTTCATGACCACATAGGGGCCATCATAATTCGGAGTCCATTTACCTCACGAATCAGTGAGAAATGATTGTATCTTTTTGAGCACGAGGTCTCCTTTTCCGAAGACACGAGGTCAGACCTTTTTGTCAAACGCCCTCTTCATTCTCTGTTGATACAGCTGACCATGGCATAGTGCCGTGATTCGCTTCTCCTCGATCAGATTCAGTTCGTCGTGTCGACTTTGACACCATTCAGCTTCTGAAAGCTAAGCTTCCATCAATACCCGGATTGATGGGATCTCTACTTCTATGGGGATCACTTCTTCCATGCCATATACTAGAGAGAAAGGGGTTGCCCTTGTTGAAGTGCGGACAGATGTGCGATAACCGTGAAGAGCAAAGGGTAGCATCTCGTGCCAGTCTTTGTAGGTTACAACCATCTTTTGAACGATCTTCTTGATGTTCTTATTGGCCGCTTCTACCACTCCGTTCATCTTTGGTCGGTAGGGAGATGAGTTATGATGTTCGATCTTGAACTCTGCGCACAACTCTTTCATCATCTTGTTGTTCAAGTTAGATCCATTATCAGTAATGATCTCGCTTGGAACACCATAACGGCAGATGATATTGTTTTTGATAAATCGGACCACCACTTGTCGGGTTACATTGGCGAATGACGCTGCTTCGACCCACTTGGTGAAATAGTCAATGGCCACTAGAATGAACCGATGTCTGTTTGAAGCCTTAGGTTCGATCAAGCCAATCATGTTGATTCCCCATATGGAAAAAGGCCACGGGGAAGAAAGAACTTTGAGATGCGATGGCGGTACATGAATTTTGTCGGAGTATATCTGACACTTGTGACACCTCCTCATGTACTTGTAGCAGCCGGATTCCATTGTCGACCAATAGTACCCTGCTCTTAGAATTTTTCTCGCCATTGCGTGTCCGTTGGCATGAGTGCCAAAGGATCCTTCATGAATTTCTTTCATCAGCATTTCTGCTTCTGGTTTATCTACGCATTGGAGCAAGACCATGTCAAAATTTTTCTTATAGAGAGTGTCACCGCTCAAGAAGAAGTTTCCAGCCAATCTTCTGAGGGTTTTGCTGTCTTTTCTTAGTGCCCCAGGTGGGTACTCTTGTTTCTGAAGGAAGCATTTGATATCGTGATACCAAGGTCTGTCGTCTAGGACTGCTTCAATCATGAAGATGTAAGCGGGCCATTTAAGGCGCATTATGTCGATCTTAGGTAAGTCGTTTCATTGACCTACACTAATCATGGAAGAGAGAGTGGCTAATGCATCAGCCATGTGATTCTCCTCTCGAGGGATGTGATGAAACTCAACTCTGTTGAAGAAGGGTAACAACCTTCTTGCATAGTCTCTGTAAGGAATCAATCCTGATTGGTATGTGTTCCAATATCCCTTTACCTGATTGATAACCAGGGCTGAATCGCCGTATACGTCCAAGTTTTTGATCCTTAAATCAATCGCTTCTTCGAGACCCATGATACATGCTTCGTATTCGGCCTCATTATTTGTACACTTGAACGTAAGTCGAGCGGTGAAAGGAATGTGGGTACCCTGAGGGGTAACAATGATTGCCCCAATTCCGTTTCCATAATGATTAACTGCTCCGTCAAAGATAAGTCCCCATTGGGAACCTGGTTCTGGCCCTTCACTGGGTTACGGTTCATCACAATCTTTCATTTTTAGATACATGACATCTTCGTCTGGGAATTCAAACCCGATTGATTCTTGATCGTCAATCGGTTGATGAGCCAAATGATCGGCTAAAATACTTCCCTTAACGGCTTTCTGAGCGTGGTACTCTATGTCATATTCTGATAACAGCATCTGCCAACGGGCGATTCTTCCCGTGAGAGCAGGTTTTTCGAAGACGTACTTGATTGGATCCATTTCGGAGATTAACCAAGTAGTATGACGAATCATGTATTGGCGAAGACTTTTGGCTGCCCAAGCCAAAGCGCAACAAGTTTTCTCAAGCATCGTGTACCGAGTTTCGCAGTCGGTGAATTTCTTGCTTAGATAGTAAATGGCAAACTCTTTCTGTTTAGTTTCGTCTTGTTGGCCAAGTACACATCCCTTTGAGTCTTCCAAGACTGTGAGGTAAATGATCAGTGGTCTTTCTTCCACTGGAGGTGATAGAATCGGAGGATTCAACAGATATTCCTTAATACTATCGAAGGTGGTTTGGCAGTCTTCTGACCAAACGCAATCCTGGTTCTTTTTGAGTAACTTGAAAATCAGCGCACATGTCGCGGTTATGAGGAATATGAATCTGGAGATGTAGTTCAAACGTCCCAAGAATCCTCTGACTTGTTTTTCAGTTTTCGGAGAAGGCATTTCTTGAATGGCCTTGACCTTGTCAGGATCAACCTCAATTCCTTTCTGGCTGACGATGAACCCTAGTAATTTCCCTGAACGGACACCGAAGGTGCACTTGTTGGGATTCAAGCAGAGTTTGTACTTTCACAAACGCTCGAATAGTTTTGACAGGTGGGTCACCTACTCCTCTTCTGTCTTAGATTTTGCAATCATATCATCGACATATACCTCGATTTCTTTGTGTATCATGTCATGAAAAAGAGTTGTCATGGCCCTTTGATAGGTTGCCCCGACGTTCTTCAAACCGAACGGCATTACCTTGTAACAAAAGGTACTCCATGGGGGTAATGAACGAAGTTTTTTCCATGTCTTTCGGCGCCATTTTGATCTGGTTATAGCCCGAGAATCCATCCATGAAGGAGAAGACTTTGAACTTTGCTGTACTGTCTACCAGCATGTCAATGTGTGGTAAAGGAAAGTCGTCCTTTGGACTTGCCTTGTTCAGATCCCTGTAATCAACACACATTCTGACCTTTCCGTCCTTTTTCGGAACAGGTACGATGTTGGCTAACCATTAAGGATATTCAGATGTAGCGAGGAAACCTGCATCGATCTGTTTTTATACCTCCTCTTTGATTTTGATGGCCATGTCCGGGTGAGTCCGTCTCAACCTTTGCTTTACTGGCGGACATTCCGATCTTAATGGTAAGTGATGTTCCACGATGATGGTATCCAACCCTGGCATATCCTGATAGGACCAAGCGAATACATCGGGAAATTCTCTGAGAAGCTTTATCAAACCCTCTCTGGCAGTTGGACTGAGCTATGCCCCAATCCTGATTTCTTTTCTCTCTTTTTCTGAACCTAAGTTTACCGTTTCCAACGGCTCTTTGTGAGGTTCAATGGACCTTTCCTCTTGTCTGAGTAATCGAGAGATCTCTTCTGGAATTTTGTTGTCAACTTCTTCTTCAGCCCCACATACCGGGAACCCAAAGTCGGGAGAAGGCATCGGATCGTATGTTTCAACTGGGTTTAAAACAAGCAATCTGCATGACGTGAGGATTCGTGTTTAGAAGAGATAGAGAGAATGCAAGTGTGTGCAGTGTATTTATTTTACTGCTTGTTTTTATTTGAATTATTTTTTAGGATTACCATTTTCTGAAAAAGCAAAAAGAGAAAACAACAATTAATGCAGAAATTACAGAACGACATTATTTTATTAATGAACAAGTCGATCCTTGAAACTACAGCCCTATAAAACAAAACTCTGTCGCTTTGGGCGAAGCGAAGAGGGAAATTTACAGAAAGCGAGCCCTATCAAAACATCCGTTTCACCTGGGCAGGGTGAAAGGTTAAAAGATGGCAATTACTTTGAATGGTGAACGACCTTCGGAACATCGACAGCAACCCATTGGCGGCGAACTCCTCGGTGAATCACAAAGTCTGGTACCTTCCTTGATTTGTCTTCAGAAATGACGCTGATTTCTGGTAGAGCAGGATCATTGGAATCTGTCTCCCAGGCAGAATTGTCGTAGGAGAATTCCTCAGTTGCCTTTTGCATAGCATTTGTGCTCTCAGGTGTATCTCCCCATCCAGTTAGCTGGATGTCTTCGAGCCTGATACGAGAGCTTTCAGGAGCGGTGTTCCTAACCATATAGTCGTATTTTCCACTCGGTTGTCCCAAGGTGTCCAAACTTCTTTGGAACTGGAGGAGTCATCTCTCTCGATGACGTTGACCTCGGGAAAAGCATAGTTGATGAATTCAAGTCCTGCGAACGTTGCAAATTCATCGTCATGTTGAGTAGTTTCTGAATGACCTGAGTGTTGATCCCATGACATGGTGGGGACACAGGTATTCTGTTCAATGATGGTCAGCTGATTTTCATTGTTCGGCTGACTTTCTTGCCCCAAATCTCCTAGATAAGGTTGCCACATTGGCAGACCATCCATTGGGCCATAGTAGTTGTAGTCAAAGTTGTCTTTCATCAGAGTGTCTTCCTCTAATGAGTTTGGCGGAGCACGGCATCCTTCCGGATCACAATCTCCATAGATCATTTCGACATCTGATCGTGGTATAAATCTCGGACTCTGTGCGGGATAGCAAAATGGTATAGGCACCTCTTCCTGAGACACATAACCGTCCCCGTTAAGGTAGGACTTCCATTCTTCATCTGTGTCAAAGGGATCTTTGTCATTGATAACATGTACTGCTTGAGACACTGGGTGAAGGAAACCTCCACGGTGGAAGAAGTTTTGAAGGGGATGAAGACTTTCATCGTTGGCAGCTATCTGGGTACAGGTTGCAGAAAAACCAAGACCCTTCTTTGTTGTATTGCCAATAGGAATGACATGCTTTCCCCTTCCTGTCGTATCGGTACTCTCGACCGCTTTGATAGCATCGTTGTATGAAGAAATGGAAGTTCCTTCTTTGAACTGATCGTCCTTGCTCACCGAAAGTGCTTGGTACTGTGTTCCAATAACCTCCTCGTGTTCTATACCAGCAGATGATGACAAGTTACTCACCAGTAAGGCCTGCTCCCCGCAGACTGTGATGAGTTGGCCGTTCTGGACGAACTTTAGCTTTTGGTGGAGGGTGGAAGTAACCGCCCCAGCCTGATGTATCCAAGGTCTTCCTAATAAACAACTGTACGTTGCCCGGATGTCCATGACCTGGAAAGTGACTTGGAAAGTATGAAGACCGATAGTTATAGGAAGATCAACTTCGCCGATAACTGTTTTTCTGGATCCGTCGAACGCTTTGACGACGACCTCGCTGATTCTCATTGGAGGGCCTTTGAATGATAATTACATCAAAGTGAACTTCGGCATAACATTCAGGGCTGACCCTGTGTCTACCAGTACGCTGGCTAAAGCACCATCCTGGCAGTTGACTGTAATGTTGAGCGCCATATTATGACGATGACCCTCTTCAGGTAATTCCTCATCACTAAATCCTAAATTGTTGCAGGAAGTGATGTTAGAGACAATACTATCAAACTGTATAATTGTTACATCCTGTTCCACAAAAGCTTGCTCCAAGACTTTCTGTAGAGCCTCCCTGTGGGCTTCTGAACTGAGTAACAATGATAATACCGAGATCTTTGAAGGAGTTTGTAACAGTTGATCGACAATGTTGTATTCACTCCTTTGGATGAGCTTCAGTATCTCATCATTATTTTTCAAAAGGTCGGGATTACTGGATTGACCGACTGGTAGATCAGGAGTTTCCGTCTGAAGTTCCTTTTCTTTGTTAGCTTCTCCAACCCCTCTGTTGAAGATTCTACCGCTCCGTGTTACACGACTGATGTCTGCAATATTCACGACGTAGGGTAATGGAATTTCCTTTCCATTTTCAATTGTCGTTGCACCGTACTTGTAAGGGATTGCCTTAGCTGATTCATACGGCAGTGGTCCCGACAGATAGATGACTACGGGAACCCTCTGGTTTTTCTGACCATCATAAGTAATCTCGATCCGTTCCCAGTTGGGAACTTTAGATTCGTCAAGTAGAGGGATAATGGCAAAAACATCCCTGGTCCTATAATGACCAGAGATTGTGACAACGTCCTCGACCTGATCGGCAAGGTAGTTCGGCGTCCAGTTGATGGGTCCAGAACCCAGATATGGACGAATTTCTCCACGATCCACCTAACCCTGAAGAGCTGCTCTCACAAGGTAACACCCTTGGTTACTTTTCGAACAGGCACTACAACGGTCATAATTGTGTGGTGGCACCTGGCCACGCCCACTTTGAATACAATGTAACCTCACTAGGTTAGCTTCCACATATCGGACATCCTGACTCTGACGCCGAGTGGGGTTTCTGTTATTGATACTAATTTGCTGAGTATCTTCATCCATATAAATTGGCATCCACCAGTGATTTAACAAGTGCTGAAGTGCCTCCTGGACAAGGGTACAACCTCGATCGTTTTCGCAACCTACTTTACAACTTTGATAGTCGTGTGATATTAAGAATCCGAGTCGGACCTGCTCAGCATGTAACTCTACCAGGTTGGTATTCATCACGCGAATATCGAATATCTGAACCATATTGATCTGATAGGGATTCCTATCATGGTAGTCTTGGATCCATCCAAGATCCATCTGACGCTGGAGGGCTTCTTGTACAAAAGAGCAACCCTGTTTGTTTACCGAGCAAGTCAGACAAGAACTGTAATCGTGCCGCGGCAGATTATGATACTTGCTTTGCCTTGAGTGCATCGCCACTAAGTTGGCATTCATCGCACGGATGTCGTGGTTTTGAATGATGTTGGAATTCGTGTAGACCATGTTAAATCCACGAACTCGGTGCTCTTGGATCCATCCGAGATATATTTGTTCCTGTAGGGCTGCTTGCACCACATAACATCCTTGATTATCTTTAGAGCAGATATCACACTGGTGACAATTATGAGGTGGCACATGGCCATATCCACTCTGTCTACAATGCATCTTGACCAGATTGGTTTTCAACACGAGTACATCGTGAATTTGATAGACATCATTAGTCTCTCCTTCTATCAAATTGACTGTAGCCTTCTCATGTTGAGGCAGCGGGTTCGTGAGAACATTAGGATTTGTATCCTTGAAGGATAAGACCCCGCTCCTAACAAGTTTTTGCACGTCAGACTTGAAATTGAGACAAGTCTCGATGTTATGCCCTGATCCTCCTTGGTGGTAAGGGCAGGTTTGATCCACCTTAAACCAAAAAGGCGGATTTTCTGGTACTGTAAGAGGAGATTTAGTCTGAATGTGCCCCTTAGCCAGTAGTAACGGAAATAGTTCTGCGTACAACATGGGTATAGGATCAAACCCCGATGGTCGTGTTGTACGGTTGTTGTTATATGGAGGACGAGCCTGCTGAAGAGGCTGTTGTGTCCTTTCCTGATTAGGTTGGCTCTGCGCAACCTGAGGTTGATACGTAGGAATAGGCGCAGGGCCGATAGCAGGAGTTACAGCTGCTACTGGTTGATAACGTCGCATTTGCTTTCTGAGAGAGATATTCCCAATATCTTGCTCCTTTTTCTTAGGGAGAGCACTACCGTATTTTTTAGTGCCGCTCATCGATCCAGTGTCTTTTACCAAACATCCTTCTCGGACAGCTTCCTCAAGACGTACGCCCATGCCCACCATCTCGGTGAAATCACTGGGTGCACTGGCAACCATTCGGTCATAGTAAAATGAGCTTAAGGTTTTTAAGAAGATCTTTGTCATCTCTTTTTCCTCAAGAGGCGAACAAATTTGAGCGGCAATTTCACGCCACCTTTGAGCATACTCTTTAAAGGTTTTCTTGTTCCTTTGCGACATCGATATGAGTTGATCTCTGTCGGGTGCCATGTCCAAATTGTATTTGTATTGTTGGACGAAGGCAGTGCCAAGATCTCTGAATGTGCTGATCATGGCACGGTTTAAACCCATGTACCATTTTAATGCGGCACCGGTTAAACTATCCTGAAAGTAGTGAATCAGTAGGTCCTGATTCTCCGTCTGAGCTGACATTCGCCGAGCGTACATCACCAGATGGCTTTGGGAGCAAGAATTACCCTTGTATTTTTCAAAGTCGGGCACTTGAAATTTGTGCGGAACTTTAACATTGGGGACCAAGCAGAGGTCTGCGGCGTCCTTTCCAAATAAATCCTGACCGCGAATGGCTTGCAGCTCCTTCTGCATTTCCAGAAACTCCTCCTGGAATTCATCCATTCTGTCGAACATAGTTTCCTTTTTACCAGAAAGTATCGGTGGAATCTGTCCTTTCGGGACAGTGTGCACCACAGGGGGTGGTACCGTGACTACGACAGCGAATCTTGGCGTTTCCCGAAGTTTGTAACCTTCAGGAGTCTTCAGTATGCCCCTGGCATCTTCGCTTTCCCGAAGTTTGTAACCTTCAGGCCCAGCGGCTTCTGTTGTGATTCCCTGATCTTCAGTGATCGGCGGAACATATCCTTCCGGGATATAGTTAACAGGCATGCCCCAAGGATGATCTTTCGGCATTTGATACCTAGGATCGGACTTTTCCACTATGGGCGTTGAGGTGATCTCTGAGATCACAGTCCTTTGTAGCTGAGCTTCTGCCATGGCTTGCATATCATTACGAAGCTTTCTCATATCCTCTCTCAGAGCGTCGATCTCTTCCTTCAACTCTCTGTTTTCTTCCTCAAGATCATCCATCTTTTTCTGACGATTGGCCCGAGTATTGTACGGATGAGACAATTTGACTCTAGAACCGAGACACAAACGTGAGATTCGTAGGGAAGAAGAATACGTGATGTGAGAATGATGAATGCAATGATTATATTAATTGTTTTTTGGTTTAATCAAAATAAACTTCGACAATTAGATTGCAAATATCAAACAGTGGGGAAACCCCTTTTTATTGAATTCAAAGGATTACAGAAATGGAAATACAGTAGATTACAAGGTGCGGAAATAGAAACCTAAGCTAATGGGTCCCGAGTCATCTCTGAAGAGAAATCAGGTGCGGAATCTTTCCTTTTCTTTGACAGGGGCTCTTGAGCCGTTGTCGGGTTGTCATTCCTTTGCCAGGTGAAAGGAGTGAGCAAATTCCTTTGGTCATCTTGATTCTCTACAGCATGTTGCTCCAAAATTTCAATCAGAGCATCTTTCTCTTTCAGTAATTGCTGTATTTTGATGCACTCTATGTCGATGGTGCGGTACTTGTTCTTCCAAGACCTTCTCTCCTTTTGAACTTTGTTGAGAGTAACCTGAAGCTTTTCAGTTTTCGTCATGAAATACATGACAGATTCCCTCGGCGGAAGAATTCCGTAACGAGGATAAGACATTTTTAGCTTGAGAGCTCTAGTTTGTACCCAATGGAGATAAGGCTCCATCGAGACACAATCCGGTTTTCCTAGAGACTCTTGTCCTTTCTTATGAACGTGTTTCTAAGCGTGCACTATTTCCATCTTTAGTGCTCTGTCGTTTTCTCCTTCCTTGAAGAAAAGACCTTCCAGATGAACACCCCGTGGGACGTGTCTCATCGTGAATCCAAACTGACGGCGAACCAACACCGGATGATAGTTGATTCCTCCTTTAGTTCCCATGAGGGGTACGTTGGGGAAGTTTCCACAATGATCAATGATTCTGATTCCATCATAGATCCTATTACACCAATCTATATCAGAGTTGGTAAGAGACATGATCTTCCACGACCAATGTAAGGCACTCTTGCAATCCCAAAAAGCAACAGACTTGGGCAAGTGGGAGATAAACCATTTGTAAAGCAAAGGTACACAGCATGTGATCTCCCCTCCGCTGTACAAATTTCCCAAATGTACAGAATGATACGCATCTGCGAGCAAAGTCGGCACAGGGTTTCCAATGAGAAATACCTTAATGGAGTTGATATCGACGAAGTTATTAATGTTGGGAACCAAAAATAACCCGTAGGTGAGCAAGACAAAGACGCTTTCAAAAGCAGTCACGTTTCCTATACTGGCAAAATACAGGGCCTTCTTTGTCAAGAACTGGGCTGGCAAACCTTGGATGCCACCCTTAGTGGTTAGGTGAGTCCTAACCTCAGACTCGTCCAAATGAATTGCTCTTACAATGGTCTGATTCTTTGGAATTTCTTCCAGTCCAGAAAATGGAGCTCGATCAGTAATGTGTAGATCAATCAGATGAGAATACTCCTCCAGCGTTGGTGCGAGCTGGTAATCCGGGAATGTGAAACTGTGATAAACCGGATCATAAAACTGAATGAGCACATCCATGATTCCCTCAATCACATGGACTCTTAACAGTGGTAGCAGACCTCCGTGCTTGGCTCTGAAAGCCTCAGGGTTAGTGATCATCCTCGCTAACCTTCTCAAATCCTCTAGTTTTGGAACCTTGAAGGTGTACGTATGAGTTCTCCTTCTACCGTAATCCATTAGCGCAATCCTTTTCTCTGATATTTGCAATCATTGTCTTAGTTTAATTTGAAAAACAGAGAGACTAGAAGAGAAATTTTTTTAATGTTTTAATGTTTTTTTTAATGAATGCATGAATCCAGCACACAAAAACATAGAAAAAACATGGGGTCAAAGGGTCGTTGTCATGAAGTCAAGGCTCTACCCATCCCCAAAGGTTTATACTAGGGTGATTTTTGTACCTGTACACATTATCATCAGCTCCTCCCAGGAAAGCAAAACAACAAGCGGATCGCCAGCGAGTTGTAGAGCGATCTTAGAGTAAGTGCCATTCACCGAGAATAGATCACCAGCCTCAAATGAGGGTAGTATCACGTAACAACTATTCCCGATAGTTTCTGCACTACAAAAGGGTTTGGCTCCTCAGCTTCTCAGACATCACAATCGGCCCATTGTCTAGGTGAGAGAATGGGTTGCATTGGTCAGCCTCCACTGAGGTTGATGGTCGACCTCGTCGCCATCACTTATCTTAAGTGTATACTCAATCTTTCCACATGCGGCATCACACGCATTCCCATTAGTAGAAAAATAAACATGTATAGCAATTAGGAAAAGTAGTTGTTCCGGACTGGGCCGAGGACCTGCTCCACATTCGAACAGGCCCAGCCCACACGCTCTGGGGCGGCCCATACGAAGGACTTAGTCAAGCCAGTGTCGGGCAAGCGTCACATCATAGTGTAGGGCACGAATGGTGTAAAGCTTTGGGCAGAAGCATTGAGCCTTCCCCGGAGTTATCCCCCTCCTCGACACGAGGATGTCGCTCCTCGCGAGGAGTTATCTCCGTACACGCAGGAAGTCCTCCCCGCGAGGACACGTTCTCACGTAACCGCTCCACTCTCGATGGAATCGGTCTGCCCTAATTCCAGAGATCTAGGAACGGTTGCCCCAGGGGGAAGACCACGTGCTGGTCTTTACTACGCCATGTAAGCCCTGGCAGTTACTTGGATTGGGCCTGGCAATCCAGCCCAATGCAAGTAACCGTTGGCCCCGCGCTGGGGGCTCTATAAATACCCTCTCACATGAGAGGGTCAGGTTACACACTTTCTTACTCTCACTTCTGTACTTGCCTTTTCTCTGACAACCACCTTACTTGAGCGTCGGAGTGCCTTGCAGGTACACCCCCCCGGCCGTCTTTCAACCTCACCAGAGCCAAAGTTCAACAGACGTCGTTGGCCACCAGAAACTGTCTGATCCACTTACGATCAGTGGCGCCGTCTGTGGGAAATTATAAGCTTCCCCGTTTTTCTGCTCGATAAACCAAAGCTTCCTCCATTCATCACCAACATGGCCAATCCGACAGTCAACCAGGCTCTGGACACCGTGCTCGCACAACTTGAGAACGGGAACCACCGTGAGGATGCCGTCATCCTCAATGGCGGTGAAGGCGACATAAGAGACGGGCAGACCGTCTCCCTGGACTCCCAGGATGTGGCCTACAACGCCGCCCGCCAGGACGACCAGCAAGCCATTCTCCAACCAGTTGCTCCGCCGCCCAATGCGGACCCGAGCACCGTGGCCCTGTTTGCATTGATCAACCAGACTAATCAGCTGATCGCGCAGCAGAACACCAGAATTGAAGCCTTGGAGCAAGGACGGGCACAACGATCTTCCCCGCGAAGACATCGTCGCCCCCCGTCACCTCGCCGTTCTCCTTCCCCGCGAAGGACCCCTTCCGAAGATTCTCGGACCCCGTCGCCGGTACGCCAGGGTCGCCGACCGCGTCTCGAGCGCCCCCAGCCGACGATCTCCCAGAAACGCCCTCGTTCCCCGCCTCGGAAGGAACCCAGGGCCTCCACCACCTCTAAGAAGTCCAAGCAGACCGAAGAAAGACCGAAGAGCCGTTCGAGGAACTCCCCTCCACGGCACCATCGATCACCTTCGAGATCCCCGGCTGGTAGCGACGACGAGGACCAGAGGACCCCTTTATCATGGGAAATCATGAACGTCCCAATCCCTGCGGGCATGGAGAAACCCCCACCATTGGGGACCTATGACGGGCTGACCGACCCTAACGATCACGTGGAAAGTTTCGAAGCAATGCTCGACTTCCGAAATGTCAGGGGAGCCATCAGGTGCTGGCTGTTCCCCACCACCTTGCGGAAGGGAACCATGACTTGGTATAAGGGTCTGGAACATGGGTCAATCACGTCATGGAAGCAACTGAAGCAACGCTTCACTAAACACTTCACCGCGTCTCGTCGACACCCGAAGACAACGGCTGCCCTAGAAAGCATCTTCCAAGGGAGGAACGAATCTCTCCGAAACTACATCGAGAGGTTCAACAAAGAAGCCGTCGAGGTCCATACAACCGACGACATGAAGAAATACTTAATTATCCATGGACTGCGTGCCGGGTCTAACTTTGCCAAATCCATAGGCCTCCGAAGACCCCGGCGTCTCGAGAACCTTCTCGCTCGATCCCAGAAGTACATCGAACTCGAGGAGACTGAAGCAGATCAGATCGCTCTTGAGACGAGACGTAGAGAAGGCCCCCGTGGCCACAAAGATGAAGACTCTTCTCCTCGACGAGGAGGAGAAAAGAAGAAAGAGAACCGCAACCGTGATCCTCGGGAACCGCGCGGACCGGCTGGCCGATTCATGGAGTACACCCCGCTTAACACTCCCCGGTCTCGAATCCTCTTCGAATGCCAGAATTCCGAGTTTGTAAAAGGAGGAGTTCGCTTCCCGAAGCCCGCTGCTCCCAAATCAAACGTTGACAAATCAAAGTACTGCAGGTTCCACCGGAGCCACGGGTATGTGACCGAAGACTGCATCCATCTCAAGGATGCAATTGAGATTCTCATCAAAGAGGGGCACTTGAAGAAATATGCCCAAAAGAACGACCCTCCCCGTCTGAGTTCACGGGAAGCGCAGAATGTCGAGGAGACGACACCTCCTCCTGCCGACAACCAGCTTCAGGTCGCCCTCAGCGTCACTCGGCCCGAGGACTTCTTCGTCCCCCCGATCATTGAGGGCGAAGAAGCAATCAGCAACATGTGGGCGACCTTCCCTGACGAGGACCCCGTCACGGCCCGCAGTACCTGGGAAGGCTTCCCCAAAGCTATGGTCATCTCCGGAGGCGGTCCCGAGAAATTGTCGGTCGGATCAATCAAGCAAAAGTTTGACGAACTGGAATCTGCGACATCTGCGAAGGCGGCCACCCTCGAGAAAGTACGGGGAAACTCCAATCACCTTCTACCTCGAGGAACTCCCCGGGGGAGCACCAAACGCCACTACTCCCCTCCTGATCAGGGCGCAGATGGCGAACTTTGACGTCCGAAGGATCCTAGTCGACCAGGGGAGCTCGGTCGACATCATGTATTCTCATTTGTTCGGGACCCTTCAGCTTGACGAGAGGCATCTGACCCCGTACGTTGGTTCAGATCTACAGGGGTTCAATGGGACCACCACCAGAACATGGGGTTACGTGGAGCTAATGGTTACGTTCGGGGCCGAAGACACGGCCCGACAGGTGAAGATCTGTTTCCTGGTGGTCGAATGCCCGTCACTTTACAACTGCATCCTCAGGAGGACCACCCTGGCTGAACTTACGGCGGTGCCATCGACGGTCCACCTCAAAATGAAGTACTACACGACCAGGGGACGAGTAATGACGATGCATGGGGACATCGATGCGGCCAGAAGATGCTTCGATGCCGCTATCAAAGGCCTAAGTTCCATCGGCCCCAAACCCAAGACCGTGGCAAAGCCACCCTAGGATGCCAAACAGGTACCTCTCCCGCGCGTCAACGCGGTCGAGCTCGTGGCCCTCGGGGACGATCCAGACCGCAACGTGAACATTGGCGCCGGGATCCCCGACTTGGCAAAGGAGCAGCTGAAAGCATGTCTGAGGGAGAACGCCGACCTCTTCGCGTGGAGCGCATCCGAGATGCTTGGCCTCGACCCCGAGGTGGCTTTCCATCAGCTCGTAGTAGATCCGGCCGCTAGAGCCATAACACAACGTAGGCGTAAGCAGTCTCCCGAGAAAGCGGAGGCTGCTGAAAAAGCTGTAAAAGACCTCCTAGAGGCAAATTTTATTTCGGAAGCCAAATACACAATATGGCTGTCCAACGTTGTACTTGTTAAAAAGAATAATGGAAAATGGAGAATGTGCGTTGATTACACTTATCTTAACCGGGATTGCCCAAAAGACTGTTACCCCTTGCCTAACATCGACCAACTGGTCGACAACTCTGCAGGTTACAAACTACTATCTTTCATGGACGCTTACTCGGGATACAACCAAATTCGCATGGACAAGGTCGATAAACAACACACGGCCTTCATGACCGCGTCGGGCAACTACTATTACAACGTAATGCCCTTCGGTCTGAAGAATGCCAGTGCGACCTACCAACGGATGATGAACAAGGTTTTCCGGGCTGAAATCGGCGACATGCTCGAAGTCTACATGGACAACATGATCGTCAAGTCTGCAGAAGAAGTCGACCACACCGCGCACCTCAAGAAGGTGTTCGACACGGCGAGGAGGTGCCGCATGAGGTTCAATCCCGACAAGTGCACCTTCGGTGTCCGGGCAGGAAAGTTCCTCGGATTCTACCTCACAGAACGAGGAATTGAGGCAAACCCCGACAAGTGTAGGGCTTTCTCCGAGCTCCCTACCTCGGACTCAAAGAAGTCGATACAATCATTGAACGGGATGCTCACCGCCATTTCCCGTTTCGTCGCCAAATCTGCGCAGTACACACTCCCATTTTTTACACTTCTTCGACAAAAAACGGAGTTTGATTGGAGCGAGGAATGCGAGCAGGCACTCGCACACTTAAAACAAGTCCTGTCGCAACCCCCGGTCCTCTCACGGCCTGAGTACGGGGAAACACTCTTCTTGTATCTTGCGATCACGAGTGAAGCAGTCAGCGCCGTCCTCATTCGGGAAACCTCGGACGGGCAGAAGCCAGTATACTTCACGAGCAAAGCCCTCCAAGGCCCCGAGCTCAGATATCAGCAGATCGAGAAAGTCACACTGGGCCTCATCACCGCGGCCAGGAGGCTACATCACTACTTCCTCACCCATACCGTCGTCGTAAGGACCGAACAACCTATTAGGCAGCTCCTCGGACGACCGGACATGGCGGGGAGGATGCTCAGGTGGTCGCTCGAGCTCGCTGAGTTTGACATCCAATATGAAGGGAGGAAAGCCCTGAAGGCACAGGTACTGGCCGACTTTGTAGCAGAGATGACCGTCCCGGAACCCTCGACCGGCGGGTCACAGAAATGGACAATCTATGTCGACGGAGCATCCAACCCGAAGGGAAGCGGGGCGGGCATCATCCTCGAAAATGAGGAAGGCATCTTGATCGAGGTATCCCTTGAACTATCCTTCCCGACATCGAACAATCAAGCCGAATACGAGGCCTTCCTCGCAGGACTCCGGCTGGCCGAGGACCTCGGCGCCAAGGAGGTCAAACTTTTCACCGATTCTCAGCTCGTAGCCTCGCAAAGAACGACAGCCACATAGAATACTTGGCCTTAGTAAAAGAAAAGATGAAAAATTTCACCTCCGCGGAAGTAACTCACATCCCCCGCGAGCACAATGCCCGAGCGGATGTCCTGTCGAAATTGGCGAGCACAAAGAAGAAAGGCAGGAACAAGTCCGTCATACAAGAAGTGCTTTTTCGCCCAAGCATCGACAAACCGGCCATGGTTTCGGACATCAACGCCATAGGGGATAGGAACTGCTGGATGACCCCGGTATACGGATACCTCATGACAGAAAAACTGCCCGAAGATCCCAAAGAAGCAGGAATGGTCAAAAGGCGGGCGTGCTCCTACACGGTAGTCGAGGATAAGCTATACCGGCGAGGGTTCTCTATCCCCCTCCTCAGGTGTGTCGAGGAGACTAAAGTCCCCGACATCCTCCAGGAAATCCACGAGGGGATCAACGCCCAGCACCTCGGCGGCCGCTCGTTAGCCCGTAAGGCGCTCCGCGCAGGATACTACTGGCCCACCATGCAACAAGACGCCAAGGAACACGTCAAGAAATGCGAGAGGTGCCAGCGACACGGGGATATGCACCTCGCTCCTCCCAGCGAGCTCAAAACGCTATCATCCCCGTGGCCGTTCGCTTGGTGGGGAATGGACATCCTTGGCCCCTTCGTCGTAGGATCATATCAAAACAAATACCTCATCGTCGGGGTGGATTACTTCACGAAGTGGATCGAGGCAGAAGCATTGGCCAAAATCACGGCCTTTAACATACTGTGTTTTTACAAAAGAAACATCCTCGCTCGATTCGACGTGCCTCAAGCCATTGTCACCGACAACGGGACACTGTTCACCGACAAGAACTTCCAAGACTTCGTCACCAAACTGGGCACGAAGCAGCACTTCACGTCGGTCGAGCACCCCCAAACAAACGGGCAGGCTGAGGCGGCGAACAGGGTAATCCTCCGAAGATTGAGACGCCGATTAGGTGACGCCAAACAAAGGTGGGTCGAGGAACTACACAACGTCCTCTGGGCCTACCGAACGACCCCACACTCCACGACCGGGGAGACCCCTTTCCGTTTGACCTACGGAACGGAAGCGGTGATCCCCGTGGAGATCAGGGAACCCTCGTGGAGGACAGAAGCCCCCCTCGATGGGGACGCGAACGATGAAGCCTTGAGGGAAGAACTCAACTTCGTCGAGGAAACACGCTCGGGCGCTTCTCTCCGAGAAGCGTCACTTAAACAAAAAATAACACTACGTTATAACGACAAAGTTATCAAACGTGATTTTCAGGTAGGCACCCTCGTCCTGCGCAGGAACCAGAAGGACTCGCAAGAAGGCAAACTCGCCGCGAACTGGGAGGGCCCGTACCGCGTCCGCGGGAAAACGGGGACGGGAGCCTAATTCCTCGAAAACCTGCACGGGGAAGAACTTGATCGACCATGGAATGCTGAGAAGCTCAAACAGTACTACAGTTAAGCACTGCCCGCGGCTCACTAGCACCGCGATTACGGGGACGCGCTAAGGTACAAGCGCGGCACCCCTATACAGAACACGATGATCAGAGACCGTGTTGTGTGTACGCGAGGACCTTTGATCCGGCGGGGATACCTCGATCGAGGCCCACCGTCGTCGTATCAACCGGCCATAACACCCAGCTCGCGATGGGAAGTTCATGCCACGAAGCTAAGACCTCGATCAAGCTCTTAGCCTCGTTGAAGGTCGGAACACACCTCCGGCCGCCCGACCTGCTCTCCACGCGGTCAGGAACTATCAAGGTCGAGCAAATCCCAAAGCATTATTACTTAGGCAAAAATAAAGTATAACAAATAATACATCACACACAATTCAAACCATGCAAACAATACTGGCAAGCAAACAAGGGTACATTAAAACGGGCAGAAGCCCAGTGTACAAATATTACAAAAATGTCAAAAAGCCCCTGGCACATAGGCCGGGCACAAATCATTACAAAGAAAACGGCGCGCAGGCCAAACAACCAAAAGAACTACACAACTATATCATCTTTGACCCGTCCTCCATCTTTCTCCTGCCCCTCCTCCGGAAGATTGAGCTTGTTGTCGACCACACGAAGGAACGGGTCGATCCTGTCGAGCACCAGCGAAACCCCTGGATTCTCAGCGCCGATCTGTTCCACGGCGTTCTTGAAACCTATCTCCAGAGCTTCCAGGCTATCCGTTTGAAGCTCCCGAATCTTGCCAATCAGAGCGGCGCGGTCAACAAGGTTTTTCTCCACGGGGGACTCATTTTCCGCAGGACGGACAGTAGCCTCCAACTCCTCGACCTTTTCCCGAGAGCGATCAAGCTCCTCTTGGGTCGCCTTCAGGGCAGATTTGACCTCGTTCAGCTCACGGAGGGTATTGGCGTGACCCTCACACTCGACCTGGGCCTTCAGCAGATCAGCCGCAACCTTATTCTTCTCCTTCTCGAGGGCCGTATAGTCGTCCTTCAACTTCTGCAGCTCGAAGGAAGAGGGGGCCCCGTCGTTCAATATCAAGGTAGTCTCAAAGACCCGCATCATGGCCGCAAGGTCCTCGACAAGCGCCTCTCTCCTGGCTGTCCCGTCCATACCCAGAACCGCCTTCACCTCGGAATCAACGATGACAGGGGGGCTTCCCCCGAAGAAATTCCGCTGGAGATGACAAGTGGGCATCTGAAACTTCTCCGGCGAGACAGGGTCCACGAGATCCACGAGGACAGGCCCCTCGGTCCTTGCTTTCTTGGCAGGGGTGCTCTCCGGGGGAGGAGACTGGCTGCATTGTGGCGAGGAGGAGCCACTCGTCGTTCCAACCGGCGCTGCAGTCTCGATGATATCTCGGACACGACTCTTGGTGCGCTTGGGTGCCCGCTCGGCGGCCAACTTCATGATACGCTCGGTGGCGTTAGACATTTGAGCTGCAAGAGAAAACACAGAAAAAGTTAGCACAGAGACAAAGCAAAATAAAAGCCCAAACAGGGCGAGTAAATCCCACCTAAGAGCCTATTGGCCTCGTCGGGAGACTTGCATTCGAGGAGCCCCCGGGTATTTATATAGCGAGCCTCTCGCACAACCCTCCCTTGGGAGTCGCGGAGGAAGTTTCCATCCCTCCCGACACATTCTGCCCGGTTGAAACCATTGACAAAGGCGACCAACGTGGCATACGCCCCCCTGTCATCCTCCGACAGCGCGCTATGTTTCACGACGTAATCCTCGGTGCCGAGCGTGAAGTGGGCGTCCCCCCACTCCAGGGGACACTTGGACACGAACCTCTCTCCCCCGGATCCGTCGGGCACAATGTCATAAAGTGTACCCACGGCCGAGTGCGTCGCAGGCATGACATAGTAGAACCTTCTCTTGAAGCCCCTTATTGAATCCGCGTACGCCTTGAACAACTTCTTGGGTTGTTTGAGAGAAACCCAACTATGTCGCCCATTGTCCGTCGAGCGTTGCAAATGAAAGACGCGGAAGAAGAGCTCGAGGGTGATCCCAATCTGGAGATAGTCGCAGATGATTTCAAACGCCCACATAAAAGCAAGCGCGTTGGGGTGAATCTGCGACAACGCTAAGTGCAGATGATTGAAAACCCCTAGTTGGAAGCTATTGAAGGGGAGGCGGATGTCGGCCTCTTTAAAGGCGAACTCGTACATGGGAAACCGCAGCCCGCGATAGTTTGAGCAGATGCGATGGTGTACCCGGGGCTGGTAAACCGTCCATGTGGCCTCCTCTCCGTCGGGGACGTTCTCGACAAAGGTGAACGTGTCTGTGTCATCAACCGAGAAACACGACCCGAGACGCAGAGGTTCTTCCCCGACCCATTCGGCTGCCGGACGCACGGGCGCCTCCCCGGGGATCTGAGCGGGTCCATCCACGTCGGGCTCGGTGTCTACGTAGAGAATCCCTGGAATCCTCGTGGCCATTTTTACCTGAAAAGCAGAGGAAACAGGTGAATTCATCGGTCGCGACCAAGTCGACCCTTCCACCGCAGATCAAGTGAAAGGGCAGCGAGCAAGAAAATATTCGGGGACACGGCGAACTGCCCGAGGCCGTCACCCCGTACTTTCTCTCTTCGCTCCCCGATCTACCCGTCTCACGTCCCCGTGACATTCATCGCTCGTCCTCGGCGCATTCATAAGAGTCCTTGGGACATTCATCTTGCCCTTGGGATGTTCATCCCAAACCACCGTCAAAACCCACCGGAACCCTAGGAACGTCCCGCCGTTCCCGGCGGAACCCTAACAGAGTGCCGGGAATACCCTCCACTCGCCGGAAAACTACTAAAAGATAAAACAAAACGAACCACAAATGACGAAGGACTTACTTGAGTAGTGGAGAGCGGAGTAGAACAGCAGAAACGACAGTACACGGCGGCGTACAGCGGCGGAGCAGTAACGGCGACTGGATGAGATGCAGAGCGAAAAAGGTGGGAACGTGCAAATGGCACGAACTCGACCCTTTTATAAGCCCCTCACGAGCTTCGAGGAGTCCCTAGGCAATCGAGTACGCTACCCTAGGGTAGCCGCCCTTTGCAATAATGAGGTGTGACACGTGGCACACGCTTCCCCAAGCACGTCTATTCATTCCCTCACACGCGTCTCTTCATTCACCTCAGCCGTGACTCCTCGTATCCCCGCGACTTTTCCCCTCTACAGCCAGTCTCGCTCGAGCATTCTTGTTTACTTCTGCTCGGTTCACCAACTACTCCCCTCTCGAAGCCTTTTCCCGAACGGGCACGCCCTCGACATAACCTGGACCCTTAAGTCATCACTCCGACATCTCAGAGCACAGACTTGGGGGGCTCCTGTTCCGGACTGGGCCGAGGACCTATTCCACATTTGAACAGGTCCAGCCCACACGCTCTGGGGCGGCCCATACGAAGGACTTAGTCAAGCCAGTGTCGGGCAAGCGTCACATCACAGTGTCGGGCACGAATGGTGTAAAGCTTCGGGCAGAAGCATTGAGCCTTCCCCGGAGTTATCCCCCTCCTCGACACGAGGATGTCGCTCCTCGCGAGGAGTCATCTCCGTACACGCAGCAAGTCCTCCCTGCGAGGACTCGTCTCTCCCCGCCATGCAAAAGTCCTCCCCGCGAGGACACGTTCTCACGTAACCGCTCCACTCCCGATGGAATCGGTCTGCCCTAATTCCGGAGATCTAGGAACGGTTGCCCCAGGGCGAAGACCACGTGCTGGTCTTCACTACGCCACGTAAGCCCTGGCAGTTACTTGGATTGGGCCTGGCAATCCAGCCCAATGCAAGTAACTGTTGGCCCCGAACTGGGGCTCTATAAATACCCTCTCACATGAGAGAGTCAGGTTACACACTTTCTTACTCTCACTTCTGTACTTGCCTTTTCTCTGACAACCACCTTACTTGAGCGTCAGAGTGCCTTGCAAGTACAACCCCCCCCCCCCTCCCCCCCCCCCCCGCCGTCTTTCAACCTCACTGGAGCCAAAGTTCAACAGACGTCGTTGGCCACCAGAAACTGTCTGATCCAGGTACGATCAGCAGTATATATATTTGTCCTAATCATCCTAGACCTTTAAAGCTATGAATCCTAAGTTCCTGACAGAAAATGGGTTCCCTGGCGGAAGCCCCAATCTGTGGTTTCATTCCGAATTAATGGCGTTTCGACCTAAGATCCTAATGACGTCAAGGTTTCCACCTAGGGGACAAGAAAAAGAACAAGATCCTTAAAGAGACATGTACTATTTCCCAGCAGAGTTGCCATTTTTCTGTAGCGAGTGATTTTTGGATGTGGTTGCGAAGCACGATCGCTCTGGTACTACAGTTCGATTCATTTTTTATCCTATTAAAGCTGATGAAGGAAGGGAAATAGATGCCTCCAACTAACCCTGCTTGCATACTGAGGTTAAACAGCGGTCTGTTAGGTTTACAGATGCTACAAAGATTCAGGGTTTCTCCTGGGTTATTTTGTTGACGAGGGGTGCTTTAAGCTATCGGTTGGGATGTTAGGACGAATGTATGAAAGTATGGGATTTTGGGTTTTTGTTTAGTGTGCTCGCTAAGATTTTTTCTTTCAATCTTATTCCTACGTATTCCCGTTTACTGAAACAGGGAAATCAGAGCGATCGTAGTTCCTCCTATTCTATGGGAGGAAATGGTTGTTTTGGTGTCTTGTTCAAAGCCCAAGATGTGAAGCGAAAGGTGGTTTGTATCTTGTTCAAAGCCCAAGATGTGAAGCTAAAGGTGATTTGTATCTTGTTCAAAGCCCAAGATATGAAGCTAAAAGTGATTTGTATCTTGTTCAAAGCCCAAGATATGAAGCTAAAAGGGTGTTGACTTTAGAGAGAATTTGTCATCTCTAAAGAGGGGGTTGTATGTCACAACTGTTTATAAAGGAGAATTACTTTAACCGGGATGTGTGAATCCGGCAATGCCATAATTTCCTTTATAGGGGATTTCCAACCTAAAGGAGAAGACTTTAACTCAGTGTAGAGCAATGCTATCTTTCCTTAGGAATTTCTCATGCTAAAAAGAGGGACAGTGGCATGGATGTAGATGATCCAGAGGCTTGCCGCTTACAGCAATTAGATGAAGGGGAAGGAGTTGTTGATGTTTGTGTACTGTGATCAAGGCACAACTTTGATGCTAAAAGGTTGATTGGATCAACCAGTGGTTTTCTTATATAAAAGCCTAAGAGGAGGCTAATATGTGTCTCGTACAAAGCCCGAGAGAGAGGCTAAAAGGTTTTGACTCGACGATGGAGTCTTTTGGTATCTCGTATAAAGCCCGAGATGGAGGCTATTTGACTCGACAAGAGAGTTTTTTTGTATCTCGTACGAAGCCCGAGATGGAGGCGAAAATTTGTTTGGCTCAATAAGAACCTTTTTGTATCTCGTATAAAGCCTGAGATGGAGGCTAAAGGGTGATTGACTCAACGAGGGAGTCTCTTTATGTGTCTCGTACAAAGCCCGAGAGAGAGGCTAAACGTTGTTTGACTCCTCTATGGAGAGTCATTGTACAAAGCCCAAGAGGAGGCCATTGTAACTGGAGAAGGATCATTATACAAAGCCTAAGAGGAGGCTATGGTTACTGTTTCAGTTGAGTGACAGGTCCAGTATGCTAATTTAAAGAGAAAATCAGTTCTTATATGAGCCACACTGTACTTGAGGATTTGATTCGAGGATCCGGGCCATTCCTGTTCTTTAAGGAATTGGGAAATCCGAAGGGTATTGAGACTGTCCGAGTCTACGGGTTTTCTTCCTATTTAACGAAGGGGTCACTTGAGAATGTCTTTGAGACTCAAGGAAATTAGACTGTCCAAGTCCAGAGTTTTATCTTTTGTACCATGCTTTGAGAAATAGTAGTAGACTCTTTGAAAGGATTGTTCTATGCAGATGACTAATTTCTGTTCCTATATCTCTGGGAGGTCGTCGGGACAATTTGTACGAAGCCCAAAAGGAGGCTGGAAACTTTTAAGAAGCCGACCGGTCCTTATATGAAGCCCAAGAGGAGGCTATCATTCCCGGAGGAAGAATCATTATACGAAGCCTAAGAGGAGGCTGTGAGTACTTCTAAGAAGCCGAGGGGTCCTTGTACAACGCCCAAGAGGAGGCGGGGATGCTTTTAGAAAGCCTGTGGGTCCTTGAACAATGCCCAAGAGGAGACCGGTGCTTTTAAGAAGCCGATGGGTCCCCAAACCCCCAAGAAATTCAAGACAGGCTATTCACGAGGAATAGATCAAGCCAGGAAAGTTCGAGAATTTGGAAGAAACTCAAGAGATGCCATTCACGGAGAAAAGATCATCTCTGGGGAGTAGAGCTTCTTGACAAGTGCTTTTAAGAAGCATGTGGGTCCCCAAACCCCGAGAAATTCAAGACAGGCCATTCACGAGGAATAGATCAAGCCATGAAAGTTCGAGAATTTGGAAGAAACTCAAGAGATGCCATTCACGGAGAAAAGATCATCTCTGGGGAATAGAGTTTCTTTGACAACTTCTACGAGTGACAGTCTATGAAAGGGTTCACCGAGAATGCTGCCTTTCATGTCTCCATATTGTTTAACCCCAAGAGGAGGGAAGACTGTGTCTGGTAATCCTATGGGGATCTAGTTTTGACTATTTAAGAGTGATCAACGGGCTTAATGCTAGACGTAGTTGCCGGGGAAACTCTAAATGTCTATACTATTATTACACAGTTGATATGAGTTTATGAAAGAAGACTTACAGCGAAACAGCCCCACAATACAGTTATATGTATATGAAAGTGGTAAATGAAAGCGTATAAACACTTACTCGGTTGTAGAGCTTCCATGCTGTTTGGTTAGTTGTTCAACAAAGAAAGATTGAAAACAATAGTATATTCAAAATCAAAGGAGAAAGTTCTTTGAAAAAGAAAGATTTGGGGCTTACAGCTCAAGGAGAGGGCCAGGGTTTTATCAGTGAGCGCACTGTTTGAATTTGTACAGAGGGACTTATACAAGTAACTGAGGCCCAAAAAGGTTTTTTGTACAAAGGGATGGGTCTTACACTCTCTCAAGAGGCCCAAAAGGTTTAAAGAAAAAGAGTGGGGCTTATAACACGAGGGTAGGCCCAGTTGACTTTTCGTTAAAAATGGCGATCGCGCCGAGGTTTCCTTTTAACGCAGAGGGACTTATACAATAAGTGAGGCCCAAAATGTTTTTGGTTAAAAGGGGATTTGGTCTTACACTCTATTAGAGGCCCAACAATTTTGAATGGGTCTTATAGCTCAAGGAGAGGCCCAAAAGGTTATTTTTCAAAAGGCGACGGTCTCGCCGTTTGTTTTTGACGGTATCGGGACTTATACAATACACTGAGGCCCAAAAATGATTTGGTAAAAAAAAAAGGATTGGGTCTTACACTCTATTAGAGGCCCAAAGTGTTTTGAAAATGATTTATGAGGGTTGAATTAATCCAAAAACCCTAATTTGTTTTCAAAAATGTGTTTTAATTGAATAAAAATTCAATTAAAATGATCAAAATTGTTTAACATAGGAAAAACAAATTGTGATCTTGGATTAATGCTTCAAAAATTAAGTATTGACCTACAAAATAATTAGAAGACATTAAAAGTTGCAAAATCAAGGTGGAAAAAATATTTTAAATGTTAAAAACAATTAAAACATTAATTCTTTGCAAAAATATCAATTATACAAAATAAATAATATTTTTGGGATTTTTTAGGAGAATAAAATATTTTAACATTTTTGTTAATTATTCAAAAAAGAATCAACTCAAAATCATTAAAACTCAGAGAGAAATTAATTTTTGAATCAATTAAATAAAATCACAAAATTCAAATATTCAAATTTTGAAAAAATGGCGCCAAGAACACGCGCGTGTTCTGGGCTTGCCCAGATTTGCATTTTCTCTCCAATCTCACTGAATAATTGATTATATCATGCAATCCACATACCAATCAACTCGTTTCAACCTCACGATCAATTCTATGGTATTTAATTTCATTTAAATTAAACATATAACAAGAAATCACGAAAAATCCTCAAGAACCCTAATTTCTGCATGAAGGCTAGGATTTTTGATACACGATTCAAACAATGCAATTAATTGAGGGGAAATATTCCATGCATGATTATGAACATATGGCCAAATTATTGTGTAGCAAAAATTGCATGGATCATAGAGTTAGAAGAGCTCATGCTTACCACTTGCAGCTGGTGATCGTGATTTGTGTTGGAGGTGTTACAGTTAGGTTCCAATGATCTGGATAGCTTCCCTAGGTGCCATGGAGTGTGTATGAATGCTTGGAATGGATTGAAATGGTTTGGAGCTGAAGATGGTACCTCAACTGCAAAACTGTCAAGAACTTGAGCAATTGGCTGGTGATTTTGTGAAATCTGTGTTCCAGATGTTATGTGAGTGTTTGGATCACTTCTATATGATGTATGTGAGGTGTGTGTGTGATTGGTTTGATTGGAAAAGCTCCCAAACTCAAAACCCGATAGTGACTTGCCTTAGAAGGCAAAATTGGAGTGAAAGAAGAGATTTTGAGGAAAGCATCTGTTTGATGGCTTTGGTGTACTCAAACTGATCACAATTGAGCTCTATTTATAGTAGAGCAAGTTTGTTTTGGGATCCACAGTGAATGGCAACTGCAGCAGAGGTTTGGCCAATGTTGTCCAATGGAAATCCAAGTCTCCTGTAGCCATTGACTAGAGGTTAGGGCACAGGGATGTGGTTCCCTTGGTCTTGGATAAGTCTTGACTGAATTCAGTTGAGAATGGCTCAGTCCATTCCACCTTGATGCTTCCATTGAATGCTCCAATCCAAAATTGGAGTCTTGTCCCTATTTTGGCAACTCTAGGTTCAACATGCTATTTCTTGTTCCAAAGACTTTGGAGGCTTGGCTCAGTGATTGTCCCTTTTAGATTCAATCCTCAGAGGTGTCCAAGTGGATAGGAGCATTTGGATTTGGCTGATTTTGACAAATCGAGCAAAAATGCAAAATCTGCCTTGCCTTGACAGATTTCACCAAGGCAACTTGCCAATGTTGTATCTCATGACTCAAATTGAATTTGGTAATGTTCTTGGCCATTTTGGAAAGCCCTTACATGATACAACAACTATTTGAACATGTTTGTTTTTGACCTCTATTGAATCCAAGTGAAAAATCCCCCTACATTTGGCAAAAAGTAGGGTAAAATCTGACTTAGTGAAAATTTCACCAAGTGTTGGAACAAAGTGATTTTTCTTGATTTTGATCACTCCATAACTCAAAATCCATGAGGAATTTGGACATAGGTCAGTATGAAGCTTTTGTAGTGGGCAATGAGATCTACAAATCAAGCTTTGAATGGGGAACAATGGCCTTGTGGTTTAGGAGTTATGGTCCTCCAAAGTTGGCACATTAGTGTCACTTTTTCCATAACTTAGAAATTTTTCTAAAGTTTTTATGGTTACCCCTTTTACAAGTTATCCCACTTTCTTTGATTTTTCTTGATGAATGATGATTCAAATCATACATTAACATCATTTTAGGGTTAAAAATCCATTTTGGTGAAAAATCTCAAAAAGTCAAAGTTGACTTTTATGCACAGTTGACTTTTTATCGGATGAATTCCAAACTGTGCAATTCTTCATGAAATCATGTCCTTGACCTAAATCAAACTTGATGGACATGTTCCATGGGTGTCATAGGGTATATTGAATCATGTCTTAGGGCTTGGGAGCATGTCCTGGTCAAAAGTCAAAGTTACAGTTGACTTTCCTCGCGAAACCCTAATTGTGGTGCAGATGAAATTGAGACTTGTTGCTCAAACTTCTTGGAATAATCCATTGTTCCAAATGGATCAATATGGTTCATTAGAGACCCCCAAACCCTCTCTTGAGGTCTTGGCTCATGACTTGCCCTAAAAATCAACTTAGGGGTGAATTAGGTCAAGAAACCCTAATTCCTGATTTTTGATGAATGCATCCCCTGAGGCAAAATTGACTTGATGATTGGGTCCATGAGGTTCCATGGAGTATATTAGGTTATGTTTTGGATCATTGGCTTGTGCCCAGATGAAAATTTTCCATCTGGAGGCCCTGGTCGACCAAAACCCTAATTTGGTGACACTGTCGATCTTGAGACCTGATCCACCTAGAAGGGAGCAGCCTTGTGCTTGATCCTTGAAGTGGGAGTCCTTTTGATCCATTGTGGATGTTTGAGAGGTTAGACAAGTTGAAGATCATGTCATTCCTTGATTGATCCTTTGTCTAAAGCTTCGAGAGGGCTTGAAACCCTAATTCTTGATGGTAGTGAATGCTCAACAATCCTCGAGGAGATTGATGAGGCATGAAAGTACATCCATATTGTGATGATGATTTGCACAATGATGGGAAATATAAGTGGTCAAAATTTGGGGTATGACACAAGGAACAAATTCAGCTTGCCCTAATAAGATGTCAGAACATCTTATAAGACACCCCAACAAGAGAACTAGCCACTTCTCATGCAGTTGTTGTAGAACCTCCTCAGCAACATGAACAACCACTGGGTTGTTACCTTCGATCCAGAACATCCATCCCATCCATTAATACCCTTGAGTATGTCTGAGTTGATTGATCTGATCTCCAAAAATCTTCCTTGTTTAAAAGGCAGAAAGTATCTCCCAAAGATCTCATCCAGAAACAGACAGGATGCCTACTCTGATACCAATTGAAATTTCGGCATAGTAGACAGCAGATGTCCTAACACATGTCAAGACATTGTTCTGCATACTTATTTAAACAAGAACAAAACAGCAGACTGATACCTTGAATATCAGAACTACAGAAGCACAGATGTTTCGACATCTGTTCCAACATGTTAATCAAAACTGAATTGTAAATTACAGAATGATAAACAACACAGAATATGATGACCCAGTTCGCTGCAACTCACCAACATCTGGGGGATACCAATCCAGGAAGAAGACTTCACTATCAGTAGTATAGTTTTATGTAAACAACCTCAGGTTTACATTAAACACCCACGCTTACCTATCACTACCTAATGAAGACTTTATCATTAGAAGTCAAATCTAATTGACAAGAGAAACCCATCTCACCCCCTAAATCACAACTTGTGATTTTCTAACAGTTACTACACCATAAGTGTATCATCCATATTGAAAGACACCCCTTCCAATACAAAGATCAATCAAGCATCCTTGACTAACAAGATAACTTGGATTTGCTTCAAAGCTCATCCAAGAACAATACTTGATTCATTACCTACGTCTTTCTGAATTTGTACCAGTACATATGTCTACCACTATGTATCAAATCTATACAGAGGGAGACTTACAAGAAAGCCTACGACTCTCAAAACCCTAAACCCTATTTTCTACTTTACAAAAGTGTTACAATAGGTTCAGTTCTTCAATCCTAGGTCTTGGTCTTCTTTTATACTCTTCTGCTTCTTTGAGCTTCGAATCTTCTGTTTATTGACCCCTTGATCCACTGTTGTAATCATTCCTTGATTCTAGCACCAGATTTAGAACCTGCTATATTTGTCAAGTCTTGTCAAGTCAGAATGTCAGGACATTGTCTTCGACATCTTTTTCTGCAGCATTCTACATTAAGTTTTAACCAAAATTTAGTCAAATCTCGGGAGCTTTCAGAATCATCAACAAATCATCATACTCGCGATCCATTTCTCCCCCACCCTCATCCAAATTGAAACCAAGGTTCAACGCCAAATGGAATTCTCCCAATATCCAAACTCATTAACAACATCATGTTTAGAAGCAGAAGCCGAGAATAGGGCAGGAAAAAGAACAGACAGAGATAAATTTCCACACCATCTTGCGGTCCAAAAAGGAATGGAACGCCCATAACCAACTTTGCAAGCAAGCACCTTCGAAAAACAGCCCTTTTCCGACAAGTTACCAATACACATCAGATCACGCCACCATAGGGAATGTTTATTAGAATTCAATCCTAACTCATGCAGCAGTATTCTCTTCTAAAAGTTTCCATACCTCGCAGACAATAAACCCCACCAAAGTGCAATGTTATCAGTTAACAGTCTCTATAACCATTTAGATAGTATAGCAATGTTGAACGCACCTACTTCTCTAATGCCCAAACCACCTTAGATCCTTATGTTTTCATACTGTTTTCATGCTGATCAAGGTCAATCTGAGCTTCTGCGCCAAACCAGACCAAAGAAAACTTCTCTGGATGGAAGTTATTTTCCAAATAACTTTTACAGGCGCTTTGTAGAATGATAAGTAATGGATAAGAAGGTTAGACAAAACAAATTTCAACAGTGTAACTCTCCCACCAATAGATAATAACCTACCCTTCCAAGCCGACAATCGAGATTTAATCCTATTGATGATCGGGTTCCAGAAAGAAACATGCCTATGCTTACCTCCTATTGTGAGATCGAGGAATATGAAGGGTAAAAATTACTTTGAACATGCTAAGAACCGAGAGGCCACCACCATGAAAGAGTCCTCCACACCAAAACCATACAAATAACTTTTGGTTGCATTTAATTTCAATCCCGAAACAAGTTCAAAGCCGCATAGAATAGCCTTCAATCCCCAAATATTTGACCACGATGCATGAACGCAAGGCCTTTTGACAAATTACATAAACTTCACACCATAACAAAAGAATATTTTACAATGAAGTCTAATGAAAATCCATCTTGCCACATCATACCATTATTATAACTGTATATTGAATTTAATTGTATGAAATGGTAAAGTAGTGAGTTCTGATTGATTTCAATGTAAGATAGATTTACATAGGCAACATTGCACTTATCACTAACTCTTAAAATTCTGGCATTTAATAGAAACAAATGTTCTGTATAAGAAATAAAAAAAAGCATCATAGTGTATTGGTCTGAGCCAACTAAAATTTGTATGCATTTCTGTGTCAAGTGAAGAAAGCTAGTGTTGGTGCAAATTTTGTGAAAAAGGAAAAAGGAATGTGTAGCATATCCTAAATAAAGAGTACATAATGTTGTAATGGAATAAAGAGTAGGTTATTAATGAAAGGGATTAAAGGATAATTATGTATTTTATTTAGGAATGGGTCATTAATAAAAGGGATTATTAACTTTTGGACAAGTCAAATATGACATGTAGGTGACATTGATTGCTCTTTGTGTTGTTTTTATTCTATTACAACGTAGTTTAATTATTGGTTGCTACTAATTTGTAGTAGTAACTTTATTTAACAACTAATTATTGGTTGGGGTATAGATCCAATCCTTCTCGTAAGTGTAGCTTTTACAATTGGTATAAATCGCCTTTCGAATTCGTGTAGTAAGATCTCTTGTAGTAATGATGTTCATCTTCATTTGAAGATTGGGGTGATCTTACCCTTTTCTGTTGTATTGGTTTGGTGTACACCTAGTATGCCTATTTATTGAATTTGTTGCTTATAAAAAAAAAAACCATTATGTTTTAGATAAAATAAATTTTACAAAAAAGTAATAAAAAATTATTTTTATGTTTTTGGTTGGGTATAACTTAGTTGTGTGTTTTGATTTTTTTAACTAAGATTTTATATGTAGGCGCATCAACAAAATAACAGATGGGCATATGGGTAATATGTCAAGAAAAATATGTTTTACATTATTGATGTTTGTATTCTTGAAAGATTCAATAAGCTATTATAGATTAAAATATTTTTATATTTCATATATTTAATGAAAAATATGTAAGTTATTGTTTTAATATATAGTTGTTTAATTTATTACATGTTTGAACTTGCAGATATTCACATACACATTATCGTCTGAAAAAGAGTCATCACATCCGACAACTTTGGTCTCATTATTTTTGCAAATGGTTGAATATAAGAACTAAGAAAACAAAGACTTAATGACAAAACGAATTAGATAAAAAAAACTTACATATAGATATAATTTTTCTTCAATGTATGATTTGTTGGTACAAAATTACATGTTGGTACGATATTCATGAAGATCAGGGAATTGTTTGTTTTGGTTATCTTTTGTTTTTTTATTGAATATTAAAAAATATATAAAAATATTTGGTTAAATGAAATATATATATATATATATATATATATATATATATATATATATATATACATATATATATATATATATATATATATATATATATATATATATATATATATATATATATATATAAATTGAGATTGTTTACATCCGTCATAAATAAAATTGAGTGTAGATGCATTGAAATTCAATGTAAATAATAGATATTTTACATCCAATATATCTAAAATAAGGCGTAAATTTCTTGCCGTTAAAAGTAAATATTATTTAGTTTACACCCGATTTAGTTAAAATAAGGTGTAAAATTTTTAAAATTTAGTTTAAATTTAGGACATTTTACACCTGTTTGATTTATAATAGGGTGTAATAAATTCGTTTAATTATATATATATATATATATATATATATATATATATAATATATATATATATATATATATATATATGATAATTTACACCAATTTTATCTTAAATAAGGTGTATACGTCCTAAAATTTAATGCAAATATCTAAAAATTTACACTCATTTTATTTAAAATAGGGTGTAATATACCCTCTTTATACATCCGTTTCAAAACGGGTGTAAACTCTTCATACATATCTCACCCTTTGAGTTTACACGTTATCATAACCAGTGTAATATGTCTAAAAAATGAGTGTAAAATCATCTTCCTGCACTAGTGTTTTTTTTAATTCTCTTTTGAGAATTATTTGAATTTCTTCTATTTTGAGAAAATTATGTTGAGTAGTCAAACGACCATTATTGAATTTTATTTGGAGAATTATTTGAATTTCTCAATGTTTGAGAAATTATAATGATCACTATTTATATCAGATGTTGAGAGTGGTATTTATACCATTTTCAAGTGGTCTTTGCATCATTAGAGAGTGTATTTCTAGACCTAGTATCTTCCATGCAAGTAGTAATCGTTCAATATAGAACTAAATTGTTTTATCCTAGAGACGTCGTGGTTGAGTGACTCGTTTACATAATTTTAGACAATATCACAAAACATTTTGAAAAGAGTGACATAATCCATGACTCAATTAATAATTTCTTGGGAAACAATTTTTCAAAAATATTATAAAAAATTCTCATACAAACTCAGAATTTCAACTTTACTTAGTAGTGGCAATAGTAGTGGCAACAACCTTTTGTAAAAAGAAAAGCCTGAAAAGAGACGAGTAAACACTTGATTTTTTTTGGATAAATAAAATTTATTAATATCCAAAAAAGATATTATGTACAAGGTGACCTAAGGTCCAACCCTCAAGAAAGACAAAAACAACCTAACACCCAAAAACTAATCCACCATAAGATTAGTAATGTGTTTCCTAAGTCTAGGATTGCACCACTCTCTATAGACCGATAAGTATTTATAACTATACCCCCAATGTCCAAATTATTCACATTGTTACCAAAACTCTTATTGTTCTTATGCTTCCACACTTCATAAACGGTCTCAGCTGCAGCACTCCGAACAAGACAAGCTCTCCAACCCTTTTCCTTACCATTGCAAATCATCCAATTCAGTTCCTCCTTCCAACCTTTTGGTTCATGATTAATATTCATCCAAAGCAAAACCTTTCTCCAAATGCTCCTCAGCTGCGGGCGTGCAAAAAATATGTTCTAAATTGTCTCCACACGGTCAGAAAAGTTACATTTATCATCTACTATCATTTCAAATCTTTTCAATCTTTCCTTTGTTGCCAACTTGTTATGATAAGCCAACCAAAGAATAAAAACTCCCCTAGGGCGTGCCACTATTTTGTGCAGTAGATATCTCCAGTCAACCTTGGGGATCTCACCTTTGATAAAATCATAGACTTTTCTAGTCTCATACTTCACCTGCATTAAATTCTAACCATACATATTCAGAATAATCTCTCTCTATTTCATTATGAATTTCATGATCCAAGATGCATTTTGTGTCAGTTGGACTTCCATAATTACTTCACATTTAAACTAGAAAATGTGAACCCATTGAATCCAAAGGTTATCCTTCTTTTCACTGAGATTCCACAAGAGCTTAGCTAGGTTAGCCTTGGTCCAACCTTGCAAGTATAAAATGTTTAATCCACCTCTGCTTTTTGGAATACACACTTGCTTCCAAGCTATCGGAGACTTCTTCGATATCTTATCACCACCTATCCATATGAAGGATCAACATATTGCATCAATCATCTGAATCACTTTCTTCGGGAACGAAAGGTATTGTATACAATACTTAGTCATAGAAGCGGAGATGTTATTAACAAGCTAAACCCTCCCAACATAGCTAGGGAGTGTCGAGCTCCAATGCTTAATCCTCGACACGATACGCTAAACCAGCCCCATGTAGTGGTGAATGGAAAGTTTTTTACTCGTCATAGGCACACCAAGGTATCGGGATGACAACTCACCCTCAGTAATTGAAGTGATGCCATATATCTCGTCTTTAATCTTGGTCTCCAAACCACCATAATAAGCCTTGCACTTTGCAGAGTTAACAAATAAACCAATGGCTGTTGCAAAATTATTCATTTTTTCCATAAGTAACTCAACGGATCTGCTATTACCTCAAGGAAAAAGGAGAAGATTATCAGCAAAACTTATGTTTATAATTTGAAGCTTTTCGCATTTGGCATGAAAGTTGAAAACTAGGAGTTTACTTAACTTATGCATACTCCTATGAAGGCATTCCATATAACTGCAATAAACAGAAGGGGGATATAGGATTCCCTTGTCTAAGGCATCTTCTTGATTTCATCACTCTCGTATGCATCCCACCAATGTTGAACCTATATGAAATAGTAGCGACTACAACCATTAACCACTTAGTAAACTTATTTGGAGAACCTAGCTCCTTTAGGATAAGCAAGCCAATCAACAATTTTATAGGGTTTCTGTATATCTAGTTCGAGCATACATCTAGGAGTCCCTCCTTTTATACTATATCCACAAATCAAGTCATATGCCAACATGATGTGATCATAAATGTTTTGTCCAGGGACAAAAGCTGCTTGGCTTTGGTTAATAATACTTGTCATCACTGCACTCATCCTACAAGTTAGAATTTTTGAAATAATCTTGTAAATTGTGGTACAACACAAAATGGGCCTAAAATCCTTTATTGTTCTACATGCATTGCCTTTAGGAACAAGGGTCACCAAGGTGGAATTTAGGGCAGAGTACATTCTACTGTTGGGAAAAACTCCATAACAGTTGCAACAACATTCTGCTTAACAACTTTCCAAGAGGTCTTCTAAAAGTTTGCTCCAAACCCATCAATGCCAGGAGCCTTAGAATCCCCAATATCCATAAGAGCCTGGAAAATTTCAGCTTCAGTCACAAGTTTCTCCAGTAACTTTTTTGATAACTAGACAGCTGGGGCCCCTCCCTCATAGCGGCAATGTCAATTCCCACAAGGTAATCATTTGCTTTACCCATAATTTAACCATAAAACTCCAAGACTTCATTCTCCGTGTCTTCATTTTGGTCAGCAAGGTGCCATCATCCTTTGTGAGGGTAGAAATACCATTATGTCCATGCTTGGCATTTACTTGAGCATAAAAATACCTATAGTTGCCATCCCTCAATCGAATCCAATTTATTTTAGATCTCTTTTTGAGAACTTGTTCTTCAATCTCACTCCTTTTAAGGACCTCTTCAGTGCTTTTTTTTCACTTCTTTAATCAGATCAAGGTTGTCCCTATCATGCATAAGTTTATCTTGGGCCTCCCCCAAATGATTCCTAGCATCCTTTAAAGAGCAGGACACTCCTATGAGGGGTTTACTAAGCTTCTTGATAATATTCTGGACCCTAATATGCTTATTCCATAAGACATACATAGGCATGCCACTAACAAGGGTCGTCCAACTAGTAGTCACCCTATCAGTGTAGCCATCCATCTCAATCACACTATTAAGGAATTTAAAGCGGGTTCTTCTTTTTTGGCAGTCTAGCACTGGATCGTTCACATGGAGTAAGGCATGATCAGACACACTCGAGGCTAAGATGTCAAGAGTAACATTAATGTATCTTTGGAACCAATCCACATTAGCCAAAGCGTGATCAATTCTAGAATATATTATATTCTCACTATGCTTATTAGACCATGTGTAATAATCACCATTACTATTCATCTCACTCAAATTAGTGCTATCCATCATGGAGATGAAATCCCTGTATTCATTTTCATAAATCATTTCCCTCCTCTCCTATCCAAGGTTTTAAATACATTGTTGAAATCACCTATGAAGAACCAAGGGCCTTGCTGAGACAGTTGAATTTTATCTATGTCCATCCATAGTCTTCTTCTATGCTCCAACTGATTCAGACCATAAACTGCAATAACCAAAAGAGGAAATTTCCATACACATCCAAACGCCACAGTGGATATACTGCACATTGCTAGCAACTTTCCTAATCTCCACATTATTGCTATCCCACCAAATCCACAGTCTACCATTTTCATGATTCTGGTAATTGTCCATAAACATGCCTTTGAGCTTAAGACCTCCTATAATCTTTTCAGCCTTATCCTTCTTTACTCTAGTTTCGATGATCACATATATCATAGGGCTAAGATTTAGAAGGTGGGAACTTACCTCTTTAACCTTAACCATTTTATTTAGCCCCCTAACATTGCAAAACACAATCATGGCACCTTATTTTGACATACTAGGGGATCATTCAAAATCCCTAGCAGTCCAGAATCATTTTGACACTAAATATATGTTCCTTCATTAACCACTCATTTGCCTTTGTCCCTTGTACTGGTAGTAACTCTTGTCCATTCCTCACACGCACTGCTTGGTTCATCCTGTTTAGTTATTTCAGGTGGTTTGTCCTTCTCCTTACTTTGTTGTATGCTCATTTTTGGTTTTTCCGTCTTATGTTTCACTTGTTTATCACAGTTGCATCCCACTTTGTGGCATTTGGTGCAATACAAAGGTCTCCACTTATATTAATAGGTTGTTTCATCTTATTGTCTTCTGCATCTTTGATGGTTATATCATTTTTCATTTCCTGCATTATGTCAACTTCAACCAAAATATGAGCATATGAAACTCTAAGCTTTTGTGTTGTACATTCATCTGTGACAAGGGGTCTACCAATTTCACTTCCCATCTTACTTAGACTTCCAGCTCTCCATAGGTGTAAAGGCAACTGTGGTAGCTTTACCCAAAGAGGGATGGTTATGAGCATATCACGTTTCATGCTAAAATCAGGCTTTCATTCACGTAGCAACATCAGCCTGTTATGAATTGTATAAGACTCATTCATGAGCATAATATCATTCTCATGGAACAAATGAAAGTGTAATGTAAAGTTCCCCTCATTGTTGTAGAACATATCTGGTAACTTCACAAAATTCTTGTGCTTCAGCATAAATTATTTCACCGCATTCATACCCAAATCATCCTCTAAAAGATACATGATTAAAGCGGATTCCCAAAACTTCAACTCAGATTTAATGTCCGCTGCTTCAATCTCACCATCGATCACCTTTGGCAAAACAAATTCCATCGTCAAATCCTTAGCAGGTTTACGATTCTCATTTATAACATCAACCAACAACTTTTTCTTCTCTTGACTTGGATCGTTCAGTTTCTTAGTTGTTCCATCTAGGGTTTTGTGTTGATCATTCTCATCTACTTCTTCTGTTTGACTCTTCTCATCCTGAGATTCATCTTGTACTTTATCTTCGTCTTGCTCTTCACTGCCAGAATCATTTTGTTCAGTAGTGAGTGTCACAGGTTTTTCCGGTGACAGTGGCACCTAACGGTGTGGCTGCTGTCGTCCTCTTCCTCCTCCACACGTTGTTGGGAAAAATGTGATTTGTTGAGAATCAAGTGAGTTATAAGTCCCACATTGCTTAGAAAAATGGAGGTTGAGCACTTTATAAGTAACAGAACTCATACACCTATCACCTTAAGGTTTTAGATGAATATGTGGTGTCTCTCACTTATTTGGGTGAGTCTTTGACCTTCAGGCGTGTTTCGTTGAAGTGGATATGACGAGATAAGGGTGTCGCTCATGGCGAGATAAGGGTGTCTCTCAATGGAAGTACAAGTATGTGGAAACTTGTGCTTGAAGGGGAGCATAGTAGACGGACTCACACTTGAAGGAGAGATTGTTGTAAAAATGTGAGTTGTTGAGAATCAAGTGTGAGTTTTAAGTCTCACATATTGCTTCAAAAAGTGGAGGTTGAACACTTTATAAGTAAGATAACTCATACACCTATCTAAAGGTTTTCTTTGACCGTCAAGTGAGTGTTTGACCTAATGTGGATGTTTCCCCCTCATAATGACCCATCACGCATCCTCCCTATTTTCTTTATAAACACTTGATTTTATATCAAGGCTCTCCCTCATGATGACCCATCACGCGTCCTTCCCATTTTCTGTGAAAACACTTGATTTTAGATTTTATATCAAGGCTCTCCCTCATGATGACCCATCACGCGTCCTTCCCATTTTCTGTGAAAACACTTGATTTTATATCAATGCAATTGTCATGTGTTATTGATATGACCAGATGAATTCCAATGTGTTGTTTGAATAGGTATAAGAGAGAATACTAATGTAATCTGGAGAGACAAAATAAATATACTTGTTTATTGGAATAAGTATTCACTTTAATGAAACTAATCTCTCTAAAATAGAAGGACTAAATGTACAACGTGTTTTAAAATTGTTCAATACAATTCAAATTTCTCCCTATTTTATTTATTTATTTCCTTATGATCACGGTTACCTACAAACTCTAGTGTATATTGAATCTAAATATTTCTTTTTAATACTCTCCCTTCAACTATATATCTATTCGGTCCAGTGGGCAGGATACTGTGGTGCAGCTAAAAAAAATTATAACAGATCTGTTCAGCTTTCATGTAACTAAACTCCTAATTTAGTTACAATATATTCCATGAATACACAACCGTTCACCTGTGCATAAAGTTTGTTACAGTAATACAGCTTGTTCCTCATAACCATGCAACATAACTGATTCTTCACGAGTTGAAGATATAAAGACAAAAGCTTAAGATTAATTAATTAATTAATTTCAGATGTCTTGACAAGCAGGGAATATATCAAGCGATATGTGTGTAAAAGCATATATAAACATTTAGTTCTCTTCAAGTGGACCAATTAAAAAGATATTGATTAGGACTTTTTATGTACAAATACATTTTACCATAGTCTGTAAAGTTATAATTTGTTGTCACTTGTTACTTAAAAATATTATCTAATAAATTTCACTTTATGTTATCATTTATTCACACGTAATGTATAAATATGCACATATTCATAATGATGATGCAAGTGCAACAATTGCAAGAATCTGTTTCTTTCACATGCATGGTGATAGCTCTATTCAATGATCTCTAATATATTGCTTCTTTAAACTATTTTGATATTGTTCTAATACTTGACACTAATTTTGCATAGGAGGAGAATCGGCCAACGCTTAGAAAGGCGGTCTCGGACGTGTCTCAAGAGATAGAGAAATGCTATAGCTTGGAAAAAGAGAGAGAGTTTGATGATATTGAAGAGGTGGAAGAAGGAGAATGTTATTGTTGTGGTTTGAAGGAGGAATGCACAAAGGTTTATATGAGAGAAGTTGAAGAAGAATATTATGGGAAATGGTTGTGTGGACTTTGTTGCGAAGCTGTTAAAGAAAGAGTAAGAAGAAGTAATGGTGTTACAATGCAAGATGCTTTGAACTCTCATAGGGAATTTTGCCAGGAATATAATGCTACAAGGATTAACCCTAAACTGTCGTTAACATTGTCTATGAAGGAGATAGCTAAAAGAAGTTTAGAGAGAAGGAAATGTAAGGGAATGGGTGTAACTAAGCTTGATAGGAGTACTAGTTATCCATAAGGTTTATTGATTTGAAATACTGCTGGGTTTTCTTAAATTAAATGCAACTGTCTCCTTTAGAATTTATTCAAACATCTTTGGTTTTGCTATCTCTATTCAAAAAATTGGACTGAGATTATTTTAATTGAGCCTTAGAAAAGAACGGCTCGTAATTCAATCAATAAAAAAAAAAGGCCATAAGAAGAATCAAGCGAGTGTGACCTAACTGGTTATGGGTTGCCCTATCCGATCCGATCCATCATGCTAGGGCATGGGTCTCCTGGCCTAAACTCATGTCCACCAATTGACGACTGCATTAATATATGTCACACTGTGTGTTTTTGAAAGGGTGGTATTTGCCACTTTTCTAACGAACAAAACTGTTTATTCCTACTAGTGGGAAGAATTCATCTTCCTATTCCCATACTCTAGTCAAACAATTGGGTTGCAACGGGTTCTACGCCTAACAATTTGATCCATGAGTTAGGCCTATACATATCTCCTCTTAAGGTTTGGAGGAAGTTTCACTATTCAGATATTCAAATATATAAAAATCTCTTGCATTTCTCAGGCGAGCTGGATAATCCTTATAGTATTTTCCACAAGTACAAACACACTCTGTCAGCATTTTTTGCCAAGTATTTTAAAATGAGATGATACAATGTAATGAAATGTGTACAAACAGGTGTGAATCATGTGTTTTTGTCTTGCACAATATGAACAATATATAAGTGTTGTGATTAATCAAATTCTCTAATTTGATTAAGCTATTTAAATTATAGATTTGTTTAATTTTAAAACAGATAAATGATAATAACATTAAATTGAACTTTATCCAAAACAACCACAGTCCAAACTTAAAATAAAAGATTAACTAAACAACCTATTGACCCCAAAGATTGACAAAGTGATGAAGGTTTGAATTCTGAGAGCGGGTGCGCTTCTCATGATTTTTAAATTCTGTTAAGTGAAAATAATTTTTGTGTTAAATTAATCCATATAAAACTGTGCTCTAGCTTTAAATGAAATCTCAAGTTTTATCTTTTTGAATTAGTCAATCGCAAGACTAAATATCAAAAGTTAAAAAAAAAATAATAATAATAATAAATCAAATAACCTACTACTATACTTTTAAATTTCAAAGAGAATGTGAATAGAGCAAATAAGAGATTTGCTCAACTACGATATAATGTTTTTGAACTTAAAATTAAACTTAACAATAATTTTGTTTATTACATTTACTAAAGAAGATTCAAATGTTAAAATTTAATTAGTAATTTTGTTTTAAATAAATTCTAATTATTAGGGAGTAGTTATTGAGTTGTTTGACTAGTATTTTATTTCAGTTATTCAGCTCCACATTAGGATGTGGTAGTAGGGTTGAAGATGTGGTAGTGGGTGGTTATTTAATTCCTATTTTAGAGGCTAAACATGCCTTCAGTTTTAATAAAATATTCAATTTTCCTCTAAATTATGTGTTAAAGTTATTTGTAAGTGTTTCAACATTTGGTATCAAAGCTCATCCTAGGCCTGATAAAGATTGAAGCAGCAGCTTTATTGTAGTAGCAAATAGCATATGAAAATAGTAACTTTGTTCAACCAGCAATTCCACGCTTTGATGGTCACCACGACCATTGAGCTATGTTGATGGAGAATTTTTTGAAATCAAAAGAGTTTTAGTCATTAGTTGAAGATGACATCACAGTTTATCCAGAAGGGACGGTGTTGACAGTCGCCCAGGAGAAGCAACGGGATGAACAAAAATTGAAGGATTTGAAGGTGAAAAATTATTTGTTCTAGACTATTGATCGTACAATCTTAGAAATATTCTTCAAAAGTCACCAATAAGCAAATTTGGGACTCAATGAAACTCAAATATCAAGGGACAGCAAAAGTGAAGCGTGCACAACTTCAAGCCCTTCGAAGAGATTTTGAGATTCTTCATATGAAGAAGGGAAAGTCGATCAGTGACTATTTTGCAAGGACGATGGCAATTGCAAACAATATGCGGATCTATGGTGAGAAACTAGAAGATGTTACCATTGTTGAAAAAAAATTCTATGATCAATGACCGCGAAATTTGATTATGTAGTTTACTCGATTGAGGAATCACATGACATTTATAAACTTTCCATTGATGATCTGCAAAGTTAGTTGTTGGTTCGTGAGCTGAGAATTAATAATCACGGGCCTATAATTGAAGAGAAAGCTTTGAAGGCATCCACCAATGGTCCAGTTGCTGCTGAAGGTGTAGGACGTGGCCAAGGAAGAGGCAGAGGCAAATTCAATTTTTGTTCCAGAGGCAGAGCATGCGGTCAAAGATCAAGATTTGATAAATCCCATATTGAATGTTTCAATTGCCATCAATATGGCCATTATAGGTCAGAGTGTCCTAATTTCTTTAGAAGTCGGGGAGAAAAATCAAATTATGAAATGATAGAAGAAGAAGAAGAAGAAGAAAAAGAAGAAGAAGAAGAAGAAGAAACAACTTTATTGATGGCATGCCATAACAAGGCAAAAAAGTATAATAATATGTGGTACTTAGACTCTAGGTGTTGTAACCATATGTGTGGCAATAAACTTCTATTCTCTGAATTAGATAAGACATTTAGAGATATTGTAAAATTTGGAGACAACTCTACTGTTGCTGTCATGGGGAAAGGGAGTGTCAATGTTCATTTGAAAAATAATGTTATTGAAAAATTTTGCAATGTATTCTATGTTCCGGAACTGAAAAGTAACTTGATTATCTTGGGTCAACTTCAAGAGAAGGGGTATGAGATCACCATCAAAAGTAGAATGTGCATTATCAAAGATTCAAACAGATGAGTGATAGTGTGTGTTCACATGACATGAAATAGAATGTTTCCAATCATTATTGTAGATGATGGTGCAGATTTTTAGACTTGCTTCGCTGCAAAGATGAAAGTCATTGCTTGGTTATGGCACCTTCGGTATGGACATCTCAATTTTAATGGGCTGAAAACTTAACTGCAAAAAGGAATGGTAACGTGGCTTCCTCAAATCACTACTCCCTCGCAAGTTTGTGAAGATTGTGTTATTCTCAAACAACAACGTGATTCCTTTCCAAAGGGAAAAGCATGGAGAGCTAAACAACCTTTAGAGTTGGTTCACTCAGACCTATGTGGACCTATAAGTCCAACTTCAAATGGAAACATGATATATTTTATTAGCTTCATTGACGATTGTAGTAGGAGAACATGGGTTTACTTCTTGTTGGAAAAGTCAAAGGCTTTTGCAACCTTTAAAAGCTTCAAAGCCTTGGTTGAGAATGACACTGGTAGAGCAATTAAGGTGTTGCAAACAGATCGTGGGGAGAGAGTTCAATTCATAAGAATTTTCAAACTTTTGTGAGATGAACGATATCCAAAGATAATTAACATCAACTTATAAAAGAAAAAATTGTACAATTCTAAACATGGTTCGTAGCATGTTGTCTAGAAAATCTATTCCAAAATGTTTTTGGCCTGAGGCTATTAATTAGAGCATCTACATATTGAATAGAAGTCCAACATTGGCATTGAAAAACATGACACCGGAAGAAGCTTGGAAAGGAAACAAATGAGCAATTGATTACTTCAGAGTTTTTGGTTGTATAGCCTTTGCCCATATTCCTGATGAAAAGAGGAAGAAGCTTGATGCTAAAGCTGAGAAATGTATATTTCTTGGTATCAGCGAGCATTCAAAAGCTTACTGGTTGTACAATCTGATCACACAACAGATAATAATTAGTCGATGAAAGCAAAACATGGAAGTGGACCATTAATAGCACTGGAGAGTACATTTCAGTAACTGATGATGAAGTTGAAGAAGAAAAAAATGGTGCACCTTCAAGTTCTATTATCACATATTCACCATATGCTCCCTCACCAAATTCACAAGTAGAAGTGGAAGATGAAATTTCAAATGAACCTAAACCCCAGCGCATAAGAAGAAGGCCAGCATGGATGCAAAATTATGAGATTAGTAGAATCAATCAAATTGATGATCTAGATTCTCATTTTGCTTTATTTTGATACCATGATCCACTACTACGGAAAACTCCTTTAACAACGGTTGAAAAATACATATAATAACGTTGATCAAGGCGTTGTTATGTAGAGTGTTGTGGTAAATGCGCTACTTATAATCACGGCCCTTGGACTGTTGTTGTATTCTAGAAAGTGCGCAGTATATCACAACGTTTATGCTTAACAACCGTTGTGATACATAAGGTACGAGGTTCGAAACCCAGCAACAGCAAATAAATTACATTAGATCACGGTTAATGTAGAGAACCGTCGTGGAAAGTACCCATAGTTTGTTATATACCAATGTATATTGCTTGGTTTATCATACACCTATTTAAAGAAATACAACCATTCAAATTGGCAACGAAATATATAATCTGAAAATTAAACTATTCTTGAAAACCAACTTAAACACACCAATTTTTTTCGAATTGAATTCGTCTTATTCTGCATATTTTATGTTCTTTAACATATATACGGTTCAATGGTCTGATTCCTTCAATGCACCGATACTTTTATTATAGTTTACCTCATCATCGTCGCTTATCAACGCGATTGTAAATTATATCGATGAATTGAAGCAAATAGACCATTGAACCATATATTATGGGTTAAGGAACATAAAATGTGTTGAATGAGACGAATGTGATTCGAAAAACATTGATTGATATAGGTTGGTTTTCAAATACATCTTAATTTTCAGAATATAAGTTTCTATGTCAATATAAATGATTGCATTTTTATTAAAAGGTAAGTGAAACAAAAAATATACATAGTATATAATAAACTAAACTTGTCAACCTGTATATGAATTTAAAGAACAAAACATTGCTAAGTCACAAGAAGCCTCTATCTTGTGACTTAGCAATGTTTTGTTCTTTTTTTGAGAACATTTGTCAACAACAACAACAACATACAACAAATCATGCAACACAATAAAAAAAACATACATTATTTAAGCAACAAAACCCCAAGTGAGACTGTAACAAATCAAGATACATTGAGTCAATAACGTACCTCTTATTGAAAATAATCGTGGAACTGTGACAAATCAAGATATATCAAGTTCATCTAGTTTGTGAATCCATGAAGAAGAAATATAAGATGGATGAAATTTATACAATAACTTCATACTTCTTATATTTTTCTTCATGGCTACAAAAACCATATGAAACTTCACCATATTATACGCTTGCTACCATCATCATCACCTTGTATCTACAAGGAAACACAACAAAAATCAAACTAAACCCTAAAACATCAATAACATAATGTTTTCCACAGCATCCTAAAACCAAACCCTAAAACAATAATCCTAAATTCTAAACATCAACAGCATCCAGAAGAAGAGTAGAAAGAAGAGAGTGGGAGAACATACCATCTTCGCCGCCGTAGGAGTTTGCGTCGGACGTTGCTCCCGTCAGATATCTTTTAAGCTTCTTTTCTCCATTCACTTGTAACAGTACTGGTTAAGGTTCATGAGAGGAGATGATTGTGTTAGAGTTTTCTTTAGAGGGAAACGGCAGTTATGAACTGGGCAACAAATAGTTTCGTTTATATATTAAAAAATATCACTTTCGTTATGGTTTAAAACTATAACTGTAATTATATTTTATATTTTAAAATAATAGCAAACTATATCACGACGGTTACTCATAATAACCGTAGTGATATCCCTTATTTTAAAATAAATAAAAAAGAAAGGAGCGCCTTAACCTTAAATGAAAAAAAATTTACCACAGCTGAGGTTCGAACCCATGAAAATGAAAGATTGATTCTATCATATCGGTTATACTTACAACCGTTATTATACCCTATAATATAAAGTTAGCGCCTGAGTTTAGAGATATCACCATGGTTTTTGGAACCGTGGTGACTTGGGCGTTGTTGTTTGCGCGTTTTGTAGTAGTGATCCCATTACTTTTTATGATGCCATCAAATAGACAAAATGGAAGAAGGCCATGGATGATGAGATTGAAGCAATAGAGAAAAACAACACTTAGGAGTTAAGAAACCTTACAAAGGGACAAAAATTTATTGGAGTAAAATGGGTGTAAAAGACAAAACTCAATCCAGATGGTAAGGTGGATAAATACAAGGCTCGATTGGTAGTTAAATGTTATAAGCAAGAATATGGGATTGATTATAAAGAGGTATTTGCTCCGGTGGCTAGACTCGACACAATCAAATTGGTTATTTTAGATGCAACTCAAAATTTGTGGTCTATTTACCAATTTGACGTTAAGTCGGCCTTTTTACATGGTGAATTGCAAGAAGATGTCTATGTTGAGCAACCATTGGGATACGAAAATCAAGGGAATGAGAAGAAATTTTACAAGTTGAAGAAGGCACTATATGGACTAAAACAAGCACCACAAGCTTGGTATAGTCGTATAAAGTCTTATTTCATTATAGTGGGATTTCATAAATGTCCATATGAACACACTTTTCATTAAACTTGCAGATAATGAGAATATGCTTGTAGTATGCTTATATGTTGATGACTTGATCTTCACAAGTAATGATAAAGTCATGATTGATGTATTTAAAGCTTCTATGATGACTGAATTTGATATGACAGATTTGGGTCTGATGAACTCCTTTCTTGGCCTTGAGGTAGTACAATCAATTGCTAAAATTTTTATGTCACAAAAGAAGTATGTTTTGGAGATTTTGAGTAGGTTCCAAATGGAGGAATGCATTGTAGTGTGCATTCCTACATTTGCAGATCTGGAGATAAAAAGGGATTTAAAGGGGAAGAAGGTAGATTTCACTCTCTATAAGTAAATTGTAGGAAATTTGTTGTATCTAACTTCAACTAGGCCAGATATAATGCATGATGTCATCCTTATCAGCCGATATATGGAGAATCCAACAGAGTTACACCTCTTGGCAGCTAAAAGAATTTTCAGGTATTTGAAAGGAATGATTTATTATGGAATGTTGTATAAAAGGGGAGAACAAAAGTGTTTGTTTGGATTCAGTGATTATGCTAGAGATGAAGATGACAGGAAAATCACGTCTGAATATGTCTTCATGATGGGCTCAGGTGCAGTTTCATGGTCATCAAAAAACAACCAATAGTCACTTTACTTTGTCCACTACTGAAGTGGAGTTTATCGCAACTACATCATGTGCTTGCCAAGTCATTTGGTTGAGAAGGTTAATTAGGGAGCTTGGATATGATAAAGAAGATCCCACACTACTATTTTGTGATAATGTTTTTGCAATTAAGCTGTCAAAAAATTTTGTCTTACATGGGAGGAGTAAACACATAGATGTTAGATTTCTTAACCAAATCCATTGGAGCTTTTTTCTCTTACGGATGCTAACCAAATCCTAAGCATCCCTCTTTCCTTAAGACAGCCAGTGGACAACAAGATTTGGCACTTTGAGAAAGTCAAAATTCTAGGTTTGCTCTGCTTATCACTCTCTCCAATAATCTAGGAGTGCTTCGACACCAGGTCCCTCTATCACTCCTTACAAGAAACTCTGGAAGTTTATCTGGCATGCTCAGGTCCTTCCCAAGGTCAAGAATTTTTTGTGGCATCTTACAAAGAACATTCTCCCTACTAAGGTGAGACTCCGTGCCAAAGGTATTTATATCGATACATCTTGCCCTCTTTGTAATATGACTCATGGATCCTTGGATCACTTGTTCTTGCATTATCCTTTTGCGAAGGCTACCTTCTTCTCCTCTCAATTGGGTTACAAAACCCCTCCTGCTATGGAGGTATATGACTGGTTGTTGCTAGTGTTGGAGGGAAAATCAGCTCAAGTCCCCGTTTTTTAGTATAGCCTTTTGGAAGATTTGGAGTGCAAGAAATGAGTTGGTGCATAATCAGAAGAAAATATAGCCTTATTTGGTCGTGGAGGAGGCAATACAGTGTGTCCTGGAGTGGGAAATTGACAAACAGGTTCATAGGGTCAGTGCTAATCATAGAAACGTGGTGTGCAAAGAGGCACGCTTTGTCTGCAGGTAGATGCAGGGGTGTTTGGAGGAGGATTTGTGTCCTTTGGTTGCGTGGTAAAAGACGGTGATAAGAAGGTGGTTATGGCAGCAACTCAGAAATTGACTATGGAAGTAGGCCTGTGTGCTGCTGAGATGTTGGCTATTTGGTGGGGGCTTTAGGTCGCGAAAAGATTTGCATTTTAATAGCATTTTTATTCAACCGGATTCGAAAAATGATGTTGATTGTGTCAATTTTGAATAAGCAATTGTAGAACTTGACTACATTGCTCAGGATTGTAGGGACTTATTGTCCAATTTTAGTTTTTCTACTGTCATGTTTCTTAATAGAAAGTTCTTGGCTGATGCCCACCATATGATTGGGGTTGGTAAACTTGTAGAGGCTAGAACATGGTTTGGTCTAATACCCTCTCTTGGTTTGTATCATATTTCTTCTTCAGCTTTGTGCAAATAGAATCTCTCTTTTCGTAAAAAAAAAAACAATACAAAGTCAAATTTTTATACTTAATTAATTTCATCCTTGCTAACAATCTACATCAAATCTATTACAATTTGCAATGCATTTTTTCTATTTGAATAGTGAACACCACGTGATTGTTACAATGTTAGGGTACAAGAGTGCAATTCCTTCTGCTCGAATTTGACACCAAATTCCTAATGCTTCTGATCTACATCTTACTAACCAAAACCCTAAATTTCATAAACCCATAGAAATGATATTTTCAATATTTACTAAATTTTATTCAATTATTTGATTCCTTCAGCAATATAATACCAATGATTCTTGTTATCTTAAATTGAATCCTTGGATTTACTTGGTGTTTGCTTGGAAAATTCGCAAACAACCGCTGATCTCCTAATCTATGAAAAATTAGTTTACTTACAGGACCGATCAAACAAATCCTAGGACAATGTGCTTTAACAATTTTGGTAACTTTCGTGAGAAAACCTTTTGTTTATTGAATTCATCATAGTTTTCATTAAACTTTGTATTTTTTGACAGAGATGATGAACTTTGTTTCTTGAAATAAAGGGAGAAATGTAAATAACTTGCAAGTAAGAAAATGACAGAAATGTAAAAGGAATTGTAAATGAAGAACTTTAAACTTCTATTTAAATGCAAGGAATGAAAACTGGTGTTTTTCAAACGTACATTTTCTCAATAGTTACTCTTTTCTCTCTCACGGTTACTTTGAGTATTTCTTGAGTGATTTGTACAAATTCTGAACACACCGAAATCTAACACTAAGACCCCCCTATTTATATACAAACGAAATAACCAACTATAACAGCTATTTCTCTTGATGGCGACAGATGACATTCTGCATGTATTCGCCTGCCAGATGCGTTCCACACGTCCCTTTTCAAAACGGAATTCCCTCCTGAATTTTGAATTTCAAACACCCGTCGAAAAAGGAACACCCGTCGAAAAGGAACACCCGTCGAAAAGGAGCCTATTTCTTCTTCTTTGTCGAAAATATTCTTCATACTTAGAAAAATCTAGCAACGCTTCCCCTGAGCGCCATTTGTCTTCGACTTGCTTTTTTCCATCAAAAAACCCTCTGGTCGAAATCCCTTGGCGAATTTTCAATTTTTCTTTTTTTGAACAATTACCTTGGCGTCGAAATTAGCAACCTACAAATTGCCCCCCAAGAAATGCATTTTCGACCAAGGAAGAAAAGCATTTTTTGCCAATGCAATTCGACGCGATCCATAATTTGACCAGTGACTGTTCATATGATTAGACGTTATAAATGTCAGAATCATCATTACGCTTTTCACAAACGTCTTTTCAGCCCACATTTTTTAAGATCTTCCATCATCCCTATTCTAACCCCTAGCAGATCGTGGGTCAAAACATAACTGCTACCGTCTGAATCATCCACTTCAAAACCTCCACGTGTCCCACAATCCTTTCACTACTTTTCCATTAAAGTTTCTGAATACTAACCGCTTCCATTCCTCCATCTATATATAAGTAAAAAACTTCATTTTTTCACCCTTTTCACTTTCCAAACTAAAAACTCCCTTCATACTTCATCTTCTCCATTTTCCTCTACTTTTGTAATCATCAATGACGTCGTCTGCTACTCCTAAAATCACAAGTAAAGACTCCCGAAAATCCAACAGCTTAGCGCCAGTAGAAAGAATCTTTGGTCCCAAGGTGGTGGGAAATCAAGAATATGTTCCGGAACCTCCAAATGAAGAGGAGAAACGCTGCATCTATCAATCCCAGGTACTCATTCCTATCTTGATTTCTGGTAAATCCCATGCCATGCTAGGACCTTTGCCTAACTTAAAATTAGACCCAGCTAAAGTACAAGAATTTTTTCCAACCTATCACCGTTACAAACCTATAGCGAACGGGGTTAGACCTAGAACTGATAAGGAAAAAATTATAGATGAAAAGTCCAAAGTGGATGGCCAAGGGACCCCCTCTGAAGAAGTCATAAACTTAGAGTATATGAATAATTTTAGAATTTTTAGATCCTGTCCTTTGTCGAAAGATCCCTCTGACTACCTAGCTTGGTTGGAAAAAATAGAGAAGGTTAAAAGTAATGATTGGAAAACTATGGGTATTTTTTATCTTATTCAGCTGTCGAAAGTAGGGCTAGGATATTGTCCTTCCATGCTTCTAGCTTCCCTTTATTTTTGGGACAACACTTATAACAACTTCCACATTCCTTGTGGGATGATTACTCCCACCCTTTTCGACATAGCTGCCATTACTGGCTTAAGTCCCTTAGGAGTCGATTATGATCCAAACTTGTTATCCGACGATTAAATAGGCTTCGACACCAACAAAGCCACTTTTACAGCCTACATTGCCAACTATCATGATAAGGAGACTAAAGAAGTATATGATCAAGAGCATGTAGCCTTCCTGGCCCTTTGGCTATCGAGATGCGTCTTTTGCTCCAGATCTCTCCAAGTGGCGAAGCGCTACATCACCGTAGCAAATCAGCTTCATGCTGGACACCAGCTGTGTCTTAGCGAAATGATTTTGGCGAACCTCTACGAATCTCTTGGCGAAGGGGTTACCACCCTGAAGAATATTAAGGAGAAGAAAACTCTGTTGTTATTATGACCCTTCTGGATCTTACAATTGTGGCTCAATGCCACCTTCGAAGCCTCCTTTCCCAATAAGTCAACTGTGGACGCAGCTGCTCTAGGGGACAGAAGAGTCGAAGGCCTCCGTTTGGCGCAACTAACACCCCATGACAAAGGTCTGAGCCTCCAACAAACCTTTACCAGCTATGTTATGATGTTTGCTAAACGTTACAATTTTACGCCCAACATGGCTCATTTTGCTGATAGGAAGGTTGGACTTGCATGGTTTACCAGAAAACTTCCCCTTGAGTCGAAATCTCTGGAAGACGATTTTCTCAATTTCTGGGAATGTTTTCTTACTCCTAGACTTTTAATTTCCAGACTTGGTCCTTCGAAACTAAAGGTTTCCCTTGTTAATTACCAGCCCAATCTGGTTTCTCGACAGTTTGGGTTGATACAAATAATACCAAAACCCCTCTTTTCCAGAAAAGGATCTTTGATTCACTATAATATGACTCATACTGAAGATGAATGCTCTGAGTTGCTGGCGAAGTATTCAAATCTAGTCGAAATCCAACCAGTGGTCTTTCGACCCAGCTTCTTTTACACTCAAGAGTTTGACGAATGGTGGAGGGCCTATTATGATTCTCAAATTTTTAATGTGGATTCTTTCACCATTCAACTGACCAGAGCCTTTGCCCTTGTGCAGGACAAGACAAAGAAAGGTACTTCTCGACACGTCAAAGAAATCCAAGCTTTCCAGAAATACTTTGAAACTGCCTATAGGCCTAATGAACTTAGTCGAACCATTGGCGAAGTAGCTGTGAATTTGAAAGAAAAATTTACCAGAAAACTGGATGAGTTAAAACTACCTGCGTATGTTCGACTAGAACAACGTTATGAGGTAGCTTTTGACCTCTACCGACCAAAATTTCCCCCTCTTCCATCTGCTGAATTTGGTGTGGCTTTTAGCCCTCCATTTCCATATTGGTTCACTTGTGGGGATTCTATGAAAATTCTTTTCCAAGAATATCAGAAACGTGCTAAGCGAGTGGTTCCGACTAAGTATACCTTGGACAATTTCAAAGGTCACCTTCATATTGGCATAGAACATGTTCGCGTGGAAACTCCTATATATGAAGGTGTGAAAAATGGGAAGAAGTTCAACCTCACTTTTCATTTACTTAAACATCTGTACGTTATTTTATGCTTGATCCTTTTCTTCTTTTCTTTTCTAGCTATCAAGATTTCGACCAAAAAACCAACCACTGGAGAAGCAATAACTGCTGGAGATGCAGAGCCCCAAAAATACACTGCCAAGACACCTTTGGCGAAGGTATTACTTTACTTCTCTTTTAGGTCACCGCGTGTTTTCTCATTTTCTGACATACTAATAAAATTTCTCTTGTTCCACAGGGCAGTCGAAGACCGCCATCGACGCCTAAAAAAAGAAAAGCGAAAGAACTTGAAGTCAAAGCTGCCGACACTGATGATGGTGATGAGTCACCAGATCAAGTAAAGCCTACCAAGAAGAAAAAGAAAACAACCAAACCTCCACCACAAAAACCTCCTACTTCCAGAATCTTAGAAAAAACTCCACTCAAAAATCCAGGCGAGGAAACTACCCCTGTTCCAGCAGAAAGCGAAAGCTCTAGCCTGAAGACTAAAACTCCCAAGGTATGGTTTTTTCTCTTTTCTTTCGATGCTGAAAAGGCTGTTTACTTGTGTTACCTTTCTTGATTTATTTATCTTTCAAGTCCTTGTCGATACTCATGGGCATCCCATGGTCCAAGTTCTCCCAAAGACCAGTAGTGATCCTACCTACAAGCTAACCAGCGCCTCCAAACCTTCTCCTAAGGATTCGACAAAGGAGTCAACTACTGAAGTAAACCAGCCCACTGCTATCTCTAAACAAATTCCAGATGTAGTGGAAGAAGAAACTGGTCCTGAGACTGACGAATTAGTCGACACTGGTGGGGATACTGTGATGCCTACTGCAGCGCTTATCACAAGTAATGAACCTGAAGACCAACCTCCCCTTAACTTACAAGTCGCTGACGAAGAGAAGGATGAGGAGGTTGCAACAAATGGCGAAGAGGAGGAAGAAAAAGTAAGCGAAAGGCCGCCATCTCCCACAGCTGCTACGGACGAAGAGAAAGAAAGCGACAAGGAAGACCTTGGTAAAACAAATAAAACTGCTTCGACCGCGACAACTTCGACCCAACTTTCTCACGAGGAGCTTGAAAATCTGAAGGTGCAAAGACCTTTTGAGTACCTAAAGGCCATGCTTAGTTCCCGCTACAATTTTGCTGATACTACCATTAGTAGTTCGACCACTTCAGGGACTACTTCTGATGCCAAATCCGTGGATGAATCGCTGGCAAATATTCGACAAAATATTCTCAACATTGACCTATTTCAACTTCTGGAGAATGACTCATCTGCTCAATTTGATCTAAAGAAAATCTTGAAGCAAATCAATGTCCTGGAGGCTCCCCCTGAAGTTACTGATGTGGTGCTGGACCTCACTACCCTAATAGATCTTGTGGTGACTGACTTTAATCGGCTTCGAGATTATTCCAAGAAGCTCGAAAATAAGACAGAAACCTAACTTGCTGAGTGGGATGCTGCTTCCAATTTGTCCAACAAAGTAACTGAACTAGAAAAAGTGTCTGAGCAAAATAAGAAAGAAGCAACTTTATGTGGTGAGAACATCCTCAAGTGGAAGAAGCAAATTGTTGTTCTTCAAAGCAAAATTTTCCAGGTGGAAAAACGTCAAGAAGAACTGCAACACATCGACCAAGAGGAAATCCGTAAAGAACTTGAAGTTGGTGTTCATCATGTTGATAGGGCCCAAAAACTTGGTGAGGAAATTGAGGATCTTTCGAAAGGAAAGGCACTTTGTGAGCACCGTCTCCAAATTCAGAAGTCGAAATTTGAAAAGCTGAAAGTGTCTTTTCCTATTTGAATATTTGTAATATTTTTTGTTTGGCCTTTTAAGGCTTTTTTTTTGTAATGACATTGGAGCCATTTTATTTGGCGAAAGATTTTCTATCCACCATATTGCTTGTTTTTTTTTTCTGCATAATTATTCGACTGTTATTTTAACTTCTTGTAATGTGGGCTTATATTTTTTCAAATACTTCCCGTTTATTTTTAATATACGCTTATCTTTATCCAATTCTTCGACTTCATATGCGTCATTGGAAAATACTCGTATGATTTGAAAAGGTCCTTCCCACTTAGGGGACCATTTTCCCATAAGTCTGTCTTTTCGATCCATGGGGAGAATCACCTTCCACACCAAATCACCAACCGAAAAAGCTTTATTTTTCACTTTTTTATTGTAGAATCTCTCCACTCTTTCTTTTTGCCTTTTCAGTAAGTCCAACACTGTTAATCTTTCTTCGTCTAAATCCATTAATTCGTCCATCATCATATTCCAATATGTATCTGATGGAATTTCATGATGTCTTTGTATCCTTATTGACTGCAAGTATACTTCGACTGGTAAGACCGCATCATGGCCAAACGTTAATCAAAAAGGCGTAGTGTTTGTAGCTTCCTTAGGTGAGGTTCGACAAGCCCATAGAACTTGGTCCAACGTTTTGTGATAACTCTTTGGTTTTCTTTCCACGTGCTTCTTTATTAAGCCAATTATAACCTTATTTGCAGCTTCGACTTGACCATTGGCTTAAGCGTAGTAAGGGGTTGATGTGAGGAGTCTGAAACCCATTTCCTTCGCGAATTCTTGCATATTTTTTTCCCGTGAAAACAGATCCTTGATCCGTTGTTATCGTCTCTAGGATACCAAACCTATAAATAATATGCTTTCGAATGAATTCGATCACTGCTTCTTGATCCACGTTCACTAAGGGTATGACTTCAATCCATTTCGTAAAATAATCTATTCCCACCAAAATAAATTTCTGGCTTTTTGAAGAGGCAGGTCGAATTTCTCCAATTAGATCCAAAGCCCAACCTCTAAAAGGCTAAGGCTTTATTATAGAATGTAATTCACTGGCAGGAACATGTGGTATCCCTGCGTGTACCTGGCATTCTTGACATCCTTTCGCGTATTCGACTCAATCTTTTAACATAGTTGGCCAATACATTCCCTGTCGGAATAATAACCATTTCATCTTATGTCCTGCCTGATGTGCACCACATGCCCCACTGTGTACATTCGACAATGCTATGTACGCCTCTGATTCGCCTAAACACTTCAGTAGTATTCCTTCCGGAGTTTTCTTAAATAGTTCATTTCCCAAGATCACATAACTCAAAGCTCGATATCTGATTTTCCTTTCGACTGGTCCTGTTGGGTTTTGCAGGTATTCTATTATAGGCTTTCTCCAATCTCTAGTCATTGAGTCGTCTATGTTAAAAATTTCAAAATTTTCTTCGTCAGCGTATCCAAGCTTTATTGTTTCCAAATCTGACGGGGATAATATTGCTGACACCACTCTTCCTCTAACTTCAATGGCTTTTTGTAACTTTTCCTTTGATACTCTGTACCCGGAAGCTATCTGCGCTAAATCATTTGCTTCCTGATTCTCTATTCGCGGGACATGTCGAATCGTAACCATATCGAATCTTTTTAAGAGTCGATTAGCTATTACAAAGTACATGATTAAATTTTCCTTAACACATTTGTACTCTTTTGTTATCTGCTTTATGACTAACTCAGAGTCGCCCATTATTTCGACCCGAGTTGCCCCCAATTCCAACAAGATTTCAAGTCCTGCTATCAAAGCCTCATATTCTGCCTCATTATTTGAGCAGAGTCCTCCGACTTTGTACTTGAATTTTGTTGGAATTTTGTCAGGAGAAATAACAAGAACTCCAATTCCAGTTCCATTTCTATGACTAGAACCGTCGAAGTACAACTTCCATGGTTCCATTTCAATAGAATTCAAAGACTCTTCATTTATAGCGTGGTTGACTATGAAATCAGTCACTACTTGTCCTTTGACAGCCTTTAAAGGAAAATATGTCAAAGAATACTCAGTCAATGCTAAGGCCCATTTTCCAATTCGACTGTGCAAGATTGGTTTAGATAACATATATTTTATAACGTCGAAATGAGAAGAAATGTAAACATCAACTGGTTTTATATAGTGCTTTAATTTCATACAAGAAAAGTACACACATAAACACAACTTTTCAATCACACTATATCTAGTTTCCGCATCGTTCAAGACCCTACTGAGGTAGTAGATGGCTCTTTCGACACCATTCTCGTCCTCCTGAGCCAACATGCTCCCTAAAGTCTTGTCCGACGCAGATATGTACAACCTCATACTTCTACTTCTACAAGGTGACACTAAGATTGGGGGGTGCGTTAGGTACTCCTTGATCTTGTCGAAAGCATCCTGTTGCTCTTGCCCCCATTACAAATCTCCTTTCTTTAGTCGAAGTAGAGGAGAAAAGGCTTGCGTCTTCCCACTAAGGTTGGAGATAAACCTTCTAAGAAAGTTGATCTTGCCAAGTAAAGACTGCAACTCCTTCTTTGTAGATGGCACTTTCACCTCCATTATTGCCCTGGCCTTGTTACGGTTGATTTCGATCCCCTTCTTGTGGACCACAAAGCCTAGGAAGTCTCCCGCCTGCACACAAAACGCACATTTGAGAGGATTCATCTTAAGACCAAACTTCCCCATCCTTTCGAAGGATTGTCGAAGATGGTCTATATGATTGTTCTCTGAAACGGAATTAACAACAATGTCGTCAATGTAAATCTGCATAAAATCCTCAATGAAATCGTGAAAAATTGAATTCATTGCTCGCTGATATGTTGCCCCCGCATTCTTTAAACCAAAAGGCATTACCACCCATTCGTAAGTGCCTAAGGCTCCAGGGAATCGAAATGCCATTTTTGGGACATCTTCCTCAGCAATAAAGATTTGATTATAACCAGAATACCCTTCAAGCATACTAAGGTACTCATGTCCCGCGGCGGAATCGACAAGCATTTCCGCCACTGGCATAGGATATTCATCCTTTGGGGTAGCTGAATTCAAGTCTCGAAAATCAATGCATACCCTCAACTTGCCATTTTTCTTTATTACATGAACTATGTTTGCAATCCATTCGACATACCTGGTTGGACGGATGAACTTGCACCTGAGAAGTCTTTCGACTTCTTCTTTAATTTTCGAGAGGATTTCTGGGGCGAATCTCCTTGGAGTCTGCTTCAAAGGTTTCCTCCCAGGTTTTATTGACAACCTTAATTCGACCAAGCTCCTATCCAGCCCGGGCATTTCGTCATAGTCCCATGCGAAACAATCTTTGAATTCTTTCAACAATTAGACTATTTCGACCCTGAGTTGGGGGCTTACTTTCGCGCTGATATAAGTGGGTCACTTCTCTGCCCCTGATCCCAAGTCGATTTCTTCAAGTGGACTTGTGCCATCATCTTGGTATTTGATGCTAAAGGATCCTTTTCGAAGCCCAACGGTTCATTGTCATAAATCGTGTCAAGCCTCTGATTCTGCAAATCACCTTGATCTTTATCCGGAGGGTCCCAATTTGAATCCTTTTCGAGACCTTGTCGATCTGCTTCAGTTTGATTGGCTTCGACAGCCATATACTTTACTTCGGCCTCTAAGGCCGCTTTGAGTTTGTTCTCGGCTACGTAAGCCGCGATCTTTTCAAGAATTAGTGACTCACTCATTGTCACTGAATTCGCTGCCCCAGCCAGTTGGCTGGATGTTTGCGGTTCCAAAAATGTAGTTTTCTTCACCAACTACCTCCCTATCCCACTGAAACCCGTGAGTAGGATGAAGGTATAATGAGCAAAAAGCATTATTCGTTGGCGTCATGTCGAAGGTGGCTGGGCTACAAGGAGCTATGTGAGCCAGATTCCTGTCGAAACTCCTCCTATCCACCTGGTTTACTTCGGCCAAAAAATAACATTGGTCTGCCTCTATATTTTCGACTATGCCGTCTGCGCGCCAGATGGTTATTCGCTGGTGCATTGACGAAGGGACGGCACCAATATCGTGTATCCACTCTCTACCCAGGAGAAGGTTGTAGTTTACTTTCGACGCAATCACCATAAACATAGTTGGCCTCGTAATGGTTCCAACTGTTAAGTCTACCTGAATCACACCCATAGTAGTTCCTACTTTCCCTTCATAATTCGACAATACCATATTGTGAGGTTTGGTATCGGAATCATCTTTTCCAATTTTCTTCAGCATAAAGTGCGGCATCAAGTTGACAGCCGCTCCCCCATCGACCAGAATCTTATTCACCCCTACATCGCCAACTTTCCCTTTTATAAATAGGGGTTTAAGGTGGTTCTTCATTGAGTTATCTGGCCTTTCAAAAAATGTGTTATGTTCTTCGACACATCCGTTGTTCATGATATAGTAGCAAATGGGCCTGTGTCTGGCCGTTTCGACTTCCAAAGCTTCCTCTTCCTCTTCGATTTCCATAATTTGATCATACTCCCTGGGGAGCACTGAAACGACATTACATTTCACATCGAATGATGCTTCTGACTCTGAGTTAAAATCATCTGTCATTTCGTCATCCTTGGTTACTTCCTCCTTTGGCGCTTCTTGCACTGGAGCAGTGGGTGGATTATCAGGCTTCACTTCTTCCATCTGGGTCGAAGTTTGAACGTTGCTGCTAGTTTCTGGCTTGTCTTTTCCTGCAGCCTCCCTCTCATCCTTTTTTCGACGTTGGTATCTTCTCCATTGTGACTTCTTCATAGGGTTCTTACCCTTATAATTCTCATAAGGGTAAGTCACCCTTTTGGACTTCTGGATTTCCTTTCTGTATTACATAGAGGATCCCCTCTGCACTTCAAAATCCTTCCATTTTCCTTGCCCCTGGGCTTGTCGGTTTGGATTCACCCACCTATCATCTGGAGCCTTGGCTGTTGGTTTGAACGTGTTAGGGCGTCTTTCGCCTAACCTCTCTCCATTTTGGTTCCCTCTCCTGGGGTCGAACCTCTCTCCAGCAGGCTTCCAATTTCCTCTTTTTCTTGCCCTATCTATTCCTTCTAAGTTTTGTGCTGCCTTTTTATCGAAGGCAGCACTACAGCGAGGGCACAACATCACCTCATACCTCTTCCTCTGGCATTTATGAATAAAATCTGCCAGATCTTCTTCCTCTTTTGGGTAAGCCACTTTCTGGTACTCCTCCCGTCGACGTTCTTCGTCAACTTGCATTGCAGCGTCCTGAGTTACTTCGACCATGTTTATATTGGCCGGTGATTCTGCATCCATGCCCAACTTTTTCAGTTTCAAGGTGAGGCCCTCATCGACCTCATGCTCCTTCTTCATTCGATTGAAATCCTCATAGATTTTCTTCGACAAAACCTTTGGGAGTGGACTCCTGGCAACTTGTGGGGTGATGAATCCAACAGTTTTGTCCTTCGGGTCCTCCATGGTTCTCCGGAGAATCCCAACAGCAGCTTGTTTGTAAGAACCTTCAATAGTTCCTTTATTGATTTTGGTGAAACCCTCAGTGGTCTCATTGTTGTCTTTGTCGAAACCCTCAGTAGTTTCGTTGTTGGCTTTCTCGAAACTCTCAGTAGTTTCGTTGTTGATGCCCTCAGTGGCCTCAGCAATATAGTTCTTGATGCTCTTTGCGCCAAGATCTTTAGCAATCTTGACCATCATTGACCGGTCCACACCATCAGTCATGTCTCCGCCCATGTCAACTTTGTCAGCGGGGTCTTCAGCAACCTCCACCATATTCATGTTGCGGTCGAAACCATCAGCAGCTTTCTTCATGTTGTCGAAGCTCTCAGCAACTTCAACCATGTTTACTACGGATGGCTCAGCATAGTGGGCTTCCACCACCTGCAAGGAGTTTGAATCTACTTTAGCCTGGGACTTCGACTTGTCGCCGAATTTGAGCCTTCCATCTCTTATTGCATTCTGGACTAGATCCCTGAAAAGGAAACATTGAGACGTTTTATGACCCAAAAAATTGTGATATTAACAAAAACCTCTCTTTTTCTGTTGTTCTAAAGGAGGCACCTTAGTACCAGGGGGTACTATCATTTGGCCATCCTTAACCAATAAGTCAAATATTTCGTCGCATTTTGTAACGTCGAACATATAAGTTCTCTTAGGGAACTTGTTGTTCTTCTCCGATTCGGCTGGATTTTTTCCATTCGACGGAGCCAAAACTTTGTAGGCATAAGGTGGGCCCTATTTTAACTCTGCCAAATCTACCTCTTGCTCGTCGAAATTTGATGATTCTTCTTCGTCATCCTCCTCACAGACTCCGACATAGGCCACCCTTTCTTTCCTATTTTTATTAACCCTAGCTTTTTCGGCTTTTAGTCTTTCGACCTGTCTAACCCTATCAGCTAATTGGGTCATGTCTCTTAGATATTGGGTGTCTAATTTCTTTCTTATAGAATAGTCGAGGCCGCCAGCGGCCATTTCGACTAACTCGTGCTCTGGCACATGTGTGAAACACCTTACCTTGAGCAATCTGAACATATTCAGATAATCATCTATTGGTTCTGAAAACTTTCTCTTTACGCTAGCCAATTCTTTCAGGCTTATCTTTGTCTGTCCCATGTAAAATTGTTCATGGAACGATCTCTCCAACTGGGTCCACGTATGGATCGAACCTGCAGGCAAAGACGTGAACCAAGTAAAAGCATTTTTCGTCAGAGAGCTAGGAAAATATTTTATCTTCAAATTCTCATTGTGTGCTATTTCGCCTGCTTCGATCAAGTAATGGGCCACGTGTTCGACCGTCGATTCGCCCGTGTCTCCTGAAAACTTAGTGAATTTGGGGACTTTCCACCTTGGGGGTAAATCTTCCTGCAATATATATTCAGATAATGGTGATGTGTAACTAGGCCTCTGCAGTCCTACATTTACCCCATTTCGAGCCATTATTCTTTCGACCATGGCTGCTAAATTGTTTTCTGCCGGCATGTTATTACAACGTATTCGTTGCACAATATCATCAGCGTCTTGACCCCTATTTACTATCACCCTCACAGGTTCTTGCTGGACAGGTATTTCGACACGAGGTGGTTCGACCACTGCTCCCTGGTCTTGTAGGTTTGCCTGAGGAACGTTTATTGGTCTCTGGTTTATAGTAGGTTCTTCTTTGACCGCTACCCTTGGGATCTGAACTTCCTGTCCCCTCGGGGGAGGTCGAGAGACACCGAAAAAATCAGCAATGCACGTCATCTGTGCCGCCAATTGTTGATTCGTTTGTGTAGTGTTTTGGATCAAAGGATTGAATATAACCCCCATTTGTTGGGCCAACATCTGAACCATATCATGGTTACTCTTATCCATTTGTTGCCTGATCACTTGCGCAGAGTTATTTGTGATGTTTGACATGTAAGTTTGGTACCCCGTTCCTAAAGGCTGGCTAATTCGACCTATATTGTTCACACCAGAACCGGACCCTTGTAAGGGCGAAGGTGTGTTCATTGTTGGGTCTGTAAATGCTGATGGAGCGTTATGCAAACTTGTCATTACTGAAGTTGGCATTCCATATGGTTGCTCTCGATTTAGTGGCATCGAAAACCCAGACATAAAGGGTCTGTACATACTTCCTGAGGGAGGGGGAGTCATTTGAGGCATTTGGGGTCCCATAGTTGAAAAACTAGGCGCACTCTGAGGTGTTGAAAGTGAAGGCGTTGAACCCGTTGTTGATGGATTAGCCTCTGATACTGATATTGAGGCCATACTGCCCTCAGTCGAAGGATTAGGGGATGGTATTTCATTGTTCGCAACATTCTGATTGTTAGGCGAATTTGGATTTGCCATTCCGGGTACTCGTCTTCTTCTGGGTCTTTCTTCGTTATTTATGGCTAGTTTACCACTTCTTAATTTCATGCAACAAGACGAAGCAAATTTCTTACGAGTACACTGTAAAATGAAGGTTTTCAAATGTTAATAGCATAAGGTCCCACCGGGTGTGCCAATTTGTTTGTTTGGAAAATTCGCAAACAACCGCTGATCTCCTAATCTATGAAAAATTAGTTTACTTACAGGACCGATCAAACAAATCCTAGGACAATGTGCTTTAACAATTTTGGTAACTTTCGTGAGAAAACCTTTTGTTTATTGAATTCATCATAGTTTTCATTAAACTTTGTATTTTTCGACAGAGATGATGAACTTTGTTTCTTGAAATAAAGGGTGAAATGTAAATAACTTGCAAGTAAGAAAATGACAGAAATGTAAAAGGAATTGTAAATGAAGAACTTTAAATTTCTATTTAAATGCAAGGAATGAAAACTGGTGTTTTTCAAACGTACATTTTCTCAGTAATTACTCTTTTCTCTCTCACGGTTACTTTGAGTATTTCTTGAGTGATTTGTACAAATTCTGAACACACCGAAATCTAACACTAAGACCCCCTATTTATATACAAACGAAATAACCAACTATAACAACTATTTCTCTTGATGGCGACAGATGGCATTCTGCATGTATTCGCCTGCCAGATGTGTTCCACGCGTCCCTTTTCAAAACGGAATTCCCTCCTGAATTTTGAGTTTCAAACACCCGTCGAAAAAGGAACACCCGTCGAAAAGGAGCCTATTTCTTCTTCTTTGTCGAAAGTATTCTTCATACTTAGAAAAATTTAGCAACGCTTCCCCTGAGCGCCATTTGTCTTCGACTTGCTTGTTTCCATCAAAAAACCCTCTGGGCGAAATCCCCTGGCGAATTTTCAATTTTGCTTTTTTTGAACAATTACCTTGGCGTCGAAATTAGCAACCTACACTTGGACTCTTGAAATCTAAAAATTTCTCTAAGTTCATTAATGGAGAAGATAATATTTCCACATTATCTTGTGCTTTGGATCTTCAATAGTCCAAATTAAAATCATGATGAAAGACACTACTTGTACACAAACCTAATATATTCATTTACCAATTTCTAAGATTTTGTTTCAGAGAACTTTTAAAGAGAAAAAAAATCTTAGATAAAGTGCGAGAAGAAGAGAGAAATGTGATATTTTAGGATGAAAATAATAAGTGCAATAACATAGAAAACAATTTGTTTAAATAAATTATTGGAATTACGGTTTAAACTTTTTTACTTTGAATCGAATATCATTCACCAAATCAATTCTAAATTTTTATAAATATGATTAGAATCATTATAAACTTGTTTTGAATCATCAACAACAAAGTCCAATAATGCATGAATCACAAACCGTATAATTTGAACGACAAAAAATTTAATTTGAATCTTGTGATTTGATTCTTACTGAGTATGATTCAAATCAATTAGCTCAGGACAAGTCCTTTAAAAAATTGTATGATTCAATTCAAGTTTTAACATGATTTGAAATAGGTTGAAAAAGAGGATAGACCATTTAACTTGTTTCAAATTATGATTCCATTCAAACATCACATAATTGAATTTTATGAAATTAAATTTCATATGATTGGGATCAACTAAAGTAGACAAGTTAAATAATGTTGTGAGAAATTTAAAAATTAAATAGAATTTAAAGTAGAAAGATTACCAATAATAATAAAGTTTAAAAAAAGAAGAAAAAACTATTTTATTAGTTTTGTCTAACTCAATAATAATGTTATATGCTGTTGTGATTGAGTGAGATTGAGATTTTGTTTTGAGTTGTTGAGGATGTTATATATTGTTGTTGTAGTTGTGTTATTCTTATTGTGTTGTTGTATTGAGATTGTTATGGTGTTGTTGACTATGTTGTTGTTGTATTGTTGTATTATGGTATATATTGTTGTTGTATTGTAGTTGTTGAAAATTGATTTAGTAATTTGTTGTATTGAGAATGTTGTTGTATTGAGAATGTTGTTCTATTGTATTGTTAAATGATTTTACAAGGTTTTGATATAAGTTTCAGAATGTATTATTGATCATAGTTGGATGAAAACTGATAGATTTGGTCTGGTGTATGAGAAATGAGTTCTTGAATTCCTTGAATACGGGAACAAAATCTTCTTGACAATAACAGAATCTTATATTGTCCTTGTGTTATATACGGGAATATTAAAAAGTTTTCAAAGAAAGAAATATTTCATCACTATGTTATGATGGAATTTATCAAAATTATACAATATGGACGTGGCATGTTAAAGTAGAAAAACTAAATTGCGATGTCACAAAGACATGAAGTTGATACTAGAGAATCTTCTTTTAGTAAAGCCAATATTTATAATACTTAATATAGTGACAAGGATGCATCGTTATATAAGGGGTGCACGAATTTTACATGATTGTCTGCGGTGCTAAAATTGTTCAATTTCAAGGCAAAAAAAATGGGTGGGCTGTAAAAGTTTCACATAATTGGTTGAGTTGCTAAAACAAATTCTACATGAAGACGACAATTTGTCTAACCGTAGTTATGAGGCTAGGAAGATATTATGTCCAATGAGTTTAAAGTATATCAAAATACATGCATGTTGTAATGATTTCATATTATACAAGCAAGAGTATGAAAAATTGGAGTCATTGTCTGAAATATGGTGAGTCACACTACAAGGTAAAGGACAACAGTGGTGATGACGATGACGGTGATAGAAAGAAGCGTCCTCCTGCCGAAGTGTTATGATACCTGCCAACAATTCAAAGGTTCAAGAGACTGTTTGCTAATGCGAATGACGAAAAGAATATTAGATGACATGCAGATGAAATAAAATGTGATGGAAAATTTTGTCATGTAATTGATTCTTTGCAATGGAAGAAAATTGATTTGTTGTTTTCGGATTTTGGCCATGAGTTAAGAAACCTTAGGTTTAGACTTGTCACAGATGGAATGAATTCCTTTGGTAATCTGAGCACTAATCATACTTTGAGACTTGTTCTTCTCATTATTTATAACTTATCTCATTGATTGTGCATGACGCGCAAATATATGTTGTTATCTATGATGATTTCAGGGAAAATAACAACCTGAAAATAACATAAATATTTATCTGAATCCATTAATTAAAGATTTAAAAGTTTTGTGGAAGGAAAATGTTGACATTGATGATGTGTATTCAAGTGAAAAATTTAAGATATGTGTAATGTTATTTTTCACAATTAACTAATTTGTTGCATATGGTAATTTGGATGGATATATTGTCAAGGGACATAAAGTGTGTCCTATATGTGAATCTAATATGTGTTTCCACCAACTTCATTTTTAAAAAAATACCATTTATCCTGGGTATCAGAAATTTCTAAAACCTAATCATCCATATCGTAGATTAAGGAAGTTTTTTAATGGAGAGCAGAAGTTTAATATCAGTCATAAGCCTTTGATCGGGGATCAAGTTTATAAATGAAAAGAACATGTTAATGTTGTCCTTGGAAAGAATAAAAAGGGCATGTTGAGAAAAAATATTTAGAAAAAAAGGTCGGTGTTCTTTGATCTTCTGTATTGGTCTAGCCTCGACATAAGACATTGTCTTGATGTGATGCATGTAGAGAAAAATGTGTGTGATAGTTTGATTGGAACATTTCTAAACATTAAAGGCAAGACTAAAGATAGTAAGAATTCCAATCTAGATATGGTGGTGATGGGTATACGACAACAGCTGCCTCTAGAAGAATTAGGAAAAAGAACTGATTTGTCTCCGACATGTCACACTTTATCTAAAAAGGAAAAAAAAATTTGCGAGTGTTTCCATGATATCAAAGTTCCCAAGGGTACTCATGAAGCATCAAGAAACTTGTATCAATGAAAGATCTTAAGTTATTTGGCTTAAAATCTCATGATTGTCTTGACTTGATGCAACAACTTCTGTCATTGGCTATTCGTGGCATCTTATTAAAAAGTATAAGGGTAACTATAACAATATTATTCTTATTCTTTAATGTTATATGTAATAAAGTACTTGATTTAAAAAAATTAGATGAATCGGAAGATGAGACTGCAATAATCTTGTGTCAATTAGAGATGTATTTCTCTCCATCATTTTTTGACATTATGGTTCACTTAATTATTCATATAGTCAAAGAAAACAGATTTTGTGGTCCAGATTATTTAAGGTGGATGTATCCAATAGAGCGATACATGAAGAAGATCTTTAAACAATATACGAAGAATCGTCACCAACAGGAATCTTCGATCGATGAAAGGTACATCTAAGAAGAAGTTGCTGAGTTTTGTTCAAACTATTTATTAGAAGCTGAGTATATTAGAATTCCAAAGTCTCGTCACGATGACAGATATGAAGGTAGAGGTACTCAAGATTTAAATGTTAAGTCAATGACTCATGATATAGTTCTTCAAGCACATTTTTATATATTGAATAATGTTAATGAAGTTCAACCTTACATATTTACTCACAAATGACGTAGTAAGGAAAAATATTCTCAAATGAGTGACAAGTGGTTGTTGAAAGAGCATAACAAGAATTTCATAAGTCGGTTCAATGAAATGATTTCTAATGATGATAGTGCATCTAAGACAGTTAAATGGTTGTCATACATGCCTAAATTTAATGTAGTAACTTGGACTGCATACGACATTAGTAAGTTTTCCTTTTAAACAAAATCAAAAGATGATTGTAGTAAAATACAAAATAGGGGGTTATGCTTAAGGCTGAATCCATGTATTTCTCTAGTTTGAAAGATAAGAATCCTATAATGGCATCTAGAGCATACTTTATGATCATTGAGGATATTTGGGAGATTGATTATGTTTTATTCAAAATGTCTTTATTTAAATGCAAGGAGATTGCGAAAATATTGGTATGCAAATTAATGAATTAGGATTCACACGAGTTGACTTTGGCAATGCCACTTATATGACTGAACCATTCATCATGACATCCTAAGAAAAACAAGTGTTTTATGTCATTGGTCCTTCTAACAATAGATGGTCAATTGTTCTCCAAGAAAAATGCATTCCTCATAGTGATGAAAATCATGATTTAAATTTTGATATTAGTGTGACTCCTTCTTACGTAACACATGTGTGTACTTCATATGAAGAAGTTGATACATGTGATGTACATGATATGCTATTCATTATGATCGTGAAGAAGTCATATGGGAAAATTAACAAGTAAATATTTTGTATTATTTACTCCTAGTATATTGTATGATATAATTTCTAAGTGTTATATACTAACAAGTATTATTATTTGAAATTATAGGTGTTTGGAGTCAACACACCAAAAGACGCCCTCAATCAAGTTGTGGATCTTATTTGAAGAATGTAATGCACAATGAATGTATTGCACAATATTTTTGTATGTTGATTGGTTTCTTATATGACGTAATGATGTGTAAATTGTATGTTGTTATGGTGCCATTTTGGTTTTGATGTAATATAATTTTTGGTTTTTAATAGTTGTCAGTTTGTTTTTTATTCACAAATGTATTATATTGTTTATATCAATTATGATGATATGAAGCGCGTTTTTCACTTTATTACCACAACTAATAGCTCGTGGTGGTAAGTATCTCACTTGCTACCACACCTACGTTACCACGGATCTTCAATCGTGGTTAAATATCTATTACAACCGTTGTAAAATGTATTATTTGTAGTAGCGAATGTTGGATCATGTAACACTAATGGTGTGGAGATCTTGAAATATTTTTACCTGCCATCCCCACACTTAAACTTGACACCCCCAATTACAGTGTTTTTACTTTAACACCCTTTGTGAATTTTTACGTTTGTAAAAAATATTGTGTTTATAGGATTTTTTGGAAATTTCTAAATTTTTACCATATTTTTGGGGGATTTCATGCATTTTTACCGAATCTTTGGGGAGTTTATGAGTTTTTATCGGATTTTTCAAACAATTTATGAATTTTTATCGTTTTTTTTAAAAACCAACGTAAAATCATATTTTTACCGGATTTGAACTACTGGATTTTTCAAATTTACCATCAATTTTTTTAAAATAAACTATGAATTTTTATCGAATTTTTCAAAAATACTACAAGATTTTTCAATAATATGACTTTTTACATAATTTTTTAAAAATTTATGAGTTTTTACCGGATTTTTAAAAAAATTTATAAGTTTTTATTGGATTTTTCAAAATAATCCGAGTTTAATCGGATTTTTCGAATATTCTATTAGTTTTTATTGGATTTTTCAAAAAAATTATAAATTTTCACCGGATTTTCTAATATACTACTACTAGATTTTTTAAATATACTACTAAATTTTTTAAAAATCTGAGTTTTATTAAAATATTTAAAAAATTTGATAGTGTTAATTTTATATTTTTAAACCCATCCAAATTGAATTATCAAATTTTTTAAAAATTTTAAAAATTATAAAACATATCCGGTTTATTAAAAAATTTATAATATTAATTTTATTTTTTTTTATAGTTCTATCCGTTAAGAACTACCAGATTTTTTTTAAAAGTTACCCATCGATTGTTTAAAAAGACAATAAAAATGTATACCGAGTTTTAGAATACATTGTTGTTTTTTTTATTAATACCAGATTTTTCGTGCACACTTTTTTAGTTAAGTTTTAACAAAGATATTTTGGGTACTGTGAAAAATAGAGGAGTGACAGGTTTAATTGTGAAGATGGTAGGGAAAATTCTCAGATCTTGGATTTCAAAATATTTTGACCAGTTTAATAAAAAGCTACATGGGCTAGACCAAAACCCTCACATATTACACTTTTTAGAGTTAGTTTATTTTGTCTTTAAGAAAATTAATTTTCTGCTGTATTTTTAAAAATAATTTTAATTGAAAATAAATAAAATATTAAAAAAATTAACTTATTTTTATAAATCAAAAGACAAATTTTAAACTTCCATTAATATAACTGGTGTTGATGTTTAAAACTTCGTCCAAATTCCTAACCCAATTTAGACAACATATTATATATATATATATATATATATATATATATATATATATATATATATATATATATATATATTCTGGACTGGACCGGCGCCTGCCCATCCGTCGGGCAAGTCCAACCCAATACTGCGATGCAGCCCAATAAGGTCAAAGTCTGTCTGTCGTCGAGCACACCTAGACCTCTTCATCTTCGAGCACGTAATGATCAGTTTCAGTCGCGCAGAGGTTACATACCCCGAGGAGGGGTCACGCTCTTTCCCCCTCGTTCTCCACGTGCTCCTCCCCGCGAGGACACGTCACCAGGTAACGTCCACTTCGAAAAGAGCCGGTCAACCCACTTTCCAGAGGTCACGGGACCGTTACTCCAGGGCGAATACCACGTGCTGGTCTTCACTACGCCACATAAGCCTTGGCAGTTATCTGCATTGGGCCTTGCGACCCAGCCCAGTGCAGATGACCGTTGGCCCTGCGCTGGGGGCAGCCTATAAATACTCTCTTTCGCTAGAGGGTCAGGTTACATTCTATTCTAACTCTCACTCTTACTTTCTGTACTTGCTTGCTCTTGTCCTTACTTTGGCATCGGAGTACCTTGCAGGTACACCCCCCACCGTCTCATCACCACCGGAGTAGCGGAGGTCACGACGTTGTTGGCCACTAATCTACTTTCTGATCAGGTACGATCAGTGGGGTCGTATGTGGGAAGCTTTGCTTCCCCGTTTTTCTCTTCGTAAAACCAAAGCAACTTCTATTTTCTAACAACCATGGCCAACACCCAACCTGAGACCAAGACTCCGGACACCGCCTTCGCACAGTTCAACAACGGAGACGACCATGAGGACAATGTGGTCGTTAACGTCGAAGAAAGCGACAAAAGGGATGGGCGTACTGCCTCCCCTTTGTTAGCTCCTAAATTCGACGCCTAGGGGATTAATCTAAGAGACAAGAGTCCTTTAAGGAAAGTGGAAGTTTTCGACCAGAATTGAAATGTTGAAAGTTTGGGTCGAAAGGATGTCCTTGCGTAGGAGAGAAACTAAGTTGTGGATTTAGAGATATTTCCAAACCTAGGAAATATTAGTCGACAGAAATACTACTGAGGGTATTTCAACGCGAAGATTTAAATTCAAAAAAGAGGGAACAGTTGTTCTTATCGCTCTCTGAAGGAAGACATGTGGCGTTCATCCAAGAAGTGAAGACATACACGACACCATGTGTTTCGCCCTGATTAGTAACCCGTTAGTGGGCAGTTATTTTTAACCATTATAAATAGCAAGTCTTAGCAATAAATTTGGGGGTGTTCAATTGTGTACAAAAACTCAGTGTGCTCAAACTACCAATGTAGAGAAAAGAGCGTGTGAGAATGTAAGTTGATGTAACACCACTTTTACAATTCAATGCAATTTAACAAATTTCTTTCATTAAAGTCACTTTTTATTCATGCAAGTTAACTTCTGCATTTACCAGTCTTTTCGATTTAAATCCTTTTTACCTTTAAAGTTACTTTACATTTCCTGAAGTAGACCCTTTTTACTTATTTAAGCTGTCGAAGTGTTCTTGATATTTTCCAGAAACTTACACAAGAAAACAATTAGAACATGTCCTAGGATTTAGTTTGGTCAATCCTGCAAGTTACTCATTTTTACATAAAATTGATAGACCAGAGGTTGTTTACTATTTTTCCCAGTAAACAAATTGGCACGCCCAGTGGGACGGTGCTAAACGAATTTCTTGTGTTTCAAAAAGAAACGTATAACTCTGTATTTTTGATTATCTTTTCTGTGTCGAGTACTTCGTTGTATGTTATTAAGAAGTGGAAAAGTAGCCACCACAAACAAAGAGAGACCAAAAAGAAAGTATATGAGGAAAATGGCAAGTACTAATCAGCCAAATAGTTCGAATCCTCAAACTATGTCAGGTGTCAAGATGGAAGTCAATATGGTGGAGATTTCTCAGGAGGCACCCATGAAAGTCGGTGATGAACGCCGACAGGGATAGTACAACAAGTTGGCCTTCTTAAAAGAGTAGGAAAGTTTGATTGACTTTATACACAGGTGTCAAAGGAAGGGGTCTGAAGTCGTGTGGTGCCCCAGGTGTGGCGATGTATTTGACAAAAAGGCAACGCAGAATCTCGAAGAAGTGCGAAATGCCAAGCAAAGGTGGGAGGAGAAACCCGTCATGGCCTGCGGAGTTTCGACCCTAGGAGGTCTGCGTCGAACCAGGAATAGCCAAGGGCTAGAGTGCCAGGGACAAGGCCCGCTACGTTTAAACCATTTGCTGAACTTTCGAACGACAAGTGGGTAAAACCAAATGAGAATGGGGAGAAAGGTCAACAAAATTGGAAAGATTTCGATGTCAACAGGGGTTCTTCAATTACTTATCGCAAGGAATTTCAATCCTCCAACAAATTGGCCCACATTTCTGAGAATTACAAAGATAAAAATCCTATGTCTAGGTCGCAGTGGAGGAGGGAGCAGCGAAGGAGGAAAGCCCAAAGGGAGGCTGAGTCGAAAGATAAGGCAGAATCAAGTATAAACATACCTGCCGAAAGCAACGGAAAGAGGAAGACAGAAGCTGTCGAAAAGTTGCCCATAGGGCGAAAATTGTTCATAACCCAAGATGAAGAGGCCAGCGAGAAACATGATTGAGCCATAGCGGAGGACGAGATGATGACGGGTAACTTCGATTCTGATTCAGAGGCCTCATTAGGCATCATTGTGAATGTGGTATCAGTATTACCTAGAGAATTTGACCAGATCACGGAGGTCGAAGAGGTTGATGCCTATTCAGAAGCCGAAATGGCGGCACACAAACCAGTGTGCTACTATGTAATGAACAATGGTTGTGTCGAAGATCAAAATGCGTTCTTTGAACGGCCAGATGAGGCAATGAAGATCCATCTGAAGCCTCTACTCATTGTTGGAAAAGTTGAAAATGTTCTAGTGAATAAAATCTTGGTTGACTGCGGCGCTACAGTGAATTTGATGCCGCACTTTATGTTGAGAAAGATTGGAAAATTCTATACAGACACTAAACCACACAACATGGTTTTGTCAAATTATGAAGGAAAAATTGGCACCACTTGTAGCAGGGAAATTTGTGAGTGTAAGCTATTGATTAACTTAACTAAAAAATAAGCAAGAGTCGCCACCGCACTTTTATTTTATCCCCGAAGGGAAAGGAAAAAGAGCGAACAAAACCTAAAGAGTTCTAAAACAACAAGAACAAACAGAGAATGAGTAAGCGGGGGTTGGTTACGCAATGGGAAGGTGTTAACACTCAAAACATCTATAGTACTCTATAGGAGCCCTTTGAAATATCTATCGTTTTTTGGTCTGAAAATGGTTTGCTTGTAAAGAGATTGAGGAGATGAGAGAGAATTATTTTTTAAGATTTTTGTGTTTGGAGAGACTTATCGTCTCATGCCTACGTACCCACGATGTGCAATGTAGGATCAAAACCCCATAGTTCGTGGTACAAAGAACAAAAATTTGTTTATTTTGGTTGATTGTAAGTGTAAAGACAAATCGTCATTTCTAAACGAATAATTCCTCTTAAAGAAATGAATCATGTCTAAACTTATGAAAAAGTTAAAGGAAAAAAGTGCACGAGGGCACAAAAAGAGATTTTGATGAGTTTGATGTTTTTTAAAGTCTTTTAAAAAAATTTCAATATGCTTATGTGGTTTAGCATTTGTTAAGAACTGAAAAGAAAAGAGTAAAATCACTTGACAAAGTCAAGGTTTGATTATGAAAGAGGTGATAGTTTGAAATCAAGAAAGTTTTGAAAAAGAGAGAGAGTTTTGAAAATTGAAGAATGGGTGGAGAAGAAGTGACTATCCTAAAGCATAAAGTAAAAGCTAGGGAAAAGAAGGATCTAACCAAAATGGAGTCACTTCAAAGCAATATTAAAAGAATTTCGTCCTTAAGCAAATTGGCCGAATAAAGGCAAGTCTTCAATTAATACTCCAAGCAAAGGAATAAGAAGTCCTAAATCTAGGTCCATAAGTCCAATATTACTTCAAAAGAGGCCCATAAAGAGATCAATCCAAAGCATAGGATAGTAACCAATAGTCCAAGATGAGGAGAATTAAGTTTTTTATGGTTTAAGCCTTTATTAATGTTTTTGAGTCCAAATGGACAAAGAAAAAAAAGGCATAAGCATAAACATGTGTCCAACGGACAAAGGAAAAATTGCGGAAGCATCAACATGATATGAAATGAAGCATAAAAAATAAAAGAGATAGGGAGCGAGAAGGAAACATAAACAAAATTAATATAAAATATTGTTAGTAAGTTAGTGATTAGTTGTTAGTGTTAATGATCAATAACAATTGAATAATTGCACTTAGGTCAAGGTTGATGAAACTCGTTAGAGGATCTATGAACAATTGAATAATTGCAGCAAGATCTACACTCCAAAGCCTTGATCTATGAACAAAAACAAGAATGTATGAAGGTTTAGCTCTAAATTAGTAAGAATCAATGTGAATTCTTACTAACTTATGAAAGAAGAAATTGAGCTTTTGGTGAATTTTGGTAGTTGGGGAGAGAATTTGCAAGAGATTTTTTGGCTATCAAAAGCTTGTGAAATGAGTGAAATGAAGCCTCTATTTATAGAGTTTAGACTTAGGAATTTGGTGGTTTGGAATTAGGCTTGGACGATCAAAATTAGGATTGGAATTCAAATTTGGAGGGAAATTAAAAGAGTGGTGATTAGTGGAGGTGTATGATAAGAATTAATATTGATGATGTAGGGAATAAAAATGAGATGGAATATTCCAAAATGATGAAAATTGGTGCCAATTGCTGAAATTTTGAATTTGCTGCCATGGTTTTTTCAAAATTCACACGCGTTAACCGATTAACTAATGTGTTAATCGATTAACACAGTGAAAATTTAGGAAATTTGGCTTTTTGATGTGCTGTCTTAACTCCGGCTCGATTTTTCTTGCTTGTCAAAGAAGGCATGCAAATAAACACATGAACCTTGGAATCTCTTGAATAAAAATCAGTTAAATCTTGGAGACTCTTGATCAGATGAATTTTTGAATTGTTTGCAGATCAACTTTGACTTTATTCAGGTGAAATCCATTCGAGCTACGGGACTGATTTTTTTGTATTTTTAACCTGTTCTTCCCCTGAAAATGTTAGTGAAAGAAAACAAAATATTTTTGGATTTTAATTAATGGTTAGTAAACATAAACAATTAAACAATAAAACAACTAACAGACACACACAACCCCCAAAAATCCCTGCAAGGCACAATCCTACAGAAGAGGGAACCAATGTGTGATATTGTTTGTGGATGAAATGCAAAAGAAAAGCAAAGAATCTTAAGGGCAAAAATTAGGGTATTACAGGTGCCCCTATTTAAGTTTCTTCTATCCGGAGGTACGAAAATGAACATCTTTGTCACGATGAGATAGAAGAGACTTAAATATAAAAACAAACCAAATTTTTGGCCCTAAGAGACCACAAAATGATATGATCATGCAAATGATATGCAGACACGAGACCACTGTGGGGAAAAAAATGCCACAGGAGACAAACAAACTGGGGAGCAAAGAGAAAAGACTCCGCCGGGGGAAAACAAAAGAGGGAAAACACATCCCAACAGGGGAGGAAACGAATCTCCACTAGGGAAGAGCAAGGATCAAGATTCCAACTGAGGGAAAATTACCGACACCAGAAACACTAGAGGAAAAAACCGTCCCAACATGGAGAGAAAACTCTTCGCTGGGGAACAGATCATCTAATACCACACATCCGGTAATAGCATGATCAAAAGCAAAGATTGCCAACTACCAACCAAGTGATAGCTACAACAAGGCAGTCAATCAAAAGGATACGAGAAGAATTACCTACTACCAACACAGGGCAGGACGACAAAGGTAACGATCTCACAAAGAGGATAAAGTTACCAGCTATCAACCAAGTGATAACTATAACAAGGCAACCAAACCAGGCTATATTACCTACTACCAACAAAGGGCAGGACGACAAAGGTAATAAGCTGGCTATATCACCTACTACCAACAAAGGGCAGGACGACAAAGGTAATAAGCTGGCTATATCACCTACTACCAACAAAGGGCAGGACGACAAAGGTAATAAGCCAAAAGAAGGATTACCAATGATTAACCAAGTGATAGTTACGACGAGGTAATCAATCCAAGGGTGTGAGAAAAATTACCTACTACCAACAAAGGGGTAGGACGACAAAGGTAATAACCTCAAAAGGGGTCGAGAAGTATCACCTACTACCAACAAAGGGCAGGACGACAAAGGTGATAAATTCGAGCAAAGAAGGGAGAGATTACCAACTATCAAATGAGTGATAGCTACAACAAGGTAATCAAACCTGGCTATATTACCTACTACCATCACAGGGCAGGACGACAAAGGTAATAAACCGGCTATATCACCTATTACCAACAAAAGGCAGGACGACAAAGGTGATAAGCCCAAAGCAAGGGACCAAAATTCAATCCGGGAATAAACCAGAGAGAAACGGTCAAACAAGACTCATCCCGAGGAGGAAATATCTCGACTGGAGATTACTTCCATCCCGACAAATGAACTGGGGAGGAAACAGAATCAAAATCTTCCACGAGAAACAAAATCAGTGGGGAATTAACAAAGATAGGCATTTTCTGCTTACGGGTCGACACTTTAATGGAGGGAGGACACACACGCTCTGCGGGGATAACAACACCAGAGAGCAAAGAAACACCGATGCAAATGCAAAATGCACAATGCAACAACAATATGCTATGCACAATAAAAGAAATGTGCATGCAATGCGTATGAGTATGAATATGCTAACAAAACAGACATCAAGAAAAAAAAGAGGGTGGAAAAACATCACAACACCACCGAATACTCGGCTAATCTCAACAAGATGGAGATACCATTAGCAACTCTGCTAGGCATTTAGCTGAAGAAATCCTGCAAAAGCCATCAAAGAAAAATAAATCCTACTACAAGGCTCAAATCTTGCTGGAGAAAAGAAAATACTCCTTGGGGAAAAACCCCAAATATCAATCTTCTAACATCATTGATCCACAAAGAGGATAAACATAAACTCTGCTTTGAGGATCATAACAACCCAAATCTTTCGGACATTTCTTGGGGTTCATAAAGAATTCACAAGAACTTCCATTCCAAAAGGATGAAGAGATCTGCTGCGGAGAAATAATGCATCCGTTGGGGATCTGTAGACATATAAACATCTACGCCAAATCCATCGAAAATACCAGGCAGATCTGCTGGAGACACGAGAGAAAAGCTCTCTGAAGATTAACCAATTCTGAGCAAAACAACCTGGACTTGTTGAGGAAAACAGCAACAAGGTCAAACTGTGGGGGATTTTAGATCAATACTCATCATGAATGAGAGAAAACCCAACAGGTGACTAGTATATCAATATTCCTCGAATAGAGATATCATCGGCAACTTCACTGGGGAACACCCGAAATAGTGATGCACAATTTTCTCTAAAAACAAACAATCTGGAGAGCAATACGTCCTGGACTTGCCAAGGAAGATAGCGAAAACGAATCTCTGCGTGGGGACCACCATTAAGGAGAAGGGGACCTCAAAACTACTCAACTGCCTGACCATAACATAATCAGCTGGAGAGGATTCAGATCAAAACCTAGCTGGGGAAAAACCAAACAGCATTGACCCTTATGAATTCAATGCATCATAACACAACCTTGAAGGGACCTATCATCTTGTCAACAATTGGTTGCATGATTAAAACCCTTGCTGGGAAAAGTCAACAAATTTTACTGGGGAAATATCGATAAACTCTACTGGGGAGCTGTCAATAAATTCTGCCAAAGGAGCAAGAACAAACCCTACTGAGGAAAACATCGATCTTACCATCCTTGGAATAACCGTTGATGTTCCTTTTTGCATTCATAAATAAAGGAAAACGTTTTTATAATTTTCAAAAATTTAAATCAATTATTTGCATTTTGTTTCAAAAATCATCATCAGCAATAAATGAAATTTTGCAAACAGAAACAAAATAAGAATTGCAAACAAAGGGACAAAGGCCCAAATTTTATTAATAAAATGGAAGTCCGTAAATAGCATAACTCCATAGATCATTACAAAGTTTAAAAAATGGTAAATACATGGAAAGGGTTACATTGAAATACAATGACCACTATTCTCCCTAACAACTTTGAAATCCGCTGTGCTCAAAACTTCAGTTGAGGATGATTGAAGCAGAATCCTTGACGGACAATGTTGCTTTCAAATGATCAAGACTGGCCAGATGCATTTACTTGCCATAATTCCTAACTTTTTCCTAGATTTCCCTTTTGGGTTTTCAATCTACCGGGATGATTATTTCTATTTTTGTCTTTAATTTTTGCCTGGACCGCCCTTTCGGGTTTTCAGCCCACCGAGACGCTCATTTTTTCCTAAGCCGCCCTTTCGGGTTTTCAACTTAGCGAGCCGTTCTTTTATTTTTTTAGGCGAAGTATTTATTGACTGCATCGGCATTCACAGGACGAGTGAACTCTTCACCATCCATAGTTGTAAGAAGTAATGCACCGCCAGAGAAGGCTCTCTTAACAACATATGGGCCTTCATAAATAGGAGTCCACTTTCCCCTAGAATCACTGGTAAAAATTGAGATCCTTTTGAGAACGAGGTCGCCTTCTCTGAACACACTAGGTCGAACCTTCTTATCAAAAGCTTTCTTCATTCTCTGTTGATACAATTGGCCATGACACAAGGCCGTCATTCTTTTCTCTTCAATCAAATTCAACTGATCATATATGCTCTGACACCATTCAGCCTCAGACAATTTAGCTTCCATCAAAACTCTCATAGAAGGGATTTCAACCTCTACCGGGAGCACTGCTTCCATACCATACACAAGAGAGAAAGGGGTTGCCCCTGTTAAAGTGCGGACGGATGTACGATACCCATGCAAAGCAAAAGGGAGCATCTCATGCCAATACTTGTAAGTAACAACCATCTTCTGAACAGTCTTCTTAATATTCTTATTAGCAGCTTCAACAACCCGATTCATCTTAGGTCTGTAAGGAGAAGAATTATGATACTCAATCTTAAACTCATCACATAATTCCTTCATCATCGTGTTCTTCAAATTTGACCCATTATCAGTGATAATCTTGCTCGGAACACCATACCGATAGATGATTTGGTTCTTGATAAACCGGACCACTACTTGCTTGGTCACATTGGCATATAATGCCGCTTCCACCCACTTGGTAAAATAGTCAATAGCCACCAATATGAAATGGTGTCCGTTCGACGCTTTAGGCTCAATCATTCCAATCATATCAATGCCCCACATGGAGAACGGCCATGGAGAAGATATAACATTGAGAGGAGTTGGAGGCACATGAATTTTGTCAGCATAAACCTGGCACTTATGGCACTTCTTCACAAATTTGCAACAGTCAGATTCCATAGTTAGCCAATAGTAACCTGCCCTTAACATCTTCTTAGCCATTGCATGGCCATTGGCATGGGTACCAAAAGATCCTTCATGAATTTCTTTCATCAACATGTCTGCTTCGTGTCTATCCACGCATTTGAGCAAGACCATGTCATAACTTATTTTATACAACACATCATCATTCAAGAAGAAACTACCTGCCAATTTTCTCAAAGTCTTCTTATCTTTCTTGGATGCCCCAAGCAGGTACTCTTGATTCCGAAGAAAGCATTTAATATCATAATACCACGGTTTGTCATCAACAACCTCTTCAACCGCAAATACATGAGTTGGCCTATCAAGCCGCATAACATCTATTTTGGGCACATCATTCCACCGATTCACCACAATCATGAAGGATATAGTGGCTAAAGCATCTGCCATTCGATTTGTTGCTCTAGGTACATGGTGAAACTCAACCTTATTGAAGAAAGTTAACAACCTTCTTGCATAATCTCGATAAGGAATCAAATTAGGTTGACGTGTATCCCATTCTCCTTTAATCTGATTAATCACCAGGGCTGAATCTCCGTATACATCAAGAATCTTGATTCTTAAATCAATGGCTTCTTCCAAGCCCATAATACATGCTTCATATTCAGCCGCATTATTTGTGCAAGTGAACATCAACCTTGTTGTTAAAGGAATGTGAGAACCATGAGGAGTAACAATTATTTCCCTAATACCATTGCCATACTCATTAATAGCTCCATCAAAAATCAAACCCCAACGGGATCCAGGCTCAGGCCCTTCATCAGGTAATGGTTCTTCACAATCTTTTACCTTTAGATACATCACATCTTCATCAGGAAAATCAAACCTGATAGGTTGGTAATCATCAATTGGCTGGTGTGCCAAATGATCAGCCAAAACACTTCCTTTTATTGCTTTTTGAGTTCGGTACTCGATATCATATTCTGACAACAACATTTGCCAATGAGCGATCCTCCCAGTTAAAGCAGGCTTTTCAAAGATATACTTGATTGGATCCATTTTGGATATCAACCAAGTAGTATGATTCAACATATACTGGCGGAGGCGCTTGGCAGCCCAAGCTAAAGCACAACATGTCTTTTCAAGCATTGAATACCGAGACTCACAATCGGTGAACCTCTTGCTCAAATAATTAATGGCAAACTCTTTTTGACCAGATTCATCTTGTTGACCTAGAACACAACCCATAGACTCTTCCAGCACGGTCAAATACATGATCAAAGGTCTTCCTTCCACGGGAGGAGACAAAATCGGAGGTTCAAGCAGATACTCTTTAATTCTTTCAAAAGCTTTCTGACAATCCTTTGTCCAGACACAACCCTTATCTTTGCGAAGAAGCTAGCATTTTTCAAACCGAAGGGCATCACTCTGTAACAGAATGTTCCCCAGGGCGTAATGAATGTTGTTTTTTCCATATCCTCGGGTGCCATCTTTATCTGATTATAACCGGAAAAACCATCCATAAAAGAAAAGATAATGAATTTAGCAGTATTATCTACCAGCATATCAATGTGTGGCAGTGGAAAATCATCTTTTGGACTCGCTTTATCTATATCTCTATAGTCAACGCACATTCGAAATTTTCTGTCTTTCTTTGGAACAGGCACAATATTGGCCACCCATTGAGGATACTCAGAAGTCACAAGAAAACCAGCATCAATCTGCTTTTGAACCCCCTCTTTGATCTTCAAGGCCATGTCCGGATGAATTCTTCTCAATTTCTGTTTCAGAGGTGGACATTCAGGCTTCAATGGCAATCTATGCTCCACGATATCAGTATCAAGACCAGGCATGTCTTGATAAGACCAAGCAAACACATCAACATATTCTCTAAGAAGCTCCACAATCCTCTTCTTAACATCTGACTGAAGCAGTGCCCCAATCTTGACCTCTTTTATATCCTCCTCTGAACCAAAATTAACCAATTCCAATGGCTATTCATGAGGCTGAATGGCTTTTTCCTCGTGCTCAAGCAACCGAGAAATTTCATCTGGAATCTCCTCAATACCCTCTTCTTCAGCTCCAAACACAGGGAACTCAAAGTTGGGAGGGGGCATAGGGTCATTGTTTTCAATGGGTTTAACAATCAATCTGCACAATGATTTATGTTTGATTTTAGAATATGAACAAGAAGTGCAAGTATTATGCAGATAAAAGTAATTATCACATTATTATTATTATTTTTGGTTGTTTATGTTACCATTTTTCAGAAATAAAGCAAAAAAAAAAGGGAAAACATAACATGGATAAACAAAATAACATTTTATTGATGATGATAAAATTTGAAACAAAGCCCTCACAAATTCACTTTCACCTTGGGCAGAGTGAAAGGATTTTTGAAAAGAAACAAAAACAAATTACTTTGAAATATGAACAATAGTAGGAACATCAACGGTTATCCAATTCTGGCAGACTTGTCCATGTGTCACAAAGTTGGGAAGTTATTCCTCTTCATCATCTTCAATGATGGCACTGACTTCATATCCAAGTTCCTTAAACTTCTTCCGAGGGGAATAAAAAGGCACATATGCATCCTCTGGGGACATATAACCAGGGTCTTCCAAATAAGGCTCCCAGTCTTCAGTAGGAATGACATATTCTTCAGAACCAAATGGGATGTAACCTACAGGGTCATCTTCAAGAATCGCAACCGTAGAATGCTCTTTACTAGGACAATCTTGAACCATATTGACAGACGCCTTGCCATGATTAGGCAGCGGATTTGATTGTACATTAGGGTTGGAATCTTTGAAAGACAAAATACCACTCCTAGCCAACCTTTGAATTTCCATCTTCAATGGATAACAGTTCTCAGTGTCATGCCCAACTCCTCCCTGATGGAAAGTGCAATGAGCTTCAGGTTTATACCACCATGGCAAATCTTTCGGAACAACAGGCGGTGGACGGGTCTGAACAAGATTCTTCTGAATTAAGCAAGGAAGCAAATCTGTATAGGTCATCGGAATCGGGTCGAAATCTTTCTGAAAACGGCCCCATTGATTGCTCTATTGATTAGAACGTTGTTGCTGCACAGGAGCTGCCTGAACAACAGAAGCTGAACTGATAATAGGAGTAACAAATGCAACATGTTGCTGACACTGATTATTCTTACTGTAACTCTTTTTGCGCCCTCCATGGGAAATAGCATGGGCCTCACCCTCTTTCTTCTTGGCAAATCCTCCATCATACTTCTTGGAATTACCAGAAGAATTATCATCTTTCGACAAACGTCCCTCGCGGACACCCTCTTCCAATCTCATCCCCATATTTACCATCTCAGTGAAATCACTTGGGGCACTAGCAATCATACGCTCATAATAGAAAGGACTCAGAGTTTTTAGAAAATTCTTGGTCATCTCCTTTTCTTCCAAAGGAGGGTTGATCTGAGCAGCAATCTCGCGCCACCTTTGCGCGTATTCTTTGAATGTCTCCTTATCTTTCTGAGCCATTGCCCGAAGTTGGTCACGATCATGAGCCATATCCACATTATACTTATACTGTTTCACAAACGCCTCACCCAAATCTTCAAAAGTGCGAACTCGAATACTGTCGAGTCCCATGTACCATTTCAAGGTTGCACCTGACAAACTATCTTGAAAGTAGTGAATGAGAAGCTGATCATTATCCTTTTGAGCCGACATCTTCTGAGAATACATAGTCAAATAACTCATCAGACAAGAGTTACCCTTATACTTTTCAAAGTCAAGGACTTTGAACTTATGCGAGATCTTCACATTAGGAACCAAGCATAACTCATGAGCATTCTTTCCAAATAGCTCTTTACCTCTCAGATCTTTGATCTCTTTCTGCATTTCAGCAAACTGGTCCTGAATCTCTTCCATTCTATCATACGCACTGGCATTCTCACTTGGAGCAGTATGGAAAATCTGTTCTTCACCAAAAGGAACAGTATGAACCACAGGCAGTGGTACAGTCATCACAGGTTGAACAGTAGGAACAACTGGAATTTCAGGAGGTGGTGGTGGTTGATAACCCTCAAGAACAAAGTTAACAGGCACGCCCCAGGGGAAACCAGGAGGCATGGAGTACTGAGGAACACTAGCAGGCGCCACAGATATAGGCGTGGAGACAACCTCTGAAATGACTGTCCTTTGCACAGGAGTTGAAAGTGGAGGAGGGGGAGGTGGTGGCTGATTCTGAGCAGCCATCAGAGCTTCCATCATAGCAGTGAGTCTTTCCAAACCATCCTTCAGAGTCTTCACTTCTTCACGAAGCTCAAGGTTCTCTTATTGCAACTGATCGATCTTCTTCTTTAGATTAGCCCGAGTATTATACAGGTGCGACAGCTTGGCTGAATGAAGACCAAAGGGAAACAATAAGACACCTGAAAAAGGCAAGAAACAATGCAGAATGATGCTTGATATGCAAGATGCAAATGCAAAGTTTCAAGGAATTATAAGGGATATTGCAAAAATTGTTATTTGAAATACCAAAATCTCATTCATTAATGATGGAAAATATTACATCTAGGAAGTATAGATTAAAAAAATCCTAAAACAAATAGAGAATAAGGAAAACTAGATCCCTAGAGAATCCTATGAGAAGAAGTCCCAGCTCTGTCTTCCAGCTTCTTGATGTGGGCCTGCATCTGAGTCTTCTCAATCTGCAACTGATCAACGATCAACTTCCAAGGAGATTCTGAACTCTTCAGAATATCGAAAACTGGCTGAATGCGAGAGGAAAATAAATCCTCTTGCGCCTTTCTCTTCTTGTTGGAAACTTCGTCCTTATTCTTCTTCTTGAAGTGCTCCTGAAATCTTGCATTTTCTAACTCAACAATCTGATACTTGTTCTTCCAAGCATCTCTCTTTTGTTGCATCTCGGCCAAAGCGATCTGAAGCTTCTCTGTGTCTTCCATAAAGTAGAGAATAGGTTTCTTATCAGTTAGAGATAAAGGCTCTTGGCGCGCATAAGGCATCATCAAAGTAATAGCTCTATTTTTAACCCACTGGAGGTAAGGTTCCGAAGAGACACAATTCAGATTTCCCAAACTTTCCTTTCCTTTTCTATGAATATTGCACCAAGCTTCCACAATTTCTCTCTTGAGAGCAACCAGAGATTCTTCTTCCTTGAAAAAGATACCGACCAAATGAATGTTCTTCGGTACCTCTCGCAAAGGATATCCCAACTGACAACGGGCCAACACTGGATTGTAGCTGATTCCACCCTTTGTACCAAGAAGAGGCACGTTGGGAAAATCACCACAATTGTCAATAATCATCGCTCCAAAAGGAACACGGCTACACCAATCAATATCAGAATGATTTTCCGCGACCAATACAAACCATCCAGAGATTCCAGAAAGTTGCAGACTTCGGCAAGTGAGAAATAAACCACTTGTAAAGCAAAGGTGCACAACAGATAATCATCCCTTCACCATGGAAATTCCTGAGGTGAATAGAATGGTAAGCATCAGCAAGCAAAGTGGGAATTGGATTCCCAATCAAGAAGATCTGAATAGCGTTGATGTCGACAAAGTTCTCAACATTCGGGAAGAGGAACATTCCATAAATAAGCAAGGCAAGAATAGCCTCAAAAGTAACTGTGTTCTTCACACTAGCAAAGTGATGAGCTCTATCCATCAAGAACTTAGCGGGTAACCCAAGAATCTTTCCTTTGGTATCCATGCGAGCCTTAATCTCAGAAACCTTCAAGTGAGTAGCCTTCGCAATAACATTATGCTCGGGGACGGGATCCAAACCAGAGAAAATTCGACCATAAACAGGAAAACCAAGCAGGAGAGAATACTCCTCTAGCGTAGGTACTAACTGATAATCAGGAAAGGTGAAACAATGCAGAAAAGGGTCATAGAACTGAACCAAAGTAGCAAGCAATCCTTCAGCCATATCAACCTTCAAGAGAGATAAAATCCTTCCATATCTAGACTCAAACTTCTTGGTATTAGCAACCAAAGATCCTAGTTCTCTCAAACCCCCTAACTTAGGACTCTTGAAAGTGTACTTCTTTGTACTTCTCCTTCCAAAATCCATAACAAAAGTATCTACAATGTTTGCAATAACACCTTTAAGTTCCTTGAAACCTTCCAAAAGAATGCTCATGAATGTATGAGTGCATGAATGCAACACCCACAAACAAGATCACACAATGCACACGGGTCAAGGTTCAAGTCACGAGCATGAAGCTAAGGGTAAGAACCAATCCCACAAAGGTGTGTACTAAGGTTTTGTCTTCATTGTACATGCAGAAAACAGTGGTTCTAACAAAGTGCCCATGGTCCACAATCCACTATCAGACACACCAGCACACCGATTTTCTCGGAGGTTGATAGTTATCCTTAAGAGAATCTAACATGAGTGTAGCATCACGTGACAGCTAAGTCAGATTTGCATCTTCATAGCTTCCACGCTACGATCCTAAAAAGGCTAGGATGGGTTAAGGGTTACTACGGTTCTCAGTGTTATAGGCTTCTATGGAAAAAGTAATGCCTTCTCGATCGCTCGATCGACATCATTAATTCCAAATAGGCAACCACCGAGTGGATATATTCTCAAGTTCTTCTTTTTTAGGATTCAACTCCTTCAAAGTTCCCTTGACTATACTATCCTCCTATCTCAAAGTGCACTCTGGTCCGGGTATAGGACCTATCTCACACACAGAGGAACTCCCAAACAGAACAAACAAGTAACAAGCAAATTAAACAAAAAGCAGTAAATAAATCAAAGTAGGCTAAACCCCTCAAGGGAGATTATTCCCCAGCAGAGTCGCCACTTTTCTGTAGCGGGGAAATTTGTGAGTGTAAGCTATTGATTAACTTAACTAAAAAACAAGCAAGAGTCGCCACCGCACTTTTATTTTATCCCCGAAGGGAAAGGAAAAAGAGCGAACAAAACCTAAAGAGTTCTAAAACAACAAGAACAAACAGAGAATGAATAGGGGGGTTGGTTACGCAATGGGAAGATGTTAGCACCCAAAACGTCTATAGTACTCTATAGGAGCCCTTTGAAATATCTACCGCTTTTTGGTATGAAAATGATTTTCTTGTAAAGAGATTGAGGAGATGAGAGGAGAATTATTTTTTAAGATTTTTGTGTTTGGAGAGACTTATCGCCTCATGCCTACGTACCCACTATGTGCAATGTAGGATCAAAACCCCGTAGTTCGTGTGTTGCGGTGAGAATCGGATAACAAGCTATTAATTAACTTACATCACAAAACTTTGAAATTCACCACCGAGCTTTGATTTATCCAAAGGAAAAGGTAAAGATCGAAAAACCCTAAGTGCGCTATGTAGGAACACAGCTAGAGATCTAAGGTTCGGGGGTTGGTTATACCTAGGGAAGGTGTTAGCATCCTAAGTATCTGTAGTACTCTACAGGAACCTCTTATAAGTATTTGTGTTTTGCTAAAGTTGCTTGCTAAGGAAAAGTGCTAAGGTAAAGACCTAGGGGTATATACACTAAGTATGCTCGCCAAGACATCGCATCTCGTGCCTACGTATCCTGATAGGAATGGAATCAGAGCATTCGTAGTTCCCCTCACTACGGGGGTAAAATTTGGGGTACAACATCGTGGTACAAAGAACAAAAATTTGTTTGTTTTGGTTGATTGTAAGTGTAAAGACAAATCGTTATTTCTAAATGAATAATTCCGCTTAAAGAAATGAATCATGTCTAAACTTATGAAAAAGTTAAAGGAAAAAAGTGCACGAGGGCACAAAAAGAGAGTTTGATGAGTTTGATGTTTTTTAAGGTCTTTTAAAAAAATGTCAATATGCTTATGTGGTTTAGCATTTGTTAAGAAATGAAAAGAAAAGAGTAAAATCACTTAACAAAGTCAAGGTTTGATTATGAAAGATGTGATAGTTTGAAATCAAGAAAGTTTTGAAAAAGAGAGAGAGAGAGTTTTGAAAATTGAAGAATGGGTGGAGAAGAAGTGACTATCCTAAAGCATAAAGTAAAAGCTAGGGAAAAGAAGGATCTAACCAAAATGGAGCCACTTCAAAGCAATATTAAAAGAATTCCGTCCTTAAGCAAATTGGCCGAATAAAGGCAAGTCTTCAATCAATACTCCAAACAAAGTAATAAGAAGTCCTAAATCTAGGTCCATAAGTCCAATATTACTTCAAAAAAGGCCCATATAGAGATCAATCCAAAGCATAGGATAGTAACCAATAGTCTAAGATGAGGAGAATTAAGTTTTTTATGGTTTAAGCCTTTATTAATGTTTTTGAGTCCAAATGGACAAAGAAAAAAAAAGGCATAAGAATAAACATGTGTGCAACGGACAAAGGAAAAATTGCGGAAGCATAAACATGATATGAAATGAAGCATAAAAAATAAAAGAGATAGGGAGCGAGAAGGAAACATAAACAAAATTAATACAAAATATTGTTAGTAAGTTAGTGATTAGTTGTTAGTGTTAATGATGAATAACAATTGAATCATTGCACTTAGGTCAAGGTTGATGAAACTCATTAGAGGATTGATAAGACCAAAGCCTCCTAACAACAAGTTACATGAGTTTTGAACCATAAGACAAATAATCAACCATTCTTGATAGTTTTCCGATACGGGACAATTATTGCTTTATGTTAAGCAATCACCGAGTAATTTACGAAGTAATTACCCTACAATGAGGCCGGTCAATAGCTCTTTGTGCTAATGTATTCTAGATGAACGATATATAGATCGTCATCCGAAAGCAATACCGCACGAAAAGAAAAGTGGTAAAGATCTAGTCTTGATCGAAATTCAACAACGGAATTCCAAGATCTTTTAGACTTTCATCGATCAAAATAAAAGAGAATTAGATGAAGAGGAAGCCAAATTAAACCACACAATTATGTGATCTAAGGCTAAGAACAAAGGAAGAGGGAAGAAAATGGCAAAAGAACCAAAACAGTCCTAAAACAGAACCAAAATAGCATTCTGGACACTGGTTAATCATTTAACATGATCCTCTTTCAAAACATTTTTCAAACACCTTATGATCATGGATTGAATTTGCACGAATTTTAAAGTAAAAATAGATAGAGAAACCTGCAATCAAACAACAATATACGATCCAAAGGATCAACAACAAGCAACACCAAGGATCTACATCTTGAATGATGAATATGAAGCTTTAACAATGGTGGAAAGTGAATTACCACTCCAAATCAGAAAATCCTTCCAAATTGCAGCAAGATCTATACTCCAAAGCCTTGATCTATAAACAAAAACAAGAATGTATGAAGGTTTAGCTCTAAATTAGTAAGAATCAATGTGAATTCTTACTAACTTATGAAAGAAGAAATTGAGCTTTTGGTGAATTTTGGTAGTTGGGGAGAGAATTTGCAAGAGATTTTTTGGCTATCAAAAGCTTGTGAAATGAGTGAAATGAAGCCTCTATTTATAGAGTTTAGGCTTGGGAATTTGGTGGTTTGGAATTAGGCATGGATGATCAAAATTAGGATTGGAATTCAAATTTGGAGGGAAATTAAAAGAGTGGTGATTAGTGGAGGTGTATGATAAGAATTAATATTGATGATGTAGGGAATAAAAATGAGATGGAATATTCCAAAATGATGAAAATTGGTGCCAATTGCTGAAAATTTGAATTTGCTGCCATGTTTTTTTTCAAAATTCGCACGCGTTAACCGATTAACCAATGTGTTAATCGTTTAACACAGTGAAAATTTGGGAAATTTGGCTTTTTGATGTGCTTTCTTAACTCCGGCTCGATTTTTCTTGCTTGTCAAAGAAGGCATACAAATAAACACATTAACCTTGGAATCTCTTGAATAAAAATCAGTTAAATCTTGGAGACTCTTGATCAGATGAATTTTTGAATTGTTTGCAGATCAACTTTGACTTTATTTAGGCGAAATCCATTCGAGCTGCGGAACTGATTTTTTTGTATTTTTAACCTGTTCTTCCCCTGAAAATGTTAGTGAGAGAAAACAAAATATTTTTGGATTTTAATTAATGGTTAGTAAACATAAACAATTAAACAATAAAACAACTAACATACACACACAAACCCCAAAGATCCCTGCAACGCACAATCCTACAGAAGAGGGAACCAATGTATGATCTTGTTTGTGGTATGAAATGCAAAAGAAAAGTAAAGAATATTAGGGGCAAAAATTAGGGTATTACACCACTCTTGGTGTTATATAGGTTAATCTGACAGTTGGAATGATTACAAGGCCTACAGTTTTTATTATGGTCGAAACAAAGGCAAACTATAATTTGCTGTTGGGACGAGAATGGATACATGGAATTGGAGTTGTACCATCTTCTATGCACCAGAGGATCATAATATGGAGGCCAGACGGCATCGTTGAGAATATTGAGGCCGATCAAGGATATTTCAAGGCCCCAATTAACCACCTCGACAGACTCCAGTTTGATAAGCATTTAGCTAATATTGCTCCATGCAATCTGGCTGATTTTTCTTTTACCCCAGATGATGAAGCATACTGCTCATTGCGCCTGCATCCCGTCAATGGTTTTAGATGGGATAAAGAGGTGGTGGGTGAGGATGATTTTGTATACCCTGTTGTAGCAAGTGATTTTTAGATGTGGTTGCGAAGCACAATCGCTCTAGTACTACAGCTCGATTCATTTTTTATCCTATTGAAGCTGATGAAGGAAGGGAAATAGATGTCTCCAACTAACCCTGCTTGCATACTGAGGTTAAACAGTCAAAACTGTTGGTTTATAGATGCTACAAAGATTCGAGGTCTCTCCTAAGTTATTTTGTTAAAAAAAGTGTTTTAGGTTATCAGTTGGGATGTTAGGACGGATGTATGAAAGTATGGGATTTTGGGTTTTTGTTTAGGGTGCTCGCTAAGATTTTTCTTTCAATCTTATGCCTACGTATCCCCGTATACCGAAACAGGGAAATCAGAGCGATCGTAGTTCCTCCTATTCTATGGGAGGAAATGGTGTTTTGGTGTCTTGTTCAAAGCCCAAGGCGTGAAGCTAAAGGTAGTTTGTATCTTGTTCAAAGCCCAAGATATGAAGCTAAAGAGTCTATTTGTATCTTGTTCAAAGCCCAAGATATGAAGCTAAAAGAGTTTGACTTTAGAGAGAATTTGTCATCTTTAAAGAGGGGTTTGTATGTCACAACTGTTTATAAAGGATAATTACTTTAACCTGGATTTGTGAATCCGGCAATGCCATAATTTCCTTTATAGGGGATTTCCAACCTGAAGGAGAAGACTTTAACTCAGTTTAGAGCAATGCCATCTTTCCTTAGGAATTTTTCATGCTAAAAGAGGGACAGTGGCGTGGATGTAAATAATCCAGAGGCTTGCCTCTTACAGCGATTAGATGAAGGGGAAGGAGTTGTTGATGTTTGTGTGCTGTGAACGAGGCACAGCTTTGATGCTAAAAGGTTGATTGGATCAACCAGTGGTTTTCTTATACAAAGCCTAAGAGGAGGCTAATATGTGTCTCGTACAAAGCCCGAGAGAGAGGCTGAAAGGTTTTGACTCAACGAAGGAGTCTTTTTGTATCTCGTATAAAGCCCGAGATGGAGGCTAAAGATGGTGACTCACCAAGAGAATATTTTATATTCAACAAGAGAGTGATTTTGTATCTCGTACGAAGCCCGAGATGGAGGCTATTTGTTAGCTCCGCTGGGGAGAATCATTGTATAAAGCGCAAGAGAGAGGCTATGGTGCTGTTTCAGTTGAGTGACAGGTCCAGTATGCTGATTTAAAGAGAAAATCAGTTCTTATATGAGTAATGTTTGCACTCATGGATTCGATTCGAGGATCGGGGTTATTTCCTGTTCTTTAAGGAAATGGGAAATCCAAGGGTATTGAGACTGTCCGAGTCTACGGGGTTCCTTTTTATTCTTAAAGGGTGCTTGAGAATGTCTTTGAGACTCAAGGAAATTAGACTGTCCAAGTCTAGAGTTTCATCTTTTGTACTATGCTTTGAGAAACAGTAGTAGACTCTTGGAAAGACTGTTCTATTAAGATGACTGATTTCTGTTCCTATACCTTTAGGAGGTCGTCGGGACAATTTGTACGAAGCCCAAGAGGAGGCTGGAAACTTTTAAGAAGCCGAATAGTCCTTGTATGAAGCCCAAAAGGAGGCTATGAATACTTCTAAGAAGCCGACGGGTCCTTGTACAATGCCCAAGAGGAGGCGGGGATGCTTTTAGGAAGCCTGTGGGTCCCCAAACCCCGAGAAATTCAAGACAGGCTATTCACAAAGAATAGATCAAGCCAGGAAAGTTCGAGAATTTGGAAGAAACTCAAGAGATGCAATTCACGGAGAAGAGATCATCTCTGGGGAATAGAGTTTCTTGACAAGTGCTTTTAAGAAGTTTGTTTTGCAAGGAATAGTGAATGGCAACTGCTGAGTAGGTTTGGCCAATGTTGGCAAATGAAAATCCAAGTCTCCTCTAGCGATTGACTAGAGGTTAGGACACAGGTTGCTAGTCCCCTTGGTCTTGGATAAGTCTTGACTGAATTCAGTTGCTAATGGTTCAGTCCATGCCACCTTGGTGCTTCCATTGAATGCTCCAATCCAAAATTGGAGTCTTATCCCTATTTTGGGCAATTCTAGGTTTAGCATGCTACTTCTTGTTCCAAGGACTTTGGAGGCTTGGCTCAGTGATTGTCCCCTTTAGATTCAATCCTCAGATGTGTCCAAGGTGATGACAAGGCTTGTAATTGGCTGATTTTGGCAAATCGACCAAAAGTACAAAAATCTGCCTTGCCTTAGCAGATTTCAGCAAGGCAACTTGCCAATGTCATATCTCATGGCTCAAGTTGAATTTGATGATGTTCTTGGCCATTTTGGAAAGCTCTTATATGATACAACAACTGTTTGATCATATTTGGTTTTGATACCTTTTGGATCCAAGTGAAAAATGTCCCTACATTTGGGAAAAAGTAAGGCAAAATCTGACTTAGTGAAATTTTCACTAAGTGTTGGAACAAAGTGACTTTTCTTGATTTTGATCACTCCATAACTCAAAATCCATGAGGAATTTGGACATAGGTCAGTATGAAGCTTTTGTAGAGGGCAATGAGATCTACAAATTAAGCTTTGTATGAAAAAAAAATGGCTTTGTGGTTTAGGAGTTATGATCCTCCAAAGTTGGTACCTTTGTCACTTTTTTTCATAACTTAGAAAATTTTCTAAGTTTTTATGGTTACCCATTTTACAAGTTATCCCCTTTTCTTTGATTTTTCTTGATGAATGATGATTCAAATCATACATTAACATCATTTTAGGGTTAAAAATCTCAAAAAGTCAAAGTTGACTTTTGTGCACAGTTGACTTTTTATCAAATGAATTCCAAACTGTGCAATTCTTTAGGAAATCATGTCCTTGACCTAAATCAAACTTGAAGGACATGTTCCATGGGTGTTATAGGGTGTATTGAATCATGTCTTAAGGTTTGGGAGCATGTCCTGGTCAAAAGTCGAAGCTACAGTTGACTTTTCTCGCGAAACCCTAACTGTGGTTCAGATGAAATTGAAACTTGTTGCTCAAGCTTCTTGGACCAATCCATTGTTCCAAATGGATCAATATGGTATATTAGAGACCCTCAAATCATGTCTTGAGGTCTTGGTTCATGATTTATCCCAAAAGTCAACTTAGGGGTGAATTAGGTCAATAAACTCTAATTCCTGATTTTTGATGGATGCATCCCCTGAGGCAAGATTGACTTAATGATTGGGTTTATGAGGTTCCATGGAACATATTAGGTTAAGTTTTGGATCTTTGGCTTATGCCCAGATGAAAACTTCCATCTGGAGGCCGTGGTCGACCAAAACCCTAATTTGGTGACACTGTCGATCTTGAAGCTTGATCCATCTATAAGGGAGCAACCTTGTGCTTAATCCTTGAAGTGGGAGTATTCTTGATCCATTGTGGATGTTCGAGAGGTTAGACAAGTTGATGATTATGTCATTTCTTGATTGATCATTTGTCTAAGAGCTCAGAGTGGGCTTGAAACCCTAATTTTTATAGTAGTGAATGCTCACCCATCTTTGGGGAGACTGATGAAGTATGATGGTTCATCCATATTGTGATGATGATTTGCACAATGATGGGAAATCTTAATGGTCAAAATTTAGGGTATGACACCTGCACCTGTACCTGGAATAACCCCGACAGGTTGGGGAAGCGAATTCAGTGATGATGTCTGAATTCAAAGTACTAAGAAAGATTTCAGCTTATATAGCCGAAAACAAATTGCAAGCGGCCTTGGAGGCTGAGGTAAAAAACATGGCTGACAAGGCCAACGATGATTCACACATAGGAGGTCCTGGTAAGGAATTCGATCAGGTTCGGGATGAAGAATAAAGGCTCGACGCCATCTATGATGATGAGCCTTTGGGTTTCGATAAGGATCCATTGGCAACCAATATCAGAATGCTAGCGCAAGATCCTCTTGAAGAAATCGACTTCGGAGAAGGGGCAGTGAAAAGGCCAGCCTACATTAGTGCCAACATTAGTCCATAACTCAGAGTCGTAGTAATCCAATTGCTGAGGGAGTTTAAAGACTGTTTCGCGTGGGATTACGACGAGATGCCTGGTTTGAGCAGAGAGCTAGTCGAACTAAAGTTTCCAATCAAGTCTGGAAAGAAGCCGATCAAGCAAAATCCCAGGCGGTTTGCACCAGCAATCCTCTCGAAGATCAAAGAGGAAGTCAAAAGGCTTCTTCGTTACAGATTTATTCGAACGGTCGGGTATGTCGAATGGCTTGCAAACATCGTGCCTGTTATAAAAGAGAATGGGATTTTGAGGGTTTGCATAGACTTCAGAGATCTGAATGCTGCGACCCCAAAGGACGAATACTCAATGCATGTGGCAGAAATGTTAGTTGACTCTGCCACTGGCCATGAATACCTTAGCATGCTCGACGGGTATTCTGGGTATAACCAAATATTTATTGCTGAAGATGATGTCCCTAAGACGGCGTTTCGATGCCCTGGGGCCTTAGGCACTTACGAATGGGTAGTTATGCCTTTTGGCCTAAAAAATGCTGGGATAACATATCAAAGAGCAATGAATACAATCTTCCATGATTTCATAGAAACTTTTATGCAGATTTACATTGACGATATTGTTGTAAAGTCTGTTTCAGGGAAGAATCATATTGACCATCTTCGACAGTCATTCGAAAGGATGCGAAGGCATGGTCTCAAAATGAATCATCTCAAATGCACTTTTTGTGTGCAGGCGGGATATTTCTTAGGCCTTATGGTCCACAAAAAAGGAATCGAAATAAACCAGAATAAGACCAAGGTCATCATGGAAGCGAAAGCGCCATCGAAAAAGAAGGAACTGCAATCGTTGTTGGAAAAGATCAATTTCTTGAGAAGATTTATCTCAAATCTCAGCGGGAAGACTCAAGCCTTTTTTCCTCTACTTCGATTAAACAAGGAGGGATTCGAATGAGATCAAGCGCAACAGTAAGCTTTCGATAAAATCAAAGAATATTTGAGTCATCCTCTACTAGCACCGCCATGTAGAAGTAGGAGCAAGAGATTGTACATATCTGCATCGGACAAAACCTTAGGGAGCATGTTGGCTCAAGAGGATGAAAATGGCGTCGAAAGAGCCGTTTATTACCTTAGTAGGGTTTTGAATGATGCAGAAACTAGGTATAGCATGGTGGAGAAATTATGTTTATGCTTGTATTTCTCTTGTACAAAATTAAAGCAATATATAAAGCTAGTTGATGTTTATGTTTCATCTCATTTCGATATCATTAAGCATATGTTATCTAAACCGATTTTGCATAGTCGGATTGGTAAGTGGGCGTTGGCATTAACTGAATACTCCCTAACGTATAGGCCTTTAAAGGCCGTTAAGGGACAAGTGGTAGCAGACTTTATTGTCGACCACTCTGTAAGCGAGAACGTGTCGAATGATCTTGAGCTTGAACCATGGAAATTATATTTTGACGGTTCGAGTCATAAAGATGGCACAGGTGTAAGAGTCTTGATTATTTCTCCTAATAAAATCCCAACAAAATTTAAATACAAAGTCAAAGGTATTTGATCAAACAACGAGGCTGAATATGAAGCCTTAATAGCAAGACTTGAAATTTTGTTGGAATTGGGGGCAACTCGAGTCGAAATAATGGGAGACTCAGAGTTAGTCATCAAACAGATTACAAGGGAGTACAAGTTTGTGAAATAGTCTCATCATGTACTTTGTAATAGTCAATAGATTGCTGAAAAAGTTCGAGATGGTGAGTGTTCGACATATACCTCGACTAGAGAACCATGTAGCCAATGACTTGGCTCAAATTGCTTCTGGGTACAAAATTTTGAAAGAAAAACTGCAAGACGCAATCGAACTCAGAGGTAGAGTTGTGTCAACCAGATTATCCCCATCAGATTTGGAAGCTACAAAGCTAGGGTACGCTGATAAGGAAAATTTTGAAATCTTAGCCGTAGATAGTTTGACGGACGAAGATTGGAGGAAGCCAATAGTAGAATATTTGCCAAATCCAACAGCATCCAGAGAACGAAAAATCAGGTATCGAGCTTTGAGTTATGTTCTTTTGGGTAATGAATTGTTTAAAAAGACTCCTGAAGGAGTCTTGCTCAAATGCCTTAGTGAATCAGAGGCATACCTAGCCCTTTCGACTATCCATGGTGGGGCATGTGGGGCACATCAAGTAGGCCATAAAATTAAAAGGCTTCTGTTTCGACAAGGCATGTACTGGCCTACTATGTTGAAAGACTGTATCGAATTCTCCAAAGGATGTCAAGAGTGCCAAGTGCATGCAGGTATACAACATGTTCCTGTGAGTGAACTACACTCCATAGTCAAACCATGGCCCTTTAGGGGTTGGACTTTGGATATGGTTGGTGAGATTCGACCAGCATCATCTAAGAGTCAAAGGTACATTTTGGTAGGTATTGATTACTTTTCAAAGTGGATTGAGGCTATACCTTTACCAAATGTTGACCAAGAGGATGTGATCGAATTCATTAAGAAACACATCATCTATAGATTTGGAATCCCAGAAACTATTACAACGGATCAGGGATCTGTTTTCACTGGTCAGAAGATGCAGGTATTCGCTAAAGACATAGGTTTCAAATTGTTAACCTTTACACCCTACTATGCTCAGGCTAATTGTCAAGTTGAAGCAGCGAATAAGGTAGTGATTGGGTTGATCAAGAAACATGTGGGAAAGAAGCCTAGGAATTGGCACAAGATATTAGACCAGGTTATCTGGCCATGTCGAACTTCTCCCAAAGACGCAACTAACACTACTATTTTTCATTTGACTTTTGGTCACGATGCAGTTTTACCTGTAGAAATCTACTTACAATCAACGAGGATCCAAGGCATCATGATATCCCTTCTGAATCCTATTGGAATTTGATGTTAGATGAGTTAGTAGATTTGGATGAAGAAATACTTAATGCCTTAGAATTGCTAAAAAGAAAAAAGAAAAGGGTAGAAAAGTCTTACAATAAAAAGGTTAAGGTTAAAACATTCTCGACTGGAGAATTGGTGTCGAAAGTAACTTTGCCTATGGATCGAAAAAGTAGAGCCCTAGGTAAATGGTCCCCTAGGTGGGAAGGTCCATTTCAAATCTTACAAGCGTTCTCTAACGGTGCCTATGAGATTGAAGAGATAGATGAAGATAAAAGAATATTGAAAGTAAATGGTAAGTATTTGAAAAAATATAAAACTATACTTCAAGAATTGAAAATTATTTATGAGTAATTGTGAAAAATTGGTCGAAGCCAACTTAGTATATAGATGCCAGAATGGCTCAATTCATTACATCAAAAGCCTTGAAGGGCTGAGAAACGTTGTACTAAAAAAAGTGACAAAATTGGTAAAGAAACTGCAAGTTAAAAAGGAAGATCGCCCTTCATCTTGAGGTACTTCGACCTGTGAAGCTCGAGACGTTTTGAAATTCTGGTACATGTACAGAGTTCAGATGTCCTATAACATGCCATCCGACATCTGGTCTGACATGAACATAAATGGCAAGGTATATAGCAATAGATATGATACTGAAAAGATAAGAGCAAGACACACAGAATTGTTAACCCAGTTTGGTTTAACACACCTACTCTGGGGGCTACCAAGCCAGGGATGAAGTCCATTATTAGTAGTATCAATTCAAAGCTAAACTCTCCGTTTACAGCTTATCACTCAATCACTACCCAATGACCCTTCTACCTAGATCCTCTCTAGCTATAAGAAACTCTTCTCACTCCCAATCATCGCAATGATGTCTAGCAGTCGACTATCCGCCACTACATCAACGGCTCTTTACCTATACAACAATTCAACAAGGAAGACACCCTTCCAAGACACAACTTAGAGTTACTTAAAAGCTTCCTCCAAGAACAATACTCCTCTTACTTAACAGCTTCGAGGATCACACTTACAAGCTGTCCAACTCACAGGTCGAGTGGTACAGGAACCAACCCTAATACTAGAACTTTTACATCTTTGATTGCGTTACAATTCTAGGTTACAATGTATCTATATATAACCTATTCCCAACTGGATTTGGGCCTTTAAAAACACAGCAAATAGACTGCTCACAAATCTGCAAAATAACCTCCAACAAAATAGGTCTTCAATCGAAAGTTTCCTAATATGTCTCCATAATTAGAAATAGCTGAAAATCCGAAAAACCAACAAATAAACATAATCCAAAAATGCTTTGAATGCCACATAGGATAACCAAATATTCATAGAATATTTATTAACAATTCACAGCAACAGAATCTGCTTTAAAATGAATCCATACGCGATGTCCTATGAGCAGGTATGGGACATCTTCATTCGACATGTTGAATGCAGCAAATTAGAACTTCATGTTACAACTTCTTGCTGCTAGAATAGTTTTAGCGAAATAAATGCCAACCACAAAAGCACAGAAATAAAAATCTCCCCCTTTGGCTTATTTTGGCTAAAACTACACACACACAAAAAACTTGTAAAGAAGCACAAAAAAAACATCCATATCAGACAGCAGCGAAATACCAACATCACACAGCAAAAAAAACATCCAGCACAGCAAACAACACATCATAGCAGCCTAGCAAAACTCCCCCTCAACTGCAGCAACATTCCACAATCTCCCCCTCAACTACTGCAGAAGCACTCCCCACACAAACATACTACTCCCCCTTTTTAGCCATAAATAAGACAGAAGCAAGTAGAACAAGTCAAAGTAAAAATAAACCAGAGTAAACTGCATCAGAGAGTAGATGCACACCACATCACATGCCCAAATGTCATGCACAAACTTCAGTATTTTCCCGTCATTCACACACTGCACTACCAACCAGAAAAAATTCCTTGTTTGGCTCAAGAGAAACATGTCCTGTACCATGTTCTGACATCTTACCAAAACAGTTTGTCTGCTTGCTCATAAAATTATCAACCCAAGACTCCACAGAAACTTATACAAACACATCTTCTTATCTAATGGATACTGAGACGACTTCTCACAATCCCTTCTAGATTCCTTCAAAGCAGCAGAGAAAAATAAAGTCACCCAGATACACCAATTCTGCTTTTCAGACCTCTCCTTCATAAGCACTAACTTCAGGATGCAAAAAAGAGACACACGCAGGAAGTCAAGAAACCAGATCCACAGAAGTTGAATGACAAAACATTGTCCACAGCTGGGGCAACTTCAGGAGCAACAAGAACAAGAAAGACATCAGAGACAAGGATGAAGACCATCAAGAGAAACCAAGTGCAACTTCAAGCTTCTGATGATGAATGGGATGAAGATTGGAAAACTTTTCTCGATTCGGGGGGTTGGGATAATCTTTAGACTCTTTGTTTGTTGCTATTTCTAATCTTGTATGCTTTCAGCAGTGCAATAAAATTCTGTTTCAATTCTGTTTCCTTTAAACTAAACATATGCAAAAATAATCACAACTGTACAAGACACATCACAACACACTTAATCCTCATGTATGCAAATTCCTAATTTGCTTCAAAATAAGTGCCAACACCAAAAGCAGCAGAATTATCAATCTCCCCCTTAACATTACACGTCCAGCTGCATAAAATTGTAACACTCTCCCCCTATCAAGAATAACATGTGCTTCTTCGTACTTTGAAGAATGGAAAACATAAGACGCATCTTCATGTCTTCAAGAGCTCACTCTTTGTTCAACTCACAAGTTGAACACAATCATCACTTGTACCAATACTCACATGATCCCAATCTGATCAACTTTTCTCTATCTTAGACCACCAGTACACCTTTGCAAGAAGAATACCTTAAATGAATGGAGAACATGAGACTCATCTTCATGTCTTCAAGAGCGCACTTTGTGTTCAACACACCTGCTGAACACATTCACCTACTGTTTGACCCTTACATCAGTACATAAATTCGGTAGAGACTTGTGATCTCAAACACCATAACATTCTGAACAGAATGTTCTATCGACAGATGTTAAGACATCATGACCACATTCCAAAACAGAATCTCCAAACTTCCCCCTTTAAGCCTCGGGACCAGAAACAACCATCATAACCCATCACATCACAGAAGCATGAGAGTAGTATTCTCTCATCCAACTCTCCAATCTGTAATCAATCACCTTTAACAGCAGCAGAGGCTATGATTGAATCACACACAGTCAGTACTAGTCTAGCTTCACACGATCATTCAGATGATACTTCCAGAGAAAAATCATGCCTCTTTGATCTTTGACCTTCATGTCCAAGAAGTCTGCTAGCGAGAATACTTCTTGAAATCTCAGGGTCTTCACTCCTGCAGCAAGGACCGGAAATAAACTGACCTCACACATCTAAGATAAGTTCCAGGGCCAGAAACTTCTTAGACATACCACCCAGATGCCTCCTCTTCCAGATCAGGAGTAGGTTCCAAACTCATGTGATCAAACCACATTAGTTTAGCACCCAGAGCATCTGCTAAGCCATTCCTTCAGACAACAGAATTCAGCACAATTCTGACGTGATGTTCTAACACAAGATAAGACATCATTCCAATGAACACATCAAGAGATCAAAGACTAAAGATTACCCCATTTAGGAATAGAGGCAAAAGTAAATTACTTCTCTTCCTTACAACTTCACTTATCAGTGCCTTTATGAGTGGACTTGAACAATAATCTTCAAGTATTGTTGACAAGGTAAGTTGAAGCAGTCTTGCATATATCCCATCGCCATAGTACATACATTTAGAGAAGAACAACCTTCTCAATTGCAACCTCAGGAGTTTTCAGATAGATACCCAGCGGATCAAAACACAAACTCCTCAAAACCTTCAGGTGTCACATATCAGCCCTATCATCATAATCCAGGTGACACCACAATACCACAGGTTTGAAACTAAATCAAACCTAACATAACCACAACGCAGCAGCTTTTCAACCAAACCTCCAAGCCTTCAGCACATGCCACTGCCTGTCACGAACAGTCCATCCTCCACTTCTAGGGACCATTCTCACACCTATATGAACTTCTCCAAGTTCAAACAACTTTTCAGTAGAAAGCTTCTACCTTGACCATGAACCAGAAAGTATCTTCCCTTGGATCTCATCCAGATATAGAACAGAATGACCCGCTCTGATACCAATTGAAATTCTGGTACATGTGCAGAGTTTAGATGTCCTATAACATGCCATCCGACATCTGGTCTGACATGAACATAAATGGCAAGGTATATAGCAATAGTTATGGTACTGAAAAGATAAGAGCAAGACACACAGAATTGTTAACCCGGTTCGGTTTAACACACCTACTCTGGGGGCTACCAAGCCAGGGATGAAGTCCACTATTAGTAGTATCAATTCAAAGCTAAACTCTCCGTTTACAACTTATCACTCAATCACTACCCAATGACCCTTCTACCTAGATCCTCTCTAGCTATGACAAACTCTTCTCACTCCCAATCATCACAATGATGTCTAGCAGTCGACTATCTGCCACTGCATCAACGGCTCTTTACCTATGCAACAATTCAACAAGGAAGACACCCTTACAAGACACAACTTAGAGTTACTTAAAAGCTTCCTCCAAGAATAATACTCCTCTTACTTAACAGCTTCGAGGATCACACTTACAAGCTGTCCAACTCACAGGTCGAGTGGTACAGGAACCAACCCTAATACTAGAACTTTTACATCTTTGGTTGCGTTACAATTCTAGGTTACAATGTATCTATATATAACCTATTCCCAACTGGATTTGGGCCTTTAAAAACACAGCAAATAGACTGCTCACAAATCTGCAAAATAACCTCCAACAAAATAGGTCTTCAATCCAAAGTTTCCTAATATGTCTCCATAATTAGAAACAGCTGAAAATCCGAAAAACCAACAAATAAACATAATCGAAAAATGCTTTGGATGCCACATAGGATAACCAAATATTCACAGAATATTTAGTAACAATTCACAGCAACAGAATCTGCTTTAAAATGAATCCAGACGCGACGTCCTATGAGCAGGTATGGGACATCTTCATTCGACATGTTGAATGCAGCAAATTAGAACTTCATGTTACAACTTCTTGCTGCTAGAATAGTTTTAGCAAAATAAATGCCAACCACAAAAGCACAGAAATAACACGTTTCTCATATGAGGTTTTGTCAAGTTTAAGCATTGCAACTTCTGCTTCCAACCGTCGAGCTTTGTCGAGGAACTCCAGTGCAAGTTTTAATTCTCTGACCACTTCAGATTCATCAGAGGCTAGTAGTTCAGCATTACGTTGCTCAGCCTTAGAGATCTTGTCTTGTAGTTCTTCGATTTGTCTTTTCTAGTTGGTAATATTTTCTTTATTGCCTTCGACCTCCAATTTGTGTTGCTCTTTCATCTTGTCTAATTCTCCCACTCTAGCTTTCGATTTAGAAGCAGATGTCCATGCAACAGCCTCACTTCCGAACTTGGTCTCAAGTGCATCATTGATCTGAGGCAGTTGTTTAAGATCGGCGGTGACTTGGTCGATCATGGTACCAAGCTCAAGGATAATGGTTGCAGTTTTAGGGGGGACGGTCTGAAGATCGACCTGTTTGAGAAGAGTCTTCAATTGAAGAGGAACGGTGACATCCGACTCCAAAAGTCTGAAGAGGTTACCTTTGAATATTTTTTCTTTTATCTTGAGAAGCGCCTCATTTGCAGGTTTTCTCGAAATTTGATATCCGGAAGCCGTCGAAGCACTTAAGCTACTCTCGGAAGAGCTCCCTCATTTCCCAAGGATAATCTTCAGATATTCACGAGGATTGGTCACCTTTCGGCAATTAATTTCTTCTTCAGAAAGAGCTGCATCTGTCCCAGTCGAAGGTTTGGTGCTCTTAGCAGTTACATCAACTTTGGGAGCAACAGTGTTTTCTCTATGAGCCTGCTATTTGACAGATTCACTTTCAGCTTTATCTTCGTCATCCTTATCATCTTCTCCATCGTCATCATAATCATCATCATTTCCACCAGCTTCAGGATGGAACATCAATTGGTCATCTTCTTCTTCTTCTATTTCGCCATCTTGGACAGTAGCATCCAGATCAGCATCATTTGGGTCTTTGTTGCCTGAGGATTCGACCACTGGGGAGTCATTTTCAGAAGATTTTTTGACCAGGGTATTGCCTTCGTCCATAGCTGTTGTTTCTGTATTCACCTCAAGAGTGCCTTGGTCATGATCCTCCTCATGCTCAGAGCCACTTGTCTGAGATTGTTGAGTGGTGGTCCGTGCAGACTAAGTCGAAACTTCTTTAGTAACAGGTTTGTTGATTTCATCCATTGAACCTTTCCCTGAAACCGTGTCAGATTTAGGATGATAGGTGGGCTCACCTTCACTATTGAGGAGAGTAGTTAGAGAAGGAGATTTGGCTACTAGTTGGGTAGAGGCACCTGCACAATCCTGAAACGACAAGTAAATAAGATTAGGTTGAAACAAAAGAAGACCAGTAAGGTAGACAATTTAAGGGAAATTATAATTACCTTAAGTTTTTTAACTCCAGGGCTGGAGTTGTCACTTTCAAGTTGAACTGAAGCTGCCTTTGACATACCCTGAGGGGAAGACTCCAATTCGCTTCGAGTAGTAGATGCTTGAAAGACCTTCGTTACCTTTACCTTAGGCTGACTTAAAGTCTCAGTGATTCTAAGTTGTTTCTTCCTTTTCTTAGTCTTTTGATCCTCAAGAGAGTGACCGTCGTCATCCGACTCGAGCACAAATTGGGCAGTAGCCCTCTTAGACTTCTTCTTTTGAGGAGTAGGAGGTGGTCGTCGAGAACTCTAAGGAAAAATTCTAAGTATTAGAAGGCATAACTATACACAGCAAAGGAGAATTTAGTGAGCAAAAGTTACCCTCGTGGATGGTTCGCTCTCTTCTGTCATTATTTTGGCTGGTCTTTTCACTGTAGTTTTCTTCAGTTTGATAGCTGAAAATAAACAAAATAATTGCAAGTCAGTAATAAAAGTCGAGTAAGGGAAATCTAAAATTCAAAAATCTTCATTCCACACCTTCATAAATTTCGGATTCGATGCGAACATCTTTGATATCGATATGAAGTGGTCCTTTGAAACTATCTAGGGTGTACTTAGTCGCAACCACCCGCTGAGCCTTTGGTTTCGACTGCTGGCGAAGGATCTTTATAAAATCCCGACAGACGAACCAGTCTGGAAATGGAGGGGCAAGAGCCACTCTAAAATCAGCAGATGGAAGTCGAGGAAACTTGAGAGGAAATAATTCAAAAGCCATTTCGCAGCGTCACTCAGGCGGCACGTGCGAAGGGAGTTTCAAACTCTCCATTTTCTTTAAAAAAAATTCCTTCAGAGTAACAGCAGCCTCGCGGACGGTTCGACTAAGATCATCTGGTCGATAAACAGTTTCAAAGAACTTTTGGAATGACTGGATTTCCTTGATGTGGGTAGAATTACCTTTCTTGGTTTTCTCCTGTACAGAGAGAAAAGCTTCATCAATCAGCTGAGTGAAGGAAGAAACATCGAAGAACTTCTCAGTATAGTACTTCGACCACCACTTATTGAATTCTGGAGTGCAGAGACAACTAGGCTCGAAGTTGATCGGAGAAAGGGACGTTTTGCATGCATGGCGAGCCATCTGCGTCGAGGTCATCTCCTCATTATAGCTGGTGTGATGGAGGAGGAGATGTCATTTCTTCTCATATGAGCACCTTGGGAGGGTCTGAACCAAACCAAACTAACGAGAGACCAGATTGGGTTGGTAAGCAATAGAAGAGACTTGACCTTTTCCCAGATTAAGTCGAAGGGTAAAAAGTCTTGGTATCAGAAAAGCTTCCCAGATCCGCTTTGACTCCTCTTCTTGGGCTTTGACTGGAGTAGGGAAAGGCCAAGTGAACCACTCAGGGTCGTACTTCCTTTCAGCGAAAGGGGCCATGCTTGGAGTGAACTCATGGCGTTTGGTGAACATTTTTATGAAGCCAAGAAATGCTGGCCTGAGTAATTGGCCCTCTTCGTTGGGAGTTAGTTGCTCCAAGCGGGTTCCTTCGACTCGCCGGTCCTTGATCTCTTTAGCACCTTCCTCGACAAATCCTTTGTTGGGAAGGCTGGCTTCAAAAGAGCATTTAGCCAGAGTTGAAGCAGCCAGAAAGGCCCTGACAGTAAAAGTTTTCCCCCTGCCGCTAGGTCTTTAAGTTGAGTGGCGCCTTCACTCAGAGACTAGAGGTGTCCCAAGATCATTTCGCTCAAGCAGGCGTCTCGACCGTTATGAAGTTGAGTGGCAAGTGTGAGGAACTTTTTGGCTACCTGCAGAGATCTCAAGCATAATACACATTGTGATAGCCAAACAGTAAGAAAAGCTATGTGTTCCTGGTCAATGACATCAGTGGGATTATGATCATAGTAGTGTTTGATGAAGTTTGTGTAAATGGGTTTGGCAGATGCAAAGCCTATTTGGTCCTCAGAATCTAGTTCTGGGTCATAAGGTTCCCCAGTTGGCTTTAGCCTTGTGATAGCGGCCACGTCAAAAAGTGTTGGGGTCATTATCCCACAAGGGAGATGAAAAGTGTAGTGGGTGGTATCCCTAAAGTAAAGAGATGAAACTAACATGGTCGAACAATACACATGCCCTATTTTCAACAGCATAATGAGGTCATAAATCCCTAAATCTTTCCAAGTTTGGGCTTTAACCTTCTCTACCTTGGTTAGCCAATTCAGTTACAGGTCAGAATCCTTGAAGGAGGGATTTTCCCTAAATATCCTAGATCCATCATTCATACAACGTAAATTTATGTTATTAAGAGCTACAGCGTAAGGAGAATTGACTTCTACCTTAGATTTATTAGCTTGCCCTGTGGGTTTGGTCTTGTGGTAAGAAGGGAAATACTCACTAAGTTTCTCATAATCTGCATCTAAAGCAGACAAAGGGCCAGACAAAGCGTATGGCTTACCAGAGACAAGAACAGGGATTATTACATGGGATTCATAGATGCGTCTCTTCTCTTCCTCAAGTGGTTCTGGAATACATTGTAGATTCTTTACTATCTTTGGCCCAGAAAGCATGACAAAATGAGGGAGTTGAGATTGAGTCTTTAGCTCTTTTGGTTTTTGGATCTTCATTGAGTCTTTGATATTGGAAGTTGAAGACGCCATTGTTGAAGAACAAAGAAATCTGGGTTTGTTTTCTAAGAGTTGAGAAGCTGGGAAAAGGGAGAGGGCAAAGAGTTTTCTGAAGCGTAAAAAGAAGAAATGCTTTAGAGGGAAACTATTTAAAGGCTATGGAATATCAATAGACCTAAAATCAGCATTAAAGAGCTAGTGTTATAGTGGGACACGTGTCTTGCCAAGAGTGATAGGGACGGTGGCAGTTACTGCCTATACCCCATTATCTCCTAGACTTTAGGAGGTATGATAATGACTAGTGGATTTGGTGCACTTTGAAGAGATGTTTCAGAGATTGTCATGATGACCATGACGTCATAGAGTAGTTCAGAAGAAACTGAGTAGTTTGTAGAACATGGAAGTTCTAGTTATATCAACACCCACGTAAGGTGGAAATAAGGCGTCGAATGCCATTGTCAAAAAATGCCCTTTTCTTCAGTGACGTCGAAAAAGACATTTTTGGGGGGCAATTTGTTAGCTACTAAATTCGACACCTAGGGTATTAATCTAAGAGACAAGAGTCCTTTAAGGAAAGTGGAAGTTTTTGACCAGAATTGAAATGTTAAAAGTTTGGGTCGAAAGAATGTCCTTACGTAGGAGAGAAACTAAGTTGTGGACTTAGAGATATTTCCAAACTTAGGAAATATTAGTCGACGAAAATACTACTGAGGGTATTTCGATGCGAAGAGTTAAATTCAAAAAAAGGAGGGAACATTTGTTCTTATCTGTCTCTAAAGGAAGACATGTGGCGTTCATCCAAGAAGTGAAGACATGCACGACGCCATGTGTTTCGCCCTGATTAGTAGTCCGTTAGTGGGCAGTTATTTTTAACCATTATAAATAGCAAGTCTCAGCATTAGATTTGGGTGTGTTAAATTGTGTACAAAAACTCAGTGTGCTCAAAGTACCAGTGTAGAGAAAAGAGCGTGTGAGAATGTATGTTGATATAACACCACTTTTACAATTCAATGCAATTTAACAAATTTATTTCATTAAAGTCTCTTTTTATTCATGCAAGTTAACTTCTGCATTTACCAGTCTTTTCGATTTAAATCCTTTTTACCTTTTAAGTTACTTTACATTTCCTGAAGTAGACCCTTTTTACTTATTTACGTTGTCGAAGTGTTCTTGATATTTTCCAGAAACTTACACAAGAAAACAATTAGCACATGTCCTAGGATTTAGTTTGGTCGATCCTGCAAGTTACTCATTTTTACATAAAATTGATAGACCAGAGGTTGTTTACTATTTTTCCAAGTAAACACCCTTCCTCTGATGACGCGGTATACAACACCGTCCAACAGGACAACACCCCAGCTGTCTACCAGCCGATTCCCGCACCACCGAATGCAGACCCGAACACGGTGGCCCTGTTCGCTCTGATCAATCAGACCAACCAACTGATCTCATAGCATAACGTGAGGATATAAGCGCTCGAAAGGGGGAGACAACGATGCTCTCCCCCGCGGAGACATCGTCGCTCTCCATCTCGAAGCCCTTCCCCCCAACCTGCGGGATACCGCCCGCGCCTGGAACGACCCCAGCCTGTGGTCTCCCAGAAGCGCCATCGTTCCCCTCCTCGGAAGGAACAACGATGCTCCCTTTCCTAGAAGAGGAACAAGATGACGGCAAAAAACCGAAGAGCCGTCCCAGGAGTTCCCCCCGATGACACGGGCCTGGTCGGGGCAACCACTCCCATCACGATCACCAGTTAGGAGTGACGAGGACGACCAATGGACCCCGCTATCCAAGGAGATTATGGAGACCCCTATACCTGTGGGGATGGAAAAGCCTCCACCCTTGGGGATGTACGACGGTACCGCCGACCCCTACGATCACGTAGAGAGCTTCGAGGAAATACTCGACTACCGGAATGTCCGGGGAGCCATCAAATGCAGGCTCTTCCCGACCACCCTCCGGAAAGGGGCCATGGCATGGTACAAAATCCTCAAGCCAGAGTCCATCACTGCTTGGAAATAACTTAAGAGGCAGTTCTCCAGGAATTTCACTGCCTCCCGACGCCACCCGAAGATGGTGGCCTCCCTGGAAGCCATCCCCCAAGGGAGAGACGAATCTCTTAGAGGTTACATCGAGAGATTCAACTGAGAAGTCGTCGAGGTACCCACTACCGACGACATGAACAAGTTCCTGATCGAGCGTGGACTGCATCACGGGACCGAGTTCGCCAAGGTTGTGGGTATCCATAGGCCCCACAACATGGAGGACCTCCTTCACTAAGCGCAATCATACATCCAGTTCGAAGAGTCGGAGGCCACCCACGTTGCCCGTGACTCGCGACACCAAGAGGGCCCCCGGAGCTCCAGGGATGAAGATTCTACTGCCCACCGGCGCGGGGGAAAGATAAGACGTGAAGGTCATCCCAGGGACTCTCGCGAGCCGAGAGGTCCAACTGGCCGGTTCATGTAGTACACTCCGCTCACTGCTCCCCGCGAGCGAATTCTCTCCGAGTGCGCCAACTCGGAATTTCATAAAGGGGGTGTCCGCTTTCCGAAGCCGACACCCCCCAAATCAAACACTGACAAGTCCAAGTACTGCATGTTCCACCGAAACCACAGACATGTCACGGAAGACTGTATCCACCTCAAAGATGCATTAGAGATCCTGGTCAAGGAGGGGCATCTAAAGCAGTATACCAAGAGGAATGACGCTCCTCGTCCAGATGCCCGGGACATACAAAGTGTCGAGGAGACGACACCTCCCTCCAGAGAAAATAGACTGCAAGTCGCCCTGAGTATCACTCGACCAGAGGACTTTTACACTCCCGAAGGGATCGAGGATGCCGCGGCAGTTCGCAGCATGTGGGAGAACCTTCCCCCCGAGGACCCTGTCACAGCGCGTAGCACATGGAAAAGTTTTCCCACGACAATGGTTATATCAAGCGAGGGCTTCAACAACGTCTCCGTCGGGTCAATCAAGCGGAAGTTTGACGAGCTGGAATCCGCGACCTCGGCACAGACTGCCACTTTTGAGAAGGTGCAAGGGAAGTCGAACCCCATCACCTTCTACCTCGAGAAATTGCCAGGCGGTGCGCCCAATTCCACCATCCCTCTCTTGATTAGGGCCCAGATGGCAAACTTCGATGTCTGCCGGATCCTGGTCGACCAAGGGAGTTCGGTGGACATCATGTACGCCCACCTTTTCGAGACCCTCCAGCTCGACGAAAAACACCTGACCCCTTATGTGGGCTCGGATCTACAGGGCTTCAATGACACCACCACCAGACCGTGGGGCTATGTTGAACTGATGGTCACTTTCGGGAGTGAGGACACTGCCCGACAAGTCAAGACCCGCTTCCTAGTGGTGGATTGCCCTTCCCTCTACCAGTGCAACCCGGGGAGGACAACTATGGCCGAGCTCACGGCGGTACCATCTACAGTGTATCTGAAGATGAAGTACTACACCGCGCGAGGTTGGGTAGTCACCATCCACGAGGATATTGAAGCTGCAAGGAGGTGCTTCGAAGCTGCAACCAAGGGCCTGAGCTCGATCAATGTCAAGCCCAAGGCCGAAGAGAAGTCAACCCCGGATGCAATGCAAAAGCCACTCCCTCGCATCAATGCAGTGGACCTCGAGAAAAATAATGGAAAATGGAGGATGTGCATTGACTATACCTATCTTAACTGGGCATGCCCAAAATATTCTTATCAATTGCCTAACATCGACCAGCTGGTCGACAATTCTGCAAGTTTCAAAATTTTGTCCTTCATAGACGCCTATTCGGGGTACAATCAAATCCCCATGGCCAAGGCCGACAAGCAGCACGCTGCCTTCATGACCGATTTGGGAGATTAGTACTACAACGTAATGCCCTTCGGCCTGAAGAACGCTGACGCGACCTACCAGCGGATGATGAACAAAGTCTTCCTGGGAGAGATCGGCGACATGCTTGAGGTCTATATGGACGACATGATCGTCAAAACCGCAGAAGAAGTCGACCATGCTGCCCATCTCGCAAAGGTCTTTGACACAGCGAGGAATTGCAGGATGAGGTTCAACCCCGACAAATGCACCTTCGGCATCCGGGCGGGCAAGTTTCTCGATTTTTACCTCACGGAGCGAGGAATCGAGGCAAATCGCGAAAAGTGCAGGGCATTCTCTGAGATCTCGACCCCAAACTCGAAGAAGTCGATACAATCACTGAACGGGATGCTGACCTCGCTTTCTTGCTTCGTGGCCAAGTCCGCGCAGTACGCACTCCCATTTTTCAAGCTTCTATGCCAGAAAGCCACGTTCAAATGGACCGAGGAATGTGAGCAAGAGCTCCTCCACCTCAAGCAAGTCTTTTCGCAACCCCCGGTTCTCTCGCGACCAGAGGGCGGGGAGACATTATTCCTATACCTCGCCATCACAAGCAAAGCAGTCAGGGCAGTCCTAATCCGGGAAACCCCCGACAAGCAGAAGCCAATTTACTTCACTAGCAAAGCCCTCCAAGGTCCGAAACTTAGGTACCAGCAAATCGAAAAGGTCGCTTTGGCTCTCATCACCACAGCCAGGCGACTGCGACATTACTTCTTGGCCCACACGATCGTGGTGAGGACCGAGCAACCTGTACGACAACTCCTCGGCCGGCCAGACATGGCGGGGAGGATGCTCAGATGGTCACTCGAACTCGCGAAGTTCGACATTCAATATGAGGGAAGGAAAGCCCTGAATGCTCAGGTGTTGACCGACTTCGTAGCAGAAATGATCCTCCCAGAGCCTTCGACCAACGGATCCCAAAAGTGGACAATCTACGTCGCGGGGCATCCAGCTCGACAGACAGCGGAGCAGGCATCATCCTCAAAAATACGGAAGGCATCCTGATCGAAGTCTCCCTCACATTTTCTTTTCCGACGTCGAACAATCAGGCCGAGTACGAGGCTTTCTTCGCCGGGTTACGCTTAGCTGAAGACCTCGGGGTAAAAGAGTTCAAAATATTCACCGACTCCCAGCTCGTGGCCTCCCAGGTACGGGGAGAATACCAAACCAAGAATGACAACCTCATCGAATACTTGGCTCTGGTGAAGGAAACGATGAAAAATTTCTCCTCGGCGGAAGTGAATCACGTCCCGCGTGAATACAATACGCAAGCGGACGTTCTATCGAAGCTCGCAAGCACAAAGAAGAAAGGAGGGAACAAGTCTGTCATTCAGGAGGTGCTCTCGCGTCCGAGCATCGAGAAAACCATCCCCGCGACTGACGTGAACGCCATTGGAGACGGACACAGCTGGATGACCCCGGTGTACGAGTACCTCAGCACGGGAAAACTACCCGATGACCCCAAAGACGTCGGATTGGTTAGGCGACGTGCCTGCTCATACACATTCGTCAAAGACAAATTATAACGGCGCGGCTTCTCGATCCCTCTTCTCAGGTGCATGGAGGAGACCAAGGTCCCCAGCATACTTTAAGAGATTCATGAGGGGATCAATGTGCAACACCTCAGAGGATGATCATTAGCCCGTAAAGTGTTACGAGCAGGGTACTACTAGCCCACCATGCAGCAGGACGCCAAGGAGCACGTCAAGAAGTGCGACAGATGCCAACGACACGGGGACATGCACCTAGACCCGCCTAACGAGCTCAAAACACTCTGGTCCCCGTGGTCATTTGCATGGTGGGGGATGGATATCCTCGGGCCCTTCGTCGTGGGATCGTACCAAAACAAGTACCTGATCGTCGGCATGGATTATTTCACGAAGTGGATCGAGGCAGAAGTCCTGGCCAAAATCACGGCTCACAACATACTATGTTTTTACAAGAGGAACATACTTTCTCGTTTCGGTGTACCCCAGGCAATTGTCACCGACAACGGGACACAATTCACCGACAAGAACTTTCAAGACTTCGTCACTAAACTGGGCACGAAATAACACTTCACGTCGGTCAAGCATCCCCAAACGAACGGGCAAGCCAAAGCCGCGAACAGAGTGATCCCGCGAGGACTGAAACGGCGACTGGACGACGCCAAGAAAAGATGGGTCGAGGAACTGCACAGCATCCTCTGGGCCTACAGAACAACCCCGCACTCCACTACCAGGGAGACCCCCTTCCGATTGACCTACGGAACTGAGGCGGTGATCCTTGTAGAAATAAGGGAACCCTCGAGAAGAATGGAGTTTTCCCTCGACGAGGAGACACACGATGAGGCCCTCTGGGAGGAGCTCGACTTCGTCGAAGAGATAAGGTCGGGCGCTTCCCTCCGTGAGGCCTCCCGTAAACAGAAGATAACTCTACGTTATAACAACAAAGTTATTAAACATGATTTTCAGGTAGGCACCCTCGTCCTACGAAGGAACCAAAAAGATTCGCGAGAAGGAAAGCTCGCCGCAAACTGGGAGGGCCCCTACCGCGTCTGCGCAAAAACGGGGACAGAAGCCTACTACCTCAAAAATCTACATGGGGAGTAACTTGCTCAACCATGGAATGCTGAGAAGCTTAAACAGTACTACAGTTAAACACTGCCCGCGACACAGCTACGTAGGGATGGCAGGCAAACCCAAACACGCGGGGCCCACCCGCACCCGAACCCGAGTCAACGGGTGAAAGCCCGAGTTGACTGGGTTCGGGGTTCGAGTTCGGGTTCGGGTGCGGGTTTGGGTAGTGTAAAACCCGTGCCCGAAACCACGCCCGCTATATATATATATATATATATATATTTTTTTTTTTTTTTTGACTTTTTGCTACGGGTTCGGGTTTGGGTGAAAAAATCCGAACCCAACGGGTGTGGGCGTGGGTGTTATTTTGCCACCCGAATAGCTGTTGGGTTCGGGTTCGGGTTCGGGTGGTGATTTCGGGTGCGGGTTTGGGTAGTGTGAAATCCCTACAGCTACGTCGCGACCACGGGGGTACACTAAGGTACAAGCACGACTCCCTTCCACGAAATAAGAAAATAAGGGCCCGCATTGTGTGTGCCCGAGGACCCTTGATCCGACGAGGATACCTCGACCGAGCTCCAACGTCTCTGTACCAATTAGGTAGAACACCCAGCTCGCGATGGGAAGTTCACGCCACGAAGCTAAGACCTCGATCGAGCTCTTAGCCTCGTTATAGGTCGGAATACAGCTCCAGCCACTCGACCAGTTCCCTACACTGTTGGGGATCAACAAAGTCGAGCAAAACCCCCAAAGTACTCAGACAAAAGCGAAACAGATATATGACCATCATACAAACATCACACACACAAGATAGAGAAAGACAATACATTAGAACCGGGCATAAGCCCATTGTGCAAATAGTACATACAAAAATGTCATAAAGCCCCTGGCACGCAGGTCGGGCAAAGGTAATCACAAAAATTAGCGCGCAGGACAAACAAACTAGACAAAAGAAAAGCTAAGCATCTACGTCCCCCTCGGGCTGCCCTTCCTCCATGTTCTCGTCGTAATCATCCTCCTCGGACGCCGGTGGGATAATCTGACCTTCAACTACCTCATGGTAAGGGCCAGTTCCCTCGGTGATGAGGTCAGGATTCAGTATCTGGAGCTGCTTCAAGGATTTAGCAAAGCCAAGCTTGACAGACTGGAGGACATCCTGCTCCGTCTGCCTGAGCTTTAAGATCAATTCAGCCCAAGAGGTCAGCAGCTTGTCTTCCTCAGTTTCCTCTTCAGCGGGTCGGACAGCCTGCTCCAGCTCAGCGATTCTCGCCAGGAGATTTTTCTTCTCCTTAGCAGCGTTCTTCAAATTCCCTTCCAGCTGCCCCTGAAGCTCGACTTGGGCCTCATTCTGTTTTTTACACTCCGCGAGGTCCTTGCCTAACGTTTTCATCTCGGCCTCAACTGACTTGAAACTATCCTGCAGCTTGGTTAGCTCCGACGATGGACATGTTTCGTCGTTCAGGACCAGTGCTATAGCACAAACCCACATCATCGCGGTCATGTCCTCCACCAAGGCTTTTCTCCTCAAAACCCGGTCAGCACCCAAGACGACTTGGGCCTAGGATGCACTGACGGCCAGGGAGTTGGCCCCTGAGAAGAAGTTAGGCCTCAAGTGGCAAGGCGGGAATACGAACTTTTCACTGGGAGGGCTCACAGTAAGATCGACATGCGTCTGCTCGCTGGTTCGCTGTCTTTTCGGGGACCCCTGCGAGTTAGGAGATTGGCTACACTGAGGGGAGCCAGAGGAATCCCCAGACGCCGGGATAGGGCCCGGGTGCTGTTGCCGGATCTGGTCGACTCGTCCCTTTCCGCCTCTCTTCGAGCCTCGAGTATATGTCAGCTTTTTCACACGTTCCTCCAAGCTCTACATGGCACCTGTGAAAAGATAGTAAACATCAGTAAACCAACGGTAGAAACAATAACGGACCCCGAGTCAAAGGTATGCCCACTACCTAAGAACCGAAGAGCGTCCTATTCGGTATCACACTCGAGGAGGGCCTTTGTGTTTATAAGTCGGGCCTTTGTAAGGGTCTCCCTGCGGTCGTTGCTTATGAAGTTTCCATCAGGGGTCACCAACTTCGCACGATTGAAACCGACGACAAATTTCACTAACTTTTCGTAGGCCTGCTGGTCTTCCTCGCCTAATGCACTAGGACTAATGATATAGCTCTCTGTGCTTAGTTCGAAGTGCTCCTCTGTCCACTCCAGGGGGCACTTCGATTCGAGGACATCCTTTTGCCGACCATCTCCCGTCACTATTGTTCTACAATTGTACAAGGTGTCGGTGGCCGCACGGGTGAGGGGCTTGATTACGAACCATCGGGTTTTGAAGTTCTGGACAGAATCCATATATGCCTGAAACAACCTCCTCGGTTGCTTAAAGGACACCCAGTTATGATGGCCCTTAACCGTCTGTCGTTGTAGGTGGAAGATATGGAAGAAGAGGGGGATTGTGGCCTCGACGTCAAGATATTTACACACGAGCTCGTATGCCCGCACAAAAGCAATTGCGTTTGGGTGAAGTTGGGAAGGTGCCATGCGTAACCAAGAAAACACTCCCAGCTGAAAACCAATGAAGGGCAGACGTAGGCCCGCCTCCATAAAGGCGAACTCATACATAGGAAACTGTATCCTTCTGAACATCGAACATATCTGGTGATGCTCCAGTGGCATGTATGCCCGCCAACTCCGCGCGGAACCTTCAGAGAGGTCCTCGATAGTGACGAAGGTGTCGGGGCCACCTGGAACAAATTGTGAAGGGAAGCCCAGAGGCTCCTCCCCAGCCCAATCCTCAGGCGTTCGAGCACCGCTATTTGGCGCCGCTGGGGAGTCAGGCTCATCGTCAGTTTCAATGATCCCTTCAATTCTCTTGGCAGCCATTTTTACCTGAAAAGCAGAGGAAACTGGTGAATTCGATGGCCTAGATAAAATTCACCCTTCCACCACTGATCAAGTGAAAGGGCGAAGAAAGGATACGGGGAACTGCTCAGTGGAACGACCCTCCGACCACAGTGATTAGGGTCACACGCAGGTGTGTTCGGTATCTTTATCCCATGTCCCCGAAACATTCACCCAACGTCCTCGGGGTATTCATTGAACGTCCCCGAGACCTTCATTAGGTCCCCGGCGCCTTCGTCCCGTGTCCCTGGGGAATTCATCCTGCGTCCTCGGGACCTTCAACAGGTCCCGGGGATACTCATCCCAACTCCCCGTAGCATTCATAGAAAACCTAAAGAAGCCCCGCCGTTTTCGCCGGAAACTCCGTGGCCTCCCCGGAAACTTCATCAGTTCACCGGAGAAACCACCGTAGGAAATATAAAACAGAAAAAAGGAGCCAGAAACTTACTTGAGACGGTGTTTGAGAATTTCTGGTGCGACGGGGCATGGTGGAAGGACGGAGAAGAAAGTTGGAGAGGGGGAGAGAGAACTCGGAGCGAATAAAAGTGGAAACGTGCAAATGGCACAAACTCCACTCCTATTTATAGGGCAGTTATGTGATTCGAGGCGTCCCTAGGCACTTGAGTGCCCTAGCCCTAGCCGCCCTATGCATTAATAATGGGTGACACGTGGCACGCGGACTCCCGCGTGCGCCTTTTCACTTACCCTGATGCCCGGAGGATGAACGTGTCCATCCCTTCTCATCTCCTCGATTCGTCGCCCAAGAATAACATTGGAAACTCGGGCAGACTTCAATCTTCGAGACCCTGCCCGTCGAGCATCCCCTGCTCCTGATCACCTACATCTCCGCCAACTCGGCGTTACGGGCACGCTGCCCCGTTTAACGGATATCCTCTCCGGAAGGACTGACCCTTAAGTCATTACTCCGACACTTCGGAGCAACGACTTGGGGGGCTCCTGTTCTGGATTGGGCCGACGCCTTCCCATCCATCGGGCAGGCCAAACCCAATACTGTGATGTGTTAGATGTCATACATGTTATATAGTTGTATTCAACTCTTGGCATTTTTCATTACTTTCCATGTTTAACTTGTTGATTTTAGTGGTGATTTGTGTTGTTCTTCAAACATTGGAATATACTTGTGGTGCTTGTAATTTGTGTGCTAGTGTGCAGAAATAGGCATGAAATGATAAAGAATGTAATACACAAGGAGTGGATGCAAGTTGCCATAGAAGCAAGAAAGCAACAGCAGGATTCGCTAGGTGAGTCCTGGCGAAGTCACCAGCGAATGTTCGCCTAGCGAACGGTGGCTAGTGTCCCAACGAAGAGTGGCAGAAAGTTTCAGTAGGAAAAAAGGGTAAATTCGTTGTGGCGAGGCAGCCAGCGAAGGTTCGCTGCTTTGCTCGCTAGGCGAGTGTTCCAGCGAAGGGTGGCAGAAAGTTGCAGGTTCAAAAAGACCCAAAATTCGCTGGGGCGAAGGTTTTGGCGAATGCTCGCGTCGCGAATGATTTTGTTCGCCTAGCGAACCCGCGATAAATTTTGTGGGCAGTTTAAGTCTGAGGCACTTAAAGTACCATGTTTTAATATATTCGCTAGGCGAATGATTCCTTCACTAGGCGAAGGGTGCTGAGTTTATGTGTTGTATAAATTGATTTTTCACTTTTCTTGAAAGGGACTTTTTGCTCTTTTTCACCCAAAAACATAGTTTTCTATCTTTTGATCATCCAAGAGTGAATTTTCACCTAGAGAAACTGAAGTCACATCCATTCTCGATTATTCGACTTGGATGTTCATTCATCTCCTCTTGAAACTTGTCATCCAAGCTACCATGAGAATGTGTAGCTAAACACTCTTCTGTTGAGGTTAGATGTAGTTTATCCTGATAATATGTATTTCTTTTGATCTTTTTATATGAATAAGGTCTTTGATCAATATAGATGAAGTTATTTGCTCTTAATGATTTATGTGTGGTTTGTATTGCTCTAGACATAGATTCTACAAATCATGACCTAATAATTTCATCTCTTAAAAACCAAACTCTAGACATAGATTTGGGATTTGTTATTCGCTTTGTGTTGATCTTAACGATTGTTGTTTAGATTGTTAGCGTGAGACATCATCTAACGGTCTAAACAACGATACTCATGACTTTGCTTTAGACATAAACTTAGTCGGGAGGATACGCGGTTGTATTGGTCGGAAACTAAGTTCATATCTTGATTAATCGGATATATGTGAAAAGGATTAACGAAACCTAACCTTGACATGCTTTTATAAAAACCCTTACAAACTCTTTGTCACAAATTACTCTTTGCTACCAATTAATGTTAAACGAAATCGAGAACCATTTGAAACTATTGAACTTAAAACATTGTAACTATTGAACGACAAGCATCTAATTTTGACAATCCCTGTGGAGACGATAAAAACACCCCCTAATACTGTTTTACCAAAATGGCGCCGCTTCCGGGGAAAGAAGTTGAGTGTAATTCATCCGGGTTTGCAATTAGATTCCGAAGGGTGGATATGCAGCCATTGGTCCAACTCATCTTGCTTTTTGTGCTTACCAACAGCTCACCCAGGTCACATCATAGCACCATCCCTATACCTTTGGCTCATCTTATTTATAGCATTTAGACGAATGTACAGATTGACGTGGCCTGCATAATTGCAGATGAGATCAAGGTCATTGTTCTAAGTGGTCTTGGAGGTACTGCGGCTCGCAAGAATGCCCCGCTTGCTTTTCCGTGTCTTATTATGTCTTTGTGTGCTCATGCTGGAGTTGATATACCAGCACGCAGGCAGGTCACGATTCTGTCGGCGATAGATGATAGATATGTGGATAAGTTTTGTACGCCCAGAGGGGCAATTGGAGAATCTTCTGGTGCTGGTACTGATGCTAGCGTAGGGGATGGTGGAGTTTCTGGATCTGCATCATCGGCCTTTTATCCTTTTCAGCAAGAGATTTGTCAATACAACTGGGATTGGATGGCGGCTTCACAGCGCGCCATGACTGACCTTCATGATTCTATGCAGGTACTCCAGTTACAGATTCGCAACCCTACCACTAAGCCCTCGATGATGTCTAGGGAGCAGTTCCTAGCACATGCTGGTTGGCCTGAGGGAAGGCCAATTTTAGGAGGGGGTGAAGAGGATGTTGCCGAGGATGAGGAGGTTGGTGAGGAGATTGTTGGTGATTCTGATGATGAGGAGACGACTGGTTCTGCTGGCGGTTCTGAGGAGATTGAGGTGTCCGATGATGACTAATGTTGTTGATTTCAGACTTTTGTACTTCCTTTGGTCACCAAAGTGAAGTTTGCTTGTATTAAGTTTATTTCAGTTTTTATTAGTGTATTTTATCCACTTGGTGGAATATTTTGGATATTAATGTATTTGTACCCTTGAGGTACTTTTGACTCTGTAGGTGTTTCTACACCAAGCACATTTTTATTATTATTATTAGTAATGTTAGTTGTTTTCAGTAAATTTTTTTCTGTTTCACTTTTACTAATATTTCAGTTTTAGTTATTGTATTAAGAGTTGAATTCTTCAGTTACGAATGTTCAGCTTTTATAATTGTTTATATGTTTTATGTTGGTATGCTTGTGAATATTTAATGTTCTTTCTTTTATTGATGGAACTTTGGAAGTTTAGGTTGGTGAGTCTTGATCGTAAAAGAAGATTCCTCCAAGATGGGATGGCTATGATAGTACTTTAAGCATGATATTGTCGGCAAGGTACATGGTTACCTAGTTCTAGAATTTAGAGTGTAGTAGAATTTGTGTCTTTGTACAATTGAAAATGTTGTTTCGTGTTACAACTCTCTTTGAATGCTTGTGTCATTTAGGTCCAAAAATCACAAAAGTGAGAAACCTCCATTTTATACTATATGCTTTGGATTGATGATAAATTTTGTTTTATACTTTTAATTCATGCCTTATCTTGTGATGTATGTGATTTTATGGAAGTATTAGAAATGATCAAGGCACTAGTTGATATTGAGCACAACCATTTCTATATAGTAATTTACCCGTGAAGCGAGAATTTGTTAGCCCCTTTGTGCCTAAATTTGTTAGATCTCTTTTAGTGATGAACTTTAGGTTGTACATATTTGAAAAGTCGAGTTCATCATTGAATTTTTTAGAGCTTCTAAAATGTTTTCTTCTTGAACCTTTGAACTGTTGTTTTAATTAACTCCATTACCTTAAAAAGCAAGGAACATTCACTTTAGGTTGAGTCAAAAATAAGTTGGGGAGAATGAAAAGAACCATGGTGAATTACTCAAAATTTTGAAAAAAATTCAAGCAAGCATGAAAAGAGAAGAGTTGTGAATATATGTGTACAAATGAGAAAATGCTTGCTTGAATGAGAAAAATAGATTCAATAATTGTGCACGGTAGTTTGTGAAGGTGTGATAAAGAAAAAATTGGTGAATGAAGTTGAGATGTTGTGAATACCTTGTTTAGTGAATGTTCTTTTGCATCGGCAATTTCGATTCAATGGCCGTTAGAAATGTCCCTTTATTGTTAACCCGACCAAGCTACAACCCTGGAAGTCCTTAGTGATCTTTTTCTTCCATGATTTCTTTTGTGATCATTTAGATATTGTATGAATTGCTTAGTATTTGCATCATTTGTCATTTGAGTGTAATTGTCCCGTGCTTGTATGCGCGTTTTCCTTCAATCCTTTTTCGAAAAGGAGTGTTAGAATGACATGTGCATGATGAGTTAGTTGTCTCTTGAAACATTGTTTGAAAGTTGTTTACGAGTCAAGTTCTTTTACATTGTAAGTTCTTGGATTGTGTAATTGTTGCTTTGTTGTGATTGTTGTTTATTTGAGCCATTTCTCTTGTCTTGGGTTGGATTAATAGCTCGAGCAATTCCTCTTGAGAGGCATACTTTGCTTGAGGACAAACAAAGAGTTAGTTTGGGAGAGTTTGTTAGATGTCATACAAGTTATATATTTGTATTCAATTCTTGGCATTTTTCATTACTTTCCATGTTTAACTTGTTGATTTTAGTGGTGATTTGTGTTGTTCTTCAAACATTGGAATATACTTGTGGTGCTTGTAATTTGTGTGCTAGTGTGCAGAAATAGGCATGAAATGATCAAGAATGTAATAAACAAGGAGTGGATGCAAGTTGCCATAGAAGCAAGAAAGCAACATCAGGATTCGCTAGGAGAGTCCTGGCGAAGTCACCAGCGAAGATTCACCTAGCCAACGGCGGCGAGTGTCCTAGCGAAGAGTGGCAGAATGTTTCAGTAGGAAAAAAGGGTAAATTCGCTGTGGCAAGGCAGCCAGCGAAGGTTCGCAGCTTTGCTCGCTAGGCGAGTGTTCCAGCGAAGGGTGGCAGAAAGTTGCAGGGGCGAAAAGTCCCAAAATTCGCTGGGGCGAAGGTTTTGGCGAATGCTCGCGTCGCGAATGATTTTGTTCGCCTAGCGAACCCACGATAACTTTTGTGGGCGGTTTAAGTCAGAGGCACTTAAAGTGCCATGTTTTAATACATTCGCTAGGCGAAGGGTGCTGAGTTTATGTGTTATATAAATTGATTTTTCACTTTTCATGAAAGGATCTTTTTGCTCTTTTTCACCCAAAAACATAGTTTTCTGTCTTTTGATCATCCAAGAGTGAATTTTCACCTAGAGAAGCTAAAGTCACATCCATTCTCGATTATTCGACTTGGATGTTCATTCATCTCCTCTTGAAACTTGTCATCCAAGCTACCATGAGAATGTGTAGCTAAACACTCTTGTGTTGAGGTTAGATGTAGTTGATCCTGATAATATGTATTTCTTTTGATCTTTTGTATATGAACAAGGTCTTTGATCAATATAGATGAAGTTATTTGCTCTTAATGATTTATGTATGGTTTGTATTGCTCTAGACATAGATTCTACAAATCATGACTTAATAATTTCATCTCTTAAAAACCAAACTCTAGACATAGATTTGGGATTTGTTATTCGCTTTGTGTTGATCTTAACGATTGTTGTTTAGATTGTTAGCGTGAGACATCATCTAACGGTCTAAACAGCGATACTCACGACTTTGCTTTAGACATAAACTTAGTCGGGAGGATACGCGGTTGTATTGGTCGGAAACTAAGTTCATATACTTGATTAATCGGATATATATGAAAAGGATTAGCGAAACCTAACCTTGACATGCTTTTATAAAAACCCTTACAAACTCTTTGTCACAAATTACTCTTTGCTACCAATTAATGTTAAACGAAATCGGGAACCATTTGAAACTATTGAACTTAAAACATTGTAACTATTGAACGGCAAGCATCTAATTTCGACAATCCCTGTGGAGACGATAAAAACACCCCCTAATACTGTTTCAACATGATGCGGTCCAATAAGGCCCAAGTCTGTCTGTCGTCGAGCACACCTAGACCTCTTCCTCTTCGAGCACGTAATGATCAGTTTCTGTCGAGCAGAGGTTACATACCCCGGGGAGGGGTTGTAACACCCCATTTTTGTTATTTAATCGTCTGGTTTTATTTAATTGTTGGCCTCGTTTAGGGTGCGTGTCGGAGTGCGTAGGGGGTAATGTTAGTAATATGGAAATATTATTATTATTATTATTATTATTATTATTATTATTTTGGTACTCTTAATAATATATTTCATATTATTATTATTACAGTTATTATTATTATTATGGTTAGTATTATTATTTAGTAAAATAAAAATCAGATTGAATTAATTAAATTATGGGCTGATAGAAAACAGGAGGGGCAGTTTAGTAATTAGATAATAATTAGTGAAAATTGAAGGGGTTTAGCCATAATCAGAATTTTTGAAGATAGAAAGGAAAAATACTAGGAAGAGGAAGAACAAGGGTGTGATAGGGCTAACTTCTCATCTGAAATTCGCAGGAAATTGATCAAGAATTCGAGGTAAGGGGGGAGAAACGGGTTTAATATTGGTGATTCATTCATGATAGGGTAGTGGGGAGTCCTTAACCCCGTAGGAATTTGTATGCAAACTGTTGTGTTGTTGATCTGTTGTATATGCCTGCTATGATGATGAAATCGTGCATGTTTTGATTGGTGATAATATGAACTTTTGTTGTTGTTGCTGTTGTATGAACATCTGTCACAGATCTGTCATTTTTTATTCAAATTGGGAGAACGATTTGAGATTATAGACCTGTAATACATGTAGTAATTCTAGGTACAAGAGAAAAGATGAAAATTGGACCTATAATTCATGTAGAAACGATTATAGGACTGGTTGAAAGTGAAGAAGTGTGGAATTTGTAGCAGAATGTAGACTGGTGAGGTTTCTGGCCATTTGCGTAACAGATCTGGCCATACGCGTATTGGGCATGGCCATACGCGTATGGGAGTGAAAGAGGAAGGGTTTTACGCGTAAGGGTGGCTTAGGGAGAGGGTTTTGGTACGGCCTTCTGCCCATACGCATATGGTACGCGTAAGGTGGCATGGCAATACGCGTATGGAGTAACCTTATGCGTAGGGAGATCTGAGAGTTGGAAATTGAAGGAAAATGGGTCTCTGCCCATACGTGTATGAAGTTGGGCAATACGCGTATGGCAGGGCGAGGCAGGAGGCCTTACGCGTATCAGATTGGGGCATACGCGTAAGGCAGGGCGAGTGAGCAAGTCATACGCGTATGATTTAGGTCAATACGCGTATGGACAGTCTGAGTGCAGATTTTCACCGTTTTGCGATTTCTTTCCCGTTTTCACATCGGAATCAGTTTCTTTTGGTTTGAGAGGTTGGGAATAGGTTTCAGACCTGGAGAAATGTAATATTGGTGATGAAAATAATTAATTTAATAATTTAAAGGAACTAATTAATTAATTAGTAGTTGATGTATGTTGTGTGAAGTAATTGTATGGTGTTGAATATTGGTGTTTAATTCTGGTGTGATCAGGAGGATCGTGAACATGTATCTATGTGTTAATATACATGTGTTTTATATGCATTTGGTGTCATGCATTTCATGGTGTTGGTGGGATGAATCATTGCTCAGGAGGAGTGTATGTGATTCATCCGTACTCCGATATGGAGAATGGTGGGGATGGATCATTGCCAAGTAGGGGTGTATGTGATCTATCCGGGTTCGATTGAATGAACCGTGATATTGGTACCACATGCATTGTGTCCATAGTTGTGCCGCATTGCATTTTGTAGTTATATGTTTGTATGGTGATGATTGGTGACCAGTGGGTCTTGATTGTTGGATTGTACGTGAATACTACTCTTATCATGTATTTATTCACCGTTAATATCGAATGTGATTTCTCACCCCTTTATTGTTGTTGTGTCTGTGCTTCTTCGGAAGTATAGATAATCCAGGTACTTAGGATGCATTGGATTACGTGTTGCTTGTTCGAGTATTAGGAGCGCTCTGATACGTAACACGGGAACTAATTTGGGGATTTTGTTGTTTATCACTTTATTTTAAGTTGTTGTTACCTATCCTTATTTTGTTGGATTTTCTTAGTGAACCACTATTTGATTTGGAATTTTGTTAGTTGTTGGCATGTGGCCGTGTTTTTAGCAAATGAACTATTTCCGATGTTTTATTACGATTAATAAAAGAGTTTTGAAGTTGGTTAATTAATGTAGCATTCCACTTTGTGGTGAAAACTCTGATTAATTCTTAATATTTTGTTTATTTTCAAAAATGGGAAAGTGGGGTGTTACAATTGGTATCAGAGCAGGTTGGTCCGTCCGGCCAGATGTTGCAGTTGAGTCTGTCCTTAGTATAGGAGTTGTTTAGGTGTTCTGACCATATGTTAATTGTTGAACAGTATGGCAGGAAGGAATGATGTTGCTCTTGCTGCTGCTATGCAAGCCATGGAACAAGCTGTGGAGAATGCCAATCAAGCTAGAGGTGCTCAGTTTCGTGACTTAGCACATTTCCAGAGCAACAAGCCGCCTACTTACGAAGGAGGTATCTTGGATCCAGAGGCTGCACAGAAATAGCTGAAGGCTGTGGAGAAGATCTTCAGGACCATGGAATGCAGTTATGCTCAGAAGGTACGATTTGGTACACATATACTGGAAGGAGAGGCTGAGGCTTGGTGGGACAATAGTCGCCAGAGATTGGAAGCTACAGGTACTGAGATTACTTGGGTTGTGTTTCAAGCTGAGTTTGTGGAAAAGTATTTTCCGGAAGACATCCGTAGTGCAAAAGAGGTTGAATTTCTGGAGTTGAAGCAGGGTGATAAGACTGTTGCTGAGTATGCCGCTAAGTTTGAGGAGCTGGTTCAGTATTGTGCTCATTACAATACTGAAGAAGCTATGACTTCGAAGTGTTTGAATTTTGAGAACGGGCTGCGTCCCGAGATCAAATTGGGTATTGCTTGTCAGAAGATAAGAAACTATCCGGAGCTGGTAAACAGAAGCAGAATTTATGATAATGACAATAGAGCCAGAATTGCTCACTATAAAGTTGTGAATGAGAAGAAAAATAAGCAGAGATTTGGAGGTACTCCTTACAGTGCTCCAGCTGATAAGGGGAAACAGAAAACTGATGTGGGGAAGAAACCGAAGGAAAAGGGAACAGGTGCTGATACTCTCAAATGCTTCAGATGTGGTGGCGCGGGTCACCGTGCTAACAACTGTCAGAATGAGGTGAAGAAGTGTTTCAAATGTGGCAAGGCAGGTCATGTTATAGAAGATTGCAGAGCCACTATGCCTACTTGTTATAATTATGGAGAGAAGGGCCACATCAGTACTCACTGTGAGAAGCCGAAGAAGTCTCAGGCGTCTCAATCTGGTGGGAAAGTGTTTGCGTTGGTGGGAGCTCAATCCACTGATGAAGAGCGTTCCGTCAAAGGTACTTGCTTTATTAATGGTATTCCTTTGATTGCTATCATTGACACGGGTGCAACACACTCGTTTATTTCTGTTGATTGTGTGAAGAGATTAGGAATTGTGCCGTCTACTCTAGAGCAGAGGATGACGATTGAAACTCCATCTATTGGTTCCGTGGTTACTTCTTTAGTGTGTTTGAAGTGTCCGCTGACCATGTTTGGTAGAGATTTCATAGTGGACTTGATTTGTTTGCCACTCGGTAATCTTGATGTTATTTTGGGAATGAACTGGTTGGAGTTCAACCGGGTTTATATTGATTGCTTCAGGAAGACGTTACTGTTCCTTACTCCTGAAGAGGAAGCATTAGCAGAGTCGCTATCTAGCAAAGAGTTGAGGGCGTTGTTGGAGGACGAAGCGAAGCTGTTTGTGGTGTTTGCCTCGTTATCTGTTGAAAGCAAGACTTCAGTTAATGAATTACCGGTAGTGAATGAATTTCCTGAAGTGTTTCCAGATGACATCACGGATTTGCCTCCGACAAGGGAAGTTGAATTCACTATTGATCTTGTACCGGGTACCAGACCTATCTCTATGGCACCGTACAGGATGTCTGCATCAGAATTGGCAGAGTTGAAATCTCAGGTCGGATAATTGCTCGATAAGAAGTTTATTAGACCAAGTGTGTCGCCGTGGAGAGCTCCAGTATTGTTGGTGAAGAAGAAGGATGGTAGTATGCGTCTGTGCATTGATTACCGTCAGTTGAATAAAGTGACCATTAAGAATAAGTATCCACTTCCGAGGATTGATGACTTAATGGATCAGCTGGTAGGAGCTCGTGTTTTCAACAAGATTGATCTGAGGTCGGGTTACCACCAGATTAGAGTAAAGGAAGGTGATATTCAGAAGACTGCTTTCAGAACTCGCTACAGACATTACGAATATGCAGTGATGCCTTTCGGAGTGTCTAATGCGCAGGGTGTATTTATGGAATATATGAATCGTATTTTCCACTCTTATCTGGATCAGTTTATTGTGGTATTTATTGACGATATACTGATTTATTCTAAGTCTGACGAAGAGCATGCAGGTCACATGAGAATTGCATTGCAGGTGCTGAAAGATAATAAATTGTTTACGAAGTTCTCGAAGTGGGAGTTCTGGCTGAAGACTGTGAGTTTCTTGGGTCATGTTATTTCTGGTGATGGTATAGCGGTGGATTCATCTAAAGTAAGTGCAGTACTTTAGTGGGAAACTCCGAAGACAGCAACGGAGATTAGAAGCTTTTTGGGTTTGGCAGGTTACTATAGAAGGTTCATTGAAGGGTTTTCTAAATTGGCGTTGCCATTGACTCAGTTAACCAGGAAGAATCAAGCTTTTGTCTGGGATGCTGCATGTGAGGAAAGTTTTGGGGAACTGAAGAAGAAATTGACTACAGCACAAGTGTTAATTTTACCAAGTCCAAATGATTCTTTCGTAGTGTATTGTGATGCGTCTAAGATGGGATTATGCGGTGTGTTGATGCAAGATGGCAAGGTAGTTGCTTATGCTTCAAGACAGTTGAGGGTGCATGAGAGAAACTATCCTACTCATGATCTGGAATTAGCTGCGGTGGTGTTCGTGTTAAAAATCTGGAGGTATTATTTGTATGGATCAAGGTTTGAAGTATTCAGTGATGACAAGAGTTTGAAATATTTATTCGACCAGAAGGAACTGAATATGAGGCAGAGAAGGTGGTTGGAGTTCTTAAAGGATTATGATTTCAGTTTGAGTTACCACCCGGGAAAGGCTAATGTTGTGGCAGATGCTTTAAGTCGGAAGGCAATCCATATGTCTGCGTTAATGGTGAAGGAAATGGAATTGATTGAACAGTTCCGAGATTTGAGTATGGTTTGTGAAACTACACCGGGAAGTATCAGATTAGGTATGTTGAAAGTGAATAATGACTTTTTGGATGTAATTAAAGAAAATCAGAAACTGGATGTGAAATTGGTGGACTTGATGCCGGCTGGAGGAGATGATCCTGATAGTGACTTTAAAGTTGATAATGTTGGTGTGTTGAGATTCCGGGGCAAGATTTGTGTGCCGGATAATGTGGAATTGAAAAAGGCAATCTTAGAGGAAAGTCATCGGAGTAGCTTGAGTATTCATTCGGGAGCTACAAAGATGTACCATGATTTGAAGAAGTTGTTTTGGTGGTCTGGTATGAAGAAGGACATAGCCCAGTTTGTCTACGCTTGTTTGACATGTCAGAAGTCAAAAGTAGAGCACCAGAAGCCTTCGGGATTGATGCAACCGTTAGAGATTCCTGGATGGAAATGGGACAGTATTGCGATGGATTTTGTGACTGGTTTGCCGAATACGGCGAGGGGCTTTGATGCTATTTGGGTAGTGGTGGATCAACTTACAAAGTCCGCACATTTTATACCAATTAACATCAGTTTTCCATTGTCGAAGTTGGCAGAGATTTATATCAGGATAATTGTGAAGTTACATGGTGTTCCGTCGAGCATAGTGTCGGATAGAGATCTGAGGTTTACTTCGGAATTTTGGAAGAGTCTGCAGGAAGCCTTGGGTTCTAAGTTGAAGTTGAGCTCGGCTTATCATCCACAGACCGATGGTCAGTCAGAGAGGACTATTCAGTCGTTGGAGGATTTGCTGAGAGCCTGTGTATTGGAAAAAGGTGGTGCGTGGGATACTCATTTGCCTTTGATTGAGTTCACGTACAACAATAGCTACCATTCTAGTATTGGAATGGCGCCTTTCGAAGCTTTGTATGGTAGGAGGTGTAGGACACCTCTGTGTTGGTATGAAACAGGTGAGAATGTGGTGCTTGGACCAGAAATTGTGCAACAGACAATTGAGACAATTCAGATGATCCGTGAGAAGATGAAAGCGTCTCAGAGTAGACAGAAAAGTTATCATGATAACCGGAAGAAAGATTTGGAATTCAGTGAAGGTGATCACCTGTTCCTGAGAGTGAACCCAGTTACCGGTGTGGGTCGTGCTTTGAAATCAAAGAAGTTGGATCCTAAGTTTATTGGACCGTATTAGATCTTGCAGAGGATTGGTATAGTTGCTTATAGGGTGGCGCTGCCGCCTGAACTTTCGAACTTGCATGATGTGTTTCATGTGTCGGAACTTCGGAAGTATGTTTTAGATCCGTCTCATGTGATTCAAAGAGATGAGGTTCAGATCAGAGAAAATCTTACAGTGGAGACGATGCCTTTAAGGATCGAGGATCGCAAGATGAAGCAACTCAAAGGAAAGGAGATACCTCTGGTGAGAGTAGCTTGGGGAGGAGCTACTGGCGGAAGTGTAACCTGGGAATTAGAGAGCAGGATGCGGGAGTCGTATCCAGAACTGTTTCCGTTAGGTACATTTTCGAGGACGAAAATAATTTAAGTGGGGGAAAGTTGTAACACCCCATTTTTGTTATTTAATCGTCTGGTTTTATTTAATTGTTGGCCTCGTTTAGGGTGCGTGTCGGAGTGCGTAGGGGGTAATGTTAGTAATATGGAAATATTATTATTATTATTATTATTATTATTATTATTATTATTATTATTATTATTATTATTATTTTGGTACTCTTAATAATATATTTCATATTATTATTATTACAGTTATTATTATTATTATTATTATGGTTAGTATTATTATTTAGTAAAATAAAAATCAGATTGAATTAATTAAATTATGGGCTGATAGAAAACAGGAGGGGCAGTTTAGTAATTAGATAATAATTAGTGAAAATTGAAGGGGTTTAGCCATAATCAGAATTTCTGAAGATAGAAAGGAAAAATACTAGGAAGAGGAAGAACAAGGGTGTGATAGGGCTAACTTCTCATCTGAAATTAGTAGGAAATTGATCAAGAATTCGAGGTAAGGGGGGAGAAACGGGTTTAATATTGGTGATTCATTCATGATAGGGTAGTGGGGAGTCCTTAACCCCGTAGGAATTTGTATGCAAACTGTTGTGTTGTTGATCTGTTGTATATGCCTGCTATGATGATGAAATCGTGCATGTTTTGATTAGTGATAATATGAACTTTTGTTGTTGTTGCTGTTGTATGAACATCTGTCACAAATCTGTCGTTTTTTATTCAAATTGGGAGAACGATTTGAGATTATAGACCTGTAATACATGTAGTAATTCTAGGTACAAGAGAAAAGATGAAAATTGGACCTAAAATTCATGTAGAAACGATTATAGGACTGGTTGGAAGTGAAGAAGTGTGGAATTCGTAGCAGAATGTAGACTGGTGATTTCTGGCCATTTGCGTAACAGATCTGGCCATACGCGTATTGGGCATGGCCATACGCGTATGGGAGTGAAAGAGGAAGGGTGTTACACGTAAGGGTGGCTTAAGAAGAGGGTTTTGGTACGACCTTCTGACCATACGGGTATGGTACGCGTAAGGTGGCATGGCAATACGCGTATGGAGTAGCCTTACGCGTAGGGAGATCTGAGAGTTGAAAATTGAAGGGAAATGGGTCTCTGCCCATACGCGTATGAAGTTGGGCAATACGCGTATGGCAGGGCGAGGCAGGAGGACGTACGCGTATCAGATTGGGGCATACGTGTAAGGCAGGGCGAGGGAGCAAGTCATACGCGTATGATTCAGGTCAATACGCGTATGGACAGTCTGAGTGCAGATTTTCACCGTTTTGCGATTTCTTTCCCGTTTTCACATCGGAATCAGTTTCTTTTGGTTTGAGAGGTTGGGAATAGGTGTCAGACTTGGAGAAATGTAATATTGGTGATGAAAATAATTAATTTAATAATTTAAAGGAACTAATTAATTAATTAGTAGTTGATGTATGTTGTGTGAAGTAATTGTATGGTGTTGAATATTGGTGTTTAATTCTGGTGTGATCAGGAGGATCGTGAACATGTATCTATGTGTTAATATACATGTGTTTTATATGCATTTGGTGTCATGCATTTCATGGTGTTGGTGGGATGAATCATTGCTCAGGAGGAGTGTATGTGATTCATCCGTACTCGATATGGAGAATGGTGGGGATGGATCATTGCCAAGTAGGGGTGTATGTGATCTATCCGGGTTCGATTGAATGAACCGTGATATTGGTACCACATGCATTGTGTCCATAGTTGTATCGCATTGCATTTTGTCGTTATATGTTTGTATGGTGATGATTGGTGACCAGTGGGTCTTGATTGTTGGATTGTACGTGAATACTACTCTTATCATGTATTTATTCACCGTTAATATTGAATGTGATTTCTCACCCCTTTGTTGTTGTTGTGTCTGTGCTTCTTCGGAAGTACAGATAATCCAGGTACTTAGGATGCATTGGATTGCGTGTTGCTTGTTCGAGTCTTAGGAGTGCTCTGATACGTAACACGGGGACTAATTTGGGGATTTTGTTGTTTATCACTTTATTTTAAGTAGTTGTTACGTATCCTAATTTTGTTGGATTTTCTTGGTGAACCACTATTTGATGTGGAATTTTGTTAGTTGTTGGCATGTGGTCGTGTTTTTAGCAAATGAACTATTTTCGCTGTTTTATTACAATTAATAAAAGGAGTTTTGAAGTTGGTTAATTAATGTAGCATTCCACTTTGTGGTGAAAACTCTGATTAATTCTTAATATTTTGTTTATTTTCAAAAATGGGAAAGTGGGGTGTTACAGGGGTCACGCTCCTTCCCCCTCGTTCTCCACGTGCTCCTCCTCGCCAGGATACGCCGTCAGGTAACGCCCACTTTCGAAAGAGTCGGTCAACCCACTTTCCGGAGGTCACGGGACCGTTACTCCAGGGTGAAGACCACATGCTGGTCTTCACTACGCCACGTAAGCCCTGACAGTTATTTGCATTGGGCCTTGCGACCCAGTCCAGTACAGATGACCGTTGGCCCTGCACTCGGGGCAACCTATAAATACCCTTTTTCTCTAGAGGGTCAGGGTACATTCTATTCTAACTCTCACTCTTACTTTCTATACTTGCTTGCTCCTGTCCTTACTTTGGCATCGAAGTACCTTGCAGGTACATCCCTCCACCGTCTCATCACCACCGGAGTAGCGGAGCTCACGACATTGCTGGCCACTAGTCTACTTTCTAATCAGGTACGATCAATATATATATATATATATATATATATATATATATATATATATATTGAGAATGATTTATTTATACAAGAAAGATAAGAATGAGTAATGGTCATTAGATTAATATTTATAGCTGAAATTAAAAGAGTATTTAAGTGAATTATGTGCTAACACATAAATATTAATTTAAACAGTTTACAAAATAAAATTAAGACATGCGAATGACACATGATTCACTTAAATACTATTTTAATCCCAACTATAAATATTAATCCAATGATCTGGAAAGAAAATTAGATATCTGAATATTTTATGTAATGTTAATAAATTAAGTGTTTTAAATAATAAACAAATAAAAATATGATAATATTTTGCAATTTTTATTTTTGTTAGATCTCACAAATCATTAGAGTAATTGTAATCATGTACATTTTATATTTGATATATATTTTTAAAACTATGAGACTTTCAAAAAAATTATACAAAGGGAAAAATGCTTCAAAATTTTACAGTAGCTTAAAAAAAGTCAAACTAATTAAAAAAAGTATAAGACCTTAAAAATACTTCGGTAGACTAGACTAACTTTTGTTCAAAAATCTTTTATATATATATATATATATATATATATATATATATATATATATATATATATATATATATAATATTTAATTAAAAATAATACTAATATTATTAAAATTTTAATATAATTATAAATAATATTAAACAATATATCTTTCTATATAAAAAATAAAAATAAATTAAATACATATAATAGTGTGTTGTTTTATCATAAAAAGTTAATAATAAATTATTGATTTAAAATTTGGCAATATTATAAATCAACTAATTTTATAATAATATTGTAAACTTAATTTTTTTGCCTTGCTGTACCTTTTTTCTTTTGCAGATTTTGAAATAAAATAAAAAAATATTCCTTATACCTTCCCCAAAAGTTGAACACACGATATGTGGTTTGAAAAACATAGGTTTAACCGATGCGCCATTGTTACAATTGTAGTAATTGAATCAACGCAGAATATATAAGAAAATTTTATCCTATACCCTTATATTTATCCCCATACTCTTATAAATTTTCAAAAATTTCAATTTTATTCTTTTATTTTTTATTTAATTTTTTTACTTTTTACCATGCAGTCAGATTAGTCCAAAAGTAATTTTTATCAGTATTCGACGAGAACCGGAGAACACAAGGTAAGGATTTCCGGAATGTATTTTTTTCAAACCGGAAAATTTTAAATGATGAAATCCGGTTAATAATTTTTTCTGAACCAGAGAATGCAACATCAAGTTTTCCAGTTTGCGTTTTGTAGGCCAGGATTAAAACTGGATAACTTGTCTCCAAGTTATCCGGTTGGTATACTTTTCAACACCGGATTACTTGTTGTTAAGTTATCCGGTTTGGGTTTTTTGTCAACCGGATAACTTGATCCATAGTTATCTGGATCATGTTTTTTTTTGTTTTTTATTTATTTTTTATTTAATTTATGTTTGTTTAGGAGACATGGATATTCCTTTGATGATATGCGACAAAGACCATACAAGTGTAGATACAACAGAGATATTTTCGACTACAGAAAAATTTCCTTCAAGAAAAGAGGCGACTAAGTGGATTAAGGAGGTTGGACTGAGGAATAGAGTCATTGTTATAATAACCCGTTCGCACACCAATACTGGCAAGAGAGGAAGAAGTGACAAAATTATATTTGACTGTGATAGAGGTGGAAAATATAAAGAAGGGGATACCGAAACACAAAGTGCTACCAAAAAATGTAACTGTCCATTCAAAGTAAGATCAACACCTTCAAAAGATGGTTCTGGTTGGAAAATTGATGTGAAATGTGGAGTTCACCCAACAACATATCGTTGATTTGTCAAAACATCATGTTCCTCCAAGACACATATTGTTGTCATTGAAAGAACGAGATCCGGAGAATGTGACTCGAATCACCCAAATATATAAACATAAGAGTAAGATTCAAAAAAACATCAGGGGACCTAGAACGGAAATGCAACAGTTGTTTAAGTTGATAGAGGAATCTGATTATGTTTATTGGAGTAGGAAAAAAGATGAGTCAGAAGTTGTGAGAGATATCTTCTGGGCCCATCCAGACTCTGTGAAGTTGTTGAATATGTTTCCTATTGTGTTGATTATGGATAGTACTTATAAAACCAATAAGTATAGGCAACCTTTGTTTGAAATAGTTGGTGTGACATCAACTGAGTTAACATTTGCTGTTGCATTTGCCTATATGGAATCTGAGCAAACAGAGACTTTGTGCTGGGTACTAGATAAATTGAAATAGTTATTCACTAAATAATGGTTATAGCCACAAGTAATTTTAACTGATAGAGATATTGCTTTGATGAAATCAATTGAAACAGTATTTCCTGCGACAGTTAATTTGCTTTGGCGATTTCACATAAACAAGAATGTGAAAGCGAAGTGCAAGGAGTATGTTGTGAATGATATACGAAAATCGATAAAGGAGCTTTGGTACGAACTTGTAAAAGCTAGTGATGAGGTGGAATACCATCAAAAGTTGAAATTGCTTGAGCATGCCTGTTTGGAATATGGACCTTTTCTGGATTATGTGAAAGACACATGGTTGACACCTCATAGGCATAGATTTGTTGAAGCTTGGATCAATAAAGTGTTGCATTTAGGCAACATCACGACTAACAGGTAATGTGTTTGTTTTATAGCCATAGTTTGTTTATGGTAATATTAATGATACTTATACTAAACTTCTTTTTTTTGTTAGGGTCGAATCTGCGCATTGGAAGCTGAAGCAGATGTTGGAGAACAGTTTAGGTGATATGTGCAAATGCTGGGAGGCTATGAATGGCAACATCAAGGTTCAAGTGTGTAGCGCAAATTTTTGCGTGGTTGCGAAGCACTATCGCTTTGGGGTACTACAGTTCGATTCATTTTTTATCCTGTTAAGCTGATTAAGGAAGGGAAATAGATGTCTACAATTAACCCTGCTTGCATACTGAGTTTAAACAGGTGACAGTTGGTTTACAGATGCTATTAGGATTGTGGGTCTCTCTTAGGTTATTTTGTTAAAATAAAAAGAGTGCCTGGACTCTTTCTGAGGTAAGATGTTAATGTGTTTAGATTTGAGGCTTTTGGGTTGATTTGGTGGAGATACTGGGTTTTGGGTTTTTGATTAGTATGCTCGCTAAGATTTTTCCAATCTTATGCCTACGTATTCCCGTTTAAGGAAACAGGGAAATCAGAGCGATCGTAGTTCCTCCTATTCTATGGGAGGAAAAAAAGGTTGTTTTGGTGTCTTGTTCAAAGCCCAAGACGTGAAGCTAAATGTGGTTTGTATCTTGTTCAAAGCCCAAGATGTGAAGCAGAAGGGTCTATTTGTATCTTGTTCGAAGTCCAAGATGTGAAGCTAAAGGGTTTATTGATGAGAAAGAATTTATCATCTCTAAAAGGGGATATTTGGTCTGTTTGTCACAACTGTTGGGTGACTGATTATAAAGGAGAATTACTTTAACTAGGATATGTGAATCCAGTAATGCCATAATTTCCTTTATAGGGGATTTTTAACCTGAAGGAGAAAACTTTAACTCACTTTAGAGCAATGTCATCTTTCCTTAGGAATTTCTCATGCTAAAAGAGGGACAGTGGCGTGGATGTAAATAATCCAGAGGCTTGCCGCTTACAACAATTAGATGAAGGAAAAGGAGTTGTTGATGTTTGTATACTGTGAGCAAGGCATAAATTTTGATGCTAAAAGGTTGATTGACTCAACCGGGGTTTTCTTATACAAAGCCTAAGAGGAGGCTATTGACCCAACAAGAGGGTGTTTTTATGTGTCTCGTACGAAGGCCGAGAGAGAGGCTAAAAGGGGTTGACTCAACAAGAGAGTGCTAACAAGTGACTGACTCAACAAGAGAGTGCTTTTATATGTGTCTTGTACGAAGCCCAAGACGGAGGCTAAAAGGTTTTGACTCCACATGAAGGTCTTTTATACTCAATAAGAGAGTGATTTTGTATCTCGTACGAAGCCCGAGATGGAGGCTGAGAGGGAAGTGACTCAACAAAAGAGTCTTTTATACTCAACAAGAGAGTGATTTTTATCTCGTACGAAGCCCGAGATGGAGGCTAAACAGGTTTGACCCAACAAGAGAGTCTTTTAGACTCAACAAGAGAGTGTTAAAAGGTTAGCTCCGCTGGGGAGAATCATTGTACAAAGCCCAAGAGGAGGCTATTGTGCTGGTGACTGTTTCAGTTTAGTGACAGGTCTAGTATGTTGGATAAAAGAGAAAATCAGTTCTTATAAAGGGAACGATTAAAGGTATTGTTGTGCTTTGGAATTGATCAGAGGATCAGGGTTATTTCCTGTTCTTTAAGGAAATGGAAAATCCAAAGGGTATTGAGACTGTCCAAGTCTACTGGTGTTTTGAGAAATCGATTCTCAGGTAGTGAATGATCTTTGTATGATGCCCAAGAGAAGGCTGGTATGTTAAGGGATGAAGGTCAACCCATTAACACGTCTGACACTTGACTCAGAAAGACAGCTCTAGCAATTTGATGACTAGGTTCTGTTCTTATACCTGTAGAGGTCTCTGGGTCCTTGTACTAAGCCCAAGAGAAGGCATGAGAGCTTTTAAGAAGCCGAAGGGTCCTTGTACAATGCCCAAGAGGAGGCGGGGATGCTTTTAAGAAGCCTGTGGGTCCCTAAACCCCGAGAAGTTCAAGACATGCCATTCACCGAGAATAGATTAAGCTAGGAAAGTCCGAGAATTTGGAAGAAACTCAAGAGATGCCATTCACGAAGAAAAGATCATCCCTGGGGAGTAGAGTCTCTTTGACGATTTCTAAGAGTGATAGTCTGAGAAAGAGTTCACCGAGAATGCTGGCTTTCAAGTCTCCATATTGTTTAACCCCAAGAGGAGGGAAGACTGTGTCTGGTAATCCTATGGGGATCTAGTTTTGTTTGTATTTAAGAGTGACCAACAGAGCTTTACCTAGTGCTAGACGTAGTTGCCGTGGAAAACTCTAAATAACTATACTAGTATTAAACAGTGGATATTTGACAAGTATATAAAAGTTTGTGAAAGAAGACTTACAGTGAGCAACCCCACAATACAGTTATATATATGAAAGCGGATAAACACTTACTCGATTGTAGAGCTTCCATGCTGTTTGGTTAGTTTGTTCAACAAAGAAAGCTTTGATAACAATATTATATTCAAAATCAAAGGAGAAAGTGCTTTGAAAAGGTTGTTGGGGCTTACAGCTCAAGGAGAGGCCCAAGGATTTATCAGTGATTGCACTGTTGTTTGAAATTGTACAGGGCCTTATACAAGTGACTGAGGCCCAAAAAGGTCTTCTGTACAAAGGGATGGGTCTTACATTCTCTCAAGAGGCCCAAAGGTGTTTAAAGAAAAAGAATGGGGCTTATAACATGAGGGTAGGCCCAGATGATTTGTTTTTTGAATTGGCGATCGCGCAGAGATTTCTTTAACATACTAGGTCTTATACAATGCATTGAGGCCCAAAAAGTTTTGGTTAAAAAAGGGGTTGGATCTTACACTCTATTAGAGGCCCAATGATTTATTTTTGTACAAGTGGATGGGCTTACAGCTCAAGAAGAGACCCAGATGATTTTGCTAAAAAAGGCGACGATCGCGCCGTTGTTTTTGAAAATACAGTGGGACTTATACAATGACTGAGGCCCAAAAAGTGGTGTATTTACAATGGGGATGGGTCTTACACTCTAATAGAGGCCCATGAGTGTTTGAAAATGATTTGCGAGGGTGAAAATCAAAGAAACCCTAATTTTGTTTTCCTTTAAAAGTAAATATTTAAAGAAAATCAAATAAAATGATAAAAATACCAAATAAATTTGAATAAACCACTTGTGATTTTTGTTTAAGCTTTGAAAAAAATGAGGTCTTAATCACAAGATGAATTAAACTCGTTTGGTTTTGATTTTCAAAGTAAATATTCACTTTTAAATGTTTAAAAATAATTAAAAAGGAATTTACTCACAAAAATACTAATTATGTTAAATAACTAATATAAATTTGTTTTTTGTGGAATAAAATATTCCAACATTTTTGTGATTTTTTGCAAAAAGAACCAATAAAAAATAATTAAAATTGAGAGAGTTATTAATTTTTCAAATCATTAGAAATAATAAGAAAAACAATAAAAAGTGGAAAAATAGCAAAAAGAGGATCTAGGGCGAGGGGGATTCGAACCCCAGACCTCTTGTGTATAGGGCGCGCGCCTTACCACTGGGGTGGTGATACATCCGTTGATTAAAATACAACCACAAATATACAAGGTTTGCCTTGTTTTTGGCCTGGCCCAAGGCAAGGCAAGGCAAGATTTTGGTTGAAAACGTGAAGGCCATAACTTTCTCATTTCTCCATGGATTGGGACAAAATTTAGGTCTATCCTGCCTAGAATTTCACAAGGAATCCAATGGTGGTGGTGTTTTTTTTCATATCATGCTCCTATTGAAAAAATCGATAGTGGTTTTGAAATAGGCCATGATTTGCATTTTCGGTGCCATCTCTTGGTACAAGCATGAATTACATGATAAATTGGTGCAAACACAACACATATAACATGTATAAGAGATGCATGATCAGTGGACATCAAAAGAAAGCATGATTCAAAGAATCCAAGTTGTGATGCTTACCTCTTTTTGGAGCTTTTGTGCAATCTGCCTAGGGCCTTGTTCCAGAAATGATTTGATGCTTTGAACAACCTCAAATGATCCCTTAGAAGCTTTTAGGATGGTTAAAATCAGCTGGAAACCTCGAGAACAAGTTTGAGCTTTTTCTTGCAAAAGGGGCAAAAGTGGCCCAAATAGAAACTCTCTCAAATGGTGTTCCAGATGGGGGGAACCATTTGGGATAGTTCAAGGATGATATTTGGAGTGTGTTTGAGGTTTTATCTAGTTTGGAAAGTGACTGAATCAAGACATGACTTGAAAAATGCACAAAAGTCCTATTTTTGAGGTTTTGAGAGGTGACTTTGTGATTTTGGTGTTACAGGTCACTTGTGAGAGTTTGGATAACTTAGATATGACATATTGGATGTGTTTGGATCACGAGCTATGGTGGAATTGGTCTCTAACTCAAAATCTCAGAGTTACCTTGCTAAAGAAGGTATTTTTGCCTAGAGAAAGAGATTTTGAGGAAAGCAAGTGTTGTAGTGCTTTGGTGATGCGTATTTTTTTCGCAAGTGTACGAACGCGTCAGAGTAATATAAAAGATTATCGTATCCACAGAGACCAAGTGTCAATCTATCGCTATCTATTGTTAAGGTGTGTATCTAAGGTGATTGAAAATAGTAGTTTTGAAGAGTGCACGGTAGTAAATAAAGTAATTAAAATTAATTGATAAAGACAGGTTCGAATGCAATTCACACAACCAATTGATAATCCAAGTACTTGCTAATAGAACTACTTACGGGCAATGTTTTCTACTTTGAAAAGAACTAATTTGACAGGAACTGTCGCTTTCGCGTACTCAGAACCGAGTTGTACCCCCTAATCAAACCCTCTTATTGTCACGGATAAAAAGGCGCACATTGCGTTAGAGTAGTAAACCTATTTTTAAGAAATATAGTATCTTGACTAAGTTGAAAAGTATTTTAACCTGGATTTTCTAAAAAAAAGAGGTTCTTACGAACCAGACTTTAAACTTCTTAACGCGTCCGAAAATGGTTTTAAAATCTCTTTTCTTTTTAAATTAAAAACTCCTAATAAACTAAACAAAGCGCTTTCGCTGTTTTTGAAATAGTTTAAAAACAATTAAGTTTAGATAGGCGTTGGACGGCTTTCGATCTTACCCAACGGAATTTAAGAACAGGAAAACTTATATTGAAAGTTAAAATAGCCCTTAAGTGTTTCCACTAACAATTGTACAGATTATCGGTTCGGTTATGATCTTCACATTCTAACCTTTATAAAATTAGCCAGACATGGTAAAGTAAAAGTTCATTTTTAGATTTTTCATAAAAAAGGTATTTAAGTGCGAGTGCGGAAAGTAAATGAAAGTAGTGCGAGTGCGGAAAGTAAATGAAAGTAATGCGAGTGCGGAAAGTAAATGAAAGTAGTGCGAGCGCGGAAAGTAAATGAAAGTAAAGCAGTGCGGAAAATAAATGAAATTAAAAGACAGTGCAAGAAATAAAGTTGACAAAAGGTAAAGTAATAAAAACCTGCTCCAATCGGAGTGGTTGAATAAAACGCGAACTGAAAGTAAAATGGCGGTAGGATTAACTTCCTTCCAGAGTGCTCCAAGACTTAATCTCACAGGCTCTTACAGACTCGATCTCTCGAATGTAGTAACACTTCGATGTGAAGCGATTACCACTATTACACTGATATATGCTTATGAACAACTAAACTTGGATGCAGAAAAACGAAAATCTAAAGTCCTATTTATAGGCAAGGAAACATGTGGAAAAGACAAGGATGCCCCTAGCATTTGAATTTGGGCGGGAACTTGTTTTGCTCTTGTGGCGCCCGCCACAACACCATGGCGCCCGCCATGAGTGTAAAATTGCTTAGGCAGTTGAAGATCGTGGGGAAAAACAGTTGGGAGGAGTTTGAGACATGGCCACGTCATGGAAGACCCTATGGCGGCCGCCAGAGTGGATGCCATAAGTGCAAAATGCTGATTTTCTCTATTTTAGCTCATTTCGGCTCCTTTTTCGCTCCTTTTCTCGCTCGGGGCTCCGATTAGACTAAAAACCTGAAAACAAAGAAAAACATAATAATAACATAATAAAATGACATTAAAAGACTAAGAATGCATGCGAAATTGGAGTCAAAAATACGGTGAAATTCAGTGTCATCAAATTCTCCCACACTTAGACCTTTGCTTGTCCTCAAGCAAAACATTTAAAGCTCAAAGTAAGAAAACTAGTGCTGACACGTGATTCGGGCAAAAAGGGCTTCTAAGTTCAAGTCAGGATGCAGTGACAGGTACTAAGTGAACCAAGGGTATCGTAATGACACTTATCCGCAGAGGCGGACATAAACTTCATTCTTATATTAATCAACCGTATCATCCCACAATAACTAGGCCTACCTCTTCATCTCTTTTTGGGTCCTTTTCATTCAGGCGCAATCACATTAAGCTCGTTATCCGTACATGTTTCATAGTAGAGTGACCTGTTAGTGATTCTGATCCAAAACATAGGGTTTCTGGCACATAAGACTGTGTAAACCCTTTTATTTAACCCAAATGCAGTTGTGGGGGATCGGATCGTAATCCGCCCTACCGAGTTCAGCGCCAGATACCTCTGAACTAACTAACAATGGGTGAGCTAAAATTATATATATATATATATATATATATATATATATATATATATTTTTTTTTTTTTTTTTTTTTTTTTTTTTTTCTGTGGCAACAATTCAACTTTTTGGTTTAAACGACCTTGTGAGGGTCATCTATCCGGAGTTTGCCTTTTTCTTTATTTAGTTTACTGGATCATTCACTTATGTTCATCAGTCCCCTACGTAGAACATGCTTAGGCCGGAGCTGACTGCTGAAATAAACTACTTAGGACAAATTTGGAAATGATAATTAAGGCCATGGTACATGGGGTTTTGGAATGATTCCTATATTCGTGAAGTCTATGGTGCTAAAACGATACTAATGTTTCAAAAAGTTCACCTAAGTCACCACATCCTAATCCAAACCTGTCTTAAAGCCCAAAAAACGTGTAGAACAACAATGTTTTCTTTTTGCAAAAAATTTTTTTGTAGGGCTAAAGAAATGGGGAAAAATGAGGGTGCACTAGGGATACACTGTACTGGTGACTCGTCAGACTCATGCATTCTCTAGAAAAAAGACATAGACAAAAACAAGAAATAAACAACTAACTAAAAATGGAAATAGAAAGCAATAAAATCCCCTCCCACACTTAAATCGAACATTGTCCCCAATGTTCCGAAATAAGATAAGGAGAGTAACCTGTAAAACTACTGATGTGGACCACTGGTGCCCTCGTCTTCTGGAACGCAACGGCGGAAAATGCCATCTTTACCTCTCTTGAAAAGAAGTGGCTCGTCCCAATAGAAGTTTCTAACATCACTTAAGAACTTCTTCTTCTTGTGGCAATCGAGATCAGGGGGTATGATATCAGCAGCTAGGTAATTAACAAAATCAGCGTACCAGGGCACGTTACTTACAGCTAAGGATTTTTGAAAGTGCTCATGAGGGTCTGGTTTTTTATCTTCAATGGTTTCCAACTGGGCTATCAGTCTATCATAGGCAAAATCATCATTTATGGGTACTAATTCAGGATTCAGGTATTCTAGCCTAGATAGGTGATCGGCTACTACATTTTCTGTGCCTTTTTTATCTCGGATATCTAAGTCGAACTCTTGTAGCAACAAAATCCATCGAAGTAACCTGGGTTTAGCATCTTTTTTACTTAGCAGGTAACGGATGGCAGCATGATCGGTGTAAACTATAATTTTGGCTCCTACTAGATATGATCTAAATTTGTCTATAGCGAAAACTACCGCTAGGAGTTCTTTCTCGGTTGTTGCGTAATTGAGCTGGGCGGCGTCTAGGGTTCTACTGGCATAATATATTACATGTAATCTTTTATCTTTTCTCTGACCTAGAACGGCTCCTACAGCATAATCACTGGCGTCACACATTATCTCAAACGGTTCAGACCAATCAGGGGGTTTCATAATGGGTTATGAAATCAATGCTTGCTTCAAAAGGTTGAATGCTTCATTGCATTTTTCATCAAAGATGAATTCAGCATCTTTCATTAACAGGCCAGTTAAAGGTTTTGTTATTTTGGAGAAGTCCTTGATGAAACGGCGGTAGAATCCAGCGTGTCCAAGGAAACTTCTAACTTCCCTGATAGTCTTGGGTGGTTTTAGGTTCTCTATAACTTCTATTTTTGCTTTATCTACCTCTATACCTCTTTCGGAGATTATATGTCCTAAAACAATTCCTTCAGTCACCATGAAATGGCATTTTTCCCAATTCAGTACAAGGTTCACCTCCACACATCTTTCCAGGATTTCTCAAGGTTGATAAGACAATTTTGGAAATCAAAACCGCAAACCGAGAAATCATCCATAAATACTTCCATGATTCCATCTAGATAATCTGCAAAGATTGACATCATGCAACGTTGGAAAGTAGCAGGGGCATTACAGAGTCCAAAAGGCATTCGTCTGTAGGCAAAAGTTCCAAAAGGGCATGTAAAGGTAGTTTTTTCTTGATCTTCTGGATGTATAGGTATTTGGAAGAATCCCGAATACCCATCTAGATAGCAGAAGTAAGAATGTCTGGCAAGACGTTCTAACATCTGGTCTATGAACGGTAAAGGGAAATGATCCTTCCTAGTTGCTTTATTTAACTTTCTATAGTCTATGCACATACGCCAACCTCCTTCTATCCGCTTTGCTATTTGTTCACCTTTCTCATTTTGCACAACTGTGATGCCTCCCTTCTTGGGTACCACATGCACAGGGCTCACCCACTTACTGTCCGAGATCTGATATATTATACCTGCTTCTAGCAACTTCAAAACTTCCTTCTTGACAACATCACTCAGTATAGGGTTTATCCTTCTCTGGTGTTCTCTGGAAGGTTTTGAATCTACTTCGAGCGAAATCCGATGCATGCATACGGATGGACTTATACCTTTCAGATCAGAGATATTATATCCTAAGGCTGAGGGATATCTTCGTAAAACGTCCAAGAGTTGATCTGTTTCTTTTTGTCTCAAGGCAACACTAACTATAACCGGACGATTCATTTCTTCATCAAGAAACTCATATCTCAGGTTCTTAGGCAGTTCCTTAAGTTCCAAGGCTGGTTTAATAGGGCAAGGCATAGGATCTGGGGTAAGGGATAAACATTCGTAAAGGTTATCATCGATGTAGGGTTTCTTATAATTGTCATCTTCCAAAATAAGAGTTGATGGCAGCTTAATTGTTTCAATGACTTCTTCTTGCTCTAACTCCCTAACAAATTCATCAATGATATCTATTGCATAACACGCGTCTCCTATCACAGGTGCCATAAGAAATTTTGAAAGTATAAATTCTATCTTCTCGTTCCCTACCTCAAAGGTTAGCTTCCCCTTTTTGACATCTATTATGGCTCCAACAGTAGATAAGAATGGTCTACCTAGAAGAATTGGTATGTCATCATCTTCTTTAATGTCCATGACAACAAAATTAGTAGGGATAAACAGCTGACCTATCCTAACAGGGACGTCTTCAAGTATGCCTATCGGATATTTAACAGATCTATCGGCTAATTGAAGTGACATCTTGGTAGGTTGCAACTCTCCTAAGTTTAACCTTTCGTAAACCGCTAAGGGCATTAAGCTCACACTAGCTCCTAAGTATAGAAAAGCTTTTTCGATGACATGACTCCCCAAAATACAAGGAATGGAAAAGTTTCCAGGATCTTTATCCTTTTTTGCTAATTTATTTTCGGTAATAGAATTACATTCCAAGGGTTTCGGATCATCAAGTCTACGTTTATTGGTAAGGATGTCTTTGAGAAACTTTGCGTAGGATGGTATTTGGGTAATGGCTTCTGTGAACAGGATTTCTACGTGAAGTTTTTCTATAACTTTAATGAATTTCTGATACTGATTATTGATCTGGGTTTGTTTAAGTCTTTGCGGATATGGTATTGGTGGTTTGTATGGCGGGGGTGGTATATAGGTTTTGTCTTTGGGTTCTTCTCCTTTTTCTTGACTTTCCTGGTTTACAGATTCCTCTGGTTTCTTCTTTTTATCTGGGATGTTGTCATCTTCCTTAGAAGTTTTGGGATCACTCAACCTTGGGTTACAAGGTTCATCATAAGCGGTCCCACTTCGTAGGGTAATGGCATTTTCTTGTCCTTTCGGGTTTTGTTGAGGTTGTCCAGGGAATTGTCCTCTAGGTGGGGTCTGAGGGGCTTGGTTTAAAGCTACCTGCGAGATTTGGGTTTCAAGCATCTTATTGTGAGTGATTATTTGGTCAACCTTGGTTCCTAACTGGGTAATTAGTTCGTTAACATGAATGTTTTGGTTCATGAACTCCTTGTTTTGTTGGATTTGAGCAGCGACAAAATTATCCACGATTTTCTCAAGGCTCTGTTTTGGTGGTACAGGTTACATAGGTTGATTTGATCTTGGGGCTTGATAACTTGATTGTCTCGGAGGGGCAGTGTTTTGGATAGGGTTATTATTCTTATAGGAAAAGTTTGGGTGATTCCTCCATCCAGGGTTATAGGTATTTGAAAATGGGTTCCCTTGGGTGTAGTTCACTTGTTCAGAGCTGGTCTCGTTTAACAGACTGCATTCTGCGGATTGGTGTCCTTTCATCCCACATATCTCACAATCTGACGAAACTGCGGCTGCAGTATTCAGGGTTGTACACATATGCTCAACTCTTAGGGCTAATGCGTCCATTTTAGCTTGCATCATGTCTATAGAGCTTAACTCATGTATTCCTCCTTGGGCTTCCTTCTTTTCCACTGTCGCTCGTTCTACTCCCCATGATTGATGGTTTTGGGCCATATCTTCGATAAGGGCACTAGCTTCAGGGTAAGGTTTGTTCATCAGTGCGCCACCTGCGGCGGCGTCGATGGTCATCTTAGTGTTATAATGAAGTCCATTATAGAAGGTTTGAATGATTAACCAATTTTCTAAACCATGATGTGGGCATGCTCTTAACAGCTCTTTATATCTCTCCCAGGCTTCGAACAACGATTCTCCTTGGTTTTGGGTAAATCTAGTTATTTGGTTTCGAAGAACAGCGGTCTTACTCGGGGGAAAATATCTGGCAAGGAATACTTTTCTATGGTCTTCCCAACTTGTTATGGAATTTGGTGGAAGGGAATCTAACCAAGATAGGGCCTTATCTCTGAGGGAAAAAGGAAATAATCTTAAGCGAATCGCCTCAGGAGGGGCTCCATTGGTTTTAAAGGTGTCTGCTAGTTAGAGAAAGTTTTTCAAATGTTGGTTTAGGTTCTCTGTAGCAAGACCTGCGAATTGTCTCTGCTGTACTCACTGCAGCAGGGATGGTTTAAGTTCAAAATTATTAGCTGGTATGGCTGGATTTACTATACTAGAACTAGGTTCCTCGTTGGATGGTTGGGCGAAATCCTTAAGAGGTCTTTGATTTTGATCTTCGGCCATAGCTTTCCTAAGTTTACGGAAATATAAACGTGCGCGAGCGTAACGTTCTGGTTCAGCTAGAGGGTCTACTAAACTTCCGGTACTACGAGTTTTTCGCATTGACCGGCGGGTAACTTCCTTAGTCTAAACGGTATAACAACAGGGTACGAAATTTGACGAAATTGGTCCCCTGCAACGGCGCCAAAAACTTGATGCGTATTTTTTTCGCAAGTGTACGAACGCGTCAGAGTAATATAAAAGATTATCGTATCCACAGAGACCAAGTGTCAATCTATCGCTATCTATTGTTAAGGTGTGTATCTAAGGTGATTGAAAATAGTAGTTTTGAAGAGTGCACGGTAGTAAATAAAGTAATTAAAATTAATTGATAAAGACAGGTTCGAATGCAATTCACACAACCAATTGATAATCCAAGTACTTGCTAATAGAACTACTTACGGGCAATGTTTTCTACTTTGAAAAGAACTAATTTGACAGGAACTGTCGCTTTCGCGTACTCAGAACCGAGTTGTACCCCCTAATCAAACCCTCTTATTGTCACGGATAAAAAGGCGCGCATTGCGTTAGAGTAGTAAACCTATTTTTAAGAAATATAGTATCTTGACCAAGTTGAAAAGTATTTTAACCTGGATTTTCTAAAAAAAAAGAGGTTCTTACGAACCAGACTTTAAACTTCTTAACGCGTCCGAAAATGGTTTTAAAATCTCTTTTCTTTTTAAATTAAAAACTCCTAATAAACTAAACAAAGCGCTTTCGCTGTTTTTGAAATAGTTTAAAAACAATTAAGTTTAGATAGGCGTTGGATGGCTTTCGATCTTACCCAACGGAATTTAAGAACAGGAAAACTTATATTGAAAGTTAAAATAGCCCTTAAGTGTTTCCACTAACAATTGTACAGATTATCGGTTCGGTTATGATCTTCACATTCTAACCTTTATAAAATTAGCCAGACATGGTAAAGTAAAAGTTCATTTTTAGATTTTTCATAAAAAAGGTATTTAAGTGCGAGTGCGGAAAGTAAATGAAAGTAGTGCGAGTGCGGAAAGTAAATGAAAGTAATGCGAGTGCGGAAAGTAAATGAAAGTAGTGCGAGCGCGGAAAGTAAATGAAAGTAAAGCAGTGCGGAAAATAAATGAAATTAAAAGACAGTGCAAGAAATAAAGTTGACAAAAGGTAAAGTAATAAAAACCTGCTCCAATCGGAGTGGTTGAATAAAACGCGAACTGAAAGTAAAATGGCGGTAGGATTAACTTCCTTCCAGAGTGCTCCAAGACTTAATCTCACAGGCTCTTACAGACTCGATCTCTCGAATGTAGTAACACTTCGATGTGAAGCGATTACCACTATTACACTGATATATGCTTATGAACAACTAAACTTGGATGCAGAAAAACGAAAATCTAAAGTCCTATTTATAGGCAAGGAAACATGTGGAAAAGACAAGGATGCCCCTAGCATTTGAATTTGGGCGGGAACTTGTTTTGCTCTTGTGGCGCCCGCCACAACACCATGGCGCCCGCCATGAGTGTAAAATTGCTTAGGCAGTTGAAGATCGTGGGGAAAAACAGTTGGGAGGAGTTTGAGACATGGCCACGTCATGGAAGACCCTGTGGCGGCCGCCAGAGTGGATGCCATAAGTGCAAAATGCTGATTTTCTCTATTTTAGCTCATTTCGGCTCCTTTTTCGCTCCTTTTCTCGCTCGGGGCTCCGATTAGACTAAAAACCTGAAAACAAAGAAAAACATAATAATAACATAATAAAATGACATTAAAAGACTAAGAATGCATGCGAAATTGGAGTAAAAAATACGGTGAAATTCAGTGTCATCATTTGGTGTACTCAAACTGAACACAATTGAGCTCTATTTATAGTAGAGAAAGTTTGTTTTGGCTACAATAGTGAATGGAAACTGCAGCAGAGGTTTTGCCAATGTTGATCAATGAGAATCCAAGTCTCCTTTAGCCATTGACTAGAGGTTTGGGCACAGGCTGCTGGTTCCCTTGGTCTTGGATAATTCTTGACTGAATTCAGTTGGAAATGGCTCAGTCCATGCCACCTTGGTGCATCCATTAAATGCTCCAAACCAAAATTGGAGTCTTGTCCCTCTTTTAGGCATTTCTAGTTTTTGCATGCTACTTTTGGTTCCAAAGACTTGGGAGGCTTGTGGATCAGGGTTTGTCCCTCCTTGGTCCCCCCTTGAGGTGTTCAGATGGATAGATTTACTTGCCCTTTGAAAAATTTGAGCAAATCGAGTAAAACTCCCAAATCTGCCTTGCCATGACAGTTTGCAGCAAGGCATATTGGCATGGTCATATCTCATGGCCCAAGTGGAATTTGATGGAGTTCTTGGCCATTTTGGAAAGCCCTCATATGATACAACAATTGTTTGATCATAATTAGTTTTGATACTTTTTGGATCCAAGTGAAAAATGCCCCTACATTTTGAAAAAAGTAAGACGGATTCTGACTTAGTGAAAATTTCACTAAGTGTTGGAAGAAAGTGACATTTTCACTTTTTGTGATTTTGATCATTCCATAAGTTGTGTTTGAAGCTTTTGTAGAGGGCCATGAGAGCTACAAATCCAACTTTGAATGGGGAAAAATGGCCTTGTGGTTTAGGAGTTATGATCCTCCAAAGTTGGTACCCTAGCCACTTTGTTCCATAACTTAGAAAAAATTTTAAGTTTTTATGGTTACCCCTTTTATAAGTTATCCCACTTTTCTTGATTTTTCTTGATGAATGATGATTCCAATTACACATTAACATCATTTTAGGGTTAAGGAACCATAATTGACCAAAAAATCAAAAAGTCAAACTTTGACTTTTGGGCACAGTTGACTTTTTATCAGATGAATTCCAAACTGTGCGATCCTCTATGAAATCAAGTCCTTGACCTAAATAAAACTTGATGGATCGATTTCATAGGTGTTATAGGGTATATTGAATCATGTCCTAGGGTTTGGGAGCATGTCCTGTCCAAAGTCAAAGGTACAGTTGGCTTTTTCCGCGAAACCCTAACTGTGGTTCTGATGAACCTGAAACTTGGGAACTAAGCTTCTTGGATCAATCCATTGTTGCAAATGGATCAAGGCGATTTATTAGAGACCCTCAAATCCTCTCTTGAGGTCTTGGCTCATGATTTGTCCCAAAAGTCAACTTGGGGGGTGAATTAGGTCAAGAAACCCTAATTCCTGATTTTTGATGAATGCATCCCCTGAGGTCAAAATTGACTTGATGATTGGGTCCATGATGTCCCATGGAGCATATTAGGTTATGCTTTGAAGCATTGGCTCATGCCCAGAGGAAAATTTCCATCTGGAGGCCCTGGTCGACCAAACCCTAATTTGGTGACACTGGCGATCTTAAGGCTTAATCCACCTGGAATGCTGCAACATTGTGCTTGATTCTTGCTGTGGGAGTCCTCTTGATCCATTGTGGATTTTTCAGAGGTTAGACAAGTTAAAGATCATGTCATTCCTTAATTGATCCTTTGTCTAAGGCTCAAAGAGGGCTTGAAACCCTAATTATTGTTTGTAGTGAGTGCTCACCCATCTTTGGGGAGACTGATGGTTCATCCATATTGTGATGATGATTTGCACAATGATGGGAAATCTTAGTGGTCAAAATTTGGGGTATGACAGATGCCCCTATTTAATCTTCTTGGACCCGAAGGTGTGAATGGCGAAGGTATTCGGACATTCGGGGTGCAAGAGGATTAAATATCGGAATACCCGAAATTTTGATGGTGGTTATGAATGATAGTTCGCTCATCCATCTTCTTTTGCTAAGCGATGATGCTTAGAAAAGGTAAAAACTTCCCCTCGATCCTGGTTTCCTACCAAGGAACTGGTCTCAGTTTCTGATACAAACTTCCCCTCGATCCTGGTTTCTTACCAAGGAACTGCTCTCAGTTTCTAATGTAAACTTCCCCTAGATCTTGGTTTCCTACCAAGGAACTGGTCTCAGTTTCTGATAAAAACTTCCTCTCGATCCTGGTTTCCTACCAAGGAACTGGTCTCAGTTTCTTTTGTCAATAAACTTTCTTGACAAGGGACGCTATGCGTAGCGGTTTTCCTCAAACTTCTCGCCGAATTTTCCTAGGGAGATGCCATTTGATAGAAAAAACTTTTGATGTCAGACTTGCTGGGGAACCAATCTGTCTGAATTGTAGAGGGGTACAAACTTCTCTGTTGGAGATGCCATTTGTTGACTCTATCGGGGAAAACGAGTCTCTTGAGAGACTTCTTCCGCTTGGGTATTTACATTATACTTTTCTTGGGATCTTCTCGGAGAAATGCCATATGATGTGATCTAATTTTGAGGTGCTGATGACATTTTCATCGGCGGATTTTTTGGAGAAAAACTGATGTATTGTCGAATCTCTGATTAAGAGGCTTTCTCTAGGGATTTTCCTTAATCAGGGAAAACGAAGATATCATCTTCAATGGCGAAGAGTGACATTTGCCAAAAGTTTCTCTGGTTTTTCAGAGGTTCGAGTTATCAAAGTTGTCAAGGGCCAACTCTAATCCAGAAATAAACTAGAGGAGAGAGATTGTTCAGACACAACGTTTCCTGACGAGGAAAGAACTGACAACTTGATTGTGAAGACTTTTATCACTAGGGGACAAGACTGACTAGAGTGATAGTGATGGAATATGAATATGAATGTAAATCAATAATGCATGATGCATGTATGTATATGCTGACAAAACTGACACGACATACAGACTAGTAGATGAACACGACTGGATATTCGGCCACAGTGGGAGATAAAAAGTATCGATGTTTCAAGATAGCAATTCTGCCTTGCTTGGGAGAAGTAGTCCTTGTGGGGGAACAACCGTTGATTGGGCTTAGGAGGTAAGAACTCGGCCGAAGATGTCAGATGGAGTATTCGCATCTGACATAACCGATCCTTCGTTCAGGCGCACTGGTTTAGAAGGAGTACTTTGATTCTGCACTTTGAAGTTCGATTACTTCTGGCGAAGCGATCGATGTTCTTTTGATGTTCAACAGTCAAAAGAAATTGCCATCTTTATTTTAAAAGCAGAAAAGTTTAACAAGTAAATTCGTTTTTGTTTCGTTTCAAGAATCATTGATCATGTTAAAATGTCATTCTGTCATGTTAAAATGTCGTTCTGTAAAGCTAAAACAAATAAGAATTTCAAACAAAAGCACAAGGGCTCAAATTTTATTGATAGGATGGAAATCAGCCAAACGCGTGATTCCATAGAGTATTTACAAAGTTTAGAAAATGGTAATTTAAGGGAAAAGGGCTACATTGAAACATAGCGACCACTATCCTTCTACCAACTTTGAATTCAGGGCATCCTGAGCTTCTGTCGAAGATGACCTTAACTGGAGTTTTCTGATGGATGGCAGGAATGCTAAGGAGTTGAACTGATCAGACGTAGTTACTTGCCATTAATCCCTAACTTTTGCCTGGATTGTACTGTGATGTTTCCAATCCACCGGGATGATTTCTGATTGTGTCTCTAATTTTTGCCTGGACCGCCCTTTCGGGTTTTCAATCCACTGAGAATTTTTTTTTTAGTTTAGGCGAAGTATTTCTTGACTACATCAACATTTGTGGGGTAGGCAAATTCCTCTCCGTCCATGGTTGCAAGTCTCAAGGCACCGCCTGAGAAAGCTTTCTTGACCACATAGGGGCCGTTATAATTCGGAGTTCATTTGCCCCGGGAATCAGTGAGAAATGATTGTATCTTCTTGAGCACAAGGTCTCCTTTTCTGAAGACACGAGGTCGAACCTTTTTGTCGAATGCCTTCTTCATTCTTTGCTGATATAACTGACTGTGGCATATTGTCGTGATTCACTTCTCTTCGATCAGGTTTAATTCGTCGTGTCGACTTTGACACCATTCAGCCTCTGTTAGCTTAGCTTCCATCAATACCCGGATCGATGGGATCTCTACTTCGATGGGGAGCACTGCCTCCATGCCATATACTAGAGAGAAAGGGGTTGCCCCTGTTGAAGTGCGGACAGATGTGCGATAACCGTGAAGAGCAAAGGGTAATATCTCATGCCAATCTTTGTAGGTTACGACCATCTTTTGAACAATCTTCTTGATGTTCTTGTTAGCCGCTTCTACCGCTCCGTTCTTCTTGGGTCAGTAGGGAGATGAGTTATGGTGTTCGATCTTGAAATCAGCGCACAACTCTTTCATCATCTTATTGTTCAAGTTAGATCCATTGTTAGTAATGAACTGGTTCGGAACACCATAATGGAAGATGATATTATTTTTGATAAATCGGACCACCACTTGTCGGGTTACATTAGCGTATGACGCTGCTTCGACCCACTTGGTGAAGTAATCAATGGCTACCAGGATGAACCGATGTCCATTTGAAGCCTTAGGTTCAATCATGCCAATCATGTCGATTCCCCGTATGGAAAAAGGCCATGGGGAATAGAGAACTTTGAGATGTGTTGGCGGTACATGGATTTTGTCTGAGTATATCTGACACTTATGACACTTCATCGTGTACTTGTAGCAGTTGGATTCCATTGTCAACCAGTAGTACCCTGCTCTCAGAATTTTTCTCGCCATTGTGTGTCCGTTGTCATGAGTGCCAAAGGATCCTTCGTAAAGTTCTTTTATCAGCATGTCTGCTTCTGGTCTGTCTACGCATCGGAGCAAGACCATGTCAAAGTTTCTCTTATAGAGTGTATCACCGCTCAGGAAGAAACTGCCTGCCAGCCTTCTGAGGGTTTTTCTGTCTTTTCTTAGTGCCCCAGGTGGGTACTCTTGTTTCTGAAGGAAGCATTTGATATCGTGATACCAAGGCTTGTCATCTATGACTGCTTCAATCGCGAAGATGTAAGCGGGACGTTCAAGGCGCATTATGTCGATCTTAGGTAAGTCGGTCCATTGACCTACACTAATCATGGAAGAGAGGGTGGCTAATGCATCAGCCATGTGATTCTCCTCACGTGGGATGTGATGAAACTCGATTCTGTTAAAGAAAGGTAACAACCTTCTTGCATAATCTTTGTAAGGAATCAATCCGGATTGGTATGTGTTCCAATCTCCTTTGATTTGATTGATTACCAGGGCTGAGTCGCCATATACATCCATGTTCTTAATCCTCAAATCAATCGCTTCTTCGAGACCCATAATAGAAGCTTCGTATTCGGCCTCGTTGTTTGTGCACTTGAATGTAAGTCTGGCAGTGAAAGGAATGTGGGTACCCTGAGGTGTTATGATGATTGCCCCAATTCCTTTTTCGTAATGATTGACAGCTCCGTCAAAGATTAGTCCCCATTGGGGACCTGGTTCTGGCGCTTCACTGGGTAGTGTCACACCCTAACTTTTGACCCTAAGATCCCCACCTTGTTCTTTGCATAGCATATTAGGTCGATCATTCGTGCATAACTAACCGCTTTACCTAGTTGTTGTCTGTTTGTTTCATTTATGAGTACAGGTGCTGCTGCAGAAGATCCAAGGTCCTGAGGGCTGTGTTGTGTGTGTGTTTGTGGAGGTTCTCTGGTCTTTGCAAGATGTGAGTAGGTTCCTGTGAGATTGTGCATTTTCCCTCTCTGGTCCCTAAGCCACCACCAAGCCTTTCTTTCTCAAGACTCCTCGGTTTCTTCCCCCACAGAGATTAATTCCTTATACCCTCTGATATGGAATTTGGTACCCTAAGGGTGGTCCCTAGTTGTGTGGCAAGATTATAATGCAGGATGGCATCTTCCCCCCTTTGTAAGCTCCTCAAGACTGGGATACTGTGTTGCTTTATGTTCTTAAATGATGGAAGGAGTTAGAAGTTTGGAATTCAAAGCGCAAATCCAGGTCCCTTATGTTTTGTTACAAGTTTACGAGATCAAGTTCGAAGAATTCTATATCCCTCCATTATCCATTTATCCCACTCGCTTTTATTTTTTACAAATTCCGAATAGTGTTGGAGGTCGGTGTTTCGCTTGAAGTAAATTCACTTCTTGTTTTGCTTTGTGCTAGATTTGGCTTTGGTGCCTCATTTAGTCCTTGCTTGGCATTAATGCACCTAGTAATTACATGTTCATTGCAAGGTCCTAAATCCTACATGGAAAAAGTAACGTTGGAATTTAAAACAGGCTGGTAGTGATTGAGCCATGCTTACGGAAGTTTCTTTTGAGGAATAAAGGCAAAGTCCCAAATGTAGTTATCTTAATAATAATCAACCGTAGATGTTCTGTCAAAGAAGGACAAGCTACTTAGAATTACATCGGATAATCATTATTAGAGTATTAATCTATTCTAACTCACACTCCACACGGGAGGATATTAAGCGCATATTGGAATTGCCACTTGCTGTTGACATCGAACAAAACTTTGTTTCTATTCTACTAAAGTTACATTTTCATGAGGCCCAAATAAATACTCCAAGGGAAGGGATTACATGTTTCAATTCTTAATTACATTGCGAAAACTTGGGAAATTTCTGAGCTTTTGAAATTACACCCATTGATGTGGTGATATTAGAATTTGCTCCAGGACTACGAAGCGATATCGAAGAGCTCCACAACATCTAGATAGGCTGACAACTTCATGATACGTGCTGCTGCCAACAAGTTTCGAATCAAGTTTCAAATCAGACCTGCACAATATAAGAAGGGCAAGTTAGTTCATATGTCCGCAATCGTAATAACTTCATAATGTTAGCAATCGCAGTTAAAGGCATTTCAAAATCACAGTCGACGATTCACGGATGTAAATAAATCAAAAACAGAGAGCATCCAGAAGAAAATCACCAAGGCTTACAATGAGAGGAAAGGATCCTCTGTTTCTTCCATGTACTCTCACGGCAAAGTGTAAGCATAAAGGTTGCCATGGTTAGTAGAAGCAACTCAGTTGAATTACGAACAGTTTCTGAAGACGAATGCTACGGTTACTATTGTCTATTCATACAACCAAACGTAATCAAATCTGTTCTCACAATAAAAAGGTTGTAAATAATTCAAATTAGAAGAAAGTATTAGTAGCAGGAATAAGCATAAAGGAAATAAAAGCTCTTACACGTTTCCAAAATTGAAAAAGGTGAGTTTCTAACAGCATTAGCCGGGCCAAGGACTTTGACGAGTCACACCGCGTCTCTGCCATTATAACACAACATAGCAGTCAATTAATTTCCACAGCTTAAGAAGTTGTCAAGCCAATTTCCACAAGAATGGTGAAGTTACATTTTTAAAGGGTTTCTAAAAACAACCAAGTTTTCCAGACAATTCAAAGTGGATCCACATCCAAATTTCCTCAGGTGTTTACATACAATCCATAGAACAAGGCATACAATGGAGTAGACATAAGAATGCTACTGTTGAAACAAAAACAAACTGAATAAGTGTTAGAAGTGAAGGGCATTGTTGAGATGATTCCAATTCAAGACACATGGCAAGGTTCTCATCAGTTTTTTAACTTTCTCTCACAATCCTGATGACATAGATATTACTAACACCTCTCACAAACAAAATTCCATAAGCATACTTTCAAGAAAACCTCCTAACCACATTGACAGTTTGCAGGTTGACAGGATTTTCAAAATAGCAAAACTTCTAAACTAACAGTCATTTTTAAACTCAGTTTGAAAGCTATCTATTTTCCAACATTAACAAACAGAAACATACCCATTCAAATTTAGTCTGCATCCTTATGAATATAAGTTGAGTTTGCGGAAGATTGCTTACTAAAGCTTCCTCCCTTTTTTGTTACCATCTTCCCCGTGTATGGATGATTCTGAAATTAAGGGTGGATTAGAATGAAGTCGAGGTAAGGAAGGAGGGAAGGAGGAACAAGTGTACAGTGAAGATAACATCTAAGGTCTTACCGTGTCATTGCGAAGGCCGGTAGTTCCACTATGCCTTAGTATGAACCACCACGTTTAGGCCTTAGAATAGTTAACCTAACAAACCAAAAGAGATCTTTATCAGCCATCACAATCAATTTGATTTTTGCCATAGCAGTCATAAACATAATAGCACAAAAATGGAAATCTGTTTATTACAAAATCAAGAGCAGATAGGAATGTAAATGCATATCCATGGGCACAAATACTATGATATCCGTATCCGCCCAGTTGGATAAATATGATGTCCATATCCGCCCCATATCCATGTGGATATCCGTTAAGCGGGTAATCTGCGGATTTTACGGTATCCGTGAATATTTACAGATATCCATGAATAATATTTTTATGAAAATTATTTTTTAAAAATATACTTTTAATTTCTTTTAAAGACACAAAAAATTATTATTATATAACATCCACACAATTCACTCTTAATTTAACAATGAAATTTCATCACATTAATTTTCTTCTTACTCACCAAAATATAATTAGATCCAAACATAATATCCATACATTTCATTTTAACCAAACAAATAAAAGATATTGTGATTGTGAGTTATGATGGAAGAGCGAACGACATAGGAGTAGGCAGAGAGACACTGGTTTGATAGAGGAATGACAACACTAGTTGGTTGGACTGTGAAATTGTTGAAGTGGGGTATGAAGTGTTGAAGAGTTTAAATATGAAATGGCTAATAGAATTTGAATGAAATGTGAAAGGTTTTCTTCAAAGATTTTTTTTTTTTAAAAAGAAAGAAATATAATAAGACTATTTATTTTAGAAGATGAAAAGATAAGGTATAATAAACTAATGATATTTAAATGATTTTTATACTTTATTAACGGATATGGATATTCACGGGTACGTATATCATTAAACCCATATCCATATCCATTAACAAACGGATATTTAAATATTTATTTATTTTATCCGTGGATATCCATTAAATTATCCACCCCATATCCGTGACGGATTTTATCCACGGATATCCGCGGTACGGATATTTTTTCCATCCCTAAGAGCAGACATCAGGTTTTCAATGCATGTGTCAAACATTTATGGAAAGTTTTCGAAATCCTTTCAATACAAATCAAACATATCAGCGTGAAAATGGTAGGGAATTCATCACAGTTAGACAGGATAAGCTGAAAATAGAATTCTCCCAAAACAGAATCAAGACAGTAATCCACAACATTCATTTTAGAATCGTTGCGTTAAATATCGCAAGGCATATAAATTGAATCACAGAGAACGCAGATGGACAACTTTTACACTAGAACACCATTCACAAAATCAGAGAAAACCATCACAGAGCAAACCATACACCAATACATCCAAACCTTGCAACTATTTCACATCAGTACAGAAAACCCACATCCAACCAATCACCAAATATCATACACAACCCTTCTTCAAATCACAACCAGAATTCAAAACCATACACAACTCGCAGGGGAGGTTCATAAACATACACTCACAGCATCAAACGAAAAATCTCAAGAGAAACGACACACACAAATGCAGAAAAGAAAAAGGGAATAGAAGACTCATCTTTAGAGGAGGTCCGGAGAAGATCGCATTTTCCATCGCCGTTTTACTTTTTCTTTCTTTTTCTGTTCGCAAATCTCCCTGTAATTGTAACTCTTTGAATATAGTAAATTGGGGTTGGGATTTTGTGGGATTTAGGGTAGTTAGGATCTTTGTTTGATCGTTCGAGAGAGATAGAGAGAATGGAGAGGAACCGAGTGCGCGGCGACGAGGTTTAAGGTTTCTCTGAAACCCATTTGAGAAGATAACGAGAGAGAGACGGAGAGGAGTGGTTCCTTTTTTCTATTTTGTTTTTGTTACCTTCGATCACATACACACACCCACACAACCTTATCGTACACCCTCCCGTCGTGTGCGTACGATCACGCTCTGATCACATCATAAGGTTGAGAGTTGAGGGTCTGTAGCGAGCGATTTTGGACGCGGTTCTTAAGCGCTGGTCGCTCTCTGCGGTTTAAGCTTTGACTACAGGTCGATTCATTTTTTATCCTATTGTGAGATGAATAAGGAAGGGAAATAGATGTCTCCAATTAACCCTGCTTGCATATTGAGTTTAAACAGCGGTCTGTTAGGTTACAGATGCTATCAATGTGGGGGGGCCTTTGTACTGGTTATTTGTATTTTCGCCAATACTGTTCCCTTTCTTTTTACCTGGGCAGAAGGTTTCTGGTGGGGAATAAGGATTAGGATATTAGGACTGGTGCTTTTGAATTACTGCTTTTGATTGACGAAGATATGGGATTTGGGTTTTTTGTTGATTGCGCTCGCTAAGATCTTTTCTTTCGATCTTATGCCTACGTATTCCCGTTTACCGAAACAGGGAAATCAGAGCGTTCGTAGTTCCTCCTATTCTATGGGAGGAAATTGGTTTTTGGTGTCTTGTTCAAAGCCCAAGACGTGAAGCGAAAGGTGGTTTGTATCTTGTTCAAAGCCCAAGATGTGAAGCTGAAAGGTCTATTTGTGTCTTGTTCAAAGCCCAAGACGTGAAGCTGAAAGACCTCGACTTTAGAGAGAATTTGTCATCTCTAAAGAGGGGAGAAGGAGAATTACTTTAACTGGGATACGCGGATCCGAGCAATGCCATAATTTCCGAAGAAAGGGTTTTAACCTGAAGGAGAAGACTTCAACTCAGTGTAGAGCAATGCCATCTTTCCTTAGGAATTTTTCATGCTAAAAGAGGGACATTGGCATGGATGTAGATGATCCAGAGGCTTGCCACTTACAGCGATTAGATGAAAGGACAGGAGTTATTGATGTTTGTGTACTGTGAACAAGGCACAACTTTGATGCTAAAAGGTCGATTGGATCAACCAGTGGTTTTCTTATACAAAGCCTAAGAGGAGGCTAATTTCCGCTAGGAAAATCATTATACAAAGCCTAAGAGGAGGCTATTTTGTGTCTCGTACAAAGCCCGAGAGAGAGGCTAAAAGTTTTGACCCAGTGGGGCATATCGTTATACAAAGCCTAAGAGGAGGCTAGCAAAGAGTTGACTCAGTTGGAGAATCTTTTATACTCAGTAAGAGAGTGTTTTTGTATCTCGTACAAAGCTCGAGAGAGAGGCGAAAAGGTTGTTTTGACTCCACTGACGAGAATTTTGGTATCTCGTACGAAGCCCGAGATGGAGGCTATTGTAACTGTTTCAGTTGAGTGACAGATCCAATATACTGATTTAAAAGAGAAAATCAGTTCTTATATGAGCAACACTGTACTCAGGGATTTGATTTGAGGATCAGGGATACTTCCTTCTCTTTGAGGAAACGGGAAATCCAAAGGGTATCGAGACTGTCCGAGTCTGCGGGTTTCCTTCCTATTTAACGAAGGGGTCACTTGAGAATGTCTTTGAGACTCAAGGAAATTAGATTGTCCGTGTCTAGAGTTTTATCTTTCGTACTATGCTTTGAGAAACAGTAGTAGACTCTATGAAAGGACTGTTCTATGAGGATGACTAGGTTCTGTTCCTATACCTCTAGGAGGTCGTCGGGACAATTTGTACGAAGCCCAAGAGGAGGCTGGGAACTTTTAAGAAGCCGACGGGTCCTTGTACGAAGCCCAAGAGGAGGCTATCATTCCCGAAGGAAGAGATCATTATACGAAGCCTAAGAGGAGGCTGTGAATACTTCTAAGAAGCCGTAGGGTCCTTGAATAATGCCCAAGAGGAGGCCGATGCTTTTAAGAAGCCCGTGGGTCTATCATCTCCTTTCCATTAGGAGAGATAACTCTTTTAAAGATGAAAACCACTGGTAAACGTGCGAGGTTTACTATCCAGCGACTTTTAGCTTTTAAAGAGGGTTCCTTAGTTAAGGTCCAAGATTATGACCGTAGTGGGTACCCAAACCCCGAGACATTCAAGGCAAGCTATCCACAAGGAATAGATCAAGTCAGGAAAGTTTGAGAATTTGGAAGAAACTCAAAGATGCCATTCACGGAGAATACATTCATCTTGGGGAGTAGAGCTTCTTGACGATTCCTAAGGAGGATAGCCGAAGAGAAGACTGTATCTGGTGCTCCTATTGGGGATCTAGGCGTCTATTTCTACGAATAAATGAAACGGCGTCACTTAGTTCTAGACGTAGTTTCCGGGGAAACTCGAAATATCTATACTATTATTACACAGTAGATATGAGTTTATGAAAGGAGACTTACAGTGAGCAACCCCACAATACAGTTTATAATATGAAAGCAGTAAATGAAAGCGATAACCACTTACTCGGTTGTAGTGCTTCCATGCTGTTTGGTTAGTTGTTCAACAAAGAAAGATTGAAAACAACAGTATATTCAAAATCAAAGGAGAAAGTGCTTTGAAAAAGAAAGATTTTGGGCTTACAGCTCAAGGAGAGGCCCAGGGTTTTATCAGTGAGCGCACTGTTTGACTTTGTACAGCGGGACATATACAAGTGACTGGGGCCCAAAAAGGTTTTCTGTACAAAGGGATGGGTCTTACACTCTCTCAAGAGGCCCAAAAAGGTTTAAAGAAAAGAGATGGGCTTATAACACGAGGGTAGGCCCAAATGATTTTTCGTTTAAAAATGGCGATCGCGCCGAGGTTTTCTTTTAACGCAGAGGGACTTATACAATAAGTGAGGCCCAAAATGTTTTTGGTTAAAAGGGGGATTGGGTCTTACACTCTATTAGAGGCCCAAAGTATTTTAAAGAAAAAGAAATGGGTCTTACTACTCGAGGGTAGGCCCAGATGGTTTTTATTTTTAAACGGGCGACGATCGCGCCGTTTACTTGTACAGAGGGACTTATACAATGAGTGAGGCCCAAAAAGTTTTGTACAAGGGGGGATGGGTCTTACACTCTCTCAAGAGGCCCAAAGTGTTTTGAAGAAAAATAAATGGGTCTTACTACTCGAGGTTAGGCCCAGATGATTTTTGAAAAGGCGACGATCGCGCCGTTTGTTTTTTGACGGTATCGGGACTTATACAATAAGTGAGGCCCAAAGATGATTTGGTCAAAAAAAAGGATTGGGTCTTACACTCTAATAGAGGCCCAAAGTGTTTTGAAAATGATTTATGAGGGTTGAATTAATCCAAAACCCTAATTTTTTTTCAAAATGTATTTAATTGAATAAAAATTCAGTTAAAATGATCAAAAATTATTTAACACATGGAAAACAAATTGTGATCTTGGATTAATGCTTCAAAAATTAAGTATTGACCTCTAAGCCGTGACAGCAAGTTCAGAGTGATTTTTGATTTGGAGGTGTTACAGATGAGTGGTGATGATCTGAACAGCTTCCCTACACCCTATGGATTGTGTTTGGATGGTTGGACTTGATTGAAATTGGCTGGATCATTTTGTGGTACCTCAGCTGCACCTTGTTTGAAAATTTGAGCAACCAGCTGGTGATTTCATGAAATTGATGTTTCAGAAGTTATGTGAGTGTTTGATCAGCTCATATGTGATGTATGTGAGGTGTGTGAGTGATTGGTTTGTGCAGAATTGCTCTCAAACTCAAAACCCGATAGCTACCTTGCTAAGAAAGGCAATTTTGCCAAGAGAAAGATATTTTGAGGAAAGCATTTGTTAGATGGCTTTGGTGTACTTAAACTGACCACAATTGAGCTCTATTTATAGTAGAGCAAGTTTGTTTTGCAAGGAATAGTGCATGGCAGCTGGTAAGTAGGTTTGGCCAATGTTGGCAAATGAAAATCCAAGTCTCCTCTAGCCATTGACTAGAGGTTAGGGCACAGAGCTTTGGTCCCCTTGGTCTTGGATAAGTCTTGACTGATTTCAGATGAGAATGGCTCAGTCCATGCCACCTTGATGGTTCCATTGAATGCCTCATTCCAAATTTGAAGTCTTGTCCCTATTTTGGCAACTCTAGGTTCAACATGCTATTTCTTGTTCCATGGACTTTGGAGGCTTGGCTCAGTGATTGTCCCCTTTAGATTCAATCCTATGAGGTGTCCAAGTGGATTGGAGCAATTGAAATTGGCTGATTTTGGCAAATCGAGCCAAAATGCAAATTCTGCCTTGCCTTGACAGATTTCAGCAAGGCAACTTGGCAATGTTGTATCTCATGGTGTAGGTTGAATTTGGCAATGTTCTTGGCCATTTTGGAAAGCTCTTACATGATACAACAACTGTTTGAACAAGTTTGGTTTTGATCTCTTTTGATTCCAAGTGAAAAATCCCCCTACATTTGGCAAAAAGTGAGGCAGAATCTGACTTAGTGAAAATTTCACTAAGTGTTGGAAAAAGTGACATTTTCACTTTTCAGCCACTTTGATCACTCCATAACTCAAAATCCTTAATGAATTGGAATGACTTGTAGTTGAAGTTTTTGTAGGTGATAATGAGGGCTACAAATCCATCTTTGGATGAGAAAAAATGGCCTTGTAGTTTAGGAGTTATGGTCCTCCAAAGTTGGTACCTTTGCCACTTTATTTTTAACTTAGAAAAATTTCTAAGTTTTATGGTTACCCCTTTTACAAGTTATCTCACTTTTCTTGATTTTTCTTGATGAATGATGATTCAAATCATACATTAACATCATTTTAGGGTTAAAAATCCATTTTGGTGAAAAATCTCAAAAAGTCAAAGTTGACTTTTGTGCACAGTTGACTTTTTATCAGATGAATTCCAAACTGTGCAATTCTTCAGGAAATCATGTCCTTGACCTAAATCAAACTTGATGGACATGTTCCATGGGTGTCATAGGGTATATTCAATCACGTATTAGGGTTTGGGAGCATGTCTTGGTCAAAAGTCAAAGTTACAGTTGACTTTTCCCTTAAAACCCTAATTGTGGTGCAGATGAAAATGAGACTTGTTGCTCAAGCTTCTTGGATCAATCCATTGTTCCAAATGGATCAATATGGTGTATTAGAGACCCTCAAATCATCTCTTGAGGTCTTGGCTCATGGTTTGTCCCAAAAGTCAACTTAGGGGTGAATTAGGTCAAGAAACCTTAATTCCTAATTTTTGATGAATGCATCCCCTGAGGCAAAATTGACTTGATGCATGGGTTCATGAGGTTCCATGAAGCATATTAGGTCATGTTTTGGATCATTGCCTTGTGCCCAAATGAAAATTTCCATCTGGAGGCCCTGGTCGACCAAAACCCTAATTTGGTGACACTGTTGATCTTGAGACTTGATCCACCTAGAAGGGAGCAGCCTTGTGCTTAATCCTTGAAGTGGGAGTCCTTTTTGATCCATTGTGGATGTTTAAGAGATTAGACAAGTTGAAGATCATGTCATTTCTTGATTGATCCTTTGTCTAAGCACTCAGAGAGGGCTTGAAACCCTAATTTTGATTGTATTGGATGCTCACCCATCTTTGGGGAGACTAATGAAGCATAAAGGTACATCCATATTGTGATGATGATTTTCACAATGATGGGAAATCTAAGTGGTCAAAATTTGGGGTATTACAGATGCCCCTATTTAATCTTCTTGGACCCGAAGGTATGAATGACGAAGGGATTCGGGCATTCGGGGTGCAAGAGGATTTAATATCGGAATATCTGAAATTTTGATGGTGGTTATGAATGGTAGCTTACGCATTCATCTTCTTTAGCTAAGCAATGATGCTTAGAAAAGGTAAACTTCCCCTCGATCCTGGTTTCCTACCAAGGAACTGGTCTCAGTCTCTTTTCGAAATAAACTTCCCCTCGATCCTGGTTTCCTACCAAGGAACTGGTCTTAGTTTCTGATTTAAACTTCCCCTCGATCCTGGTTTCTTACCAAGGAACTGGTCTCAGTCTCTGATTTAAACTTCCCCTCGATCCTGGTTTCTTACCAAGGAACTGGTCTTAGTTTCTGATTTAAACTTCCCCTCGATCCTGGTTTCCTACCAAGAACTGGTCTTAGTTTCTGATTTAAACTTCCCCTCGATCCTGGTTTCCTACCAAGAACTGGTCTTAGTTTCTTTTGTCAATAAACTTTCTTGACAAGGGACGCTATTCATAGCGGCTTTCCTCAAACTTCTCGTCGAATTTTCCTGGGGAGATGCCATTTGAGTGGAAAAAGTTTTGATGTCAGACTTGCTGGGGAACCCAGTCGTCTGAGTTGTAGAGTTGTACAAACTTCTATGTTGGAGACGCCATTTGTTTCTACTAGGGAAAACGAGTCTCTTGAGAGACTGTTTTCATTTGGGATCTTTCATCATACTTTTCTCGGGATCTTCCCTGAGAAACGCCATATGATGGGGTCCAATTTTGTGGGGCCGATGACCTTTTCATCAGCGGTCCTTTCGGAGCAAAACTGGCATGCTGCCGAATCTCTGATCACGAGGCTTTCTCTGTGGATTTTCCTTAATCCGAGAAAGTAAGGATATCATCTTCAATGGCGAAGAGTGATGTCTATTGAGAGTTTTCTCTGGCTTTTCAGAGGTTCAAGTTATCAAAGTGGCCAAGTGCCGACTCTGATCTAAAGATACACTGGTGGCGAGATTGTGCAGACGCAACACTTCCTGACGAGGAAAGAACTGACAAACTCGATTGAGAAAACTGTTTATCACTAGGGGACAAGACCGACTCAAGTGATAGTGATGCAATACGAAATGCGAACGCAAATAAAATGCATGAAGTATGTATGTATATGCTGACAAAACAGACGCGACATACAGACTAATGGATGAACACAATTGGATACTCGGCCATCGCGGGGCGAAGAAGTACCGTTGATTCAAAATAGCAATTCCACCTTGCTTAGGAGAGATAGTCCCGTTGGGAGCTATCTTGATCGGGCTTAAGAGATGAGAACTCGGCCGAGGATGTCAGACGAAACAAGGTCTCTGACACATTTGATCCCTTCATTCAGGCATACTGGCTTAGAAGGAGTACTTTGATTCTGCACTTTGAAGTTCGCTTACTTCGGGAGAAGCGATCGATGTTCTTCTGATGTTCAACAATCAAAAGAAATTGCCATCTTTATTTTAAAAGCAGAAAAATTTTTAACAAGTAAATTCATTTTTGTTTTATTTCAAGAATCGCTGATTAAGTTTAAACAACGTCGTTCTGTAAAGCGAAAACAAGCAAGAATTACAAACAAAAGAACAAGGGCTCAAATTTTATTGATAAGATGGAGATCAGCCAAACGCGTGATTCCAAAGAGTATATACAAAGTTAGAAAACGGTAATTTACAGGGAAAAGGGCTACGTTGAAACATAACGACCACTATCCTTCTACCAACTTTGAATTCGGGGCATCCTGAGCTTCTGTCGAAGATGACCTTTGACTGGAGATTTCCTCCGATAGATGATGTAACTACTGCTGAGGGACTTGCCTCTATTGAACATAGTAACTTGCCATTATCCCTAACTTTTGCCTGGACCGCCCTTTCGGGTTTTCAATCCACCGAGACGTTATTTTTTTTTTTTTTAGTTTAGGCGAAGTATTTCTTGACTACATCAACATTCGTGGGGTAGGCAAATTCCTCTCCGTCCATGGTTGTAAGTCTCAAGACGCCGCCTGAGAAAGCTTTCGTGACCACACAGGGGCCATCATAATTTGGGGTCCATTTGCCCCGAGAGTCAGTGAGAAATGATTGTATCTTCTTGAGCACGAGGTCTCCTTTTCTGAAGACACGAGGCCGAACCTTTTTGTCGAACGCCCTCTTCATTCTTTGTTGATACAACTGACCGTGGCATAGTGTCGTGATTCGCTTCTCTTCGATCAGGTTCAGGTCGTCGTGTCGACTTTGACACCATTCAGCTTCGGTGAGCTTAGCTTCCATCAATACCCTGATTGATGGGATCTCTACTTCTATGGGGAGAACTGCCTCCATGCCATATACTAGAGAGAAATGAGTATCCCCTGTTGAAGTGCGGACAGATGTGCGATAACCATGAAGAGCAAATGGTAGCATCTCGTGCCAATCTTTATAGGTTACAACCATTTTTTGAACGATCTTCTTGATGTTCTTGTTAGCCGCTTCTACCGCTCCGTTCATCTTGGGTCGGTAGGGAGATGAGTTATGGTGTTCGATCCTGAACTCTGCACACAACTCTTTCATCATCTTATTGTTCAAGTTAGATCCATTATCAGTAATGATCTCGCTTGGAACACCATAACGGCAGATGATATTGTTTTTGATAAATCGGACCACCACTTGTCGGGTTACATTGGCGAATGACGCTGCTTCGACCCACTTGGTGAAATAGTCAATGGCTACCAGGATGAACCGATGTTCGTTCAAAGCCTTGGGTTCAATCAAGCCAATTATGTCGATTCCCCATATGGAAAAAGGCCACGGGGAAGAGAGAACTTTGAGATGTGATGGCGGTACATGAATTTTGTCGGAGTATATCTGACACTTGTGACACCTCCTCATGTACTTGTAGCAGTCGGGTTCCATTGTCAACCAATAATACCCGGCCCTGAGAATTTTTCTCGCCATTGTGTGTCCGTTGGCATGAGTGCCAAAGGATCCTTCATGAATTTCTTTCATGAGCATGTCTGCTTCTGGTCTGTCAACGCATCGGAGCAAGACCATGTCAAAATTTTTCTTATAAAGAGTGTCACCGCTCAGGAAGAAGTTTCCAGCCAATCTTTTGAGGGTTTTCCTGTCTTTCCTGAGTGCCTCAGATGGGTACTCTTGTTTCTGAAGGAAGCATTTGATATCGTGATACCAAGGTCTGTCATCTATGACTGCTTCAATCGTGAAGACGTAAGCGGGCCGTTCAAGGCGCATGATGTCGATCTTAGATATGTCATTCCATCGACCTACACTAATCATGGAAGAGAGAGTGGCTAATGCATTAGCCATGTGATTCTCATCACGAGGGATGTGATGAAAGTCGACTCTGTTGAAGAAGGGTAACAACCTTCTTGCATAGTCTTTGTAAGGAATCAATCCTGATTGGTATGTGTTCCAATCTCCTTTTATCTGGTTAATAACCAGGGCTGAATCGCCGTATACGTCCAAGTTTTTGATCCTTAAATCAATCGCTTCTTCGAGACCCATGATACATGCTTCGTATTCGGCCTCGTTGTTCGTACATTTGAACGTAAGTCGAGCGGTGAAAGGAATGTGGGAACCCTGAGGGGTAACAATGATTGCCCCAATTCCGTTTCCATAATGATTAACTGCTCCGTCAAAGATGAGTCCCCACTGGGAACCTGGTTCTGGCCCTTCACTGGGTAGCGGTTCATCGCAATCTTTCATTTTTAGATACATGACATCTTCGTCTGGGAAGTCAAACCCGATTGATTCTTGATTGTCAATCGGTTGATGAGCCAAATGATTGGCTAAAATACTTCCTTTAACGGCTTTCTGAGCATGGTACTCTATGTCATATTCTGATAGTAACATCTGCCAACGGGCAATCCTTCCCGTGAGAGCAGGTTTTTCGAAAACGTACTTGATTGGATCCATTTCGGAGACCAACCAAGTAGTATGACGAATCATGTACTGGCGAAGACGTTTGGCTGCCCAAGCCAAAGCGCAACAAGTTTTCTCAAGCATTGTGTACCGAGTCTCGCAGTCGGTGAATTTCTTGCTTAGATAGTAAATGGCAGACTCTTTCCGTTTAGTTTCGTCTTGTTGGCCAAGTACACATCCCATTGAGTCCTCTAGGACTGTGAGGTAAATGATCAGTGGTCTTCCTTCCATTGGAGGTGATAGAATCGGAGGATTCAACAGATATTCCTTGATACTGTCGAAGGAGGTTTGGCAATCTTCTGACCAAACGCAATCCTGGTTCTTTTTGAGTAACTTGAAGATCGGCGCACATGTCGCGGTCATAAGGAATATGAATCTGGAGATGTAGTTCAAACGTCCCAGGAATCCTCTGACTTGTTTTTCAGTTTTTGGAGAAGGCATTTCTTGAATGGCCTTGACCTTGTCAGGATCAACTTCAATTCCTTTCTGGCTGACGATGAACCCTAGTAATTTCCCCGAACGGACACCGAAGGTGCACTAGTTAGGATTCAAGCAGAGCTTGAATTTTCTTAGACGTTCGAACAATTTTGACAGATGTTCAACGTGCTCATCCTCTGTTCTTGATTTTGCAATCAAATCATCGACGTATACCTCAATTTCTTTGTGTATCATGTCATGAAACAGAGTAGTCATGGCCCTTTGATAGGTTTCCCCGGCATTCTTCAAACCGAACGGCATTACCTTGTAACAAAAGGTACCCCATGGGGTAATGAACGAAGTTTTCTCCATGTCTTTCGGCGCCATTTTGATCTGGTTATAGCCCGAGAATCCATCCATGAAGGAGAATACTTTGAACTTTGTTGTGCTGTCAACCAGCATGTCAATGTGTGGTAAAGGAAAGTCGTCCTTTGGACTTGCCTTGTTTAGATCTCTGTAATCAACACACATTCTGACCTTTCCATCCTTTTTGGGAACGGGTACGGTGTTGGCTAACCATTGAGGATATTCAGATGTAGCGAGGAAACCCGCGTCGATCTGTTTCTGTACCTCCTCTTTGATTTTGATGGCCATGTCCGGGTGAGTCCGTCTCAACCTTTGCTTTACTGGCGGACATTCCGATCTCAACGGTAAGTGATGTTCCACGATGCTGGTATCCAACCCTGGCATATCCTGATAGGACCAAGCGAACACATCGGGGAATTCTTTGAGAAGCTTTATCAAACCCTCTTTGACAGTTGGACTGAGCAGTGCTCCGATCTTGATTTATTTTCTCTCTTTTTCTGAACCCAAGTTTACCGTTTCCAACGGTTCTTTGTGAGGTTCAATGGACCTTTCCTCTTGTCTGAGTAGTCGGGAGATCTCTTCTGGGATTTCGTTGTTATTTTCTTCTTTAGCCTCGAATACCGGGAACTCAAAGTTGGAAGAAGGCATCGGATCGTATGTTTCAACGGGGTATAAAACAAGCAATCTGCATGACGTGATGATTCGTGTTTAGAAGAGATAGAGAAAATGTAAGTGTGTGCAGTGTTTTGATTTTACTGCTTGTTTTTATTATTGAATGTTTTTTAGGATTACCATTTTCTGAAAAAGCAAAAAGAGAAAACAGCAATTAATGCGGAAATTACAGAACGACGTTATTTTATTATTGAACAAGTCGACTCTTGAAACTACAGCCCTATAAAACAAAACTCTGTCGCTTTGGGCAAAGCGAAGAGGGAAATTTACAGAAAACGAGCCCTATCAAAATATCTGTTTCACCTGGGCAGGGTGAAAGGTTTAAAGATGGCAATTACTTTGACTGATGAACGACCTTCGGAACCTCGACAGCAACCCATTAGCGGCAAACTCCTCGGTGAATCACAAAGTCTGGTACCTTCCTTGATTTGTCTTCAGAAATAACGCTGATTTCTGGTGGAGCAGGATCATTGGAATCTGTTTCCCAAGCAGAATTGTCGTAGGAGGATTCCTCTGTTGCACTTTGCATAGCATTGGTGCTCTCAGCTGTATCTCCCCATCCAGTTGACTGGATATCTTCGAGCCTGATACGAGAGCTTTCGGGAGCAGTGTACTTGACCATATAGTCGTATTTTCCACTCGGTTGTCCCAAAGTGTCCCAAACTTCTTTGGAACTGGAGAAGTCATCCCTCTCGATGACATTGACCTCGGGAAAAGCATAGTTGATGAATTCTAGTCCTGCAAACGTTGCGAATTCATTTTCATGTTGAGTAGTTTCTGAATGACCTGAGTGTTGATCCCATGACATGGCGGGGACACAGGTATTCTGTTCAATGACGCTCAGCTGAGTTTCATTACTCGGCTGACTTTCTTGCCCCAAGTCTCCTGGGTAAGGTTGCCACATTGGCAGACCATCCATCGGGCCATAGTAGTAGAGTCGAAGTTGTCTTTCATCAGAGTGTCTTCCTCTAATGAATTTGGCGGAGCACGGCATCCTTTCGCATCACAATCTCCATAGATCATTTCGACATCTGATCTTGGTATAAATCTCGGACTTTCTGTAGGAAAGCAAAAAGGCATAGGCACCTCTTCCTGAGACATATAGTCGTCCTTGTTAAGGTAGGACTTCCATTCTTCATCTGTGTCAGAGGGATCTTCCTCATTGATAGCATGAACTGTCTGAGACACTGGGTGAAGGAAACCTCCACTGTGGAAGAGATTTTGAAGGGGATGAAGACTTTCATCGCCGGCAGTTGTATGGGTGCAGGTTGCAGAAAAACCAAGACCCTTCTTTGTTTTATTGTCAATAGGGATGACAAGTCGTCCCCATCCTGTCGTATCGGTACTCTCGACCGCTTTGATAGCATCTTTGTATGAAGAAATTGAAGTTCCTTCTTCGGATTGATCGTTCTTGCTCACCGATAGTGCTTGGAACTGAGTTCCAATAACCTCCTCGGGTTCTACACAAGCAGATGATGATAGGTTACTCACAAGCAAGGCTTGTTCCCCACAAACTGTGACAAGTTGATCGTTCTTGACGAACTTTAGATTTTGGTGGAGGGTTGAAGTAACCGCTCCAGCCTGATGTATCCAAGGTCTTCCTAATAAACAACTGTATATTGCCCGGATGTCCATGACCTGGAAAGTGATTTGGAAAGTGTGAGGACCAATAGTTATGGGAAGATCAACTTCCCCGATAACTGTTTTTCTGGATCCGTCGAATGCTTTGACGACGACCTCGCTGACTCTCATCGGAGGGCCATTAAATGATAATTGCGTCAAAGTGGACTTCGGCATAACATTCAGGGCTGACCCTGTGTCTACCAGTACATTGGCTAAAGCATCGCCCTGGCAGTTAACTGTAATGTTGAGCGCCATGTTATGACGACGACCCTCTTCAGGTAATTCCTCATCACTAAATCCCAAATTATTGCAGGAAGTGATGTTAGAGACAATGCTATCGAACTGTCTGATTGTTACATCCTGTTCCACAAAGGCTTGCTCCAAGACTTTCTGTAGATCCTCTCTGTGTGCTTCTGAACTGAGTAACAGTGATAATACTGAGATCTTTGAAGGAGTCTGTAACAGTTAATCAACAATGTTATATTCACTCCTTTGGATGAGCTTAAGCATCTCATCTTTGTCTTTTGAAAAGTCGGGATTACCAGATTGACTGACTGGTGGATCAGGAATTTCCGCCTGAAGTTCCTTTTCTTTGTTGGATTCTCCAACCCCTCGGTTGAAGATTCGACCGCTCCGTGTTACACGACTGATGTCTGCAATATTCACGACGGAGGGTAATGGAATTTCCTTTCCATTCTCGATTATTGTTGCACCGTATTTGTAAGGGATTGCCTTAGCTGATTCATACGGTAGTGGCCCCGGTAGATAGATGACTATGGGAACCTTCTGATTTTTCTGACCATCATAAGTAACCTTGATTCGTTCCCGGTTGGGAACTCTAGATTTGTCAAGTAGAGGGATGATGGCAAAAACATCCCTGGTCCTGTGATGACCAGAGATCGTGACAACATCCTCAACTTGCTCGGCAAGGTAGTTCGGCGACCAAATGATGGGTCCAGAACCCGGATATGGACGAATTTCTCCATGATCGATCTAACCCTGAAGAGCTGCTCTCACAAGGTAACACCCTTGGTTACTTTCTGCACAGACGCTACAACGGTCATAATTGTGTGGTGGCACCTGGCCACGCCCACTTTGAATACAATGTAACCTCACTAGGTTATCTTCCATTGATCGGACATCCTGACTTTGACGACGAGTAGGATTCCTGTGATTGATACTAATCTGCTGAGTATCTTCATCCATGTAGATTGGCATCCACCAATGATTTAATAAGTGCTGAAGTGCCTCCTGGACAAGGGTACAACCTCGATCGTTTTCGCAACCCGCTTTACAGCTTTGATAATCGTGTGATATTAAGAATCCGAGTCGGACCTGCTCAGCATGTAACTCTACCAGATTGGTATTCATCACGCGAATGTCAAATATCTGAACCATGTTGATTTGATAGGAGTTCCTATCATGGTAGTCCTGGATCCATCCAAGATCCATCTGACGCTGGAGGGCCTCTTGTATGAAAAAGCATCCCTGTTTGTTTACCGAGCAAATCAGACAGGAACTGTAATCGTGCCACGGCAGATTATGATACTAGCTTTGCCTTGAGTGCATCGCCACCAAGTTGACATTCATCGCACGGATGTCGTGGTTTTGAATGATGTTAGAATTCGTGTAGACCATGTTAACTCGACGAACTCGGTGCTCTTGGATCCATCCGAGATCCATCTGTTCCTGTAGAGCTGCTTGCACTACAGAACACCCCCGGTTGTCTTTAGAGCAGATATCACACTGGTGATAATTATGAGGTGGCACATGGCCATATCCACTCTGTCTACAATGCATCTTGACCAGATTGGTCCCCAATAAGAGTACATCGTGAATTTGATAGACATTGTTAGTCTCTTTCTCAATCAGATTGACTGCAGCTTTCTCGTGTTGAGGCAGCGGGTTCGTAAGAACATTAGGATTCGTATATTTGAAAGATAAGAGCCCGCTCCTAACAAACTTTTGCACGTCGTATTTGAAATTGAGACAAGTCTTAATGTTATGCCCTGAACCTCCTTGATGATAAGGGCATGTTTGATCCACCTTAAACCAGAAAGGCGGATTTTTCGGAACTGAAAGGGGAGACTTAGTCTGGATGTGCCCCTTGGCTAGCAGTAACGGAAACAGTTCTGCGTACGTTACAGGTATAGGATCAAATCCTGGTGGCCGTGTTGTACGGTTGTTGTTATATGGAGGACGAGCCTGCTGAAGAGGCTGTTGTGTCCTTTGTTGGTCAGGTTGGCTCTGCGCAACCTGAGGTTGATACATAGGAACAGGCGCGGGGCCGATAGCAGGAGTAACAGCTGCTACTGGCTGATAACGTTGCCTTTGCTTTCCAAGAGAGATATTCCTAATATCTTGCTCTTTTTTCTTAGGGAGAGCCCTACCGTATTTTTTTGTACCGCTCGTCGATCTAGTGTCTTTTACCAAACATCCTTCTCGGACGGCTTCCTCAAGACGTACACCCATGCCGACCATTTCGGTAAGTTCACTGGGTGCACTGGCAATCATTCGGTCATAGTAAAATGAGCTTAAGGTATTTAAGAAGATTTTTGTCATCTCTTTTTCCTCAAGAGGTGGACAAATTTGAGCGGCAATTTCACGCCACCTTTGAGCATACTCCTTAAAGGTTTCCTTGTCCTTTTGTGACATTGATCTGAGTTAATCTCTGTCGGGTGCCATGTCCAAATTGTATTTGTATTGTTGGACGAAGGCAGTACCAAGATCTCTGAAAGTGCTGATCGTAGTACGGATTAAACCCATGTACCATTTTAAGGCAGCACCGGTTAAACTATCTTGAAAGTAATGAATCAGCAGGTCCTGATTCTCCGTCTGGGCTGACATCCGCCGAGCGTACATCACCAGATGGATCTGAGGGCAAGAGTTACCCTTGTATTTTTCAAAGTCGGGCACTTGGAACTTGTGCGGGACTTTTACATTTGGGACCAAGCAGAGGTCTGCGGCATCCTTTCCAAATAGATCCTGACCGCGAATGGCTTGCAGCTCTTTCTGCATTTCCAGGAACTGTTCCTGGAATTCCTCCATTTTGTCAAACATAGTTTCCTTCTTACTAGAAGGTGTCTGTGGAATCTGTCCTTCTGGGACAGTGTGCACCACAGGGGGTGGTACCGTGACTACGGCAGTAAGTCTTGGCGCCTCCCGAAGTTTGTAACCTTCAGGAGTCTTGAGTATGCCCCTGGCATTTTCGCTTTCCCGAAGTTTGTAACCTTCAGGCCCAGTGGCTTCTGTTGCGATTCCCTGATCTTCATTGATCGGCGGAACATATCCTTCCGGGATATAGTTAACAGGCATGCCCCAAGGACGATATTTCGGCATTTGATACCTAGGATCATACTTTTCTATGATGGGCGTTGAGGTGATCTCTGAGATCACAGTTCTTTGTAGCTGAGCTTCTGCCATGGCTTGCATGTCGTTACGAAGCTTTCTCATATCCTCTCTCAGAGTGTCGATCTCTTCTTTCAACTCTCTGTTTTCTTCCTCAAGATCATCCATCTTTTTCTGACGATTGGCCCGAGTATTATACGAATGACACAGTTTGACTCTAGAATCGAGACACAAACGTGAGATTCGTAGGGAAGAAGAATACGCGATGTGAGAATGATGAATGCAATGATTATATTAATTGTTTTTAGGTTTAATTAAAATAAACTTCGACAATTAGATCGCAAATATCAAACAGTGGGGAAACCCCTTTTTATTGAATTCCAAAGGATTACAGAAATGGAAATACAGTAGATTACAAAGTGCAGAAACAGAAACCTAAACTAATGGGTCCCGAGTCCTCTTTTTTGACCGGGGCGCTTGGGCCATTGTCGGGTTGTCATTCCTTTACAAAGTGAAAGGAGTGAGCAAATTCCTTTGGTCATCTTGATTCTCTACAGCATGCCGCTCCAAAATTTCAATCAGAGCATCTTTCTCTTTTAGTAATTGCTGTATTTGGATACACTCTACGTCGAGGGTGCGGTACTTGTTCTTCCAAGATCTTCTTTCCTTTTGAACTTTGTTGAGAGTAACCTGAAGCCTTTCAGTTTCCGTCATGAAGTACATGACAGATTCCCTCGGTGGAAGAATTCCGTAACGAGGATAAGGCATCTTTAGCTTGAGAGCTCTGGTTTATACCCAATGGAGATAAGGCTCCACCGAGACACAGTCCGGTTTTCCCAGAGACTCTCGTTCTTTCTTATGAACATGTTTCCAAGCTTGCACTATTTCCATCTTTAGTGCTCTGTCATTTTCTCCTTCTTTGAAGAAAAGACCTTCCAGATGAACACCCAGTGGGATGTGTCTCATCGGGTATCCAAATTGACGAAGAACTAATATCGGATGATAGTTGATTCCTCCCTTAGTTCCTATGAGGGGCACGCTGGGGAAGTTTCCACAACGATCAATGATTCTGATTCCCTCAAAAATCCTATTACACCAATCTATATCAGAGTTGGTGAGGGACATGATCTTCTGCGACCAACGTAAGGCACTCTTGCAATCCCAAAAAGCAGCAGACTTAGGCAAGTGGGAGATGAACCATTTATAAAGCAGAGGTACATAACATGTGATCTCCCCTCCACTGTACAAATTTCCCAAGTGTACAGAATGATACGCATCTGCGAGCAAAGTCGACACAGGGTTTCCAATGAGAAAAACCTTAATGGAGTTAATATCGACGAAGTTATTGATGTTGGGAAACAAAAATAATCCGTAGGTGAGCAAGATAAAGATGCTTTCAAAAGCAGTCATGTTCCCTATACTAGCAAAGTACAGAGCTTTCTTGGTCAGGAACTGGGCTGGCAAACCTTGGATGCCACCCTTAGTGGTTATGTGAGTCCTGACCTCAGACTCGTCCAAATGAATTGCTCTTGCAATGATCTGATTCTTTGGAATTTCTTCCAGTCCAGAAAATGGAGCTCGATCTGTAATGTGTAGATCAATCAAATGAGAATACTCCTCCAGCGTTGGTGATAGCTGGTAATCCGGGAATGTGAAACAGTGATAAACCGGATCGTAGAATTGAATGAGCACGTCCATGATCCCCTTAATCACATGGACTCTTAACAGTGGTAGCAAACCACCGTGCTTGGCTCTGAAAGCCTCTGGGTTAACGATCATCCTCGCTAACCTTCTCAAATCCCCTAGTTTTGGAACCTTGAAGGTATACTGGTGAGTTCTCCTTCTACCGAAATCCATTAATGCAATCTTTTTCTCTGATATTTGCAATCACAGTCTTAGTTTAATTTGAAAAACAGAGAGACTAGAAGAGAAATTTTTTGAATGTAATAATGTTTTATTAAATGAATGCATGAATGCAGCACACAAAAACATAGAAAAAACATGGGGTCAAAGGGTCGTTGTCATGAAGTCAAGGCTCTACCCATCCCCAAAGGTTTATACTAGGGTGATTTTTGTACCTGTACTCATTATCATCAGCTCCTCCCAGGAAAGCAAAACAACAAGCGGATCGCCAGCGAGTTGTGTGCAATCTTAGAGTAAGTTCCATTCACCGAGAATAGATCACCAGCCTCAAATGAGGGTAGTATCGCGTAACAGCTATTTCCGATAGCTTCCGCACTACGAAAGGGTTTGGCTTTTCTAGGTGTATACTCAATCTTTCCACATACGACATCACCCGCATTCCCATTAGCAGAAAAATAAACACGTATAGAAATTAGGAAAAGCAGTATATGTATTTGTCCTAATCATCCTAGACTTATAAAGCTACGATTCTTAAGTTCCTGACAGAAATGGGTTCCCCGGCGGAAGCCCCAATCTGTGGTTCCCTGCCTAAGAGATGGACCAGCATAGGTCAATCTTTCTCCTCAGCAGAGTTCCCATTTTCTGTGGAAAACGGGGATGATGCCCTGAGGCAGAAAAGGAGACTCCCCAGCAGAGTCGCCATTTTACAAGGAAAATAGACAGAAAGAAAAACAAGGGCCCCACGGTGGGCGCCACTTTTCTGTAGCGAGCGATTTTGGACGCGGTTCTTAAGCGCTGGCCGCTCTCTGTGGTTTGAGCTTTGACTACAGGTCGATTCATTTTTTATCCTATTGTGAGCTGAATAAGGAAGGGAAATAGATGTCTCCAATTAACCCTGCTTGCATATTGAGTTTAAACAGTGGTCTGTTAGGTTACGGATGCTATCAATGTGGGGGGGCCTTTGTACTGGTTATTTGTATTTTCGCCAATACTGTTCTCTTTCTTTTTACCTGGGCAGAAGGTTTCTGGCGGGGAATAAGGATTAGGATATTAGGACTGGTGCTTTTGAATTACTGCTTTTGATTGACGAAGATATGGGATTTGGGTTTTTTGTTGATTGCGCTCGCTAAGATCTTTTCTTTCGATCTTATGCCTACGTATTCCCGTTTACCGAAACAGGGAAATCAGAGCGTTCGTAGAATAGGAGGAAATTGGTTTTTGGTGTCCTGTTCAAAGCCCAAGACGTGAAGCGAAAGGTGGTTTGTATCTTGTTCAAAGCCCAAGATGTGAAGCTGAAAGGTCTATTTGTGTCTTGTTCAAAGCCCAAGACGTGAAGCTGAAAGACCTCGACTTTAGAGAGAATTTGTCATCTCTAAAGAGGGGAGAAGGAGAATTACTTTAACTGGGATACGCGGATCCGAGCAATGCCATAATTTCCGAAGAAAGGGTTTTAACCTGAAGGAGAAGACTTCAACTCAGTGTAGAGCAATGCCATCTTTCCTTAGGAATTTCTCATGCTAAAAGAGGGACATTGGCATGGATGTAGATGATCCAGAGGCTTGCCACTTACAGCGATTAGATGAAAGGAAAGGAGTTGTTGATGTTTGTGTACTGTGAACAAGGCACAGCTTTGATGCTAAAAGGTCGATTGGATCAACCAGTGGTTTTCTTATACAAAGCCTAAGAGGAGGCTAATTTCCGCTAGGAAAATCATTATACAAAGCCTAAGAGGAGGCTATTTTGTGTCTCGTACAAAGCCCGAGAGAGAGGCTAAAAGTTTTTGACCCAGTGGGGCATATCATTATACAAAGCCTAAGAGGAGGTTAGCAAAGAGTTGACTCAGTTGGAGAATCTTTTATACTCAGTAAGAGAGTGTTTTTGTATCTCGTACAAAGCCCGAGAGAGAGGCGAAAAGGTTGTTTTGACTCCACTGGGGAGAATTTTGGTATCTCGTACGAAGCCCGAGATGGAGGCTATTGTAACTGTTTCAGTTGAATGACAGATCCAATATACTGATTTAAAAGAGAAAATCAGTTCTTATACGAGCAACACTGTACTCATGGATTTGATTTGAGGATCAGGGATACTTCCTTCTCTTTGAGGAAACGGGAAATCCAAAGGGTATCGAGACTGTCCGAGTCTGCGGGTTTCCTTCCTATTTAACGAAGGGGTCACTTGAGAATGTCTTTGAGACTCAAGGAAAATAGATTGTCCGTGTCTAGAGTTTTATCTTTCGTACTATGCTTTGAGAAACAGTAGTAGACTCTATGAAAGGACTGTTCTATGAGGATGACTAGGTTCTGTTCCTATACCTCTAGGAGGTCGTCGGGACAATTTGTACGAAGCCCAAGAGGAGGCTGGGAACTTTTAAGAAGTCGACGGGTCCTTGTACGAAGCCCAAGAGGAGGCTATCATTCCCGAAGGAAGAGATCATTATACGAAGCCTAAGAGGAGGCTGTGAATACTTCTAAGAAGCCGTAGGGTCCTTGAATAATGCCCAAGAGGAGGCCGATGCTTTTAAGAAGCCCGTGGGTCTATCATCTCCTTTCCATTAGGAGAGATAACTCTTTTAAAGATGAAAACCACTGGTAAACGTGCGAGGTTTACTATCCAGCGACTTTTAGCTTTTAAAGAGGGTTCCTTAGTTAAGGTCCAAGATTATGACCGTAGTGGGTACCCAAACCCCGAGACATTAAAGGCAAGCTATCCACAAGGAATAGATCAAGTCAGGAAAGTTTGAGAATTTGGAAGAAACTCAAAGATGCCATTCACGGAGAATACATTCATCTTGGGGAGTAGAGCTTCTTGACGATTCCTAAGGAGGACAGCCGAAGAGAAGACTGTATCTGGTGCTCCTATTGGGGATCTAGGCGTCTATTTCTACGAATAAATGAAACGGCGTCACTTAGTTCTAGACGTAGTTGCCGGGGAAACTCTAAATAACTATACTATTATTACACAGTAGATATGAGTTTATGAAAGGAGACTTACAGTGAGCAGCCCCACAATACAGTTTATAATATGAAAGCAATAAATGAAAGTGATAACCACTTACTCGGTTGTAGTGCTTCCATGCTGTTTGGTTAGTTGTTCAACAAAGAAAGATTGAAAACAACAGTATATTCAAAATCAAAGGAGAAAGTGCTTTGAAAAAGAATGATTTGGGGATTACAGCTGAAGGAGAGGCCCAGGATTTTATCAGTGAGCGCATTGTTTGACTTTGTACAGCGGGACTTATACAAGTGACTGGGGCCCAAAAAGGTTTTATGTACAAAGGGATGGGTCTTACACTCTCTCAAGAGGCCCAAAAAGGTTTAAAGAAAAGAGAGGGGCTTATAACACGAGGGTAGGCCCAAATGATTTTTCGTTTAAAAATGGCGATCGCGCCGAGGTTTTCTTTAACGCAGAGGGACTTATACAATAAGTGAGGCCCAAAATGTTTTTGGTTAAAAGGGGGATTGGGTCTTACACTCTATTAGAGGCCCAAAGTGTTTTAAAGAAAAAGAAATGGGTCTTACTACTCGAGGGTAGGCCCAGATGGTTTTTATTTTTAAACGGGCGACGATCGCGCCGTTTACTTGTACAGAGGGACTTATACAATCAGTGAGGTCCAAAAAGTTTTGTACAAGGGGGGATGGGTCTTACACTCTCTCAAGAGGCCCAAAGTGTTTTGAAGAAAAATAAATGGGTCTTACTACTCGAGGGTAGGCCCAGATGATTTTTGAAAAGGCGACGATCGCGCCGTTTGTTTTTTGACGGTATCGGGACTTATACAATAAGTGAGGCCCAAAGATGATTTGGTCAAAAAAAAAGGATTGGTTCTTACACTCTAATAGAGGCCCAAAGTGTTTTGAAAATGATTTATGAGGGTTGAATTAATCCAAAACCCTAATTTGTTTACAAAATGTATTTAATTGAATAAAAATTCAATTAAAATGATCAAAAATTGTTTAACACATGGAAAACAAATTGTGATCTTGGATTAATGCTTCAAAAATTAAGTATTGACCTCCAAGCCGTGACAGCAAGTTCAGAGTGATTTTTGATTTGGAGGTGTTACAGATGAGTGTTGATGATCTGAACAGCTTCCCTACACCCTATGGATTGTGTTTGGATGGTTGGACTTGATTGAAATTGGCTGGATCATTTTGTGGTACCTCAGCTGTACCTTGTTTGAAAATTTGAGCAACCAGCTGGTGATTTCATGAAATTGATGTTTCAGAAGTTATGTGAGTGTTTGATCAGCTCATATGTGATGTATGTGAGGTGTGTGAGTGATTGGTTTGTGCAGAATTGCTCTCAAACTCAAAACCCGATAGCTACCTTGCTAAGAAAGGCAATTTTGCCAAGAGAAAGAGATTTTGAGAAAAGCATCTGTTAGATGGCTTTGGTGTACTTAAACTGACCACAATTGAGCTCTATTTATAGTAGAGCAAGTTTGTTTTGCAAGGAATAGTGCATGGCAGCTGGTAAGTAGGTTTGGCCAATGTTGGCAAATGAAAATCCAAGTCTCCTCTAGCCATTGACTAGAGGTTAGGGCACAGAGCTTTGGTCCCCTTGGTCTTGGATAAGTCTTGACTGATTTCAGATGAGAATGGCTCAGTCCATGCCACCTTGATGGTTCCATTGAATGCCTCATTCCAAATTTGAAGTCTTGTCCCTATTTTGGCAACTCTAGGTTCAACATGCTATTTCTTGTTCCATGGACTTTGGAGGCTTGGCTCAGTGATTGTCCCCTTTAGATTCAATCCTATGAGGTGTCCAAGTGGATTGGAGCAATTGAAATTGGCTGATTTTGGCAAATCGAGCCAAAATGCAAATTCTGCCTTGCCTTGACAGATTTCAGCAAGGCAACTTGGCAATGTTGTATCTCATGGTGTAGGTTGAATTTGGCAATGTTCTTGGCCATTTTGGAAAGCTCTTACATGATACAACAACTGTTTGAACAAGTTTGGTTTTGATCTCTTTTGATTCCAAGTGAAAAATCCCCCTACATTTGGCAAAAAGTGAGGCAGAATCTGACTTAGTGAAAATTTCACTAAGTGTTGGAAAAAGTGACATTTTCACTTTTCAGCCACTTTGATCACTCCATAACTCAAAATCCTTAATGAATTGGAATGACTTGTAGTTGAAGTTTTTGTAGGTGATAATGAGGGCTACAAATCCATCTTTGGATGAGAAAAAATGGCCTTGTAGTTTAGGAGTTATGGTCCTCCAAAGTTGGTACCTTTGCCACTTTATTTTTAACTTAGAAAAATTTCTAAGTTTTATGGTTACCCCTTTTACAAGTTATCTCACTTTTCTTGATTTTTCTTGATGAATGATGATTCAAATCATACATTAACATCATTTTAGGGTTAAAAATCCATTTTGGTGAAAAATCTCAAAAAGTCAAAGTTGACTTTTGTGCACAGTTGACTTTTTATCAGATGAATTCCAAACTGTGCAATTCTTCAGGAAATCATGTCCTTGACCTAAATCAAACTTGATGGACATGTTCCATGGGTGTCATAGGGTATATTCAATCATGTATTAGGGTTTGGGAGCATGTCTTGGTCAAAAGTCAAAGTTACAGTTGACTTTTCCCTTAAAACCCTAATTGTGGTGCAGATGAAAATGAGACTTGTTGCTCAAGCTTCTTGGATCAATCCATTGTTCAAAATGGATCAATATGGTGTATTAGAGACCCTCAAATCATCTCTTGAGGTCTTGGCTCATGGTTTGTCCCAAAAGTCAACTTAGGGGTGAATTAGGTCAAGAAACCCTAATTCCTGATTTTTGATGAATGCATCCCCTGAGGCAAAATTGACTTGATGCATGGGTTCATGAGGTTCCATGAAGCATATTAGGTCATGTTTTGGATCATTGCCTTGTGCCCAGATGAAATTTTCCATCTGGGGCCCTGGTCGACCAAAACCCTAATTTGGTGACACTGTCGATCTTGAGACTTGATCCACCTAGAAGGGAGCAGCCTTGTGCTTAATCCTTGAAGTGGGAGTCCTTTTTGATCCATTGTGGATGTTTAAGAGATTAGACAAGTTGAAGATCATGTCATTTCTTGATTGATTCTTTGTCTAAGCACTCAGAGAGGGCTTGAAACCCTAATTTTGATTGTATTGGATGCTCACCCATCTTTGGGGAGACTAATGAAGCATAAAGGTACATCCATATTGTGATGATGATTTTCACAATGATGGGAAATCTAAGTGGTCAAAATTTGGGGTATTACAGGGTCTACGGTGGACCCTCTCTCCCTCTGCGAACATAGGATCCCTTTGTTGATATGATAAATCTGATTTTTTTATAATTAATTTAACCTTAATTTCTTTTTTCTATATAATTAAAATCTGTTTGTAACTGATTCTTAAAATAATAAGTATTTAGAGCTTTTTTTCTTTAAATAACCTTTTTAATAAAAATATAACTTCTTTTAAAATATCAATCCTTTTAATAAAATATAATTATAAATTAAAAAATTTTTGTTAAAACCTTTTTAAATTAGTAAAATCCTTTTTTTTTCAATAATTAAATTTTTTATTAAAATACTAAAAAATTAAAATCTTCTTTTTAATAAGAAACTCTTTTAATAACTTTTTCTTTTTTAAACTAAAAAAATAATAATAAGAAGAACTTTTTAATAATTATTAAAAACTCTTTTTATTAATAAGAAAAACTTTATTAACTTTTAATATAACTTTAAGACTAAAAATAATAATAATAATTTTTAAAACCTTTTTTTTAATAAGAAACTTTTAACTTCTTAAAATTAATAATTAATCTTTAATATAATAAATAAAAATGAAATAAACTCTTAATTTCCCCTTAAGTTTAATCAAAGCTCTTTTTCTTAATAAACCTCCCCGTTAGAATCCCTCACGTTTGAGTGTATGCCTATGCATTCTTTTATTCATCTTGTTTATGATTGATGATATGTCTTGTTATTGCTTATCTTGATGTATGCTTGTTATTACTTTAAAACCTTTCAAAAACATAAAAAAATCCTCGATCCAACGTCAAGCCCATTTTCTATCCATGTAAGTCGATTGCCTTTAGGCATCGCATTCAACCTTTTTGGTCACCATACACTATACTAGCTCACCTTTTTGCTAGTACGCATAATTAATCTAAGTTAATCATCCCCTCCAAAGGAAAGGTACCCTAATATTGACTCAAATGTCATAGGACTAACTCTTATAACCCTTGGCCTTAGGATTTGGAGTCTTCGTACTCCACGTCTCTCTATAGACACTTAGAACCTTAGCCTTAGGATTGGAGTATTCCGTACTCCAAGTAAATGTTTCTCCATGAACATTTGCAAGCCTACCCCTCTTAAACCAACTTACAACTTTAGAGTCACCGCACTCTATGTAAGGTTTTGCCCAAGACTTTACCCCCCCCCCCCCCCTTGGAACCTTGACCCCGTCAAGAAGTTCCTCTTCTCAGAACTACGCATTACTCTGATTCTATTCCCCTTGGGATACGTAGGCATAAGGTGCGATACCTTGTCGAGTATACTTAGATACTAACCCCTAGGGTTTCAACCTTTAGCATAGCACCCTTAGTAAGCGAGTAAGAGATAACATAAATATTAACAAGAGGTTCCCGTAGAGTACTACGGACGTTTAGGATGCTAATATCTTCCCTAGGCGTAACCAACCCCCGAACCTTAGATCTTTAGGTTTTTTTTCGACCTTGAACCTTTCCTTTGGACAAATCAAAGTCGGTGGCTAAATAAAAGAAATGTAATCCTAGTTAACCAATAACTATGGTATCCAATTCTCACTGCGACAGGTAGCGGTTCATCGCAATCTTTCATTTTCAAATACATGACATCTTCGTCTGGGAAGTCAAACCCGACTAATTCTTGATCGTCAATCGGTTGATGAGCCAAATGATCGGCTAAAATACTTCCCTTAACGGCTTTCTGAGCGTGGTACTCAATGTCATATTCCAACAACAACATCTGCCAACGGGCAATTCTTCCCGTGAGAGCAGGTTTTTCAAAGATATACTTGATTGGATCCATTTCTGAGATTAACCAAGTAGTGTGACGAATCATGTACTGGCAAAGACGTTTGGCTGTCCAAGCCAAAGCGCGGCAAGATTTCTCAAGCATAGTGTACCGAGTCTCGCAGTCGGTGAATTTCTTGCTCAAATAGTAGATGGCAGACTCTTTTCTTTTTGTTTCGTCTTGTTGACCAAGCACACAACCCATTGAGTCCTCTAGGATTGTTAGGTAGATGATCAGTGGTCTTTCTTCCACTGGAGGTGATCGAATCGGTGGGTTCAACAGGTATTCCTTAATACTGTCGAAGGCGGTTTGGCAGTCCTCTGTCTAAACGCAGTCCTGATTCTTTTTGAGTAATTTGAAAATTGGCGCACATGTTGCGGTCATGAGGAATATGAATCTGGAGATGTAGTTCAAACGTCCCAGGAATCCTCTTACTTATTTTTCAGTTTTCGGAGAAGGCATTTCTTGAATGGCCTTGACCTTGTCAGGATCAACCTCAATTCCTTTTTGGCTGACAATGAACCCTAAAAGTTTCCCTGAACGGACACCAAAGGTGCACTTGTTGGGATTCAAGCAGAGTTTGTACTTTCTCAACCGCTTGAATAGTTTTGACAGGTGGGTCACATGCTCCTCTTCTGTTCTAGATTTAGCAATCATTTCATCGATATATACCTCGATTTTCTTACGTATCATGTCATGAAACAGAGTAGTCATGGCCATTTGATAGGTTGCCCTGGCGTTCTTAAAACCGAACGACATTACCTTGTAACAAAAGGTACCCCATGGGGTAATGAATGAAGTTTTCTCCACGGCTTTCGGCGCCATTTTGATTTGATTATAGCCAGAGAATCCATCCATGAAGGAGAAAACTTTGAACTTTGTTGTACTGTCAACTAACATGTCAATGTGCGGCAAAGGAAAGTCGTCCTTTGGAATGGCTTTGTTCAGATCTCTGTAATCCACACACATTCTGATCTTTCAGTCCTTTTTCAGAACGGGCACGATGTTGGCTAACCATTGAGGATATTCTGACGTGGCGAGGAAACCCGCGTCAATCTATTTTTGTACCTCCTCTTTGATTTTGACGACCATGTCTGGGTGAGTCCATCTCAACCTCTGTTTTACTAGCGGACATTCGGATTTCAATGGTAAATAATGTTCCACAATGCTGGTATCCAACCCTGGCATGTCCTGGTAGGACCAAGCAAACACATAGGGAAATTCTCTGAGAAGCTTTGTCAAACTCTCTTTGGCAGTTGGACTGAGCAGTGCCCCAATCCTGGTTTCTTTTCTCTCTTTTTCTGAACCCACGTTGATCGTTTCCAATGGCTCTTTATGAGGTTCAATGGACCTTTCCTCTTGTCAGAGTAATCAGGAGATCTCTTCTGGAATTTCGTTGTCAACTTCTTCTTCAGCCCCAAATACCGGGAACTCAAAGTCGGGAGAAGGCATCGGATCGTATGTTTCAACCGGGTTTAAAACAAGAAATCTGCATGACGTGATGATTTGTGTTTAGAAGAGATAGAGAAAATGCAAGTGTGTGCAGTGTATTTTTTTTTTAAAAACTGCTTGTTTATTTTGAATTGTTTTTTAGGATTACCATTTTCTGAGAAAAGCGAAAAGAGAAAACAACAATTAATGCGGAGATCACATAACGACGTTATTTTATTTATGAACAAGTCGATTCTTGAAACTACAGCCCTATAAATCAGAGCTCTGTCACTTTGGGCGAAGCTAAGAGGGATATTTACAGAAAACGAGCCCTATCAAAACATCTGTTTCACCTGGGCAGGGTGAAAGGTTAAGATAAAGACGGCAATTACTTTGACTTATGAAAAATCCTCGGAACATGGACAGCAACCCATTGGCGGCGAACTCCTCAGTGAATCACATAGTCTGGTACCTTCCTTGATTTGTCTTCAGAAATAACGTTGATTTCTGGTGGAGCAGGATCATTGGAATCTGTCTCCCAGGCAGAGTTGCCATAGGAGGATTCCTCAGTTGTATTTTGCATAGTATTTGTGCTCTCAGGTATATCTCCCCATCCAGTTGGATGGATATCTTCGAACCTGATACGAGAGCTTTCGAGAGCGGTGTACTTGACCATGAAGTCAAATTTTCCACTTGGTTGTCCTAAGGTGTCCCACACTTCTTTGGAACTGGATGAGTCATCTCTTTCGATGACGTTGACCTCGGGAAAAGCATAGTTGATGAATTCTAGTCCGGCAAACTTTGTGAATTCATCGTCGTGCTGGATAGGTTCTGAATACCCTGAGTGTTGATCCCATGACATGGTGGGGACGCATGTATTCTTTTCAATGACGCTCAACTGATTTTCATTGTTCGGCTAATTTTCTTGCCCCAAGTCTCCTGGGTACGGCTGCCAGATAGGCAGGCCATCCATTGGGCCATAATAGTCGTGGTCAAAGTTGTCCTTCATCAGAGTGTCCTCCTCTAATGAGTTTGGTGGAGCACGGCATCCTTCCGTATCACAATCTCCGTATATCATTTCGACATCTAACCTTGGTATAAATCTCAGACTCTGTGCGGGATAGCAAAAGGGCGTAGGCACCTCTTCCTGAGACATATAACCGTCCTCGTTGAGATAGGACTTTCATTCCTCATCCGTATCGGAGGGATCTCCCTCGTTGATGGTATGGACTGCATGAGGCACTGGGTGAAGGAAACCTCCACTGTGAAAGAAGTCCTGAATAGGATGAAGACTTTCATCATTAGCAGCTGACTGGGTGCAGGTTGCAGAAAAACCAAGACCCTTCTTTGTTTTATTATCAGTAGGAATGACAAGTTGTCCCCATCCTTTTGCATTGTTATTCTCGATCACTGCGAGAGCATCTCTGTATGAGGAAATCGAGGTTCCTTTCTCTGATTGATTCTCATTGCTCACCAAAAGTGCTTGGAACTGAGCCCCAACAACCTCCTCGGGTTCTACACAAGTAGATAATGACAGGTTACTCATGATCAAGGCTTGTTCTCCATAGGCCGTGACGAGTTGATTATTCTTGACGAACTTCGGTTTCTGGTGCAGTGTCGAAGTGACTGCCCCAACCTGGTGTTTCCAAGGTCTTCCTAATAAACAGTTGTACGCTTCCCGGACGTCCATGACCTGGAAAGTGATTAGGAAAGTGTGAGGACCGATAGTTATGGGAAGGTCTACTTCGCCGATAACTGCTTTCCGAGACCCGTCAAATGCTTTGACGATCACCTCACTGCCCCTCATCGGGGACCCTTTTAATGATAGTCGCATTAAAGTGGACTTCGGCATAACATTGATGGCTGATCCTGTGTCTACCAGTACACTGGCTAAAGCATCGTCCTGACAGTTAACTGTGATATTGAGCGCCATGTTGTGACTTTTGTCCCCCTCTGGCAAATCCTCATCACTGAATCCTAAGTTGTTGCAGGAAGTGATGTTAGAGATGATGCTATCGAACTGTCGTATTGACACATCCTGTTCCACAAAGGCCTGCTCTAAGACTTTCTGTAGATCCTCTCTGTGGGCTTTAGAACTGAGTAAAAGTGATAGCACTGAGATCTTTGAAGGGGTTTGTAATAGCTGATCAACAATGTTGTATTCAATCCTTTGGATGAGCTTCAGCATCTCATCATCGTCCTTTGAAAGGTCGGGATTACTGGATTGACCGACTGGTGGATCAGGAGCTTCTGTCGGAAGTTCCTTTTCTTTGTTAGGTTCTCCAACTCCTCGGTTGAAGATTCGACCGCTCCGTGTTACTCGACTGATGTCTGCAATATTCACAACGGAGGGTAATGGAATTTCCTTCCCATTCTCAATTATTGTTGCACCGTATTTGTAAGGGATCACCTTAGCTGATTCATACGGTAACGGTCCCGGTAGATAGATAACTACAGGAGCCTTTTGATTTTTATGACTATCGTAAGTAACTTCAATTAGTTCCTGGCTAAGAACCTTTAATTCGTCCGGTAGAGGGATGATGGTAAAAACATCCTTGTTTTGTTGATGATTATAAATTACAACCATATCTTTGATTTGATCAGCGAAGTAGTCTGGCGTCCAGTTGATTGGCTCGGAACTCGGACACAGGTGAATCTCTTTACGATCCAACTGACCTTGAAGGGCTGCCCGCACAAGGTAGCATCCTTGGTTATTCTCCGAGCAGACTCTACAACGTTCATAGTTGTGTGGTGGCACCTGGCCACACCCGCTTTGAATGCAGTGCAACCTTACCAGGTTTGTTTCCATAGATCAGACATCCTGACTTTGACGCTGAGTAGGGTTTCCATTAAGCACACTAATTTGTTGCGTGTCTTCATCCAAATAGATTGGAAGCCACCAGTGGTTTAATAAGTGTTGTAAAGTTCTCTGAATGAGAGCACACCCTTAGTTACTCTCACAACATCCTTTACAGCTCAGATAATCATGTGAAGTGAGAAAACCGAGTTGGACCTGCCTGGCATGTAACTCCACCAAGCTGGTATTCATCAGACGAATATCAAAGATTTGAATCATGTTGATCTGATAAGGATTTCTATCATGGTAGACCTAGATCCATCCAAGATCCATCTGACGCTGGAGGGCGTCTTGTACAAAAGAGCATCCCTGTTTGTTACCGAGCAAGTCAGATAGGAATTATAATCGTGTCGCGACAGATTATGATGCTGGTTTTTCCTTGAGTGCATGGCCACCAAGTTGACATTCATTGCACGGATGTCGTGGTTCTGAATGATATAGGTCATGTTGACTCCACGAACTCGATGCTCTTGTATCCATCCGAGATCCAATTGTTCCTGTAGAGCTGCTTGCACCACATAACATCCTTGATTGTTTTTAGAGCAGATATCACACTGGTGATAATTATGAGGTGGCACATGGCCATATCTGCTCTGTCTACAATGCATCTTGACCAAGTTGGCTCTTAACAAGAGTACATCATGAATTTGATAGGTGTTGTTAGACTCTCCCTCTATCAAATTGATTGCAGCTTTCTCATGTTGAGGCAACGGGTTTGTGAGAACATTAGGATTCGTATCCTTGAAAGATAAGACCCCGCTCCTAACAAGATTTTGTACGTCGGATTTGAAACTGAGACAGTTTTCTATGTTATGCCCTGGTCCTCCTTGATGGTAAGGACACGTCTGATCCGTTTTGAACCAAAAAGGCAGATTTTCCGGTACTGTAAGAGGAGACTTAGTTTGGACATGCCCCTTGGCCAATAATAATGGAAACAGTTCTGCGTACAACATGGGTATAGGGTCAAACCCTGGTGGTCGCGTTGTACGGTTGTTGTTGTACGGAGGACGAGTCTGCTGAAGAGACTGTTGTGTCCTTTGCTGAAGTTGCTGTTGATTAAGTTGGATCTAAGCAACCTGAGGTTGATACGTAGGAACAGACGTGGGATTGATAGTAGGAGTTACAGCTGCTACTGGTTAATATCATCGCCTTTTCTTTTCGAGAGAGATATTCCCGATATCTTGCTCTTTTTTCTTAGGGAGAGCACTACCGTATCGTTTTGTACTACTTGATGATCCAACGTCTTTAATCAAACGTCCTTCCCGAACCGCTTCCTCAAGAGGAACTCCCATGCCCACCATCTCGGTGAAGTCACTGGGCGCACTGGCGACCATTCTGTCGTAGTAAAATGAGCCCAAGGTCTTTAAGAAGATCTTTGTCATCTCTTTTTCCTCAAGAGGTGGATAAATCTGGGCGGCAATTTCACGGCATCTCTGAGCGTACTCCTTAAAGGTTTCCTTGTCCTTTTGTGACATTGATCTGAGTTGATCTCTGTCCGGTGCCATGTCCAAATTGTATTTATATTATTGAACGAAAGCAGCGCCAAGATCTCTGAACGTGCCGGTCGTAGCGCGGTTTAAACCCATGTACCATTTTAATGCGGCACCGGTTAAACTATCCTGAAAGTAGTGAATTAGTAGCTCCTGGTTCTTTGTCTGAGCTGACATTCGCCGAGCGTACATCACTAAATGACTTTGAGGGCAAGAGTTACCCTTGTACTTTTCAAAGTCGGGCATTTGGAACTTGTGTGGAACTTATACATTGGGGACCAAGCAGAGGTCTGCGGCGTCCTTTCCAAATATATCTTGACCGCGAAGGGCCTGGAGTTCTTTCTGCATCTCCAAGAATTGTTCCTGGAGTTCATTCATTCTATCGATCATGCTGTCGTTTCCACCAAAAGGTGTCTATGGAATCTGTCCTTCCGGGACAGTGTGTACCACGGGCGGTGATATAGTCATTATGGCTGAGACTCTCGGTGCCTCCCGAAGTTTGTAACCTTCAGGAGTTGTTGTCATGCCCATAGCATCTTCGCTTTCTCGAAGTTTGTAACCTTCAAGCCCAGCGACTTCTGCTGCGGTTCCTTGATCCTCAGTGATCGGCGAAATATATCCTTCCAGGATATAGTTAATAGGCATGCCCCAGGGACGATCTTTCGGCATTTTGTACCTAGGATCATACTTCTCCACTATGGGCGTAGATGTGATCTCCGAGATCACAGTCCTTTGTTGTTGCATTTGAGCTTCTACTAGAGCTTGCATGTCGTTATGAAGCTTTCTAAGATCCTCTTTCAGAGTGTCGATCTCTTCTCTCAACTCTCTATTCTCTTCCTCGAGATCATCCATCTTTTTCTGACGATTGGCCCGCGTATTGTACGAATGAGACAGTTTGACTCTAGAATCGAGACGCAAACGTGAGATTCGTAGGTAAGAAGAATGCGTTTATGAGAATGGTGAATGCAATGATTATTAATTATTTTTGTTTATTCAAAGTAAACTTGACAATTGGATTGTAAATATCAAACAGTGGGGAAATCCCGTTTTATTGAATTCAAAGGATTACGGAAATGGAAATACAGTAGATTACAAAGTGCTGAAAAAGGAAATCTAAACTAATGGATCCTGAGTCCTCTCTGAAGAGAGCTCAGGTGCTGGTTCGGGTGCTTTCCTTTTCTTTGCCAAGTGAAAGGAGCGAGCAAACTCCTTTGGTCATCCTGATTTTCTACAGCATGCAGCTCTAAAATCTCAATCAGAGCATCTTTTTCTCTTAATAGTTGTTGTATTTTCTTACATTCCACATTGAGAATATGGTACTTGTTTCTCCAAGACATCTTCTCCTGTTGAACTTTGCTGAGAGTAACCTGAAGTTTTTCCGTCTCAGGCATGAAATAAAGGGCAGAGTCCCTTAATGGAAGAACTTCCTGATGAGGGCAAGGCATCCTAGTGGAGATACGGCTCCACCGAGCCACAGTCTGGTTTTCCTAAAGACTCTCGTCCTTTCCTGTGAACGTGTTTCCAAGCGTGCACTATTTCTGTCTTTAGTGCCCTGTCATTTTCTCCTTCCTTGAAGAAAAGACCTTCCAGATGAGCATTGCGCGGGACATGCCTCATTGGGTATCCAAATTGACGACGAACTAACACTAGATGATAGTTGATTCCCCCCTTAGTTCCTATAATGGGCACATTTGGGAAAATTCCACAACGGTCAATGATTCTGATCCCGTCGTAGATTCGATTGTACCAATTGATGTCAGAGTTGGTAAGAGACATGATTCTCTGCGACCAACGTAAAGTATTTTTTTGATCCCAAAATGCAGCAGACTTAGGCAAATGGAAAGTTAACTATTTATAAGGCAAGGGTACACAGCACGTGATCATTCCTCCGCTGTATAAATTCCTTAAATGTACCGAATGATACGCATCTGCGAGTAAGGTCGGTACGGGGTTTCCGATCAGGAAAATCTTAATGGCGTTGATATCTACAAAGTTATCGATGTTGGGAAACAAAAATAACCCGTAGGTGAGCAAAACAAAGATGCTCTCGAAAGTGGCCACGTTCCCTATACTAGTATAGGGCCTTCTTTATCAAGAATTAGGCTGGCAAACCCTGGATGCCACCCTTAGTGGTCATGTGAGTCCTGACTTCTGACTCGTCCAAATAAATTGCTCTTGCAATGGTCTGATCCTTTGGAATTTCTTCCAGTCCAGAAAAGGGAGCTTGATCAGTAATATGTAAATCAGTCAGGTGAGAATACTCCTCCAGCGTTGGTGCAAGCTGATAATCCGGGAATGTGAAACAGTGATAGACCGGATCGTAGAACTGGATTAGTGTGGACAGGATTCCTTCAATTACATGGACCCTTAATAGACACAACAGTCCTCCATACTTGGCTCTGAAAGCCTCGTGGTTGGTGATCATTCTCGCCAAACCTCTTAAATCCTCTAACTTTGGAACCTTGAAGGTGTACTTATGAGTTTTCCTTCTACCGAAATCCATTAGCGCAATCTCCTTTCTCTGATATTTGCAATCATTGTCTTAGTTTAATTTGAAAAAGAGAGACTACAAGAGAAGATTTTTTTTTTTTGGTTTTAATGTTTTTTAAATGAATGCATGAATGCAGCACACAAAAACATAGAAACAACATGGGGTCAAAGGGTCGGTGTCATGAAGTCAAGGCTCTACCCCCCCCCCCCCCCAAAGGTCTATACTGGTGATTTTTTGTACCTGTCCGCAAAATCATTGACCCCTTTTGGGATAACAACAGCAAGCGGATCGCCAGCGAGCTGATGTATCCTAGAGCAATCTCAGATGAGGCTAGTATCGCATGACAACTATTTCCGATAGCTTCCGCATTACAAAATGGCTTAAGTCTACTAAAAACCTCAGCTTCTCAGATAACCCCGTCGACCATACTACTTTCAACAACCAAAGTCGTATAGGCAATGTATCTGCAAAGGGAGTCTCCACTGAGTTTGATGGTCGATCGGGGACTCTTAACTGGGATTCACTCCCCGCAAGATTACCCGCATTACCATCACCTATCTTAGGTGTATACTCAATCTTTCCACATGCGGCATCACACGCATTCCTATTAGAAAAATAAACACAGATATCAATTAGGAAAAGCAGTATATATATTTGTCTTAATCATCCTAGACCTCTAGTCTTATGGTCCTATACAGACAATGACTCCCTAGCAGAGTCGCAATTTTTGTGACATTTCAAGAACTCTGGGCTTTCTACCGTAAGGATTGTAGGAAAGAGAAGATGGGCCCCACGGTGGGCGCCATTTTTTCCTGTGGCACTTTCTTAAGGTTTCTACCTAAGAGATGGGAAGAGAACAAGGTCTCGCGCTCCCCAGTGAAGTCGCCATTTTTCTGTAGCGTGAATTTTTGTGTGGTTGCGAAGCACTATCGCTTTGGGGTACTACAGTTCGATTCATTTTTTATCCTGTTAAGCTTATTAAGGAAGGGAAATAGATGTCTCCAATTAACCCTGCTTGCATACTGAGTTTAAACAGGCGACGATTGGTTTACATATGCTATTAAGATTGTGGGTCTCTCTTAGGTTATTTTGTTAAAAAAAATAGATTGCCTGGACTATTTGTGAGGTAAGATGTTAATGTGTTTAGATTTGAGGCTTTTGGGTTGATTTGGTGGAGATACTGGGTTTTGGGTTTTTGATTAGTATGCTCTCTAAGATTTTTCCAATCTTATGCCTACGTATTCCCGTTTAACGAAACAGGGAAATCAGAGCGATCGTAGCTCCTCCTATTCTATGGGAGGAAAAAAAGGTTGTTTTGGTGTCTTGTTCAAAGCCCAAGATGTGAAGCTAAATGTGGTTTGTATCTTGTTCAAAGCCCAAGATGTGAAGCTAAATGTGGTTTGTATCTTGTTCAAAGCCCAAGATGTGAAGCTGAAGGGTCTATTTGTATCTTGTTCGAAGCCCAAGATGTGAAGCTAAATGGTTTATTGATGAGAGAGAATTTGTCATCTCTAAAAGGGGATATTTGGTATGTTTGTCACAACTGTTTGGTGACTGATTATAAAGGAGAATTACTTTAACTGGGATATGTGAGTCCAGCAATGCCATAATTTCCTTTATAGGGGATTTTTAACCTGAAGGAGAAGACTTTAACTCAGTTTAGAGCAATGCCATCTTTCCTTAGGAATTTCTCATACTAAAAGAGGGACATTGGCGTGGATGTAAATAATCCAGAGGCTTGCCGCTTACAGTAATTAGATGAAGGAAAAGGAGTTGTTGATGTTTGTATACTGTGAGCAAGGCACAGATTTTGATGCTAAAAGGTTGATTGACTCAACCAGGGTTTTCTTATACTAAGCCTAAGAGGAGGCTATTGACCCAAAAAGAGGGTGTTTTTATGTGTCTCGTACGAAGCCCGAGAGAGAGGCTAAAAGGGGTTGACTCAACAGGAGAGTGCTAACAAGTGACTGACTCAACAAGAGAGTGCTTTTATATATGCCTTGTACGAAGCCCACGACGGAGGCTAAAAGGTTTTGACTCCACATGAGGGTCTTTTATACTCAACAAGAGAGTGATTTTGTATCTTGTACGAAGCTCGAGATGGAGGCTGAGAGGGAAGTGACTCAACCAGAGAGTCTTTTATACTCAACAAGAGAGTGATTTTTATCTCGTACGAAGCCTGAGATAGAGGCTAAACAGGTTTGACCCAACAAGAGAGTCTTTTATTCTCAACAAGAGAGTGTGAAAAGGTTATCTCCGCTGGGGAGAATCATTGTACAAAGCCCAAGAGGAGGCTATTGTGCTGGTGACTGTTTCAGTTTAGTGACAGGTCCAGTATGTTGGATAAAAGAGAAAATCAGTTCTTATAAAGGGAACGATTAAAGGTATTGTTGTGCTTTGGAATTGATCAAAGGATCATGGTTATTTCCTGTTCTTTAAGGAAATGGAAAATCCAAAGGGTATTGAGACTGTCCAAGTCTACTGGTGTTTTGAGAAATCGATTCTCAGGTAGTGAATGATCTTTGTATGATGCCCAAGAGAAGGCTGGTATGTTAAGGGATGAAGGTCAACCCATTAACAGGTCTGACACTTGACTCAGAAAGACAGCTCTAGCAAATTAATGACTAGGTTCTATTCCTATACCTGTAGAGGTCTCTGGGTCCTTGTACTAAGCCCAAGAGAAGGCATGAGAGCTTTTAAGAAGTCGAAGGGTCCTTGTACAATGCCTAAGAGAAGGCGGGGATGTTTTTAAGAAGCCTGTGGGTCCCCAAACCCCGAGAAGTTCAAGACATGCCATTCACCGAGAATAGATCAAGCCAGGAAAGTCTTAGAATTTGGAAGAAACTCATGAGATGCTATTCACGGAGAAAAGATCATCCCTGGGGAGTAGAGTCTCTTTGACGATTTCTAAGAGTGACAGTCTGAGAAAGGGTTCACCGAAAATGCTGCCTTTCACGTCTCCATATTGCTTAACCCCAAGAGGAGGGAAGACTGTGTCTGGTAATCCTATGGGGATCTAGTTTTGTTTGTATTTAAGAGTGACCAACAGGGTTTTACCTAGTGCTAGACGTAGTTGCCGGGGAAAACTCTAAATAACTATACTAGTATTACACAGTGGATATTTGACAAGTATATAAATGTTTGTGAAAGAAGACTTACAGTGAGCAGACCCACAATACAGTTATATATATGAAAGCGGATAAAGAAAGCGGGTAAACACTTACTCGGTTGTAGAGCTTCCATGTTGTTTGGTTAGTTTGTTCAACAAAAAAATCTTTGATAACAATATTATATTCAAAATCAAAGGAGAAAGTGCTTTGAAAAGGTTGTTGGGGCTTACAGCTCAAGGAGAGGCCCAAGGATTTATCAGTGATTGCACTGTTATTTGAAATTGTACAGGGACTTATACAAGTGACTGAGACCCAAAAAGGTTTTCCGTACAAAGGGATGGGTCTTACACTCTCTCAAGAGGCCCAAAGGTGTTTAAAGAAAAAGAATGGGGCTTATAACACGAGGGTAGGCCCAGATGATTTGTTTTTTGAATTGGCGATCGCGCCGAGATTTCTTTAACATATTGGGTCTTATACAATGCATTGAGACCCAAAAAGTTTTGGTTAAAAAAGAGGTTGGGTCTTACACTCTATTAGAGGCCCAATGATTTATTTTTGTACAAGTGGCGGGGCTTACAGCTCAAGGAGAGGCCCAGATGATTTTGCTAAAAAAGGTGACGATCGCGTCGTTGTTTTTGAAAATACAGTGGAACTTATACAATGACTGAGGCCCAAAAAGTGGTGTATTTACAATGGGGATAGGTCTTACACTCTAATAGAAGCCCATGAGTGTTTGAAAATGATTTGCGAGGGTGAAAATCAAAGAAACCCTAGTTTTGTTTTCCTTTAAAAGTAAATATTTAAAGAAAATCAAATAAAACGATAAAAATACCAAATAAATTTGAATAAACCATTGTGATTTTTGTTTAAGGTTTGAAAAAAATGAGGTTTTAATCACAAGATGAATTAAACTCATTTGTTTTTGATTTTCAAAGTAAATATTCACTTTTAAATGTTTAAAAACAATTAAAAAGGAATTTATTCACAAAAATACTAATTATATTAAATAACTAATATAAATTTGATTTTTTTGCAGAATAAAATATTTCAACATTTTTGTGATTTTTTACAAAAAGAACCAATAAAAAATAATTAAAATTGAGAGAGTTATTAATTTTTCAAATCATTAAAAATAATAAGAAAAATAATAAAAAGTGGAAAAATAGCAAAAAGAGGATCTGGGGCGAGGGAGATTTGAACCCCAGACCTCTTGTGTATAGGGCGCGCGCCTTACCATTGGGATGGTGATACATCCATTGATTAAAATACAACCACAAATATACAAGGCTTGCCTTGTTTTTGGCCTGGCCTAAGGCAAGGCAAGGCAAGATTTTGATTGAAAACGTTAAGGCCATAACTTTCTCATTTCTCCATGGATTGGGACAAAATTTAGGTCTATCCTGCCTAGAATTTCACAAGGAATCCAATGGTGGTGGTGTTTTTTTCAGATCATGCTCCTATTGAAAAACCCGATAGTGGTTTTGAAATAGGCCATGATTTGCATTTTCTGTGCCATCTCTTAGTACAAGCATGAATTACATGATAAATTGGTGCAAACACAACACATATAACATGTATAAGAGATGAATGATCAGTGGACATTAAAAGAAAGCATGATTCAAAGAATCCAAGTTGTGATGCTTACCTCTTTTTGGAGCTTTTGTGCAATCTCTCAAGGGATTTATTCCAGAAATGATTTGATGCTTTGAACAACCTCAAATGATCCCTTAGAAGCTTTCAGGATGGTTGGAATCAGCTGGAAACCTCAGGAACAAGTTTGAGCTCTTTCTTGCAAAAGGGGCAGAAGTGGCCAAAATAGCAACTCTCTCAAATGGTGTTCTAGATGGGGGGAACCATTTGGGACAATTCAATGATGATATTTGGAGTGTTTTTGAGGTTTTATCTGGTTTGGAAAGTGACTGAATCAAGACATGGCTTGAAAAATGCACAAAAGTCATATTTTTGAGGTTTTGAGAGGTGACTTTGTGATTTTGGTGTTACAGGTCACTTGTGAGAGTTTGGACAGCTTAGATATGACATATTGGATGTGTTTGGATCATGAGCTATGGTGGAATTGCTTTCTAACTCAAAAACTCAGAGTTACCCTGCTAAAGAAGGTATTTTTGCCTAGAGAAAGAGATTTTGAGGAAAGCAAGTGTTGTAGTGCTTTGTGTAACGCCCCAGTTTTAGTATTTTTATTTAATCAAGTCGTTTTGATTATTTTATTATTATATTATTTTATTTCTGACTTTTATCTGAAAATATGTTATTTTTAGTCGTGATTATATTTGTCGCGTTTTGGGAACGTTTGCGAGATATTTGAGTGTGGGGGGTATTTTGGTCTTTTCATTTATTTTTCCTAAGTTAGTATGAATAGAAATAGAAAGAGAGAAAAATAGTAAGAAGAGAAGAAAAAAGAGGAGAAGAGAAAGAGAAGAGGAAAAAGGAGAAAAAGAGAGAAATCTTGGAAATCAAGAGAATCGATCAACCGACTTTTCTAAACACGATTAAATCGGGTAAGGGTGTGAAACTCGGTTATCTTATCATTGTGTATGATTATGTATGTGTGTGTGCATGTTGTCTTGCCTTTTTCCATAGTTTTTCGGTTATAGGTCGAAAACGCGTAAACGAGTAGAAATCGATGTTTTCACGGACGAAAATCGATATAAATTGTTTTGTATGATCTCACTATGTTTAGGAACCTTTGCTAATAATTGTTTTGCTGCTGGAAGTGATTTGGGTGGAAAAAATGGATTTTTGGGGTTTGAAAACGAAGCAGAATTTTTCTGCATCTGGTGTAAAGTGCTGGGCGGTTCTCTGATTTCGCCGGGCGGTTCGTTATTTCGCCGGGCGGTTTTGAGAGGTGCAGCCTTGTCAAGATTCTGACTCTATTGAGTTATTTAGGGAGAATTGGTGACGCCTCTGCTTCGCTGGGCGAAGTAGCGGCGAAGGGCAAGTGCCGGGCGGTTTATGGGTTTCGCCGGGCGGTTTTTAGGGTGTTTCACATTTTTATTTTCTTTTTAATTCCATAACTTTTGATCTGATTATCCGTTTTGTGCGTTCTTTATATCGTTGGAAAGTTTATGAAATGTTCTTTCTTGTAAAAATGATTTTGAGATTGTTGGCCGATTAATTTATGTCGGGAATTTGAAATAGTGTTGTTTTGTCGACTTTTGCCGTTTTAATCATGTGAATTGATGTGTATTGTATAAGGTGCTATCTCTATGAATGTTGTATGACTTGTGTACTGTGGTGAGATGAAAATGCATGAAATACATGTTGTGATGATGAATTGTGGCCTAAGGGCACGTAAATGCAATGTGTTGTATTTGATGATATATGCATGATTATGGATGTGTATATGTGTGCATTTTAAATGTCATGAGTCATTGTATGCCAAGCATCATGATATGCATTCTTGTGACGTCCTGAGTGACAGATTAATTCCAGAGGGAATCTGCTATAACATCGTGAGCCTTCAAAATAAGAGGTATGAATCGCCTTAAAGATAAGAGGACCGAAAGCGATGGTTATAGACGATCGTGTGCCCATGTGGGGTGTGAGCGATCGGGTCGTGTGCCCGTGTGGGGTGTGAGCGATCCATAAACGTCGTATGCCCGTGTGGGGTGTGAGCGACGGGGAACATCGTATGCCCGACGGGGAGTTACAGTGATGTAACGAGCGATGGTTCCAGCAGAGTTCCTGAGTGAACTAGTGATGAGAAATGTTGGAAGTCGGTACCGCATATGCATTGCATAGAGTCGTTGTGTCGGTCTCTGTGTATTTGCATAAATCATGGGTTAATTATGTATGGGATTGTGAATGGGCTTGATGGGATGGAATATGTATAATTGTATTGATGATGAGTGTATTGTGTATGACTCATGTGTAGTGGTATTGGATACCTGAGAATTGTACTGTGTTGTGTTGTATTTGATTGTGGTGCATTTGTGGTGAGAATATTTTACTTGTGCATTTCTGTGTTAATATATAATTATATGCAACGGTATTATGATTTTGTTTCTCACCCTTCTGCTGTTTTATAATGCTCTATGAGGCATTGCAGATTAGAGTTGCTGGAGGTCTTTTTGTGAAGCTTAGGTCTTCATTCTTTTGTCGGTCGGCTCTGATATATGACACCGGGTAGTCGGGGTGATCGAGTGTGATTATTTTTTATTTATGTATATGTATCTTTTGGATTGTACATGTATGATTGTATATGACACATACACTTTTATGATATATATATATATATGAGATTCAGTACAAATTTTCCGCTTTTATTCTGTATTTGAATTGTGGGTGTATTACTACCTGGATTGTTGCATATCTTTATGAGCAGGTGTTGAATGTTTGTTTCAAACTGATGTGACCCCCTCGGTCTATGCCGTGAATTTGTAAATATACTCTGATGAAAATTTGAATTTTATTTATCGCTTTAATAGCTTGGGTGTATAGATTGGGGGTGTTGCACTTTAGTGTACTCAAACTGAACACAATTGAGCTCTATTTATAGTAGAGCAAGTTTGTTTTGGCTGCAATAGTGAATGGCAACTGCATCAGAGGTTTGGCCAATGTTGATCAATGAGAATCCAAGTCTCCTCTAGCCATTGACTAGAGGTTAAGGCACAGGCTGCTGGTTCCCTTGGTCTTGGATAAGTCTTGACTGAATTCAGTTGGAAATGGCTCAGTCCATGCCACCTTGGTGCATTCATTAAATGCTCCAAACCAAAATTGGAGTCTTGTCCCTCTTTTAGGCATTTCTAGGTTTGGCATGATACTTTTGGTTCCAAAGACTTGGGAGGCTTATGGATCGGGGTTTGTCCCTCCTTGGTCCCCCCTTGAGGTGTTCAGATAGATAGATTTACTTGCCCTTTGCAAAATTTGAGCAAATCGAGTAAAACTCTCAAATCTGCCTTGCCATGACAATTTGCAGCAAGGCATATTGGCATGGTCATATCTCATGGCCCAAGTGGAATTTGATAGAGTTTTTGGCCATTTTGGAAAGCCCTCATATGATACAACAACTGTTTGATCATAATTAGTTTTGATACTTTTTGGATCCAAGTGAAAAATGCCCCTACATTTTGAAAAAAGTAAGACAGATTCTGACTTAGTGAAAATTTCACTAAGTGTTGGAAGAAAGTGACATTTTCACTTTTTGTGATTTTGATCATTCCATAACTTCAAATCCATGAGGAATTGGATTAAGTTATGTTTAAAGCTTTTGTAGAGGGCCATGAGAGCTACAAATCCAGCTTTGAATGGGGGAAAATGGCCTTATGGTTTAGGAGTTATGATCCTCCAAAGTTGGTACCCTAGCCACTTTGTTCCATAACTTAGAAAATTTTCTAAGTTTTTATGGTTACCCCTTTTATAAGTCATCCCACTTTTCTTGATTTTTCTTGATGAATGATGATTCCAATCACACATTAACATCATTTTAGGGTTAAGGAACCATAATTGACCAAAAAATCAAAAAGTCAAACTTTGACTTTTGGGCACAGTTGACTTTTTATCAGATGAATTCCAAACTGTGCGATCCTCTATGAAATCAAGTCCTTGACCTAAATAAAACTTGATGGATTGATTTCATAGGTGTTATGGGGTGTATTGAATCATGTCCTAGGGTTTGGGAGCATGTCCTGGTCAAAAGTCAAAGGTATAGTTGACTTTTTCCGCGAAACCCTAACTGTGGTTCTGATGAACCTGAAACTTGGGAACCAAGCTTCTTGGATCAATCCATTGTTGTAAATGGATCAAGGTGGTTTATTAAAGACCCTCAAATCCTCTCTTGAGGTCTTGGCTCATGATTTGTCCCAAAAGTCAACTTGGGGGGTGAATTAGGTCAAGAAACCCTAATTCCTGATTTTTGATGAATGCATCCCCTGAGGTCAAAATTGACTTGATGATTGGGTCCATGATGTCCCATGGAGCATATTAGGTTATGCTTTGAAGCATTGGCTCATGCCCAGAGGAAAATTTCCATCTGGAGGCCCTGGTTGACCAAACCCTAATTTGGTGACACTGGCGATCTTAAGGCTTAATCCACCTGGAATGCTGCAACATTGTGCTTGATTCTTGCTGTGGGAGTCCTCTTGATCCATTGTGGATGTTTGAGTGGTTATAAAAGTTGAAGATCATGTCATTCCTTGATTAATCCTTTGTCTAAGGCTCAAATAGGGCTTGAAACCCTAATTATTGTTGGTAGTGAGTGCTCACCCATCTTTGGGGAGACTGATGGTTCATCCATATTGTGATGATGATTTGCACAATGATGGAAAATCTTAGTGGTCAAAATTTGGGGTATGACAAAATGGGCAATATTAGAGCTTCATTTTAGAAGAGTTTTTATGAGGTTGAGCATGCACACACTAGTCCATATTATTTGAATTTGCGTGGATCAGTATCTAGAGTTGCTTTGCGGTACATTGTTGAAGAGTGGCATAGGGTTGACATGGTGGGTACAAACACCCATATGTGCAGGTGTTTTCGTAGAACAGTATACAAGTTACCTTGTGCTTGTGAGTTAGGGAGATACACATTGAGTGATGAACCAATACCAATTGATGTTATTCATATCCATTGGAGGAAACTTAGTATGGAAGGTGAATAAGAGGTAGATACAGAGGATGGAGCAGAGGTGGACATGACAAATGCGATTGAAGCACTGTGGAAGAGGTTTCATTCATTAGATGTTGCAGGAAAGAGAGCACTAAAAAGCAGGTTGTGCGAAATTACTTACCCCACTACAACAAAGATGGTACCACCAACTGAAAAAATAAAGACCAAAGGAGGAGTGAAGAGAAAAGGGAAGAAACCTGTTGGGTATGATGTTTATCGTGATCCTTCATATCATGAGTATGTTGATCAAGAACACAACAATTCCCAAAAATCTTCAAAGAGGCCTTGTTCACAGTTATCCCAGACCTCAAAGAAAAAACCATCTCATAGTTACATTGTATATCAGACCATTTATTGATGACATTGTTGATGTAAAGGATGATGGAAATTGTGGGTTTAGAGCTATTGCATCTTTGCATGGATATGGTGAGAAAGGGTGGTCAATGGTTCGTCGTGATTTGGATAATGAAATGAGAGGTCCCAAAAAGAGTCTCTATGAGCAGTTATTTGAAACTCGTTATTCAAAAGTGAGAGAATCCTTGTTGATATCATCTTTAGGTTCTCAACCAGTAGATAAATGGATGACACTACCAGAAATTGGTTATGTGATAGCAAATCGGTATAACATCATTCTTGTCTCACTAAGTGCTCTTAGTTTGAGTTACTTCCCTATGACGACTTCACATAATCCTAATGTGTCAATTTACTGCATTGGTTTTGTAAACTCAAATCATTGGGTTCAGGTAAATATTATAGTTTTTATATTACTTAATTATATACGATTTACGTCTTACTTATTAACTTTCTTAATAGGTAAACATGAATGAGGGATTTCCCTTGCCACCAGTCACAACAGATTGGAGGAAACATCGGACATCGAATGCAACATCATGGGTAATTGGATTTGCTGGACGTTTACAACACTGGCAGCAACTTACGCCTCTGCGCCCAAAACATGTTAATTTATGAGTCATGTTTAACTTCATATTATTTTTTTATATTTTTATGAGTGATGTTTAACTTCATATTATTTTTTATATTTTTTAACATCATCAATCATAATATAATTCTAAATATTATCACATAAATATAAATCATAAATCTGAATAATACATAAGTCTAAATAATAATAGATAAGTAATATAAGTAACCGGTCTGAATAATACATCAAGCATCGTCCTTACTAACATAAGTAACCAGTCCACCCTGAGGTACCGGTCCACCCTGAGCTAGACGTAGTGCTCGAAAGATCTCAACATAATCATCATCATCCTTCTCGGCCTCGTGACGAGCGAGATAGCAACGCAGCTCATGTGAAATATGTCGTAACCTCGGATCTGTCGGTCCATCATCAAACTCGGGAACTGGAACCTCTCTGACCTCCCCCGAGGTGGTGGTATCAAACGAGGATGGGAAATTGTGTAGTACCAAGCCATGTAATCAGCCACCATATCATACGAAGTATGATATTTGATATGCAGTTGATTTCATTTAGTTATATTCCATTAATTAATTAATTAATCATATTGATTGTTTTTAATTATATTCTGTTAATTTATTTTATCAACAAAAAAAAGTTACTCCATAATTACATGTTGATACAATTTTATATTTCTTTAAAATTTAGTGAGTACATTTTAAATATTTAATACATTAACATTTAGTTAGAACATCTTTAAATTTATTTTAAAATCATTTTTAAACTTTTTCTTTTTAATTGTTATTATTATTTTTATTTTTATTATTATTATTAAAGTATCAATTAAAAGTATCAATTAAAAGTTGAATTGAATTATCAATTATGAATTGAATTATATCTAATTTTTTATTTATCTACTAATATCTACCCTAATAAATATTAAATTATTATTCAATATTGTAATTGATGGTGGATACAATTATTTTTAATAATATAGTAGCTTATGATTTGTTTAAATAAAGAAAAAAATATGTTACCATTATTTTATTTTCCAAATATGTTTAATTTCTTAATTGAAATTATTTTTTTAACTTATAAAAAACTAAAATAAAACAAAATCTTTTCAAACATTTTATAATGATAATTATGACAAAAAAAAATGATAATGGTAATCATGAAAAAAAATGGTAAAAATTTCTTGACATAGAAAAACTAGATTGTAATGTTTTTAACTATTGATACAAATATTTTTATATACAAAAAAAAAATCAACTATTAATACAATTATTTTTATAAATGGGAATAAGTTATAATTATTTTTATAAACGAAAATAATTTACAAATAATTTTATAAACGAAAAAATTCAACTATCGCTTATAAACGAGAAAAAGTTTACATGTTGATAAAATTATTTTTATAAACGAGAATAAGTTATAAATATTTTTATAAACGGGAATAAATTACAAATATTTTTACAATGGAATACGTGAATACATTTTCTATTTACACTGTATTTTATTAAATCTACACTACACACTATTTTATTTTTATAAAGGAAACAAAATTCGAATATTAATACAATTGTTCTTAACAAGAATAAGTTAAAAATATTTGTATAAATTGTCACACGGTTTCAAGCCACTTATAAACGAAAAAAATCTACGTATTGATATAATTATTTTTGAACTTATAAAATAACTAAAACTTATCAAAATCTTTTCAAATTAACTTTATAATGGTAATCATAAAAAATTAATGATAAAAGATAAAAATGTATTGATACAATCATTTTTATAAACTGAATAAGTTCCAATTGTTTTTATAAACGGGAATAAGTTACAAATAATTTTATAAACATAATAAATTCAACTATTTATACAATTATTTGTATAAATAAGAATAAGTTACAAATATTTTTATAAATGAGAAAAATTGAAGTATTAAAACAATTGTTTTTAACATGAATAAATAAAAAAGTCTTTTATAAATTGTCACACAGGTTCAAGGCGCTTATAAACAGGAAAAAGTCTACATGTTGATGTAAATAATTTTATATACGGAAATAAATTAAAATATTTTTTTTAAACGAGAAAAAGTCTACATGTTGATATAAATATTAATTTTTAGAGTCTGAATAAAGTTTGTATGTTTGACAAGTGATATTTCGCAATGTAGTGTGTGAATACAGACGGGACCCGTGCGATAGCAAAGATATTATTTGAATTGGAAACATGATTTTGTTGAAATATTAGATTAGATTTGATTTGATTTAAAATTTAAATATAATCCAAGTTGTGTTAGCCCAAGTCCAATTAGGGTTGTATATAAATAGTCCTAGTTTGTATCATTATTTGTACAATTCAATAATATAATTCGTATTTCCTTATTCTCTCTTTATTCTCTCCTCACTAAAAGTGCCTCATGCACTAACAAATTGGTATCTAGAGCTTCCGGTTATTGTTCTTGATCGAGTTTTCAAGAATTTCACGTCAGAGATCGTGTTTCCAGGGCAACTGAATCAACCGCTGCGAAGATGACTGGTGATAATAGCATTCAGAATTCCCTTCCAATGCTTGACGGCAAGAATTGGATCTGATGGAAAAAATAGATGCAATCCTTATTTAGCTTCCATGATACCCTAGAAGTGGTTACCGGTGGCGTTCCAGTGTTGGCTGAAAATGCAACCGAAGAACAGAAAGAAGCCCACAACGAAGTCAAGAAGAAAGATTGCAAGGCTGCTTATTGCATTCAGACGGCGGTCGATGCTGCTAACTTCGACAAAATCTCTCATGCTGAAATGGTGAAAGAGGCATGGGATATTCTGGTGAAGTATTATGAAGGAGGTGAGAAAGTCAAGGTTGTCAAGTTGCAAACCTTGCGTTGACAATATGAGTTGTTGTCGATGGGAGAAGACGAAAAAGTTGCAGAAAATGTGTCGAAGGTTCAGAAACTCGTCCATCTCATGAAGGGTTATGGTGAAACCATAACTGATAAGATGATAGTTGAGAAGGTAATGAGAACGTTGACCTCTCACTTTGATCATGTTATCGTAGCTATTTAAAAATCCAACAATCTTGAAATCCTAAAAGTGGAATATTTAGTTGGTTCGTTGGAGGCGCATGAGATAAGGATTGCCGAAAGAAAGGGAGTTCAGGATTTGATACAAGCACTACAGGCTCAGTCATGGAAAAGGAATGGTGGTTTCAACAAATTCAAAGGCAAAGTTGACAAGACTCAAGGAAAGAAGTCTTGGTCGAACCCTCATAAGAATCAGGTCGAAGATAGAGCTTCTGAATCCTCGAAAGAGGAGGAGGAAACTATCGAAAAGACAAAGAAGATAAGAAAGGTATGCAGTGTTATAACTGTGAAAAGTGGGGTCATTTGGCCAAACATTGTTGCTACGGGAAAGACAATGGATCAGAAAAAGGCAAGGACGAAGGAGCGAACCTTGCACGCCAAGATTCAGATGATTCTGAAGGTGGTATGGTGGTTATGGCTGCAGTGGCAGATAACCATGTCAAATCTAAGATCTGATTCCTCAACTCAGGCTGCTCAAATCACATGACTGGTCGAAAGGAGTAGTTGGCAGATATTGATGAGTCAAAGAAGAGCAAGGTAAAACTTGCTGATAAGAGTTCCTTGCAAGCAGAAGGTACTGGCAACATAGTTTTTCAACTGAGTAATGGAGCGAAAGCTATGATCAGAGATATGTTATATGTACCTGGAATGAAGTGCAACCTGTTAAGTGTTGGACAACTGGTCGAAAAAGGCTTCTCAGTTTTCATGAAAGATGGATTTTTGAAATTGTTCGACACCCAGAACAATTTGGTCTTGAAATCTGCGTTGTTGAAGAATAGGACGTTTAAGACCATGATCAGTTCGACTGAAGTACAATGTATAAAAACTGTTGTTGACCACAAGGATAGTTGGTTGTGGCATTTGAGGTTTGTACATTTGAACTTTAGATCACTCAATCAGCTGATTACTCAAGATATGATATCTGGTATTCCAAGTCTTGAGATGCTTGACAAACTCTGTGAAAGTTGTTTAGTCGGAAAGCAATCCAGAAATTCTTTCGTTTCGACTATGCCAATGAGATCATCCTGCATACCCGAAGTTGTACATTCAGATGTATGTGGCCCGTTCGAAAAATATACCATTGGTGGAAACAGATATTTTGTTTCATTTGTCGATGAGTTTAGTCGAAAGCTGTGGATCTATGTGATCAAGAGAAACGATGAAGTATTTGAAATCTTTAAGAGATTCAAGGTGCTTGTCGAAAACCAGAATGAGAAGAGGATCAAAGTTCTGCGAACAGATAGAGGTGGCGAATACACTTCGAAGATGTTTGAAAAATTTTGTGCAGAACATGGTGTTGATCATGAGCTAACTGCTCCTTATACTCCTCAACATAATGGAATTGCTGAAAAAAGAAACAAAACCATATTGGATATGGCGAGATGTATGCTCAAGCAGAAGAATTTTCTAAAATCTTTATGGGGTGAAGTTGTTTCTACTGCAGTTTATATCCTAAACAGGTGCCCTACCAAGAAATTGAAGAACAAGGTTCCTGAAGAAGTGTGGAGTGGCAAACGACCATCAGTGAGTCATCTGAAGGTGTTTGGCTCTATGTGTTACAAGCATGTTCCTGATGCAAAAAGAAGGAAGCTTGATGACCAGAGTGAACCTATGATTCAGGTAGGATATCATAAGACTGGTGCATACAGGCTATTCAATCCAATTAATGAGAAGATTGTGTTGAGTTGAGATATTGTGATTGATGAAAATTCTGCCTGGGATTGGAATTCTAGTAATTCAATTAACAAGCCATTTATGAGCTCTGATTTCGACGAAGAAACTAATGAAGTCGAAGTTGAAGGAATTGCTGAGAATCCAGTCGAAGTCGAAGTAGAAGCAGTTGCTGACATTCCCGACACAGAGGCTATGGCTGAAACAAGTCAAAGACCTCGGCGAAATAGAGTTCCTCAACAAGACTTCATGATTATGAAGTGACCGGTGATGATGAAGTCACACCAGATGGAGAATTAGTTCATTTTTATTTACTTGCAGGTGCTGAACCAATCAACCATAACGAAGCTTTAAAAATTCAACAATGGAAGTTAGCTATGGTCGGAGAGTTACAGGAAATCAAAAGAAACAACACATGGGAGTTAGTCGAATTGCCAGCATATACAAAAGCTATCGAAGTAAAGTGGGTGTTCAAGTTGAAACGCAATGCTGATGGGTCGATAGCAAGACATAAAGCAATATTAGTAGCTCGAGGGTTTCTTCAAAGAGAAGGACTTGACTACTCTGAAGTATTTGCTCCAGTAGCAAGACTGGAGACTGTTTGACTAGTGGTGGCCTTGGCATGCAAGCAAGGATGGTCAACATTTCACTTTGATGTGAAATCAGCATTTTTGAATGGACCTTTAGAAGAAGAGGTGTATAATGTCACACAACCTCCTGGGTTTGTGATTCAGGAGGAAGCAAGTAAAGTATAGAAGTTGCACAAAGCGCCCTATGGTCTCAAGCAGACACCTAGGGCATGGAACTACTTGGTCGAATTGGGATTCATAAAATGCAAATATGAGTATGGTGTCTATGTTCAAGTTGTGGTACAAGATATAACAATAATATGCTTATATGTCAATGACTTGCTAGTAACCAGAAATAGCCTGAAGAACTTGTCGAAGTTCAAAGAGCTGATGAAGAAGGAATTTGAAATGTCGGATCTGGGAAACTTTTCATATTTCCTAGGCATGGAATTTCAAATGTCAAAGCAATGTATGGTGCTACATCAAATAAAGTATGTCAAAGAGATACTCAAGAGATTCAGAATGGATGATTCGAATCCTGCATCCTCACCTGTCGAACCAAACTTGAAGTTGGAGAAGTATGGAGAGGAAGACAAAGTTGATGTAACTTTGTTCAAACAAATAGTTGGATCTCTGAGATATGTGTGCAATAGTCGACCTCATATAGGTATCGCAGTCAGATTAGTGAGCAGATTCATGGGTGAACCAAGAGTGTCACACATGAAATTTGCAAGAAGAATTGTGAGATACTTAAAAGGAACAACAGATTTTGGAATTCTATTTCGATGAAATTCTGAAGGCAAAGGAGCAAGAGTTAATTGCTTTTCAGATGTTGATTGGTGTGGAGATAAGGAAGATTGAAGAAGTACAACTGGCTATTTCTTTCAAGTATTTGGTGCCCTAATCTCATGGTGTTTGAAGAAGCAACCTGTGGTGGCATTGTCATCGTGTGAAGCTGAATATATAGCGGGATCATGTGCTGCATGTCAAGCAATTTGGATTAGATTAGTACTTGAAGAAATGGAGGTCGAAGTGAAGAAACCTCTTATGTTGCAAATCGACAACAAGTCAGACATAAATCTGGCGAAGAATCTAGTTCTGTATGGAAGGAGTAAGCATATCGAAGCCAGATTTCACTTCTTGAGGGAAAGGTATATTGAGGTGAACTTGAAGTTAGGCATTGCTCAAGTGAAGCACAGTTGGCCGACATTTTCACCAAAGGATTGAAGATCGACAAATTCCTGAATTTGAGAAAGAAATTAGGAATAGTTCAGATCGACTATGACTAGTGTATGCTCGACAAATTGGATTATGGGGTGTCTTGAAATATTAGATTAGATTTGATTAGATTTAATATTTAAATATAATCCAAGTCGTGTTAGACTAAGCCCAATTAGGGTTGTTGTTGAAAAGTATTTCGGGGGTGTTTTATCGTATCCACAGAGATTGTGTATATTGTCGTCGTTCGATAGTCAAAAGCGTTTCAAACTTTATAGTAACAAAGGTTTGGTTTTTCGTTTCATAACATTTGCATGAAATTTAGAACTCAACGGTAAAAAGATTGGTTTTAGGGTTTTGGTAAAAACATGCCAAGATTAGTGTCCGATAATCCGTTTTGTAAGTATCAACTCGATAAAGCGTGTGAACTCGTTAACAATACATATAACCACATATCCTCTCAACAAGTTTCTCTCGAACACTTGTTGTGGAATTTATCATATTGATCCTTTGTTAATCTCTCACACAAACTACCAATATGATAACATTCAAGTTCAATATTTATGAACATCAACATTCAAAACTATCTCTAGCCTTATGATTATTGATGGATTGAAACTTATGTCAAGTTTTAAAACATTTCTCTCGAACATGGATTAAAACAAAATATAAACCATATAAACAAAGTTTTTCCTCTATATTCATTATCAACAAAGTTCACAAACTTACAACCAAGATCAATACATACAAAAGAGAGGATTATCTACCTCTAATCTTGACACGAAAGTGCTTAGCTATCCATAGACATGGTAGCTTGCTTGACAAGTAAGTAGCAAAGCTTTTGGAGCATCAATCTTCAAAAATTCAAGGATTGAAGCATAAAAGCTTTGAAAACTATGAAAAATAGTAACAATGGAGTTTTTCTCCTAAAACAAGCTTCTAGGTTACAAGAGAGTATAATGAAAACTGATGGAATATCAAACGGCGACAATATACGCAATCTCTGTGGATACGATAAAACACCCCCTAAATACTTTTCAACAAAATGGCGTCGTTGCCGGGGATCAAACCCGGGTCACCCTCGTGACAGACGGGAATATTCACCACTATACTACAATAATGTTTATCATAAACCTGGTGTACCCACACCATTTTCAAATTTTTTGCCAAAAACGGCATGCAATATCCAAACTACGCCGAAGCGTCAAAATAGCGCCCAAAACGCACTTTCACAACAGAATTCTTCCAATTCTACTACATAATTATAAAATACAAAAATTTAAAAACTGAAAATTAAAGCAAAATAGAAAATAAAACTTCACTTTGGAGCTTGCATCAAAACAGCCCCTCAATCAAACATCTCGCCAATGTCTTCATCCACACCATCATCATCGTCATCGTCCTCAGCATCATCATCAGTATCAACACCAGCTCCGATGCTTACCCCCTCCGGAAAGAATGGGCGCCTGTCCCCAGGCCAATTAGCATAAGCATCGTACTGCTCTCTTGTAGGAAATGGCGTGAACTCTGTCGGATGAGTCTGATAATGATAAATCTGCTGCATACACTCAAAATTAAACTGGTTAGAACTGTGAAGCGACACACCCATATCCCAATTATAGTTGAATGCCGCTTTCATGTCGAAAATGGATGAGTCACTATCTTCCACCGGTTCACTTCTTCGGCTTCTTGAGCTACTAACAACTCTAGCTGCTTTTTTCTTCTACCTCGGAAAACACTTCAAACGAGTCATTAAGAGCTCTTTCCAAAGGAGATATAATATGAACTTGCTTTGAAACTTCCTCTATTGCTTCTTTCGTTGCATCAATATGGAAGCTATCATGTTTGTCTTGAGAATGCTTCGTTGCTTCAAAGAGATTAAAACTAACTTCTTCATTTTGAACTCTTACTTTCATAAGACCGTCTTCAACATTGATCATCATACGGGTGGTCTTCATGAAATTGTGTCCAAGTATTAATGGAGCATCCTTGTCTTCCTCCATATTAATAACAACAAAGTCAACCGAAAAGAATAACTTATCAACTTTAACCAAGACATCTTGAGCCATTCCATGAGGATGAGTTGTGGATTTGTCGGCCAATTGTAACGTCATCCGAATTGCCTTCATTTCAATGTTCCCAAGCCTCTTCACAATGGACAATGGAATTAGATTAATGCTTGAGCCCAAATCGATTAAGCCTTTTCCAACATAGACATCACCAATTGTTACCGGCAAAGTAACACGCCCCGGATCGACTTCTTTCCTTAGTAAAGTTCTTTGAATTATAGCACTACAACTAGCATCAAGGACAATTATTTCCGGCTCCGAATATCTTATTTTCTTTGTAAGGATATCTTTCATGAACTTAGCATATTTCGGCATTTGTTCAAGCGCTTCGGCAAACGGAATGTTGATTTGTAATTGTTTGAAAATGTCCATGAAACGAGTGTAATGCTGTTCATTATCTTTCTTTGTGGGTACATGAGGGTAGGTTAAGTTTTGGATAGGAATTGGATTCACTGTCTCCTTCCCTTTTTTCACACTTCTTTTCTTTTCTTCAATCTTTTCTTTTTCAAGGTTATCTTTTTCAACTTCTTCCTTATCATTATTTTCAACTACAACATCATCAACTTTCTCTTCCTCCTCAACCTCCTCAATTATCACATCATCATTTTTCTCATTTTTTCCTCCGTCTCCCAACTCTCTCCCACTTTGAGTAACAATAGCTTTACAATGCTCCTTTGGGTTGTTTTGAGTATTGGGAGAAAAAGAAGGTCCAATTTGTTGTTCGGCCACTTGTTTTGCAAGTTGCCCAACTTGATTCTCTAGATTCTTGATCGATGCTTCATTTGACTTTTGATTTGCCATGGACATTTGAATAAATTGGTTAAGAGTTTCTTCAAGCTTGGAACTCCCACCTTGAGGTTGATAAGGATTTTGTCGATTTTGTTGATATCCTTGATTTTGATAATTTCCTCTTGGTTGTTGATTTTAGTACCCTTGTTGTTAAGGTTGTTGTTAACTTTGATAACCTTGTTGCTGATTTGGATTGCTCATGTAATTCACCTCTTCCCCTGCAACGACGCCATTTTATTGAAAAGTATTTTCGGGGGTGTTTTATCGTATCCACAGAGATTGTGTATATTGCTGTCGTTCGATAGTCCAAAGCGTTTCAAACATTATAGTAACAAAGGGTTGGTTTTTCGTTTCATAACGTTTGTATGAAATTTAGAATTCAACGGTAAAAATATTGGTTTTAGGGTTTTGGTAAAAACATGCCAAAATTAGTGTCTGATAATCCGTTTTGTAAGTATCAACTCGATAACGTGTGTGAACTCGTTAACAATAGATATAACCACATATCCTCTCAACAAGAGTTCGAGAGAAATTTTTGAAAAGATTGGTTTTAGGGTGTTTTATCGGGGGTGTTTCGGGGGTGTTTTATCGTATCCGCAGAGATTGTGAATATTATTGTCGTTTGATAGTCAAAAGCGTTTCAAACTTTATAGTAACAAAGGTATGGTTTTTCGTTTCGTAACGTTTGCATGAAATTTAAAATTCAACGGTAAAAAGATTGGTTTTAGGGTTTTGGTAAAAACATGCCAAGATTAGTGTCCGATAATCCGTTTTGTAAGTATCAACTCGATAAAGCGTGTGAACTCGTTAACAATACATATAACCACATATCCTCTCAACAAGTTTCTCTCGAACACTTGTTGTGGGATTTATCATATTGATACTTTGTTGATCTCTCACACAAACTACCAATATGATAACATTCAAGTTCAATATTTATGAACATCAACATTCAAAACTATCTCTAGCCTTATGAATATTGATGGAATGAAACTTAGGTCAAGTTTAATATATTTCTCTCGAACATGAATTAAACAAAATATGAACAATGTAAACAAAGTTTTTCTTCTATATATCATCAACAAGGTTCACAAGCTTACAATCAAAGGCAATACATACAAAATAATGGATCACCTACCACTAATCTTGATACAAGGATGTGTTTAGCTACACATATTCATGGTAGCTTGGATAACAAGTTTCAAGAGGAGATGAAAAAGCATTCGCGTCGAATAATCGAGATCGGATGCGATTCCAGCTTCTCTATGTGAAAAATCACTCTTGGATGAGCAAAACTCAGAAAAGTATGTTTTAGTGTGAAAATATGAAGATATGATCCCAAGAAAACATAAAAATCTATTTATAATACACTTTAGATCAGCTACATTCGCACTGCGAATGAATCATTCGCTTAGCGAATGAAGAAAATGGCACCTTAAGTGCCTTCTGAAAGTTAAACCGCCCTTGACTATCTTCGTGGGTTCTCAAAGTGAACGTTTTATTCGTAAGGCGAACCACTCGCCAAAACATCCGCAAAGCAAATTTTGGGTCCTTTTGCCCCTGCCAAAACCAAGGGTTATTTGCCAGGTTGTTCAGAAAGCGAACGAAGCAGCGAACATTCGCTGGTAGTTCGCAAAGAGAACTTTAGCTCCTTTTGCTTATGTCTAATTCTGGAGCTATTCGCTGGAGACCTCGCCAGAGTTCTCAAAGCGAACGTTCACTGGTGAATTCGCCAGAGTTCGCAAAGCGAACCTGCTGTTGTTTTCCTTATTCTTTGACAGCTTGTATCATCTCTTTGTGTCTTCTTTCTTTGATCAATTAGTGCACTTTTCTGCACAATAGCACACACATTACAAGCACCAAAGGTAGAAATACAATGTTTGAAGAACAGCAACAATTCACTAATAAAATCCTCAATTGAAACAAGAAATTATTCAAAAATGCCAAGTATCAAATACAAATATATAGCATGTTGGACATCTAACAAACTCTCCCCAACTAACACTTTGTTTGTCCTCAAGCAAAGTATGCCTCTCTTTGAAAACAAGAGGATTTGCTCGAGCATTTGATTCAATCCAAGAAAGGATAAACGGCTCAAATAAACAACAATTGTAACAAAACATAATTACACAATCCTAGATTCGACAATGGAAAAGAACTTGATTCTTAAAACAAATCTCAGACAATATTTCAAGAGACAACTAAATCATCATGCTTATGTCACTCTAACACTCCTCTTCGAAATAGGATTGAAGGAAATTAACGTGTTTGCAACCGCGGGGCAATTTCGCTCGAATATTACCACATATCCTCTCAACAAGTTTCTCTCGAACACTTGTTGTGGGATTTATCATATTGATCCTTTATTGATCTCTCACGCAAACTACCAATATGATAACATTCAAGTTCAATATTTATGAACATCACCATTCCAAAAATTTCATTTCGGCTCAAAAGAGGTTTCAAATACGCGCACACTCACAAGGTGACTTGAAGTGTTTTTGGAATGGTGGTTATACTCAAAGTACACAAACATTGCCTTGATCATTTCTATGCTTCCACAAATTCAAAACAACAAGCAAGATAAAGCATGAATTATAAGTATAAAACAACATTCATCATCAATCCAAAGCATTTAGTATAACATAAAGGTTTCTCACTTTTGTGGTTGTTAGACCTAAATGACACAAGCAATCAATAGAGTTGTAACAAGAAACAACATTTTCATTTGTACAAAGACCAAAAGTTCTAATACATTCTAAATTCTAGAACTAGGTAACTATGTACCTTGCCAACAAAATCGTGCTTAAAATTACTATCATCGCCATCCAATCTTGGAGGAATCTTCTTTGATGATCAATCAACACCAACCTAAGTTTCTCCCACAAAACATCCAAAATTTGGAAATATTAAACTTCCACAAGCATACCAACAATTTAAGAGTTGAACATTCTTAAACTGAAGAATTCAACTCTTAACAACAATAATAATAAAAACTACAATAAAAATAAAAATGAAACTAAACATATTTAACTGAAAACAAGATAATACTCATAATATCATAATAATGTACTGGTGTGAAAACACCTACAAAGTCAAAATTACCACAGTGGTACAAGTAGATCAATATCCAAAATAATCCAACAAAGTGCATAGAGTACATCAATAAAAACTGAAATAAAAAGAAAAATACAAGAAAACTTCACTTTGATGCTCAAAGGAAGTACACAATCAGAACAACAAATAATCAGTCCTCCTTCTCTGAACCGGACACCTCAACCTCCTCTAAATCCTCTGAACCATAAACAGAACCAGTCACCTCATCATCAGCACCATCACCCTCCTCCTCATCAGCATCATCAGGACCAGATGCGTTAACAATACATATAACCACATATCCTCTCACCAAGTTTCTCTCGAACACTTGTTGTGGGATTTATCATATTGATCCTTTGTTGATCTCTCACACATAACTTTGTTGCTAATTTTGTTGAAAAGTATTTCGGGGGTGTTTTATCGTATCCACAGAGATTGTGTATATTGCTGTCGTTCGATAGTCAAAAGCGTTTCAAACTTTATAGTAACAAAGGTTTGGTTTTTCGTTTCTTAACGTTTGCATGAAATTTAGAATTCAACGTTAAAAAGATTGGTTTTAGGGTTTTAGGAAAAACATGCCAAGATTAGTGTCCCATAATCCATTTTGTAAGTATCAACGCGATAAAGCGTGTGAACTCGTTAACAATACATATAACCACATATCCTCTCAACAAGTTTCTCTCAAACACTTGTTGTGGGATTTATCACATTGATCCTTTATTGATCTCTCACACAAACTACCAATATGATAACATTCAAGTTCAATATTTATGAACATCAACATTCAAAACTATCTCTAGCCTTATGAATATTGGTGGAATGAAACTTAGGTCAAGTTTAATACATTTCTCTCGAACATGAATTAAACCAAATATGAACAATGTAAACCAAGTTTTTCTTATATATATATCATTAACAAGGTTCACAAGCTTATAATCAAAGTCAATACATACAAAATAATGGATCACCTACCACTAATCTTGACACAAGGATGTGTTTTGCTACACATATTCATGGTAGCTTGGATAACAAGTTTCAAGAGGAGATGAAAGAGCATCTGCGTCGAATAATCGAGATCGGATGCGATTCCAGCTTCTCTATGTGAAAAATCACTCTTGGATGACCAAAACTCAGAAAAGTATGTTTTGGTGTGAAAATATGAAGTTTTGATCCCAAGAAAACATAAAAATTTATTTATAATACACTTGAGATCAACTACATTCGCATTGCGAATGAAGAAAATGGCACCTTAAGTTCCTTCTAAAAGGTAAATCGCCCTTGACTGTCTTCGTGGGTTCGCAAAGCAACGTTTCATTCGCAAGGCGAATCACTCGCCAAAACATTCACAAAGCGAATTTTGGGTCCTTTTGCCCCTGCCAAAACCAAGGGTTCTTCGCCAGGTTGTTCGTAAAGCGAACGAAGCAGCGAACATTCGCTGGTAGTTTGCAAAATGAACTTTAGCTCCTTTTGCTTCTGTCCAATTCTGGAGCTATTCGCTGGAGACCTCGCCAGAATTCGCAAAGCGAACGTTTGCTGGTGAATTCGCCAGAGTTCGCAAAGCGAACCTGCTATTGTTTTCCTCATTCTTTGACAGCTTGTATCATCTCTTTGTGTCTTCTTTCTTTGATCAATTAGTGCACTTTTCTGCACAATAACACACACATTACAAGCACCAAAGGTAGAAATACAATGTTTGAAGAACAACAACAATTCACTAATAAAATCCTCAATTGAAACAAGAAAGTGTTGAAAAATGACAAGTATCAAATACAAATATATAGCATGTTTGACATCTAACAAACTCTCCCTAACTAACTCTTTGTTTGTCCTCAAGCAAAGTATGCCTCTCATTGAAAACAAGAGGATTTACTCGAGCATTTGATTCAATCCAAGAAAGGATAAACGGCTCAAATAAACAACAATTGTAACAATGCACAATTACACAATCCTAGAATCGACAATGGAAAAGAACTTGATTCTTAAAATAAATCTCAGACAATGTTTCAAGAGGCAACTAAATCATCATGCTTATGTCACTCTAACACTCCTATTCGAAATAGAATTGAAGGAAATTAATGCGTTTGCAACCGAGGGGCAATTTCGCTCGAATGACAAATGATGCAAATACTAAGCAATTCATACAATATCTAATCGATCGCAAGAAATTATGGAAGAAAAAGATCACTAAGGGTTTTTATCGGTTGTAACTTGGCCGGGGTTAAAAACAAGGGACATATGTACACGGCCATTGAAACAAGAAAGGGTAAAGACTATGAAGAGCATTTCTTTTTCAAAAATTTTCGATCTTGTTCAATCCTTATTTCTTTCTTTCACAATGAACTCTATTCTTTTGATTTTCTTTTCTTTTTGTTATTTTTCTTTCGTCCTTTTTTTTTTCAATTTCTTTGTCTTAGAATGCATTGTATCACCAAATCCTTTTTCTCTTTTCAAAATAAACCATTCTCCCTAACTTCAACATTGCCATAAGCTTAGCTTAAACGCTCTTCAAAATGGGTTAAAATCGGGTTCATGCTTCAAACAAAAATTTCATTTCGGCTCAAAAGAGGTTTTAAATACGCGCACACTCACAAGGTGACTTGAAGTGTTTTTAGAATGGTGGTTATACTCAAAGTACACAAACATTGCCTTGATCATTTCTATGCTTCCACAAATTCAAAACAACAAGCAAGATAAAGCATGAATTATAAGTATAAAACAACAATCATCATCAATCCAAAGCATTTAGTATAACATGGAGGTTTCTCACTTTTATGGTTGTTGGACCTAAATGACACAAGCAATCAATAGAGTTGTAACAAGAAACAACATTTTCATTTGTACAAAGACCAAAAGTTCTAATACATTCTAAATTCTAGAACTAGGTAACTATGTACCTTGCCAACAAAATCGTGCTTAAAATTACTATCATCGCCATCCAATCTTGGAGGAATCTTCTTTGATGATCAATCAACACCAACCTAAGTTTCTTCCACAAAACATCCAAAAGTTAGAAATATTAAACTTCCACAAGCATGCCAACAATTTAAGAGTTGAGCATTCTTAAACTGAAGACATCAACTCTTAACAACAATAATAATAAAAACAACAATAAAAATAAAAATGAAACTGTAGCGAGCGATTTTGGATGTGGTTCTTAAGCGCTGGTCGCTCTCTGCGGTTGAGTTTTAACTACAGGTCGATTCATTTTTTATCCTATTGTGAGCTGAATAAGGAAGGGAAATAGATGTCTCCAATTAACCCTGCTTTGCATACTGAGTTTAAACAGCGGTCTGTTAGGTTACGGATGCTATCAATGTGGGGGGGCCTTTGTACTGGTTATTTGTATTTTCGCCAATACGGTTTTCTCTCTTTCTTCGATTTTCTGACGGGGAACAAGGATTTAGGATGTTAGGACTGATGCTTTTGATAGATACATGAGAGTATGGGATTTTGGGTTTTTGTTTAGTGTGCTCGCTAAGATTTTTCTTTCAATCTTATGCCTACGTATTCCCGTTTACCGAAACAGGGAAATCAGAGCGTTCGTAGTTCATCCTATTCTATGGGAGGAAATGGTATTTGGTGTCTTGTTCAAAGCCCAAGACGTGAAGCGAAAGGTGATTTTGTATCTTGTTCAAAGCCCAAGATATGAAGCTAAAAAAGGTTTGACATTAGAGAGAATTTGTCATCTCTAAAGAGGGGTCTGTATGTCACAACTGTTGGGTGACTGATTATAAAGGAGGATTACTTTAACCGGGATTTGTGAATCCGGTAATTCCATAATTTCCTTTATAGGGGATTTTAACCTGAAGGAGAAGACTTTAACTCAGTGTAGAGCAATGCCATCTTTCCTTAGGAATTTCTCATGCTAAAAGAGGGACAGTGGCATGGATGTAGATGATCCAGAGGTTTGCCGCTTATAGCAATTAGATGAAAGGGAAAGAGTTGTTGATGTTTGTGTACTGTGAACGATGCACATTTTTTATGCTAAAAGGTTAATTGGATTAACCAGTGGTTTTCTTATACAAAGCCTAAGAGGAGGCTAATATGTATCTCGTACAAAGCCCGAGAGAGAGGCTAAAAGGTTCTGACTCGACGATGGAGTCTTTTGGTATCTCATATAAAGCCCGAGATGAAGGCTATTTGATTCAACAAGAGAGTTTTTGTATCTCGTACGAAGCCCGAGATGGAGGTTATTGTTTGTTTGGCTCAATAAGAACCTTTTTGTATCTCGTATAATGCCCGAGATGGAGGCTGAAAGGGGTAATTGACTCAACGAGGGAGTTTCTTATGTGTCTCGTACAAAGCCCGAGAGAGAGACTAAACATTGTTTGACTCTGATGGGGAGGATCATTGTACAAAGCCCAAGAGGAGGCTATGGTGACTGTTTCAGTTGAGTGACAGGTCCAGTATGCTGATTTAAAGAGAAAATCAGTTCTTATATGAGCAATGTTGTACTCAAGGATTTGATTCAAGGATTCGGGTTATTCCTGTTCTTTAAGGAAGTGGGAAATCCGAAGGGTATTGAGACTGTCCGAGTCTACGGGGTTCCTTCCTATTCTTGAAGGGGTCACTTGAGAATGTCTTTGAGACTCATGGAGATTAGACTGTCCAAGTCTAGAGTTTCATCTTTTGTACTATGCTTTGAGAAACAGTAGTAGACTCTATGAAAGGATTGTTCTATGCCGATGACTAAGTTCTGTTCCTATACCTCTAGGAGGTCGTCGGGATAATTTGTACGAAGCCCAAGAGGAGGCTGGAAACTTTTAAGAAGTCGATCGGTCCTTGTACGAAGCCCAAGAGGAGGCTATCATTCCCGGAGGAAGAGATCATTATACGAAGCCTAAGAGGAGGCTGTGAATACTTCTAAGAAGCCGTAGGGTCCTTGTACTAAGCCCAAGAGGAGGCGGGGTTGCTTTTAGGAAGCATGTGGGTCCTTGTACGATGCCCAAGAGGAGGCCGATGCTTTTAAGAAGCCCGTGGGTCCCCAAACCCCGAGAAATTCAAGGCAAGCCATTCACAAGGAATAGATCAAGTCAGGAAAGTCCGAGAATTTAGAAGAAACTCAAAGATGCCATTCACGGAGAATACATTCATCTTTGGGAGTAGAGTTTCTTGACAATTCCTAATGAGGACAGCCGAAGAAAAGACTGTATCTGGTGATCCTATTGGGGATCTAGTTGTCTATTTCTACGAAACGAAACGGCGTCACCTAGTTCTAGACGTAGTGGCCGGGAAAACTCTAAATATCTATACTATTATTACACAGTTGATATGAGTTTATGAAAGAAGACTTACAGTGAAACAGCCCCACAATACAGTTATATGTATATGAAAGCGGTAAATGAAAGCAATAACCACTTACTCGGTTGTAGAGCTTCCATGCTGTTTGGTTAGTTTTTCAACAAAGAAAGATTGAAAACAACAGTATATTCAAAATCAAAGGAGAAAGTACTTTGAAAAAGAAAGATTTGGGGCTTACAGCTCGAGGAGAGGCCCAGGGTTTTATCAGTGAGCGCACTGTTTGAATTTGTACAGAGGGACTTATACAAGTGACTGTGGCCCAAAAATTGTTTTCTGTATAAAGAGATGGGTCTTACACTCTCTCAAGAGGTCCAAAAAGTTTAAAGAAAAAGAGTGGGGCTTATAACATGAGGGTAGGCCCAGAGTTTGTTTTTCAACGGATGATGATCGCGTCGAGGTTTTCTTTTAACGCAGGGGGACTTATACAATAAGTGAGGCCCAAAATGTTTTGGATAAAAGGGGGTTGGGTCTTACACTCTATTAGAGGCTTAAAAATTTTGAATGGGTCTTATAGCTCGAGGAGAGGCCCAGAAGGTTATTTTTCAAAAGGCGACGATCGCGCCGTTTGTTTTTGACGGTATCGGGACTTATACAATACACTGAGGCCCAAAAATGATTTGGTCAAAAAAGGATTGGGTCTTACACTCTATTAGAGGCCCAAAAAGTTTTGAAAATGATTTATGAGGGTTGAATTAATCCAAAAACCCTAATTTGTTTTCAAAAATGTATTTAATTGAATAAAAATTCAATTAAAATGATCAAAATTGTTTAACATATGGAAAACAAATTGTGATCTTGGATTAATGCTTCAAAAATTAAGTATTGGCCTACAAAATAATTAGAAAGCATTAAAAGTTGCAAAATCAAGATGGAAACAATATTTTAAATGTTAAAAACAATTAAAACATTAATTCTTTGCAAAAATATCAATTATATAAAATAAATAATATTTTTGGGATTTTTTGGGAAAATAAAATATTTTAACATTTTTGTGAATTATTAAAAAAAGAATCAACTCAAAATCATTAAAACTCATAGAGAAATTAATTTTTGAATCAATTAAACAAAAATCACAAAATTCAAATATTCAAATTTCTGAAAATGGCGCCAAGAACACACCAAGAACACGCGCGTGTTCTGAGTTTCCCAGATTTGCGTTTTCCATCCAATCTCACTGAATCCTTAACCATATCATGCAATCCACATACCAATCAACTCGTTTCAACCTCACGATCATGTCTATAACACTTAATTTCATTTAAATTAAACATAAAACATGAAATCACGAAGAAACCTCAAGAACCCTAATTTCTACATGAAGGCTAGGATTTTTTATACACGATTCAAACAAAGCAATTAATTGAGGGAAAACATTCCATGCATGATTATGAACATATGGCCAAATTATTGTGCAGCAAAAATTGCATGGATCATAGAGTTAGAAGAGCTCATGCTTACCACTTGCAGCTGGTGATCGTGATTTATGTAGGAGGTGTTACAGTTGTGTTGTGATGATCTGAACAGCTTCCCTAGGTGCTATGGAGTGTGTTTGAATGCTTGGACTTGATGGAAATTAGCTGGATCACTTCATGGCATCTCAACTGCACTTTGGTTAAAACCTTGAGCAATTGACTGGTGATTCTGAGAAATCAATGTTCCAGTTGTTGTTTAAGTTTTTGATCAGCTCATATGTGATGTATATGAGGTGTGTGAGTGATTGGTTTGGTTGGAAAAGCTCTCAAACTCAAAACCCGATAGTTACCTTGCTAAGAAAGGCATTTTTTCCAAGAGAAAGAGATTTTGAGAAAGGCAAGTGTTGTATGCCTTTGGTGTACTTAATCTGAACACAATTGAGCTCTATTAATAGTAGAGCAAGTTTGTTTTGCAAGGAATAGTGAATGGTAACTGCTAAGTAGGTTTGGCCAATGTTGGAAAATGAAAATCCAAGTCTCCTCTAGCCATTGACTAGAGGTTAGGGCACAGAGCTTTGGTTCCCTTGGTCTTGGATAAGTCTTGACTGATTTCAGATGAGAATGGCTCAGTCCATGCCACATTGATGCTTCCATTGAATGCTTCAATCCAAATTTGGAGTCTTGTCCCTATTTTGGCCATTCTAGGTTCAACATGCTATTTCTTGTTCCATGGACTTTGGAGGCTTGGCTCAGTGATTGTCCCCTTTAGATTCAATCCTCAGATGTGTCCAAGTGGATAGGAGCATTTGAATTTGGCTGATTTTGGCAAATCGAGCAAAATTACAAATTCTGCCTTGCCTTTGACAGATTTCAGCAAGGCAACTTGCCAATGTCATATCTCATGGTGTAAGTTGAATTTGGTAATGTTCTTGACCATTTTGGAAAGCCCTTACATGATACAACAACTGTTTGAACATGTTTAGTTTTGATCTCTTTTGAATCCAAGTGAAAAATCCCCCTACATTTGACAAAAAGTAAGGCAAAATCGGACTTAGTGAAATTTTCACTAAGTGTTGGAACAAAGTGTTTTCTCTTGATTTTGATCACTCCATAACTCAAAATCCATGAGGAATTTGGACATAGGTCAGTATGAAGCTTTTGTAGAGGGTAATGTGATCTAAAAATCAAGCTTTGAATGGGGCACAATGGCCTTGTGGTTTAGGAGTTATGGTCCTCCAAAGTTGGTGCATTAGTGGCACTTTTTCCATAACTTAGAAATTTTTCTAAGTTTTTATGGTTACCCCTTTTACAAGTTATCCCACTTTTCTTGATTTTTCTTGATGAATGATGATTCAAATCATACATTAACATCATTTTAGGGTTAAAAATCCATTTTAGTGAAAAATCTCAAAAAGTTAAAGTTGACTTTTGTGCACAGTTGACTTTTTATCAGATGAATTCCAAACTGTGCAATTCTTCAGGAAATCATGTCCTTGACCTAAATCAAACTTGATGGACATGTTCCATGGGTGTCATAGGGTATATTTAATCATGTATTAGGGTTTGGGAGCATGTCTTGGTCAAAAGTCAAAGTTACAGTTGACTTTTCCCTTAAAACCCTAATTGTGGTGCAGATGAAAATGAGACTTGTTGCTCAAGCTTCTTGGATCAATCCATTGTTCAAAATGGATCAATATGGTGTATTAGAGACCCTCAAATCATCTCTTGAGGTCTTGGCTCATGGTTTGTCCCAAAAGTCAACTTAGGGGCGAATTAGGTCAAAAAACCCTAATTCCTGATTTTTGATGAATGCATCCCCTGAGGCAAAATTGACTTGATGATTGGGTCCATGAGGTCCCATGAAGTATATTAGGTTATGTTTTGGATCATTGGCTTGTGCCCAGATGAAAATTTTCCATTTGGAGGCCCTGGTCGACCAAAACCCTAATTTGGTGACACTGTCGATCTTGAGACTTGATCCACCTAGAAGGGAGCAGCCTTGTGCTTAATCCTTGAAGTGGGAGTCCTCTTGATCCATTGTGGATGTTTGAGAGGTTAGACGAGTTAAAGATCATGTCATTCCTTGATTGATCCTTTGTCTAAGGCTCTGAGAGGGCTAGAAACCCTAATTTTTTATAGTGGATAATGCTCAACAATCCCTTGAGGAGATTGATGAGGCATGATGGTTCCTCCATATTGTGGTGATGATTTGTAAAATGATGGGAAATCTTAGTGGTCAAAATTTGGGGTATGACAGATGCCCCTATTTAATCTTCTTGGACCCGAAGGTGTGAATGACGAAGGCATTCGGGGTGCAAGAGGATTAAATATCAGAATACCCGAAATTTTGATGTCTATGAATGGCAGCCTACGCATTCATCTTCTTTTGCTAAACAATGATGATTAGAAAAGGTAAACTTCCCCTCGATCCTGGTCTTCAGCCAAGGAACTGGTCTCAGTTTTCTTTTGGAATAAACCTCCCCTCGATCCTGGTTTCCTACCAAGGAACTGGTCTTAGTTTCCGAAATAAACTTCCCCTCGATCCTGGTTTCCTACCAAGGAACTGGTCTTAGTTTCTTTTGTCAATAAACTTAATTGACAAGGGACGCTACGTGTAGCGGTTTTCCTCAAACTTCTCGCCGAATTTTCCTGGGGAGATGCCATTTGACGGAAAAAGTTTTGACGCCAGACTTGCTGGGGAACCCAGTCGTCTGAGTTGTAGAGGTGTACAAACTTCTCTGTTGGAGATGCCATTTGTTGACTCTATTTGGGGAATGCGAGTCCCTTGAGAAACTTCCTTTGTTTGGGGTCTTTACATCATACTTTTCTCGGAGATCTTCTCGGAGAAATGCCGTATGATGTGATCCAATTTTAAGGTGCCGATGACCTTTTCATCAGTGAGTTTTTTAGAGAAAAACTGCCGTACTGCCGAATCTCCGATTTAGGAGGCTTTCTCTCGGGATTTTCTTTAATCCGGGAAAGCAAGGATATCATCTTCAATGGCGAAAAGTGATGTTAACTGAGGGCTCTCTGGTCTTTTAGAGGTTCAAGTTATCAAAGTGGTCGAGGACCCAACTTCAATCCAGAAATAAAACTGGAGGAGAGAGATTGTTCAGACGCGACACTTCCTGATGAGGAAAGGGCTAACAACTCGATTAAGAGGACTCCTATCACTAGGGGACAAGACCGACTAGAGTGATAGTGATGCAATATGAAATGTGAATGCAAATCAATAATGCATGATGTATGTATGTATATGCTGACAAAACTGACGCGACATACCAACTAAAAAGATGAACATGAATGGATACTCGGCCATCGCGGGGCGAAAAAGTACCGCTGGTTCAGAATGGCAATTCCACCTTGCTTAGGAGAGATAGTCCCTGTTGGGAGCTAAGTCGGTCGGGCTTAGGAGATGAGAACTCGACCGAGGCGTGTCAGACGAAACAAGGTCTCTGACACAGTTGATCCCTTCATTCAGGCATACTGGCATAGAAGGAGTACTTTGATTCTGCACTTTGAGGTTCGATTACTTCTGGAGAAGCGACCGATGTTCTTCTGATGTTCAACAGTCAAAAGAAATTGTCGTCTTTATTTAAAAGCAGAAAAAGTTTTAACAAGTAAATTCATTTTTGTTTTATTTCAAGAATCGTTAATCATGTTAACAACGTCGTTCTGTAAAGCTAAAATAAAAAAGAATTACAAACAAAAGCATAAAGGCTCAAATTTTATTGATAAGATGGAGATCAGCCAAACGCGTGATTCCAAAGAGTATATACAAAGTTAGAAAATGGTAATTTACAGGGAAAAGGGCTACGTTGAAACATAACGACCACTATCCTTCTACCAACTTTGAATTCGGGACATCCTGAGCTTCTGTCGAAGATGACCTTGACTGGAGTTTTCTTCAATGGATGGTGTAACTGCTGCTGAGGGACTTGCCTCTGTTGAACATAGTTACTTTCCATTATCCTTAATTTTTTCCTGGATTGTACTATGATGTTTCCAATCCACCGGGATGATTTTTTTTCATGTCTCTAACTTTTGCCTGGACCGCCCTTTCGGGTTTTCAATCCACCGAGACATTTTTTTTAGGCAAAGTATTTCTTAACTACATAAACATTCGTGGGGTAGGCAAATTCCTCTCCGTCCATGGTTGCAAGTCTCAAGGCGCCGCCTGAGAAAGCTTTCGTGACCACATAGGGGCCGTCATAATTCGGAGTCCATTTACCTCGCGAATCAGTGAGAAATGATTGTATCTTTTTTAGCACAAGGTCTCCTTTTCTGAAGACACGAGGTCGGACCTTTTTGTCAAACACCCTCTTCGTTCTCTGTTGATACAACTGACCATGGCATAGTGCCGTGATTCGCTTTTCTTCGATCATATTCAGTTCATCGTGTCGGCTTTGACACCACTCAGCTTCGGTGAGCTTAACTTCCATCAATACTCGGATTGACGGGATCTCTACTTCTATGGGGAGCACTGCTTCCATGCCATACACTAGAGAGAAAGGGGTTGCCCCTGTTGAAGTGCGGACAAATGTGCGATAACCGTGAAGAGCAAAGGGTAGCATCTCGTGCCAATCTTTGTAGGTTACAACCATCTTCTGAACAATCCTCTTGATGTTCTTGTTAGCCGCTTCTACTGCTCCGTTCATCTTGGGTCGGTAGAGAGATGAGTTATGGTGTTCGATCTTGAACTCAGCACACAACTCTTTCATCATCTTATTGTTCAAGTTAGATCCATTATCAGTAATGATCTGGCTTGGAACACCATAACGACAGATGATATTGTTTTTGACAAATCGGACCACCACTTGTCGGGTTACATTAGCGAATGACGCTGCTTTGACCCACTTGGTGAAGTAATCAATGGCGACCAGAATGAACCGGTGTCCGTTTGAAGCCTTGGGCTCAATCATGCCAATCATGTCGATTCCTCATATCGAGAATGGCCATGGGGAAGAAAGAACTTTGAGATGTGATGGCGGTACATGAATTTTGTCAAAGTATATCTGACATTTGTGACACCTCCTCATGTACTTGTAGCAGTCGAATTCCATGGTCAACCAGTAGTACCCTGCTCTGAGAATTTTTCTCGCCATTGTGTGTCCATTAGCATGAGTGCCAAAGGATCCTTCATGAATTTTTTTCATAAGCATGTCTGCTTTTGGTCTGTCGACGCATCGGAGCAAGACCATGTGAAAATTTCTCTTATAGAGAGTGTCACCGCTCAGGAAGAAGTTTCCAGCCAATCTTCTGATGGTCTTTCTATCTTTCCTGAGTGCCCCAGATGGGTATTCTTATTTCTGAAGTAAGCATTTGATATCGTGATACCAAGGTTTGTCGTCTATGACTGCTTCAATTGTGAAGACGTAAGCGGGCCGTTCAAGGCGCATTATGTCGATCTTAGGTAAGTCGTTCCATTGACCTACACTAATCATGGAAGAGAGAGTGGCTAATGGATCAGCCATGTGATTCTCCTCACGAGGGATATGATGAAACTCAACTTTGTTAAAGAAAGGTAACAACCTTCTTGCATAGTCTTTGTAAGGAATCAGTCCTGATTGGTATGTGTTCCAATCTCCTTTTATTTGATTGATAACCAAGGCTGAATCGTCGTATACGTCCAAGTTTTTGATCGTTAAATCAATCGCTTCTTCGAGACCCATGATACAAGCTTCGTATTCGGCCTCGTTGTTTGTACATTTGAATGTAAGTCGAGCGGTGAAAGGAATGTGGGTACCCTGAGGGGTAACAATTATTGCCCCAATTCTGTTTCCATAATGATTAACTGCTCCGTCAAAGATTAGTCCCCATTGGGAACCTAGTTCTGGCCCTTCACTGGGTAGCGGTTCATCGCAGTCTTTCATTTTTAAATACATGATATCTTCGTCTGGGAAGTCAAACCCAATTGATTCCTGATTGTCAATCGGTTGATGAGCTAAATGATCGGCTAAAATACTTCCTTTAACGGCTTTCTGAGCGTGGTACTCTATGTCATATTCTGATAACAACATCTGCCAACGGGCAATTCTTCCCGTGAGAGCAGGTTTTTCGAAGACGTACTTGATTGGATCCATTTCGGAGATTAACCAAGTAGTATGATGAATCATGTATTGGCGAAGACGTTTGGCTGCCCAAGCCAAAGCGCAACAAGTTTTCTCAAGCATCGTGTACCGAGTTTCGCAGTCGGTGAATTTCTTGCTCAAATAGTAAATGGCAGACTCTTTCCGTTTAGTTTCATCTTGTTGGCCAAGTACACATCCCATTGAGTCCTCTAGAACTGTGAGGTAAATGATCAGTGGTCTTCCTTCCACTGGCGGTGATAGAATCGGAGGATTCAACAGATATTCCTTGATACTGTCGAAGGCGGTTTGACAATCTTTTGTCCAAACGCAATCCTGGTTCTTTTTAAGTAACTTGAAAATCGGCGCACATGTGGCGGTCATGAGGAATATAAATCTGGAGATGTAGTTCAAACGTCCCATGAATCCTCTGACTTGTTTTTCAGTTTTCGGAGAAGGCATTTCTTGAATGGCCTTGACCTTGTCAGGATCAACCTCAATCCCTTTCTGGCTGACGATGAACCCTAATAGTTTCCCTGAACGGACACCGAAGGTGCACTTGTTGGGATTCAAGCGGAGCTTGAATTTTCTTAAACGTTCGAACAATTTTGACAGATGTTCAACGTGTTCACTCTCTGTTTTTGATTTTGCAATCATATCATCAACATATACCTCGATTTCTTTGTGTATCATGTCATGAAACAGAGTAGTCATGGCCCTTAGATAGGTTGCCCCGGCGTTCTTCAAACTGAACGACATTACCTTATAACAAAAGGTGCCCCATAGGGTAATGAATGAAATTTTCTCCATGTCTTTCGGCACCATTTTGATCTGGTTATAGCCCGAGAATCCATCCATGAAGGAGAAAATTTTGAACTTTGCTGTACTATTAACCAGCATGTCAATGTGTGGTAAAGGAAAGTCTTCCTTTGGACTAGCCTTGTTTAGATCTCAGTAGTCGACACACATTCTAACTTTTCCGTCCTTTTTGGGAACGGGTACAATGTTGGCTAACCATTGAGGATATTCAGATGTGGCGAGGAAACCTGCATCAATCTGTTTCTGTACCTCCTCTTTGATTTTGATGGCCATGTCCGGGTGAGTCCGTCTCAACCTTTGTTTTACCGGCGGACATTCCGATCTTAACGGTACGTGATGTTCCACGATGCTGGTATCCAACCTTGGCATGTCCTGATAGGACCAAGCGAATACATCAGGGAATTCTTTGAGAAGCTTTATCAAACCCTCTCTGGCAGTTGGACTGAGCAGTGCCCCAATCCTGATTTCTTTTCTCTCTTTTTCCGAACCCAAGTTTACCGTTTCCAACGGCTCTTTGTGAGGTTCAATAGACCTTTCCTCCTGTCTGATTAGTCGGGAGATCTCTTCTGGAATTTTGTCGTCATTTTCTTCTTCAGCCTCGAATACCGGGAACTCAAAGTTGGGAGAAGGCATCGGATCGTATGTTTCAACGGGGTGTAAAACAAGCAATCTGCATGACGTGATGATTCGTGTTTAGAAGAGATAGAGAAAATGCAACTGTGTGCAGTGTATTTTTTGAAAAACTGCTTGTTTTTATTTGAATTATTTTTTAGGATTACCATTTTCTGAAAAAAGCGAAAAGAGAAAACAGCAATAAATGCGGAAATTACAGAACGACGTTATTTTATTAATGAACAAGTCGATCCTTGAAACTACAGCCCTATAAAACAAAACTCTGTCATTTCGGGCAAAGCGAAGAGGGAAATTTTACAGAAAGCAAGCCCTATCAAAACATCCGTTTCACCTGGGTAGGGTGAAAGGTTAAAGATGGCAATTACTTTGACTGATGAACGATCTTTGGAACCTCGACGACAACCCATTGGCGGCGAACTCCTCGGTGAATCACAAAGTCTGGAACCTTCCTCGATTTGTCTTTAGAAATAACGCTGATTTCTGGTGGAGCATGATCATTGGAATCTATCTCCCAAGCAGAATTGTCGTAGGAGAATTCCTCTGTTGTATTATGCAGAGTAGTTGTGCTCTCAGCTGTATCTCCCCATCCAGTTGGCTGGATGTCTTCGAGCCTGATACGAGAGCTTTCGAGAGCGGTGTACTTGACCATATAGTCGTATTTCCCACTCGGTTGTCCCAAGGTGTCCCACACTTCTTTCGAACTGGAGGAGTCATCCCTCTCGATGACGTTGACCTCAGGAAAAGCATAGTTGATGAATTCAAGTCCTGCAAACGTTGCGAATTCATCTTCATGTTGAGTAGTTTCTGAATGACCTGAGTGTTGATCCCATGACATGGTGGGGACACAGGTATTCTGTTCAATGATGGTCAGCTGACTTTCATTGCTCGGTTGACTCTCTTGCCCCAAGTTTCCTGGGTAAGGCTGCCACATTGGCAGACCATCCATTGGGCCATAGTAGTTGTAGTCAAAGTTGTCTTTCATCAGAGTGTCCTCCTCTAATGAATTTGGCGGAGCACGACATCCTTCCGGATCACAATCTCCATAGATCATTTTGACGTCTAACCTTGGTATGAATCTCGGACTCTGTGCGGGATAGAAAAATGGCGTAAGCACCTCTTCCTGAGACATATAACCGTCCTTATTAAGATAGGACTTCCATTCTTCATATGTGTCAGAGGGATCTTCCTCATTGATAGCATGTACTGCTTGAGACACTGGGTGAAGGAAACCTCCACTGTGGAAGAAGTTCTGAAGGGGATGAAGACTTTCATCGTTGGCAGTTGTCTGGGTACAGGTTGCAGAAAAACCAAGACCCTTCTTTGTTTTATTGTCAATAGGAATGACAAGTTGTCCCCATCCGGTCGTATCGGTACTCTCGACCGTTTTGATAGCATCTTTGTATGAGGAAATCGAGGTTCCTCCTTTGAACTGATTGTTCTTGCTTACCGATAGTGCTTGGAACTGCGTCCCAATAACCTCCTCGGGTTTTATACAAGTAGATGATGACAAGTTACTCACAAGCAAGGCTTGCTCTCCACAGACTGTGACAAGTTGATCGTTCTGAACGAACTTTAGCTTTTGGTGGAGGGTCGAAGTGACCGCTCCAGCCTGATGTATCCAAGGTCTTCCTAATAAACAATTGTACATTGGCCGGATGTCCATGACCTGGAAAGTGACTTGGAAAGTGTGAGGACCAATAGTTATGGGAAGATCAACTTCGCCGATAACTGTTTTTCTGGATCCGTCGAATGCTTTGACGATGACCTCGCTGATTCTCATCGGAGGGCCTTTGAGTTATAATTGCATCAAAGTGGACTTCGGCATAACATTCAGGGCTGACCCTGTGTCTACCAGTATGCTGGCTAAAGCATCGTCCTGGCAGTTAACTATAATGTTGAGCGCCATGTTATGACGACGACCCTCTTCGGGTAATTCCTCATCACTAAATCCCAAATTATTGCAGGAAGTGATGTTAGAGACAATACTATCGAACTGTCTGATTGTTACATCCTGTTCCACAAAGGCTTGCTCCAAGACTTTCTGTAGAGCCTCCCTATGCGCTTCTGAACTGAGTAACGGTGATAACACAAAGATCTTTGAAGGAGTCTATAACAGCTGATCCACAATGTTATATTCACTCCTTTGGATGAGCTTCAGCATCTCATCATTGTTTTTTGAAAGGTCGGGATTACTGGATTGACCGACTGATAGATCAGGAGCTTCCGTCTGAAGTTCCTTTTCCTTGTTAAGTTCCCCAACCCCTCGGTTGAAGATTCTACCGCTCCGTGTTACACGACTGATGTCTGCAATATTCACGACGGAGGGTAACGGAATTTCCTTTCCATTCTCGACTATTGTTGCACCGTATTTGTAAGGGATAGCCTTAGTTGAATCATACGGTGTTGGTCCCGGTAGATAGATGACTATGGGAACCTTCTGATTTTTCTGACCATCATAAGTAATCTCGATCCGTTCCCGGTTGGGAACTTTAGATTTGTCAAGTAGAGGGATAATGGCAAAAACATCCCTGGTCCTATGATGACCAGAGATCGTGACAACATCCTCAATTTGCTCGGCAAGGTAGTTCGGCGACCAATTGATGGGTCCAGAACCCGGATATGGACGAATTTCTCCACGATCCACCTGACCCTGAAGAGTTGCTCTCACAAGGTAACACCCTTGGTTACTTTCCGAACAGACGCCGCAACGTTCATAGTTGTGTGGTGGCACCTGGCCACGCCCACTTTGAATACAATGTAACCTCACCAGGTTAGCTTCCACAGATCAGACATCCTGACTCTGACGCCGAGTGGGGTTTCTGTTATTGATACTAATTTGCTGAGTATCTTCATCCATATAAATTGGCATCCACCAGTGATTTAACAAGTGCTGAAGTGCCTCCTGGACAAGGGAACAACCTCGATTGTTTTCGCAACCTGCCTTACAGCTTTGATAGTCATGTGATGTTAAGAATCCGAGTCGGACCTGCTCAGCATGTAACTCTACCAGGTTGGTATTCATCATGCGAATATCGAAGATCTGAACCATGTTGATTTGATAGGAGTTCCTATCATGGTAGTCTTGGATCCATCCAAGATCCATCTGACGCTGGAGGGCCTCCTGTATGAAAGAGCATCCCTGTTTGTTTACCGAGCAAGTCAGACAGGAACTGTAATCGTGCCACGGCAGATTATGATACTGGCTTTGTCTTAAGTGCATCGCCACCAGATTGACATTCATTACACGGATATCATGGTTCTGAATGACGTTAGAATTCGTGTAAACCATGTTAACTCCACGAACTCGGTGCTCTTGGATCCATCTGTTCCTGTAGAGCTGTTTGCACCACAGAACATCCCTGATTATTTTTAGAGCAGACATCACACTGGTGATAATTATGAGGTGGCACATGGCCATATCTACTCTGTCTACAATGTATCTTGACCAGATTGGTCTTCAACAAGAGTACATCATGAATTTGATAGACATCGCTAGTCTCTCCTTCTATCAAATTGACTGCAACCTTCTCATGTTGAGGCAGCGGATTCGTGAGAACATTAGGATTTGTATCCTTGAAGGATAAGACCCCACTCCTAACAAGTTTTTGCACGTCGGACTTGAAATTGAGACAAGTCTCTATGTTATGCCCTGGACCTCCTTGATGATAAGGGCAAGTTTGATCCACCTTAAATCAAAAAGGCGGATTTTCCGGTACTATAAGATGAGCCTTGGTCTGGACGTGCCCTTTGACCAGTAATAACGAAAATAGTTCTGCGTACAACATGGGTATAGGATCAAACCATGATGGTCGTGTTGTACGGTTGTTGTTGTATTGAGGACGAGCCTGCTGAAGAGGTTGTTGTGTCCTTTGTTGATCGGGTTGGCTCTGCACAACCTGAGGTTGATACGTAGGAATAGACGCAGGGTTGATAGCAGGAGTCACAGCTGCTACCGATTGATAACGTCGCCTTTGCTTTCCGAGAGAGATATTCCCAATATCTTGCTCTTTTTTCTTAGGGCGAGCACTACCGTATTTTTTAGTACCGCTCATCGATCCAGTGTCTTTTACCAAACGTCATTCTCGGACGGCTTCCTCAAGACGTACGCCCATGCCCACCATTTCGGTGAAATCACTGGGTGCACTGGCAACCATTCGGTCATAGTAAAATGAGCTTAAGGTTTTTAAGAAGATCTTTGTCATCTCTTTTTCCTCAAGAGGTGGACAAATTTGAGCGGCAATTTCGCGCCACCTTTGAGCATACTCCTTAAAGGTTTCCTTATCCTTTTGCGACATTGATCTGAGTTGATCTCTGTCGGGTGCCATGTCCAAATTGTATTTGTATTGTTGGACGAAGGCAGTGCCAAGATCTCTGAATGTGCTGATCGTGGCATGGTTTAAACCCATGTACCATTTTAAGGCAGCACTGGTTAAACTATCCTGAAAGTAGTGAATCAGTAGGTCCTGATTCCCTATCTGAGGTGACATCCGTCGGGCGTACATCACCAGATGGCTTTGAGGGCAAGAGTTACCCTTGTATTTTTCAAAGTCGGACACTTGGAACTTGTGCGGGACTTTCACATTGGGGACCAAACAGAGATCTGCGGCGTCCTTTCCAAATAAATCCTGACCGCGAATGGCTTGCAGTTCCTTCTGCATTTCCAAGAACTGCTCCTGGAATTCCTCCATTCTGTCAAACATAGTTTCCTTCTTACCATAAGGTATCTGTGGAATCTGTCCTTCCGGGACAGTGTTCACCACAGGGGGTGGTACCGTGACTATGGTAGTGAGTCTTGGGGTTTCCCGAAGTTTGTAACCTTCAGGAGTCTTCAGTATGCCCCTGGCATCTTCGCTTTCCCAAAGTTTGTAACCTTCAGGCCCAGCGGCTTCTGTTGAGATTCCCTGATCTTCAGTGATCAGCGGAACATATCCTTCCGGGATATAGTTAACAGGCATGCCCCAAGGACGATCTTTCGGTATTTGATACCTAGGATCATACTTCTCCACTATGGGCGTCGAGGTGATCTCTGAGATCACAGTTCTTTGTAGCTGAGCTTCTGCCATGACTTGCATGTCGTTACGAAGCTTTCTCATATCCTCTCTCAGAGCGTCGATCTCTTCTTTCAACTCTCTGTTTTCTTCCTCAAGATCATCCATCTTTTTCAGACGATTGGCCCGAGTATTATACGAATGAGACAATTTGACTCTAGAACCGAGACATAAACGTGAGATTCGTAGGTAAGAAGAATTCGCGATGTGATAATGATGAATGCAATGATTATATTAATTGTTTAAGGTTTAATCAAAATAAACTTCGACAATTAGATTGCAAATATCAAACGGTGGGGAAACTGATGCGTCCGCAAGTGCACGGAAATATCGAAGTAATATAAAAGATTGTCGAACCCACAGAGACCAATGTCAACCTATCGTTATCTATCGTTGCTTTGTAAAGCTAAGGCTAATGAATGATTGATTAAGGGGAAACTAAGTCTAAAACTAAAACTGAACTTTAGAAAATATGAAAGAAAGGAGAGAGACCGGAATGTGGATTCTGTGTACCTCAGGCACTCTGTAATTGGTTGGCGTTAATTTACGTATGTTCCGTAGAAAATATTGGTTTAAAGACTCCGCCTCACACTCTCGCGTTATTGACCAAAGCCACATCTCCTAACCACAGGATTTTGCTCTCGCTCGCCCGTTTTAATTAGAAAACCTATTTTGAAAATCAATTAGATCCTAATCGATACCTAAAGCGCTCTCACTGTTTTTAGGATCAATGCCCCGTTCCCACTATCTGGTTCGACCCCCACGCTCTCGCAGTGCCGGCTCTAACCTTTACTTGCTTCTCACTCTCGTGACGAAACAGTGTTAAACAACCTCTCACTATCGTGACGAAGTAATTTAAATTAAACTTGGAAACAAAGACCATAACAGAATTTATCATAAGTTAACGCTAATTTAATTAACGAGTCCCGTCGGAACGACGGTCCTCACAAACCGGACTCAAGACTATTTAGCTAGACATGGATAGGAAAATAAACATGCAGATATGATAATAAACTAAAATTGGAGACATGTTTTGAGAATTAAATAAGAAAACGGTAAGATAAATAACAATAAATAAAACCTGGAATAAAGAACTTTGAATAATATACTGAAATCTTGAATGCGAATCCGGTTGCAGGAAATAAAATGACAGAAAATAGAATCCTAAAACTAATATTGGTAATAGTCCTCCGATGTGGAGAAATATTCCTTTTACATGAATAATTTAAAACTGGCTAAAAACTAAACAAGGAAATCTGGCTCTGAACATGAAACTTGGAAAAAGAATGGACCCCCCCCCCTTGGCTTTCGAATCCGTCTCATATATATAGCCTCAACATTTGCAATTGTTGGCGAGCATATAGGAGCACCACTTAGTTGGTTGCAAGAGTTGAAGACCTAGGAATTCTCGGAAGAAATGTGATCGTTGGTTAAAACTGCTTCCTTTCATGGCCACGTCTGTGTTGTGAACGTTATAACCTTTTTAGTGCGCGTGACGATCGTGGTGTTCTTGTGACGGTCGTGATGCATTTTGAGTCTGCCACGGTCGTGGTGGACCTGCCACGGTCGTCACACCAACAGAATTTGGATTCTGCTCTTTTCTGCTTCTTTTCTTCCTTGTTTTGCTTCTTTTCTCCACTTTGCATACTTTTAACTTGGAAATATAAATACCTTAAAAAACACTTAAATATTCTCGAGAAAGTCGGATATTAGACGAAAACGATATAATAATTGAATGTAAATCAAGGCCAAAATACGATACATTTTCGTGTTATCAAACACCCCCACACTTAAACCTTTGCTTGTCCTCAAGCAAACCATGACTCGTAAGAAAAATAGTGCATATGGATAATCATCCTAGGCTACCAACTCTACTTCGGTTGAGTTTGTGTCATAGGTACTAGCTTACACACTAAGGATATCGTAACAACACAATTCCGCTTTTGCGGTCATCAACCTCCCTCCTATACAAACCAATCTGAATCATGTCATTATACCTAAACCTAACTAACTCATCCTTCTTTCATCCCTTTTCATTCTGGCGCAATCACATTAAGCCCGTTATCCTTTCACACTCATGGTAGGATAACCTGTTAGTGACTATGATCTCATTATTATTATCACTTTTTTTTTCTTTTGCACATTAGCTTAAATATCAATAAAATAAAGAAGTTTGCACCGTTGGGCTAAATGATCAGGTGAGGATCACCTAACTTAGAAGGAGCATTTCTTTTCATTCATTTTTTTTTCTTTTCAATTTACTATTTAAACATGAGATCATACACTTATTTGCATCGGCTTCCTACTTAGTGCGTGCTTAGGATGGTGCTGACTGCTAAATAAACTAATTAGGGACTACTAAAGGGGTGAGAACTTAAGGCTACGGCATAACAAGTACTCAAATCGATTTCCATAATAGGGAGGCTCACGGTGTTAAGACGATATCGATTTTGCGGAATTTTTCCCACGACTCACAATCTAACCTTAATTTCGTCTGTAACCTAAGATTTTCAAAAGAAACCCTATTTTTAACGCAAAAATTTTCAAAATATTTGGTGTGGCTCAAGGGAGTGGGAAATCGGTAAACACAAAATCGCATATAAAGACTTGACAGCACATGCAAAGACGCAACGAAAATAGGAAAATTTTTTAAAATCAGGCTAGAAAGCAATAAATCTAACTAAAAAGCGTTAAAATGAAAGCGGTAGAGTTCCTCCCCCACACTTAAACCAAACATTGTCCTCAATGTTTTGATAAAAGATGGTAAAGGAAAGATAGAACCTATATGAATGTCATTGCGTGCCACCACGGCCAAATTCGCGCTGATTCTTCCCTTGTTGTCCATGTCTTCGCTGGCCACTTCTACTTCGATGTCTTGTACTACACGATATCTGAATTTGCTAAAACTTCATTTTCTTGAAGTCGCTCATCATATTACTTATTTCCGAAGGAAGTACCTGCAAAAATGTTAGAAAAATACGGTGTGGTGTGTGCAGGTGGAACCTGGCCATGCGAAGAACAAGGAGGATGTAAATAACGGACGGAAAAGACATGTTCTCTCCTATCATACTCATCAATTGTGTCACCACCAGCAGCGACATTCGTAGAAATGTCCGTGGGCACTAACTCATCTTAAGGGATTGTCATATAGAGATCTTTCGCCTAAATGTAGCTGAGACGTAACAAGCGATACAATTCTTTATTCTCTGCAAACACAAACGATAAAAGTAAAACATTAAATTAAAAGCTCGCGGTTTGTCACCCACGCAGGGCTTTGTTTAACGTCGATAGCTCGACGGTTAGGATTGTTAATCTGAGGTTTCCATGGCCATTTATCAAGCCATCTCACATATCCCTCACCTTTTCTTTTCTTCCTTCTGTGGGGTGGTTCATTCTTTTGAACTTGTGGTGGTGGTTATGGATCTATGCTAAGTATCAGCTTTTCAAGTTTTGGCTTAGTTATGTCATCCACCACCCCAAAGTTTAACCTTACCCTCTTAACACTAATGATTTCCTTAGTTTGGTCTTCAAATTTTCTCTTTTTATGCAAGACCTCAGACAAGGGTGCGTGGATAATTTTCCATACATGCACATACGTTTTGGAGTCTGCAAACTTATACGGGAAATGATATGGTGGGGTATATGGAGGGTGATCAACAATTCGTGCTTCATTCTCTACCTCTTCGATAACCTCGTTTGTGGATGGCGAATTTTTCTCAATCTCTACTTCTTCCTCACCAAAACTCTTCTCAACCTCAATATCACTCTCCTCGGGATTCTCGATTTGTTCTTCATTAATGATAGTTACAACATCCACATGCTCCTCAAGGGGTCCTATAGGTGTCAGTGCAAGTAGTAAGATTTGGGTCTCCAATGCCTCAGTGTGAGTCACGAGGGACTCAACCATAGTGTTCATCCGCCTAAGGGTTTCATGATTATCGAGATGTTGTCTTTCAAGCTCTTCATTCTGGATAGTTTGTGCGTCCACAAAGTGCTCCATCATAGATTCTAGTCTAGCATTGGTTGATGTTTCAATGAAATCCTCCATTAATGTTTCGAGGTCGGACTGAATGAATTCTTACGGTTCTTCAAAATATTGAGAGTGGTGATTTGGGCGGAAATGAGATAGCGTCGCGTGGAAATCTTCCATTAGTATTTCGAGATTGGAATTATGTGATTCTTGCGGATCTTCAAAATTTTGGGAATGGTAATCATAGGAAAAATTTGGTTGCGGTTCCTCAAAATTTTGGGAATGGTAATCATAGGAAAAATTTGGTTGCGGTTCCTCAAAATATTGGGAGTATTGCGGTTGATAATTGTAGAAAAAATTTGGGTGCGGCTCCTCAAGATATTGTGAGTGGTTATCATAGAGAAAATTTGGGTGATACATAGTTTTTAATTTTTTTTTTAATTTTTTTATTATTATATTTTTTTTATAAGAGTGCCTTAGTCTATACGGTGCAACAACGGAATCACAATATTGACTGTTGGTCCCCGGCAACGGCGCCAAAAACTTGATGCGTCCGCAAGTGCACGGAAATATCGAAGTAATATAAAAGATTGTCGAACCCACAGAGACCAATGTCAACCTATCGTTATCTATCATTGCTTTGTAAAGCTAAGGCTAATGAATGATTGATTAAGGGGAAACTAAGTCTAAAACTAAAACTGAACTTTAGAAAATATGAAAGAAAGGAGAGAGACCGGAATGTGGATTCCGTGTACCTCAGGCACTCTGTAATTGGTTGGCGTTAATTTACGTATGTTCCGTAGAAAATATTGGTTTAAAGACTCCGCCTCACACTCTCGCGTTATTGACCAAAGCCACATCTCCTAACCACAGGATTTTGCTCTCCCTCGCCCGTTTTAATTAGAAAACGTATTTTGAAAATCAATTAGATCCTAATCGATACCTAAAGCGCTCTCGCTGTTTTTAGGATCAATGCCCCGTTCCCACTATCTGGTTCGACCCCCACGCTCTCGCAGTGCCGGCTCTAACCTTTACTTGCTTCTCACTCTCGTGACGAAACAGTGTTAAACAACCTCTCACTCTCGTGATGAAGTAATTTAAATTAAACTTGGAAACAAAGACCAGAACATAATTTATTATAAGTTAACGCTAATTTAATTAATGTGTCCCGTCGGAACGACGGTCCTTACAAACCGGACTCAAGACTATTTAGCTAGACATGGATAGGAAAATAAACATGCAGATATGATAATAAACTAAAATTGGAGACATGTTTTGAGAATTAAATAAGAAAACGGTAAGATAAATAACAATAAATAAAACCTGGAATAAAGAACTTTGAATAATATACTGAAATCTTGAATGCGAATTCGGTTGCAGGAAATAAAATGACAGAAAATAGAATCCTAAAACTAATATTGGTAATAGTCCTCCGATGTGGAGAACTATTCCTTTTACATGAATAATTTAAAACTGGCTAAAAACTAAACAAGGAAATCTGGCTCTGAACATGAAACTTGGAAAAAGAATGGACCCCCCCCCCCTTGGCTTTCGAATCCGTCTCATATATATAGCCTCAACATTTGCAATTGTTGGCGAGAATATAGGAGCACCACTTAGTTGGTTGCAAGAGTTGGAGACCTAGGAATTCTCGAAAGAAATGTGATCGTTGGTTAAAACTGCTTCCTTTCATGGCCACGTCTGTGTTGTGAACGTTATGACCTTTTTAGTGCGCGTGATGATCGTGGTGTTCTTGTGACGGTCGTGATGCATTTTGAGTCTGCCACGGTCGTGGTGGACCTGCCACGGTCGTGGTGGACCTGCCACGGTCGTCACACCAGCAGAATTTGGATTCTGCTCTTTTCTGCTTCTTTTCTTCCTTGTTTTGCTTCTTTTCTCCACTTTGCATACTTTTAACTTGGAAATATAAATACCTGCTAAAACACTTAAATATTCTCGAGAAAGTCGGATATTAGACGAAAACGATATAATAATTGAATGTAAATCAAGGCCAAAATACGATACATTTTCGTGTTATCAGAAACCCCTTTTTATTGAATTCAAAGGATTACAGAAATGGAAATACAGTAGATTACAAGGTGCAGAAATAGAAACCTAAACTAATGGGTCCCGAGTCCTCTCTGAAGAGAAATCGGGTGCTGATTCTGGTATCTTCCTTTTCTTTGACCGGGGCTCTTGGGCCGTTGTCGGGTTGTCATTCCTTTGCCAAGTGAAAGGAGTGAGCAAATTCCTTTGGTCCTCTTGATTCTCTACAGCATGTTGCTCCAAAATTTCAATCAGAGCATCTTTCTCTTTCAGTAATTGTTGTATTTTGATGCATTCCACGTCGAGGGTGTGGTACTTGTTCTTCCAAGACCTTCTCTCCTTTTGAACTTTGTTGAGAGTAACCTGAAGCTTTTCAATTTCCGTCATGAAGTACATGACAGATTCCCTTGGCCGAAGAATTTCGTAACGAGGATATGGCATTTTTAGCTTGAGAGCTCTAGTTTGTACCCAATGGAGATAAGGCTCCACCGAGACACAGTCTGGTTTTCCCAGAGACTCTCGTCCTTTCTTATGAACGTGTTTCCAAGCGTGCACTATTTCGGTCTTTAGTGCTCTGTCACTTTCTCCTTCTTTGAAGAAAAGACCTTCTAGATGAACACCCCGTGGGACGTGTCTCATCGGGTATCCAAACTGACGGCGAACCAATATCGGATGATAGTTGATTCCCCCCTTAATTCCTATAAGGGGTACGTTGGGGAAGTTTCCACAACGGTCAATGATTCTGATTCCATCATAGATCCTATTACACCAATCTATATCAGAGTTGGTAAGGGACATGATCTTCTGCGACCAACGTAAGACACTCTTACAATCCCAAAAAGCAACAGACTTGGGCAAGTGAGAGATAAACCATTTGTAAAGCAGAGGTACACAGCATGTGATCTCCCCTCCGCTGTATAAATTTCCCAAGTGTACAGAATGATATGCATCCGCGAGCAAAGTCGGTACAGGGTTTCCAATGAGAAAAACCTTAATGGAGTTGATATCGACGAAGTTATTGATGTTGGGAAACAAAAACAACCCGTAGGTGAGCAAGACAAAGACGCTTTGAAAAGCAGTCACGTTTCCTATACTGGCAAAATACAGGGCCTTCTTTGTCAAGAACTAGGCGGGAAAACCTTGGATGCCACCCTTAGTAGTTAGGTGATTCCTGACCTCAGACTCGTCCAAATGAATGGCTCTTGCAATGGTCTGATTCTTTGGAATTTCTTTCATTCCAGAAAATGGAACTCGATCAGTAATGTGTAGATTAATCAGATGAGAATACTCCTCCAGCGTTGGTGCGACCTGGTAATCCGAGAATGTGAAACAGTGATAAACCGGATCGTAGAACTGGATGAGCGCATCCATGATTCCCTCAATCACATGGACTCTTAACAGTGGTAGCAAACCTCCGTGCTTGGCTCTGAAAGCCTCAGGGTTAGTGATCATTTTTGCTAACCTTCTCAAATCCTCTAGCTTTGGAACCTTGAAGGTATAACTATGAGTTCTCCTTCTACCGAAATCCATTAGTGCAATCCTTTTCTCTGATATTTGCAATCACAGTCTTAGTTTAATTTGAAAAACAGAGAGACTAGAAGAGAAATTTCTTGAATGTTTTAATGTTTTTTAAATGAATGCATGAATGCAGCACACAAAAACATAGAAAAAACATGGGGTCAAAGGGTCGTTGTCATGAAGTCAAGGCTCTACCCATCCCCAAAGGTTTATACTAGGGTGATTTTTGTACCTGTATTCATTATCATCAGCTCCTCCCAGGAAAGCAAAACAACAAGCGGATCGCCAGCGAGTTGTAGAGCAATCTTAGAGTAAGTTCCATTCACCGAGAATAGATCACCAGCCTCAAATGAGGGTAGTATCGCGTAATAACTATTCCCGATAGTTTCCGCACTACAAAAGGGTTTAGCTCCTCAGCTTCTCAGACTTAACAATCGGCCCATTGTCTAGGTGAGAGAATGGGTTGCATTGGTCAGCCTCCACTAAGGTTGATGGTCGACCTCATCGCCATCACTTATCTTAAGTGTATACTCAATCTTTCCACATGCGGCATCACACGCATTCCCATTAGCAGAAAAATAAACACGTATAGCAATTAGGAAAAGCAGTATATATATTTGTCCTAAACATCCTAGACCTTTAAAGCTATGAATCCTAAGTTCCTGACAGAAATGGGTTCCCCGGCAGAAGCCCCAATCTGTGGTATTCATACAAGAGGTGAAAAGGAAGAAGAAAAACAGAGATTCGTGCCCCACGGTGGGCGCCATTTTTCTGTAGCGAGCGATTTTGGACGCGGTTCTTAAGCGCTGGTCGCTCTCTGCGGTTGAGTTTTAACTACAGGTCGATTCATTTGTTATCCTATTGTGAGCTGAATAAGGAAGGGAAATAGATGTCTCCAATTAACCCTGCTTTGCATACTAAGTTTAAACAGCGGTCAGTTAGGTTACGGATGCTATCAATGTGGGGGGGCCTTTGTACTGGTTATTTGTATTTTCGCCAATACGGTTTTCTCTCTTTCTTGGATTTTCTGACGGGGAACAAGGATTTAGGATGTTAGGACTGATGCTTTTGATAGATACATGAGAGTATGGGATTTTGAGTTTTTGTTTAGTGTGCTCGCTAAGATTTTTCTTTCAATCTTATGCCTACGTATTCCCGTTTACCGAAACAGGGAAATCAGAGCGTTCATAGTTCCTCCTATTCTATGGGAGGAAATGGTATTGATGCTCCGCAAGCGCACGGATTTATCGAAGTAATATAAAAGATTGTCGAACCCACAGAGACCAATGTCAACCTACCGTAATCTATCGTTACTTTGTAAAGCTAAGGCTAATGATAATTGATAAAAGGGAAACTAAGACTAGAACTAAAATAAAACTAAGAAAATATGATAATAAAGAGAGGCCGGAATATGGATTCCGCATTCCTGAAGGACCTTGTAGAATTCGGGTACTAATTATGACTATAACTTAGTTCCGTAGAATATATCAACTTAAAGACTTCGCCTCACGCTCTCGCGGTATTAACTAAAGTCATGTTCCCTAATCCCAAGATTTTGCTCCCGCTCGCCCGGTAACTAGGAAATATATTTTGAAAGCCAATAATATCCTAAACGTATCTAAAGCGCTCTCGCTGTATTTAGACTTGTTGCCTAATTTCCACTATCCGGTTCGATCCCCACGTTCTCGCAGTGCCGTCTCTAACCTTAATTAATTTCTCACTCTCGTGACAAAATCGTGTTAAATATCCTCTCACTCTCGTGACAAAGTTATTTAAATTAGAATTGGAAATTAAAACCAAAACAGAATTTTAATCATAAATTCGCACCTATTATTTTCTACCGAGTCCCGTCGGTAACGACGGTCCTCATACGCCGGACTCAAAACATTTAGCCGGACATGGAATTAAATGAAAACAACACAGAAATGGTAATTGAATTTGAAAGCATTATGATAATAAATTTATGAAAGCGATAAATAATAATAATAAGCAATGCGATAAAGAACCTGTAAAGACTTGAAGTAGAATGCGGAAATAAAGAACTTGAATTAACTTTAATAATGACGGAAAGCTTTGATCCAAGCGTTACAAATTAAAGGCCTAAATACTAATGGTGTGGTAGTTCCTCAATGTGAGATAACTACCACTTTTACAATGGTAATTTACTGCCTAAAACTATGAACAGCGCTTTCGCGCCCAGAAACTCGGATGTCCCAAAATGACAAGGGAAATCCTATATATAGAGGGGATTTTCGTTTTCCAACTTCCATGGAGCTTAAATGAGTGGTGGAGAAAGTGGGAGTAGTGGGAAGTTAGAGAAGTAGTGGAGAGAATGTAGGAGAAAATGTTGAACGTGCAATAACTGAAATTCTGCAAACTCGTAACCACGTCTCTGTTAACGGATTAAACACATTTTGGACGCATGACGATCGTAATGGATTGTAACGGTCGTGGTGGATTTCGCAACTGCCACGGTCGTGGTGGACCAGCCACGGTCGTCACACCAGCAGAATTTGGATTCTGCTCTTTTCTGCTCTTTTCTGCATCTTTTCTTCCTTGTTTTGCTTCTTTTCTCCACTTTGCATACTTTTAACTTGGAAATAGAAATACCTGCAAAAACACTTAAATATTCTCAAGAAAATCGGATATTAGACGAAAACGATATAATAATTGAATGTAAATCAAGGCCAAAATACGATACATTTTCGTGTTATCAAACACCCCCACACTTAAACCTTTGCTTGTCCTCAAGCAAACCATGACTCGTAAGAAAAATAGTGCATACGGATACTCATCCTAGGCTACCAACTCTACTTCGGTTGAGTTTGTGTCATAGGTACTAGCTTACACACTAAGAATATCGTAACAACACAATTCCGCTTTTGCGGTCATCAACCTCCATCCTATACAAACCAATCTGAATCACGTCATTATATCTAAACCTAACTAACTCATCCTTTTTTCATCCCTTTTCATTCTGGCGCAATCACATTAAGCCCGTTATCCTTTCACACTCATGGTAGGATAACCTGTTAGTGACTATGATCTCATTATTATTATCACTTTTTTTTTCTTTTGCACATTGGCTTAAATATCAATAAAATAAAGAAGTTTGCACCGTTGGGCTAAATGATCAGGTGAGGATCACCTAACTTAGAAGGAGCATTTCTTTTCATTCATTTTTTTTTCTTTTCAATTTACCATTTAAACATGAGATCATACACTTATTTGCATCGGCTTCCTACTTAGTGTGTGCTTAGGATGGTGCTGACTGCTAAATAAACTAATTAGGGACTACTAAAGGGGTGAGAACTTAAGGCTACGGTATAACAAGTACTCAAATCGATTTCCATAATAGGGAGGCTCACGGTGTTAAGACGATATCGATTTTGCGGAATTTTTCCCACGACTCACAATCTAACCTTAATTTCGTCTGTAACCTAAGATTTTCAAAAGAAACCCTATTTTTAACGCAAAAATTTTCAAAAATATTTGGTGTGGCTCAAGGGAGTGGGAAATCGATAAACACAAAATCGCATATAAAGACTTGACAGCATATGCAAAGACGCAACGAAAATAGAAAAAAATTTTAAATCATGCCAGAAAGCAATAAATCTAACTAAAATGCGTTAAAATGAAAGCGGTAGAGTTCCTCTCCCACACTTAAACCAAACATTGTCCTCAATGTTTTGATAAAAGGTGGTAAAGGAAAGATAGAACCTGTATGACTGCCAATGCGTGCTACCATAGCCAAATTCACTCTGATTCATCCCTTGCTATCCTTGTCTTTGCTCACCACTTCTACTCCGGCGTCTTGTACTATGAGATATCTGAATTTGCTGAAACTTCACTTTCTTGAAGCCGCTCATCATATTGCCTATTTTCGAAGGAAGTACTCATCATCGGTGTCACCACCAGCAGCGACATTCGTTGGAATGTGCGTGGGCACCAACTCATCTTAAGGGATTGTCATCAAGAGATCGTTCACCTAAATGTAGCTGAGACGTGACAAGCGATACAATTCTTTATTTTCTGCAAACACAAACAATGAAAGGAAAACATTTAAATTAAAAACTTGTGGGTTTCCTCTCACGCAGAGCTTTGTTTAACGTCGATAGCTCGACGGATGGAAGTGTTAATTTTCGGTTTCCATGGCCATTTATCAAGCCATCTCACATATCCCTCACCTTTTCTTTTCTTCCTTCTGTGGGGTAGTTCATTCTTTTGAACTTGTGGTGGTGGTTCTGGATCTATGCTAAGTATCAGCTTTTCAAGTTTGGGTTTAGTTATTTCATCCATCACCTCAAAGTTTAACCTTAACCTCTTAGCAGTAATGTTTTCCCAAGTTTCACGGTCCTCTAATTTTCTCTTTTTATGCGGGACCTCAGACAAAGGTGTGTTAGTGTGGATATTTTCCAATATCTCCACATTCGTTTTGGATTGGGATTCTACTTTAGCCTCTACAAACCTTTGCGGGAAAAGAATTGGTGGGGTATATGGAGGAAGAACAATAATAGTTGCTTCATTCTCTACCTCTATTACAACCTCCCTTTCAGATGGTGTCGGTGGATTTTTCTCTACACTTTCCTCACCAGAACTCTCATCATTCTCATTATCACTCTCCTCAACCTCATTATCACTCTCCTTAGGAGTTTCGAGTTGTTTTTCACTACTAATTGTTATAACATACGCATTCTCCTCAGGGGAGGGTTCTATAGGTGTCAGTGCAAGCAGTAAGGTTTGGGTCTCCAATGCCTCAGTGTGAGTCACAAGGGACTCAACCACGGTGTTCAGCCGCCTAAGGGTCTCATGATTATCGAGATGTTGTCTTTTAAGCTCTTCATTCTGGATAGTTTGTGCGTCCACAAAGTGCTCCATCATAGATTCTAGTCTAGCATTGGTTGATGTTTCAATGAAATCCTCCATTAATGTTTCGAGGTTGGACTGAACGAATTCTTGCGGTTCTTCAAAATATTGAGAGTGGTGATTTGGGCGGAAATGAGATAGCGTCGCGTGGAAATCTTCCATTAGTATTTCGAGGTTGGAATTGTACGATTCTTGGGGTTCCTCAAAATTTTGGGAATGATAATCATAGGAAAAATTTGGTTACGGTTCCTCAAAATATTGGGAGTATTGCGGTTGGTAATTGTAGAAAAAATTTGGGTGCGGCTCCTCAAGATATTGTGAGTGGTTATCATAGAGAAAATTTGGGTGATACATAGTTTTTAAATTTTTTTTTTATTATTATTATTTTTTTTATAGGAGTGTATTAGTCTATACGGTGCAACAACGGAATCACAATATTGATTGTTGGTCCCCGGCAACGGCGCCAAAAACTTGATGCTCCGCAAGCGCACGGATTTATCGAAGTAATATAAAAGATTGTCGAACCCACAGAGACCAATGTCAACCTACCGTAATCTATCGTTACTTTGTAAAGCTAAGGCTAATGATAATTGATAAAAGGGAAACTAAGACTAGAACTAAAATAAAACTAAGAAAATATGATAATAAAGAGAGGCCGGAATATGGATTCCGCATTCCTGAAGGACCTTGTAGAATTCGGGTACTAATTACGACAATAACTTAGTTCCATAGAATATATCAACTTAAAGACTTCGCCTCACGCTCTCACGGTATTAACTAAAGTCATGTTCCCTAATCCCAAGATTTTGCTCCCACTCGCCCGGTAACTAGGAAATATATTTTGAAAGCCAATAATATCCTAAATGTATCTAAAGCGCTCTCGCTGTATTTAGACTTGTTGCCTAATTTCCACTATCTGGTTCGATCCCTACGCTCTCGCAGTGCCGTCTCTAACCTTAATTAATTTCTCACTCTCGTGACAAAATCGTGTTAAATAACCTCTCACTCTCGTGACAAAGTTATTTAAATTAGAATTGGAAATTAAAACCAAAACAGAATTTTAATCATAAATTCGCACCTATTATTTTCTACCGAGTCCCGTCGGTAACGACGGTCCTCATACGCCGGACTCAAAACATTTAGCCGGACATGGAATTAAATGAAAACAACACAGAAATGGTAATTGAATTTGAAAGCATTACGATAATAAATTTATGAAAGCGATAAATAATAATAATAAGCAATGCGATAAAGAACCTGTAAAGACTTGAAGTAGAATGCGGAATTAAAGAACTTGAATTAACTTTAATAATGACGGAAAGCTTTGATCCAAGCGTTACAAATTAAAGGCCTAAATACTAATGGTGTGGTAGTTCCTCAATGTGAGATAACTACCACTTTTACAATGGTAATTTACTGCCTAAAACTATGAACAGGGCTTTCGCGCCCAGAAACTCGGATGTCCCAAAATGACAAGGGAAATCCTATATATAGAGTGGATTTTCGTTTTCCAACTTCCATGGAGCATAAATGAGTGGGGAGAAAGTGGGAGTAGTGGGAAGTTAGAGAAGTAGTGGAGAGAATGTAGGAGAAAATGTTGAACGTGCAATAACTGAAATTCTGCAAACTCGTAACCATGTCTCTGTTAACGGATTAAACACATTTTGGACGCATGACGATCGTAATGGATTGTGACGGTCGTGGTGGATTTCGCAACTGCCACGGTCGTTGTGGACCTGCCACGGTCGTCACACCAGCAGAATTTGGATTCTGCTGTTTTCTGCATCTTTTCTTCCTTGTTTTGCTTCTTTTCTACACTTTGCATACTTTTAACTTGGAAATAGAAATACCTGCAAAAACACTTAAATATTCTCAAGAAAATCGGATATTAGACGAAAACGATATAATAATTGAATGTAAATCAAGGCCAAAATACGATACATTTTCGTGTTATCAGGTATTTGGTGTCTTGTTCAAAGCCCAAGACGTGAAGCGAAAGGTGATTTTGTATCTTGTTCAAAGCCCAAGATATGAAGCTAAAGGGTCTACTTGTATCTTGTTCAAAGCCCAAGATATGAAGCTAAAAAAGGTTTGACTTTAGAGAGAATTTGTCATCTCTAAAGAGGGGTCTGTATGTCACAACTGTTGGGTGACTGATTATAAATGAGGATTACTTTAACCGGGATTTGTGAATCCGGCAATGCCATAATTTCCTTTATAGGGGATTTTAACCTGAAGGAGAAGACTTTAACTCAGTGTAGAGCAATGTCATCTTTCCTTAGGAATTTCTCATGCTAAAAGAGGGACAGTGGCATGGATGTATTTGATCCAGAGGCTTGCCGTTTACAGCGATTAGATGAAAGGGAAAGAGTTGTTGATGTTTGTGTACTGTGAACGAGGCACAGTTTTGATGCTAAAAGGTTAATTGGATTAACCAGTGGTTTTCTTATACAAAGCCTAAGAGGAGGCTAATATGTATCTCGTACAAAGCCCGAGAGAGAGGCTAAAAGGTTCTGACTCGACGATGGAGTCTTTTGGTATCTTGTATAAAGCCCGAGATGAAGGCTATTTGACTCAACAAGAGAGTTTTTGTATCTCGTACGAAGCCCGAGATAGAGGCTGTTGTTTGGTTGGCTCAATAAGAACCTTTTTGTATCTCGTATAAAGCCCGAGATGGAGGCTGAAAGGGGTAATTGACTCAACGAGGGAGTTTCTTATGTGTCTCGTACAAAGCCCGAGAGAGAGGCTAAACATTGTTTGACTCCGATGGGGAGGATCATTGTACAAAGCCCAAGAGGAGGCTATGGTGACTGTTTCAGTTGAGTGACAGGTCCAGTATGCTGATTTAAAGAGAAAATCAGTTCTTATATGAGCAATGTTGTACTCAAGGATTTGATTCAAGGATTCGGGTTATTCCTGTTCTTTAAGGAAGTGGGAAATCCGAAGGGTATTGAGACTGTCCGAGTCTACGGGGTTCCTTCTTATTCTTGAAGGGGTCACTTGAGAATGTCTTTGAGACTCAAGGAGATTAGACTGTCCAAGTCTAGAGTTTCATCTTTTGTACTATGCTTTGAGAAATAGTAGTAGACTCTATGAAAGGACTGTTCTATGTCGATGACTAAGTTCTGTTCCTATACCTCTAGGAGGTCGTCGGGACAATTTGTACGAAGCCCAAGAGGAGGCTGGAAACTTTTAAGAAGCTGATCGGTCCTTGTACGAAGCCCAAGAGGAGGCTATCATTCCCGGAGGAAGAGATCATTATATGAAGCCTAAGAGGAGGCTGTGAATACTTCTAAGAAGCCGTAGGGTCCTTGTACTAAGACCAAGAGGAGGCGGGGTTGCTTTTAGGAAGCCTGTGGGTCCTTGTACGATGCCCAAGAGAAGGCCGATGCTTTTAAGAAGCCTGTGGGTCCCCAAACCCCGAGAAATTCAAGGCAAGCTATTCACAAGGAATAGATCAAGTTAGGAAAGTCCGAGAATTTGGAAGAAACTCAAAGATGCCATTCGCGGAGAATACATTCATCTTTGGGAGTAGAGTTTCTTGACAATTCCTAATGAGGACAGCCGAAGAGAAGACTGTATCTGGTGATCCTATTGGGGATCTAGTTGTCTATTTCTACGAAACGAAACGGCGTCACCTAGTTCTAGACGTAGTGGCCGGGAAAACTCTAAATATCTATACTATTATTACACAGTTGATATGAGTTTATGAAAGAAGACTTACAGTGAAATAGCCCCACAATACAGTTATATGTATATGAAAGCGGTAAATGAAAGCAATAACCACTTACTCGGTTGTAAAGCTTCCATGTTGTTTGGTTAGTTGTTCAACAAAGAAAGATTGAAAACAACAGTATATTCAAAATCAAAGGAGAAAGTACTTTGAAAAAGAAAGATTTGGGGCTTACAGCTCGAGGAGAGGCCCAGGGTTTTATCAGTGAGCGCACTGTTTGAATTTGTACAGAGGGACTTATACAAGTGACTGTGACCCAAAAATTGTTTTCTGTACGAAGAGATGGGTCTTACACTCTCTCAAGAGGCCCAAAAAGTTTAAAGAAAAAGAGTGGGGCTTATAACACGAGGGTAGGCCCAGAGTTTGTTTTTCAACGGATGATGATCGCATCGAGGTTTTCTTGTAACGCATGGGGGACTTATACAATAAGTGAGGCCCAAAATGTTTTGGTTAAAAGGGGGTTGGGTCTTACACTCTATTAGAGGCCCAAAAGTTTTGAATGGGTCTTATAGCTTGAGGAGAGGCCCAGAAGGTTATTTTTCAAAAGGCGACGATCGCGTCGTTTGTTTTTTACGGTATCGGGACTTATACAATACACTGAGGCCCAAAAATGATTTGGTCAAAAAAAGATTGGATCTTACACTCTATTAGAGGCCCAAAAAGTTTTGAAAATTATTTATGAGGGTTCAATTAATCCAAAAACCCTAATTTGTTTTCAAAAATGTATTTAATTGAATAAAAATTCAATTAAAATGATCAAAATTGTTTAACATATGGAAAACAAATTGTGATCTTGGATTAATGCTTCAAAAATTAAGTATTGGCCCACAAAATAATTAGAAAGCATTAAAAGTTGCAAAATCAAGATGGAAAAAATATTTTAAATGTTAAAAATAATTAAAACATTAATTCTTTGCAAAAATATCAATTATATAAAATAAATAATATTTTTGGAATTTTTTGGGAAAATAAAATATTTTAACATTTTTTTGAATTATTAAAAAAAGAATCAACTCAAAATCATTAAAACTCAGAGAGAAATTAATTTTTGAATCGATTAAACAAAAATCACAAAATTCAAATATTCAAATTTTTGAAAATGGCGCCAAGAACACGCGCGTGTTCTGAGTTTCCTAGATTTGCGTTTTCCATCCAATCTCACTGAATCCTTAACCATATCATGCAATCCACATACCAATCAACTCGTTTCAACCTCACGATCATGTCTATAACACTTAATTTCATTTAAATTAAACATAAAACATGAAATCACGAAGAAACCTCAAGAACCCTAATTTCTGCATGAAGGCTAGGATTTTTTATACACGATTCAAACAAAGCAATTAATTGAGGGAAAACATTCCATGCATGATTATGAACATATGGCCAAATTATTGTGTAGCAAAAATTGCATGAATCATAGAGTTAGAAGAGCTCATGCTTACCACTTGCAGCTGGTGATCGTGATTTGTGTAGGAGGTGTTACAGTTGTGTTGTGATGATCTGAATAGCTTCCCTAGGTGCTATGGAGTGTGTTTGAATGCTTGGACTTGATGGAAATTGGCTGGATCACTTCATGGCATCTCAACTGCACTTTGGTTAAAACCTTGAGCAATTGACTGGTGATTCTGAGAAATCAATGTTCCAGATGTTGTTTAAGTGTTTGATCAGCTCATATGTGATGTATATGAGGTGTGTGAGTGATTGGTTTGGTTGGAAAAGCTCTCAAACTCAAAACCCGATAGTTACCTTGCTAAGAAAGGCATTTTTTCCAAGAGAAAGAGATTTTGAGAAAGGCAAGTGTTGTAGGCCTTTGGTGTACTTAATCTAAACACAATTGAGCTCTATTTATAGTAGAGCAAGTTTGTTCTGCAAGGAATAGTGAATGGCAACTGCTAAGTAGGTTTGGCCAATGTTGGCAAATGAAAATCCAAGTCTCCTCTAGCCATTGACTAGAGGTTAGGGCACAGAGCTTTGGTTCCCTTAGTCTTGGATAAGTCTTGGCTGATTTCAGATGAGAATGGCTCGGTCCATGCCACCTTGATGCTTCCATTGAATGCTTCAATCCAAATTTGGAGTCTTGTCCCTATTTTGGCCATTCTAGGTTCAACATGCTATTTCTTGTTCCATGGACTTTGGAGGCTTGGCTCAGTGATTGTACCCTTTAGATTCAATCCTCAGATGTGTCCAAGTGGATAGGAGCATTTGAATTTGGCTGATTTTGGCAAATTGAGCAAAATTGCAAATTCTGCCTTGCCTTTGACAGATTTCAGCAAGGCAACTTGCCAATGTCATATCTCATGGTGTAAGTTGAATTTGGTAATGTTCTTGACCATTTTGGAAAGCCCTTACATGATACAACAACTGTTTGAACATGTTTGGTTTTGATCTCTTTTGAATCCAAGTGAAAAATCCCCCTACATTTGGCAAAAAGTAAGGCAAAATCTGACTTAGTGAAATTTTCACTAAGTGTTGGAACAAAGTGTTTTCTCTTGATTTTGATCACTCCATAACTCAAAATCCATGAGGAATTTGGACATAGGTCAGTATGAAGCTTTTGTAGAGGGTAATGTGATCTACAAATCAAGATTTGAATGGGGCACAATGGCCTTGTGGTTTAGGAGTTATGGTCCTCCAAAGTTGGTGCATTAGTGGCACTTTTTCCATTACTTAGAAATTTTTCTAAGCTTTTATGGTTACCCCTTTTACAAGTTATCCCACTTTTCTTGATTTTTCTTGATGAATGATGATTCAAATCATACATTAACATCATTTTAGGGTTAAAAATCCATTTTAGTGAAAAATCTCAAAAAGTCAAAGTTGACTTTTGTGCACAGTTGACTTTTTATCAGATGAATTCCAAACTGTGCAATTCTTCATGAAATCATGTCCTTGACCTAAATCAAACTTGATGTACATGTTCCATGGGTGTCATAGGGTATATTGAATCATGTCCTAGGGTTTGGGAGCATGTCCTGGTCAAAAGTCAAAGTTACAATTGACTTTTTCCTTAAAACCCTAATTGTGGTGCAGATGAAATTGAAACTTGTTGCTCAAGCTTCTTAGATTAATCCATTGTTGCAAATGGATCAATATAGTTCATTAGAGACCCTCAAACTCTCTCTTGAGGTCTTGGCTCATGATTTGTCCCAAAAGTCAACTTAGGGGCGAATTAGGTCAAGAAACCCTAATTCCTGATTTTTGATGAATGCATCCCCTGAGGCAAAATTGACTTGATGATTGGGTCCATGAGGTCCCATGAAGTATATTAGGTTATGTTTTGGATCATTGGCTTGTACCCAGATGAAAATTTTCCATTTGGAGGCCCTGGTCGACCAAAACCCTAATTTGGTCACACTGTCGATCTTGAGACTTGATCCACCTAGAAGGGAGCAGCCTTGTGCTTAATCCTTGAAGTGGGAGTCCTCTTGATCCATTTTGGATGTTTGAGAGATTAGACAAGTTGAAGATCATGTCATTCCTTGATTGATCCTTTTTCTAAGGCTCTGAGAGGGCTAGAAACCCTAATTTTTTATAGTGGAGAATGCTCAACAATCCCTTGAGGAGATTGATGAGGCATGATGGTTCCTCCATATTGTGGTGATGATTTGCACAATGATGGGAAATCTTAGTGGTCAAAATTTGGGGTATGACAGAAACTAAACATATTTAACTGAAAACAAGATAATACTCATAATATCATAATAATGTACTGGTGTGAAAACACCTACAAAGTCAAAAGTACCACAGTGGTACAAGTACATCAATATCCAAAATAATCCAACAAAGTGGATAGAGTACATCAATAAAAACTGAAATAAAAAGAAAAATACAAGAAAACTTCACTTTGATGCTCAAAGGAAGTACACAATCAGAACAACAAAAAATCAGTCCTCCTCCTCTGAACCGGACGCCTCAACCTCATATAAATCCTCTGAACCATAAAGATAACTAGTCACCTCATCATCAGCACCATCACCCTCCTCCTCATCAGCATCATCAGGACCATCCGCGTCCTCTCCCCCTCTGATACTGTCCTGGGCTTAGGCCAACCAACATGTGCAAGGAACTCCTCCCTCTTCATCATCGTATGATCAGCGGCGGGATCGCGAATTTGTAGCTACAGTACCTGCATGGAGTTATGTAAATCAGTCATGGCGCGCTGAGAAGCCGTCATCCTGTCCTAGTTATACTGGCATATCTTCTACTGATAAGTACCATCAGGACCTGCCGCGTCCTCTCCCTCTCCGAATACTGGCCTGGCCTCAGGCCAACCAGCATGTGCAAGGAACTGCTCCCTCGTCATCATCGTATGATCAGTGGTGGAATCGCGAATCTGTAGCTGCGGTACCTGCATGGAGTCATGAAAATCATTCATGACGCGCTGAGAAGCCGTCATCCAGTCCCAGTTATACTAGCATATCTCCTGCTGATAAGGGTAAAAACCTTGCGATCCAGAACCAGAAGCATCACCACCACTTGTGCCGGCATCAGCACCAACACTCGATGTCTCACCCCTTGTCCTCTTTCGTTTGCAAAATTTGTCGACATAACGATCGTCAATAGCCGACGGGATAGTGACCTGACGGCATGCGGGTATATTAACCCCAGCATGTGCACACAACTTCATGATGAGACAGGGAAATGCAAGAGGGGCATTCGCCCGAGAAGCGGTACCTCCAAGGCCACTCTCCACAATACCCCTAATCTCATCGGCGATAATACGGGCCACATCCATCTGCACGTTAGTCAAAATACTGTGGACAAGGTGGGCTAGTGGTATAGGGATGGTAGACGAATGCGACTTCGGCTTGATGTTGGTTATCACCAAGAGCAAAATAAGCTGAGCCAAAGGTTGCATGTCCTCACGCCGGTACCTAATTGCAACCCCAGATGGGTTGAGTTCTACAGTTTTTCCCGATCGAAGAAGATCTCTGGTCATGGCAGGTATGTCTCGGTGAAGATGCAGGTCTCGATGGTAATCGTCTATTTGGCTAGCTCTTAATGGTAGAGGACTTCCAAGAACAATACTGAAATTTTGGTACATGTGCAGAATTCAGATATCCTAGAACATGCCGTTCGACATCTGGTCTGACATGACCACAAAGGGCAAGGTATATTGCAATAATCATGGTACTGAAAATATAAGAGCAAGACACACAGAATTGTTAACCCAGTTCGGTCTAATACACCTACTCTGGGGGCTACCAAGCCAGGGATGAAGTCCACTATCAGCAGTACCAATTCAAAGCTAAACTCTCCGTTTACAACTCATCACTCAATCACTGCCTAATGACCCTTCTACCTAGATCCTCTCTAGATATGAGAAACCCTTCTCACTCCCAATCATCGCAATGATGTCTAGCAGTTGACTATCCGCCACTGCATCAACGGCTCTTTACCTATACACTGATTACACAGATAAACATGAATCCACACTCCTATGACGCATCAACATCTGATGAGAATAATACCTAGCTAAGTATGAAGCCAAAATCCACCGTTTGTTAGCTTTTTCCCTTAACTAAGACCACAACCTGGAGTTTCTTAACAGCTTCCTCCAAGAACAAAACGTACTGCCTCTTACCTACAGGTTTTGAGGAGTACGGGTAACCTTCCCACAAGTCGGGAGGTTTACCTAGACAGAACCCTAGACTTCTACATGTTGAGCCGTCATATCCAAGGTTACAAACCCTTCTATTTATAACATGTACCCAACTGGATTTGGGCCTTCAATCACAGCTTCAATAGCTGTTACAGATCTCCAAAATAAACTCCAAGAAAAAAGGTCTTCAATCTAATTTTTCTAATCTGTCTCCATATTTAGAAAGTCTTGATATCTGATTGAGTCTTCAAAACCTTCAAGTATGCGCCACATAGAATGCATAATTTTCTCTTAAATATTCTGCACAATTCAGAACATAGCTGAATCTCATTAACTCCAGCTCAGCAGGCGCGATGTCGAATGCTCCCTCATAGGACATCTTCTTCGACATGTTGTTCCAGTTGTTGAATAACTTCAACACATCATGTTCTGGCATTTCAAAAAGACATCTTGTTGTACATGTTCTTCTTAGCAAGTTTATACATCCTATTCTCTATTACATTATTGCTGCTATTATTTGTTTTACAAAAATTAAGCCAATCCTAAAACAAGAGAACTAACAATCTCCCCCTTTGGCAAATTTTGGCTAAAACAAATAATCTACAAACAAATACAATCCAGGAGTTTACAGCAATACAACCAACGGCTGTAGTGTTCAGAGTCTACAGCACACAGCAACAGATCTTCATGTTAAAAATAATGTCTCACCATCTTTGTTTGACATCTTCTTTGCAGCACTCTGAAGAACTCCACTGCATCAACACCAACGGACAGCAATCTTCAGGATAAAAGGAAGGAAGGTCCTGAAGTTTGTTGATGCACACGAGGAAGAAGATAGCATAAGGTAGCTTATACTCCCCCTCAATCTAGGAACCTCTTCTTAACACGAAGACCAATGGTGGCATGAGAGAACTCTTAATTGCTCTTTGAAGGGCATAAGAGGAAACTTAAGACCAAACCCTCCACCACTCCTGGTAACTCAGAGCACAGATCACAACTGTGTTCATAACTCAGATCACAGGTCACAAAAATATCCAAAAAGAAACATGATAGGCATTTGATTTGACATGTTTGGACAACATATGCAATCACAAACTCCTGTCTGAACCTCTGAGCAGCAATCCCTTTCTCCCCCTTTTTGGCCAAAAATTGACAAAGGAGGCCATCACAAAACCAAACCCAGGCACAACTAACCCAGACCCGAACAAAACCCATAGTTTTTAGAGAACAACCCTGACCTGATGGTAGAGGATAGGAGAAGCCTCTCTAAATAGCAGAGCAGTTTCTTAGATATTAACGATCTTTAATTCTTGGTCAAAGAGAATGTTAATTGAGAATGGAAAACCTGTAACTTAATTCAAGGTGCACCATCCAAACTGACTTTGAACGCCTTTAATAGCTCTTAGACCAGTCCTGCATGGCCAATCAGCATTTACTAGGCTCCCTTCTTACGCGTGGCTGGATGCACAGTCTAGAATATTCCTTTGTTTGGCTCAGGGAAACATGTCTTGAGTGCTGTTCTGACATCTTACCAAAATAGTTTGCCTGCTTGTTCACAAAGTTATTAACCCAAGACTCCTCAGAGATTTAAACATTTCAAGCATATTTTCTTGGATTCCTTCAAAAACAGCAGAGAAAAAATAGAGTCACCCAGATACAACAATTCTGCTTTTTAGGCCTCTCCTGCATAGGCACTAACTCCACACAACTATGATATGTCCCATCATGATGTTTGACATTACACAGCACAAACTTGACCAGCACACATGCTGCAATAGGCTATAGACACCAGCCTTAACATTCAATGCCTTTTATGATGTTACACCAATAATGCCACATTCTGGTACAAGTTGAGCAAGACCTCACCATGGGGATTTTAGATACAAGGTCTGCCAAGTCCAATAAACAAAAGCCTACTTGATTTGAAATTCCAAACAAATGTCTTGCAACACAAGATAAGGACTGCCACCACCTTTTGCTTGTATTAGAAGAAACCTCCTGGCAACAACCTTAACACCCTAATAGAGTCTTCAACATGAAAGTAGCCATGTATTTCCAGAACTACTTACCATCAAGATTAGAATCTGCCCATTCTAATCCACATTATGTCAGAACTGCCACTTCAGACAATAATGCTGCTTCGTCCAACTCCATAAGTATGGTACACGACAAGCAAAAATGTTGTAACAAAATGTAGGACATCAGCACACCACTTGGTCACAACCAGCACCAGCAGTTAAACCAAAAGCAAACTCATCAGACAACCAAATAAGACCTAGGCTCATCCTACTAGGACAACTTCTACCAAGGCACCAAACACGAAGTTCTGGTATCCAATGTGCCAAAAACAAATTGTTTCCCAAGAAAGACAGATTCCCACACCAAAGACTACTTTGACTAGTCAGGCGATGCAAACAATGACTTTTTATCCATTATAAAGAACAAGCCTCCTTGCTCTTATCAGCACACAACGGAAGGAATCATGAGTTAGTCTAACAAGAATGCAGGAAAGAGATACATGCAGGAAATCAAGAAGTCAGATCCACAGAAGTTGAAGGACACACCACAGTCCACAGCTGGAGCATCTTCAGGAGCAACACGAACACGAAAGACATCAGAAACAAGGATGAAGACCATCAAGAAGAACCAAGTGCAACTTCAAGCTTCTGATGACGAATGGGACGAAGATTGGAAAACTTTTCTAGATTCGGGGGGTTGGGATAATCTTTAGACTTTTTGTTTGGTGTATTTACTAATCTTGTATGCTCTCAAAAATTCAATAAATTTCTGTTTTAATTATGTACCATTAAACTATACAAGTGCAATAAGGATCACAACTGCACAAGACACATCACAGCACACTTAATCTTTATGTATGCAAATGCTTAATTTGCTTCAAAATAAGTGCAAACACCAAAAACAACCGAGTTATCAATCTCCCCCTTACCATCACACGTCCAGCTGCATAAAAAGTAACACTCTCCCCCTATCACGAATAGGATGTGCTTCTTCGTACCTTGAAAAATGGAAAACATAAGACGCATCTTCATGTCTTCAGGAGCTCACTCTTTGTCCAACTCGCAAGTTGAACACAATCATCACTTGTACCAATACTCACATGATCCCAATCTGATCAACTTTTCTCTATCTAAGACCACCAGTACTCCTTTGCAAGAAGAATACCTTAAATTAATGGAGAACATGAGACTCATCTTCATGTCTTCAAGAGCGCACCCTATGTTCAACACTCCTGCTGAACACATTCACCTACGGCTTTACCCTTACATCAGTACATAAATCAGATAGAGACTTGTGATCTCAGGAGACAAACACCATAACATTCTGAACAGAATGTTCTGTCAACAGATGTTAAGACATCAGTCTTGACATCATGAACAAAGTCCAGCTGCACTAAGAGAAACACCACATTCCAAAACAGAATCTCCAAGCTTCCCCCTTTAAGCCTCGGGACCAGAAACAACCATCATAACCCATCACAGAAGCATGAGAGTAGTATTCACTCATCCAGCTCTCCAATTCTGTAATCAGTCACCTTTAGCAGCAGCACAGGCTAAGATTGATCCACACACAGTCAGTACTAGTCTAGCTTCACACGATTATTCAGGTGATACTTCCAGATAAAAATCATGCCTCTTTGATCTTTGACTTTCATGTCCAAGAAGTCTGCTAGCGAGAATACTTCTTGAAATCTCAGGTTCTCCACTCCTGCAGCAAGGACCAGAAATAAACTGACCTCAGGAGTAAATAACATGTTGATCACACCTTGACCAACTCACACATCTAAGATAGGTTCTAGGGCCAGAACCTTCTTAGATAAACCACCCAAATGTCTCCTCTTCCAGATCAGGAGTAGGTTCCAAACTCATGTGATCAAACCACATTAGTTTAGCACCCAGAGCATCTGCTATGCCATTCCTTCAGACAGCAAAATTAAGCACAATTCAGACGTGATGTTCTAACACAAGATAGGACATCATTCCAATGAACACATCAGGAGATTAGCCCCTTTTAGGAATAGAGGCAAAAGTAAAGAACTTTTCTTTCTTGCAACTTCACTTATCAATGCCTTTATGAGTGGACTTGAACAAAAATCTTCAAGTATCATGGACAAAGTAAGTTGAAGCAGTTTTGCATATATCCCATCACCATAATGTACACATTCAGAGAAGAATAACCTCCTTAATTGCAACCTCAGGAGTTTTCAAATAGATACGCAGCGGATCAAAACACAAACTCCTCAAAACCTTCAGGTGTCACATATCACCCTTAGCATCATAGTCCAGGTGACACCACAATACCACGGGTTTGAAAATAAATCAAACCTAACGTAACCATAACACAGCAGCTTTTCAACCACTCCTCCAAACCTTCAGCACACGCCACTGCCTGTCACGAACAATCCATCCTCTACTTCTAGGGACCATTCTCACACCTATATGAACTACTCCAAGTTCAAACAACTTTTCAGTAGAAAGCTTCTACCTTGACCATGAACCAGAACGTATCTTCCCTTGGATCTCATCCAGATACAGAACAGAATGACCTGCTCTGATACCAATTGAAATTCTGGTACATGTGCAGAATTCAGATGTCCTAGAACATGTCGTTCGACATCTGGTCTGACATGATCACAAAGGGCAAGGTATATTGCAATAATCATGGTACTGAAAAGATAAGAGCAAGACACACAGAATTGTTAACCCAGTTCGGTCTAATACACCTACTCTGGGGGCTACCAAGCCAGGGATGAAGTCCACTATCAGCAGTACCAATTCAAAGTTAAACTCTCCGTTTACAACTCATCACTCAATCACTGCCTAATGACCCTTCTACCTAGATACTCTCTAGATATGAGAAACCCTTATCACTCCCAATCATCGCAATGATGTCTAGCAGTTGACTATCCGCCACTGCATCAACGGCTCTATACCTATACACTGATTACATAGATAAACATGAATCCACACTCCTATGACGCATCAACATCTGATGACAACAATACCTAGCTAAGTATGAAGCCAAACTCCACCGTTTGTTACCTTTTTCCCTTAACTAAGACCACAACCTGGAGTTGCTTAACAGCTTCCTCCAAGAACAAAACGTACTGCCTCTTACCTACAGGTTTTGAGGAGTACGGGTAACCTTCCCACAAGTCGGGAGGTTTACCTAGACAGAACCCTAGACTTCTACATGTTGAGCCGTCATATCCAAGGTTACAAACCCTTCTATTTATAACATGTACCCAACTGGATTTGGGCCTTCAATCACAGCTTCAATAGCTGTTACAGATCTCCAAAATAAACTCCAAGAAAAAAGGTTTTCAATCTAATTTTTCTAATCTGTCTCCATATTTAGAAAGTCTTGATATCTGATTGAGTCTTCAAAACCTTCAAGTATGCGCCACATAGAATGCATAATTTTCTCTTAAATATTCTGCACAATTCAGAACATAGCTGAATCTCATTAATTCCAGCTCAGCAGGCGCGATGTCGAATGCTCCCTCATAGGACATCTTCTTCGACATGTTGTTCCAGTTGTTGAATAACTTCAACACATCATGTTCTGGCATTTCAAAAAGACATCTTGTTGTACCTGTTCTTCTTAGCAAGTTTATACATCCTATTCTCTATTACATTATTGCTGCTATTATTTGTTTTACAAAAATTAAGCCAATCATAAAACAAGAGAACTAACAAATACTAATTGATGCACGGTCAAATCTCACCACCTTCCCCCCAACGAAGGTTGTCCAACGAAATTGCTCCCCATCATCAGGAAGTGCGTTAGCATAGAATTCTCAGACAATCTCAACGTTGTAGCTATCGACTGAAGTTATCAATCAGCCCCATTTTTTTCTTCCAAGAATGCAGCCACAGACCGATAACTCCCTCGGTCACTCAAGTTAAATCTCTTTTCTGGCAAGATGGTTCTCTTTTCTAAGGTAAGATACCTTGTTGCTTGTTTAGCACCCTTAAAGCGAGTGTCGTCAAACTGTATTGGCACTTGTCTTGAAGTGCTTGCCTTTCGCTTCTTAGCAGGATTGGTCTTTGGACCCATCTGCACAAATCAACAAACAAAACAACAACAAGTAGTAACACAGTTCATTAGAATTTGGAAGCCAAAACAAAATCACAACTGAAACAACATAAAAAAAATTCAGAATTCTGATACGTTTGCTCCAGGGTTCGCAAAGCGAAGGCTAGTGAACATTCGCCCCAGATTCGCAAAGCGAAGTCTGGCGAATGCTCGCCCAGGTTCGCAAAGCGAACTGAACAGCAAACACGCGAAAATTTTAGAAAAACAACAGCACTCAACATTCCACATCAGAGTTTCATTCACAATGTCATTTCTATTCTAAGGCTTGCACAAAATTCAACATGTAATCAATCAAACCTGAAAACAGAGGTTAAACCCTAGAATCCAAAATGTCTCTAATGTACAATCCACAACCCTAACCATATGTCTAAACAGAAATTAAAAGATAGAACAAGAAATCAAACCTGAACTTGTAATTGAAATTGGGGAAACTTGGTGAAATTTGAGAAGAACAGTGCAGGTGAGAGTTTGAGTTCTTGAGAGAGTGTTTTGTTTGAATGAGAGAGGCAAGAGTGGGAATAGGGTTTTCCCTCTAAAGTTCAGAAAATGATATGGGTCATGGGCCCAAGTGCAGTCCCACCCATAAAATTAAATCCCTTTTTAAACTGAGGTGGCAGCAAACACACTTCCCCTGTCTCGCTAAGTTCGCAAAGCGAACGCTAGCGAACATGACAGGTTTTTGAAATTTTTTTCTGCATATGCTGCCACTTCCTAAACCACTTATAATCATAAAAAATCATTAAAACAGCAAAGAAAGCAATAAATACTTACAATGTTGGGGTGCCTCCCAACAAGCGCTTGTTTAACGTTGGCTAAGCTCGACGGTCCGGAGACTTGACGCCTCGAACCAAAAGCTAAAGAAATTGGCTTCCGAGAAAAACAAACTTTGCGAACAAGAACTTCAATCGTTATCATGTCCTTTCTTCGATCCCCTTTTCTTTAGAAATGACCAATCCCAACATGATCGCAACATGGCCACTTTTGGATCTTCATTTTTTTTCTTCCACAAAGCCTCTCTTTCCAATTCTACTTTTCATGAACGCTTTCATCTACTTGATTTGCATACATCACTCCTTTGAATAACGTAAAACAAGCTTATTCCTCCTTAACACTTGACTTAATTCTCACCTTCATTAGGCCTTCATCAACGTCCACCAACATTTTGGCGGTTTTCATAAACGGTCTTCCCAAAATAATTGGTATATCCGCGTCCTCCTCCATCTCAACAATCACAAAATCAACCGAAAATAGGAATTTATCCACTTTTACAAGCACATCCTCCACAACACCATACGGACGAGTTCTTGACTTATCCGCAAGTTGTAATGTCATGGTTGTTGATTTCACATTCATATTATCAAGTCTTTTAACCACGAATAACAAAATTAGATTGATACTAGCACCCATGTCAACCAAAGCTTTGCATTTAAAATCATTACCTATAGTAATAGGTAAAGCTACTCTTCTCGGATCTTGCTCTTTCCGCGGAAGCACACTTTGAATGGAGACACTACACTCGGCATTGAGATCAATGTTATCTTTGTCTGTGCACCTCTTCTTTTTCGTAAGTATGTCTTTCATAAATTTGACATACTTAGGCATTTGTTCAAGAGCTTCAGAGAAAGGAACGGTTACTTGCAACCGACTAAACAATTCTAAGAATCTTGTGTAATGCCTATCATTCTCTTTTTTATTATGAGTAGGGGGATATGGTAATCTTCTTTGTAAAACTTCCTTTTCATACTCCTTTATTTTCTTTTCTTTTTTCTTCCTCACTTCTTCATTATTCTTTTCAACTACACCATTTTCATCATTTTGTTCGACTTCCTCTAACACAATATATTTTCCTTTTCAACTACCACCTCATGTTCAACATCTCCTTCAATTGTTCTTCCACTTCTTGTGAAAATGGCCTTACAATGCTCCTTGGGATTTGATTGAGTTTTAGCGGAGAAGGATGGCCCCGGTTGCTTTTTGGCTAATTGCTTGGCAAGTTGCCCTACTTGAGATTCAAGATTTTTAATCGAAGCTTCCATACTCTTTTGAGTTGCCATTGATAATTGCATAAATTGTGTGAAAGTCTCCTCCATTCTTGAACTTCCACTTTGATCTTGGGGTGGTTGGTAAGGATTTTGTCGACATCCTAGTTGATTTTGGTAGTTGCCCCTTGGTTGGTAGCCTTGCTGATTTTGGTAAGGTTGTTGAGCATTTTGATAAGGAGGTCTTCCTTGATAACCTTGAGTAGGGTTTCCAGCATAATTTACATCTTCCACTAGCGGAGGACAATACCCGGTAGGATGATATCCTCTACACAATTCACAACAAGCTACCTCTTTGAGTTGTTGAGGTAACTTTGACATTTGTTGCGTTAGCAACTCAACCTGTTGAGATAATAATTTATTTTGTGCAAGAATTGCATCATTAGTTCCCAACCCAAGTACTCCAGCTTTCTTTTGAGAAGGACCACGGTTATGGTTCCCTTGGTGGTCATTTATAGCCATCCGGTCAATTATAGAAATAGCCTCCTCGGCGCTTTTAGCCATTAACGATCCACCCGCGGTGGCATCCAACAATGTTTTATGTACCAATTGAAGACCATTTCTAAAAATGTGGACTTGAGTAAGGTCATAGAAACCGTGCCCCTTACACTTTCTCAACATGGATTTGAATCTCTCCCAAGCTTCGTTGAGAGATTCATTTCCACCTTGAGTGAAAACTGCAATTGCTGTTTTAGCCTCCATGAAACGATTATGTGGAAAAAATCGTTCCAAAAATTTTCCTCTAGCACGTTCCAGTCCATCATGATTGTCGTATATTGGTCAAGATACCATTCCTTGGCCTTCCCAATGAGGGAATGCGAGAATATTCTCTTAAACAGTGACTCTTCTTCAGCTTCAGGTGCACCAGTCGCTCTTGCAATCTCATAGAACTTAGTCAGGTGTGTAAAGGGATCCTCGTGATCCATACCAGTGAAAGGATTATGATATAGAAGCGAGAGGATACCAGTTTTCATTTTTGAATGCCGACCATTCTGAGCATTGCGTGTAAATTATGCTATATATCTCGGACTATTTGTACAAGGAACTGAAGCAGGTGGTGGTGGTGGTGGTGGAGCAGCCATAGTTGGCGGTAACTGTGGTATTTGCGTCGAAGTTAAACTTTCGTCTCGCTCTCGTCTTTCTTTTGCAAGTTGCCTCCTCCACCGTGTTCTTCTATTTAACTTATGCGCAGTTCTTTTGATTTCAGGATCAAAAAGAAGTTGGTCTGCGGGTAACTTCCCTCGCATAAATGAAGTCTGCACACTAAACCAAACAAATCAACAAGTACACGAAAAAGTTAACAAGTTTAAAACTCAATAACTATTGCAATGCTCGCAATATAACAACAATCTCCGGCAACGGCGCCATTTTGTTGAAAAGTATTTCGGGGGTGTTTGTATCCACAGAGGTTTGGTTTGGTTTTTCGTTTCATAACGTTTTTATGAAATTTAGAATTCAACGGTAAAAAGATTGGTTTTAGGGTTTTGGTAAAAACATGCCAAGATTAGTGTCCGATAATCCGTTTTGTAAGTATCAACTCGATAAAGCGTGTGAACTCGTTAACAATACATATAACCACATATCCTCTCAACAAGTTTCTCTCAAACACTTGTTGTAGGATTTATCATATTGATCCTTTGTTGATCTCTCATACAAACTACCAATATGATAACATTCAAGTTCAATATTTATGAACATCAACATTCAAAACTATCTCTAGCCTTATGAATATTGATTGAATGAAACCTAGGTCAAGTTTAATACATTTCTCTCGAACATGAATTAAACAAAATATGAACAATGTAAATAAAATTTTTCTTCTATATATATATATATATATATCATCAACAAGGTTCACAAGCTTACAATCAAAGTCAATACATACAAAATAATGGATCACCTACCACTAATCTTGACACAAGGATGTGTTTAGCTACACATATTCATGGTAGCTTGGATAACAAGTTTCAAGAGGAGATGAAAGAGCATCTGCGTCGAATAATCGAGATCGAATGCGATTCCAGCTTCTCTATGTGAAAAATCACTCTTGGATGAGCAAAACTCATAAAAGTATGTTTTGGTGTGAAAATATGAAGTTATGATCCCAAGAAAACATAAAAATCTATTTATAATACACATGAGATCAGCTACATTCGTACTGCGAATGAATCATTCGCCTAGCGAATAAAGAAAATGACACCTTAAGTGCCTTCTGAAAGTTAAACTGCCCTTGACTGTCTTCGTGGGTTCACAAAGCGAACGTTTCATTCGCAAGGCGAACCACTCGCCAAAACATTCGCAAAGCAAATTTTGGGTCCTTTTGCCCCTGCCAAAACCAAGGGTTTTTCACCAGGTTGTTCGCAAAACGAACGAAGCATCGAACATTCGTTGGTAGTTCACAAAGCGAACTTTAGCTCCTTTGGCTTCTGTCCAATTCTGGAGCTATTCGCTGGAGACCTTGCCAGAGTTCGCAAAGCGAACGTTCGCTGGTGAATTCGCCAGAGTTCGCAAAGTGAACCTGCTGTTGTTTTCCTCATTCTTTGACAGCTTGTATCATCTCTTTGTGTCTTCTTTCTTTGGTCAATTAGTGCAATTTTCTCACAATAGCACACACATTACAAGTACCAAAGGTAGAAATACAATGTTTGAAGAACAACAACAATTCACTAAAAAATCCTCAATTGAAACAAGAAAGTGTTGAAAAATGCCAAGTATCAAATACAAATATATAGCATGTTTGACATCTAACAGTTGTATATAAATAGTCCTAGTTTGTATCATTATTTGTACAATTCAATAATACAATTCTTATTTCCTTATTCTCTCCTCACTAAAAGTGCCTCACGCACTAACAAATTTTATTCAGAGTTGTAGTTTTAGAATTTACTCATCTGAATTCAATTGAGTTTTAGTAATTACTGGAATTGCAGGCATAATCCACAGGTAGACGTGAATGTATCTATGACATACCAGCTATAGACTAGTCATTTTAATGTTCATATATTAAATCTATAAGATACCAGTTGTAGACTAATCATTTGAATTTTATTTTTCATACGTTGAATTAAGTTTGATATATTTACTCATGCTATTGTAGGAAAGAAAATTCTATCAGGAAATTATTATTGTTGCATCGATGAAGTACCACGTTCGAGTCACATATTGTGTATTGAATGATATTACTATATATTTTTGAATTCCATATGTAGGAAGTGTTAATTTCGTATTTTGTAATTTATACGTACTATTGTTGTTAGATTTATTAACCTATTAAATTGGTTACGTTGTAAAAAAAATTAGAATCTTAAGAAAAAAACTACAGAATTGACAAGTAATTTTTGCGACGTAGCGTGTGCATACAGACAGGACCCGTGCGATAGCACGGGTATCACGCTCGTCTTGTGTTTAAAATATAGTATACAGTATGAATAATCTTTTATTATACAAAGTTAAGGTGTATATTGATTGCCTTTTACACAAAGATATTTTTTAATTATGAACTCTTAAATAAATATTATACAATTTATCTATTTATTTTATACATTATAAATTATAATATGCGTTTAATAAAGCTGTACTGATAGTATAAAAATGTTTTACCTTATTATTTAATAGAATATATCATTTTATCATGTCATACAAGTAATTTTAAATTTTTAATCTGATTTGGTGAAATACATTTTCGTCATTGATTAATAATATAAAATTAATTTATACCATTATAAACGGTCTATTAACGGTCTATTATAAAAATTATAACAGAGTAAGAACATGAGAATAAATCTGAACCATTAGATTTTAAAATAAATGGTGGAGATTATGTGTGATTTTCTTTCTCTCTCCTCCATCATTTATTTTAATAATGGAGGAGAGAGAGAGAGAAAAAATCACACATAATCTCTACTGTTTATATTAAAATCTAATGGTTCAGATTCATTCTCATGTTCTTACATAAAAATGACATTCCCATATCATATGATATGTTATATATATATATATATATATATATATATATATATATATATATATATATATATATATATATATATATATATATATAGTTCATATCCTATGAGAATGTCATTTTTATGTGAGAACATGAGAATGAATCTGAATCATTAAATTTTAAAATAAATGGTGGAGAATATTTGTGGCTTTTGTTTTTCTCTCTCCTCCATTATTAAAATAAATGATGGAGGAGAGAGAAAAAAATTGACACATAATCTCAACCATTTATTTTAAAATCTAATGGTTCAGATTCATTGTCATGTTCTCACATAAAAATGACATTCTCATATGATACGTTACACACACACACACACACATATATATATATATATATATATATATATATATATATATATATATATATATATATATATATATGGAATTATATATATATATAATTCCCCAGCAGAGTCGCTAGCTGTCGCGGCCGGCAAAAATATCAAGTCGCCATCATATTTTTTTAAGGAAAATAAATGATAAACCTAAAGTCCTAATCCTAAGGGCAGAGATTCTTAAGGTTCGGGAGTCGGTTAAGTGAGGGGAAGGTGTTAGGCACCCCTCACTTCCATTGTACTCAATGGGATCCTCCTTAGATTTTAGGGTATGTTTGTTTGTTTGTCTAAATTCACTTATGTACAAAAGAGTCCTACGTTTTTTATTAATTATACTCGCTAGGGTTTACAACCCTATGCCTACGTACCTTCAATTTGAAGGATCAGAGTAACTGTAGTTCACCTCCCCTATTCCTACCCCCTTAATCCTATTCCTAACCCTAATCCCAAACTTAATCCACTATTTATACTCTTGGATAAAGAGTTCTATCCCTTAATATATTGTTTATACTCCTAGATAAGGAGTTCTATCCCTTATCCATTATTTATACTCTCGGACGAAGAGTTCTATCCCTTATCCATTCTTTATACTCTCGGATGGCGAGTTCTATCCCTTATCCCTGATTTATACTCTCGGATGGAAAGTTCTATCCCTTGTCCATTATTTATACTCTCGGACCGAGAGTTCTATCCCTTGTCCATTATTTATACTCTCGGACGGAGAGTTCTATCCCTAAATCCCTTTGGCCTATATTTTAACTCTTGGAACCTAAGAGTTTTATCCCTTATCCCATCCCTTATTTAGGCTCTCGGACCAAGAGCTTTATCCCAAATTTAAATCCCTAAGAATCCCTTGTATCCTTATCTTCTTTAAAGAAAAAAACCAATATGTGGAAAATATGAAATATACAGTTGAATCCAACCTCCCAATTGACCCAAGAAATTCCTCAATAAAGTTCCTAAATAAAAGTTAAAACCCTAAAAAAACATTTTAAACAAATAATGGTATTTTTTATAAAAATCCAATTAAATAATTAAGTTACATAATTAAATTAATTATTAAAAAACCCTAAACTAAAACCTAATTAACCAATTAAATTAAGTTATTAATTTAATGGATAAAACCAAAACCCTAAGTTAAACGAAAACTAACCCAAGCCAACAATTAAGTTAAGTTATTAATTTAATTTGATAAAAATCCTAAATTAAAAATTTAACCCAAATAAAGAATTAAATTAAGTTTATTAATCTAATTGATAAAAAAGCCCCAATAAAACCTAAATGAACAATTGAATTGAGTTATCCATTCAATTGATCTAATTAACCCTAAATCCCTATTTATATAAAAACAATATTTACCCCACAAAATAATTAAATTAACTATTAATTTAATCATATGTTAGAAATCTAACCTAATTAAACAAATAAATTAAATTATTAATCTAATTATGAAAACCCTAAATTAAAACAAACTCAGATTAAAATAAATTAGCACTTAAAACCTAATTACATAATTAAATCAAGTAATTAATTTAATTATGTAAAAATAAATAACAAAAGGTGTGATTTCCCACTGAACCTAGCAATGGTCCAGATTGAGGGGTGCTAATAGCGTCTGGGTGCAAGGCCCAGTCACTAAAAATAATCAAAGCCTAAAAAACAAAAAAAACTCACGGTGGAGAGAAATCCACCCGTTGACTCTCCCTGACCGTTGGATTGATCTAGTGAGATCCACCCAGATCACATTAGGATCGTCAGATGAACATACCCCATCCCAGTAAACCACACAGACGGCTGTGATGCAGAGTCAGCACAGGGAGCACGGTGGACTCAAGATTCCTAGGATCACCCGTTGACAGAGGAGTCAACGATCCAAACGCTGATGAATGAGCCACTTGTCATTCATCCAGCGACGCACAGAGGGAGTATTTAACCCCACTCTCTCTCAGATTTCCTCATTTCTCAACTTTCTTTCTCTCTCTAATTCTCACTCTCTCTCTACTTCTCAGCGCTCTCCCCTCTCTCTAAACAATCCACCGCCGGTGAGCCCTCCGGCCACCGCGCACCACCCCCAAACCACCCCAATTTCCAGAATTTCGGTTGATATTCAACCGAAAACTTCATCCCATAAGAACCCTAAACCTAAACTAACCCAGAAACCCCATGTTCTTCAGGGTTCGTAAAACCCCTAAGAACCCCAACCCAGAATTGATAAACCCTAACCCCAATTGTATGAACCCTAATGCTACATGAAGAACCCTAACCTACATTAAAAAAAACCCAGAAACCCCCTTGAACCCACAAGAACCCTAACCCTACATCCTATGAACCTTAACCCTAATTTTCCAGAAAAAAATCCATAACCGCAACCCCAAAACCCAGATTCAAAAGAAACCCCCACACGCAAACAAACAACAACAATCATAATCAAAATCTTAAAAAAAGCTAAGTTTTTTATTTACCGTCCGTGCCGTGAAACTGGTTGTATTTTATTTATCCTTTTATTTCTCCTCTTCTAATCTCTCTCCTTTTTTGTTGCAGGGGTTCGAGCTCAAGGATTATAGGGTTCTAATGATGAACCCTAGTCCTTTACGTGATGAGCTTTACTGAGGGTTTGGGGAAATTACGCAGCAAATTTTCACTTAGGGTTTCTCCTTCTTTTTTTTCTCTATCACCTTGCCCCAGCCCCTAGTATCCTTATTCTGGATTAAGTCTGTGATTCTTTTTGGCCTCTCCTCTTGTTGAACGACTTGCTTGCGACTGACCGTTGCAACCTCCAAAGCTTGGAAAGGTATTTCAAATGTCTCCCCATCCACTTCTATGTACCTGAATGACGAGAGATGGCTGACGAACATGTCTCCCTCCCCATCAACAATTATTAAATTGTCCCCAGATATGAACTTCAATTTCTGATGAAGTGTGGAAGTAATTTCTGATGAAGGTATGTGACCCCACCACTGTAGGTATATCCACCTCCCCGATTACCATTCTTTTCGAACCGTCGAAATCCCTAACAATCAGAGAGCTAGTCTTCATAAAGGTTCTCACAGATGTTAATTTCATAAGGGTATCCTTAGGCATGACATTTAGGGCAGACCCTGTATCCACTAGCACCCTTGAGAGAATAGTGTCCTGACATTTGACTGATATATGCAAGGCCTTATTGTGTGTTTGCCCCTCGGGAGGTAATTCCTCACTACTGAAACCCAGGCAGGTGCTGGCGGCGATATTAGCGACTACCTCGTCGAACTGAATTACTGATATGTCTTTGGTGACAGGGGCCTCATTTAGGACCTTTAGCAGGGATTCCCTATGTGCCTCCGAGCATAACAACAAGGATAGAATAGAGATCTTGGACAGTGTTTGATTTAGTTGGTCCATCACCCTATAATCACTTTTCTTTATGATTCTCAAAAATTCCTCGGCGTCTTCTTGAGATATACCCTTCTTGGACAGTCCCTCACCTGTACTTGTGGTCTCCTTCCCCTTTGAGCTTTCAGGGATATCCTTCTTAGGTTGTTCTGACGAGTATACTCTTCCACTATGGGTCATTCCTCCAATACCAGCTATGTTAGTAACTGCTGGTGACGGTATTATAGTCTTTCCTCCCACTGACGCATTGATGTCATATTTCCAAGGTACAGTCTTGGTGCTTTCATATGGAAATGGTGTTGGTACATGGAACGTGATAGGACCTTCTGACTTTGCTGGCACCAGAGCTTTGACTGGCGCAGGAACAGGTATTTGAATTAGTGTTCGTGCAAGTACCGGAATTGATATCTGAATCGGAGCCCGCGTAGGCCTTGAAACTGGTATTTGAATGGGTACCTGTGCAGACCTGGGAACTGGTATTTGAATAGGTACTTGTGCAGACCTTGGAACTGGTATTTGAATAGGAGTGACAACTCCTCTTTTCTGGTATGGAATCTCAGAAGGTACCTGCCTCTGGGATTCTAAGGCAGCCACCTCATTTATATTCCTTAAGTACCCAATTTGAACTATCCCTTGGTCCATTAATTGTTGGAGGACCTCCTTCATCTTCTTACCGTTATCGAGATCAGACGTGCAATCCTTGCAGTCACTGTGCAGCCTTTCAAACTCCTCGTACCCAATTAAAACTTCCTTTATTTTCTTCATAGGGGTCTTTACTTGGTCTACCCCTCTGATTAGGACATTCTCTCCCAGTCCCTCAATGGAGTTAACAGTTGGTCCAGCGTGCCCTGGGAAAGGGTTTTCTTCTACATTTGGAGTGTCATAACTGAAGTTAATGACCTTCTGATCCAGCAAATCTTGCACCCTAAACTTGAAGGCTAAACACTTTTCAGTCGTATGCCCTGGCGATCCAGCATGGTACTCACATCTAGCATTAGCATCATGCCCTCGAGGAGGAGGCGTAGGAGGGGGCCCTAACGGCTTGATTTCTACCAATCCCTTTTGGATTAACATTGGCAGGATCTGAGTATATGTAGTGGGTATAGGGCCAAAGTCCTTCCATGGCCTCCTTTGTTCCCTTCGGGGATACTTCTGTTGTTGCTGATTTTGCGGAGGTGGCACCCTTGGCTGCTGGATTTGGAGCATAGGAGATGCTTGACCAGAGGTCGTGGCCGCCACGTAAGGGTTATAAGGTACTTGAGCATACCTATCAGCAGAAACGACATTGGCCTCCTTCTTCGAACTGTTTCCGGAGTACCTTTTGTTGTTATGTTGATTGGAAGACGGCTTTCCAATCTTTCCACTTTTCAATCCATTCTCGATCCTTTCTCCAATGATAACCAAATCCACAAATCCTGTTGAGACAGATCCAATCATCTTTTCATAGTATAGTCCTTGCAGAGTTCCCATGAATGTATCTACTAGTTCGCTTTCCCGCAATAGAGGTTGCACACGAGAGGCTAGCTCCCTCCATCTCTGGGCATACTCCTTAAAAGATTCATTCCCTTTCTGAGACATGTTTTGTAATTGCATGCGATTAGGGGCCATGTCTACATTATATTGGTATTGCCTTATAAAGGCACTTGCCAAATCCTCCCAGTTCTTGATGTAAGTCCTTTCCATATGCATGTACCAGTCCAAGGATGCCCCACTAAGGCTGTCTTGGAAAACATGCATCATCAGCTTTTCATTCTTAGCGTGCGCCCCCATCTTTCGGGAAAACATCCGGATATGATTTTTGGGATAACTAACCCCTTTATACATCTCGAAGTTAGGTGCCTTAAACTTAGGAGGCACGACCACGTCGGGTACCAAACACATTTCCAAGGCATCAATCCCAAAGACCTTGGATCCTTCCACAGCCCTTAACCGTTCCTCAATTATCTTATACTTTTCATCCTCATTTCTTCCTTCCATGGCAGCTAGTTTGGTTTCACAAACTACTTGCCTTAAGTCTTCCTCTCCATATTGGAGGTGCCAGTCATCAGAGACCTCACGAGTGACAGGTATCTGTATAGGTCATGATTCTCAATTATGCTCGGGTGAAGGAACAGACCCTACAGGAGGTTGAGTGTTAGTCTTCCCTTTACTAGCCTCTAGTGCTTCACGTTCCAAGTCAGCCGCAAATCCCAAAAGAGGATTACTATCTTCATACTGGGGAGGAGGGATGGGGACACTCCTACGGTTACTAGCCTCGGTGTCTCTTGCTATCATATTCTCAATAGCTCGAGTCAGTTGGTCAATTTTTTCCTTCATTTCCTCCACATTTCCTTTGACAACATCCACATCTCCCTTTAGAGCGGCGTGGTTCAGCTCCATTTGTTCCATAGCTTTCTTCTGGTGAGCACGGGTGTTGGGTCAAGACGTCAGATTGTTGCGATGATTATGAGAGAAGATATTAAAAAATGATTTTCGTTTGATGTTTTTTTGTTTGAATGTTATGCATGAATGTATGAGTATGCAAAAATTATTTTTATTTCAGGAATCTTAAACTTTCGTTTGTTAAGATTAAAGCCAAGGATAATGGAAAACAAATACTTTTATTAATGAAAAAAAAGTACTAGGGTCAAAGCCCCATTTATTACATAAGGAAAACTAAACTAGGGATAAACCCTTAAATTATTCATAATAAAAAACCAAACGTAAGAAGTCATTACATAGAAAAGCTAAATCCTCCTCCTAATCCTAGCCCTAAACTCCTCTACCATCTCACGACAAAGTGCAAGAAAATCGGCAATCTCTTTGACTGCTTGAAGATAGCAGCCATGTACTCAGCCTCCTTTAAACTTCGAGGGATCTCGTGGATGAGATCGTTGGATAGTAAGACCAACTTCTGATACCTTTCTCGATAATATGCCTCGTCATTTCGTAACTTTTCCATGATCTCCAAATCCTCCCTAGTAGTTTGCTCTAGTTGTTGGTTATGTTCTTCAACATAAATGCCCCATGCCCTTAGATCTTCGTAGGAATCCTGAAGCTGTCCATATAGCCTTCTAAGCTCCTGGTTCTTCTCTTGAGTTTCTAACCATCCTTCTGGCCGTAGGGCAAGAAGTTCTTCGGCTGATCTCAATCGCACAGTTGCATCTAGGGCTTGCCTTTTGCTCTCGAGAAGAGCGCTAGCCAAGCTTTGGACTTCAGCTTCAAGGTTGTGGATACGCCTATCATATCCCTCCTTGAACTCTCTTTGCGTTGATGTCATCCAAATGTCCCTCCACTCGTCCCTTTGACGCCAGGCTCTATCTAGTTGCTCCTTATGGTCCTTGAGACGTGAACTCACAGCTTGAAGGTCGGCGTAAGCTTGTTCCTTCTTCTCTTCCTCCATCTGGGCTATCCCTTTATTGATCTTTGACTGCTCCATAACTTCATTGAGACTCCTTCTTAACTGACTACTTTCTCCAGTGGCTTGGTAAAATTTACCTTCCCATTCTTCTTTTTCTTTTGTCAATTGTGAAATAGTCTCTTTGAGTCTTTCACTTTCCTCTATGGAGATTACGGCAGGTGGGGGAACCCTTGGATTAACAGGACGATCCAGAGTAAAAGGCAGCTTCACTATACTCACCCTTTCTTTCATCCATTGCAGATATGGTACCCTAGATTCTTCCCTTGGTCTTTTAAGACAACCCTTCCCTTTGATACTTTGCCTCCAAGCCTGAGCAATCTTTAGAACATCGGGATGATTTCCAGCTACATTTTGTAGGACGAAGCCTTCTAACAACCTATCCTCTGGCTTGTAGGCCAATGGATGCCCCAATTGCCTCATCGATAAGACAGGATTGTAACTTATGCACCCTCTCGATCCTATCAAGGGTAGGAAAACCCCCACAACTTAGGATCACGTCGTCTCGATGGAGTATTTGAGGGAACCACAAGATGTCTTTATCACCAAGAGATACCAAATATTGAGACCAAGCATAGGCTTTCATCTTTTCCATATCCTTTAGATCCCTTACTAGGTGAGAACACAACCATTTGTACAATAACTGAGAGCAACACAACATAGCTCCTCCCCTTCTTTCAAATTTTTGGTGAAGGGTAAAGTATATATCTGCGAGGAGGGCCGGTGTAGGGTCTTCTTCTCCAATGGTCACAGCCAAGAATAAATTAATGGCAGCGATGTCTACAAAGTTCTTCGCGCTCGGGAATAGGACTAACCCAAAGATGAGGAGTACCATGATAGCGTCCATGGCTGCCCAATTTTTGCAAGCAGCAAAATGATTAGCTTCCTTCTCCAAGAACCCTTTAGAGAACCCATGAAAGTCTTCTTGAACCTTTAAGTTAGCTTGCAAGTCTTCCTCATGGATATGAAAACCACTTGTCATTTCTTTGAAGGTAGGGCGATACCCTAAAGCCTTGAATGGACCTTTGTTGTTCTTGGGGAGACCCAGTATCCTACGAACTTCTTCTAGAGTGGGGGCTATTTGAAAGTCTTGAAACTGGAAGCACCTTAACTCTATGTCGTAAAACTGAGTCAATGCGGTTAGACCCTCTTCTTGAATAGGAGTAGTGACCAGATCTAATATATCCCCATACTTACGAAATAGGGGCTTTCTCCTTTCCCGAGGCAACCCCATAACATAAGCTTTTAAGCCTCCTATGTTAGATGTTCTTACTTTGATTGTGATAGTTTTCCTTTTCCCGAATTCCATTGCCTTTGACTTTAACCCTTTTTTTTTTTGAAAATATTTAAGATTCCTGTGACATGATAATGCAAAAAAGAATTTATGAGGATGATGAATGCAAATTGTATATACTTTGATTAGGGTAAGGTGAAAATGCAAGCATGACCCTAACTAGGTAGGCTCCCTATAATAGGTTTAGATCTAAAGCTTATCTACCCAATCCCCTCACATGTAGGATATAAAGTTTGGACAGCATAACGATCCTATGATGTACAGACTATACCCTTGTTTTACCATGAGAAGGAGCATGTCTTCCTATGGTAATCCTTCGGGATAAGTCTCATCTGGGTAGGACCCTAGTAACTATTGGTTCTAATGTAGTTCGGACACAAACCCTCTTTCACAATTGAAATGGATATTCAGTTCAATATGTTTTGTTTATGTATGTAAGATTGGATTATGTGAAAACATCATTGCAATGAAATTGTCGCAAAGAAGGGTTGGTGGCAGGTACGGAATATTCAGCTCATTTAGTTGAGATTCAATCCATAAAACTTTTAATATTGTATGATCCAACAAAATTTATGAGTTTTTACCAGATTTTTCAAATATACTATTGGATTTTTCAAAATATCCATGAGTTTTTATCGGATTTTTCAAATATACTATCAAAATTTCTTGAAAAATCTGTTAGAGTTAATTTCGTTTTTAACATATCTAAAATGAACTATCGATATTTTTAAAAATTCAGAAAATTGAAAAAACTTATCAGATTTATCAAAAAATTTGTAGTGTTAACTTTGTTTTTTTTATAGTCATACACGATAAGAACTACTAGATTTTTGTAAAAAATAACCCATCGCTTTAAAAAAAAACATTTAAAATGCATATCGAAGTTTTAGAATATACTATTAATTTTTTTTTTTTGTAAATACCAGATTTTTTACGCTTTTTTTTTGTTAAATTTTAACAAGAATATTTTGGGTATTATAAAAAATAAAGGGTTTTAAATATAGGGATGGTAGATATAAATCTCAAATCTTGGGCTTTGAAGCATTTTGACATGTTTAACAAAAGGCTTAACACTTATTGTCCGGGGGAATTACTACTAGTAATAAAGCCCTGGGTAATACGAGCCGACCTGAACTTAGAGCATGATTATCGCTTGCTTTTTGCCGTTCCTACACACTATTTGAGGCCATGTTGTTAGAGTGTAATGGTTATTTATCATATGCTTGCGTTCTCATAGAAAAAACGTTAACAAACTAGCATACGTTAATAAACCTATATTGTCCTCCTTTTCATTTACTACTAGGCTATGTTGCTTCAAATTTAGAGTTTTGGTGGTACTCATTTTAGAGTTTTTGATGAGTTGTATGGATATTTAAAAAATGTAATTGGGTTGTTTAGAAAATGTAGAAGTGTAATATAATATTAAAAAATTGTGTGAGTCTCATTTAAAAAACCAAAGTGTAGTTGATAAGTGTGGATGCTCTTAGATTACTAGATCCTAGTTTCACAGTCAATTTAATTAATCTTTAAAAAATTTAATTTTCTTTTGTATTCTTAAAAGTAATTTTAATTAAAAATAACTAAAATATATAAAAAAAACTCATTTCTATAAATTAAAAGACACGTTTTAACTCTATTAATATAATCCAAATTGGCATGTCCGTTTATACGTTTTTTTTAATATATTCACACATAAAAATATAAATGGATATATTTTATTTAATTTTAGTTTTAATATAAATTATTTTTTGTAAAAAAAAAAATTGTAATATGCTCTCTCTCAAAAATTATAAACAAAATAATTAAGATCTTCCATCGTGACTATTCCTCTAAATAAAATCTTCTTCCAAATGCATACAAACACAATAATTAAGAACAAAATATAAATATAAATACGTGCCAAAGGAGAAACAACTATATAAAAAAATAGAATCAATAGAATTAGAAAGGAAAAACTGAGTGTAAAAATTGAAAAGAACAAATAAGACGCATTATACACATACTCTCTATAAATCATAAAAAGAAAAATTAAAAGAAAAAAATATAAAAAGGAAACCACAAGTTCTAAGAATACAATAGATTAAACTTACCATGAAAATCGAAAATCACAAATATCATGTTTGTTAAAGGTAATAAATTGCAAAATTGAATTGTTGTAGTGATATAGTAATTAGGTAGAACATCACATTAGAGATGTCAATTTGCATTTGTTAGCGGGGATTCCCGCGGGAATTGTCCCATTCGGGGCCCCAAAGATGGGGAATTTTCCTCTGCGGGGGTGGGGATGGGGAGAAAAATTCCCCCGAGAGCACTTTGGGAAGGGGACGAGGAATACATCCCGCCCGACGTGGCTCTCACCCTGCCTATTTATTTTAATATTTTACAATTATGCCTCATGAGTTTATACTTAAGTATATACTTTCAGGTATACTTATTATGAAGTATTTTTTTAGCTTTTCAAACATACTCATGCTGTTAAATTTTACAATTATCCTTTGTTAGTTTTGATGAAGTATAGTTTTTAAACATTATTGTTCTGGACTGGACCAATGACTAGAATTGGCCCAATCCGCCTCTGCTCCAGAGCGGCCCAAATTGCCTAAGTCCAATCCACAGAGGGGCAAAAATGACATTTCTGCCCCTCCAACCGGGCAAGGAACGCAACGTTCCTCCCCGGCTTTGATGCCCGTTACGCACGGCTTCCTAGCTGCCCGAACAGCAAAGGACAGGTGCCCAGAACTGCGTTTATGCCCGACATAACGGCTAGTTTCTGGCACCCTGCCCGACATAACGGCTAGTTTGGGCAGTTACCTATTCTTTGGGGAAAACGGTTATTTCGCCTCGAAAATAGGACCGTTGGCCACACGCTGGGGGCTCTATATAAACCCTCTCGCTTGAGAGGGTCAGGTATCATTTTCTCACCCTAAGAATACACTTTGTACTTGCCCCTTTTCTCTGACCCTTTCTTACTTGAGCGTCGGAGTGCCTTGCAGGTACACCCCCTTCCTCTCCTCATTCATAGTCCGAACACCTTGCCCATCCGACGACCAGCATCCGTCCGAGCACCTTGCCATCTGACGACCAGCTTACGTGGACCTGTTCGAATACTCCGGATCAGTGGCGCCGTCTGTGGGAACTTCTTGTTCTCCCCTTCTTTCTTTCCTCCTCGGAAACTAAAATATCAAAACATACTCTCTTTGATCCGCCCACATATGGCCGCTCAGAACTCCGCAAAAGGTGTTGACGGTACGGTTCTCGTTCCCGTCAACAAGATGGACGTCGACGGCAGTTCTTTGTTACTTTCTGATCCCCGTTTCCTTCTAGACGGGGCTACTGCGTCTCTAACTCCTCCTCCCACCGAGCAAGGAGGCAAACAGCTACCGTCGGGTGAACGGCCAATTCCTGGCCCTCCCAGCCCCAACCTGGCCGTTGCAGCTCTTCTGGAAGCTGTCAACCGCACAAACCTCCTTATCTTGCAGCAGGGAGAGAGAATAGGAGCTCTCGAGGAAGCATCTCTTCCAAGATCCTCTCCTCCGAGGAGTAAACGCCGGAAATCTAGAAGCCCGCCACCTAGGCGCGGGGAAGACCATGTATCGAGGCATGAGCCTGAGTCACAACACGTTCGCAAGCGCGATCAGATCTCCCCACGAGATCGATCACCAAGACACAAGAGAACGAGGCAGGATAGGCATTCTCCACCAGCCAGACCTCGTGACCGTCTACGTTCCCCGTCACCTCGCCGAGACCGCCGCCGCGAACGCAGACAACGGTCACCATCAACTCCAAGTTCAGACAGCGACGACGAGCCTCGCGGCCCGTTTTCCCGCAGGATCTTGGCAACCCGTCTCCCCAAAGGGCTAGAAAAGCCTCCGTCCCTGGGGACTTACGAGGGAACCACTGACCCAGACGAGCACATAGAAAACATAGATGCTCTTTTGGACTACAGAGGGGTACGAGGAGCCATCAAATGCCGCCTGTTCCCGACCACGCTCCGGAAGAGAGAAATGACATGGTACAAGCAGCTGCCAGAAGAATCCATTACATCCTGGAGGCAGCTGGGGAGGATTTTCTCCCGTCACTTTACTGCATCGCGACGCCATCCAAAGACCGAGGCATCCCTCGGAGCCGTCGTACAGGGAAGAGATGAGCCTCTTCGGGCTTACATTTAACGGTTCAACAAGGAGGCCTTCCAAGTACCAACGAGCGACGAGATGAAGAAATTCCTGCTCGAGCAGGGATTGCGTTCTGGCTCAGACTTCGCGAAAGCCATCGGCCTCGATCCACCGAGGAACCTCAACGCCCTTCTCCTCCAAGCCCAGTCACATATACAGTACGAGGAGAAGGTTGTTGCCTACTCTGTCTGAGCCTCCCGACACCAAGAAGGTGCCCGACCATCCCGAGCTGAAGAACCCTCGACATCCCGTCGAGGAGATAAAAGACGCGACGATCGGCCTCGCGATGCACGCGAACAGAATGGACCTTCTGGGCGGTTCCATGACTATACCCCCCTCACTACTTCGAGGGAGAAGATCTTGTCCGAATGTGCCAACTCAGAATTCAAGCAGGCAGGAGTCCGTTTCCCCAAACAGCTGCCGGCCAGACCGGGGGTAGACAAATCCAAGTATTGCCACTTCCACAAAAATCACGGTCATACGACAGAAGAATGCATCCACCTCAGAGATGCCATAGAGATCCTTATTTGCGACGGCCACCTAAAGCAGTTTGCGAAAAAGAAGGATGCCCCCCGGCAAGAAACCCAGGAGAGCAAAAAGGTTGCAGAAGAGACTCCGCCCTCCGATGACACCAACGTACAGGTCGCTATGTCCGTAACTCGACCAGAGGACTTCCGCATCCCTGATGGTTTTCCCGTCTCCACGTTCCTCGCTGGTCACAGCCCATGGGAGGCCTTCCCGTCAGCCGTGGTCATTTCTGGTGGTGGATTCAACAAAATCATGGTCGGCTCAGTCAAGAGGAGATTCGATCAACTGATCAGCAAAAGCTCCAATGAAGTCACCACGCTGGACGCCACTCACAAAGGATCCACTCCTATTTCCTTCTACAAGGAGGAACTCCTCGACGGGGCACCGAACTCAAGCATTTCGCTGCTTATCCGGGCAAGGATGGCAAACTTCGACGTTCGCAGAATACTCGTGGACCAGGGCAGTTCGGTTGATATAATGTACAACCACCTGTTCGAAACGCTGCAGCTGGACGACTCTCACCTTACTCCGTACGTTGGATCCGACCTGCAGGGATTCAACGGAGCAGTGACAAAGCCCCGGGGTTACGTAGAGCTCATCGTAACCTTCGGTTCAGGAAAGACAACCCGAGCAATCAAAGCACAGTTTCTGGTAATTGAATGCCCGTCACTATACCAGTGCATTTTTGGAAGGCCAGCCCTGGTAGAGTTGATTGCAGTGCCTTCCACCGTACATCTCAAGATGAAGTACTACACTTCTTAAGGGATGGTCGCCACCCTCCACGGCGATATCGAAGCTGCCCGTCGATGCTTTGAAGCAACATCAAAAGGACTAAGCACCATCTCAGCAAGACCGAGGACTTCTGGTCGTCCCCCTCTGCCCAGCAACTCCGAGCAGCCAAAACCGTTCCCCCAGGTCGAATCTATCGACTTGGATAGCCGTTTTAGCGAGGAAGATCACGCCAAGGACCCAACGACTTCGGGCAGCCAGTCCAACAACAGCGGCCATCTCCTACGCCCTGTCCCAGATGGCAACTTCGAGATCGTTCCGTTCGGAGAAGACCCCCAATGGGGAGTAAAGATTGGAGCAGACCTCCCCGACCTGGCCAAGAGACAACTAAAAGCATGCCTTCGGGAGAACGCAGACTTGTTCGCATGGAGCGCTGCTGAAATACCAGGATTGGACCCATCCGTCGCGTGCCACCAGCTTACAATTGATCCGGCCGTCAAAGCCGTTGCCCAGCGCAGAAAGAAATAGTCCCCGGAGAAGATGGAAGTCGCGGAGAAAGTTGTCAAAGACCTTCTAGAAGCTAGGTTTATTTCTGAGGCCAAATACGCTACCTGGCTCTCAAATGTTGTACTTGTAAGAAAAAATAATGGCAAATGGAGGATGTGCGTTGATTATACTGATGTTAATAAGGCCTGTCCGAAGGACGCCTACCCCCTCCCCAATATTGATAAGCTCGTAGATAACTCAGCAGGTTTTAAACTTTTATCTTTCCTCGACGCCTACTCGGGCTAGAACCAAATCCCAATGGCCGCGAGCGATAAACCTTACACGACCTTCATGACCGAATCGGGCAACTATTACTACAACGTAATGCCCTTCGGACTGAAGAACGCTGGCGCTACGTACCAACGAATGATGAACATAGTCTTCCAAGGATAAATAGGCGACATGCTCGAAGTATACATGGATGATATGATCGTCAAGTCCCACGAGGAACTAGATCACGTCGCCCATCTTCGCAAAATCTTCGAGCAAGCAAGAAAGTATCGAATGCGTTTTAACCCGGAGAAGTGCACGTTCGGCGTACGCGCAGGTAAATTCCTTGGCTTCTACCTAACAGAACGAGGAATCGAAGCTAACCCCGACAAGTGTCGGGCATTCTCTGAGTTCCCAATGCCCACGTCTAAGAAGAACATCTAATCCCTCAACGGGGTGCTTACTTCGTTATCCCGCTTCGTGGCAAAATCTGCCCAACACGCCCTTCCTTTCTTCAGGCTCTTACGGAAAGAAGCAGTGTTCGAATGGACAGAGGAATGTGAAACATCCCTCCTTCACTTGAAGCGGGCCCTATCAAAACCTCCCGTATTATCACGACCAGAAACCGGGGAAGTCTTGTTCCTGTACCTCGCCGTCACTGCCGAGGCCGTTAGCGCCGTTCTCATTCGCAAGAATCCCGGCGAACAAAAGCCAGTATACTTCACGAGCAAAGCATTGCAGGACGCAGAGTTGCGTTATCAACAGATGGAGAAGGTAGCATTGGCCCTCGTCAACGCTGCCAGACGACTGAGACACTATTTCTTGGCCCACACGATCGTGGTAATAATGGATCAGCCCATAAAGCAACTACTAGGACGACCAGACATGGTAGGCCGAATGCTCAAGTGGTCGTTGGAACTGTCCGAGTTCGACGTCCAGTATGAAAGCAGGAAAGCTCTTAAGGCCCAAACCCTGGCCGATTTCGTAGCAGAAGTAACGTTCTCAGACTCCTCGTTCCACATAGCGAACAGATGGACCGTCTATGTAGATGGAGCATCCAGCTCAACCGGCAGCGGGGAAGGAGTAATTTTGGAGAATGACGAAGGGACCATAGTCGAGGCTTCTCTCACATCGAACAAACAGGCCGAGTATGAGGCCTTCCTCGCCGGTTTACGCCTAGCCGAAGACTTAGGGGCTGAAGAAATCATCATCTGCACTGACTCCCAGCTCGTAGCCCACCAGATATCAGGGGAGTATCAGACCAAAAACGATAGTCTCTCTGAATACTTAACCCTAGTCAAGGAAAAAATGTCGAAGTTCAGAGCGGTAGAAGTAAGACATGTTCCACGCGAACATAATGTGCGAGCAGACGTCCTGTCCAAACTAGCAAGCACTAAGAGGAAAGGCAGAAACAGGTCGGTCATCCAAGAAATACTTCCCCGGTCTAGCATCGATAAGGGATCCTCGACCCTACATGTGCACGCGATTGGAGACAGCGACTGCTGGATGACGCCCGTATACAACTACCTCACCAGAGACGAACTTCCGGATGACCCCAAAGAAGCCAGCACCATCAGACGAAGAGCTTGCTCGTACGTCATCCTCGAAAACAAACTCTATCGACGAGGCTTTTCCATCCCACTGCTCAAATGCATAGAGGAGGAAGTTGTCCCCCACGTATTACGAGAAATCCACGAAGGCATTAACGCCCAGCACCTGGGAGGGAGGTCCCTTGCCCGCAAGGCCCTCCGGGCAGGGTATTATTGGCCAAGCATGCAGCACGATTCCAAGGAGCATTTGAAGAAATCCGACAAATGCCAACGGCACGGGGACATGCACCTAGCCCCACCTAAGGAACTGAAAAGCATGACCTCCCCGTGGCCATTCGCCTGGTGGGGCCTAGACATCCTAGGACCCTTCGTGACGGGGTCCAGCCTAAACAAATACCTGATAGTGGGCGTAGACTATTTCACAAAATGGATAGAAGCAGAAGCCTTAGCAAAGATAACAGCACTTAACATTCTACGCTTTTACAAGCAGAATATCCTTGCTCGTTTTGGGATTCCCCAAGCAATTGTCACGGACAATGGAACGCAATTCACGGACAAGAAGTTCCAAGACTTCGTCGCCCATCTCAGAACAAAGCAACATTTTGCTTTTGTAGAACATCCCCAGACCAACGGGCAGGCAGAAGCGGCCAATCGCGTCATTCTTCGTGGCCTCAAGCGAAGACTGGATGAAACGAAGAAGGCCTGGGTCGAGGAACTCCACAGCGTCTTATGGGCGTACCGCACCACTCCTCAGTCCACCACCGGGGAAACACCTTTCCGCTTAGCATATGGCACGGAGGCCGTTTTACCCATTGAAATCCACGTACCGTCCAGGAGGACCGAATCACCTCTAGACGAGGAGATGAATGACGAAGCAATAAGAGAGGAGCTCGACCTCATCGAGGAAATCCGAACAGGAGCAGTCCTCCGCGAAGCATCTCTTAAGCAAAAAATAGCAATCAGGCACAACGCCAAAGTCTTACGACGAGAGTTCGATGTAGGCAGCCTTGTCCTGCGAAGAAACCACAAGGACTCTCACGAAGGCAAACTAGCAACCAACTGGGAAGGGCCATACAGAGTCCGGGCCAGAACGGGGAATGACCATACTTCCTAGAGAACCTCAACGGGGATGCAATCCCTCGATCGTGGAACGCTGAAAAACTTAAGCAATACTACAGCTAAAGTAACTATAGGCTTCTGTTGCACCCTAATTTTTGACCCTAAGATCCCCACCTTGTTCTTTGCATGACATATTAGGTCGATCATTCGTGCATGACTAACCTCTTTACCTAGTTTTTGTCTGTTGTTTCATTTGTGAACACAAGTACTGCAGTAGAAGATTTAAGGTCTGGAAGGCTGTGTTGTGTGTGTGTTTGTGGAAGTTCTCTGGTCTTGCAAATTTGTGTGGATTCCTGTGAGATTGTGCCCTCTCCCTTTCCCTAAGCCACTATCAGGCCTTTTCTTCCTTCAGACTCCTCAGTTTTCCTCCCCCAGAGTATTAAATCCTTATACCCTCTGATTTGGAATTGGTCCCTCAAGACCGGTTACTGATTGTGCAGCAAGTTATCACAAGATGCTTTTCCCCCTCTGCAAGCTCCCCAAGACTTAAGAGATGTGTGCGCTCTGTGTTTTAAATAATGGTCCATTAAGAAAAATTCTCTTGGGAAGGAATTAGAAGTTTGGATTGCAAGATGTAATTTCAAGACCTTTGTGTCGCAGGCTTACAAGCTCAGGTTAAAGTTCTTTATCATATGGTTCTAGTATGAAATTCTTTACTTTCAGCTTCGAGGAAATTTTATACTCTTGAAGTTGACAAGTTTTCTTCAAGCAAATTTGAAGATCTTTTGGAAGTCAAAATGATCAAGATATTTTGACCATTACTAAAATCTGAAAGCCTCACAATCTCTTAAATTTTGTATTGTTGCCATTTAGAGGTGAATGTTATCATATCACGCTTGGCTAAGAATCTTAACCCATATCACTATATCAAACTGTTGCGAGGGCCTATGATTCGTACTTTCTAAAAACCCATAGAAAGACATGAATGTCGTTACAAATGCAAATTCATTTTGGTCGCCAAGGTTTAAGAGGGTTGAAATTCGAGTGTTAAAATGCAAGGATTGATCTGAAAACCAAGGGTTTGAAAATAGAATTTGTGAAGTTATCAAGAGTAAAACTTCAGGTTCATGTTTAATCTCAGATTTTTTATGCAAAACATTTTAGAGGCATAATATGTTTCAAAGCTCACAAGCCAAACCCTCTTTGACTTCAAACTCGAGTTGTCCAAATTGTCTATACCTTGATTAATCTTAAAGTAAAACCTAAATCACTTTTAGAAATCCAAAGCATATAGTTTGAGTTCAATAATCAAATTCAAGAGATATAATTTTAAATCAAGCTCAAGCTCTCATGGAGGTCACGCTAGCAAAAGGTGCAAAAGGAAATCCAAAGATCACGATCCATTCAAGATTTAGTTGCAAGTAATTTTCATCATGAGAAAACCAAATTCTATATTCCCAAAATTCAGATTCAAGTCAATGTTACAAAATGTGTTAATTAAAGAGGATCCGAGGTTATAAGATCACCAATGGAAGAGTAGCTTGTTCTTATTAGTCGGATTGAATAAACAACTTAGAATGTCATGCGGTACTTGCTACTGCCAATTAAAATGAGGAAATTTCAAGACATTAATACACTGTCCCTAGAATGCGATATTGTACTAAGAAAGCCTTGATGGCAACCAACCAGGTTTGAGCATTCAGGAATATATTACATTATCCTATCCAAGATCTACAACCTAGTTACTTTTTACAATAAAAGATCCAAGTGACCTGAGTCATGGACAGCAAAATGACAAAAGCTGTATATTGTAACATCGTATAAGTCCAGGCGACAAACAAATTCTTGAACTTGATTTGTGCACATCCGTTCTTATCGGCACGTCAATTTGAGGCAAGCAGTGTTTTCATCCTACAAGTTAAATAATGTTCTGTCAATTGTATCTCCAGCCATGATCGCTAACGCCGCAGGAGGAGAAGATACTGATGTTAGAATGCTAGGCCCTCCGGTCACTCCTTGCTGACGCACGACAGATCTCGCCGGGACTGTTTTATAAAATGCAGAGAATGAGGACAATAGCATGGAGACTGAATTAATTAGAATAAATTCTTTGAAGCATATGACATAACCTGCTAACATCACTCTGATGCCAAAAGCCTACTACAGATAATTTTTCGGCATTTAAAATGAAACTTTCAAAAAGAGATCCAATATTAGTCCACAATGGTTATAATTGGAATGTTGTAAAATAAGTAACTGGCACTCTTACTTGTTTCCCAAATCAGTTGGTTGAATCATTGAATTCCAAGACAATGTGAATCCGTGAAACTTCTGAACAGAAGAACCCTCCATCAATCTGTATCAAGAATTAAGAGCAATTAAAATAAGACCAAACACATCTCAGCTTTTATTCAAACATGGTTATCTCTCCAATCCTAATAAGCCATCACAACAAACCACCTGTTACAAATTCATTCAAAATCCTAAGCATCCAACTTCAAGTGTTGCTAAAAAAGTTACAAAGAGAAGTTACGTGAACAATACCATTTCAACCAAACTTGAATTCTTCGGCGCTCACATGGCAGACCTCGCTCTCGACGATCACTGTCAACAAGGATGAAATGAAAGTAATTGTGCAATGGCAATGGTCCAGCATCGGATACACGAATGAGAATAGAAGAACATAGCAGCAAGTCTGGTAAATAACTATGCTTCTACGAAGGGACAATATCACACACAAGTCTTCAAGAGTAAATGAACCAAAAGGAAGCATTTAACGTATTCAAGAAAAATAAGCAAGCATATTGAAGTTTGATCCCGACATCAGCATTAGGAGAGATACTACTGCAATGCCGGGAGCTGAAACTAGATTGTACCGACCAATGCATTGGTCATTGAAATTTGTTTCCGAAGACCTGTATATAATGAAAAATCATTACCGAGGTTACTCGAGCCTTCAAGGTTACACGGAGACAATGCTCGTTGGTTCTCGGTTTTGGCATTTGCTCTCCAATTCCCAATCTAAATCTTGATCCATGCCTATTGAAGGAGCCACTGCTGCTGAGAAAAGAGACGGTATTAGTGAAGAGGTTATGAGTTTCATTGGCATATGTTCAAAACAAATCACAGCAGCAATATCTACATTTCAAAGCCAAAATTCACAAACCTTTGGTACATAAGCTTCTTATCAGCTGCTGCGAGAATCCTGCCTATTATCTCGCCCAGTTTTCGCGATCCCGGAATGATAAAGGATTGAGAACGTTGCCTCACCATAACCACCAAACTGTTAGCATCCTGAAAACACACGACATCAGGGCAAACTGAGGTTAAAGTGATTACAGCCAGTCAATTTTGAAAAGGGAAGTCACAAGCGAATCTTAAAAATCAGCATTGAATATAGGACATCAATGATGTCTCAAACATTTTCAGACAACATTTGGAACATGTTCAGACCTGTCAAAAGAAGAAAGTATCAAGTTTGTTTCTAAGACCATTTTCCAACGTGTTCCTCATCAATTCTTTTTTAAGGAAAGCTCAACGAAATCACAACCAAACGGACATATTTACATTAGATTCCAAAGCAGAATCAAATACAATTAAACCTGCTATAATGAAAAGGATTAAGGGCAGTAATACAATATCAGACAACTTCAAAAACTTTCCTATTTGTAACGGACATGTTCAGACACCATTTTAAAGACATTCAAAAGTAGATTTTTCCTTTGGTGAGTTTTCTAGCCTATAAAAGGCCCACGCAACTACAGAGGGGAGGAAGACAATTGAAATCAAAACAATCACACAAAGAAATTCAAATCCAGCCAAATTCTCAAAACCATAAAACCTTCGTCAGAATTCTCAAAACCATCCATCATCATCTAACTCGTATCATAACCAAAAGGAACCAACTATTTCGTACACTAGCAGTATCCTTAGCCAATTTCACATCAGATAAAACAATTTCATACCCGAATACCAATTCTCCCATCAAAAAAACTAAAGCAAAATTCACGAATCTTATCAGTTCATCGAATCATACGAAAACCAGCCATTTCATATCAATATGCACGAACCGACTCAAGACCAGAAAAGCTTATCAACATACACCAGAACTTGAAAAAGGGAGGGCATTCACAAAATCTCGCACAAGCATCAAGAGACGTAGCAATTCACACAACACGCAGAACATACACAGTCAGAGAAAGAAGAGGAGAACTTATATGTGGACGGTTTTTTCTTGAAGGTCTCGAGTGCTTCTCTTCACCTTCCATCTCCGGCGGCCGTTTGCTTTTCGCCTTACCCTATAATCGTTGTAATTGTAACTCTAAAAAAATATAGTGAAATGGGGCTGGGAATCATGGGGTTAGGGTTGATTGATTGTTTGATTCGAGAGAGAACGAGAGGTTGAGGTGCGAGAACGAGAGAGGAATTGTGAGATCGAGAGAGATTTTGAGACGAGAGAGTGAGGATGATGGAGGGTGGCGGAGAATTTCGTAGGGTTTTGTTTTTCCCCTTTGAGAGAGACGACTGAGAGGGAGAGACTCTCATTTTCTTTTTTTTCATTTCTTTTTTTAGTTAATTAAGTAAAACTTCTTTTATAAATCAACTAACTTAATCAAACCTTTTATAATTAAAACCAAAACTTTTAATAATTAAACCTTTTTTTTATATATAATAATCAATTTCAACTTTTTCTTTCACATGATAATTAAAAATCTTACCTTTTTTTATATAATAATAATCAATCTAAATCCCTTTTATAATAATTATATTTAAAACTTTCAATAGTAATCCAAAATCCTTTTTATCACAATAATTAAATTTGAGTTTCATAATTTCAAAAAACCCTTTTTATGATAATAATCAAAAATCAAGTTTTTTTATAATGATATTTAGATTTTTAATAATAATTAATTTAAAAATCCTTTTTATAATCAACCTAGATCTTTTCTTATAATAATTAACACTAAAATTTTAATAATTAATTTAACCTTTTTTTAATTAATCTATTTCCTTTTTGTAATGAAATTAACTTTTCTTTAATAACAATTAAAAATTTATAATTAGTTAAATTTAGAGTTTTTTGTAATAACTAATTTAAAAACCTTTTTCATAATAAACCGTTCATCGTTAGAATCCCCCTCATGCTCGAGTGTGCATCGCTTGTATGTTTACTTATCTGATCTTATTTTCTTGCTTGATGTATGCTTATTTGATATACTGTTCAAACCCTTTCAAAAACTAAAAATCCTCGATCCAACGTCGAGCCAATTTTCCACCTATATAAGTCGATCGCCTTATGGCATCGCATTCAACCTTTTGGTCACAAGACACAAGTCTAGCATCACATTGCTAGCACCTCCGCCTAAATAACAAAAATTAATCGCATAAATATCCAAGGGAAAATCCCATGCATGATAACCATGTTATTGTGCATGGTGCACATCATTTGCATTCATAAACGACACCCTTAAGTTAAGTCAATTAGATAACTTAGGATAGATTTCCTAGGTTAGTCCCCCACAATTTTGATTTTTAATCAAACTTTAGCCCACCTAATTCTCCACACAAGAGAATTAGATGTTAATCATCTCAAAGAAAGGGACATACAATCCCATACCCCACAAAATTCAAACATTTTCAAAAGTGTGGTGGTCTTTCTTAAGATGATGACTCATCTTCCTCTCCTAAACCTTTAAACAAACTTAGTATCCTTAATAAGGAACTACAAGTGCTCTGATTCCCTCCTGACAGGATATGTAGGCACAAGATGCGATATCTTGTCGAGCACACTTAGGATAAAAATAAATCACCTATCCTTAAACCCTTAGCAAAACAGATAACAAATAACATAAAATGAATCGAGAGGTTCCTGTAGAGTACTACAGATATCTAGGATGCTAACACCTTCCATAGGTATAACCAACCCCCGAACTTAGAATCTTAAGTGCATTTGCATTGCATTGTGGGAATTCGGTTTTTCTCCCTTCCCTTGGATAAAATCAAAGACCGGTGGTGACATTAAAATATGCGATACAAGTTAACTAATAGCTTGTTATTCAATTTTCACCGCGACAGAAATGGCGACTTCACTGGGGATTCTCATAAGAGGGTTCCCCTAACTTGTTTCTTTTATGTTATTTGTTTATACTTGTATATATATATATATATATATATATATATATATATATATATATATATATATATATATATATATATGTATACCTGTTTATTTGCTATGCCTGGATTTTCTGTTTGGCAGGGTTGTTACACTTGAATGGTGAGATAAGTCCTAACCCGGACTTGAGAGCACATATAAGATAGGATCGTGGGTATAATCGAGGAGATTTCGAGGGAGTAATTCCAAAGAAGTCGATTTGATTCCACACTCAGTTGAGGCCCTCTCGAAGGTGGTATTTATTGAACGAGCTATCGTGAATACATTACTACTTTCGACCTAGGAGCCCGGGATATTGAGAACCGTAGTCACCTTTAACCCAACTTGCCCCTTTAGGATGTAGTGCGATGACTATGAGGGAGTAATTCCAAATGGTTGATACGCGATACTACACTCAGACGAGATGCTCTTGAGAATATTGTTGACTACCAAGTAATTGGGAAATCGATAATATCCGAAAGATGGATTGTAGACTCTGGGAACTTTGTAGAACCCGTTCAGCAGGTACAAATGAAACCATAGTACACACCTATTGGGATGGGTAGACCTTGGCTTCATGCTATGACCTTTCAAACCTAGAACCCTTGTTTGTTTGTTTGCTTGTGTGCTTTGTGCTTTGTGTGTTTGCATCCTTGCATTGCATAAGCATCTTATCATAAAGATTCACGGAACTTAGTCTTGTTTATAAACATCATAAGGATATCAGGGACTCTAAAATTTTTTTTTAAAGAAAAAAACGTTGAAGTACCTTTACAAGAGTCATAACTTGGACGATCTAAGGGGATTGGAGAACTTATTGACGGATAAAGAAGGGTTCAAGACCAGATATGAGGAACCTCTTATTGATAAGGAAATATTATCTACTCTACTCCAGTCCAACAACTATTAGTGACAACTCTTGAAGAATATTCTCAGCTAATGGAGTTACTTATTCAAGACAAGAATCCATTTCCTATCTTCGGTTAATATTCAAGCTAAGATGACTACAAAATGAGAGTTTCAAAAAATGCTATTTATTGCAAGAAACGGAAAGCTCAAGACGTCTTACCCCGTTCTAGTCAACACCTCGTCGACAAGCTTATTTTAGAAGAAGCTCAGCTGGAAGAAATTCAAGGACTCAAAGAAGACCGTTGGAAGAGTCTCCCTAGATCCATCACTTTAGCTTTTATTTAGCTTTTCCGTTATGACTCTTGGAAAGTGTACCGACGCGTTGTAAACAATTTTGTAATAAATCAATCTTTTAGTATTCCAATACTAATAGTTGTAACCGTTTTAATGAAAAATCGAGTCTCTTGATATTCCATGATGATTATAAATAGTTGAGTTCCATGAATCTTGTTGCATAGCATTCGCATTTGCATTTGCATTCCCTTGTGCTCCAGGTTCTTATCCGCGTCTCCTTTCAGAGGACAAGCTGAATCATCGATACAATACTCGAGCCAGTCGCAAGAAGAGAATGGATCAACTCGAACAGGAAAACAGAGCACTCCGGGAAGAGGTTTCAACGTTGAAGGAAAGTTTGGAGAAGATTAATGGGATGATGGAAGCTTTGATGGCTGCTCAGAATCAGCCATCACATGGTACGACATCACACAACACTGTTATCTCTGAGATAATATCAGCACAGATCCCAGTGGTGCCCACCACAAATGAAGTTCAGTATTCTATGCCTCCTGGTTACCTGTGGGGTATGCCTCCTAACTTTACTCCAGCTGGATACCGCCCACCGGTTTCTCAAGTTATTGCCACAACTGCTGTAATGACTGTGCCACCACCTGTGGTAAATGCTACTCCTTTTCATCTGGAAGAACCTGTGTTTCATGCCGCTCCTAGTGAAAGTGTCGGGATGGGAGAGCGAATGGATGATTTCCAGGACCAGTTTCTAGAAATGAAGAAAGAAATCAAGGCCCTTCGTGGGAAAGAGTTGTTCGGGAAGAGTGCCTCGGAGCTATGCTTAGTTCCTAATGTTAAGATTCCTCTAAAGTTCAAACTCCCTGATTTGGAGAAGTATAAAGGAAATTCTTGCCCACATAGTCACATAGTTATGTATGCCCGAAAAATGTCTGTTCATAAGGATAATGATCCCCTATTGATACATTATTTCCAGGATAGTTTGACTGGCGCAGCCCTCAAGTGGTACATGGGACTAGATAACTCAAAGGTCCGCAGTTTTAATGACCTCTGTGAGCTTTTCATCAAGCAATATAAATATAATGTCGACATGGCGCCAGATAGAGACCAGTTGAGAGCCATGGCCTAGAAGGAAAGAGAAAATTTTGAGTACGCCCAGCGCTGGCGTGAACTTGCTGCTCAAGTTACTCCGCCTCTGGAGGAGAAGGAAATGACTAGGATTTTCCTGAAAACACTGAGCCTGTTTTTCTATGAGAGGATGGTAGCAAGCGCCCCTAGTGATTTTACTGAGATGGTGAATATGGGGATGCGTTTGGAAGAAGGTGTCCGTGAAGGAAGACTAGCTAAGGAAGGGAATACTTCCAGCAATGTCAAAAAGTATGGAAGTAATTTTGGAAAGAAAAAGGAACAAGAAGTTAGTATTGTGTATCAAGGACGATCAAAAGGAAGATATCATCCACGCCCATACGTTGCTGCTGTGACCCCAATTAGCAATGCTCCAGCTTACCAACCACAGTTTGCGCAACCACCTCAAACTCCACCTGCTTCACCACAACAGCAGTATCATTAGCAAAATCAGAAACCTCCTCAACAAGCCCGACAATCGTCCAACAACCCAAGTCGTGCACTGAGGAAGCCAAACTTTGATCTGATTCCCATGTCATATGCAGAGCTTTTCCCGGTATTGTTACGCAAGGGCCAGATCCAGTCTAAGTCCCCACCAGCGGTGCCTAAGAACCCTCCTTTCTGGTACAGAGCCGACTTGTTCTGCCCTTATCACCAAGGAGCGCCAGGTCATAATATCGAAAGTTGTTATGGTATGAAAGCCGACGTTCAGAGACTGGTTGAAAGTGGAATCCTAACTTTCAAAGATTCAAACCCAAATGTGCAAAATAACCCTTTACCACAACATGGGGAGTCAAGGTGAAAATGATACAAGAATGTCCTGTAGGTGAAGACTAGAGAAGGTCCAAGCCGGCGAAATCAAGAGGAGAGATTGTTCCCGAGTTCATCAGGCTGTTTATTTATTTGCTTGCACTTATGACTATTTATTTGGTTGTAAAAGTTTGGTTTGCATGCAAGAACTTGTTATTTTGAATAATTAATGCAATAAACATGTTTGTCATGAAGAAATCCATTCGTTTCACTCTTTTTAAAATGTTTTTTCTATTTTATAATGCCAATGTTGCCCAATCTCTTGCCTTGGCAGAGAATTGAATGGAGGATGATGAAAGCAAAACGCAAGATCTCTTGTTGCATGATTTTGAATAAAACTCTGCTGGTGATACAAGGCATTGTTTCAAACTCTCAAACACCGGAGATATAAGGGAGATAGACCCTCGTCAACCCTTTCGAGCCTTCGAAGTAGGAGTTTTCTTCTTCCAAAAAAAAAAACCTCATTCTTAACCTGGGGCAGGGTAATTTTAAAAAATAAAAAGAGGAGTAAAATATCACGAAGATTGGGTGGGCATAAACAAACTTTGAGCCTTATATCCTTTGTTTCTTAAACCAAGGACCAACCATAATACAACCCTCAAAAGACCTAGTTGAAGCAAGGTTTATTTCAAAAGCATACTCATTGAGATATCGTTTCCTGACTCCCATGAGCTATGCTCAAATTCGTGTTGGCATTATAAAATCGGTAATTCAATCACAAAAATATTTTAAATAAAACTTCAAGACAAACGTACGTTGCATTAGCTGTTTCAGAATTAACATTTTCTACTTGACATCGTAGAAATTAACATACGTGTGGCAACAATGAGCTAAAATTTAGTACTGTTTCAAGGAGATGATAGTATCCAGGGGCATGTCACCTGAAGACCTTGCTGGGCAGGGGCAAGTTGTTTCCTAGTTGTTCTTTCACGAACTGACCCAAGGGGCAAGTTCGAAGACTCGGTTTTGCAAAACACAGTCAATCTGGGCCAGTTACGTCGAGATTTGATAAATCTCTCCAAATATGAGGAACAAGTTTTACGACTCAGAACACCGTCAATCTGGGGCAGTTAAGTCAAGATTTGATAAATCTCTCCAAGTTCAAAGATTCATATGCAGATCACAGTCAACCCGGGCCAGTTACGTCGAGATTCGACAATCTCTCCAAGAGTTTGAAAACATTGGGACAGTTGGATGCCAAGTTTTCTGTAAAATCCTCTCGGGATTACTTCTTCTCATAAACCATGTACCCTGGGGCATTTTGAGAAGTGAGGGTTACTTTTTCATTCGTTCACAACAACCGTTGTTCAAAATGGCGACTACCATGCAGATCACCAAAACAGAACTACTTTGTTTTTATCCCAAGTAATATGACAAATCCCCAGTAAGTTTTACTTCAGGTAGTCACGACCTGTCCCCGGTGAATCTCTATTTCAAGAAGTTATAACACGCTTGACGCAAGTTTCTCCAGTCGGCAACCTAAGAATCCTCAATGATTTTCTTTGGTTTCGACCTTCCCCGGTGAAGCGAGTGTTTATTTCACTCTTCATTGGATTTTACCACTATTTCAATCTTCTCCAGCGAAGGCGGATGTTTATTTCATCCTCTCGAAGTTTTATCTCCGACATTTCCAGCTACTATCGATCCAAGCTTCCCAGATGAAGTGGATATTTATTTTATCCAGTTACAACCTTCACTCAGATTACTTCAGCTCGTAATGGATATTTATTTTATCCCCCCCATGAAGTCTTTTCGATCATTGGGTTTGATTCGTTCCCAGTGAATCTTCCTCATCCCCAACGGAATCACAAGGTTCATCTTGACAATCCTAACTGAAGTCATGATGTTCATCCCAAATGGAGTGCCCTATTTTCCCCAAAGAAGCTTTGAAGTGGGATTTGTTTTCATATACGGTTTTCCATTCATCCCCAGTGATGCTTCTATCTTGCGAGGATCGGCCGAGTATCCGTATTGAGATGCTTGTTTTCATCTCCAGTTTGCTTCTCGTTGTTGTTTTGTCAGCATAAGCATAAGCATAACATGGCATTCTTTCATGTAGATTCATGGCATGTGCGCTTTTTTGCATCTTGCATCTTGTGTTTGTTTGTTTATTCTCACACTTTGGTTGCGCTTATCTCCAAGTGATTGGGTTTCGTCTACTCCCTCCAAGTAGAATCGTCAGCCCTAGGCAGAAAGAACACATCCTTTCTAATTCCCCACTGAGCTTGATCCTCGTGGAAGATGGTTGCTTTAGTTTTCTTTTCCGTATTTGGATAAAGATAAACCCGTTGAGTTCAATCCTCAATGGATAGAGTCCTTGTTTGACCGTTTCTCTTCAGTTATTTCCTGAATTGAACTTTGGTCCCTGACAATCACAATTTTGGATATCTCTAGGCTTTTGAACCTGGACTGAACGTGCATTTATTTTGCACTTTAACTCCGCAAGGAGAGTTTATTTGAAGATCTCTATGGAAGACATGAATTATTTCTCCAGCGGTATTATTACAACATTTTTAAGGGATTTACACCCAGACAACGAGTGATAGCTCTTTATTTGAGCTCAGTTTTCTATCCGGATGACAAATGGCAGTCTCCCCAAGCCATCTTGTCTATCCCCGGTGAATTTGTCAAGATTATCAGCTTATTCTCCAGAGAAAGTTATTCAAGACCTTCCAGGTGTTTCTCTTTATTTGAGAACCCTTTTTGCAAGAATTTTATTACTTCAACGCATTTTCAACTACAACAATATTACTCCTCAGTGGTATTCTCCCCAGTGAGCCCACAATTCAATTTGCTTCCGTCAAATGGCATCTCTTCGAGAAGTTTGATGAAGATTCAACTGATCTTTCTCTTTATTTGAGATGACATATTCTACAAGTCAGCCAGCCCGCATCTCTTTTGAAGATCCCCGGTGAAACTTCCAAATCTCCAATAAATTATGGATTCTAGCTGAAGTCACAAGATCTCCAGTGAAATCCCAACCTCCTGTGAAGTTACCTTTCCAGGAGGAGTTCAAGACTTTTGCTCGAGGCAGACAACCTCACGACAGTTATTTCAAGACTTTGTTCGAGGGAGACAACCTCATAGCATTCGATTTCAGATTTTTGGCTCGAGGCAGACAACCTTGTAGTACTCAATTTCAAACTTTGTCATTTGAGGCAGACAACCTCGTGGTATTCAATTTCAGACTTTGTTCGAGACAGACAATCTCGCAACACTTATTTCAAGACTTTGTTCGAGACAGACAATCTCGCAACACTTATTTCAGACTTTGTTTGAGACAGACAATCTCGCAACACTTATTTCAAGACTATGTTCGAGGCAGACAACCTCGTAGCTTTCATTTGAGATTTTGGTTCAAGGCAGACAACCTCGTAATATTCAATTTCAAGCTTTTGTTGTTCGAGGCAGACAACCTCGTCGCTTTCATTTCAAAACTTTGTTCGAATAGCATCCAATTTCAAACTTTGGCTCGAGGCAGGCAACCTCGTAGTATTCAATTTCAAGCTTTTGTTGTTCGAGGCAGACAACCTCGTCGCTTTCATTTCAAAACTTTGTTCGAATAGCATCCAATTTCAAACTTTGGCTCGAGGCAGGCAACCTCGTAGTATTCAATTTCAAGCTTTTGTTGTTCGAGGCAGACAACCTCGTAGCTTTCATTTGAGATTTTGGTTCGAGGTGGACGACCTCATAATGAGTGTCCCAAGATTTTGCTCGAGGCCGACAATCTCGTAGTGCTTTACTTCGAGACTTTGCACAATAAATTGAACCATACCGAGAAACATGTTTTGCTTATCATCTTTGCAATATACACTTCTGTTTTCACTGGAAGACACCCAACTGCTTAAAGTACCTTGTGATTGTCAGATTAGTAGTCTCTTTCCCCCAGTGGAGTTAGCTTTTTCCCCGTGGAGTCTCATTTTGTTAGCTGTTCCTCGTCGGGTCTTCCTTTCTTTCTGTGTGTTTTAACATCGATTATCCCCTGTGACATTATTCCTCACAGGATCTCTGTCTTGCATCTCATATCATTTTCATACCATATCATGTGCACTTGGCGGTATCATAGGGCCAAAAATTTGCGCATGTTTGTATTTAAGTCTCTCCTATCTCGTCGAGACGAAGATTTCAATCTCCATATCTCTGAATAGGAGAAACTTAAATAGGGGCATCTCTTGCACCCTAATTTTTGACCCTAAGATCCCCACCTTGTTCTTTGCATGACATATTAGGTCGATCATTCGTGCATGACTAACCTCTTTACCTAGTTTTTGTCTGTTGTTTCATTTGTGAACACAGGTACTGCAGTAGAAGATTTAAGGTCTGGAAGGCTGTGTTGTGTGTGTGTTTGTGGAAGTTCTCTGGTCTTGCAAATTTGTGTGGATTCCTGTGAGATTGTGCCCTCTCCCTTTCCCTAAGCCACTATCAGGCCTTTTCTTCCTTCAGACTCCTCATTTTTCCTCCCCCAGAGTATTAAATCCTTATACCCTCTGATTTGGAATTGGTCCCTCAAGACCAGTTACTGATTGTGCAGCAAGTTATCACAAGATGCTTTTCCCCCCTCTGCAAGCTCCCCAAGACTTAAGAGATATGTGCGCTCTGTGTTTTAAATAATGGTCCATTAAGAAAAATTCTCTTGGGAAGGAATTAGAAGTTTGGATTGCAAGATGTAATTTCAAGACCTTTGTGTCGCAGGCTTACAAGCTCAGGTTGAAGTTCTTTATCATATGGTTCTAGTATGAAATTCTTTACTTTCAGCTTCGAGGAAATTTTATACTCTTGAAGTTGACAAGTTTTCTTCAAGCAAATTTGAAGATCTTTTGGAAATCAAAATGATCAAGATATTTTGACCATTACTAAAATCTGAAAGCCTCACAATCTCTTAAATTTTGTATTGTTGCCATTTAGAGGTGAATGTTATCATATCACGCTTAGCTAAGAATCTTAACCCATATCACTATATCAAACTGTTGCGAGGGCCTATGATTCGTACTTTCTAAAAACCCATAGAAAGACATGAATGTCGTTACAAACGCAAATTCATTTTGGCCGCCAAGGTTTAAGAGGGTTGAAATTCGAGGGTTAAAATGCGAGGATTGATCTGAAAACCAAGGGTTTGAAAATAGAATTTGTGAAGTTATCAAGAGTAAAACTTCAGGTTCATGTTTAATCTCAGATTTTTTATGCAAAACATTTTAGAGGCATAATATGTTTCAAAGCTCACAAGCCAAACCCTCTTTGACTTCAAACTCGAGTTGTCCAAATTGTCTATACCTTGATTAATCTTAAAGTAAAACCTAAATCACTTTTAGAAATCCAAAGCATATAGTTTGAGTTCAATAATCAAATTCAAGAGATATAATTTTAAATCAAGCTCAAGCTCTCATGGAGGTCACGCTAGCAAAAGGTGCAAAAGGAAATCCAAAGATCACGATCCATTCAAGATTTAGTTGCAAGTAATTTTCATCATGAGAAAACCAAATTCTATATTCCCAAAATTCAGATTCAAGTCAATGTTACAAAATGTGTTAATTAAAGAGGATCCAAGGTTATAAGGTCACCAATGGAAGAGCAGCTTGTTCTTATTAGTCGGATTGAATAAACAACTTAGAATGTCATGCGGTACTTGCTACTGCCAATTAAAATAAGGAAATTTCAAGACATTAATACACTGTCCCTAGAATGTGATATTGTACTAAGAAAGCCTTGATGGCAACCAACCAGGTTTGAGCATTCAGAAATATATTACATTATCCTATCCAAGATCTACAACCTAGTTACTTTTTACAATAAAAGATCCAAGTGACCCGAGTCATGGACAGCAAAATGACAAAAGCTGTATATTGTAACATCGTATAAGTCCAGGCGACAAACAAATTCTTGAACTTGATTTGTGCGCATCCGTTCTTGTCGGCACGTCAATTTGAGGCAAGCAGTGTTTCCATCCTACAAGTTAAATAATGTTCTGTCAATTGTATCTCCAGCCATGATCGCTAACGCCGCTGGAGGAGAAGATACTGATGTTAGAATGCTAGGCCCTCCGGTCACTCCTTGATGACGCACGACAGATCTCGCCGGGACTGTTTTATAAAATGCAGAGAATGAGGACAATAGCATGGAGACTGAATTAATTAGAATAAATTCTTTGAAGCACATGACATAACCTGCTAACATCACTCTGATGCCAAAAGCCTACTACAGATAATTTTTCGGCATTTAAAATGAAACTTTCAAAAAGAGATCCAATATTAGTCCACAATGGTTATAATTGGAATGTTGTAAAATAAGTAGCCGGCACTCTTACTTGTTTCCCAAATCAGTTGGTTGAATCATTGAATTCCAAGACAATGTGAATCCGTGAAACTTCTGAACAGAAGAACCCTCCATCAATCTGTATCAAGAATTAAGAGCAATTAAAATAAGACCAAACACATCTCAGCTTTTATTCAAACATGGTTATCACTCCAATCCTAATAAGCCATCACAGCAAACCACCTGTTACAAATTCATTCAAAATCCTAAGCATCCAACTTCAAGTGTTGCTAAAAAAGTTACAAAGAGAAGTTACGTGAACAATACCATTTCAACCAAACTTGAATTCTTCGATGCTCACATGGCAGACCTCGCTCTTGACGATCACTGTCAACAAGGATGAAATGAAAGTAATTGTGCAATGGCAATGGTCCAGCATCGGATACACGAATGAGAATAGAAGAACATAGCAGCAAGTCTGGTAAATAACTATGCTTCTACGAAGGGACAATATCAGACACAAGTCTTCAAGAGTAAATGAACCAAAAGGAAGCATTTAACGTATTCAAGAAAAATAAGCAAGCATATTGAAGTTTGATCCTGACATCAGTATTAGGAGAGATACTACTGCAATGCCGGGAGCTGAAACTAGATTGTACCGACCAATGCATTGGTCATTGAAATTTGTTTCCGAAGACCTGTATATAATGAAAAATCATTATCGAGGTTACTCGAGCCTTCAAGGTTACACGGAGACAATGCTCGTTGGTTCTCGGTTTTGGCATTTGCTCTCCAATTCCCAATCTAAATCTTGATCCATGCCTATTGAAGGAGCCACTGCTGCTGAGAAAAGAGACGGTATTAGTGAAGAGGTTATGAGTTTCATTGGCATATGTTCAAAACAAATCACAGCAGCAATATCTACATTTCAAAGCCAAAATTCACAAACCTTTGGTACATAAGCTTCTTATCAGCTGCTGCGAGAATCCTGCCTATTATCTCGCCCAGTTTTCGCGATCCCTGAATGATAAAGGATTAAGAACGTCGCCTCACCATAACCACCAAACTGTTAGCATCCTGAAAACACACGACATCAGGGCAAACTGAGGTTAAAGTGATTACAGCCAGTCAATTTTGAAAAGGGAAGTCACAAGCGAATCTTAAAAATCAGCATTGAATATAGGACATCAATGATGTCTCAAACATTTTCAGACAACATTTGGAACATGTTCAGACCTGTCAAAAGAAGAAAGTATCAAGTTTGTTTCTAAGACCATTTTCCAACGTGTTCCTCATCAATTCTTTTTTAAGGAAAGCTCAACGAAATCACAACCAAACGGACATATTTACATTAGATTCCAAAGCAGAATCAAATACAATTAAACCTGCTATAATGAAAAGGATTAAGGGCAGTAATACAATATCAGACAACTTCAAAACCTTTCCTATTTGTAACGGACATGTTCAGACACCATTTTAAAGACATTCAAAAGAAGATTTTTCCTTTGGTGAGTTTTCTAGCCTATAAAAGGCCCACGCAACTACAGAGGGGAGGAGGACAATTGAAATCAAAACAATCACACAAAGAAATTCAAATCCAGCCAAATTCTCAAAACCATAAAACCTTCGTCAGAATTCTCAAAACCATCCATCATCATCTAACTCGTATCATAACCAAAAGGAACCAACTATTTCGTACACTAGCAGTATCCTTAGCCAATTTCACATCAGATATAACAATTTCATACCCGAATACCAATTCTCCCATCAAAAAAACTAAAGCAAAATTCACGAATCTTATCAGTTCATCGAATCATACGAAAACCAGCCATTTCATATCAATATGCACGAACCGACTCAAGACCAGAAAAGCTTATCAACATACACCAGAACTTGAAAAAGGGAGGGCATTCACAAAATCTCGCACAAGCATCAAGAGACGTAGCAATTCACACAACACGCAGAACATACACAGTCAGAGAAAGAAGAGGAGAACTTATCTGTGGACGGTTTTTTCTTGAAGGTCTCGAGTGCTTCTCTTCACCTTCCATCTCCGGCGGCCGTTTGCTTTTCGCCTTACCCTATAATCGTTGTAATTGTAACTCTAAAAAAATATAGTGAAATGGGGCTGGGAATCATGGGGTTAGGGTTGATTGATTGTTTGATTCGAGAGAGAACGAGAGGTTGAGGTGCGAGAACGAGAGAGGAACTGTGAGATCGAGAGAGATTTTGAGACGAGAGAGTGGGGATGATGGAGGGTGGCGGCGAATTTCGTAGGGTTTTGTTTTTCCCCTTTGAGAGAGACGACTGAGAGGGAGAGACTCTCATTTTCTTTTTTTTCATTTCTTTTTTTAGTTAATTAAGTAAAACTTCTTTTATAAATCAACTAACTTAATCAAACCTTTTATAATTAAAACCAAAACTTTTAATAATTAAACCTTTTTTTTATATATAATAATCAATTTCAACTTTTTCTTTCACATGATAATTAAAAATCTTACCTTTTTTTATATAATAATAATCAATCTAAATCCCTTTTATAATAATTATATTTAAAACTTTCAATAGTAATCCAAAATCCTCTTTATCACAATAATTAAATTTGAGTTTCATAATTTCAAAAAACCCTTTTTATGATAATAATCAAAAAGCAAGTTTTTTTATAATGATATTTAGATTTTTAATAATAATTAATTTAAAAATCCTTTTTATAATCAACCTAGATCTTTTCTTATAATAATTAACACTAAAATTTTAATAAATAATTTCACCTTTTTTTAATTAATCTATTTCCTTTTTGTAATGAAATTAACTTTTCTTTAATAACAATTAAAAATTTATAATTAGTTAAATTTAGAGTTTTTTGTAATAACTAATTTAAAAACCTTTTTCATAATAAACCGCTCATCGTTAGAATCCCCCTCACGCTCGAGTGTGCATCGCTTGTATGTTTACTTATCTGATCTTATTTTCTTGCTTGATGTATGCTTATTTGATATACTGTTCAAACCCTTTCAAAAACTAAAAATCCTCGATCCAACGTCGAGCCAATTTTCCACCTATATAAGTCGATCGCCTTAGGGCATCGCATTCAACCTTTTGGTCACAAGACACAAGTCTAGCATCACATTGCTAGCACCTCCGCCTAAATAACAAAAATTAATCGCATAAATATCCAAGGGAAAATCCCATGCATGATAACCATGTTATTGTGCATGGTGCACATCATTTGCATTCATAAACGACACCCTTAAGTTAAGTCAATTAGATAACTTAGGATAGATTTCCTAGGTTAGTCCCCCACAATTTTGATTTTTAATCAAACTTTAGCCCACCTAATTCTCCACACAAGAGAATTAGATGTTAATCATCTCAAAGGGACATACAATCCCATACCCCACAAAATTCAAACATTTTCAAAAGTGTGGTGGTCTTTCTTAAGATGATGACTCATCTTCCTCTCCTTAACCTTTAAACAAACTTAGTATCCTTAATAAGGAACTACAAGTGCTCTGATTCCCTCCTGACAGGATATGTAGGCACAAGATGCGATATCTTGTCGAGCACACTTAGGATAAAAATAAATCACCTATCCTTAAACCCTTAGCAAAACAGATAACAAATAACATAAAATGAATCGAGAGGTTCCTGTAGAGTACTACAGATATCTAGGATGCTAACACCTTCCCTAGGTATAACCAACCCCCGAACTTAGAATCTTAAGTGCATTTGCATTGCATTGTGGGAATTCGGTTTTTCTCCCTTCCCTTGGATAAAATCAAAGACCGGTGGTGACATTAAAATATGCGATACAAGTTAACTAATAGGTTGTTATCCAATTTTCACCGCGACAGCTTCCTCGCATCAAAGGACCACCTAACGGTCATCATGCTCGTCCAGGTACAAACGACGCATACGAACAAAGTAGAATCCCGCTCAAGTAAATGAGCCGAAAATCTGCTCGTCGGCGGTCCTCAACCGAGCACCGCCTTCGCCCAAGTACCATGAATGGCAGAACCCCAGCTCGCGATGGGACGTTCACGCCGCGACCTCAGGCCTCAACCACGACCTGAGATCCGCAACCTCGCCAGGACTTTCCCCGGCCATTCGACCAGTTCCCCACACTGACGAATTAACATACAACGAGCTATCTTTCAAAAAGAAAACTTCGTTAACAGACACACCCTCCGACGGGCAGTCATACATGCACAACTAATGTAAAGTACAACAATATGAACAAAAATTGTATAAATAGTAAAACCGTCTAACACAAACCGGGCAGGAAGTAAAAAGGGCTACAAGGGCCAAAGATTGTGCGAATTACATAAAAAAAGGGGGCCACGCCCCCCAAAATCAAATAAGATTACAAATAATTCAAACGGCACGCAGGCCGGACAAGATACAACAACATCAAAATAACAACACGCCTCATTTATCCGCATGCTCGGTTGACGCCGGCTCAGGTCTCTGCTCTTCCTCGGGCTGGTCCTCGGGCTGAACCTCAGGGGTATCCAGAACAAGGCCTGCGGGCAAGACGATGCGACCATCCTCCACACGCGCAAGATAGTGGATACCCTCGGTCGAAATCGCAAGCCCAGGGTTCACCGCCCGCAACTGGGCCACGGCACTGTCGAAGGACTCCACTGCCACGACGATACCGTCGTCTTCATCCTGTAGAATCCCGGCGACCAGCTAAGCCCTAGTCTTCAACACTTTTATCTCATCCGGTTCGTTGGCACCCAGGGCACTGGCCGCCATCAACTCTTTGTTCAGCTCCTCGGCAGCCTTTTTCTCCGCCGCCAACCTGGCGACTTCCTCTTTAAACCTAGCCGTCTCCTCTTCGGCCTTCTTCCTAGCCTCACGAGCACTTTTGACTTCCTCCTTCAAGGCCGTCTCAGAAGCCCGGGCAGCAGTAAATTCAGCCTCGAGCGCAGAGTCCCCTTCCGCATAAACGGCCGCCATCTCCAGCATCCTCACAAGGGCAGAAGCATCTTGAGCGACCAACGCCCTCTTGATCGGTCGGTCCATGCCCTCCAAGCTAAGAGATTCTGCCCGAGGAACGATCAGGGTGTTACCCTCAAAAAATCTCCTATCAATGATGCACGGGGGGAGCTCAAACTTCCCCTTCTCAGGCGCCCGGGTCAGGTCCACTGCATCTAACATCCGTGGCCGCTTCGCCCGTCCGGTCAAAGGCAGTGGAGATCCCCGTGGAGCAGGAGAGGGAGAAGAAGAGGTCCCCACGACAGCTTGGACAAGGGGAGGAGCACGAGCACCAGCAGGACGGGTCTTGGAAGGAGCCGCCCCACCTTTATTCCTCGCCATGGCATTCCTCACCACGCGATCGCGAGCTTGAGGCATCTCACCTGCACAAATGAAACGAACACGTTAGCAACGTGGAAAAAAAAAGAAATAACACAAGCAAAATCTAACTAAGACTACCGAGCAGCTTCTCGGCATCCGCGGGAGTCTTACACTCCAGCAGTGCCTTCACATTGATAAACCTGCGCTCAACCCTCTGGCTCCCATCCTCCTCGAAGATAGGGTTACCCTTGCTCGTCCAGTAGCTCGCAAGACTGAAGGAGTTGACCCACTTCACCAGCTTCTCGTAAGACACGGCATCCTGCCCGCGTAGCTCGCTCGGCTCGAAGACGTAAGCACCGGGCTTCTTGGAGAAATGGTCAGGTGTCCAGCGGATCAGGAACTTGTACAACCTCTCCCCGATATACTTCCCCTCCTCGTTGAGCAACTCCTCTTCGTCCTCATCGACCCCTATCTCCCAGACATACGTGCTGTCCTGGGCAGCTTCAGACACTGGCTCGACAATGAAGTACCATTCCTTGAACATTCGGATTGACTCCGAGAACGACTTAAATAAATTTTTGGGCTGCTTCAAGGAAACCCATCCGTACTTTTTCCCCGCCAGCTGCCGTTGAAGATGGAAAACAACAAAAAACAGAGGGAGAGTAGTTCCCAGAGTGAGATGCTCGCACACTAACTCAAATGCCCGTATAAAGGCCAGCGAATTGGGGTGGAGTTGAGAAGGCGCCAGCTTCAGGTGCTCGAATACCGACCGCTGGAAGTCAGTGAAAGGAAACCTCAGCCCCAACTCCTTGAAAGCGTACTCGTACATCGTGAAGCGATCCTCGAATTCCGAGCAGACCCGCTCGTCCACGGTGGGAAAATGCACTCTCCAATCCCCCTCGGGGCCCACCTCTATAAAGGCGTCTGCCACAGACCTCGCGAACGTGGAAATATGTTCGGAAGGCTTGGCCACCTCCCACTCCTCCGGACAGAACCCTTCAACATCTTCCTCCATAACATCCAAATCCTCTTCCTCCCCAACTTTGCTCGAGGAGCTCGATGTCGCCGAGCTCGAAGACGCAGAACTCGAAGTCGTCGCGCTACTACTCTCCTCGGAACCAGTTTCCTCCTCGGACGTGACTAGGATAACTTCTTTCTCTGGCTCCGTCGCCATTACGATCACCTGAAAAAACAGAGAAAGACAGTGAATTCGACAGGAAATCAAATCCACCCTTCCACTGCCAAGTCAAGTGAAAGGGCGCGCAGAAGGCCAGGGACAACGTCCCCGGCCTAAGCCCTAACATCAAACGAAAAACCTCCCCGCGAGGGGATGCCCGAGACATATCATCTCCCTACGAAGAACCTCCCCGCACTCGCGCCCAGATTCTGTTTGAAGCTCCACCGAAAACCGCAAAGCTCCACCGGAATCTGGAAACGTTCTACCAGAAAATCCACAATTCCATCAAAAGGTAATCAGACACGGTGGTCACGACTCACAACTACGACATGGACCACCACGCTCACTGAACGCACAACCTACTCCGGCGAGGTGTTAGAAGCAGAAAAAGGGCAGAACCACCGTCCACCACCAACACTCGCCGGAAATCTACCTATTTTGTCACCTAAAAGCTAACCCTAGCCGCATGCAATCTACCACTAACAACGAAAGAAAGTAAAACAAGCTGGAAATTAGAAAACTTACTTGATTTGAGTAGAAGATTGGAACTTCTCGAAGCTTGGCACGGTGGTCAGATGCTCTGAAGACGACGACGGGCAAGAACGCAGAAAAGGCGAAGAGAAATCAGAAAGAAAAAGTGCAAAATGAGACAATCTCCCCCTTTTAAACTGAGGGGCACGTGCACACACGCGCCCGTAGGCAATAATGACTGCCCACTAGCCATCATTACCTATTAACTGCTACACAGGGCTCGATGCACACGTGGCAACCCAACGTTTCCCATTCTGTCTGACGCTTTATCTCCCCGAATACCGGGCAATAGAGTCTCGACCACGAATATCACGGACACGGAGGGCCACGAGCACCTCGATACAATCATCCTCGTCTCCAAACGACGACTCCACGCTAGCTCCCCGGAGAGACGAGCAGTCCTTAAGTCATCACTCCCATGCTCGGGAGCAACGACTTGGGGGGCTCCTGTTCTGGACTGGACCAATGACTAGAATTGGCCCAATCCGCCTCTGCTCCAGAGCGGCCCAAATTGCCTAAGTCCAATCCACAGAGGGGAAAAAATGACATTTCTGCCCCTCCAACTGGGCAAGGAACGCAACGTTCCTCCCCGGCTTTGATGCCCGTTACGCACGGCTTCCTAGCTGCCCGAACAGCAAAGGACAGGTGCCCGAAACTGCGTTTATGCCCGACATAACGGCTAGTTTCTGGCACCCTGCCCGACATAACGGCTAGTTTAGGCAGTTACCTATTATTTGGGGAAAACGGTTATTTAGCCCCAAAAATAGGACCGTTGGCCACGCGCCGGGGGCTCTATATAAACCCTCTCGCTTGAGAGGGTCAGGTATCATTTTCTCACCCTAAGAATACACTTTGTACTTGTCCCTTTTCACTGACCCTTTCTTACTTGAGCGTCGGAGTGTCTTGCAGGTACACCCCCTTCCTCTCCTCATTCACAGTCCGAACACCTTGCACATCCGACAACCAGCATTCGTCCGAGCACCTTGCCATCTAACGACCAGCTTACGTGGACCTGTTCGAATACTCTGGATCAATTATTTTATTGAATTTTGTAGTTGTTTAGGCATATTGTTACCTAAAACTATATTATAATTTATGTTGTTGAATTTTATAGCATTTTATAGAATTTTATAAAAAAATATTATTATTTTGTATCCCATTAGTTTAATAAAAAATAATAAATGTGAAATACTAGTATTTTTTAATAACAAAATAAATATGTGAAATATTCGTGCATTTTATTTTTATGAAAAATATAGACATTTTAAAAAAAATGTTAATGGATAAATGTAGGATCTGCAGGGATCCGTGGGGATCCCAAAATGTTAATGCATAATTATATTTTGCAAATTCAGACACATATATTAAATTTCTGGTGATGTTAGGAACATGCATCATGTCAACTAATTAAAGCATATAATTTGATACAATATTAGTTAAAAATGTTTGTTCCTTATTGACATAACTTCTAAACTATGTCAATTACCAATTACTACTTTATTTGATCATACACATGACTTAACACATTGCAAATTAGAATTGTTATAGGTGATATGGTGAGATGTAGCTGAATCAGCAAACCATGCTTGTGATTCAAGTCCTTGTGGGATCTACAGGTGTTCTTCATGAGCATGTAAGCAGTTGTTAGAGCAATTGATGTTTGTGCAATGCTTGGGTTGTTAAAAGTTGATGCTTGAGCTTGAGACTTGGATGGTGTATGTTTAAAATATTCATCATATGTATTCCAGCAATCCATTGCAACATGGCAATACTTGTTACAAAGTTTGGTCGATTTCTTTCGGTATAAGTTTGTTTGCTACGACCTCTCCCACAAGTTGGCTTGCCTCCACCATGAAAGTAGTGATGTGATCCACCCAAACTTCCATTTCTGCTAGGGTTTCTAGTACCAAATTCTTGAGCTACATTGGTTATAATACTATGTGTAACAAGTTCTTGGCGATATTTGTCCAGTTGAGCTTCTTTGACGTACAATAGAGCTTCAAACTCGTAGATATCCATTGGTTCAGTATTACCGTACAACATTATGATAAACATGTTGTATTCTTTAAGCAACCCCTGAAGTATCACATCAATTTGGTCACGCTCAGAGATTGGATTTCCAATAGGCATAAGCGAAACAAGAATAACACGAACACGAAGCACATATTCTAAGATTGACCTGGTGCTTTTCTTGCTCAGATTTAACTTTTCCCTAAGATAATGAACATGCACATTCACATGAGAGTTGAAGTGTTTGTGCACCTTATTTCATACCTTATATGCATGCTTGCATACTATTACCCTAGGTAGCACTAATTCTGAAATTGTTGACATCAACCATGTGAACAAGGCTTGATCTTGCACTATCCAAGATGCATAACCTTAAAAAACTATGTTAGCGATCCAATCATTTTCAGTCATGAACATTAGTGGAATTTGGGGCTTAAATACTGCTTTATGGAGTTTATGTGAGAGTATGACACCCTTTACTTGTTGATTCCACAACAGAAAATTATTTTCTAAAAGCTTAATGGAAAGTTTTGATGTACAAGTATTGGTCGTACCTGAAAATGCCATTAGCTTCAACGTGACTAGCGAAGCTTGCACTTCATGTTGCACACTTTGTGGTGAAGTTTCGAGATCCTCTATTGACAATTCTCTAAACTGCAATGGAGGTCAAACTCTGTGAAAGTTCAAGAGCTTTTTTTAAGCTTGAAAATTCAGTTTTGATGTAGAGCTTGCCAATGATTATGCACTCAGCTTTTTTGAAGTTGAAATCTTTGTTTGTTGATGACAAAGATGATGATGGTGATGATGATGCAATAGAAGATAGTCTCCTCAGGCATATGATACCATTTGTTATGAATGTGAATGCATGATAAGATGAGATTTTCCAGTCATAGTGAAGAGAAGAGAAGAGAGCAATATCTTCTTGCGCTTGTGTGATTTTACTCTCATTACCTTGAGTGAAGCTATAACTCTCACTTATATACAAGAATGATGTAACTCCATTTAAGTTAGTAACAAGAGTGCAACAACTATAACTAACGGTTCACTCCTCTAACTAATTTCTACTCTCTAATATTTGCAAATTATAAATGTTGCAATAAGAATGTGATTCAAGCTCAAAAGTTAAATTCAAACTTGTTTCTTTAATATATATATATATGAATTTGGATTTTTTTAATGATAAATATTATATAAAATTGACCCCTCATAAGAATGTTCCATAATCTCTTTTAGAAAAAAGAGTAATTGAAACCACCAGGACCAAAACTCTTATTATTATCATAAAGTGTAACTACTTGAAGGAAAAAACACATAAGATAAAGCAACAATGTCTACCTCTAACATAAAGCTAAAGTCCATTTTGTCCAACTGAGAATGATACAAAAAAATATGCCTTAAAGTGATTAGTGAAAAAAAATTACACACCTTTGGCCTAACTATAGGCACCTCTTCCATCCAACCATCATCAATCCTAAGAGCTAGAATGACATTCATCATATCCTACTCTTAACGCAAGCATGAAAAAACTTGTATTGTGTAACCAAAAAAAAAACTTGTATTGGCATTCGTTTCTTAAGCCATTTAGTTTTTACCTTTGAAACATCTAGGAATCTTTAGTCCTAATTAAAGACCAAAACTTTGCAATGCCTAACTCCAAGCCAAAATATCCTCAATAGACGAGATACCATGGTCAACCCTAGAATCTAAACTTTTATTCTCCTCTGTAAGATTAGAACTCTGAAAATTACTTAACACTTGTTTGTTTTAATCTTTCAAAGAAGCTTTAAGATGTTTGAGTTTCTCTTTTAGAACAAAAAACTTTCAAACCTAAGGAAGACGAGATGGTCAAGTTATTTAGGACCAACTTAAGAAGGCCAATATACTCCGGCTAATGATTGCAATAACTAAGAATGATCGGAAAATGATCATAAATATCTTTAGGTAAAGCCCACTATGAGCACCCCCTCACAAATCCCACTACCTCTCAAAAAGAAAAATCTTATCCAACTTGCTCACAACCTTACCATTAGGTTGAAACCAAGTGAAATTCCTACTTAAAAGAGGAATATCTAAGAGATCCACCTGATATATATAAAACTACTGAAAACTAAGTATTCAAGAATATTAGTGGAACGAATCAAACCATCTAACCTTCATTTATAAAACCTGAAGCACACATAATTAAAGTCACTCGGAACATACCACATTTCACCGCCAAGGATAAATTTGCACCTCATAAGTTCCTCACGCATAATTTTTTTATATGAGAGGGGGAATTTTGAGCAAACAATCACCATAAATGAAGAAACCCTTTATGTCCCCCTAGAAGACAAACACCAAGCAGGGCCAACCCAACCTCTTTAGAGGTCAAAAGCCACTTTTGAAGTGAAACATTTAAAATATATTAACATATAAATTGTGTGGATGCTAAGAGTTGAACTAAAGACCAAAACAATATAAGGCATTTCTTTTACCCAATCCATTATGAGAATATATGTAAATTGTATGTCATTTATGTATTTACAACTAAACTCAACATTTTTGAAGTATTTTTTGGCCCAAAATTTTGAGAACTAAAGCCCTTGCTTGGGTTGCCTTATCCTTGGGTTGGCTCTGACACCAAGGTAACCTAGACTAGAGAAAGAGAACAAGAAAAATCATTTGGTACTACACGAAATCAAAATAAGCGTTACCCCAAAGTGAGTGAACAAACGAGCTTGAAATCTCAATGAGCATAGTCTCCCTAACCTTCTTCTCCTTCTTGACCCTACTACCTAAACTCCATAATCATTTTCTTCTTCTTAAGCTTACAAACTCTACCACCACTTCTAGTGACCCTAGAAGCCTTCTTCTTTCGATCTCTCCTCTTCAACCTAATATATCATCCACTTCATCAACATCACTTAAAATAAAAAGAGCACCCAAAGTCTCTGACAGACGAGAAGAACCCCCTAAACCACGAAGAGGATCGGCCATCGTCAAAGTCTCTATCTAATTGTAGTAGTGGCTACAACTAAGGAGTTCACAACTTGATCAACTTAAAACGGAGAAAAAACCCCAAATAGAAAAATTGGCAAAAATAAATTCTTGGACCTAGGAGGTGATAATAGGAAAATTTCCATCTTGTGAGTGTAGATATGAAATTTTTTCAAAATTAAAGTCTAAGGCCCAACCCAAAATAATATCATAGCTGCTAGCCGTACCTCCCCACGAGATTGACTCAAAAAACTAATCAAAGTAGAGAGCGCCTAAAACATGTACTTCGATTAATTAATTATTCACCATTAGATATACAACAATGCCACGTATATAGATTTTTTTATTATAAAAAACATAATCATTATAAACATTGCAACGACAAACAAGGTAACATAATGCTCTTTAAAAAACCAAAGTATACCCAAAGGTGTTATAATTATAAAGATGTTTTTTTAGACAAAATAATATATGGACCTCGAAATTTGTAAAAAAAAATCTAAAAAAATCTATATATTCTCAAATATTGTTATAGTTAAAAACGAATAAAGTACACGCATAAAAAATGGATGAAGCATTTAAAAAAACTTTAAATATTATGCTAGTTATATCTTTATAAATATTTTTGCAAACCTTTAACAAATAGCATAATTATCACAACTGGCTATGTAACACTAACACTGCTGGTGGAGATCATAGATTAGGATAGTCATCGGTTCAGTTTGAATCGTTTTTTTTTTTTTTAATTGTTCAAACGGGTGATATCTTCATAGATTTGGTTTTGTTTAGTTTTTAGTATATAATTGACTTGGTTTAAATTGATTTGATTTGGTTGATCGATTTATAACTTTTTTATAAATATAATATTATTATTTATCAGCGTATTAATTTTTATTATATTTTTATGGTGTATTTTATACTATTATTTTTTTAAATAATATATTTTATATATTAGGCTTAAATGCAATTTTAATTCCTTTACTTTATTTTTTCTAATTTTTTAATTCTACTTTAAAAAACTCAACTATTTAATTTCTTTTTATTATATTTTGTGTTTTTTTGTGGTCCCTTTGACAGGATAGTCAAAACTGTGTCATGACAAAGTAAAATTGACTTTACAATATAAAATTTGTTACCACTCATTTAAATAATTTTGCAAAAACATTATTAATAATAATAATATTATTATTATTAACATTTTACTTAATCATAATTTATATTTATTATTAATTATTAAAATTTTGTATTAATAACTAGGATTAAAAATTTAATATTAATAAAAACCATCTTCTTCTAACGTTGTCTTCCTCTCTTAACATCTTTCTTCAATCAATTATCTCTTCTTTATCATGATGTAATTAACCGTCACCATTGTTCCAACTGTTAACCTTCGTAACTAGGTGGCACCAATTTCACCTTGTCATGTCACAGTTTTAACTGCCATGTCAAGGGGGACCAATAAAAAAATAAAAAATATGATAAAAAGAGACTAAATAACTGTTTTTTTTAAACGAGGACTAAAAAGTTAGAAAAATTAAAGTAGAGGGACTAAAACTGCATTTAAACCTATATATTTATTTTATGGGGACAACTTCGTTACCCATCACAAAAAGTTGGATAGTCTACCTTCAACCAATCCACTAATGCCATATCATTTTATTATACTTAATTATTTATTTAATGATTTAAATTTTGTAGATTTCCAATACAATGTAGCCTAATTTACACTATAGGTAACTCTACCCAACTTTTTAAAGTAGGTAGATAAAAATTCACCGTATTCTATACTTTTCAAACAACGTACAAGTTGTTCTTAATTTATACGAAACATTGACATGATTTTTATTCTACTTTTTAAAGTGGGTAGATAAAAATTCACCGTATTCTATACTTTTCAAACAACTTACAAGTTGTTCTTAATTCGTACGAAACATTGACATGATTTTTATTCTATCATGAAGTAAGTTCACTGTCGAATACAAAAGTTAGCACTTGGCATGAGAAGTTTGGGAAGAGATTTTAAAACTTAACAAATAAAACACAACAATAAAAACAAAAAGGTTCAATACACATAAATTAACATGTTTCACACCTCAAACACACATCAAAACTATTTTGCAACAAAACTAGAAAGAATTCATTGAAGAAAAAACATAAAATGAAAACTAACGAAGAGAACTTGAACACGAATAAGGCAACGATAATTTATAAGAAGGAAGGTGATGAGAGAAACAGTGATGACGAGCAACATGAGCAACGGTTTGGTGAGAGTAGATTTTTATGGCTTATAATTTCTATTTTTTTATGTTTAGAGTTTGATTTTGGCTATATATTTTGTTTAAAGAAAGGGAGTATAAACAAAGATAAAGTGTTGAACCGATACAAAATTTTCTTTTTAAATATTTCTTGGCACCGTTGTCGGGGACCGATACAAAATTTTGAACAAATAATGAGTTAAATAAAAGATTAGGTATGTATTTATAATCATCGGTCTGATTCATCATTTTAGCGGTTCCTAAAAACTACAACCGAAAATCGAACCAAACCACCTTAATTGATTTGATTTGATTTTTGAAAAAACAATCAATTTTTTTCAATTTAATTTGATTTAAATTATCAATTTAATTTGTTTTTTTTAATCCGCTTATATTTTACAATTTTTTTCAGTCATTATACCATAAAAATATGAAGAATAAAAAACCTATTTTAGTTAGATAACCTATTTATATTATTTATTATATATACTTTAGATCCATCAATTATTAAAAAAAAAAGTAAATAGTTAAAGAGTGGTACTATTTGTCTATAAAAAAAGCATAAACATATAACAAAGGTTTTCTTATTTGGTCCAACGTTATTTTAACTATGTACATATTTGTGATCTAGTGGATCTTTGCCAGCTTAATTCCCAATAGGAGATGTTTCTAGATAGGTATCATGTGCATTAAAAACAGGGGGAAAATGCATTATTATTAAGCACTTTATTTAATAAGAGTTTTGATACTAAACAATGGCTTGGGTTAGCATGATGTTGTGCTGATCAATTTGGTTAATTCGCCCACTAGTACATGTTAGTGAGTTAGTCACTATCCTAAGTGGACCTTTTAGTACAATTTATTTATATTAATTATAGTGCCCTTTTAATAATATTTTTATATGGATTAGTGCAGTTTATTCCCTTTGAAAGTGCATTAAAACCTTTTCTTTTTGAGCAAAAGAAACTTTTTCAATTATATAATAGCGTATAGATTAATATAGCAAAGAATTATTAAAGCTTTAGATGAGTGATTGATCAAACTGGGCCACTAATGTTTAGAACGTGAAATGAAACTTTATAAATTTCACATAGTGCATTTTGTGTACACTGTTGAAAAATGGTATATTAATAGATATTAAAAAGTCACAATTAATAGATTTGGCTATAATATTTTTAACTATTTATTATCACATTCCACCCTTTTTTTATTTGTATAAAAAAAATAAAAAATATTATTAATAAATAATAGTTAATAAAACAAATAATATAGAATAGATAGAAAAAACTTACAAAAATAAGCGTTAAGAAACAAATGGAGTATTAAACATTGGTTGAACCACCATTTTAGTTTTTTTTAAGTATAACTCTATACGTAGACGTAATAGTTAATGGACATAGTCGGTTTGTATTTGATAGTTGGTTTAGAATACTTTTAGTATTTCCTTTAAAAGGTATGCTATCTTGATACCATTTCTTACGCTACACCGTATGTACAGTTTCCGTAAATAGTAAATTCGTACATATACAGTGATCGTGAACAGTAAAATCGTACATAAATAGTAACGTGAACAGTACCATGAACAGTATCTGTGAACAATGACTTTTAATAGTAAACCAAACTTGGTTAATGAAATGTAAAAACTTGGTTAATATAGTGATGAAGTTGGTTAATAAAGGTTCAGATATTAAAAATAATTTTTACTAGTAAAATAAAGTTGGTTAATACAATGTAAAAAGTTAGTTAATGAAGTTATGAACTTGGTTAATAAACGTCCAGATGTAAAAATAATTTTTAATAGTAAAATAAAGTTGGTTAGTGCAATGTAAAAAGTTGGTTAATGAAGTGATGAATTTGGTTAATAAACGTCCAGAGGTAAAAAATAATTTTTAGTTGTGAAATTTTTTTTTTTAAATTAAAAAAAAAATTATATTATTATAATATTTCACTGTTCGCCGTATTGGTGAACAGTGAAATACGATATAGGTGTAAGAGAGTGGTGTAAGAATAACATTTCTCTTTCTTTAAATATAATTTTCTGGTTATCTAAAAAAAACTCTATTCGATATTGATGCGTGAATATATCGAAATTACAAGTACAACTATAAATATCTCATTTGTTAGTCATTTTGATCTTCAAATATAATTTTAGGTGTAATGAGACTTTTCTAAGTTGGTGTATGTAGAGCTGTCAAAATGAGCTACTCAGTTTTAAATGGGCCGGTTTTGATGGGCTTGAGTTTTTTAGTACTGGGTAAAAAAAGCCCATTTCTAATAAGAGCTCGAAAATTATTACCCGAGCCAGACCCTAGATGGACTTCGGATTATCCGGCCCTAAATGAACTTTTTTAAAATAAAAAATCAAAATCAAAATGTCATAATATTTATTATAAATAAAATAAAAAAATTATATTATTTTAAACATAATATATTTTTATAATACATTTTTAAGTACTATATTATCTTTTATCAATACTATTGTATTAAATAATACTCAAATATTTAGCATAAGAGAAACTAATAGAATACGAGAAAAGAATGTTGATTATATTAATGTATAATATTTAAAAGATAAATATTGAATAGAATATATATAAAATTTAGTGAGGTGAGAAAAATCAATATGTTATTTTGGAGTAAGATAATATTAAGTATTAGTATAATTTTTTAAAATTTATAGTGATATGGGCCTAATGGACTACCTACGGCTCATATGGGCTAGCCCTAATGGATAGCGGGCTTTTAAGGGCTGTGTTAAAAAAATCCTAAAAAATATAGACTCTAATTTTAAGGCTCAAGCCCTATGATTCTTCGGGGTCTAGTGAGCCAACTTATGTAAAATAGTCTATTTTGACTGTTCTAGGTGTATGGGTTCACCATGTATGTAGTTGACCGTTTGACCATCCAACATCATGTTTATTGTAAGTGTATCATAATTTGGGAGGACTCGGTCCATGGTACGTAGTCAATGTAGTGTGAGTCAAAAATATTCACATAGAATTAATGATGTCCAAGATTTAAGGACAATTTACTAATATAAATAATATATTTTATAATAAAAATTTTATATTATTTAATAAAAAATCGAAGTATAAATTATAGACACGTCACATTTATTTATATAAAAAATATTAAATATTTTCTCTGTTGAACCGATAACTGAAGGACAAAGTATTTAGAGGATATGTCTTCGAATTCCAACAATTACATTTTAACACCTTTTAATTATTTTTAATTTTTTTATGACTTATTATCTTAGTTGGACTGAAAACTGTTGGGCACAGTATTTAGAAGACACACATTCGAATTTCATCAATTATATTTTAGCATCTTTTATTATTATTTTTTTAATGACTTATTATTTTGGTTGAGCTGGAAACCGAGGAGTAAAGTATTTAAATGACACATTTTTAAATCCTAACAACTACATTTTATTATCTTTTAATTTTTAAAAACTTTTTAATGACTTTTTACCTCAGCTTGCTGGAAACTAAGCGATAAAGTAGCGTATTTTTTATTTATTTATTTATGATCAATTTGATAAAAAAAAATTAAGTGACGAATTTGTGCTGTCCATTTATAAAGTAACAATTATCAAATCATTGTCAACTCATCAATCCACATGAAACATTAGTGATCTGTGTGAAACTCTCACTAACCAATCAAAACGTGAATACCACAACTATCCATCTTAGATGTAAAGTGCTGAAATTTAAACATAACATATTGAAAATAATGATAATGAAAACAAGAGTGGGAAAATATTTAATGTAATTTTTGCTCTAGTAATTTCTTGTTAAAAATGTTTAAGTTTGTTGTTGTTGTTCATGTTGTTGTTAAAGTTTAATATTTAACGATTCTATTAATTTTGTTTAATTATTGTTGTTGTTGTTGGTGTTGGAGTTTGTGTTAGTGTTGGTGTTTTTGTTGTTGATATTTAATATTTAAAGATTATGTGGACTTTGTTGTTGTTGTTGCTATTGTTGTTGTTGTTTTTGTTGTTGAGATTTAATGTTTAAGAAGTCTATTGATTTAATTTTTGTTTGTGTTGTTGTTGATGATGAGAAAGATTTAGAACCTGTCAACAAATTTGATTCTTTACACATTAAAATGAATAAAAAAAGTAGGTTAAAACTAAAATTTTGAAAATAAGACACTCCCGCTCAGTTATTTTTGTTTAAAACCGAGGCAAAAAGTAGCGCAATTTTGAAAATCTAATAAAATGTAGTTGTTGGAGATCGAACCCATGAACAGTGTCACTTTTCCTCTCGGTTATTTAAAAATCGAGGGGATAAAGTGTCAGGTTTTCATGTCTCCCTTCGTTATCTCGTTTGTGTAACCGAGGTTATATCCCTTTATGTCTAAGGTGAAATAGGATTATTTATAGTAATGATATCTTATAGGTGGAGGAGAACTCTCACCACTCCACATAAGATTTTAGAATAATTAGTTGAATTTTAGCCCGAGTTTAGCTGCCTAGAAATTCGGTAGTGGATGAAGTTATGGGAACTCCATTTTTAATTAGGATGAAAATAATTTGCTTGCCAATATGGCCCATTTCCCATTGATTGGGGAATGACCCAGTAAGACTTAGAAGCTGATTTGGTTTAGATTTGAGTCATGTTGTAGGATAAGATTAAGTTGGAATTACTTTATTTCCTCTAGAAGATTGGGCTCGAGACTCAAAACGTTCTTGTAGGGGGTTATATTTCAACAATCAACAAGTGAAATTAAAAACATCGATGATGACTGGTGAGGAAAAAAAATATTTGGAATTGTGTAGTATAACCTGTTGCGATGAGTCTGTAACTCAACACAGGAGAGAGGATTAAATGGTTTGAGGTTTACGTGCAGTTGGCATTGTGATTAGTCAGGTCAAGGAAAGGGTCGTTGAGGTTAAGGTGGTTGGATTAAAATTTTCAAATCGACAATGGTTCATTAATCTTGTCATCCTAAAGTTTTATAAGATCATTTATGTGGGAAATGAGGTGGATTAGTGTGGTGAATATGCCTTTAAATCTAGTATTTTGAGTTTCTGCATAGGTTTATTCGAATAATCTTAAAAGCGTGTATTGAATCATGATGTAAGAATCACGTTTCTAATTTATTTCTTATATGGACATTGATCAACATTATTAGCATCGTCGAATCATGTTTTTTCTTTATTTAAAAGCAATATTTTTTGTGGAAAATGTTAGAGCAATAATTCATGTGGTATGAGAGCATTCTAGGCATGGGAAACACATGAGATGAGATAAGCATATTTGATAGTTAGTAATAATTAGGGAGATGTGAAATTCTGGTAATCAGACACCAGATGTCGAGTACGATATCACGACACTGGGAACATGACAGTAACACAACACTAATAATTATGCAGTTAATTTAAATGGTTGGAAGTAAATAACACAATTAATTATTAACCCAGTTCGGTGCAACATCACCTACATCTGGGGGCATCCAAGCCAGGAAGGAAATCCATTATAATAGTATTAGTTTGAAGCCCAAGTAAACAACCTCTGGTTTACAATCTTCTCACCTAATCACTACCAGTTCTATTTCTATCTAAGACACTCCTAGATATGAGATCCCTCTCACTTCCCTTCAATCACACAACTGTGATAAAACTTATAACAATGAATAGTAGAAGACACATTTCCAATGACACAGAATCCACTCTTGCTTAAAAGCTCATGAGTGATTCATAATTACAACTTAATAAACTCAGTCCACTTCAAGCATCTAAGTGATGCATGAATGGCTCACAAATAACACAACCCAACTCAAATATCAAGGATGATATAAGAGTAGATAAAAAATAACAAAGAACGACTAAACCCTAATTCCAATAAACTCAATCGTATATCTTTCTTATCTATCTTAGGTTTAGCACTGTCCACTTTAAATAGCCTTTGGTAGCATGGGCTTTGAGCGCAACAGATCCAAAACAGCTGCTGCAAATATTCTACATAATCTTCTGCATAAAAATAGGAACAAAATCGAATGTTTCCTAAAAAGTCTCCAGGTGCCTTTTTATAAAACAAATGCACTTCTGGAACAGAACTGATGTTCCTAAAATAACTCTCCTTATACTACGACAGAATGAGAACTAAAAATATAGAGAATCTCACAAATTAAGAACAGATCTTCCAAGAAGTAAAAACAGATATTGTATTGATGTCTAACCAACATGTCACGACATCATGCTTAACATCTCTGCAAAGATGTCGGACCAACAAGTCAAGACATCTTGTCCAACATCTTGCAGTGAAGCATGTTTTAAAAAAATTGATGTCAATCCCAAAAACACAGAACTAACAAGATGCTTTAATCTTTTGTGGTTAAATTTTAGATTAAAAGTTATCGAGGATTGAGCGAAAAAAGAGAGAAATTATGGGTTGCTCGTATTAGAATTTAAGTTACTTTCTTGTGGCTTTTTGTATCTCTTGTAAAAACTCATTGATAGTGAATCACAAAATTGTTCTTTGCCTCACAAATGTATTCATATTTTTAGGCTGAACTATATCAACTTCCACTAGTGTTATTTCTTTACACTTTTTATCTATGTCTTTGGTTTCATTGTTTTTATTTTTGTTTTCACATAGGTCCTAGATTCGTTCTTGGTTGAATTTTTATCTTCCAAAATGTTTTTCTTGGCTTTCATTGTTATTTGTTTCATTTTTCTTTTTGATATACTCAATAAGTGACTTCATTTTTGAAAAAAAAAACAATTTTTTCAAGTGTGCACCATGGGTACTAAATGATGTATCAAGAAATATTTTGAAAACAATGATTTCAGTATGTAGAAAGTAAATACTTAAACAATATTGATTTAATAAAAATGTGCAGGTTCATTGAAGACTGAGACAAAGATGCTAGTCCCTCTAATATAAAATAAGAATATGAATATGATAAATAAGATTATAAGTTCCATTATCTTATGTCTTGGAGATAAATTTTTTATGGTCGTCGCAAGGGAGAAGATCACGACTAAGATGTGGAAACAGATAGAATAATTATACATGACCAAGTTGTTGGCACATCTATTAAGTCTAGAATAACAACTCTTATTTATAATGGTAGAGTCAAAATATATTGTGAATCAATTGACAATATTCACTAAGATCATTGATGATTTGAAAAATATTAGTGAGAAGCTTGGTGATAAGGATAAAGCTTTAATATTATTTAGTTTATTTCCTAAATAATTTGATAACTTTAAGAATGCACTAGTTTATGGAAATAAATCTATTATTATCTTGGAGAATGTCTAATGATCCATTATAACCAACAAACTTGTAAGTTATGTGGTTTTGGATTGGCAGAAATTTTGTTAAAACAGATTTCAGCAAGATGTTGAGACAGATGTCGTGATAAGTTAGTCAGACAACATGATTAGCATGATGTTGGGACATGTGGCCAGGACATGTTATACCAGAAGTTTAGGGAAGGGATGATTTTGTATTTAAAGTGTGAGATTTGATAATGTTTTAATTCACACAGTGTCGCAATCCAAGGAGAGATATTTTAGGAACTTCTGTCTTGACAGATTTGCTTGTATTTCTTAAAAAGGGTCTTGGAACCTTTTTAAGAAATGTTATGTTTAGTTCCTATTATTGTGCAGGAGATCGTGCAAGTGATTTAAAGCTGGTGCCTTGTGATATGTGTTTCAAGAGCCCAAGCCCATGCTATTGGGACATCTATTTAAAAGGAGCTTTCTAAACCTAATGAAGGAGGGAAGTCATGTATTGAAAGATAGAGTTTTTAGGGTTTAGTGAGTTTTGTTTTTTTTTGTTCCTTTCTTATGTCTTTTGACATCTGAGTAGAATTGTGTTATTTGTTAATTGTGAGCCTCTCTTATATCTCTTTGATACTAGAGTTGGACTGTTTCTTTTGAGTTATAATTCTGAATTCACTCATAAGCTTTTAAGCAAAGAGTGGATTTTGTGTCTTTGAAGTGTGACTTCTTTTTGTTCTCTATTGTTGAGTTCGTTACTGTTGTATGACTGGTGGGAAGTGAAAGGGGTCTCATATCTAGGAGTTCCTAGGTAGAAGTTAGCACGGGTAGTGATTAGGTGAGAAGCTTGTAAACCCGTGGGTGTTTGCTGTTTGGCTTTGAACTAATACTATTATAGTGGATTTCCTTCCTGGCTTGGATGCCCTTAGATGTAGGTGATGTTGCACCGAATTGGGTTAAAAATTGAATGTGTTATTGTTTACATTCAAGCTCTTATTTTTTCTTTATAAGTGTTGGCTGTTGTCTTGATCCCAGTGTCTTGACATCTGGTATCTGTGTGCCAGAATTTCAATTGAAATCAGAACAGGTCACCCTGTTCTGTTTCGGGTGAGCTCCAGGGAGATATCCTTTCTGGCATAATGGATAAGGATGTAGGAGGGAATGTGAACAGACCTCCCATCTTGGATGGAACTAACTATGACTATTGGAAGGCACGCATGGTGGCCTTCTTAAAATCCATGGATAGCAAAGCTTGGAAAGCTATCATCAAGGGTTGGAAACATCCTGTGGTTGAAGATGAAGATGGGAAGGAAAATTGGAAACCTAAGAGGACTGGACCAAGGAAGAAGATGAGACTGCTCTTGGAAACTCCAAAGCCTTGAATGCTCTATTCAATGGAGTTGACAAAAACATGTTTAGGTTAATAAACACATGCACTGTAGCCAAGGATGCATGGGAAATTCTCAAGACAACTCATGAAGGTACATCTAAGGTGAAGATGTCTAGGTTTCAGTTGCTCACTACCAAATTTGAAAATCTAAAGATGATAGAAGATGAGAGTATCCATACCTTTCACATGAATATTCTTGAAATAGCTAATGCCTTTAGTGCCCTGGGAGAGAAAACATCAGAAGAAAAACCGGTTAGGAAGATTCTCAGGTCTCTTCTCAAGAGGTTTGATATGAAGGTAACAACCATAGAAGAAGCCCAAAACATCAGCAGCATGAGAGTTGATGAACTTGTGGGGTCACTTCAAACTTTTGAATTGACCATTAATGACAGAACTGAAAAGAAGAATAAAAGCATAGCTTTTGTCTCTAACACTAAATATGGAGTGGGAGAATGTGATCTGGACATTTATGAAAGTATGTCAAATGCCATTGTTCTACTTGGAAGATAATTCCATCAAGTTCTAAAGATAATGGAGAGGAAGTCAAGACCCAATGTCCAGAACATCAGCCCTGACATTGGAAAAAACTACAACTCTCAAAGAAAAGCAAGAACAAAAGAAAAGTTCAACCCGAATAGAAGGTTTCAATGTCATGAATGTGATGAATTTGGACATATTAGAGCTGAATGCCCTACCTATCTCAAGAAACAACAAAAAAGGCTAACTATTTCTTGGTCTGATAAGGAAAGTGAAACTGGGGATGAATCTGCCAAACGTGTTACCGCTCTAACTGGAAGATGGGCATCTGATGTAGATTCCTGTGATGAAGAAAACTCTTATACTTAACTGGTTTCTTTTTACAAAGATCCGTGTATCAGAAGTGACAAGCAACAGAAAATTATCTTTCAGCTTCAGAGTGAGAAGGAAGAATATTTGTCTAATATCCATAGTCTTCAGGATGAGGTAACCATGTTGACCTCCAAACTTGAAAATATGATCAAGTCTGTGAGAATGTTGAATAATGGTTCTAACATGTTAGACGAAATTCTTCAAGTTGGAAAAAGGGTTGGTGACTTAAAAGGGATAGGGTTTGATAATCAAACTCTAAAAGGAGATCCTAAGGTTACAATACTTATCCATACTAGAAAGAAGCAAGAGCCAACGATGTAAAAAAAAAGTTTCAACATCGTACCAGACATCAGAATTCTCAAGCAGGAAACAAGGCCTTGCATTGGAGATGCCATTACTGTGGTAGATTTAGGCATATCAAGCCCTTCTGTTTCAGAATGTATGGATATCCAAGGTATTCTATACAGCCCAAGGTTAATCATGAAGTGATTAAGATTAAAAATTAATGGGTTCCCAAAGAAGTTATCACTTCCCTTATTTCTCATACTTCTCTTAGAGCTTCAGCTAGAGAAGACTGGTATTTTGATAGTGGATGTTCTAGACACATGACTGGTGTAGAGAACTTCCTGGTCAACATTAGGTCATAATCTACTAGCTATGTTACTTTTGGGGATGGCGCCAAGGGAGAGATTCAAGGGGTTGGAAGACTAGCCTGTTCAGAATTCCCTTGTCTTGATAATGTTCTACTTGTAAAAGGATTGACTGCCAACTTGATAAGCATAAGTCAATTGTGTGATCAAGGGTTGAAAGTCAATTTCACTAAGTCTAAATGTGTGGTTACTAATAAGAAGGATAAAGTTTTAATGAGGGGAGTAAAATCTAAGGATAACTATTACTTATGGACACCTCAATCAATAAAATGCTCTCCTACATGTTTGATGTCTAAAGAAGATGAAGTTCAACTGTGGCACCAAAAGCTTGGTCATTTACGTCTGAAAGGTATAAATAGGACTGTGTTTACAGAAGCTATCAGAGGAATTCCCAAGCTCAGGATAAAGGAAGAATTTTTTTTTTGGTGAGTGTCAAATTAGAAAGCAAACCAAGATATCCCATCCATAGGTCCAACATCTGACTACTTCAAAAGTGTTGGAACTTCTTCACATAGATTTGATGGGTCCTATGCAAGTTGAAAGCCTTTGGGGATAAGAGGTATGCCTATGTAGTGGTTGATGATTTCTCAAGATTCACCTGGGTGCACTTTATCAAGGAAAAATTAGATGTGTTTGATGTTTTTGAGGAATTATGTCAAAGACTTCAAAGAGAAAAGGAAAGAAAAATTGTAAGAATTAGGAGTGATAATAGAAAAGAGTTTGAGAATAACAAGTTTGTTGATTTCTGTTCATCAGAAGGTATTAGCCATTAATTTTCTTCTCAAATCACTCCTTAGCAAAATGGAGTGGTTGAACCAAAAAAAAAAACTATTCAAGAGTCTGCTAGAGGCATGCTTCATGTTAAACATCTGCCTTATCATTTTTGGGATGAAGCAATGAATATTGCATGCTATATTCATAATAGGGTTACCTTGAGAATAGGTGCCTCAATTACTCTTTATGAATTGAAGAAGGGAATAAATCCTACTATCAAGTACTTCTATGTTTTTGGGAGTAAGTTTTATATTTTGGCTGATCGGGAACAAAGGAGGAAGATGGATCCCAAAAGTGATGAAGGGATATTCTTAGGCTACTCCACAAATAGCAGAGCATATCAACTGTTCAACACGAGAACCAAGGTAATGATGGAGTCTATTAATGTTGTGATAGATGACTTAACTATAGAGAAGCAAGCAGATGTCGAAGATGATGTTGAAACATCACCACATGTGACTACCACTGCAGATAACGGTGCTGATAATAACAACAACAATGAACCTGCTGCTGTGAAGGATGATGGAAATCAGGAAAATAAAGGGCCTTCTATCAGAATTTAGAAGGATCATCCCAAGGAACTTATAATAGAAAATCATAATGAATGGATTATTACTAGATCAAGGGAGGTGGTATCCAATGCCTGTTTTGTCTCTAAGATTGAACCAAAAAATGGGAAAGAAGCTCTAACTAAAGAATTTTGGATTAATGTCATGCAAGAAGAATTGGAGCAGTTCAAGAGGAATGAAGTTTGGGATTTGGTTCCTAGACCTGAGGGAACAAATATCATTGGCACAAAGTGGATTTATAAGAATAAATCTGATGAAAATGGAGTGGTTACCAGAAACAAGGCTAGACTTGTGGCTCAAGGGTACACTCAAATTAAGGGTATTGATTTTGATGATACCTTTGCTCCAGTTGCTCGTCTTGAATCCATAAGACTATTACTATGAGTGGCATGTTTACTGAGATTCAAGCTATTTTAGATGGATGTGAAAAGTGCCTTTTTGAATGGATTCTTACAAGAAGAGGTGTATGTTGAACAACCAAAAGGGTTTATTGATCCCACTTTTCCAAATCATGTGTACAAACTGAAGAAGGCTCTTTATGGTCTAAAGCAAGCCTATATGGCTTGGTATGAAAGGCCGACAGAATTCCTAGTCAGCAATGGTTACAGAAAAGAAGGAATAGACAAGACCTTGTTTGTTAAAGAAATAGATGGCAAGCTCATGATTGCTCAAATATATGTTGATGATATTGTCTTTGGTGGGATGTCAGACCAGATGCTCCAACATTTTGTCAAACAGATGCAATCTGTATTTGAGAAGAGTCTAGTAGGAGAATTTACTTATTTTCTTGGACTTCAAGTAAGACATATGGAAGATTATATCTTCATATCTCAAAGTAAGTATGCCAAGAACATAGTGAAGAAGTTTGGTATGGAGAAGGACAGACACAAGAGGACTCCTGCACCTACTCATTTGAAGTTATCCAAAGATGAAAATGGGGTGAGTATGGATCAAAGTCTTTACAGAAGCATGATAGGCAGTCTATTGTATCTGACAGCTAGAAGACCTGATATCACATTTGCTGTTGGGGTTTGTGCTAGGTATCAAGATGAACCCAAAATTAGTCACACCAATTAAGTAAAAAGGATTTTGAAGTATGTCAATGGTACAAGTGACTATGGTATGTTGTATTCACATGGATCTAATGCCATGCTTGTTGGATATTGTGATGCTGATTGGGCAGGGAGTGCTAATGATAGGAAAAAAAACTTCTGGTGGATGTTTTTTCTTGGGAAACAACCTTATCTCTTGGTTCAGTAAGAAGCAGAATTGTGTGTCCCTATCCACTGCTGAGGCTGAGTATATTGCAGCAAGAAGCAGTTGTTCTCAGCTACTTTGGATGAAGCAAATCCTGAATGAGTACAATATCAAGCAGGATGTCATAACATTATACTGTGACAAGTTGAGTGCTATCAACATCTCCAAGAATCCTGTTCAAGATAGCAGGACAAAACATATTGACATTCATCATCATTTTATCAGGGATCTTGTTGAAGACAAAATGGTCATTCTGGAATATGTAGCCACTGAGATGCAACTGGCTTATATCTTTACTAAGACTTTGGATGCAAATCGGTTTGAGAAGTTAAAGGGTGAACTGGGAATTTACATTTTTAAAGAATTATAGCAATTAGTCTTGATTATGGAGGATATTATGCAAAGGAGAAAGCTGGTGTCAAATTTATGCCTAAAAAGGGGGGTAATGGTGATGGTAGTGATGGCAGGGTTAACAGTGTTGTGAAAGAGAGAATGTCTCATGTATCTCATGGTGTGGAGTATGGGAATGATGATGATCCATACTTTTCTATGTTTTGTTTTGTGTTGCTGGGAGGTCTTTGCTAGTGGTGCTGGGATGCCATTCTATATGTTCTGACATTATTTCATCATTGTTTCTGGGATAATTTATGTTAGAGAGGGAGCTTTGTGACAGGGGGAGTTCTGCTGTTGATTGTGATGAATTTATGTTGGAGAGGGAGCTTTGGGACAGGGGGAGTTCTATTGGTGATTGTGATGTCAGACAAGATGTATTGACATTGTAGATGTCTTGACATTGTATTTAGTTTTGTTTGCTGAATTCATGGCTATGCAATTCAAGGGGAGTTTCTACTGTTTTGTGATGAAGTTTTTTTTGGGTCTTGCTGTGAGTTTTTTTCCCTGTGTGTGCCTCTGATATGTTTTGTGAATGTTCTTTTTTATTGTTGTTGTTATGATTGATTGTAGTTCTCCAGGTTTCCATGCAAAGGTTGTTTTAGCCAAAAAAATTCCAAAGGGGGAGATTCTAAGTTATGTGGTTTTGGATTGGCATAAATTTTGTAAAAACAGTTCTCAACAAGATGTTGAGATAGATGTCGTGACAAGTTAGTCAGACAGCATGATCAACATGATGTTGGGACATGTGGCCAGGACATGTTATTCCAGAAGTTTAGGGCTAGGATGATTTGGTATTTAAAGTGTGAAATTTGATAGTGTTTTAATTCACACAGTGTCACAATCCAATGGGGGATATTTTGCAGGAGATCGTGCAAGTGATTTAAAGTTGATTCCTTGTGATATGTGTTTCAATAGCCCAAGCCCATGCTATTGTGATGTCTATTTAAAGGAGCTTTCTAAAACTAATGAAGTGGGGAAGTCGTGTGTTGAAAGAAAGAGTTTTTAGGGTTTAGAGAGTTTTTTTTCTTTGTGTTCCTCTCTTATGTCTTTTGACATCTGAGTAGGAATGTGTTATTTGTTGATTGTGAGCCTCTCTTGTATCTCCTTGATACTAGAGCTGGACTGTTTCTTTTGAGTTGTAATTGTGAATTCACTCATAAGCTTTTAAGCAAATAGTGAATTTTGTGTCTTTGAAGTGTGACTTCTTTTTGTTCTCTGTTGTTGAGTTTGTCACTATTGTGTGACTGGTGGAAAGTGAGAGGGGTCTCATATCTAGGAGTGCCTAGGTAGAAGTTAGCACAGGTAGTGATTAGGTGAGAAGCTTGTAAACCTGTGGGTGTTTGTTGTGGCTTTGAACTAATACTATTATAGTGGATTTCCTTCCTGTCTTGGATGCCCCCAGATGTAAGTGATGTTGCACCGAACTGGGTTAACAATTGACTATGTTATTGTTTACATTCAAGCTCTTATTTTTTCAGCAGAAGTGTTTGTTGTTGTCTTGATCCTAGTGTCCTGACATCTGGTATCTGTGTGCGAGAATTTTAAAACTAATTAATCTTCAAGACTAGAAGGTGAAAGATTGGAGAGAAGGATTCAATGTCTCACGGAGAAGAAATTGAGTAGAGGAAACAACAAAGGAAATAAATTTAAGTCTAAATCCAAATTAAATGGGGTCGAAAAATCTATTACAAGTATTTCAATTATCATAAGACTAGTCATTTCATGAAGGATTTTCTTGAGAAGGGGAAATGATAGTTTTTTGCAAGTGACAATTGATTCGAGGGATGGTTATGAGAGTGTGGGTCACCAGTGGCAACAAGTTTGAAAAATAAAAAAATTGGGTCAAGGATTCTGGTTGTTCTTATCACATATGTCTGAGAAAGGAATATTTTTAGACCTTTGAGCTTAAATAAGGTGGAGTCGTTTACTTTGGAAACAATAAAGTGCACAATGTTCAAGGTATGAGTTCACTTTATCTTAATTTGTTTTACAAACATGAATTCCTTTTACAATGTGTGAGGTATATTCTCAAGCTTAAACAAAATTTATTATCATAAGCATGTTTCATTGATTAAGTTATTGCACTATAATTTGATATGACACAATGAAAACTTTGCATGACATGTAATTCATAATAGATTAAGGTACCAAAATGTGTAGTTTGTACATATTAGATGTCTAGACTATTATTTCTCACTAAACTATAAAATTTAGATTAGGGCATGTTTGTGACAGGTTTGGATAAACTAGATAAACAAGGTTTACTAGGTCGTGATAAATTAGATAACTTAGAAATAGATGTGACATACATAATTCTATAGACCTTTTGAGTTTGTTCACTCGAATATTTGGGGACTTTTTTCTCATTGTGATTGATGATTTCTTCAGAAGAGTTAGTTTCAAATTTAAAAAGAGTTACATATTTTTAAAAGTTCAAGGATTAGCATACTTTTAAAGGAAATAAGATATGAACAAAACAAACAATTTTAAGGACTAAAAATGACCTGGAATTTGTTTCAGAGTAGTTTAATTATTTTTGTATGAAATAATATGAATTCAAAATAAGACAATCTTGGAGGGTTTTTTAGATGTCATATTTTAAGAACTGGGTCTCCCAAGAGGTTTTAAGAAGTGGGTGGGAGTATTGTATCTTAATTAATCAACAAATATTTGTCAACAAGAATAGACTTAAAAATACTTATAAAGGTTAAGAGTGGGAAATCAATAGACTTCTCAACTTTATAGTCTTTTCGGAGCTCTAGAATTTGAGAATATCAATTAAGACAAGCTTGATATCAGAGCTTTAATGTGTCTTCATTGATTATCTATAATTAGTGGAAGAATAGGAGTTATGAAAGATGGAACTTGGTTAATCAAATTCATAACATAATATTCAAGGATGTTGATTTTGTACGAGACTTGTGTGGTTATGAAAGTGCAAAGATCAAGAGAAAAAGAGACTTGGGAATGAGGATGGAAATAACTCAAGTTAACATGAAGCCTTCCACTAGGGAAATAATGGGTGAAAACAGTATGCAATGGTTAAAGACATGAATAAGAAAATGAGTTCATAGGAGAAGAAATAAACATGGATACTTTTGGAACTACTTAAGAAAAAAATGTAGTTGGATACAAGTGGACATTCAATAAGAAATAAGGAGTCCAGTGAATTGAAGAACCAATATATAAGGCAAGACTTATGGCCAAGGGTTTTACTGAAGTTGTGGGAGTTGATTACAATGAAATTTTTGTAGTAGTGGTAAAATACTATTCCATAACGATACCTAAGAAAATTTATAATCACTAAAATCTTGAGTTAGACAAAATGGACATGAATATCTTTTTCTTTCATGAAACATTAAATATACTATCTACATGCAATAATCAAATGGTTTTGTAGAGAATAAGTTTACCACAATGGAATGACCATGAATCTTATGATATTCACATTACACCCTTTTGTCTGTATCGAGTTTAGATTCATGTTGCAGATGTAATATATGAGGTTGGATTCATAGGCGTCTCAAAAGAAGCTCATGGATTTCTCCATTAATGGAATGCAGTTAGAGACGCTTTTCGAAAAACCCCGATGTAAAAAAAAACTTGCAAGAATTCTCTTAACATTTGAAGATTCTCTTAATTTTGACCTTCATCACATCCAGTCATCAAAATGACCTCAATATCACATGAGAGAGGCACTACCACTAGGTTAGTTTGTTTTTTCTTATATGATATGCTATTCAAATGTATATATTACATATTTCCTTTAATATTCAGTATTTAATGATTTTTTTATATTTAGTATATTTCTATTATATTATTTAGTATATGTTATATATTGTAACTAAAATATTATTTAGTATATTATTCATTATTTAATATTATTTAACGTTATTAACGTTATTATCGTTATTATTACTAAAATATATTAATGTTATGACTAAAATATATTAATGTTATGACTAAAATATATTATGTTTTAATACTAATATTAATTTAGTTAAAATGTTTAAAAAATATTTTAAATTAGATAAAACGTTAAGAAAATTAGTTTATACTATACTGTAACATTGGTTTGGAAACATTACTAAAAATATTACTGTAAAATTACTATACTGAAAATTAGTCAAAAATTAATTTATTAAATTATTTTAACTAAAAATATATTAACGCTTATATTTAAATATTTTAACTAAATTAATATTAACATTTATATTTAAATGTTAATTATTGTATCATATTAACATACTAAATTAATATACTAAATTAATATACTAAATTAACATACTAAATTAACATTTTATTACTAAATTAATATACTAAATTAACATACCAAATTAATATACTAGTAATAATATTAATTTAATTTTTAAGTAAAACCCAAAATATTCAAATAAAACTAAAAAATATTCAATTAAATTACTGTAGCAAAAATTAAATTAGTTTATTAGTATTATTAAAAACTATTAAACTGTTAACAGAAACTATTAGTATTAAACTAAATTGAATAAATAAATTCTAACGTATTAGTAAATAAAAACTAAATTGAATAGCAATATTAAACTATTAGTATTATTAGAAACTATTAAACTAAATACTAAATTCTAATGTTAAAATAATTTAGTTTATATTAATAGAAAAAATACTAAACATATAATATATACATTTTAAAACATGGAATAACAAAAGAAGTGGATTGGCTTAGTTGTAAGGAGGGGAACCTATGAAAGAAAGGGGATGGGTTCAATTCCCACCTCCAACAAATTTTGAACATGTGACATATTTTTTAAAATAAACCAAAAATAAATAAAAAACGAAATGCCAAGGTGGCATTAAATAATTCAAAAATAAAATTAAAAAGCCACTTGGCCTTCCACATTACTAAAAAAAAACCTGACACGTCAGCATTTTTGCTGACCGGGCGTGATGAAGGTCAAAATTGAGAGAATCTTCAAATGTTAGAGTATTTTTTGCAAGTTTTTTTATAGGGAGATTTTTCGAAAAGCGCCTATATGGCAGGGGACAAAATGACTATTAACCCTACCTTTTATTTTAAGCATATGGATTTTGAATGGTAGCTTTGCACCTCCTTGAGTTGTGGTTCAATTTATCAACAAAATCTTATGTTTCTTATTGTTTATAGCTCAATACAACACATGCATATCTACATGGTATTCCAACCAAGTCCTAGAATATGCATGTACATGTCTTTTTTCTAACATCAACAATAAATTCTTAGGAATGTTTAACATGAAATTCCTCATTTATGGACTAACATGGTGTCCATTGACCCCTTATAAATACCTTCTTATCTAACCACTTTTTAGGAATGAGCATTACATTATGCTCCCATATTTCAAACTTAGTTATAGAGGTGAACATCTTATTTATTAAGTAGCTTCTTATCCACTCACGCATGATTAATATAAGTTTGTCCCTTGTAACTTGTATTGTGGCATTACAGAACTCATATGTGTTATTCATCAACACATCACATTTGGGGTAGATATTAAAAACATGTTTATACCAAGTTTTTTATTGGAACATCTATCAACCACTCCATGCCTCCTTATTAACATTCTTAAGTTCAACCATTTTTTCTTGCAATTCTCAATAATATATTTCTTTGACAATTCCCATCATCAAAACCCTAATTAGAGTACCTCCTCCAAATTCCCTCTTCTCTATCACTTGCTTTAGTGCGTTCATTCAAATTAATGGATTGAGGCTTCATTACTTTTACATTGATATCACATTATGCTCAAAATATGAATGTTCATCAGTATTTTGGTGAACAAGTAACCCCGAGCACAGACGGGGAGGGGGAGGTGAACTGTTGTATTCAAAAAATTGTGATTAATTTAAAGTTAAATTCTTAAAACAATAATTTGTGTTAGTATAGTTAAAAAGAAGAGATAACAACAATAGAAAATGGAAGGAAAAAATGTAAAGGAAATTAAATAAGAAAGATATATATATATATATATATATATATATATATATATATAGAGAGAGAGAGAGAGAGAGAGAGAGAGAGAGAGAGAGAGAGAGAGATTCAACTGATTTATTTTCCTACTCTTCTCCTAAATAAATTATTTTTGAGAGTTCCACTAACATAATACCTTTGACCTTTTAAGAGGTTATGTCCAAGAACCTACTTACAAGCGGCTGAGAGATTTTAATAGGTTCATCCCTCAAATCAAAATGGAGCTTTTAATAGGAAAAGCTCTTGAATAAGAACAAATTTTCAGCGGATGACCTCAGAAACCAAACAGAGGTTTTACCAGGATAACCTTAACAACAAAATTAGAGAAACACTTCAAGAGAATCTCACTCTTGAAAATATAGTTGAACACCAGTACATCTAAACCTCACAAGTGTATTTCAACACAAATGCACTAAGACAACTTTCAGTTAAAGAAAATAAGAGAGAAAGAGAGGTTAGAATGAGAAAAGGATGATTGAAATCCAAAATCTAATGTGTATGAAAGTGAGGAGGCACCCTCCTTATATAGAAGAAAATAAAGCTCAAAAAGAAAAATGATTTATTGAGTTTTTAATGCTTATAACTAATTATGCCATATGGATATCAATTTTGTAGTGTAAATATAGAAAGTTTTCAAATTGCATAATCACTAATCAATTATATGTCCTAATAATCAATTAAAGGCATGACAAAAGAGATAATCGAATAAACATAAGTGTTAATTGATTATGTAGTAAAATTTTCACTCATAAAGGATTATTTTAGCTAGTAATGAAATAGCTACTTACGTAAAATAACTTCTGGTGATTTTATCAAAATGAGAGGGTCCTCAAAAAAGTTAGGTGAGTGTATGAGAGTTTCCTTAGTAACTTATGAGTTATTCTAACACTTTTACAATATGTTGTTCACTCAAACACTATGCTAAATGAATTACCAACCATAAGAGTTTTCACACTTCCTCTATTTTACAATTTTGAAGCTTCAAGTTCCTTGCTACATTATCTTTGACTTTATCACTTCAATGGAATCTTGAATCTTCTCCATAATGAGGCCTAAGATAAATTTAGAACGAGCATAATCATCAGAAACAGTTGGAAAGATACCATCAAAGACCAACATGATCAAGCAACGAAATTCCACCAAACATAAAAGTCATCTTCAAAACCACCATGATCAACACATGATCAAAACATTAGCTGCAATCTATTATACCTTCAAGATCATATATCCACACCCCCCCCCCCCCCTTTTGACGATGACAACACATTTCTCAAGGAGGTGGACTAAACAAGAAACCAAGGTAATATATTGGAGTGGTTAAAATCCCATGATAAATATATAGAGTATACTTTACTCCCCCTGAGAGTATACTTCTCCTCCTTTTGCATTATCAAAAAAGCATGAAAAGAAAAGATAAATATCACATGCACATTGACCATGTTTAAAAGGAATGATTCACCTGAGAAAGAGGTGAAATAAGCACACAAAGAGGAACAATTAAGAAGACATGAAACCATACTTATCCCTTTGATGATCCTATTTACTTAAAAGCTTGTTGCACCGGATCCTGGCATGTATGCTCAACATGGCCACATTTCTATAAGAAACCCTTTTACGAACCAGTAGATAAGATTTAGAGGACTTATTCCCATTTATTTTATCCAAACTTAATCTTCTTTAAACCTCTCTAACTCGAGAAAATATTATGGACACTATGTCTTTCTTATTGAGATGCTTTCTTTAGACATGAAATCATTTCTGCTTAGGAAGCCTTTGGACAACCTTTTATGATCTGACAACTTGCCTTTGGTGCTGCAAAGCATTCCCTTTTCATATTTGTTAATGTATAAATTTAGATTTATAATTAAGGAAGCCTTCTTTTTATAGAAAATATGTAAGCTAGGAAGCATCGTAGCTCCCCCATCATAAATATTATGCATCATATCATAAAACTCCTTTCACAAGGATTTATTAGTAACACCAGATGATATCATTAACAAAAATAAGCACCAGTAAAATGTCATGATTGGTTTTAACAAGGATTTGTATCAACATTCCCTATTTGAAAATTATTTCCAAGCGAAAACTTGCTCAGGTGATCATACTGGACTCTAAGAGCTTATTTCATATCGTACAAAGCCTTTTTTTAGTTTTGAAAACATGATTTGAAAAGAAGAGTTTAGAAAACTGAGTGGTTGAAAAACATACAATTCCTCTTGGATGTAGTCTTTCATGAACACGCTTTTTACATCCATTTGAAATAGTTTAGAAATTCAAAATGCATGAGAAAGCTATCATCATCCTTATGGTCTCTAATATAGCAACAGTGGCATAGGTTTCATCAAAATCTATTCCTCTGTTGATTGTACCCTTTCACAATGAATCATTCTTGATTTATTAAAACATTTTAGTCAAGCATGTTATCAAATCTCCATTTGAATCCAATCACTACATTAGATGAAGGTTTGGGAATAAGTTCCTAAAAATTGTTTCTCTCAAATTAATTTAACTTATCTCTGATCGTAAGAGACCAAGTTCTGTCGATGAGAGCTTCATCAACTTATTTTGGCTTAATTTAGGAAACAAAAATACATAAAGCTACATACCTTGATAAGGGAGTGTCGAGTTGTGACTCCCTTAGAAATATATCCAATAACATTATGAATTGGATGGTCCTTAGTGATCCTCCATTCTTTCAGTAGACTTTGATTTTCTAAGATGACTTCTTCAACTTGGGTCTCTCCATTAAAACTTTGATCTTCCTCTTGACCTTGGTTTTGATCTTTATTTTGACCATCATCTTCCAAGGATGTTTTCTCAAGGATACATGCACACTCAATAATTTCTACCTATGTAGCATGTATTAATTCTTCTATATTCATGGTTTTTTCGAGAAACAATTTAAAAAGAGGAAAAAGACAAATTTTATTTCATAGTTTTTAAAGACCGTACATATAAAAGAATTAGGTGATACTTTAATACTTCTGTCACATAACTTACTTTATATTAAGGAAATTATGCAATAAAAACTCAAAAATTAAGACAACACAATGTTAGAATTATGGCTCTTACCAATAGTTCCTGAACCAACGATTTTACCTTGGTGGTTCCCATAAAATAAGAAAATTCTCTTCTTGTAGAAGTGAAACAAGAGAACATATTTATTTCTTCACTCATATGATTTGAACTGCCACTATCAATATGATATTTTGAGTTCAAGTTGTCATGCATATCTACACCACATTTTGAATTTTTGACCTTTAGTACCCAAGAATTTTTAGGTCCTTTAATGTTAGTGGAATATATATGCATATTTCTCATTTTACATTCATGGTGCTCTATATAAAAATGGGAAGAAGAATAACCTTCTTTACTTTCATGACTTTTATTGATGAAACAGAATAAAGTAATATGACCATTTTTATTGTAATAATTGCACTTAATAGTTTTATACTTAGGAGTTTGATGAGCATAACATATACTAATGAAGTTCTTACTATTATTATTAGGTTCATAGCCAAGACCGTCCTTATTGTAAGAATCTCTTTGGTTGTCCAACAAAAGATTTAAGTTATCTCTTTTTTTAGTGAATCTTTAAAGTGTGTTTTGTAAAATTTTATTTTTGTTTTCAAAATGTCACATTGTGCAATTGTACTTGTCAGATTTAACTAAAACTTTGTGAGAAGAGGAAAAGGCTTGAGCTAAAACACTTTGTCTTTCTCTAAAAGTTTCCACTTATTCCATAAGGTTTTGATTTTCAATTTCAAGGAAAGAAATGGTTTCTTTAGAATTTGAGACAATTTGTTTCAACTTGTTTCTTTATTTAACTTCTTGCAAATACATAACGAGTCATGATAAGAAAAGTGTAAAGTTACCTCGTTAACTTCATGATCTGCCATTAGACATGTGTTTGCTTCTTCCTTATCTAAGTATTCCATATCATATGTATCCCAAGATATGTAGGCTCTCTTTGTTTCTCTTTTAGGTTTCTTAAATCTTCTCTAATTCTGGTGTCTTCTCTGGTTCTGGTTTTCAGGTTTGTTTGGTCTTATGTGCCATTTCTTTCTGCATTAATGGCATGTAGGAATGAATGGGGGTCTTTATTCACTTTGCTTTTAAAACTTTGAAGATTGTTTTTCATGCCTTAGAATTTTTTTGAAATATGAGCTCCATGTCTTTAGTAATTTCGCTTTCATTATCTTCATCTTATAATTTCATATATTTAGTGTTTTTTTACTTCTAATGCATTGTTTTCCCTCTTTCTCTCATCACCTTCTTCGGTATCAACAAGTCTTTTCAGCTCTATCTCATGTTCTTGTAATTTACCAAATAAAGTTTACATGTCCATGGTTGATAGTATCTTCATGGGTAACTTGGAGGGTATTCCACCATTCTTTTGTAGTTTTGAAGTGAGAAACAGACAAGAACTCATCAAGACCTAGAGCGGTAATGATAACCGTTTTTGCTTTCAGACACTGTTACACCTTTTTTCCTCATCTTTGGTCTAATAATATTTATTGTCTTTAATTACCACAACACCGTTAACTTCATGTATGGGAACAAATGGACCCTCTTTCACAGCCTTACAAATACCATGATGCATCCCTTCAATGAAGATTCTCATCTTATCTTTCCATAAATTATGCCATTTTCCATTAAAGGATATGAGTTTTTTTAGTGAATTTCCTGAAGCCATTTTCTTTCTCCTGGGATGATTAGTCTTTAATAGGAGTTAGGCTCTGATGTGACTAGTTGAACAAGTGATTCCACGCATAAGAGCAGGGTGAATTATGGTATTAAAAAATCGTGATTAATTTAAAGTTAATTTCTTAACACATCAATTTGTGTTTGTATAATTAAAAACCAGAGATAAAAGAAGCAGAAAATGGAATGACGAAAAAGTAAAGGAAAGTAGAGAGATAGAGGGAGACAAAGAGAGAGAGAGAGAGAGAGAGAGAGAGAGAGAGAGAGTTTAGAGTGATTACACTAGAATTTATTGAGTTCCTCTAAAATAATATCTTTGAGCTTTTAATAGGTTATATCTAAGAACCTTCTTACAAGGGACTGAAAGATTTTAATAGAATGATCCATCAAACCAAAATGGAGCTTTTTGTAGGCTAAGTTCACAAGCCAAGAATGAGATTTTAAGCGGCTAATCTCAAAAATCAAACAGAGGTTTTACCAGAGTAACCTCAACAACCAAACAAGTAAAACACTTCAAGAAAATCACAATCTTGATAAAATAGTTGAACACCAGTACAGTTAAAACCTCACAAGTGTATTTAACTCACAAAGGTGCTAAGCTACATTTTAGTGATAGAAAATATAAGAGAGAGAGACACTACAAGAAAACACAGTTTTAGCGTCGGCCAAAAAGCCCTCGCTAATACAAAAAAACCGACACTAAAGTGGTTTAGCGTCAGCTTAGTGTGGGTGTCTGGGTGGACTTTCCAAAGCTGGAAGTTAATAATATTAACGTCGGCTTTAGTGTGACGCTCATGTAGCGTCGGCCCAAAGCCCCCATTAAACCCCCACTAGTTGCTGACCAAAATTACGCATCTAAATAGTGCGTTAGCGTCGGTTTCCTAGGACGCTAAATACTGACAGGTGTCCTTTTTTAATTGGGTAGAGTGTCATTAAAGTTTTTGCCACGTGCTTTTAGCCAACATGATATACCATAGTAGCGTCGGCCGGATGACCGTCACTAATAATATTAGCCAGAGACTTTTCTGCTGATAGCGTGGGCCACGTGGCCGCCACTAATAATATTCGACATCACATTTTTTGCTAATAGCGTCGGCCACGAGGCCGCCACTAATACTATTAGACATCGTATTTTTTTCTTTGTAGCGTCTGCATCGTGGCCGCCACTAATCCTATGAGACAGCGTATTTTTTGCTTGTAGCGTCGGCATCGTGGCCGCCACTAGTAATTGAAATTACCATATTTTGATGGTAGCGTCGGTCTTATGGCCGACACTACTGCTATTACTGTTGGTTTGGTTTAATTTGAAATCGTCACGTTCGCTTTATACCAGCGCCACTCAAACCACCTGTTCTGATCAAGACCTGTTTTACAATACCACAATTCAGGTGATCCAAAAAATTTTTACTTACAAATACATAATCTGAATACACCAACATCAATATATTAATGAGTTCCAAAATACATCAACATATTAGTGAGTTCCAAAATACTAGTGAGTTCCAAAATACTGATAATCTCCTAAACGATCTACATACTAATCATGATAACCAACATCAACTTCCTCATCATCATCCTCATAATCCTCCTCCTCCTGCAACATCCAAAATAAATAGTCATGAGTCAGACACATAAAAATTCAAGTGATAAAGTCTCAGTAGAGATGTCCAAAACAATATCAAATTGAAGACAGCTCAATAAAGATCCCACTGCATAACATGTGCAGAATTTTGTAGAAAAAAAATGTTGCCAAACAGTGACTATAGGGCTTATAAGGACTGGTGTGTAGCAGAATTTAGACAAATCACTAATTTCCGATTCAAAACATGAACTAATTTCCAATTCAAAACATGAACTAATTATCAATTCAGTCACTAATTTCCAATTTCCGATTCAAAACATGAACTAATTTAGACATAACATCTAGAAATCAAGCATATTTCAACTCAGTCCATAACATCTAAAAATTCAACTCAGTCCATAACATCTAGAAATCAAGCATATTTCAACTCAGTCCATAACATCTAGAAATCAAGCATATTTCAACTCAACCCATAACATGAACTAAATATTCATATCGCATCAATTTTAAACTATAACCGTCAAAAGATGATTAACAATTCACATTACCTCAAAGAAAAATTGAACGTACCGAATCGTTATAATCAGGATGACCACTCACAGGAGCACTCGAAGGACCTGTCTGAAGAGAATGCAACATGTCAAATATCTTTGACAATTCATCAAATTTCTTTGATAATTCTTCTGTCCGCGCATTAGCCCGTGCAGCCTCTTCACGTGCAGCAGCAGCTTCGGCTCTGGCAGCCTCAATGGCCTGGTTATCGGCTTCTCTATGTGGATTTGTAATTGACACCTGAGTCAAAAAGTTTACTCCATATCTTATGTTACGTGCCAATTGTCCAGTGCCATAACATCGCCCCCGTGTTTTACCCCCGGCGGCTTCTTTCCAAATTTGTATTCTTGTTGATCCTTCCACTTCATCACCAACTTGTGTCAAGCTATTGCAGAATTTTTCCTGTACATAGCACACACATTAGATCCTAATGCAACTACCACCTTAAAACAGTGTATGTTTTTCCTCTTACAAGCTTTTGGACTAGGGTTTCTATCTCCTTCTATATTGTGAGACTCATCTTATACTAAAATATTTAAATTTACTTAAGAAAAAAGAAAGTCTTACAGACATGATCACTAATAATTCCAAGTTCAATAATTATATCCCATTAAAGCTAACATGTCCAAAAAAAATTATTTAATTTCATAATATTTTTTTTATGCTTAGCCTTTTTCAGTAAAAGAAAAGAAAGCTGTCTAGTCTTGTTTATCCACTCCTAAACAGATCATTAATTTAATCTCAAAGAGTTACAATGTTTTATTCCATAAACATTACAAAGAGTAATATTAGATGAACCATCATCATCACATTTTGCCACAAGAGTATATCTAAATGTTAATCTGTCATATACTGTCCTAATTAAATTAAGCAAACAACCGTAAAAATTTCCACTACTCACCTAATCATCCCATCCCAATAACGTGTCCCTACATTACCACTAACACCTATATTTCTTATCTCAAACAAATAGATCCAAACAAGTAAACACACAACACAAAACAAGTCCAACTAAACAAAGAAAAAAAGAAAAAAAAACAAGTACAAAACACAAGGGAGTTCAAATTAATTAGTCATTTATGGTAAAATAGAACTTCAGAACTTTCACCACGGTTTCAACTACAATAGTAAGGTTTTATAGGTATCACAGCCACGACACATCTTCCCCATTTGAATACAAATTTTGCAATTTCAAGAACCAAAAAAATGATGTGTATGGAATCTAATTTTAAAATGCCAATTGTAGTTGTACTAGGAATCACAGACAGACATGTAGTTGTACTAGGAATGCCTCTTGTTCAAAGTTCAGACAGATACTTTTGGTTAAATCAACCTCAGTTTCTTCTTCATCTTATCCATTTTGCTTTGTTCCAGGTATTATTCAATTGTTTAAAATGCCAATTATCAAAATTTTTTTTATCAAATTTATATAATTTATTCTCTTGTACTTGCAGAATTCATTTCAAATTACATATACCAGAAGTTACACAAGGTGAGCAAACTTACATGTGTTGCCGCTACACGAGCGTCAACCCACTCCCCATTCTTCTTTTTATGGGTGGCAATGAATATCTCATCTGGATGTGCAGGTCGATTGAGTTTTTTAGCCTATCATTAGAGGTAGTATATACAGTCACAATGTATATCAAATATAATTATATTAACAAATTGTAATTACACAGTATTTATATACCAATTCTAGTGCAACATCATGGTGAGCTCTACGACCTGTTGTATGGACTGCGCCACCTTTGGTAGATCCACGATTAATCTTATTTTGTTGGGATACAGCTTTGAATTCATCTGTCTTCCACTTGTCTAGAAGATACGTCCATGTATCTACACCCATCCAACCCGGCTTCCGCCCCTTTTCTCTAGCCTTTCGTTGTATATCAGACAGTCGTTTTCCACATTTCTGATGAAACAATTCTTCCATATTTGCATCATCACAACTGTCCCAACACACAAGCCTCTGACAAAATAAACAAATAATAAATAAAACTCAATAGTATACATCATCATCAAACTACTAAAAAACAAATTTCATGTCTTACTTTAAATTCTAAGAACCATTCCTTTCTCACGGCATCTCTTCCGTCACGTTTCAGCTCACCATAATTAACGAAGGTTCCTCGATAATTCTTTTCAATAACTTTTCGAACCATTGCGGCAACAAGATCACTTGGATGTAACCTACATATAAAAAGAAATATTATTAGATGATAAATATGGTGAACGCATACAAACGTACTATTCTTCTCCATAACCTACTCACAGACTTAACACCGAAGTCAACAAAATAATTGATATATTGACAAATTCCTATATTGTAGCACCACAAATTCCTATATTGACAAGTTGGTAAGGTTACTTAACACCGAAGTCAACAAAACACTATCAAAGGAGAATTTAGAGGAATATACTTGAACAAGGAGAATTTAGAGAAATATAAATTGGACTTGTATTACACTTACGCATTAGATTTTTTCACAATATAGATCTTCGGTTTTTGCCCACCGTCGTGTTGTTGCTCTTCATTAGAAAGTGTTTGGGGAGGACTTTGCGACTGAGGCTACGGCTGCGGCTGAGGCTGAGGCTGAGGCTGAGGCTGAGGCTGAGGCTGAGTATATCCTGGATTAGGAATGAATATGAACTCCTCAGAAATCGGGTTTTCCAGTTCAGGCTGAGTAGGTGGTGGTGTTGGGTTTGTTAGAATCGGTACTGGAGGCTGAGTAAGTGGCGAAGGTGGTGGAGGCTGAGTAGGTGGTGAAGGCTGATTAGGTGGTGGAGGTTGAGTATGTGATGGTGTTGGTTTTGTTAGAATCAATGGTGGAGGCTGAGTAGACAGTGGTGGGTTTCTCTTAGTACGTGGTGGTGGGGGGTTCGTTGAACCAGGTTTGCTATGGACTTTACGAGAATTGTTTATAACAATAGTCCCAGGAGGAATCTGTCATTGACGGCATAACCTATCAACAACTCTTTTTTACAAAGAAACCATTAAAAAAAAAGTATAAATCCAAGCATTATTATTTGATTAGGACAAAAAAACAAATAGGAGAAAAGGTTTAGTCATCTTACTTAGATGTGCTCGATGGTGCTTTTCTCTTTCCGTTTTGTCCGGTCATTTCAATAAAATTGTCTCAAAGCTACCAACACTGAGTAACAATGCACAATTATATTAGCCCAAAGTCATCATCATAACTGAGTAACATATTGAAAAACTACAGGCATATTTACATACAAGCATAACAATTGAATTGAAAGATTGTGATTATTGTGCAACATTTGTCTTTTTGATAGAGAAATGATAAAAACAGAAAGATGAAGGAAGTAAGATAAATCATAAAATATGAAAGTAATTTTTTCATGATCAACAGATCAAACTGCTAGTACATATACAAATGGATAACTACATAAAGTTAAAGCCAACAACAGATTAACTACTAGTTAACCAATCTAACAAACCGGTAAACAAATTGATAATAAGTTTGACAAAACAAGTGCATAAAAGTCTATAATAAAACCAACAACTTTTTCCACCAAATAAAACCAACAACTTTTTCCACCAAATCAAACCAACAACTTTTTCTGAAAGGATGATCCATTGGTAAAAACCTACGATGACAATCAAACCAACAACTTTTTCCACCAAATCGTAAGGTGAAAGAATCTGTATTGTCCATGCAATAAGGGCATGCTAATTTACCTTGTGTCCCCCATCCAGACAACATACCATTTGCTGGAAAATTATTGATTGTCCACATTAAATGCGCTCTCATAACAAAATTCTGCTGCATAGAGATATCATATGTCACAATACCATCTTTCCACAACAGCTGCAAATCATCAATCAAAGGTTGCAAGTAAACATCTATTTTAACTTTTGGGTTGTACGGTCCAGGTACAAGACAAGTCAAAAACATGTATGGTTTGGTCATGCACATTTCGAGAGGGAGATTGTACGGTGTGACTATTATTGGCCAACATGAATATGGAGAACTAGAGGCTTGGATGTAAGGGGTAAATCCATCACTACATAAACCCAATCTTAAATTTCTTGGGTCACTAGCATAACCGGGATAAACTTCATCGAAGTGTTTCCAAGCTTTTCCATCAGATGGGTGACGCAAAACATTTGGATTGCTGGTGTTCTCACGATGCCATCTCATCTGAGCTGCAGATTCCTTTGAAGCATAAAGTCGTTGTAACCTAGGAATGATTGGAAAATAGAACATTCTCTTCACTGCCACATCTTTGTATTTTCCCATTCCACACTTTCGAGGAACATACCTAGCAGCTCCACAAACTCTGCACTGAGTTAAGGTACTATCTTCTTTAAAATATAATAAGCACCCATTCACACAACAATCAATTTTCTCAACTTTCAATCCTAACTTAGACACCAACTTCTTTACTTGGTAATAGTTTCCAGGTAAGCATTCTTTAGTTGGACAAACATCAACGAGCATTTGAGAGAAAAAATCCATGGCCTTTTGAGGAACATGCCAACTAGACATGGCAGCCAACAACTTAACTGAAATAGATAGTCTGGATTCAGAAGCTCCCTCATAAATGGGTTGGTTTGCAGAGATTAATTCATCATAAAATCGTTGAGCTTTTTCATTTGGTACCTCACCCTCACTAATTGTTTCGTTTTCCATATTAGCATTCACATTTGGGACATTAACAAATGGCTTGAAAACATCAGAGACCATTTCATTCATTGCATCAAATTGTTCTTCATCACCTAGATTATCCCCACCAGCATTCCCGCCACTACTAGAATGACCATCAAGATCCAAATTTTGATTCTCTTCTCCATGATCAGTCCATGTATAATAGTTGGATAAAAAACCATCTTTGTACAAGTGGTGTTTGACCTCATTAGGCGTTTTCAAGAGAATGCAAACGCAATTTACACAAGGACACCTTATCCCTCCTTCGTTTAAAAACTGAGGTCGATTCATCGCTTTATTGACAAACTCTTCAACTCCACTAATAAATTCATCCTTCAAACCATACCTATCGGAGTTTACTCTATCATACATCCAACTTCGATCCATTTTCTACATAAAAAACAAATATAAGTACTTCTAATCTTAATTTGTTCAATTGACTTCTATGTTTAGGAAACTAAACTCCGACCGCAAAGTGGAACACTTTGTCGTTGATTAGAGGAATTACTAATATGCTGCAAGATTAATAAATACCACAAAATACATATAGGATTGATTCTTTATTCATTTATGCGAGTTGAAAATCCATTATCTCTACTATATAGGATTGATTAGCTTTCTTGATAAGTATAAAAAGTCAAAAAATGGCACTTATAAAGAAGCAGAGGGAATAATTGTTAATTTTATGTGTTCTTTCCACGTCTAGTATTTTCAGACATGGTGAGATGCATGTCCAAACAAATTTTCATGGGAGACTTCATGTCAGTTTGATTACTCACAGGTCATATCCAGGCAGAAAAGAAGGAGGAAAAAACCATGTTATATGTCACTTTACTGTTGCACAGACCTATCAATCCTAGAAAATCAAGTACTGTAATTCTCTCTTTATCAATGAGAAAGCCATGATAAAAAAGTAAAAGACTGAGAAAAAAAAAGATTTTATACCATGGTTATAAAAAAGTACTGTAATTTGAAAAGGATTTTATAAAAGACTGAGAATTCAATTGGAACTTGAACATCCACAAAGCTATACAAATATTACTTTACAATCAAAAGGGAAGGAACAAAATTGAAGTGGAACAGGGAATCCTCTTTATCATGAATATCCTACTTTAGAGTAGTCTTAACATCCTTAGTTTTTCAGATACTGTTTTATTATTCAGAAGTACCAATCAATTTAAATACCATCAATCTACTCCTAAGCTAAAAGCACAAAATCAAGGTACTACACAAAGATACAAACTCCCAAATCAGAACCCCAAAATGCAGAAAATCATAAATCACAGATAAACTAGCAAAAAAACTGAATTTTTTACATTTGGGCATTTCTACAAACAGATAAAGAGCAACAAAAACAAAAACAAAAAAACAGTCTTTAACAGAACAAACCTTATCAAAGGGTATTACAAAAGCGATTCCTTACCTGGAACTAAGAATCCGTGATGAAAACTACGCCGATGATGTTGAAGTTGATAAGCTTTTTTCCAATGAAAATTGAAAACTGCATAGAACAACAAATATAGCAACCCATTCAATAAATTTGCAAATTTTCAGTTACTATATCTTCATCATCATAATCATCAATTTTGAAAACGGAGATCTGTTTCCAGCAATGGCCAAATGATGCCAGAGTTACAGAAATTTAAAAAATTGTCAAGTGTAAAGTAATCATCACAAAAAGTCAAAAACTGTTACATAATGCATTCATTACTATATTCTATTAATTATTATTAACAAATATTAATCTCTCTATAATCATGCTTTTTATATTAGATTAAATTCAGTGTGTATATTATAATCTCTCTATAATATTCAAAATAAAATTATACGAACCTTATTTTTGAGTAAAGAAACAAAGGTGGGAAGTTGCGAAAAGTGAGATAAAGAAAATAGATAGAAAAAACATTGGTAGTTAAGGAGGGCTAAGAAATTGAAAATTGACTTTTGGGGGAATATTAATTTGAAAATTGACTTGGTAAAAGTTTGAAATTTGAATTGAAATTTCCTTGGTTGGAGTTGTATTAGAGAAAATGAAGGGTTTGAGTAGTACCTTGATGTGATGTGGGGTTTTCTTGTGGATGATGGATGCAATTATGGTTATATTATATGAAGAATTTAATTTTGCTGGAAGAAGAAAGGTTCAAAGTAGAATTACAGTACTTGATTATCATGGCTTATAAAAAAGTAAAAGAATGGTTATAAAAAAGTACTGTAATTTGAAAATGAAGGAAAAATATACCATGGATTATGCTACCTAACATTGCTACAAATGTTCAGAACACGACACTGTTACTAGCAGAAGTTAGTACATTGTAAGTGTTGGTGTCGGTTTCAAACACGACACTGACGGACACACTTTTTGCAGAGATGTTTGTACATTGAAACTATAAATTGTTCCATTAATCAAAACTATGTTGGAGTGTGATTCTCACTAGCTAAATGTTAGTCCAAACATACACTTGAAGAGATTCACTAACTTCCATGAAATCGAGACAGAACCGAAATGCATAATATAGCAGATATGCGATGCACTCAATAACAAATACTATTTGCATAATTACATGGATGCAATCGAGACAGAACCGAAACGCATAATATAGCAGATATGTGATGTAATCGAATGGAAGCCAAAATGAATATCACAGCAGCAAACATAATGCAATATGAAACATAACAAGTTATGATTATTTACATACTCAAACACAATATGAAATCAACACAATGCAATGCAAACAAAGTCAAACTTGAATCGATTACATAATGAAAACAAAGTCTGAAACCATTACCGAATCGAACGTTACTGCTAGTTATTGAAGGTGGAACTTGTCAAACTCGTCGTGCAGCAGAAAGAAGCAGCAGGATTTCCTGTCAGTAGGGCATTCCACAACCAGAGTTAAACATAAAAGAAAATCTTCCTCAAGTCATTTAAAGTGATAAACAGACATCTCTCACAGTTTCTACTGATAAACAGACATATATTCATCTTCCTCTCACCTTGAGAGACAAAATTCACAACCAGAATCCTCAAGTCATTTAAAGTGAAAATCTTAATGAACCACATCCAACATAAGCCTCTTCATCAAAACCCTGAAACGAAACAGCTTATCGAAATTAAAAGTTGAGATAAACGATTGAAACGAAACCGAACTGAAGAATCGAAATGTGAAATTAAAATATACCTGAAACGAAATCGAAATCGATTGAGATGAACGAATGCGATTGAGAGGAACGAATGCGATTGAGGTTCGTATGTTTGAGGTTTGAGGTTTAAGCCTGATCTGAATCATAAGGAAAGGAATTCTGATAAGCTAACATTCTATTATAAAATTTAAACCACCATGATTACCAAAACAGATCATAGATGATATTAATTATTAACCTGTATATCATGAAACAAGAAACAAAACTACACAAACAGAGGTGTGAGTCAACAAAGTTTTCAATGTAAGTTATAGCACCCATAACATACAAACAACTCTCAACATATTGACAGCTATAAACAACATTAAACAAATTTTGGCAATGTAAATTCCCTCTTCTCTTGTTCATAAGAATTTCCAAATGAAAACATAGCAATAAAGTAACATATTTTACAAAATTAAACATCATATAATGTAACAACACACAACACTGTGTAAAATTAACCATGAAGCACCGTTGTTTTTCAAATATGTCTTATATCACAATCCAAAACAAAAAACCCAACTAAGAAATTGAACTCAAAAGTCAAACCAATCCAAAATTCAAATTCCTAACACCCGACTTATCTTTCTTGACAAAAAAATGAGTATAAAACCAATTAAAACTTAAACTTAAAATCCAGTTTCAAGACACTATACATGGATAAATCAATAAAGCTATCTTGTGAACTAACCTAAATTCTAAACCTAAATTAATCTTAAGAAAAACCAACATTAGAACTAACCTTGGAAAATCAGAACAGAAGCAGAAGCAGGGGTGAAAAATCTGGAGCTCTAAATGTCGATGGAAACTGAAACAATTTCGTCCTTGCAGAGAGAGAAGGTGAGACGGAAGTAACAGATTTTTTCAACGGCCGAGAGAGAAAGTGTGAAGGAAATGTGAGCTTAGGGTTTTTTCAACGGCCAAGAGAGAATTGCAAAGAGGAACGAGTTGCAAAACGTTTGAGGAGGAAGGAACGATTTTTCTTCTTTTTCTTTTAATTTTATTTAATTTTATAGTATTAATTTAATTGTAATTTTATTTTATTAATATATATTGTTTCTTTATTTTTTCATTTAGTTTTATTTTATAAGTTTTTTATAGTATATCTTTTATTTAATTTTAATTTATTAATTTATAATTTAGATATTATTTTATAAATCAGATTAATTTTATGCTATTAATTTTATTTAATTTTAATTTTTTAAATTTATATTAAGGTTTATCTAATTTATTTTTAGAATAAATTTTAAGAAAAAATGGTGGAAGTTAAGAATTTTATAAATTTGATTTAATAAATTTAATTTTAATTTATAGTTTTTATGTTATAGTTTAATTTATATATTGTTATTGGTATAAAATAATTAATTAAAACAATAAAAAAGGAGTCAAACTAAATCTATGGGGAAACTTAATATTTTTCTACTCCACATTAGCGTCGGCCATAACCGCCGCTAGTATTAAAACAACAAAAAAAGGAGCCAAAAGAAATTTGTGGGGGGAAATGAATAATTTTCGCACCAACATTAGCGTCGCACCACACCGACGCTTGTGTTAAAAAATAATTAATTTATTAAAACAATAAACAAAGGAGGCAAATGAAATTTGTGGGGGAAATGAATGTTTTTCGCATCAACATTAGCGTCGCACTAACCCGACGCTAGGTTTAAAAAATAAATAATTTATTAAAACAATAAGCAAAAGGAGGCAAACGAAATTTGTGGAAGGAATGGATATTTTTCGTACCAATATTAGCGTCGGGTACAGCCGACACGAATAAAAAAAAATACAATATTTAATATTTATTAAACATTAAATAAATTATGTAAAGTGAAATAAATTAAATTCATTATTAGCGTCGCTAATGGCCGACGCTAGTATCATAAGAAATACGTCACATGTGTTTTTGCTAGTAGTGTCGGTTTAATGGGACATATTTGCAACACTATTAGCGTCGGTGTCGTGGCCGACGCTAATATATCTAGGCTAAAATGTGATTTTCTTGTAGTGAGAGAGGGAGGGAGATAGATAGATAGATAGAGAGAGGGAGAGAGGGAGAGAGATAGGTTATAATGAGAAAAAGATTATTGAAATCTAAAATCTGGTGTGTATAAAAGTGAGGAGGCACACTCCTTATATAGAAGAAAATATATCTCAAAAAGAAAAATGATCCATGAAATTTTTAATGCTCGTAATCGATTATGCCAAATGGATAATTGATTATGTATTGTGAATATGGAAAGTTTTCAAATTGCGTCGTCACAAATTGATTATAAGACCTAATAATCGATTATGGGGCATTACAAAAGATATAATCGACTAACCCTAATTATTAGTAGATTATCTAATATGATTTTCACTCATAAAGGATTATTTGAGCTAGTAACCAACTAGCTACTTGCGTAAAGCATTTTATGGTTTCTTGCTATATTATCTTTTGCTTTAGCACTTCATTGGAACCTTGAATATTCTCCCAGATGAGGCTTGAGTTAACATTAGGAATATGATGAACATCATTAGAAACAACCTGAAAGATATCACCAGGGACCAACATGATCAAGCAACAGGATTCCACCAAACATCAGAGTCATATCAAAACCACCATGATCAAAATATCAACTATCGTACCTACAAGTACATAGATCCACGCTTGTTTCCTAAAACATGTATCGCGGTGTCTAAAACACAACCATCCATGTTAAATTCAACGTATGATTCATTTATCCCTTTAAGTTTGCTCAAAACCTTAAAGTCATTTCTTTTATAACCCCAGCCCAATACCAAATTAAGTATCTCAGAGGGACCCCATTTTTTTTAATTTTGTTCTTAGAGAATGGTTTGAACCCTACATGTATAAAACATAGACTTGTTTCTAGCAAACTCCCTCTGTGGTAAAAGAGAACATTGAGCATACTTATTCTCTATTACAGAGTGACATTTTACAGATGCATTACTAACTACACAAAATTAAAAAAAATATGAATATAAGAGGAACAAAATTTACTTTCGATCAAGTTTCTTAGTTGATTTTTGATTTATTCGACCAATGTTCCAGGCTTTGATCTATGACTTAGGAACCCATATAACTTCTTATTTTTCTTTGTTGCTTAGGTCATTAATGGTGGGCTTTTGTGTTTCTATGTTAGGGCATATTAGCAGGACTTAAATGAAAATTAAATTAGGCTTAAATAGTGTTGTGGTCCCTGTATGTTAGCGAGTTTTTGCGTTTAGTCCCTAAATATTTTTTTCAGGTCTAAGTCCTTATATCTCATGTTTGTGTTGATTTTCGTCCCTGACGTTAGTAGTCTATTCAAAAAGCACTGAGTTGGCTAACGCCACTGACGTGGAATGGCATTTTATTTTTCTTTTCTTTAATATTTTGCAGACGTGGAATCAATGCTTTGGAGGTCATTTAAAGGAGGATTAAATCCAAAAAAATTTACCATTTGCATCATCTTCTTCCTCTTCAAATATTTTCTGCACAATCAAGTGCTGTGTTTTTTCTCTCTGTAACATGGCAACGTCATCTGTAGATAATAGCTCTGAGTCTCAAATCCCAGATTGTGGTTGAAATAGAGCAATGCGGATATTCATCTCAAATTCAAGTGAAAACCCTAAACGAAGATTCTGGAAATGTGCAAATTCGCATGTTATGTCAAGTTGCAAGCTATTCTTGTGGGATGATGAACTTGAGCGCAACATATCAATTGAACCGAAAATTTCAATTGGTTGCAATTGTTCATAAGTTGTGCAGGAATTAGGTGGCATCATCAAAGACGTTGAAGCTAGGAAAAAAGATAAGATGAAATTGAAGTTGGAAAACGAAAGGAAGAAGGCCAATTTGTTTAGGATGTTGTTGATTTTGTCATGGGTCTTGTTCTTTACTTACCATAAATGGTAGTGAGTTCCATGTTCATGGCCTCTGTAATTTTTTTATGTTTTAGTCCCTATAAGATGGCTATTTGTTGAATTTCATCCCTGTATTGGTTAATCAGTTAAGAATTCCGTCCCTGAATCGTATTGTGTTGCTTGTATGTCATCCCTTAATTTTAATGAAATGCTTCTATTTAATTCTTGTTTCTTACTTATGCTAATGGGTTGTATTTGTAGTTTGCCTAATTCTTTAGTACATAAAGGCAAAAACAGAATATAATGCTAAAAGGCATACCTAGTTGTGTCATAATTTCATAAAGCCAAAAGGTATAAGGTTGCAAAATACACATTAACTTCTCTCAAAAGCACAATTTGTCTTAGAATTACATAAACATAACATAACTTGTCTCAAAACCATAACTTGTCTAAGAATTACACAAATAGAATGTAGATTGTCTCAAAAGCATAATTTGTCTTAGGATTACATAAACAAAGCATAACATAACATAATGCCATAGAGGCCAAAATGCACAAATTCCAGAATCACAATGTCTTCTTTATGACAACAGAACCTTCTTCATGACTTCCTTGTCCTAGGACTTCTCCTCAATTCCAATTTCCTTGAAACTTTAGATTTGGTTCTATTCTTCTTCTGCAATAAATATAGTAATTAGAGGTGCTCATATAACAAAAATCATTAGAATAATTTCCTTGAAACTTTAGGTTTGGTACTCAAATAGTTTAAGACATCTAGGAGTAGAAGAACTAGGTGCAACAGGTACTTCATCTGTTGTTGGAACGGGTGCAGATAAATATAGTCAGGTGCATAAAGTATTATACCAAATGGAACAGGAGCACTATGAGTTGATGTAGCAAGGACATTCTTAACTGATGTAACAGGGACACTTTGAGATGATGTAGCAGATACACTCTGAGATGATACAACAAGATTTGGTTGAGTTTGAGTAGCCTTAAATGCTACTGCAAGGTTTGCAACTATCATTTCAAATCCAATGTCAACATCCGTTTAAGATTCATTTGCTTCAGGATGTTCATTGGTAGCAGCCTCAGTTGGATGACGTGCTTGGGTTTGCTCTTGAGTTGCTTGAGTTTGTTCTTGAGTTGCTTGGGTTTGATCCTGAGTTGCTTAAGTTTGTTCTTGAGTTGCTTGACTTGTATTTGTAGATGGTTGTCCTGTTGCAACTTTCTTTGGCTTTCTCTAAAATTTTTTTGAAATCAAAACATTAAAAGGATTACTTGTTATATATACTTATCAAATTATGGACATGTTACATACCTTTCTTTTTTGAGCTTCGGGGTCAACCACTTGACTCTTACAACTTCTTGCATTATGGCCATGTACAACACATGTTGTGCAACAATAACTTGTTTGTTTCCTCCCCTTATTGGGGTCTTCATTTGGTTCCATCCTTCTTAAATTTTTAGGCCTTCCAAATCCTCTTTTATATACTGGAGGTAACATTTCCTCTATGTCAACCTCTGGCCACGTGTCTTGTCCATTAATAGGACTTACACCATAACCATAACATTTCACTTAAGTCTCCTTGGAATAATAATCATCCACAAAATCTTCAGGGCATTGGTTCTTAAAACTCATACAAATTGAAACTTATTACTTTCAACGAACAGAACAGAGATAAATGCAACGAACAAAACAGAGATAAATGCAATGAACAGAGTAAGAACAAAACAGACTGAAAGATAAATAATAAATACCACATATGAGATTGTCAACCAGAATGACGTCGTCTTCGTATTGTGGTTGTCGTCTCACATTCGCCTCCGCAGTTCTCTAATGGTCACCACACTTCTCCTCCCAAATATGAAAATCCTAATTTACAGGGACTGATGCCAAAAATTAATTTCTGAATATTTTGTTGATTTTTGTGTTAACATAAGTCACTGGCCACGTCTGCAAAATATTAAAGAAAATAAAAATAAAATGTCATTCCACATCAGCGGCATTAGCCAACTCAACGTTTTTTAAACAGACTACTAACGTCAGGGACGAAAATCAACACAAACATGAAATATAAGGACTCAGACCTAGAAAAAAATTTAGAGACTAAATGCAAAAATTCACTAACTTACATGGACTAAAATATTATTTAAGCCAATAAATTAACACTAGTATTATATTTACTTAGCTAAATGATATTTAGAAAAGAATAATTGATATGGCATAATTTGAATTTTTTATCCAAATACCAAACCTTTTCAATTTTAATCCCAAACTAACCTACCTTTCAAATTAATTCTTAATATACCCCACTTTTCATTTACTTGCGGATTTACCTGCAGATTTGACATTACCTGTGGATTTACTTGCGGATTTCTCTAAATTCGTAGGTAAATTTGCAAGTAAATTCGCAGGTAATATGCTTATATTGTTCTTATTTTTCCGATTACCTATATTTTTCTTAATTTTTCATCTTACCTGCGGATTTTCCTGCAGATTTTTAAAACTCCGTAAGTAAATTCGCAGTTAATGTTTAATCTGCAGATAAATCCACAAGTAACTGGAAAGTGGGCTATATTGAAAATTAATTTGAAAAGTAGGTTAGTTTGGAATTAAAATTGAAAAAGTTGGGTAATTGAGTAAAAAATTCGCATAATTTACTTCAAGTGCCATGGAGAAAAATAGAAACACAATTAGTGCGCCGACACATATGAGTCAAATACTAAAAAAGAAAATCTAAACATAATCTTCAAATTTTAAGATTGAAATTTTAACTTAAAGCAGGACTCGCTCGTATGATTGAAAAAATATGTTATTAACCAATTTTAAATCATACTAACTAGTATTTTAAAAATATTATTTTAAAAATCATAAAAAGGAATTTTAATCTAAAAATAGTACTTGAACACTTTTAAAAATACTACATACACCACTTTCTGTATAAAAATCATTTCTCTAAAATATTCAACTAAAATTATACTAACCTGTGTTTTACGAACATATTAAAAAACACAAAAATTGTGTAGAAAAAATATTTTTAATTTCTAAAAAAAATGAAACATAATTTTTAAGATAATATTTAGATATTAAATTTCTTAGGGTTAATAGCCATTTACCCCCTGCAATATAGGCGAGTTTTGATTTACCCCTTTTAAAAAAAGATTTTTGGATTACCCTCTTGAAATTTTAAAATTCTAAGTCTTTTGTTTCTCAGGTAGAAAAATTACCCCCCTATAAAATATTTTTTTTATTTACCTCTCTGATTTTTACACGCTTAAGGGGTACCCCAAAATTTCAGGGGGTAATCCAAAATTAATTTTTTAAAGGGGGATAAATCAAAACTTGCCTATATTGCAGGGGATAAATTACTATTAACCCAATTTCTTAATTTGTTTTTTTGTTTAAGTTGGTAAGTTAATTTTTTTTAATACTAAGAGATGTTTGTTTCATGAATTGTAAATTTATTTTCAGAAATATAAGTAAGAATATTTTCTATTCTCATATTTGTTTCAAACTTTTCTAAATTATGCTTATGAAGTTTTATTCTCAGAAATTTATTTTATACATAATTTTCTCACTTTTTATTCCCATTCTATAGACTGAGAATCTTACATTCTCGTGGGAATAAGAAGTAATTATTGTATATTAATTCAAGTTTAGTAGTTAGTTAGTTACTACATGTGTATTTATAATAATTACTTGAGTAGTTTTGTAACAAATTTTTTTCTAACATAACTTTCTCTCACTCAAGAATCAATACTCTCTTTGCTTTCCTTCCACTCCAATACTCTCTCTATCTTTCTCTCAATTAACTTCTGCATTAGAAAGATGTGATAACACCAACATATGGTATCACGAAACCGGTTCAAATCTAGAATCAATAGTGATTATAGTTATGGTTGGAATAGGCGGCAATAACTTCCCTACAAATCTTCCAGTTCTTGATGGCAAGAATTGGAGGAAAATAGTGCATTCAGATAAAAGTCATCTTCAACATTCAAGATGTGTCCGAGTATGTAGCAGAATGACTTCAACAGCTAGCAGAAAATGTGATTGATGCTCAGAAAACAACATACAAGGAATTCAATAAGAAAGATCAGAAGGCTCTATTTTACATTCACCAATACATTGAAGTGAAGGTGTTTGATAAAATAGCTCATGGTGCAACTTCGAAAGAAGCATGAGATATGCTAGAAAAATACTATGGTGGAGATTCGAAGGTAAAAAAGGTGCACCTCCAATCTTTGAGAGAGCATTATGAAATGTTGCATATGAAAGAGGGCGAATTGATATTAGATTTCTTCACAAGGGTTCAAGAATTAATCAACCAGATGAAGAATTCTTGAGAGACGTTGACAGAGAAAATGAAGGTCGAAAAGGTACTTCGAAGGTTTACTCCTCAATATGATATAATAGTAATAACAGTTGAGGAAACCAAAGATCTGGAAACAATAAAGATGGAGGATCTATAAAGATCCTTTAAAGCTAGAGAATTGATACTGAATCAAAGAAAGATAGATAAAGATTCTGACCAGACCCTGATTGCTCATTCAAGAAAGGGAGGTTTTGATGAAATAAAAAGAAGGTGGAAGTAGGAAAAAGGAAAGCACCAGAAAGAAGCCACACTAGATAGCAAAGAGAAGAAGATGAAGTTTGAAGAAAGATCTGAATCCTCTATAGGAGGATGAGGATCTAGAAAATTTCAAAACAAGAAAAATTCTCAAGACAAGAGAAAGATTCAATTCTGACAAGAAATAAAATCTGGAATGCTAGCTTGAAGGCCTCAGAATCACAATGTCTTTAGAAGTCTAGGTAAGCTGAATACTATGAAGTTAGTAGAAGGATTGCCTAAGATAATGAAACCTGATAAAGCATGTGACATTTGCATGCTTGGGAAGCAATGTAGGTTACCTTTTGTGAAGCAGTTGTCAATGAGAGCCAAACGTGTACAAAATGTAGTTTCATCTGACAAACTCTTTCTTGTGGAGGAAGCAAGTACTTCATCTCATTTATAGATGAATTTAGTATAATGTTGTGGGTGTACCTGATAAAGACCAAATGAGAAGCTTTAAACATGTTCAAAAGGTTTAAGGTTATGGCTGAAAAATAGAGTGGAAGGCTGATTAAAATACTCAGGACAAATGGAAGAGGGGAATATAATTCCCATGAATTCAAGCAATTATATCATGAAAGTGGCATCTTGCATGAAGTAATCACCTACACACCTCAACACAATGGTATGGTTGAAAGAAGAAATAGAAGCTTGGTTGAAATGGCTAGGAGCATGCTGAAACAAAAGTCATTGCCTCATAAGTTCTGGGGCGAATTAGTGTTTATTGCTACTTATGTTCTAAATAGTTGTCCAACCAAGAATTTAAAGAATCAGGTGCCAGAAGAATGTTGGTCAGGAAGCAAGCCTTGCATCAGTCATCTCAATGTATTTGGATCATTATACTATAGACATGTGCCAGATGAAATAAGAATCAAATTTGAAGATAAAAGTGAATATATGATCTTAGTTGGTTACCGTCCAACTAGAGCATATAGGTTATATAATCTAGTTACTGAGAAATTGGAGGTTAGTAGATATGTAATCATCACAAAAGCAAAGTCCTAGGATTGGAACCAATGTGGAGAGAGAACAAGAGTGGTTCCAATACAAGCTCCAATCTAGTTTGATTATGATAAAATGAATCTGGTCTCAAATGAGACTTGAGTTGAGACTGTGAATCCTACACAAAGAGCAAGACCAACCAGAAATAGACATATCTGCAAGGCAGAATGATTATGAAATTGCCTGACAATATAGTGGACGAGGAAGGAGAAATAATACACTTGGCAATGTTAGCAGGTGCAGAACCACTGAATTATCAGGATGCAATGCAAGATAAAGTGTGGAAAGATACAATGAAGGAAGACATCAGTTCAATTGAAAAGTGTGGCACATGGAAACTAACTCAACTACCAGAAAGAAAGAAGCCAATTAATGTGAAGTGGATTTTCAAAGTAAAGCTGAGTCTAGAAGGAACAATAGTGAAGCACAAATAAAGACTTGTGGCAAGAGGTTTCCTTCAAAAACACAGTCTGGATTACTCTAAGGTATTTGCACCAGTGGCAAGGCATGAGACTATGAGACTTGTAGTGGCTTTAGCTTGCACTAGAAGGTGGACTTTGTCACACATGGATGTAAAATCTGCCTTTCTAAATGGTCCTCTTGATAAAGAGGTATATGTGTCTCAACCTCCAGGTTTTGAAGTAAAGGGAAAAGAGCATATGGTGTACATATTATACAAGGCTTTGTATGGTTTGAAGCAGGCACCAAGAGCCTGGAACAGGATAATTGATGTTTTCTTCACCAGTCATGGTTTAAAAAAATGTTCAGTTAAGTATGGTGTGTATGTAAAATACAAGCAAGGTGAAATATTATTGTTGGTATGTTTGTATGTGGATGACCTGTTAATAACTGGAGAATCTCAACTCGAAATTGAAGACCTCAAGAGTACAACGAAGTCAGAATTTGAGATGTCAGATCTGGGTAACTTGTCCTACGTCTTAATTTAAACTTAGTTAGTAAATTAGTTACTACATGCGTATATATAATAACTACTTGAGTAGTTTTTTAATGAGATTTTTCTTAACATAACTTTATCTCACTCAAGATTCAATACTCTCTTTCTTTCCTACCACTTCAATACTCTATCTTTCTCTCAATTAACATCTGCATTAAAAAAAGTGATAACACCAACAGTAACTACTCATATCTTCTCATTCAAAAACATTTTAACTCATTTATTTTATTTTAAAACTTAAATTATATATTTCATAAATATTCCTAAAAAATTATATTACTTCACCAAACACATAACTAGAATAAAATTCTCAATAATAATTTTTTCGAGAATATACTTCAAACTAACACATGTGTTATTTAAAATACATAAAATGTCCCATTATAATTTCTTGGTAGCTTTGCAGAGGGTAGGCATAGTGTTATTGAATTGCAGGCAAGTGGTCACAAAGAACAACAGAAAAAGGAAAAGAAAATGGGTGGGTGCAAAAGAGATAAGCATTAGTTGAGTTGAATTGAGAATTTTAGTGTAAAACCCTAGAAAATGGATATGGGCAAAGCATGCTGAGTGTGACAAAGACCACTCACTGTATATTCCTTCGAGAAAAACACAATGTGGGTCTATTACACTGTTCAATAGCCCCATAGGGTAAGCAAACACAACACCACTAGACAATGAAAATAAAAGAAAGATTATCATAATTATATATTTTTTATTTTTATATTATAAAGTGGAATTTATGTGATCACGAACTAAGTATTAGTCAGTGTGTAACGTAAAAGACTCACTACTTTTTCTTTTTATTACATTCTTCAACTTTATGTTTCTCTCTTTTTGATTTTTTGATATTTCACTTTATGTTTTAATTGGTTGTACTCATCCCTCTTTGCCTAACTTGTAAGACGTTACTCCTGTTTGTATGCTTATAGTTTCACTTTTGTGTAATTCTATTCCTTAAAGTTTTCTTTCTTTTATCTGTGAGAGAATCCAAGATCTGGAAATAAGTCCAAACAAAAGATGTTCAACAAAATTGCTTTTAATCATCATGCTATAGGTATAGAAAAAAGCAGATTATGCACTCACTTTATCCATGTTTGCCCTTGATTTAAATCAAAATTACACGATTACCATCTCAATTATATTTTGCTCTATAATCAATTCTTATGACAAGAAAACTGAAACAAGTCTTTTTCAATTTATTAAGAGATATAAATTTAAATCCATTCTCTTGAAGAAGAGCTTTGACATCATGTATAACGTTTCAAGGGCCCTTCTATTGAAATAAAAATGTACATATATTATACATTTAAAAAAAATTCAAGTATTTTGTTGAGGAAAAACAGTGTGAGTTAAGAATTTTAAAAAATAAAGTGTAGGAAAGTTTCATATTAATTAGAAAAATAGATATTTGAGCATTTTTACATTCTTTTTAGATTTTTTCTGTGTAACACATTTTATGAGAGACACGCCATATATTCACACTAATAATAATATCAGAAGCTTTTGGTTCGAGTTAGAGACTAACTTACTTGTATCGAAAGTACTCTCCATAAGTAGTGGGGAGGAGGTATCTCGTTGAAGTGTGTCAACGACAATACAAGTGTATGTAGATGAAAGAACTTTCGTTTGAGGGAGAGTATTGTGGATATACTCACACTTTAGAGGAAGTATTGAGAAAAAGAAAGTGAGTTAAGAACTTTGAGAAATAAAGTGTGAGGATGTCTCATATTGATTAGAAAAATGGAGACTTGATCATTTATAAGTGATAGAACTCCACTACTACAAAACGCCCAAACAACAACGTCATGTTTACAACGGATTCATATACACCGTTGTAATAGGTTAAAATTTTCGCGCCCAGTGAATAGTTGGATTTATAAATAATTATTTAATGACGGTTGTCTATAAAAACCGTAGTAATAAATGATGTGCAGTAAGCTTCGATTCTTAGCAACTATATTTTTTCCATTTTTTAGAGTACATTAAGCGTGTGTCACTTAATTCCTTTATTTAAAAAATAAAATGTAAATGATTTTACAACGGTGAATTAAATTAGTCGTTGTTATAAGTTTGTGTCACTTAAGTCCATTATTTAAAAAATAAATTGTAAATGATTTTACAACGGTGAAGGAAATCAACCGTTGTTAGAGGACTTACAATTCCACTACGGTTGCGTTACCCAACCGAGATTAAAGGGTTTACTGATAAATTAAAACAAAACTTATTATGTATTTATTTCATAAGACGCCCTAGGCGAACAAGCGAGGCAGAGACGACAACGGTGACGTAAATCTTCACCCTCTTTGTTCATTTGATTCTTCACCCTCTTCGTTCATTAGGAGCTCAAATCTTCACCCTCTTCGTTCATTTGATTCTTCAGCTTCGAAGTACGGTACTCTTCAACATCTTCATTATTTTTATCTTGGTTTATGTTGTATATGCTCAAATATTCACCCTCTTCCTTCATTTTATTCCTCAGCTTCGAAGTACGGTACTCTTCAACATCATCATTCCTTACGTGCATAAGATTCTCAGCTTCGAAGTACGGTATTCTTCAACATCTTCATTCTTTTTTCCTTTGTTTATGTTGTATATGCTTAAGTCAGTATGAGAGTACATGTTTCATATGCTTTAGGTTTAGATTTGCATATTAATATGCTTAAGTTTTTGGATTAGATTTTGTTGTGTCATTCACATTATTATACATGTATAAATTTCAGAAGTTGTTATGGACCGTAATTGGATAAAAGCTGATAGATTAGGTCCGGTTTATGAGAACGGAGTTCTTGAATTCCTTGAATACACTGATAAACATTTTCCTGACAATAATGGTATCTTTTATTGTCCTTGTGTTGTTTGTGCGAATATCAAAAAGGGTACAAAGGAAGAAATATTCCATCACCTTTGTTGTGATCGTATATGTCAAAATTATATAATATGGACGTGGCATGATGAGGTGGTTAAAGAGGAAAGTCGGGCGTCATAAAGTCAAAGAGTGGATGAAGATGAATATATGGAAGATAAACTAGAGGATATGTTTCGTGATATTGGGGAATCTTCTTTCAAGAATGCTCATATTTATGATACTTTATGTAGTGATAGAGACACCCCTTTATATAAGTGATGCACAAATTTTACACGATTGTCGGAGGTATTAAAGTTGTTTAATCTGAAGGCAAAAAATGTATGGTCGGATAAAAGTTTCACAAAATTACTTGAATTGCTAAAGCAAATGTTACCAGAAGATAACAAATTGTCGGATCGTTGTTATGAGGCCAAGAAGATATTGTGTCCAATGGGTCTGGAGTATATCAAAATACATGCTTGTCCTAATAACTGCATATTATACCGGAAAGAGTATGAAGACTTGTATCAATGTCTGAAATGTGGTGTGTCGCGTTACAAGCTGAAGGCTAACAATGGTGATGACAATGACTATGACAATTTTAGTAGGAAGCATCCTCCTACTAAAGTGTTATGGTACTTGCCAATAATTTCACGATTTAAGAGACTTTTTGCTAATCCGAATGGCACAAAGAATCTTAGATGGCATGCAGATGAAAGGACTCGTGATGGAAACATTCGCCATGTAGCTGATTCGTTGCAATGGAAGAAAATTGATTCGTTGTTTCCAGATTTTGGAGTTGAGCCAAGAAACTTTAGGCTTGGGCTTTCCACCAATGGAATGAACCCCTTTGGTAATCTGAGCACTAATTATACTTCGTGGCATGTTCTTATCACTATTTACAACTTATCTCCTTGGTTGTGCATGAAGCGTAAGGATATACTGTTAAGTATGATGATTTCTGGACCACGTGTTTACTGTGAATTTTGGTAAACAACCTCTGGTCTATCAATCTAAACGCAAATTTATTTAACTTGCATGATCGACCACACAAATCCTAGGACATGTGCTAAGTTTGAGAGACAAGTGTAAATTAAAGAAAATGTAAACTGAACTCCACGTTCGACAATGCTGAAAATAAAGTCTAACTGAACTCCACGTTCGACTATGGGCAATAAAGTAAAGTGAAGACTCAAAATTTCAAGTGATGCAAATAAAGGGTGCAGAAATTAAAGGCGTCGAATGAGTAAAAGCTTTGAAAGTAAAATGCAACGAGCTCCACGTTCTTGGAAAGTAAAGGCTGGGATAATAAAAGTGCTGTCGAAGGTAAAGTGCAGGAAAGTAAAAGACTTTGAAAATAAATGCAATGGATTTAAAGGAGAACTCCACGTTCTTGAAAATGAAAGACTTTGAAAAGTAAAGGCTTGAACATTAAATGCTTGAACGTAAAAATGCAGTCGAAAGTAAAACGCAGAAAGTTTAAATGGCTTTGAACATAAATTTGGCATGGAAGATAAAGTTCAAGAAACTGTAAAGGCATGGAAAGTAAATGGCTGAATCTTAAACATGCTGAAGATAAATTAGATTAATGAAGACAATGGTGTTACATTACGTACATTCTCACGAACTCGTTTCTCTACACGCGGGTACTTTGAGTTTCTTAGAGTAACTTGTACAAAAATATGAACACACCATTTACATAGAACCAACTCCTATTTATAGTGCTAGGAGATAACTAATCAGTGGTGGTTACTGCTTCGAACGTGTGGATTTTGGCGCCTTCTCCTTGATCTCAACTGTTCCCACGTTCACAACTGCTCTTATTTAAATTTCAAATATTGGAAATTCCCTCCAATCTTAATATAACCACTGCAGTGCTACATTCTCATGGTCGAAGAACCCTTTCAACACTTAGCCATTTTTTAAGGTTTCTCCACATTTATTCGACTCAGGCCTCTCAAAAAGTTAGGTCGAAGCCTTCTTTACATTAAAAATAATTTCTTAACATTAAAATAGCTTTGATTTTGTCTAGCGTCGAAATTGAGGGTTAACAAATTGCCCCCAAGGAATGTCCTTTCGCCAGACTTGGTAGGAAGGCCATTTCTTGATATAATGCTTATTTCGACGCCTATTTGCATGGCCCTAACTGAACATCCCACTAATTCCCTAATGGCTAAACTATTCAGTTTCTTTAGCCCACGCCTCTGACGTCACGCCATCATGACAAATCCTTAAAACGTCTTTTCAGCCGTATTCATCATAACGCCTTTCTTGAAAACAGACGTTAACAGTCTGCACATAACTGCTATTTTTCATCACGTCTTCAGGAGGAAGCCACGTGTCCCACTAACCCCTCAGCTTCAACGGTGGATCCAAGTCCCTTGAGATTTTCAAATATCTATATATACCCATTTCTGTCACTTTGTGATCTTTCCACACTTTTAGTACTCTCAAGCAACTCTTCTTCTCTTCAGTTTTTTACGCAAACCCAGCAAAGACACCATCTTTTCATCTTCTTCCACTATGGCATCCTCCCAAATTAATCCTCAAGCAAAGAAGACCCAAAAGGGCAAAGCCACTCCATTCAAGCAAACCATCCCACCGTTCGCTAACATCCCAGGTCCTCAACTGGTAGATAATCGTCGTTGTATGCCGGAACCTACCTCTACAGAATCAAGAGCCATCTACCAATCTCAGGTAATGATTCCCCTAGTTATGTCTGATAAAACTTATGCGTTATCTGGTCCTTTGGCTGAGGTGGACATTTCCAACGAGAGGCTGAGTGAGTTTTTCCCATCATACCGGAGATCCAGACCATTAGGGCAAAAGAGTTTCCCTAAAATTAATTCTGCTGCTGGAGCTTCCCCTGAAGAGATTCCTTTACCCAAGATCAATGTTGGCTATCTCACTGATGGCACTAGACTGGTGAGAGCCGTCAACCCTTTAAAGGAATTCGACCAATGGGTGGCAAAGATGGAGAAAGTTAAAGCTGACCATTGGAAGGAGATAGGGATCTATGACCTTCTGATGCTGTCGAAGACCAACATACCCTATTGTTTGAACATGTTGGCAGCATCTTTATAATTTTGGGACAGCACCCATTATACATTCCACCTGCCATGTGGAATGGTCACTCCAACCCTTTTCGACGTAGCTGCCATCACGGGGCTTCGTCCAGATGGCCTCGTCTACAATCCTGAGGTTGATGCTGATGATACCATCAACATTTCAGGCTCAAAATTGACCTACACCCTCTTTATCAAGCACCACTTCAAACAAGAAGATGATGAGGTGTCTGATGAAGAACACATTGCTTTCCTTACAGTCTGACTGTCGAGGTATGTTTTTTGTACCAAGTCTTTGCAGGTGGCTAAGAAGTACCTGCCCCTGGTGAACCAACTCCACCATAACAGAGGGACCTGCCTGAGTGAACTCATTCTGGCGAACCTTTACGAATCTATCAGTGAAGGGGCTTCTCGACTGAAGAATGTGGAAGCCCAAGGTCTTATGCATTTGAGCGGTCCTCTTTGGCTACTTCAACTGTGGCTCAATGCTACATTTGAGGCTAGCCTCCCCAGAAGAGGCATAGTCGATGAAGCTTCCACTGAGATCAGGGAGAGGAGTGTCGAAGGGACACGTCTGGCTAAGCTCACTCCTAATGATGATGGTGAAAACCTTCAAAGGGATTTCACCAGTTATATAATGATGTTCGCCAAACGCTATGAGTTCACTCCTAGCATGCCACCCTTTGCATCGACGAAGCTATGGCCCTGAGTGGTTTCAAAGGCCATTTCCAAATCCTCTCCAACCCCTTGATCCAGAGTCTGTTGCCATCTGGGAAGCCTTTTTGATTCCTAGATTTATTATCCACAGGCTGAACCTAGGGAGAGATTTATCAGCATTGATTGCCTACCAACCCAACTTGGTTTCTCGACAATTTGGGCAGGCCCAGAGCTTCCCTCAGTACTTATATGAGAAAAAGGGTCAAGTGATTCTTCACACTGCCTACTTCGACGAGGAGAACGTCTCTGAAACACTCAACAGCAGGAACGAAAAAAGAAGCACCCTCTCCCCTGTGTTTTTCGAACCTTCCTTTTTATGCACTTCATCCTTCCACCAATGGTGGTTGAAGCATTATAATGAGCACTTTCTTGATGCGGCTACGTTTTCTTCGTTACTTGACCAAGCTTTTCTCCATGTGCAGGACAAGACGAAAAGAAAGTAAGTTCACTCACATCGAAGAAATACAGGCTTTTCAAAAATACTTTGAAACTATCTATCGACCAGATGATCTTAGTCGAACCATTCATGAGGCTGCTGTTACTCTAAAGAGAAAATTTCTAGAAAAGCTGGATCAACTAAAAATTCCTCCCAACGTCCCTCGTGAGAAACGTTATGAGGTAGCTTTTAAAATTTTTCCTCCAAAGTTCCCTCGACTGCCTAATGCTAATTTTGGAGTGGCGCTTGCCCCTCCATTTCTAGATTGGTTTGTCTGTGGGGAGCATTTAAAACTTCTTCGACAGCAGTTTCAGCCAAAAGCCCAACGAGTGGTTTCGACTAAGCATACGTTAGACAGTTTTAAAGGGCACCTTCATATTGGAATTCAGGACGTTCGTGTCGAATCTGAAATATATGAAGGTTTGAGATCCTTACTCCATGGCTTTATGACTAGTCATGTAATCATTAACTTGTAACAATTGTGTGCTATCTTTCAGCTGTGCCTAGGAAAACTGCTTCGACTAGAGCTGCCACCTTGCAAAGTGGCAAAGAACAAGGGAATACACAGGTATATTTTACCCTTTTTTGTTTTTTTTTCTTGTACTCTATGAATTTCTTCCTTATTTTCACTACCTCTTCAGACTGGTCGAAAGCCTCCAACACCTTCCAAGAAAGGTAAGAAGGATACCCCAGCTGTAGTTACAGCTTCAGAGGCCTCGGATGAATCTCCTGAAGAGGTTCTCATAAGGAAAAGGAAAAAACCCACAAAGGCCTCTGGACCTGCTGGCCCACCTCCTTCGAAGGTGGCCAAAATACTCGAAAAGGCATCCACCACAAGTGGTGTCGAGAAGGAATCCTCCAAGGTAGCCTTGATAACTCCTCTTGGTGACCATGGGGGTGATAAATCAAGTCCTGCTGTTGAACAAACTCAGGTATGCGCACCACTATCTTTTCTATTATGCTTGACATCCTTCGCCTATTATTTCATTCTCATTATCTCCACTTGTGTTCTTTAGGCACCCATAATCAACAATCCAGATCCCCGACCAACTCCAATCAACTTCGCCGCCACCACACTTGACGATTCTGTTCCTCACCCAACTTCAGAAAGCCTTACCACCACGCTTCTCAACAGCCAAGGTGAGCCAACTTATCACCCATCTTCTGATATTGGCTCTGGTTTGAGTGAGATTAATTAACCCTTTCCACATGTTACAACAGCTACTGTAGCACTAGCTCCAACCCCAACTCAGCACGCACAAGCTGAGGGAGCTAACTCTGATGAGGATGACGCTTCAAGCCCACCACCTATCAATCTGGGTACCTCCATGGATAAAGGCCAGATGGTTGAAGAAGAAAGGCGTGAACCTAAAATCCAAACACACAACGCCACTCCTGATCAAACCACACCGGCTGATGACCAGGAGAATATGCAACCAACTGCTGATGAATCTGATGAGGAAATGGGAGGAGGAGAAGATGAAGAGGAAGAAGAATCAGCAGAGGAGGAAGAAGAACAAGCTGAGCCTCGCCCCCACCATACTCCTTCGCCTATGGTCACTCCACTACCTGGGGACTCGCTGATAGCACTCAAGTGGTCGAACCCACGTGAGTTTACCAAATTGATTCTTGAGCAAAGGTATAGTTCTTCCTCTGTTTCTTCGACCTCAGCACCAGATGACTTCGCCCAATCGATTCTCCAAGCCATCAAGAAAAAATTCTTCAAAGGGGATATTTACAAAATTCTGGCCTCAGATCCAACTGCAACTGCTTACTTGAAGGACACCCTTGCAAAGATTGAGCTCACTACTCTCAATCCAGATGTCTCTGGTTTTCTGATAGAGCTAACTGCTGTGGTAAACCAAATAGCTGCAGAAATAAAACTGCTCCCCTCGATCAAGGATACCATAGAAAGAACATCGGTTGTGAGAGTGCAGCCTGGTGTGGTGCACAAGAGGCGTACGAAGAGATCCAACGTATGGAGGCTGATCAAAGGAAAAAGCAAGACGAGATAGCCTCTAACAAGAAGGACATTGAAGCCTGGAAGCAACAAATCACGGAGCTACAAGCTAAAATTGAAAATGTTGAAAACCGCAACCGTGATTTGCGTCAACTCGATGACACTGAGATAACTGAAGAAACGAAGAATGCTATTGATCGAATTGAGGCGGCCCAAAGATATGAGAAAGAGCTCGCAGAAGCAAAACTTGACAAATCTTTATGCAACGCTCGCCTCAAACATCACATAGAATCTTTTTCCCAGTTGGCGTCGAGGCTTCCCTTCTGATACCTTCGACACCTTTATTTCATTTGTTTAATCATCACTTGTTTCTTGGCCTTTTCAGGCCTTTTATGTAATGACAATTTTATGCCTGTTGGAATTGATTTAATCAATCATTATTATTTTGCCTTTAACTGCTTTCGACCTATATTGCATGATGACGTTCTTTATTGTTATCTTTTATCAGTCAAATTTGCAATTAAGGCATTCTATCTTTTTCTTGGAAAGTCACCCCTCCAGCTTTAAATTCCAAGGCATAAGCCTCTAGCTTTAAAGTAACATTTATAGCATAGCCCTCAGGCCTACTTCCAAGAATAACTCACCTGTTTCCACCGTTTGGCTGGCCAATCCAATCAGCCATTAGCCTCTATAAATTTCTTCCACCTGACCATGTTTTGCGTAGAAGCAACCATGAATAATTCAGAGAAATCCTCAACTAAGAAGATGGCTGGAAAGGCCAAGGCAATTGAGGAAACAAAGAAGGTAGAGGCGCCCCAACAACCTAACGCCTCATTCGGAGCAACCTCTTCAGCCAAGAAGAGAGAAACCAAAATGAAGATCTCCAAGAAAGGGCGCTCTAGCACCCAAGATTCTGATGATGAGCCAGATGCAGATTATATGGACTTCCTCAAATCCATAGATTGGAGAGATTATGAATAACCTTTCCTTGAGAGAAAAAAATGTTGTACTAGTTTCTCTTCGCTTTGTATGCCATATTAGCCTGACTTGGTCTATTTTGGCTTTCTTTTATTAAATAAAGCTTATGTTTTAATATGAATCTCCTACAGCATAGGCTTATATTTTTTCAAATACTTGCCATTTACTTTCAAGATTCTTTTATCTTTGTCTAACTCTTCCACTTCATAAGCTCCATTAGAGAACACTTGTATGACTTGGAATGGTCCTTCCCACTTAGGGGACCACTTGCCCAATGTTCTATCCTTTCGATCCATGGGCAAAATCACCTTCCAAACCAATTCCCCACATGCAAAAGATTTAGATTTAACCTTTTTGTTGTAGGATTCTTCGACCCTCTTCTTTTGTCTTCTCAGCAACTCCAAGGCTCTAAGCCTTTCTTCATCCAAATCCACTAATTCATTCATCATCATTTCCCAATAATTCTCAGAGGGAATTTCATGATGTCTTTGAACTCTTACAGACTGTAGATAAATCTCAACAGGTAATACTGCATCATGACCAAAAGTGAGTCGAAATGGGGTAGTGTTGGTAGCCTCTTTGGGGGATGTTCGACACGCCCAAAGAACTTGGTCTAACGTCTTGTGCCAATTTCTAGGCCTTTTTCCCACATGTTTCTTGATTAGTCCAATCACTACCTTATTGGCAGCTTCGACTTTCCCATTGGCCTGAGCATAATAAGGTGTAGAAGTTAATAACTTAAAACCTATTTCTTTGGCAAATTCCTGCATCTTCCGACCAGTGAACACTGATCCCTGATCTGTAGTAATTGTTTCAGGAATACCAAATCTATAAATAATGTGATTTTGAATGAACTCAATAACATCTTCCTGACCTATATTCACCAGTGGTATTGCCTCAATCCACTTGGTGAAATAATCAATTCCCACCAAAATATATCTCTGGTTCTTTGAAGATGCTGGTCGAATCTCTCCCACTATATCCAAAGCCCATCCTCTGAAAGGCCATGGTTTCACTATGGAATGTAATTCACTTGCAGGGATGTGTTGTATGCCAGCATGAATTTGACATTCTTGGCACCCTTTAGCAAATTCTATGCAATCCTTCAGCATAGTGGGCTAATACATGCCTTGTCGAAACAACATCCATTTCATCTTCTGGCCAACTTGGTGAGCTCCACATGCCCCACTATGTACTGTCGAAAGTGCCAAATACGCCTCTGCTTCACTAAGGCATTTCAATAAGACTCCCTCAGGAGTCTTTTTAAACAATTCATTACCCACCAGTACATAGCTCAAAGCTTGATACCTGATTTTCCATTCTGTCGAAGCCGTTGGGTTTCGCAAAAATATTCAACTATGGGCTTCCTCCAATCTTCATCTGTTAAATTATCTATGGCAAAAATTTCAAAATTTTTGCCATCTATACACCCAAGCTTAGTTGTTTCTAAGTCTGATGGACATAATCCAACAGCCACCACCTTACCTCTTGCTTCAATTACTTCTTGAAGGTTTTCTTTCGACACCTTGTATCCAGAAGCAATTTGGGCCAAGTCGTTAGCAACTTGATTCTCTATTCTAGGTATGTGTTGGATGGCCACTACCTCAAATTTCTTTAATAATCTATTGGCTATCACAAAGTACATAATGAGATTTTCTTTAACACATTTATACTCCTTTGTGATTTGTTTTATAACCAATTTTGAATCTCCCATTATTTCGACTCTAGTTGCCCCCAATTCTAACAAAATTTCAAGGCCAACAATTAATGCTTCATATTCAGCCTCATTGTTAGAGCAAGGACCTTCGACCTTGTACTTGAATTTTGTTGGAATTTTTTCAGGAGAAATAATGTGTATTCCTACTTCTGTTCCATTTTTATGACTTGATCCGTCAAAGTATAATTTCCAAGATCTTAATTCGACGTAATTCAAATCATTTTCATTTATGGAGTGATCAACTATAAACTCTGCAACTATTTGCCCTTTCACAACTTTTAAAGGTTGATATGTTAAGGAAAATTCTGTTAATGCTAATGCCCATTTGCCAATTCGACTATGCAAAATAGGTTTAGATAACATATGTTTTACAACATCAAAGTGAGACGAAACATACACATCAACAGGTTTTATATATTGCTTCAGTTTAGTACAAGAGAAATACAAGCATAAACATAACTTTTCAATCATGTTATACCTAGTTTCTGCATCATTTAAAACTCGACTAAGGTAATAAATGGCTCTTTCGACTCCATTTTCATCCTCCTGAGCTAACATGCTCCCTAGAGTTTTATCTGATGCAGCTATATACAATCTCATACTTTTGTTTCTACAAGGTGGTGAAAGAATTGGAGGGTGGCTTAGGTACTCCTTGATCTTGTCGAAGGCTTCCTGCTGTAATTGCCCCCACTCGAAACCATCTTTGTTAAAACGAAGCAATGGCGAAAAAGCTTGTGTTTTGCCACTCAGGTTAGATATGAACCTTCTTAAGAAGTTGATTTTGCCCAACAACGACTGCAACTCTTTTTTGGTTGATGGCGCTTTCGCCTCCATTATGGCCTTGGTTTTATTCTGATTTATTTCAATCCCTTTCTTGTGAACCACAAAGCCTAAGAAATCCCCTGCCTGCACACAAAAAGCACATTTAAGAGGATTCATTTTAAGACCATATTTTCTCATCGTTTCAAAGGACTGTCGAAGATGGTCAATGTGACTTTTCCCAGAAATAGATTTTATAACAATATCATCAATATAAATTTGCATGAATGTGTCTATAAAATCGTGGAAAATTGAATTCATCGCCCTTTGATAAGTAGCGCCAGCGTTCTTGAGACCAAAAGGCATCACTACCCACTCATAGGTGCCTAAGGCTCCAGGGCATCTAAAAGCAGTTTTATGAACATCTTCCTCAGCAATGAATATTTGGTTATAGCCAGAATATCCATCCAGCATACTAAGATATTCATGTCCTGCTGCAGAATCTATTAACATTTTTGCTACTGGCATTGAATATTCATCTTTGGGAGTTGCAGAGTTTAAATCCCTAAAATCGATGCAAACTCTCAAAGACCCATTCTTTTTAATAACAGGTACTATATTAGCCAACCATTCGACATACCTTGCAGTGCGAATGAATTTGCAACGAAGCAGTCTTTCGACTTCCTCTTTGATCTTTGACAGTATCTCTGGTGCAAACCGTCTTGGATTTTGCTTGACTGGTTTTTTCCCAGGCGTCATAGGCAACTTGTGTTCGACTAACTCCCTGCTCAGACCAGGCATCTCATCATAATCCCAAGTGAAGCAGTCTTTGAATTCTTTCAACAGCTGAACTACTTCGACTTTCAACTAGGGATCAAGATTGGCACTGATGTAGGTAGGCCTTTTGGTTGCCCCCTCACTGAGGTCCACTTCTTCCAAAGGATCTTGTACTAGCATTTTTATATTATTCGCCAACGGGTCCTTCTCAAATCCCAAAGGCTCATCTTCATAGATGGCGTCAAGCCTCTGGCTTTGCTCTCCAGTTTCAAGCTTATCTGGAGGCTTTGGGTCGAAGTCCTTACCAGGACCTTCTTGATATACTTCAGAAATGGCTTTACCAGCCATATATTCATTGGCGACTTCCAAAGCCGCTTGCAGTTTTGTTTCGGCCACATAGGCCGAAATTCTTTTCAAAGCGTAGAACTCAGTCATGGTCACTGAATTCATCTCCCCACCCTGTGGGCTCTATTGGAGGTGTGCCTAAGCATGGCAATCTTCCTCCTAGTACCTCCCTGTCCCATCTGAAACCTTCAACAGGGTGTAAGTACAACGAATAAAACGTTTCCTCGTCAGGTGTAAACTCAAAATTAGCTGGAGGACATGGAGCAATGTTCGCCAGATGTTTCTCAAATTGCCTACTGTCCACATGATTAACAGGCACCTTGAAGTACGCTTGATCAGCTTCAATGTTTTCCACTATCCCATCTGGTCTCCAGATTGTGATTCTCTGGTGCATAGATGAGGGTACTGCTCCTATCCCATGAATCCACTCCCTACCTAAGAGTAGATTATAGTTAGCCTTTGTTTCGACGACCATGAACACTGTTGGTCTGGTAATAGTTCCCACAGTGAGATCCACCTGAATCACTCCCAGAGTGGAACCAACTTTGCCTTCATAGTTCGACAGAACCATGTTGTGGGGTATAGTATCAGTCTCAAATTTTCCAATCTTGCTCAACAAAAATCTTGGCATCAAATTAACCGTCGCACCACAGTCTACCAAAATTTTGTTGACAGGGACGTTCTCCACTTTTCCAGTAATGTAAAGAGACTTCAAATGACCCTTCATTGCCTCTGTGGGACGCTTGAAGAAAGCATTCTGTTCTTCGACGCACCCATTGTTCATGATGTAATAGCACACAGGCTTGTGTGCCATCATTTCCAATTCAGCAGTTTGGTCTAAGTCTTCGACCTCTGAGACTTGACCAAATTCTCTTGGCATCACTGACACCACATTTACCAGAATGTCTAGGGAAGCCGCTGACTCATTGTCGAAGTTATCCGTCATATCCTCATCCTCTTCGACCTTCTTTTCTGGATGAATAGTAAACAACTTTCTTCGTATGGGCATCTTCTCCATTGCCCCAGCCACATTAGTGCTTGACTCTCCTTGCACCTGAGCCTCCCTGACAGCTTTTTGCCTGCGCTGCTCTCTTCGCCATTGCGATCTAGACATTGGGTTTTTACCCTTGTAGTTCTGAGAAATGTATGCTGATTTGTTTGTAGTGTGATTCTCTTTTCTATACTCAAATGACGCACCTCTCTCCACATCAAACTTCTCAAACTTTTTCTTCTGTCCTCTCCCTTCGACAGGTTTGATCCAACTACCTGTTGGTGCGTTCGCAGTTGGTTTGAACGTACCTGGCCTAATTCCTGGTGCTTGGTTTTTTAACCCTGTCGAAAGTCGCCTATGGTCAAAACCTCTGTGCCCCTTGTTCACCTTCTGCCCCCAGCTTTCGCCAGCCTTCTTGACACCTTCCAGCTTGTGGGCAGCCTTTTCATAAAAAATGGCGCTGCACCTGGGACACAGCATTACTCCAGAGTCTTTTTTCTGGCAACGATGCAAGAAGTCCATGATTGTCTCCTCTGGCTTAGGATAAGCCATTTTGTTGAGTTTCTCTTGCTCATCTACCTTACTCGATTGTTCATCTTTTCGATCCGTAACTTCGACCATGTTGACATCCATTCTGTCCTTCAGGCGCATCTTGGAGAAGCTGGCTTCCAGACTTTCAGTGGTTTTTTCCAAGCAGCCACCACCTACTGCTGCTTTTGCAGCTCTTTGGGAAGCTTTTTCCCAAGCAGCTTTCTCAGCCTCCACCATCTCCTCAGCATTGACTCTCTCGACATCAGGAGATGTCTTGAAAAATTTTTCAGCAGCTATACATATCCAATTTTCCACCAGACAACCATCAATGTCCAGCATTTCTCCAACCAAGAGCATGTCATCTTCCAATTCCTTAACAACTTGAACTTTAGGGGCATTTCTACCCATAGCCTCATTGGTGTTGATACTATCTGAGCTAGAATCAGACTCTTTAGCCAACTCGACCATGTTAATGCCTTCATTTATCTTCCACCCACTCACGGTCATATCCAAAACCTTAGCAGCATTATCCATTTCAACAAACTTATCAGCAGTTTCTTTGGTTACCAACATCAGACTGGTACCACCAACGTTTAGGCCACTTGCAGCCTTACTAGAACCTTCAATTATCACAGAACTGATGGCGAAGTCTTCAGTAACTTCTACCATGTTGACTGACTCATCGAATCCCCCTGTGGCTTCCACCATCTGAACCTCATGAGGCTCTGTATAGTTGGCCTCCGCAACTTGCAATGGGTCAGAGTCAATCTTCATCTGGGCTTTGCCTTTTTCCCTAAACTTCAGCCTTCCTTCCTGGATAGCATTTTGCACCAAATCCCTGAAAAGAAAACATTGAGAAGTTTTATGACCCAAAAAATTATGGTACTTACAAAAACCTCTTTTCTTTCTTTGTTCTAAAGGTGGCGTTTTAGCACCAGCAGGCACTATCATTTGCCCATCTTTAACTAACAAATAAAAAATTTCATCACATTTAGTGACGTCGAAAGTATATGTTTTCTTAGGGAATTTGTCGTTAGATTCGACAGGATTTTTTCCTTCTGAAGGAGCTAATAATTTGCAAGCATAAGGTGGACCTTGCTTTAACTCAGCAATGTTAACCTCATTTTCGTCGAAACAAGATGGTTCACCATACAGATTCTCCACATCTTCTTTGCATTTGACAAATGCTACTTTTTTACCCCTGCTGAATTTGGCCTTTTCTTCTTTTAGCCTTTCTAGCTGTCGAACCCTATCAGCCAGCTGGGCCATATCTCTAAGATATTGGGTATCTAATTTCTTCCTAATAGAGTAATCAAGACCCCCAGCAGCCATTTCGACTAACTCATGTTCTGGCACTTGTGTAAAGCACCTGGCTTTAAGAAGTCGAAATCTATTCAGGTAATCATCAATTGGCTCAGTGACTTTACGCTTGATGCTAGCCAATTCTTTCAAACTAATCTTAGTTTGCCCCATGTAGAACTGTTCATGAAACAAACGTTCTAATTGGGTCCAATTGTATATGGAATTTGGAGGCAACGTAGTAAACCATGTGAAGGCATTCTTGGTAAGGGAACTTGGGAAGTATTTGATCCTAAGGCTTTCGTTAGCTGCAATCTCGCCCGCTTCGATCAAATATCTAGCCACATGTTCGACAGTAGACTCAGTAGTATCTCCTGAAAACTTGCTGAACTTTGGAACCTTCATCCTAGGAGGTAGTTCTGCTTAGAGAATGTAATCCACTATAGGTGAAGTATAATTTGGCCTGGTGAAGCCAAAATTCATACCATTTCTAGTCATTATCCTTTCAACCATAGCTGCAAGATTATTTTCTTCTGCTTGATTCTGGTGTCGAACCTGCCTAAGTAGTTGATCTGCGTTTTGGTTCCTGTTCACCATCATTACTGGTTCTTCCTCCATCTGGTATGGCATCTGGTTTCTTGGTGGTTCGACTCTAAAATGATCAACCATCTCTTGATCCTCCAAGTTAGCATCAGGTATCTAACGTGGATGACGTCTTGGGATATCTTCGACAACCGTCGCTCTTCGATCTACTACTGGTACTCCCATGAAATCAGCCATGCGTGCCACTTGTGCAGCCAGTTGTTGGTTAGTTTGGGTTGTATTTTGAATCAAAGGTTGAAAAACTTCTCCCATTGTCTGAGACAATGTATGTACCATTTGCATGTTACTTTCATCCATCTGCTGTCTCAAACAATTTATGGATGTATTTGTCAGGCTAGGTGTTTGAACAGAGTAAGCAACACCTATATTCTGGTTGTTTCGTCCTCCTGATCCTGACCCTTGTAGTGGCGAAGACACAACAGTTTCTGAAAACACTGGTGGAGCATTCTGCAGGTTTTGCATCATTGATGTAGGCATACCATAGGATTGACTCCTTGACCCTGGATGTGGAAAACCTGGTGGAGGGACGTGCCTGTACATTATATTTTGTCCTGGGGGTGTTGGTGAATTATAACTTTGTGGTCCTATGTATTCCAACACAGGTTGAGTATATGATTTTGTATATGTTGATCCTGGCTCAGACACTACTAATGGAAGTGACGCATGTCCTCCTGTCGAAGACACTGGTGATGGTGTGCTTTGAGTCCCAATACTGCTACTGGACTGAGTGTTTGAAATACTCCCTTGAGGATCAACTTGTTGATTGGCATTGGTTGCCATTTTCTTAGTGTATCTACTCTTTGGCATTCCTTCGTTTACTGTGGCTAACTTCCCACTTCTCAATAACATACAACGAAAGTGCTTCTTCACCAAGAGAGACGAGGTTGACAAAAAGGTTTAGTTTAGTACTGGGTCCCACCAGGTGTGCCAATTTGTTTACTGTGAATTTTGGTAAACAACCTCTGGTCTATCAATCTAAACGCAAATTGATTTAACTTGCAGGATCGACCACACAAATCCTAGGACATGTGCTAAGTTTGAGAGACAAGTTTAAATTAAAGAAAATGTAAACTGAACTCCACGTTCGACAATGCTGAAAATAAAGTCTAACTGAACTCCACGTTCGACTATGGGCAATAAAGTAAAGTGAAGACTCAAAATTTCAAGTGATGCAAATAAAGGGTGCAGAAATTAAAGGCGTCGAATGAGTAAAAGCTTTGAAAGTAAAATGCAACGAGCTCCACGTTCTTGGAAAGTAAAGGCTGGGATAATAAAAGTGCTGTCGAAGGTAAAGTGCAGGAAAGTAAAAGACTTTGAAAATAAATGCAATGGATTTAAAGGAGAACTCCACGTTCTTGAAAATGAAAGACTTTGAAAAGTAAAGGCTTGAACATTAAATGCTTGAACGTAAAAATGCAGTCGAAAGTAAAACGCAGAAAGTTTAAATGGCTTTGAACATAAATTTGGCATGGAAGATAAAGTTCAAGAAACTGTAAAGGCATGGAAAGTAAATGGCTGAATCTTAAACATGCTGAAGATAAATTAGATTAATGAAGACAATGGTGTTACATTACGTACATTCTCACGAACTCGTTTCTCTACACGCGGGTACTTTGAGTTTCTTAGAGTAACTTGTACAAAAATATGAACACACCATTTACATAGAACCAACTCCTATTTATAGTGCTAGGAGATAACTACTCAGTGGTGGTTACTACTTCGAACGTGTAGATTTTGGCGCCTTCTCCTTGATCTCAACTGTTCCCACGTTCACAACTGCTCTTATTTAAATTTCAAATATTGGAAATTCCCTCCAATCTTAATATAACCACTGCAGCGCTACATTCTCATGGTCGAAGAACCCTTTCAACACTTAGCCATTTTTTAAGGTTTCTCCACATTTATTCGACTCAGGCCTCTCAAAAAGTTAGGTCGAAGCCTTCTTTACATTAAAAATAATTTTTTAACATTAAAATAGCTTTGATTTTGTCTAGCGTCGAAATTGAGGGTTAACACCACGACAACCTGGTAACGACATAGATGTTTATCTAAGTCCATTAATTGATGATTTACGTCTCTTGTGGGGTGAAGGCGTTGAAGTTGATGATTCATATTTTGGGTAAAAGTTTAAGATGCGTCCAATGTTATTTTGCACAATCAGCGACTTTCCTGCTTACAGTAACTTGGCTGGATATAGTGTCAAAGGACATAGAGCGTGTCCTATATGTGAAGATGATACTTGTTATCACCAACTTAAGTTTGGAAAAAATACCGTTTACCTTAGGCATCGAAAATTTCTAAAACCCGGCCATCCTTATCGTAGATTGCGGAAGGATTTTAATGAAGATCAAGAGTTTGATGAGGCTCCTGAACCTTTAACCGGGGATGAAGTTTATCAACGGCAGGAACACATTAATGTTGTCTTTGGGAAGAGAGAAAAAGAAAAATGGGCGGCTGCAAAAAATATATGGAAAAAGAGGTCCATATTCTTTGATCTTCCATATTGATCAAGTCTTGATGTTTGACATTGTCTTTGTAACGCCCCAAAATAATTATAATATTTATTTATTAAATTAATATGATTATGCGGTGTTTTGGTGCTTTACGATGACCTTGTGACGTTGATGGAGTATGTGATTTGTGGGGTATCCTTGGGTTAATGGAACTTTGAGGCCTTAGATTTAATAGATTAATTAGATTATTTTATTAATAATAGTATTGAAATAATTTGAATAATTAAAATATTATTTAGATTATTATTATTATTATTATTATTATTATTGTTAATTAAATAATTAAGAGACCATTAAGGGTAATACGGTAATGTGGAGGGGATTAGTGGAGGACGGCATGGTAAACAGAGATTAAGGCCCAAAACCCTTAGGTTTAACAAAAGAGAAAAGTAGGGATTTGGAGATCAGAATTTTGGCAACCCTAAGGAGATTAGAGAGCTGAGGAAAGGAGGCTAGATTGAGGAATCAACCGTAGGAACCCAGAAAGCGAAGAATCGTTGCTGAAATTTCGAGGTATGGGGGGTAATTCGGGTTAATATGTTTGATATGGGTTTAAGGTAGAGATAATTGTGTGTTTTCATGTCTGATGATTATATGCTGGTTTGTGATGAAATTCGTGCATGTATGTATATGATTTTCTGTGATGACATTTCTTGTGATTTGCTGCCAATGATGTTGAATCTGTGTAGTTGATGCTGTGATGAACTTTTAAGTAATCAGATCTGTAAATCGAACCTAATAATAACTAAATTCGGACTTAGTAATTAGGAATAATTGATGTAGATGATGAAGTAAGATGAGTAAAACAGATATGGGATGAATCAAAATTGATTTGAGGCTGTTTCTGATGGATCGAAGGTGCTGGGAAGAGGGACTTTCCGTTCAGATGCAAAATCTGAGTTTTTGGAGGTATCTGGTGATACGCGTAAGGGGGAAGGCATTACGTGTAAGCGGAGAGGCAATACGCGTAACATATAGCAATACGCGTATTGGAGACTGAGGAAAAAGGGGGATACGCGTATTGAAGAGGGCATTACGTGTATGGGATTGGGAAAAATTTGCCTTACGCGTATGGGCTAGCCATTACGCTAAGGGGAGATCTGAAGGAGAATTGAGAGGGATGACGTCTCTGCTGATACGCGTAGGCGTGAAATTTGGGCCATACGCGTATCAGGGTAGTCCATACGCGTATGGACAGTGGTGGGTGCATATTTTCCCGTTCTTGCGATTTCTGCCCTGATTTCGCTCGTGATGTGATTCCTTTGAGACGTATGACTAAGATGAGATAATATGACACTAGAAATCTAGTAATGACGATGAATACAATAATAATCAGGAATTTTAATGTGACGATTATAACATGAGGAATTGTGAGATCTAGTGACAAATCGTGACTAGTAAGAAGGATGCTTGGAGATTAGAATAGGACGAATTGTGATAAATGTGAAGTGACGTTGTTTTATGATGAATTAATTAGTGATCCATGAGTGATGCGATAACATGGTGATTTATGACGACTTTGTGATGTATGTTAATAATATGTGACCATGATGATTATGATGATTTGTGATGTATGTTGATAATAGGTGACCATGATGATTTATGATGATTTGTGATGTGTGTTGATAATATGTGACCATGATGATTGTGATGATTTGTGATGTGTGTTGATAATATGTGACCATGATGATTTATGATGATTTGTGATGTATGTGACCATGACGATTTATAATGAATTATGATGCTTGATTGGAATTGTGACGATGATTTGATTTACGATGATGATGGTTTGTGAATGATGATGCAATTGACGAATTTGTGACGATGATGATTATGACGTTTGCATCATGTATTCATAGCATTGTGGGACTTCGGTCAATTTTGGTGGCTTCAATCCCATTGTGTGGCTTGAAGTGTTTTATGACGTTCTCTGGTTCTTGTGTAGAATCGATCCTATTGGTGGGGATCTTTGGAGGGTGATGGCCCAGTGTCCATCGACTATGACGATGTTGGTACCACATGCATGAGTCTGTTGTTGCATTTCATACTATGTGGCATTGTAGGAGATTGTTGTGATTGATGTATTATGATGTTATTAATGATTTGATGTTGTTGTTGTTGTGTTGTGCCTTATCTTTCACCTATATCTAATGTATTGATTTCGTGATTACTCACCCTGCCTGTTCGAATGTTGACTCCACATGGGTAACGTGCAGGTGATCAGGATTAGCTTTTGGCGCGTGAAGAGCTTACTTGAAGTGCTTTTGGTTATTTTTGGTCGAGTAGAGGGTCTTGCTCTGATATGTAACATCGGGTCGGGAAGTTGAGTCGAACCGTAGTGTTCTTGTATTTGATGATATTATGTTGTATTGAGTTTATTTAAAAATCTTGAGTTATAAATTATAATTAAGTTTTGTGAAGTTTTCCACTGCGAAGTATTTGATCAATTATGATGTTGTTTTTCGAAATGTGACGCCCTTGTGGGACTTTTACTCTGATAAAATGGTGTTTTTATTCGTGATGTTTGTTGGGTAGAAAAAGGGTGTTACATTAGTGGTATCAGAGCAAGTCGGTCCGTCCAGTCAGGTTGTATAATGTTGTTTGTTTCCCTAGTGTGCGACATGTGTATGAAAACATTATCGATGCTTATTTTGTTTTCCATTTGCAAGTTGGGAATAAAACAAGTGGGGGAGAAGATGGTGCTTCTCCAAGGTGTTTCGAGTGTATAGCGATGGCTAAGTGTGGTGTTGGACGGTGCGATAGTTTGGTAAAGATCATTTATACTGCCTCGTGATAGTCAGTTGTTATTGACAAATTGAGGAACTGATCACCCTTAATCTCTTGTTGATAATAGACGGGATCATGTTGGATGGGATAGACGTGTCTTGCAAGCTTAAGTGGGGTGCACGGTGAATTGTTTGGAGTTAAGCCAAATGCTTATGGGTTGTTTTGATGAGTCCATGCAAGTTATTATGTTTGAAGATGAGGCGAATTTAAGTTTCTTGCCTGTCGGTTAAGTGGGAACGTCTTGAGGAGAACAATCAGGTATTGTTGATGTCTGCTTTTTGAGGGATATAGAACAGTGTGATGGCTAGTGATATGCCAGTGGTGTGTAATTCCTGATGTTCACCTGAATCTAAATTCGACGAGGGTGAAGAGTTGTTTGTTCTGTTAAGCAATTGAATCTGTGGAAAATGGTGCAAAGGTGTTTATGATGTTGGATTCCTTAAAGCTTAAGAGGATGTGGTGGCTGTAACACCCCACTTTCCCATTTTATAAAATATAAGAATATTACAGATAAAATCAGAGTTTTCAACTTTTACAAGTAGGATGCTACACCAATAAAATCAACATCAAAACTCCTTTTCATTAAATGAAATAAAACAGCGGAATAATCATTTCATAAGTTCACGACACACTTGCCAAAATACTCCAAAACTCCACATAAACTCGTGGTCCTCAAAATATTGAATTTAAAATAGATACGTAACAAAATTCAATACAAAATAACAATTAATAAAATCCCCAAAATTCCCGTGTTACGTATCAGAGCGACTCCTACGACTCGAACAGGCAACACGCACTCCAAGCAACTCAAGTACCTGGATTATCTGTACTTCCGAAGAAGCACAGACACAACAACAACAAAGGGGTGAGAACTACATTCAATAATAAACGGCTAAAATAACACATGATAAGAGTAGTTACTCACACCCAATCATACAATCACATAATCACGACCTACTTGCCACTCTCAACCATAATTCAATCAACATATAATAATAATGCAATGCGACTCAACAACAGACACAATGCATGTGGTACCAAAATCACCATGGTTCATTCAATCGAACCCGAACAAAGGGTCGTGCCAATCCTCCTTTTGGCCCTCTCATACGCGTATTGACCATAGCCGTACGCGTATTGCCTTACCTGATACGCGTATGGCCAGATCTATTACGCAAATGCAATTTCCCCACACCAGTCAGGGTTCTGCTACGGGATCCTCACTTTTCTACTCCAATTCAGTCCTAAACTTGCTTCTACATCAATTTTAGGCCCTATCATTCATCTTACATCTTTCACCTATCATTACTAGTCCAAATTACAGGTCTTAGGTCTAATTTCGTTCTCTCAACCTGCACACAAAAAACCAGTTCTGCAACATACACGTTCATACAGTAGCAACAACATCAAAATGTCACACAATTCATGACAGAAAAAATCGATTCATGCAATGTTCATCATGATTTCAACCATACAACAACAGATTCATAACACAGAATATATTCATACGAATTCCTACGGGGTTAAGGACTCCCCACTACCCTCTCATGTTATTACCATCCATATTGAAATATATTCTCCCCTCTTACCTCGAAATTACTCAGAAAATTCCCGCGAAAATTGATGAACATGGGTGCCCTAGCTCTCCCTTGTTCTTCCCTTCTCCTTAGCCTTTCTCGTTCTCTCCAAAATTCTGATTATGGTTAACCCCTCACTAATTCTCACTAAACCAGCTTAATGACTAAACTGCCCCTCCTATTTTCTATCAGCCCATTATCTAATTAATTAAATTAGATTTTAATTTAAAATAATAATAATATTAATAATAATAAGGATAATAATAATAATAATAATACTAATAAAAATACGTTTCATATTACCATTAATGGACACACCCCCACCTTATCACTATTAACATTACCCCTTCGCATTCTGACACCCCCTAAACAAGGCCAAACAATTGAAAATAATACACGACGATTAAATAATTTAAATTGGGGTGTTACAACTCTCCCCCACTTAAATTATTTTCGTCCTCGAAAATGTACCTGATGGAAATAGCCCCGGATATGACTCTTGCATCCTGCTCTCTAGCTCCCAGGTCACACTTCCTCCAGCAGCTCCTCCCCAAGCTACTCTCACCAAAGGAATCTCCTTTCCCCTGAGTTGCTTCATCTTGCGATCCTCGATCCTTATCGGCATCGCCTCCACAGTAAAATTATCTCTAATCTGCACCTCATCCCTCTGGATAACATGAGATGGATCAGATACATACTTCCGAAGTTGCGACACATGAAACACGTCATGCAAGTTCAAAAGTTCAGGCGGCAACGCCACCCTATACGCAACTGCACCAACTCTCTGCAAGATCTGATACGGTCCAATAAACTTATGATCCAGCTTCTTCGATTTCAATGCACGTCCAACACCGGTCATTAGGTTGACTCTCAGGAACACGAGGTCACCTTCACTGAATTCCAAGTCTTTCCTTCAATTATCATGATAACTCTTCTGTCTACTTTGAGACGTTTTCATCTTCTCCCGGATTATCTGAATTGTCTCAGTAGTCTGTTGCATGATCTCAGGTCCAAGCACCACATTCTCACCGGTCTCGTACAAACACAGATGCGTCCTACACCTCCTACCATACAAAGCTTCGAAAGGTTCCATTCCAATGCTAGAATGGTAACTATTGTTATACGTGAACTCGATTAATGGCAAATGAGTATCCCACGCATCACCCTTCTCCAACACACAGGCTCTCAGCAAATCTTCCAACGACTGAATAGTCCTCCCTGACTGACCATCAGTCTGTGGATGATAAGCTGAGCTCAACTTCAATTTAGAACCCAAAGCTTCCTGCAGACTTTTCCAAAATTCTGAAGTAAACCTCGGATCCCTATCCGATACTATGCTCTCCGGAACACCATGCACTTTACAATTACCCTGAAATAAATCTCCGCCAGCTTCGACAACGAAAAACTGATATTAATTGGTATAAAATGAGCGGATTTCGTAAGTCGATCCACCACTACCCAAATAGCATCAAAGCCTCTCGCCGTATTTGGCAAACCGGTAACAAAATCCATAGTAATACTGTCCCACTTCCATTCCGGAATTTCTAACGGTTGTATTAATCCCGAAGGCTTCTGGTGCTCTACTTTTGACTTCTGACATGTCAAACAAGCATAAACAAACTGAGCTATGTCCCTCTTCATACCGAACCACCAAAACAACTTCTTTAAGCCATGATACATTTTCGTAGCTCCCGGATGAATACTCAAGCTACTCCGGTGGCTCTCCTCTAAGATCGCTTTCTTTAATTCCGCATTATCCGGTACACAAATTCTACCCCGGAATCTCAACACACCAACATTATCCACTTTAAAATCACTATCAGGATCATCCCCTCCTGCAGGCATCAAGTCTACTAATTTCACATCAAGTTTCTGATTTTCCTTAATTACATCCAAAAAGTCATTATTCACCTTCAGCATACCCAGCCTAACACTCTCCGGGGTAGTTTCACAAACCATACTCAAGTCTCTGAACTGTTCAATCAACTCCATTTCTTTTACCATTAATGTCGACATATGAATTGTCTTCCGGCTTAACGCATCTGCTACAACATTAGCTTTTCCCGGATGGTAACTCAGATTAAAATCATAGTCTTTCAGAAATTCCAACCATCTTCTCTGCCTCATATTTAATTCCTTCTGATCAAACAAATACTTCAGACTTTTGTGATCGCTGAATACTTCAAATCTTGATCCATACAAATAATGTCTCCAGATTTTCAACACACAAACCACTGCAGCTAATTCAAGATCATGAGTAGGATAGTTCCTCTCATGCACCCTCAATTTCTGCGAAGCATATGCCACCACCTTGCCATCTTGCATCAACACTCCGCCTAATCCCATCTTAGATGCATCACAATACACCACAAAAGGTTCACTTAGACTTGGTAGAATTAACACTAGCGCGAAAGTCAATTTCTTCTTCAGTTCCTTAAAACTTTCCTCACAAGCCGCATCCCAAACGAAAGCTTGGTTCTTTCTAGTTAACTGAGTCAATGGTAACGCCAAATTAGAAAACCCTTCAATAAATCTCCTGTAGTAACCTGCCAAACCCAAAAAGCTTCTAATTTCCGTGGTTGTCTTCGAAGCTTCCCACTGAAGTACTGCACTTACTTTAGATGGATCCACCGCTATACCATCGCCAGAAATAACATGTCCCAAGAAACTCATAGTCTTCAACCAGAATTCACATTTCGAGAATTTTGCAAACAATTTATTATCCTTTAACACCTGCAATGCAATCCTCAAGTGCCCTACATGATCTTCGTCAGACTTAGAATAAATCAATATATCATCAATGAACACTACAATAATTTGATCCGGATAAGAGTGGAAGATACGAATCATATACTCCATAAACACACCCGGCGCATTAGACACTCCAAAAGGCATTACTGCATATTCGTAATGTCCGTAGCGAGTCCTGAACGCCGTCTTATGAATATCACCTTCGTTTACTCTAATCTGATGGTACCCGACCTCAAATCAATTTTTTTGAAAACACGAGCTCCCACAAGCTGATCCATTAGGTCATCAATCCTCGGAAGTGGATACTTATTCTTAATGGTCACTTTATTCAACTGACGGTAATCAATGCACAGACGCATACTACCATCCTTCTTTTTCACCAATAACACTGGAGCTGCCCACGGCGACACACTCGGTCTAATAAACTTCTTATCGAGCAATTCTCCAATATGAGATTTCAACTCTGCCAATTCTGATGCAGACATCCAGTATGGTGCCATATATATAGGTCTAGTACCAGGAACAAGATCAATGGTAAACTCAACTTCCCTTGTTGGAGGCAATTCAGTAATATCATCTGGAAATACTTCGGGAAACTCATTCACCACTGGTAATTCATTAACTGAAGTCTTGCTTTCAACAGATAACGAGGCAAACACTGCAAACATCTTCGCTTCATCCTCCAACAACGTCCTTAACTCCCTACTAGATAACGAATCTGCTAATGCTTCCTCTTCAAGAGTAAGAAACAATAACGTCTTCCTAAAGCAATCAATATAAACTCGATTGAATTCTAACCAGTTCATCCCCAAAATAACATCGAGATTATCGAGTGGCAAACAAATCAAGTCCACTCTGAAATCTCTACCAAACATAGTCAACGGACACTTCAAACACACCAAGGAAGTAACTACAGAACCAATAGACGGAGTCTCAATCGTCATCCCCTGATCTAGAGTAGACGGCACAATCCCTAGTCTCTTCACACAATCAACAGAAATAAACGAGTGGGTTGGACCCGTGTCAATGATAGCAATCAAAGGAATATCATTAATAAAACAAGTACCTTTGACGGAATGCTCCTCATCGGTGGATTGGGCTCCCACCAAGGCAAACACTTTTCCACCGGCCTAAGACTTCTTTGGCTTCTCACAGTGAGTGCTGATATGACCCTTCTCTCCACAGTTATAACAGGTAGGCATAGTGGCTTTACAATCAGCTATCACATGACCTGTCCGACCACACTTGAAACACTTCTTCACTTCATTCGAACAATTATTAGCACGGTGACCCGCGCCACCACATCTGAAACACTTGAGAGTATCAGGAACCACTCCTTCCCCTTTTGGTTTCTTTCCTGCTGCAGCTTTCTGTTTCCCCTTATCAGTTGGAGCACTGTAAGAAGTACCTCCAAACCTCTACTTACCCTTTTTCTCATTCACAGCTTTGTCATGAGCAATTCTGGCTCTGTTATCATTGTCATAAATTCTGCTTCTACTTACCAACTCTGGATAATTCCTTATTTTCTAACAAGCAATGCCCAGTTTGATCTCAGGACGCAGCCCATTCTCAAACTTCAAGCACTTCGAAGTTATAGCCTCTTCCGTATTGTAATAAGCACAATACTGCACCAACTCTTCAAACCGAGCAGCATACTCAGCAACAGTCATATTCCCCTATTTCAACTCCAGAAATTCAACTTCCTTTGCACTACGAATATCTTCTGGAAAGTACTTTTCCAGAAACTCAGCTTAAAACACCGTCCAAGTGATCTCAGTACTCGCAGCTTCCAACCTCTGATGACTATTGTCCCACCAGGATTCAGCCTCGCCTTCCAGCATATGAGTGTCAAACCGTACCTTCTGAGCGTCACAACATTCCATGGTCCTGAAGATTTTCTCAACAACCTTCATCCATTTCTGTGCAGCCTCTGGGTCCAAAATACCTCCCTCATATGTAGGCGGTTTATTGCTCTGAAACTGTGTTAAGTCGCGGAACTGCGCACCCCCAGCCTGATTAGTGTTCTCTACCGCTTGTGCCATGGCTTGCATAGCAGCATCATTCCTTCCTGCCATACTGTTCAATAATCAACATACAGTCAGAACACACAACTACTCCTATTCTAAGGACAGACTCTACTACAACACCTGGCCGGACGGACCGACCTGCTCTGATACCAATTGTAACACCCCACTTTCCTATTTTATAAAATATAAGAATATTACAGATAAAATCAGAGTTTTCAACTTTTACAAGTAGGATGTTACACCAATAAAATCAACATCAAAACTCCTTTTCATTAAATGAAATAAAATAGCAGAATAATCATTTCATAAGTTCACGGCACACTTGCCAAAATACTCCAAAACTCCACATAAACTCGTGGTCCTCAAAATATTGAATTTAAAAGAGATACGTAACAAAATTCAATACAAAATAACAATTAATAAAATCCCCAAAATTCCCGTGTTACGTATCAGAGCGACTCCTACGACTCAAACAGGCAACACACACTCCAAGCAACTCAAGTACCTGGATTATCTGTACTTCCGAAGAAGCACAGACACAACAACAACAAAGGGGTGAGAACTACATTCAATAATAAACGGCAAATAACAAGTGATAAGAGTAGTTACTCACACCCAATCATATAATCACATAATCACGACCTACTTGTCACTCTCAACCATAATTCAATCAACATATAATAATAATGCAATGCGACTCAACAACAGACACAATGCATGTGGTACCAAAATCACCATGGTTCATTCAATCGAACCCGGATAAATCACATACACCCCTACTTGGCAATGATTTATCCCACCACACTCCACATTGGAGTTCGAATGAATCACATACACTCCTCCTGAGCAATGATTCATCACCACTGACACACCATGAATGCATGACATCAATATGCATATAATTCATGTATAATCATAATCATACATTTCCACGATCCTCCTGATCACAATCAATACATAACACCACAGAAAACACCTCACACGACGTTAATTAGCTAATTACTAATTAATTCACCGAAATTTACAAAATCAATTATTCTTATCACTAATCCTACATTTCTCAAGGTCTGACATCAATCCCCAACCTCTCAAACCAAAGAGACCACTTCGGACGCGAAAACGGGAAAGAAATTGCGAAACGGCAAAATTCTGCATTCTCACTGGCCATACGCGTATTGCCCTGTGCCATACGCGTATTGCCAGCTCGCTCGCCAAACCATACACGTAATGCCTCTCCCTTACGCGTAATGCCCAAGCTCCATACATGTATCGTTACGCGTACGGGCAGAGGGCTGTGCCAATCCTCCTTTTGGCCCTCTCATACGCGTATTGACCATAGCCGTACGCGTATTGCCTTACCTGATACGCGTATGGCCAGATCTATTACGCAAATGCAATTTCCCCACACCAGTCTGGGTTCTGCTACGGGATCCTCACTTTTCTACTCCAATTCAGTCCTAAACTTGCTTCTACATCAATTTTAGGCCCCATCATTCATCTTACATCTTTCACCTATCATTACTAGTCCAAATTACAGGTCTTAGGTCTAATTTCGTTCTCTCAACCTGCACAAAAAAACCAGTTCTGCAACATACACGTTCATACAGCAGCAACAACATCAAAATGTCACACAATTCATGATAGAATAAATCGATTCATGCAATGTTCATCATGATTTCAACCATACAACAACAGATTCATAACACAGAATATATTTATACGAATTCCTACGGGGTTAAGGACTCCCCACTACCCTCTCATGTTATTACCACCCATATTGAAATATATTCTCCCCCCTTACCTCGAAATTACTCAGAAAATTTCCGCGAAAATTGATGAAGATGGGTGCCCTAGCTCTCCCTTGTTCTTCCCTTCTCCTTAGCCTTTCTCGTTCTCTCTCCAAAATTCTGATTATGGTTAACCCCTCACTAATTCTCACTAAACCAGCTTAATGACTAAACTGCCCCTCCTATTTTCTATCAGCCCATTATCTAATTAAATTAGATTTTAATTTATAATAATAATAATATTAATAATAATAATAATAAAGATAATAATAATAATAATATTAATAATAATAATAATAATAATAATAAAGATAATAATAATAATAATAATAATACTAATAAAAATACGTTCCATATTACCATTAATGGACACACCCCCACCTTATCACTATTAACATTACCCCTTTGCACTCAGACACCCCCTAAACAAGGCCAAACAATTGAAAATAATACACGACGATTAAATAATTTAAATTGGGGTGTTACAGTGGTGTGTGAGCTACCTTTGATGTGTGACTATTTGGAGGTGTTCCCATGAGATATTAGTGATGTACCACCGTAGTGTGGAGTGGAACTTGCTATCGACCTAGTACTTGACGTAAGCTCGGTGTCGGTGATTGCATACGAGATGTATATTTCTGAGTTAGGAGAGTCGAGGGAATAATTGGAAGAGTTGCTTGGGATGAATTTGGTTCGACCGAGTGTTTCTCTATGGGAGGCTCCTGTGTTGTATTTGAAGAAGAAAGATGGTACTATGAGACTGCGTGTGGATTATAGATAGTTGAATAAAGTGACGAACAAGAGTAAGTATCCATTTCTGAGGATTGATGATTTGATGGATCAATTGGTGGGCGCTTGTGTTTAGCAAGATTGATTTGAGGTCTGGTTATCATCAGATTCGTGTTAAGCCTGATGATATTCCGAAGACAGCTTTCTGGACGAGGTATGGTGACTATGAGTATACTGCGATGTCGATTGGTGTATCCAATGCACCTGGTGTTCTTAGAGCATATGAATCGGGTTTTTCATGAGTATTTGGATAAGTTCGTGGTGGGTTTTATTGACTATATTCTGATGTACTCTAAACTTGAAGAAGAGCATGCTAATCATTTGAGAACTGTGTTGCAAGTATTGAAGAAGAAGAAGTTGTATGCAAAGCTATCAAAGTGTGAGTTTTGGTTGAAGGAATTAAGTTCTCTTGGCCATGTGATTTCAAGTGGCGGGATTTCTGTTGATCCCTCTAAGATTGATGTTGTGTTACAGTGGGAGACTCTGAAGTCTGCTATCGAGATATGAAGTTTTCTAGGATTGGTGGGCTATTACCGCAAGTTTATCGAGGGCTTCTCTAAGTTGGCATTACCTTTGACTCAGTTGACTCGAAAGGGTCAATCATTTGTGTGGGATGTAGCTTGCGAAGAGAGTTTTGTGGAATTGAAGAAGAGGCTAACGACCGCTCCAGTGCTGATTTTGCCTAATCCGAGTGAATCTTTTGTGGTGTATTGTGATGCGTTGAAGATGGGTCTATGTGGAGTATTGATGCAGATTGGACAAGTTGTTGCTTATACTTCGAGACATTGAGGGTTCATGAAAGGAATTATCCTACGCATGACTTAGACTTAGCCGCTGTGGTGTTATGTTGGAAATTTGGAGGCTTATATGTTTGGCCCTAAATTTGAAGTGTTCGTTGATCATGCGGATTTGAAGTGCTTGTTCGATCAGAAAGAATTGAATAGGAGGCAGAGAAGGTGGTTAGAGCTATTGAAGGATTTCGATTTTGATTTGAGTTCTCATCCAGGCAAAGCAAATGTAGTGGCCGATGCATTGAGCAGAAAGTCATTGCATATGTTGATGCTTATAGCGAGAGAATTGGAATTAATCAAAAAATTTCGAGATTTGAGTTTGGTGTGTGAAGAGACTCATGACAGTGTGAAGTTAGGAATGCTGAAGCTGACAAGTGGTGTTTTGGGAGGAAATCAGAGTGGTTCGGCAAGTGGATTCGAATTTGGTGGACCAATTGACGTTAATTAACCAAGGTAACAGAGGTGAATTCCGGATTGATGAGAATAGTGTGATGAGGTTTTGAGACAGAGTGTGTGTTCTAGATGTCTCAGAGATCGAGAAAAGTATTCTATGAAGAAGGATATTGCCGAGTTTGTTTATGCATGTTTGACTTATCAGAAGTCGAAGATCGAACATCAGAAGCCGTTGGGTGTGAGGCAACCGTTGAATGTTCTAGAATGGAAATGGGATAGTATTTCCATGGATTTTGTGTCGAGATTGCCGAAGACTGAAAGATGGAATGATTCTATTTGGATGATTCTGGATAGATTAACTAAATCAGCTCATTTCTTACCGGTGAAGATTAATTATTCTATGCAGAAGCTAGCTGAGATGTATATTGAGGAAATTGTGAAGTTGCATGCGATACCGTCGAGTATTGTGTCGGATAGAGACCCTAGATTTACGTCGAGGTTTTGTAAGAGTTTGCAAGATGCTTTGGATACTAAGTTGAGGTTGAGTTCTGCCTATCGTCCGCAGACGGATGGAAGACATAGAGGGTTATCCAGTCTTTAGAGGATTTGCTAAGAGCTTGTGTGTTGGATCAAGGCGGATCATGGGATAGTCATTTGCCGTTTACAATAATAATTTTCATGCTAGTATTGGAATGGCACCCTATGAAGCTTTGTAAGGGAGACGGTGTAGGACTCCTTTGTGTTGGTATGAGTCGGGCGATAGTGTCGTAGTCGGACCCAAAATTGTGTAAGAGACGGCCGAGAGGATTAAGATGATCTAAGAAAGGATGAAAGCTTCGCAGAGTCGTCAAAAGAGCTACCATGATAAGAGGAGGAAATCACTTGAATTCCAAGAGGGAGATCACGTGTTTTTGAGGGTGACGCCAGTGGCTGGTGTGGGTCGAGCCTTGAAGTCTAGGAAGCTCACTCCCCGTTTTGTTGGTCCTTACCAAATTTTGTAGAGGGTAGGAGAGGTATCCTATCGGATTGCTTTACCACCGACGCTTGCGAATTTACACGACGTGTTCCATGTGTCTCAGTTGAGGAAGTACATTCCAGATCCGTCGCATGTGATTCAGATGGATGATGTACAAGTGAGGGATAATCTGATTGTATAAGCATTACCTGTGCGGATTGATGGTCATGAAATAAAGCAGTTGCAGGGTAAAGACATAGCTTTGGTGAAGGTGTCGTGGGGTGGACCAGCTGGCGAAAGTTGGACTTGGGAGCGTGAAGATCAGATGAAGGAGTCGTATCCGACTTTGTTTCCTTCAGGTAATTTTCGAGGGCGAAAATTCTTTAAGTGGGGGAGAGTTGTAACACCATAAAATAATTATAATATTTATTTATTAAATTAATATGATTATGCGGTGTTTTGGTGCTTTGTGATGACCTTGTGACGTTGATGGATTATGTGATTTGTGGGGTATCCTTGGGTTAAGGGAACTTTGAGGCCTTAGATTTAATAAATTAATTAGATTATTTTATTAATAATAGTATTGAAATAATTTGAATAATTAAAATATTATTTAGATTATTATTATTATTGTTAATTATATAATTAAAAGAGTATTAAGGGTAATACGGTAATGTGGAGGGGATTAGTGGAGGACAACATGGTAAACAGAGATTAAGGCTCAAAACCCTTAGGTTTAACAAAAGAGAAAAGTAGGGATTTGGAGATAAAATTTTTTGCAACCCTAAGGAGATTAGAGAGCTGAGGAAAGGAGGCTAGATTGAGGAATCAACCGTAGGAACCCGGAAAACGAAGAATCGCTGCTGGAATTTTGAGGTATGGGGGTAATCCGGGTTAATATGTTTGATATGGGTTTAAGGTACAGATAATTGTGTGTTTTCGTGTCTGATGATTATATGCTGGTTTGTGATGAAATTCGTTCATGTATGTATATGATTTTCTGTGATGACATTTCGTGTGATTTGCTGCCAATGATGTTGAATCTGTGTAGTTGATGTTGTGATGAAATTTTGAGTAATCAGATCTGTAAATTGAACTTAATAATAACTAAATTTAGACTTAGTAATTAGGAATAATTGATGTAGATGATGAAGTAAGATGAGTAAAACAGATCTGGGATGAATCGAAGTTGATTTGATGCTGTTTCTGATGGATCGAAGGTGCTGGGAAAAGGGATTTCCCGTTCAGATGCGAAATCTGAGTTTTTGGAGAGGTCTCTGGTGATACGCGTAAGGGGGAAGGCATTACGCATAAAGGGGGAGGCAATACGCGTAACATATGGCAATACACGTATTGGAGACTGAGGAAAAAGAGGGATATGCGTATTGAATAGGGCATTACGCGTATGGGATTGGGAAAAATTTTCCTTACGCGTATGGGCTAGCCATTACGCATAAGGGGAGATCTGAAGGAGAATTGAGAGGGATGACGTCTCTGCTGATACGCGTATTGAAGAGGGCAATACGCGTAAGGGTTGGTGTGCAATTTGGGTCATACACGTATCAGGGTAGTCCATACGGGTATGGGCAGTGGTGGGTGCATATTTTCCTGTTCTTGCAATTTCTACCCGGATTTCGCTCATGATGTGATTCGTTTGAGACGTATGACTAAGATGAGATAATATGACACTATAAATCTAGTAATGACGATGAATAGAATAAAAATCGGGAATTTTAATGTGATAATTATAACATGAGGAATTGTGAGATCTAGTGACAAATCGTGACTAGTAAGAAGGATGCTTGGAGATTAGAATAGGACGAATTGTGATGAATGTGAAGTGACGTAGTTTTATGATGAATTGATTGGTGATCCATGAGTGATGCGATAACATGGTGATTTATGACGACTTTGTGATGTATGTTAATAATATGTGACCATGATGATTATGATGATTTGTGATGTATGTTGATAATATGTGACCATGATGATTTGTGATGTATGTTGATAATTTGTGACCATGATGATTGTGATGATTTGTGATGTATGTTGATAATATGTGACCATGATGATTTATGATGATTTGTGATGTATGTGACCATGACGATTTATGATGAATTATGATGCTTGATTGGAATTGTGACGATGATTTGATTTACGATGATGATAGTTTGTGAATGATGATGCAATTGACAAATTTGTGACGATGATGATTATGACGTTTACATCATGCATTCATAGCATTGTGGGACTTCAGTCCATTTTGGTGGCTTCAATCCCATTGTGTGGATTGAAGTGTTTTGTGACGTGCTCCGGTTCTTGTGTAGAATCGATCCTATTGGTGGGGATCTTTAGAGGGTGATGGCCCAGTGTCCATTGACTATGACGATGTTGGTACCACATGCATGAGTCTGTTGTTGCATTTCATACTATGTGGCATTGTAGGAGATTGTTGTGATTGATGTATTATGATGTTATTAATGATTTGATGTTGTTGTTGTGCTGTGCCTTATCTTTCACCTATATCTTATGTATTGATTTTGTGATTACTCACCCTGCCTGTTCGAATGTTGCCTCCACGTGGGTAACGTGCAGATGATCAGGATTAGCTTTTGGCGCGTGAAGAGCTTACTTGAAGTGCTTTTGGTTATTTTTGGTCGAGTTGAGGGTCTTGCTCTGAAATGTAACATCGGGTCGGGAAGTTGAGTCGAACCGTAGTGTTCTTGTATTTGATGATATTATGTTGTATTGAGTTTATTTAAAAATCTTGAGTTATAAATTATAATGAATTTTTGTGAAGTTTTCCGCTGCGAAGTATTTGATCTAATTATGGTGTTGTTTGTCGAAATGTGACGCCCTTGTGGGACTTTTGCTCTGATAAAATGGTGTTTTTATTCGTGATGCTTGTTGGGTAGAAAAAGGGTGTTACAATCTTGATGTGATGCAGGTGGAAAAAAATGTGTGTGATAGTTTGATTGGCACACTTCGAAACATTCCAGGCAAGACTAAAGATAGTAAGACTTCCCGTGTTGATATGGAAAAGATGGGTATACGAAAATAGTTGGCTCCAATAGAGAAAGGAAAAAGAACTTATCTGCCTCCAGCATGTCACACTCTATCTAAAAAGGAAAAGAAAATTTTTTGCGAGTGTTTGCAAGGTATTAAAGTTCCGCAAGGTTACTCATCAAACATCAAGAAACTTGTATCAATGAAAGATCTCAAGTTAATTGGTTTAAAATCTCATGATTGTCATGTATTGATGCAACAACTTCTACCAATGGTTATCCATGGGATCCTACCAAAAATGTGAGAGTAACTATAACGAGATTGTGCTTATTCTTCAATGTCATATGTAATAAAGTTCTTGATTTCAAAAAATTAGATGAATTAGAAGATGGGGCTTCCATAATCTTGTGTCAGTTGGAGATGTGTTTTCCTCCATCATTTTTTGACATTATGGTTCACTTACTTGTTTATCTAGTCAGAGAAATCAGAATTTGTGGTCCAGTTTATTTAAGGTGGATGTATCCAATAGAGCGATATATGAAGTTCTTTAAAGGATATACAAAGAATCATCACCGACCGGAAGCTTCGATTGTTAAAAGGTACACAATAGAAGAAGTTGTTGAGTTTTGTACAAACTATTTATTGGATGCAAATTCTATAGGAATTTCAAAGTCTCGTCATGCTGTCACAGACGGAAGAGGTATTCAAGGTCTAAATGTTAAGTCAATGGCTCAGGATGTAGTTATTCAAGCATATTTCTATATATTGAATAATATAGATGAAGTTCAACCTTTCATAGATACTCACAAAAGAATTTTGAGAAAAAAATATCCCCGAATGAGTGACAAGTTGTTGTTGATAGAGCATAACAAGAAATTCATAGATTGGTTTAATAAAATGTATCCAATGATCATAGTGCATCCGAGATACTTAAATGGTTGTCGTACGAGCCAAAATTTTGTGTCATTACTTGGACTGCATACAACATTGGTCAATATACCTTTTATACAAAGCCAAAAGATGATCTTAGTACAATGCAAAATAGTGGGGTTATGGTTGAAGCTGAATCGATGTATATCTCTAGTGCGAAAGATTAGAATCTTGTATTGGCAACTACCACGTTTTATGGTGTCATTGATGAGATTTGGGAGATTGATTATGTTATTTTCAAAGTGGCTTTATTTAAATGCAAGTGGGTTCCCAATAATAATAATGGTGTACACATTGATAACTTAGGATGCACCCGGGTCGACCTTGGCAAGGCATCTTTTATGACTGAACCATTCATCATGGCTTCTCAAGCAAAACAAGTTTTCTATGTTACCGACCCATCAAACATATCGGGGAAATGGTCAATCGTTCTCCAAGGAAAACACATTCCTCTTAGTGATGAAAGTCTTGATATTCCGTCCACACCTTCTTACACAACACAAGTTCCTACCTCATATGATCAAGTTGATGGAGATCTCGTGCATGTTATTCAAATTGATCATGAAGAAGGCATATGGAAAAATTAACAAGTACTTAATTTATTCTTTAATCATAATATATTAATTGTATGTTATAGTTTCTAAGTATTTTTAATAACAAGTATAATTATTTAAAATCATAGGTCTTTAGAGTCAAGACACCAAGAGACAAGAAACCAAAACACCAAGTTACAATTATGTGATGTTATGTAATGTGTAAACTATAGGTTGTTTGTTTTGATAAATTGTAGGAAGTTTGTTCTGATACAATTATGTGATATTATGAATATGATACAATTATGTGATATTATGAATATGATACAATTAATATTATTGTGATAATTTTATAAAAAATGTGAGTTGTATTTTCTGTTGTGATATGGTGAACAATAATACAGGTTAAAATATGGGATTATATATAAAAGCAGGATGATATTTGTTAATCCTGTAGAAAATATAACAACAGTTATACATCATAACAGTTATAATATCTCGCGCGCTGTCCAGAAAAAAATAAATATCAAAACGGCTCAGCTAGGAATCGAACCTGGGACCATTAATTTTATCACAATGGTCCTTTGGAAAACCCGTTGTGATAGGGTGCACGCTTTCTAGTTTATTACAACAGTTTCTTGGCCGTCATAGTAAGTATCATATATACAACGACACTCTACATAATAATGCATGCGCCCACGTGATTATATATCTTTCCCCACCATTGTTAAATGGATTTTCCGTAGTAGTGCTCACACGCCTATCACCCTAATATTTTGGGTGAATATGTGGTGTGCCTCTCATAAGGCATGTTGCTCATAGAAAAAAGCCCCAAGGAATGTAAAAATGTTCTCTCGTATTGAACCCCCAAATTAATGACCCCAACATACCTCACATTCTCAATACTCACGGTCATTCATTGATCGAGGATACATTATGTGACATTTTAAAAAATACTCTTGGTCATCCATTGAACGAAGTCTTTTTCCCTTTTTTAAGCAATTTTATGGGACTTATTTTGCGAGGATTTTAATTTGCTACCGTACATAGAATTTTAATAGGTAAATTATTTTGCGGAGGTTAATAACCCCTTTAAAATGGTTCAAAACTACTACTTAAAGCAAATTTTGGACTGTAGCAGTTTAAAACCACCACAAAATGGCTTAAAAACGAAAAAAAAGGGAAAAAGACCTCGTCAAATGGATGGTCGATGGTCTTTAAAATGCCACATAATGTATCATCGACCAATGAATGGTTGAGGGTGTTGAAAAAATGGAGTACCTTGGAAATTGTTTTTAAAAGTAGGATATATTGGCCATTTTTTACAATAGTACCGCACTCAAAGCATTTTACCTTGATATCATTTAGAAGATACCGATAGAATATTAAGTAGGACAATTTCATGATTTTAAGGATCACATTAATATTTAATTTTATTTTTTAAAATGTGATTTTAAACATTGTTTGAGAGATTGAACGATAATAAAGGTAAAAGTGAAAATATATCAGAGTAGATTAAAATTTAGAAGGCATGAGTTTGACCTACGATAAACTTTTAAGTTTTTAGTTTGACATATGCCTTATTATAGATTTTTTTGTCTAATCTGACATTTTTAAAGACATGATTTGAAAGTCTCTTTAAAAACCTATTTCACATTAAAATTTTAAAAAATCTATTTTACCTATTTTTTAAATAAACAACATGATCCTTTATATTATATTTAACCTATTTTCTAATATATATATATATATATATATATATATATATATAGGCATATAAAGTTTCATAAATTTTTTTAATAACCTAAATCTGACCTATTTTATTAATTAATTTTTAAAAAAATTTAAGTCAATCTTTTTTATGAAATAGATCAGAACATAACCAACCTAAAATGGTTAGATTATAATTTCATGTAGACCGGTCTAGTCTATTACCATCTCTAAATGGAGGTAAAGTGGGTATTTTGAGAGAAGAATAAAAAAATACTTTTAAGCAGTATATATATATATATATATATATATATATATATAATATGTTGAGTAAATACAAAGCACCCTAAATAAAAAAATCTAAATTTAAATCTTGAGAAAAGACACACTCACTATGAGCACAATTCAGCGAATATGCGTACGAACGCAAAACCAAATTGTTAAATAAAAACAACTTGTAAACTAAGCAAAAAATTTAGATCTTTGTGAGACGTAAGTCAACTGACCGCCAACACGAAAAACATGTCAATCCATTGCATCGAAACACGCATCAAAACTCGAATTTAAGTTAAGCTCCATATCTAATCAAGAACCCATAAACCATAACTTGTCTAATTAAAAAGTCAAATTCCTCAGATCATAAAACCCAGGAGTGTATGAAGATCTCGCCCGCCCTTGCTCCAACCAACTAAAAAACCGCAATGACTACAAACAGAATCATCATCGAAATTCACGCTGAAATCTCAAAATCCCATTCATTAAAATCATACCATCGATTATAGTCAAATTTCTTCGCATTATGCTTCGACTAGACATATATGAGAGTTAGAGACCACTAACGCATCGTCGAAAGCTCTACAACTCTAGTGAGAGTTAAGGGTGGGGTAGCCATAGAAAGGCGTCACACCACCAAATCAGGAGGCTACATTGTTGGTTCGATCGTGATGTAGGAATGCTTTTTAAGCCATCCAAATATGTTTCAGACATAAAAACAACATTTTAATATTTTTCGCAATTTTCTATTTTCTTTGTATTTTGGATTAAAAGTCCACTAGGGTTTCTTTTTTTTTCTATTTTATTTGTGTTTTGGATTAAAATCCCATTAGGTTTTCTTTGTCTTATGTATTTAAAGACATTTGGCGTGCCCATCAGGATTATCTTTCATTATAATAAAATTTAGAGTTTTCTTCTTTCTAGTGGATTCCAACTTTATTTGACAAGTTTGTCGCTGGAAAACTTGTGTTTTGCTCTAGGTTTAGCGCTTGTTATGCCTTTCGTGTTTCTGAATGCGTCAGGTAGTATATGAGAAACGCTAATAATAACAATAATCAACAAAGATATAGTAAACAATAAGAGATTAGGGTTCCACGGTGTGGAAATAATCGTGTTGAAGATTCGAGTTCTGAAGAAGAAGAACCCTACAAAGAAGAGGTTGCTCATGGGAATCTACAAAATAACCATGAATATCGAGTGAAGGCTGATATTTCATTTTTCTATAGAACAGTGAGAATAGAGGAGTTTCTAGAACAGAAGATCGACTTCCAAACATTCTTCTACATTCTGGGCATCCCTAGTAACAAGAAAGTTAAGATGGTGATGATCAAGATGAAGAGTATCACTGCTGTCTGGTGGGATAAACTTGTTGTTCAGAGGCACAGGCAAAGAAAAAGGTTGGTCAGATCTTGGTGAAGAATTAAACAATTGATGCTGGAGCAGTTTTTACTAGAGGATTATGATAAAATTATTTATAAGAGGTATATTGAGTGTCTTTAGGGAAAGAGAATTGTAATAGAACATACAACTGAGTTCCTTCATTTTTCTGAGCGCAATGAATTGGGAGAATCAGGGAGCCTGAAAGTTGCTCAATACATCAGTGTCCTAAAGGGATCCTTGCAGGAGAATATGGGTTTATAAACTGTATGGACCGTAGCTAAGGCATCCATCCTAGCTTTGAAGGTATAATTGATGGAAAAATTCCATCGAAATTTCTCACCTTTTAGGTATTTACCCAAAATAACTTTGAATCAGTAAGCGAAAAGGAAAATAGTGCAACAACCAGGCATTCTAACCTATAGAATAAGGGGACTAGCAGCCCTAGCGGTGTCCAGCAGGGTAAAACACCAGTCCAAATGCAGAATAATCCATATATTAAACCCACTAGAGACACATGTTATCATTGTAAGGGAAGAGGTTACATATCAAATGTTTGTTCAACAAGGAGAGTCACTGTTGTTACGGAAGAAAGGGAAGAGGAAGAGGAAAGAGTAGGACATATAGTTAAGAACGATGAATATGCAGGGGTTAAGTTTGCAGAGGAAGAATCTGATGAGAGGGTAAATTTTGTGTTGCAGAGAATTTTACTAGAATCCAAAGATGAAGGGCAACACAAGAATTAGTTTAAAACACATTGTTCTATAAAAAACAAGGTGTGTAATCTGATTGTGGATCATGGAAGCATGGAGAATCCAGTATCATAGAAATTGGTATATTATTTAAAATTGTCCATAGAACCCCATGAGATTCCATACACAATCGGTTGGGTAAGCAAGGGCTCCCAAGTTCGAGTAACATTAGTCTATAGAGTTCTTATCTCCATCAGAAAGCATTATAGAGAATATTTACTTTGTGATGTTCTTGATATGGATGTTTGTCATATTTTACTTGGAAGGCCTTGGCAGTTTGATAATGATATCACTTATCGAGGAAGGGATAATGTGATAATGTTTATATGGGGAACACATAAAATTTACATGGCTCCATTTTTGCACTTTGATAAGAATCGATGAGGAAATAAGGCTTGTTTCTTGGTGATGACACAAAGTGAAAAGGAGCTTGATGAGGCTGTTAAAGAAACTGAATTTTTTTGTTAAGTGGTGAGTATAGGGATGATGAGTGTTGTAAAGGAGGAAATAACAATTCCAAAATAAGTGCTAGGGATCCTAGATAATTTCAAGGAATTGGCCGCAGATGAGCTACCAATAGATTTTCCTGCTAAGCGTAATAAACACAAGAAAGTCAAATCTTTTAATATGGGCGACAATGTGATGGTATTTCTGCGAAAGGAGAGGTTTCCAGTTGATACTTACATCAAGTTGCAGTCACACAAGTATGGCCCGTTCACAGTGACCCAAAAGATTAATGATAATGCTTATGTGGAAGCTCTCCCATATTTCATCAATATATCCAATACTTTCAATGTTGCTGACATTCATGAATATAAAAAAGATGAGGCTCTTTTTGAAATTATGTTCCTCAGGGGACTGATGTTGAACACGATGCTCCGAAACAGGTTCGACAAGATACACCAGAACCGCCATAATAATTTCTAGATGATGGAGCAAAAAAGGAAAACACAACATAGTCAATAATTTACCCAGTTAAGTGAAACTACACCTACATTTGGGGGGCTAGGTCCAATCCCAAGAAAGGAAACTTACTATTATTAGTTTAGTAAAATTAGACTTATAAGCAATAATAAACCCTATGTTGTTCAATGTCTCTTCCTAACACTACCCAATAACGTTCTATTTAGAGCCTTCTCTTAAATATGAGAACTTACTCAGTTTCTTCTCTACTACAAAACCAGTGACAGGGGAAAACAACCATTAAACCCTAGTGATCAACTTCAATCTTCACAAGATGACATAATGTTGAATATTACAACTCAACTAGACAAACATTTTATGCCAAGTTACTGAAACATAGATGTGTACATAACAATGTTGATTACAACTCAACGAGACAAACCTTATATGCCAAGTTACTGAAATATAGATGTGTACATAAAGATTCTATATTAATCCTATTAGGGCATTAGGGTGAATACATGGCATAAAACCTAACACTTTAAGATCTTCAATGGGAGAGCTTGCTTTACAATATAGGTTTGAGCTCCTTATATAGCAAAGTAACTCTGGGATTTTCTCCATGGATAATACCTTTGAATTCATCCAAAATTAATGTTGAATTTGTTGGATATTTGATTTTCTCCCTGAATATCTCCAACAAGATATGATTTGTTTTAATTCAAATTCAAATTTAAATATTCATTTAAATACGAATTAAACTCCATCCAGCTGTAAAAAAAATCATCTAATAATATTGTTACATCAATAATAATAAAATATTTAACAAATATTCTGCATAACACACTCCAAAATGCAGCATTCTGGTGCCTGTTGTATAAGGCCCATATGTCGTACCAACATGCTAGAGCATCGCGCCCAACATGTGTCCTTTCTGCAACTTTATACAACTTTAGCAAGCAAGACCAATCTTGAAGACTTTGACACTTCTCTAAGTTTTTGTTTTGCTAAAATGCAGCCAATCCAAAGGGAATAACAATATCCCCTTTTGGTAAATTGTGGCAAAACAACTCTTCAAGATAAATAACACTTCTTCCAAGTGACATCTAGTAGATTTATTGGATCTTCAGAGCATTTCAGCAGCAGCAACTTCCATGTATCAGAGTTAAGCACCAACAACAGCTGAAGTCAGAAGCATCAACATTCAGATGCTTACACACATATTCCATTCAATTGCTCCAAACCAAACAAACAATCATGCCATAATTCACATAATTAGTCATGCATGAATCTAATATCACATAGTTAGCAGGATACAATCCTACTAACTAACATATATCATTATGCAATCATTCACATACATAGTCATGCACATACAACTAGTTAGTAGTTGATATCAGAATGTGCAATTAATACTACAAACTAAGATAGATCTATTTTCACAAATACAAGGACTATGACCAAATATCCTGGCCGATGCTCAAACATGGAGCACATCATTAGTACTTCCTGAACATTCAGTATTAGACAATCACCAGGCTTATCTGCACACAACAGATACACCACTTCATCTCATTACTCCCCCTTTTGGCCATAATTTGGCAAAAGGATGGGGAGAACATCTATTTTCAAAGATTAGAATACCATCGAATCCCAAAGTAGCAGAAAATAGTAGCATAGAGTTAAAAGACACCGGTAGCTACCCAAGAGGAATACCATCATCCTTAACCTCAATCTCCTACAAGCTCAAGTATTGTCTTCAATAAGTGATCATCATTATAAGCTCTATAAGCCCATTATACACCAGTGTAAAATAAACTACTTAAACTTTATTTGCAGATTCTCCTTCTTCCATAGTTTCCTTTCTCATTATTTTATCAATAGAGGGAACCATAGTTCTATCCAGTCAATTCAAAGGGGATGATGAAAGTTTCACAAAATTTCTTCTATCATGTACCTTTCTAAATTTGTTGATCAACTTCTCATTGATAGGACTATCATCAGTAATGGTGTTCATTAGTACAACAGATTTCATGCTTTCTTTTCAATCAAGAGCTTCATCTCCTAGCTTCCTTTTAACATCAATAATTCTTTGAAGAACATATTTCCACTTTAGAAAATTTGTTTTAGGATGGAACAACACATTATCCATGTGAGCAGAGTAGACATCCACTTGAAATCTATTCTCTTCAACCTTTCTCCTTAAGGTAGACACAATGTCTTGGATCTTTTCTTTAACATTTCCCTTAGAATCCCTTGTTTGAATAAACTTTCTATCCACTTTAGACTTAACTATGGCACTTTGCTCCTCGATCAACTACATGTCACACAAGTTATATGGCCCATCCAAGTTGACATCTTTATCATTAATCATTTGGTTTTTCCAAACAACCGAGTGCAACTTCTTTCAACATATGTACCTTGAGAACCACAAGAGTAATTATTCACTTGAGAAACAGGAAAGAAAGTTACATCTTCTTCCAAGCTCAACTCAAGGTCAGACTACTTCTGATGAGCCACATGCTTTACCATGTTGTCTAACAGGACATAAAAACACATGAGAGCTCTCTCAAGACTCTCATTGTCTTTAATAATGACTTCCTCCAACAACTAAACCTACTCTTCAAACATTAAAGCTTCTCTTGACAACATCCTATCAAGGGCTAGATACTTCTACTTCAGCACAATATCCTCATAAAGGAGTGGCAAGTTACAATGATCAGCACCTTCATTGATAGGTTTAGACCTATCATGAACTTCCTTGTTCATATTGACAACATCATCAACGAGGTCATTCCCTTTATGATTCTTTTCATGAGTAGCCTCGTCATAAGACTTGGACAAGATCTTCATGGTCTTTTTTCCCATGATGACAAAAGATAAGTCTTCAACTTTCACATTCAAGTTCCTATTGAGGAAGGTACTTTGATCATCCACCTGGTTAAGTTTGTGCTTCAAGATACATGAGAGTCGGGGTCTCAAACTGATGGCTCCAAAAGTATCAACATCACATATATTCCCATCTTCTCCAACAGGTAGCAACAATTACCTTATTTATCAGTAACAACTTTCTTCATAGCAAGATCACTAGGATCAACATCTTCACTATTATGGGGAGACATATCATTTACATATTGATAGCCCTAGGGTAACAATCCATACTCCTTGTTGTTACCATCACAAACCAGCAATACACTTTCATCTTTACTTCTCATTTCTTCACCCCATGTCTCCACATCTTTTACCGTATGCTCATGATTATTAATAACATCTTCATTGGATACAATAGTATCAACCTCAACAGTTTCATGATCATCATTCTCCTTATGTATTTCAGACTGTGTCAACATGTCGTACATGATGTCCGGGACATCATTATCATCATTCTGGAATCCCATATTGAATTCCTGGGTTTCTTCGCCAAAATACATCTGAATGCAATGATGATTCTCCATAGGCCCATACATGTGAGGGAAATTAATCAAAATTCCACCAGAAGTATGAGAAACACCAATTCCTGCTTCATCAAATTCATTATCATGATTTTAGTTAATCAGAAATCTAGTCATATGACAAGGATTGGAAAAATTACTTTTCTCCTCCAATTACTTCTTCTTAGCCACTACTGGTTGTTCAATGTTGAGAGGACCTCCAGCCTAACCATCAGCCTTCCTTTCAATGACAACTCCTTGCATGAGTTTGATATATCCCATAAGTGGTAATTCTTGTTCAATCTTGACTTTTGGTAATCCCTTGACATTATCTTCGAATATGATATCCTTCATGCTTTTAACCTTGGATGAGGGCTGAGAAATCCACATATAACAGTTGTCTTTAGATCTTGAGCCATTCATTAATACAACTTGATTCTTTCTAGAGACAATACATTCTGACTTGTTGTAGCTAACATCCAGACCTTGATCTCATAATTGACTTATGCTGATCAAGTTAGCATTTAATTCTTCTATTGGTAGTACACCGTCAAGACATGGTAAATTTGGACTCACCCCCTTGATTATTCCTCTAGTTCTATCTCCAAATGTCATATAAGTATTAGAATATGGCTTTAACTCTTCAATATAGCTTTTTTCACCAGTCATGTGTTGTGAATATCCACTATCAAAATACAAATCCTTTATAGAAGAAACTCTAAGAGGAACATGAGCAAAGAGACATTTGAATGTTTCATTGGGTTTCCACACTTTCTTAGCTTGACTTTTCTTCCCTTTCTTTTCTTTGGACCTTGGCTGACTATAATATTGAGGATATCCATAAAAGTTATAGCAAAAAGGTCTTATATGACCGCATATACCACAGTGGTGACATCTCTTTGTAAAGTTCTTGTAATCTCTATGTTAAGGGTGCACATGTCGAGCACAATGCTGAGACATGTGGTCCAACATCTGAAACTCACTCTTCTTCTTAGTGGAGAATTTGACCTTTTTGTTTATGGAACTATAATCAAACCCTATAGCCTTCTTCTCCCCAATCTCCAATATCTCATCTAACATATCAAAACCACTATTCAACATAAAAACAAATTTTGTCAAGTTGTCAAGTTTGGAGTTTAACAATGTGACTTCTTATTCCAGTCTTGCAATGGTTGAACCAAGCTTCTCCTTTTCTAAGAGTAAAGCACTTATGATCTTCTTTTGTTTTTCTTCTCTCAAGCAAAATCTTTTACTGACATCTCTTTATCACTAAACTCACTGCAATAGTCGTAATTCTCAGTAAAAGCCATCACTTTATTAGTTGTTTCATCATTAGACTCAAACCAAGTGATTGACAATTCCTTTTTCAGTTTCTTTATAAAAGTGGGACATTCAGGTATAGTATGGCCAAGCCCTTCACATTCATAACATTGAGCTTCTTTTCCTTTGTTATGTTTGAAATCATCTTTGCTCTTGTTTAGTGGACTGATTTTGACCTCTTGTCTGATACATTTGTCTTCCATTTTTGTACAGCTTTTTCAAATCAGCATTGAATTTTCTTCCAATAAGGGCTATAGGCTCTGAAAAGCTTTCTCCACCTTGATCTTCATCCTCTTTAGTGTTGCACACAAAAGCTATGCTTTTTTTCTTCTTTTTCAGATTTATCATTCAAGGCAATCTCAAAGGTTTGTAGGGAACCAATGAGTTTATCAACCTTTATACTGCTTAGGTTCTGAGCTTCTTCAATAGCAGTTACTTTCATATCAAACCTTTTAGGAAATGAATTGAGAATTTTTCTGGCAAGCTTTTCTTCAAACATATTTTCCCCTAAGGCAAAAAAGGTGTTGACAATATCACACAATCTGATGTTGAACTCACAAATAGATTCTTCTTCATTCATCCTCAGGTTCTCAAACTTGGTGGTAAGGTGTTGCAGCCCTGACATACGAATTTTGGATGTTCCTTCATGAGTATTATTGAGAATCTCCCAAGCTTTTTTAGCTTTTGAACAAATGTTGATCAGTCTGAACATGTTCTTGTCCACACCATTAAAAATAGCATTTAAAGCCTTGAAGTTCCCAAGAGCTTCATTATCTTCAGCATCATTCAAATTTGCTTCTAATTTAAGTCTGGTTGTGCCATCTTCAGCAGTGATTATTGGATGTTTCAATCCTTTTAACAGAGTTCCCATGTTTTGCTTCCTAAGGATTTAAGAAAAGAAACCATCACCACCTTCCAATAATCATAATTTGTTCCATATAAAAAATGTGGTTTGTTGATTTATCCTCCATCTTTCTTTTTCTCTATTTGAGCAGAACTTATCTTCACTAGAGATCAACAACGGGCTATGGTGCCTGCTCTAATGCCAATTGAAATTATGTTCCTCAAGGGACTGATTTGGAACATGATACTCCCCCAACATGTTTGACAAGATACACCAGAACCACTATAATAACAATTTCTAGATGATGGAGTAAAAAAGCAACAAACAACATATTCGGGGGGATGAGGGGGCTGAATCCACAACCCAAGAAAGAAAATTTACTATTAGTAGCTTAGTAAAATTAGACTTACAAGCAAAAACAAACCCTGTGTTATTCAATGTCTCTTCCTAACACTGCCCAATGACTTTCTATTTAAAGCCTCCTCCTAAATATGAAAACCTACTCACTTTCTTCTTTGCCACAAAACTAGTGACAAGGGCAAACAACCACTAAACCCTGTAGCGAGCGATTTTAGACGCGGTTCTTAAGCGCTGTCGTTCTTTGGGGTTTACTACATGTCGATTCATTTTTTATCCTATTGTGAGCTGACTAAGGAAGGGAAATAGATGTCTCCAATTAACCCTGCTTGCATACTGAGTTTAAACAGCAGTCTATTAGGTTACAGATGCTATATGGTAATGGGGCCTTTCTTTCTTCTTACTTTATTAAGGTGGAAAATTGGGACTATTCATGGGGAATTTGTCAGATTGGGTGGAGATAGGGGACTTTAGGTTTTTTGATTAGTGTGCTCACTAATATTTTTCTTTCAATCTTATGCCTACGTATTCCCGTTTACCGAAACAGGGAAATCAGAGCGTTCGTAGTTCCTCCTATTCTATGGGAGGAAATGGGTGTTTTGGTGTCTTGTTCAAAGCCCAAGACGTGAAGCGAAAGGTGATCTATATCTTGTTCATAGATGTGAAGCTGAAGGTGGTTTGTATCTTGTTCAAAGCCCAAGATGTGAAGCTGAAGGGTCTATTTGTATCTTGTTCGAAGCCCAAGATGTGAAGCTAAAAGGTGTTGTCTTTAGAGAGAATTTGTCATCTCTAAAGAGGGCTTGTTTGTCACAACTGTTTATAAAGGAGAATTACTTTAACCGGGATACGTGAATCCGGCAATGTCATAATTTCCTTTATAGGGGAGTTCCAACCTGAAGGAGAAGACTTTAACTCAGTGTAGAGCAATGCTATCTTTCCTTAGGAATTTTTCATGCTAAAAGAGGGACAGTGACATGGATGTAAATAATCCAGAGGGTTGCCGCTTACAGCGATTAGATGAAGGGGAAGGAGTTGCTGATGTTTGTATGCTGTGAACGAGGCACAACTTTGAAGCTAAAAGGTTGATTGGCTCAACCTGGGTTTTCCTTATACAAAGCCTAAGAGGAGGCTAATGGCCCAACAAGAGGGGGTTTTTATGTGTCTCGTACGAAGCCTAAGAGAGAGGCTAAAAGGGTTGACTCAACAAGAGAATCTTTTATACTCAACAAGAGAGTGTTTTTGTATCTCGTACGAAGCCCGAGATGGAGGCTAAAGGTTTGACTCAACAAGAGAATGCTTTATACTCAACAAGAGAGTGATTTTATATCTCGTACGAAGCCCGAGATGGAGGCTAAAAGGTGATTGACTCAATAAGAGAGTCTTTTATACTCAACAAGAGAGTGTTTTTATATCTCGTACGAAGCCCGAGATGGAGGCAAAAAGGGAGATTGGCTCAACAAGAGAGCCTTTTATACTCAACAAGAGAGTGTTTTGGTATCTCGTACGAAGCCCGAGATGGAGGCTAAAAGTTTTGACTCAACAAGAGAGTCTTTGTATCTCGTACGAAACCCGAGATGGAGGCTAAAGGTTTTGACTCAACAAGAGAGTCTTTGTATCTCGTACGAAGCCCGAGATGGAGGCTAAAGGGTTCTGTTTCAGTTGAGTGACAAGTCCAGTATGTTGGTTCAACGAGAAAATCAGTTCTTTATATGAGTAACACTGTACTCATGCATTTGATCCGAGGATCGGGATTATTTCCTGTTCTCTAAGGAAACGGGGAATCCAAAGGGTATTTGAGATTGTCCAAGTCTGCGGGTGTCTTCCTATTTTTGAAAGGGACTTGAGAATGTCTTTGAGACTCAAGGAAATTAGACTGTCCAAGTCTAGAGTTTTATCTTTTGTACTATGCTTAAAGAAACAGTTGTAGTACGTTCACGGTAGAAAGATCTAGACTCTTTGAAAGACTGTTCTATTAAGATGACTAATTTCTGTTCCTATACCTCTAGGAGGTCGTCGGGACAATTTGTACGAAGCCCAAGAGGAGGCTGGAAACTTTTAAAAAGCCGAGGGACAATTTGTACGAAGCCCAAGAGGAGGCTATCATTCCCGGAGGAAGAAATCATTTATACGAAGCCTAATAGGAGGCTGTGAATACTTCTAAGAAGCCGACGGGCCCTTGTACAACGCCCAAGAGGAGGCGGGGATGCTTTTAAGAAGCCTGTGGGTCCCCAAACCCCGAGAAGTTCAAGACAGGCTATTCACAAAGAATAGATCAAGCCAGGAAAGTTAGAGAATTTGGAAGAAACTCAAGGGATACAATGCACGGAGAAGAGATCATCTCTGGGGCGTAGAGTTTCTTGACAATTCCTGAGGAGGAAAGCCGAAGAGAAGACTGTATCTGGTGCTCTTATGGGGGATCTAGTATTGTCTATTTCTAAGAATGATCAATAGGGCTTAGTGCTAGACGTAGTTATCGGGGAAACTCTAAATATCTATACTATTATTACACAGTTGATATGAGTTTATGAAAGAAGACTTACAGCGAAACAGCCCCACAATACAGTTATATGTATATGAAAGCGGTAAATGAAAGCATATAAACACTTACTCGGTTGTAGAGCTTCCATGCTGTTTGGTTAGTTGTTCAACAAAGAAAGATTGAAAACAACATTATATACAAAATCAAAGGAGAAAGTGCTTTGAAAATATGTTGGGGCTTACAGCTCAAGGAGAGGCCCAAGGTTTTATCAGTGATCGCACTGTGATATGAGTTTGTACAGTGGGACTTATACAAGTGACTGAGGCCCAAAAAGTTTTCTGTACAAGAGGAATGGGTCTTACACTCTCTCAAGAGGCCCAAAAAAATGATTTAGAGAAAAGAAGCGGGTCTTACTACTCGAGGGTAGGCCTAGATGATTTTGTTTAAAAATGGCGATTGCACCGAGGTTTTGGAAACACCGTGGGACTTATACAAGTGATTGAGGCCCAAAATTTTGGTATTTACAAAGGAATTGGGTCTTACACTCTACTAGAGGCCCAAAGGTTTAAAAATGAAAAGAAATGGGACTTATAGCTCAAGGAGAAGCCCAATGGTCTTTTTTCTTAAAAGGCGACGATCGCGCCGAACTTTGTAAATGTATGAGGGACTTATACAATATCTGAGGCCCAAAATATTTTATTTACAAAAGGGGTGGGACTTACACTCTATTAGAGGCACAAAGTGTATTTTAGGAAAAGAAATGGGGCTTACAACACGAGGGGAGGCCCAGATGATTTTCAGTTTGAAAATAGCGATTGCGCTGAGATTTTTAACGTATAGGGACTTATACAATAATTGAGGCCCAAAATATTTTTGTACAAAAAGGGTTGGGTCTTACACTCTATTAGAGGCCCAAAGTGCATTTTAGGAAAAAAAAATGGGGCTTACAACACGAGGGGAGGCCCAGATGATTTTCAGTTTGAAAATGGCGATTGCGCCGAGATTTTTAACGTATCGGGACTTATACAATAACTGAGGTCCAAAATATTTTTGTACAAAAAGGGTTGGGTCTTACACTCTATTAGAGGTCCAAAGTGTTTTTGAAAAAAGATTTGTTAGGGTGAAAATCAAAGAAACCCCAATTTCATTTTTTAAAGGCATTTTTCAAAGAAAAATCAAGTAAAAAAATGATAAAAATATCAAATAAAATCATTAATCATGTTATAAACAGTGATTAAGGTTTATGAAAAAGTATTTTATCCACATGAATATTTAAAATCATTTTAGTTTTAAAAATCAAGAAAAAGAAATCATTTTAAAAGCATTTAAAACAATATTTTTGAATATATTAAAAATATATCAAATAATAATTTTTTTTTGTGATTTTTTGTGGATTAAAATATTATGGAGTATGAATAAAAAGTTTGTAAAACAGAATTGGAAAATGATGATTTTTGCTATGTAAAAGAATTGATTGAGTTTTGAAGATAAACTAAGAAAAAGAGGAAAGATGTCACAACATCACATTCGACATCTTTCATGAGTTTTGAAGATAATAGAAAAAGGGAAGATGTCACAACATCACATTCGACATCTTAAAAAACCAGAACTGCACCTTGGTTTTCAACATCTTTGCTATCAAACTTCAAACATTCATAACTCTCTCAATTTTCAACGAAATTAAAATCCGTAAAAACCTATCTTAACCGATTTTTCGCAAGGAATCCATTGGTATTACTCATGCACACTGAAACTGAATGTACAGAACAGACAAAGTAAAAAACCAAAACTGCATGTTTAGTTCTAGACGTATTTTCTCGTCAAACTTCCAACACACATAACTCTCTTAATTTTTAACGAAATTAAAATCCGTAAGAACCTATCTTGACCGATTTTTCGCAAGGAATCCAATGGTATTACTCATACATACTGAAACTAAATGCACAGAACGCACAAAGTAAAAAACCAGAACTGCATGTTTAGTTCTAGACGTATTTTCTCGTCAAACTTCCAACACGCATAACTCTCTCAATTTTTAACGAAATTAAAATCCGTAAGAACCTATCTTGACCGATTTTTCACATGGAATCCAATGGTATTACTCATACATACTGAAACTGAATGTATAGAACGCACAAAGTAAAAAACCAGATCTGCACCTTAAGTTTAAAACAACATAAACTCCACATATAAACATGTTAAAGTGCAAACAGTAGGAGGATCATAACATACACATTAAGGACTACATTTTTGCTTCAAGAATTGTTCAATATGATGCATGTATGTGGACATCAAAGGAAAGCATGATTCAAAGAATTCAAGTTGTGAATTTTACCTCTTTTTTGGAGATTTTGTGCAACCTACCAAGTGCTTTGTTCCAGAAATGATTTGATGCTTTGGACACCCTCAAATGACCTCTTAGAAGCTTTTATGATGGTTGGAATCAGCTGGAACCTGCAAAAACACAAACTGGCCCTTTCTTGCAAAAGGGGTTAAATTGGCCAAAATAGCAACTCTCTCAAATGGTGTTCCAGATGTGTGGCACCATTTGGGATAGTTCAAGGATGATATTTGGAGTGTGTTTGAGGTTTTATCTGGTTTGGAAAGTGACTGAATCAAGACATGGCTTGAAAAATGCAAAAAAGTCCAATTTTGAGGTTTTGATAGGTGACTTTGTGATGTTGGTGTTATAGGTCACTTGTGAGAGTTTGGATCACCTACATATGATGTTTATGAGGTGTTAGGATCATGAGCTGTGATGGAAATGCTCTCTAACTCAAAAACTCAGAATTACCTTACTAAAGAAGGCATTTTGGAGTGAAAGAAGTGATTTTGAGGAAAGCATCTGTTTGATGGCTTTGGTGTACTCAAACTGAGCACAAATGAGCTCTATTTATAGTAGAGCAAGTTTGTTTTACAAGCAACGGTGAATGGTGGCTGCAGCAGAGGTTTGGCAAATGTTGGCCAATGAAAATCCAAGTGTCCTCTAGCCATTGACTAGAGGTTGGGGCACAGGTTGCTGGTTCCCTAGTTGTTGGAGGAATCTTGACTGAATTCAGTTAGAGGAAGCTCAGTTCATGCCACCTCTAAGCATCCATTAAATGCTCCAAACTAAAATTGGAGTCATGTCCCTCTTTTAGGGTTTTATAGGTTTGGCATGCTACTTGTGGAATCTTGGACTTGGGAGGCTCATGGATCAGATCATCCCCCTTGGATTTGATCCTCAGATGTGTCCAAAATGATGACAAGGCTTGGAAATTCGTGTGGCACAAGAAATGTGCAAATCAGTCCTGAAACATGTCTTAAAAATCAGTTGCAGCAAGCCATGTTGTAAAATCCATAACTTCTTGCTCAAGAATGATAAATGGATGTTCCAGGACTATGGAAAGCTGAGATGACATACTTCAACTTTGATGTTTGACCCTAGACTTGGTTCAACTTGGATCATGGAGAAAAACATCCTTGAAGTTGGGACATTCTTGCTAGAAAATTATTAATGATGTCCCATGAAATGTCAGAACATTGGACATTAAGAGTTCCCAACTTTGATCACTTATATCTTTTAATCCTTATGATATTTTGAGTTAAATTGAATTGCACCTTTGATGCTTGTCCTGAATGGTGACAAAGCTTGAAAATTGTGTGGCACAAGAAAAAGTGCACAAAGCAAGCCTTCTTGTAAAGTCCATAACTTCCTACTCGAGTATGATAAATGGACGTTCTACAACTTTCTGGAAAGCTGAGATGACGTACTTCAACTTTGATGTTCAAAGTTTATGAAGATAAGACTTGTAAAGTTTTCAAAATTGACCTTGAACTTGTGTGATCAAATCTGTCCTAAAAGCTGTCATGAAAATTCTGTTTTATCAATGCCTTTTGCAGAGACCATAACTTTATGCTCGAGAATGATAAATTAGCTTTCTAGGACTTTCTGGAAAGGTGAGATGACGTACTTCAACTTTCATGCCCAAGGTTTTTCTTGAATCAACTTGGATCATGGAGAAAAATATCCTTGAAGTTGGGACATTCTTGCTGGAAAAATATTAATGATGTCCTATGAAATGTCAGAACATTGGACATTAAGAATTCCCCACTTTGATCACTTATATCTTTTAATCCTTATGATATTTTGAGTTGATTCCTTCTACAATGTTGAAGTATCAAATGCCCTCTTTAAAAGTAGCTCTTACGCAAAATCAATGGATGCTTGGATCAATAGTTACAACCTTGAAAAGTTGTGCACTTGAACATGATTTTAACTTAGAAAAAATTTATAAGTTTCTTTCAATTTGATCAATTTTGAAATTTTGCATGATTTCTTTATTTAAATTTGATCAAATTAAATCATCCATCATATTTTCTTGAGTAATGGCTTGTGAAGCTCAAAGTTGACCAAAAGTCAAACTTTGACTTTCTGCGTCAATTTACTTTGTATTAGATGAACTTGAGGCTTGATCCACTTGAAATGTTGCACTCTTGTGCTTAATTCTTGATGTGGGAGTCCTCTTGATCCTTTGTGGGTGTTTAAGAGGTTAGACAAGTTGAAGATCATGTCATTCCTTGATTGATCATTTGTCTAAAGGCTCTGAGAGGGCTTGAAACCCTAAGCTTGATTGTAGTGAATGCTCAACAATTCCTTGAGGAGATTGATGAGGCACAAAGGTACATCCATATTGTGACGATGATTTACACAATGATGGGAAATCTTAGTGGTCAAAATTTGGGGTATGACAAACCCTAGTGATCAACTTTAATCTTCACAAGATGAAAGAACGTTCAATATTACAACTCAACTAGACAAATCTTTTATGTCAAGTTACTGAAACATAGAGGCATACATAACAATGTCGATTACAACTAAACTAGACAAACCTTTTATGCTAAGTTACTGAAGCATATTCTACACTAATCTTATTAGTGCATTAGTGTGAATACACAACACAAAACCTAACACTCTAAGATCTTCAATGGGAGTGCTTGCTTTCCAATGAAGGTTTAAGCTCCTTATATAGCAAAGTAACTCTAGGCTTTTCTACTTGGATAATATTTCTGAATTCGTCCAGAATTAATGCTAAATATATTGGATATTTGATTTTCTCATTGAATATCTCTAATAAGATATGATTTTTTTTCATTCAAATTCAAATTTAAATCTTCATTTAAATCCTAATTAAACTTCATCCAGCTGTCAAACAAACCACATAATCATATTTTTACATCAATCAATAACTTTAAAACCTTTAACAAATCTTAAGTAAAACACACTCCAAAAAGAAGCAGTATTTTGGAGCCTGTTGTACAAGGCCCAGATTTCATACATCTTTAGCTAGCTAGACCAATCTTGAATATTTAGACACTTATCCAGGGTGTTGTTTTGCTAAAATGGAGCCAATCCAGAGGGCCAATCCAAAAGGAACAACACTTTTTCAAGGAGAGAATTCGGGGTCGAGTTCTTCAGAGGTGGATGAGACTGATGTAAGAAGGTTTTTATGCCATCCGAATTTGTTTTAGGCGCAAAAAATACATTTTTATATTTTGCATAATTTTCTGTTTTATTTTTGTTTTGAATTAAATATCCATTAGGGTTTCTTTTTTTTTTCTATTTTATTTATGTTTTAGATTAAAAGTCCATTAGGGTTTCTTTATTTTCTGTATTTAAAGACATTTGGTGTGACTATCAGAATTATCTTTCATTATAATAAAATTTAGAGTTTTCTTTTTTCAAGTGGATTCCAACTTTATTTGATAAGTTTATCGCTTGCAAACTTGTGTTTTATTTTAGGTTTAACGCTTACTATTTCTTTCGTATTTCCAACTGCGTCAGACCTTTTAATTAAGGGGAAAATAAGAAGGTATATAGTTAGAGAGAAGACATAAGAAAAAAAGTTTGGAGAGAAAACGTGACCCGATCTATCTAGTTAATTTTAAGAGAATTTAAATACTTTGTTCAAGTTTTTGTCAATTCAATTTTTAAATTTTCTCATATTAAAAAGATATAATTATAAATTAAGAAAAATCCCTAAAAAAACCTTTAATTATTTCAATTTTTTTGAAATCGTTCATTTTCCTCTCATTCAAATTTTCAAACTAACACTTTAAGACCAAGGAGCACAATAACTTTCACTGTGATGTGGTTGTAGTCATATTCTCTTTGACTTCTTCACTCGTGGTTTAATATTCATTGGAGCAGTTGTTAATTTATTGGTTGAATGGTTGTATTATTATTGGTCGAACTGTATGACTGAATCAAATTTAACTGGATAATTCAATTGAGTAAACTAATCTCTATAACAAAATTATATAGTTGTTAAAATGGTTCAACTGAATGACTCAGTCTTTAAAAAAATCACGACACCTATAAATTTTCAAATTTTCAAAATATTATAAGAGAAAAGAGAATATACACCGACAGCGTAAAATATTTTTACATTGTCAACCAATTATAGACGTGTATCCCGCCACATCATACTTTTATTTTTTAAATACTGTTATGATTTGGCATTTTAAAATAATCTGATTGGATGTATGTGTAATATTTCTTTACACTGACAGTGCACTACCTTTAAACTCATATTATAATTTCACAAGTTTATTCTTTAAATTCAAAGTCTAAATATAATTATCACACACAATAAATTGAATAATAAAATAAGTCTAGTGTTTAATAAATTTAATTTTAATGAAAAAAATTGTTCATAATGTTATGAAACTAAACAAAAACAATATAGAGATCAAAGATAGGAAGAGAAGAGAGAAAGTAATCTCATATTATCTTCTTCAAATGTACATTTTATATTGGAATATGGACCTTATTTATAGGACCTAAGGGAGATGGAAAGTCACAACTATTAATAGGGAATATGAAGATGAAAAAAAGAATAAGAATGAGCATAAATTATTATTTTTATTCATAACACTCCCTCTTGGATGTCCATTGAGGACATGCCTCGTTAAAACCTTACTAGAAAAAACCCAGTAGGAAAAAATCTAGTGAAGGAAAAAGAGTACAATATCCTTTCATTTCTCCCCCTCAACTGAACAATCATTTCTTCGATGAAAACCAATCTTTTGTACTAGTTGATTAAAAATTATACTTGGGAGTGACTTTTTGAAAATGTCTGCAAGATTATCACATGAACAGATTTGTTGGATGCTTATATCACCACTCTTTTGAAGATCATGAGTAAAAAAGAACTTTGGAGAAATGTGTTTTGTCCAGTCTCCTTTAATGTAACCATCTTTCAATTGTGCGATGCATGCAGTATTTTCTTCATATATGGTTGTTGTATTTAATGTCTCAGAAGATAAACCACAAGTATTTTGGATGTGTTGAATTAAGGATCTCTACCACAACGTAATAAGATGGGTCCTCAAAGGAGAATGAGATTATATGTTGGATATGAATCTCCATCTATTGTAAAGTACCTTGAACCAACAACAGGTGATTTATTCACTGCTCGTTTTGCTGATTGTCATTTTGATGAATCAAATTTTCCAGCATTAGGGGGAGAGAATAAGAAGATGGAAAAAGAGATCAGTTGGTACTCAATTTTTTTTCTTTCTTATTTCCATGATTCTAAACAAATGATAGTTCAAGATTAATTTGAGGTGGAAGCAAAAGAATCATACCTGAGAGCTTCGTGTTGATAACGTGTTATGAAACTAAACAAAAACAATATAGAGATTAAAGATAGAAGAGAACAGAGAAAGTAATCTCATATTATCTTCTTCAAATGTACATTTTATATTGCCATATGGACCTTATTTATAGGACCTAAAGAAGATGAAAAGTCACAACTATTAATAGGAAAAGAAGAATAAGAATGGACATCAATTATTATTTTTATTCATAACACTTAATAAGTTTTGGAAAAAATCTACTTATATTTTAATTTTATTTTTAAAAAAATTATCAAAACTGCATCGTTTTATTTAAGACGAAAAAACATGTAATTTTAATCCATCGGTTTTTATAAATTTAGCCAATTCTAATTGGTTTTTATTGGTTCAATAATTTATTCAAACCATCAATCAAACCAGATTGATAATCTTTCAATTTTTGGTTCAATCATTTCGATCGGCCATCCAATTTTATTTTTAAAACACCGAGTTTAATACAACATATAGACAAAACATGATTTAATTATCAATATCTAAAAGCAATTGTCAAACTTTTTTGCAAAATATTGCATATAAAAGTTGTTAAGCCATTTAATAACACTTTCACACCAAAACATTTATTATTCATATATTTATTTATTTAATATTATTATTTACACCACTAACTAATTATTTTTTATTTTAATTAATAACCTATTATTTCTTTGATAACTATCCACTAACTAACCATTTCTTTGATTATTTAATTTTATTATTTATATCACTAACTATTTTTTTTATTTTAATTAATAAGCTATAATTTCTTTGATAATTATCTACTATCTAGCCTTTTTTTTATTATTTAATTTTATTATTTACATTACTAACTAATTATTTTTTATTTTAATTAATAAACTATTATTTCTTTAATAACTATCCATTAACTAACCATTTCTTTGATTATTTAATTTTATTATTTACACTATTAACAAATTATTTTTTTATTTTAATTAATAAAATATTATTTCTTTGATAACTATCTATGAACTAGTCAACTAGCCATTTCTTTGATGATTATTCCCCACTAACTTACTATTTTTTTTCTTTTAATAAGTAAAAAAATTATGATTTTTTTATAAAATAAACCTTATCCATTTATTAATCCATTTTTGTTTTTAATTATCATTATTTTTTTGTCAAGTTAAATATAATTATTTTAGTTAGTAGATCATTATCTTAATTCCTAAATCATATTTTCATCAGTAATTAATTAAATAACCATTTCTAAACTTAAAAAATAAAAATCCAGCATTTTTAATAACTTAATTAAATGAAAAATATAAAACCTTTAATTCCACATCATAATTAACATTTTCATCAATAATTAATTAAATAACCATTTCTAAATTTAAATATGGTAATAAAAAATAAAAAATACAGGTCAAATGTGAATTTTTTTTGTAACTTTTACAAACTTGTGATAGTAGGTTCTACCACCTATAATATCATCCTTTACTTTTAATTTAATATTTAATATTATTCACTTTACACTTTATATAATGTTTAATAAGTAGTATTTTAAATTTTATTCTTTATAAGTATAAAATCGGCTCATTTATAAAATATAGATTAATAAGTGAATTTTTTTATCTATACAAATTATGTTAATAAGAGGACCACTATTTTTAGTTTTTTTTACTATTTCTAAATTTTACTATGTTTGAACCTTTATATTTTTCTCTTTTTTAAGATATGCATAGTATATCAAATAATGTGACTGTTGACAAGGAATTTCGACCAAAGGTGGAAATCAAGAAGTTCAATGACGTGTCGACACAACATGCGTCTCAAGGGATCGATCCAACACAAGCTAGAGAGATGCGTCGGAGAAATGGAAATAAACCACGGTGTCGGAGGAGGACGAGGCGAAGGACAGAGTTCCAAAATTCAAAGATAAGTTCTTGGGCGGGAAAAAGTTGAAAGTTCCAAGAATATGGGAAGTTGAAAAGAGAGTGGGGTGCCACGTGTCAGCGCCAAAGGACACCTTAGCAGACAAACAGTTATTCTCTAGGCCTATATAAAACATTGTATTTCCCATTTCCCATTAAATGCTCAAAGTACCAAGCTTAGAGAGAAACGAGTTCACTCCCGCGAAAATGTACAATTGCGTCCAATTTTACTTAATGCAATTTACTTTCAGCATTTAATTTAAGTTATTGCCTTTTTGTTTTTGTCTTGCCTTTCCTCCCTTTATTTTTTTCCACTTTGCATCCAAACCCGTTGATCGTTCAAACCTTTCACGTTACCAAGGTCACTCCAACGTGACAACTTTCACCAAAAAGCGAGAAACTGAAATACAACATAAACATACGCTTCCAATTCCTTGTTCTGGGATTTGTGTGGCCGATCCCGCGAGTAAACCAGCGACGGAAGGCCAGCGGTTATTCGCGCCGGCGAACAAATTGGCACGCCCAGTGGGACCCGTGTGAATTGAGTATATGTTTTTGCGTAGTGGTAAGATGGTAATACCACGTTCGAACGACGAACCGTCTCCGACGGAAAGTACGGTGGGAACACAAACAACTGATGTTGGCTCCGGTACCGTGTCAGCGGTTTCAACCACCCCTAGTGGACCAACTGCAACGCCGCATCGACATGGCCCTAAATCAACAATGGCAGGGACTACAGGGCAGTATATGCCTAGTATCACCATGCCTATACCTCGATCGTATGGGATGCCGACGGAGTTCATGTCGAGTTTGCACTCTAGCGGCCATTTGTTCGGGGAAAGTTCGTCCCTAGCGTTTCCACCTTATCAGGGGGCAGGACACATGTCGAACCATATGGTTCGACCCCCAGGTTTTAATCTTTTCTCTCAATCCATACCGACCTTTACCTCTAGTTCCGTCGCGGTCATGAGGCAACAGATGGATGAGAGTAATCATGAGATGGTTCACATGTTGACTCAACAGATGGGTACAATATTGAGACCACTTATACAAGAGTCAACACAGAGTTACCAACAACTGGCGACTCAAATGACACAGATCAGTGACTTCTTAGGCGCTCCTAGGGCTCAGGGTCGACAGACCCCACTGCCTCGACCAGAGACGCCCCTTCGTCAGGATGAAGTCTTCGACGAAACTATTGAACATCCCCGTGAGTTCGAAGAGATCCCTAGGAGGGTCCAAAGGCCTCCCGTGATTGTCCATAGGAACCAAACTCCGGATTTTGTTGTCCAACAGGTTCGACAGGACGCCTTGGCTGGGGAACACAACTTAGATGCCGTGGTCGAACGTATCATGTTTCGTAATGGGGCAAACCCAGGCCTTCGACAACCAACATACACATCCCCATTACCAGACTTTGTATTACAAACAGAGTTACCCAGGGGGTGGAAAGTGCCAAAATTCACCAAGTTCCCTGGGGAGACAGAAGAATCCAATGTCAAACACGTCGCTAGGTATCAAACCGAAGCAGGCGACATAGCGAACAATGAGGACTTGAAAATGAAATATTTCCCAAGTTCCCTCACTAAAAATGCATTTACGTGGTTTACCACATTGCCCCCTCAATCCATCCACACATGGGCACAATTGGAGAGACTGTTTCACGAACAGTTCTATATGGGACAGTCGAAAATAAGTCTAAAAGAGTTGGCAAGCGTCAAACGCAAGGCCACAGAGTCAGTAGACCAGTACTTGAATAGGTTTAGAATTTTGAAAGCACGGTGCTTTACCCAAGTCCCTGATCACGAATTAGTCGAAATGGCCGCCGGTGGTCTAGATTATTCGATCAGAAAGAAGTTAGACACCAATATCTTAGGGATATGGCGCAATTGGCTGACCGGGTTCGCCAGGTCGAACGGTTAAGAGCTGAGGAAACCCAGTCTAACAGATATCGTAAAAAAGAAAAAGTGCCATATGTGGCAGCTGACGATTGTTCGTCCGACGATGAAGAGTTTGTCGATGAAAGTGAGATCCACGTGGCTGAACTTAAGCCAAGACCTCCCTACACCTGCAAGTTGTTGAAACCATCGAACGGGAAAAATCCCGCCGAAACTGGAAAAACGGATAAATACGTCGCTAAAACTTATACTTTTGATGTGTCCAAATGTGATGAAATATTTGATTTACTGGTTAAAGATGGTCAAATAATTATTCCGCCTGGTTTAAAAGATCCTCCTCTAGAACAAAAGAAAAAGAGGGGATTTTGTAAGTTTCATAATTTCCTTGGTCATAAAACAGTTCAATGTGTTCTTTTCAGGGATTTGGTGTAGAAGGCTTTGAAGGAGGGTCGACTCCAATTTGGCGAGAAGCCAAAGATGCAGGTTGACACCGACCCACTGAAGGTCGAAGAGGCTTTGTACTCAGAGGTGTATGAATGTATGATGGTCGAAGCTACTGAGGGTGTCGACAAGCCACCAATGGCTGAAGTGGTAGAGTGCATGATGGTCGAAACTACTGAAGGTTCCGACAAGAAAGCTGAGGACAAACTTGAAGCAGTGTACCCCTGGGATGGCGAAAATTTAGACGATTTTTAGGAAAAGTGCAGGATAAGCGAGTCGAAGGCCGCGTTATGCCCCAAGTGCAACGCTGTGTTCGATGAGAAAGCTGCTGAGAGGTATGAGGCAAGCAAGAGAGAAGTGCTGCTAGAGAGCAAGCCACATGTCCCAAGGTTTGTGTTTGACAAGAGTGGGGTCCCCCATCGAAATGAGGAGTACAGAAAGCTGTTCCAAGAGGCAAGGCCCAAAACTTTTATGCCTCCATCAGACACCCCACGGGAAAGGTGGATGGCACCAGTTAGCCACAAAGGGAGCAAAAGACCAAAGTGGAAGGCTCTCGATTTGGAAAAAGAGGCGAATGTCGCTGACAAAAGGGTCGAACCAGCAGGATATAGGGTGTCCCATAATTACAAGGGAAAAAAACCCTATGACTAGGACCCAGTGGAGACGCTATCAGCGCAGTAAGAAGGTTGAGAGGGAAGCTGCGACTTCAAGAGTGAAGCCTGTCGGAACGTCTGGACAAAAGCGCCAATACCCAAGAGGAAAATGGGTAGAAAAGGACAAAGTAGTGACAAACCAGACCGTGGCAGTAACCGTGGACGCATCAGGGGAGAAAGAAGTTGTGTTGACCCAGAGTTCAAAATGTACTTCGCTGGTGGAAAGCAAGAAAGAACCAGAGTATACTCCCCAGTCGGACGAAGAGGAGCCAAAATATTCTCCTCAGTTAGATGACGAGTATGATCCATCGCCTGAGGGAGATTTTGACGAAGACATGTACGACGACACCAACGATGACACCTATGGCAAAGATTTCGTGCTGAATTGTGGTATCGTGTCGGTCCTACCAACTGAGTATGACGTGGTGTCTGAAATCTCTGAGACTGAAGAAGATTTCATCTCTGGTGAAAATTCGGATGACGAGCCGCTATGTTATTATGTGATGAATAGTGGTGTGGTTGAAGAACAAACGTCTATGTTTGAACGCCCTAGCCCTGGGATGATGTACCATTTGAAGTCGTTATTCATAAAGGCGAAAATTGATTGGGTGTCTGTTAACAAGGTGTTTGTGGATGGTGGAGCAACTGTGAATCTGATGCCTCACAATCTATTTAAGAAAATTAGAAAAATAGAGGCTGACCTTCGACAACATAACATGGTTTTGTCCAACTATGAAGGCAAGACCAGTAACATCCTGGGGGTTGTCCAAGTGGACTTGGCAGTGGGTACAACCAACAGGCTGACACTCTTCATGGTCATCAAGTCAAAAGCAAACTTCAATCTGTTGCTGGGACGGGAATGGATCCATGGAATTGGGGCAGTGTCGTTGACAATGCACCAGAGATTGACCATTTAAAGAAAGGATGGCATCGTCGAAAACATTAAGGCAGATCAAAGCTACTACAAAGTCGACGAAGCCAAGGGTAACAAGAAGTCTTTTGACCAACACTTAGCAAATGTGGCTCCTTGTGATGACGGGTCAGGTTCCTACACCTCTGTCGACACGGGTTGTGTCCTGAACTTGGACCCCGACTATGGGTTCATCTGGGACGTTGCCGACGAAGCCATGGAGCCAATGGAAATGCCACCAACGGGGTGGCCCACAGTTGGTAAAAATGATTGCTGAGTTAGAAAGCATGACTCGGATTTTGGCCTATTTGGCTGAAAACAGAAGGATGTCGGCACTTGAAAAAGACGAAACTCTCCAAGTAGTTAAGGGAGCCGACCATGATAAACAAGCAAATGGCCAACGAGGCCAAGAAGAAGCTTTAGAAAATCGGAGGCTTGATGGTATTTACGACGACGAGCCTTTAGGGTTTGAAAAAGGCCCAAATCATGAGCTGCAGAAAATGCAAGCGCATGACCCGCTTGAGGAGTTAGACTTAGGGGATGGGGCAACCAAAAGGCCCACATATGTGAGTGCCAAAGTAGGACCAGAAATGAAAGCCAAGCTGATTAAAGAGTTGAAATGTAATACCCCGTAAATTATTACTCCGGATAATATTAAATTGTGATAAACTGAGTCCAGTGTACTCTGAGAAATTATTTGATATAATAATTAGAGTAACTGTAGAACTTAGAGTAAATCCAAATAATATTATCTGACTCTGAGGTATTTTTGATATTTGGACTTTAGAGACTTTTTGGACATTTAGTAGTATTGTTTCTAATACTAGCTTACTATATATTCTTTTCCTCTCACTTGTGCCAAACAAAAGAAAAAGATAGAAAGAAGGAAAGGAAAGGAGACAAAAGAGGAAAAGGAAGGAAAAGCTCAAGAAACATCAAGATCATCATCATTCATTCATCAATCTTCACCCAATCTTCTCAATCATCTTCATCTTGCTCATCTCAAGGTGGGTTCTAGTTAGAAACCACATTTTTAGAGTTTTTGGAATGATTGAGTTTTTAGGTCAATATGTTGAATCGATGTTTTTAATGGTTAGAAATCGATAGAAATTGCATAGAATGATCTCATTATGTTCATTATCAATTATGATGCTTGTTTATGCTGTTTATGAATGTTTAGAGTTGAGAAAATGGGGCTTTAACCCTTGGGTAGGATAAGAAAACGCTGTTGAGCATGGCTGTTCTGGTGTAAAGCGTCGGTCGGTGCTCAGAGCGCCGGGCGGTTCGAGTCTTCACCTCTGCTTCGCCGGGCGATGCCAAGAGGCGCAGCGTGTCACGATCCTGGAATTTCATGTTTTTGGAGAGGTGTCTTACGCCTCTGCTTCGCCGGGCGAAGCGAGAGGAAAAATGGAATCCGCCGGGCGAAATTTCCCACCGTCGGGCACTCCTGGGACTTTCAATAATTTTTTCCTTTCTTTTAAATTCCATAACTTTCAACTCGGTCGTCCGTTTTGAGTGATCTTTGTATCGATAGAAAGCTGTTGGAATAATCTATATGATGGAAGTGGATAATGTCGATTTTACCGACCGATTAATTAATCGAGAAAGCCCAAAAGTGTTGTAATTATGTTTTAATGGTATTATACTATTCTTTTATGCCAATATGATGTGTTTTGCCTATCCTATAGTTGTTTCACATGTTGTGATTGAATATGCATGTTATATGAAATGAAATAGGAAGAGTGAGGAAAACATTAACCTTAACCATAGGTGAACCTAGTAATGACTAGGAGGTTTATGATTAACTGAACGACAATGCTTGTGCAGAAGAGGCCGAGGCATGTGTCCTTTCAATAATATAGGGAGAGTGAACACTGGTGATTGTCGAATACAATCCCGTGTAGTTACTATCATGTAATCGTAACCGGAATAACTTGAGTGTAGTTTCATGGGTCTCGAGCTCCTATGAAACGGGTACACAATTACTTGGTAGGTTTGATTCCCTATGCGTAGTACGATTAGAGCCTAAGGGTAAAGAGACTTGTGATGGTTAACAGGCCATGAGAAGTGACGGTTCACGGTTAACAGGTCGGTGATCCCGAATCCAATTCGTATGCCAAGTAACTACAAGGATCTATGACTCGGGTCGACTTCTAGACGTAGGAGCGGACGGGAATAGGAGATGCCTTGGTAATGGTTATCGATTAATGATGTTGTGAGTTAAAGAACTCATGTCATGTTTCTATATAGTGTGAGATTAGAAAGTGTGAACTCAAGAGTCCTTCCCTTTTTCCCGGACTTGAGTTAGGATTGTTAGAACCGTAAATAATCCGAGAGAATCCATAAGATAGGGAACTCACTGAGATTTGATGTATCTCACCCCACGTTGTTGATGTATTTCAGGTGCTTTAGGTTCCGAGAAGGGTAAGGATAAGGTCGTGTGATCTTTTCTTTACTTGTTGATGGCTAGCTTCCGTAGCGAAGTTTATTTTGAGATCATTGATGATCTAGTTCTTAGTTTTTATCGTTTGAACATCTTATGTATATTATGCCTTTAGAATCTTAGTTTGTTGTATTTTGGGGCATGTAATATTCATAATGTGTTAACTAGGAACTTATAGTGTTTCAGTACCAAACACTTGGATTCATATATACTATTTATGCTTTGATGTATGGATTATATATATGGGTGTTATATGAAAGAATACAAGGACTATTTTGCCTGGGATTATGGCGAAATGTCTGGTTTGAGTCGGAGTGTAGTTGAGCATCGGCTTCCAATCCAGCCAGGCAAGAGGCCAGTAAAGCAACACCCTCGACGCTTCGCCCCAGAAGTCACGTCGAAGATCAAGAAAGAAATTGAAAGACTGCTCAAAAGTCGGTTCATCAGAATTGCAAGGTATGTCGAATGGATAGCAAACATAGTACCAGTTATTAAGAAAAATGGGACCCTTCGAGTTTGCATCGACTTTAGGGATTTGAACAACGCTACCCCTAAAGACGAATATTCGATGCCTGTGGCGGAGATGTTGGTTGACTCAGCCGCGGGATTCGAGTATTAGTAGGATACTGATAGATGCTGAAACTAGGTACACTATGATTGAAAAGCTGTGCATATGCTTGTACTTCTCATGTATGAAATTAAAGCAATATATTAAAACAGTTAATGTTTATGTTTCGTCGCATTTTGATGTTATTAAGCATATGTTGTCCAAACCTATTTTGCATAGTCGAATTAGGAAATGGACACTAGCGTTAACTGAGTTCTCCCTGACATACGTCCCTTTGAGGGCGATGAAGGGTCAAATAGTGGCAGACTTTATTGTCGACCACGCTGTAGTCGAAACGTCGATACATAGCATCGACATCGCCCCGTGGAAGTTGTACTTTGATGGGTCAAGCCATTAAAATGGGGCAGGTGTTGGAATCTTAATAATATCCCCACAAGGTATCCCGACTACCTTTAAATGCAAAGTTGATGGCAAATGCTCAAATAATGAGGCAGAGTACGAAACCCTAATCACTGGTCTTAAGATACTCAAAGACTTGGGGGCCAAAGAGGTCGAGATAAGAGGCGACTCAGAATTGGTAATTAAACAAATCACCAGGGAGTACAAGTGCGTGAAAGAACATCTTTTGAGTTACTTCTTGTTGGCGAAGCGTTTGTTAGAGCATTTCAAAATTGTCAACATCTCGCATGTGCCAAGGGTAGAAAACCATAAAGCTAATGAATTGGCACAAATTTCCTCTGGTTATAAAGTGTCGGAGGGTAAGCTCAGGGATTTTGTCGAAACTAGGGCGAAGATGGTGTCGAAGGTACATTCACCATCGAGTGGGTCAGTGTGCAAGGACTCGAAGAGCTTGGTCGAAGATCTAGAAAGGTATGAGGTGTTTGTCAACAATGTGTCGCCAACAGATTAGCGAAGACCAATTATGGAGTATTTGGAAAACTGATGACACTAAATTATACTGTATTTTCGACTCTGATTTCACATGCATATTAGTTGTTTTTCTATTATTTTTGCTTTGTTATTGTTATGTTTCCCTTTGTTTTCAGGTTTTCAATAAATCGAGGTCCCAGACGAAAAAGAGTGCAAAAGGAGCAAGAATTCAAGTTTGGCAGCAATTTACTCTTGTCGCTTCTCATGTCGCGGGCGCCCCAGGGTAGGCGACGACGTGTCCCATGATCTACACAACTCAACTGCCACGTTCCCACGATCAAGCACTCACCTTTGCCGTTTTCTTCATGTCGCGGGCGCGGTAGGCCTGTGGCGGGCGCGACAAGGCAAAATGAGTTCCCGCCCATTTTTCAAGCCAAGGTCACTTTTGACTTTGCACCATGCCAACTTTGCCTATAAATACTCCCAGAACTCGAATTTTAGGATCATCCAATCTTAGTTTACTTCACCCTAGGCATAAATTTCACTCTTGTAAAGCGGTAATCTTCTCACATCGAGGAGTTATTGCACTGTGTGTGATCGAGTTTGTAATCAAGTCTTGGAGTGTCTGTAATCAAGTTGGAGCACTTTGGTAGAAGTAATCCTGCCAGCATTTTATTTTCCGTACATTGTACCAGATTTAAAGACTCCGCTTTGGAGCAGGTTTTATTTTAATCGCATTTACTTTCATTTATTTCTTGCACTTGCTTTATTTTGTTTATTTATTGTCTTGCCTTACTTTTCAAAAGACTTAATTCCATACATGATAAGAATTAATATGACTGTTATAACTACCATGGCTGGCTAAGTTTTAGATAGGTAAGAATGTAAAGACCATAACCACCGTAATACGTCTATATGTTAATAGAAGTACTTAAGGGCTGTTTTAATCTTTAACACAAGTTTTCTGTACTAAAAAGCAATGTTGGGTAAGATCGAAAGTCGTCCAACCATTTGTGAACTTGTTTAGTTCTCAAATGATCAAATACAGCGAAAGCGCTTTGCTCAGTTGAGTAGGGATTTTTAACACTTTAGAAAAGAGATTTTAAAACTATTTTCGGGCGCGTTAGTGGAATTAGAATCTGGTTCATTTTGAACCTCTTTAGTTTAGAGATTTCAGGTCAAAATACTTTTCTGTTTAGTTTAGAATTTGCATTTCTTAAAAGTAAGTTTTCCATGACTCTAACGCAATGCGCGCCTTTTTATAAGTGACAATAAAGGGGTTAGTTTAGAGGGTAAACTTGGTTCTGACTACGCGAAAGTGACAGTTCCTGTTAAATTGAATTCTTTTCTTAAAATAGAAGATACTGCCCGTAAGTAGTTCTGTTGATGAATATAGAAATATTATCGGTTATGAGAATTACATTCAAGCCTATTGTTTTGTCTGAATTTTATTACCTCGTCATTTACTTTTATTTATTTTTCTCTGCATTAGTAAACCCTGAATTGAATTGCCTTAGATAAGCACTGTAACAAACGGAAATCGTTAGATCGACATTTGGTCTCTGTGGATACGATAACTTTTTATATTACTCTGACGCGATTCGTGCACTTGCGAATACAACGCATCAAGTTTTTGGCGCCATTGTCGGGGACCAATTTCGCCGAATTTTGAATTTCGTTTGTTATCACCATTTAGACTAGGGCCGCACGAACTGGTCGATGCTAAGATCTCGCAGCTCCAGTAGTGTAATAGATCCTTTAGTGGAACCAGAACGTTACGCTCGCGCACGACTTTGGCTTCGTCGAATTAAGCAAGCTATGGCCGAAGACCGTAACCAAAGACCCCTTAAGGAATTCGCTCAGCCTGCTGACGAAGAATCGAGTTCTAGTATAGTTAACCCTACCATACCTGCCAATAATTTTGAACTAAAACCGTCCCTATTACAACTAGTTCAACAAAACCAGTTCGCAGGACTACCATCTGAAAACCCAAACCAACATCTAAAAGTCTTTATCAAGTTGTCAAACACCTTTAAGACCAATGGTGCTAGTCCTGAGGCGATTCGTTTAAGACTATTTCCCTTTTCCCTTAGAGACAAAGCCCTAACTTGGTTAGATTCCCTTCCAGCCAATTCTATAACAACATGGGAAGACCTTAGGAGAACATTCCTTGCTAGATACTTTCCCCCAAGCAAAACAGCCGTTCTCCGAAACCAAATAACAAGATTTACCCAAAACCAAGGAGAATCGCTATTTGAAGCTTGGGAGAGGTATAAAGACCTTCTAAGGGCTTGTCCACACCACGGTTTGGAGCAATGGTTGATTATACATACCTTTTACCACGGACTTCATTATAACACAAAGATGTCCATCGACGCTGCCGCTGGCGGTGCCCTAATGAACAAACCCTATCCTGACGCTTGTGGTCTCATTGAAGATATGGCTCAAAACCATCATCAATGGGGAAACGAAAGAGCAACAGTGGAAAAGAAAGAAGCCCAAGGAGGTAAACATGAGGTAAGCTCTATAGACATGATGCAAGCCAAAATGGATGCTATGGCCCTCAAGATCGATAAAATGTACGCACAACCAACCGCTGCAGTAGCAGTAGTATCGGATTGCGAACTTTGTGGTACTAAAGGTCATCAATCAGCTGACTGCCATCTGTTAAACGAGACTAACCCAGACCTAGTCAACTATGCCCAAGGAAACCCGTTCTCAAATACTTACAACCCTGGATGGAGGAATCACCCTAATTTTTCCTACAAAAATAATAACCCTATCCAAAACCAAGCACCTCCGAGATCAACCAACAATCAAGCACCTAGACAAAACCAACCTATGCAAGCAGTGCCACCTAAGCCAAATATTGAGAAAGTGCTAAATGATTTTATGACAGCACAAGCCCAACAAAACAAAGAGTTCCTAAATCAGAATATTCATGTGAATGAGCTGCTTACCCAACTAGGAACCAAAATGGATCAAATGGCCACCCACAGCAAGATGCTTGAAACCCAGATCTCTCAGGTAGCCTTAAAGCAAGCACCCCAAACTACTCCTGGAGGACAATTTCCTGGACAACCTCAACAGAACCCTCGAGGGCAAGCTAACGTTGTTACCTTACAAAGTGGAACCACTTATGAAGGGCCTAAAAACCCGACATTGAGTGACTCCGAAATTTCCAAAAAGGATGCTACCCCCGAAGGTGAGGAACCCGTAGAAACTGAGAAACCAAAAGACAAAGATAAAGGAGAAGTTACGGACAAAGCTTCAACACCCCCTCAACCATACAAACCACCAATTCCCTATCCACAAAGACTTAAACAAACTAAGATTAATGACCAATTCCAGAAGTTTGTTAAAGTTATAGAAAAACTCCATGTAGAGATTCCTTTTACAGAAACCATCACCCAAATACCATCTTATACTAAATTCCTGAAGGACATCCTCACCAATAAACGTAGACTTGACGATCCAAAACCAGTGGAGTGTAATTCCATTTCTGAGAACAAACTTGCCAAAAAAGACAAAGATCCGGGGAATTTCTCCATACCTTGTATTTTGGGGAATCATGTCATAGATAAAGCCTTTCTGGACTTAGGAGCCAGTGTAAGCCTAATGCCCCTTGCAGTTTGTGAACGATTGAAACTAGGAGATTTGCAACCTACTAAGATGTCTCTCCAATTAGCTGACAGATCTATAAAATACCCTGTAGGCGTATTAGAAGACATCCCAGTTAGAATAGGCAAGTTGTTCATTCCCACCGACTTCGTCGTAATGGACATAAAAGAAGATAAAGATATCCCAATCCTCCTAGGTAGACCCTTCCTATCAACTGCAGGAGCCATAATAGATGTCAAGAAAGGAAAATTGACTTTTGAGGTAGGTAACGAAAAAATAGAGTTTGTCCTAGCAAAGTTTCTTGCGGCACTAGTAATAGGAGATGCATGTTATGCAGTTGATGTCATTGATGAATGTGTCCGTGAACTTAACCAGGAAGAGCCAATAGAAAGAATAAAACTACCTTTAACGCCCATTAAGAAAGATGATGACAGTATGGAACCCTACATAGATGATAGCCTTTTTGAATGTCTATCCTTAACTCCAGATCCTATACAAAACCCCAGCAAACTAACCTTAGAATTGAAAGAATTACCCAAGAATCTAAGATATGAGTTTTTAGACAAAGAAATGGACAGACCAGTTATAGTCAGTGCCGTTCTGAACCAAAATGAAACAAACCAACTCTTAGATGTCTTGCGAAGATATCCCTCAGCACTAGGGTACAACATCTCAGATCTTAAAGGAATAAGTCCATCCGTGTGCATGCACTGGATTTCACTTGAGGAAGATGCTAAACCTTCGAGAGAACACCAAAGAAGGATTAACCCTATAATAAGTGAGGTAGTTAAGAAGGAAGTTCTTAAGTTGTTGGAAGTAGGGATAATATATCAGATCTCGGATAGTAAATGGGTAAGCCCTGTGCATGTAGTACCTAAAAAGGGAGGCATCACCGTGGTTCAAAATGAAAAAGGTGAGCACGTTACAAAACGGATAGAAGGAGGTTGGCGTATGTGCATAGATTACAGAAAATTAAACAAAGCCACTAGGAAGGACCATTTCCCATTACCTTTTATAGATCAGATGTTGGAACGTCTAGCTAGACATTCCTACTTCTGTTACCTCGACGGATATTCAGGTTTTTTCTAAATTCCTATACACCCTGATGACCAAGAGATAACAACCTTCACATGCCCATATGGAACTTTTGCCTATAGACGTATGCCTTTCGGACTCTGTAATGCCCCAGCAACTTTTCAGCGTTGCATGATGTCAATCTTCGCTGATTATCTTGATGGAATTATGAAAGTATTCATGGACGATTTCTCAGTCTGCATATTTGATTTCAATAACTGTCTAGTCAACCTTGAAAAGATCTTGAAGAGATGTGTCGAAGTAAACCTGGTATTAAATTGGGAGAAATGTCACTTCATGGTCACCGAAGGCATAGTCCTAGGACATATCATTTCTGAAAAAGGCATTGAAGTTGATAAAGCTAAGATCGAGGTGATAGAGAATCTTAAACCACCCAAAACAATTAGAGAAGTTCGAAGTTTTCTTGGACATGCTGGATTTTACCGGGGTTTCATTAAAAACTTCTCTAAGATCACTAAACCTTTCACAGGTCTTCTGATGAAAGATGCCGAGTTCATTTTTGATGAAAAATGCAACGAAGCATTCAACCTTTTAAAACAAGCTTTAATCTCAGCACCCATTATGCAACCACCAGATTGGACAAAACCTTTTGAAATCATGTGTGATGCTAGTGATTACGCTATAGGAGCAGTGCTAGGGCAAAGATCTGATAAGAAGTTACATGTGATTTACTACGCCAGTAGAACTCTAGATGCCGCTTAGCTAAACTATGCAACCACAGAAAAGGAACTCCTAGCCGTAGTTTTCGCCATAGACAAATTTAGATCCTATTTGGTGGGAGCCAAAATAATTGTTTACACTGATCATGCCGCCATCCGATACCTTTTTGAATAAAAAGGATGCTAAACCTAGGTTACTCCGGTGGATACTTTTATTGCAAGAATTTGACCTTGATATCAGAGATAAGAAAGGCACCGAGAATGTAGTTGCCGATCACCTTTCCAGGCTTGAGTTCTTGAAACCTGATGTAGTACCCATAAATGATGACTTTGCTTATGACAGGTTAATCGCTAAGCTAGATGCCATTGGAGATGTAAGTTTAGAAACCCTAGAAGATTCTGAAAAATCCTTAGCGGTAAATAATGTACCTTGGTATGCAGATTTTGTTAACTATCTTGCTGCAGATATAATACCTCCTGACCTCAGCTATCAGCAGAAAAAGAAGTTCTTCAATGACGTTAAACATTTCTATTAGGATGAACCACTCCTTTTTAAGAGAGGCACTGACGGAATCTTTCGCCGGTGTGTTCCAGAGGAAGAAGTGCACCGTATCATAGAACATTGTCACTCAGCACCCTACGGAGGACACGCAAGCACATCTAAGACTCACGCTAAAATCTTACAAGCTGGTCTTTATTGGCCAACTATATGGCGTGATGTTCATACATATAACCAAGTGTGACCCGTGTCAACGCTCCGGAAACATCTCGAGGAGAAATGAAATGCCATTAAGAAACATTCAAGAAGTAGAACTTTTTGATGTTTGGGGAATCGACTTTATGGGACCTTTTCCATCATCCTTAGGAAACAAATATATTTTAGTCGCTGTCGATTACGTGTCCAAATGGATTGAAGCTATAGCTGCACCCACAAACGACACCCGAGTAGTGATTAAGATGTTCAAGTAGAATATATTCCCTAGATTCGGAGTTCCCAGACTAGTCATAAGTGATGGAGGATCACATTTTATATCTAGGATTTTTGACAAACTGTTGAGGAAGTATGGAGTTAAACATAGAGTAGCCACACCTTACCACCCGCAAACCAGTGGGCAAGTAGAAGTATCCAATAGAGAGATCAAGCATATCTTAGAAAAAACTGTCTCGATATCCAGAAAGGATTGGTCACAGAAACTTTCAGAAGCACTGTGGGCCTACAGGACAACCTATAAGACTCCCATTGGAACAACCCCTTACCAACTAGTTTACGGAAAATCATGTCACTTACCCTTTGAATTGGAACACAAAGCATATTGGGCCATCAGAACCTTAAATTTTGATTACCTAGCAGCTGGTGAGAAACGCATCTTAGACATACATAAGCTAAAAGAGCTCCGACAATCAGCCTATGAAAATGCCATTATATATAAAGAGAGAACCAAAGCATGGCATGACAAGAAGATCGTCAAGAAAGACTTCAACATAGGTGACCCTGTTCTTCTATATAATTCAAGACTGCGACTTTTTCCAGGTAAGCTTCGATCTAGATGGACGGGCCCGTTCGAAGTTTCCAAAGTCCTAAAATCCGGGGCAGTGGAAATTAAGAACAAATCTTGCAGTCCGTTCGTTGTAAATGGAGAAAGGCTTAAGCATTATGAAGGAGGTGACATTCCAGCATACTACTCCAGGTTCACGTTAACAGACCCACCTATCCTCGCACCAGATACATGACTTGAACTCGTCGAGCTAACGACGTTAAGCAAGTGCTGCATGGGAGGCAACCCATGGTTCTTTTCCTTTTCGTATTTATTTTCTTTTATTTTGATTTACGTTTGTTTGCTTGTTTGTACATGTATGTCTAACTTGTTTTGTGTGTTTGATTTCAGGGCCTGTTTTTCCTAACCTTTTCTTTCAGGATGCCACCAGTCGACGACATGCATGCGACCTTTAGAGACGACGCTCAGAGAGAGCGTTATGCGATGCTTTCACTCAGACCTATGGCACCCACTCGCTACCCAGACAGTGATTGCACGGAAGCTTTGGGCATAGAGCCCAGTGTCCGATACTTGACCCACCAGCTCAAATGGGACCAGTACGCTGATGATTTGCATCCCACCTATAGGAACCTCACTCTGGAGTTCCTCAGCTCTTTCTCCTATGATCCGTACTTGGGACCAGATGGCCACACCAGCTTCAGGTTATTTGGCACGGAGTATTCGTTCACCCATACTGAGTTCGGTGATCTTATTGGATTTGAGACTGGAGTTGGCGCTATCCCTGAGCTGCCCATGGGTTACTTCATGAATAGAGACGTGGAGAAATTTTGGAGTGACATCTCTGGAGGTGGAGGCCCTGACCCTGATACTCACATTTCACAGGTTATCCATAACCCAGCTCTCCGATACTTTCAGATGATCATTGCCCATACATTCTTTGGGAGAGCAGATGCTGATGACCACGTTACTGAGGAGGACATATTTTTCATGTTTTGTGCGAATCAGTCGCGTCGTTTAGCTTGCGGTAACTTTATGCTGTACTCTTTTAGTGGTGTTGCCACCTGGGCAGGAGGACCTATACATGTAGGAGGTAATGTAACTGAGATTGCTGCTGCTCTAGGCCTTGGCCGAAAGCTATTTCATTTGACTCCCTACTGCAGCCATACCACCATGGATATTGATTTTTGTTTAGATCGGGGGCTGATGAGAAGGAACTCCTTTAATCCCTCTCAGTTCAGACTCCTGATCGATGGTGAGACCATACATCATTTCACTTTGCCAGATCCTGTTATGACCAGTGTCCATGACCCAACAAACTGGACATATGCCTTAGAAGGACACGGTGAGACGGTGGACGCACCACGACCCTGCCCAGAGCCAGAGTACGTTCCAGCTCCACCACCTGACAGGACCACGATATGGTCAAATAATCATTCATTAGGTACTCCAGATATGCAAACCCAGATGGCGATGATGCGCCAAGAGATAGCAGATCTCCGACAGACTCTTGCTGACCTACACCTGGGGATGGAAGTGTCAGAGCTGACCCACGCTACTGAGTACGAAGTGCTGTATGAAGACATGGCAGAGCTCCGTCGTGAGATAGCGAGACTCCGTGGAGATGACCAGACTGATGACCAGACATCTTGATTTCCATTTTCGTATTACTTACTATATTTCTTATGCATTAATTTACTTCCAGTATCACCCAGACATATTTCCTACTATTTGCATTTGATATATTTCCGATTTATATTAATGTTTGAGTTTTTTATGTTTATATGCTAATATTTTCTTTTATTTTCTTTGACAAAATATATAAAAAAAAATTATTATAAAAAATATATATATGCTTGTGAAAATTTTGTGCAAAACTACATTTTTAGGACATATGGAATGCTAAAAAGACCCCCGAAGGCCAAATGAAGGACAAAAAGCCCATTCAAAAAGACAAATTGAGGCCCATCAGCGATTTGCTCTCGTCGCGCCCGCGACACACCTGTCGCGCCCGCGGCGGCATCCTTGAAAAATCGGGACAGAACCTCCATTTCCACCATTTTTGAAGCTCCAACCTTTTCAAACCCATTTTTCCCTCCGAAAAACCCTATAAAACCCCATTGAAATTCATATCTCTAGCATTCACCAATCATCTCTTAACTTTCCATTTCAATTTCCATCAACAAAAACCCAAAAAAAATCCAACCTTTATCATACCACTTTTCTTCCACCCTCTTCACCATCTTCATCAATGGAGTTTAATGAAGTCATTCTTCAGGAAGGACAATCCGGGAATAGGCAGAGGCGGCAACTTCAAAAGCTTCAGGATCGAGAAATTCTCTCGACGAGGTATGTCGACGATACTTGCTTGCACGCTTTAGGGGTTCATCATAGCGTTTTCCATATGTTAGACTTTGTACGTTTAGGCACTGTTTTCACCACAAAAGAACCCACCTATGAGAGGATGACGGTTGAGTTTTTGAGTTCATTGGTTTATACCGTTCGTCCCGACACTGCTAGCACAGTCGGTACCGTGCATTTTAGACTATTTGTTGTTGAGTATCAGTTCAGTACCGATGAACTAGCAGGTCTATTGGGATTCCCTTATGGGGAGGGTGCTGTTTGTGAGGCTCCTTCAGATGCTGAATGGTCAGTCGAGATATTCGCCTTCTGGCGCAGGTTGTCAGATACTATTGTTGATTCCTTTAAGGGAATACTCGCCTCGACCATTCATAACCCGGCCATAAGAATTTTCAGATATCTTTTGGCATGCTCTATTTTTGGCCGGGAGAATCAAAACAAAGTTAATAGCAAAGAACTTTTGTTCTTCCAAGGATGCCTCACAGATGTAAGAATCAATCTGGTTCCATTTATGATCGCCCACATGTGCTTAATGGTAAATAAGGGTGGACCGATAGTTTTTGGCGGATTGATTACGTCTATTGCTCGGGCACTAAATTTGAATGATGAGATAGCTATTTTGGAACCACTGCCCCCTCGCACAATTAATTTAAAATTTTTGAAAGACATGAAATTGTGCCGATCGAGGAGGGCTGGTGGTTTTGAGTTGATGATTCACGGGGTAGCCGTCGAATCAATTGTTATGCCGTGCAGTAGACGTACAGATGTACGATTCGAGAGGAACTGGATCTATGACCTTACTGCCCCACCTTTTCTAGGTCCAATTCCTCCTAATGTCCGTGACAATGAGGGGCCCGACACAGATGATGAGTATGACCATAGAGAGCGTGTGTCCCCCCCTCGCCCTACACAATTACACACCGCACCATCTTCTTCTAACACTTTTGCAGGAGCTGCTCCCGAATTTTATATTACGGAGGAGATGTGGCGAGACCATATGGCTAGAGAAGCATGGCATGAAGACCTGCTCTCTTCCATTCAGCAATAGATGGCGGACCAGATGAGCTTAATGTAAGAGTCGCGGCGGAGAGCAGACCAATCTTACGAGACCATCTCCCGTACTCTGCTTGCGATCACCACTGAGCAGTCCCGTCAACAGCAATATAACCATCAACACTTTCAGCTTATGGAGGCCACTCAGGGTTCCATCTTAGGTAACCTTCGTGAGGTGAAAGCTGCTCAGACAGAGTTGCAGGCTAGGATGGACCAGCGAGACCATCACCGTAGCAGATCCCGTCGTTCCGAGCATCCAGCACAGGGCGGCGAGGGCACCAGCGGTCCTCACTAATTTTGTCAGGTTCCTTTCTCCTTAGCTTACTTCGAAACATTGGGGACAATGTTTGATTTAAGTGTGGGAGGAGATTTTATCATTTTTATTTCCATCGTTTTAGTAGTTTATTTTTATTTCCCTTCAGTTATTTACTTTTGTTTATGTTTTAGAAAATGCATGTGTTTGAAGAGTCATTAGTATAAGTATATTTTTTGGTTCACTTCATTTTTTCCCACATATTTTAACCCCAAAAAATAATAATAATAATAAATAAATAAATAATAAAAAATAATTTTTCTAGAAAAAAGTGTTGTTCTGAAAAATTTCTGGACTTTAAGACAGGTTCGGGTTAGGATGCGGTGACTTGGGAGAACCTTCGAAACATCAGTATCGTCCTTACACCATGAACTTCGTAAATATAAGAATCACACCTGAAACCCCATGTACCATGGCCCTAATTTCATCCTTAGTAGTTTATTTCAGCAATCAGCTCCGGCCTAAACATGTTCTAAGTAGGAGACCGACGAATATAAGTGACTGATCTGAGTGCATATACAAAAAAAATGATGAAAAAAAAGAGAAAAGTAATAAGATGTTTAGCTTGCTCATTTCAGTTGGTTCAGAGGTATCTGGCGCTGAACTCGGTAGGGCGGATTATGATCCGATCCCCCACAACTTCACTTGAGAGGAATAAAAGGATTTTACACAGTTCTTTGTGCCAGAAATCCGGTATGAAAATATCAGAATCACTAACAGGTCACTCTACCATGAAGCATGTGCGGAAAACGGGCTTAATGTGATTGCGCTTGAATGAAAAGGACTCAAAAGAGATGGAAAAGGAAGGCCTAAGTATTGTGGGATATAATGGGTTGATTGGTATAGGAGCGAAGTTTATGTCCGTATTTGCGGATTAGTGTCATCACGATGCCCTTGGTTCACTCAGTTAGTACCGACCACTGCATCCAGACTCAGACTTAGAAGCCCTTTTCGCCCAAAAATCATCGATCGACACTGATTTTTCTATGAGCTTTAAATGTTTTGCTTGAGGACAAGCAAAGGTCTAAGTGTGGGAGAATTTGATGACACTAAATTATACTGTATTTTCGACTCTGATTTCACATGCATATTAGTTGTTTTTCTATTATTTTTGCTTTGTTATTGTTATGTTTCCCTTTGTTTTCAGGTTTTCAATAAATCGAGGTCCCAGACGAAAAAGGGTGCAAAAGGAGCAAGAATTCAAGTTTGGCAGCAATTTACTCTTGTCGCTTCTCATGTCGCGGGCGCCCCAGGGTAGGCGACGACGTGTCCCATGATCTCCACAACTCAACTGCCACGTTCCCACGATCAAGCACTCACCTTTGCCGTTTTCTTCATGTCGCGGGCGCGACAAGGCAAAATGAGTTCCCGCCCATTTTTCAAGCCAAGGTCACTTTTGTCTTTGCACCATGCCAACTTTGCCTATAAATACTCCCAAAACTCGAATTTTAGGATCATCCAATCTTAGTTTACTTCACCCTAGGCATAAATTTCACTCTTGTAAAGCGGTAATCTTCTCACATCGAGGAGTTATTGCACTGTGTGTGATCGAGTTTGTAATCAAGTCTTGGAGTGTCTGTAATCAAGTTGGAGCACTTTGGTAGAAGTTATCCTGCCAGCATTTTATTTTCCGTACATTGTACCAGATTTAAAGACTCCGCTTTGGAGCAGGTTTTATTTTAATCGCATTTACTTTCATTTATTTCTTGCACTTGCTTTATTTTGTTTATTTATTGTCTTGCCTTACTTTTCAAAACTTTACTTTTCAAAAGACTTAATTCCATACATGATAAGAATTAATATGACTGTTATAACTACCATGGCTGACTAAGTTTTAGATAGGTAAGAATGTAAAGACCATAACCACCGTAATACGTCTATATGTTAATAGAAGTACTTAAGGGCTGTTTTAATCTTTAACATAAGTTTTCTGTACTTAAAAGCAATGTTGGGTAAGATCGAAAGTCGTCCAACCATTTGTGAACTTGTTTAGTTCTCAACTGATCAAATACAGCGAAAGCGCTTTGCTCAGTTGAGTAGGGATTTTTAACACTTTAGAAAAGAGATTTTAAAACTATTTTCGGACGCGTTAGTGGAATTAGAATCTGGTTCATTTTGAACCTCTTTAGTTTAGAGATTTCAGGTCAAAATACTTTTCTGTTTAGTTTAGAATTTGCATTTCTTAAAAGTAAGTTTTCCATGACTCTAACGCAATGGGCGCCTTTTTATAAGTGACAATAAAGGGGTTAGTTTAGAGGGTAAACTTGGTTCTAACTACACGAAAGCGACAGTTCCTGTTAAATTGAATTCTTTTCTTAAAATAGAAGATACTGCCCGTAAGTAGTTCTGTTGATGAATATAGAAATATTATCGGTTATGAGAATTACATTCAAGCCTATTATTTTGTCTGAATTTTATTACCTCGTCATTTACTTTTATTTATTTTTCTCTGCATTAGTAAACCCTGAATTGAACTGCCTTAGATAAGCATTGTAACAAACGGAAATCGTTAGATCGACATTTGGTCTCTGTGGATACGATAACTTTTTATATTACTCTGACGCGATTCGTGCACTTGTGAATACAACGCATCAAAAACCCGTCAGGCAGCACTGATAGAAAGACTAAGTACAGAGCAATGAGCTATGTCTGTATAGGCAATGAGTTATTTAAGAAAACTCCAGAGGGGGTATTGCTCAAATGCTTAGGGGATATTGATGCCTATTTGGAAATTTCTGAGGTTCATAGTGGGACTTGTGGGGCGCACCGAGCTGGCCACAAAATGAAATGGCTTTTGTTCCGACAGGGTGTCTACTGGCCCAGCATGCTCAAGGATTGCATAGAGTTCGTGAAAGGATGCCTGGATTGCTAGAGGCACGCAAATATTCAGCACGTACCAGCCAGTGAGTTGCACGTTATAGTCAGGCCATGGCCATTTCGAGGTTGGGCTTTGGATGTAATAGGAGAAATTCGGCTAGCTTCGTCAGAGCAGCAAAGATTTATCCTCGTAGGAATAGACTACTTCACAAAGTGAATAGAAGTTGTGCCTCTGGCGAAGGTGGACCAAGAAATCGTGATATATTTCATTCAGAATCATATCTTGTATAGATTCGGGATACCTGAGACAATCACGACAGATCAAGGCTCCGTGTTTGTGGGTCATAAAATGCAAGTGTTCGCGGCAGAAACAGGTTTTAAGTTAGTTACGTCGACGTCGTACTATGCGCGGGCGAACGGTCAAGTCGAAGCAGCTAACAAGGTAATAATTAGGCTAATCAAGAAGCACGTCGCGAAAAAGCCAAAGAATTGGCATAAGACATTGAGTCAAGTGTTGTGGGCTTGTCGGACATCGCCTAAGGAGTCGACCAATTCGACTCCCTTTCGTTTAACCTTTGGGCATGATGCCGTGTTACCAGCAGAAGTATGCCTACAATCTGTTAGGGTGCAACTTCAATATGAGATTCCGTCAGAACAATATTGGGAAATGATGCTAGACGAACTCGTGGACTTAGACGAGGAAAGAATGGTAGCTTTAAATGTTTTGCTGCGCTAGAAGGCCCGAGTCGCCAGGGCATACAACAAAAGGGTCCAAGAGACAACCTTTGCTGCAAATGACTATGTTTGGAAAGCGGTGTTGCCCATGGATCGACGAGATCGAACAATGGGAAAATGGTCACCCAACTGGGAGGGACTATTTCAGGTGACTCGAGTGTTTAGTAACAACTCGTACGAAGTGCAAGAGTTGGGAGCAGACCAACGAATCTTAAGAGTAAATGGGAAATATTTAAAAAAATATAGACCTATGCTACAAGAGATTCACATCAAAATATAGTTCTCATTAATTTAAGGCCAAAATAGGCTGAAGGGCCAAAGATGGCTTACAAAATATTGTTTGTTACATCAGCTCGACATACAAGCTAAGGAAACTCAGGAAATCTAGACTTAAAGTCGTCAAAGAGGGTCTTCTTGTAACGACCCAGCTTTCGTGTGCGTTTTATTTAATCGAGTCGTTTGATTATTATATTATTATTTTATTTTATTTTCGACTTTTATCTTAAAATATGTTATTTTTCAATGTTGTGATATTTTATCGGGTTTTGGGATCGTTTGTGAGATATTTGAGTGTGAGGGTATTTTGGTCATTTTAGGATATTTTTTATTAAGTAAGAAAAATAGAAAATAGTAGAGAGAAAAAGAGAAAGAAAGAAAAGGAAAAGAAAGAAAAAGGAGAGAAAAGAGAAGAAGAAGAGAAATAGTGGAAAACTTGGAAAAATCAAGAGAAATCAACTTCTAGTATCGATTTAATCGGGTAAGGGTGCGAAATTCAATTATTGTATACTTGTATAGGATTATGTATGTATATTAGTGATGTTTGTTGGATTGAAATGGAAATATTTTAGTAAACCCATTTTTGGTAAAATTGGGTAGAAATTGATTAAATGTGTAGAAATTTATGTGTTAAGTGTTCATTCTTGTTGGTATATGATAGATCCTTGTTGCAATGCATTGTATTGGCAATTTTCTGGTGTGTAGGTGAGATTTGGGGTGTTTTGGGGTTGAACCCGTATGAACAATTATGCAGAAGATTTTTTCTGAGATTTCCAGGTCATACGCGTATGGGGCATGTTCATACGCGTATGAACCTTGGCAATACGCGCATGGTGGGCGAGCCATGGGGTCAATACGCGTATGGGTTGCTTGTTTTCTCGGCCATCTGCCCATTTGCGTAGGATACACGTAGCTTTTTAGGTCAATACGCATGCGGGCTTGGGCATTACGCGTACGGACATTTGCACGTGAACTTTGGGAAAATTGAGTCTCTGCTCATACGCGTATGGCTCATGGTGGTACGCGTATGGACAGGACTTTTGCAAAATGTGACTTTTCAACATATCGTTTTTCGTTTTCGTTCGTAATTTTTGATCCGTTTGTCCGATTTTTACATTCTTGGTATCGTTGCGTAGCTATTGAGCTGTACTTTCTTGTTATGATGATTTCGAAATTGTTAGCCGATTTAATTATGTCGGGAAGTCGGGAATAGTGTTGGTTGTCGACTTTTGTCGTTATACTTGTACGTAATTAATGTGTATTGTGCAAGGTGCTGTTGTATGATGAAAACGTATGTGTTTAGATGATGTTGTGGTGAATTGTGGCCGTATGGAAATTAAATGCATTGTTTTGGGCATAAGTGCAAAGTGTGATTTTATCGATGAAATGAATGTATTTATGTGTGCATATTGAATGTCATGGGTCATTGTATGCCAAGCATCATGATATGCATTGTGGAAACGTCCTGAGTGACGGTTTGGATTCCAGAGGGAATTCGCTATAACTTCGTGTGCCCATGTGGGGTGTGAGCGATGATTATAGACGGTCGTGTGCCCATGTGGGGTGTGAGCGATCGGGTCGTGTGCCCGTGTGGGATGTGAGCGATCCATAAACACCGTGTGCCCGTGTGGGGTGTGAGCGGTGGGGAACATCGTAGGCACGACGGGGAGTTACAGTGATGTAACGAGCGATGGTTCCAGCAGAGTTCCTGAGTGAACTAGTGATGAGCAACAATGGAAGTCGGTACCGCATGTGCATATGCATAGAGTCGTTGTGTCGGTCTCTTGCATTTGCATAAATCATTTATGGTTGGTTATGTGTGGATTTGTGGACTAATTGATATATGGATATGTGTTGGTGATGGAGATATGTATTGTGTCTTGTAATGCCTTGTGTTTTGAATTATAGCGTGAGTTGTGGTGAGAACCGTATACATGTGTATTTTTGTGTTATATATATAATTGTATGCAATTATATTTTGGTTGTTTTTCTCACCCTTCTGCTGTTTTATAATGCTCTATGAGGCATTGCAGATTAGAGTTGCTGGAGGTATTTTTGTGAGGCCTTGCGTCTTCATTTTTTTGTCGGTCGGCTCTGATATGTGACACCGGGTAGTTAGGGAGGCCGTTTGTGATAATTGTATATTATGTATATGTATATCTTTTGGCATGTGCATGTATAACCTGATGTATGACAAAATTTTGTGATATATATATATGTATGTTATCCAGTTTTAGATTTTCCGCTTTTATTCTAAAGACTGAAATGTGGGTGTAAGGAACTGAGTTCCTCTGTTGATTGCTACCCCACTGTTGCATATCTTTATGAGCAGGTGTTGTATGAATTGTTTCTAATTGATGTGACCCTTCCGGTCTATGCCATGATAATTTAAATATACTCTGACGAAATTTTGAATTTTCTTTTACTGCTTTTTATTAATTGGGGGTATAGATTGGGGGTGTTACATTAAGTGGTATCAGAGCCAGTTTGCGTCAGTCCGTGTCAGTTTGTGTCAGTCCTTGTTGGTCGTTGTTGTTGGTTGAGCTGTTTGTTTAACCATAGTTTCTGTTATTGGAAATGAACAGAATATGGCTGGTAGGAATGATGCTGCTTTGGCTGCGGCTATGCAAGCTATGGCTCGTGCTGTGCAGGGTGACCTAATGCTACGGGTAATGATGAGTTCAGGAAGAACAAACCGCCAGTCTTCAAAGGAAGATATGATCCGGATGGTGCACAGATTTGGCTGAAAGAGATTGAAAGGATTTTCCGAGTGATGGATTGTGATGAAGACCAGAAGGTGAGACTGGGTACTCACATGTTATTGGAAGAAGCTGATGACTGGTGGGTCAGTACTAGTCGTGTGTTGGAAGCTGCAGAAGAGGAAGAAATTACTTGGGAAGTTTTTAGCCGGGAGTTCTTGAGGAGGTATTTTCCTGAAGATGTGAGAGGGAAGAAGGAGATTGATTTTCTGGAACTAAAACAAGGTAATATGTCTGTTGTCGATTATACTGCTAAGTTTGTGGAACTTGTGCAGTTTTATCCTCATTATGCTGAAGCGACTGCTGAATTCTCTAAGTGTGTTAAGTTTGAGAATGGCTTGCGTCCTGAGATAAAGCAGGCGATTGGATATCAGAGGATTCGGAGGTTTTCTGATTTGATAGATTGTTGTAGAATTTATGAAGAAGACAGTAAGGCTCGTTCTACTCACTACAAGAGTGTGAGCGAGAGGAAAGGGAAACAATAGTTCTGTGGTGGCCCGTATGTGACACCAGCTGATAAAGGTAAACAGAGAGGGAATTTTGAGAAAAGGTCAAGTGGAGGAGGTATGTCTGGTCCTATGAGGTGTTATAAATGTGGTGAGTAGGGGCATCGTCAGTTTGAGTGCAGGAAAGATTTGAGGAAGTGTACTAATTGTGGAGGTGTAGGACATGTTGCAGCGGATTGTGCAAGGAAGAATGTGGTGAAATGTTACAACTGTGGTGAACCTGGGCATATTAGTACCAAGTGTCCGAAACCGAAACAAGCTTCAGCTGGTGGAAAAGTGTTTGTATTATCGGGGACTCAGACTTCGAGTGCAGATCGTCTGATTCGAGGTACTTGTTTTATTAATAGTACTCCTTTGATTGCTATTATTGATACTGGAGCGACTCATTCGTTTATTTCGTCTGAGTGCGCGAAGCATTTGAATCTTGTGTTATCTTTGATGGGTGGTGAAATGGTTATTGATACTCCAGCAATGGGGTCAGTATCTACTTCTTTGGTTTGTCTAAGATGTCCTTTGACCATTTATGGTAAAGACTTCGAGATGGATTTGGTGTGTTTGCCGTTGGAGGGTTTAGATGTGGTTCTTGGTATGAATTGGTTGCAATTCAATCGAGTTCACATTGATTGTTACCATAAGCTGGTAAGGTTTCCTTCTCTTGAGGAAGACGAAGACTCGAGTTTCTTATCTACCAAAGAGTTGAAGAAACTTTTGGCGGATGAAGCTCAGTTGTTTGGATTGTTTGCATCTTTAACTGTGGATAGTCAAGTTTCACTTGAGGTGTTTCCTGTTGTGTGTGAATTTCTGGAAGTGTTTCCTGAGGATATTTCAGACTTGTCGCCAGAGAGAGAGGTGGAGTTTTCGATAGATCTAGTTCCTGGTACTAGACCTGTTTCTATGGCACCTTATCGTATGTCGGCATCTGAACTGGTAGAGTTAAAGAAACAGTTGAATGAGTTGTTGGAAAAGAGGTTCGTGAGACCAAGTGTTTCTCCTTGGAGTGCTCCAGTTTTATTGGTGAAAAAGAAGGATGGAAGTATGAGGTTATGTATTGATTATCGCCAGTTGAATAAGGTGACGATCAAGAATAAGTATCCTCTTCCAAGGATTGATGATCTGATGGATCAGTTGGTTGGTGCGTGTGTGTTCAGTAAGATTGACTTGAGGTCGGGATATCATCAGATAAGGGTGAAAGAGGAGGACATTCAGAAAACGGCTTTTAGGACACGATACGGTCATTATGAATATTCTGTGATGCCGTTCGGGGTTTCTAATGCGCCAGGTGTGTTTATGGAATACATGAATCATATTTTTCATGAGCATCTGGATTGTTTTGTCGTGGTGTTTATTGATGATATCTTAATTTATTCTAAGTCTCGGGAGGAGCATGCAGAACATTTGCGTATTATTTTGCAGGTTTTGAAGGAGAGGAAGCTTTTTGATAAACTGTCCAAGTGTGAATTCTGGTTGTCGGAAGTGAGTTTTCTTGGACACGTAATTTCGGCTAATGGTATTGCTGTGGATCTATCTAAAGTAGAAGCAGTTCTACAATGGGAGGCTCCGAGATCCGTTACTGAAATTCGAAGCTTTTTGGGGTTGGCTGGTTATTATCGTAGGTTCATTGAAGGTTTTTCGAAGCTAGCACTTCCTTTGACCCAGTTGACTTGTAAAGGGCAAGCGTTCATTTGGGATATTCGGTGTGAAGAAAGTTTTACTGAGCTGAAGAGAAGATTGACGACAACTCCGATCTTGATTTTGCCGAATCCTAATGAACCATTTGTGGTTTATTGTGATGCTTCTTTGATTGGTCTAGGTGGTGCTCTGATGCAGGAAGGTAAGGTGGTGGCTATGCTTCAAGGCAGTTAAGAGTTCATGAGAAGAATTATCCTACTCATGATCTTGAGTTAGCGGCTGTGGTTTTCGTGTTGAAGATTTGGAGGCATTATCTCTACGGTGCAAGGTTTGAAGTCTTTAGTGATCATAAAAGTTTGAAATATTTGTTTGATCAGAAAGAGCTAAATATGAGGCAACTTAGATGGTTAGAATTCTTGAAGGACTACGACTTTGGCTTGAATTACCATCCTGGTAAAGCTAATGTGGTAGCTGATGCATTGAGCCGGCAATCGTTACATATGTCCGCTTTAATGGTTAAGGAGTGGGAACTTTTGGAATCGTTTAGAGACTTGAGTTTGGTTTGCGAAGTGACGTCGGACAGCGTTAGGCTTGGTATGCTAATGATTACTAATGATTTTCTGATGACGGTAAGTGAGAAGCAAAAGCTGGATGTGGAATTTGTGGATTTGATGTTGGTTGGAGGAAAAGATGCGAATTGTGATTTTCAAGTGGATATTAATGGTGTTTTGAGATTCCGAGGTAGGATTTGTATTCCAGATGATGCAGAGTTGAAAAGGATGATTTTGAAGGAAGGACACCAGAGTAATTTGAGTATACATCCGGGAGCGAATAAGATGTACCAAGATTTGAAGAAGATTTGCTGGTGGTCTGGATTGAAAAGAGATGTGGCTCAGTTTGTTTATGCATGTTTGACTTGTCAGAAATCGAAGGTGGAACATCTAAGGCCTAGTGGTTTGTTGCAACCATTGGATATTCCTGAATGGAAATGGGATAGTATTTCCATGGATTTTGTGACAGGGTTACCGAATACTCAGCGAGGGCATAATGCTATTTGGGTGATTGTTGATAGACTGACTAAATCGGCTCATTTTATTCCGATTGACATCAGTTTCTCTTTGGAGCGGTTAGCAGAAATTTATATCAGTGTGGTTGTGAAGTTACATGGAGTTCCATTGAGTATTGTTTCTGATCGAGATCCTAGATTTACCTCGAGATTTTGGGAAAGTTTACAGAAGGCTTTGGGTTCTAAATTAAGATTGAGTTCAGCTTATCATCCGCAAACGGATGGTCAGACGGAGAGGACGATTCAGTCTTTGGAGGATTTGTTGAGAGCGTGTGTTTTGGAACAAGGTGGTGTGTGGGATAGTTATCTTGCATTGATTGAGTTTACGTATAATAATAGTTTCCATTCTAGTATTGGAATGGCACCGTTTGAAGCACTGTATGGACGAAGGTGTCGGACACCGTTGTGTTGGCACGAATCTGGTGAGAGAACGGTGGTTGGGCCAGAATTGGTGAAACAGACGACGGAGACAGTGAAGTTTATTCGTAAGAAAATGAAAGCTTCTCAGAGTAGGCAAAAGAGTTATCATGATCGGAGACGGAAGGATCTTGAGTTCCAAGAGGGAGATCATGTATTTATGAGGGTTACGCCGGTAACAGGTGTGGGTCGTGCTTTGAAATCGAAGAAACTTACTTCTCGGTTTATTGGTCCTTACCAGATATCCGCGAGAGTGGGTGCTGTGGCTTATAGGGTGGCGTTGCCGCCAAATTTGTCGAATTTTCACGATGTGTTTCATGTTTCACAGCTTCGGAAGTATGTTCCAGATCCGTCGCATGTGATTCCGATGGATGAGGTTGAGGTAAGGGAGAACCTTACCGTTGAGGCATTACCAGTTAGGGTTTTGGATCGCGAGGTGAAGAGGTTGAGAGGCAAGGATATTGCACTGGTGAAAGTGGCGTGGGGAGGCGCTGCTGAGGGCAATTTGACTTGGGAGTTGGAGAGTCGGATGCGGGAGTCGTATCCAGATTTGTTCGTCTCAGGTATATTTTCGAGGACAAAAATTTCTAAGTGGGGGAGAGTTGTAACGACCCAGTTTTCGAGTGCGTTTTATTTAATCGAGTCGTTTGATTATTATATTATTATTTTATTTTATTTTCGACTTTTATCTGAAAATATGTTATTTTTCAATTTTGTGATATTTTATCGGGTTTTGGGATCGTTTGTGAGATATTTGAGTGTGAGGGTATTTTGGTCATTTTAGGATATTTTTGATTAAGTAAGAAAAATAGAAAATAGTAGAGAGAAAAAGAGAAAGAAAGAAAAGGAAAAGAAAGAAAAAGGAGAGAAAAGAGAAGAAGAAGAGAAATAGTGGAAAACTTGGAAAAATCAAGAGAAATCAACTTCTAGTATCGATTTAATCGGGTAAGGGTGCGAAATTCAATTATTGTATACTTGTATAGGATTATGTATGTATATTAGTGATGTTTGTTGGATTGAAATGGAAATATTTTAGTAAACCCATTTTTGGTAAAATTGGGTAGAAATTGATTAAATGTGTAGAAATTTATGTGTTAAGTGTTCATTCTTGTTGGTATATGATAGATCCTTGTTGCAATGCATTGTATTGGCAATTTTCTGGTGTGTAGGTGAGATTTGGGGTTTTTTGGGTTGAACCCGTATGAACAATTATGCAGAAGAATTTTTCGGACATTTCCAGGTCATACGCGTATGGGGCATGTTCATACGCGTATGAACCTTGGCAATACGCGTATGGTGGGCGAGCCATGGGGTCAATACGCGTATGGGGTGCTTGTTTTCTCGGCCATCTGCCTATTTGCGTAGGATACGCGTAGCTTTATAGGTCAATACGCGTACGGGCTTGGGCATTACACGTACGGACATTTGCACGTGAACGTTGGGAAAATTGAGTCTCTGCTCATACGCGTATGGCTCATGGTGGTACGCGTATGGACAGGACTTTTGCAAAATGTGACTTTGCAACATATCGTTTTTCGTTTTCGTTCGTAACTTTTGATCCGTTTGTCCGATTTTTACATTCTTGGTATCGTTGCGTAGCTATTGAGTTGTACTTTCTTGTTATGATGATTTCGAAATTGTTAGCCGATTTAATTATGTCGGGAAGTCGGGAATAGTGTCGGTTGTCGACTTTTGTCGTTATACTTGTACGTAATTAATGTGTATTGTGCAAGGTGCTGTTGTATGATGAAAACGTATGTGTTTAGATGATGTTGTGGTGAATTGTGGCCGTATGGAAATTAAATGTATTGTTTTGGGCATAAGTGCAAAGTGTGATTTTATCGATGAAATGAATGTATTTATGTGTGCATATTGAATGTCATGGGTCATTGTATGCCAAGCATCATGATATGCATTGTGGAAACGTCCTGAGTGACGGTTTGGATTCCAGAGGGAATTCGCTATAACTTCGTGTGCCCATGTGGGGTGTGAACGATGATTATAGACGATCGTGTGCCCATGTGGGGTGTGAGCGATCGGGTCGTGTGCCCGTGTGGGGTGTGAGCGATCCATAAACACCGTGTGCCCGTGTGGGGTGTGAGCGGTGGGGAACATCGTAGGCCCGACGGGGAGTTACAGTGATGTAACGAGCGATGGTTCCAGTAGAGTTCCTGAGTGAACTAGTGATGAGCAACAATGGAAGTCGGTACCGCATGTGCATATGCATAGAGTCGTTGTGTCGGTCTCTTGCATTTGCATAAATCATTTATGGTTGGTTATGTGTGGATTTGTGGACTAATTGATATATGGATATGTGTTGGTGATGGAGATATGTATTGTGTCTTGTAATGCCTTGTGTTTTAAATTATAGCGTGAGTTGTGGTGAGAACCGTATACATGTGTATTTTTGTGTTATATATATAATTGTATGCAATTATATTATGGTTGTTTTTCTCACCCTTCTGTTGTTTTATAATGCACTATGAGGCATTGCAGATTAGAGTTGCTGGAGGTATTTTTGTGAGGCCTTGCGTCTTCATTTTTTTGTCGGTCGGCTCTGATATGTGACACCGGGTAGTTAGGGAGGCCATTTGTGATAATTGTATATTATGTATATGTATATCTTTTGGCCTGTGCATGTATAACCTGATGTATGACAAACTTTTGTGATATATATATATATGTATGTTATTCAGTTTTAGATTTTCCGCTTTTATTTTAAAGACTGAAATGTGGGTGTAAGGAACTGAGTTCCTCTGTTGATTGCTACCCCACTGTTGCATATCTTTATGAGCAGGTGTTGTATGAATTGTTTCTAATTGATGTGACCCTTCCGGTCTATGCCATGATAATTTAAATATACTCTGACGAAATTTTGAATTTTCTTTTACTGCTTTTTATTAATTGGGGGTATAGATTGGGGGTGTTACACTTCTCATGAACAATCTTGCTCTCAAGAAGAACCTTTCGTCTCTGCATACGGCTAATAACATCTTTGATCTTCATAGCCGCTTCGACGTGAACAAGTCCTTGAGCTACCTCGTGGTCGATAACCTCTTAAGAAGGCAGAGGCTCAGTTGAGTCCAAGAGGGATTTCTGTTGTTCAACTTCAGAAATCTTTTGTGTCAACTCTGTTATCTGGGCTTGATATTCAAATATCTGTTGGTTGAAAGCCTGGTGTTTGTTGGAGCGCTCCTGTTTTTTAGTTTCAAAGTCTCCAAGTTTTTGTTCACAGACTGAGCTAAGGTGCCACCCATGTTTCATATCGTTGTGGCGGAACCGAATTTGGGTGTCGGCCTGATGATTCATAGCAAGGTCTTTGGCCAATTGAGTGAAGAAGGCTTCGAACTCGATCAGGTATGTGGCCATGGGGGCAGGGAGCTGGAATTCAGAAAGTTCATCCAGAAGTTTGAAAATGTCGTTGACTATGGCGGCTTCTTCGCGACAGCCGCCAGGAACTGTTCCTCAAAAAGATAGGACCGCAACTGTTGAAGTTTGTGATTGAAGGAAGCATCCACTTCTGGAGTTGGGATTGTTGTCGAACTGGTAGGCTGAATCTCTTCAGCTGCTTAGCGAAGTTTGTGTAGCGCTTTCAGGGTTGCTGCTGGATCTGTTTCCTTGGCTGCTAAGAGTGCCTCTGGAGTAAGGGATTTGTCGACAATGGTTGAAGTCCTCTCTGGGTTATGTTCAATGGGTTGGAAGTTCTCTCCGACTTCAGTAGTGGTGACGGGAGGCGAAGGATTGATATTCGCTCCAGGAGCTATATCATTGTGCTAAAGGTTATCAGTTGGGGCCGGAGGCGTCTTCGCCACCAAGTTTTCTTCTGACACGAGTGTCGGGAATTCATCAATTTTCTGAGGACTTGGCGTAATAGTGATGCCAGCAGTAGTGGCGTCTGCGGCCGATTCAGTGTCGCCATCGCCAACAGTGGTCGAAGTGACCACATTTTCCTACAAAGCAAAATGCAAGTGAGATTCGTCGCCCTAAGGTCGTCTAGGACACTAAAGTGAAAATGGAAATACCTGCGCAGGGTGAGTTATTGTCTTGGAAGGAGCGACAGTAGGGATTGGCTCGAAAATGTCTTCGAGATTTCTTGGGACGACTAGGGCCACCGTCGAAGCGCCGGTTTTTGAAGGTGTCCTCCGCGTTAAAGCCTTTTTCTTCCTCACCAAAGGTGTGGATGAAGGAGATGCTAGAGCCGCTGCGGTGAAAACTCGAGAGTGAGTACTCTCATTCGACTCAGTCTTTTCAGGAGAAGGTACTGTCTCAAGAGCCTGTGCAGAAATAATGTCAGAACAAAGAAAAGACAAAGAAACAGGACAAGAAAATGAAATATACTTGTGAAGGGTTGGTCCTGGGTTTTTTGGCAGGCCTAGTGGAAGTCGACCCAACAACCGTTTCTCGTTTACGTCCCTGAAAACAAAGCTGAAACTATTTAGTTCAAACCTATAGGCAAACGAAATCAAAAGTCCAGGATCTACCTTTGTGGAAGGGTCTTCTGTAGGGTCAACATCTATGACAGGGGCCGTAGTCGATGATTTAGGGATGCCACCAGCCATGGAGGCAAAAACGTCGACCACGTTCTCTAAGAAAAGATTTGGAGTAAAGGTTTGAGCTTGATACTCCGACCACCAAGTGTCGAATTCTTGAGTGGTGAAAAAGGAAGGCTGGAAGGCAAATACCGGCAGCTCCAGGTGTTGAGAGGCTCTGACGAACCTCATGCAAGCCCTATGACCTACTTGAGTCAAGCGTCGGCTGGACCGTACTATGTCATCAGGATGCCTCACTAAGGACTTTGGCAATATCTGGCTCAGGCCAAATTGTCGAGCCACTAAATTTGGCTGGTAGTTCATGAAACCATAGCCATTATTTCCCGTTTCGATTCGGAAAGAGATCATGGTGGGAGTAAGAAACGCCCGCCATATAGCATTTGACTGCACAACAACTTTAGGGGAGACTCTAGGAAATGGGCTTCTGAACCAGTCGGGACCGAACTTACGCTCCACAAATGGCGCCATGTCGGGGACGAAAGAAGTGGTTTCCACGAACATGCTGAGATACCTCATAAAGAGGGACTGTTTTGGAGCCTCTTGGGTGGTCATCAGGGCAAGTCGCATTCCTTCGACAGAGCATTCTTTGTTTAGACGCTCCATTATCGCAGAGGTTGGATATCCCAATTTATGCTCAAAAGTGGCGTTGAGCCAATGCTGCAACAGCCACATAGGCCCTGAGATGTTTAAAGCCTTAGTGGTTTGGTGGAGAAGTTTCAGCCTCATAGTCGACAGGCCAAGAGAATGGTAGAGGTAGGCTAACAGAAGTTTGGCCAAAGATATCTGTCGACCTTCATGGATCTGAATGGCCAGACTGATAAAACTTTTGGCTATTTGCAAGGAGCCAGGGCAAAACATATAGTACGACAGCCATAGGGTCAGGAAGGCAATATGCTCCTCATCAGAGACTTCTTTAGAGCGTTTGTCATGGTGGTCTTCAATATAGTTTTGGAAGCTAGCACGCTCGAAGTCGAAGGCGTTGTCAGTCTCCAGGGTTGGATCGAATGTCTCGCCTACTGGCGAAAGGCCAGCGATGGCCGCCACGTCGAAAAGTGTTGGCGTGAACATACCACAAGGAAGGTGAAACGTATTCGTCGATCCTTCCCAAAAATACATCGACGCAAGCAGCAAACAAGGGTTGACCCTGTGAGCAGTTCTGGAGAGTTGGATGGCGTCGAAAATACCGTATTCTTTCCATTGCCTTTTGCGCTGACCCTCGACTCTGTCAAGCCAGGCAATGTAGTCTTTGTTACCTGGAGTGGGCATGGATCTGAAAACTCGAGATTTGGGCGCCATGTATTTAAGATCTAAGGTGCCGCCTTTCTCGAAAGCAAGTGGGATTGTTTGGTCGAAGTAAGGAAAAAACTTCTGGAGTTCTTGTGGATTAGGTTTGTTGCCCGGAAGGGGGCCATGGAAACCACAAAGCTTGTTCTCCACCGCGAAGGGGATAACCATTTGGCGACACTAGTTGGCCACCACCGTCTCGTCAGCGGAGGATGGCTGAGGAAGAGGACGGAGTGTTTCTGCTTCAGAAAGTATGTACGCGACTGGATTATTACCAGTGGTTTGAGGAGTGGAAGTGGTAATAATGTTTGATGAAGCCATTAGGTGGAAAGAAATGCAAAGGGTGTTCTGAGGCAACAAATACTTTAGGAAGAAGAGACCAAAGTTTGATTCTCAGAGCGAATAACAGGTTTTGAAGAAGAAGTTATGGAAAAGTGGTAAGTGTTTCTGAAGGAGTCTATTTATAAGACGCATGCAAAAGGCGAAAAAATCACCAAAAGCCTTTTCAACTTCTGAAAGTAAGTGGGAGTTGGTTTCGAGGCCCATAACTCGGACGAGACTAGCCATCATGGCGTTTTTCTTGGAAATCGTGGGATGAGATTGCCATCATCATGTCAGACGGCGCTTGCCACGTGTTTTAAAAGAAAACAAACTGTTGCGCAGATGTGTCGAAGAAAGAGCCGTCGAAACCCCTCTAGAAACCAAAAAGCCAGATTTCTCCATCGACATAGGATTCAGTCGAAACTGGCCTTTTGGGGGAGCAATTTGTTGACAAGGGATTTCAACCAAAGGTGGAAAACAAAAAGTTCAATGACGTGTCGACACCACAGGCGCCTCATGGGATCGATCCGACACAAGCAAGAGAGATGCGTCGGAGAAATGGAAACAAACCACGGTGTCGGAGGAGGACAAGGCGAAGAACAGAGTTCTAAAATTCAAAGATAAGTTCTTGGGCGGGAAAAGGTTGAAAGTTCCAAGAATATGGGAAGTTGAAAAGAGAGTGGGGTGCCACGTGTCAGCGCCAAAGGACGCCTGGGCAGACAAACAGTTATTCTCTAGGCCTATCACTACGCCAAACAAGACATTAGACAGCGCTTTTTTAGGCCTTAGACAGCGCTTAAAAGCGCTGCCTAAGGTAGCGCTGTCGTAGGTAAAGACAACGCTTTTTATTTATGAAAAAGCGCTCTCTAAAGTATACATTAGAGGGCGCTTTTTCAAGAAAAAGCGCTGTCTAATGTATGCCTATAATTTTAGTTATCAAATTTTCTATATCTTTAGAGGGCGCTTTTTCAAGAAAAAACGTTGTCTAAAGACCCCCTTTATAGGGCGCTTTTTAGGAAAAGCGCTTTCTAAATGCCCCCTTTAGACAGCGCTTTTTAAAGCGCTGTCTAATGTATGCCTATAATTTTAGTTACCAATTTTTCTATACCTTTAGAGGGCGCTTTTTTAGGAAAAGCGCTTTCTGTTGTGAACTATAGACAGCGCTTTTGCTGGAAAGCGCTGTCTTTTCTCTACGTATAATTTTAATGATTTTTTTAAAAATCCAATTTTAACCATTTTTTTATGCAGAAACCTATATAATTCAAGCCATTTCAATAAACCTGTATATTTCAAATTTCCATTAACAATTTCTAGTATGGTTCATTAACCATTTCCACTAATCCCATAAATCACATAAACCACACAAACCATTTCCATTATAATTCAAGTCATTTACATTAACCATTCACAAAACTATACAATTACATTCCAAAATCACATAAATAACATAAACCATTCACAAAACTATACTATCCCATAAAATAAACCATTCACAAAACTATACATTCACATAATCCCATAATCCTATACCTTATATATATAGGATTCTTTTTTCAATAAGGTATTCGCACAATTCCTCCTTAATTTCTTACAATTTATCCTTCGTGTAATGAGAACATGCGTATTCATCAAAGTACTACATAACAAAACAAAATATGCATGATTTTGTTAAAAATAATAAATTATATGACATATCCGATAAATATTAGAATAAATCCTAAGATATAAATCCATGCATACCGTAATAGGAATCTCTAATCGATCCATTTGAAGGATTTCTCTCATAAACCTCAAAACGAAATACCCGCAGTCTATGCCATTACGCTGACGAGGGCACTACACATAGACAAACAAATAAGAATTAATATATAGTTGTTTTGTGTTATCAAGTAGCATCACTAATAAGCAACATTGTGAAAATTAATATACCTCCACTTTGACCCATGTAACGTTGGTTGCTTTAGCCCGTGCTACTCGAGATTCTCTTCGTGCTTGGTATACGAGTATTGCTCTATAAAAGAAAAACGTAAATTTAGAACAATCTCACAGAAATAATTAAATATACAAATACACACGAATATTTCGAACAATCTCACTTACGTATCAACCACATCCTTCATATCCTGATATGTTGACCAATCAGTATCCAATGAATTCAGATAATATATCACTTCCCTTGTAGGATTAATGGCAACCAACAACCAGTGTCCACTTAAAATATAACAAAAGTTTAGATGGATAATTTCTACGCAAAAGATATAAATTAAAGATTAGAATGAAATTAGAATGAAAATCTTACCTGTTTCCAGTATTATACGGTAAAAGAAACAAACTTTCTGTCTTGCTGGCCATAAATCTCTCAGTTAAGTGGTCTCTTACTGAAAGTGCATTCATACCAATTGTCGGTGCATTGACAAGGGTGCAAGAGAAGAAACGGAATCTGTTTGACAATTCCGTCCCCCGCATCAATTTTTCATACAAGCACCTTAAATAAAAACATAATAAACATTAGACTATTTTCATTGAAATGTGTAAACAACTTCTAGACCCACACAGTGTCCAGATAGGTTAGAATTACCAAGATCCCCCTGTACACGTATCATAAAATGAAATATCATTAATTGACCAATTATGAGTCATAACTTGATAAGTGGCAACATGTAATCACAAACAAGCAACATACTTAAGAGCAAGCATACTTAAACAAGTAACCAAGCATACTTAAACAAGTAACCAAGCATTAGAGCAATTCATCCTAAACCTAACAAGATTCAAATCTAAGCAATACCTAAACAAGTAAACATGCATCAACTTAAACAAGTAACATTCATACGATAACCTAAATCTATCAAGAATCAAGTTTAAATCATACTTAAACAAGTAATCATCATATATCACAAAGATAACCATCAAAGCAATTATTGAGCAAGATAAATATCTCATGCAAAGACAAATATCATACTTTCTTTGACCATGCAATACAATAACTATCATAACTCCACTTTGATGGCTCTATATATCATAACTCCATCAATACAATAACTATCAATATTACAATAACTATCATACTTTCTTTAATCTAGAATATAGAAACAACAACTAATGAAAATAGAAACAACATGTTCAATATTAGTCATTCTAAACATGTTCAAAAATAAGTCAGAAATAAGTCATGCTATGTATGGATCATTCTTCTCAAAAATAAGTCAGAAGTATGTAAACATGTTCAAAACTTTATAACTATGGTCATTACTCATATCAACACTACACACAAATTTTTAAGGGCATATATTGGCAGCACAAAAATAATGGCAGTAACGGAATAATACGACGGCAAAATGGTAGTGACAAGAATGAAAACAGAACAAAAATCGTACCTCTTCTTAAATGAAAACAAGAATGAAAACAGAATGAAAACAAGAACGAAAACAGAATGAAAATCGTACCTCTTCTTCGTTTCGTCTTCTTCTTCACGAAAGCAATGGCGAATGAACAACCAAAATGACGGAAAAAAGTGAATGATGACAATGAACAACGGCAATGAACGAAGGCAGTGGCAAATGAACGACGGCAATGCCGAATGAACGACGGCAATGATAATGGTTTTCAGCAGAGAAGAACGATAGCAAGGGTTTCAGTAGAGAAGAACGGTCGAGAGAAGAAAATGAAAAGAAGTGTTTGAAAATGATTAGAAATTGTTCTATATTTTAATTCATAAATGACCTTAGAGGGCGCTTTTAAAAAGCGCTTTCTTAAGTTCTACCTATAAGAGCGCTTTCCTCAGAAAGCGCTTTCTAAGGTGGGGAGAATTTAAAACATATAGCAGCGCTTTCTGAAAGCGCTTTCTAAGGTTAACCTTTAGACAACGCGTTTTTAAAGCGCTTTCTAAAGTAATACCTATAGCAGCGCTTTTCAAAAAGCGCTTTCTAAGGTGGCTTCCATTTTGGGCATTTAAAAGCGCTTTTAGAAAGCGCTTTCTAAAGGCTATCTTTTACGGCGCTTTTTTTAAGCGAAATTTTTTAAAGACTTATAGCAGCGCTGTGTCCAAAAAGCGTTGTCTTTGTTGCGCTGTCTTTGTCCAATTTTGGCGTAGTGTATATAAAGCATTGTATTTCCCATTTTTAGGGGTCGCATTTTTTCACATTGTAAAGGGAAAACGCTCAAAGTACCAAGCTTAGAGAGAAACGAGTTCACTCCCGCGAAAATGTACAATTGCGTCCAATTTTACATAATGCAATTTACTTTCAGCATTTAATTTAAGTTATTGCCTTTTTTGTTTTTGTCTTGCCTTTCCTCCCTTTATTTTTTCCACTTTGCATCCAAACCCGTTGTCGTTCAAACCTTTCACGGTACCAAGATCACTCCAACGTGACAACTTTCACCAAAAAGCGAGAAACTGAAATACAACATAAACATACGCTTCCAATTCCTTATTTTGCGATTTGTGTGGCCGATCCCGCGAGTAAACCTGCGACGGAAGGTCAGCGGTTGTTCGCGCCGGCGAACAGTGAACCAAAAAATTGTCACCATTTTTTTTCATTTTTCTATGAATAGTTTTTTTTCCTCTCTTACATTTCTCTATTCTCTCAAAAAATTTATTAAAAAATTATTGTTTAAATTTAATTTATCTATAGTAGTTTAAACCATTACAATATATATATAAACTTTGAAGACTTCTTGCTGCTGACCTACTATTAATAAAATAAATTAAATATTAACGAGGGCTAAAATTCTCACAAACTTTATGTATTTTATGTCTAAATTTTGACCACATATATATTTTACGAAGATTTTTGATGATTTGTGAGAGGTGTTGGCATCCACAAAATGACACTATTATTGCAGTGTAATTGTTATGGCTTAAAATGCAACTTCAACTCATTATACTATTAGATGGGAGCGCCTCATAACTTTGGAATTTACTATATTGCATGCAGTTAAAACTGAGGAGATATTTGTCATTCAATTAAAATAAGACAATCTACGTTATACACTCTTTTTATTTATATTATATATTATACACTTTAATCTACTCAAATAAAGAGTAAAATAATAAAGAAATTGCATGAATATTCTATAACTCAATTAGTAATGTTGTCTATAAACTTAAATTTGTGTGAAACTTTGTTTCTCCTTGTCTCATATCGTTTTCCATTTCCAACAGGACAACTCGTGAAGTAGCAATTACGAACGTACCGTCCCTGTCTTCAAGTGTGTATATATATTTATACTGTTCAAATATTATTCCTGTTACTTTGCATGTGGTTGTGCCTTTTCCAAACAGAAATTATGAATAATCGACCGAATACACAACAATTTGCATCCAAATTGGTTTACAAAATACTAAACATCATAACTAATCTTGATTATATTGTTTTTTAGCCTAACAACAGACATAATACAATGAAACATCCTAAAAAATCACGCATATGAAACTAAATAGATTGGTATGTGTGTGAAACATTTTATTGAAAGAAAACATAACAATAGAAAGAGTTTAAACTTTCGAGCGTTTGTTTTCAACGGCTACAGAAATTATTTGTAACTTTCCTAAGTGCTAAAGGAGTGAGCCAGTCAAAAAAGAACATCTTGGTAACAATCCGACAAAATCAGAGCTTTTTTCCAACATCTGTCCCTGTTTTCCTTTCAACCGTTTGTATTCAAACACAATTCTCAAACAAGTCAAAGGTGCAACTTGGTAATTATGTTCCAACTCAATGTCCAATTCCACCCTTTCCTTCTATTTAAGCATGCACACACACTTCTCTCTCACATTCAATCCATCCTCTTGAAATAGTATTTCAAATCATTCACTCTTCTCTCCCTTCCTTTGCTTCTAATCCAAGTAAAAATTCTTCATTATGCTCTATTCATCTTTGACCTAGACACCATCATCAACCACAGAAAACTAAGTGATCCATCCTCCAATTATGATTCTTAGGTATGTAATAGTACTACTCATCATACCTTTTCCATTATCTAAGTTCATGAATATCACCATGCATGCATGTTCCTTAAAATAATCATACTCATGAAATTAATACTCTCTATAAGTCAAATTTACCACTCATATCCCCCTGCAAAAGTTGGATCATTTTCATATAGTGAGGCTTGCCCCATACTGGTTATTATATATGCATATTCTTTCTTATCAATAAGATGATTATAAAAAGGTTGCATTAATCATTTTGTGCACCTTTTACAGCTTGGGATCCGAGGAGTTAAATACAAAGCAGACACAAATCTGATTCAAGAAGACATGACCAAAGAATCTCCAACAATGTTTTCAAAGTTACTCATGTTTATTTGCCTTTTCATGTTCATGCTCAACTTCCACTCATCCCATGGAGAACAACAAGAGTTCGAGCTACTTTTATCCTTCAAGTCATCCATCCACTATGATCCTCATAACTTTCTCTCCAGTTGGGTCAATACTTCCTCAAACACTATATGCAAGTGGCACGGGATAACCTGCGACAACTGGTCACACGTTAACACCGTGTCACTATCAGGTAAAAACATCTCCGGCGAGGTTTCCTCGTCCATGTTCCAACTTGCACACGTTACAAATCTCGACCTCTCCAACAATCAGCTTGTTGGAGAAGTCATCTTCAACGCTCCCTTCCTCTCTTCACTTCTTTACCTCAACCTCAGCAACAACAACTTCACTGGCCCCTTACCTCAATCCTTGTTTTCATCACCCTTTATCAACCTCGAAACTCTTGATCTCTCAAACAACATGTTTTCAGGCAAAATACCAGACCAAATTGGATTACTTTCAAGCTTAACGTATCTTGACCTAGGTGGCAATGTTTTGGTTGGAAAAATTCCAAATTCCATCACCAACATAACAAGTTTAGAGTACTTAACTTTGGCTTCGAACCAATTAGTTGGTGAGATTCCAACAGAGATAAGCCTAATGAAGAGATTGAAACTAATTTACTTGGGATACAACAATCTTTCCGGTGAGATTCCAAAGAACATTGGAAACTTACTTTCTTTGAATCAACTTGATCTTGTTTACAACAATCTCTCTGGACCAATTCCTGAATCACTTGGAAACCTCACCAACCTTCGATATCTCTTTCTCTATCTAAACAAATTCACTGGCCCAATTCCCGAATCCATATTCGAATTGAAGAATCTTATTTCACTTGATCTCAGTGATAATTATCTCTCAGGAGAGATTTCAAACCTTGTTGTTAACCTTCAAAAACTAGAGATTCTTCATCTTTTCTCAAACAACTTCACAGGTCAGATTCCAAACACAATAACATCTTTACCTCACGTTCAAGTTCTTCAACTCTGGTCAAACAAACTATCCGGTGAAATTCCACAAACACTTGGAATGCACAACAACCTCACAATTCTCGACCTCTCTTCAAACAACCTCACAGGCAAAATCCCAAACAGTTTATGTGCGTCTGAAAATCTTCACAAACTTATCCTTTTTTCAAACTCTCTCAATGGAGAAATTCCAAAGGGTTTAACCTCATGTAAAACCTTGCAAAGAGTGAGACTCCAAAACAACAAATTGTCAGGGAAATTACCAATGGAAATCACTCAATTGCCTCAGATATACTTGCTTGATATCTCTGGGAACAAACTTTCTGGAAGAATCAATGATAGAAAGTGGAAAATGCCATCGCTTCAAATGCTTAACTTGGCTAACAACAATTTCACCGGAGAATTACCAAACTCTTTTGGCAGTAACAAACTCGAAGGATTGGATTTATCACAGAATCAACTTTCTGGTAACATTCAAATCGGTTTCAGAAAATTACCAGAGCTTGTTCAACTGAAACTCAACTACAACAACCTCTATGGAAAATTCCCTGAAGAAATCTTCAAATGCAAGAATCTTGTTTCTTTAGATTTAAGTCATAATCAACTACACGGCGAGATTCCGGCGAAACTCGCCGAGATGCCGGTTCTCGGTTTACTTGACTTATCGGATAATCAATTTTCCGGCGAAATTCCGAAGAGTTTAGGAAGCGTTGAATCGCTTGTTGACGTTAACATTTCGTATAATAATTTTCACGGAAGTTTACCTTCCACTGAAGCTTTCTTCGCAATCAACGCAAGTTCCGTCGCCGGTAACAAACTCTGTAACCGTGACGGTGACGGTGACGGTGACGGTTATAACGGTTTGCCACCGTGCAAAAGTGATAATCACATGAATTCAACCACGTTTTTCGTTTTAGTTTGTTTCGTACTAACGGGTTTGGTTGCGTTAAGTGGAGCAGGATTTCTCGTGATTTTCGTGCGGAAAAGGACGAAGAGTTTCGAGGTACGAAAAGTGGTTGAAAATGAAGATGGTTTTTGGGAAGTGATTTTCTTTGATCACAAGGCTTCGAAATCGATTAACATTGAAGATGTTTTATCGTCCGTGAAAGAAGGAAAAGTGATTTCGAAAGCACGAAACTGGGTTTCGTACGAAGGGAAGTGTATATCCAATGACATGCAATTCGTAGTGAAAGAAATAAGCGACACGAATTCTGTTTCAGTTAGTTTCTGGGACGAAACGGTGACGTTTGGGAGAAAGGTTAAGCATTCAAATATAGTTAAGCTTATTGGAATGTTTAGATGTGGTAAAAAAGTGTATTTGGTTTATGAATTTGAAGATGGAAAGAGTTTAAGTGAAATCATGCATAATTTGAGTTGGCAAAAGCGAATTAAAATCGCTTTGGGTATTGCAAAAGCGATTAAGTTCTTGCATTGTGAATGTTTGTGGATTGGTTTGGTTAATGAGGTATTAACGGAGATTGTTTTGGTTAACGGAAAAGATGTTCCTCGCCTTAAATTCAACCCGCCCGGAATAGGAGCATTGTTTATTGGCGTTAATGGTTCTGTTTCATCATCTTCCATTACTCCAGGTACGTAATATCATATATCTGAACCGACACTAATACATTATTGATATTTGTAATTACTTTTATTTTTTAAAAAATTATTATTGATGTCGACGTATCAGTATGAGTGTTATGTTATGTTTAGTGTCTGTGTTTTATAATTTTGTCATTGATATTATGTTATGTGAATTTTTTGTTTCTAGAGGAAAGGCTGAGAAAAGAAGGGAATGAGAAGAGTGAGATATATGATTTTGGAGTTATGTTGATTGAGTTATTAACGGGAAGAACATCTGTGAACGACATAGAAGCAGTTGATCAAAAGAACAATATTGTTGAGTGGGCCCGTTATTGTTACACTGACTGTCGTCTTGACACGTGGATAGATCCAGTTATGATGAAGGGTGGAGATGTGTCGACATATCAAAATGATATTGTTGAGACTATGAGTCTTGCACTGCACTGTACCGCAGGTGATCCTACCACGAGGCCATGCGCAAGAGATGTAGTTGAAGTACTAGAAACTGTTCACCGTAACAGAATCGCTTTTTGCTGATTTTTATTGTTTGCGTGTTTTTTATCTTAGTTTTTTAAAATGTTCTATTTTGCCTCTGAGTTCTTACCTTTTTTTTTCTATTTTCTATTTGATTTGGTTAAAGTTTATAATTAGTTTATATAGCTTAAGTGAGATTTTGATGAAGGAATATTGTTAGGGAGATGTTTGCTTGATGTTTTATATATGGGGGCATGTTTGAAATACTTATAATGAGTGTAAAACTAAATGTAAATAAATCGAATGTTATTAATAAATTAATTGTATGAAATCTTGTCACAAAACTTAATTATATGATATCAATGTTAGGGGTGTTTCTAGTATGGTTGGAAATATTTTAACGTTAAAAACCATTTGAATCGTAAATAAAAAATATGCAATTCAATTTAGTTCAATTCGATTTTAAAAATAAAATTGAATTAAACCAATGCAGTTTGAATTGCTTTGATTTTTTTATAAAATTTTCATTGAGTTATACGTAAACATATAAAAGATAACATGAATTTTTATTTAGTCATTCATACCTTTTTTTTTTTAATTGTAAAATACTATATAAAAAAAGGGCAAAATAAGCTCAACAAAATACAAAAAGAATCAACAGACACAAAGGGTGCCAAACCAACAAGCAACAACCTACTGAAAAATAACAAAGAAAAAAGGGAAACCAATACCCACCTAATACACATAACAGAAAGAGAAGGAAAAATAAAAACATGGATAAACACCCGCACAAGAATCACCACCCAACACGAGGCAAGTTAGATCTCAGATCTCAAACTCGCCAACAACCGACCCATAACCCAAGTAAAATTTCAAAAGAAACCACTCACACCAGGGACCAGGTCAGTAGTCTCGGTCCGCTATTGGTTCAGACACATGATATGGTTTTAAAGGCAATTGGTGAATGAGGTAAAGTTCATAGGGGATCTAGTAAAAAACCAACTTCAAGCAGAAAAAATACATTTATCTTTCACTTCTTCCACATTTATTGACGAACCAAAGAGAAGGTTATCATTACGAACTGACCAAAGAGTCCACACCAGAACATGCAAAATTATAATAAACTTAGCCTTACAACCTAAAGAAAAGAAACACTAAAAAACAAGCTTAAGATCTATAGGAAGTGCTAGACGCATCCTTAACACCTAAAAATTTATAGTGCTATATTAGTGTATCTGTTAAAAAGTATAGGTGTGTGTGTGTTGCCATAACGATGGGGAAAGGACATTCAGAAGTCTTAGTAGGTATATTACGAAGTATGATGGTTAGAGTTTGGCTACGGCGGTGAGAAACCCTATATGGTGGTATTTGACAGTGGTTTAGAGGTTGTATTGAGTGATGTGCTTGGGTATAACCGTGTATGAGGTATGATCTGTCTTTTCTCCCATTAGGAAGGCAACCGCTCCCTATGATCAGGAGAAGTTGTTGACCGTCTAATCTTCAGGGGGTAGTAGTGAACTCACTCTCCTTTGATTAACGGTAATACACACGTCATCAGTGCCAAGGGCGAACCCTGAGGATATTGCCTAGGAGGCACCAATTTCGGGCGAGTGCGCTCTTGTTTAGGACACTCACAAATATAACACTACATAGTTTCTCAAGTATGAGTGTTGTTTTAAGGACAACGTTTTTTTAAGTCCTCTCTTATTTATGAGGTTAGTTATTCGCTCTTTGGTGAGTCTTTTTACTGAAGGCGACTATTTATTTATAAAAGGGTGAGTCTATCAGTTTGGGACGAATACCTTAGCTGAAAACAATTATTTATTAAAGGGTGAGTTCCTTAGTTGAAGACAACTAGTTATTAAGGGGTGAGTCCTATAGCTTGGGGTAAGTCTAAAAATGCATTTAAAATTGTTTCACTTTTTTTTTTTTTTACCGTTCTTCAATCACAACTCAACATTAAGTTGTGTGAACAAAAATCAAGGATTATATATCCAATATATAAATAAGGTTATTATTAAACTTATTTTGATTGTTAATAAAGTTTATCTCAATTATATTATTGAACGGGTGTTTATTTTCACTTTAACTAAAATAAAAAAAAATAATCTATATCCAATACTATAATATAAATATTTAAAATATATATATATATATATATATATATATATATATATATATATATATTGATATTGTAAAATATTTTTAAATTGTTAATTAATAAATAATATATATTATTTCAAATCACATTTTTATTTTTAAAGTACAAACATGACATGATAAATATAAGAATTTTAATTAATTATGTGTAATATTATAGCTTTAAACTCAACCTCTTTAAACATAAATAAGTTTGGTCTTATTCAGTAAAAATAATGCCATTGAATCTATTACAGATTTCATAAGTTGTTTTAATTATAAGTTAAATTTTTGTATTAAGGTCTTTTTAGATTATTTTGGAAAACAACCTACAAAGGGGATAAGATAAGAGTGAAGAATTTGACTTAACATGATAATGGAAATTGGAAAGTGAATAATGTATTACTACTTCATCTTATTAACCAAGAGTGGAGTGCAAGTGTAACATGACACCACTCAAATAGTGGTGGGACCCCATTTTACTCGTGGTTTCGCTGGGTTTTTGTCCTAATCTCAAACTTTGTCTTGTTTGTGAAAATTTACCGCAGAATAATAATAAGGCCAGCATGAGCGTACAGTCACGCGACTCAATGTTCCATGCAGAAGCTCAGTTTAGCAGGGAAAAGAAGAAATAGTGTTTGGAACATTTTGATTCTCCCATGCTTATTAAAAGTGGAGAACTTGTTGTTATAATATCAAAGAGACCTATATTCATACTAATATATAGACGTAAAATATTAAAATAAATGTAATAAAAATGGATATGATAGTTGGTATATATTGCTGCGACCTAATCATGCAATTCACATTCAACGTTCCGATTCTCATAATGATAGTAAAATCACAAATATTTAGCTTTTTTGGTCTGAATACAAACTTTAAACGAGACCTTTAAGCGAGCCTATGATTGTAGGTCTGATATAAGAGACATTTGCTTAGATTTTCTTTTTGTTCTTGATGCAAGTTTGAATCTATAAAAAGAGGAGTTATTAAAACATTGCATTTTGTAATTATCAATAAGGTGGGAGAAATAAACTTTGTAATAAATATCAACTCTTTTAAAAAATAACTATAATAGTATTTAATTAGAGATTGATTACAAATTTTTGTGTTTTAATTACTCTTCTTACCTAATGTTATTTAACCACTCTCAAGATTTCTCCCTCCTTATTCTAAAGTTTATTTTGGAAAACATGCAAGTTTAAAAAAAAAAAAAATCTTGAGAGTGGTTAAATAACATTAGGCAAGAAGAGTAATTAAAACGTAAAAATTTGTAATTATTCTCTAATTAATACTTCCTATGTTTTCTTTTAAGTGTCACTTTTTTATTTTTTACACATACCAAAAAAGCTAATCAATATTATTATTTTTCATACAATAATTTTTATTTTACTTATAATATCCTTAATTATTTATTACATTCATTTTACTTTTTCTTTCTTTGTAATAATTATCTAGAAATAATTTTGACAAAAGTACATTTAATACTACTTTGAATTTTACAAGTGACAATTAAAAAAAAAACAAAAAATTATCTATAAAGTGAAACTTAAAAAGAAACGGAGGGAGTACTATTATAGTTACTTTTTAAAAGTGTTGATATTTATAAACCAATAAAAAAAAAGTCACTAATTGCACTATAAGCATAATGATTAGGCAATATAACCTATATTCGCAGGTATCACCGAATCCATCTTGAATTTGCCAGAGAAAATCTATTTTAACTGTATTTAAGTTTGAGTTTGAGTTTTCCTCGATTGTAAAATATAGAAACAGACCGAATAATAGAGACACTAATATTCATTCTGAAACCGTCTCTGAACCACTTCATTTATTTTATTATATATTTTATTATTTAGTTTTGATAATTTAGAATATTAAATATGTGGTTAATATTTTGATAATTTAATTTGTATTTATTATTAAAAATATTTGAAATTTATGCTGAAATTTTGAGTTTTTTTATTTTATTATTTATAATGCAATTTGATTTTGAAAAAAATAAATAAATCTTTTTTTATTAAAATAATTGGATGAAGATATTTGAACCCAATCCGAATCCGTTTGAGACGAATTTTAATTTTAGCTTAAATAGTCTTTTGGTCCCTGTAAGTTAGCGAGTTTTTTATTTTGGTCCCTGTAAGTTTTTTTTTTGTTTTAGTCCTTATATTTTACTGTTTGTATACGTTTTAGTCCTAAAGGCAAAATCCGCAGGAAAAACCGAAGAAAAATCTGCAAGAAACCTGCGGATTTTAGTTTTAAGGACTAAAACGCATGCAAAAAGTGAGATATAGAGACTAAAACAAAACAAAAAACTTACAGGGAGCAAAATAAAAAATTCGCTAACTTACAGGGACCAAAAGACTATTTAAACCTTTAATTTTAATCTCCATTCTAGATAGAAATTGAGACAGAGAACGAAGATTATTTTGAGATTTGAATTTAAATTTGAGGGATGTGAAAACCATTTCGTTGTAAGACTTAAAAAGTTCCTTAACTTATTATTATTTTTTTAAATATTCTTAAATAACTTGATTTGGATTATTATATGATTAATTAGGCACAAAACATACTCCACCCATTGAGTAAAACTATGAGTATAGGTTGAGGATATTCTCAAACCATGCCGGACCACAAACTTTCTATAGTGCCTCACTTTCCTTCCATGTTCTAACTTCCTTTTTCTAAAAAATATTTTTTTTCCTTTTTTTCTCAACATTTATTTTCCACGTTATGGCCTCTAAGCAATGATGGTTGTGCAAGAATCCTTTTCCTTTTTGTTGAATAAAACCGATCTCAAAGGTGTTTCCACAGTTAGAAGATTCGATCAAAAAAGATGAGTCTAAACATAAAAACATAAACCAGCTCATGATCTCTTACACTATGTTTGTTCTTGGAGACCATGCAAAAGGTTGTTTGGCTTCATTCTTTCAAGTCAAAAAAGCCTCTTTCACTCTGATTTTGTTATGTAAAGTCATCTTCTTTGGATAGCTTTAGTGGTAGGAAGTGATTAAATTCTTATTGTCTTTGCATTTTTCTCTATGCCTTTTGGTTACTTTTGTAGATTGGTCACAACAAAAACAACAACGTTCATGTTTTGGTTCTACAGCTGGATTGTGTTATTGGACTTTAATGTAGTTAATGATGATGATCTTTGATCCACGTGCAAGTGCAAGCCATTAGATTTGATATTGCACTTTGCACACACTTATAGAGACCTAATTGACTCAATTTATAAAGATCAAAGTAGGTAAAAAGGATTACATAGTTAGTAGTGCGATTGAGTATTGACCGATGCATTAGAAAAGTTAGTATGAAAGCTATTTGCTTTGTTGGGCGTGAAAAGAGACGTTATATAGTAGGGTGGAATACAAGACATCCTTTCGCAAGCCCAAAAAAAAAAAAATCAATATTTTAAATGTAGATGAGGATGCGAATTTAAAATTTTATTTTGTTCACACAAAAATAATGTTGGTGGAGCATGCGCACAGACACTGAATCTTTAAAATCTAAAATTATAAAATTTTATATTAATATTCGTCCTTACAAAAGCTAAAAAAAAATACGACGAAACAGTCATATTAAAGAGTGTGGGTCTAAAACTTTAGTGTGTTTCAGAAAAAAATACGGAAAAAACCAAATATCTGGTGGGTCATATCCGTTTTGTCATCCTAATGCTAGGTAGGAATGAGAATATATTTTGCGGACTTTGTGAAATCTTGAACCAAGCTATCCACAAAATTAAGGTCAAGGCCGATGTATAGTCTATCATAGATTTATTTTTATATTTTAATATAAAATTTCAAATGTTTGATTGATATGTTAACACTAGTTTAAATAATATATTTTATGATAGAATTTTCATCTCAACCAATAAATAACTAAGGTATAATTCCTAAACGCATTGCATTTTAATTTTTTTTAATTTAAAATATCATCTATTCTTTCAGTTGGAATAGATGACAGAAAAGAAAACTAATTTAGAGGACATGTTTCGAATCACAACAACTGCAGTTTTTGTTTTTATTTCTTTAAAAGAAACGCCTTTTTTTTGTTTTATTTTTATTTAAAAAATTAAATGATCTATTCATTCGGTTACACTACTAACCGAAGGACTTGATACCTAGATTTATCTATAAAAGAATCCGTTCTTTAAGTTTTTCCTAAACCTAACTCATATACAGCTGCTTCAAACTCATAAACATCATTCTTTGTGATGGATTGCAGGACCAAAAAATCTTCAAATTTTCTTAAGTAGTTAAAAAATCTTTCAAGGTTATGTGTTGTTATTCTTACATACACACATTGAAAAAACTAATTTTACCAAATTTGAACAAAACATTTTTCTGTTCTTGCAATCAATCTCACATAATGATGTTATTGTTGTTTCCACCTCTTGCAAAACCATTGTTATATTTTGGTACAACTTTTCAATGTTGTTAGTTAAAGAAAACATGTTATAATTTGTTGCTTTCCTTGCATGACAATATTGATAAATTTATTTTTAATCATACTGATAATGTATTGAAAGCAATGTTATTGTTTCACAAAACATAATCTTTAAAAATTTGTTTTAATATAGTTCTTAATTTGAATATTGCAACACACAAAGAAATTGTTGAGTGATAAAAAATTGAAAAAGGAAACAATACATGTTTTTTTCAATTCTTTTCCATTCACCATTTTTTTTGTAATAGAAGTAATCTATTATCTTTGGTGCATTTAGTCATGAGAGAAAAAGTCTCAATTTTATTTTATTTTTTATTTATAAAAGACATAATATATTACCTCCGTGTTACTTAAGAACCGAGGGAAAAAGTAGTCTAGTTTTATCTATAAATGAATGTCGTCCATTTATAAAGTAAATAACACTCAAGATATTGTCAACACATCAATCCACAAGAAACCTTCTATATTAAATCAGAACGCTAACATCACAACTATATAGACAACTACATTGTCAAACTCAAACATTGATAACGAAAGCATTTGGATTGAAAACAATAAAACTTAAAGAAATTTGAAAACAATCTTTGGGGTGAATAGTTAGAGCATAATTTTTTTCGAGTGCAAGATTAATTTATTTTATTTAACTAACCTTTTATTTTATATCATAAACAAATACATCAAAAAGTCATTGAAAATATACTCATGCAAAAATTATTGAACTTGAAAAACAATGTCTATGCAACAAAAATCCAACATTTGTTTTTCTCTGAGATTCAATGAAAAACGGATCTAGTGATCTTCACCAAGACTGACAGTGAATCAAATTCAAAATTCATCAAAAATTTATACTTATACATTAAAACGAAAACAATGTAAAATAAAAAAAACTTTGTATTTTAATAAAATAATACAATATATATATATAAGTTTTTTTTCTCTCTTCTCCATCGAGTGTTTTAATAATGGAGGAGAGAGAAAAACAAAAACCACAAATAATCTCCCCTATTTATTTTACAATCTAATTATTCGGATTCATTTTCATGTTGTCACATAAAAATTACATTCTCATATAATACGTCATATATATATATATATATATATATATATACTCTCAAATATTTTATAAATCTAGTGGTAAAATAACATGTTTTAAAAAAAAATATGAATATGAAATTGTTTGGGGCCGAACTCACTACCAGTAGAACCTTTCTTTTTTATTGCAGATAAATCGAGGAGAAAAGGGGTGACTTTCCATGACATTTTTTATTACGATGTCAAAAAAACTAAGATAATAATTCTTTCCCAACCATGACGAAATAGATTATTCATAGTAGTGTAACCTATTTAAAAGTTTTTTATTTTAAAAAAATAAAATTATAAATTTTGATATATTTTTTAAATGACTAACAAGGTAAAAAGACAAATGAAACTAATAGTATCTTTAAAATGATTTATTTTAGTTTATTTAGTTAGACTAAAGTTTAGGATATTATTTTTTCAATCAAAATATGTATATATAACTCAAAAAAAAATGAAAAGAAGTATATGGCGATCGCAAGGGATTCAACCCTAAAAATAAAAAAAATAAAGACTCAAGAGGCTAAAAATCCATCAAGTTTGCAATGTGCACTTTAAGTTTCCTATTATATCACCCCTATAAACAATTATATATATATATATATATATATATATATATATATATATATATATATATATATATATATATATATATATATATATATATATATATATATATATATATATATATATATATATATATATATATATATATAATGTTATCCACAATACTAGTTTTATCAACCGCATTACCATAACAAATATCATTACTGTACTTCCATATGCCATAAAGAGTCTCGGTAGCAGCTAGTTTTAGAATGGACGCTCTCCAACCTTTTTCTTGTGTACTTCTAACCAACCACATAAGTTCCTCATTCCAAGGACGAGGAGTATGCTCAATTTGGATCCACTTAAGAATTTTTTTTCCAATTAGATTTTGGTTCCGGACAATTATAAAACAAATGATTTATAGATTCTTCCTCAAGAGTGCAGAAATAACACATATTGTTAGAAATCATACCAAAACAGAAAAGACGTTGCCTTATTGCCAATCTACCATGGTAGACTAACCATAGTGTCACCATAGATCTTGGCCTTACATCATTTTAACGAAAGAGTTTCCTCCAAACCACCTTGGACCTATCATCACACATCACATTATAAATTTCCTTCATTCGAAATTTATCATTGGTTAGCATATGACCCCAAACCTGTTGAATGTCTGTCAAATCCTCTCTCTCTTGTCTTCATAATCCAAAAAAATTGCCCATTAATACAAATATCCATTAAATTTATAAAAACATTTTTAGGATATTATTTATTTGTGAAAACATATAAGCTATTTTTAACTTTATTTTTCATAAATTTTCTAAACTTTTTAAGTTTTATTTTGATATTTATTTTGACATTTTATAAAATTAACCATAGATAATATCATATTTTAATTCTAACTAATTATAATGCATCTAAATATGATAAAAATAATGTAGAATAATAAGTTTAAGTTATTGAAAATGTTCGTAAATTTATAACTTAATTTAAAATATAAAATATAATACTAACAATAGAAAGAAAGAAAAAAACAATATTCATATTTTTTTATGTATCTCGACTTCATAGATTAAAAAGTTTTTTTTTCTTAATTATATTTTGTGCTTTATTTTTTTAAACATTTTAAATACCCCAATTTTGGAACAAGAGTCCCATAATACTCTACTTTAAAAATAATTTAACTATGATGTTGTATTATTTTTTTAGACATTTTGCTCCAAATACCCTAATTTTAAAATATACTACCTAAATATTGTATTATTCTTTAAATATTAACTATGATATTTAATCAATGAAAAACAATATTTTAAAAATCGAATTAGTTATCAAATTGATGAAAATATTGAGATCAATTTTAGTCGATTCTAATCGATTCTTACTACTATAATAGCTTACATGATCTAACAATTAAATCAGACCGGCAAACTCTTTAATTCGTATTTCAACCTATTCGACAAACCGTATAGTTTAGAGCATTTACAAATATACACTACAATATTTAAAAAAAAAAATATAACACTTAATTAGTATATTTCTAAATTATTAAATAAATATTATAATTTAAAACTTATTATTTTTATTTTATAAATTAAAAAACTAATTTAAATATTTAAAATAATATTAATAAAATAATAAAAATAATATTTAAATAATATTATTATTTTTTAAATATTGTAGTGTATATTTGCAAATGCTCTAAACCAGATCGAATCAGCTGGTTGAACATGTTGAACTACGAGTTGAAGGGGTCATCGATCTGGTTTGATTGTTAGATCATGTAAGCTATTGAACAAGTGAGAATTGATTAGAATCGACTAAAATCGATCTCAATACTTTCATCAGTTTGATGAGCAATTCAATTTTTAAAACATTGTATTTCATTGATTAAATATCATAATTAATATTAAAAAAATAATATAACATTTAGTTAGTATATTTCAAAATTATTAAAAAAAAATATTGTAGTTTAAATATTTTTTTATTATTTTATTAATTAAAAAACTAATTTAAATCTTAAAAGAATTAGTTTTTTTAATTAATAAAATAATTAAAATAATATTTAAATTATAATATTTTTAAATAATTTAGAAATATACTAATTAAATGTTATGTTAACTTTTTAAATATTGTAGTGTATATTTGCAAATGCTCTAAACTAGACCAAATCGACTGGTCGAACATGTTGAACTACGAATGGAAGGGGTCACCGGCCTGACTTGATTGTTAGATCATATAAGCTATTGAACTAATGAAATTCAATTAGAATCAACTAAAATCAGTCTTAATACTTTCATCAGTTTTATGATCGATTTGATTTTTTTTAAATATTATATTATATTGATTAAATATCATAATTAATATTAAAAAAATACAATATTTAGTTAGTATATTTCAAAATTATTTAAAAATATTATAATTTAAATATTATTTTTATTTTTTTATTGATTAAAAAAATTAAAAAGAAAAGCTCTCGGCCAATGAATGGGCGAGAGTACCTTTAGAACATTTTATGCATGTTTTTGGCCTATTAGTGGACGAGTGTTTTTCCAAAATAGGGAACTTCCATAATTTATTTTCAAAGTATGGTATTATATATGGCACTTTTGTTTCAAAATTGGGATATTTGGAGCAAAATGTCTATTTTTTACTAGATAAATTTAAAAAAGTTTTAGCATTCTTTATCTATAAAAATCTAGCTTAATTTTTTTAATAAGTAATGGTTCCATTAATCGGCACAAGGGGTGCACGAATCCAAAATACACAGCCTACAACTTACAACCTTTTGATGCACTCAAAAGGGACAGTGAACCAATTGTAAAACAAACAAGTATGTTTAGATTTACCTACAAACAACCACTCACTACAACAAAAGTAAGTTATAACATCGCACCTTAGACAACGCTTTAATACAAAAGCGCTGCTATAAGTTAAAAACAATGAAACTAACCATTTAAAAAAGTAAAAGCGCAAAAAAATATAAGACCTTAGACAGCGCTTTGGTCAAAAGCGCTTTATAAGGTCTTATAAATTTTAAAAAAAAAATTAATGGAAAATATTAGACAGCGCTTTAGTTAAAAGCGCTTTCTAAGGTCTTAAAAATTAAAAAAAATAAAATCAAAAGCGCTGTCTAAAGCCAACCTTTGAAAGCGCTTTTAAAGCGCTGTCTAAGGTCCAGCTTAGAAAGCGCTTTTATTAAAAGCGCTGTCTAAGGTCTAATAAAATTAAAATATATGAATAGTCAGTATTCATTTTCATATTTCCGCTCTTTCTTCTCCCCTGCATGCGAACAGAGCTCAAAACCCTTCACCGAAAAACCTTCACCGTCAACCGTCCGTCAACCGTAAACCTTCACCGAAAAACCTTGTCGTCCGTCCGTTTCTGCTCATTTCCGTCGTCGTTCGTTTCTGCTCATTGTCGTCGTCCGTCCGTTTCTGCTCTTTGATACATTTCGTTCTTGTATTGCCGTTGTTACCGTCGTTAAAGGTACGTCGTTGTTGTGTTTTGTTAAGTTTTGTTAATGAAGTTAATGAAAATGAGTTTTGTTAATGAAGTTCATTCATTTCGTTCTTTCTGCTCTTTGATGAGTTTTGTTAATGAAGTTATGTTGGACTGTTTTATTAATGAAGTTTTGTAGTGAATGAGTATGTTTGAAGTTTTGTTAATGAAGTTTTGTAGTGAATGAGTATATTTGATGAGTTTGTTAATGAGTTTTGTTAATGAAGATTTGTTAATGAAGTTTTGTAGTGAATGTGTATATTTGATGAGTATGTTTGATGAGTTTTGTTAATGAAGTTATTGTTTAGGTCGAAATTAGTTGGACTGTTGTTGGAATTTGAATTGTTAACATGCTAGTTTAGGTTAGTTTTAGTGAGCTAACTCCAAGTATTTTTGTTTAAAACATATTTTATTATATTTGTTAAATCGTTTAGTTTAGTTTAGTTTAGTTTAGTTTAGTTTAGTTTAATGAAGTTTTGTTTAAAACATCTTCTAAATAGTTTAGTTTAATGAAGTTTAGTTTAATGAAGTTTTGTTTAATGAAGTTTTGTTTAAAACATCTTCTAAATAGTTTAGTTTAGTTTTATTAAATCTTCTAAAAAACTTTTATTTTAAAACATATCCAACTCTTTAGCCATTATAGCTAAAGAGGTAAAATTTGTTATATACTTGATTTCTTTCTTATATTTGTTATATATTATGTCATATTTGTTATATTTGATATCCTTGATTTCTTTATTATATTTGTTATATATTATATTTGATATCCTTGATTTATTTATTATAGGTTAGATGGCTACTAACAATGATCACCCACATGATGATGATCACCCACATGATGATGATCACCTACATGATGATGATCCCGATATTCAGGTTGGAAGTAACAGATCTATGGAAGCAGAGATTAGAAGAGGAATAACCATTATGAAGAGAGTGATCCGTGCTAGAGATCAAGGCATCACTTATAATGTGCATTGGAGCGCCCAGAATACACTTATTGAGCCTAACGGTCATACTTTGACAAGTTTCATTGGTGCACTTGTAAGGAATGCGGTTCCTATTACTTGTGATGATTGGAGATCCAACCAGTTAAAGGAAACCAAAGAAAAAATTTGGAATGAGATAAAGGTACCATAATTATGTCTTTAATTATGCCAACTAATTATGTCCTTCAAATTATTTGTACTAACCAATGTGTATGGTTTTTTTAGAGGTGCTTCAACGTCGAGGAAGAAAGAAAAGCTTTTTTGATGAGATTGGCAGGGAAGCTCCTAAGAGGGTTTAGGACATATTTAAACCGCACCTATCTTAGGGATGCTGACGATAACTTTGTTGATGGAGAGTATCCATCTAAATATACAAGTTTGATTTCACCACAAGAATGGGTAACGTTTAAATCCAAACGACAAACCCCAGAATTTACGCGATTAAGTGCAATTAATCGGGAAAGAGCATCAGCTCCCAAGTATAAATACAGGAAAGGACGTGTTGGATATGGACGTTTGGAGCAATCTTTGGTAAGTATCAATATATTGCAATTCATTATGGAGCTCGGAATTTTACAAGGTATAATATTGTACTCTTACTTTAATTGATGAGAATTTAAATATGTGTAACTTTGTTTATGTATTCTTTTAATTGAATTACAATCTTTGTGTTTTCAGGACCTATAATGTAGATTTGAAGCATACCTTTGGTTGGATGCAAAAGTACTAGTATAAGTGATATGTGCATTTGTAGAAAAAATGTAATGATTTGTAATTATAAATAGGTGTATATATAATTTTGGTTTGTAATTTTAAATATATATATTGGTTTGAATTGCCAATTGTTTTGGATATATAATTTTGGTGTAAATTGGTACATTTAAATAGGATAAATTGGATTGATTTGAATCTCCAAATTGTGGTATTTTTCTGAACAGGTCAAAAACAGGTCAAATTCTGGTTGAAAAAACCTGGTAAAAATTGAGGTTTTAAAAAATTTATATAAAATTTTTCGTATACCTTAGACAGCGCTTTTACCGAAAGCGCTGTCTAAGGTATACCTTAGACAGCGCTTTGGGTGAAAGCGCTGTCTAAGGTATACCAAAAAAAGTCAAACAAGGTAGGGCTTAGACAGCGCTGTCTAAGGTATACGAAATTTTTTATATAAAGGTACCATAGACAACGCTTTTCATTAAATATACCCACCTTTAGACAGCGCTTTTGGTATTAACCAAAGCGCTGTCTAAACCTATAGCAGCGCAGGTTTATACAGCGCTTAAAAGCGATGTCTAAGGGCAAAAAAAGCGTTGTCTAAGGTCTTATCTGTTGTAGTGACTTTCAAGTGAAAAACTTAACGGAATTAATTATGTCATCAATATCCTTACGAATATTATTAAAAGATATTGAATTCCTATTTACACACAAAAACCAAACCGTCACAGCCCAAACTATGTTGCTCGAAGAATTCCCAGTTGCAATTTTTGAGGAGCAAACAAAATCTGTGAATGACTCAAGGCAACTCCCATCTCTTCTAACCAGGGTACCAAACCATTTAACAATCACATTCCAAACCTTTTCTGCATAAACACACTCCAGCAACAAATTCTTGATGTTTTCTTCACAACTCATACAAACTTGACAGTTCAGATCCCACCTCCAACCATAATGTTCCTTCTAGCTAGTTGGTCCTTCGTTGCGATCTGATTTCTGATAACCCTCCACACAAAAATCTAAACTTTTGAGGGGATATTCGCCTCCCAAACCTTCTTGGATCCTTCTATAACACCCTCCCCAACAACAATATCAGTCCTATCATGTACCAAGCAATCGTAACAGGAAGAAACAACAAACAAGTTTGTGGAGGAAGAAGGCAAATTAGGATCCCACCGAAAAGCATCTTCAATATCATCCTTCGGCCTCACATTTAACAAATAGATCCAACATATCCTCATTCTCCCTTTCCATAACCGAATCTGCAAGAAAATCATGAAGCCGCTGGTTTCAAACCCACTCCTCCCAACTCCACTCCCCCATCCCTGCTACTGACTCACCAGGAGAAACAGAAAAAATAATTAAGTTAGGAAACATCACCTTAAACGGAACGTCAATCCTCTACTTGCAGTGCCAAAACGCCACATCCTTTCCGCTACCCAACGAACACTTTAGATTTTCAACGAATAAATCTGAACCAAAACTTTTGTCAAAACTCAGCGCCATCAAATCTTGCCACCACATGGAATCTGAGGTCTTTCCGTTATTCCCGTCGTACCCTATAATTGTCAAACCAAGACCTTTCCTCGCGTATCTGTGTTCGGTGATACCCTTCTACACCAATCCTTCAGAGTTCAAGCACCTCCATTTCCACTTAAAAAGAAGAGATATATTGAAAAGAGAGATGTCCTTGATACCTAAACTGCCTTTATCTTTGGGCATACAAACTGCTTTCCAGTCGACCCAGTGAATTTTCCTCTTGCTATCACCACCACCCCAAAGGAAATTGCTCTGAATTCTTTGAAGAATTTTGACGACACTAACAGGGGCTTTGTAGAAGGAAAGAGCGTATAACAACATTGCGTTAAGAACATTGTTGATCATGACAACTCTCCCACCAAAAGACATATTTTTTTTCCTTTCCAATCTACTAGACGGTTCTTCACGTTGTCAATCACATCCTTCCATAAATGGATATTCGTAGGGCTATCTTCTATAAACCCTCCAATAAATTTACAAGGTAGATTCAAAATGTCGCAATGAAGAAAAACAGATGCAGCCTCCAAGAATTCTGAACTAATATTCACTCCTCCAATTCTGCTATTATAAAAATTGACTTTGAGACCCGTCAACAGTTCAAAACCACGAAGAACCGCTTTTATGAACCATAGATTACTCCAATTAACCTCCCCAATCAGAAGGGTGTCGTATGGGAATTGAACCACTTTATACGAAGTTTTAGAGATGACCTTGAATCCCTTGTACAAATCACAAGACTCCGCTCTCTTTAACAGTTGAGTTAGAACTTCCATCACAAAGATGAAAAGAAACGGAGACAAAGGGTTTCCTTGACAAAGGCCTTTACTTATTTTAAAATCTCTTGTCGCACTGTCGTTAATCAGATCAGATATAGAACCGTTAAAAACCAATTAATTAATCCACTTCATCCACCTTACCCCAAAATCCATCTTCTCAAGAAAAGTACGCAAAAACCCCCAAGACACACAATCATATGTTCTTTCAAAATCAATTTTCATCACCATACACTCCTGTTTACTCCTCTTAGCTAAATCAAAGACTTTGTTTACAACCAAAACTCCATCAAGAATGCACTTACCAGGAACAAACGCCGATTGTTCGATCGAAACTAAACTACCCACAACCTTTTTTAGACGGCTAGCCAAAATTTTAGAGAGGATTTTCTGATGACAAATCACCAAGCAGATCCGTCTATAATTCACCGGATTTTGAGGTTTATTAATCTTAGACACCAACGTAATGAAGGATGCAGTTGCAGCCTTAGTTAGGACAGGATTACAGAAGAAATCCTTCACAAACCTAACCACACCAGACTTGACTATTTCCCAACATTCTTGAAAAAACGCAAACGTAAAACCGTCAGGACCTAGACTTTTACCTCCATTACACCCCCAAACTCCATCTCTAATCTCTTCCTCAATTACATCTGCTTCCAGACTACTTTTATCGTCTACAGACAGAGACTTCAACAGGGACGGAGCCAGAAAAGTTAAAATGACGGGGCATATATATAAATAATGTTAAATTTAAATTAAATGATTTATATATAAAAAAGAAATTTTAGATATATTAAATTATGTTTAATTATTAATTCAATTTATTATATTCTTTTTTTTAATTCACAAACAAAATACAACTGAATACAAATGTTATTTTTTTTATATATTAACAATATGCATATCAATTAAATTATATTTAAAATATAATATATTACTTTAAATATAAAATATGTATTATTTAAAATAAAAATAATATTACTATTATAAAAATTATATTGAAAAAATAAGTATTATAACGTAAAAAATATAAATTTATATTCATAATGTATGAAAATATAAATATAAAATATTAGTGGTTTCAACATGAGTTTAAATAAAAAAAGAAAGAAAAAAACAAGAGTTTGATTGTATTGCATTACAAATATATTCAATTAAGTGTTAATATAAAATAAATTGTGCATATATCATTTATTAATTATTTTGTTCAGGAAAATTCACTTGTAATAAATTAATTAAACAATACAAGAATTTGAATTTTTCTTCTTATAGAAAACAACACGCCAAAACAAACATGTATGTGTGAATACTAATACAGTAAATAGTTGAAATATTAGTGGAGGCATGTGCCCACATAAGGATATAAGTGGCTCCGTCCCTGGACTTCAGGTTTAAGCCTTCAAAGGAAGGACGACCATAAGAAACCTCCCTGAAGGTGTCTTCAAAGAAACTACTCACCTCATGTTTTATGTCTGCCACTCTCTCTTTTCTCCCCCTTAGTGTGTTTACAAACCATATGTTATTCCTTCTGTGTCTACTTTTCATAACTCTGTGAAAGAAACTAGAATTGTTATCACCTTCTCTCAACCATAATATTCTCTCGTCTTCATCCTCAGCATTCCCTCTTTCTCATTCAATCTCTTCCAAACATTACTTGATGCAGATGCTCTTTTGTCCACCATATCATTAAAGTTATTGAAGCCCAACCTACTAACCTCCTCATCTAGATTATTTAGATCACTGACAGCTTCTTCAACTTTCAGGTCGACCAAGCCGAAGACTTCAATATTCTAATTCTTCAGACAAATTTTAAGATTGCCCAACTTTTCTTTCAATACGTAGTCCCTTATCCCCTTTACTTCGATAGAGTTCCACTTCGACTCAACAAATTTTTTAAACTCGGGGTGTTTAAGCCAGCAGTTATTAAATCTGAAAGGTTTGGGGCCTTATTCCTGAGTACACGCCTTTAGCCAAATCGGGCAATGATCTGACACATCCCTCCTCCCTATATACTGACTCATGATCTTCCAATCTTCGACATATTTTTCTGACAGTAGAAACCTGTCAATTCTACTCATCAAACTCCCAGAGCTGTTGAACAAAGTATATTGACCACCCACACACGGCACATCCACACAATCTAGATAACCAATAAAACTACTGAATTCCTCCATTTCCATTCTTCTCCCATGATTAGACTTGCCTTTCCTCTAATCTTTGAAAGCTACCGTGTTAAAGTCCCCACCAATTACCCATTCACCCCTCCCAAACCTCTTCTTAACCTCCACCAATTCTAACCATAATTTTCTCTTCTGCTCAAGTTTGCAAGGAGAATAGACGTTAACGAAAAACAAATCCATACCTTTCCAAACAGCATTGAGACCAACGAAACCTTCACTTCTAAAGCTGCAAATCAGATTTATGGACTCTTTCCTCCATAGAATAGCCATTCCACCTGCCAGACCCTTGGCTCCCACTTGTGACCATTCAACATCAGGACCACCCCATAATGAAGACGCAATATTACAATCAATCTCAGCCACTTTAGTTTCTTGGATGAAATCGATATCAATGTTGCCAGAACGAATCAAACTAGCCACCCTCTTCCTCTTTATCACACTGCCACATCCTCTCAAGTTAAGGGATAAAATATTCACCAGAAACCCTTGATTGTAGACACCTTCTTAGATTTTCCTTCCTCGTCTCTAACCTCTAGAGCTCTAATTTCTTCTACTAGATCACAACAATTACCACCTCCTTTAACTCCAATTGAATTCTTAATCTCCCATACTTTCTTTGAGACTTTTATCTCCATTTCCTCCCAGAATCTCTTGTTACCTTGATTGACTTCAGAATCTGTAACAGAGTGAAACCTCGTTGAGTACTCCACAACTGGCTCTACCTTTACATCGTGAGAATGAGGTCCAGGAGAGAGATGATCAGAACGAACTAAAATTTGTTAATCCCCTGAAGGAACCGCCGTAAAAGGAACTGAATTGAGCTTTTGGGGATCAACAGACTTAGAAAAAAACATGATGAAGGAATGGAATTGGGGGAAACCCCACACGAAATTCCTAGATTCTCTTCCATATCATTAGGCGAAGAAAATGAATTAAGCATTCCAAACCCTAGATTATTATTACCCGCTTCACAACCCAGTCCATTCAACTCCACTTGGGCATTAGTCACTAAATGGGCTCTAAGCTGGCCATCAACAGAAACTAATTTCCTACTCTCGCCCGACGGCCCACACTTCAAACTAAACTTACTTTTCCTCTTCTTTACTATCATGTCTTTTTCTGCATATGTTACCACTCTCACCTCTTTCTCTTACACTTGTAGCATAGCTGCTTCCTCCACCTGATCCTTAAACCCTTTGACCTCAAGCCCATCACCTATCACATATTTTGCACTATTTGAAACCACTTTCCTGTCTTCAATAGAAACAAAAGCCCCCTTTTGCAACCTACTAAATTAATAGGTCTGCTCATAGAGGATCCTCGATTGCTGAGCTTATCTTCTTCGTCTTCTCCGTTGGACTCTTCACCGGAGTTCCACCAACAATCGCTTTCTTTAACTACAGAATCATTAGAGTCAGAGTCTGATGCCACTTCCGATTCCTTGAGAATTATTTTACACATTGGACCCAACGATTCCTCCACCACCCTTATCCTTAAAACAACTTCATTGATAGAGATCTTTAACACTTTATCTATAAGCATTCCACACGAGGTTCTGATCATAATACTCGTGACGTCCATTTTAGAGAAGTTCGTGGAGTTTTCCTCGCAGCTAACATACTTCCCTACCTTCGAAGCCAAATACTCAAAGAAAGGCACAGACCAAGCATGACACAGAATATCGTACACTCTCAACCACGTTATCCTCTCCGGATCAATGTCTATCAGATCCCATCTTTTAACCTCAACAAACCATTGATCAAGCCATTCTTTAGCACTGCCTAAGAGTTCCTCAATTTCACCCTCTTCACTCTCCTCCAAGAGGCACAAGTTAGCCCCAAAGGGAGTAACTTTAACTGCAAAATAGCCTTCCATATTGAAACATCTCTGCATATTATACGCATTCCCTGGGGAGGAAACCTTACGAACAAATGCACGTTTAAACCTACGCAGATCCTCTTCTCCCACCTCAAACTTTAGGACGCATTCCTCCTTCTGAAACCTCCCCCGAGTCGCATCAGCGTAAGAAGGCTTATCCTCATGGGTAACTTTATTCAACCCTGGACCAAACTGATTCCTAACACCCTTCTTGCTATTGTGGTCCTTCTTCATTCTGACTCTCTCTACAGGTTTCCGACCGCCAAACGAGGAAACATTGGATTTTTTCGCGAATCTCGGTATGTCGGCGAAAAGCTTCCTTCAATGAAGATATTGTCAAGCTTCAACACTAAACTCCTGACATCCTCCACCCCAAAGAACCGAACGAAATCATACTTCTTCCCGCGTCTATCACACTTCTGAGGAATAAATACTTCGTCCACCTCACCGTACTCAGTAAAAATCGAATACATGTCTCTTTTCCCTCATCTTCTCCGGAAATTTTGTAATAAAAATAGTAGTGAATTCTTAGACTTTCACCCCTCCTGCATCTACCTTCTTCATCCCACTTTTTGCCTGACCTTCTCTTATATGACACATTGTTCCACCCTCTATCTCCGTTCACAGGCTCTGTATTCTTCATGATTAAAACCTAATTTCTAAAAACTTATCTTAATATGAGCCTAGGCCGGTCTAAAATATTCCTGCCTTAATGCTATGAGGGAAGCAAACACATGTCCTTTAGGCTGTGTTCAGATTCACCCTACAATTCATGTCACTAAAAATCCATGTCTTTAATGCAATAAATATCAAATAATTAAAACAATTTTTTGAAATTTTTTGGTTGATGTAATTTTTTATTGCAATTTTGATTAATTGATGAACATTCAAATATATACTAAATTACTTGAATTACAGTAATTATATTGAAATTTTATATAAAAAAATGGTTGTGAAAACTAACATATATTAGTATGAGTGAATTGGTTGAAATTACGGTTGCAATTGTTTGATAAAATTGAAGTAATTCAATATAATTCGAACAAACCTAACATCATATACATTGTTAGGTGCTTAGAAGTAAAAATATTCCTAATCAAATGCATATGAATTCTGACAAATTCTATATTTTATAAGGGTATATAATCAGAAGATATAAAAAAAAAAACTCATTATTAATATGGTAAGTAATTATTCTGATTTTTCTGTTAATTGGATGAAGCGAATGGAATGGCTACACATAGTTGGGTAATGTGTTTTCAAATCTAATCATACAAATGAATCTTAAAGTTACTTTACTTTTGTGTATGAATTTCAACTTTATTCAATAACTTAGTTTTGTCTCTCGTTTGTTAACGTGCTGGTCAAAGATCACATCAACCCCTACCACCATGTCAAAACCAAAAAGACAAGACAACTATGAGGGTCCATTTCCCTCTCAATTGATAGGTAAAGTAATTCCAAGAGGTTGGTAAGTTGGCAAAGGCTTAATATTTTTTATGGAAAGGATGCTTTAGAAGACGGTACAAAGGAGCTCGGATGATCAATCAAAGGGCATTTACCTAGCTAAGTCCTAGAACCCAAAAACTTTTTCCACTCTCACAAAACCATGAGCAAGGAGATTTTTGGTTATGCTAATATACATAATAGAGCTACCAGAAGAGTTCCTAAAGAGGATTCTATTATCCTCTGCAATAGGTTCAATACTAGCATACTCCTGACACAAATTTAATACAATCAACAACATTCAAATAATCCGATTGAAGCAAGAAATTTTCAATATTAATGTCCAATGCAAGTTGTATACCCCACCTAATGGCAAGACATTCTGCAGCAATAGAGTCTAACAGCCTCTTTTCAGATTTGCACGCTGAGAGGAGGACCTTGTTTTCTTGGTTATTGACTATGCAACCAAATGCTGATAGACCTTCTTCAAAAACTCCTGCGTCAACCTGAATAATGATAGTGTTTCCTTTGGAGCCAGCCTCATCGGTATTGGGAATGGACATGTGCTTCTTATTTTCATTCCAAGCGTTAAACTCTTGCACCATGTCAAGAGCCTCTGCAGCCACCTGTGAAGGGGAAGAGGTCCTAGCATGAAAAACAATCGAATTCCTTGTCAGCCAAATTTTATAAAGGGTAACACTAATGAGTTGACAAACTAAGGAATTCTTAGAAGCCAAAGACTCCTCAAGCTAGCTACAAATACCATCTTTTGACAAAATTCTAAGGCTAAGGATGGAAGAGAAAAAAGTCTGCTTAACAAAAACACAGTCCAGAAAAATATGGTCCACTGTTTCAGCATTTGAGTTGCAGAAAAGACAGGATGAATCAAGAGTAATACCTTTTTTTTCCTAAGGTTGTCTCGTGTGGGAAGGATGTTTCTAGCAAGTCTCCACATGAAATTCCTGACTTTGTTCTGAAGAGGAATTTTCCAAATCAGTTTCCACAACTTCTGGTTTGGGTCAAATGAGAGTCCAGGATTTGAGCTTATGCGGTCTTTCAAGCACAACTGATAGGCAGATCTCACTGAGTAATTGCCTTTTGATTCATAATTCCAGATAAGCGTATCATCAACGGTTCTTTGAGATAAAGGGATGCCAACAATCTGTAAAGCATCAGCCTGCCCAAAAATGGAGAAAATCAGATCTTCTTTCCATCGACCAGTATCAGGATCAATTAAATCACAAAATTTCCATTCAGAACCTAAGGTAGAACTATGTTGCAGAAGCTTGAAGCTAGGTAACCTCTAGTAACCTCTAGTACTTCTTCCCAAGTAGACTAATGTTAAACTCACGAATGCCTCGAAATCCCATTCCTCCTCCCTTCTTAGTTCTAGGCATCCTATCCCACTGTAACCAATGAATCTTCCTTTATCCATTCCTCGATCCCCACCAGAATTTTGCTATCATCCCTTCAATTTTGTTGCAAATTCCTTCTAGGAGCTTGTAACAGCTCATAACATAGTTTGAGATAGCCTGTGCTACAGCTTTTATCAGGACTTCTTTTCCTGCACGAGATAAGAGTTTCTCTTTCCAACCCTTGATTTTTTCTGTACCCTCTCCACAACCAAAGCAAAAATCTCCTTCTTTGATCTTCCTAAAACCACAGGTAAACCCAGATATTTGTCATTGCAAGCTACTGTCTTAACTCCCATCCTTGTCCGGATCATGTTACTAGCTTCTTCGTCCACATTTCGACTAAAGGATGGTGCTGACTTGTCCAGATTCACTACTTGGCCAGAAGAAAGTTGGTACTTATGAAGGACCTTCATCACCCTAGAAGCCTCATTTATGTTGGCGCGAGGGTAAAGACTTAATTTTAATAGTGTATATTTCTCAAAATTTTAAATTTGAATTTCGATCATTGTTAGCAATTTTTTGTTAGGTTAATTCATACAGAATTTCGCTCTAATTTTAAATAAATTATTGGTAAATAGACAGTAAGATTGATTCTGTAGATTAGTCGGTCGTAAAACTGAATATAAAATTATAAAAAATAGGTAAAATAATCACAAACATCAGTGTTTAGTTCTATTTTCTCGACTGTATAATTTTGACTTGAATTATCTGCTTATTAATACATTATAACTTTTTTGCTTGACTTAATGACAATTAGAGAATTAGAGTTGTGAATTTATGGATCTTATAAAAATGATAGTTAAATTTTTAAAGCTCTAAAAATTTAGAGGTCTAAAACTTTAAGAATAAATGAACTTTAAAATAAATAAATCTCTTAAACTTTTTTTATATAAGCCATGTACATTGGAAAAAGAAAAAGTGATACACAAGCGGGGCAAAGTCTAATCCTCAAGAAATCTAGAAAAAAGAAAACAAGCTAAGAAAACTTAAAGTTAGACATTCTTAACTTATTCAAAACAAACTCTTTACTAATAACTAATGGAGGATTGTTCCACCAAATGAAATGTGAAAGAGAAAGACTTAATTTGCCTAGGTTGGGTGCACGTTGATAAGCTTCTCTAAAAATGTGAGTGATCATAAAATGCTTGGACTGAGTTATAAAAATGCAACTGCAACACATGTTGTACATCTGCCAAGGCACCATTTGTGGGTTCTTGAATGGTAAGGTAGCAACCTTTGAATTTGTCTCTAACAAAAGAAAGTTCTAGTTCTTGACACAAGCATTATCTATGGAAAGAATGATTCTCATGAGCTTAGCATATAGGGAGCTTTAGGCTCCAAGGTTAGTAGTAAAGCAACCAATGCACTCACCATTGCTAGTTCTGTTAATGCCTGCATAAGAGTACGTGATCGGGTTGATCAAAGAGGAACAATTAATGTTACATTTTACCCACAAAGAAACTAGGAGAAAAACTTGCATGAAAACAAAAATAAATCCTTATTCTTAGAAACAACCAATAAGAAGGGAGAAATTTTTAAATTTATTTAAAATTTAATTTCTTTTTTAATTGAAATCATGGGGTGATTGTGATAATGAAGGAGAGAGAATATTTTATTTTTATTTTCTAATTAATAAAAAAATTGTGATTGGTGGTTTGTAAAGCCAAGTGTTGTGTTTGTGTCTATCTAAGTTTTTTCTAGAAACTAGAGGACACCAAAAAATTTCTCTGATATGACGAGCTATGGGATGGTGGGTCTGAATTTTAAAGGCTTTGAGAATTGTGAAGTCAATGATGGAAGGTCCAGCGGTTAGCTTAGTGCAGTTACCTATGATAAAGACAAATGTAATAATGCTTGAAATAATTGAATTTTGAGAAGTCTGATTATTGTTGAACCTCAAATTGTCCATGCAATGCCAAATGGTCCTAAATATAGCTATAATTGCAGCAACAACAACCAAAGAGCATTGAGGATTCCATCATTTCTTGCATATGCTCAAAATAGAGATGAAGGATGTGAATTCAATAGCTTTATGGATTATGTTTTAAAACCATGTCCAAATTTTGATGGAGAAGTGGCAGAAGACAAAAAGGTGTATATTATTTTTCTTGGACCTTCTTGCAAAGAGTGCACATTAAGGGTAGATAAAACCTCTAGCAGATAAGTTTTAATCTATATGCATTTTTTGTTGATTATTCTCCAAGTAAGAATGGAGTGTGAAGATGGGACGACCATGTTCCAAATGTATTTTGCCTAATCTTTATGTTTAGGAAGGATGTGAACAAAGGAGTATGTATCATGAAGGGTGAGCATATCTGATGTGGACTGCCTCCAAACAAGCACATCTTCCCTATCTTCCAAAGGAACGTTAATCTTGTCAAAGTGACCAATAAGAGATGGACGACAAGTCTATATAGCAATAAGAACAAACCATTCAAGGTTCAAAATGTAGTCTTGAACTTTAAAATGCAATCTTTGAGAAATATGAGGAGGAATATTCCATAATAAGTCCAGTTGTGGTTCAGAAGTTGATCCTACTACCATTCCCTGTGAGCAATATGGAATTGGACATAAGTGTGAAAGCAAGAATTGTCTCTACAAGTCAATCTATGTTTTGATGATAACAATAAGTATTTGTGAAAGAACCATTTTATGGTCTAACGTGTGTTGTGTGCAGATCATAAGAACTAAAGACATCAGAACCAACATACACCAGCTAGATGTACTATGATTGAATATACACATATGCGAAGTTACTATGTGTGACTAAAGTCGCGAGAAGCAAGAACGCTTGTTTATCTAGTCATGATCAGTCAGATCCAAGGATGCCAAGATTGCTGTTGCAATGCTCTTGTAGATGCTCTCTGAAAGTGATTAAGATTCTGAAGATAGCGAAGCTTCTAAAGAAGTACACTCAGAAAGAACCAAAGTTCTGAAGACTCCTATGACTTAAAGTTCTGATGGCTGAAGGCGCTGAAGACCAAGTGCAGAAAGAATCTGAAGACTGACGAGTTCTGAAGATCAAGGTTTCAAACAAGAAGTTCTGAAGACTCTGAAGACAGGCTCTGAAGATTCGAAAGACTTAAAGCAGAAAAGGATAACGCTCTTAACGACCAAGTACTGAAGTTCTGAAGACTGATTCCTAATGGACTTCTTCATTTAACGGAAGACTTGAAGCATCAGATATTCTGCTATAAACACTCCACTCATGCTTCATCAAATTAACATCAGAAACCACTGAAATTTCAAAGTCTAAATATTACCGTTGTGAGTTAAATGTACACACTGCCCAAGAAAAGATGTCTGGTCACTTCCTCCTCTGCAAAAAGAAGATGTGTCAGCACAACTCATTATATCACAACGTCTCTTTTCCAAACAGTCAACAGTACTCTCTAACAGCTATATTTCTACTGGATATTTAATGGAAAGAGTTTTTGCTTCTGATGTGTCGATCACTTGTAGAATTACGAACTGAATGTTCATCTACAAAATTGACCAAGTCATTGTGTGAAGATAGCAACAACGATGAGTTCTCGTTGTAACACTTAGAATATTCAAAGCTGTCATTATTTCACTCATGGCAATTGTTGTTGAATCTCCAAAGAACAAATCAACACAACAATAACAATCAAACAGAAGCTGTTAATGAAGAAGACAACATTGAAGATCAGTCAAGTCATTAACCTACCTTCTCGTCAAAGCTACATTGAAGATCTGAAGCAAGGAGTTGATGCTCAAAGCTTGCTCAACCAGAAGACGAAGAAGAAGAAGATCTACAAGATGTCAACAATCATAATATCTAAATACATCTTTGTAGTTTCTTAGGAAAGCAAGGAGCTGATTGCTCAAAACTTGCTTGAACACATGTGTGTGTTCGTTGTACTTAAACCTAGGAGAAACTTGCTTATTAAGAAGCATAATTTGTAATCTCCAGTTTGCCAATTCAACTAGATGAATTGAGACTCCTCAAGTGATATATCCTGTAGGGATCCCTGAATGGTTCAGCTGTGAGTTGAGGTCCTTGAGTAGATCATGTGGTGATCAGATGCTTGAGATGACAATGGCTGAGGGTCATTGTGGAAAATCCTGAAATACGGTCAGTAGCGTTATATTTATTGTGATGAATCCCTGAACGGCTAGATGTGAAATCCCAGTAGTGGGTCTGCTCGGTCAATGAACGTTATATCCTGTTGGATCCCTGAACGGTTCATTGGGTTGTTAGTCACAGTGCGGCTGTGCAAGTGGTTAGTCACCGGCTGTTGCCCGTGCAAGTGTAATCAATGATTTGGTTATAGTGGATTAAGTCCTTGTGCTCAAAGCGAAATCACCTGAGGAGGGTGGACTGGATTTGCCCGCATGGTGAACCAGGATATATCGTGTGTCCTTTACTTCCTTGCTTAGTATCTCTATTTATGTTTCTGCATTGAATATCAGAACCTCATATTAAGCAAAGTCAGAACCTCGCAGCCTATCTCTGATAAGCTTCCGCACTGCAAGTTCTGAGTATCGTATCTTATGAACAGAACCTATACGGTTCTCATACTCTTTAGTTAATAGATCAGAATCTCTCAACAAACATTGAAGGTTCTTGAGCGTCAAATTAACAAGATGCGAAAAGTTACAAAAAGAGTAAATACACAATTCAAACCCCCCATTTCTTATGTTTTTCTCGCACATTCAATTGGTATCAAAGCTCTGGTTCTGTTATTGATTTACATCAAACACTTAACAGTGTCAGAAAAAGATCCAGATGTGGTGCGTAGAAGTACTCTTGGCGAGATTGAAATCCACTTACAATTTTTGTAACAGTTCAGCAGTTAACTGTGTACAAAATTGTAATCAATCTGATTACTTCATGAGCATTTAACTGATTCGAGATGAAGCCTCACTAAAGTTGAAGAATCAATTGATAAGATAAATCCATCAGATAAAAGGAAGTATCTATTGAATGCTCATTCTGGAAAATACGTGTGGATAAAACCACGTATATGATTAAAAGATGAATCATCAGAAAGCAAGAAATCTTGTTTGTTGAAGATTAATCCTTTATGAGTTTTTGAGATGTTTTCAAGAAACGGATTAGGTCCACCCTTGACTTTCTCGTTAAAAAAACTAATTATGGATCTCTTCTTGTAAAGAAGAAAGATTACTGTTCTAAGACCTTGAATTTCAGAAATAAATATGTTAAACTCGGAATCTGAAGAATTCAAATTATTAGAAATGATTCAATGTCAGAATCTGGAATGATCAAAAGATTCAATGGAGAACTGAACCCCAAAGATTCAGTTGATTCCGAACGAACACTTAACTGGTTCGGTGATCAAGTTCCAACAACCTGATATCATCCTAGTAAAGATCAAATGTTGATAATCTGATTTTTGACAGATCAAGTGTTCTCAGAACCACTTGTGCTATGAAATTGGATGCTATCATTTCAGGTATCTAGGTTCTCCAACTGATGTCATAAAAGGATGACGTTAATGATGTTCGTTTGAAGAAATTAGTTAACCCATAGATATGTGTGAACAACCCCAAATAAATTAATCATCATTGTGAGAACAAGAGGTTCATGCAAATCGTGTCTAGTGATGTACACATGAGGCATGATGATGTTTTGGTTCTGAAAAAGTTCTAAAACAACCTTGAGGAACAAGTCAGATATGATAACTCCCCCTCATATAATCTCTCAAAGGTTCTCACTGAACTGGTGAAATCAATCATCTTTCAAAGAAAAGAAACTCTCACAAACGCAAACTGAATTCGGGCTATGAAAGGAGAACTCAACCAATTCTCAAAGTTTGTCGTTTAAGATTCAGATACATATCTTAGGAACTGTATCGGAACTAAACAGGTTCTATGGATCAAGGAAATGAGAAGTGAGAAAGAATCAAGAACATATGTAATCTGTTGCCTATGAATGGGGTCATCAAATAGAATTTACTATTCACTCCGTACTGCTCCCACGCATATGAGTGTCAATTTTTATTTCAGAACATTCGTTACATCGCCTTACCAAAAGGATTGCATGTAATTGGCTGAGTTCAGATGAAGTGGTCACTCTGATCATGCTAAGTCTTAATCTCGGATATTATAACCTAGAGAACTGGCAGACAAGGATGAACAAGAAAAAGAAAGAAATTATGATTCCAACCAGAATCACAGTCCAAGGAAACCTTCACATTCCTCTGAACGCAGGCGTATCTTGAAGAATCTCAGAACCTTCAACTCTCTCTCAGAAGCAAGCCAAGTCTGAAAGAAATTGATCAAAAGCTCAGAAGAATGCACTCACGTAAAAATACGAAGATTTCAAAATTCATCAGAATGAAGACCAAAGTCAAGACAAAAAGCACTCAGTCAAGTCTGAAAAATCTAAGATACACTTTTCTTTTTACTAATAATCTGTTAAATTCATGAGATGCCTTAATTAGAATTCTTTCAAATTTGTCATAGCATGTTTTACTAATTAATTATTTAGGGAGATATTCAACCAATAGAAAATCTGTTAAGCATAGATAAAAGAAATTGTTAAATACAAGAAAACCCTTTAACAAAAACCACACACAAAAGAATACAATAATAATTGCGAATCTATTGAAACCACAACATATCTCTGACAACTTAAGATCTTACTAAAATCTTTTAAACTGTCATATATCTTCCCTCGACTAGGCATAATTGAATCTACACACTTACTCTATTAAGTCACGTCTCCTTTTCATGCTCCTACACTTAAAACCCTGGAAGTTCAATCTATCATCCAACCGTTGTCATACCTCCACTTACTTCTCTTGATATTCAAAACTCATATCTACTCTTAGTTTCTTGAAACAAACCCTTAAGAAAAACCTCCTTGTCCTCCCGTGTATCTGTTTGCACATGTCTTCTGATTAGTAAAAATCTTAAATCAATCACAAGACTCTACCCATCATATTACTCAGTGTCTAAGTCAAATCCTACAACCCGTAGATAAACTCCCGCTAGCACTTCTACTAGAACCCAACTCTCTCTCATAGAGTCCCTCCTGTTAAACTCAACCTATCTTGAATTTTTCAGTGGCAGAATTAAATGACACTCATTAATTCTTCTCATGTAGGAAATTGCATACAAATGGCTTCTCCTTTATTTCTTACTAGAAATTTTGCTGCCTTTCAAATCTCGTGAAATACGCATAATAAATGAAAAGCTACTCTACTATTAAATTATTAGGGAATATCTCAGTCCCTCTAAATGAATGGAATATGGGAAATAACAACGGCTAGACTCAGTACCATTTGAACGACAAATACATTGAAAATACAAACCTATCGTTTAAAATCACATGCACTCATTAACTGATATATTTAAAGCACGAGATACCTCTCTCTATCTCATTCTCCTATTGGCATTTCCTCTCACTCACACCCTGCGTATCAGTTCTAAAAATGTCTAACTCACAAACCTTAGCTAGCAGAGTAAATCACTCTGAGTTGGTTATCCTTAAAGAATCCTCATTTGATCACAACTCTCTAAAAGATCTTGGATTATTAAGAACCTCCTCTGAACTCCTGTGTCAAAATTGGAATGGGTATCTTAACATGCTTCCTGGTATCATCTACCTAGATTGTGTCAAAGAATTCTGGGTAAATGCAGACGTGTTTTCTAATATACACAACCAGTGTATCATTATGTCAACCGTCTTCGGAATCCATGTCGTAATCAATCCTTCCATCATTGCTCAGGCGATAAAATGCAATGAAAGTGGTGACACCCTTGAAGACTACAAGGAAAGGACCATCTTCAACGATATCATCTGTAACATTCAAAATGGAAACGATGCCTCCAATTGTGTCTCCACACTCAAACCCTCACCAAAAGTATGGCACAGAATAATGGAGAAGAATCTTCTACCTAGGGATATCGGAGGAAAATTGCTTACTTATTCAGATAGGCTATTCATCTTCCTTCTCGCCTACAGAAGAAAAATTAACCTTCCATTAATTATGTTCAATCACTTGAAAGAACAAATTCTTCTGTCTAAAGACAATCCCTCTCTTAGTATTCCTTATGGGAGGGTCATATCTCGTATCCTAGAGACTCTGGATGTGATTACTAAATTAGAACATGTTGGGACAACCGAGGAATGCTCTCCTATGGATTTTTCAAATCTATAAGAACTAGGATTTAAGTTTCTATCTGTCACTTTAATTCTTGCACTATGTACTTTCAAATGAAAATCTTAAGTTCTTGAAAGTGTGAGAATCTTTTGCTATAAAAATCACGCTAAAGAATTGCTAACATAATCAAGCTGCCTGCTATTAAAATCATATAAACCTATCCGAACAACACATTATCAAGGATTCAAACCCTTATCAATGTCTCTAGTTCTTGTGTAAACTCCATGGAAGTATGAAAGGTCTGGAACGAGTTCCATGAATGGATCTCAGAAGAAATAGTAAAACACAAGAAGCTTGCAATGTCTCAAACAGAAGAAACTTCTCTCAAGCTCAGATAACTCTGGAAGTCCTTCCTCATCTTCCCTAAGATCCTTTTAGTCTATCCTATAGGAACCAGTCTAGAGTTGTATGTTCTTGATAAAATCCATCCGTAATACAATCTAGAGTTTTATTTTTAATCGTTCTCTAATGCAATCTAGTTGTTATCTTGAACTTGTCTAGATTAAAGCTCAACCTATGACCTGAAATCTAAAACGAAATGCTGAAATACTGAAATATTGTTACGTCTATCTTTTTCTTCAAATGAAATGATGTACAGATGCTTTAATCTTTCAATTATGTAATCAGTTGATTCCATCTATCATCCCTTAAAGACATACTGAGTATAGATGTGTTTCCCTAAAATGAGTCTAAATGCTTCTGAATGTTTAAAATGACTCAGTGACTCTGTAATTGAATATAAATGACTACATGCTTAAATGCTCATATGCCCTGACACTTTTTGATGATGTCAAAAAGGGGGAGAAATATATTTATTGATTTTGATTAAAAGAAGGAAATCTATTGAAAGAAGGAAATCTGAAAGAATGCAGAACTCAAACAAAGTACTCTTATAAAATGCGTTACTACTAACGTTTGTTGTTTGATGTTATCCGAGGAACTCTAAACAAGTTCACTAGGCATTCTAAAGACAGGATAAGAAGAAGAACTACGATTATAGAATAAAAGCTATCTAAGAAGAATCAGAATCTGTAAGAAAACTCTGAAAGCAATCAAGGCAAAATCTACATTTCAAGATGCTCACTCAGAAGATCTGTGCAAATCAGAAGTCAAGAACTGTCTGAAGATCTGGATTAAAGATCCAAGCAAGAAACCATTCTATCAGGAACCATTTGAAATAAAGACGATTTGGTATTAGATTAAATCATCAATTGGAAATCAGATTTAGTACACAAAGATTAGTATCAGACTCTCAATCAAAGCAAAGTTGTGGATTACTGTCAAAGTACCTTCATTGGTATCCTATCAGCACACAAAGGAAATACTCTTCAAAGTAATATCAAAAGAACTCCTTCAGCATCAGAATCAATAAACTCTGGTATAAGAGTCAGCACATCTTTTTACATATGATTAAAACAAGATGTACCAGATTCAGAATCAAGCGTTGATTGATCACGAGTTTTAATCTTCAATTGGTATCTGATAAAAAAAAGTCAAACTTTGATAATTTAACTGAGTTGTGACAATAATAAGGTCTGAAATAAACCTGTGTTCAAAGTCAAACTCTGAAAAGTCATGATCAACACTGGTGATTAAATTTAGAAACACTGAATTTTGATTCTGAAAGATCCCAATATCTGACTTATGGAAATTAGGGGGAGACTACCCAGAAGACTAAAATGCAAAATCTAAAATCTTCATATAGCCTGAAACTCAGGGGGAGTATCTCAAAAGACAGTTTTTGATATACAGTGAAGCTATGTTTATCAATCGAAGAATTGCTTTAATTCTGTGCTCAATTGAATCTACTGAAAAGTAGAAATGCTTCAGATGACTCTGAAGATAACAAGCTCTGATATGACAACAAAGAAAACTGAGTTATGAAGATCTGAAGATGGAAGTTCTGTTGAACTAGTCCAGATGCTAAAGACTCCTCGTTTTCCTAAAGACAAGATAGAAGAGTAACTCTTTTCTATTTTTGTTCTGGCAACTCAAGTTGTTACGCTGTATATCTTTGGATTATATAAAATCCTAGATGATCTCAGATAAAGCTTTGAGGATAACTCATTCAGGGGGAGCTGTTGTTCCATACTCTGAATTTGTTTGTTTTTGGTGATTACCTTGTATGAAATGTTCAATCAAAATACTTCGTTTTTGTCATCATCAAAAAGGGGGAGATTGTGAGAGCAAGAATTGTCTCTACAAGTCAATCTATGTTTTGATGATAATAATAAGTATTTGTGAAAGAACCATTTTATGGTCTAACGTGTGTTGTGTGTAGATCATAAGAACTAAAGACATCAGAACCAACATACACCAGCTAGATGTACTATGATTGAATATACACATATGCGAAGTTACTATGTGTGACTAAAGTCGCGAGAAGCAAGAACGCTTGTTTATCTAGTCATGATCAGTCAGATCCAAGGATGCCAAGATTGTTGTTGCAATGCTCTTGTGGATGCTCTCTGAAAGTGATTAAGATTCTGAAGATAGCGAAGCTTCTGAAGAAGTACACTCAGAAAGAACCAAAGTTCTGAAGACTCCTATGACTTGAAGTTCTGATGGCTGAAGGCGCTGAAGACCAAGTGCAAAAAGAATCTGAAGACTGACGAGTTCTGAAGATCAAGGTTTCAAACAAGAAGTTCTGAAGACTCTGAAGACAGGCTCTGAAGATTCGGAAGACTTAAAGCAGAAAAGGATAACGCTCTTAACGACCAAGTGCTGAAGTTCTGAAGACTGATTCCTAATAGACTTCTTCAATTAACGGAAGACTTGAAGCATCACATATTCTGCTATAAACACTCCACTCATGCTTCATCAAATTAAAATCAGAAGCCACTGAAGTTTCGAAGTCTAAATATTACCATTGTGAGTTAAATGTACACACTGCCCAAGAAAAGATGTCTGGTCACTCCCTCCTCTACAAAAAGAAGATGTGTCAGTACAACTCATTATATCACAACGTCTCTTTTCCAAACAGCCAACAATACTCTCTAATGGCTATATTTCTACTGGCTATTTAATGGAAAAAGTTTTTTCTTTTGATGTGTTGATCACTTGTAGAATTACGAACTGAATGTTCATCTACAAAATTGACCAAGTCATTGTGTGAAGATAGCAACAACGATGAGTTCTCGTTGTAACACTTAGAATATTCAAAGCTGTCATTATTTCACTCATGGCAATTGTTGTTGAATCTCCAAAGAACAAATCAACACAACAACAACAATCAAACAGAAGCTGTTGATGAAGAAGACAACATTGAAGATCAGTCAAGTCATCAACCTACCTTCTCGTCAAAGCTACATTGAAGATCTGAAGCAAGGAGTTGCTGCTCAAAGCTTGCTCAACCAGAAGACGAAGAAGAAGAAGATCTACAATATGTTAATAATCATAATATCTAAATACATCTTTTTAGTTTCTTAGGAAAGCAAGGAGCTGATTGCTCAAAACTTGCTTGAACACATGTGTGTGTTCGTTTTACTTAAACCTAGGAGAAACTTGCTTATTAAGAAGCATAATTTGTAATCTCCAGTTTACCAATTCAACTAGATGAATTGAGACTCCTCAAGTGAACGTTATATCCGGAAGGGATCCCTGAGCGGTTCAGCTGTGAGTTGAGGCTCTTGAGTAGATCATGTGGTGATCAGATGCTTGAGATGACAATGGCTGAGGGTCATTGTGGAAAATCCTGAAATACGGTCAGTAGCGTTATATTCATTGTGATGAATCCCTGAACGGCTAGCTGTGAAATCCCAGCAGTGGGTCTGCTCGGTCAATGAACGTTATATCCTGTTGGATCCCTGAACGGTTCATTGGGTTGTTAGTCACAGTGCAGCTGTGTAAGTGGTTAGTCACCGGTTGTTGCCCGTACAAGTGTAATCAATGATTTGGTTATAGTGGATTAAGTCCTTGTGCTCAAGGCGAAATCACCTGAGGAGGGTGGACTGGATTAGCCTGCGTGGTGAACCAGGATATATGGTGTGCCCTTTACTTCCTTTCTTAGTATCTCTATTTATGTTTCTGCATTGAATATCAAAACCTCATATTAAGCAAAGTCAGAACCTCGCAGACTATCTCTGATAAGCTTCCGCACTGCATGTTCTGAGTATCGTATCTTATGAACAGAACCTATACGGTTCTCATACTCTTTAGTTAATAGATCAGAATCTCTCAATGAACATTGAAGGTTCTTGAGCGTCAAATTAACAAGATGCGAAAAGTTACAAAAAGAGTAAATACACAATTCAAACCCCCATTTCTTGTGTCTTTCTCGCACCTTCAATAAGGGTTTGGAATTGAGGCTTGATGGCACTCTAGATAGAGGAATAAACATGGTACTTAATGCGAGAATTGTGTTTAAAAATAATGCATTTGAGAAAATCTCTAATTGATTATTGGAATTAATCATCTCCTAACATAATTTAAGGTTATAAGCAGCATTAGGATAGTTGAGAGATCTTAAGCCATGGCTGCCACAAGAATCAAGGGAGAATATAGGTTTCTAGGCTATACTTACCATTTTCTTGTTGTTCAACTCTCCACTCCAATCAAAATTCCTAAACATTATCTCAAGCTCCTTTAAAAATATTTAGACCAAAAGTAACTGTCAATAGAATAAATCAACATGTTTTGAATAACACTTTTGATGAGTTGAATTCTTCCAGCAAAGGAAAGGGTGTTAGCCTTCCAGCTAGCCAACTTGATTTTAAATTTATCAATGATGGGCTAAAAGTAAATTCTCTATGGTCTTCCTTTAAAAATAGGTACACCTAGGAAGAGGAAATGAAGAGTACCAATGTTGAAACCAAGAGAGATAGAAATATAACATAGTCTAGCATGAGAAAAGGATCCCCCATAAATAGTTAACGTATTAGGGTTTATGATTTAACCAGAGATTTTAGCATATTTAGAATTTATTTTGGAAAGGACATGTATTTTGGATTGAGAGGTAATAAAAAATAGCACGATGTCATCTGCATATAATGAGTGAGATAGAATTTGATTATTTCTTGCGCCTTTGATCAAATTAAGTTGCTTAATATCAACCAAATCAGAAATACCTCTACTTAGCACTTCATTTTTGAAATTCTGGCATAGCAGACATCAGATGTCCTAACACATGTCAATACATTGTTCTGCATAATTGTTAAACAAGGAACAGAACAACAAACTGATATCCAGAATATCAGTAACCGCAGAAACACAGATGTTTTGACATCTGTTCCAACATGTTAATCAAAACTGAACTGTAAATTGTAGAATGATAAATAACACAAAATATGATGACCTAGTTCGGTGTAAATCACCTACATCTGGGGGATACCAATCCATGAAGAAGAATCCACTATCAGTAGAATAGTTTTATGTAAACAACCTCAGGTTTACAGTAAACGCCCACATTTACCTATCACTGCCCAATGAAAACTTTATCTAAGAACTCCATCCTAGATAAGAGAAACCCATCTCACTCCCTAAATCACAACCTGTGATTATCTAACAACTACTACACCATAACTGCATCATCTTATTGAAAGACACCCCTTTCAATACAAAGTTCAGTCAAGCATCCTTGACTAACAAGTTAACTTTGATTTGCTTAAAAGCTTCATCCAAGAACAATACAAAATTCATTACCTACAGGCTTCTGAATTTGTACAAGTACTTATGTCTACCACAATGTTTCAAATCGATACAGAGGGAGACTTACAAGAGAAACCTACGACTCTCAAAACCTAAACCCTATTTTCTACTTTACAAAAGTGTTACAATAGGTTCAGTTATTTAGTCCTAGGTCTTGATCTTCTTTTATAAGCTTCTGCTACCTTGGGCTTCAGATCTTCTATTGATTCCTTCTTTGATCCACTGCTATAATCGTACCTTGATTCTTGAACCAGATTTAAAAACTGCTATATTTGTCGAATCTGGATGTCGTAACATTGTATTCGACATCTTTGTCTGCAGCATTCTTCATCAAGTTTTAACCAAAATTTAGTCAAACCTCAGGAGCTTTCAATCTCCCCCTTTTGACAAATTTTGGCTAAAACTCCTTGTGGGACAATAAACCCAGGGTGCTCCTATACGTCTCTTCACCCTGAGTGGCCGGTTATGATTGGAATAATGATGTGACTCCAATCATGTTGGTGTACATGAGGAAGAGGATGACATGTAATCCCCTATTCTCATGAATCTATACTTCCTCACTTGGAGGGGAAGAATTTTGCGACTGAAGCAACCAACCACCAACATGGGTAAGTAAGAACAAAGGGCACGACTGTGTTCATAACTCGGATCACAAGACACGAAAGAAGGACTCAGAATATATGGGAAACCTGAGACTCAGTCAGAATGTCATAACATTATGTCTAACATCCTTGCAAACCAACTGCAAGATTAGACTCAACCCTTGTACTTTTCTCCCCCTTTTTAGCCAAAAATTGGCAAACATGTCCAAGACAGACCCATACCTAAACCGAGGAAACCCTCAAACGAACAAACCCCATGAGAACCCAACACAACAGAAAAGACAACCTGCAACAAGATGAGGAATAGAACACCCTTTATATACAAGAGTGTTGATAACGCGAAATTATATCGTGTATTTGACTTGACATGCATGAATTCATATTGTGTTTTTAATTGGTTTTTCCCGATTTATGTTTTATTCTACCCGTATTTGTTTATGTTTTTAGGCATTCGAGTCGAACCGGGATTTAACGGAAAATAAATATATATTGAAGAAATTGAAGAGAAAAGAAATGAAGAGGAAAGAACATGAATTGAAGAAATTGAAATGGAAAGAAATGGAAAGGAAAGAAAAAGAAGAAAAGAAAAGAAAAGAAAATATATATATAAAGGGTGGACCCACCACCACACATATGGCGCAAGCCACATTGTGGGTGACGCCCACCAACAACAACAAAAGTGGCGCAAGCCACATGAATGAAGGAAGATGAGGTGGCGCGAGCCACCTATTTTCTGGGAGAGAAAAAATGTAACGTCCCACCTTTCCTACTTTCTCTAAGTTTCCAACCTCCATCCGGGTTTCTCTCAAGCATTTTCCACGCCACTCACACGTGATTCTCAACTGCCAAGACTGGATATAAATTGAAGTGAAGACCTCCTTTGAGAGGGTCCGTGAATTTTCAAGAGGCTTGCGAGTGAATCAGTTTTCTGCATTTATTTCAATTAAACAGTTCTTAGTCTTTGTTATTTTTCTGCACTTCTGCACTTTCAGTTTCATTATTTTCCTCGTGTAAGCAATTGTACCGGATCGCTTCAAGTTTGTAGCAAGAATTCATTTGCCAGATTATTTCAATTCCAGGTTTTTATTATATGCTTTTATATATCGTTCGTTGCAGCATGATTAGTACTAGTAATATATATTGTGTTAGCATGTTTTCCATTCCAACCATGTCTGGCTAGATTATTTGGTATCAGTATGTAAACAATTTATTCAGATGGAATTAAGTAATAATCGGTGCTAATTTTTTACAAATTAGTTTTTAGGCTTTGGTTTCTTATTTTTAATCGATTGGTTTTTCTTACGAAAGTAAAGAGGCATTTAAGGTTAAGGTCAAGATAAACGAGAGTTTGAGAGTTTAACCAGATAGCTGAAACTAGGCATTGATTTTAAACACAGCGGGAGCACTTTAGAATTGATTAGGACTTATTCATTTTCAAAAAGTATTTTTAAATGCAAATGATACAGCGAGAGTGCTCATTCTGATTTAACAGTATAGTCCAAATCAATAAACACGAGAGTGTGAGATAAGGTCTTTTAAATGAGTATTTTCTACTGAAAAGTAATTTGACACTTAACCCTGCACCGATGACTTATTAAATTCCAGACGATTAATGCGTTACATACTGATATCTCGTTATTGATTATTTTTATTAAAAGTTAGTAATCTTAGATTTAATTTCTGTCGCCTTATTTCCCTTAGAACAATTAGCCTTAGCTAAACATAGTAACAGTCTGATAGCACTAGTTTGATTATCAGTCCTTGTGGGATCGATATCTTTTTAAAACTATGTGATAGACTGTGCGCTTGCAGTTAGTAACCCCATTCGACTCATAAAGTCGCGATCAAGTTTTTGGCGCCGTTGCCGGGGATCTTGATTTAGTCATTAGTTTGATTCATTTGTTGCGCAGTATAGACTAAGGCATCAAATTTTATTTTCCTTTTTCTCGATTGTATGCCAAGTACTCGCTCACAAAGCGAAGACTTGCAACCCCCAGTCGCCGAATTAGAGCGTTTCTTACATTTAAGACGCAGAATACTTGAGTATCAACCCAAGTATAATATTCCCGATCTCCTTGCCCATACCCCTGAACCAGTCAAAGAACAAAACATGGGTGAAAGACCACAAAACCGTCCTCTTAAGTTCTATGCTACCCCGTCTGAGCAAGAACCACATAGTAGCATTGCTGCCCCCGCTATCAACCGAAACGATTTCGAGTTGAAACCTTCATTGCTGTCATCCGTACAACAACATCAGTTTTCTGGAAACCCTACAGAAGATCCTAACGAACATTTGACCAAGTTTGTGCAGTACGCAGACACAGTAAAGGCAAATGGTGTAACTACGGACGCGATAAGACTACGCCTTTTTCCTTTCTCATTAAGAGACAGAGCTTTGGCTTGGTTGCAATCCTTGCCATCAAACTCTGTTACTACGTGGGATGAGTTGAAAAAGGTATTCTTAGCACGATATTTCCCCCCGAGCAAAACAGCTATGTTGAGAGCCCAAATTAATAGTTTTCGACAGAAGGATAACGAATCTCTTTACGATGCATGGGAAAGATATAAAGACATGATGAGGATGTGCCCGCATCACGGTCTTGAAGATTGGTTAATCATCCACACATTTTACAATGGTCTCTTGTACAATACAAGATTGACAATAGATGCCGCCGCTGGTGGTACGCTTATGGATAAACCATATGAAGAAGCCCACCAACTGATCGAGAGCATGGCTCAAAACCACTACCAATGGGGAGGAGAAAGAACTGCAGTGGAAAAATCCCAAACAAAAGGTGGAATGTACGAGGTTAGTAGCCTTGATCATGTCAATGCTAAGGTAGATGCCCTTGCCCAAAAGATCGATAACTTGACCATAACGCCTGCAGCCACCGTAGCTGCTGTAGCTCAAAACTGCGAATTATGTGGAAACCCTGGACATGCTGCCACTGAATGTCAAATTCTGGCAGGAGTCTCCAGTGACAAGTAAATTATGCTCAAGGAAACCCTTATGCAAATACCTACAATCCGGGCTGGAAGAACCACCCAAACTTCTCTTATAAAAACAACAATGCATTATATGCACCTGGTCAAGCACCTGCTGCACCGCCAGGCTACCAAAAGGCTGCTGCAACTGCCCCTAATGTTCCTAGGAAGTCCAACCTTGAACTAAAGACGGAAAACTTTATAGCTACCCAGGCTCAAACAAACAAAGACTTCCTGAATCAAAACATACACACTAGTGAGCAAATTAAGCAATTAGCGAACAAAGTAGACGCTTTAGCCACCCACAACAAAATGATTGAAACGCAAATTTCGTAAGTGACACAACAACAAGCACCTACTGCTGCTCCTGCAGGAACATTTCCTGGACAGCCACAACCTAATCCGAAAGGACATGCAAATGCCGTTATATTGAGAAGTGGTAAAGAACTAGAAGGACCCATTGATCCAAGACTTCAGAACCCGCCCATGTACCAAAAGCCTAATACTGAGAAGGAGAATGAACCCAAGGAAAGGGAAGATAATGACCAAGAGGCCGTGGAAAAGCCTTATGTGCCTCTACCACCATATAAACCCCCTATTCCGTATCCTCAAAGATTCGCAAATTCTAAAACTGCAGGGCAATTTAAGAAATTTGTTGAACTTCTGAAACAATTGAACATCACAATACCTTTTACAGAAGCTATCACTCAGATGCCCTCATATGCTAAGTTCCTTAAAGAAATCCTATCTAATAAGAAAAAGATTGAGGAAAACGAAACAGTTACACTTACTGCTGAGTGTAGCGCAATAATCCAAAACAACATGCCTCCTAAGCTGAAAGACCCAGGTAGTTTCTCCATACCCTGTGTAATTAGAAAGTTCGTCATAGACAAGGCTTTGTGTGTCTTAGGTGCCAGTATCAGTGTAATGCCCTTATCCATATGCAAGAAGCTTGATATGGGAGAATTAAGACCAACTAAGATGTCCGTTCAATTAGCCGACCACTCTATTTAATATCCCGTTGGTATACTAGAGAATGTTCCAGTTCGTATAGGGCAATTCTATATTCCTACCGATTTCATAATCATGGACATTAAAGAAGACTCCACTACGCCTATCATATTAGGAAGACCATTCTTAGCTACCGCCGGAGCCATTATAGACGTAAAGAGAGGTAAGCTAACCTTTGAAGTCGGGGAAGAAAAGGTTGAATTTATCCTGACACAATTCTTACAAGCACCAGCTATAGAGGACACATGTTATCTATTAGATGTCATAGATGAGTGCGTAAGAGAAATGGAAATGGAACCGACCATATACTCAGATATTATAAAAATTCCAATACCTCCGATTTTTGAAGATGATAATTGGCGTGAACCATACCAAGATGATAGCCTAAGCGAATGTCTAGCACTTACACCCGATCATCTTCCTTGCCCAAAGAAACCAGCTTTAGAACTGAAAACACTACCCGATAGTTTAAAGTACGAATTCCTAGACACAGAACTCGAATGACCTGTAATAGTCAATGCAGACTTAGGACAACCCGAAACTAAGAAACTTTTAGATGTCTTAAGAAAATATCCAATTGCGTTAGGCTACAACATCGCTGACCTTAAAGGAATAAGTCCTTCTATCTGTATGCATCGCATTATGCTAGAGGAAGACTGTAAGACCTCTAGAGAACACCAGAGAAGGATTAATCCAATCTTAAGTACTGTAGTTAAGGATGAAGTGAAAAATCTCTTAGATGCGGGAATTATATACCCGATATCAGACAGTAAATGGGTTAGCCCAGTACATGTCGTACCTAAGAAGGGAGGTGTTACAGTTGTTAAGAACTCAAAAGGTGAATCTATAACACAAAGAGTTGTAACAGGAAGTAGAATGTGTATCGATTATAGAAAATTTAACAAAGCTACTCGTAAAGATCATTTCCCATTACCATTCATTGACCAAATGTTAGAACGATTGGCAAAACATTCTTACTTCTGCTATTTAGACGGTTATTCAGGATTCTTCCAAATCCCTATTCATCCTGATGACCAAGAAAAGACAACTTTCACATGTCCCTATGGTACATTTGCTTATCGACGAATGCCGTTTGGACTATGTAACGCTCCCGCAACATTCCAAAGATGCATGATGTCAATTTTCGCTGATTTTATAGACGACATTATGGAAGTGTTTATGGACGATTTTTCTGTTTGTGGGCAGTGTTTTGAAGGATGTCTATCGAACCTAGAAATGGTACTTGAAAGATGTGTAAAAGTCAATCTCGTATTAAACTGGGAGAAATGCCATTTTATGGTCAATCAAGGAATCGTACTTGGACACGTAGTATCCGATAGAGGGATCGAGGTTGATAAAGCAAAGATAGAGATTATAGAAAATCTTCAACCTCCAAAATCTGTACGAGAAATAAGAAGTTTCTTAGGACACGCCGGTTTCTACCGACGATTCATTAAAGATTTCTCGAAAATTACCAAACCTCTGACAGGTTTATTAATGAAAGACGCTGAATTTATCTTTGATGAGAAATGCCTAAAAGCGTTTGAGCAATTAAAAACGGCTCTCGTTACCGCACATATCATGCAACCACCTGATTGGAGATTACCATTTGAAATCATGTGTGATGCGAGTGACTATGCCGTAGGCGCAGTCTTAGGACAAAGAAAGGACAGAAAGCTCCATACAATTTACTACGCAAGTAGAACCCTAGATCCTGCCCAAATGAACTACGCCACCATTGAAAAGGAACTCCTAGCTGTCGTGTTCGCTCTGGATAAATTCCGTTCCTACTTGGTAGGAGCGAAAATCATTATCTATACCGATCATGCCGCGATAAGATACCTATTAAGTAAGAAAGATGCCAAACCTAGACTTTTAAGATGGATCCTACTCTTACAAGAATTCGATTTAGAGATAAAGGATAAAAAGGGCACCGAAAATGTAGTCGCAGACCATTTATCAAGAATAGAAGGTATTAAGCCTGAGCAAGTGCCTATTAATGATGACTTCCCATATGAGCGACTGATAGCCCAATTGGAAAGCAATATGTCTGAATTAACCTTGAACGATACCAAACCAAAGGAATTAGTGGAAGAAATTCAAACAAATACAACACTACCATGGTATGCTGACTTTGTTAACTACCTAGCTGTCGGGGGTACTTCCACCAGATCTAACTTACCAACAAAAGAAGAAATTCTTTCATGACCTTAAACAATATTATTGGGATGAGCCTCTACTTTTTAAGAGAGGTGCCGATGGAATTTTTCGTCGATGTGTCCCCGAAGAAGAAATAGAAAACATAATCTCACATTGTCATTCTGCTCCTTATGGCGGACACGCAAGCACTTCAAAGACTTGCGCTAAGATCCTACAATCTGGCCTATTTTGGCCTAATCTATGGAAAGATGTCCATATCGCGATATTAAACTGCGACCGGTGCCAACGCACGGGTAACATCTCTAGACGCGATGAAATGCCACAAAAGGGTATTTTAGAAGTGGAAGTCTTTGATGTATGGGGGATTGACTTCATGGGGCCATTCCCATCTTCTTTTGGTAATAAATATATACTCGTCGCTGTTGATTACGTTTCAAAATGGATAGAGACTGTAGCTTCTCCAACAAATGATACACGAGTAGTAATCAAGCTTTTCAAGAACATAATCTTCCCTAGATTCGGTGTACCCAGACTTGTCATCAGTGACGGAGGCTCCCATTTTATATCTAAGATATTTGAAAAACTTCTACTGAAGTATGGAGTCCGGCACCGTGTAGCAACACCATATCATCCACAAACAAGTGGACAAGTCGAAGTCTCGAATAGAGAAATCAAACAAATCTTAGAAAAGACTGTTGCAACCTCTAGAAAAGACTGGTCATCAAAATTACACGAAGCTCTGTGGGCATATAGGACAGCTTATAAAACCCCAATAGGAACCACACCATTTAAGTTAGTCTACGGAAAATCATGCCATCTCCCTGTAGAATTAGAGCACAAAGCCTACTGGGCCATTAAGACCCTCAACTTAGACCATACTGCCGCAGGTGAGAAAAGAATCTTAGACATTCACGAACTAGAGGAACTTCGACTAGACGCATACGAGAATGCTAGGATATATAAAGAAAGAACTAAAAAATGGCATGACAAACGAATTTCCCGTAAAGAATTTAATGAAGGCGGCGTAGTACTCCTGTTTAATTCACGCCTTAAACTCTTCCCAGGAAAACTTAGATCTAGGTGGTCAGGTCCCTTCATAATAAGTAAGGTTTTCCCAAGTGGTGCCGTAGAAGTAAAAAGTAGATCTAGTCAACCATTTATAGTAAACGGGCAGCGTTTAAAACACTATCACTGCGTAGACAATAGAGATTACTCGGCTAGTCTAAAGCTCCTAGAGCTGCCCGTTCATTCTGAAAACTGACATTGCACTAGAACTATGTCAGGCTTAAGACATTAAAAACAGCGCTTGGTGGGAGGCAACCCACGTATTTTTAATACCCAAATTTTAAATGTTTTATTTTCTTTCGTTTCATTTTATTTCATTTTACTTTGTTTTATTTGATTTTATTTTACTCCTTGTTTAGTTTTTACCTTTTATTGCATTTTTGTTTTCCTATTTCCTCTCCTTCTCCCCATTTCTTGATGCCATAATTTACATGTTCATCACTAACTTTGCATGACTATCTACTTACTTACAGGCTAACTTAGCTTAGTTAGTAACTAACTTTCAAGATGCAACAAGTAGATTACATGAACATTATTTTCAGAGGCAGAGCTCAGAGGAGGAGATTTAAGATGTTAGCTCAGAGAGATATGGCTTTGACTATTTACTATGATGGACCTACCATGGCTGAGTTAGGTATCAGGGACAGCATCTTGTTTCTGTTTAGCCAACTGGGGTGGGAGACTGCTTCTATCAGACGAAGGTTTACTTCTTATCGTAGCTGACACTTGAGTTCCTTAGCTCCCTTACTCACATACCTAACCATGGTTAAGGATTCCATAGAGGGCTGGTTACTTTTAGACTATTTGATAATGACTATACCTATAACCATAGAGAACTTGCTGAACTCCTAGGATTTCCTAGTGGACCTGATGTGGTTACCGCATACCAAGATGAATTGCACCTTGATCTCGACCTGAATTACTTCTGAGGTAACATAACCGAAAATTATAATCCTGAACCCTTTGGCATGTTTTCTGAGAGTATCCACAACCCAGCCATTCGGTATTTTCACAAAATCCTCGCCCATACCATTTTCGGTAAGGAAGAAAATGACACCTCTGTATCCAAAACTGAGCTTTATATTTTGTATTGTGCTTCACAGGGCCGCCCAGTAAATGCTGCTACCTTTATGATAACTAATTTTGTGAGTCTTGTACTGGATGCTCGCGCACCTATCATAATAGGAGGTTTAGTCACCATGATAGCAAATGCCATAGGACTGAGACATCCTCTGATCAGGTTTAACCCTCTTGGTACCTTTCGACCTATGAACCTTAACTTCTTCTTTAACCGCCGAATCATAGGAAACCTCGGACCAGATACCTTTGACTACCTAATTAATAATGAGGTCGTCCGTCTTTTCACTTTACCTAACCATGAGCGCACCAGTGTCCATAATAGAAACAATTGGTTTTATGACTTGACCGACCCACTTCATGCCCCACCATCACCACCTGATACAACACAGATTTATGAATTTGATGAAGACTATATTTCTGATGCTGAATCTCACACACCTACTATAGCTCCTCCTCCACCCATTGATTTCACCACTGCCATAACAGCCTTGGAGAACCGAGTGACTGACCTTCAAACAGAATTCACCACTATTCGCACTGAATTTCATGGATTTATGGATATGGTGGTAGAACAATTGGATCATTTTTATCAGCAACTGTTTTCTAGAGGACTTGCTAACAATCCAAATCAACGTGGCTAGGGGAGTATTTGCTTCACATCCGGGCTTCTGCATTTTAACAGTGAGGACACCGCTATTTCTAAGTGTGGGAGACGGAAGCTAACTTTTCATTCAGTTTTTCTCATTTCCGTAATTTAATTCTTTTTACTGTTACAAATTTTTCATTTCAGTTGAGTTTGGGTTTAATGTATTTTGGTTTAAATTGACTTAAATTTCAAGTTTTAATTTCTTTCAGTCTGTTGGTTTGCTTTGGCTACATTTATTGTTTTGTTTTGGTTGCATTTACTTTCGATTCATTATTGACTATTACAGTTCAAGCATGTGATATTGACTGCTATTTCATTGATTTTTCTGCCATTTCATCATTTAGTGTTATTCATCTGCCTTATCATCTATCATAACTCTATGGCATGATTTAATGCTGATGACAAATAGAAAAAACCTCTGAGTTATCACATGCAGGGGAAGTGTGGGATTTGAAGATAAAAACAAAAAAAAATGAAATAATATATATATGTATGTTAGAAGTGGCTCCCGCCACTTAGGAGCATGTGGCTCCCGCCACCACATTGAAGTGTGGCTCTCGCCACTTGAAGAATGTGGCTCTCGCCACTTTACTACTCGTGGCCCCCGCCACTTCAACAAATGTGGCTTCCGCCACCTATTCAACTCTCTGCATGCATAAGTGCATGCGCAACACGTGTCCCCCCCGCATGCATTTGCCCACCCCTACTTTATTCTCTTTGACCACCACCCACCCCAACTACCCTAATAAACATACTATCCACTTCATCTATATATACAAATAACTCTTCACACCTTTTCACTCACACACATTATTTACACATATTTAGAATATTTAGAATATTTTTGGTCTGCACGTCTAAGTTGTGAGAGTGAAATTGCTATCAACAAAAAAAAATGGAACCAGCACCAACAGCACAAGGGTATACATTACTTTGTAGAGATCAAAACCAAGCTATTCTTCTCCAGTCGCTTACACAACGCGAGATCGAGCCAACAAGGTATGCGGATACTAATTGTTTAGAAATTTTAGGACTTACCGAAAGCGTAGACTTTTTATTAGAACGAGTAAATTTGAAACATTTTTTGTCTAATAGAGACCCTGTCTATGTCCCGCTTACCTTAGAATTTCTTAGCTCGATTATTTATGACCCAGAAGGGACGGTCCAGTTTCGAATGTTTAATACTGAATTTAAATTCACTTTTGATGAACTGGCTGCTAAACTAAATTTCCCAGTAGGAAACAATGTAATGTATAGTATCCCGAGTGGACCTGACTGGGTTAACAGTTACAAGTGTCTTTAGAAAGGTCTAACAGGCACTCATACGCAAAGTTGTGAAGGAAATAAGGCCACTCTCATTCAAAACCCGACTTTTCGTTATTTTCGCCAACTATTGGCTACTACAATTTTTGGCCGGTCTAATTCAAACAAGGTGAATGAGAAGGAATTTTTCTATTTGCTTAACACCTTTGCAAACCGCCGAATAAACCATGTCCCATTCATGATTAATCATATGTGCTCCATTACCGCCTCAAACAAAGGCGCCATCACATTCGGTGGTCTAATAACAACTATAGCTCGAGCCCTTGAGCTCGAAGGACATTTCGCAGCCTTAACACCACTTCCTTCTCTTACCATTGATTTGAAAATGACCGAACGTATGAAGCTGGTTAAGAAAAGAGAAGACGGTATGTACGATCTACTGATTGACAATAAAGTTTTCCCAAATTTTACACTTCCTAACCCAAGCCGCACAGATGTGCAGCGAGAGGAAAACTATTGTTATACTGATAACCGAGGCCCCGCGCACATTCCTGAGAATGTTGCTGCTGGCGGGGACGAAACTAACGCACAAGCACACACCGCACCCTCCTCCTCTAATTTTGTTGCAGGTACATCATCCAGACGCAGGCCTAGAAGACGAGAGGAAGAACCATCCGGAACTCTAGAAAGCATATACGCTGAGGTGATGAGACAGAGCGAAGCAATCGCCCTCCGCGACCAAACCATACAAAGCATCGCAACTCAGTAAGCTCAAATGATGGCTCAGCAGACCCAGATCTACAACCAACAAAAGGAGATGATCCAGGTTTTACAACGAATGCAGCAAGGCCAGAACAACATGGCAGAGCTGATCCAAGGGATGGCCGGTATGAATGTGCAAGCACATGAACAAAATCCGGATCTGGGTACTTCAGAACAACAAACCAGAAACACCAGGCGAGCACGGACTCGAGGAAGAGGCCTCCAGTAGCCCGTTTTTCTAGGTTTCTCCTTCCTTTTTCACCTTACGTTGTTGCATTGGGGACAATGCTCAATTTAAGTGTGGGGGAGGAAGTTTTATTGCTTTCATTTAAATTATTTTGGTTATTTACTGCTTTTCTAGGTAGATTTAAAATTTTTCATGCTTATTTTCCTTTCGTTAGTATGTTCCGTTTTTTGTATTCAATAAAAGAAATTCATGTGCTGTCGAGTCTCTACACATAGTTTCTGCTATTACTTAGATTATCCCAACTTTCTTGAGCCATAACAAAAAAAAAATTATTTTGGTTTGATACATGACATGGCACTTTAAAAGCTTAGAAGGCTAAGTTAGGAAGACTTGGAAAAGTGTTAATAAAATCGGTACTGTTTTGACACCCTGAACCCCCGAATATACAGACGAATCTGAGTACTTATTATGCCGAGACCTGAAATTTGAAAATAACCTCTTGATTAGTTTATACTAGCAGTCAGCACCATCCTAAGGCACAAACTAAGTAATAAACTGATGCAAATATGTGTTCGATCTCAAAAATGAAATTTAATGAATTAATAGAAAAGGAGAATAAAAGACATGTTCCCTCTAAGTTAGGTGGTCTTCACCCGACCATTTAGCCCAACGGATCGGACTCTGGAAATTCGAAACTAAAAGAAAAAAATGCAAAAGATTTGGAAAATGAGATCACTGAACACTAACATGTTTACTTACCATGGGCGTGCGTGGATAACGGGCTTAATGTGATTGCGCGAGAATGAAAAAGAGGTGAAAGAGAATAGGTCGAGTTATAATACCATGATTCAGATCTGTCTGTATAAGGTGGGAGTTTTTGATTACATGATGTAATTCTGTGTCATTACGGTATCCTTGGTATTGATATTTAGTACCTATCTTTCTAATAAGGCTTAGCATCACTGTATGATCTGTGTCGTGTTTTTGTTTCAAACTCGTGCTTAGATGTTTCATTTGCTTGAGGACAAGCAAAGGTTCAAGTGTGGGGGAGTTTGATAACGCGAAATTATATCGTGTATTTGACTTGACATGCATGAATTTATATTGTGTTTTTAATTGGTTTTTCCCGATTTATGTTTTATTCTACCCGTATTTGTTTATGTTTTCAGGCATTCGAGTCGAACCAGGATTTAACGGAAAATAAATATTTATTGAAGAAATTGAAGAGAAAAGAAATGAAGAGGAAGAAAATGAATTGAAGAAATTGAAATGGAAATAAATGGAAAGGAAAGAAAAAGAAGAAAAGAAAAGAAAAGAAAATATATAAAGGGTGGGCCCACCACCACACATATGGCGCAAGCCACATTGTGGGTGGCGCCCACCACCAACAACAAAAGTGGCGCAAGCCACATGAATGAAGGAAGATGAGGTGGCGCGAGCCACCTATTTTCTGGGGGAGAAAAAATGTAACGTCCCACCTTTCCTACTTTCTCTAGGTTTCCAACCTCCATCCGGGTTTCTCTCAAGCATTTTCCACGCCACTCACACGTGATTCTCAACTGCCAAGACTGGATATAAATTGAAGTGAAGACCTCCTTTGAGAGGGTCCGTGAATTTTCAAGAGGCTTGCGAGTGAATCAGTTTTCTGCATTTATTTCAATTAAACAGTTCTTAGTCTTTGTTATTTTTCTGCACTTCTGCACTTTCAGTTTCATTATTTTCCTCGTGTAAGCAATTGTACCGGATCGCTTCAAGTTTGTAGCAAGAATTCATTTGCCAGATTATTTCAATTCCAGGTTTTTATTATATGCTTTTATATATCGTTCGTTGCAGCATGATTAGTACTAGTAATATATATTGTGTTAGCATGTTTTCCATTCCAACCATGTCTGGCTAGATTATTTGGTATTAGTATGTAAACAATTTATTAAGATGGAATTAAGTAATAATCGGTGCTATTTTTTTACAAATTAGTTTTTAGGCTTTGGTTTCTTATTTTTAATCGATTGGTTTTTCTTACGAAAGTAAAAAGGCATTTAAGGTTAAGGTCAAGATAAACGAGAGTTTGAGAGTTTAACCAGATAGCTGAAACTAGGCATTGATTTTAAACACAGCGGGAGCACTTTAGAATTGATTAGGACTTATTCATTTTCAAAAAGTATTTTTAAATGCAAATGATACAGCGAGAGTGCTCATTCTGATTTAACGGTATAGTCCAAATCAATAAACACGAGAGTGTGAGATAAGGTCTTTTAAATGAGTATTTTCTACTGAAAAGTAATTTGACACTTAACCCTGCACCGATGACTTATTAAATTCCAGACGATTAATGCGTTACATACTGATATCTCATTATTGATTATTTTTATTAAAAGTTAGTAATCTTAGATTTAATTTCTGTCGCCTTATTTCCCTTAGAACAATTAGCCTTAGCTAAACATAGTAACAATCTGATAGCACTAGTTTGATTATCAGTCCTTGTGGGATCGATATCTTTTTAAAACTACGCGATAGACTGTGTGCTTGCAGTTAGTAACCCCATTCGACTCATAAAGTCGCGATCAAGTGTTTCTCTTAGGATGTAACGAACCATTGGAAGTAACACATGTTCATTCAATGTGAGCATTAAATGAGATTGTGTATCTTTATAGACAAAAGTGCACTGGCCAAACCGTATTTAACTATTTCTTCTTTTTAACAAGGACCATCTAAGGAATGTACATTTTCCGAAACACATGTTTAACACGCGTTCCCTAAGACACAATTTTTCCTCCGTCCAAAGCAATTAAAAGTACAACCATACATCCTAACCAATGTTCTGACATCTTGTCAGACTTTGTTTAGTTTCTCTTGTAACATCTATTTAATCATTTTCAACCAGAAAAAGAAGAGTATCTGACCCAGATGTTAAGACATTTCTTCAAACATCTCCCAGTTAGCAGCAAAGACTCTTCAAAGACCTTATCTGCTTCTGCAGAGAAAAATAAATTCTTCTAGAAACAGACAATGACTCTTAGAACACTCCCAAGATACTTGTATCATTTCTAATTCCATCCATTAACACCAATGACAAAATTAGAATAACCTGATAAGTTCACCCAGAACTTATATCAGAAGACATATCATCCTCACCAGAGGCAATCTATCATAAACTGCTTGAAACCACAAACAATCTTGATAACCAATGTGTACTATTGCAGCAATACATCCATAACAGAAGTCTAACTCCCCCTGTTGTAGATAACCAGTGCTCCTTTGCAAGAAGAACACCCTGAATGAATGGAAAACATAAGACACATCTAAATGTCTTCAAGAGCGCATCCTCTGTTCAACACACCTGCTGAACGCATTCACCTTATGCTTGACCCACAAGAAATCCATGTACCACACTAGTACATTTATCAGACAGAAGTTCTCCTCCTATCTTCCTCAAATGATGCTTCTTCAGCAAGAAACACCTAAAATCACTACATGATATCCCATGACAACTTCATGATCATACATTGAGAGTACCAGGAACGCATCCTTGTACCATAACCAACAAACTCTTGGATTGAGACCAAAACACCATTGATCCCTCTCGTCTAGAAACCATCCATACACCACACGAATTCCTCCTGAATTCTCATGTATAGATCTCCTTGTTCCCTGAGATACAACCCAATTGAATCTGAATGCTACATATTACTCAAAGAGACATACAATTCCCCTTAGTTTTCTAGCTCGCCCAGATGTTCTTCACACTTGAAGGACATCAAACACATGCTCCAAAAATTCTCAGCTTATTTGCTCCACAAGCACCAAACTGATCCACTACTCTCTAGCATGCCACATTCACATCAGACTTCCAAGACAGTCCTTTACCCATCATTCTCCCGTATGATAAGATAAATACCTCTTATACAAGATGTGAGTGTCAAGTTCCACACCTAGAACTTAGAATCCTACTCCAAGGATAACCAACCCAGAAGATGTTCTAACATCAGTTAGGACATCCTTCACATATCATTGACACCAACCAACATGGTTCTTGATATGCTCCACCACTGGACTTACTATCTTCATAGTAATCCAACTGAAGGTCTTCAAACAATACTGCACCACCAGCTTGACGAACAAGAACTCCATATAACCAAAGAAAGAAATAAACTCTCATCCACAAAAAAGAAGGTAATCTTCCATCATCTCCTTAGAACTTCTACAACAAGCTCCAAGATATAACTGAAACAAAACCTCCTTAAGTCTTCAACCAACTTCCCTTCTGCCCAAGAGTAATTAGTTCCAAGCACCCTGCTTGAATGCACAATAAAGATCAACCAAGTGCCATTGTTTGGTTCATCTTAACTTTTCTTCAGAGTTTCAAAAAATCTTCTGATCCACCAATGAAACCTAATCTTCAAGTTACATGATCTACTTACTCTATAGCAAGCCATCTTGGATCCACCAAGCCTTAGACATGTAACATGTTCTCCTTCCACAGCTCCCGCAAACTGTATGAGATAGACCTTTTGTAAGCATTAATTACATTTCTTTCTGAGAAGATCAACTTATCTTACGATGAAGCGCCACAACATCAACTAAGACCCTAAAGTTTCTGCTTGATGTCATGACATCTTATCAGACATCCAGCTGAGGAATTCAGCCATTCCTTCTGCCACTTAGAAGAACCTCCTCCCTATAACAGAACAAAAGTTCCATGTTCTCATAGACTTGATTCAACAACCAAGTTTGAGTAGACAACCTTCATCCTGCTTAATCATATCACAAGTATTCAACTCAAGCTATCACCTTAATGAATATCTGCTTCACAACTCCAAAGAACTCAAACGTGCTAAGTCTGATTCTTCAGAAGAGAAGTAGTCGTAGACTACAGCACAGCTATACAAAAGAATGTCACTTTTTTTAAGTAGAGCAGCCTGTAGAAAGTCAGAGATAACTGCCACTTAACCTTGACTTCCAAGATGAGCAAGATCACATGCTCCTATGTACCTAGATCAGAAATAAACTGACTCAAGTTGTGCCATCACCAGCACCATATTCTGGACAAGTCTCTTGCCAGGACACTTTCCAGATAGACATCAGATGCTTCTAGTAACAACTGGAACACACCTACTGCACTCCAATACTCCTAGATCAGAAATAAACTGATCCAAGAACTAATCATCCAGATTATGATGTCTTCTTCTTCATCTTCCACATCACCATTGTCTAGGCCAGTTTCTTGCCAGGAAACTATCTAGAGATCAGATGCTTCTGCCACACCACACTGAAGCAGATTCTTAGGTCAACACCTAAGAGAAATAGATCCAAAAGCTTATGCAGTACCCCTCCCATGATTCTGTACAAACCCAAATGAAGATTTGTTTCAACATCGTGTTGAACATCAGCAATCTTAAACTTCACATACAAGGATAATCAATTAAATACTTGTGAATATCATAAATAGCAATTGATCTTAAATCCTTGTTCAATAACCCTGCTTCACTGTTGAAGCCATACTCCAATAGATCCCTTTATGAACACTTATCAAGTATTAAATCTTTGCAAGTATCTTCCTTGACAAACAAAGTGTTGAGATACCAAGGCTGCCACCCTTGACTCAAGTAACTAAGATTCTCTCTGAACGAACCCTATTTACCTCAACAGTTCTGAAATCTCTATTCAGATTGGATTCATCCTTAGGATTAAGAAGGATGAATCCTTCCTTGCACTTTTGGACGGTGAAAATAAATCACCTCCACTTTCTTCAGGTTTATGTTTCACAGAAACAACCTCTAGTCAGAAGAGTAACTTGAAGACTCCAGATGCACGACTGAGATGCCGTTATGAGTGGACTTGAGAGAATTCTCAAGTATCTTTGACAACTTAGCTGGTCAATAATTTATAAAATTCCTAGAGCAAGAACTTGATAAACCTAAACTCAACTCCCTTCTCTTCAACTGACTTCAAAGTGTACAATGGAACTAAGCTTCCAAGTACCAAGTCACCATAACAGATATCTACCAACAACTCTCTCCATTTCATCCCTCCCGACTTTGGAATAATAGAATGCGAATATCTTCAAATATAGAGGCCGATGATTGAGATCTTCCACCATCTGTCTTCAGTAACAACTCCAGAATCCCATAAATACCAGAGTTCTTCCATCAGAAACATATGCAGCGGAACCACCAAGGAACAAATTCAACATGCCCTAATAAGATGTCAGAACATCTTATAAGACACCCCAACAAGAGAACTAGCCACTTCTCCTACAGTTGTTGTAGAACCTCCTCAGAAACATGAATAACTACCAAGTTGTTACCTTAGATCCAGAGCATCCATCCCATCCGTTAATACCCTTGAGTATGTCTGAGTGAATGATCTGATCTCCAAAATCCTCGTTGTTTAAAACACCAGAAAGTATCTTCCAAGGATCTCATCTAGAAACAGACAGGATGCCTGCTCTGATACAAATTGAAATTCTGGCATAGCAGACAGCAGATGTCCTAACACATGTCAAGACATTGTTCTGCATAATTGTTAAACAAGGAACATAATAGCAAACTGATATCTAGAATATCAATAACAGCAGAAACAGAGATGTTTCGACATCTGTTCCAACATGTTAATAAAAACTTAAATGTAAATTGTAGAATGATAAACAACACAGAATATGATGACCCAGTTCGGTGCAAATCACCTACATCTGGGGGATACCAATCTAGAAAGAAGAATCCACTATCAGTAGTATAGTTTTATGTAAACAACCTCAGGTTTACAATAAACACCCACGTTTACCTATCACTACCCAATGAAAACTTTATCTAAGAACTTCATCCTAGATAAGAGAAACCCATCTCACTCCCTAAATCACAACCTGTGATTATCTAACAGTTATTACAACATAACTGCATCATCCTATTGAAAAACACCCATTTCAATACAATGTTCAGTCAAGCATCCTTGACTAACAAGTTAACTTGCATTTGATTAAAAGCTTCATCCAAGAACAATACACGATTCATTACCTATGGGTTTCTGAATCTGTATAAGTACATATGTCTACCACAATGTATCAAATCAATATAGAGGGAGACTTACAAGAGAAACCTACGACTCTCAAAACCTAAACCCTATTTTCTACTTAAAAAAGTGTTACAATAGGTTCAGTTATTTAGTCCTGGGTCTTGATCTTCTTTTATAAGCTTCTGCTGCCTTGGGCTTCGGATCTTTTGTTGATTTTTCCTTGATCCACTGCTATAATCGTTCCTTGATTCTTGCACCAGATTTAAAAACTACTATATTTGTCGAATCTGGATGTCGTAACATTGTATTCGACATCTTTGTCTGCAGCATTCTTCATCAAGTTTTAACCAAAATTTAGTCAAACCTCAGGAGCTTTCAATTTTGCAAAGTCAAAAAAGAAGATTGGGAAAAGGCCACCTTGCCTCACCTGGCAAACTCGTTTTCAAAAGTTTTTCAGAGCCTTGATATGAGCCTCAACCTCTCTGTGAAGAGTTTTCTGATCCTCCTATGCACGTTAGGTAATCTCAGCAACAACCTTAGAGGTATCCTGATGCCAATTCTCATTTGCCTTAAGATTTATATCCAACTTAGTTACACGAGCAGTCATAGTAGAAGAGGGGTCGTGGATCTATGCCTTATCTTGTAAAGAGTCATCAACCTTGGCATTGTCTTGTAGTGCCATAAATTCCTTGTGAAGAGTGGAACACCTTTGCTCAACAACTTCACATTTCCCTTTCAAAGTATTCCTTTCCTTGGAGGAATTTCTAGTAGCCAGGACGTCTCCCTTGCTAGCAACGACAAAATAGAACATGGAAGAAGTCAGGTACATTATATGGTTGATCTAAGAGATGAGATCTATCTTCTCCACATCAGAGAGATTTTGAACAAAAGACGAGTTTGACATTGATATAGTAGTATCAGCCTTCTCAAAAGTGTGAGCAAGCCGATACGCGAAACACAAGACCATTTATGATAACACTTTACTTATAGAGGATTGTTGGTCTTCACTGTGGCTCTTCTTTGTTGAAATTGGGGAAATGGGTGCCTCCTCCTCCACATTCAAAGCGGTCACAACAGTAACAAGTTGTTTGACCCCAGTGGAAGCAATAGCGGTCTCGATGGTCGGAGCAGGAACAATGGAAAATCTAGAAGAGCCATCCTTTATGCCTTGGGCACTGGAAAGATTAAAGAAAATCAACAGCTTATCCATGTTATCTGCATAATACAATCATATGTGTCAAAAAGAAACTCTAAGACTTTTCCTTACCAAAAGTCTTCTTTCTTTCCTGCCAGATAATCGCACTCATGATGGCAGAACTATCAATTAGTCCTTCCTCACCTAGGTAAATGGGACCTTGTCGGAGCCAAACCCTTCTTCGTAACCAAGCCCTTGGAACGAAGAATGCATGTTTTCCTTCATCGGTGTCTCTTTAGGGGAAATGAGGCTTGATATGAAGACAATACTTCAGAAATGTGACCAATCTTGAGGGTCGCTGACTATGATGCCAACAACTTCTATTGTTGCCTTAGTACTCGAGACATAAGAGGTGACCACCACCTCTGCATCCACCCAGCCATACTTAACCGTGTCTGTCGGCTTCACCAGCCTCATGCCTCTATTGGCTAGATGGTAAGATTTAGAATGTTTGATGAGTGTGATCCAAGACACTACGTCCAATCTACCCCATAACTCCTAGCCGACATTCATCTCATCATTAATAGGTTCGTGGTTATTGGTTCTCAAGGAAAGTTGAATGAAGTCGTCAACATGTTCCCTCATCTGCTTGATAACTTGTATTTCATCCTCGGTCAAAAAGAGAAGGGGCAAATGGACTTCAGGATGATTTTCCCTTTCACCGTCATTTGGTAAAAGGGCTTCAAATGAGTCGATTGAAGAAACTCCTTCCTCCATATGGAGACGATAATCAGAGGATGCCCTCATTCTCTTACCAGAAGAAGTTTCTCTCTCATAATCACTTTTTACATTTACAATACTATCAATCATCCTAAATAAAAATAAGAAATGCGAAAGATAAAGCTTGAGTTGAGTGGGGTATCTAGTTATGTGAGATGTATGGAGTAGGTTAAATGAAGATAGACAAAGATTCTGACCACGGAAATGCAATCATTCTAATTGAAACTCGTAGAAAGGAAGAGACGAAGGTGTTTGATAAAGAAATAAATGTGAATAAGCCTAAATGCCAGGGATTGCAAAAAAATTTCCAGAGTGCTTAAATCCCCTCATTTATAGGAGAAAACAGTTGAACAACCTAGATCTGAAAAGGAGAGTAGTTACAAGATCAACAACTGAATTTCCCCTTGTGAATAAATGAAAACTCGAGTGCACTAAAGTGCATTATAATTCGCGTTATGCCTTAACTTGTCGCGTCAACACACATGTCAATGGAAGACAATGAAACGTTTGATGATCAAAATGCATTTAATGTGCTTGTTCATCACTACCTTTTCAACTAACTCCAAGCATTTCGGTTCCCGCTCCCATCAGACAACATCCTTAAAAATCACTAAAGGCTTCCCCGACATTCTCATGGCCTGATAAAGCCTTTGGGGTAACTGTTCTGGGTCATCCAAATGCCCAAATAGATGAGACTCAATTCATTTCAAATCCACTCCACTTAACCCAAGGTATAAAAGCCAAATCACACGGAAAGTAAGGTACATTATCTGATCTTCACTTTTCACTATACTCATCTTTAATCTTGAACTGACTTGGACGTTGGAATGCTAACCTTGCAGGTCCACCCCGCGCCACTGTATCGAAGATCAGCACTGTCGATTCAAAATATTCTGTTCCAGAACTATATATATATATATATATATATATATATATATATATATATATATATATATATATTATTTACCATTAAAAAAATTCAATTAATCTATATATTGAAGAACTATGTTTTAATTTAACTTTTGAGTTTGAATCACATTCATATAGAAACATTTATAATTTGCAATGTAATAAAAATAAATTCAATTTTTTTTTAATAACGGTAATTTATTGAATATAAAAAAACAAAGATGATAAAAAGATGTAAAACTTTTTTTTAACCAAAAAGGAGACAGAACCCATTAAATAAAAAGAGAAAAGTAGATAAAAAAATGAGGAGGACAAAAGGCAAGACCTCAAAACCTAACAAACTTTAAAACTAGGAAGATGATCAGTGCATTTTGATGCACATTCCTCTATGTTTATACTTATACATTTCCATACTTTACTTTGGTTATTTTTCTATTTTAATGTGTTTTTATAAATTAGTTTATTTTTGCACTTATTTGATTTTCGCACTTTATTTTCAGCATTAGCAGTCTGCACTAAAATGATCATATCTGGAGCTAAGGGAATCGGTTTGAGACATTCTACCAGTCGATGGAAAGCTAAGACAGAGAGCTACGACTTTCATGAAGAAGTCAGAAGCTGAATCGGACTGTAGCAGACCTGAAAAAGTCGTTGAAGTTGCAGCATTAGATATAATTTGTTTTGGGTCACTTGTTTTGGGCATGGGTTATGTATTTGACCCGGTTGGGTTGTAAACCAAATTCCCTTATCTTGTATAAGGGGACAAGCGTGTTACTTTAGCTTCCTCTCTTTCTTTTTCCCAAAAATTTGAATCTTTTGCTTTTGTACGATTACGATGAAGAACTAATCTTTCTGAGTCGATCTGCTGTAATTCAGGTTCCAACACTTGAGATTATTATAATGTTAATTTTAGTTTAATTCCTTTCAATGATATTTTGTGTTCTTTTATGCTTAATTCAATTGCATGAAATATATTGATTCAATTTGGTTGATTGTATGACCCTAACATTTGCACGACACGTTTGCTTAATTCGTTTTTGTGCCTGATCAATCATGTTTGCTTAATCCATGAAAACTTATTTCGTTTGCTTAATCCAGACAATAGGATCATACATCTCACGAACTTCACCGCGCTTGTCACTGAGTTTGTATCCAAATAGGAATAGACAATCCGCTTAGGGTATTAAAATTATAATAATCGATGATAGTAGGAACTGAATCGGTAGATTGACTTATTTCATAATCACTTTTGTTAATCACTTTTTCTTAATCGAACACCAAACCAAAACCCCCCCTAATTCGATTTACCTTTGGTTAGTAATAATCAAGAATCCTTGTGAGAACGATATCCGAGTTACAGTTGTCGCTAAACTACCGTTTGAAAATCACTCGTTTTTGATCCGCGCGCGACAGCGGATCAAATTGGCGCCGTTGCCGGGGATTCTTGTTGATTTTAGCCAATTTTAGGATTTTAGTTTAGAGTTTTGTTAGAGTTTTTTGTTTTTTGTTTTTACTTGTTGATTTTCAGGGTTGCAGTACAGTGTTAAAAATTCCAGTCTGTCAGGTAAGTTTGGAAGCTATTGTTTCAATTTGCCTCGAATTTTTTCCAGAAAATTAGAAAAAAATCGAAGAACATTACTCATTTAGAATAAAATTCTAAAAGATTTTGAACCTGAAAATCGCAAATTCGTTAATTTTCTATTTTATTTGATTTATTTTCTATTTTCATATTTTCAAAAAAATCCAAAATTTTTTGTACAGACTCATTATGATTTGATTTGATTTTTAGTTATATTTTCATAATTTTTAGATTTTATTTTATTCGCTTTTCTATTTTTCCATTATTTTCTTAATGAGGACATTGTAGGCATTTTCTTAATTGTTACTGCATTGCTGAGTTAGTTATGTGTTTTCTTTTTCTTTGTTGATTTTTTTTTCTTACTAAATTTAACATGGATAATCAAAGAACTCTTAGAGAATTTGCAGCTCCTGATGTTCATTACAATGGTTTATGTATTGAATATACTGATTTTGATTTTGCTGTACCTTTTGAATGGAATTCTGGTTTAATACACTTGTTGCCAAGCTTTAATGGTCTTGCAGGTGAGGATCCGAATAAGCATCTGAAGGAATTCCAAATTGTGTGCTCTACACCTTTCGAACCTTCACTAGAGGACCTTGTCAAGCAAATGGCTATAAATGATCTCCAGTTTCAGCAACGAACAGATTCTACTATTCAGGCTTTGCAGACACAGATTGGAGAGCTTGCCACTTTAGTGAATGCCATGAAGCAAGCTCAAGAATCAAACCAACAACCTGCCCAAACAGTAGTGAATCCAAAAGAGTTTTTTTTCTGATTTAGTTGATGATACTTATTCTGAATTGTGTTCTGATTTTCCATCATTAGCAGGTTTTGATGATACTTACTTTTGTGATTCATGTACTGACACTAACATTTGCTCTGTTTGTGCTGAGATTAATGCTTCCTTGCAAGGTGATGTTTTTCATGCAGATGAAGTTATAGATGAAGTTGTTTATACAACTAAAGCTCTTGACATCACGGCTGCCCCAACCTCACCATCCATTGGACAATCTCCTCCCTTAGAGCTTAAACCACTTCATAATAATATGAAAGATGCTTATTTAGAGATGGATGAAAATATTCCAATTATAATTTCTTCTAACCTTGATTTCGATCAAGAAAATAAGCTTTTACAGGTTTTGAAGAAACATAAGAAGGGAATTGGATGGACCTCGATTGAAGATGGAAGAAAAGCAGTGAGATTCTTCTTTGATCCTGGAATAAAAGGAGAAGGCACTAATAAATATTTCAAGGTCAATGGATGCTACCCAAAGTTACTCTATAAGATCCCCACTTTGGAAGAAGAGACTTTTGAAGAGCTCTCTTTGGGAAAGGATGCTTATGTGATCACTTATCCGCCTTAACTCCTCGAGTGTGTTCTTTCCTTTCTCTCACTCTTATTTTATATTTATGTTCTTTCATTGAGGACAATGTATGTCTTAAGTGTGGGGGAGGGAACCATTTGTTTTGTTTTTGTTTTTGTCTTTGTCTTTGTTTGTTTAAAAAAAATGAAAATTGCATGCAACTCTCACTATTCGTGGACGAAGGATTTGTGATGTGATGTGATTGATTCTTTTTGTGCATTCTTAGTATGATAGGTAGGACTAATCTCTGAATTGTACATCACTAGTGATAGATCACTAACCCTTGTGAGATTTCGAGCCTAATAATGGATAACACATTAAAAAAAAATCCATCTTTTCTTTCTTGTGTGATTTCACTCATGTTTGTTAGTCTCTAGAACTTGAATTGACTCTTGTTGAAACTTTTTGTTTACTTGTGCACACTGAAATGATAAAGGCATGTTGTTTTGTTTTATTTTTAACCAGTTAGCCAAAAAAGTCAACCTTAATAATATTATCCCTTTGTTTGGAAACCCCTTGAGCCTATTATCCTTTTTTGTGTTTAGAACTCATTACAAGCCGAAAAGTGAAAAACAATGTATCACCCTATTCAAGGGGTTAGAAGAGTCTTGTATGGAGTTGTGTGGGGTTGAACATTATGCTTATGATGATGTTATTATGGTGTTGGTAGAAAAGAAGAAAAAAAAACGAAAAATGAAAAAAAAAATATAGAGAAGGTTGTCAATTTTAATTCTTCTAAAAAAAAAAGAAGAACAAAAAAAAAAAAAGAGAAAAGAATTAAGTTGTAAGTTTGTTGTTCAATAGAATTTCCTTTTGAGATGTTTTGTAGTTCAACTTCCGCAATTTCTTCAAACCTCTTTTATCTCTTTGAATTTTAACTTAGTACCCCTTAGGATATATCTCACCCTGACCTTGGCCAAGTTACAACCATAATAAAAGTCCTCTTGATCTTTTGTGTGCAATGTATTTCAATGGTGAATGTTAGAGTCTTTTCAAGCTTATGGTAGTACTAACTTTCATGTTGTGCTTTAAGTGTATACAGTAACCTAAACACTTGAGAGTTGAGTGGAAACAGTTTATCTTGTGAGGATCTTGATACTTTTGATGTACTTTTTGGTAATCTGTTTTTCATACTTACTTTGAATGTCACAGTTGAATCTCTCACTAATGCCATGTATTGAAGATTAGACATAGAAGTGTGTTTGCATCTTGTGTCCTGATAACTTTTGAGTTTGCATGCTCTGTTTCATTTTTGTTTTGAAGTTTTTCTGTTTTGAATTTTTAATTTTGCTCGGAGTTCAAAAGTTTAAGTGTGGGGGAATTTGATCAGTGCATTTTGATGCACATTCCTCTATGTTTATACTTATACATTTTCATACTTTACTTTGGTTATTTTTCTATTTTAATGTGTTTTTATAAATTAGTTTATTTTTGCACTTATTTGATTTTCGCACTTTATTTTCAGCATTAGCAGTCTGTACTAAAATGATCATATCTGGAGCTAAGGGAATCGGTTTGAGACGTTCTACCAGTCGATGGAAAGCTAAGACAGAGAGCTACGACTTTCATGAAGAAGTCAGAAGCTGAATCGGACTGTAGCAGACCTGAAAAAGTCGTTGAAGTTGCAGCATTAGATATAATTTGTTTTGGGTCACTTGTTTTGGGCCTGGGTTATGTATTTGACCCGGTTGGGTTGTAAACCGAATTCCCTTCTCTTGTATAAGGGGAGAAGCGTGTTACTTTAGCTTCCTCTCTTTCTTTTTCCCAAAAATTTGAATCTTTTGCTTTTGTACGATTACGATGAAGAACTAATCTTTCTGAGTCGATCTGCTGTAATTCAGGTTCCAACACTTGAGATTATTATAATGTTAATTTTAGTTTAATTCCTTTCAATGATATTTTGTGTTCTTTTATGCTTAATTCAATTGCATGAAATATATTGATTCAATTTGGTTGATTGTATGACCCTAACATTTGCACGACACGTTTGCTTAATTCGTTTTTGTGCCTGATCAATCATGTTTGCTTAATCCATGAAAACTTATTTCGTTTGCTTAATCCAGACAATAGGATCATACATCTCACGAACTTCACCGCGCTTGTCACTGAGTTTGTATCCAAATAGGAATAGACAATCCGCTTAGGGTATTAAAATTATAATAATCGATGATAGTAGGAACTGAATCGGTAGATTGACTTATTTCATAATCACTTTTGTTAATCACTTTTTCTCAATCGAACACCAAACCAAAACCCCCCTAATTCGATTTACCTTTGGTTAGTAATAATCAAGAATCCTTGTGAGAACGATATCCGAGTTACAGTTGTCGCTAAACTACCGTTTGAAAATCACTCGTTTTTGATCCACGCGCGACAGCGGATCAGAAGACCTAGTTTGTTTCTATTAAAGTCCATAATTACATTGATGTGTAATCCATTCCACCATGTAAAGTTAGTAAGACCTAAACCTAAATTAGCCAGTTTATCTACACAATGGTTTCCTTCCCTATAAATATGAGTTACTAAAAAATGAGCATTATGAAAAGCTTGAGTACATGCGTCCCATTTGTTTTTTAGCAACCAAGGCACCACAAATGGTTTACTGAAAGCAAGCACAACGAGCTTAGAATCCGTCTCCAACCAAAGTCTATACCAATTTTTCCTCAAAGCATGCTCCAGGGCAAGAATAGCTCCCATTAACTCTGCAAACTAGGCATTATGTTGACCAATATTGCAAACAAAACTACCCAGATGGTTGGCGTTATGATTCCTAAAAATACCCCCACAGACTGCCGACAAAGGAGTGCCAATCGAAGCACCCCCAGTGTTAACCTTTATCCAATTTGGAGCAGGGGGCACCACAAAATTTCCTTCACCATGCGAGGTTTCGGAGGGCGAGACACCACCTTGAAACTATTTAAAAGCACAAAATCTTGGATAGAAGCACTGGAGCATGTGTAGGAGGAATTCCCAAATAACACCGTATGAGACAGAATGAAAGCAGTAGCCGATTTCCAATTTTTGACAGCATTTTGGAATCTGATGTTCTTCCTAAAAGCCCAAATGCAATTAATAGTATTGATAATGGAGGCTTTAATAAACAATAAATATTGTTGAGAACCAGTAAAGTCAAAATGCCTGTTGCAATCATCAACAGAACGAATAACTGAACGGTTCAACAATCCCTCCAACCAGGACCAAATCTTATGAGAAAAAGTACAATCGAAAAAAAGATGTTAAATATTCTCCGCACAGTTTCAGCCAAAAGAACAAACCGATGGAAGATTCATACCTCGCGACATGAGTTTATCATCTGTTGGCAGCTTTCCATTAATAAGTCTCCAAAACAACACAGATTTAGAGGGAGGGATAGCAAAATGCCAGATTGACTTCTGTCGCTTATCAACTTGGTGATTATTGGTAAGATGAGCATAAGCCTCCTTAATAGTAAGCTCACCATTAGAAGATGGTTTCCAAACCATGGAATCCTTCTTGCTAGAGTTGATGAAGACCTTAGAAGCGAGTTGAGGTAGTATGGGGCACAAGTTAACCAACCAAGAAGGAATACGGATCGAGTTGTGATGAATAATATAATTCAACTTAGCTTTCAAATTGGCCTGCAAGCAAGAAGGAATTTGCAACAACTCAATGATAGGAATACCGCACCAGTTATCCACCCAAATATTGATGCAGCTACCATTACCGACGAGTCAAGCCGAGTTCTGCGCAACCACTGAAAGTTAACAAAACGTTAGTAGGACAATATCCAATCTCGTCTTTCAAGAAATTTTCAAAAGCAAAATAAAAAAATGAATTCTACAAAATATCATAATCAAGAAAAAAAACTTGCATTGTTTATATATATATATATATATATATATAAAAGATGTACCATATAAGAATGTCATTTTTACGTGAGAACATGAGAATGAATTTGAATAATTAGATTTTAAAATAAATGTTGGAGATTGTGTGTTAATTTTTTTTCTCTCTCCTCCATAATTTATTTTAATAAAGGAGGAGAGAGAAAAACAAAAACCACACATAATATCCACCATTTATTTTAAAATCTAATGATTCAGATTCATTCTCATGTCCTCGCATAAAAATGACATTCTCATAGATATGTTCCGTGTATATATATATATATATATATATATATATATGGAAACGTATCATATGAGAATGCCATTTTTATGTGAGAACATGAGAATGAATCTGAACCATTAGATTTTAAAATAAATGGTGGAGATTATGTGTCAGTTTTTTTCTCTCTTCTCCATCATTTATTTTAATAATGGCGGAGAGAGAAAAATAAAAATCACATATAATCTCCACCATTTATTTTAAAATTTAATGATTCAGATTCATTCTCATGTTCTTACATAAAAATAGCATTCTTATAAGATATGAACCATATAAATATAAGATATCTTTGAAAATAAATTTAAATATTTTTGTAATATTTAAATTTATTTTCCCTATTATAATAAAAAGAAAATGTGACTCAAGTCCGAAAATTCTCGACAATGATCAAATGCTCTATAAAATATAGATGATTGACTGGTTACTATATAATGTTTAAATATTATATTACTTGTGAATTTTGTCTAAGAGTTTATATAATTTTTATTAGATAAATTGAATTATCTTTTATTTTAATTTTTCTATATAATTTCTAATTTTTAGGCATTTATATCATTTGTTAACAAATTAAATTTAACTCATTTAAGAAAAAGAAAAAGAAAAAGTTGTTTTAGAAATAAGTTTAAAACCGAGAAATAAGTTTAATCCGTGAGGGTTTTGGTCTAGCACATGTAGCCTCTTATTAAACTAGAATTTGTATTAGTATTCTTTTATTTTATTTTACCTAGCATCTTCCATTATCTACAATTTTACTAAAATATGTCTAATAAGAATTTGAATTTGAATTTCTCTTTTGTAATTTTCTGGATTATTTATTAATATAACGGATTTTTATAAAATTATTGATTTATTGTTTTTTTTTAGTTTTCAGAATATTTTAAATATTTATCAAATTTTTTAATATATTATTATAAAAGCATAGATTTTAGACCTGGTTTTTATAAATAGTTATAAAATTATAATTTATTTTAAAAAATTTATGATTTTGTATCAAGTTTTTCAAATATCTAATATAAATCCATATTATTTATACTGATTTTTTTTTAAATATTCAGTATTAATTCATAAATTTTTAAAGCACAAATTATGATTTTATATCAATTTTTTCAAATATCCAAAAAATAAGAAAGAATATAAAAAAAAATCTGGAATTAATTGTAAAAAAAAATGAGAAGAATATTTTAGTTAATATAAAAAATTGAAAGGGTGTCAGACTAAATTAGAAGAGTGTGACAACAAAATCTCTTATTACACCGGCCGAAGAATTTTGAAGCCCAAAATCTGCACCATTACATGGCCCAACATTTGTACTGTCCAGTTAGACAAAACTAATAAAATAGTTTTTTTCTTCTTCTTTTATACATTACTAGTATCTCGTGCCCGTCTCTTCTGCCCGTCTGTCCATTTTTTATATTGCACAGGGGAGTAAAAATATAAACAATATTTCTTTTATATTATTTTTTTTATTTTAATTAAAAAAAAAATTTAAAATAATTTTTTTGATAAAAGAGATGTGCAAACCACCCTATAACAGTTAGTAAAACAGAAGTTGAGATTATAGATTATACATTATTTAATACTCTATCTACTTTAAATTCTATTTGATTTAAAATTCTCATAGCTTTATTTGACTTGTCTACATTGATTGATTCCAATCATATGAAGTTTGATTTCATGAAATTCAATTATGTGGCGTTTGAATGGAATCATGATTCGAAACAAGTAAAATGGTTTATCTTCTTTTACAACCTAATTCAAATCATGTTAAAATTAGATTTGAATCCTATGAAGTTTTTTTTTTTTTGTTTATGGATTTGTTTTTGGGCTATTTTATTCGAATCATACTCAACATGAATCTTATCAAACAATTTGATTTAAAATTTTTGTCATTCAAATCATGCGCTTGGTGATTCGTGCATTATTGAACTTTGCTATTGTTAATGATTCATAATGATTCGAATTATCTGTAAAAACTTAAAATTAGTTTTGTTAATGAGATATGATTCAATGTAAAAAAATTAAATTGTAATTCAAATCATTAATTTAAAAAAAATTGTTTTTGAGTGTTATTTAACTACTATGTAAATTATTTGCACTTATTGCATATGTTAATGCGGATTGTGGCGAGGACTATTCTGTTCGGAACCTCAACGAAAGGCTCGTGAGGACTGAAGATGTGAGAAAACACAAGAAATTGGGGTTTGAATTGGGTTTTTAAAATGAAAGCTTTTTGTGAAACTCAAACAAAGATCACAAACAAACTAGCAATAGAGAAAGACACACGATATATCCCTGGTTCACTTGAAAACTATCAAGTTAATCCAGTCCACCCGCCAAGGTGATTTTGCCTTATACACAAAGACTTAATCCACTATAACCAAACTGATTACAACTGCACTAGCAACTGCACTAGCAACTGATTACAATGAAATGCTTATACACAAGCTGATTTAAACACTATGAATAGCTCAACCAACTTAGAGAAATTCTATACAGTATAAACAATGTTTCTTCTTTGTATTGTGGTGCTTTACTGTTCACGCATGTGTCTCTCTTCTTCGTATCAGTATCTCTCTTGTTTCTTCAAGTGATCAAGTCTTTATATAGGCAGAAAAAGATCTGTTGGAGGTCAGACCAGGAATATCATTAAGATTGCTGGCAACTTGAAATAATGTTGTTATGCAGGGATGAAAATCGTACATAAAAGTTGTCCTTTGTACCACCAAATCAGGGTAGTGGAATGGTAGTGGAAAAGAACGTGCTTGATATGTACTATGTACTATTTTCCCTCGTAAATGTTTCATCTTCTTCTGTTCATCAGAGGCTTCTGAATAGATATAGTTGAAGCATGAGTAGAAGAGTTAATTACTAGGTCTTCAGAGTCTTGAGTCATCAGAGTCTTCAGAACTTGTTCACCAGAACCTTGTCTTTGGAGTCTTTAGCACTCGTCTTCAGAACCCTTGGTTATCAGAAACTTAAGTCTTCAGAGTCTTCAAAGGAAATTAAAAGACGAATAGATTCTAACCTGACAATTGGTGCAAAGGTTTCGGTATAGTCTATCCCTTCTTGCTGACTATAACCTTGTGCAACCAGTCGTGCTTTATTTCTTACGACCTCACCTTTCTCATCTAACTTGTTTCTGAATACCCACTTTGTTCCAATGACGTGAACATCTTTGGGTTTTTGAACAAGATCCCAGACATCATTTCTGGTGAATTGATTCAGCTCTTCTTGCATGGGCAGAATCCACTCATTCTCCTTAAGAGCTTCATCAACTAATGTAGGTTCTATCAGAGACACCAAACCTAGAAGAGTTTCTTCAGATGGTTTGAATGATGAACGAGTTCTGACTGGATCAACTTTGTCTCCCAGAATTAATTCTTCAGAATGAGAATTCTTTAGTTTATTCTTCTTTTGATGAGATGGAATGTTTGCTGCTTCTGGTAAGGTTGTATCTGATTTTGGAGAATCTGAATCTTTATCTCCTTTTTTTGAATCTTCTTCCTTGGATTCTGATAAAGTGATCTTTAGATCTGCAAATTTTTCAACTAGCTTTGACTTTTCAGGGTCAAGCTTATCATCGAATCTTACATGAATTGATTCCTCAACAATCAGTGTTTCTGTGTTATAGAAGTGCTTAGCCATGTCAGTTTCTTGGATCATGGTACAAGCCATTTCTTGCAAATTCATATTCTTCCTTTCCACTACTCCATTCTGTTGTGGAGTTCTGGGACAGGAGAAATCATGGTAAATTGTAGCGTGCGATTTTTATCGGTGACGCGACCACCTTACCGCATTAGTTGGAATTGGGTGCTACTTTCTGATTTCTTATTTATCCCATGAAGCTGGAAAGGAAAGGGAAGCTATCTAAAACTAACCTTACACGCAAATGTTTTCTTTAACAAATGCTAAGAGATTGGGGAGGGGGGGGTCCGGGGTCAGGCTATACAATGGGGAGTTGTCAATTACCCATCATATATATGGTTATCCATAGATCGTTTAATTTAAGTGGTAGAGGTGTTACAAAAGTGAAACAATGACCTGGATAGCTTCCTTAGGCCTCAAGGATTGTGTTGCAACCTTTAGGATGTTTTGAAACTCTTTGGATAGGCTGGCTCAACTCTGAGTGCAATTGATCCAAGTGAGAAATGGAGATGATGATCCTGATGTTTCAGAAGTGTGAGGAGTCTTTGATAAGCTCATATATGATGTATGGAATATGTTAGAACTATTGGTGGTGATGGAATGGCTCTCTAATGAAAAATTCGATAGTGACTCGCAAATGAAGGCATTTTTGGAGTGAAAGAGAGATTTTGAGTAAAGCCAGTGTTCTGAGGCTTTGGTGTACTCAATCTGATCACAATTGATGTCTATTTATAGTGCAACAAGTTTGTTTTGGCATCAATAGTGAATGGGGGCTTGGACAGTCCCTTAGCCAATAGTGATCAAATGGAATCTCAAGTCTCCTCTAGCCATTGACTTGTGGTTAGGGCACAGGCTATGAGTCCTTTGGTTCAGAGATAAGGCTTGACTCAATTCAGTTAGCAATGTCTTGATGCTTGCCACCTTGTGAATCCATTGAATGCATTGAAACAAAATTGGAGTCTTTGAGATTTCTAGCCCTTTTAGGTGACACATAGCTACATGTAGATCCTTGGACTTGGGAGGCTTGTGGATCAGATCTTTTCCCTTTGATGTTATCCTCTGAGGTGTCCAAATGGATGACAAGGCTTGAAATTTCCTAACTTAACCAATTCGAGCAAAAATGTACAAATCTGTCTTGTACAAGATAGTTTGAAAGTGTAATCTTGGGAGGATCACATCTCCTTGCTCAAATGGAGTTCTGGAATGCTCATGTACTTTTTAAAAATCCCTTATATGGTTCAATTCATGTGTAGTCATAGTTTGTCTTGAAACTATCTGGACTTAGTTGAAAAATCCCCTTGAACATTAATGTTCAAGGCTGAAACTTAGACAGTTTTGTACTAAGTGTTAAATCTTTGATTTTCACCACTTTGATCCATCCATAACAAAAAATCCATGAAGAATTAGAGTTTCATGCAGTTGAAGCTTTTGTAGAATGTAGGAAAACCTACAAATCAGGCTTTGGATCACTCAAAATGGCTGATTGGATCAAAAGTTATGGTCCTTGGAAGTTGGCACCAAAACCATCCAAACTTAGTAACTTAGAAAAATTTTCAAATTTTCAAGATTACCCCTTTTACAAGTTATCATGATTTCTTGATCAATTCTTGTTCAAATGACATTATAAATCATATTTTATAAAAATATGAGTAATAAGGATCATTTTTGCCAAAAAAAGTCATGTTTTGACTTTTGGCTCCAGAGCGGTTCGGCGCGGAGAAACCCTAATTCCCGACTTTTGAGGAATACATTCTCTGAGGGTGATTTAACTTTGAAAAGGGACTCCTAGGGTTATTTTGAGCATATTGACTCATATTTTGAAGCCTTGGCTCAATCCCTTATGAAAATTTCACTCTGGAGGCCTCAGTCGACAAAAAACCCTAATTTGGTGACATTGGGTATTTCGAGGTTCCTTCCACTTGGAATGCAGCAACTTTGTGCTTGATTCTTGATGTGGGAGACCTCTTGATCCTTTATGGGTGTTTGAGAGTTTATACAAGTTGAAGATCATGCCATTTCTTGATTGAACTTTTGCCGAAATGCTCAGAGAGGGATGGAAATCCTAATTCTTGATTATAGTGAATGCTCAACCATCTTTGAGGAGATTGATGAGGCATGATGGTACATCCATATTGTGGTAATGATTTTTACAATGATGGGAACTCTTGTGGTCAAAATTTGGGGTATGACAGATGCCCCTATTTAATCTTGTTGGGGGCACCCATTTGTCTGAGCTGTAGAGGTGTGCAAACTTCTCTATTGAAGATGCCATTTGTTGACTCTATTGGGGAAAACAAGTCTCTTGAGAGACTACTTTTTGCTTGGGGATACTACATCATACTTATCTTCGAGATCTTTTCGGAGAAATGCCATGTGATGTGATCCAATTTTGAGATGCTGATGACTTCACTAATAATCAAATTTCTTGGGAGAAAAGCCGATGTATTGTCGAGAGTCTTTTAGCGAAGAGGCTTTCTCTGGGGATTTTCCTTAATCCGGGAAAGTGAAAATATCATCTTCAATAATGAAGAGTGATGTTCCAGAGGTGTCTATTGAATGTCTTCTTGCCCTTCAGAGGTTCAAGTTACCAAAGTGGTCAAGGACAGTCTCCAATCCAGAAATAAACTGGGGTGAAATTGCTCAGACGATACATTTTCGGACGAGGAAAGAACTCAAACCGGGATTTTGTTTTATCCGACGCGGAAAGGATAACTGACAACTTGATTGACAATAGGATTTTATCACTTGGGAATGAGTATGACCAGAGTGACAGCAATGCAATATGGATATGAATATGAATCAATTATGCATGATGTATGTATGTTTATGCTGACAAAACTAACGCGACATACAGACTAATGGATGAACACGACTGGATACTCGGCCACTGCGGGGGATGAAAAAGTATCATCGATTCAAGATAGCTATCCTGTATTGCTTAGGAGAGGTAGTCGTTGTGGGGGAGAAAGAATCGTCAATCGGTCTTAAGAGGTAAGAACTCTGTCAGAAATGTCAGATGGGACATTGCATCTGAAATAGTTTATCCTTCATTCAGGTGTACTGGTTTAGAAGAAGTACTTTGAATCTGCACTTTGAGGTTTAATCACTTCCGGCGAAGCTATCGATGTTCAAAGGCAAAAGGAATTTCCATCTTTATTTTAAAAGCAGAAGAAAGTTTTGACAAGTAAATTCATTTTTGTTTTATTTCAAGAATCGTTGATCATGTTAAAAAAATGTCATTCTATAAAGTAAAAATAAATGAGAGTTGCAAACAAAAGCACTAGGGCTCAAATTTTATTGATAGAATGGTAATCAGCCAAGCGCGTGATACCATAGAGCATTACAAAGTTTAGAAAATGGTAATTTAAAGGGAAAAGGGGCTATATTGAAACATAACGACCACTATCCTTCTACCAACTTTGAATTCTGGACATTATGGGCTTCTGTCAAAGGTGACCTTGATTGAAGTTCTTCTGATGGATGGCATTACTGTTGAGGAGTCGAACTGATCACACGTAGTTACTTGCCATGATTACCTAACTTTTTCCTGGATTGCCTTTTAAGGTTTTCAATCCATTGGATGATTTTTGCTTGTGTCTCTAATTTTTTCCTGGACCGCCCTTTCGGGTTTTCAATCCACCGAGACGTTTTCTTTTTTAATTTAGGCGAAGTATTTCTTGACTACATCAACATTTGTGGGGTAGGAAAATTCCTCTCCATCCAGGGTTGCGAGTCTCAAGGCGCCGCCTGAGAAGGCTTTCTTGACCACATAGGGGCCGTCATAATTCAGAGTCCATTTGCCCCTGGAATCAGTGAGAAATGATTGTATCTTCTTGAGCACGAGGTCTTCTTTTCTGAAGACGCGAGGTTGGACCTTTTTGTCAAACGCTTTCTTCATTCTTTGCTAATATAACTGACTGTGGCATAGAGCCGTTATTCGCTTTTCTTCGATTAGGTTCAGTTCATCGTGCCGACTTTGACACCATTCAGCTTCTATTAGCTTAGCTTCCATCAATACCCTGATTGATGGTATCTCTACTTCTATAGGAAGTACTGCTTCCATGCCATATACTAGAGAGAAAGGGGTTGCCCCTGTTGAAGTGCAGACAGATGTACGATAACCGTGAAGAGCAAAGGGTAGCATCTCGTGCCAGTCTTTGTAGGTTACAACCATCTTTTAAATAATCTTCTTGATGTTCTTATTAGCTGTTTCTACCGCTCCATTCATTTTGGATCGGTATGAAGATGAGTTATGGTGTTCGATCTTAAACTTACCACACAACTCTTTCATCATCTTGTTGTTTAAGTTGGATCCATTATCAGTAATGATCTGGCTTGGAACACCGTAACGGCATATGAGATTGTTCTTGATAAATCGGACCACAACTTGTCAGGTTACATTGGTGTATGACACTGCTTCGACCCACTTGGTGAAGTAGTCAATGGCTACCAGGATGAACCGATGTCCGTTTGAAGCTTTGGGTTCAATCATGGCAATCATGTCGATTCCCCATATAGAAAAAGGCCATGGAGAAGAAAGAAATTTGAGATGCGTTGGCGGTACATGGATTTTGTCAGCGTATATCTGACACTTGTGACACCTCCTCATGTACTTGTAACAATCGGATTCCATTGTCAGCCAATAATATCCTGCTCTCAGAATTTTCCTTGCCATTGTATGTCCATTGGCATGAGTGCCAAAAGATCCTTCGTGAATCTCTTTCATCAACATGTTTGCTTCTGTTCTGTCTACGCATCTAACCAAAACCATGTCGAAGTTTCTCTTATAAAGTGTATCACCGTTTAGGAAGAAGTTGCCAGCCAGTCTTCTGAGAGTCTTCCTATCTTTTCTTGATGCCCCAGGTGGGTATTCTTATTTTTGAAGGAAGCACTTGATATCATGATACCAAGGTTTGTCGTCGATGTCTGCTTCCATTGTGAAGATGTAAGCGTGCCTTTCAAGGCGCATTATGTCAATCTTAGGTATGTCGTTCCATTGACCTACACTAATCATGGAAGAGAGAGTGGCTAGTGCATCATCCATGTGATTTTCTTCATGAGGGATATGATGAAACTCGATTCTGTTGAAGAATGGTAACAACCTTCTCGCGTAATCTTTGTAAGGAATCAACCCTGATTGGTATGTGGTCCACTCTCCTCTGATCTGATTGATAACTAGGGCTTAGTCTCCATAGACATCCAAGTTCTTTATCCTTAAGTCAATTTCTTCTTCGAGACCCATGATACAAGCTTCGTATTCGGCCTCATTGTTTGTACATTTGAAAGTCAGTATGGCAGTGAAAGGAATATGGGTACCTTGAGGTGTTACGATGATTGCCCCAATTATGTTTTCGTAAGTGTTGACATCTCCGTCGAATATTAGTCCCTATTGAGATCCTGGTTCTGGCCCTTCACTGGGTAGCGGTTCATCGCAATCTTTCATTTTCAAGTACATGACATCTTCGTCTGGGAAGTCAAATGCGACTGATTCCTGATCTTCAATCGATTGGTGAGCTAAATGATCGGCTAAAATACTTCCTTTGACAGCTTTCTGAGTGTGGTACTCAATGTCGTATTCTGATAACAACATCTGCCAACGGGCAATCCTTCCAGTGAGAGCAGGTTTTTCGAATACGTACTTGATAGGATCCATTTCTGAGATTAACCAAGTAGTGTGACAAATCATGTACTGGCAAACACGTTTGGCTGCCCAAGCCAGAGCGCAACAATTTTTCTCGAGCATAGTCTACCGAGTTTCACAGTCTGTGAACTTCTTGCTTAAGTAGTAGATGGCAGCCTCTTTTCTCTTTGTCTCGTCTTGTTGGCCAAGTACACAACCCATAGAGTCTTCCAAGACTGTTAGGTAGATGATCAGTGGTATTCCTTCACTAGAGGAGACAAAATTGGTGGATTCAACATATATTCTTTGATACTGTCGAAAGCTTTTTGGAAATCTTCTGTCCATACATAGCTTTGGTTCTTTCTGAGTAGTTTGAAGATTGGCGCGCATGTCGCGGTCATGAGGGATATGAATCTTGAGATGTAATTCAGACGTCCCAAAAATCCTCTGACCTTTTTTCAGTCTTTGGTGAAGGCATTTCTTGAATGGCCTTGAGCTTTTCAAGATCAACCTCAATTCCTCTCTGGCTGACGATGAACCCTAAGAGTTTTCCTAAGCGAACACCAAACGTACATTTATTGGGATTCAAGCGGAGTTTGTATTTTCTCAGACGCTCGAATAACTTTGACAGGTGTGTCACATGCTTTTCTTCTATTTTAGATTTGGCAATCATGTCATCGACGTACTCTTCGATTTCTTTGTGCATCATGTCGTGAAATAGAGTTGTCATGGCCCTTTGATAGGTTACCCCTGTGTTCTTTAGCCCGAACGGAATTACCTTGTAACAAAAGGTGCCCCATGGGGTGATGAATGAAATTTTCTCCATATCTTCCGGCGCCATTTTGATTTGATTATAGCCAGAAAATCCATCCATGAAGGAGAAGACTTTGAATTTTGTTGTACTGTCAACCAGCATGTCTATGTGTGGTAAGGGGAAGTCATCCTTTGGACTGACTTTGTTCAGATCCCTGTAGTCTACACACATTCTGACTTTTCTGTCCTTTTTTAGAACTGGCACTATGTTAGCTAGCCATTGAGGATATTCTGAGGTGGCAAGGAAACCTGTGTCGATATGTTTCTGCACTTCCTCTTTAATCTTGATAGCCATGTCTGGGTGAGTCCGTCTCAATCTCTGTTTCACCGGAGGACATTCTTTCTTTAGTGGTAAATGATGTTCCACGATGCTGGTATCCAACCCTGGCATGTCCTGATAGGACCAAGCAAACACATCTGGAAACTCTTTGAGAAGTTTTATTAAGTCTTCTCTGACAGTTAGACTAAGCAGTGCCCCAATCTTAACTTCTTTCTTTTCTTCCTCTGAACCCAAATTAACCGTTTCCAACGGCTCTTTGTGAGGGTCAATAGACCTTTCCTCTTGTCTGAGTAGTCGAAAGATCTCTTCTGGAATTTCCACGTCTTCTTCTTCTTCAGCTTCAAATACCACGAATTCAAAGTTGGGAGAAGGCATTGGATCGTATGTTTCAATGGGGTTTAAAATAAGCGATCTGCATGACATGATGATTCATTTTTAGAAGAGATAGAGAGAATGCAAGAGTGTGTGCAGTGTATTTTTTGAAAAATGCATGTTTTTATTTTGGGTTGTTTTTAGGATTACCATTTTCTGGAAAAACGAAAAGTGAAAACAGCAATAAATGCGGGGATGACAGAATGACATTATTTATTTACGATTTTTCAACTCTTGAAATACAACCCTATAAAACAAAACTTTGTCGCTTTGGGCTAAGTGAAGAGGGACATTTACAGAAAGCGAGCCCTATAAAAACATTCGTTTCACCTGGGCAAGGTGAAAGGTTAAAACAAAGATGGTAATTACTTAGACTTATGGACGACTTTCGGGACATCGACGGAAACCCATTGGCGGCAAACTCCTCTGTGAATCACAAAGTCTGGTATCTTCTTTCTTAGTTTGTCCTCAGAAACAACGCTGATTTCTGGCGGAGCAGGATCATTGGAGTCTTCCTCTCAAGTAGAATTGTCATAAACGAACTCTTTTGTTGTATCTTCCCTAGTGTTTTCACTCTCAAGGGGATCTCCCCATCCAGTCGGCTGGATGTCCTTGTATCTGATACGAGAGCTTTCAGGAGCAGTGTACTTGACTAAGAAGTTGTACTTGCCACTCGACTGTCCCAAAGTGTCCCATACTTCTGTGGGAGTGGACGAGTCATCTTCCTCGATGACGTTGACCTCAGGAAAAGCATAGTTGATGAACCCTTGTCCTGCAATCCTTGCAGATTCATCATTATGCTGGATATCTTCGGAATATCATGAGTAATGATCCCATGGTTTGGTGGGACGTGGGTATTCTTTTCAATATTACTCATCTGATAGGCATCGTTCGACTGACTCTTTTTCCCCAAGCCTTCTGTGTATGGCTTCTAGATGGGCAAGTCATCCAGGGGATCATAGTAGTGTTGATCGAAGTTGTCTTTCAATAGATCATCTTTTAATGAGTTAGGTGGAGCACAACATCCTTTAGGATCGCACTCTCCGTAGATCATCCGGACGTCTGATCTTAGTATATATCTCGGGCTCTGCTTTGGAAAACAGAATGGCATGTGAGCTTCTTCCTGAGACAAATAACCGTTATCATTGAGATAAGATTTCCATTCCTCGTCCGTATCAGAGGAGTCACCCTCATTGATGGTGTGTACTTCTTGAGACACTGGGTGGAGGAAGCCTCCACTGTGGAAGAAGCTTTGAATGGGATGATAACTTTCATCTTTCTTGGCAGTCTGGGTACAGGTTGAAGAGAAACCAAGACCTTTCTTTGTCTTATTATTAGTAGGAATTACAATCTGTCCCCATCCCTTTGCGTCATTACTCTTGATTGCTTCGAGAGCGTCCTTGTATGAGGAAATCGATGTCCTTTTTTCTGATTGATTCTCATTGCTCACCGAGAGTGCTTGGAACTGGGTTCCAACAACCTCCTCTTGTTCTACACAGGAGAATGGTGATAAGTTGCTCACGATTAAGGCCTGCTCTCCGCAGACTGTGACTAGCTTGTCATTTTTGACGAACTTCAGCTTCTGGTGAAGTGTCGAAGTGACTGCCCCAACTTCGTGTATCCAAGGTCTTCCTAATAAACACCTGTATGCTGCCCGAATATCCATGACCTGGAAAGTGACTTGGAAAGTGTGAGGACCGATGGTTATTGGAAGATCGACTTCCCCGATAGCTATTTTTCTAGATCCGTCAAAGGCTTTAACAATGATCTCACTGCCTCTCATCGGGGCTCCTTGAAATGATAGTCGTATCAGAGTTGATTTTGGCATAACATTCAAAGATGACCCTGTGTCTACTAATACGCTGGCTAAATCACATCTTGGCAGTTGATTGTAATGTCAAGCGCCATATTATGATTCTTGCCTTCTTCCGGCAGTTCTTCATCACTGAATCCTAAGTTGTTACAGGAAGTGATGTTGGAAATGATGTTGTCAAATTATCCTACTATCACATCTTGTTCTACGAAAGCTTGCTCTAAGACTTTCTGCAGAGCTTCCCTGTGAGCCTCTGAACTAAGCAGGAGAGATAGTACAGAGATTTGAGACGGAGTTTGCAACAATTGGTCCACAATGTTGTACTCGCTTTTCTGGATGAGCTTCAGCGTCTCATCGTTGTTCTTTACAAGTTCTGGATTACTGGATTGACCAGCTTATTGATTTGGAACTTCCGTTTGAGGTTCCTTTTCTTTGGCAGGTTCTCCAACTCCTCTGTTGAAGATCCGACCGCTCTGGGTAACTCGACTGATGTCGGCAATGTTCACGACGGAAGGTAATGAAGTTTCCTTTCCATTTTCGATGGTCGTTGCACCGTACTTGTAAGGGATAACCTTCTCTGATTTGTACGGTATTGGTCATGGCAGGTAGATAACCACATGAGCTTTTTGATTTCTATGACCGTTATAGGCAACCTCAATAATTTCCTGGTTGGGAACCTTTCTACTATCAAGAGGGATTCTTGATTCATTGAGTAGAGGGATTATAGTGCAAATGTCTTTGGTTATTCCATGATCGGAGATTATGACAGAGCTTTTGCTTTGACCAGGGAGATAGTCTTGTATCATGTTAATCGACCCAGAACTCGAACATGGTCGAAACTCTTTCTAGTCCAACTGATTTTGAAGAGCCGCTTGTACGAGATATCATCCTTGGTTGTTCTCCGAGCATACACTACAGTGCTTATAATTATGTGGCAGTACCTGGCGACTCCCACTTTATATGCAGTGCATCTTTACTAGATCTGTTTCCATTGAGCGGACATCACGACTTGGATGTCTACCAGGATTCCCGTCAGTCATGCTAATTTGTTGTGTTGCTTCATCCAGGTAGATCGAAACCCACCAGTGGTCCAAAAGGTGTTGAAGTGTTCTTTGTATAAACGCACACCCCTGGTCGTCTTCACGACACTCCTCACAGTTTTGATAATCGTGTGAAGCCAAAAAACTGAGTCTGACTTGCTTAGCATGCAATTCTACCAGACGGGTATTCATCAAGCGTATGTCAAAGATCTGAACCATATTGACTTGATGGTTATTTCTTTCACGGTAGTCTTGGATCCATCCAAGATCCATCTGACGTTGGAGAGCCTCTTGTATAAAAGAGAATCCCTGATTGTTTGTAGAGAAGACCGGACAAGTGTTGTAATTGTGCCATGGCAGATTATAATATTGACTTTGCCTTGAATGCATCGCCACCAAATTGACGTTCATCGCAAGGATGTTGTGGTTCTGAACAATGCTGGGATGTGCATAGGCCATGTTGACTTCACGGATCCTGTGATCCTGAATCCAACCCAGATCCATTTGTTCTTGTAATGCTGTTTGCACTACGGAACACCCCTGATTATTCTTTGAGCAGATATCACACTGGTGATAATTGTGAGACGGTACATGATCGTACCCGCTCTGTTTGTAATGCATCCTCACCAGATTGGTTCCTAATAGGAGTACATCGTGAATTTGATAATTGCGGCTAGATTCTTCCTCTATTAAATTCACCGCAGTCTTTTCATGTTGCGGCAACGAGTTCATATGAACATTCGGATTAGTATCTTTGAAAGATAAGATCCCGTTTCTGACAAGCTTTTGTACGTTAGACTTGAAGCTAAGACAGTCCTCAATGTTGTGCCCCGATCCTCCTTGATGGTAAGGGCAAGTTTGATCGGCTTTGAACCAAAAAGACGGATTTTCTGGTACTGTAAGAGGAGTCCTGGTTTGGACGTCCCCCTTGGCCTGTAGTAGTGGAAATAGTTCTGCATACAACATCGGTATAGGGTCGAACTCTGATGGTCATGTCGTACGATTGTTGTTGTTGTACTGTGGATGAGCCTGCTGAAGAGGCTGTTGCGGCCTTTGCTGATACTGTTGTTGACTTGGTTGGCTCTGAGCAACCTGACGTTGATAAGTTGGAGCTGGCATAGGGTTGATAACGGGAGTTACCGCTGCTACTGGTTGATACCTTCGCCTTTGCTTTCTGAGAGAGATATTACTGATGAGTTTGGGGTACGACCAGAAGGATCAAATCCTCATCACAAATACTCGAGGGTGTTGTCATAAACGCCTCATGCATATTATTAAGGAGACAAAAATCCCACAATGCCAACACACACACACACACACACACACACACAAGGAAAGCAAGCCTAAAAAATGGTAAATAACTTACTCACCTCAAGTAGCTAACCCATCCAAAGGACGCAATGGGTTTTCCAATATGTCAACCTAGAACCAGGTTTTCACCTTAGGGAATTGGAAGGTTTATCGACCCCTGGTCAGGTATGGCCCCTAGAAATGTCGAATAAACTCCAAGCACAAAACTCAGTGTAAAAGCTGACTCTCAAAGGAACAAACCAGGGACTAGAGACAACACTGCAAGTTAGGTATAATTTGAATAAATAATAAACTAAATTTGACATTCAACATTACATATATACATTATGCACAAGAGTTCCAAATCCACATACAAGTCAAAATCAAGCATGCCTGTAAAAAAAAAGGGTTAAGACGAACCCGATCTTGAGAGATCGGCCTGGTTGGATATAAATATTCCACATGCTTTAAAACACTCTCAAATGCATTTGTAGCGTGCAATTTTTGTCGGTGACGCGACCACCTTACCGCAATGGTTGGAATTGGGTGTTACTTTCTAATTTCTTATTTATCCTATGAAGCTGGAATGGAAAGGGAAGTTATCTAAAACTAACCTTGCACGCAAATGTTTTCTTTAACAAATACTAAGAGATTGGGGGGTTCGGGGTCAGATTATACAATGGGCGGTTGTCAATTACCCAACGTATATATGGTTATCCATAGATTGTTTGGCATTTTCTTCTATCATCTACTTACTAGTGTTTATCTGTCATAAATTGGGAAAGTATCTCCTTTGGGAAATGTTGAGAGAGTATTTTTGTTGTTTTTTGGGTTTTTTTCGATGTTTTTGGTAAGGTACTAGACCTAAGGTTTTTGATATGTGTGCTCGCTAAGATTTCGCAATCTTATGCCTACGTATTCCCGTAATGATAACAGGGAAATCAGAGCAATCTTAGTTCCTCCTATTCTATGGGAGGAAAGATAATGTTGGGTGTCTTGTTCAAAGCCCAAGATTTAAGCTAACTGAGTATTTGTGTCTTGTTCAAAGCCCAAGATTGAAGCTAAAGGTTTGTCTGAGAGAGAATTTGTCATCTCTAAAAGGGAGGTTTCTCATTTGTTTATCACAGTTGTTGGGTAACTGATTATAAAGGAAAATCACTTTAACTAGAATGTATGGAGTCCAGCAATGCCATAATTTCCTTTATAAGGGATTTGTCCTGAAGGGGGAAACTTTAACTCTGTGTAGTGCAATTCCATTTTTCCTTAGGAGTCTTTCATGCTAAGAGAGGGACATTGGCTTGGATGTAAATAATCCAAAGGCTTGCCACTTACAGCAATTAGATGAAAGAAGGGATTTACCAGGATAAGAGATGGACTACAACTTGGATTTTTGAATCAACAAGTGTGCCACTTACAACAATTATCTGGGGTTAGGGTTTGTTTGATTGTCTGTTTTGATGTGTGATTGTACAGAGAAAATTCCTTTTACATAGAGATTTTGATTTCCTCTGAGGGAATGTTGGTTTTTGTGTGCCTTGATCAAAGCCCAAGGTTGAAGCTAAAAGGTTGACCCTACTAGGGAGTTTTATTTCTGTCTTGTACAAAGCCCAAGATTGAGGCTGAAAAAGGAGATTGACTCTTTTGGGGAATATTTTGTCTATCTTGTACAAAGCCCAAGATTGAGGCTAAAAAAGGAATTGACTCCACTGGGAAGCTTTTATATGTGTCTTGTACAAATCCCAAGATTGAGGCTTGAAAAGAAATTGACTCTACTAGGGAGAGGTTTTATCTGTCTTGTACAAAGCCCAAGATTGAGGCTAGAAAAGGAATTGACTGACTCAGCTGGAGAATATTTATTTGTGTCTTTTACAAAGCCCAAGATTGAGGCTAAAACTGTTGAGGGAAACTCATTATACAAAGCCTAAGAGGAGGCTGGTTGGGGAATTTCTGATATGAAGCCTAAGAGGAGGCTAACTTCTGCTGAGGATTATTGAGATCCAGAGACAGGTCCAAATTGGGGAATCAACTCTTGTTGAGGAGTGAAGAAGAGTTGAAATATCAGATGCCTTGAGGTTCTGATTGAGGGTTTATTGATAGTGATCTGACCCTAGCTGGAGGAATTTAAAGTGAAAGCTTAACGATTGAGTTTTAAAACCTATGGAGGTTTTAACTCTGCTGGTCATTGATGACATGATCAGGATTTTTCTTGTGTTTTTAGGAAATTTGAGGGTTTCTTTGAGATCCAAGAGGAGATGAGACTTTCTAAGTCTACTGGTATGGAAAGGTTGATCTTTATATGATGCCCAAGAGGAGGCTGATGTTTTAAGGGATGAGAATCAACCCTAAACTGGTCTGATGTTCTGACTCTTTGGAGGACTGCTCTAGCAAAAGATGACTAAGTTCTGTCCTATACCTGTAGGAGGTATTTGGATCCTTGTACTAAGCCCAAGAGGAGGCTAAGAACTTTTAAGAATCCTGAGGGTCCTTGTACAAAGCCCAAGAGGAGGCTGGGGATGCTTTTAGGAAGCCTGTGGGTCCAAACCTAAGAAAAGTTCAAGAAAGGTTTCACTGGGAATAATCCTTTCTTTAGTGAACAGTTATAGGGCTTGAAGAAATTCAAGAGAGGTTTCATCGGGAATTAATCCACTTTGGGGAAATGAACTTCTTGTACAAATTTCTAAGTAGTGACAGTCTTGAGAAAAGTTTCATCGGGAATAATGCCTTTCTCTGTTCCATATTGTGTAAGCCCAAGAGGAGGCAAGACTGTATTTGGAATTTCCTATGGGGAACTAGTTTTGACTGTGTTAAAAGAGTAACCACTGGTTTGATCTAATCCTAGACCTAATTGTTGAGGAACTCTAAGTAAGTATGTACAAGCATATATATACATATGAAATATATATAAACAAGTATGTATTGAAGAGATAGTGTAACTTACAGTTGTGCAAGCTTCCAGGATTATAAACATAGGTGTATAGTTAGTTATTCAAGAAATTGAAAAAAAGTTTTGATACAATACAAATTTGAATCTAAATAAAAAAGAAAGTTGTTTAAAAAGGAATTTTGGGGCTTATACTCAAAGGGAGGCCCAGATGAATTCTTTTGAAAAGGCGACGATCGCGTCGTAGTTTTGAAAACCATAAAGGGACTTATACAATGACTGAGGCCTAAATTTATTGTATTTACAAAAGAGGTGGGTCTTACACTCTATTAGAGGCCCAAAGATTTCTTTTTATACAAGAGATGGGGCTTACAACTCAGAGAGAGGCCCATATGAAAAACAACGATCGCATCGTTATTTTGAAAACTGTACTGGGACTTATACAATAACTGAGGCCCAAAAAGGTTTATTTACAAAGGGATGAGACTTACACTCTATCAAGAGGCCCAAAAGTGTTTTAAAAGGAAAAGAGAATGAGACTTATAACTCAGGGAGAGGCCTAGTGAAAGACAGTGATCGCACCATCGTTTTGAAAATCGCATCGGGTCTTAAACAATAATTGAGGCCCAAAAAGGTTTGTGTGTAACAAGGGATGGGTCTTACACTCTATTAGAGGCCCAAAAGATTGTTTTTATACAAAAGATGGGGCTTACAACTCAAGGAGAGGCCCATGTGAAGGACAGTGATCGCACCGTCGTTTTGAAAATCGTATCGGGACTTATACAAATAACTGAGGCCCAAAAAGTTTTATGTACAAAGGAATGGGACTTACACTCTCTCAAGAGGCCCAAAAGTGTTTTTAAAAAATGTTTGTGAGGGTGAAAATAATCAAAACCCTAATTTGATAAAAAAAATGTATTTTAATTTGAATAAAAAAACATTTTAAATGATCAAAATTATCAACATGTGTGAAAAATAAGTTGTGATCTTCGATAAATGTTTGAAAAATCAGGTTTGATCACATAAAAGATTAAAACTCATTTGAAATGGAAAGATCAAAGTGAGAATTTCATTTTAAAATGTTTAAAAACAAATTAAATGAAATTAATTACAAAAATTCTAACTTAATTAAATAAATAATATAAATTGGATTTTTTTGTAAAATAAAATAATTTAACATTTTTATGACTTTTTAAAAAAAGAACCAATAAAAAATGAGAGAGAAATTAATTTTTGAAATCAATTAAATAAAATATCAAAAATTCAAAAATTTGAAAATTTGAAAAAGGGCGCTGAGAACACTTGTTCTTGCTCGCGTGCCCTGTTTTGCCCAGATTTGCGTTTTCTCACTTTTCTCTCTGATTACTCAATGGTTTTGCATGATTCAAATTCCAATCTTGCTCGTTTTTGAACAAGGATCACAACCATATAGATTAATTGCATTTATATTAAGTGGGGAGTGAGAAATCAAAGGATGAACTCAAGAACCCTAGTTTCAGCATGAACACTATGAAATTCCATACACGGTTCATACATAGCAATTGATTGAGGGTTATCACTCTATATACATGCAGAAACAAGATGGTAACTCAAATATTCATTTATGATGCATGTAATATGGAGTTTGAAGGCTTCAGGCTTACCTCTTGCAGCTGGTGATCGAATTCTATGTTGGAGGTGTTACAGATGTTGTGTAATGATCTGGACAGCTCCAATGGACCTCAAGTAATGTGTTTGAAGGCTTGGAATGGATTGAATCAACTCAGAACTTGTTGTGGCACCTCAACTGTAAACAGACTAAAAACTTGAGCAAATGGATGGTGAATTTGTGATTCTGATGTTCCAGATGTGTTTCAAGGCCATGGATCACTCATATATGATGTATTTGAGGTGTTGGCATGATTGGTTTGGTTTGAATTGCTTCCTATTTCAAAATTCGATAGTGACTTGAAATAGAAGGAAAATATGGTTTTTTAAGAGTGATTTTGAGGAAAGCATCAGTTTGGGTGCTTTGGTGTACTTAGACTGATCACAAATGATCTGTATTTATAGTAGAGGAAGTTTTTTTTGCAAGGAATAGTGAATGAATAAAGGAATCCATGTCTTATCTAGCCATTGACTTGGGTCAATGCAGCAGGCCTATGGTCCTTTGTTGCAGGGATAAGGCTTGACTCATTCAGTGATTAAGGACTCAGTCCATGCCACCTTAATGCACCTCTTGAATGCCTTGAAACAAAATGGGAGTTTTTGGATTTGGAACATTAAATTTCACATGTCTACATGATGATCTTTTGTCTTGGGAGGCTTGTGGCTCAGAGATCTTTTCCTTTGATATGATCTTCAATGTTTCAAGAAGGATTACAAGACTTGTAATTGCCTAAATTATCCAATTCGAGCAAATGACCCATAATCTGTCTTGGGAAGAAACTAGTCTTTGATGCCATGTTCCAAGGTTTGTAACTCCCCACTCAAATTGAATTTGGAGATGATCTGGTACTTGTTGGAAAGCTCTCATGACATACTTTAACTTTGGTGTTCAAGATTGGTCTTGGTTTAGCTTGGATCAAGGTGAAAAATGGACTCAAAGTTGGTAAAAAAATGAAACAGATTCTGACTTGAAAATTTCACTAAGTGTTGGAAAAAGTGGCCATTTTCATTTTTTGTGATTTTGATCAATCCATAACTCAAAATCCATGAGCATTTGGAATCTGATGTAGTTGACACTTTTGAAGTATGTAAGATGAACTTTCATTTGAGCTTTGGATGGGAGAAAAAGGCCTTGTGGTTTAGGAGTTATGACCTTGCAAAGTTGGTACCAAATCACTTTTGTCCCATAACTTAGAAAAAATCTAGTTTCTTATGGTTGCCCCTTTTGCAAGAAACCTCACTTTTCTTGATTTTTCTTGATGAATGATGATCAAAACCATACATTAACATTGTTTTTGACTTAGGGGAACCATATTTGTGAAAAAATCCAAAAAGTCAAACTTGATTTTGGACACAGTTGACTTTTTGTCAGATGAATTCTAAACTGCGTGATCCTTTATGAAATCAAGTCCTTGACCTAATTCAAACCTAATGGATGTATTCCATAGGTGTTTTAGGGTGTCTTGAATCATGTCCCAAGGTTTGGGAGCATGTCTTAGTCAAAAGTCAAAGATACAGTTGACGTTTTCTTCAAAACCCTATTTGTGGTCCAGATGAAATTGAAACTTGTGAATCAAGCTTCTTGGATCAATCCATTATTGTAAATGGATCAATGTGGTGTATTTGAGGCCCTCAAATCATGTCATGAGGTCTTGGTTCATGTCTTGCCTCAAAAGTCAACTTAGGGGTGAATTAGGTCAAGAAACCCTAATTCCTGATTTTTGATGAAGGCGCCCCCTGAGGCTATTTTGACTTGATGATTGGGTCCATGAGGTCCCTTTGAGCATCTTGGGTTAGTATTTGAAGCATTGGCTCATGCCCAGATGGAAATTTTCATCTGGAGGCCTTGGTCGACCAAAACCCTAATTTGGTGACACTGGCGATCTTGAGGCTTGATCCACTTGGAAAGTTGTAACCTTGTGCTTGATTCTTGATGTGGCAGACCTCTTGATCCTTCATGGATGTTTGAGAGGTTAGACAAGTTGAAGATCTTGTCATTTCTTGATTGATCTTTTGTCTAAGTGTTCTGAGAAGGTTGAGAACCCTAATTCTTGATTGTAGAGAATGTTCAAAAATCTTTAAGAGGTTTGATGAGGCATGATGGTACATCCATATTGTGGTGATGATTGTCACAATGATGGGAAATTTTGTGGTCAAAATTTGGGGTATGACAGATGGATCTATTTAATCTTCTTGGACCCGAAGGTGTGAATGGTGAAGATATTTGGACATTCAGGGTGCAAGAGGATTAAATATCGGAATACCCGAAATTTTGACGGTGGTTATGAATGGCAGTTTGCTCACCCATCTTCTTTTGCTAAGAAATGCTACTTAGAAAAAGGGTAAAACTTCCCCTCGATCTTGGTCTTCAGCCATAGAACTGGTCTCAGTTTCTTTTGTAATAAACTTCCCCTCGATCCTAGTCTTCAGCAACGGAACTGGTCTCAGTTTCTTTTGTAATAAAATTTCCCTCGATCCTGGTTTTCAGCCACGGAACTAGTCTTAGTTTCCAGAAATAAGTTTCCCCTCGATCCTGGTTTTCAGCCACGGAACTAGTCTTAGTTTCCTGAAATAAACTTCCCCTCGATCTTGGTCTTCATCCATGGAACTGGTTTTAGTTTCCTGAAATAAACTTCCCCTCAATCCTGGTCTTCAGCCACATAACTGGTCTCAGTTTCTTCTTATCGAGTTCCTTCCTTGATAAGGAATGCTATGTATAGCGGTCTTCATCAAACTTCTCACTAAGCTATACTAGGGAGATGCCATTTGATGGGAAAATTTGATGTCAGACTTGCTGGGGAAACCCACTTGTCTGTGCTGTAGAGGTGTGCAAACTTATCTGTTGGAGATGCCATTTGTTGACTCTACTGGGGAAAAACGAGTCTCTTGAAAGACTGTTTTTTACTTGGGGACATTACATCATACCTTTCTTCGAGATCCTTTCAGAGAAATTCCATGTGATGTCATCCAATTTTGAGGTGCCGATGACTTTAATAACATCAAATTTCTTGGGAGAAAAGCCGATGTATTGCCGAGAGTCTTCAGTTAAGAGGCTTTCTCTGGGGATTTTTCTTAATCCGGGAAAGCAAAGATATCATCTTCAATAGTGAAGAGTGATGTTCCAGAGGTGTTTGTCGAACGTCTTCTCGTTTTTCAGAGGTTCAAGTTATCAAAGTGGTCGAGAACAGTCTCTAATCCAGAAATAAACTGGGGAGAAATTGCTCAGACGATACATTTCCTGACAAGGAAAAAACTCAAACCAGGATCTTGTCCTATCTGACGTGGAAAAGAAAACGGACAACTTTACTGGCGAGAGGATGTTTACCACTTGGGGATGAATATGACCAAAGTGATAGTAATGCAATATGAATATATATATATATATATATATATATATATATATATATATATGAATCAATTATGAATGATGTATGTATGTTTATGTTGACAAAATAGACGCGACACACAGACTAGTGAATGAACACGACTGGATACTCGGCCACTACGGGGGATGAAAAGTACTATCGGTTCAGGACAACAATCCTGCCTTGCTTAGGAGGGATAGACCCTGTGGGGGAGAAAGAACCATCAATTGGTCTTCAGAGGTGAGAACTCTATCCGGGGATATCAGATGGAGCATTACATCTGAAACAATTGATCCTTCATTCAGGTGTACTGGTTTAGAAGGAGTACTTCGATTCTGCATTTTAAGGTTTAATCACTTCCGGAGAAGCCATCGATGTTCCTTGTTGTGTCCAGTAGTCAAAAGGAATTGCCATCTTTATTTTAAAAGCAGAAGAGAATTTGACAAGTAAATTCATTTTTGTTTTGTTTCAAGAATCTTTAATCATGTCAAAAATGTCATTCTGTAAAGTTAAAATAAGTGAGAATTGCAAAGAAAAGTACTAAGGCTCAAATTTTATTGATAGAATGGTAATCAGCCAAGCGCGTGATCCCATAGAGCATTTACAAAGTTTAGAAAATGTTAATTTAACGGGAAAAGGGGATACATTGAAACATAACGACCGCTATCCTTCTACCAACTTTGAATTCTGGACATTTTGAGCTTCTGTCGAAGGTGACCTTGACTGAGGTCTCCCTGATGGATGGCATTATTGGTGAGGAGTCAAACTGATCAGACGTAGTTACTTTCCATGAATCCCTAACTTTTGCCTGGATTGTCTTTTGAGGTTTCCAATCCATTGGGATGATTTTTTGCTTATGTCTCTAATTTCTTCCTGGACCGCCCTTTCGGGTTTTCAATCCACCGAGAAGTTTTTTTTATTTAGGTGAAGTATTTCTTGACTACATCAACATTCGTGGGGTAGGTAAACTCCTCTCCATCCATGGTTTCAAGTCTCAAGGCGCCGCCTGAGAAGGCTTTCTTGACCACATAGGGGCCGTCATAATTTGGAGTCCATTTGTCCCTGGAATTAGTGAGGAATGATTGTATCTTCTTGAGCACGAGGTCTCCTTTCCTGAAGACACGGGGTCAGACCTTTTTGTGAACGTTTTCTTCATTATTTACTGATATAACTGACCATGGCATAGAGCTGTCATTCTCTTTTCTTCGATTAGGTTCAGTTCATCGTGTCGACTTTGACACCATTCAGCTTCTGTTAGCTTGGCTTCCATCAATACCTTGATTGATGGTATCTCTACTTCTATGGAAAACACTGCTTCCATGCCATATACTAGAGAGAAAGGGGTTGCCCCTGTTGAAGTGCGGACAGATGTACGATAACCGTGAAGAGCAAAGGGTAGCATCTCGTGCCAGTCTTTGTAGGTTACAACCATCTTTTGAACAATCTTATTGATGTTCTTGTTAGCCGCTTCTACCGCTCCGTTCATCTTAGGTCGGTAGGGAGATGAGTTATGGTGTTCGATCTTGAACTCAACGCATAACTCTTTCATCATCTTATTGTTCAGGTTTGGTGAAGGCATCTCTTGAATGACCTTGACCTTGTCGGGATCAACCTCAATTCATTTCTGGCTGATGATGAACCCTAAAAGTTTTCCCGAGCGGACACCGAATGTGCATTTGTTGGGATTCAAGCGGAGTTTGCATTTTCTCAAACGCTCGAATAACTTCGACAGGTGTGTTACATGCTCTTCTTCTGTTTAGATTTGGCGATCATGTCATCGACATACACTTCGATTTCTTTGTGCATCATGTCGTGAAACAGAGTCGTCATGGCCCTTTGATAGGTTACCCCCATGTTCTTCAGACCGAACGACATTACCTTGTAACAAAAGGTGCCCCATGGGGTGATGAATGAAGTTTTCTCCATATCTTTCGGCGCCATTTTGATTTGATTATAGCCCGAGAATCCATCCATGAAGGAGAAGACTTTGAATTTTGATGTACTGTCTACCAGCATGTCAATGTGTGGTAAGGGGAAGTCATCCTTTGGACTTACTCTGTTTAGATCCCTGTAGTCTACACACATTCTGACTTTTCCGTCCTTTTTCGGGATTGGCACTATGTTAGCTAGCCATTGAGGATATTCTGAGGTGGCAAGGAAACCTTCGTCGATCTGTTTCTGCACTTCCTCCTTGATTTTGATAGCCATATCCGGGTGAGTTCTTCTCAGCCTTTGCTTTACCGGCGGATATTCTGATTTCAACGGTAAATGATGTTCCACGATGCTGGTATCCAACCCTGGCATGTCCTGATAGGACCAAGCAAATACATCTGGAAATTCTTTGAGAAGTTTTATTAAGTCTTCTCTGACAGTTGGATTGAGCAGTGCTCCAATCTTAACTTCTTTATTTTCTTCCTATAAACCCAAATTAACCGTTTCAAACGGCTCATTGTGAGGCTCAATAGACCTTTTCTCTTGTCTGAGTAATCGGGAAATCTCTTCTGGAATTTCTTCGTCATCTTCTTCTTCAGCTTCAAATACCGGGAATTCAAAGTTGGGAGAAGACATTGGATCGTATGTTTCAATGGGGTTTAAAACAAGCAATCTGCATGACGTGATGATTTGTTTTTTAGAAGAGATAGAGAGAATGCAAGAGTGTGTGCAGTGTATTTTTCTGAAAAATGCTTGTTTTTTTTTTAATATTTTGGGTTGTTTTAGGATTACCATTTTCTAAAAAACGAAAAGTGAAAACAACAATAAATGCAGGAATGACAGAACGACATTATTTATTTATGATTTTGTCGATTCTTGAAACACTGCCTTATAAAACAAAACTCTGTCGCTTTTAGGTGAAGCGAAGAGGGACATTTACAAAAAAGCGAGCCCTATAAAACATCCATTCACCTGGGCGAGGTAAAAGGTTTAAAACAAAGATGGAAATTACTTAGACTTATGGACGACTTTCGGGACATCGAAAACAACCCAGTGGCGACAAACTCCTCTGTGAATCACAAAGTCTGGTACTTTCCTTCTTGACTTGTCTTCAGAAATGACGCTGATTTCTGGAAGAGTAGGATCGTTGGAGTCTTCCTCCCATGCAGAGTTGTCATAAACGAACTCTTCTGTTATATCCTCCCTAGTGTTTTTATCCTCAAGCGGATCTCCCCATCCAGTTGGCTAGATGTCCTTGTATCTTATGCGAGAACTTTCGGGAGCAGTGTACTTGACTAAAAAGTCGTACTTGCCACTTAGCTGTCCTAAGGTGTCCCATATTTCTGTGGGAGTGGAGGAGTCATATTCCTCGATGATGTTGACCTCAAGAAAAGCATAGTTGATGAACTCTTGTCCTGCAATCTTAGCAGATTCATCATTATGTTGGATATTTTCTGAATGTCCTGAGTAATGATCCAATGGCTTGGTAGGGACGTGCGTGTTCTTTTCAATATTACTCAGCTGATAGGCATCGTTCGGTTGACTCTTTTGCCCCAAGTTTTCTGTGTACGGCTTTCAGATAGGCAAGTCATCCCAGGGATCATAATAATCTTGATCGAAGTTATCCTTTATTAGATCATCTTCAAATGAGTTAGGTGGAGCACGACATCCCTCAGGATCACAATCTCCATATATCATTCGGACGTCTGATCTCGATATATATCTCGGGTTCTGTTTTGGAAAACAGAATGGCATGTGTATTTCTTCCTGAGACATATACCTGTTGTCGTTGAGATAAGATTTCCATTCCTCGTCCGTATCGGGGGAGTCACTCTTATTGATGGTGTGTACTTCTTGAGACACTGGGTGGAGGAAGCCTCCACTGTGGAAGAAGTCCTGAATGGGATGAAAACTTTCATCTTTCTTGGCAATCTGGGTACAGGTTGAAGAGAAACCAAGACCTTTCTTTGTCTTGTTATCCGTAGGAATTACAAGCTGTCCCCATCCTTTTGCGTTATTATTCTTGATTACTTTGAGAGCATCTTTGTATGAGGAAATCGACGTCCCTTTTTCTGATTGATTCTCATTGCTCACCGAGAGTGCTTGGAACTGGGTTCCGACCACCTCCTCTGGCTTTACAAAGGAGAATGATGACAAGTTGATCACGATTAAGGCTTGCTCTCCACAGACTGTGACTAACTTGTCATTCTTGACAAACTTTAGCTTTTGGTGAAGTATCGAAGTGACAGCCCCAGCTTCATGTATCCAAGGTCTTCCTAATAAACAGCTGTATGCTGCCTGGATGTCCATGACCTGGAAAGTGACTAGGAAAGTGTGAGGACTGATGGTTATGGGAAGATCGACTTTGTCGATAACTATTTTTCTGGATCCGTCAAAGGCTTTGACGATGATCTCACTACCTCTCATCGGGCCTCCTTGAAATGATAGTTGTATAGAGTCGATTTTGGCATAACATTCAAAGACGATCTTGTGTCTACTAGTACGCTGGATAAAGCACCGTCCTGGAAATTGACTGTAATGTTAAGCGCCATATTATGATTCTTGCCTTCTTCCGGTAGTTCTTCATCACTGAATCCTAAATTGTTGCAAGAAGTGATGCTGGAAATGATGTTGTCAAATTGTCCTACCGTCACTTCTTGTTCCACGAAGGCTTGCTCTAAGACTTTCTGCAGAGCTTCCCTGTGAGCTTTGGAACTAAGCAGGAGAGATAGCACAGAGATTCTAGATGGAGTTTGCAATAGTTGGTCCACAATGTTGTACTCACTTTTCTAGATGAGCTTCAGCATCTCATCGTTATTCTATACCAGTGCTGGATTATTGGATTGACCTACTTGTTGATTTGGAACTTCCATTTGAGGTTCCTTTTCTTTGGCATGTTCTCCAACTCCTCTGGTGAAGATCCTACCGCTCCAGTTAACTCGACTGATGTCGGCAATGTTCACGACGAAGGGTAATGGAGTTTCCTTTCCATCTTTGATGGTTGTTGCACCGTACTTGTAAGGGATAGCCTTTTCTGATTTGTACGGTATTGGACCTGGAAAGTAGATAACCACATGAGCTTTTTGATTTCCATGACCGTTATAGGCAACCTCAATCAGTTCCTGAGTGGGAACTTTTCTATTATCAAGAGGGATTCTTGTTCATCGAGTAGAGGGATTATGGCGCAAACGTCTTTGGTTTTTCCATGATCAGAGATTATGACAACGTCTTTGCTTTGGTCATGGAGATAGTCTTGTATCACGTTGATCGACTCAGAACTTGAACATGGTCGAACCTCTTTTCCGGTCCAACTGATTTTGAAAAGCCGCTCGCACGAGATAGCATCCTTGGTTGTTCTCTGAGAAAACTCTACAACGCTCATAATTGTGGGGTGGCACCCGGCCACGCCCGCTTTGTATGCAGTGCATCTTTACTAGGTCCGTTTCCATTGAGCGGACATCACGACTTTGATGTCTACCAGGATTCCCGTCAGTCATACTAATCCATTGTGTAGCTTTATCCAAGTAGAATGGAAGCCATCAGTGGTCCAACAAGTGATGAAGTGTTCTTTGGATAAGTGCACACCCTTGGTCGTCTTCACGACATTCTTCACAGTCTTGATAATCATGTGAAGCCAGAAAGCCGAGCCTATCTTGCTTAGCATGTAATTCTGCCAGACTGGTATTCATCAAGCGTATGTCAAAGATATGAACCATATTGACTTGATGGTTATTCCTTTCACGGTAGTCTTGGATCCATCCAAGATCCATCTGATGTTGATGGGCCTCTTATACAAAAGAGCATCCCTGATTGCTTGTTGAGCAAATCGGACAAGTGTTGTAATCGTGTCGTGGCAGATTATGATATTAACTTTGCCTTGAGTGCATCGCTACCAAATTGACGTTCATCGCAAGAATGTTGCGGTTCTGAACAATGTTGGGATGCGTATGGGCCATATTGACTTCACAGATCTGGTGATCCTGAATCCATCCTAGATCTATTTGTTCTTGTAATGCTGATTGCACTATAAAACACCCCTGATTGTTCTTTGAGCAGGTATCACACTGGTGATAATTGTGAGACGGCACATGACCATACTCGCTTTGTCTGCAATGCATCCTGACTAGATTGATTCCTAATAGGAGCACATCGTGAATTTGATAACTGCGGCTAAATTCTTCCTATATTAATTTGCGGCTTCGGGTTTGTCTAAACATTTGGATTGGTATCTTTAAAAGATAAGATCCTGTTCCTGACAAGCTTCTGTACATCAGACTTGAAGCTGAGATAGTTCTCAATGTCGTGCCCTGATCCTCCTTGATGGTAAGGGCAAGTTTGATCCGCTTTGAACCAAAAAGGCATATTTTCCAGTATGGTAAAAGGAGTCCTGGTTTGGACATGCCCCTTGGCCAATAAAAGTGGAAATAGTTCTGCGTACAACATCGTTATAGGGTCAAACCCTGATGGTCGGGTCGTATGATTGTTGTTGTTGTATTGTGGACGAGCCTGCTGAAGAGGCTGTTGCGGCCTTTCCTGATACTGTTGTTGATTTGGTTGGATCTGAGCAACCTCAGGTTGGTAAGTCGGAGTCGGTGTTGGGTTGATAGCGGGAGTTATTGCCGCTACTGGTTGATACCTTCGCCTTTGCTTTCCGAGAGAGATATTACTAATCTCCTGCTCTTTCTTCTTTTGGAAAACACTACCATATCTCTTAGTACTGCTAGATGGATCTGCATCTTTGACCAATCGTCCTTCTCGGACTGCTTCTTCAAGGCGTACTCCCATGTTCACCATTTCAGTGAAGTCACTGGGCCCACTGGCGACCATTCGGTCGTAATAGAATGAGTTTAAGGTTTTCAAAAAGATCTTGGTCATCTCCTTTTCCTCAAGAGGGGGACAGATCTGGGCGGTAATTTCACGCCATCTCTGAGCATATTCTTTAAAAGTTTCTTTGTCCTTTTGTGACATTGCTCTGAGCTGATCCCTATCTGGTGCCATGTGCAAATTGTATTTATACTACTGAACGAAAGCTGCATTGAGATCTCTGAAAGTACTGATCTTGGCGCGGTTTAAACCCATGTACCATTTGAGTGCGGCACCGGTTGAACTGTCTTGAAAGTAATGGATCAGTAGCTGTTGATTTTCTGTCTGGGTAGACATTTTTCGAGCGTACATCACCAAATGACTTTGAGGGCAAGAGTTGCCTTTGTATTTTTCTAAGTCAGGCACCTTGAATTTGTGCAGTATCTTTACATTACGGGCCAGACAGAGGTCTGCGGCGTCCTTTCCAAATAAGTCTTGACCGTGAATGGCATGCAGTTCCTTCTGCATTTCCAATAATTGTTCTTGGAACTCATTCATCCTTTTGTACATGTCTTCATTTCCACCAGAAATCGCTTGTGGAATCTGTCCTTCCGGGACAGTGTGTACCATTGGCTGTGGTATAGACATTATAGCGGTGACTCTTGGCGCTTCCATGAACTAAAGTTTGTAACCTTCAGGAGTTGCTGTCGTAACCCTTGCATCTTCACTTTCCCGAAGTTTGTAACATTCAGGTTCAGTGGCTTCTGCCATGGTTTCTGGGTCTTCAGTGACCGGTGGGATATATCCTCCAGGGACAAAGTTGAGAGGCATGCCCCAGGGGAGCCCTTTAGGCTTGTTGTATCGAGGATGATTCTCATGTGTCTCTATAATGGGTGTAGATGTGATCTCTGAGATTACAATCTTTTGATGTCGCTGCTCCTGAGCCGCTGCCAGGGATTGCATGTCACTGTGAAGTTTTTCCAAACTTTACTTCAGAGCGTCGATTTCTTCTCTCAGCTCTCTGTTCTCTTCCTCGAGATCGTCCATTTTCTTTTGTCGATTGGCCCGAGTATTGTATGAGTGAGACAGATTGACTCTAGAATTGTGACACGTATGTGAGACTCAAAGATAAGAAAAATGCTGAAATTCTGGTACCAGACGTGTGATGTTAAGGTACGATGTCACAACAACACACTCTGCAATAATGGACAGAATAAGCAACAGGAAAACACAAGGAATTATTCACCCAGTTCGGTCTAACTACCTACGTCTGGGGGCTACCAAGCCAGGGATGAAATTCACTACTTGTAGATATAATTTACAGACTCAACACACCAGTTGACAATCTCCTAAACTTATACTCTACTAGTGACTTTCTAACTAAGAACCCACTTAGATATGAGAACACTACTCAATCCCCTAAAACACTCAAAGAACAACCTCTTTGAGATCCCTTGATCTTGCTTCCTAGCTTCGATCAATCAACAACTCTCTATTGCTTCACAACTTCTAGAGAGGACAGAAAATTCAACACCTATTCAACCTAGAATAGTGTGATTACAAGTACTCTAAACAAACCCTAGACTCTAAGCCTCCAGCTCTTGATCTTCAATATGTTTTCTGTACCTTCTTCCTTGGTCTTGTGCGCTTTATATAGCTCCTTGAATTTGGATTGGATTTGTCACAATATTTGATCAGATTTGTTAATTAAAAACTGAATCTTTTAAAACAGATTTTATCCCCAAAATCTTTTTAAATCTTCCACCTTTTAATTCTCCAACAAACCTGCAATCAAATCTCCCATGTAACAGAAAATATCTAGCCCAAGATATTCTCATCCAACGAGTCAACACTCTCCACAATTCCAGCTAATACGCGACCCTAATAACAACAAGCCCATGCTGTCATTAGCTTCAGTTCTGCAGGTCTGATGTTACAACATCACCTATGTGACATCAGACATCCACTTCAGCAACTAGCAACCTTAACACAACCCAGTGTTAAGTGCAATGTTATGACATCAAGCCCATGACATCAAACATAGTTAACCTTCACAACTTAGTACAGCCTAGTACTAAGACTCAATGCTGCAACATCAACACCATGACATCAGCATTGAATACCTTGTTGTTTTACCAAAATTCCAGCCAATCCAGGAACTTACAATCTCCCCCTTTGGCTAATTTTGGCTAAAACAATCTCTGCATCTTCAGAGACTTCAGCAGCGGAATATCTTCAATATTTTGAAACTTTAACTTGCAGCAGTTTGATAATCTTCATATAGTCTTTATTACTTGATCTGCTGCAGCACCATCTTCATTATTGACAACAGCCAATTGGTGCTCCCCCTCAAAAACTTGAACCAGCATCACAGCTGTTCAGTAGCTCACAATGTGCAGCACATCTCCCCCTTGATGTCTGGTTTGCTGCACTCTGCACTCTTCAATGCTATGAATACTTCACTAGCAGCTCCACAACTATGCTGTCTATACTCCCCCTCCACAGCATCAGCACACTTTCCACTTTTCAACTAGACACCTTAATCTTTTACTACTCTTCTCTTTATGGCATTTATTAACTCTCCCCCTTTTTAGCCATAATTAGACAATTATCTCCTGGCAGTTGGCTACACACAAGCCCAGAACCTCCAACTGCCCACAACCCCTTTTGCAAAATTAGTCTTCATGAATGCAGATTCCCAATTTGCTTCTTAATCTTTCAAATTGGTTTGCATCTAAGGCTTTAGTGAATATGTCAGCCAGTTGATTCTCTGTGGCTACATGTTCTAAGGTAACGATTTTATCTTCAACCAGATCTCTTATGAAGTGATGTCTTATATCTATGTGCTTAGTCCTACTGTGCTGTATAGGATTTTTAGAGATGTTAATGGCACTCAAATTATCACAGTATAAAGTCATAACATCTTGTTCGACATTGTATTCACTCAACATCTGCTTCATCCACACTAGCTGAGAGCAACTACTTCCTGCTGCTATATACTCAGCTTCTGCAGTTGAGAGAGACACACAGTTCTGTTTCTTGCTGAACCAGGAAATCAGATTATTCCCTAGAAAGAAACAGCCTCCAGAAGTGCTTTTCCTATCATCTGCACTTCCAGCCCAATCAGCATCACAGTATCCTTTTAACTCAGTTCCAGTATTATGACTGTACAGCATCCCATAGTCACTTGTCCCATTCACATATTTCATAATCCTCTTTACTTGGTTTAAGTGACTTACCTTAGGATCAGACTGATATCTTGCACACACTTCAACCGCAAATGAAATGTCAGGTCTGCTTGCTGTGAGGTATAGCAAACTCCCAATCATACTTCTGTACAAGCTTTGGTCCACACTCACTCCATTCTCATCTTTGGATAACTTCAAATGTGTAGGAGCAGGAGTTCTTTTGTGATTTACTTTATCCAGGCCAAATTTCTTTACTGTACTCTTAGCATACTTGCTCTGAGAAATAAAGATAGAGTCCTCCATTTGTCTGACTTGTAGTCCAAGAAAGTAGCTGAGTTCTCCCACCAAACTCATTTCAAATTCCGATTGCATTTGTTGAACAAACTGTTTGACCATAGCTTCTGACATTCCCCCAAATACTATGTCATCCACATAGATTTGGGCTACCATCAACTTTCCGCCTTCTTCTTTGACAAACAGGGTTTTGTCTACCCCTCCCTTTCTATATCCACTAGCTATTAAGAATTCTGTTAGCCTTTCATACCATGCCCTTGGAGCTTGTTTTAAGCCATATAGAGCTTTCCTCAGTTTGAACACATGATTGGGGAAGTTTGGATCAGTGAATCCTTTCGGTTGATCAACATAGACTTCTTCATTCAGATAGCCATTCAGAAAGGCACTCTTCACATCCATTTGGAACAGCTTGAATCTTAGGTTACATGCCACACCTAAGAGAAGCCTGATGGATTCTAATCTAGCCACTGGAGCAAAAGTCTCATCAAAATCAACTCCCTTTACTTGAGTATAGCCCTGTGCAACAAGTCTGGCTTTGTTTCTTGTAACTACTCCAAGCTCGTCTGACTTATTTTTGAAGATCCATTTTGTTCCAATAACATTCACCCCTTCTGGTCTTGGCACTAGATCCCAGACATCATTTCTTCTGAACTGCTCCAGTTCTTCTTGCATGGCACTTATCCAAAATTCATCTGTCAAAGCTTCCTTGACATTCTTTGGCTCAATTTTGGAAACAAAGCATGAGCTAGCAATGACTTCTCTAGATCTAGTTCTTACTCCAGAATTTGGATCGCCTATAATTAGTTCCTTGGGATGGTCCTTCTGGATTCTGATTGAAGGATCTTTCTGAGGTTGTTCAGGCTCAGCATTAGTGGTACCAGGAGAGGTATTTCTTTCTTCAACATCAAGAGATGCTTCACCAGCAGGTGTTTCAACATCTTCTATAACATCCTCAACTTCCTGCTTATCTTCCTCATCTATCACAACATTGATAGACTCCATCATAACTTTGGTTCTGGAGTTGAAGACTCTATAAGCTCTGCTATTAGTAGAGTATCCCAAAAAGATTCCTTCATCACACTTGGAATCTAGTTTTCTTCTTTGCTCCCTATCAGTCAGAATATAACATTTACTTCCAAATACATGAAAGTATTTGACATTTGGTTTCCTCCCCTTCCACAGCTCATACAAAGTAGATGAAGTCCCTCTTCTTAGGGTAACTCTGTTGTGAATATAACAGGCAGTGTTCATGGCTTCTGCCCAGAAGTGATAAGGAAGTTTCTTGGCATGAAGCATTGCTCTTGCCGATTCTTGTATAGTTCTGTTCTTCCTTTCAACAACTCCATTTTGCTGAGGTGTGATAGGTGATGAAAACTCATGACTTATTCCTTCAGTTGATCAAAATTGTTCAAACTTGCTATTCTCAAACTCTCTTCCATGATCACTTCTTATTCTGATGACCTTACTCTCCTTTTCCCTTTGGAGTCTTTGGCAGAGCTCTTTGAAGACATCAAACACTTCAGATTTGTCTTTGGTGAAATTTACCCAAGTGTATCTTGAGTAGTCATCCACGACAACATAAGCATATCTCTTTCCACCTAGACTTTCAACCTGCATGGGTCCCATCAGATCCATATGAAGAAGCTCCAACACCTTGGAGGTGGTGTCATGTTGAAGCTTCGGATGAGACATCTTTGTCTGCTTTCCTTTTTGACAGTCTCCACACACTTTTCCTTCCTCAATGCTCAGTTTGGGAATCCCTCTGACTGCCTCTGAGGAGATAATTCTTTTCATTCCCTTTAGGTGAAGATGTCCCAACTTCTGATGCCAGATTCTGACTTCATCTTCTTTAGCAAGCACACACGTGGATGACTCAGAGTTTTGAGGTGCCCACAGATAGCAATTGTCCTTTGACCTGTCTCCCTTCATGATTACTTCTCCTTTGTCATCTTTGACCACACATTCAGACTTAGTGAAGTCTACTTTGAATCCTTGATCACATAGTTGACTGATACTAATCAAATTTGCTGCTAGTCCTTTAACAAGTAGGACATTCTCCAGTCTGGGAGCATTGGCACAATTTAGTTTTCCAATCCCCTTTATCTCCCCTTTGACTCCATCACCGAATGTCACGTAGCCAGAAGTCTGCGGTTTCACATCAACGAGCAGATTCTTTACTCCAGTCATGTGTCTTGAACACCCACTGTCAAAATACCAGTCATCTTTGGTAGAAACCCTTAAGGAGGTGTGAGCTATCAAGCTGATAACTTTAGGTATCCATTTCTTCACCACTTTAGTTCTTACCTCTTTGGGTTGAGGAGCAGGATTAGGATAACCATGTAGCTTGAAGCATGAGGACTGGATATGCCCGATCCTACCACAGTAGAAGCATCTTCTTCTGCTTTGATAGGGCTGTGACTGCCACTCATACTTTTGTCTTCTTACACCATAGTTGAGTTGTCTTTTCATGTACTGATGATGCTGTCTCTTAGGCTGTCTACTATGGTGATGTGGCTTCCTTCTTCCATAGCAATGAGGAACAACTTTGTTGAATTTGTTTTCATTCCTGTTCTTATGATGATGAACCCTGTTCTGATTGCACCCAGCAGTCTCCAAGTTCTTGTGAAATTGGAGAGGCGTATGCTGACTAACTCCTTGAGACTGAGGACTATTCTTCTTTGATGTAGGATTCTGTCTCTTGGGTTGATGTTGAGACACAGGTTGAGACATCTCTCTTGTTGTTCCTGAAGTGCTGGACACATATCCTATTCCTGATTTATCTCCAGCTGCTTTCTCAGACTGAAGAATTTTATCCAGATTAGTAGTACCACTGTTCATCATCCTAACAAATTTTGTCATCTGCGCCAATTGAGACTTAACCAGTACAACTTCGTTCTCTCGATCAGCTTTTTTACTTTCAAGCTGAGCAATCTGTTGTTTGTGACACTTGTTTTCTTGACAAATTTCAGCACTTTTCAAACACAGCTCTCGATAAGTAGACGCTAGTTCCTCATAGGTTATTTCTTCATCACTATCATCATCTGCCACAACTGTTCCTGTTAATGCTCTAGCATGCCTTGCTGACTCATCTTCATTTTCACTATCAGATTCAGACCAGGAGACTGACATCCCCTTCTTCAGTTTCTTCAAGAATGTGGGACATTCTTTCTTAATATGTCCATACCCTTCACATTCCACGCATTGAGCACCTTTATCCTGGGCAGGCTTCTTTTCATCTTTCTCTTTAGCCTTACTGATGTCAGAAGAACTGTTCTTGACCCTAGGCTTGTAGTTATTGTTCCACCTTTTTAACACTTTGTTGAATTGTCTTCCCAGCATTGCTATGGCCTGAGATAAGTCATCCTGGGATTCAGAACTCTTCCCTTCTTCCTCTTGATCATTTGACACCAGAGCTATATTCTTTGGCTTCTTTTCTAGTTCTTCCTCATTCAACCCAAGCTCAAAGGTTTGAAGAGATCTAATGAGCTCATCTACTCTCATCTTGCTGATGTCTTGTGACTCTTCAATAGCAGTAACCTTCATCTTGTATTTTTTGGGGAGGGATCTAAGAATCTTCCTCACCAGCTTTTCATCAGACATTTTCTCACCTAGAGCACTGGAAGCATTTGCCAGCTCTAGAACATTCATGTGGAAGTCATGAATGGTCTCCTCATCCTTCATCTTCAGACTTTCAAATTTTGATGTTAAAATCTGAAGTCTTGACATCTTGACTCTCGATGTTCCTTCATGTGTTGCCTGCAAAATACCCCAAGCTTCCTTAGCAACTTCACAGGTATTGATCAACCTGAAGATATTTTTATCCACTCCATTAAATATAGCATTTAGGGCATTTGAATTTCCAAGGGCAAACTCATCTTCTTCCTTGGTCCATTCTTCTTCAGGCTTAGGCTTTGAGGTGCCTTCTTTATCCTTGCCAGCCTCATCTTTCTCACATACCTCTGGAGCTTTCCACTCTTTAATGACAGCCTTCCAAGCTCTGCTGTCTAATGACTTTAAAAAAGTAGTCATTCTAGGCTTCCAATACTCATAGTTTGAGGCATCCAAGATAGGGGGTCTGTTGACGAATCCTCCAACCTCTTTGTTCATCTTTCACCAGAAAGTAACTTCCCTAGATCTCACCCAGAGACAGACAGGATGCCTGCTTTGATACCAATTGAAATTCTGGTACCAGACGTGTGATGTTAAGGTGCGATGTCACAACAACACACTCTGCAATAATGGACAGAATAAGCAATAGGAAAACACAAGGAATTGTTCACCCAGTTCGGTCTAACTACCTACGTCTGGGGGCTACCAAGCCAGGGATGAAATTCACTACTTGTAGATATAATTTACAGACTCAACACACCAGTTGACAATCTCCTAAACTTATACTCTACTAGTGACTTTCTACCTAAGAACCCACTTAGATATGAGAACACTACTCAATCCCCTAAAACACTCAAAGAACAACCTCTTTGAGATCCCTTGATCTTGCTTCCTAGCTTCGATCAATCAACAACTCTCTATTGCTTCACAGCTTCTAGAGAGGACAGAAAATTCAACACCTATTCAACCTAGAATAGTGTGATTACAAGTACTCTAAACAAACCCTAGACTCTAAGCCTCCAGCTCTTGATCTTCAATCTGTTTTCTGTACCTTCTTCCTCGGTCTTGTGCGCTTTATATAGCTCCTTGAATTTGGATTGGATTTGTCACAATATTTGATCAGATTTGTTAATTAAAAACTGAATCTTTTAGAACAGATTTTATCCCCAAAATCTTTTTAAATCTTCCACCTTTTAATTCTCCAACAAACCTGCAATCAAATCTCCCATGTAACAGAAAATATCTAGCCCAAGATATTCTCATCCAACGAGTCAACACTCTCCACAATTCTAGCTAATACGCGACCCTAATAACAACAAGCCCATGCTATCATTAGCTTCAGTTCTGCAGGTCTGATGTTACAACATCACCTATGTGACATCAGACATCCACTTCAGCAACTAGCAACCTTAACACAGCCCAGTGTTAAGTGCAATGTTATGACATCAAGCCCATGACATCAAACATAGTTAACCTTCACAACTTAGTACAGCCCAGTACTAAGACTCAATGCTGCAACATCAACACCATGACATCAGCATTGAACACCTTGTTGTTTTACCAAAATTCCAGCCAATCCAGGAACTTACAAATGCGTTATGTGAGAATGATGAATGATATGCAAAGACATATTTTTTAGTTTTTGTTTTAATAAAAAAGAAACTTCAACAAATAGATTGCAAATATCATACAGTAGGGTGAGACCCCTTTTATTGAATTCGAAAGATTGCAGTATTTTACAAGGAAAAGTACAATATTTTACAAAGTATTGTAAGGAAAATGGCTAAGCTCTTGGATCCTGAGTCCTCTCTGAAGAGAGCTCAGATGCCGGTTCCGGTAGTTTCCTTTTCTTTGACCGGAGCTCTTCTGCCGTTGTCGGGTTGTCAGTCCTTTGCCAAGTAAAAGGAGCGAGCAAATTTCTTCGGCCTTCTTGACTCTCTCTAGCATGTTGTTCTAATATCTTAATCAGAGCATCCTTTTCCTTTAACAGTTCCTGAATCTTGGTACACTCCAAATTGAGGATTCGGTACTTGTTCTTCCAAGAGCTCTTCTCACGTTGAAATTTGTTGAGAGCGACCTGGAGTTTTTCCGCATTAGACATGAAATAAAGGAAAGATTCCTTTAACGGAAAAACTTCTTGACGAGGGTAAGGCATCCTCACCTTGAGGGCTCTAGTTTGCACCCAGTGGAGATAAGGTTCCATGGAGATACAGTTTGGTCTTCCTAGAGACTCTATGCCTTTCTTGTGAATATGTTGCCAGGCATGCACTATTTCCTTCTTTAGTGCCCTATCATTTTCTCCTTCCTTGAAGAAAAGACCTTCCAGATGAACATTATGTGGGATATTCTTCATCGGGTATTCGAGTTGACGGCGAGCTAGAATGGGATGGTAGTTGATTCCTCCTTTAGTTCCAATGAGGGGCACATTAGGGAAATTTCCACATCTATCAATGATCTCTATCCTTTCGTAAATCCTATTGAACCAATCTATGTCACAGTTGGTAAGGGACATTATCCATTGTGACCAACATAGAGTACTCTTGTGATCCCAAAAAGCAGCAGACTTGGGCAAATGGGAAACGAACCATTTGTAGAGTAATGGTACACAGAATGTGATCATTCCTCCGCTGTACAAATTTCTTAAGTGTACGGAATGATAAACATCTACGAGCAAGGGTTGTACAGGGTTCCCAATCAGAAATATCTTAACAGCATTGGTATCGACGAAGTTGTCGATGTTGGGAAAAAGAAATAACCCATATATGAGTAGAACAAAGATATCTTCGAAAGCAGTTATATTTCCTATACTGGCAAAGTATAGAGCTTTCTCCATTAGGAATTTAGCTGGTAATCCCTGGATTCCTCCTTTAGTGGTTATGTGTGTCCTAACTTCTGACTCGTTCAAAGAGATCGCTCTTGCCATGGTTTGTTCCTTTGGAATTTCTTCCAGTCCAGAAAATGGAGCTCGGTTAGTGATAGGTAAATCAATCAGATGAGAGTACTCCTCCAGTGTTAGTGCCAGTTGGTAATCCGGAAATGTGAAGCAATGGTAAACCGGATCGTAGAACTGAATCAGCGTAGATAGGATTCCTTCAAGTGTGTGGACCCTTAATAGAGATAACAGTCCTCCGTGCTTAGCTCTAAAAGCCTCAGGGTTGGTAACCATCCTTGGCAACTTCCTTAAGTCCTCTAGTTTTGGAACCTTGAAGGTGTACTTGTGCGTCTTTATTCTACTGAAATCCATAACGCAACCTCTGATATTTGCAATTATTGTTTAGTTTATTTTGAAAAAAGATTTTTTTTTGTTTAAAAGGAGTTTTTTAGATGAATGCATGAATGCAGCACACAAAAACATTGAAAAAACATGGGTTCAAGGGTTCAACATCACAAGCATGGAGTCATGGTTCTACCCATCCCCAAAGGTTGTACTATTTTGGTCAATTTTTGTACCATAGAATGGGTTATAAGGTTCCCAAAGTCATTGACCCCCCTAGGGATATCGACAGCAAGCTGATTCACTCGAGCGAGCTATAATATCCGAGGATGAATCTCATTTGAGTGTAGTATCGCGTATCAACTATTCCCGATAGTCATCGCACTACCAAATGGTTATATGGTTAATGTCTACTAAATCCTTAGGGTTATGGGTACCGCACCGGGAACACTATGCTTTCATGACAATCGGTCGTTCAACATTAGAGAATCCACACGGGTACCTCGCCTGATTCGGTGGTCTGCCAGGTTAGCTTGGTCGGGATTCACATCCTATAAGACTTTCCAGGAGACGCCTCCACTTATCTTAATGTTCTCTTAAACTTTCCACATGCGTATCAGTCGCATTCCCATTTGACAGAAAAATAAACACAGATATTAAGTAGGAATAACGGCGTATCAATCGCAATTTTATGCCTACGTATTCCCGTTAAAGAAAACACAAAAATTAGAGCAATCGTAGTTCCTCCTATTCTATGGGAGGAAAGATGTTTTGGTGTCTTGTTCAAAGCCCAAGATTGAAGCTAAAGGTTATTTGTGTCTTGTTCAAAGCCCAAGATTGAAGCTAAAGGTTTTTTGTGTCTTGTTCAAAGCCCAAGATTGAAGCTAAAGGTTTTGACTGTGAGAGAATTTGTCATCTCTAAAGGGAGAAATCTCATCTGTTTATCACAGTTGTTGGGTAAGTGATTATAAAGGCGGATTAATTTAACTGGCAAAAGCCATCAAACAGATGCTTTCCTCAAAATCCCTCTCTTTAGGCCAAAATGCCTTCTTTAGCAAGGTAACTATGAGTTTTTGAGTTAGAGAGCATTTCCATCACAACTCATGATCCTAACACCTCATAAACATCATATGTAGGTGATCCAAACTATCAAAAGTGACCTGTAACACCAAAATCACAAAGTCACCTCTCAAAACCTCAAAATAGGCTTTTTTTGCATTTTTCAAGCCATGTCTTGATTCAATCACTTTACAAACCAGATAAAACCTCAAACACACTCCAAATAACATCCTTGAACAATCCCAAATGGTTCCCCCCATCTGGAACACCATTTGAGAGAGTTGATATTTTGGTCATTTTAACCCCTTTTGCAAGAAAGGGCCAGTTTGTGTTTTTGTAGGTTCCAGCTAATTCCAACTATCCTCAAAGCTTCTAAGGGATCATTTGAGAGTGTCCAAAGCATCAAACCATTTCTGGAACAACAAGTTTGGCAGATTGCACAGAAAACTCCAAAAGCTCAAAAAGAGGTAAGCATCATGACTTGAACTTTCCAAAATATGCATTGCTTTGAAGTCCACTAATCATACACACCTCATACATGTTATATATGTTGTGTTTGAACCAATTCATCATGAAATTCATGCCTGTATCAAAGTGTAGCATAGAAAATGCAATTATAGGCCTTTTTCAAAACCACTAACGGATTTTGAGGAGGGAGTATGATCTGAAAAAATACCACCACCACTGGATTCCTTGTGAAATTCTAGGCCAGATGCATATAAATTTTGTCCTCAACCATGGAGAAATGAGAAAGTTATGGACCTTCCTGTTTCTTGGCAAAACTTCCCTTGCCTTGCCTTGGCCAGGCCTAGAAAACAAGGCAAGCCTTGTATATTTGTGGTTTCACTTCAAGCAAAGGATGTATCACCACCCCAGTGGTAAGGCGCGCGCCTTATAACCTTGAGGTCGTGGGTTCAAACCCCACCCATGCCATTTTGTGTTTTCTCACATTTTTGCTATTTTTTCCAATATTTTCATGTTTTATTAATTAAATGGAAAATTAATAACTCCTTCAATTTTAATTATTTTTTATTGTTTCATTTTGCAAAAAATCACAAAAATGTTGAAATATTTTATTCCACAAAAAAATTAAGTTTATATTATTTATTTAATATAATTAGTATTTTTGTGAATAAATTCCTTTTTAATGTTTTTAAACATTTTACAAGTGAATATTTACTTTGAAAATCAAAACCAAGTGAGTTTTAATTCACCTTGTGATTAATACCTCATTTCTCAAACCTTAAATAAAAATCACAAATGGTTTATTCAAACTTATTTGGTATTTTATTTGATTTTCTTTAAATATTTACTTTTAAAGAATAACAAATTAGGGTTTCTTTGATTTTCACCCTCATCAAACAATTTCAAACACTTTTGGGCCTCTAATAGAGTGTAAGACCCAATCCTTTATAAATACAAAACTTTTTGGGCCTCACTTATTGTATAAGTCCCGTTGTATTTCAAAAAAGATCGACGCGATCATCATCCGTTGAAAAACAAACCCTGGGCCTCTCCTCGAGCTATAAGACCCATTCAAAATCTTTTGGGCCTCTATTAGAGTGTAAGACCCAACCCCCTTTGAAAACCAAACCATTTTTGGCCTCAATACATTGTATAAGACCCACCGCGTTTTCAAAAATCTCGGCGCGATCGCCATTTTCAAACAAATAACCCTGGGTCTCTCCTTGAGCTGTAAGCCCCACCACTTGTACAAAAATAAATCTTTTGGGCCTCTATTAGAGTGTAAGACCCAATCCCCTTTTAACCAAAACTTTTTGGGCCTCAGAAATTGTATAAGTCCCCCTGCGTTAAAAGAAAACCTCGGCGAGATCGCCAATAAAAAAAAACCAATCATCTGGGCCTACCCTCGTGTTGTAAGCCCCAATATTTTTCTTTAAACACTTGGGCCTCTTGAGAGAGTGTAAGACCCATCCCTTTGTACATAAAACCTTTCTTGGGCCTCAGTCATTTGTATAAGTCCCTCTGTACAAAACGACAGTGCGATCACTGATAAACCTTGGGCCTCTCCTTGAGCTGTAAGCCCCAACATCTTTTCAAAATACTTTCTCCTTTAATTTTGAATATACTATTGTTTTCAATCTTTCTTTGTTGAACAACTAACCAAACAGCATGGAAGCTCTACAACCGAGTAAGTGTTTATATGCTTTCTTTATCCACTTCCATATACATATAACTGTATTGTGGGGCTGTTTCACTGTAAGTCTTCTTTCATAAACTCATATCAACTGTGTAATACTAGTATAGATATTTAGAGTTTCCCCGGCAACTACGTCTAGCACTAAGCCCCGTTGGTCACTCTTAAATAGACAAAACTAGACCCCCATAGGATTACCAGATACAGTTTTCCCTCCTCTTGGGGTTAAACAATATGGAGACGTGAAAGGCAGCATTCTCGGTGAACCCTTTCTCAAACTGTCACTCTTAGAAATTGTCAAAGAAACTCTACTCCCCAGAGATGATATTTTCTCCTTGAATGGCATCTCTTGAGTTTCTTCCAAATTTTCGGACTTTCCTGGCTTGATCTATTCTCTGTGAATAGCTTGTCTTGAATTTCTCGGGGTTTGGGGACCCACAGGCTTCCTAAAAGCATCCCCGTCTCCTCTTGGGCGTTGTACAAGGACCCTACGGCTTCTTAGAAGTATTCACAGCCTCCTCTTAGGCTTCGTATAAGGATTCTTCCTTCGGGAAGAGAGCCTCCTCTTGGGCTTCATACAAATTGTCCCTCGGCTTCTTAAAAGTTTCCAGCCTCCTCTTGGGCTTCGTACAAATTTTCCCGACGACCTCCTAGAGGTATAGGAACAGAAATTAGTCATCTTAATAGAACAGTCTTTCAAAGAGTCTAGATCTTTCTACCGTGAACGTACTACTACTATTTCTTTAAGCATAGTACAAAAGATAAAACTCTAGACTTGGACAGTCTAATCTCCTTGAGTCTCGAAAGCATTCTCAGGTAGGGAAAAACACCAGTAGACTCGGACAGTCTCCAATACCCTCTGGATTCCCCATTTCCTTAAAGAACAGGAAATAACCCTGATCCTCTGATCAATCCCAAAGCATAGCCTTACCTTTAATCATTCTCTTTATAAGAACTTATTTTCTCTTTAAACCAACCTAGTGGACCTGTCACTCAACTGAAACAGCAATCCTTTTAGCCTCTATCTCGGGCTTCGCATGAGATACAAAAAGACTCTCTTGTTGAGTCAATAATCCTTTTAGCCTCTATCTCGGGCTTCGTACGAGATACAAAAAGACTCTTTTGTTGAGTCAACCTCTCTTTCAGCCTCTATCTCGGGCTTCGTACGAGATACAAAATCACTCTCTTGTTGAGTATAAAAGACTCTCTTGTTGAGTCAACCTTTAGCCTCCGTCTCGGGCTTCGTACAAGACACATCTAAAAGCATTCTCTTGTTGAGTCAACTCCTTTTAGACTCCCTCTCGGGCTTCGTACGAGACACAAAAACATCCTCCTGTTGGGTCAATAGCCTCCTCTTAGGCTTTGTATAAGAAAAACCCCGGTTGAGTCAATCAACCTTTTAGCAGCAAAACTGTGCCTCGTTCACAGGATACAAACATTAACAACTCCTTTCATCTAATTGCTGTAAGTGGAAAGCCTCTGGATTATTCACATCCACGCCACTGTCCCTCTTTTAGCATGAGAAATTCCTAAGGAAAGATAACATTGCTCTACACTGAGTTAAAGTCTTCTCCTTCAGGTTAAAACCCCCTATAAAGGAAATTATGGCATTGCTAGGATTCACATATCCCGGTTAAAGTAATCCTCCTTTATAGTCAGTCACTCAACAGCTGTGACACACAGACCCCCTTTAGAGATGACAAATTCTCTCTAAAGACAACACATTTTCAGCTTCACATCTTGGGCTTTGAACAAGATATAAACCACCTTTTCAGCTTCACGTCTTGGGCTTTGAACAAGACACCAAAACACCATTTCCTCCCATAGAATAGGAGGAACTACGATCGACCTGATTTCCCTGTTTCGGTAAATGGGAATATGTAGGCATAAGATTGAAAGAAAAATCTTAGCGAGCACACTAATCCAAAGCTCCAAATCCCGTACCTTCACATATCAATCGAAAATAATCAATCCTAGCATCCTAACAAAATTCCCCATGAACAGTCCCAGTAATTCATTCTGAATAAAGTAAGAAGAAAAAGGCCCCATTACCATATAGCATCCATAACCTAACAGACCGCTGTTTAAACTCACTATGCAAGCAGGGTTAATTGGAGACATCTATTTCCCTTCCTTAGTCAGCTCAATAGGATAAAAAATGAATCGACCTGTAGTAACCCCAGAGCGACAGTGCTTAAGAACCACGTCCAAAATCGCTCGCTACACTTACGATCAAAGTTCAACTTTGTTGGCACATACAAAGAGTTTATTACCCTGTTTGTCCTGATGTTTCCTAGAAAGTCATGTCTGACTCTTCATTTTAAGGAATTTCCAGAAGTTTGGATGACATTCTTGTTAGAAGCTCCAATGTATTTGTCTTGATTGAATTCTTTGTCAAGAATCTTCCACAAAGACTTTTACGTGGATGATCTTTCTTGTAAGAAAGCTCCCAAGTTTGTCTTGGATGAATTCCTTGCTAGGGATCTCCATTTTGTGTGTTAGGATGATTTTCTTGTTAGAAAACTCCAGAACCTTGTGTTGGATGAAACCATTGTTATGGATATCCAAATTTTTTTATTGGATGAAACCATTGTTATGGATCTCCAAATTTTTTGATTGGATGAATTTCTTGTCAGAAATCTACGAAGTTTTCAGATATTTTAAAGTGTCGTCAGGTCATGTCTGAACCTATTGCAAATCACCTTTGAATATTCCACAGTGTCTTTTTCTCCAGCAGGATTGTTATCCCCAGTGAGTATTCACCCTCATCTTAGTTTCTTGTGGATCACTATTACTATATGTCTCCATCATTCCCCACTGGTCCATTTTCCATTCTTCATTCATCATAAACATTCATGCTAGGGTTAATCTTGTGTCACATATTCCCAGCAAAACAAAAATGAAAAGAGTCCTACATACACCATATCATGCCACATGCATTCAAGATCAAAATTTGGGTCTTTTAATATTTAACTATCTCCCATCGTAATCATATGAAGAGTGTCACTCTTCATACTCTCTGGTTGAAGATGTTTAAATAGGGCCAGCTGTCACATCCCAATTTTGACACTTAATCATTGAATCAATACAGTTATCATAACATTAACATCATAGGCACAACATAACATGCATTTCATTACGCATAAATCCTAAAATGTCAACCAAAATAATTTTTTGGATTTACAGACAGACCTGTCAAATTGATTTTCAATTGTACCTAAAATTAGCGGAAAAAAAAATCTCTGAATCAAGCTTGCAGATGTCAGTTTTATCAATCTACGATTCGCGTAGTTTAACCTGGCGTGCTCGTTTTATTTTATTTTTACAATTTTCAGTCGCATCTTGATTAGCTGAGCCTTTCAACCGATCAATTTTTTTTTTCAAAATTTTATCAAAACCTATATGATTCTGAGTGGTTTATTTTGCGCTGATCATTTTAGTGCATTCATTTTGTTTTTCGAACACTTTTGCGCCCGATATTTATTCATTTTTGATTTGTTTATTTTTTTTCGTTTTTTAGCCAAAGTAATCGAGACATTTAATTAGAATTATTCTAGTATTTAATTTGAATTTTAATTAGTGTATTTTTTAAAATTTATTTGCTAAATATTTTCTTTAGTAATTAAAAAACATAATATTTTCAAGAATAAGAAGTTGATATTATGCACATGTTAGATTCAATAATCTCTCTGAATTTAAGTACACGTTGTAGCACCCCAAAATTTGCCCTCCTATTCATACCTAATAACTGACTTTTGTTTCGCACTCATCTGCATATCCATTAGGTCATAACTGCATTATTCATTCATTTGCATCGGGTTCCTAGGGTGTGGGATCAAGGTTTTATGTGCAGGCTCGGGTTTCTCTATGGCTGTGAGGCTCTCATCTTCATCCAAGGTTGAATTCATATTACCAGGAATATCTTCTTATTCAGAGGTTCATCAAGCTCCAAGGTTTTCCATTAGCATCAGGTCAGCATTTCATTGGTGGGAATTAGGGTTTGACTCTTACTCTGTTCTGGCATTTCCTCATCAGTACATACCTCAAGGAGGGTTAGGGTTCTTAAACTGCGAAGGTATAAAAAAGATCCATTCAATTTCCACCCAAGGACTTCACGTGAAATAGATGTCAAACAAGATTCATCAAACACCATTCATGGGTCAAGACATTCCCTCCGATCAACCATGGCTTAGGCTACAATTTGGGACATTAGTTTTCATTCAAGGGCTTGGATGTGGTACAGTACAAAGGATTCATTTATCGTGATTGCCTTGGGCTATGAATCAAGCTCTACCGTCATTTGAAACTTGTCCCATTCTTAATTGCGTGTGGTGTAAAGTTACTTTAAGATGATGTTTAAGTCATTCATTTAAGGTGGAAAGGAACTTTGAAAATTCAAAAGGGAGTTTGCACAATGGAAGATGGCTTAAGTGGCAAATGTGACGCAACAAACTTGGTCCAAGCTTTTGCAGTTTAAAAGCAAGCCCCATCATAGGCTTTTGTGTACAAAATAGAAGTCTACTCTAAGGTTGGTATGCTTATGAAATCCTTGGAGGTATTTTGGGAAATGCAGTTGAAACTAGGAAAAAAAGGGTGTGGCAAGACAACACATTCCTCAATTTATTTTGGAATCAGAGATAGAATCAGTTCATGGAGAGGCTTGTAATATTATATGCACACAGCCAAGATACATTTTAGCCATGTCTGTTTTGGAAAGGGCCGCTTTGAGTGGGATTACACGTCGAACTGCACAAGATGAAGAATCAGAAGCTTTACTGAATCATTTTTTAATGAATTTTTGTCATCTGGGCAAGTTAATGGATCCTTTGAAAAGCTAGAAATTTCTGGTTCATTTGAATGGAATGGAGAAACCAACATTTTTATGCGGATGAGAAAATCAATCATTGATACCTTAGCTAAACATTGGACAACAACCAGAGGTGCAGAGATTTTATCCATGGCCATTGTTTCTACCCAACTCTTGGAAACAAGAGCAGAAACATTAAAAATTCGCAACGAAAAATAAAATTCATAGCTTCAACATCCATAACAGTTACATTCCTAACAATTCAAAAACTAACAAGTCCAAAACTTCACATTGTCAAAACCAGTCTTACATCAGAAAAATTCATTAACAAAAAAAATTGCATAACAGAAAAATCAATCCTTTTTTCCTCTAACAATCTCAGTTACAATTACTAACCCCAAAACCAGTCCAATTTCTCTAACAACTTCTAACCGAAATTCTCAACAGAAATAACTAACAGAATAACAGAACCACCAATTCCTAACAGTTTTCTCAAAATTTTCCTAACCATCTCAAAACCTCTAACAGAAAAACAAAGAAAAAAATTCTTCCAGAACTTTTGGATTATCTTTCTTCGAGCCCTCTCTCTCTAGTGAATTCTTCTTCTCCTCTTCAATCAATCTTCAATCTTGAAGCTCCAACCTTCATCATCATCATTTCGAATTATCGTATCAGTCCCCAATAACCTTATCTTCATCATTTCCAATCATCTTCACCATCTTCAATTATCCACCATCATCAGAATTTGCTGCTCCAAACTCAAATCACCTCCATCCATTCTACAAAAAGGACCTTCGTTATCATTCAACATCTTCACCAATTTACCAATTCATCAACCTACAAGACAACAATTTCGGCATTACGATTCAAAGCGCAATTTGCAACAAATCATAATCTCGAATTTGAATCGCAACAAGAACCAGAACTTCATTTTGGCAAAACTGCGGAAAGAATCAAGAACGTACAAGAGAAATTCAGAGGTAGAGGGAGAATTTGCGAACGAAAGTAAGAAGAGAGAAACCGAGTTTACCGTAGCTTCATCATCGTGAAGGTATGCACATTTTTGTTCCAATCTCGTAGCTGCGGCTTTGGACTTAGAGTCCATTGTGGATCATATTGCTCTAATTTAGTTTGATTCCTTTTCTGGTATTTGCGATCCCATGAGTTGATTGAGTTTTAGGGAAATCTAATCCCGGATTCGTGATGAGTGGAAAATTCTAGGGAGGTTCGTGTTTGGGTTTCTTTGATTGGTGGTGGTAGGTCACTGGAGAAGACGGTGGCACCGCCGCCGGCCACCAGCCTTCTTCGGCCAAATTAGGTTTCCGGCGATGATGCATAGAGAGAGGGAGAGACATTTGAGAGAGAGAGATGTTAGAGAGCTGAAGGATTTTGATTTATGTTACTCATATAAAGGCAATGAGGAGATAAGGTTTGGTGGTGGTCCACTCCGGCGGTGACACTTGTCACCGTCCGATAAGACCACCTAGTTAATCTAGTGTGTGCCGTCCCAAGCTTCTTACCATGCACCCCTCCATTTGCCACCCCATGACGCGCCATCATCATCATTCATTACAATCGGAGGGTCTAGATCAGTCAAGATTGTTGACTGAGGGACTACCGTAGACCACCAGGGCCTCCATATTCCATGGGCCTGTGCGTTTCACTATTTGCACCCCTAATAGTTGAGCCCAAGTTAAAATGAACTGAATAACTGCTACTGCTACACCCCTGGATTTAGTTCTTGTATATTAATCCTTTTTTTTCATACATGCTAGAAATTCATTTTTAAAAAATAGTTTCTGTTTGAGGAAAATTATTAATAAATTTAGGTGTGTACCTGAAGATGTTTATTAATTTTCCTCAATTTTTAATTCCATTTTTGGTATGATTTGGTATTTTTTCTTGAATTTACCTTGAAATATGTTTCTATGATCATACCCTTGATTACATGATTCCTAATTGATTTTTCTTAGTTAGTTGTTAATTGAATTTTTGCACCATTTTGATACTTGGTTTGTGCACATATTGAATAACCTTTTACATTTGTTTGAGATTTTTTAGAGCTTTTTTAAGTGTACTTTTGGTATTCTCTTGTGGATGTATAGTCATTGATTGAATTGCTTGCACTAATTTGAACATAATAAAAGCCAAATTTTGAGCCCATCTTCTTGACGTGTTTAGGCCCTGACCTTATCCAACTATGCTTTAAATCACACATTTTTCCAATGCTCATAACCATTTTTCCATGCATTTTCATTATGATTAACGCACTTGTGCCCATGTTGTATTCGTGAGATGTTTGATGAGAATGCATTTATGCCATGACTTGGAAACTTATATTGATATTATATGCTTGTAATGTGACACAATTTAGAGGACCTATAATCCATTCTGAGTCATTTTTGTATGTTCATAGTGTGCATGGAAGCTTGTATGTTTAAGCACAATTTTGTATCAACTTTGTGGCATTCTACTTGTGCTTTTGAGACCTCTTGTTGTCAATCGCTTTTGATACTTGTAAGCATGATGCTATGAAGCATAGGTACTGATCTATAATGTTTGTTTTCATTTAAATTGGACCTACCATTCTTATTTTCATGATCAAGTTTGCTTTGGCTACTAAGAGGGAATTGACACTTGCTTGCCTAGTTTGCTTAATCCTTTGAATTTCACTTGTGTTCATTGATTGTGAGCTTTCAACATAACTTGTGGGTGCCTTCTCTACTGACCTAAACTTGCCTCATGTGTATTTACATCTTCATGACTTCATTTCTTACTTGTATTGCAAGTCACTAGTTTAGGAATTGATTGAAGTTAACTTGTGGTAGTTTTGCTTGAGTGATTGAGACATGTGATAACTTGAAACCTCTTGATAATTGTAAGATGTTTTAGGTGTTCATAAATTGATTTCATTTTTGACTTTGAGCTTTATTAATTGCCTACTGTCATACCCCAAATTTTGACCACTAAAGATTCCCATCATTGTGCAAATCATGATCACAATATGGGTGTGACATTATGCTTCATCAGTCTCCCCGAAGATGGGTGAACATCCACTACAATCAAACTTAGGGTTTCAAGCCCTCTCAGAGTTCTTAGACAAAGGATCAATCAAGAATTGACATGATCTTCAACTTGTTTAAACTTCTCAAACATCCACAATGGATCAAGAGGACTCACACATCAAGGATTAAGCACAAGGTTGCTCCCTTCTAGGTGGATCAAGCCTCAAGATCATCAGTGTCACCAAATTAGGGTTTTGGTCGACCAGGGCCTCCAGATGAAAATTTTCCTCTGGGCATGAGCCAATGCTTCAAAGCATATCCTAAGATACTCCATGGAACCTCATGGACCCAAGTATCAAGTCAATTTGACCTCAGGGGATGCATATATCAAAAATCAGGAATTAGGGTTTCTTGACCTAATTCACCCCTAAGTTGACTTTTGGGACAAATCATGAGCCAAGACCTCAAGAGAGGATTTGAGGGTCTCTAATACACCACATTGATCCATTTGCAACAATGGATTGATCCAAGAAGCTTGACCAACAAGTCTCAATTTCATCAGTACCACAGTTAGGGTTTTGAGGAATAAGTCAACTGTAGCTTTGACTTTTGACCAGGACATGCTCCCAAGCCCTAAGACATGATTCAATATACCCTATAACACCCATGAAACATGTCCATCAAGTTTGATTTAGGTCAAGGACATGATTTCCTAAAGGATTGCACAGTTTGGAGTTCATCGGATAAAAAGTCAACTGTGCACAAAAGTCAACTTTGACTTTTTGATATTTTTCACAATCATGGAATTTTAACCCTAAAATGATGTTAATGTATGATTTGAATCATCATTCATCAAGAAAAATCAAAGAAAGTGGGATAACTTGTAAAAGGGGTAACCATAAAAACTTAGAAAATTTTCTAAGTTATGAACAAAGTGGCAAGGGTACCAACTTTGGAGGATCATAACTCCTAAACCACAAAGCCATTTTTCCCCATCCAAAGCTTGATTTGTAGATCTCATGGCCATCTACAAAAACTTCAACTAGACCTCATTCCAATTCTTCATGGATTTTGAGTTATGGATTGATCAAAATCACAAAAAGTGAAAATGTCACTTTTTTCCAACACTTAGTGAAATTTTCACTAAGTCAGAATCTGCCTTCACTTTTTTCCAAATGTAGGGGGATTTTTCACTTGGATCCAAAAGGTATCAAAACCAAATATGATCAAACAGTTGTTGTATCATATAAGGGCTTTCCAAAATGGCCAAGAACATCACCAAATTCAATTTGAGCTAAGAGTTATGGTAGTGGCAAAATGCCTTGCTGAAAACTGCCAAGGCAAGGCAGAATTTTGCATTTTTGGTTGATTTGCCAAAATCAGCCAATTTCAAGCCTTGTCATCATCTTGGACACATCTGAGGATCAAATCTAAAGGGGACAATCACTGAGCCAAGCCTCCAAAGTCCTTGGAACAAGAAGTAGCATGCCAAACCTAGAATTGCCTAAAAAAGGGGACGAGACTCCAATTTTGGATTGAAGCATTTAATAGATGCTCAGAGGTGGAATGGACTGACACATTTGCAACTGAATTCAGTCAAGATTCATCCAACAAGTAGGGAACCAAAGCTCTGTGCTCTAACCTCTAGTCACTAGAGGAGACTTGGATTTTCATTTGCCAACATTGGCCAAACCTCTGCTGCAGTTGCCATTCACTATTGCTTGCAAAACAAACTTGCTCTACTATAAATAGAGCTCATTTGTGATCAGTTTGAGTACACCAAAGCCATCAAACATATGCTTTCCTCAAAATCTCCTTCTTCACTCCAATTTTGCCTTCCAAAGCAAGTCACTATCGGGTTTTGAGTTTGAGAGCAATTCCAATCAAACCAATCACACAAACACCTCATAAACATCATATAGAAGTGATCCAAACACTTAAACAACATCTGGAACACTGATTTCTCAGAATCACCAGCCAGTTTCTCAAGGTTTTAACCAAGTTGCAGCTGAGATGCCATGAAGTGATCCAGCCATTTCCAGTCGAGTCCAAGCATTCAAACACACTCCATAGGGTGTAGGGAAGATGTTCAGATCATCACAACTCATCTGTAACACCTCCAGCTCAAAAATCACATTGCACTTGCTGTCACGATCTTCAAGTAAGCCTAAACTTGGTCATCTCTTAATCTATGCATATTTCCTCGCACAATACTTTTGTCGAATGTTCATGATCATGCATAGAATGTTTCCCCTCAATTAATTGCTTTGTTTGAATTGTGTATCAAAATTCTCAGCCTTCATGCAAATTTTAGGGTTCTTGAGGTTTTGTCTTGATTTCTTATTCCATGTTAAAAATAAATGAAATTAAAGACCATAGACATGATCGTGAGGTTGAAACAAGCAGATTGATATGTGGTTTGCATGATTCCATCAAGTATTCAGTGAGATTGGAGGGAAAAAGCAAATCTGGGCAAAACTCAGAACACGCGCGTGTTCTTGGGTGTTCTTGGCGCCCTTTTTTGAAAATTCAAATATTTGAATTTTGTGATTTTATTTAATTGATTCAAAAATTAATTTCTCTCTGAGTTTTAATGATTTTGAGTTGGTTCTTTTTTTAATAATTCACAAAAATGTTAAAATATTTTATTTTACCAAAAAATCCCAAAAATATTATTTATTTCATATAATTGATATTTTTGCAAAGAATTAATATTTTAATTGTTTTTGACATTTAAAATATTTTTTCCTTGATTTTGCAAATTTTAATGACTTCTAATCATTTTGTAGGTCAAAACATGATTTTTGAAACATTAATCCAAGATCACAATTTGTTTTCCACATGTTAAACAATTTTGATCATTTTAATTGAATTTTTTATTCAACTAAAATACATTTTGGAAACAAATTAGGGTTTTGATTATTTCAACCCTCACAAATCATTTTCAAACACTCATGGGCCTCTATTAGAGTGTAAGACTCAATCCCCTTTTAACCAAAACAATTTTGGGCCTCAGATATTGTATAAGTCCCTCTGCGTTAAAAGAAAAGTTCGGTGCAATCGTCGCCCATTTAAAATGAACCATCTGGGCCTCTTCTCGAGCTATAATACCCACTCAAAACTTTTGGGCCTCTATTAGAATGTAAGACCCAACCCCCTTTTGAAAACCAAACCATTTTGGGCCTCAGATATTGTATAAGACCCATTGCGTTTTCAAAAATCTTGGCGTGATCGCCATTTCAAACGAAAAATCATATGGACCTACCCTCGTGTTATAAGCCCCACTCTTTTTCTTTGAACCTTTTGGGCCTCTTGAGAGAGTGTAAGACCCATCCCTTTGTACATAAAATCTTTCTCGGGCCTCAGTCACTGGTATAAGTCCCTCTGTACAAAATGATAGTGCAATCACTAATAAAAACCTGGGCCTCTCCTTGAGCTGTAAGCCCCAACCTCTTTTCAAAATACTTTCTCCTTTGATTTTGAATATTCTGTTGTTTCCAATCTTTCTTTGTTGAACAACTAACCAAACAGCATGAAAGCTCTACAACCGAGTAAGTGGTTATATGCTTTCTTTATCCGCTTTCATATACATATAATTGTATTGTGGGGCTTTTTCATTGTAAGTCTTCTTTCATAAACTCATATCGACTGTGTAATAATAGTATAGATATTTAGAGTTTCCCCGGCAACTACGTCTAACACTAAGCCCTGTTGATTACTCTTAAAATAGAAAAAACTAGATCCCCATAGGATTACCAGATACAGTCTTCCCTCCTCTTGGGGTTAAACAATATGGAGACGTGAAAGGCAGCATTCTCGGTGAACCCTTTCACAGACTGCCACCTTTAGAAATCGTCAAAGAAACTCTATTCCCCAGAGATGATCTTTTCTCCGTGAATGGCATCTCTTGAGTTTCTTCCAAATTCTCGAACTTTCCTGGCTTGATCTATTCTCTGTGAATAGCCTGTCTTGAATTTCTCGGGGTTTGGGGACCCACAGGCTTCTTAAAAGCATCCTCGCCTCCTCTTGGGCGTTGTACAAGGACCCGTCGGCTTCTTAGAAGTATTCACAGCCTCCTCTTAGGCTTCGTATAAATGATTTCTTCCTCCTGGAATGATAGCCTCCTCTTGGGCTTCGTACAAATTGTCCCTCGGCTTCTTAAAAGTTTCCAGCCTCCTCTTGGGCTTCGTACGAATTGTCCCGACGACCTCCTAGAGGTATAGGAACATAAATTAGTCATCCTAATAGAACAGTCTTTCAAAAAGTCTAGATCTTGCTACTGCTGTTTCTTAAACGTAGTACAAAAGATGAAACTCTAGACTTGGACAGTCTAATTCCCTTTAGTCTCAAAGACATTCTCAAGTTCCTTTCAAAACTAGGAGAGGAAACTCGTAGACTCGGACAGTCTCAATACCCTTTGAATTTCCCATTTCCTTAAAGAACAGGAAATAACCCTGATCCTCGAATCAAATACTTGAGTGCAAACAGTACTCATATAAGAACTGATTTTCTCTTTATCCAATATACTGGACCTGTCACTAAACTGAAACAGTTTCTAGCCTCCTCTTGGGCTTTGTACAATGATTCTACCCAGCGGAGTTAACCGTTTCGGACTCTCTTGTTGAGTCAACCTTTAGCCTCCATCTCGGGCTTCGTACGAGATACAAAACACTCTCTTGTTGAGTATAAAAGACTCTCTTGTTGAGTCAAACCTTTTAGCCTCCATCTCGGGCTTTGTATGAGATACAAAACACTCTCTTGTTGAGTATAAAAGACTCTCTTGTTGAGTCCAACCTTTAGCCTCCATCTTGGGCTTCGTACAAGACACATATAAAAGATTCTCTTGTAGAGCCAACCCTTTTAGCCTCTCTCTTAGGCTTCGTACGAGACACACAAAAATCACCCTCTTGTTGGGCCAATAGCCTTCTCTTAGGCTTTGTATAAGGAAACCCCGTTTAATTCAATCAACCTTTTAGCATCAAAGATGTGCCTCATTCACAGTATACAAATCATCAACAACTCCTTTCCCTTCATCTAATTGCTGTAAGCGGCAAGCCTCTGGATCATCTACATCCATGCCACTGTCCCTCTTTTAGCATGAGAAATTCCTAAGGAAAGATGGCATTGCTCTACACTGAGTTAAAGTCTTCTCCTTCAGGTCAAAAACCCTTATAAAGGAAATTATGGCATTGTTGGATTCCCATATCCCAGTTAAAGCAATCCTCCTTTATAACCTGTCACCCAACAGTTGTGACAAACAAACCCCTCTCTAGAGATGACAAATTCTCCCTAAAGACGAAACTTTTAGCTTCACATCTTGGGCTTCGAACAAGATACAAATAGACTCTTTAGCTTCATATCTTGGGCTTTGAACAAGATACAAACCACCTTTAGCTTCAAGTCTTGGGCTTTGAACAAAACACCAAAACACCATTTCCTCCCATAGAATAGGAGGAACTACGATCGCTCTGATTTCCCTGTTTCGGTAAACGGGAATACGTAGGCATAAGATTGAAATAAAAATCTTAGCGAGCACACTCAACAAAAACCCACAATCCCATACCCACATACATCAATTAAAAAGTATTAGTCCTAACCTCCTACCCATGAACAGTCCTGGTTTTTCACTTAAAGTAAGAAGAAAGAGGCCCCACTTCCATATCGCATCCGTAACCTAACAGACTGCTGTTTAAACTCGGTATGCAAGCAGGGTTAATTGGAGAAATCTATTTCCCTTCCTTAGTCAGCTCAATAGTATAAAAAATGAATCGACCTGTAGTACCCCCAAAAGAGTGGCAGTGCTTAAGAAACACGTCCAGTTTCGCTCGCTACAGAAAAGTGGCGCCCACCGTGGGGCCAGTCTTTGATTTTCTTTCTTTCTTTCTTAAAGTAAAAGTCTTTGGCAAGTGATTTTCATCGGGGGATGTCGTTATTTCTAGGATCGGCCTTCACCAAGATCTTAGGTCAAAACCTTTAAATTGGGAAGGAACCACAGAGTGGCGCCTCCGTCGGGGAGCCATTTTCTGTCAGGAACATAGGATTCATAGCTCTTAAAAGTCTAGGACATTAGGACAAATATATATACTTCTTTTCCTAATTGATATATGTGTTTACTTTTCTGCTAACGGGAATGCGTGTGATACCGCATGTGGAAAGATTGAGTATACACCTAGGAAAAAACCCTTTTAGTGGTGCGGAAGCTATCAGAAATAGTTGTCACGCGATACCACCCTCTTCTGAGGACTCTTCGAAAAAACATCACCTAGCACGGTTCCTGGTCCGCTGGTGTTTTTCTCGGCAAGAGTTGATGATGTTGAGAGACAGGTACACAAATCACTAGTATAAACCTTTGGGACGGGTAGAGCCTTGACTCCATGACACCGACCCTTTGACCCCATGTTTTTTCTATGTTTTTGTGTGCTGCATTCATGCATTCATTTAAAAAACATTACATCAATGAAAATCTTCTCTTCTAGTCTCTCCTTTTTATAAATTAAACTAAGACAATGATTGCAAATGTCAGAGAAAAGGATTGCGCTCATGGATTTCGGTAGGAGGAGAACTCATCAGTACACTTTCAAGGTTCCAAAGTTAGAGGATTTAAGAGGGTTGGCGAGAATGGTCACTAACCCTGAAGCTTTCAGAACCAAGTACGGAGGTCAGCTACCTCTGTTAAGGGTCCAAGTAATTGAAAGAATCATGGATGCACTCGTTCAGTTTTACGATCCGTCTATCACTGTTTCACATTCCCGGATTATCAGCTCGCACCAACGCTGGAGGAATATTCTCATCTGATTGATTTACACATCACTGATCGAGCTCCTTTTTCTGGACTGGAGGAAATTCAAAAGGATCAGACCATTATAAGAGCAATTTATTTGGACGAGTCAGATGTCAGGACTCACATGACCACTAAGGGTGGCATACAAGGTTTGCCGGCCCAGTTCTTGACAAAGAAGGCCCTGTACTTCGCTAGTATAGGGAACGTGACTGCTTTTGAAAGCATCTTTGTCTTACTCACTTACGGGTTATTTCTGTTTCCCAACATCAATAACTTCGTCGATATCAACTCCATTAAGGTTTTTCTCATTGGAAACCCTGTGCCGACTTTGCTCGCAGAGGCATATCATTTTGTACACTTAGGGAATTTGTACAACGGAGGGGAGATCACATGTTGTGTACCTCTGCTATACAAATGGTTTATCTCCCATTTGCCTAAGTCGGTTGCTTTTTGGGATCAAATGAATACTTTACGTTGGTCGCAGAGAATCATGTCTCTTACCAACTCTGACATAGATTGGTACAATAGGATTTATGAGGGAATTAGGATCATTGACCGTTGTGGAAACTTCCCCAACGCACCCCTCATAGGCACTAAGGGAGGAATCAATTACCATCCAGTATTGGTTCGTCGTCAATTTGGATACCCAATGAGGCATGTCCCACGAAATGCTCATCTGGAAGGTTTTTTCTTCAAAGAAGGGGAAAATGACAGAGCACTAAAGATGGAAATAGTGCACGCTTGGAAACATGTTCATAAGAAAGGACGGGAGTCTCTAGGAAAACCGGACTGTGTCTCGGTGGAGCCTTACCTCCACTGGGTACAAACTAGAGCTCTCAAGCTAAAGATGCCTTATCCTTGTCACGGAGTTCTTCCGCCAAGGGAGTCTGTCATGTACTTCATGACTGAAACAGAAAAACTCCAGGTTACTCTCAACAAAGTTCAGCAGGAGAGGAGGTCTTGGAAGAACAAGTACCGCACCCTCAATGTAGAGTGTATCAAAATACAACAACTACTAAAGGATAAGGATGCCTTGATTGAAATTTTGGAGCAGCATGCTGTGGATAATCAGGATGACCAAAGGAATTTTCTCGCTCCTTTCACCTGGCAAAGGAATGACAACCTGACAACGGCCCAAGAGCCCCGGTCAAAGAAAAGGAAAGTACCAGAATCAGCACTCGGTTTCTCCTTAGAGAGGACTCGGGACCCCTTAACTTAGGTTTCTGTTTCCGCACCTTGTAATCTACTGTATTTCTATTTTCGCAATCCTTTGAATTCAATAAAACGGGGTTTCCCCATTGTTTGATATTTGCAATCTAATTGTCGAAGTTTATTTTGATTAAACCAAAAAACAATTAATAATCATTGCATTCATCATTCTCATAAACATATTCTTCTTACCTACGAATCTCACATTTGTGTCTCGATTCTAGAGTCAAACTGTCTCATTCGTACAATACTCGGGCCAATCGTCAGAAAAAGATGGATGATCTTGAGGAAGAGAATAGAGAGTTGAAAGAAGAGATCGACGCTCTGAGAGAGGATATGAGAAAGCTTCGTAACGACATGCAAGCCATGGCAGAAGCTCAGCTACAAAGAACCGTGATCTCAGAGATCACCTCAACGCCCATAGTGGAGAAGTATGATCCTAGGTACAAAATGCCGAAAGATCGTCCCTGGGGCATGCCTGTTAACTATATCCCGGAAGGATATGTTCCGCCGATCACTGGAGATCCGGAAACTTCAGTAGAAGCCGCTGGGCCTGAAGGTTACAAACTTCGAGAAAGCGAAGATGCCAGAGTCATATTGAGGACTCCTGAAGGTTATAAACTTCGGGAAATGCCAAGATTCACGACCGTAGTCACGATACCACCCCGTGTGGTGCACACTGTCCCGGAAGGACAGATTCCACAGATACCTTCTGGTATAAAGGAAACTCTGTTCGACAGGATGGACGAGTTCCAGGAACAGTTCCTGGAGATGCAAAAGGAATTGCAAGCCATCCGCGGTCAAGATTTATTTGGAAAGGACGCCGCAGACCTTTGTCTGGTCCCCAATGTGAAAGTTCCGCACAAGTTCCAAGTGCCCGATTTTGAAAAATACAAGGGTAACTCTTGCCCTCAGAGTCACTTGGTAATGTATGCTCGACGAATGTCGGCTTAGACAGAGAATCAGGACCTACTGATTCATTACTTCCAAGATAGTTTAATCGGTGCCGCACTCAAATGGTACATGGGTTTAAACCGCGCTACGATCAGCACATTCAGAGATCTTGGCACTGCCTTCGTCCAACAATATAAATACAATCTGGACATGGCACCAGACAGAGATCAGCTCAGAGCAATGTCGCAAAAGGACAAAGAAACCTTTAAGGAATACGCTAAGAGATGGCGTAAAATTGCTGCTCAAATTTGTCCACCTCTTGAGGAAAAAAAGATGACAAAAATATTCTTAAAAACCTTAAGCTCATTTTACTATGACAGAATGGTTGCCAGTGCGCCCAGTGACTTCACCGAAATGGTCGGTATGGGGGTACGTCTCGAGGAACCTGTTCGAGAAGGACGTCTAGTAAAAGACGCTGGATCATCAAGTAGTACAAAACGATATGGTAGTGCTATCCCTAAGAAAAAAGAGCAAGATATTGGGAATATCTCTCTTGGAAAGCAAAGGCGACGTTATCAACCAGTAGCAGCTGTGATTCCTGGTATCAATCCCGCGCCTATGTATCAACCTCAGGTTGCGCAGAGCTAACCTAATCAACAACAATTTCAGCAAAGGACACAACAACCTCTTCAGCAGGCTCGTCCTCTATACAACAACAACCGTACAACGCGGCCACCAAGATTTGATCCTATCCCTGTATCATACGCATAACTATTTCCGTTACTACTAGCCAAGGGGCACATCCGGACTAAATCCCCTCTTGCAGTACCGGAAAATCCGCCTTTTTGGTTTAAGGTGGACCAGACACGCCCTTATCATCAAGGAGGATCAAGGCATAACATAGAGAACTGTCTCAACTTCAAGTCTAACGTGCAAAAGCTTGTTAGGAGCGGGGTCTTATCTTTCAAAGATACGAATTCGAATGTTCTCACGAACCCGCTGCCTCAACATGAGAAAGCTGCAGTCAACCTGATAGAGGAAGAGTCTAACAATGTCTATCAAATTCATGATGTACTCTTGTTAAGGACCAATCTGGATAAGATGCATTGTAGACAGAGTGGGTATGGCCATGTGCCACCTCATAATTATCACCAGTGTGATGTCTGCTCTAAAACCAATCAGGGATGTTTTATGGTGCAATCAGCTCTACAGGAACAGATGGATCACGGATGGATCCAAGAGCACCGAGTTCGTGGAGTTAACATGGTCTATACGAATTCCAATGTCATTCAAAACCACGAAATCTGTGCGATGAATGTCAACCTGGTGGCAATGTACTCAAGGCAAAGCCAGTATCATAATCTGCCACGGTACGATTACGGTTCTTGTCTGACTTGCTCGGTAAACAAACAGGGATGCTCTTTTGTACAGGAGGCCATCCAGCTTCAGATGGATCTTGGATGGATCCAGGACTACATTGATAGGAACCACTATCAGATCAACATGGTTTAGATCTTCGATATTCGCTTGATGAATACAAACCTGGTAGAGTTACATGCTGAGCAGGTCTGACTCGGGTTCCTGATTTCACATAACTATCAAAGTTGTAAGGCGGGTTGCGAAAACAATCAAGGTTGTGCCCTTGTCCAGGAGGCGCTTCAGCACTTATTAAATCACTGGTGGATGCCAATCTATATGGATGAAGATACTCAGCAAATTAGTATCAATAACAGGAACCCTACTCGGCGTCAAAGTCAGGATGTCCGATCTATGGAAGCTAACCTAGTGAGGTTACATTGCATTCAAAGTGGGCGTGACCAGGTGCGACCACACAACTACGAACGTTGTAGAATCTGTTCAGAAGATAACCAAGGGTGCTACCTTGTGCGAGCATCTCTTCAGGATCAGGTAGATCGTAGAGAGATTCGCCCATATCTAGGTTCCGGACCAATTAACTGGGCGTCGGACTACCTCGCTGGGCAAATTGAGGATGTTGTCGTAATCTCCGATTATGAGAAAAGCAAGGATGTTTGTGCCATTATTCCTCTACTTGACGAATCGAGAGTTCCTAACCAGGAACGGATCGAAATTGCTTACGACAGTCAGAAAGATCAGAAGGCTCCCATAGTCATCTATCTACCAGGACCACTACCGTATGAATAAACTATGGCCATCCCTTACAAATACGGTGCGACGATAATTGAAAATGGAAAGGAAATTCCATTACCCTCCTTCGTAAACATCGCAGACATCAGTCGTGTAACACAGAGCGGTAGAATCTTCAACAGAGGAGTTGGAGAGTCAAGCAAAGAAAAGGAACCTCAGACAGAAGTTCCCAATTCACCGGTCGGTCAATCCAGTAATCCCGACCTTTTGAAAAACAATGATGAGATGCTGAAGCTCATCCAAAGGAGTGAATACAACATTGTCGATCAGTTATTACAAACTCCTTCAAAGATCTCCGTGCTGTCACTTTTACTCAGTTCAGAAGCGCACAGGGAGGCTCTATAGAAAGTCTTGGAGCAAGCCTTTGTAGAACAGGATGTAACAATCAGACAGTTCGATAACATTGTCTCTAACATCACTTCCTGCAATAACTTGGGATTTAGTGATGACGAATTACCTGAAGAAGGTCGCCGTCATAACATGGCACTCAACATTACAGTCAACTGCCAGGACGATGCTTTAGCCAGCGTACTGGTAGACACATGGTCAGCCCTGAATGTCTTGCCGAAGTCCACTTTGATGCAATTATCCTTCAAAGGACCCCCGATGAGAACCAGTGAGTTCGTCATCAAAGCATTTGACGGGTCCAGAAAAACGGTTATCGACGAAGTCGACCTTCCCATAACTATTGGTCCTCACACTTTCCAAGTCACTTTCCAGGTTATGGATATCCGGGCAACGTACAGTTGTTTATTAGGAAGACCTTGGATACATCAGGTTGGGGCGGTCACCTCGACCCTCCACCAAAAGTTAAAGTTCGTCCAGAACAACCAGCTCGTCACGGTCCGTGGAGAACAAGCCTTGCTTGTGAGTAACTTATCATCATTTACTGGGTAGAACCCGAGGAGGTTATTGGAACTCAGTTCCAAGCACTGTCGGTGAGCAAGGACAATCAATCCGAAGAGGGAACTTCCATTTCTTCATACAAAGATGCTATCAAAGCAGTCGAGAGTACCAATACAATAGGATGGGGACAACTAGTCATTCCCACTGATAACAAAACAAAGAAGGGTCTTGATTTTTCTGCAACCTGTACCCAGACAGCTACTACCAGCGATGAAAGTCTTCATCCCATTCGAGACTTCTTCCACATTGGAGGTTTCCTTCACCCAGTGCCTCAAGAAGTGCATACCATCAATAAAGATGATTCCTCTGATATGGAGGAAGAATGGGAGTCCTATCTTAACGAGGACGGTTATATGTCTCAGGACAAAACACAGACTCCATTTTACTTTCTTGCACGGAGCCCGAGATTTATACCAAGGTCAGATGTCAAAATGATATATGGAGATTGTGATCCGGAAGGATGCCGTGCTCCACCAAACTCATTAGAGGAAGACACTCCAACGAAAGACAACTTTGACCACAACTATCATGGCCCGATGGATGGCCTGCCAATGTGGCAGCCTTACCCAGGAGACTCGGGGCAAGAGAATCAGCCGAACAATGAAAATCAGTTGAGCATCATTGAACAGAATACCTGTGTCCCCACCATGTCATGGGATCAACACCCAGGGTATCCTGAAAATACCCCGCACGATGATGAATTCGCAATGTTCGCAGGATTAGAGTTCATCAATTATGGTTTTCCCGAGGTCAACGTCATCGAGAGAGATGACTCCTCCAATTCCAAAGAAGAATGGGACACCTTGGGACAACCGAGTGGTAAGTTCGACTACTTCGTTAAGTACACCACTCTCGAAAGCTATCGTATCAGGCTCGAGGACATCCAACCAACTGGATGGGGAGATCTACTTGAGAGCACAAATGCTATGCAAAAGGTAACAGAGGAATCCTCCTACGATAATTCTTCCTGGGAGACAGATTCCAATAATCCTGCTCCACCAGAAATCAGCTTCATGTCTGAAGACAAATCAAGGAAAGTACCAGACTTTGTGATTCACCGAGGAGTTCGCTGCCAATGGGTTGCTGTCGATGTTCCGAAGATCGTTCATAAGTCAAAGTAATTGCCATCTTTAGCCTTTCACCCTGCCCAGGTGAAACAGATGTTTTGATAGGGCCCGCTTTCTGTAAATTTTCCCTCTTCGCTTTGCCCAAAGCGACAGAGTTTTGTTTTATAGGGCTGTAATTTCAAGAATCGACTTGTTCATTAATTAAATAACGTCGTTATGTAATTTTCGCGTTAATTGTTGTTTTCTCTTTTTGCTTTTCTCAGAAAATGGTAATCCTAAAAAACATCTCAAATAATAAAAACAAGCAGTAAAAGAAATACACTGCACACACCTGCATTTTCTCTATCTCTTCTAAACACAATCATCACGTCATGCAGATTGCTTGTTTTAAACCCAATTGAAACATACGATCCGATGCCTTCTCCCAACTTTGAGTTCCCGGTATTTGGGGCTGAAGAAGAAGATGACAACAAAATTCCAGAAGAGATCTCGCGACTACTCAAACAAGAGGAAAGGTCCATTGAACCTCACAAAGAGCCGTTGGAAACGGTAAACTTGGGTTCGGAAAAAGAGAGAAAAGAAATTAGGATTGGGGCACTGCTCAGTCCAACTGTCAGAGAGGGTTTGCTAAAGCTTCTCAAAGAATTACCTGATGTATTCGCTTGGTCCTATCAGGATATGCCAGGGTTGGATACCAGCATCGTGGAACATTATTTACCATTGAGATCGGAATGTCCGCCAGTAAAACATAGGTTGAGACGGACTCATCCAGACATGGCCATCAAAATCAAAGAGGAGGTATAGAAACAGATTGACGCAGGTTTCCTCGTTACATCAGAATATCCTCAATGGTTAGCCAACATCATACCCGTTCCAAAAAAGGACGGAAAAGTCAGAATGTGTGTCGATTACAGAGATCTGAACAAGGCTAGTCCAAAGGACGACTTTCCTTTACCACACATTGACATGCTGGTGGACAGTACAGCAAAGTTCAAAGTTTTCTCCTTCATGGATGGATTCTCGGGCTATAACCAGATCAAAATGGCGCCGAAAGACATGGAGAAAACTTCGTTCATTACCCCATGGGGTACCTTTTGTTACAAGGTAATGTCGTTCGTTTTGAAGAACGCCGGGGCAACCTATCAACGGGCCATGACTACTCTATTTCATGACATGATACACAAGGAAATCGAGGTATATGTCGATGATATGATTGCAAAATCTAAGACAGAAGAGGAGCATGTGACCCATCTGTCAAAGCTATTCGAGCGGTTGAGAAAGTACAAACTCTGCTTGAATCCCAACAAGTGCACCTTTGGTGTCCGTTCAGGGAAACTCTTAGGGTTCATCATCAGCCAGAAAGGAATTGAGGTTGATCCTGACAAGGTTAAGGCCATTCGAGAGATGCCTTCTCCGAAAACTGAAAACAAGTCAGAGGATTCCTGGGACGTTTGAACTACATTTCCAAATTCATATTCCTTATGACTGCGACCTGTGCGCCGATTTTCAAATTACTTAAAAAGAATCAGGACTGCGTTTGGACAGAAGATTGTCAAACTGCATTCGATGGTATTAAGGAATACCTGTTGGACCCACCGATTCTATCCCCTCCAGTGGAAGGAAGACCATTGATCATTTACTTAACAGTCTTGGAAGACTCAATGGGGTGTGTACTTGGCCAACAAGACGAAACCAAAAGGAAGGAGTCTGCCATCTACTATTTGAGCAAGAAATTCACCGACTGTGAAACTCGGTACACGATGCTCGAGAAAACTTACTGCGCTTTGGCTTGGGCAGCCAAACGTCTGCGCCAGTACATTATTCGTCACACTACTTGGTTAATCTCTGAAATGGATCCAATCAAGTATGTATTTGAAAAACTGCTCTCACGGGAAGGATTGCCCATTGGAAGATGTTGCTATCAGAATATGACATAGAGTACCACGCTCAGAAAGCCATTAAGGGGAGTGTTTTAGCCGATCATTTGGCTCATCAACCGATTGACGATCAAGAATCAATCAGGTTTGACTTCCCAGACGAAGATGTCATGTATCTAAAAATGAAAGATTGAAATGAACCGCTGCCCAGTGAAGGGCCAGAACCAGATTCCCAATGGGGGCTTATTTTTGACGGAGCTGTCAATCATTACGGAAACGGAATTGGGGCAATTATCAAAACACCTCAGGGTATCCACATTCCTTTCACTGCCCGACTTACGTTCAAGTGCACAAACAACGAGGCCGAATACGAAGCTTGCATTATGGGTCTCGAGGAAGAGATTGATTTAAGGATCAAAAACTTGGACGTATATGGCGACTCAGCTTTGGTTGTCAATCAGATCAAAGGAGATTGGAACACATACCAATCAGGATTGATCCCTTATAAAGATTACACGAGAAGGTTGTTACCCTTCTTCAACAGAATCGAGTTTCATCATATCCCTCGTAATGAGAACCACATGGCTGACGCTTTAGCCACTCTCTCTTCCATGATTAGCGTAGGTCAATGGAACGACCTACCTAAGATCGACATAATGCGCCTTTAGCGGCCCGCTTTCATCTTCGCGATTGAAGCAGTCATAGACGACAAACCTTGGTATCACGATATCAAATGCTTCCTTCAGAAACAAGAGTATCCACATGGGGCGTCTAGAAAAGACAGGAAAACCCTCAGAAGACTAGCAGGCAGTTTCTTTCTAAGCGGTGATACACTTTATAAGCGGAATTTTGACATGGTCTTGCTCCGATGCGTAGACAGACCAGAGGCGGACATGCTGATAAAAGAAATTCATGAAGGATCCTTTGGCACTCATGCCAACGGACACACAATGGCGAGAGAAATTCTAAGAGCCGGGTACTATTGGTTGACAATGGAATCCGACTGCTACAAGTACATGAGGAAGTGTCACAAGTGTCAGATATACTCAGACAAAATCCATGTACCGCCAACGCATCTCAAAGTTCTTTCTTCCCCATGGCCTTTTTCCATATGGGGAATCGACATGATTGGCATGATTGAGCCCAAGCCTTCGAACGGACATTGGTTCATCCTAGTAGCCATTGATTACTTCACCAAGTGGGTCGAAGCAACATCATACGCTAATGTAACCCAACAAGTGGTGGTACGATTTATCAAAAACAATATCATCTGCCGTTATGGTGTTCCGGGCCAGATCATTACTGATAATGGTTCTAACTTGAACAATAAGATGATGGAGGAATTATGCGCTGAGTTCAAGATCGAACATCATAACTCATCTCCCTACCGACCCAAGATGAACGAAGCGGTAGAAGCGGCTAACAAGAACATCAAGAGGATTGTTCAAAAGATGGTTGTAACCTACAAAGATTGGCATGAGATGCTACCCTTTGCTCTTCACGGTTATCGTACATCTGTCCGTACTTCAACAGGGGCAACCCCTTTCTCTCTAGTATATGGCATGGAAGCAGTGCTCCCCATAGAGGTAGAGATCCCATCCATCCGGGTATTGATGGAAGCTAAGCTTACAGAGGCTGAATGGTGTCAAAGTCGACACGAAGAACTCAATCTGATTGAAGAAAAGAGAATAACGGCACTATGCCACGGTCAATTGTATCAACAGAGAATGAAGAGGGCGTTTGACAAAAAGGTCCGACCTCGCATCTTCAGGAAAGGAGATCTCGTGCTCAAGAAAATATAATCATTTCTCACTGATTCTCGGGGCAAGTGGACTCTGAATTATGATGGCCCCTATGTGGTCAAGAAAACTTTCTCAGGTGGCGCCTTGAGACTTGCAACCATGGACAGAGAGGAATTTGCCTACCCCACGAATGTTGATGTAGTCAAGAAATACTTCGCCTAAAAAAAATGTCTCGGTGGATTGAAAACCCGAAAGGGCGGTCCAGGCAAAAATTAGAGACATGATCGAAAAAAAATCATCCCGTTGGATTGGAAACCTCAAAGTACAATCCAGGCAAAAATTAGGGATAATGGCAAGTAACTATGTTCAACAAAGGGGCAAATCCTCAGCAGCAGTTAGGTCGTCCATCAGAAAACTCCAATCAAGGCCATCTTCGACAGAAGCTCAGGATATCCAGAATTCAAAGTTGGTAGAAGGATAGCGGTTGTCGTGTTTCAATGTAGCCCTTTTTCCTGTAAATTACCATTTCCTAACTTTGTAAATACTGTATGGAATCATGCGCTTGGCTGATTTCCATCCTATCAATAAAATTTGAGCCCTTGTGCTTTTGTTTATAATTCTCATTTGTTTTAAGCTTTATAGAACGACATTTTAACATGATCAACGGTTCTTGAAATGAAACAAAAATGAATTTACTTGTTAAAACTTTTTCTGCTTTTAAAAATAAAGATGGCAATTTCTTTTGACTATTGAGCATCGAAAGAACATTGCTCGCTACTCCAGAGATAAGCGAGCTTCAAAGTACAGAATCGAAGTACACCTTCTAAGCCAGTGCGCTTGAATGAAGGATCAGCTGTATCAGATGCGGCTTTCCCATCTGATACCCTCGGTCGAGTTCTCATCTCCTAAGCCTGACCAACGGTATTCCCCGCAGGGACTGTCTCTCCTAAGCAAGGCAGAATTGCTACTTTTGGATCAACGGTACGACTTCGCCCCGCGATGGCCGAGTATCCCGTCATGTTCATCTTTTAGTCTGTATGTCGCGTCAGTTTTGTCAGCATATACATACATACATCATGCATTCTATTTGCATTCTCATTCATATTGCATCACTATCACTCCAGTCGGTCTTATCCCTAGTGATAGCTGTCTTCTCAGTCGAGTTGTCAGTTCTTTCCTCGATTAGGAAATGTTGCGTCTGAACAATCTCTCTCCTCCAGTTTATTTCTAGATCAGAATTGGCCCTTGACCATTTTGATAACTTGAACCTCTGAAAGACCAGAGAACCTTCAACCGATGTCACTCTTCGCCATTGAAGATGATATTTACGCTTTCCCGGATTAAGGAAAATCCCCAGAGAAAGCCTCTTAATCAGAGATCCGGCGGTATGGCGACTTTTCTCTGAAAAACCACTGATGAAAAGGTCATCGGCACCTCAAAATTGGATCCCATCATATGGCATTTTTCCGGGAAGACCCCGAGAAAAGTATGATGTAAGACCCCAAGCGGAAGCAGTCTCTCAAGAAACTCGCTTTCCCCAGTAGAAACAAATGGCGTCTCCAATTGAGAAGTTTGTACACCTCTACAACTCAGACGATTGGGTTCCCCAGCAAGTCTGACATCATTCTTTTTCCCATCAAATGGCATCTCCCCAGGAAAATTCGGCGAGAAGTTTGAGAAAAACCGCTACACGTAGCGTCCCTTGTCAATAAGGTTTATTGACAAAAGAAACTTAGACCAGTTCATTGGTAAGAAACCAAGAACGAGGGGAAGTTTATTTCAGAAACATAGACCAGTTCCTTGGTAGGAAACCAGGATCGAGGGGAAGTTTATTTCAGAAACTAAGACCGGTTCCTCGGTAGGAAACCAGGATCGAGGGGAAGTTTATTTCAGAAACTAAGACCAGTTCCTCGGTAGGAAACCAAGATCGAGGGGAAGTTTATTTCAGAAACTGAGACCAGTTCCTTGGCTGAGGACCAGGATCGAGGGGAAGTTTCAACCTTTTCTAAGCGTCATTGCTTAGCAAAAGAAGATGAGTGCGTAAGCTACCATTCATAACCACCATCAAAATTTCGGGTATTCTGATATTTAATCCTCTTGCACCCCGAATGCCCGAACACCTTCGTCATTCGCACCTTCGGGTCCAAGAATATTAAATAGGGGCATCTGTCATACCCCAAATTTTGACCACTAAAAATTCCCATCATTGTGCAAATCATGATCACAATATGGGTGCATTATTATGCTTCATCAGTCTCCCCGGAGATGGGTGAACATCCACTACAATCAAACTTAGGGTTTCAAGCCCTCTCAGAGTTCTTAGACAAAGGACCAATCAAGAATTGACATGATCTTCAAGTTGTCTAAACTTCTCAAACATCCACAATGGATCAAGAGGACTCCCACATCAAGGATTAAGCATAAGGTTGCTCCCTTCTAGGTGGATCAAGCCTCAAGATCATCAGTGTCACCAAATTAGGGTTTTGGTCGACCAGGGCCTCCAAATGAAAATTTTCCTCTGGGCATGAGCCAATGCTTCAAAGCATATCCTAAGATACTCCATGGAACCTCATGGACCCAAGTATCAAGTCAATTTGACCTCAGGGGATCCATATATCAAAAATCAGGAATTAGGGTTTCTTGACCTAATTCACCCCTAAGTTGACTTTTGGGACAAATCATGGGCCAAGGCCTCAAGAGAGGATTTGAGGGTCTCTAATACACTGATCGCTTATTTAGTGTGCCTAAATAAATCTAACTGCAAGTATACAGTCGTATCGCGTAGTTTTAAAAGATTATCGATCCCACATAGACTAAAAATCGAACGCACCGTTATCTATCGTTACTATGTTTATCTAAGGCTAATCAGAATTGGTTTTTGAGTTCAAACTGGAAATTAAAGAGAAATTAAAATTCGGGAATACTAGTTATGAATAAGATATCGGTATATAATTCAGTAAACCTACGTGGAATTAATTAAACCTAAGCGTATAAAGAGTTATCACCCTATGCATTTGTACGAAAAACCAGTTTAAAAGCCCTCACCTAACACTCCCATGGTTATTGCTTCGGAATATACTCTTAAGTCAATATGTCTGCTCTCGCTAGCCCATATGAGGTTAAAAATACTTTTTGAAAACTAATAAGACCTAATTAACTTTAAAGCGCTTCCACTGTTTTTAAAACTAATGCCCGATTTCAGCTATCCGGGTAAAGCCTCACACTCCCGTGGTCTTTACCTTAACCTTTGTTACCTTTTTACTCTCGTAATAAAAGTTGGGTTTAAAATTAAGAAATCGAAGCCAGCAGAAGAGTTAATTATTGATTTTAGCTTAGAGTTATTTAATCCATTTGGTTACTTCATTACATACCGATAAGATCGGTTTAGCTTGACATAATTACGAACTTAAACATAAAAACGGAAAAACAATTAATCAAAGACACAATTAAAAGAAAATAAACGATACTATAAATTGAATAATGGAAACCTGGTAAATGCAGTAGCAGCAATCCCTCCACAGACTGGTAGGTTCTTGCTTGGATAGAATTAAAATAGCAAATGATGAAGGCAATGAAACAATCTAAATCTAAAGTGTAATAGTTCCTCAATATGAGAAACTATTACTTTGTTCGGTAATGGGTGACAAGGAAAGGTAAATGTAAACAAAACAAGACAAAAACTCTGAATAAAATTTGGCAGCAAGACGGTACTTCAGAATGCAGAAAATAGGTTACCCCCCTTTGTTCTTCGAAATCTCTCATATTTATAGACTGAGCTGAGGTAGTGGTTGGAGAAAATGTAGGCACTTCTCTTTGACAGTTATGTGACTTTGGAACCTAAATTTCTTCGGAGGAAATGTGAACGTGCAAAAAATGATTCTCTGAAACTTCGTAATCACGTTTCTGCTCAACGTATTAAACTGTTCTGAACGCATGATGATTGTGAAGCATTGTGACGGTCGTGATGAAATTTGTATCTGCCACGGTCGTGGTGGAACCGTGACGATCGTCACATCAGCAGAATTTGGATTCTGCTATTTTTCTTCACTTTCCTGCTTTTTTCTTGCATGTTTTGCTTCTTTTCTACACTTTGCATACTTTTGACTTGGAAATGGAATTACCTGCAAAAACACTTAAATACTCTCGAGAAAATCGGATATTAGACGAAAACGGAATAAGAAAATAACATAAATCAAAGTAAAAACATGATATATTTTCGTGTTATCAAACTCTCCCACACTTGAATCTTTGCTTGTCCTCAAGCAATCAATCCGTTAAATCGGACAAATTTCATCAAATGCACATACCTGGTATACCAATGGATTTGAAAAAGAGTTTCTTATTAGTAAGACAGGTACTAGTATAAAAGACTAAGGATATAATAATGACACAAAGCAACAAGCTTGTCATAGACCTCTCTTTTGTACAATCCAGTTTCGATCATTCTATTATAGTTTAACCAAAAGTTTTCGTGTCTATTTCACCCGGTTTCATTCTAACGCAATCACATTAAGCCCTTGGCCTTATTCGCGCACGTAGTGGAGTAACCGGTTAGTGACTTTGATCCCTTTTTCTCACGGGGCCTGATACATAAGTGTGGTAACCCTTTAGGTATCGTGTTCGTAGATTACGGGGGATCGAACAGTAGTTCGCCCTACCAAGTTCAGAATCAGGTACCTCTGAACCAATCGACAACGGATTTTCTTTCTTTTCTTTTAAATTTTCACAACTGTGAGAGTTGTTGCATATTCTATTTTTCTCGGCATATAGATAAGAAAGATGTTTCTTTTCATGATTGGGCATCAAACACTTATATTCATCGGCTCCCCACGTGGTTTGTGATTTAGACGATGCTGACTGCTAATATAAACTATTAGGGGTTACTTTAGGACTGAACTCAAGGTATCGTATAATAAGTATTTAAACTGATATCGCATACGCAAGAGGTCTAAGGTGTCAAGACGGTATCGATCTCGTTAGCACTTTCCCAACTTCCTAACATAATTTAAAGCTTGGTATGTCACGATGTGCATTAATCGTAAATTTTTTTTCGTTATGGCAGAATAAAATGGGGAAATCGGATACTTAACGAAAATACTCATAAATTAACTTTGATAAGGAAAAAAAAGGAAAATACAAGAAAGGGAAATAAAACGGAAATAGACTGACTCTCCCACACTATATCGGACATTGTCCTCAATGTTGCGATATAAAGGGGATTAACAAGAAAAACTAAAAAGAAAAATAAAATAAAATCAAGGTGGACCACGTCCTCTGCCTCTGGAGCGTCCTCTTCCATGCTGTGCTACGTGATCAGGAATGCCCATGTGATGGATGTAGTCATGTAAGTTTTGTACTCATAAGGTCAATGCATCCATTCCTTCTATCACACCATCAAACCTCTGCCCTTGGTTCGCTTGGCCTTCTTGAATTTGGCGCATCAGCGCCATTACTTCATTATGTTGCGTCTGTTACTGTTGGTTTTGAAGCCAAAAAGCCCTTAAGATTTCTTCATTAGTAACAGGGTCTTGTTCGGGGCGGCGACGACGTCTTGAGGTCGAAGGTGCATCATCAGCAGGTGGTGGTTGTTTTTCTGGGGCGTTATCCATCTCTTGCTCCATATCATCAACAGGTCCATGATCATGATCATCTGGTGCAGCCGCATTTTGCTCAGGAGCATTCAAATTAAATAACCGGTTGTGCATTTTGTAATGCCCCAGTTTTAGTTATTTTTATTTAATTGAGTCGTTTTGATTATTTTATTATTATATTATTTTAGTTCTGACTTTTATTCGAAAATATGTTATTTTTCATCGAGATTATATTTTATCGCGTTTTAGGATCGTTTGCGAGATATTTGAGTGTAAGGGTATTTTGGTCATTTCACTTTAATTTCCTTAATTTAGAAATATAAGAGAAAAGAAAAGAGAGAAAATAGTAAGGAAGAGAAGAAAAAGAGAAAGAAAGAAAAGAGAAGAGAAAAGAAGAAAAGGGAGAAAAAACTTGGAAAAGAAGAAATTGATCAACCGACTTTCTAAAACAGGATTTAATCGGGTAAGGGTGCGAAACTCGATTATCTTATCATTGTGTATGATTATGTATGTGTGTATTGGATTGTTTGTTGTGTTTTCATAGTTTTCGATTCTAGGTCGATAGAGAGAAATCGATGTTTTCACGGTTGGAAATCGATGTAAATGCTGTAGAATACTTGTTACCATGATTATACTATGTTCTGATTGTTCTATGTTGGTTTGGAAATGTTTTGGTTGAGAAAATATCATTTTGGGTTATGTAACAGCGCTGCTGGGAATTCTGGTATTCGCAGGTTCGCACTGCGAATCCCCTTGCAAAGGGGAAAGTGAGCATTCGCTGGCTATTCGCACTGCGAAGGTGTGGGCGAGCATTCGCCAGAGGTTTGCACTGCGAACTTTGGGTTATTTTGTGTTGTTTGCTCTCTGACTTGGTTCGCTGGGGAACTCGCACTGCGAAGTGTGTAGCGAAGGTTCGCTGGATGGTTTGCACTGCGAACGTTGGGAATTTTCTAGGCTATTTTCAGTTCTGACTTGGTTCGCTGGGACATTCGCACTGCGAATGAAGTAGCGAAGGATTCGCTAGGAGCTTCGCAATGCGAATGTGACAGTTTTTCCCAATTTGTTTTCTTTATAACTTTTGAACCGTAAGTTGGTTTGAGGCGTGATTTGGTGCGTTGGAAAGCTTTTGGCATGTTCTTTCTTATATTAATGGTTTCATGATTGTTAGCCGATTTAATTATGTCGAGAATTTGGAATGTGTTATTGTTGGCTTTTATTGTTTTAATGATGTGCATTTGACGTGTTATTATGCAATATGCGTGTGATGTGTATTGTATGACTGGTGTGATGTTATGTGATGTGAATGTATGTGTTTGGATGGTGTAATGAGGGTTTGTGGCCGAATGGCAAATAAATGCATTGTTTTGGGCTTGAATTGCAAAGCATGATTTTTGTGGATTGAGATGGTTGCATATATGTGTGCATTTGAATGTCATGAGTCATTGTATGCCAAGCATCTTGATATGCATTCTTGTGATGTTGTGTGCCCTAGTGGGTGTGAGCAACGAATTGGTTCCAGAGGGAATCCGCTATAACATCGTGCACCTTAAAAATAAGAGGACTTAAAGTGATCAGATGGGATCGTGCGCCTTAAAAATAAGAGGACTTAAAGCGATGATTATAGACGATCATGCGCCTTATACAAAGAGGAATTAAAGCGATCGGATCGTGCGCCTTATACAAAGAGGACTTAAAGCGATCCATAAACGTCGTGCGCCTTATACCAAGAGGACTTAAAGCGACAGGGAACATCGTATGCCCGACGGGGAGTTACACTAAGTAACGAGCGATGGTTCCAATAGTACCTGAGTGAACTGGTGTTGAGAAATGATGGATGGATGGTACCTCATGTGCATTTGCATAGAGTCGTTGTGTCGGTCTCTTTGCATTTGCATGAATCATGAATGGTGTGATTGTGTGTGGAATTGTGATTGAGATTGATGAGTTGATTTATGAATATACGTGTTGGTGATAATTGATTTGTGTATGATGGCTATGCTTTTATGACTGATATGTGAGAAAATTCATTGTGTGGGTTTGTAATTGGATTATGGCGTATAATGTGGTGAGAATATTATGTTTGTGTAATTGTGTGTTATTATATAATTATATGCAATTATATTATGATTATGTTTCTCACCCTTCTGATGTTTTTAATGCTCTATGAGGCATTGCAGATTAGATGCTGGAGGTCTTTTTGTGAAGCTTAGGTCTTCATTCTTTTGTCGGTCGGCTCTGATATGTAGCACCGGGTAATCGGGGTGATCGAGTGTGATTATTTTGTATTATGTATATGTATCTTTTGGATTGTATATGTATGATATTGGATATGGCAGGCAAACTTTATATATATATATATATATACATGAGATTCTGTTACGGATCTTCCGCTTTTATTCTGTAATTGAATTGTGGGTTGTAGGAACTCAGTTCCTTTGTTATCGCTTTAATAGCTTGGGGGTAATAGATTGGGGGTGTTACATTAAGTTGTATCAGAGCATGTCCGTGTCAGTTGTGTCAGTCCTTGTTGGTCTTTGTGGTTCGGTGAGCTGTTTGTTTAACCATAGTTGCTGTTATTGGAAATGAACAGAATATGGCTGGTAGGAATGACGCTACTTTAGCTGTTGCGATGCAAGCTATGGCTCGGGCTGTGCACGGTGCACCTAATGCGGCATTTAATGATGAGTTCAGGAAGAACAAACCGCCTATCTTTAAAGGAAGATATGATCCTGATGGTGCGCAGATTTGGCTGAAAGAGATTGAAAGAATTTTCTGAGTGATGGATTGTGACGAGGATCAGAAGGTGAGACTGGGTACTCACATGTTACGGGAAGAAGCTGATGATTGGTGGGTTAGTACTCGTCATGTGTTGGAAGCTGCAGAGGAGGAGATTACTTGGACTGTGTTTAGCATTGAGTTTCTGAGGAAGTATTTTCCTGAAGATGTAAGAGGAAAGAAGGAAACTGAGTTCTTGGAATTAAAACAAGGTAGTATGTCTGTTGTTGATTATACTGCTAAGTTTGTGGAGCTTGTGCAGTTTTATCCACGTTATACTGAAGCGACTGTGGAATTTTCTAAGTGTGTGAAGTATGAGAACGGATTGCGTCCTGAGATAAAGCAGGCAATCGGTTACCAAAGGATTCAAAGGTTTTCAGATTTGGTGGATTGTTGTAGGATTTATGAGGAGGATAGTAAAGCTCGTTCTACTCATTATAAGAGTGTGACCAAGAGTAAAGGGAAGCAACAGTTCCGTGGTGGTCCGTATGTAACACCAGCTGATAAAGGTAAACAAAGGGGTACTTTTGATCGAAGGCCGAGTGAAGGAGGTATGTCTAATTCTCTAAGATGTTTTGGGTGTGGTGAATTAGGACATCGTCAGTTCGAATGTAAGAAGGGTACGAAGAAGTGTTCTAATTGTGGAGGTTTTGGACATGTCGCAGTTGAGTGCAAAAGGAAGAATGTGGTGAAGTGTTTCAACTGTGGTGAACCTGGTCATATTAGTACAAAGTGTCCGAAACCGAAGCAAGCACCAGGTGGTGGGAAAGTTTTTGCCTTGGCGGGAACTCAGACTTCAAGTGCAGACCGTCTGATCAGAGGTACTTGTTTTATTAATAGTACGCCTTTAGTTGCTATTATTGATACTGGAGCGACTCATTTGTTTTTTCGTCTGAGTGTGCGAAGCGTGTGAATCTTGTGTTGTCTTTGATGGGCGAGGAGATGGTTATTGATACTCCAGCAATGGGGTCAGTAACTACTTCTTTGGTTTGTTTAAGTTGTCCTTTGACCATTTATGGTAAAGACTTTGAGATGGATTTGGTGTGTTTGCCGTTGGAGGGTTTAGATGTGGTTTTGGGAATGAATTGGTTACAATTCAATCGGGTTCATATTGATTGTTATCATAAGCTGGTAAGATTTCCTTCTCTTGAGGAAGATGAAGACTCAAGTTTCTTATCTACCAAAGAGTTGAAGAAACTTTTGGAGGATAAAGCTCAGTTGTTTGGATTGTTTGCATCGTTGACTGTGGATAGTCAAGTTTCACTCGATGTGTTTCCTATTGTGTGTGATTTTCCGGAAGTGTTTCCTGAGGATATTTCAAATGTGCCGCCAGAGAGAGAGGTGGAGTTTTCTATAGATCTAGTTCCTGGTACTAGACCTGTATTGATGGCACCTTATCGAATGTTGGCATCTGAGTTGGTTGAGTTAAAGAAGTAATTAAATGAATTGTTGGAGAAGAGGTTTGTGAGACCAAGTGTGTCGCCTTGGGGTGCTCCAGTTTTATTGGTGAAAAAGAAAGATGGAAGTATGCGATTGTGTATTGATTATCGCCAGTTGAATAAGGTGACGATTAAGAATAAGTATCCTCTTCCAAGGATTGATGATCTGATGGATCAGTTGGTAGGTGCGTGTGTGTTTAGTAAGATTGATTTGAAATCGGGGTATCATCAGATAAGGGTGAAAGAGGATGATATTCAGAAGACGGCTTTTAGGACACGATACGGTCATTATGAATATTTTGTGATGCCGTTTGGGGTTTCTAATGCTCCAGGTGTGTTCATGGAATACATGAATAGTATTTTTCACGAGCATTTGGATCAATTTGTTGTTGTGTTTATTGATGATATCTTAATTTATTCTAAGTCTCGGGAGGAGCACGCGGAGCATTTGCGTATTGTTTTGCAGGTTTTGAAGGAAAGGAGACTTTTTGCCAAACTGTCCAAGTGTGAATTCTGGTTGTCATAAGTGACTTTTCTTGGACACGTGATTTCAGGTAATGGTATTGCTGTGGATCCATCTAAAGTAGATGCAGTTCTACAATGGGAGGCTCCGAGATCCGTTAATGAAATTCGAAGCTTTTTGGGATTAGCCGGATATTATCGAAGGTTTATTGAAGGTTTTTCTAAGCTAGCACTTCCTTTGACCCAGTTGACTTGTAAAAGGCAAGCGTTCATTTGGGATATTCGGTGTGAGGAAAGTTTTAGTGGGCTGAAGAGAAGATTGACTACAGCTCCGATTTTGATTTTACCGGATCCTAATGAACTGTTTGTGGTGTATTATGATGCGTCTTTGATTGGTCTAGGTGGTGTGTTGATGCAAGAAGGTAAGGTGGTGGCTTATGCTTCGAGGCAATTGAGGGTTCATGAGAAAAATTATCCTACTCATGATCTTGAGTTAGCGGCTGTGGTTTTTGTGTTGAAGATTTGGAGGCATTATCTCTACGGTGCAAGATTCGAAGTCTTTAGTGATCATAAAAGTTTGAAATACTTGTTTGATCAGAAAGAGTTGAATATGAGGCAACTTAGATGGTTGGAGTTTTTGAAGGACTACGACTTTGGCTTGAATTACCATCTGGGTAAAGCTAATGTGGTAGCCGATGCGTTGAGTCGGAAATCATTGCATATGTCCGCTTTAATGGTTAAAGAGTGGGAACTTTTGGAATCGTTTAGAGATTTGAGTTTGGTATGTGAAGTGACGTCGGATAGCGTGAGGCTTGGAATGTTGAAGGTTACTAATGATTTTCTGCTGACGGTTAGCGAGAAACAGAGGATGGACGTGAAATTTGTGGATTTGATGACGGTTGGAGAGAAAGGTGAAAATGAGGACTTTAAAGTGGATGATAAAGGTGTTTTGAGGTTCCGAGGTAGAATTTGTATTCCTGATGATGTGGAGTTGAAAAGGATGATTTTGGAGGAAGGACACCGGAGTAATCTGAGTATACATCCGGGAGCTAATAAGATGTACCAAGATTTGAAGAAGATTTTATGGTGGTCTGGATTGAAGAGAGATGTGGCTCAATTTGTGTATGCGTGTTTGACTTGTCAGAAATCGAAGGTAGAACATCTGAGGCCTAGTGGTTTGTTGCAACCGTTGGATATTCCTGAGTGGAAATGGGACATCATTTCTATGGATTTTGTGACAGGGTTGCCGAATACTCAGCGAGGGCATAATGCTATTTGGGTGGTTGTAGATAGGCTGACTAAATCGGCTCATTTCATTCCGATTGACATCAGTTTTTCTTTGGAGAGGTTGGCTGAGATTTACATCAGTGTGATTGTGAAGATGCATGGTGTTCCGTTAAGTATTGTTTCTGATCGAGATCCAAGGTTTACCTCGAGATTTTGGGAAAGTCTACAAAAGGCTTTGGTTCTAAATTGAGATTGAGTTTGGCTTATCATCCGCAGACAGATGGGCAGACCGAGAGAACGATTCAGTCGTTGGAAGATTTGTTGAGGGCTTGTGTTCTTGAACAAGGTGGTGCGTGGGATAATTATCTTGCGTTGATTGAATTCACGTATAACAACAGTTTCCATTCAAGTATTGGAATGGCACCGTTTGAAGCGTTGTATGGACGAAGATGTCGAACACCGTTGTGTTGGCACGAATCTGGTGAGAGTGCGGTGGTTGGACCGGAGTTGGTGCAACAGACTATGGAAAAAGTGAAGCTTATTCGCGAGAAAATGAAGGCTTCTCAGAGTAGGCAAAAGAGTTATCATGATCGAAGAAGGAAAGATCTTGAGTTTTAAGAAGGCGATCATGTATTTTTGAGAGTTACGCCAGTAACTGGTGTTGGTCGTGCATTGAAATCGAAGAAGCTTACTTCTCGGTTTATTGGTCTTTACCAGATATCCGCGAGAGTTGGTGTTGTGGCTTATAGGGTGGCGTTGCCGTCGAATCTGTCGAATTTTCATGATGTGTTCCATGTTTCACAGCTTCGGAAGTATGTTCCGGATCCGTCGCATGTGATTCCGATGGATGAAGTTGAGGTAAGGGAGAACCTTACGGTTGAGGCATTACCCGTTAGGATTTTGGATCGCGAGGTGAAGCGGTTGAGGGGCAAGGATATTGCACTTGTGAAGGTAGCATGGAGAGGCACTGCTGAGGGCAATTTGACTTGGGAGTTGGAGAGTCGGATGCGGGAGTCGTATCCAGAGTTGTTCGTCTCAGGTATTATTTTCGAGGACAAAAATTTCTAAGTGGGGGAGAGTTGTAACGCCCCAGTTTTAGTTATTTTTATTTAATTGAGTCGTTTTGATTATTTTATTATTATATTATTTTAGTTTTGACTTTTATTCGAAAATATGTTATTTTTCATCGAGATTATATTTTATCGCGTTTTGGGATCGTTTGCGAGATATTTGAGTGTAAGGGTATTTTGGTCATTTCACTTTATTTTCCTTAAGTTAGAAATATAAGAGAAAAGAAAAGAGAGAAAATAGTAAGGAAGAGAAGAAAAAGAGAAAGAAAGAAAAGAGAAGAGAAAAGAAGAAAAGGGAGAAAAAACTTGGAAAAGAAGAAATCGATCAACCGACTTTCTAAAACACGATTTAATCGGGTAAGGGTGCGAAACTCGGTTATCTTATCATTGTGTATGATTATGTATGTGTGTATTGGATTGTTTGTTGTGTTTTCATAGTTTTTGATTCTAGGTCGATAGAGAGAAATCGATGTTTTCACGGTTGGAAATCGATGTAAATGCGGTAGAATACTTGTTACCATGATTAGACTATGTTTTGATTGTTCTCTGTTGGTTTGGAAATGTTTTGGTTGAGAAAATATCATTTTGGGTTATGTAACAGCGCTGCTGGGAATTCTGGTATTCGCAGGTTCGCACTGCGAATCCCCTAGCGAAGGGGAAAGCGAGCATTCGCTGGTTATTCGCACTGCGAAGGTGTGGGCGAGCATTCGCCAGTGGTTCGCACTGCGAACTTTGGGTTATTTTGTGTTGTTTGCTCTCTGACTTGGTTTGCTAGGGAACTCGCACTGCGAAGTGTGTAGCGAAGGTTCGCTGGATGGTTCGCACTGCGAACGTTGGGAATTTTCTAGGCTATTTTCAGTTCTGACTTGGTTCGCTGGGACATTCGCACTGCGAATGAAGTAGAGAAGGATTCGCTAGGAGCTTCGCAATGCGAATGTGGCAGTTTTTCCCAATTTGTTTTCTTTATAACTTTTGAACCGTAAGTTGGTTTGAGGCGTGATTTGGTGCGTTGGAAATCTTTTGGCATGTTCTTTCTTATATTAATGGTTTCATGATTGTTAGCCAATTTAATTATGTCGAGAATTTGGAATGTGTTATTGTTGGCTTTTATTGTTTTAATGATGTGCATTTGACGTGTTATTATGCAATATGCGTGTGATATATACTGTATGACTGATGTGATGTTATGTGATGTGAATGTATGTGTTTGGATGGTGTAATGAGGGTTTGTGGCCGAATGGCAAATAAATGCATTGTTTTGGGCTTGAATTGCAAAGCATGCTTTTTGTGGATTGAGATGGTTGCATATATGTGTGCATTTGAATGTCATGAGTCATTGTATGCTAAGCATCATGATATGCATTCTTGTGATGTTGTGTGCCCTAGTGGGTGTGAGCAACGAATTGGTTCCAGAGGGAATCCGCTATAACATCGTGCGCCTTAAAAATAAGAGGACTTAAAGCGATCGGATGGGATCGTGCGCCTTAAAAATAAGAGGACTTAAAGCGATGATTATAGACGATCGTGCGCCTTATACAAAGAGGACTTAAAGCGATCGAATCGTGCGCCTTATTCAAAGAGGACTTAAAGCGATCCATAAACGTCGTGCGCCTTATACCAAGAGGACTTAAAGCGACAGGGAACATCGTATGCCCGTCGGGGAGTTACACTAAGTAACGAGCGATGGTTCCAATAGTTCCTGAGTGAACTGGTGTTGAGAAATGATGGATGGATGGTACCTCATGTGCATTTGCATAGAGTCATTGTTTCGGCCTCTTTGCATTTGCATGAATCATGAATGGTGTGATTGTGTGTGGAATTGTGAATGAGATTGATGAGTTGATTTATGAATATACGTGTTGGTGATAATTGATTTGTGTATGATGGCTATGCTTTTATGACCGATATGTGAGAAAATTCATTGTGTGGGTTTGTAATTGGATTATGGCGTATAATGTGGTGAGAATATTATGTTTGTGTAATTGAGTGTTATTATATAATTATATGCAATTATATCATGATTGTGTTTCTCACCCTTCTGCTGTTTTTAATGCTCTATGAGGCATTGCAGATTAGATGCTGGAGGTCTTTTTGTGAAGCTTAGGTCTTCATTCTTTTGTCGGTCGGCTCTGATATGTAGCACCGGGTAGTCGGGGTGATCGAGTGTGATTATTTTGTATTATGTATATGTATCTTTTGGATTGTATATGTATGATATTGGATATGGCAGGCAAACTTTATATATATATCTTTTGGATTGTATATGTATGATATTGTAGGAACTCAGTTCCTTTGTTTAGTGCTACCTGAATTGTTGCATATCTACATGATCAGGTTGTTGTATGTTTGTTTCAAATTGATGTGACCCCTCGATCTATGCCGTGAATTTTAATTATACTCTGATTAATTGTTATCGCTTTAATAGCTTGGGGGTAATAGATTGGGGGTGTTACACATTTCCCGAGGATTAATGCGGTCTCTGCAAGGCATAATGATACTTCTTACGGTTTTGGCGCGGACCATAGGATGGTATTTCCCATCTCGTCGTAACTTGATGAGCTGAGAGTTTCGGCAATAGTGTATATCAAGGAACACCGGAGGCATAAAGGGTAATCTGGTAAGCTCATTTTCCAAATTTAATTTGAGAGCAATAGAGGTGACAATCCCTCCAAAATAGAAAGGTTTGGAACCTCTAGCACAGTTTGCTTGTATGTGTGCTAGAAAAAATGGTGCGGCGTTGATCGGCTCTGGGTGAAACATACAATGGAGGAAAAATAGTTCCTTTGAGTTTACCTTGTGGTTGCTATCCCGTGCAAAAATAGTGCTTCCTATTGCGCGGTGAACATATCTGATGGCTGGGTTGTGGATATAAGTTGCGTTTAGGCTATCCCAGCTATCTACTGTTGTTCCTGTCAACCGATTCCATAATTGAAATGCTGCTTGAAAGAAATTCTCCTGTGGCACCTGACAATGAACATTCTCGCCATGGTTGAAACCAAGCATATCGGCGAGTTGATTTTGGCCGATTTTATACTCAGTACCAAACATGCGGAACGTGGCTACGCCGGTGAGTTGGTTCGTTTCGCCAGAAGGTGTTACGTATGTGAACGAACTTAGAAACTCGAGCGTCAGGGCTTCGTAAGTAGGCCGGCTCTGAGTATAGAGCTGCCATAGACCGGTGGTTTGTAGCAAATCTCTTACTCCTTCAAGCATTCCGAGTTCTTCTAGACATGCAACGTCTACGTAGCGAGTTGGTTGTACGGAACGTCGGTAGTAATCGATGTACCTAGCCCTTTGACGCTCTCCTGCTTCTCCATCTCTGAAGTTCAATGTTGATAGGTCCAGAATTTTTCGTGCCATTGGTGGGTCACAGAGAAATTAGGAAAGAAAATGGGTTGTGGAGAACGAGGGTTTGTGAAAAGAAATGGTACACGGTATAAATATATAGTGAATGGGGAAAACGAGTGGTAAAGGAAAATGTTGAATTAGGTTAAATGCGTAGTGGTGGGGCGGTTATGGAATGGGAAAAGAAAGTGGGACGGCTGTGTTTTGAATTGAGGGAAAGAAGAGGAAGACGAAGGATACAGTTCTATTTTAACACAGAACGTGTTCCAAACCCGCGTGACGGTCGTCACGGGGCCTGTCACGATCGTGACAGTCGCAAATTCTGGGGAATTAAGCAGTTTTTGTCAGCAAGCATTCCATACATAAAATTTTCATAACAGGCAATGGTTAGCACAGAGAAACAACATTATAATGCATATTGAGAGATAAATAACATGACAACATGAATTAAAAACAGAATAAAAAGTATGACAGGAATAAAATTGAAACCATAAAGATCAAAATTTAGCAGTAAATTAAATCATCCATTAAAACCAAAGAGGTGCTAGCAAATGCTAGCATTGTATCAATACTGAATGTAAATCAATTTATTCCCGACATAAAAAAATGAAAAAGTGAAATAAAGTAAAATGTTTCTGAAGTAAATGCATTAAAACTTGAAAAAGAGGTGCTTCGTAAATCTAGCCAAGGCGTTTCTTCAAAGATGCGATGGCTTGATTTATATGATCAAATTGTTCAACGGTCAAATCCATGAGTCCAACAATGTTTTGTCGCATTGTGTTTAGCTCATCCTTTACTGAAGTGATTTCTTTATGACACTCATCCATAGTCTTTAGAATAGAATTCAGATTAGCAGCATAGTTAGTGGCATCAACTTTAGGAATGTCAATGTCTTCTTGGAATTCCATATAATCAAGATCATGATAATGAGGGGGTGTTTTCGGGTCGATCTCAGGTTCAAGAAAGGTTTCTTCCGGTTCAGGCACGGGTTCATCAAGGCCATACAGCCAATTATGTTGATTGTGCACACTTATGCGTTCATGATTTGGAAGTGTAAAGTGTGGTACGACAACGTTGTTAATCAGAAGCTAAAAATGGTTCGGAACTTGGTTCCTAATCATAGCCCTATTGAAACAAAAAGTGATATTCATGGGTCTATATTCTCCAAAGGGGTTAATCTTAGAAAGTCGGGTTCTGAATCCCATAGCATCAGCTACTTTTGTAACTAGGCCACCTATCAGAATTGGACTGTTATCATTATTAATGAGTTTGCAAAAGTTGTTCAACATAAAAGTGAGTCCATTGACCTCTCTAGACTGAGAAGCATAAAACATGATGAAAAGCCCATCCCTCGAAACAGTGTTATCATTCTCAGGTTTACCAAATAAAGTATAGGCCAGGATTATATGAAAGTAACGGAAAGCGGGGTTATGTATTTCTGTTGAAAGCATAGGGTCCATGTCAAAATCAGGTTTCCCTGAAATTCTACCCCAAAAATCACTCAGCTCTCCAACCAACATTAAGTCCTCTTGAACCACAGAGAAAACATTAGGTCCTTCAGGAAATCTTAAAAGATCCGACAGTTCCTTTATGGTGAACTGGCAGCTGTATCCAAATAGTCTAAAGGTAATTCTTCCCCTGGTAAAACCTTTTCCACAGTAAGGGTTATAGCTTAAAGAGCTCAGGAATTCTAAAGTCAACCTACGGTAGCATTTATGTTTCTTGTTGGCAAAACCCTCCCAACCTAATTGGTTAAACAGGAAGTCTACGCTCTCACCTACACCTAAGGCGGTCATGGTGGGTCTGTGGGCAAATTTTGTCAAGGCAAATGGTCTAAGAGACAAAGCCTCATAGCGATGCCACTGAGCTGCATCTTTGAATTCTACTAACAAGTTATCCTCGTTTGCCATTAATTAGTACTTTTTGCAAAAAATGTAAGCAGAAGAGGAGAACAGAAAGAGTAGAGAGACTTTATAATCCTGTAGTTTTTCAATTTTAAGATCAGCACAACATTTTCAAATTAAATTTAAAATGATATAAATGAAACTAAAAATTTGCAAAATAAAACATAGGAAACGTAAAGAAATAACAAATATAAAGCAAGAAAAACAAAAATCATGGGTTGCCTCCCATTAAGCGCTGTTTTTAACGTCGAAAGCCTGATGAATTCAATTAGATGCTTAGTTAGGGGGTTCGGTGGGCAACTCTAAAAGTCTTAGGAATTTCAAATAATCTCTATTTTCAATGCTGTGATAGTGTTTTAGACGTTGTCCATTAACTAAAAATGGATTACTATTCCTCCCCTTTATTTCTATCGCTCCACTTTGTAGAATTTTTGTAATCTCAAAAGGACCGGACCATCTAGACCTTAATTTCCCAGGAAAGAGTTTTAATCTTGAGTTAAATAGGAGTACAACGTCTCCCACACTAAATTCTTTTCTAGATAAGCGCTTATCGTGCCATTTTTTAGTTCGTTCTTTATATATTTTAGCATTTTCGTAAGCGTCTAATCTTAACTCTTCTAGTTTATGCAGATCTAGGATACGTTTTTCACCTGCGGAATCATACCTTAAGTTCAATGTTTTAATAACTCGATAGGCTTTATGTTCTAATTCCACTGGTAGATGGCAAGATTTACCATAGACCAGCTTGAAAGGTGTAGTTCCGATTGGTGTTTTGTAGGCCGTCCTATATGCCCATAAAGCTTCGTTGAGTTTAGATGACCAATCTTTCCTAGAGGTGGCTACAGTCTTTTCTATAATTTGTTTTATTTCTCTATTCGAGACCTCAACCTGTCAACTTGTTTGTGGATGATATGGTGTTGCTACGCGGTGTCTTACCCCATACTTTGATAGTAATTTGTCAAATATTTTTGATATGAAATGGGAGCCACCGTCACTTATGACAAGTCTCGGCACACCAAATCTGGGAAAAATTGTGTTTTTGAAAAGCTTTATGACTACTCGTGCGTCATTTGTAGGAGAAGCTATTGCCTCAATCCATTTTGAAACATATTCGATAGCTACGAGTATATATTGGTTTCCAAAGGATGATGGGAAAGGTCCCATAGAATCAATCCCCCATACGTCAAATACTTCTACTTCTGATATACCTTTTTGAGGCATCTCATCGCGTTTTGATATGTTACCAGTGCGTTGGCACCGGTCGTAGTTTAGTATTGCAATGTGGACATCCTTCCAAAGGTTGGGCCAGAATAGGCCGGATTACAAGATCTTAGCACATGTCTTTGAGGTACTAGCATGTCCTCCGTAAGTAGTAGAATGACATTGAGAGATTATGTTTTCTATTTCTTCTTCAGGGACGCAACGACGGAAGATACCGTCATCTCCTTTCTTAAACAACAAAGGTTCATCCCAATAATAATGTTTTAGATCATGAAAGAATTTTTTCTTTTGTTGATAGGATAAGTCCGGTGGAAGTACCCCAGCTGCTAAGTAGTTGACTATGTCAGCATACCATGGCAGGGTTGTGTGTATGTTAATTTCTTCCACGACTTCTTCCATTTTTGGGTCATTCAACTGTAGAGTAGACATATCACTTTCTAGTTGGGCTATGAGTCGTTCATATGGGAAATCCTCATTAATGGGTATTGGCTCTGCTACTACGTTTTCAGTTCCTTTCTTATCTTTGATCTCTAAATCAAATTCTTGTAAAAGTAGGATCCACCTTAGCAGTCTAGGTTTTGTATCCTTTTTGTTAAGTAAATATCTAATAGCTGCGTGGTCTGTATAAATGATGATCTTTGCTCCCACTAGGTAGGAACAGAATTTGTCAAGGGCAAAGATCACGGCTAAAAGTTCTTTTTCTGTGGTAGCGTAGTTCATTTGAGCAGAATCTAAGGTTCTACTTGCATAGTAAATGGCATGAAGTTTTCTATCCCTCCTATGTCCTAAAACTGCACCTACAGCATAATCACTTGCATCACACATGATTTCGAAAGGTAATCTCCAATCTGGTGGTTGCATGATAGGTGCGGTAATAAGAGCTGTTTTCAGCTGTTCAAACGCTTTTAGACATTTCTCATCAAAGATAAATTCAACGTCTTTCATTAATAGACCGGTAAGAGGTTTAGTAATTTTCGAGAAATCCTTTATGAATCATCAGTAGAAACCGGCGTGTCCTAAGAAACTTCGTATTTCTCGTACGGTTTTTGGAGGTTGAAGATTTTTTATAATTTCTATCTTAGCTTTATCAACTTCAATTCCTCTATCGGACACAACGTGTCCAAGTACGGTTCCTTGATTTACCATAAAATGGCATTTCTCCCAGTTTAATATGAGATTGACTTTTACGCATCTTTCCAGTACCATTTCTAGGTTCGAAAGACATCCTTCAAAGCTATGCCCACAAACAAAAAAGTCATCCATAAACACTTCCATAATGTCATCTATAAAATCAACAAAGATTGACATCATGCATCTTTGGAATGTGGCAGGTGCGTTACATAGTCCAAACGACATTCGTCGATAGGCAAATGTACCATAGGGACATGTGAAGGTCGTCTTTTCTTGGTCATCAGGATGAATAGGAATTTGAAAGAATCCTGAATAACCGTCTAAATAGCAGAAGTATGAGTGTTTAGCCAATCGTTCCAACATTTGGTCAATAAAAGGCAATGGGAAATGGTCTTTACGAGTGGCTTTATTTAACTTTCTATAATCGATGCACATTCTACTTCTAGTTACAACCCTTTTTGTTATAGATTCACCTTTTTCGTTCTTAACAACTGTAACACCTCCCTTCTTTGGAACGACATGTACTGGGCTAACCCATTTACTGTCTGATATCGGGTATATAATTCCTGCTTCTAAAAGTTTTTTCACTTCGTCTTTGACTACAGTACTCAAGATCGGGTTAATCCTTCTCTGATGTTCCCTAGAGGATTTACAGTCTTCCTCCATCATAATGCGATGCATACAAATAAAAGGACTTATTCCTTTAAGGTCAGCGATGTTATAGCCTAACGCAGTTGGGTATTTTCTTAAGACATCTAATAGTTTCTTGGTTTCGGTCTGTCCTAAGTCTGCATTGACTATTACAGGTCGTTCGAGATCTTCGTCTAGGAATTCATACCTTAAATTTTTGGGTAATGTTTTCAGTTCTAGGGCTGGTTTCTTCGAGCAAGGTAGATGATCTGGTGTAAGTGCTAAGCATTCGCTTAGGCTATTGTCTTGATAAGGTTCACGCCAGTTATCATCTTCGAAAATCGGAGGTATTGGAATTTTTAGAATATCTGAGTATGTGGTCGGTTCCATCTCTATTTCTCTTACGCACTCATCTATGACATCTAGTAAATAACATGTGTCGTCTATAGCTGGAGCTTGTAAGAATTGTGTCAAAATAAATTCAACCTTCTCTTCACCAACTTCAAAAGTTAGCCTGCCTCTCTTTACATCTATAATTGTTCCAGCAGTAGCTAGGAACGGTCTTCCTAATATGATAGGAGTAATAGAGTCTTCTTTAATATCCATGATTATGAAATCGGTAGGAATATAGAATTGTCCTATACGAACTGGAACATTTTCTAGTATACCAACTGGGTATTTAATAGAGCGGTCAGCTAATTGAACAGACATCTTAGTTGGTCTTAAGTCTCCCATATCAAGCTTCTTACATATGGATAAGGGCATAACACTAATAATGGCTCCTAAGTCGCATAGAGCTTTGTCTATGATGAACTTCCCAATTACACAAGGTATAGAGAAACTCCCTGAGTCTTTCAGCTTAGGAGGCATATTGTTTTGAATTATTGCGCTACACTCAGTAGTAAGTGTAACTGTTTCGTTTTCCTCAATCTTTTTCTTATTGGATAAGATTTCTTTTAGGAACTTAGCATATGAGGGCATCTGAGTGATAGCTTCTGTAAAAGGTATAGTGATGTTCAATTGTTTCAGAAGTTCAACAAATTTCTTAAATTGCCCTGCAGTTTTGGAATTTGTCAATCTTTGAGGATACAGAATAGGTGGTTTATAAGGTGGTGGAGGCACATAAGGTTTTTCTTTGTTTACAGCCTCTTGGTCATTATCTTCCTTTTCCTTGGGTTCATTCTCCTTCTCAGTTGTTGGGTCGTTAGCAGACTTTTGGTACATGGCTGGATTTTGAAGTCTTGGATCAATGGGTTCATCTAATTCTTTTCCACTTCTCAGTATAACAGCATTTGCATGTCCTTTAGGATTAGGTTGTGGCTGTACAGGAAATGTTCCAGCAGGAGCAGCAGTAGGTGCTTGTTGTTGAGCCACTTGGGAAATTTGTGTTTCAAGCATTTTGTTGTGAGTGGCCAATGCGTCTACTTTGTTTGCCAACTGCTTAATCTGTTCACTAGTGTGTACGTTTTGATTCAGGAACTCTTTGTTTGTTTGAGTCTGGGTGGTTATAAAGTTTTCTATCATCAGTTCAAGGTTAGACTTCCTAGGAACATTTGGAGCAGCTGTTACAGCCTTTTGATAACCTGGTGGTGCAGCAGGTGCTTGACCAGGTGCATACAGTGCATTATTGTTTTTATAAGAGAAGTTCGGGTGATTCTTTCAACCAGGATTGTAGGTATTTGCATAAGGGTTTGCTTGAGCATAATTCACTTGATCTGTAGAGGCTCCTGCTAAAACTTGGCATTCAGGGGTAGCGTGTCCAGCTGTTCCACATAATTCGCAGTTTGGCGCTACAGCAGCCACGGTGGCTGTGGATGTTATGGTCAAATTGTCTATCTTTTGCGTTATTGCATCTACCTTAGCACGGACATGATCTAGGCTAGAAACTTCATACATTCCTCCTTTTGGCTGGGATTTCTCTACTTGAGTTCTTTCACCTCCCCATTGGTAGTGATTCTGAGCCATACTCTCGATGAGTTGGTGGGCTTCATCATAGGGTTTATCCATGAGTGTACCACCAGCGGCGGCATCTATTGTCAATCTTGTATTGTATAAGAGACCATTGTAAAACGTGTGGATAATTAACCAATCCTCAAGACCATGATGCGGGCATATCCTCCTCATATCTTTGTATCTTTCCCAAGCATCATATAAAGACTCATTATCTTTTTGTCTGAAGCTGTTAATTTGGGCTCTCAGCATAGTTGTTTTGCTTGGTGGAAAATATCGTGCCAGAAAGACCTTCTTTAAATCCTCCCAAGAAGTAATAGAGTTTGATGGCAAGGATTTCAACCAAGCCCAAGCTCTATCTCTTAATGAGAAAGTAAAAAGACGTAGTCTTATGGTGTCTGTGGTTACACCATTTGCTTTCACTGTGTATGCGTACTGCACAAACTTGGTCAGATGTTCGTTCGGATCTTCTGTTGGGTTTCCAGAAAATTGATTTTGTTGCACAGCAGATAATAGCGAGGGTTTCAACTCGAAATCGTTTCGGTTGATAGCTGGAGCGACAATGCTGTTGTGAGGTTCTTGTTGAGATGCGGCAGCATAATACTTAAGAGGTCGGTTTTGTGGTAAGTCAGCCATGTCTGTTTCTGATTCAGAATCTGATTTAGATTCAAGTTCAGGATCTGATTGAGATTCAGGTTCTGAAGAAGGAAAAGGGATTTCGTGAGCTAAGCAGTACTCTCAGATACGTCTTTTTACGGTAAGAAGACGTTCAGGTTCGTCTGTCGGTCGTATGAGGTCTTCGCCAGAAGAGCGAGTACTTGGCATACAATCGATAGAACGGGAATTTTGGTTTTTGCCTTAGTCTATACGCCGTAACAAAGGAATTACGATGTCAACTTAATTAATCCCCGACAACGGCGCCAAAAACTTGATCGCTTATTTAGTGTGCCTAAATAAATCTAACTGCAAGTATATCGCGTAGTTTTAAAAGATTATCGATCCCACAGAGACTAAAAATCGAAAGCACCGTTATCTATCGTTACTATGTTTATCTAAGGCTAATCAGAATTGGTTTTTGAGTTCAAACAGGAAATTAAAGAGAAATTAAAATTCGGGAATACTAGTTATGAATAAGATATCGGTATATAATTCAGTAAACCTACGTGGAATTAATTAAACCTAAGCGTATAAAGATTTATCACCCTATGCATCTGTAGGAAAAACCAGTTTAAAAGCCCTCACCTCACACTCCCGTGGTTATTGCTTCGGAATATACTCTTAAGTCAATATGTCTGCTCTCGCTAGCCCATATGAGGTTAAAAATACTTTTTGAAAACTAATAAGACCTAATTAACTTTAAAGCGTTTCCGCTGTTTTTAAAACTAATATCCGATTTCAGCTATCCGGGTAAAGCCTCACACTCCCGTGGTCTTGACCTTAACCTTTGTTACCTTTTTACTCTCGTAATAAAAGTTGGGTTTAAAATTAAGAAATCGAAGCCAGAAGAAGAGTTAATTATTGATTTTAGCTTAGAGTTATTTAATCCATTTGGTTACTTCATTACATACCGATAAGATCGGTTTAGCTTGACATAATTACGAACTTAAACATAAAAATGGAAAAATAATTAATCAAAGACATAATTAAAAGAAAATAAACGATACTATAAATTGAATAATGGAAACCTGGTAAATGCAGTAGAAGCAATCCCTCCACAGACTGGTAGGTTCTTGCTTGGATGTAATTAAAATAACAAATGATGAAGGCAATGAAACAATCTAAATCTAAAGTGTAATAGTTCCTCAATGTGAGAAACTATTACTTTGTTCGGTAATGGGTGACAAGGAAAGGTAAATGTAAACAAAACAAGACAAAAACTCTGAATAAAATTTGGCAGCAAGACGGTACTTCAGAATGCAGAAAATAGGTTACCCCCTTTTGTTCTTCGAAATCTCTCATATTTATAGACTGAGCTGAGGTAGTGGTTGGAGAAAATGTAGGCACTTCTCTTTGACAGTTATGTGACTTTGGAACCTAAATTTCTTCGGAGGAAATGTGAACGTGCAAAAAATGATTCTCTAAAACTTCATAATCACGTTTCTGCTCAACGTATTAAACTGTTCTGAACGCATGACGATCGTGAAGCATTGTGACGGTCGTGATGAAATTTGTATCTGCCACCGTCGTGGTGGAACCGTGACGATCGTCACATCAGCAGAATTTGGATTCTGCTATTTTTCTTCACTTTCCTACTCTTTTCTTGCATGTTTTGCTTCTTTTCTACACTTTGCATACTTTTGACTTGGAAATGGAATTACCTGCAAAAACACTTAAATACTCTCGAGAAAATCGGATATTAGACGAAAACGGAATAAGAAAATAACATAAATCAAAGTAAAAACATGATATATTTTCATGTTATCATACACCACATTGATCCATTTGCAACAATGGATTGATCCAAGAAGCTTGAGCAACAAGTCTTAATTTCATCAGTACCACAGTTAGGGTTTTGAGGAATAAGTCAACTGTAGCTTTGACTTTTGACCAGGACATGCTCCCAAGCCCTAAGACATGATTCAATATACCCTATAACACCCATGAAACATGTCCATCAAGTTTGATTTAGGTCAAGGACATGATTTCCTAAAGGATTGCACAGTTTAGAATTCATCGGATAAAAAGTCAACTGTGCACAAAAGTCAACTTTGACTTTTTGAGATTTTTCAAAATTATTGAATTTTAACCCTAAAATGATGTTAATGTATGATTTGAATCATCATTCATCAAGAAAAATCAAAGAAAGTGGGATAACTTGTAAAAGGGGTAACCCTAAAAACTTAGAAAATTTTCTAAGTTATGAACAAAGTGGCAAGGGTACCAACTTTGGAGGATCATAACTTCTAAACCACAAATCCATTTTTCCCCATCCAAAGCTTGATTTGTAGATCTCATGGCCCTCTACAAAAACTTCAACTAGACCTCATTCCAATTCTTCATGGATTTTGAGTTATGGATTGATCAAAATCACAAAAAGTGAAAATGTCACTTTTTTCCAACACTTAGTGAAATTTTCACTAAGTCAGAATCTGCCTTCACTTTTTTCCAAATGTAGGGGGATTTTTCACTTGGATCCAAAAGGTATCAAAACCAAATATGATCAAACAGTTGTTGTATCATATAAGGGCTTTCCAAAATGGGCAAGAACATCACCAAATTCAATTTGAGCTAAGAGTTATGGTAATGGCAAAATGCCTTGCTGAAAACTGCCAAGGCAAGGCAGAATTTTGCATTTTTGGTCAATTTGGCAAAATCAGCCAATTTCAAGCCTTGTCATCATCTTGGACACATCTGAGGATAAAATCTAAAGGGGACAATCACTGAGCCAAGCCTCCAAAGTCCTTGGAACAAGAAGTAGCATGCCAAACCTAGAATTGCCTAAAAGAGGGACAAGACTCCAATTTTGGATTGGAGCATTTAATAGATGCTCAGAGGTGGCATGGACTGACACATTTGCAACTAAATTCAGTCATGATTTCTCCAACAAGTAGGGAACCAAAGCTCTGTGCTCTAACCTCTAGTCAATGGCTAGAGGAGACTTGGATTTTCATTTGCCAACATTGGCCAAACCTCTGCTGCAGTTGCCATTCACTATTGCTTGCAAAACAAACTTGCTCTACTATAAATAGAGCTCATTTGTGATCAGTTTGAGTACACCAAAGCCATCAAACAGATGCTTTCCTCAAAATCTCCTTCTTCACTCCAATTTTGCCTTCCAAATCAAGTCACTATCGGGTTTAAAGACCATAGACATGATCGTGAGGTTGAAACAAGCAGATTGATATGTGGTTTGCATGATTCCATCAAGTATTCAGTGAGATTTGAGAGAAAATGCAAATCTGGGTAAAACTCAGAACACACGCGTGTTCTTGGGTGTTCTTGGCGCCCTTTTTTGAAAATTCAAATATTTGAATTTTGTGATTTTATTTAATTGATTCAAAAATTAATTTCTCTCTGAGTTTTAATGATTTTGAGTTGATTCTTTTTTTAATAATTCACAAAAATGTTAAAGTATTTTATTTTACCAAAAAAACCCAAAAATATTATTTATTTCATATAATTGATATTTTTTGCAAAGAATTAATATTTTAATTATTTTTGACATTTAAAATATTTTTTCCTTCTTGATTTTGCAAATTTTAATGACTTCTAATCATTTTGTAGGTCAAAACATGATTTTGAAACATTAATCCAAGATTACAATTTGTTTTCCACATGTTAAACAATTTTGATCATTTTAATTGAATTTTTTATTCAATTAAAATACATTTTGGAAACAAATTAGGGTTTTGATTGACTCAACCCTTACAAATCATTTTCAAACACTCATGGGCCTCTATTAGAGTGTAAGACCCAATCCCCTTTTAACCAAAACAATTTTGGGCCTCAGATATTGTATAAGTCCCTCTGCGTTAAAAGAAAAGTTCGGCGCAATCGTCGCCCGTTTAAAATGAACCATCTGGGTCTCTCCTCGAGCTATAAGACCCATTCAAAACTTTTGGGCCTCTATTAGAGTGTAAGACCCAACCCCCTTTTGAAAACCAAACCATTTTGGGCCTCAGATATTGAATAAGACCCATTGCGTTTTCAAAAATCTCGGCGCGATCGCCATTTCAAACGAAAAATCATATGGGTCTACCCTCGTGTTATAAGCCCCACTCTTTTTCTTTAAACCTTTTGGGCCTCTTGAGTGTAAGACCCATCCCTTTATACAGAAAATCTTTCTCGGGCCTCAGTCACTGGTATAAGTCCCTCTGTACAAAACGATAGTGCAATCACTGATAAAAACCTGGGCCTCTCCTTGAGCTGTAAGCCCCAACCTCTTTTCAAAATACTTTCTCCTTTGATTTTGAATATACTGTTGTTTTCAATCTTTCTTTGTTGAACAACTAACCAAACAACATGGAAGCTCTACAACCAAGTGGTTATATGCTTTCTTTATCCACTTTCATATACATATAATTGTATTGTGGGGCTGTTTCACTGTAAGTCTTCTTTCATAAACTCATATCGACTGTGTAATAATAGTATAGATATTTAGAGTTTCCCCGGCAACTACGTCTAGCACTAAGCCCTGTTGATTACTCTTAAAATAGACAAAACTAGATCCCCATAGGATTACCAGATACAGTCTTCCCTCCTCTTGGGGTTAAACAGTATGGAGACGTGAAGGCAGCATTCTCGGTGAACCCTTTCACAGACTATCACCTTTAGAAATCGTCAAAGAAACTATATTCCCCAGAGATGATCTTTTCTCCGTGAATGGCATCTCTTGAGTTTCTTCCAAATTCTCGAACTTTCCTGGCTTGATTTATTCTCTGTGAATAGCCTGTCTTGAATTTCTCGGGGTTTGGGGACCAACAGGCTTCTTAAAAGCATCCTCGCCTCCTCTTGGGAATTGTACAAGGACCCGTAGGCTTCTTAGAAGTATTCATAGCCTCCTCTTAGGCTTCGTATAAATGATTTCTTCCTCCGGGAATGATAGCCTCCTCTTGGGCTTCGTACAAATTGTCCCTCGGCTTCTTAAAAGTTTCCAGCCTCCTCTTGTGCTTCGTACAAATTTTCCCGACGACCTCCTAGAGCTATAGGAACAGAAATTAGACATCCTAATAGAACAGTCTTTCAAAAAGTCTAGATCTTGCTACTGCTATTTCTTAAACGTAGTACAAAAGATGAAACTCTAGACTTGGACAGTCTAATTCCCTTGAGTCTCAAAGACATTCTCAAGTTCCTTTCAAAACTAGGAGAGGAAACCCGTAGACTCAGACAGTCTCAATACCCTTTGGATTTCCCATTTCCTTAAAGAACAGGAAATAACCCTGATCCTCGAATCAAATCCCTAAGTGCAAACAGTACTCATATAAGAACTGATTTTCTCTTTATCCAATATATTGGATCTGTCACTAAACTAAAACAGTTTCTAGCCTCCTCTTATGCTTTGTACAATGATTCTCCCCAACGAAGTTAACCGTTTCGGACTCTCTTGTTGAGTCAACCTTTAGCCTCCATCTCGGGCTTCGTACAAGATACAAAAACACTCTTTTGTTGAGTATAAAAGACTCTCTTATTGAGTCAAACCTTTTAGCCTCCATCTCGGGCTTTGTACGAGATACAAAACACTCTCTTGTTGAGTATAAAATACTCTCTTGTTGAGTCCAACCTTTAGCCTCCGTCTTGGGCTTCGTACAAGACACATATAAAAGATTCTCCTGTAGAGTCAACCCTTTTAGCCTCTCTCTTGGGCTTCATATGAGACACACAAAAATCACCCTCTTGTTGGGCCAATAGCCTCCTCTTAGGCTTTGTATAAGGAAACCCCATTTGATTCAATCAACCTTTTAGCATCAAAGCTGTGCCTCGTTCACAGTATACAAAACATCAACAACTCATTTCCCTTCATCTAATTGCTGTAAGCGGCAAGCCTCTGGATCATCTACATCCATGCCACTGTCCCTCTTTTAGCATGAGAAATTCCTAAGGAAAGATGACATTACTCTACACTGAGTTAAAGTCTTCTCCTTCAGGTCAAAAACCCTTATAAAGGAAATTATGGCATTGCGGGATTCCCATATCCCAGTTAACGTAATCCTCCTTTATAACCAGTCACCCAACAGTTGTGACAAACAAACCCCTCTCTAGAGATGACAAATTCCCTCTAAAGACGAAACTTTTAGCTTCACATCTTGGGCTTCGAACAAGATACAAACAGACTCTTTAGCTTCATATCTTGGGCTTTGAACAAGATACAAACCACCTTTAGCTTCACATCTTGGGCTTTGAACAAGACATCAAAACGCCATTTCCTCCCATAGAATAGGAGGAACTACGATCGCTCTGATTTCCCTGTTTCGGTAAACGGGAATACGTAGCCATAAGATTGAAAGAAAAATCTTAGCAAGCACACTCAACAAAAACCCACAATCCCATACCCACAAACATAAATTAAAAAGTATTAGTCCTAACCCCTACCCATGAACAGTCCCGGTTTTTCAATTAAAGTAAGAAGAAAGAGGCCCCACTTCCATATCGCATCCGTAACCTAACAGACCGCTGTTTAAACTCGGTATGCAAGCAGGGTTAATTGGAGAAATCTATTTCCCTTCCTTAGTCAGCTTAATAGGATAAAAAATTAATCGACCTGTAGTACCCCCAAAAGAGCGGCAGTGCTTAAGAAACACGTCCAGTTTCGCTCGCTACACCTACATCCATACTCATTTGTTCTTTGCATAAATGCATTTGAAATGTTGTATCTTAGTGAACTAAAGCGCGCATAACTTGTTTGCTCATCATGAATGCATCTATGTGTTATCTCTATGTTAGTTCAATGATATTCTCATGCATCAATGAAGGGTGCACATTCTGACATTGGTCCATTTTGACGTTTTAATTCAATTCATCTAACTTATAATGGCTCTCTTTTGTAGTTTACAATTGACTTTGAAGTAGACTTTAGCTTTTGCTATAGTTTGTAGCTATTTGATTCCTTTGGTTGTTTCATTGTTGCTTTTTCCTTATGATTCCTATCTCACTTGTTGATTTGTGCAAGGTGCTTCAAGGAAATCTCCAAGAATGGCATAGTTTGTTTACTTCATAAATGCTCATTTCTAACTTGTTTGTTCATTAACATTAACATGTGCTTACGTTGTTTTTGCTTGCGTTGCTTTGCTACGGATCCATATCCGTTTGGTAGGACATCTCATCTCTTTATATCCCTCGAACTTTACCGCTTTCAAAATGCCATGAGAAGTAGGAATAAAGATGCATGACTGGGAGTCCCTAATTTAGGTGGGCAAGGCTGTTTATTTATTTTAAAGTCCTCCAAAGAGGCTCTGATTGTGTTTGTTTAATATTGTGCCTAAGACCTCCAAAGAGGCATCCCATTCCCGTATCCCCTTGTAAGACCTCCAAGAAGGCAATTGACGGAAGGTAGGGTTCACAACCGACCCCCGCTCATTGTCATTAGCTCACATCGACCGATGTTGACGCTTATGTGATCTCAGTCACATCTTTTTTATTGATCTACTTTGATATGTGATATCATTGTATTGTTTGTTTTAGCTTTTGCTTCCTCATTAGGATACCTATTCTAACTTGTCCAAGTTAGATAGGTTAGAAAACATAACATAGGACTAACCTTTGCATGACAACATTAGGATAGAATTTCCTTTCTCATCCTCCATCATAGGACCAACAAATGCATGCTGACATTAGGACTACAATTAGTCTCCCTTTAGATTTTACTTTACACCTTGATTCATCTCTTCTCTCTTTCAAAGAAAAGCTAAAACACTTAATGAATAAAGATGTGCTTCGTGTGCCATGAGCCTTAAGTACATAGTATACTTTGTTGTGCGAGGCGTGTGTGTCATACCCCAAATTTTGACCACTAAGATTTCCCATCATTGTGTAAATCATCACCACAATATGGATGAATCATTATGCCTCATCAGTCTCCCCAAAGATGGGTGAGCATTCACTACAAACAATAATTAGGGTTTCAAGCCCTCTCTGAGCTTTAGACAAAGGATCAATCAAGGAATGACATGATATTCAATTTGTCTAACCTCTTAAACATCCACAAAGGATCAAGAGGTCTCCCACATCAAGAATCAAGCACAAGAGTGCAACATTTCAAGTGGATCAAGCCTCAAGTTCATCTAATACAAAGTCAACTGACGCAGAAAGCCAAAGTTTGACTTTTGGTAAACTATGAGCTTCACAAGCCATTACTCAAGAAAATATGATGGATGATTTAATTTGATCAAATTTAAATCAAGAAATCACGCAAAGTTACAAAATTGATCAAATTGAAAGAAACTTAGAAATTTTTTATAAGTTAAAATCATGCTCAAGTGCACAACTTTTCAAGGTTGTAACTATTAATCCAAGCATCCATTGATTTTGCGCAAGGGCTACTTTTAAAGAGGGTATTTGATACTTCAACATTTTAGAAGGAATCAACTCAAAATATCATAAGGATTTAAAGATATAAGTGATCAAAGTTGGGAATTCTTAATGTCAGATGTTCCGACATTTCGTAGGACATCATTAATTATTTTTCCAGCAAGAAAGTCCCAACTTTAAGGACGTTTTTCTCCATGATCCAAGTTGATTCAAGCCATGTCATGAACATGAAAGTTGAAGTACGTCATCTTACCTTTCCAGAAAGTTCTAGAAAGCCCATTTATCATTCTCGAGCAGAAAGTTATGATCTCTGCAAAAGGCATTAATAAAACAGAATTTTTAAGACAGCTTTTAGGACAGACTTGATCACACAAGTTCAAGGTCATTTTTTACAACTTTACAAGTCTTATCTTCACAAACCTTGAACATCAAAGTTGAAGTACGTCATCTCAGCTTTCCAGAAAGTTTTAGAACGTCTGTTTATCATACTCAAACAGGAAGTTATGGACTTTACAGTAAGGCTTGCTGCAGCTGTTTTCAAGCTTTGTCACCATGTAGGGCAAGCATCAAAGATGCAATTCACTTCAACTCAAAATATCATAATGGATTAAAAGATATAAGTGATTAAAGTTTGGAATTATTAATGTTCAAAGTTGTCAAATGTTTCAACATTTCATAGGACATCATTAATATTTTTCCAGCAAGAATGTCCCAACTTCAAGGATGTTTTTCTCCATGATCCAAGTTGATTCAAGAAAAACCCTGAACATCAAAGTTGAAGTATGTCATCTCAGCTTTCCAGAAAGTCCTGGAACAACCATTTATCATTCTTGAGCAAGAAGTTATGGATTTTACAACAAGGCTTGCTGCAGCTGATTTTTTAAGACAGGTTTCAGGACAGATTTGCACATTTCTTGTGCCACACGAATTTTTAAGCATTGTCATCCTTTTGCACACCTGAGGAGGAGACAATCAAAGGACAAGCTTTGATTCCCAAGCCTCCCAAGTCCAAGATTCCACATGTAGCATGCTAAACCTAAAAAGCTACAAAGATGCTAAATATCCAATTTTGTTTTCAAGCATTCAATACATTCAGCAAGGTGGCATGAACTGAGTCAAATTCCAATTGAATTCAGTCAAGACATATCCAAGAACTAGGGAACCAGCAGCCTGTGCTCTAACCTCTAGTCAATGGCTAGAGGAGACTTGGATTCCCATTGATCAACATTGGCCAAACCTCTGCTGCAGTTGCCATTCACTATTACAGCCAAAACAAACTTGCTCTACTATAAATAGAGCTCAATTGTGATCAGTTTGAGTACACCAAAGCCATCAAACAGATGCTTTCCTCAAAATCTCCTTCTCACTTCCAAATTGCCTTCCAAAGCAAGTCACTATCGGGTTTTGAGTTTGAGAGCAATTCCAACCAAACCAATAAAACACACACCTCATAAACATCATATAGAGGTGATCCAAACACTAACACAACATCTGGAACATCAAATTCATTAAATCACTAGCCAATTGCTCACTTTCTTGATAGAATTGCAGTTGAGATACCATAATATGTTCCAGCTCATTTCAATCCACTCTAAGCATTCAAACACACTCCTGGAAGATCAAGGAAACTCATAAAATCTTCCTCTTGTTGCTGTAATTACATTGAAGAGGCATTGGACCTTGCTCCAATAGGTAAGCGTTCTTACACTTTGAAACTCCATATACATGCATCATTATTGATCAATTTTTGAAGCAAAAAAGTAGTCCTTCATGTGTTTGTTGTGATCTTCCTACTGTTTGCACTTTAACATGTTTATGTGAGGAGTTTATGTTGTTTTAAAATTATGGTCCAGTTCTGGTTTTTTGCTTTGTGTGTTCTGTACATTAAGTTTCAGTATGTATAAGTGATACCAATGGATTCCTTGCGAAAAATCGGTCAAGATAGGTTCTTACGGATTTTAATTTCGTTAAAAATTGAGAGAGTTATGAGTGTTGGAAGTTTGATAAAAAAGATGTTGAAAACTAAGGTTCAGTTCTGGTTTTTTGCCTCATGAAAGATGTCGAATATGATGTTGTGACATCTTTCCTTTTTCTCTTGTCTTCAAAACTCAACCAAGTCTTTCACATAGCAAAAATCATCATTTTCCAATTCTGTTTTACACACTTCTTATTCATACTCCAAAATATTTTATTCCACAAAAAAATCAAATTTATATTATTTATTTAATATAGTTGGTATTTTTGTGAATAAATCCCTTTTTAATTGTTTTTAAACATTTTAGAAGTGAATTCTCATCACGAAAATTAAAACCAAATGAATTTTAATTTATCTTGTGATTAAAACATCATTTTTCAAACCTCAACCAAAAATCACAAGTTGTTTATTCAAACTTATTTGGTATTTTATCATTTTTATTTGATTTTCTTTAAGAATTTACTCTTAAAAATGATGAAATTAGGGTTTCTTTGATTTTCACCCAAACAAATCTTTTTCAAACATCCATGGGCCTCTAATAGAGTTTAAGACTCAATCCCCTTTTATCCAAATATTTTGGGCCTCAGTCATTGTATAAGTCACCAGTTTAAAATAAAATAACCCTGGGCCTCTCCTCGAGCTATAAGCCCCATTCCTTTTCTTAAAAAATATTTTGGGCCTCTAATAGAGTGTAAGACCCAACCCCTTTTGAAAACCAAAATGATTTGGGCCTCAGATGTTGTATAAGACCCACTGTGTTTTCAAAAACCTCGGCGCGATCGCCGTTTCAAACCGAGAACCATCTGGGCATACCCTCGTGTTGTAAGTCCCATTTCTCTTATTTAAAAAAAATTTTGGGCCTCTAATAGAGTGTAAGTCCCAATCCTTTTGTAAATACACCACCTTTTGGGCCTCAGTCATTGTATAAGTCCCACTGTATTTTCAAAAACAACGGCGTGATCGTCGCCTTTTTAACAAAATCAACTGGGCATCTCCTTGAGCTCTAAGCCCCATCTTTTATTTTAAAATAACACTCATGGGCCTTTAATAGAGTGTAAGACCCAACCCCTTTTTAAAACTAAAACTTTGTGGGCCTCACATATTGTATAAGTCCCTTTGTACAGTTTTCAAAACAACGGTGCGATCATCGTTAAAACTTGGGCCTCTCCTTGAGCTGTAGGCCCCAACAAACTTTTCAAAGAACTTTCTCCTTTGATTTTAAATATAATATTGTTATCAAAGTTTTCTTTGTTGAACAACTAACAAAACAACATGGAAGCTCTACAACGGGTAAGTGTTTATCCGCTTTCATTTATCGCTTTCATATGTATATAACTGTATTGTGGGGCTGCTTCACTGTAAGTCTTCTTTCACATCCTTTATATACTTTTCAAATATCCACTGTGTAATACTAGTATAGTTATTAAGAGTTTTCCCCGGCAACTACGTCTAGCACTAGGTAAATCCGTGTTGGTCACTCTTAATACAGTCAAAACTAGATCCCCTATAGGATTACCAGATACAGTCTTCCCTCCTCTTGGGGTTAAACAATATGGAAATGTGAAAGGCAGCATTCTCGGTGAACCCTTTCTCAGACTGTCACTCTTAGAAATTGTCAAAGAAACTCTACTCCCCAGAGTTGATCTATTCTCCGTGAATAGCATCTCTTGAGTTTCTTCCAAATCCTTGAACTTTCCTGGCTTGATCTATTCTCTGTAAATAGCATGTCTTGAACTTCTCTTGGTTTGGGGACCCACAGGCTTCCTAAAAGCATCCCCGCCTCCTCTTGGGCATTGTACAAGGACCCTTCTTAGAAGTTCTCATGCCTTCTTTTGGGCTTAATACAAGGACCCTGACGACCTCTTAAAGATATAAGATAGAACTTAGTCATCCTTTGCTAGAGCAGTCTTTCCCGCGTCAAAACTCCGGCCATTTCAGGGTTGATACTCATCCCTTAATGCCCGTGCCTCCTCTTGGGCATTGTACAAAAGATAAAACTCTAGACTTGGACAGTCTAAGACCCTTGAGTGTCAAAGACATTCTCAAGCTCCTTTCCAACATAGGAAGAAACCCCGGTCTCTCCCATGAGAGTTCCCCACACTCGGAACCGCTTCAGGATCTCCATAATCCACAGCGGTAAGGTAGCCTCCTCTTGGGCTTTGTACAAATGATTCTCCCTAGCAGAGCTAACCTTTTCAGACTCTCTTGCTGAGTCAACCACTTTTAGCCTCCGTCTTGGGATTTGTACAAGACATATAAATCACTCTCTTGTTGAGTATAAAAGAATCTCTTGTTGAGTCAATCCTTTCTTTTAGCCTCCATCTCGGGCGTCGTACGAGATAGAAAAATACTCTCTTGTTGAGTATAAAAGACACTCTTGTTGAGTCAACCACTTTTAGCCTCCGTCTTGGGCTTCATACAAGGCACATATAAATCACTCTCTTGTTGAGTATAAAAGACTCTCTTGTTGAGTCAATCTACTTTCAGCCTCCATTTCGGGCTTCGCACGAGATAGAAAAACACTCTCTTGTTGAGTATAAAAGACCCTCTTGTTGAGTCAATCTCTTTTTAGCCTCCGTCTTGGGCTTCGTACAAGACATATAAAATCACTCTCTTGTTGAGTATAAAAGACTCTCTCGTCGAGTCAAACAACCTTTAGACTCTCTTGTTGAGTCAATCACCTGTTCAAGACTCTCTTGTTGAGTCAACCCTTTTAGCCTCTATCTCGGGCTTCGTACGAGACAAATAATAAACACCCTCTTGTTGGGTCAATAGCCTCCTCTTAGGCTTTGTATAAAGAAAACCCCGGTTGAGTCAATCAACCTTTTAGCATCAAAGTCATGCCTTGCTCATAGCATACGAACATCAACAGTTCCTCTTTAGAGATGACAAGTTCTCTCTCAGTCAAACCTTTTAGCTTCAATCTTGGGCTTTGAATAAGACATAAAATACCCTTTAGCTTCACATCTTGGGCTTTGAGTAAGATACAAACCATCTTTAGCTTCACGTCTTAGGCTTTGTTCCAACACTTTGTTAAAATTTCACTAAATCAGAATCTGCCTTTACTTTTTTCCAAATGTAGGGCGATTTTTCACTTGGATTCAAAAGAGATCAAAACCAAACATGTTCAAACAGTTGTTGTATCATGTAAGGGCTTTCCAAAATGGCCAAGAACATTACCAAATTCAATTTGAGCTATGAGATATGACATTGGAAAGATGCCTTGCTGAAATCTGCCAAGGCAAGGCAGATTTTTGTACTTTTGGTCGATTTGCCAAAATCAGCCAATTCCAAGCATTGTCATCACTTTGGACACATCTGAGGATTGAATCTAAAAGGGACAATCACTGAGCCAAGCCTCCAAAGTCTTTGGAACAAGAAATAGCATGTTGAACCTAGAATTTCCAAAATAGGGACAAGACTCCAATTTTGGATTGGAGCATTCAATGGAAGAATCAAGGTGGCATGGACTGAGCTCTTAGCAACTGAATTCAGTCAAGACTTATCCAAGACCAAGGGAACCAGCAGCCTGTGCCCTAACCTCTAGTCAATGGCTAGAGGAGACTTGGATTTTCATTTGCCAACATTGGCCAAACCTACTCAGCAGTTGCCATTCACTATTCCTTGCAAAACAAACTTGCTCTACTATAAATAGAGCTCAATTGTGATCAGTTTGAGTACACCAAAGCCATCAAACATATGCTTTCCTCAAAATCTATTATTTCACTCCAATTTTTCCTTCTAAGGCAAGTCATTATCGGGTTTTGAGTTTGAGAGCTTTTCCAATCAAACCAATCACACACACCCCTCATATACATCACATATGAGCTGATCAAACACTTAAACAACAACTGGAACACTGATTTCTCAGAATCACCAGTCAATTGCTCAAGGTTTTAACCAAGTTACAGTTGAGATGCCATGAAGTGATTCATCCAACTTCAATCAAGTCCAAGCATTCAAACACACTCTATAGAGTGTAGGGAAGCTGTTCAGATCATCACAACTCATTTGTAACACCTCCAACACAAATCACGATCACCAGCTACAAGTGGTAAGCATGAGCTCTTCCAACTCTATGATCCATGCAATTTTTGCTGCACAATAATTTGGCCATATGTTCATAATCATGCATGGAATGTTTCCCCTAATTAATTGCATTGTTTGAATCGTGTATAAAAAATCCCAGCCTTCATGCAGAATCTAGGGTTCTTGAGGATTGTTCATGATTTCTTGTTTTATGTTTAATTTAAATGAAATTAATTGTCATAGACATGATCGTGAGGTTGAAACGAGTTGATTGGTATGTGGATTGCATGATATGATTAAGTATTCAGTGAGATTGGATAGAAAATGCAAATCTGGGAAACTCAGAACACGCGCGTGTTCTTGCCCTTGTTCTTGGCGCCATTTTCCAACATTTGAATATTTGAATTTTGTGATTTTTATTTAATTGATTCAAAAATTAATTTCTCTCTGAGTTTTAATGATTTTGAGTTGATTCTTTTTTTAATAATTCACAAAAATGTTAAAATATTTTATTTTCCCAAAAAATCCCAAAAATATTATTTATTTCATATAATTGATATTTTTGCAAAGAATTAATATTTTAATTGTTTTTGACATTTAAAATAATTTTTTCCTCTTGATTTTGTAAAGATTAATGACTTCTAATTATTTTGTAGGTTAATACATGATTTTTGAAGCATTAATCCAAGATCATAATTTGTTTCCCACATGTTAAACAATTTTTGATCATTTTAATTGAATTTTTATTCAATTAAAATACCTTTTGGAAATAAATTAGGGTTTTTGATTAATTCAACCCTCACAAATCATTTTCAAACACTTTTGGGCCTCTATTAGAGTGTAAGACCCAACCAACTTGTACAAAAATATTTTAGGTCTCACTTATTGTATAAGTCCCTCTGTACATTTTTAAATTCAGCACGATCGTCGCCAGTTTAAAGATAAACCATCTGGGCCTCTCCTTGAGCTATAAGACCCATTCACAACTTTTGGGCCTCTATTAGAGTGTAAGACCCAACCCACTTGTACAGAAATATTTTGGGCCTCACTTATTGTATAAGTCCCTCTGTACAAGTGAACGGCGCGATCGTCGCCTTTTAAAAATCAATTGGACCTCTCCTCGAGCTATAAGACCCATTCAAAACTTTTGGGTCTCTAATAAAGTGTAAGGCCCAATCCCCTTTTAACCAAAACAACTTTGGGCCTCAGACATTGAATAAGCCCCTTCGCGTTAAAAGAAAATCTCGGCGCGATCGCCATTTTAAACGAAAAATCATATGGGCCTACCCTCGTGTTATAAGCCCCACTCTTTTTCTTTAAAAACTTTTTGGGCCTCTTGAGAGAGTGTAAAACCCAAATCCCTTTGTACAGAAAACAATTTTTGGGCCACGTTCACTTGTATAAGTCCCTCTGTACAAATTCAACAGTGCGCTCACTGATAAAACCCTGGGCCTCTCCTTGAGCTGTAAGCCCTAAATCTTTCTTTTTCAAAGCACTTTCTCCTTTAATTTTGAATATACTGTTGTTTTCAATCTTTCTTTGTTGAACAACTAACCAAACAGCATGGAAGCTCTACAACCGAGTAAGTGTTTATATGCTTTCATTTACCGCTTTCATATACAAATAACTGTATTGTGGGGCTGTTTCGCTGTAAGTCTTCTTTCATAAACTCATATCAACTGTGTAATAATAGTATAGACATTTAGAGTTTCCACAGCAAATACGTCTAGCATTAAGCCCGTTGATCACTCTTAAATAGTCAAAACTAGATCCCCATAGGATTACCAGACACAGTCTTCCCTCCTCTTGGGGTTAAACAATATGGAGATATGAAAGGCAGCATTCTCGGTGAACCCTTTCATAGACTGTCACTCGTAGAAGTTGTCAAAGAAACTCTACTCCCCAGAGATGATCTCTTCTCCGTGAATTGCATCTCTTGAGTTTCTTCCAAATTCTTGAACTTTCCTAGCTTGATCTATTCCTCGTGAATGGTCTGTCTTGAATTTCTCGGGGTTTGGGGACCCACAGGCTTCTTAAAAGCACTTGTCAAGAAACTCTATTCCCCAGAGATGATCTTTTCTCCGTGAATGGCATCTCTTGAGTTTCTTCCAAATTCTCGAACTTTCCTGGCTTGATCTATTCCTCGTGAATGGCCTGTCTTGAATTTCTCGGGGTTTGGGGACCCATCGGCTTCTTAAAAGCATCGGCCTCCTCTTGGGCGTTGTACAAGGACCCGCAGGCTTCCTAAAAGCATCCCCGCCTCCTCTTGGGTGTTGTACAAGGACCCGGCGGCTTCTTAGAAGTATTCACAGCCTCCTCTTAGGCTTCGTATAATGATTCTTCCTCCGGGAATGATAGCCTTCTCTTGGGCTTCATACAAGGACCACTCGGCTTCTTAAAAGTTTCCAGCCTCCTCTTGGGCTTCGTACAAATTGTCCCGACAACCTCCTATAGGTATAGGAACAGAACTTAGTCATCTTCATAGAATAATCCTTTCAAGAGTCTACTATTGTTTCTCAAAGCATAGTACAAAAGATGAAACTCTAGACACGGACAGTCTAACATCCTTGAGTCTCAAAGACATTCTCAAGTGACCCCTTCAAAAATAGGAAGGAACCCCATGGACTCGGACAACCTCAATACCCTTTGGATTTCCCACTTCCTTAAAGAACAGGAAATATCCTTGATCCTCGAATCAAAATCCCTGAGTGCAAACATTATTCATATAAGAACTGATTTTCTCTTTAAATCAGTATACTGGACCTGTCACTCAACTGAAACAGTAACCATAGCCTCCTCTTGGGATTTGTACAATGATTCTCCCCAGCGGAGCTAACAATTTTAGCCTCCACCTCGGGCTTCGTACGAGATAGCAGAGACTCCCTCGTTGAGTCAATCACCCCTTTCGCCTCCATCTCGGCCTTTGTACGAGATACAAAAACTCTCTTGTTGAGTCAAATAGCCTCCATCTCGGGCTTTATACGAGATACCAAAAGATTCCCTCGTTGAGTCAAAACCTTTTAGCCTCTCTCTCGGGCTTTGTACGAGACACATATTAGCCTCCTCTTAGGCTTTGTATAAGAAAACCACTGGTTGATCCAATCAACCTTTTAGCATCAAAGTTGTGCCTCGTTTACAGGACACAAACATCAATAACTCCTTCCCCTTCATCTAATTGTTGTAAGCGGCAAGCCTCTAGATCATCTACATCCATACCACTGTCCCTCTTTTAGCATGAGAAATTCCTAAGGAAAGATAGCATTGCTCTACATTGAGTTAAAGTCTTCTCCTTTAGGTTGGAAATCCCCTATAAAGGAAACTATGGCATTGCCGGATTCGCAAATCCTGGTTAAAGTAATTCTCCTTTACAAACAGTTGTGACAGACAAACCCCTCTTTAGAGATGACAAATTCTCTCTAAAGTTGAGACCTTTCAGCTTCACATCTTGGACTTTGAACAAGGTATAAACCACCTTTAGCTTCACGTCTTGGGCTTTGAACAAGACACCAAAACACCATTTCCTCCCATAGAATAGGAGGAACTACGAACGCTCTGATTTCCCTGTTTTGGTAAACGGGAATACGTAGGCATAAGATTGAAAGAAAAGATCTTAGCGAGCACACTAAACAAAAACCCAAAATCCCATACTTCCACACATCCGTCCTAACCTCCCACCAATCGACCGAACACCACTTTTAAAAAAATACACCCAATAGAGACCCCGAATCTTTGTAGCATCTGTAAACCAACAGTTTTGACTGTTTAACCTCAGTTTGCAAGCAGGGTTAATTTGAGACATCTATTTCCCTTCCTTCATCAGCTTTAATAGGATAAAAAATGAATCGAGCTGTAGATACCAAAGAGCGGTAGTGCTTCGCAACCACGTCCAAAATCGCTCGCTACACCGGCCACTGGCCTTCTCCGGCGGCACCACCGTCTTCTCCGGCCAAATTAGGTTTTCCGGCAATGATGCATAGAGAGAGGGGGATACATTTGAGAGAGAGAGAAAGATGTTTGAGAGCTGAAAGATTTTGATTCATGTTATTCATATAAAGGCAATGAGGAGATAAGGTTTGGTGGTGGTGGTCCACTCCGGCAGTGACACTTGTCACCGTCCGGTAAGACCACCTGGTTAATCTAGTGCGTGCCGTCCCAAGCTTCTTACCATGCACCCCTCCATTTGCCACCCCATGATGCGCCATCATCACCATTCATTACAATCAGAGGGTCCAGACCAGTCAAGATTGTTGACTGAGGGACTACCGTAGACCGTCAGGGCCTCCATATTCCATGGGCCTATGTGTTTCACTATTTGCACCCCTAATGGTTGAGCCCAAGTTAAAATGAACTGAATAACTGCTACTGCTACACCCCTGGATTTAGTTCTTGTATATTAATCTTTTTTTCATACATGCTAGAAATTCATTTTTAAAAAATAGTTTCTGTTAGAGGAAAATTATTAATAAATTCAGGTGTGTACCTGAAGATGTTAATTAATTTTCCTCAATTTTTAATTCCATTTTTGGTGTGATTTGGTTTTTTTTTTCTTGAATTTACCTTGAAATATGTTTCTATGATCATACCCTTAATTACATGCTTCCTAATTGATTTTTCTTAGTTAGTTGTGAATTGAATTTTTACACCTAATTTGATACTTGGTTTTTGCACATATTGAAGAACCTTGTACATTTGTTTAATATTTTTTAGACCTTTTTTAAGTGTACTTTTGGTAATCTCTTGTGGATGTATAGTCATTGATTATAGGTGAATTGCTTGCACTAATTTGAACATGATAAAAGCCAAAATTTGAGCCCATCTTCTTGACGTGTTTAGGCCCTGACCTTATCCAACTATGCTTTAAATCACACTTTTTTCCAATGCTCGTAACCATTTTCCATGTATTTTCATTATGATTAACGCGCTTGTGCCCATGTTGTATTCGTGAGATGTTTGATGAGAATGCATTTATGCCATGACTTGGAAACTTGTATTGATATTATATGCTTGGAATGTGACACAATTTAGAGGACCTATAATCCATTCCGAGTCATTTTTGTATGTTCATAGTATGCATGGAAGCTTGTATGTTTAAGCATCATTTTGCATCAACTTTGTGGCATTCTACTTGTGCTTTTGAGACCTCTTGTTGTCAACCCCTTTTGATACTTGTAAGCATGATGCTATGAAGCATAGTTACTGACCTATAATGTTTGTTTTCATTTAAATTGGACCTACCATTCTTATTTGCATGATCAAGTTTGCTTTGGCTCCTAAGAGGGAATTGACACTTGCTTGCCTAGTTTGCTTAATCCTTTGAATTTCACTTGTGTGCATTGATTGTGAGCTTTGAACATAACTTGTGGGTGCCTTCTCTACTGACCTAAACTTGCCTCATGTGTATTTACATCTTCATGACTTCATTTCTTACTTGTATTGCAAGTCACTAGTTTAGGAATTGATTGAAGTTAACTTGTGGTAGTTTTTCTTGAGTGATTGAGACATGTGATAACTTGAAACCTCTTGATAATTGTAGGATGTTTTAGGTGTTCATAACTTGATTTCATTTCCGTCTTTGAGCTTTATTAATTGCCTACATCCATACTCATTTGTTCTTTGCATAAATGCATTTGAAATGTTGCATCTTAGTGAACTCAAGCGCGCATAACTTGTTTGCTCATCATGAAAGCATCCACGTGCTATCTCTATGTTAGTTCAATGATATTCTCATGCATCATTGAAGGGTGCACATTCTGACTTTGGTCCATTTTCACATTTTAATTCAATTCATCTAACTTATAATGGATTTCTTTTGTAGGTTACAATTGACTTTGAAGTAGACTTTAGCTTTTGCTATAGTTTGTAACTGTTTGATTTCTTTTGGTCCATTAGAATGGATAGGGTTTAACCAAAGGTGTTTACCAACTAAGTCCTTGTTCCTTTGGTTGTTTCACTGTTGCTTTTCCTTGTGATTCCTAACTCATTTGTTGATTTGTGCAAGGTGCTTCAAGGAAATCTCCAAGAATGGCATAGTTTGTTTACTTCGTAAATGCTCATTTCTAACTTGTTTGTTCATTAACATTAACATGTGCTTACGTTGTTTTTGCTTGCGTTGCTTTGCTACGGATCCATATCCGTTTGGTAGGACATCTCATCTCTTTATATCCCTCGAACTTTACCGCTTTCAAAATGCCATGAGAAGTAGGAATAGAGATGCATGACTGGGAGTCCCTACTTTAGGCGGGCAAGGCTATTTTTTTGTTTTAAAGTCCTCCAAAGAGGCTCTGATTGTGTTTGTTTAATATTGTGCCTAAAACATCCAAAGAGGTATCCCATTCCCGTATCCCCTTGTAAAACCTCCAAGAAGGCAATTGACGGAAGGTAGGGTTCGCAACCGACCCCGGTTATTCTAGTTGAGTCGTTCTTAGATCTCATTACATGATTGAAGCTTTGAACATCACCGGCTCCGGTTATCGAGTCGGTCAAGTGGAAGGTAGGGTTCGCAACCGACCCCCGCTCATTGTCATTAGCTCACATCGACCGATGTTGACGCTTATGTGATCTCATTCACATCTTTTTTATTGATCTACTTTGATATGTGATATCATTGTATTGTTTGTTTTAGCTTTTGCTTCCTCATTATGATACCTATTCTAACTTGTCCAAGTTAGATAGGTTAGAAAACATAACATAGGACTAACCTTTGCATGACAACATTAGGATATAATTTCCTTTCTCATCCTCCATCATAGGACCAACAAATGCATGCTGACATTAGGACTACAATTAGTCTCCCCTTAGATTTTACTTTACACCTTGAGTCTTCTCTTCTCTCTCTCAAAGAAAAGCAAAAACACTTAATGAATAAATATGTGCTTCGTGTGCCATGAGCCTTAAGTACATAGTATACTTTGTTGCACGAGGCGTGTGACTCGTTACGCAAAGTACTTACTACGTCATAGACTTTAACACTTTGCATATCGAAAACAAAATAACCAAAACACTTTCTCATAAAAGATAAAAACAAACAACCACCTTCCTTCAGGATTCTTTTCTCATCTCGAACTCTCACTCGACGTAAGGGCATGCTTCTCCTTGTTCTACTGCAAGCCGGTAACACGAGCCTCGATTCAGCGAGTCGTAACACCTAAGCTAGAACAATAGCATTGTCCGCATAAAAAACACAAACAAAGCAGAGGTCACCCTTAGTGAGGGGAACTACGTCGCTCTGATTCTTCATTGGTTAATAGAGATACGTAGGCAGGAGATCGTGCGAGATCTCTGCGAGCACAACCTTATTTATCAAACCCTTTTTCTCTTGCCCGAGTGCAAGAGACTCTTTCACCAAACAAATCAAAACCTACCCGTAGGTCGAACTACGACTGCTCTGACTTCCTCTCTCTGGTTAGATTGAGGTTACGTAGGCACGAGATGCAACGTCTTGGCGAGCAACCTTCCCCCACAATCCCGTAGTCCTCCGAACTACGTTGACTCTGACTTTCCCGCTCCCGAGGTGTCATACCCCAAATTTGTCCTACTTGTATACAATTGTCATCTGTACATCCATCCACTAACTATTATTCAGAAAATCCAAAAAATATGACGCTTTCTTTTCAAGACCATGGTGCACTAATTCAGATGATGTGTGACTGAGGGTTTAATTAGGGTTCTGGGCCTATTCAAGACAGTTGTGTATATGCAGTATGGATTGAAATTCATCTGGTTGTAACCTAATCTTGGTCAGGCAAAAGTTTGGTGTCATGATCAGGCAAGAATGTGCTAAAAACGAGTGTTTTGTGATTGAGAATCATCAAGAGTTTTGTGCGACGTTTTGAAGCTCGTATCTCAATTCATAATTCCTCTAATTTAAAGGCATGATCGTTAATCAAGAAGTTTCACAATGAAGTTTTGAAACTTCAGTTTTCAAGTGGTAAGATTCAGGGGGATTCATTGGAGGTTTCAGTTCATTTTCAATCAGGACAGCGTGCAGTGCATTTCATTCCAAGTCATAACTCTTATTGTCAAAACATGTTCATGATTTTTGCGCAAGAAGGTTCATGGTGAAAGACTTGATCTGTCAATGTTCAAGATGCTAGGTTCAGATGATTTATTCAGAATTTCTAATCCAAATCTGTTGTTCATGATGAATACAAGATGCATTTGCGATTCAAATTTTTAATTCAGTTTAAATCCATGGTTGATGCGTGTTATTTCTCAAAGATTGTTTATGATGTATTTCATGTTCCAAGGACTGACTCAAGCTTCTTGCGATTCAAGGAAAGAATTCAAAAGGATGAAGTTTGATTGGTTTAATTTTAAACATTTTTTATTCGAAAAAACTCGAGTTTCAAGCTTGGTGCATCATTGTTCTAAAAGTGAGAAATCAATGTTCAAAATTAGGTAATGCCTAAAATAGGTAATGTTTGTGCAAAAGACAAGGGTGTTCATTCTTATATTAAATCCAAACTACAAGTGGAATAATAAGGATTGATACATGGGTTCAGGAGAGTTACAAGAGCTGTCCATTACAGCCAATTTGCTAAAAGAATGCCTAAAATGAGGACCTTGTTACCTTCAAAGTATTGCCTTCATCAAAAGGTGGTCATCATGTGTGTATTATACGCTTAATCAAGAAACCCATGACACTTTTTCATGTGAACAAACTGTCAGCAGTGATTTCATCTTTACTAGTATACAGACTAGCCCACATACACAACTAACTTTCATCCTCCAAACTATGAACTAATTGCCATAAACCAAAACATTAGGTCACAACACATACATCACCATTCATATTACATTTCAGAATTCCTAAAGTTCTAAATGCTATTACAACTCAAAGTCACCAAAGTTGTAACCACATGATACAAAGATACAAGCTACTTAACCTAAAAATACAACACTTGAACCATTAATCTCACAAGGAGGCCTTCAAACCAGGTCTTGAGTTCTTGTCAAACTTTCATCAAGCCTCAAACCACGACTATACACTCCATACACGTGACCTGCACAACAATACACCATACTATCATTTACATAACCTTGCTAAGACAATGTCAACATAATGGCACAGTTGGTATTGGAAAGCCTACTAGAGAAACACCTTTGAAGAAGATAATTGCAAGCTTTTCAAGTACTCAAAAGTCCAAGCAGGGGCTTTGGGTTAAATTTCGAAGCGGAAGCTACAAAAAGAGAAGAGCATGAAGCAATTGATATTTGAAACCGAAGTGAATGAGAATTCATAATAACAATCAGCATATTCTTTAAAAAAGGCAATGACAACTTTACCAGATTTTCAGTAGAGAGTCTCATTGGAAATTCTGGTCTTAATGGCAATTGTCATAATTTTGGTAAGCAAGGGGCTGGGGTTTTCGATTGTTTTCTTTTGGACCAAACTTGCGGTGCACATATCATGAGGTCATTAGGGAAAATGAACTGCTGCTAATGTTGGTGAGGCTGCCGTGAAAATTGCATTACAGTTCCTGCAAGAGCAAGATCAATATTGTGTCAGCGAGCATGTAGCATTTAGGTTCCTTTTAGGTGTTACAAATGATGTTACAAACAGCATCTAAAGAGATCATAGTAAGTTCTAAAAGTGAAGTGTTTTCTCCAAAATTTCAAGCTTGTGATGGAAAGACATATTTACCTAGTGCTGAATTTGAGAATCATAATGAAGTTGCTCTTATTCAACCAACCAGAATAAAATAATGAACTGAAGTTCTTGTCTGCCTATGGCTCCATACACTCCCTGATCCATATTCAGCTCCTCAAACCTAGCACAGATGCTTGTTGCTGCAATTGACATGGTTCATGGTTAGAATTTCCCTAAAAAAAACCAATTGAAATTCAGCAGCAAAAAGCTGACACTGCAAAAGTAAGTTAGTTCAAGCAAGGAAGCTCAACATTTGTTTCATGTTCACATCCTATGAAAGTAGGGTCATCATCATTTAAGTAACTCATCATACATAAGCAAGTTCAAAATTCATTTTTTTTGTCAATTCTAACCAAAATTTAAATGATCAATTCAACAAATTTTCATTTCAAAACTCAATCAAGAGACCACACAAGTTTCATTTCAATCCATTTTCAAGTAACCATTCAAGTTTCATGTCCCGCAAATTCAAGTTTCTTTATCACGTTTCAATTCTAATTCAAAAAGGCCGCAAAGTCAAGATTTGTGATGAGTCAACCAAAGCCACATCAGCACAGTGAAAATTCTTGCAGTAAAAACTCAGATAAAAATCCCACGTTCTAGAAGTATATCCAGCTCACACTAAAAACAAAAATTGTACAATCCTCTCCAACGGTTTTGAAAATTGACAGCCCATGATCTCACACGAATTAGAGGATATTCCTCTGAGAATTCCCTAATTCACACGTACCAATCAACCCTAAAATTCCCTATAAAAACCACTCCAATGATTGGCAAAAAGAATGGAAGAAAACCCTAACGAAATTCTACTGAAATCCACCCTCAACCCTCACTAAAGCTCAGAATTTCAGAAAAAACTTCTTAGAGTTTCACATCGAAGCTCTAAGACAGTGAGCTTAGCCACCATTGTCACAACGAACGATCACAAAGAAGCCAAGGAATAGAAGGTAAAGAACGACTTGCAGACGCAGAAGAGTAGGAAGCAGAAGAAAAGAGGAGAGTTCAAGAAAGTTACCTTCGCCGGAGATTGAACTCAAACTTGCTCCAATTTTGTAAGTTTCTTCTTCTCATTCGTATTTTCTGAACCTTGATCCTTGTTCGCCTTGCTTTGTTGCCTCGAATCCCTCTTTCAATTGCTGGATTGTTTTCTGATTGCATAGATCTAGGGTTTGTGGTGGTTCCCGTTTTGGGGTTTGGTGTTATTTTTATGGAAATTTGACCCCGGATTTGAAATCTACGGGTTTCGTTTAGTGGGTTTAGGTTAGTATTTAGGAGGTTGGCTGGGGAAGAACGACGACGGCCACCGCGCGCCACCGCCTTCTCCGGCGGGTAGGTTGGGGTTCCGACGAGTGTTTGTATAGAGAGAGGGAGAGAGCCAACGAAGAGAGAGGAGAAATGTTGAAATGTATGACTTTCCCTCTTCTTTCCTTTTAGTCTATGCTAAATGGTTGTGGTAATAGGACGGTGACACTTGTCACTGCCCATGCCAAGTGTCACCGGCGTGGTGGCTTTTCCCCAATCCTATGTGCGTACCCTTGGTTTTCCCACCGTGCACATGCATTTTGAACCTTTGGATCAGAGCCAAGGATTGACTCTTCCTTGATTCAACGTCTCAGATCTGATGAGGGTCCGTGGTAGGCCCCCAGCGTGTGGGCTTAGCTACATTTGGGCTTAGGGTTTTTTTACTGACATACCCCCCATTTTATTTATGGCAGTTCTGGCCCATTTATATTTCTTTAGTTTTTTTATTATTTTTTCTATTTTCAATATGAAAAAAGATAAAAACCCTATTTATTTTTATTATAAAGTTTTTTTTATTATTAATTTCATTAAAATTATTTATTTAATATTAACTAAATAATTTAATAGTTGGTTTATTAAATATTTGATTTTAATCTAATTAATTATATTTATTCAATTCTCTCTAATTTAAAAATCATAATCCATCTACATCTTAATTATTTTAAAAATACTTAAAAATACAACTTTCACTTTCTCAAATTCAAAATACTTAATCTAATTAATTACGGAAGTAGTGGGTTCTTGGGGTCTAGCACTCCTTGGGTCCTTGGATGAATGCTCTTGAGGCGCACGCTTTGAGTTGTGTTCATTCCGTCTTTCGTTTATACTTAAAACAAATCTTTTGCTTAATCAATATATTTACCCTTTAATCCAAACATTTAATTAAATTGAGAATCATATTCCATTTACATTTTAATCATTTTAAAACACTTAAAACATCTAATCTTAATAAAAACACTTAACCCTAAAAAATACAAGCTTTTCCCAAACTCAAAATACTTAAGCTAATTAATTTTTTAACCTTTAAAGATAATTTTCCTAAATCAAATTAAATCATAAAACATTACTTAATCTCTAAATATTTTCTCAAATCAAATCATAAAATATTTAGGTTAATATTTCTAAACTATTTTCTTAATTAACTATGGAAGTAGTGGGCTTTTGGGGTCTAGCACTCCTTGGGTCCTTGAACGATCGCTCTTGGGGCGCACGCCTTGGGTTGTGTTCGTTTAGTTCTTCCATTCCTACTAAAACACTTAATCCTCCTTAAACCTCTTAACTTCTTCAAACCCTAATCCGATTAACGGGTCTAATCAAAATACGTCAAATCAAAATCTGTTTCCTAATTAAATTACGAAAGTAGTGGACTCTTGAGGTCTAGCACTTCTTAGGCCCTTGAATGAACGCTCTTGAGGCGCACGCTTTGGGTTGTGTTCGTTTCGATCTTTCGTTCCTAAAACACTTGCCCTAATTACATGGACAAATAAGCCTATCATCCAACAAACACAATTTCATAATTAATAGAATGATAAAGGTGTCATTAAGATCTAGCATCTCAGTAATGCCCCGATTAATTGGTTGCGAGGCCGACGTCTCGTTTATCGAATACTCGTCATTCTTCCTCTAAAATACTTAACAAACCAAACATTTCCCATACAATCTGTCATACCCCAAATTTTGACCACTAAGATTTCCCATCATTGTGCAAATCATCATCACAATATGGATGAACCATCATACTTCATCAGTCTCCCCAAAGATGGGTGAGCATTCACTACTATCAAAATTAGGGTTTCAAGCCCTCTCAGAGTTCTTAGGCAAAGGATCAATCAAGGAATGACATGATCTTCAACTTGTCTAACCTCTCAAACATCCACAATGGATCAAGATTACTCCCACTTCAAGGATTAAGCACAAGGTTGCTCCCTTCTAGGTGGATCAAGCTTCAAGATCGCCGGTGTCACCAAATTAGGGTTTTGGTCGACCAGGGCCTCCAGATGAAAATTTTCATCTGGGCATGAGCCAGTGATTCAAAACATATCCTAATATACTCCATAGAACCTCATGGACCCAAGTATCAAGTCAATTTGACCTCAGGGGATGCATACATCAAAAATCAGGAATTAGGGTTTCTTGACCTAATTCACCCCTAAGTTGACTTTTGGGACAAATCATGAACCAAGACCTCAAGACATGATTTGAGGGTCTCTAATATACCATATTGATCCATTTGAAACAATGGATTGATCCAAGATGCTTGAGCAACAAGTCTCAATTTCATCTGAAACACAATTAGGGTTTTGCGAGAAAAGTCAAATGTAACTTTGACTTTTGACCAGGACATGCTCCCAAACCCTAGGACATGATTCAATACACCCTATAACACCCATGGAACATGGCCGTCAAGTTTGATTTAGGTCAAGGACATGATTTCCTAAAGGATTGCACAGTTTGGAATTCATCGGATAAAAAGTCAACTGTGCACAAAAGTCAACTTTGACTTTTTGAGACTTTTCACAAAAATGGATTTTTAACCTTAAAATGATGTTAATGTATGATTTGAATCATCATTCATCAAGAAAAATCAAAGAAAGTGGGATAACTTGTAAAAGGGGTAACCATAAAAACTTAGAAAATTTTCTAAGTTATGAAATAAAGTGACAAAGGTACCAACTTTGGAGGATCATAACTCCTAAACCACAAAGCCATTTTTCCCCATCCAAAGCTTGATTTGTAGATATCATTGCCCTCTACAAAAGCTTCATACTGACCTATGTCCAAATTCCTCATGGATTTTGAGTTATGGAGTGATCAAAATCAAGAAAAGTCACTTTGTTCCAACACTTGGTGAAAATTTCACTAAGTCAGAATCTGCCTTACTTTTTTCCAAATGTAGGGGGATTTTTCACTTGGATCCAAAAGGTATCAAAACCAAATATGATCAAACAGTTGTTGTATCATATAAGGGCTTTCAAAAATGGCCAAGAACATCACCAAATTCAATTTGGGCCATGAGATATGACATTGGCAAGTTGCCTTGCTGAAATCTGCCAAGGCAAGGCAGAATTTTGCACTTTTGCTCGATTTGCCAAAATCAGCCAATTTCAAGCCTTGTCATCACTTTGGACACATCTGAGGATTGAATCTAAAGGGGACAATCACTGAGCCAAGCCTCCAAAGTCCTTGGAACAAGAAATAGCATGCTAAATCTAGAATTGCCCAAAATAGGGACAAGACTCCAATTTTGGATTAGAGCATTCAATGGAAGCACCAAGGTGGCATGGACTGAGCCATTAGCAACTGAATGCAGTCAAGACTTATCCAAGACCAAGGGGACCAGCAGCCTGTGCCCTAACCTCTAGTCAATGGCTAGAGGAGACTTGGATTTTCATTTGCCAACATTGGCCAACCCTACTCAGCAGTTGCCATTCACTATTCCTTGGAAAACAAACTTGCTCTACTATAAATAGAGCTCAATTGTGATCAGTTTAAGTACACCAAAGGCCTACAACACTTGCCTTTCTCAAAATCCACTTCTCACTCTCAAAAATGCCTTTCTTAGCAAGTCACTATCGGGTTTTTCATTAGAGAGCAATTCCACTCAAACCAATCACACACACACCTCATATACATCATATGTGAGCTGATCAAGCACTTAAACAACATCTGGAACACTGATTTCTCAGAATCACCAGTCAATTGCTCAAGGTTTTAACCAAGTTGCAGTTGAGATGCCATGAAGTGATCCAGCCAATTTCCATCAAGTCCAAGCATTCAAACACACTCCATAGGGTGTAGGGAAGCTGTTCAGATCATCACAATTCATCTGTAACACCTCCAACTCAGAAATCAATTTGCTCTTGCTGTCACGACCTAGAGGTAAGCCTAAACTTGGTCATCTATTAATCTATGCATATTTCCTCCCACAATACTTTTGCCAAATGTTCATAATCATGCATGGAATGTTTCCCCTCAAGTAAACTCTTTGTTTGAGTCGTGTATCAAAAATCTCAGCCTTCATGCAGAATTTAGGGTTCTTGAGGATTTATCGTGATTTCTTGTTTTATGCTTAATTTAAATGAAATTAATTGTCAAAAACATGATTGTGAGGTGAAAACGAGCATATTGATATGTGGATTGCACGATATAATCATGTATTCAGTGAGATTGGATAGAAAACGCAAATCTGGGCAAGGCAGAAAACGCGTGTGTTCTTGGCCCATGTTCTTGGCGCCATTTTCACAAATTCAAATATTTGAATTTTGTGATTTTACTTAATTGATTCAAAAATTAATTTATCTCTGAGTTTTAATGATTTTGAGTTGATTCTTTTTTTAATAATTCACAAAAATGTTAAAATATTTTATTTTATCAAAAAATCCCAAAAATATTATTTATTTCATATAATTGATATTTTTGCAAAGAATTAATGTTTTAATTGTTTTTGACATTTAAAATATTTTTTCCTTATTGATTTTGCAAATTTTAATGATTTCTAATCATTTTGTAGGGCAAAACTTGATTTATGAAACATTAATCCAAGATCACAATTTTTTTTCCACATGTTAAACAATTTTGATCATTTTAATTGAATATTTTATTCAATTAAAACACATTTTGAAAACAAAATAGGGTTTTTGATTAATTCAACCCTCATAAATCATTTTCAAAACATTTTGGGCTTCTTGAGAGGGTGTAAGACCCAAACCCCTTGTACAAACCATTTTTGGGCCTCACTTATTGTATAAGTCCCTCTGTACAAGTAAACGGCGCGATCGTCGCCTTTAAAAAAATCAATTGGGCCTCTCCTCGAGCTATAAGACCCATTCAAAACACTTTGGGTCTCTATTAGAGTGTAAGACCCAATCCCCTTTTAACCAAAACAACTTTGGGCCTCAGATATTGTATAAGCCCCTTCGCGTTAAAAGAAAATCTCGGTGCCCTCGCCATTTCAAACGAAAAATCGTCTGGGCCAACCCTCGTGTTAGAATCCCCACTCGTTTTCTTTAAACCTTTTGGGCCTCTTGAGAGAGTGTAAGACCCAAATCCCTTTGTACAGCAAACCATTTTTTGGCCTCAGTCACTTGTATAAGTCCCTCTGTACAAATTCAACAGTGCGATCACTGATAAATCATCTGGGCCTCTCCTTGAGCTGTAAGCCCCAAATCTTTCTTTTTCAAAGTACTTTCTCCTTTGATTTTGAAATATACTGTTGTTTTCAATCTTTCTTTGTTGAACAACTAACCAAACAGCATGGAAGCTCTACAACAGGTTAAGTGTTTATCCGCTTTCATTTACCGCTTTCATATACATATAACTGTATTGTGGGGCTGTTTCGCTGTAAGTCTTCTTTCATAAACTCATATCAACTGTGTAATAATAGTATAGATATTTAGAGTTTCCCCGGCAACTACGTCTAGCATTAAGCCCGTTGATCACTATTAAAAAGTTAAAACTAGATCCCCATAGGATTACCAGACACAGTCTTCCCTCCTCTTGGGGTTAAACAATATGGAGATGTGAAAGGCAGATTCTTTTTGAACCCTTTCTCAGACTGTCACTCGTAGAAGTTGTCAAAGAAACTCTACTCCCCAAAGATGATCTCTTCTCCGTGAATTGCATCTCTTGAGTTTCTTCCAAATTCTCGAACTTTCCTGGCTTGATCTATTCTTTGTGAATAGCCTGTCTTGAACTTCTCGGGGTTTGGGGACCCACAGGCTTCATAAAAGCACCCTTAGGAATTGTCAAGAAACTCTACTCCCCAGAGATGATCTCTTCTCCGTGAATGGCATCTCTTGAGTTTCTTCCAAATTCTCGAACTTTCCTCGCTTGATCTATTCTTTGTGAATAACCTGTCTTGAACTTCTCGGGGTTTGGGGACCCACAGGCTTCCTAAAAGCATCCCCGCCTTCTCTTGGGCGTTGTACAAGGACCCTTCGGCTTCTTAGAAGTATTCACGGCCTCCTCTTAGGCTTCGTATAGATGATTTCTTCCTCCGGGAATGATAGCCTCCTCTTGGGCTTAGTACAAATGGTCCCTCGGCTTCTTAAAAGTTTCTAGCCTCCTCTTGGGCTTCGTTCAAATTGTCCTGACGACCTCCAAAAGGTATAGGAACAGAAATCAGTCATCTTAATAGAACAGTCTTTCCAAGAGTCTACTACTGTTTCTCAAAGCATAGTACAAAAGATGAAACTCTAGACTTGGACAGTCTAATTTCCTTGAGTCTCAAAGACATTCTCAAGCACCCTTCAAGAATAGGAAGGAACCCCGTAGACTCGGACAGTCTCAATACCCTTTGGATTTCCCATTTCCTTAAAGAACAGGAAATAACCCCGATCCTTAGAACAAATCCATGAGTACAACATTACTCATATAAGAACTGATTTTCTCTTTGAACCCATATACTGGACTTGTCACTCAACTGAAACAACATCATAGCCTCTCTCTTGGGCTTTATACAATGATTCTCCCCACCAGAGTCAAACACCTTTTAGCCTCCGTCGTGGGCTTTGTACAAGACACAAATCACTCCCTTGTTGAGTATAAAAAAACATTTTAGCCTCTCTCTCGGGCTTCGTACGAGACACATAAAAAACACCCTCTTGTTGGGCCACTAGCCTCCTCTTAGGCTTTGTATAAGAAAACCACTGGTTGATCCAAATCAACCTTTTAGCATCAAAGTTGTGCCTCGTTCACAGTACACAAACATCAACAACTCCTTCCCCTTCATCTAATCGCTGTAAGCGGCAAGCCTCTGGATCATCTACATCCATGCCACTGTCCCTCTTTTAGCATGAGAAATTCCTAAGGAAAGATAGCATTGCTCTACACTGAGTTAAAGTCTTCTCCTTCAGGTTGGAAATCCCCTATAAAGGAAATTATGGCATTGCCGGATTCACACATCCCGGTTAAAGTAATTCTCCTTTATAAACAGTTGTGACAGACAAACCCCTCTTTAGAGATGACAAATTCTCTCTTAAGACAAACCCTTTTAGCTTCACATCTTGGGCTTTGAACAAGATACAAACTACCTTAAGCTTCACGTCTTGGACTTTGAACAAGACACCAAAACACCATTTCCTCCCGTAGAATAGGAGGAACTACGATCGCTCTGATTTCCTTGTTTCGGAAAAACGGGAATATGTAGGCATAAGATTGAAAGAAAAATCTTAGTGAGCACACTAATCCAAAACCCAAAATCCCATACCTTCACATCTCAATCGAAAAGCATCAGTCTTAACCTCCCACCAATCGACCGGACACTATTTTTAGCAACATAACGTAAGAGAGACCCACAATCTTTGTAGCATCTGTAAACCAACAGTCATTTGTTCAAACTCAGTTTGCAAGCAGGGTTAATTGGAGACATCTTTTTCCCTTCCTTCATCAGCTTTAATAGGATAAAAAATGAATCGACCTGTAGTAAACCCCAAAGAGCGGTAGTGCTTCACAACCACGTCCAAAATCGCTCGCTACAGAAAAATGGCGACTTCACTGGGGACGACGAGATCTTGTTCTCTTCCTATCTATTAGGTAGAAACCTAAAAAAAATAAAGGTGGCGCCCACCGTGGGGCCGGTCTTTCTTTCTTTCTTTCTTTTCTGGAATATGACCTTTTGTTGACTTCACTAGGATCTTAGGTCAAAACCTTTAAGTTGGGAAGGAACCACAGAATGGCGTCTCCGCCGGGGAGCCATTTTCTATTAGGAACATAAGATTCGTAGCTTTTAAAAAAAGTCTAGGACATTAGGAGAAATATATATACTGCTTTTCCTAATTGATATCTGTGTTTATTTTTCTTCTAATGGGAATGCGTGTGATGCCGCATGTGGAAAGATTGAGTATACACTTAAGATAAGTGATGGCGACGAGGTCGACCATCAACCTAAGTGGAGGCTTCCCAATGCAACCCATTCCCTCTCATAGGCAATGGGCCGATTGTGACGTCTGAGAAGCTGAGGAGCCAACCCTTTTGTAGTGCGAAAACTATCGGAAATAGTTGTCACGCGATACTACCCTCATTTGAGGCTGATGATCTATTCTCTGTGAATAGCATTTACTCTAAGATTTCATACAGCTCGCTGGCGATCCGCTTGTTGTTTGTTATCCTGGGAGGAGCTGATGATTTTGAGTACAGGTACAAAAAATCACCCTAGTATAAACCTTTGGGGATGGGTAGAGCCTTGACTCCATGGCAACGACCCTTTGACCCCATGTTTTTTCTATGTTTTTGTGTGTTGCATTCATGCATTCATTTAAAAAACATTAAAACATTCAAAAAAAAAATTTCTTCTAGTCTCTCTGTCTTTTCAAAATAAACTAAGACTGTGATTGCAAATATCAGAGAAAAGGATTGTGCTAATGGATTTCGGTAGAAGGAGAACTCATAAGTACGCCTTCAGGATTCCAAAACTAGAGGATTTAAGAGGTTTGGCGAGGATGGTCACAAACCAAGAGGCTTTTAGAGCCAAGTACGGAGGTTTGCTATCTCTGCTAAGATTCCATGTGATTGAGGGAATCATGGATGCGCTCGTTCAGTTCTACGATCCGGTCTATCATTGTTTCACATTCCCGGATTACCAGCTAGCACCAACGCTGGAGGTATATTCTCATCTGGTTGATCTTCACATTACAGATCAAGCTCCATTTTCTGGACTGGAAGAAATTCCAAAGAATCAGACCATTGCAAGAGCAATTCATTTGGACGAGTCTGAGATCAGGTTTCACATGACCACTAAGGGTGGCATACAAGGTTTTCCAGCCCAGTTCTTGACAAAGAAAGCCCTGTACTTCGCTAGTATCGGGAACGTGACTGCTTTTGAAAGCATCTTTGTTTTACTCACCTACGTGTTATTTTTGTTGCCCAACATTAATAACTTCGTCGATATCAACTCCATTAAGGTTTTTCTCATTGGAAACCCTGTACCAACTTTGCTCGCAGATGCGTATCATTCTGTACACTTAGGGAATTTGTACAGTGAAGGGGAGATCACATGTCGTGTACCTCTGCTTTATAAATGGTTTATCTCCTATTTGCCTAAGTCTGCTGCTTTTTGGGATCATAAGAGTGCCTTACGTTGGTCGTAGAAAATCATGTCCCTCACCAACTCTGACATAGATTGGTGTAGTAGGATTTATGATGGGATCAAGATCATTAACCATTGTGGAAACTTCCCCAACGTACCCCTTATAGGAACTAAGGGAGGAATCAATTACCATCCAGTTCTCGTTCGTCGTCAATTTGGATACCCGATGAGGCACGTCCCACGGAGTATTCATCTGGAAGGTCTTTTCTTCAAGGAAGGAGAAAATGACAGAGCACTAAAGACAGAAATAGTGCATGCTTGGAAACATGTTCATAAGAAAGGACGGGAGTCTCTAGGAAAACCGACTGTGTCTCGGTGGAGCCTTATCTCCACTGGGTACAAACTAGAGCCCTTAAGCTAAGGATGCCTTATCCTCGTCACGGAGTTCTTTCACCGAGGGAGTCTGTCATGTACTTCATGACTGAGACTGAAAAGCTTCAGGTTACTCTCAACAAAGTTCAACGGGAGAAGAGGTCTTGGAAGAACAAGTACCGCACCCTCAACGTGGAGTGCATCAAATACAGCAACTACTGAAAGATAAAGATGCTCTGATTGAAATTTTGGAGCAACATGCTTTAGAGAATCAAGATGACCAAAGGAATCTGCTCACTCATTTCACCTGGCAAAGGAATGAAAACCCGACAACGGCCCAAGAGCCCCGGTCAAAGAAAAGGAAAGTACCAGAGTCAGCACCCGATTTCTCTTCAGAGAGGACTCGGGATCCATTAGCTTAGGTTTCTGTTTCTGCACCTTGTAATCTACTGTATTTCCATTTCTGTAATCCTTTGAATTCAATAAAAAGGGGTTTCCTCACTGTTTGATATTTGCAATCAAGTTATCGAAGTTTATTTTGATTAAACAAAAAAAACAATTAATATAATCATTGCATTCATCATTCTCACATCGCGTATTCTTCTTACCTACGAATCTCACGTTTGTGTCTCGGTTCTAGAGTCAAACTGTGTCATTCGTACAATACTCAGGCCAATCGTCAGAAAAGGATGGATGATCTTGAGGAAGAAAACAGAGAGTTGAAAGAAGAGATCGATGCTCTGAGAGAGGATATGAGAAAGCTTCGTAACGACATGCAAGCCATGGCAGAAGCTCAGCTACAAAGGACTGTGATCTCAGAGATCACCTCAATGCCCATAGTGGAGAAGTATGATCCTAGGTATCAAATGCCGAAAGATCGTCCTTGGGGCATGCCTGTTAACTATATCCCGGAAGGATATGTTCCTCCGATCACTGAAGATCAGGGAATTATAACAGAAGCCGCTGGTCCTAAAGGTTACAAACTTCGGGAAAACAAAGATGCCAGAGGCATACTGAAGACTCCTGAAGGTTACAAACTTTAGGAAACGCCAAGATTCACTGCAGTAGTCACGGTACCACCCCCTATGGTGCATACTGTCCCGAAAGGACAGATTCCGCCGATACCTTCTGGTAAGAAGGAAACTATTCTCAATAGAATAGATGAATTCCAGGAACAGTTCCTGTAAATGCAGAAGGAACTGGAAGCCATCCACGGTCAGGATTTATTTGGAAAGGACGCCGCAGACCTTTGCTTGGTCCCCAATGTGAAAGTTCCGCACAAATTTCAAGTGCCCGACTTTGAAAAATACAAGGGTAATTCTTGCCCTCAGAGCCATCTGGTGATGTACGCTCGGCAAATGTCAGCTCTGATGGAGAATTAGGACCTACTGATTCACTACTTTCAGGATAGTTTAACCGGTGCTGCACTCAAATGGTACATGGGTTTAAACCGTACTACGATTAGTACATTCAGAGATCTTAGTACTGCCTTCGTCCAACAATACAAATACAATTTGGACATGACACCCGACAGAGATCAACTCAGATCAATGTCACAAAAGGACAAGGAAACCTTTAAGGAGTACGCTCAGAGATGGCGTGAAATTGCCGCTCAAATTTGTCCACCTCTTGAGGAAAAAGAAATGACAAAGATCTTCTTAAAGACCTTAAGCTCATTTTACTATGACAGAATGGTTGCCAGTGCACCCAGTGACTTCACCGAGATGGTGGGCATGGGAGTTCATCTTGAGGAAGCCGTCCGAGAAAGACGTCTAATAAAAGACGCTGGATCATCAAGTAGTAAGAAGCGATACGGTAGTGCTCTCCCTAAGAAAAAAGAGCAAGATATTGGGAATATCTCTCTCGGAAATCAAAGGCGACGTTATCAACCGGTAGCAGCTGTAACTCCTGCTATCAGCCTTGCGCCTATTCCTATGTATCAACCTCAGGTTGCGCAGAGCCAACCTAATCAGCAAAGGACACAACAGCCTCTTCAGCTGGCTCGTCCTCCATACAATAACAAGCGTGCAACACGGCCACCAGGGTTTGATCCTATACCCATGTTGTACGCAGAACTATTTCCGTTACTACTGGCTGAGGGGCACATCCAGACTAAGTCTCCTCTTACAGTACCGGAAAATCTGCCTTTTTGGTTTAAGGTGGATCAGACATGCCCTTATCATCAAGGAGGACTAGGGCATAACATAGAGAACTGTCTGAATTTCAAATCCGACGTGCAAAAGCTTGTTAGGAGCGGGCTCTTATCTTTCAAAGATACGAATCCCAATGTCCTCACAAACCCGCTGCCTCAACATGAGAAACCTGCAGTCAACCTGATTGAGAAAGAATTTAATAACGTCTATCAAATTCATGATGTACTTTTGTTAAGGACCAATCTGGTCAAGATGCATTGTAGACAGAGTGGATATGGCCATGTGCCACCTCATAATTATCATCAGTGTGAAGTCTGCTCTAAAAACAATCAAGGATGTTCTGTGGTGCAAGCAGCTCTACAGGAACAGATGGATCTCGGATGGATCCAAGAGCACCGAGTTCGTGGAGTTAACATGGTCTATACGAATTCTAACATCATTCAAAACCGCGGCATCCGTGTGATGAATGTCAACCTGGTGGCAATTCATTTAAGGCAAAGCCAGTATCATAATCTGCCGCGGCACGATTACAGTTTGAAATTCTGGTATCAGACGTCTGATGTTAAGGTGTGATGTCACAACAACACACTCTGCACAATGGACAACAATAACAGTAAAATAACACCAAGAATTGTTGACCCAGTTCGGTTACAACCAACCTACTCAGGGGGCTACCAAGCCAGGGATGGAATTCACTACTTGTAGATATAATTTACAGACTCAACAACCCGTTGACAATCTCCTAAACTTATACTCTACTAATGACTTCCTACCTAAGAAACCACTTAGGTATGAGAACACCACTCAATCCCTTACAAACACTCAAAGAACCCACTTTGAGTACCCTTGATCTTACTTCACAGCTTCGATCAATTCAAACAACTCTCTTTGCTTCACAGCTTTAGAGAGGACAGATCACCAATTCACCCTTGAATGGTTTACTCACGATTCGTACAAATATCTAAGACACTCGGCCTCTGCTCTTGATCTTCAATCTGTACTTTTTTTCTTTGGTCTTGTGCGCTTTATATAGCTCTTGAATTGGGCTTGGACTTGTCACAATATTTGATCAGATTTGTTAATTAAAACTGAATCTTTAAAACAGATTTTATCCCCAAAATCTTTTTAAATCTTCAACCTTTTAATTCTCCTACAGATCTGCAATCAAATCTCCCATGTAACAGAAAATATCTATCCCAAGATATTCTCATCCAATGAGTCAACCACTCTCCACAATTCCAGCTAATACGCGTGCCCTAACAACCTGCTGTTGTTATTAATTCTGCAGGTCTGATGTTACAACATCACCTGTGTTACATCAGACATCCAACTTCAGCACTTAACTACTTAACACAGCCCAGTGTTAAGACTTCAATGTTACAACATCAGCACCTTGACATCAACATTGAATAACCTTTGTTTTACCAAAATTTCAGCCAATCCAGGAACTATCAATCTCCCCCTTTGGCTAATTTTGGCTAAAACAATCTCTGCACTCTGCAAACAACTTCTGCACTCTACACCTTCAGAGATTTCAGCAGCGGAATAATCTTCAATCATTTGAAACTCATTAGCAGCAGTTTTGACAATCTTCAAAAGTCTTCAACACTCGATCTCCTGCAGCACCATCTTCATTATTGACAACAACCAATTGGTGCTCCTCCTTGAAAACATGAACCAGCATCACAGCTGTTCAGTAGCTCATAATGTGCAGCAATTTACTCCCCCTAGATGTCTGCTTGGCTGCACTCTTCACATGTCATGATATCTTCAATACTCCCCCTCAATAACTGCATCACCACTTTTCAATCTATCTCCCCCTTAATCTCTGCATCACATCAGCAGCATATGGCAATAATTCTCTTGACTATCTTGGCCATGTTCTCCCCCTTTTTAGCCATAATTAGGCAACCTTCTATAAGAAGCCCTATTAACTATAGTCAGTATACCCTAGCTCTCATTGTTAGCCTCTCAATTAGTAAACAGGCAAAACAAATCATAGAAGGAAACTAAAAACATAAACAGTGCATAAACAGCACAATATTCAAATTACAAAACCAACACAGCAAAAACTAAACTAATACAAGACTAAGGACAGCAGATAGAGATTAGTCTTCATTCGAGCTGGTACCATCAGCATCTTCTTCACCCTCATCTGACCTGGAGTCCTCAGTGTCACCATTGTCTTTCCCTTGTTCCAATTCTTTAACCATCTGCTCAATCTTCATTTTCCTGTCGGTGCTGGTCTTGATAACCATGTCAAGATCCTTGCAGGTTACCCTTAATTCTTTAATCAGTTCAGATTTTGTACTGACCTTCTTAATCCCAGAGCTTGATGTTTCAACAATGTCTGGAACATGGCTCCCAGCAAACAGTTTGGGATGCAACGATAAATCTGATTTCCTCTTACATGCTGTGTCTGAGCTTGTTAAGATGCCTGGATGTTGTTTCATCATAACTCCACAGATAAGCGAAGGAAATGCTATAGGCAGTTTGATAGCATTAGTGGTGGCATGTCTTGCAGTCTGCTCAAACACATATGCTCCATAGTCAAACTTCTTCTTAGTACCCACAGCATAAATAAACCTCCCTAGTCCCACAGCTGTTGTGGTTTTATGATTGGTAGGCACCCAATTTGCGGCTCAAATTCTGTGTAAGACAGCATACTTAACACTGAGTTTGCTAATTGGCAGTTTCCCTTTCAAGGGCCACACCTTAACTTGACCAGCAGTTAATTCCTTGCAGACATCATTCTCAGTGGCTTCTAGCTCAGCAAATACTTCATCTTTTCTTCCTAGATATTTGTTTATAACTTCAGGAGAGAAATCAACACATTTTCCTCTCACAAACACTTTCATGTAGTCCACACTGCTTTTGTCTGAAATCTTCACAGGAATATTTACCACAAATTCCTTAACCAAGCTGTCATAGCACTCGGAGAACCCATGAACCGTCATCATCAGACCAGCAGTCTTAATCACCTCTATGATTTCTTTGATCTCCATAATTTCTTTCCCAATCTCTCTTTCAAGAGCAAGTCTTCTTTGACAGATGAACTTCCACATCGACGCACTGCTTGCATAATGGAATGAAATGTTATCAACCGGAACCTCAGGGATCTTGTCAGCAATTCTCTTCAAGATTGTCTTTCTGACAGGAGTGATATCTTGAACATCATCCTCAACATCATACTCTGATTCGGATTCTTCCATTAGCTTCCTTTTTCTGGGATTCACATCAACCTTACTCCATGCTTTTGTTGGCCCAACAACAGTCTTTTTCCTCTTCTCATCAGAAGCTTTCTTTGACAACGATTCAACCATCTTTCCTTTTCTTAGTCTCTTGGACAGTCTAGGCACTGCTCTTCCAATGACTTCATTATCAGACAAGTCATCAACATCAATTACATCAGTAGTCTCAGCATCCCCACTAAGCGATGTTCTAAAATCTGCATCAACAGAAGTGGGTTCAGCAGATGTCCTAACATTCTCCTCCACATTTGTTTCTTCATGCATGTCTTCACTCTGATCAGCATCTTCAATAGTTGTCATTGCAAGTTGTTGAAGACTTGACTTACCTTCCTGTATGTTGTCTTTCTCAGCTGGCATCCGATTCAGTGGGATTGAAATTCCTTTGACAGGGATGCCTTTGTCTAGAATCTTTGAGGCAAGATTACCCATCCTTCTGTCTACATCAAGCTTCTCTTTAATAATCTGAGACGTAGATGATTTTGGCACAGTTTTATCCCCAAATAACACACTCGTAACAACCTTCTTTGTTTCAGGATTCTTGAAAATAGTAGCAGGTCTCTTAGGAGTTAGTTTAGTGGGTCTCGAAGTACCTGATTTTGGGAGCATCACTGAGATAGGTTCTATATTCAAAGCTTCTTCTACAAATCCTTCTTCTGAAGAAACCCTAGCCTTATCTCGCGAAGAGCTTTGAGCGACAGATTTCTTTGATGGAGACGACGTCTGGTTTGACATTGTTCCCTTGAGGCAGTATGAGGTCAGATGATCCTTCTTGTGGAGGACGGCGAATGGAAGGAAGAAATACTCTTTGATGAACCGTGACCTTGCTGCACTTGAGAATGATGGTCTGAGGTATGGCGCCAGCTTTTCAGTATTTAAAGACCAATTACTAATTTTCTCCCTCCATAAATACTTTCCTTTTAAAACACTCACATCAGAATTTGTTAACTTTGAGTGGCCTTTCAGCATCCTGATGTCATAGTCTGATGTTACAACATCATCTACAACATTACTAGTTGAATCTCCTTCAAGAGAGGTCCACTGATAACAGTTGTCATTGGTTCTGGCACCCTTCATAACAATCTGATTATGCTCATCAGAAACCATACACTCATGCTTAGTGTAGTTTACCTTGTAACCTTCATCACACAATTGGCTTATGCTGATCAAATTTGTACTTAAGCCATTGCCAAACATAACATTGTCAAGTTCAGGTCTACCATCACCTTGCACTTTCCCAACTCTTGCAACAACACCTTTTCCTCCATTGCCAAATATGACTTCATGAGAGGGACAAGGTCTAAGATCATCAAACAAGGATCTACATCCAGACATGTGCTTGGAACATCCACTGTCAAAATACCATGTTCTTTCTTTAGCCTCTTTGTCATCCAAGTGAGCCAATAAGCACTTCACCTTCTCCTTAGGTACCCATTGTTTAACAACTTTGGGCCTGTGCTCTCTCCATCTGTTTTGAGGCTTAGGGTATCCATGCAGCTTGTAGCAAGAGTACTGCATATGTCCAAATCTTCCACAATAATAGCATCTCACCCTTCCATCTCTGAATCTTCTGCCATGATGAGATTGCCTATGCTGCCATCCATGATGTGGTCTCCTCCTACCATAACTGCCCTGCCATCTATTCTGTTGATATCTTCTCCCATAAGTCGGCTGAGAATGTTGTTTCCTGGATTGTCTCCCATGATGGTGTGCCTTTCTTCTTCCATATACATAAGGAACAACATTGGTGTATCCATACCCATAACCATACCAGTTGTCCTGATGTTGAGACATCTGATGAGACATGTGCTGTTTGAACTGAGCAGCTTGCATGCTCTCATGGTATTGTGGGGGCATATACTGACTAGCTCCCTGTGGCTACTTTCTCTTCTGATAGGGACCAGTCTTTTTCTTAGGTTGTGAAACATCAGCTTTCTTAGGGGTAGGATCCTGCTGATGTTGAGATGAAGGTTGTGATACTTCCTTCTTTGAACCTGAAGTGCTTCCTTCTGAAGTTCCCTTGTCCTCAGCCACATAACCTATCCCAGCTTTGTCTCCAGCAGCTTTTTCTGACTGAAGTATCTTGTCAAGTGTGTCTGTACCACAGCTCAGCATCCTAACAGACTTGGTCATTTGATCAAGATGAGCTCTAACTAGCACCACTTCATTTTCAAGATCAGTCTTTTCATTCTCTAGCTGAGCAATCTGTTGCTTGTGGCACTTGTTTTCTTGACAAATCTCAGCACTCTTTAAACACAGCTCTTGATAGGTGGATGCCAACTCCTCATAAGTTACTTCTCCATCACTAGAATCATCATCAGAAACAACAGCTCCTGTTAAAGCTCTCACATGCTTTGCTGACTCGCCTTCACTTTCACTATCAGAGTCAGACCAGGAAACTGTCATGCCCTTCTTCTGCTTTTTCAAGAAGGTGGGACATTCTTTCTTGACATGTCCATACCCTTCCCACTCAAAGCACATCACTCCTTTATCTTGGGCAGTTTTCTCTTCATCCTTCTTGCTGGTGTCAGAAGTCATGTTCTTGACATTAGGCCTGGAGTTATTATTCATTCTCTTGAATACTTTGGTGAACTGTCTTCTCAACATCACTATGGCCTGAGATAAATCCTCCTAGGATTCAGAACTCTTTCCTTTATCTTCTTCATTATTTGACACCAGGGCTATACTCTTTGGCTTCTTTTCTGGTTCTTCTTCATTCAACCCAAGCTTAAAGGTTTGAAGAGATCCAATGAGCTCATCAACTCTCATCTTGCTGATATCTTGTGATTCTTCAATGGTAGTAACCTTCATCTTATACTTCTTAGGTAGGGACCTAAGTATCTTCCTCACAAGCTTTTCATCTGACATCTTCTCTCCAAGAGCACTAGATGCATTGGCCAGCTCAAGAACACTCATGTGGAAATCATGAATAGTCTTCTATTCCTTCATCTTTAGGCTTTCAAATTTTGATGTTAAAATCTGAAGTCTTGACATCTTGACTCTAGATGTTCCTTCATGAGTAGCCTGTAAGATATCCCATGCTTCTTTAGCAACTTCACAGGTATTGATTAACCTGAAGATGTTCTTATCCACTCCATTGAAGATAGCATTCAGAGCTTTGGAATTTCCAAGGGCAAACTCATCTTCCTCCTTGGTCCACTCTTCTTCAGGCTTTAGCTTAGAGGTGCCTTCTTTATCTTTACCAGCATCATCCTTCTCACACATGACAGGTGCTTTCCACTCTTTAATAACAGGCTTCCAAGCCCTACTGTCCAAGGATTTTAAGAAGGTGGTCATCCTTGGCTTCCAATAGTCATAATTGGATCCATCCAAAATAGGGGGTCTGTTGACGAATCCTCCAACTTCTTTGTCCATCTTTTCACCAGAAAGTAACTTCCCTAGATCTCACCCAGAGACAGACAAGATGCCTGCTCTGATACTAATTGAAATTCTGGTATCAGACGTGTGATGTTAAGGTGTGATGTCACAACAACACACTCTGCACAATGGACAGCAATAACAGTAAAATAACACCAAGAATTGTTGACCCAGTTCAGTTACAACCAACCTACTCTGGGGGCTACCAAGCCAGGGATGGAATTCACTACTTGTAGATATAATTTACAGACTCAACAACCCGTTGACAATCTCCTAAACTTATACTCTACTAATGACTTCCTACCTAAGAAACCACTTAGGTATGAGAACGCCACTCAATCCCTTACAAACACTCAAAGAACCCACTTTGAGTACCCTTGATCTTACTTCACAGCTTCGATCAATTCAAACAACTCTCTTTGCTTCACAGCTTTAGAGAGGACAGATCACCAATTCACCCTTGAATGGTTTACTCACGATTCGTACAAATATCTAAGACACTCGGCCTCTGCTCTTGATCTTCAATCTGTACTTTTTTTCTTTGGTCTTGTGCGCTTTATATAGCTCCTGAATTGGGCTTGGACTTGTCACAATATTTGATCAGATTTGTTAATTAAAATTGAATCTTTAAAATAGATTTTATCCCCAAAATCTTTTTAAATCTTCAACCTTTTAATTCTCCAACAGATCTGCAATCAAATCTCCCATGTAACAGAAAATATCTATCCCAAGATATTCTCATCCAATGAGTCAACCACTCTCCACAATTCCAGCTAATACGCGTGCCCTAACAACCTGCTGTTGTTATTAATTCTGCAGGTCTGATGTTACAACATCACCTGTGTGACATCAGACATCCAACTTCAGCACTTAACTACTTAACACAACCCAGTGTTAAGACTTCAATGTTACAACATCAACACCTTGACATCAACATTGAATAACCTTTGTTTTACCAAAATTTCAGCCAATCCAGGAACTATCACAGTTCTTGTCTGACTTGCTTGGTAAACAAACAGGGATGCTCTTTCATACAGGAGGCCCTCCAAAGTCAGATGGATCTTGGATGGATCCAAGACTACCATGATAGGAATCCCTATCAGATCAATATGGTTCAGATCTTCAACATTCGCTTGATGAATACCAACTTGGTAGAGTTGCATGCTGAGCAGGTCCGACTCGGATTCCTGATATCACATAATTATCAAAGCTGTAAAGCGGGTTGCGAAAATGATCAGGGATGTGCCCTTGTCTAGGAGGCACTTCAGCACTTGTTAAATCATTGGTGGATGCTAATCTACATGGATGAAGATACTCAGTAAATTAGTATCAATAACAGAAACCCCACTCGGCGTCAAAGTCAGGATGTCCGACTCGTGGAAGCTAACCTAGTGAGGTTACATTGTATTCAAAGTGGGCGTGGCCAGGTGCCACCATACAATTATGAACGTTGTGGAGTCTGTTCGGAAAGTAACCAAGGGTGCTACCTTGTGCGAGCAGCTCTCTAGGGGCAGGTGGATCGTGGAGAGATCCGTCCATATCCAGGTTCCAAACCCATCAATTGGTAGTTGAACTACCTTCCCAATCAAATTGAGGACGTTGTCGTCATATTTAATCATCAGAGGACCAGGAATGTTTTTTCCATTATCCCTCTGCTTGACGAATCAAGAATTCCCAACCGGGAACGGGTCGAGATTACTTATGATGGTCAGAAGAACCAGAAGATTCCCATAGTCATCTATCTGCCGGGACCACTACCGTAAGAATCAGCTAAGGCAATCCCTTACAAATACGGTGCAACAATAATTAAAAATGGAAAGGAAATTCCATTACCCTCCATCGTGAATATTGTAGACATCAGTCGTGTAAGACAGAGTGGCAGAATCTTCAACAGAGGAGTTGGAGAGTCCAACAAAGAAAAGGAACTTCAGACAGAAGCTCCCGATCCATCGGTCGGTCAATCCAGTAATTCCGACCTTTCGAAAAATGACGATGAGATGCTAAAACTCATCCAAAGGAGTGAATACAACATTGTTGATCAACTGTTACAAACTCCTTCAAAGATCTCGGTATTATCACTGTTACTCAGTTCAGAAGCGCACAGGGAGGCTCTACAGAAAGTCTTGGAGCAAGCCTTTGTGGAACAGGATGTAACAATCATACAGTTCGATAGTATTGTCTCTAACATCACTTCTTACAATAATTTGGGATTTAGTGATGAGGAATTACCTGAAGAGGGTCGCCGTCATAACATGGCGCTCAATATCACAGTCAACTGCCAGGACGATGCTTTAGTCAGCGTACTGGTAGACACAGGGTCAGCCCTGAATGTTATGCCAAAGTCCACTTTGATGCAATTATCATTCAAAGGACCTCCGATGAGAACCAGCGAGGTCGTCGTCAAAGCGTTCGATGGATCTAAAAAAACGGTTATCGGCGAAGTTGACCTTCCCATAACTATTGGTCCTCACACTTTCCAAGTCACTTTCCAGGTCATGGACATCCGGGCAATGTACAGTTGTTTATTAGGAAGACCTTGGATACATCAGGCTGGAGCGGTCACTTCAACCCTCCACCAAAAGTTAAAGTTCGTCCAGAACGATCAACTCATCAAAGTTTGTGGGGAACGAGCCTTGCTCGTCAGCAATTTATCACCATCCACTTGTGTGGAACCAAAAGGGATAATCGGAACCCAGTTCCAAGCGCTTTCGCTACACAAGGACGATCAATTGGAAAAAGGAACTTCAATTTCCTCATACGAAGATGCTATTAAAGCAGTCGAGAGTACCGATACAACAGGATGGGGACAGCTTGTCATTCCTACTAGCAATACAACAAAGAAGGGTCTTGGTTTTTCTGCAACCTGTACCCAGACAGCCGCTAACGATGAAAGTCTTCATCCCATTCAAAATTTCTTCTACAGTGGAGGTTTCCTTCAACCAGTGACTCAGGAAGTACATACCATCAATAAAGATGATTCCTCCGACACAGATGAAGAATGGAAGTCCTATCTTAACGAGGACGGTTATATGTCTCAGGAAGAGGTGCCTACGCCATTTTGCTATCCCGCACAAAGTCTGAGATTTATACCACGGTCAGATGTCGAAATGATATATGGAGGTTGTGATCCGGAAGGATGTTGTGCTCCGCCAAATTCATTAGAGGAGGACACTCTGATGAAAGACAACTTTGACCACAATTACTATGGCCCGATGGATGGCCTGCCAATGTGGCAGCCTTACCTAGGAGACTTGGGGCCAGAAAGTCAGCCGAGTAATGAAACTCAGCTGAGCATCACTGAACAAAATACCTGTGTCCTCACCATGTCATGGGATCAACACTCAGGTCATTCAGAAATTACTCAACATGACGATGAATTTGTAATGTTTGCAGGACTAGAATTCATTAATTATACCTTTCCCGAGGTCAACGTCATCGAGAGGGATGACTCCTCCAGTTCCAAAGAAGTGTGGGACACCTTGGGACAACCGAGTGGAAAATATGACTATATGGTCAAGTACACCGCTCCCGAAAGCTCTCGTATCAGGCTCCAAGATATCCAGATAACTGGATGGGGAGATACAGCTGAGAGTACAAATACTATGCAAAATACAACTGAGGAATCCTCCTATGACAATTCTGCCTGGGAGACAGATTCCAATGATCCTGCTCCACCAGAAATCAGCGTTATTTCTGAAGACAGATTAAGGAAGGTGCCAGACTTTGTGATTCACCGAGGAGTTCGCTGCCAATGGGTTGCTGTCGATGTTCCGAAGATTATTCATAAGTCAAAGTAATTGCCATCTTTAACCTTTCACCCTGCCCAGGTGAAACAGATGTTTTGATAGGGCTCGCTTTCTATAAATTTTCCCTCTTTACTTCGCCCAAAGTGACAGAGTTTTCTTTTATAGGGCTGTAGTTTCAAGAATCGACTTGTTCATTAATAAAATAACGTCGTTCTGTAATTTCCACATTAATTGTTGTTTTCTCTTTTTGCTTTTTCTCAGAAAATGGTAATACTAAAAAACAACTCAAATAATAAAAACAAGCAGTAAAAAAAATACACTGCACACACTTTTGCATTCTCTCTATCTCTTCTAAACACGAATCATCATGTCATGCAGATTGCTTGTTTTAAACCCCGTTGAAACATACGATCCGATGCCTTCTACCAACTTTGAGTTCCCGGTATTTGTGGCTGAAGAAGAAGTTGACAACGAAATTCCAGAAGAGATCTCCCGACTACTCAGACAAGAGGAAAGGTCTATTGAACCTCACAAAGAGCCGTTGGAAACGGTAAACTTGGGATCAGAAAAAGAGAGAAAAGAAATTAGGATTGGGGCACTGCTCAGTCCAACTGCCAAAGAGAGTTTGATAAAGCTTCTCAAAGAATTCCCTGATGTATTCGTTTGGTCCTATCAGGACATGCCAGGGTTGAATACCAGCGTCGTGGAATATCACTTACCGTTAAGATCTGAATGTCCGCCAGTAAAGCAGAGGTTGAGACGGACTCACCCAGACATGGCCATCAAAATCAAAGAGGAGGTACAGAAACAGATTGACGCGGGTTTCCTCGCTACATCAGAATATCCTCAATGGTTAGCCAATATCGTACCCGTTCCGAAAAAGGACGGAAAGGTCAGAATGTGTGTCGACTACAGAGATCTGAACAAGGCTAGTCCAAAGGACGACTTTCCTTTACCACACATTGACATGCTGGTTGACAGTACAGCAAAGTTCAAACTTTTCTCCTTCATGGATGGATTCTCGGGCTATAACCAGATTAAAATGGCGCCGAAAGACATGAAGAAAACTTCATTCATCACCCCATGGGGTACCTTTTATTACAAGGTAATGCCGTTCGGTTTGAAGAACGCTGGGGCAACCTATCAAAGGGCCATGACTACCCTGTTTCATGACATGATACACAAAGAAATCGAAGTGTATATCGATGATATGATTGCAAAATCTAAGACAGAGGAGGAGCATGTGACCCACCTGTCAAAACTATTTGAGCGTCTGAGAAAATACAAACTCCGTTTAAATCCCAACAAGTGCACCTTCGGTGTCCGTTCGGGGAAACTTCTAGGGTTCATCGTCAGCCAGAAAGGAATTGAGGTTGATCCTGAAAAGGTCAAGGCCATTCAAGAAATGCCTTCTCCAAAAACTGAAAACCAAGTCAGAGGGTTCCTGGGACGTTTGAACTACATCTCCAGATTCATATTCCTCATGACCGCGACATGTGCGCCGATTTTCAAATTACTCAAAAAGAACCAAGATTGCGTTTGGACAGAAGATTGCCAAACCGCCTTCAATAGTATTAAGAAATACCTATTGAATCCTCCGATTCTATCACCTCTAGTGGAAGGAAGACCACTGATCATCTACCTCACAGTCTTGGAAGACTCAATGGGTGTGTACTTGGCCAACAGGATGAAACCAAACGGAAAGAGTCTGCCATTTACTATCTAAGCAAGAAGTTCACCGACTGTGAGACTCGGTACACGATGCTCGAGAAACTTGCTGTGCTTTGGCTTGGGCAGCCAAACGTCTTCGTCAGTACATGATTCGTCACACTACTTGGTTGATCTCCAAAGTGGATCCAATCAAGTATGTCTTTGAAAAGCCTGCTTTCACAGGAAAGATTGCCCGTTGGCAGATGTTGCTATCAGAATATGACATAGAGTACCACGCTCAGAAAGCCGTTAAGGGAAGTATTTTAGCCGATCATTTAGCTCATCAGCCGATTGGCGATCAGGAACCCATCGGGTTCGAATTCCCAGACGAATATGTCATGTATCTAAAAATGAAAGATTGCGATGAACCGCTACCCAGTGAAGGGCCAGAACCAGGTTCCCAATAGGGACTTATCTTTGACGGAGCAGTTAATCATTATGGAAACGGAATTGGGGCAATAATTGTTACCCCTCAGGGTACCCACATTCCTTTCACCGCCAGACTTACGTTCAAATGTACGAACAACGAGGCCGAATACGAAGCTTGTATTATGGGTCTCGAGGAAGCGATTGATTTAAGGATCAAGAACTTGGACGTATATCGCGATTCAGCCCTGGTTATCAATCAGATAAAAGGAGATTGGAACACATACCAATCAGGACTGATTCTTTACAAAGATTATGCAAGAAGGTTGTTACCCTTCTTCAACAGAATCGAGTTTCATCACATCCCTCGTGATGAGAATCACATGGCTGACGCTTTAGCCACTCTCTCATCCATGATTAGCGTAGGTCAATGGAACGACCTACCCAAGATCAACATAATGCGCCTTGAACAACCCGCTTACATCTTCACGATTGAAGCAGTCATAAACGACAAACCTTGGTATCACGATATCAAATGCTTCCTTTAGAAACAAGAGTACCCACATGGGGCGTCTAGAAAAGACAGGAAGACCCTCAGAAGACTGGCAGGCAGTTTCTTTCTGAGTGGTGATACTCTCTATAAGAGAAATTTTGACATGGTCTTGCTCCGATGCGTAGACAGACCAGAGGCAGACATGCTGATGAAAGAAATTCACGAAGGATCCTTTGGCACTCATGCCAACGGACACAAAATGGCGAGAAAAATTCTAAGAGCAGGGTATTATTGGTTGACAATGGAATCTGATTGCTACAAGTACATGAGGAGGTGTCACAAGTGTCAGATATACTCCGACAAAATACATGTACCGCCAACGCATCTCAAGGTTCTTTCTTCCCCATGGCCTTTTTCCATATGGGGAATCGACATGATTGGCTTGATTGAGCCCAAAGCTTCAAACGGACATCGGTTCATCCTGGTAGCCATCGACTATTTCACCAAGTGGGTCAAAGCAACGTCATACGCTAATGTAACCCGACAAATGGTGGTCCGATTTATCAAAAACAATATCATCTGCCGTTATGGTGTTCCGGGCCAGATCATTACTGATAATGGATCTAACTTGAACAATAAGATGATGAAAGAGTTGTGTGCAGAGTTCAAGATAGAACACCATAACTCATCTCCCTACCGACCCAAGATGAACGGAGCGGTAGAAGTGACTAACAAGAACATCAAGAAAATTGTTCAAAAGATGGTTGTAACCTACAAAGATTGGCACGAGACGCTACCCTTTGTTCTTCACGGTTATCGTACATCTGTCCGCACTTCAACAGGGGCAACCCCTTTCTCTTTAGTATATGGCATGGAAGCAGTGCTCCCCATAGAAGTAGAGATCCCATCAATTCGGGTATTGATGGAAGCTAAGCTCACCGAAGCTGAGTGGTGTCAAAGTCGACACGACGAACTGAATCTGATTGAAGAAAAGAGAATCACGACACTATGCCACGCTCAGTTGTATCAACAGATAATGAAGAGGGCGTTTGACAAAAAGGTCCGACCTCACGTCTTAAGGAAAGGAGACCTTGTGCTCAAGAAGATACAATCATTTCTCACTGATTCTCGGGGCAAATGGACTCTGAATTATGACGGCCCCTATGTGGTCACGAAAGCTTTCTCAGGCGGCGCCTTGAGACTTGCAACCATGGAAGGAGAGGAATTTTCCTACCCCACAAATGTTGATGTAGTCAAGAAATACTTCGCCTAAAAAAACGTCTCGGTGGATTGAAAACCCGAAAGGGCGGTCCAGGCAAAAGTTAGAGACAAAAATTAAAAAAAAAACCATCTCGGTGGATTGGAAACATCACAGTACAATCCAGGCAAAAGTTAGGGATAATGGCAAGTAACTATGTTCAACAGAGGCAAGTCCCTCAGCATCAGTTACACCATCCATCGGAGGAAAACTCCAGTCAAGGTCATCTTCGACAGAAGCTCAGGATGTCCCGAATTCAAAGTTGGTAGAAGGATAGTGGTCGTTATGTTTCAACGTAGCCCTTTTCCCTGTAAAATACCATTTTATAACTTTGTAAATACTCTTTGGAATCACGCGTTTAGCTGATCTCCATCTTATCAATAAAATTTGAGCCCTTGTGCTTTTGTTTGTAATTCTCATTTGTTTTAGCTTTACAGAACGACATTTTAATATGATCAACGATTCTTGAAATAAAACAAAAATGAATTTACTTGTAAAATTTTTCTGCTTTTAATAAAGATGGCAATTTCTTTTGACTGTTGAACATCGATCACTTCTCCAGAAGTAAGCGAACTTCAAAGTGAAGAATCAAAGTACTCCTTCTAACCCAGTACGCCTGAATGAAGGGATCAACTGTGTCAGAGACCTTGTCTCGTCTGACACGCCTCGGCCGAGTTCTCATATCCTAAGCCCGACCAACATAGTTCCCCGCGAGGACTACTTCTCCTAAGCAAGGTAGAATTGCTACTTATTGGACCAACGGTACTTCTTCGCCCCGCAATGGCCGAGTATCCAATCATGTTCATCTTTTAGTTTGTATGTCGCGTCAGTTTTGTCAGCATATACATACATACATACATCATGTATTATTGATTTGCATTCACATTTCATATTGCATCGCTATCACTCTGGTCGGTCTGGTCCCCTAGTGATAACAGTTTTCTCAATCGAGTTGTCCGTTTTTTCCTCGTCAGGAAATGTTGCGTCTGAACAATCTCTCTCCTCCAGTTTATTTCTGGAATGAAGTTGTCTCCTCGACCACTTTGATAACTTAAACCTCTGAAAAACCAGAGAGCCCTCAGTCAACATCACTCTTCGCCATTGAAGATGATATCCTTGCTTTCCCGAATTAAGGAAAATCCCGAGAGAAAGCCTCCTAATCAGAGATTCGGCGGTACAGCAGTTTTTCTCCGAAAGAACCACTGATGAAAAGGTCATCGGCACCTCAAATTGGATCCCATCATATGGCATTTCTCCAGGAAGATCCCGAGAAAAGTATGATGTAACACCCCAAATGAAGGCAGTCTTTCAGGAGACTCGTCTTCCCCAGTAAAAACAAATGGGGTCTCCAACAGAGAAGTTTGTGCACCTCTACATCTCAGACGACTGGATTCCCCAGCAAGTCTGACGTCAACTTTTTCCGTCAAATGGCATCTCCCTAGGAAGATTCGGCGAGAAGTTTGAGGAAAACCGCTACGAATAGCGTCCCTTGTCAATAAAGTTTATTGACGAAAGAAACTTATACCAGTTCCTTGGTAGGAAACCAGGATCGAGGGGAAGTTTAAATCAGAAACTAAGACCAGTTCCTTGGTAGAAAACCAGGATCGAGGGGAAGTTTATTTCAGAAACTAAGACCAGTTCCTTGGTAGGAAACCAGGATCGAGGGGAAGTTTAAATCAGAAACTAAGACCAGTTCCTTGGTAGGAAACCAGGATCGAGGGGAGGTTCATCTCAAAAGAAAACTAAGACCAGTTCCTTGGTAGAAAACCAGGATCGAGGGGAAGTATATTCCAGAAACTAAGACCAGTTCCTTGGTAGAAGACCAGGATCAAGAGGAAGTTTGCCTTTTCTAAGCATCATTGCTTAGCGAAAGAAGATGTATGCGATCTGCCATTCATAACCACCATCAAAATTTCGGGTATTCCTATATTTAATCCTCTTGCACCCCGAATGCCCGAATACCTTCGCCACTCACACCTTCGTGTCCAAGAAGATTAAATAAGGGCATCTGTCATACCCCAAATTTTGACCACTAAGATTTCCCATCATTATGCAAATCATCATCACAATATGGATGGACCATCATACTTCATCAGTCTCCCAAAAGATGGGTGAGCATTCACTACTATCAAAATTAGGGTTTCAAACCCTCTCAGAGTTCTTAGACAAAGGATTAATCAAGGAATGACATGATCTTCAACTTGTCTAACCTCTCAAACATCCACAATGGATCAAGAGGACTCCCACTTCAAGGATTAAGCATAAGGTTGCTCCCTTCTAGGTGGATCAAGCTTCAAGATCGCCAGTGTCACCAAATTAGGGTTTTGGTCGACCAGGGCCTCCAGATGAAAATTTTCATCTGGGCATGAGCCAGTGATTCAAAACATATCCTAATATACTTCATGGAACCTCATGGACCCAAGTATCAAGTCAATTTGACCTCAGGAGATGCAAACATCAAAAATCAGGAATTAAGGTTTCTTGACCTAATTCACCCCTAAGTTGAATTTTGGGACAAATCATGAACCAAGACCTCAAGACATGATTTGAGGGTCTCTAATATACCATATTGATCCATTTGGAACAATGGATTGATCCAAGAAGCTTGAGCAACAAGTCTCAATTTCATCTGAAACACAGTTAGGGTTTTGCGAGAAAAGTCAACTGTAACTTTGACTTTTGACCAGGACATGCTCCCAAACCCTAGGACATGATTCAATACACCCTATAACACCCATGGAACATGTCCATCAAGTTTGATTTAGGTCAAGGACATGATTTCCTAAAGGATTGTACAGTTTGGAATTCATCGGATAAAAAGTCAACTGTGCACAAAAGTCAACTTTGACTTTTTGAGATTTTTCACAAAAATGGATTTTTAACCCTAAAATTATGTTAATGTATGATTTGAATCATCATACATCAAGAAAAATCAAAGAAGGTGGGATAATTTGTAAAAGGGGTAACCATAAAAACTTAGAAAATTTTCTAAGTTATGAAATAAAGTGACAAAGGTACCAACTTTGGAGGATCATAACTCCTAAACCACAAAACCATTTTCCCCCATCCAAAGCTTGATTTGTAGATCTCTTTGCCCTCTACAAAAGCTTCATACTGACCTATGTCCAAATTCCTCATGGTTTTTGAGTTATGGAGTGATCAAAATCAAGAAAAGTCACTTTGTTCCAACACTTAGTGAAAATTTCACTAATTCAGAATTTGCCTTACTTTTTTTCCAAATGTAGGGGGATTTTTCACTTGGATCCAAAAGGTATTAAAACCAAATACGACCAAACAGTTGTTGTATCATATAAGGGCTTTCCAAAATGGCCAAGAACATCACCAAATTCAATTTGGGCCATGAGATATGACATTGGCAAGTTACCTTGCTAAAATCTGCCAAGGCAAGGCAGAATTTTCTACTTTTGCTCGATTTGCCAAAATCAACCAATTCCAAGCCTTGTCATCACTTTGGACACATCTGAGGATTGAATCTAAAGGGGATAATCACTGAGCCAAGCCTCCAAAGTCCTTGGAACAAGAAATAGCATGCTAAACCTAGAATTGCCCAAAATAGGGACAAGACTCCAATTTTGGATTGGAGCATTCAATGGAAGCACCAAGGTGGCATGGACTGAGCCATTAGCAACTGAATTTAGTCAAGACTTATCCAAGACCAAGGGGACCAGCAGCATGTGCCCTAACCTCTAGTCAATGGCTAGAGGAGACTTGGATTTTCATTTGCCAACATTGGCCAACCCTACTCAGCAGTTGCCATTCACTATTCCTTGCAAAACAAACTTGCTCTACTATAAATAGAGCTCAATTGTGATCAGTTTAAGTACACCAAAGGTCTACAACACTTGCCTTTCTCAAAATCCACTTCTCACTCTCAAAAATGTCTTTCTTAGCAAGTCACTATCGGCTTTTTCATTAGAGATCAATTCCACTCAAACAAATCACACACACACCTCATATACATCATATGTGAGCTGATCAAACACTTAAACAACATCTGGAACACTGATTTCTCAGAATCACCAGTCAATTGCTCAAGGTTTTAACCAAGTTGCAGTTGAGATGCCATGAAGTGATCCAGCCAATTTCCATCAAGTCCAAGCATTCAAACACACTCCATAGGGTGTAGGGAAGCTGTTCAGATCATCACAATTCATCTGTAACACCTCCAACTCAGAAATCAATTTGCTCTTGCTGTCACGACCTAGAGTTAAGCCTAAACTTGGTCATCTCTCAATCTATGCATATTTCCTCGCACAATACTTTTGCCAAATGTTCATAATCATGCATGGAATGTTTCCCCTCAAGTAATTGCTTTGTTTGAGTCGTGTATCAAAAATCCCAGCCTTCATGCAGAATTTAGGGTTCTTGAGGATTTATCGTGATTTCTTGTTTTATGCTTAATTTAAATGAAATTAATTGTCATAAACATGATTGTGAGGTGAAAACGAGCAGATTGATATGTGGATTGCATGATATAATCAAGTATTCAGTGAGATTGGATAGAAAACGCAAATCTGGGCAAGGCAGAAAACGCGTGTGTTCTTGGCCCGTGTTCTTGGCGCCATTTTCACAAATTCAAATATTTGAATTTTGTGATTTTAATTAATTGATTCAAAAATTAATTTCTCTCTGAGTTTTAATGATTTTGAGTTTATTTTTTTTTAATAATTCACAAAAATGTTAAAATATTTTATTTTATCAAAAAAATCCGAAATATATTATTGATTTCATATAATTGATATTTTTGCAAAGAATTAATGTTTTAATTGTTTTTGACATTTAAAATATTTTTTCCTTATTGATTTTGCAAATTTTAATGATTTCTAATCATTTTGTAGGGCAAAACTTGATTTATGAAACATTAATCCAAGATCACAATTTGTTTTCCACATGTTAAACAATTTTGATCATTTTAATTGAATATTTTATTCAATTAAAACACATTTTGAAAACAAATTTGGGTTTTTGATTAATTCAACCCTCATAAATCATTTTCAAAACATTTTGGGCCTCTTGAGAGGGTGTAAGACCCAAACCCCCTTGTACAAACCATTTTTGGGCCTCACTTATTGTATAAGTCCCTATGTACAAGTAAACGGCGCGATCGTCGCCTTTTAAAAAATCAATTAGGCCTCTCCTCGAGCTATAAGACCCATTCAAAACACTTTGGGCCTCTATTAGAGTGTAAGACCCAATCCCCTTTTAACCAAAACAACTTTGGGCCTCAGATATTGTATAAGCCCCTTCGCGTTAAAAGAAAATCTCGGCGCGATCGCCATTTGAAACGAAAAATCATCTGGGCCTACCCTCGTGTTATAAGCCTCACTCTTTTTCTTTAAACCTTTTGGGCCTCTTGAGAGAGTGTAAGACCCAAATCCCTTTGTACAGCAAACCATTTTTTGGCCTCAGTCACTTGTATAAGTCCCTCTGTACAAATTCAACAATGCGATCACTGATAAATCATCTGGGCCTCTCCTTGAGTTGTAAGGCCCAAATCTTTCTTTTTCAAAGCACTTTCTCCTTTGATTTTGAAATATACTATTGTTTTCAATCTTTCTTTGTTGAACAACTAACCAAACAGCCTGGAAACTCTACAACCGGGTAAGTGTTTATCCGCTTTCATTTACCGCTTTCATATACATATAACTGTATTGTGGGGTTGTTTCGCTGTAAGTCTTCTTTCATAAACTCATATCAACTGTGTAATAATAGTATAGATATTTAGAGTTTCCCCGGAAACTACGTCTAGCATTAAGCCCGTTGATCACTCTTAAATAGTCAAAACTAGATCCCCAAAGGATTACCAGACACAGTCTTCCCTCCTCTTGGGGTTAAACAATATGGAGATGTGAAAGGCAGATTCTTTTTGAACCCTTTCTCAGACTGTCAGTCGTAGAAGTTGTCAAAGAAACTTTACTCCCCAGAGATGATCTCTTCTCTGTGAATTGCATCTCTTAAGTTTGTTCCAAATTCTCGAACTTTCCTGGCTTGATCTATTCTTTGTGAATAGCCTGTCTTGAACTTCTCGGGGTTTGGGGACCCACAGGCTTCTTAAAAGCACCCTTAGGAATTGTCAAGAAACTCTACTCCCCAGAGATGATCTCTTCTCTGTGAATGGCATCTCTTGAGTTTCTTCCAAATTCTCGAACTTTCCTCGTTTGATCTATTCTTTGTGAATAGCTTGTCTTGAACTTCTCGGGGTTTGGGGACCCACAGGCTTCCTAAAAGCATCCCCGCCTTCTCTTGGGCATTGTACAAGGACCCTTCGGCTTCTTAGAAGTATTCACGGCCTCCTCTTAGGCTTCGTATAAATGATTTCTTCCTCCGGGAATGATAGCCTCCTCTTGGGCTTAGTACAAATTGTCCCTCGGCTTCTTAAAAGTTTCTAGCCTCCTCTTGGGCTTCGTACAAATTGTCCCGACGACCTCCTAAAGGTATAGGAACAGAAATCAGTCATCTTAATAGAACAGTCTTTCCAAGAGTCTACTACTGTTTCTCAAAGCATAGTACAAAAGATGAAACTCTAGACTTGGACAGTCTAATTTCCTTGATTCTCAAAGACATTCTCAAGCACCCTTCAAGAATAGGAAGGAACCCCGTAGACTCGGACAGTCTCAATACCCTTTGGATTTCCCATTTCCTTAAAGAACAGGAAATAACCCCGATCCTTAGAACAAATCCATGAGTACAACATTACTCATATAAGAACTGATTTTCTCTTTGAACCCATATACTGGACCTGTCACTCAACTGAAACAGCACCATAGCCTCTCTCTTGGGCTTTATACAATTATTCTCCCCAGCAGAGTCAAACACCTTTTAGCCTCCGTCGTGGACTTTGTACAAGACATAAATCACTCCCTTGTTGAGTATAAAACAACATTTTAGCCTCTCTCTCGGGCTTCGTACGAGACACATAAAAAACACCCTCTTGTTGGGCCACTAGCCTCCTCTTACGCTTTGTATAAGAAAACCACTGGTTGATCCAAATCAACCTTTTAGCATCAAAGTTGTGCCTCGTTCACAGTACACAAACATCAATAACTCCTTCCCCTTCATCTAATCGATGTAAGCGGCAAGCCTCTGGATCATCTACATCCATGCCACTGTCCCTCTTTTAGCATGAGAAATTCCTAAGGAAAGATAGCATTGCTCTACACTGAGTTAAAGTCTTCTCCTTCAGGTCGGAAATCCCCTATAAAGGAAATTATGGCATTGCTGGATTCACACATCCCGGTTAAAGTAATTCTCCTTTATAAACAGTTGTGACAGACAAACCCCTCTTTAGAGATGACAAATTCTCTCTAAAGACAAACCCTTTTAGCTTCACATCTTGGGCTTTGAACAAGATACAAACTAGCTTCAGCTTCACGTCTTGGGCTTTGAACAAGACACCAAAACACCATTTCCTCCCATAGAATAGGAGGAACTACGATCGCTCTGATTTCCCTGTTTCGGAAAAACGGGAATACGTAGGCATAAGATTGAAAGAAAAATCTTAGCGAGCACACTAATCCAAAACCCAAAATCCCATACCTTCACATCTCAATCGAAAAGCATCAGTCTTAACCTCCCACCAATCGACCGGACACTATTTTTAACAAAATAACCTAAGAGAGACCCACAATCTTTGTAGCATCTGTAAACCAACAGTCATCTGTTCAAACTCAGTTTGCAAGCAGGGTTAATTGGAGACATATATTTCCCTTCCTTCATCAGCTTTAATAGGATAAAAAATGAATCGACCTGTAGTAAACCCCAAAGAGCGGTAGTGCTTCGCAACCACGTCCAAAATCCCCCGCTACACAATCGAAACCCTAAGACCTACGCAAATCAAACTCTTTTTCTCAATCAAATCACAAACACACTTAATCTAATTCAAACAACTTTTCATAAAGAACATTGTTTAGTCCATTCTTCCGCGCATATAAACTAGTGCTTCAGCCTCCCCTAGCGAGCAGACAAGCCCACGTTTAGCAGTTAGAATGCGAATTAAACACTCGTTCGTTTAATAAACACGAACCAACAAACCGTAGTCCCACGAACTACGAATGCTCTGACTTTCCCATTGCATGAGGGAATACGTAGGCATAAGGGTTCTCAATCCTTGCCGAGCACCCTAATAAAAAACCACCCATTTCCCCAAAAAAAACAATATTCCCTTAGAAGAAAACAAACAAACCTAGCTAACTTATCTCCCGAATCGAATCAAGAGGTTCCCGTTGAGTACAACGGACGTAGAGGGTGCTAATACCTTCTCTCTTGCGTAACCGACTCCCGAACCCGAATTTGGTTGCGATGACCATTTTCTTATCCTTTAAAGGTTTTATCGATATTTTCCTTTCCCTCCTTTGGGATAAATAAAGTTCGGTGGCGACTCTGTTTTGAACAGTTTTTTCTGCGTCCATCGCGAGGATCGTATTTTTCGAGGTACGACAGATGGCGACTCTGCTGGGGATCTGCATTGCCCTATGCTAGAGAGAGTCAAGCCTAACTTGACTCGATTCGAGAGTGTTAGATTCGCTTGTTTGATTTCTTGTTTGTTTTCTCCTACTACTTCTTTATTTGCTCTGTGTTGCTTTCCTTTTTTATATGTTGTTTATCATACTTGTTTGTTGGATTTTGGGACAATATCACAAGTAAAGCTCTACACTCGAGCTTTGGAAAAAGAAGAGGGAACACTTAGTTTAGATTTTGGAAGTAATTAGTGTTAGTCCCCAAGGACTCGCTCCTTGCGTGCCTAGCATGAAAGCTTCCCCTAGAGTAGACATTTTCGTAGATCTTGTTGTAACGCAGCTAGTCTGTTGTACGACTTGATTCATGAAGGGTCCATGACTCTGGGAACCACTCTTAGCACCAGTTTCTATCTTGGTGGTCGTTAGTGTTAGTCTCCGAGGACTCGCTCCTCGTGGGCCTAGCATGAAGACTACACTCAGGATAGACCTTTTTGTATCCTCGTCGTAATGCAGCTAGCTTGTTGCATGACGTTGATGCGATTGGTGTCCGTGATCTTGGGAACCTTATCCATCAACTTATGAGTTATCCTGTGAGTGGGTTTATGGGTAAAGAATCTAGAACTTTCCTTATGAAACTTTCCTATTAGGGTGTTTTGCAAATGCTCGTGTTATTCTGGATCCTGAATCTACCCCGATTGCATTCATTTGCATACAATTGAATTTGCGTTCATCAACATTGCATATCATCCTCCAAAACCAAAAACTCATTCATCCTTTGTCCATAACCCGCAGTTAATTTCCCGACACCCGTATCGTAATTGAAGCCGCTTTTGAAAGAATCATGGACTCAGAAGAGCAGAACCAGTTTGCGTCAAGAGCAGATGTTGATTTGATGAAGAACCAGCTAGACCAACTTGTGGAAGCTATGATAGCCTTGTCAAGGAAAGAGGACAACATTCAAAGGCCTATAGTCACTGAGAACGTCATTCTGCCTCAAGTGAATAATCTTGCCCAATTTCAGCCTATGCGGATTCCTGTTGGGGACCAGGTAATACAAGAATGTCACACTATTCAAGATGAACATGCCTCGTCTCATGATGTAGTTGAATACCATAGCATTGCATTCACTACACCGAGTTCCCGAGGGATAAGCCTGGTGGTGAATACTGGACGACCTCAAGATGTTGAGTTTGCTGAAAGATGTCTTGTGTTGGAAGAGAAGCTTGAAACCATAAAGGGGCGCGATGCTTTTGATCTGAATGCTTTAAACATGTGTTTGGTACCTGGACTTGTATTACCTCCAAAGTTCAAGATGCCAAAATTTGAGAAATACAAAGGAGATAGTTGTCCAAAGCAGCATTTGGTGATGTTTTGTAGAAAGATGACCTCCAATGCTCTCAATGATAAACTTATGATCCACTGTTTCCAAGACAGTCTGAGTGGGGCATCGTTGAGTTGGCACATGCAGCTACATAGTAACCATATCCAGTCGTGGTTGGACTTAGCCAACGCCTTTGTAAAGCAATACCAATACAATCTTGACGTGGCTCCCAATCGCATAGAGTTGCAAGGCTTATCTCAAGAGGAGAATGAATCGTTAAGAGGGTATGCTCAGAGATGGAGAGAGGTTACTGCTCGCGTTCAACCACCACTTTTAGATAGAGAATTGGTTGACCTGTTCATAGATTCTTTGCAAGGCCCATACCTGGAAAAGATGATGAGCAATGGGACATCAAACTTCTCTGACTTGGTTTTAGTAGGAGAACGCATTGAGAGTCATCTCAAGAGTGGAAAGATCCAAGACGCCTCGAGCATCCAGACTAGTGAGACTGAATCTGTTGTCAGTTCTCAAGAGGAAGAGGAGGATGAAATTAATGCAATATGGGAAATTCCACAAGCTTCATCATCGGTACCTTATCCTCAGTACCCAAGCATCTCAACTGTTCAAAGTCAGCAATCCTATGGGTCTCCCTGTGTGATTTCATCCCCTCCACGTGGTCAATATACTCCTGTTAAAAGAGGCTCCCCTCATCAACAACGAATTACACAGCAGAATTCTTTGCAACCCCGACGCTACTATAATCAAAGACCAAAAAGGCATTTTGATCATTTTCCAGTACCATTCAGTCATATATTGCCAAGTTTGATTAGTAGCGGGCTAATAGTGCCAAAGGGCTTAGATCCTATTATTCCTCCATACCCACCAGGCTTTGACGCCAATGCATGATGTGGCTACCATGCTGGCGCCATGGGGCATTCAACTGAGGATTGCAAACAGCTCAAAAACAAGATCCAAGATCTGATTGAGTCTAACCTAATCTCATTTACGCCTCGAGGTCTTCAAATCAACGCCAATCCTTCACTTGATCAGGTGGGTCCATCCGCCCATGTTATGGAAGAAGTTGCTGAGAGTAGGTGTAAAGAAGGCTATCATAGTGGTCTCGATGAGCAAGAAAGCTAGCCCAACAGCAACTCAAGAAAGAAAAGCCCAGTCCCCAATGCTGGAAATTTTTAGATCATGTCATTTCTATGCATTTGTAGTTTCTTTTTTGTTATGTGTTATTTTCTTTTAGACATTGTTGTTTATTAATGGAAATATTAATGAAGTGATCATGCATTTTTTGAACTAATCACTTCGCATTCGCTCACATTTTCTTCACTTATATCAAAAAACAAAAATGTTCATCTATATACCTCTCATTCACTTTCTTTTACCAAATTGTTGTTTAGCAAAGATTGGAGGGAGGATGACGAAAACAAAATACCCATAATTGCTAATGGTGTGCTTTCAGATAAAATCATGCCGATGATGTACAGGCATTGTTTCAAATTCCTAAACACTGGAGAGATAAGGAATTAATCCCTAGTTCACCACTTCGAGCCGAGAAGTAGAAGTTTCCTTTGGATATTCAAACCCTTACACCAACCCGGGGCAGGGTAGTGTTCAGTTAATCTGACTCCGCATTCGCACACATCCGGACGTGTCGAGGGAACCATGCAAAATCCAGAATTTATGATGGTTGTTCTTCAATGACTACTGACTTGACAGTCACAAAGCTTTACTCTAAAAAAAAGAGAGCCCGCTAAGTCAAACACCTCAAAAAGGAGACTTAGGAAAAAATTAGGGCAATCCCGATGGACTCGTAGAATAAAATCAGTCCATGCAAAATTAGGGATCAAAATAAAAAGCAAAAGAGGTCCTTAAATCCTCAAGCGAAGCAAAATAAGATTCAGTGACCACCATATCAAAAATCAAAAGGTCACTGACGTCCATAAAAAACAAAATAAGATGACTGTTATTTCAAGCGAACCTTGAACCTTAATCGTCATTCTTACACCGTCCAAATCTAAGCGTGTGTCAATTTAACTGAACGTAGGGCTGAAGATCATCACGAAGAAGGGGTGGGTACAAATCAAAATTTGAGCCTTATATCCTTTGTTTCTATAACCGTGAACCAGACCGCGTTACAACCCTCAAAAGACCTAATTGAGGCGGGGTTTATTCTGAAAGCATACTACAGCAAGGTTATGTAAACTGACTCCTACGAATTTGCTAGTCTTTTTAATTGGTATCATATTCTTGATGTATCTTTCACACATCAGTAAATCAGCACTGCGTTTGGACTAATGGTTCACTCATCACACACTGGCACATCATTCCAAATGATTTTTCAAAACTTGCATGAACGTCGTATTAAAATTACCATTTCTGAATGATCAATTTTAACTACAAATTAGCACTTGACATTATGGAAATTCCAACCAAGAGCAATTAGAGAAAAACTTGAGCATTCGTTGGCACTGACTCGAATCGAGACTGTCTCATAACCTTGTGAATCTGGGGCAAGTCCTTCAAAGCAATACTTAGTCAATCTGAGGCAAGTCTTTCAAAATCCAAGACTGGGGCAGACCACTGCAAAATCCAGACACAGGGGCAGACCACTGATTCAGACATTGGGGCAGATCATCTCATTACCCTCCAGACAGGGGCAGATTCCCTTCATACATTCAAGTTGGTCAAGCTGGCCATGTCATGCACTAAGCGACCCTTAAATTCAACAAGTATTAAAAGCCTTGGGGCAGAGCAAATGCACAATCAGAATGCATTGGATAAGTCGCTACGCTCACACAATCAACATGCATTGGTTACGTCGCTGTGCTCATACAACCATTTATGGCATATCAGCTAGAAGTGAGGTTCTCTCATGAACCAAGCATGCAATTTCTGCAAAGGATCAGACTTGGGGCAACAAGAGAATCATATTGGCTTACTGATCATAATATCTTCCATTTTCGAGTGTTGGGAAATCAAATCTTTCCATCAAATCAAAGTCCAACCTTGCTTGGCAACTATCAAAAGTCATCCCTGCTGGCATCACCATCAAATAAAGTCCAACCCTATTTGGCACCTCCAAAAGTCCAACCCTGCTTTGGCAACCACTAAAAGTCCACCCTGCCGACACCTTCATAAGACTTATCACCTTCTTGCATTCGCATATGCATCACATACCATTAACATGCATCATATGCATACATAGCATAACCTTTTTCCTTCCTCAACCCCCGTGTTGATATATATTGTTTTGTTCTTGACCCCCAAGTCATTGTTATCTTTATCTTCTTTGACCCCCGAGTCAATATTTGCTTTTACCTTCAACCCCCGAGTTGATATTTTGTTATTTCCTTCAACCCCCGAGTTGATAGCCTTTATTTTCTCGACCCCCAAGTCGATATTGCCTTTATTTTCGTCCTCGACCCCCGAGTCGATATTGCCTTTATCTCTGTCCTCGACCCCCGAGTCGATATTTGCTTTTACCTTCAACCCCCGAGTTGATATTTTGTTATTTCCTTCAACCCCCGAATTGATAGATTACCTCGCCTTTTATTTTCTCGACCCCCGAGTCGATATTGTCTTTATTTCCTCAACCCCTGAGTCGATATTACCTTTACCTTTCTTTCAACCCCCAAGTTGACGACAGTTTATCCTAATATTTCTCGACCCCCGAGTCGATAGTGTATTTCCTTTTCTCAACCCCCGAGTTGATATGTCAGTATTCCCAGTGAGTCTTTCACCTTGCTCCATCTAATCCCCATTAATCCTTCTTTGGAAACCAGAAGTGAAGCCTTGCCCATTTGCATTCCCATATGCATCTCATAAAACAAGTTCATTTGCATTCCTGTATACATGGTATACCCATCCCCAGCATAGCACAGCAGGATCCAGGATCAGTTTGCAAGCATCTTGGTCGGTCCTCCATCAAAGTCGGCAGTATTCTTCCAAAAGAGTTGGGTACCCCGCACATACTCAAGGAATTCTATTCCCCAGCAAGTCATTCCTCAACCATGCAGTTGATAATGACAATCCCCGGCAGTTGTTGCTATTCTTACTCCCCAAGCAGAGGATATCCCAGAAAGTTTCTTGTGAGCTTTCCCATGCAGAGACAGCACGTTTCCTTCAATAGGAATCTTGCTTAACTATTCCTCAGTAAATTCACCGCAGAGATACTGCTTTGGTATCATCGGAGAACCTTAATTGATAAGGGACTTCTTCGACGACCCATAGAATCGTCTGCCTTCAAAGATATTGCTTTGGTATCATCTAGGAACCTTAATGGATAAGGGACTGCTTCGACCACCCAAAGGACCTCAAATTATTTTGTTCAGTTTGAACCCTGCTACTTCATTCTGTCCACTCTTATTCTAGACCATTTTACCTTTCGTCAGACAAATTTTGGGGTCTTCTTATATCTAATTGACTTCCACCCTAAAAATGAACGCCGTGCAGCAGTTCATTCTCTCGGGTTCAAGACAATTAGATAGGGGCATCTGTCATACCCCAAATTTGTCCTACTTGTATACAATTGTCATCTGTACATCCATCCACTAACCATTATTCAGAAAATCCAAAAAATATGACGCTTTCTTTTCAAGACCATGGTGCACTAATTCATATGATGTGTGACTGAGGATTTAATTAAGGTTCCGGGCCTTTTCAAGACAGTTGTGTATGTGCAGTATGGATTGAAATTCATCTGGTTGTAACCTAATCTTGGCCAGGCAAAAGTTTGGTGTCATGATCAGGCAAGAATGTGCTAAAAACGAGTGTTTTGTGATTGAGAATCATCAGGAGTTTTGCGCGACGTTTTGAAGCTCGTATCTCAATTCATAATTCCTCTAATTTAAAGGCATGATCGTTAATCAAGAAGTTTCACAATGAAGTTTTGAAACTTCAGTTTTCAAGTGGTAAGATTCAGGGGGGTTCATTGGACGTTCCAGTTCATTTTCAATCAGGACAGCGTGCATTGCATTTCATTCCAAGTTATAACTCTTATTGTCAAAACATGTTCATGATTTTTGCGCAAGAAGGTTCATGGTGAAAGATTTGATCTGTCAATGTTCAAGATGCTAGGTTCAGATGATTTATTCAGAATTTCTAATCCAAATCCGTTCTTCATGATGAATACAAGATGCATTTGCGATTCAAATTTTTAATTCAGTTTAAATCCATGGTTGATGCGTGTTATTTCTCAAAGATTGTTTATGATGTATTTCATGTTCCAAGGACTGACTCAAGCTTCTTGCGATTCAAGGAAAGAATTCAAAAGGATGAAGTTTGATTGGTTTAATTTTAAACGTTTTTTATTCGAAAAAACTCGAGTTTCAAGCTTGGTGCATCATTGTTCTGAAAGTGAGAAATCAATGTTCAAAATTAGGTAATGCCTAAAATAGGTAATGTTTGTGCAAAAGACAAGGGTGTTCATTCTTATATAAAATCCAAACTACAAGTGGAATAACAAGGATTGATACATGGGTTCAGGAGAGTTACAAGAGTTGTCCATTACAGCCAATTTGCTAAAAGAATGCCTAAAATGAGGACCTCGTCACCTTAAAAGTATTGCCTTCATCAAAAGGTGGTCATCATGTGTGTATTATACGCTTAATCAAGAAACCCATGACACTTTTTCATGTGAACAAACTGTCAGCAGTGATTTCATCTTTACTAGTATACAGACCAGTCCACATACACAACTAACTTTCATCCTCCAAACTATGAACTAATTGCCATAAACCAAAACATTAGGTCACAACACATACATCACTGTCATACCCCAAATTTGTCCTACCTATCTGTATACTTTCATACTTTCATCTGTACATCCGTCCACTAACCATATTCAGAAAAATCCAAAAAAATATGTGGTCTTTAACTTTATCTCTCTTTTATTACTTTCCATTTCCATATCCATTTTCTTTGTAAATTCCTTATCCACGTATCGATCCATTCCATAACCAGTTACCATAATCCATCCATGTTATTACAAAAATAAAGTCCATGTTATAAGTCAAAAACCCATTATCATTTTTTTTCCATTTATCCTTTTTCTTTAATATCAATATCCATTTAAAAAGGAAAAAAACTCTTATCCATTCTTCATATCCAAAATAGCATATCCGTGATTAAATAACCATATCCATTATTATCTCATTCAAATTCAATTTTCAATAGCCATTTTCTTTTTATCCATTTTTTTAAGTCCATTTCATTCAAAGTTCAATTATCCCATTATTTGTTCTTCTAACCATATCCATCTTCAAGCCCATAGTCCATTACAAGAAAAGATCACAAAAATTCAAAAAAGGCCCAATTCACAAAAATAGGATCCATATTCATTACAAAGAAAAACTACCAAAGATGAGCCACTTCCAATACAAGTCACGATACATATACCGTTCATGATAACATTCATAAATTTCAAACAAGTGGTATGACCCATTATGTCCACTGTACCTACAACAAGCTCCCAAAACAAGTTTTTCTTCCATCCATTATTTCCAATGTGGACCAAAGCAAGTGATGCGCTACAACATACCTTCTACAAACCTGCATCATGCCATACAAAACCATTAGTCACAATTGGGACCCCACCAACCAAAAGTCGTACCCCGCACCACAATTGCAGCAGGCCCGAAAATACGAAAATGATCCCAACACAACAAGCCACAATAAAACAGCTACAAAACGTATGAATTCTCGCTTCTGCTCCACTACACCAACAAATGCAAACCGCAGCTAGCATCACGCGTATGGTTACAACGTCTGGCCATGATTAACACAGCAGAATATCCATAGCAAAACTATACTCAACAAAAAAAGTGAATTGAGAAAAGAGCAAAAAAGGTTGTTTGTTACCTTGCCATTTCAACAGACCCCACAATCAATCTTGCAACCTATACAAATTGAAATGTAAAAAACCATCACGTATGGACCAATTTCCAACTCCTTCCTATTATACCCTCATATCTTCCTATTAAAGAGGACTCTCCATCTCTATACAAGGGGGCTCCATTTCATTTTCCTCAGTGAAGAAACCTTAAACCGCCGTCTCGCAAGCTCCATCAATTTTCGTTAAACCGCATTTTCCACTCCTCACACCCCTTTTTCTTCTTCTTCTTCATAAACCCAACTTTAATCTTCTGTTTTAAAACCTTCAAAAAAACACAACCTTCGAATCACCTACAAACCTCCTTCGTATACCTTCTGCTTCATTCACCAATCACAAAATTCCCTTTAACCCAACTTTCCTTTGTTCAAATCCCAACAATAACATACCTACTCCAGCCGAAACACCTTCAACACAACCTCAAATGTCCACAACCCACCTTAAACCTTCAACCCCAAATCGTAAACCTTCATTCAACCTTCAAACATCACAAAACCTAAACCCAATCCCGGAAAGTTTAGAACCAGAAATGAAGAACAAGATGAAGTAGAGAGATTGAAACAAACCCAAAACACCACACCCAAAATCAAACACACCGAACCGAAGAAAGAGATGAGTGAGACGATATGAAGACGAATCGAGGAATACAAACCTGAACGCCAATCACGGTCGAAAGGGGAGAAGGTTGGTGGTGTTTCGTTCCTGATTTTTTTACTTTGCTGATGAAAATTTCCGGAGCTAGATTCTTGGCACTTCTTTGTTCGGCGTTGTTGTTGTTCTTCGCCCGTCCTTCTTTTGTGTCTTTGCCCTGTTTCTCTGCTTGTTATTTTTTTGGATTGGCTTTGTGTTAATTTTAAAAAAGAAATGGAAGATTTGCTTGTGTGCGTGTCATCAGTGGGTTCACCGCCATGGTGATTTGGTGCATACTGATGCATCGTGGATCATTGGGTGATGGGCTTGGAGACCGCGTGATCCCTGGTTTTTCTCTCCTTTATTTTTTGGGCTACTTTCACATACCCTCCTTTAATTATTCACCCTCAACTTATTAGTTTGCATATCATGGGCTAAGCCCATTCGACTCCATACACCTCCTTTTTTTTAGTTTGCTGTTTTAAGATTGTAGCTTATTGGTTTTTAAACTATTAAGTTTTATTCAATTTCTGCTTTTCAATTTTATTTCATTATTTTTAGGGCCAATGATCTAATAATATTCATGATTTAATTGGTTTGTTCAAACCAATGGAATTTTGATATATATGAGGCCTACCTATTTATTTATATTTATTTCAATTATTTTTATTTCATTTACATTTATTTTGGGTCGATGAAAACCAAAATATCGATTGATTTATCGATTTCTCGATTAAATCTTGATAAAGGTGAGACCTTTATTATTTTTCCTATTTGTTTCGATTTTATTCCATTTTATTATTTTTTTTATTATTTATTTTGGGTCGATGAAAACCAAAATATCGATTCATTTATCGATTTCTCGATTAAATCTCGATAAAGGTGAGACCTTTATTCTTTTTCCTATTCATTTTTGATTTTATTATTTTTTATTTTATTTTTATTCATTTTGGGTCCATGAAAACTAAATATCAATCGATTTATCGATTTCTCGAATAAATCTCGATAAAGGTGAGACCTTTATTCTTTGTATTCATTTTCTCGATTTAATTTCTTAATTGTCACTTTATATTTCTTTTATTTTCACTTTTGGTCAATGAAAGTCAAAAGTCGTCGATTATCAACTTATTGATTAAATCGTGATTAAGACGATACCAACTTTAATTTTATGTCAATATTGTATCTTGTCCATTTTATCTCGATTATATTATCGTTCATTCTTATTCATATCCATATCTTATTCACATTCATGTTTATCTAATCATTTTCATTTGTTCAAACGCTTACTTCCCGATTAAAATACTCCACACATATTCAAATCATTTTTTTAATTAAATCGCGAAAGGATTGAGCTCTTGAGGTCTAGCACTTCTTGGGTTCTTGAGTGACCATCATTGGGGCGCACGCCTTAGGTGGTGATCACTCGACCTTTCGCTCCTAAAACACTCATCTTAACTATTTGGACTAAGAAATGCCATTGGAGTCTAGCATTCCACGTGGTACTTTCGTTGTTCATCAAACAATATTTCATAAATCAATCGAATGAAAAAGGTGTCGTTGGGATCTAGCATCCCAATAATACCCCGATTAATTGGTTGCGAGGCCGACGTTTAGTTTATCGAATAGTCGTCATTCTCCCTAAAATGTTTAACAAATCAAACCATTTCCAAACCAATCCTCGATTCGTCATCGAGCTATTTCTTCAAAACATTATCGTAAGTCAAGTGCCTTTTGCCTCGTCGTCAAATGCACACTTGCACATTTCGTAGGATTTGTTACTAGGAGCACCCCTAGGGACTAGTATCGATCCTCACCTCTTTTCTCAACCAATTCGATCTCTTTTTCAAACGCTTTCTTAATCAACTTACAAAAGAAGGAGATTCTTGGGATCTAGCATTCCTTGGGTCTTCGAATGAATGGCTCTTAAGGCACGCCCTTGGGTTGTTATTCATTCACCCTTTCGTCTTAAAACACTTAATCCCTATCAAACATTTTCGCAATCAACTCACAAAAGAACTGAATTCTTGGAGTCTAGCATTCCTTGGATTCTTGAGTGACTTCTCTCAAGGCACGCCCCTTGGGTTGTATGTCATTCAATCTTTCGTCTCCTAAAATTCAAACCCTAACCCTTGTTTCGTGGGCGTACCACGAACTACGACTGCTCTGATTCTTTATTCTTGTCCGAATAAAGATACGTAGGCATAAGATTGCGATGATCTTGGCGAGCTACCTTCCCTCCATCTTCCGTCTTCCCTTTATCCCTTCCCTTAGTCGAACTACGATTGCTCTGATTTCTCATTCTCGTCCGAATGAGCATACGTAGGCCCGAGGTCGCGATGATCTTTCCGAGCACCCCATCCTAAAACCACCCCATTTCCCTTAGTAATCGAAACCTTTTACTTTACCTTTTCGCATATATCGTTGAGAAGAAAACAAACAAGCTTAGATAACATTTCCTCACAAATCGAACTAAGAGGTTCCCGTTGAGTACAACGGACGTGAGGGGGTGCACGTACCTTCCCCTCACGTAACCGACACCCGAACCCAGAATGTGGTTGCGACGACCACATTCTTATCTTATCTCTTAAAGGTTTTCTCGATATTTTCCTTTCCCTATTTTTGAGATAAATAAAGTTCGGTGGCGACTCTGTCGAACCGTTTTCCGCGCCTTTCGCGCGAAGGGTCGTGTCTTCAATTTAAGCGATTTTTTTTTAGGTACGACAATCACCATTCATATTACATTTCAAAATTCCTAAAGTTCTAAATGCTATTACAAGTCAAAGTCACCAAAGTTGTAACCACATGATACAAAGATACAAGCTACTTAACCTAAAAATACAACACTTGAACCATTAATCTCACAAGGAGGCCTTCAAACCAGGTCTTGAGTTCTTGTCAAACTTTCATCAAGCCTCAAACCACGACTATACACTCCATACACATGACCTGCACAACAATACACCATACTATCATTTATATAACCTTGCCAAGACAATGTCAACATAATGGCACAGTTGGTATTGGAAAGCCTACTAGAGAAACACCTTTGAAGAAGATAATTGCAAGCTTTTCAAGTACTCAAAAGTCCAAGCAGGGGCTTTGGGTTAAATTTCGAAGCGGAAGCTACAAAAAGAGAAGAGCATGAAGCAATTGATATTTGAAACCGAAGTGAATGAGAATTCATAATAACAATCAGCATATTCTTTAAAAAAGGCAATGACAACTTTACCAGATTTTCAGTAGACAATCTCATTGGAAATTCCGGTCTTAATGGCAATTGTCATAATTTTGGTGAGCAAGGGGCTGGGGTTTTCGGTTGTTTTCTTTTGGACCAAACTTGCGGTGCACATATCATGAGGTTATTAGGGAGAATGAACTGCTGCTAATGTTGGTGAGGCTGCCGTGAAAATTACATTACAGTTCCTACAAGAGCAAGATCAATATTGTGTCAGCGAGCATGTAGCATTTAGGTTCCTTTTAGGTGTTACAAATGATGTTACAAACAGCATCTAAAGAGATCATGGTAAGTTCTAAAAGTGAAGTGTTTTCTCCAAAATTTCAAGCTTGTGATGGAAAGACATATTTACCTAATGCTGAATTTGAGAATCATAATGAAGTTGCTCTTATTCAACCAACCAGAATAAAATCATGAACTGAAGTTCTTGTCTGCCTATGGCTCCATACACTCCCTGATCCATATTCAGCTCCTAAAACCTAGCACAGATGATTGTTGCTGCAATTGACATGGTTCATGGTTAGAATTTCCCTAAAAAAACCATTTGAAATTCAGCAGCAAAAAGCTGACACTGCAAAAGTAAGTTAATTCAAGCAAGGAAGCTCAATATTTGTTTCATGTTCACATCCTATGAAAGTAGGGTCATCATCATTTAAGTAACTCATCATACATAAGCAAGTTCAAAATGCATTTTTTTTGTCAATTCTAACCAAAATTTAAATGATCAATTCAATAAATTTTCATTTCAAAACTCAATCAAGAGACCACGCAAGTTTCATTTCAATCCATTTTCAAGTAACTATTTAAGTTTCATGTCCCGCAAATTCAAGTTTCTTTATCACGTTTCAATTCTAATTCAAAAAGGCAGCAAAGTCAAGATTTATGATGAGTCAACCAAAGCCACATCAGCACAATGAAAATTCTTGCAGTAAAAACTCAGATAAAAATCCCACGTTCTAGAAGGATATCTAGCTCACACTAAAAACAAAAATTGTACAATCCTCTCCAACGGTTTTGAAAATTGACAGCCTATGATCTCACACGAATTAGAGGATATTCCTCTGAGAATTCCGTAATTCACACGTACCAATCAACCCTAAAATTCCCTATAAAAACCACTCCAATGATTGGAAAAAAGAAAGGAAGAAAACCCTAATGGAATTCTGCTGAAATCCACCCTCAACCCTCACTAAAGCTCCGAATTTCAGGAAAAACTTCTTAGAGTTTCACATCGAAGCTCTAAGACAGTGAGCTTAGCCACCATTGTCACAACGAACGATCACAAAGAAGCCAAGGAATAGAAGGTAAAGAACAACTTGCAGACGCAGAAGAAAAAAGGAGAGTTCAAGAAAGTTACCTTCGCCGGAGATTGAACTCAAACTTGCTCCGATTTTGTAAGTTTCTTCTTCTGTTCGTATTTTCTGAACCTTGATCCTTGTTTGCCTTGCTTTGTTGCCTCGAATCCCTCTTTTAATTGCTGGATTGTTTTCTGATTGCATAGATCTAGGGTTTGTGGTGGTTCCCGTTTTGGGGTTTGGTGTTATTTTATGGAAATTTGACCCCGGATTTGAAATCTACGGGTTTCGTTTAGTGGGTTTAGGTTAGTATTTGGGGGTTGGCCGGGGAAGAACGACGGCGGCCACCGCGCGCCACCGCCTTCTCCGGCGGGTAGGTTGGGGTTCTGACGAGTGTTTGTATAGAGAGAGAAAGCCAACAAAGAGAGAGGAGAAATGTTGAAATGTCTGACTTTCCCTCTTCTTTCCTTTTAGTCTACGCTGACTGGTTGTGGTAATAGGACGGTGACACTTGTGCATACCCTTGGTTTTCCCACCGTGCACATGCATTTTGAACCTTTGGATCAGAGCCAAAGATTGACTCTTCCTTGATCCAACGTCTCAGATCTGATGAGGGTCCGTGGTAGGCCCCCTGCGTGTGGGCTTAGCTACATTTGGGCTTAAGGTTTTTTACTGACATACCCCCCATTTTATTGATGGCAGTTCTGGCCCATTTATATTTCTTTAGTTTTTTTTATTATTTTTTCTATTTTCAATATGAAAAAAGATAAAAAAAACCCTATTTATTTTTATTATAAAGTTTTTTTTATTATTAATTTCATTAAAATTATTTATTTAATAGGCTAAAATACAGTTTTAGTCCTCCTGTTTGTCAAAATTCACGGTTTTGGTCCCCCTGTTTTTTTTAACAGTTTTGGTCCCCCGCCCCTCACTGTTCATGTACGGACGTGTACTGTTCATGTACGGACATGTACGGACAAGTTACTGTTCATCACTTTTTTTGGGCCAAAATTGGAGTGGGGGACCAAAACTGTTAAAAAAAAAATAGGGGGACCAAAACTGTGAATTTTGACAAACAGGGGGACCAAAACTGTATTTTAGCCTATTTAATATTAACTAAATAATTTAATAGTTGGTTTATTAAATATTTGATTTTAATCTAATTAATTATATTTATTCAATTCTCTCTAATTTAAAAATCATAATCCATCTACATCTTAATTATTTTAAAAAATACTTAAAAATACAACTTTCACTTTCTCAAATTCAAAATACTTAATCTAATTAATTACGGAAGTAGTGGGTTCTTGGGGTCTAGCACTCCTTGGATCCTTGGATGAATGCTCTTGAGGCGCACGCTTTGAGTTGTGTTCATTCCGTCTTTCGTTTATACTTAAAACAAATCTTTTGTTTAATCAATATATTTAACCTTTAATCCAAACATTTAATTAAATTGAGAATCATATTCCATTTACATTTTAATCATTTTAAAACACTTAAAACATCTAATCTTAATAAAAACACTTAACCCTAAAAAAATACAAGCTTTTCCCAAACTCAAAATACTTAAGCTAATTAATTTTTTAACCTTTAAAGATAATTTTCCTAAATCAAATTAAATCATAAAACATTACTTAATCTCTAAATATTTTCTCAAATCAAATCATAAAATATTTAGGTTAATATTTCTAAACTATTTTCTTAATTAACTATGGAAGTAGTGGGCTTTTGGGGTCTAGCACTCCTTGGGTCCTTGAACGATCGCTCTTGGGGCGCAGGCCTTGGGTTGTGTTCGTTTCGATCTTCCATTCCTACTAAAACACTTAATCCTCCTTAAACCTCTTAACTTGTTCGAACCCTAATCCGATTAACGGGTCTAATCAAAATACGTCAAATCAAAATCTGTTTCCTAATTAAATTACAAAAGTAGTGGACTATTGAGGTCTAGCACTTCTTGGGCCCTTGAATGAACGCTCTTGAGGCGCACGCTTTGGGTTGTGTTCGTTTCGATCTTTCGTTCCTAAAACACTTGCCCAAATTACATGGACAAAGAAGCCTATCGTCCAACAAACACAATTTCATAATTAATAGAATGAAAAAGGTGTCGTTGAGATCTAGCATCTCAGTAATGCCCCGATTAATTGGTTGCGAGGCCGACGTCTCGTTTATCGAATACTCGTCATTCTTCCTCTAAAATACTTAACAAACCAAACATTTCCCATACAATTGAAACCCTAAGACCTACGCAAATCAAACTCTTTTTCTCAATAAAATCTCTAACACACTTAATCCAATTCAAACAACTTTTCATAAAGAACATTGTTTAGTCCATTCTTTCGCGCATATAATCTAGTGCTTCAGCCTCCCCTAGCGAGCAGACAAGCCCACGTTTAGCAATTAGAATGCGAATTAAACACTCGTTCGTTTAAAAAACACGAACCAACAAACCGTAGTCCCACGAACTACGAATGCTCTGACTTTCCCATTGCATGAGGGAATACGTAGGCACAAGGGTTCTTAATCCTTGCCGAGCACCCTAATAAAAAACCACCCATTTCCCAAAAAAAACAATATTCCCTTAGAAGAAAACAAACAAACCTAGCTAACTTATCTCCCGAATCGAATCAAGAGGTTCCCATTGAGTACAACAGACGTAGAGGGTGCTAATACCTTCCCTCTTGCGTAACCGACTCCCGAACCCGAATTTGGTTGCGATGACCATTTTCTTATCCTTTAAAGGTTTTATCGATATTTTCCTTTCCCTCCTTTGGGATAAATAAAGTTCGGTGGTGACTCTGTTTCGAACAATTTTTTCCGCGTCCATCGCGAGGATCGTATTTTTCGAGGTACGACACGAGGGAATACGTAGGCCTAGGACGACGATGTCCTATCGAGTCATTTCTTTTCTTTTTCCCCCCGTTTCTCCGTTTCCCGTTCTTTCCATTCTAGTGGCAGTTGAGCTTCAGATAACCGACACCCTTTGATCGATAACAACAAGCGTGGATCCCATTGTCGTACCTCGAAAAATACGATCCTCGCGATGGACGCGGAAAAAATGTTCGAAACAGAGTCGCCACCGAACTTTATTCATTCCAAGGAAGGAATAGGAAAATATCGATAAAACCTTTAAAGGATAAGAAAATGGCCACCGCAACCAAATTCTAGGTTCGGGAGTCGGTTACGTAAGAGGGAAGGTATTAACACCCTCCACGTCCGTTGTACTCAACGGGAACCTCTTGAATCGATTCGTGAGTTAAGTTAGCTAGGTTTGTTTGTTTTCTTCTAAGGGAATATGGTTTTCTAAGGGGAAAATGGGTGGTTTTTTATTAGGGTGATCGCCAAGGATTGGGGCCCTTGTGCCTACGTATTCCCTCGTGCAATGGGAAAGTCAGAGCATTCGTAGTTCGTGGGACTATGGTTGGTTGGTGTTTTTTAAACGAACGAGTGTTTAATTCGCATTCTAACTGCTAAACGTTGGCTTGCCTGCTCTCTAGGGGAGGCTGAATCACTAGTTTATATGCGCGGAAGAATGGACTAGACAATGTTCTTTATGAAAAGTTGAAGAAGGATTAAGTGTGTTAAAGATTTGATTGAGAAAAGAGTTTGATTTGAATGTGTTTTTAGGGTTTTGGTTGCATGAGAAATGTTTGGATTGTTAAGTTTTTTAGAGGAAGAATGACGATTATTTGATAAACGAGACGTCGACCTCGCAACCACTTAATCGAGGCATTACTGAGATGCTAGATCTCGACGACACCTTTTTTATTCTATTAATTATGAAATTGTGTTTGTTGGACAATGGGCTTCTTTGCCCATGTAATTAAGGCGAGTGTTTTAGGAACGAAATATTGAAACGAACACAACCCAAAGCGTGCGCCTCAAGAGCGTTCATTCAAGGGCTCAAGAAGTGCTAGACCTCAAGAGTCCACTACTTTCATAATTTGATTAGGAAAAATGATTTGACTTTGACGTATCTTAATAGACGTATTTGATCGAATTAGGGTTTGAATGAATTAAAAGTTTTTTAGGAGAATTAAGTGTTTTAAAAGGATTACGTATTTTAAGTGTTTTAGAAATGAAAAACGGAACGAACACAACCCAAGGCGTGCGCCTCAAAAGCGTTTGTTCAAGGACCCAAGGAGTGCTTGACCCCAAAAGCTCACTACTTCCATAATTTAATTAAAAAAAGAGTTTGAAATATTAACTTAAATGATTTATGATCTTTGGTTTAGTTAAGAAAATATTTTGAGGATTAAACAAAGTGGGTTATAATTTAATTTGACTTAAGAAAAAATATTTTTGAAGCTTAAGAAATTAATTAGATTAAATATTTTGAATTTGAGAAAAGATTGTATTTTTAAGTGTTAAGTGTTTTTGATTAAGCTTAGATATTTTAAGTGTTTTAAAATGATTAGGATGTAAATGGATTATGATTTAGTTAAAGGCTAAGTATATTTTAATTAAGCAAAAGATTAATTGTTTTAAGTATTTTTTTAATAAACGAAAGACGAAATGAACACAACTCAAAGCGTGCGCCTCAAGAGCATTCATTCAAGGACCCAAAGAGCGCTAGACTCCAAGAGCTCACTACTTTCGTGATTAATTAGAAAATAGTTAATATTGATATCTAATTGAGAAAGATTTAGATTATTGGTAATCGTCAATTAACTCCTAAATCACTAATTAACCAAATGAGTATTATTAATTATCAAGATTAAAATTTTAATAAAATTAATTAAAAACAAATAAATATTGTTTTTGTCTTTTTAAGAAATAAGTTAATAAATTGTTTTTTGGATTTTTTAAATATATTAAGTAAGTATTTAAAGAAATAAAAATCTAAACAAAAAAAGGAAACTGGGCCAGAAATAGAGTCAGAAATTGGTAGGTGTGTTTATGAATTTTCCCCAGGCCCAATGGAGTTAAGCCCACACGGTGGGAGGGCCTACGGTGTACTATAGTCAACTTGGTTGACTCAGTAAGAAACAAGGGACGTTGGATCATGCAGAGTCATCCTACTGACTCTGATCTAATGGCTAGGTCGGGTTGCACGTAGTAAAGGATTAGAGTGATCCACACAGAACCACACGAGATAAGGCCTTCTCCGGTGACACGCTTCTGAAGAGTGACAAATGTCACTACATGAACATCCCACAACAACAGCAACATCGGCGCTGGGATAAGCATAGGAGAGGAAGGAAAACATTCATTTTCTATTTTAAATCTCTCTCTAACGTTCTGTATTTCTCTCACTGTGTTCTTTCTCTCTAAACAAAACTCACAGAAAACCTAGAATGGCCGGAGAAGCGCCGGCGCGCGGCGGCCGCCATCGTCTTCTCCGGCGACACCACCACCAAACCTCAAAAGTTTCTACACAACCCCCCTAATCTTGACCGTAAATCACAAATCTGAACCTCGTTCTCGCAAATAACGTTTTAAAACAAACAAATCGCGACTCACAGTAGGAAACCCTAAACTCAATCCAGATTTAAAGGAAAACAGTGCATCACATCAAGTATACATAATGGATATTTTGAACAACACCACAAGACGAGCAGAAAACAAGTATAAAAGGAAGGAACTTACAAGATCGGAGCTAGTCCGATGGTAAATCCAGCGAGGTAGTGCATATTGACCTTCTCACTTTTTTCGCTTTCCTGCTTCTTCTTCTTTGGTTTCTTTTCTTTCCCTTGTTCGATTTCGTGTCCTTGCTGTGCGTTACAATGTATATTTTGAGGTTCAGCTCTTCACACTCTGAACTTCAATGTGAACTTCAAAATGTGAATAGAATGAGAGAGCTTTAGTGTAGGGTATTGAGGAACGATTTTAGCAAAGTTTCAGTAGGGTTTTTCTTTGGTTTTTGCCAATGATTGGCATTCTATTTATAGGAGAAATTGGGATTTCTTGGTACGTGTGAATTAGGGTAGAGCTCAGGGGAATATTCCTTCAAGTGTGTGAGAAATTTGAGCTGTCAATTTGCAATACCGTTAGAGGTGGTGGAATGTACCATGATTTCGTGGGATTGTCATGTGCTACGTGAAATACTCTTTTTGCTGTGAAATCTAAATCTTTGTCCTTTCTGCCTACTAGAAAGCTGATTGTTGCGTGGTTCCACTGTAATGCTGAAAATAATTTGCAATTATGAATTCTACGTGAAATGCTCATGTTTTTGTTGGATTGTGAATTTTCCATACTTCTTGTAATTTTGTACCCTTTAATGTAAACTCATATGACTTTGACTTACTGATGTGGATAAGTCATTTTATTCTGACTCCTGCCTCTTGTTTTTTCAGAAAAAGTGGAGCTCAACATACTAACCATGGAAGATTGTCGTGATCCATTTTCACGAAGCCTTATGGTGTACTGTAAATTATACCATTATTTGCACTTAGCTCTGTATTGTTTTTGATCTTTTACTGAAAATTATAGAGTCATCTTATCCTGCATTTGGATGGTGCAAAGGGAAAAGATGTTTGGCACTTAATTTATCATCCAATTGAGTACAGTAAGTAAACCTCAAAACTTGGTTACATTAGAATTCACATTCCCTTAAGCTCTTGATAATGTGTTCTTATCATGTCTGGTACCATATTTTATGAAAGTCATGATGTGAAACCAATTTCTACTATTGGTGTGCATTTGACTCTTATTGTTGGAAATGTCTTAGAAACTTAGGACCTGCCACTCCTCTTCGTTTTACTTCTGTCATGAAATTGCACTCTGAATTTGTTAACACTATTTGGTTTTGAATTGTGTAATTGTGTAATATGCTCTCAAATTGTGATTTAGTTTTGAGCTGTACTAATTCTTGGTTCCATTTTCTTTTCCATGTGTATATTCTGGCATGAGGCATTTGGAGCTTAGCATGAAGAAGAATTGATGATGGCAGCTCGTATTGGAGAAATTATGGCTGCTTGGAATCTGATGGAGTCTTGAGAAAATCTTGACATGAAGTTAGTGAGTGTTTTGATTTCTTCTTTTGTTTTTGGCGAGCTTCTAGAATATACACCTTTTCACCTAATTTTTTACTGCCTAAATATGATATTCACTGCTTGTAAATATGATTTTGAAACCTTTACCACTCTTGATTTTATTGCTGATGTGGCAGTCTTGCTTTTTGAAAATGAGTTATCTTATTCTGACTCTTAATTTCTGTTGTCGTTCATGTACTTTGCTGAGCTCGGATGCTGCCATTCAACTCAAAAACTTCATTCAGGTCATGCTGCCATGAGTGTTATAGAAGGGAAGTGGATTGTCACCAAGGTATGAAAATGTTGCAGCAGGTTTTCCTTGTACTTTGAATTGTTCATTTGGATTTCACGGATTATGACTCGAAAAATTCTCATTTTGCTTGGCTGACTTGTGACCCCGCTTATGATTCTGTAGGTACTTGCCTTCACCTGGTGCAGAGTGGTGATAATTTGCACTTGTCTGAGCATCCTCATGATGTTGTCTTGTTTAAGGGAATATAATCAAGGTGCAAAAAATGTTGTCATGGAGTAATGAGAAGAATATAACACCATTCCTTGCTCCTGATACATCAACAATCATATGTAAGTGACTATTAACACAACCTGAAAGCTTTACTATGAACTTCTACTGTTTTGGTTTCAACAAAATTTCCATAGGTGTACCATCATTACCAATGCCTTCTAACACGTTCCCTTGTCTTCCTTGAATTCATGATGTCCAACTGAATATCGAAACTTGCAACGTGTTAGCATGAATTTTTTTACTCCTCTTTAAGTTGATATCTTGCTGTTTCTTTTGGTTCTACTTGGTTCATGTATGGGAATTCTTTGATTCAATATTTATTTTTGTCGTGGCCATTCTTTATTATGCAGGTTGTGCTATTTTGGACTCAATGCCTCGCGTTGCAAGAGATGTAATATTGAAGAAACACGGTCGTCGGAGCAAATACAGCTAGCCTTAGAACTTGTGGAAGGCTTGAGTGATCAAAGTAACCTACTCATTTACGAAGAAAATCAACGTGGTTGTACTGTTTCTTACTAACTTGTGGATATTTGTACCATGAGAGAACACGTGAAACTGTTTCATTGTAGCACTCTGCATTTATGAATGTTTGTACCACTTTGTGGAGTTCTCTCACTTTGTAGTTTTGACATTTGGATAACTTTACTACTGCTTTGAATTCACATTGTGTAATGATTTTGAAAATTGTATGGAGCCAAAATAGACTTTGAATACTTTGTAGCAATGTGACATGCCGGTCTTCGACCTTTAACTTTCATGTTTACAAGTCACATGGTAGTTTACAATAAGTCCTTTAACGTTTCTACTTGCAAAATGGAAGAAGAATTGAGCATATATCAATTTTATGATGGCGCGGTTGTATTTATATCATGGCACGTTTGTAATATGGTTTGCCAGCAGCTTGATTCCAAAGGCACCAAATAATTAGCACAACTTATTATTAGGTAAATGCTTGTGGCTCAATGAATTGGCTATGTTTTGAAACCCATGACTCTCACCTTGATACATGTCTTGAACCCAAATTTGACAACCTCCATAATAATCAATATTAAGGACCGATGCACCTCCCACACGACCTAAAGTATAACCATAGCTTAAGACACTCCAATCATGACTTAGCTTATTTCATTGATTTCGTCAACTGGTGGCTTTGAAAACTCTTGTCACGATTTCAAAATAATTTGAAACAAGTTAAGCTAAGTCTTGCTATGAGTGGCTCCTTGAAACCAATTCAAATATGGATTAAAAACGAACATGACCTAAAGATGAATCATCTTTTCCTTGAATCGAGGATGGCCATTTCTTAGCTTGTTTAACCATATAGCCTTAGTGTCGCACTTGGAATATGGTTAAAAATCTTCTCGATCGTAGCTTAAAATTAGTTTGAAGCCAATTGATCAAGTCTTGACTGAATAATCATAACATGAGTGTCCAATCCTCCTTTATCTCTTCTTGAAACCAAAGCAACCCAACAAGAGCTAGCAACCCTCACAAACACATACAAGATCCTCAATGACCCAAATCTTAGAGTTAACACAAAATCTGGGTGTAAGAAACATCCAATAGCTAGGACAAATTTGGGGTATGACACCCATCGAGTACTATGGACGCGAGGGGGTGCTAATACCTTTCTCTCGCGTAACCGACTCCCGAACCCAAGCTATGATTGCGATGACCAGGTCTTTCCCTTTGTTGAGGTTTTCTTCGATCGTTTCCTTTCCCTGCGTCGGGATAAATAACGTTCGGTGGCGACTCTTCTGTTCTTTTCTGCCGGTTGATTTTCGCAGATGTGACACACGTCGCACCTTATCCATTCCTTTTATTCTAAATTTGCAAAATTTAAACAAAAAAAAGTTGGTACACCCTCTGGTCACTATTATAAGCAACAAAAAACTTTTTAGGTTCATTGGATATTTGATGTATCTGATATACAATGACCGGAGGGTGTATTCACATGGCAATAATATCTATTTTCATTCTCATAACCAACTGATCACGTGGCCAACTGTACAATGAAGAATGGATTCTTCTTTCCACATTTTGAGGGACCACATTTCATTTACAGTTAGGATTATCTCCAAATTAAATGATATATTTCTCATTAAAAATAAGCACACTTAGTAAGGAGAAAAAGGGAGACCCACACAAAAAACCACACTCCTTGTTATCATTGCTGTCGCGGCCGGCAAAATGACAGAGTCGCCATCATACTTTATTCGTCCTAAGGGACAGGAAAATAATGATAAAACCTAAATCCTAAGGGTGGGACACTAAGGTTCGGGAGTCGGTTAAGTGAGAGGAATGTGTTAGGCACCCCTCACTTCCATTGTACTCAATGGGGTCCTCCTTAAATTCTAGGGTATGTTTGTTTGTTACTTGAATGTTTAGCTTTTTATTTTATTTACAAAAATCCTTATTATTAAGTAGAAGAAATTATTTAAGCAGGAGAGAAACCCTAAGTTTTTTATTATTATTGTACTCGCTAGGGTTTATAACCCTATGCCTACGTACCCTCAAATTTGAAGGATCAGAGTTTCCGTAGTTCACCTCCCATATCCCCTATCCCTATCCCTTGCCCTATATTTATACTCTTGGAACTTAAGAGTCTAATCCCAAAATCCTAATCCCTTGCCCTATATTTATACTCTTGGAACTTAAGAGTCTAATCCCAAAATCCTAAATCCTTTCCTTATATTTATACTCTTGGAACTTAAGAGTCTAATCCCAAAATCTTAATCTCTTACCCTATATTTATACTCTTGAAACTTAAGAGTCTAATCCCAAAATCCTAATCTCTTGCCCTATATTTATACTCTTGGAGCTTAAGAGTCTAATCCCAAATCTTTATCTCTTATCCTAAATTTTATACTCTTTGGACCTAAGACTTTTATCCCAAATCTTTATACCCTTTAAACATCCCTTGATTTATCCCATTAATTTTATCATAAAGAATATCCCTTTAATTTATTTAGAAAATAAATTAATTGTAATAATATACAAAAATCCATGTTTTATCCCTTCTTTATTTTATCCCATATCCCTATTTAGTTACCCCCAAATTATATCCCTTAGTTGTTTATTTTAAAATAATTAGTCCCTAACTTAATTATTCTAAAATTTATCCCTAGTATTGATTGAAAAAAATTATTAATTATATTAAGTATTAAAAAGATTTAATCACATATCCCTTATCCTTAATTTTTTTCCATAAACCCTAAAAATTTCCCTTGAATTTTATCCCTTATTATCCCTAAAATTTATCCCTTAAATTATCCCATAGAATTTATCCCTTAATTTTTATCCTTTAAAGTATCCCTTAGAATTTATCCCTTAAAATTTATCCCTTAATTTTAATATTAACCCCAAAGTTTGTAAAGAACAAATCTTAAATTAATCAATACCAAAAAGTTAAAATTACAATTAAATCCCTTTAGCCATAGCAAATTATTTCATATCCCTTATTTAGTTAACTATGAAAATTAATTAAATAAATTTTATAATACCGATTATTTAAAAAGCAAACCCCAAGTATTTAGTTATTATAATAAACCCCATTTAAAAATATATTGTTAAATAACCTAAATCTATTTAAATATTATAATAAACCCACATTTAAAAATATATTGTTAAATAACCTAAATCTATTTAAATATTATAATAAATCCCAAAATATAAATTAAATCCCAAAATAAAGTATAATAAATCCCAAATTATAAATAGATTAGGATAAATTCCAAATTATAAGTTAAACCCAAATTTGTTATAATAACTCTAAAAATAAAAAATATATAAATTTATTATAATTTATCAATTATGATAATCCCTGAAATATAATTTAGACCATATTATAAGCCCAAAAATATGAATCAATCACACCTTTCTTAATTATACAAATAAATTGTAATAAACCCCAAAAAATTAATTTAAACCCACATTTATTAATTATAAAATACAATAAGACCCCAAAAAATATAATTTAAATCCACATTAAAAATAAAATATGATAAACTCAAAAATACAATTTAATCCCCCATTAAAAAAGTATAATAAACCCGCTATATACTATAATTTAATTCCATATTAAAATATAATAAACCCAAAAATATAATTTAATTCCATATTAAAAATTAAAAATAACATACAATAATCCCAAAAATATAGTTTAACCCCATATTAAGAATAAAATATAATGACCCAAACTATTAACTTAATATTAACCCTAAAATTATATACATATATTAATCCTTTAAACCTTAGTCGCTTAATTTAATAATTATTTTATCCCTAATTTTAATAATTAATAACTCCCTAATAATTTTTTTAATTAAAATTTACAACTTGATTAATAATTATTGCAAAAATATTAATTAATTCTAATTATCCTAACTTAACATTATAATTTTAAGTACCCTAAATAAACCTAATTATTCCTAATTATCCTAATAAGATCAACCTTAACCTAATTCCAAAAACCCAATTGAATATTTAATCACATAAATATTTTTATATTTATTTAATAAACTAATTAATTATTAATTTTTTTTATTTTTTAGTATCTTATGATATTTGTTATTACTATCCTGTGTATTCTATAAAATGATAAAGAAAAAAATCTAACTTCAAAAAATAAATAAATCAAAAGCTTCCATATTTTTAGCAACATCTTGATTAATATTGCAGGGTCACGTTTGACACTTTCAAAATCACAACCAAGACCCCGTAGACACTTTTTTTAAAGAAAAACTTAAAATTAATAATAATAATAATAATAATAATATTAATATTAAAACAAAGAGCATTGCTATTCCTACACCCTTGTTTTACACCAATACCTACACCGTATATACTGTTCATCGTATAAATACGGTGAACAGTGTTTTTTAGAATAAAAAAATAATTTTTTTATGAACAGTGCGTGAACAATGTTTGAACAGTATTCGTGAACAGTACTCATGAACAGTTACTTTAAAATTATGAAATAAAGTTAGTTAATGAAATGTAAAAAGTTGGTTAATGAAGTGATGAAATTGGTTAATAAACGTCCAGATATTACAAATAATTTTTAGTTGTGAGTCAAAGTTGGTTAATGGAAATCAAAAAATTAGTTAATGTAGTTATGAAGTTGGTTAATAAACATTCAGATATTAAAAATAATTTTTAACAATAATTAAAGTTGGTTAATACAATGCAAAAAATTGGTTAATGAAGTTATAAAGTTGGTTAATCACATAATTTTTTTATCAATACTCCTTAATAAAAAAAATAAAAAAATAAAAAAATAAAAATAAAAATTAATATTATTATAATATTTTATTGTTCACCGTATTGATAAATAGTGAAATACGGTGTAAGTGTAGAAATATGGTGTAAGAATATCATTTCTCTAAAACAAAATGATGAAATAGGAAAATAATTCTCATACCTCATCTTCCAGCTCTCTCTTAACCCGCATGTTCCACAGCCATGAGAGAGAAAAAAAATTTGCAGAACAAAGTAAACAAGATCAAGTCCTTCCATGAAATCTTTCTGTCCATCGAATAAAACTCTCTCTCATAATGATCCTAATTAATAATAATATACCAATTTTGACTTTTCAATTCATTATACTAATAAAATCAGCATCATAAATATAACGTTAATTAAATACTCCCTCCGTTTTTTATTATAAGTCGTTTTTTATTTTTCAAACATATTAAGAAACGTAATAATTATGGTATAGAAAAGAGAAATTATGAAGGATTTTACAAAATTATTCTTCATTAATGATATTGGAAAAACAAATTTATATAATTGAAAGGAGAGAGAATAATAAATATTTAAAGATATAATAGAAAAAATAACATTAATGATTCATTGATATTATAAAACGACTTATATTGTGGTACAAAATATTTTCTCAAAACGATTTATAATAAAAAAACAGAGGTAATAGTAAAAGAGGAAAACAAAACCGTGTTATTATTCTTCCCAAACCAAGCGCACGAGCATCTTCTTCCCCTTCTAAAAAAATTTCTTATTTCCTCCTTGAATCTACAAAAAAAAAACGAATTAATTAAGAAACAAAAACAACCATTAGATAATGAACGAACACAGAAGCGAGTTGCGGTTCGGTCGGGTCTGTGATTGTAGGTGATGGCGGCGCAGAGGTGCTTAAATCGGAGAGGAGAGTCGCGGTTCTGCGGCGGCAGATCCGAAGCGATTCGATTCGGTTTTGATCCAACTTAATTTCGCTTTGATTTGGCTCATCGTTTTGATTCTTGAGGCTGTTTCGACTCAATCTCAACTTAATTTCAACTCTGATATGTACTTTAGATTCGTTTCCGGATCTGGCTTGAATTTTGTCAACTCCGACTCGATATGGTTTTAGCTGTGTTGTAGTTTGTTGTTGATTTTTCTGGTGTTGGATTTTAAATTTGTTTGGATGCAATTTTAAAAAATTATGTAAGTTAATGTGAAATTTGTGTTAGCGGAACAATCGATGGGGTCAACGAGGGAGCATTTCTTATTTGGGGCACACCTTTGTGAGAGACACACCACATACTCACCTAAAACCTCCGCAATCGAGGGGGTCAACAAGGGAGCATTTCTTAATTGGGCACACCTTTGTGAGAGACACACCACATACTCACCTAAAACCTTAAGGTTTTAGGTGAGTATGTGGTGTGTCTCTCACAAAGGTGTGCCCCAAATAAGAAATGTTCTCTCGTTGACCCCCTCGATTGTTCCGCCAGCAATGGTATCATGAGCCTTTGGTTCAAGAAAGGGATCGGCTTACTTGTATCGAAACACTTCTCGCAGATGTGGGTAGAAGGTGTTTCGTTGAGTTCAACGGTGATACAAGTGTATGTGGAAGAGAGCTTCCACATGAGGAGGAGCATTGTGTATAAACTCACACTTGAGGGGGAGTGTTTAGAATCAAGTGTGAGGAAGAAGTCTCACATTGATTAGAAAAGGGAAGATTAAACACTTTATAAGTGGGAGAACCCACACACCTATCACTTTAAGGTTTTAAGTGAGTATGTGGTGTGTCTCTCACAAAGATGTGTCCCGAATAAGAATGCTCCCTCGTTGACCCCCTCGATTGTTCCGCCAACAATTTGATTATATATGATCGTTTGTGATTTGAGTAAAAGTGTGTTCTTGTGGGATCAAAGTGTTCTTCACATATCTAATTTTCAATTCTTTCACTTTTCTCTTGAATTTTTTGTTGTGAATAATTTGATGATCCTGTCCCTGTAGTGTGTGAAAGAAAATATCCAGTTTGAATATTTATGAGTAAAGGCCATCAAGCATAAATATTAATTGTTTGAAAGTTGATAAAATTTTAATAAATAACTTAATAACCATGTATAAAAACAGATTATGGAATAATCAAAAGTTTAGCTTTAGAAGAATCGAAAGCCGTGCATTTTTGATAAGTTTTTCTACTGGAATAAGTGTAATTTTGAGAAAAAATAAAAATGAGTGATGATGTCAATACTATTTCAAGAAAATTATTTTAAAAATTTATTTGAAACTTAGTTCATTTTTATTATGGTTATGTGAGTATTTTTTTACCATGGACTAATCCTGAATTAGAGATGATTCGATTAGTAAAATAGAATTAACAACAAATAAATGGATAATAAAAATACCGAAGAGAAAAACTTGGATCAAAATTTAGTATAGTCGGAAAATCCCGGAATCATGCAGGTGATTGTTTGGTAAAAAACTATTGATGAAAAGTATAAGAATAGATGAAATTCTAGAAATTTTAACAAAGGTGTGAAATTGATAATCAGAAATTTTTTACGTAAATACCTCTAATTTTGGAAAAAAATTCTCTAAATAACCCATGTTTTAAAAATATTTCCAAAATGCCCCCATTAGGGTTTTGGTTTGAACTATGTCGCCAATGGAATTGGCGACTCCCTTGTAGAGGTTGAACCATGTCGCCAATTCAACTGGAGACACCCTTCCAAGTCGCCAGTGCAATTGGCGAAACAGTGTAAAGCTTGAACCAAGTCGTCAATCCAAGTGGAGACACAGTGTAAAGCTTAAACCAAGTCGCCAATCCAAGTGGAGACATGGTGTGTTTTGTGTTTTTTTTTAAATATTGGAATATTATATTGATTTTGTTTGCACAATGATATAAAATTTTCATTAATTCAATAAAATATTACATTAATTAATCTTCGTAACCGGGTGCATCCAACCGGCCACCAGTTCCACATCCCCTAGGGACCCTCACTCGTTGCAGCTGTTGTACTCGTTGTACTCGCCCCCCTTGTTCCCCTTGTTGTTGATTTACGCCCGGTGTTTGAGGGGTCGAAGTCTTAGGAGCAGTCCTAGATGGTTCCCTTAGGATGTCTTGCATTTCCGTGAAGTCTTGGGGACTGAAACTGAGCGTACAACCTATGTCATTATAGTTTGAGGGGGTGATTGGTGTGCGGGCAGCCCGATTGAAGGGAGACATTGGTGTGAAACTGAGCGTGCGACCCATGCCATTCAGTGTACAAGAAATAATGGATTTTAATGAGGAAAGGCCCAATTTATCGTATGCTGTTAGGCTAAACAGAGGTTGGTGTGATTGTGGCAAGTTCCAGGCCTTCCGTGTACCTTGCTCACATGTCATTGCAGCATGCGCACATGCTCGTCAAGATGCTTATGGCTATCTATCTGATGTTTACAGGGTGGTTAATATTATGAATGTATACAGCAAAGGCTTCGTAGTGCTACCAATGGAGGATTATTGGCCTACATACCAAGGTGAAATAGTTTGGCACAACGATGAAATGAGAAGAAAGAAAAAAGAGCGCCCAAACAGCAAGCGTATAAGAACCGAAATGGATATCGCTGATAAAATGATACGACTATGCAGTATCTGTCGTCAGCCCGGCCACAACAAAAAACATTGTCCCAATGTTGGAGGAACATCTGCATCATAATTTATCTTATCTTTTCGTTTGTTGTAACCAAATGTTTTCATTAATGCATTTCTCTTTGTTATAACAATTTAAACAACATACAACAATAAGTTGATTGATACCTTGTATGTTCCAAAACATCATGTCGATCGGTGGCTTGTCTCGCGAAAAAATAACTTTACCCCAACGACGACGATACATTTTATGAGTAAAACAAAGTTGTGAGAAGAGATGTGGAACAAACCAAGCTTAACACCCCTATTTATAGTGAAAAATTTCAGTTTGAAGGGTGTCTCCACTTGGATTGGCGACTTGGTTCAAGCTTTACACTGTGTCGCCAATTGCACTGGCGACTTGGAAGGGTGTCTCCAGTTGAATTGGCGACATGGTTCAACCTCTACAAGGGAGTCGCCAATTCCATTGGCGACATAGTTCAAACCAAAACCCTAATGGGGGCATTTTGGAAATATTTTTTAAACATGAGTTATTTAGGGAATTTTTTCCAAAATTAGGGGTATTTACGTAAAAAATTCGATAATCAGTGTGCTAAGAAATAAATCAATAGGAACCATCAAATAATCATCATATGGTTAAAAAATAAATTAAAGTAAAATAAAATTCTCTGTGCAATTGTGGATGTCAGAGTCCGAAAAATTATGAGAAGAAAATACTTTATTTATAAGGAAAATTAGGGTTAATTAAAAAGGAATAAATCAATTTGATCCAAAAAAATAACCAAAAGCCCAAAAATCAATTTTAATTGATTTTGATTTTGTGTCTTTTTTGTATCAATCATATTTACTCTTTCTAAAAATTAAAAACGTTATCCAAAAAATAAAAAGAATAAAATATTTTCCAATATTTTTTATTTTATGATTTTTTGGATATTTTTATAAATAAGATGAAAAAAGTGAAAAAATAATATTTTTAAAAATTACCTAAAAAGAAATGCGAAAATAAACGATAAAAAATTGAAAAATGTGATTTTTTGTAGTTTAAACAATAAATAGGAATAAAGTTAGAAAGATATAGAAGAAAAAGAAAATAAAAAGTGAGAAAGGTGGGACTTAAACTCATGACCTCTCACACTCACAACTCCTTACACCTAAATTCTTACCAAATATACTAATTTAATCATTCAAAATGAAATGTCACTAAAACTAATAATAATACTAATAATTCTTAAAAAATAATTTAAAAACCCATTAATTCCTAATAATAATAAAAGTTATACCTTAAAATATTAATAGTAGGCATATTAATATTTTCCTAGTAAATTAGTCCTAATTTCCTTTCTAATGAAAATTGGATGTTAAATAATTTAAAAAAAAAAACTATAGACCCTAAAATAACAACCCAACCCTTAATGTAAGATCAAACTCCTTAAGAGAGAATAAGAAATAAAAAAGGGACCCCCTTGACTGTTTAGGTCATTGAGCGTGATCAGAAAACTTGTAAGGATGTTGGGTATGATCTAAATTTTAAGAGTGGTCCAAATTTAGGGTAGGACAATTGTCTGCCTCCTTCTCTTTGAGACCACTCACACATACATCAATCCTCTTCACTCTAAAAAAAAATAATGCTCTCAACTATCTCATTTCCTCTCCTTCCACAATTTGTTTTCTGCAAGACATACTCTTTCACTCACTCACTTTCCTTCCCCAGATCTCCTTTTTCTTACACTTTCATTGTCACCTCACAAGACCTCTGCATTTCACCATTTCAAAACTCACTTTCCTTCCCTCCGTTGCCATCTTTCGCTTAGCCTTCATCCCCTCTTCAACCATGTGAAACAATGAAACTTTATCACTCCATAACCTCACTCGTTTTACCACAAGCAGGGCTGCAAAACAACACTCCATCATTAAACACCCATAAACTCCACCCACCTTGGACCACTACCATCAACACCATCGTTCCTCTCCTTCCAACCCTCTCCACCGTCGCCGCCATATATCAACCAATACAACACTACAAGCTAACAATTAACAACTTAAAACCAACCTTAATCAACCCACAAACCACCACCTCACTTATTTTTTATTTCTCTAAACCACCACCGAAAATCACCACGTCACTAAACCTCACCACTGTTAAACATACTTTTTCCACTTCTCAACAACATCACCTTCATCTATCATCTAAGATCATGAAAACGGAACTCCTTCCCTCACCTTCATTGATAGGAGTTGCAATTAGACATTTTAATTAGTAATATAATTATGTTAGTTGTTATTTTATTTTAAATGTTGAATTGGGCTTTAGTAGTGTTTAGGCCATTTTATCTCATTACCCATTATTGGTCCTATATATGTACTCTCCTTGTGAGAATGAAGAAATCAATGAAATCAAATGTTATCTTTATTTTAATTCTCTTAGATAGTTTTAATGTTCTTCCCCTTTTTCTAGTTGAAATCGTAGTTCATAGATTTTGATAGGAGTCTTCCTATCAATTGGTGCTTTCATTCATGTACTCAAATCCTCCTATGGATTACCCTTATCTTACACCTTCATATCATCCATGGAGCATTCCTCCTACCTATCTCACAAACCCCTCTTTCACAACTCCTACCACACCCTCATTTCCATCTTTCCCATGGGAAATATTTACACCTTGTTACACTCATATTGGATCATCATCACCTAGTTTGTATCCAAATCATGGGTATTCACCGCATCCACCTAATCCTAACCCATATCCTTCTTATTCATCAACACATCTTTCATATTCACATGTTTACCCAAACAATTTCGTTTCACACTAACAACCAGCATATACCACCGTAGCAGCATCACACACACACATCCAAACTCCTCCACTATATTCATCTCATTCACCCATTTCAAATCCAGCAGATCTATTGAAAAAGAAACCATGTTGGATTGCCTCCTTCTTATCGGTTAAGAATCACAAACACAAACGAGGAACAAGAAGGAATCACCCGTTGAAGTCCAAAAGGAGATTAAGAAAATTTTCCCAATATATTACTGTTGAAGACCAAACGGAGCGACCCATATTAACAATAGGAGATGAGGAAGAGGAACATTATGCTGATTTCTGGATCAGTGGGTCACCTCTAATCCCAAATTCCCCTGACGTTTCTTCCGACGGCGCTGGTCAATTAGCTGATGATTTCCTACAAGGAAGCAACGACGAAGCCGACAACGAAGAGAAAGCTTCAGGTTTGGAATCTGGTTCGGAGTTGGATTCTGATTCGGATAATGAAGATGATGATATTGAGAAGAAAACTATGGACGAAACAAGGGAGAGAGAGAAAGAGGATGCTGAAGCTGAAATTGTTGACGGTAAGCCTATTATTTATGATCTTACTTACTTGTTGAAATTGTGTGGAGAGAATTTGGCTTATAAAAAGGGTAGAGAGATTCATGGGATGTTGATAGTGAATGGGTTTGATTCCAATTTGTTTGCTATGGCTTCTTTTGTTAAATGGTATGTGAAATATGGGAAGATAGATGATGCATTTAAGATGTTTGATAGAATGCCGCATACGGATTCGATTTCTTGGAATACAGTTGTTGCGGGGTATGCCCATAATGGGTTTGCTAGCAAGGCTTGGTATACAGATACTAGGGTTGATGAACAAGAGAGGAAGATATCTATTAAAGTTGTTCCTATGTCACTTGTGTTGGAAGATAGAAATTCAAAGTCTTATTTGTGTAATATTATGGATGCGCCTGGTCATGTTAACTTTTCGGATGAAATGACTGTTGCATTGAGGCTTGCTGATGGTGCTGTTTTAGTTGTTGATGCTGGTGAAGGCGTCATGGTAAACACAGAGAGGGCAATACGTCATGCAATTCATGAGCGATTGCCTATTATTGTTGTAATGAATCAGGTTGACAGGCTCATAACTGAACTTAAACTACCTCCGAAAGACGCTTACCATAAATTGAAACATACTTTGGAAGTCATTAATAACCACGTATCTGCTGCTTCCTCAGTTGCTGGTAATGTCCAAGTTATAGATCCAGTTGCAGGAAATGTTTGTTTCGCTAGTGGCACTGCTGGATGGTCATTTACGTTGCAATCATTTGCTAAACTGTATGGGAAGCTACATGGAGTTCCCTTGGAAGCTAATAAATTTGCTTCTCGCCTGTGGGGTAACTATTATTATCATCCTGATACCAGAACATTCAAAAAGAAAATGATGTGAAGTGAAGAAAGAGATGAAGCAGTGAAGAAGAAGATCCAGGAGCTAGAAGAAGGCCATGCTTTCATGAAGCAAGAAATGTCAAAGCTCAAGCTTTCTGATGGAAGAGAACATCAACAACACCGTCAAAGGTCTCACTCTGTGTCTCCTCAACGTTCTAGATTGGGTTCATGGAACAAAGGTTCTTGTTCTTTTAAGCATTCGTCGCCGCTTCGAAACGAAACTCGTGCTTCTGCACTTGTGAATTTTACTGAGAAACATTATCTCAATATTTTGCACTCTTTGGGACATTCTCTTCATATTTTGGATCTTAATTCTCGTATCATTTACTGGAACCGTAGTGCTGAAAATCTATATGGTTATACAGCCGATGAAGTTTTGGGACAGGATGGGATTGATTTGCTAGTGGACCCTAGGGATTGGGGAATAGCTTGCGATACGGTGAATTGTGTTATGAAGGGAGAGAGATGGAGCGGTCAATTCCTAGTCAAGAACAAGAAAGGAGAAAGGTTTTTAGCTGTAACATCCAATACTCCTTTTTATGATGATGGGAGCTTAGTTGGGATTATCTGTGTGTCGAGTGATTCACGGCCGTTTCTTGAAATGAGAGCTCCGTTTTATGGTATAAAGAATTCTGAACCGGATTATGTTTCTGCTCGTCCTAAAAGTAGCATTACGAATAATCTTGGGTTTGACTCTCAACAGCCGCTTCAAACTTCTCTAGCATCTAAGATTTCTAATTCAGCATCGAAGGTGAGTAATAGAGTTAAGTCGAGAATCTGGACGGGAGAAAATAATGTAGATCATGAAGGTGGGAATGGAGAAAGTCGTAATTCTGAACATGGTTTCTCAGAACACAGAGAAGATGCTAATTCAAGCGGAGCTAGCACACCTAGAGGTGATTTGCCACAGTCCCCTGTTTGTATATTTTACTTTGTTGAAGAAAAGTTTGAAGGCAAAACTTCGAGAGACTCTGGTGATGAGAGTGAAGGAAAACCGGTTCACAAAGTTTTAACTTCTAAGGCTGAAGCCTGGGTTCAAAAGAAAACATTATTGTGGCCATGAAGAACAAATGATCCAGAAGAATCAGAGGCAAGGAACGTGCGTGCTACTGAGCCATGGAGGCAGAATGATCAAGAAAATGAGTCAGTTAGTCAGAAGAATCTTTCTTCTGGCTTGAAGCAGGAAAGTCAGGCCGGTGAAAGTAATCGCCTTACTAACTACGCGCCTTCAATACCCCGCTCTTCCTCCTATAATGTTATCAGCACAAGTAGTGCCAGCTGCAGCGGGAGTGCTGGCAGTGGTGTTGCCAATAGCAAAATGGATGTAGACTCTGACTGTTTGGATTATGAAATTTTGTGGGAGGATTTAACAATTCGAGAACAAATTGGACAGGGTTGTTGTGGAACTGTATACCATGCTTTGTGGTATGGATCAGATGTTGTTGTCAAGGTTTTCTCAAAGCAAGAGTATTCGGATGTTGTGATAGCAGTTCCTGATTTTGGTGTTGTGGCTGCACTTAGTTATGTTGAAAAAAACCAATGTTCCTTGTCAACAGCGGTACCAAGTCGAACGGTATTAGCTGCTGACTTTTACAGCTTTGTCACTTGTTATTTGATTCCTCTCCATGGAACCTCGAAATCTAATCCCCGTTTTCGTCTCCAATGGCTTACTTCTATTATTGAGGTTGATATTTGTGGTCATGCAACATTAGCAGTATCACACGCAATGTTTTATTCTGGTTTGGTGAACAACAATGCCACAATTAAAATTGTGACAAATTCTGGAAATTTAACTGCCAAAAGGACCCCAGTCACAACTAATGCATTGCAAGGTGCTCTCATATTTGATACAAAAAGGACACAAATTCAAGATAACATACTTTTTCCTAGCACTGTGTTGGTTTTCATCCAAACTTGTATTGGATGCCTATTTTTAGCAGAAGAGGTTCGACATCGCCAGTGGTCATCAACCGTGTTGAACTTGGATCCAAAGCCGCCTTGGGGTCTTGAAGACAATATCTATTTTGAGGCTATTTTTAGAACCTTGAGGACAAGGTTCAAGTGAACCCCGCGGCAATGATAGGAGGTGTAATTAGACATTTTAATTAGTAATATAATTATGTTAGTTGTTATTTTATTTTAAATGTTGAATTGGACTTTAGTAGTGTTTAGGCCTTTTTATCTCATTATCCATTATTGGTCCTATATATGTACTCTCCTTTTGAGAATGAAGAAATCAATGAAATCAAAAGTTATCTTTATTTTAATTCTCTTAGATAGTTTTAATGCTCTTCCCCTTTTTCTAGTTGAAACCCTAGTTCATAGATTTTGATAGGAATCTTCCTATCATTCATATACAACCTTGCATCAACAAAACATAATGGCTGCCATTGACCTGCCACTCTCATATTCACCAACATCCCTTGTCTGCAACTTGACCCTCACTGCATATGTTTCAACAACCCTTACCGCCATCTTCACGATCCGCCATAAACCAATACAAATTCACATATAACTTTACCGATTCAAACATATACTCCTCTACCTTGCCTTAAACCATCATGCAACTACTGTGTGACCACAATAAACATCCCATTCAACTGTCATATCTCTAGCCGCCACCCCTTGTTCAGCGAGAGAGGAAGAGATTGAGAGGGGAAGTAAAAGTGAGAGTCATTTATTCCTTCTGCATAATACACCGAGAGAGATAACGTCTCTATTTATTTTATTTTTATTCTTCTTGATCCTTTTATTTATTACATTTTATTATGTTTTTATTAATATTTATTTTGTTGATTGTTAATTGGAGATGGGTTTTAAAGATTTACTATATGGGCTTCTTAGTTAAGGTTTAGGCCCATTAACTTTTTTTCACCTCCCACTGTTGTAAATAATTCCATGAATATTGTAAATAGTATTTGGTTGATGTTTTACTATTATTGCATTTTAAATCACATTTCAATTTTTGGATTTGACACATTTCATGTCGGCATGTCGCCAAAATTCTTTTTTGATATATTGACGGAAAATTTCTCCGTGTCCCTTGCATACGACATTTCATTTGTTGTTGATACGTACAAATCGGCTTTGAGAAAATTACTTATGGTTTTGCGCATTTTTCTTTACTATACACTTATTTTAAATGTCGATTATGAGGTTTACATCATTTTGGTTCGATACCGTTGTTTTGCCATTGCATGAGTTTTGTAACACCCCTATTTTTATACAGTGAGAGTGTATATTTTTAAAAGATATAACAAATCTTGTATTTTAAATTCATTTTAAGTACACAACAATTAATTATAAAAGAAATTATATAAACATGCTAGAACTTATATATAAATATATATATATATATATATATATATATATATATATATATATATATAATTGACTCCTATTCATTCTAATTGCTACCGCTCCATTAGTGTCTTGTATAACATGTTTAATGGATCTAGACTCGATTTTTTCAGGTTTAACAACATCTCGTAATATTCATTCTTCTGGTATTTTATCCATAATTTCAGAGGCTGTTAATATTTTAGGTGTAATAACATTTTAAAAATTGATAGAATTGGTTTAAATAATCCTGAGTTTGAGCCTTAGAGAAAGTTGCGAAATACCACTTTCTTTTTTCTTTATTGTAATCTGCTTCAAAGTTTTCTCGTATCCAGGCTTTGTCTATGACAAAGGGCTCCTCTCTAGTAATGACACTTACTATCTGAGATTCGGTAGGAGAAGGGGACCTGGAGGTCCTTTCTTCGTAAAAGCATTGAGGTGCCGTGGGATTAAAGTAAGTTAACTCCTGCTAGGTTTACCCTAATAGTTGAGTCAACAGAGTGTCTAGCACTCTGGGGTTGACCAACCGATTTACTACCCTTCACTCTATGGGTTTTACTACGTGGACCACCTGCTATTCAGAAGTTTTCTACCTTAGATTCAAAGGTCAGGGTAAGGTTTAAGATAACTTGGAGAAAATAAAACAATCTGAAAAAATATCTTAATAATCACGTATCAGCACCTAATTAGGCTCTGATACCAGTAAAGATGCAAAGGATCAGGAATTAGTTGGAGAAGTAAAAGTAATGTAGATAGATGAAGATATATTGAAATTAATGTACACTTGAACATATAAATTCATATTTGGTAAAATATCAGAGTTTCTAAAATGATAAACAGAGGAATAATTTATATAAACAGTAAGTGATAAAGGCATGATTTTATTTATGAGTAAGAACTTACAAACTTAGATTCTTCAAGGGTTCAGGTTTCAGCTCAAGTGTGAGTGAAATTGATGATGCCCCTTCATAATCTAAGGTGGTGGCTTTTATAGCCAACGGATTTCAAAACTTAAAAACTTACAATATAATTTTTATATATGTGGCCGACAAACTTATGGCCTAACAAAGAAAAGCATAAAGCAAAAGCTAAAAAGCTAAATATAAGGAATCGTAAAAGCAAAGTAATATGGCTCACATGGCCTGAAAATAATTCTGAGAAAGTAATAAAAGTAACCGAAAGTAACTGGGGCCCATATGGCCTGATAATGGAGGTACCAGAAAGGAATCCAAAATGCTAAGATCAAATCTTATCTTAGCAAAGTAATTTGTCGTCTTTTCAAAAGTAAGATCCGGATTAGGCTGAAGGAGATCTAGTCAAAGATTCCGTAACAGTCGTCTTCATTTTTGGGTGTAGCATCTACTGAGTTGGAGGAGCTGGCACAATCTGACATGGCTCCCATGACTTCTTGTAATTTTTCAGTGAACTTCTTAGGGTCAGAGATTGCTGCAAGCGATGCTAACAATTTGCTTTTGTCAGTTAAGAAACTAGCATCTGAAGAGGTGGTGGTAGACTTGCATAGATGTGGATGCTTAGCGTACCAAGCATTTCTAACTTCTGGAGAAAGTAGTGTGGGGTTAAAAGCATCCCACCATTTAATGGAAATCTTTCTGAATAATTAAGAGGCAGTAGTCTCGGGCCAAATCTGGCTTGTGGTGAAGGACCAAGACATGATCCATGTGATACCAAAAGTAGCTGTGAATGCTAATAATCATTTGTACTGAGGGCAAGTAGTAAGATCACAAAATTTTTTAAAAGCTTTAGGCGCCAGATCGGGCAGAATGCAGGTGTATAAACCATAAACCTCAAACCACTTAATGAACCAATAAGGGAATTTTAAAGATATGTTCTTATTAAACCAAGTATGGTCATATGGCCTAACTGTAAGAAAATAAGACCATGCATCCATATAATCCAAGTAAGAGTAATGCTGGGGATTGAAAATCCTTGTAAAGCTTTCTGTGTGGTAAGGATGAGTCCCCCAGTCGTTAGGAGAGAGGACTTTATTAATCTTGAATTTAGAGAACTTAATGTTTCCAGTAGCTTCATCCTTAACGTGGGTTAAGGTGATGGAGTCTGTGTCTACCAGAATAAATTCATAGAAAGATCTTGATTTATTACCATCTGAATTAAGGAAGTGAGTTCCCAGAGGGAATATCTTGCTAATAGTCTGAAGTAATGATCCTTCATTGGAGCAGTAAAAATCTTCTAGAGTAATAATCGGTATTGATAATTCTTTGGTAATAAAATTTGACTTTACTCCCTGAGGAGGAGTGTAATAAGCTAATTTACTTTTAATGGGTGTCATCTTGGAAGATGACGTAATATCCTGAACAAACTGCGAAGGTGAAACCAACGCAGGGTTGGCTCCTATTCCCTTTGAAGAGGAAATGGGAGAATTAATTTTTGATATGTAAGAAGGTGATCCTAATATCAATTGTTTTTGGTTTTCCGGCTTTTGTAATGGAGGACCATAAGAATCTTTGGATGTAGATTTGTTACTCAGTTTTTCCCTGTAAAAATTCTCTAGTTAAAAAATCTGGTAATGCATTCTTAATACCTTCAATATGCATGATTTCAAAATCAAAACATGCAAGTAATGACAGCCATCTGGCAAATATATGTTTTGACACTAAATTCTTGACATCTTTTTGTAAAAAACTTTTTGCTGATTTGCAATCAGTTTTTAGAAAAAATGGTTTTGAAAATAGATCGTCTTGAAATTTCGTAATACAAAGTACAGTAGATAAAATTTCATTAGAAGTACTAGCTTCATTGAGGTGAAGCTGAGGTCTCCTACTACTTCCTAGTGAGCTCAAAGCCCTCACGATGCTAGACATGATTACTTCAGAAATTTTTTTTAAACAAACAGAGTTAATTTCTTTTCACTATCTCTCTCCCCCCTTATAGTTTGTTCTAAGTGATTCCTTCAACAAGCTGACCAACCGATTTACTACCCTTCACTCTACGGGTTTTACTACGTGGACCACCTGCTATTCAGAAGTTTTCTACCTTAGATTCAAAGGTCAGGGTAAGGTTTAAGATAACTTGGAGAAAATAAAACAATCTAAAAAAATATCTTAATAATCACGTATCAACACGTAATTAGGCTCTGATACGAGTAAAGATGCAAAGGATCTGGAAGTAGTTGGAGAAGTAAAAGTAATGTAGATAGATGAAGATATATTGAAATTAATGTACACTTGAACATATAAATTCATATTTGGTAAAATATCAGAGTTTCTAAAACGATAAATAGAGGAATAATTTATATAAATAGTAAGTGATAAAGGCATGATTTTATTTATGAGTAAGAACTTACAAACTTAGATTCTTCAAGGGTTCAGGTTTCAGCTCAAGTGTGAGTGAATTTGATGATGCCCTTTCATAATCTAAGGTGGTGGCTTTTATAGCCAACGGATTTCAAAACTTAAAAACTTACAATATAATTTTTACATATGTGGCCGACAAACTTATGGCCTAACAAAGAAAAGCATAAAGCAAAAGCTAAAAAGCTAAAGATAAGGAATCGTAAAAGCAAAGTAATATGGCCCACATGGCCTGAAAATAATTCTGAGAAAGTAATAAAAGTAACCGATAGTAACTGGGGCCCATATGGCCTGATAATGGAGGTACCAAAAAGGAATCCAAAATGCTAAGATCAAATCTTATCTTAGCAAAGTAATTTGTCGTCTTTTCAAAAGTAAGATCCAGATTAGGCTGAAGGAGATCTAGTCAAAGATTCCGTAACAGTCGTCTTCATTTTTGGGCGTAGCATCTACTGAGTCGGGGGAGCTGGCACAATCTGACATGCCTCCCATGACTTCTTGTAATTTTTCAGTGAATTTCTTAGGGTCAGAGATTGCTACAAGCGATGCTAACAATTTGCTTTTGTCAGTTAAGAAACTAGCATCTGAAGAGGTGGTGGTAGACTTGCATAGATGTGGATGCTTAGCGTACCAAACATTTCTAACTTCTGGAGAAAGGAGTGCGGGAATAAAAGCATCCCACCATTTAATGGAAATCTTTCGGACTAATTGAGAGGCAGTAGTCTCGGGCCAAATCTGGCTTGTGGTGAAGGACTAAGACATGATCCATGTGATACCAAAAGTAGCTATGAATGCTAATAATCTTTTGTGCTGAGGGCAAGTAGTAAGATCACAAAATTCTTTAAAAGCTTTAGACACCAGATTGGGCAGAATGCAGGTGTCTAAACCATAAACCTCAAACCACTTAATGAACCAATTAGGGAATTTTAAAGATATGTTCTTGTTAAACCAAATAAACTAAGTATGGTCATATGGCCTAACTGTAAGAAAATAAGACCATGCATCCATATAATCCAAGTAAGAGTAATGTTGGGGATTGAAAATCCTTGTAAAGCTTTCTGTGTGGTAAGGATGAGTCCCCCGGTCGTTAGGAGAGAGGACTTTATAAATCTTGAATTTAGAGAACTTAATGTTTCCAGTAGCTTCATCCTTAACGTGGGTTAAGGTGATGGAGTCTGGGTCTACCAGAATAAATTCATAGAAAGATCTTGATTTATTACCATCTGAATTAAGGAAGTGAGTTCCCAGAGGGAATATCTTGCTAATAGTCTGAAGTAATGATCCTTCATTGAAGTAGTAAAAATCTTCTAGAGTAATAATCGGTACTGATAATTCATTGGTAATAAACTTTGACTTTACTCCCTGAGGAGGAGTGTAATAGGCTAATTTACTTTTAATGGGTGTCATCTTGGAAGATGACGTAATATCCTGAACAAACTGCGAAGGTGGAACCAACGCAGGGTTGGCTCCTATTCCCTTTGAAGAGGAAATGGGGGAATTAATTTTTGATATGTAGGAAGGTGATCCTAATATCAATTGTTTTTTGTTTTCCGGCTTCTGTAATGGAGGACCATAAGAATCTTTGGATGTAGATTTGTTACTCATTTTTTCCCTGTAAAAATTCTCTAGTTAAAAAATCTGGTAATGCATTCTTAATACCTTCAATATGCATGATTTCAAAATCAAAACATGCAAGTAATGACTGCCATCTGGCAAATATATGTTTTGACACTAAATTCTTGACATCTTTTTGTAAAACACTTTTTGCTGATTTGCAATCGGTTTTTAGCAAAAATGGTTTTCAAAATAGATCGTCTTGAAATTTCGTAATACAAAGTACAATAGATAAAATTTCCTTTTTAATAGTACTATAATTTAACTGGGCTGAAGACCAAGTCCCAGAATAATATCTGACAACTTGTTCCTTATCAGTACCCGATAATTTTTGTTTTAAAATACCTCTAAATCCAATGTCCGAAGCATCAGTTTCTACAATAAGGTTGGCATCTAGGTCTGGAATTCCTAGACACGATAACTTCTTAACAACCTGTTTTAACTTGATAATACTTTGGGTCATGGTTTCATCCCAAGGAGGTGGACTCTTTCTTAATCTTTTGAATAAGGGTAGACATATTGTCCTAAGGTTTGGAATAAAATCTGACACATAATTAAGACAACCTAAAAACCGTTGTAACTGAGTTTTATCTTTAATTTCATTGGGAAATTTACTAACAAACTCTAAGGATCTGGTAATTGGGGAATATTCTCCTTGACTAATGTCAAACCCTAAAAATCTGACTTTAGGTTGAAATAGTTTTAATTTACTTTCAGATAAAACTAAACCATTTTCTTTAATGATTTGAAAAAATTGTTCTAAATGTTGAAAGTGTTGATTAATAGAGTCTGAGTAAACTAGGATATCATCTAGGTAAACTATAGTAAAATTTGAATATTGATAAAAGATATCGTTCATTATATTCTGAAATTCAGAAGGCGCATTTTTTAGTCCTAGTGACATAACATTCCATTCGTAATGTCCAAAGGGAACTGTAAAAGCGGTTTTATACTTATCTTCTTCTTTAACTTGAATTTGATAATATCCAGATTTTAAATCAAACTTAGAAAAAAATACTTTTATTATGTAATCTATTAATTAGGTCCTTTTTATTAGGTATAGGGTATCGAATTCATCGTAATGCGGTGTTTAAAGGTTTGTAATTTATAACTAATCGAGGACTTCCTCTTTCTAGTTCAGAAGCATTAACGACATAGAATACCGAGCAACTCCATGGGGACTTACTAGGCCTAATTAATCCTTTATCTAAAAATCCTTGTATTTCTTTTTTAATATATTCTAAATGTTGTTTATTCATTTGTATAGGTCTCTCCTTTGTAGGTATATTAATTTCTTTGAAATCAGGGTTGTAGGGTAATGATATTTCATGAGTTTTCCTTGTCCAGAAGGCATTGGGTTGTTCTGAGCAAAGATTTTTAATAAATTTGTTTTGAAGTGCATTAATCTTTTCTTTAATAACAGGTGTCTGAAGTTGTTCAATTATTCGTTTGTAATGTATTTCTTTATTAATAAAATTAATCTGTTTTTACTTATTGGTTATGAGTTTAACTATGGTAACATTTTTGCTTTGAACTGAATTAAGATCTCTTATTTTTTGTTTATCTAAAAATTCAAAACTAACTGAATGTCCTAAGGCTTCAGTAGTAACGGTCTGATCATTAACACTAAAAGGATAAAGTAAAGACAAAAACGGAGTTCCTAGGATAATAACTTCTTGAAGAAAGGAAGGAGGTTTTGTAACAAACTTTTCCTTTACAGATTTTCACATTTGGTAATTTGTAAGTAACCTGTAGTCTACTTCCATTAGCTCCTCTAAGTCTTTCTTTAGTCTTTTTGTAATACTGAGTTGGTATTAATTCTTCTTGTATACAATTAAGATCCGCTCCTGAGTCTATTAAGGCAATTAATTCGAATGTTTTGTCCTGAATAATTAATTCTATCTTTGTATGCCATTTATGAGATATTATTTTTTCCATGTTAAAGATATAAGGTTCTTATTTATCTTCTTTTTTATTCTCTTTTATTTCTTCTTCCGGCTTAGTAGCTAAATACTTTAGCGCATCAATGAATTCCTTATCATCTATTTTAGCAGCATTATTTTCCAATTGTGCTTTGATGTTTATTGATTTTAGCATATCTACAAAATTTTGATTTTGTATTATCATGGTTCCTTGTAGTTCCAAATATTTAACTTCAGTTCATCCTCCCGGGTTTTTAAAGTTTGTATTTCCTTTTTTAATAACTTAATTTCTTCATAAAGATCGTTTATAGACACAGGTTTTTCAACAGGTTTTTTAAACATGTTCATGACATCTTTAAACTCAATCTTATTAACTTGATGTTTATTAAGACGTTATCCTCAATTATATCCTTTATTTGCCTCATAAAGGCATCCCTAGTTTCAGATGGTTCCATTTTATCCAAAATGGTTATTAAGGTGTTAGCTTGGCTCTTGGATATAACATTAACAATTTTCTTATTACAATTTATGCACTCACAGAAATCAATTCCTAAGCATTCTTCAGGTTCAGACTCAGAATCTTCTGAGCTATTGATTTGGTTTAAATCATCATAAGAAGATTCTTCTGAGGAGGTGGTTTCCTCATCATCAGAATTTAGCATAATTTTGTTTAGTGTATTAATTAAAGTATCCTTTAATTCCTCAGATAGATTTAAATTGCTTAATTGTTTTATTTTCTCTTTAACCTTGCAATCACTAGCATAGTGACCGAATCTTCCACACTTGTAACATTTTATATCTTTATTTTTGCTTTTATCAAATTTCTTTCTCTTTTGGTGATAGGGTTTTTTATAAGACTTCTTATTTTCTTTGTAATAATCAGGTTTACTAGAATACTTTTGTTTTCCATAGTTTTTATAGTTTTTTCTTCCTTTACTAATATTCTTCTTATGTTTAGGGTTACTGGGTGCTCTTAAAGGAGTAGCTCCATACTATTCGCAAAATGTTCCCATTTCAAGCTTGCTACTAGCTTGTTCATTCTTAATTTTGTTTTGAATTTTATAATCTGTGCAGATTTGAATTCCTGTTTCTATAATGTAATTAGAAAGTTCACCTATGGTTAACCTATCATAAGGAATTTCTCCTTGGTAATTTTGTTGTATGTTGGTTTTGACCTTTTCAGCAAAAAGTCTGGGTAATCCACTAATAAATCTTTCTTTCCAAAAAGCTGCAGAGCCATCGGCTCTTAAGCATAGCTTGGAAAGGAACATATCCCTATACCATCTATAATCAGACATAGTCGGACAATAAAGGTTCATTAATTGATCTGAAGCTCTTTTCTGGAGCTTTAAAGGTTCTCCTACAAATAATTTCGTAATGGCATAGAGTAAAGCTGTAACACTAGCTGGCTCACTATTTTCAGTCTTAACAGCTTTATCTATTAGTTCTTTATCTTCAGAACTAAGAAGGTTATCCCACCAACCTTTCAGTTGACCTGTAAATCCCATGATTAACATTTCTCTAGACTTTCTGTCTGAATTTTTTCTTAGCATAAAGGCGGTGGCTGCCATGGTCATATTTTGAATGGTATTTAATATATGTTGTTCAGAAGCTCCATCTATATTCCATTCTACAATGGCTTCTCCTGAATAGTTATTCTCTATAAAATTTGATCTTTCCTCAAACTGGATATCAGCAAAGGAATGTCTAGGATAGTAACTTCTAGTGGGGTTTTTTGGAGGTCTTCCTAGTTTATTAACTAGATTTTCGAATTCCTCTTCTCTAGATAATATGTTGACCTGGGGGTCAGGTTTTAAGTCTAAAATTTTTAGCCTTTCTACTAATTCTTCTATCTTATCATGCGTTGAATTTCCAAGTTTTATCTTTTGTAGTTCTGAGGATAAGGGGATGTCATAATGATATATAGGTCTAGTAGGATCTGGTTTTTCTAAGGGTTCCGTAAGTTTAAACCCAGAAGTTTCTATCCACTCTAATTGTTGTGACATGGTGTATAATATTTGATTAGAATAATTGAGTTGAATGTGGATATTATTTAAATCCTTTCTATCTGGTGTATGTGTTATAATTGCTTTAAAAGGCGTAGCGTCTATCTCAATATTTTCTCTGGAGTAATTTTTATGGACTCTAAAGGCGGATGGACTGATTCTACTATATCTCTTTTTAGTGTTTTCCATTTAACACAAATTCTTTTGTTAGCATCTATAAATAATTCTGTAGCAAAAGGATTTTTAATATTTTCTTCTAAACAAAGTAATTCAAACCAAGTGAAGAAATAGATATTAAGTTCATGGGTTTCTAAAAATTGATAGAATTGGTTTAAATAATCCTGAGTTTGAGCCTTAGAGAAAGTTGCGAAATACCACTTTCTTTTTTCTTTATTGTAATCTGCTTCAAAGTTTTTTTGTATCCAGGCTTTGTCTATGACAAAGGGCTCCTCTCTGGTAATGACACTTACTATCTGAGACTCGGTAGGAGAAGGGGACCTGGAGGTCTTTTCTTCGTAAAAGCATTGAGGTACCGTGGGATTAAAGTTAACTCCTGCTAGGTTTACCCAAATAGTTGAGTCAACAGAGTGTCTAGCACTCTGGGGCTGACTAATGCTAGGAGAATTGTGATATCTGTACGATTGACTCCTATTCATTCTAATTTCTACCGCTTCATTAGTGTCTTGTATAACATGTTTAATGGATTTAGACTCGATTTTTTCAGGTTTAACAACATCTCGTAATATCCATTCTTCTGGTATTTTATCCATAATTTCAGAGGCAGTTAATATTTTAGGTGTAATAACATTTGATCGTCTTAAATTAGCTTCTAGAAGAAACGTTTGATTTCTCGGCGTGCTTCTTATAGATTTAAAATCATAGTTTACCGTCGAAACTTTATAAGTAACTCTACTAATAATACTTAGGTTCGAGACACCCTGTAAGAAGGTATCTTCCAATCCTGCAATCATAATAACTAACGAGCTTTTGGTGAATTCATCTGCTAAACTCATAGAGTAATTAGTGTCGCTCCCGAAAGATTCGCATCCAATGGTACAAATGCGAGAGTGGCGCGGAAAACACAGAGTCGCCAGCAATGTGTATTTATCCCCGGAGAGGGAAAGGAAACAGCGCATAAACCTGAAGAGAAAGGGAAAGAGCATGGTCTCGCGACCAAGAGAAATGGGTAAGGGAGTCGGTTACGCAAAGGGAAGGTGTTAGCACCCCACGCGTCCATCGTACTCGATGGGATCCACGCTTGCTGTCTGCATCAAAGGGTGTCGTCGTCTGGAGCTCCACTGCTACCGGACCGGAGAAGAAACGAGAACGGAAAGAACGGAGAAACGAAGAAGAAAAGAAAAAAAGGAAGTGACTCGATAGGAGATTATCGTTGTCCTAGGCCTACATACTCCCTCAGTGCAACGGGAAAGTCAGAGTCAACGTAGTTCGGACGGGAACTGTGGGGGAAGGTTGCTCGCCAAGACAATCGCTGTCTTGTGCCTACATATCCTCAATCGGACGAGAGAGAGGAATCAGAGCTAATGTAGTTCGTGGGTGCGACCACGGATGGGTAAGTATTTTTTACGTGAGCGATGAGCTCTTTTCTGAAAAAGGAAGTTTGAAACCCAACAATCCCGAAGGATAAAAAGATTTGAATTGGTTTGGTGTTTTTTAGACAGAAGTGTTTTAAGTTAGTTCGTATCTTGCATTGCACCAAAGTCTATGACATAGGAACGAATACTTCGCGTATCGTCCCCAATAGGACGTACACTAGGTACCCTAGAAGAATGAAGGGAAACCCCTCACTCCTCACTTCCCACGCTTAAGGCTCGTGCGCAATACACTTTATCTTTATTAAGTGTTTTCAAGAAATTTTGAGATGAGAAGAGAGAAGACACAAAGGAAACTCTAAAGGGAAACTAAGAGTCTTAATGTTATCATGCATGGATGACCTATGGTTAGTGAGGTTTAGGAGAGACGAATACCTAAAACCTAATGCTAATCCTACTCCAAGCTTAATCAAAAATTAAGTTGGACTAGGTAGCTCTAAGGGAAAAAAAATCCAAGACTTAATCAAGTCTTGAGATCCATGGGAGGAAGAGAGTGAAAGAGAAGAAAGAAACATCTTAAATACTAAAGCAAACACAAGTATGAAATCTTAAAAGAGAAAGGAGAAGTTAGAATGTGGATAACTATCCACATCCCATTCACTTACCATTAGCCCCTACATGGTTAGCAAAAACAAACATAAGCAACAATAAGACAAATGAAACCCAAACAAGTCACAACCCAAAGAGAAATGGTTACAAACCAAATGAAACTCATCCAAGTCAGAATGTACACCTCAAAGGTGACCCATAATGTTTACCAAACAAGATCAAGCAAAGAGAATTTAAACAAGTTGCAAAACATACAAGAAAGTCATCAAAGAAGGAGTAGAAGAAGAATGAGTGGATATGAAAGGTGATCATGCAACAATGCTTCAAATAATATCAAAGTCAGAATATGGATGACCTAAAAATGTGCCTAAACATGTTATACAAGTGTAACATAAGGCATACAAGCAAGTATCCAAGCATTAAGAATCATTAGAAGAAGGAGAAGGAAGCCTGTAAGTGAATCATGTTAAAGGATGCAAAATGAAACAAGAATAGCATATGACATGAATGCAAAGCTCCAAGGTCAGAAACATACATCAAATTAAGTGCAAAGGAATGATATGGCATGGCATACACAAACCAAACACAAACCAAGAAGAGGCATAGATGAGAAGAAGTGAGAAGATAAGTCAAAAGAGGCATGTAAATTAAACATGGAACATGTGCACACAATATGCAACAACCTCACATCAATGACCTATCATTGCAATCAAATGACCTATAATGATTCAAACATGGTTTATGAAGTCAAATAAACTATCCCAAATAATGGCACAAGTGCCTTCTCAAACAAGTAATCAAACATGATCAAAGATGTGCACAAAAGAAGACCTCAAACAAAGAGCAGTCAAAAATTAGCAAATCATCTTCAAAAATTACCAAATTAATTCTCAAGACTCGCCAACCAGGGGCAAACAACATATTAAAAGATCATGCAAAAATTCACAAGATAAGTCCTTCAATCAATCATACAAAGTCACATGGGAATTATGAATCAATATGCATAAGAGAGGGACCAAAATGCTATATGAAAAGATTTTAAAAATATGAGAAAAATGTTTTTATGCACTTCAATATGTTGATGAAATATTTCAAAAAGAATGGGTTCAAAATGTTTTGTAGATGATGAGAAATAAAATAATCAAGTTAAGTGTGTGCATATATGAAACAATTCAAAAAGAAATTAAAGCAATAATTAATTCAGATGCTAAAAATAAAATAAAAATGGAAAATAAAATTTGGAAAAATTTTATAAAACCCTAAGGATGATTCATGATTTTTTTTCATAATTTTTTGATGCATAAAACTATTTTTAAAAATTAAAAATGAAAGTTATACAAATAAGAAAAATAAAAGAAATAAAATAAACCAGGGGGCGTGCAACAAGCAACAATTCCACATTCAGAAAGGCAAATGGGCTAAAGGGGGAGGTGTGGATATCAAGCCCAGGTCAAAAAGACCCATTAGCGAAGTCAACACACCCCACACCCACCATCAGATTCATCCAAAGGCTCACAAGCAGTCAACAAAACAACACAATACGCAAGATGAAGGGCTCAGATCAAAAGCGCATGGTAACAATCATGGGGAAACACACAATAATCATGATCTAACTTACATAGAAATCCACGTGAGAGGCACATGTCAATTTTAATGTGCTGGCAATAAATCAAACCATCAGATGAATCCAACGTTCACAATCACATCATCAAATCAACAATTAAACAACATGAGTGGCTCAGATTGGTGGTACACGTTAACTAACATGGATTAACAAACACACAAACCACAAAATAAAAACAAATTTTAAAAGGCGTGGCAAACTTATGACCATCAGATCAAACGATCCAACAGTCCAAACATCATCACCTTCATTGAAACCTCAGGCCACCTGAAAGTGAACCAGACGCCGGAGCCCTAGCTCCGGTCGTCTTCTCCGGTGACACTAAACCACAAAATTCTCCAGAAAATGCAAACGAGTACATCATCTTGTTCAGATTTTCACAAGGATCACAAATATACAACTTAAATCAACAGATCATTGACACACGAGGCAAATCGAAGGGAAACAGTTTGGATCTAAAAACTTCAATCATCAAATACTCCCATGATACACGTTCAAAACTCAAACAAAATATATCAGCATGATCAGCAACTCACAGAGAACACAATGCACACAACAAAATCAAGTTCTATGATAGTGAAAAGTAAGCTTACCTGAACCTTGTAGAACTTGAAATACGCCAAGAAAACCCTCTGGAAGCTGCAGATCTACTCCTTGGAACCTCTAATTGCAAAATAAATGCAACTAGAGCTTGGAATCGTGCTAGATCTTGAAGTTTGAAGAAGTTGAATCCAAATCCGATTATGGCCAAAACCTCAGTATGAGCTTCAATCAGTGGTTGATTCTTGCTCTATTCTCTTCACTGATCAAGAATGTGAAGAGAAATCTCAAAGAAACTCCAAGGAGAGTGAGTTTCGAAGAGAGAAAGTGTGAGAGCAAAAATTCAAATTTGAGCAAATGAGGGTGCATGACCTAGTTGTGAGGGCATGAGTTAGCTTATATACATCCCATTAGAGCACTGATCACAATTAGCAAATGATTAAACCCTTGGTTAATGAGTTTTGATGTGAATTACAAATTTGCAATATGTGATCAATCCACTAATCCACACGTGCAAGCTCATGCTTTTCATGATGAATCACTCACACTTCCCTTGCTGATCACATCTCAATTCGAATTGGGCCTTGTAGTGGTTTAATTTGTGAGTTTTGAACCATCTTGCCATTTTGCATAATGTGGAGAAAGTGAGGTACATGGCATGAAATGACTTGATTCAAGGGCCAAACTTGTGCCAAATGAAGTGTACTTGGATGTTAGAATGTGACTTGAAGCAATAGAACCAATTACAAGTCAATTTGTACCAAAATGCAAAAGGTGGAAAAAGTGGTACATGTGAAAACCCTTGAAAAGCACCTTGCATTGTTTTGACCATAACTTGAGTTCTACAAATGATATGGAAACCATCTAGTACTTTTTGGAAATGGGAGAGAAATATCTTCAACTTTAATGTTGGAGGAAAATTCATTTGAAGCTTCCTTGATAATGAAAAGTCAAGTTGAATGTGGTGAAAAAATTGCCAAAAATGGAAAGTTCTCATTATAGGTCATTTTCCAAATTTAGTAACTTTTGCACAAACTCTTGATTCTTGAAGAATGATGTATTCCATGCTATTCCTTGACCAAATAAAGGTACATGGACTTGGAAAACATGATTTGAACCTTTGAAAACCCATGGTTGACTTTCCTTTTGAACTGTTGACTTTTGCTTACTTCACAAGTAACTGATCCACTGAAAATCCTCCACAATGAATCACTAGCCAAGTCTTCCTCCATGAGTGCTTGTGAACACATGGAAAGCATGAGAGCATGCTTGAATCCACAAAGCCCTTTAAGAAGTCCTTTGGGTCAAAAACCCTAATTTGGACCATCTGATTAGGAGAGAAAGATTCACTTGAAATCCTTTGCCATTCTTGATCTTATGAAGATATGATGACCTCCACAAAACACCTTGAGGCTTGAGACTCCTTTGAGATGAACCAAGTACCTTGATCCCATGCTAAGAACCAATGCTATACACAAATGCTAATGCAAGAAATGCAAAGAAACATAAGCCAGTTAGCTAAAAACAAGAAGGCAAATTTTGGGGTGTTACAGCTGCCCCTATTCAATCAACTTGGTCCTGAAGGTATGATAGCAACTGCTGTCATACGTTCAAAGGATTCACGGAGATTGAATACCAAAGAAACCTGAAATTTGCAATCCTCAAAGGAGGGACGACTCCACTGGGGAACAAGCAATAAATGTTGCACTGTCACAACACGTACGAGTGTTGGAAACCAATACAAACAATGTATTGAAATGTCATGAAATAAACACAAACGAGTGTTAGCTATGTTGGGGATAAACACGGATGGGTGTCAAGGAATCAAAGATATCAAATACGGACGGGTATCGAAAAGGTACACGGACGGGTGTAAAAGGGTTCAATACGGACGGGTATCAAAAAGGTACACGGACGGGTGTAAAAAGGATTCAATATGGACGGGTACTGAAAAGGTACACGGACGGGTGTAAAAAGGTTCAATGCGGACGGGTACTGAAAAGGTACACGGACGGGTGTAAGAGGATTCAATACGGACGAGTACTGAAAAGGTACACGGATGGGTGTAAAAAGGTTCAATACGGACGGGTACTGAAAAGGTACACGGACGGGTGTAAAAGGATTTAATATGGACGAGTACTGAAAAGGTACACGGACGGGTGTAAAAAGGTTCAATACGGACGGGTACTGAAAAGGTACACGGACGGGTGTAAAAAGGTTCAATACGGACGGGTACTGAAAAGGTACACGGACGGGTGTAAAAAGATTCAATACGGACAGGTACTGAAAAGGTACACGGACGGGTGTAAAAGAGGTAAATTTACTGGGGATTAATCTCGCTGGGGAATGGAGGGCAACAAGGACGGGTGTCATCAAAAGGTCAATACGGACGGGTATTACAATCAAAGGTTCAAACACGGACGGGTGCCGAAGGAAACACGGACGAGTGTCTGACGGTAAAAACCTTGAGGGGATAAACCAAAGGAACGCCTGGACGAAGGGGTAAAAAATGAAATCATGGGTTAACAATCCTGGCAAACAACTCTGCAAGGGAATATCAAATATTGCTTTGAATGGCTTAACCCAACACCTGTGGAGTAAAGTCAAAAGATATCTTCCTGAAATCCGGCTTTCCTGACGAAGGAAAACTCAAACCTGGCTTATGCTTCAGATGCATATGTTTGAATTTTTCCGTAATGCTCCACACGAAGTGGAAATGCTACGCATTTAGGAGGATGCCATGCAAAACAAATGCCTATGCAATGCAAAAGAGGTGCCTCAGCAAAATAAATGTTGAGGATGAAGGCAAACTCCACCGAGGACGACAACATAAATTGTCCTCCGAAATAAGAGACCATGCTGAGAAAGACTTCACTCTGCTGAGGAAGACATTGATCACAAATTCTGCTGGAGATGAAGGCTCCGAGAGAAAAAACCCACTCTGTTAGGGGATATCAAGATCAACAACTCTGCTGGAGATGGACGAAACTCCTAGAGAACACCCACTCAGCTGGGGATAGAAATGAATAACAATTCTGCTGGAGATGGACGAATCTCTGAGAGAATACCCACTCAGCTGGAGAGGGAGATGAATACTGAAGATGGAAACTCCTCCGCCGGGGATCACCAAATACCTCAGAACTTGGATTTGACGCCTGCCAAAAACGATTGGACTTAAGACCTACTGGGGATACCAATCACCACCAGACTCTGCTTGGGGATATGAGCTTAATCTGCTGCTAGGGAAATAACTTTACCCTCACCCTGGTGGGGATTAGATCAAACCGTTGTCGCTGAGACTATACTTTCTAACCAACTGAGGAAAGTAGACCCCGGGACTCTGTGGGGATGATAACACATTTGTCCATGAATCTCCTGCCGGAGATACGACAATATTCGCCTTAGAGCAATCAACTTCTAAACGCTTGCTGGGGAATAATAATCCAAACACAACTTCGGCTGGGTATACAATCCTCTGTACTCCTGCTGAGGGTGACGATCCTCTTATATCCTGCTGAGGGGGACGATCCTCGTCGACACATCTGCTTGGAAAATAGTAGTTGTCAACATCCACTCTGCTAGGAGGTAAACACATGTTTCCTGACTAGCTGAGGAAAAAACGACTGCCCCATACTCTGTGGGGAAACACCATCTTTGATCAAAGAAAATGCTCCATCAATCTCTTGCAGGAGAGGCTGTAAAAATAACAACTTCTGGCTACCTGCTGAGGAAAGATGAGCCAAATCACAACTCTGACTAGGGGTAAACCTCTTGTATCCTGCTGAGGGGGACAAGCCTCAACGGCTCCGCTTGGGGAATTACTTCTTTATACTCTGCTGAGGAAGACGATCCTCGAGACTCTGATGGGGAAGAGTAATAAACTGCTGAGGACGATCAGACTTCAAAGTTGGGGAGAGCTCTACTGGGGAGGTACACCTGTCATCCTGCAAAACCAACAGAAAGGTCTACGTGCAAAAATGATTACTTTGATTATCATCATAGTGACTGTCGCCTAAGTAATTGCCACTGTTTTCCAACTTGTTTCATAAAGCTCAACATTTTAGCATGTAATATTTATCAAAAATATCGGACGTTTTCACAAACAAAACAGGTAAAGCAAGAAACAAAAGCTTTTTTATTAAAATGCAAACTTTATTGAATGATCAGCCTGTAAATAGGCATTTACATTTGGAAGCAATTCCAGAAAAGAGGTAATTGCGCAAAAAGTAAAAGAAAATACACATGTCAGCAATGTGGGAAACATATATCCACCATGACTCGACTCAGCTATAACCCATATGACTTGTTTATCTGCAGATACTTTGGCCTTTGAAGATGACTAACTGGACTGATTCCTTTCCTTCGAATTTTCCAAGTGTGAACAGTGATCACAGATCGAACGCGGATCGTAGTCTTTGCTTTTAAATCCCTAACTTTTTCCTGGATCGCCCTTTTCGGGTTTTCAATCCACCAGGATACCCATTTTTGCCAAAGTTGCCTTTTCAGGTTTTCAACCTTACGGGTTTATTCTTTTTTTCTTTTTATCCCTAATTTTCGCCCGAACCTTTTCTTTTTATGGTTCGCCAGGATGCCCCATTTTTGCCTGAACCTTCTTTTTATATTCAGCAGGTCTCTTTTATGCAAAGTATTTTTTGACTACATCCGCGTTCACAGGGGACGTAAAATCTTCGCCATCCATAGTTGAAAGTAATAAGCTCCACCAGAGAAAACCTGTCTTACTACATATGGCCCTTCGTAATTCGGAGTCCACTTGCCCCTGTGATCTGTTTGAGGAGGAATAATCCTTTTCAGAACTAATTCACCAGTTTGAAAACACCAAGGACGCACTTTCTGATCAAATGCATTTTTCATCCTGCTCTGATACAACCGGCCATGTGCAATGGCTTTCAATCTCTTCTCTTCAATGAGTTTTAGTTCATTCAGCCGGGAACGCACCCACTCAGCTTCATCAAGCTTCACGTCTGTCAGAATTCTCAAAGAAGGAATCTTAACTTCTAATGGCAGAACTGCTTCCATACCATACACCAGTGAGAAAGGAGTTGCCCCAGTTGATGTGCGTACCGAAGTACGATATCTGTGCAAAGCGTAAGGCAACATCTCATGCCAGTCTTTGTATGTCACTACCATCTTCTGCACAATCTTCTTTATGTTCTTATTAGCCGCTTCAACAGTCCCATTCATCTTCGGGCGGTAGGGAGAAGAATTGTGATGTTCGATCTTAAAGCTCTGGCATAGCTCCTTCATCATCTTATTGTTCAAATTTGAACCATTATCAGTAATGATTCTCTCCGGGACTCCATACCGGCAGATGATGTCCTTCTTAATAAACCGGGCTACCACTTGTCAGGTGACGTTGGCATACGATGCTGCTTCTACCCACTTCGTGAAATAATCAATAGCCACCAGGATAAAACAATGTCCATTTGAAGCAGTCGGCTCAATCTTCCCAATCATGTCAATGCCCCACATGGCAAAAGGCCATGGTGACGACAAAACATTCAGAGGAGTAGGCGGTACGTGCACCTTATCAGCATAAATCTAGCATTTATGACATTTTCGGGCGTATTTAAAACAATCAGATTCCATAGTCATCCAATAATACCCCGCTCTCAACAATTTTCTAGCCATAGCATGCCCATTGGTATGAGTACCGAAGGAACCATCGTGAACTTCTTCCATTAACAGGCCTGCCTCGTGTTCATTAACACAACGTAGCAAGACCATGTCAAAGTTTCTCTTGTATAACACATCGTCCTTGTTCAAAAAGAAGTTTCCTAATAACCTCCTCAATGTCTTTTTATCCTTGGAAGATGCCCCAGCTGGGTATTCATGACTCTTCAAGAAGACTTTGATGTCATGATACCAAGGTTTGCCATCTGATACCCCTTCAACTGCAAATACAAAAGCAGGTATGTCCAAGCGCATGATTCTGATTGAAGGAGTTTCATTCCAACGATTCACTAGATACATTGATGACAATGTTGCCAAAGCATCAGCCATCTGATTCTCTATCCGGGGAATGTGATGGAAGTCTACTCTGTAAAAGAAAGGTAACAACCTTCTAGCATAGTTGTTATATAGAACAAGATTCGCTTGACGAGTCTCCCATTCACCTGTAATCTGGTTAACCACCAACGCATAATCACCATAAACATCGAGGTTCTTGATTCTCAAATCAATTGCTTCTTCTAACCCCATGATGCATGCTTCATACTCCGCCTCATTGTTGGTGCATATGAATGCCAATCGGGCAGTGAATGGTATATGAGAACCCTGTGGAGTTGTAATGATTGCCCCGATTCTGTTACCATATGAATTAACAGCCCCATCAAAAACCATCTTCCACTGAGATCCAATCTCAGGTCCTTCATCAGGAAAAGGTTCTTCGTAATCCTTCATCTTCAGATACATGATATGCTCATCCGAAAATTCAAACTTCATCGGTTGATAATCTTCAATTCGCTGTTCGGCAAGATATTCTGACAAAACACTTCCCTTAATGGCCTTTTGGGAAACATACTGAATATCGTATTCTGTCAGAACCATCTGCCAACGGGCTATTCTACCAGAAAGTGCTTGCTTCTCAAACATATACTTGATCGGATCCATTTTCGAAATCAATAGGGTTGTGTGGTTTAACATATACTGCCTCAAACGCTTAGCGGCCCAAGCGAGTGCACAACATGTTTTCTCCAGCATCGAGTACCTTGACTCGTAATCAGTAAACTTCTTACTCAAGTAGTAGATGGCGTGCTCTTTTCTACCTGACTCGTCTTGTTGACCGAGTACACAAACCATTGAATTCTCAAGAATCGTGAGATACATAATCAAAGGCCTTCCTGGCACTGGCGGCATAAGGACCGGAGGTTCCTGCAAATACTCTTTAATCTTTTCAAACGCCTTTTGACAATTTTCATTCCTCCTGGCCGCTTGATTTTTTCTTAGCAACTTGAAGATTGGTTCACACGTGGCTGTGAGATGCGAGATGAACCTAGCAATGTAGTTTAATCTCCCTAAGAAACCACGAACCTCTTTTTCTGTTTTCGGCACAGGCATTTCTTGTATGGCTCTTACCTTTGCAGGGTCAACCTCGATACCTTTCTCACTAACAATATACCCCAGCAATTTTCCTGATCTCACCCCGAAGGTGCACTTGTTCGGATTCAACCTCAGTCTGAATTTTCTTAATCTTTCAAATAACTTCTGAAGATTTACCAAATGTTCTTCTTCCGTCTGTGACTTCGCAATCATATCATCAACATAGACCTCAATCTCTTTGTGAATCATATCATGAAAGAGAGTCACCATCGCCCGCTGGTAAGTTGTCCCTGCATTTTTCAATCCAAAGGGCATCACTTTGTAGCAGAAAGTTCCCCACGGTATTATGAATGTTGTTTTCTCCATGTCCTCTGGGGCCATCTTGATTTGGTTATACCCAGAGAAGCCATCCATGAAAGAAAACACAGAATACTGAGCAGTATTGTCAACTAACACGTCAATGTGAGGGAGCGGGAAATCATCCTTTAGGCTTGCTCTGTTCAAATCCCTGTAATCAACACACATCCTGACCTTCCCATCCTTCTTAGGTACAGGCACGATGTTAGCAACCCATGGAGGATAATTTGTTACGGCAAGAAAACTGGCATCTAACTATTTATGAACCTCTTCCTTGATTTTGACAGACATTTCCGATTTAGTTCTTCTCAACTTTTGCTTGACCGGAGCACAACCTTCTTTAAGTGGTAGCCGATGTACAACAATATCATTATCGAGCCCAGGCATGTCTTGGTAAGACCAGGTGAAGATGTCCACATACTCACGGAGCATTTCAATCAATCTTTCCTTGACACTGTCTTCCAATGTAGCCCCTATCCTTACTTCCTTTCTGGCGTCCTCGGTTCCCAGATTCACAATCTCAATTTCCTCCTGATGAGGCAAGATGACTCTCTCCTCTTGCTTCAACAATCTGGCCAACTCTTCGGGCAGTTCACAATCTTCGTCAGTCTCTTCTTCAGCCTGATAGATTGGATTGTTAAAGTTATACCGAACTATAGCTGAGTCATGATCGGTGTCACCTGAACAAAAAGACCTGCATGATTGATGAGGTATGTTTTATTATGTATGCAACAAAAGAAACACATTGCCATTTTGATGTGGGTTTTATATGCATAAAAAAAAATAAAACAGAAAGACAGAGATCAAAATATTTGAGTGTGAAAAGTCCTTTATTGATGATAAAGCAAAACATGCAACAGTTAAAATCCCTACAAACAAAATCACTACGTCTTAGGCAGAACACAGGATTAACATAATAGGAAAACAAAGCAATTACTCGAAACTAGTCACTTGAATGACTTTCTCGGAAGACCATTTGCACAGACTTTCCCCTGGGACGCAAGGGCGGATCCAGCTATCCATGTCATAATCACTGTCTCCTTCTTCCTTAATGGCATTAACCCTGTCGGAGAAAACACCGGCACTAGTGAAACGGACTGGGCCATAGAACTTGGGAGGATCCCCGTCCCTCCTGGATGGCTTGTATCCCAATCCATAAGTGTCCCTCTTCTCCTGAACTTCAACCACCTGGCCCCACCTCTGTGAGCTACCAGCTTCAACCACAGCTTTGGCGTCTTTAAAGGAAGACATAGAAACTTCAGGCTGATTTCCCCCTGCAGGCTGCTCTATAGCTTTAGACTGGACAACCTCTTCAGAAACCTTCACCTTTTCAAACCCCTGACACAACGTCTCATGGATTTCACCATCCACTTCCACGTATTTGAAGGTTGACAGCTGACTAATCATTATGTCTTCTTCTCCGCACACTGTCACTACGTGACCATCTACCATGTATTTCAGCTTTTGATGCAAAGTGGAGGTTACAGCGCCTGCACCAAGGATCCAAGGACGACCCAGCAGATAGCTGTATGCTGGCTGAATATCCATTATATAAAATGTTGCATCAAAGATTTTCGGTCCAACCTTGATCAGAAGCACAATCTCACCAAAGACAGATCTCTTCGAGCCATCAAAAGCTCGCACCACCAAGTTACTTGGTGTACAAATAATTCCCCTGGTATCTAACTTCATTAATGCTTTCTTTGGCAATACATTCAACGATGATCCAGTATCAACCAATACATGTGACATCAGTGAACCACGGCACTCAATCGAAATATGCAGGGCATTGTTGTGATTCCTCCCAGCAGGAGTCAAATCAAGATCTATGAAGCCTAAGCCATTACCCGCATTCACGTGCGCTATAACCCCTTCCAGCTGGTTAACAGAAATCTCTTGAGGGACGTAGGCTGCATTCAAAACCTTCAGAAGAGCATTCCTGTGAGCATCAGAACACAATAACAAAGACAGAATAGAGATCTTGGACGGGGTATGATGTAACTGGTCCACGATCTTGTAATCACTTTTCCGGATGAGTCTCATAAACTCCTCAACATTTTCAGAAAAAACATCATCAACCGGCTTTACTGTAGAATCAATAATCCCTGGAGTCTGAACAGAACCATCCATTACCTGTTTTCCCTTATCTTGACTTGAAGTACTGGGTTGATCATTAACAGGAGTAAGCACTCTACCACTTCTTGTTATAGCATCAGCTTCAACCTTAACCTCAGGACTAGAACTCACTGGTGAAGTAGCCATTAATTCCTGCTTTTGACCATTGACAAACACCTCGGCGCCGTAATTCCAAGGAATAGCCTTAGAACTTTCATACGGAATGGGTCCAGCCCTTGTGATAATAACTGGAGATGGCCTTGCCGGACCAGAAATAGTAATTGTTCTGAACGGAATAGTGATAGTAGCAACCTTCTCACTAACAACCTCTTCTTGTTGATTACCTCTATCAAACTGTAAACATCCCTCATTAATCAGATTCTGAATACCCATCTTCAACGAATCACAACCATTATCCTTTGTCAAAAAATCTGAGCAGTTCTCATCACAACCCGGATAGACGTCACCCTTTAGTAACCTATTTTTAACCACAACCAGCGGAGTCTTCAATTCCTCAACATCCATGATCAAATTCAAAGCTTTATCTTCCTCAATTATCGCATTCACCCTCGGCCCATTATGATCAGGCATCGGGTTTTAAATAAAATTAGGCCCAACATTCGAGAAATTGATAGCCTTGGAGTCTACAGGGTCTTGCACCTTGTGATGAAACGCCCTACACTTCTCCATAGTGTGCCCCGGAGCACCAGAGTGAAAATCGCAGTGTGCGTTAGCATCGTAGCCTCGTGGGAGTTCCCCTGTTGGTGGAGCCAGGGTACGGAGCTCAACTAGACGCAACTGCAGCAAATGTACAATAACTGTGCATATGACATTGGTGGTTGATCAAAATGCCTCTCTGCATTCCTTTGTCTGTTCTGATACTGGCCCTGCTTCCTGTTCTGATTACCATTATTCCTTTGTTGCTGTGGTGGCGGTAACGTTGCTGGGATAGTTATCGATGCTACTTGTTGATTATTGCCTTGACGCTGTTTCCCTTTTCCCCTATGAGATGATACAACGTTGGTCTCTCCTTTCTTCTTATACCCATCAAATGGCTTTTTTCCATGTCCGGAAGACGATCCATCACCACTAGAAACTTTTCCATCCTTAATTCCAACCTCTACCTTCTGTCCGATAGCAATCACATCTACAAACTTGCCTAGAGAACAAGGTAATAACTTCTCATAATAATGCTTAGGCAGTGTGTCCATAAACATATCCAACATCTCTTTTTCCAGCATTGGTGGCTGTACCCTAGCCGCCAATTCATGCCACCTTTGCGCGTATTCTTTGAAACTTTCATCATTTTTCTGGGACATGCTCAACAGCTGAGTCCTGTTAGGAGCCATGTCTGTGTTGTACTGGTAATGCTTGATAAAAGCTGCAACTAGCTCTCTCCAAGTACGAACATCTCTACTTTCCAGTGCCATGTACCATTCCAAAGACGCGCCAGACAGGCTGTCTTGGAAAAAGTGCATCATTAACTTTTCATCCTTGGCATGGGCAGCCATCTTCCTGGTATAAGCCTTTACATGAGTTCTTGGGCAAGTAGAACCATTATACTTCTCCGGTGTAGGAATCTGAATCTTGTACGGAATGACAATATCAGGGACCAACCCTAGGTCGTCCAAATCTATTCCCAGATCATCCTGTTTCACAACCCCCTTCAATTGTGCCTCAATTAAATGGATCCTCTCATCACTGACCACAGGTAGGCCAGCGTCCAAGCTTCTGACTGAAAAAACATCATCCTGTTGATCATCAATACGATGGCCATGGATAGCTCGAACAGTGCTTCCTTCTCCAACCACTGAAGGAATCCCACCCTGTCCACCAGCGCCAGGAATAGGAATATTGATACCAGTACCACCTCCGCCCGGAGGAATAACACGATTAAGAAAACCACCGTGTAAGATACCATTTTCATCAACCTGCGACACCAAAGGATGAACTAGAGTTCTAAATTCATTCTGACTCTACACCACACCCTACATCATCTCCATGAATTGATCGATGCGAGCTTGCATAGCTGCCATGTCTGCCTGAACTTTGTCCATCACTCTGCTTTGATTAAGCCTGGTAGAATACCGATGAGTTGGTTGATCAATCCTGACTGACAAAAAGAGAGATCATAAGAAAACTAGAGAATCTGAGATAACCTGTAATGCAAAAATGATTATGATTATGCAAATGCGAATGCAAAAATGTAAACAAACATATTTGAACATTTCCAGGACACATCCGCTTTGATTCCATTCCATGAAACCGGGCAAGGGATTAGACACACTATCGGGAAATAAATCCGAACCCAGAAATACCACCGGATTAAACCACAGGGACAAACCCTCTCTGAAAACCAGAACTGCCAGAGCACAGATATTTAAACCAAATATTCCATTATCGAAAACAAAGTAGTTCTTACAGACAAATTCAAGCATAATCAAAGGTGACTCCATCAACAAACCTGATGGTAATCCCAAAAAGATAAACAACAAAACAACTACAAATCAAATCCAAACAAACTAGCTTCAACTTCCTCAAGAAGGTCCACAGTGTCAGGATGTGCAGGTTGCTTTATCAGCCCTTTGATCAGCTTGTTTCTTTTTGCAGTCTCTTGGTTCAATTTAACAATCTGCTCTTCAGCGTTGTTGTCCTCGCGCCTCAACTTCTTGACCTCGGCTTGCAGCTTGAGCTCTTCAATTTCCTTCTGTGCTTCTTTCCACTTGGCAAAGTAACGATCTTTCCTTGCTTTCACTACCTGAAGTTCTTCTTTAAGCTCTTCATTCTCAATCTTGACCTCCTCCCACATATCCTGATATGTGGCAAGCTTGTCTTCTGCTTTAGTCAAAAGCTTCTTGTTTTTCCTTTTAGCTTTGCCTGATGATTCAGCAGCCATACTGACCTTTTTGAAGTGTTGAGCTCTGTCAGCAAAATCCTTCTCTCTTTTTTCTAGATGCGCTGTCATGTCTTGAACTTTCCATTTCAACTCCAAGTTGTCATGTAGAGCATTCTGTAGCTGACTACTCATATCAAAGTTTTCCACCCTCAGATCAAATACCAACTTTCGCTGCTTGTCGAATTATTCGAGTGGTACAGTGAGTCTCTCTTCCACAATCTCTGGATACAAGGAAGGCGCCCGATCAAAAGGTAAATAGAACTCTTCTATCCTCTTCTTTACCCATTCAACATATGGAGCGAAAGCTTGATTATTGGGTTTACCCAAAACGGTTTTACCTATCTTCTGTCTGCTGAGCCAAGCTTGAGAAGCTTCTTGTGCAATAGCCACACCATCAGTCATATGAAAATACAAAGATTCTTCCAAATCTTTTCCAGCTGGAGGATCTTTTAGGGCGTATGCAAACTGCCTGATAGCCAAAGATGGGTTGTAGTTAATACCTCCTTTTCTTCCGATCAAAGGTACATTAGGATACTTGCCACAACTATGCAAAATATCAGTCCCCAATAATCCCTTATCCACCCAAAGAATATCTTTAGCAGCTAGGCCCATCAGACGCTTACTCCACTCTAAAGAAGTCTTTGAATCCACAAAAGCACCTGACTGGGGTAAACGTTTGCCAAACCACTTGTAAAAAAGAGATGCGCAACAACAAACCACCCCACCTCGTCTTTTCTCATTCCTGTTGTATAAGGCGTAGTGGAGATCACCTAACAAAGTCGGTACCGGATTCTGAGCTGTAAATATCTGAATAGCATCCATATCGACAAACTCAGACTCATTAGGGAATAACACAATGCTATATATACACAGAGCCAATATTGCATTGAAAGTTATCCACCTCTTCTCCTTAGCTTCTTCTCGAGCCCTCTTCACCAAGTACTCCAAGTGATAGCCTCGGGATTTTCCCTTCTTAGAAAAGTCAGCCTCCACTGTCGATTTGCTCAAATAAAGAGCCTCAGCCACTGCTTGGAAATCACAATCTCCTTGGGAACCACAGAAAGGAACACCTTCTTTGACAGGAATCCTCAAAATGTTGGAGTACTCTTCCAGGGTAGGAACCAACACATAATCTGGCATCACAAAGCACCTCAAGGAAGGATCATAAAACTGCATCAAGGTGTGTAGCCCATTATATTCATATTCACTGAGGCTCCGAACCAGGGATAATATCCAACCATACTTCTCTTCAAAGGCTCCCAAAACTTCTGGACCAGCCATACTCTGTAAACTGTTCAACGGACCAAGAGTGATCTTCAGGAACTTGTAGACGATGATGTGCTTCTTACCCCTCTTAGTGTCCATCCCTATGAACGCCCTCTGACTGGAATAAAAAAACTGGATGCTACCTGGAAATGCAAAAACACGAATGTCAGAAAAATGGGATGCAATGCGAAACATGGGATCAAGGCATCCGCACAAACTGGCTGCACTGCGCTGACTGAACAAATCAAGGCTCTGTACCAAAACCCAGAACAAAAGCAACCATAGTGATAAAACTAGAAGACCAGGTAGGTTGAAGGTCAAGGTCACCTGCAAACCTGCAAACACCCATCCCTCTCACATGTGGGTACTAAGATCCTCAGTATCCCGGGCTCTCAGGTCGAGAAATGATGATACGTTCACCATTTCTGGTTTAGCATCATCATCAATCGAGGAGGCCTCAACTGATACTCCAAAACGAAAGGTCCTCAGCTTCTGGCACTGAGGTCGAGAAGCAATAGTACATTCATCCCTCGGGGTACAGTACTATCGCCAATCAAGGAGCGCCTCCACTGATTCACTTTCAAAAAAGAGTCCTATGGCAAGTTCCCAGCATTGGGTCCTCGGGTCGAGAATCGTAATGGGTTTGCCATTTCTGGTCTGCCATTATCGTTCTCGGGAGGAGTGTCGTTACTGAGTCCTCGGGAATGGTTATCAGAGTCGACAGTTCCTCAAGAGAATAACTACTGGCTTGTATCAACATACAGTATCAGATATCTCTCGATAGAACCTCGTCTGACTGTGGGGATCGTGATCACCCGCACGTGGCCAACACCACGGGAGTGTCACGCCTGCCCACACTAAAACCTATGTGTATGCTCGAGCCTGGGTAGTGGGCTTATCTCTCAGAACCTCCTAACCTGCCAAACAGAAAACCAGCACAGCACAGCACAGTCCAGCATAACAATGAAAGGCAATACAGTAAAATACGGTAAAAAAACAGTAAAGCAGTAAAGCAAAAACACAGTAAATAGCAATACGGTAATATACAACAAAACAAAGCACCACAGAAAAAACACCCAATGAAATAAAACAGACAAGCGCTAGGATTGACTCGCAAAAGGGGATGGACCAGCAAGAGGTCAACCAGAGTTTCTGGGTTCAATCCCCAGCAGAGTTGCCAGTTGTCACTCCCGAAAGATTCGCATCCAAAGGTACAAACGTGAAAGTGGTGCGGAAAACACAGAGTCGCCAGCAATGTGTATTTATCCCGGGAGAGGGAAAGGAAACACCGCATAAACCTGAAGAGAAAGGGAAAGAGCATGGTCTCGCGACCAAGAGAAACGGGTAAGGGAGTCGGTTACGCAAAGGGAAGGTGTTAGCACCCCACGCGTCCATCGTACTCGATGGGATCCACGGTTGTTGTCTGCATCAAAAGGTGTCGTCGTCTGGAGCTCCACTGCTACCGGACCGGAGAAGAAATGAGAACGGAAAGAACGGAGAAACGAAGAAGAAAAGAAAAAAAGGAAGTGACTCGATAGGACGTTATCATTGTCCTAGGCATACGTACTCTCTCAGTGCAACGAGAAAGTCAGAGTCAACATAGTTCGGACGGGAACTGTGGGGGAAGGTTGCTCTCTAAGACAATCGCTGTCTTTTGCCTACATATCCTCAATCGGACGAGAGGGAGGAATCAGAGCTAATGTAGTTCGTGGGTGCGACCACGGATGGGTAAGTATTTTTTACGTGAGCGACGAGCTCTTTTCTGAAAAAGAAAGTTTGAAACCCAACAATCCTGAAGGATAAAAAGATTTGAATTGGTTTAGTGTTTTTTAGACAGAAGTGTTTTAAGTTAGTTCGTAACTTGCATTGCACCAAAGTCTATGACATTGGAACGAATACTTCGCATATTATCCCCAACAGGACGTACACTAGGTACCCTAGAAGAATGAAGGGAAACCCCTCACTCCTCACTTCCCACGCTTAAGGCTCGTGCGCAATACACTTTATCTTTATTAAGTGTTTTTAAGAAATTTTGAGATGAGAAGAGAGAAGACACAAAGGAAACTCTAAAGGGAAACTAAGAGTCCTAATGTTATCATGCATGGATGACCTATGGTTAGTGAGGTTTAGGAGAGACAACTACCTAAAACCTAATGCTAATCCTACTCCAAGCTTAATCAAAAATTAAGTTGGACTAGGTAGCTCTAAGGGAAAAAAATCCAAGACTTAATCAAGTCTTGAGATCCATGGGAGGAAGAGAGTGAAAGAGAAGAAAGAAACATCTTAAATGCTAAAGCAAACATAAGTATGAAAGCTTAAAAGAGAAAGGAGAAGTTAGAATGTGGATAACTATCCACATCCCATTCACTTACCATTAGCCCCTACATGGTTAGCAAAAACAAACATAAGCAACATTAAGACAAATGAAACCCAAACAAGTCACAACCCAAAGAGAAATGGTTACAAACCAAATGAAACTCATCCAAGTCATAATGTACACCTCAAAGGTGACCCATAATGTTTACCAAACAATATCAAACAAAGAGAATGCAAACAAGTGGCAAAACATACAAGAAAGTCATCAAAGAAGGAGTAGAAGAAGAATGAGGGGATATGCAAGGTGACCATGCAACAATGCTTCAAATAATATCAAAGTCAGAATGTGGATGACCTAAACATGTGCCTAAACATGTTATACAAGTGTAACATAAGGCATACAAGCAAGTATCCAAGCATTAAGAATCATTAGAAGAAGGAGAAGGAAGCCTGTAAGTGAAACATGTTAAAGGATGCAAAATGAAACATGAATAGCATATGACATGAATGCAAAGCTCCAAGGTCAGAAACATACATCAAATGAAGTGTAAAGGAATGATATGGCATGGCATACACAAACCAATCACAAACCAAGAAGAGGCATAGATGAGAAGAAGTGAGAAGATAAGTCAAAAGAGGCATGTAAATTAAACATGGAACATGTGCACACAATATGCAACAACCTCACACCAATGACCTATCATTGCAATCAAATGACCTATAATGATTCAAACATGGTTTATGAAGTCAAAGAAACAATCCCAAATAATGGCACAAGTGCCTTCTCAAACAAGTAATCAAACATGATCAAAGATGTGCACAAAAGAAGACCTCAAACAAAGAGCAATCAACAATTATCAAATCATCTTCAAAAATTACCAAATTAATTGTCAAGATTCCAAAACTAGGGGAAAACAACATGTTAAAATTTCATGCAAAAATTCACAAGATAAGTCCTTCAATCAATCATGCAAAATAACATGGGAATTATGAATCAATATGTAAAAGAGAGGGACCAAAATGCAATATGAAAATATTTTAAAAATATGAGAAAAATGTTTTTATGCACTTCAATATGTTGATGAAATAATTCAAAAATAATGGGTTCAAAATGTTTTGTAGATGATGAGAAATAAAATCAGCAAGTTAAGTGTGTGCATATATGAAACAATTCAAAAAGAAATTAAAGCAACAATTAATTCAGTTGCTAAAACTAAAATAAAAATGGAAAATAAAATTTGGAAAAATTTTATAAAACCCTAAGGATGATTCATGATTTTTTTCATAATTTTTTGATGCATAAAAATATTTTTAAAAATTAAAAATGAAAGTTATACAAATAAGAAAAATAAAATAAATAAAATAAACTAGGGGGTGCAACAAGCAACAATTCCACGTTCAGAAAGGCAAATGGGCTAAAGGGGGAGGTGTGGACATCAAGCCCGGGTCAAAAAGACCCATTAGCAAAGTCAACACACCCCACACCCACCATCAGATTCATCCAAAGGCTCACAAGCAGTCAACAAAACAACACAATACGCAAGATGAAGGGCTCAGATCAAAAGCGCATGGTAACAATCATGGGGAAACACATAATAATCATGATCTAACTTACATAGAAATCCACGTGAGAGGCACATGTCAATTTTAATGTGCCGGCAATAAATCAAACCATCAGATGAATCCAACGTTCACAATCACATCATCAAATAAACAATTAAACAACATGAGTGGCTCAGATTGGTGGTACACGTTAACTAACATGGATTAACAAACACACAAACCACAAAATAAAAACAAATTGTAAAAGGCGTGGCACACTTATGACCATCAGATCAAACGATCCAACAGTCCAAACATCATCACCTTCATTGAAACCTCAGGCCACCTGAAAGTGAACCAGACGCCGGAGCCCTAGCTCCAGTCGTCTTCTCCGGTGACACTAAACCACAAAATTCTCCAGAAAATGCAAACGAGTACATAATCTTGTTCAGATTTTCACAAGGATCACAAATATACAACTCAAATCAACAGATCATTGACACACGAGGCAAATCGAAGAGAAACAGTTTGGATCTAAAAACTTCAATCATCAAATACTCCCATGATACACGTCCAAAACTCACACAAAATATATCAACATGATCAGCAACTCACAGAGAACACAATGCACACAACAAAATCAAGTTCTATGATGGTGAAAAGTAAGCTTACCTGAACCTTGTAGAACTTGAAATACGCCAAGAAAACCCTCTGGAAGCTGCAGATCTACTCCTTGAAACCTCTAATTGCAAAATAAATGCAACTAGAGCTTGGAATCGTGCTAGATCTTGAAGTTTGAAGAAGTTGAATCCAAATCTGATTATGGCCAAAACCTCAGTATGAGCTTCAATCAGTGGTTGATTCTTGCTCTATTCTCTTCACTGATCAAGAATGTGAAGAAAAATCTCAAAGAAACTCCAAGGAGAGTGAGTTTCGAAGAGAGAAAGTGTGAGAGCAAAAATTCAAATCTGAGCAAATGAGGGTGCATGACCTAGTTGTGAGGGCATGAGTTAGCTTATATACATCCCATTAAAGCACTGATCACAATTAGCAAATGATTAAACCCTTGGTTAATGAGTTTTGATGTGAATTACAAATTTGCAATATGTGATCAACCCACTAATCCACACGTGCAAGCTCATGCTTTTCATGATGAATCACTCACACTTCCCTTGCTGATCACATCTCAATTCGAATTGGGCCTTGTAGTGGTTTAATTTGTGAGTTTTGAACCATCTTGCCATTTTGCATAATGTGGAGAAAGTGAGGTACATGGCATGAAATAACTTGATTCAAGGGCCAAACTTGTGCCAAATGAAGTGTACTTGGATGTTAGAATGTGACTTAAAGCAATAGAACCAATTACAAGTCAATTTGTACCAAAATGCAAAAGGTGGAAAAAGTGGTACATGTGAAAACCCTTGAAAAGCACCTTAAATTGTTTTGACCATAACTTGATTTCTACAAATGATATGGAAACCATCTAGTACTTTTTGGAAATGGGAGAGAAATATCTTCAACTTTCATGTTGGAGGAAAATTCATTTGAAGCTTCCTTGATGATGAAAAGTCAAGTTGAATGTGGTGGAAAAATTGCCAAAAATGGAAAGTTCTCATTATAGGTCATTTTCCAAATTTAGTAACTTTTGCACAAACTCTTGATTCTTGAAGAATGATGTATTCCATGCTATTCCTTGACCAAATAAAGGTACATGGACTTAGGAAACATGATTTGAACCTTTGAAAACCCATGGTTGACTTTCCTTTTGAATTGTTGACTTTTGCTTACTTCACAATTAACTGATCCACTGAAAATCCTCCACAATGAATCACTAGCCAAGTCTTCCTCCATGAGTGCTTGTGAGCACATGGAAACCATGAGAGCATGCTTGAATCCACAAATCCCTTCAAGAAGTCCTTTGGGTCAAAAACCCTAATTTGGACCATCTGATTAGGAGAGAAAGATTCACTTGAAATCCTTTGCCATTCTTGATCTTATGAAGATATGATGACCTCCACAAAACACCTTGAGGCTTGAGACTCCTTTGAGATGAACCAAGTACCTTGATCCCATGCTAAGAACCAATGCTATGCACAAATGCTAATGCAAGAAATGTAAATAAACATAAGCCAGTTAGCTAAAAACAAGAAGGCAAATTTTGGGGTGTTACAATTAGGATGGCAGTTAAAGTAAACTGGCCCATCATTTAAATTTGATTCAATAACAGCAATTGTAGAATTATGAAAATCTTTAATTCTTGTATCCCTTAGGACTAATATTATAGGTGTGTTTAAACCTAATTTGTGTAAAGGTTTAACAGCGATTTAAATTAATCCCAGGTGAATATACTTAAAGTTTTCACGATAATGATCTTCCAATACTTTTATGTCTAACAATTCTATGGTTTCTTGTTGATTACTAATGGATATAGCATTTTCTACAGTGTGTATGATCTTTTTAGCGTTGTAATTAAAAGTTCCTACTTTGTAAATTTCTTTTAGTTTAATCTCAGGCATAGACCAATTTATTAATCTATTTTCCATTTCTTGGATCTCTAATTCTCTATTCTGGAACGTATCTTGATCTAGTTCATTATTATAATTAGAAGTACTAGCTTCATTGAGGTGAAGCTGAGGTCTCCTACTACTTCCTAGTGAGCTCAAAGCCCTCACGATGCTAGACATGATTACTTCAGAATTTTTTTTTTAACAAACAGAGTTATTTTCTTTTCACTATCTCTCCCCCCCCTCTATATATATATATATATATATATATATATATATATATATAACGAAGCGTCACCAAACATAAAGTGCGGACAGTAGTTATAATACAATCTATAATCTACAAAATTGATAAAAGGCCTCAGCAAACACTCGCGCAGTACAAAGTCCGCCAAATAATATCAAAATATTCCTACCACTCACATACTCCACTCCCTAGTTAAACTAATAGACACCTAATGACAACTACAATATCCATCCGCCCCAACTCCACATAATCCACTACAATCGCTAGTCAAAGTGTGGTCGGATCCATCCTCACTATCACCACTCTCAAAGTCATGCTCTGAGGGGTCGTCAATATCATCGTCTTCTCGCTTAGCCATATCTAACTCCAAGGGTGACACACATGTCAGGGAAATGTAAGGGAGCTCGTCCACGGTAAAGTTATCACAAGTGAATGCCAGGGGAAAACCTAAGGGTGTCTCTAAGTCTAGGGGAGGCTCGGACATATCATGAAAGAACGACTTGCCTCCCTTGGCTGAGACATGTGTCGGTCCAGGCGGGGCGAAGGGGGATGTCAGCAATCCAAAAGGATCAATAACTCCATAAATGAAACTGGAGATGATCAAATATACTGGGATCTGGAAGGTGATAGTCCTTCGAGAATACGTGGTCTTCGAATCCATGCCAACGATAGTAGTAGTCTAGAGTATGTTCCCGATGAATGAAATTTGTCCTAGGGTCGGGTTAAACCCCTGGGATGTCTCAGTCCACTCATCGAGAAAGGTGAAGTATGTCATCTTCAACGGTGGTAGCTCCTCGCATCTCAGGAACGTCATGATCTAATGGCGTATTCGCCCACACATCCACTGAAAGGATCATCAATGCGAATATACAAGGGTGGAGCAACAAGAATAAACAGAGAATACATTATACAGGGCTTGAGATCTCATTTTAAGACATGTATATATAATCATTTACAACTATAATACACAGAGTATAGTTAAGACTCATTCCTAATGCAATGTTTATATGTTGACGCACATGATTCCGGAATATCAATCCCTCCATAAAGGGTCGTGGTATCGCTTCAAGATCTAGCGCCACTAAGGTGATGGGCATCTACACTATCAATCAGACTCAAAGATCCACGTCATGATAAGGTGGTTCCATCTTGGACACGCACCTTGTGCCACCTCTCTGGTGTGCACCTCGTGACTCCTCTCTAGTAGCCACGTAACCATGAAAGGCATGAGCATACAATTCCCCATACATGCATTTCAACATATCTGTAACATCACAACATATCATACAAAAAAATGTATCTCAAGCATAAAATTATTTCATATAAATATATATAAACATTTACTCATCTTCACAACTAGTCATCTCCAAAAATAAAACACGTAAGAACATACGGAGCAGATATAAATATATTATATATTTTTATTGTTGGAATAAGTATATAAAAATAGAGAGATGCCCTTACCGTAACGAGCTTTTCGGTTATAGCCTTTGTTCACAAACCGCGTACTATTGAACCCTAAGTCCCGTAATGTTTTACCATTAAATATATCACAATATTTATTTTTATTATTATTCATTATTTATTATTTCTTTATTTTATTATTAGAAGTTACATTTTTTTCATTAATTAATTTAGTCAAATAACATGAAGTATTCGTTTTATCAAAATTCATTCTTAAAAAAAAAATACTCATAATCTATTTTTATCGTAAAAATAAAATTCTTTCCTATGCTATTCTGAAAAACGTAATTGTTTTATAACTAGACACTCTTAAGCATAATTCTCTTAACATGCCCTTTTGTTTCTTTCTTTTTTTAATGTCAAAGCTATCTTATCATATTGAACCTATGCTGGTATTAAAGAACTATTACCTTTTTTTTTCTTCTTTTTTACAGAGCCACATCTATTATACCAAAACACTAGAACCATCTTGAATTCATTATTTTAATTAGAACTTGTTCAAATAAGATTGGCAACTCTTAAAATGTCTAGTGTTTTGAAATACTATTAAGTTAACACAAACATTTTCATGTGCCAGAAGTCAAGAAATGTCACGTTTGCCAAATTGTGAGTTATTATAGAATATATCAAAATAAGGTTTAAACCCTTTAGTATAATAGTTAGAGGATATGGGTCCGTTTGAACTTGAAAAAAAATAGATACTTAAGAAAAAGAACAATACATTTTATTAATTATTAAAATACTAGCCACTTGGTGATATGTTAGCAAGAAAGTTCCCAATCATTTTTTAAAAAACTCTAATAGAATATGTTTTTAGATAAGATAGATTATGAAACTTCTCTAATAATTCTCAACTCAAAACCCAATTTTTCTTCAAAAAATATCTTCTTTAAATCTTAAGTCTAAAACACTCGAGCATAGATAACCTCCATTAGGCCTCACAATATAGAAAAGCTAAGTTGTTTCTGATTTAAAGGAACCATATAATAATTTTTTTTTTAATTTTAATTAAAAAAGAAAATATGATTCTTGATTATCAATTTTGATTTTATTATAATTATTATTATTTTTAACATTTTTAATTTACTATATTCATGGAAGGTCATAAGTAACAATATATATATAACTCTTCTTCATTCACTTAAATATATATATATATATATATTTGCTTTAACTTTGTTCATGTGCCATTGGATAAAGATAAACATGCTTCTTAAACCCGATCTCTCACTCACACAACATAAGTCATGATTACTAGAAGTAAAATATCATGATATTTTAGTTACCACTTAAAGGGAAAATTTTCCTATTTAAGTTTTAACGGATGCAACGTGTATAATTTATGCATTGGAAGTAGCTTGGCTTAAATAATTAAAAATTGAAATTTGAAGTATAAAGAAAATATTTTAAAACGAAATAAAAGCATAGAAAAGGAGACCGGAACGAATAACAGTCGAACGTGCGTTTGATCAAAAAAATAAAATTGAACATATTAAAATGATCTACTTGGAATGAAGTTATATCAAATAGACTGAAAATGATCAAAATCATAAATAAAATACCCGGTTAAACAGGCTCTAAAGTGTAAACATGTGACTGCAAATGGCGTCGAAAAAATAAAACAAGCTTATCAACACGATCTACGTGTAACGTAGATCAACAAAATAGTTTGGTACAGGTCCAAAGTCGAAATATTTCGCCCGCTAATTTTAAGCATTGTGTCAAATCGCTTCTACCAGTCAGCCTGTAAAATTCCTATTTAAATATTTACAAAATTAGAATATTTGACATAGATAATTAAAAGTTATGAGAACGTTGTGCCAATCTTACTAAAGTTTTGGTAGTACTCCGACATGGTCTCAATAACTCTGTGTTATTTATATATAATTATTTGTACTAACAATCGAAAAACCTCTAACTCCTTTATTAATCTTATACCCTAATACTCATATTTAGGTTAAACGTTTTGAGTACATTCTCATTCCGTTCCGTTTTGCGATGATACGTTTCATGTTAGCAATTCATTCAATTCATGATGGCATACAACGCTCCAACGTCGTTACGATTAAATTGAACTTGAGTCATACTTCAATAACTTTGCCCATCTTTGCGTTATGTGACATTAATTTACATCCTGGCATCATGATCTTAATCCGTGCGCGTTCCACTTTTGCTTTACTCATTTTCAATTGCAATGAACATGTGTTATGCGCATGTCGTGTGTGCAACTATCTTTCATCTTTTGGCTTACTTTTGGGCCTTCTTACAATGAGACACTTTTTGTTCACGTACACTTATTTGCTCGTGTTTGCTTTCATCATGACAAATAAGTGTATGTGAAATGACGATAAAAAATGAGTGGGGTGTAGTCAAAGATCTTCCGAGAGTGAGGATCCGAGATGTAGTTCTAGTTGGTTCAAGCTCTCGTCATCCTATAATCAATTCAACTCATAATAAACCTAGATCAACATCGAGTTCTTTTCTCAATCAAATTTCAAAACACATAAAAATATTGAAACTCTTTCTCAAATAAGATGAAAAAGGAGCGGGGTGTAGTCAACAATCTCCCGAGAGTGAGGAGACGAGATGTAGTTCTCAACCGTCCGAGCTCTCTCATCAATTCAAAATACCTCAACACATCAAACTCTTTTTCTCTCTGCCATGTGATCTTTCAAACCCTTTTCATAAACGTAAGATATTGTGTCTTGAGACGACACAAAACATTGCTTCGTCCATAATTATTTGAGTTGAGATAAATGGTGTTTCCCGCGAATATTGATTTGTAAATCATTTTGTCGTGATACAAATGTCCGCTCCTCACCTGTTTTGGGTAAAACAATATTTTCTATCGAATGCGACTAAGTATCTTTCACTAAAATCGACCAACAAATAAACATTTCTACCCAGAACTACGTAGCCTTGAATTCTCTATTGCACCTAGAGATACGTATGAGCGAAATTCAAAGTCTCGTCAGGCACCCTAATAAAAAAAAATAAACCTTTTTGTCCTAGCCTATTTTCTTTCAATAATTCGAAAAGCCTAACATTTCAAAGCTAACACTAACGCCCACAACTAACAAAACGGTTCCAGTTGAGTACAACGGACGTGGCGGGTGTTAATACCTTCCCCTTGCATAATTGATTCCCAAACCCGATATTGGTTGTGATGACCATATCTTGTCCTACATTTAGGAGTTTTATCAATATTTTCTCTTCCCCTCTTTGAGAATAAATAAAGTTCGGTCGTGACTTTGTTAGTCCATCCGCGAGCATACAATTGTGCTTCGTGAGGTCGTTCTCATTTTTTCGAGGTACGACATATATATATATATATAAAGAGAGAGAGAGAGAGAGAGAGAGAGAGAGAGAGAGAGGGGGATGCCTCTGTGGAGGTTAATGTGGAATGTGATTGTGGTTCTTTTGAGATTTGAGTGTAAAATGAGGGAAAACCCTATAGGTTGACCATGAATAGTAAAAAAAGTCAAATTTTGAATAGTAACTTTTCATGTGAAAATTAAACAGAATGTTAATAAGGAGATTATGTCCTTGACCTGGTAGAGAGGTCATCTTTTATTGAAAGAATCAAGACATAAACTTCAGAATATTCTTTTAAAATTATATATTTATGGTAATTTAATAAAGGGTGATTTGTAGGATCACTATTCATGATTAGTAAGTTTATGGCCTTAAGCTCTTGTTCTAATTTTTTATGAATGTGTCTAAGATTTTTTAAACAATTTCTATTTATGAAAAGTGTCATTTAAAAAGATTTTATCCTCTGGATAGAGTGTAAAGATCTTCTTTAATTACTGTAATCATGGTTTCGAACCTATTAATATGTCTAATAATTTTAAATCTTTGTACTATTAAATGCATATAATCATGGTTCTGTAATCTGTATTCAATTCTTTTAAGTTCTTGTTTTAAGTCCTTAATATAATTTCTATAATCTTTTAATTCAATTTTCTCTTTGGTTAAATCCATTTTTTCAGAGTATAAAATTATCCTGAAAAATAATTTTAAGCGAAATTTAAAATAATAATACTACGTGGGAGCAAATATATGAATGAGCAATAATATGAGGAGGCTCGGCCTTCCAATGAATGATATAATTTAAATATGCGCAAATATTTTTGGAGGCTCAGACTTCCAATGTTATGATGCAATAAATAATGAAGAAATATAAGGAAAGAATAATTAATCAGTTTCATATGCATCTTCTTCATAATTTATTTCATTGTCAAAATCATCGGGATTATAATTTCTAAAACTCATTGTGACTAATGGGTTAATTTGTCTAGGGTTTCTCATCCTATAGTTTATTCTTGAGGAATATCCATAGAAATGAGCGTCGAAATATCCTAGATAATATGAATTAGTTGTGAATTCATTTAATTCTCTAATTTTGCATCTTAATTCATGTTCTTCAAAATCTTGTTCAATTGTTACTTTAATTTCTTGTAAAAATATTTTTGCTTGAAAATAAGCAAATTTTAGTTTTTTGATAATGATTTTCATTAAATCTGGGTATGGAAATTTTTTGAATAAACATAATATTTTTTCATCAAAATCTTGGATGCTAATGATGTCAGATATATTGTTGTTTGAATTTGGTTCAGAATAGTCTACTCCAAAATTATTAGTGAAAAATTTTTGTGATGTAAAATTTGAATTTGGGTCATAAATTTCTTGATCCATAAGAATTTTGTTTCTTTAAAAATTTTCCTTCAAAATTATTTGACAAAATATTCCTTCTTCTTAATGTTCTTTTTAGGTATATGATCTAAAAATAACTTATACATGATAATCTAAGTTTAGTTTTTAGTTTATTGAAAATCTTTTTAGGATAATGATCTAAAATCAACTTAGTCGTGATAATCTAAATTTAATTTTAAGGTTATTGAAAATCTTACGCTAACTTTTAGTACCTCACCTTGTCATCCCTCACCTACTACCACAGAGTTCTTCCAGAGACATCTCTGCGTCAAAAACCTAAGATCTAAGAATCTTCATCCTAAGCGGTAGTCTCCTTTCGATTTCCCTAATCGGATTATCTTCTTAGATTATAACGGTCTCATTCGGTTCAAACAGGACTTACGTCTTTTGATAGTAAAATAGCGAAGATGAACAATAAGCATAAAATTAAACTAAGATTATAACGTTAAGTATTTAAGAGATCATGCCTATTAGATTAACAATAAATCTATAAACTAAACTAAGATTATAGAGCTAAGTCATAATTAGATCATACCTCTTTGGAACAATTAAGAAGTCGGAATATGGTTTAGTGTGAAGGCATAATTTTGTAAAGAAAATAATTTAAATGCAAAATTACTTTCATATTTAGAGAAAGGTTAGGTTGTTCTTCTTGCTGATGGTTTGTACATATGTTTTCGGGTCGTTTTTTTTTACAAATGAGAGAACTTCCTTATATACAAGAGAGGAAGACTCTAGACACCACTACGTGTAAAGCAAGAGAAACTGACTACATCCTTGAGCACTATTTGCTTTAGGACTAAGTAGCTATTGGACAAACTACTTTACAAAAAGTAAACAAAAAGAAAGATAAAGTAAAGCTGTAATACCCCGTAAGTTTATAAACGCTCTAGTTAATACTATTATGATCAACTAGGTTCCAGAGTACTCTGAGTAATTATTTGGTAAAATAAATAGAGTAAACTGGCGAACTCAGAGTTGATTAATTTAATAGTGTTTAACTTTGAGTTTTATTAATTGATGCTTTTGAGCTAAATTGGACATTTAGTAGTGTTACTAAATATGATAGTTTCTATACTATCTATTTTCTTTTCTTTTCATTGAAAAACCAAACAAAAGCTAAAAGAGAAAGTAAGAAAAGGAAAAAGGGAAGGAAGGAAAGGAAAAGAAAGAGGAAGAAGAGAAATTTTCCAAAAGCTCAAGAATCATCATCAATTCATCTGTTCTTCGTTTAATCGTCTCGGTACCAACCTTCTCGTCTAGTAATCCAGGTGGGTTCTAGTTAGACTCTTTAGAGTAGGATTATTTTGAGTTTAGAGTTAGATTGGAAATTGGGAAAAATGGGTATTTTGGTATAAAATCATGAATCTAACTGTTAAAATTCAATGTTTGATTATATGTTATACTGGTTGTGATGTGATAACATGTTTTGATGCATTTTGATTGATGAAAAATGGGATTTGGGGTTGATTTTGGATCAACCCGTAGCAGAAGAAATTCTGCAGGAACTTCTGCATTTTTCTCTGCCCATACGCGTATGGAGCTTGTCAATACGCGTATGGGGCTTGTCATTACGCGTACGGCAAGGGCAATACGCGTACGGCAATTTTTAAAAGGAATTTTCAAGGAAAAACGTTTCTGCCCATACGCGTACGGCTTTGGGCAATACGCGTATGGATGGCCGGTCATTTTGGGCAATACGCGTATGGTTGAGCGAGAAACTTGGGCAATACGCGTATGGGATGTGCCAATACGCGTACGGCCAGGAGAGTTGCAGAATTCTGCTGTTGTGATTTATTTTCCGATCGATTGTTTACAATGCCGTAACTTTTTGTACGTAACCCGGATTGGAACAATTTTGGTATCGTTGGAAAGATAATAAAATGTACTTTCTTATTTCAATGGTCTTAAGATTGTCGGCCAATTTAATTATATCGGGATTTTGAATTATTGTCGTTTTGTCGACTTTTAGTTGTAAATGATGTGAAATTGTTGTGAAAATGTATGCTAAAATATGAGATAGGTAGAGTGAGCATTATTACCCTAAACAGTGTTGGAATGTGGAATCTTATGTGTGGCAACGCTCGTGCATGAAAGGCCGAGGCGTGTGCATTTCTATTTATCAATAACCACAGTGTTGTTGTTTGTGCGTTTCATGGGTCTCGAGCTCCTCTGAAACATATGCACCATTACTTGGCAGGTTTGAGTCCCATGTTAGTACGATTGGAGCCTACGGGTAGAGACTTGAGACGGCGTACGGTCCGTGAGAAGTGACGGATCACGGTGTACAGCCCGTGATCCCGAATCCAATTCGTATGCCAAGTAATTCGAGGATCCATGACTCGGATCTCCTTCTAGACGTAGAAGGGTACGGGAAAAGGGGATGCCTTGGTATTGGTTATTGATATGTGAGTTCTTGAGTGTACGGACTCAGAACGTACTTCGGTACTTTGTGAATCCTTGAGTTTACAGGCTCAAGAGGTACTTCGGTACTAGTGTGAGTTTACAAGCTCACCGTGTTGGCTACTTGTGTGTGTGTACTCATGGTCTTTCCCCTTTCCCCTTGGACATGAGTTAGGACTTTGTTAGAACCTTGTAAAGCCGAGAGGACTTTAAGATAGGGAACTCACTGAGATTTGATGTATCTCACCCCACTGTTGTTGTTTACATCACAGGTTCTGCAGGTTTGGCGAAGGGTAAGGACAAGGTTATTTGACTTTCCTTACGAATCGTGGTTTTGTGATGGCATGGCTTCCGCTATGGCGTTTATGTTTTGAGATCATTGTATTGATCTAGTTCTTAGTTTTTATCATTTTGGAACATCTTGTATATGTAATGCCTTAGACTTTTAGGTGTTTTGTATTAGAGGCATTTATGTGTATAATGTGTTAACTAGGAACTTATTATGTTTCAGTACCAAAAGTGAAACTCATGTATAATATATGATTTGAGGCATGTATTGTATATGGTCTTTACAAAAGCATTATTTGCTTTACAGCTAAAAAGGAAAAGAAAAAGCTACATGATGATAAGATTCCTTATCTGTCAGGAATCCAATAATTCACTAATGTCACCTTTCTTACTGTCGGCAATAATGTTGTGTCTGATAGTGATCACATGACTCACATGGCTATGGGTCAATCATGATCGTTGATCTATCTTGAGATGATCCGGAGGAACCAGGTCTCTTAGGATGACTTGTATTCCTTCGTTTGTAGGCTTCCACCAATTTGGGTCTTGAATGTTTGACTTCAAAGGTGAAAAAGCAATGTTTTGCTATTTCAGAATTGGTGTAAATTTTGTCGGACTTGTCTTCCCTAAGCAAATTTCTTTCTTCCATTTTGCCTTTGGACCAACCAAAGTCTTCAGAAATCAATTTTGCTCTTGCGAGTTCAATCTGTTGAGACATGTCTTCTAATTTAATGTTTTTGGGACCTGAATTTTGTACTTGAAATTCTTCATACCCCAAATCAAATTCATCAAAATGCATCCAAATCATGTGCACACAAGGATAATTTTTCAGAAAATCTGGATATAAGGACGTAATTTCTAACTTGGCCCTTTGTGGAAATTCTGATGTGACTATCTCCATAGTGTCTGCCAGGAATGGCGGTAGGTATGGTGTGAAGTCATATAATGGAGGAATATTAATGGTGCTTAATAATCCATGTTTGAGTAAATTGGTAAGAGTTACATTGTAGTCTCTTACTTTGAATGGTTTAAAGGTAGGTAGAGAAATTCTGGCCTTCCTTATCGCTGAATCAAGTTGACAAAAACATTCACCATCTTGATTTTCTGGACAATTTTCAAACATACTTTGACATGATTTGTAATTGTTGAATACAAAGCTCCATTCTGTTGAAATTCCGTTGTGAATTATCTTGTTGTTGATAATTTGGGCTAATGTATCTTGTAATAAGATAAATGTTGTCAAATTAATTTCTTCTTCAGAAATTTTCGGTTGAGCTTGAATCACAGGTTTCCCCAAAAGTAAGAATTTTGTATCGGCCTTTTGGACCTTTGTGTTAATCAATGTATCACTAAAGGACTTTTGATCCTTTGGTGGAATTTGAGGTCTCAGAGAAATTTCTTTCCCTTTACCTTTATAATTTGTGCTCTGAATTTCATGTAAAAAATCTTGATCATCAAAATTTTCCATGTGTTTTAGATAATGTTGATACTTAATAACTCTGGGCGAGATAATAATATCACTCCCACAAGTCTTAGTAACAGAGTCTATGGCCTCCTGAATGTCAAAAAATCCTTTAAAAAGAGGTTGACCATATCTCAGAAATAATTTAATTTCTTCAATCAAAATAGCCATTTCATCCCAATCCAAATAAACACCAGCTTTTAAGCTTGTGTATAAAGCATAACAGATGAAAGGTTTTTTGCTGAAATGCCGGCCAGTTGAGAGATAAGATGCTAAAGCATTTATCACCGCAACCTTCTTACTTGTACCTTGAACGGTAGTTTGTAAGTTCCAAATATTGTCAAGAAGACAGGTTTCTTCTTCTTTGAGTTGATTCCTCAAAGGTGTTTTAAATTGATCCCTTTCAGGAAATGTCTTTAATTTTGCATTGTCAAAATTTATGACTTTTTCAGCCATTTGCAGTGTACAAATTTGTAATGTGAGAAATGTTTTACCCTCCTGGTAATGTATGTAATGTTTTACCCTCCTGGTAATGTATGTAATGTCTGAAATTCCTGTAATTTATGGAAAACACAAATGATAATGTTAGTTATATAACAATTTCCTAGATAATAAGTCTGGTATTTTATTATCCTTTCCTTTAATGTGTTCCCATTTTATCTTAAACCCTCTGTTTAAGACAAATTCACGAAATTTCAGCCATCTATTGGCGGTTAATTTTTTCTCACTTTTTGTATCTGCAAATTTTACAATGGCTTCACAGTCAGTCCTAATGGTAATTTGTTTTTTGGACAAAATGAACAAGGAAAATTTTTCTAAGACATAAATAATGGATAAAATTTCATAATCCAAGGATGTTAAATATCCTTTTTCTTTAAAATTTCCTGAAGTGTATCTACAAATTTTTTCTAATGATTTTAAAGAAAACTCATTAGGTTTTTTAATTAGAATTCCTCCCCATCCTAGCTCAGATCCATCAGTTTCTATAATCAAGTAATCTGATTCTAATGGTAAAGGTAAGGGTTCTAATTTAGCAACTTCCGCTTTTAATTGTTGGACTATTTTAATGTCCTGGTCATTAAATTTCCTAACTCCTTTTTGCTGTGCTTTATTGTATAAAGGAGAAGTTAATTTTGATAAGTTTTTGAAATAAGGTCTAACGTAATTTACTAATCCTAAGAAAGATTGTAATTATTTTAAATCTTCCAGTTTATCTGGAAATTCCAAAATTTTACTAGCTATATGCGGCTGTAATTTTATAGATCCATTTCCTATTTCAGCCCCCAAAAAAGAAATATAATTTTTTCCGATTTCAATCTTCTTTTTTGAAATAACTAACCCATGTTTTTCGAATAAGGAAAAAATTATATACAAATGTTGTATATGTTCTTTTTCTGATTTAGAAAAAACCAGAACATCATCAATGTATATACATGTAAAATTATAGCAATTCTTAAAAATGTCATCCATCATTCTTTGAAATATCTGTGGAGCATTTTTAAGCCCAAATGGCATTACTAGCCATTCGAAATGCCCTAATGGACAAGAGAAAGTTGTCCATTCAATGCTAGCTTCATGCATTTTTACTTGCCAAAAGTCTGATTTTAAATCAAATTTGGAAAACCAATTTTTTCCTTGAATCTTATTGATTAATGTATCCTTATCTGGGATACAATATCCGTCTTCAAAAGTATTGTCATTTAATCTTCTGTAGTCAAAGACCATTCTAGATTGGCCTCTTTTCTTTTCTGCTTCTTTCTGAACAATAAAGGCAGGGGTCCTATGTCTAGAATTTAATTTTCTAATTATTCCTAATTTTAATAATTGGTTTATGTGAAGATTAAATTCTTCCTGTTCCCAGTTTCCGTATTTAAAATTAGGTGTTTTAATAGTAATGTCTGGATTAATAATTTCCAGTTTACATATTGTTTTGTTTCTATCCCAAAACTTAATAGGATCTTCTCCTATTATTTCAAGTTTTTCTAAATTTTTAATTATTTGTTCCAAATCATAATTCCTTAAATTTCTAGTAAAATTTGTGGTATCTATTCAGTGTAATTCACTTTCTAGACCTTGGTCTAAATCTAATTCTAGATTTAAATCCTGTTCTATATTATTGCATGAACAATCATCTTTGTTTTCCTTGCAATTGCAGGTTTCCTTTTTGAAAGGTTCCTTTTTTATTAATAATTTAAATTTTGAAACAATAGGTATCATGGAACAATTCTTACTTATAGTTACATAATCTTTGTTAATATTAATTTGTCCATAATTATGGAGTAAAAAATCTAATCCCATAACAAGTGGTATTGAAAGATTTAGGTCTTGGACCCAAATTTTTGGCCATGAGTAATATTCAGACCATTGGTTACAATTTGTTAGGAATTTTACTTGAATATTTTTAAATTGTAAATCATTTGAAGTTAATGTTCCATCAAATTGTCTTGAATAAGTTGGTTCAACTTTAATTAATTTAGTTTTTAATTCTTCCGGGATAATTTTCATATCTATAGTAGATGCAGTTGCTCCAGTATCTACTAAGATTGGTATGGTTACTTCTTGTCCATGAATATTAATTTTTGCTGGAATTATAATTTGTCTTAGTTTATCTCTATTACAAACTAAGGGTACATGGATATTTTGAGAGTGCTCTACGATATTTTGAGAGTGCTCTGTGTTATTTATAATGTTTATGTCCTCTTGGGTAATCTCTGTTAGTTTTAAATTATTCTCAATAGTAGAGGTTTTTTCTTTTTTAATAATTTCTATTAATTCTTTGATATTTTCTTCCAGACTATTAATTCTAGTCTCTAATTTATCTACTTTGCTTTCTAACCTGTCAAATTTTTCTTCTAATTGATCTATTTTTCCCTGTTTTTTATCGGAACTTTCTGGTATATCTTTAATTTTATTTTCTATGCCAAAATGTTTCTTAATACAATTCGAGCAGATTTGTTTTAGACAAATTTGACATTTCCATCTTTTATCAAAAGAAGAAAACCAATTACACTTGACACATCTAATATTGTCGCTTCCAGCTTTATGAATCCAATTATGATTACAATCTGTAACTATTTTTTGATCCATTAATTGAAAGTAAATTTTTTCAGTTTTTCTAACAGAATAAAATTGTTATTTGTTTCTTCCTCTGTGGGAATTTCAATTTCTTCATTCTCTATTCCTTCTAGAGAACAAATACTCCAAATTTCAGAGTTGTCTGAAATGTCTGAGGTTATTTCTAATATATCCTCTTTAATTGTAGAAATTAAATTTGATTCTCTTGTAAAGAGATTTTGTTTATTTGGACAAACTAAGGATAAATGCCCTGTTTTGTTACAAGCAAAACAAGTAATTGTATTCTTATAAGTTTTATTAGGATTGTACTTTCTTACATGTTTGTCCTTGTTTAAATAAGGTTTCCTAGCGTTGGATTTCCTTAAATAATTCTTCTTAGTGTAGTTTTTCTTGAATCTAGGCTGTTTCCTCTGGCTTTTATCTTGGGGATGTTTACCATACTGTTGAGGAGTATAAATTTGTTTACAAAAACCTACATTCTTTTGCTTTAATTCTTTTTTAATTTGAATATAAGTGCATTTCTTTTTTAATTCAGAAATAATAAACTGTATTTTTATTCCAATGTTATCAAATTCATTTTTTATTTCTAATTTCTTCCAATTTTCATGAATTTCCTGACCTAAGGGTCCTGGTAATTTGGTAAAAAGTCTTTCTCCTAATTCTTGAGAAAAATAATTTTTGGATGTGCTGGCTAAAGCATAAAAATCTTGTAAGAATTCTATTACATGATTCCAATCATATAATTGAATTTGTTCTAAATCTCTCATTGCTTCAGCTTGTCTTAAAGTTAATCCTACATTGGCGTCTTTGCCTGTAATAATTCTATGTATTGTATAGACAAAATTATGAATGTTATTTCCTTGTGCTACCAGTCTACCTAATTCTTCTGGGAATTTTATTTTGAATGCTTCCCAAGCAGCCCTAGCTATGTCTCCTAAATAATTTTCAGCAATTTTAATCATTTCTTCTCCCGTGGTAATATTGTAATGTCTACTTTCATAATCTCTAATTACCAAAGCAGTCCATTGTTCAATGTAATTATCCAAAAGTTGTGGATGTATGTTAGTAATATTTAGCATAACCTGACCATATAAATTAATTTCATTTGGATTTCTTTTTCCTAATGTTCTTAAGTCAGGATTGTTATTGTCATAAATAGCAACGGGTAATCTAGAGGGATGTCCTATAGAGTAACCCATCCTCATTGGTTGGCTTTGGGGAAAAAATGATCCATAAGAGGAGCTGGTTTCTTCGTTTACCAAATTTTTTCCAATGTAATCTGTTTCAGAAGTTTCTGTTTCGCTTATAGTTTCTTCAAAAGTTTGTTTTAAATTTGTTATATCCTGGAAATATTTATTCATAATGAAATTTTTATTATTAGCTGCCTCAATTTCTAAATTAAAATTTTCCATTAGAATTTCATCATTTCTAATTTTAATTAATTCTGAACTGGTTAATTCTTGATCACTCATCATCATTGTTTTGTGAATGAGTCCCTTCATAATTTTTAAATCTTAAAGATAAACTACCTTTAGTTTTGTATGTTACTACTTCTGTAGGTGTTAATGTCTCAGCTTCTTGTTCGTGAGTTTCTTTAATTTTCCATTCTTCCCCAGCTAGGAGAGAAGGTGATATAGGTTCTGGTCCTAAAAAATTGATTCCTTTTGAAGTAATGTTTTTTATCATGTCATTAATTTTAATTTTAAATCTAGGGGAATATTGAGTGGATAATTTTCCTAAGAAAATGATATCAACTACAATGTTTGATCCTTTAAAGCCTTTAAAACCTTTGCTTTGGACCTGTATTTTTATCTTTTTTAAATCTTTTACAGCTATGGTAAAATTTGGACATAAATAATGGATTCCACAATTATTATTTATGTCTACTTCAATTATTCCCATGATCTGTCTATCTAGATCTGGGTGTCTAGTATCAAGTATGGCTACTAAAATTTTGGCACCATTTTGTTTCATTACTAAGCCTCTTACAACAGTAGTAATTAACCCTAAATGGATATAATTCATATTTTTACTGGTCAATTGATTTATGCTGTCAATGGTCAATAATCCAAATTCTTCAATTTTACCATCTGGTAATTCTATCATTTCAGACCTATGTGTACGAATCAAGTTGGAATTGTTTTCAAATATTCCGGATTTATATAATTGTGTTGGTTTTAACAGATTTATTTGGTTATTAGTCATAACTTCTAAATCCTTGTTTGTATCAACAATTTGTTCTAATTGTGACGAATTTCTACTCTCTTTCTTATTGAATAATTTATCCATATAAGAAGTATTTTGAGTATGATTTAGAGTTGTAGTTCTGGATGAACTAGCCTCATCATCCATTAATGTTCTAGACCTACCAGAGAAACTTGATCTTTCTGGAAGGAGATTCATATTTTTAAATGTTTCTTAACTTTTTCTGTGTTATAGGTTAAGAAATTCTGAGTCTTTATAGTTTTTCTCTCAGTACTAATTTGAGAAAATTGTTCAGTTAAGGAATCTATACAAGATTTTAAATCTTCGGCTCCGTTTATGGGAGTTTTTTGTTATTTAGATAAATCTTTAATGTGTACTAATATTTGTCTATTAAGACTTATATTTTCAGTTAATAATTTATCTAAATTTTCTAATTTCTTGTTTTGTAAGTCTAAACAAGTTTTTAGATAATCCAATTTAGATTCCATTAATGGCTCAGATCAAATGCTCTGATACCAGATAGAGAGAGGGGGGATGCCTCCGTGGAGGTTAATGTGGAATGTGATTGTGGTTCTTTTGAGATTTCCACAATTATTATTCATGTCTACTTCAATTATTCCCATGATCTGTCTATCTAGATCTGGGTGTCTAGTATCAAGTATGGCTACTAAAATTTTGGCACCATTTTGTTTCATTACTAAGCCTCTTACAGCAGTAGTAATTAACCCTAAATGGATATAATTCATATTTTTACTGGTCAATTGATTTATGCTGTCAATGGTCAATAATCCAAATTCTTCAATTTTACCATCTGGAAATTCTATCATTTCAGACCTATGTGTACGAATCAAGCTGGAATTGTTTTCAAATATTCCGGATTTATATAATTGTGTTGGTTTTAACAGATTTATTTGGTTAGGTTATGCTAAATATTACTAACATACATCCACAACTTTTGGATAATTACATTGAACAATGGACTGCTTTGGTAATTAGAGATTATGAAAGTAGACATTACAATATTACCACGGGAGAAGAAATGATTAAAATTGCTGAAAATTATTTAGGAGACATGGCTAGGGCTGCTTGGGAAGCATTCAAAATAAAATTCCCAGAAGAATTAGGTAGACTGGTAGCACAAGGAAATAACATTCATAATTTTGTCTATACAATACATAGAATTATTACAGGCAAAGACGCCAATGTAGGATTAACTTTAAGACAAGCTGAAGCAATGAGAGATTTAGAACAAATTCAATTATATGATTGGAATCATGTAATAGAATTCTTACAAGATTTTTATGCTTTAGCCAGCACATCCGGAAATTATTTTTCTCAAGAATTAGGAGAAAGACTTTTTACCAAATTACCAGGACCCTTAGGTCAGGAAATTCATGAAAATTGGAAGAAATTAGAAATAAAAAATGAATTTGATAACATTGGAATAAAAATACAGTTTATTATTTCTGAATTAAAAAAGAAATGCACTTATATTCAAATTCAAAAAGAATTAAAGCAAAAGAATGTAGGTTTTTGTAAACAAATTTATACTCCTCAACAGTATGGTAAACATCCCCAAGATAAAAGCCAGAGGAAACAGCCTAGATTCAAGAAAAACTACACTAAGAAGAATTATTTAAGGAAATCCAACGCTAGGAAACCTTATTTAAACAAGGACAAACATGTAAGAAAGTACAATCCTAATAAAACTTATAAGAATACAATTACTTGTTTTGCTTGTAACAAAACAGGGCATTTATCCTCAGTTTGTCCAAATAAACAAAATCTCTTTACAAGAGAATCAAATTTAATTTCTACAATTAAAGAGGATATATTAGAAATAACCTCAGACATTTCAGACAACTCTGAAATTTGGAGTATTTGTTCTCTAGAAGGAATAGAGAATGAAGAAATTGAAATTCCCACAGAGGAAGAAACAAATAACAATTTTATTCTGTTAGAAAAACTGAAAAAATTTACTTTCAATTAATGGATCAAAAAATAGTTACAGATTGTAATCATAATTGGATTCATAAAGCTGGAAGCGACAATATTAGATGTGTCAAGTGTAATTGGTTTTCTTCTTTTGATAAAAGATGGAAATGTCAAATTTGTCTAAAACAAATCTGCTCGAATTGTATTAAGAAACATTTTGGCATAGAAAATAAAATTAAAGATATACCAGAAAGTTCCGATAAAAAACAGGGAAAAATAGATCAATTAGAAGAAAAATTTGACAGGTTAGAAAGCAAAGTAGATAAATTAGAGACTAGAATTAATAGTCTGGAAGAAAATATCAAAGAATTAATAGAAATTATTAAAAAAGAAAAAACCTCTACTATTGAGAATAATTTAAAACTAACAGAGATTACCCAAGAGGACATAAACATTATAAATAACACAGAGCACTCTCAAAATATCGTAGAGCACTCTCAAAATATCCATGTACCCTTAGTTTGTAATAGAGATAAACTAAGACAAATTATAATTCCAGCAAAAATTAATATTCATGGACAAGAAGTAACCATACCAATCTTAGTAGATACTGGAGCAACTGCATCTACTATAGATATGAAAATTATCCCGGAAGAATTAAAAACTAAATTAATTAAAGTTGAACCAACTTATTCAAGACAATTTGATGGAACATTAACTTCAAATGATTTACAATTTAAAAATATTCAAGTAAAATTCCTAACAAATTGTAACCAATGGTCTGAATATTACTCATGGCAAAAAATTTGGGTCCAAGACCTAAATCTTTCAATACCACTTGTTATGGGATTAGATTTTTTACTCCATAATTATGGACAAATTAATATTAACAAAGATTATGTAACTATAAGTAAGAATTGTTCCATGATACCTATTGTTTCAAATTTTAAATTATTAATAAAAAAAGGAACCTTTCAAAAAGGAAACCTGCAATTGCAAGGAAAACAAAGATGATTGTTCATGCAATAATATAGAACAGGATTTAAATCTAGAATTAGATTTAGACCAAGGTCTAGAAAGTGAATTACACTTAATAGATACCACAAATTTTACTAGAAATTTAAGGAATTATGATTTGGAACAAATAATTAAAAATTTAGAAAAACTTGAAATAATAGGAGAAGATCCTATTAAGTTTTGGGATAGAAACAAAACAATATGTAAACTGGAAATTATTAATCCAGACATTACTATTAAAACACCTAATTTCAAATACGGAAACTGGGAACAGGAAGAATTTAATCTTCACATAAACCAATTATTAAAATTAGGAATAATTAGAAAATCAAATTCTAGACATAGGACCCCTGCCTTTATTGTTCAGAAAGAAGCAGAAAAGAAAAGAGGCCAATCTAGAATGGTCTTTGACTACAGAAGATTAAATGACAATACTTTTGAAGACGGATATTGTATCCCAGATAAGGATACATTAATCAATAAGATTCAAGGAAAAAATTGGTTTTCCAAATTTGATTTAAAATCAGGCTTTTGGCAAGTAAAAATGCATGAAGCTAGCATTGAATGGACAACTTTCTCTTGTCCATTATGGCATTTCGAATGGCTAGTAATGCCATTTGGGCTTAAAAATGCTCCACAGATATTTCAAAGAATGATGGATGACATTTTTAAGAATTGCTATAATTTTACATGTATATACATTGATGATGTTCTAGTTTTTTCTAAATCAGAAAAAGAACATATACAACATTTGTATATAATTTTTTCCTTATTCGAAAAACATGGGTTAGTTATTTCAAAAAAGAAGATTGAAATCGGAAAAAATTATATTTCTTTTTTGGGGGCTGAAATAGGAAATGGATCTATAAAATTACAGCCGCATATAGCTAGAAAAATTTTGGAATTTCCAGATAAACTGGAAGATTTAAAACAATTACAATCTTTCTTAGGATTAGTAAATTACGTTAGACCTTATTTCAAAAATTTATCAAAATTAACTTCTCCTTTATACAATAAAGCACAGCAAAAAGGAGTTAGGAAATTTAATGACCAGGTCATTAAAATAGTCCAACAATTAAAAGCGGAAGTTGCTAAATTAGAACCCTTAGCTTTACCATTAGAATCAGATTACTTGATTATAGAAACTGATGGATCTGAGCTAGGATGGGGAGGAATTCTAATTAAAAAACCTAATGAGTTTTCTTTAAAATCATTAGAAAAAATTTGTAGATACACTTCAGGAACTTTTAAAGAAAAAGGATATTTAACATCCTTGGATTATGAAATTTTATCCATTATTTATGTCTTAGAAAAATTTGCCTTGTTCATTTTGTCCAAAAAACAAATTACCATTAGGACTAACTGTGAAGCCATTGTAAAATTTGCAGATACAAAAAGTGAGAAAAAATTAACCGCCAATAGATGGCTGAAATTTCGTGAATTTGTCTTAAACAGAGGGTTTAAGATAAAATGGGAACACATTAAAGGAAAGGATAATAAAATACCAGACTTATTATCTAGGAAATTGTTATATAACTAACATTATCATTTGTGTTTTCCATAAATTACAGGAATTTCAGACATTACATACATTACCAGGAGGGTAAAACATTACATACATTACCAGGAGGGTAAAACATTTCTCACATTACAAATTTGTACACTGCAAATGGCTGAAAAAGTCATAAATTTTGACAATGCAAAATTAAAGACATTTCCTGAAAGGGATCAATTTAAAACACCTTTGAGGAATCAACTCAAAGAAGAAGAAACCTGTCTTCTTGACAATATTTGGAACTTATAAACTACCGTTCAAGGTACAAGTAAGAAGGTTGCGGTGATAAATGCTTTAGCATCTTATCTCTCAACTGGCCGGCATTTCAGCAAAAAACCTTTCATCTGTTATGCTTTATACACAGGCTTAAAAGCTGGTGTTTATTTGGATTGGGATGAAATGGCTATTTTGATTGAAGAAATTAAATTATTTCCGAGATATGGTCAACCTTTTTTTAAAGGATTTTTTGACATTCAGGAGGCCATAGACTCTGTTACTAAGACTTGTAGGAGTGATATTATTATCTCGCCCAGAGTTATTAAGTATCAACATTATCTAAAACACATGGAAAATTTTGATGATCAAGATTTTTTACATGAAATTCAGAGCACAAATTATAAAGGTAAAGGGAAAGAAATTTCTCTGAGACCTCAAATTCCACCAAAGGATCAAAAGTCCTTTAGTGATACATTGATTAACACAAAGGTCCAAAAGGCCGATACAAAATTCTTACTTTTGGGGAAACCTGTGATTCAAGCTCAACCGAAAATTTCTGAAGAAGAAATTAATTTGACAACATTTATCTTATTACAAGATACATTAGCCCAAATTATCAACAACAAGATAATTCACAACGGAATTTCAACAGAATGGAGCTTTGTATTTCAACAATTACAAATCATGTCAAAGTATGTTTGAAAATTGTCCAGAAAATCAAGATGGTGAATGTTTTTGTTAACTTGATTCAGCGATAAGGAAGGCCAGAATTTCTCTACCTACCTTTAAACCATTCAAAGTAAGAGACTACAATGTAACTCTTACCAATTTACTCAAACATGGATTATTAAGCACCATTAATATTCCTCCATTATATGACTTCACACCATACCTACCGCCATTCCTGGCAGACACTATGGAGATAGTCACATCAAAATTTCCACAAAGGGCCAAGTTAGAAATTACGTCCTTATATCCAGATTTTCAGAAAAATTATCCTTGTGTGCACATGATTTGGATGCATTTTGATGAATTTGATTTGGGGTATGAAGAATTTCAAGTACAAAATTCAGGTCCCAAAAACATTAAATTAGAAGACATGTCTCAACAGATTGAACTCGCAAGAGTAAAATTGATTTCTGAAGACTTTGGTTGGTCCAAAGGCAAAATGGAAGAAAGAAATTTGCTTAGGGAAGACAAGTCCGGCAAAATTTACACCAATTCTGAAATAGAAAAACATTGCTTTTTCACCTTTGAAGTCAAACATTCAAGACCCAAATTGGTGGAAGCCTACAAACGAAGGAATACAAGTCATCCTAAGAGACCTGGTTCCTCCGGATCATCTCAAGATAGATCAACGATCATGATTGACCCATAGCCATGTGAGTCATGTGATCACTATCAGACACAACATTATTGCCGACAGCAAGAAAGGCGACATTAGTGAATTATTGGATTCCTGATAGATAAGGAATCTTATCATCATGTAGCTTTTTCTTTTCCTTTTTAGTTGTAAAGCAAATAATGCTTTACTTTGTCTTTCTTTTTGTTTACTTTTTGTAAAGTAGTTTGTCCAATAGCTACTTAGTCCTAAAGCAAATAGTGCTCAAGGATGTAGTCAGTTTCTCTTGCTTTACACGTAGTGGTGTCTAGAGTCTTCCTCTCTTGTATATAAGGAAGTTCTCTCATTTGTAAAAAAACGACCCGAAAACATATGTACAAACCATCAGCAAGAAGAACAACCTAACCTTTCTCTAAATATGAAAGTAATTTTGCATTTAAATTATTTTCTTTACAAAATTATGCCTTCACACTAAACCATATTCCGACTTCTTAATTGTTCCAAAGAGGTATGATCTAATTATGACTTAGCTCTATAATCTTAGTTTAGTTTAGAGATTTATTGTTAATCTAATAGGCATGATCTCTTAAATACTTAACGTTATAATCTTAGTTTAATTTTATGCTTATTGTTCATCTTCGCTATTTTACTATCAAAAGACGTAAGTCCTGTTTGAACCGAATGAGACCGTTATAATCTAAGAAGATAATCTGATTAGGGAAATCGAAAGGAGACTACCGCTTAGGATGAAGATTCTTAGATCTTAGGTTTTTGACGCAGAGATGTCTCTGGAAGAACTCTGTGGTAGTAGGTGAGGGATGACAAGGTGAGGTACTAAAAGTTAGCGTAAGATTTTCAATAACCTTAAAATTAAATTTAGATTATCACGACTAAGTTGATTTTAGATCATTATCCTAAAAATATTTTCAATAAACTAAAAACTAAACTTAGATTATCATGTATAAGTTATTTTTAGATCATATACCTAAAAAGAACATTAAGAAGAAGGAATATTTTGTCAAATAATTTTGAAGGAAAATTTTTAAAGAAACAAAATTCTTATGGATCAAGAAATTTATGACCCAAATTCAAATTTTACAACACAAAAATTTTTCACTAATAATTTTGGAGTAGACTATTCTGAACCAAATTCAAACAACAATATATCTGACATCATTACCATCCAAGATTTTGATGAAAAAATATTATGTTTATTCAAAAAATTTCCATACCCAGATTTAATGAAAATCATTATCAAAAAACTAAAATTTGCTTATTTTCAAGAGAAAATATTTTTACAAGAAATTAAAGTAACAATTGAACAAGATTTTGAAGAACATGAATTAAGATGCAAAATTAGAGAATTAAATGAATTCACAACTAATTCATATTATCTAGGATATTTCGACGCTCATTTCTATGGATATTCCTCAAGAATAAACTATAGGATGAGAAACCCTAGACAAATTAACACATTAGTCACAATGAGTTTTAGAAATTATAATCCCGATGATTTTGACAATGAAATAAATTATGAAGAAGATGCATATGAAACTGATTAATTATTCTTTCCTTATATTTCTTCATTATTTATTGCATCATAACATTGGAAGGTTGAGCCTCCAAAAATATTTGCGCATATTTAAATTATATCATTCATTGGAAGGCCGAGCCTCATCATATTATTGCTCATTCATATATTTGCTCCCACGTAGTATTATTATTTTAAATTCCGCTTAAAATTATTTTTCAGGATAATTTTATACTCTGAAAAAATGGATTTAACCAAAGAGAAAATTGAATTAAAAGATTATAGAAATTATATTAAGGACTTAAAACAAGAACTTAAAAGAATTGAATACAGATTACAGAACCATGATTATATGCATTTAATAGTACAAAGATTTGAAATTATTAGACATATTAATAGGTTCGAAACCATGATTACAGTAATTAAAGAAGATCTTTACACTCTATCCAGAGGATAAAATCTTTTTAAATGACACTTTTCATAAATAGAAATTGTTTAAAAAATCTTAGACACATTCATAAAAAATTAGAACAAGAGCTTAAGGCCATAAACTTGCTAATCATGAATAGTGATCCTACAAATCACCCTTTATTAAATTACCACAAATATATAATTTTAAAAGAATATTCTGAAGTTTATGTCTTGATTCTTTCAATAAAAGATGACCTCTCTACCAGGTCAAGGGCATAATCTCCTTATTAACATTCTGTTTAATTTTCACATGAAAAGTTACTATTCAAAATTTGACTTTTTTACTATTCATGGTCAACCTATAGGGTTTTCCCTCATTTTACACTCAAATCTCAAAAGAACCACAATCACATTCCACATTAACCTCCACGGAGGCATCCCCCTCTCTCTATCTGGTATCAGAGCATTTGATCTGAGCCATTAATGGAATCTAAATTGGATTATCTAAAAACTTGTTTAGACTTACAAAACAAGAAATTAGAAAATTTAGATAAATTATTAACTGAAAATATAAGTCTTAATAGACAAATATTAGTACACATTAAAGATTTATCTAAACAACAAAAAACTCCCATAAACGGAGCCGAAGATTTAAAATCTTGTATAGATTCCTTAACTGAACAATTTTCTCAAATTAGTACTGAGAGAAAAACTATAAAAACTCAGAATTTCTTAACCTATAACACAGAAAAAGTTAAGAAACATTTAAAAATATGAATCTCCTTCCAGGAAGATCAAGTTTCTCTGGTAGGTCTAGAACATTAATGGATGATGAGGCTAGTTCATCCAGAACTACAACTCTAAATCATACTCAAAATACTTCTTATATGGATAAATTATTCAATAAGAAAGAGAGTAGAAATTCGTCACAATTAGAACAAATTGTTGATACAAACGAGGATTTAGAAGTTATGACTAATAACCAAATAAATCTGTTAAAACCAACACAATTATATAAATCCGGAATATTTGAAAACAATTCCAGCTTGATTCGTACACATAGGTCTGAAATGATAGAATTACCAGATGGTAAAATTGAAGAATTTGGATTATTGACCATTGACAGCATAAATCAATTGACCAGTAAAAATATGAATTATATCCATTTAGGGTTAATTACTACTGCTGTAAGAGGCTTAGTAATGAAACAAAATGGTGCCAAAATTTTAGTAGCCATACTTGATACTAGACACCCAGATCTAGATAGACAGATCATGGGAATAATTGAAGTAGACATGAATAATAATTGTGGAATCCATTATTTATGTCCAAATTTTACCATAGCTGTAAAAGATTTAAAAAAAGATAAAAATACAGGTCCAAAGCAAAGGTTTTAAAGGCTTTAAAGGATCAAACATTGTAGTTGATATCATTTTCTTAGGAAAATTATCCACTCAATATTCCCCTAGATTTAAAATTAAAATTAATGACATGATAAAAACCATTACTTCAAAAGGAATCAATTTTTTAGGACCAGAACCTATATCACCTTCTCTCCTAGCTGGGGAAGAATGGAAAATTAAAGAAACTCACGAACAAGAAGCTGAGACATTAACACCTACAGAAGTAGTAACATACAAAACTAAAGGTAGTTTATCTTTAAGATTTAAAAATTATGAAGGGACTCATTCACAAAACAATGATGATGAGTGATCAAGAATTAACCAGTTCAGAATTAATTAAAATTAGAAATGATGAAATTCTAATGGAAAATTTTAATTTAGAAATTGAGGCAGCCTCTCTCTCTCTCTCTCTCTCTCTCTATATATATATATATATATATATATATATATATATATATATATATATATATAGGGAACGTTTCATATGAGAATGTCATTTTTATGTGAGAACATGAGAATGAATCTGAACCATTAGATTTTAAAATAAATGGTGGAGATTATATGTCAGTTTTTTTTCTCTCTCCTTTATCATTTATTTTAATAATGGAGGAGAGAGAAAAACAAAAACCACACATAATCTCCACCATTTATTTTAAAATCTAATGATCCAGATTCATTCTCATATTCTTATATAAAAAATGCATTCTCATAGGATATGAACCCTATATATATATATATATATATATATATATATATATATATATATATATATATATATATATATATATAAAGAAATGGGAGGAAAATATCTCACTTGATATTTGACTTCTAGTACCAATTTACCATTTAATGAGGTTACCAAAATGATCCTTTTTATATTTATTATTAAAGGTCAGTCTCTTTTAATAAGGATTGATCTCTTCTTAGTCCACAAATTGCTCTAATTGTCTAAACTGACAACATTTAGAGCATTTAAGAGTATATGGAATATTACAATAATTTAGCAAGAAAAATCAAAAAATAGATTTTAGGAATTTAAAATGAGGGTTTCTTAATGCACCACTCAAGTTTCTTAGGCACCACGTGAAATTATTTTTTTGCCCCCTGATTCCGGATGTGCACATCCGGACGCACCAAATTTTTAAAAAACGCATAGTTGTTCCGGATATGCATATCCGGAAACAATTCTGACGTGCACTTCCGGAATGATTTCTTATTAATTCGCGCCAGACCTTCTTCCTCCCCCTCATTCTTCAATTTTCCATTTTCCAAACTCTCTCAAACTCTCAAATTTTCAATCCCACAAATCTCGATTTTTTCCACTCGAGTTCGACGCAGAGGAACTTCTACAATGATCAAGACACTCCAAATCCTCCATATCTCATTTTAATCGGTAAGTTTTCAAATTTTAGAGTTTTGTCGTTATTTTTGAGTAATCGATTTAGAGTGGACATTTAGGTGTAGAAATTATTAGGTTGTATGAATAACATAGGTTAGAGACAATGTAGGTTTTTTTACTGCTTCAAACGGACGATCAGGGCATTAAAATGCCCTTTTGCATGTTACAGTGGCCATGGATGCCATTTTTAAACTTCAAAAAACGTACCGGATGTGCAGATCCGAAAAGATTTTAACGTTTAGTATTCTGAGTGTTTCCGGATGTGCACATCCGGAAATACCCAACGTTAAAAATTATGTGTCCTTCCGGATGTGCACATCCGGAAGACTATTATTTTTTTTTTTTTTTTTTTTTGTTTGTTTGTTTTTGTTTAATTATTTTAGAAAAAATCTAATTTATTTATTATGCTTTGCATATTAGATGGCTGGCAGAGACGATCGTACCATACATGGACGGACAACTCAGCACGCATCTGTCCGACGTGAGCGGATGCAATCTACAGCTGAGGCTTTCGGCGCAGAGGGAGTTGGGGTAGCCCCTACAGCTGAGGGACATCCTACACCACAGCCATCCACATCACAGGTTCAGGCCACTTCCACATCACATGTTCAGGCTACTCCCCCGTCAGCCGTCGATTCTACATCTCGGAGGCGTCGGGATTCTACTGCTAGTTCATCAGGGTCCCAGCCCGCACGCGGGCATCGTCGGGAGACTCCAGCTCCATCAGTTGCTCCTCCTCGTTCCCCTGTTCCTGTTCCTGTTCCAGAGGGTGATCACCCAACACACGAGGGTGTTGACGCTGATGACGATTTCGATGAGCTGGGCGGTTACCCCGGGGGACCGTCTGATATGTCCCTACTCGTGGGGTACTCTGAGCATACTGCCAGATATGTATGGCTAGGACAGGTAACCTTTCTCGGTTTATTTATAGAATTGTATTTGTTGAAAATATGTTCATTTGTAACATTGTTTTATTTGGAAATTTTCAGGAGAAGGATTCACAGAAGTTCTATAACCATGGGGCAAGGTTATGGACATGCTTGCGGTGCTGCCAGGGGATGAGTGGTTCACGTATGCACTTGCTACCTCTGGTCTTGGAGGTCTGTCTAGGATTGGGTATCCCTAGATCATGTACGTGTTGAATGCAGAATAGGGCAAGCAAGCAAAAATATTTATTTTCGGAAAGAATTCCCTCCGGGATTTATGTCGTGTCCACAGAGATCGGTTCGAGGGAAAGAATGTCGTTCGACAATCTCTCGCGTTTATGAGTTTGGTTTTAAATGGTTTCAAACAAGAAAATAGAAAAGTAAACATTAAAACATAAAACAAATTCATTCTTCAGCAAGACAAACTTATCCGGCATGCACATAATCGACTCCTCACAAACTTAAACTTACCGACCAGTTATACTCAACCTACAATACTCCTCAATATCACCCAACATCGCTCACAACACAGGTTATGTCTAACGGAAAGTTGAGAGAACAACCGTGTTACCATTGCCGATACTTTCGTACGCTAGCTCAAGGCACGGAGGCATTAAGTTTCGACGCCTATTGAAGATTGCTCGCCCTAAATCTATCTCTAGAATCTAGAAACTAACAGACAATCATCCCTAATCGAAGTTTGCGACAGTTATCTCTAACGCAACCCAAACCCCGCGTATAAAGCAAAAATAAGAGACAATCACCAATAAAGATTTGTAAAGCAAGTTTTATACAACGCCATGGGCGACAAATATACATGAGATCATAGTCAATACATATACAAAACCCAACAAAGAAGAAAAACACAAAGAAGAAGAGAAATGAACCAAAAATATCGCGGTTTGTCAATGCCGGTCGACGATCAATCCACCCCGGATCATCCGTGTGCAAGCTTCCATGTTGTTTTCTAAGCTAATCTACTGAAAAAATGAAGTTTGATGGAGTTGGAGCAAGAATCCCCAAAACCATCCCTAAAATTAATGACTGAAATAAACTATATACATTGCAAATTCTGCACAGTTCGCAGTGCGAACGATCATTCGCAGTGCAAATGACTCAAAAAATGGCACTTTAAGTGCCTCTGATTGCTAAATCGCCTTTGCTTTCCTTCGTTGGTTCGCAGTGCGAACGAATCATTCGCAATGCGAATGCTAGCTGACAGGTTCGCAGTACGAACTTTGGCTTGTTTCTCCTCTGCCTTTTTCTGGCCTCCTTCGCTGTGTCCCTCGCTGGTCTTCGCAAAGCGAATGCTCGCTGCCAGTTCGCACTGTGAACATGACATAAAACCAGTCCTTATTTTTGCCACAACTTCTTCACCGAAACTCCGATTTACGCACGGTCGGAAGCATTGGAAAGCTTATTCAATGCTCTTCAAGAATATGGCAAGATAGCCTTTATTACCTATCTACAAAATTGAGATAAAAATCAATTAAACTAAGTAATATTTAAACAATACGCAATATATACACTAAAACATAAAGTAAACGTATTTATAAACAAAGTGGGGTTTATTTGAACCGATATAGACAAAAAGTAATGATAAGTGCAACAAAACTTATATACAAATATAGGTACACTCTGCACTTATCAAACTCTCCCCAACTTACCTAATTGTTTGTCCACAAACAAGAATCAAACAAACTTGAAAATGCACAAGCAATATCCAAAGAATGACGAATCAACAGGTTTTGAAAAACAAAAACAAATGCATGGTTCAAATGAAAATGGTACACACAAAAAGTAAATACTTACCACTAAACTACGACGACAACATAGTCATGAAACAAATGCAAAATACAAAAATCATGCCAAAAATTCTAAAACAACACAAGTTCCAAAGTGAATCACACCTAGTAAAAACAATCATCGGTAGATGAAAAACACACAATAAGGTACTTTACACTCACACAACATTCATGCAATTAAAAGACTAAATTATGCATACATCCACAAATTCACATTGAAAATACAAAGGCAAGAATCACAAGGGTTTTTCAAGGTTGTAGCGTGGTCGAGTAAACAAACAAGGGGCAATTTCTAAAGGTAATTGAAACAAAAACTTGCCTAAACCTAAGGGAGTGAAAACTCACAAAGATTCACACACAAAATTTCAACCAACTTCTTCCAAAATCCCAAGTGCTACACAACACACAATACTTATTTAGCACAATTATTGAAACTCTTTTTGTTTCCTTTTTCAAGGATTTTCTATTTCTCTCTTTTTCTCTTTTTTTTTCTTTTTCATATTTTTCTCTTTTTTTCTTTTCTTTTTCAATCCTCATAGAATCCAACCAATGAGTATACAATCATCCTCTCCCCAACTTGAATTCAACCGCACCATCATGTGAATACTCCATACGTTCTAAGGCAAGGAAAAAATCCATACAACAACACAAAATTGAGGTCCAAGAAAAAACAAAATCCATTCAAAAATAAGTGAACTAAATACTCGTAGACAAGCATTAAGTTCAAATAAAAACATGGATCAAAAAACTCAAAGGGGTTACAAATTTTCACACACTCACAAGGTGAATTGACTATTTGGCTAAGGTGGTTGTGCTCAAAATGAAACAACTGTCTTGATCCTTTTCATGCTTTTATATAATCAACACAAACAAAAGATTCAACATAATAAAATCCAGTTAGAACAAGAATGTTGGTTCTCCGCGCATATATGAACAATGGAAAGCCACCTCACAAAAAGGTTGGGAACTAAAGTGATTCACAATAGAACAAGTATACAAAAGAATGGATGGCATTGAAGTTTGTAAAATGCCTAAGTATCATGAATATGCTAAAGTATAGAAAGCAATAAATACATACCTCGGACGTGTACAAAACTTAACAAAATCATTACCATACATCCGCAAGTTGAAACGAACCAACTTGGAAACTCACAAAAGCATCCTCAAGTAAGTCAATCAAAATCTGTGAGCAAACAACAACCAAAAACATTCGAAAAGAAAAACTATAAAACGTGCTTGTTTTACGTCGTAAGCTCGACGCCTTTACGGTGCTTAATTAGAAACTTCCTTCATTTATGCCATGGTGATGCCTCACCGCGCAACCAAAAGCAAGTGTCCTAACCAAACACTTAAAAAAACGTTACGGGAACAAAATGTATACAACACTTGAACAAACATAATGGAAATAGACAATATATACGATATATACAAAACTCAAAAACAAAGAAACTATCGCAATACGATTCAATATCAAAACCAATCCCCGGCAACGACGCCATTTTGTTGAATGCGGAATAGGGCAAGCAAGAAAAAAAAATATTTTTGGAAAGAATTCCCTCCGGGATTTATGTCGTGTCCACAGAGATCGGTTCGAGGGAAAGAATATCATTCGACAATCTCTCGTGTTTATGAGTTTGGTTTTAAATGGTTTCAAACAAGAAAATAGAAAAGTAAACATTAAAACATAAAACAAATTCATTCTTCAGCAAGACAAACTTATCCGGCATGCACATAATCGACTCCTCACAAACTTAAACTTACCGACCAGTTATACTCAACCTACAATACTCCTCAATATCACCCAGCATCGCTCACAACACAGGTTATGTCTAACGCAAAGTTGAGAGAACAACCGTGTTACCATTGCCGATACTTTCGTACGCTAGCTCAAGGCACAGAGGCATTAAGTTTCGACACCTATTGAAGATTGCTAGCCCTAAATCTATCTCTAGAATCTAGAAACTAACAGACAATCATCCCTAATCGAAGTTTGCGACGGTTATCTCTAACGCAACCCAAACCCCGCGCATAAAGCAAAAATCAGAGACAATCACCAATAAAGATTTGTAAAGCAAGTTTTATACAACGCCATGGGCGACAAATATACATGAGATCATAGTCAATACATATACAAAACCCAACAAAGAAGAAAAACACAAATAAGAAGAGAAATGAACCAAAAATCTCGCGGTTTGTCAACGTCGTTTGACGATCAATCCACCCCGGATCATCCGTGTGCAAGCTTCCATATTGTTTTCTAAGTTAATCTACTGAAAAAATGAAGTTTGATGGAGTTGGAGCAAGAATCCCCAAAACCATCCCTAAAAATAATGACTGAAATAAACTATATACATTGCAAATTCTGCACAGTTCGCAGTGCGAACGATCATTTGCAGTGCGAATGACTCAAAAAATGGCACTTTAAGTGCCTCTGATTGCTAAACCGCCTTTGCTTTCCTTCGTTGGTTCGCAGCGCGAACGAATCATTCGCAATGCGAATGCTCGCTGACAGGTTCGCATTGCGAACTTTGGCTTGTTTCTCCTCTGCCTCTTTCTGGCCTCCTTCGTTGTGGCCTTCGTTGGTCTTCGCAAAGCGAATGCTCGCTGCCAGTTCGCAGTGCGAACATGACAGAAAACCAGTCCTTATTTTTGCCACAACTTCTTCACCGAAACTCCGATTTACGCACGGTCGGAAGCATTGGAAAGCTTATTCAATGCTCTTCAAGAATATGGCAAGATAGCCTTTATTACCTACCTACAAAATTGAGATAAAAATCAATTAAACTAAGTAATATTTAAACAGTACGCGATATATATACTAAAACGTAAAGTAAACGTATCTATAAACAAAGTGGGGTTTATTTGAACCGATATAGACAAAAAGTAATGATAAGTGCAACAAAACTTATATACAAAAATAGGTACACTCTGCACTTATCAATACGGTATGCTAATGGCCTTTGTTGAGAGATGGCACCCTGAGACATCCTCATTCTATCTACCGTACTTCGAGATCACGATCACACTCGACGACATCTCGTGCCTTTTACATCTACCGATCACGGGTACCCTTCTCCGTCACGGTAGGATGTCGAAGGAGGACGTGATGGAGATGCTGATTGAGGAGCTTCGGGCTACCCCTGATAAGGCACTTGCGGAGGTGACACAATTGAGAGGCGCACACGTTCGGTTCTCCTTTCTGACATGCAGATTTACTGCGGCGCTTGCAGAGGCAGGACGGGCATCAGGTGATCCAGCTGAGATGGCGATCCACAGGCAGTGTGCCCTGAGATGCTACTACTTGTTTTTGCTCGGCACGCAGGTGTTTGTGGACACCAGTGCCTATTATGTTGATGTCGTCTACCTCAGGTACCTTTCGGATCAGACAGAGATCCACAGGTTAACTTGGGGGCGGCTGCATTGGCATACACCTATTCCAGGCTCTCTGATGGTTGCCACTGGGCAGCCAAGACTGTGGCAGGCAGTTGTACGCTATACGTGGTAACAATCTAATATTCTAAGTGATTTTTTCATTTCTTTTCTTTCTATATTCATTATAATGTTTGACACCCATGTTATGTTTTTCATTTCAGACATGGATTTTACAGCACTTTCCCAATATTACTGGTTGAGGGGTGTCGACGGCTACACTGAGGATATGCCACGTGCTGCTGCATTTGTCCTGCTCAGAGGGAACCAGGTGCCGGACCCCTACAGAGTGTATCTTGATTGGATGGCTGCTGAGGACGTTTTGTATGACACCTATGCCGCTCACCGTGTGACGCGCCCGTTCGATGAGGTTTGTTTATTCTCAGGATGGTTGGCATGCAGTTCGACCGTTACTGCCTGATACCTGCCGGAGCGCGTCTTGCGTCAGTTTGGTTACAGGCAGACGATCCCTAGGATGCCTCATGAGTCTGCTCCTCTAGGCTTGACCCGCAGGCAAATAAATGACATATATGCTGACTTCCAGTCCCACTTGGTACCGGAAGAGGCTCGGGCGACCAGAGCGGAGAGAGACTGGAGTATTGCTGCCAGGTACATCGTGTGGTTCTACACCGTCTCACACCCATGCATGGTGCCCACTGCTGAGGGTTCGCCACCCATACCTGCTCATCAGGAGATATTAGAGGAGTGGCAGTCTCAGCTGGACCACACTCAGGATGTCCTACCACGTTGCCGTCAGATAGAGCAGATAGCGCAGCAGGCCATTGCGGACGGTCACCTCCATGAGGGCTCTGGTGCCAGACTTGTCGTGGACAGTGTAACGCCCCAATTCCCATCGCGAATAAATAATACATAATTAAAATCAGAGTAACTAAAAATTTATTTTTTTGACAGAAACAAGGATGTCACATTTAAATAAACAAAACATCATCCCTGCTCATATATTTGATACATAGCATAAAATAGAATACCCTCAAAGGGGAAACTTTTTCCATATAAAGGGAAAGGTCAATTATGGAATAAAGCGGAAAGATCCATAACCGACTTGTTTTACAAAATAAATAATTTTAGAACATCAACTATATACACAAAAGTACTACAAAATACAATCAACAAATGTATACATATATATATAATCGTTTCTTGACTCCCGTGCTACGTATCAGAGCAGACGCCAAGACCGACAACAGAACAGAGGACTAATCTTCACAAAAAGACCTCCGGCAACTCTAATCTGCAATGCCTCATAGAGCATTATAAAACAGCAGAAGGGTGAGAAATAACAACTAAAATCAAGATTGCATAATAATATGCAAATACATAACAATTCACATGCATAGTTATTCTCACCACAAGCATCGCATACTAATACACATAGCATATCACATATACATAACATATATCAATTATCCAACATAATCACATATTTGCACATAAGGCATACCAAGTCATAACATATAGAAACACATTACACATCACATAGCATTTGTCTACGCATAATACATATTATCCATAACTAATGCATTTATCACACATGCACATCAAATTACCAATGCTATCACAATCTCAACACATAACAAATCAATGCACAATTTCCACACATAATCAATCAAGTCATGATTTTCCACACATAATGCATCCATTCACAATTCTCACACATAATCAATCAAATCATGATTTTCCACACATAATGCATCCATGATTTATGCAAATGCACAGAGACCGACACAACGACTCTATGCAAATGCCATGCGGTTCTGACTTCCAATGTTTCTCATCACTAGTTCACTCAAGAACTCTGTTGGAACCATCGCTTGTTACATCACTGTAACTCCCCGTCGGGCATACGATGTTCCCCGTCGCTCACACCCCACACGGACACACGGCGTCTATGGATCGCTCACACCCCACACGGGCACATGACCCGATCGCTCACACCCTACATGGGCACACGATCGTCTATAACCATCGCTTTCGGTCCTCTTATTTTTAAGGCGATTCATACCTCTTATTTTTAAGACTCACGATGTTATAGCAGATTCCCTCTGGAACCAATCCGTCGCTCACACCCCACATGGACACACGACGTTTATGGATCGCTCACACCCCACATGGGCACACGATCGCACAAGATGCATATCATGATGCTTGGCATACAAGGACTCATGACAATCAAATGCATCTTCACACATATATGCAACCATAATCATGCATTTACAACCAAACACAACACATTGCATTTACTTGCCCTTAGGCCACAAACCATCATCACAACATGTCATCACATGCATTCACATCATATAACATCGCACAAGTCATACAATATCCCTATCAAAAGCACATTGCATGATACACATCAATTACACACGATTAATACGGTAAAAGTCGACAAAATGACACTATTCCAAATTCCCGACATAATTAAATCGGCCAACAATCTCGAAATCATTTTAGTAAGAAATAACATTTCATTAGCTTTACAACGATATAAAGAACGTTCAAAACGGATAATCAGATCAAAAGTTATGGACTAAACAAGAAAAGACATCGCGAAAAAACCCCATTTTGAAATTTTCCTGACCATACGCGTATTGCCATGAGCCATACACGTATGCCCTGATTCCTCGCCCATTCCATACGCGTATTGCCCAAGGTCATACGCGTATGGGCAGAGACCATTTTTCCCCAAAATTCCCATTAAAGTTCCAATACGCGTAGTGCCCAACACCATACGCGTATTGCCCTAAACGTTACGCGTACCATACGCAAATGGACAGATGGCCGAGAAAATGAAGCTTCCATACGCGTATTTCCCAGTTTTCTTCAATGCCATACGCGTATTGCCTTGACCAATACGCGTATTGCCTTGAGTGATACGCGTATGGGCAGTAGAAAATCCATAAAATTCTGCAGAACTTTGTTCTGCGTTTTTCCAACCAAAATCAACCCATTTTCACCTATACACCAAAAAAATTACCAATACAATGCCTAACAACAGGTATCTAACATGTATCAACAATAATGGACCTGAAAACATAATTTCCGACACAATTTAATCGATTTCTAATCAATTCTTCATCAATTTATCAATAAGGAAAACATTGTAAAAACAACCAAAACATATACACAAACAACACATATACATATACAAGCAAGATATAATTGAAACTTCTCACCCTTACCCGATTAAACGCGCTTGAAACGGAGCTATTCTCGATTTTCTTCTTTTTTTCCTCTTCCCCCTTTCTTTCTTCTTCTTTTCCTTCTTTCCTTTCTTTTTTTCTCTCTTTTTCTCTCAAAGTTTCTATTTTATGAAAAATATACCCAAGCAAAAGACCAAAATACCCCTCAGCTCAAATATCTCGCAAACGCTCTCAAAATGCGATAAAACATAACAACAATGATGAAATATATTTCAGGGAATAAAAGTTGAAAAGAAATTATAATTTAATGCAAATATTTTATCTATCAGAGAAACTAACCAATTAACCCAATTAGCAGGTAAAATACAATAAATTCACACATTTCACAATATTCACATAAATGGAATAAATAAATACAATTAAACAAATCGGGGCGTTACAGACAGGATTATTGCGATTGCTCGGGGGGCACTTCAGTACCGCGGACATCGATCCAGGATGGCGGGTAGGGGCAGAGGAGCAGGGGAGCCAGGAGACATCCTTTGCCATATGCAGTAGTTTTTTGTTTGATGTATTCTATTTATATTAGATGTATGCACTGTATTTTGACAGAGGTTTATTATTATTATATATATATATATATATATATATATATATATATATATCATTTTATTTTATATATTGATGTTGTCAAATGTATATTAAGTTGCGACGATATATTAACCTATGCGACCAAGCAACAAAACCGATTTTTTTAAAAAAAATTAAGTTCTGCTGTTTTCCGGATCTGCAGATCAGGAATGTTTCCGGATGTGCACTTCCGAAACGCATCAGCATTTTTTTTAAAAATGGTGCGTTCGAATGTGTACATTCGAAATCAGGGGGCAAAACCGGAAATTCAGATGGTGCCTAAGAAACAAAGGTGGTGTGATAAGAAATCATCTTTAAAATTTAATGAAAGATTTGATAATAAACACTAGTGTTCTATTTTTTCTAGGAAATGAATTTCGAAAGCAATTTATCAAAGAAGTTTTATTCTTTTTTTTTTTTTTTTTTAAGAATCAAAGAAGTTTTATTCTTATTCATGCACATAATACTAAAAGTTTGAAAGAACAAATATAACTCAAACATGGATAGTACAAATTCATTAAATTGTAATATTTATTAAATTTATTTAACAATTCTGAATTTTTTTTCAAATTGATTATTAAGAAATGTAATTTAAATATATAATAAATACTATATTTATAGATTCATAAAATAAAATAAAAGTAATTTAATATATAAAAATAAAATTAAGACAATTTTTGTAATTTATTTTTCTATAACTTTATTTCAATCTAATGGAGACATCATTAAATTCTTATCAATATCACAAAGCGCGTGCGCATACGCATTTATTTTATTTATTCACCTCTTTAATATCATAGACATGTTACGAGAAATATTATGATAATGTCATTTTCAAAATATGTGGATGATTTACTGTGGAAGGACTTCTAATCCATTGTTTGCCAAAAGAAAAAAAAAATTGCACCCATCCATAATAGAAGAATAGACTATTCTTATGGAGGTGTATGCAATCTCTAAAAATATGTCTTTTTTTTTTTTATAAGCAACTTGTATAAAAAGGGAGAAAAATGGATTTTCCAGCCCCATACAAAAAACCAATCAAAAAGAGAGGCCAAACAACTCAAGACGGATTACAAAAAGTCAAGAGGATGTTTAGTCCAATCGTAAAAATTACATCTAGCTCGACCTAACTCCAACCATCTCCAAGAGAGAGTCACTACACTACAAAAAATTGCCTCGACATCGCAAGCAGCATCCTTGAAAATGATATTGTTTCTCAAGGACCATAAACTCCAAACCGTGACGAACCACACGAAGCAGCTCATGTCTTCCTTGCCGTTATCAAACAAAGCCAGAAACCAAAGTAAGGCGTGCTTACTGATAGAATCAGTATCGATACGGGGCACTCCCATCCAATTGAAAATTTTAGACCACAAAGATAAAGATTTGGGGCAAGTCAAAAAAAGGTGTTTCGCATCCTCCTCCTCTTGAAAGCACAAGACACAGACTTTATCATGTCTAGAGTTCACAATGCCTCTCTTAGCTAAATTAATCCGAGTCGACAGCCAATCACAAATTAATCTCCAAACGAAAATCTGAACCTTAGGCGGCACACGAGACTTCCAAAGAACCTTGAGAAGGAGGGAATCCGCGTCTTCAAAATGGAACCCCTCAATACCTGAAATAATATGAGCATAAAACGAATTAACAGTAAAAACAAGGTTTTTATGCAGCAACCATTCCCAAGTATCATCAACGTTAAGGGAAACTGATTGGTTAGAAACCAAGTGCTGCAGCGCCAAAACAGAAACGGGATCAACAGCAGGCCCTTCCGGCCAACAGGAAGCTAAGTTCCACACCCATTTACAAATATGTCTTGTTGAGTTGGATCTAAGTGATCAAAACTCAATTTTAACACACTATGGATTCTTTCATTGGGATTTTTTTTACCTTCTTCAATTTACTTTTTAAAACTTTTTTTTGTATGAAAGTGTGCACCTTAGATGAAGTAATTTAGATTTTTCAAAAATTTCAAAATCCTAAGCAATTTAAATGATTTAATTGAAATTCATTTATTTTTAAATTTATTTGTTTGGATAGAGTATTAAAATGATTCATTGTTAAATTTTTAGGGTCATTTTCATAAATTTTAAAACTTTTGAGCCAAATTTAAAATACGGAAAATAGAGACTAATTTGCAATTTTTTAAAATTTGAAGGGACTAATTTGTAAAATTTGTAAAATTTTAGGGACTTATTTGCAATTTTTAGAAAATTTTAGGGGTGAATTTGAAATTTTCATAAAATGAGGACTATCTTGCAAAATTTTAAAAATTGATAACAAACAATTTAACAATTGTATGATATAGAGCGAAAGAGTAATTTCAAATTCCTTACTTTTTGGTGTCATTTGAAATTCCGTAAATTTAACTTGAATAAAATACTTCATAAATTTACATCATTTTAACAATTTTCTATATTTTTTATCCAAACAATGAATTTTGGTCAAATCATTTTAAATTCCCTCAAAAAATTACTTTCCCTCATTAAAATGCTTCATGCAAACACACTCTAAGAGTGTGTTTGGATGAGGTAATTGAGATTTTTCAAGAAATTCAAAATCCTAAGTAGGCATGGCAAGAAAACTCGAGCCCGCCGAAGCCCGCCTGGACCCGGTCCGAAATTAACGGGGGACACCCGATTTGATTGGGTGCGGGTGCGGGTAAAACCCAGTTTGTAATTACGGGCGCGGGTGCGGGGGCGGGGGGATGCTACTACCCGCCCGCACCCGCCCCCGCCCCCGCCCGGTCTTATAATATTTACTTTAATACCCATATTTAAATTATTTTATATCACATTTATTCACTTTTGAAGAAGTACTTAAAAATTCTCATTAGTCATTTCTCACCATTCACTCAAACTCGCATCTTTAGAAACAAGTTTAATTTATTATTAAAATGGTTAAGTTTTTAATAAAATTGTTAATTTTTATTACTATTTAAAAAAATATTTTTTTGCAGATGGGGGCGGGTGTGGGTGCGGACAAACCCGTTTCTATCGGGGGCGGGTCTGGGTGGTAAATTTTCACCCCCGCCTGGATTTAGGGGCGAGGGCAGGTCTATAACAGGGAGGCGGATGCGGGTGCGGGGCTAGCTAAACCCGCCCCCGGCCCGCCCCGTTGCCATGCCTAATCCTAAGCAATTTAAATTTAAATGATTCAATTGAAATCCATTCATTTTAAAATTCCTTTGTTTGGATAGAGTATTAAAATGATTTATTGTTAAATTTTTAGGGTCATTTTCATAAATTTTAAAACTTTTGAGCCAAATTTAAAATATGAAAAATAGGGACCAATTTGCAATTTTTGAAAACTTGAAGGGACTAATTTGTAAAATTTGAATCATTTTAGGGACTTATTTGCAATTTTTAGAAAATTTAGAGGTGAATTTGAAGTTTTCATAAAATTTGAGGACTATCTTGCAAAATTTGAAAATTTGATAACAAACAATTTAACAATTGTATGATATAGAGTGAAAGAGTAATTTCAAATTCCTTACTTTTTGGTGTCATTTGAAATTCCTTAAATTTAACTTGAATAAAATACTTCATAAATTTACATCATTTTAACAATTCTCTATATTTTTTTATCCAAACTATGGATCTTTGTCAAATCATTTTAAATTCCTTCAAAAAATTATTTTTCCTCATTAAAATGTTTCATGTGTTTGGATGGGGAATTTGAGAATTTTTAGAGAATTTAAAATTGTAAGTAATTCAAATGATTCAATTGAAATTCATTTATTTTTAAATTCTTTTGTTTGGATGAAGTATTAAAATGAGTCAATGTAAAATATTTTGGGCCATTTTCATAATTTTTAAAGCTTTTTAGTCAAATTTAAAAAATGAAAAATAGAGACCAATTTGTAATATTTGAAAATTTGAAGGGACCAATTTATAAAATTTAAAAATTATTAGAGACTAATTTGCAATTTTTTGAAAATTTTGAGGGTAAATTTGAAATTTTCATAAAATATGAGGACCATCTTGCAAAATTTAAAAAAATAAAAATAAACAATTTAACATTCATATTATATAGAATTAAGAAGCAATTTGAAATTCTTTACTTTTTTGTGTCATTTTAAATTCCTTAAATTTAACATGAATAAAATATTCCATAAATTTACATCATTTTAACAATTTTTTATATTTTTTATCCAAACAATAAATTTTGATCAAATCATTTCAAATTCACTCAAAAAATTACTTTCTCTCTTTAAAATCCATCATCCAAACTATAAAAGTTTTAAAATTAGGGAATTCCTCTGCAACAATAAATTGCCATTTCGGATAGATACTCAAATCCATCTTTAAGAAGTTTTTCTTCAAAGTCATTCCAACAAAATAACAAAAAAGATTCTATGCCTCCCAGGACCTTTAAACCAAGGGTTGTAACATTATTTGACCAAAGTTTCAATAACGATTCAGCTTCATCAACTGGAACATCCTCCTACTTGATGAAGACGAAAATCTATGTAACCGCGCATAAGAAATTTTGAAGCCTCCATTCTTCTGACTACACGGAAATGTGATAAAAATCCTAACTCAATATATAATGTTGTGTTTTTGGAATTGGTGAACCAAATTAACAAAAGACAACAACTATTAGGCCCACCACGTTCTAACAATTTTTTTTTCAATTATAAGTCTAATTTATTTCTACTTTAACAAATTTATTTATTCAATACTAAATTGTACTTATTACAATACACTTATTTTGTACTTATTAAAATATAGGGTTAAATATACTTCATCCCCTGTCAATGTAGCGAGTTTTGATTTTGCTCCTCTAAAGTATTTTTTTTTTAACGCCTCCTCATCAAACTAAGATTTTATTTTCACTCCTCCTCCCGTGCTGACTGGACGAAGGAATCTGCACATGTGATGAAGGAATCTGCACACGTGGCATATACTGACTGGATAATTTTTTTTTTAATTTTTTTAATTTTTTTTAATTTTTTATATATAAAAAACGGAAAAATAATTTAAAAAATAAGAAAAATAAATAAAATAAATAAAAAATTAAAAAATTAAAAAATTAAAAAAATTAAAAAAAATTAAAAAGATAACTAAAAAAAATTATCCAGTCAGCAAATGTCATGTGTGCAGATTCTGTCGCCACATGTGCAGATTCCTTCGACCAGTCAGCACAGGGGAGTGAAAATAGAATCTTGGTTTGGTGAGGGGCATTCAAAAAAAAAACTTCAGGGGAAAAACCAAAACTCGCCCTAATGACAGGGGATCGTATAATTAACCCTAAAAAAATATTGTACTTTAACAAATCATATATTTAATTTTTTTTAAAAAAGGTATAATTTATTTCCATTATTATGTTTTATTATTGTAATAACTACAAAATATTATTAATGTAATTAAAATAATTAAAGTTATTTATTTATTTATTATATTTATACAAATATTAAATATTTGACTTTTTTGGAATAATTTATAACTCTTTTTTTAATATTATTTAAATTTTCATATCAAATGTCTCACTACAATTATTTTAATTTGTTAAAATTTATATAAATTCACTCATCTAATAATTATATGTTATATTTATCAAATTATTTATCTTTTTATGTTAATTTTTTTTTTTTATTTGTGCAAACTATTTAACATTTCACGACCTGGACAAACACACTGGTCTCTTACTAATTTCTCGTAATCTTGTTCAACACGACATTGTGAATATATGCTTTGTTAGGATTTCTTATTTTATTGATCGACAGAGCAAAGAACTTACGAAAAAGTGTCCTATTTGCTGTGACAAACTACTGGATGTAGGTATTTCCTATTCTTCATAAGGTGTCTATAGAAATTGAAGCTATTTGTAGAAGCTATCTTTGAAGTGGGTCAAATATCATTAGCAGGAAAGCCCAATCTCTTGGAAGAAAATTTGTGATCCTAAGAATGTTGGCGGGCTAAACATTACTGCTCTTAGAGATTGGAATCAAGCCACAGTTGAAAAACTGCTGTGGAATATTTGTGCCAAGAAGGACAAGTTGTGGATTAGATGGGTTAACATGTACTACTTAAAAGTGTGTGAGGTGCTGGAGTGGGAGATTCCAAATACTTACTCTTGGATTCTTAGAAAGATATTGAATAGTAGAGAGAAAATTACAAACACGGAGTATTAGAATGCAATTCAAGAAGGTGATAATTATAACTCTGCCACAATGTACAAAGAATTACAAGGTAATTGCTGATGGATAACCATGCTAGACCAACAGCCAAATTTACGTTTTGGTTACTGTTAAATGGAAGACTTCCTACTAAGGATAGACTAAAGAAGTTTGGGATGATTGATAGCCGCAGTTGTAGCTTCTGTGATGCAGATGATTTCATGGACCATTTTTTTTTGCTTGTGCATGATTTGCTCTGTGTGGAAAGAGGTCCTTGGCCAATTGAACATCAGACGCAGGCTAGCTGGATGGAAAATAGAGAAACGTTGGCTAAATAGAGAAGCTATAAAAAAAGGGTGGAAAGTTAAAGTCCTTAAATTGGCTATTGTACAGATAATTTATGAGATGTGGAGAAGTAGAAATGACAAACTGTTCAATCACAAGGAGATGGATTCCACTTTAATTGATAAAATAATGCATAATATTGTAACTAGAAGTAGTATGCATAGAGACCTAGCAGGTCATGTAACTAGAATCATTGGTAGGGATTAGTGATCCCTTGTAACTTGTTTGATTTATGAAATTAATGCTTTATTAAAAAAAACTTATGAAAAAAAAATCAAAATAACCCAATTCTTCAAAGTCAATTATACGAAATTATGTTCAGTTTACTAGAACCATGTGTAAACAGTAAAAGATTCACAATATAAAGTAAATACACAAACATTTTTTCTCCTGAAAATATATAAAAAAATCTTTTAATGAAAACTTCTAAATGATAGAAACCATTTAAAAACATGGTTTATATCATAATTAGGAGTGCAAAAACCTCCTCTGTGTTTTTAAATGTTTACCGTCATTAATAATGGCTTCATGCATAATCAATTAGACATACATAACCTAGCTCCATCTTTCATAAGTATGTTGAATAATTGATCATAATTCGTATTTGTTAAATGTGTAATTCTCTGTGTTGAGCGTGTTTGTAAAGTATAGCAGTCGAATGAATCAAAGTCGAATATATTATATAGAGTAGTAATTGAATCTGCATGTATTCAACATAAGGTCGAATATAGCTTATAGGAAAAAGAGGGTCATGTATTCGACTGAAATTCGAATATAGTTAGTCAAAGTCAGAGTAGCCAGTATTCGACAAAGTTAGATAACAACTTGTTGAAGTTAGTTAGTTAGTTTTAGATTGCTTGATGTGTAAGAAATATCATTATAAATAATGAGGCACCCTATATTTTTAACTGCATAATTTCATTTAATTCAATACATTCTTCTCTCTTTCTCCAAAAACCTTAATATACCTCTCTCTCTCTCTCTCTCTCTCTCTCTCTCTCTCTCTCTCTCTCTCTTTTCACTCTAAAATCATATCCTCTCTTTAAATTATTGTGTTGTTGAATCGTCTTGCAACCAGGTGTGGTTGAATCACTCGAGTGAAGAGTGAGGAACAAGAATTTTAAATTAATTGACAAAGCAATTGAATAATGTTCCTTAAAGACCGGTTTCAACATCTGGTATCTAGAGCATTGATTGTGATTCTTTGGAAGCATAGAACAATGTCTTCTCATCCGAATGAGCATTTTGCAGCAAATCTTCCCATTTTGAATAGCAAGAATTATGATAATTGATGTAAGCAGATGAAGGTTATCTTCTGCTATCAAGACGTTTGGGATCTTGTGAAGAATCGAGTAACACAAATTGGCAAGAATGTCACAGATGAAGAAAAGGATACACATAAAGATTTGAAGAAGAAAGATTATAGAGCTCTCTTTATAATTCATCAATGCGTTGATCGAGACAACTTTGAGAAAGTTGGTGATGTAGACTCATCAAATAAAGCATGGGACATCCTGGAGAAATCTTTTAGAGGCGTTGAGAATGTGAAAAAGGAAAGGTTACAAACTAACGAAAAAACATATGAGTTGCTTCAGATGGAAGAAAGTGAAAGTCTAGATGATTCCTTCACTAAGGTAACAAGACTAGTTAATCAAATCAAGATAGTTACAAATATCTTAAGGTCATTGCTCCCTAAATTTGATCATGTGGTAGTAGCCATAGAAGAATCAAATGACCTATCAAGCATGACAAAAGAAGACCTACAAGGGATGCTTGAATCTCATGAACAAAGAATTGCTGAAAGATCTGCAAGCAGGACAAAAGGTGATGTTTCTCTACAAGCACAATAAGCAATAGAAAAGAAAGGCAAAGGAAGCTAGAACGACAACAAAGGTAGAGGAGGATACAATAATTCAATTGGTATAAGTCACCAACAAGAATAAAATTTGTCAAACCATAGACAATCTACAAACCAAAGCAATCACAGAGGCGGTGTTGTAGGTGGAGGAAGAGGTGGTGGAAGGAAACTTGATAAAAGTCGTATTCAGTGTTTCAAATGTCAGAAACATGGTCACTATGCTAGTGATTTTTTTGGAAAACAAAAGAAATAATAGAGAAGTTGATGCAAGACTTGCAAAACATGAAGAAGAAGTGTTATTGATGGTCACATAAAAAGAAGAAGAAAGATTCAAAGACCAATGATACTTAGGCTCAGGCTGCTCATCACACATGATTGGAAGGAGAGATTGGTTTGTGAACGTCATTACCTCGATGAAGAACAAGGTGAAATTTAAAAATAACAATACCCTAGCTGCATGAGGTATTGGTGATGTTTTAAACATGAGGAAAGATGACAAATGATCAGTAACTTCTAGTGTATTGTACAACTAGGCATGAAAATCAATTTGTTCACCATAGGGCAGTTGATCGAGAAGAATAACAAAGTATTGATCAAATCGAATCTTCAAGATTGAACTTGATGTGATGGAGCACAAGTGTCTAAAAACTGCAACTAGCGGGGATGAATGACTATGACACTACATACTTAACCATCTCAACTTTAATGACATCCAAAATCCGAAGATAAGAAATATGGTTTTAGGTTTACTAGAAATCGACATTCCAAATGAGTATGTGAAGAATTTGTCCAGGAAAAGAAACACAAGAATGACTTCAGTAAAGATGCAAGAAGTAAGTTAAAAGCAACCATTGAGATCATATACTCAAATGTGTGTGGTCCTCTTCAGGCAGATTTTATTGGAGGTAACAAGTACTTTGTTATGTTTATAGATGATGAAATTCTGGTACATGTGCAGAATTCAGATGTCCTATAACATGTCATTCGACATCTGGTCTGACATGAACACACATGGCAAGGTATATAACAATAAGCACGGTACTGAAAAGATAAAAACAAAGCACACAAAATTTTTAACCCAGTTTGGTCTAACACACCTACTCTGGGGGCTACCAAGCCAGGGATGAAGTCCACTATCAGCATTATCAATTGAAAGCTAAACTCCCCGTTTACAGCTTATCACTTAATCACTACCCAATGACCCTTCTACCTAGATCCTCTCTAGATATGAGAAACCCTTCTCACTCCCAATCATCGCAATGATGTCTAGCAGTCAACACTCTGCCACTGCATCAACGACTCTTTACCTATACAACAATTCAACAAGGAAGACACACTTCCAAGACACAACTTAGAGTTACTTAAAAGCTTCCTCCAAGAACGATACTCCTCTTACATAATAGCTTCGAGGATCACACTAATAAACTGTCCAACTCACATGTCGAGTGGTACAGGAACCAACCCTAATAATAGAACTTTTCCATCTATGGTTAAGTTACACTTCTAGGTTACAATGCATCTATATATAACCTATTCCCAACTGGATTTGGGCCTTCAAAATCGCAGCTTAAAGCTGTTAAAAAATCTGCAACAGATCTTGCATACAAATAGGTCTTCAATCTTTAACTTCCTAAAATATCTCCATATTTAGAAAGTGTATATTTTTCAATATTCTTCTCAATTTCAAATATGAATCTTCAGACCTTTTAATTCAGCGCCACATAGAATTTGCATAGTATTCCCTGAATATTTTGCATCTGTTAAGACATAACAGAGTTTTTAACTCACTTCAGTTCTAGCGCGATGTCGAATGGACCTTCATGGGACATCTTAATACGACATGTTGTTCCAGATGTTGAAACCACTTCAACTCAACATGTTCCATTGCACAATAGGACTTCTTGCTCAACCTGTTCTTCTTTAGCAAGATAAAATATCATATCTAACATATTGCTGCTATTATTTGTTTTACAAAATTAATGCCAACCCTAAAAATTAAAGAACTAACATTCTCCCCCTTTGGCAAATTTTGGCTAAAACAAATATATAAACATTACAACTCAGATTACAGCAGCAATTACAACCCTATACTACTGTCAGTAGTCATCAGCAACTACTGAACCTAACAGTAACCATCAGTAGCTACTGTGTACAACAACCATGGAGAATCATCTTCTTGGGAAATCTTGAATGATGTTAGGACATCATGTTTGACAACTCTTTCCAGCATACTCTATGAGCACCATAACATCACCTCCGAGCACCACAGCACAACAACTTCAGACAACACATTAGGACCTAAGAAGTAGAAAGTTCTGAAGTCATTTGGTGCACATGAGGAAGAAGATATCTGACACTCCCCCTCAATACAACACATTTCTTTTTCCTTCCAGGACAGACCCAGAACAAATGTAGAAGACTCTTCCAGAAAAGAAATGTCTGTCTTGACATAAAAGACCAATGGTGGCATAAGAGATTTCTGCACACCTTATTTGATCAGACGCCCCTAGTTGACCTATGGCATAAGATGAAACTTAAGAAGTCCCAATCTACCAACCCAGGTAACTCAGAACACAAGTCACAACTGTGTTCATAACTCAGGACACAAGTCACAAAGACTCAACACCAACTTAAGGATAGGACACCCTCTTTGACATCTCTGAAACACATCTGGAACTGCAGACTCTAGACATAGCATCTGCGCAAACCATTTAGCAAACCCTTTCTCCCCCTTTTTAGCCAAAAATTGGCAAAGAAAGCCCTCACAGAACCAGACCCAAGTAGTGCTCACCCAAAAATGAACAAAATCCATAGGACTTATGAAACAAGAACACTCACTGGCTGAAGGAGAAAAGAATAACCCCTATAAATAGCTGACCAGTTACTTTGGAATTAACGAGCTTTGAATATGACAAAGTTCTTGGTCAAAGAAACGCTATTTTAGGTACTAAAAACTCCATCCAAATTCAATGTCTACCGTCCAAAATAGTCTTGACCGCCTTTATTGCTTCTTAATTGATTCTTACCATAAATTGTGCCAATAAAGTTCCATGCATAGTCAAAGACACGTGTTTCACCTTATCCTTACACCACCGTCCGGCTCAAGAAAAACATGTCCTGTACCATGTTCTGACATCTTATCAGATAATGTCTGCTTGCTCACAACATTATCAACCCAAGACTCCACAGAAAATTATACATTCCAAAACACAAGCACAATTTCTTTTCTGTTGGATTCTGAGACGACTTCTATCGATCAGCACAACTCACAATCCCTTCTAGATTCCTTCAGAATAGCAGAGAAAAATACATTCTCCCAGATACAACAATTTTGCTCTTCAGACTCCTCCTGCATAAGCACTAGCTTCACGCAGCTAGGATAACACACCAGCCTTATGAACACCCAACCACACTCAGTAGTACATGTCCCATCATGTTGTTTGACATCATTCTGCACAAACTTGGATAGAACACAAGCTTCACAAAAATCTGCACCCTTGCAGTAATAGACCATAGACAACAACCTTAACTCCCCCTGACATGAACAACTAATGCTCCTTATGAAGATGAACACTTGACACCAGATGATAGTACAATGATATTGCCACATACTCAACATTAAGAACTGCTACTTCTTGTATTTGTTGAGCATAATCTCACCATGTTTATTTCAGATACATGGTCTGCCAAGTCCAATATAAAAGCCCACTTGATTTGGAATTTCTCACATATTCCATAACAAATGTCTTTATATTACTTGCAACACAAGATAAGGACTGCCACTGCCTTTTACTTGTATTAGAAGAAACCTCCTTATCTTCAGCCATTCTGATCAGATCACACCACTGACAACAACCTTCTGTCCTTACATTTACAAGCACCTAATGAAGTCTTCATCATGAAAGTAGTCATGTATTGCCAGAACAAACTACTTAACATCAAGATCAGAAGCTGCCCATTCGAATCCACATTATGTCAGAACTGCCACTTCAGGCAATAATGCTGCTTCTTCCAATTCCACAAGCACAGTCCCAGACCTTCATCCAGGATACACAACAAACAATGATGTTGTAACATTATGTAGGACATCAACATAAGATAAAAGAACACACCTTCTGCATTTTATTCAGGTAATCACAACCACCTGATCACAACAGAGAGAAATAAACTCTCACACAATTCAAAAATCTGAATTGCATCCACACATCATATAACTACAAGCTCCCAACAAGGTCTTTACCATCAGTCACATACACATCTCCATCAGACTCATACCTAGCTCCCGACAAGGTATTTGTTATCCAAGAAAGATTCACAAACAAACAGCAGATAATGCTCACTTCTTTATTCACACACTTCTGACACAGTCAGCTGATAAGGCTACCTCAGGTTGTCATCTTCAAATATCAAGCTACTCAATCACAGCCACTAAGATAAAATAAATTCTTGAACCATAATATCCAGACTGCAGACTTGCATAATTCTCTAGACAATTACTTAGTCTCCCGTCAAAGTATTTACCCTTATGCATACCATCAACAATAGACAAATACTAAGTCTCCCGTCAAAGTATCTACTATTAGTCAGAATAAGATTACCTTCTCACACAAGGTATGACACTTTGTTTGACATCTTCTTCTGCACACGTCTGACAACTTCTGATTCTTCTTTATGACAAATTGTCATGACATTTATTCACAAGTTACTTTAACTTGGATCAGTGGCTTGATATTGGACTTCTTTCTGCGCAAAACAACCTTGGCAGAACAAGCAACAACCACCTGAATTGATGTTCCAACATCAATCTCAGTCACACATCTTCATAGAGCTTTTCTAAAGATATCATCTATAGTAAAACTCTAGCAGGGGAACACACGAGGATCAACCATCAGTAGCTGATCAACCTTCCAGGTCATATCACAAACACATTCAGCAGCAGGAACATCTCAAGAGTCTTTTCCTTAAATCACAGCATCTTGTCTGACTTTGAGATGTTGGATGTCATCAACATTCCACAACCAATCTGCCTCTTCTAATCCTTCAGCCAAACTCATCCCAGACAATTTGGATGATACTCCAAGCACATAGTCACCAATCAACCCTACCGGTTGATTCAACTCCACAGTGCTTAACCCTTGAAAGTTCTCCACTACACCAGAACAAGCGTTCCATGCTCTCATAGACTTGATAAATGTCATCAAGTTTGAGTAACCAACCTCCATCCTGAATCAGAGAAACATCATCCAGACAGCTTGAGAAAATAAATTCTTAATACAATGATGTCAAGACATGTCTTCAAGGTCTTCCAAACATCAGGTACTCTCCCTCAGAATCTGCCAAGAGCACTTCAGAGAATCATACATTCTCCCCTTTAATAGTAACACAGACTGTGATTAGATCATATCAATCCTTAAGCACACACAGTCAATACTTATCTAGCTTCACAAGATCATTCAGATAATGCTTCCAGAGAAAAAACATGACTTTTTGATCTTTGACCTTCATGTCCAAGAAGTCTGCTAGAGATAATACTTCTTGAATATCAGGTTCTTCACTCCTGCAGCAAGGACCAGAAATAAACTGACCTCAGGAGTAAATAACATGTTGATCACACCATGACCAACTCACACATCTAAGATAAGTTCCAGGGCCAGAAACTTCTTAGACATACCACCCAGATGCCTCCTCTTCCAGATCAGGAGTAGGTTCTAAACCCATGTGATCAAACCACATTAGTTTAGCACCCAGAGCATCTGCTATGCCATTCCTTTAGACAACAGAATTCTGCACAATTCTGACGTGATGTTCTAACACAAGATAGGACATTATTCCAAGGAACACATCAAGAGATCAAAGACTGGAGATTAGCCTTTTAGGAATAGAAGCAAAAGTAAATTACTTCTCACTATCTTCAGATCTCTTCCTTACAACTTCACTTATCAATGCCTTTATGAGTGGAATTGAACAATAATCTTCAAGTATCGTTGACAAAGTAAGTTAAAGCAGTCTTGCATATATCCCATCACCATAGGATATACATTCAGAGAAGAACAACCTTCTCAGTTACAACCTCAGGAGTTTTCAGATAGATACGCAGCGAATCAAAACACAAACTCCTCAAAACCTTTAGGTGTCACATATCAGCCCTAGCATCATAATCCAGGTGACACCACAACACCACAGGTTTGAAAATAAATCAAACCTAACATAACCACAACATAACAGCTTTTCAACCAAAACTCCAAGCCTTCAGCACATGCCACTTCCTGTCACGAACAGTCCATCCTCCACTTCTAGGGACCATTCTCACAACTATATGAACTTCTCCAAGTCCAAACAACTTTTCAGAAGAAAGATTCTACCTTGAACATGATCCAGAAAGTGTCTTCCCTCGGATCTCATCCAGATACAGAACAGAATGACCTGCTCTGATACCAATTGAAATTTTGGTACATGTGCAGAATTCAGATGTCCTATAACATGTCATTCGACATCTGGTCTAACATGAACACACATGGCAAGGTATATAACAATAAGCACGGTACTGAAAAGATAAAAACAAAGCACACAGAATTGTTAACCCAGTTTAGTTTAACACACCTACTCTGGGGGCTACCAAGCCAGGGACGAAGTCCACTATCAGCAGTATCAATTGAAAGCTAAACTCCCCGTTTACAGCTTATCACTTAATCACTACCCAATGACCCTTCTACCTAGATCCTCTCTAGATATGAGAAACCCTTCTCACTCCCAATCATCGCAATGATGTCTAGCAGTCAACACTCCGCCACTGCATCAACGGCTCTTTACCTATACAACAATTCAACAAGGAAGACACACTTCCAAGACACAACTTAGAGTTACTTAAAAGCTTCCTCCAAGAACGATACTCCTCTTACGTAACAGCTTCGAGGATCACACTAACAAACTGTCAAACTCACATGTCGAGTGGTACAAGAACCAACCCTAATAATAGAACTTTTCCATCTTTGGTTAAGTTACACTTCTAGGTTACAATGCATCTATATATAACCTATTCCCAACTGGATTTGGGCCTTCAAAATTGCAGCTTAAAGCTGTTAAAAAATCAGCAACAGATCTTGCATACAAATAGGTCTTCAATCTTTAACTTCCTAAAATATCTCCATATTTAGAAAGTGTATATTTTTCAATATTCTTCTCAATTTCAAATATGAATCTTCAGACCTTTTAATTCAGCGCCACATAGAATTTGCATAGTATTCCATGAATATTCTGCATCTGTTAAGACATAACAGAATCTTTAATTCACTTCAGTTCTGGCGCGATGTCGAATGGACCTTCATGGGACATCTTAATATGACATGTTGTTCCATATGTTGAAACCACTTCAACTCAACATGTTCCATTGCACAATAGGACTTCTTGCTTAACCTGTTCTTCTTTAGCAAGATAAAATATCCTATCTAACATATTGCTGCTATTATTTGTTTTACAAAATTAATGCCAACCCTAAAAATTAAAGAACTAACATATGATTTTAGTGGGAAATTGTGGACATACCTAATCAAGAAGAAAAGTGATGTGATTGATGTATTTGACAAGTTCAAAGGTATGGTGGAGAGAAAAAGTGGCCACAAGATCAAGACTTTGAGGACTGATGGTGGTGGAGAATATGTGTCAAAAGACTTCGATGCATTATGTGAAATAGAAGGGATTATGCATGAGGTGGCGCCTCCCTACACTCCATAAAAAATGGTACTGCTGAAAGGAGGAACATAACCATCATGAATATGGTAAGAAGTATTTTGAAAGGTAAGCATTTGTCAAATGAGTTATAGGGTGAAGCTGTGTCGACTGCAACATATATCTTGAACAAATGTTCAATCAAGAAGCTAGAAGGTATCACACCTAAAGAATGTTGGTCTGGTGTCAAGCCTAGCTTAAGTCATCTGAAAGTGTTTCGATCCATAACACATAGGCATGTGCCTAATCAGTTGAGAAGGAAACTTGATAACAAAATGAGCCAGATGATCTTAATAGGATATCACTCGACTGGTGGATAGAAACTGTTTGATCCCTTGAACAAGCAATTTGTAATCAACACATATGTGAACATAGATGAGCTGAAGGAGTGGGATTGGAATGATAATGTCAAGAAGGATTCAATGAGAATTATATGTGATGAACCAACTAGTGAAGCTGATAGTGGAATTTGACCAGAGGGACGTGGAGTTCAAGCAGACCCAAGCAGACCTCTAAGGATAAGAAATATGTCTGCAAGGCTACAGGATTGTGTGATCACATCATATGATGTGGTAACGATAAAGGTGAGTTGGAACACTATGATTTCTATGACGATACTGAGCCAATCAATGAGATTAAGGCATTGAAGGGTTCGAAGTGGATGCAAGCCATGATGGAGGAACTGAAGTCCATAGAAGTAAAGAAAACCTGGTCACTAGTCGAATTGCCATAAGGTAAGGAGAAAATTGATGTAAAATGGGTTTACAAAGTGAAGCTAAATCCAAATGGAGAAGTAACTAGACACAAAGTAAGACTTGGAGCCAAAGGATTTCTTCAGAGAGAAGGAATCGACTTTGATGAAGTTTTTGCACCAGTTGCTAGGATCGAAACAATCAAGTTAGTTGTTGGCCTAGAAAACATAAAAAATTGGTATATGTGTTAGATGGATATGAAATGTGGATGTCTGAACGATCCCTTAGATGAAGAAGTTAATGTAACACAATGAATTGGTTTTGTGAAGCAAGGCCACGAAAGCAAGGTATACAGGTTGCATAAAGCCCAGTATGAACTCAAACAAGCTCCAAGAGCTTGGAATAAGAAGATTGATGGATTTATAAGAGATAAATAGTTTATAAAGTGCATAACTGAGCATGAAGTATATGTTAGGAAAAGCATGATTGAACTATTATACTATGTCTCTATGTCGATGACCTGTTGATAATATGTAGTTGTAAGAAGGATTGAGGATTTCAAAAGCGACCTATCAAGGAACTCAAAATGTCTTATCTGAGCAATACTTCATATTTCCTTGGCATCAAATTCTACAAGAGTAATAGAGGATTGATGATGCACCAAATAAGATATACAAGTGTGATATTCAAAAAAATTGAGATGGGGGAATACAATGCAACTTCGACACCAGTTAAAACAAGATTGCAGCTGACAAAGGATCCAGACGAAGATAAAGTCGAACCAACTCAGTATAGAAGACTCACTGGATCATTAAGATACATCTGTCACACAAGGCCAGTTCTAGCATACTATGTAGGTATGGTGAGTATATTCATGCAAAGGCCAAAGGTATCACACCTTGCTGCCACAAAGAGGATACTTAGGTATCTCAAAGGAACTATCGACTATGGCATTTTGTTTGTTGCAGCAAATGAAGGAAAGAAATGCAAACTAGTGGAATACACCTACTCGAATTGGCGTGGTGATGCTAAGGATAGAAAATCCACAGCTGGTTATGTGTTTATGCTAGGTGGTGCACCAGTTGCTTGGAGCTCAAGAAATGAGCCAGTTGTAGTGTTGTCATCATGGGTGGCTGAGTACATAGCTACCTCTCTTTGTGCATGTTAAGCAACATGGATGGTGAATCTGATTGAAGAGATTGCAGGTGAAAATCATGGAGCATTGGTCATGAAAATCGACAACATATTTGTTATTAATTTGGCCAAGAATCCGATAACACTTGGAAGAAGCAAACACATTAAGATGAGATTCCATTATCATAGAGAACATGTATCAAAATGGAAAGATGAACTTGGAACACTCTAGAATTGAGAATTATATTGTAGATATCATGACAAAGGCTATGCAGATGGATTTGTTCAAGAGATTGACAAGTATGATGAATGTAGATAGCTTAGACACAATGAATTAGGTGGTGTGTTAAATGTGTAATTCTTTGTGTTAAGCATGTTTGCAAAGTATAGGATTTGACTAGGTCGAAGTCGAATATGTTCTATAGAGTAGTAGTTGAATTTGCATGTATTTGACAGATGATCGAATACAACTTATAGGAGAAGGAGGTGCACATATTCAACATATAGTCGAATACAGTTAGTCAAAGTAGGAGTAGACAGTATTCAACAGAGTTAAATAACAACTTGTTGAAGTTAGTTAGTCAGTTTGAGATTGCTTGATATTTAAGTAATCTCATTATAAATAGAGAGGTGCCATACATTTGTAATTGTACAATTTCATTTAGGGCCCGTTTGTTTTGGCTTTTTTAAAAAATGATTTTTATAGTGTAACATAATTTTGTGCAAAAATAAAATTACAAAGAAACTTTTCATAAAAACTTCAAATGAAAATTTGGTTTGAATAGTTATTCTTAAAATGTTATTTTAGGTATTTCATCATTTTATCGAAAAAAATTTTGGATATCAAAATTTTAAAAAATCACTTAATTTTGAAGCTATTTCAAATAGCTTTTCATAAAAATCATTTTTGAAATACAACTTTTTGAAAAAATTGTGATTTTGACTATGTTTTGATCTTCAATAATGTATATTTATGTTATAGAATGTCAAAGTTAGTCTTTTAATTTATAAAAAACAAAATTAAAAAAATTTGTAATATTTTAAAAAACATTTTTGTAGAATCCATTTTTAAAAATACAAAGAAAAAATCTGTTTTTTTAAAGATAAAACAAACTGGCCCATAATTTAATACATTCTTCTTCCTTTCTCTAAAAACCCTAATTTTCTCTTTCTCCTCTTTCACTCTAAAATTATCACCTCTCTTCAAATCTTTGTGAGGTGAAATCGTCTTGCAATCAAAGTGTAGATGAATCACTTGAGTCCAGAGTGAAAAACAAAAATCTTTATTCAATCGAAAAGCGGTTGAATTATATTTCTGCAAGATCGGTTCCAATAGTGTTGGATCCATGTTTATTAAAATAGTTTTAATAACTGATTGCTACATAGATTATAATTGATTATAGGCCTTATAATTGGTTAGGTTTAATAACTGATTGCTACATAGATAATAATAACTGAAACATGATTACCATTAATTGGTTAGTCATATAAGCTATAAATATAAATCTTAGACATGTTACAAATCAAATCTTTGAATGCAATAATATGTCTCATTTCTTTTCTAACAAATATTTTGATTCAAATTTTCTCTCGTATTAAATTATTTTTGATATGTTTTATACTATTTTTTTCTATTGTAAGACTTTTGAACTTCAATTTATATCAAAACTATGATGGAATATCTTTATAATCTTTTTTTATTCCTTAGATTTAGTTTATATGGCACATTTGTTGACCAGTCAACCACTAAGCTAGATGTTTTGTTTTAAAAATTAATGCCACCACTTTTATTTATAATATATTTGTTTTACAATATATAACCATCAGTAAAATTATCTATTAATTCTAAATAATTATTTAATATTTAATTATAAACTATTATTATATGGTCGTGTTCAGTGCCTTCTCAAAAAGTTTTCTAGGCTGACATTGGATGGTGTTGCTTCCATGAAGACTATCACAGTGAAGCTTCTCCCTCATAGCAAGCATAGCAACCCAGCTAGCTTCATCCTTTCTGTTGGAACTGGGTTTTAAGAAAGATGAATATTTGAGAGAAAGAAAAAGAAGGAGAAAGAGAGAAAAATAAGAGGAGATTAGGGTTTAGAAACTCTGTAAAAAGTTTATTATGAATCTGTTGTGTAAAATACAAATTACAATGCCCTTTATATAGGCAATCAAAGCCCAGGCCCAAAACAATCAATTCGACACAACCTAGCAAATCGACTGAACTCCTTATCAGCTATATTCGACTCTGTCGAATACAGCTGACCTACACAACACTACAACTATTCGACTAACTATATACAACTTCGACCAAAACCTATAAAACTCTTCGACTTCGACAAACTAACATGAATTACTTCTAACACACCACCTAATTCATGTTTTCGAGACTTCTCATCCCAATGCTCTTCTTTAACTCGTCGAATCTGACTTTCTTCAAACTTTTGGTAAGTATGTCAGCTAGTTGCACTTTAGTCTTGCAATATTCAAGATCCAGCTTCCCTCTGTTTACTTGATCCCTGAGAAAATGATACCTTCTTTCTATGTGTTTACTTCGACCATGACACATAGGATGATTGGAAAGATCAATAGCTGACTTGTTGTCTACAAACAGCTTCATCTTCCCAGGTTCTTTGATCTTGAGTTCTTCGAGCAACATATCTATACATGCTGCCTGACATGCTGCATATGATGCAGCTACATACTCAGCTTCACATGATGACAAAGCCACAATGCTTTGTTTTCTCGAACTCCAAGAGATTGGAGCTCCTTCGATCATGAAAATATATCCTGCAGTGCTTTTCTTCTCATCTTGATCTCCACTGAAATCTGAATCAGTATAACCATATACCTCCACATCTTTCGACTTGGACCTATTTCGACATGGCATCAGCACACCATGATCAATCGTACCCTTAATGTATCTCAGTACTCTCTTTACTGCAATAAGATGACATTCTTGGGGTTTCTCCATAAATCGACTTAATAATCTAACACTCTGACAAATGTCTGATCTTGTATTGCAAAGATACCTCAAGGATCCAATAATTTGTTTGTACAGTGTCGAACTTACAAACTCATCATCAGTTACCTTCTTCAACTTTGCTCCTGTTTCCAATGGAGTTGTTGCAGCTTTACAGTCAGTCATCTTGAACCTCTTCAAGATATCTTGGGCATACTTCTTTTGGTGCAGGAACACACCTTCAGCTGTGTCTTTGAATTCCATCCCTAAGAAATATGACAAATTCCCTAGGTCAGACATTTCGAACTCTTGCATTAGCTTCGACTTGACTTTTCTTATCTCAGATTCATTTGCACCTGTAATCAGCAAATCATCAACATACAGGCATAAAATGATTCGACTATCATTGTCAACATCATTTATGTAAACTCCATGCTCAGACACACACTTTGTAAACCCTGATTCGATTAGGAAACTATCTATTCTTTTGTTCCAAGCCCTTGGGGCTTGCTTCAATCCATAGAGAGCCTTCCTCAATCTGTACACCTTCGACTCATGCCCTTTAATCTCAAATCCTGGTGGTTGACTGACGTAAACTTCTTCCTCCAAAGGACCATTCAAAAATGCTGATTTTACATCCAACTGATGTATCTTCCATCCTCTATATGCTGCTGTCGAAACAACAATCCTGATTGTTTCCAACCTAGCCACTGGCGCATAGACTTCGTCGAAATCAATACCAGGTTTCTGCAGAAATCCTCTTGCCACTAGTCTTGCCTTATGCTTGGCAATTTCACCATTTAGCCTTCGTTTCAGCTTGTAAACCCATTTCACATCAATAGGCTTCTTGCTGGCTTTTTCGACAAGTTCCCAGGTATTGTTCTTCTCGATTGCCCTGAGTTCTTCCTTCATGGCTTCACACCAATTCGAATCATTCATGGCTTCATCCAAATTAATTGGTTCTGCTTCAGCCATCATCATTGCTTCTTCTATTAAGTCACCATTTGCATCGATTGCATTATCTGGAAATCTCTCATATCCAGCTTACCTTGTCGACTCAGCTCTTGTTCTAGTTGATCTTCTGACATTCTGCTCAGGAGGTTCTTCATTTCGACTTGTCGTGGCCTCAGTTTGTTGGTCTTCTTCAAACACTGTCGAAACTGTCTCTTCCATCTGTCGACCAGTATCCTGTCGAACTGACCCATGACTCCACTCCCAATTTTGTTTTTCATCTACCAGAACATCTCGACTGATCACAAATTTATCATCTTCTGGTGAATATAGTCTGTATGCACCAGTCGAATGATAACCTATGAGCACCATGGTTTGACTTCGATCATCTAGTTTTGTTCTCAATTGCTCAGGAACGTGCCTGAAACATATTGATCCAAAAACTCTAAGATGACTTACATTTGGCTTCTCACCTGTTCAAGCTTCATAAGGAGTCTTCTCGACTAACTTCTTCGTTGGACATCTATTCAGAATGTATACTGCTGTCGAAGCTGCTTCAGCCCAAAATCTCTTTGGCACCTCTTTAGCCTTCAACATACTTCTCGTCATGTTCAGTATACTTCTATTATTTCTCTTAGCTATCCCATTATGTTGAGGTGTATAGGGTGCAATAACCTCATGCTCTATACCTTCCTCTTCACAAAATCTAGCAAACTCTCGAGAGATATATTCACCACCACCATCAGTTCTCAGTTTCTTTAGCTTGCAGCCACTTTGCTTTTCGACAAGCAACTTAAACTTCTTGAACTTTGTGAATACTTCACTCTTACTTTCGATCACACAAATCCACATATATCTGGTGAATTCATCAATGAAAGTTAAGAAGTAACGCTTTCCACCATTCGACCTAACTTCAAAAGGTCCACATACGTCAGAATGAACAAGTTCCAACTTTCCTTTCGACTTAATTGGCGGATCATGTTTGAATGCTTTTCTTGCCTGTTTTGCTTTGCAGCATTCTTCACACACATGATTTGGTTCCTTCACCTGAGGTAAACCATAAACCATTTTCTTCTAATTCAGCATACCTAAACTCCTGAAGTTTAGATGCCCATATCTATGATGCCATAGCCAATTCTTTTCTTCTTCTGTAGTTGACGCAAGACATTCATGATTAATCATGTTAATCTGAACTTTAAATGTCTTGTTATCAGCCAATGGTGCTTTCAATATCAACCTACCATCAGCATGATACACCTTCATTTGATTATTCTCCAGCTTCATATTATATCCTTTGGCAAGTAATTGACCTATACTTATCAAGTTACTTGTCATAGAAGGCACATACAACACATCAGTAATACTGGCTTTTCTACCATCTCCTCTCATTACAGATATGTTTCCTTTTCCACCTGATGTGATCTGTCTACCATCTGCAAACTTTATCACTTTCTTAACTGATTCATCAAGCTTCGTGAACCAGTTCTTATTACCAGTCATGTGGTTGCTGCAACCTGAATCAAGATACCACAAATTTGTGTCATCATCGTTCGACTGAGTGTCTGCCATTAGTAGCACACCTTCAGAAGCACTATCTTCTGCCTGTGGATACTGCGCTTTGTCACTTTCTTTTGCTCGTGCTTCCTTGTTCTTTCGACAGTCTCGAGCATAATGACCAAAACTTTGACAATTGTAACACTGCACGTCTTTCATATCAACTTTCTTCCCAGAATACTTGTTGCCCATGACTTTCTTTGAATCATCATGATTCTTTGAATTCTTGCTTGACTTCTCATCACTAGCAAGATTCCTTCCCTGCTTCACCCTCCCAGATTTCTTTGTGAATTTTGCTTGTAGTGCTTGGTCCGATACCTTTTCTCTTTCTGAACTTCTTTGCTTCAATCTCATCTCATGAGCTTCCAAAGAAGCCTGTAGCTCTTCAACCTTCATCTCAGCAAGATTCTTGGACTCTTCAATTGACACTACAATGTAATCAAAATTTGCAGTAAGAGATCTTAGTACCTTCTCAATCTTCTGCAAATCTGTGATTGTTTCTCCACAAGACTTCATCTGGTTCGTCAGCATCACCAATCTTGAAAAGAACTCCGAAACTGATTCATCTTCCTTCATTTGAATCATTTCGTATTGCTTTCTCAAGGTTTGCAGCTTCACCCTCTTCAATTTCTCATCACCTCCATACAAGTTCTTTAACTTGTCCCACGCTCCTTTTGCAGATTCCTCTTCAATAATTTTCTCAAACACATTCGGATCCACACACTGGTGAATCAAGAACAACGCTTTACCATCTTTCTTCCTTTGATCCTTGTACGCAGCTTTCTGTTCCTCAGTAGCATTTGCCCCCAATTCCGTTACACCATCATTCACGATTTCAACCACATCTTGAAATCTGAAGATAACCCTCATTTGCGCCACCCACCGTTGGTAGTTTTCCCCTTTGAAAACCGGTAGATTCGCTGGAAATTGTGTGGACGTTGTTGTTCCGTTTGCCATTAGATTCTCTCTGAATCGCAACCGGGCTCGTTGATACCAATTGTTGGAACTGGGTTCCAAGAAAGATGAATATTTGATAGAAAGAAGAAGAAGGAGAAAGAGAGAAAAATAAGAGGAGATTAGGGTTTAGAAACTCTGTAAAAAGTTTATTATGAAGCTGTTGTGTAAAATACAAATTACAATGCCCTTTATATAGGCTATCAAAGCTCAGGCCCAAAACAATCAATTTGACACAACCTAGCAAATCGACTGAACTCCTTATCAGCTATATTCGACTCTGTCGAATACAGCTGACCTACACAACACTACAACTATACGACTAACTATATACAACTTCGACCAAAATCTATAAAACCCTTCGACTTCGACAAACTAACATGAATTACTTCTAACACTTTCAAGTACTCCTATTTTCTTCACTTTGAAGATTTTGCATGTTTTCTTCACTTTGTTCGTGTAATGCAGCTGCCTACCTTATTCCTGATTGGATAAAGTAGTCAATATTTGGACATTAAATCTACCAAACAGCATGTGGTATTCATTTTCCTTGCCACTTTTAAAGCACATGATATAATTACATTTCCTTGTCCATAATTTGGAGAATGTGTTCTTGAATGTCAAGTTTACTATTTTAACTGTTCAACACCACCCTCAATAAGAGGCAACGTGAATTTCAAATTGTTTTCATTTTGACATGTTCATAAGAATTTCTTTGTACCTCCCTAAAGTATATTAGTCTCTCTTGTATTGCGTGCAGTGAACTGAATGCTCTGGCATGACATGTAACTGCAAGTTCTTTTTGTTCTTGTGGGTTTTATTGTACTTATTTTTCAAAGTTGAAGAATGGTAAAAATTCCAGTTGAACATGATGGAATGATGTTCCGGTAGAAGAATTCAAGTATGAACGATAATGTTAAATTCTTGTGGACATGGCTCTCTTACCCATTTGTAAGTGTTCATTTTTATAGATCGATTATAGGGTTAAATAGAAGAGATATATATTTTTTTAATGTAAGCGAGTTTCGGATTAATAATTTATAATTTATAGTATATGATATTTAACAATTTATATAATAATAGTTTATAATAAGTATTAGGTTTAATGGTAGTGCACTGTCAGTGTAAAAAAGTATTACACATATATCCAATCAAAATATTTTAAAGTGTCAAATCATATAAGTAATTTAAGATTTATAAGCTGACTTGGCGGAATACATGATTGTCATTGGTTGACAGTGTAAAAATAATTTACATAGTCATTGCACCATCTATTTTCTCATAAGTATTTACATGATATTCAATAGTTTATATGATAATAGTTTATAATTAAATATTAAATAATTATTTAAGGTTAATAGATAGTTTTATTAATGGTTATACATTGTAAAAGAAATATGCTATAAATAAAAGTGGTGGTATAAAATTTTTAAAACAAAACATTTAACCTAGTGGTTGGATGTTGGTCCTTCATGTGAAGGATGTGGGTTCAATTTCCACCTATGCCAACTTTTTAAGTATTTGTATGTTTTTTTTATCTAAATAAATAAATAAATAAATTTTAAAAAATTAAAATTAAATAAAATTTTAAAAAAATTAAATAAAAGCCACATAAAATATAAAAATTAAATATAATGGCAATTGAACTACCACGTCAATAAATGTCAAGATTTTGTGTTGACCGATCAATTAAAAGAAAAGAATCCAAAAAACAAATACAGAAAATAAACCGAAATTCCTTAACATTTAGTATATTTTTAGATGTTAATGTGATAAAAGTTTTGTTTTTTTTTTTTAATTTTCAATAAGCAAATTTGATTGAAAGGGAGTACAAAAAGTGCTCAAACGAGATACAAAATTAACGAAATATAACAACATTTTACTTTTCAAACCTATAACAATCCAATTTCAAGAGAAGAGTTTAATGAAGTAAGAAGTTTCTTCAATATCCACTACTACAAAACGCGTAAACAACAACGCCATGGTCACCACGTTTATTCCCTACACCGTTGTGACATCTCTAAACTAAGGCGCTATCATAATATTATTGTTTTTTAATTAAAAATTGTTTTTATATAACAACGGTTAAGGAGCCAACCGTTGTGATAACTTCAAGCTTTCATGGGTTCGAACCTCAGGGCTCTCATATATGTTATTCCTTTAATGTTAAGTGACGCCTTTTCTTTTTTAATTATTTTTAAATAAAAAACTTAAAAGTTTATGACGACGGTTCAAGAGTTTCACCATTGTTAAGTTGCGCCTTTTCATTTTTATTAATTTTTAAATAAAAAACTTAAAAGTTTAATACGACGGTTGAAGAGCCAACCGTTGTTAACTCACGCCTTTTCATTTTTAATTATTTTTAAATAAAAAACTGTAAAGTTTATGACTAAGGTTGATGATTACAACCGTTGTGATATATTTTGTTTTTTATTTAAAATTTTTAATTGTTAATACTCTGGCGTTTTTTATGAAATTTCACCATGAAAGTAAAATATCACTACGGTTGCATGTATTGGCCGTTGTGGTAGCGTGATAATATTATACACTTTTAGTTAGCATGTCTCTTCAGTATCCTTTTTTCCATTGCAAATAGAAACTAGACGAAACAATACACGATTTCAACCCAAACCCTAACGTTCAATACTGTGAAACATTACACGATTTCATCTAAAACACAATCGTTCATACTTCACTGTGTATTTGCCATTGTCGTCATCATCATCAACCAAGTAGACAAGACCATCACGATCAACCAAGTTGTTACCGTCTAGAAGGAAAACAACAACAACAACAACAACGTCGTCACCACAAGGAAGAAAGACAACACCATCACCAACACCAACATCATTTACTTAGTCATCACGTTTAGGGTACGTAAAATATTTTTCCCCATGCATCTACAGTAAACTTCATTTGTCATTGTTGTGGTTGTTGTTGTTTTATTTTGTGGTTGATGTTTATGTTCTTGTTGTTCATGTTGTTGTTGTTTTTGAACTTAGATGTCGACCTTGTTGAGTTCTTCATCAGAAACCAGCGAAGAAACTCAAACAAATGAGAGGTTAGCCAATGATACTCAAACAACTGAAAGTCAAACGAAAAGATCACAAAGAGGTGTCACAATGATGCCCCAATTCACATAAGTCCAGAACTCATAAGGTGAAAAAATTCCTATCCAGTTTGATTCGTTTTATAGAGTAGTGGATTGTCAATATTATTCTACTTTTAAGAGTTATGTTTCGTTTCTTGCACGTAGCAAGGTCAGTATATTGATTGATGATTGGAAACAAGTTGATAATAAGGTCAAAGAAAGCATATGGACTGACGTTAAGGTATTACATACTATAATTTTCATATATCGCCGACATCAATATCTATAATTTCTAATACATATTTATATATTGATTTAAATGTAGTTGAATTTTGAGTTTACCAATGACTCAAATTTGAAAAAAAAAATGGATATCATATGCTGGTACTCGTTGGAGGGGATTTAAGGCACAACTCACGACTGACTACATTAGGAGGCCTAAGAGCAGTCTTGCTCATCCGTGGATTCGATATAGTTTTATATCGAAGAAGCAATGGAAAAGGTTTGCAAAGATACGTCGTTCTGAAGAATTCAAGATTAGTATTATTCTCATGTAACCAATAATGTTATGTTAATGAGTTATAGATACTAATCATATATTTTTTCACTATGTTCAGAATAGGTTAAAAGCGAAGTCAGAATACTCAATAAGGCTAATAACATGTACCCCTATAGATTGTCTCGTGGGGGTTATATGAATCTTGATAGAAATATCATGCTTGAAAGACAATAAAAAACAGGAGATGATCGCATCCCATCTCCACCTTCAAGACATGAGAAATGGAATAAGGCTCGATTAAGACCAGATGGAGAGTACACCTCTGAGGCGTCAAGAGTAGTTGCCGAAAAAATTGTAAGTATGGTTTGTGGTGCTTATGTTATTTTTTATTTAAATGCGTTGGTAACAATATATGTAAGTTTCTCATGTTGTGTAGGATAAGGTGGTTGAGGCAGCCCGTGAAGGCACATTTATTCCGCAAGCACGACATGACATATTAGTAGAAGCTATCGGAACAGATAAGCATGGTAGGCGTGTCCGTGCTGTTGGAGAAGGTGTTGGCTTGAGGTCATTCTTTGGGTCTCAAAGAAAAAGTACAGAAAGCCCAAAAATTATTGCACAAAGACAAAAGATTGAAAATTTTGAGAAGCAATTAGAAGAACAACAGAGAATGTTAGAAGAGGAGAAGGAAAAAAGGGAGAAAGATATGGAAAGGTTTCAAGAGTTATATTCGGTATGTACTTTACTTGAGATGTTAGTGTTTTATCGGAAATGTATGATATATATTGTGCTTGTTTTTGTTTTATGTTTTAATTGAATATTACTCCCTCCGGTCCTTTTTATAAGAAAAACTTCACTTTTTAGATTCATTAAATAATTAATGTATCTAGTCTGCATTATAGACCAGATACATTAATTATTTAATGAATCTAAAAAAGTGAAATGTTCCTTATAAAAAGGACTGGAGGTAGTATGATGTAGAGATTAAGTGAAAACTTTGAACAACGGGCAAATGAAGATCACTGTAATGTTGATGGTGATGATGATAATTGAACTCTTAGTAGAAGTGCTGTATGTCATGCTTCTACAAAAGGAACTAAATGTTTAGCCCATCCCCTCTTGCGGGTAACCGCAATGATATAATGGACCCTAATCCAAATGAAATCACAATGTTATACTTGAAAGTTGTGGTGATAAATGAAACGCAACATCTCCTGCTAGAACATTGTCCATGTTTGGATTTATTCTATTATAGTCCTGAAGATGTAAGGGATTTTCTTGGTGGGTATAAGTGGCTGGACATCGGGATATTGCAAGTTTGGTGCACGTAAGTATATATAGTTGAATATACATGTCATTATAGAACATTATCATTTATAGAACATCACCCCTAATTTATTCATTTTCTTTAACCATTTAGGTACACTCATCGTCTTTATATAGAGTTGAATAAATTGAGTACTTACGGAATCTTGGATTCACTTTTTATTCGTTGGGCTTTTAATGAACCAAAAGATATCCGAGAGTACTTGAGAACACGGTTAAATAAGGGAGGAAAAGAATGTTACTTAGCACCATTCCTCTCTTCGTAAGTATTTTTGGAGTTTATGTTTATGTATTCTATATTTAGTTTTGTTTTAGCAAATACCATTAACCTATATATACTCTTGTTTATTCAGTAGTCATTGGTAATTAATCATCATATCATTTAGGACGAATACGATAACTTTTATGTGTTCCATGCATGATCCACTGGAAACCAAAATGAAAGATATGATTAATTCGTAAGTGTATGCTTAATTCATTTTCTTTTACATTGTAATTAGTTTATCATGTAATATGTTTAATTCAAATTCAATGTACAGTGTTGTGGAGCAAGTGAATATGATGAACAATGTTATAAGAAAGCTTAAATGGATATGTCCTAAAGTAAGCGGCACGATTATGTTTCTTTCATTTACATTCATGTGTGGTTGTATTCATGTGATTTTTGCTTAAATTTGTAGATAAGGAAACAACCCGGGAATTACGAGTGTGGTTATTATGTCATGAAACACATGTTAAACATTGTCCTTGCCGACATTGTTGATTCATGGGATAAGGTATACATGTCATAAAATGTTTACATATATTAATATATAAGTTGACTATTGAATTATTATCATACATGTTATTGCCTCTTTCTAATGTAGATGTTTAACGATGAAACCTCATTCCCCGTTGAGGACTTCGTAGATCTTCGTAAACGTTGGGCATATATCTACAATGTTCTTAAAGGTCCTGCTGATTGATGATGTCAATAACACATTTCTGTAGAGATGATGTGAATAACACTTTTCTGTATTGATGACATGAATACAGTGTTTGATGTAAATATGGTTATAATAGTTACAATACTTACAAAATGTATACCTTATCTGTTAGCTGTATTGTATGGTTATAATAGTTACAATACTTACAAATGAACAATGTTAGCTTATCTGTTATGGTTAAAATGGTTACAGGTTAAAAAAATAGGATGAATTTGAATTGCTGAGAAATGCATATTTAAAACATAGGAAGTATTTTATGCTCTTTATGCATGTATACCTTATGTGTTATGGTTAAAATGGTTATAGGTTCAATAATGAGATGGATTTGAATTGCTGAGAAATGCATGTTTAAAACATAGAAAATTTTGACAGCGGTTATAAAACCTAGTCGTGGTTGTATATTTGTGTCTGCAGAATATATAACGACGGGTATAAAATATAGCCGTCATAATATCTCGCGCGCTGCACAGAAAAAAATAAATATCAAAATGGTGCAGCTGGGAATCGAACCTAGGAGCATTATATTTATCACAACGGTGTGTTTTAATAACCGTTGTGATAGGGCGCGCTGTTTCTAGATTATTACAACGGTTAATGGGTCGTGATTATAAGTATCAATTTACAACGACACTCTACATAACAATGCCTGCGCCAGTGTTATTATATACCTTTCCCAACCATTGTTAATTGGTATTTACGTAGTAGTGATCCTTACTAACAAGATTGTTGTTGAAGATGACGTTGTTTCTCCGGTTCCACAAACACCAACAAGATGACTATTACGGTGAGAATGGAATAACAAGCTATTAATTAACTTGCATCACAAAACTTTGAAATTCACCACTGAGCTTTGATTTATCCAAAGGAAATGGTAAAGATCGAAAGAAAAACCTTTTGCGCCATGTGAAGACACAACTAAGAGATCAGGGGTTGGGGGTTGGTTATACTAAGGGAAGGTATTAGCACCTTAAGCATCTGTAGTACTCTACAGGAACCTCTTGTTTATGTTTGTGTTATGTTATGTTTGCTTGCTAAGAAAAATCTGTTAAAGTTAGGGTGAAGACCTAAAATACTAAAGGTAAAGACCTAGGGGGTATATACTAAGTATGCTCGCCACGACGTCGCATCTTGTGCCTACGTATCCTGACTAAAGAATCAGAGCAACCGTAGTTCACCTAACTAAGGGTGAGGAACCATTGACTATGGCAAAAGTTCCAAGGGGAATGAGTATGAGCTCATATAGAGTTTAAGAAACTCTCGAATTCTAAGTTGTAAGAGTAAGTGAATACTCATGATGAAGAGAATCACATAAAGTTGAAGAACTCTAACTTAATTCTAAGTTTGAAGGCAAATGGCTCTAAGGAAGCCAAAGGGGAAGGAACATCATAATGATGATGCTCACATAGAGTTGAAGAACTCTAAGTGAAACCTAAGTTGTGAGGTAAGTGGCTCTAAGGAGGCCAAAGAGGGAAGTGAGCAACTATGAGGATAGTGCTCACAAGAAGGGAACCTAATGAGGTTAAAGGGGGGAGAGGCTCTAGGAAGGCCAAGGGTGAATCCTTATGAGGATAGGGAATATCTCTAAGGAGGCCAAGATGGTAATGAGCTATCTATGACTTAAAAGTCAATAGAGAATCTTTCCTTTGGAAGGAAGGGGAATAATGAGGTTTAAGGAGGAGAAGCTAAAGAGCTTGCCTCACTTGGGGAAGACTTAATGAAGCTCTCAAGATAAACAAATATCATAAACAAGATAAAAACATGAGCATGGTAATGACGAAAACACTTCATGGGAAGTACATGTGGAAATGTTTAGCAAACATAAGTGGTATAGGTAAAGCAAAAGAATGTGACAACACTTTCAAGTTCATGTAATCAGAAACGACAATCCAAGGCATATGAGCACTTAAAGATGGTTCCAGACATGGGAATCAAATTTCAAGATATAAACATGTCACATATTTGATCAAACAAACTCAAGTTACAAAGCAAATGATCTAAAGAGATCTCATGGTATTTTCAAAGGGTATTTTCATGTAAAAACACATTTAACATCAAGGAAATAAGGTGAAACACAAAACATATAATGTTATAACATCATACAAGTTTCAAGGTAACATGCTTTAGGTCCCATTTGATCAATATAAACAAGGAAACATGGCAAAGAAAACAAGAGGAATCAAGATGTTCTTATGAAAACCCTAAAAAAGCCTTTCACTTCCAACATTAATGAATGTTTCAAAAATAATTATTTTTACCAATTTCTTTCCATAATCAGAAAATAGACATGTTAAGGAACATTTTACAAAAAGAATGGATCAAAAATAGTGAAAAATGAGCAAGTTATGAAAGTTTAAAAACAAGGTATAAACCATAAAAGGAAATGGAACAAGTGATAAAAAATAAGGGAAATGTCCCACATGGGACTTGAACTCACGCCATGGGGCTTAGAGCTCAAAAGCCTTGCCAACTGAACCAAAGGCGTGTTTGAACAAAGGATACAAACATACAATAATATAACAAGGTGAGTGTTTTAGGTTGGAAAAAAATAAAAAGGAAAATGTCTGGGGCGAGGGGGATTCGAACCCCAGACCCTTCGCTTGCCAATGCCTATAACCTCCTCCAAGGACCAGCGGTGCTACGCTCTCATCCAAACATAATACAACTCAAATCATTTTTATTTTAAATCAACCCTTAAACGGCCACCTCGGTGCCACATGGGACTGACTGGGGACCACCACTTCTTCTTTGTTCTCATTATCCTCTCTCTCGAACCCTAAACATGTAACCATGGCCAAAATTTCCAGCCCACAGATCTCTCTCATTTCTCCACCAAATCAAGTGAAACAAAAACCAAAGTTGGAGTAAAAACTCCCAGGATTCTAAATATGTTCTTAGTTTCCATTAACAACCATTGTATGATTCAAAAATCAACACATAACAGTGCAACATCATAAGATTTCAAAAAGTTATATCATGCAATATATCAAACAAACATGGCAAACTTTGATTCAGAAACACAAAGTAATAAACACACTACATTTTAACATTCAAAACAACAACAATATCATGCATGAATATGTGAGTTTCAGATATAGAAACCCTACGTCTTGGAGAAAGTCCAAGGCCTCTTCTATAGCACTTGTAAATAAGAAACACCACTTTTTAGGAACTGGTTGGACCTTGGAGAGAAGTTGCAGATGCTTAGAAGCTTTGGAAAATGCTTGGAATATAGAACCCGATCCTTTATGAAAACTGAAGTTCTAAAATGGCAGGTGATGATGGAAGTGTTACAGTTAGGGTTTGAGTGTTTGGAGCTTCTCTATATGGTGTTTAGAGAAGATTTGTGGAGTTAGAGAGAAAGTGCACGAGTAAAACTTGTGTTTGGGGAGTTCTTGCATATTTACAAGAAATTGTGAATGAGATGGTAGAGTGAGAAATCAGCCTCTTTGTGGGGTGATTCTGGTGTATTTTGGAGAGTAGATTGAGTGTCTATTTATAGGAAATGTTGAGGGTTCAAAGCATGGTCAGAAATGGAAAGTTGCCAACTTTGCCCTTTGGAGAAGTTTCCTTCGTGTGAGCTGGCTTGGCTGATTCAAGGGTCTTCAAAGCCCTAGCCATAGGCTCTGTTCCAATGTGGACTGATTGGATTAGGTCAGAACCCAAGTTACAAGGAGAAAAAGAAGTTGCCATGCCTTGTGTTGAAGAAGCTACCATGCCTTGTGTTGAAAAGTTTCTCTTTCCACTTGATCCACTTGCCTTGCCTCGCATAAACTATGCTATTTTAATATGCAACTTGATAAAATCGTGGCAGAGGTCCTGAACCAAGCCAATTTGGCTCTAAACATCAGAAGAGTGAAATTCTTGGTGATTAGAAGTGTAATGCATCATTTTGCATAGGTTGGTTACTTAAAACTCAAAAAATAGACCTCAAACTTCTTTCAATCGAATCTCTCAGCTCACTCAATGGATTGAGGAGTTCTTATACTTTTTTGAAAGCCCCAAATGTCCTCTAAAACTTTCATGTTCAATTCAAATTCTGAATCACAAGGGATCTTAGTGAAAAGTGGAGGTGAAATCAGCTGGTTTTTAAGGCAAAAAGTAGTGAAATTTCACTAAGTCCTTAAGTGTTTTGAACTTCCAAGCCTTGTAACTTAAAAACCAAGCCTTAACTTGAGAATGGTCCTCTAATATGTTTCGAAGTTCATGATGAGAGCTTCAATTTGAGCTTTGAGTCACCAAATTTGGATGTGTGGTTTGGAAGTTATGACTTTTCCAATTTTGCACAAGAAGTGAATTCTTCCTTACTTAGAAAATTTTAAGAACAAAACCTTGCCCTTCTTGCAAGAAATCTTTTAAATGGTGGTCTCTCATGCTCTTAATCAAGGATTGAACATGCTAAGGTAGAATGTGACTTGAAGACTTAATTTTGGGTCAATGATATTAAAATTAGAGGCTTGACTTTGTCAGTCAAAACCCTAATTTCCTCAGGAATTCCAACTGAATGATCTTTGAGGATCTTGCTTCTTCAATCTCTTTCAAGGTCCATAGATGGCCTTTAAGGATGTTTATGAACATATAGAACCATGTCTCAAAGTTTGGGGAACATGCCTTGGTCAAAACCAAAGGCAATGGCTAGCCTTGACAAAACCCTAGTTTACGGTATGGTGATCTTGTGGCTCAAGGTACTTGTAATAGGAATCAAACACACTTGATTTCTTCTGGAGTAGGATCTTTTGGATGTAGGTAAGATCAATTGGTTGATGAACCAATCAAACCTTTATTGATCATGACAAACCTCTTCAGTGATTCTTCAGGTTAAAATCCTAATTCCTCAACTTTAGTCTGATAGTCCCTTGTTGACTTGATTTGATCCCAAGCCTTGAGATCCCAAACTGGTGAACACTTGTGATGATTGTATGAAACTAGAGAATGCCTTAAGAGACTTTGAATCCTGTGAGAGCCTGGCTTAGGAGACCTTGCCCTCTTTCTGGTGAAAAACCTTATTTTCAAACAAAAGAAACAAACTTGCAAGATGAAATGGTTAGTCAACAATGTATAAATGATTGATCCCTAAATGTAAGTGCAAGATGTTTTGACATCTAAAGGGTAAAATTTGGGGTATAACAGTTTCCCCTATTTGAATAGCTTTACCAGATGGCACGAGGAATGGAAATCCTCGGGGTATCAAGGAAAGGTATTTAAATATAGCAAACCGAAAATTTTGCCCTTAGATGGAATGTAGATGCTAAGGACAAGCAGCAGACATGCAAATGCTGACATGCCATGAACTTATAATATGATGATATGTGCCATGATAGTGCAAAGATGCAGACAAACAAGACACCAGAGACAAAAAGCAAACTACCACATGTGAGTTTTACTGGGGAGGGATGAAGGTTAATATCCACAGGGAACTTCCATTGGGGAGACTAACTGATCAACAAAAGAGACTCACTGGGGAGACTCTGAGGAAACATTGGGGATAGAAAAAGATAAAGGGGGGAAAATCCCACAGGTCCTCACTGGAGATAGGAGCCAGGGAGGTGTTCTCCACTGGGAAAGATCCAGGGAGATGGACGACAGGTTCATAGGTGACCGGACGACCCTGGGGAAATAAAACACATTCTTACTGGGCATGAAACCAGAAAGAAGACATGATCTCCACTGGGGATCAACTTGAAATAAGAGAATAGACATTCTACAAAGATTTTCTGGGGATTTCTTATGTTGAAGAGTTCAAACGGGATCTTCAAGAAAAGCCAGAAAAGACAGACACAAACACAAGCTTTGCGTGCGCTAAATGATGAAAATCACAAGGACCTTTAAAGAAGTATCGATAATGATCGAACCTCTGCTGGGAACAAGATTAAAATGCCAATAATGATTGGAATTAGAAACAAAAGGTCATTGAGTACCAATATGATTTGGATGGGATACCAATTTGCGTTGGTTTGCCAGTAAGGACTGGACTTTAGGATGCCAATATGAGTTGGGCCTAGATCGAGGTTCACAGTTGACCTGATGTTTTGGTTCATAGCTGACCAAGGTTCACAGTTGACCTGAAACAAACAATGCCAACAATTACTGGACTTTGGGTTCATATTTGACCTGGTTTTAGGTTCATATTTGACCTGGTTTTCAAATTTTAGGTTCACATTTGACCTGGATTGAAACAATTCCAGCAATCACTGGACTTTAGGTTCATATCTAACCTGGTTTTCAAACTTCGGGTTCACATTTGACCTGAGTTTAGGTTCACATTTGACCTGATGTTTAGGTTCACAGTTGACCTGAAACAAACAATGCCAGCAATTACTGGACTTCAGGTTCATATCTGACACGGGTTTAAGCTTCGGGTTTCCATTTGACCTGAGTTTAGGTTCATATTTGACCTGATGTTTAGGTTCACAGTTGACCTGAAACAAATAATGCCAGCAATCACTGGACTTTAGGTTCATATCTGACCTGGTTTTAAACTTCGAGTTTACATTTGACCTGAGTTTAGGTTCATATCTGACCAAGGTTTTAGGTTTATATCTGACCAAGGTTCATAGCTGACCTGAGGTTTTAGGTATCTGATAGGTCAGTATCGGGGTTGCATAAATGAAGATTAGACTTCCTGGGGAATATAGATAATGAGCAAAATCTGGCACACACGGGTGAAGACTGGACGCAAGCTGGGGAAACATACGCCAGATGCTTTAACAGTGTTTTCGTCATAATCAAGGTTTTATTGGGGAGAGCAAATGATTTCATTAAATCGTCCATAATGCCAAGCCAGATTATATTTTCATTGTGTTTTCTCAAAACATTTTTCAAAACATTTCCGCTTTCAAAACCACTTTAATGAATAAGTGAAGTTTTGCATAACAAGAAAAATAATAGAGCAATGATAAATGTCAAACAAAGAATGGTCCAAAATCTGATTTTATTAGAATGGTAACTTGCCAATGCCGAAGCTCCATGGAACATTACAATTGGAACAATGGCAATTTGGGAAAAGGTTACATCGTATTTAATGACCACTGCCTTCCATAATGACTATGAGTCCCAAAAATGAACTTTGCTGCTGATGAGGGCAAATGAACCTGAAATTCTTTCATGAATCCCTTGACGTAGGTGACAACCCCGTCTGACACAGTGAAACGCCTTTGTCCCTAATTTTTTCCTGGATCGCCTTTCAGGTTTTCAGTCCACTGGGACGCTCTTTTTTTCCTAGGCCGTCCTTTCGGGTTTTCAACCTAGCGAGCTCTTTTTTTTATTTAATCCCTGACTTTTGCCTGAGTCTTCTTCATAGGTTATGATCCACCGGGATACCCCTTTTTTCCTAAGTCGCCATTTCTGGTTTTCGACTTAGCGGGCTTTTTAGGCGTAATGTTTTCGTACTGAGTCAGCATTCACAGGGTGTGAGAGTTATTCACCATCCATCGTTGTAAGGAATAAGGAACCTCCTGAGAACACGGTTTTACCACAAACGGACCCTCATAGTTGGGTGCCCATTTTCCGCGAGCATCCCTTTGAGTTGGCAAGATCTTTCTGAGTACGAGTTCTCCTTCACGGAATTCACGAATACAGACCTTCTTATCAAAAGCTCTTTTCATTCTCTTTTGATACAAGTGACTATCACACATGACAGTAAATCGTTTCTCATCAATGAGGTTCAGTTGATCATATATTTCTCGGACCCACTCTGCTTCATCAAGCTTGGTCTCCATCAGAATTCTTAATGATGGTATTTCTACTTTAATGGGGAGAACAACATCCATCCCATACACTATAGAAAAAGGAGTTACCCTTGTCGAAGTTCGAACCGATGTTATGTATCCATGCAAAGCAAATGGTAACATTCCATGCCAATCCTTATAAGTCTTGGCCATTTTCTGCAGGTTCTTTTTAATATTTTTGTTGGCAGCTTAGACAGCTCTATTCATCTTGGGATGATACGGTGAGGAATTGTGATGCTCAATCTTGAAATTGTCACACAACTCTTTCATTGTTTTCTTGTTCAGATTGGTACCATTGTCCATTATAATTTTGTTAGGGATTCCATAACGACAAATGATATTATTCTTGATGAAACGAGCAACCACTTGCTTGGTCACATTGGTGTAAGAAGCAGCTTCAACCCATTTCGTGAAGTAGTCAATGGCCACTAAGATGAATTGGTGACCGTTGGAAGCTTTCGGTTCAATAGCCCAAATCATATCAATGCCCCACATAGAGAAAGGCCAAAGTGACGACAAAATATTCAACAATGTTGGAGGTACATGCACCTTGTCAGCATAGATCTGGCATTTGTGACATTTTCTGGTGTATTGGATACAGTCAGTTTCTATAGTCAGCCAATAATAACCGACCCTTAAGATCTTCTTAACCATGGCATGCCCACTGGCGTGAGTACCAAAGGCTCCTTCATGAATATCATGAATCAACAGGTTTGCTTCTCATTTATCAACACATCTTAGCAAAACCATGTTGTGATTCCTTTTGTAGAGTACATCAATGCTGAGGAAAAACTTGGATGATAATCTTCGTAAAGTTTTCTTGTCAAGACTGGAAGCGTTGGTAGAATATTCTTGAGTCTTCAGATAACTCAAAATGTCGTGAAACCACGGTTTCCCATCTACCTCCTCTTCAATTGACCGACAGTAGGTTGGTTCAGTCTTGCGCTCGATGCTGATGAGCGGTGCTTTATTAATGAAATTAACTTTCCACGTTGAAGCTAACATGGCTAGGGCGTCAGCTATGTGATTCTCGGAGCGAGGAACATGACGAAAAGTAATCTCGTCAAAGTATTGGATCATTTCCACAATGTAAGCACGGTATGGGATTAACTTCTCGTCTTTAGTTTCCCATTCACCTTTGACTTGATAGATAACTAAAGCAGAATCACCAATGACTTCTAGGATTTTGATTCTGAGATTAATTGCAGCTTCCAAGCCTAAGATGCATGCTTCATACTCAGCAATATTGTTTGTGCATCCAAAGTTTAACCTTGCTGTGAAAGGAGTATAACCACCATTAGGGTTTATCAATACAACACCCACACCATGTCCTTTGTAGTTAGAAGAACCATCAAACATCATCTTCCATCTGGAACAGGGTTCAGGACCTTCATCAGGGCCTGGCTCTTCATAATCCTTTACCACCATGATATCCTCATCGGGGAAGTCAAACTTGAGAGGCTCATAATCTTCGACAGGCTGATCAGCAAGGTACTCTGATAAGACACTTCCCTTGATAAACTTCTGAGTGACATATTGGATATCATATTCTGACAATAGCATGTGCCAACGGGCAAGTCTTCTTGTTTGAGCAGGCTTCTCAAAGATATACTTTATTGGACCCATTTTGGAGATCAACAAAGTAGTGTGACATATCAAATACTGCCTCAAACATCTGGCGGCCCATGTTAGAGCACAGTAGGTCTTCTCTAGCAATGAATAACGGCTTTCGCAATCGGTGAACTTTTTGCTCAAATAATAGATGGCATGCTCCTTGCAACCAGTTTCATCATGTTGGCCCAAGACGCAGTCCATGGATCCTTCCAATACACTCATATACATGAAGAGGGGTCTCCTAGGAACAGGGGGAATCAAGATCGGTGGTACTTGTAAGTAACTCTTGAGTTTGTCAAAGGCCTGCTGGAAGTCGGAATTCCACTCTACAGTCTGGTCTTTGCGAAGTAATTTGAAGATTGGCTCACAAGTGGGAGTCATGTTGGAGATGAATCTGGATATATAGTTCAAACGGCCCAAAAAACCTCTTACTTGAGATTCGTTCTGTGGAGCTGGCATCTCTTGAATAGCTCGTATTTTGTCAGGGTCTACCTCAATTCCTCGTTGGCTGACGATAAAACCATGCAACTTTCCTGATCTGACACCGAAAGTACATTTGGCAGGATTCAATTTTAGCTGATATTTACGGAGTCGCTTGAATAATTTCAGAAGATGGTCCAAATGTTCCTCTTCACTCTGAGATTTAGTAATCATATCATCCACATACACTTCAATTTCTTTATGGATCATGTCATGGAATAAGGTCACCATGGCCCTCTGATAGGTTGTTGTTGCACCCCAAAATTTGTCCTCCTTACTTTATTACTAACTGGCTTATGTTTCGTTTCATTTTTTGCATTATCATGTATGCATATCATTAGCATGGGGTCAAGGTGCTTGAGGCAATTCAAGAAGGTCCTATCTGGTCCATTCACAAGAGGCAAGGGATCTCAACTGGATCACCCTCTCCTAACCAGTGCATGAATTAGGGTTTTGAGATTCTTGTGTTTATTGCTCTAATGGGCAAGTTCCTTGGGTTTTTATCATCACCAAATGGCATATCTTATCTTTGTTGGAGAGGATACACATCATATTCAGAGGAATTTGGATTTGGAGACTGTGCTATTTCCTCCTAGACTGAGGGTACCAAAACTAGGGTTTGCTATAAAGTCAGTTATTTCTGATTTTTTGGGCAAGACTTGATTCCATGGTATTCCTTGGGTCCTCAAGTATCCAGGGATGGGAGGTTGTCCATCAGCTTGATTCAGGAGAGGTTCAACTGATCAGGAGATTGAAAATCAGGTGAATCGAGAAAAAGTCAACCGTACAGAGAAAAAGTCAACTCCTGACTTTTTGGGGTCAACATCACGATTTTCAAGACAAATGGGAGCAATGGATGGGATTTGGTCAAGAAATGCTCAAGAATTCATGAAAAAATCAAGAATGTGGAAAAGTTACTAAAAAGGGAAAATTAGGGTTTTATGAACTTACTATTTTGGGCAAGTTCTTAACTACTTTCAAAGGCAGTTTTCACCATGATCAAGGCTTTAGTTGCGAGTCCTTTCCACATGAAATTTGTAGTATGGAGTTTTCCCTTCAAAATGAGCACAAGAACCATGCCATTTGGATTATTTTTGAATGAGTTATAGTGCTCCCAAGTTGGACATTTTCACCTTACAAGATTTAAAAATACTTAGGATTTTTCTAAGTCATTTTTGGCAGATTTGGAAACAAGTTTTCAAGGCTGATTTTCATCACGATCAAGACCTCATTTGAAAATGTTTTTCACATAAAAGTTGTAGTATGAAGTTTTCCCTTCAAAATGAGCACAAGAATCATGCCATTTGGATTATTTTTGAATGAGTTATAGTGCTCCAAAGTGGGTTATTTTCATCCTGCGAATTTGGGAAAAAGTGGAATTATTTCTAAGTCATTTGGCCAGATTTGAGGACACTACTTCACGTCTATATTTCACATACTTCCAAGCATCATTTCCACTCTTCTCCAACATAAGTTTTGTTCTCCATATTTCATACTCTTCATTGGATCTTTGGCTGTCTCAAATGGAGTTGTGTGCACTAAGTTATGGCCATGAAAAGTGTTGGGTACGAATCTGAATTTTCATGGCATTGTGTGGTCAAATTGAATCAAAACTTTCCATTCTCAGAAACTGGGTTACTTAACATTTCTCAGGCCCATGATATCCACGAAATAACCCTAGTACATGCTATAAAAAACACACGAAGCAAACCCTAAGGGTTGGTGGGTTTTTTAGAGAGGAAGAATACAAGGGTTTCAGAGAGCACGCATCCAGGTTCCTTTACAATTGTTTTGGCCAGCTAGAGTCATCAAGGAGAGGTCATTCGGACACGGCGGCAAGCTGCAAAAAAGAGGAGAAAAAAGCTTCACTCGCCTCCACTAGGTAATTTCTTATAATCCATCTCTCTTGCTTAGATTAAAAGGGTTTTAAAGTATGAAATATTGAGTATTCATGACGTCTGGAATGATTTTAATGATTAGTCTTGCCTAAGTGTTTGAATCTAAATTTGTTGAATGGTTTGAATATTGGTGAAATCTTATTTGTACCCGTACCTTTGAGCCCACTTTTCTCTATGATTTAGCTTGTGTGTTACCTCATGCTTGTAAGGTTTGTGTTCATCTCATTTAGATCTATAGTTTTCGTTTTAATTTCATTCAATTTCGTTGAGTTTTGATGGAGATACGGAGTGGTGAAATCGATGGGGTCTCATATTCCATTTTCGGGTTCAGCATTATGAACAACATGCTGTAGTTGCGTTCTGCATGGCTGGAGGTAGAGGATGGACGCGTGTCGCGTCCTGGTTGGTTCGTGTCTTTTTTTTTGTCCTTTTCTCATTTAAATTAAAGTGTCTGATTGATATATGTCACATGAACCTTTGTATTTTATTTTTCTTTCTTCTTTTTTTTTCCTATTATTTTGACTGAAACATTGTGGATCATATTCTTGGACTGGGCCTGCGCGCTACATGCTATTCGCACCCTCTCATTTCTCAAGGCCCAACGCGCATAACTGGTTCCCTTACTTTAGGTTATTGCTACATACACCCCCATACTATTTTCATACTTTATTTTATTATTTCATTATCGTTTTCATTTTTAATTATTAAAAATACCTAATTGCATTTTAAAAATCCTAAAAAATTCATACATCATATTTATTAGTTTATAAAATTTTTACAAATTTTATATTTTATATTTTATTTTATTCTTATCATTTAAATCAATTGTTTAATTCAACTCCTTTTTTTAATTACACATCTCATGCATACATAAATTTCTTTATTTTAATTCTCTTCATCTACAAAACATTTTTGATCCGTTCTTTTTGCATTCATTCATTGACATCCCAAAGTGCTTAAAAATATTTTTATTTCATTTTTAAATATTTTTCATGTTGCATTTAGATCCTTCTCTTTGGAACCTTGAACCCTATCCCTTACTTGAGTTTTGTATGATTATTTGAATGGCTAACATTTTGGATTTTTGCAGGGACTTTTTATATGTTGTTTACCTCTAGTTGAGGAACCTTAATGTTTAATTCGGGAATTTTAGGAGTCATTTTTCTAATTATCGGATCTGTTTCCACTTAAGATTTTCTTGCAGGCGCATCTTTGACCTTATATGATTATCTGTTTGAAAGGCACTTGTGCCATTTACTTTGGGGTTGTTCTTTGTTTCTTTGATTCATGTTTGGATGATTATTATTGTTTGTCATTGTGTGATTTTCATTCACCTCCGTTCTCTTACTTGTATCTACTTTATACTAACCTTTTATGCAGGATCAAGGTAAGTTCCTTAAGGGTATGGATAAGTATCCATGGTCGCCCTTACCTTTTTCTCCCCTATCTTCTTCCTTTAGGTTTAGGTTGTCATCAAACCTCACTCACCGTAGGTCACCCATGCATGACCACTTTAGGATTCATAGTTTCCCTTTAGAGTCACCCTTGTGTCTTCTCTCTTCTCATCTCAAATTTCTTTAAAACACTTAATAAGATAGGGTGTATTGCGCACGAGCCTTAAGTATGGGGAATGAGAAATGAGGGGCTTCCTCTCATCTTTCTAGAGTGCTTAGCGAGCATCCTGTCTTGGGACGATGCGTTAAGTATTCGCCCCTGTGCCCTAGACTTTGGTGCAATGCAGCTTAGGAACTAACTTAAGCCACTTCTGTCCTAAAAAATACAAACCAACTTCAAACTCTTTTTGTCCTTCGGGACCTTCAACTTAAAGGTTATTTTCAGAAAGGGCACGTTACCTTTCGTCTGAGTCGCAAATAGGCATCGACCCTCACTGCCGGACGCGAACTTAACGTCGCTCATAAAAAAAACACAAAAAGAACTTGGTCCGAACTACATTGACTCTGAATTCCCCATTGCACAAGGAGGGTACGTAGGCCTAGGACGTCGACGTCCTACCGAGTTTGTCTTTGTTTTCCCCTCCCTCGTTTAGTACAGCCCTAGATGATATAATAACTCACCCTTAGAATAGACAACAAGCGTGGATCCCATCGAGTACGATGGACGCGTGGGGTGCTAGCACCTTCCCCTCGCGTAACCGACTCCCGAACCCAGGCTATGGTTGCGATGACCGTTCCTTTCCCTCTTCCTCAGGTTTATGCGGTGTTCCCTTTCCCTCTCTTGGGATAAATTTACACGGCTGGCGACTCTGTTTTTCCACGCTACTCTCGCGCTTGTACCTGGATGAAAATCCTGGGAGCGACAGCTGGCGACTCTGCTGGGGACTCTGGTTGACCTATGTTGGTCCATCCCTAAGCGAGTCAATCCTAACGCTTGCTTGTCTTTGTTCTCTTTGGGTGTTTTGTTTTGATTTGCTTTATGTGTTGTATTTTATTTTTATTTTTTTATTTTTACCGCATTTTCCGCATTTCATTTTTTATTACTGTCATGCTGCTGTGTTGTGCTGGCTGTCTTTGTTTTGCAGGTTGGGTGGGACTGAGAGCTAAGCCCAATACCAAGGCTTGAGAATACCCTAGGACTAGAGTGGAAAGTAGTGGGACCTACGTGCCCGCTTGGTACGTTTGTGTGTTCACGAAATTCACAACCAGACGAGGCTATCTTGGGACGCATTCTAACGTGTGTGTCTTGCGCATGTTGGGGTGTTGATCTAGAGAGCTGTCGACTCTGGTGACCGATCATTGAGGACCTTAGTGGAAACATCCCTCTTTAGTGGTGACAGTGGCAGACCACATCCTGTGGCAAACCCATTCGCACCCGAGGGCCCGCTTTGGAACTCGCATAGGATGGCCCCTACGTTTTGAAGAGAATTAGTGGAGGCACTCCTCGATTGACTTTAGTACTGTACCCCGAGGGATGAATGTACTATTATTTCTCGACCTCAGTGCCAAAGTTGAGGACCTTCCGCTTTGGAGAATCAGTTGAGGCCTCCTCGATTGATGACGATGCCAAACCAGAAATGGTGAACGTATCATCATTTCTCGACCTGAGAGCCCGGGATACTGAACATCCTAGTACCCACACGTGAGAGGGGATGGGCGTTTACAGGTTTGCAGGTAACCTTGACCTTCAACATACCCGGTTTTCTGATCAGCAGGTTTATCAATGTGGTACTATGGTTATTCTGGTATTCTGGGTATTTGAGCAGATCTTTGAGATGGTTCAATTTGTTCAGTGCAGCAGTTATCCAGTCTGTGTGGCATCCTTGATCCTATGTGTGCATTTGCATCATCATTTTGCATCCCAACATGTTTATTCGTTTGTAGGGTTGCATCCTAACTTTGATTATGGTTTTTGAAATTAAACTGGAATCAAGGGGTGGATCGCCCTGCGAATTTTTAAACATGTTCATTTGCATTCGCATATCCATAATCATTTTGCATAACAGGTGTTTATCTCTGGCGTTCTTACTTGGTTCTCTTCCACCGCACCAGATTGCAGATCAACACATTCACCGGTATCCTACCAGACAGAATCAGAAAAGACCCATGGATCAGCTACAAAATGAGATGACTGAGATGCAGACTCGCATGAACCAATTCATGGATTTGATGCAAGGGGTTGCGCAAGGCCAAGAGCAGTTAAGAACTGTTGTCCAACCACTGATTTCAAGGATTGATAACGAAGTTGTCCTTCAGGGAGGAGTCCATACTGGTGTTACTGGTACTAGTGTGCAGAATGGCCCTCCGGGCGGAGGTATCCCTGTTTATGGTATTGTGATTCCTCCGGGCGGAGGAGAAAGTATTGTGGTTCCCCCTGCAGCGGGAGGAGGTAATGGCGCTGGTGCAGTTCATGGTCGTCAGTATGATGATGTTCAAGATGATGCATTTTCTCTGCCAGGTGGGGTTGCTGGTCCCCAGATTGACAATGATTAGAGGATCAGGTTGATTGAGGAACAACTAAGGGCTGTTGTGAATCAGGATGTTTTGGGTATGGATCTAGAGGATTTGGGGCTGGTTCCAGGCGTTGTTATCCCGCACAAGTTCCAGATCCCTACTTTTGAGAAGTATAATGGTATGACTTGTCCGAGGACCCACGTGAGGGCATACACAAGCAAAATGGCTGCACATGCAAAGAATGAAAAGCTGATGATGCACTGCTTCCATGATAGCCTATCTGGGGCATCCCTGGAGTGGTACAGGCAACTGGAAAGGAAGGATGTGCGTAGTTGGAGGGATCTGGCAGGGGCATTCATTAGACACTATCAATATAACACTGACATGGCTCCTAACAGAACACAGCTGCAGAACTTATCACAGAAGGACAATGAGAGTTTCAAGGAGTACGCCCAGAGGTGGCGTGAATTGGCAGCAAGGGTCCAGCCTCCCATGCTGGAACGTGAAATGATAGGTATGTTTATGGCCACCTTGCAGGGTCATTACTATGAAAAGCTGGTACCGTGTATGGCTGGAAAGTTTGCTGATCTCATCTTAGTAGGAGAAATGGTCGAAAGCGGTATCAAAATAGGAATGATTCAAGTTACTCCCGGTTATTCCGAAACTACGAAGAAACGTTACAGGGGAGAAGAAGGAGAGACCAATGTCGTTCAGTACCAGCAGCCTTATGTTCCTCAACAACAGAAGTATCGGCGTCAGAATCAGCATAGGCCTCGCAATAACTTGGAAAGAAGGAATGCTCCTCTTCATCCAGTTCCCATGTCGTACAGTCAACTCTTGCCACACCTGGTTCAAAATTCATTGGTGGAGCCCAAGACTTTGAAGCCTGTTCCAGAACCATACCCTCCGGGGTACAATCCCCATATGCAATGCGGATATCATGGAGGATCTATGGGACACTCAACCGAAGATTGCAAAGCCTTCCAAGCCAAAGTGCAACAATTGATTGACAAAGGGTACATATCATTTCCAGAAGGAGACTTGGTTGTGCATGTCGACCTCTCATCTGCTTGAAGACTTCAAAGGACATCATCAGAAGAAACCAGTCCAGACGGAGTCAACTCTCCTCAATGACAATCATCAGCTTCCTTTACTGCATTTTCATATGTAGCTTTCATTTGTTTGTTCAAACAGTGTTTGCATGTAAAAACGTGTTTGTGTTTTGAATGCTGATTTTAATACAATAAACGTGTTGTTCCTGAAGTATGTTACTTTTATGCACTCATATCATGTTTATATGCATTGCAATACCAACTTTCTTGCTTAAACTCTTTGAGGGAGGATGACGAAGTAAGAACGCAAACTTCTGATGGTATGCTTTTGGATAAAACCCTGTTAAGGATGTACAGGCATTGTTTCAAATCCCCAAACGCTGGAGATATAAGGGAGATAGACCCTCGTTAACCCCTTTGAGCCTTGAAGTAGGAGTTCTTTCGCTTGAAAAAACCCTCATACTTAACCCAGGGGCAGGGTAGGCGTTAGTTAGTTTGACCGTGCATTCAAATTTCAAAAGGAGTGTGCATCTGAGGATCCATTACCTTCTATTCCACAATCAAGAGGTCAAGAGATGAGAAACCACAATGGCTATCCATCAATGATCAAGGAGTGAGACAGTCACAACTCTTTCAAGCAAGTAAGACAACCGGTGTCACACGCTTTGTTCAAAAAGAGAAAAAGAAGAAAGCCCGCTAAGTCGAAACTTGAAAACAAGCGACTTAGGCAAAAGTTAGGGCATCCCGCTGGACTTCAAAACCGAAAAACTCAGAAGAGGCAGTCCAGGCAAAAATTAGGGATCAAGAAAGCAAAAGAATGAGAAGCGAAAAGCTAAAAGGATTACAAGAACAAATTCATGTGGCACTGGACACAAAAGATAAAAAGGGGTGACTGTTACTCCAAAACCTCCTTAGGTGTCAAACCATCAGTTGCACGGGTTCCTCAAAGATCATGAACCGTTTGAGAGGTGAGCGTTTGCGTCAAATTAGCTGAACATAGGACTGGAGAACATCACGAAGAGTGGGTGGGCACCGATAAATTTTGAGCCATAAATCCTTTTTTCTGAAACCGTGAACTAGACCACGTTACAACCTTTAAAAGTCCTAATTGAAACAGGGTTTATTCCGAAAGCGTACTTCAACAGGATAGCGTTCCTGACTCCTATGAGTTGTGCTAATAAGATTTTTGTTAGTATTGCATGTGTGTATTGTTTTCCATTCAAAAATAAATGTCGCATCCCGGCTAGTGTTCGTTCATAAGGCTTGGCGACACATTTTCAATAAAACTTCGAGTTAACACGAGTGTTGCATTAGAATTGTCATTCTCATAATATGCATTTTCTGCTTGCATGTGTTTGACATCAAAGAAGCTTACATGATAAACATCAGTTGAGAAGCTCGATCACGCCAAGTGGAGATGGTGAAAACTCCGAAGGACAGTCATGTCAAGGGGTATGTGGCCAAGAGACTGTGCGCAGCCCGGAGGTCCCCGATAAATGGTGATAAGATGCAGCCAATCTGGAGCAGTCACGTTGAAAACTCTTCCTAAAGCAGCCGAACAGGGGCAATCAGGTCGATTTGACAAATCTCTGTAAGATCAGTCAGGGGCAAAGTTTCTTCAAGACTTGGGGTAGGCCACCTCTGGAGCGTAAGAAGTTGTCCACTCTTGAAGACGGCTCTTTAAAGTTCAGAATACTGGGGCAGGGTATTTTCAAGCCATTACGAGTCCTCTCGAGGCAAATTCCTTCAAAGATCACGCAGTCCAGGGGAATTAAGTCGAGATCCGATAAATCTATCTAAGAGTTTGAAGACCCTGGGGCGGTGTGAATGCCCGATCTTCTATAAAATCCTCTTGAGATGATTTCTTCCTTTAGACCTGGTGGTCTGGGGTAAATGAAGAGTTCAAAGGGTCGATTATGAACATAGAGACGGTTCAGTTTACTATATGTCTGCAGGGTAACAAATTTGTTTTCCCCAGTAGAGCTACCTCCCTCAATATTGAAACTTCATTCTCCTCAGCAGGTTGTTGTTCCTCCAGCAAGGGACTTACAGAACATCTTCTTGGGATAAAGGAGTTATCTTCCCCACAGAGTCTGAACATTTATTTTCCTCAGCCAGTCAGGAAATGTTTTTCTCAGCAGCAACGGTGCGATCTGATCCCCAACAGATGAGTAAGCTTGATGTTGTCCGCTAGCAGGGTGGATGTCAGCATCTACAGTTACCCCAAGCAAAGTTTGGTGGTAATCCTCGCAGCAGTTTGTTCAACGGTGGTTGACATCCCCAGCAGGTTTTAAATCTAAGAGACATTTGGCACTCTTCTGATTCAGGTCGTGGCCTCCTTTTTCAAAGAGTTATGTATAATCCCCAGTGGAGCGGATGTTCTTTAGGGATTTCATCCCCCAGCGGAAGTAATTGGTCTGAAGAGTCGATCAGTATGACCCTTCTCAGCAGAGTTCCTAGATTCAGAGGACAATTTATTTTTATCATCCCCAGCTGAATTGGACTTTTCTCTCTGGAATTTATTTTGCTGGAGGGACCCTTTTTGCATGTCATAAGCATTTGCATTGCATCCTCAAACGCGTAGCATTTCCACTTCGTGTGGAGCATTACGGCAAAATTCAAACATTAGCATTCGAAACATAAGCCAGGTTTGATACTTTCTTTGCCAGTTCTCTTTCTCGGCAGAGATGGCGTAACTCAGGAGATTTTGGAGGGATGTATTCCTCAAATTTGCGCTCCCCGGCAGAGTCTTTTATTTAGATTTCTCCTTTCCCCAGCGGAGTCGTCTTATCTGTAGATTGTGAGTCCGTTAGGAATTTGCCTTTGTTTGGCCTTTCTCTCTCGTGAAACCCAGTTCTCGTCTGGTAGTCAGTTCTCGTCTGACTTATTTGGTAAAACCCAGGTCTCGTCTGGTAGTCAGTCCTCGTCTGACTTACTTGGTAAAACCCAGTTCACGCCTGGTAGTCAGTTCCCGTCTGACTTATTTGGTAAAATCCAGTTCTCGGCTGGTAGTCAGTTCTCGTCTGACTTATTTCGCGAAACCCAGTTCTCGCCTGGTAGTCAGTTCTCGTCTGACTTATTTGGTAAGACCCAGTTCTCGTCTGGTAGTCAGTTCTCGTCTGACTTATTTGGTAAAACCCAGTTCTCGCCTGGTAGTCAGTTCCCGTCTGACTTATTTGGTAAAATCCAGTTCTCGGCTGGTAATCTCGTCTGACTTATTTCGCGAAACCCAGTTTCTCTTTATCAGCAGAGATAGCGATCTTCTGGATAGTTCTTCGTCAGTTTCCCTTTATCAGCAGGGATGGCATTTATTTTGCTAAATCTCTTTATCAGCAGAGATGGCAATCTATGGAAGATTCTCTTTTGTCAATTCCCTTTATTAGCAGGGAAGGCATTTATTTTGTCAATTCCCTTTATCAGCAGGGAAGGCATTGGTATCGCTAGTTTTCTCTTTGTCAGCAGAGATAGCAATCTTTCAGATATTTCTCTCGTCAATTCCCTTTATCAGTAGGGACGACATTCATCTTGCTAGTATCTCTTTATCAGCAGAGATAGTAACCTTTTGAAGATTTACTTCGTCAGTTGGGGGAGTTTGTCTCGTTTTATACCCAGCATAGCAGCATTTATGACTAATTCTTCAGTGGAGGATTGCAAATTTCCGGGTTCTTTGGTATTCAATCTCCGTGTATCCTGATTGTCTGAAAGTCGTCGCTATCATACCCTCAGGACCAAGTTGATTGAATAGGGGCAGCTGTTGCACCCCAAAATTTGCCCTCCTTACTTTATTACTAACTGGCTTATGTTTCGTTTCATTTTTTGCATTATCATGTATGCATATCATTAGCATGGGGTCAAGGTGCTTGAGGCAATTCAAGAAGGTCCTATCTGGTCCATCACATCATCAAGGGTTCACAAGAGGCAAGGGATCTCAAGTGGATCACCCTCTCCTAACCAGTGCATGAATTAGGGTTTTGAGATTCTTGGGTTTATTGCTCCAATGGGCAAGCTCCTTGGGTTTTTATCATCACCAAATGGCATATCTTATCTTTGTTGGAGAGGATACACATCATATTCAGAGGAATTTGGATTTGGAGACTGTGCTATTTCCTCCTAGACTGAGGGTACCAAAACTAGGGTTTGCTATAAAGTCAGTTTATTTCTGATTTTTTGGGCAAGACTTGATTCCATGGTATTCCTTGGGTCCTCAAGTATCCAGGGATGGATCAGCTTGATTCAGGAGAGGTTCAACTGATCAGGAGATTGAAAATCAGGTGAATCGGGAAAAAGTCAACCGTACAGAGAAAAAGTCAACTCCTGACTTTTTGGGGTCAACACCACGATTTTCAAGACAAATGGGAGCAATGGATGGGATTTGGTCAAGAAATGCTCAAGAATTCATGAAAAAATCAAGAATGTGGAAAAGTTACTAAAAAGGGAAAATTAGGGTTTTATGAACTTACTATTTTGGGCAAGTTCTTAACTACTTTCAAAGGCAGTTTTCACCATGATCAAGGCTTTAGTTGCGAGTCCTTTCCACATGAAATTTGTAGTATGGAGTTTTCCCTTCAAAATGAGCACAAGAACCATGCCATTTGGATTATTTTTGAATGAGTTATAGTGCTCCCAAGTTGGACATTTTCACCTTACAAGATTTAAAAAAACTTAGGATTTTTCTAAGTCATTTTTGGCAGATTTGGAAACAAGTTTTCAAGGCTGATTTTCATCATGATCAAGACCTCATTTGAAAATGTTTTTCACATAAAAGTTGTAGTATGAATTTTTCCCTTCAAAATGAGCACAAGAATCATGCCATTTGGATTATTTTTGAATGAGTTATAGTGCTCCAAAGTGGGTTATTTTCATCCTGCGAATTTGGGAAAAAGTGGAATTATTTCTAAGTCATTTGGCCAGATTTGAGGACACTACTTCAAGTCAATATTTCACATACTTCCAAGCATCATTTCCACTCTTCTCCAACATAAGTTTTGTTCTCCATATTTCATACTCTTCATTGGATCTTTGGTTGTCTCAAATGGAGTTGTGTGCACTAAGTTATGGTCATGAAAAGTGTTGGGTACGAATCTGAATTTTTATGGCATTGTGTGGTCAAATTGAATCAAAACTTTCCATTCTCAGAAACTGGGTTACTTAACATTTCTCAGGCCCATGATATCCACGAAATAACCCTAGTACATGCTATAAAAAACACACGAAGCAAACCCTAAGGGTTGGTCGGTTTTTTAGAGAGGAAGAATACAAGGGTTTCAGAGAGCACGCATCCAGGTTCCTTTACAATTGTTTTGGCCAGCTAGAGTCATCAAGGAGAGGTCATTCGGACACGGCGGCAAGCTGCAAAAAAGAGGAGAAAAAAGCTTCACTCGCCTCCACTAGGTAATTTCTTATAATCCATCTCTCTTGCTTAGATTAAAAGGGTTTTAAAGTATGAAATATTGAGTATTCATGGCGTCTGGAATGATTTTAATGATTAGTCTTGCCTAAGTGTTTGAATCTAAATTTGTTGAATGGTTTGAATATTGGTGAAATCTTATTTGTACCCGTACCTTTGAGCCCACTTTTCTCTATGATTTAGCTTGTGTGTTACCTCATGCTTGTAAGGTTTGTGTTCATCTCATTTAGATCTATAGTTTTCGTTTTAATTTCATTCAATTTCGTTGAGTTTTGATGGAGATACGGAGTGGTGAAATCGATGGGGTCTCATATTCCATTTTCGGGTTCAGCATTATGAACAACATGCTGTAGTTGCGTTCTGCATGGCTGGAGGTAGAGGATGGACGCGTGTCGCGTCCTGGTTGGTTCGTGTCTTTTTTTTTGTCCTTTTCTCATTTAAATTAAAGTGTCCGATTGATATATGTCACATGAACCTTTGTATTTTATTTTTCTTTCTTTTTTTTTTTCCTATTATTTTGACTGAAACATTGTGGATCATATTCTTGGACTGGGCCTGCGCGCTACATGCTATTCGCACCCTCTCATTTCTCAAGGCCCAACGCGCATAACTGGTTCCCTTACTTTAGGTTATTGCTACATACACCCCCATACTATTTTCATACTTTATTTTATTATTTCATTATCGTTTTCATTTTTAATTATTAAAAATACCTAATTGCATTTTAAAAATCCTAAAAAATTCATACATCATCTTTATTAGTTTATAAATTTTTTACAAATTTTATATTTTATTTTTTATTTTATTCTTATCATTTAAATCAATTGTTTAATTCAACTCCTTTTTTTAATTACACATCTCATGCATACATAAATTTCTTTATTTTAATTCTCTTCATCTACAAAACATTTTTTATCCGTTCTTTTTGCATTCATTCATTGACATCCCAAAGTGCTTAAAAATATTTTTATTTCATTTTAAAATATTTTTCATGTTGCATTTAGATCCTTCTCTTTGGCACCTTGAACCTTATCCCTTACTTGAGTTTTGTATGATTATTTGAATGGCTAACATTTTGGATTTTTGCAGGGAATTTTTATATGTTGTTTACCTCTGGTTGAGGAACCTTAATGTTTAATTCGGGAATTTTAGGAGTCATTTTTCTAATTATCGGATCTGTTTCCACTTAAGATTTTCTTGCAGGCGCATCTTTGACCTTATATGATTATCTGTTTGAAAGGCACTTGTGCCATTTACTTTGGGGCTGTTCTTTGTTTCTTTGATTCATGTTTGGATGATTATTATTGTTTGTCATTGTGTGATTTTCATTCACCTCCTTTCTCTTACTTGTATCTACTTTATACTAACCTTTTATGCAGGATCAAGGTAAGTTCCTTAAGGGTATGGATAAGTATCCATGGTCGCCCTTACCTTTTTCTCCCCTATCTTCTTCCTTTAGGTTTAGGTTGTCGTCAAACCTCACTCACCGTAGGTCACCCATGCATGACCACTTTAGGATTCATAGTTTCCCTTTAGAGTCACCCTTGTGTCTTCTCTCTTCTCATCTCAAATTTCTTTAAAACACTTAATAAGAATAGGGTGTATTGCGCACGAGCCTTAAGTATGGGGAATGAGAAATGAGGGGCTTCCTCTCATCTTTCTAGAGTGCTTAGCGAGCATCCTGTCTTGGGACGATGCGTTAAGTATTCGCCCCTGTGCCCTAGACTTTGGTGCAATGCAGCTTAGGAACTAACTTAAGCCACTTCTGTCCTAAAAAATACAAACCAACTTCAAACTCTTTTTGTCCTTCGGGACCTTCAACTTAAAGGTTATTTTCAGAAAGGGCACGTTACCTTTCGTCTTAGTCGCAAATAGGCATCGACCCTCACTGCCGGACGCGAACTTAACGTCGCTCATAAAAAAAAACACAAAAAGAACTTGGTCCGAACTACGTTGACTCTGAATTCCCCATTGCACAAGGAGGGTACGTAGGCCTAGGACGCCGCCGTCCTACCGAGTCTGTCTTTGTTTTCCCCTCCCTCGTTTAGTACAGCCCTAGATGATAGTATAACTCACCCTTAGAATAGACAACAAGCATGGATCCCATCGAGTACGATGGACGCGTGGGGTGCTAGCACCTTCCCCTCGCGTAACCGACTCCCGAACCCAGGCTATGGTTGCGATGACCGTTCCTTTCCCTCTTCCTCAGGTTCATGCGGTGTTCCCTTTCCCTCTCTTGGGATAAATTTACACGGCTGGCGACTCTGTTTTTCCGCGCCACTCTCGCGTTTGTACCTGGATGAAAATCCTGGGAGCGACAGTTGCCCCTGCGTTTTTCAAACCGAAGGGCATGACTTTGTAGTAATAAGTTCCCCAAGGAGTGATGAATGTAGTCTTATCCATATCGGTCGGATCCATTCTGATCTGATTGTAGCCTGAGAAACCATCCATAAAGGAGAAAACTGCAAAACTGGTTGTATTATCCACAAGAGTGTCAATATGTGGCAGAGGGAAATTGTCTTTTGGACTGGCTTTGTTGAGGTCCCTATAATCTACGCACATTCGCACCTTACCATTCTTCTTTATTACTAGCACAATGTTGGCTACCCATTCAGGATACTTTGAAACTGCCAAGAAACCTGCGTCCAATTGTCGCTTAACCTCATCTCTGATCTTGAGAGCCATATCGGGTCTACTTCTTCAAAGTTTTTGTTTTATTGGTGGGCATCCAGACTTGAGCGGTAGTTTATGAACTACAATGTTTGTATCCAAACCAGGCATGTCCTAATAAGACCATGCAAAAACATCCACATATTCTTCAAGAAGTTTCACTAACCGTCATCTGATCTCTGCCCCTAGCATTGCCCCAATCTTAACTTCCTTCTTGTCTTCATCAGTAACAAGATTGATGGTGTCAATTTCTTCCTCATGCGGCTGAAGAGCCGTGTATTCGTACTCACACATTTTTGCCAACTCATCCGGGACCTCATAATCTTCTTCTTCCTCATCCTCAGCTTGATAGATGGGTGACTCTAAGTCAATAGTGAAAGTAGGGTCATTGAATACAACAGGTTTGGGATTTATTCTGCATGATGGAGGGATTTATTTCATTAAAATGCACAAATATCAAATGCAAGAAGAAAATGTTTTTGTAGTTTTGAAAAGATTGCCATTTTTCCTTAAAAGCAAAAACAGTAAATAAAGACAAAAGAAATTAACAAAACATCAACTTCATTGATTAATAAGAATTAAAAGTGGTGGCCAATACAAAATAATCTGATAGCCTCGGGCAAGGCTACGGAATTGAAAACAAAAAGCAAACAAATTACTCTAGCATAGGGTACAAAACAGGGATTTCAATAGCTTCCCAATTACTCAATGTCGTGTCACACTGAAAAGCAAGTGGCTAATGTCCTCGTCTTTAGTGTCTTCAATGATGGCGTGAACTTGATATCCTCCACTGACAAATACTTCCTGAATCGTCTTCAGTCGCCTTGTTGTAGCAGCTTTTTCCTCAAGAGTTGGTTTGTAACCCAACCCTTGGTACTTTTCTCTTTCTTGAATCTTGATAACTTTGCCCCAACCTTCAGGTACACCTTCTTGTAGGGCAGATTGGATACTCTTGAAAGAAGCAAAAGATGGATTACTCGAGGCCACTGGCTCTTCATTGTCGAGCATAACAACATTAGTTATCTCAAGAGCTTGGAAAGAGGTCTCCAAAGCATCTTCATCAGCTTTAATGTATCGGAAAGAGGATAGGTTACTGACCATTAGATCTTCTTCACCATGGATAATGATCAACTTCTCATCAGCTACAAATTTCATCTTCTGATACAAAGCCGATGTTACGGCACCGGCCTCGTGAATCCGAGGCCTCCCCAACAGACAACTGTAAGCAGGATTGATATCCAAGACTTGGAAAATGATCTTGAACATATGAGGACCAATTAGAATAGGTAACTCAATCTCCCTAATTACTGATCTTCTCGAGCCATCAAAGGCTTTGACAACGAGTGAAGTAGGCTTCAACACAGCCCCCTGATAGGTCAACTTTTCCAGGGTTCTCTTCGGCAGAACATTCAGAGATGAACCAGTGTCTACAAATACTCTGGCTAGAGTATCCTCTTGGCACTTTATGGATACATGCAAGGCAAGATTATGGTTTCGACCTCCTCGAGGTAATTCTTCGTCACTGAAACTGAGCGTATTGCAGGCTGTGATGTTAGCAACGATGTGGTCAAATTGTCCAGCAGTAATGTCTTGGGCTACATGTGCTTGGGCTAGAATTTTCTGCAAGGCTGCCCTGTGGGTAGGGGAATTCATCAGCAGAGACAAAATTGAAATCTTGGATGGAGTTTGGTGAAGTTGGTCCACCACTTTGTAATCACTTCTCTTGATAATTCTCAGAAATTCATCATCATCCTCTTTCGTAACTACCTCTTTTTCCTTATCTTTAGAGGATACGGGAACAACAGTCTCCTTGGGCTCGTTTCCTTTGAATAGAGGAGTGTAAACTCTACCGCTGCGAGTCATTTTTCCAGTTCCTACTATGTTGGTCACCTCTTCATTAGTGGCTCCCACCTCATTCCTTGGAACCACTTCTTCATGTCTTTTATCACCCATGATATTCTCATAAATCCACGACACAGCTTTTGAACCTCTGAAACGGAATGGAACGGGTTGTCGGATGTTGCTTGGATTTGAATAATTAATAGTGGAAGTAACAACAGGTTCATATTTATTGAAGATTGGTACTGGCTTGTTAAACACGGGAATCACAGAACCAGGCTTTGGTATGTTGAACACAGGCACCTTTTCTTTTGACTTTAGCAAGTTGAATATAGGTTCAATTACTGCAACTTCATCCCTCCTCTATTTGCTGAACACTTGCAGGAATCCTTCATCGATCAAATTCTCAATATCGGCTTGGATCAAATGGAAACCCTTGACACTGACATTACATATTTCACAATTACCATGACAGACTTTTACCAATCCAGCCTCGAACAGTTTAGCATGGAAGACCTTGATAGGAGTTTTGATCTTGGATGCATCCACTATTAACACCTCATCATTCTCGTCTTCAATGGCATTGGTGGCTCCATGCGTGGGCAATGGATTACTTTTCACGTTTAGCTGATTGTCTGCAAAAGATAGGATCTTCTTTTCCATCAACCTTTTCACTACATATTTCAATGCTAAACAACCCTCTAAGTCATGACCGACTCCCCCTTGATGAAAGGCGCAATTAATATTTAGATTATGGAAAGGTAGAGACTTCTCTGTGGGTGGACCCAGAGGTCTAGTAATAATCAGTCCTTGTTGCACTAATGAAGGATAGAGTTCAGTGTAAGACATTGGTAAGGGCGGAAATGTGGTCGTTTCCCCTTGTCTTCTGTAAGGAGAACTTGATTGAGAAGTTTGTTGTCTTTGTTGTTGTTGATAATTCTGAGCATTTGGTACTTGCTGATAAGCTGTTTGTTGTTGATACATTGGTTGCTTCCTCATTGGGTTCCTTTTCTTCCCTGTCATGATGGCATTAGTTTCTCCTTCTTTCTTTTTGTGGAAGTGGCTAGGAGCTTTCTTGGTATTGGTATTGGTTGAACTGCTTGAGGAACTGACTACTTTTCTGCTTTTCAGCCCAACTTCTACTTTCATGCCTATAACAACAATATCAGCGAAATTAGTACTGACGTTACCAATCATCCTCTCATAGAAATCTGGCTTCACTATATCCACAAACCAATCAGCTAATTCTTTTTCAGACAAAGGTGGCTCTACCTGTGAAGCCAGCTCCCTCCATCTCTGCGCATACTCCTTAAAAGACTCGGAATTGTTTTGTGACATACTCAGAAGTTTTCTACGATCTGGTGCCAGGTCCATGTTATATTTGTAATGCTTTACAAAAGCATCAGATACATCTTGAAAATAATGGATTCTAGACTGGTCCAGACTTAAGTACCACTTGGCAGCAGCCCCTTTCAGACTATCTTGGAAGCAGTGGATCATCAACTAGTCATTATCCATAAATGCAGCCATTCATCGGTAATACATGACCAGATGTACTTTAGGACACATTGCACCAGAGTATAAGTCGAAATTGGGTAGTTTGAACTTGGGTGGAATTACCAAACCTGAGACTAAGCACATGTCTTTAGCATCAGTACTAAATACATTGCTTCCCTCAATTGCCTTCATTTTTCTCTGTATTGTCTCTACACTTTCTTTTAGTCTTTCATGTCACTCATCACCCTCTTCAGACATTTCAGGGTAATCATAAACCGAAGTTGGGTTGTGAAAAATAGGGTGCATTTGAGTTTGTACTGCCGCTAGAGTAAAGGTAGGAATAACTTGATGATACTCGATACCCAAAGGAACAACTTCTTGAGTAGAAGTGGGAACCGGTGGACGTATAAAATCAAAAGGCATACCCAATGTGGGGTTCAAAGTAGTGGTAGGGGGTTCCACAGTCGGAGTGATAATATCGAAAACCACGGTGGCATGTGTATCCATCTTTGCTTTCAAAACCTGAATAGCCTCCAGAATCTGCCTCATTCCTCCTCGTAATTCATTCAACTCATTGTTAACTCTGTCCATTTCAAAATTCTGTTCTGACATCCTTTGATGAGCTTGGGCTCGTGTGTTGTAGAGGCGTCGGGGACTCAGTGTGACGATTCTGAAGAGAATACGGTGATATGAGATAAGACAGGGAAGAAGATGCACATGTTATGACATGATGCAAATGAAAATGCAGATGCAAATGCAAGCTAAACTACCAAGAAACCAAGGAATTTTGCAGACATTGTAGATAACAGGATGTTCATCAAAATAAACTTCTTCATTGGAAAATCTTGCGAATATTACATCACAGGTAGTACATCTTCATAATAAAATACATAAGCGGAAATGGAAAATACAACATCTGGTCCACTAGCGGATGATCCCTCCCCTCCATTGAGTTTTCTCATAAGCTTGTTGATTCTCCCCTTGACTTTTACCTTTTCAAGGGTTAATTCTCCTAGTGCATTATTCAACTTCAGCTCTTTCTCTGTAGCTGACTCGTGACGGGGGTAAGGTACCCTCATTACGAGAGCTATTTTGCGAGACCACTGTAAGCAAGCCTCGGTAACGGAACAATCAGGGTTTTCCAGAGTGGTCCACCTTTGTCTGTTAATTTGGCGCCAAGGACGCTCCACTCTGATCTTTAGCTTAAAACCTTCATCTTCCTCAAGAAAAAGCATTTCAAGGTCATTGAAATCAGGAATCTCCTCCATTGGATGGCCTAACTGACGGCGAGCAAGCACAGGATTGTAGTTTATATACCCATTCCTTCCCATGAGAGGCACATTGGGGAAGTCCCCATAGCTGTGGATCATCAGGATCCCTCCATAAACTGGATCATACCCTCTTCTATAAGTGGTCTTCGGCATGTACGAGATAAACCACTTATAGAAGAGGGCAGCACAACAGACAACCAGCCCACCATTCCGCATGTATCTTGTATGAACAACATGATAGGTGTCGGCTAACAGCGTAGGAACTGGATTGTTAAGTATGAATATTTGGATAACTTGAACATCGATGAAGTACTTAGAATTAGGGAACAGGAACAGTCTATAGACAAGTAAAGCAAAGGTTGATTCAAACAGTGCGGAGTTTCCCCTTTCAGCAAAGTAGAGAGCCTTTTCAAGCAAAAATTGAGCGGGTAATCCATAATGTCCTCCTTTGTTGGTTAAGTGAGTTCTAATGTCAGACAATCTCAGCCTAGTTCCCCTTGTGATGTCTTTGTCAGTGAGTTCCGCCTCTAATCTAGAGAACGGAGGAGAGTCATTGACAGGGATGCCCATCAGAGCAGAGTACCCCTCCAACGTTGGCATTAGTTAATAGTCTGGGAACACAAAGCAGTGGTAAGCAGGATGGTAGAGTTGGACTAGAGTCTCAAGCGGTCCTTCAGTCACTTGGAGTCTCAGCAATTGTAGGATCCTTCCATACTTGTCAGTGAAAGTCGATGGGTCTTCAATCATATCTCCCAACCCCAACAGTTGTTCCAACTCGGGAACCTCAAAAGCACACGGCCAAGTCCTTCTAGCATTCATTTCTACAAATTCTACAAAACACGATTAGTTTCTGGATAGTTTAGCAAAAGAATGCGGGATGCAAATGCAAATTTTCATGGAATTAGACACTCGTGAAATATCAAGGGATATCAGAAATTCTCATTCTTATTAATAAAAAGTGAATTACAAAAGAGTCAATACACTTTCAAAAGTCCTAAACATAAGGCTAAATAAAAGCTAAAAAGACCTAAGGAGATTCTCCTAGGAGCCTCATGTTAAGCTTCTTGATTTCCTTCTCCATCTAAGCCTTTTCCTTGACAAGCTTGTCGATGATCAACTTCCATGGAGTAAATTGGGTATCAGAGGTACTTGGTCCTTCTTGGGTCTTCCTCTTTTTGTATAAAAGCAGCTCTTCACTCTTGGCTTATAATTGCTTTTGAAGTTCTAGGTTCTCCTCAACAACCACTTGATATTTGTGCTTCCAAGCTTCTCCTGTCTGTTGGGTTTGGTTTAATGAAATCTTCAACTCTTCTTCCTTTGACATGAAATACAGAACGGGCTCTTCCTTCAAAATAATTGGTTCTTGTCCTACCCCAAATTTTGACCACTAAGATTTCCCATCATTGTGCAAATCATCAGCACAATATGGATGAACCATCATACCTCATTAGTCTCCCCAAAGGTGGGTGAGCATTCACTACAAACAGGATTTAGGGTTTCAAGCCCTCGCAGAGCTCTTAGACAAAGGATCAATCAAGGAATGGCATGGTCTTCAACTTGTCCAGCCTCTCAAATATCCACAATAGATCAAGAGGACTCCCACTTAAAGGATTAAGCACAAGGTTGCTCCCTTCTAGGTGGATCAAGCCTCAGGATCGCCAGTGTCACCAAATTAGGGTTTGGTCGACTAGGGCCTCCAGATGGAAATTTTCCTCTGGGCATGAGCCAATGCTTCAAAGCATAAACTAAAATGCTCCATGGAACATCATAAACCCCATCATCAAGTCAATTTAGCCTCAGGGGATGCATACATCAAAAATCAGGAATAAGGGTTTCTTGACCTAATTCACCACTAAGTTGACTTTTGGGAGAAATCATGAGCCAAGACCTCAAGACATGATTTGAGGGTCTCCAACATACCACGTTGATCCATTTGCAGCAATGTATTGACCCAAGAAGCTTGAGTAACAAGTTTCAATTTCATCTGAACCACAGTTAGGGTTTCGCGAGAAAAGTCAACTGTAGCTTTGACTTTTGACCAGGACATGCTCCCAAGCCGTGGGACACGATTAAATACACCCTATAACACCCATGGAACATGTCCATCGATTTTGATTTAGGTCAAGGACATGATTTCCTAAAGGATCGCACAGTTTAGAATTCATCTGATAAAAAGTCAACTGTGCACAAAAGTCAAACTTTGACTTTTTGAGATTTTTCATAAAAATGGTTTTTTTAACCCTAAAATGATGTTAATGTGTGATTGGAATCATCATTCATCAAGAAAAATCAAAGAAAGTGGGATAACTTGTAAAAGGGGTAACCATAAAAACTTAGAAATTTTTCTAAGTTATGGAATAAAGTGGCAAGGGTACCAACTTTGGAGGATCATAACTCCTAAACCACAAAGCCATTTTTCCCCATCCAAAGATTGATTTGTAGCCCTCATGGCCCTCTACAAAAGTGTCAACTACACTTCATCCCAATTCATCATGGATTTTGAGTTATGGTTGGATCAAAATGGCTAAAAACTTAAAATTGACATTTTTCAGCACTTAGCAAAAATCTGCCTTGTAATTTTAGCACAATGTCCCAATTTCAAGGCTGTTTTTCTCCATGATCCAAGTTAAACCAGGTCTAGTGTCAAGCATCAAAGTTGAAGTACGTCATCTAAGCTTTCCGTAAAGTCCTAGAACGTCCATGTAGCATACTCGAGTAGGGAGTTATGGATCTTACAAAAAGGCTTGCTGCAGCTGAATTTTTCAGGGCAGATTTGCATAATTTTTGTGCCACACGAATTTTCAAGCCTTGTCATCATTTTGGACACATCTAAGGATCAAATCCAAGTGGGATGATCTGATCCATGAACCTCCCAAGTCCAAGGAACCAAAAAAAGCATGCCAAAACCTAGAAATCCCTAAAAGAGGGACAAAACTCCAATTTTGGTTTGGAGCATTTAATGGATGCTTAGAGGTGGCATGAACTGAGCTTCTTCCAACTGAATTCAGTCAAGATTCCTCCAACAACTAGGGAACCAGCAGCCTGTGCTCTAACCTCTAGTCAATGGCTAGAGGAGACTTGGATTTTCATTGGCCAACATTGGCCAAACCTCTGCTGCAGCCACCATTTACTATTGCTTGCAAAACAAACTTGCTCTACTATATATAGAGCTCATTTGTGCTCATTTTGAGTACACCAAAGCCATCAAACAGATGCTTTCCTCAAATTCTCTCTTTCACTCCAAAATGCCTTCTTTAGTAAGGAAATTCTGAGTTTTTGAGTTAGAGAGCATTTCCATCACAGCTCATGATCCTAACACCTCATAAACATCATATGTAGGTGATCCAAACTCTCACAAGTGACCTATAACACCAACATCACAAAGTCACATCTCAAAACCTCAAAATGACACTTTTTTGCATTTTTTAAGCCATGTCTTGATTCAGTCACTTTCCAAACCAGATAAAACCTCAAACACACTCTAAATATCATCCTTGAACTGTCCCAAATGGTGCTACACATCTGGAACACCATTTGAGAGAGTTGGCATTTTGGCCACTTTTGACCATTTTGCGAGAAAGTGCTCAAACTTGCTCCAGAGGTTTCCAGCCGATTCCAACCATCCTAAAAGCTTCTAAGAGGTCATTTGAGGTTGTCCAAAGCATCAAATCATTTCTGGAATAAAGCACTTGGTAGGTTGCCCAAAATTTCAAAAAAAGAGGTAAAATTCAAAACTTGAATTCTTTGAATCATGCTTTCCTTTGTTGTCCACATACATGCATCATATTGAATAATTCTTGAGGCAAAAATGTAGTCCTTAATGTGTAAGTTGTGATCCTCCCACTATTTGCATTTTAACATGTTTTTATGTGGAATTTTGGTTGTTTTAAAATCATGTCCAGTTCTGGTTTTTTGATTTGTGTGTTCTGTACATTAAGTTTTAGTGTGCATGAGTAACAACATTGAATTCCTTGCGAAAAATCGGTCAAGATAGATTTTTACGGATTTCAATTCCAATGAAAATTGAGAGAGTTACGCGCGTTGGAAATTTGACGCGAAACGACGTCGAATTAACGATAACAGTTCTGGTTTTTTAATTGCTGTGTTTTGTGTGTTGATTTTTCATGTGTGTGAGTAATACCATTGGATTCCTTGCGAAAAATCGGTCAAGATTGGTTTTTACGGATTTCAATTCGGATAAAAATCGAGAGAGTTACGCGTGTTGGAAATTCGACGAGGAACGACGTTTTCAATTAGTAGCAGTTCTGGTTTTTTAATTGCTACGTTTTGTACGTTGAGTTTCAGCGTGCATGTGCAATACCATTGGATTCCTCGCGAAAAATCGGTCAAGATAGGCTCTTCCGGATCTTAATTCGGTTAAAAATTGAGAGAGTTACGCGCGTCGAAAGTTTGGCGCGAAACGATGTCGATAAATTAAGTGCAGTTATGGTTTTTCGATTTGCGTGTTTCGTACGTCGAGTTTCAGTGTGTATATGTGGTACCATCGGATTCCTTGCGAAAAATCGGTCAAGATAGGTACTTCTGGATTTTGATTCCGATAAAAATTGAGAGAGTTATGAGTGTTTGAAATTTGATAAAAAACGTGTTGAAAATTAAAGTTTCGGTACTAGTTTTTATCCCATAAGAGATGTCGGAGATGATGTTGTGACATCTTTCCTCTTTTTCTTATTTTTTATTTTCAAAACTCAACCAATTTTTTTTACATAGCAAAAAATCATCATTTTCCAATTCATACCCCATAATATTTTAATCCACAAAAAATCACAAAAAAAGTATTATTTTTAGATTATTTTTAATATATTTAAAAATAGTGTTTTAAATTGTTTTAAATGCTTTTAAAATAATTTATTTTTTCTTAATTTTTAAAACCAAAATGATTTTAAATATTTATGTGGATAAAATATTTTTTTCATAAACTTTAATCATTATTTAATGATTTTATTTGATATTTTTATCATTTTATACTTAATTTTTCTTGGAAAAATGCCTTAAAAAATGAAATTGGGGTTTTCTTTGATTTTCACCCTAACAAATCTTTTTCAGACTCTTTGGGCCTCTATTAGAGTGTAAGACCCAATCCCCTTTTAACCAAAACAATTTTGGGCCGCACTTATTGTATAAGTCCCTCTGCGTTAAAAGAAAACCTCGGCGCGATCGTCGTTTTCAAACAGAAAATCAACTGGGCTTCTCTTTGAGCTGTAAGTCTCATTTCTTTTCATTTTTTAAATACTTGGGCCTCTAATAGAGTGTAAGACCCAACCCTTTTTTAACGAAACAATTTTGGGCCTCAGTTATTGTATAAGTCCCGATACGTTAAAAATCTCGGCACGTTCGCCATTTTCAAACTGAAAATATTTTGGGCCTCTCCCTGAGTTGTAAGCCCCATCTTTTGTATAAAAATACACTTTGGGCCTCTAATAGAATGTAAGACCCAACCCCTCTTTTTCATATTTTCTCATTTTTCATATTATTTTTTAATGATTTGGAAAATTAATAACTCCCTCAATTTTGATTATTTTTTATTGGTTCTTTTTCCGAAAAATCACAAAAATAGTAAAATATTTTATTCTAAAAGAAAATCAAATTTATATTATTTATTTAATATAGTTGGTATTTTTGTGAATAAATTCATTTTTAATTGTTTTTAAACATTTTAAAAGTGAACATTCATCTTGAAAATCAAAACTAAATAAGTTTTAAATCATCTTGTGATTAAAACCTCATTTTTCAAACCTTAACCAAAAATCACAAGTGGTTTATTTAAACTTATTTGATTTTTTGTCATTTTTTATTACTTTTAAAAAGTGAAAATTAGGGTTTCTTTGATTTTTAATCATACTCAAATGTTTCAAGACTCTTTGGGCCTCTAATAGAGTGTAAGACCCAATCCCTTTGTAAATACCAAAATTTTGGGCCTCAGTCACTTGTATAAGTCCCACGGTGTTTCTAAAAACTCGACGCGATCGTCGCCCTTTTCAAAATTAACCATTGGGCCTACCCTCGAGTAGTAAGACCCATTTCTTTTCTTAAAACTCACTTGGGCCTCTAATAGAGTGTAAGACCCATCCCTTTGTACAGAAAACCTTTCTTGGGCCTCAGTCACTTGTATAAGTCCCTCTGTACAAATTCAAACTGTGTGCTCACTGATAAAACCATGGGCCTCTCCTTGAGCTGTAAGCTCCAAATCTTTCTTTTTCAAAGCACTTTCTCCTTTGATTTTGAATATACTATTGTTTTCAATATTTCTTTGTTGAACAACTAACCAAACAGCATGGAAGCTCTACAACCGAGTAAGTGTTTACACGCTTTCATTTACCGATTTCATATACATATAATTGTATTGTGGGGTTGTTTCACTGTAAGTCTTCTTTCATAAACTCATATCAACTGTGTAATAATAGTATAGATATTTAGAGTTTCCCCGGCAACTACGTCTAGAACTAGGTGACGTCGTTTCGTTTATTCGTAGAAATAGACTACTAGATCCCCAATAGGATCACCAGATACAGTCTTCTCTTCGGCTGTCCTCATTAGGAATTATCAAGAAACTCTACTCCCTGAGATGAATGTATTCTCCGTGAATGGAATCTTTGAGTTTCTTCCAAATTCTCGAACTTTCCTGACTTGATCTATTCCTTGTGAATAGCTTGCCTTGAATTTCTCGGGGTTTGGGGACCCATCGGCTTCTTAAAAGCATCGGCCTCCTCTTGGGCATCGTACAAGGACCCACAGGCTTCCTAAAACCAACCCCGCCTCCTCTTGGGCTTAGTACAAGGACCCGCCGGCTTCTTAGAAGTATTCATAGCCTCCTGTTAGGCTTCGTATAATGATCTCTTCATCCGGGAATGATAGTCTTCTCTTGGGCTTCGTACAAGGACCCGTCGGCTTCTTAAAAGTTTCTAGCCTCCTCTTGGGCTTCGTACAAATTGTCCCGACGACCTCCTAAAGGTATAGGAACAGAACTTAATCATATTCATAGAACAGTCCTGTCATAGAGTCTACTACTGTTTCTCAAAGCATAGTACAAAAGATAAAACTCTAGACACGGACAGTCTAATATCCTTGAGTCTCAAAGATATTCTCAAGTGACCCCTTCGTTGAATAGGAAGAAAACCCGTAGACTCGGACAGTCTCAATACCCTTCGGATTTCCCACTTCCTTAAAGAACAGGAATATCCCTGATCCTTGAATCAAACCCTTGAGTACAGTGTTGCTCATATAAGAACTGATTTTCTCTTTCAAAATCAGTATACTGGACCTGTCACTTAACTGAAACAGTCACCATAGCCTCCTCTTAGGCTTTGTATAATGATCCTTCTCCAGTGAAGTTAGCCTCTCTCTTGGGCTTTGTACAATGATCCTCCCCAGTGGAGCTAATAATTTTAGCCTCTCTCTCGGGCTTTATACGAGACATAAAAGAGACTCCCCCGTTGAGTCAATCACCCCTTTAGCCTCTATCTCGGGCTTTATACGAGATACAAAAAGGTTCTTATTGAGCCAAACAAACAACATCCTCCATCTCGGGCTTTGTACGAGATACAAAAACTCTCTTGTTGAGTCAAAATCGCCTCCATCTCGGGCTTTATACGAGATACCAAAATATTCCATCGTCGAGTCAAAACCTTTTAGCCTCTCTCTCGGGCTTTGTACGAGACACATACTAGCCTCCTCTTAGGCTTTGTATAAGAAAACCACTGGTTGATCCAATCAACCTTTTAGCATCAAAGTTGTGCCTCGTTCACAGTACACAAACATCAACAACTCCTTCCCCTTCATCTAATCGCTGTAAGCGGCAAGCCTCTGGATCATCTACATCCATGCCACTGTCCCTCCTTTAGCATGAGAAATTCCTAAGGAAAGATAGCATTGCTCTACACTGAGTTAAAGTCTTCTCCTTCAGGATAAAACCCCCTATAAAGGAAATTATGGCATTACTAGGATCCGCGTATCCCGGTTAAAGTAATTATCCTTTATAACCAGTCACCCAACAGTTGTGACAAACAGACCTTTAGAGATGACAAATTATCTCTAAAGTCAAACCCTTTAGCTTCACATCTTGGGCTTTGATCAAGATACAAATAAACTCTTTAGCTTCACATCTTGGGCTTTGAACAAGATACAAAATACCTTTCGCTTCATGTCTTGGGCTTTGAACAAGACACCAAAAACACCCATTTCCTCCCATAGAATAGGAGGAACTATGAACACTCTGATTTCCCTGTTTCGGTAAACGGGAATACGTAGGCATAAGATTGAAAGAAAAATCTTAGCGAGCACACTAAACAAAAAACCCAAATCCCATATCTCCATCAATCAAAAGCATTAATTCAAAAACATCAGTCCTAACATCCTAATCCTTGTTCCCCGCCAGAAACCTTCTGTCAAGGTAAAAAGAGAGAAACCGTATTGGCGAAAATACAAATAACCAGTACAAAGGCCCCCCCACATTGATAGCATTCATAACCTAACATACCATTGTTTAAACTCAGTATGCAAAGCAGGGTTAATTGGAGACATCTATTTCCCTTCCTTATTCAGCTCACAATAGGATAAAAAATGAATCGACCTGTAGTAAGCTCAAACCGCATAGAGCGACCAGCGCTTAAGAACCGCGTCCAAAATCGCTCGCTACAGTTCTTGTCTAGAATAAGGTATTTTCAACTCAATAGCTCTTCTTCGGACCCATTGGAGATACGATTCCAAGGACACACAATTTGGTTTTCCCATAGCACTCCTTCCCTTCTTGTGCCTGCTACCCCAAGCACTCAAGATCAATTTTCCCTGCTCTTCGTACTTGTCATATCCTTCAAAAAAGATGTTTTCCAAATGAATATTTAGAGGCTTATCTTTTAGAGGGTACCCCAATTGTCGACGAGCTAACACAGGGTTATAGCTGGTTCCTCCTTTGGTACTAAGAAGAGGTACGTTGCCAAAGTTCTCATAACTGTCTGTGATCATTATCCCATCATACACACGATTGTACCAATCAATATCAGAATGAGAAAGAGCCATAATCTTCTTAGACCACCATCCTTTCTTGAGATCCCAAAAAGCACCTGCCTTTGGCAGATGTGAAACAAACCATCTATACAACACAAGAGTACAACAAGTGAGCTGACCTCCCTCACAGGCATTCCTCAAATGGACTGAATGGTAAGTATCGGCTAACAGGGTTGGTACAGGATTTTTCTTTAAAAAGATCTTGATAGCATTTATGTCCACGAAGTTGTCAATATTTGGGAACAAGAAGAGTCCATAGATGAGTAATGCAAAAATGGCTTCGAAGGCATCCCTATTCGAGTGCTTATCATAGTACTGAGCTTTTCCGATTAAGAACTTAGCGGTTAAACCAAATATTCCTCCCTTGGAAGTCATATTGTTTTGGATGTCAACTAACTCCAAGCGAGTCTTCTTAGCAATTTCTTCTTCTCTGGGGTTCCTCTCGAAGATAGGAAAAGGAGACTCATCCTTAATAGGTAAACCAACTATCTGAGAATACTCTTTAAGGGTAGGAAAGAGTTAATAATCGGGAAAAGTAAAGCAATGGTACTTTAGGTCATAGAACTGAAGCAAAGTAGAGAGGAGTCCTTCATTAACTTTCTTATTCAACAAGATCCATAGCTTCCCATATCGGTCTTTGAATCCTTCATGGTCTGTCAACAAGTCTCCCAATTTCCTTAGGTCATCCAATTTAGGACTCTTGAAAGTGTATTTCACGGTATTCCTTCTTGCATTGTCTATGATATCCCTCTGATATTCACAAAAAGGAGGTCTGAGTTCCATGAAACTTGTATGAAATGAATGCTCATGATGTATGAATGCAAAGCGAGCACATAGAAGCACACATATTCACAAATGTATAATCACACACAAAAGGCTTAGGTTAAGGTCAAGAGCATGGAGTCATGGTTCACCTTTCCCAATTGGTATGTACTATTGGTTCGTCAACTGTAGAACAGGGTTCTAAGAAGTTCCAAGAGTCGACAACCTATCTTTCGGATATTATTGATTTCCTGAATGACTCGGTAGCCAATAATATTCTCAAGATAATCTCGTCTGAGTGTAGTATCGCATAGCAACCTATTTGGGAATAGACTCCCTCATAGTCCTCGCACTACATCCTAAAAAGGCCAAGTGGGGTTAGAGGTAACTACTGTTCTCAATATCAAGAGCACCTCGGTCAAAAGTAGCACCTTTTCACGAATAGACTCGTTTAACATGACTAGACTCTCAAGAGGGCCTCAACTGAGTGATGGTGTCTCAAGTCAACTTTTTTGGGAATCGACTCCCTCAAAGCCTCCTTAAATATACCATCATCCTATAATAAGTGCACTCAAGTCCAGGTTAGGACTTATCTCACCACTCAAAAGTGACACCCTGCCAAACAGAAGAATCCAACAACACAGGTGTACAGATATACAGTTATGTGCAAACATACAAGCAAAAAAAATAACACATAAGCACAAACAAGATGGGCTTAACCCTCAGTTCGAGTCCCCAGTGAAGTCGCCATATCTATTGCGGTGAGAATCAGATAACAAGCTATTAATTAACTTGCATCACAAAACTTTGAAATTCACCACCGATCTTTGATTTATCCAAAGGAAAGGGTAAAGATCGAAAGAAAAACATTTTGCGCCATGTGAAGACACAACTAAGAGATTGGGGATCGGGGGTTGATTATACTAAGGGAAGGTATTAGCACCCTAAGCATCTGTAGTACTCTACAGGAACCTCTTGTTTATGTTTGTGTTATGTTATGTTTGCTTGCTAAGAAAAATCTGTTAAAGTTAGGGTGAAGACCTAAAATACTAAAGGTAAAGACCTAAGGGGTATATACTAAGTATGCTCGCCAAGACGTCGCATCTTGTGCCTACGTATCCTAACTAAAGAATCAGAGCAATCGTAGTTCACCCAACTAAGGGTGAGGAACCATTGACTATGGCCAAAGCTCCAAGGGGAATGAGTATGAGCTCATATAGAGTTTAAGAAACTCTCTAAGTCTAAGTTGTAAGGGTAAGTGAATATTCATGATGATGAGAATCACATAGAGTTGAAGAACTCTAACTTAATTCTAAGTTTGAAGGCAAATGGCTCTAAGGAGGCCAAAGGGGAAGGAACATCATAATGATGATGCTCACATAGAGTTGAAGAACTCTAAGTGAAACCTAAGTCGTGTGGTAAGTGGCTCTAAGGAGGCCAAAGAGGGAAGTGAGAAACTATGAGGATAGTGCTCACAAGAGGGGAACCTAATGAGGTTAAAGGGAGGAGAGGCTCTAGGAAGGCCAAGGGTGAATCCTTATGAGGATAGGGAATGGCTCTAAGGAGGCCAAGATGGTAATGAGCTATCTATGACTTAAAAGTCAATAGAGAGTCTTTCCTTTGGAAGGAAGGGGGATAATGAGGTTTAAGGAGGAGAAGCTAAAGAGCTTGCCTCACTTGGGGAAGACTTAATGAAGCTCTCAAGATAAACAAATATCATAAACAAGATAAAAACATGAGCATGGTAATGACGAAAACACTTCATGGGAAGCACATGTGGAAATGTTTAGCAAACATAAGTGGTATAGGTAAACCAAAAGAATGTGACAACACTTTCAAGTTCATGTAATCAGAAACGACAATCCAAGGCATATGAGCACTTAAAGATGGTTCCAGACATGACAATCAAATTTCAAGATGTAAACATGTCACATATTTGATCAAACAAACTCAAATTATAAATCAAATGATCTAAAGAGATCTCATGGTATTTTCAAAGGGTATTTTCATGTAAAAACACATTAAACATCAAGGAAATAAGGTGAAACACAAAACATATAATGTCATAACATCATACAAGTTTCACGGTAACATACTTTAGGTCCCATTTGATCAATATAAACAAGGAAACATGGCAAAGAAAACAAGAGGAATCAAGATGTTCTTATGAAAACCCTAAAATAGCCTTTCACTTCCAACATTAATGAATGTTTCAAAAATAATTATTTTTACCAATTTCTTTCCACAATCAGAAAATAGACATGTTAAGGAACATTTTGCAAAAAGAATGGATCAAAAAGTGTGAAAAATGAGCAAGTTATGAAAGTTTAAAAACAAGGTATAAACCATAAAAGGAAATGGAACAAGTGATAAAAAATAAGGGAAATGTCCCACATGGGACTTGAACTCACGCCATGGGGCTTAGAGCTCAAAAGCCTTGCCAACTGTACCAAAGGCGTGTTTGAACAAAGGATGCAAACATACAATAATATAACAAGGCAAGTGTTTCAGGTTAGAAAAAAATAAAAAGGAAAAGGTCTGGGGCGAGGGGGATTCGAACCCCAGACCCTTCGCTTGCCAATGCCTATAACCTTCTCCATGGACCAGCGGTGCTACGCTCTCATCCAAACATAATACAACTCAAATCATTTTTATTTTAAATCAACCCTTAAACGACCACCTCAGCGCCACATGGGACTGACTGAGGGCCACCACTTCTTCTTCTTCATTCTCATTATCCTCTCTCTCGAACCCTAAACATGTAACCATGGCCAAAATTTCCAGCCCACTGATCTCTCTCATTTCTCCACCAAATCAAGTGAAACAAAAACCAAAGTTGGAGTAAAAACTCCCAAGATTCTAAATATGTTCTTAGTTTCCATTAGCAACCATTGTGTGATTCAAAAATTAACACATAACAGTGCAACATCATAAGATTTCAACAAGTTATATCATGCAATATATCAAAAAAACATGGCAAACTTTGATTCAGAAACACAAAGCAATAAACACGCTACATTTTAACATTCAAAACAGCAGCAATATCATGCATGGATATGTGAGTTTCAGAGATAGAAACCCTACCTCTTTGAGAAATTCCAAGGCCTCTTCTATAGCACTTGTAAATAAGAAACACCACCTTCTGGGAACTGGTTGGACCTTGGAGAGAAGTTGCAGATGCTTAGAAGCTTTGAAAAATGCTTGGAATATGGAACCCGATCCTTTATGCAAACTGAAGTTCAAAAATGGCAGGTGATTATGGAAGTGTTAAAGTTAGGGTTTGAGTGTTTGGAGCTTCTCTATATGGTGTTTAGAGAAGATTTGTGGAGTTAGAGAGAAAGTGCACGAGTAAAACTTGTGTTTGGGGAGTTCTTGCAGATTTGCAAGAACTTGTGAATGAGATGGTAGAGTGAGCAATCAGCCTCTTTGTGGGGTGATTCTGGTGTATTTTGGAGAGTAGATTGAGTGTCTATTTATAGGAAATTTTGAGGGTTCGAAGCATGGTCAGATATGGAAAGTTGCCAACTTTGCCCTTTGGAGAAGCTTCCTTCGTTTGAGCTGGCTTGGCTAATTCAAGGGTCTTCAAAGGCCTAGCCATAGGCTCTGTTGCAATGTGGACTGATTGGATTGTGTTGAAAAGTTTTTCTTTCCACTTGATCCATTTGCCTTGCCTTGCATAAGCTATGCTATTTTAATATGTAACTTGATAAAATCGTGGCAGAGGTCCTAAACCAATCCAATTTGGTCTCTAAACATCAGAAGAGTGAAAGTCTTGGTGATTAGAAGTGTAATACATCATTATGCATAAGTTGGTTACTTAAAACTCAAGAAATAGACCTCAAACTTCTTTCAATCGAATCTCTCAGCTCACTTAGTGGATTGAGGAGTTCTTATACTTTTTGGAAAGCCCCAAATGTCCTCTAAAACTTTCATGTTCAATCGAAATTCTGAATCACAAGGGATCTTAGTGAAAAGTGGAGGTGAAGTCAGCTGGTTTTTAAGGCAAAAAGTAGTGAAATTTCCCCAAGTCCTTAAGTGTTTTGAACTTCCAAGCCTTGTAACTTAAAAACCAAGCCTTAACTTGAGAAGGGTCCTCTAATATGTTTTAAAGTTCATGATGAGAGCTTCAATTTAAGCTTTGAGTCACCAAATTTGGATGTGTGGTTTGGAAGTTATAACTTTTCCAATTTTACACAAGAAGTGAATTCTTCCTTACTTAGAAAATTTTAAGAACAAAACCTTGCCCTTCTTGCAAGAAATCTTTCAAATGGTGGTCTCTCATGCTCTTAATAAAGGATTGAACATGATAAGGTAAAATGTGACTTGAACACTTCATTTTGGGTCAATGATATTAAAATCAGAGGCTTGACTTTGTCAGTCAAAGCCCTAATTTCCTCAGGAATTCCAGCTGAATGATCTTTGAGGATCTTGCTTCTTCAATCTCTTGCAAGGTCCATGGATGGCCTTTAAGGATGTTTATGAACATATAGAACCATGTCTCAAAGTTTGGGGAACATGCCTTGGTCAAAACCAAAGGCAATGGCTAGCCTTGACAAAACCCTAGTTTAAGGTATGGTGAGCTTGTGGCTCAAGGTACTTGTAATAGGAATCAAACACACTTGATTTCTTGTGGATTAGGATCTTTTGGATGTAGGTAAGTTCCATTGGTTGATGAACCAATCAAACCTTGACTGATCATGATAAACCTCTTCAGTGATTCTTCAGGTTAAAATCCTAATTCCTCAACTTTAGTCTGGTAGTCCCTTGTTGACTTGATTTGATCCCAAGTCTTGAGATCCCAAACTGGTGAACACTTGTGATGATTGTATGGAACCAGAGAATGCCTTAAGAGACTTTGAATCCTGTGAGAGCCTGGCTTAGGATACCTTGCCCTCTTTCTGGCGTAAAACCTGGTTTTCAAACAAAAGAAACAAACTTGCAAGATGAAATGGTTAGTCAACAATGCATAGATGATTGATCCCTAAATGTAAGTGCAAGATGTTATGACATCTAAGGGATAAAATTTAGGGTATAACAATGACGTTGTTTAGTTAAATTGAAGTCTCAAATTCTTTTTTTATATTGGATGAAGGCATTTTGAGTTTTTTTTTTATAATCTATTATATTAAGAAGAGTATAAGGAGTATTCAACCTTTAATATAAAAGAGATAATCGGTATGAAGCCCAAAAAAAACTGGTTGAGTTTTGAGTTGATCTAAGATAAACTTTTGCATGTTATTTCTTTTTTTTTATCTCTTTTATATTTATTTATTTTATATTTTAATATATTTACTTCTCAGATGCTATTTAATTTTATTTCTCTTCAAACACTTAGTTTTATTTTTACTTTGTTGGAAAACTATTATCTTTAAATGTTTTATCAAACTTTTTACATTTACAATTCTCTTCTTTTTTTATGTTTGGAGTTAATTGTTTAATAAATAGAATTAGAAATTAAAATTTTGATATTCAAATTCATTTTTGTCCTTTAACTTTAAAAAACCATATAAATCCTTTAACTTTTGTATCACATTAGTCATTTCCATTTAAATATTACTAATGGACTCGATTTTTGTTGACATGACAAATTATGTTTAACTCTCAACTTTTGTGATCAATTAAGCAGCAGAAAAATCCGTTGCTAAAATAGAATTTTTGGAATTTTGAAATATTGTTCATATTCTTGGTTCAAGGCAAGAACAACAAAATATCAAATTTGACAATATCAAATTTTCTTTCCATAAATAAACAATAAAATATGGGAAAATCCAAAAAAAAAAAAATTGTTAATTAATTACATAGAACAAACTATAATTTGAAGTACAGAGAATTAACCAAAACAATTACCAGGAATTAAATAAAAACCTAAGTAGCATAGAAAATAGTAATTATCAATATATTGCGAAATTGAAATTGAAAATCTTAGAAAAACATGATGAAGCTTATCCTTAGATAATCAAAAAGAAGAATAATCATCCAACAAAAAATTGTGTTAATTAATACAATTAAGTAGAATGGAAATACTCTTACCATTGTTGAATGAATTAGGATTGAGAATACACAGTAGTCCATTTTCATTGAAATTCAAACTAGAGTTATTATTTTATAAACCAAGAGCTTTTATAAAAAGAAAGAAACAGAGAGATATATGAGAGGAGGGCAAAACCAAACCCTCAAAACTGACAAAACCTAAAACAAGGCCTTCCAAGTCTATTGAGAACCGTATCAACAAAAACAGACAAAGGAGCTTCATTCCACCACACAAAATCTTGAATGGAGAGGTCTAATGAAGCTAATTTGTTTGCACAATGGTTTCCTTCTCTAAAGATATGAGATAAAATAAAATCCATAATATAGGTTTTTTGAATAGAGTTCAACCACCTGTTCTTGAGTTGCCAAGACACAATATTGTGATTGTTGAAAGCTAAAGAGACAAGCTTAGAATCAGTCTCTATCTAAAAATGTCTCCAGTTATTTTCAAAAGCAATTTCAATGTAATGGCAACTAACATTGAAGGAGTTTACTATTGCAACAAGAATTGTAATTTGACATTGCTTGGACCAAGCTCTATGACAAGCATCCCAAATGCCCAGTAAGTTGAGATGTAAATTTCTTTGCAGAATGTTGGCTAACCAACTGAAAATGGTTCTTGATTCCAGACCAGATTGAATAGAAAATGTGGTAATTAATAGGTTTTTTGTTTCTGAGAACCCAGCTTCTGAGAAATATAGCCAATGATTGTCCGAGATTAAGAATTCCCAACAAAGCTTTAGATTAGCAGCAACATTAGTTTTAGAAAGTGACCTGATACCACATTTAGGGAAGAGCATAAAAAAAAAATTAAAATTCAGAAAACATTTTTGTGATGGATTTTTCTTTTGCTAAATCAACTAACTACATATAATTGGAAACTACCACCATTCTCCCTAATATACCCTTTCATTTAATCACACTTTCCACTAATAATAACCTTTAAATTGTAATTTACTAACTATTAATTCACCATCCAATCAAATTCACCCTTATTGCCAAGTGGCAAAACCTTTTTGAAATTTTCTTACCCTTTCCCTCTTTCAATCCCCCATTTCCCTCTCTTTCTCCCTCTTTCTTGTCTGCCATTTTCTCTCTCTTTTCCCTTCTTTCTCGTCTCCGATCTCTCTCTTTCCCTCTGTTTCTCGGCGTCCCTCCCCCTTCTCCCTCGTCTCTCCACCGTAGCTTCATTTCACCCTTTTCTCTTTTCTCTTTATTTTCTCCGCAAACCCTCGCACAGCCGCGACTTTCACCGCCTTCTTCAAGTTCCGTCAACGATTTCACGAATCGGTTGTGCTGCTCAAGAATCGGTTGTGATGCAAAGTGGAGCAACTGATGAGAAGGTAAGTTGTATGGTGTTAACGGTTAACCATCCTCTCTGCATTTACTCATGCTTCCATATTTTGGCATTTTCTTTTTCGATACATGATGTTACACAGTTCCGGATTTGATTTTTTTTGAAGTTCTAACTTGAATGAGGTTTATTTCTGGAATCAATTTATTCTGATATGGTTTGGTGAGATCTGGAAATCAGAATCAGTTGTTGGATATATGGTTTAAGTTGACATAGTTTTTTTTTCATGTAACAATGATATTTAATTCAAAACTTGAACTTTTTCTATACAATATATTCATGGTTTGGCTGCAACAGGGGTTCATTATTTACATATGTCTGACCCTACTTTACAGGATAGTTTTGGAACCGACGGGTGTGGTGTCGAGATGAAACATATTCAGCCGTTGAAAGAGGTTACTGGTGTGCCTTTGGTTGATAAAACATTGTTAAAAATGAATTCAAATTTCCTCAGATTAAAGCCCACCCATGACACAAGGTTAGTAGCTGTTTACTCCCTAATTTCCTCTGATTCTCATGATTTGTAATCGATAAATATTAATACTTATGTAATATCCAGATCTTTCATTGATAACCGATTTACTGTTTCATCATGCTTTGATTCAAACCGCTTCAGAATAGTGTAACTGTTAGAATACTGAGAGGTTTAAATCTTTTGTTTTGCTATCATGGTAAATATAATTTTGTATACCATGTACACATGCAGTGACCTATCATACAACATTTTCAATGGATCAATTACCAAAAGCCTGGACAATTGTTGTCATTAAATACATTGTAAGACTCTTTTATTTAACTTGAATGTACGACAAATTAGAAAATTATGGGAGAAACATGTTTTAGTCTGGACCGAGTTTGCTGGTATAGTTTCATCACCCTCTCGCACACATGAACTTATGTTAATGATTTATCTATGTTTGTTCTATTTTGGACAAGATGGCATGATTCTGTGGCAGAACCTGCAGTTTTGGTATATTACTGTTGGCTTGCATTGCTTTTGGTTTGCATTGCTTTTGGTCCGGATCAATGGGTATTACTACTGGCTTGCTTTGCTTTAGGTTTTGATATAATTCTATATACTGTGAATGCCAGGTTGTATTTGGTATTATTATTGTTATTGGGTAAAGGAAGGTTTTTGTTCCCTAATCCACATTGTAAATGGTCAAAGTTAGTTATTTGTTAGTAATTGCATATGGCAGTGGAATCAAACTTATTTTTAAGGTTAAGGCTCCTGACTTTGCATAAATCAATTAGTTCTTTGCAATGTGGTGATTTTTGCCATGTTTGATTCATCTTATTTGTTGCGTCTACAGGAGATTTTTACGATGACCAATTATTATTTGTTTATAGTTTTTCAATTTTAATTGGTCTTGACATGAAATGTAGATTGATCCACGCCATCGCTATGGACACAACTTGCATTATTATTATTAAGAATGGTGCAAAACTGATTCTGGTCAGCCTTTCTTTTATTGGTAAGATCAATTTTTTTCTTGAGGTTTAATTTTGAATATGATTTGTATACTGTTGTCATATTTTTTATTGCTTATTTTCTGTTCATCTTAGACGATTTCAAAGTGAAAATAAGACTGAGTCAAAATGAAATGTACAAATTCAGAGGATACAGTTTTCTGTTTTCTAACTTAATTTTTCTCAAAATCTAATCTACAGGTTGGATTTGGGAAATGGGAAAACGGTTGATCTTGAGCGGTGTCCCCGATCAAAGCTTCGAAAACAATGCATAAAGTATCTTGGACCTGTATGCGCATGCATCTTCTGATTGAATTTAGTACCTTTTTGTTTTGGTTGTTGTAGTTTCTTTATACTGCATAATTTCAAAAGTTCTGGCTTGTTGCTGCTGTTCTTACTGGTTCATTATTCTTCGTATTTTCGTAAACTAGAAAGAGAGAGAGAACTATGAATATATTGTCTGCGAAGGAAAAATTATCAACAACCAATCTGGAGATTTTCTTCATACCAAAAGGGATTCTGAAGATGCTAAGTGGATATTTGTAATGAGCACCGAGAAGAAACTTTATGCTGGAAAGGTAACAATTAGTTCAAGCTATGTATTGTTTCTTGTTTTCGATTTTCTTGCTCAATTCAGTCCTCTTGATACATTGTTATAACCTCGCAGAAAAAGAATGGACAGTTCCATCATTCTTCCTTTTTGGCTGGTGGAGCTACCTTAGCTGCGGGACGACTCGAAGCCGAGAAAGGGATTCTAAAGGTATAATTAACTTCATAATTTTGCAAGATCGAATATTTTTTTACGGAGTGACTATGCACGCCGTGTTATACTATTTCAATTTATATGTGATGACAAAATGTTTGATTCTTTGTTGTTTAAGTTTTCAGTCCATCTCTGCATATAGCGGAGACTATCGCCCAACAGACGAAACCCTCGAAGCCTTTTTATCATATCTCAGGGAAAATGGTGTCAATCTTGACGAAGTTGAGGTAATTGGATTACCTTGAAAACATGTTTATGACTTTGATTAGTGTTATCATAATTTTTTGTAGAGACTGATCTTGTGTTGAGACTGCAAATTGAAGAGAAAAAGCTCCGCCTTTTAGATCTTCAGGCTCGTTTGAGGGATGAGATTGATAAACAGCAACAAGAGATAATGGCTATGCCAGATAGGCCATATCGTAAGTTTGTTAGGTTGTGTGAACGCCAGCGCGTGGAACTTGTTAGGCAAGTGCAGGCGTCTCAAAAAGCTGCTAGGGAGAAGCAACTGAAATCTATATTTCTATGGCGGAAGAAACTTCTTGAGGCACACTGGGCAATTCGTGATGCCCGTACTGCCCGAAACAGGGGGGTGGCCAAATATCATGAGAGGATGTTGCGGGAATTCTCAAAACATAAAGATGACGACAGAAATAGAAGGATGGAAGCCCTAAAAAACAATGATGTTGACAGATATAGGGAGATGTTGCTGGAGCAGCAGACTAACATTCTGAGCGATGCTGCAGAGAGATATGAAGTTCTTTCATCTTTCTTATCACAGACTGAGGAGTATTTACATAAATTAAGAAGTAACATAACAGCTGCCAAAAATCAACAAGAAGTGGAAGAGGCAGCAAAAGCAGCTGCTGGTGCTGCACGTTTGCAGGCATGTTTCATTAATCCCTGCCCTCACTGATCCAATATTTTGAAAAAAAGTGTTTGTTAAATCCCATTTTTTCTATGCATATTAGTTTATGAGGATTCTGATTTTTTCCCATATAAACTTTCTATAAGATCATTTGCATGTCTCTGATTTATTATTTGTTTTTGACCATAGGGTCTTTCCGAAGAAGAAGTCAGAGCTGCTGCTGCTTGTGCAGGAGAGGAAGTGATGATTAGGAATCGTTTTCTGGAGATGAATGCTCCTAGAGACAGTTCATCTGTCAACAAGTGAGTTTTTGTTGATTTAGTTTTTAATATTTATTTTTGTTTTGCGTTTTTACTAAAAAATGCTCTAGGGAAGGTGTGATTGTGATGGAATTTTTATGCAAAATGTATTTATGTATTTTTTCAGTGCATTTTGATTTATATACCCTGATCATGTTTATATAACTGTTTTTAAAACTGAATTTAATTTTCTACATTCCAGGTATTACAACCTCGCACATGCGGTGAATGAAATGGTCATAAGACAACCATCCTTGTTACGAGCTGGAACATTGAGAGACTATTAGCTTGTAGGTTGCTACATTATTGAAATAGTTATTCTTTAAGTGATTGCCTTATTTTGTATTCTTGAGCAAGTTTTCAAGGCTCTGACACTTTTTTAATAAGGTTGGATTGCAATGGATGCTTTCTTTATACAACAACAAATTAAATGGAATTTTAGCTGATGAGATGGGTCTTGGTAAAACTGTACAGGTTAGCCTTATTTTTTGTTGCTCTTCTCTTTCCTTAGATTGGAAAATATATATATCAATCTTTTTAGGCAGCTTAGTGATTTCATATTTTATAGTTAAGTTCAGCGTGTCTTACATGGGAGATGTAAAATGTTCATCTGTTTTTTAAAGGTATTGTATAATAATTTACTGTAGCAATATTTAAGCTTACGTATTTTTTTCCTTCCCTAGGTTATGGCATTGATTGCATACTTGATGGAATTCAAAGGAAACTATGGTCCACATCTTATAATAGTCCCAAATGCTGTTATGGTTAACTGGAAGGTGAGTTTTTAAACTTATTCATTTGATTAATATTACTAATTTGTAATTTTTTAACTAGAAAAACTATCTTTATTGTGCAGAGTGAGTTATATAAGTGGTTACCATCTGTGTCATGCATTTTTTATGCTGGAGGGAAAGATTATCGATCGAAATTATTTCATCAAGTAAGTGTGCCTCAAGTTATTCACGGATACCGTTAATATAGAAAGTAACGGGAAAGTTACTTTAATGTTTATCAACAGTCTGAGACTGTTTATAGAGCAGAAGTTACTATAAATTGATGTTGTCCCAATCATTAGGACTATTAATGGTCTGAAATAAATCAATACAAATAGTACTAAATTCAAATAGGAACTAATAAGATAAAATAAAATTAAGTAGAATAAAATCATCTCTCCTAATTCTGAGTATAATTTTGTTAATTACTGCTTAATTTTGTTTTCTACATTTACAATAGGTTTCTGCTCTGAAGTTTAATGTCTTGGTGACTACTTATGAGTTCATCATGTATGACCGGGCAAAACTTTCAAAAATTTATTGGAAGTATATTGTGATTGATGAAGCACAAAGAATGAAGGATAGAGATTCAGTTTTAGCACGCGACCTTGATAGGTATCGTTGTCAAAGACGTCTGCTTTTGACAGGCACACCGTTGCAGGTCTGCTTTCTTTTCACACAACATACTGCATTATTGTAAACTAATAGTGTCTGTTATTGCATATACTTTTATTTCTTTTATGCACTACTTGGATCAAACAATACCATTTTTGCCCATCAACTGTACAGTTTTTAATCTTCTTGGTCTTCCTTATTTGTTGGAATTATGCAAAATTATATTGTAGGGTCAAAATTAAAAACGATAAGCATGAAGGTGTTATAAGACCCTATACAGAACGTTTTCAATCTGGTCTCTATACTTCAAAGTAACTCCATGCAAATATTAGTGTCATAACAGACATGGCTTTACCTATTACTTTTCTTGGTTGCTTTCTACCCCAAATTATTAGATATTCTTAATGGAGTTGGTTTCAAGTCCTAATGGTGTCGAGTACGCATACTTTTTTGCTTACATTTAATTCCAAAGGGAATAAGTGCTAATTGATAAGTTGTATAGAATCAATAGATACTTGACACAATGTAAATTTTGTTGATGGGATTGGTTGTGGTGTGATTTTATTTGCAGAATGATTTGAAGGAACTCTGGTCACTTTTAAATTTACTTCTCCTTGAGGTTTTTGATAATAAGAGAGCCTTTCATGATTGGTTCTCAAAACCATTTCAAAAAGAAGGTCCTACTCAAAATGCAGAGGACGATTGGCTCGAGACAGAGAAGAAAGTCATCACAATCCATCGACTTCATCAGATTCTTGAGCCTTTCATGCTCAGGCGCCGCGTTGAAGATGTTGAAGGCTCACTACCACCAAAGGTGTGATTATAACCCTCTAACTATACTTGACCATTTGTTCTATTTCTTGTGGCTAATACCTAGGGATGGATTATAACCACAAGTAACTGCTCAAAAGACATAACAATTGTTGTTTCTTACATATCCAGCTCAGACAGTGAGTGATATTCTTGCCAATATTTTTTTTTGCCTTAATTTTTTTATATGATTATTGTGTGCCTCACTTGATTATTTCAAACATTAATTGTCAAGACATTCATAAAATAGTTAAATATATTATTTTTCTCCTATACAAAGAGTTATTGAAGCCACCTATATTTTTAATCTAATTACAGTTATATGATTTTGTGGAGCATACGTATATGTATCAAATGTTCAAGTGCCTTTAGTTATATTCTCTCTCCCTATTTGTATATGTTTTCCATTGGGTACAATGTTACACAATTGTTCAGTAAATTATGTTTCTATTTCAATTAAAGGTGTCATTTTATAAACTCTGATAATTTTACGCAATTTGACCTTATCCAAATTGCAGATCCATATTTAAGGCCTTTAGACCCTAAAAAGGATCAAAATTCAAATCTCTTTAATTATTTCTAATAATAATTCATGATTATAAATATCAATTTTGAGTGATTTTTTTGTTTCTTTAAATTATACTTAACAAAAGAGTAATATTATTCATGTATTTGGTCTTAATTTAAAGCTGATACCATTTTTGCCTTACTTTGAATTGAAATTTAGTTAATTGTTTGATTAAGAATACATTAAATATGCTGTAATTATATTTATAAATTACATACGTATCATTTAAACTTTTTAATTTAAATTAAATAAGGTGTTTTCTTATAGAAACACAATTATAACAAAGATATTTTATATTAGAAATGATATTTTGTTATAAATATAGCAATTTTTTTAAAAATAGTATTAATTGTCTATTCAATTTATGATATATTAATTACATAATCATTTTGTTTGCAAAATAAATATATGTCAATTAAATTTTTTAATTAAAAATTAAATGCACTTGCACTCACGTAAAATATAGTTCAATGCTTTACACTTATTTTGTATTTTAAATTTAAATTATTTTTCAATTTTGTGCAAGATTTTATTGATTTAAAATATATTAAAATATTTTTTTATTAATTTTAATTGTATTTAATCTTATTTATTCAAAATTTGTTGTAATTATAATAAAAAGAAAAGCAATTAAATATTTTATTTGTAAAAAAGAAAACAATTGAGTAATGTAAAGACTAACAAAAATTTGTGATTTCGAATTTTTTTTATATACTTACTATTATTATGGATTTTGTTTCTTCAATGATATATTATAATAGAAGTGATACAAACAGTATTATTATTATTTTTTTTTTTTGTCTAAAACTCCTTATGTTACAAATGAAGCAAGTTTTAAATTAACAGTTGTGTATTCAATTTATAACATTATAAATACATGATTATTTTGTCTGCAAATTAAATATATATTAATTAAATTTTTTAATTAAAAATTATATGTGCTTGCATTTTGTTATTACATGAAATATGATTTAATGCTTTGCACTTATTTGTATTTTAAATATAAATATTTTTTTGTGTAAAAATAATTAAATATTTTTTAATCTTGTGCAAGATTTTTATTAATTTAAAATATATTAAAGTATTATTTTTGGAGTAATTTTAATTCTACTTAATTCTATTTATTCAAAATTTGGTGTATTTATAATAAAATGAAAAACAATTGAATATTTTGGAACATTAAATATGAGACTAAAACTGAAGAATTCTACATAGAGCTATTACATTCAGAAAGGATTGAAGTAAAAGTGACATCAAATATCCTATATCTTATCTTATGGATTAAAAGAGCTGGTTTGAGTCGAATCTCTATTAATTGATTATACTATTGATTTATAATAATATTTTTTTTAAAATAACTATTGATTTAACCATTTTAATTTGTTATAATATGGTAACATAACATTGTAATATTGTGGTATTACTTTTTTTTAATCAACTAAATAATTATAAATATTTATAGTTATTAGACATATTGGATTTATAATGATGGTGATTTGTTACGTACAGTATTTATTTTATAATATCAAGTATATATCAAAACAACAATTAAAACTTATCGAATAATCTAAGATATGAATGAACTTACCCGTGCGGACGCACAGGTCTTCTACTAGTTAGTAATAAAATTGATATACGCCACGTAACATGTCACGGCAGTGCCATGTATGCTTAATAATTGACTTTGATTGATATAATGGACGGGAAAAAAAAATATTTGTGATTTAGTTTGTATAATTAATGGACTCCAATAGTTTTTTTTTTTTTTAATTTAAGAAATCAAATGAACCCAAATACAAAATACAATAAAATAAGACATGTCATTATTTTTTTTTTCTCACAAATCTTTATTATGAAGAAAATTAATATTATTTAATATTATTGTTAAATTTCAACTATGAATTATTGTGGTTGAATCTTTCAAATTTGTTAACAAAATACTTTACAAACTATCTCTTCTTCCTATATAAAAAGTATATAAGACAGAGAATTCAAATTTAAAATTACAAGTGTTTTTGTCTAGACAGTTTCCGCATTAAATCTTAAGTATTCCATAATCATTGGTTTATCCAAAATCATAACTTATTTTTATGTTCACTTAATTATTTAACTTCTACAATAAAATATAAAGGTTTAATAGTGATGCACTGACAGTGTAAAAAACTGTCATCGAATAGAAATATATCATTCTGTCATGTCATTTAATTAGTTTTAAATTTTCAGTCTGACTTGACAGAATGCATGGTCGTCATTGGTTGACAGTGTAAAATAATGTTACACTGTCAGTGCATCACCCTTTTTTCCAAAATATAATTATATAATTTTAATCTATCAAATCTTATGTGATTAATTTAAGACTAAGAGGGAGAAGAATTGATTAATTTAGGAAGGAACCAATGAATATGAGACATATCGGTCTCAAATTCCCAACACTTCAATAATGCTTGACAAGGACCATGAAAATAGACACATACATAGAGAGGATGTGACTCTCACGAATTTCTTGCGTAAGGATCTATATACAAATTTAGATGCCATGCTATTTGTGGACACACAAAAGAAGTGAGTGTGTTTGTAACAAACCTTAACCATTCAAAGCTTTCTTAAAATAGAATATCATCAGAGAATCAAAACTGTAGAACGATATATATCTAATCATAAATCTATCAGTCTCACTATAATGCTACTGGCCTACTGGGCGCAAGTGGGAAACATATAGCAAGGAAAGTGAGAGCCTTTTGTCCTTCAACTCCATCAGGATGGAGCGAACACATTAACGAATTCAGACCTGCTTCAAAAAAAATGCAGACAAAACGGACATGTCAAATGGGATAGACCGGACCCAAAGATAGTGAGTCCAATCAATTCTATTAGGGGACACAATGGAAAAAAAGAAAATTGACATTTAAAAAAGAAAGATAGTTAATGAAAAGTGTTCTCCAACTACTGATATGCACCAATGTCCAAAAAAGCATTGCCATAACCAAAAAGAAATGGGGTCATAAATAGTTATAGAGAATTTTAGTGATTCTCCATTGAGCAAATTAAGATTAAAAGGTACTAATATTTTTTTGATCTATTTTCCTTCTAGTGCTAGCTACATCCTATGATAATCTTTTAATCTGCTAGACAAATGACCAATTGATAAACATAAAACATATGCAATGAGCTGATTCTTCTTCGTTTAACACTTTCCATGCTACTGCTCTCTCATATGTTATTGGCCTCCCCATGCTAGATAAACAAATACCACCTTGAATACACATGAAACCCTGCACCAAATATAATGAACATGGTTAATAAGTGAATTATGAGTCGAATACTTGTTCGAAAATATAAGAAAAATCGTCTCCGTTCACATCAAGAGGCTCACTCAAATTATTCAATTTACATTATATACCTGCTGCATTATCTGTGGGAATTCAGTGCATAGAGTTTTCTTTCCATTGTCATCAAAGATCTTTTCCAGTGTGATGTCTTGAAGTGCAACCAAGGTGGTTTCAAGCATGTCAAGTCCAGCTTGGTTTGCAAACGCAAAAACAGGTAATGCCTGCCAAAATTGCATATGTAAAGTTAATTCAATTCTTAAACATTATGTTATGATAGAAGAATAAACGCACAATGTTCGATCAAGTGGTGATGACTTCCAGTATACTAAAAAATTTACCTTTAGAGAGCAGCATAGAACTGCATCTGAATGATGCCAAAGGGATTTGAGTATGGACTCACTGCCTTCGGACTTTAGTAATTCTACGCCTAGATAGAATCTGCGAAAATAAGGTTAACATGTCATCAACTACTATGTGATTTAAGATCATCATGAATTGCAGATATGCATAGTGAAAAGGATTTAACAGACATACACATACCTATAGCTGTTACAGATCCATTGGGTAAGTGTTTGTGCCTCGGGAGTTCCGGGTGGTGAGTGAAATGCATTCTGAGAACCAAAGCGCGAAGGAGAAAGTGCTAATGAAACCCTCTGAACAGATGCGACAATGCTACGCACATACTGTCGCGCCATAGCAGCTATATTATCTTGAAGGTGGACATCAAATGCAAACTGGAATGCTATTGTCATCACAGATTTTGTGCTCCCTGAATGACCTGAATTGTCACCACCAGCTTTGTTTCCTGTGGTTCCGACCTCAAGTGCAGAAGCAAGATCGAGTGTACGGTTTGGACTAGCAGCATCCTGCATCATATATAAAACAAAGAAAAATAAATAAAATTCATTGATCCAACAAAGGAAGTGGGGAGCAGTTCAGTTCAGAATCAAATCATTTGTCACACTAAAGAACACTTGCCGTGGCAGAATCAAGAGGTATGATGCGAAAACCAGAAGGCAAAATGGGTGCATCATCAGAGAAAGATGCATCTATTGGAGCAAAAATAAGCTCTGCGCTTGTGCCAACTGCATGCTCATCCACTCCACTACAGAGCTGAGAAAGTTGAATCAGAAGAACAGTTAGTTATGAACACGAGGACCGAAAGAACCTTCTAAAATAAGTGTTATATAATATAGCTATCCACTCAATATATATCAAAATTAACTTTTCCCAGATGTGCAGTACTACTTACTTGCAAAAGGAAAATATCACCGGGCATTGTCATATCGTCCCTATAGTAGCCCATGTTTTCAAGCTTAATAACCTCCATGAACTGTATGACAGAAAACCACAAATGTGTTAATCTAGGAGTGAAAGGCAAGAAATGTGTTTGATTTTATTTTGCAAAGAACAAAAACGGAAATTACTAAATAGTAGTTAGAATGTAAAAGATTGCGAAATTACGAACAAATAACTTGCCTCTTCATGCTCAATTGTGTGAGCTAGTGGAAGAATAACCTGACCACCAAAACTTCCTGGTCTGGTCCCTGGCAAGCTACAAGGACCAGCTTTAATGGCAGCAGCTGAGTAAGCATCAATACTTGTATCTGCCCATTCTGATCTGTGTTCCCGCAAGAACCTAAGAAGAATAGCCGGAGGGACATTCTACATGGACAGAAAAGTAGCACGAGATGAGACAACTAATAAACATGTGCAGTCAATGTTTGGATTTATGTTTGCATTGTTTTTCTTGCGTTTCAATGTTGTTTTAGACGTGAAATAATGAAACTAAAAATAGTAGCTTGTGGTCGGCCGCACAGCATTAACTATTTGGCCGCAGTTCCGAACACACTAGGAAATTTAATACTCCTATATATGTAGTACTCAATACTCAATAGAAGGGAAAATGAATTTCAAGCTGGAATTGAGCATTAGTCTAGATTCATGCATGAGTATTAAGAGTAATACCTGTAACAACATGGAAGCTTTGGCACATAGTACAGAACTGGTGACAGATGGAAATCCACTGTTATTATAACCAATATTTATTCCCATCATCTTGCTAGGTGATGAATTCACAAGTAGGGTGACATCATCAATGCCATCACTCTCTAACATGGACCATCCATCATCGGTAAATCCGTTCACAGCTTCATTGAATCCCCTGCGAAAAAGGAAGTTAGAAAGATAAACTATAGAATATGTGAAGTAACAATGTCATTATGAAGGACAATAATGGCACAAACTTGCTCAATCTCTGACTAAGCGAGCGTAGAGCTGCAGGCCTTCTTCCCCATCCCGTCACACTTGGCTGAGAAACTTCTTGAGAAATCTGCCTCAAATGACGTAAAGCCTGAATGACAATTGCAGGGTTACAAAACAAGTTAAATCATCGAGCTTGTGTGTTTAATTCTAAATCTTTAAGCATCAAAATTCGTAAGTCTGTAAATATAGTGAAAGTCATTAAGAGACAATAGCCTTACTGCCATAGTTGTTCTCTGGGCAAGCAGCATAGATGACTCGTAAAGTGGACGCAAAACTTCAGGTACACTCCAGGGCTGATTTCAAGAAGCAGGAGTTAATTGAAAGTTACACAAACTTGGCTAATTTTATTGAATAATAAGTAAAAATAAAAGGAATATTTAGAAACCTCTAAAAGCATATGATCAACAATATGAATAATGGATCCCCCTCCTTCACAAGGCCTAATCAGATACCCGCTTGGCAGCACATCAGCTCTAACAAAATGCGGCACTGGAGGCATGCTAGGACCATTCTGAATGTTGTTAAGTGATCTTTCACACACCTGAATATCGATAATATTGTTAAAATCATAAATTAATCAGAGTTAGAGTTGATGTAAAAGGATATGGGGTTGGTGAAAACATGCCATATAGGTACATGTATAAAGATACTTACAACAAGACTTCCATCCTCCAAAAGTGATGTGTAGCGCAGCAACCAGAAGTCACGCCCTGGTGCTAAAGTTGTTGGCGCATACAACTATATAACAAACATGGCATATTGAAATTAATGTGAATTAGCAAGATTGAAAAATGTGCTAAATCATTATTGGGACTAACCCTAGTTATAGATTATAATACCTGCATATAGAGCAATTCAATGGTTCCTCCATTTCCTGTGGACATAACATTGAGAACGTCCACGGTTCGGCAATCACGATACCACGCGAGCCTATCTTTGAGGATTTCAGCAACCTGTACAGTACAGCATAAATTTCTTGTTCACTCAATAAATATTTATGGGATTGTGTTATTAAAAATTGTAAATAAATATAATAAAGAGAAAGGACGTAATTACCCTGGCAGGTTCAAGACCCACAAGGCCGCAGGCACGTGCGGCCACTCCAGGGGAACCATGAGAAATTGCAACGATTCCAATGGAATCCGGACCAGGCTACAAAACATTCATCAGAACAACAAGAGATCAATATTTTTATCACATCACAATTAAATTAGTTATGCTGTTAAAAAGTCAGAAAAATGAGGTTTTGCTAAAAATAGAAAATACTAGAACATGAAAAATTACATTACATGGTGAAAAAGGGTAAAAGAGCAGTAAATGTAATTGAAATGCTGTGGTTAAGAAGCTGGTTTGAATCATGTACAATTCTATACATTAAAGGGAATGAATTAAGACAGTAAAGTGAAAAAAGAGAAAGAAAAGTTAAAAGACAGTGGGGGTAAGTAACCAACCTTCATACCGGGCATTTGGACCCACTCAACAGCAGTTCCAGTAGCCTTTGATAGAAACTCTGCTAAAGTCTCCTCTGCTATGGACAAAAGCCTGCAGATCGAAAACAACAACACAACCACCATCAGTACTAATATTCCATATTCCATTCCACTAGTATCCAAAACCATAAAAAAAAAAACAATATTATCCACATGATATATAGTATAGTATAGTACAAAACAAAATACAAAGTTTTGTTTTTTACTTACCCAGCAGGACTAGCATCCCTTGGTGGATGCTGCTGACCGCTTGTCACCACTGACTCACAACTTGTATCTGTCGTGGCAATAGCTCCCTGTTCAAAAACATTCAATTGAATCTCAACTCACATATCATATGAAATGAAACAACATATATTTAAAGTAACAATTTTCTTTTTCTCAGAGATCCATCCTCCATTACAAAGATCAAGGTTTTTTAAAAAACGGTTCGTAACCACAAGGGCCGCGACAAAAGTCACAAAACAGTACCGTGAAAGTCTTTAACCAAAAACGGTCACGACAAAACAGCAACAGAAGGTCCTGATACCAATTTTGTTTTCGGCTAGTATGATAAATAACAAATTCGCAATTACTATTACAACACATGTATCTATCGAAATCGTGAAAACTTTTTACGCAACCGCAATGCGTACATAAAAGCTTGACAATGATTTTAGGCCACTTGAACATACTCAGCTGACATAATTTAACCAAACATAGTAAAATATGTCTGATGGAACAGGATAAGATTATTAAGAAAATTACATTTGGTGTATGTTGTCGGAAAATACTATTCTCATACACAAGATGTGAAACTTGTTTCTGCAACCGATCATTTTCCTCCATAAGCAACTTATTCATCGCTGTCAACTTTCTATTCACCGCTTGCAACCGTCCAGCTTCTTTCCTCTGCTTCTCTCTACACCTACAAAATCAAAAACATCAAACTTTCATTAACACAATTCATCAAACAGTATGTACTCAAAACTGATACAATATAAAAAAAAAAGTTAAATAAATAAAAACCTTCGATTCTGGAACCAAACTTTGATCTGTTTAGGCTCAATATGAGAGAGAATCGGACATTCTCTGATAAGCTGTTGACGACGGAGAGAAGTAGGTTTCGGACATTCATGGTAGAGTCGTTCAAGGGCTTCGACTTGCTCCGGCGTGTAGCGTACGTATTTACCGTTGTCCATTGCTATTTTGCTTCCATCTTTGCAAGAAGAACTCACCGCCATCATCCTACCTTTGAAACTGAATTCTGTTTGGTAGTGATGTTGTTGAGAGAGATTTAATCAAACATGTAAAACAAGAGAAAAGAAAAAAAGAGAACTACAAAGAGAATAATGACAATGATGATGATGATGAAGAGTAATGGTGTAAACTTAAAAGAGATTGTGTTCAGAGATTGTCTGTGACAGTTGTTGTTGTTGGTTGTTATGGATCATTATAGGGTTTTCAGAGAAATGAATGATGATGGAAAATAAATAGAGTTTTGTGTTTCTATGTTTGCGTGTATGTATAAAGAAGAGAAAGAAAGTGGTGCGTGGTAGATTGGGATTGGGAAAAAACCCTAATATACCAACATCTTTCTTTTGTTTATTTTCACATCATTCTCAATTCTTCTTTTACTATAGCTGTTGCTTTTCTTGCACTACTTTCTTTTGTCACTTTCCAACACTTCTAAAACTCTTTCTCCATGGGAAAAAGAAAATTTGAGACCCACATTCACATTAATTCACGACGCGTGCCATTTAAAAACTCATAGTGGACAAATTGAACAATAAATTTTTAATTTTAAGTAATTTCCGCGGTCGCGCTGCGGTCGTGTACAAATTTTTTCAATTTCAACCGATACAGATATTATAATATTAATTACGGTTGTTGTGAAGTAAGATAGAATCGATAACATCTTAGTAATTCATTTTTAAGACTAGGAAATTTCAATGACTAAAGAATTGAGAAATTTTTTGTCTAATTTTGCTGTATTGTACTGGCACTGTGAAAAATGTGCATGGTTTGTTTTGCTTTTTTGATATCAAATCTAATTTATGTACTACTTTTTCTGCCCATGCTGCATCGTAATTAATTTATGCCGAATTTGTGCACTCTCTATAACTAGCTCTGTGTTCTTTTTTTGTGTTGGTGAGAATATTGTTACAAGCATTGATGTAAGTATGTATGTACTAGTAACTGCAACGTTGTGTGTGTATTTCTTTTTTGTTTCTTTACGGTGAATTTAACAACACAAGAGTATATATATGATGGGTTTTAGTACATGTGTCGGAAAATATACCTTAAACTGATGATGACGCGACAGTCATGATCACGTGAACAATACAGACAAGACGAGACCGTATATTTTTTCTTGTCTTCTCTGATTAATTATGCGCATGCTAGTGGAGAAAACAACAAGTTCGGAAATTATCATCAAATTAATGCATAGTTACACTTAAATCCTTGCAGTTAGGATTTTTTTTTATTGTCTAGTTTATCTTCACTTTCGCTCTTGAAATAAATAAATTTGGTTTTAAAGTTGTAGAGTTTTTTTATTATTATTTTTTTTTAAGTATGGTGTTTGGGATTGTGTTCACCACCTTCCTTATTTGTCTCAAGATGTGAGGTTTTTAATATGCAACACATATTTAAATAGGTTGTGTTGTATAAGTAAAAAAATTTACTTTTATTTTTTATTTATATTTAACATTTTTACACACACACACACACACATATATATATATATATATATATATATATATATATATATATATATATATATATATGTCAAAAATCAAAGAATTTATTTTATACGATGTTAATTTTCATGTTGATTTTCACTTTTCAAAATCAAGTTTGATTTGGTGTTCAAAGACTTTTGGAACAAATTGATCAGAATTTAAGTTGAAGGTTAAAAATCAACATCAAATACTATTGTTTCATCTCTTTGATTGCTTGAAATGTTGCCTAGAAAACAATTGTCTGATCATCTAAAATGAAAAAGAAAGAAACTAATTGAAATTGATAATATACCACAAAAGGGTGGTACTCATAATTTTTTTGGAAAATACCCTACAATTTCTATTTCGAATGATGCAAATCTAGGTAATTTGAACCTTAAAGCTGAGAGTTTAGAAAATGAAAAACTAAATAGGATTGTTGAAGAGCAAAATATTTTGGTTGAAAACAATGAAAATGAAGATGATGATGAAGTTGAAAATTTTGATGATGAATGTTATAATAATGAAAATGAACATATCCCTGTTTTTGTTAATGAACAACCTAACGAGTCTATTCTATTGGACATTTATGTTCCAAGAACATGGAATAACCTTAGCAATGACTTAAGAGATTAATTACTAAGAAATTATCCTAAAAGAGATGTGTCAATTGTGAATGGTCCTAGGGATACTTCTGGTAGGCATTCTTCATCATCATGTTATATCCGTTATTATTCTAATGGAGAATAGCAAAATAGAAATTGGCTTGTTTATTCAAAAGAATTGGATAGAGTTTTTTGTTTTTGCCGTAAGTTATTTGGTACAAGTTGTAGAATGAATCACTTAGCAAATGAAGATTTTAATTGATAAACATCTTCAAGAGCTCATAAGAAATGAAAAAATACATTGGAAGGATGTCTTACTTAGGATAGTTTATGTTACTCGATATCTAACTGGGAAAAATTTAGCATTTCGTGAAAAAAAAATGAGAGGATTAATGTGGAAAACAATGGAAACTTTCTTTCTCTTGTTGAAATGATTGTTGAATGGGATCCTGTCATGCAAAAACATTTTGAACGTATTAAGAATAATGAAATTCATTATCATTATCTTAGTCATAAGATTTAAAATGAATTGATTAACATGTTAGGTAATGAAGTCAAAAGTGCAATAGTCGAAAAAATCAAAGAAGCAAAATATTTTTCTGTGATTCTTGATTGTACTTTTGATGTAAGTCATCAAGAACAAATGACTCTCGTTATACGTTGTGTGGATGTTTCTACAAGTCCAATAAAAATTGAAGAGTTTTTTTTGTAGAATTTTTTAAAGTCTATGACACAACAGGTCAAGGATTGTTTGAGGAATTACATAATGTATTAGGAACTCTTGGTCTAGATATTAATAATGTGAGAGGAAAAAGATATGATAATGGATCAAACATGAAAGGCAAACATCAAGATGTACAAAGAAAGTTATTAGATGTTAACCCTAGAGCATTATACATACCATGTGGTTGTCATAGCTTTAACTTGACACTTTGTGATATTGCAAATTCTTGTACTAAAGCTAAAGATTTTTTCTGGTGTTACAACGTATTTATACTGTATTTTTTTATTTGACAAAACATTGGAAAATTTGTAGAGACAATGTGAAAGGTTTAACTATTAAACCATTGTCACAAACACGTTGGAAAAGTCATGTGAATAGTGTATATGCAATTAAATCTCAAACTTCAGATGTAAGAGAAACACTATTTCAACTAGCTGAACACGATAATGATCTCAAAATTAAGAGTGCAGTCGAATCTTTAGCAACTCATGGAATTGGAAACTTTGAATTTTTAGTAGCTATGATTATTTGGTTTGAATTGATAACTGTTGTTATGAAATTAGCAAAAGTTTGCAACAACAAAAAACATGTGTGTTGATGTGGCTATAGAATTAGTAAAAGGTTTGATCAAGTATTTGAAAAAATATAGAGAATCTGGATTTGTAAATGCTAAGGCTAGTGCTGAAAAGATTGGGAATGAAATGGAGATTGAATGCGTGTTTATTCAAAAATGTCAAATTCATAGAAAACAACACTATGATGAAAATTCATCTCAACCCACACAACTGAATCTTGAGTCTGGTGAAGGGTCTTTTCGAAATCACTATTTCTTATATATTGTAGATCAAACAATTGGCTCACTTGATAGAAGATTTGAGCAGTATAGCACATATGAAAATATTTTTGGATTCTTGTTTAGCATTGAAAGGCTTAGATCATTATCTGATTGGGACTTGAAAGCATGTTGTAAACATCTTAAAAGGTGTTTAAAACATGACGATTCTCTTGATCCTGATGGTGAAATTTTGTTTGAAGAATTGAAAGTTATTAGAGAAGTTTTAACAGTTGAATCAAAATCAAGCTATATGATATTAAGTTTTTTAAAAACTTTTAATTGTTTCCTAATGCATGCGTAACTTATAGAATAATATTGACTATTCCTATCATTGTGGCATCTGCTAAAAGAAGTTTTTCTAAATTAAAATTATTAAAATCTTATTTGATATCTACTATGTCACATGATAGATTAAATAGTCTTGCGTTGATTTCAATTGAAAATAATTTTTTGAAGAATCTTGATTATGAACGAATTATTAATGATTTTGCAACAAAAAATGCTAAGAGGATGATATTTAAATAATTTTAAAGGTTTGGTCAATTTTTTTATAGGAAAAAAGATCGGATCAAGAAGGAGAAGAAGAAAAAGAAGAAGAAGAAGAAGAAAAGTCTCTTTATAGTGGTTTATGTTTTGATGTAGTATAAACATTGATTCAAAGATTCATACTTGTATTCTTTTTGCACAATGTCAAATGAAAATATGTTTTTATCCAATTATTTATTTTATCCTTATGTATTTATTGTTTAAAAAAATATATAGGGCACCACTCTTTTAATTCGCCCAAGGCACCCAAATTCAAAAGACTGGCCCTGTCTAACATCATTATTCATGTTACATTAATGTTGTTGTTGTTGTTGTTGTTGTTGTTGTTGTTGTGTTTGTTATTTGTTGTTGTTGTTGTTTGTTGTTGTTGAGCTCTAAAAACTTAGAGGTTTTAATCTTGTTGTTGTTTTTCTAGACCCGTTAGAGGTTTAATCTTGTTGTTGTTTAAAATGAGATTGATGTTATATATTGTTGTTTTTATTGGAATAAATACGTTATAGGTTTATTGAGATTGATGTTATAGGCTTATTGTTAATGTAGTTGTATTTTTGTTGAGTTTTTTTTTTTTTTTGAGTTGTTGTTTAATGTTAGTTTTTGTTTAGATTGAGATAATGTTAATGTTGTGGTTATTTATAGTTGTTTTTTATTTGTTGATTTTATTGTTGTTGTTGTTTAGTTGTTATACGTAGCAAAGTTTTGAAATATATAGGTTTAGGGTTTAGTTATTGTTATTGAGTTTGATTTTGAGATTGTGACTAAAATTATTTTTTTTTTTTTTGTGATTCATTATGCAGCTTTCATCTTGTTCCTCTGAACATGTCAAGAGGATATTATAGTGACAAAAAATAAAGTTGAGTTTATTATATCTAATGTTGATTGTTTGTTTCACTAACCCCTCTTTGAACATATACTCTATTAAATTGTTTTTGAAAATAATAATATGAAAAATTATGTTGTATTTGAAAAACATCTTGCATTAATCTATGTTTTTCAAGCATTTTGCAACTCATCATTCATTCTCACGTCTTTAATTTTTAAAATCTCTCAAATGCTTGTAGTTTTTGCTTAGCTTTCTTCCATACTTGTCAAATGAACAAATATGGAAGAAAGTTGAACAGAAACTATAAGCATTGGAGAGATTTTAACAATCAAAGAACGTGAGATGAATGATGAGTTACAAAATTCCCTAAAAACATTAATTAGTGTAATTTGTTCTTCAAATATATTTGTTTATATAATTATTTTGTAAACCTTTACGGAAATTTATTTGTTCATTTATGGCTAAATGATACACGCAATCCACATTAGATATAATAAACTCGAGCTTGTTTTACCCATTGGTTATACTTCAAAACTGAAGGGATAGTTTTGTTTCCATTTAAAAATTCCAAAAAGAATCTCACTGGAGATCGAACCCATAACCATTTCAACTATCCCTTCGGTTATTCAAAAACCGGGAAGTAAAGTGAAAATTTTCACGTTGCCCTTCATTACCTCTAGAGCTGTCAAATGGGCTGGCCCAGCCTAGCCCGCATCGGTCTGGTGGGCCAACGCTTCTAAATGGGCTGGAGTGGGCTGGCCCGATTACTTCATGGGCTATCAAAATTGATCCCGACCCAGTTCCGTATGGGCCATGCAGCCCGATGGGTCAGGCCCGCCTATATATTTCAATATTATAATTTTAACTTACAAATTTAGAGATAATAAAATACAATCTAACATAACAAAATAATTACTCATCTAACCATTCAAAATAGATAACAAAATAAAGTATAAAGTAGACAATTTTGTGGCTAAGTCCCATGAGGACTTGGTAAATCCAACAATTGACATATAGTCTAACTTTAGAAGAAAAGCATTTAAATTTCTTAAAATACAATTCATCAAGGCATTTAAATTGAAATATTCATTAGAAGAAAAGTATGCAATATAAACATAAATAAAATACATATACCATTGTCAAGTAGGAATGAATAAAATACATACCTCTTTACAAAAAAATTGATCACTCACTTTATGTGATGTAGCCTGTAGTCCGCCGCCGTTGTCAAGTTGAAATAAATTTGAGCCGCACAGTGAAAGGTTGTAATCCTAAAATAAACTAATTGATGTTTGAGAAGAAATTTAATTATTTTGTTTTAGGTTTTTACTTAAATATATTTTAGCTCAATTTTCCCTCAAAATTAACAAAAATAGTTTTCTAATTTTTTATCAAAACAAATTATTATTATTTTTTTAATATTTTTAACTGTGCAACCCGAAGCCCATTTGGCCGGCCCAGCCCAACCCATAAAAAGCATCGGCCCGATGGGCTGGCCCAAAAAGACGGGATTGTATTTTTTTAATACTTTTTTGCAGTCCGGCCCGTGCTAAAATTTAGGGCTTATGGGCTAGCCCAATGGACCAGGCCCATTTTGACAGCTCTAATTACCTTGCATGTGTAACCGAGGTAAAATCTACTTCACGCCCGAGGTAAGATGTGTTTTTATAGTAGTGTATATTGTGATAAACCTACTAAGGTCTCTGAGTATCCCCTACCCTTGTAGAGATACCATGCACACCTGTACTTTTTAACCAGTACAGTGGTTCCCACCGTGGGGCCTCGGTAAAATTAACTTTGGCCATACCTTATTCACTATAATCACCATACTTATTATTACCTTCGACTCTTATACTCATCCATCCTCATCCATGGTTAACAAGAGAGATTCATCCCTTATTCGAGAGGATACCAGCAGTAGCGATCATGCAAATGCCCTGGATGAGATTCGTGTTTCCATGGATAAACTACGCCGTCAGAATTAGACACTGGAGGATAGTGTCCACAATATTAGACCATGCCAATAGAAGTCCAATCACCTAGAAGAGATGGAAGTGTTGGATCCTCAATCACTCTCAGGCAATATATGGGAAGTGCCTGTCCGTGATGGATTCAAACCTCCCTATTTGCCAAGTTTGATGGACGCATCGATCATTATAAACATGTATATTCCATCAACACATAGATGGTCGTCATTTGAGTGCCTTACTCCAAAAAGTGCAAAATATTGCCTGGAACTTTTAGGGGTGAAACCTTGCGATAATATATGGATCTACCCCGAGCCTTCATCCCCAATTATCATTTGATGAAGAAACTCGTAATCCAGTTCTCTCTAAGCCGTAATAGAAAGACATCTACCACCATCCTATTAAACATACGACATGTCCCATTAGACTCATTGAGGGACTATCTTGTGAGGGCTATGGTCTCTCATCTACTTTGTTTTAATGATGTCAACAAATATGTAAGTTTTAGATTGTAATTTGAGCGGTATCACTTCACGTGTCGGGCATATTGCGTCTAATCATTATTGTTCACGTGTCTAGATGTATAGGACCTTGTCTTTCCCATAAACAAATGTTCATTACCATTTTAGTAGAGTATAGTATATTTTTTTCTGGACTTGGTCAGTTGAAAATGCGCAGAAAAGTGTATTTCCAAACATTTGCAGTTCATGCGCTAACCCTCCCAGCTCATGCGCTAACCTTCCAGTTTATGTACTAACCTAGTGAAACCTGTGGGAAAGCGCATAACTTTGGATGACTCAAAAAACATCATCTGTGCGTCGACGCATGGTTCCTCTGAGTCGACGCATGACCTCCTTAACTGACTTTTTTCACTTAAATTATTTTTCTGTTATTTCTGTTATATTTTTTTTGGGTCAATTATTTTCTCTATAAATAGTTTTGGTCATCTCATTATTCAAAAACAAGAAACGTGAAAATTTATGCCATTTCTCTCTTCATCTTCATCTTCTTCATTGAGTAAACAAACAATTACACATAATCATCTTTGTTTGTGTCGCCCATTGTTTGAAGTGATAACGTTCAGAATTTAGAAAGTGTGATCTTCATTTTCTGGGTTGAGAGCTTGGCAGGTGTTTCTTGAATAAAACCAGTTGGTTTTGTCCTCCAAGAATCGAGTAGATTTTGGGGGTTTTTGCACAAACCGTTTTGTTCTACAGGGATTCGGCTGGGCAAAGGTAACCGGAAATTGACGTAATTGTTTGTTTTAGTAGCTGTAATCAGAGGATCGTAGAAGATAGGTTTGGGTTTGAATTTTTGGTAGATCGCAATTGATCGAGTGAAGGTAACCGAAGAACGGTGGGTTCTTTCGGTTTAGTAGCGTGGGACGGTAATTGGATCAACCATATTCGAAGGACTTGATTCATCTTGAATCAAGGGGAGAGAAAATTTTGCATCAACGATCGAAGACGTTCGAGGGTTTAGATGTTCATAGTTTTCTCTTGTAATAAACAATTTGCAACAGCTATATATATATATATATATATATATATATATATATATATATATATATATATATCAATTCCAATTGTGGAGTTAGGGGCAGACGTACCCAAAGCGAGGACGATTGGGGAACTACCTAATCAAATCTCATTTGTTCTCTCTTTCCCTTAACTCTTTTACATTTTAGTTTGCTCGAATTTGTAAAGTCGCAATTTATCAAAATTTCTGTTGTAGTATAATTCTAAGATGAGAAACTATTTGTTAAATTGATACAACTCCTTGAATTGTATCTTAGAGCAGCTCTATATTACATTCCATAGAAATTATGTACTTAGTGTGTTTACGCACACTAGGTGTTTGATAATTTATTTCAAAGCAAAAATCGAACGCATTGCTTTTAATTGCTTATCATTTCACCTCATTGGTTTGGATTAAACATGAAACAAGTGATAATTTGTTGACTGCGTTTTTAAGTGTAAAAATCAAACTGAATTTTTCTCTTCCATACTCATTCCCGATATATTCGTGCATATCCGATCCTTTTAGTAGAAGGTTCGTTGTAGACGTTCTATCCAGTGGTTGCTTCCGTTAAACAATTTTAAAACTAAATTTTTGGTAACCATTTGCGTGTAAAACTCAAGGGATCTATTCAACCCCCCTTCTAGATCCATAGCCATCGTCTAACAAGTGGTATCACGAGCTCCGGTTAATTCTGGTGCTTCGGTAAAACTTCTTGGATCATGGCGAACGAACCTAAAGGGGCTTATAATAGAGCTCCAGTTTTTACAGGCGAAAATTACAGCTACTGGAAGGATTGTATGCGCATCCATATTAATTCCATTGATCGGAAGGTTTGGAACGTTATTTTAAACGGTCCCATGGAAATTCTATGACTAACGCGGCAGGCGTTGTCGTTCCTAAACCCGAAGCTCAATGGACTGAGGAGGACGAGAAAAAGTACAGCTATGATTGGAAGGCTCGTAATATGATCATCTCCTCCTTGGGAGTTGACAAGTATTATCGAGTCTCCCATTGTGAAACGGCCAAAGCCATGTGGGATGCTTTACAAGTAGCCCACGAAGGCACTAATGATGTTAAGATGGCTCGTATTAATACACTAACGCAAGAGTTTGATTTGTTTTACATGAAGCAAGGGGAAACCATTGCGGATATGCAAAAACGATTTACTCACATTATCAACAAATTGCATGTTCTTGGTAAACCAATTCCAAATGAGGTTGCTACTAACAAGATTTTGAGGTGCTTAAACAGGGAATGGCAACCGAAGGTCACCGCTATCAAGGAGGCCAACAATCTTGCTACACTAGACCTCACAACACTTTTTAGCAAACTCGATGAGCATGAGCAAGTGCTCATTGGCTTGGATAAACATGAAAAGAGTATCAAGAAAGAGAAGGCAAAAGATACGGAGAAGAAGTAGATAGCTCTTAAGGCTTCTTGTTCAAAGTCCACACATCAATAATGACAAAGATAAAGAATCCGGTGATGATATGGGCTTATTCGTGAAGAGGTACAATAGATACGTTCGTAAGAACGAGATTCAACACTCGGACAGAAATCTAGTCAAGTTTAGGAAGCAATCTAGAAGCGAAGGAAATAAGAATGGCAAGGTAAAAGAGACGTGCTACAACTGTGGAAAATTCGGGCACTACAAGCCGGATTGTCCATCTCAAAAGAAAGACAAAGATAAGGATAATGATAAGAGTCGCTCAAAAAAAAGGTCCAACAAGTCTCGACGAGCATACATCGCTTGGGAAAGCGATAGTGAGTCAGAGAAAGATGATTCATCAAGCGACGAAAGTGAATCCGTTAACTTTTGTCTTAAGGCACGCCACAACAAAGCAAAAGAGGTAAAGCATTCTAAATACGATCATGTTAATAAAATGTCGCATTTAGAGTTACAAAAGGCTTTTGATATGTTACACTATGAGGCTAAGGAAGCATTTCAACGCTTAGCCTCAAATAAAAAGATTTTCTCGTATTTGGAGAAGAAGGTTTTCGATTTCGAAAAGGAATTGGAAGCCCTCAAAAACTCTATAGTGGACACATCAAAAGCCAAGGTTGAAAAGGACCCTACCTCTTAGTTCAATTGGGGCTGTGACACTTGTCATATTTGGCAACGAGAGGCGAGAACCCTCAAGGCCAAATTGGACAATGCTCTTAAGCCAAAAGTTACGTTTGCTATTGATCGATCACATTTTCGTGAAAGTATGAATAATACATATCAAAAGTATACCTATGTGATTCGAGATAGTGATAGCAAAAGTAAATTCCAAATGAACCGTAGTTGTCTTTACTGTTGTAAGCTTGGTCATACTATTGCGAAATGCCGCTTCAGAAGGTTTCTTGTTCCAAAAGGCATCTACCAATGGTTTCCCAAGTGCGGTCTTGGTTTCACTCACCTTAAAGGACCCAATGAGAATTGGGTACCTACTCTCCCTTGATTGTTTTTTGTAGGTACAAAGTCTTGAGACCACCGAAAGAAGATGGGTTCTGGATAGTGGCTGCTCGAGACACATGACCGGAGATATATCTCTTTTCATCGACTTTGTGGCGAAGAAAAAGGGGTTTGTCACCTACGGAGATAACAACAAGGGACAGATTCTCGGCAAAGGTAGTGTAGGTAACCCCTCATATACTACTATCTCTGATGTGCTGCTTGTGGAAGGCCTTAGACACAACCGTTTAAGCATTAGTCAACTATGTGACAAGAATTATAAAGTATCTTTTTCAAAGGATTGTTGCATAGTTGAAGATAGCGACAAAAAGAATGTGTTTAAGGGCTTGAGGGTGAACAACGTCTATATGCTAGACTTAAATGAGGTATCGTTGAATGGAGACAAATGTCTAGTCGCTATGAATGAAGATTCATGGTTGTGGCATAGACGGTTGGCTCACATCAACTTTGATCTGCTTAATAAAATAGTCTCTAAAGACCTAGTCATCGGTTTGCCCAAAATTAAATTCACAAAGGATCACCTTTGTGATGCGTGTCAAATGGGGAAGCAAACAAGGATCTCATTCAAATCTAAAAACATCGTTTCAACTATGAGACCCCTTGAGCTCCTCCATATGGACCTCTTTGGACCATCTAGGGTTAAAAGCCTAGGTGGTAACTATTATGGGTTTGTAATAGTCGATGATTTTTCTAGATTTTGCTGGACTATTTTCTTAGCAAATAAGAGTGATACCTTTTCGGCCTTTGAACGATTTGCTAAGTTATCTCAGAACAAGTTAAACACAAACATTGGGTCAATTAGAAGTGACCATGGGGTGAGTTTGAAAATCATTTGTTTGAAGCATTTTGTGATTCCAACGGAATTGTTCATAATTTTTCCGCACCACGTACCCCTCAACAAAATGGGGTAGTGGAACGTAAAAATAGAGTTTTGGAGGAACTTGGAAGGACTATGATCAATGATGGTGGATTACCAAAATACTTTTGGGCCGACGCCATAAGTACAACTTGTTATGTTTTGAATAGGGTGCTCATCCAGCCTATTCTAAACAAGACACCGTATGAGCTTTTAAAAGGGCGTAAGCCAAATATATCTCACCTTCATGTATTTGGTTGCAAATGCTTTGTGTTAAACAATGGGAAAGAGACTCTTGGTAAGTTTGATGCCAAGGCCGACGAGGGTATTTTTCTTGGATACTCTCAGTCAAGTAAAGCGTATAGAATTTATAATAAAAGGTTACGTGTAGTTGAAGAGTCAGTTCATGTTACCTTTGACGAGTCTTATCCGAGAAATGTCGGAGACGGTAGTTCTTTTCATGGTGCAGGTGTACCTACTGAAGACATACTCAAGGACACTGATAAGGGAATTGATCAGCCTGAAGCAGTGCGTATTGAGGAGGAAAAGGATCACCAACCAGTGAAAAGTGAGGATGATCATCATGTTGATAAAGATGAACTTCCTCCAGCTTGAAAGTCTTCAAAAGACCATCCAATTGACAACATTCTCGGTGATATCTCTAAGGGAGTAACCACTCGCTCTAAACTTAGTAATTTTTGCTATTACTCTGCTTTTGTGTCACAAGTTGAATCTAAAAACGCTAAGGAGGCGTTACTCGATGAGCATTGGTTTTTATCAATGCAAGATGAATTAAATCAATTCAGGAGAAATGAGGTTTGGGACCTTGTCCCCCCTCCGCGAGATCATCGAGTAATCGGCACCCAATGGGTGTTTAGGAATAAACTTGATGAAAATGGAGTAATAACACATAACAAAGCGCGGCTTGTAGCGCAAGGCTATAACCAAGAGGAAGGAATCGACTATGAGGAAACTTATGCGCCGGTTGCCCGACTCGAGGCTATACGTCTTTTACTTGCTTATGTTTGCACTAAGAACTTCAAATTATTTCAGATGGACGCTAAAAGTGCATTCCTTAACGGATACATAAATGAAGAGGTTTATGTAGCCCAACCTCCGGGTTTTGAATCCCACGAATATCCTGATCATGTCTATAAACTTAAACGCTCTTTGTACGGACTTAAACAAGCCCCTAGGGCTTGGTATGAACGTCTAACCAAATTTCTACATGATCAAGGGTATTCAAGAGGAAAGGTTGACACAACCCTCTTTATTAAACGTCAAGGAAAACACTTAATATTGGTACAAATTTATGTTGACGATATTATATTTGGGTCTACTAACATGACCTTGGTCAAGGAGTTTTCTAGTTTGATGCAGGGGGAGTTTGAAATGAGCATGACGGGGGAGCTCAACTATTTCCTCGAATTGCAAATCAAACAACTTGAAGAGGGGACATTCGTGAGTCAAACAAAATATTGTCTTGAGTTACTTAAACATTTTGATATGCTAAACTGCAAAGCAATAGACACTCCTATGCCTATAAGTGCCAATCTTGATCGTGACGAAAAGGGTAAGGATGTTGAGGTAAAGAAGTATCGAGGTATGATTGGATCTCTTCTTTATCTTACCGCATCATGTCCCGATATAATGTTTAGTGGATGCATGTGTGCGAGGTATCAGGCATATCCCAAGGAATCCCACCTAAAGGCAGTTAAGCGCATACTTCGATACCTCTCTGGTACTCCAAAGTATGGGCTGTGGTATTACAAAGGTAGTGTTTGTTCCTTAGTTGGCTACTCTGATTCCGACTTTGCTAGGTACAAGTTGGATAGGAAAAGTATTAGTGGCACGTGTCACTTTTTCGCAAATTCCTTGGTGAGTTGGCATAGCAAGAAACAGGTTTCTGTTGCTTTGTCAACAGCCGAGGCGGAATACGTTGCCGCCGGTAGTTGTTGTGCTAAAGTCCTATGGCTTAAATAATAATTTCTTGATATCAATTTAAAACTTGAGCGTATTCCAATTTTGTGCGATAACACTAGTGCGATTAATCTAACTAAGAACCCGGTATTGCATTCACGCACCAAGCATATCGAAATACGCCATCATTTTCTTAGGGATCATGTAGAGAAAGGTGATGTGATTTTTGAGCACGTTGACACTAAAAATCAACTTGCTGATATTTTTACAAAACCATTAGCCACAGAGCCTTTCTTTCACATCCGTAGGGAACTTTGCATTCTCGATATCTCGGATCGTGCTTAATAATCTCATATATATATATATATATATATATATATATATATATATATATATATATATATATATATATATATATACATGCTTGTTTATTATTTTAACTAACAATGCAAAGAGATATTTAGCTATATGTGAGGGCTATTATCGTCATGGTGATCAAGGTAATATCGTTCCGATTTATAGATGTTTATCATACTTTGTGCCATATTAAGTACGTTAATCTTGATGTTTATTGTATTTTGAGCACATATCGTTCATGTGGATGTTTTGTTCTATATGTGTGCATGTCTATTTATCTGCTTGGAACTTAAATTTGTAAAAATTTCATTCTGGTTCATTTTTATACTTTCATGCTTCGACTCATGATATGTGCGCCGACCTGGTGAAAAATTCGGGTCAGCGCATCATTGGATTTTGAAATTTTTTAAGCAGCTTCAGTCATCATGCGCCGACGCACAAGGTACATAGGTCGACGCATAAACACAGCGTTCAAAATTCCTCCTTTAGTGGGACGCGTGCGCCGACCTAGTGCTGCCTAATTTCACTATATATCTTCATTACACATTAATATATGTTCATTGCATGTCATCTCATTAGATTTAGTGGTCTCTCTCTCTCTCTATTTTCTTCCATTAAACCTCATCAATCCTCATTATTCTCCATCAAATCCTCATCAATAACCCTAAAAATCAAAAACCCACAAAGAGTGAATTCTCTATATTACAAATACAAGGGTTTCTAAGGGCTGAACATCTCTCCTCTCCACTTTCTGCGAAAATCACTGTTCATCATTCTCTTTCAAACTCTTCATCAACCATGGCCTTAAGAAGCAACACTGGTAAAAGGACAACAAGAGCATCATCTTCACAACCGGTAACCGTTAATTCTTTAGTTTCTGATGCATTATCTAGTCCTTATGAGGCATTGTTTAGTACTCGTGAAATTATACCACAACATGGTTTCTACGTATTGATGGGTGAAGATTATCATATTCCTGAGATAACCGAAATACTCAAGGTTCAGAATCTTGGTGAGTTCCTGGAATGTGATGATAAATACAATAGTGATCTGATTCGAGTATTCTACTGTGGAATCAAGGGTAAATTTAAGGGGGCTGAGTTTAAGTTTTCTATGAATAATGTTGTTCATGACGTGAACAATGATTTATGGGCTACTCTGTTTAGTTTGGACACAGATGAAGATCTATCCAAAGTAACTGATAAAATATTTGTTAACAACTTTAATTTCAACAATGCTCCAAACTCTATGCTACGGGAACCGTATCCTAACAATGTTGTGGCAAGTGACGTCTTTCCGAAAAATGTCACTACCGGTCATTTGAAATTCGAAGACCGCATTTTTCAATGGATTGTTTCTCGTATCTTGAGACCCAAGAAAGGTGGATACTCACGGGTTGAGAAGGCTGAAGTTCACCTCATGTATATTCTGAAAAATCAGATCAAAATCAACTGGCCATACTATTTTACATATCGGATGTTCGTCACCCGCAGCTCTCACAAATATCAAGCTCTAGGTTATGCATCCTGTATTCAGAACATCTTGAACAAGGCTGGGATTTCAGTTTCGAATAGTCCTTACATTGAGATTTCTTCTGAATAATAATTCCAAAAAAAAACCCTCACCATGATGGGCTATCATTGGGATAAGGTGAATAAGAGATTCAATTACCGACACAGATCGACTCATCCTTTTCAAATTGAAGAACCTGTTCATTATGTAGGAAATGTTGATGAGGATGTACATGAGGGTGATCATCAAGATGTTAATGATGCTGATGTGGTTATGCAAGAGAACGACAACGACGCATGGTTGGGTGATCAACATGAGGACGATTCTGAAAATCAAGGCTGGGGAAAGTGGCAAAACAACTGCTGAACTGCTCTTGGCAATGCCTATGTTCCTCCCACCTATGGCCAGGAGTATGGTTGGCAGCAACCTGATTACTCGGCACCTCCAACTCCACAGCCTCAGTATGATTACCAAGCATCTGAAGAAATTCTGGCAAGGTTAAATGAGATGAATCTTCAACAGCAAGAATTCCAAGCATTGCAAGAGAGTCGCTACAATGCTCAGGAAGAACGGCTCACAAACTTATCCGATCAAGTCTCGACTCACATCACTAACTTTAACAGGTTTGCTGAAGCGTCTATGACTCGCTTCAACCAAATGGACAAGAACTTGACTCAACAAAATCTGAATCTTGCCAATAGGCTTGGTACTCCAAATCGCACCCTGATCGAACTCAACATGCACTTAGAAGATTTGCCACCACCAGGTCAGTATTATGGAGGAAGAGGTCATCCATATAGGGGGAGGAGACCATAAAGATTAGGGCATAACATCATTTGTGTTTTGCATTTATGTTTTGTTATTTTGTTTTCATGTTTTCTCCTGCTGTTTAACGTTGACTTTTGATTCAGTTGGTTTGAATTCTTCCGGATTGAATGTATTGCTTTTATGTTTTTGTTCCGTATTTATCCATTTCTATTTTTACATTAGCTGTATCATATGTGGATGCGTGTTAATGTTTGTGTGTTACAAATATGTGATGATTCCTTACGTATTATAGTGTTTTATCTTGACCACCTTCTCTTCTTCTTTTTGATGTTGTCAAAGGGGGAGAAGAATAACAACAAGCAGAAATTTTAACAGAGATTAACCAAGTGTTAAAGACAGGGGGAGCTTGTTCGCTCTCAAATTATAAATCACGTGACAGTTAAGACAGTGTTGCCATCATAAAAAAGGGGGAGTATGTGAGGGCTATGGTCTCTCATCTACTTTGTTTTAATGATGTCAACAAATATGTAAGTTTTAGATTGTAATTTGAGCGGTATCACTTCACGTGTCGGGCATATTGCGTCTAATTATTATTGTTCATGTGTCTAGATGTATAGGACCTTGTCTTTCCCATAAACAAATGTTCATTACCATTTTATTAGAGTTTAGTATGTTTTTTCTGGACTTGGTCAGTTGAAAATGCGCAGAAAATTGTATTTCCAAAAATTTGCAGTTCATGTGCTAACCCTCTCAGCTCATGCGCTAACCTTCCAGTTTATGTGCTAGCCTAGTGAAACCTGCGGGAAAGCGCATAACTTTGGATGACTCAAAAAACATCATCTATGCGTCGACGCATGGTTCCTCTGAGTCGACGCATGACCTCCTGAACTGACTTTTTTCACTTAAATTCTTTTTCTGTTATTTCTGTTATATTTTTTTGGGTCAATTATTTTTCTCTATAAATAGTTTTGGTCATCTCATTATTCAAAAATAAGAAACGTGAAAATTTATGCCATTTCTTTCTTCATCTTCATCTTCTTCATTGAGTAAACAAACAATCACACATAATCATCTTTGTTTGTGTCGCCCATTGTTTGAAGTGATAACGTTCAGAATTTAGGAAGTGTGATCTTCATTTTCTGGGTTGAAAGCTTGGCAGGTGTTTCTTGAATAAAACCAGTTGGTTTTGTCCTCCAAGAATTGAGTAGATTTTGGGGGTTTTTACACAAACCGTTTCGTTCTACAGGGATTTGGCTGGGCGAAGGTAACTGGAAATTGGCGCAATTGTTCGGTTTAGTAGCTGTAATCAGAGGATCGTAGAAGATAGGTTTGGGTTTGAATTTTTGGTAGATCGCAATTGATCGAGTGAAGGTAACCGAAGAACGGTGGGTTCTTTCGGTTTAGTAGCGTGGGACGGTAATTGGATCAACCATATTCGAAGGACTTGATTCATCTTGAATCAAGGGGAGAGAAAATTTGGCATCAACGATCGAAGACGTTCGAGGGTTTGGATGTTCATAGTTTTCTCTTCTAATAAACAATTTGCAATAGCTACATATATATATATATATATATATATATATATATATATATATATATATATATATATATATATATATCAATTCCAATTGTAGAGTTGGGGGCAGACGTACCCAAAGCGAGGACGATTGGGGAACTGCCTAATCAAATCTCGTTTTTTCTCTCTTTCCCTTAACTCTTTTACATTTCAGTTTGCTCGAATTTGTAAAGTCTCAATTTATCAAAATTTTTGTTGTAGTGTAATTCTGAGCTGAGAAACTATTTGTTAAATTGATACAACTCCTTGAATTGTATCTTAGAGCAGCTCTATATTACATTCCATAGAAATTCTGTACTTAGTGTGTTTACGCACACTAGGTGTTTGATAATTTGTTTCAAAGCAAAAATTGAACGCATTGCTTTTAATTGCTTATCATTTCACCTCATTGGTTTGGATTAAACATCAAACAAGTGAAAATTTGTTGACCGCATTTTTAAGTGTAAAAATCAAACTGAATTTTTCTCTTCCATACTCATTCCAGATATATTCGTGCATATCCGATCCTTTTAGTAGAAGGTTCGTTGTAGACGTTCTATCCAGTGGTTGCTTCCGTTAAACAATTTTAAAACTAAATTTTTGGTAACCATTTGCGTGTATAACTCAAGGGATCTATTCAACCCCCCTTCTAGATCCATAGCCATCGTCTAACATATCTCGGTCGGTTCAATGAAACCACCGTGAGAGTAGTTCCCCCTAACCAAGATATATTAGTGGGGTGTTCCATAATGGTCTTAAGGAGAGGCAATTTATTGAGTCTCTCGCCCAAAAGACATCACTCGTTAGCAGAAGTGGTCACCAGGGTAGAATGTTACAAAAAAGGCAAGGAGAGCAACACTGAGAAGAAGGCACAAGATGTAAAGAAGTGTGTTCCCAACACCAAAGGTTCACATAACCAGAGGAAGAGTAGTTATACATCTCCCATCAAAGACAAGATTGCATTGAAGAGAGTAGGCAAGACAACAGAGAGCTCCACGCCTCTAAACATTTACCGTGAAAAAAACCGACACAAGGTTTTTCACCTGCACAATATCCCTACGCCTCCTTCTCTGAAGGAAAATATAATGGGTCTTGAACCAGGAAAATTGTGTAAGTTTCACAGGGTCAAAGAGTACCACGACAAAGACTGTTACCAACTAAAGAAAGAGACCGAGGAGCTGATCCTTGAGGGACACCTCAAGAAGTATGTCAAGGGAGATTACTCCCATAGACCAGACAAATCTGGTTATTATGGGCGAGACGATGCAAGGAGTCTTGGGCCGCCAAGGAAAGAGGGTATCTCAAGGCGAGAGTAGCAAATTTGTGTGCCACATGCTCAATACCGTTGCAGGAGGATTTGTCAGAGACAGAGAGACTGGATTTGCCAGATTCTGAATATAGAAGACCTCTCTAATGTTGAAGATGAAGGTTAGCCGAAGACTTCAGAAGTCACAATCGCATTCTCTGAGAAGGACACAACTGGGTTCCTCCCTCACAATGATGACCCCATGGTCATTACCATTAGGTGTGATGAATAAGAGATCCAAAGAGTCCTTGTAGGCCAAGGTGGTTCTACATACATTCTATAATGGGAGGACTTTGAAAGACTTCGTCTCGACCCATAGGACCTAAAACCCTTCAAGGGATCACTAGTTGGATTCTTTAGGAAGTAAGTGTAAGTGAAATGATACATCACTTTAAAGACCACCTTTGGAAAGCAGGATCAAGCCAAACAAATTAAGGTCAGGTATTTGTTTATATATACCCCCTCCTCTTACAATATGATTATAAGGTGACCAACTTTCAATTAGCTATGTGTCGCCTTGTCCACTTTCTATTTATGCATGAAGTACTAGCTCTCTAATGGACGAGTGGGAGTTATCCAAGGAGATTAGGAGATTTCCAGAAAATGTTATTCATATAACCTTAATCTAAAAAGGGTTTGTACTCTAGGCGCAAAAGTTAGGATAGTGGGCTCAGGAATAAAGCCTCTTGAAGAATCCTGCAAAGGTGAGGAGGTTCCTCCTCTAACTAGTGAAACGATTGAAGATTAAAAGCCTAAAGACATGCCAAGGAGCGATTGATAATCACTAGGAAAATTCTCCGAGAGGGAGAAATAGCGTTCATAGAACTCTACCTCATTAAACTTAGGGTTATTCCATAAAGAAGACCCGATAGTAGCATATCCACCACCTGATTTATCACCATCTTCTACCTGGAGACTTCCTGATGGTTTAGAAGAACCCTATTCCCGTCGCAAAATCTTGGGAGGGCAAGCCTCACTAGTACAAGATGTTTAACATTGACTTTTACCTCCGTCAACAACCATATCTTAGAGGATAAGAGGGGGACACCCCGCTCGCTGCTGCGTAACTTGCATCTGAATCAAACACTCTCTCATTTTGTCAATTGAGATATTAGGCATACTCTCTACAAAAGAAAAGAAACATGAAAAGCAGTCGATTGAGAATCAGGACAGAGAGTTCCTATCATACCATAAAACTTACCCAAGTACTCCTCCACTCCATTGCCATCCTCGAAATCCTAGGTAATTAAAGTACGAGAGTTCAAGGGCCAAAAACCGCCTAGGATTTGGACCATCTCTTTCTCAATGGGGGAAAGGACGTTTGCATCTAACCCATTGATAAGTTAGGAACCTGGAATCCACAACAAAGGAAAGCGAGGGCCACCTGTCGCTCTTGTGATCACCAAGGAGGCATCACTTCACCCCTCTCACCCGCACGAACACATATTTCCAATCCTTGCAAGGACTCACATAAGGTTCTAGAAAATGTTTGTCTGCCAGAACACGTAGAGTTATCCACCCATAGTTAGAAAGAGCCTCTACACTCTAAAATGAGAGAAATACCAAAGAGATTGGATGGGCCCCTAAAGTTACTACATATTATCTAAAAAGCCCTTAACATGCCCCATATGTAAGGGGTAATCTAGGCAGGGCGTCGTTAATGATTGTAAAAAAAATTAGCTCCAAAGAGAATAAATGGGATCAAAACCCAAAGCACATGAATATAAGGAATGTAAAAATAGAGATATGAAATAGAGGCATCACCGACGTTGATCATGTTGACTCTCCTTGTTCCTCAATAGGGTTCAAGAACCATCTCCTCTTCATGCCCTATACTGGAAAATCCAATGCCCTCACAAAACTTATGTATCTTGTCAGGACTAACATATAAATACATTATGTCTTAAATGTGAATATGTTTGGTGTTCCTTTTATCCATTAACTCTAAATGAGAAGAATAGGGAAAAAGCTGACAGGAATGACATCGTTTATGCCCTTGGGAAAGGAGTAAATGTTGCCTCATTTCCTATCTTTTTCTTCCTGTAGAGCTTTGTTCATAACTAATGTGTTTTTCTTGGGGAAGTATGAAGGGAGAATCTGGAGGTAAAAGGAAAAATACATTCTCAAACAATGAAAAAACTTTTTTTGTAGAAGTTCAAATGCACAAGTAATATGTCCATTCAAGGGAGTAATTGTCATGGGAAATGGAAAAGTTCCTACACTTAGAGTACACGTGTAAGGAAAAGGAATTCCATCACAGATTTACTGGCATTTTGACTAAACCATGCTTCCTTCACTAAACCTTCAAGCTTTCATGATTAACTGGCATTTTGACGAATTTAATCAATAAAGGGGAACTCGACATTTTCCACTAATATTTGTTTACACCAAAACATCTGGCAAGAAGTGACGAGTCACCTCCCACTAATGATCAGTTCCCATATTCTCTCGTTTCCCCTTAAAAAATTCACCTTCAGCTTAGGGGCTTGCCCCAAGATGAGGGACTCACCCTGAGCTAAGGTACTCACCTCCCATTTAAAGTGGCTACGTCCCAAAATACTGGACATGTCTCTTATCAAAGGGCTCGCCCTCGACTGTGGGACATAATCCGGAAGAAGCCTTACAATACTTCACCATTTGTAAGCACTTATGTTTGAGGGATTGTATAGTTTTATATTGGTGAGAGTCCCAAACAAGGGTGAGTCCAGGGTCCCCGCCTAGCTTGACTTCGAATGGGCGACATCTTCATAGAACATGAGGGATCTCCCTTGGGGCAGAGGACGTGGATAGTATTGTTAGCCTCACATAAATATTAATCATATGAGAATGTGAGAAAGGGCTATACCACGACTCCCTAGAAAATAGATAATCAATAGTCTTACCTAGTTAAGGGGGAGCGTTTACTTCCTCTAAAGGGTTTCCTGAGCCATAGGTCCTTGGGTTCCTATAAATACTCATCCCCTAACAGTAAAAAGGATAGATCATAACTTGACAGAATACCCTAAGTTTTATGCTAATATACAGAGCCTTCCAGCTCACGTGAGTAGATGCTCTAACACCACCATAACACCACCATACAAGGCTTCTCGCCACCACGGGAAAGTCCTAATCACTCTATATTGTTATAAACCTACGAAAGCCCTTGAGTATCCCCTGCCCTCGTATGGATACCATGCATACCTATACTTTTTTACCAGTTCAAGCATTAAGTGTAACTTAAATGTGAAACACCATTAAGTATAAGTTTGAAAAATCTTAGTCATACTATGGTTTTGAGTTTATGGTCTCTCTAAGGCTTCTGCTCGTTCACATCTAGCAATATAGACAAAAGACTCCCTCGTTAAATATTATGTTTGTACGGGCGGAGTAAAAACGATGTCGTTTGTGATGAGCTTCTAATCAGTATATTTTTAACAATAAAAGATTTTGCGCTATAAGAGGTAATCAACCAACCCCTAACTCACCACCATTTGTAAGGAACCAACGCAAGGGAAATTCTTGTAATTTATTCATTGATTTTACTTTAAGTATTCACGATTTCCTTTCACACCTCCTATTGCAGGATAAGGCAATTACAAACCTATTGGATTATTATTCAAGATGATGTTTGCAATGCCACATGGAAATTCTTCAAGACTGGTTAGATGATTCCTAATTTTAATGTTAATATCATTTTCCAAATCCCTAAGACAAGTGATGCTGACTCAATGGATCATTACAAGCCCTAAAATTATTGCAGATAGACTTGCCAAAATCATGCCTTCCTTAGTGTCTAAGAAACATAATGGTTTCATTCAAGGCATGAATATAAAGGATTGTTATTCCTTGCATCTGAGGTAGCTAATCTCCTGGACAAAAAGACTCATGGTGGTAATGTATCCCTCAAGATCGACATCACAAAGGCATTTGAAACTATTAAATGTGATTTTCTTATCAAGGTTCTCAAGAGAAATGGATTCAAAAATACTTTTGTCTTTGGATTTCAACTATTCTAGCCTCATCCAAAATATCAATTGTGATTATTTACTCCACCCATGGTTACTTCTTCTGCAAAAGAGGGGTGAGATAGGGAGACCCTCTCTCCCCTTCTTCTTTTGCCTTGCTGAATATGTCTTTAGTATACATATCTCTAATTTGGTACACATGGGCAAGCTCATCCCCATCAAGGTAATTAGAATCACTATATTCCCACACATTATTTGTATGCAGATAACATTCTTATCTTCTGCAAAGGAAAATCTTCCAACATTTGTGCTCTGCAAAAATTATTCAACAAATACTCAGCTGCTTCTGGTTAGACCATAAATAATTCCAAATCCATTATCTTCCTAGGCTTAATGTCTCCTATAAGGGTCAACCATTTCCTCCATCTCACAGACTTCAACATAGGTGTTTTTCCTTTCATGGTGGGTTTGGCATAAGGTCTTTGATAACTCTACACAATGCATCTAACTTGAAACTTTGTTGGGATATGATGACAAGTAGTGAGCATTAGGCTAAATTGGTGAGCGCTAACCATAACACAATCAAGTATCATATCTTCTCATCTATATGGTTTAATATCAAACATAAGTATCATTTTCTTCTGTCCAATAGGTCTTGGCTACTTGGAATGGTAACCAAATTAGATTTTGGAAAGATGTTTGGTATGGGAATCCTTTATTAGAGAAAATTGATATGGCAACCCTTGTTGATAATGGCATAGGGAATGCTCACATATTCCACGTCCTTCGAATTCACCAAGTTGTCTGAGAATAATATATCATTATGAGATTTCCTAATCAACTAAATAACCATATGTCAAATCAAAAGATATCCCCTTCTTAACCTAGGGAGACTACCAGTGGGAAAAAACATCTGAAAAAAGGGTCACAACATCTCTAGGTAAGACCATAACCCACCCCAACCATCTAAAAATGATATACCAAACTACAATCACCATCTCACAAGTAACAAAGAGATGAGAGGATGATTCGGTGACCGCCAAGAAGAAAGGAAAAAGAAGTCCCCCGATCCCAAAAAGACCCATCTCTTATGAATGTTCACTCTAATAGGGATTTGTTCTTGAACAAGCTGCCAAGAGAAAACTTTAATTTTAGAGGGGCCTAACTACTCCAAACACAGGGGAGAACACTCACAACAGAGGAGTCCTAAGTATCTCTAGAAAGATCATACGACTAGAGAAATGTATAGGTAGAGGACACAGAAAAATTGTCATCTTTAGAATGTCGCCACCACCACCTATCTTCTTATTTGAAGGGATGAAAACCAGTAATAACTGAGAGGAGATCTAGAATCATAACATGTTCATGCTAAAAAATACGGGTTCTATACCAATTAAGATCCCAAACCCAAGACTGACCCTCCCACTTACCAACCTCCCCTAGAGAACAAACCTTTTGATCAGAGATAGAGAAGAGCATATAGAATCAAACACTAAGAGAAATGTCCCTCAACCAATCGTTAGTCTCGAAAGATGTGTGAAGGCCTAAACCAACCCGCTTAAGCAAGCCTTCATGAAACCAATTAGAGGGGTCTGTCCATTGCATATATATCACATCATGAACATCAAATAAATATGATTCTATTCTCAATCTACTATACCTCTTAATTCATATATTGACTTAGACGTTGGAGTACTAATCTTGTAGATTCTTACCGCACAACTACATCAGAAGAATTTGTATAACCGCATCAAAAACCTACACCAACAATTATGCAATTTACACCACCACATTAAAATCCTAATAGTCCTTTTAGATAAGTTCAATCAGAGGGGTATGTCCATTGCATATATATATATATATATATATATATATATATATATATATATATATATATATATATATATATATATATATATATATATATATATATATATATATATATATATATATATATATATATATATATATATATATATATATATATATATATATATATATCACAACATGAACATCAAATAAATATGATTATATTCTCACTTTACTCTACCTCTTAATTCATATATTGACTTTAACATTGGAATATTAATCTTATAGATTCATACCGCACAACTACATTAGAACACTTTATATTAATCTAGGACCTTATGATTGCAAGGGGCGCCCTAACCACTGAACTACTATGTTTTTGTTGTCTATTTGTTTGCTTCAAATATATATATATATATATATATATATATATATATATATATATATATATATATATATATATATATATATATATATATATATTATAATATTTCAATTAACAATTAAATTAACACTTAAATTAGCATATTAAATACATAATTGGTTTAAATAAATATTATTACATATTTATAGTTACATAATTATTTTGATGAAATAAAATGAAATAATTAACAAATTAAAATGAAATGAAATGAAATAATTAACATATTAAAATGAAATAATTTACAGATACATAATTATTAAATAATTGATATTTTTAATATATTTTAATACTTAATAATAATATTTTATTATTAATATATTATAATGTTAATATGTTATTATTAACATTTTATAATATTAAACAAATATATTAAACATTAAATAATAGATTTATTTAAATATATTATTAAACAAATATATTTAAATATATTAATATTTGTTAAATATAGTGAATATTTTATTTATTTAAATATATTTAAATAATAAATAGAAAAAATCAAACATATTAAATATATTAAACATTAATATTTTATTAAATATATTAAACATTACATAGTATATTTATTTAAATATATAATTAAACCAATATATTTTAAATATATTAATATTTTATTAAATATATTAAATATATTAATTGGTTCATATCCTATGAGAATGTCATTTTTATGTAAGAACATGAGAATGAATCCGAGTCATTAGATTTTAAAATAAATGGTGGAGATTATGTGTGGTTTTTATTTTTCTCTCTCCTTCATTATTAAAATAAATAATGGAGAAGAGAGAAAAAAAAACTGATACATAATTTCCACCATTTATTTTAAAATTTAATGGTTCAGATTCATTCTCACGTTGTCACATAAAAATGACATTCTCATATGATACGTTCCCATATATTAATTATTTTATTTAATATATTAAATATTTCATTAAATATATTAATATGATACGTTAATAATATTAAAAAATCAAACAAATATTATATTAAACAAATATATTTAAACATTAAATAGCAAAAATTAAACAAATATATATATATATATATATATATATATATATATATATATATATATATATATATTTTTTTTTTTTTATTTTTTTTTTTTTTTTGGATCAAATAAATAAAATTTTATTCCAAAAACGTTAAAACACTCGCCGATTCAAAGATCCAGGCTCAATTCAAATACAAGCAGACATGGAAGAACACGAAACAAAAAACATTAATTTACACTTCTCTTACAAAATCTAGCTACTTTGTGATTGGTTTCCACTCGCCAAAGCACATTCTGAATAATATCCGTACTTTTCAAACCCGTTATCTCACGATTTTGGAAAATAGCTTAATTGCGAATCATCCAAATCGAGTAGACAGTTTCAGCAAGAGCACATTTGAACAACTTAGCTTTACTGCCTTTACCTTTTGCCATATCGCTGCACCAATGCATCTCATTCGCCCACCTCTGTGGCACATGACTATAACTCATCCAGGTAAGGATTTGACCCCAAATTCTAGTGGTAACTGCACATTCAAAAAACAAGTGGTTGCAAGATTCAAGACCCCCACAATAGATGCATTTTCCATCTGATATAACTCCAAACTTATTTAATCTGTCCTTGGTTGGAAGTCGCATATGGCAAGCCAACCAGAGAATAAATACAGCCTTAGGACGCGCAATGTTTCCGAAGAAGATTTTTCTCCAATTCACTTTGGGTTTAGTTCCTTGAAGCATATTGTACATCCCTCTAGTCACATATTTACCGGAATTTTGGAAGTCTCTCCACATGGCCGAATTCATAAGAGCATCTTTATGTTTAAACAAATATATTTAATATTAAATATATTTGTGGAATAAGTATTTATTTATGTATATATTTATAGCTTGGTGGAATAAGTATTTATTTATGTATTTATTTTTGTATATATTTAATAAAAAAAATTATTTATTTATTTATAATAACGTTAAATATATAATAGTGTTAATATACAGTGTTAATATTTAATATGTATGTAATAAAAATATTACAGTATATATTTAATAAAATTGTATATTTAATATATGTAATATTAAATATTTAATAAAAATGTATTATAACGTTACATATATATTTAATATTTATATATATATATATTTAATAAAAATGTAATTTATTTATGTATTATAATGCTAAATATATATTAGTGTTAATTAATTGTTAATTAAAATATTTATGTATCAAATATTTAAATATTTATATGTTATATAGTGTTAATTTAATTGTTAATTGAAATGTTGTAATATATGCATTTGAAGCATTACACATTAAGGACGAAATATTTTTTTTTTTACAAATTTTTTTTCGAATTCGTCCCAAATAACTAAAGACAAAAATTATTAACATCAAAATCCTAATAGTTCTTTTATATAAGTTCAAAGTAAAAAAATCAAAATAAATTAATAGATTTGTACACGAACTTACCCAGACAAGTTGGAATTAATAAATGTGTGTGTTTTTTTTTTCTTTCTATCATCTCCACATTTTTAAATGTAGGAATTATATCTCTTTATATCAAAAATAGATCATGTTTCATGTCACCAAAAATAAGGTTTTTGAATTTATAGTCAAATTCAAATTCAAATTACACAAAGAGTAAAAATCTTATTTTTCAAGAAACAGAAGTCCACAAAATGTTGTAAAGAAAAATTTAATATTTAAAATAAAATATAATTGTCTGATTCAACTTAAAATTAATTAATTTTTAAAGATGTATTAATCGTTTACTTCACATAAATTAATTTATTAATCACAAATATCAGGTTTTATTTATAAAATAAATTTTAAATCATTTCAATTTATCCTACATTGATGTTTAAATATCCAGACACCTTAAACTCCATAAAAAAAATCAAAATAGTTAAAAATTAAACTAAAAAATTTGAAATATTGCATGGCTTGCAGTATGTACAGGAATGTTAATTAGGTTTTACAATCTTCTTGATAATATTGAAGAGCATCAAAGCAAATCATCTTTAAGCTATTGTTGAGAGCCACCTTTAAATTACTTTACAGCCCAAATTAATTACCAACTATTGAATATACTTTTCTAGTTCCTTGCTTTATTTATTTTTTTGTTTCATCCTAACTATTTAATTACTATATGATATAAATATGATGTGATATAATGTAAAAGGGGTGATTCTTTTTTCAAAATTTACTTAAGGAAAAAAAAAGACTAAGAAGTCAATGCATTCACCGAAATTGAATCTCCAAAGTCAACAAAAAGTGTATTGGCCCACATATTTTTATTTCCTTCTTTTTTAAACTTGTCCCCTATAGAATAAAAAAGTTAACCTATATAATGCAGATTTAAAAATAAAAAAGATAAAGAAGAGGATCATATATATCAAAAAGAAGGAAAAAAAAAAAGATTAGTGCCTTTAAAAAAATATGGATGTTATAGTAATAATAATAATAATAATAATAATAATAATAATAATAATGACTAAAATATATCGATTTTTTAGCTCACACGTAAAAAAAATTGGATTCGGAATCGCAAAGTCAGATATCCTTGAGTATTTTATTTTCAAAACAGAAAAGAGAAAGTAATAATAGTAGTATTGCTTTAGCTTTCACAAAAACAACACTTTAGTTTGGATATAATGGAATCAATCAAAGTAATAAAGTCTTTATCACCATGGCTTAAAATATAAGCAGACAGTACTGGTATGTCCCATCAAGGGGCACCAACCGCATAGCATTTTTTTTTATGACAAACATATTCCATTAAGAAGAAAAACCAGAAGAACAAATAACAGGTCCCAAACATGGTATATTCTTAGTTGGACACAAAACTAAACTTAAATTGTTTGGGCACACTCACACAAATGAAAATAAAAATAATTTAGTAAATTGTCTAATACTATTTAATTAACCATATTTATTTGGGGTTGTGTCGAAATAAATATTTTTCCTGAAGAGCAATTTTTAGTTGGACACAACTGCATCGCAAAATCTCAAGAATTTTATTTTTTTCAAAATTATATTACAAGTATATACATTTATTAATTTAAATTGTTTAAAATTATAAGTAACTTTATCAATTAAATAAAATATAATTAAAATGATTAATGATAAAATTTTTGAATGGTAAATATTTTTGTTTGGACTGACGTCCAACTCGTCGAGGTTTGAGTGATTCTGTTCAGGAGTAGAGGGGTAAATCATAAAGAGCGTTGGCTCTAGAGGTGTAAGTTCTGTGGTTTTTGGATTGACAACATTTTGGTAAAACATGTGTCAGTAAGATGTTAAGCCAGATGTTCTGTTATAAGAGTCAGACATCATGTTTAGCATAATGTTGTGACATGTGTCAAAACTTGTTATACCAGAAAGTTAGGGCATTATTGTGTTGGTATTTTTAGTGTGAGTTTTAAGTGTGTTTTAATTCACACGTTTGCGTTATCCAATGAGGGATATTGTGGGAACTTCTGTTTTGACATATTGTGTTGGTTTTCGTAAAAAGGATCTTTGAACCTGTTTAGGAAACTTTGTATTTTGTTCCTATTATTGTGCAGGAAATTATGCTAATGATTGAAAGCTGATTTCGGGTGATTTTCGTTTTATTTTGAAGCCCAAGCCCACGAGGACTGAAGGATATTTAAAGATAAGACCTAAACTTGGACAATGGTGAATTTTAAAGAATAAGGATTAACTGTGAATTTGAGTTTCTTTAGGGTTTATTGTGTTTTTCTTTGTATGTCACTCTTATATCAGTTTTGATGCATTGAGTTAACTGATTGTTAATTGTTAATTATTCACTCATAAGCTTTTAAGCAAGAGTGTATTGTTCTTAGTTGAAGCTTTTAAGCAAAACTAAGTATTGTACTTAGAAGGGTTGACACTTCTATCTTTGAGTTGTTGTTGAATTGTCACTGGTTTGTGACTGGTAGGAAGTGAGAAGTGGATCTCATATCTAGAAGGTGTCTAGGTAGAAGTTGCACAAGGTAGTGATTAGGCGAGAAGTTGTAAACATGGGAGTTTAGCTTTGAACTAATACTATCATAGTGAATTTCCTTCCTGGCTTGATAGCCCCCAGATGTAGGTGAGTTGCACCGAACTGGGTTAACAACTACTGGTGTTATTTTATCTTTCTGTATTTACTTGTGTGATCAAACTGTCTTGATCCCAGTGTTGTGACATCTGTCTCGACATCCGGTATCTGCATGCCAGAATTTCAATTGGCATCAGAGTAGGTCACTCTGCTCTGTTTTTGGGTGAGCTCTAGGGGTTTTTGTTTCTTTTTTGGCACTATGGACAAGGAATGAGGGGGGAATGTGAATAGAGCACCCATCTTGGATGGAACTAACTATGACTATTGGAAGGCACGCATGGTGGCTTTCTTAAAATCCATGGATAACAAAACTTGGAAAGCTGTCATCAAGGGCTGGGAACATCCTGTGGTTAAAGATAAAGATGGGAAGAAATCTTTAAAACCTGAAGAGGACTGGACCAAGAAAGAAGATGAGGCTACTCTTGAAAACTCCAAAGCCTTGAATGCTTTATTCAATGGAGTTGACAAGAACATGTTTAGGTTAATCAACACTTGTAGTGTGGCTAAGGATGCTTGGGAAATTCTCAAGACAACTCATGAAGGCACATCTAAGGTAAAGATGTCTAGACTTCAACTGCTCACTACCAAATTTGAAAATCTAAAGATGAGGGAAGATGAAAGTATTCATGACTTTCACATGAATATTCTTGAAATAGCTAATGCCTTTAGTGCCTTGGGAGAAAATATATCAGAAGAAAAGATGGTTAGGAAGATACTTAGGTCTATCCCTATGAAATTTGACATGAAGGTCACAACCTTTGAAGAAGCCCAAAACATCAGTAGTGTGAGAGTTGATGAGCTTGTGGGGTCACTTCAAACCTTTGAATTGACCATTTATGACAGAGCTGAAAAGAAGAACAGAAGCATTGCATTTGTTTCCAACTCAGGAGATGAAGAGGAAGAAAGTGAACTTAATACGAATGAAAGGATGTCCAATGCCATTGTGTTACTAGGAAGACATTTCAATCAAGTGAGAATGGAGAGGAAATCAAGACCTAATGTCCAAAACATCAGTTCTGACTCCAGCAGGAACTATGACTCTCAAAGAAGAGCAAGAACTGAAGAAAGGACCAATCAGAATAAAGGGGTTCAATGTCATGAATGTTAAGGGTTTGGACACATTAAAGCAAAATGTCATACTTATCTGAAGAAACAATCTAAGGGATTGGCTACCTTATGACCTGAAAAGGAAAGTGAAAGTGATTATGAAACAACAAAACGTGTAACTGCTTTAACTGGAAGATGGGAATCTGATGTAGAGTCCACTGATAAAGATACTCCTTATGATGAACTAGTTGTTTCCTACAAAGATCTGTGCATTAAAAGTGAGAAACAACATGAAACTATCTCTCAACTTTAGTATGAGAAGGAAGCGTATTTGTCCAACATCTATAGTCTGCAAGATGAGGTGACTATCCTGACCTCCAAACTTGAAAATATGACCAAGTCTATAAGAATGTTGAATAATGGTTCTAACATGTTAGACGAAATTCTTCAAGTTGGACAAAGGGCTGGTGACTTAAGAGGCACAAGGTTTAATAATCAAACCCTGAAAGGAGACCCTAAGGCTACAAAACCTATTCCTACTGGGAGGGTGAAAGAGCCAAGGATGTCAGAATAATTGTCTCAACATCAAAACAAGTATCAGTTTGGTAAAAAGGGAAATAAGGCCTAGCAGTGGAGATGCCATTACTGTGGTAGATTTGGCCATTTCAAACCTTTCTGTTTCAGACTGTATGGATATCCTAGGTCTTATGTTCAGCCCAAGGTTAATCATAAAGCAATGAAGAAAATAAGGAAGTGGGTTCCCAAAGAAACTATCAAATCTCTTATTGCTCATACTTCTTTCAGAGCCTCTGTCAGAGAAGACTGGTACTTTGATAGTGGGTGTTCTAGATACACGACTGGTATAGAGCACTTCCTGGTCAACATTAGGTCACACTATACTAGTTATGTCACTTTTGGGGATGGTGCAAAAGGAGAAATTCAAGGAGTTGGAAAACTAGCTTGTGCAGGACTCATAGTCTTGAGGATGTGCTTCTTGTAAAAAGATTGACTGCCAACTTGATAAGCATAAGTCAGTTATGTGATCAGGGGTTGAAAGTTAACTTCACTAAGTTTGAATGTGTGGTCACTAATGAGAAGGATGAAGTTATGATGAGAGGAGTCAGATCTAAAGACAACTGTTACTTGTGGACACCCCATTTAACAAAGAGTTCTCCTACATGCATACTGTCTAAAGAAGATGAAGTTCAACTATGGCACCAAAAACTTAGTCATTTACATTTGAAAGGAATGAAGAAGATTGTATCAACAAAAGCTATTAGAGGAATTCCCAAGCTCAGGATAGAGGAAGGAAAAATTTGTGGTGAGTGCCAAATTGGAAAACAAACTAAGATGTCCCATCCCAAGGTACAACATCTGACTACTTCAAGAGTATTGGAACTTCTTCACATGGATTTAATGGGTCCCATGTAAGTTGAGAGCCTTGGTGGACAAAGGTATGCTTATGTCGTTGTTGATGATTTCTCAAGATTCACCTGGGTGCGTTTCATCAGAGAAAATCAGATGTATTTGAAGTATTTGATGGATTATGCCAAAAGCTTCAAAGAGAAAAGGAAAGAAAATTTGTCAGAATTAGAAGAGATCATGGAAAGGAATTTGAAAATAGGAAGTTTGCTGATTTTTGCTCTTCTGAAGGCATCAGTCATGAGTTTTCGTCTTTCATCACTCCTCAGCAGAATGGAGTAGATGAGAGAAAGAATATGACTCTTCAAGAATCTGCTAGGGTCATGCTCTATGCTAAGCACCTGCCATATCATTTTTGGGCTGAAGCAATGAATACTGCATGCTATATTCATAATAGTGTTACCTTGAGAATTGGTAATTCAACTACTCTTTATGAATTATGGAAGGGAAGAAAACCTACTGTCAAGTACTTCCATGTCTTTGGAAGCAAATGTTATATTATGGTTGATCGTGAACAAAGAAGGAAAATGGATCCTAAAAGTGATGAAGGGATATTCCTAGGATACTCTACAAACAGCAGAGCCTATAAAGTATTTAACAAAAGAACCAAGACAATGATGGAGTCTATTAATGTGGTGATAGATGACTCAACTCAAGAGAAGCATACAAATGTTAAAGATGATGTTGAAACATCGCCTCAAGTGACTGTCACAGAAGAAAATGATGTTGACAATAACATCAACAATGATCCTGTCATTGTGGAAGATGATGAAAATCAGGAAAATAAAGGGCCCTCTATCAGAATTCAGAAAGATCATCCCAAAGAACTCATAATACGAAATCCTAATAAAGGGGTCATTACAAGATCAAGGTAAGTGATATTCAATGCTTGTTTTGTTTCAAAAATTGAACCTAAAAATGTGAAAGATGCTCTAACTGATGAGTTTTGGATCAATGCCATGCTAGAAGAATTGGAGCAGTTTAAAAGGAATGAAGTTTGTGATTTAGTTCCTAGACCTGAGGGAACAAATATCATTGTCACAAGGTGGGTCTATAAGAATAAATCTGATGAAAATGGAGTGGTTACCAGGAACTAGGCCAGACTTGTGGCTCAAGGGTACACTCAAATAGAAGGTTTTGAATTTGATGAGACCTTTGCTCTAGTTGCTCATCTTGAATCTATAAGACTCTTACTAGGGGTGACATGTCTGCTGAAATTCAAGCTGTTTCAAATGGATGTAAATAGTGCCTTCTTGAATGGGTTCTTACAAGATGAGGTTTATATTGAACAAGCAAAAGGTTTTGTGGATCCCACTTTTCCAAATCATGTGTACAAACTGAAGAAGGATCTTTATGGTCTAAAGCAAGTCCCTAGGGCTTGGTATGAAAGGTTGCCAAAATTCCTGGTCAGTAATGGGTACAGAAAAAAAGGAATAGATAAGACTCTGTTTGTTAAAGAAATGGATGACAAGCTCATAATTGCTCAGATATATGTAATGACATTGTCTTTGGTGGGATGTCAGACCAGATGGTCCAACTTTTTCTCAAACAGATGCAGTCTAAATTTGAGATGAGTCTAATAGGAGAATTGACTTATTTTCTTGGACTTCAAGTTAGACAAATGGACGATTATATTTTTATATCTCCAAGCAAGTATACCAAGAACATAGTAAAGATGTTTGGCATGGAAAAGGCCAGTCACAAAAAGACTCATGCACCTACTCATTTAAAGCTTTCCAAAGATGAAAATGGAATTAGTGTGGATCAAAGTCTTTACAGAAGCATGATAGGAAGTCTACTATATCTGAATGCTAGTAGACCTGATATCACATTTGCTGTTGGGTTTGTGCTAGGTATCAGGCTGAGCCCAAAGTTAGTCACATTAATCAAGTAAAGAGGATTCTAAAGTATGTGAACGATACTTGTTATGAAGACAAGCTTCTCAATGTGTTTTGATGAAGACAAAATTCTACAAGCAAGTATAAGTATTGTCAAAAAGGAAATGGTTCAAGACTCCTAGCACAATTCAAGTTTCAGGTTAAATCAAGTCTTGAAGATATTCTTAGTGATTGATCATAAATGTTAAGGTATATAGTGTAGCGAGCGATTTTTGTCGGTGACGCGACCACCTTATCGCTGGGTTTTCCTCACCGCAATGAGGAGGAGGGGGTGCTACTTTTTGATTTCTTATTTATCCCGTGAAGCTGGAAGGGAAAGGGAAGCTATCTAAAACTAACCTTGCACACGAATGTTTAACTGAACAAACGCTTTTAAAGAGATTGGGGGGTCCGGGGTCAGGTTATACAATGGGGAGTTGTCAATTATCCATCCTATATGTGGTTATCCACATGATATTAGCTTTTGGTTTCGCTTTATACTTGATGGTGTTTATCTGTTAATGGGTTGGGAAAGTTTCTTGGAAAATATGACAGGGAGAGTGAGTTTTTGTTGATGTTCGGGTTCTTCCTGATGTTTTTAGTAAGGTACTGGACCTAAGTTTTGATTGATGTGTGAAGGTACTGGACCTAGAGTTTTTTATTAGTATGCTCGCTAAGATTTCACAATCTTATGCCTACGTATTCCCGTTTAAATGAAACAGGGAAATCAGAGCAATCGTAGTTCCTCCTATTCTAAGGGAGGAAAAAGATGTTTTTGGTGTCTTGTTCAAAGCCCAAGATTGAAGCTAAAAGGTTGAGTATTTGTGTCTTGTTCAAAGCCCAAGATTGAAGCTTAAAAGGTTTGACTGAGAGAGAACTTGTCATCTCTAAAGAGGGATTGCTGATTTTTGTGTGCCTTGATCAAAGCCCAAGGTTGAAGCTAAGAGGTTGATTGACTCCACTAGGGAAGTCCTTATACAAAGCCTAAGAGGAGGTTGGAAATGATTGACTCAACAAGAGAGTGCTTATGTGTCTTGTACAAAGCCCAAGATTGAGGCAAAAAAGAGACTGACTCTTTGGGGATATCATTATACGAAGCCTAAGAGGAGGCTAGAAGTTTGACTTTTCCGGGGGAAAGTGTTTTATCTGTCTTGTACAAAGCCCAAGATTGAGGCTAAAGAGGTTTTGACTTCGTTGGAGAGGTTTGTATGTGTCTTATACAAAGCCCAAGATTGAGGCTGAAATAAGTTTGAATCTGTGGGAGAGTATTATCTGTCTTGCACAAAGCCCAAGATTGAGGCTGCAATGAGTTTGACTCTGCTTGGGAAATCATTTCTCAAAGCCTAAAATAAGGCTAGGAGGAAGTGACTTCGCTGGGGAAGATGTGTGTTCCAGGCTAAAGAGAAAGTTTTGAAGATTTATGTCTTGTACAAAGCCCAAGATTGAGGCTAAAAGGGTTGACTCAACAAGAGATTGCTAAAAGGTGATTGACTCAACAAGAGATTGCTAAAAGGTGATTCACTTCTCGATTTTGGGAGAGTTTGCAAGAAGCTTTGGGATCGAAACTGAGATTGAGTTCGGCTTATCATCCGCAGACGGATGGACAGACAGAAAGGACTATACAATCCTTGGAGGATTTGTTGAGGGCTTGTGTGCTTGAGCAAGGAGGTGTTTGGGATAGCCATCTGCCGTTGATTGGGTTCACTTATAATAACAGTTATCATTCCAGTATTGGAATGGTGCCTTTTGAAGCTTTGTATGGTCGGAGATCTCGGACGCCTCTGTGTTGGCATGAATTCGGTGAGAGTGTAGTACTTGGACCTGAGATCATTTAGTAGACTACTGAAAAGGTGAAGCTGATTCGAGAGAAGATGAAAGCTTTGTAGAGTAGGCAGAAGAGCTACCACGATAAGAGGAGGAAAGATCTTGAGTTTCAGGAAGGAGACCATGTGTTTTTGAGAGTCACTCCGGTGACCGGTGTTGGACGTGCATTGAAATCGAGGAAGCTTACTTCTCGATTTATTGGTCCGTATCAGATTTCTGCAAGGGTTGGACCTGTTGCCTACAGAGTGGCACTGCCACCCAATTTGTCGAATTTGAATGATCTGCTCCATGTGTCACAGCTTCGGAAGTATGTCCCAGATCCGTCGAATGTGATTCCGATGGATAATATGGAAGTAAGGGATAACCTTACGGTTGAGGCCTTACTAATATGGATTGAAGACTGCGAGGTAAAACAATTGAGGGGTAAAGAGATCACCCTTGTGAAGGTAGTATAAGGAGGCGCTGCCAGTGGAAGTATGACTTGGGAGTTAGAGAGCACGATGCGAGAGTCGTATCCGGAGTTGTTCGCATGAGGTAAATTTTCGAGGACGAAAATATTCTAAGTGGGGGAAAGTTGTAACACCCCGATTTATTTTAATATTTTCGTAATTGGAATTATATGTTGTGGTGCATTTGTGTGTGTAGTTGTGTTTGGGGTTGTCCTTAATTTGGGGTAGTGACCTTAGAATTATAGGGATTAAAATGTCGGGAGTGTGTGACCAAATAGGTAGAACTTAGTGGTGTGGTGAGAATGGTTATTTGATTAATATTATTATTTTAAATTATTTAAGAATATTGTTATTGTTATTTAATTAAGTAAAATAATAATAATAATAATAATAATAATAATAATATTGAAATAATAATAATAATAATAATAATATTAATAATAATAGGATATTTGAAAAGAAAATAGAAAAGAGGGAATTAGAGGAGAGAAGCCATTCAGTACGTACTTTTGGGAAAAAGGAGAAAGAGGAGAGCTAGGGCAGAAGAGAAGAGAAAGGCCATCGTTGAGGCCAGAGGTTTTTGTCCAAGAACTCTAAGGTAAGGGTGGGGTTCTTTAATCTCTTAAGGGTTGTATAATGTTTGAATGAGGGTAGATAAACCTTTAGGATCATTCCTACGTGTTGTTTGCATTGATTTGGGATTGGGGATTTTGTATGTCGGAGGTTTTGATTAGAGGAAAAATGAATAAATCAATCGGTTAAATTGGGACCTATGTATTCCTAATCGTATGTATGATAATCTGTGTTTGTATGTGCATTTTGGGACTGTTTGGGAGTAAAATCGGAGAAGGGTTGGGGTGGAATGGTGCTGAAATCGCAACTGCAGAACTTGCAGAATCGCGTAGTTCGCAATGCGAACAAAAGTTTGCTGGGTGAATGTTCGCCCTAGATTCGCTAAGAGAATAAGGCAGAGAATGAAGGGAAAAGGAGAGGAATTCTGGGATGTGTGGTGGGGAAGTTCGCCCCAAGTTCGTTGGGCGAACTCTTGGCGAACTCTAGTTCGCTGGGCGAATGAGAAGCGAATGAGGAGAGGAAAAAGTGAGTCTCTGGTTTTTGTATGGGAGAAGTTTTTCGCTAGAAAGTTCGCTAGGAGAACTTCTAGCGAACGAGAGTTCGCTGAGCGAAATCGCAGTGAGCATGACAGTGCTGTTTGCTGCTACTACAGACATAATTTTATCAAACTTCAAAAATTCATAACTTTTAATCCGTATGTCCGTTTCAGTCGCCATTCGAATTGTTGGAGAGCTGGTTTCAAATACTTTTTGATAAAATGAATTTCAATACCAGAACTCCAACTATTCGATGCTGTAGTCGGGTCTTCGTGTATATGTTATGTGTTGTACGTTGAAATGATGAATGTGGTTGTGTGTATGCATGTTGTGGTTGTGGATTGCTGTTGTTGTATGTGTTGGCAGGAATATGCTGCATGTTGGATAATTGTAGTATGATGTATTGACGAATTTTTAGTCATATGCATTTAGTTGTCGTTGATGCATGCCATGTTGCATAAGTTGTGCGATAAATCGTGTGCCCATGTGGGGTGTGAGCGTTTTATCGGGATTATTTGAAATAGAATTGTGTTGTTGTTGTTGTTGTTGTTGAGATGATCGTGTACCCATGTGGGGTGTGAGCGATCATGGATGTCGTGTGCCCATGTGGGGTGTGAGTGACTAATATAGAAATTACGACGGGAATTATGATCATGAAAAAGGGATCAAATTGGTACCACATGCATTGAGTCGAGTCGTGAGTCTCATTGCATTACATTATGTTGTGTTGTATGGTGAATTGTACAGTTGCCTGCTTATATGGAAGAGTGTGATTTCGTTGATGTGGTAATGATAGGATGAACCGTGTAATTGTTTAAATGCCTTTATATTTATATTATGCATTTCTTTTGTTGATTGAGAATCTCACCCCTTCTATTTGAATGTTACCTCCACATGGATAACGTGCAGATAAGCAGGATTAGTGCAGAGTCGAAGTTAGTGAAAACGGAGTCTTCTCTTTTATTTTGTTATGTCGGCGTCTTCTCTGATGTGTAACACTGGGGATTCGGAATGCTTGTCGTTATTTATTTTATTAATTGTTACCACGTTATTTGTTTGATAATGATTATGTGATATCACACATGTTATGTTTTAGTTGAATTCCGCTGCTATATGAAGAGATTAATTAAGTATGGTTGAATATGTGGTATCTATGTGTTACATATCATATTGCATGAGCAGGTGTTTGTTAAATGTAGCATCCTACACAGTTGTATGTTCTATTTTACTCTGATTTTTCGAATATTAATTGTCTCGGGGGTTTAGGGTGTTACATGGTATGATAGTTTAAGTAATTTTCTATGTGAAAACGGTTTCAAAAAAGGTAAAGTTGATACTACACTTTTTATTAAAAGAATTAACCATCATATTGTCTTAGTGCAAGTTTATGTAGATGACATCATATTTGGATCAACAAGTGAATCCGTATGTGAAGGATTCACATCAATCATGCAAGGAGAATTTGAGATGTCCATGATGGGTAAGTTGAACTACTTCCTTGGGTTGCAAATTAAACAAACAAAGAATGGGATACTCAACAATCAATCTAAATATTTCAAAGAGCTTCTCAAAAGATTCGACATGGATAATTGTAAGGCTATGGCTAGTCTTATGGGATCCGAAACTTACATTGATCAAGATGAAGCAGATGTTTCAATTGATGTTACAAAATATTGAGGTATGATATGATCATTACTATATTTGACGACAAGTCGTCCTGACATTATGTTCAGTTTGTGTTTATGTGCTCGGTTTCAAGCCAATCCTAAGGAGTCATATCTTGCCTCGGTGAAGAGAATCATGAAGTATCTAAAGGGAACAACGAACGTTGGCTTATGGTATCCTAAAGGTAGTGTATGTAACTTGATTGGATTTTCTGACTCAGATTATGCAGGGTATAAAACAGATAGAAAAAGCACAAGCGAAACATGTCATATTCTTGGAAACACTCTTGTATCGTGGTCATGTAAAACGAAGGCATGCGTAGCTCTTAGTACGGCTGAAGCAGAATACATTGCTGCGAGAAGTTGTTGCGCTCAAATCCTTTGGTTAAAACAACAACTTAGCGACTACAATATGAACCTTGGATGCATTCCATTAAAGTGGGACAGCACAAGTGCCATAAACATAACCAAGAATCTAGTCATGCATTATCGTACAAAGCACATAGACATTCGAAATCATTTTCTCTGATATCATGTGCTTAAAGGCAATGTTGAAGTCTCATTCGTGGATACACATAATCAATTAGCGGACATCTTCACAAAACCTCTCGCAAAGGAATCATTTTACAAAATTTGGAGGGAGCTTGGTATTCTATATGAATGGACATATAATTCTTCAAATTTTAGTCATTATAATCAATAATGAACTAAAGGTACTCTCAAAATTTTATTTTCAAACTTTTATTAAATTTTTAAGTATGTGAGTTTTTCATAAAAATTAAAAGTTCTCATATTACATGTTGTTCCAAATATTTTTATGACATATATTGATGATACAAAGTTGCAATATGATACATAATAACATGTCAAAGTGGTAGTTTGTGAAATTTCAATGCATGTTGTAAAATATCAAGCTACTATTTTTTTTGTATGTGTTAATCGGTTAACACATATTGGTTAACCGATTACATGCATGTTATCCTGCGTATCTTCAGCCTTTTTGGATGCTGTAACCGGTTAACCCATATTGGTTAATCGATTACCACTATGGCGAAATGTCAAAATATTTATTTTATTTATGCCACATATTTGTGTTTTAATATTTGTCTTATGTACTTAAGTGCTTTTTTGAAAAAGTCATATTCACTTTCCAACTTTTTCATGGGGACTTTTCATTCTTCACTCCTGTCAACTCTCATTACTCTCTTCTTCCAAATTCTTCCTATCACATTAACTCTCTTCAACCAAAATTAAAAACCCACTCATCAAAATACTCTTTATAAACCTTTATCATCTCAAAACAATTATCACAAAAAGCTTTTATCTCCCAAATCCGAAAATCACTTCTCAAACTCCAACTTTCATTTTTCTTCAACTCCATTCATGGCTCCTGCAAGGAAAGAAAAAGGCAAGCTCAAAATGGGAGAAACAAGTTTCGATCAAGTTGAGATAGAAGAACATGTACCAACAACAAAGTCAAGGAGGCTTACCTTTAATTTTAGGAATCGGCCATTGATGTCGGTAAAGTATGTTAATCTCACTTCCTTTCCTGATCATAGTTTTACTTTTCCGGAACTGTTGAAACATCAAGGGGTTGATAAGTTAGTGTCAGATCTTGGACCCTATTACCTTGACCTTGTTAAGGATTTCTTTTCTAATTTGAATGTTGGTGTTGATGAATTTGAGGACCATATGTTAACATCTAAGGTTCAGAACACAAAGATTAGTATGGATTTGGAATCTTTTGGGAAATGTTTAGGAATAACTTATGGGGGTCTATATATTCGTCAAGGGTTTACACCGAATTCTGCAGATTGGGGAGAATATATTAAAATGGAGTATATTTTTAAAAATTTGTTAGGGCAGTTAGGCTGATGTTCTGAGTAGGCAAAATCTATCATCCTCTTGCGTCCTTTTGTGTGCAAAAAACTTGACAGTGAGTGACCATATGCTTCACTATGTTATCGCCTATGTGATGTTGCCAAAACATTCCAATCGTGCTCAAATTGGTGTTGTAGAGATGTAAATTATTTTTGCTATTAAGAATATGATAAAGATTAATTGGGCTTATACTATTATGTACCATATGCTTTATCAGCAATCTCTGAGTGGCGGACTTCCATATGCTAGGATTGTATCAGGAATTTTGGAATCAAGTGGTATAGCCTTAAAGAGGGAACCTAAAAATATTATGACTTCTAAGGAATTTGAGATAAATGGTTCAAGATGTCTTCAGAATATCGACATTATCAAGGACATAAATGGTATCTTCGTATACAAGGATGATCATTCAACCAACGCTCCTCCACCGGTTCCGAAAGGCGGATATTCAAATGAAGTCTTGTTGTACCCCAAATTATACCCCTTAGATGTCATATTTTCTTGCACCTACATTTAGACCTCAATTATGTGTGCATTGTTAACTAACCATTTCTTTTGCAAGTTGTTTCTTTTATTGTGAAAGATAGGGTTTACATAAAGAGGACAAGGTCTCCCTAAGACATCTTTTGGCCAAGTGCAACCATTGGAATTTACATGCATCCAAGAAGACTTTTTAACAAGAAATCAAATGTTTCACCAAGACAAGTCAACCATTGCCTTTCATGTTAAGCAAAGTGTGATCCCAAGTCTTGAGAAATTATGCCATGTGTTAACAAACGTCCTTGGAATCCATCTTTGAGTCTTAAAGATTTTTCTCTTAAGAGCAAGAATTTTTTTCATGAAGATAAAATATTCACCAAGGTGTAACATATCAAAGTGGTGCCATGGGAGGATTTAATCTTGCCATTTCATAAATTCATCCCCGTGACATTTCTTTTCCATGGACATATGGTTTGTCTCAAATTTCTATTGGGCCTAAAATGTGTCGTTTGGATCACAGGCCATAAAGTGGAGAAAGTTCAAAGTAGTGTTATTGTGCCATTTATTATTTGAAAACTGAAGATGCTTTGCTTCAAAAATAAGTTTCGTGGAGTCATTACATATTACCTTTCTAAGCTCACCCATTCTTGATAAAGCCAAAGTTACTGAGATATCATGTTGGATTAGTGAAATAAAAATGTTCAGCACAAGAAGCCTGCGATCATAAGCAGAGAATCCGTATGTCCAAATTCAAACCATTACTTCTTTTCGCTTTCTCTCTCCTGGCACATTAAAAAGTGGTTTTGGGATAACCATTAAAAAATGAAAATAGCAGGCATGCACCATTTCCTCCGCTGCATTTGTTCAGCATGGTGGTCCAAAGTTTGACTGAATAAAGTGCCACACAAACCCTAATTCCTTACCTATCAGTCCTTGCAAACCCTAATTCTTCCCCCAACGGATAATGCTTTTACCCACGGTGTTTGAACCACTTTGTTTGCCTATAAAAGGAGCTCATTTCCTCCTTGTTCGGTACACCAGAAATTACCAAGAATTTCTCTCTACTTCTCCCTCCCATAATCTTGCAAGTAACCCTCAAAAGCTTGCAAGAAATTCATCACTTTCCATCTCCTCTGTAACACACAGAAACACCCCAACAAACACTCCGAGGAAAAATACCAAGAAAACCATCAAAACCTCTTCACCTTTCCATTTTTTCAAGTTCTGCAAGTCACCTTCAAGTCTTGCAAGAACTTATTTCCGTAAACACTTCAAATCTCCAACACCTTAACCACCAAAAGCTCGTGTTTCTTGCTGAGGGTGTTGACACTATAGCAGTTGAGGGAGGAAAGCACATCCACCACTTCCAGAAACTCTCACCAGTGAAGAAGCAGTGGACTTTCTCCACTAGGTATCGCTCTATCTCACTCTGTTTTATATGCACGATGATCATGTGATACATACTCGCACCATACTGTTATCGTATTTTTGTTATCTCATTATCGTCTGAGCATTATGATCATCCCGTTTCATATGGTTATCATGCTTGTTAGGTTTGTTGTTGTCTGATTATTGATTGTTTCTGTGGTAAAATCATTAACATGTTAGTTCTGTGTTGTTAATCATTAACTGGATTTGTATTCGTATTCGAAACTGAACAAAAATAACAGAATCAAGGTGGCGCTCGCCATGCTAACATAGTGGCTCCCACCACCCACACAAAATAATAAAAAAAATAATAAGACCCACATACACACATGGCGCCCGCCATGCATATAGTGGCGTCCGCCACACACTACTAACTCACACAACACACACCACATTAAAAAAAAGAAAAATAAAATAATGCATAACACACACTACACATGGCGCCTGCCATGTAGTAGTGGCGCTGTCCACATAATATTACCACCCATGGCGCTGGCCATGTAAATGAACAGTGGTGGCCACACACAAAACTTATGGCGCCTGCCATGAAGTTAGGTGTGGCGAGTGCCACACTGTGTGGTCCTATTTTTTATTATCTCATGTTTTTTTTATAACTACTTTATTTTATTTTTAGAAACAATAAAAATGTGCGTAAATTATTTTTAATTCTTAGACCTTTTTGTAAAGAAAATCAACTACCTTTTGTAAAAACGTTAGAGGATTTTTGTTGGAAGTATTTTGTAAACTTGTGAAATTTTGTTTGAGAATTATTCACTGACTTTGAGCAAAACTATATCACCAGAAAGTTTGTTTGTTTTTGGCTTCTGATTAATAAGCTACTTAAATCCAAATGCATTTGTTTTCAAACTGTAAGAATGTCTTTTCTGCTATACTTGGTATATGCCCGAGCCCACTGATTTTAAAATAAGTCCTTTTGGAAGTATGTTGTGAGTCTTGAAACTTTGTCTTCCTGATTTTAACAAACCCTACCATGAGATTGCTATTTGTTTTCTTATTCTCTGTTGAAGTTGCATGATTTAAATCCAATTATTTCTTGTGATTTCCTTGCCATGCTTGACATGTTCATGTGACCACTGACTTTAAGAGAGTTTTTCTTGAGAGCATGCTATGACTTGTGGATTCTATTAAACTTTGGCTGTGAGCAAAATTTTCTCATGGGATTGTTGTTTGCATTTTACCTCTGTTGCTAACTTGCATGACTTCAAATATATTTGTTCCAAATTGTGAATGCTTTCTCTGCCATAATTGTCACAGTTACATGAATCATTTGTACTTATTGTTTGCTATGATCACATTTAAGAATTCACTTCATATGTTGATTAAAATGCTTACTGTTTGGAATTATTAGACTCAATATGCTTCATTATATTTCAACCCCACTATAACTCTTGTTTACAAGATGTTATTCTTCCCCTTCCTTCCAAAGGAAAAGTTTTTCTATTGATTTCAAGATCATAGAAAGCTCATTGATACCTTGGACCTCATAGTCTTAGGCAACCTCCCCTCATTGACCTCATAGTCAATAGGACCCCTCTTGACCTCATAGTCATAGAGCAATTTATTCAACATTGACCTCATAGTCATAATCAAAACTTTGGCCTCATAGTCATCTAATCTTGACCTCATAGTCAAAGTCTCTCTATTGACCTCATAGTCATAGAAAGCTCATTGCCATCCTTTGACCTCATAGTCATAGGACTCCCTCTTGACCTTATAGTCGTAGAGCCATCAAACCTTTGACCTCATAGTCATAGACAAAACCTTGACCTCATAGTCATAATCAAAACTTTGTCCTCATAGCCATCTAATCTTGACCTCATAGTCAAAGTCTCTCTATTGACCTCATAGTCATAGATAGCTCATTATCACCTTGGCCTCATAGCCATCTAGCCTTTGACCTCATAGTCATTAGCAACATCTTTACCTTATTCTTAGCAAGCAAACATAACACAAGCTAAACAAGAGGTTCCTGTAGAATACTACAGATATTAAGGGTGTTAACACCTTCCCTTAGTATAACTAACCCCCGAAACTTAGATCTCCCCCCTTTTGGTTTTTTTAAAGATCTTGAACCTTTCCTTTGGATAAATCAAAGTCGGTTGTAAAAGAAAATGATGCAAGTTAATTAATAGCTTGTTATCCGATTTTCACCGCAACAGAAATGGCGACTTCACTGGGGATCAATTTGAGGGTTAAACCCACCTTGCTTTTGCTTGTATGCTTGTTTGCTATATTTGTACATATCCCTTGTATATATGCTCTGTTAGAGATCTTTTATGGGCATGGAACTATTGAGTGGTGAGATAAGTCCTAACCCAGACTTGAGTTCACAAATATGATAAGATCGTGGTGTAATCAATAGTCGGTTGTTGGCAGTAGTACTAACAATCTATGGCATATGATGACCACACTCAGATGAGGCCCTTTGGGATTGTTGATGTCTGATGTGAGAAGTCGCATTGATATTACTTTTTCAATTGGGAGCCAGGGATTCTGAGGATCGTAATTACCTTTACCCCACTTGGCCTTTTAAGATGTAGTGCGGTGGCTATGAGGGAGCCAGTCCCGAGTAGTTGTCACGCGATACTACACTCAGACGAGTTTATCTTGAGAATATTATTAACCCGTGTAAGTAGTTATGTGGGCCGATAATATTCGAAGGATTTACATAGACTCTGGGAACTTTTAGAACCTTGTTCCACAATTGATGAACCCATCGTCCACACCTTGTTGGGATGGGTAGACCATGACTCCATTCATTAGACCTCAAAACCTAAGGCTTGTGTGCTATGATTGTGTACATATGTTTATATGTTTCCCCTTGTTTGCGCATTGCATACATCCCATTGCATCCATCTCATTGGTTTTAAGGAACTCAGTCATATTTTCCTTTGAAAATCATAGGCATCATGGATATTGAGAAGAGGAACACTAAGAAGTTCAATTTCCAAAAGCCCAAATTGGTAAAGCTGAAGAAGTTAGCAACCTTGGTGACTGGACATGAAAGTTTCCGAAAGCGGTACGGGAGATTGGTTGGCCTTCTCAGCACTAAAATGGAGGAAGGAATCCTTGACACCTTGGTCCAATTTTATGATCCTCTCTATCATTGTTTCACCTTCCCGGATTACCAACTGGTTCCAACCTTGGAAGAGTACTCTCATTGGATCGGCTTACCTGTGAAGAAACAAAGACCTTTCAGCGGTCAGGAGAAAATTCCTACCCCAAAAGAGATTGGCGAGTGTATTCACTTGGACGCGTCAGAGGTCAAGCCCCACATCACCACCAAGGATGGCATCAAGGGACTCCCATCTAAGTTCTTGTATGAAAAAGCTTGTCAATTTTTCAATGCAAACAGTATTGCTGCCTTTGAAACAACCTTTGCTTTATTGGTCTATGGTCTGTTCTTGTTCGCTAATGTGGAAGATTTTGTCGACATCAATGCTATCAGGATCTTCATTAGTAGAAACCCTGTGCCTACATTACTTGGTGATTCTCTCCATTCCATTCACCATAGGACTCTTCGAGGAAAAGGAACTGTTTTGTGTTGTGCGCCGTTGCTTTACCAGTGGTATATTACTCATTTGCCTCGAACGTCTGAATTTCGAGACAACCCTGACAAGCTTCGCTGGTCTCAGAGGATCATCTCTCTTACTTACCACGACATCTTTTGGTATGACCCGGTTTATGACAAGAATGTATACATTAATAGTTGTGGGCCATTTCCTAACGTGCCACTCCTCGGTATTCATGGTGGGATTAATTATAGTCCTGTTCTGGCCAGACGCCAATTCGGATTTGCGATGAAAGAAAAGCCTAAGAGTATCCATGTGTCCGGTTTCTTTTATCTTAACAAAGAGTCCAATGATGAGACCAAAAGTGGAGTTTGGTGTGCGTGGGATAAATTCCATGAAAGTACCAAGGACGAGTTGGGGAAGAGAAACTGTGTGTCTTTGGAGCCATACCTTCAGTGGATTCGATCTCGAGCCCGTGACCTCAAGATGCCCTATATTCCCAAGATACTTTAGCAGCCAATTATTGCATCTCCATCTGCTATTCCTATTGAGCGCATGGAAGAATACCAAGAAAATCTAGCTAGGATGAAGCTTGAGAGGGACACATGGGAGTGGAACTATCATACCGTCTGCATCGAGCAAGAAGAAATGAAAGAGAAGATGAAAGAGAAAGATGACTTGATCGAGTGGCTGGAAAAATGCGTAATTGATGAACCTTTGGCGCAGGAGAATTTATTTTTCTCTAGCACAAAGCCCACTACTAGCACGCATGAGTATGCCAGTATTCCCCCGACGTCTGGTGCTTGGAAAGGGATTGTTGATAAGTTGATCTTCGAGAATCAAGAGCTGAAGAGACAGAAGAGAAGGCGTGAAGCAGGACACTCCTAGATAGGGTTGCTTTTTCTTCTAGGACTAGTTGTTATTCCCGTCTTATTGTATTTTGAGCCTTTTTGAGACGTACTATCCAAGTTGTAAACTCTTCTCAATATTTAATGAAATGAGGCTTGTTTTGAAAATTGTCTTTCTTGAGTTCCTTAAAACCAATCGCATTTGCATCTTCGCATTTCTTGCTAAACTGTCAAGGTACTAATTTTATTTTGCAGATTTTGTAGACATGGACGCTTCAGGAAAAATGTTTGGCCTTACTCCTTTGAACTTCCTGAGCTCGAACAGTTGTTGTGGTTGGGTGACAGAGTTGCAGACCCGTCCAATTTTGCTGATAAGTATGGGTGCCTTCTTCCACTAATGAGAATGCCAGTAACCAAAGGGCCCCTTAAAGTGTTGGTTTAGCTATACCATCCCGCCTACCGTTGCTTCCTATTCCCCGAGTTCCAGCTGGTTCCAACCTTGGAAGAGTTCTCTGCTATGATTGGAATCCCCATCAGGAAGGCCCCAATTTTCTCTGAGATTGAGGCAATGCCTTCCGTTAAAGAAATTGCCATGGCTACAAAGATTAGAGTATCGGACATTCAAGCTAATTTGACCGTCAAAGGAGGGCGACACGGACTCCCTGCTTTATTCTTGCTAGTGTAGCACCCCAAAATTTGCTCTCTTACTTTAGTACTAACTGGCTTAGGTTTCATTTCATTTTTTGCATTATCATGTGTGCATATCATTGGTTCTTAGCATGGGGTCAAGGTGCCTGAGGCAGTTCAAAAGGAGAAGGTGTTCTTCAAAAGGGTCAAGTTCCATACCATTTATCAGGAATCACGGGTTGGTACAAAGTTACTAAATATGGAAATGACCTATAAGTTGAAAGTTTCCATTCTGGGTAAGTTCTTACACTACATTCATCTTGACTTTTCATCATCAAGGAAGCTTCAAATGAATTTTTCTCAAACATGAAAGTTAAAGATCTTTTTCTCCCCTTTCCAACAAGTACTAGATGGTCTCCATATCATTTGTGAAACTCAAGTTCCATTTTCACAACTTTTGCATTTTTGGGACATATGGACCTATAATTGGTTCCATTGCTTCAAGGCACATTCTAACATCAAAGTACATTCCATAAGAATCATTTTTGGCCTTTGAATCAAGTGGATCCATGGCTTATTCATCACTTATTTCCCATTATGCAAAATTGCAAGATCATTGAAAATTCATAAACCAAGACATCTCAAGGCCCAAATTCCATACAGGTGTGATTAGCAATTGAAATGTGAATGATCCATCATCAAAGGCTTGGGTGTACATGCATGGAGGAGGGTGTATTTCACATTATGCAAATTTCCAAAATCACCCAAAACTCATTAAGTGAGGAATTAACAAGGCCTTAATGATCATCAGTGGAATGACCTAAAGTATTTAAGCCAAATCATACACTCATTTGGGAGGAGGCACGTTATTTTTGTGAAATTTCAAGTGTGAACCCAAAAACTTCTCTTCATCGAATCTCATCATCCACTAGGGTTTTTCAAAAACCTCTTTCACAGCCTTCTTCCTGGGGATCCATAGAGCACGAAGCAACCATCGTTTGAAGCTAACTGCAAGGGTAAAGGTTGCGTGATCTCAGGTTAGTGCATTTTTCATGGTCTTAGAATTCTATTTTCTGGTGTGAAAAATGATATATGAGATCCACTGATAATCCTGGCATGTTTTATTTTGAGATTGGACGTGTATTATGTGCATATTGTGAGTTTGAAAGTTTTGAACCATACTTTGTTTCATTCAATTCTCCTTGTATGTTAATTGTTTGGGATTTTTAATGTGATATTATTGATCCTCATGTTTTTCTGATTAAGATGGTATACTCATGAGCCATTTCTGGAAAATTTTTGGTTGGGGCTCACCGGAGAAGGTGACCGGAGCTAGGGCTCCGGCACCTGGTTCTTTTTCCGGCGAGATTAGGGTTTTATGGGGAAGATGCAATCCTGACCGTCCCTGGCTTTGATTGTGTGGTCCACATGATGCCACGTCCTTTAAAATATGTTTTTATTTTATGGTTTGTGTGTGTGACGTCCATGATAACTATTGTGCATTTCAATCTGAATCATACATCATGCTTTAGTTTGATTAATTCTGGAGCGTTGGATTGAATCTGATGGCTATTATAATGCCAACGCATTAATGATATGGTGCTCCTCACGTGTTCTTTTTTTTTTATTCTGAGTAATCTGACGTGGGCGCGCGTTTCATAATTACCATGTGCTTTTGATCTGAACCTTTAATCATGATGTTTTTTGGTTTTGTTGACTTGGTTGCAAGCGTAGGATTGATCTTGTGGTCATGATTGAGTCTGCTGCTTGACTGAAGTCCACGTATTCTTCATTTTTTTTTGTTTTATTTTTCGCTGATGGGGGATGGTGATTTGGGATTACTAATTGCGCCCCCCTTTAAGCCCACTATTCATTTTCAATGTATTTGGGCTGCTGAACACACCCCCCATGTTTATTTCAATTTATTTATTTTATTTAATTGCATCATTTGCATTTTCATTTTTTAAAGATAGATACTTGCATTAAAAAATTACAAGAAAATTCAGGAATCACATTTATAGTTTTATAAAATTTTCTCAAATTTTATTTTATCATTTTATTTTATTTTTAGCATCTGAATTAATTATTTGAGTAATTTCTTTTTGAATTATTCTTATCATGCATACCCTAACTTGTAGAATTTATTTCTCATCATCCATGAAACATTTTAAGTCCATTATTTTTGCTTTGCTTCATCAACATATTGAAGTTCATTAAAACATTTTTCTATCATTTTTAAAATCATTTCGTATTGCATTTTAGTCCCTTTCTTTTGCATGTTAGTTCATAATTCTCATTTGAATTTGCATAATTGTTTGAGTGACCTATCTTGGGAATTTTGGCATGAGCTTTTGACATGTTGTTTGCCACTGGTTGAGGTGTGTTAAGTTTTAATTTGGTAACTTTAGAAGATGTTTTGCTAATTGTTTGATTGCTCTTTGTTTGAGGTCTTCTTGTATGCACATCTTTGATCATGTCCGATTACTTGTTTGAGAAGGCACTTGTGCCATTGTTTGGGATTGTTTCTTTGACTTCATAATTCATGGTTGAATCATTATAGGTCATTGGTGTGAGGTTGTTGCCTACTTTGTGCATATGTTCAATGTTTGATTTACATGCCTCTTTGTGTTTTATCTTCTCACCTCATCTCATCTATGCTTACTCATGACTTATGTTTGGTTTATGTATGCCATACCTTATCATTCATTTGCACTTCATTTGATGTATGTTTCTGACCTTGGAGCTTTGCATTCATTCATGTCATAAGCTATTCATGCTTCATCTTACATACTTGAACATGTTTCACTTATATGCTTCCTTCTTCTTCTATTGATGTTTGATGCTTGGATATCTGTTTGCATGTCTCATGTGATACTTGTATAGCATGTTTAGGCACATGTTTAGGTCATCCACATTCTGACTTGGATATTATTTGAAGCATTCTTGCATGATCACTTTGCATGTCCACTCTTCCTTCTTCTACTCCTTCTTTGATAACTCTCTTGTTTGTTTTGCCACTGGTTTGCATTCTATTTGCTTGATTTTGTTTGGTAAACATTGTGGGTCACCTCTAAGGTGTATATTCTGGCTTGGATGAGTTTCATTTGGTTTGTAACCTTTTCTCTTTGGTTTGTGACTTGCTTGGGTTTCATTTGTCTTATTGTCACTTATGTCTGTTTTGTACTAACCTTTTATGCAGAGACTGAGGTAAGTTATTTGAGGATGTGGATAGTTATCCATGTTCACCCTCGCTCTTTCTTTCTCTCATCTTTTCTTTTCTCTAGGCTTAGGTTGTTGTCAAACCTCCCCTTAGGGCCACCTTTGCATGATAACATTAGGATAGATTCTCCCCCGTAGTGTTTTTCTTTTCTTTTGAGTCCCTCTTCTCATCTCATAACATCTCTAAGATACTTAATAAGGTCAACTTGCCTTGCGCACAAGCCTTAAACATAGGAAATGAAGATTGAGGGGTCCCCTTTCTCTCTTCTAGAGTGTTGAGCATACGTCCCATTGGGGACGACCATGCGAAGAATTCGTTCCCGTGTCATAGACTTTGGTTCAAGTTGAGTTATGAACTAACTCAAGTCACTTCTGTCCTAAAAAATACAAACAAACTCCAAACTTTTTTATCCTTCGGGATAGTCAAACTAAAGGCTATTTTTAAAAAGGGCACGTTACTTTCCGTCTGAGTCGCAAACAGGCATCGACCCTAACTGCCGGACGCGAACTTAACGTCGCCCATAAAAAACACAAAAAGAACTTGGTCCGAACTACGTTGACTCTGAATTTCCCATTGCACAAAGGGAGTACGTAGGCCTAGGACGACGACGTCCTACCGAGTCTGTCTTTGTTTTTTCCTCCCCCATTTTAGTACAGCCATAGATGTTAGGATAACTCACCCTTAGAATAGACAACAAGCGTGGATCCCATCGAGTACGATGGATGCGTGGGGCGCTAGCACCTTTCCCTCGCGTAACCGACTCCCGAACCCAGGCTATGGTTGCGATGACCATTCCTTTCCCTCTTCCTCAGGTTTATGCGGTGTTCCCTTTCCCTCTCTTGGGATAAATATACATTGTTGGCGACTCTATGTTTCGCGCCACTTTCGCGTTTGTACCTAGATGAAAATCCTGGGAGCGACAGCTGGCGACTCTGCTGGGGATTCTGGTTGACCTATGCTGGTCCATCCCTAAGCGAGTCAATCCTAGCGCTTGCTTGTCTTTGTTCTCTTTGGGTGTTTTTGTTTTTTGTTTTGCTTTATTTGTTGTATTTTATTTTTACCGCATTTTTTGCATTGCATATTATTATCATCTGCTGCACTGTTCTTATGTTTGGTGGGTTGGGAGTTTTGAGAGATAAGCCCAATACCCAGGCTTGAGCGTACATGTAGGATTATCGTGGAAAGTAGTGTGACTTGTGTGGCATTTGGCCAGACGTAGTATACATGAAAACTCCACATTCAGACGAGGTTTTCTTTGGTAATGTTCTATCCTGCGCATTGGTGCAGATGATTGAATGTAACTTGGAAAACTGTCGACTCTGGCGGCCATTCTCGAGGATTCAGTAACGGCACTCCTCCTGAGACGTGATAATGGCAGACCAGAAATGGCAAACCCATTACACATGTCAATCCGAGGACCCAATGCTGGGAACTTGCTATAGGGTTTCCTTTTGGAAGAGAATCAGTGGAAGCACTCCTCGATTGGTGATAGTACTGTACCCCGAGGGATGAATGTACTGTTACTTCTCGACCTCAGTGCCGAAACTGAGGACTTGCCATAGGATGTTTTCTTTTGAGGGGAATCAGTTGAGGCCTCCTCGATTAGTGATGATGCCAAACCAGAAATGGTGAACGTATCATTATTTCTCGACCTGAGAGCCCGTGATATTGAGGATCCTTGGCTTTCTAGTACCCACACGTGAGAGGGCAGGGTGTTTACAAGTTTGCAGGTATCCTTGACCTTCAACATACCCTGTTTTCTGGTCAGCAGATTTATCAGTGTGGTATTATGGTTATTCCGGTATTCAGGGTATTTGGACAGATATTTGAGATGGTTCAGTTGGTACAGTGCAACAGTGTCCAGTCTGTGTGGCATCCTTGACCCCATGTGTGCATTTGCATCATCATTTTGCATCCCAACATGTTTATTCATTTGTAGGGTTGCATCCTAACTTTGATTCTGGTTTTTGAAATTAAATTGGAATCAAGGGGTGGATCGCCCTGCGAATTTTTAAACATGTTCATTTGCATTCGCATATCCATAATCATTTTACATAATAGGTGTTTATCTCTGGCGTTCTTACTTGGTTCTCCTCTGCAGTATAGGATTGCAGATCAACACATTCACCGGTATTCTACCAGACCAAATCAGAAAAGACTCATGGATCAACTACAAGCTGAGATGACTGAGATGCGGACTCGCATGAACCAATTCATGGATTTAATGCAAGGGGTTGCTCAGGGCCAAGAACAGTTAAGAACTTTTATCCAACCACTGATTGCAAGGATTGATGACGAAGCTATCCTTCATGGAGAAGTCCATACTGGTGTTACTGGTACTAATGTTCAGAATGGCCCTCTGGGTGGAGGTATTCTTGTTTCTGGTGTTGTGATCCCTCCGGGCGGGGCTGAAAATGTTGGGGGAGGTGGTATTGGTGTCTGTGCTATTCATGGCCGTCAGTTTGATGATATTCAAGATGATGCATTCTCTGTGCCAGGTGGGGATGTTAGTTCCCAGAATGACACTGATCAGAGATTCAGGTTGATTGAGGAACAACTAAGGGGTGTTGTAAATCAGGATTCTGTGGGTATGGATTTGGAGGATTTGGGGCTGGTTCCAGGCGTCGTTATCCCGCGCAAGTTTCAGACACCTACCTTCGAAAAGTACAATGGTATGACTTGCCTAAGGACCCACGTCAGGGTATACACGAGTAAAATGTCTGCTCACGCAAAGAACGAAAAGTTGATGATGCATTGCTTTCAGGATAGCCTATCTGGGGCATCCCTGGAATGGTATATGCAGCTAGAGAGGAAAGACGTTCGTAATTGGAGAGATCTGACAGGGGAATTTATTAGACACTATCAATATAACACTGACATGGCTCCCAATCGTGCACAGCTGCAGAATATGTCTCAAAAGAGCAATGAAAGCTTTAGAGAGTACGCCCAGAGGTGGCGTGAATTGGCTTCCCGAGTTCAACCTCCGATGTTGGAAAGAGAGCTCGTTGATATGTTCATGGATACGCTTCAGGGGCATTATTATGAGAAATTGGTTGGATGTTTGTCCGCTGGATTTTCAAGTCTTGTATTGGCAGGAGAAAGAGTTGAAAACGACATCAAAACGGGAAAGATTCGAAGTGCTGCTGAAGATGCAAAGAAACCTTATGATGGGTCCTCCAAGAGAAAGGAAGGAGAAGCTAGTGCTGTGTATATTCCTCCTATTGTTCAACGGTCTGTTCAGCATCAGCGACCTTATGCTCCTCAGCAACAGAGACAAAAAAGACCACGAAGGCCTGCGAGAAGTTTCGATCCACTCCCTATTTCTCACAGTGATGTTCTTGCCCGTCTACTTGAAAGTTCTCTGGTTCAACTAAGGGATGCCAAGCCTGTTCCTGACCCTATTCCTCCTGATTATGATCTGGATGCCAGATGTGAATATCACTCAGACACACTGGGTCATTCAATTGAAAATTGCAACGTGTTCAAGCACAAGGTGCAAGACCTGGTAGACTCAGAGATCATTGCATTCATTGAAGATGATATGTACATCAATTGAAGTCGCCTTTCTCAAGTGAGCGCTCAGTCTGCAAATACGTCCAGACATAATCAAGCTTCCTCGGCAATGGCAATCTTTAGCTTCTTTACTGCATTTTCATTTGTAGTTTTTCATTTCTTGTTAAAGCATTGTATGCATGTAAGACTTGTTTGTTTTTAATGATGATATTAATGCAATGAATATGTTTTCTTGAAGTAATTCTTTTTCATTCGTATGATACTTTTGTGCATTGCAATACCAATTTTCTTGCTTAAACTCTTTGAGGGAGGATGATGAAGTAAAAACGCAAAATCTTTGGTTGTATGCTTTCGGATAAAACCCTGTTGAGGATGTACAGGCATTGTTTCAAATCCCTAAACACTGGAGATATAAGGGAGATAGACCCTCGTTAACCCCTTTGAGCCTTGAAGTAGGAGTTTCTTTCGTACAAAAAAAACCCTCATACTTAACCCAGGGGCAGGATAGGCGTCAGTTAGTTTGACCGAGCGTTCAAATTTCAAGGAGAGTGTGCATCTGAGGATCCATTACCTTCTACCCCACCGTCAAGAGGTCAAGAGATGTGAAACCACAATGGTTATCCATCAACAATCAAGGAGTGAGGCAGTCACAACCCTGTCAAGAAAGTAAGACAACCAGTGTCACACGCTTTGTTCAAAAAGGGGAATAAAAAAAAAAGGAAAGCCCGCTAAGTCGAGACTTAAAAATAAGCGACTTAGGAAAAAGTTAGGGCATCCCGCTGGACTTCAAAATCGAAAAACTCAAAAGAGTCAGTCCAGGCAAAAATTAGGGATCATAAAAGCAAAAGAAAGAAAAAGCGAAAAGCATTACAAGAGAAAATCCTCGATAAGAACAAATTTGTGTGATTACAGACACAAAAGATAAAAAGGGATGACTGTCACTCCAAAACCTCCTTAGGTGCCACACCATTAGTTGCGTGGGTCCCTTAAAGATCGCAAACCTTTTGAGAGATGATCGTTTGTGTCAGATTAACTGAACATAGGACTAGAGAACATCACGAAGAGTGGGTGGGCGCCGATAAATTTTGAGCCATAAATCCTTTTTTCTGAAACCGTGAACCAGGCCACGTTACAACCCTTAAAAGTCCTAATTGAAACAGGGTTTATTCTAAAGGCGTACTTCAACAGGATAGCGTTCCTGACTCCTATAAGTTGTGCTAATAAGATTTGTTGGTATTGCATGTGCGCATTGTTTTGCCATTCAAAAATCAAGGTCGCATCCCAGCTAGTGATTCGTTCGCAAGGCGCGGCGACACATTTTCAATAAAAACTTCAAGGTTAACGTGTTTGTTGCATTAGAATTACCATTCTCATGATAAACTTGTTCTGCCTGCATACATGTGCCTAAGCATCAACGAAGCTTACACAGTGAACGTCAGTCAAGAAGCTTGATGCTGCCAAGTTGGGATGCTTGAAAATTCCGAAGGACAGTCATATCAAGGGGCATGCTGCCAAGAGACTCAATGTAGAGTGGGCTCTCCCCAGTAAGTCATGGTTAAGATGTAACCAATCTGGGGAAGTCACGTCGAGAAATCTCTCCGAAATTCAGTTATTCTGGGGCATTCATTCTAAGATCAGGGGCAAAGTCACTTCAAAGCTCATATTGAGGCAGGCCATCCCTAGAGCATGAGAAGTTGTCCTCTCCAGAAGACGGTTAATCAGAAGCACCTCTTCAGGGTTCAAAATACTAAAGCAGAGTATTTTAAGTCATTTTAAGTCTTCTCGAGGCAAATCCCTTCTAAGATCATGCAGTCTGGGGCAGTTACGTCGAGATCCGATAAATCTCTCCAAGAGTTTGAAGACCATGGGGCAGTGTGAACGCCCGGTCCTCTGTGAAATCCTCTTGAGATGAGTTCTCCCATTAGACCTTGTGGTTTGGGTCAAGTCAGGAAGGAACCGTCGTTCACTCTTGATGATCAGTATGCAGTGATCAGTAGAAACTTGAAGTACTGAGTCTCTCCCTCAGCAAAGAGCCAGAAGGTATCCTTCCAGCGAGGTGTTGGAAGTGATATTTTTCCCCAAGCAGAGGGTCGTCCTCAAATCGAAAAGGGTTCTTTAGGAAGATTCCTTATCCCCAGCAGTGCAGGTGGATTCCTAATTCTCAACAGGGTAAGACGATGGAATATGTTCAAGCAGGTTGAAGACAGTGAGAAGTCAGAGTATTCTCTTCCTCAAAAGTCAGATTCGGTATTTCCCCGCAAGTCAAAGTCCAATGGTTATTGGCAGTCTCAGCAGTTCAAAGTCCAATCTTCATTGGCATCTCCCCGACAGAGTTTGCAATTCAGCTTGTAGTTCCCTTACAGAGTTTGCATCACCAGTAGTTATTGGTGGTACAGTTGGTTATCTCCCCACGGGAGATCAGATATTGGTGATCCCTTCTTCAGTGAAGTCTGCTTGTTCTATTCTGCGCATTCCATGGTGGAGTGTCCTCTCGTCCTTGCATGTAGTAATCATCATTGCATTGCATCCTCAAAACACGGAGCATTTCCATTTCGTATGGAGCATTATGCCATAGAAAGAAAATTCAAACATGCATCGAAGCATAAGCCAGATTTGATACCTTGTGCGAAAGCTCAGATCAACCCTCAATCAACACAGTGATTCCCTAGCCTCCGGATTGACGTCCTTTCTTCCCCAACTTCAAAGTTGTCGTATACCTTTTCTCGACCTCAGAGTTGATGAAATATCCTTTCTTCCCCAACTTCAAAGTTGTCGTATACCTTTTCTCGACCTCAGAGTTGATGAAAAGTCCTTTCTTCCCCAACTTCAAAGTTGTCGTATACCTTTTCTCGACCTCAGAGTTGATGAAATGTCCTTTCTTCCCCAACTTCAAAGTTGTCGTATACCTTTTCTCGACCTCAGAGTTGATGAAATGTCCTTTCTTACCCAATTTCAAAGTTGTCGTATACCTTTTCTCGACCTCAGAGTTGATGAAATATCCTTCCTTCCCCAACTTCAAAGTTGTCGTGTACCTTTCCTCAACCTCAGTGTTATTGTTTACTTCAAATTTTCTCAATCTCAGAGCAAATGCCATTTTTCCCCAACTTCAGAGTTGATGGTCTACCTTCTTATCCCCAGTGAAGTCCACTTTCTGTAGGTCTTCCTTTGCGGGTGCGGTTGAGGTCGTATTCATATTTTCTTTGTGTGTAGAGTGATGGAGGTCAGTCTTCCTTTGTGGGTACGGTTGAGGTCGTATTCGCTATTCTTCAGCACGCTCCATTTCGTTATCCTCACCATTAGCAAATTTCCGGGTTATTTCGGTATTCAATCCCCGTGTATCATGGAATGTCTGAAAGCCGTCGCTATCATACCTTCTGGACCAAGTTGATTGAATAGGGGCAGCTGTAGCACCCCAAAATTTGCTCTCTTACTTTAGTACTAACTGGCTTAGGTTTCATTTCATTTTTTACATTATCATGTCTGCATATCATTGGTTCTTAGCATGGGGTCAAGGTGTCTGAGGCAATTCAAGAGGAGAAGGTGTTCTTCAAAAGGGTCAAGTTCCATACCATTTATCAGGAATCAAGGGTTGGTACAAAGTTACTAAATATGGAAATGACCTATAAGTTGAAAGTTTCCATTCTGGGTAAGTTCTTACACTAAATTCAGCTTGACTTTTCATCATCAAGGAAGCTTCAAATGAATTTTTCTCAAACATGAAAGTTAAAGATCTTTTTCTCCCCTTTCCAACAAGTACTAGATGGTCTCCATATCATTTTTGAAACTCAAGTTATGATCAAAAGAGGGCAAGGTGGTTTTTAGGGTTTCCTTATGGTTCCATTTTCACAACGTTTGCATTTTTGGGACATATGGACCTATAATTGGTTCCATTGCTTCAAGGCACATTCTAACATCAAAGTACATTCCATAAGGATCATTTTTGGCCTTTGAATCAAGTGGATCCATGGCTTATTCATCACTTATTTCCCATTATGCAAAATTGCAAGATCATTGAAAATTCATAAACCAAGACATCTCAAGGCCCAAATTCCATACAGGTGTGATTAGCAATTGAAATGTGAATGATCCATCATCAAAGGCTTGGGTGTACATGCATGGAGGAGGGTGTATTTCACATTATGCAAATTTCCAAAATCACCCAAAACTCATTAAGTGAGGAATTAACAAGGCCTTAATGATCATCAGTGGAATGACCTAGAGTATTTAAGCCAAATCATACACTCATTTGGGAGGAGGCACGTTATTTTTGTGATATTTCAAGTGTGAACCCAAAAACTTCTCTTCATTGAATCTCATCATCCACTAGGGTTTTTCATAAACCTCTTTCACAGCCTTCTTCCTGGGGATCCATAGAGCACGAAGCAACCATCGTTTGAAGCTAACAGCAAGGGTAAAGGTTGCGTGATCTCAGGTTAGTGCATTTTTCATGGTCTTAGAATTCTATTTTCTGGTGTGAAAAATGATATATGAGATCCACTGATAATCCTGGCATGTTTTATTTTGAGATTGGACGTGTATTATGTGCATATTGTGAGTTTGAAAGTTTTGAACCATACTATGTTTCGTTCGATTCTCCTTGTATGTTGATTGTTTGGGATTTTTAATGTGATATTATGGATCCTCATGTTTTTCTGATTAAGATGGTATACTCATGAGCCATTTATGGAAAAATTTTGGTTGGGGCTCACCGGAGAAGGTGACCGGAGCTAGGGCTCCGACACCTGGTTCTTTTTCCGGCGAGATTAGGGTTTTATGGGGAAGATGCAATCCTGACCGTCCCTGGCTTTGATTGTGTGGTCCACATGATGCCACGTCCTTTAAAATATGTTTTTATTTTATGGTTTGTGTGTGTGACGTCCATGATAACTATTGTGCATTTCAATCTGAATCACACATCATGCTTTAGTTTGATTAATTCTGGAGCGTAGGATTGAATCTGATGGCTATTATAATGCCAACGCATTAATGATATGGTGCTCCTCACGTGTTCTTTTTTTTTTTAAATTCTGAGTAATCTGACGTGGGCGCGCGTTTCATAATTACCATGTGCTTTTGATCTGAACCTTTAATCATGATGTTTTTTGGTTTTGTTGACTTGGTTGCAAGCGTAGGATTAATCTTGTGGTCATGATTGAGTCTGCTGGTTGACTGAAGTCCACGTATTCTTCTTTTTTTTTTGTTTTATTTTTTGCTGATGGGTTTTGGTGATTTGGGCTTACTAATTGCGCCCCCTTTAAGCCCACTATTCATTTTCAACGTATTTGGGCTGCTGAACACACCCCTCATGTTTATTTCAATTTATTTATTTTATTTAATTGCATCATTTGCATTTTCATTTTTTAAAGATAGATACTTGCATTAAAAAATTACAAGAAAATTCAGGAATCACATTTATAGTTTTATAAAATTTTCTCAAATTTTATTTTATCATTTTATTTTATTTTTAGCATCTGAATTAATTATTTGAGTAATTTCTTTTTGAATTGTTCTTATCATGCATACCCTAACTTGTAGAATTTATTTCTCATCATCCATGAAAAATTTTGAGTCCATTATTTTTGGATTGCTTCATCAACATATTGAAGTTCATTAAAACATTTTTCTCTCATTTTTAAAATCATTTAGTATTGCATTTTAGTCCCTTTCTTTTGCATGTTAGTTCATAATTCTCACTTGAATTTGCATAATTGTTTGAGTGACCTATCTTGGGAATTTTGGCATGAGCTTTTGACATGTTGTTTGCCACTGGTTAAGGTATGTTAAGTTTTAATTTGGTAATTTTAGAAGATGTTTTGCTAATTGTTTGATTGCTCTTTGTTTGAGGTCTTCTTGTATGGACATCTTTGATCATGTCTTATTACTTGTTTGAGAAGGCACTTGTGCCATTGTTTGGCATTGTTTCTTTGACTTCATAATTCATGGTTGAATCATTATAGGTCATTGGTGTGAGGTTGTTGCCTACTTTGTGCATATGTTCAATGTTTGATTTACATGCCTCTTTGTGTTTTATCTTCTCACCTCATCTCATCTATGCTTACTCATGACTTATGTTTGGTTTATGTATGCCATACCTTATCATTCATTTGCACTTCATTTGATGTATGTTTCTGACCTTGGAGCTTTGCATTCATTCATGTCATAAGCTATTCATGCTTCATCTTACATACTTGAACATGTTTCACTTATATGCTTCCTTCTTCTTCTATTGATGTTTGATGCTTGGATATATGTTTGCATGTCTCATGTGATACTTGTATAGCATGTTTAGGCACATGTTTAGGTCATCCACATTCTGACTTGGATATTATTTGAAGCATTCTTGCATGATCACCTTGCATGTCCACTCTTCCTTCTTCTACTCCTTCTTTGATAACTCTCTTGTTTGTTTTGCCACTGGTTTGCATTCTATTTGCTTGATTTTGTTTGGTAAACATTGTGGGTCACCTCTAAGGTGTATATTCTGGCTTGGATGAGTTTCATTTGGTTTGTAACCTTTTCTCTTTGGTTTGTGACTTGCTTGGGTTTCATTTGTCTTATTGTCACTTATGTCTGTTTTGTACTAACCTTTTATGCAGAGGCTGAGGTAAGTTATTTGAGGATGTGGATAGTTATCCATGTTCACCCTCGCTCTTTCTTTCTCTCATATTTTCTTTTCTCTAGGCTTAGGTTGTTGTCAAACCTCCCCTTAGGGCCACCTTTGCATGATAACATTAGGATAGATTCTCCCCCGTAGTGTTTTTCTTTTCTTTTGAGTCCCTCTTCTCATCTCATAACATCTCTAAGATACTTAATAAGGTCAACTTACCTTGCGCACAAGCCTTAAACATAGGAAATGAAGATTGAGGGGTCCCTCTTCTCTCTTCTAGAGTGTTGAGCATACGTCCCATTGGGGACGACCATGCGAAGCATTCGTTCCCGTGCCATAGACTTTGGTTCAAGTTGAGTTATGAACTAACTCAAGTCACTTCTGTCCTAAAAAATACAAATAAACTCCAAACTTTTTTATCCTGCGGGATTGTCAAACTAAAGGCTATTTTCAAAAAGGGCACGTTACTTTCCGTCTGAGTCGCAAACAGGCATCGACCCTAACTGCCGGACGCGAACTTAACGTCGCCCATAAAAAACACAAAAAGAACTTGGTCCGAACTACGTTGACTCTGAATTTCCCATTGCACAAAGGGAGTACGTAGGCCTAGGACGACGACGTCCTACCGAGTCTGTCTTTGTTTTTTCCTCCCCCGTTTTAGTACAGCCATAGATGTTAGGATAACTAACCCTTAGAATAGACAACAAGCGTGGATCCCATCGAGTACGATGGACGCGTGGGGTGCTAGCACCTTCCCCTCGCGTAACCGACACCCGAACCCAGGCTATGGTTGTGATGACCATTCCTTTCCCTCTTCCTCAGGTTTATGCGGTGTTCCCTTTCCCTCTCTTGGGATAAATATACATTGCCGGCGACACTGTGTTCTGCGCCACTTTCGCGTTTGTACCTGGATGAAAATCCTGGGAGCGACAGCTAGCAAAAGCCCTCTATTTCAAGAACCGAGGAAATGAAGCCTTGTTTGAATCAACTTTAGCTCTGATGATCTATGGTTTATTTCTATTCCCAAATGCCAAACATTTTGTGGATGTCCAAGCCATCTAGATATTCGCCATCAACAATCCAGTCCCTACTTTGGTTGCGGATGTTTATCACTCGATCCAGACCAGATACTCAAGAGGCTGTGGGCTAATTGTCTGCTGTGTAGCCCTCTTCTACAAATGGTTCATCTTTTACCTTCCAAAGACTCCGGCTTTCTGGGATGTGGAAGACTGTAAGATATGGTCCAAAAGGTTGATGGAATTGAAGCACACAGATATCGAATGGTATGACCCAACGGGTGAAGGAATTACCATGATCGTTAGCTGTGGGGATTGCCCTAATGTACCTTTAATGGGAAGGAATGGTTGTATCAACTATAACTCTGTCCTTGCTCGCCGCCAGCTAGGTCACATGAAGGAAGAACCTCCAACCAATGAGGAGATGCACATGATGTACTATGAAGAAATGGAGGGCTTCGAAATGAAAATACGACTGAAGCGTGCTTGGCGCCAGATTAATAGGCAATTATGGAGGGCTGAATGTCCTGTCACCGAGACCCACCTACAATGGTCTCGTGACATAGCTCGAGTGATGAGGAAACCATATCCTCGTCACGAAGCACCACCAGAGATCAAAAAGAGGATGGTGGATGCTCTGACCGATTTTTTTCTTGAAAGAGAAAGGATCAAGGGCCGCATTGAGGAGCTTTTGAAGAAGATCAATGAAGAGGAGGAACCAGCCACCAGTGGATCCAATTTCTAGTCCTTTAAAGTTGACGTTATTGCTTCTTTCTTTGTTATTTCCTTTCGATGATGTTGTTATTTCCTTTCTGTTTTGGGCATGTCCCTACTTTTTTGTATTAAGAGCACGAAGATACTCTGCTCTTGATGTAACAACTGCCATATTTTCTTAATGAAGAAGATGTTTTGACAAAATGTTCTATTGCCTATATTATTTGCAAAATTTCTTTGGTCTCTTGATAGTTTAGCTTGCATTTTTCATATGCATTCTCATGTGCATCATATCATATCATGTGCATTTTCCTCTTGGGTTTTGTCTGATGTCGCCTTATTATCTCAGAACCGTCACACTGAATCCTAAGCACGGATACAACACTCGGGCCCAAGCTCGATTGAAGATGTCAGAAGTTTATGGGGAAATGGATCGAGTCAACAATGAACTGACAGAAATACGAGGTGGAATGGGGCAGCTTTTGGAAGCTGTCAACATTTTGAGAGCAAAGATGGATACCCAGGCCACTGTGGTCTCTGAGATCATCACTCCTGCAGTAGAACCTCCGGTCATTCCTGTTGTGAACCCTACTTTGGGTATGCCATTCGACTTCATCCGAGCCATAGCTCCTCAATCTACTCAGCAGATAGTACCTCTGATTAATGAGGCTCAGCAAGTTATTCCTACCTTCGCTCCGCCAGCGGTGCAGACACAAGCTCGTCCTGTTTTCCATAATCACCATCCTTATGACTACGCTGATGTATCTGAAGATGGGGACGACCAAAATGAAAGGTTAAGAGAGAGTGTTGAGACCATGCAGAGGAAGATAAAGGCTATGGAAGGAAGCAACGCCTTTAGCACTGATGTCAAGGACATGTGCCTAGTCTCAGACTTGGTGATCCCTTCTAAATTTAAGCTGCCGAATTTCGAGCTGTACTCGGGCGCTACTTATCCCAGGTCACACTTGATCATGTATTTCCGAAGAATGGCCGTCCATGTGCGTAATGACAAGCTGATGATACACTGTTTTCAAGATACTCTGAAGGGCGCTGCTGCTAAGTGGTACCGAAGTCTGGATCAATCTCAGGTCCACTGTTTTCAAGATGTAATGGATGCTTTTGTGAAACATTACAAGTACAATCTGGATCTGGCCCCTGACCGAAGACAATTGCTAAGCATGACCCAAAGGAGCACTGAATCCTTTAAAGAGTATGTACAACGGTGGAGGGAAACTGCTTCTCAAGTTGAACCACCTTTGACTGAGAAAGAACTGGCAGACTGGTTTGTAGATACAGTGAAACCAGAATTTTATGAAAGGATGATCAGCAGCGTCAATGCCAATTTCGCTGACATCGTTGCAGTTGGTGTGAAAGTAGAGGCTGGATTGAAAAGTGGGAAATTGATAAGTTCTGCAAGCAGTTCAACCAGCAACAGTGTTAAGAAGGCTCCCAGTAACTTCCACAAGAAGAAAGAAGGAGAAACCAACGCCATCATGGCAGGAAGGGAGAAAAATCCCAGATGGAAACAACCAACCTACCAACAGTAGGCAGGTCCTAACTTCTCTCAGCAACCGATCTACCCGATTCATTATCCTCAGCAACCTTACATAGCGGCTGTAACACCGACCTTTAATCACCAAGTAGCGCAACAGGCGCCAGTCTACCAACAGCCAGCCTATCAGCATGTGCCAAATACCCAACAATATTAACAACCGAGACCACAAGTTCCTTAGCAAAACACTTCTTATAGAAGACAAGGAGGAAAGCCTTCATTCCCACCCATACCCATGACTTACACTGAGTTGTATCCTTCTCTGGTTCAACAAGGTTTAATTGTCACTAGACCTATGGGTCCATCCTCAGAGAAATCTATGAGGTTCCATAATCTGAATGTTACGTGTGCCTTTCATCAAGGGGCAGCGGGTCATGATCTGGAGGGTTGCCTTGCTTTGAAGTATGTGGTAAAAGGTTTGGTGGAGAAGAAGATCTTGTCTGTTGCGGATAATCCGCCAAATGTGAAGAGCAATCCATTGCCCACACATGGAGCCACCAATGCCGTTGAGAATGAGAATAATGAGGTGTTATTAAGGGATGCTTCAAAGATACGAACTCCTATGAAGATCTTCCATGCTAAGTTGTTCGAAGCTGGGTTGGTCAGAGCTTGTCATAATAATTGTGAGGGTTGTAATGATAGCATAAAAGGTTGTCAGGTGGTCCAAAACGACATTCAGGGTCTGATTGATGAAGGATTTCTACAAGTGTTCAGTAAAGAAAAGAGGGATGAAATTTCAGTAATCGAGCCTGTATTTAACCTGCCAAAGCCAAGAAAGTAGGTGCTTGTGTTCAATATGCCTGGGTCAGATTCTGTGGTGCCTGTGTTCAATAAACCTGTACCTGTTTTCAACAATCCGGAGACTGTCATTGCTATTGCCGCCAATCACACCAAGCAATACGATACTCGACAACCTACTCCATTCAGGTTCAGAGGAACTAAAGCCGTGCCATGGATCTATGAGAACATTATGGGTAACAAAACCTGCGAAGAAGTGGTTCCAAGGAATGAGGTGGGAACCACTATTGAAGAAATAGTTCCAAGGAATGAGGTGGGAACTACCGAAGAGGTGACGGATATAGTTTGAACGGGAAAAATAACCCGAAGTGGCAGAGTGTATACTCCTTCATTCAAAGACACTGTGCCCAAAGAGACCTTTGTTTCTGCACCCCCTCAGGACAAAGGAAAGGAGGTAGTTAATAAGGAAGAAGATGAGGAGTTCCTAAGAATCATCAAGATGAGTGATTATAAGGTGGTGGATCAACTTCATCAGACCCCATCCAAGATTTCGATCTTGTCTCTACTAATGAACTCACCTGTCCACCGAGCAGCTCTACAAAAGGTCCTGGCCCAGGCACACATAGCCCAAGATATAACCGCAGGACAATTTGACCATGTCATCGCCAACATCACAGCCTGCAACACTCTTAGTTTCAGTGATGAGGAGTTACCTCGAGCAGGAAAGAACCATAACCTAGCTTTACATGTGTCAGTAAAGTGCCAAGAAGATACACTGACCAGAGTTCTTGTGGATACTGGTTCATCCCTGAATGTGTTACCAAAAAGAGCCCTTGAGAAGCTGACCTACCGAGGAGCTGTAATGAGGCCCACCTCGCTTGTTGTTAAAGCTTTCGATGGTTCGAGAAGATCGGTGATGGGAGAGATCGAATTGCCTATTTTGATTGGTCCTCAAGTGTTCAACATCCTTTTCCAGGTCTTGGACATCAACCCTGCCTATAGTTTTCTGTTGGGTAGACCTTGGATCCATGAGGCCGGCGCCGTAACATCAACTCTGCATCAAAAGATGAAGTTTATAGCTGAAGAGAAATTGGTTATCATACATGGCGAGGAAGACTTAATGGTCAGCAATTTGTCCTCTTTCCGTTACATTGAGGCTGATGAAGACGCTTTGGAAACTTCTTTCCAAGCTCTTGAGATAGCGAACACTGTTATGATTGATGATAAACCAGTGGCCTCCAATGATCCATCTTTTACTTCCTTCAAGAGCATCCAATCCGCCCTACAGAATGGTATACCAGAAGGCTGGGGCAAAGTCGTAGAGATCCAAGAGAGAGAAAAGTACCAAGGGTTGGGTTACAAACCAACTCTTGAGGAAAAAGCTGCTCCAACCACGGGAAGACTGAAGACCATTCAAGAGATGTTCGTCAGTGGGGGACAACAGGTCCATGCCGTCATTGAAGATGCTGAAGACGAAGATATCGATAATTTGGTTTTTCAGTGTGACGCTGCTTTGAGTAATTGGGAAGCTATTGAGATCCCTACTTTGTACCCTATGCCAGAGTAATTTGCTTGTTTTTATTGATGTTTTCAAATTCCGTAGCTTTGCCCGAGGCTATCGGATTATTTTGTATGGGCCACCGCTTTTAACTCTTATTAATCAATGAAAGTGATTGTTTTGTTAAATTCCCTGTCTTTATTTTACTGTTCTTTTGCTTTTAAGAAAAATGGCAATCCTTTTAAAACTACAAAAACATTTTCTTTTTGCATTTGAGTTTTGTGCATTTTAATAAAATAAATCCCTCCATCATGCAGAATAAATCCCAAACCCGTTGTATTCAGTGACCCTAATCTCACTATTGACTTTGACTCACCTATTTATCAAGCTGAGGATGAGGAGGACTATGAGGTCCCTGATGACTTGGCAAAAATGTGTGAATATCAGTATACGGATCTTCAGCCACATGAGGAACAAGTCGACATCATCAATCTTGGTACTGAAGAGGAGAGGAAAGAGGTCAAGGTTGGAGCAACCCTTGGGGCAGAAGTCAGACAATGGCTAATACTGCTTTTGAAAGAATATGTGGATGTGTTCGCCTGGTCTTATTAGGATATGCCTGGTTTGGATACGGATATTGTAGTCCATAAACTACCGCTCAAGCCCGATTGTCCTCCGGTAAAACAAAAACTTCGCAGAAGTAGACCCGACATGGCTCTCAAGATCAGGGATGAGGTTAAAAGGCAATTGGATGCAGGCTTCTTGGCAGTTTCGAAGTACCCCGAATGGGTAGCTAACATTGTGCCAGTGATGAAGAAAAACGGTAAAGTGCGAATGTGTGTAGACTACAGGGATCTCAACAAAGCCAGTCCTAAGGACGATTTCCCTCTTCCGCATATTGACACTCTTGTGGATAATACAGGTCGATTTGCAATCTTCTCATTTATGGATGGTTTCTCAGGCTATAATCAGATCAGAATGGATCCAGCCGATATGGATAAAACTACGTTCATCACTCCATGGGGAACCTATTGCTACAAAGTCATGCCCTTCGGTTTGAAAAACGCAGGGGCAACTTACCAGAGAGCTATGGTGACCTTGTTCCATGATATAATCCACAAAGAAATTGAAGTGTACGTGGATGATATGATTGCTAAGTCTCAGAGTGAGGAGGAACATCTGGACCATCTTCTGAAATTGTTCAAGAGACTTCAGAAATACCAGCTGAAGCTGAATCCTGCTAAATGTACTTTCGGTGTCAAATCAGGGAAGCTACTCGGTTTTATCGTCAGTCAAAGAGGAATCAAAGTAGATCCTGACAAGGTGCGAGCTATTCAAGAGATGCCAGCTCCACAGACCGAGTCTCAAGTCAGAGGATTTTTGGGCCGTTTGAATTACATTTCCAGGTTCATCTCCAACATGACTCCAATATGTGCACCAATTTTCAAATTGCTCCGTAAGAATCAGCCAGTAGAACGGAATGCTGACTGTCAACAGGCTTTCGAGAAACTCAAAAGTTATCTCCAAGAACCTCCTATTCTGGTTCCTCCGGTTCCCGGAAGACCTCTCTTTATGTATTTGACTATTTTGGAAGAATCTATGGGCTGTGTTTTAGGACAGCATAACGAGACTGGCCGGAAAGAACATGCAATTTATTATCTGAGTAAGAAGTTTGCAGATAGTGAAAGTCGTTACTCACTACTTGAAAAGACTTGTTGCGCTCTGGCTTGGGCCGCCAAACGCCTAAGACAGTACCTGATTTGTCATACTACTTTGTTGATTTCCAAGATGGATCTGATAAAGTACATTTTCGAGAAACCTGCTCAAACGGGTAGACTTGCCCGCTGGCACATGTTATTATCTGAATATGACATTCAGTATGTCACTCAAAAGGCCATTAAAGGAAGTGTGCTTTCAGAATATCTTGCCGATCAACCAGTTGAAGACTATGAACCACTCAAGTTTGATTTCCCTGATGAGGATATTATGGCAGTGAAAGATTGTGAAGAGTCAAGCTCTGAAGAAGATCCCAGGGCTGAGTACAGGTGGAAGATGATGTTCGACGGTTCGTCCAATTACAAGGGGAATGGAGTAGTTGTTGTTATAATTAATCCTGAAGGTGGCTACACCCCTTTTACAACTAGATTGGATTTTGGGTGTACAAATAATATTGCTGAGTATGAAGCGTGCATTCTAGGTCTGGAATCTGCAATCGATCTTGGAATCTGTTTTCTTGAAGTTATGGGTGACTCTGCTCTAGTCATTTATCAAATCAGAGGCGAGTGGGAGACAAAAGATGAGAAGCTTATCCCTTATCAGGCATATGCTTTGGAGTTGATTAAGTGTTTTGATGAGATAACTTTTCGCCATGTGCCACGTACTGAGAATCATGTGGCTGATGCTTTAGCAACACTGGCTTCGATGTGGCAAGTTAGATTTATCAACAAAGATCCAGTAATCAGTATTGGAAGGAGGACTGGGCCTGCCTACTGCCAGTCCATTGAAGAAGAACCAGAAGGCAAACCTTGGTTCCATGACATTTTGAACTTCCTAAAGAATCAGGAATATCCGGCCAACGCCTCCATTCTTGATAGGAAGACTCTGCGAAGATTGTCAGCCAAGTTCTTCATCAGCAACGGTGTACTGTACAAAAGGAATCATGACATGGTCTTGCTAAGATGTGTTGATAAGCGAGAAGCAAATTTGTTGATGCACGATATTCACGAAGGAGCTTTCGGTACTCACGCCAATGGACATACTATGGCTAAAAAGATCTTGAGAGCTGGGTATTACTGGTTGACTATGGAAGCCGACTGTATCTAATACGCCAGAAAGTGTCATAAGTGTCAGATCTACGCTGATAAGATGCATGTTCCTCCGACATTGCTGAATGTTCTATCCTCCCCGTGGCCTTTTTCCATGTGGGGCATCGACATGATTGGAGCTATTGAGCCAAAAGCCTCTAATGGTCATCGTTTCATCCTAGTGGCCATCGATTATTTTACCAAGTGGGTTGAAGTCGCTTCCTACGCCAATGTGACCAAGCAAGTGGTTGCCCGTTTCATCAAAAATAATATCATCTGTCGTTATGGAATCCCCAACAAGATCATAACCGACAATGGGACAAATCTGAATAACAAGACAATGAAAGAGTTATGTGACAATTTCAAGATTGAGCATCACAATTCTTCACCCTATCGTCCCAAGATGAACGGAGCTGTTGAAGCTGCTAACAAGAATATCAAAAAGATCCTGCAGAAAATGGTCAAGACTTATAAGGATTGGCACGAAATGTTACCATTTGCCCTGCATGGATACATGACTTCGGTTCAAACTTCGACAGGGGCAACTCCCTTTTCTCTAGTATATGGAATGGATGTTGTCCTCCCCATTGAGGTAGAGATACCATCTCTGAGAATCCTGATGGAAACCAAGCTTGATGAAGCGAAATGGGTCAGAGAGAGATATGATCAATTGAACCTCATTGATGAGAAGCGATTGACTGCTATGTGTCATGGGTATTTATATCAAAAAAGAATGAAGAGGGCATTCGACAAGAAGGTCCGTGTTCGAGAATTTTGAAAAGGAGAGCTGGTACTCAAGAAGATTCTGTCATCTCAAAGGGATGCTCGAGGAAAATGGGCACCTAACTATGAGGGTCCGTTTGTGGTAAAGATTGTGTTCTCAGGAGGATCTTTATTCCTCACAACGATGGATGGTGAACAACTCACACACCCTGTGAACGCTGACTCAGTACAAAAATATTACGCCTAAAAAACTCGCTAAGTCGAAAACCAGAAATGGCGACTTAGGCAAGAAAAGGGTATCCCAGTGGGTCATAACCTATGAAGGAGACTCAGGCAAAAGTTAGGGATTAAATAAATAAAAAAAAGGAAAAGCTCGCTAGGTCGAAAACCCGAAAGGGCGGCCTAGGCAAAAAAGAGCGTCCCGGTGGACTGAAAACCCGAGAGGGCGGTCTAGGCAAAAGTTAGGGACAAAGGCATTTCACTGTGTCAGACTAGGTTGTCACCTACTTCCAAGAATTCTCGCAGAAGTTCAGTTTTCATTAATCCTCATCAGCAGCAAAGATTTTAGGACTCTTAGTCATTAGGAAGGATAGTGGTCACTGAATACGATGTAAACTTTTCCCAAATTGCCATTTTTCAATTGTAATATTCCATGGAACTTCGCTATTGGCAAGTTACCATTCTAATAAAATCAGATTTTCGAGCCTTTCTTTGTTTACTGTTTATCATTGCTCTGTTATTTTCCTTGTTATGCAAAGCTTCACTTATTCATTAATGATGGTTTTGAAAGCGGAAAATGTTTTGAAAAACCTTTTGAGAAAACATAATGAAATACAAATTTTTGCTTTGGCGTTAGGGACTATTTAGTGAAATCAATGGTGTCCCTCAAAACTCTGGTTAGGACGAAAACACTGATAAATCATCTAAGCTTGTCATTGAAAAAGACCGACAAGTATTTCCCGGAATTGAAACATCTCAGTAATGACCAAAATGTCACGATGTAAAGGGATTCTCCCTTGTATCTTCACAAATTCAGCTGAAAATGTGAAATTTCATTTCCCCAATGTAGTAAGGACATTCCTGGATTGGCTCTAAGATTGATTATTTTCAGATTTCAGTGTGACTCCTTGTAGTGGATGTGTCTTTCCTTCCACTCACTTTTCCCAGTCCGTCGTCTTGTTAGGGATGCCTCCTGCGTATCTTTCAACATTCGCATCATACCATAGCATTGTACATCTTGGCATCTGTGTGTGTCGTGCTTGTTGGGTCCTTATCTCCCGAAACCTCTTTTTCTGGTTTGTAGACTTTTTGTCTATTGTCTTGTTTGCGTCCAGCCTTTATCTGCGTGTGTCAGGTTTTTGACTCTTTGGTCTTCACTTCCCAGGAAGTCTAACCTACAAACCCTGGTATTAACTTATCGGATATTAAAAAAATCCAGCTCATACTGGTAACCAAAAATCTCCCCATATGATAACCAAATCCAGCTCATACTGGTAACTAAAAATCCATCTTATACTGGTGCCTCAAATCCAAAAATCCAGTTCATGCTGGTATCTAAATCCAGTTCATGCTGGTATCTAAATCCAATTCATGCTGGTAGCCAAAGTCCAGCTCATACTGGCATCCAAATTTAGCTCATACTGGTTATTCTTCCTAAACCAAGTCATATTGTTATCCCAACCGACTCATATTGGTACCTTAGACCCAATCACCTCATTCACCTTTGGCCTCATAGTCATAGGTAAGCTTTGACCTCATAGTCATAGCCTTCTTTAACCTTTGACCTCATAGTCATAGGATTCCTTCTTATCCAAAATCCAGCTCATACTGATACCCAAAGCTTGTCTCTGTCTTTTTCTGGTTTTTCTTAAAGATCTCGTTTGAACTCTTCAGCATAAGAATCCCTAGAAAATTCTTGGTAGTTTGCCTATCCTTCTATTCCAAATTATTCCCCAGTGGAGATCATGTGTTCTTTCTGGTTTCAGGCCCAGTAAGATTGTTTATTATTTCCCCAGTGTCGTCCGGTCAGATTTGCACCTGTCGTCCACCTCCCTGGATCTTTCCCCAGTGGAGAACACCTCTCAGGCTCCTATTTCCAATGAGGATCTGCAGGGTTTTCCCCCTTTATTTCTCTATCCCCAGTGTTTCCTTGGAGTTTCCCCAGTGAGTCTCTTTTGTTGGTTAGTTTGTATCCCCAGTGAGTCTTCCTTGTGGATACTTCCTTCATATTCCCCAGTGAAGCTCACCCGTGTTTGGTAGCTCTTTGGTGTCCCGATTGTCTGCATTTTTGCACTGTCATATCATCATATTAGAGTTCATGGCATGTTGGCATATGCATGTTTATTGCATGTCTTTAGCATCTGCATTCCATCTAAGGGCAAAATTTTCGGTTTGCTATATTTAAATATCTTCCACCTTGACGTCCCGAGGATTTTCGTTCCTCGTGCCATCCGGTGAAGCTATTTAAATAGGGGCAACTGTTGTACCCCAAATTTTACCCCTTAGATGTCATATTTTCTTGCACCTACATTTAGACCTCAATTATGTGTGCATTGTTAACTAACCATTTCTTTTGCAAGTTGTTTCTTTTATTGTGAAAGATAGGGTTTACATAAAGAGGACAAGGTCTCCCTAAGACATCTTTTGGCCAAGTGCAACCATTGGAATTTACATGCATCCAAGAAGACTTTTTAACAAGAAATCAAATATTTCACCAAGACAAGTCAACCATTGCCTTTCATGTCAAGCAAAGTGTGATCCCAAGTCTTGAGAAATTATGCCATGTGTTAACAAACGTCCTTGGAATCCATCTTTGAGTCTTAAAGATTTTTCTCTTAAGAGCAAGAATTTTTTTCATGAAGATAAAATATTCACCAAGGTGTAACATATCAAAGTGGTGCCATGGGAGGATTTAATCTTGCCATTTCATAAATTCATCCCCGTGACATTTCTTTTCCATGGACATATGGTTTGTCTCAAATTTCTATTGGGCCTAAAATGTGTCGTTTGGATCACAAGCCATAAAGTGGAGAAAGTTCAAAGTAGTGTTCTTGTGCCATTTATTATTTGAAAACTGAAGATGCTTTGCTTCAAAAACAAGTTTCGTGGAGTCATTAGATATTACCTTTCTAAGCTCACCCATTCTTGATAAAGCCAAAGTTACTGAGATATCATGTTGGATTAGTGAAATAAAAATGTTCAGCACAAGAAGCTTGCGATCATAAGCAGAGAATCCGTATGTCCAAATTCAAACCATTACTTCTTTTCTCTTTCTCTCTCCTGGCACATTAAAAAGTGGTTTTGGGATAACCATTAAAAAAATGAAAATAGCAGGCATGCACCATTTCCTCCGCTGCATTTGTTCAGCATGGTGGTCCAAAGTTTGACTGAAGAAAGTGCCACACAAACCCTAATTCCTTACCCATCAGTCCTTGCAAACCCTAATTCTTCCCCTAATGGATAATGCTTTTACCCACGATGTTTGAACCACTTTGTTTGCCTATAAAAGGAGCTCATTTCTTCCTTGTTTGGTACACCAAAAATTACCAAGAATTTCTCTCTACTTCTCCTTCCCATAATCTTGCAAGTAACCCTCAAAAGCTTGCAAGAAATTCATCACTTTCCATCTCCTCTGTAACACACAGAAACACCCCAACAAACACTCCGAGGAAAAATACCAAGAAAACCATCAAAACCTCTTCACCTTTCCATTTTTTCAAGTTCTGCAAGTCACCTTCAAGTCTTGCAAGAACTTATTTCCGTAAACACTTCAAATCTCCAACACCTTAACCACCAAAAGCTCGTGTTTCTTGCTGAGGGTGTTGACGCTGTAGCAGTTGAGGGAGGAAAGCACATCCACCACTTCCAGAAACTCTCACCAGTGAAGAAGCAGTGGACTTTCTCCACTAGGCATCGCTCTATCTCACTCTGTTTTATATGCACGATGATCATGTGATACATACTCGCACCATACTGTTATCGTATTTTTGTTATCTCATTATCGTCTGAGCATTGTGATCATCCCGTTCCATATGGTTATCATGCTTGTTAGGTTTGTTGTTGTCTGATTATTGATTGTTTCTGTGGTAAAATCATTAACATGTTAGTTCTGTGTTGTTAATCATTAACTGGATTTGTATTCGTATTCGAAACTGAACAAAAATAACAGAATCAAGGTGGCGCTTGCCATGCTAACATAGTGGCTCCCGCCACCCACACAAAATAATAAAAAAATAATAAGACCCACATACACACATGGCGCCCACTATGCATATAGTGGCGTCCGCCACACACTACTAACTCACACAACACACACCACATTAAAAAAAAAGAAAAATAAAATAATGCATAACACACACTACACATGGCGCCTGCCATGTAGTAGTGGCGCTGGCCACATAATATCACCCATGGCGCTGGCCATGTAAATGAACAGTGGTGGCCACACACAAAACTTATGGCGCCTGCCATGAAGTTAGGTGTGGCGAGTGCCACATTGTGTGGTCCTATTTTTTATTATCTCATGTTTTTTTTTATAACTACTTTATTTTATTTTTAGAAACAATAAAAATGTGCGTAAATTATTTTTAATTCTTAGACCTTTCTGTAAAGAAAATCAACTACCTTTTGTAAAAACGTTAGAGGATTTTTGTTGGAAGTATTTTGTAAACTTGTGAAATTTTGTTTGAGAATTATTCACTGACTTTGAACAAAACTATATCACCAGAAAGTTTGTTTGTTTTTGGCTTCTGATTAATAAGCTACTTAAATCCAAATGCATTTGTTTTCAAACTGTAAGAATGTCTTTTCTGCTATACTTGGTATATGCCCGAGCCCACTGATTTTAAAATAAGTCCTTTTGGAAGTATGTTGTGATTCTTGAAACTTTGTCTTCCTGATTTTAACAAACCCTACCATGAGATTGCTGTTTGTTTTCTTATTCTCTGTTGAAGTTGCATGATTTAAATCCAATTATTTCTTGTGATTTCCTTGCCATGCTTGACATGTTCATGTGACCACTGACTTTAAGAGAGTTTTTCTTGAGAGCATGCTATGACTTGTGGATTCTATTAAACTTTGGCTGTGAGCAAAATTTTCTCATGGGATTGTTGTTTGCATTTTACCTCTGTTGCTAACTTGCATGACTTTAAATATATTTGTTCCAAATTGTGAATGCTTTCTCTGCCATAATTGTCATAGTTACATGAATCATTTGTACTTATTATTTTCTATGATCACATTTAAGAATTCACTTCATATGTTGATTAAAATGCTTACTGTTTTGAATTATTAGACTCAATATGCTTCATTATATTTCAACCCCACTATAACTCTTATTTACAAGATGTTATTCTTCCCCTTCCTTCCAAAGGAAAAGTTTTTCTATTGATTTCAAGATCATAGAAAGCTCATTGCTACCTTGGACCTCATAGTCTTAGGCAACCTCCCCTCATTGACCTCATAGTCAATAGGACCCCTCTTGACCTCATAGTCATAGAGCAATTTATTCAACATTGACCTCATAGTCATAATCAAAACTTTGGCCTCATAGTCATCTAATCTTGACCTCATAGTCAAAGTCTCTCTATTGACCTCATAGTCATAGAAAGCTCATTGCCATCCTTTGACCTCATAGTCATAGGACTCCCTCTTGACCTCATAGTCGTAGAGCCATCAAACCATTGACCTCATAGTCATAGACAAAACCTTGACCTCATAGTCATAATCAAAACTTTGTCCTCATAGCCATCTAATCTTGACCTCATAGTCAAAGTCTCTCTATTGACCTCATAGTCAGAGATAGCTCATTATCACCTTGGCCTCATAGCCATCTAGCCTTTGACCTCATAGTCATTAGCAACATCTTTACCTTATCCTTAACAAGCAAACATAACACAAGCTAAACAAGAGGTTCCTGTAGAATACTACAGATATTAAGGGTGCTAACACTTTCCCTTAGTTTAACCAACCCCCGAACATTAGATCTCCCCCCTTTTGGTTTTTTTAACGATCTTGAACCTTTCCTTTGGATAAATCAAAGTCGGTTGTAAAAGAAAATGATGCAAGTTAATTAATAGCTTGTTATTCGATTTTCACCGCAACAAGTCTTATACAACAAGATGTGTTTGATTGAATCAACAATGAATCGTAATCACCGGGAACATAAATTAGAGATAGCATCCATTAAGCGCCTTTTGAAAAACCTAACCATGTCTCGTAACCAAGAGCCACACGAGGAGGAGGAAAGTGAAGGAGGAGAAGAAGATGAAGAAGAAGAAAATGATGACTTGTCCAAAAGTGATTAAATTTCTTTGTATTGCATGATATTATATCTTTCCTTGTTTTAGTTTCTAAGTATTTCTAGTTTTTAAAGTTTACTTTATGTCTGAACAATGTTATGGTGTGTAATGTTTTTAAATTTGTGTGTTTCTATTTCGTAAGACAAGTTATGATTATGGAATATGTTTTCCTATTATGTTTCTTATGTATGCTATGTCTATATTGTGTTGAATATCTTTTATACTTCTTACATACAAATTATGAAATTTCAATGTCTAAGTCTTTTCCCATCCTTTTTGGTAATGACAAAGGGGGAGAAGTATAAGTATTATTGTTGTATGCATGTTTGTCTAACAAAAAGTGCAGCTAGCAAAATTGTTTTAAACTCTCAATCATGGATCAAGGGGGAACATTGATCAAGGGGGAGTCTCATGTGTTAGAGAAAACAATATTGAATCAAATTTTCAAGAAAGTGTTGTCATCATCAAAAAGGGGGAGAATGTGAACACAAGCTTCTCAAAGTGCTTTGATGAAGATAAAATTCTACAAGCAAGTATAAGTATTTTCAAAAGGGAAATGGTTCAAGACTCCTAGCATAATCAAGTTTCAAGTTAAATCAAGTCTTGAAGATATTCTTAGTGATTGATCATAAATGTTAAGGTATATAGCACTTAAATACTCTTTGTGTGTACAAGTGTTCTAGTTATCATTCAATCATGCCATGATCCATTAATATGTTTGGTTGCATTAAAACATAGCATTTCCTCTTTGTTCTAAACCATTTTTGCATTCTGGACTAAATGTAATCGATTAACCAAATATGGGTAACCGATTAACATATGCAATTTTTGAATTTTTTGATACGTGTAAAGGGTGTAATCGATTAACCATTATTGGTTAACTGATTACCACTGTATCAGTGCCAGAAAACATTGCATTTTTTCATTCAAATGATTTTCAAAAATGTTTCTTGAAGCATGGCATCCTTTCATTTGTTGCCCTCATTTGTAGATGTATATAATGGATATATAAACATCATTTCATTAGATTTTAAACTTACCTCCTTTGCAAAAAATTTAAACATTCAAAATTCTCTTCATCTTTCAAAATCTCTTACGTGTTCCAAACCAGAATTTTTATTGAAACTTTCTGCACTTATTTTTCATTGAAAATTTGTCATAAGTTTCATTCCATACAACGTGAACACTTGTATATCATTGAGGAAATTGTTTGCTTAAAAAGAGAAGATCAATCAATAGATTGATAAGTGTACAATTCATTTCAAACTCTTGTATAAAAATTCAGAATTCTTGTTGTATCCTTGCTGTCCAGGATTGTTGCAAGCAAGAGGTTCATCAAGGAGAGGATTGTTCTCTTAGTGGACTTAGTAAAAAATCTGTTGAGTCCTTGTCCTTGAGGTTGGCATTAATTTTGGTAAAACTAACTTAGCAGAAAGATGTTAGACAAGATGTCCTAACATGATGAACTAACTGCAGGTTAAAATGTTAGACAAGATGTCCTATCAGGTGGATTCGACATCTTTGTCTGTTACAGTTTTGGGATAACTGTTTTTTGTAACAAGTGTGATTGGAATATGACTTGATTCTAGGTGGCATCTGAGATTGTAGAATCTGAGATTCTGATTCTAAATGGAATATATGGTTTCCTTGTAAGGAGACATTTTTGGAAACGTGGGAATGAAGAAAGGATTAGGTCGTAGATTCCGAGGAGCAGAATTGTTGCGCTTTTGAAGTCCAAGTCCAGCTGAGTTTTGCAATATAAATAGGTTGGATTTAAACTAGTTTAAGTGGTTGAATATTGCAGCTATTTTAGAAGTACTAGGGTTTGTACTTGTGTGAGCCTCTCGTGTATTGTGTGAATACATGAGAAGGACTGTTTTATTGAGTTGTAATATTTTCAGTCACTGCTGTGATTGGAAGGCAATTGAGAAGGGTCTCATACCTAGGAGAGTCTTAGGCAGAAATCTAGGACGAGTAGTTTTTAGGTGCTAAGTTGTAAACGTTGGAGTTTAACTTAGAACCAATTCTACTTAGTGATTTCATTCCTGGCTTGGTAGCCCCCAGACGTAGGTGTTGTTGATCACCAAATTGGGTTAACAATTTCTGTGTGTTGTTTACATTCTGCAGTTTACTTTGTTCTTCCTTAATCCTTGTAAGAAGCAGAGATCAAGTGTCACGACATTCTGTCTGACATCTTAGTGATCTGCTTAACCAGAATTTCAATTGGTATCAGAGCAGGTATCATGCTCTGTATCTGGGTGAGATTCAGGGACGATACTTTCTGGTTCGATGGATAAAGAAGGAGGAATTCTGAATAGACCACCAATACTTGATGGTTCCAATTATGATTATTGGAAAGTTCGCATGGTGGTGTTTATCAAGTCTATGGATGGAAAGGCTTGGAAGTCTGTGGTTAAGGGGTGGGATCCACCAAAGATCAAAGACAAATATGGGAAGCTCACTGAGGAGCTAAAACCTGAAGAAGACTGGGATGATGAAGATGATAAGCTTGCTCAAGGAAACTCCAAAGCCTTGAATGCCTTGTTCAATGGGGTGGACAAGAACATCTTCAGACTCATCAAAAATTGTACTGTTGCAAAGGATGCGTGGGAAATCCTGAAGACTGCTCATGAAGGTACCTCTCGTGTTAAATCCTCAAGACTTCAGCTGCTTACCACTAAGTTTGAAAACTTGAGAATGAGAGAAGATGAAAGTATACATGACTTTCACATGAATATTGTTGATATTGCCAACACATCTAGTGATCTTGGTGAGAAAATTCCTGAAGCCAAGTTGGTTCGAAAAATTCTAAGGTCTCTTCCCAAGAGATTTGATATGAAAGTGACAGCTATTGAAGAAGCTTAGGACATAAATACCATGATGGTAGATGAGCTTATGGGATCACTCCAAACCTTTGAGATGGCTATCAACGAAAAGGATGAAAAAAAGAAAAGTCTTGCGCTGGAGACCAACCAAGAAGAGGGTGACACCAAAGAGTATTTGTCCAAAGTTGTAGGGTTCCTTGAAAGACAGTTTCATCAACTGGCAAAGAAATTGGATGAGAAGTCTAAGACAAATGTCAAGGCTCAGACTTCCGACATCTATAGAACAAGAAACTTTGGAAGAAGACCTAGCTATGATAAGAAACCCAACCAAGGGAAGGGGACAAAGTGTCTTTAGTGTGAAGGGTTTGGACACACCAAATAGAAGTGCCCTACTTTCCTCAAGAAAGAAAAGAAAGGTCTTCATACATCCTAGTCAGAAGATGATTCTACTAGTGATAAGGAATCACCAAAGCAAGTATCTGCACTCACAGGGGTGTTTGACACTCATGTAGGATCAGACATTGGAGATCTATCTCATGATGCTTTGGTCAATTCTTACAAGGAGTTGTACATAAGAAGTGCAGAAATCTACCAATTTGGAGAAGATCAACATAAGATTATCATGCTTCTTGAGATTGAAAAACTGAAGCATCTTGACATCATATCTAACCTTCAAGAGGAAATTGCTTCGCTAGAATCCAAACTCGATAATGATGGAATGATCAACAACAGATCTGATAAGATACTACAGGCTGGAAGAAATACTGAAAACGTCAGAGAACTTGACTGCACCAATAAAAAACTGTCAAGCAAGAAAAGAAATTCAGAAAGAAAATAGAAGATGTGCAACCGAGTGTCTCAACATCATCACAGACATCAGAGGAGACAAGACTGAAAATGTCACTATTGTGGCAAATATGGCCACATCAAACGCTACTGCTACAAGCTACATGGATATCCCACGGGTAGGTTTGTCGAAAAGAAAAGGAGAGCTGAGAATGAATCTGTGGCTCTAATAGCTCATTCCTCACAAAAGGAGTACACTAGAGAAAAATGGTACTTTGATAGTGGATGTTCAAGACATATGACTGGTGTCAAGAACTATCTGGTGGATATAAAGGCTCATTCTCCCAACTATGTCACCTTTGGAGATGGATCCAAAGGAAAGATTAAAGGGATTGGGAGAATGGTTCAGGCTGGAAATCCTAGACTTGATAATGTGTTGTATGTAAAAGAACTAACTGCGAATCTTATTAGTATCAGTCAACTCTGTGATCAAGGCCTGAAGGTTAACTTTACAAAATCATAATGCTTGGTTGTAAATTCCAAAAATAAAGTTCTCATGAAGGGTGTCAGATCAACAGATAACTGCTATGTTTGGACTCCCTTACTGGTAGAGCTCTCCCAAATGACAATCAGGAAGCATCAACAAGGGCTCTCAGAATTAAACCTTGATAAATGGGAAATTGGAAGGTTAACCAAAGCGATACACCAAAAGACTATCTCAAGGATACATGACCTTCTTCGTAAAGCCTCTATGAGAGATGATCTGGAGGAAAGAAGATGTGCGTTTATGGCCACCATTGACTCAGCAACAAGGGAAAATGTCACACAGGATGTTGTGACATTTTCTCATGATGACCTGAGTACCCTTGATATCCTTAAAAATAACCTTGGAAAACTAAAAGGCATATTAGGGCTTTATCTACCATGGGGCCTAAAAAAATTAACCTGTAAAGACACTGGTCAGGAATGTGTAAGTTTTCAACAAATTAAAGGCGGGTCTCAAACGAAATCAATTCAAATCAACCCAAACCGCTCTAAACTTACTCCCGTCTCTTCAATAACCACGATTTCCCAGTACGAAGAAAAATCCAATCTTGTCCTTCCTATGATGTCACATCAACAAGGAGGAATTAAAGAAATTTCTACATCTCTCGCTGTTAGGGCAAAATCAGGGAAGATGTCAATTGAAGATGCGATTGATGATGTTCCCCTGTCTATAGTGCCATGCAAGCCTGAGAAATTTCCTGCACGAAAAGCTAAAACTTCCCTTGCAGGTAATACTTTTGAACCTATTAACTCTCCTTTTGATCCTAGAAGTAAGAACGAAATTGTTGAGACCGATAAGAGAATAAGGAAACTTGTTGCTGAGGAACTGAATATTAGAAGTAGAGTGAATACTGATAGGAATGTGCCAGTCACATCGGCTCTTGGTAAGGAACAAGAGGGTGGTAAAAATACTAATGAAGGGGTTGAGTCTAGTAAGAAAAATGGTGGACTTGAAAAGGGAACACCTTTATCCCTAGCAAAATCATTAAAATAGACACTGAAGAACATTACTGTAGGGAGAACCAATATAGAAATCACCTGGATAATTCTCCATCTGATGATGAAGTCATTGCTAGTGTAGTCAAGAAGCTGAAAACAAGAAAAAGGAAAAATAAGGATACTGAAAACAAGGCTGTCAAAAGAAGCACTAAAACTGCCGTTGGACCGTAGAAATCTTGGAGCAAGGTTGCGGTTGTGTCTGAGAAAAGAAAGGCGATGTCTGACACTAAGTTGGACTATGATGTCACAGATGATAGCTAGGACATGACACCCACAAAGGACCCAAGTGCAAAGAAACAAACTTTCAGGATTCCCCAAGGCCCCGTTAGATCATATCTTCTTTCATGCTCCTGTGTATGTTCACAGATGGCCATATGTGTACCAAAGAAGAGTGGCACTGGAAAGAGAACTCGGAAATAATGCATTAGAGTGCCATGAGGTGATGAAACTGATTAATGATGCAGGGCTGAAAAGGACAGTCATTAAGCTTGGAAATTGTTATGAAAAGCTAGTGAAAGAATTCATTGTGAACATTCCTGTCAATTATAGTGATGCAACCTACATGATAGTATATGTCAGAGGAAATGCTGTGACATTTTTTCCCACAATGATAAACAAGTTCCTAGAAAGATCTGAAGAATCTGAACCTGAATGTGAAGACACTGATGACCAAGTCTGCAAAGAGCTTACTTGCAACACTGTTAAGCAATGGCCTAGCAATGGAAAGCTTTCAGCTGGGAAATTGAGTGTGAAGTATGCAATACTACATAGAATTGGCACAGTCAACTGGATACCTGCCAATCATACCTCAACCATTTCTGCAAGTCTAGGAAGATTTATCTATATGATTGGCAGAGGAAGACAATTTGACTTTGGAACCCACATCTTCAATCAAATTGTTAAACAATCTACATCAACTGCTATAAAACTTCCTATATGCTACCCTTCACTTATCTGTGGGATGATTATGAATCAGTACCCAAAATTCCTATAATCTGCAGATCAGGTAATGAAAAGAGCATCTCCCTTAACTCTGCACTATAAATTGTTCACTGGAAAACATGTCACAGATATTGCTCCAACATGCGCTCCAACATCTATTGTTTAACCCTCAGAGGAGGACACCATTGCTCAGCTGAAAGCAACCTACAAAGAGCTTGATGATATCATCAAGACAAGCACTGACAGAAAAGAGAAGCTTGAACAACTGATACAAGTCATGTCTGCTAAGTAGATCAAGGAGACTGAGGTCAATACTGGAAATGTTGAGAAGGGTGATGAGGAAAACAGTGATGCAGAAGAAGATGTTGCTGAAGATGGTTATGGTGAAAGTGCAAGAGAAGAAGAAGATGATGAGGAAACTGAAGATGACCTCTGAGAGTTGTCTTCTCTTTAATTTTTGCTTTATGTTTTTTATTTTTTATTTTTTTGGTTGTGTAAGGCTGAATGCCCAGGATATTTTTTTTGTTGGGTGTGTAATTTAACTTTTATGAACTGTTTTATTGGTTTTTGAGTTAGTCCTTCTACCTTTGTCATATTGTGGCTAAAAATGGGGAGAATTACTAACATCACTAACCACTGTTGATTGTCTACTAACCACTGAGGGGGAGTAGATCTGTATTGATTGAGGGGGAGGCAAGTTTGTTTCCGCTGCTGCTCTGATGGTGGTCTCCCTGATATGTTTCTGCAGGTAAATAAAAGTTAATTTTAGCCAAAATCTGCCAAAGGGGGAGATTGTTGAGTCCTTGTCCTTGAGGTTTTCATTAATTTTGGTAAAACTAACTTAGCAGAAAGATGTTGGACAAGATGTCCTAACATGATGAACTAACTGCAGGTTAAAATGTTAGACAAGATTCCTATCAGGTGGATTCGACATCTTTGTCTGTTACAGTTTTGGGATAACTGTTTTTGGTAACAGGTGTGATTGGAATATGACTTGATTCCAGGTGGCATCTGAGATTGTGGAATCAGAGATTCTGATTCTAAATGGAATATATGGTTTCCTTGTAAGGAGACATTTTTGGAAACTTGGGAATGAAGAAAGGATTAGGTCGCAGATTCTGAGGAGCAGAATTGCTGCGCTTTTGAAGCCCAAGTCCAGCTGAGTTTTGCAATATAAATAGGTTGGATTTAACCTAGTTTAAGTGGTTGAATATTGCAGTTGTTTTAGAAGTACTAGGGTTTGTACTTGTGTGAGCCTCTCGTGTATTGTGTGAATACTTGAGAAGGATTGTTTTATTGAGTTGTAATATTTTCAGTCACTGCTGTGATTGGAAGGGAATTGAGAAGGGTCTCATACCTAGGAGAGTCTTAGGTAGAAATCTAGGACGGATAGTTTTTAGGTGCTAAGTTGTAAACGTTGGAGTTTAGCTTAGAACCAATTCTACTTAGTGATTTCATTCATGGCTTGGTAGCCCCCAGACGTAGGTGTTGTTGATCACCGAACTGGGTTAACGATTTCTGTGTGTTATTTACATTCTACAGTTTACTTTGTTTTTCCTTAATCCTTGTGAGAAGCAGAGATCAAGTGTCACGACATCCTGTCTGACATCTTAGTGATCTGCTTAACTAGAATTTCAAAATCCAAGAAGATTGTTCTTGGTATTTTGGTTGTTAGTGTCTGTATAGGAATACTAGGATAGTCTTGTATAAGTCCTAACAATAGTAAAATCTCTTTCATGTTGAAAGGGGACTGGAGTACTCTCGGACTGTGAGGGAAACCATGATATTTCTTGGTGTTCTTTACTTTCTGCACTTTACCGCTTTCATCACTTAGTAATTAACCAGGAAAGTAATCATAACATAAGTTAAAAACTGGAAAAAATTTTAAGTACCTAATTCACCCCCTCTTAGGTGCAAACTTTATTTACACTTGTGACTATGGAATGTTGTACTCACATAGTTCTGATGCCATGTTGGTTGGATATTGTGATGCTGATTGGGCAGGTAGTGCTGATGATAGGAAAAGCACCTATGGTGGATGTTTCTTCTTGGGAAACAACCTTATCTCTTGGTTCAGTAAGAAGAAGAATTGTGCGTCTTTATCTAGTGTTGAGGCTGAGTATATTGTAGCAGGAAGCAACTGTTCTCAGTTACTTTGGGTGAAGCACATCTTGAAGGAGTACAATATTAAGCAATATGTCATGACATTGTACTGTGACAACTTGAGTACTATCAACATATCCAAGAATCCTATTAAACATAGTAGGACAAAACATATTGACATTCGTCATCACTTTATCAGGGATCTTGTTGAAGAAAAAGCGGTTATTCTTGAGCATGTAGCCACTGAGAAGCAACTGGCTGATATTTTTACTAAAGCTTTGGATGCAAACTAGTTTGAGAAATTAAGAAGTGCACTAGGAATTTGAATTGTTGAAGAATTATAGCAATCAACCTTGATTATGCAGGACAAAATGAAAAGAAGAAACCAGGTGTCAAATTTGTGGCTAAAAAGGGGGAGTGGTAGTGGTGATGATAATGTTGATACAGTGAGAGGGAGAAGGTCTCAGGGTGTGAAGCATAGACATGATTATTCCATTATTATGGTTTCTGTTGTGTTGCTAGGAGGTTTGTGTTGGTGGTACTGGGATGTCATTTTATATGTTCTGACATCATTCCATTTGCTATGTCTAGGAGAATCTATTTTTCTCTACAGTAAGTTGTGGGCTTCAAGGGGAGTGAGCTCTTGTTTGGTGCTTTTGAAGTGTGGTTCTATTATATGAGCTTAGAAAGTTCATGTGTGTTTTTCTTGTGATTTAGGTTTTCCCCTTGAGGGGGAGTATTGGTTATGTATGACAGGGGGAGCTTTGTACCCGTCTGTTATGTTGCTGCAAAGTTGCAGTTTGTACAAAACTTACATGTTCTCATGTAACTTGTGTTGTTCTAGTTGATCCGTGATGTCAGACTAGATGTGTTGACATTGTGCTGTCTAATGTGCTTCATTGTCTTGACAGTATTGTGTTTGTGGTTGTGTGTAGCACCCCAAAATTTTCCCTCTTGTTCTTAACTCTAACTGGCTTATGTTTCATTTCATTTTGCATTATCATTTGTGCATATCATTAGTTCTAAGCATGGGATCAAGGTATCATGGTTAGCTTAAGAGAAGATTATGTTTCTCAGAGGTTCAAGCAAGGGATCTTATTCAGTCATATGTGCATATGGAAGGTTTGTTCAAGGCAACAAAGGGAGAGATGCTCGCAATATCACCACCACACAAGCTACAAAAGCTTATTATGCCTCAAGGCATCCTAATATGTCCATCACTTCATCAGATGATTGAAATTGGCAAGATGTTTGAAGTGGATCAACCCCCTCCTATCTTTTAGGTCATCAAGCTAGGGTTTTGGATATTTAGGCATGTGACACCCTTATGGGCAAGAATTTTGAAGCCTCATCATCATTTTGTTACACAAATCATCCTCGTTCAAGAGATTCTCCATCATATTCAGAAGAAGTAGGGTTTTGAAGATGTGCATACATCTCCTATCTTTTTGGACCAAAATTAGGGTTTGTGATAAAACCAGTTTATTTCTGATTCTTTGAGAAATACTTAATTCCATAGCCTCCTATATGTTCTCAAGTGTCTAGGGATGGAAGATTGATCACCAATTTTAATCAGAAGAGTTTCAATTGGTCAAATGATTGTGAATTAGTAGAATTGGGGATAAAGTCAACTGTGCAGGAAAAAAGTCAACTCCTGACTTTTTAAGGTCAATTTTGTGTTTGTCATGTCAAACATGACCAATGGGTGAAATTTATTCAAGAAATGTCAAGGAAATCATGAAAAATCAAGAATGGAGAAAGGATGCCAAATTTGGAAATTAGGGTTTTAGAGACTTACTATTTTGGGAAAGTTTTCATGGTTGTCCAGCTACTTTCAAGGCCATTTTTCTCCATGTTCAAGACTCCATTTCATTTTTTGTCAAACATGAAAGTTGTAGTGCTTATTTCAAGCTTTCCAACCATATAAAATTCATCTCCATTGGATCATTTTTGAGCAAGTTATGATTGTTGGAAGTTGGACATTTCAAACTTTCATGTTCAACACTTAGAATTTTGTTTCTAAGTGTTTAAGATCAGTTTTTGTGCCAGTTTTCAAGTTATATTTTGAGTGGTTTCCAAGCTTCATTTTGAAATTATGTTCACATGAAAGTTGTATATTACAATCCCACCTTTTCAAAAAGTCCAAGAATGCCTCATTTGGATTAAAATTCCCCAAGTTATGGAGCTTCAAAGGTGGTGTCACCAAGTTGCCAAATTGCATTTGTGACTTAGAATTTTCAGGCAGGTTTGACTAGTTTTATGGACACGATTTCAAAGTCATTTTTCACAACTTTTTAAGCCTTATCTCAAGGTGTTTTGAACATCAAAATTGTTCACGTCATTCCCTACTTTCTTGCAAGCTCAAAAAATCATTCATTGGAGTTGTTTTCACCAAGTTATCATCAAGGAAAGTAAGGCATATAGATATGTTATTTTGATGCACCAAAGATGGCATTCACACATAGCATGATCAATTCTTGCAGCATGGTATTTTGTCATACGCATTGTCATCATGCATCATCAAATCCTTTACCCAAATAAGCTAGACATCACATGTACACCCCATGCACCAAATTTCCACTTTTTCCAACTTTTGAAATTGATCACAACAAGTATTCCATTCCTTTCCACATGACAAGTACCATTACACTCCTTACACACTCCCTTTTGCTCAACAATAACACTCCATTACATGAAATAATCGGGTGCTCTCTATAGTGGTCATATTTGGCAAGATTCAAAAATAAGCTCCGATTGATATTGGGCTTCAAAAAACCATCTCATAATCCACTCTATAAAACCTCCTAAAACCCTAGAAATGAGGAAATCTTCATTCTCCCTCAAATTAGATCAAGAAAGCTCACATGTTTTGAAGTTGATCCTTGGTGTTTCTTCTTGCTATCCATGAGTCGATGTTTGGATTGATATACATGATCATTCTACTGTCCTACTTGAATTCATACCCTAAGCTCACATGTTTGCTCTTTTGAAGGGTGTTTTACATGAGCTATTTGTTGACAAATGATTGAATGTTGTTAAGATGCATGCCTTGAGCCTTCTTGCTCTTTTTTTTATCATTAACATGAGTTGAATTAAATGTGACATAGCTACTACCCCATCTTGGTTCTCATTTTATTTGACTTCACTTCATTTTGTTTGATGGTTGATAATTCTTCTTGTTAGGTTTTAAGTCATTTGTATGTTTATTGGTGCATTGTTTTGCCTAATTATTTTGACTTCCATTCTTGGAGTTTGGTTTGAAGTGTGTGCACTTGGTGTTAGTGTTTGTCTTCAATGATTAAATATGATGCTTGCATTGCTCATTGCTTATGTTAATCTCATTTTTTGAGTTACTTGATGTTGCATCTTCTCCTTCATCTCTTTCTTCTTTCTTCTCTTTTGAGCCTTGAGACTTGTTTAAGTCTTGAGTTTGCTTTTGTTTGTGATTGGTTAGTATAATGTTTACTTGTGCTTGTTCATAAGATCCCTTAGGATTCCTAGCTCAACTTAATTTCTGATTAAGTTTGAGGTAGGAGAGACATTAGGCTTTCAATCCTTTGCATGATAACAATTAAGATAGTCCTTTTTAAACCTTAACCTTAGGTCTATCTCTTTGTATGCTAAAATTAGGTAGAGTTCCATTCTATCTCAACTTTAGGACCACTTTACATGACAACATTAGGATCTAGTTTCCCGTAGTTGTTTGCTTTTCAACCTTTGAGTCCTTTGTCTTCTCATGTCAAAAACAAGTTCAAAACACTTAATAAATACAACGAGTATTATGTTCCATGAGCCTTAAGTACATGGGAAGTGATAAGCGAGAGTCCCTCCGTACCTTGTCTAGGGTGTTTTGCATACGTCCCGTCTTGGGTCGATCTTACAACGCATTTGATCCTATGTCATAGACTTTAGTGCAATACAAGTTTCAAACTAACTTAACTTACTTTTGTCTAAAAAACACAAACCAAATGCAAATAATTTTTTCCTTCAGGATGGGTCTCAAATCATTTTTTAGAAAAGAACACGTTATTTCTGTTCTACTGCAAACAGACATCGACCCTAACAGTCGGATGCAAACCTAACGCCGCTCATAAAAAACACTTAGCCAATCTATGACGGCTGCTCTGATTTACTCTTTCTTGTCTGATTGAGGATACATAGGCACAAGACGGAGATGTCTTGGCGAGCAACCTCCCCCATTCACCCGTGGTCTTCCGAACTACGTTTACTCTGACTTTCCCATTGCACGAGGAAGTACGTAAGCCTAGGACGGTGAAGTCCTATCGAGTCTCCTTTTGCTTTCTATTTCCACTTAGCAGTAGGCTTTAAATAACACACCCTTTGATTAGACAACAATCGTGGATCCCGTTGAGTACAACAGACACGAGGGGGTGCTAATACCTTCCTCTCGCGTAACCGACTCCCGAACCCGGACTATGGTTGCGATGACCATGTCTTCTCCCTTTTTGAGGTTTTCTTCAATCATTTCCTTTCCCTTTGTTGGGATAAATAAGGTTCGGTGGGGACTCTTCTGTTTTTTCTGCCACTTGTTTTTCGCAGTTGCGACAGTTGGCGACTCTGATGGGGATAAAACCCGAAATCTCTGGTTCCCGATGCGAGTCAATCCTAGCGTTTGTCTGTTTTTATTTCATTGGGTGTTTACTTATGTGAATTATTTGTTGTATATTATTTTATTTTACCGTATTTATTGCATTTGATTTCGTTATCATATTGCTCTGCTGCTGTTGTGCTGTTGGGTTGGGTTGGTTCCATGAGAGATAGGCCCAATACCCAGGCTTGAGTATACACATAGGATTAGAGTGGAAAGTAGTGTTACATGCGTAGCATCTTGGTACGTTTTGCTTACACGAAATCCACATTCAGACGAGGTTTTCTTGGGAGATATTCCGACTTGCGCGTCTTGTACATGTCAGGGTATTGACTTAGAGAGCTTATGACTCTGGAGACCGTTCATTGGGAATCAGTTGAGGCGTCCTTGATTGATGATAATGCCAAACCAGAAATGGTGAACATATCATCATTTCTCGACCTGAGAGTCCGTGATACTGAGGACCTAATAGGATGCCTTGTCCAAGACTAGAACCCACATGTGAGAGGGTCGGGTTTTGCAGGAAACCTTGACTTTCAACTAACCTGGTTTTCTGGTTTTCTTATCAGTGTGGACTTATCAACCTGGTATTCTGATTATTCTGGTTTTCTGGATTTCTAGGTTTCTTTCCAGAGTGGATTTCTGGTCCCTATTCAGTCCACATCACAACAAATATTCATAGCATTTTGATACCTTGATCCCATCATTGCATCTGCATTATTATTGCTTTCTAACATGTTTGTTTATTTCTAGGGTTTGTATCTTATCCTTGATTCCAGTTGCTGAAGTTTTCTTGAAATGGACACCGAGAGAAAGAAAAATATGGCGTACAAGTTTCAGAAGCCGACTCTGGACTTATTTCATGAAGTGGTTTCTCTGGCTGACCCTGGTGTTTTGGTTGATTTCATAAGAGAATATGGGAGGATATTGAACGTTCTTCATAATATCACAAAGTATGAACATGATGCTATTCATGCACTTCTGCAGTTCTATGATCCTCCGTTGCGCTGTTTCACCTTTCCAGATTATATTTTAGCTCCAACATTAGAAGAATTATCTTTCATCTTGGGGATCCCTATCAAGGAGAGAGTACCTATCTTTTCTACGGAATGTCCGGATTTGGAAGAAGTTGCAGCTGCTCTTCATTTGGGTCAATCGGTTCTGAGCGATAATGTTGCCGGTAAATGAGGTTTTCAAGGATTTCATCTGGAGTTTCTGGTTGGCCAAGCTCGCAAGTATTCCGACGCGAAAAGTTGGACTATTTTTAACGCTATCTTGGCTTTGTGCATTTACAGGATTGTCTTGTTTCCAAATATACATGATTTTGTGGATATGCGCGCCGTCAGAATCTTCGTCATGAAAAATCCTATACCAACTCTCCTTGGTGATCTGTATCACTCTGTACACTTCAAGAACGAGAAAAGGAGGGGAGGGTCTGTGAATTTTTGTACGCCGCTCTTATCCAAATGGTTTATGAATCATCTTCCTCAGTCTGGTGCATTTGTTGATATGAAGGATTCTCTGAAATGGTCTTAAAGGATAATGGGGTTGACTGCTGATAATATTGTCTGGTTTGATCATCGATTGTTGGGTATAAAGCTTATTTATAGTTGTGGAGAATTCCCAAATGTGCCCTTGGTGGGTAGAAAAGGTGGAATTAATTATAACCATTCTCTTGCTATCAGACAGTTCGGGTATGCTTTGAGAGATCCTCCCGAGGACAAAGATGTCGAAGAGTCTTTGTTCTTTAATGGTACCGAAGACCAGGAGATGCTTAGGAAAGCTGTAGGTGCTTGGATAAATATTCATAATAAAGGGAAGAATGCTTTTGGGAAGAGTAAGTGCAGAGCTTATCCTTCCTATGTGGAGTGGATTCAAAGGAGAGTGGAAGAGGTGCTCTTGCCTTTCTCAATAGAGCCACCTTTATACCCGCTGATGATCGAACATCCCATTATCGTGGAGATTAAGAAATATAATAAACTGTGGGCTGAAAAACAGGAGCTGTGTAAAGAAAATGAATAGCTGAAAAGAGAGATCAGTCAGCTGGGACATGATCAGAAAGAAGCTATTTACGTAGATAAGGTGAAGTCAGAGCTGCCGGTTAAGAAATAAAAAGAACTGGCTGAAGAGATCGCAAGCAGACAATGGGTAGGCCTAGATCTAAAAGGCGCCCATAGCCTACTCAAGTCAAACAAGGAGGAATTGGGTAGAGCTTTTGTCAGAATCCATAAGTTCGACAGTCAGTGGAACACCACATTGACCGAACATAAGAGGAAAGAAGACAACCTTCTAGAACAGATCAAGAAGTTGATGACGCAACTCAAAAAGAAAGAAGAAGTCAAAACAAAGGCGTATCATAGACACCTAACTTAAAAGCGACTTAATGAGACCTTATCAACCTTGGAAGAGCTCAAGATCCGAGCGGGAGTTAAGAAGCCCAAAGTTAAAGATCCTAAGCTCGAAGATGTTTTCGGTGAAGACGCTTGGGAAACGAGGTGTCAATATTTGGAGGAGGTCATGCACGAGTGTGATACTCTTATTCAAAAACTGATCCAAAGGTCGAAGCATCCAGATACGAGAAAGCTCTTTAAGGAGGTTCAAGCTTGGTGTGAAGAGCGTGAAGGTTGGAGGGGGCTGACTAGGGTAGATTTTGATGATGTATCTTAGTCTTTCTCTTGTGTTTGATCACCACCAGGCTTGTTGGTCGGGATCGCTGACTTTTGTATTTAGATATCTTTCTCTATTTTGGGTTGTATGTATTGACTTATGATTACTCTCCGGTTTTCTTATGTATGAGCATATATTATTGGTGTTCCATCCATTCTTGTTGATTATTATTATTAAAACTGGAATGAGGGGGTAGATCACCCTGAGAATACTCAAACATGGCATTTACATTTGCATTTTCATACTCATGTTCATAGCAAGTGTTTCTAATTGGTTTTTGATTTCTCTGCCTGGTGTTCTATAACAGGATTGCGGAATCTCGCATTCATCGGTACGCAACTCGCAACAACCAAAAAAGAGCTATGGATCAGGTGCAAGCCGAACTTCAAGACTTCCGTAACCGTATGGCTGAATTTATGGAGCTGATGCAGAATGTAGCTCAGGGAGAAGAGCAGCTGAGAACTCTGGTGCAGCCTTTAGTCACACGTGTTGATGAAGAGGGTATTGTTCATGGTGGTGTTCATGTTGTTCCTCCCAGTGGAGGTAGTCTTGGTGGTGCCAATCCTCCGGATGGAGGTATTCCTATTCCTACTATTGTCATTCCTCCGGGCGGATGAGCAGCTGGGGGAATCCCTGCAGTGGTTAGGGGAGCTGGTAGTGTATGTACAGTGCATGGTGTTGGGGGCCATCACTGGGAGGAAGATCATCAGGATGATGTGTTCTCTATGCAAGGTGTGGATGCTGGCCTCCCAACTGAGGCTGATAAGAAGTTTAAATTGATTGAGGAAAGGATGAAAGCCTTTGAGAATCAGAATTCTTTGGGTCTTGACATGGCTGATTTGGGTTTGGTCCCAGGTGTGAAAATTCCTTACAAGTTCAAAGTGCCAACTTTTAATAAGTACAATGGAACCACCTGTCCTAAGACTCACATTAGGGCGTATTACATGAAGATGTCTGCCTATTCGGATGATGAGAAGCTACTGATGCATTTCTTTTAGGATAGCCTAGCTGGGACATCCTTAGAGTGGTATATACAACTAGAGAGGACTCATATCCGTAGTTGGAGGGAACTTGCTGAGGCATTTGTTAAACATTACTAGTACTATACATATATGGCACCAAACAGAATGCAGCTACAGAATCTTTCGCAGAAAAATAATGAAAGTTTTAAAGAGTACGCCCAGAGGTGGCGTGAATTAGCTGCTAGAGTTCAACCTCCTATGATGGAGAGAGAACTTATAGATATGTTCATGGCTACGCTACCGGGGCCTTACAATGAAAGGTTGGTGGGTTGTTTGTCTGTTGGATTTTCAGACCTAGTGTTAGCTGGAGAGAGGGTTGAGAGTGGTATTAAGATTGGTAAGATACCATGCAGCGGGGGATCCTCATATGGAGGAAATAAGAAGCCATATGGGGGAATTGTCAAGAAGAGGGAAGGTGATGCAAACTCTGTTTCTTCGGATCGGCGGAAAGGTAAGGCCCGTCAAAATTTTACTCAACAAGTTGATACCGTAGCTATTCCGACTGCGCCGCAACAACAGAATACTGCTCTATGCCGATATTAGGACATACCCAAAGTGAAAAGGCATTTTGAGGCACTGCCAATGTCGTATGCCCAGTTACTGCAGCATCTGCTACAATTATAATTAGTGGAAAAGAGGATTTTGGCTCCACCCACGGGCGCTCTGCCACCTGGGTACGATCCCAATGCCCACTTTGAGTTTCATTCCGGGGCTCCAGGCTACAATATTGATAACTGTAAAGCATTCAAAAACAAGGTCCAGGACTTGCTTGATTCAAAAGCTATCAATTTCACCAACGATGGTCCAAATGTGATTCAAAACCCTATGCCTAATCATGGTGTGGAAAAGGCTAATGCTATCAAGGATGGAGAGAAGTTGGATTTGGTACTGGATGTTAATGAGCTGAAAACTCCCTTATCATTTGTCAAAGAACGTTTGTTGAAGGGTGGAGTATTTCCGAGGTGTACAAATGATTGTCAAGAGTATCTGCTGCAACCAGAGGGTTGTGATTCATTGAAGTCAGGTATTCAGAGGATGATTGATGACTGGAAATTGTAGTTTAATAGAGCTAACAGTGTAAAGAAGGTTGTGGATAATGGGGATGATGTTGCTACGATATCTATCCCTTACAAGACAGTGCATATTTCAGCACCGGAAAGGCAAACATCGGTTATTATTACTGTTCCAGGTCCAATACCTTATGAAAGTACTAAAGCCATTCCATGGAAATACGGGGCTGGATTATTTTGCAATGGACAAAAGCAAGAGCTAGTGGGTTCGTCAGGTACATGATCTACTGTTGAGAATATTGTGGGGGCCGGAGGTATTACATGAAGTGGTAGACTATTTTCGCCATCTAATAAAAATGTGGGCAGTTCAAGTCAAGATAAGGGTAAGCAAGTGGTTGATAATTCCGGAAAAAAACAAGTTGTAAGTGATTCTGCAAAAAAAATAGGTTGATGACTCTTTCACGAAAGAGATGGATGAATTCATGAGGTTAATACGGAAGAGCGATTACAAAATTGTGGATCAGTTGCATCAGATGCCTTCCAAGATCTCTATTCTGTCATAGTTGTTATGCTCAGAAGCTCATAGAAATGTGTTGCTAAAGGTGTTAAATGTTGCATACGTGCCACAAGAGATTTCTGTGAATCAGCTCGAAGGTGTGGTGGCACACATGAACACTGGGAATGGCTTGGGCTTTACTGATCTGGATTTAACTCCTGCGGGGAGAAATCACAATAACGATCTGCACATCTCCATGGAATTCAGGGGTTCATTGTTGTCACATGTGTTAGTGGATACTGGTTCACGTTAAATGTTCTTCCGAAAAAGGCACTCATGAAGCTCGACACACAGGGGTTGATTTGCACGCCTAGTTATTTGGTGGTGCGTGCTTTTGATGGTTCCAAAAGATCTGTGTTCGGAGAGGTTGTTATGCCCATCAAGGTGGGGCCAAAAATTTTCAACACCACTTTCTATATTATGGATATTTAGCCAGCATATAGTTGTTTATTGGGCCGCCCCTGGATTCATCATACTGGAGCAGTGACATCAACGTTGCATCAAAAATTGAAGTATATGGTTGAAGGTAAGTTGTCACGATGTGTGGTGAGGAGGACATAATGGTCAGTCATTTGTCGACCTTCAAATATGTGGAAGTGGATGGAGAAACCCACGAAACTTTATGTCAGGCTTTTGAAGCTGTTCAGATTCCAAAGGAGCCTCTTGTGGAGGTTAAAGAGCCTGAAGTTTCAATGTCTTCATTCAAGGATGCGCGCGCAGTGGTAGAGTCTGGTGATTCTCAGAGGTGGGGCCGGGTGCTGGAAATCCCGATGAAGCAGAATAAACATGGTTTAGGGTACAATCCATCCAGGTCGTCTCAAGAGCCTCCGAAATACAGTGGTCTAGTCAGGTTTACCAGTGCTGGAGTATTTTTCAACAGAATTAATGCTATTGGGGATGATGAAGGTGACAATGATTGCGATATGGATGAGTGGATTCTCCCATGTGTTCCTGGTCAGGAGTTGCGCAATTGGTCTTTCGGGGAAGTCATTCAAGTCACCAGCGAAGAGTAATTGTTATTATTTTCTACATATGTTAAGTTGTACATTCTTCCCAAGACGTTGTGATTTCTTTCTGTAGGGCCACAATGTTTTCATTTTCAATTTCATCAATAATAAAGGACGTTTTTGCATTCAAATGTTTTTCTCCCTGTTTTTCCTTTTTTTTGATTTTGCATTTAATAAAAGAAAAATGGCAACGTGTTTTTGTTTATTCATTGTGGCATTCATAATAAACATAAAAACATCACTCATGCAGGTTTATCAGTTCAGATTCCACCAATAATGATTCAGCTATGGCTCGGTATGACTTCGATAATCCCATTTATCAGGCCGAAGAAGAGACCGACAAAGACTGTGACTTGCCTGAGGAATTAGCCAGACTACCAAAATAGGAGGAACAGATCATTTTACCTCACAAGGAGGACATTGAAGTTATTAATCTGGGCACCGAGGACGTGAAAAAGGAAGTTAGAATTGGGGACACCTTAGAAGACAGTGTTAAGGGAAGATTTGTTGAGATGCTGCGAGAGTATGTGGGCATCTTCGCCTAGTCTTACCAAGACATGCCTGGGCTTGACACGGATATCGTTGTACACAGGTTGCCACTTAAAGAGGGTTGTCCTCCGGTCAAGCAAAAGTTGAGGAGAACAAGACCGGACATGGCTTTCAAAATCAAAGAAGAGGTTCAGAAGCAGTTAGATGCTGGTTTTCTTGCTGTAACGAATTATCCTCCGTGGGTTGCTAATATTGTTCTTGTACCTAAGAAGGATGGAAAGGTCAGGATGTGTGTTGATTATTGAGACTTGAACAAATCAATCCTAAAAGATGATTTCCTGCTCCCCCACATTGATGTGTTAGTTGACTACACTGCTCAGTATTCCGTATTTTCCTTCATAGATGGCTTCTCTGGGTATAACCATATCAAAATGGCCCCAGAGGACATGGAGAAGACGACGTTCATAACACTGTGGGGGACTTTCTGTTATAAGGTAATGCCATTTGGATAAAAAAATGCTAGGGCAACCTATCAGTGGGTGATGGTGACTCTCTTTCATGATATGATTCACAAGGAGATCGAGGTCTATGTTGATGACATGATTGCGATGTCCCAAACAGAGGAAGAGCATTTGGTGAATCTTTAGAAGCTGTTTGAAAGGTTGAGTAAATTTAGATTGAGGTTGAATCCAAATAAGTGCACCTTCGGGGTGAGATTTGGTAAATTGTTGGGCTTCATTGTTAGGGAAAGAGGTATTGAGGTAGATCTTGCTAAAGTAAAAGCCATACAAGAAATGCCTGAACCGAGGACAGAAAAAGAGGTTTGTGGTTTCTTAGGGAGATTGAACTACATAGCTAGGTTCATCTCTCATCTTACAGCCACGTGTGAACCAATATTCAAATTGCTGAGAAAAGATCAAGAGGTCAGGTGGAATGAAAACTATCAAAAGGCGTTTGAAAAAATAAAATAATATTTGCAGGAACCTCCGATACTCATACCGCCAGTTCCAGGAAGACATTTGATTATGTATCTTACGGTTCTTGAGAATTCGATGGGGTGTGTGCTCGGTCAACACGACGAGACAGGTAGGAAAGAGCATACCATCTACTACCTTAGTAAAAAGTTCACTGATTGTGAGTCAAGGTACTCGATGCTAAAAAAGACATGTTGTGCACCCGCTTGGGCAGCTAAGCATTTGAGGCAGTATATGTTAAATCAAAAAACCCTGTTGATTTCGAAGATGTATCCGATTAAGTATGTGTTTGAGAAATAAGCACTTTCTGGGAGAATAGCTCGTTGGCAGATGGTTTTGACAGAATACGACATTCGGTATGTTTCCCAGAAGGCCATTAAGGGAAGTGTTCTGTCAGAATATCTTGCTCAACAACCGATCGAGGATTATCAACTGATGAGGTTTGAATTTCTGGATGAGCATATCATGTTTTTGAAGATGAAAGACTGTGATGAGCCTTTTCCTGACGAAGGACCTGAAATTGGATCTCAGTGGAGTTTAATTTTTGATGGGGCTATTAATTCATATGGTAACGGAATCGGGGCAATCATTACCACTCCAAGGGGTTCTCATATACCCTTCACTGCCCGATTAACATTCATATGTATTATAGCCTAAATTTTACCCCTTAGATGTCATAACATCTTGCACTTGCATTTAGATTTCAATCATCTATGAATTGTTAACTAACCACCATATCTTGCTAGTTTGTTTTTTTATGTGAAAGCTAGGGTTTGCACAAGAAGGAGGACAAGGTCATTAAACCAAGTTCTCACATGTTTCAAAGTCTCCTAAGACACTCATTGGTTCCATACATCCATCACCAGTGTTCACTAGGTGATTGGGTTTGTTAGTTTGAAGTCATATGTTCAAGAAAGCCAACTGAGGCTCCAAAGTTCAACCACTTGGTCTTAAAATCTAATCATGAGGTTCTCAAATCATATTTCATGATCTCATGCGTTTGGATCAAGATAAATCAAGAAGAGACCATCAGATCTAGAGTTATGGAATTAGGGTTTTAACCTGAAGAATCACAAGGGACCTTGGTATGATCAGTCCATGACTTGATTGGTTCATCAACCAATTAGCTCACATACATCCAAGAGATATTATTCAACAAGAAATCAATAGTGTTAGACTCCCATCACAAGGGCAATGAACCTCAAAGTTCATCTGGCCCCAGATTAGGGTTTTCTTCTGGAGAAAGTCGACTGTGCTCTAATTCATGGTCAAAGCAAGATCCCAAACCATGGGACATGATCCATTGTATTCATATATATCTTTGGAACTCATCTAAGGTATTGGAGAAGTTCAAAGTTACAAATTCATCGAGGATCGTACTGTGGAATTCATCTGACCTAATTTTCACCTGACAAAGTCAACTCTTTGACTTTTGAAATCTTGACCCAAGATGAAGCATTCAAGCTATATTCCATCAAGACATGTTTAATTATTGAGTTAGAGCATGAGAACTCACCATTTGGAAGGTTTCTTGCAAAAAGGACAAGGTTTGATTCTTAAATATTTCTAAGTGTGGAAGAATTCACTCCTTGTGCAAAATTGGAAAAGTCATAACTTTCAAACCACACATTAAATTTTTGTGACTCAAAGCTCAAATTGAAGCTCTCATCATGAAATTCAAAACATATTAGAGGTTCCTTCTTCAAATAAGGTTTGGTTTTTAAGTTAGGAGGCTTGGAAGTTCAAGGCCATTAAAGACTAAGTGAATTTTAACTACTTTTTGCCCTAATTTTCAGCCAGCTTCAAGACAACTTTTCACTAAGATCCTTTGAAATTTTGGAACATTCTTGAACATGAAAGTTGTAGAGAACATTTAGGGCTTTCCAAAAAGTACTAGAACTCCCAAATCCATTGAGTGAGCTGAGAGATTCGAAGAAGGAAAGTTTGGTGTCCATTTCTTGAATTTCAAGGTACCAACATGTGCATGATTATGCAAACCTCTCCTAATCACCAAAGTTCTCAAGTTTCTGAAGTTTAAAGGCGAGATTAGGGTGTTTAAGACCTCTGCCACAGAAAATACAAGTTGCAACATTAAAATGTATTAGTTTATGTCAAGTGGATGCAAGTTGAGGTAAGGAGAGAGAAACTTTTCCAAGAGCATGGTCATTCTAATTTTCTAGCAGCTTGGAGCCTTGTTCCAAATCAAATAAGCACACATCAACAGTGTAAACCCTATTGCTGACCATTTTCTAGAGTGTGGGAAGGTTCATGACTCAACAAGCCAGCTTGTACGAAGGAAGTTGCAAGAGAGGGTGTTTTCGGAAATTTGTAAAATCTGTCCATACCTCAAGTCCTTCACTTCTCCTATAAATAGAGGATCAATACTCGTTGCAAAACACACCAGAATCACCTATAAAGAAAGGATGATACTCTCTGAAACCTCTCACTCACTCATTCTTGCAAATTTGCAAGAACCTTGCTCCAGGTTATTTTGCTCGTGCATTTCACAAACCTACTCCACAAACCACCTATATACATCCATTAGAACTCATTCCAACACCTGGAAAAGTTCTATAACTCCTCAAACCTCATCTACCATTTTCAACCTCCATTGTTGAAAGAAGGATCGGGTTCCATTTTAAAGGTATTTTCCAAAGCTGTTGGCCATCTGCATTTCCTCTCCTAGCATCAACAAAGCAAGGAAGGCCATTATTTCTATTCTATAAGCACCATAGAAGAAGCCTTGGACTTTCTCCAAGAGGTAAGATTCTTTCTCCCTTGAAACTCAGTTTTCATGCATTGTCTTATTCTCATTTGATTGGCAAAATGTAGTATGTTTGGTGTTTTGTGTTTCTGAATGATTGCTTGTTCTGTTTGGCTTAAATATTTCATGTTATATCATGCTGAAACTTTTTGATGTTGCATTGTTGTGTGATGTTTTGTGTATCATGTGGTTGCTTTTAGTTGAAACTATTGTGATATTCTTGTTCCTCGTGAAAAATACTCCAACTTTGATCTTTACTTCATGAGAAATGGTGGGGAAATGAGTAAGATAGAGGAAGAGGGAGTTCTGGTCATTATTGTTGTTGCTAGGGCACGGGTGAGAGGGAGAGAACGAAGAAGATGATGGTGATATGGCACCCAGTCAGCCCAACGTGGCGCTGAGGTGGCCATTTTGGTTGGTTTTTAAAATAAAAACAAATGAAAACGTATAATGTTTGGATGTAATAGCCACCCCAGTGGTAGAAACGTTGCCATGCCCTTCCCTTTCGCCTGCCTTGCCTGGGTTCGATCTTGCAGATCAACCCTTTTACATTTTTCTGATTTTTCGCTTGCCTTGTTATATTATTGTGTGCTAGCATCACTTGTTCACACTGTGCACATAGCACAGATGGTGGATGTTTTGTGGCTAAGTCTCCAAGGGCGTGGGTTCAACACCCACATGAGACACTTCCTTTCTTTTTTTAGCACTTGTTTCTTTTTAAATTTTATGGTTTGTTATTTTGATTTCAATTGATCATAACTCACTCATCTTTTATCCTTTTTGACCCATTCTTATTGTAAAATGTTCATTATGATGTCTATTTTAGTTTTGTAAAAAGAAATTGTCAAAAATAGTTATTTTTGAGGCATTTGTGCATGTTTAAAGTGAAGGATCTTTTTAGGGTTTTCAGGAAAACTTCTTTGTTCTTTTAATTCTTTTGCCATGTTTCCTTGGTTTGTCTTGATTGTTTAAAACCAAATGCAAGTTGTTTGACCTCTGTATGATGTTATAGCATTATATGTTGTTGATTCACTTTGTTACCATGATGTTTAAGTGTGTTGTTTGCATATGAATGTCTTTGCAAGATGCCTTACTCATACTATGAGATCTTGTTAGATCACTTGCCTCTTTTACATTGAAACTGTTTGACCAAACATATGCACATGTATGTCTTGAATCTTTGATACCATGTTTGAGTTGTTCTCAAGTGTTTATATTTCTTGTATTGTAATCTTTGAATACATGAACCTTATGATGTAGTCACCCTCTCAAAATGCTTGTCTAAACTCCAATGCTCTTGTATGGTTGCTACCTACTTGCCCACATGTTCAAACTTGTTCACATGATACCTTTGATACATGTTTGTTTATGTTTACATGATTGTTGTTACACATGTATGCTTATGAGCTTGTTGTTTGTTACCTCCTCCTTGTTGAACTTTATCCATGTTTGAATGTATACCATGAGAACTTAGTTTAGTGTTTGCTTATATGTTGTAACATCTTTTCATATATTCTTTGGTTGTCACCATAATATGTCCATCCCCATGTAAAGATTTTGGTTGTTACCTTAAAATATTTTGAAATAGACCTTGATCTTGAGTGTTGTTACATTCATATGCTTTGCTTTGGTTTTTTACCATGCTCATGTTTTCATCTTGTTTCATATGTTTGTTATCTTGAACTTTGTTAAGTTATCCCCCAAGTGAGGCTAGCTCTTTAGCTCTCCTTCTTAACCCTCTTTGTTCCGCTCCTTCCAAAAGGAAAGAATCTCTATTGACCTCAAAGTCATAGATATCTCATTTATCATCTTGGCCTCATTAGAGCCATCTTCCCCTCTTGTGAGCACTATCATCATAGTTGCTCATTTCCCTCTTTGGCCTCATTAGAGCCACTTACCCCTTGACTTAGGTTTCACCTAGAGTTCTTCAACTCTATGTGATCATCATCATTATGATGTTCCTTTCTCCTTTGGCCTTATTAGAGCCATTCACTTCACAACTTAGAATTAAGTTAGAGTTCTTAAACTCTATGTGATTCTCATCATCATGAGTATTCACTTCCCCTTTATAACTTAGACTTAGAGAGTTCTTTAACTCTATATGAGTATCATACTCATTCCCCTTGGAACTTTAGCCATAGTCAATGGTTCCTCACCTTTAGATAGGTGAACTACGGTTGCTCTGATTCTATAGTCAGGATACGTAGGCACAAGATGCAACGTCTTGGCAAGCATACTTAGTATATACCCCTAGGTCTTTACCTTTAGTACCTTGGTCTTTACCATAGGTCTTCATCCTTGCCCTTAGGTCTTTACCTTTACCCTTAGCATATTTCCTTAGCAAGCAAACATAACATAACACAAATAAAAACAAGAGATTCCTGTAGAGTACTACAGATACTTAGGGTGATAATACCTTCCCTTAGTATAACAAACCCCCGAACCCCCGATCTCTTAGATGTGTCTTCACATAGTGCATTAGGGTTTTTTTCGATCTTTACCTTTTCCTTTAGATAAATCAAAGCTCGGTGGTGAAATTTAAAGATGTGTGATTCAAGTTAATTAATAGCTTGATATTCGATTCTCACTGCAACAGAAATGGCGACTTCACTGGGGAAGTGCATAGAGGGTTAAGCCTATTTTGTCTGTATTTGTATTATATATGTTTTCTTGATTTATATATATCTATATATTTGCTTGAGTTCTTCTGTTTGGCAGGGTGCTACTTTTGAGTGGTGAGATAAGTCCTAACCCAGACTTGAGATACACATATGATGGGATTGTGGTGTAATCAATAGTCGACTGTTGGGAGTAGTCCTAATAAGTTTGACATATGATGACCACACTCAGTTGAGGCCCCTTTGGGATTATTGATGTCCGATGTGAGTAGTCGTATTGATGTCACTCTTTCTGACCTGGGAGTCCGTGAGACAGAGGACTATAGTTACCTTTACCCCACTTGGCCTTTTTAGGACGTAGTGCGATGACTATGAGGGAGTAGTCCCAAATAGTTGATACGAGATACTACACTCAGACGAGTTTATCTTGAGAATATTATTAACCCGCGTGAGTAGTCACGTAGGCTGATAATATCTGAAAGATTTATCTATGACTCTGAGAACTTTTAGAACCCTGTTCTACAGTTAATGAACCATGGTACACACTTGTTGGGATGGGTAGACCATGGCTCCATGCATGAGACCCCTAAACCTAGGACTTGTGTGCTGTTGATTGTGTGTGCATATGTTTGTGTTTGTGCTTATGTATTTTGTGCATTATATACATCTCATTGCATCCATTTTTGGTTTTAAGGAACTCAGTTATCTTTTCCTTTTGTAAATCAGAGGTATCATGGATATTGAGAAAAGAAACACTAAGAAGTACAATTTCAAGAAGCCCAATTTGGTAGAGCTAAAGAAGCTAGCAACCTTGGTATCTTGCCCTGAAGACTTCAGAAAGCGTTATGGAAGATTGATTGGTATTCTCAGAACCAAGATGGAAGATGGTGTTCTCGACATGTTGGTGCAGTTTTATGGCCCTCTTTACCATTGTTTCACTTTTCCCGACTACAAACTTGTTACGACATTAGAGGAGTATTCTTATTGGTTTGGTTTGCCTGTGAAAGAACAAGAGCCTTTCAGTGGTCAAGAGAAGATTCCTTCACCAAAGGAAATTGCTGATTCTATCCACTTAGAAATGTCTGAAGTCAAGCCTCACCTCACCACCAAGAATGGGATCAAGGGTCTACCTTCCAAGTTCTTGTTTGATAAAGCCTTATACCTAGCTAAAATGAATAGTATGAGTACCTTTGAAGCAATCTTTGCACTCCTTGTCTATGGTTTAGTCTTGTTTGCTAATATTGATGAGTTTGTTGATATCAATGTCATTCGGATCTTCTAAAGTGGAAATCCTGTACTTACACTGCTTGGTGATACTTATCACTCAATCCACCATAGGACTCTCCAAGGAAAGGGTACCATCTCATGTTGTGCACCTTTGCTCTACAAGTGGGTTATTACTTATTTGCCTCGAACATCGCGCTTCAACGATAATCCAGACAAGCTTCGTTGGTCTCAGAGAATCATATCTCTTACCCATATTAATATCTTTTGGTACGATCCAGCTTACGACAAGGGAGTCATCATTGATAGTTGTGGCCCGTTCCCCAATGTACCACTTCTTGGTGTCAGAGGTGGGATTAGCTACAACCCTATTCTTGCTAGACGTCAGTTTGGATTTCCTATGGAAGAAAAGCCTAAGAGCATCCTTTTGACTGGTTTCTTTTATCTTAATGAGGAAGCCAGTGCAGAAACCAAGAGCAGTGTTTTGCATGCTTGGGGAAAACTCCACAAAAGAACCAAGAATGACTTGGGAAAAAGAAACTGTGTGGCCTTGGAACCTTTCCTTCGTTGGGTTCGATCTCGAGCTCGTGATCTTAAGATGCCATATCTCCCCGAGAGACCTCCACAGCCTACTGTTGTATCTCCCTCTATCATTCCTATTGAGCGCATTGAGGAGTATCAAGAAAAATCTAGCAAGGATGAAACTTGAGAGAGACACGTGGGAAGGAAAATACCACGCCATTTATGTTGAACAAGTGGAGATGAAGAAACATATGAAAGAGAAAGATGAGTTGATTGAATGGGTTGAGAGACGTGTAATTGACAGACCTGTGGCGCCAGAGAGTTTATTTTTCTCTAGCCTGCAACCCACTCCTAGCATTCATGAGTATTCAAGTATCCCTCCGACATCTGGCGCATGGAAAGGGATTGTTGACAAGTTGATCTTGGAGAATAACAAGCTGAAGAGACAGAAGAGGAGGCGTGAAGTGGAGCATCCCTAGATAGGATTAATTTTTAGGCCTAGCTGTTGCTTTTTATCTCTTTGTATTTTGAGCTTCTTGAATGTACTTTGAAAGTTGTAACTTTTCTCAATATTTAATGAAATGAAGCTTATTTTGAAATTGTCTCTTGAGTTCCTTAAAACCAATTGCATACACAATATGTCTTGCTTTTTTTGTTAAACCTATCTAGGAACTAATTGTGTTTTGCAGACTTTGTAGAGAGGGATTTTGGAAGGAAAGGAACTTGGTCGTACACCTTCATGGTTCCCGATGTTGAGCAGCTGAAGGAACTGGGAAGATTGATTGAAGATCCAGTGGCTTTCTCATTGAAGTATGGAAGAATTCTCCCGCTGTTATGGCTCCAAAGGGCTGAAGGACTGCTAGAGACTTTGGTTCAACTTTACCATCCCCTTGATCACTGCTTTGTGTTTCCAGATTACTAATTGACACCAACCTCGGAAGAATACTCCGCTTTGATGGGTCTCCCTGTCAATGATTCTCCTCCATTCTCTGGATTGGAAGACGAGCTCAGTGTGAAGGACATTGCCAAAGGAACAAGGCTTAGGCTGTCTGACATTCAGGCCCACATGACTGTCAAGGGGGGCTTGCTGGATTACTCGCTCAGTTCTTGTTCGAGAAAGCCCGTTACTTTGCTGATAGGAAGAATACTGTTTTCTTTGAGTCCACTTTCGCTTTGCTTGCTTATGGGCTATTTTTGTTTCCCAACGCTAAAGACTTTGTCGACGTCAATGCTATTCAGATCTTCATACTCAGGAATCCAGTTCCTACTCTGTTGGCTGATCCTTATCATGTTATTCACTCAACGTACATGCGAGATGGAGGACAAATTATCTGTTGTGTTGCTCTCCTATATAGGTGATTTATTTCGCACCTACCAAGGACCACAACCTTTTGGGATGTGGAGGACTGTACTATTTGGTCCAAGAAGCTAATGGAGCTTACTCATGCTGACATCAAGTGGTATGACCCAATCTATGGAGGGATTCTCATGATTCACAGCTGTGGGGATTTCCCTAATGTACCTCTTATGGGCAGAAGAGGATGCATCAACTATAATCCCGTTCTCGCTCGCCGACAGTTTGGTCACCCAATGGAGGAGATACCTAATCTTGGCAATCTGCAGAGGCTTTTCCTTGAAGAAGGAGAGAATTCTGAGTTCATGCTCAAAGTTGCACGCGCCTGGCATTGCATAAACAGACAAAGATGGACTGCGATGGGGAATCCCGACTGTACCGTCACCAAGGCTTGTTTAGAATGGTCCCGTGAGAAAGCTCTTGTGATGAGGATGCCTTATCCATTTCATAAGTCTCCTACAACTGAAGAGCTAAAGCTGAAGAAAGCGATGGAAGAGTTGACCCTTAATAAAGTGAAGATGCAAGAGCAAATCAACAAACTCATGAGGGAGCTCAATGGAGGGGAAGGACCGTCTGCCCGTGGATTTGATCTCTAGTTTCCTTTTATGTTGTATTTTCTATTTTACCTATGTAATGAACTTTGAAGGTGTACTACCTATGTTGTGATATTTGCCAATTTGCTAATGAAAGAGTTTGTTTTGAGAAATATCCTTTTATCTACAAATATTTGCAAACTTTTAGTTCCTTGATAGCTTTGCTTACATTTTTCATTTGCATTTTGCATCATTTCATGTCATAACATGTGTTTCTCATGTCGTGTCTCATTCCATGGTCTTCTCTTCAGAACCGTCACGCTGAATCTTCGGCGCCGATACAACACACGAGCCCAAGCTCGCCAGAGAATGTCTGGACATGACTTTGAGAGGGACATAGTCAACAACGAGTTGAATGATCTATGATGAAGTATGGGGCAGATTGTGGAAGTTTTACAGGTTATTAGAGCAAAGATGGATACTCAGACCACCGTGGTCTCTGAAATTGTCACTCCAGCCGTGGAGCCTGCTACTAATGTCAACACTGATCTCTTGCCACCATTTGGGTTGCCTCGAGATTTTGTACCACCACCAATTACCGTGACTACTCAATAAGCTATTCCTATGGGTAATGAGAATCCTCAAGTTATCTCAACTTTTGCTCCATCAGTGGTGCATACTCAAGTACATCTTGTTTTTCACAACCCACAACCAGTTTATGACTACCCCGAAATGTCTGAGGAGGGGGACGAACGACATGAAAGATTGAAGGATGGTGTTGAGACTATACAGAGAAAAATGAGGGCGATGGAAGGAAGCAATATCTTTAGTACTGACGCTAGAGATATGTGTTTGGTTTCTGGCTTAGTGATTCCTCCAAAGTTTAAAATGCCAAGTTTTGACCTGTACTCAGGTGCGACCTGCCCAAAGTTGCACTTGATCATGTATTACCGAAGAATGGATGCGTATATGGACAACGAAAAACTAATGATCCATTATTTCCAGGATAGTTTGAAGAGAGCTTCTGCAAAATGGTACATGAGCTTGGACCGATCTAGAATCCACGATTTTCAAGACTTGTCTGATGCTTTTGTGAAGCATTATAAGTACAATATGGATTTGGCCCCTGACCGAAGGCAACTTTTGAGTATGTCCCAAAACAATTCTGAATCTTTCAAAGAATATGCTCAACGATGGAGGGAGACAGCTTCCCAAGTAGAACCTCCATTATCTGAAAAGGAACTGGCTGACTAGTTCGTGAACACCGTGAAACCAGAATTTTATGAAAGAATGATTAGCAGTGTCAGCGGCAACTTCTCTAATATTGTTGTCGTGGGTGTAAAGGTAGAAGCTGGTTTGAAAAGTGGGAAGGTAATAAGCTCTTCGAACAATTCAAGCAACACTAATTTCAAGAAACCTCCAAGCAACTTTCATAAGAAGAAGGAAGGGGAAACCAATGTCGTTATGACAGGTAGGAAAAAGAATCCAGTTTGGAGACAACCGGTTTATCAACATCAGTCAAATCCAAATTTTCACCAACAACCAATCTATCCAATGCAGTTTGCCCCACAATATTATGTGGCCGCTGTAACACCAACTTTTAATCATCATTCCGTGCAGCAGGCGCCGGTATTCCAACAACAATCCAGTTATTAGCAAGCACCTAGTGCTCCAACTTTTCAACAACAACCACAACAACAGAGGCCACAAGCTTCTCCATCAAATGCTCCCTACAGAAGACATGGGGTCAAACCTTTATTCCCACCCATTCCAATGACTTACACAGAACTTTATCCCTCTTTGGTTCAACAAGGTTCAATTGTCACTAGATCTATGGGCCCACCTTTAGAAAAAGCCATACAATTCCACAATCCTAATGTCAACTGTACATTTCACCAAGGCGCTGCCGGTCATGACCTAGAAGGTTGCCTTGCAATGAAATATGTTGTGAAGAGTTTGATGGAGAAGAAAGTTTTGTCCTTTGCAGATAATCCGTCCAATGTAAAGAGCAACCCATTGCCTACCCATGGGTCTATAAATGCTATCGAAGATGAGAAGGACGAAGTATTGATAATGGATGCATCGAAGATTAAAACTCCTATCAGGATTTTCCATTCCAAACTGTTTGAAGCTGGGTTAGTCAAAGTTAACCATGACAACTATGAAGAGTGTGATGCTAGTATCAAAGGATGCCAGTTGGTTCAAAATAATATTCAGAGTTTAATTGATGAAGGTTTCCTACAAGTATTCAGTAAGATAAAGAAATAAGAAGTTGCGGAGATTGAGCCTCTATTTAACTTGCCTGAGTCAAAAGAGAAAGTGCCCGTTTTTAATTTCCCAAGGTCTGGTTTTGTGGTCCCCATCTCAATAAACCAAGGCCGGTTTTGAGTACATCAGAACCTGTTGTTGCTTCCCCTGCTAATCAGCCAAGACCGAGAACTATCCGACAACCTGTTCCGTTCCGTTTCAGAAATTCCAAAGTTGTGCCATGGAGGTATGAAGATACTATGGTTAACAAAAGATATGAAGAGGTGGTTCCACAGAAAGAGGTGGGAACCACTAGTGAAGAAGTAACAAATATTGTTGGGACTGGGAAGATAACCCAAAATGGTCGAGTTTATACTCCTGTCTTCAAAGGGACTGTGCCTAAAGAGACTGTTGCTCCTGTTAAGGATAAAGAAAAAGAAGTGGTTACTAATGAAGAGGATGATGAGTTTTTGAGAATCATAAAGAGAAGTGGCTATAGGGTGGTGGATCAGATGCACTAAACTCCATCCAAAATCTCAATATTATATCTATTGTTGAACTCGCCTACTCATCGTGCTGCCTTACAAAAAATACTGGTTCAAGCCCATGTTGCTCGAGATATCACTGTCGGGCAGTTTGACAGCATCATTGCTAATATCACAGCTTGCAATACTCTCAGCTTCAGCAACGAAGAATTGCCTAAGGGAGGTCGAGAGCACAACCTTGCTTTGCATGTATCAGTGAAATGCCAAGAAGACACTTTGGAAAGAGTTCTTGTGGACACAGGCTCCTCTTTGAACGTATTACCAAAAAGAACCCTTGAAAAGTTGGCTTACAAGGGAGCTGAAATGAAGCCTACCTCTCTAATTGTCAAAGCTTTTGATGGCTTAAGAAGGTCTGTGATGGGGGAGATTGAGTTACCAATCTTGATTGGCCCAGATGTTTTCAATATCCTTTTTCAAGTGTTAGATATTAATCATGCATACAGTTGCCTACTTGGGAGGCCTTGGATCCATGGAGCGGGTGCTGTAACTTCAATCTTGCATCAAAAGATGAAATTTGTGGTTGGTGAAAAGCTGGTGATCATACACGGTGAAGAAGATATGATGGTCAGTAACTTTTCCTCTTTCCGCTACATTGAGGCTGATGAAGATGCTTTGGAAACTTCTTTCTAAGCTCTTGAGATAGCCAATGCTGTTATGCTAGACATTTAAGAGCCGGTGGTCCCAAGTATTCCATCTTTTGCTTCCTTCAAGAATATGCAATCTGCCCTGAAAGAAGGTGTCCCTGAAGGTTGGGGAAAGGTCATTGAGATTTAAGAGAGGAAGAAATACCAAGGGTTGGGTTATAAACCAACTCGTGGCCATGCAGCTGCTTCAACAACATGACCAAGGACTATCTAGGAAATGTTTATCAGCAAAGGACATTAAGTCAACGCCGTGATTGGGGCAGAAGAAGACGAAGACATCAGTCATCTAGTTTTTCAGTGTGACGTCGTACTAGACAATTAGGAAGCTATTAAGATTCCTGTTTTGTTCCCTGAGCCAGAGTAATATGTTTGTTTTCATTTCCATAGCCGTTCCCAAGGCTATTGGACTATTTTGTATGGGCCACCGCTTGCAAATTTTTATTAATCAATGAAGTTGATGTTTTGTTAAAACTCTTTTGTCTTTATTTACTGTTTTTGCTCTTAAGGAAAAATGGCAATCTTTTCAAAACTACCAAAACATTTTCTTTTTGCATTCAATTTTGTGCATTTTAATAAAATAAGTCCCTTCATCATGTAGAGTAATCACCAAACCTGTTGTGTTCAATGACCCTACTTTCACTATTGACTTTGATTCACCCATTTATCAAGCTGAGGATGAGGAAGAGGAAGATTATGAAGTCCCAGATGAGTTGGCAAAAATGTGTGAGTACGAGTACATGGCTCTTCATCCGCATGAGAAAGAAGTTGACACCATTAATCTTGGTACCGATGAAGACAAAAAGGAAGCCAAGATTGGGGCAATGCTTGGGGCAGAAGTCAGACAACGGTTGGTGAAGCTTCTGGAAGAGTATGTGGATGTGTTTGTATGGTCTTATCAGGACATGCCTGGTTTGGATACATATATTGTAGTTCATAAACTACCACTCAAGCCTGGATGCCTGCCAGTGAAATAGAAACTCATAAGAAGTAGACCCAACATGGCTCTCAAGATTAGAGATGAGGTCAAACGACAACTTGATGCAGGATTTCTAGCGATCTCAAAGTACCCCAAATGGGTGACCAACATTGTGCCTGTGATGAAGAAGAATGGTAAGGTGCGAATGTGTGTGGATTATAGGGACCTCAACAAAGCAAGTCCAAAGGAAGATTTCCCTCTGCCACATATCGACACTCTTGTGGATAATACAGTCAGTTTTGCAGTTTTTTCCTTTATGGACGGTTTCTCCGGTTACAACCAGATCAGAATGAACCCTGGTGACATAGACAAGACTACGTTCATTACTTCTTGGGGAAGCTATTGCTACAAATTCATGCCCTTTGGTTTGAAAAACGCAGGGGCAACCTATCAGAGAGCTATGGTGACTCTTTTCCACGACATGATACATAAGGAAATAGAGGTGTATGTTGATGATATGATTGCTAAATCCCAGAGTGAGGAGGACAATTTGGATCACCTTCTGAAACTGTTCAAAAGACTCTAGAAATATCAATTGAGGTTGAATCCTGCCAAGTGTACCTTCGGTGTCAGATCAGGAAATTTACTCGGTTTTATTGTTAGTCAACGAGGAATTGAGTTAAACCCAGACAAAGTGCGAGTTATTCAAGAAATTCCAGCTCTGTAGACTGAGACTCAAGTAAGAGGTTTTCTTGGACGTTTGAATTATATCTCAAGGTTTATCTCCAACATGACTCCCACTTGTGAACCGATCTTCAAGTTGCTTCGCAAAGACCAAACTGTAAAGTGGAATTTCAACTGTCAGCAGACCTTTGACAAACTCAAGAGTTACTTGCAAGAACCACTGATCTTGGTCCCACCTGTGCCAGGGAGACCCCTCTTCATGTATATGACTGTATTGGAAGGATCAATGGGCTGTGTTTTGGGCTAACATGATGAATCTGGGCGCAAAGAGCATGCCATTTATTACTTGAGTAAAAATTTTACCGATTGCGAAAGCCATTACTCACTTCTAGAGAAGACCTGTTGTGCTTTAGCATGGGCCGCTAGACGTTTGAGGCAGTACATGATATGTCATACTACTTTAATAATCTCAAAAATGGATCCTATAAAGTATATCTTTGAAAAGCCTGCTCAAACAGGAAGACTTGCCCGTTGGCACATGCTCTTGTCAGAGTATGATATTCAGTACGTCACTCAGAAGTCCATCAAGGGAAGTGTCTTAGCAGATTACCTCGCAGATCAACTTGTGGAAGACTATGAGCCCCTAAAATTTGATTTCCCAAATGAAGACATTATGGTTGTGAAAGATTGTGAAGAGCCAGGCCCTGATGAAGGTCCTGAACTTGGTTCTCGTTGGAAAATGATGTTTGATGGTTCTTCTAACTACAGTGGACATGATGTAGGTGTTGTATTGATAAACCCTGATGGTGGTTATACCCCGTTTACGGCCATACTCTATTTCGAATGCACAAACAACGGTGCTGAATATGAAGCATGCATTCTAGGGTTGGAAGCGAACATTGATCTCAGAATCAAGATTTTGGAAGTCACCGGAGATTCTGCTTAGGTTATCTATCAAGTCAAAGGTGAATGGGAGACTAGAGACGAGAAGTTGGTCCCTTACCGTGCTTATATTGTGGAGATGATCCAATACTTTGATGAGATCACTTTCCATCATGTTCCACGATCAGAAAACCACATAGCTGATGCTCTAGCCATGTTGGCTTCAATGTGGAAGATTAATTTTGTTAATGAAGTGCCACTCATCAGTATCGAGTGCAAGACTGAACCCGCCTACTGCCAACTGGTTGAAGAAGAGGAGGATGGGAAACCATGGTTTCACGACATCATAAACTACCTGAATAACCAAGAGTATCCCATCAATGCTTCCATTCTCGACAAGAAAACTTTGAGAAGGTTATCATCCAAGTTTTTCCTCAGCAATGATGTACTCTACAAAAGAAATCATGACATGGTCTTGCTAAGATGTGTTGATCAACGAGAAGTAGACCTGTTGATTCATGATATTCACGAAGGAACCTTTGGTACTCACGCCAATGGGCATGCCATGGTTAAGAAGATCTTGAGGGCTGAGTATTATTGGCTGACTATGGAAACCGACTGTATCCAATACGCCAGAAAATGTCATAAATGCCATATCTACGCTGACAAGGTGCATGTGCCTCCAACATTATTGAATGTTTTGTCATCACCTTGGCCGTTCTCTATGTGGGGCATTGATATGATTGGGGCTATTGAGCCGAAAGCTTCCAACGGTCATCGATTCATCTTAGTGGCCATTGACTATTTCACAAAATGGGTTGAAGATGCCTCCTACACCAATGTGACCAAGCAAGTGGTTGCTTGTTTTATCAAGAATCAGATCATTTGTCGCTATTGAATTCTAAACAGGATCATAACGGACAATGGAACCAATTTGAACAACAAAACAATGAAGGAATTGTGTGACAATTTCAAGATTGAACACCATAATTCTTCACCTTATCATCCAAAGATGAATGGAGCTGTCGAAGCTGCCAATAAAAACTTTAAAAATATCCTGCAGAAAATGGTCAAGACTTATAAGGATTAGCATGAGATGTTACCATTTTCTTTGTATGGATACAGAACTTCGGTTCGTACTTCGACAGGGGCAACTCCCTTTTCGCTAGTGTATGGGATGGTCGCAGTGCTCCCCATTGAAGTGGAGATACCGTTTTTGAGAATTCTGATGGAAACTAAGCTTGATGAGGCAGAGTGGGTCCAAGAAAGATATGATCAGCTGAACCTCATTGATGAGAAACGACTGACTGCGATGTGTCATGGTCACTAGTATTAGAAAAGGATAAAGAGAGCATTTGATAAGAAGGTCCGTGTTCGTGAATTCCGTGAAGGAGAGCTCATGCTCAGAAAGATCTTGCCATCTCAAAGGGATGTACACGGAAAATGGGCGCCCAACTATGAAGGCCCATTTGTCGTGAAAACAGTGTTCTCAGGAGGTTCCCTAATTCTTACAACAATTGATGGTGAACAACTCTCACACCCTATGAATGCTGACTCAGTAAGAAAATATTACGAATAAAAACCCGCTAAGTCAAAAACCAAAAATGGCGACTTAGGCAAAAAAGGGTATCCCGGTGGGTCATAACCTATGAAGGAGACTCAGGCAAAAGTTAGGGATTAAATAAAAAGAAGAGAGCTCGCTAGGTTGAAAACCAGAAAGGGTGGCCTAGGAAAAAATGAGCGTCCCGGTGGACTGAAAACCCGAAAGGGCGGTCCAGGCAAAAGTTAGGGGCAAAAGGTATTTCACTGAGTCAGAAAGGGTTGTCACCCATACTAAGAAGTTCAAGCTTCATCGCTCTCATCAGCAGCAAGGTTTTGAAGGACTCTAAGTCATTAGGGATAGTAGTGGTCATTGAATACGATGTAACCCTTTTCCTATTGCCATTTTTCTAATTGTAATATTCCATGGAACTTTGCCTTTGGCAAGTTATCATTATAATGAAATCAGATTTTGGACCATTCTTTGTTTGATATTTTCTCTACTCTTTTCTTGTTATGCGAAACTTCACTTTTTTATTAATAATGGTCTTGAAAGCAGAAAAGTTTGAAATAAAGACAAATCTTTTGAGAAAACACAATGAAAACATAATCTACTGTGGTTCTCGGGATGATTTAATGAAATCACTTGCCTTCCCTAGTGACTCTTGTTGTGACGAAAGCACTGTTAAACCATCTGGTGTATGTCTCCCTAGTGATACAAGTTCAATCGACAATGTTTCCTGGATCAGACACTTCGGTAATGACTAACAACCGTGACCCAAAGGAGTTCTCCCCATCATTTTCAGCAGATGTATGTTGAAAGTGGAAAGAATTGCTTTCTCCAGTGATAGAAGATTGTTCCATTTTTTGTTTGATCCCCAGAATGGCTATTCTCTTCAGATTCAGTGTGACTCGTCGCAGTGGATGTTTTATCCAACTACCCTTTTCCCCAGTTTGTCGTCTCTCGTACGAGTCATTTCTTGCGTATCATTTGAGCATTCGCATCATACCATATCATCGTGCATGTTTGCATTTGGTGTGTTTCTTATGGGTCTTTACCTCCTTTACCCTTAACTTGCCCAGGTTACGTATCTTTTCGAGTCCACGGATTGTTATCCATTTCCTGCGTATGTCAAATTTGTTTATTATCCATATTCCCCAAGAAGTCTAGTCATCACTATACAACCTCGGTAATGTCCTATCTGATATTTAACCTCAGTCTCCAGGCCAGTCATTATTGGCATTTATTAAAGTCCATTGTTTACTGGTATGCTTTTTAATATTGATCATCATCGGTATCGTGAAGTCCGGTGTTTACTGGCAACGTCTGAAGACTCTGTTTCTTTGGTACCCAAAGTCCAGTCATTACTGGCAATTGTCTAAAATCCAATCTTAATTGGTCAGTCATAACGGTATACCCTTTGGGTCCTTAAATCCAATCTTAATTGGTCAGTTTTAACTGCACATCTCAAGTCCATTATTTACTGGCATTGTTTTAATATCGGTCTTCATCGATATCGTAAATTCCAGTGTTTACTGGCATGTTTTTTATCCAATCATAATTTGTGTCAAAGTCCAGTATTCACTGGCATGTCTCTTTATATCAAGTCGAGTATTTACTGGCATGTTTTAGTATCGGTCATTATCGGTATCGTAAAAGTCCAGTGTTTACTGGCATGTTATTTCCAAGTCCAATCATTATTGGCACTTTAATCTTGTTCCCGGTAGAGGTTTTGGTCATCACCAATATCCTCGTGAAAGTCCAGTATTCACTGGCATTTGTTGAAAGTCTGATCATTATCAGCATCCTAAGTCCAGTAATTACTGGCATGTTTTCTAAGTTCAATCATTATTGGCATCTCAGGTTGGTTATTACCAATTTCCTTTGAAAGTCCTTGTGATTATCATCATTTGGCGTACGCAGAGTTTGTGTTTGTCTCTATCTCTCCTGGTTTTTCTTAAAGATCCCGTTTGAACTCTTCAGTATAAGAAATTCCCAGGAAATTTGTTTTTGGGTGTCTTTATTTTATTTTAAATGATCCCCAATGGAGATCATGCTTTCTTTATGGTTTTATCCCTAGTAAAGAGCGTGACTTCCCCTTTGTGGTCCCCGATGTCGTCCGGTCATATTTGAACTCGTCGTCCATCTCCCTGGATCTTTCCCCAGTGGAAATTCCCCCTCTAACTTTTATCTCTAGTGAGGATCTATGGGACTCCCCTTTTTATTTTCTATCCCCAGTGTCTTTTTAGTCACTCCCCGGTAAGTCTCTTTTGTTGGTTGTAACCTGCATCCCCACTAAGTCTTGTTGTGGATACTAGACCTTAGCTCTTCCCCAGTAAGGCTTTCCTGTGGATGTTGGCTCTTTGTCTTGGTTGTTTTGTTTTGTTTGCATTTTGCACCATTGTGGCATCATATCATGATACTAAAAGTTCATGGCATGTCAGCATTTGCATGTATGTTGCTTGTCCTTAGCGTATATATTCCATCTAAGGGGAAAATTTTTGGTTTACTATATTTAAATACCTTTTACCTTGATTTCCTGAGGATTATCATCTCTCGTGCCATCCGGCAAAGCTATTCAAATAGGGGCGACTATTATATCCCAAATTTTACCCCTTAGATGTCATAACATCTTGCACTTGCATTTAGATTTCAATCATTTATGCATTGTTAACTAACCACCATATCTTGCTAGTTTGCTCTTTTACGTGACAGCTAGGGTTTGCACAAGAAGGAGGTCAAGGTCATTAAACCAAGTTCTCACATGTTTCAAAGTCTCCTAAGACACTCCTTGGTTCCATACATCCATCACCAGTGTTCACTAGGTGATAGAGTTTGTTAGTTTGAAGTCATCTGTTCAAGAAAGCCAACTGAGGTTCCAAAGTTCAACCACTTGGTCTTAAAAGCTAATCATAAGGTTCTCAAATCATATTTCATGATCTCATATGTTTGGATCAAGAGAAATCAAGAAGAGACCATCAGATCAGGAGTTGTGGAATTAGGGTTTTAACCTGAAGAATCACAAGGGATGTTAAAACAGCGGTTTGTTAGGTTACATATGCGATATGGAAGTGGGGCTTTTTTCTTCTTTCTTTGTTTATAACGGAACACCGAGAATGTTTATGGGTAGGGGTTTAGGACTGATACTTTTTAATTGATGTGGGTATGGGATTGTGGGTTTTTGTTGAGTATGCTCGCTAAGATTTTTCTTTCAATCTTATGCCTACATATTCCCGTTTACCGAAACAAGGAAATCAGAGCGATCGTAGTTCCTCATATTCTACTGGAGGAAATTGTGTTTTGGTGTCTTGTTCAAAGCCCAAGACGTGAAGCTAAAAACGATTTGTATCTTGTTCGAAGCCCAAGATGTGAAGCTGAAGGTGATTTGTATCTTGTTCGAAGCCCAAGATGTGAAGCTAAAGGGTTTTGACTTTAGAGAGAATTTGTCATCTCTAAAGGGGGATATTTGGTCTGTTTGTCACAACTGTTGGGTGACTGGTTATAAAGGAGAATTACTTTAACTGGGATATGTGAATCCAGCAATGCCATAATTTCCTTTATAGGGGATTTGACCTGAAGGAGAAGACTTTAACTCAGTTTAGAGCAATGCCATCTTTCCTTAGGAATTTCTCATGCTAAAAGAGGGACAGTGGCATGGATGTAAATAATCCAGAGGCTTGCCGCTTACAACAATTAGATGACAGGAGTTGTTGATGTTTGTATACTGTGAACGAGGCACAACTTTGATGCTAAAAGGTTGATTGACTCAACCGAGGTTTCCTTATACAAAGCCTAAGAGGAGGCTATCGACCCAACAAGAGGGTGATTTTTGTGTGTCTCGTACGAAGCCCGAGAGAGAGGCTAAAAGGGTTGACTCTACAGGAGAATCTTTTATATGTGTCTTGTACGAAGCCCAAGACGGAGGTTAAAGGTTGGACTTAATAAGAGAGTATTTTATACTCAACAAGAGAGTGTTTTGTATCTCGTACAAAGCCCGAGATGGAGGCTAAAGGTTGGACTCAACAAGAGAGTCTTTTATACTCAACAAGAGAGTCTTTTATACTCAACAAGAGAGTGTTTTTGTATCTCGTACGAAGCCCGAGATGGAGGCTAAAAGGGGTTGACTCAACAAGAGAGTCTTTTATACTCAACAAGAGAGTGTGAAAAGGTTAGCTCCGCTGGGGAGAATCATTGTACAAAGCCCAAGAGGAGGCTAGGGTGCTGGTGGCTGTTTCAGTTTAATGATAGGTCCAGTATGTTGGTTAAAAGAGAAAATTAGTTTTTATATGAGTATTGTTTGCACTCAGGGATTTGATTCGAGGATCAGGGTTATTTCCTGTTCTTTAAGGAAATGGGAAATCCAAAGGGTATTAAGACTGTCCGAGTCTACGGGTTTCATCTCCTAGTTTTTGAAAGGAGCTTGAGAATGTATTTGAGACTCAAGGGAATTAGACTATCCAAGTCTAGAGTTTCATCTTTTGTACTACGTTTAAGAAACAGCAGTAGCAAGATCTAGACTTTTTTAAAAATTGTTCTATTAAGATGACTAATTTTTATTCCTATACCTCTAGGAGGTTGTCGGGACAATTTGTACGAAGCCCAAGAGGAGGCTGGAAAACTTTTAAGAAGCCGAGGGACAATTTGTACGAAGCCCAAGAGGAGGCTATCATTCCCGGAGGAAGAAATCATTTATACGAAGCCTAAGAGGAGGTTGTGAATACTTCTAAGAAGCCGACGGGTCCTTGTACAACGCCCAAGAGGAGGCGAGGATGCTTTTAAGAAGCCTGCGGGTCCCCCAAACCCCGAGAAATTCAAGACAGGCTATTCACAGAGAATAGATCAAGCCAAGAAAGTTCAAGAATTTGGAAGAAACTCAAGAGATGCCATTCACGGAGAAAAGATCATCTCTGGGGAATAGAGTTTCTTTGACGATTTTTAAAGGTGACAGTCTGTGAAAGGGTTCACCGAGAATGCTGCTTTTCACGTCTCCATATTGTTTAACCCCAAGAGGAGGGAAGACTGTATCTGGTAATCCAATGGGGATCTAGTTTTGTCTACTTCTAAGAGTGATCAACGGGCTTAATGCTAGACGTAGTTGTCGGGGAAACTCTAAATATCTATACTAATATTACACAATTGATATGAGTTTATGAAAGAAGACTTACAGCGAAACAACCCCACAGTACAGTTATATACATATGAAAGCGGTAAATGAAAGCGGGTAAACACTTACTCGGTTGTAGAGCTTCCATGTTGTTTAGTTAGTTGTTCAACAAAGAAAGCTTTGATAACAATATTATATACAAAATCAAAGGAGAAAGTATTTTGAAAAGATGTTGGGGCTTATAGCTCAAGCAGAGGCCCAAGGTTTTATCAGTGATCGCACTGTGAGTTTGAATTTGTACAGGGACTTATACAAGTGACTGAGGCCCAAGAAAGGTTTTCTGTACAAAGGGATGGGTGTTACACTCTCTCAAGAGGCCCAATGAGTTTAAAAAGAATTGAGCTTATAACACGAGGGTAGGCCCAGATGTTTTTTGTTTTGAAATGACGATCGCCCGAAATAGAGGGACTTATACAATATCTGAGGCCCAAATTTGTTTTGGTTAAAAGGGGATTGGGTCTTACACTCTAATAGTGGCCCAAAAGGTTTTGAATGGGTCTTATATCTCGAAGAGAGGCCCAAGGTTTGTTTTCCAAAGGGAGATGATCGCGTCGAACTTTTTGAAATACAACGAGACTTATACCATAAGTGGGGCACAAAAATATTTGTGTATTTACAAAAGGGGTTGGGTCTTACACTCTATTAGAGGCCCAAAGTTTTTTTAAAAAAGAAGTATGGGCTTACTACTCGAGGGTAGGCCCAAAGTTATTTGTGTACCAAATGACGATCACGCCGAGGTTTGTTTGAAAATACCCGGAGGGACTTATACAATAAGTGAGGCCCACAATAGGTTATTTTACAAAAAGGCTTGGGTCTTACACTCTATTAGAGGCGCAAATTTGTTTTAAAAAGAATGATGAGGGTTGAATTAATCAAAACCCTAATTTGTTTCCGAAATGTATTTTAATTGAATAAAAAATTCAATTAAAATGATCAAAATTGTTTAACATGTGGAAAACAAATTGTGATCTTGGATTAATGTTTCAAAAATCATGTTTTGACCTACAAAATGATTAGAAGTCATTAAAATTTACAAAATCAAGAGGGAAAAAATATTTTAAATGTCAAAAACAATTAAAATATTAATTCTTTCCAAAAATATCAATTATATGAAATAAATAATATTTTCGGGATTTTTTGATAAAATAAAATATTTTAACATTTTTGTGAATTATAAAAAAAAAGAATCAACTCAAAATCATCAAAACTCAGAGAGAAATTAATTTTTGAATCAATTAAATAAAATCACAAAATTCAAATATTTGAATTTTCAAAAAGGGCGCCAAGAACACCCAAGAACACGCGTGTGTTCTGAGTTTTGCCCAGATTTGCATTTTCTCTCCAATCTCACTGAATACTTGATGGAATCATGCAAACCACCTATCAATCTGCTCGTTTCAACCTCACGATCATGTCTATGGTCTTTAATTTCATTTATTTTGAACATGGAATAAGAAATCAAGACAAAACCTCAAGAACCCTAAAATTTGCATGAAGGCTGAGAATTTCGATACACGATTCAAACAAAGCAATTAATTGAGGGGAAACATTCTATGCATGATTATGAACATTTGGCAAAAGTATTGTGCGAGGAAATATGCATAGATTAAGAGATAACCAAGTTTAGGCTTACTTGAAGATCGTGACAGCAAGTGCAATGTGATTTTTGAGTTGGAGGTGTTACAGATGGGTTGTGATGATCTGAACAGCTTCAATGGATGTTGTGGAGTGTGTTGCAAGCTTTGGAACACTTTGGAAGTCTTTGGATCAAGCTGGAGCACTCCAACTGCATAATTGAAGTATTATGGCTAGGTTGATAGGTGATTTTGAGCTGGGGGTGTTACAGTTGGTGTTTAAGTGTTTAGACACCTCCAATACATCATATGTGATGTGTCTGGGCAATTAGAATGGATTGCTTATGGCTGCAACTCAAAACCCGATAGTAGTTGCTCAAAAACAAGAAAACTTGGAACTTAAGAGAGAATGAGAGAAAGCAGTGCTATAACTGGCTTTGGTGTGAGTTGAATGATCCATTGGAACCTCTATTTATAGGTGATCAACGCTTGTCTTGGAGGAATAGTGAATGGCGACTGGATTAGATCACATTCAAAGGCTTTGGCTTGGTGGCGTTTCTTCTCACACAAGGCAACCTAGCCCCTCCCAAGAGCAGGGCTATGCCTTGACCAAATTCACATTCTTTAGATGTTTTTATTGTTGTTTAATCAGAGAACTTGACTGAGTAGAGTGGCTTTGTTGAAGATACCCTATTTCACATAAATGCCTTTGAATTTCAAGGCATATATGCCAAAATGCATTAATCTCAAGTTGGAAGATCCCTTGCCCTTTGGACTCAACCCTATCAGTTGGATCAGTTGGCTTATGATCAAATTGGATGCATGTGGCATAGTGATCATTACTTTTGACTCAGAAATTGTGGATGGCAAGAAAACTCACAAACTGATTTTTCATGGCAGTCTTGGCATGGTGTGTTGTAGCAGCCATAACTCTTGGCTCAAGTGGAGTGGTTTCATGCCAATGAGTTGCTTGGATTGTAGGCAACATGCACAACAACATTGATGTTTATCTTTGGAACTGATTCAGCTTGCATCTATGTGAAAAAATCCCACAAGTTTTGGTGTTTCAACACAAAATCTGCCTTGCCCAGAATTTTTCTAAGTGTTGGAAAAGTTGTACTTTCATGTTTTTAGTGATTTTGATCCAACCATAACTCAAAATCCATAATGAATTTGGAGTGGGGGGGGGGGGGTCAGTTTTTGCTTTTGTAGAGGGCCATGAGATCTACAAATTAAGCTTTGGATGGGGAAAAATGGCTTTGTGGTTTAGGAGTTATGATCCTCCAAAGTTGGTACCCTTGCCACTTTATTTCCTAACTTAGAAAATTTTCTAAGTTTTTATGGTTACCCCTTTTACAAGTTATCCAACTTTTCTTGATGAATGATGATTCAAATCGCACATTAACATCATTTTAGGGTTAAAAAATCGTAAAAGTGAAAAATCTCAAAAAGTCAAAGTTTGACTTTTGTGCACAGTTGACTTTTTATCAGATGAATTCCAAACTGCGCGGTCCTCTAGGAAATCATGCCTTTGACCTAAATCAAACTTGATGGACATGTTCCATGGGTATTATAGGGTATATTGAAGCATGCCCTAGGGTTTGGGAGCATGTCCTGGTTAAAAGTCAAGGCTACAGTTGACTTTTCTTGCGAAACCCTAATTGTGGCTCTGATGAAATTGAGACTTGTTGCTCAAGCTTCTTGGATTAATCCATTGTTGAAAATGGATCAATGTAGTATGTTGGAGACCCTCAAATCATGTCTTGAGGTCTTGGCTCATGATTTGTCCCAAAAGTCAACTTAGGGGTGAATTAGGTCAAGAAACCCTAATTCCTGATTTTTGATGAATGCATCCCCTGAGGCTAAATTGACTTGATGATTGGGTTTATGATGTCCCTTGGAGCATCATAGGTTATGCTTTGAAGCAATGGCTCATGCCCAGAGGAAAATTTCCATTTGGAGGCCCTGGTCGACCAAACCCTAATTTGGTGACACTGGCGATCTTGAGACTTGATCCACATGGAAGGGAGCAGCCTTGTGCTTAATACTTAAAGTGTGGCATAAGTGGGGCCCAAATATATTTGTGTATTTACAAAAGGGGTTGGGTCTTACACTCTATTAGAGGCCCAAAGTTTTTTTAAAAAAGAAGAATGGGTCTTACTACTCGAGAGTAGGCCCAAAGTTATTTGTGTACCAAACGACGATCACGCCGAGGTTTTTTTGAAAATACCCGGAGGGACTTATACAATAAGTGAGGCCCACAATAGGTTATTTTACAAAAAGGATTGGTTCTTACACTCTATTAGAGGCGTAAATTTGTTTTAAAAAGAATGATGAGGGTTGAATTAATCAAAATCCTAATTTGTTTCCGAAATGTTTTTTAATTGAATAAAAAATTCAATTAAAATGATCAAAATTGTTTAACATGTGGAAAACAAATTATGATCTTGGGTGAATGTTTCAAAAATCATGTTTTGACCTACAAAATGATTAGAAGTCATTAAAATTTACAAAATCAAGAGGGAAAAAATATTTTAAATGTCAAAAACAATTAAAATATTAATTCTTTTCAAAAATATCAATTATATGAAATAAATAATATTTTTGGGATTTTTTGATAAAATAAAACATTTTAAAATTTTTGTGAATTATAAAAAAAAAGAATTAACTCAAAATCATCAAAACTCAGAGAGAAATTAATTTTTGAATCAATTAAATAAAATCACAAAATTCAAATATTTGAATTTTCAAAAAAGGGCGCCAAGAACACCCAAGAACACGCGCGTGTTCTGAGTTTTGCCCAGATTTGCATTTTCTCTCCAATCTCACTGAATACTTGATGGAATCATGCAAACCACCTATCAATCTGCTCGTTTCAACCTCACGATCATGTCTATGGTCTTTAATTTCATTTATTTTTAACATGGAATAAGAAATCAAGACAAAACCTCAAGAACCCTAAAATTTGCATGAAGGCTGAGAATTTTGATACATGATTCAAACAAAGCAATTAATTGAGGGGAAACATTCTATGCATGATTATGAACATTTGGCAAAAGTATTGTGCGAGGAAATATGCATAGATTAAGAGATGACCAAGTTTAGGCTTACTTGAAGATCGTGACAGCAAGTGCAATGTGATTTTTTTGTTGGAGGTGTTACAGATGGGTTATGATTATCTGAACAGCTTCAATGGATGTGGTGGAGTGTGTTGCAAGCTTTGGAACACTTTGGAAGTCTTTGGATCAAGCTGGAGCACTCCAACTGCATAATTGAAGAGTAATGGCTAGGTTGATAGGTGATTTTGAGCTGGGGGTGTTAAAGTTGGTGTTTAAGTGTTTAGACACCTCCAATACATCATATGTGATGTGTCTGGGCAATTGGAATGGATTGCTTATGGCTGCAACTCAAAACCCGATAGTAGTTGCTAAAAAACAAGAAAACTTGACACTTAAGAGAGAATGAAAGAAAGCAGTGCTATAACTGGCTTTGGTGTGAGTTGAATGATCCATTGGAACCTCTATTTATAGGCGATCAACGCTTGTCTTGGAGGAATAGTGAATGGCGACTGGATCAGATCACATTCAAAGGCTTTGGCTTGTTAGCGTTTCTTCTCACACAAGGCAGCCTAGCCCCTCCCAAGAGCAGCGCTATGCCTTGACCAAATTCACATATTTTAGATGTTTTTATTGTTGTTTAATCAGCAAACTTGACCGAGTAGGGTGGCTTTGTTGAAAGTGCCCTATTTCACATAACTGCCTTTGAACTTCAAGGCATATATGCCAAAATGCATTAATCTCAAGTTGGAAGATCCCTTGCCCTTTGGACTCAACCCTATCAGTTGGATCAGTTGGCTTATGATCAGATTGGATGCATGTGGCATAGTGATCATTACTTTTGACTCAGAAATTGTGGATGGCAAGAAAACTCACAAACTAATTTTTCATGGGAGTCTTGGCACGGTGTGTTGTAGCAGCCATAACTCTTGGCTCAAGTGGAGTGGTTTCATGCCAATGAGTTGCTTGGATTGTAGGCAACATGCACAACAACATTGATGTTTATCTTTGGAACTGATTCAGCTTGCATCTATGTGAAAAAATCCCACAAGTTTTGGTGTTTCAACACAAAATCTGCCTTGCCCAGAATTTATCTAAGTGTTGGAAAAGTTGTACTTTCATGTTTTTAGTGATTTTGATCCAACCATAACTCAAAATCCATAATGAATTTAGAGTGGGGGGGGTCAGTTTTTAGCTTTTGTAGAGGGCCATGAGATCTACAAATCAAGCTTTGGATGGGGAAAAATGGCTTTGTGGTTTAGGAGTTATGATCCTCCAAAGTTGGTACCCTTGCCACTTTATTTCCTAACTTAGAAAATTTTCTAAGTTTTTATGGTTACCCCTTTTACAAGTTATCCAACTTTTCTTGATTTTTCTTGATGAATGATGATTCAAATCGCACATTAACATCATTTTAGGGTTAAAAAACCATAAAAGTGAAAAATCACAAAAAGTCAAAGTTTGCCTTTTGTGCACAGTTGACTTTTTATCAGATGAATTCCAAACTGTGCGGTCCTCTAGGAAATCATGCCTTTGACCTAAATCAAACTTGATGGACATGTTTCATGGGTATTATAGGGTATACTGAAGCATGCCCTAGGGTTTGGGAGCATGTCCTGGTTAAAAGTCAAAGCTACAGTTGACTTTTCTTGCGAAACCTTAATTGTGGCTCTGATGAAATTGAGACTTGTTGCTTAAGCTTCTTGGATTAATCCATTGTTGCAAATGGATCAATGTAGTATGTTGGCGACCCTCAAATCATGTCTTGAGGTCTTGGCTCATGATTTATCCCAAAAGTCAACTTAGGGGTAAATTAGGTCAAGAAACCCTAATTCCTGATTTTTGATGAATGCATCCCCTAAGGCTAAATTGACTTGATGATTGGGTTTATGATGTCCCTTGGAGCATCATAGGTTATGCTTTTAAGCAATGGCTCATGCCCAGAGGAAAATTTCCATTTGGAGGCCCTGGTCGACCAAACCCTAATTTGGTGACACAGGCGATCTTGAGGCTTGATCCACATGGAAGGGAGCAGCCTTGTGCTTAATACTTAAAGTGTGGCATAAGTGGGGCCCAAAAATATTTGTGTATTTACAAAAGGGGTTGGGTCTTACACTCTATTAGAGGCCCAAAGTTTTTAAAAAAAAGAAGAATGAGTCTTACTACTCGAGGGTAGGCCTAAAGTTATTTGTGTACCAAACGACGATCACGCCGAGGTTTTTTTGAAAATACCCGGAAGGACTTATACAATAAGTGAGGCCCACAATAGGTTATTTTACAAAAAGACTTGGGTCTTACACTCTATTAGAGGCGCAAATTTGTTTTAAAAAGAATGATGAGGGTTGAATTAATCAAAACCCTAATTTGTTTCCGAAATGTATTTTAATTGAATAAAAAATCCAATTAAAATGATCAAAATTGTTTAACATGTGGAAAACAAATTGTGATCTTGGATTAATGTTTCAAAAATCCTGGTTTGACCTACAAAATGATTAGAAGTCATTAAAATTTACAAAATCAAGAGGGAAAAAATATTTTAAATGTCAAAAACAATTAAAATATTAATTCTTTGTAAAAATATCAATTATATGAAATAAATAATGTTTTCGGGATTTTTTGATAAAATAAAACATTTTAAAATTTTTGTGAATTATAAAAAAAAGAATTAACTCAAAATCATCAAAACTCAAAGAGAAATTAATTTTTGAATCAATTAAATAAAATCACAAAATTCAAATATTTGAATTTTCAATAAAGGGCGCCAAGAACACCCAAGAACACACGCGTGTTCTGAGTTTTGCCCAGATTTGCATTTTCTCTCCAATCTCACTGAATACTTGATGGAATCATGCAAACCACCTATCAATCTGCTCGTTTCAACCTCACGATCATGTCTATGGTCTTTAATTTCATTTATTTTGAACATGGAATAAGAAATCAAGACAAAACCTCAAGAACCCTAAAATTTGCATGAAGGCTGAGAATTTCGATACACGATTCAAACAAAGCAATTAATTGAGGGGAAACATTCTATGCATGATTATGAACATTTGGCAAAAGTATTGCGCGAGGAAATATGCATAAATTAAGAGATGACCAAGTTTAGGCTTACTTGAAGATCGTGACAGCAAGTGCAATGTGATTTTTGAGTTGGAGGTGTTACAGATGGGTTGTGATGATCTGAACAACTTCAATGGATGTTGTGGAGTGTGTTGCAAGCTTTGGAACACTTTGGAAGTCTTTGGATCAAGCTGGAGCACTCCAACTGCATAATTGAAGTATTATGGCTAGGTTGATAGGTGATTTTGAGCTGGGGGTGTTACAGTTGGTGTTTAAGTGTTTAGACACCTCCAATACATCATATGTGATGTGTCTGGGCAATTGGAATGGATTGCTTATGGCTGCAACTCAAAACCCGATAGTAGTTGCTCAAAAACAAGAAAACTTGGCACTTAAGAGAGAATGAGAGAAAGCAGTGCTATAACTGGCTTTGGTGTGAGTTGAATGATCCATTGGAACCTCTATTTATAGGTGATCAACGCTTGTCTTGGAGGAATAGTGAATGGCGACTGGATTAGATCACATTCAAAGCTTTGGCTTGGTGGTGTTTCTTCTCACACAAGGCAACCTAGTCCCTCCCAAGTGCAGGGCTATGCCTTGACCAAATTCACATTCTTTAGATGTTTTTATTGTTGTTTAATCAGAGAACTTGACTGAGTAGAGTGGCTTTGTTGAAGGTGCCCTATTTCACATAAATGCCTTTGAATTTCAAGGCATATATGCCAAAATGCATTAATCTCAAGTTGGAAGATCCCTTGCCCTTTGGACTCAACCCTATCAGTTGGATCAGTTGGCTTATGATCAAATTGGATGCATGTGGCATAGTGATCATTACTTTTGACTCAGAAATTGTGGATGGCAAGAAAACTCACAAATTGATTTTTCATGGCAGTCTTGGCATGGTGTGTTGTAGCAGCCATAACTCTTGGCTTAAGTGGAGTGGTTTCATGCCAATGAGTTGCTTGGATTGTAGGCAACATGCACAACAACATTGATGTTTATCTTTGGAACTGATTCAGCTTGCATCTATGTGAAAAAATCCCACAAGTTTTGGTGTTTCAACACAAAATCTGCCTTGCCCAGAATTTTTCTAAGTGTTGGAAAAGTTGTACTTTCATGTTTTTAGTGATTTTGATCCAACCATAACTCAAAATCCAAAATGAATTTGGAGGGGGGGGGGGGGGGGGTCAGTTTTTGCTTTTGTAGAGGGCCATGAGATCTCCAAATCAAGCTTTGGATGGGGAAGAATGGCTTTGTGGTTTAGGAGTTATGATCCTCCAAAGTTGGTACCCTTGCCACTGTATTTCCTAACTTAGAAAATTTTCTAAGTTTTTATGGTTACCCGGCCTTTTACAAGTTATCCAACTTTTCTTGATGAATGATGATTCAAATCGCACATTAACATCATCTTAGGGTTAAAAAACCATAAAAGTGAAAAATCTCAAAAAGTCAAAGTTTGACTTTTGTGCACAGTTGACTTTTTATCAGATGAATTCCAAACTGCGCGGTCCTCTAGGAAATCATGCCTTTGACCTAAATCAAACTTGATTGACATGTTCCATGGGTATTATAGGGTATATTGAAGCATGCCCTAGGGTTTGGGAGCATGTCCTGGTTAAAAGTCAAGGCTACAGTTGACTTTTCTTGCGAAACCCTAATTGTGGCTCTGATGAAATTGAGACTTGTTGCTCAAGCTTCTTGGATTAATCCATTGTTGAAAATGGATCAATGTAGTATGTTGGAGACCCTCAAATCATGTCTTGAGGTCTTGGCTCATGATTTGTCCCAAAAGTCAACTTAGGGGTGAATTAGGTCAAGAAACCCTAATTCTTAATTTTTTATGAATGCATCCCCTGAGGCTAAATTGACTTGATGATTGGGTTTATGATGTCCCTTGGAGCATCATAGGTTATGCTTTGAAGCAATGGCTCATGCCCAGAGGAAAATTTCCATTTGGAGGCCCTGGTCGACCAAACCCTAATTTGGTGACACTGGCGATCTTGAGGCTTGATCCACATGGAAGGGAGCAGCCTTGTGCTTAATACTTAAAGTGTGGCATAAGTGGGGCCCAAAAATATTTGTGTATTTACAAAAGGGGTTAGGTCTTACACTCTATTAGAGGCCCAAAGTTTTTTTTAAAAAGAAGAATGGGTCTTACTACTCGAGGGTAGGCCCAAAGTTATTTGTGTACCAAACGACGATCACGCCGAGGTTTTTTTGAAAATACCCGGAGGGACTTATACAATAAGTGAGGCCCACGATAGGTTGTTTTACAAAAAGGCTTGGTTCTTACACTCTATTAGAGGCGGAAATTTGTTTTAAAAAGAATGATGAGGGTTGAATTAATCAAAATCCTAATTTGTTTCCGAAATGTTTTTTAATTGAATAAAAAATTCAATTAAAATGATCAAAATTGTTTAACATGTGGAAAACAAATTATGATCTTGGGTGAATGTTTCAAAAATCATGTTTTGACCTACAAAATGATTAGAAGTCATTAAAATTTACAAAATCAAGAGGGAAAAAATATTTTAAATGTCAAAAACAATTAAAATATTAATTCTTTGCAAAAATATCAATTATATGAAATAAATAATATTTTCGGGATTTTTTGATAAAATAAAACATTTTAAAATTTTTGTGAATTATAAAAAAAAGAATTAACTCAAAATCATCAAAACTCATAGAGAAATTAATTTTTGAATCAATTAAATAAAATCACAAAATTCAAATATTTGAATTTTCAAAAAAGGGCGCCAAGAACACCCAAGAACACGCGCGTGTTCTGAGTTTTGCCCAGATTTGCATTTTCTCTCCAATCTCACTGAATACTTGATGGAATCATGCAAACCACCTATCAATCTGCTCGTTTCAACCTCACGATCATGTCTATGGTCTTTAATTTCATTTATTTTTAACATGGAATAAGAAATCAAGACAAAACCTCAAGAACCCTAAAATTTGCATGAAGGCTGAGAATTTTGATACATGATTCAAACAAAGCAATTAATTGAGGGGAAACATTCTATGCATGATTATGAACATTTGGCAAAAGTATTGTGCGAGGAAATATGCATAGATTAAGAGATGACCAAGTTTAGGCTTACTTGAAGATCGTGACAGCAAGTGCAATGTGATTTTTTTGTTGGAGGTGTTACAGATGGGTTGTGATGATCTGAACAGCTTCAATGGATATGGTGGAGTGTGTTGCAAGCTTTGGAACACTTTGGAAGTCTTTGGATCAAGCTGGAGCACTCCAACTGCATAATTGAAGAGTAATGGCTAGGTTGATAGGTGATTTTGAGCTGGGGGTGTTAAAGTTGGTGTTTAAGTGTTTAGACACCTCCAATACATCATATGTGATGTGTCTGGGCAATTGGAATGGATTTCTTATGGCTGCAACTCAAAACCCGATAGTAGTTGCTAAAAAACAAGAAAACTTGACACTTAAGAGAGAATGAGAGAAAGCAGTGCTATAACTGGCTTTGGTGTGAGTTGAATGATCCATTGGAACCTCTATTTATAGGTGATCAAGGCTTGTCTTGGAGGAATAGTGAATGGCGACTGGATCAGATCACATTCAAAGGCTTTGGCTTGTTAGCGTTTCTTCTCACACAAGGCAGCCTAGCCCCTCCCAAGAGCAGCGCTATGCCTTGACCAAATTCACATATTTTAGATGTTTTTATTGTTGTTTAATCAGCAAACTTGACCGAGTAGGGTGGCTTTGTTGAAAGTGCCCTATTTCACATAACTGCCTTTGAACTTCAAGGCATATATGCCAAAATGCATTAATCTCAAGTTGGAAGATCCCTTGCCCTTTGGACTCAACCCTATCAGTTGGATCAGTTGGCTTATGATCAGATTGGATGCATGTGGCATAGTGATCATTACTTTTGACTCAGAAATTGTGGATGGCAAGAAAACTCACAAACTAATTTTTCATGGGAGTCTTGGCACTGTGTGTTGTAGCAGCCATAACTCTTGGCTCAAGTGGAGTGGTTTCATGCCAATGAGTTGCTTGGATTGTAGGCAACATGCACAACAACATTGATGTTTATCTTTGGAACTGATTCAGCTTGCATCTATTTGAAAAAATCCCACAAGTTTTGGTGTTTCAACACAAAATCTGCCTTGCCCAGAATTTATCTAAGTGTTGGAAAAGTTGTACTTTCATGTTTTTAGTGATTTTGATCCAACCATAACTCAAAATCCATAATGAATTTAGAGTGGGGGGGTCAGTTTTTAGCTTTTGTAGAGGGCCATGAGATCTACAAATCAAGCTTTGGATGGGGAAAAATGGCTTTGTGGTTTAGGAGTTATGATCCTCCAAAGTTGGTACCCTTGCCATTTTATTTCCTAACTTAGAAAATTTTCTAAGTTTTTATGGTTACCCCTTTTACAAGTCATCCAACTTTTCTTGATTTTTCTTGATGAATGATGATTCAAATCGCACATTAACATCATTTTAGGGTTAAAAAACCATAAAAGTGAAAAATCACAAAAAGTCAAAGTTTGACTTTTGTGCACAGTTGACTTTTTATCAGATGAATTCCAAACTGTGCGGTCCTCTAGGAAATCATGCCTTTGACCTAAATCAAACTTGATGGACATGTTCCATGGGTATTATAGGGTATACTGAAGCATGCCCTAGGATTTGGGAGCATGTCCTGGTTAAAAGTCAAAGCTACAGTTGACTTTTCTTGCGAAACCTTAATTGTGGCTCTGATGAAATTGAGACTTGTTGCTCAAGCTTCTTGGATTAATCCATTGTTGCAAATGGATCAATGTAGTATGTTGGCGACCCTCAAATCATGTCTTGAGGTCTTGGCTCATGATTTGTCCCAAAAGTCAACTTAGGGGTGAATTAGGTCAAGAAACCCTAATTCCTGATTTTTGATGAATGCATCCCCTAAGGCTAAATTGACTTGATGATTGGGTTTATGATGTCCCCTGGAGCATCATAGGTTATGCTTTGAAGCAATGGCTCATGCCCAGAGGAAAATTTCCATTTGGAGGCCCTGGTCGACCAAACCCTAATTTGGTGACACTGGCGATCTTGAGGCTTGATCCACATGGAAGGGAGCAGCCTTGTGCTTAATACTTAAAGTGTGGCATAAGTGGGGCCAAAAAATATTTGTGTATTTACAAAAGGGGTTGGGTCTTACACTCTATTAGAGGCCCAAAGTTTTTAAAAAAAAGAAGAATGGGTCTTACTACTCGAGGGTAGGCCTAAAGTTATTTGTGTACCAAATGACGATCACGCCGAGGTTTTTTTGAAAATACCCGGAGGGACTTATACAATAAGTGAGGCCCACAATAGGTTATTTTACAAAAAGGCTTGGGTCTTACACTCTATTAGAGGCGCAAATTTGTTTTAAAAAGAATGATGAGGGTTGAATTAATCAAAACCCTAATTTGTTTCCGAAATGTATTTTAATTGAATAAAAAATTCAATTAAAATGATCAAAATTGTTTAACATGTGGAAAACAAATTGTGATCTTGGATTAATGTTTCAAAAATCATGTTTTGACCTACAAAATGATTAGAAGTCATTAAAATTTACAAAATCAAGAGGGAAAAAATATTTTAAATGTCAAAAACAATTAAAATATTAATTCTTTGTAAAAATAATAATTATATGAAATAAATAATGTTTTCGGGATTTTTTGATAAAATAAAATATTTTAACATTTTTGTGAATTATAAAAAAAAGAATTAACTCAAAATCATCAAAACTCAGAGAGAAATTAATTTTTGAATCAATTAAATAAAATCACAAAATTCAAATATTTGAATGTTCAATAAAGGGCGCCAAGAATACCCAAGAACACGCGTGTGTTCTGAGTTTTGCCCAGATTTGCATTTTCTCTCCAATCTCACTGAATACTTGATGGAATCATGCAAACCACCTATCAATCTGCTCGTTTCAACCTCACGATCATGTCTATGGTCTTTAATTTCATTTATTTTGAACATGGAATAAGAAATCAAGACAAAACCTCAAGAACCCTAAAATTTGCATGAAGGCTGAGAATTTCGATACACGATTCAAACAAAGCAATTAATTGAGGGGAAACATTCTATGCATGATTATGAACATTTGGCAAAAGTATTGTGCGAGAAAATATGCATAGATTAAGAGATGACCAAGTTTAGGCTTACTTGAAGATCGTGACAGCAAGTGCAATGTGATTTTTGAGTTGGAGGTGTTACAGATAGGTTGTGATGATCTGAACAGCTTCAATGGATGTTGTGGAGTGTGTTGCAAGCTTTGGAAGACTTTGGAAGTCTTTGGATCAAGCTGGAGCACTCCAACTGCATAATTGAAGTATAATGGCTAGGTTGATAGGTGATTTTGAGCTGGGGGTGTTACAGTTGGTGTTTAAGTGTTTAGACACCTCCAATACATTATATGTGATGTGTCTGGGCAATTGGAATGGATTGCTTATGGCTGCAACTCAAAACCCGATAGTAGTTGCTCAAAAACAAGAAAACTTGGCACTTAAGAGAGAATGAGAGAAAGCAGTGCTATAACTGGCTTTGGTGTGAGTTGAATGATCCATTGGAACCTCTATTTATAGGTGATCAACGCTTGTCTTGGAGGAATAGTGAATGGCGACTGGATTAGATCACATTCAAAGGCTTTGGCTTGGTGGCGTTTCTTCTCACACAAGGCAACCTAGCCCCTCCCAAGAGCAGGGTTATGCCTTGACCAAATTCACATTCTTTAGATGTTTTTATTGTTGTTTAATCAGAGAACTTGACTGAGTAGAGTGGCTTTGTTGAAGATACCCTATTTCACATAAATGCCTTTGAATTTCAAGGCATATATGCCAAAATGCATTAATCTCAAGTTGGAAGATCCCTTGCCCTTTGGACTCAACCCTATCAGTTGGATCAGTTGGCTTATGATCAAATTGGATGCATGTGGCATAGTGATCATTACTTTTGACTCAGAAATTGTGGATGGCAAGAAAACTCACAAACTGATTTTTCATGGCAGTCTTGGCATGGTGTGTTGTAGCAGCCATAACTCTTGGCTCAAGTGGAGTGGTTTCATGCCAATGAGTTGCTTGGATTGTAGGCAACATGCACAACAACATTGATGTTTATCTTTGGAACTGATTCAGCTTGCATCTATGTGAAAAAATCCCACAAGTTTTGGTGTTTCAACACAAAATCTGCCTTGCCCAGAATTTTTCTAAGTGTTGGAAAAGTTGTACTTTCATGTTTTTAGTGATTTTGATCCAACCATAACTCAAAATCCATAATGAATTTGGAGTGGGGGGGGGGGGTCAGTTTTTACTTTTGTAGAGGGCCATGAGATCTACAAATCAAGCTTTGGATGGGGAAGAATGGCTTTGTGGTTTAGGAGTTATGATCCTCCAAAGTTGGTACCCTTGCCACTTTATTTCCTAACTTAGAAAATTTTCTAAGTTTTTATGGTTACCCCTTTTACAAGTTATCCAACTTTTCTTGATTTTTCTTGATGAATGATGATTCAAATCGCACATTAACATCATTTTAGGGTTAAAAAACCATAAAAGTGAAAAATCTCAAAAAGTCAAAGTTTGACTTTTGTGCACAGTTGACTTTTTATCAGATGAATTCCAAACTGCGCGGTCCTCTAGGAAATCATGCCTTTGACCTAAATCAAACTTGATGGACATGTTCCATGGGTATTATAGAGTGTATTGAAGAATGCCCTAGGGTTTGGGAGCATGTCCTGGTTAAAAGTCAAGGCTACAGTTGACTTTTCTTGCGAAACCCTAATTGTGGCTCTGATGAAATTGAGACTTGTTACTCAAGCTTCTTGGATTAATCCATTGTTGAAAATGGATCAATGTAGTATGTTGGCGACCCTCAAATCATGTCTTGAGGTCTTGGCTCATGATTTGTCCCAAAAGTCAACTTAGGGGTGAATTAGGTCAAGAAACCCTAATTCCTGATTTTTGATGAATGCATCCCCTGAGGCTAAATTGACTTGATGATTGGGTTTATGATGTCCCTTGGAGCATCATAGGTTATGCTTTGAAGCAATGGCTCATGCCCAGAGGAAAATTTCCATTTGGAGGCCCTGGTCGACCAAACCCTAATTTGGTGACACTGGCGATCTTGATGCTTGATCCACATGGAAGGGAGCAGCCTTGTGCTTAATACTTAAAGTGTGGCATAAGTGGGGCCCAAAAATATTTGTGTATTTACAAAAGGGGTTGGGTCTTACACTCTATTAGAGGCCCAAAGTTTTTTAAAAAAAGAAGAATGGGTCTTACTACTCGAGGGTAGGCCTAAAGTTATTTGTGTACCAAACGACGATCACGCCGAGGTTTTTTTGAAAATACCCGGAGGGACTTATACAATAAGTGAGGCCCACAATTGGTTATTTTACAAAAAGGCTTGGGTCTTACACTCTATTAGAGGCGCAAATTTGTTTTAAAAAGAATGATGAGGGTTGAATTAATCAAAACCCTAATTTGTTTCCGAAATGTATTTTAATTGAATAAAAAATTCAATTAAAATGATCAAAATTGTTTAACATGTGGAAAACAAATTGTGATCTTGGATTAATGTTTCAAAAATCATGTTTTGACCTACAAAATGATTAGAAGTCATTAAAATTTACAAAATCAAGAGGGAAAAAATATTTTAAATGTCAAAAACAATTAAAATATTAATTCTTTGTAAAAATATCAATTATATGAAATAAATAATATTTTCGGGATTTTTTGATAAAATAAAATATTTTAACATTTTTGTGAATTATAAAAAAAAGAATTAACTCAAAATCATCAAAACTCAGAGAGAAATTAATTTTTGAATCAATTAAATAAAATCACAAAATTCAAATATTTGAATGTTCAATAAAGGGCGCCAAGAACACCCAAGAACACGCGTGTGTTATGAGTTTTGCCCAGATTTGCATTTTCTCTCCATTCTCACTGAATACTTGATGGAATCATGCAAACCACCTATCAATCTGCTCGTTTCAACCTCACGATCATGTCTATGGTCTTTAATTTCATTTATTTTGAACATGGAATAAGAAATCAAGACAAAACCTCAAGAACCCTAAAATTTGCATGAAGGCTGAGAATTTCGATACACGATTCAAACAAAGCAATTAATTGAGGGGAAACATTCTATGCATGATTATGAACATTTGGCAAAAGTATTGTGCGAGGAAATATGCATAGATTAAGAGATGACCAAGTTTAGGCTTACTTGAAGATCGTGACAGCAAGTGCAATGTGATTTTTGAGTTGGAGGTGTTACAGATGGGTTGTGATGATCTGAACAGCTTCAATGGATGTTGTGGAGTGTGTTGCAAGCTTTGGAACACTTTGGAAGTCTTTGGATCAAGCTGGAGCACTCCAACTGCATAATTGAAGTATAATGGCTAGGTTGTTAGGTGATTTTGAGCTAGGGGTGTTACAGTTGGTGTTTAAGTGTTTAGACACCTCCAATACATCATATGTGATGTGTCTTGGCAATTGGAATGGATTGCTTATGGATGCAACTCAAAACCCGATAGTAGTTGCTCAAAAACAAGAAAACTTGGCACATAAGAGAGAATGAGAGAAAGCAGTGCTATAACTGGCTTTGGTGTGAGTTGAATGATCCATTGGAACCTCTATTTATAGGTGATCAACGCTTGTCTTGGAGGAATAGTGAATGGCGACTGGATCAGATCACATTCAAAGGCTTTGGCTTGGTGGCGTTTCTTCTCACACAAGGCAACCTAGCCCCTCCCAAGAGCAGGGCTATGCCTTGACCAAATTCACATTCTTCAGATGTTTTTATTGTTGTTTAATAAGAGAACTTAACTGAGTAGAGTGGCTTTGTTGAAGGTGCCCTATTTCACATAAATTCCTTTGAATTTCAAGGCATATATGCCAAAATGCATTAATCTCAAGTTGGAAGATCCCTTGCCCTTTGGACTCAACCCTATCAGTTGGATCAGTTGGCTTATGATCAGATTGGATGCATGTGGCATAGTGATCATTACTTTTGACTCAGAAATTGTGGATGGCAAGAAAACTCACAAACTGATTTTTCATGGCAGTCTTGGCATGGTGTGTTGTTGCAGCCATAACTCTTGGCTCAAGTGAAGTGGTTTCATGCCAATAAGTTGCTTGGATTGTAGGCAACATGCACAACAACATTGATGTTTATCTTTGGAACTGATTCAGTTTGCATCTATGTGAAAAAATCCCACAAGTTTTGGTGTTTCAACACAAAATCTGCCTTGCCCAGAATTTTTCTAAGTGTTGGAAAAGTTGTACTTTCATGTTTTTAGTGATTTTGATCCAACCATAACTCAAAATCCATAATGAATTTGGAGTTGGGGGGTCAATTTTTAGCTTTTGTAGAGGACAATGAGATCAACAAATCAAGCTTTGGATGGGGAAAAATGGCTTTGTGGTTTAGGAGTTATGATCCTCCAAAGTTGGTACCCTTGCCACTTTATTTCCTAACTTAGAAAATTTTCTAAGTTTTTATGGTTACCCCTTTTGATAAGTTATCCAACTTTTCTTGATGAATGATGATTCAAATCGCACTTAACATCATTTTAGGGTTAAAAAACCATAAAAGTGAAAAATCTCAAAAAGTCAAAGTTTGACTTTTATGCACAGTTGACTTTTTATCAGATGAATTACAAACTGTGCGATCTTCTAGGAAATCATGCCTTTGACCTAAATCAAACTTGATGGACATGTTCCATGGGTATTATAGGGTATATTGAAGCATGTCCTAGGGTTTGGGAGCATGTCCTGGTTAAATGTCAAAGCTACAGTTGACTTTTCTCGCGAAACCCTAATTGTGGCTCTGATGAAATTGAGACTTGTTGCTCAAGCTTCTTGGATTAATCCATTGTTGCAAATGGATCAATGTAGTATATTGGAGACCCTCAAATCATGTCTTGAGGTCTTGGCTCATGATTTGTCCCAAAAGTCAACTTAGGGGTGAATTAGGTCAAGAAACCCTAATTCCTGATTTTTGATGAATGCATCCCCTGAGGCTAAATTGACTTGATGATTGGGTTTATGATGTCCCTTGGAGCATCATAGGTTATGCTTTGAAGCAATGGCTCATGCCCAGAGTAAAATTTCCAATTGGAGGCCCTGGTCGACCAAACCCTAATTTGGTGACACTGGCGATCTTAAGGCTTGATCCACATGGAAGGGAGCAGCCTTGTGCTTAATACTTAAAGTGGGAGTCCTCTTGATCCCTTGTAGATATTTGAGAGAGGTTAGACAAGTTGAAAATCATGTCATTTCTTGATTGATCCTTTGTCTAATAACTCTGAGAGGGCTTGAAACCCTAATTCTGATTGTAGTAAGTGTTCACCCATCTTTGGGGAGACTGATGAGGCAAGATAGTTCATCCATATTGTGATGATGATTTTCACAATGATGGGGAATCTTAGTGGTCAAAATTTTGGGTATGACAGATGCCCCTATTTAATCTTCTTGGATTCGAAGGTGTGAATGACGAAGGTGTTCGGGCATTCGGGGTGCAAGAGGATTAAATATCGGAATACCCGAAATTTTGATGGTGGTTATGAATGGTATCTTACGCATTTATCTTCTTTTGCTAAGCAATGATGCTTAGAAAAGGTAAAACTTCCCCTCGATCCTGGTTGTCTACCAAGGAACTGGTCTAAGTTGCTGAATTAAACTTCCCCTCGTTCTTGGTTTCCTACCAAGGAACTGGTCTTAGTTTCTGAAGTAAACTTCCCCTCTATCCTGGTTTCCTACCAAGGAACTGGTCTTAGTTTCTGAAGTAAACTTCCCTTCGATCCTGGCTTCCTACCAAGGAACTGGTCTTTAGTTTCTTTTGTCAATAAACTTTATTGACAAGGGACGCTATGTGTAGCGGTTTTCCTCAAACTTCTCGCCGAATTTTCCTGGGGAGATGCCATTTGATGGAAAAAGTTTTGATGTCAGACTCGCTGGGGAACCCATTCGTCTGAGTTGTAGATGTGCACAAACTTCTCTATTGGAGACGCCATTTATTTCTACTGGGGAAAGCAGGTCTTTTGAGAGACGGCTTTCACGCTTGGGGATATTACATCATACTTTTCTCGGGATCTTCCCGGAGAATTGCCATATGATGGGATCCAATTTTGAGGTGCCGATGACCTTTTCATCAGTGGTTTTTCAGAGAAAAACTGCCGTACCGCCGGATCTCTGATTAAGAGGCTTTCTTTGGGGATTTTCCTTAATCCGGGAAAGCGAAAATATCATCTTCAATGGCGAAGAGTGACATCGGTTTGAAGGTTCCCTGGTCTTTCAAAGGTTCAAGTTATCAAAGTGGTCAAGGACCCAACTTCAATCCAGAAATAACCTGGAGGAGAGATTATTTAAATGCAACATTTCCTAATCGAGGAAAAAACTGACAACTCGACCGAGAAGACAACTATCACTAGGGATAAGACCGACTGAAGTGATAGTGATGCAATATGAAATGTGTATGCAAATCAATAATGCATGATGTATGTATGTATATGCTGACAAAACTGACGCGACATACAAACTAAAAGATGAACATGACTGGATACTCGGCCATCACGGGGCAAAGAAGTACCGCTGGTTCAAGATAACAATGCTGCCCTGCTTAGGAGAAACGGTCCCTGCTGGGAACTATGTTGGTCGGGCTTAGGAGATGAGAACTCGGCCGAGGGTATCAGATGGGAAAGCCGCATATGATACAGCTGATCCTTCATTCAGGCGCACTAGCTTAGAAAGTGTACTTCGATTCGTCACTTTGAAGCTCGTCTACTTCTGGAGTAGCAAGCATTGTTCTTTCGATGCTCAATAGTCAAAAGAAATTGCCATCTTTAGTTTAAAGCAGAAAAGTTTTATAAGTAAATTCATTTTTGTTTTATTTCAAGAACCGTTGATCATGTTAAAATGTCGTTCTATAAAGCTAAAACAAATAAGAATTACAAGCAAAAGCACAAAGGCTCAAATTTTATTGATAGGATGGAAATCAGCCAAGCGCGTGATTCCATAGAGTATTTACAAAGTTTGAAAATGGTAATTTAAGAGAAAAGGGATACATTGAAACATGACGACCGTTATCCTTCTACCCACTTTGAATTCTGGACATCCTGAGCTTCTGTCGAAGATGACCTTGACTGGAGTTTTCTGATGGACAACGTAAAGCTTCTTATGCCTCAAGGCATCCTAATATGCCCATCACTTCATCAGATGATTGAAATTGGCAAGAGGTTTGAAGTGGATCAACCCCCTCCTATCTTTTGGGTCATCAAGCTAGGGTTTTGGATATTTGGGTATGTGACACCCTCATGGGCAAGAATTTTGAAGCCTCATCATCATTTTGTTACAAAAATCATCCTTGTTTAAGGGATTCTCCATCATATTCAGAAGAAATAGGGTTTTGAAGATGTGCATTCATCTCCTATCTTTTTGGACCAAAATTAGGGTTTGTGATAAAATCAGTTTATTTCTGATTCTTTGAGAAATACTTGATTCAATAGCCTCCTATATGTTCTCAAGTGTCTAGGGATGGAAGATTGATCACCAATTTTAATCATAAGAGTTTCAATTGGTCAAATGATTGTGAATTAGTAGAATTGGGGATAAAGTCAATTGTGCAGAAAAAAGTCAACTCCTGACTTTTTAAGGTCAATTTTGTGTTTGTCATGTCAAACATGACCAATGGGTGGAATTTATTCAAGAAATGTCAAGGAAATCATGAAAAATCAAGAATGGAGAAAGGTTGCCAAATTTGGAAATTAGGGTTTTAGAGACTTACTATTTTGGGAAAGTTTTCATGGTTGTGCAGCTACTTTCAAGGCCATTTTTCTCCATGTTCAAGACTCCATTTCATTTTTTGTCAAACATGAAAGTTGTAGTGCTCATTTCAAGCTTTCCAACCATATAAAATTTATCTCCATTGGATCATTTTTGAGCAAGTTATGATTGTTGGAAGTTGGACATTTCAAAATTTCATGTTTAACACTTAGAATTTTGTTTCTAAGTGTTTAAGATCAGTTTTTGTGCCAGTTTTCAAGTTCATTTTTGAGTGGTTTCCAAGCTTCATTTTGAAATCATGTTCACATGAAAGTTGTATATTACAATCCCACATTTCCAAAAAGTCCAAGAATGCCTCATTTGGATTAAAATTCCCCAAGTTATGGAGCTTCAAAGGTGTTGTCACCAAGTTGCCAAATTGCATTTGTGACTTCGAATTTTCAGGCAGATTTGACTAGTTTTATGGACACGATTTCAAAGTCATTTTCACAATTTTTTTAAGCCTTATCTCAAGGTGTTTTGAACATCAAAATTGTTCACTTCATTCCCTACTTTCTTGCAAGCTCAAAAAATCATTCATTGGAGTTATTTTCACCAAGTTATCATCAAGGAAAGTAAGGAATATGGATATGTTATTTTGATGAACCAAAGATGGCATTCTCACATAGCATGATCAATTCTTGCAGAATGGTATTTTCTCACACGCATTGTCATCATGCATCATCAAATCCTTTACCCAAATAAGCTAGACATCACATGTACACACCATGCATCAAACTTCCACTTTTGCCAAACTTTTGAAATTAATCACAACAAGTATTCCATTCCTTTCCACGTGACAAGTACTATTACACTTCTTACACGCTCCCTTTTGCTCAACAATAACACTCCATTACATGAAATAATCGTGTGCTCTCCATAGTGGTCATTTTTGGCAAGATTAAAAAACAAGCTCCACTTGATATTGGGCTTCAAAAAACCATCTCATAATCTACTCTATAAAACCTCCTAAAATCCTAGAAATGAGGAAATCTTCATTCTGCCTCAAATCAAATCAAGAAAGTCATCTCTCTCAAAACTTCTCACTTTCGAATCTCAATATTTCAAAGGGTTTTCTCCATTTCATTGCTTGATTCACACCCTCTGAAGTTTTTTGAAGCATTTGGAAGGGATTTCTGAAGCTCTTGCAAGTGTTTGAAGAGGCAACGAACCTTCTCCGTTAAGTAAGCTTCTACAACTTTTTTCTTCCATAATAGTTGTGTTCTGAACCTGTGATTGGTGTTTCTGAAGTCCTTCCATGGTGGAGGCAATGTTTGGACGTGTGTTGTCTTGGTTTGTTCATGTTTCAGTATGTGTCACAAAAATTTGTGCCCGGTTTTCTTGATGTTAGAGGTATTTTAAATGGAAGCTAATGCTAAATCCTTGATCCTTGTTGAATTCCCTACAATTTGATGTAAAATTTTGTGTGTTTTGGTCGTGTTTGCAGCGAACTCCAGTGACGCTCGCCTGAGAAGATAACCGGAGCTAGGGCTCCGACATCTGCGTGTCACCTGCGTGTGTGGCTTGCTGACTCTTTGACCAGGTGATGTGGCTCACATGTGGATGCCACATCATTTAATGAATGGCCACGCATGATTGTTTTTTGTTTCTGATATGTGTATTTGAATTTGGACCGTGCATAATTGATATTCACACCACCGTTCCTTGAGCCCAAAAACGTGTATGAACTGATTCTTGTTTATTTCATAATTGCTGATACACCTTCACTTGGCTTCATTTCTTCTTTTTATTTCGATTTCTTTTATTTTCAATTTGATTTTTATTTTTAATGTTCAAATCATTTTAAAAATCAACCAAAATATATTTCTGATTATTTGATGTGTTGAGGTATTTTTCATATTATTTTATTTTATTTTTCCATTAATTTTTATATTTTATTTGAAATTAATTTTGAAAGGTGTTTTTCTTGTTTTTCCTTGTGATTAGGGTTTATGTTTGATGCTTTGTGGATCACTTCATGAGCCAATCTTGTTGTCATGTTTTAACATGTGAATGAGGATTGTTTGAGTGTCTTGTGCTGCCTTGGTGATTGTTTCTTGATTGTTTTTCATTTTTGATGATCCTCTATTATTGCTCGATTGGCTTGCTATGTTAGATGTTTTGATCCAATTTGTGATGCAATTTTGCAATTCTTGTTGAGATCTCTTGCACACTTGTTCTTGATTATTATAGAATGAGTTTGAACATTTATTTGTATTTTTATAAGACATGTTTCTATTTTTGGTTGATGCTTACATATGGCTTAAATTTGAATGGAACATGCTTGATATTTGACCTAGTTTGGCTTCTTTTTTACCACTTGTGCTTAAGTGAAGCTTGAAATGATTAATTGATGTGATTACATGCTGTCTTAACTTGATTTAAGCTTTGGATTCATTTTAATTTGATCATTTTCCTATTTGTGGTTGAATTTCCAAGTTGACAATGTTTTGACCTTGCTCATTTGGTGTTCTTGATCTATTTCTTTGAGATGTTTCCTTGTGTGACCTAATGGATGCTTGTGGACTCTTGTTTGCTTTGAATGACATGTTTAAGATTCTGATCCTCTTGATATGATGTCCATTGTGTGATCATTTCTCACTTCTTTCCTCACATGATCATTTGTTTCTTATATGGATGACTTAAGTGGATGTTTGTCTAGTTGTGATGCATGTTTTGAAGTTGATCCTTGGTGTTTCTTCTTGCTATCCATGAGTTAATGTTTGTATTGATATACATGATCATGCTACTGTCCAACTTGAATTCATACCATAAGCTCACATGTTTGCTCTTTTGTAGTGTGTTTTACATGAGTTATTCGTTGACAAATGATTGAATGTTGTTAAGATGCATGCCTTGAACCTTCTTGCTTTTTCTTTCATCATTAACATGAGTTGAATGCAATGTAACATAGCTACTGCCCCATATTGGTTCTCATCTTATTTAACTTAAATTCACTTTGTTTGATGGATGATAATACTTCTTGTTTGGTTTTAAGACATTTGTATGTTCATTGGTGCATTGTTTTGCCTAATTGTTTTGACTTCCATTCTTGGAGTTTGGTTTGAAGTGTGTGCGCTTGGTGTTGGTGTTTGTCTTGAATGATTAAATATGATGCTTTTATTGCTCATTGCTTATATTAATCCAGTTTTTTGAGTCACTTGATGTTGCATCTTCTCCTTCATCTCTTTCTTCTTTCTTCTCTTTTGAGCCTTGAGACTTGTTTAAGTCTTGAGTTTGCTTTTGTTTGTGATTGATTAGTATATAATGTTTACTTTTGGTTATTCACATGATCCCTTAGGATTCCTAGCTCAACTTAATTTCTGATTAAGTTTGAGGTAGGAGAGACATAAGGCTTTCAATCATTTGCATGATAACAATTAAGATAGCCCTTTTTAAACCTTAACCTTAGGTATATCTCTTTGTATGCTAACATTAGGTAGAGTTCTCTTCTATCTAAACTTTAGGACCACTTTGCATGACAACATTAGGATCTAGTTTCCCTTAATTGTTTGCTTTTTAACCTTTGAGTCATTTCTCATCTCATCTCAAAAACAAGTTCAAAACACTTAATAAATACAACGAGTATTGTGCGCCACGAGCCTTAAGTACATGGGAAGTGATAAGCGGGAGTCCCTTCTTACCTTGTCTAGGGTGTTTTGCAACGTCCCATCTTGGGTCGATCTTGCAACGCATTCGATCCTATAATATATACTTTAGTGCAATACAAGTTTCAAACTAACTTAACTCACTTCTGTCTAAAAAACACAAACCAAATGCAAATCATTTTATCCTTCGGGATGGGCCTTAAATCATTTTCAGAAAAGAGCACGTTATTTCCATTCTACCGCAAATAGGCATCGACCCTAACTGCCAGACGCGAACCTAACTTTGCTCATAAAAAACACTTAACTAATATATGGTTTCGTAGGTCGAACAACGACTGCTCTGATTTTCTCTTTCTTGTCCGATTGAGGATACGTAGGCACAAGACGACGATGTCTTGGTGAGCAACCTCCCCCCATTCACCTGTGGTCTTTCGAACTACGTTGACTCTAACTTTCCCATTGCACGAAGGAGTACGTAGGCCTAGGACGACGAAGTCCTATCGAGTCTCCTTTTGCTTTCGGTTTCCGCTTAGCAGTAGGCTTTAGATAACACACCCTTTGATTAGACAACAAGTGTGGATCCCGTTGAGTACAACGGACACGAGGGGGTGCTAATACCTTCCTCTCGCTTAACCGACTCTCGAACCCGGACAATGGTTGCGATGACCATGTCTTCTCCCTTTTTGAGGTTTTCTTCGATCGTTTCCTTTCCCTTTGTTGGGATAAATAACATTCAGTGGTGACTCTTCTGTTTTTCCGCCGGTTGTTTTTCGCAGTTGCGACATTGTGGTTCTTACTGTCTGGTGTTTCTATTTTGATTCCGTTGTGTGTGCCTCTGATGTGTGTTAGGATTGTTTTACACAAAATTTGCTAAAATATGAGATTGTAAGTTCTGTGGTTTTTGGATTGGCAACATTTTGGTAAAACATGTTGACAGCAAGATGTTAAGACAAATTTCTACTATAAGAGTCAGACATCATGTTCACCATGATGTTGTGACATGTGTTAGGACATGTTATACCAGAAAGTTAGGGCATGATTGTTTTGGTATTTTTAGTGTGATTTTTTAGTGTGTTTTAATTCACACGTTTGTGTTATCCAAGGAGGGATATTGTGGGAACTTCTGTTTTGACAAATTGTGTTAGTTTTCGTAAAAAGGATCTTTGAACCTTTTTAGGAAACTTTTGAAGGTTGAGAACCACAAGAAATGGGGGTTTGAATTGGGTTTCACATTTCGTCCCCATTTGCGGAATTTAAACTAATGGCGATAACATGTAAATAAGAATAAATGAACACAATTATTTTTATCCTGGTTCACTGTTAACGAAGTTACTCCAACCCACCCCTCGAAAATGATTACAGCCACAATGGATACCTTCCATTGCCTTCTTGAGAATTCTGGCTTTCATTTGCCTCTCAAGAAATCAACCTCCAAGCCGTTCAACAATGACCTGGCCCTCTCAAGCATCTTGGTCTTCACTCGACCGCTCAAGGAATCAACCTCCAAGCCATTCAACAATGACCTGGGCCTCTCAAGCATCCCAGTCTTCACTCGACCGCTCAAGGAACAACATCCACTAAGCTGTTAAAAACACGCTTAGTCATCTCAAGCATTCTAGTCATTACTCGACCGCTCAAGGAACATCACCTTTTTCAAGGATTTTCTTGTGCACTATATATGCTTCTTACAAACTGATTACACAAATGAAGTACAATAACACCTAAGTGTTTCTAGCAAGTTATGAGCAACAACTCCTTGCTTTCTAATACAGAAACTATCTAAAGAATAAATCTCTAAGAGATTATAAAGCACACTAGTTTTTTATCGCTTAAAAGCTTTCTTATGAGCACTACGGCTTCTTATCATGACCTTTAAGCTTCTTTCTGATGTACTTCTTCTTGAGTAGATAATGCTTCTTCCAGCTTAACTATCAAGATCAACTAAGTTACTATTCTTCACTTATTGATGTTTCACTTGACAAGTTTCACATGGCTTTAGCATGTTGCATCGTTGTACATTCTTCATCATTATGCTTCAGTTTCTTCTTCATTGAGCATTCTTCGTTTAGGCTTCAGCTTGCAACATCTTGTACTCCTTTCTTGAGCATATAATGCTTTTTCCAATTCAACCATCAATTCAACTAAGCTACTATGCTTCACTTATTTATGTCTCACTTGAGTAGTTTCATATGGTGTTAGCATGATCATCGTTTGTGCACACTTTGTAGTAGCAGCTTCATCTTTTCTTGCTACATGTTGATTGTTTGTTGAGTTGAATAATAATCCTTTAGTATGAACAACAATCAATAAACTTTTTATCTATCTCTCTTTATGATCAGCGCTTGCTTCAAGCAACAAGCAACCAGAGACTATTCTATAAGCTTCCAAGTCTTTAATTTATAGAGCATGAGGGAATAGATCCGTTGAGAGGTATTCTTAGAAACATATTCCAACAATAATATCCCAACGTTCACATGAAGGAGCGGTCAACATCACTGTACAAAAAGTTGTCCTTGCGCCACCCTATCGAGGTAGAGGTCACATAGTTTTAGTACTATTATATTTAGCTCAAAACCATTATAATCTTCAGTCTTCTAGCATCTTCAGAGGCTTCAGATATTAACTTGATGAAGCGTGTTGTAGAAGAGTCATTCTTTGTGTAATCTTTAGAACCATAGTCTTCAGAATTCCAGATCTTCGTTCAGCAGAACTATCTTGAGAATCTTCAGCACTTGGTTTCTTAGAAACATTATCTTCAGAGTCTTCAGAACCTATTCCTTCAGAACCTTGTCTTCAGAGTCTTCGGATTTCATTAAGCACTTTCTTGTTTTCAGAGTCTTCTGCACTTCGTTCAATCAGAACCTTGTCTTCAGAAACTCTTCAGAACTTGATCTTCATAAATTGTGTCTTCAGAATCTTCAGAGCTTTGTTCTCCTGAACCACGTCTTTAGTATCTTCAGAACTTGTAACATTAGAAGTGCATCACATTAGAAAGCCTTATAGGCCTTTCTCATAAAGTCTCAATTAGAATGTTCAGAACTAACATTCATTAGAACCGTTGTATTAGAAACATTCATGAATCTTGACTTTATCTTGTACACACATATGTTTTCTTCTAGAGTGTTGATAATAGAGTCTGATGACGTCACACACCTTCTTATCAGAGTAAGAATCATATTGACAACAACCACACACTTGACAGAAACCATATCATACATAATTGTTCTCTTAGATAACATGTGCAATTATAATCAAAACTCAAAGGCCAGATGTAGAACCAAATCTTGTTCTTACAATCTCCACCTTTTTTATGATGACAAACAATGCATTTTGATATAGCAATTTGTATAGGGTAATCACCATAAATCCACAGAGCCAGAGATAAGCTTAACGGGCTCCCCCTAATTCTGTTACTCTCAAAATTCATTTATGCTTGTTCAGAGTCTCCCCCTGATCCCAAGACTCACAAAATGATTTTGAAGTAGAATCATATCAATAGAGAAGGATTACTTCTCAGTGACGTCTCATCGGAATCTGACTAGAACTTGCTGGTCTTCATCTCAGAACCAAGCTTGCTATCAGAATATTATAGACGTATCAGAACTTGATTTATCTTATCAGACTTGATGTCTTGCATTATATATCAGAAACTGGTAGATAATTTCTTAGATTCCATGCATCATGTATCAAAACCAAATCTTCAATATCTTAGCACAGATCACCAACAAGTGCACATATCCTCATGTCATTTTATGGTTCATAAATCAAATATTTTCTTTTATGACCATGACTTGATTTCATCTCCGAAGAATTCACATTCTTTTAATGCTGGAGTTTAGATACCCTTTGAGGTTTGGATACCATAGAGTTTTAGATACCAATTGAATCATTCTTTAAGAAAGTTAACAACTTCTGATTAGTTTTGGGTATCAGCGCGAAATTCATGGACATCTCTTGTTTCTGATAACTTAGTGGTCAACACCAGATATTCATATATTATCAAATTCAAGCTTGTTTAGCATTCTTTTTTCTTGTACATGTCTTCTGATGATTATATCTTCTGATCACTTGCTTCTTGAACATATCTACTTGATATCTTATCAAATACAAATTATGTATTTTGATATATCATAGCTTATGATATGTCTTGTCTTCTATCTTCTGATAGCCTGTTCTAACATACAGTGAACTTTTGCGATGTTCCTAATCAATTCTCAAACATATGGTTAGAAGTAAAACATATTTAATTATATTTGAGATGAGATTCTTTAGATTGGATATCAAAATCATATATCACTTTCTCGCCCTTTGTCAGAAATCAAAAAGGTATAGAAAAGAAATTGACAAAGTAATATGAAGACGAACATAATGACAGAAAAGAAATTTCATTAATACTCAATAGAGATAATGAGAAACAATAATGGTATGCAAAAAAAAAATCATTCATAAAATTGAAAGAGCAAAATATAGCATAAAGCAAAAGGTATCCTATAGTGCCTAAGGTTTGGGGGTTGAAAAGGTTATTTGATACAATTGAGTGACCATATCAAAAATACTTTTGTTGACCTCTTTTCACTCATCAATTTTTGCTTTGAGTCTCTTCTATTCTTTTTGCACATCTATTAAAGTATTCAATACTTGACAGAACATATTAACTTCAGAGGAATGTGGATCACCAGATTGAGTTGCTTGATTTAAGGAGGTTTCTGCAAAATCCTTTTCAATGATAACCTTTTCAGTCAATTCTTTCTCCTTAGTCAAACTGTCTTCACCAACTGCTATCTTCCTTTTTCTGCTTGAACCTGTTTCTGGATTATGCACTGCAAATGTCCTGGCTAGTCCTAGATTTTCCAAATCTCCACTGTGAAAGTATTTTTCGTTTTCAATTTCTGGTGCTACTGGAGGGTTTATTAATTCTATGATATTTTTGTCAGTGAGAAGAGCAAAGATTAGCCTTCCATAAAGAATCCAAGTTCTTTGGGTTGGTAAAATTATCTTTGAACAATTGATAGATTCACGTAAATAGTTGAAGAGAAAGGCTGGTAGATTTATCTTCTTTCTTTTGGCCAGATAGAACAACATGTACTTTAGATCAAGATCAAATTTTGTTGGATTTTCCCTAGTTGTATGATAAATGCTCCCATAGAGGATATTGAGCCATACTTTTAGATTATCATACAGTTTTGAGGTTAAGTATGAATCCTTACCATCTTTGAATATGGTTGGAGTGATCAATCAAATCTGCTCAGAAAATCTTAGACTGTTGCTCAGCATAGCTTCCCTTCTGTTGTGGCATTGAAGTCCAGTGTTGTCATGAGAGAGAAGTTTAGCAATGTCATTTAACTGAATGTTTATACCATGACCTTTAATATTTGAGCACACCATAGTGTTATTCATAACATAGGCGTTTTCCCAGAATTCTTTGGCCAGTTCTGGATAGGTTGATTCTTTAAGAAGATCAAAGTATGTTTTCCAACAGTGACTTTCAAGCGTTTCAGAGAAGTCAAGACCATGTGCAGAAAGATCCCCAAAATCCACATTATGTTCAGAGATAACAGATAGAAGTTCAATAGGTAGAGCCAATTTGACTTTTGGATCATCGTCGATGATTTTCTAATCTCTGTTTTTGGAGAGCCAATTTTTGGTCCACAGTTATTCAGGTTTCCATTTGAAAAGGATGAAGTCACACACGATTTAGGGTTGAAAGAACAAAAAGGTTTGAAGGATAAAAGTGTGACAAGATGTAACGTAGGTGTGTGATGTGATGTGAAAATAAATAGAGAGAATTTTGATGATTATAAATATTGAGAAAAGGAAGCGATTAGACATAGATGAATGTGAAATCAGTTTTAGCATATAATCCCAAGACACGTCTAGTCATTTAGGGTAATAATTAATGAGCATGGATTGCAAAAGGTCAAATGTCTTAAATCGAGATATAACCTCTTCACATACCTGGCAACGTGTTGAGAGGGTTATCTTCTCAGTTCCCAAAGGTTACAAAGATCTCAACCGTTTACACGATCTTAAATACTCAGGATATATTTCTTAAATAAATGATTTTCTAAAATATAAGAATAGATTTCTAAACCATTTTAAATTAAACAGAAGTGTTAGAAATACATTACTCAATATTTCTGTAGATTCCTAGCTTCTGATGTAGGGGTTCTTCATAATCACCGCACGTTTAGCTTTCATTAGAATCATTTCTTCTCTCATCACCTATCTTCTTTCTACTGTGATCTTCATAAGAGTCTTTGAGTGTTGTGTAGAAACACGAATAACTTCATGACTTCTTGAGCTTCCATTCAGACAGATGAAGGACATTTCTCCTGATGTTTGTTTCATCTTGATCATTAGAGAACACCCAAGTTCTATCTTTAATCTTCATCTTAGAATCATCCATCTTCTATCTTCAAGAAAGCTTGCCTCCAGAAAGCCAATAGTTTCTCAGCTTAAACATATACTTCTGAACAATTATGTGCTAAAGAAACTTGTTAGAATCTTCTTGCATTATCAGGATTTAATCATTGAACAAATGCTAATCTTCACCATATGCAGATATTATCATGGTCATCAAACCAAGACAAATTTCCTTGAGGTTTGAATGGATATCTTGTTCTTGCTTTGAGCCTTTTCATCCAGAATCAGTTCATCAGAAGGTTACAACTTCTATTCGTTCCTTTCTATGAACTGCGATGACTTCTGATTGAGCATCTTCTGATTTCTTCATTCTGATTTTCATCAATAACTTTATGCAGAGAAGATTGCTTCTAGCTTTGTATTCTTCAACTAAGTTTTAGTTTCTGACTTCCAAGCTTACCATCAAATCTGACCTTGATTTGATTCACTAGTAGAAGTACTTCCACGCCAATATGATGTAGCCTTCAGAGCATTTTGAACCTTCTTTTCACCAGATAGCTTCTTAAGCTCATACTTTCACTCAGTCACATGAGTCCAGAAAGTAGTGAACACATAAGGATACATTTATGTATCAGGAGCTCCAGAAAAGAAACTTTGGATAACATTCTGACAAACTTAAGCTTGTTCAACTGAGATGCCATTCTCAAGCTAATATGACTTGCTTGTCTTATGTTAAGTCATTTCTCTTCATGAATACACATACGTCATGAACTCAGAAAATTGATCTTGCATGTGTTGTTCTTCCAAACTTCTGACAACATTTCAAGAGGTATCAAAATGAAAGTTCGTTTCTTCCTTTTGGATGATAAGATTGTTTGGTTTATTGACTTTTGTTTTGAATAGAGGTGTCACTTGAAGACAATTTTAGAGTCTTTAAACCCTAAGGAACCTGGTATAAAGCTAAAAGACATATACATTTCCGTACATATAATTTTAACTAAAAAACCTCACACTTACATTTGTCATTGAGTTAACTATCAAAGTCTTTACAAGTTCCCTTTCTCGTTCATCGGGACAAAGTATTAAGCTACTAAGATTTGATGTCTAATCTTCATGGAACAACAACTTGTGAAGAGGAATATCTGATTCTAGATCATCTAACATCATTTGCGGGAAATTCTCTTTAACGTTTCCATTATACTTTTCTTTAATGGTGAATTTCGGTAGTACACTAGCCGAAGAACTATTGTATATGGAAAACGTCATTGGTTTCTTGGAGAATTTCTTGGAGGACTTTAGGGGATGAACAAGGTAGATTCAGAATTAGAAAAGTTGAACAAGGCAGTTGACATAAAGAAGGAAAAATACAATGACTCTCCTCCCGAAACCCATATTTTCGATGGAACGTTCAACTGGTGGGACAATATCCACATCATAGCTTACATCACGGGAGAACTATGTACGTATTGGAAAGATGTACCCATCAATTCTCAGATGAAGTACGAACATTAGAATCGATGACACTCGTTTATCATCTCTAGGGTTTTTCTAACCCGCAACAAACAATGTGTTGTTCCATAAAGAGGAAGAAAATGGAATATAACACCTTTATCTTTTTCCGACGAGGAATTGGTCAATGAAATGCCAAACCACCACGTCTCTTTGTTGATAAGGGCCTCAATGACTGGTTTGATATCTATTGCATGTAATTTGATCAGAAAAGTTCATGCGACATTTTGCAAGCAAAGTTATTTTGCGCCTTTAAGCTCGAGCTTAACTTACAATCGTACCACAACGGAAGCCTCCAAGGGTCTGGAAAATCAAACACTAAATCTTAGGGATATGCGAAGTTGCCATAGTGTTTGGAACTAATAAGAGTAAACGAGTCGTGAAAGTTAGCTGGATGCAAATCTATTTACAACTGCATAATTGTAAGAGCGAAGCTAGAGAAGCTATGCACTGTATCCTCCAATGTTCATATGAAGTTAAATATCACACCAATACATACAAATTTTTATTTCTTGAGAGATATCGGGAGATCGAATAGTTTGCAGCCGCTGATGTAAACCCGTGTAAATTTGACACTCGTCCTGAACCACAACCTATTAGGGACTATAATGATGAAGAGACACTGATTTTGGAGGAAAGGATGAAGGTTGAACGATTAAAGCTTAATGGGGTATTCACCGAGATTTTAGTGAGGCACAACCCTTAAAAGTCGCAAGATGAGGCCCGACTTACCCAAGGACATGAAATATGAGCTTATAAGATGTCTAAAAACCAACACAAAATTATTCTCCTAGTCTCCAAAAGAGATGCCTGACATAGACCTTGAGGTAGATTTCCACTCATTGGCTCTATGTACGAACATACCTTACACAGCCTAACATTTCTAAAAATAATCCCCAAAATGGCATAAGCAACAAAGATGGTCATCGTGTATCTTTTGCAGGCCGAGTTTATAACTGATGAAAATAAACTTTATGGTTGTCAAACACAATACTAGTATAGAAGTCAAACAACAAGGGGCACATGTGTGTCGATTATTCAGATCTAAGCAAGGCATGCTCCAAATACACCTTTCTTTTTCACAACGTAGAAAAATTAGTTGATAACTTGTATGACTTCATTCTAATAGCTTTCATTGATGCATATTTATAGTAGAATCAAATTCCAATGAACCCCAACATCAATGCTATGACATCATTCATGATCGACACGAGAAATTTTTGTTATAAGATGATGTCTTCCATTCTTAAAAACACATGAGACACATACCAAATAATGATGAAATGGACCTTTAAATACTAGGTTACTAATATGCTAGAGGTATACATGCAAAACATCATATTGATGTCCAACGAGTAAAAAATCATACAACTCATCTAGAGATCATCTCCAAGGAGGTTCAGACGTACAACATGTACTTAAATTCTAAGAAATGTGTGAATCTATGCGCTTGCAGGTTATGAAGCTCCACATCTGAAGTTTTGATAACGACAACGCATGACAATAAATTTCCACCTCAATGATGATAACCAAAGAAAGTATCTTATGACTCTTCAACAAAAAGACTCAAGATCAAGCGCTTGTGCAAATAAAAATTAATCTAGCAAAAGTCTTGAAGTCTTGGAGAAAGGTGTGAAAGCTCGTCAGGTCATGAATGTATATCTGTCTGAGTGACCCGAGTATTTTAAAATTACTAAGACAACACACACACACACATACACACACACACACACACACTCACACACACTCACACACACATACAAACACAACACACACACACACACGTGTGCATGCACTCACTCACACACACACACACGTGTGCGTGCACTCACACACACACACACACACACACACCATCTAATTGAAGTTGGCAAGAAATAGAAGAAAGAGGGTTTGAATTGAGTTTCTAAAAAATAATTCCTTTTCAAAACCTTTTCAACAAGAAAACACACAACAATAAAAATAACAAGTTATTTTATACTGGTTCGCTGCTAACTAAGCTACCTCCAGTCCAGCCTACAAAGTTGATTTCACCTTCTCACTACGAACTTAATCCACTATAATCATACAAATTACAGACACAACAAAGACAACCGTCTTTGTCTTCTTGAGTATATAGACTAAACCTTAGTCACTCAAGGTAATCACTCAAACAGATTTGAGGTTTTACAAACTGTGTTTACATAGGTTGCTTCTACAAAGCATATTAACACAACGTTTAAGTACAATGAGAGATTCACACAATATAAACAAAAATTCTTAGTGTGTTTACAATATTCACAAAAATAATATTATCAGATAAAATGCAGCAGCGTGTGAATACCGTGTTGATATCGTTCACAAATTAGCATCCTGGTCCATTCTATCAAGTCTTCCTTATATAGCCAAAGAAAGATCCGTTGAAGGGTATAATGGGAATCTTCAGTTATGAGCTGACGCCATGAATAACCGTCATCAAGTGTGGGGGACAAAATCATCCAACATAAATGTCCTTACTCCACAAAATCCTCATAGTGGAAGGAATGTTTTGATCTTATACTCTGTACTATTTACCTTACGTAATGGTTTGTTCTTGTCATCTTCTAATCATCAGAGGCTTCTGAATGAGTTGTTGAAGCATGGTTAGAAGAATCAAGGGCCTTGTTGAGAATCTTCAGAACTAAAGTCTTCAAAGGCTTGACAATGTTCCTCAAAACCGAGTCTTCAGAGTCTTCAGCACTTCGTTCTTCAGAATCTTCAATTCTTGAGCATAAAGTCTTTGAAGAAAAAAAAAACCTTCAAAGGCTCTTTAGAAAGAGTCACGATCAGAGGCTTTAGCAGGAACGTTCTTCAGAATTGTTGTCTAATCGCTTTGTAGATCTTGACTACTTCTTGCAACACACTTATTTCTCTTCACAGTTAGAGTTTGTTAATTCAAAATCTGATGATGTCACTCGTCAAAGCTTTATAGTCAAAACATGTATAACAAAAGCTACACACTTGACATAAACCATTAGTATACAAAATTGTTCTTTAAGAATCAATGTATATTTATCATCAAAACTAAAGCCCAGATGCAGAACAAAATCTTGATCTAACACTAATCGATTCGAGCATCAAGCTAATCGATTATAATAGTGGTATTCGATTAATCAAATGACTTGGAAATCACATTAATGACTTGAAACGACTATATATATATATATATATATATATATGTCCAAAACTTCCTTTTGGGTGTAGTAATTGATTAAAAGTGATTGTCTAATCGATTAGATAATTAATTCTAACAATTAATCGCTACCAGTTCTAATAAAACTTACACCTTTACAATTCTACCAATTCTAACAAAACCTACACCTTTACAATTCTACCAATTCTAACAAAACCAACACCTTTACAATTAATCGCTACCAAAAGAAATCCTAATGGCATGCAATTTCTAGAAAGCAATAAAGAAAAACCTATTTATGAAATTAACTACAAAAAATAAAAAAGTAGAGAGAGAGAGAGAGAGAAAGAGAGAGAGAGACATAGAGAGAGAAAGAAGAGAGTACACATGGATTTCTAATTGTTCAACATGTTCATCCTCACTTTGTACCTAATTTATTCTCCAATGGTTCCCCATTGAAAATTGTTCCTTTTCCACTATGATTCGCAACAAAATTACAAGAGTTCATACAATCACAATATCTGGAAAAAATGTTGAAACACTAATTTTTCTTTATGGATCTTTGACTTGTACACAGTCCACGAACTGAACTTTATGAGAAATCTTTACTCGTATTCGTTTCTTGAACCTTCCACCCTAACAACCTGCTCCTAAGTCTCCATTTTGCAGAAATATTTACTCGATCCTTACGAAATATTGAGCATTTGTGTATCTGAAGATTGAGAAGAACTCCTTCCTTATCTGTAGGCTTCCATACATCACTACCAAGGTCAACCTAGAGAGAAGAACCTCTTTCTTTCAACTGGAAATGTCACAACCAGTCACAACATCACACACCCTTGCAAACCTCTAAAATCTTAACCAAATCTTTAAAGAAACGTTAAATTCAAAAATGAATCTCCTTAACAATCACGAATCTCCAAAGATAAGATTTAGATCCATGCAACAATGGAAAAACAATGAGGTGGAAAATGAAAGAAATGGTTTGCAAGTATTCACTAAAGATCCAAAACTCTTTTGAAAAATTGAAAGAATAAGTGGTTTGCAAGTTATTAAATATAAATTGGAAGTATGTGTTTTCTAACATTGTAAAATATTTTAACAGAACAATGATTTGTAGGTGTTGAAGTGTTGTTCCTTTTTGGATTTGCTACATTTTGCAAAACAACATGGTATGGACACATGTTGGACATGATGTTCTAGCAGGTGTGGCACATCTGGCCCCAGTTGTTTTTGTGAAGAAAGACACATGTGGGAACTGATGTCCTAGCACGTGTCCCTTGTCTGCATGACAAGGTTGTTGTTGTATGGGCTCATTTTCCAACTGTCTATAGCGCGCATTTGTGTTACCTGTGCAACAAAGGTTGTCGCTATCTTTTAGCAGTTTGATTTGTTTGATTATTTAATTAAATAAAATTTAAATCAATTAGATTTAAATTTGAATTCAAATCAAATTAAATCTATTGTGGAGCTATTATGGAGAAACAAATCCTTACTGAATCTCCAACATATCTGGACGAAATCACTGCCTATATCCAAGGAGAAAATTCCAGCCATGGATTACTATATATAGAGACTCTCTCCATGCCTTGAAGACTTCGAGCTTGAGTGATATTTTGTGTTTTTCGGTTGAGTATTTTGTCTGTGTTTCTTGAACACCACATTATGGCTTATTCAGGTCATAAGGTATAAAAGTTGGTTTGTTTAGTTGAGTTGTAATTCAACATCCATCATTCTGATTATTGTTGATGATCACTAGGGTTAGTGATTGAGAGAAAGTGAAAGGGGGTTCTCATATTTAGGAGGAGACCTAAATAGAAAGACACTGAGGGTAGAATTAAGAATAAAAGAATTGAACAAGGGGCTTATTTATCTAAGACACTTTGTACTAATTCTATTAAAGATTGGTTTTCCTTTCTTGTGTAGAGTGCCCCCCCCCCCCAAACATAAGTGTTGTTTGCACTAAATTGGGTTAACAAACCTTTTGTTTTCTTTTTTTTATCTTGAATTATTGTTGCTGTCATATTGTGTGATATTTGGTTTAACAAGTTGGACAAGTTGTCCTAGACATCTGGTCCAACATCTATCCCCCGAGGAACAAAATTTCAATTGGCATCAGAGCAGACACCATGTTCTGTTTGGGTGAGCTCCAGAGAGATATTTTCTGTTCATATGGACAACACAAAGGATTGAGGCTCAATCAATAGACCAGCTATTTTGGATGGTGTAGCACCTCAAAATTTGCTCTCTTGTTTTTAACCCTAACTGGCTTATGTTTCATTTCATTCTTGCATTATCATCTTTGCATATCATTGGTTCTTAGCATGGGATCGAGGTATTTTCTAGCAACTCACAGCGCTATCAGTTCCAATACTACTTTTAGCAGCTTTCAGAGCCAAGCAGATAATTTTCAAGGTCTTTTGGAGCTTTTATTTTGCTCATTAGACGTTTTGACAATCAGAAGCTTCAACAACCAGTTTTTGATCAAGCAACTCGGCATCAGACATTATTAATTCAACAAGGCATTCTGGGCTGTCAGCAAGAATTTGTGTTTCACTTCAAGTGTAATTCAATAGCAACATCAAGTCTTAAGTTTCAGAGGCTTAACGGGTTCAAAACAACTGCCAGAAGTCACTTTTCCAAGTTTCCCTCCAAAAGGCGCCAAAATTCAAAATTTGAACTGAGTAACCGGTTACTCACCATGCGTTAACCAGTTACTCCTTTGTTTTTTTGCGCACCATTAGCATATTTGAACTAAGTAATTGGTTACTCACCGTTTGTTAACCGGTTACTCTGAGCACATTTTGAAAAAAATTAAGTTTGCATCATTAGTGATCATGTGCTTGGCTTGTGCATCTGTGGGAAGGATCTATAATTGATTCATTTTCATCATTTTCCACCCAAAATTCAAATTCCTTCCAAGACTTTCCACTCTAATTCCCCACTCTTCTTTCCAAATTCCTTTCCTAATTCATTTTTCACCCCAATTTCCACCCACTAAACCTCACTCCAAACCCAAACTTAACTCCTAACCTAGGGGTTATTTAAATCAATTCATCCCAAACCACATGAGGGCTAGATCATTTTTCACTCTCATTTTTTCAGAATTTGCTCTCAATTCTCTCTGACCTTTTCATTCTCCATCTTCATTTTCAACCTCTCACCAAAGCTCCAAATCCATAGATTCACAAATTCTTCATTAGAATTTGTGAATTCTTGAGCTAAACCTCATCACATCCTCATTCTTAGTTCAATTTTGCAGTAGCAACTGGTTTGGATCTTGGATTAAGCTGTTAGAATCACTTTTGGAACATCTTTTGCTTACTTGGAGTGTTCTTGCTTATTTGGAGTGTTCTTGCTTGGATCTTCAAGTTTTCTTGATAAAGCTTCATAGATCTCTGGTTTTCTTGTTTGGATCCATCAATTTTCGTTTACAACACTTACCAAAGCAAATCTCAGCTTTGTAGGTTGGTTTTCTTTAGATCCATACTTGATTTGGCTTAATTGCAACTTATACAATGTAGATCCATGACTTTTGATGTGTTTTGATTCATTTGCTTCAATTTGATTGTGGATGTTGTTGTTTGTTGGATTCAATTGATGTTTGATGACTGTGATTCAATGTAATTTCGTGCTTAATTGATTGCATGTTCATTTGGATGTTTGGAGAAGTGATTTGCTGCTGAAAAGTGCTTTTGAAAAAGATTGTTTGGCCACTGTCCCAGAGTAACCGGTTACTCACCGTTTGTTAACCGGTTAACATGTTGTTTTTTGCGTAAATTGTCTGATTTTTAACTAAGTAACCGGTTACTCACCGTTTGTTAACCGGTTACTCTAGGACAGAATATGTATTTTTGTGCATTTTCTTGTTTGTTTGAGATCCTTTGCATGCCTAAACTTCATGGATTAATATGTTGGTGATTTGTGGATTATTCTTGAGTTGTTTCACCTCACACCCTTGCATGAACACGATTCTTCGACACGCGATTCTTGCGTTGTTGATTAATTGATGCGATAAACACGATGCACACGCATATTTGAATCATGTTAATGTTTGATTGAGGCTTAACTTGTTGGACATGCGATGCGTGATTGTTGTTTGTTTCTGTGGTTGCTTATGCGTGATATGGTGACCAATGTTTGAGTTGTACAACTTTGTGGAGTAATTCTTCTTAAATTGTTATCATGATCACGTTGTTCGTTCTTGGTGTTTGCAATCTGTACAATTGGTTGGTCTTGATATGCATGTTCATTTGTGATCATTGCTTGTATGAATGGTTGTTCGAACGCATTGCATGCTGCCCTGTTTTCACTGCTGTCTATGTGCATATGTGTTATTATATGTGCTGCTGTTTGGCCTTTTTACACCTATCCTTGTGCTGAATCTGAGCTGTTGAATGTTGTGTGGTGTGTTTACTAGTTTTTATCACTGTGTAGGTGCTGAAGCGCTGTTGTAGCCGCTGTTTGTTCCTCTTCTCTTTCACTCCTTCTCTTCCCTTGAATCTCAAGACTTGTTTAAGTCTTGGATTTGCTCCCTTAGAGCTACCTAGTCCAACTTTATCTTTGATTAAGCTTGGAGTAGGATTAGCATTAGGCTTTCGTTTTGCATGCTAACTTAGGTAGATATTCCCCTTTTGAACTCAACCTTAGGGCCATCCTTTGCATGACAACATTAGGATAGATTTCCCCTTAGAGTTTTCTTTTCTTTGAGTCTTCTCTTCTCATCTCATAACAACTCTAACATACTTAATAAAGGTAACGTGTATTGCGCATGAGCCTTGTATGTGGGAAATGAGGAATGGGGGTTTCCTCTCATTTTTCTAGAGTGTTTGGTGGACGTTCCATCTTGGAACAATTTGCTAAGCATTCGTTCCTATGTCATAGACTTCAGTGCAATGCAAGTTACGAACTAACTTCAATCCACTTCTGTCTAAAAAATACAAAAACAAACTCAAACCATTTTTTATCCTTCGGAATTGTTAAATTTCAAACCGTTTTTCAGAAAAGAGCACGTTACTTCCGTCTCGTCACAAACAGGCATCGACCCTAACTGCCGGACGTGAACTTAAGGTCGCTCATATAAAATACCGACCTCGTTAGGTCGAACTACGACTGCTCTGATTTCCTCCTTTTGGTTAGATTGAGGATACGTAGGCACGAGGCGGCGATGTCTTGGCGAGTAACCTCCCCCCTTAGTTCGTGTCCGAACTATGTTGACTCTGACTTTCCCATTGCACGAGGGGATACGTAGGCATAGGACGCCGATGTCCTACCGAGTCACCTCTTTTTCTTTTCTCCTCCATTTCTTCGCTCTTTTCCGTTCTCGTTCCTTCTCGTTTCCAGTAGCAGTGGAGCTCCAGATGACGACACCCTTTGATCGAGACAACAAGCGTGGATCCCATCGAGTACGATAGACGCGTGGGGGTGATAATACCTTCCCCTCACGTAACCGACTCCCTTACCCATTTCACTTGGTCGCGAGACCATGCTTTTTCCTTCCCTCAGGTTTACGCAGTGTTTCCTTTCCCTCTCTTGGGATAAATACACATTGTTGGTGACTCTATTTCCGCGCCACTTTCGCGCTTGTACCTGGATGAAAATCCCAGAAGCGACAGCTGGCGACTCTGCTGGGGAGGGGGTTGACCTCTTGCTGGTCCATCCCTTTTGCGGGTCAATCCTAGAGCTTGTCTGTTTATTTTTATTGGGTGTTTACTGTTGTGCTTTATTATGTTGTATACTACTGTTTTACTGCATTTATTGCATTTCATTGTTATCATATGTTGGATTGTGTTGTGCTGTACTGGTTTCTCTGTTTGGCGGGTTGGGATTCTTTGAGAGATAAGCCCAATACACAGGCTTGAGTACACACTTAGGACTAGAGTGGAAAGTAGTGGGACCTACGCGCCGTCTTGGTAAATTTGGTGTTCACAAAATTCACATCCAGACGAGGCTATCTTGGGAGATATTCTGACGTGTGTGTCTTACGCATTTCAGGGTGTTGATCTAGAGAGTTGTCGACTCTGGCGATCATTTCCCCGAGGACTCAGTTGAGGCACTCCTCCCAAGAGGTAGTAATGGCAGACCAGAAATTGTAAACCCATTATACTTCTTGATCCGAGGACCCGAAGCTGGGAACTTGCATAGGATGACCTTATTTTTGGGGAATCAGGGGACGACCACTTTGTTTGGCGATAGTATTGTATCCCGAGGGATGAATGTACTATTGCTTCTCAAGTCGAGAATCTGAGACTAAGGATCCGGTTTTCTAGAACCCACATTTGAGAGGGGAGAGGTGTTTGGAGGTTTGTAGGTGACCTTAACCTTCAACCTACTTGGTTTTCTGAGTTTCTCGTCAGTGTGTACTTATCGGCCTGGTTTTCTGGTTATCTCAATGATCCGATGTCCCGATGTGTTGGTTTTCTGGGTTTGTGGTCCTTGATCAGTTAACAACACAGCAGATGTCCAGAGCAATGATACCTTGACCCCATGTTTGCATTTGCATCATTCCTTGCATTCTAACATGTTTGACATTTTTCAGGGCTTGCATCTTACCTTTGATTCCGGTTATTGAAGTTTTCCCGTCATGGATGCTCAGAGAAAGAAGAATGTAGCTTACACGTTCCCAGACCCAACTCTGAAGTTGATTCACAAGATGATTGGTATGACTGACCCTGGAGTTCGTGCTGAGTTTAGTGATGAGTATGGGAGGTTGCTGAAGTTTGGTCGTAACATCTCTAAGTACGAGCATGATGCCATCCACACGCTCCTTCAATTCTATGACCCTCCGTTGCACTGTTTTACTTTCCCAGATTACATCTTGGCTCCAACATTGGAAGAGTTCTCATTTATTTTGGGAATTCCAATCAAGCAAAATATACCTTTCTTCTCTGAAGAACATCCAGGCTTGGGAGAAATGGAAGCTTCTCTTCACATTGGGGAATCCATTCTGAGTAATAATATTGTTGACAAGCAAGGGTTTAAAGGTTTCCCTTTGAAGTTTCTGTTTGATCAAGCTAGCTTATATGCTAAGGCAAGAAGTTGGTCCGCTTTCAACGCTATACTAGCTCTTTGCATTTATGGAATTGTCTTATTCCCTAACATCCCCGATCTTGTTGATATGCACGCGGTTCAGATCTTTATCTTGAGAAATCATGTGCCTACTCTTCTTGGTGATATATACCATTCGGTCCACTACAAGAATGAGAATAGGCGAGGACGAACTGTAAGTTGTTGCGCGCCACTCCTATCTACATGGTTTTTGAGCCATCTTCCTCAGACAGGGGCATTCGTAGACACTAGGGATTCCTTGAAGTGGTCTGAGAGGTTGATGGGATTGGCCACTGACAATGTTGTTTGGTTTAATCATAGCCTGCTGGGAATAGAGCTCATTTTTAACTATAGAGAGTTCCCGAACGTACCTTTAGTGGGGTGGAAGGGCGGAATTAACTATAACCCTTCCCTAACTATCAGGCAGTTTGGGTATGCGTTGAGAGATCCCCCTGAGAATCAGGATATCAGAGAGTCCTTGTTTTTCAATGGTACTGTAGAAATATGGAAAGTTTTATATTATTTTGTAAAGAATACATAAGAGGTATTTATAGACTATAAATCTATATAAATAAGGGAATGGTAATTATTCTCCCTATAAATTTTAATCTAGTCATAATGAGCTGTACAGGACAGTAGCTTATAATGAGCTGTATGAGATATTCTAATAATAATAATACTAATATTACAACACTCCCCCTCAAGTTGGGGAATGGATATCTATCATCCCCAGCTTGCAAGTAAGATCTCGAAACCGCTCCAAGGGAAGTCCTTTGGTGAGCACATCAGCTAACTGAAGCCCTGATGGGACATACTGTGTAGAAATAAGACCACTATCCAATTTCTCTTTGATGAAGTGTCGATCTATCTCTATATGCTTTGTTCTGTCGTGTTGGACCGGATTGTGAACAATACTAATGGCAGACTTATTATCACAAAAAAGTCTCATAGGAGCTTCATACTTTATTTTCAAGTCATCTAGAATGATCTTTATCCACAACAGTTCACAAACTCCTTGAGCCATGGCTCTAAACTCTGCCTCTGCACTTGATCTGGCAACTACATTTTGTTTCTTGCTCCTCCATGTCACTAAATTTCCACCTAGGAACATACAATATCCAGTGGTGGATCTCCTGTTAATAATCGACCCTGCATAATCTGCATCAGTATAAACATCCATAGACAACTGCTCAGTTTTCTTGAACAGTAGTCCTCTTCCTGGGCTCATCTTTAGATACTGCAAGATTCTATCCACTGCCTGTAAGTGCCTCTCCTGAGGGTCATGCATGAATTGACTGACAACACTAACCGGATAAGCTATGTCAGGCCTGGTGTGAGATAGATAAATGAGCTTTCCCACAAGTCTCTGGTATTGAGCTTTATCAACCCTTGGGCTTTCCTCATCACTCCCAATCCTGTGGTTTTGCTCTATAGGTACTCTGGTGGGTTTACAACCTAACTTGTCGGTCTCTTTGAGAAGGTCAAGGACATATTTTCTCTGAGAAATGAAAATGCCTTATTTTGAGTATGCTACCTCCATACCTAGGAAATATTTCAACTTTCAAAGGTCCTTCATTTCAAACTGAGCTACCAACTCCTTCTTCAAGTTCTTCTTCTCAAATTCATCATTACCTGCTATGATCGTATCGTCTACGTAGACTAACAAAAGAGTGAGTTTACCATTTTGAGCATGCTTTATAAAGAGAGTATGATCCCCTTGGCTTTGTTTATAACCCAAGGACACCATAACATGAGTGAGCCTCCCAAACCAATCCCGGGGTGATTGCTTGAGCCCATATATGGCCTTCTTTAACCGGCAAACCTTATTACTTCCTGAAGTAGGGTCATATCCAGGTGGGATCTCCATATACACCTCTTCCTCCAAATCTCCATGCAAGAAAGCATTTTTCACATCAAACTGTTGCAACTCCCAATCAAAGTGAGCTGCCAAGGAAAGAATGATTCTTACAGTGTTCATTTTTTATACTGGAGCGAATGTTTCTTCATAATCAATTCCATAGGTCTGGGTGTATCCCTTTGCAACTAGCCTCGCCTTATATCTGTCGAGTGTGACGTCAGATCGGTATTTTACCGTATATATCCACCTGCAGCCTACTGGCCTCTTGTTATTTAGCTTCTCAATAATCTCCCAAGTCTGATTTTTCTCTAGTGCATGCATCTCTTCATTCATGGCTTGAATCCAGTTCTTATCCTTTAATGCTTCTTGTACTGATGCAGGGACTCTAATAGAGTCAATAGCTGAAATAAAACTCTGATGCTGCACATAAAGCTTTTCAGTAGACACATACTGGGATATAGGGTATTTGGTACAAGACCTTTTTTCTTTTCTCAAAGCAATAGGTAGGTCATCAAGGTTTGGCTCACAAGAATTACTAGGCTCGGGGTTAGGAACACTTACCTCAGGTTCAGACGATTGGACTTGTTGGGGCAGAATGGGTTTACCTTTCCACCTTTTTCGCTGGAACTGTAACTTGTATCTGTCAACATTATTATGCACCGGTATTGGTACATCACCACCATCCTCATTATGCACCGGTATTGGTACATCACCATCATCCTCATTATGCACCGGTATTGGTACATCACCACCATCCTCATTATGCACCGGTATTGGTACATCACCACCATCCTCATTAAGCATCAAGGGCTCCTGTATTACAGGAATAACAGGAATAACAGACGACTCAGGAGACGGCTCTGGGTCATGTATTAGAGGAATAACTAGAAGGACAGACAACTCTAACGACTCAACTTCTTGATTAGTCTCCCCCTGAAGTTGAGGACTGGGATAAAAAGACTCAGATTCCTGAAAAGTAACATCCATGGATATATAGACACGACTACTAGGAGGATGATAATACTTGTACCCCTTCTTATCTGAAGCATATCCTATGAAGATACATTTAATAGCCCGAGGATCTAACTTACCCCGATGAAGACCATGAACATGGACAAAGGCAGAACAACCAAAGACACGATTCTGAAGGCTTGACATAATGGGCACGGACGGAAAGAATCGAGTCAGGACCTGCACAGGACTAACACCAGATAACACCCTAGAAGGTAACCTATTGATTAAATAAGCAGAAGTCAAGACAGCTTCCCCCCAATAAAATTTAGTAACATTCATTTGAAAGCGTAATGCTCGGGTGATTTCAAGAAGATGACGATTTTTTCTTTCAGCAGCTCCATTTTGTTGTGGAGTGTCAACACAAGTCAAATCATGAACAACACCATTAGTTTTGAGAAAATTGTGAAAATTTTGGTTTACATAATCCTTACCATTGTCTGACCGTAACCTTTTAATAGGTTTCCCAAACTGTGTTTTAACCATTTGAAAAAAATTAACAAACAATTGACACACTTCAGACTTATCTTTCATAAGAAAAACCCATGTAACCCGAGTACAGTCATCAATAAAAGTAACATATCATTTTGCACCAGAAATATTGTAAATGGATGAAGGCCCCCATACATCAGAATGAACAAGATCAAAGGGTTCGACACTCCTAGTATCACTAGGGGAATAGGTTGCTCGATGGGATTTGGCAAACTGGCACACATCACAATGAAAGGAATCAACAGACACTTTGGTAAATAAGTGAGGGAATAAAGACCTGAGCATGCGGAAAGGAGGATGTCCAAGACGCCTGTGTTGGAGCCATATTTGAGTATTTGACCATGACTCTGAACCAGCCTGATGACACTTGCTTTCCTTATGAGGCAGACAATATAACTCGTTCTGTTCCTCGGCAATTCCAGACGTCTTCCCTGTGGCTAGGTCCTGAAAAACACAATGAGAATGAAAAAAAAAATTATAGCACAATTCAAGTCTTTAGTGAGTTTATGGATGGACAAAAGATTGTTAGAAAGCTTAGGGACATGAAACACATGATTTAGGTGGAGAGATGGGCTTAGGCGGATGTTACCAGATCTGACAATCAGGGTTTGGGACCCATTTGCAACGGTAATATGACGTTTATTAGGTAAAGGTGAATAAGAAGGGAGATATGACATATATGGAGTCATGTGATCAGTTGTACCGGAGTTAATAATCCAGATATCTTTAGAACAAGAGGCATTTAAAGCTAAGAAGCTAGAGTTCTTACTAGTAATGGTCAGAGAACTAGTGTTAGAGAACTTACTTAAGGAGTCCATAAAGAGAAACAAACCGTCTCGAGCCAGGAGAGGATTGAGATCTACTGTTAAGAAAGGATCGAAGGGCTGCCAATGAGAAACACCAACAAAGATGACCACCAAACAATCAAGGGCTACAAACAGCAAGAAACAGCAATGAAGGTTGTCCTGAAAATAGCAATGAAGGTGAAACCGTCCAGATCTGCAACGGCGGTTGAGCGGTGCACGACGGCTGCAAAGTCACCGAGATCACTAGGGTTCCAAGAGAAAGGGAACCTTGACCAAGAAAAAAAGGGTCGTAATAAGATCGGCTAGTGTTTTGAGCGCGGAAGCAGAGTCCCTAGAATCGGGTGCTCTGATACCATGTAGAAATATGGAAAGTTTTATATTATTTTGTAAAGAATACATAAGAGGTATTTATAGACTATAAATCTATATAAATAAGTGAAGGGTAATTATTCTCCCTATAAATTTTAATCTAGTCATAATGAGCTGTACAGGACAGGTACCGAAGACCAAGAAGTTCTAAGCAAAGTTGTGAATGCTTGGAGACAAGTTCATAAGAGAGGGAAGACTTTCTTTGGTTGTTTTCATAGTGTGCATTCAAGCAGGGTGCTTGGAACTAATTACTCTTGGGCAGAACGGTAGTTAGTTGAAAACGTAACGAGGTTCTGGTCTATCTTGGAGCTTGTGGCAGAAGTTCTCAGTGTATGTAAGATTACCTTCTTTTGGTGGATGAGAGTTTATTTCTCTCTTTGATTATTGGAGTTCTTATTGATCAAGCTGGTGGCGCAGTGTTGTTTGAAGATCTTCAGTTGGATTACTATTCAAATAGTAAGTCCAGTGGTGGAGCATATCTAGAACCATGTTGATTGGTATCTATAATATGTGGAGGATGTCCTAACTGATGTTAGAACATTTTCTGGGTTGGTTATCCTTGGAGTAGGATGCTAAGTTCTGAGTGTAGAACTTGACACTCACATCTTGTCTAAGAAGTATTTATCTTGTCATACGGAAGAATGATGGGTAAAGGATTATCTTGGAAGTCTGATGTGAATGGGACATGCTAGAAGTGGACCAGTTTGGTGCTTGTGGAGCAAATGGGCTGAATATTTCTGGAGCATGTGTTTGATGTCCTTCAAGTGTGAAGAATATCTGGGCGAGCTAGCAAACTAAGGGGCCCTGTGTGTCTCTTTGAGGAATGTGAAGCATTCATATTCAATTGGATTGTATCTCAGGGAACAAGAAGATCTATACATGAGAATTCAGGAGGAATTTGTGTGGTGTATGGATAGTTTCTGGATGAGAGGGATCAATGGAGCTTTGATCTCAATCCAAGAGTTTGTTAGTTGTGGTACATGGATGCATTCCTGGTATTCTCACTATATGATCATGAAGTTGTCATTGGATATAATGTGGTGATTTTGAGGTGTTTCTTGCTGAAGAAGCATCGGTTGAGAAAGATAGGGGGAGGACTTCTATCTGATTAATGTACTGGGGTGGTACATGGTTCGCTTGAGAGTCAAGCAGTAGGTTAATGCATTCAGCAGGTGTGTTGAACTGAGGGTGCGCTCTTGAAGACATGAAGATGTGTCTTATGTTTTCCATTCATTTAGGGTGTTCTTCTTGCAAAAGAGCACTGGTTGTCTACGACAGGGGGAGTTTAACTTTAGTTGTGGATATATGGTTGCAGTGTTGCAGATTGTTTATCAAGATTAGTTGTGGTCTCAAGCAGTTTATGATTGATTACCTCAGGTGAGGTTGATATGTCAAACAAGATGTTGTGACATTGCTCTACTTGTATGAGTTCTGGGTGAACTTATCAGGTTGTTCTGATTATTTCATTGGGTGTCAATGGATTGAATTAGAAGTGGTACAAGTATCTTGGGAAATTCTGTTGCTGTCTGGAAGAAATTAGTTTTCTGCTAATCATCTTAAACCATATTTTCTCATTCTTTCGAATGAATGTCTAAGGTGGTTGAGATGATTATTCCTCGACACAGATTTAATAACTATATCGTCAATGTATATTTGCATAAACGTCTCAATTTAGTCATGTAAGATAGAGTTCATCACCCATTGATAAGTTGCTCCAACACTTTTTAAGCCAAATGGCATCACTACCCACTCGTAGGTGCTTAAAGCTCCTGGGCATCGAAATGTCGTCTTCGGCACATCCTCATCTACAAGGAAAATTTGGTTATATCCAAAATAACCATCTAACATACTAAGGTACTACAAACCCGCTGCTGAATCGACCAACATCTCGGCGAAAGGCATTAGGTATTCGTCCTTTGGGGTTGCAGCATTTAGATCTCTAAAATCTATGCAAACCCTTAACATCCCATTTTTCTTTATAACTGGAACGATGTTGGCAAACCATTTGACGTACCTTGCATTTCTTATGAACCTATTTCGTAAGAGTCTTTCGATCTCCTATTTTATTTTAGACAGTATTTTTGGAGCAAATTGCCTTGGCGTCTGCTTGACTGGTTTCTTGCATGCCTTTATTGGTATCTTTAGCTCCACCAATTCCCTGCTTAAACCTGCCATTTCATTATAATCCCAAGCAAAATAATCTCTAAATTCTTTAAGAAATTCTATTACTTTTAACCTTAGATTTGGATCAATGTTAGCGCTTATATAAGTCGGTCTTCTGGTCGATCCATCACCCAGATCTATTTCCTCCAGTAGATCTTGAGGTTACATCTTGGTAGTAGACATCATTGTATCATTCTCAAACCCCAAAGGCTCGCCGTTAGAGACACAATCTAGCCTCTGGTCTTTTCGATCGTCTTCTTCTAAACTAGTCTTCTGCGACTCTCTAACGGTCTGAGGTTTAACGTTGATTGGATTACCCACGTAAAACACTTCCATGTCATTAACTTCAACAACCATGTGGGGTACTTCGGCTTCCAAAGTCGCTTGGAGTTTATTCTCGGCCATGTAGGTCGTGATTCGATCTAATGGATCGAACCTAGTCATCATCACTAAATTTGTTTCCCCATCCTGTTGGCCGGATTGTATCTGTGTCATAGACCTTCTCCCCCATGACTTCTCGCCCCCAGGTAAATCTGTGGGTTGGGTGAAGGTTCAGAGAGAAAAATACCTTTTCTAGAGGCATGTAGCTAGTTTTTTTTGTACACATGTCGCTGTGTTTTCCAGGTTTCTGTTGAAGTTTCTTTTGTGTACATGGCTAACCTCAGTCATGTGGTAACCCTGGCTTGCTTTGACATTTTCAACTATTCCATCTTCGCGCCATATTACTATTCTTTTGTGTAGGGACGAAGGAACTGCCCCTATTCCATGTATCCACTCTCTTCCTAACAACAAATTGTAACTAGCTCTTGCAACTATCACCATGAAAATTATAGTCCGAATGATGGATCCCACTGTTACTTCGACCTGAATAAACCCCATTGTTTAGCCAGTCTTTCCATCATAGTTAGAAAGGACCATATTATGAGGCCTGAGGTCAGTATCATATTTCCCTATCTTAGCCAGTAAGTGACATACCCCAAATTTTGACCACTAAGATTCCCATCATTGTGCAAATCATCATCACAATATGGATGAACCATCATACCTCATTAGTCTCCCCCAAAGATGGGGGAGCATCCACTACAATCAAACTTAGGGTTTCAAGCTCTCTCAGAGCTTTTAGACAAAGGATCAATCAAGAAATGACATGATCTTAAACTTGTATAAACCTCTCAAACATCCACAATGGATCAAGAGGACTCCCCCATCGAGGATCAAGCACAAGGCTGCAACATTCCAAGTGGATTAAGCCTCAAGATCGCCAGTGTCACCAAATTAGGGTTTTGGTCGACCAGGGCCTCCAGATGGAATTTTTCCTCTGGGCATGAGCCAATTCTTCAAAGCATAACCCAAAATACTTTAAGGGACCTTATAAACCCAATCATCAAGTCAATTTAGCCTCAGGGGATGCATTCATAAAAAATCAGGAATTAGGGTTTCTTGACCTAATTCACCCCTAAGTTGACTTTTGGGACAAAACATGATCCAAGACATCAAGACATGATTTGAGGGTCCCTAGTAAACCACATTGATGCATTTGCAACAATGGATTGATCCAAGAAGCTTGATTCACAAGTTTCAAGTTCATCAGAACCAAAGTTAGGGTTTCGCGGAAAAAGTCAACTGTACCTTTGACTTTTGACCAAGACATGCTCCCAAGCCTTGGGACATGATTCAGTACACCCTATAACACCTATGAAATCAATCCATCAAGTTTGATTTGGGTCAAGGACTTGATTTCATAGAGGATCGCACAGTTTGGAATTCATATGATAAAAAGTCAACTGTGCCCAAAAGTCAAAGTTTGACTTTTTGATTTTTTGATCAATTATGGTTCCCTAACCCTAAAATGATGTTAATGTGTGATTGGAATCATCATTCATCAAGAAAAATCAAGAAAAGTGGGATAACTTGTAAAAGGGGTAACCATAAAAAACTTAGACATTTTCTAAGTTATGGAACAAAGTGGCTAGGGTACCAACTTCTAAGGATCATAACTTGAGATCCAAGCAACTATTTGGGTTGATCCAAAGATGGATTTGTAGCTCTCATGGCATACTTTGAAAGTGTCAACTACACCTTATTCCAATTTATCATGGATTTTGAGTTATGGTTGGATCAAAATGGCTGAAAACATGAAATGTCACTTTTTCCAACACTTAGTGAAATTTTCACCAAGTCAGAATCTGTTTCACTTTTTGCAAAATATAAGGGCATTTTCCACTTGGATCCAAAAAGTGTCAAGACAAACTATGATCACACATATGTTGTATCATATGAGAGCTTTCCAAAATGGCCAAGAACTCCATCAAATCCCATCTGAGCTAAGAGTTATGACAATGGCAATATGCCTTGCTGCAACTGTCATGGCAAGGCAGATTTGTGCATTTTGGTCAATTTGAGCAAATTGTGCAAATGACAAACAATTTTATCCATCTGAACACCTCAGGGGGAGACCAAGGAGGGACAAACACTGATCCATAAGCCTCCCAAGTCTTTGGAACTAAAAAAAGCATGCCAAACCTAAAAAACCCTAAATAGGGGATAAGACTCCAATTTTGTTTTGGAGCATTCAATGGATGCACCAAGGTGGCATGAACTGAGCCATTTCCAATTGAATGAGTCAAGGATGATCTCTGAACTAGGGAACCAGCAGCCTATGCTCTAACCTCTAGTCAATGGCTAGAGAAGACTTGGATTCCTATTGATCAACATTTGCCAAACCTCTGCTGCAGTTGCCATTCCCTATTCCTTGCAAAACAAACTTGCTCTACTATAAATAGAGCTCATTTGTACTCAGTTTAAGTGCACCAAAGCCATCAAACAAATGCTTTCCTCAAAATCACCTTCTCACTTCCAATTTTGCCTTCTAAGGCAAGTCACTATCGGGTTTTGAGTTTGACAGCTATTCCAACCAAACCAATCACACACACACCTCATAAACATCATATAGAAGTGATCCAAACACTTAAACAACAACTGTAATACTGATTTCTCAGAATCACCAGCCAGTTGCTCAAGGTTTAAACCAAGTTGCAGCTGAGATGCCATGAAGTGATCCAGCCATTTTCAATCAAGTGCAAGCATTCAAACACACTCCATATGGTGTAGAGAAGCTGTTCAGATCATCACAACTCATCTGTAACACCTCCAACTCAAAAATCACTTTTCTCTTGCTGTCACGACCTTCAAGTAAGCCTAAACTTGGTCATTTCTTAATCTATGCATATTTCCCCGCACAATACTTTTGCCAAATGTTCATAATCATGCATAGAATGTTTCCCCTCAATTAATTGCTTTGTTTGAATCGTGTATCAAAATTCTCAGCCTTCATGCAAATTTTAGGGTTCTTGAAGTTTTGTTTTGATTTCTTATTCCATGCTTAAAATAAATGAAATTAAAGACCATAGACATGATCGTGAGGTGAAAACGAGCAGATTGATATGTGGATTGTGCGATTTCATCAAGTATTTAGTGAGATTGGATAGAAAATGCAAATCAGGCCAAACTAAAAACTCGCGCGTGTTCTTGCCATGTTCTTGGCGCGTTTTTTGAAAATTAAAATATTTGAATTTTGTGATTTTATTTAATTGATTCAAAAATTAATTTCTCTCTGAAATTTAATGATTTTGAGTTGTTTCTTTTTTTAATAATTCACAAAAATGTTAAAATATTTTATTTTGCCAAAAATTCCCAAAAATATTATTTATTTCATATACTTGATATTTTTGCAAAGAATTAATCTTTTATTTGTTTTTTAACATTTAAAATATTTTTTCCTCCTTGATTTTCCAAACTTAATTGGTTTCCAATCATTTTGTGGATATAAACATGATTTTTCAAACATTAATCCAAGATCACAACTTGTTTTTCACACATGTTTGATAATTTTGATCATTTTAATTAAATTTTTATTTAATTAAAATCCTTTTTGAAATTAATTTAGGGTTTTGATTTTGATCACCCTAAACAAATCATTTTCAAACACTCATGGGCCTCTATTAGAGTGTAAGACCCATCCCTTTTGTAAATACACCACTTTTTGGGCCTCAGTCATTGTATAAGTCCCACTGTATTTTCAAAAACAACGGCGCGATCGTCGCCTACTTAACAAAACCAATTGGGCCTCTCCTCGAGCTATAAGTCCCATTCCTTTTCAAAAACGAAAACTTTGGGCCTCTATTAGAGTGTAAGACCCATCCCCTATGTAAATACACCACTTTTTGGGCCTCAGTGTATTGTATAAGTCCCGATACCGTCAAAAAGTTCGGCACGATCGTCGCCTTCTTAACAAAATCAACTGGGCTTCTCCTTGAGCTATAAGACCCATCTTTATTCATTTTCAAGCTCATTGGGCGTCTAATAAAGTGTAAGACTCAATCCCCTTTTAACCAAAACCATTTTGGGCCTCAGACATATATAAGTCCCTCTGCGTTAAAAGAAAAATCTCGGCGCAATTGCTAGTTCAAAAATCAAATCATCTGGGCCTACCCTCGTGTTGTAAGCCCCATTTCTTTTCTTTTCACAATCTTTGGGCCTCTAATAAAGTGTAAGACCCATCCCCTTGTACATAAAAACTTTTTGGCCCTCACGTATTGTATAAGTCCCTCTGTATTGTTTTTAAAACAACAGTGCGATCATCATTAAAACTTGGGCATCTCCTTGAGCTGTAAGCCCCAACAATCTTTTCAAAACACTTTCTCCTTTGATTTTGAATCCAAATATACAGTTGTTATCAAAACATTCTTTGTTGAACAACTAACCAAACAACATGGAAGCTCTACAACGGGTAAATGTTTATCCGCTTTCATTTACCGCTTTCATATGTATATAATTGTATTGTGGGGCTGCTTCACTGTAAGTCTTCTTTCACATCCTTTTATATACTTGTCACATATCCATTGTGTAATACTAGTATAGTTATTTAGTGTTTTCCCCGGCAACTACGTCTAAAACTAGGTAAAGCCATGTTGGTCACTCTTAAATACAAACAAAACTAGATCTCCCATAGGATTCCAGATACACTTTTCCCTTCTCTTGGGGTTAAACAATATGGAACAAAGAGAAAGGCAGTATTTTCGGTGAACCTTTTCTCAGACTGTCACCCTTAGAAATTGTAAAAGAAACTCTAACTCCCCAGAGATGATCTTTTCTCCGTGAATGGCATCTCTTGAGTTTCTTCCAAATACTCGAACTTTCCTGGAATGATCTCTTCTCTGTGAATTGCTTTTCTTGAATTTCCCCTGGTTTAGGGACCCACAGGCTTCCTAAAAGCATCCCCGCCTCCTCTTGGGCGTTGTACAAGGACCCTTCAGCTTCTTAGAAGTTCTCATGCCTTCTCTTGGGCTTAATACAAGGACCCTGACAACCTCTTAAAGGTATAAGACAGAACTTAGTCATCCTTTGCTAGAGCAGTCTTTCCAGCATCAAAACTCCGGCCATTTTAGGGTTGATACTCATCCCTTAATACCCGCGCCTCCTCTTGGGCATTATACAAAAGATAAAAATCTAGACTTGGACAGTCTAAGCCTCTTAAGTCTCAAAGACATTCTCAAGTTCCTTTCAAACATAGGTAAAAACACCAATCACTCTGGATCAATCTCCAGTAGAAACCAGGTCTCTCTCATGAGAGCTCCCCACACTTGGACCCGCTTCAGGATCTAAATAATCCTCAGCAGTAAGTCAACCTCCTCTTGGGCTTTGTACAAATGATTCTCCCCAGCGGAGCTAACCTTTTCGGACTCTCTTGTTGAGTCAACCACCTTTAGCCTCCTTCTTGGGATTTATACAAGACATATAAAAACCCACTCTCTTGTTGAGTATAAAAGACTCTTTTGTTGAGTCAATCCATTTTAGCTTCCGTCTTGGGCTTTGTACAAGACATATAAAACACTCTCTTGTTGAGTCAATCCCTTTTAGCCTCCGTCTTAGGCTTTGTACAAGACATATAAAACACTCTCTTGTTGAGTATAAAAGACTCTTTTGTTGAGTCAATCCCTTTTAGCCTCCGTCTTGGGCTTTGTACAAGACATATAAAACACTCTCTTGTTGAGTATAAAAGACTTTCTTGTTGAGTCAATCTCCTTTTAGCCTCAATCTCGGGCGTCGTACGAGACGGAAAAACACTCCCTTGTTGAGTATAAAAGACTCTCTTGTTGAGTTAATATCCTTTTAGCCTCAATCTCGGGCTTCGTACGAGACAGCAAATCACTCTCTTGTTGAGTATAAAAGACTCTCTTGTTGAGTCAATCAACCTTCAGACTCTCTTGTTGAGTCAATCATCTGTTCAAGACTCTCTTGTTGAGTCAACCTTTTTTAGCCTCCGTCTTGGGCTTTATACAGGAAAGATAAAAGTACTCTCTAGTTGAGTCAAACCATTTCAGCCTCCATCTTGGGCTTTATACAAGATACATTCTCCCCAACGGAGTCGAAATCCCTTTTAGCCTCAATCTTGGGCGTTGTACAAGACAGAAAGAACATTTTTCCCGGAAAAGTCAAACTTCTAGCCTCCTCTTAGGCTTTGTATAAAGAAAACCCCGGTTAAGTCAATCAACCTTTTAGCATCAAATTTTTACCTTGCTCACAGCATACAAGCATCAACAACTCCTCTTTAGAGATGACAAAGTCTCTCTCCCCCAAAACCCTTTAGCTCTACATCTTGGGCTTTGAACAAGATACAAACTACCTTTAGCTTCATGTCTTGGGCTTTGAACAAGACACCAAAACAACCTTTTTCCTCCCCTAGAATAGGAGGAACTACAATCGCTCTGATTTCCCTGTTTCGTTAAACGGGAATACCTAGGCATAAGATTACAAAATCTTAGCGAGCATACTAATCAAAAACTCAAAATCCAGTACCTCCACACATCAACCAAAGAAAATCAGGTCTAGTATCCTAACCAAAAGCCTCGCAGATAACCCCGACACTTGTATTCTTAAGAAAATAACCCTAAAGAAGAACCCCCTATTTTGGTAGCATCTGTAAACCAACAGTTTTGACTGTTTAACCTCAGTATGCAAGCATGGTTTATTGGAGACATCTATTTACCTTCCTTAATCAGCTTCGCAGGATAAAAAATAAATCAAACTGTAGTACCAAAGCGATAGTGATTCGAAACCACAAAAATCGCGCTACAAAAAAATGGCGACCACAATGGGAGGCTTTCTTTCTAGCATCTTTTAGGGTGAAAGCCTCAAATTCACCAAATATCACAGGAATGACGACTCTGCTGGGGAGTCATTGTCTGTATAGGATCATAAGACTAGAGGTCTAGGATATTAAGACAAATATATATACTGCTTTTCCTAATTGATATCCGTGTTTATTTTTCTGCTAATGGGAATGCGTGTGATGCCGCATGTGGAAAGATTGAGTATACACCTAAGATAGGGGATGGCATTATACGGGTAATATTACGGGGAGTGAATCCCAGCTAAGAGTTCCCGGTCGACCATCAAACTCATTGGAGACTCCCTTTGCAGATACATTACATATACGACCTCGGTTGTTGAAAGTAGTGCGGTCGATTGAGTTATCTGAGAAGCTGAGGTTTTTAGTAGACTGAAACCATTTTGTAGTGCGGAAGCTATCGGGAATAGTTGTCACGTGATACTACCTTCATCTGAGATCACTCTAAGATACATCAGCTCGCTGGCGATCCGCTTGCTGTTGTTATCCCAAGAGGGGTCAATGATTTTGCGGTCAGGTACAAAAAATCACCAATATAAACCTTTGGGGATGGGTAGAGCCTTGACTTCATGACACCGACCCTTTGACCCCATGTTTTTTCTATGTTTTTGTGTGCTGCATTCATACATTCATTTAAAAATCATTAAAAAACAAAGAAAAATCTTCTCTTCTAGTCTCTCTTTTTCAAATTAAACTAAGACAATGATTGCAAATGTCAGATAAAGAGATTGCGTTATGGATTTCAGTTGAAGGAAAACTCACAAGTACACCTTCAAGGTTCCAAAACTAGAGGATTTGAGAGGGTTGGCAGGGATGATAACCAACCCTGAGGCTTTCAGAGCTAAGTATGGAGGACTGTTGTCTCTATTAAGGGTCCATGTAATCGAAGTAATCCTGTCCACACTAATCCAGTTCTACAATCCAGTCTATCACTGTTTCACATTCTCGGATTATCAACTAGCACCAACACTAGAGGAGTACTCTCACCTGACTGATTTACACATTACTGATCAAGCTCCCTTTTCTGGACTGGAAGAGATTCCAAAGGATCAAACCATTGCAAGGGCAATCTATTTGGACGAGTCAGAAGTCAGGACTCACATGACCACTAAGGGTAGAATCCAGGGTTTGCCAGCCCAGTTCTTAATAAAGAAAGCTCTATACTTTGCTAGTATAGGGAACGTGGCCGCTTTCGAAAGTATCTTTTTTTTTTCTTACCTACGGGTTATTTTTGTTTCCCAATATTGATAACTTCGTTGATATCAACGCCATTAAGATTTTTCTGATTGGAAACCCTGTACCGACCTTGCTCGCAGATGCTTATCATTCTGTACACTTAAGGAATTTGTACAGCGGAGGAATGATCATATGCTGTGTACCCCTGCTGTACAAATGGTTCACTTCCCACTTACCCAAGTCTGCTTCATTTTGGGATCCAAAGATTACTTTACGTTGGTCGCAGAGAATCATGTCTCTTACCAACTCTGACTTCGATTGGTACAATCGAATCTATGACGGGATCAGAATCATTGATCGTTGTGGAAACTTCCCAAATGTACCCCTCATAGGAACTAAAGGAGGAATTAACTATCATCCAGTTTTAGTTCGTCGTCAACTCGGATACCCGATGAGGCATGTCCCGCGAAATGCTCATCTGGAAGGCCTTTTCTTCAAGGAAGGAGAAAATGACAGAGCACTAAAGACAGAAATAGTGCATGACTGGAAACACGTTCATAGAAAAGGACTAGAGTCTCTAGGAAAACCAGACTGTGTCTCGGTGGAACCTTATCTCCACTAGGTACAAACTAGAGCTCTCAAGCTGAGGATGCCTTACCCTCGTCAGGAAGTTCTTCAGTTAAGGGACCCCGTTCTTTACTTTATGTCTGATACGGAAAAACTTCAGGTTACTCTCAACAAAGTTCAACAGGAGAGAAGGTCTTGGAGGAACAAGTACTGTATTCTCAATAAGGAATGTAAGAAAATACAGCAACTGTTAAAAGAAAAAGATGCTCTGATCGAGATTTTGGAGCAACACGCTGTAGAAAATCAGGATGACCAGAGGAATTTGCTCGCTCCTTTCACTTGGCAAAGGAATGACGACCCGACAACGGCTCAAGAGCCCCGGTCAAAGAAAAGGAAAGTACCAGAACCAGCATCTGAGCTCGCTTCAGAGAGGACTCAGGACCCATAAGTTTAGATTTCGTTTTCAACACTACGTAAATTACTGTATTTCCATTCTGCAATCTTTGAATTCAATAAAACGGGGTTTCCCCACTGTTTGATATTTGCAATCCAATTGTCGAAGTTTACTTTGAATAAAAAAAATATATACAATTAATATAATCATTACATATCATTTGTAACGCATTCTTCTTACCTACGAATCTCATGTTTGCATCTCGATTCTAGAGTCAAACTGTCTCATTCGTACAACACTCGGGCCAATCGACAGAAAAAGATGGATGATCACGAGGAAGAGAACAGAGAGTTGAGGGAAGAGATCGACACTCTGAAAAAGGATCTGAGAAAGCTTCACAACGATATGTAAGCTCTGGCAGAAGCTCAGATGCAACAACAAAGGACTGTGATCTCAGAGATCACATCAATGCCCATAGTGGAAAAGTATGATCCTAGGTACAAAATGTCGAAAGATCATCCCCGGGGCATGCTTATTAACTATATCCCGGAAAGATATGTTTCGCCAATCATTGAAGATCAGGGAACTGCAGCAGGAACCGCTGGGCCTGAAGGTTACAAACTTAGCGAAAGCGAAGATGCCCGGGGCATGACAGCAACTCCTAAAGGTTACAAACTTCGGGAAGCACCTAGAGTCACTGCCATGATGACTATACCACCACCCGTGGTACATACTGTCCCGGAAGGACAGATCCCACCGATACCTTCTGGTGGAAACGAAAGTATGTTCGATAGAATAAATGAGTTCCAGGAACAATTCCTGGAAATGCTGAAAGAACTACAAGCCCTTCGTGGTCAGGATCTATTTGGAAAAGACGCTGCGGACCTTTGTTTGGTCCCCAATGTGAAAGTTTAGCACAAATTCAAAGTGCCCGAATTTGAAAAGTACAAGGGTAATTCTTTCCCTTAAATCCATTTGGTGATGTACGCTCGGAGGATGTCAACTCAGACAAAGTACCAGGAGCTACTGATTCACTACTTTCAAGATAGTTTAACCGGTGTCGCACTCAAATGGTACATGAGTTTAAACACCACTAAGATCGGCACTTTCAGAGATCTTGGTGTTGCCTTCGTTCAACAATATAAGTATAACCTGGACATGGAACTGGATATAGATTAACTCAGATCGATGTCACAAAAGGACAAGGAAACCTTTAAGGAATATGCTCAGAGATGGCGTGAAATTGCCGCCCAGATTTGTCCACCTCTTGAGGAAAAAGAGATGACAAAGATCTTCTTGAAAACCTTAAGCTCATTTTACTATGACAGAATGGTGGGCATGGGAGTTCACCGAGATGGTGGGCATGGGAGTTCGTCTTGAGGAAGTAGTCCAAGAAGGACGTTTAGTTAAAGACGCTGGATCATCAAGTAGTACAAAACGATACGGTAGTGCTCTCCCTAAGAAAAAAGAGTAGGATATTGGGAATATCTCTCTCAGAAAGCAAAGGCGGCGATATCAACCAGTAGAAGTTGTAACTCCTGCTATCAACCCTGCGCCCATTCCTACGTATCAACCGCAGGTTGCTCAGAACCAACTGAATCAACAGCAATTTCAGCAAAGGACACAACAGCCTCTTCAGCAGGCTCGTCCTCCAAATAACAACATTCGTACGACACGACCTCCCGGGTTCGACCCTATACCAATGTGGTACGTATAACTGTTTCCACTACTACTGGTCAAGGGGCATGTCCAAACCAGGTCTCCTCTTACAATACCGGAAAATCCACCTTTTTGGTTCAAAGCGGATTAGACTTGCCCTTACCATCAAGGAGGACCAGGGCATAACATAGAAAATTGTCTCAGTTTCAAATCCAATGTGCAAAAGCTTGTTAGGAACAGGGTCTTATCCTTCAAGGATACGAATCCTAATGTTCTCACGAACCCGTTACCTCAACACGAGAAAGATGCGGTAAATTTTATAGAGGGAGAGTCCAACAACAACTATCAAATTCATGATGTACTCTTATTAACGGCCAACTTGGTCAAGATGCATTGTAGACAGAGTGGATACAGCCATGTGCCACCTCATAATTATCACCAGTATGATATCTGCTCTAAAAACAATCAAGGATGTTATGTGGTGTAATCAGCTCTACAGGAATAATTGGATCTCGGATGGATCCAAGAGCATCGAGTTCGTGGAGTTAACATGACTTATACAAGTTCCAACATCATTCAAAACCACGACATCCGTGCAATGAATGTCAACTTGGTGGCAATGCACTCAAGGCAAAACCAACATCATAATCTACCACGACATGATTACAATTCCTGTCTGACTTTCTCAGTAAACAAACAGGGATGCTCTTTCGTACAAGAGGCCCTCCAGCGTCAGATGGACCTTGGATGGATTCAGGATTACCGCAATGGAAATCAGTATCAAGTGAATATGATTTAAATCTTCGATATTCGTTTGATGAATACCAGCTTGGTGGAGTTACACGCTACACAAGTCCAACTCAGTTTCCTGACTTCGCATAATTATCAGAACTGTAAAGTATGTCATGAGAGTAACCAAGGGTGCGCTCTCGTTCAAAGAACTTTACAACACTTGTTAAACCACTGGTGGCTTCCGATCTATATGGATGAAGACACGCAAAAAATCAGTGTGGTTAATGGGAACCCTACTAGGCATCAAAGTCAGGATGTCCAGTCTATGGAAATAGACCTAGTAAGGTTACACTGCATTCAAAGCGGACGTGGCCAGGTGCCACCACATAACTACGAGCGCTGTAGAGTCTGCTCAGAAAATAATCAAGGATGTTACCTCGTGCGAGCAGCCCTTCAAAGTTAGTTGGCTCCCAAGGAGAATCAACTGTGTCCAAGTTCTGGATCAATCAGTTGGACGTCTGACTATTTCGCTGATCAGATTAAGGATGTTATCATGATCTCTGATCACGAAAGGACCAAAGATGTTTGTACCATCATCCCTCTACTTGACGAATCGAAGGTTCTTAACCAGGAATTGATTGAAGTTACTTACGACAGTCAGAAAAATCAGAAGGCCCCAGTAGTTATCTATCTACCGGACCGTTACCGTATGAATCAACTAAGGCGATCCCTTACAAATACGGTGCAACAACAATTGAGAATGGAAAGGAAATTCCATTACCCTCTGTCGTAAATATTACAGACATCAGTCGAGTAACACGGAGAAGTCGAATCTTTAACAGAGGAGCTGGATAACCTAACAGAGAAAAGGAACCTCACACAGAAGTTTCTAATCCACCAGTCGGTCAATCCAGTGATCCCGACCTTTCAAAGAACAATGATGAGATGCTGAAGCTCATCCAAAAGAGTGAATACAACATTGTTGATCAGCTGTTACAAACTCCTTCAAAGATCTCAGTGTTATCGCTTTTGCTCAGTTACGAAGCCCACAGAGAGGCTCTACAGAAAGTCTTAGAACAAGCCTTTGTGGAACAGGATGTGTCAATACGACAGTTTGACAGTATCGTCTCTAACATCACTTCCTGCAACAACTTGGGGTTTAGTGATGAGGAATTGCCAGAAGAGGGCCCAAGTCACAACATGGCGCTCAATATCACAGTCAACTGCCAGGATGATACTTTAGCCAGCGTACTGGTAGACACTGGATCGGCTCTCAACGTCATGCTGAAGTCCACTCTAATGCGACTATCATTTAAAAGATCTCCGATGAGAGGCAGTGAGGTTGTCGTCAAAGCATTTGACGGGTCCAGAAAAGCAGTTATCGGCGAAGTCGACCTTCCCATAACTATCGGTCCTCACACTTTCCTAGTCACTTTCCAGGTCGTGGACATCCGGGAAACATACAGTTGCTTATTAGGAAGACCTTGGATACACCAAGATGGGGCAGTCACTTCGACATTTCACCAGAAGCTGAAGTTCGTCAAGAATGACCAACTTGTCACGGTCTGTGGAGAACAGGCCTTGATCATGAGTAACCTTTCATTGTCCACTTGTGTAGAACCCGAGGAGGTTGTTGGAACTCAGTTCCAGGTACTTTCGGTAAGCAATGAGAATCAATTAGAGAAAGGAACATCGATCTCCTTGTACAAAGATGCTCTCGAGGTGATCAAAAGTAATAATGCAAAGGGATGGGGACAGCTTGTCATTCCTACTGATAATAAAACAAAGAATGGTCTTGGTTTTTCTGCAACCTGTACCCAGACAGCTACTAACTATGAAAGTCTTCATCCCATTCAGAACTTCTTCCATAGTGGAGGTTTCCTTCACCCAGTGTCTCAAGAAGTACATACCATCAACGAGGGAAATTCCTCTGACACAGATGAGGAATGGAAGTCATATCTTAACGAGGACGATTATATGTCTCAGGAAGAGGTTCCTACGCCCTTTTGCTATCCCGCACAGAGTCCGAGATTTATACCGAGGTCAGATGTCGAAATGATATACAGAGATTGTGATCCGAAAGGATGCCGTGCTCCACCAAAATCATTAGAGGAGGACACTCTGATGAAAGACTACTTTGACCACAACTATTATGGCCCGATGGATGGTCTGCCTATGTGGCAGCCGTACCCAGGAGACTCAGGGCAAGAGAATCAGCCCAACGATGCTTATCAGCTGAGCATCATTGAAAAGAATACCTGCGTCCCCACCATGTCATGGGATCATTACTCAGGGCATTCAGAAAACATCCAGCATGACGATGAATTGGCAAAGCTTGCCGGACTAGAGTTCATCAACTACGCTTTTCCCGAGGTCAACGTCATCGAGAGAGATGACTTCTCCAGTTCCAAAGAAGTGTGGGACACCCTGGGACAACCAAGTGGTAGATACGACTTCACGGTCAAGTATACCGCTCCCGAAAGCTCTCGTATCAGACTCGAAGACATCCAGCCAACTGGATGGGGAGATATACCTGAGAGCACAAATACTATGCAAAATACAACTGAGGAATCCTCCTACGACAACTCTACCTGAGAGACAGATTCCAATGATCCTGCTCCACCAGAAATTAGCATTATTTCTGAAGACAAATCAAGGAAGGTATCAGACTTTGTGATTCACCGAGGAGTTTTCCGCCAATGGGTTACTGTCGATGCTCCAAAGATCGTTCATAAGTTAAAGTAATGGTCGTCTTTATCTTAACCTTTCACCCTTCCCAGGTGAAACGGATGTTTTGATAGGGTTCACCTTTCTATAAATATCTCTCTTCGCTTCGCCCAAAGCGACAGAGTGTTGTTTTATAGGGTTGTAGTTTCAAGAATCGACAAAATCATAAATAAAATAACGTCGTTCTGTAATTTCCAAATTAATTTCTATTTTATCTTTTTGCTTTTTCAGAAAATGGTAATCCTAAAAAACAACAAATAATAAAAACAAGCAGTTTTCGAAAAAACACTGCACACACTCTTGCATTTCTCTCTATCTCTTCTAAACACAAATCATCACGTCATGCAGATTGCTTGTTTTAAACCCCATTGAAACGTACGATCCGATGCCTTCTCCCAACTCTGAATTCCCGGTATTTAAGGCTGAAGAAGAAAATGACGAAGAAATTCCAGAAGAGATCTCTAGATTACTCAGACAAGAGGAAAGGTCCATTAAACCTCACAAAGAGCCATTGGAAACGGTCAACTTGGGCTCAGAGGAAGAGAGAAAAGAGGTCAAGATTGAGGCACTGCTCAGTTCAACCGTCAAAGAAAGTTTGACAAAGCTTCTCAAAGAGTTTCCCGATGTATTCGCTTGGTCCTATCAGGATATGCCAGGATTGGATACCAGCGTCGTGGAACATCATCTACCGTTAAGATCAAAATGTCCGCCAGTAAAACAGAGGTTGAGACGGACTCATCCAGACATGGCCATCAAAATCAAAGAGGAAGTACAGAAATAGATTGACGCATGTTTCCTCGCCACATCAGAATATCCTCAATGGTTAGCCAACATCGTACCATTTCCAAAAAAGGACGGAAAGGTCAGAATGTGTGTAGACTACAGGGATCTGAACAAAGCAAGTCCAAAGGGCGACTTTCCCTTACCACACATTGACATGCTGGTAGACAGTACATCAAAGTTCAAAGTCTTCTCATTTATGGATGGATTCTCGGGCTATAACCAAATCAAAATGGCGGCGAAACACATGGAGAAAACATCGTTCATTACCCCATGGGGCACCTTTTGTTACAAGGTAATGTTGTTCGGTTTGAAGAACGCCGGGGCAGCCTATCAAAGGGCCGTGACTACTCTTTTTCATGACATGATACACAAAGAAATCGAGGTATATATCGATGATATGATTGCCAAATATAAAACAGAAAAGGAGCATGTGACACACCTGTCAAAACTATTCGAGCGGTTAAGAAAGTACATACTCCGCTTGAATCCCAATAAGTGCATGTTCGGTGTCCGTTCAAGAAAAAATTTAGGGTTCATCGTCAGCCAGAAAGGAATTGAGGTTGATCCTGACAAGGTCAAGGCCATTCAAGAAATGCCTTCTCCAAAGACTTAAAAACAAGTCAGGGGATTCCTGGGACGTCTGAATTACATTTCCAGATTCATATTCCTCGTGACCGCGACATGCGCGCCAATTTTCAAGTTACTCAAAAAGAATCAGGACTGTGTTTGGATAGAGGACTGCCAAACCGCCTTCGACAGTATCAAGGAATACCTGTTGAACCCACTGATTCTATCACCACCAGTGGAGGGAAGACCATTGATTATCTATTTAACAGTCTTGGAGGACTCAATGGGTTGTGTACTTGGCCAACAAGATGAAACCCAAAAGGAAAGAGTCTGCCATTTACTATTTGAGCAAGAAACTCACCGACTGCGAAACTCGGTACACTATGCTTGAGAAAACTTGCTGTGCTCTGGCTTGGGCAGCCAAACGTCTTCGCCAATATATGATTCGTCACACTACTTGGTTAATCTCCGAAATGGATCTGATCAAGTATGTCTTTGAAAAACCTGCTCTCACAGGAAGGATTGCCAGTTGGCAAATGTTGTTATCATAATACGACAACGAGTACCACGCTCAAAAAGCCGTTAAAGGAAGTGTTTTAGCCGATCATTTGGCTCATAAACCGATTGATGATCAGGAATCAATCGGGTTTGACTTTCCAGACGAAGATGTCATGTATCTAAAAATGAAAGACTGCGATGAACCGCTACCCAGTGAAGGGCCAGAACCAAGTTCCCAATGGGGACTAATCTTTGACGGAGTTATCAATCATTATGGAAACGCAATTGGAGCAATCATCATAACACCTCAGGGTACCCACATTCCTTTCACTGCTCGACTGACATTCAAGTGCACAAACAACGAGGCCAAATACAAAGCTTGTTTTTGAAGGAAGCATTTGATATCGTGGTACCAAGGTTTGTCGTCTATGACAGGCAGCTTCTTTCTGAGCAGCGCTACACTCTATAAGAGAAAATTTGACATGGTCTTGCTCCGATGTGTAGACACACCAGAAGAAGACATGTTGATGAAGGAAATTCACGAAGGATCCTTCGGCACTCATGGCAACGGACACGCAATGGCGAGAAAAATTCTAAGAGCAGGGTACTATTGGTTGACCATGGAATTTGATTGCTACAAGTACATGAGGATGTGTCACAAGTGTCAGATATACTCAGATAAAATCTATGTACCGCCAACACATCTCAAATTTCTTTCTTCCCCATGGCCTTTTTCCATATGGGGAATCGACATGATTAGCATGATCGAACCTAAGGCTTCAAACGGACATCGGTTCATCCTGGTAGCCATTGACTACTTCACCAAGTAGGTCGAAGCAGCGTCATACGCTAATGTAACCCGACAAGTTGTGGTCCGATTTATCAAAAACAATCTCATTTGCCGTTATGGTGTTCCAAGCCAGATCATTACTGATAATGGATCTAACCTGAACAATAAGATGATGAAAGAGTTGTGCGCAGAGTTCAAGATCGAACACCATAACTCATCTCCCTACCGACCCAGGATGAACGGAGTGGTAGAAGCGGCTAACAAGAACATCAAGAAGATTGTTCAAAAAATGGTTGTAACCTACAAAGACTGGCACGAGATGCTACCCTTTACTCTTCACGGTTATCGTACGTCTGTCCGCACTTCAACAGGGGCAACCTCTTTCTCTCTAGTATATGGCACAGAAGCAGTGCTTCCCATAGAAGTAGAGATCCCAACAATCCGAGTATTGATGGAAGTTAAGCTAACAAAAGCTGAATGGTGTCAAAGTCGACACGATGAACTGAATCTGATCGAAGAAAAGCGAATAGCGGCACTATGCCACAGTCAGTTGTATCAACAAAGGATGAAGAAGACGTTTGACAAAAAGGTCCGACCTCGCATCTTCAGGAAAGAAGACCTTGTGCTCAAGAAGATACAATCATTTCTGACTGATTCTCGGGGCAAATGGACCCCGAATTATGACGGCCCTTATGTGGTCAAGAAAGCCTTCTCAGGCGGCGCCCTGAGACTCGCAACCATGGATGGAGAAGAATTTGCCTACCCCACGAATGCTGACGTAGTCAAGAAATACTTCGCCTAAATAAAATTAAAAAAACTCGTCTCGGTGGATTGAAAACCCGAAAGGGCGGTCCAGGAAAAAATTAGAGACATAATCAAAAATCATCCCGATGGATTGGAAATCATCACAGTACAATCTAGGCAAAAGTTAGGGATAATGGCAAGTAACTACGTCTGACAAGGTTGAATCCCTCAGCTGTCATGCCATCCATCAGGAAAACTCCAGTCAAGGTCATCTTCGACCGAAGCTCAGGATGTCTAGATTCAAAGTTGGTAGAAGGATAGCGGTCGTTATGTTTCAATGTAGCCCTTTTCCCTTAAATTAACATTTTCTAACTTTGTAAATACTCCATGGAATTACGCGCTTAGCTGATTTCCATCCTATCAATAAAATTTGAGCCCTAGTGCTTTTGTTTGCAATTCTCATTTGTTTTAGCTTTACAGAACGACGTTTTAACATGATTAACGATTCTTGAAATAAAACAAAAATGAATTTTACTTGTTAAAATTTTTCTGCTTTTCGAAATAAGGTGGCAATTTCTTTTGACTGTTGAACCTCGAAAGAACAGTGATCGCTAATCCAGAAGTAATCAAGCTTCAAAGTGCAGAATTAAAGTACTCCTTCTAAACCAGTGCACCTGAATGAAGGATCAACTGTGTCAAAGACTGTGTTTCATCTGACACACCCCCCGACAGAGTTCTTTTCTCCTAAGGCCGACCAACGGTGTTCCCCACAGGGACTATCTCTCCTAAGCAAGGCAGAATTGCTATCGTGAACCAGTGATACTTTTCATCTCCCACTGTGGCCGAGTATCCCGTCATGTTCATCTATTAGTCTGTATGTCGCGTCAGTTTTGTCAGCATATACATACATATATCATACATTATTGATTTACATTCATAGTCATATTGCATCACTATCACTCTAGTCGGTCTTGTTCCCAAGTGATAAAGGTCCTCTCAATCGAGTTGTCAGTTCTTTCCTCATCAGGAAATGTTGCGTCTGAACACTCTCCTCCAGTCTATTTCTAGATTGAAGTTGGTCCCTTGACCACTTTGATAACTTGAACCTCTGAAAGAAAAAAAGACCTTCGATAAATGTCACTCTTCGCCATTGAAGATGATATCTTCGCTTTTTCGGATTAAGGAAAATCCCCAGAGAAAGCCTCTTAAGTAGAGATTCGGCAGTACAGCAGTTTTTCTCTGAAAAATTCGCTGATGAAAAGGTCATCGGCACCTCAAAATTGGATCACATCATATGGCATTTCTCCGAGAAGATCCTGAGAAAAGTATGATGTAGTAATCCCAAGCGAAAGCAGTCTCTTAAGAGACTCGTTTTCCCCCAGTAGAGTCAACGAATGGCATCTCCAATAGAGAAGTTTGTACACCTCTACAAATCAGACAGATGGGTTCCCCAGCAAGTCTGACATCAAATCTTTTTCCATCAAATGGCATATCCTTAGGAAAATTCGGTGAGAAGTTTGAGGAAAACCGCTATGAACAGCGTCCCTTGTCAAGAAAGTTTATTGACAAAAGAAACTGAGACCAGTTCCTTGGCTGAAGGCCAAGATCGAGGGGAAGTTTATATCAGAAACTGAGACCAGTTCCTTGGTAGGAAACCAAGATCGAGGGGAAGTTTATTTCAGAAACTGAGACCAGTTCCTTGGTAGGAAACCAGGAACGAGGGGAAGTTTATTGCAGCAACTAAGACCAGTTCCTTGGTAGGAAACCAGGATAGAGGGGAAGTTTTACCTTTTATAAGCATCATTTCTTAGCAAAAGAAGATGAATGCGTAAGCTACCATTCATAACCACCATCAAAATTTTGGGTATTCCGATATTTAATCCTCTTGCACCCCGAATGCCCGAATACCTTCGCCAATCACACCTTTGGGTCCAAGAAGATTAAATAGGGGCATCTGTCATACCCCAAATTTTGACCACTAAGATTCCCATCATTTTTCAAATCATCATCACAATATGGATGAACCATCATACCTCATTAGTCTCCCTCAAAGATGGGTGAGCATCCACTACAATCAAACTTAGGGTTTCAAGCCCTCTCAGAGCTCTTAGACAAAGGATCAATCAAGAAATGACATATTCTTAAACTTGTCTAAACCTCTCAAACATCCACAATGGATCAAGAGGACTCCCACATCAAGGATCAAGCACAAGGCTGCAACATTCCAAGTGGATTAAGCCTCAAGATCGCCAGTGTCACCAAATTAGGGTTTTGGTCGACCAGGGCCTCCAGATGGAATTTTTCCTCTGGACATGAGCCAATGCTTCAAAGTATAACCCAAAATACTTTAAGGGACCTTATAAACCCAATCACCAAGTCAATTTAGCCTCAGGGGATGCATTCATAAAGAATCAGGAATTAGGGTTTCTTGACCTAATTCACCCCTAAGTTGACTTTTGGGACAAAACATGAGCCAAGACCTCAAGACATGATTTGAGGGTCCCTAGTAAAACACATTGATCCATTTGCAACAATGGATTGATCCAAGAAGCTTGATTCACAAGTTTCAAGTTCATCAGAACCACAGTTAGGGTTTCGCAGAAAAAGTCAATTGTACCTTTGACTTTTGACCAAGACTTGAGATCCAAGCAACCATTTGGGCTGATCCAAAGATGGATTTGTAGCTCTCATGCCATACTTTGAAAGTGTTAACTAAACCTCATTCCAATTCATCATGGATTTTGAGTTATGGTTGGATCAAAATGGCTGAAAACATGAAATGTCACTTTTTCCAACACTTAGTGAAATTTTCACTAAGTCATAATCTATTTCACTTTTTGCAAAATGTAAGGGCATTTTCCACTTGGATCCAAAAAGTGTCAAGATAAACTATGATCATACGTATGTTGTATCATATGAGAGCTTTCCAAAATGGCCAAGAACTCCATCAAATCCCATCTGAGCTAAGAGTTATGACAATGGCAATATGCCTTGCTGCAACTGTCACGACAAGACATATTTGTACATTTTGGTCGATTTGAGCAAATTGTGCAAATGACAAACAAGTTTATCCATCTGAACACCTCAGGGGGAGACCAAGGAGGGACAAACACTGATCCATAAGCCTCCCAAGTCTTTGGAACTAAAAATAGCATGCCAAACCTAAAAAATCCTAAAGAGGGGACAAGACTCCAATTTTGTTTTGGAGCATTCAATGGATGCACCAAGGTGGCATGAATTAAGCCATTTCCAATTGAATGAGTCAAGGATAATCTCTGAACTAGGTAACCAGCGGCCTGTGCTCTAACCTCTAGTCAATGGCTAGAGGAAACTTGGATTCCTATTAATCAACATTTGCCAAACCTCTGCTGCAGTTGCCATTCCCTATTCCTTGCAAAACAAACTTGCTCTACTATAAATAGAGCTCATTTGTGCTCAATTTAAGTACACCAAAGCCATCAAATAAATGCTTTCCTCAAAATCACCTTTTCACTTCCAATTTTTCCTTCTAAGGCAAGTCACTATCGGGTTTCGAGTTTGAGAGTTATTCCAACCAAACCAATCACACACACACCTCATAAACATCATATAGAAGTGATCGAAACACTTAAACAATAACTGTAACACTGATTTCTCTGAATCACCAGCCAGTTGCTCAAGGTTCTAACCATGTTGCAGCTGAGATGCCATGAAGTGATCTAGCCATTTCCAATCAAGTCCAAGCATTCAAACACACTCCATATGGTGTAGGGAAGTTGTTCAGATCATCACAACTCATCTGTAACACCTCCAACTCAAAAATCACTTTGCTCTTGCTGTCACGACCTTCAAGTAAGCCTAAACTTGGTCATCTCTTAATCTATGCATATTTCCTCGCACAATACTTTTGCCAAATGTTCATAATCATGCATAAAATGTTTCCCCTCAATTAATTGCTTTGTTTGAATCGTGTATCAAATTTCTCAGCCTTCATGCAAATTTTAGGGTTCTTGAGGTTTTGTCTTGATTTCTTATTTCATGCTTAAAATAAATGAAATTAAAGACCATAGACATGATCGTGAGGTGAAAACGAACATATTGATATGTGGATTGTGTGATTTCATCAAGTATTCAGTGAGATTGGATAGAAAATGCAAATCAGGCCAAACTCAGAACAAGCGCATGTTCTTGCCATGTTCTTGGCACCTTTTTTTAAAATTCAAATATTTGAATTTTGTGATTTTTCTTAATTGATTCAAAAATTAATTTCTCTCTAAATTTTAATGATTTTGAGTTGATTCTTTTTTTAATAATTCACAAAAATGTTAAAATATTTTATTTTGCCAAAAATTCCCAAAAATATTATTTATTTCATATACTTGATATTTTGCAAAGAATTAATCTTTTATTTGTTTTTTAACATTTAAAATATTTTTTCCTCCTTGATTTTCCAAATTTAATTGGTTTCCAATCATTTTGTGGATATAAACATGATTTTTCAAACATTAATCCAAGATCACAACTTGTTTTCCACACATGTTTGATAATTTTGATCATTTTAATTAAATTTTTATTTAATTAAAATTCTTTTTGAAATTAATTTAGGGTTTTGATTTTGATCACCCTAAACAAATCATTTTCAAACACTCATGGGCCTCTATTAGAGTGTAAGACCCATCCCTTTTGTAAATACAACACTTTTTGGGCCTCAGTCATTGTATAAGTCCCACTGTATTTTCAAAAACAACGGCGTGATCGTCACCTTCTTAACAAAACCAATTGGGCCTCTCCTCGAGCTATAAGTCCCATTCCTTTTCAAAAACAAAAACTTTGGGCCTCTATTAGAGTGTAAGTCCCATCCCCTTTGTAATTACACCACTTTTTGGGCCTCAGTGTATTGTATAAGTCCCGATACCGTCAAAAAGTTCGGCACGATCGTCGCCTTTTTAACAAAATCAATTGGGCTTCTCCTTGAGCTATAAGACCCATCTTTATTCATTTTCAAGCTCATTGGGCCTATAATAGAGTGTAAGACCCAATCCCCTTTTAACTAAAACCATTTTGGGCCTCAGACATGTATAAGTCCCTCTGCGTTAAAAGAAAAATCTCGGCACAATCGCCAGTTCAAAAATCAAATTATCTGGGCCTACCCTCGTGTTGTAAGCCCCATTTCTTTTCTTTTAACAATCTTTGGGCCTCTAATAGAGTGTAAGACCCATCCCCTTGTACATATAAACTTTTTGGGCCTCACGTATTGTATAAGTCCCTCTGTATAGTTTTTAAAACAACGGTGCGATCATCGTTAAAACTTGGGCCTCTTCTTGAGCTGTAAGCCCTAACAATATTTTCAAAACACTTTCTTCTTTGATTTTGAATCCAAATATACAGTTGTTATCAAAACTTTCTTTGTTGAACAACTAACCAAACAACATGGAAGCTCTACAATGGGTAAGTGTTTATCCGCTTTCATTTAGCGTTTTCATATGTATATAACTGTATTGTGGGGCTGCTTCACCGTAAGTCTTCTTTCACATCCTTTTATATACTTGTCACATATCCACTGTGTAATACTAGTATAGTTATTTAGAGTTTTCCCCTGCAACTACGTCTAGAACTAGGTAAAGCCATGTTGGTCACTCTTGAATACAAATAAAACTAGATCTTCCATAGGATTCCAGATACAGTCTTCCCTTCACTTGGGGTTAAACAATATGGAACAAAGAGAAAGGCAGTATTCTCGGTGAACCTTTTCTCAGACTGTCACCCTTAGAAATTGTAAAAGAAACTCTAACTCCCCAGAGATGATCTTTTCTCCGTGAATGGCATCTCTTGAGGTTCTTCCAAATCCTTGAACTTTCCTGGAATGGTCTCTTCTCTGTGAATTGCATTTCTTGAATTTCTCTTGATTTGGGGACCAACAGGCTTCCTAAAAGCATCCCCGCCTCCACTTGGGCATTGTACAAGGACCCTTCGGCTTCTTAGAAGTTCTCATGCCTTCTCTTGGGCTTAATACAAGGACCCTGACGACCTCTTAAAGGTATAAGACAGAACTTACTCATCATTTGCTAGAGCAGTCTTTCCAGCGTCAAAACTCCGACCATTTTAGGGTTGATATACATCCCTTAATGCCCGCACCTCCACTTGGGCATTGTACAAAAGATAAAACTCTAGACTTGGATAGTCTAAACCTCTTGAGTCTCAAAGACATTCTCAAGTTCCTTTTAAACATAGGAAAAAACACCGATCACTCTGGATCAATCTCCAGCAGAAACTCGATCTCTCTCATGAGAGTTCCCCATACTTGGACCCGCTTCAGGATCTAAATAATCCTCAGCAGTAAGTCAATCTCCTCTTGGGCTTTGTACATATGATTCTCCCCAGTGGAGCTAACCTTTTCGGACTCTCTCGTTGAGTCGACCACCTTTAGCCTCCGTCTTGGGCTTTGTACAAGACATATAAAAACCCACTCTCTTGTTGAGTATAAAAGACTCTCTTATTGAGTCAATCCCTTTTAGCCTCTGTCTTGGGCTTTGTACAAGACATATAAAACACTCTCTTGTTGAGTAAAAAAGACTCTCTTGTTGAGTAAATCCCTTTTATCCTACGTTTTGGGCTTTGTACAAGACATATAAAACACTCTCTTGTTGAGTATAAAAGACTCTCTTGTTGAGTCAATCCCTTTGAGCCTCCGTCTTGGGCTTTGTACATGACATATAAAACACTCTCTTGTTGAGTCAATCTCCTTTTAGCCTTAATCTCGGGCGTCGTACGAGACAGCAAAACACTCCCTTGTTGAGTATAAAAGACTCTCTTGTTGAGTCAATCTCCTTTTAGCCTCAATCTCGGGCTTCGTACGAGACAACAAATACTCTTTTGTTGAGTATAAAAGACTTTCTTGTTGAGTCAATCAACCTTCAGACTCTCTTGTTGAGTCAATCACCTATTCAAGACTCTCTTGTTGAGTCAACATTTTTTAGCCTCCGTCTTGGGCTTTATACAGGATAGATAAAAGTACTCTCTTATTAAGTCAAACCATTTCAGCCTCCATCTTGGGCTTTATACAAGATACATTCTCCCCAACAGAGTCGAAATCCCTTTTAGCCTCAATCTTGGGCGTTGTACAAGACAGAAAGAACATTTTCCCCAGAAAAGTCAAACTTCTAGCCTCCTCTTAGGCTTTGTATAAAGAAAACCCCAGTTGATTCAATCAACCTTTTAGCATCAAATTTGTGCCTTGCTCACAGCATACAAGCATTAACAACTCCTCTTTAGAGATGACAAAATCTCTCTCCCCCAAAACCCTTTAGCTTCACATCTTGAGCTTTGAACAAGATACAAACCACCTTTAGCTTCATGTCGTGGGCTTTGAACAAGACACTAAAATAACCTTTTTCCTCCCCTAGAATAGGAGGAACTACGATCGCTCTGATTTCCCTGTTTCGTTAAACGGGAATACGTAGGCATAAGATTGCAAAATCTTAGCGAGCATACTAATCAAAAACTCAAAATACAGTACCTCCACACATCAACCAAAGAAAATTAGGTCTAGTATTCTAACCAAAAGCCCCGTAGATAACACCGACACTTGTATTCTTAAGAAAATAACCCTAAAGAAGAACCCCCTATTTTGATAGCATCTGTAAACCAACAGTTTTGACTGTTTAACCTCAGTATGCAAGCAGGGTTAATTGGAGACATCTATTTCCCTTCCTTAATCAGCTTCACAGGATAAAAAATGAATCGAACTGTAGTACCAAAGCGATAGTGATTCGAAACCACAAAAATCGCGCTACAGTAAGAAATGAGGCATTAAGTTTACTGCTGCCCCACCATCCACTAATATCTTGTTCACAGTGGTACCTTCAACCTTAGCCCTTATATAAAGGGCTTTAGGTGGTTTTTCATCCCTCCATGGGGTCTCTCAAAGAACGCGTTCTACTTTTTGATACACACATTGTTCATCACAAAATAACAAACTGGCTAACTCTTCTTCCTCATAGTCTTCCTCCTTAGAAAATTCTATCACACGATCATACTCATAAGGGAATACAGAAACCACGTTGCATAGGACGTCGAAGTCACCTTCCGAACCGGAGTCAAAGTTATCTGTGACCAACTCATCTTCTTTAGACTGCTCATCCTTTTCAATCTTTTCTTTCGTTAAACCTGTCTCGGGGGAGAATAACTTCCTTCCCATTGGTTTTTTACCTGATCATTTGTTTACTTTTGATGTTGCTTAGTGTTACTAGACTCAACAGTATCTCTCCCTGCCTTTTTCCTTTGAAATCTTCGCCACTTTGTCCGTGTCATGGGATTCTTTCCCTTATAGTTAGCACTAGGCCCATAAGAACGCCTTTCAGTCATCTGGAAATTCTCTCTGTGGATCATGGAAGATCCTCGACCAATCTCAAAATTCCTCTATTTTGGGTATATATCATGCTCTGTTTCACCAGGCTTGGTCCATTTCCCTTGGGAAGCATTGGTTGAAGGCTTGTAAGTATTGTGCCCATCCCTCGGCGGACCAGACGCATGTTCCTTCCTTTATGGCACTCCTCTTTTGTCGAAATAATACTAAGGCATGACCTTTTCACTCTCTTTGGCTTTCTGACTACTTTCAACATTCTTAGCAGCTTTCTTGTCGAACACAGCGTTGCATCGTGGACACAACATCAACTCAGAATCTTCAATCTGACACCTGTAAAGGAACTCCACAAGACTTTCACCAGCTTCTAGAAACACAGTTTCGATTTGATTCTCACTTTCGAATTCAGCCATGTCGAAATATTCAGTGATTTCAACCATGTTTACTACATCAGGCTCTACATAACTAGCATCTCCAATTTGCAATGGATCAGAATCAATCTTCATAAGAGTCTTTCCCTTAGAAAATTTGAGTTTGCCTTTGTTCAAAGCATTCTGCACAAGATCCCTGAAACGAAAACATTGTGAAGTTTTATGTCCTAAGAAATTATGATATTTACAAAACCCTTGTTTCTTTCTTTGCTCTAATGGTGGCATTTTTGCACCTGGAGGCATAAGCACTTGACCATCTGCAACCAGCAAATCAAAAATCTCATTGCATTTGGTTACGTCAAAGGTGTAAGTTTTCTTAGGAAACTTATCATTTTCTTTGGGTTCTGTAGGATTCTTCCCATTTGTAGGTGTAAGAAACTTACACACATATGGGCGACCTGGCATTAACTCAGCCACGTCGACCTCAGACTCCTTGACATGTTCGTATTCAACCTCAAAAACTATGTCTTGGTCTTGCATGTCAACATAAGCTATACACTATTTCTTACCCTTACCCGCTTTGGCCTTCTTGGCCTTCAACCTCTCAACTTTTCTAACTTTATCTGCCAATTGGGTCATGTCTCTTAAATACTGAGTGTCTAGCTTCTTCCTAATGGAATAGTCTAGCCCACAAGTAGCCATTTCGACAACTTCATGTTTAGGAACCTAGGTAAAGCACCTTTTTTTCAATAAACATAATAGATTTAAATAATCATCAATTAACTCAACGAACTTTTGCTTGACACTTGATAACTCCTTCAAACTAATCTTAGATTGCCCCATGTAAAATTGCTCACAAAACAACCTTTCTAAACGCGCCCAGTCATGGATTGAGTGAGGAGATAAAGTAGTAAACCATGTCAAAGAATTTTTTGTTAGAGAACTAGGGAAATGTCTAATTCTTAAGTTCTCGTTATTTGCAATGTCACCTGCTTCAGTCAGGTAACGAGCAATGTGTTCGACAATAGATTCGTTGGTGTCACAACGAATTTTGTAAACTTAGGGACTTTCCATCCACTAGGCAATTTTGTCTGTAACACATATTCTGAAAAAGGAGATGTATAATTTGGTCTTTGTAAGCCCATATTAACTCGATTTTGATCCATTATTCTCTCAACAATGGTTATTAAGTTATTTTCTCCTAACAAATTTCCTTGTCGGACCTGATGGACAATTTGGTCACCATCATGTTTTTGATTAACCACTACCACAGGAGGATTACCTTCCCCACCATGTATCTCATGTTTGACCTGTTGGGGATTTCCTTGGTCTCCCTGGTTCACAGTCTCTTCTGAACCTACTCCCTCGTTTCGAACCTGCGCAAGACCTGGGGTTGTGCAGCTGGTCGAACTTGTACTGGGGGAGCACCGAAAAAGTCAGCAATTCTTGTCACTTGAGTTGCCAATTTCTGGTAACTCTGATTCATACTTTTAATTAATGGGTTAAATATTATACCCATTTGTTGTATTAGAGTGTTTACCATATCATGTTTACTCTCGTCCACCTGTTACCTTATTGCCATGACAACATTTGTTGTCAATGCATACAATGCTTGGGAACCAAATCCCATTCCCATATGTGGTGACATATTTCGACCATGGTTGCTTATGGCTGAGCCAAACGCCATAACGGGTGAAAACATATTTGCAGCACTATCTATAAATGTCAAATGGTCATTTTGTAAGCTTTCCATAACTGTTGTTAGCATCCCAAACGGTTGTTCACGCCCTGGTATTGGCATTGTGAAGTTTTGGCAAAAGGCCTAAAATCCGTCGCCATAATTGGTCTGGGAGTCACTGGATGACTCTGGGGTATTGCGGAGCGAACCGTCCCCTCAGGCAGAATTGTTGATGCTACCGTTGTGGATGGCATCACCGTTGTGCTAGCGATCGAAGGAATGGGTTCACTAACTGTCGCATAAACTATTCCTGTCCCAGCACTATTAGAAGGTTGGTCTCCATTATTATTTCTGGGATTCACCATTCTTCTAATGTATCTTCTAACAGGTTTTCTCACTTATCTCTTTGTTATTTTACCACACCTTAATCTCATGCACACTCGTACACAGAATGAAAATTTGAAGAAAACAAACGTAACAAACTATGAATTTTTTAATACAAATACATAAAAACAAACACACAAACGGATCCCACCAGGTGTGCCTATTTGTTTACTATGAAATTTGGTAAACAAATACAAGTTTCTATTAATACTTAAGGGATGAAACTCGAAAATCTCCCGAACATATTTGTGTGTTTATTACTTGTGAAAATCATAACGTTGTCAAAAATGTTTGGAAATGTTTGTTGTGATTACTTGTAATATAAGTAAAGTGTTCAAAGAACAAAAGCGCTGGAATTAAAAGAGCAAGTAAACTAAAGAAAAGACTTTGAAGTCGAAAGATAAAATGCAGGAAAAGTAAAGGTTGAAATTAAAGTGCAAGTAATGTAAATTGACAAAAAGTATAGGAAACCGAAAAGACTTTAATGCATAAAAAGACTTTTAAGGTAAAAATGTTGGGAATGTATAAAATGGTGGAACGCATACGTACATCTTTCCTCACTTGTTTCTCAAGACGCAGGTACTTTGAGTTTACAGAAATGTGTGTACAATTGCGGATACTCTACAAAATGAACCTAAGTGTCCTCATATACTACTCTATGATAACTATCTAAGAATGGTAGACTACTCCCATGGTGACACGTCCCAAGTCCATGCATCGGTTTCCCTCGACGTGCTCCCACGTTCCTCTAAATAATCGTCGATGCTGACGCAGTTCCCGCCTTGTGATATCATTTGAATTTCTTAACTACTTTTCTAGGCGCCAAGAAATGACTATCCTCTTCGAGGCTTTCGACGTCAACCATGTTAAGGTAGCATGTTTCATCATGTTGTCCATTGTAGTGATGAACTCCACATGTAGCATCCAAGTTAGCATTGTTTCCATTATAGTGATGAACTCCACATGTGGTGACTGAGTCAAAATTACTTCAATTGTAGTGATGAACTCCAACCTTAGCCAACATAGCATAGTATTCAATTTCACTAAGTCCATAAGTTCCTCACCACATCCTTCGTCCTTGCCACCTTCGACCAGTATCACCTTTAGTGACCTCCGACCTTGAGTTATATTGATCATGTGGACTCACTCTATTTTGACCTTCCACGTGGCGTATTTATGGCTATTCTCATGAGTGCTTGCCATTTACGGCCAAGTCGAAAAATCCAGTATAACACCTTGTCACCACCTATAGGATTTTGTCTCCCCAATTCAACCAGGCCCCTTTCACTGGCATGGCCCAATCTCATGTGCCATAGTTCTGTCTTCGACATAGGTTTCGTGGATGCAAAATCTGCATAACCACTTACAACTTTAGCCTCAAGGATATACAAGCATTGCTTATTTCTGCCTTTCAACCTTTATGACTCTCAAGATACCTTGCTCTCCTCTGAAAACATATCCTTTCTTGTAGAATTTACTAAGCGAAATCAAATTTCTCTTAAGATTAGGTGCATGTCTGACACCAGTCAATAGCTTTATTGGCTCATCATGGAGCTTGAATCTCACATATCCAATCTCTGGAATTTTGCAGGCTTTGTTGTTTCCCAACACCAATAATCCACCATCTTGATCACATAATTCTTCAAACATGTCTTTGTTTGGAGTCATGTATCAAGTACACCGTGAATCCATAATTCACCCCTTGCTTGAGTTGCTGCTTGAAACCACAAGAACATCAGATGATTCATAATCATCTTGCACAATGGTTGTATTGTCAATATCCTTACCTCCATGGTTATTTAGACGTTCAGGGCACACATTTCTTGTATGATTTTCCTTCTTACATTGATAACACCTAATTGCAGAAGAATCACCACCATAATACTTTTGTTAGCCTTTTCCTCTATTCTTCTCAAACCTGCCATTTTTCTTTGAGAATTTTTCCTTAACGAATAATCCTTCACCGACTGACGATGACTTTTTCTCCTTTCATTCATTTAAATCCTTAGAGTACAAAGTTGATTGAACTTCTTCAAAGGTTAGAGACTCTCTTCCATACAAGAGAGTTTATTTGAAATGACCATGAGATTTAGGTAAAACACACAACAATAACAACAACATTTTATCTCCATCATCGATGATAACCCCTATATTCTCCAGATCAAGAATAAACCATTTGAACATATCCAACTGCTCCGTCAAGACTCTATCTTCACTCATCTTGAATGATTACAGAGCTTGATTCAGGTATAAACGATTGACCAAAAATCAAGTCATGTACAACCCTTCGAGTTTGCTCCACACACATGTTGTTGTCTTCTCCTTCGGGACCTGCCAGAGAACCTTATCACCAAGGCTCAATATGATGCCAGTGTGTGCATTCTCGATCATTTTCGTCTTCTCCTTCTCCGTTAAGGCAACATCCATCTTCTCTGATCCTTTCAACGCTACTAACAAACCCTATTGAACTAGAAGAGCTTTCATCTTTAAGCATCATAAATGAAATCATTCACTCCGGTGAATTTCTCAATATCATACTTCGTTGACGACATCTTGAATCCATGCTCACCACACCAGTTTGTTATGACAAACGATATCAATTAACGATGTAAAGTTTCTTTGAACAATCAAAGAAAAAACAATTCAATTCATGAAGAGAGAGAGAGAGAGAGAGAGAGAGAGAGAGAGAGAGAGAGAGTTGGTTATAACAATTTTTCTATTTACTTTCTCAATTAGGGTTTACAGGTTACAAGTGAATAACAACCAAAATTCTTCTACTCTATCAAACTAGAGTACAACATATATATATATATATATATATATATATATATATATATATATATATATATATATATATATATATATATATATATATATATAGACTCCTATGATAATTATGTCATGTATGATGATAACGATCATACATGACATATATAACTATTATATAACAAAGTACATAATTAACATAAGTCATTGCATGCTAGATCAGATGTCGACTACAACATATATTGCTTCAACTACTACATGCTATATCAGACTTTGATTACAACATGCACATCTCAATCGAACCATAAAGCTACACCTGGCAAAACTAAAATTACATCCAAAATATCATACCGGTTTTATTTATTTATTGCACATAAAAGTTTTAAATAAACTATAATGTTAAAGTTAAAGAGTACTATTTAAAATACTTATAGTTGTAACTCATACTATATGCTATATAGATATGGAAATCAGGCACTACCCACCAGTTCACTTTACAGACAATATGGATTAATAATGATTTGTTTAAGCATAGAGGCCTGTCCAAAACGAGGGACCGAGCAGAAAGAGGTGAGGTGCGGCGACACTCACACAGTATGTGCAATGGGACCATTGCCAACGAACGATACGCGTGTATGTATACCTTTCGGCGTGTGCTGCTGCCGCCGTTATGGGAATAAAAAGAAAAACATTCTCATCGTCCACCGTGCCACTTTCTACCTCCTCTAACTAGTATGGATGGAATGGAAATGGAAACAACACTTTTCTTTAACGGAACGGAACGCACGCACTTGTTTCTGTGATTGATGGTTAATATATTTGGCTTTTACCCTACATCCTCAAACACGAGTAAATAAAAGTTGTTTATTGGGGAACGAGAGTGAAGAGATGCATCCAACAAACAAACCGGCGTGGGAGAACAACCACGTCCCACACACGACCCCACTTCCCTTTCCAGCTAGTAATCATTTACATACATTATCCCATCTTTACGCTTTCTACCACTCTCGTTATTGTTATCTCTCCATTTCTGATTCATATGATATACAAATACATTATTACTTACTATTATAATGAAATTAGATGGTTCATCTCAATAATCTTTTTAACATTTTAATTGTCTTTCAAATCATCAAATTTTAACCAAAGTTTAATGGACATGCATTTTCGGTATAATTTTTGTTACACAAGAAATTATCAATTTACTAAGTTATTTTAATCGTTGTTGTGAGATATACGTCGTACATTAAATAACGATATAAAATTATTTTAAATCATCATTGCATCTCCTATTATCTTATATTCTCTTCTAACAATATAATTTTCTCATAAATGAAGAGTTGACACACAAAAACATTATAAACTTTTTCCTTCATGATTATAAGGTGCACATGTTAAACTTATATTTTCTACTATTATTTATATATATATATATATATATATATATATATATATATATATATATATATATATATATATATATATGCAAAGTTTTGTTTAGTAACTCATTTTTTCATGAGATTAATAGATATGTTATGTAACTGTGATTTCATTGGTGGTACTTTATAGATATTGTTTCTTATCGCAACTAGAGAATTGTTGAAGCGGTAAAGCGGCAAATAAAAAAAGTTTTTGAAAGTAATTTTTCGAAAAATTTATCGTGTCCGCAGATATCAGTGTTATTGAACTGTCGTTCGACAAGTCTCGCGTTTATGAGTTTGGATTAAATTGGTTAAAGTAAAAGTAGAAAAGTAAATATGAACATAAAAAGAATTCATTATTCAGAGAGAAGAAACTTATCAGGTATACATATAATTCACTCCTCACAAACTTAAACCTATCGATTAGTTATACTCAACCTACAATACTCCTCAATATTATCTAGCATCGCTCACAACCTAGATTATGTCTAACCCAAATTGAGAGAACAACTGTATTCCTGCGTCGATGATCTCTCACCCGACAAAAACAACACGGAGGCATTAAGCTTCGACACCCATAAAGATTGTTAGCTCTAAATCTATCTCTAGCCTCTAGAAACGTACAAATAATCATCCTTAATCAAGGTTTGTGATGTCTATCTCTAACACAACCCAAACCCCAGGCATAGAGTAAAAAACCAAGGACAATCACCGATAAAGATTTGTAAAGCGGATTTTATACAATGCCATAGGCGATAAATATACATAAGGTCAAAGTAAATATAAATATATATATATATATATATATATATATATATATATATATATATATATAAAGCCCAACAAATGAAGAATACACAAAAAAGAAGAGAAATGAACAAAAAATCTCTCGGTTTGTCAGCACCGATCAATGATCAATCCACCCCGGATCATCTGTGTGCAAGCTCTATAGTTGTTTTCTAAGCTCTAAAATATGAAGAAATGAAGTTTGATGGAGTGGGAGTAAAAAATACCCAAATCATACCCTAAAAAATGTGTTTTTTGGCTTTAAATGGTGTTTCTGTCCAGCAAGATTCGTCCGACGAAGTACCAGTTCGCCCGACGAAGTAAGGCAGCTTTTTTCTCCATTTTTCCACATTTCTGGAGTGTCTGGCTCGCTTCTGGGGCGAGCCTGACAGCAAACAGAAAAATCTAGTTGTTGTTTCGGTCATAACTTTCGAACTATAACTCCGATTTGCGCCCGATTCGAAGCGTTGGAAAACTTATTCAATGCTCTATCTAACAATGACTAAATATAAACCAAATTGATGATATTTATCATCATTGTTTTGAGCCTTATTCTTTGATGAATTGCTAAAAATTGCATTCTTGAAGCTTAGCTTTTGGCCTTTATTACTCAATGCTCCAACAATGCTCAAATAACTACAAAATGAATGGAAAGCAATCAAACGATACAATATATACACAAAAATACTAGTATACACTAAATATACACTTTTACAAACAAAGTGGGGCTTTATTAACAAAAAGAACTGATAAGTGCCACAAAACTATTACTCAAAATATCGACAATTTAGCACTTATCAAACTCTCCCCAACTTACATAATTGTTTGTCCTCAAACAAAGCCAAACAAACTTAAAAACACAAAATTAATTACCAAAGAATCATGAATCAACAAGCAATGTATGGTTCAAGAAGCAACACAACACATGCAAAATAAAGCTTACCACTGCACTACAACGATAACATAAAAACGAAACAAATCCTAAGTACAAAAGTCATGCTAAATATTCTAAACAACACAAGCTAAATCATGAATCACGCCTAGTAAAAATTCATCAGTGGATGAAAAACACACAAAGGTGAGGATTTGACACTCATCCAACAATCTTGCAAACAAAAGACTAAATTATGCATTCATCCAAAATTCACTTTGAACATACAAAGGCAAGAATCACAAGGGCTTTTCAAGGTTGTAATGTGGCTTGGTTAACAAACAAGGGGTAATTCCTAAAGCTAATCGAAACAAAAACTGTCCTAAACCTAAGGGGGTGATTAACTCACAAAAGTTCAAACCCAAAATTTCAATCAAACTTCATCTTTCATCCCAAGTGTTACACCAAACACACATAACTTATTTAGCACTATTATTGTCACTTTTTTTTTCTTTCCTTTCTCAAGGATTTTATTTTTCTTTATTTTCTGTTTTGTTTTGTTTTGTTTTTAATTTTTTTCTCTTTCTTTTTCTTTCAACCTCATAGCAATCAACAAATGAACAAGTAAACATTTTTCTCTCCAACTTGAATTTAACCAATCATCATAGTGTGAATACTCCCTACTTTCTAAGGCAATGTAAAAATTCAAACCATAAGCCATGATTGAGGGTTTAAGAAAAAATCAAAATCCATTCAAAAATAAGTGAACTAAATACTCATACGCAAACATTGAGTTCAAATAAAACATGGATAAAAAAGCTCAAAGGGGTTACCGAATGCTCACACACTCACATGGTAAATTGATTATTTGGCCAAGGTGGTTGTGCTCAAAATGAAACAAGTGCCTTGATCCTTTCATGCATTCATATAAGCAACACAATTAAAAGATTAAACATAATAAAATCTAGCTAAAACAAGAATGTTGGTACTCTGTGCATATATGAACAATGGAAAGCTTTCTCACAATTGGGGTAAAAAGGAACTAAAGTGATTCAATTCATGAACAAGTAATGCAAAAAAAATAAATAGCATGGTAGTTGTACAAATGACTAGTTTCCTAATCATGTTATGCTATAGAAAGCAGTAAACGAGCACCTTGCATGATATCAACATCAAACACTATCATTATCATACATCCACAAGTTGAAACAATCATACTTGGAAAATCACCAAGCATCCTCAAATCAGCCGACCAAAATTTACGTCCAAATAACAAACAAAAACATTAGAAACTAAAAACAATAAAACAGGCTTATTTTACGTCGTAAGCTCGACGCCTGTTATTTAAGAACGTTCCAACAAGTTGCTTCCACCCGGTTATTCCGAACCAACACGCAAGCAAACGTTAAAAGAAATAAATAATAATATAACAAATTCACAAGTATAAGTATCAATATAAACAAGTGAAAATATACAATATGTACGATATCTACAAAACTCAAAAACAAAGAAACTATCGCAATGCGATCCAATAAAAACACCAATCCCGGGCAACGACGCCATTTTGCTGAAGCAGTAAAGCGGCAAACAAAAAAAGTTTTTGGAAATATTTTTCTGGGAATTATCGTGTCCACAGAGATCGGTGTTATTGAACTGCCGTTCGACAAGTCTCGCGTTTATGAGTTTGGATTAAATTGGGTAAAGTAAAAGTAGAAAAGTAAATATGTACATAAAAAGAATTCATTCTTCAGAGAGAAGAAACTTATATGGTATGCATATAATCCACTCCTCACAAACTTAAACCTATCGACCAGTTATACTCAATATACAATACTCCTCAATATCATTCAGCATCGTTCACAGCCTAGATTATGTCTAACCTAAATTGAGAGAACAACCGCATTCCTGCGTCGATGATCTCTCACCCGACAAAAACAACACGGAGGCATTAAGCTTCGACACCCATAAAGATTGTTAGCTCTAAATCTATCTCTAGCCTCCAGAAAATAACAGATAATCATCCTTAATAAAGGTTTATGATGTTTATCTCTAGCACAACCCAAACCCCAGACATAAAGCAAAAAACCAAGGACAATCACCGATAAAGATTTGTAAAGAGGATTTTATACAACGCCATGGGCGATAAATATACCTAAGATCAAAGTAAATACATATACAAAACCCAACAAATGAAGAATACACAAAGAAGAAGAGAAAATGAACCAAAAATCTCCCGATTTGTCAGCGCCGATCGATGATCAATCTACCCCGGATCATCCGTGTGCAAGCTCCATAGTTGTTTTCTAAGCTCTAAAATATGAAGAAATGAAGTTTAATGGAGGAGCAAAAAATACCCAAACCACACCCTAAAAAATGTGTTTTTTTGGTTTTAAATGGTGTTTCTGTCCAGCAAGATTCGCCCGGCGATGTACCAGTTCGCCCGGAGAAGTAAGGCGGATTTTTTCTGCATTTTTCCATGTTTCTGGAGTGTTTGACTCGCCTCTGCTTCGCCCAGCGAGCTCGGGACGAGCCTGACAGCAAACAGAAAAATCCATATGTTGTTTCGGTCATAACTTTCGAACCGTAACTCATATTTTCGCCCGGTTCGAAGCATTGGAAAGCTTATTCAATGCTCTATCTAACAATGACTAAATATAAACCAAATTGATGATATTTATCATCATTGTTTTGAGCCTTATTCTTTGATTAATTGCTAAAAATTGCATTCTTAAAGCTTAGCCTTTGGCCTTTATTACTCAATGCACCAACAATGCTCAAATACCTACAAAATGAATGGAAAATAATCAAACTATACAATATATACACAAAAATACTAATATACACTAAATATACACTTTTACAAACAAAGTGGGGTTTTATTAACAAAAAGAACTGATAAGTGCCTCAAAACATTGACAATTTGGCACTTATCAAGAATCGAAAAGAGTAAATTCATAATTTGTTACGATGTTTTGTGATTTACAATGTGGTGGATAAGCGTATAACCTGCAAGATTAACATTCCAACTCTCAGGTCAATAAGAGAGTGAAAAATAGAGTTTGAATGAAAAAAGTTTTGAATACATGTGAAGCGGCGAGTTTTCCTCTTTAAATATTGGATATGGTTGATAAGTACACGCGTGTGGAATGACGTGGGATGTGGTTTCCCCATCTATACAAACAATTCTTGTCTATTTTCCTTGAGGCAACATAATATGTATTTTGAGGCTTATTCTGACAATACGATGCATTTCTTTGATTTATTTTACCCGATTACTCCTCCGATCAAGGAGGCGCATGCGAAGATATGAAACTTAGAACATAGTCTTTCCTTTTCTTGCTTAGAAAATTTTCATAATTATTGGACTCATAGTCACTATTTGAAGGGAGCGAACTCATTTGTTTACAAGGAAGGCGATCTATATATAGAGGAGTTGTACTTGAAGAATTAGTTGGTGGTTTTCTATAAGGACATTGGTTACGCCACTGTTTTTCTGAGAAAATGGTTGAAGAAGTGCATTCAGACCCGCTAGCTAGTGGATGCCAAATCAAAAGAGGAAAGGAAATGAATCTTTGGTAAGTGGCACCAAGGCCTTATTTTGTTCTCGTTTCATTTCATTGAACCTTATTTGATGCGTTGAAGAGCGAGATACTATGTGGTAATCGAGGAAAGAGATTATGGGGACGACTGCTTTGGTTGGGATTCCGAGTACCCCTTCTATTGGGAGAGTCTCCACTTTTTTACGTCTAATGGAACACCTTCTGGTCCGCTTACCAGGCGTATTGTTCAAACAATCACTCATCCCATTTTGGTAGAAGTTTGGGGTTTTCCCGCTTGAGTCGTGATGGATGAAGTCTTAGTATCTCCACAATCGGGAAGCCATGGGAGGTTGACATCCGCTTTGAAGTTATAAGATATTCAAGTTAAGAAGCCTCCTCGCAAGCATTCCCGACTTAAATTTGAGGATGGGAAGGATTCCGTTCAAGCCGGACCACATCTAGTGCTACTAGACCGCTATGATTTGAAGACTATACTTATTTTTAGGGTCTTTCTTAGGAGGCTAGACATCGAGAATTGACCGAGCTGGATTTCCATACTAGTCGAGCATCGACTGTTTTGGTATTCAAGGCTGCTAGTCATGGAGAATTTTTCTTGCCCGACCACATTCGAAAGGAAAAGGATAAACTCAAGGAACTGGTTAATGACTACAGTCGAGCATATTTGGTATTTGAATGAGACCCAAGGTGCTTCAAACAAATTCTTGACCATATAGGTCTTTGTGAAACCTTTCCAATATCATGGTACTCTGGTGAAAAAATTATAGTAGCTTGCTCGGGAGGCAGGCGAGAAGAATGAGGTTTTGGCTTCTTTCCAGACATCTTCGTCCAAGGAAGATTCCTCTCTTGGAGAGGCAAACCAATTCTCATATCCTTCTTGGAAAAGGATATAAGAACTAGAGAAGTCATTGGAAGAATCTCTGGAAAGTAAGAAGAAGGTCGATGACGGTCTTCATGCGATGCGACAAGAGAACCTTGACATCTCTAAGGAGATAGATAAGTTATTATAAGAGGGTTTCTTTGTTCTTGAGGATGCTTTTGAGAGTGCTTTGAAGCAAGTGAATTACTTTTATCCCAATCTTCATGTCTCTCTGGATCAAGTTCGTCTCAATCAAGCTATCAAGGACAATAAAGTGGTCTCTTTGAAGGACTACTTTTTTTTTCTGTTTAAGGTGGCGTGCTTGCACTTGACTTATATGTAACTTTGACGTTTCGGCCTACAATGTATGTATATGTTTCAGTCCATTATTTATTTGTATTTTACCTAATTTGTGGTGTTATTTATGGTCCCAGATTCATTTCTCTAGGACTTAACTTTCCTTTTGAGTTTTTGCTTGAAGTTTATTGGATGTCTTTTGGAACCTTACCCGGTCAAGGGTCGATACCCCTTCCAATGCCCCAAGTAAAAACTTGGTTCAAGTTTGACGTATTGCCAGACCCACCATGGTCTCTAAAGTAGCTAGATACCAAGAAGGGGATTGGGGGGGAGGTGAGCCGGTTGTTTACCATTTTATAGGCTTACATTTTTTTTGTGTGTGTGTGTGTGTGTGTGTTAGAATTGTGGGTTTTAATTGCTTTAGTCATACACATGTGGGTTTGTCACAATACCTCTGAGTCTTTGTGATGGGGAATCGATGTCCCTGGTTATACCTCAAACTCATTATTACCTTTCATAATCATAAAGGGAAGATATAATTTAGTGAAAATAATTCCCCCTTTATTTAATCAAACGATTATAGTAAATTGTTATCATATTGATGTTACAAAAAAGAACTTAAAATTAACATAACCAAGCAGCATAATCATTATTTATTGGCCACGAGATTCAAGGCAATCGTTATTGACGTTGTCTGGATTAGCCATGTATGACTGTCTGGCCGAGACAATTTTCTTTACTCGGAGGAAGTTGTATATCCATATCTTTTAGCTTCCCAATCAAGGAGGCCATGTTGATCTTTATAGCTTTGGCTTCATCTTCTTTCTTGTTCCACTACAAGGCTTTGTAGATCCATTTTGCTCCAAAAAAATCGATGTTGATTATTACCGGCTCATCATGTGTGTTGTGGTACTTCAACTTAAGGTAGACTGGGGAAGGCACCGTGTCCAGTTTTTCCACAAAGGCATGGCCTAGGATGGAGTTGTAGAAACTCTTACAAGGAACAACATGAAATTGGGAATATATAGTCTTAGCATAATTTCTCTCTCTAAGGTGACTGTCAACTCTATGTACCCCCACAAATAGGTTACAATGTCTTTGGAGGCCTGTAGATTAGACCCTTCATGAGGCCACATAATTTCCTTCTTCAATCCTATCTTCTCAAAGAGATTATAATATATAATATCGCTGGAGATGCCTCAATCAAGCTATATCATGCACACGTCGAAGCTAGAGATTACAACCATTATAACCAAAGGAAAAATCTCGTTAGAGATCCCTCAAACCTTTTTACTATCCTGGAATTCGATGATAGGTATCTCTAGGATCTTAGTAGAGGTTTTCTCCTCTTTCTTACTAACATCCATCAACTCAAGAATCTTCCTCTTTACCGTACCCCTGGAAGAGTTACTTACCCTTGGGGAACCTCCCGTGATGGATGAAATGTATTGTGGTTTCCCCTTGTTCCCTTCATTCTCCCTGCTACTTGTCTCTTTTACTTTTCCTCGAACCACAACTTCAACAACTTTCTTGGAGAATCGCTTCCACTAGGGGTAGTCCTCACTTTACTAAGGGAACTTTATTAACCAAACAATGGATTATTAACATTTTATAAACTAATCATATATGACATTCATTGGATCTTTATTATTATTATTATTATTATTATTATTATTATTATTATTATTATTATTATTATTATTATCATAACATTCATCCCATACTTATAAACTTTCCTAATGTATATTTTTCCCTCCAACAAGAAAGTTTCTTCCTGAAGAAAATCAGGTTTTGGTCATCATCAGTCTGAAGATCGGTCCCTTTTTAGCTGCTCGGTTGATTTAGTATGGGTGGCACATGAACACACTCCAACTCCCAAGTTAGTATTTTTCAGATATGGGAGGTATGAAGTCTTAAGAAAATTTTCTGTGTACATTGATTTTACATCTGTGGTTCTTTTTAAAAGAATTTTATTAGCGTTTTTTTGCAAATTCTCACCCCTAACTTTGTAGTTGTCTAAGTTAGCAAGTGTTAGTAAATAATTAGTTATGTTATTAGATGATTATCATTTGGCTTCTTTCCTAGATGAGGTGCTTTCTAGGGCATGTTTATGCCTTCTCCACAAATTCTAGAATCTCATGCTCGACAAAAAAAATCTAAATCAATAGTTTACCTCCTAACATTATCATTCTGATAAAAATATATTCACCTTTTATACTTTATAACTATATTGGACTTCTTCTCATTGTGCTAATTTTGGGCCGAGGCTAGGTAGGAACATTTGCTCCTTAGCCTACTTCAACATAGTTGAGGTAATGCTTTCAATTTTGTAGTGCCTTTGTATACCTTTAAGGCTTGGTATTCTTTAGTTTATACGGGTCCCTGACCGCCTCTTCTCGTCCCAAAGTGTGATGTGGGACGAGCCTATTTTCTTGTATAATATTTTGATTTTGCGTATCAACCTTGTTTTTTAAATTATTCTATGTACTTCAACTAAGTCTCCCCGAGTCAGGGTAACTTGTCTTCTTTCGTCGTTTATGCATGCCTCAATCATTTTATTAGTGTTTGTAGGAATGAGGCGCCTTCTTCACTAGATACTAGACTTTGTTATTTCGTTGTGAGGAAAATAAATTTCTCATTTTTTCCTTGAGACAAGTGTCAATTAGTAACTCTTCATTTACCTCTGGAGGTTCTATATAGGCTTAATACCCTTTTTGGTCCTCTAACTATAGGGGTGGGTCCATTTGATCCTCTTTCTTTTAAAGTTCCAAATTGGTCCCATACGTTATTAAATAGGTCCACGTTTGTCCTTGCCGTTAGAAAAGTTAAAATTTCACTTAAAATGTTGATGACGTGGATTGGATGTGCTGATGTGTATGTTACTGAATGGGGATGTGGCACGGTTTATATACTTCTTTTTAGAAAATCTATTTAAATTAAATTTCATAAACTTTAATATAAAATATTTGGGCTTGAAGCCCATATTCTTAACAATAGGCCCAATAGTCAAGTTATATTTTTAATGTGTGAACAAACTATATAAACACTCAGATTTGTTATTGATTATTCAATGTGGGACTTCACAAACCTCTTTCTTTTGCAATTTACAAACCAAGCATAATATATTTACTGCTACATGATGCAGTAACACGTGTTTAGAACCAGGTTCTATGCTTCCAATTCATGATTCCTACGCCCACTTTCTCAATCCACAACATCACCAGAGGAATGAAACCAATAACACCAACAACACCATTTATCCTTCTTGGGATCATTAGATAGATCTCTTTTCCATTTTTATAGCACACCAAACTAAAGATGAAGAAGATCCATAAACAGTGCTTTATCAACAATAAAAGTTTGGGATTACATTTGAATCTGTTTCCTGGGTCATGTTTATGCGATTCATCCTACAAAAAGAAACCATTAGACAACGTTTCATCGACTAAAAACATCAGTTTTATGGTTATATGGCTTATGTTGAATAACCTTTTAAATTTCAAGGGAATCACAAGTTATAATGAGTCCAATACATGGCATGTGGGATGTTGATGAATTTAAAAGGAAGTAATCAACACTATATATAAATATATCTATCAATATACACATACCTCTGGAGCCATCCACCGGTATGATCCAGTTTCTGCAGTCATTATACCAGATTGATCTTGCAATCTAGCTACACCAAAATCAGCAACTTTAACTACCTGCTGGATAATTTTTTGAACAAAGGTCACATTGGCATGAGTTCATATGATGTGCTATGTAAATTTTTGCAATGCCAAATGGAGCAAGAAAACAAATCAGACAGTTTTTAATTCCTGATTTTTATCAAGGTGACCTTTTATTCACAATGAACTATTTCCTTAAAACTACGAAAAATATACTTTGTTCTTCATTTCAACTGATACAAAATTATTTTTCCCTTCTAATGATATGCATAACCAATCAACTTGAAATTTCATGCACAAAAAGATGGCATGCAATAATATACTTCAAACTGTATGCATAACCACTCAACTGGAACTTTAGAGTGGCCATTGAAAGCAACTTTGTGTTTCATTTCATCTGAGAAAAAGCTGCCATTGAAAGCTAGAGTGTAGCATAAAGTTGCATAATATTGGGAAGGAGAGGGACCAAAAACTCACTAATTCACTGCCATAATATTGCATAATATTGGGGTGGTGTAGCTGACCAAGGGTACTGATTTCCTGAAAGTAAAGACAATTCAGAACAACAGACTAAACATCACTCATACCTCTTTCATGGAACACGAGGCTCCAGTTTCTCTATTAGCAAAACAGAAACACATATAAGTAGTAGGACAAATGAAAAACTTTAAAGTATATTAGACTCGACAAACAGAAAAATGTATGCATACAGGTTTGTTGCATGATAAACACTTCCAAATGATCCTCGTCCAATTAGTTTTCCTTTCTGCCATTGACTCTTCATTGAATGACAATTTTCGGTTGAGTCATGTTGCGCGGATGATTGTTGTGGCTGTGGTGAAGCTCTTGGTGGAGGTGGAAGGGGCAATGGATGTGTCTCGGCATGGTAATTTTCTGTCTCAGCACCGTAACTTTTTGGAAAAATGAGAAGAAAAAGCTAGTTGCAATACCTGTCTTTATATTAGTCCCACATTGGTTGTTTCAGAATAAAATCTAGTCTTTATATTAACTACTTGTGCATAATCATGCAAATGAAAAAACATATGGGCCAAAGAGAATGAAATTGATATTGGGCTTCTAGATGCATTTGTGTGTGGATTTGATTTGATCTGGCCCAATTAAAATTATTTTTAAAATAACAACTTATAAAAATAGAATTAAAAATAAATATTACAAAAAGAAAAAAACAATATAAAAACTATTAAAAGATAAATATAAAAAAAATCTACATGGAAAATAAAAAATAATTAAAAATAATATAAAAATCCACGTGGAAATTAAAAGGTGCTGACTAAGCCATCCATCATGCCAACTCATACTCCACGTAAGCAAAACTAACATTGTTTGCATTTATTTGACGGAAAGGACCTTTATGCTTCAGGTAGACAACGTAAGGGACCAATTTGGAACTTTTAAAAGAAAGATGATCAAATTGGACCCACCCCTATAGTTAGAGGACCAAAAAGGGTATTAAGCCTTCTATATATACCATTATTTTTGTTTCTTCTATATTTTCTCCTACATGTTCTAAACATTAACTTTCTTACTCATTTCATATCCATTTATTCATTGTTGGTTGTGACATCTCCTCTTAGGTGAGTTTATTTTTTAAGATTGACCTCTTTATTTTTCTCCTTCATAAGAAAATAGGGTTCTTTTAAAGAATTTGGTATTTCATGTTTTTCTAAATATAGAACTAGGGTTTTTGATTTATGGGGATACGATCGTGTTCCTAGGTAGGAGAGGTTGTTTGATTCATGATGTGGTTTCTTTATGTTGTAGTATTTATGAGGGATACTGTAAGAGACTTCATATATAAGGTATTTATTTTGAAATCATGGATTTCTACACTCCATTTCTTGGATAGATTATAACGAGTGACTCTTTATGGTTTTTTCCTGGTGGCTTCATCATCACAAAAGGATTGGGTCATCTGGAGTCAAGTAGAAAAAATGTACATATGGTGGTAGTCTATTTATTGAGGTCCTAGTGATTTGAGCCATTTTTACTCTCAGATTTTATTTGGTGAGCTCGAGGAATGGGCCATGGTGCTTCCCTTCCAGATTAATCAGATTTGTGGGAAGTTTCCTATATGTAATTTCCCTATATATGATATAACTTTAAAAGATTATGGTTTTCGTATGCTCTTTTCGTCATTTAAATGTAACTTACTGTTGAGTCTGAAATTGGCTCTTTCTACAATTTTCCTTCCTACTTGGAATTACATTCAATCTTTTCAACATTTTTGTGCTCATCTTTAGATAAGTCCCCAAGCTGTATTAGACTTCTCACAAGTCCAAGTGTGGTTTTAGCGGCCCTTTCTTCATTACTGGTCGAATAACCACTTAACATTGCTATCTAAGGAGTTGAGTTTTAGTCATGAGAAACCACAAGGTGTTTTTTTGATTATATACCAGAAGATTAAGAGATACTCTGATTCTTTGGTTATGCATACCCCATCGCGCCTTATTGATTCTTTGTTGTTGCTTTCTATAACGAGATAAAATGTTTTGGCTAGCTCTGGTATGTTTCTTGTATTGTGGTATGTGATACCTTTCCTCAGTTCTCCTATTTAATTTCTGTTTCTTGAACCATGGGCGGTTGAAAGATCTATTCTACAAGATAAAATGGGACATGAAGACTCTTTTCTTGGTTCTAGCCTTTCTATGGTGTCGTTTTCTCAATCTCCTGCTTCAAAAATGTGGAAGCATGACAAATAAGGACCCTAGGACAAAGACTGTGTTGTCTTTGAGGCAGTCCCAAATTGATGCTTCTGTGACGATTGAGGAGGCTTTAGATATTCCATCTCATAAAGATCGGTTAATTTGCTTATTTCCTACCCCGTTTAACCTGATCCTTCCTTCAGATGTATCTACCATGCATGATATGGTCCCTGAACTGGATTCCTCTTTGGTTGTGGATCTAGGGCCTCTCGGTGGCCAATTTATATTCGTAGAATGCATCCTGTTTATGGAAAAATTGATGACTTTGATTTGTCAATTCTTCTTGCATAGCCTTCAACCAACTTTCTATATCAACATTTGAAATGTCCTTTTGGAAGTTCTCTAGTTGTCCATTATCAATGATAATAACATATTCATGTGGAAGATATCTTTGACAAACTTGACACTCTCAACTCAAACTTAACTGGTGGCTCGGATGGATCCTCTGCAACTTTCTCATCATGATAAGGTTCTTGACTATTAGTTACATTTTCATCATCTACATGTATATCTCCCCTAAAAACAAAATTTCCACTATGAGGTTTAGGTACAATATCAATGTAACTTCTAGCATTACATTTTGGCTTCTCAACATTATCAAAATCTTCAATAGTTTGGTCTTCAAGAAGTATCACATCTTGACTTCTGATAAATTTTGTGTCAATTGCATACCACAATCTATAACCAAACTCTTCATAACCATAACCTACAAATGCACACTGTTTAGATTTTTTTATCAAGTTTGGATCTTTCATCTTTTGGAATGTGAACAAGCCTTGCTGCCAAACACTCTAAAGTAACAATAAGAGATATCTTTCATGTCTTTACTCTATTTGAAACATCACCATCAATTGAAACAGAAAGGGAAAGATTTATCAAATCCACTGCATTTATCAATGCTTCACCCCACAAAACTTTTGATAACTTTGCATGAAAGAGCACACACCTAATTTTTTCAGTAATCATACAATTCATTCTCTCTCCAACTTCATTGTATCAAGGCGTCCTTGGAACAGTCTTTTCAAGCTTTCTTCCTTTTTCATTATCAGCTTTGTTGTCAATTCTTTATCATTTTTCTTTACATCGCCTACATCTTTTTCCCTTGAATATTATTTATTTAGAAACTTGAAATTCATTTTTATGTGTCTCACCTTGCCACAATTGTATAATATAATTTATTTTCTAGTTCTTGACTTGCCGCGATTCTCAAATTTGTCACACTTATGAAAAAAATTTGGTTTTGCCTCTCCCCCGTGAATTTGTAACTAGAGCTTCAGAATGATTAGGAGTAACATTCAATCCACACTATTTTGTTCTAACGTCTTCATTAAGCACATTATCTTTAACCGTTAACATTACCAACTTCCTATTTGAGCTTAATTAGTATGGGTCAACACGCACTTCCCAGTTATCACACAAGGAACTAAGCAATAATAAGGCTTGCAACTCATCATCTAACTTAATATTAGTAGTTGCCAATTGATTCATAGTATTATGAAATACAATTATATGCTCTTACATTGAGGCACCATTCTTATACTTCATCTTAACCAACTTCTTTATCAAACATGCTTTATTTTGCACATTATTGTGCTCAATTAACTATTTTAATTTATTCTATATTTTTTGGGCATCAGTTTTGCTTTCAACATGTGGTTATACACTCAAGTTTAACCATTTTTTTAATTATAACGACTATTTTTTGATCCGCCTTTTTCATTCACCATAAAACTTATCACCTGGTTTATCTTTTTCCCATTTAATAAGATCATACAAATCTTTTTTTATAACATATCTTTCATGAGAGTCTTCCAAAGTGTATAATTATTAGAATTGAGCTTAATCGTATTGGGCTCTTGATTTTTCTCCATTTAAAATGCACACAAACAAGCCAACCAAAACTCCAATACCACTTTGTTGAAAAATAACCAAATAATTGGTCTCTTTAAAGCAAAATATTTTCAAAAACCTGTGCAATATAAACAGATAACCAACAAAATCAATTATAGAGCACAATAATAATAACATAAAAATTAAACAGCAAGAAAACCAAAATTTTAAGGTGAAAAAATTTCCACAAAGTGAGAGAATAAAAATCACATGACCTAGTTCAGTAAAATCCTTCTAGTATATAAATAACGAGTATGCTAAAGTCTTTCTAGTAACTGTTGGGGTTGGTTTAAAATATACATGTTGAAGAAGTCCCACATTGCTTAGTTTTGTGAATGAAGAGAGAGTCCAAGGCTATATTTATGATACAAGTTATTTGAAGTCCCACATCATTTAGTTTTGTGAAGGAAGTGGGACTTCAATGTTATATATATGATTCACGTTCTTCATTCCAAGACGCACCAGTTAAAAGCACTTTAAGCTTGTATTTGATTTTTTTGTTCTCTTATACTCTTGTTTAAGAGTGTTGTGAGATGTAGTTAAATATTAGTTTTAGAGGGTGTGGGTGTACTGGGGGTCTGGGTTTATGAGGGTATATTATGTGTTGTAACAATTTTCACATAGTGTTATTCTCTGGTTGTCATTCGACAACGGTCGTGGTTTTTACTCCGGTTTTGGAGTTTCCACGTTATGTTCTTGTGTTGTGATTGTGTTTCTCTTTTTTCTCTATGCTATGTTTTTTCCTAATAACTGGTATCAGAGTTTCTGGTTCAATCCAGGGATAAATGTTCTTTGTATGCTATGTGGTTGCAGTTTTGTCTGATCTTCCACATCAGAAAAGAAGGGTAGTGTTGTGAAAGAGTTGTTGAACTGCAGTCACAAATTCCGCTGTGCAGTTTGGGCTAGAGAAAATTGATGGAAGAATTTTTTTTACTTGTGGAAAGTTCAAGTCAAAGATGTGTTGACACAATCAAGATTACACAAGGTGCAAGATTATGTCGGTGGTTGAAGAGCTTCCTGCCAACAAGGAAGTTGCACCATAATGTTTCAACCTGGTTTTCGACATGTGAAATTCTTGTAGTGGTTTAGCTTCAAGTGAAATTTATTCTTCATGATAAAAGTATATGATTGTCGGTGGTGACAATGTGAAATTCTTGAAGTGGTTTATCTTCAAATGAAATATATTATTCATGAGAGAGTATGATAGTTTTTAAAACTATGATTGTCGGTGAAGACAATGTGAAAATTCTTGGAGTGTTGTAGCTTCAAGTGACTATACTCTTTATGGTGGAGTATGATTGTCGATGAAGACAATGAAAATTTATGTATTATTTTCAATCAAGGTGGAGATTGTTGGGGTTGGTTGAAAATATATATGTTGATACTCTTTATGGTGGAGTATGATTGTTGGTGAAGACAATGAAAGCTTATGTATTATTTTTCAATCAAGGTGGAAATTGTTGGGGTTGGTTGAAAATATTCATGTTGAAGAAGTCCCACATCGTTTAGTTTTGTGAATGAAGAGAGAGTCCAAGGCTATATATATGATACAAGTTATTTGAAGTCTCACATCGCTTAATTTTGTGAAAGAAGTGGGAGTTCAATGTTATATATAGGATTCAAGTTCTTCATTCCAAGACGCAGCAGCAAAAGCACTTTAAGCTTGTATTTGACTTTTTTGTTCTCTTATACTCTTGTTTAAGAGTGTTGTGAGATGTAGTTAAATATTAGTCTTAGAGGGTATGGGTGTACTGGGGGCCTGGGTTTATGATGGTGTATTATGTGTTATAACAATTTTCACATAGTGTTATTCTCTGGTTGTCATTTGACAACGGTCGTGATTTTTTTTCCGATTTTGGAGTTTCCACGTTATATTCTTGTGTTGTGATTGTGTTCCTCTTTTTTCTCTATGCTATGCTTTTTTCTAACAACGTGGTTTTTTCTCCAGTTTTGGAGTTTCCACGTTATGTTCTTGTGTTGTGATTGTGTTCCTCTTTTTTCTCTATGCTATGTTTTTTCCTAACATTAACATTAAGAAATAACAATCTTCACTATTAAAGAGAAAGGTGAGAAACACACTCCAAACAACACCTCCACAAAAAACGTTGAAAGAAGTTAAAACTACTCAATAATTATATAAATAAAATTAACTAAGTGATATGAACTACATACTAAATTTGCTACCCACTCATCTATTACTCAAATTTATCATACATTAGATTTTACGAAAATGTCAATAAATATATAGTTATTTCTGAATTTTAAAAAAATCGATAGTTTTTTTTTTTGTTTTATTTTTTTGTTTTGTTTCATTTATGGATATTTTAAAAAACCAATATATTTTGTCACGCATTGAATTTTTTGAAAATCCGATCGTAATACATTTTGGATTTTTTTTATTGAACAACTGAATTTTTTGTGCGAAATAAAAAATTTTCCAATACATTATTAATGACAAAAATGAAAGAGATATTTTTGATATTACAATAAACAGAAGGGTGTTTGATAAAACTTATGGGGTGGAAAGATAATTCTTCCAAATTCAGGCCAATTAATTGATGAAAAAATAAATTATTAAATGAAGCCCAATATCAACTTCTATCCCTAAGCTGGATCCTTACCCGTTTCTTGTTAAAAAATAAAATATAGTTTACGCTTTAGGTTTTTAACTATTTTTATTTAAATTATTCCGAATTTCCAAAATGAAAATTTTAATATTTTTTAGAATTCAAGAATTTCAGAAAAGTTTTAGTCACTCCTAAAATATTTACCCGCATTTTAAAACTTAACTTTTGAGAAACAAACTTAATTTACAAAGGTGTTAAACCCAATTCTCCGTCTTTTAGGTGAAATTTTGTGCAATCAATTTAGATGTTTTTTTTTTTTTAATATTTTTTTTCTGTATTTTAATTTCTAAAAGGTTCATATTTGTTCTTTAACTATTCAAAAAGTTTTAAATTAATTTTTTTATCTAATAAGCGACAAATTTAATGACTGATTTTTAAATTTATCCGTTGTTAATAGGACAAAAATAATTAATATAAATTATTTTAAATAATTAAAGGACAATACAAATCTTTTTAAAATTAAAGACCAAAATGAACTCTGAAAAAAATATATTTTACTTTTTTTTTTTTTTAACATTTTAAGTGCGACTAGATTTTTTTAGGGAGTGCCTATACAAAAAATCAAAATTTAATTGTTTAAAATGTGATTTTTTTATATTTTAACTGTCCTTCTATCGTCCCAATTTTTTCAGTCGTACTTTTCAGAATTTATAAAACTCAAATTAGAACTGTTACAGACAAAAAAAAACATAATTTGAAAAGTAAAGACAATTGTGTTTTCTAATTTTTTTTTTGTTAGAAAGAAGTTTAATTAAAACTCAAATACTAATTTTCCAAACTTTATTTTTATTTTGAAAACTAATACATCTCTTTTTTTTTTACATACAAAACTGACACAATCCGAATACTTTAATATTTTAGTTTTTAAAGAAATTTTAAATATTGAAAAATCTATGTTATTTCCATTTGACAACTCATAATTCTAATTTTTTAATATAATCTGAATTCTGAAAAGCTGATCGTGCTTTTTTTTCTTCTAATTTCTAATGAGGTTGGTGAAAAAAATAATAACTAATGGAGTTCATAATGTTTGGGAGTATGCGACTGAGGATGGGCCACTTGGTCCATCAAAAACTTCTCTTGGACATGACTAACAGAACTATTGCTTCTACTTTGGTAGATATTTGATTTAGCATCGAAGATGATTTGCTCATAAAATTTTGCGCGAGTTAAAAGTCGATTCTTATAAACAGTAATTGTTCTGCTTTATAATTATAATTAGATGTAAAAACGTGATGTGAAATCTTGAACTGGTAGTGCTAGACTTCGATATTACGTTGTGGGATGGATTTTCAGGTTTCCACCACTCCAACGTCTAAATCTCTTCAAAATTTTAGATGAGTGTATTAAAAATTAGAAATTACATTTTGTATGAGATGATTTTTATATCTTAGTCATATAAAATGAATTTACATTAATTTGAGTATTAGCGATTTTTGCTTTGGACACGATAAGAACAAACACCAAAACAATATGGACCTTTTTGAAAGACTTTTAATTTTTAGTTATTACAATCTATTTTGTAAAATCGGTTTTAAAATATTGTTTTAAAAAAAGAGAATGAGAGAAAAAAGGGGCAATTTCTTAATATATTATCCATATTTTTTAAATAACACGCGAAATTTCGTTTTTGCCGGAAATTATTCCGTTTTTGTCCCCAATTTTCAGATGTGCACATCAGTACGCACCGTTTTTTTTAAAACGTTGATTTTGTTCCGGATGTGCAAATCAGTAAAAATTCCTCATCTGTAGATCCGGAAAAAATCAAAAGAATTCCATAAAATCATTTCCTGATATGGAGATCCGAATAAAATCAAAAGTATTCTATAAAATCATTTATTTCTAAATATAATTCTTATAAATAGATAAGTTAAAATTTTAAAATTCAAAAATATGAAAATATGAAAAAAAAGTTAATATGATTTAAAACGAGATATGTTATTAATTATATTGGATTTTATTATTTTAGATTTTTTTTTAAAAAATTCAATATAATTAAATCCAATATAATTAAAATCCAATATAATTAAAATTAATATGATTTTTTCAATAAAACGGTGGGTCCTGATGTGCACATCCAGAAACTGGGGGAAAAAACGAAATTTTGCGTGGTATCTAAGAAATATGGGTGGTGTATTAAGGAAAAAAAACTGCTTGATAATCAATTTCTTCAAAATTGTTATAGAAGTAAGAACATGAGAAAATTTATTTGGTTATCTAATTTTTTAAAATTGTTTTTATTCAATACAAATACTTTGATATTAATCCAAAAATCAATCCGTATAAACGTGATCAAATAGGATTCAGCTAATAAAAAACAAGAAACACAAATCGGGCAGCTTAAATTAATTTAACATTAGTCTATCAATGTGCTTTCTAATTTTAGGATTACTCCAATCTTTATAAACTACTGTGTCAATAATTTTTCCACCTATGTTTGTATTATTTACTTTGTTTCCATTGCAACTATCATTCCAATATTTTCAAACTTAATAAATTGTTTTCTCCATTACACTCTTTAACAACTGAGCTCTCTATCATTTACCCTTACTATTTCTCATAATTTTGAGTTCATCACTCCATTCCCTTGGTGCATGACTAGCTTGTTGATGACATGAGATTTCACTGTTTATTTGACTTGATTAGTGCATGTTTTAGAGTTATTTTGATTTGCATTTGTGTTGTTATGTTGGTATTTTCTATATTTTCATGTATTTAGTTATTCGGGGGCCTTGTGTTAAGTAACGAAGCAAAAATGAACGAAATGCAGAAGTAATGAGGTTGGTTCATGCTGATGGCGACCACCGCAGCGTTCACCATGAGTGGTCCACGCACTAACGGTCAAAAGACCAAGTCAAGTCTAGTCTGCAAGCATGGCGCTCGCCATGGGGGGTGGCGGTCGCCACATGTTATGGATGTCAAACGGTCACAAAAAGGGTTTCCCTTGGTCTCCAAGCCTCCACAAATCATCCCTACATTTTCTTCACGACCTGGAATTGGTTTCTTGTTGATTTCTAGGGTTTTGGACGCCTATAAATACACCTTTCATGCCATTTTCCAGGGTATCCAAGTTTTGTGCACACTTAGGCCATACTCTTGTTTACCATGAAAATTAGTAAACAACCGCTGGTTTGCCAAATAAGAAATTGGGTAACTTGCAGGATAGACCATACAAAATCCTAGGACATGTGCTAAATAAATTAAAATGACATTTGAAAAAAGATGATCACTTTGACAGTATTCATAGTTTAAATAAAGTTTACTTCGACAATATTAAAGAAAGAGTAATGCAGGGGAATGATCGAAAATACATTGGAAATAACTTGCAAAAGTAAAAGATAAACTTCTAGGCAAAAACTAACTAAATTGCATTGAATGAAAAAAGAATGGTGTTACATCAAACGTACATTTCTCACACACTCGTTTCTCTACACGCGGGTACTTTGAGTAATTGAGGAATTTGTACAAACTTGAACACACACAAATCTTAAACTAAGATTTGCTATTTATAATATTCGAAAATAACTACCACAACGACCTACAAACTAGAGCAAGACAAACGGCATTCTGCATGTCTTTGTCTCCTAAATAAGCTCCACATGTCTTCTGCCAACAATTGGATAAGAACAAAGTTCTCTCCCATATTTGAATTCAAATTTTGAATCAAACGACATCATTAATGCTTCCGTCGAACAATATTTCCAAATTGTTAAAAATACTTCTAAGTCCATAAAATACTTCTATTTACACAAGGACACTTTCGACTAGAATTCCTAGGAACGACATTTTAGTCTAAGTCTTCCAAGTCTTCTCTGAAATCCTATTTCCTTGATTAGTTCTCTTAATCCAATATTAGGTGTCGAAATTAGTAGATAACAAATTGCCCCCCAAAAATGTCATTTTCGACACCATTGAAGAAAAAGACAATTTTTGATAATATCGTTCGACGCCTCATTTAGTCCTTGTGAGGCTTCGACGTTGCTTATGGTTCCAACGTTACAAAACTGTTCACCTTTCCTTTAGCAGACCTATGACGTCATAGCCATCATTACCATCTCTGACACGTCTCCTCAAACCAAGCAAGAATCTCCATCATTACCATGTTTCCTAGAGTTTAGGAAATCATGGGGGTAGGCATTAGTTGCCACTGTTCCATCATGGATAGTGGGGAGGACACGCGTCCCACTTCCATTTTAAACATTAAGGTGATTTCTGAAACCATTTCCACTCCCAACATTATAAATACCCCTCTTATCAACTTTTCTCACTTTTTACGCTTTCTTCACTCTCAAATCTCCAAAAAAATTTCCACACTTCAAAAAAGCTCAGTCTCCTTCATTCCAATCCAATAATGGCTTCCTCCACTCGATCCACCAAGGATGCTAACAAGAACACTAAAGAGTCTAGCAAACCTGCAAGAGCTCATAAGAAGATCTCTCAACTTCCCCCGTTTGATTCAATCACTGGTCCGACCATGGTGGGAAATCAACAGTACCTGCCTGAACCACTTGCTGAAGAGAAAAAAAGAATCTACGCTTTTCAAGCACTCATCCCTTTGACTGTTGCTGGTAAGCCTCTGGCTTTGTTTGGTCCTCTGTCTGATCCTAATGTTGATCTCAGTAAGCTTAGGGATTTTCCCCACTTACCACAAATATAAACCCATAGGTCAAGCTAAGAAACCTAGGGCTAGTAACGAGGACCTCAATCCTGCTAACCAGAATAACTCTCCGACTGAAGAGGCCATTGATCTTAGGTATATGAACAATTTTAGGGTATTTAGAGCTAGTCCATCCTTTAAGGATCCCTTTGACTATTTAGGATGGTTGAATAAGTTAGAGAAAACAAAATCTGAAGTTTGGAAAGAGATGGGTATTTATGACCTGATCATGTTGTCGAAGGTAGGACCTAACTATTGCTCGAACATGTTAGTCTCGTCGTTGTACTTTTGGGACAGCACCCATTACACTCTCCATCTTCCATGTGGAATGATGACACCAACTTTGTTCGACCTAGCCGCTATCACAGGGATCAAACCAACTGGGAACTCCTATGACCCTGATTTTATGTCTGGTGATAACATAGGCTTTTCGACCTCTAGGGCAGTGTATTCGACCCACATCGCACATTATCACGATAAGGATATAGAAGAGGTTTCGGAAGTAGAACACATAGCTTTCTTAGCACTATGGCTATCTCACTGTGTCTTCTATTCGAAGTCACTACAAGTTTCTAGGAAATTCCTAACTATAGCGAACCAACTCCATTATGGCCATAACCTTTGTCTGAGCAAACTGATTCTCGTTAGCCTCTACGAATCCATGAGCGAAGGCGTTACCCAACTCAAGTGTCTGGGTGACAAAGGAAATCTCCTCCTTTCTGGATCCTTCTGGCTTCTACAATTGTGGTTGAACGCCTCGTTCGAAGCCTGTCTTCCCCACAAGAATCAGATCGACAAGAACACTGACGAAGTGAAGAATAGGAGGGTAGAAGGTCCAAGTCTGGTGAAACTGACTCTTGTTGATGAAGGACGACCCGTTCAACGTACCTTCATAAACTTTATCATGATGTTTGCTAAACGTTATGACTTCACACCTAATATGGCTCTCTTCGATGCAAGGAAATGTGGTCCTGAGTGGTTCACCAGGTCGTTCCCAGCATCGTCGAAGGCTCAAGAAGCAGAATGCATTGCAATCTAGGAAGCCTTCCTGACTCATAGGGTTTTAACCCTCAGGTTCAACCTCTCGAAGAGTCCGGTGACTTTGATTGCTTATCAGCCAAATCTCATCGCTGACAATTTGGACTAGTTCAGGTTTTAGCCAAACCCCTCTATGGCAAGAAAAACCTTCTCCTCCTCTACAACACAGTTCATACAGAAGCCGTGACGATCAAACAAATTGCGCGGTATGCTGGTCGAACACAACTTCTTCCAGTTGCTTTCGAACCAAGCTTTCTTTGCACCCAAAAATTCGATGACTGGTGGAAAGCTTATTATGCAGAGGAATTTTTTGACGTGACTGCTTTTACACATCACATTAACAAGGCTTTCCTCTTTGTGCAGGAAGGAGTTAAGAAAGGTACTTCGACGCACATCAAAGAAATCCAAGCCTTCCAAAAATACTTTGAAACTGTTTATCGACCAGATGATCTTGGTCGAACACTGTTACTTTGAAAGAAAAGTTAAAAAAAAATAGAGAACTTAAAGATCCCTCCGTATGTTCCTCCTGAGAAACAATACGAAACGACTTTTAACATGTTTCCTCCCAAATTCCCTCGACTGCCAAACTCTGATTTTGGAGTGGCCCTTGCCCCTACATTTCTAGACTGGTTCGTCTGTGGGGATTCTATCAAAATCCTTCGCCAGCAATCAAAACCAAAAGCCTAGTGGGTGGTTCCGACCAAACATACACTAGACAGTTTCAAAGGGCACCTTCATATTGGGATCGAAGATGTTCGCATCGAATCTGAGATATATTAAGGTGTAGAATGGGAGGATTTTGATCCAACACTTCTTCTTATTTATTTTCTTTTACCTATAATAATTGTTTTTATTTTACTTTAGCCGTGAAAATTCCACCAAAGAAACCAACAACTAAGAAGCCAGTCGAGGTAAAAGAGGAGGGAGGAAGTAAAGCAGCAACAACAACAAAGGTATTTCGTATTCCTTTTTAATTTTGTCGCTTTCCATATGTTCCATTATTTTTCTAACATTTCTCTTTCAAGGCGCTCGAAAGTTACCCCCGACGCCCCAAAAAAGAAAAGCCAAGGAAGACGCGCTTGTGGTGGTTGAATCGGATGATGAAGATCTCTCGCTGACTGCCGAGAAATCCCTCAAGAAAAGGAAGAGGCAGCTCAAAATGAGCGAAGCCCTGGCCCAAACCAAAACAAAAGGTGTAAAGGCTCCGACCAAGAAACCCACTACCTTAACAATACTGGAACCAACTCCTGCAAAAATGTCAAAGAAAGCTGCAGACAAGCCTGAAAGTGACAACTCAAGCCTTGGGGATGATGCTCCCAAGGTACCAAATTTTATACCTTATTGTTACTTAGTAATCTTGTTCGACTACTAACTTCGATTAATCTTTTCAGGACAATGCAGGAGTTTCCATTCAACCAGCCGACAAATCAACCAACACCACAACCCACTTCTATAAAGGATTCTGAGAAGAGCTCGATGAGCAAAATAAATCAGACAGTTGGGGAATAGCGCAAAACTTCGCCGCCCAAGACTACCACCCAGAATTCTCATACCAGCGGATCTGAACACGAAGGTGGCCAGGAAAAGACATAGAAGCTGAAGCCGCTAAAAATGATATGAAGGTGGATCATCCTGAAGCCCCTGTCGAAGATGAAGCTGAAGATGGCTCCCCAAGAGTCGAACATCCAGATGTCACTCAGCAAGATCAAGATGATGACATGGAAGAAAGGGAAAACCGCTATGCATTCCAGAATTATTAGATGCCTATTGAGGAATTTGTGGATGAAGATGAAAATGTCGAAGAAGATGATGACAAGGAGGAAGAAGAGGATGAAGACACTCATGATGAGACAATCATCGAACCAACCCCTAATCCTGACCCGTCGATTACGAAGGATTCGGGCAAAACCTTTGTCACCTATTCTACAGAAGAACTGGAGGCTTTGAAAAAGAGCAATCCTCGCGAATACCTGAAAGCTTTGATTGGCTCTAGAGGGAGTTCGTCTGAAAAGAGTCTCAGTTCCTCCTCAGTATCTGGTGGCCGATCAACTAACAATCCTGCCGGCGAAATACTTTTAAAGATCAAGGAAAAGGTCTTTAAAGGGGACCTGTTTTGACTCATAGAGTCTGGCCCTACTTCTCTTGCTGCCTTGAAGAGTCTTCTAAAAAAGGTTGACATTCTAACTGCCTCTCCTGAAGTTGCAAACGTCATCTTGGAGCCAACTTCAATGACCGATCACGTTGCTGCTGATGTTGGCAAAATCAAGCAAAGCTCCAAAGATATTAAAATTCATACTGGCTCTGTAGCAGCTGCATGTGATGCTGCCTCGAAGTCGACCAACCGCTTGGCAGATTTAGAGCAAAATTTCGAAAGCCAAGAAATAGAATGATGAGGTTCTGAAGTTTGATAACTCTAAAGTGGCTAAAGAGCTTGTTGTTGGGCTAAGCTTTGCTGATAAAGCCCAAAAGTTAGAGGCAGAGCTAGAGGTCATGAGGTCGACCAAGTCTGTTTGCGAGAAGCAGTTAGAGTTTTTGAAGGCGAAGTATCTCAACATGAAGGCCACCCTTCCATTTTAGCTCTAGTTCTCCTTTTTTTTCTTCAAATTTTAACATGACTTCTTGGATTATCTAATGACTTTGAACCCTTCGTGGTTCTCTTGGATGTAACGAATTTAGCCATTTTGGCAACCAATTTTACTTCGCCATGTTAGCTTCGATTATTTTTCATGTGATTACTCTTTAGCTATTTTTATTACCTGAAGTGCAGGCTTGTATTTTTTCAAATACTTCCTGTTTGCCCTTAAGATCCTCTTATCTTGATCTAACTCTTCGATCTCATAAGCACCATTCAAAAAGACTTGTATGATTTGAAAAGGGCCTTCCCATTTAGGGGACCATTTCCCAAAGGCTCTGTCTTTTCGATCTATAGGCAGGATTACTTTCCAAACCTACTCTTTAGGGGAAAACACCTTAACTTTGACTTTCTTATTATAAGACTTTTCTATTCTCTTCTTCTGTCTTTTCAATAGCTCTAAAGCATTGAGCCTTTCCTCATCTAGGTCAACTAATTCATCTAACATCATGTTCCAATATGTCTCAGATGGGATCTCATGATGCCTCTGAATTCTTGTCGACTGAAGGTAAATCTCAACTAGTAGCACTGCATCGTGACCAATGGTCAATCGAAATGTCGTGGAATTAGTAGCTTCTTTGGGGAAGGTTCGACATGCCCAGAGGACCTGGTCTAAAGTCTTGTGCCAATTTCTAGGCTTCTTTCCCACATGTTTCTTAAGTAAACTAATCACCACTTTGTTTGCTGCTTCGACCTGACCATTAGCCTGAGCGTAGTAAGGTATGAAGGTTAATAATTTGAAACCCATTTCCTTACCAAATTCTTGCATTTTTTGACCAGTGAATAATGATCCTTGATCTGTTGTAATGGTTTCTGGGATTCCAAACCTATAGAGGATGTGTTTTCTTATGAATTCGATTACGTCTTCTTGGCCAACATTTGGAAATGGTATAGCTTCGATCCATTTCATAAAATAGTCAATGCCTACCAAAATGTACCTTTGATTTTTAGATGACGCTGGTCGAATTTCCCCCAATCAAATCCAAAGTCCAGCCTCTAAAGGTCCATGGCTTGACTATAGAATGTAATTCACTTGCAGGGACATGCTGTATACCTACATGCACTTGGCACTCTTGGCATCCCTTAGCGAATTTGATACAATCTTTCAACATAGTAGGCTAGTACATCCTTTGTCGAAACAAAAGCCATTTAATTTTGTGGCCTACCTGATGAGCCCCACATGCCCCACTATGGATAGTCGAAAGGGCTAAATACGCCTCTGACTCACTAAGGCATTTAAGTAAAACCCCCTCAGGAGTCTTTTTAAATAATTCATTACCCAAAAGAACATAACTTAAAGCTTGATACCTGATTTTTTTCGTTCTGTGGATGCCGTTGGGTTTTGCAAATATTCCACTATTGGTTTTCTCCAGTCTTCGTCCGTCAAACTATCTATTACCAAGATTTCGAAATTTTCTTTATCAGCGTACCCTAGCTTCGTTGTTTCCAAATCTGATGGGGACAATCTGGATGACACAACTCTTCCTCTGACTTCGATTGCATCTTGTAATTTTTCTTTCGAAATTTTGTACCCAGAAGCAGTTTGAGCCAAGTCATTATCCACTTGATTCTCCAGTCGAGGTATATGTCGAATGCTCACCACTTCGAACCTTTTCAGTAATCGATTGGCTATTACAAAGTACATAATGAGATTTTCTTTAACACACTTGTATTCCTTTATGATTTGTTTTATGACTAACTCAGAGTCTCCCATTATTTCGACTCGAGTTGCCCCCAATTCCAACATTATCTCAAGTCCGGATATTAAAGCCTTATATTCAGCCTCATTATTCGAACAAAGACCTTCAACTTTATACTTGAATTTTGTTGGAATTTTATTAGGAGAAATAATCAAGACTTCTATGCATGTACCATCTTTATGACTAGAACCGTCGAAATACAATTTCCAAGGTTCGAGCTCAAGATAATGTAAGGTATTTTCGTTTATAGAGTGGTCGACGATAAAGTCTGGTACCACTTGTCCCTTAAAAGTCTTCAAAGGCATATAAGTTAGGGAATATTCAGTTAAAGCTAATGCCTATTTACCAATTCGACTATGCAAAATTGGTTTAGACAACATATGTTTAATGATGTCAAAATGAGACGAAACATAAACATCAACAGGTTTTATATATTGCTTCAACTTTGTACAAGAAAAATACAAGCATAAACACAAATTTTCAACTATGCTATACCTAGTTTCTGCATCATTCAAAACCCTACTAAGGTAGTAAATGGCTCATTCGACACCATTTTCATCCTCTTGAGCCAACATGCTCCCTAAAGTTTTGTCCGACGCATATACGTACAGTCTCATACTCCTATTTCTACAAGGTGGTGCTAGAATCGAAGGGTGACTCAAATACTCCTTGATTCTGTCGAAAGCTTCTTGCTGAGCTTTCCCCCATTCAAATCCTTCCTTGTTGAGTCGAAGCAGAGGTGAGAAGGCTTGAGTTTTTCTGCTAAGGTTCGAGATGAATCTCCTTAAAAAATTGATCTTTCCCAGCAGTGATTGTAGTTCTTTCTTTGTTGATGGCGCTTTTGCCTCCATAATGGCCTTGGTCTTATTCTGGTTTATTTCGATTCCCTTTTTGTGGACCACAAAGCCTAAGAAATCCCCCGCCTGCACACAAAAAGCACATTTAAGAGGGTTCATTTTTAGACCATATCTCCTCATCCTTTCAAAAGAGTGTCGAAGATGGTCAATGTGATTCTTCCCTGAAACAGACTTAACCACAATATCGTCAATATAAATTTGCATAAAAGTTTCTATATAATCATGGAAGATCGAATTCATCGCTCTTTGGTATGTTGGCCCAGCATTCTTTAGACCAAAAGGCATGACTACCTACTCATAAGTGCATAGGGCCCCAAAGCATCGAAACATCGTCTTTGGGACATCCTCTTCAGCGATGAATATTTGATTATACCCAGAATACCCGTCGAGTATACTAAGGTATTCATGGCCAGCGGCAGAATCGACTAGCACTTCTGCCACAGGCATTGAGTATTCGTCCTTTGGGGTTGCAGCGTTTAAATCTCTAAAATCTATGCAAACCCTCAAAGTACCATTCTTTTTAATAATAGGTACGATATTTGCTAACCATTCGACATACCTAGCTGTTCGAATGAATTTACAACGACGAAGCCTTTCGACCTCTTCCTTGATCTTCGAGAGAATGGCCGGTGTAAACCACCTTGGATTTTGCTTGATTGGCTTCTTTCCAGGCTTAGTTGGCAGCTTCAATTCGACCAGATCTCTGCTTAAACCAGGCATCTCATCGTAATCCCATGCAAAGCAGTCTTTGAACTCCTTTAACAATTGGATCACTTCGACCTTGAGTTGTGGGCTAATATTGGCACTGATGTATATTGGCCTTTTCGTTTCCCCCTCTCCCAAGTTGGTTTCTTCCAGAGGATCTTGCGCTCGCATTTTAATGTTGGCTGCTAGTGGATCCTTCTCGAAACCCAAAGGCTCGTCATCGTATATGGCGTCGAGCCTCTGGCATTGTACTTCATCCTGAACCTTATCAGGTGGTTCTTGATCGAAGTCCTTACCATGACTTTCTTGGTGTAATCTTTTGTTGGCTTCGACAACCATCTGTTTCACTTCAGCCTCTAGGGCCATTTGTAGTTTTTTTTCGGCTATATAAGCCGAAATCCTTTTTAAGTGCTTCGAACTCAGACATCATCTCCAAATTCGCTCCCCTATCCTGTAGGGTCGACTCCAGACGTTCCTTCATATGCAAGGTCATCTTCTCCCACGACCTCAAGATCCCATTGAAAACCATTTGTGGGATGCAAGTACAACGAACAATATGTTTTATCATCCGGAGTAAATGCATAGTTGGCCGGGTTGCATGAAGCAATGTTGGCCAGGTGCTTTTCGAAATGGCGTCTGTCGAGATGGTTGATTGCAGCCTTGAAATAACCTTGGTCTGCTTCAATGTTTTCCACAATGTCATCTAGCCGCCATATTGTAATCCTCTGATGCATGGATGAAGGTACAACCCCTATCCCATGTATCCATTCACGACCAAGTAACAGGTTGTAATTTGCTTTCGTTTCGACAACCATAAACATGGTCGGTCGTGTAACAGTACCTATGGTCAGATCGACCTGAATCACCCCCAAAGTAGTACCCACCTTTCCTTCATAATTGGAGAGTACCATATTATGGGGCTTGGTATCGGTGTCGAACTTCCCGATTTTCCTCAGCATGAAATGTTGCATTAGGTTCACAGTCGCACCACAAACCACTAAGATTTTATTGACAGGAACGTCTTTAACATTTCCTGTAATGAATAGAGGCTTCAAATGACTCTTCATTGTCTCGTCTGGGCATTCGAAGAACGCGTTCTATTCCTTAACACAGCCGTTGTTCATCACATAATAGCCCACAGGTTTATGTGCGGCCATTTCGATTTCAGTATTATTATCCGTCTCTTCAACCTCAGTTATCTGGTCGAATTCTCTGAGGAGCACTAACACCACATTCACTATTAATTTTCCCTTCTTTGAGGCTTTCTTCTTCTTTGTTCCCTTCTTTATTGTGATCTGGACATGGGATTATTTCCCTTATAATTTTCTGAGATGTAGGCTGACTACTTCGAAGTTTGGAATTCTCTGCGGTATACCATTGATGAGCCTCTATCTACGTCGAAGCTTTGCTATTTCTGCTGGCTTTTTCCGTTGTTTTCATTCGGTCTTGTCCACTTTCCATTAAAGAGCTATGCAAACGACTTATAAGTGGTGGGTCTTGCACCTGGGACTCTTGGCTTTGACTGCTCCTACTTCGAAGAAGATCTCCTTGGATTAAAGCCTCGTTGACCATGAAGGGCTCTCTCTTCACGTCTTTGTTTGGCTGTCCTGACTCCTTCGAGATTTTGGGCTGCCTTTTTATCAAACACAACACTGTATCGAGGACACAACATTACTTATGTTTTTTTTCTCTGGAACCTATGGAGGAAATCCATCACAATCTCCTCTTGGTATGGATATGCTATTTTGTTATGCTCCTCTTGTCGACGCTCCTCGTCGACTTCCATGGGGATTTCTTGTGAGACTTCCACCATATTGATATCCATGCCGACATCATTATATAGCGAGCGATTTTGGACGTGGTTGCGAAGCACTATCGCTTTGGTACTACAATTCGATTCATTTTTTATCCTATTGAAGCTGATGAAGAAAGGGAAATAGATGTCTCCAATTAACCCTGCTTGCAAACTGAGTTTGAACAAATAACTATTGGTTTACAGATGCTACAAAGATTGTGGGTCTCTCTTAGGTTATTTTGTTAAAATAGTGCTAGGGCAATTGGTGGGAGATTAGGACTGATGCTTTTGACATGTGAGGGTACGGGATTTGGGTTTTGGATTAGTGTGGTCGCTAAGATTTTTCTTTCAATCTTATGCCTACGTATTCTCGTTTACCGAACAGGGAAATTAGAGCGATTGCAGTTCCTCCTATTCTATGGGAGGAAAATGGTTGTTTTGGTGTCTTGTTCAAAGCCCAAGATGTAATGCCCCAGACTGCATTTAGGATTATCGACTGACCCCATAAACCAACATGGGTCTTTTCAACATGTTTTTTCCTCACTCACATGCTTTCCGGGAAACTTCCCAGAAGGTCACCCATCCCATAATTGTTGCAAGTCAAGCACGCTTAACTATGGAGTTCTTATGGAACGGGCTCCCGAAAAGAAGATGCATCTTGTTGGTATAGGTAGTACCAATTAATCCTTATAAGCATTCCTTTAACCATACAGTCCCATACCTGCACAGCCCTAGGATCCCTCTCATTCCGATGTGAATTCGGTTTTTCCCTAGAAGCTGCTATGAGTGTCTCATTGCCATGCCTCGTGCACCGACAACCACTCCCTCGCCCTCAGGTGTTACATGTAACCATTATATTCCCTCTTCGGTATCAGGTGTTACATGCCCACCAGCTTCCGCTTGGTTCGTCCCCGAACCACATCATACTGGGAGAGGTCTGGCTCTGATACCATTTGTAACGCATTGAATATGGTAGTTGGTAGTGGGAATGCATTGAATGTGGTACTTATCCCCAGGTACGCGGTTCGATTCCCACGGGAGGCAAAAACACTAGTAGTGAAGGGGGCTAGTGATTTGGCTTGTGAGTAATAGTGTCTGTGGTGTCTGTGGGGGAGTCCCGGCCCGACTGTTACAAAAGACGTGAAGCTAAAGGTGGTTTGTATCTTGTTCAAATCCCAAGATGTGAAGCTGAAGGGTCTATTTGTATCTTGTTCGAAGCCCAATATGTGAAGCTAAAGGTTTTGTCTCTAGAGAGAATTTGTCATCTCTAAAGGGGGTCTGTTTGTCACAACTGTTGGGTGACTGACTACAAAGGAGGATTACTTTAACCGGGATATGTGAATCCTAGAAATGCCATAATTTCCTTTATAGGGTATTTTTAACCTGAAGGATAAGACTTTAACTCAGTGTAGAGCAATGCCATCTTTCCTTAGGAACTTCTCATGCTAAAAGAGGGATAGTGGCATGGATGTAAATAATCCAGAGGCTTGCCGCTTACAGCGATTAGATGAAAGGAGTTGTTGATGTTTGTATGCTGTGAACAAGGCACAGTTTTGATGCTAAAAGGTTGATTGGTTCAACCGGGGTTTCCTTATACAAAGCCTAAGAGGAGGCTATCGACCCAACAAGAGAGTGGTTTTGTGTGTCTCGTACGAAGCCTGAGAGAAAGACTAAAAGGGTTGACTCTACAGGAGAATCTTTTATATGTGTCTTGTACAAAGCCCAAGACGGAGGCTAAAGGTTGGACTCAGCAAGAGAATCTTTTATACTCAACAAGAGAGTGTTTTGTATCTCGTACAAAGCCCGAGATGGAGGCTGAAAGGTTTGACTCAACAAGAGAGTCTTTTATACTCAACAAGAGAGTGATTTGTATCTCGTACAAAGCTCGAGATAGAGGCTAAAAGGTTGACTCAACAAGAGAGTCTGAAAAGGTTAACTCCATTGGGGAGAATCATTGTACAAAGCCCAAGAGGAGGCTAGGGTTGCTGTTCCAGTTGAGTGACAGGTCCAATATGCTGATTTAAAGAGAAAATCAATTCTTATATGAGTACTGTTTACACTCAGGGATTTGATTCGAGGATCAGGGTTATTTCCTGTTCTTTAAGGAAATAGGAAATCTAAAGGGTATTGAGACTGTCCGAGTCTACGGGTTTCATATCCTAGCTTTGAGAGGAACTTGAGAATGTCTTTGAGACTCAAGGAAATTAGACTGTCCAAGTCTAGAGTTTCATCTTTTGTACTATGTTTAAGAAACAGCAGTAGCGAGATCTAGACTTTTTGAAAGACTGTTATATTAAGATGACTAATTTCTGTTCCTATACCTCTAGGAGGTCGTCGGGATAATTTGTACGAAGCCCAAGAGGAGGCTGGAAACTTTTAAGAAGCCGAGGGACAATTTGTACGAAGCCCAAGAGGAGGCTATCATTCCCGGAGGAAGAAATCATTTATACGAAGCCTAATAGGAGGTTGTGAATACTTCTAAGAAGACGACGGGTCCTTGTACAACGTCCAAGAGGAGGCGAGGATGCTTTTAAGAAGCCTGTGGGTCCCCAAACCCCGAGAAATTCAAGACAGGCTATTCACAGAGAATAGATCAAGCCAGGAAAGTTTGAGAATTTGGAAGAAACTCAAGAGATGCCATTCACGGAGAAAAGATCATCTCTGGGGAATAAAGTTTCTTTGATGATTTCTAAAGGTGACAGTCTGTGAAAGGGTTCACCGAGAATGCTGTCTTTCCCGTCTCCATATTGTTTAACCCCAAGAGGAGGGAAGACTGTATCTGGTAATCCTAGGGGGATCTAGTTTAGTCTATTTTAAGAGTAATCAACAGGGCTTAGTGCTAGATGTAGTTGCCGGGGAAACTCTAAATATCTATACTAATATTACACAGTTGATATGAGTTTATGAAAGAAGACTTACAGTGAAACAGCCCCACAATACAGTTATATGTATATGAAAGCGGATAAAGAAAGCATATAACCACTTACTCGGTTGTAGAGCTTCCATGCTGTTTGGTTAGTTGTTCAACAAAGAAAGATTGAAAACAACAGTATATTCATAATCAAAGGAGAAAGTGCTTTGAAATGAAAGATTGGGGCTTACAGCTCAAGGAGAGGCCCAAGGTTTTTATCAGTGATCGCACTATCGTTTTGTACAGAGGGACTTATACAAGTAACTGAGGCCCGAGAAAGATTTTCTGTACAAAGGGATGGGTCTTACACTCTCTCAAGAGGCCCAAAAGATTTAAAGAAAAAGAGTGGGGCTTATAACACGAGGGTAGGCCCATATTATTTTTTTTCGTTTGAAATGGCGATCGCGCCGAGATTTTTTGAAAAGCAGTGGGTCTTATACAATGACTGAGGCCCAAAATGGTTTGGTTTTCAAAGGGGGTTGGGTCTTACACTCTAATAGAGGCCCAAAAGATTTTGAATGGGTCTTATAGCTCGAGGAGAGACCCAAGGTTTGTTTTTCAATGGACGATGATCGCGTCGAACTTTTTGAAATACAACGGGACTTATACAATAAGTGAGGCCCAAAAATAGGTTTGTATTTACAAAGGATTGGGTTTTACACTCTATTAGAGGCCCAAAAGTGTTTGAAAAAGTTTGATGAGGGTTGAATTAATCAAAACCCTAATTTGTTTCCAAAATGTATTTTAATTGAATAAAAAATTCAATTAAGATGATCAAAATTGTTTAACATGTGGAAAACAAATTGTGATCTTGGATTAATGTTTCAACAATCGTGTTTTGACCTACAAAATGATTAGAAATCATAAAAATTTGTAAAATCAAGAAGGAAAAAATATTTTAAATGTCAAAAACAATTAAAATATTAATTCTTTGCAAAAATATCAATTATATGAAATAAATAATATTTTTGGGAATTGTTGGGAAAATAAAATATTTTAACATTTTTGTGAATTATTAAAAAAAGAATCAACTCAAAATCATTAAAACTCAGAGAGAAATTAATTTTTGAATCAATTAAATAAAATCACAAAATTCAAATATTTGAATTTTCAAAAAAAGGGCGCCAAGAACACCCATGAACACGCGCGTGTTTTGAGTTTTCCCAGATTTGCATTTTCTCCCTAATCTCACTGAATACTTGATTATATCATGCAATCCACATATCAATCTGCTCGTTTCAACCTCACGATCATGTCTATGGTCTTTAATTTCCTTTATTTTAAACATGGAATAAGAAATCAAGACAAAACCTCAAGAACCCTAAAATTTGCATGAAGGCTGAGAATTTTGATACACGATTCAAACAAAGCAATTAATTGAGGGGAAACATTTCATGCATGATTATGAACATTTGGCAAAAGTATTGTGCGAGGAAATATGCATAGATTAAGAGATGGCCAAGTTTAGGCTTACTTGAAGGTCGTGACAGCAAGAGCAATGTGATTTTTGAGTTGGAGGTGTTACAGATGAGTTGTGATGATCTGAATAGCTTCCCTACACCCTATGGAGTGTGTTTGAATGCTTGGACTTGATTGGAAATGGTTGGATCACTTCATGGCATCTCAGATGCAACTTGGTTAAAACCTTGAGCAACTGGCTGGTGATTCTGAGAAATCAGTGTTCCAGATATTGTTTAAGTGTTTGGATCACTTCTATATGATGTTTATGAGGTGTGTGTGTGATTGGTTTGATTGGGAAAGCTCTCAAACTCAAAACCTGATAGTGACTTGCCTTAGAAGGCAAAATTGGAGTGAAAGAAGAGATTTTGAGGAAAGCATCTGTTTGATGGCTTTTGTGTACTTAAACTGATCACAAATGAGCTCTATTTATAGTAGAGCAAGTTTGTTTTGCAAGGAATAGTGAATGGCAACTGCAACAGAGGTTTGGCCAATGTTGGCAAATGAAAGTCCAAGTCTCCTCTAGCCATTGACTAGAGGTTAGAGCACAGAGCTTTGGTTCCCTACTTGTTGGAGGAATCTTGACTGAATTCAGTTGCAAATGTGTCAGTCCATGCCACCTCTAAGCATATATTAAATGCTTCAATCCAAAATTGGAGTCTTGTCCCTCTTTTAGGCAATTCTAGGTTTGGCATGCTACTTCTTGTTCCAAGGACTATGAAGGCTTGGCTCAGTGATTGTCCCCTTTAGATTTGATCCTCAGATGTGTCCAAGATGATGACAAGGCTTGGAATTGGCTGATTTTGACAAATCGACTAAAAATGCAAAATTCTGCCTTGCCTTGGCAGTTTTCAGCAAGGCACTTTGCCACTACCATAACTCTTAGCTCAAATTGAATTTGGTGATGTTCTTGGTGTCACTCCCAGGATTTTCATCCAGGTACAAACGCGAAAGTGGCGCGGAAAACAGAGTCGCCAGCAATGTATATTTATCCCAAGAGAGGGAAAGGAAACACCGCATAAACCTGAGGAAGAGGGAAAGGAATGGTCATTGCAACCATACCCTGGGTTCGGGAGTCGGTTACACGAGGGGAAGGTGCTAGCACCCCACACGTCCATCGTACTCGATGGGATCCACGCTTGTTGTCTAATCTAAGGGTGAGTTATCCTAAAATCTATGGCTGTACTGAAACGGGAGAGGGGAAAACAAAGACAGACTCGGTAGGACATCGTTGTCCTAGGCCTACGTACTCCCTTTGTGCAATGGGAAATTCAGAGTCAACGTAGTTCGGACCAAGTTCTTTTTGTGTTTTTTATGAGCGATGTTAAGCTCGCATCCAGCAGTTAGGGTCGATGCCTATTTGCGACTCAGACGGAAAGTAACGTGCCCTTTTTGAAAATAGCCTTTAGTTTGACGATCCCGAAGGACAAAAAGGTTTAAAGTTTGTTTGTATTTTTTAAGACAGAAGTGACTTGAGTTAGTTCATAACTCAACTTGAACCAAAGTCTATGACACGGGAACGAATGCGTCGCATGCTTGTCCCCAATAGGGCGTATGCTCAACACTCTAGAAGAGAGAAGGGGGACCCCTCAATCTTCATTTCCTATGTTTAAGGCTTGTGTGCAAGGCAAGTTGACCTTATTAAGTATCTTAGAGATGTTATGAGATGAGAAGAGGGACTCAAAAAGAAAAGAAAAACACTAAAGGGATTCTATCCTAATGTTATCATGCAAAGATGGCCCAAAGGGGAGGTTTGGAGGGAGACTATCCTATAGAATTTAGTCCTAATGTTATCATGCAAAGGTGGCCCTAAGGGGAGGTTTGACAATAACCTAAGCCTAAAGAAAAGATAAGATGAGAGAAATAAAGAATGAGAGTTGACATGGATAACTATCCACACCCTTAAATAACTTACCTCATCCTCTGCATAAAAGGTTAGTACAAAACAGACATAAGTAACTATAAGACAAATGAAACCCAAGCAAGCCACAAACCAAAGAGAAAAGGTTACAAACCAAAAGAAACTCATCCAAGTCAGAATATGGATGACCTAAACATGTGCCTAAACATACTATGCAAATGTCACATGAGACATGCAAACAAATATCCAAGCATCAAACATCAATAGAAGAAGAAGGAAGCATATAAGTGAAACATGTTCAAGTGTGTAAGATGAAGCATGAATAGCATATGACATGAAAGAATGCAAAGCCCCAAGGCCAGAAACATACATCAAATTAAGTGCAAATGAATGATAAGGTATGGCATACATAAACCAAGATAAGTCATGAAGAGACACAGATGAGAAGAAGTGAGAAAATAAGTCCAAAAAGAGGCATGTAAATCAAACATTGAACATATGCACAAAGTATGCAACAACCTCACACCAATGACCTATAATGGCAATCAAGTGACCTATAACAATTCAAACATGGTTTATGAGGTCAAAGAAGCAATCCCAAATGATGGCACAAGTGCCTTCTCAAACAAGTAATCAGGCATGATCAAAGATGTGCATACAAGAAGACTTCAAGTGAAGAGCAATCAAACAATTAGTAAAACATCTTCTAAAATTACCAAATTAAAACTTAACACACCTCAATAAGTGGCAAACAACATGTCAAAAGCTCATGCCAAAATTCCCCAGATAGGTCACTCAAACAATTATGCAAAGTCAAAGGAGAATTGTGAACTAACATGCAAAAGAGGAGGACTAAAATGCAATGTGAAAAAGTTTTAAAAATGAGAGAAAAATATTTTAATGACATTCAATATGTTGATGAAACAATACAAAAGTAATTAGTCAAAATGTTTTATGGATGATGAGAAATAAATTCTACAATGCAATGTGTGCAAAATGAAACAAATTCAAAAGGAAATTATTCAAATAATTAATTCAGATGCTAAAAATAAAATAAAATGATAAAATAAAATTTTAGAAAATTTTATAAAATGCTAAACATGACTCATGAATTTTCTGGTAATTTTTGGATGCAATTATCTATTTTTAAGAATTAAAAAAGAAAATAATGCAATTAAATAAAATAAAAGGAATTGAAATATGCACGGGGGTATGAATAGCAACTGGTTCACGTTGGAAAATACAATGGGCTTAAGTGGAGGGGTGTGAATAGAAGGCCCAGATCACCAAAAAAGCAGTGAAATAAAAAAAGGGGAATACAAAGACTCAGTCAACCCAGTTGACTCACAAAAGCCCTTGGATCCATCTAACGCATCATATTTAGTCAACCAAAATACAAGTACTCATGATAGACGCTCTAGATTAAGCAATACACCATAATAAACATACACACGCGCACATCTAACCACATGATTCATCCTACGCCTCAGATTGAGTCAACAAAACCAATTTTAATTAAGATGAGAGGACATGATGCAAGGCACATGATAATAATCGTGGACTATCACACACTCAAATAATAAAATAAAAAACAAAATTAAAAGATGTGGAACGCTGTGGACCACACGATGAAGGCCATGGACGGTCACGATTGCGTCTTCCCCATGGAAACCCTAGCCTCGCCGGCGATCAAGCCAGACGCCGGAGCCCTAGCTCCGGTCGTCACTTCCGGCCACCTGCAACCAAAAACTCACCAGAACACGCAAATGAATATACCTTCTTGACCAGAATTTCACCAGGATCAATAATATCACACTATTTTTCACAAACAATCAACACAAAGAGCAAATCAAACGAAATAAAGTATGGTTCAAAACTTTAAAACTCAACATACAAACAATCTAAACGTCCAAACTCAAAACACAATATATCAGGATTATCAGTGAAGATCACACATCATTATGCATGTCAAAAATTTGAGTTCTAGGATCATGAAAAGTGCCACTAACCTGAGATCAAGCAACACGTATCCTTGCTGTTAGCTTCAAATGAGGGTTGCTTCGTGCTCTATGGATCCCAAGGGTTCAGATTGTGAAAGAAGTTTTGGAAAAACTCTTGTGGATTGTGAGATTCGAAGCAATTAAGGATTAGGGTTGAAAGTTTTGTTCTCCTCAAAATCACGTGTCTCCTCCTCATCAGTGCATGAGTTAGCTTATATATATTAGGTTAATCCACTGATTAGCATTTGGGCTTTGTTAATTCCTCACTTAATGAGTTTTGGGTGATTTTGGAAATTTTCACTTTAAGTTATACACCCTCCTCCATGCATGTACACCCAAGGCTTTTATGATGGATCACTTATTTGTCAATTGCTAATCACACCTGAATTGGATTTAGGCCTTGAAACATCTTGATCCATGAGCCCTGATGCTTCTTGCAATTTTACATAATGTGAAATAAGTGATGAATTTGTCATGGAATCCCTTGGTTCAAAGGCCAAAAATGATCCTTATGGAATGTACTTTGATGTTATAATGTGCCTTGAAGCAATGTAACCAAATATAGGTCACTATGTCCCAAAATGCAAAAGTTGTGAAAATGGAACCATGAGAAAACCCTAAAAACCACCTTGCCTTCTTTTGGTCATAACTTGAGTTTCACAAATGATATGGAGATCATCTAGTACTTGTTGGAAAGGGGAGAAAAAGATCTTCAACTTTCATGTTTGAGGAAAATTCACTTGAAGCTTCTTTGATGATGAAAAGTCAAGTTGATTGTAGTGTAAAAACTTGCCAAATATGGAAACTTTCAAATCATAGGTCATTTCCATATTTAGTAACTTTTGTACCAACCCTTGATTCTTGATAAATAGTATGAGACCTGACTCTTGAAGACCATATGAGGATGTGAGACCTTGAAAACCTTGAAGAGAACCTCAAAATTTCACAGTTGACTTCCCCTCTCACTGTTGACTTTTCCCCAATTCTCCTGATTCATAATCCATTGGCCAATTGAACTTCTCACGAACCAAACTGATGGACAATCTTCCATGCCTAGATACTTAGGGACCCAAGGAATACCATGGCATCAAGTCTTGCCCAAAAAATCCGAAATAAACTGACTTTATAGTCAACCCTAATTTTGGTACCCTCAGTCTAGGAGGAAATAACACAGTCTCCAAATCCAAATTCCTCTGAATATGATGTGTATCCTCTCCAACAAAGATAAGATATGCCATTTGGTGATGATAAAAACCCAAGAAGCTTGCCCATTAGAGCAATAAACCCAAGAATCTTAAAACCCTAATTTCTGCACTGGTTAGGAGAGAGTGATCCACCTGAGATCTCTGGGACAATATAAGGGCTCTTGCTTGACCCTTTGAAGAACATCTTCTCCTCTTGAACTGCCTCAGGCACCTTGACCCCATGCTAAGAACCAATGATATGCACACATGATAATGCAAAAAATGAAATGAAACATAAGCCAGTTAGTACTAAAGTAAGGAGAGCAAATTTTGGGGTGCTACAGCTGCCCCTATTCAATCAACTTGGTCTTGGAGGTATGATAGCGACAGCTCTCAGATATTCCAGGATGCACGGGGATTGAATACCGAAAGAGCCCCGGAAATTTGCTAATGGTGAGAATAACGAAATGGAGCGTGCTGAAAGATAAGGAGTATGACCTCAACCATACCCACAAAAATAAGACGAATACGACCTCAATCATACCCGCAAAGGAAGACTGACCTCAATCACTCCCACAAAGGAAAAAGACGAATACGACCTCAATCATACCTGCAAAGGAAGACTGACCTCAATCACTCTACCCACAAAGAAAAAATGAATACGACCTCAATCGCACCCACAAAACGAATACAACCTCAATTGTACCCGCAAAGGAAGACCGACCTCAATCACTCTACCCACAAAGAAAATATGAATACGACCTCCATCGCACCCACAAAACGAATACAACCTCAATTGTACCCGCAAAGGAAGACTGACCTCAATCACTCTACCCACAAGGAAAATATGAATACGACCTCAATCGCACCCACAAAACGAATACAACCACAATTGTACCCGCAAAGGAAGATTGACCTCGATCACTCTACCCACAAGGAAAATATGAATACGACCTCAATCGCACCCACAAAACGAATACAACCTCAATTGTACCCGCAAAGGAAGACTGACCTCGATCACTCTACCCACAAAGAAAATATGAATACGACCTCAATCACACCCACAAAACAAATACAACCTCAATTGTACCCGCAAAGGAAGACTGACCTCAATCACTCTACCCACAAGGAAAATATGAATACGACCTCAATCGCACCCACAAAACGAATACAACCTCAATTGTACCCACAAAGGAAGATTGACCTCGATCACTCTACCCACAAGAAAAATATGAATACGACCTCAATCGCACCCACAAAACGAATACAACCTCAATTGTACCCGCAAAGGAAGACTGACCTCGATCACTCTACCCACAAAGAAAATATGAATACAACCTCAATCGCACCCACAAAACGAATACAACCTCAATTGCACCCGCAAAGGAAGACTGACCTCGATCACTCTACCCACAAAGAAGATATGAATACGACCTCAATCGCACCCACAAAACGAATACAACCTCAATTGTATCCGCAAAGGATAACCAACATAAAGTGGACTTCGCTGGGGGTAATGTGAAACAAAACTTCTGGTTTAAACCACCCCTACTGAGAAAGGGAAATTGGTAAACAAAATATGTCAAGCGAGAACTGACTACCAGGCGAGAACTGGATTTCACAGAAGAGAAAGGCCAAACAAAGGCAAACTTCTAACGGACTCACGATCCACAGATAATATGACTCCGCTGGGGAAAGGAGAAGTTTAAATAAAAGACTCTGCCGGGGAGCACAAGTATGAGGAACACATCCCTCCAAAATCTCCTGAGTTATGCCATCTCTGCTGAGAAAGAGAACTGGAAAGGAAAACATCAAATCTGGCTTATGCTTCGAATGCAAATGTTTGAATTTTGCCGTAATGCTCCACACGAAGTGGGAATGCTACGCGTTTGAGGATGCAATGCAAATGCTTATGATACGTAAAAGGGGTCCCTCTAGCAAAATAAATGCTGGAGAGAAGAGACTAATTCAGCTGGGGGATGACAAAATAAATTGTCCTCTGAATCCAGGAACTCTGCTGAGAAGGATCACACTGACCGACTCTTTGGATCAACAACTTCTACTAGGGATGGGATCCGAAAGAACACCCACTCTGCTAGGGATTACACCTATCCTTTACTGAAGGTAACATCCAAGACCTGAGGTTTCTCCTCTACTGGGGGAGTTGAGGATGAGTGCCAATAACGAAATCAGAAGTCTGTTACTGAAAACTGCCAATAACAATTGGGCTCAGAACCTGCTGGGGACGCCAACCACCTTGCACCAATAACGGCGCAGATTGCTACCAGACCCTGCTTGGGGAAAACAGTCCATAATACCATCCTGCTTGGGGATACTGCTGAACTTAACCTACTGATGGGGCGAATGACTTTACCCTCGCCTTGCTGGGGGTTAGAACATAACGTTGTTGGTGAAAGCACACTCCCTGACTGGATGGGGAAAGTGGACACCCTGACTCTGTGGGGAAACAACGTCTTGATCCAGAGAAAAAATTCCCCATGTCTCCTGCTAGGGACACCACGACATCCTCCTTGGAGCGCTCCACTACTAACTGCTTGCTGAGGGGTAATAAATCAACCACGATTCTGGTTGGAGAAAATAATCCTCCATGCTCTTGTTGGGGAGAGCCTGCTCTGCTGAGGAAGGTGCAATTTCAATGCTGGGGAGAGCAACTCTACTGAGGAAGTAAAATCCTGTTGCCATCCAACCTGACCTATCTCTATGGTCATAAACGGCCCTTTGAACTTTCCACTTGCCCCAGACCACCAGGTCTAATGGAAGAAATCATCTCAAGAGGATTTTATAGAAGACCGGGCGTTCGTACTGCCCCAAGGTCTTCAAACTCTTGGAGAGATTTATCAGATCTTGACATAACTGCCCCAGACTTCATAATCCATGAAGTACATTACCTCGAAAGGATTTGTAATGACTTGAAAACACTCTGTCCCAGTATTCTGAACTTTGAAGAGGTGTTTTCAATTAACCATTTTCAGGAGTGGACAATCTCTCACGCTCTAGAGGTGGCCTTCCCCAAGTTTTGAAGGAACTTTTCCCCTGACTGATCTTACAGAGATTTGTCAAATCGACCTGATTGCCCCTGTTTGGCTGCTTTAGGGAGAGTTTTCAGCGTGACTGCTCCAGATTAGCTGCATCTTATCACCATTTATCAGGAACCTCCAGGCTGCACACAGTCTCTTAGCCACATACCCCTTGACGTGATTGTCCTTCGGAGTTTTCACCATCTCAACTTGGCGTGATCGAGCTTCTTGACTGTCGTTCATCGTGTAAGCTTCTTTGATATCAAACACATGCAAGCGAAAAATGTTTATTATGAGAATGACAATTCTAATGCAACACTCGTGTTAACCTTGAAGTTTTATTGAAAACGCGTCGCCAAGCCTTGTGAACGAATCACTAGCTGGGACGCGACCTTGATTTTTGAATGGAAAAACAATCCGCACATGCAATACCAACAAATCTTATTAGCACAACTCATAGGAGTCAGGAACGTTATCCTGTTGAAGTACGCTTTCGGAATAAACCCTGTTTCAATTAGGACTTTTAAGGGTTGTAACGTGGTCTGGTTCACGGTTTCAGAAAAAGGATTTATGGCTCAAAATTTATCGGTGCCCACCCACTCTTCGTGATGTTCTCCAGTCCTATGTTCAGTTAATCTGACACAAACGCTCATCTCTCCAAAGGTTTATGATATTTAAGGAACCCATGCAACTAATGGTTTGACATCTAAAGAGGTTTTGGAGTGACAGTCACCCCTTTTTATCTTTTGTGTCTGTAATCACACGAATTTGTTCTTATCGAGGATTTTCTTTTGTAACCCTTTTCGCTTTTCGCTTTTCGCTTTTTCTTTCTTTTGCTTTTTTTTTATCCCTAATTTTTGCCTGGACTGACTCTTTTGAGTTTTTCGATTTTGACATCCAGCGGGATGCCCTAACTTTTGCCTAAGTCGCTTGTTTTCAAGTTTCGACTTAGCGGGCTTTTTTTTTTATTCCCCCTTTTTTTGAACAAAGCGTGTGACACTGGTTGTCTTACTTGCTTGAAAGGGTTGTGACTGACTCACTCCTTGATTGTTGATGGATAACCATTGTGGTTTTGCATCTCTTGACCTCTTGACGGTGGGATAGAAGGTAATGGATCCTCAGATGCACACTCTCCTTGAAATTTGAACGCTCGATCAAACTAACTGACGCCTATCCTGCCCCTGGGTTAAGTATGAGGGGTTTTTCGTATGAAAGAAACTCCTACTTCAAGGCTCAAAGGGGTCAACGAGGGTCTATCTCCCTTATATCTCCAGTGTTTAGGGATTTGAAACAATGCCTGTACATCCTCAACAGGGTTCTATCCTTGAACATACAACCCGAGATTTTGCGTTTTCATCTCATCATCCTCCCTCAAGAGTTCTAGACAAGAAAATTGGTATTGCAGTGAATATAAACATTTAAGAGTGAACACGAATGGATTACTTCAAGAAAAACATGCTTATTGTATTATGATTGTCATTCAAAAAACAAACAAGTTTCTACATGTAGACAATGTTTAAACAAACAAATGAAAGCTACATATGAAAATGCAGTAAAGAAACAGGAAATCGCCATCGTTGAGGAGACTTGGCTCTGTCTGGACTTATTATTTCTGACTATATACTCGCAGTCTGAGTCTTTACTCGGGAGGCTTCAGTTGATTGACTTCCTCTTTCAGCATTTTCTAGTCTTGAGTCAGAGCTTGCATTTTCCCCATGAACTGCCCCATTTGGCTCTGTACTTCCCTCGGCTCTGCTTGAATTTGTTCCATGATCAACTTCTGAATGGCTTGAGGAGTTGAGTCTGTGCTTCGGAGAGAACCATATCAGGACAAGAGTAACCAGCCTCGAACACCTGTTATGCACAATGATTATGAATATGCAAATGCTAATGAACATGTTTGAACATTCGCAGGGCGATCCACCCCTTGATTCCAGTTTAACAACAAGATAGAACGGGATTTCTGCTCATGCATTAAGAAAAACCAGAGGATAACCAAATGTCGACAATCACAACCCAAGATAAGAAGTCTGAACACAATAATCATAGATCCCAACCAACAAGCCTGGTGGTGATCCAAATACAATAAAAGAGAAAGAGAAACTACGGCATGTCATCAAAGTCCACAAGTGCCAAACCCCCCATCCATTATGCTCTTTGCTCCAGTCTTGAATTTCCTTGAACAACTTTTTAGTGTCAGGATGCTTCGGTCTCTGAATTAGCTCTGGAATGAGAACATCCCTCCTATGCATGATCCCTTTCAAGTATCGGCAACGCAACTCCCAAGCGTCTTCTCCAAAAACACCATCCATGCTAGGACCCTCATTTCTAGGTCTCTTCACTATAGCTTGGATCTTCAGTTCCTCTATGGAGGTTATGGCTTCATTGAGTCGACCCTCGACCGCTTGTCTCTGGAATACCCCTGATAGGATCTCAGCGTCTTTTTTCTTGAGCTTTGACTTCAATTGATCAATCTGAGCTAGATAATCATCTTCCTTTCGCTTATTATCAGCCATTGCAGTGTCTCGGTGAACATCGAACCTGTGAATTTTCAACAAAGCCTTGTCCAATTCCTCCTTCTTAGACTCGAGAACCTTACTGATACCCTCTAGAGCTTGCTTCATCCTTTGTCTGGATGTGACCTTGTCAGCTAGACCCTTTTCTGCCTTAGCGAGAAGCTCTGTCTTCAACTTGGCGATATGAACAGCTTCACCCTGCTCATGTTTCAACTGGTAAATCTCTCTTTGTAGCTCACTGTTTTCTTCTCGCAGCTTTTCCTTTTCAGCCCACAACTTGTTAAACTTCTCTATCTCAACCGTGGTAGGAGGCTCAATCAGCAAGGGGTAAGATGGTGGTTCCTTGGAGAATGGCAAAAGCTCCTCCTCTACCCTTTTCTGAATCCAATCTTCATACGCAGGAAATGTTCTGTTGTTTCTCTTCCCAAAAGAAGTCTTCCCCTTCTTATGACGATCTCCCCAAGTATTTGCAGCTTCTTTTAACAGTTCTGGATTGATTTCCCCACTCAGATATAAAGATTCTTGGACCTCCTCGTCTTTTGGTGGCTCTTTCAAGGCATACCCGAATTGCCTAATAGCAAGAATATGGTTGTAGTTAATTCCCCCTTTCCTTCCTATTAGAGGCACATTTGGGAGACCTCCACAACTAATCATGATATCTCGGCCCAACAAGTCACGGTTAACCCAAATTAGATTATCTGCTCTCAAGCCCATCAATCTTTTGGACCACTCCAAAGTTCCTTGAGTATCTACAAATGCCACAGATTTGGGAAGACGATCAACAAACCATTTGTAGAGGACTGGCGCACAAAAATAAAGGGGTCATCCCCTCCTCTTTTCGTTCTTATAATGCACTGAATAATACTGATCTCCAAGCAAAGTAGGTACCGGATTCTTCATGGTAAATATCCGGACAACGTGCATGTCCACAAAATCCTTCATATTTGGAAACAACACCGTTCCATAGACACACATAGCCAAGATGGCGTTGAAAACTGTCCAACATCTAGCCTTAGCATACACAGCAGCCTGTTCTATCAAAAATTTCACATGAAAACCTTTACACCCTCCCTTACTGGCAACGTTGTTTTTCAACAAAGATGGATCCAAATGCAAAGCCTCGGAGACCCTTTCTAAATCAGGAAGTTCTTCAGAAGGATAGAAAGGAGCCTCTTCTTTAATGGAAACCTCCAGAATGAGAGCAAATTCCTCCAATGTCGGACCCAAGAGATAATCAGTGAATAGAAAACATCGCAGGTGAGGGTCATAGAATTACACCAGAGTGTGCAAAGCCTTATACTCGTATTCAGTGATGTTGCGAGCAAAATTCAGAATTCTTCCATACTCTCCTCTAAAGTCTGCCAATACCCCAGGTTCTGCCATAGACACAATCTTGTGAACAGTATCCAGAATAAGTGATGGGAACTTGTACACTATGATGTTCTTTCTCTTCTCAGTACTCATCCTTAATAGTCTTCAAAACCAGAATCAAAGTTAGGATGCAACCCTGCAAATGAATAAATATGTTAGGATGCAAAATGATGATGCAAATGCATACATGGGATCAAGGATGCCACACAGACTGGACAACTGCTGCACTGAACAACTGTATAATCTCAAAGGGTCTGCCCAAATACCCAGAATACCAGAATAACCATAATGCCGCACTGATAAATCTGCTGACCAGAAAACCGGGTATGTTGAAGGTCAAGGTTACCTGCAAACCTGTAAACACCTTGCCCTCTCACATGTGGGTACTAGAAAGCCGAGGATCCTCAATATCACGGGCTCTCAGGTCGAGAAACGATGATACGTTCACCATTTCTGGTTTAGCATCATCACCAATCAGGAGGCCTCAACTGATTCCCCTCAAAAGAAAACATCCTATGGCAAGTCCTCAGTTTCGGCACTGAGGTCGAGAAGCAATAGTACATTCATCCCTCGGGGTACAGTACTATCTCCAATCGAGGAGTGCTTCCACTGATTCTTTCCCAAAAGGAAACCCTATAGCAAGTTCCCAGCATTGGGTCCTCGGATCGACATGTGTAATGGGTTTGCCATTTTTGGTTTGCCATTATCACGTCTCAGGAGGAGTGCCGTTACTGAGTCCTCGGGAATGGCCGCCAGAGTCGACAGTTCTCCAAGTTACATTCAATCATCTGCACCAATGCGCATGATAGAACATTACCAAAGAAAACCTCTTCTGGATGTGGAGTTTTCATGTATACTACGTGTAACGCCCCAGTTTTGTTAGATTTATTTAATAGAGTAGATTTAATTGGTTTTGGTTTTATATTATTTTATTCTTGACTTCTATTTGACAAAATGTTATTTTTCATCATTGTTTATGTTTTATCGCATTCTGAGAGCGTTTGGGAGATATTTGAGCTGAGGGGTATTTTGGTCATTTGGGTAGTTAGATATTATAAATAGAAATAGAGAGAGAGAAATAGAAAGAAAAGAGAAAGAAGAGAAAGAAAAGGAAAAGAAGAGAAAAGAGAGGAAGGAAAAAGGGAGAAGAGGAAAAAGAGGAAAATCGGGAAAAGCTCCGTTTCGAGCGCGAATAATCGGGTAAGGGTGAGAAGTTTCAATTATATCTTGCTTGTGTATGTATATGTGTTGTTTGTTGTGATTGTTTTGGTTGTTTTCTCGACTTTTTCTTATCGATTAAAATTAGGAGCGATTGATAGAAATCGATGTTTTCACGGATGAATTGATGAAATACATGCCTAAATGTGTTCTAACATGTATTTTTGGGTCATTGGGTGTAATACTATCATGTGGGTGGAAGATTTGGATCATTTTCGGGTCCCAAACCCATTTTGGAGAAATTCTGGTTCGTCCAGATTCGCCAGGCGATTTGCTGGCGAGTTCGTTTCGCCAGGTATTCGCCAGGCGAATTTGCCTGGGACAGCAAAAACAGTATTTTCGTATTTTAGCCATAACTTTTGAACCGTAAGTCCGTTTTGGTCCCCGTTCGAAGCGTTAGAAAGCTTATGAAATATTCTTTCTTATAAAATTGGGTTGGAGGGCAGTAGATGATTTATTTAGGTCGTGGTTTTAGAAAAGTGTTGGGTTGTCGGGTTTTTATCGCGTTAAACGCGTGCGGTCGGTGTTTTACCGTGCTATATGCTTTTAATATGTATCGTATGGCTTGTGTGCCGCTATATGATGTGAATATATGTGATGAAATATTGTGCATGATTGATACGCATTGGTGATGGATGTATGATATTTGAATGGTGTTGTTTTTTCGACTTTTGTCGTTGTAAGCGTGCGTAATTGAGGTGTTCATGCAATGTGCTTTTGATATGGATATCGTATGACTTGTATGACGTTATATGATGTGAATGCATGTGATGACATGTTGTGGTGATGAATTATGACCGAAAGGCAAGAAATTGCAATGTGTGTATTTAATGGTATATGCATGACTATATTGTGAAATATGTGTGCATTGCATGAGTGTATGTGGTCATTTTGTATGAGAAACATCATGACATGCATTCATGTGTCGCGATTCCATGGAGAATCGGGTGTAATATCACGTCCCTGTTGGGTGTGAGTGATTGATTACACAAATGATCATTGAGGATCCTCTGAACATTGCGTAGTCAATGGGTGTAATCGTTGCGATGAGTTACACTTGATTCCGTGGGAATCTTCAGAATGATTGTGTGCCCTTGTGGGGTTTGACCAATCGGATTGTGTCTGCGTGAACAATCCAGAAACATCGGATGCCATGATGGTATGAGCGATGGGGAAATATCGTAGGCCCGACAGGGAGGATATTTCCATTGAGTTCTTCAATTGAGCTCGGGTGATGAGTCGGTACCGCATGCATCTGCATAGAGTCGAGAGTCGGTCTCTATGAGTTGCATTGATCATCTTTGTATTTGTGCATTGATGAATAAACATTGATATATGTATGTTTATGGAGATGATATAAACTGTATCTTATAATGATGCATTGTTGGATGAACAAGTATGTGTGTGTTCATGTGGAATGGTGATAATGGTGAATTATTATGCATAGGTGATAAATGCATTGGTTGTGAGTAATATGTTTTGTGTATAAACATATGATATGTGATGTGGTGGTTTGTTTTCATAGGTCATAATTGTGGTGTACATTATGTGTGAAATGTGATTGTATTGGTATAATCGTTATATGCCATGTGGTTGGATTGTTAGGAATAGTTATGTATTGGTGGCATGCTATATGTGTTAGTATGTGATGTATGTGGTGAGAAATATTATATCTGTGCATTTATTTGTGTTGTGGCATATTATTATGCAATCTTGTTATAGTTGTTATTTCTCACCCTTCTGTTGGAATATGCTTTTTATGGCATAGTGCAGTTTGTCAGCTTTAGAGGCGTGGAGGCAAGTGGAAGAGTTAGATCTTCGTCTTTGCTTAGGTATTGGTGTCTGCTCTGATACGTAGCACGGGAGTCGGGGAACGATTATGTTATATATGTATATATTTGTAGGATATATTTTGTATGAATATTTTGATGTATAAAACAGTTTATTTTGTAAAACAAGTCGGTTATGGATCCTTCCGTTTTATTCCATAATTGACATTTCCTTTATTATGGAAAAAGTTTCCCATTTGAGGGTACTCTATTTTATGCTATGTATCAATATTTTAAGCAGGGATGATGTTTTGTTTATTTAAATGTGGCATTCCTTTTTCTGTCGGAAAAATAAATTTTTAGTTACTCTGATTATATTTATGTATTATTTATTCGCGATGGGAATTGGGGTGTTACATAAGTGGTATCAGAGCAGGTCGGTCCGTCCGGCCAAGTTGTTGAGTCAGTTGGTGTGACAGTTGAATACTGTCGTCGTTGTTTGCCCCTTATTACGTGATATGTGTGTGGAGCACTGTCAGTACTTTCTGGTTTCCTAATCCTTTGTCTTCCGGAGTTAGAATGAGATAAGTGGGGGAGAAGCTGGTACTTCTCCAAGTTGCTTCAGGTGTGGAGCATTGGCTCAGTGTGCCATTGGTTGCAAGATTGTAAGTGTTGTTTGGACGGTGTTGTTCCCGGTTCTGGAGGGAATGCGGAGGTAAGGTTATGTCAACTAAGGATTTGTGCCTTAGGTAGTTTTGTGCGCAGGATGTAAGGAATGCTATTATAGTTTGGTAAAGACGGTTTATGCCCCATCATGATTATCGGCTGTCTATTGGCAAATTGAGGAACTGATCACCCTTAATCTCTTGTTGATAGTAGACGGGAATTATGTTGGATGGGATAGATGTGTCTTTCCGGCCTTGATAGTGCGTGTGATGAATTGTTTGGAATTTGAAAATGTGTTGGTTTGGAAAAGTTGGATTTTGAGGTGTGGAAACCATGGAAGTGCAACAGAAAATTCTGGTTCTGGTGCGATTCGCCAGGCGAATTGGGAATTCGCCAGGCGGATTAAGTCTCGCCACTCGTTCGCCAGGCGACGTGCTGGCGAAGGGTGACTCGCCAGGCGAAATCGTAAGTCGCCAGGCGAATTTGGAATGACAGAAATGGGGTAGCTTCTGTAACTCTTGGGATTTTTCCACATTTGTGATTCGCCAATAGTTCGCCAGGCGAGGTGCTGGCGAAGGGAGATTCGCCAGGCGAAATTGGAAGTCGCCAGGCGAAAACGGAAAGACAAAAATGTGTTAGCTACTGGAAGTTTGAGTTTTCAAAAAAATCAGGATTCGCCGCTTGTTCGCCAGGCGAAGGGCTGGCGAAGAGGTATTCGCCAGGCGAAATCTTGACTCGCCAGGCGAATCTGGCTGTTTTCCAATCATTGACTTTCCTTCAAAAATTCATATCTTTTGACTCGGGTGTCCGATTTAAGCGTTCTTTATATCGATATGAAGCTATGAAAGTGTTCTATGTTGTGGAAAGTGAAATTATTGTTTATGAGATGGATTGGAGGTTTTGGTTTGTTGGTCCAGTGGGAAGTCATTGAGAGAGAATGATTGGGTATCGTTAATGGTTGTTCTCCGAGAGTAAAGTGTGAACTCAAATTTGACGAAGGTGAAGATGTGAGGTTTGGAATCTGCTAAGTAAGTAGAAAAACTCGTAGGCGATGAAACCAAGGTGTTTGTTATATTTGTGATAATAGTGTTCTGGAAATTGGCAGGAAGTCACAGTGATGGACCGTCAGTTGTGCATGGTTTTCGAATGTGTTTTTGAATAGAACATTAAGGCGTTGTCTTAGAGAGCTCCAGCTTTGTTAGTAACAAAAGGGAATGATGGTTGAATGGAATAACGAGCATGATGTGTATGATGGTATTGTGACTATGGAAAGCAAAACTTAGAGTTCTTGAGAGGTTTGGAGTTTTTGGAATTTTAGAGCATTAATGGAAATTTTGAGAAAACCTTAAGTGTGGATGTAGTATTTGAGAGTTCCTTTGGGATGGTTGTTGCTACATGTTGGAATTTATGGAATTTGGACTGTTAAGTGAAGAAATTATGTATGGATTACGGACAGTTTTATAAGGTAACGATTGAGAATGAGTGTCCACTTTCATGAAAAGATAACTGGAATGGGTTGGTTGAGTTTGAGTGAAATTGCAATTGTTTGGAATGTTTGATAAGAATGGTGATTTGTATGAGTTGAGGCTTCGATCGATTTGATGTGACTGGTTATGTTGTTATCATCGGAATAGGTTGTTAATTACTCGGTTAAGCTTGTGGGTGAGTAGCCAGTTACCCAGTGCAAGGTTTTGCAAAAGCTTTAAGAATTTATATCTTTTGGAATTTGGTTGGACATTACAACGTGCAGTGATGTTGTTCGGTGATAGTAATGCGTCTGTAATGTTTGTGGAGTATATGAATCGTATCTTCCATATTTATTTGGATAAGTTCGTAATGGTTTTGATTGAGGATATTCGGATCTGTTGTAAACTCAGAGGAAGAACAGGTAGAGTGTTTGAGAATTGGATTACAAGTGTTGAAAAGAGACGAAGTTTTGTGCTAAGTTTGTACTTCTGTTATCTCAGTTGACTTGCAAAGGGTGAGTCGTTTGATTTGGATGTTCGTTGTGAGTACGTTTTGGTGAGCTGAAGTAGAAGTTGTCTACGGCTCCAGTTTTGACTCGGTGGAATCCTAATAAACCGTTTGTGAGGTATTGTGATGTGTCTCTGATAAGTTTAGTCTGTGTGTTAATGCAAGAGGGTAAAGTCGTGGCTTATGCTTTACAACCATTGAGGATTCAGAAAAGGATCTATACTATTCGGAATTTGGAATTGGTTGCGGTTGTATTGTTTTGGGAAATTTGGAGGTATTATCTTTATGGTTCTAGGCTCGAAGTGTTTGGTAATCACAAGAGTTTAGAGCACTTGTTTGGTCTGAAGGAATAGAGTATGAGACAACGAGGAGGGTTGGAATTCGTGACAAGTTATGAATTTGGCTTGGATTATCCTTCGGGAGAAGCTAAGGTTGTGCCTGAGGAGTTGAGCCGAAAGTTTTTATGTAAGTTTGTCTTGATGGTCAGAGAATTAGAATTATTTGAACAGTTCAGAGACTCGTGTCTGGTGTGTGAGATAACACAGTAGAGTGTGAGGTTGGGTATATTAAAAAGTGAATAGTGATTTTTGGTGAATATGAGAAAGAGTTAGACTTTGGACGTGAGATTGGTAGTTTTGATGGTTACGAGTAAGCAGAGTGCGCAGCGGATGTGTGGTGTGGCACAATTTGTATTTGCGTGTGGGACTTGTAAGAGTTCATAGGTTGAACATTGGGAACATGTAGGAGTGATGAGACCATTGGACGTTTCAGAATAGAAGTGTTAGGTGGAAGGTTTGAATATTATTCATGGGCTACTATGTAGATGGATGTTTTGATTGTATGTTCGATTGGTGAATCGTAGCATTGTTGTAGAATGGTTGTGTGACAAGGATGTTGGTGTTCTGGTTTTATTGATGTTGTTGAGACCTTGTGGTGTCGTGGAACTTTATGTTCTTGTTTGTGTTGTTGCCTCGTTTCCATGGTGATGGTTCGAGTGTGTGTAGCTAATTCCTGTGTGGGGAATTAGGGGAGTGTTACCTAGGGTAGGGTAATGATCTTGTTGTGTTTCGGTTCTAGAGTGAACCTGTGTGTTGGTATCTTGGCTTTTCTTTGAGTTGTGAGTTTGTCGTCAAGTGCATTGTATGGGCTTTGCATCTTGTCGTTGTAGTTGTCGTCGTGGTCGGGTCGTTGTGGTAGTTAGCAAGGTGGTTTGCCAGTTGTGTTATTAGTGGTGTGCCTTTTGTTGGAATGTTGGTTTTTTAGTCGGATGCGAGAGTCGTATCCGGAGTTGTTCGTATCGGTTAGATTTTCGAGGACGAAAATGTCTAAGTGGGGGAGAATTGTAACGCCCCAGTTTTGTTAGATTTATTTAATAGAGTAGATTTAATTGGTTTTGGTTTTATATTATTTTATTCTTGACTTCTATTTGACAAAATGTTATTTTTCATCATTGTTTATGTTTTATCGCATTCTGAGAGCGTTTGGGAGATATTTGAGCTGAGGGGTATTTTGGTCATTTGGGTAGTTAGATATTATAAATAGAAATAGAGAGAGAGAAATAGAAAGAAAAGAGAAAGAAGAGAAAGAAAAGGAAAAGAAGAGAAAAGAGAGGAAGGAAAAAGGGAGAAGAGGAAAAAGAGGAAAATCGGGAAAAGCTCCGTTTCGAGCGCGAATAATCGGGTAAGGGTGAGAAGTTTCAATTATATCTTGCTTGTGTATGTATATGTGTTGTTTGTTGTGATTGTTTTGGTTGTTTTCTCGACTTTTTCTTATCGATTAAAATTAGGAGCGATTGATAGAAATCGATGTTTTCACGGATGAATTGATGAAATACATGCCTAAATGTGTTCTAACATGTATTTTTGGGTCATTGGGTGTAATATTATCATGTGGGTGGAAGATTTGGATCATTTTCGGGTCCCAAACCCATTTTGGAGAAATTCTGGTTCGTCCAGATTCGCCAGGCGAGTTGCTGGCGAGTTCGTTTCGCCAGGTATTCGCCAGGCGAATTTGCCTGGGACAGCAAAAACAGTATTTTCGTATTTTAGCCATAACTTTTGAACCGTAAGTCCGTTTTGGTCCCCGTTCGAAGCGTTAGAAAGCTTATGAAATATTCTTTCTTATAAAATTGGGTTGGAGGGCAGTAGATGATTTATTTAGGTCGTGGTTTTAGAAAAGTGTTGGGTTGTCGGGTTTTTATCGCGTTAAACGCGTGCGGTCGGTGTTTTACCGTGCTATATGCTTTTAATATGTATCGTATGGCTTGTATGCCGCTATATGATGTGAATATATGTGATGAAATGTTGTGCATGATTGATACGCATTGGTGATGGATGTATGATATTTGAATGGTGTTGTTTTGTCGACTTTTGTCGTTGTAAGCGTGCGTAATTGAGGTGTTCATGCAATGTGCTTTTGATATGGATATCGTATGACTTGTATGGCGTTATATGATGTGAATGCATGTGATGACATGTTGTGGTGATGAATTATGGCCAAAAGGCAAGAAATTGCAATGTGTGTATTTAATGGTATATGCATGACTATATTGTGAAATATGTGTGCATTGCATGAGTGTATGTGGTCATTTTGTATGAGAAACATCATGACATGCATTCATGTGTCGCGATTCCGTGGAGAATCGGGTGTAATATCACGTCCGTGTTGGGTGTGAGTGATTGATTACACAAATGATCATTGAGGATCCTCTGAACATTGCGTAGTCAATGGGTGTAATCGTTGCGATGAGTTACACTTGATTCCGTGGGAATCTTCAGAATGATTGTGTGCCCTTGTGGGGTTTGAGCAATCAGATTGTGTCTGCGTGAACAATCCAGAAACATCGGATGCCATGATGGTATGAGCGATGGGGAAATATCGTAGGCCCGGCAGGGAGGATATTTCCATTGAGTTCTTCAATTGAGCTCGGGTGATGAGTCGGTACCGCATGCATCTGCATAGAGTCGAGAGTCGGTCTCTATGAGTTGCATTGATCATCTTTGTATTTGTGCATTGATGAATAAACATTGATATATGTATGTTTATGGAGATGATATAAACTGTATCTTATAATGATGCATTGTTGGATGAACAAGTATGTGTGTGTTCATGTGGAATGGTGATAATGGTGAATTATTATGCATAGGTGATAAATGCATTGGTTGTGAGTAATATGTTTTGTGTATAAACATATGATATGTGATGTGGTGGTTTGTTTTCATAGGTCATAATTGTGGTGTACATTATGTGTGAAATGTGATTGTATTGGTATAATCGTTATATGCCATGTGGTTGGATTGTTAGGAATAGTTATGTATTGGTGGCATGCTATATGTGTTAGTATGTGATGTATGTGGTGAGAAATATTATATCTGTGAATTTATTTGTGTTGTGGCATATTATTATGCAATCTTGTTATAGTTGTTATTTCTCACCCTTCTGCTGGAATATGCTTTTTATGGCATAGTGCAGTTTGTCAGCTTTAGAGGCGTGGAGGCAAGTGGAAGAGTTAGATCTTCGTCTTTGCTTAGGTATTGGTGTCTGCTCTGATACGTAGCACGGGAGTCGGGGAACGATTATGTTATATATGTATATATTTGTAGGATATATTTTGTATGAATATTTTGATGTATAAAACAGTTTATTTTGTAAAACAAGTCGGTTATGGATCCTTCCGTTTTATTCCATAATTGACATTTCCTTTATTATGGAAAAAGTTTCCCATTTGAGGGTACTCTATTTTATGCTATGTATCAATATTTTAAGCAGGGATGATGTTTTGTTTATTTAAATGTGGCATTCCTTTTTCTGTCGGAAAAATAAATTTTTAGTTACTCTGATTATATTTATGTATTATTTATTCGCGATGGGAATTGGGGTGTTACACTACGTCTGGCCAAATGCCACACAAGTCACACTACTTGCCACGCTAATCCTACGTGTATGCTCAAGCCTGGGTATTGGGCTTATCTCTCAGAACCCCCAACCCGCCAAACTGAAGAACAGTGCATCAGATGATAATAATAATATGCCATGCAGTAAATGCGGTAAAAATAAAATACAACAAATAAAGCAAAACAAAAAACAAAAACACCCAAAGAGAACAAAAACAAACAAGCGCTAGGACATACCCGCTTAGGGAACCAGAGATTCTGGGTTCGATCCCCAGCAGAGTCGCCAGCTGTCGCTCCCAGGATTTTCATCCAGGTACAAACGCGAAAGTGGCGCGGAAAACAGAGTCGCCAACAATGTATATTTATCCCAAGAGAGGGAAAGGAAACACCGCATAAACCTGAGGAAGAGGGAAAGGAATGGTCATCGCAACCATACCCTGGGTTCAGGAGTCGGTTACGCGAGGGGAAGGTGCTAGCACCCCACGCGTCCATCGTACTCGATGGGATCCACGCTTGTTATCTAATCTAAGGGTGAGTTATCCTAAAATCTATGGCTGTACTGAAACGGGAGAGGGGAAAATAAAGACAGACTCGGTAGGACATCGTTGTCATAGGCCTACGTACTCCCTTTGTGCAATGGGAAATTCAGAGTCAAGGTAGTTCAGACCAAGTTCTTTTTGTGTTTTTTATGAGCGACATTAAGCTCGGGTCCGGCAGTTAGGTTCGATGCCTGTTTGCGACTCAGACGGAAAGTAACGTGCCCATTTTGAAAATAGCCTTTAGTTTGACGATCCCGAAGGATAAAAAGGTTTAAAGTTTGTTTGTATTTTTTAAGACAGAAGTGACTTGAGTTAGTACATAACTCAACTTGAACCAAAGTCTATGACACGGGAACGAATGCGTCGCATGGTCGTCCCCAATAGGACGTATGCTCAACACTCTAGAAGACAGAAGGGGGACCCCTCAATCTTCATTTCCTATGTTTAAGGCTTGTGTGCAAGGCAAGTTGACCATATTAAGTATCTTAGAGATGTTATGAGATGAGAAGAGTTACTAAAAAAGAAAAGAAAAACACTAAAAGGATTCTATCCTAATGTTATCATGCAAAGATGGCCCTAAGGGGAGGTTTGGAGGGAGACTATCCTATAGAATTTAGTCCTAATGTTATCATGCAAAGGTGGCCCTAAGGGGAGGTTTGACAACAACCTAAGCCTAAAGAAAAGAAAAGATGAGAGAAATAAAGAATGAGAGTGGACATGGATAACTATCCACACCCTTAAATAACTTACCTCAGCCTCTGCATAAAAGGTTAGTACAAAACAGACATAAGTAACTATAAGACAAATGAAACCCAAGCAAGTCACAAACCAAAGAGAAAAGGTTACAAACCAAAAGAAACTCATCCAAGTCAGAATATGGATGACCTAAACATGTGCCTAAACATGCTATGCAAATGTCACATGAGACATGCAAACAGATATCCAAGCAGCAAACATCAATAAAAGAAGAAGGAAGCATATAAGTGAAACATGTTCAAGTGTGTAAGATGGAGTATGAATAGCATATGACACGAAAGAATGCAAAGCTCCAAGGCCAGAAACATACATCAAATGAAGTGCAAATGAATGATAAGGTATGGCATACATAAACCAAGCATAAGTCATGAAGAGACACAGATGAGAAGAAGTGAGAAAATAAGTCCAAAAAGAGGCATGTAAATCAAACATTGAACATATGCACAAAGTATGCAACAACCTCACACCAATGACCTATAATGGCAATCAAGTGACCTATAACAATTCAAACATGGTTTATGAGGTCAAAGAAGCAATCCCAAATGATGGCACAAGTGTCTTCTCAAACAAGTAATCAGGCATGATCAAAGATGTGCATACAAGAAGACTTCAAGTGAAGAGCAATCAAACAATTAGTAAAACATCTTATAAAATTACCAAATTAAAACTTAACACACCTTAACCAGTGGCAAACAACATGTCAAAAGTTCATTCCAAAATTCCCCAGATAGGTCACTCAAACAATTATGTAAAGTCAAAGGAGAATTGTGAACTAACATGCAAAAGAGGAGGACTAAAATGCAATGTGAAAAAGTTTTAAAAATGATAGAAAAATATTTTAATGACATTCAATATGTTGATGAAACAATTCAAAAGGAATGAGTTCAAAATGTTTTATGGATGATGAGAAATAAATTCTACAATGCAATGTGTGCAAATTGAAACAAATTCAAAAGGAAATTATTCAAATAATTAATTCAGATGCTAAAAATAAAATAAAATGATAAACTAAAATTTGAGAAAATTTTATAAAATGCTTAACATGACTCATGAATTTTCTGGTAATTTTTGGACCCAATTATCTATTTTTAAGAATTAAAAAAGAAAATAATGCAATTAAATAAAATAAAAGAAATTGAAATATGCATGGGGGTATGAATAGCAACTGGTTCACGTTGGAAAGTACAATGGGCTTAAGTGGAGGGGTGTGAATAGAAGGCCCAGATCACCAAAAAAGCAGCGAAATAAAAAAAGGGGAATACAAAGACTCAGTCAACCCAGTTGACTCACAAAAGCCCTTGGATCCATCTAACGCATCAGATTTAGTCAACCAAAATACAAGTACTCATGATAGACGCTCCAGATTAAGCAATACACCATAATAAACATACACACGCGCACACACAATTACCCAGCAAATAAAAAAATCACACGTGAGGGGCACATGAAATCATTAATGCGTTGGCAAACATCTAACCACATGATTCATCCTACGCCTCAGATTGAGTCAACAAAACCAATTTTAATTAAGATGAGAGGACATGATGCAAGGCACATGATAATAATCGTGGACTATCACACACTCAAACAATAAAATAAAAAACAAAATTAAAAGATGTGGAACGCTGTGGACCACACGATGAAGGCCATTGACGGTCACGATTGCGTCTTCCCCATGGAAACCCTAGCCTCGCCGGCGATCAAGCCAGACGCCGGAGCCCTAGCTCCGGTCGTCACTTCCGGCCACCTGCAACCAAAAACTCACCAGAACACGCAAACGAATATACCTTCTTGACCATAATTTCACCAGGATCAATAATATCACACTATTTTTCACAAACAATCAACACAAAGAGCAAATCGAACGAAATAAAGTATGGTTCAAAACTTTAAAACTCAACATACAAACAATCTAAACGTCCAAACTCAAAACACAATATATCAGGATTATCAGTGAAGGTCACACATCATTATGCATGTCAAAAATTTGAGTTCTAGGATCATGAAAAGTGCCACTAACCTGAGATCAAGCAACACGTATCCTTGCTGTTAGCTTCAAATGAGGGTTGCTTCGTGCTCTATGGATCCCAAGGGTTCAGATTGTGAAAGAAGTTTTGGAAAAACTCTTGTGGATTGTGATATTCGAAGCAATGAAGGATTAGGGTTGAAAGTTTTGTTCTCCTCAAAATCACGTGTCTCCTCCTCATCAGTGCATGAGTTAGCTTAAATATATTAGGTTAATCCACTGATTAGCATTTGGGCTTTGTTAATTCCTCACTTAATGAGTTTTGGGTGATTTTGGAAATTTGCACTTTAAGTTATACACCCTCCTCCATGCATGTACACCCAAGCCTTTTATGATGGATCACTTATTAGTCAATTGCTAATCACACCTGAATTGGATTTGGGCCTTGAAACATCTTGATCCATGAGCCTTGATGCTTCTTGCAATTTTACATAATGTGAAATAAGTGATGAATTTGTCACGGAATCCCTTGGTTCAAAGGCCAAAAATGATCCTTATGGAATGTACTTTGATGTTATAATGTGCCTTGAAGCAATGGAACCAAATATAGGTCACTATGTCCCAAAATGCAAAAGTTGTGAAAATGGAACCATGAGAAAACCCTAAAAACCACCTTGCCTTCTTTTGGTCATAACTTGAGTTTCACAAATGATATGGAGACCATCTAGTACTTGTTGGAAAGGGGAGAAAAAGATCTTCAACATTCATGTTTGAGGAAAATTCACTTGAAGTTTATTTGATGATGAAAAGTCAAGTTGATTGTAGTGTAAAAACTTGCCAAAAATGGAAACTTTCAAATCATAGGTCATTTCCATATTTAGTAACTTTTGTACCAACCCTTGATTCTTGATAAATAGTATGAGACCTGACTCTTGAAGACCATATGAGGATGTGAGACCTTGAAAACCTTGAAGAGAACCTCAAAATTTCACAGTTGACTTCCCCTCTCACTGTTGACTTTTCCTCAATTCTCCTGATTCCTAATCCATTGGCCAATTGAACTTCTCACGAACCAAACTAATGGACAATCTTCCATTCCTAGATACTTAGGGACCCAAGGAATACCATGGCATCAAGTCTTGCCCAAAAAATCAGAAATAAACTGACTTTATAGTCAACCCTAATTTTGGAACCCTCAGTCTAGGAGGAAATAACACAGTCTCCAAATCCAAATTCCTCTGAATATGATGTGTATCCTCTCTAACAAAGAAGCTTGCCCATTGGAGCAATAAACCCAAGAATCTCAAAACCCTAATTTCTGCACTGGTTAGGAGAGAGTGATCCACCTTAGATCTCTGGGACAATATAAGGGCTCTTGCTTGACCCTTTGAAGAACATCTTCTCCTCTTGAACTGCCTCAGGCACCTTGACCCCATGCTAAGAACCAATGATATGCACACATGTTAATGCAAAAAATGAAATGAAACATAAGCCAGTTAGTACTAAAGTAAGGAGAGCAAATTTTGGGGTGCTACACTTGGCCATTTTGGAAAACCCTTATATGATACAACAACTGTTTGACCATATTTGGTTTTGATACCTTTTGGATCTAAGTGAAAAATCCCCCTACATTTGGAAAAAAGTGAAGGCAGAATCTGACTTAGTGAAAATTTCACTAAGTGTTGGAAAAAAGTGACATTTTCACTTTTTGTGATTTTGATCAATCCATAACTCAAAATCCATGAAGAATTAGAATGAGGTCTAGTTGAAGTTTTTGTAGAGGGCCATGAGATCTAAAAATCAAGCTTTGGATGGGGAAAAATGGCTTTGTGGTTTAGGAGTTATGATCCTCCAAAGTTGGTACCCTTACCACTTTGTTCATAACTTAGAAAATTTTCTAAGTTTTTGTGGTTACCCCTTTTACAAGTTATCCCACTTTCTTTGAGGTTCCATGGAGAATATTAGGATATGTTTTGAAGTATTGGCTCATGCCCACAGGAAAATTTCCAACTGGAGGCCCTGGTCGACCAAAACCCTAATTTGGTGACACTGACGATCTTAAGGCTTGATTCACTTAGAAGGGAGCAACCTTGAGCTTAATCCTTGAAGTGGGAGTCCTCTTGATCTTTTGTGGATATTTGAGAGGTTATACAAGTTGAAGATCATGTCATTTCTGGATTGATCCCTTGTTTAAAACCCCTGAGAGGGCTAGAAACCCTAAATTTGATTGTAGTGGATGCTCACCCATCTTTGGGGAGACTGATGAGGTATGATGGTTCCTCCATATTGTGATGATGATTTTCACAATGATGGGAAATTTTAGTGGTCAAAATTTGGTGTATGACAGATGCCCCTGTTTAATCTTCTGGGACCCGAAGGTGTGAATGACGAAAGTGTTCGGGCATTCGGGGTGCAAGAGGATTAAATATCAGAATACCCGAAATTTTGATGGTGGTTATGAATGGTAGCTTACGCATTCATCTTCTTTTGCTAAGCGATGACGCTTAGAAGAGGTAAACCTCCCCTCGATCCTGGTTGTCTACCAAGGAACTGGTCTTAGTTGTTGAATTGAACTTCCCCTCGATCCTGGTTTCCTACCAAGGAACCGGTCTTAGTTTCTGAAATAAACTTCCTCTCGATCCTGGTTTCCTACCAAGGAACTGGTCTTAGTTTCTGATATAAACTTCCCCTCATTCTTGGTTTCCTACCAAGGAACTGGTCTCAGTTTCTTTTGTCAATAAACTTTATTGACAAGGGACGCTATTCGTAGCGGTTTTCCTCAAACTTCTCGCTGAATTTTCCTGGGGAGATGCCATTTGATGGAAAAAATTCGATGTCAGAGTTGCTGGGGAACCCAGTCATCTGAGTTGTAGAGGTGTACAAACTTCTCTGTTGGAGATGCCATTTGTTGACTCTATCTGGGGAAAGCGAGTTTCTTGAGAGACTGCTTCCATTTGGGGTCTTACATCATACTTTTCTCGGGGTCTTCCCAGAGAAATGCCATATGATGGGATCCAATTTTGAGGTGTCAATGACCTTTCCATCAGTGGTTTCTTTGGAGAAAACTGCCGTATTGCCGAATCTCTGATTAAGAGGCTTTCTCTGGGGATTTTCCTTAATCCGGGAAAGCGAAAATATCATCTTCAATGGCGAAGAGTTACATCGGTTGAAGGTTCTCTGGTATTTCAGAGGTTCAAGTTATCAAAGTGGTCAAGGGTCAATTCTGATCCAGAAATAAACTGGAGGAGAGAGATTGTTCCGACGCAACATTTCCTGATGAGGAAAGAACTGACAACTCGATTGTGAAGACTTTTATCACTAGGGGACAAGGCCTACTAAAGTGATAGTGATGCAATATGAATGTGAATGCAGATCAATAATGCATGATGTATGTATGTATATGTTGATAAAACCGACGCAACATACAGACTAAAAGATGAACATGACAGGATACTCGGCCATCGTGGGGCGAAGTCGTATCGTTAGTTCAAAAGTAGCAATTCTGCCTTGCTTAGGAGAGACAGTCCCTGCGGGGAATACCGTTGGTCGGGCTTAGGAGATAAGAACTCGGCCGAGGGTATCAGATGGGAAAGCCGCATCTAATACAGTTGATCCTTCATTCAAGCACACTGGTTTAGAATGAGTACTTTGATTCTGCACTTTGAAGTTTGATTACCTCTGGCGAAGCGATCAATGTTCTTTCGATGTTCAACAGTCAAAAGAAATTGTCGTCTTTAGTTTAAAGCAGAAAAGTTTTACAAGTAAATTCATTTTTGTTTCATTTCAAGAATCATTAATCATGTTAAAATGTCGTTCTGTAAAGCTAAAACAAATATGAATTGCAAACAAAAGCACGAGAGCTCAAATTTATTGCTAGGATGGAAATCAGCCAAACGCGTGATTCCAAAGAGTATATACAAAGTTTAGCAAATGGTAACATACAGGGAAAAGGGGCTACGTTGAAACATAACGACCATTATCCTTGAATTCTGGGCATCCCGAGCTTCTGTCAATGATGACCTTAACTGGAGCTTTCCTGACGGATGATGTAACTGCTGCTGAGGGACTTGCCCCTTTGTCGAAAGTAGTTACTTGCCATTATCCCTAATTTTTTCCTGGATTGTACTTTGAGATTTCCAATCCACCGGGATGATTCTTGATCATGTCTCTAATTTTTGCGTGGACCGCCCTTTCGGGTTTTCAATCCACCGAGAAGTTTTTTTAGGCGAAGTATTTCTTGACTACATCAACATTTGTGGGGTAAGCAAATTCCTCTCCGTCCATGGTTACAAGTCTCAAGGCACCGCTTGAGAAAGCTTTCTTGACCACATAGGGGCCGTCATAATTCGGAGTCCATTTGCCCCGAGAATCAGTGAGAAAAGATTGTATCTTTTTGAGCACAAGGTCTCCTTTCCTGAAGATGCGAGGTCGAACCTTTTTGTCAAACGCCCTCTTCATTCTTTGTTGATACAACTGACCGTGGCATAGTGCCGTGATTCGCTTCTCTTCGATCAGATTCAGTTCTCTGTGTCGACTTTGACACCATTCAGCTTCTGTAAGCTTAGCTTCCATCAATACTCGGATTGATGGGATCTCTACTTCTAAGGGGAGCACTGCTTCCATGCCATATACTAGAGAGAGGGGTTGCCCCTGTTGAAGTATGGACAGATGTGCGATAATCGTGAAGAGAAAAGGGTAGCATCTCGTGCCAATCTTTGTAGGTTACAACCATCTTTTGAACAATCTTCTTGATGTTCTTGTTAGCCGCCTCTACCGCTCCGTTCATCTTAGGTCGGTAGGGAGATGAGTTATGGTGTTCAATCTTGAACTCGGCACACAACTCTTTCATCATCTTATTATTCAAGTTAGATCCATTATCAATAATGATCTGGTTCGGAACACCATAACGGCAGATGATATTGTTTTTTATAAATCGGACCACTACTTGTCGGGTTACACTGGCGTATGACACTGCTTTGACCCACTTGGTGAAGTAGTCAATGGCTACCAGGATGAACCGATGTCCGTTTGAAGCCTTGGGCTCAATCATGCCAATCATGTCGATCCCCCATATGGAAAAAGGTCATGGGGAAGAGAGAACTTTGAGATGTGTTGGCGGTACATGGATTTTGTTTGAGTATATTTGACACTTGTGACACTTTCTCATGTACTTGTAGCAGTCAGATTCCATGGTCAACCAGCAGTACCCTGCTCTCAGAATTTTTCTCGCCATTGTATGTCCGTTGGCATGAGTGCCAAAGGACCCTTCGTGAATTTCTTTTATTAGCATGTCTGCTTCCGGTCTGTCGACGCAACGGAGCAAGACCATGTCGAAGTTTCTCTTATAGAGTGTATCACCGCTCAGGAAGAAGCTGCTTGCTAGTCTTCTGAGGGTTTTCCTGTCCTTCCTTAGTGCCCCAGGTGGGTACTCTCGTTTCTGAAGGAAGCATTTGATATCGTGATACCAAGGTTTGTCGTCTATGACTGCTTCAGTCGTGAAGATGTAAGCGGGCCGCTGAAGGCACATTATGTCGATCTTAGGTAGGTCGGTCCATTGACCTACACTAATCATGGAAGAGAGAGTGGCTAATGCATCAGCCATGTGATTCTCTTCACGAGGGATGTGATGAAACTCGATTCTGTTGAAGAAAGGTAACAACCTTCTTGCATAATCTTTGTAAGGAATCAATACTGATTGGTATGTGTTCCAATCCCCTTTGATCTGATTGACAATCAAAGCTGAGTCGCCATATACGTCCAAGTTCTTGATCCTTAAGTCGATCGCTTCTTCGAGACCCATAATACAAGCTTCGTATTCGGCCTCGTTGTTTGTGCACTTGAACGTAAGTCTGGAAGTGAAAGGAATGTGGGTACCCTGAGGTGTTATGATAATTGCCCCAATTCCATTTCCGCAATGATTGACAGCTCCGTCAAAAATAAGTCCCCATTGGGAATCTGGTTCTGGCCCTTCACTGGGTAGCGGTTCATCGCAATCTTTCAATTTTAGATACATGACATCTTCGTCTGGGAAGTCAAACCCGATTGATTCTTGATCGTCAATCGGTTGATGAGCCAAATGATCGGCTAAAACACTCCCCTTAACAACTTTTTGAGCGTGGTACTCTATGTCATATTCTGATAGCAACATCTGCCAACGAGCAATCCTTCCCGTGAGAGCAGGTTTTTTGAAGATGTACTTGATTGGATCCATTTTGGAGATTAACCAAGTAGTGTGACGAATCATGTACTGGCGTAGACGTTTGGCTGCCCAAGCCAAAGCGCATCAAGTTTTCTCGATCATCGTGTACTGAGTTTCACAGTCAGTGAATTTCTTGCTCAAATAGTAGATGGCAGACTCCTTCCTTTTGGTTTCGTCTTGTTGGCCAAGTACACACCCCATGGAGTCTTCCAAGACTGTTAAATAAATGATCAGTGGTCTTCCTTCCACTGGAGGTGATAAAATCGGTGGGTTCAACAGATATTCCTTGATACTGTCGAAGGTAGTTTGACAATCTTTTGTCCAAATGCAGTCCTGATTCTTTTTAAGTAATTTGAAAATTGGCGCACATGTCGCGGTCATGAGGAATATAAATCTGGAGATGTAGTTAAAACGTCCCAGGAATCCTCTGACTTGTTTTTCAGTCTTCGGAGAAGGCATTTCTTGAATGGCCTTGACCTTGTCAGGATCAACCTCAATTCCTTTCTGGCTGACAATGAACCCTAAGAGTTTCCCTGAACAGACACCAAAGGTGCACTTGTTGGGATTCAAGCGGAGTTTGTACTTTCTCAACCGCTCGAATAGTTTTGACAGGTGGGTCACATGCTTCTCTTCTGTCTTAGATTTTGTAATCATATCATCAACATATACCTCGATTTCCTTGTGTATCATGTCATGAAACAGAGTAGTTATGGTCCTTGGATAGGTTGCCCCAGCGTTCTTCAAACCGAATGGCATTACCTTGTAACAAAAGGTACCCCATGGGGTAATGAACGAAGTTTTCTCCATGTCTTTCGGCACCATTTTGATCTGATTATAGCCCGAGAATCCATCCATGAAGGAGAAAACTTTAAACTTTGTTGTACTGTCTACCAGCATGTCAATGTGCGGTAAAGGAAAGTCGTCCTTTGGACTAGCCTTATTTAAATCTCTGTAATCGACACACATTCTGACTTTTTCGTCCTTTTTTGGAATGGGTACGATGTTGGCTAACCATTGAGGATATTCTGATGTGGCGAGGAAACCTGCGTCAATCTGTTTCTGTACCTCCTCCTTGATTTTGATGGCCATGTCCGGATGAGTTCGTCTCAACCTTTGCTTTACTGGCGGACATTTTGACCTTAATGGTAAATGATGTTCCACGATGTCGGTATCCAACCCTGGCATGTCCTGATAGGACCAAGCAAACACATTGGGAAATTCTCTGAGAAGTTTTGTTAAACTCTCTTTGGCAGTTGGACTGAGCAGTGCCCCAATCCTGATTTCTTTTCTCTCTTTTTCTGAACCCAAGTTGACCGTTTCCAACGGATCTTTGTAAGGTTCAATGGACCTTTCCTCTTGTCTGAGTAGTCGGGAGATCTCTTCTGGAATTTCGTCGTCAACTTCTTCTTCAGCCCCAAATACCGGGAACTCAAAGTTGGGATAAGGCATCGGATCGTATGTTTCAATAGGGTTTAAAACAAGCAATCTGCATGACGGTATGATTTGTGTTTAGAAGAGATAGAGAAAATGCAAGTGTGTGTAGTGTATTTCTTTGAAAAACTGCTTGTTTTTATTATTTGAGATGTTTTTTAGGATTACCATTTTCTGAGAAAAGCAAAAAAGAGAAAACAGCAATAACTGTGGAAATTACAGAACGACGTTATTTTATTAATGAACAAGTCGATTCTTGAAACTACAGCCCTATAAAACAAAACTCTGTCGCTTTGGGCAAAGCGAAGAGGGAAAATTTACAGAAAGCAAGCCTTATCAAAACATCCGTTTCACCTGGGCAGGGTGAAAGGTTAAAGATGGCAATTACTTTAACTTATGAACAATCTTCGGAACATCGACAGCAACCCATTGGCAGCGAACTCTTCGGTGAATCACAAAGTCTGGTACTTTCCTTGATTTATCTTCAGAAATAACACTGATTTCTGGTGGAACAGGATCGTTGGAATCTGTCTCCCAGACAGAGTTGTCGTAGGAGGATTCCTTTGTCGCATTTTGCATAGCATTTGTGCTCTCCAGTAGATCTCCCCATCCAGTTGGCTGGATGTCTTCGAGCTTAATACGAGAGCTTTCAGGAGCGGTGTACTTGACGAAGTAGTCGAACTTACCACTCGGTTGTCCCAAGGTGTCCCATACTTCTTTGGAACTGGAGGAGTCATCTCTCTCGATGACGTTGACCTCGGGAAAAGCATAGTTGATGAACTCTAATCCTGCGAACGTTGCGAATTCATCATCGTGCGGGGTATTTTCAGGATACCCTGGGTGTTGACCCCATGACATGGTGGGGACACAAGTATTCTTTTCAATGATGCTCAACTGATTTTCATTGTTCGGCTGATTTTCTTGCCCCAAGTCTCCTGGGTACGGCTGCCACATTGGCAGGCTATCCATCGGGCCATAATAGTTGTGGTCGAAGTTGTCTTTCATTAGAGTGTCCTCCTCTAATGAGTTTGGTGGAGCACGACATCCTTCCGGATCACAATCTCCATATATCATTCTGACATCTGACCTTGGTATAAATCTCGGACTCTGTGCGGGAAAGCAGAATGGAGTATGCGTTTCGTCCTGAGACATATAACCGTCCTCGTTAAGATAGGACTCCCATTCTTCCTCCATATCAGAGGGATCATCTTTATTGATGATATGCACTTCTTGAGGCACTAGGTGAAGGAAACCTCCACTGTGAAAGAAATTCCGAATGGGATAAAGACGTTCATCGCTGGTAGTAGCTGTCTGGGTACAGGTTGCAGAAAAACCAAGACCCTTCTTTGTTTTATTATCAGTAGGAATGACCAGCTGTCCCCATCCTGTTGTATTGGTACTCTCGACCACTTTGATAGCGTCTTTGTATGAGGAAATGGAAGTTTCCTCTTCGGATTGATTGTCCTTGCTCACCGAAAGCGCTTGGAACTGAGTTCCAGTAACCTCCTCGGGTTCTACACAAGTAGATGATGATAAGTTACTCACGAGCAAAGCTTGTTCTCCACAGATTGTGACGAGCTGGTTGTTCTGAATAAACTTTAACTTTTGGTGGAGGGTCGAGGTGACCGTCCCAGCCTGATGTATCCAAGGTCTTCCTAATAAACAACTGTACGTTGCTCGGATATCCATGACCTGGAAAGTGACTTGGAAAATGTGATGACCAATAGTTATGGGAAGGTCGACTTCGCCGATAACTGCTTTTCTGGATCTGTCGAACGCTTTGACGATGACCTCGATGGTTCTCATCGGGGGTCCTTTGAAGGATAATTGCATCAAAGTGGACTTTGGCATAACATTCAGGGCTGACCCTGGGTCTACCAGTACGCTGGCTAAAGCATCGCCCTGGTAGCTGACCGTGATATTGAGCGCAATGTTATGACGGCGACCTTCTTCAGGTAATTCCTCATCGTTAAATCCCAAATTATTGCAGGAAGTGATGTTAGAGACAATACTATCGAACTGTCTGATTGTTACATCCTGTTCCACAAAGGCTTGCTCCAAGACTTTCTGTAGAGCCTCCCCGTGCGCTTCTAAACTGAGTAACAGTGATAACACTGAGATCTTTGAAGGAGTTTGTAATAGCTGATCAACAATGTTGTATTCACTCCTTTGGATGAGCTTTAGCATCTCATCATTGTTTTTCGAAAGGTCGGGATTACTGGACTGACCGACCGATGGATTAGGAACTTCTGTCTGAGGTTCCTTTTCTTTGTTAAGTTCTCTAACTCCTCGGTTGAAGATTCAACTGCTCCGTGTTACTCGACTGATGTCTGCAATATTCACGACGGAGGGTAATGGAATTTCCTTTCCATTTTCAATTATCATCGCACCGTATTTGTAAGGGATTGCCTTAGTTGATTCACACGGTAGTGGTCCCGGTAGATAAATGACTATGGGAGCCTTCTGATTTTTCTGACCATCGTAAGCAATTTCGATCCGTTCCTGGTTAGGAACTCTCGATTCGTCCAGTAGTGGAATGATGGCACAAACATCCCTGTTCCTCTCATGATTAGAGATTACGACAATGTCCTCAATTTGATCAGCTAGGTAGTCCGGCGCCCAGTTGATTGGTCTGGAACCCGGATATGGGCGAATCTCTCTACGATCCACCTGACCCTGAAGAGCTGCTCGCACAAGGTAACGTCCTTGGTTACTTTCCGAACAGACTCTACAACGTTCATAGTTGTGTGGTGGCACCTGGCCACGCCCGCTTTGAATACAATGTAACCTCACTAGGTTAGCTTCCATAGACTGGACATCCTGACTTTGACGCCGAGTAGGGTTCCTGTTATTGATATTATTTTGCTGAGTATCTTCATCCATATAGATTGGCATCCACCAGTGATTTAACAAGTGCTGAAGTGCCTCCTGGACAAGGGCACAACCTTGATTGTTTTCGCAACCCGCTTTACAGCCCTGGTAATCATGTGAAATCAGGAACCCGAGTCGGACCTGCTCAGCATGTAACTCTACCAGGTTGGTATTCATTAAACGAATATCGAAGATTTGAATCATGTTGATCTGATAGGAATTCCTATCATGGTAGTCCTGGATCCATCCAAGATCCATCTGACGTTGGAGGGCTTCTTGTACAAAAGAGCACCCCTATTTGTTTACCGAGCAAGTCAGACAAGAACTGTAATCGTGTCGTGGCAGATTATGATACTGGCTTTGCCTTGAGTGCATTGCCACCAGGTTGACATTCATCGCACAGATGTCGTGGTTTTGAATGACGTTAGAATTCGTGTAGACCATGTTAACTCCACGAACTCGGTGCTCTTGGATCCATCCGAGATCCATCTGTTCCTGTAGAGCTGATTGCACCACAGAACATCCTCGATTGCTTTTAGAGCAGATATCACACTGGTGATAGTTATGAGGTGGCACATGGCCATATCCACTCTGTCTACAATGCATCTTGACCAGATTGGTCTTCAACAAGAGTACATCGTGAATTTGATAGACATTGTGAAACTCTCCTTCTATCAGGTTAACTGCAGCTTTCTCATGTTGAGGCAGCGGGTTTGTGAGAACATTTGGATTTGTATCTTTGAAAGATAAGACCCCGCTCTTAACAAGCTTTTGCACGTCAGATTTGAAGTTGAGAGAGTTCTCTATGTTATGCCCTGATCCTCCTTGATGATAAGGGCAAGTCTGGTCCATCTTAAACCAAAAAGGCGGATTTTTCGGTACTGTAAGAGGGGATTTAGTCTGGATGTGCCCCTTGGCCAGTAGTAACGGAAATAGTTTTGCATATGATACGGGTATAGGATCAAATCCTGGTGACCGCGTTGTACGGTTGTTATTGTATGGAGGACGAGCCTGCTGAAGAGGCTGTTGAGTCTTTTGCTGATTAGGTTGGATCTGTGCAACCTGAGGTTGATACGTAGAAATAGGCGTAGGATTGATAGCAGGAGTCACAGCTGCTACTGGCTGATAACGTCGCCTTTTCTTTCCGAGAGAGATATTCCCAATATCTTGCTCTTTTTTCTTAGGGAGAGCACTACCGTGTCGTTTTGTACTACTTGATGGTCCAGCGTCTTTTATTAGACGTCCTTCTCGAACAGCTTCCTCGAGACGTACCCCCATACCGACCATTTCGATGAAATCACTGGGCGCACTGGCAGCCATTCTGTCATAGTAAAATGAGCTTAAGGTCTTTAAAAAGATTTTTGTCATCTCTTTTTCCTCAAGAGGTGGACAAATTTGAGCGGTAATTTCACGCCATCTCTGAGCGTACTCCTTAAAGGTTTCCTTGTCCTTTTGTGACATTGATCTGAGTTTATCTCTGTCCGGTGCCATGTCCAGATTGTATTTGTATTGTTGGACAAAGGCAGTGCCAAGATCTCTGAAAGTGCTGATCGTAGTACAGTTTAAACCCATGTACCATTTTAAGGCGGCACCGGTTAAATTATCCTGAAAGTAGTGAATCAGTAGATCCTGATTTTCTGTTTGAGCTGACATCCGCCGAGCGTACATCACCAAGTGGCTCTGAGGGCAAGAGTTACCCTTGTATTTTTCAAAGTCGGGCACTTGGAACTTGTGCGGAACTTTCACATTGGGGACCAGACAAAGGTCTGTGGCGTCCTTCCCAAATAAATCCTGACCGCGGATGGCTTGCAGTTCCTTTTGCATTTCCAGGAACTGTTCCTGAAACTCGTCCATCCGGTCGAACATAGTTTCCTTTCTACCAGAAGGTATCTGTGTAATCTGTCCTTCCCGGACAGGGTGCACCACAGGGGTGGTACCGTTACTACGGCAGTGAATCTTGGCGTTTCCTGAAGTTTGTAACCTTTAGGAGTCCTCAATATGCCTCTGGCATCTTTGCTTTCCTGAAGTTTGTAACCTTCAGGCCCAGCGGCTTCTGCTGAAGTTTCTGGATCTCCAGTGATCGGCGGAACATATCCTTTCGGGATATAGTTAACAGGCATGCCCCAGGGAAGATCTTTCGGTATCTTGTACCTAGGATCATACTTCTCCACTATGGACGTTGAGGTGATCTCTGAGATCACGGTTCTTTGTTGTTGAGCTTCTGCCATGGCTAGCATGTCGTTACGAAGCTTTCTCATATCCTCTCTCAGAGCGTCGATCTCTTCTTTCAACTTTCTGTTCTCTTCCTCGAGATCATCCATATTTTTCTGACGATTGGCCCGAGTATTGTACGAATGAGACAGTTTGACTCTAGAACCGAGACACAAACGTGAGATTCGTAGGTAAGAAGAACACGTGATGTGAGAATGATGAATGCAATGATTATATTAATTGTTTTTTTTGTTTAATCAAAATAAACTTCGACAATTAGATTACAAATATCAAACAGTGGGGAAACCCCGTTTTATTGAATTCAAAGGATTGCGGAAATGGAAATACAGTAAATTACAAGGTGCGGAAACAGAAACCTAAGCTAATGGGTCCCGAGTCCTCTCTGAGGAGAACTCGGGTGCTGATTCTGGTACTTTCCTTTTCTTGGACCGGGGCTCTTGTGCCGTTGTCGGGTTGTCATTCCTTTGCCAGGTGAAAGGAGCGAGCAAATTCCTTTGGTCATCCTGATTATCCACAGTATGCTGCTCCAAAATTTCAATCAGAGCATCTTTATCCTTCAGTAGTTGCTGTATTTTGATACACTCCACATTGAGAATGCGGTACTTGTTCTTCCAAGACCTTCTCTCCCGCTGAACTTTGTTGAGAGTAACCTGGAGTTTTTCCGTTTCAGTCATTAAGTACATGACAGACTCCCTTGGCGGAAGAACTCCGTGACGAGGATAAGGCATTTTTAGCTTGAGAGCTCTAGTTTGTACCCAGTGGAGGTAAGGCTCCCCCGAGACACAGTCCGGTTTTCCTAGAGACTCTCGTCCTTTCTTATGAACATGTTTCCAAGCGTACACTATTTCCATCTTTAGTGCTCTGTCATTTCCCCTTCTTTGAAGAAAAGACCTTCCAGATGAGCATTCCGCGGGACATGGCTCATCGGGTATCCAAATTGACGACGAACCAATACTGGATGGTAATTGATTCTTCCCTTAGTTCCTATGAGGGATACGTTGGGGAAGTTTCCACAACGGTCGATGATCCTGATTCCCTCATAAATCCTATTGCACCAATCTATGTCAGAGTTGGTAAGAGACATGATTCTTTGCGACCAACGTAAGGTATTCTTTTGATCCCAAAAAGCAGCAGACTTAGGCAAATGGGAGATAAACCATTTGTATAGGAGAGGTACACAACATGTGATCTCATCTCCGCTGTACAAATTCCCTAAGTGTACAGAATGATATGCGTCTGCGAGTAAAGTCGGCACAGGGTTTCCAATGAGAAAAACCTTAATGGAGTTGATATCAACGAAGTTATTAATGTTGGGAAACAGAAATAACCCGTAAGTGAGTAAGACAAAGATGCTTTCAAAAAGCAGTCATGTTCCCTATACTAGCGAAGTACAGGGCCTTCTTAGTCAAGAACTGGGCCGACAAACCTTGTATGCCACCCTTAGTGGTCATGTGAGTCTTGACCTCTGACTCGTCCAAATATATTGCTCTTGCAATGGTCTGATCATTTGGAACTTCTTCCAGTCCAGAAAAAGGAGCTCGATCAGTGATGTGTAAATCAATCAGATGAGAATATTCCTCCAGCGTTGGTGCTAGTTGATAATCCGGGAATGTGAAACAATGATAAACCGGATCATAAAACTGAACGAGTGCGTCCATGATTCTTTCAATTACTTGGACCCTTAACAGAGGTAGCAGACCTCCGTACTTGGCTCTGAAAGCTTCAGGGTTAGTGACCATTCTCGCCAAACCTCTTAAATCCTCTAACTTTGGAACCTTGTAAGTGTACTGATGAGTTCTCCTCCTACCGAAATCCATGAGCGCAATCTTTTTTTTTCTGACATTTGCAATCATTGTCTTAGTTTAATTTGAAAAAAAAAAGAAAAGAGAGACTAGAAGAGAAGATTTTCTTTGATGTAATGTTTTTTAAATGAATGTATGAATGCAGCACACACAAAAACATAGAAAAAACATGGGGTCAAAGGGTCGGTGTCATGGAGTCAAGGCTCTACCCGTCCCAAAGGTTTATATTAGTGATGTTTGTACCTGTCTCTCAACATCATCAACTCTTGTCGAGAAAAACACCAGCGGGCCGGGAACCGTGCTAGGTGATGTTTTTTCGAAGAGTCCTCAGAAGAGGGTGGTATCGCGTGACAACTATTTCCGATAGCTTCCGCACCACTAAAGGGGTTTTTCCTAGGTGTATACTCAATCTTTCCACATGCGGCATCACACGCATTCCCATTAGCAGAAAAATAGACACATATATCAATTAGGAAAAGCAGTATATATATCTGTCTTAATGTCCTAGACTTTTTCAAACTTTGTGATCCTTTATGAAATCAAGTCCTTGGGCTAACTCAGACCTAATGAATGGATTCCATAGGTGTTTTAGAGTGCCTTGAATCATTTCCCAAGGTTTGAGATTATGTCTTGGTCAAAAGTCAAAGGTATGGTTGACATTTTCTCAGAAACCCTAGTTTGTGGTCTAGATGAATTTGCATCTCTATATTGCTCATGAATCAAGTTCTTTGTGTCAATTTAAACTTGTGAGAGAATCAATATAAGATATTTGAGTTCTTCAAAACATTTCTTGAGGTATTGGCTCATGCTTTGCTCCAAAAGTCAACTTAGGGGTGAATTAGGTCAAGAAACCCTAATTCCTGATTTATGATGAATGCATCCCCCAAGGCTATTTTGAACTCATGATTGGATCCATGAGGTCCCTTTGAGCTTCTTGAATCATTTTTTGAAGTATTGGCTCATGCCCAGAAGAAAATTTCCCTCTGGAGCTTGGTCGACCAAAACCCTAATTTGGTGACACTGGTGATCTTGAGGCTTGATCAGCTTGAAATGTTGAATTCTTATGCTTGATTCTTGATTTGGGAGACCTCTTGATCCTTCATGGATGTTTGAGAGGATTGTTAAGTTAAAGATCATGTCAATTCTTGATTGATCATTTGCCTGAGTGCTCTGAGAGGGCTCAAAACCTTATTCTTGATTGAGGTGAATGCTCAATAATCTTTGAGAGGATTGATGAGGTATGAAGATACATCCATATTATGGTGATGATTTGCATAATGATGTAAAGTCTTGTGGTCAAAATTTAGGGTATGACACACCCTTGTGGATCAATTCAGACCAATTGCTCTATCTAATTTTAAAGTTAAAATTCTTTCCAAAATCATGGCTAATAGGCTCTTTTGATCATGCCTATTCTCATTTCCCCTGAACAAAGAGGTTTCTTCAACGGGAGATCCATTACTGACTGCATCCGTATTACATATGTAGTCACCAATATGCAACATCTAAAATATTTTGGTGGCAACATTACTGTTAAAGTAGACATCATAAAAGCTTTTGACACTCTTGATTTAGGTTTCTTGTTGCAAGTTTTGAGCAAATTTGGTTTCTCGGAGAAATTTTGTTCCTGGGTTCAGGCCTTACTTTTCTCAGCTAAACTATCCATTTCCAAAAATGGATCTTAGGCTGACTATTTTAGTTACAAAAGAGGGGTCAGGCAGTGAGGCCCTCTTTCCCCCCCTCATTTTCTGCCTTGCTGAAGATGTTCTCAGCAGGGCCATTTCTTTGCTGGTTGAGCAAGGCAAGTTGGATCTCATCAAAGTTCCTAAAGGCTCTAAGGTTCCCTCTCATGCTCTTTATGCTGATGACATTATGCTGTTCTGCAAGGCCAGGAATTCCAATACTGAAGCTCTTAAGTCATTATTCATTAGGTATGCTGAATGTTTGGAACAAAATGTAAACCCTCACAAATCCATTATTTTATCCAGGATCTATCTCTTTTCAAAGATCTTCTCAGCTGGCTCAAGGGTTTTCTGAAGGCTCCTTCCCCTTCCAATACTTAGGAGTTCCTATTTTCAAAGGTAATCCCAAAGCTTTACACCTCCAACCAATTATTGATAGGATTAAAGCCAAACTCTTTACTTGGAAGGCTTCCTTACTTGGTAGGGTGCAAATTATCAAGATCATTATCCATGGCATGCTTGTTTATAGCTTCCTTATTTATTCCTAGCCTATAAGTCTCATCAAAGATTTGGAAAAATGTATGAGAAACTTTTTTGGAGTGGAGATACTTGCAAAAGGAAATTAATCACGGTTGCCTAGCACTAAGTTTGTAGACCTTTATCAGAGGGGAGGTCTTGGCATCAGGTCATTGTCTAATATTAATGCTTCTGCAAACCTAAAGTTGTGTTGGGAACTCTTAACATCAGACAATCAGTGGGCATCCTTCCTAAGAACCAGGGTACTCAGAAACAAAAACCCTATAACTTATCACATCTTTTCTTCTATTTGGTCTGGTATCAAGAAATATTTTCAGGTGGTGGTGGATAACACTAATTGGAATATTGGTAATGGCAACTCTATTTATTTTTGGACAAACCATTGGTGTGGCAAACCTTTGGCGGAACAGTTAAACATTCAGCAGCATAGTCAATTATCCTCTAAGGTAGCTGATTTTATTTAGGGATATAAATGGCATCTCCATCCAGATCTGGTGCTTCTTTATCCTGAAATTCCTCACATTATCAACACTGTTAGCATTCCTATTGATCCTAAAGCTGATGATTTGAGATGGCTTCACTCTATATCTGGTTCTCTTAGTCTTAAAGAAGCCTATCTGTTCCAATCTCCCATAGGTCAAAATCTGGGTTGGGCAAAGCTAATTTGGAAAAATAGCATTCCACTAGCAAAATCCATTTTTATTTGTAAATTATTGCAAAACAAAGTAACAACAGAAGGGGTTCTATCTAGAAAGGGCATATACATGTTCCCTTCCAAATGTGAGCTATGTGGTCGTTCTACCAAGACTATTGAGTATCTCTTTTTCCACTGCGGTTATGCCCTGAAAATTTGGTCCTGTCTTTCCAACATTCTGCAAAGAAATCTGCAACTCAATTTTTGTGGTATCTGGGATGTCTGTCACTGCCTTTGGTCCAAGCAATGTCAGACCACTATTCTTGCTGTAATAAAAATCATTCAATGTTATTTGGTTCTACAGAAATCAGAAAAAGTATAACAACAAGCTGACTCATTGGAAAAATGCGCTGAATCTGATTGTATCTAACACCAATCTTTCTGGCAACCTGACAAAGACAACAACATCCAACAACATTCTAGAATTTAGTATTTTGAAAGCCTTTAGGGTTCTTGCTCATCCTTCCAAAGCCCTAAAAAGTATTAAAGTAATTTAGAATCCTCCTCCTATCTCTTGGATAAAGTGCAATAAGGATGGGACGAGTATTAGAGCTCCGGGTATTGCAGATACTGGAGGAATCTTAAGAGATCACAACTCCAATTTTTTAGGTTGTTTCGCAGAAAATATCGGTTCAACCTTTGCCCTTCATGCTGAATTATGTGCAGTCATGAAGGCAATTGAAATTTCTTGTGATAAAAACTAGAAAATCTCTAGATAGAGACTGACTCAAAGATAGTTTCCTTAGCTCTCAAAAATCACAATTCCGATCCTTGGATCCTTAAAAACAGAAGGGAGAACTGTATTCAAAAAACCATTGGTATGAATTTCATTATTTTCCACATCTTTAGAGAAGGAAACCATTGTAAGACAAAGTAGTGTCATTGGGCACCTCCATTCGAGGTTTTGTATGGTAGATTGAAACTTCGATGTTTGTTCTTACTGACTTGGTTGTCAATAGATTGGGTAGACCTTGCTTTAGATTTTGTTAGTTTTTGAGGGTTTGATGTTGCCCCTCTTCTATACTCCTTTTTTTCCTGTTTTATATAACCTCTAGTTTATAAAAAAAATCTCTCACAAAGTTGGCCTAAGCTATAGAGTATTCTACGTACGTCAATATCCAAAAGCTTTATTGATTTACTCTGATTAATAAAATTGAAAAAAAAAAGACTAATATAATTTAGTTTACTAAGTCAAAACACCAATCAATCTTATTAAATGCAAAGGGATTAAACTAGATACCTAGTTTAAGATAAAAACCGAAAAATTATATTAAATTTAAAATTTATAATGTATCTTACTTGTTAAACATGTCAAATCTATCCTATAAAAACTTTTATAGAATTTTAAAAATAAAAAATATGCATCACATCATAAATAATTGTCACGTCTTCAATTCTCTTCAAAAATGTGAAAAAAATTAAAATTATAATAATATAATTACTTTCACTTTTATGTAGAAGTTATAAATATTTAATAAAAAATAGAATATATATTAATAGTGTAAAATATATTTATATATCAACTAATGAAAAATGTGTTTTCTATCAAATCATTCTTTTATTTTTGAAAAATTGATATAACATGACAAGTATAAATTTTTTGATTAATTATATATATAATATTGTTTTACATTGTCATTCCATTATCTTTAAACTCATATTTAATTAGTAATAAATAGTTGTCTCATGCATATGTTATATCTTCTAACAATATTTGTTACTTTACTCTCAGTAAAAGAAATATGAAAAATTCAATAACATAGATTTTTATATAAAAAAACAGAAACTTATTATGGTTTAGAAAAATAAATCTGTGTAGAAATTAATTTTTTCTGCAGAATAAAAAGTTGACTTTTTAAGGGCTTGCGTCAAAAAATTATATAAGATTGTAGGATTAATAGTCATTTTGTCTTCTGTTATATAGGCGATTTTCGAAAAATCCTTGTAAAAAAAATTTGAAAAAAAAACTCTAATATTTGAAGATTCTCTCAATTTTGACCTTCATCACATTCAGTCACCAAAAACCTGTTATTTTGACTCCTGCCATTTTGACTCAATTAATGAATGCAACCCCTGAAAGTAGCAAGAACTCCCATGTCACACGTGAAAGTCAGTCATGTGGTCTCAGTTCTCACAATATCATATTCCGGTATGGTGTTATAGGATTAGGATTAGGATAGATCGATAGAATATGTTCGAAGAACATAAAAGAAAAAGAAACTGCGTATTGAATCTAGCCACGTTTCACTGGCCACCATTCTTTATGGCTTTTGACACATGCATGCTGACATTGTGTCTAGTTTCACTGGCGGTATCCATCTCTTCACAAAAGAATAGTAGAATTTACATCTAAACAGACAGTACATCAAAATTATTTTTATTAAAAAATATCATATTTAACTATTTGTTTAAATAAAAAATCACATTTATACCCGTTAAGTATCAATATGGAATACTATGTTGACATGGAATGGTCAACACCTTAACATAAAAATTAAGTTTAATATTATTTGTTTAACACATACCAAAAACAATAATAACAAAGCTATTTAACTATTTGTCTAAATAATGAAACATATTTAGAGCCTTTAAACAGCGATAGAACACCATATTGAAATGGAATGGTCGACATCTTAACACAAAAATTAAGTCTAGTATTATTTGCTTAACACATAGCAAGAACAATAACAACAAAGCTATTTAATTATCGGTCTAAATAATGAAACACATTTATAGCCGTTAAGTAGCGATGAAACACCATGTTGAAATGGAATGGTCGACACCTTAACATAAAAGTTAAGTCTAATATTATTTGTTTAACTCATACCAAGAACAATAACAACAAAGCTATTTAACTATCTATCTAAATAATGAAACACATTTATATCCGTTAAGCAGCGACGGAACACCATATTAAAATGGAATGGTCGATACCTTAACATAAAAATTAAGTCTAATATTATTTGTTTAACACATGCCAAGAACAATAACACCAAAGCTATTTAACGAAATAATGAAACACATATATAGCCGCTAAGCAGTGATGGAACACCATATTAAAATGGAATGGTCAACACCTTAACATAAAAATTAAGTCTAACATTATTTGTTTAACACTTACCAAGAACAATAACAACAAAGCTATTTAACTATTTGTCTAAATAATGAAACACATTTATAGCCGTTAAGCAGCGATGGAACACCATGTTGAAATGGAATCGTCGACACCTTAACATAAACATTAAGTCTAATATTATTTGTTTATTTCACAACAACAACAACCAAGTTTTGTCCCATTAGGCGAGGTTGACTATATAGATCAACTTGTCATAATGTTCTATTAAGGATAATGTTTCTACCCAAATCGTTAATATCAATATCTTTTCAATATCTTTTTTATTAATTTCTCTTATGCTTTTTCTAGGTCTTTCTCTCATTTTAATTGTTTGACTTCTCTCTATCCGATATACTTTCTTTACCATAGAATCTACAAATTTTATCTCTACATGTCCAAATCATCTAAGTCTATTTCTCACCATCTTCTTTACTATAGGTGTTACCCCAACACTCTCTCTAATATTTCATTTCTAATTTTACCACGTATAGTCTTACCACACATCCAATGCAACATCCTTATCTCTGCTACACTTAATTTATTAATTCTCACGTTGATTCTTAATCGCACAACATTTTATCTCGTATAACATTGCATGTCTTACCGCAGTCCAATAAAATTTTCCCTTCAACTTGAGCGATACCTTTGCGTCACATAGAATCCTTATAATCATCCTTCATTTCAGCCACCTGACTTGAATTCGATGATTTTACATCCCCTTATATTTCTCAGACTCTTTGTATTACGGACCCAAGATATTTAAATCGTGTGATTTGAGGATGATATGGTCTCCAATTTTCACCTCTAGGTTAGAAACACTACTTCTTTTGTTGAAATTACATTCCATATACTTCGTTTTACTTCTAATTAGGCAAAAACTACGTGTTATTAAAGATCGTCTCCAAGTATCCAACCTCATTTAAATCCTCATTTGACTCTCCAAGTAGGACTATATCATCTGCAAAAGTCACGCATCTCGCTGCTAGCTCTTGGACGTGGTCTGTGAGTGCATCTAAAATTAAGGTAAAAGGGTAGTGGCTTAGGGTTGAACCTTGATGCAAACATATTGTAATGGGGAAATCGCTTGTCTCTCCACCTTATGTCCACACACTAAGGATTTCCACAAATCCTTTCTTCTCTAAGGATTTTCATAAAATATCTCTAGGCACTATATCACACGCCTTCTCTAAGTCAATAAAAACTAAGTGCAAGTCTTGTTGGTTCATTTGATATTGCTCCATCACACATCATAGTAGATAGATCACTCTCATAGTCAACATTCCAAGCATAAAACTAAATTTATTCTCAGTGACTTAAGTCTCTTTTCTCAGTCTCCGTTCAGCCACTCTTTTCCATAACTTCGTGGTATGATTCATAAGTTTAATCCCCATATAATTTGCATAATTTTATATATCCCCCTTGTTCTTATAGATTGGACTAGAGTGCTTATTATCCATTCATCTGACATTTACTTTGACCTCAAAATTTCTTTAAAGATTTTGTTAAGCCGTTTTTACTTATAAAAAGGATAGATGTGTGACACCCATATGCTGGTAGGGGTGGCAAGAAGTTTCAAGGATTATTTGTGGTTTAGGGCAAGCTCATAGTGGTGAGAGGCCTTGTTTCAAATGTATTTTCGGTGTGGAGAGAGCAAGCTCATGTGAGGTGAGAAGCTCTGTAATTTTAGATGTTTTGCGTGTATCCAAAATATCTCCCATTGATCCTCAAGTTGAGGTACTTATATAGGCTTATGGGCCAGGTTTGTAGGGCTTCTTGGGAATTGTAATCACCCACCTAGTAATGATGTTGGACCGTTGAATCCCTATTTCCTATGGAGATATGGATTATTCCTTTTGACTAATTTTCTGCATTATCTCTAACTAATACATGTCATTTCCTACATTTCCCTATACTGGATGAGGGGGAGTGTTAAAGGGCGATGTCATACCCCTCGCAGGCGATAGCATTCGCTCGCCTTTTGTTAGAGATAGGCTTGCCTTGCCCCTTGTGGGCCCTTTGCAAATAAATCACTACACAGTCCCTTAAGAACAATCACTTTTATAAAGGACAGAGTGCTGAATGGATTTATACGATAAGGAATACTATCTGAGGAGACTCTAAGCCAAGTACCTCAGACGATGCTTTAGGATGAACCTATCTGGTGAGACCTTAAGTCCCTCAGGCGAGGTTTTAAGTTGAATCTGTCTGATGAGACCCTAAGTCCCTTAGACAAGGCATTTTAAGGATCATGTCTAATTAGACTCTAAGTCCCTTAGGCGAGGCATTTGGAGTCGAGTCTCTCGGGAAAGACTTCGCTCAAATCCCTCATGAGAGACTCTAGAATGAATTTCTCGGGAAAGACTTCCTTCGAGTCCCTAAGGCGAGACTTTAGGTTGAATGTATCTAGTGAGACTCGAAGTTCCCTAGGCGAGATTTTAAGTTGAGCCTGTTTGATGAGACCCTAATTCCCTTAGGCGAGGCATAGTAAGACTTCGGTAGAATCCCTCAAACGATACTTTAGGCTTAGTCTCTCGGGGTGGACTTCAATAGAGTTATTTGAGGCAAGACTTTAGGCTGAATTTGTCTGGTGAAACCCTAAGTCCCCCGGGTGGGGTTTTAATTTGAGCCTATATGTTAAGTGTAACACCCTAAAACTCCAACTCATAAATTAAAGAATAAAATACAGATTTTAAGATGCTACTCAAACATGACATACATATTTTCCAAATAATTTCAAAACTTGTAGCGGAACTCAAAATAATTAACATAAACTTCAATTATCTCCACAAATTGAAATACTTAATTAAAGTAACATAATCCAACAATTAACTCAAAACAAATAAAATACGTCATTCCCGATGTTACAAATTAGAGCATTAAACCAACTAAATACCGATAAAACGATAAAATAAACAAAGAAAAGCTTCAAGACCATCTTTCAACTCACAACACCATTTACTCCTCTTGAGTATCTGTTCAACCACACATAGAGTAACACCAAACAAACAAGAAAAAGGTGAGAATATGCTCAAATATATTAATGGTACAAAACATAACAAGGGTGGCATATCCAATACAATCATCTTTCACACACTTTATTCGCAACAATAAAATAATCACAATTCATTTATGTATGCAATGTGACCAACGATCTTGACTCAATGCATGTGGTACCAATTTGGACATCATAGGTTTTTTTACTAATCTCGTCCACTCAACAATGGTTCCTCATTCGAACCGGGTCCCCACTTCTGAACCCTGAACGATCACATGTCCCTACTTCTGAACTCATGAATCGCCTCTTGTAACACACCGACAGAATATGATGCATGACATACAACTAATGCAACAACAATAATTATGGTTCCACTTCTAACCATAACAACATGCAATATAAAATTCACAGTAGTCCCCACTTCTGAACTACACACTTCAACACAAACGATTATAATCACCTTCACAACATGCAATCATGATCACCAATTCACAACTCAACATAACAATCAATTATACAATTCAACAATACTCATCCATAAAAACCACAATAAAATCATTACATTCATATCTTCATGTACATATTTAACCTCTTGGAATGATATTATAAGGTAGTATATGTGTTAGCTTTCCAACGCTTCAAACCGTGCCTCAAACGGAGTCACTAAAATCAAGTTATGGTGAAAACAACAGGGGGACCAATAGATTGTTGTTAGTGCACCAATCGATTGGTTTCAGGCAAACCAATAAATTATTGTGGGTGGACTAATCGATTGGTCTGAGATTGCTATCAAATATTCTTTTTGCTCAGTTTGGTGAAGCAATAGATTGTTCCAAGGGAACCAATTGATTGGTTTCTATAATTTTTCCAAAAATCCCACTTTTAACAATATAAACCCTACCATCATATTTTAACATGGATAAAAAATTTATAGAATTAATTTATCATCAAAACAGGATTGTATGACAAAATTTACACATCACCATTTTCTCATCAATTCATTCACAACTCAACAACACATTCATCAGATTAACACAATGATATGAACACCAACAATCCAAATTTTACATATGATGGTACAAGTATTTCAACACTAAGAATCAAACATTAATTCATGTTTATCACAACAATTCGAGACAGGTTTTATACAAACTTTCTCCAAAAAACACAAACTCAAAAATGGAGAAAAAGAGGAAAAAAACCTAGAGGAAGGTGAGGATCCCTCTCTACCCTTCATGAAATTGACACCTATATTAGAGTAACCTCCCCTTAACCGAATTTCCAACAATTACTCAAGCTAGAACTATGGTGATCTTCTTTCCCAAACCCTTGTTCTTCCTTTTCTCACATTGCCTCATACCTCTTTTTCTCAATGCAAATTCTATGTTTTAGTAAACTCCCTCAACCCTCACACTTTTCTTTTTAAAATAAAACTTAATTCCTCTATTTTGGGTATTTCACTTTTACCCTTCCCATATTTAATTTCCCTTATTTTTCTAAAAACTCTAATTTCCACCCAAATATCACTATTTAGATTATTTTACTTATTATTCTATATTTCTACTCATTTTAAAATTAATTAAAAATTCTAATTAATTTTTACCACTCTTCCTAACTCCCACCAACATACCCACTACTGCCACATACCATACATATTCACCAAATAATAATAAAAACCATATTAAAACACTCAAATACTAAAATAAAATGTAGCTAAATTCAATTAAATAATTTAATTGAATTCGGGGTGTTACAACTCTTACCCACTTATAGAATTTTCGCCCTCGAAAATTACCTGAACAAAAAAACTCAGGATAATTCTCTTTCACCCGGCTCACCATCTCCCACGTCATGCTTCCTTCCACATGTCCTCCCTGTCGTACCTCAAAAAATACGATCCTCGCGATGGACGCGGAAAAAACTGTTCGAAACAGAGTCGCCACCGAACTTTATTCATTCCAAGGAAGGAATAGGAAAATATCGATAAAACCTTTAAAGGATAAGAAAATGGTCATCGCAACCAAATTCTAGGTTCGGGAGTCGATTACGCAAAGGGAAGGTGTTAGCACCCTCTACGTCCGTTGTACTCAATGGGAACCTCTTGATTCGATTCGAGAGAAAAGTTAGCTAAGGTTTGTTTGTTTTCTTCTAAGGTAAAAGGATTTTGTTTTCTAGGGGAAAATGGGTGGTTTTTTATTAGGGTGCTCGCCAAGGATTGAGACCCTTGTGCCTACGTATTCTCTCGTGCAATGGGAAAGTTAGAGCATTCGTAGTTCGTGGGACTACGGTTGGTTGGGGTTTTTTAAACGAACGAGTGTTTAATTCGCACTCTAACTGCTAAACGTTGGCTTGTCTGCTCGCTAGGGGAGGTTGAAGCACGAGTTTATATGCGCGGAAGAATGGACTAAACAATGTTCTTTATGAAAAGTTGTTTGAATAAGGATTAAGTGCGTTAAAGATTTAATTGAGAAAAGAGGATTTGATTTGTATGTGTTTTTAGGGTTTTGGTTGCATGGGAAGTGTTTGGTTTGTTAAGTATTTTAGAGGAAGAATGGCGATTATTCGATAAACGAGACGTCAGCCTCGCAACCAATTAATCGGGGCATTATTGAGATGCTAGGTCTCAACGACACCTTTTTCATTCTATTAATTATGAAATTGTGTTTGTTGGATAATAGGCTTCTTTGTCCACGTAATTAGGGCAAGTGTTTTAGGAACGAAAGATCGAAACGAACACAACCCAAAGCGTGTGCCTCAATAGCATTCATTCAAGGGCCCAAGAAGTACTAGACCTCAAGAGTCCACTACTTTCGTAATTTAATTAGGAAAAGGATATGAATTTGATTAGAATATCTTAATTTGACGTACCTAATCGGATTAGGGTTTGAATGAATTAAAAGTTTTAAGGAGGATTAAGTGTTTTAAAAGGATTACGTATTTTAAGTGTTTTAGAAATGGAAGACGAAACGAACACAACCCAAGGCGTGCGCCTCAAGAGCGTTTGTTCAAGGACCCAAGGAGTGCTAGACTCCAAAAGCCCACTACTTCCATAATTAATTAAGAAAATAGTTTAGAAATATTAACCTAAATATTTTATGATTTGATTTAAGAAAATATTTGGAGATTAAGTAAAATGGGTAATAATTTAAATTGACTTGAGGAAATTATTAGGAATTTAATTAGATTGAGAATTTTAATTTGAGAAAAGCTTGTACTTTTAAGTGTTAAGTGTTTTTTATTAAGATTAAATACTTTAAGTATTTTAAAGTAGATTATGATTTTAATTTTAGTTAAGAGAATATTTGTAAAAGAATAAGTAGTTGTTTTAAAAATTGAATTATGATTTTTAAGTTAAGAAAGTGTTTTAATTGGACTAAGTGTTTCGGCGTTTCGATAGTTTTAGTGTGAATTAATTGTTCTTTAGAAACGAAAGACGAAACGATCACAACCCAAGGCGTGTACCCTAAGAGCGATCGTTCAAGAATCCAAGAAGTGCTAGACCTCAAGAATTCACTAGTTTCGTAATTAATTAAGAAAAAAAGTTTGATTAATCGTATTTCTGAAAATAGTAATCATGTTTTGAAAATGTACTTTGAAATGGTCCAAGATTTTTGTTTAGAAAATTACTTTGGATTGGAAGTGGGCCAAAGTTTTTAATTTATGATGGAAGCGAAGCCCATGATCCTTGGGCCCTTTGAGCTCGGGTCATGAGGGACCCGGTTCGCTCACTTGGTTTGTGATGGAACACACCAACCCTAGCCGCTTATGCAATTCTCGGCCAACCATCACAATAGGATTGTTATTGACACGTATACTGGTGGTAGCAGCCATGAGACAATGCGTATTCAGATTTTGGAAATAAGCAACTTTAATTATTTACTTTAAAACATAGAAAAAAAACTAGAACTGAGACTCTTGAAAAACCAAAATAAAATGAATATCAGAGTTTAGCTTTCACGTTTCTCAGCCATCGCCAAGTGTGGGTCTCATACTCGGTTCTTCTTCTTCTCCCAGAGGAAAAAATGACGAACCTTCATCATACATCATAGACCTCGCAATCCATCCATCATCAAATCGAATGATAAACACAGAATCACACATCCAAACCTTATTTTCCAAATCGTTTCTATGATTCTCAAACAAAACTTAAGCCCCAAAAATTAAACTCCAAATCTCGCATATTAACAGATGCTCGAGCGTGTCTGAAGGAAAAGCACAATGAGTTTTCAAACAATTCTCAAAATATTCAATCGCATGAGTCCAAGATTCAAGAAGATACAACACGTTCATCAATCCAGTTCAAGAACAAGCATGTGAATCATTCAATGTTTCAACCAATCAAACTAGAAAATAGAGAATATGCTGCGAAGAATTACCTGTCGGAGCCCCTCCGACGAGTCTTCAGATCAGGTGCGTGAAAGATGAAAATTATGCTTTGCCTTTTCCTCTGTTCCTTCCTTCGTTTTCCAAATTTTGTTGTGTTGATAACAAGTACTGAGGTTTGAGCTCAAGGTACACTCAGATTCTAATGATGAATCTAAGGACCTTTTGTTACAAGAGCTTTTTAATGAGGTTTTGTGGTGAAATTTTCGCAGAGTTTAACTAGGTTTTTTTTATCGTTTTTTCTCCCCCTCTTTGATGATGAATAGTGGTGTTTATTTATAGGCTCAGAAATTAGGGTTTTGAATGGGATGTCAATGAGAAATCCGTTGGTGAGTGGTGGTGAGGAATTGCTTGGGTGGAACATGTCTTTGTACGACCCTGCAGAACATGTCCTTGTACTATCTCTTGAAGAATTCATTTTGTCTGTAGTGAGCTTCTAGAATAGATGATTTTTGGCTGATTTTTCACTGCTGTAAAGTTGTTTTTACTACTGCTGTTGAAAAAACATTGAGTGCTTGTTGAATTTTCTGATGAATATTTCTCTTTTTTCTTGAAATCTTTGTTTATACCATGATATAATGTGTCTTATTATACTGACAGGTGTGGGGTTTGCGTTTTTTGGCCAACAGGATGAAGAAATACTTGAATGCCGACAACGTAATGGATGGCCAGAACCAGCACCAGATGGGTCTCTTTGTTCGATGCAAACGACGAATGTCAAGAGGAATCAGATTCACGTGCCTGCTTCGAAGAACCAGTTACATGCTGTTTATGGTCAGTACTTTTCTCACCAACTCATTCATATGCTGCTAGATTCTGGCTATTCGTGATACGTTGATTTTGTTTCTTTCACATCTATGCCTTGAAACTGTATCAATTCCTATCTTGTTATGTCATTGATTTGTGACCCGGCTTAACATCACTTATCACGGTTTGCACTTGCATCAAACATGAAGTTGCTTTGTATTCTTTGTTGGTTCACACATTTTGCTGATGATGCATTGCGTTTCCTTCTTGCTGCCAAATATGAACGGCTTTAAAGTTCTCATGTTGTCCATTAAATTCCAAATTTGTGACTTCATGGTAAGGACTGACTTGTTGATATCGTGTGACTGCCTTTTAAGCTTCAATCTTCTCATGTCTGCTTTTGATACATGTTTAAAAATGCTCTCCAATTGGTGCTTTGGGTGCTATTTACTTTCATAATGTATTAATCATTACCTTACTTGTTCTCCATGTGTTTCGACTTTGTTTTTTACATTATTTCTAATGGCATATTCATCTTTGTTTCATGTATTTTTGGTGCAACATGCTTGGCACAATATGTGAATTTGATGGAAGCTTGGAGGAGTGGATTGACCTAAGGACAGTTTGGAGAACTTGACAAAAGGTTCACGGCTTTGGTTTGAAGATATTTAGGCAATGCTTTTGGCTTAATGTTGAAGACTTAGTGGTGAGAAGCATTAGCATGGAGGTCCGTAGAAGTATACTGCTATAGCATTTATGAAGTTGACCACTTGGGGGTACTATTTGAGATTTGAAACTATGATACTAATGATTCAAAAAAATGGACGGTTATTTAGAATGTGGAGCTTCTGGTTCATGGTTTAATGGCTCTCTTGTTTTGTAAAAACTTAGACAGCATTGCCCAATTTATTCTTGATTCCAAATGTAATTCAAACACGACATCAATGACTAGGTCTGTTTTGTTTTGTACTTCTTGTCCATATTGAACCATGTTTGTCTGGTAACTGCATATGGCTTTAACCAAAATATTCCCATGGTTTTTAATACCTCTTAAATATTACTTGATAACAAGAAGTTTTTCATGGTTTGGCTCCAAAGTAATACAAATCCAATAGCCTTTGAAACTTATTTGGGTCATGTCTTGGAAACTTATTAACATGGTTCAAAAATAATGCATTCACGCATGGCTTGAAATTTCCTTGCAATAATGGCTCTTAACTTTACAACTTTCAAAAGCTTGCAAATGAATTGGCATGACTTGCAGATGTTTTAAAACCATCCACCAATTTTGAACCAATTCAAACTTGGGTTAAAAGCGCACACGACCTAAATACGAATAGTCATTTCGTAGTTTGTTTAACCATACAGCCTCAGTGTCACACTTGGAATATGGTTAAAAATCTTCATGATCATAACTTAAAACTTCATGCAATCTTAAGTCTGTCTTTGAGGAAATAGATTCTAATAATTGCATTTGATTAGCGGAAACCAGCTTGAAACCAATTGACCGTGCCTTGACTGATTAATCCTAAAATTGGTGCCCAATTCTCCTTATCTCTTCTTGAAATCATAGCAAACCCAACACAAGCTAGTAAACATTTCAAACACATACCAAACCCTTATGACCTGAGTCTTAGAAGGTGATTGACCAGAAGTCAAGTAATCTTGCGGTAGGTAGGATAAATTTAGGGTATGACAGATGCCCCTATCTAATTGTCTTGAACTCGAGAGAATGAACTGCTGTATAGCGTTTATTTTTAGGGTAGAAGGCAATTAGATATAAGAAGACCCCAAAATTTGTCTTAAAAGGTAATGTATTATGGAGTAAGAACTGGTAGAATGAGGTAACAGGGTCCAAAATGAACAGAATAACTTGAGATTCTCTGGGTGGTCGAAGTAGTCCCTTATCCACTAAGGTTCTTCAATGATACCAAAGTTGCATCCTTGAAAAGGCAGAGGATTCTCTGGGTCGTCGAGGCAGTCCGTTATCCATTAAGGTTCCTCGATGATACCAAAGCAGTATCTCTGAAGGCAGACGATTCTCTGGGTCGTCGAAGCAGTCCCTTATCCATTAAGGTTCTCCGATGATACCAAAGCAGTATCTCTGAAGGCAGAAGATTCTCTGGGTCGTCGAGGCAGTCCCTTATCCATTAAGGTTCTCCGATGATACCAAAGCAGTATTTCTGAAGGCAGAAGATTCTCTGGGTCGTCGAAGCAGTCCCTTATCCATTAAGGTTCCTCGATGATACCAAAGCAGTATCTCTGAAGTAAATTTGTTGGGGGAATAGTTGAGCAAGATTCCTGTCAGAGGAGATGCACTGGCTCTGTAGGGGAAAGCTCACAAGAAACTTTCTAGAATATCCTCTGCTTGGGGAGTAATAACAACAGCTGTTGGGGATTGTCATTGTCAATTGTATGGTTGAAGAATGACTTGCTGGGGAATAGAAATCCAAGAGCACGTGCGGGGTATCAATTTCTCTTCAGAGGAATACTGCTGATTTTGAAAAAGGACTATTTGAGATACTCGTGATGAATCATAGATCCTGATCATGCTATGTATGGTATGATGTTCCACTCGGGATGAAAATGCATATAGATGCATGTATGAATGCAACTTTTGGGAATTTTAAGTGCATATGGAATGTGCATGAATTTGTTTATTTTTTGATGAAGTTGTCTGTTTCAGTGGGAATGCTATATATATGTATGCCAATGATTGATATGCGATGTATGTGGGAATGTAATTGGGTAATTGAATTTTTGGTTAGGCTTTATTTCTGGTTTTCAATGGAAGATTTTTTAGGATTTGATGAAGCAAGATGAAAGGACTCATTGGGTGTATTGGCATATCAACTCGGGGGTTGAGAAAAACAAATACATTATCGAATCAGGGGTCGAGAACAAATCAAAACAAGAAATCAACTCGGGGGTTGAAGAAATAAATACACCATCAACTCGGAGGTTGACAAAAGGTAAAGCCAACAATATCGACTCGGGGGTCGAGAAAATAAAGACAATATCGACTCGGGGGTCAAGAAAATAAAGACAATATCGATTCAAGGGTCGAGAAAATAAAGGTAATATCGACTCGGGGGTCGAGGAAATAAAGACAATATCGACTCAGGGGTCGAGAAAATAAAGGCAAGGTAATCTATCAACTCTGGGGTTGAAGGAAATAACAAAATATCAACTCGGGGGTTGAAGGTAAAAGCAAATATCTACTTGGGGGTCGAAGGCAGAGATAAAGGCAATATCGACTCGGGGGTTGAGGAAATAAAGACAATATCGACTCAGGGGTCGAAGAAGATAAAGGTAACAATGACTCGGGGGTCAGTACAAGCAATAAGATGTCAACTCGGGGGTTGAAGATGTAATAATGATATCGACTCGGGGGTCGAGAAACTAAGGCAATATCGACTCGGGGGTCGAGAAAATAAAGACAAAATATCATCAACTCGGGGGTTGAAAGAAAGGTAAACATCGACTCGGGGGACGAAGAAAATAAAGACAACATTAACTCAGGGGTCAAGAACAAATCAATATATATCAACGTGGGGGTTGAGGAAGGAAATAGGTTATTTCATGTATGCATATGGTGCATGTTAACTGTATGTGATGCATATGCGAATGCGAGCAGGGGATTGGTTTTATGAAGGTGTCAACAGGGTGGACTTTTGGTGGTTGCCAAGCAAGGTGAACTTTAGGAGGTGATGCCAGCAGGGTGGAATTTTGGTAGTTGCCAAGCAAGGTTGGACTTTGATTTGATGGAAAGATTTAATTTCCCGACACTCGGAAATGGAAGATATTATGATCAGTAAGCCAATATGATTCTCTTGTTGCCCCAAGTCTGATCCTTTGCAGAAATTGTGTGCTTGGTTCATGAGAGAACCTCACTTCTAGCTGATATGCCATAAATGATTGTATGAGCGCAACGACGTAACCAATGCATGTTGATTGTATGAGCGTAGCGACTTATCCAATGCATTCTGATTGTGCATTTGCTCTGCCCCAAGGCTTTTAATACTTGTTGAATTCAAGGGTCGCTTAGTGCATGACATGGCCAACTTGACCAACTTGATTGTATGAAGGGAATCTGCTCCTGTATGGAGGGTATTGAGATGATCTCCCCCACTGTTGGCTTTTTGAAAGACTTGCCTCATATTGACTAAGTATTGCTTTGAAGGACTTGCCCCAGACTCACAAGGTTATGAGATAGTCTCGATTCGCGTTAGTGCCAACGAATGCTCAAGTTTTTCTCTAATCACTCTTGGTTGGAATTTCCATAATGTCAAGTGCTATTTTGTAGTTAAAATTAGTCATTCAGAAATGGTAATTTTAATGCGACATTCATGCAAGTTTTGAAAAAATCATTTATTGGAATGATGAGAAAGTATGTGCAGTGCTGAGTTATCTGGTGTGAGAGATATAACAAGAATATGATACCAATTCAAAAGAATAGCAAATTCGTAGGAGTCCGTTTACGCAACCTTGCTATAGTATGCTTTCAGAGTAAACCCCGCCTCAATTAGGTCTTTTGAGGGTTGTAACGTGGTCTGGTTCACGGTTATAGAAATAAAGGATATAAGGCTCAAAGTTATATTTGTACCCACCTCTTCTTCGTGATGGTCTCTAGTCCTACGTTCAGTTAAATCGACACACGTACTTAGATTTTGACGGTGTAAGAATGAAAATGAAGGTTCAAGATTCGCTTGAAATGGCAATCATCTTATTTTGTTTTTGATGGACGTCAGTGACCTTTTGATTTTTGATATGGCGGTCACTGAAACTTATTTTGCTTCGCATGAGGATTTAAGGACCTTTTTTGTTTTTTTTATAATTATTTTTGATCCCTAATTTTTCATGGACTGATTTTATTCTACAAGTCCATCTGGATTGCCCTAATTTTTGCCTAAGTCTCCTTTTTGAGGTGTTTGACCTAGCGGGCTCTCTTTTTTTTTTAGAGTAAGGCTTGTGACTGCCAAGTCAGTAGTCATTGAAGAACAACCATCATAACTTCTGGATTTTGCATGATTTCTTCGTCACCTCAAGACGTGTACAAAGAATACGGAGTCAGATTAACTGAACACTATCCTGCCCCGAGTTGAGTGTAAGGGTTTGAATATCCAAAGGAAACTTCTACTTCTCGGCTCAAAGTGGTTAACTAGGGATTAACTCCTTATCTCTCCAGTGTTTGGGGGTTTGAAACAATGCCTGTACATCATTAGCAGGATTTTATCTGAAAGCACACCATTAGCAATTATGGGTATTTCATTTTCGTCATCCTCCCTCCAATCTTTGCTAAACACAATTTAGTTAAGAAAGTGAATGAGAGGTATATAGGTGAATATTTTTTGTTTTTTGATATAAGTGAAGAAAATGTGAGCGAATGCGGCGTGATTAGTTCAAAAAATGCATGATCACTTCATTAATATTACCATTAATAAACAATAATGTCTAAAAGCAAATAGCACATAACAAAAAAGAAACTACAAATGCATAGAAACGACATGATCTAAAAAATTGCCAACATTGGAGACTGGGCTTTTCTTTCTTGACCCACTGTTGGACTAGCATTCTTGTTCATCGAGACCACTATGATAGCCTTCTTCACACCTACTCTCAGCAACTTCTTCCATAACATGGGCGGATGGACCCACCTGATCAAGTGAAGGACTGACGTTGATTTGAAGACCTCGGGGCGTAAATGAGATTAGCTCGGACTCAATCAGGTCTTGGATCTTGTTTTTGAGCTGTTTGCAATTCTCAGTTGAATGCCCCATGGCGCCAACATGGTATCCACATCGTGCATTGGCGTCGAAGCCTGGTGGGTATGGAGGAATAACAGGATCCAAGCCCTTTGGCACTATTAGCCCGCTACTAATCAAACGTGGCAATATATGACTGAATGGCACTGGCAAATGATCAAAATGCCTTTTTGGTCTTTGATTATAATAGCGTCGGGGTTGCAAAGAATTCTGCTGTGTAATTCGTTGTTGATGAAGGGGACCTCTATTGACAGGAGTATATTGACCATGTGGAGAGAATGGAATCGCACAGGGAGGCCCATGGGATTGCTGACTTTGAACATTTGAGATGCTTGGGTATTGCGGATAAGGTACCGAAGATGGAGCTTGTAAAGTGTCCCAGATTGCATTGATTTCATCCTCTTCTTCCTCTTGAGAACTGACAACAGATTCAGTCTCACTAGCCTGGATGCTCGAGGCGTCTTGGATCTTTCCACTCTTGAGATGACTCTCAATGCGTTCTCCTACCAAAACCAAGTCAGAGAAGTTTGATGTCCCATTGCCCATCATCTTTTCCAGGTATGGGCTTTGTAAAGAATCTATGAACATGTCAACCAATTCTCTATCTAAAAGTGGTGGTTGAACGCGAGCAGCTACCTCTCTCCATCTCTGAGTATACCCCCTGAAGGATTCGTTCTCCTCTTGAGATAAGCCTTGCAACTGTATGCGGTTGGGAGCCATGTCAAGATTGTATTGGTATTGTTTCACAAAGGCGTTGGCTAAGTCCAACCACGACTGGATATGGCTACTCTGTAGCTGCATGTACCAACTCAACGATGCTCCACTCAGACTGTCTTGGAAACAGTGGATCATAAGTTTATCATTGAGAGCATTGGAGGTCATCTTTCTACAAAACGTCACCAAATGCTGCTTTGGACAACTATCTCCTTTGTATTTCTCAAATTTTGGCAACTTGAACTTTGGAGGTAATACAAGTCCGGGTACCAAACACATGTTCAAAGCATTCAAGATCAAAAGCATCACGCCCCTTTATGGTTTCGAGCTTCTCTTCCAACACATGACATCTTTCGGCAAACTCAACATCTTGAGGTCATTCAGTATTCACCACCAGGCTTGTCCCTCGGGAATTCAGCGCGGTGAATGCAAAGCTATGGTATTCAACTGCATCATGAGATGAGGCATGTTCATCTTGAATAGTGTGACATTCTTGTATAACCTGGTTCCCAACAGGAATCCGCACAGGCTGAAATTGGGCAAGATTATTCACTTGAGGCAGAATGACGTTCTCAGTGACTGTAGGCCTTCGAGTGTTGTCCCCTTTCCTTGCCATAGCTTCCACAAGTTGTTCTAGCTGGTTCTTCATTAAGTCAACATCTGCTCTTGACGCAAACTAGTTCTGCTCTTTTGAGTCCATGATTCTTTCAAAAGTGGCTTCAATTCCGATACGGGTGTCGGGAAATCAACTGCGGGTTATGGACAAAGGATGGTTGAGTTTGTTTTGGTTTTGGAAAACGATATGCAATGCTGATGAATGCAAATGCAATGGTATGCCAATGAATGCAATGCTGGTAGATTCAGGACCCAGGATAACACGAGCATTTGCAAAACACCCTAATAGGCAGGTTTCATAAGGGAAGTTCTAGATTCTTTACCTATAAACCCACTCACAGGATAGCTCATACGTTGATGGATAAGGTTCCCAGGATTACGGACATTAATCGCATCAACACCACACAACAGGCTAGCTGCATTGTGACGGGGATACAAAAAAGGTCTATCCTGAGTGTAGTCTTCATGCTAGGCCCACGAGAAGTGGGTCCTCGGAGACTGACACTAACGACCGCCAAGATGGAAACTGGTGCTAAGAGTGGTTCCCTGAGTCACAGACCCTTCATGAATCAAGTCGTGCGGCAGGCTAGCTGCGTTACAACAAGATCTACGAAAAGGTCTACTCTAGGGGAAGCTTTCATGCTAGGCACACAAGGAGCGAGTCCTTGGGGACTAACACTAATTACTTCCAGAATCTAAACTACGTGTTCTCTCTTCTTTTTCCAAAGCTCAGGTGTAGAGCTTTACTTGTGATGTTATCCCAGGCTCCAACAGACAAATATGATAATAAGCACATATTAATAAAAGAAAAAGCAATAAAAGGAAAATAAATAAGCAATAGGAGAAAACAAACAAGAAGAAACCAATCAAGAGAAGATAACTCTCGCGAATCGAATCAAGTTAGGCTTGACTCTCTCTAGCATAGGGCAATGCAATATCCCCAGCAGAGTCGCCATCTGTCGTACCTCGAAAAATACGATCCTTGCGATGGACGCGGAAAAACCTGTTCGAAACAGAGTTGCCACCGAACTTTATTCATTCCAAGGAAGGAATAGGAAAATATCGATAAAACCTTTAAAGGATAAGAAAATGGTCATCGCAACCAAATTCTAGGTTCGAGAGTCGATTACGCAAAGGGAAGGTGTTAGCACCCTCTACGTCCGTTGTACTCAACGGGAACCTCTTGATTCGATTCGAGAGAACAGTTAGCTAAGGTTTGTTTGTTTTCTTCTAAGGTAAAAGGATTATGTTTTCTGGGGGAAAATGGGTGGTTTTTTATTAGGGTGCTCGCCAAGGATTGAGACCCTTGTGCCTACGTATTCCCTCGTGCAATGGGAAAGTCAGAGCATTCGTAGTTCGTGGGACTACGGTTGGTTGGAGTTTTTTAAACGAACGAGTGTTTAATTCGCACTCTAACTGCTAAACGTTGGCTTGTCTGCTCGCTAGGGGAGGCTGAAGCACGAGTTTATATGCGCGGAAGAATGGACTAAACAATGTTCTTTATGAATAGTTGTTTGAATAAGGATTAAGTGCGTTAAAGATTTGATTGAGAAAAGAGGATTTGATTTGTATGTGTTTTTAGGGTTTTGGTTGCATGGGAAGTGTTTGGTTTGTTAAGTATTTTAGAGGAAGAATGACGATTATTCGATAAACGAGACGTCGGCCTCGCAACCAATTAATTGGGGCATTACTGAGATGCTAGGTCTCAACGACACCTTTTTCATTCTATTCATTATGAAATTGTGTTTGTTGGACAATAGGCTTCTTTGTCCACGTAATTAGGGCAAGTGTTTTAGGAACGAAAGATCGAAACGAACACAACCCAAAGCGTGCGCCTCAAGAGCATTCATTCAAGGGCCCAAGAAGTGCTAGACCTCAAGAGTCCACTACTTTCGTAATTTAATTAGGAAAAGGATATGAATTTGATTAGAATATCTTAATTTGACGTACCTAATCGGATTAGGGTTTGAATGAATTAAAAGTTTTAAGGAGGATTAAGTGTTTTAAAAGGATTACGTATTTTAAGTGTTTTAGAAATGGAAGACGAAACGAACACAACCCAAGGCGTGCGCCTCAAGAGCGTTTGTTCAAGGACCCAAGGAGTGCTAGACTCCAAAAGCCCACTACTTCCATAATTAATTAAGAAAATAGTTTAGAAATATTAACCTAAATATTTTATGATTTGATTTAAGAAAATATTTGGAGATTAAGTAAAATGGGTTATAATTTAAATTGACTTGAGGAAATTATTAGGAATTTAATTAGATTGAGAATTTTAATTTGAGAAAAGCTTGTACTTTTAAGTGTTAAGTGTTTTTGATTAAGATTAAATATTGTAAGTATTTTAAAGTAGATTATGATTTTAATTTTAGTTTAGAGAATATTTGTAAAAGATTAAGTAGTTGTTTTAAAAATTGAATTATGATTTTTAAGTTAAGAAAGTGTTTTAATTGGACTAAGTGTTTCGGCGTTTCGATAGTTTTAGTGTGAATTAATTGTTCTTTAGAAACGAAAGACAAAACGATCACAAGCCAAGGCGTGCGCCCTAAGAGCGATCGTTCAAGAACCCAAGAAGTGCTAGACCTCAAGAATTCACTACTTTCGTAATTAATTAAGAAAAAAAGTTTGATTAATCGTATTTCTGAAAATAGTAATCATGTTTTGAAAATGTACTTTGAAATGGTCCAAGATTTTTGTTTAGAAAATTACTTTGGATTGGAAGTGGGCCAAAGTTTTTAATTTATGATGGAAGCGAAGCCCATGATCCTTGGGCCCTTTGAGCTCGGGTCATGAGGGACCCGGTTCGCTCACTTGGTTTGTGATGGAACACAGTAACCCTAGCCGCTTATGCAATTCTCGGTCAACCATCACAATAGGATTGTTATTGACACGTATACTGGTGGTAGCAGCCATGAGACAATGCGTATTCAGATTTTGGAAATAAGCAACTTTAATTATTTACTGTCGTACCCCAAATTTTGACCACCCGTCTATTCTTTTTTTGCTTTTTGTATTGAGGGGTTTATTTATTTTAATAGCAGGGGTAGAATAAATTATGATGGCGTTATGAGTTAAATAGGGTTAGATTACTGTTATCTTTATATATAGGGATTAATTAGGGTCCTATTAATTTTTAATCGAATTATACTAGGGTCATAGTGAGGTTATTAGAGGATTAATGTTAATATTAATATTATTATTAATATTAATATTATCATTGAATTATTATTAAAATACCCGCTAATGTTGTTTTATTTTGAATAAATAAAATGGTACAGTTGGTAGCAAGGGGAGTATAGGGAGTTACAAGACGGAGGGGTTGTGAGTTCAAATCCCACTTTTTTCATTTTTAATGGTGTATTTGTTTTATCTTTACTACTAACTCTCTTTTATTTTTATTTTTAATAAAAAATCACAAAAATATCATTTTTTAATATTTATTTTTTTAATTTTCGTATTTGTATTTAATGCAATTTTAAAAATATGATTTTTTCATTAAAATCAATATTTCATGGAAAAAATCTCAAAAAATCATAAAAATAAAAATAAAAATCAATCAAATCTTTTTTTCTCATTATCATTATTAGGATATTTCTTTTATTTAAAATATTAATTTTTTTATTTAAATTCACCAAGCCATGAATTCATCCAGATTCATTTGCTTGGGCTCCAAGAAATAGAGGAAAATCAGGTCAGATTAAAACCTTCCTAAACTGAAAAATTTTATTCAATGTCGACATAATTTTTCATCTATAAATAGACTCTATTTTTCACATTTTAACTCACCCACAAATTCACAATAATCAGTATAAAAAGGTTGTTGTTCTTCACATTGAAGGACAACAAGACTAAAAGGGGGGAACATGAATTAGGAGAGGAAATAGAGAGAACTTTATAGAGGAGTTTTACACAGAAAATCACACAAATCACACATAGTCTCAATTGCCGTACTTTTTTTAAAATTTTTGTTTTTAACTAACACTACAGATCTTTACTGATTAATCTTAATTCATCCAACACCATTTTTTAAAATCTACCTTATTATCTTGAAACAGTTTTTTAAAAATAATATAATTTTTCAGAACTAACGAATCCTTACTATCAAACACGATACACCCTTTGTACATAAGCTGGTTTTGAAATAATTTTGCTTTCAAATTTATTTATTTGAATATATTCTAATTAATTTGACCCTGAAACAAGATCTTATTGAATCGATTTCAATTTTATTTGTTATAGTAGTATCTTGTGAATTGCATTTTGTTTGAAACTATTGGCTACTGTTTGTGTTTTACTTTTTTTTGACTTTATACTTGTTTGCAGCAACTTGTTTCAGAAAAGATCTAATAGTAAGGGAAGAAGCATGTCGAATTGGTTTACTTTTTGGTGAAGCACTTCATTGCCGGCAACGCGGACACCTTCCCTTGTACGCTCCCTCTCTTTCTGTTTTAATGTTTGTACTCTATTGAAAATTTTGCTTGCTATTGTTTTAAATATATCCTGAATACAGAAAACTTATGCATGTGAATTAGAATATTTGGCTCTTAAAAAAATTGCTTATTCATTTATATATATTTTCCCACATATTTGTTTATTTTAGATTTTTGGATAGACATGCAACCTAAGATGATCGGACTATTTCAAGTCCTTTCAATTTCTTATCCTTACCATTTATTAGATTTTTAAATTAAATACTCAAAAGAAATTAATGTGAAATAAAACAACTTAATTAACATTTCTTTTATGTGTAAAATAATAATTAAGCTGAGTGAAAAGATGTAACTGGACGTAGGTACTTCACATGTCTAATTTTAGAGAAGTAGCTAGGATCTACAATTCTGATTATTATAAATCTCATTTTCAAAATACCCAAAATAATAATAATAATCAAACAATAAAAAGCAAAAGTATGTATAAGTATATAATTAGTTAGACCTAATTAAATTGATCTCATGAATAATTTTGGAATAATTTATTGGGGGTGAAAATAGGGTTTGAAATAGTCTAATTAACATTTAGGATTAAAGGTTTTGATATAATATTAACATATGTTTATAATAAATTAGGGTTATAATTTAATTAAATTATGATAATATTTAAGGATTAATTTAACAAATGGAAAATAAAGAGTAATTAGATAATCACCTAAATAATTATGGTAATCATTGACTTAAAATATAAAAGGGGATTAAAAATTTGGGATTTTTAATGGGTTAATACTTAGGGATAAATCATGGGATAACTATGGGATAGTTTGTGAGATAACTATTAGGATTAATTTATGGGATAATTTTAAGAGATAAATGTTAGGGATATTTGCTATAATAAAATCAAGGGATAAAGATGGGATAGAAATGGGATACACTTTTAGGATAAAACATTAGGGTTTTAAGGGATAAAAATTGAGGATAAAATAATATAAGGGATACAATATTTTGGGTTTATAAAGGGATAATTAGGGGAAATTCTATAGGATTCTAAGGGATAAATACAAGAGATAAATAAGGGAAATAGGGTTAATTCTATGGTTGATTTATGTGATAATTTTGAGGAATAATAAACTTAAGGGTTTTTATATAATTAATTTAAATAATTTATTTTCTAAATAAATTAATAAAAGGGATTTTATAAACCAAAGGGATAAAATTTAAAGTTTTTTGGGATAAATAAAATGGAAATAAGGGATAAGGGTTAGGGATTTACATAATATAGTATTATTTTCACAATAAAATTAAAGGGATATTTTTAGATGATATAAACTTTAGGGATAATACATAGGATTTTTGGGATAGAACTCTTGATATCCGAGAGTATAAATAAAAGGATTAAGAGATAAAACTCTTCCTCCGAGAGTCTAAATAATGGATAGGGATTTAAGGGATAGAACTCCTCATCTAGGAGTATAAACACTAGATTTAAGGGATAGAACTCTTTATCCAAGAGTATAAATAGTGGATGGGATTTAGGGATAGGTTTTGGGATTTAGGAATAGAATTAGGGGGTAGGAATAGGGGAGGTGAACTACGGTTACTCTGATCCTTCATTTTGAGTGTACGTAGGCATAGGGTTGCAAACCAACCCTAGCGAGTATAATTAGGAAAAAACTTAGGTTTTCTTTTCATTTAGACAAACAAACATACCCTAAACTCAAAGGTGGATCCCATTGAGTACAATGGAAGTGAAGGGTGCCTAACACCTTCCCTTCACTTAAATGACTCCCGAACCGTAGGAATCTCTACCTTAGGATAAGGATATTTAGGTTTATCATTATTTTCCTTTAAAAAATATGGTGGCGACTCGAATATTTTTGCCGGCCGCGACATTTACTTTAAAACGTAGAAAAAAAAACTAGAACTGAGACTCTTGAAAAACCAAAATAAAATGAATATCAGAGTTTAGCTTTCACGTTTCTCAGCCATCGCCAAGTGTGGGTCTCATACTCGGTTCTTCTTCTTCTCCCAGAGGAAAAAATGATGAACCTTCATCATACATCATAGACCTCGCAATCCATCCATCATCAAATCGAACGATAAACACAGAATCACACATCCAAACCCTATTTTCCAAATCGTTTCTATGATTTCAAACAAAACCTAAGCCCCAAAAATTAAACTCCAAATCTCGCATATTAGCAGATGCTCGAGCGTGTCTGAAGGAAAAACACAATGATTTTTCAAACAATTCTCAGAATATTCAATCACATGAGTCCAAGATTCAAGAAGATACAACACGTTCATCAATCCGGTTCAAGAACAAGCATGTGAATCATTCAATATTTCAACCAATCAAACTAGAAAATAGAGAATATGGTGCGAAGAATTACCTGTCGGAGCCCCTCCGACGAGTCTTCAGATCAGGTGCGTGAAAGATGAAAATTAAGCTTTGCCTCTTCCTCTGTTCCTTGCTTCATTTTCCAAATGTTGTTGTGTTGGTAACAAGTACTGAGGTTTGAGCTCAAGGTACACTCAGATTCTGATGATGAATCTGAGGACCTTTTGTTACAAGAGCTTTTTAATGAGGTTTTGTGGTGAAATTTTCGCAGAGTTTCACTAGGTTTTTTTTATCGTTTTTTCTCCCCCATTTGATGATGAATAGTGGTGTTTATTTATAGGCTCAGAAATTAGGGTTTTCAATAGGATGTCAATGAGAAATCTGTTGGTGAGTGGTGGTGAGGAATTGCTTGGGTGGAACATGTCTTTGTACGACCCTGCAGAACATGTCCTTGTACTATCTCTTGAAGAATTCATTTTTCCTGTAGTGAGCTTCTAGAATAGATGATTTTTGGCTGATTTTTCACTGCTGTAAAGTTGTTTTTACTACTACTGTTGAAAAAACGTTGAGTGCTTGTTGAATTTTCTGATGAATATTTCTCTTTTTTCTTGAAATCTTTGTTTATACCATGATATAATGTGTCTTATTATATTGACAGGTGTGGGGTTTGTGTTTTTTGGCCAACAGGATGAAGAAATACTTGAATGCCGACAACGTAATGGATGGCCAGAACCAACACCAGATGGGTCTCTTTGTTCGATGCGAATGACGAATGTCAAGAGGAATCAGATTCACGTGCCTGCTTCGAAGAACCAGTTACATGTTGTTTATGGTCAGTACTTTTCTCACCAACTCATTCATATGCTGCTAGATTCTGGCTATTCGTGATACGTGGATTTTGTTTCTTTCACATCTGTGCCTTGAAACTGTATCAATTCCTATCTTGTTATGTCATTCATTTGTGACCCGGCTTAACATCACTTATCATGGTTTGCACTTGCATCAAACATGAAGTTGCTTTGTATTCTTTGTTGGTTCACACATTTTGCTGATGATGCATTGCGTTTCCTTCTTGCTGCCAAATATGAACGGCTTTAAAGTTCTCATGTTGTCCATTAAATTCCCAATTTGTGACTTCATGATAAGGACTGACTTGTTGATATCGTGTGACTGCCTTTTAAGCTTTAATCTTCTCATGGCTGCTTTTGATACATGTTTAAAAATGCTCTCCAATTGGTGCTTTGGGTGCTATTTACTTTCATAATGTATTAATCATTACCTTACTTGTTCTCCATGTGTTTGGACTTCGTTTTTTAAATTATTTCTAATGGCATATTCATCTTTGTTTCATGTATTTTTGGTGCAACATGCTTGGCACAATATGTGAATTTGATGGAAGCTTGGAGGAGTGGATTGACCTAAGGACAGTTTGGAGAACTTGACAAAAGGTTCACGGCTTTGGTTTGAAGACATTTAGTCAATGCTTTTGGCTTAATGTTGAAGACTTAGTGGTGAGAAGCATTAGCATGGAGGGCCATAGAAGTATACTGCTATAGCATTTATGAAGTTGACCACTTGGGGGTACTATTTGAGATTTGAAACTTTGATACTAATGATTCAAAAAAATGGACGGTTATTTAGAATGTGGAGCTTCTGGTTCATGGTTTAATGGCTCTCTTGTTTTGTAAAAACTTAGACAGCATTGCCCAATTTATTATTGATTCCAAATGTAATTCAAACACGACATCAATGACTAGGTCTTTTTTGTTTTGTACTTCATGTCCATATTGAACCATGTTTGTTTGGTAACTGCATATGGCTTTAACCAAAATATTCCCATGGTTTTTAATACCTCTTAAATATTACTTGATAACAAGAAGTTTTTCATGGTTTGGCTCCAAAGTAATACAAATCCAATAGCCTTTGAACCTTCTTTGGGTCATGTCTTGGAAACTTATTAACATGGTTCAAAAATAATGCATTCACGCATGGCTTGAAATTTCCTTGCAATAATGGCTCTTAACTTTACAACTTTCAAAAGCTTGCAAATGAATTGGCATGACTTGCAGATGTTTTAAAACCATCCACCAATTTTGAACCAATTCAAACTTGGGTTAAAAGTGCACACGACCTAAATACGAATGGTCATTTCTTAGTTTGTTTAACCATACAGCCTCAGTGTCACACTTGGAATATGGTTAAAAATCTTCTTGATCATAACTTAAAACTTCATGCGATCTTAAGCCTGTCTTTGAGGAAATAGATTCTAATCATTGTATTTGATTAGCGGAAACCAGCTTGAAACCAATTGACCGTGCCTTGACTGATTAATCATAAAATTGGTGCCCAATCCTCCTTATCTCTTCTTGAAATCATAGCAAACCCAGCACAAGCTAGTAAACATTTCAAACATATACCAAACCCTTATGACCTGAGTCTTAGAAGGTGATTGACCAGAAGTCAAGTAATCTTGCGGTAGGTAAGACAAATTTGGGGTATGACACTCCCCATACAACCTTCACAAAGATGATCTCTTTACCTCTCAAGTTTTACACTTCTCGATCATCAATTCAGAAAGGTGATGCCTCTACAGTCGAGTTATCTCTCATTTGCACATCATCCATTTGAATCACATGAGATGGATCTAAAACATACTTCCGAAGTTGAGACACGTGAAACAAACTATGAAGATTCAAAAGAGATGGTGATAAAGCAACTCTGTAGGCCATTTCTCCTATGTACTCTCTTCAAAATCTGATAAGGACTAATCAAATGCGACGTAAGCTTCTTAGTCTTCAATACACGACCAACACAAGTTACCGGAGTAACTCTCAGAAACACATGGTCTCCCTCTTGGAATTCAAGTGCTTTTCCTCTTTTATCATGGTAACTCTTCTGCCTGCTCTGTGAAGCTCTCATCTTCTATTGAATCATCTTGATCTTCTCAATAGTCTGCTGAACTATCTCTGGTCCAAGTGTTGCACTTTCACCAGAATTATACCAACACAAAGGTGTCCTACACCTTCTACCATACAATGCTTCAAACGGTGTCATTCCAATACTAGAAAGGAAACTGTTATTGTAAGTAAACTCGATCAACAACAAGTTACCATCCCAATTACCTCCTTGCTCCAAAACACAAGCTCTCAACAAATCCTATAAAGGTTGGATAATCCTCTATGTCTGACCGTCCGTATGTGGATGATAAGTAGAAATCAACCATAAATGAGTTCCCAAGGCATCCTACAAACTCTCCCAGAACCTCGATGTGAACCTAGGATCTCTATCTAAAACAATACTCGAAGGAATACCATGCAGACTGTAACACCCTGAACCCCAAAACAGATAAATCATAGAATAATTCAAGTATTATTCATAAAACATGCGTTTAGGATGTCACTCATCATAAAATAACATCTGATCCACTACATGTATCAATTAAGGTAAAATATTATAATACATCTGTCATTGCATGCTCACATTCATTAAAGGTATCATCGCACCATAAATCATCAAAATAAGCATGTTTCACAATAATTAAGTCTCATTAAAAGTATTTTATTGTAATTAAAGCAATGTGACAAAAGTCTCCACCATAACATAAGCTCAAAACGTCAAGAGCATAACATATGACTCTCGAATTGGCAAAACACAAACTTAATAAATTAAAACGTTCCCAACCCTGATGTTATTGGATCAGAGCAAGACTTCTAAAAATAACAATAAATTAAAAGAAGAAACTATAAGAGCTCTCTTCTAGTCACAGTAGCTAAATCTACTCCTAATTATCTGTAAGATGTCCATGGTGGACAACATCAAAGCAAAGGGGGTGAGAAACAACAAACCAATATAAACGATGTAAAGAATCCTAAGGTGAAGAATACATAACAAACACACATTCATTATATCCATCGACAACATGTTCTCACACCCAAATCATGATAATAATTATAAAATCACATCCAAGCATCATCATCATGAACAATCAACTACATATGCAAACATGTATGCAATGTACTCTAAAACTGACTTATTATGCATGCAGTACCATTCATGAACACTCAGGTTCATCTCGCTCCCGATCCACACCATAGGTCCAAAGCACACAAAATCGTTATCATCACCATAGGTAACGATTCACTGATTCCCATCTGAAATCGGCTACTTGCTCTCGATCCTCACCATAGGACCAGAGCACACCAAAGTTCGTTACCATCACCATTGAAGGTTCCGTGGTTTATGGATTGGAAACAATTTTTCTAAAACATGGTTCACTACAGGATGTCATGTGTGATGTTGTAACATGCTGCTCATATCATCTTGAGAGCAGATGTCCTAACAGATGTTGGAACATGTTCTATTAGAACATCCAATCTGAATGTTTTAAAATCTTGACAGATTTGTTTTGTTTTAATTATGTGATATTTCTTTTGGATATATCTCAGTAATTTACGCTGGTCAATATGATGCTATCAGGAACAAAGTTTGTATCTCCAACTGTACACAAAATGCTAAATTAAATGATGAGACGTTTTAGGAAACTCAATGGTTGCAACAATCCATACGACTTATGATGTTCAATCTTCGACTTCTCGCAAGTCAAACATACATACACGAACTCAGTAACATCCTTTTTCATTCCTTGTCACCAAAACATATTCTTCAGATCTGGATACATTTTAGTAGCACTGGGATGAATACTCAAACCACTCCTATGACTTTCCTCAAGGATTCTCTCCTTAAGCTCTGACACATCTGGCACACAAACTCTATCTCTGAACCTCATAACATAATGCTCATCTATTCTAAAATATACCTTTTTACCTTGATTGATTAACACCAACTGGTCAATCAATCCTAAGTCGAATCTCTGATATCTTCAAGAATACCACTAGTCTGCTTCAATATACCCAACTTCACACTGTTAGGAGTCAACTCACACGCCAAACTAAGATCTTTGAACTGCTCGATCAAATCAAATTCTCTAACCATCAACGCTGACACATGCAAGGACTTTGTACTCAAAGAATCTCCTACGACATTGGCTTTACCAAGATGGTAACTCAAACCAAAATCATAATACTTCAGGAACTCAAGCCATCTCCCTTGCCTCATATTCAGTTCCTTGTAATTGACCAAATACTTCAAAGTCTTGTGATCGTCGAACACTTCAAATCTAGAGCCAAACAAATAATGTCTCTGCAATTTCAACACAACTGCTAACTCCAAATCATGGTTATGATAATTCCTCTCAGGAACATTCTGTTGTCTCGAAGCATAATCCACCACCTGATCTATGTTGGTGCGGTATAACGGCAAGCAACAAAAGATTTGGAAGTATTTTTCCGGGAATTTATTGTGTCCACAGAGATCGGTGCTACTGAATTACCGTTCGATAATCTCTAAGTTTATGAGTTTGGATTAAAATGGTTGAAACATAAAAACAGAAAAGTACATATTAACACAAGAAAATTCATTCATCAGAGAGAAAAGACTTATCAAGCATGTATATATTCCACTCGTCACAAACTTAAACTTATCGACCAGTTATACTCAACCTACAATACTCCTCAATATCATCCAGCATCACTCTCAATAGTGTTCATCTCTGACACACCGAGCTGAGAGAAAAATCATATTACTCTCGTCGACACTCTCGCACTCGACTCAAATAACACGGAGGCATTAAGCTCCGACACCCATACAGATTATTAGCCCTAAATCTATCTCTAGAGTTTAGAAACTAACAGATGATTATCCTTAATCGAAGTTTGTGAAGTTTATCTCTAACACGACCCAAACCCCGCGCATTTAAGCAAAAATCAAGAACAATCACCAATAGAGATTCATAAAGCAAATTAAATATAATGCCATGGGCGACAAATTTACATAAGATCAAAGTAAAAACATATACAAGCCAAACAAAGAAGAAAGATATGAAGAAAATCAGAAATGAACCAAACACTTCACGGGTTGTCTGAGCCGATCGATGAGAAATCCACCCTGGATCATCCAAATGCAAGCTTCCATGATGTTTTCAAGCTAATCTAATGAAAAAATGAAGTTGATGGAGTTGGGAGCAAAAAACCCCAAAACCATACCTAAAAAAATGTATTTTTGCCCCTATTTATTGCTGTCATCATCGCAGACCGCGCTTAGCCCGGTCTGGGCGCTAAGCGCGCCCTTATTAATGTTTAAACCGCCTTAAAAGCCCGCTAAGCACGGTCGGGCGCGCTAAGCGCGCTACCTGCTGTCATGAAAAAAAGACAGCACATGTTTCGACCATAACTTGAGAACCGTAACTCGGATTTGCACCCGGTTCGAAGCGTTGGAAAGCTTATTCAATTTCCTATTTAACAATGAATAAATATCAACAAAATTGGTGATTTTTATCACCCTTATTTTGAGCTTTATTCGTTGATGAGTTGCTCAAAATCGCGCGTTTGAAGCCGTGTCTTCGACACTTTATTGCTCATGCTCCAAATACACCTCAATACCTACAAAATGAGTAGAAAACTATCAAACGGTACACAAATACACTAAAACTTGATTATACACTAAATATACACATTTACATACAAAGTGGGGTTTTATTCAATACAATTAGAATGATAAGTGCCACAAAAATACTACTAAAAACATGACTTTTTGGCACTCATCATTCTCCCCAACTTACATCATTGTTTGTCCTCAAACAAAGCCAACATCTAAAGGAACAAAAGCGAAATCCAAGAAATCACGCAACAACAAGTTTTGAAAACGGAAAACAAATGCAATGGTTCAATCGAAAATGGTACACACAAAGTAAAAACTTACCACTAAACTACAACGATAACATAATCACGAAACAAATGCTAAATACAAAAGTCATGCCAAACATTCTAAAACAACACAAGTTCAAATGTGAATCACACCTAGCAAAAACAATCATCGGTAGATGAAAAACACAAAATGAGGGATTTTTCACTCACACAACAATCTTGCAAACAAAAGACTAAATTATGCAATCATCCAAAAATCATGCTGAAAACACAAAAGCAAGAATCAAAAGGACTTTCAGGGCTATAATGTGGTCGGGTGAACAAACAAGGGGTAATTCCTAAAGCTAATCGAAACAAAAACTTTCCTAAACCTAAGGGAGTGATCAACTCACAAAAGTTCAAACACAAAATTTCAATCAAACTTCTTCCAAAATCCCAAGTGTTACACCAAACACATAGAACTTATTAGCACAACATTATTCTACTCTTTTTGTTTTTCTTTTTCAAAGCTTTTTCAATTTTTTTCTTTCTTTTTCTTTTCTTTTTCAACCTCATAGCAACCAATAACATAAGTGAGAAAACATTGCTCTCTCCAACTTGAATTCAACCACATCATCATGTGAATACTCCCTACTTTCTAAGGCAAGGTAAAAATTCATACAACAACACAAAGTTTAGGGTTCAAGAAAAAAAAACAACAATCAAGATCCACACAAAAAATGAATTTAACACTCATAGACAAGAATCAAACTCAAACAACATAGATAATGACCAAAGGCTTAAAGGGTTTACAAACGATCACACACTCACAAGGTGAATTGACTATTTGGCTAAGGTAGTTGTCCTCAAAATGAAACAAGTGCCTTAATCCTTTTCATGCTTTCAAATAATCAACACAAAGAAAAGATTAAGCATAATAAAATCCAGTTAAAACAAGAATATTGGTACTCCGAGCATATATGAACAATGGAAGGCTTCCTCACAAAAAAGGGAGGGAACTAAAGTGATTCACATACAAACAAGTATATAAAAGAATGAATGGCATAGAAGTTGTAAAAAGCCTAAGTATCATGAATATGCTAAAGTCTAGAAAGCGATACACACATAACTTGAACGTGTACAAAACTTTAAACACTATCATTACCACGCACTCGCAAGTTGAAACACTCAAAATCGGAAAAATCACCAAATGTGACTTCAAGATATCGGGAAAAAATTTGAGTCCAAACAATCAACAAAAGAATTAGAAAAATTACTAATAATTACTAATATATAAGGCCTTGGTGGAAGTGGGAAGAAGGGGGAGCCAAGTGAACAGTTAAAAGAATTCACTGGCTCAACACAGCAGGGCGCGCTAAGCGCGCTACACCAGAACCAGAAAAACCAGTACAACAACAAGGTTCTGGTGTAGGCCTCCACTTAACACCTACACAATCTCATATACAAAAATTGGTCCAGAAAGACTGGGTGAAAATGAATTAAACAAGTTGTAAAGTGAAGATTTGAGAATTTTACGAATAATCCGAGTACAACTTGTTTAATGAATGTTCACCACACTACCTACGCTATAATGAAAAAGTAATAAAGGAACAAAAAATGATAAAACATGCTTGTTTTACGTCGTATGTTCGACGCCTATTATTTACAAACCAAGACGTTGCTTCGGAAGAGCCAAATGCTTTCACTCCCGCCTTTGCTCTCATCTCTTCGAGCTCTAACCGGAACTACACATCTAACCACACTTTTGGCAAACGTGAAGAGAAACAAATATATACACTATATTCACAATTATGCAAAACATGTAAAATTCACAAATATGGTAAACATATACAAGTATCAATATAAACAAGTGAAAATAGACAACATATACGATATCTACAAAACTCAAAAACAAAAAAACTATCGCAATGCGATCCAATAAAAACACCAATCCCCGGCAACGGCGCCATTTTGTTGGTGCGGTATAGCGACAAGCAACAAAAGATTTGGAAGTATTTTTCCAGGAATTTATCGTGTCCACAGAGATCGGTGCTACTGAATTGTCGTTCGATAATCTCTAAGTTTATGAGTTTGGATTAAAATGGTTGAAACATAAAAACAGAAAAGTAAATATTAACACAAGAAAATTCATTCATCAGAGAGAAAAGACTTATCAAGCATGTATATATTCCACTCGTCACAAACTTAAACTTATCAACCAGTTATATTCAACCTACAATACTCCTCAATATCCTCTAGCATTGCTCTCAATAGTGTTCATCTCTGACACACCGAGCTGAGAGAAAAACGGTATTACTCTCGTCGACACTCTCGCACTCGACTCAAATAACACGAAGGCATTAAGCTCCGACGCCCATATGGATTGTTAGCCCTAGATCTATCTCTAGAGTTCAGAAACTAACAGATAATTATCCTTAATCAAAGTTTGTGAATTTTATCTCTAACACGACCCAAACCCCGCGCATTTAAGTAAAAATCAAGAACAATCACCAATAGAGATTCATAAAGCAAATTAAATATAACGCCATGGGCGACAAATGTACATAAGATCAAAGTAAAAACATATACAAACCCAACAAAGAAGAAAGACATGAAGAAAATCAGAAATGAACCAAACACTTCACGGGTTGTCAGAGCCGATCGATGAGAAATCCACCCCGGATTATCCAAATGCAAGCTTCCATGATGTTTTCTAAGCTAATCTAATGAAAAAAAGAAGTTGATGGAGTTGGGAGCAAAAAACCCCAAAAACATACCTAAAAATGTGTTTTTGCCCCTATTTATTGCTGTCATCATCGCAGACCGCGCTTAGCCCGGTCTGGGCGCTAAGCGCGCCCTTATTAATGTTTAAACCACCTTAAAATCCTGCTAAGCGCGGTCGGGCGCGCTAAGCGCGCTACCTGCTGTCATGAAAAAAGACAGCACATGTTTCGGTCATAACTTGAGAACTGTAACTCGGATTTGCGCCCGGTTCGAAGCGTTGGAAAGCTTATTCAATTTCCTATCTAACAATGAATAAATATCAACCAAATTGGTGATTTTTATCACCCTTATTTTGAGCTTTATTCATTGATGAGTTGCTCAAAATTGCGCGTTTGAAGCCGTGTCTTCGACACTTTATTGCTCATGCTCCAAATACACCTCAATACCTACAAAATGAGTAGAAAACTATCAAACGGTACACAAATACACTAAAACTTGATTATACACTAAATATACACATTTACATACAAAGTGGGGTTTTATTCAATACAATTAGAATGATAAGTGCCACAAAAATACTACTAAAAACACGACTTTTTGGCACTCATCATTCTCCCCAACTTACATCATTGTTTGTCCTCAAACAAAGCCAACATCTAAAGGAACAAAAGCGAAATCCAAGAAATCACGCAACAACAAGTTTTGAAAACGGAAAACAAATGCAATGGTTCAATCGAAAATGGTACACACAAAGTAAATACTTACCACTAAACTACAACGATAACATAATCATGAAACAAATGCTAAATACAAAAGTCATGCCAAACATTCTAAAACAACACAAGTTCAAATGTGAATCACACCTAGCAAAAACAATCATCGGTAGATGAAAAACACAAAATGAGGGATTTTTCACTCACACAACAATCTTGCAAACAAAAGACTAAATTATGCAATCATCCAAAAATCATGCTGAAAACACAAAAGCAAGAATCAAAAGGACTTTCAGGGCTGTAATGTGGTCGGGTGAACAAACAAGGGGTAATTCCTAAAGCTAATCGAAACAAAAACTTTCCTAAACCTAAGGGAGTGATCAACTCACAAAAGTTCAAACACAAAATTTCAATCAAACTTCTTCCAAAATCCCAAGTGTTACACCAAACACATATAACTTATTAGCACAACATTATTCTACTCTTTTTGTTTTTCTTTTTCAAAGCTTTTTCAATTTTTTTATTTCTTTTTCTTTTCTTTTTCAACCTCATAGCAACCAATAACATAAGTGAGAAAACATTGCTCTCCCCAACTTGAATTCAACCACATCATCATGTGAATACTCCCTACTTTCTAAGGCAAGGTAAAAATTCATACAACAACACAAAGTTGAGGGTTCAAGAAAAAAAAACAACAATCAAGATCCACACAAAAAATGAATTTGACACTCATAGACAAGAATCAAACTCAAACAACATGGATAATGACCAAAGGCTTAAAGGGTTTACAAACGATCACACACTCACAAGGTGAATTGACTATTTGGCTAAGGTAGTTGTGCTCAAAATGAAACAAGTGTCTTAATCCTTTTCATGCTTTCAAATAATCAACACAAACAAAAGATTAAGCATAATAAAATCCAGTTAAAACAAGAATATTGGTACTCCGAGCATATATGAACAATGGAAGGCTTCCTCACAAAAAGGGTGGGAACTAAATTGATTCACATACGAACAAGTATATAAAAGAATGAATGGCATAGAAGTTGTAAAAAGCCTAAGTATCATGAATATGCTAAAGTCTAGAAAGCGATAAACACATACCTTGAACGTGTACAAAACTTTAAACACTATCATTACCACGCACTCGCAAGTTGAAACACTCAAAATCGGAAAAATCACCAAATGTGACTTCAAGATATCGGGCAAAAATTTGAGTCCAAACAATCAACAAAATAATTAGAAAAATTACTAATAATTACTAATATATAAGGCCTTGGTGGAAGTGGGAAGAAGGGGGAGCCAAGTGAACAGTTAAAAGAATTCACTGGCTCAACATAGCAGGGCGCGCTAAGCGCGCTACACCAGAACCAGAAAAACCAGTATAACAACAAGGTTCTGGTGTAGGCCTCCACTTAACACCTACACAATCTCATATACAAAAATTGGTCCAGAAAGACCGGGTGAAAATGAATTAAACAAGTTGTAAAGTGAAGATTTGAGAATTTTACGAATAATCCGAGTACAACTTGTTTAATGAATGTTCACCACACTACCTACGCTATAATGAAATAGTAATAAAGGAACAAAAAATGATAAAACATGCTTGTTTTACGTCGTAAGTTCGACGCCTATTATTTACAAACCAAGACGTTGCTTCGGAAGAGCCAAATGCTTTCACTCCCGCCTTTGCTCTCATCTCTTCGAGCTCTAACCGGAACTACACATCTAACCACACTTTTGGCAAACGTGAAGAGAAACAAATATATACACTATATTCACAATTATGCAAAACATGTAAAATTAAAAAATATGGTAAACATATACAAGTATCAATATAAACAAGTGAAAATAGACAACATATACGATATCTACAAAACTCAAAAACAAAAAAACTATCGCAATGCGATCCAATAAAAACACCAATCCCCGGCAACGGCGCCATTTTGTTGGTGCGGTATAGCGACAAGCAACAAAAGATTTGGAAGTATTTTTCCGGGAATTTATCGTGTCCACAGAGATCGGTGCTACTGAATTGTCGTTCGATAATCTCTAAGTTTATGAGTTTGGATTAAAATGGTTGAAACATAAAAACAGAAAAGTAAATATTAACACAAGAAAATTCATTCATCAGAGAGAAAAGACTTATCAAGCATGTATATATTCCACTCGTCACAAACTTAAACTTATCAACCAATTATATTCAACCTACAATACTCCTCAATATCCTCTAGCATTGCTCTCAATAGTGTTCATCTCTGACACACCGAGCTGAGAGAAAAACGGTATTACTCTCGTCGACACTCTCGCACTCGACTCAAATAACACGAAGGCATTAAGCTCCGACGCCCATATGGATTATTAGCCCTAGATCTATCTCTAGAGTTCAGAAACTAACAGATAATTATCCTTAATCGAAGTTTGTGAAGTTTATCTCTAACACGACCCAAACCCCGCACATTTAAGAAAAAATCAAGAACAATCACCAATAGAGATTCATAAAGCAAATTAAATATAACGCCATGGGCGACAAATGTACATTAGATCAAAGTAAAAACATATACAAACCCAACAAAGAAGAAAGACATGAAGAAAATCAGAAATGAACCAAACACTTCACGGGTTGTCAGAGCCGATCGATGAGAAATCCACCCCGGATCATCCAAATGTAAGCTTCCATGATGTTTTCTAAGCTAATCTAATAAAAAAAAGAAGTTGATGGAGTTGGGAGCAAATAACCCCAAAACCATACCTAAAAATGTGTTTTTGCCCCTATTTATTGCTGTCATCATCGCAGACCGCGCTTAGCCCGGTTTGGGCGCTAAGCGCGCCCTTATTATTGTTTAAACCACCTTAAAATCCCGCTAAGCACGGTCGGGCGCGCTAAGCGTGCTACCTGCTGTCATGAAAAAAAGACAGCACATGTTTCGGCCATAACTTGAGAACCGTAACTCGGATTTGCGCCCGGTTCGAAGTGTTGGAAAGCTTATTCAATTTCCTATCTAACAATGAATAAATATCAACCAAATTGGTTGTTTTTATCACCCTCATTTTGAGCCTTATTCGTTGATGAGTTGCTCAAAATCGCGCGTTTGAAGCTGTGTCTTCGACATTTTATTGCTCATGCTCCAAATACACCTCAATACCTACAAAATAAGTAGAAAACTATCAAATGGTACACAAATACACTAAAAATTGATTATACACTAAATATACACATTTACATACAAAGTGGAGTTTTATTCAATACAATTAGAATGATAAGTGCCACAAAAATACTACTAAAAACATGACGTTTTAGGCAGTCATCAACCTATCTGCATAAGCGCGCCACCTAAAACCATCTTCAAAGCATCACAATAAAAAAAAAGTTTCACTTGGACTCGGCAGAATCAAAATTGGAGCTGATGTCAATTTATTCTTGAGCTCTTGAAAACTATCTTCACATTGAATATCCCACACATAAGCTTGACCTTTCCAGTGATGGAAGCGATATACAGGTATTTTCCCTTACTGGTTTCCCTTTTTTTCCCGCTTTCCACCCTTAATATATTCATACAGTAGTTCTTTCTTGATCAGCGTTTCAATCACGTCATTAAGTTAGATGCAATCATATGTGTTATGGTTGTGTCCTCTATGGAAGTGACAATACTTTGATTTGTGTGTCCAGGCAGACTCCTGGATAGGATAAAAAGGTAAAATTCCTTCTTTCCAGAGTTAAATGTTAGCGCATTCTTGGTAAATTTTGTAACATCCCAAATTTATGAGAAATATTTATTTAATTTATTTAAATACAATATTTGTGAAATTTCCGTGAATTTTGGTGGTCCGTGTCGATGTCGGTATATTTGGTGGAGTTTTGGTTATTTTAATTAAATAATAGTATGTAATATGGATATATTAGTATTATTATTAATTTAAAATAATATTAGAGGAATTGAGGGTAAGATGGACATTTTAGGAGTATTAGTGAGGGTATTATGGAGAAAGCCCAATTTTGAGGCCCAAGAGTTAAATTAACCAAAAAGGAGGAATTGAGGAGAATTAGGATTCATTTGTGGAGATCGTGAAAATAACGAGAAAGTGCAAAGCTCTGAGGAAAAAGGGAGAAGGCGAGGATTTTCGTGAAGGTTTCCAAAGGCTCAAGAGAGAACTCATCGGATCGACAATCTAAGGTACGGGGAGTAATTGCCTTTCATTATTTTCATTATAGGATTCGATTGATTAAAGTGGATGTTGGGGATATAGGGGTTTTGAGGGTTTATGGGTTTTGAGGTAAGCTGATGACTTTGAGGGCATTCTGTGAGAACGATTAATAAGAGTCGAATTTAATCGCTAAAATAGACCTTTGGGGCAGACTTCCCCGTTGCTGTAGTTTTAACCCTGTGGTGAAGGATTTATGAGTTTATATGAAGCTTGAGAGTTTTGAAGGTTTAAGAGAAATTAAGGTTTCCCGTAGGGTCCTGAATCGACCTACCAGACATAGGTTTTAGGCCTTTAAATTCTGTGATGTATTAGAAGTGTTATAGGGATGTTTTTGGGTCAATTGGGGCTGTAATCGCAGGTACCTTGGAGTTTTGGGAGCTACTGATGCGTAGCAGCGATTTGCTGTAATCGCAGGTTCGCTAGGCGAACCATTACTTTGCTAGGCGAATGTTCGCCAAGGCTCGCTAGGCGAGCAGCGCAGCGAATGCGCGATAATGTGAGTGTGAGTACAGAGGTGATTCTGGAGTAGAGGGAGTGATTCGCTGGAAGCCTCGCTAGGCGAAGGGAACAACGAGTAGGTTTGCTAAGCGAACAAACTAGCGAGCATGACAGATGATGGGGTTTCTGGTGTTGAGTGTGGGATCTGAGGGGTTCACTGGCATCTTCGCTAGGCGAAGGCCGTAGCGAACAAGTTTGCTAGGTGAACCCTGGAGCGAACAACTGCTGTTTTGCGAAAATTTCGTTTTCTGTGCTGTGTCGTTCTGGTGTTTGATGCTGTGATATTTATGATGATTTACCATGATGTTCTTGATGATATTGAGGTGCTGGTTTGTGATGTTTCGATGAATATATGATGATATGAATTTATGAGGAATTTATGAATGATGATGCATATAATAATGTTTATATGATGATGATGAATTATTTACGTTTGTGTATCATACGTTCATATGCATACTCTGTGAAGACGCTTCATTCCCATTGTGCGGATATGAGGTAATTATGACGTGCTCCAATTCCAAATGCGGGATCGATCCTATTGACGGGGATCTTTGGAGGGTTGATGGCCTGGTGTCCATCCTTTGTGACGATTGGTACCATATGCATGAGTCTTGTTATGCATTGCATCTTATGTGGCGTTGATGAATTTGTGATATGGTGTTTCCTGACGTTTTCCTTGATGATGACCTTGATGATGTCGTTTATGAAGATAATGCCATTTTATGTATATCTTGTTTTATAATGATTATTATGAATTGTGATTACTCACCCCTGCCTATTTGAATGTTGCCTCCACGTGGGTAACGTGCAGGTGATCAGGTTTAGCTGTGGATGCTTTCGAGGACTTGAAGTTATTTGGTTTTGGTCGATTTAGAGGGTCTTGCTCTGATAGTGTAACATCGGGTTGGGGTCCTTTGAGTCGAACTATGTTGTTTCCTTATTTTTGTTGTTATTTGACGATATGGTTTTATTTTGATTATTATGATGTTTGTTGAAAACCTTTTAATTGAGAATTTTGAGTTCCGCTGGCATGTGAAGGCTTTTGAGTTATTTTGAGGAAAAATCCCTTTGTTTACAGGGCAAGTGTGTTATTTTGACTTAATGAGAAATGTGCACCCTTTGAGGGAAATTTTTATGCCTTACTCTGATTATTTAAGTTGTTTCTGCTGCAACATTATTAGGGGTAGAAAAGGGTGTTACATTAGTGGTATCAGAGCAGGTCGGTCCGTCCGGCCAGGTTTTTACGTGTTGTCAGTCCCCTGTCAGTCGACGAGTGTGTGTACACTGTCGATGTTTTAGTTCTTCTAACCTTGTTGGTGGTGTGCAGGATGGCTGGAAGAAATGATCGTGCTAATGTGGTGGCGCAGCTGAATCCAAATGGTGGAGCCCCTGATGAGTTTCGTGCTTTGGGGAAGTTTCAAAGGAACAATCCACCGACTTTTATGGGTACGCATGATCCAGCCAGTGCACATAAGTGGCTGAAGGCGATCGAGAAAATCTTCCGAGTTATGGGGTGTTCTGATGAGCAACAAGTTCAGTTCGGAACGCATATGCTGGAAGAGGAGGCTGAGGACTGGTGGGATAACACCCGTCAGAGACTTACGGATGTTAGCACTGTGATAACTTGGGTTGTGTTTAAGCAGGAGTTTCTGGGGAAGTATTTTCCAGAGGATGCTCGTGGCAAGAGTGAAGTGGAATTCCTTGAGCTGAAGCAAGGAGATATGACTGTGGCAGAGTATGCTGCGAAGTTTGAGAAGCTAGTGAAGTTTTGTCCGCACTACAATCGTGCTGATGCTGAGATGTCTAAGTGTCTCAAATTCTAGAATGGGTTGAGGCTAGAGATTAAGCAGGGTATTGGGTATCAGCAGATCCACAGGTATGCTGAGTTGGTCGACAAGAGCAGAATCTACGATGAGGACAACCGAGCTCGATCTGCTCACTATAAGTAGTTGAGTGAGAAGAAAGGGCAGTATAGGGGTAAGCCTTATACAACTTCAGCTGACAAAGGGAAGCAGAAGGCTTCAGAGGGGAAAAAGTCAAGTGGGGGAGCAGCTCCCGCTTCTTGAAAGTGTCATAAGTGTGGCGAGCAAGGTCACCATGCTGATGCGTGTACCAATAATGTACTGAGGTGCTATAGATGCGGTAAGAAAGGTCATCGAGCTACTGATTGCAAAGATGAGGGTCCGACCTGTTTCAATTATGGTGAGAAAGGTCATATTAGTACTCAATGTCAGAAGCCGAAGAAGACTGCTACTGCTGCCCAGACCAGTGGCAGAGTGTTTGCTTTGAGTGGTGCAGAGGCGCCAGAGAGAAGGACAACCTGATTCGAGGCACTTGTTTTATTAATAATATCGAGTTGGTTGCTATTATTGATACTGGTGCTACTCATTCTTTTATCTCGATTGAATGTGCTAATAGATTGGGTTTGAATTTATATGATATGAATGGGAATATGGTAATAGAAACTCCAGCTAATGGTTCTGTTACTACTACCCTTGTGTGTTTGAGATATCCTGTGACGATTTTTGAGAAGGGCTTTGTGATGGATTTGGTGTGCCTACCCTTGCACCAAATTGACGTGATCTTTGGAATAAACTGGTTGGAGTTCAACCGTGTTCATATCAATTGTTATAACAAGACTGTAGAGTTTCCTGAGGTTGGTGATAGTGGGGAGTTGATGTTCTTGTCTGCTAAGCAAGTAGACGAACTTGTGGAAGACGAAGCTTTGGTGTTTGCAATGTTTGCATCGTTGCAAATTGATCGTGAAGCTGCGAGTGTGGAGTTGCCGGTTGTCTGTGAATTTCCATATGTGTTTCCAGATGACGTCAGTGATTTGCCTCCAGAGCTTGAACTAGAGTTTGCAGTGGACTTAATACTAGGTACGAGTCCAGTGTCGATGGCTCCTTATCGGATGTCAGCTTTTGAGTTAAGTGAATTGAAGAAACAGTTGGAAGAATTGCTTGAGAAGAGGTTTGTTCGACCAAGTGTTTCTCCGTGGGGTGCTCCTGTGATGTTAGTGAAGAAGAAAGATGGAAGTATGAGGTTGTGCGTTGATTATCGGCAGTTGAATAAAGCGAAGATCAAGAATAAGTATCCACTTTCGAGAATCGACGATTTGATGGATCAACTAGTAGATGCTCGTGTGTTCAGCAAGATTGATTTGAGGTCGGGTTATCATCAGATTCGAGTTAAGCCTGATGATATTCCAAAAACGGCTATCAGAACGAGATATGGACACTATGAATACATTGTGATGCCGTTTGGTGTATCCAATGCACCTGGTGTGTTCATGGAGTATATGAATCAGATTTTCCATGAGTATTTGGATAAGTTTGTGGTGGTGTTTATCGATGATATCTTAATATATTCTAGATCTGAAGAAGAACATGTCGAGCATTTGAGGACTGTGTTGCAAGTGTTGAAAGAGAAGAAGTTGTATGTAAAGCTGTCGAAGTGTGAGTTTTGGTTGAAGGAAGTGAGTTTCCTTGGCCATGTGATTTCAAGTGGTGGTGTTGCTGTTGATCCTTCTAAGATTGATGCCGTGTTACAGTGGGAGACTCCGAAGTCTGCGATTGAGATACGAAGGTTTATGGGATTAGCGGGTTACTACCGCAAGTTTATTGAAGGCTTTTCTAAGTTGGCATTACCTTTGACTCAGTTGACTCGAAAGGGGTCAAACTTTTGTGTGGGATGTAGCTTGTGAAGAGAGTTTCGTGGAATTGAAGAAGAGATTGACTACTGCTCTAGTGTTGATTTTGCCTAATCCGAGTGAATCTTTTGTGGTGTATTGTGATGCGTCGAAGATGGGTCTTGGTGGAGTATTGATACAAAATGGACAAGTTGTTGCTTATGCTTCGAGACAATTGCGAGTTCATGAGAGAAATTATCCTACACATGACTTGGAATTGGCCGCGGTGGTGTTTGTGTTGAAAATTTGGAGACATTATCTGTTTGGCTCTAAATTTGAGGTGTTCAGTGATCATAAAAGTCTGAAGTACTTATTTAATCAGAAGGAATTAAATATGAGGCAGAGAAGGTGGTTAGAGCTGTTGAAAGATTTTGATTTTGATTTGAGTTATCATCCGGGCAATGCAAATGTAGTGGCCGATGCATTGAGCAGAAAGTCATTGCATTTGTCGATGCTTATGGTGAAAGAGTTGAAGCTAATTGAGCAATTCAGAGATTTGAGTTTGGTGTGTGAAGCGACTCCTGACAGTGTGAAGTTGAGAATGTTGAAGTTGACTAGTAGTATTCTAGAAGAAATCAGAGTGGGACAGCAATCTGATTTAAAGTTGGTTGACCAATTGATTTTGATTAACCAAGGTAACGGAGGTGACTTCCGAATTGGCGGGAATGGCGTAATGATGTTCAGAAACAGGGTGTGTGTCCCAGATGTTCCAGATATTAAGAAGAGCATTCTTGAAGAAGGACATCGAAGTAGGCCGAGTATTCATCCCGGTGCTACGAAGATGTACCAAGATTTGAAAAAGTTGTTTTGGTGGCCAAGTATGAAGAAGGAGGTTGCAGAGTTTGTGTATGCGTGTTTGACTTGTCAGAAGTCAAAAGTTGAGCATCAGAAGCCTCTAGGTATGATGCAGCCGCTGAGGATTCCCGAATGGAAATGGGATAGTATTTCCATCAATTTTGTGGTGGGGTTGCCGAAGACTGCTAAGGGAAATGATTCAATTTGGGTGATCGTGGATAGACTAACTAAGTCGGCTTATTTCTTACCGATGAAGATTAATCATTCCATGCAGAAGCTAGCCGAGATGTATATTGAGGAGATTGTGAATTTACATGGGGTACCTTCGAGTATTGTGTCGGATAGAGATCCGAGGTTTACATCGAGGTTCTAGAAGAGTTTGCAAGATGCGTTGGGTACCAAGTTGAGGATGAGTTCTGCCTATCATCCGCAGGCGGACGGTCAGACAGAAAGGACGATCTAATCATTAGAGGATTTGCTGAGGGCTTGTGTGTTGGATCATGGAGGATTGTGGGATAGCCATTTGCAGTTGATTGAGTTCACGTACAATAATAGTTTTCATGCTAGTATTGGAATGACGCCCTATGAAGCTTTGTATGGGAGAAGATGTAGGACTCCTTTGTGTTGGTATGAATCGAGCGAGAGTGTTGTACTCGGACCTGAAATTGTGCAAGAGACGATTGAGAAGATTAGGAAGATACAAGAAATGATGAAAGCTTCGCAGAGTCGTCAGAAGAGCTACCATGATAAGAGGAGGAAAGCACTTGAATTCCAAGAGGGAGATCACGTGTTTTTGAGAGTGACGCCAGTGACTGGCGTGGGTCGAGCTTTGAAGTCTAGGAAGCTTACTCCACGTTTTGTTGGTCCATACCAGATATCGCAGAGGATAGGAGAGGTAGCCTATCGAATTGCTTTACCACCGTCACTTGCGAATTTGCATGACGTGTTCCATGTGTCTCAATTGAGGAAGTACATTCCGGATCCGTCGCATGTGATTCAGATGGATGATGTACAAGTGAGGGATAATCTGACTGTGGAAGCATTGCCTGTGCGTGTCGATGGTCGAGAGATGAAGCAATTGCGGGGTAAAGACATAGCTTTGGTGAAAGTGTTGTGGGGTGGACCAGCTGGAAAAAGTTGGACTTGGGAACGCGAAGATCAGATGAGGGAGTCGTATCCGACTCTATTTTCTTGAGGTAATTTTCGAGGGCGAAAATTCTTTAAGTGGGGGAGAGTTGTAACATCCCAAATTTATGAGAAATATTTATTTAATTTATTTAAATACAATTGAAATTCTGGTACCAGATGTGTGATGTTACGTGTGATGTCACAACAACACACTCTGCAATGGACAATGTAAAGCAACAATAAATCAACACAATGAATTGTTCACGCAGTTCGGTTTTAACTACCTACGTCTGGGGGCTACCAAGCCAGGGATGAATTTCACTATCAATAGTATTAATTTACAGACTCAACAACCCAGTTGACATCTCCTAAACTTAATCACTACTTAATGAACCTTCTACTTAAGAGACCACTTAAGTATGAGAACACTACTCAATCCCTAAATCACTTCAGTAACAAAATTCAAAGATCACACACTTTGAAAAACACAACTTGATTCTGCTTCACAGCTTTGATCAAGAACAACTCAAAACAACAATACCAATTCACACTCGAATGGTTACAAACACGAAGACTCAATCGACTCTCAGTCTTTAGCTCTCTTTCTTCGTTCCCTTCTTCAACAGATTGATGCGCTTTAAATAGAAATTTGATCTAGTCTTGGACCTGCTACAATATCTGACCTGATTTGTTATTTAAAACTGAATCTTCGACAGATTTTCTCTCTCAGAATCTTCTTAAATCTTCAGACTTTAAACACTCCTACAAATCTGCATCAAATCTGTTTGTAACAGAAAATATCTCCTCCAAGATATTCGCATCCAATTACTCTGCCAGCTGTCTCAAATTCCAGCTAAAATGCAAACCCTAACAACATCACTAAACCTGATGTTATTAATCTTCTGCAGACCTGATGTCACAACATCGCATGTGACATCAGACTTCACAACTTCAACAAAATAAATACTTAACATAAACCAATGTTAAGACTCAATGTTAAGACATCACCCATGTGACATCAACATTGAACAACTTTGTATTACCAAAATTCTAGCCAATCCAAGAGCCAACAATCTCCCCCTTTGGCTAATTTTGGCTAAAACAACCTCTGCAACATCAGAGACTTCAGCAGCGGAAAAAGCTAATATAAAACTCCTAGCATCACTTCTTCAAACAGCTTCAAAATGCTTTCAGCATGCTGCACACACTCCAATACTCTGCTACATACTTCAGCACTAACTAATAGCAGCATAGGGCAAGCTCCCCCTCAAAGCAAGAATCAGCATACCAGCAACTATTCAACAACTAGCTGCACTCAATGTCTGCATTTCAGCATCACACTAGCTGCACTCCTTAGCATTGCACAATGACTAATTCTTGGCTAACTCTCCCCCTTTTTAGCCATAATTGGACAAACTCTGAACTGCCAACCTAGCACCCTAACAACTAGGCAACAACTACAAACTCCCCCTTAGAACCAGCACCAGAAACACAATGTCATGACATATTGTCTGACATTAGACCTTCACCAGAGAAATTCCATCACAGACTGCTTGAAGCCACAAACAATCTTGATAAACAATTGCACTACTTCAACCCGAAACACGCCAAAAGCACCGATGATATCCCATGACACACTCATGATCATATAGTAAGAAAGTGCCAGGATCACATCCAACAAACTCTAAGATTGAAACCAAAATCGCCCTTGATCCCTCTTATCCAGAAACCATCCATACAGAAATGATCACAACCTTCCACAATTTGATACTAGTGAAGTCTTCAAAATTAGTAGTCAGCTTTACTAAAAACAAAACCAGAATCTAATACACATAGTCAGAAACACCTCTTCTGACACCATACGCACAATCTCAAACATCTCCCAAATATCAACAATCAAGATGTTACAACATCTCTTCTCCACATTCAGCAACATCTTTTGGGAAATCAGCTTCTCATTACCATTCAAAGGACTTATTTCGCATAGAAGTCCTTCAAGAAGCTCCCAAAAAAAACACAGTCAGAGCAGCTTATTCAGGTTAACATACACACATGAATACCATAAGCTCGCACACCCTCTTCCTAAGTAATTATTCATAACAGTTGGAGAAAACTCAGTACATTTCCTTTTCATATACCCTTTTCCAAAATTCCCATCTCTTCTATCAACAATGTCAGCAGGAATGAATTCTTTGACAAGTATCCCATAGCATTTGCAAAAACCAAAAACAGTTTTTAATAGTCCAACAAACTGAATCATTTCCATAACTTCTCTAATTTCCAGAGCATCTTTACTAAGATCTCTTTCCAAACCAAGCCTCCTTTGAAAAACATACATCCACCTTTTTACACTTTCCATAGAATGAAAATAAATGTTATCTAGTGGAGCCTCAGGAATTTTCTCAGAAGTTCTAGTCACCACAACTTTCATCTCATGAGTGATGTCCTGGACATTATCATCAGGATCCAACTCATCTCTGGTCTTCCTATTTCTGGAAGAGAGGGACACTTTACTCCTGGATTTTGTAGTACCAACCACAGAGATCTTCAGCTTATCAGTTCTCACCTTTGGAGGTGACTCAATAGCTTTCCCTTTCCTTGATTTTAGTCTTTTAGCAACCCCAGGAACCACTTTTGCAATCAACTCCTTGTCAGATAGATCATCCACATCAACCACTTCAACATTCTTCTTTATTTTAAGGATAGGAGATGTTTCAACATTAGCTCCAACATCTGCATCTTCCAAAATAGAGATTTCCAACCTGTGATGGTTGTCCTGTGAGTCATCAGTCTGCTTATCATCTTGCTTCCAAAACTTCTTAAGGTCACAACTTTTGATCCTCCTGATGTCACAGCAAGATGCCATGACATCACTCTTGACATTGTGATCAATCATACTATGATTACCCTCTAGATGTTCCACCTTTTGATCCCATATTTTGATCTCATCACATGTGTAAGAGCCTGATTCAAGAGAAACCCATAAATAGCAGTTGTCTTTGGACTTAGCACCCTTCATGACAACTTTACCTTCCTCATCAGTGACAATACATTCAGCTTGAGTGAAGTGAACTTTAAGTTCTTGCTCACACAGTTGACTGATACTGATCAAGTTGGCTTTCAGACCTTTGACCAGTAGTACATCCTTTAATCTAAGAGCACTTGTACAATTCAGATTTCCCATACCTTTGACTTTTCCTTGAACACCATCACCAAAGGTCACACAACCTGAATAAGGCTCAACTTTACCCAACAAATTCTTCTCACATGTCATGTGTTGAGAGCAACCATTATCAAAATACCAATCCTTCTTGGTAGAACCCCCTAGAGACATATAAACTACCAAACAAGTAGTGACAGTCTTTGGAACCCATTGTTTACTAATTTTGGGCCTGTTCTGATTCTGTTTAGGTTGAGGGACAGATTTGGGATAACCATGTAGCTTGAAACAAGACAACTGCATGTGTCTAAATCTGCCACAGTAAAAGCACCTAATTCTGTCTTCTCTGAAGTGGTTAAACCTTTTGCCACCTTGATGATGATACTGCTGTGGCTGCCACCCATAATGTTGTCTTCTTCTCCCATAGTTTGATTGTCTTCTATGGTAAGGATGCTGTCCTTTTGGCTGTCTTCTATGGTGATGAGGCTTCCTTCTTCCATAATAATAAGGCACAACATTATTATATCCATAACCATACATGTTTCCATGATGTTGAGACATCTGATGGAACATGTTCTGTTTGAACCTAGAAGCCTACATACTCTTATGATATTGTGGAGGCATATATTGCCTAGCTCCAGAAACATGTGCCTTCCTTTGATGAGGACCATGAGCATGCCTCTTCCCAACATTTTGAGGTTGAGGATGAGCAACCTGCTTAGGTTTAGGATCCTGTCTCTTTGTTTGAAGTTGAGACATTGGTTGAGACATCTCTTTCTTGGTTCCTGAAGTGCTTGCTTCAGCAGAAACCTTTTTCTCAACCACAAATCCTATGCCTGACTTATCTCCAGCAACCTTTTCTGTCTGAAGGATCTTATCAAGTGTGTCTGTACCACTGTTCAGCATCCTAACAGATTTTGTCATATGATCAAGACGACCTTTGACTAATAAGACTTCATTTTCCAAATCAGCTTTAGCAGTCTTAAGCTGAACAATCTGTTTCTTCTGTTTTTCAATTTCTTGACAGATTTCTGCACTCTTTAGACAAAGCTCTTGATAAGTGGATGCTAACTCCTCAAACGTCAGTTCCTCATCACTAGAGTCACCATCAGACACCACTGTTCCAATTAAAGCTTTGACATGTTTGGCTGACTCTCCTTCACTTTCACTTTCAGAGTCTGACCAGGAAACTGTCATTCCTTTTTTCTGCTTCTTCAGGAATGTGGGACATTCTTTCTTAACATGTCCATGACCTTCACACTCAAAGTACTAAACACCCCGGTCTTGAGCAGTCTTCTCTTCATCCTTCTCCTTAGACTTGCTGATGTCAGAAGCGATGTTCTTGACATTAGGCTTGAAGTTCTTGTTCATTCTTTTGAACACCTTGTTGAACTGCCTTCCCAACATAACAATGGCCTGAGATAGATCCTCCTGGGATTCAGCACTATTCCCTTTCTCTTCTTGATCATTTGAAACCAAGGCTATACTCTTTGGCTTCTTTTCTGGTTCTTCCTCATTCAACCCAAGCTCAAAAGTTTGAAGAGATCCAATGAGCTCATCAACCCTCATCTTGCTGATGTCTTGAGCTTCTTCAATTGCAGTCACCTTCATCTTGTACCTCTTAGGAAGGGACCTAAGGATTTTCCTTACAAGCTTTTCTTCTGACATCTTTTCTCCAAGAGCACTGGATGCATTGGACAACTCAAGAATACTCATGTGGAAGTCATGGATAGTCTCATCTTCCTTCATCTTCAGACTTTCAAACTTTGATGTTAGAAGCTAAAGTCTTGACATCTTAACTCTAGATGTTCCTTCATGTGTAGCCTTCAAAATATCCCAAGCTTCCTTAGCAACTTCACATGTATTGATCAACCTGAATATGTTCTTCTCCACTCCATTGAAAATTTCATTTAAATCTTTGGAATTACCAAGGGCAAGCTCATCTTCTTCCTTGGTCCATTCTTCTTCAGGCTTCGGCTTTGAGGTGCCCTCTTTATCTTTCCCAGCATCATCTTTTTCAAACACAACAGGTGCTTTCCATTCTTTAATGATAGCCTTCCAAGCCCTGCTGTCCAAGGATTTCAAAAAGGTGATCATCCTTGGCTTCCAATAATCATAATTCGAGCCATCCAAAATAGGAGGTCTGTTGACAAATCCTCCAACTTCTTTGTCCATCTTTACACCAGAAAGAATTTCTCTAGATCTCACCCAGAGACAGACAGAATGCCTGCTCTGATACCAATTAAAATTCTGGTACCAGATGTGTGATGTTACGTGTGATGTCACAACAACACACTCTGCAATGGACAATGTAAAGCAACAATAAATCAACACAATGAATTGTTCACTCAGTTCGGTTTTAACTACCTACGTCTGGGGGCTACCAAGCCAGGGATGAATTTCACTATCAGTAGTATTAATTTACAGACTCAACAACCTAGTTGACATCTTCTAAACTTAATCACTACTTAATGAACCTTCTACTTAAGAGACCACTTAAGTATGAGAACACTACTCAATCCCTAAATCACTTCAGTAACAAAATTCAAAGATCACACACTTTGAAAAACACAACTTGATTATGCTTCACAGCTTTGATCAAGAACAACTCAAAACAACAATACCAATTCACACTCGAATGGTTACAAACACGAAGACTCAATCGACTCTCAGTCTTTAGCTCTCTTTCTTCGTTCCCTTCTTCAACGGATTGATGCGCTTTAAATAGCAATTTGATCTGGTCTTGGACCTGCTACAATATCTGACCTGATTTGTTATTTAAAACTGAATCTTCGACAGATTTTCTCTCTCAGAATCTTCTTAAATCTTCAGACTTTAAACACTCCTACAAATCTACATCAAATCTGTTTGTAACAGAAAATATCTCCTCCAAGATATTCGCATCCAATTACTCTGCCAGCTGTCTCAAATTCTAGCTAAAACGCAAACCCTAACAACATCACTAAACCTGATGTTATTAATCTTCTGCAGACCTGATGTCACAACATCGCATGTGACATCAGACTTCACAACTTCAACAAAATAAATACTTAACATAAACCAATGTTAAGACTCAATGTTAAGACATCACCCATGTGACATCAACATTGAACAACTTTGTTTTATCAAAATTCTAGCCAATCCAAGTGCCAACAACAATATTTGTGAATTTTCCGTGAATTTTGGTGGTCCGTGTCGATGTCGGAATATTTGGTGGAGTTTTGGTTATTTTAATTAAGTAATAGTATGTAATATGGATATATTAGTATTATTATTAATTTAAAATAATATTAGAGGAATTGAGGGTAAGATGGACATTTTAGGAGTATTAGTGAGGGCATTATGGAGAAAGCCCAATTTTGAGGCCCAAGAGTTAAATTAACCAAAAAGGAGGAATTTAGGAGAATTAGGATTCATTTGTGGAGATCGTGAAAATAAGGAGAAAGTGCAGAGCTCTGAGGAAAAAGGGAGAAGGCGAGTATTTTTGTGAAGGTTTCCAAAGGCTCAAGAGAGAACTCATCGGATCGACAATCTAAGGTATGGGGAGTAATTGCCTTTCATTGTTTTCATTATAGGATTCGATTGATTAAAGTGGATGTTGGGGATTTTGGGGTTTTGAGGGTTTATGGGTTTTGAGGTAAACTGATGACTTTGAGGGCATTCAGCGAGAACGATTGATAAGAGTCGAATTTAATCGGTAAAATAGACCTTTGGGGCAGACTTCCCCGTTGCTGTAGTTTTAACCCTGTGGTGAAGGATTTATGAGTTTATATGAAGCTTGAGAGTTTTGAAGGTTTAAGAGAAATTAAGGTTTCCCGTAGGGTCCTGAATCGACCTAACAGACATAGGTTTTAGGACTTTAAATTCTGGGATGTATTAGAAGTGTTATAGGGATGTTTTTGGGTCAATTGGGGCTGTAATCGCAGGTACCTTGGAGGTTTGGGAGCTACTGATGTGTAGCAGCGATTTACTGTAATCGCAGGTTCGCTAGACGAACCATTGCTTCGATAGGCGAATGTTTGCCAAGGCTCGCTAGGCGAGCAGCGCAGCGAATGCGCGATAATGTGAGTGTGAGTACAGAGGTGATTCTGGAGTAGAGGGAGTGATTCGCTGGAAGCCTTTCTAGGCGAAGGGAACAACGACTAGGTTTGCTAAGCGAACAAACTAGCGAGCATGACAGATGATGGGGTTTCTGGTGTTGAGTGTGGGATCTGTGGGGTTCGCTGGCAGCTTCACTAGGCGAAGGCCACAGCGAACAGGTTCGCTAGGCGAACCCTGGAGCGAACAACTACTGTTTTACAAAAATTCCATTTTCTGTGCTGTGTCATTCTTGATGATATTGAGGTGGTGGTTTGTGATGTTTCGATGAATATATGATGATATGAATTTATGAAGAATTTATGAATGATGATGCACATAATGATGTTTACATGATGATGATAAATTATTGACGTTTGTGTATCATACATTCATATGCATACTCTGTGACGACGCTTCATTCCCATTGTGCAAATATGAGGTAATTATGATGTGCTCCGATTCCAAATGCGGGATCGATCCTATTGACGGGGATCCTTGGAGGGTTGATGGCCTGGTGTCCATCCTTTGTGACGATTGATACCACATGCATGAGTCTTGTTATGCATTGCATCTTATGTGGCGTTGATGAATTTGTGATATGGTGTTTCCTGACGTTTTCCTTGATGATGACCTTGATGATGTCGTTTATGAAGATAATGCCATTTTATGTATATCTTGTTTTATAATGATTATTATGAATTGTGATTACTCACCCTGCCTGTTTGAATGTTGCCTCCACGTGGGTAACGTGCAGGTGATCAGGTTTAGCTGTGGATGCTTTCGAGGACTTGAAGTTATTTGCTTTTGGTCAATTTAGAGGGTCTTGCTCTGATAGTGTAACATCGAGTTGGGGTCCTTTGAGTCGAACTATGTTGTTTCCTTATTTTTGTTGTTATTTGACGATATGGTTTTATTTTGATTATTATGATGTTTGTTGAAAACCTTTTAATTGAGAATTTTGAGTTCCGCTGCCATGTGAAGGCTTTTGAGTTATTTTGAGGAAAAATCCATTTGTTTACAGGGCAAGTGTGTTATTTTGACTTAATGAGAAATGTGCACCATTTGAGGGAAATTTTTATGCCTTACTCTGATTATTTAAGTTATTTCTGCTGCAACATTATTGGGGGTAGAAAAGGGTGTTACAAATTTTATCCTTCAAAGTATTCTAAGGTGTGTACTTGTCATACTGTCCGTACATCCCCTTGTCAGTGTCCTCTTTTCGGGTGGGATTCTTTCCATGATGTGCAGTCTGAACTTATGTTGGTGACCGAGGTTGGGTTGTTGAAGCGAGTATTCAACTACTCTTTCAACGTCATGTATGGCTTATCCAGGTTCAACATCTCTTGATTCATCTTAACCTTCTTATTTCCTAGCTTGGTTCAAAAAAGAAGGTCACGGAGGATGCCATTCTCGAAGGTCCAACATAGGATGGCCTTTTTAGCTCCCTTTACCTCTACTGCAACCTAATGGAATTGATTGATGTATGACCTTAAGCTCTCTTTTTCTCCTTGCATAATGCTACTCAAGGATACTATAGTAACTGATTACCTCTTCCACGGTAAAGTGGACGGTGGGGCGATCGCGAAAGTCCGCCCATGATTCAATATAATCGTTAAGGATGCCATTGAACCATAATGTAGCTGGTTTGACTAATGTTAATGCTAGTAGCTTCCACTTGGAAGCATCGTCATCATTCTAGTAATAGAGTCGGTCACTGATGAGTTAGACGTGCTCGTCGGGGTCTCCCTTTCCATTGTATTCTCCAAATTTCTGACGTTTTTGCATTGACTTGGGCATCTTTATTTCTATGATCCAGGAACACAAGGGATGCTTAGGCTGTACTCTGGTTGGCTAATGTTCGCCACGACCCAAGGAGGGAGCGTGACTTCCTCGATCTTAGCCCAAGCTATGGGGAGAAGATCTACATTTTCTCCTTTTGAAAGGTCTTTCGACTTCTGAACCTTGCTCCCCCTTGTTACAGATGGCTCCAGCCGAATGGAACAGTCTCTCTTAGATACTGTAATACCCTAATTTTTGCCCCTAAGATTCTCTGCTTTTCATGTGCATTCATACATACAAACAGGACCACACATTGGTTCCCTCTTTTGTAGGATTGTGCCTTGCAGGGATCTTTGAGTTTGTGTGTGTTTGTTAGTTGTTTCATTGCTTAATTTGTTTATGTTTACTAACCATTAATTAAAATCCAAAAATATTTTGTTTTCTTTCACTAACATTTTTCAGGGGAAGAACAGGTTAAAAACACCAAAACATCAGTCCCTCAGCTCGAATGGATTTCATCTGAATAAAGTCAAAGTTGATCTGCGATTAATTCAAAAATTATTTGATCAAGAGTTTCTAAGATTTAATTGATTATTATTCAAGGGACTCCAAGGTTCATGTGTTTATTTCCATGCCTTCTTTGACAAGCAAGAAAGTCGAGCCAGAGCCAAGACAACACATCAAAAAGCCATTTTTTTCCCATTTTTCACTGTGTTAATCGATTAACCTAATTGCACTGAGAAGTGGTTAATCGATTAACACGTGCAATTTTTGAAAAAATGTGCCAAATTCAAATTCTGCAGTAATTGTCACCAATTTTCATCATTTTGATCACATGTGGAATATTCCAGACCATCCCATTTTAATTCCCTACATCATCATAATTAATTCCCACCATGTACCATCATTAATCACCACTTTTTTGTGACTTCCCTCCAAATTTGAATTCCAATCCTAATTTTGATCTTCCAATCCTAATTCCAAACCACCAAATTTTCCAAGCCTAAACTCTATAAATAGAGCCTTCATTTCATTCATTCATGGAAGCTTTTGATAGCCAACAAACCTCTTGCAAATTCTCTTCCCAACCACAAAATTCACTCAAAACTCACTTTTCTTCTTTTGAAAGTTAACAAGAATTCACATTGAATCTTGTTCAACTTTGAGCTAAACCTTCATCCAAACTTGTTTTCTTCATCAATTCTCATAGATCAAGGCTTTTGTGATTGGATCTTGAAGCAATTTGAAGGAATTTTCAAATTTGAAGTGGTAATTCATCTTTCACCATTGTTGAAGCTTCAATTTCATCTTCCATAATGTAGATCGTTGGTGGATCTTTGTTATTTGATCCTTTGGATCTTGTAATTGTGTTTGATTGCTGGTTTTTGCTAATTTTTTACTCAAAAATTCGTGCACAATTGAATCCTTGATCCTAAGATGTTTGAAGAAATGAGTGATCAAGGATTTGGCAATTTTCAAACTGATTTTCTGATGTTTTTAAAGTGTTAATTGATTAACCAAAACCAGTACAATTAGGTTAATCGATTAACAGCTTGTTTCTGCGCAAAAATTGGAAGTTTGCACTGGTTAATCGATTAACATAATTCCACTGTGAGTTGGTTAATCGATTAACCAGCATCCAGAATGTGTTTTTTTGCTTATTTTTGGGGTTGTTTTGGTTTTTCTTCCTCCTTCTTCCCCTTTCTTCTTATTTTAGCCTTGAAACACATTGTTGAGATTGATTTCTCTTTAATTTCAATGGACTTTGGATATGGTTAGAGTAATTAAACATTCATTAGTTCAAATCTATCTTTAAATGAATTGTTGAATTCATTTGAGGTGCTTTGAATTAGTGATATGTTTTCACAATTAAACTTATCAATTAAAAGTGATTGAACTTGAAGATGAAAGGTTCTTGACTTTGTAATTCAATTTGGCTTTCTCTTCATCTTTTTTTTTTATTTTGATCGATGAAAGTCTTGTGGATCTTAGAATTTCTTTGTTGAATTCTTTATAAAGACTAGATCGTTACCTATTTTCTTTTCGTGCGGTATTGCTTTCGGATGACGATCTACATAACGTTCATCTAGCATGCATTAGCACAAAGATCTATTGACCGACCTCATTGTAGGGTAATTACTCCGTAAATTACTCGGCGATTGCTTAACATAGCGCAACATTTGTCCCTCTTTATCCAATTCGGAATTTGAGCTTTTGTGGTCCGAACCTTGATTGGTCGCGTCAACCCAATGGTGATTGATATTTTTGCATTAGGTCCATAATCTTTGAAACTTGGCGTTGTAGAGGCTTTGGTTCTACCAATCTTCTGTCAAGTTCATTAACTTTGGCCTAAGTGCATTGTTTAATCGCTATAGTTCATAACGCGGAATGAAATAATCGGTGAAGGCTTATGGCACTAGAGGCTTATGCTACTAACCACTAACTTCTAACTTCTTTACTTTTCCTTCTCGCTCCCTATCTCTCTTTATTTTTATGCTTTATGCCATTTATCATATCATGTTTATGTTTATGTTTATGTCATTTTCCTTTTGTCCACTTGAACCATTTTGTCTTGTGCTTTTATTTTTCTTTTGTCCATTTTTGAACTTAAAACATTAATAAAGGATTAAACCACTAAAAGACTTGTGCTCTTAATTGTTGGACTGTGACCACTATCCCTTGCTTTGGAGGACCTATACTCTTGATTATGGACTTATGGACTTAGAATTAGGATCTTAACCTATGCTTGGGAGTTTGTGATGGAAAACCTTGGATTTTGGATACTTGGAGTCCTCTTTTGAAGACTTAATTTGAATCAAGACCAAATCAAAAAGGGAAAATTTTTATGCTATGGAGCTTGTCCATGTGGTTAGATCTTTCTTATCCTTACCTTTTATTTTATGCACTAGGATAGTCACTTCTTCTCCACCCCTTCTTCAATTTTCAAAATCTTCTCTCTTTTTAAAAAAATCTTCTTGTTTTCGAACTTAAAACCGCTTTCATAATAAAACCTTGACTTTGGTCAAGTGATTTTTAAACCTTGTTTTCTTTAATAAATGTCAATCAATATTAACCATATTTTGACCATTTCATAAAAACATAAAAAATACAAAAACTCATCAATCTCTTTTTGTGCTTTGTGCACTTTTTTTTCTTTTAAAACTTTTTCATAAGTTTAGACATGATTCATTTCTTTAAGCGGAATTATTCGCTTGGAAATGACGACTTGTCTTTACACTTAAAATCAACCAAAACAAAAAAATTTCATTCTTTGTACCACGAACTACGAGGTTTTGATCCTACATTTGCACATCGTGGGTACGTAGGCATGAGGCGATAAGTCTCTCCAAACACGAAAAACTTAAAAAATATTTCTCTTCTCATCTCCCCAATCTCTTTTCAAGGAAACCATTTTCAAACCAAAAAGCGGTAGATATTTCAAAGGGTTCCTATAGAGTACTATAGACGTTTTGGGTGTTAACACCTTCCCATTGCGTAACCAACCCCCTTACCCATTCTCTGTTTGTTCTTGTTGTTTTAGAACTCTTTTGGATTTGTTCGCTCTTTTTTCCTTTTCCTTTGTGGAATAAATAAAAGTGCGGTGGCGACTCTTGTTTATTTTTGAGTTAAGTTAATCAATAGCTTACACTCACAAATTTCCCCGCTACAGAAAAGTGGCGACTCTGCTGGGGAGTGTTTCCTTGATGGGTTTAGCCTACTTTGATTTATTTACTGCTTTTTGTTTGATTTTCTTGTTACTTGTTTGTTCTGTTTGGGAGTTCCTCTGTGTGTGAGATATGTCCTATACCTGGTTCAGAGTGTACTTTGAGATATGAGGATAGTATAGGCAAGGGAACTTTGAAGGAGTCGAATCCTGAAAAAGAAGAACTTGAGAATCTATCCACTCGGTGGTTGGCTCTTTGGAATTACTGATGCCGATCGAGCGATCGAGAATGCATTACTTTTTCCATAGAAGCCTATAACACTGAGGACCGTAGTAACCCTTAACCCATCCTAGCCTTTTTAGGATCGTAGCGTGGAAGCTATGAAGATGCAAATCTGACTTAGCTGTCATGCGATGCTACACTCAGGTTAGATTCTCTTGAGGATAACTACCAACCTCCGAGCAAATCGGTGCGCTGGTGTGTCTGATAGTGGATTGTGGACCCTGGGCACTCTGTTAGAACCGCTGTTTTCTGCAGGTACAATGAAGGTAAAACCATAGTACATACCTTTGTGGGATTGGTTCTTACCCTTGGCTTCATGCTCGTGACTTGAACCTTGACCCGTGTGCTTTGTGTGATCTTGTTTGTGTTTGTTGCATTCATGCATTCATGCATTCATGAGCATTCTTCTAGAAAGGTTTCAAGGAACTTAAAGGTGTTATTGCAAACATTGCAGGAACTTTTGTTATGGATTTTGGAAGGAGAAGTACAAAGAAGTACACTTTCAAGAGTCATAAGTTAGGGGGTTTGAGAGAGCTAGGATCTTTGGTCGCTGATACCAAGAAGCTCGAGTCCAGATACGGAAGGATTTTATCTCTCTTGAAGGTTGATATGGCTGAAAGATTACTTGCTACTTTGGTTCAGCTCTATGACCCTTCGTTTCATTGTTTCACCTTTCCTGATTATCAGTTGGTACCTACGCTAGAGGAGTATTCTCTCATGCTTGGTTTGCCTGTTCATGGTCAGATTTTCTCCGGTTTGGACCCCGCTCTCGAGCATGATGTTATTGCGAAGGGTACTCACTTGAAGGTTTCCGAGATTAAGGCTCGCATGGATACCAAAGGAAAGATTCTTGGGTTACCCGCTAAGTTCTTAATGGATAGAGCTCATCACTTTGCTAGTGTGAAGAACACAGTTGCTTCTGAGGCTATTCTTGCCTTGCTTATTTATGGACTATTCCTCTTCCCGAATGTTGAGAACTTTGTCGATATCAATGCTATTCAGATCTTCTTGATTGGGAATCCAATTCCCACTTTGCTTGCCGATGCTTACCATTCTATTCACCTCAGGAATTTCCATGGTGAAGGAATGATTATCTGTTGTGCACCTTTGCTTTACAAGTGGTTTATTTCTCACTTGCCGAAGTCTGCAGCTTTCTGGAATCTCAAGGATGGTTTATATTGGTCGCGGAAGATTATGTCTCTCACTCATTCTGATATTGATTGGTGTAGCCGTGTTCCTTCTGGAGCGATGATTATTGATAGTTGTGGTGATTTTCCCAACGTGCCTCTTCTTGGTACAAAGGGAGGAATCAGCTACAATCCGGTGTTGGCTCGTCGTCAGTTGGGATATCCTTTGCGAGAGGTACCGAAGAACATTCATTTGGCTGGTCTCTTTTTCAAGGAAGAAGAATCTCAGGTTGCTCTCAAGAGAGAAATTGTGGAAGCTTTGTGCAGCATTCGTAGAAAAGGAAAGGAAAGTTTGGGAAATCCGAATTGTGTCTCTTTGGAACCTTACCTCCAGTGGGTTAAAAATAGAGCTTTTACTTTGATTATGCCTTATCCGCGTCAGAGGCCTTTATCTCTAACTAATAAGAAGCCTATTCTCTACTTTATGGAAGACACAGAGAAGTTTCAGATCGCTTTAGCCGAGATGCAACAAGAGAGAGATGCTTGGAAGAACAAGTATCAGATTGTTGAGTTAGCGAATGCAAGACTTCAAGAGCACTTCAAGAAGAAGAATAAAGATGAAGTTTCCAACAAGAAGAGAAAGGCGCAAGAGGATTTATTTTCCTCTCGCATTCAGCCAGTTCCCGATATTTCGAAGAGTTCAGAATCTCCTTGGAAGTTGATCGTTGATCAGTTGCTGATTGAGAAGACTCAGATGCAGGCCCACATCAAGAAGCTGGAAGATAGAGCTGGGACTTCTTCTCATAGGATTCTCCAGGGATCTAGTTTTATTTATTCTCTTTTGTTTTAGGATTCTTGAATTTGTACTTCCGAGATGTAATATTTTCCATCATTAATGAATGAGATTTTGGTATTTCAAATAATAATGTTTGCAACATGTCGCTCCCGGGATTTTCATCCAAGTACAAACGCGAAAGTGGCACCGAAACAGAGTCGCCAGCAATGTGTATTTATCCCAAGAGAGGGAAAGGAAACACTGCATAAACCTGAGGGAAAGGAAAGAGCGTGGTCTTGCGACCAAGAGAACTGGGTTCGGGAGTCGGTTACGCGAGAGGAAGGTATTAGCACCCCCACGAGTCCATCGTACCCGATGGGATCCACGCTTGCTGTCTCGATCAAAGGGTGTCGTCGTCTGGAGCTCCACTACTACTGGAAGGGAAAAGGAACGAGAACGGGAAAGAACAAAGAAATTAAGAAGAAAATAAAAGAGGTGACTCGATAGGACTTTATCGTTGTCCTAGGCCTACGTATTCCCTCAGTGCAATGGGAAAGTCAGAGTCAACGTAGTTCGACGGACTACGGGGAAATGTTGCTCGTCGAGATATCGCATCTTGTGCCTACGTATCTTCAATCAGACGAGAAAGAAGAATCAGAGCAAACGTAGTTCGGCTCAACAAGGGTTGCTTTGTTTGTGTATTTTAATGGAAACGTCAGAGTGTGCATTCCAGCAGTTAGGTGTTGCAGCTTGCTGTATGGAGACTTAGGCGTTACCCGTTTGCGGTAGAACGGACGTGACGAGTCCTTAAGGATAGAATGAAGGAGACGAGAAGAGAATTGTTTGTTTGTTTTTATATTTTGAAAAGAAGTGTTTTGATTATTTTTGTGTTTACAACGCATATTCTATTTAAGTCTCTCATGTAGGATCGAATGCCTCGCATATCGACCCAAGACGGGATGTATGCTAAACATTCTAAGAAAGTGAGAGAAGACCCCTCACTATCTTATTCTCACATGAAAGGCTCAAATACAATATATGTTATGCCTTTATTAAGTGTTTTGCTTTTGTTTTGAGATGAGAAGAAGAGAGACTCAAATGGTTGAGAAAGGTAAAATCTAATGAGGGAGACTAAGACTCAAACCCTAAAGTTATCATACATGGATGTTCCTAATGGTTAAGTGTGGTTTAGAAACCTAACTCTAAAAGAAAAGAGAAGAAGAGTGATTTCTAACTTACTTCCAAGATGGAAGTTGAGTTAAGAACTCAAAGGGAATGAAAGCAATTGAACAAAGAAAGCATTAGATGCTTATCACAAACACAAATTGAAAGTTTAAAATAGATAAGATAAGAGGTTTTATGTGGAAGCATATCCACACACTTGTCTTACCATAAGCCCCTGAAAATGTTAGCAAAACCCTTTACAAGTAAAGAAATAAAGAAAGACTAACAAGTAAAGACCAAACAAGTTAAGGACTAAAGAATAAAGGTCCTAGAGGTTGAAAAGCACTCAAGGTCAGAACCTAAACCATAAGAATGTTCTTTAAGGTTAAGAGATCAAACACCAACAAACTTTGCACAAACAATGTTTCAACCATCCAAGAAAATGCACTATGAAAATAGTTGATGATACATGAATAAAAATGCAAGATGAACATGTATTTATGCTTAATGAAATGCCAAGGTCAGAAGCATACATCATATTATAATGCATATGGATGCATATGAAAAATCATACAAGGCATGAATGGGATGATTCAAGTAAAAGAACATAAATGAAGAAGATATGAAAAGGAGATAGACATGTTTCAAAGAGATGCACAAACTTACATGTTAAAGATGCATAACATATGAAAGGAGTATGAATGCATATAGACCAGTAGCATACAAATAATGATATGCAAATTACATGAGTGAAATGGCATACACAATACAAACACAAATCATATAGAGCACAAGAAGAAATGAGATGAGGCATTAGGACAAAAATGCAAGTAAAAATGCATAAGCACACATTAATGGTAAACACAAATCATAATGACCTATAAGTGAACCAAGAATGACCTATAATCCTCTATAAAAACCACATAATCTCACACAAAAGCAAGCATGGCAAGGTGGCACAAGTGCCTCATCAAAATCATATTAGATGGAAATAGAAGAATATGCACACAAGTTGGCTTATTTACAAGACAAGTCACACATGATGATGAAATACAATTATGAATGCAAATGAACATGGATCAGTAGCATACCTATTTTAAGATGACATGAGAATGCACAAATGAACAAGTTTGGTTCATACACAAGTCACTTTAGAGATTAGGAAGAAAGAACACAAGTTGATGTTCATACAAAATGAAACATGTTTCAAATGTTCATGTAATTGCAATGCATATGATATGACATTATGAGTCAATGAAAATGGATGAAATGATCTATATACAGTAGAGAGATATACAAGAATGAATGGGAATGACATACCAACATGAGATACACACAAACCATATGAAAGAAGAGCAAGTGATAGGTGCACAATTAAGTATGGATGCAAGATGAACATCAATGGCAAAACATGTCAAAATGAAATATGGAAGACCTATAGTTTGACATACATGACCTATAATATCCAAGTAAACATGTGTCAAAAGTTAACATCAATCATATCAAGAGACCATAGGCAATACGACACAAAACCATATCATATGCACACAATGAAGCTCATAAAGGCACATGTAATCAATCATCAAGGAAAAAATAGAAAGAGACTTAAAAAAATTGTGACAATATAACACCAATCATCTAAGTCAGAATGGAATCACATATCAAAAGCATAGCTTAAAACTCAACTAGAAACATGTTCAATTAATGTCTAAGAACTCACAAAAGGCCACTAAGAAAGATGGAACAAAATAAATTCCAAATGCTATGAAAAAATGGTTTTAAAAATAAAATAAAAATCGTTTTACATACTTCAAGATGTTATTTAATCATAGAAAAAAAATTGGATGCAAAATGGTTTGAGAACTGTGCAAAATAAATGGATGAATTTCATGTGTCAAAAAAAACCACACAAAAGAAATTAAAAGAAAATTACGAAAATAAATGCAAAAATTAATAAAATCAGAAAAAAAATATATGAAAAATTAGTTTAATGTGTCAAAATAGTTGGTGAATTTTTATAGAATTTTTATTAAGGTTTTAGTATTTTAAAAAAATAAAATGAAACAAGTATAGAAAAAGAAAATGAAATGTGAAAGAAATAGGAATGGGGGTGCAGCGAAAGTAAAATGCCAGTTAAAATGTAATTGGGCTTAAAATATGGGTGTGTGAAAAGCAACTGAGGTTCAGTCCATTAACAGCGCGTGGCACATGGGAGTTAAGGTGTACGCTCAGTCAAAAGTTGACTCCATTTGAGCCTTTGGATCAAGTAAATCAGAATCAAACATCAAAGTAATTACATCCAATGGATCACAACGTAAGAACATCATGATTACCACGCACGCACACACATGCAAGTCATCTGAGAGAAAAAATAGAGCACGTGAGAGGCAACATGTTCACTTACTCGCTGGCAACACAATAGCCATAGGATGCAAAGGATCAAACGGCTGAGATTTAAACTGAAAATAAAACCCTAACGCACCCTCACCGGCCGGAGAAGGACCTCCGGTCATCTTCTCCGGCCATCTCCGGCAACTGTAATCATTACATTTTTCCAGAAATGGGTAAAATGCACACCATTCGAAAGCTGAAGTTACGTAGATTAAGAATCTGGCTTCAAAATTCACAAATCACATGCACACAAAGAGAATCGAACGCATCAATTTTGCCCTAGGTTTGTATCTACACCTCTAAAAGGTCTATCAACCAGCCAGAATACTCACACTGCTTCTATTAAGCCATAAACAACATGAAACAAGCTAAAAATCAGTGAATCGTACAAGAAGAGTTAAGAAATATTGAACCTGAAACTTGGAGATTCTTTGAACAAAAGAAAACCAGAGGCGTTGCCTTGAATTCTTGAGCTCTAATGTGGCCAAATAAAGGCTATGGAACTTGAGATCTTGAAGAAAATAGAATGAGATTCCAACTGAACCGAAGCTGCACTTGATGAATTGAACTTATTCTCCCTTATTCTTGATCAGAGATGAACCATTGATGATGATGAAGATGAAATATGGATGAAGATGAGGATGAAATCGTGTAGAAAGAGAGAGAGAATTCAGAGAAATTCAGAGAGTGTTTTGTGAGAAATCAAGCAAAATGAAGTGTTCCTTTTCAATTCAGTTAGAGGTTTCCATTTATAAGTGAGGTTAAGATCTAACTCACTCAGTTGATGGTTAGAACCTGAGTTAGGTTAACTGTGGTGGTGTGAAGCAAAGGATGAGGTGGAGTGAGTAATTTGAAAATGAGAGGGAGAAAAGAACCGTGTGACGTTGTTTATGTTATGGTGATCATGGTTAAATGAATGATGATGGTTAAATGGATGATGGCGATGAGGTTATGTTCTGCAGCATGAAACTTGTTGGACAAGTTTCTTTATTTTCCTCTTTGATGTATGGGGCAACATGTATGTATGTGTAGGGATTGTTGGTTCAAAAGAAGAAAAAGGTGATTGGTGTAAAGTATTTGCGTGCAACCAAATTGAAACAACAAAAACAATGCAATAACACTCTATTTTGGCAGCCAAACATCAATGAAACTATGGAAGTTTGAGGGTAGAATTCTTCATGTACAAGGCATGAAATGGTGAGGTTTTGGTGGCTATGGATTAAAGACATGAAGTAGAACAAATTTGATGTTTGATTCCAATTAAAACAATTCCTCTAAAGTGGTGAAAAATTGCTTAGAACATCAAGGCATAAAACTGCATTATGGGCGTGTGACTTGCATGGCATGCATGGCTATGGGCTTGTGAAAATTCAGTGTGACACCCTTATGTTTGAACCATCATAACTCTTTCATAATTTGTTCAAATGGAAAAATGTCCAACATAAAAGTTGAAGAGCACATTGAAATGAACAACTTTTATGTTCAACATTTTTTCATTTGAAGCTTTATTACATGAGAAAAATGGATTGACATTTGGCACACCACGTTTTTGATGAAATTATGGCCTGGGGGCCTGAACTTGCCTTGCCATGACTTGGAATTTGCCTTGATTTTGCTCCACTTTGATTGATCATAACTCTCTCAATTTTGATCCAATGGAAGAGCTCTTTATATGGATTTGAAGCTTAGAGTGTGATCTTTAATTGGCTCAACTTGGGCTTGAAGTTTGGAGCTTTTATCTTGGAAAAAGAATGCCTTGAAGTGTAGTGCAAAATGATCCAAACTTGCCATTTTTGGAAACCCTAAGTTTCTAAAAATGGCAACTTTGTACATTTCTTGATTTTTCATGATTCCTCCACCATTTCTTGATCAAATCTTGTCCAATGAACTTATGTAACTTGAATTTCATGAATTTGACCTAAAAAAGTCAGGAATTGACTTTTTCCACTGCACAGTTGACTTTTTCCCCAATTTCTTGATTCTCAAGCAACTGACCAATTGAACCTTTTTTTAAATGAACCAATGGGCAATCTTCCATCCTTAGATACTTGATATCAGGTAGAAAGCATTGAGATCAAGTTTGAACCAAAATTTCCTCAGGAGAGGGCTTGAATCCAAAACCCTAATTTTGACTGTTTTTGATAGGAAGATGATGCACTGTCCAACTTTCTTGATGAATTCCCATATTCCAATGACTTGTGGGATCAAATGAGATCATATGAGATGTAAGAGACTCTTGAGGCTTGCTTGAAGATTCTTGGCTCTTGTTCTCTTGCTTTGGACAGATCAATGCTCTGAAGGCCACTGATCACATGCCCTTATGCAAGGTGTATGCTATGTGATGCAATGAGGTGTAAATGCAATGCAATGAAACATAAGCTAGGCAATAACAAGAGAGAAAATTTTGGGGTGTTACAGCTGCCCCTATTCAATCATCTGTTAACCTGATAAGGATGAAAGCAACGGCTATTCAGACAATCAAGGTGAATTGTGATTGAATACCAAAAACAACCAGAAAATTTGCACGCTGAATGAAGAAAAAAAGGGATATAAACCCTTCTGGAAGTATCAGCAAATAACTACATAGATTGATACGACGTGTATCGAAATAAGGATACGGACAATTATCAAGGACCATACGGACGAGTATGGAAAGAAAACATGGACGGGTGTTGAAAGGACACGGCCGGGTGTCAAAGGTCAATACGGACGAGTATTGAACAATCATCAAAGGAACACGACGAGTTCTGAAAGGACACAGACGGGTGTCAAAGGTCAATACGGACGTGTATTGAAGTAAGAGTTCAAACACGGACGAGTGCTGAAAGGACACGGACGGGTGTCAAAGGTCAACGAAGCACACGAGCATCGGACAATCATCAAAGGTACACGACGAGTGACCAAGTCAACAATATGGACGAGTATTGGACGATGATTAATAAGGGAACACACACAAGTGTTTGGGTCAACGATACGGACGAGCATCAGACAATCATCAAAAGAACACGACGAGTGACCAAGTCGACGATACGGACGAGTATCGGACGATGATTAATAAGATACGGACGAGTATCTCAAAGGTCAATACGGACGAGTATTGGCTAAAAAGTTCAAACACGGAAGGGCGCTGAAAGGACACGGACGAGTGTCAAAGCTCAATACGGACGGGTATTGAAAAAATGAAAGTTTGTAAAGTAATCTTACTGGGGATTGAAATGCTAAAAAGGACACGGACGAGTGTCTAAGAGGTCAAACACGGACGAGTGCTGGAAGGACATGAACAAGTGTCAAAATTCAATACAGACGGGTATTGAAATAAAAGGTCAAACACAGATGAGTGCTGAAAGGACACGGACGGGTGGCAAAGGTCAATACGGACGAGTATTGAAAATAAGGGGTTTAAGCACGGACGAGTGCTGAAAGGACACGGACGGATGTCCAAGGTCAATACGGACGGGTATTGAATTAACATTGTAAGATCCAGTGTTATAGTAAACCTTGCCGGGGTTGCATGACAATGTTTTGTCTGTGAACTATTCTGGCTTGCAGGTAAACGGTTGAACCTGGCTTATGTTTCGTATGCGTATGTTTGATTTTTGCCGTAATGCTCCATATCAATGGAATGCTACGCTTTAGAAAAATGCTATGCAAACTATATGCGAATGCAAAAGAGACTCCGGACGAGGAATCCAACTCCGCGGGAATAAGATCATTGTTCTATCCTTCAATTGCTCTGTAGGGATTAACCCTTCTGCCTGGGAAAACGCTTGCAATACATTGCCAAAAATACATTGGCTTGCAGAGGCGCTGAGGTGTAATGATCCTGTTGAGGAAGTTTCTACTTGAATGACTCTGCCTTGGAGTGGGATTATTCAGTTCATAGAACTTCGCTGGGGATGAGAACTTTCTAAATGACATTTTGCTGAGGAAAAGCATCATTAACTCTGCTTGGGGATGTGTCCAACCCAAGATCTTCTGCGGGGATAATCAGCCTTCTGACTCGGCTGGGAAAAGAATGTACTAACACTCTGCTGAGGAAGAGATTTTGTTGATCTGCTAAACCTCTGCGGGGAGAAAGGATAACTCAGCTGGGGAATATTACTAACAAGATTCAATGCTGAACTCTGCGGGAATGCCACCGTATTTAGCCCTGGTTGCTAAGCAATGAATTTACAGTCTCTTCTTACTGAGAACAAACTGTCGGGATACGATCTTGTTGGGGATCAGAGCTACTCCTTCGGGAATACGCAAATCCTGGTTAGAAGACGTTCCGTTGCAACATGCCGAGAAAAAGTCCCTAGAGATCTGCTGGGAAAACACAAAGCAAATCCACGGTAATCTGTTGAGGAACAAAACTGTCAAGCTTAAGATAAGTGCCACAATGCCCCATGTTAGGCGACCTTTCCGTTTGACGAATCCACTGGAGATAATGAGCTTACAACAAACTCTGTTGGGGAGAACCGCTTCAAAGTGTCTCGTGCTGGGGAATGTCTCTTAAGAGGATTTTATAGAAGACCCAACATCTTTAAACTCTTAGACAAATGCCGAGACTTGAGCTAAGAATACAATAGCTGAGAAGTCACTCTGCTGAAGATAATAAATCTGGATCACATCTTGTCGGAGGGATTTCACGATGCCCTATGCTTGGGAGGGTCACAAACTCGCTTTTGCCCTAGATTACAAGACTGATCTGAAGAAATCATCTCAAGAGGATTTTATAGAAGATTTGGCATCTTCAAACTCCCGGACACTCATCGAGTCTTGAACATTAGTTGCAAGGTCTGCGAAGCAACTCCACCGGGGAATTTTGCAATCGTTATCGACACAGAAAAGCTTGTAGCTGTTGGAAGTACTGAATGAGAGAATTGACTTAATAAGATACACCGATACCCAGTGGCAATTAACTTGTCGATACCGGATCGTCATGAACGACCGTCGACCGAATGATGGACTCAATCAGTAAACGTTGTGACAAAAGGGTGACATATGAACCCTTTCCTGAACCTGATTGCCCCAGCAGTCTGCATAGGGATAAGTGATTACTCGTTTGGAAGAGACAAGCCATGATCTTAGAAAGGCTTCAATCTTGTTTTTGAGCCTAGTATGAGGCTGCTACCTGCAAACAGAGGATATGCACATATGCCCAGTGCTGGGTATGACTTCTGCAACTGAGAAAATCTAACTCTGAACCACCACTCATTGGGGGATAGCACCTAAACCTGCTTGGTGCTGAAGATGACTTCATGTTAGGCTTCTAAATGTAAACCTGCAACAAGAGAAATGCACACATATGTCCCAGAGACTGCATGGTTTGAACCCACCGTTCAGAGTTAATCAACATTTAAAACAATTTTAAATGTTTTCCCTGTGCATGTTAGTGTAAAGCCCCAATGTTTTCAATAATGCAATGTTTTTTATCAAAAATTTGGACTTTTTGCAAACAAAACAGTAAAATGAAAACAAATAAGAAGCTTTTTGACTGAATAATCAACTTTATTAATTGAAATGCCCAGAATAGGCAAGTACATCAGGAAGCAATCCCTGGAAAGAGGTGATCGCTAAAAATTGAGAAAAGAAACTATCCTAATGGCAATGTGAAAACGGCCTTTCACTGTGTTTCAATTCTGCTATGACCAGTATGTCTTCAAGACTTTCCGATTATCTTCACTTTCTGAGGAGAATGATTGGACCGATTCCTACTCTTTGTAGATTGCCAGTTTGAGTGAAACGATGAGGCAGTACAGATGACTCAGATCGCAGTCTTCGCTTAATCCCTCTTTTGCGTGGATCGCCCTTTTCGGGTTTTCAATCCACCGGGATACCCTTTCTTGCCTGAGTTGTCCTTGCGGATTTTCAACTCACCGGGTGTACAATTTTTTTTATTTATATCCCTAATTTTTGCCTGAACCTTTTTATTCTGTTTTTATGGTTCGCCGGGATGCCCTTTTTTGCCCGGACCTTTCTTTTTTCTGTCCAGCGGGTCTCTTTATGCGAAGTATTTTTTTACTGCGTCTGAGTTGACAGGGGATGGAAAATCTTCACCATCCATGGTTGCAAGCATTAAAGCTCCGCCAGAGAAAACCTTTTTAACCACGAATGGACCTTCATAGTTTGGTGTCCATTTTCCCCTGTGATCTGTGTTTGGAGGATGGACCCTTTTAAGTACCAATTCACCAACTTGATACTCCCGAGGTCGCACTTTCTGATCAAATGCTCGCTTCATCCTTCTCTGATATAATTGACCATGACAAATAGCTGCTAGTCTCTTTTCCTCAACTAGGCTCAGCTCATTGAATCGGGTGCGAACCCATTCTGCCTCATCCAGTTTGACATCCATCATAACTCTCAGCGAGGGAATCTCAACTTTTACTGGTAGGACCGCCTCCATACCATACATAAGTGAGAACGGTGTTGCCCCAGTAGATGTCTTTACTGATGTTCGGTACCCATGCAAGGCAAACGGTAACATCTCATGCCAATCTTTGTAGGTCACCACCATCTTTTGCACAATCTTGTTGATATTCTTGTTGGCCGCTTCAACAGCACCATTCATCTTTGGACGGTACGGCGAAGAATTGTGATGCTCAATTTTGAAGTCCCGACATAATTCCACCATTATTTTGTTGTTGAGATTAGAACCATTATCAGTAATGATTCTTTCGGGCACTCCATACCGACAGATGATATCTCTCTTCAGAAATCTGGCTACCACCTGCGTGGTGACATTAGCATAAGACGCTGCTTCCACCCATTTGGTAAAGTAATCGATAGCGGCCAAAATGAAGCGATGGCCATTGGAAGCAGTTGGCTCGATCTTTCTAATCATGTCAATGCCCCACATTGCAAAGGGCCAAGGAGAAGACATGACGTTCAACGGATTCGGAGGTACATGCACTTTATCCGCATAAATCTGACATTTGTGGCATTTACGGGCGTATGAACAACAATCTGCATCCATAGTCAACCAATAATACCCCGACCTCAACAGTTTCTTTGCCATTGCGTGTCCTCCAGCATGGGTACCGAAAGAGCCTTCGTGCACTTCCTGCATCAACATGTTTGCTTCGTGTCTATCCACGCATCTGAGAAAAACCATGTCAAAGTTCCGTTTGTACAGCACGTCATCTTGGTTCAAGAAGAAACTACCAGACAATCTCCTCAAAGTCTTCTTATCCTTGGTAGATGCCCCAGGCGGGTACTCTTGACTCTTCAAGAAGCACTTGATATCATGAAACCACGGCTTATCATCAGACACTGCGTCAACAGCAAACACGTGTACGGGTCTGTCAAGACGAGACACATTAATCTTGGGTACATGGTTCCACCTTTGCACTTTGATCATAGAAGACAATGTGGCCAAGGCATCAGCAAACTTATTCTCATCTCGAGGAATATGGTACAGCTTTACCATCGTGAAAAACGTCAGCAGTCTTCTCGTATAATCTCTATACGGAATCAGATGTGTCTGGTGCGTGTACCAGTTCTCATTCACTTGATTGATTACCAAAGTTGAATCACCGAAGATATCGAGGGTCTTAATTCGCAAATTAATCGCCTCCTCAATCCCCATTATACAAGCTTCATATTCTGCTTCATTGTTGGTGCATCCGAAAGTTACTTGGGCAATGAAAGGCATATGAACACCTTCTGGCGTGATAAGAACTGCTCCAACTCCGCACCCATTCATGTTGACGGCCCCATCAAACATCAAACTCCATTTGGATTCAGGGTCTGGCCCCTTCTCCGGGAGTGGTTCCTCGCAGTCTTTGGCTTTGAGAAACATGATGTCCTCATCAGGGAAATCAAATTTCATGGGTTGGTAATCATCAATAGGCTGCTGCGCAAGATAGTCTGACAGGATACTTCCTTTGATGGCTTTCTGAGAAGTATACTGGACATCATATTCAGTCAGCACCATCTGCCAACGTGCAACCCGTCCGGTCAATGCTGGTTTCTTAAATATGTACTTGACAGGGTCCATCTTTGAGATTAACAGGGTTATATGAGTGAGCATATATTGCCTCAATCGCTTAGCAGCCCATGCAAGTGCACAACATGTCCTTTCAAGCATTGAGTATCGTGATTCGTAATCATTGAATTTTTTGCTCAAGTAATAGATGGCATGCTCCGTCTTACCCGTCTCGTCTTGTTGACCGAGAACACAACCCATGGAGCCTTCAAGTACAGTCAAATACATGATCAACGGTCTCCCTGGAACTGGAGGCATGAGAATTGGAGGTTCCTGCAAATATTCTTTTATTTTCTCGAAAGCCCTTTGGCAATCGTCATTCCACCTGACCGCTTGTTCTTTTCTTAACAGCTTAAATATTGGTTCACAAGTGGCTGTGAGGTGAGATATGAACCGTGCAATGTAGTTCAACCTACCCAGGAAACCACGTACTTCTTTCTCTGTTCTTGGTACAGGCATTTCTTGTATCACTTTTATTTTGGCAGGATCAACCTCAATTCCTTTTTCGCTTACGATGAAACCCAGCAATTTACCGGACCGTACTCTGAAAGTGCACTTATTCGGATTCAGCCTGAGTCAAAACTTCCTCAACCTTTCAAACAGTTTCTTCAAGTTGACCAAATGCTCTTCTTCTGTTCGAGACTTGGCAATCATATCATCTACATAACACTCAATCTCCTTATGAATCAAGTCGTGGAAGAGTGTTACCATAACTCACTGATACGTTGCCCCGGCATTCTTCAACCCAAAAGGCATCACCTTGTAACAGAAGGTACCCCACGGGGTAATGAACGTTGTCTTTTCCATGTCTTCCGGTGCCATCTTGATTTGGTTGTATCCGGAGAAGCCATCCATGAAAGAGAATACCGAGAACTGAGCGGTGTTGTCAACCAGTACATCAATATGAGGTAAAGGAAAGTCGTCTTTCAGACTTGCTCTGTTTAGATCCTGGTAATCAACACACATTCTGACCTTGCCATCTTTCTTCGGCACAGGAACGATATTTGCAACCCACGGTGGGTAATTGGTAACGGCCAGGAATACCGCATCTAACTGTTTTTGTACCTCCTCCTTGATCTTGAGATCCATTTCTGGTTTAGTTCTCCGGAGCTTTTGTTTGACAGGAGGACATCCCTCTTTCAACGGCAACCTGTGCACAACAATGTCTGTATCTAACCCCGGCATATCTTGATACGACCAGGAAAAGATGTCAACATATTCCCGCAACATACTGATCAGCTCTTTCTTCACCTCGGCCTGCAAACTGGCTCCAATCTTAATCTCTTTCTTGGCATCCTCAGAACTAATGTTGATGACCTCAATTGCCTCTTGGTGAGGTTGAATGACCCTCTCCTCCTGCTTCACCAATCTGGCCAATTCCTCAGGAACTTCACAGTCTTCTTCATCCCCCTCTTCGGCTTGATAGATTGGATTATCAAAGTCATACTTGTCCATAGCAGAATCGTTATCAATGAAATCTGGGTGATTAAGTCTGCATGATGGAGGATCATGCTTTATTTTAGAATGAGACTTTTATTGAAAAAAGAAACAAAAATAAAACATTGCCATTTTATTATTTTTTTCTGCAAAAATAAAAATGAAAGACAAGGAACACAAAATTTGAATGCAAAACGTCCTTTATTAATGATAAAAAAACCTTGCAAATGCAATTATGAGGCCCTACAAATGGATTTACACGCCTTGGGCAGAGCGCGAGATTTTAACATGCAATAGAGAAAAACAAAGAAAATTACTCTGTTTGAAGAGTAACTTGAACAATTTCTTCAACAGACCAATTGCAAAGCTCTTGACCCGGTACACACGGGCGCACCCACTTGTTGAGGTCACAATCACTGTCAACGTCATCTTCACTTGCAGCGCACATCTGATTTGGATTAATGATTCCCCCGCTGTAGAAAGTAATCGACCCCTTGCGCTCTGCTGCAGCAGCTTGATACAGGTTATAGCCTATACCGAACTTATCTTCCTTTGCAGAGACTTCAATCAACTTGGCCCAGCCTTGGGCATTACCGGCTCTGACTACTTCCACTGCTTGTCTGTAAGAAGCAATAGAAGTACCCACCTGTTCTTCGCCCTGGGAAGATACTGCCTGTGAAGACGAATCACCAATATTGACTGCCTCGAATGCTTGACTCAGCATCTCATGGATCTCTCCATCCATTTCCACTACTTAAAGGTAGACAGCTGACTGACGAAGATGTCTTCTTCTCCACATACAGTCACCACTTGACCATCCACCACGTATTTCAACTTCTGGTGCAACGTAGATGTCACTGCCCCATCGGCATGAATCCACGGTCTGCCTAACAAGCAACTATATGCGGGTTGAATGTCCATCACGTAGAACACGCACTTAAACACCTGAGGACCAATTTTTACTGGGAGCTCTACCTCTCCGAAAACAGAACATTTCGAACTATCGAAAGCCCTCACTACCAAATCACTTGGTCTTAGAATAATTCCATCAGCGTCTAACTTCATTAAGGCCTTCTTTGGTAACACGTTCAGGGAAGACCCCGTGTTCACCAACACATGAGATAATACCCTGCCTTTACACTCTAGGGTGATGTGTTATGCCCTGTTGTGATTACGACCCTCAGTAGTCAAATCAAAATCTGTAAAACCTAGCCCATGGCTAGCATTGACATTAGAAACAACCGACTCCAATTGATTCACAGTAATCTCTTGAGGTACATAGGCCATGTTCAAGACCTTCAGCAGTGCCTCTTGATGAGCTGCAGAACACATAAGCAACGACAAGATAGAAATTTTTTATGGCATTTGATTTAACTGATCACCCACTTTATAATCACTCTTTTTGATAAGTCTCATGAACTCCTCGACTTCTTTCTCAAAAGTACCTTTCTGCACAGATTCAGGAACAACAACATCCTATGTAGCCACCTGTTTACCCTTGGCTTTGGCTGCTGCCTCAGTTTCAGCATTAGTTCTCAAAGTCTATGGAGAAAACAAGCGTCCACTTCTGGTGAAGCCACCAAGACCACCAACATTACCAATACTGGAACTACCCCCAGCTGGAACTTCCACTTCTTGCTTTTCTCCTTGGTAGTAAACATCTGCACCGTAGTGCCATGGGATAACCTGCTCACTAGTATAAGGAACTGGTCCTGGTACCGTAATAGTAACATGACTCAACATATCAGGCACAATGATGGCTGCAGGCGATGGCACCTGAATTTCAGCTGGCATAAAATAAATGGTAACAGTTAACACATCATTGTCCTTTCTGTCCCCCTGATCAAACTGTAGACATCCCTCGTCCATCAAACTTTGGATACCGGCCCGCAGTTTATCACAACCATTACTCTGATTCTTACAATCAACACAATCTTCTTCACAGCCAGGGAACACTTGCCCCTTCAACAACCGAGCCTTCACAATACTCAGCGGAGTCCTCACCCTGTTCACATAAGTTACCAAATTCAAAACTTTCCCATCTTCAATGGCATTGACTTTTGGCACATTATTATCCGGCATAGGATTCTAAAGCACATTCGGTGGAGGCGAGAAATTAATTGCTTTGGCATCAATCAAATCCTGTACTTTATGCTGAAATGCCAGACACTTTTCAATAGTATGACCTGGAGCCCCAGAATGAAACTCACAGCGAGCATTGGCATCATAACCCTTTGGTAATACAGCAGGAACCGGGCCCATCATACGAAGCTCCACCAGATTAAGCTTCAACAATTGGGGTAGCAAAGTTGCGTAAGTCAAAGGCAGAGGGTCCATACGCCTGTCAGCTTGTCTCTGCTGATATGCTCTTCGTGGCTGTTGATTATTCTGTGGCTGAACATTCTGTTGCTGTGGTTGTGATTGAACTTGTGGACTAGGAATGGTCACAACAGCAACCTGATTATAGGAATCTTGATAGCCTCTTCCTCTTCCTCTATTCTTATAAACAGCACTGGCTTCACCATCTCTCTTTCTGGTAGCTCCAGCAAATGGCTTCCTCACCCCTGAGGAACTAGCACCACTGGCATCTTGTATTTTTCTGAGCTTTAACAAACTTTCAATCCTCTCCCCAGCAATTACAATGTCCGCAAACCCAGTTGAAGGACAGGCGGCCAACCTATCAAGATAAGTTCCCTGAAGAGTACCCATAAACATGTCAGCCATTTCTCGGTCCTGCAGTGGAGGTTGAACCATGGCAGCCAACTGGCGCCACCTTTGAGCATATTCCTTAAAACTCTCCTTCGCATTCTGAGCCATACTCTACAGCTGAGTACGGTTCGGAGCCATGTCCATGTTGTATTGATACTGCTTGACGAAAGCATGAGCTAACTCCTTCCAGTTCCTTACAAAAGTCCTGCTCAACTTCATATACCATTCCTGAGATGCCCCAGTAAGGCTGTCTTAGAAATAGTACATCCACAATTTCTCATCGTCAGTATGAGCAGCTATCCTCCCCACATAAGATTGGAGATGAGTTTTAGGATAAGTAGTGCCATTGTACTTGTCAAATGTTGGTGGCTTCAACTTGTGTGGGATTCTTACTCCAGGTACCAATCCCAAGTCAGAAACATCAAAACCAAGGGTGTTTCGGGATACAATGGACCTAATTTTTTCAGCGAGCTCGTAAAACCTGTGAGTGTTCTCATCTTTAGCATCCAACAGAGTGAACTGATCATCTTGGTTATCTTCTGCAACCTGACGAACCCCAATATTTCTAGAAGGGTCACCGTCTGCATTAACGCCAACCTGATTACCATTGCCATTCTGCACCTCTACCTGTGGCCGCTCGACCATTACCCTGAGTCTTTCCTGATTTTGAGCCATACCAATCATTAAGGTCATGAACTGGTCCATCCTGTTCCTCAGCTCAGCCAATTCTGTTTGCATCTAATCCATGATCTTAGTCTGGTTTCTGCGAGTTGCGTACCGGTGGATGTGGTTATCAGCTATAGTGCCTGAAACCAAATAAAGGTTAGAGACTCTGCAACAAGTACCTGAAAAGCAAGCAACAAAATGCAAAATGCTATATGCTATGCAATGTCATGTTTATTCATTTTGGGCATTCCTTCCCTCGATTCCAGTTTGACTGAAATGGAGTAACACATACACCTGCAACTGCTAATATTGATAGAGCATCAGAGGTGCACATTAGTGAATCAGAATATCCATCATATACGGCCCAGTGAGTGTGTGAACCATTGTATAATCTGGAGACGAATCCACCTCATAGAATCAATAATACCAAAACGAAATACCCATAGCATAAATGAAAACCCACAACCAGGTGTGGAACTGTCAAATACAAATTTGTTCTGAACAAATACAACTGAAAGCATGAATACAAACAAAAGAAAACCCATCAACAAGCCTGATGGTGAGTTCTTAGAACAATAACAGAAATGCTTCAGACACTAAGCCCATACAAGTCTTCCTGAACCTCCTTGAGAAGTGCTTCGGTAACTGGATCATTAGGGCGCTCTGTAAGACTCCTGATCAGCTGACTCCTTATCTTGACAGCTTCCTCCAGCTTCCTGATTTGATCTTTAACAGTTAAATCTTTTACCTTCTTTACTCCAGCGCAAACTTTCAAATCTTCAATCTCTCGGTTAGCTGAACTAAGCTTCTTGAGAAATTCGCTTTCTTTATTCTTCAAATTCCTTTTCAACTCATCATTTTAGCCTTGATTCCTGCTTCAATCTTCCTTCGGCACTCGGAGAACTCATCCCATCTCTGTTTCCCTTTGGAAAGTGCATTTTCAGACTTTGCCAACTGCTCGTTGATACGCTTGCACGCCTCATTTAATGCCATCTCATTTTGTTTAATCTTGCGAATATAGACAGTGTCTTCAGCAATTCTTTTCTCATTTTCCTCATGGCGCTCAATTAACTTTTGAACTTCATGCTCAACCTTATGCTTTTCACAAAGCGTCTTTCGGAGTCCTTCGCTTAACTTCTCATTCATCTTGCTTGCCTTGTCCTTTTCCGCCTTAAGCTTGTTATATTCAACAACACTTATCATGGTCACAGGTTCAGCAACAACTGGATCTGACGGCCCTTCCATAGAGAATGGCAAAAGGGTGATCTGAACTCTTCTTTTCAACCATGCATCATACTGAGAAGAAGACACGTTATTGCACTTGCCAAAGACTACTTTACCTTTTGTTTGCAAATTGCCCCAGGCTCCAGCCACCTGCCTTACCAACAAAGGATTATCTTTCACAGAGAAAAAGAAGGATTCTTCTAATTCGCTATCCCTCGGAGGATCTATTAAAGCAAATCCCAACTGTCTTCTTAAGATAACAGGATTGTAATTAATGCAACCCCTTATTCCCAAGAGTGGCACATTTGAATGTCTTCTGCAACTGCTGATAAAATTCCCACCCATCGTTCTTTGATCAAACCAACGAATATCTTCTGCTGTCAACTTAATCAGCCTTTTAGCCCAATTCATTGAAGGATGAGGATCCAAGAAAGCCTCAGAATTAGGTAAGTGTCTCATGAGCCATTTATGAAACAAAGGTGCACAACATCGAACCAATCCCCCTCGTTTCTTCTCATTCTTATAATGCACAGAATAATACAAGTCACCCAAGAGCGTAGGTATAGGATTCTTCAACACAAAGATATGGATGGCTCTCATGTCTACAAATTTGGACTCATCAGCAAACAACATAATCCCATAAATGCTCAAGGCCAGAATAGCACAAATTATTTCCCATTGAGACTTAGCAGCACACTCTTCAGCTTTGGCAACCAAGAAATCTAGATGAAAGCTAGATAAACCTCCTTTGGTGGCAAGGTAATCTTCTACTACAGGTACACTTAGATGGAGAGCCTTAGCTATCTCCTCATGCTTTGGAGGACGCATATCAGAGTTAAAAGGAATCTGGTATTTGAGAGGCACGTCTAGAAGAAGGGCATACTATTCTAGCATCGGAGCCAACTGAAAGTCCGAAAAAGTGAAGCACCTCAACTGTGGGTCATAAAACTGCAAGCAAGTATGAATAACACTCCTCTCTGAAGCATTCAAATCATCAACCATAGTCAGAATCTCTCCATGAGCCTTTCTGAATATACCCACATGATCTGGAGTAATAAGAGATACCATCTTCTATAACTGACCCACCTTGGTGTCAAAGAACGTGTAATGCACATTGTACTTTCTTGGAATCTCCATAGCTGCAAAGTGACTGTCAACCGGAATCAAAAGGAAGTATACCCTGCAAATGAATAAACATGAAGGTTAAATGCAAAAATGCGAATGATGATATGTATGCAAGGGCATGTGATTAATGTTGAACAAATATTACTGAACCCACTGTACTGCAGTCTGAATTTGGTGAAATACACAAAACCAGGATCAAAGGTCCGGTAATAAACCCAGAACAATAAGAAACCAGTCAGGACCAAAGATTCAGTAACAAATCCAGAACACATAAGGAAACCGGGTATGCTGAAGGTCAAAAGTTCCTGCACACCTGTAAACAATCCCCCCAATCTCACATGTATGTACTAGAAAGTGAGGATTCTCAAATTCGGATCTCAGAATGAGAGGTAATAGCACATTTATCCCGAAGGATACAATGCTATCGCCATACAAAGAGATCATCCTCTGATTCACCTCAAAATAAAGAGGGGTCATCCTAAAAGGTCATCCAGACTTAACAGCTCTTCCAGATAGCTCTACCATTGTGGCAGACCCACAACGCAGAATTCTCTAGAGAGAACCACATCCAGATTATGTTTCATATTCCCTCCTCGCACCGAAATGGAGCGTGAGAGGATATGAAACACACTAAACATAAGTGCACTCCGGCCTGTTTATTGGGCCTATCTCTCAGAATACCCCATCCCGCGAAACAGACAAAGCAGTACAGCACAGTGTAGTATAATACAGTATATGAAATGAAAATGCTAAAATGCGATAAATACGGTAATGTATAGTAAAGCAGTAATACAGTAAACAGCAATACAGTAAAATAGTAAATACAGCAAAATACAACTCAACATTAAACACCCAATGAAATAAAAACAGACAAACGCTAGGATTAACTCGCTTAGGGAACCAGAGATTCTGGGTTCGGTCCCCAGCAGAGTCGCCAGCTGTCGCTCCCGGGATTTTCATCCAAGTACAAACGTGAAAGTGGCACCGAAACAGAGTCGCCAACAATGTGTATTTATCCCAAGAGAGGGAAAGGAAACACTGCATAAACCTGAGGGAAAGGAAAAAGCGTGGTCTTGCGACCAATATAACTGGGTTCGGGAGTCGGTTACGCGAGAGGAAGGTATTAGCACCCCCACGCGTCCATCTTACCCGATGGGATCCACGCTTGCTGTCTCGATCAAAGGGTGTCGTCGTTTGGAGCTCCACTACTGCTGGAAGGGAAAATAAACGAGAACGGGAAAGAACGAAGAAACTAAGAAGAAAATAAAAAGAGGTGACTCGATAGGAAATTATCGTTGTCCTAGGCCTACGTATTCCCTCGGTGCAATGGGAAAGTCATAGTCAACGTAGTTCGACGGACTACGGGGAAAGGTTGCTCGTCGAGATATCGCATCTCGTGCCTACGTATCTTCAATCAGACGAGAAAGAAGAATCAGAGCAAACGTAGTTCGGCTCAACAAGGGTTGCTTTGTTTGTGTTTTTTAAAGGAAACGTCAGAGTGCGCATTCCAGCAGTTAAGTGTTGCAGCTCGCTGTATGGAGACTTAGGCGTTACCCGTTTGCGGTAGAACGGACGTGACGAGTCCTTAAGGATAGAATGAAGGAGACGAGAAGAGAATTATTTGTTTGTTTTTATATTTTGAAAAGAAGTGTTTTGATTATTTTTGTGTTTACAACACATATTGTATTTAAGTCTCTCATGTAGGATCGAATGCCTCGCATATCGACCCAAGACGGGACGTATGCTAAACATTCTAAGAAAGTGAGAGAAGACCCCTCACTATCTTATTCTCACATGAAATGCTCAAATACAATATATGTTATGCCTTTATTAAGTGTTTTACTTTTGTTTTGAGATGAGAAGAAGAGAGACTCAAATGGTTGAGAAAGGTAAAATCTAATGAGGGAGACTAAGACTCAAACCCTAAAGTTATCATACATGGATGTTCCTAATGGTTAAGTGTGGTTTAGAAACCAAACTCTAAAAGAAAAGAGAAGAAGAGTGAGTTCTAACTTACTTCCAAGATGGAAGTTAAGTTAAGAACTCAAAGGGAATGAAAGCAATTGAACAAAGAAAGCATTAGATGCTTATCACAAACACAAATTGAAAGTTTAAAAGAGATAAGAGAAGAGGTTGTATGTGAAAGCATATCCACACACTTGTCTTACCATAAGCCCCTGAAAATGTTAGCAAAACCCTTTACAAGTAAAGAAATAAAGAAAGACTAACAAGTAAAGACCAAACAAGTTAAGGACTAAAGAATAAAGGTCCTAGAGGTTGAAAAGCACTCAAGGTCAGAACCTAAACCATAAGAATGTTCTTTAAGGTTAAGAGATCAAACACCAACAAACTTTGCACAAACAATGTTTCAACCATCCAAGAAAATGCACTATGAAAATAGTTGATGAAACATGAATAAAAATGCAAGATGAACATGTATTTATGCTTAATGAAATGCCAAGGTCAGGAGCATACATCATATTATAATGCATATGCATGCATATGAAAAATCATACAAGGCATGAATGGGATGATTCAAGTAAAAGAACATAAATGAAGAAGATATGAAAAGGAAATAGACATGTTTCAAATAGATGCACAAACTTACATGTTAAAGATGCATAACATATGAAAGGAGTATGAATGCATATATACCAGTAGCATAAAAATAATGATATGCAAATGACATGAGTGAAATGGCATACTCAATGCAAACACAAATCATGTAGAGCACAAGAAGAAATGAGATGAGGAATTAGGACAAAAATGCAAGTAAAAATGCATAAGCACACATTAATGGTAAACACAAATCATAATGACCTATAAGTGAACAAAGAATGACCTATAATCCTCTAGACAAACCACATAATCTCACACAAAAGCAAGCATGGCAAGGTGGCACAAGTGCCTCATCAAAATCATATTAGATGGAAATAGAAGAATATGCACACAAGTTGGCTTATTTACAAGACAAGTCACACATGATGGTGAAATACAATTATGAATGCAAATGCACATGGATCAGTAGCATACCTATTCTAAGATGAGATTAGAATGCACAAATGAACAAGGTTGGTTCATACACAAGTCACTTTAGAGATTAGGAAGAAAGAACACAAGTTGAAGTTCATACAAAATGAAACATGTTTCAAATGTTCATGTAATTGCAATGCATATGATATGACATTATGAGTCAATGAAAATGGATGAAATTATCTATATACAGTATAGAGATATACAAGAATGAATGAGAATGGAATACCAACATGAGATACACACAAACCATATGAAAGAAGAGCAAGTGATAGGTGCACAATTAAGTATGGATGCAAGATGAACATCAATGGCAAAACATGTCAAAATGAAATATGGAATACCTATAGTTTGACATACATGACCTATAATATTCAAGTAAACATGTGTCAAAAGGTAACATCAATCATCTCAAGAGACCATAGGCAATATGACAGAAAACCATAGCATATGCACACAATGAAGCTCATAAAGGCACATGTAATCAATCATCAAGGAAAAAATAGAAAGAGACTTGAAAAAATTGTGAAAATATAACACCAATCATCTAAGTCAGAATGGAATCACATATCAAAAGCATAGCTCAAAACTCAACCAGAAACATGTTCAATTAATGTCTAAGAACTCACAAAAGGTCACTAAGAAAGATGGAACAAAATGAATTCCAAATGCTATGAAAAAATGGTTTTAAAAATAAAATAAAAATGTTTTCAGATGCTTCAAGATGTTATTTAATCATAGCAAAAATATTGGATGCAAAATAGTTTTAGAACTGTGTAAAATAAATGGATGAATTTCATGTGTAAAAAAAAACCACACAAAAGAAATTAAAAGAAAATTACGAAAATAAATGTAAAAATTAATAAAATCAGAAACAAAAAGTTAAGAAAAATTAGTTTAATGTGTCAAAATAGTTGGTGAATTTTTATAGAATTTTTATTAAGGTTTTAGTATTTTAAAAAAATAAAATGAAACAAGTATAGAAAAAGAAAATGAAATGTGAAAGAAATAGGAATGAGGGTGCAGCGAAAGTAAAATGCCAGTTAAAATGTAATTGGGCTTAAAATATGGGTGTGTGAAAAGTAACTGAGGTTCAGTCCATTAACAGCGCGTGGCACATGGGAGTTAAGGTGTACGCTCAGTCAAAAGTTGACTCCATCTGAGCCTTTGGATCAAGTCAATCAGAATCAAACATCAAAGTAATTACATCCAATGGATCACAACGTAAGAACATCATGATTACCACGCACGCACACACATGCAAGTCATCTGAGAGAAAAAATAGAGCACGTGAGAGGCAACATGTTCACTTACTCGCTGGCAACACAATAGCCATAGGATGCAAAGGATCAAACGGCTGAGATTTAAACTGAAAATAAAACCCTAACGCACCCTCACCGGCCGGAGAAGGATCTCCGGTCATCTTCTCCGGCCACCTCCGGCAACTGTAATCATTACATTTTTCCACAAATGAGTAAAATGCACACCATTCAAAAGCTGAAGTTACGTAGATTAATAATCTGGCTTCAAAATTCACAAATCACATGCACACAAAGAGAATCGAACGCATCAATTTTGCCCTAGGTTTGTATCTACACCTCTAAAAGGTCTATCAACTAGCCAGAATACTCACACTGCTTCTATTAAGCCATAAACGTCATGAAACAAGCTAAAAATCACTGAATCGTACAAGAAGAGTTAAGAAATATTGAACCTGAAACTTGGAGATTCTTTGATCAAAAGAAAACCAGAGGTGTTGCCTTTAATTCTTGAGCTCTAATGTGGCCAAATAAAGGCTATGGAACTTGAGATCTTGAAGAAAATAGAATGAGATTCCAACTGAACCGAAGCTGCACTTGATGAATTGAACTTATTCTTGATCAGAGATGAACCATTGATGATGATGAAGATGAAATATGGATGAAGATGAGGATGAAATCGTGCAGAAAGAAAGAGAGAATTCAGAGAAATTCAGAGAGTGTTTTGTGAGAAATCAAGCAAAATGAAGTGTTCCTTTTCAATTCAGTTAGAGGTTTCTATTTATAAGTGAGGTTAAGATCTAACTCACTCAGTTGATGGTTAGAACCTGAGTTAGGTTAACTGTGGTGGTGTGAAGCAGAGGATGAGGTGGAGTGAGTAATTTGAAAATGAGAGGGAGAAAAGAACCGTGTGATGTTGTTTATGTTATGGTGATCATGGTTAAATGAATGATGATGGTTAAATGGATGATGGTGATGAGGTTATGTTCTGCAGCATGAAACTTGTTGGACAAGTTTCTTTATTTTCCTCTTTGATGTATGGGGCAACATGTAGGTATGTATGTGTAGGGATTGTTGGTTCAAATGAAGAAAAAGGTGACTGGTGTAAAGTGTTTGCGTGCAACCAAATTGAAACAACAACAACAACAATGTAATAACACACTATTTTGGCAGCCAAACATCAATGAAACTATGGAAGTTTGAGGGTAGAATTCTTCATGTACAAGGCATGAAATGGTGAGGTTTTGGTGGCTATGGATTAAGGACATGAAGTAGAACAAATTTGATGTTTGATTCCAATTAAAACAATGCCTCTAAAGTGGTGAAAAATTGCTTAGAACATCAAAGTATAAAACTGCATTATGGGCGTGTGACTTGCATGGCATGCATGGCTATGGGCTTGTGAAAATTCAGTTTGACACCCTCATGTTTGAACCATCATAACTCTTTCATAATTTATTCAAATGGAAAAATGTCCAACATCAAAGTTGAAGAGGACATTGAAATGAACAACTTTGATGTTCAACATTTTTTCATTTGAAGCTTTATTCTATGAGAAAAATGGCTTGACATTTGGCACACCAAGTGTTTGATGAAATTATGGCCTGGGGGCCTGAACTTGCCTTGCCATGACTTGGAATTTGCCTTGATTTTGCTCCACTTTGATTGATCATAACTCTCTCAATTTTGATCCAATGGAAGAATTCTTTATATGGATTTGAAGCTTAGAGTGTGATATTTAATTGGCTCAAATTGGGCCTGAAGTTTGGAGCTTTTATCTTGGAAAAAGAATGCCTTGAAGTGTAGTGTAAAATGATCCAAACTTGCCATTTTTGGAAACCCTAAGTTTCTAAAAATGGCAACTTTGTACATTTCTTGATTTTTCATGATTCCTCCACCATTTCTTGATCAACTCTTGTCCAATGAACATATGTAACTTGAATTTCATGAATTTGACCTAAAAAAGTCAGGAATTGACTTTATCCACTGCACAGTTGACTTTTTCCCCAATTTCTTGATTCTCAAGCAACTGAACAATTGAACCTCTTCTGAAATGAACCAATGGGCAATCTTCCATCCTTAGATACTTGATATCAGGTAGAAAACATTGAGATCAAGATTGAACCAAAATTTCCTCAGGAGAGGGCTTGAATCCAAAACCCTAATTTTGACTGTTTTTGATAGGAAGATGATGCACTGTCCAACTTTCTTGATGAATTCCCATATTCCAATGACTTGTGGGATCAAATGAGATCATATGAGATGTAAGAGACTCTTGAGGCTTGCTTGAAGACTCTTGGCTCTTGTTCTCTTGCTTTGGACAGATCAATGCTCTGAAGGCCACTGATCATATGCTCTTATGCAAGGTGTATGCTATGTGATGCAATGAGGTGTAAATGCAATGCAATGAAACATAAGCTAGGCAATAACAAGAGGGCAAATTTTGGGGTGTTACACAATATGCCTTATATTTCCTTGAAACTTTGCATTTGCACTTGCACATCAAGCATCATCTCTTGCATTGTTTCTTGCCTTTTCCAGGTGTCTTATGTTTCTTTTGGTTTTCATTCAGCCAAGCTGACTCACCAATATAATACTCGGGCTAATCTGAAGAAGAAGATAGATCAGATGCAACAAGAGAATCGTGAGCTTCGTGAGGAAGTGACAAATTTGAAGGATAGTTTGGAGAGACCCACTTCTATGATGGAAGCAACGGTTGCTGCTCAAAATCAACCTCCTCCTCCTCCACTTTCAACTCCTGTGCAAAGGACAGTCATTTCTGAGATTGTCTCCACGCCCATCTCTGTGGCGCCTGCTAGTGTTCCTCAATACTCCATGCCTCTTGGTTTCCCCTGGGGCATTCCTCGAAACTTTGTTCCTGAAGGTTATCAACCACCACCATTGCCTCCTGAAATTCCAGTTGTTCCTACCGTTTAACCTGTGATGATTGTGCCACCGCCTGTGGTTCATACTATTCCTTTTGGTGAAGAACAGATTTTCCATACTGTTCCAAGTGAAAATGCCAGTGCTTATGATAGAATGGAAGAGATTCAAGACCAGTTTGCTGAAATGCGGAAAGAGATCAAAGCTCTGAGAGGTAAAGAGCTGTTTGGAAAGAATGCTCATGAGTTATGCTTGGTTCCTAATGTGAAGATCCCGCATAAGTTTAAAGTCCTTGACTTTGAAAAGTATAAGGGTAACTCTTGTCCAATGAGTCATTTGACTATGTATGCTCGTAAGATGTCGGCTCAGAAGGATAATGACCAGCTTCTCATTCACTACTTTCAAGATAGTTTGTCTGGTGCAGCTTTGAAATGGTATATGGGACTCGACAGTACTCGAGTTCGCACTTTCGAAGATTTGGGTGAGGCGTTTGTGAAACAGTATAAGTATAATGTGGATATGGCTCCTGATCGTGACCAAGTTCGGGCAATGGCTCAGAAAGATAAGGAGACATTTAAAGAATACGCGCAAAGGTGGTGCGAGATTGCTGCTCAGATCAACACTCCTTTGGAAGAAAAGGAGATGACCAAGATTTTTCTAAAAACTCTGAGTCCTTTCTATTATGAGCGTATGATTGCTAGTTCCCTAAGTGATTTCACTGAGATGGTTAATATGGGGATGAGATTGGAAGAGGGTGTCCGTGAGGGGCGTTTGTCGAAAGATGGCAATTCTACTGGAAGTTCCAAAAAATATAGTGGAGGATTTGCCAAAAAGAAAGAAGGAGAAACCAATGTCGTTTCTCGAGAAAGGTATAGAATACCTCGCAATAAAAACAATCAGTGTCAGCAACATGTTGCATCTGTTACTCCTGTTATCAAATCAACTCCCGTTGTTCAGGCAGCACCTGCTCAACAACGTTCTAATCAACAGAACAATCAACGGGGCCGTTTTCAGAAGGATTTTGATCCGATTCCGATGACATATACAGATTTGCTTCCTTGTTTAATTAAAAAAAAAATCTTGTTCAGACCCATCCACCACCTGCTGTTCCAAACGATTCACCATGGTGGTATAAGCCTGAAGCTCATTGTGCTTTCCATCAGGGAGGAGCTGGACATGACACTGAGAACTGATCCATTGAAGATGAAACTGCAAAGGTTGGCTAGAAATGGTATTTTGTCTTTCGAAGATTCCAATCCTAATGTCCAATCGAATCCGCTGCCTAATCATGGTAAGGCATCTATCAATATGGTTCAAGATTGTCCTAGTAAAGATCATTCTACGACTGCGATTCTTGAAGATGACCCTGTAGGCTACATCCCGTTTGGTTCTGAAAGTGATGTCATTCCTTGATAACACTGAAACACACTACGTATTTGACTCGGATTGCACATGTTTCTTAGGATTTTATTGCCATTTTCTTGTGTTATGCTTGTGTTTTGTTTTGTTTTCAGGTTCTTTGTATTTCCAGAGCTCCTTGTGAAGAAATGAAGAAAAACGAGCAAGAAAACCAATTTTAGAGGAAATTGTACACATGGCATCTACCATGGCGGGCGCCATAGGGTAGGCCATGACTTGGATAAGAGTCAACTGCTGTCAACTGCCACGATCTCCACTTCTTTCTCCTTTGGTTCACATGGCGGGCGCCATGAGGGGGTGGCAGGCGCCACCTTTGTCGTTTGTTTTCCCTCCCAAAAGAAGTTGGGGGGCACTTTTGTCCTTCCATGTTAATTTCCTAGGCTATAAATAGACGAGTTCTGAATCCTTTTTCTTCATCCAAGCTTAGTTTCAGAACTCAAGCCATATATTTCAGTATTGTAAAGTGATAAACTCTTCACATCGGGGAGTTATCACACTGTTTGATCGAGTCTGTAATCAAGTTTGGAGCACTCTGGTAGAAGTTAATCCTGCCGCCATTTTCATTTCCAGTCATTTACTTCCAGTTGTACCAGATTTAAAGCCTCCGATTTGGAGCAAGTTTCATTTACAAGTTCAGCGTTTACTTTCTTTATTTCTCGCACTCGCATTTACTTTCTTTATTTCTTGCACTCGTATTTACTTTCTTTATTTCTCGCACTCGCTTTACTTTAACATGATCTATTTCAACATGTCTATTTACATTTCCATGTCCGGCTAAATCTTACAGGTTAGAATGTAAGGATCATAGTTAAAGTAATATTCCATACAATGTGTTGATAGAAATGCTTAGGGGTTATTTTGATTTTTGACACAAGTTTTCTGTACTTTATTTCTGTTGGGTAAGATCGAAAGTCGTCCAACCTGTGGTTAAACTTGGTTAGTCTTAACTGTTCAAAGGAAGCGAAAGCGCTTTGTCCAGTTAAATAGGAGTTTTTAATACTTTAGAAAAACGATTTTAAAACTATTTTCGGATGCGTTTATGGGCTTAAAGTCCGGTTTGCATGAACCTCTTTTTGTTAAATGTTCCAAGTCAAAATACTTTTCGACTAAGTCAAGAAACTATATTTCTTAAAAATAGGTTTATTACTTTAACGCAATGCGTGCCTTTTTATAAGTGACAATAAGAGGGTTCGATTAAGGGATAAACTCGGTTCTGAATACGCGAAAGCGACAGTTCCCGTTAAATTAGTTCTTTTCATAAGTAGAAAACATTACCCCATGAGTAGCTCTATTTACAAGCATTTGGAATATTATCTGACTGTGTGAATTACATTCAAGCCTGTTGTTTATTAAATTTTATATCTTCGTACTTTACTCTGCTTTTACTGTGCACTCTTGAACTCCCGATTGATTTGCCTTAGATAAACATCGTAATGATAGAAATCGATAGATTGCCGTTTGGTCTCTGTGGGATCGATAATCTTTTGTATTACTCTGACGCGATTCGTATACTTGTGAAAACACCGTATCAAGTTTTTGGCACCGTTGTCGGGGACCAATTACGTTAAATTTCGTACCCTGTTGTTACACCGTCTAGACTAAGGCTTTACCTACTGGTCAATGCGAAGAACTCACAGCACCGGTAGTCTTATAGATCCTTTAGTGGAACCTGAGCGTTACGCTCGCGCACGTCTCTCACTTCGTAGAATTAAGGAAACTATGGCCAAAGATCGTAACCAAAGACCCCTTAAGGATTTCGCTCAACCGTCCGATGACGAACCCAGTTCTAGTATAGTAAACCCTAATATTCCTGCTAACAATTTCGAACTGAAACCCTCCCTATTACAATTAGTACAACAAAACCAATTCACGGGTCTCCCTTCTGAGAACCCAAATCAACATCTAAAAGTCTTCATCCAATTAGCTGACACTTTTAAAACCAATGGTGCTACTCCTGAGGCGATTCGTCTAAGACTATTTCCTTTCTCCCTCAGAGACAAAGCCCTTACATGGTTAGATTCCCTTCCAGCCAATTCTATAACAACTTGGGAAGACCTTAGGAGAGTTTTCCTTGCTAGATATTTTCCCCCAAGTAAAACTACTGTCTTTCGAAACCAAATAACCAGATTTACTCAAAACCAAGGTGAATAACTCTTCGAAGCTTGGGAGAGATATAAAGACCTTATGGCTAATCATTCATACCTTCTATAATGGACTTCATTATAACACTAAGATGACCATCGACGCTGCCGCTAGTGGCGCTCTGATGAATAAACCTTACCCTGAAGCTTGCGCTATCATCGAAGATATGGCTCAAAACCATTGTCAATGGGGGACAGAACGAGCAACAGTGGAGAAGAAAGAAGCCCAAGGAGGAATACATGAGATAAGTTCTATAGACATGATGCAAGCCAAAATGGACGCTTTGGCCCTTAAGGTCGAACATATGTACGCAAACCCAGCTACTGCAGTAGCAGTCTCGTCGGAATACGAATTATGTGGAACCAAAGGACACCAATCAGCAGAATGTAATCTGTTGAATGAAACTAAATCAGACCAGGTCAACTATGCCTAGGGGAACTCATTTTCAAACACTTATAACCCTGGATGGAGGAATCACCCAAACTTTTCCTACAAAAATAACAACCCTATCCAAAACCTTGCACCTCCGAGACCACCCGGTTTTCAAGCCCAGAAACAAAACCAACCTATGCAACCTGTGCCGCCCAAGCCGAACCTTGAGAAAATCATGGAAAATTTCATTTCGGCTCAAACCCAGCAAAACAAAGAATTCCTAAACCAAAACATTCACGTAAACGAAATGAATACCCAGTTAGGAACCAAGGTAGACCAAATAGTCACCCACAATAAGATGCTTGAAACCCAGATCTCTCAGGTAGCTCTCAAACAAGCTCCCGAAACCAAACCTGGAGGACAATTTTCTGGACAACCTTAACAAAACCCCCGAGGACAAGCCAATGCAATTACCTTACAAAGTGGGACCGCTTACGAAGAACCGTTTAACCCGACATTGGGCAAACCCAAAACTTCTAAGAAAAGCGTTGTACCTACGGACGAAGTAGAGGAATAAGTGGAATCTGAAGAACAGAAAAACCAAGATAAGGGAGAAGCTATAGATAAAACTTATGAACCACCCCCGCCATACAAACCTCCAATACCCTATCCACAAAGACTCAAACAAACCAGGATCAATAACCAATACCAGAAATTCATTAATGTCATAGAAAAACTTCATGTGGAAATCCCTTTCACAGAAGCCATCACCCAGATACCATCTTATGCAAAGTTCCTCAAGGACATCCTTACCAATAAACGTAGGCTTGACGATCCAAAACCTTTGGAATGCAATTCCGTTTTCGAGAATAAACTTGCCAAAAAGGAGAAAGATCCTGGAAATTTCTCCATACCTTGTATTTTGGGAAGTCATGTCATCGATAAAGCTTCCTGGACTTAGGAGCTAGTGTGAGCTTAATGCCTCTAGCAGTTTGTGAAAGGTTAAAACTGGGAGAACTGCAACCTACTAAGATGTCCCTTCAATTAGCCGATAGATCCGTCAAATATCCAGTAGGCATATTAGAAGACGTCCCAGTTAGGATCGGTCAGTTGTTTATCCCTACTGATTTTGTTGTCATGGAAATTAAAGAAGATGATGACATTCCAATCCTCCTAGGTAGGCCATTCTTATCAACCGCAGGAGCCATAATAGATGTAAAGAGAGGAAAGTTGACTTTTGAGGTAGGTGATGAAAAGATAGAATTCATTTTGTCGAAATTTCTTATGGCACCAGTATTAGGAGACGCATGTTATGCCATAGACATCATTGATGAATGCATTAGGGAATTAGATCAAGAAGAACCCATAGAAATAATCAAACTGCCCTCAACTCTAATAAGGAAAGATGATGGATTTATGGAACCCTACATTGATGATAACCTTCACGAATGTTTATCCCTTACCCCCGATCCAATACCATGCCCCAAGAAACAAATTTTGGAACTTAAGGAACTACCCAAGAATCTAAGATATGAGTTTTTGGACGGGGAAATGAACCGTCCAATCATAGTCAGTGCTACCTTAAACCAAGAAGAAACAAACCAGCTCTTATATGTTTTGCGGAAATATCCCTCAGCCTTAGGATATAATATCTCTGATCTGAAAGGTATAAGTCCATCCGTGTGTATGCACCAGATTTTACTTGAGGAAGATTCAAAACCCTCCAGAGAACATCAGAGAAGGATAAACCCTATAATGAGTGATGTTGTTAAGAAGGAAGTTCTTAAGTTACTGGAAGCAGGTATAATTTATCAAATCTCAGATAGTAAGTGGGTGAGCCCTGTGCATGTAGTACCTAAAAAGGGAGGCATCACAGTTGTGCAAAACGAGAAAGGCGAACATGTAGCAAAATAGATAGAAGGAGGATGGCGTATGTGCATAGATTACAGAAAATTAAACAAAGCAAATAGGAAGGATCATTTCCCTTTACCATTTATAGACCAAATGCTGGAGCGTTTAGCCAGACACTCCTACTTTTGTTATCTTGATAGATATTCGGGATTCTTCCAAATTCCTATTCACCCAGAAGATCAAGAAAAAACAACCTTCACATGCCCTTTCGGAACCTTTGCCTATAGACGAATGCCTTTCGGCCTCTGTAATGCTCCAGCTACTTTCCAGCGTTGCATGATGTCAATCTTTTCCGATTACCTTGATGGAATTATGGAAGTATTCATGGATGATTTCTTGGTATGCGGATTTGATTTCAAAAACTGTCTCATTAACCTTGAGAAAATCCTAAAAAGATGTGTAGATTTAAACCTGGTATTAAACTGGGAGAAATGTCACTTTATGGTTACCGAAGGTATAGTTTTAGGACACATAGTCTCTGAAAGGGGTATTGAAGTAGATAGAGCCAAGATAGAGGTAATAGAAAACCTAAAACCCCCTAAGACCATTAGAGAAGTCCGAAGTTTTCTTAGACATGTTGGTTTCTACCGGCGTTTTATCAAGGATTTCTCTAAAATAACCAAACCTTTAACTGGCCTCCTGATGAAAGATGTTGAATTTAATTTTGATGAAAAATACATTGAAGCATTTAACCTTTTGAAACAAGCGCTAATTTCAGCACCCATTATGCAACCCCCAGATTGGACCGAACCTTTCAAAATCATGTGCGATGCTAGCGATTACGCTGTAGGAGCTGTTCTAGGTCAAAGAAAGGATAAGAAATTACATGTAATTTATTATGCTAGTAGAACCCTAGATGTTGCTCAGCTTAACTAAGCAATCACTGAAAAGGAACTCCTTGTTGTAGTTTTTGCTATAGACAAATTTCGATCTTATCTGGTAGGAGCTAAAATTATAGTTTACACAGACCACGCTGCTATTCGTTACCTATTAAGCAAGAAAGATGCTAAACCTAGGTTACTTCGATGGATCCTTTTATTGTAGGAGTTTGATCTAGATATTCGAGACAAGAAAGGCACACAAAATGTAGTTGCTGATAATATTTCTCGACTTGAGTACCTGAAACCAGATTTAATGCCTATAAATGATGATTTTGCCTATGACAGGTTAATAGCTAAGATAGAAGCCATTGAAGAAAATAACCTAGATCCTTATAAGAACCCTGAAAAATCTTTGGCGGTAAGTGGCGTACCTTGGTACACTGATTTTGTTAATTACCTAGCCGCTGATATCATACCTCCTGACCTTAACTATCAACAGAAAAAGAACTTCTTTAACGATGTAAGACAATTTTATTGGGACGAGCCACTTCTTTTCAAAAGAGGTACAGACGGTATTTTTCGTCGTTGCGTTCCAGAAGAAGAGGTAAGAAATATCTTAGAACACTGTCACTCTGCACCCTACGGAGGACATGCTAGTACCTCCAAGACACACGCTAAAATTCTTCAAGCTGGCCTTTTCTGGCCCACAATGTGGCGTGATGTTCATACTTATATAGTCAAATGTGACCGGTGCCAGTGCACTGGGAACATCTCCAGAGATGACGAAATGCCTTTAAGGAACATTCAGGAAGTAGAACATTTCGATGTTTGGGGTATCGATTTTATGGGACCATTTCCACCCTTATTAGGAAATAAATATATCTTAGTAGCTGTTGACTACGTGTCTAAATGGATTAAAGCCATAGCCTCACCCACAAACGACACACGTGTAGTGATTAAGCTGTTTAGGAATTATATATTCGCTAGGTTCGGAGTACCCCGCCTTGTTATAAGCGATGGTGGATCGCACTGCATATCAAGAATTTTTGATAAACTTTTAAGCAAATATGGAGTTAAGCATAGGGTAGCAACACCTTACCATCCACAGACTATCGGCCAAGTAGAGTTATCTAATAGGGAGATTAAACAAATCTTAGAGAAAACTGTTTCAATAACTAGAAAAGATTGGTCTCAGAAGCTACAAGAAGCACTATGGGCCTACAGAACTGCCTTTAAAACCCCTATTGGAACAACTCCTTACCAATTGGTCTATGGAAAGTCCTGTCACCTACCCTTTGAGTTAGAACACAAGGCATATTGGGCCATTAAAACCTTAAACTTAGATTATTTTACTGTTGGTGAAAAGCGCATCCTTGACATTTATAAACTAGAAGAACTCCGCCAGTCTGCCTATGAAAACACCATAATATATAAAGAAAGAACCAAAGCTTGGCATGATAAAAGAATTATAAAGAAAGATTTCCATGTAGGAGATCCTGTTCTCCTCTTTAATTCCAGGTTGCGACTTTTTCCTAGCAAGCTTCGTTCAAGATGGACAGGTCCTTCCGAAGTTTCTAAAGTCCTAAAACCCAGAGCAGTTGAGATCAAGAACCATTATTGTAGTCCATTCATTGTAAATGGGCAGAGGTTAAAACACTACGAAGGAGGTGACATTCCCATTGACTACTCCAACCACACTCTGATCGATCCACCACTACCTACTTCAGCTACATGAGTTCTACTCGTCAAGCTAACGATGTTAAACAAGCGCTGCATGGGAGGCAACCCACATTTTTCTTTATTTTTCTTTATTTTTTCTTTTATGTTTACTACTTTCCATGTCTTACATTTTGTTTTTATTAGTTTGTTTCCATAGACTGACCTTTTGTAATGTTTATGTTTTCAGGTCCCATTCTCTAACCCTTCTTTTCAGGATACAGACCTTCGACGACATGCACGTCGCTTTCAAAGATGACGCACAGAGACAACGCTATTTAGTTCTTTATCAGCGCCCCATGGCACCTACCCGTTACCCTGACCAGGCTTGCATGGATGCCTTAGGCATCGAGCCCAGTATAAGGTTTCTATGTAGTGCATTCGACCTACAGAAACCTCACCCTGGAGTTCCTCAGTTCATTTAGCCATGAGCCATATGATGGTCCAGACGGCAGCGTCATATTCAGACTGTTTGGGACATAGTACTCTTTTACCCATAAGGGGTTTGGTGATTTGCTAGGTTTCCAGATTTCCCCTGATGCCATTCCTGATTTACCTATGGGATACTTTATGAGTCAAGATATCGACAAGTTCTGGAGTGATATCACAGGTGGAGGAAGCCCTGATCCGTCCACCCAGCTATCTCACATTATCCATAACCCAGCTCTCAGGTATTTCAAGATGATCCTTGCCCACACCTTCCTTGGAAAGGCTGATGCTGATGTCCATGTTAGAGAGGAGGAGATCTTCTTCCTTTTCTGTGCGAACCAGTCGCGTCCTGTGGCCTGTGGGAACTTTCTGCTTGATAACTTCACACTCACAGCCAGATCTTCTGAAGGAATCATCCATGTGGGAGGAACAGTTACTCACATTGCTACCGCTTTGGGTCTTACTAGTAAGCTGCTTCACCTGACTCCCTACTGCGGGTTTACCACGTTGGATATCGATTTTTGCTTGGATCGAGGGTTGATGAGGAGAGCTTCCTTTCACCCTGACCAGTTCAAGCTCTTGATCGACAGCGAGACCATCCATTACTTCACTTTGCCTGATCCTATCATTACTAGTGTCCACGACCCTGCTAATTGGAGTTATGCTTTAGAGGGTTATGGAGAGACAATTGATGAGCCTCGCATTCCACCGGTTCCAGAGTATCACCCTACACCACCTTCTCCCAGGATTACAGTGCTGTCGAATAATCTTTCCTTGCAGAGACCTGACGTGTACACACAACTAGCTGAGCTACGTATGGAGACTGCCAGACTTCGACAGGAGGTTACTGACCTTACTTTGCAGGTCCAGGTGTCCGATCTGACTCACGAGACAGAGGCTGATTGCTTGTATCAGCAGATCGCAGATCTACGCCGCAAGTTAACCGCAATATGAGGTTCTGACCAGACCGAGGAGCCTCCGGCTCCGTGATGACACTACTCTCATTATCTTCTTTACCGTTTTAGTTACTTATTTCCGTTTTTCAGACTTATATATATGTTTTACATTCTCGCATTTGGCTTCCATGTTGTTCATGATGTACTTTGGTTATATATATATATATATATATATATATATATATGCATTTTTTATGTATATTATTCTCTAATTTTATTTTATTTTATTCACTTATTTATTATTTGTATTTTTATTTTTAGACCTAACAAAAATATGCATGTGCTAAAAAAAAAACAAGAAGGAAATGCTACCTGCACCACCCAAACAAAAGAGCAGAAGAAAGCCCAAGAGAGTAAAGCAAAAATCCGGCCCAAACTTTTTACAAAGGTGGCGCCCGCCATGGGGTCTGAAACTATATGCGGGGCAGTACCACCATTTCTCCCATTTTCTCACCTTCAACCTCCCTAGCCTCCATTTTTACCCATCCGAAAACCTCCATCAACCCCCATAAAATTCACAACTTTTTCATTTACTCACCATTTTCATACCCATCCATCAAAATCTCTTAAAAATCCATTTTTCACCATCCTTCTACAAAAACCCATTTCTCTCATTTTTAACCTCAAAGGTGCATCAATGGAGTATGATGGTTACATCCTTCGCCAAGGCAAGCCCGGGGAAAGACAAAAGAAACTTCTCGAGAAATTGCAAGCACGAGAGATTATCTCGACCCGGTACGTCGATGTAGACTGTCTCTATACTCTTGGTATTTATCATAGAGTTTTTCACTTGCTAGATGTCTTAGGATTACACGATATTTTTGCTAGGCAAGAACCCACTTTTGAAAGGTTGACCCAGGAATTTTTTAGTTCCTTGATTTACATTGTTCATCCTGACACTGCTAGCACAGTCGGTACATTGAAATTTAGAATGTTTAATGTTGAATATGAATTCACCACCGACGAACTAGCAGCGAGATTAGGATTACCTTTTGGGGATGACGCTATTTGTGAAGCACCTTTGGATTCCGATTGGTCGGTTGAGGCATTTTCCTTCTGGCACAGGTTTTCAAATTTTCCAATTACTTCTTTTGAAGGGATTCTTGCCTCAAGGATCCACAACCCGGCCATCCGTGTTTTTCGTTATATATTGGCTTGTACTATTTTTGGCCGGGAGAATCCAAACAAAGTGAATGCAAAAGAACTTCTGTTTTTGCAAGGGTGCCTCACAAATAGGAGGATTGATTTGGTTCCTTTTATGATTGCTCACATGACTGTTGTTATTAAGAGTACAGGGACCATTGCTTTCGGAGGTTTGATTACGTCTATTGCTAGGGCTCTAAACCTCAACACTGAGATAGCCACCTTGGCACCTCTTCCTCCTCGCACAATTAATTTAAAATTTCTAAAAGATATGAAATTGTGTAGAGTCAGGAGAGAGGGGGCTATGAACTTATGATCCATGGAGTGGCTATCCCATCTGTTGTTTTGCCATGCACTAGACGTACTGATGTACCTGTACGGAGGAACTAGACCTATGATTTAGATGCTCCACCTGTTACGGGTCCATTGCCCCCTAATGTTCCTACTGGGGATGGGAATGAGACTGATGACGAATATGACCAGCGAGAGCAGTCTCCAGATCATCATATGTCACCCCACCATGTATCACTTGCACCCACTGCACCGTCTTCTTCTCACCCTTCTGCAGGTACATCTCCTGGTTTCTATATTACTGAGCAGATGTGGCGCGACCAGCTGGCCAGAGAAGAAAGGCGTGATGGCTTGCTTGCTGCCATCCAGCAGCAACTGACCGACAACATGAGATTCATGCAAGAGTCACAGCAGCAGACAAACAGCTCCATTCAAAGTATCATGCAATCTCAGGCTGCTTTGACCACCAGATTCGACGAGTTCGCAGATTCTCAGAGCGTTCGTCGCCGCAGCAGATCTCGTCGGCCTAGGCGTTCACCGCACGGTGGTGAGAGTACCAGCAGCATGCCATAGATCTTCCAGGTTACTCTTTCCCTATCTTATTTCGAAACATTGGGGACAATGTTCGATTTAAGTGTGGGAGGATACTTTATCTGTTTTACTTGCATTTTATTTCCTTTTACTTTTTTATTGCTTTCTAGTTTAGTTATCTTGTTTTTAGTTTGTTTTTAGAATATGCATGTGCTTGACGAGTCATCTGTGTAGTGTACCCGTATTTCCCCATTTCCTTAGCCTTACCAAAAAAATTTTTTTTGACAAAAGAAAGTATATTGTCCTGAAAATTTGGGCTTTGAGCCAGGTTTGAGTTAGGATGCGGATGACTTGGGAAAACTTTTTGAAACATCGGTATCGTTTTAACACCATAAGCTTCGTGATTATAGGAATCGACCTCGATACCCCACATACCATGGCCCTAATTATCTTTTTGAGTAGGTCCTTAGTAGTTTATCCTAGCAGTCGGCACCGGCCTAAGCATGCTCTACGTAGGGGACCGATGAATATAAGTGAATGATCTGTATAATGTGTTTCATAAAATACTTTCTCTTAAAAAAAAATAAAAAAAATAATAAAATAATTAAAAAATAAATAAAAAAGGAGAATAAAATTTTCCCATTGTTGGTTGGTTCAGAGGTATCTGGTACTGGACTTGGTAGGGCGGGTTACGATCCGATCCCCCACAACTACAATTGGGTCAATAAAAGGGGTTACACCAGTTTGTGTACCAGAGCCCCATGCTTGAGATCAGAATCACTAACCGGTCACTTTACTATGAGTATGTACGGATAACGGGCTTAATGTGATTGCACTAGAATGAAGAGGACCCAAAAAGAGATGCAAAAGGGTAGGCCTAGGTACAGTGGGGTAGTATGGATCGGTTTGTATAGGAACAAAGTTTATGTCCGTGTCTGCGGAAAAGTATCATTACGATATCCTTGGTTCACTTAGTTAGTACCTATCACTTCATCCTAGTTTGAACTTAGAGGCCCTTTTAGCCCAAATCATTCGTTGATACCACCTTTTTCTGTCATGAGCTATAAAGTGTTTTGCTTGAGGACAAGCAAAGGTCTACGTGTGGGAGAATTTGATAACACTGAAACACACTACGTATTTGACTCAGATTGCACATGTTTCTTAGGATTTTATTGCCATTTTCTTGTGTTATGCTTGTGTTTTGTTTTGTTTTCAGGTTCTTTGTATTTCCAGAGCTCCTTGTGAAGAAATGAAGAAAAACGAGCAAGAAAACCAGTTTTAGAGGAAATTGTACACATGGCATCTACCATGGCGGGCGCCATAGGGTAGGCCATGACTTGGATAAGAGTCAACTACTGTCAACTGCCATGATCTCCACTTCTTTCTCCTTTGGTTCACATGGCGGGCGCCATGAGGGGGTGGCGGGCGCCACCTTTGTCGTTTGTTTTCCCTCCCAAAAGAAGTTGGGGGGCACTTTTGTCCTTCCATGTTAATTTCCTAGGCTATAAATAGACGAGTTCTGAATCCTTTTTCTTCATCCAAGCTTAGTTTCAGAACTCAAGCCATATATTTCAGTATTGTAAAGTGATAAACTCTTCACATCGGGGAGTTATCACACTGTTTGATCGAGTCTGTAATCGAGTTTGGAGCACTCTGGTAGAAGTTAATCCTGCCGCCATTTTCATTTCCAGTCATTTACTTCCAGTTGTACCAGATTTAAAGCCTCCGATTTGGAGCAGGTTTCATTTACAAGTTCAGCATTTACTTTCTTTATTTCTCGCACTCGCATTTATTTTCTTTATTTCTCGCACTCGCATTTACTTTCTTTATTTCTCGCACTCGCATTTACTTTCTTTATTTCTCGCACTCGCTTTACTTTAACATGATCTATTTCAACATGTCTATTTACATTTCCATGTCCGGCAAAATCTTAAAGGTTAGAATGTAAGGATCATTGTTAAAGTAATATTCCATACAATGTGTCGATAGAAATGCTTAGGGGTTATTTTGATTTTTGACACAAGTTTTCTGTACTTTATTTCTGTTGGGTAAGATCGAAAGCCGTCCAACCTGTGGTTAAACTTGGTTAGTCTTAACTGTTCAAAGGAAGCGAAAGTTCTTTGTCCAGTTAAGTAGGAGTTTTTAATACTTTAGAAAAATGATTTTAAAACTATTTTCGGACGCGTTTATGGGCTTAAAGTCCGGTTCGCATGGACCTCTTTTTGTTAAAAGTTCCAAGTCAAAATACTTTTGGACTGAGTCAAGAAACTATATTTCTTAAAAATAGGTTTATTACTTTAACGCAATGCGCGCCTTTTTATAAGTGACAATAAGAGGGTTCGATTAAGGGATAAACTCGGTTCTGAATACGTGAAAGCGACAGTTCCCATTAAATTAGTTCTTTTCATAAGTAGAAAACATTACCCCATGAGTCGCTCTATTTACAAGCATTTGGAATATTATATGACTGTGTGAATTACATTCAAGCCTGTTGTTTATTGAATTTTATATCTTCGTACTTTACTCTGCTTTTATTGTGCACTCTCGAACTCCCGATTGATTTGCCTTAGATAAACATCGTAAAGATAGAAATCGATAGATTGACGTTTGGTCTCTGTGGGATTGATAATCTTTTGTATTACTCTGACGCGATTCGTATACTTGCGAAAACACCGCATCATTCCTGCTGAAGACTGGGAGCCTTATTTGGAAGACCCCGGGTATATGTCCCCAGAGGATGCATATGTGCCTTTTTATTCCCCTTGGAAGAAGTTTAAGGAACCTGAATATAAAGTCAGTGCCATCATTGAAAGAGATGAAGAGGAAGAGCTTCCCAATTTTGTGACACACGGACAAATCTGCCAGAATTGGATAGCTTTTGATGTTCCCACTGTTGTTCATATTTCAAAGTAATTTGTATTTGTTTCTTTCAAAAATCATTTCACTCTGCCCAAGGTGAAAGTGAATTTGTGAGGGCTTTGTTTCAAATTTTATCATCATCAATAAAATGTTATTTTGTTTATCCATGTTATGTTTTCCCTTTTTGCTTTATTTCTGAAAAATGGTAACATAAAAAACAAAAAAATAATAATAATGTGATGATCGCTTTTATCTGCATAATACTTGCACTTCTTGTTCATATTCTAAAATCAAACATAAATCGTTGTGCAGATTGATTGATAAACCCATTGAAAACAATGACCCTATGCCCCTCCCAACTTTGAGTTCCCTGTGTTTGGAGCTGAAGAAGAGGATATCGAGGAGATTCTAGATGAAATTTCTCGGTTGCTTAAGCACGAGGAAAAACCCATTCAGCCTCATGAAGAGCCGGTGGAATTGGTTAATTTGGGTTCTGATGATGATATAAAAGAAGCCAAGATTGGGGCACTTCTTCAGTCAGATGTTAAGAAGAGGATTGTGGAGGTTCTTAGAGAATATGTTGACGTGTTTGCTTGGTCCTATCAAGACATGCCTGGTCTTGATACTGATATTGTGGAGCACCATTTGCCATTGAAGCCTGAATGTCCACCTGTGAAAAAGAAATTGAGAAGGACTCATCTTGACATGGTTGTGAAGATCAAAGAGGAGGTTCAAAAGCAGATTGATGCTGGTTTTCTTGTGACTTTTGAGTATCCTCAATGAGTGGCCAATATTGTGCCTGTTCCAAAGAAAGACGGAAAAGTTCGAATGTGCGTCGACTATAGAGATTTAAATAAAGCTAGTCCAAAAGATGATTTTCCATTACCACACATTGATATATTGGTAGATAATACTGCTAAATTTAGTATCTTTTCTTTTATGGATGGATTTTTCGGTTATAATCAAATAAAGATGGCACCCGAGGATATGGAAAAAACAACATTCATTACACCCTGGGGAACATTCTGTTACAGAGTGATGCCCTTCGGTTTGAAAAATGCCGGTGGAACGTACCAGAGAGCTATGACTACTTTGTTCCATGATATGATGCATAAAGAAATTGAGGTCTATGTGGATGATAGGATTTGTAAGTCGAAGGCTGAAGAAAATCATATTGAGTACTTATTGAAGTTGTTTCAACGTTTGAGAAAGTTTAAGCTCCGTTTGAATCCAAATAAATGCACTTTTGGTGACCATTCTGGAAAATTGTTGGGCTTTATTGTCAGCCAAAAAGGCATTGAAGTTGACCCTGGTAAAGTTAAAGCTATTCAGAAAATCCCTGCGCCCAAAACAGAAAAGCAAGTACGAGGATTCATGGGACGTTTGAATTATATCTCCCGATTTATATCCAATATGACTGCCACCTGTGCGTCGATCTTCAAGCTTCTTCGCAAAGATCAGAGTTGTGTCTGGACAGAGGATTGTCAAAAAGCTTTTGAAAGAATTAAAGAGTATCTGCTTGAACCTTCGATTTTGTCTCCTCCGGTGGAAGGAAAACCTTTGATCATGTATTTGACTGTGCTAGAAGAGTCTATGGGTTGTGTTCTGGGACAACAAGATGAATCTGGTCAACAAGAATTTGCCATTTATTATTTAAGCAAGAAGTTCACCGATTGTGAGTCTCGGTACTCAATGCTTGAAAAGACATGTTGTGCTTTAGCTTGGGCTGCCAAGCGCCTCCGCCAGTATATGTTGAATCATATAACTTGGTTGATATTCAAAATGGATCCAATCAAGTATATCTTTGAAAAGCCTGCTTTAAATAGGAGGATTGCTCACTTGCAAATGTTGTTGTCAAAATATGATATCGAGTACCGAACTCAAAAAGCAATAAAAGGAAGTGTTTTAGCTGACCATTTGGTACACCAGCCAATTGATGATTATCAACCTATCAAGTTTGATTTTCCTGATGAGGATGTGATGTATCTAAAGGTTAAAGATTGTGAAGAACCATTACCTGATGAAGGACCTGAGCCTGGATCCCGTTGGGGTTTGATTTTTGATGGAGCTGTTAATGAGTATGGCAATGGTATTGGGAAAATAATTGTTACTCCCCATGGTTCTCATATCCCTTTCACTGCAAGGTTGATGTTCACTTGCACAAATAATGCGGCTGAGTATGAAGCATGTATTATGGGCTTGGAAGAAGCCATTGATTTAAGAATCAAGATTCTTGATGTATACGGAGATTCAGCCCTAGTGATTAATCAAATTAAAGGAGAATGGGAGACACATCAACCTGATTTGATTCCTTATCGAGATTATGCAAGAAGGTTGTTAACTTTCTTCAATACGGTTGAGTTTCACCATGTACCCAGAGCAGCAAATCGAATGGCGGATGCTTTAGCCACTATATCCTCCATGATTATGGTGAATCAGTGGAATGATGTGCCCAAAATCGATGTTATGCGTCTTGACAGACCAACTCATGTGTTTGCGGTTGAAGAGGTCGTTGATGATAAACCATGGTATTATGATATTAAATGCTTTCTTCAAAATCAAGAGTACCCGCTTGGGGCATCCAAGAAAGATAAGAAGACTTTGAGAAGGTTGGCTGGTAGTTTCTTCTTGAGTGATGATGTGCTGTATAAAAGAAATTATGACATGGTCTTGCTCAGATGCGTGGATAGACACGAAGCAGACGTGTTAATGAAAGAAATTCATGAAGGATCTTTTGGTACTCATGCCAATGGGCATGCAATGGCTAAGAAAATGTTAAGGGAAGGTTACTATTGGCTGAAAATGGAATCTGATTGTTGCAAATTCGTGAAGAAGTGTTATAAGTTCCAGGTTTATGCTGACAAAATTCATGTACCACCAACTCCTCTCAATGTTATCTCCTCTCCATGGCCTTTCTCCATGTGGGGCATTGATATGATTGGAATGGTTGAGCCTAAAGCGTCGAACGGGCACCGTTTCATATTGGTGGCTATTGACTATTTTACCAAGTAGGTTGAAGCGACATTATATGCCAATGTGACCAAGCAAGTAGTGGTCTGGTTTATCAAGAACCAAATCATCTGTCGGTATGGTGTTCTGAGCAAGATTATCACTGATAATGGGTTGAATCTGAATAACAAGATGATGAAGGAATTATGCGATGAGTTTAAGATTGAGCATCATAATTCTTCTCCTTACAGACCTAAGATGAATGGGGTTGTTGAAGCTGCTAATAAGAATATCAAGAAGATTGTTCAGAAGATGGTTGTTACATACAAGGATTGGCATGAAATGCTCCCTTTTGCTTTGCATGGGTATCGTACATCCGTCCGCACTTCAACAGGGGAAACCCCTTTTTCTCTTGTTTATGGTATAGAAGCAGTGCTCCCGATAGAAGTTGAAATCCCTTCTATGAGAGTTTTGATGGAAGCTGAATTGTCTAAGGCTGAATGGTGTCAGAGTAGATATGATCAGTTGAATTTGATTGAAGCAAAAAGAATGACGGCCTTGTGTCATGGCCAATTGTATCAACAGAGCATGAAGAAAACTTTTGATAAGAAGGTTCGACCTCGTGTGTTTAGAGAAGGCGACCTCGTGCTCAAAAGGATCTCGACTTCTACCAATGATTCTAGGGGCAAGTGGACTCCTAATTATGAAGGCCCATATGTTGTCAAGAGAGCCTTCTCTGGTGGTGCATTACTTCTTACAACTATGGATGGCGAAGAGTTCACTCGTCCTGTGAATGCTGATACAGTCAAGAAATACTTCGTCTAAAAAATAAAAGAACAGCTCGCTAAGTTGAAAACCCGAAAGGGCGGCTTAGGCAAAAATGAGCGTCTCGGTGGGCTGAAAACCCGAAAGGGCGGTCCAGGCAAAAATTAGAGACAAAAACAGAAATAATCATCCCGGTAGATTGAAAACCCGAGAGGGCAATCTAGCCAAAAGTTAGGGATTATGGCAAGTAACTGCATCTGGCTAGTCTTGATCATTTGAAAGCAACATTGTCTATCGAGGATTCTGCTTCAATCATCCACATCTGAAGTTTTGAGCACAAGGGAATTCAAAGTTGTTAGGGAGAATAGTGGTCATTGTATTTCAATGTAACCATTTCCATGTATTTACCATTTTTCAAACTTTGTAATGATCCATGGAGTTACGCCATTTGCGGACTTCCATTCTATTAATGAAATTTGGGTCTTTGTCCCTTTGTTTGCAATTCTTATTCTGTTTCTGTTTGTAAAATTTCATTTATTTTTTATGATGATTTTTGAAACAAAATGTGAATAATTGATTTAAATTATTTGAAAATTATAAAAACATTTTTCTTTGATTTATGAATATAAAAAAAAAGAATGTCAACAGTTATTCCAAGAATGGTAGGATCAATGTTTTCCTCAATAGGGTTCGTTCTCGCTCCTTTGGCAGAATTTATGGACAGATCCCCAGTAGAGTTTGTTGATATTTCCTCAGCAGAACTTGTTCCTATGAATGTGATCAGTTGTTGACAAGGTGATGGGTTTGTTATGATGTGTTGAATTCATAAGGTCCAATGCTGTTTGGTTTTTCCCCAGCTAGGTCTTGATCCGAATCCTCTCCAGCTGATTATGTATGGTCAAGAAGTTGAGTAGTTTTGAGGTCCACTTCTCATTAATGGTGGTCCCCACGCAGAGATTCATTTTTGCCGTCCCCAGCCAAAATCATATGAGGAATCCCCACTCAGAGTTTTATCTTCTAGATGTGTTGTTGTTACTTTGGATGTCCCCAAACATAGAGCGATGTTATTTTCTTCTAAGAAGCATTGACGTCGTGATTGCTTGTCGTGTTTCATCTTGTCTTGTGGATGTTTTTCTCTCCAGGTTGTTCTACCCAGGGATTTATCCTTGATGATTCTCCAACGGAGGTAGTGTATTATCAATTCCAATCATAAAGCAGTGAGGTTAATTTCTCATTTCCCCCGGCAAGTCCTTGATGTACTTCTCTCCAGATTATTTTTCAAGAATTTTTTCCTCCTAGTGAAGATTATGCATCACTATTGTGGATATTCCCCAGTAAAGTCGTTCATGATAACTATATTCAAGGAATATTGATATACTAGTCACCAGTTGGGTTTTCTCTCATTTATGATGAGTATTGATCTAAAATCCCCACAGCTTGACCTTTTGTTGTTTTCCCAGCAAGTCCAGGATGCTTTGCTCATAATTGGTTAATCCTTTGAGAGTGTTCTCGTATCTCCAGCAGATCTGCCTTGCTTTCCCAGTGGATTTTTACATAAATGTTTATATGTCTACAATCCCCAGCGGATTCATTATTTTTCAGCAGTAGATCTCTTCATCCTTTTGAAATAGAAGTTTCTGTGAACATTTATTATCCCCAGGAAGATTCAGAAAGATTTGGGTTGTTATGATTCCCCGACAGAGTTCCTGCCATCCTCGAAGCAGAGTTTATGTTGTTATCCTCTTTGTGGATCATCTATGTTAGAAGATTGATATTCAGGTTTCTCCCCAAGGAGTATCTTCTTTTCTCCAGCAAGATTTGAGCCTTGTAGTAGGATTTATTTTCCTTTGATGCCTTTTGTTTTCTTCAGCTAAATGCCTAGCAGAGTTGCTAATAACATCTCCATCTTGTTAAGATTAGCTGAGTATTCAGTGGTGTTGTGATGTTTATTTCACCCTCTGTTTATTCTTTATGTCTGTTTTGTTAGCATATTCATACTCATAAGCATCACATGCGCATTCATTTGTTGTGCATAGCATATTGTTGTTGCATTTTTCATTTTGCATTTTGCATTTGTGTTGGTGCTTCTTTATTCTCTGGTGGTGCTATCCCCGTAGAGCGTGTGTGTCCTCTATCTATTTAGAGTGTCGACCTGTAAGAAGAAAAATGCCTATCTTTGTTAATTCCCCACTGATTTTATTTCTCGTGGAAGATTTTGATTCAGTTTCCTCTCCAGTTCATTATCTGGATGGAATTAGTCCCCAGTTGAGATATTTCCTGCTCGGGACGAGTCTTATTTGACCGCTTCTCTCCAGCTTGTTCTTGGATTGAACATTGGTCCCCTGCAACTTTTGTTTGGATCTCTAGGTTGTGAAACCTAGATTGAGAGTGCATTTATTTTGCACCTTTGAGGATTCTACGCCCTTCAGCTGAAATCTGTGTATGATTCCCCTATTAGAAGGTTCAATACTGTTTCGTGGCATTCCTTTATTTGAGAAGCCTGAGGCGATGCAGTTAATACCTTTTGTCACTCCGATGAATGGTAAGTCTCTTCTGTTAGACGGGACAGTTCGTTGTTGAGATTCTTCTACTCCAATGAATGGTAAGTCTCTTCGGTTTGATGGGACAGTTCGTTGTTGAGATTTTGTGACTCCAATGAATGGAAAGTCTCTTCGATTTGATGGGATAGTTCGTTGTTGAGATTTTGTGACTCCAATGAATGGTAAGTCTCTTCGGTTAGACGGGACAGGTCGTTGTTGAGATTCTTCTACTCCGATGAATGGTAAGTCTCTTCGGTTTAATGGGACATTTTTTTGTTGAGATTTTGTCGCTCTGATGAATGGTAAGTCTCTTCGGTTAGATGGGACAGGTCGTTGTTGAGATTCTTCTACTCCAATGAATGGTAAGTCTCTTCGGTTTGATAGGACAATTCGTTGTTGAGATTTTGTGACTCCAATGAATGGTAAGTCTCTTCGGTTTGATGGGACAGTTCGTTGTTGAGATTTTGTGACTCCAATGAATGGTAAGTCTCTTCGGTTAGACGGGACAGTTCATTGTTGAGATTCTTCTACTCCGATGAATGGTAAGTCTCTTCGGTTTGATGAGATAGTTTGTTGTTGAGATTTTGTGACTCCAATGAATGGTAAGTCTCTTCGGTTAGACGGGGCAGTTCGTTGTTGATATTCTTCCACTCCAATGAATGGTAAGTCTCTTCGGTTAGACGAGACAGTTCGTTGTTGAGATTCTTCCACTCCGATGAATGGTAAGTCTCTTCGTTTAGACGGGGCAGTTCGTTGTTGAGGTCTTGTCACTCCGATGAATGGTAAGTCTCTTCGATTAGACGGGACAGTTCGTTGTTGAGGTTTTCTACTCGGATGGATGGTTAGTGTCTTCGGTATGCTAGAGATAGTTCATTGTTGAGGTATTGATTTTCCCCAGTGGAGCCTTGCTGTGCTAAGTCTTCCCTATTGAGTTATATCCTTGTTGTGTCGTGGTTTATTTCCATATACAGTTATCCCCAGTTTGAATCTTTTCCTAAGATGAGTCCCAGTAGTTGTACGGTATGTTCCCCGGCTAGTTGGTGGTCTCCTGTGATATGTTTCCCCGATGGAGTTTCATTCTCCCGTTCTTCTTTTTGTTTATCTCATGTGGCATATTCTCCCCACAGTGGTCTTGTGTCTGCATATCATTTGCATGATCATATCATTTTGTGGTCTCTTAGGGCCAAAAATTGGGTTGTTGTTATATTTAAGTCTCTTCTATCTCGTCGAGACAAAGATGCCAATCTTCATATCTCCGAATAGAAGAAACTTAAATAGGGGCAGCTGTAATACCCTAATTTTTGCCCCTAAGATTCTCTGCTTTACAAATGCATTCATACATACAAACAGGATCACACATTGGTTCCCTCTTTTGTAGGATTGTGCCTTGCAGGGATCTTTGAGTTTGTGTGTGTTTGTTAGTTGTTTCATTGCTTAATTTGTTTATGTTTACTAACCATTAATTAAAATCCAAAAATATTTTGTTTTCTTTCACTAACATTTTTTAGGGGAAGAACAAGTTAAAAATACCAAAACATCAGTCCCTCAGCTCGAATAGATTTCATCTGAATAAAGTCAAAGTTGATCTGCGATTAATTCAAAAATTATCTGATCAAGAGTTTCTAAGATTTAATTGATTATTATTCAAGGCACTCCAAGGTTCATGTGTTTATTTCCATGCCTTCTTTGACAAGCAAGAAAATCGAGCCAGAGCCAAGACAGCACATCAAAAAGCCATTTTTCCCATTTTTCACTGTGTTAATCGATTAACCTAATTGCACTGAGAAGTGGTTAATCGATTAACACGTGCAATTTTTGAAAAAATTTGCCAAATTCAAATTCTGCAGCAATTGGCACCGATTTTCATCATTTTGATCACATGTGGAATATTCTAGACCATCCCATTTTAATTCCCTACATCATCATAATTAATTCCCACCAATTACCATCACTAATCACTACTCTTTTATGATTTCCCTCCAAATTTGAATTCCAATCCTAATTTTGATCTTCCAATCCTAATTCAAAACCCCCAAATTTTCCAAGCGAAAACTCTATAAATAGAGCCTTCATTTCATTCATTCATGGAAGCTTTTGATAGCCAACAAACCTCTTGCAAATTCTCTTCCCAACCACAAAAGTCACTCAAAGCTCGCTTTTCTTCTTTTGAAAGTTAACAAGAATTCATATTGAATCTTGTTCAACTTTGAGCTAAACCTTCATCCAAACTTGGTTTCTTCATCAATTCTCCTAGATCAAGGCTTTGGTGATTGGATCTTGAAGCAATTTGAAGGAATTTTTAGATTTGAAGTGGTAATTCATCTTTCACCATTGTTGAAGCTTCAATTTCATCTTCCATAATGTAGATCCTTGGCGGATCTTTGTTACTTGATCCTTTGGATCTTGTAATTGTGTTTGATTGCTGGTTTTTTCTATTGTTTTACTCAAAAATTCGTGCACAATTGAATCCTTGATCCTAAGATGTTTGAAGAAATGAGTGATCAAGGATTTGGCAATTTTCAAACTGATTTTCTGATGTTTTTACAGTGTTAATTGATTAACCAAAACCAGTACAATTAGGTTAATCGATTAACAGCTTGTTTCTGCGCAAAAATTGGAAGTTTGCACTGGTTAATCGATTAACATAATTACACTGTGAGTTGGTTAATCGATTAACCAGCATCCAGAATGTGTTTTTTGCTGGTTTTTGGGGCTGTTTTGGTTTTTCTTCCTCCTTCTTCCCTTTTCTTCTTATTTTAGCCTTGAAACACATTGTTTAGATTAATTTCTATTCAATTTCAATGGACTTTGGATATGATTATAGTAATTAAACATTCATTAGTTCAAATCTATCTTTAAATGAATTGTTGAATTCATTTGAGGTGCTTTGAATTAGTGATATGTTTTCACACTTAAACTTATCAATTAAAAGTGATTGAACTTGAAGATGAAAGGTTCTTGACTTTGTAATTCAATTTGGCTTTCTCTTCATCTTTTTTTTTTTAATTTTGATCGATGAAAGTCTTATGGATCTTAGAATTTCTTTATTGAATTCTTGATCAAGACTAGATCGTTACCTATTTTCTTTTCGTGCGGTATTGTTTTCGGATGAAGATCTATATATCGTTCATCTAGTATGCATTAGCACAAAGATCTATTGACCAACTTCATTGTAGGGTAATTACTCCGTAAATTACTCGGCGATTGCTTAACATAGCGCAACATTTGTCCCTCTTTATCCAATTCGGAATTTGAACTTTTGTGGTCCGGACCTTGATTGGTCGCGTCAACCCAATGGTGATTGATCTTTTTGCATTAGGTCCATAATCTTTGAAACTTGGCGTTGTAGAGGCTTTGGTTTTACCAATCTTCTGTCAAGTTCATTAACTTTGGCCTAAGTGCATTGTTTAATCGCTATAGTTCATAACGCGGAATGGAATAATCGGTGAAGGCTTATGGCACTAGAGCCTTGTGCTACTAACCACTAATTTCTAACTTCTTTACTTTTCCTTCTCGCTCCCTATCTCTCTTTATTTTTATGCTTTATGCCATTTATCATATCATGTTTATGTTTATGTCATTTTCCTTTTGTCCACTTGGACCATTTTATCTTGTGCTTTTATTTTTCTTTTGTCCATTTTTGGACTTAAAACATTAATAAAGGATTAAACCACTAAAAGACTTGTGCTCTTAATTGTTGGACTATGGCCACTATCCCTTGCTTTGGAGGACCTATACTCTTGATTATGGACTTATGGACTTAGAATTAGGATCTTAACCTATGCTTGGGAGTTTGTGATGGAAAACCTTGGATTTTGGATACTTGGAGTCCTCTTTTGAAGACTTAATTTGAATCAAGACCAAATCAAAAAGGGAAAATGCTTATGCTATGGAGCTTGTCCATGTGGTTAGATCTTTCTTATCCTTAGCTTTTATTTTATGCACTAGGATAGTCACTTCTTCTCCACCCCTTCTTCAATTTTCAAAATCTCATCTCTTTTTAAAAAAATCTTCTTGTTTTCGAACTTAAAACCGCTTTCATAATAAAACCTTGACTTTGGTCAAGCGATTTTTAAATCTTGTTTTCTTTAATAAATGTCAATCAATATTAACCATATTTTGACCATTTCATAAAAACATAAAAAATACAAAAATTCATCAATCTCTTTTTGTGCTTTGTGCACTTTTTTTTTCTTTTAAAACTTTTTCATAAGTTTAGACATGATTCATTTCTTTAAGCAGAATTATTCGCTTGGAAATGACGACTTGTCTTTACACTTAAAATCAACCAAAACAAACAAATTTCATTCTTTGTACCACGAACTACGAGGTTTTGATCCTATATTTGCACATCGCGGGTACGTAGACATGAGGCGATAAGTCTCTCCAAACACAAAAATCTTAAAAAATATTTCTCTTCTCATCTCCCCAATCTCTTTTCAAGCAAACCATTTTCATACCAAAAAGCGGTAGATATTTCAAAGGGTTCCTATAGAGTACTATAGACGTTTTGGGTGCTAACATCTTCCCATTGCGTAACCAACCCCCCTTACCCATTCTCTGTTTGTTCTTGTTGTTTTAGAACTCTTTAGGATTTGTTCGCTCTTTTTTCCTTTTTCTTTGTGGAATAAATAAAAGTGCGGTGGCGACTATTATTTATTTTTGAGTTAAGTTAATCAATAGCTTACACTTACAAATTTCCCCGCTACAGATACGACCTCCTGAGATGAGTTTTCCGGGGGTTGAGCGTGGTGGAGGCTTTCTTCTAAGCGAAGAAACCTTTCCTCTATTTCCTTTGAGTTATGTTTTTGAACAATGTTGTAGATACTGTTGAGAAATTCGTTCACTCCTTGAGCACCTAGGTTTGCTTCAAAGATGCCGAAACCATGTGATATCTTTAGTCTTTCAATAGGAAGATGAGTTAAAACTCCCAGCGGTGGAGCTTGGACAATCCTTGTTCTTGGAGGAGGAAGGATCAGATTTAGCGACAGAGAAACGTTTGGGCCAAAATTCATTTTTGCAAGGGGGCGAGTGGCACTTGGTTGATTGATAACTTTTAGTGTTACGCTGGCAGCAGCAAGACCGACTTTGTGCGTGGTGACAGAACGAATAGCTCTAGATCCAGTCATTTCCATAGATCAAAGAAGTCTGAAATATTGAGAACTACAAATCTAAAAAAATCAAGAAATTTCAATATGTGTAGAGTTTAAATTGATCAATTGCAACTGAGTTTTGTGCTCAATTTTCTAGATTTACATTTAGGTGTTGAAGAGAACTCCACACCTGATAACTGAATGCATAGGTGTAGATTCGTAAAAACATGGAAATCGAAATTTTTTTCCCACAAACGGTGCCATTGTTCCGTTCTGGAAGCAGAAATGGAGAGAGATGTAGAAGTTGTGAAAGAGTAGAGCTTTCGATGTGGCAGAGCGGGTGTGTACCTGCAAGGTTAGCACTCTGACGCTCAAGTCAGTATGTGAAAGATTATAGAGTATTCAGATTGTGTATGAAACTTGTTACTTGAAATGGTGTCAAGAACAACGACCTCACTATCTTTTAGATGTGGAACAAGGAGGACCGTTGGATGGGCTCGAGGCATAAATCTCCTGTGACAAGGTATATGATAACCCTACAATAAGGAGAAGATTTCTAGGGGAATAAATGTGTAGTCAAATAAAAAGTATTTACCCATAGTGGTCTATCTCAGGGTGGTCGGTCTGAGAGGAATTTGCCCAGAATAGATCTCATGAGCACAAGGGGTCTCATTCCCCTGCCAAGACTCCAATGATTGAGTTTCAAGATTGATTTAGCCTAAATGGTTTATTTCTCTTATTGAAAGTAATTTAATAATTAATCACATAAAGCATGCTCAATAAAATGATTAGATTAAATAATTCAACTTTAGTGTAGAAGTGAAATAAATTTATGACCATACATATAAATTAGTATCTATGACATGTTAATCTATTTAGTAAGTCTTTAAAAAGTGATGACGGTAACACGAGAAAGAAAGAAATAAAGAGATGCCAATCACTCATTGATTTTTGATTTTTCCTCAACATAGACTTCCTCATGCTTTAGACCGCCACATATAGAGATATGAGACAATATGCAACTTGTCTTATATATTATATATTGTGGATCATAGATTATATATAGTGTGATGATCAGTTAAGATTTTATTTATTTTAAAATGAGTCATCATGATATCTACTTATATTAAGTTCATATCAATTAATTAAATATATGATTAATTATTAAATTACAAATCTAGTTAGTTTTATTATTTAATTTGACCACAAATCAATTAAGCTTCATAATTAATAAAAATAACTAATATAATTCAATAAAGATATATGTTCATATACCAATTGAAATATAATAATTACATATTTAATAAAATATTCTAACATGAATTTATATTATCTCATGCTTCGTATAATTTTGGTTGAATTTATAAATGAAGAAAATTGATTTGTTGTTTTAGCATCGATGAATTTCCATCAATTTATTGTGTTAAAGAAAACAAGCCAAAAACTTCCCCTTAAGTGCTTCTAGTATAAAAAAAATAAAAATCTAGTTCAGATACTAGTCTTTTTCTCTATTGATACTGGCCAACTAGTAAGTTTTTACAATACCATCTAGTTTAAAGTTATTGAATAATTGAATTATATGAAATATTTATATTAAAAATTGAAAGTTGGACACCCTTATCTAAAATATTTGGGTTCCTCTAAGATATTTAACAGCTCACAATTTTCATTTAGGGAAAATGTTTTCAATCAGAAGGTCATTGTTATCTCTTGAATTCTTTGTGAGCATTGACTTGAATTAATTTCTCATTTATATGTTATTTGTAGTCTGGCGTCTAGTGTTTAGTATGAGGTTTTTAGGTGATTTGAAGTTCAGTTTTCTCTTCCTAGAGAATTGGGGTGTCTTTTGAGTTTTTTCTTTCTTTAAATGGAGGTCTAAGTCTAGAGGAAGTTTTGTCATGAATTGACATTCAATGGGATAGTCTACGAGTTTATTGCAGAATGATAAGTTTTTTCTTTTGATTTGTCAACAAACGTGAATGAGGTTGAAGATGAAAGCATTTATTTTTGGACTTGGTTTCTTAATAGGCCAGCATCAAACTCTGTGTCCTTCTTCGACTGACTTCAGAATACTTTCATGTAGCTTAGCCAATAGTGGCTCAAATGGTTTCTCAGGCTTCAGTGGTGCCACTGATTTTTGGACTAGGTAATGGTTTTTCTAATCTTTTGATGGTGGGAATAACAATCAAAGCTCTAGTTTGTTTTATGTTGGTTTTTGCTTTAATACTTGCATGCATTGTTGCTTTAATTCTTAGCACCCCACACATCCGTTGTATTCAATGGGAACCTCTTAGTTAGATTTGCAATGGAATATGTAAGTCCTGTGGTTTTTGGATTGGCTGCATTTTGGTAAAACAAATGTTCTGCCGTGACAGTCAGACATCATGTTCTGCATGATGTTGTGACATGTTCCAGGACATGTTACACCAGATAGCTAGGGCATGTCTATTTTGGTTTTTTTAGTGTGATTTTAGAGTGTGTTCTAATTCACACACGTGCGTTTTTCATAGGAGTATATTGTGGGATTTTCTGTTATGATAGATTCTATTACTTTTTATAAAAAGGATCCTTGAGCCTTTTTAGGAAAGTTTGTATTTTGCTGCTATTATTGTGCAGGTTGATTTGCAGCCAGTTTATACTGATTACTGGTATTTGTGCGCCTCAAGAATTCCAAGTCCAGTGGGTCTGAAGGCTAATTAAAGTGAAAACAATCCCTATTGAAAGTCAGAGCATAACGTGAGGATTTTGTGAAATAAGGATTAGCCGTTGTTTTGGTTGGTCTTTAGGGTTTTCTGCTTGTTAATTGTATGTCACTCATTTATCTTCTGATGCATTGAGGTTGACTGATTGTTCATTGTTCATTGTCCACTCTAAAGCTTTTAAGAAAGAGTGTATTGTTCTTGATTGAAGCTTTTAAGCAAAATCAAGTATTGTCTTGGAAGTGTGCTACTTCTATTTTTTGTGGAATTGTCAAATTGTCACTGGGATTGTGACTTATTAGGAAGTGAGGGGGGGATCTCATATATAGAGGGTTCCTAGGTAGAAGTTGCACAAGGTAAAGATTAGGAGAGAAGTTGTAAACGGGCGAGTTTAGCTTTGAACTAAAACTATCATAGTGAATTTCCTTCCTGGCTTGGTATTCCCCAGATGTAAGTGTGTTGCACCGAATTGGGTTAACAATTCTGGTGTTGATTTTATTTTTCTGTCATTTAAATTTTTGCATCCTTGTTTGTGTGATCAATCTATTTTGATCTTAGTGTTGTGAAATCTGTCTTGACATCTGGTATCTGCGTGCCAGAATTTCAATTGGCATCAGAGCAGGTCACCCTGTTCTGTTTTTGGGTGAGCTCTAGGGAGTTTGTATTCTAGTACTATGGACAACGAATGAGGAGGAAATGTTAATAAGCATCCAGTCTTGGATGGTACAAATTATGACTATTGGAAGGCACATATGGTGGCTTTCTTAAAATCTATGGATAGTAGAACTTGGAAGGCTATCATCAAGGGTTGGGAGCACCCTGTGATTAAAGATAAATATGGAAAAGAAACCTTGAAGCCAGAAGAAGATTGGACCAAGGAGGAAGATGAGACAACTCTTGGAAACTCCAAAGCCTTGAATGCTTTGTTCAATGGAGTTAACAAGAACATGTTTAGGCTGATAAACACGTGTACTGTAGCTAATGATGCTTGGAAAATTCTCAAGACAACTCCTGAAGGAACATCCAAGGTGAAGATGTCTAGGCTTCAGCTTCTCACTACCAAATTTGAGAATCTGAAGATGAGAGAAGATGAAAGTATTCATGAATTTCACATGAATGTGCTTGAAATAACTAATGCCTTTAGTGCCTTGGGAGAGAAGATATCAGAGGAGAAGTTGGTGAGGAAGATTTGACATGAAGGTTACAGCCATTGAAGAGGCTCAAAACATCAGCAGTATGAGAGTTGATGAGCTAGTGGGATCACTTCAAACATTTTAATTGACCTTGAATGATAGAATTGAAAAGAAGAACAAAAGCATTGCTTTTGTATCCAATGCTGAAGATAAAAAGGGACATATTAATCTAGATATTGATGAGAGACTTTCAAATACAATTGTTTTACTTGGGAAGTAGATCAATAGAATTCTAAAGAGAATGGATTGAAGAAGAAGACCAGGTGTCAAGGACGTCACCTCTGACATCAGAAATAACCTTGATTCTAAAAAAATACCAGAACTGGAGAAAAGACAGATCAAAGTAAAGGGATTCGGTGTTATGAGTGTGAAGGTTTTGGTCACATTAGGCCCAAATGTCTCAACTATCTCAAGAATCATAAAAAGGGATTGGTTGTTTCTTGGTCTGATGATGATGAGTCAGAAGATGAATCCAACTCATAAGCTATTGAACTTGTTACTACTCTCTCTGGCAGATAGGCTGATGAAGTGGAACCATGTGATGAAAATGACCTTTATAAAGATTTGGATGAGGACTACAAGGAAGCCTACAATAGATGTGAGGAACATCAGAAGACAGAGAAAAATCAGAGAAAGGTCATAGCTGAACTAGAGAATGAGAAGAATGAACTTTTAGGTGTTGCCTCTCATATTCATAGTGAGATAACCCTTTTAAATTCCAAGCTCAATAACGTAACAGACTCATTGAGAAGGATGGAAAATAAGGCGGATCAAATGAAAGATTCTGGAGATACAAAAGTCCATTATCATTCTGATAACAAACATAGAAGAATAACTGAAGAAAAGTTCTTTCCTTCTGTAAGGAAGAAGGTGACCACAATGTCTAATAACATGTTACAACATTCTGGCAGACATAATGAACCTCCAAATAATTATCAATCTTGTTGGAGATGTCATTACTGTGGAGAGTATGGTCACATAAAGCCCTTCTATTACAAATTGTATGGAAATCAAATGTCCTCGGTTCATCCAAGGATAAGCCAGTTAGCAAGAAGAGAAGTGTTAAAGATAGGGGTGTGAACCTGATAGCTCACACCTCCTTAAGAGCCTCAACTAGATAAGACTGTTACTTCCACAGTGGATGTTCTACACATATGACAGGGGTTCAGAAGTTGTTGATGGACATTAGGTCTCTGCCTACAGGTGCTGTCAGATTTGGTGGTGGTGTTATAGGAGAAATAAAAGGAGTTGGTAAGTTGATGGATGATGGATCACCTAGGTTAGAAGATGTTCTTCTTGTGAAGGGACTAACTGTTAACCTCATCAGCATTAGCCAGCTGTGTGATCAAGGTTTGTTAGTCATTTTCTCTAAGTCAGAATTTCAAGTCAAAGATGAGAATATGATGTTCTGATGAAGGGTATAAGGTCTAAAGATAACTGCTATCTTCGGGAACCTCAGATAACTGCTTACACTTTCACATGTTCAAAAACTAAAGAGAATGAAGTGAGGCTGTGGCACCAGAAACTTGGACACCTTCATCTCAAAAGAATGAAGGAAATCATATATGTAGGAGCAATTAAAGGAATTCCAGATCTAAAGGTTGAAGAAGGGAAAGTATGTGGTAAGTGTGAAGTTAGGAAGCAAATCCTGATGTCACAACCAATGTTGGTTCATCAGACTACTTCAAGAACACTGGAACTTCTCCTCATGAGGGTTATGGGACCCATGGAGCCTGTAAATCTTGGTGGAAAGAAGTATATGTATGTGGTTATGGATGATTTTTTTTGGTTTACATGGGTAAACTTTCTTAAAGAGAAGTCAAACATCTTTGAAGTTCTTAAAGTTTTATGTCAAAGTGTTCAGAAGGAGCAGAAGAGTAGGATTGTCAAAATCAAAAGCTATCATGACAGGGAGTTTGAGAATTCAAAATTTATTGAATTCTGTGAGTCTCAAGACATCTGTTATAGTTTTTCTTCTCAGCTAGATGGAACTTTTGAGCAAAAGACCTTGGTGTCATACCCCAAATTTTGACCACCAAGATTTCTGATCATTGTGTAAATCATCATCACAATATGGATGTACTTTCATGCCTCATAAATCTCCTCAAAGATGATTGAGCATTCACCACAATCAAGAATTAGGCTTTTGAGCCCTCTCAGAGCACTCAGACAAAGGGTCAATCAAGAATTGACATGATCTTCAACCTGTATAGCCTCTCAAACATCCATGAAGGATCAAGAGGTCTCCCACATCAAGAATCAAGCACAAATTTGCAACATTCCAAGTGGATCAAGCCTCAAGATCGTCAGTGTCACCAAATTAGGGTTTTGGTCGACTGAGGCCTCCAGATGAAAATTTCCATCTGGACATGAGCCAATGCCTCAATGTGTGGTCCTATAATCTCAAAAAGAGCTCAATAGTCCACGCACAATGGCAAAATCACCTTGAAGGTCCATCTATCAAAGAATCAGGAATTAGGGTTTTGACCTAATTCAACCCTTGAGTTAACTTGTGAAGTGAGGCATGGCTTGAGGCTCCAAAATGAACTTCAAAGACCTCAAATACATCATAGTGACATGTTTACAAGATTTGATTGACTCAAAGAGCTCAAGTCATAAGCCACAAGAACTCAAAACCATCTGATCACAAATTAGGGTTTCTGATGGAAAAAGTCAACCCTATCCTTGACTGTTGGCCTACCCTTGATCTCAAACCTTGGGGAGGGGTCCAAGACATTCCTAAATACCCTTGGAGGCCATCCATGAAGTTTAATTGTACCCAAGGATTGATTTCACAACAGGATCACAAAGTCAAAATTTCATCTGATGAAAAAGTCAACTGTACAAAAGTCCAAGTTTGACTTTTTGGATTTTTGGTCAACCAAGGTTCCTTAACCATAAAACAATGTTAATATGTGATTTGAATCATCATTCATCAAGAAAAATCAAAGAAAGTGAGTTAACTTGCTAAAGGGATAACCATAAAAGAACTTAGAATTTTTCTAAGTTATGGAACAAAGTGGCTAGGGTACCAACTTCCAAGGACCATAACTTGAGATCCAAGTAACCATTTTGGGTGATCAAAAGATGGATTTGTAGGTCTTGCTACACTCTACAAAAGCTTCAACAACATCAAGTTACAATTCTTCATGGATTTTCAGTTAGTGGTGGATCAAAGTGGTGAAAAAACCAAAATATGCCAAAAAACACTTAGTGAAAATTCTGCCTTGTAATTTCAGCATGAAACAACAAACTTCCAAGGCATTTTTCACATTGATCCAAGATGAATCAATGAAATCTTCAAACTTCAATATTTTAGTACAACATTCAAGCTTTTTAAAAAGTACAAGAAGTCTCTCTAATTCATTTTGAGCTGAGAGATACATCCATGGGAAGTTAGCTCCAAAATCTGATTTTTCACTAAGTCAGAATTGTGCATTTGGTCAAATTTGCATATTATGAGTCATCAAAGACATGTTTATCCATCCGCACACCCCAGGGGGAGACCAAGGAGGAACAAACACTGATCCATAAGCCTTCCAAGTCTTTGGAACTACATATAGGTGTGCCATCCCTAAAAGCTAAAGATAACTCAAGACTCCAATTTTGTTTTGAGACATTCAATGGATGCATAGAGCTGGCATGTATCAGTCCATGATCAACCAAATGAGTCAAGATAAGCTCATACAATAGAGAACCAAAGGCATGTGCTCTAATCTCAAGTCAATGGCTAGAGGATACTTGAGATTCCATTTGATCCACATTGGCCAAAGGCCTGCTGCAGTTGCCTCACACTGTTGTTTGCAAAATAAACTTGACATACTATAAATAGACCTCAATTGTGATCAGTTTGAGTACACCAAAGGTCCTAAACAGATGCCTTTCTCAAAATCACCACTTTCACTCCAAAAACACCTTCTCTTGCAAGTCACTATCGGGTTTTGCATTTGAGAGTGATTCCAACCAAACCAATGGTTCACACACCTCACATATAACATATAGGGGTGATCCAAACTCTTACATAACATCTGTAACATCAAAATCACCAAATGGCCACCCAATTGCACAAGACTCATGACTTGCTGCAGAAGGAATCAGGTTGATCAATCCAGAGGTTTTCCAATCATCCTAAGCACTCAAACACGTCCATTGAGGTACCAGGAAGCTGTCCAAATCATTGGAACTCATCTGTAACACCTCCAAACTAGAATTTGATTTTCACTTGCAGAGGTAAAACTTGAACTCTCAAACTCAATGAATCATGCATCATAAACATGTTTTCTTATTACCATTGTGTTTCTGGATGTTTGTAGATCATTTACCCTCAATTAATTGTTGTTTACAACTCGTGTATAGGATTTCATTGAGTTCATGCCAATTTTAGGGTTCTTCAGGTTTTATCAGATTATGTTTTGATTCACTTGATTTAAATAAAATTGGGTATTGCTATTGTGTTCCTTATCTGAAAATGCACGATTTTCTTATTTGGATCGTGTGAAATGGTTGAGAGACGAGTGAGATAGGAGGCTTCACGTATCTGAGCTTGAGGATGAAGATGGCCATGACGCCATGCTTCAGAAATACAACCAAGTTTGTTATATATTTATTGTTTGCCATATATTAAATGAATTGGCATTGCGCCCCAGTGGTTGATCAACTGGTTTGTGTGTATTGAGCGAGTGAGAGGCCTGGGATTCGAATCCCCCTCACCCCAGACCTCTTTTTTATCACTTGTCCCATTTTATTTTATTTTTCATATTATTTTTAATAATTTGAAAAATTAATTTCTCTCTCAATTTTAATCATTTTTTATTGGTTCTTTTTCTGAAAAATCACAAAAATATTAAAGTATTTTATTCTACAAAAAAAAATCAGATTTATATTATTTATTTAATATAGTTGGTATTTTTATGAATAAATTTATTTTTTATTGTTTTTAAACGTTTTAAAAGTGAATTTTTATCTTGAAAATAAAAATCAAATAAGTTTTAAATCATCTTGTGATTAAAACCTCATTTTTCAAACCTTAACCAAAAATAACAAGTAGTTTATTTAAACTTATTTGGTATTTTTATCATTTTTATTGATTTTCTTTAAAGAATTACTTTTAAAAGAAAATGAAATTAGGGTTTCTTTGATTTTTGATCCTTATCAAATATTTCAAAACACTCATGAGCCTCTAATAGAGTGTAAGACCCATCCCTTGTTACATAAAATAATTTTGGGCCTCAATCATTGTATAAGTCCCAGTACCATTTTCAAAACAACGGTGCGATCACTGTTTAGCCATGGGCCTCTCCTTGAGTTGTAAGCCCCATCACTTGTACAAAACTAATATTTGGGCCTCTAATAGAGTGTAAGACCCAACCCCCTTTGTACATAAATAATTTTTGGGCCTTAGGCATTGTATAACTCCCAGTGCAGCTTACAAACAACAGTAAAATTACTGTTCTTCATCTGGGTCTCTCCTTGAGTATAAGCCCCAACAATCTTTTCAAAAATAACTTCTCTTTTGATTTAGGTTCAAATATACAGTTGTTATCAAAACTTTCTTAAATTTCTTTGAACGACTAACAATACAGCATGGAAGCTTGCTCACCTGTAAGTTTTTACTAGCTTTACTTTACATGTTTTTATATATATACATCTGTATTGTTGGAAGTTGCTCCTCTATAAGTCCTTCTTTCATACCCTTTTAAACACTTGTCATATATCAACTGTATATAAACTAGTACATCTATTTAGAGTTTTCCCCAGCAACTAGGTCTAGACCTAGGTAAAGCCAGTTGGTCACTCTTTAATACAGTCAAAACTAGATCCCCATAGGATTTCCAGATACAGTCTTGCCTTCTCTTGGGCTTAAACAATATGAAACAAAGAGAAACGAAGTATTCTCGGTAAACCTTTTCTCAGACTGTCACTATTAGAACTTGTCAAAGAAATTCAGTTTCCCCATAGAGGATTAATTCCCGGTGAAACTTCTCTTGAATTTCTTCAAACCCTAGACATGTTCACTAAAGAAAAGATGATTCTCGGTGAAACTTTTCTTGAACTCTTCTTAAGTTTGGATCCCCAGGCATCCTAAAAGCATCCTCGTCTCCTCTTGGGCTTTGTAGAAGGACCCTCCGGCTTCTTAGAAGTTCTCATGCCTTCTCTTGGGCTTAATACAAGGACCCGATGACCTCTTAAAGGTATAAGACAGAACTTAGTCATCCATTGCTAGAGCAGTCTTTCCAGTGTCAAGTCTCAGACCAATTGAGGGTTGATTCTCATCCCTTAAAACATTTGCCTCCTCTTAGGCATCGTACAAAGATAAACTCTTCCATACCAGTAGACTTGGACAGTCTAATCCCCTCTCGGATCTCAAATACATTCTCAAGTTCCTTACAAACATAGGAGAAACCCTGGTCATTCTGGATCAATATCCAACAGAGTTAAAACCCATGGGTTCTAAAACCCAGTCTCTCTCCTAAAAATCCCTAGCCAGGGTCAGTTTATCATCAGTATAACACTATCCCAAATTAGAACCTCAAGGTCTCTGATACCTCAACTCTTCTGTAATCCTCAGCAAGAGTTGATTCCCCATTTGGACCTGCCTCGGGATCTCAATAATCCCCAACAGAAGATAGCATCCTCTTAGGCTTTGTATAATGATCTTTTATTTCCTCAGCATAGTCAGCCTCCTCTTGGGCTTTGTGCAATGATTCTCCCCAGCTGAGCTAACCTTTTCAGACTCTCTTGTTAAGTCAATCACCTTTTCAGACTCTCTTGTTGAGTCAATCACCTTTTCAGACTCACTTGTTGAGTCAATCAAGTTTCAGCACTCTCTTGTTGAGTCAACCCTTTTAGCCTTAATCTTGGGCTTTGTACAAGACAGATAAAACCATTCTCTTGTTGAGATAATCTTTTCTAGTCTCTTCTTAGGCTTGGTATAAAGATTTCCCCTAGCAGAAGTCAGCCTCCTCTTAGGCTTTATATAATGATTTCTCCAACTTCTTCAGCCACAATCCTGGGCTTTGTACAGGACTAGATAAAAACACTATCTTGTTGAGTAAAACCCTTTTCAGCCTTAATCTTGGGCTTTATACAAGACACCATATCAATTTCCTAAGCAGAGTCAATCCTCTCCCTTTCAGCCTCAATCTTGGGCTTTGTACAAGACAGATAATACTCTCCAGCAGAGTCAAACTCATTTCAGCCTCAATCTTGGGCTTTGTATAAGACACCTATAATACCCTCAACTGAGTCAGTAAAGTCTCACTTTAGCCTCAATCTTGGGCTTTGTACAAGACAGATAAAGATTTCTTTCCCATAGAGTCAGTCTTCTTTCCCGCCTCAATCTTGGGCTTTGTACAAGACACATACAAACCCTCACCAACGGAGTCAAAATCCCTTTTAGCCTTAATCTTGGGCTTTGTACAAGACAGACAGAACATTTTCCCCAGAAAAGTCAAACTGTTAGCCTCCTATTAGGCTTTGTATAATGATGTCCCCCAAAGAATTAGTCTCTTTTAGCCTCAATATTAGGTGTTGTACAAGATAGATAAACACTCTCTTGTTGGGTCAGACTTTTTCTAGCCTCCTCTTAGGCTTTGTATAAGGACTTCCCCAATGGAGTAAATCAACCTCTTAGCTTAAACCTTGGGCTTTGATCAAGGCACACAAAAATCAACATCCCCTCAGAGGAAATCAAAATCTCTCTGTAGAAAGTCACTTCTCTGTTTATCACTTGTCAAAACAGAAATCAAAACAAAACCTAATCCCAGATAACTGCTGTAAGTGGCACACTTATTGATTCAAACATCCAAGATGTTGTCCATCTTTTATCCTGGTAAATCCACTATTTCATCTAATTGTTGTAAGCAGCAAGCCTCTGGATTATTTACATCCATGCCACTGTCACTCTCTTAGCATGAGAAATTCCTAAGGAAAAATGGCATTGCTCCACACTGAGTTAAAGTTTTCCCCTTCAGGATAACACCCCTATAAAGGAAATTATGGCATTTGTTGGATTCACATATCCCAGTTAAAGTAATTCTCCTTTATAAACAGTCACCCAACAGTTGTGATAAACATACCAAATGTCTCCCTTTAGAGATGACAAATTCTCTCTCAGTCAAACCTTTTAGCTTCAATCTTGGGCTTTGAACAAGACACAAATACTCAACCTTTTAGCTTCAATCTTGGCCTTTGAACAAGACACCAAAATATCTTTTTTCCTCCCTTAGAATAGGAGGAACTACGATTGCTCTGAATTCCCTGTTTCGTTTAAATGGGAATACGTAGGCATAAGATTGCGAAATCTTAGCGAGCATACCAAACAAAAACTCTAGGTCCAGTACCTTCATACCAAACAAAAACTCTAGGTCCAGTAACTTCATACCAATCAAAACTTAGGTCCAGTACCTTACAAAAAACATCAGAAAAACCTGAACGTCAACAAAAACTCACTCTCTCCCTCATATTTCCCAAGAAACTTTCCCAACCCATTAACGGATAAACACCACCAAGTACAAAGCAGAACCTAAAGCTAACAACCTGTGGATAACCAGATATAGGATGGATAATTGACAACTCCCCATTGTATAACCTGACCCCAAACTCCCCGAATCTCTTTAAGCGTTTGTTCAGTTAAACATTCGCGTGCAAGGTTAGTTTTAGATAGCTTTCCTTTCCCTTCCAGCTTCATGGGATAAATAAGAACTCAGAAAGTAGCACCCCCTCCTCTTCATTGAGGAGAAAACCCAATTCCCGCGATAAGGTGGTCGCGTCACCGACAGAAATCGCGCGCTACAGAAAAATGGCGACTCTGCTGGGGAGTCATTTTATTTGTTTAGGACTAGGATTATAACTCCTAAGAGGTCTAGGATGCTAGTTTTAGGAATGAATATATATATATATATATATATATATATATCGCTTTTCCTGCTTGATATCCGTATTTATTTTTCTCCTAATGGGAATGTGGGTGATGCCGCACGTGGAAAGTTTGAGTGATACCTAAGATAAGTGATGGCATAGACGGGTGGTCTTACAGGGAGTGATTCCCGAATAAGCGATCCCGGTAGACCATCGAATCAGTGGAGATACCCTTTGCAGATTCAATGTCTAGTGACTTCGGTTGCGAAAGCAGATTGTTCGATTGTGGTATCCATGAAACTGAGGATTTAGTAGACTGAGACCATGTGACTATTTTGTAGTGCGGAAGCTATCGGAAATAGTTGTCACGCGATACTACCCTCAATTAAGATTACTCTAAGATACTACAGCTCGCTCGGGTGAACCAGCTTGTTGTTGTTATCCTAAGAGGGGTCAATGATTTTAAGGACAGGTACAAAATTCACCATAGTACAACCTTTGGGAATGGGTAGAGCCGTGACTCCATGCTCGTGACGCTGAAACTTTGAACTCATGTTTTTTCTATGTTTTTGTGTGCTGCATTCATGCATTCATTTCATTAAAAAACTTTTAAACAAAGAAAAACCTCTTCTTTTCTAGTCTCTCTTTTTCAAATTAAACTAAGACAATGATTGCAAATATCAGAGAGAAAAAGATCGCATTATGGATTTCGGTAGAAGGAAGACTCACAAGTACACCTTCAAGGTTCCAAAATTAGAGGATTTGAGAGGGTTGGCAAGGATGATCACCAACCCTGATGCTTTCAGAGCTAAGTACGGAGGACTACTGTCTCTGTTAAGGGTCCATGTAATTGAAGGAACACTGTCTACTCTGATTCAGTTTTATGATCCAGTTTATCACTGTTTCACATTCTCGGATTATCAACTAGCACCAACGCTGGAGGAGTACTCTCACCTGACTGATTTACCCATTACTGACCAAGCTCTTTTTTTGGAACAGGAAGAAATTCCAAAGGATCAAACCATTGCAAGAGCAATCCATTTAGATGAGTCAGAATTCAGGACTCACATGACTGCTAAGCATGGAATAAAAGGTTTAACGGCCAAGTTTTTTATAGAGAAAGCCCTGTACTTTGCTAGTATAGGAAACGTTACTGCTTTCGAAGAGATCTTTATTCTACTCACCTACGGGTTGTTCCTTTTTCCCAACATTGATAACTTCATTGATATCAATTCCATTAAGATATTTCTGATTGGAAACCCCGTACCGACCCTGCTCGCAGATGCTTACCATTCTATACACTTAAGGAATTTGTACATCGGAGGAATGATCACCTGCTGTGTACCCCTACTATACAAATGGTTCACTTCCCATTTACCAAAGTCTGCCGCTTTCTGGGATCATAAGAGTACTCTACGTTGGTCACAGAGAATCATGTCTCTTACCAACTCTGACATCGATTGGTACAATCGAATCTACGATGGGATAAGAATCATTAACCATTGTGGAAACTTCCCTAATGTACCCCTCATAGGACCCAAAGGAGGAATCAATTATCATCCAGTTTTAGTTCGTCGTCAATTCGGATACCCGATGAGACATATCCCGCGTAATGTTCATCTGGAAGGTCTTTTCTGTAAGAACAAGATTTGGTTCTGTAATATTATCTCTAAGTTTTGATGATAACAGATGAATATTTGTATGAACAATTTTGTGCAACTAATGGTGTTATTTGTAAGAACCTAGCAAACAGGTTCTGCTTCCGTGAATTGGCGCAATGCTTAATGAAAGATGCTTCGAAGACCTGAACTCAATTCGAAGATAAGACAATATTCACATAACTCTGATACGTAAGGAAAAGAGAATGAGTTCTGAAGATCAAAAGACAAAGATTCTAACGGAACGAAGTCCAGATGCTGAAGCCTCATACTCTCTGATCAAGGTTCTGAAGACCTACCCAAATTCGACTCTCATGCTTCAATCAAATATTATCAGAAGCCTCTGAAGATATAAAGAAAGTAAATTAAAAGAACAAGGTTCTGAAGGCAAGTTATGAAGATTATGGAAGCGCAGAGCTGATGATTCAAAGACTTGATAATCTCAAGAACCGAGCAATGTCTTCCCTTCTTACTCACGCTCACAAAATGCCTCTGTAGTTGAGAAGCCAAGAAAACGTGCCACACTGTACAGTTGTACCACATTACAATGTTAAAATTCTTGAAGACTGTGTGAAATACAAACTGACACAGACAGGACGCGCAGCATGCAGAAGACTTTGTACCTGTCCTCACGCTTCTAGCCATAAGCCTACTTAGCTATCATGATTTCATCTCAACGGCTCTTTTTACTCGGCTATAAAAGGAAGCTCAAAGACTTGAAGAAAGATACACACACAACCTGCTACAATATCTTATAACTCTGTTCTTTCTTAAGTCATTCTTGGTCCAAAAACTACTTTACATTATCAGCTTGATAAGAAGCAATTTTCTGTAAACCCATTGCATTTGAACTTAAGTTGTATTCCTTAAGAGAGTCTTAGTGATTGGATCTCTTGAGAAGTCTAGGACGTGTGTCTTAGATATTGTACCTTAAGTAAGACCTGTGTGGTTGGATTACTTGAAAAGTCTAGAATGTGTGAGTTCTAGAGGTTGTTGTTAGTCACCAGCTGTGGTAGCTCGTACAGTGTACTATTTTGTTGAAATAGTGGATTAAGACCTCGCTGAGAGAGGCGAAATCACCTTGGCGGGTGGACTAGATTAACTTGAGGGGTTCTCAAGTGAGCTAGTATAAACATAACTTGTTTATATCTCTTTGTTTCATCAAGTTGTTTTTTTCTTTAGAAAAGGGGTAAAGTTTCAAAGAGAAAGTTATTTTAAAAAGAAACGATTTATTTCGAAAAACCAATTCAAACCCCCCTTTCTTGCGTTTTTCACACCTTCAATTGGCATCAGAGCTCCGGTTCTGAGGTGATAAAAAGATTTAATTTTTATCAAGCACTTAACAGTGTTCAGTACCGATCCAAGTGTGAAAAACAATGACTACACCACCACCAACAACTTCTGAAACAAATGTTATTGAAAGAGAATCTTACACTGCAAAACCTCCTATCTTTGATGGCGAAAAGTTTGATTATTGGAAAGATAGAAACGAAAGTTATTTCTTATCATTTGATCTAGATCTATGGGATCTAGTACTTGATGGATATAGTCATCCTGTAGATTCTGTAGGTAAAAAGATTGAAAGAAGTGAGTTTACAGATGCTCAGAATAAAACTTACAAAAATCATCACAAAGCAAGAACCATTCTGTTGAACGTAATTTCTTATACCGAGTATGAGAAAATCACAAACAAAGAAACTGCAAAGTCCATCTTTGACTCTCTTCGTATGACTCACGAAGGAAATGCTCAAGTCAAGGAGACGAAGGCTCTTGCGCTAATTCAAAAATATGAAGTCTTCAAAATGGAAGATGATGAGTCTGTTGAAACCATGTTCTCAAGGTTTCAAATGCTTGTTGTCGGACTCAGAGTTCTGAACAAAGGCTATTCTGCTACTGATCATGTCAAGAAAATCATCAGAAGTCTTCTGGTCAAATGGAGACCAATGGTGACTGCCTTGAAACTTGCAAAGGATTTGATTAGTATCAGTCTTGAAGAACTTATCAGTTCTTTAAGAAGTCATGAAATAGAGCTTCAAGGAGATGAACCTCAGAAGAAAAACAAATCCATTGCACTAAAGGCAAAGCCAGAAAAGAAGAAGACGTATCAAGCAGAAGAAGAAATGGAAGAATCTAAGGAAGATTCAGAAGAAGATGATATATCACTCATATCAAGAAAGATAAGTCAATTTTGGAGATACAGAAGGAACAAATTCAAAGGACCAAGGAGAAGATTCGAATCTACATCTGGTCAAAGAAGAAACTATGGAAAAGATGTTACGTGCTTTGAATGCAAAGAACCTAGACATCTAAAAAATGACTGTCCAAAGGCCAAGAAAGAAAAAAGACCTAGGAAAACCAAAAAGGGTCTCATGGCAACCTGGGATGACTCAGAATCTGAAGATGATGCTGATGAAGGATGGGTCAACATGGCATTCATGGTAGAAACCAGAAGCGACTCGTCAGAGGAAGAACTATCAGACTCCGACGATGAAAGAAAGGTACTTTCCTCCTTATCACGATCTGAACTTGAATTAGGATTAACTGAACTTATAAAAAGATATCAAAACCTTCAAAGCAAATTCAACATCTTGAAAAAGAGTTTTATAGTTTCTTCAGAAGATCTTGCTAAAAACAAGAAAATCATTTTTGAACAAAATGAGAAAATATTTGTCTTAGAAAACTCAAATACTGTCCTGAAATGTAAACTATCTAAGTTAGAAGAAGAAATTGTTTCAAACTCAACTAACACTAGTAAAGAAGACAAATATGATAACGCATTTAAAAAATTTCTTACCAAAAGCGTAGATAGAAGCAAAATGGCTTCACTAATCTATGGAGTCAGTAGAAATGGCAGTAGAGGTCTAGGATATTCAGGACCATCTCAACCATATGATGAAACCAAAAACATCAAAATAATACCTCTGTCCAAACAGTTTATTCCCTCTGGTACTGGCCTTAAGCATTCAGAACCAAAAGGCTCAAACACTGGGATTACACAAACACACACACTAAAGAAATATCCTAAAAACGAACACTATGCACAAATTCCACACCGTTTCACTAACGTAAGGAAATCTAAAGGGATCAGAACCTTTAGGAAAACTAATATGAAAGGACCCACAAAATGGGTACCTAAAAACAAGATAATCTATGTTGCAGATATCCTTAATAGCTCCATTGAAACACCAGTCATGGTACCTGGACAATGGGTGCTCGCGACACATGACGGGAGAAAGGCTTATGTTCCAAGATCTGAAACTTAAGCCTGGAGGCGTCGTTGGTTTCGGAGGAAATCAGAAAGGAAGAATTATTGGCTCCAGAACTGTTGGAAATGGTAAGCTTCCTTCCATTAAGAATGTTTTATTAGTAGAAGGCCTAATGAATAATCTGTTATCAATAAGTCAACTTAGCGACAGTGGCTATGATCTCATTTTTAATCAAACGTCTTGTAAAGCTGTAAGTCAGAAGGATAGTTCTGTCCTATTCAATGGAAAGAGGAAAAACAACACTTACAAAATTAAGTTATCTGATTTAAAACATCAAAATGTAAAATGCCTTCTTTCTGTAAACGAAGAGCAATGGGTCTGGCACAGACGTCTTGGTCATGTTAGTTTGAGAAGAATCTCTCAACTTAACAAGCTTGGTCTTGTTAGAGGTTTGCCAAATCTGAAATATTCGTCAGACGCTCTTTGTGATGCATGTCAGAAAGGAAAGTTTTCAAAAACCTCTTTCAAAGCTAAAAATGTTGTTTCTACCTCTAGACCATTGGAACTTCTTCACATTAATCTGTTTGGCCCTGTAAAAACGGCCTCTCTCAATGGTAAGAAATATGGACGACAGCAGATGGACATGGGTAAAATTCTTAAAACACAAGGATGAATCACACTCCGTGTTTGCTTCCTTCTGCACTCAAGTACAAAATGAGAAAAATTGTAAAATTGTCAGAGTCAGAAGTGATCATGGTGGAGAATTTGAAAACAAAAACTTTGAAGAACTTTTTGATTCACATAGAATATCTCACGATTTTTCTTGTCCTAGAACTGCACAAAAAACGGAGTTGTAGAAAGAAAGAATCAAACTTTACAAGAAATGGCTCGCACCATGATCCAAGAAACTGACATAGCTAAGCAGTTCTGGGCAAAAGCAATTAACACAACATGCTATATTCAAAATAGAATCTCTATAAGACCTATCTTGAATAAAATTCCATATGAATTGTGGAAAAATAAATAACCCAACATTTCATATTTTCATCCATTTGGATGTGTCTGTTTTATGCTTAACACTAAAGAGAATCTTAGCAAGTTAGATTCCAAAGCATAGAAAATGTCTGTTGTTGGGATACTCTGAACGCTCAAAAGGCTACAGAGTTTACAACACAGAATCAAGAATTGTGGAGGAATCTGTTCATGTTAGATTCAATGACAAGCCTGACTCTGAAAAGTCAGAGCTAGCTGAGAAACTTGAAGATCTGGAAATCAGATTCTCCGAACCTAAGGAAGGGACAGATGAAGTTAAAGAACAGCAAGATCCTACACCAGAAATCACTGAAGTAACTCCAAACACCCCATCTCAACGAAGAAGAAGACTATCCACAACCCATCTTGAGGAACTAATTCTGGGTAACAAAGATGCTCCTATCAGAACCAGATTAGCCTTTAGACCATCAGAAGAAACACTTGTAGGACTAGTATCATTGATAGAACCGGCTACAATTGAAGAAGCCCTCGTGGACAAAGACTGGGTTCTGACTATGGAAGAAGAACTCAACCAATTCTCCAAAAATGATGTTTGGGATCTAGTTCCTAAACCTAAGAATGTTCATATAATAGGAACTAAGTGGGTATTTAGAAACAAGCTAAATGAAAATGGAGAAGTTGTCAGAAACAAAGCACGACTTGTTGCTCAAGGATACAGTCAGCAAGAAGGAACTGATTACAACGAAACATTTGCTCCAGTTGCTAGACTCGAAGCAATATGTTTGCTAATATCCTTTTCAGTAAATCATAACATCACACTATATCAAATGGATGTTAAGAGTGCATTCTTAAATGGGTATATATCAGAAGAAGTTTATGTCAAACAACCTCCTGGTTTTGAAAACATAGAGAAATCAGACTTTGTCTTTAAACTAAGAAAATCACTCTATGGTTTAAAGCATGCTCCCAGAGCTTGGTACGATAGATTGAGCAAATTTTTATTAGAAAAAAATTTCACCAGAGGAAAGGTTGACACAACTCTTTTCTGCAAAACATATAAGAATGACATTCTTATTGTTCAAATCTATGTTGATGACATTATTTTTGGTTCTGCTAACTCTTCTCTATGTGAAGAATTTTCAAAGTTAATGCAGGCAGAATTTGAAATGAGCCTCATGGGAGAACTGAAGTTCTTCCTTGGAATTCAGATTGATCAAAAGATCAGAGGCCACTTACATCCATCAAACCAAGTACACAAAAGAACTTCTGAAGAAGTTCAATATGACGGATTGCAACATTGCTAAAACACCAATGCATCCAACTTGTGTTATGGGAAAGGAAGAAACAGGAGTTAAGGTTTGTCAAAAACTCTATCGTGGTATGATATATTCTCTCTTATATCTAACTGCTTCTAGACCTGATATATTATTCAGTGTACATCTATGTGCTAGATTCCAATCAGATCCAAGAGAATCACATCTAACTGCTGTCAAGCGAATTCTAAGGTATCTGAAAGGAACAACTATCCTTAGCCTGATGTATAAGAAAACATCAGAGTATACTCTTTCTGGTTACTGCGATGCAGATTATGTCGGAGACAAATTAAAAAGAAAGAGCACATCGGGGAACTATCAGTTCTTATGAAGCAACCTAATCTCATGGTTAAGCAAGAGACAATCTACAATTGCTCCCTCAACAGCTGAAGCAGAATACATATCAGCTTCCCTATGCAACACTAAAATGCTATGGATGAAAAATTAGCTGGAAGACTATCAGATATATGAGAGTAACATTCCTATCTTCTATGATAATACGGCTGCTATTTGCTTAAGTAAAAATCCAATTTTGCATTCTAGGGCTAAACACATTGAAATAAAACATCATTTTATTAGGGACTATGTTCAGAAGGGAACTCTATGCTTAAAATTCATTGATACAGACCATCAGTGGGCTGACATTTTTACAAAACCCTTAGCTGAAGATAGATTTCTAATCATTTTAAATCACCTGAATATGAAGTACTGTTCAGAATAAAACATTTTCAGAACCTCATGTGTTTAGTCAGAAGAAAAGTATTTTTCAAATCATCAGAACCTTTTTTAACGCATCTCAAGTTCTGATAAATAAATGACATGTCACATATTCGGAAAATTATTTTTGCACGTGATTTAAATAAAATTAAGTCACTTTAACTATTCAAATTGAACAAACAGCATTTTTCTCGAGATTGACTCAACTTTATCACATTTATGAGCTTATCCCCTCAAGAAGGTATCTGTCCTTTAAACCCTCGAGAACATTTTCTTTTTCCCTCTCTCTCTCTCACAAACCTTAAAAAGTTAATCGACTCTCATCTATTTCTCTCTCTATCTATCTCTCCCTCAAAATCAACTCAAAGTTCAATCCTCGTTTTTTTTACCATCGTAAGGATGAACACTCATCAACAAGATACTATTCAAATCTCCCAAGAACTACCATCTTCATCCATCACACCCACTACTACTCTCTCAACGACTGAACCAGTTGTTTCAAATCCATTAACCCTTCCCTCAATTGATGCTAACCATGTCACCCAGAAAACTCGCTCTGTGACATGTGTGATACATGCAAACGATCTAACTGTTCTGAAAGAGTTAGATGTTGATTTCAACAACCTCTCTGATAATGGGTTTAACCTAATTGATCAATTGGGTGCTCAAGAATGGAAGAATTACTTTGATAGATTAAGAGGTCCATGCTTTGATGATCTAGTGAAAGAATTCTGGAGACATGCAGATACAGACGAATTCCATGTGGTATCTTTTGTTCTGGATCATAAGATTATCATCACTAAGAGATCTATTTCAGAATTTCTAGGAATGAAGTTCTTGGAAGGAAAGAGAGTGTACGGAAAAACTGAAAAATCTGAGTCAGTCATCAACAAAGCTATCTTTAAAAGCTGTCAATCAGGAACAACATACTACAAAAGTAAAAACTTGCGTGACAACCTAAGGATCTGGCACAAGATCATTCTTGGATGCATCAATCCAAGACCAGCGAAGAGTGCTACAGATTTTGCCAACATAAATCAAAAACACATGTTGTACTACTTGCACAAACATGAGAAAATGTGCCTTCCCTTCATTCTATTCTACTATTTAAGGTATATGGTGCGGAAAACAAGAACAACGGCCTCACCAGAAAAGAAAATTGTTAACTACATCCCTTTTGGAAGGCTGATCTCTGACATTCTGGTTGAAAGCGGATTAGTGAATTATCTGACCAAGGAAGCAAAGTTCACCGAATACCTGAATGAAAAAGTTGGAGAAGCCTTCAATGCTGTAAATCTTAAGCATATGAAGATGATTACAAGTGTCGAGGTGAAACCAACACCTATTTCTCCCGACACGGTGAAAAAGATCAGGAATCCAGTGGAGAACTATCCATTCTACCGTAAAGAAGATAATCCAACCGCAATAGCCTCTTATATTGCCATAATGAGAGAAGCAGAATCTAGAGTTGAGGAAGATGTCCCTCAGTCAAAACATATTACCAGGAGTAAGAGGAAGCTCGCTGAAGAGAATGCGGAGTGCAAAAAGAAGAAAAAGGATGAAACTAAAATCTCAAGAAAAGAAGCTCTTCTTCTCGAGAAAATCAATCAAGTTGATGAAAATTCATCTGTTGCTGCACCATCTTCATCACCTATCACCTCTACCTCCATTCCACAAGTAAGGTTTAAACCCCCATCTTTTTCTATTCCTTTACCAACCACTGATCAATCAACCAACAATCCATCAATAACTACTCCAATCTTGTCTGAGACTGTTTTTACCTATATTTCAACAACAACTACCTCAACAATTCTGCCAAATGAACTAGAACCAATAAATCAAATCTCTGAATCTCAAGCTTCCAATACTGAATCCAGTTCTGAGGGAACCTCCTATGAATCTCTAGAAATTATCTTACCAGAAAACCTCATGAGCTCCGACAATATAGAAGTAACCTCTCCTAACAATCAACAACAACCACCTGAACCTGCTCCTACTGAGATTGATTCATCTCAGCAACCACCACCTGAAACCAACCCTGATAAATCTAACCTCGCTCTGGTTATTTATGATGCACCACCTCCATTATCCCTTGAAGAGTGCATAAGTCAGTTTCATGACAAAGCACTGGATACGTTTGCCAAGCTAAGAGCGGAACTTTGTACAAGCACGAAGCTCATGGAACTTGAGAGTGCCTGTCAAAGCTTTCAGAAATGGTTGGAAGTGGAACTTACAAGAATTGTAAGTCTCTCAATGCCACCATAACTGATGGACTTGAGAAAGCTAAGGAAAGAGCAGAAGCTGAAGCACGAGTCAGAGCACTCAAGTTCTTGGCTGCCAGGTAGAGAGAAGCTGAAGAAGCAGAGCAAGCTGCTAGAAAGGCACAGGAAGCTGCTGAAGCTGAAAGAGCTAAAGAAAGTGCTACGATTGCCTCCACTTCTGATCCTACTATTAAGCGTCTGGGAGAAGCCATTGATGAAATCATATTTGAACAAAAGAACTTCAGAGAAAGGTTTGACAAGCAAGATACTGTCAATGAAAATCTTCAAATCATGATGAAGAAGATTTGGGACAAGATGTCCTCTGACAGCAAATAAACATCTATTTTTCTTTTAAGTTTTAGTTCTGTGTTTTTCACCCTTGGACTACCCTGTGTTTATCTTTTTGATTCATGACAAAAAGGGGGAGAAAGTATATGAATGAGATAATTTTGATCTTATAGTCATTCTATGAAAAACAATAATGCTTTCATTGCAAACAGATAAATCTATCATCTCTATTAGATTGTTTTTCTGTATTTTTCTTCTATGCAGATAACTCTGATGATGAAGAAAGACTAAAAAAAAAGGTTAATGAAGTCAGGGGGAGCCCGAGCACGAACCTTAATCAAATCTAATACTCAGGGGGAGCACTTCATAAAAAGGATAAGCTATCCTAAAACCTTTTTTCCATGTTCTCTGTGTTATATATTTATCAAAATTGCGTCATCAAATACATAGTTTTGTCATCATAAAAAAGGGGGAGATTGTGAGAACAAGATTTGGTTCTGAAATATTATCTCTAAGTTTTGATGATAACAGATGAATATTTGTATGAACAATTTTGTGCAACTAATGGTGTTATTTGTAAGAACCTAGCAAACAGGTTCTGCTTCCGTGAATTGGCGCAATGCTTAATGAAAGATGCTTCGAAGACCTGAACTCAATTCGAAGATAAGACAATATTCACATAACTCTGATACGTAAGGAAAAGAGAATGAGTTCTGAAGATCAAAAGACAAAGATTCTGACGGAACGAAGTCCAGATGCTGAAGTCTCATACTCTCTGATCAAGGTTCTGAAGACCTACCCAAAGTCGACTCTCATGCTTCAATCAAATATTATCACAAGCCTCTGAAGATATAAAGAAAGTAAATTAAAAGAACAAGGTTCTGAAGGCAAGTTCTGAAGATTCTGGAAGCGCAGAGCTGATGATTCGAAGACTTGATAATCTCAAGAACCGAGCAATGTTTTCCCTTCTTACTCACGCTAACAAAAAGCCTCTGTAGTTGAGAAGCTAAGAAAACGTGCCACACTGTACAGCTGTACCACATTACAACGTTAAAATTCTTGAAGACTGTGCGGAATACAAACTGACACAGACAGGACGCGCAACATGCAGAAGACTTTGTACCTGTCCTCACGCTTCTAGCCGTAAGCCTACTTAGCTATCATGATTTCATCTCAACGGCTCTTTTCACTCGGCTATAAAAGGAAGCTCAAAGACTTGAAGAAAGATACACACGCAACCTGCTACAATAACTTATAACTCTGTTCTTTATTAAGCCATTCTTGGTCCAAAAACTACTTTACATTATCAGCTTGATAAAAAGCAATTTTCTGTAAACCCATTGCATTTGAACTTAAGTTGTATTCCTTAAGAGAGTCTTAGTGATTAGATCTCTTGAGAAGTCTAGGACGTGTGTCTTAGAGATTGTACCTTAAGTAAGACCTGCGTGGTTGGATTACTTGAGAAGTCTATAACGTGTGAGTTCTAGAGGTTGTTGTTAGTCACCAGCTGTGGTAGCTCGTGCAGTGTACTATTTTGTTGAAATAGTGGATTAAGACCTCATTGAGAGAGGCGAAATCACCTTGGCGGGTGGACTAGATTAACTTGAGAGGTTCTCAAGTGAACTAGTATAAACATAACTTGTTTATATCTCTTTGTTTCATCAAGTTGTTTTTTTCTTTAGAAAAGGGGTAAAGTTTCAAAGAGAAAGTTATTTTAAAAAGAAACGATTTATTTTGAAAAACCAATTCAAACCCCTCTTTCTTGCGTTTTTCACACCTTCATTTTCTTCAAGGAAGGAGAAAATGACAGGGCACTAAAGACAAAAATAGTGCATGCCTGGAAATATGTTCACAAGAAAGGAAGAGAGTCTCTAGGAAAACCGGACTGTGTCTCTGTGGAACCTTATCTCCACTGGGTACAAGCTAGAGCCCTCAAGCTGAGGATGCCATACCCTCATCGAGAAGTTCTTCCGTTAAAGGAATCCGTCCTTTATTTTATGTTTGATACGGAAAAACTCTAGGTCGCTCTCAACAAAGTTCAACAGGAAAGGAAGTCTTGGAAGAACAAGTACCGCATTCTCAATGTGGAGTGTACCAAAATACAGCAACTGTTAAAAGAAAAAGATGCTATGATCGAGATTTTAGAGCAACATACGAAGGAATTTACTCGCTTATTTCACTTGGCAAAGGAATGACAACCCGACAACAGCTCAAGAGCCCCGGTCAAAGAAAAGGAAAATACCAGAACTAGCACCTGAGCCCTCTTCAGAGAGGACTCAGGATCCATAAGTCTAGACATTTCCTTTTACAGCACTTTGTAAAATATTGTATTTCCATTTCCGCAATCTTTGAATTCAATAAAACGGGGTTTCCCCACTGTATGATATTTGCAATCTAATTGTTGAAGTTTCTTTTGATTAAAATAACAAATTTAATAATTATTGCATATCATTCATCATTCTCACATAACGCATTCTCCTTACCTATGAATCTCACGTCTGTGTCTCTATTCTAGAGTCAAACTGTCTCATTCGTACAATACTTGGGCCAATCGACAAAAGAAAATGGATGATCTCGAGGAAGAGAACAGAGAGCTGAGAGAAGAAATCGACACTCTGATAGAAGATTTGAGAAAACTTCACAATGACATGCAATCTCTGGCAGCAGCTCAGATACAACAACAAAGGACTGTGATCTCAGAGATCACATCTACACCCATAGTGGGAAAGTATGATCCACAGTACAACATGCCTAAAGATTGTCCCTGGGGCATGCCACTAAACTATATCTCGGAAGGATATATTCCGCCGATTACGGAAGATCCGGAAATTGCAGCAGGAACCGCTGGGCCTGAAGGTTACAAACTTTGGGAAAGTGAAGATGCAAGGGGCACGACAGCAAATCCTAAAGGCTGCAAACTTTGGGATAGGGAAGCACCAAGAGTCACAACCGTAATGACTATACCACCACTCGTGGTACACACTGTCCCGGAAGGACAGATTCCACAGATACAGAAGGAACTGCATGTCATTCGCGGTCAGGATTTATTCGGAAAAGACGCCTGTTGTACCCCAAATTTTACCCTCAGATTCGTTGATGTTTGTCATATCATTATAGTCATGCATTTTATTCGTCCAATTTTTGTTACCTATTTTCTTTTTTCTTTATTCATTATTTTCATAAGTCTTAGAATTTTATACCTCTTTCTTTTATTTTGAATTCTATTTTTTCTTATTTATTATTTTTTAAAAATAACTAATTTAATTTCTTCTTTTTGTTAGTATATTCTATTTATTATTTTTAGTAGTTATTAAGTTATTTATTGTTTTTATTTTATTTTATTTTTTATTCATTATTATTTTTTATTATTAGTAAATTATTATTTATTGTTGGTGTCGTTATTTTGTTAGTATTATTCTTATCTATTTTTGCAAGTCCATAGTCCAAAGCCAAAACTTGTTCTGCTACCAAAAGCCTCCAACAAACAACACGGCTCTTTTTTCGAACCTCTCCACAACAATCCAAAGTACCTGTACCATACGCTGTACCACTACCCTCCAAGGTCCCCTGCACAACACCCTGTGCTACTAGCCTCCTGCCACAAGCCTGCGAACTACAACCTCCCTTCAAAGCCATGATTCATTCATTCAGCTACATTCCAAAACTGAAACAAGAAGGCCTGAAAAAAAAACCTTTGACCAAGCATAACAGCTATCTCTGCTACACAAAGATGCCATTCTGCATCATCTGCCAAAAGGCTCCAAATCTCTACTATCCATACAACAACAGCAACAATTCAATGGCCAAAACCTGTTAAAAGCCACAGACCAATTCAAATCCTGATCTTTAAGGAGGGGAGGGAACGGAGAGAATAAGAAGAAAAAAACACACATTGAGAGCATCTGAAAGACTTCCCATCTTCAATAACAATAATACAACTTCAACTTTCCTCTTTTCCTTTGCTCCAACACACTCACCTCTATAATCTGATCCTCCGCTGCCAAACTTCAACAACCCAAAAAACCCTCTTCATCACCACCTCATTTTCCTCCTTTCCAAACATAACCAGCAACCACGCACACAACATCTAAACAAACCGGTTTAACAGCCACTCTCCATCAGCCATAAATCACCAATAACAACGTTACCTCTGCTACCTTCAGTTTCCGACACGAGATTGCAACAACAACATTGCGATTGACGTGTAAATGCATCCTGTCAGTGAGTCCAAACCAGTTTGGAAGGGAGCACTCCAGTTACCACGCTTTTGCTGCTGCTAAGATTTGGTTGGAGACATCGCTTAGGTTACATAACCATACTTCACCATCTTCCCGTCAATCCGTTTCCGACGAACGTCAAGCACAAATAACAAACTCGCAGCAGCATCAACGAACAGAGTTGAAGAAGCAGTTTCGAATCTATACTTGAACAAGAAGCTTTGATCAAATGTAAGTATCTCGAGTCTTCATGTTGCTTTTCTCTTGCGTGTCGGTTTGAAGCTTATGTCGTGAGTTCCAATTTGTCACAGAATCACTTTCTTTCCAATTACTCACTTTTCTAACCCACTTGACTACAAAGAAAAAGAACCATGTGCATAAGTTCCTTGATAAACCACATAAATCCCGCTTTCATTTCCTCTGAACTTCAAATATCATATGCCTCTGCTACTGATTAATTGTTGTTGGTGAGTTGTTGTTGAGGCACTTCGTCATATGAGGATCCGATTTCGATGCGTGTTTCGTTTTGACGCATGAGCGTGAGAGAGTGAGACAGGTTGAGAATGAACCGCAAGAGAGAGTGTTGCGAGCGGAGATGTGAGAATGAGAGCGAAGATGGCCGCGCGAGAGAGATAGAGTGGAGAAACAGAGATTAGAGAGATCGAAAGGAAAAATCGTTCGTTTGGTTTTTCTTTGGTTTACATGATGAATGAGGTTGTGTGATGAGGTTGTGTGGAGGTCTTCCTTTGTTGCAGCTAGGTTTCTTTTTAGTGCAAACCGGGTTCCATGACCCATTTTCAATCCGACCCGGTCGGTCCCCAAGCCTGAACGCCCTCTTGGGCTCTTTGTTCATGGGCCTCTATTCACACCCTTTTTACTGCTCCTGCACCCTTTAGTTAGTTTTCTAGGAAGATTTCAATTAATTAATTTAAGTGGAATCTAGTTTTTTATTATTATTAAATCATTTTTTAAACTAGAGTTAATTAGATAGTTTTTTATTATTAATTAGTCTTTATTTAGAATTAGAAATGAGTTAGTTAGATTTCTTTAGTTTATCAATTAGTTTTTTTAAATTAGTTTTTCTAGTTTGGTTAATTAATTATTTTAGAAATTAGTTTAATTATTAGTTTCTTTAGAATTTAGTTTTGAGGGTCAGAATTAATTAATTAGATATTAACCCTTTTAGGTTTTAGTTCGTTTAAGACTTTATTTAACTTCTAATTCATTTTTGTTTATTCCCGGTATTCAGTTTCTCGTTTGGCTCTCATTGTGCTTGCCGTACATAGATTGATATTCATTTTTTACTCATGATACTCGAGGTTTCCACCCTGTTTCTCTGTTTACCATTCCAAAGGAAAGGATCCTACCCAATTGACTGCCATGTCATAGCCTGTCCATCATTCCCTTATCTCATCCCCTCCGCACGATCGAGACTTGCATTCCCTTTTAACCTAGCCTTAGGTTTGGAGTCGCCGCACTCCACGTAGGTGTCTTGCTGTCAGACCCTACTTTCCCTTGGAACCTTGACCACTGTCAAGAGTTCTTTACCCCATTGAGGGGAACTACGAATGCTCTGATTCCATTCCCGCCAGGATACGTAGGCACGAGATGCGATGTCTTGGCGAGCATACTTAGTGTATATACCCCTAGGTCTTTACCTTAGCATTTTCCCTTAGCATGCAAACTTTAACATAACACAATACTAACAAGAGGTTCCCGTAGAGTACTACGGATACTTAGGGTGCTAATACCTTCCCTTAGTATAACCAACCCCCGATCCTAGATTCTCTTATTAGGGTTTTCGTTCTTTACCCTTTCCTTTGGATAAATCAAAGCTCGGTGGTGAATTTTATGTTTTGTGATTCAAATTAATTCAATAGCTTGATATCCGATTCTCACTGCAACAGAAATGGCGACTTCACTGGGGATACTCTCCCCTAAGAGGGTTAAGCCCACCTTGTTTGTCTTTGTATTATTTATATGTTTGCTTGCTTGTATACTTGTATATTTTGTATATCTGTATATACCTGTTGTGCTTGGGCTTTTTCTGTGTGCAGGGTTGTTACTTTGAGTGGTGAGATAAGTCCTATACCCGGACTTGAGCATACACTTATGATAGGATAATGGTATATTCAAGGAGGCTTTGAGGGAGTCGATTCCTGAAAAAGTTGATTTGAGACACCATCACTCAGTTTAGGCTCTCTTGAGAGTTTAGTCATCTTGAGCGAATCTATTCGTGAAAACGTGCTACTCTCGACATAGGTGCTGTCAAGACTGAGAACCTTAGTTACCTTTAACCCCACTTGGCTTCTTAGGATGTAGTGCGGTGACCATGAGGGAGTCTATTTCTTAAATGGTTGTCACGCGATACTACACTCAGACGACATTCTCTTGAGAATTTTATTGATTATCGAGTCATTTCGAAAGTCGATAAAATCCGAAAGATGGGTTGTTGACTCTGGGAACTTCTTAGAACCCTATTTTACAGATACAAGAACCCTAGTACACACCACGCAGTTAGTTCTTTACCCAGACTCCATGCCGTGATCTCAAACCTTTGATCCGGTTGCATGTGTTTCGCTTCCGGTTTGCATTGCATTGCATATCATTTGCATCTTTGCATGATTCATTGCATGTGTCTATTTGTCCAGTTACCCATCTCCAGTTGTCTCCATCTTCCAGTATCACCTGTGAGTCGTCAAGCTGATTCCTCGACACCGATACCGGACTAGAGCTAACTACAGACGAAGGATGTCAGAGCAAGAGGTACACAATGTTGAGATCCGAATGGAGATTGACGACCTCAAGTCAAGTGTTACCAAACTCACTGAGATGCTTCAAGTCTTGATTGCTAGAGGAGAGCAACCCCAAAGGACTGTCATCCAGGAGGTTTCAAGGGCTGATCCTCCACCAGTTCAGATGCCACCTTCAACTTGGCCAGAGTTTGGTTTGCCACACAACTATTCTCCACCTCTTGCATCTACTGCTATGATTGGTCAAACTGCTAGACCAGTGTTTCAAGCTCCTGTTTTTGCCGAGCCTCAACCTATAGTTCAGACTACTCGAGCTCCCTTTGAGAATCCCCTCTATGAGTACAATGTTGCCAGTGCTCAAGGTGAAGACCGTGTAGACTTTGTTGAACCTGAAGTTGTCCGAGAGCAGTTTCAGAGCATAGAGAAGAGACTCAAAGCCGTTGAGGGTACTGATTTCTTTAATGTGGATGCAGACAACATGTGTTTAGTATCTGACCTTGTTATGCCTGCTAAGTTCATAACTCCAGAATTTGTGAAGTATAAGGGCCACTCTTGCCCAAGAGCTCATTTGGTCATGTATCTTCGCAAGATGTCTGCTCATGCCAAAAATTAAAAACTGCTTATCCACTGTTTTCAAGACAGCTTGAGTAGAGCATCACTCAAATGGTATATGGGTCTCGAGCAAAACTCTATCCACTGCTTCTAAGACCTCACAAATGCCTTCATGAAGCAGTATAAGTATAACCATGACATGGCTCCTGATCGCCGCCAGCTGCTAAACATGACTCAACATAAGAAGGAATCTTTTAAGGAGTATGCTCAACGCTGGAGAGAGTTGGCTTCCCAAGTTGAACCTTCCCTTGCCGAAAAGGAATTAACTAGAATGTTCATGGATACCTTGTCCCCATTCTATTGGGAGAAGATGATTGGAAGTGTTTCCTCCAACTTCACTGATTTGGTTACTATCGGCCAAAGACTCGAGGAAGGTCTTAAGAAAGGAAAAGTATCTAAGGTTGTTGAATCTTCCAATGCTGTGAAGAAATCCTACGGGAACTTTCAGAAGAAGAAGGAAGATCAGACCAACGATGTAATGTTTGAAGTGAGAAGGCCTCGTCCTCAACCTTAGTATACTATTCACCCTACTGTTACTGCTGTCACTCTTGCGGTTACTGCTCCACGACCAACTCAAGCTCCCCAACGTCCGGCTACAGGACAAAACCAGTACCGTAATAGGAATCATTTTGATTCTATTCCCATGAAGTACACTGAACTGTATCCTGGTCTGGTTGAGCAAGGTTTGATTACCACAAGGGCTTTGCCTCTTCCAAATCCTCTTCCGGCTGGATTTAGGTCTGATCTCCACTGTGCATTCCATGAAGGTGCCGCATGCCACGACTTGGAAAATTGCTATGCACTAAAGGCTAGAGTGCATGATTTGATTAAGACTGGAACTCTTAGCTTTCGTGACAACCCCAATGTTCAGGACAACCCTCTGCCAGGGCACGCCAAGTGAAGCTTCAGTCGACTTCAACAATTATCCTCCTAAAAGCCAGTGTTTCAAACAGGACAGCTCATCCTTGTGTTGATTAGTCACTAGGCCTTTGTTTCTTGTTGTTTGCATTTTCTTTATTTTGTAATAGCTGTTTTCTTTCAACTATGTTTGTACTTTCACAATTAATGAAATGAGCATTGCAACTTTTGACTCAATTTATTTGTGTTTTTCAGTAACGTCTTTATGCTTTCTTTTGCAAAATGTTTTATCTCTTTTCCACTTTCTTTTTTATTATGCAAAGATTAGAGAGAGGATGATGAAAACAAAATACTCATAATTGTTGTTGGTATGCTTTCAAATCAAAACTTTGCTGACGATGTAAGGCATTGTTTCAACTCCTAAACACTGGAGAAATAAGGAAGTTACTCCCTCGTCAACCCCTTCGAGCCTTGAAGTAGGAGTTTCTTTCTTTACAAATAAAAACTCGCAATCTTAACCTGGGGCAGGGTAGTTCTCAGTTAACTTGATTATGCATTCAAATACAAGAGTTTCATGCGAGACGCCTTTCAACAAAAGGGTGCATTCACAAATTTTCCTTCGCACACAACAAGCAAGTGTCGAAGATGTCTTTCAAGTCGAACACCAACAATGGTTCGTCGTAATCCTTAAGCCAGGCAGTCACTAAAAAAAAAGAAAGAAAAGTTTGTATGACAACCAAAGGAGGAAATCTTTAAACCCTTTATCCTGGAAGTCCTCAATGGCAAACAATTTTGTAAGGAAGTAGTGACCGCCATTTCAAAGTCTCTTAACTTCTGAACCATCATCATTACTATCATCAGAGCAATTCCTAACCTATGGGAACCTGAGTGCATAATCTAAGTTAACTGAGCGTAGGACTGGATTTCATCACGTAGATTGGGTGGGTCACAAATAAACTTTGAGCCTTTATCCTTTGTTTCTTAAACTGTGAACCAGGCCACGTTATAACCCTCAAAAGACCTAATTGAAGCAAGGTTATTTTGAAAGCATACTACAACAAGGTTGCATAAACTGACTCCAAAAGATCTTTGCAGATCACCTATTTTGGGTATTACACCCTTTGCTTAAACTTTTCACTTTAATGTCTTGAACCACCATGTTCTGACCAGTATCCCATATACTTTGCACCTCTTTCAAAATGATTTTTGATTTCAAAAGCTGCATGAACTCTGCATTTACCATGTTTGTACAAATACTTTTGTTTGCAAACTGGCTTTCCTCTTAAGGAATTTTCAAACTGTTAAGAAACTTGGTCGGTGATCCAATTAGGGGCAAGTTCCTTCCATATCCTGTTGAGAATCAGTTCAAGATTTGTGGTTTAATGATGACTTCTCAGATTTGGTTTATCCAGAAAACCTTTCAAGACTCATACTGGGGCAAGCCTTCCCAGTGTACGGTAAAACAATCATCTTTCAAGACTCAGACTGGGGCGAGCTTTCTAAGAGCACCATGAAACGGACATTTCCAGAATCAATCAAGCTGAAGCAATGATCAGCTCGTCTACAATAATCAGCTAGTCTGGGGCAGTTTACCTGAAGAATACCCAAGCAAGTCTTTATCCTTCCCACAAGGATCATCAATTTGGATACAGTTTACCAGTGTGGCAATGATGTGTTCAGCAGTAGCATCTCTAGTCCCAAGCAGAATGACAGTGATCTGCGTGCGTGAGGAATCAGCCTTTTAGTATTGTCTTTTCCATAAAAGAGTTGTGTTGTGTCATCAGCATCTGCATCTGCATTTGCATTTGATCATATATCATCTGCATAATTCATATACCATATGCATAGCATGAGTGTTTCATCCTCATTTTCATTTCTCCCGAGGTCGTGTCGTTATCCACGTCTTACCTTGTTGCCAAAGTCCAACTTACTTGGCACCTACCAAACAGATATTGTCGTGTCTATCTGACGTTCTTCCATATATGACCTTTCTTATCCGATTGTTTTTCCGGATATGTTTGTTCCTCTTTTGTGTCCAATGTCGTTCTTGGATGTCATTTATTTGTCTCTTTCTGATGTTTTACCAGATCGAGTCTTCTATTTTGACGTTTTCCCAGAACTCTCTCTTTGCATTATCTGATGTTTTTCCAGATATACCCCTTTGTGATTCTGATGCTTTTCCAGAATGATATTGGTTTTGCCATCTGATGATATCCCGGATGTGTCATTCTCTTTCTGATGTTTTTCCAGATCGAGTCTTTTGTTCTGATGTTCTTCCAAAACTTATCTGATGTTTTTCTAGATATTTCGCTTTGTTATTCTGATGCTTTTCCGGAACGACATTGCTTTTTACCATCTGATGCTTTTCCGGATGTGTCTCTCTTTCTGATGTTTTTCTAGATTGAGTCTTATGTTCTGATGTTTTTCCAGAACTTATCTGATGTTTTTCCAGATATCTGCTTTATTTATTCTGATGCTTTTTCGGAATGACTTTTCTTTAGCATCTGATGCTCTTCCGGATGTGTCTCTCTTTCTGATCTTTTTTCAGATTGAGTCTTTTGTTTTGATGTTCTTCCAGAACTTATCTGATGTTTTTCCAGATAATCACTTTGTTTATTCTGATGCTTTTCCGGAGTGACATTGCTTTCATCATCTGATGCTCTTCCGGATGTGTCTCTCTTTCTGATGTTTTTTCAGATTGAGTCCTTTGTTCTGATGTTCTTCCAGAATTTATCTGATGTTTTTCCAGATATCGCTTTGTTTATTCTGATGCTTTTCCGGATGTGTCTCTCTTTCTGATGTTCTTCCAGATTGAGTCCTTTGTTTTAATGTTCTTCCAGAACCTATCTGATGTTTTCCCAGATAGCCCTTTGTGATTCTGATGCTTTTCCGGAACGACTTTGCTTTTGCCATTTGATGCTCTTCCGGATGTGCCTTTCTCTTTCTGATTTTCTTCCAGATTGAGTCTTTTGCTCCTGATTTTTTTTTCAAAGCACTTTTTGTGTCTATCTGATGCTCTTCCGGATATGACCTTGTTTATCTGATGTTCTTCCAGATATAATGTTGCTTATCTGATGCTTTTCCGGATATGTCTTCAAAACCCTTTTCCCGTACATTTAATGCTCTTTTAAATGTTTCGGATGTATCTCTAGAATTTTTGTCTTCATCTAACGTTCCTCTAGATGTCTTCAATTCGTTTCTGACTTTGGTTAACGGCTGCTGAATGTTTTCAAGTCTGTTTCAATTCTCCATCCAATACTTTTCTGGATGTGTGCCGGAGTTTATTCGATGCTTTTCCGAATATCTCTGATTTGCTTCCCAGAGTTAATTCAATTCTCTTCTGAATGTCTCTGTCGTTAGTTTGTTTCCCAAAGTTTATTCAATGCTTTCCTGAATACCTCTGATGTTTGCTTGTCTCATGTATTTTCCAGTTTTTTCCCCACCTCATTCAATGATCTTCTGAATGTCGTGACTCTTTTCCATCCATTTCCATTCATGGATGGTGACTTTTGATTCCCCAGTGGAGACCGTCTTTCCGGTGTTGCTTCCATTGATGATCTTGTGTTATCTTTTCTTTCTAAAGCGTCATCCGGTCACACTTGAACCAGTTGCTTCATCATTTTAGATTTCCCCAGTGTTGTTGTCGTCCCTAGTGAGTGATTGCTCATTGTGCGAACTTTATCTCTTTTTGCTTTTGTCTTCCTTTACATTTTGCATTATCATTCTATCATATCATCATAACTTAGAAATTCATGGCATGTCTGCATTTGTCTGTTTGTTAGCTGTCCTTGACATCTGCATTCCATCTAAGGGCAAAATTTTTGGTTTGCTATATTTAAATACCTTTCGCCTTGATCTCTTGAGGATTTTCATCCTTCGTGACATTCGGTAAAGCTATTTAAATAGGGGCAACTGTTGTACCCCAAATTTTACCCTCAGATTTGTTGATGTTTGTCATATCATTATAGTTATGCATTTTATTCGTCTAATATTTGTTACCTATTTTCTTTTTTCTTTATTCATTATTTTCTTAAGTCTTAGAATTTTATACCTCTTTCTTTTATTTTGAATTCTATTTTTTCTTATTTATTATTTTTTAAAAATAACTAATTTAATTTAAATTTATTTCTTCTTTTTGTTAGTATATTCTATTTATTATTTTTAGTAGTTATTAAGTTATTTATTGTTTTTATTTTATTTTATTTTTTATTCATTATTATTTTTTATTATTAGTGTATTATTATTTATTGTTGGTGTCGTTATTTTGTTAGTATTATTCTTATCTATTTTTGCAAGTCCATAGTCCAAAGCCAAAACTTGTTCTGCTACCAAAAGCCTCCAACAAACAACACGGCTCTTTTTTCAAACCTCTCCACAACAATCCAAAGTACCTGTACCATATGTTGTACCACTACCCTCCAAGGTCCCCTGCACAACACCCTGTGCTACTAGCCTCCTGCCACAAGCCTGCGAACTACAACCTCCCTTCAAAGCCATGATTCATTCATTCAGCTACATTCCAAAACTGAAACAAGAAGGACTGAAAAAAAAAACCTTTGACCAAGCACAACAGCTATCTCTGCTATACAAAGATGCCATTCTGCATCATCTGCCAAAAGGCTCCAAATCTCTGCTATCCATACAACAACAACAAAAATTCAATGGCCAAAACCTGTTAAAAGCCACAGACCAATTCAAATCCTGATCTTTAAGGAGGGGAGGGAACGGAGAGAATAAGAAGAAAAAAACACACCTTGAGAGCATTTGAAAGACTTCCCATCTTCAATAACAACAATACAACTTCAATTTTCCTCTCTTCCTTTGCTCCAACACACTCACCTCTATAATCTGATCCTCCGCTGCCAAACTTCAACAACCCAAAAAACCCTTTTCATCACCACCTCATTTTCCTCCTTTCCAAACATAACCAGCAACCACGCACACAACACCTAAACAAACCGGTTTAACAGCCACTCTCCATCAGCCATAAATCACCAATAACAATGTTAGCTATGCTACCTTCAGTTTCCGACACGAGATTGCAACAATAACATTGTGATTGACGCGTAAATGCACCCTGTCAGTGAGTCCAAACCTGTTTGGAAGGAAGCACACTAGTTTCCACGCTTTTGCTGCTGCTAAGATTTGGTTGGAGACATCGCTTAGGTTACACAACCATACTTCACCATCTTCCCGTCAATCCGTTTCCGACGAACGTCAAGCATAAATAACAACCTCGCAGCAGCATCAACGAATAGAGTTGAAGAAGCAGTTTCGAATCCATACTTGAAAAAGAAGCTTTAATCAAATGTAAGTATCTCGAGTCTTCATGTTGCTTTTCTCTTGCGTGTCGGTTTGAAGCTTATGTCGTGAGTTCCAATTTGTCACATAATCACTTTCTTTCCAATTAATCACTTTTCTAACCCACTTGACTACAAAGAAAAAGAACCATGTGCATAGTTTCCTTCATAAACCACATAAATCCCACTTTCATTTCCTCTGAACTTCAAATATCATATGCCTCTGCTACTGATTAATTGTTGTTGATGAGTTGTTATTGCGGCACTTCGTCATATGAGGATCCGATTTCGATGCGTGTTTCGTTTCGACGCATGAGCGTGAGAGAGTGAGACGGGTTGAGAATGAACCGTGGGAGAGAGTGTTGCGAGCGGAGATGTGAGAATGAGAGCGAAGATGGCCGCGCGAGAGAGATAGAGTGGAGAAACAGAGATTAGAGAGATCGAAAGGAAAAATCGTTCGTTTGGTTTTTCTTTGGTTTACACGATGAATGAGATTGTGTGATGAGGTCGTGTGGATGTCCTCCTTTGTTGTAGCTAGGTTTCTTTTTGTGCAAACCGGGTTCCATGACCGATTTTCAATCCGACCCGGTCGGTCCCTAAGCCTAAACGCCCTCTTGGGCTCTTTGTTCATGGGCCTCTATTCACACCCTTTTTACTGCTCCTGCACCCTTTAGTTAGTTTTCAAGGAAGATTTCAATTAATTAATTTAAGTGGAATCTAGTGTTTTATTAGAATTAAATCTTTTTTTTAACTAGAGTTAATTAGATAGTTTTTTATTATTAATTAGTCTTTATTTAGAATTAGAAATGAGTTAGTTAGATTTCTTTAGTTTATCAATTATTTTTTTTAGTTTGGTTAATTAATTATTTTAGAAATTAGTTTAATTATTAGTTTCTTTAGAATTTAGTTTTGAGGGTCAGAATTAATTAATTAGATATTAACCCTTTTAGGTTTTAGTTCGTTTAAGACTTTATTTAACTTCTAATTCATTTTTGTTTATTCCCGATATTCGGCTTCTCATTTGGCTCTCATTGTGCTTGCCGTACATAGATTGATATTCATTTTTTTACTCATGATACTCGAGGTTTCCACCCTGTTTCTCTATTTACCATTCCAAAGGAAAGGATTCTACCCAATTGACTGCCATGTCATAGCTTGTCCATCATTCCCTTATATCATCACCGCCGCGCGATCAAGACTTGCATTCCCTTTTAACCTAGCCTTAGGTTTGGAGTCGCCACACTCCACGTAGATTTCTTGCTGTCAGACCCTACTTTCCATTGGAACCTTGACCACTGTCAAGAGTTCTTTACCCCATTGAGGGGAACTACGAATGCTCTGATTCCATTCCTGTCAGGATACGTAGGCACGAGATGCGATGTCTTGGCGAGCATACTTGTGTATATACCCCTAGGTCTTTACCTTAGCATTTTCCCTTAGCATGCAAACTTTAACATAACACAATACTAACAAGAGGTTCCCGTAGAGTACTATGGATGCTTAGGGTGCTAATACCGTCCCTTAGTATAACCAACCCCCGAACCTAGATTCTCTTATTAGGGTTTTCGTTCTTTACCCTTTCCTTTGGATAAATCAAAGCTCGATGGTGAATTTTATGTTTTGTGATTCAAGTTAATTTAATAGCTTGATATCCGATTCTCACCGCAACAACGCCGCAGACCTTTGTTTAGTCCCCAATGTGAAAATTCCACACAAATTCAAGGTGCCCGAATTTTAGAAATACAAGGGCAACTCTTGACCTCAAAGTCATTTGGTGATGTACGCTCGAAAGATGTCAACTCAGACAGAGAATCAACAGCTACTGATCCACTACTTCTAAGATAATTTAACCGGTGCCGCACTTAAATGGTACATGGGTTTAAACCGCACCAAGATCGTCACTTTCAGAGATCATGGCGCTGCCTTCGTTCAGCAGTATAAGTATAACCTGGACATGGCACCAGACAGAGATCAATGCAGAGCCATGTCGCAAAAGGACAATGAAACCTTTAAGGAATATGCTCAGAGATGGCATGAAATTGCCGCCCAGATTTGTCCACCTCTTGAGGAAAAAGAGATGACAAAGATCTTCTTGAAAACCTTGAGCTCATTTTATTACGACCGAATGGTCGCCAGTGCGCCCTGTGACTTTACTGAAATTGTGAACATGGGAGTAGGTCTTGAGGAAGCAGTCTGAGAAGGACGTCTGGTCAAAGATACCGGACCATCAAGCAGTACCAAAAGATACGGTAGTGCTTTCCCTAAGAAAAAAGAGCAAGATATTGGTAATATCTCTCTCGGAAAGCAAAGGCGAAGATACCAACCAGTAGCGGCTGTAACTCCTGCTATCAACCCTGCGCCTGTTCCAATGTATCAACCTCAGGTTGCTCAAAGCCAACCGAATTAACAACAATATCAGTAAACGACACAACAACCTCTTCAGCAGGCTCGTCCTCAGTACAACAACAACTGTACAACGCGACCACCAGGGTTTGACCCTATACTAATGTTGTACGCAGAACTGTTTCCACTACTACTGGTCAAGGGGCACGTCCAAACGAGGTCTCCTCTTACAGTACCAGAAAATTCGCCTTTTTGGTTCAAAGCAGACTAAACTTGCCCTTACCATCAAGGAGGACCGGGGCATAACATAGAAAATTATCTCAGCTTCAAATCCGATGTGCAGAAGCTTGTTAGGAACGGGGTCTTATCCTTCAAGGATACAAGTCCAAATGTTCAGACTAATCCGTTGCCTCAACACGAGAAGGCTGCAGTAAATTTGATAGAAGAAGAGTCTAACCACAGCTATAAAATTCACGATGTACTCTTATAAGGAACCAACCTGGTCAAGATGCATTGCATACAAAGCGAATACGGTCATGTACTGTCTCATAATTATCACCAATGTGATATCTGCTCTAAAGATAATCAAGGATGTTCTGTGGTGCAATCAGCTCTACAAGAACAGATGGATCTCGGGTGGATCCAAGATCACCGAATCCGTGAGGTCAATATGACTTATACAAATTCCAACATCATTCAAAACCACGACATCCGTGCGATGAATGTTAACTTAGTGGCAATGCACTCAAGGCAAAGCCAACATCATGATTTGCCACAACACGATTACGATTCCTGTCTGATCTGCTCGGTAAACAATCAGGGATGCTCTTTTGTACAAGAGGCCCTCCAGTGTCAGATGGATCTTGGATGGATCCAGGACTACCGGGATAGAAGTCATTATCAAGTTAATATGATTCAAATCTTTGATATTCGCTTGATAAATACCAGTCTAGTGGAATTACACGCTAAGCAAGTCCAGCTCGGTTTTCTGATTTCCCATGATTATCATAATTGTAAAGTATGTCGTGAGAGTGACCAAGGATGTGCACTTATTCAAAGAACGCTTCAACACCTGTTGAAGCACTGGTGGCTTCCAATCTATCTAGATGAAGACACACAACAAGTTAGTATGACTAACGGGAACCCTACTAGGCATCAAAGTCAGGATGTTCGATCAATGGAAACAAATCTAGTAAGGTTACACTGCATACAAAGCGGACGTGGCCGGGTGCCACCACACAACTATGAGCGCTGTAGAATTTGTTCAGAGGATAATCAAGGATGCTACCTCATGCGAGCAGGCCTTCAAAGTTAGTTGGACCACAAAGAGATTCGACCATGCTCCAGCTCTGGTTCGATCAACATAATGTCAGACTATCTTCCCAAACGAGGCAAAGAAGTTGTCTTAATCCCTAAATAAGAAGTGGCCAAAGATGTATGCGCCATAATCCCTTTACTCCATGAATCAAGAGTTCCCCTTGATAGTGGAAAGATTCTCAACCTCGAACCAATTGAGGCCAGCTATGATGGTCAGAAAAATCAAAAGGCTCCTGTAGTTATCTATATGCCGGGACCAGTACCGTACAAATCTGATAAGGCTATCCCTTACAAATACGGTGCAACAACAATTGAGAATGGAAAGGAAACTCCATTACCCTCCGTCGTGAGTATTGCAGACACCGGTCGAGTAACACGGAGCGGTCGGATCTTCAACCGAGGAGTTGGAGAACCCACCAGAGAAGAGAAACCTCAAACAGAAGGTCCGAATCAACTAGTTGGTCAATCTAGTAATCCCAACCTTTCAAAGAACAACGATGAGATGCTGAAGCTCATCCAGAAGAGAGAGTACAACATTGTAGACTAACTATTGCAAACTCCTTCAAGAATCTCGGTGCTATCTCTTTTACTCAGTTCCGAAGCTCACATGGAAGCTCTATAGAAAGTCTTAAAGCAAGCCTTTGTGGAACAGGATGTGACAATAAGACAATTTGACAACATCATCTCCAACATCACTTCTTGAAACAATTTGGGATTCAGTGATGAAGAACTATCGGAAGGAGGCAAACATCACAACATGGTACTAAATATTACAGTCAACTTCCAGGATGATGCATTAGCCAGCGTAGTGGTAGACACTGGATCAGCTCTTAATGTTATGCCAAAATTTACTCTAATGCGATTATCATTTCAAGGATCTCCGATGAGAGGCAGTGAGGTCATCGTCAAAGCATTTGACGGATCCCGAAAAATAGTTATCGACGAAGTCGACCTTCCCATAACTATTAGTCCTCACACTTTCCAAGTCACTCTCCAGGTCATGGACATCCGGGCAGCATGCAGCTATTTGTTAGGAAGACCTTGGATACACGAGGCAGGGGGAGTCACTTCGACACTTCATCAGAAGCTGAACTTCGTTAAGAATGACCAACTTGTCACAGTCTGTGGAGAGCAAGCCTTGATCGTGAGCAACTTATCATCGTCCACTTGTGTAGAACCAGAAGAGGTTGTTGGAACCCAGTTCCAAGCACTTTCGGTGAGCAATGACAACCAATCAGAAAAAGGAACATCGATTTCCTCATACAAAGATGCTCTCAAAATAATCAAAAGTAACAATGCAAAAGGATGGGGACAGCTTGTCATTCCTACTGATAACAGGACAAAGAAAGGTCTTGGTTTTTCCTCAACATGTACCCAGACTGCTACTAGCAATGAAAGTCTTCAACCCATTCAGGACTTCTTCCACAGTGGAGGTTTTCTAAACCCAGTGTCTCAAGAATTCCATACCATCAACGAGGGTGACTCCTCTGATACATATGAAGAGTGAAAGTCCTATCTGAACGAGGACGGTTATATGTCTCAGGGAGAGGTGCATACGCCATTTTGCTATCCCGCACAGAGTCCGAGATATATACCAAGATCAGACGTCAAAATGATATTTGGAGATTGTGATCCGGAAGGATCTCGTGCTCCACCAAACTCATTAGAGGAGGACACTCTGATGAAAGACAACTTTGACTATGACTATTATGGCCCAATGGATGGCCTGCCTATCTGGCAGCCGTACCCAGGAGACTTGGGGCAAAAGAGTCAGCCCAACGACGCATATCAACTTAGCATCATTGGAAAGAATACCTGTGTCCCCACCGAATCATGGGATCATTACTCAGTGCATTCAGAAAATATCCAGCACGAAGATGAATTTGCAAAGGTTGCAGGACAAGAGTTCCTTAACTACGCTTTTCCCGAAGTCAACGTCATCGAGAGGGATGACTCCTCCAGTTCCAAAGAAGTATGGGACACCTTAGGACAACCGAGTGGCAAATACGACTTCTTGGTCAATTACACCGCTCCTGAAAGCTCTCGTATCAGGCTCGAAGACATCCAGCCAACTGGATGGGGAGATCTGCCTGAAAGTCAAAATAATGTGTAAGATACAACAGAAGAGTTCGTCTACGACAACTCTGCCTGGGAGACAGACTCCAACGATCCTGCTCCACCAAAAATCAACGTCATTTCTGAAGACAGCCCAAGAAGGAAGGTACCAAACTTTGTGATTCACCGAGGCATTCGCCGCCAATGGGTTGCTGTCAATGTCCCAAAAATCGTCCATAAGTCTAAGTAATTGTCGTCTTTGTCTTAACCTTTCACCCTGTCCAGGTGAAATGGATGTTTTGATAGGGCTCACTTTCTGTAAATGTCTCTCTTCGCTTCGCCCAAAGCAACAGAGTTTTGTTTTATAGGGCTGTAGTTTCAAGAATCGACCAAATCATAAATAGAATAACGTCGTTCTGTAATTTCCGAATTTTTATTGCTTTTTTTCTCTTTTCGCTTTTTCGGAAAATGGTAATCCTAAAAATAACTCAAAATAATAAAAACAAGCATTTTTCAGAAAATACACTGCACACACTCTTGCTTTCTCTCTATCTCTTCTAAAAATAATCACCATGTCACGCAGATTGCTTGTTTTAAACCCCATTGAAACATACGATCCAATGCCTTCTCCCAACTTTGAATTCCCGGTAATTGAGGCTGAAGAAGAAAATGACGAAGAAATTCCAGAAGAGATCTCCTGATTACTCAGACAAGAGGAAATGTCCATTGAACCTCACAAAGAGCCGTTGGAAACAGTCAACTTGCCGTAATACCCCAAAATTTGCTCTCTCCTTTCTTCATATCATTTAGCATGAGCTTTCATTTCATTACATTGCATTCAAGCATAGAAAAACAAAACATCAAGCACTGCATTGCATCTTATATAAGGGCGTGTGATCAATGGTTCTCAAAGGTGTTGATCATCCAAAGCAAGGAAACAAGAACCAAGGGTCTTCAAAGAATCCTCAAGGGTCTATTATGTCATATATCATCTTAATTGATCCCACAAAGGCATGGGAGGAGGAGAATTCATCAAGAAGATTGGGCAGTGCATATCCTCCCACACAAGGAATTAAAAAACTGGGATCTGACCCCAAATGGGCAAGCTCTTTGAGTCTTCATCACCTCCAAAGGCCATATGTCATCATTGTTAGATGGGATATACATCATATTCAGAGGAATTTGGATTTGGAGGATGTGTTATTTCCTCCTAACTAGAGGGTGCCAAAATTAGGGTTTGACCTAAAGTCAGTTTATCTCTGATTTTTTGGGCAAGACTTGATCTCATGGTATTCTTTATGTTCTCAAGTGTATATGGATGGAAAATTGCTCATCAATTGGTTTCAGAGGGGTTTCAATTGATCAGTTGCTTGATAATCAAGAAATTGGGGGAAAAGTCAACTGTGCAGTGAAAAAAGTCAACTCTTGACATTATATATGTTCAATGGACAAGATTTGATCAAGAAATGATGGAGGAATAATGAAAAATCAAGAGATCACAAAACTGCCAAAAATAGAAACTTTAGGGTTGCCAAAAATAGTAAGTTTGGACCATTTTGCACCCTACTTTGAGGCCCTCTTTCTTCAAGATAAAAGTTCCAAACCTCGGGCCTAAGTTGAGCCAATTAAAGTTCATGTTCTAAGCTTTAAAACCATATAAAGAACTCCTTCATTGGATAAAAATTTAGTGAGTTATGGTTGATCAAAGTTTGAGAAAACTAGGTCCAAAATCAAGTCAAGACCAAGCATGCCCAGGCCTATGCGCCATAATTTTGACAAACACTTGGTGTGCCAAATGTTAAGCTGAATTTCTTCAAGATAAAAGCTCCAAATGAAAATCTTTCCAACATCAAAGTTGTTCCTTGCCATGCCCTCTTCAATGTTTATGTTGGACAAATTTTGATTTGATCAAGTTATAATGAAGATATATTGGTCTCAAGTTAGTATGTTCGTGCTGAAATTCCACGCACCAAGTTGCCTTGCCAATCAACCACTTGACACGCCCACAAGTCAGTTCCAAACTTTGGTGTTCCAATCTATTTTTCACCAATTTACAAGCCTTAATTCAATCCAAAATCAACATCAATCATGTTCTATGATGTTCTATCTTTCCATTGACCTCAAAAACTCATCAACCCATCCATTGAATATGGAGAATTTCATCTACAAACCACCCTATTCTTCACTGATGGATTGATAGCTCTTTGCACAAAATTTGGTTCAGGCATCCATCAAACAACTCATGTACTTTGTTTCCTTATTTGAACACACCAATATCCTTACATACACTTTCCATAACATACATCATACACAAGAAAGGAAAGGATAAAAGCTTGCGCAGCAAGTTTCTTCTGCAAGCTATTGCATTGGAGAAAGGATCACCACCACTCATGTCCAGCCACACCATAACACACCATAAACCACCATCACCATATCACAACCAAGCCAACTCGCCCTAACTAACTTTGCTTAGTTAGTTAGAGGCTACTCAGTTAACCATATCAACTCACCTTAACTGACTCGTTTAACCACCATGGTTCAATTCTAAACTCAACATATAAATTCAAAAACTCATCACAAATTGATTCTAACTCTCATTTCTCACTCTCCCTTTCAAACACTTCAAGTTTTCTCTCAAGAATCTCTCTCTGAGTTTTCCATTCTCTCTCTGATTTCACACGAAATTTTCTATCACCTTTCATCTCCATTATCATCATTGTTCCATTTTGGATCAAGAACAAGTGTAGACAGATTCAAATCATCAAGTTCAGCTTCCATACAGTTGAATTTTCAGTTGGATTCTCTTCACGATTTCAAGCTCCAAAGCCTTTATTTGGCCAGTTAAAGCTAAAGGAAGAAGCATACTCTCTGGTATTCTTGTAAGATCCAAAGTTTCATCACATTTCAGGTTCCATTTCTCAACTTTTTCTACTAAATTCAGCTTGTTTCATGTTGTTTAGAGCTTACTAGAAGCCATGCGTGAGTCCTGGCTAGTTGATAGGCTGTCTAGGAGCTTAGGTGTGATTTTAGGGCAAATTGTTTTGGCTCAGTTTGTGTTGTATGTGCATGATCTATGAGAAATAATTATGTATTCTTGATCTCCATAACTTCCTCTTCATTTTGGTATGCGAATTGTGCATTTCTGTGAAAATTGAAGTTTGCAGGTGGTGGTTGCTCGCCGGAGAAGATGACCGGAGGTCCTTCTCCGGCCGGTGGTTTGATGTTAGGGTTTGTGTTATTTTAAATCATGGCCGTTGGGTTATCATCATCGTGTGGTTGATGTGTTGCCAACGCATTAAAATCATTTTATAACCTGAGTGCTTGAGTGCGTGTGTTCCATGATTATTATCGTGTGTCTTCAATCTGATCCGTTCATCATGTAGGATTGATTCTCATAAGGTTGATCCAACGTCTTGCATGTTGCCAACGCATTAATGAAACCATGTGCATCACGCGTGCAATTTATTTTTAATCTGAGTATTCTTGTGAGTGCATGTGCATGGTTGCTTTGGTGTGCGTGATATGTGGTGCGTTAGATCATGTGATTTGATTCATTGTATGGTTACGATTGCATCCTCGTGGTGAATGATTGTACACTGCATCACACGCGCACATTTTTGTAATTGGACTGAACTCAAATTGATATCTGCACCCTCAGTGTATAAGCCCAATGTATTTTTGAACGTGATATTTTACTTCTCTGCACCCCCTGCTTTCTCTTTCTTTCTTTCAATTTCTTTTTATATATTTGTTTCATAATTGATTATTTAAAAATACCAAAACCTTATGAAAAATTCTGCAAAAATTCATGTGATATCTTAACATGTTTAAATAATTTTCTATATTTTTTTATTTTGATTTTGTGAAAATTTTAATATCAATCCATAATTTTCTTTTATTTCTTTTGAAACTTGTTTCTATTTTCATATCTTCATTTCAAAAATTTATTTTTCATAGATTCTTAAACATTTTTGCATCAATATTTTTTTATCCATTCAGTAACATCCAAAACTTCATAGAAATATTTTTGTTTCATTTTTAGAACTTTCTTTTATTGCATTTAGGTCCTCCATCTTTTCATTTTGGTTCATGGTTCATAAGTGCCTATTGCTTGATTGTTTGAGGTCCCTCCTTTTTGAATTTTTGTATAGGATTTTGGTATGATATTTGCCTCTGGTTGAGGTATCTTGAGACCTAAATTTGGTTATTTTTCAATCATGTTTGGTATTTGTTTGATGACTCTTGTTTGAGGTCCCTTTTTGTGAACTTCTTTGATCATGTTTGCTTACTTGCTTGATAAGGCACTTGTGCCATTGTTTGATATCATTCTTCTTGACTTCTTGAGCCATGTTTAGATCATTATAGGTCTGTTGAATGAAATTATAGGTCATTGGTTTGAAGTTGATGTTTTTTTGTGTACATGTTCAATACTTGTTTCACATGTCTATTTTTGACCTAATCCCCTCATTCTTTTGCATCTAAGTTCCAATTTGATTTGTATTTGGTTTGTTTATGCCATGCCATACTATCCATTTGAATTTCATATGATGTATGCCCCTGACTTTGAAGTATTGCATTCATTCCATATGCCATTTATGTCTTCCTTTGCATACTTGAACATGTTTAATCCAAATGCATGTTTCTTTTTCTTCTAGCTTCTAAATGACTTGTAATTGCTTGAATGTGATTGATTTGTCAATCTTATACTCATCCTAACATGTCATACCACCTCTGACTTGGATACTTGAGTTTCATCTTAAACTTTTGTAGGGTTGACTTATGCCATGAATGTTTTCTTTCCATGTTAAATTCATGTTCATATCTTCTCACTTCTTCTCCTAAGCACTTTTAATGTTTGGATACTTGATTGTTTGCCTCATTTGACATTTGTATATCATGTTTAGGCACATGTTTAGGTCATCCACATTCTGACTTTTACATTACTTGAAGCATTATTGCATGATCACCTTGCATATCCACTCATTCTTCATTTATTTTTTTCATGATTCACTTCTTTGGTGTTTAAGATCTTTAGTTGTGTATAGTTTGTTCTTGTTTAATCAATTAACATTAGAGAACACCCTAAGAGCATAGATTCTGATCTTGATTGAGGTTCATCTCTTAGGAGCTTTATCTTTTAACTCTTAACTTGTTTGTTCACCAATTATTATTCTTTTTCTTATTGCATTACTTGTAAATTGTTTTAAACTAACATTTTCATGTAGGTGCTAAAGGTAAGTAAGTGTGTGGGCTTAGTTCCACATACATTTCTCTCTTATATTCTCTTATTTCATTTGATCATTCAAATTTGTGTTTGATAAGCATTTACATGCTTTTCTTGAATAACTTTTCTTTCATCCCTCTTTAAGATCAACTTAACTTCCATTATGGAAGTAAGTTGCTTCTTTTGCTCTTCTTCTTCTTTCTTTTAGAAGTAGGTTTTTTAAACCACATTAACCATAAGGTCTCCAAGCATGCTAACATTAGGGTGAGTCTTAGTCTCCCATTAGATTTTACCTTTCTTCTCCATTTGAGTCTCTTCTCTCATCTTATAATAAAGGTAAAAAACACTTAATAAAGGCATAACACCTATTGTATTTAGGCTTTTCATATGGGAACAAGGAGGTGTGGGGTCTTCTCTCACTTTCTTGGAATGTTTAGCGTACGTCCCGTCTTGAGTCGATATGCGAGGCATTCGATCCTATATGAAGGACTTAAATACGATACGAGTTGCAAACAACTTCAAAAACACTTCTTTCTTAAAAGACAAAAAATAAACAACAATTTCTTTTCTCATCTCCTTCACTCCTTCCTTAAGGATTCGTCAAGTCCGTTCTACTGCAAACAGGTAACGCCTAAGTCTCCCAACAGCGAGCTGCAACACCTAAACTGCTGGAACACGCACTCTGACGTTTCCACTAAAAAACACAAACAAAGCGACCCTCGTTGAGGGGAACTACGTCGCTCTGATTCTCATATTCCCGATGAGATACGTAGGCAGTGGGGTAGGGCCCATTCGATCACTTCTTTTATTTTCCCTACATTTGCTTCTTGTTCTCTCTCCTTTTCTGTTTCCCCCTTCCTTTCTACCTTTCTTTTCCAGTTCTCTAGAAGTGGAGCTCTAGTCGACGACACCCTTTGATCGAGACAAGCAAGCGTGGATCCCATCGGGTACGATGGACGCGAGGGGGTGCTAATACCTTCCTCTCGCGTAACCGACTCTCGAACCCAGTTCTTTTGGTCGCAAGACCATGCTCTTTCCTTTCCCTCAGGTTTACGTAGTGTTTCCTTTCCCTCTCTTAGGATAAATACACATTGCTGGCAACTCTGTTTTCGCGCCACTTTCGCGTTTGTACTTGGATGAAAATCCCGGGAGCGACAGCTGGCGACTCTGCTGGGGATAATAAATCTCTTGCTGGTCCATCCTTAAGCGAGTCAATCCTAACACTTGTTTGTTTTTTTCTTTCTTTCATTGGGTGTTTACTGTCGTGCTTTATTTTGCTGTTTATTTACTTTACTGTATTTACTGCATTTTAGCATTACATATCATATTATTATTATTGTGCTGGACTGGTTTTCTGTTTGGCGGGATGGGATTTCTGAGAGATAAACCCATTACACAGGCTTGAGTATACACTTAGAATTAGAGTTGAGAGTAGTGGGACCTACGTGCCGTCTGGAGTGCGTTGGGTATTCACGAAATTCACAGCCAGACGAGGCTATCTTGGGACATGTTCTGACGTGCGTATCTTGCGCATTTCAGGATGTCGATCTAGAGAGTTGTCGACTCTGGTGACCGATCATTGAGGACCTTAGTGGAAACATCCCTCTTTAGTGGTGACAGTGGCAGACCACATTCTGTGGCAAACCCATTCGCACCCGAGGGCCCACTTTGGAACTTGCATAGAATGACCTTTATTTTTGAGGTGAATCAGTGGACGACCTCTTTGATTGGCATAGCATTGTATCCTTCGGGCTGAATGTGCTATTTCTTCTCAAACCTCTGAAATTGAGGATCCTCATTTTCTAAGTATCCACATGTGAGTGGGGGTGGGATGTTTACAGGTTTGCAGGTAATCAAGCTTCCTATATACCTTGTCCTGTTGGTACTATTATATACAGATGGTGTATCCTATTACAGTGGTTTGACACTCGCCTACAGAAATGTTATCATACCTATACAGACACAACGCACACAGTCCAACACAGACACCTGATTACCTGATCACATGCCCTTTTGCATTGCATTATCATATCATAACGGTTGTGTTTGTCATTTACAGGTGCATAATACACTTCTGATTCCAATCCATGGGTTCAACAGAGAATGACGAGAAGAGGAAGAACAATGTTTCTTACAAGTTTCCAGACCCTACCTTGGATTCACTGCTCAAAGTTATAGATATGGCTGGTCCGGGTGTTCTTGATAGGTTTCAAAAGAAGTACGGGAATTTGGTTAAGATGGTCCGTACTATCACAAAGTATGGACATGATGCTTTGCACACTCTACTGCAATTCTACGAGCCTTCACTGAGATGTTTCCTCTTTCCAGAATACATTTTGATGCCAACACTGGAAGAATTCTCATTTATTTTGGGGATTCCGATCACGTCGGCAATACCGTTCTTTTCTGGTAGTTCTCCTAGTACAAAAGAAATTGCTGCTGCAATGCAAATAGATCAGTCAGTGATAAAGAGTGGTGTGAGTAGCAAAAACGGAGTGGACGGATTTCATCTGGAATTTCTCTTTGATCAAACTCAAGAGGCTGCTAATGCTAAAAACTAGACGATTTACAATTACATTCTGGCTCTCTGCATATATGGCCTAGTTCTTTTTCCCAATCAGCAAGACTTTGTGGACATGCAGGCGACGAGAGTTTTCGTTCTTAAAAATCCAGTCCCTACTTTGTTAGGAGATTTTTATCATTTTGTGCATTACAAGAACGAGAAAAGAAGGGGAGGACCTGTTAGTTGTTGTACTCCACTGCTGTGCCATTGGCTTTTCAAGCATTTTCCTCAAACAGGTGCCTTTGTGGAAACCATAGATGTTGCAAAATGGTCCAAGCAAATGATAGGTTTAAGTGCTGATAATATTATCTGGTTTGATCATCGGTTATTGAGAATAGAGCTTATCACAAGATGCAGAAATTTTCCAAATGTACCTCTGATTGGGAGAAAAGGAGGGATCAATTATAATCCAGTTTTGGCCATCTGACAGTTCGGGTATGCTTCCAGGAATCCTCCTACGGGGCAAGATGTTAAAGAATCTTTGTTCTTTACAGGAACTAAAGATGAGAAGCTGACAGAATTAGTGAATGCTTGGAAATATAAGCATAAAGATGGAAAAACGGTTTTTGGGAAAGGAGATTGTAGGTCTTATCATGAATATGACAGATGGATCGAGATGAAAGTAAAAGAACTGCTTTTACCCTTTTCAAGGGAACCTTTTTTATGTTCAGGAAATCCAGAACAGCCAACCATGGTGGCTATTGAAGAGTGTGAAAAGTGGCAGAAGATAGTAAAAGAGCTTCAAGCAAAGAATGATGGTATAAGTAGCTGTCTCCAAAAAGCCCTGCATGACAATAAAGTTCTAGAAGGAAGAGCTCAGAAGGCAGAAAAGATCTTAGCAGCCAAAGAGAAAGATTTTTATGAAAGAGCACAACACTTTCAGAAGATCAGCAAAGGTGCCGATGCTACCACTCAGGCTCACAAGACAACTAAACAGGACTTTGCTCAGACCAAATATACATTGGCCAAATTCCAGCGAGCATGGGATGATGTTGTCATACCCCAAATTTGTCCTACCTGTATATAACTTTCGTCTGTACATCCATCCACTAACTGTTATCCAAAAAATTCAAAAAAATATGTCGCTTTCGTTTTCTCGTCAAGGTCTGGATATGCATGGTTTACAAATTGGGTGTTTGAGATTCCAATTAAGGTTTGGGCATTGGGTTGAGGTCTATATCCCAATTTGTAGCCGTCTGAGGTCAAAGTGTTTTCTTGTTCATAAAGGTTCAAGGTAATTTCAAGTTGGATTCAATTTCAATAATATTTCAAGGACTTGTTCAAGAATGGTTAAGATTCAAGAATTGATTCATTTTCAGTCAGATCCAAGATTTATTTCAAAGATGAAGTTCAAAATTGGTTCATTGGTAGTTTCGCTGTGTCAAGGCTTTAAGTCATCCGAAGATCAAGATTGGTTTATGGTCAATGGTATATTTATTCGGGTTTCATTTATTTCAAGTGAGAATTCAATCAAGAATTAAGCTCAAAAATTCACATGGCCCAAATTCAAGATACATAAGTTCTACAAAGCATATTGTTCCATAAAGAATCACTTCCAAAATTCAAGTCACAAAAAGTCCATACACAGTGCAAAATAAAAACCAATCATCACCAAAGTCCTCTACAAAATTGGTTCATGAAAATTTACAAAAATAATAAAAGGCCCATTTTATTGTTTTTTCTAACACTTTCTACAAGCCAAATTCACAATTTGTTGGGCCATATACTCCCCATACCCACCAAACGCACAAGTGGCCAAACAACTCCACCATAATAGCAAAACCGGCCCCCACAAGTTTTCATGACCAAGCCAACCCAGCTCGCAGCATCTGCGGTGGAAATTTCTCGTAACATACCCTGCACCACCTTCATCCGATGCCAAAGTTTCTTTCCTACACAACAATGTACATAAATCATTACACATAACACATAAAAAAAATAATAATCATTTTTCAAACCAGCATAAGAACAATTCAAATCAGACCCCACCTTAACCTGCGATATCTTTCACCAGCCACTATAATTCACAACCGCACCGCAAGCCAGCGATTCACACTAAACCACTCTCACCATGAATTATATAACCTCTAACATGTAACCAAAACACTTCCATAATATTCCCCTGTACAATTCACTACACAAACTGACCCACAACAATACACAACCACAATTCCAATTTCGCACACCCACATCCATAACCTGCAGCACAACGGACAAAGCCAGTGACAATATACATGTGGTTCTCAAAACCATTCACCACAAAAAAAACTATTTCAGAAAAATGAAACCGTTGCAAAAGTATTCACAGACCTCATGCAAACCTCGCTCAGAATATTCGCACGAAACGACACCAACAATCATCGTATGACAATTCCAGCTCACATCCTCGTTCCACTCAATTCCCATTTCACCCTCAGTCTCTCCCATAAATAACAGACTCTCTTTTTCATTTGAGGGAGGACCGAGCCGCCACCCAGAATAACTATTCCAAACCTCAAAAAGCACTTCTCAGCCTTTCAACCCCGCAACCTCCCTTCCTTCTTCAAATCCTCTTCAAACTTCCCAGATCCAACATTTCCTTAACCTAAATCAAACAACCACCAGCCCAAATCAACCGAATCACCACCACTCACATAATCGCACAAACCTTAACAAATCTTCAACCAAATCTCCTGACCCTGTTTCAACTTTCAACAACATCACCCATTCCAAACCATTCAGAACAAACCCTAATCTAACCAACCTTAATCATCCCAAATCAACAACAACGTCACCGTCAATTTCAGAATCGAAACCCACACACTCAAACTAGTCAAACCAAACCCCGAAACGAGGAATCAGAAAGAAGAAGAAGAGATCGAAATAGAAGAGAAGGAAACGAGTTGAATCGAAACCCAAACGAACCTGGAAAGTTGGAATCGAGGCCGTGCGAGATCGAAAGAGAAAGGTTGAGCTGACCATTTGCTTCTCATTATTGGATGTTTTCGATTTAACTTGTTTCTCTTTGATGATACGCTGTGTTCTGTTGAAAGAAAAGGAATTCGTTTTTACTTTACCCAAACCATACCTGTTTCTTGTTTTAACGTGTTTTTGGGCTCATGATTTGTTAGCCCACCATCCTCATGTTTTGACCGTCTCATCATTCTTTAGGGATGATGGTATATCCATATGATTCCCATAGTTTTACTTTTTTTTATTATTCATCATCCATTTCGTTTTTGTAGCGCTAAGTAAAGAGGATGATGGGCTTGTGTCTTCAGCCCATATGATTCCTCAATGCTACTTTTTATTATTTTATTTATTATCAAAACCCTTACCTAGTTTCTTTGTGTTCCCTTGAAATTTATTTATTTTTCTAATTGTTGATAACAAAAGTTTTTTTTAAAAAGTTGCTTGACTTAAACCCTAATTCCCCTTGGATTCATCTTGCCCGTCTATTTCGTTTTAGATTTTATTTCTTTTCATTTCTCTTTCAATTTTGGGCCAATGATATGACTCAATTCATAATTTAATCAAACCGATTAAATTTTAATTTATTTGAGGCCTACCTATTTATTTATTTTTATTTCAATTTATTCACTATTTTTACATTTATTTTGGGTCAATGAAAACCAAACATCGATGATTTGTCGATTTCTCGACTTAATCTCGATAAAGGTGAAACCTTTATTATTTTTCATGTCATTTTCAATTTTATGTTATTTCTATCATTTTTGTTTCATTTACATTTATTTTGGGGTCAATGAAAACCAAATATCGATCGATTTATCGATTTCTCGATTAAATCTCGATAAAGGTGAGACCTTTATTCTTTGTATTCACCTTTTCGATTTTATTTCATTTTTATTCATTTTGGGTCAATGAAAATCAAATACTAAAGATTGTCGATTTTTCGATTTAAAATCTTAGTAAAGATGAGACCTTTCTATATTTTCGATTTAATTTCTATTTCTATTTAATTTTCATTTCACATATTCTTTTATGCACTTTTGGTCAATGAAAGTCAAAAGTCGTCGATTATCAATTTACCAATCAAATCGCGATTAAGACGAAACCAATTTTATTTTATGTCAACTTTAATATCTTGTCAATATTATCTTGATTATTATCACTCTTATTCATATCCATATCTTATTCACATTCATGTTTATCCAATCATTTTTATTTGTTCAAATGCTTACTTCCCGATTAAAATACTCAACACATATTTAAACCATTTTTCTTAACGAAATCGCGAAAGAACTGAATTCTTGAGGTCTAGCACTTCTTGGGTTCTTGAGTGACCACCATTGGGGCGCACGCCTTAGGTGGCGATCACTCGACCTTTCGCTCCTAAAACACTCGTCTTAATTATTTGGACAAAGAAATTCCATTGGAGTCTAGCATTCCATGTGGTACTTTCGTTGTTCACCAAACAATGTTTTCATAAATCAATTGAATGAAAAAGGTGTCGTTGGGATCTAGCATCCCAATAATGCCCCGATTAATTGGTTGCGAGGCCGACATCTCGTTAAACACCTAACAAACCGAACCATTTCCAAACCAATTCTCGACTCGTCGTCGAGCCACTCTTCAAAACATTCTCGTAAGTCGAGTGCCTTTTGCCTCGTCGTCAAATGTACATTTGCACATTTCGTAGGTTTTTTCACTAGGAGCACCCCTAGGGACTAGTATCGATCCTCACTTCTTTTCTCAACCAATTCGACTCAATCTTTTTTTCAAACGCTTTTCTTAATCAACTAGCGAAAGGAGGAGATTCTTGGAATCTAGCATTCCTTGGATCTTCGAATGAATGGCTCTTGAGGCACGCCCTTGGGTTGTTATTCATTCACCCTTTCGCCTTAAAACACTTAATCCTTATCAAACATTTCCGCAATCAACACACGAAAGAACTGAGTTCTTGGAGTCTAGCATTCCTTGAATTCTTGAGTGAATGCTCTTGAGGCACCCCCCTTGGGTTGTATGTCATTCAATCATTCGTCTCCTAAAATTCAAACATTAACCCTAACCCTTATTTCGTGGGCGTACCACGAACTACGACTGCTCTGATTCTTTATTCTCGTCCGAGTAAAGATACGTAGGCACAAGATTGCGATGATCTTGGTGAGCACACTTTTTCTTTTTCCACCATTTGCGTCTACCTTCCCTCCATCTTCCGTCTTCCCTTTATCCCTTCCCGTAGTCAAACTACGATTGCTCTGATTTCTCATTCTCGTCCGAATGAGCATACGTAGGCCCGAGGTCGCGATGATCTTGCCGAGCACCCTATCCTAAAACCACCCCATTTCCCTTAGTATCGAAACCTTTTACTTTACCTTTTCGCATATATCGTTGAGGAGAAAACAAACAAGCTTAGATAACATTTCCTCACAATTCGAACTAAGAGGTTCCCGTTTAGAACAACGGACGTGAGGGGGTGCGCGTACCTTCCCCTCACGTAACCGACTCCCGAACCCAGAATGTGGTTGCGAAGACCATGTTCTTATCCTTCTCCTTAAAGGTTTTCTCGATATTTTCCTTTCCCTCTTTTGGGATAAATAAAGTTCGGTGGCGACTCTGTCGAACCGTTTTCCGCACCTTTCGCGCGAGGGTCGTGTCTTCGATTAAGCGATTTTTTCGAGGTGCGATAGATGTTAGAATTGAAAATGCTGAGTTACAGGAACAGTTGAAGATTAAAGACGAAGAGCTTAAGAAGGCACATGAGCAGAGGAGAAAGTATCAGGAAAGCCTCGGTAAAAGTCAAGAACAATTAGAAAAATCTAGAAGAGAGCTGAAGAATACCAAGAAAGAGCTTGAAGAAGTCATGATAGAAAGGGAGATACTCAAGACGCAAGCTGGCATAAAGAGACACAAAGGAGTGTGCGATGACGAAGCTTTGATGCTGCATATGGGTTCCTTAACTGAGGCTCTTGAGAAAAGGGATGTTTTGATCAAAGAGATGATTGAAAAGCCGAATCACCAGCGTACTCGCATACTCTTTGAGGAGATCAAATACACAAGTGATAAGCTGAAGGACGTGGAATTATCAGACTGATGTTCTTTTTTCTTGCAATTTGTTGTTAATGGTTACCATCAGGCTTGTTGATGGATCCATCTTTCCCTTGTATTTCATTTGTTGATGAACCTCTTTTGAATGTACTTGAATAGTTTGTTGAATGGGGATGAGCAATTTTATTCAAAATTAGTCCTTATCGGATATCTGTACACAAGCACATGACCACGGCATGTCTCTGTATATCACAATTTCTGATCTTAAGATTTATGTGGTTAAGATTGGAATCAGGGTGTAAGGCACCTCGGAAATGATAAACATGACATTTGCATTGCATTGCATAACATTTTGCATTTTGTTGCTTGCTGTTTCAGGTACCTGTTGCGGGGTCTCTAACCTTTATTTGGTTTCAGGCATTATAGCTGAGAACCATATTCATCGATACTCAACTCGAAGAAATCAAGCAAGGATTATGGATCGAATGCAGAATGATTTGGCAGAAATGAGGGCACGCATGGACCAGTTCATGACTCTCATGACTGGTATGGCACAAGCTCAGGAAAGATTGAGGCTTCTGGTCGAGCGTCCAGAAACTACGCCTGAAGGTAATCAAGTGGACAATTTGCAGACAAGGGTCACTCCTCCTCCTGGTGGCAATCCTCCTCCTGGTGGTAATCCTCCTCCTGGTGGTAATCTGGGTAATGGAAATGGCAAAAATGTTGGTGGTATTCAAGAAGATGTTCTGGAAAACTAATTTACCCTACTGGATGCTGATATGGGTAACCCTGGTGACCGAAGGTATGATGAGTTAGCTGAGAAGATCCAGGCCATAGAGTGCAAGAATTCTATGGGTATTGACGTTACTAGTTTGGAGCAGGTACCAGGAGTCAGGATTCCTCCAAAATTCAAGCCGCCTACTTTCGACAAATATCATGGCAATACGTGTCCCCGGACACATATTCAAGCTTATTTTGGAAGGATTTTAGCCCATACAGATGATGAGAAGTTATGGATGCATTACTTTCAAGACAGTCTGGCTGGAGCTTCTTTGACCTGGTATATGAAATTGAACAGAGCTGCTGTGAGAAGTTGGAAGGATCTGGCAGAAGCATTCCTAAAGCAGTACCAATACAATATCGACATGGCGCCCAACCGCACTCAATTGCAAGGGTTGTCACAGAATGCTAAGGAAAGTTTCAAGGAATACGCTCAAAGGGGGAGAGAGATGGCTGCACAGGTTCAACCTCCTTTGCTGGATAGAGAAATGGCAGATATGTTTATGGGCACCCTGCAAGGGGCATTTCTTGAAAGGTTGGTTGCTTGTCCATCAACCGAATTTGCTGATATAGTGATTGCTGGAGAAAGAATAGAGAGTCTATTGAAACTTGGGAAGATCCAAGATGTAAGTGGGGTTGGCTCTTCTGGGACGAAGAAACCATTGGCTAGTGGTCAGAAAAGAAGAGAAGGTGATACCAACGCTGTATGTAGAGGACGAGGCAGAGGACGTTCTCAGGCTTACCATCAAGTAGGTGTAGTGATAATCCCAGCACCATCTGTTCAGCAGCAACAACCACCACAACAAGTTCAGCAGCAACAGCAGCAATCTCCTTTCCAACAGAGGTCTAGGCAGAGGGACCGTAAGATTGACCCTCTCCCTATGACTTATTCAGCGTTGTTACCACAGTTACTCAAGTTGAAGTTGGTTGAGCTTCGTACTATGAGACCTCCTGCCGCTGGCAACTTGCCACCTAATTTTGATGTTAACGCTCGCTGTGAGTTCCACTCAGGTGCTCAGGGGCATACGATTGAGAATTGTTGGGCATTTCAAAACAAGGTGCAAGACTTGATTGATGCTAAGGCAATCAATTTCTCGTTACCTCCTAATGTCCTCCAGAACCCCATGCCTGATCATGGTGTGGCAGATGTGCGTGCTATTGAAGACGGAAAGAGGTTAAATTTGATAATGGATATCAGTCAGGTGAAGACTCCGTTGCTAGTGGTGAAGGATCGTTTGTTGAAGGGACAGGTGTTCCCGGGTTGTGATCAATATTGTTCTGAATGTATGAGTCAGAAGAATGGTTGTGATAAGTTGAGAATTGGTTTGCAGAGTCTGATTGACGAGGGACGTCTACAGTTTGATCGGGCTGTGAAAGAAACTGATGAGGTGTCAACCGTGACCATCTATTATACTCCTGCTGAGATCCAGGTGCCTGCATGTACAGCTCCCGTAGCAAGTGTTGTACAAGAAAGATCCAGTCCTGTTACCATCACGGTGCCAAGACCAGTTCCGTTTACATCTACGAAGGCAATCCCATGGCACTATGGGGCAAACGTGTATTACGAAGGGAAAAAGCAGGAAGTCGGGACATCAGCCAATTCAAATATTGATAATGTGGGTGGTGTAGGTGGCTTTACTCAGAGCGGAAGGTTGTTTGCTCCCCAAACTTTGCGAAGTGATAAAGAAGTTGAAGCTGCAGCAAAAGCCAAAGGAAAACAGGTGGTCGAGAGTGTGCCTATGCCCGAAACAGAGACAAAGATTACCTTTGACAATGAGGTGGAAGAGTTCATGAGGATAATAAAGAAAAGTGATTATAAGATTGTCGATCAACTTAACCAGATGCCCTCGAAGATTTCAATTTTATCATTGTTGATGTGTTCTGACGAGCACCGGGAGGCTTTATTGAAAGTGTTGAAGAGAGCATATGTTCCACAGGAAATCACCGTTAATCAGCTTGAAGGTGTGATCTCTAATGTCAATGTCAGCCACGGATTGGGGTTCACAAGCAGAGACTTGACCTCTGAAGGAAGAAACTACAACAAAGCTTTGCACATTACAATGGAGTGCAGGGGTGCAGTGTTGTCTCACGTACTGGTAGACACTGGTTCCTCGCTCAATGTCTTGCCTAAAAAGGCGCTGATGAAGCTGGAAGTTGATGGTTTTATTTTAAGGCCAAGTGATTTGGTTGTTCGAGCGTTCGATGGAACGAAAATATCTGTGTTTGGTGAAGTGGAATTACCCATGCAAATTGGGCCGCAAGTGTTCAAATCTACATTCCATGTGATGGATATACAGCCTGCGTATAGCTGCTTATTAGGTCGCCCTTGGATTCATGCGGCCGGGGCTGTTACATCCACCTTACACCAGAAGCTGAAGTATGAGTTTGAGGGACAAGTTGTGACAGTGTGTGGTGAGGAAGACATTTTTGTTAGTCATTTGTCCATGTTCAAGTATATTGAGATGGATGGGGAAATTCACGAAATTCTTTGCCAGTCATTTGAAGCGTTAAATATTGATAACGTGCCCGAATCTTCCCTTGCGCCAGATAGAGCCGGTACATCTATTTCGTCCTATAAGCAAGCTGTCGAGGTCGTCAGAGCAGGCAACGTCCAAGGCTGGGGCAAGCTGATAGGGACCCCAATGAAGGAGGACAAGTTTGGTATTGGATATCATCCCTCTATGACTTTAGTTGCAGAGAACAGTGGACCCATCACTTTCAACAGTGGGGGAATCATTTACTCAGATCAGTCTTGTGCAGCTAAAGAAGATGGTGTTGGCAGTGACTGTGACTTGGACAACTGGGTACGCCCACGCGCTCCGGGATAACCATTGCAGAATTGGTCTGTTGAAGAAGTCATCCGAGTTACTCTTCAAACAGAGTAATTTTCTTTGTTTTTCTAACCATAATACATGATAAAATCTTACGCTCTGCCCAAGGCGTATAGATTCATTTGTAGGGCCACCCTGTTTGCATTTGCAATTTTAATCATTAATAAAGGACGTTTTGCAATCAAATTTTGTTCTCTGTCTTTCATTTTTATTTTTGCACAAAAAATAATAAAATGGCAATGTTTTGTTTGCTTGTTGTTTTTAAAATAAATTCTAAAATAAAGCATGAACCCGTTCGTGCAGACTTGATCCTCCTGATTTCATTGATAACGGTTCTGCTATGGCTATGTATGACTTTGACAAACCGATTTATCAAGCCGAAGAAGGGGATGAGAAGGGCTGTGAACTCCCTGAGGAACTGGCCAGATTGTTAAAACAAGAGGAAAGGACCATCCAGCCTCATCAAGAGACCATAGAGATCATTAATATTGGCACCGAGGATGCCAAGAAAGAGATCAAGATTGGCACCAACCTGCAAACAGATGTGAAGAAAGCTTTGACTGAGATGTTGTGTGAATATGTTGATATCTTCGCCTGGTCGTATCAAGACATGCCAGGGTTGGATACTGATATTGTGGTGCACAGGCTGCCATTGAGAGAAGAATGCCCGCCAGTCAAGCAGAAACTTCGTCGGACTCATCTCGATATGGCCATAAAGATCAAAGAAGAGGTCCATAAGCAGTGGGACGCTGGGTTTCTTGCTATGACCAATTATCCTCCCTGGGTTGCCAACATCGTGCCAGTACCAAAGAAAGACGGAAAGGTGAGAATGTGTGTGGATTATCGAGATCTTAACAAAGCTAGCCCAAAAGATGATTTTCCACTGCCACACATCGATGTGCTGGTCGACAATACGACTCAATTTTCAGTGTTCTCGTTTATGGATGGTTTCTCCGGGTACAACCAGATTAAGATGGCACCTGAGGATATGGAGAAGACCACATTCATTACTCCATGCGGTACATACTGTTATAAAGTGATGCCTTTTGGGTTGAAAAACGCAGGGGCAATGTACCAGCGGGCAATGGTAACATTATTTCACGACTTGATCCACAAAGAGATTGAATGTTATGTGGATGACATGATTGCCAAGTCGCGAACGGAAGAGGAACATCTGATTAACTTGAAAAAGTTGTTTGAAAGGTTGAGAAAGTTCCGTCTAAGGTTGAATCCTAACAAGTGCACTTTTGGGGTGCGTTCTGGAAAGCTGATGGGTTTCACTGTGAGCGAAAAAGGGATTGAGGTTGATCCTGCCAAAGTGAAAGAAATACAAGATATGCCTGAACCGAGAACAGAAAAAGAGGTCCGTGGTTTTCTGAGTAGATTGAATTACATTGCAAGGTTCATATCTCACCTAACAGCCACATGCGAACCAATATTCAAACTGCTAAGAAAAGATCAAACGGTCAGGTAGAATGGCGATTGCCAATTGGCCTTCGATAAGATAAAAGAATACTTGCAGGAACCTCCAATCCTCATGCCTCCAGTTGCAGGAAGGCCTTTGATAATGTATTTGACAGTGCTTGAAGGGTCTATGGGTTGTGTTCTCGGTCAACACGATGAGACAGGTAGGAAAGAGCATGCTATCTACTACCTGACCAAAAAGTTCAATGACTGCGAGTCCCGATACTCAATGACTGAGCAAAAAGTGCACTTGCATGGGCTGCTAAGCGATTGAGGCAGTATATGATCAGGCACACAACTTTGTTGATTTCAAAAATGGATCCTATCAAATACATTTTTGAGAAACCAGCACTAACAGGCAGAGTTGCACGGTGGCAAATGGTTTTGACAGAATATGATATCCAATATACTTCTCAAAAGGCCATCAAAGGAAGTATCTTGTCAGACTATCTTGCGCAACTACCGATTAATGATTACCAACCCATGAAATTTGATTTCCCTGATGAGGACATCATGTTTCTCAAAGCTAAAGACTGCGAGGAACCACTCCCGGAGGAGGGGCCAGACCCTGAATCCAAATGGAGTTTGATGTTTGATGGGGCTGTCAACATGAATGGGTACGGAGTTGGAGCAGTTCTTATCATGCCAGAAGGTGTTCATATGCCTTTCACTGCTCGAATAACTTTCGGATGCACCAACAATGAAGCAGAATATGAAGCTTGTATAATAGGGATTGAGGAGGCGATTAATTTACAAATTAAGACCCTCGATATCTTCGGTGATTCAGCTTTGGTAACCAATCAAGTGAAAGGGAGTTGGTACACGCACCAAGCAAATCTAGTTCCGTATAGAGATTATACAAGGAGATTACTGACATTTTTCACAACAGTGAAGCTGTACCATATTCCAAGAGATGAGAATAAGTTTGCAGATGACCTGGCCACGTTATCTTCCATGATCAAAGTGCAAAGATGGAATCATGTACCTAAGATCGAAGTATCTCGTCTTGACAGACCTGCATTTGTGTTTGCTGTTGATGCAACGTCTGATGACAAGCCATGGTTTCATGATATCAAGTGTTTCTTGAAAAGTCAAGAGTACCCGCCAGGGGCATCTACTAAAGATAAGAAGACATTGAGAAGGTTGTCTGGTAGCTTCTTCTTGAATCAGGATGACGTGCTGTATAAACGAAATTTTGACATGGTTCTGCTCAGATGCGTGGATAGACACGAAGCAGACCTGTTAATGCAGGAAGTACATGAAGGCTCTTTCGGTACCCATGCCGGTGGTCACGCAATGGCTAAGAAACTATTAAGGTCGGGTTATTATTGGTTGACAATGGAAGCAGACTGTTGCAAGTACGCCCGCAAGTGTCATAAATGCCAGATCTATGCAGACAAAGTGCACGTTCCTCCAAATTCGTTGAGTGTCATGTCCTCTCCTTGGCCCTTTGCCATGTAGGGCATTGACATGATCGGAAAGATTGAGCCTACTGCTTCAAACGGCCATCATTTCATCTTGGTCGCCATTGATTATTTCACTAAATGGGTTGAGGCAGCATCTTATGTCAATGTCACTAAGCAGGTGGTAGCTCGTTTCCTGAAACGGGATATCATTTGTCGCTATGGAGTGCTCGAGAGAATCATTACTGATAATGGTTCTAATTTGAACAACAAAATGATGGTCGAGCTGTGCCGGGACTTCAAAATTGAACATCACATACAAAGATTGGCATGAGATGTTACCATTTACTTTGCATGGGTACCGAACGTCAGTGCGCACGACTACTGGGGCAACACCATTATCACTCGTATACGTATGGAGGCAGTACTGCCGGTCGAAGTGGAGATTCCATCCCTCAGAGTCATGATGGGTGTCAAGTTAGAAGAAGCTGAGTGGGTTCGCGCCAGATTTAATCAGTTGAGCCTTATTGAGAAGAAACGACTGGCAGCTGTGTGTCATGGGCAGGTATACCAGCGGAGGATGAAGCAGGCATTTGACCAAAAGGTGCGTCCTCGGGTTTACAAAGTGGGAGATGTGGTACTCAAAAGGATCCTTCCTCCTGGTACAGATCACAAGGGCAAATGGACTCCCAACTATGAAGGTCCATTCGTGGTTAAAAAGGTCTTCTCGGGCAAAGCCTTGTTAATTACAACCATGGACGGCGAAGACTTTTCATCCCCTGTCAACTCAGACGTAGTCAAAAAATACTTCGCATAAATAGACCCGCTGGACAAAAAAGAAAAGTCCAGGCACAAAAGGGCATCCCGGCGAACCACAAAAACAGAATAAAAGGGTTCGGGCAAAAATTAGGGATATAAATAAAAAAAATTGTACACCCGGTGAGTTGAAAATCCGCAAGGATAACTCAGGCAAAAAAGGGTATCCCGATGGATTGAAAACCCAAAAGGGCGGTCCATGCAAAAGAGGGATTTAAGCGAACGACTACGGTCTGAGTTATCTGTACTCCATCACCGTTTCAGCAACTGACTTTCCAAAGGGTAGGAATCGGTCTGATCACTCCTCAGAAGGCAAGGTCGGGGAGTCTTGAAGACATACTGGCCATAGCAGAATTGAAACTCAGTGGAATGTCGTTTTCACATTGCCATTAAGATAGTTTCTTTTCTCAATTTACAGCACTCTCCTCTTTCCAGGGTTTGCTTCCCAATTGTACTTGCCTATTCTGGGCCTTTCAATCAATAAATTAAATTTCAGTCAAATGCTTCTTATCTTGTTTTTTACTGCTTTGTTTGCAAAAACGTCCGAATTTTTGATAAAACATTGCATTTGAAAACACTGTAGCCTTACAAATAACACGCGCAGAAAAACATTTAAAATCACTTTGAACGTTGAATAATCCCGGATGGCGGATTCAAACCATGCAATATCCTGGGGCATGTGTGCATATTCTTTTGTTGCAGGTAACAGGTACAAGCATTCTAAGACCAGGGATCATGTCCTCTAGACGAGGAATCACTGATTCCCATGCAGAACACTATGGGGTAGTCAAGTTCAAGAAGGGTCCCCAGGTCACTTTTTGTCACAACATTTACTGATTAAGTCCATACTCGACCGTCGGTCGCTCACGACGATTCGATACCGGTGGATTGAATGTAACGGGGTATCGTTGTATCTTATTAAGTCGATTCTCCTATTCAGTACTTCCAACAGCTACAAGCTTTTCTGTGTCGATAACGGTTGTAAATTCCCCAGTAGAGCTGTCGCGCTGTTAATGTTCAAGACTCAACGAGTGTCCATGAGTTGGAAGATGCAAGTCTTCTGTAAAATCCTCTTGAGATGATTTCTTCAGATCGGTCGTGTAATCTGGGGCAAAAGTAAGTTGTTGAACCTCCCAAACATGGGGCATCATATAATTCCCCAGCGAGATGTGTTCCAGATCTATGATCTCCAGTAGAGTGACCTCTCAAGTCTCGGCATCTGTCTAAGAGTTTGAAGGTGTTTGGTCTACTGTAAAGTCCTCGTAAAAGGGCATTCCCCAGCGAGAGACGCTGTGAAACAATTCTCCCCAACAAAGTTTGTTGTCAACTCATTATACCCAGTGGAGTCGTCTAACGAAAGATCGCCTAGCATGGGACATTGTGGCTCTTATTCTAAGCTTGACAGCTTGGTTCCTTAATAGATCGCAGTGCATTTGCTTTGTGCTTCCCCAGCAGACCTCTAGGGACTCTTTCTCAGCATGTTGCAACGGATTGTCTTCCAACTAGGATTCGCATATCCCCGGCAGAGTAGCCCTGATTCCCAGCAAGATCGTATCTCTGATAATTGTACTCCCCATAGAGTTCAGCATTGAATCTTGTCAACAATACTCCCCAGCTGAGATGTTTTTCTCCCCGCAGAGATTTATAAGATCAACAGAATCGTTTCCTCAGCAAAGTGGTAGTATATTCTTTCCCCAGCTGAGTAGAAGGCTGATGATCCTCGCAAAGGATCTCGAGTTGGGTAGATCCCTAAGCAGAGTTTTAATGACTTCTTCCCCAGCAGAACGTCATTCAGAAAATTCGCATCCCCAGCGGAGTTGCTATGACCAGAGTTTATCCCCAAGCAGATGAAGTAATTCCTGGCAGAATCGCTACTCCCTATATTTCAAAGTCAAATTTATTTTTGGCAAGCGTGACAATTCGAAGCAAACAGATTGTCCATTCATTCTCCAACAGAGATACCATCCTTTCAGGAGTCTCTAAAGTCAAATCATTGATCATTGTTCCTCAGCAGAGTCAGCAGAGATGTCTAACATACATGCAGAGCGTTATCCAGTAAAGTCCAACCGTAGATTGGCAAAAGGTTCATCCAAGGGTGGCAAATTCTGAAAGTCCAACCGTAGATTGGTAAAAGGTCCATCCAAGGGTGGCAAGTTCTTAAAGTCCAACCGCAGATTGGCAAAAGTCCATCCAAGGGTGGTAAAGCAAGTCAAAGTCCAACCGTAGCTTGGCAAAAGTTCACCTGCGGTGTGGCAAGTCAGTAGTCGTCTGACTCCCTTTAAAAGACCGCAACTAAGTCCAACCGTAGATTGGCAAAAGTCTATCCAAGGGTGGCAAATCATTAGCAAGTCCAACCGTAGATTGGTAAAAGTCCACCCGTAGTGTGGCAATTCAGCTGCAAAGTCCAACCGTAGATTGGCGAAAGTCCACCCGTAGTGTGGCAGGTCAGTAGTCGTCTGACTCCATTCAAAAAGACAGTCCACCCGCAGTGTGGCAAGCCAGTAGTCATCTGGCTTTGTTCTAAAAGACATTGCTAAAGTCCACCCGCAGTGTGGCAAGCCAGTAGTCGTCTGGCGTTATACAAAATACGTTGTTAAAGTCGACCCGTAGTGTGGCAAGCCAGTAGTCGTCTTGCGTTGTACAAAAGACGTTGTTAAAGTCCACCCGTAGTGTGGCAAGCCAGTAGTTGTCTGGCGTTGTACCAAAAGACGTTGCTAAAGTCCACCCATAGTGTGGCAGGCCAGTAGTCGCCTAGCGTTGTATAAAAGATATCTCTTCGGTGCTTTTCTTTCCATCAGAGTTTTCTTCAAGCATAGTTCACTTGGTTGGGTTTATATCCGTTTTCTTCTTCTTCACAGAGTGCAAATTTTCTGGTTATTTTTGGTATTCAATCCCTCCATACCTTGAAAGTCTGACAGCAATCGCTATCATCCATTCAGGTCTACAGTGATTGAATAGGGGCAGCTGTAATACCCCAAAATTTGCCCTCTCCTTTCTTCATATCATTTAGCATGAGCTTTCATTTCATTACATTGCATTCAAGCATAGAAAAACAAAACATCAAGCACTGCATTGCATCTTGCATAAGGGCATGTGATCAATGGTTCTCAAAGGTGTTGATCATCCGAAGCAAGGAAACAAGAACCAAGGGTTTTCAAATAATCCTCAAGGGTCTATTATGTCATATATCATCTCAATTAATCCCACAAAGGCATGGGAGGAGGAGAATTCATCAAGAAGATTGGGCAGTGCATAGCCTCCCACACAAGGCAGTCAAAAACTGGGATCTGACCCAAATAGGCAAGCTCTTTGAGTCTTCATCACCTCCAAAGGCCATATGTCATCTTTGTTAGATGGGATATACATCATATTCAGAGGAATTTAGATTTGGAGGATATGATATTTCCTCCTAACCAGAGGGTACCAAAATTAGGGTTTGACCTAAAGTCAGTTTATCTCTGATTTTTTGGGCAAGACTTGATCTCATGGTATTCTTTATGTTCTCAAGTGTATATGGATGGAAAATTGCTCATCAATTGGTTTCAGAGGGGTTTCAATTGATCAGTTGCTTGATAATCAAGAAATTGGGGGAAAAGTCAACTGTGCAGTGAAAAAAGTCAACTCTTGACTTTCTAAGGTCAAATTCATGAAATTCATGTTATATATGTTCAATGGACAATATTTGATCAAGAAATGATGGAGGAATAATGAAAAATCAAGAAATCACAAAACTGCCAAAAATAGAAACTTTAGGGTTGCCAAAAATAGTAAGTTTGGACCATTTTGCACCCTACTTTGAGGCCCTCTTTCTTCAAGATAAAATTTCCAAACCTCAGGCCTAAGTTGAGCCAATTAAATTTCATGTTCTAAGCTTCAAATCCATATAAATAACTCCTCCATTGGATAAAAATTGAGTGAGTTATGGTTGATCAAAGTTTGAGAAAACTAGGTCCAAAATCAAGTCATGACCAAGCATGTCCAGGCCTACGCGCCATAATTTTGACAAACACCTGGTGTGCCAAATGTCAAGCTGAATTTCTTTAAGATAAAAGCTCCAAATGAAAATCTTTCCAACATCAAAGTTGTTCCTTGCCATGCCCTCTTCAATGTTAATGTTGGACAAATTTTGATTTGATCAAGTTATGATGAAGATATATTGGTCTCAAGTTAGTATGTTTGTGCTGAAATTCCACGCACCAAGTTGCCTCGCCAATCAACCACTTGACACGCCCACAAGTCAGTTCCAAACCTTGGTGTTCCAAGCTATTTTTCACCAATTTCCAAGCCTTAATTCAATCCAAAATCAACATCAATCATGTTCTATGATGTTCTATCTTTCCATTGACCTCAAAAACTCATCAACCCATCCACTGAATATAGAGAATTTCATCTACAAACCACCCTATTCTTCACTGATGCATTGATAGCTCTTTACACACGATTTGGTTCAGGTATCCATCAAACAACTCATGTACTTTGTTTCCTTATTTGAACACACCACTATCCTTACATACACTTGCCATAACATACATCATACACAAGAAAGGAAAGGATAAAAGCTTGCGCAGCAAGTTTCTTCTGCAAGCTGTTGCATTGGAGAAAGCATCACCACCACTCATGTCCAGCCACACCATAACACACCATAAACCACCATCACCATATCACAGCCAAGCCAACTCGCCCTAACTAACTTGGCTCAGTTAGTTAGAGGCTACTCAGTTAACCATATCAACTCACCTTAACTGACTCATTTAACCACCATGGTTCAATTCTAAACTCAACATATAAATTCAAAAACTCTTCACAAATTGATTCTAACTCTCATTTCTCACTCTCCTTTTCAAACACTTCAAGTTTTCTCTCAAGAATCTCTCTCTGAGTTTTCCATTCTCTCTCTGATTTCACACGAAATTTTCTATCACCTTTCATCTCCATTATCATCATTGTTCCATTTTGGATCAAGAACAAGTGTAGACAGATTCAAATCATCAAGTTCAGCTTCCATACAGTTGAATTTTCAGTTGGATTCTCTTCACGATTTTAAACTCCAAAGCCTTTATTTGGCCAGTTAAAGCTAAAGGAAGAAGCATACTCTCTGGTATTCTTGTAAGATCCAAAGTTTCATCACATTTCAGGTTCCATTTCTCAACTTTTTCTACTAAATTCAGCTTGTTTCATGTTGTTTAGAGCTTACTAGAAGCCATGCGTGAGTCCTGGCTAGTTGATAGGCTTTCTAGGAGCTTAGGTGTGATTTTAGGGCAAATTGTTTTGGCTCGGTTTGTGTTGTATGTGCATGATCTATGAGAAATAATTGTGTATTCTTGATCTCCATAACTTCCTCTTCATTTTGGTATGCGAATTGTGCATTTCTGTGAAAATTGAAGTTTGCAGGTGGTGGTTGCTCGCCGGAGAAGATGACCGGAGGTCCTTCTCCGGCCGGTGGTTTGATGTTAGGGTTTGTGTTATTTTAAATCGTGGTCGTTGGATTATCATCACCGTGTGGTTGATGTGTTGCCAACGCATTAAAATCATTTTATAACCTGAGTGCTTGAGTGCGTGTGTTCCATGATTATTATCGTGTGTCTTCAATCTGATTCGTTCATCATGTAGGATTGATTCTCATAAGGTTGATCCAACGTCTTGCATGTTGCCAACGCATTAATGAAACCATGTGCATCACGCGTGCAATTTATTTTTAATCTGAGTATTCTTGTGAGTGCATGTGCATGGTTGCTTTGGTGTGCGTGATATGTGGGGCGTTAGATCATGTGATTTGATTCATTGTATGGTTACGATTGCATCCTCATGGTGAATGATTGTACACTGCATCACACGCGCACATTTTTGTAATTGGACTGAACTCAAATTGATATCTGCACCCTCAGTGTATGAGCCCAATGTATTTTTGAACGTGATATTTTACTTCTCTGCACCCCCTGCTTTCTCTTTCTTTCTTTCAATTTCTTTTTATATATTTGTTTCATAATTGATTATTTAAAAATACCAAAACCTTATGAAAAATTCTGTAAAAATTCATGTGATATCTTAGCATGTTTAAATAATTTTCTATATTTTTTTATTTTGATTTTGTGAATATTTGCATATCAATCCATAATTTTCTTTTATTTCTTTTGAAACTTGTTTCTATTTTCATATCTTCATTTCAAAAATTTATTTCTCATAGATTCTTAAACATTTTTGCATCAATATTTTTGTATCCATTCAGTAACATCCAAAAATTCATAGAAATATTTTTTTTTCATTTTTAGAACTTTCTTTTATTGCATTTAGGTCCTCCATATTTGTATTTTGGTTCATGGTTCATAAGTGACTATTGCTTGATTGTTTGAGGTCCTTCCTTTTTGAATTTTTGTATAGGATTTTGGTATGATATTTGCCTCTGGTTGAGGTCTCTTGAGACCTAAATTTGGTGATTTTTCAATCATGTTTGGTATTTGTTTGATGACTCTTGTTTGAGGTCCCTTTTTGTGAACTTCTTTGATAATGTTTGTTTACTTGCTTGATAAGGCACTTGTGCCATTGTTTGATATCATTATTCTTGACTTCTTGAGAAATTTTTAGATCATTATAGGTCTGTTGAATGAAATTATAGGTCATTGGTTTGAAGTTGATGTTTTTTTTGTGTACATGTTCAATACTTGTTTCACATGTCTCTTTTTGACCTAATCCCCTCATTCTTTTGCATCTAAGTTCCAATTTGATTTGTATTTGGTTTATTTATGCCATGCCATACTATCCATTTGCATTTCATATGATGTATGCCCCTGACTTTGAAGTATTGCATTCATTCCATATGCCATTTATGTCTTCATTTGCATACTTGAACATGTTTCATCCAAATGCATGTTTCTTTTTCTTCTAGCTTCTAAATGACTTGTAATTGCTTGAATGTGATTGATTTGTGCATCTTATCCTCATCCTAACATGTCATTCCACCTCTGACTTGGATACTTGAGTTTCATCTTAAGCTTTTGTAGGGTTGACTTATGCAATGAATGTTTTCTTTCCATGTTAAATTCATGTTCATATCTTCTCACTTCTTCTCCTAAGCACTTTTAATGTTTGGATACTTGATTGTTTGCCTCATTTGACATTTGTATATCATGTTTAGCCACATGTTTAGGTCACCCATATTCTGAATTTGACATTACTTGAAGCATTATTGCATGATCACCTTGCATATCCACTCATTCTTCATTTATTTTTTCCATGATTCACTTCTTTGGTGTTTAAGATCTTTAGTTGTGTATAGTTTGTTCTTGTTTGATCAATTAACATTAGAGAACACCCTTAGAGCATAGATTCTGATCTTGATTGAGGTTCATCTCTTAGGAGCTTTATCCTTTAACTCTTAACTTGTTTGTTCACCAATTGTTATTCTTTTTCTTATTGCATTACTTGTAAATTGTTTTGAACTAACATTTTCATGTAGGTGCTAAAGGTAAGTAAGTGTGTGGGCTTAGTTCCACATACATTTCTCTCTTATATTCTCTTATTTCATTTGATCATTCAAATTTGTGTTTGATAAGCATTTACATGCATTCCTTGAATAACTTTTCTTTCATCCCTCTTTAAGATCAACTTAACTTCCATTATGGAAGTAAGTTGCTTCTTTTGCTCTTCTTCTTCTTTCTTTTAGAAGTAGGTTTGTTAAACCACATTAACCATAAGATCTCCAAGCATGCTAACATTAGGGTGAGTCTTAGTCTCCCATTAGATTTTACCTTTCTTCTCCATTTGAGTCTCTTCTCTCATCTTATAATAAAGGTAAAAAACACTTAATAAAGGCATAACACCTATTGTATTTAGGCTTTTCATATGGGAACAAGGAGGTGCAGGGTCTTCTCTCACTTTCTTGGAATGTTTAGCGTACGTCCCGTCTTGGGTCGATATGCGAGGCACTCGATCCTATATGAAGGACTTAAATACGATACGAGTTGCAAACAACTTCAAAAACACTTCTTTCTTAAAAGACAAAAAACAAGCAACAATTTCTTTTCTCATCTCCTTCACTCCTTCCTTAAGGATTCGTCAAGTCCGTTCTACCGTAAACAGGTAACGCCTAAGTCTCCCAACAGCGAGCTGCAACACCTAAACTTCTGGAACGTGCACTCTGACGTTTCCACTAAAAAACACAAACAAAGCGACCCTCATTGAGGGGAACTACGTCGCTCTGATTCTCATATTCCCGATGAGATACGTAGGCAGTGGGGTAGGGCCCATTCGAGCACTTCTTTTATTTTCCCTACATTTGCTTCTTGTTCTCTCTCCTTTTCTGTTTCCCTCTTCCTTTCTACCTTTCTTTTCCAGTTCTCTAGCAGTCGAGCTCCAGTCGACGACACCCTTTGATCGAGACAAGCAAGCGTGGATCCCATCGGGTACGATGGACGCGAGGGGGTGCTAATACCTTCCTCTCGCGTAACCGACTCCCGAACCCAGTTCTTTTGGTCGCAAGACCATGCTCTTTCCTTTCCCTCAGGTTTACGCAGTGTTTCCTTTCCCTCTCTTGGGATAAATACAGATTGCTGGCGACTCTGTTTCTGCGCCACTTTTGCGTTTGTACTTAGATGAAAATCCCGGGAGCGACACTTGGGTTCAGAAGGAGAGAGAAAAGAGGTCAAGATTGGGGCACTGCTCAGTCCGATTGTCAAAGAAGGTTTGATAAAGCTTCGCAAAGAATTCCCCGATGTATTCGCTTGGTCTTATCAGGATATGCCAGGGTTGGATACCAGCATCGTGGAACATCATCTACCTTTAAGATCAAAATGTCTGCCGGTAAAACAAATACTAAGACGAACTCATCCAGACATGGCCATCAAAATCAAAGAGGAAGTACAGAAACAGATTAACGCGGGTTTCCTCGCCACATCAGAATATCCTCAATGGTTAGCCAACATAGTACCAGTTCCGAAAAAGGACGGAAAGGTCAGAATGTGTGTAGACTACAGGGATCTGAACAAATCCAGTTCGAAGGATGACTTTCCCTTACCACACATTGACATGCTAGTAGACAGTACAACAAAGTTCAAAGTATTCTCCTTCATGGATGGATTCTCGGGCTATAATCAGATCAAAATAGCGCCGAAAGACATGGAAAAAATTCCTTCATCACCCCATGGGGCACCTTTTATTACAAGGTAATGTCGTTCGGTTTGAAGAACGCCGGGGCAACCTATCAAAGGGCCATGACTACTCTATTTCATGACATGATACATAAAGAAATCGAAGTGTATGTCGATGATATGATTGCCAAATCTAAAACGGAAGAGGAATATGTGACCCACCTGTCAAAATTATTCGAGCGTCTTAGGAAATACAAACTCCGCTTAAATCCCAACAAATGCACGTTCGGTGTTCGCTCAGGGAAACTGCTAGGGTTCATTGTCAGCTAGAAAGGAATTGAGGTTGATCCTGACAAGGTCAAGGCCATTCAAGAAATTCCTTCTCCAAAGACTAAAAAAAAAGTCATAGGATTCCTGGGACGTTTGAATTACATTTCCAGATTTATATTCCTCATGACCGCGACATGTGCGCCAATCTTCAAATTACTCAAAAAGAATCAGGACTGCGTATAGACAGAAGACTTCCAAACCGCCTTCGACAGTATCAAGAAATACCTGTTGAATCCACTGATTCTATCACCTCCAGTGAAAGGAAGACCACTGATCATCTACCTAACAGTCTTGGAAGACTCAATGGGTTGTGTACTTAGCCAACAAGACGAAACCAAAAGGAAAGAGTCCGCCATTTACTATTTGAGCAAGAAATTCACCGAGTGTGAGACTCGGTACACTATGCTTGAGAAAACTTGCTGTGCTCTGGCTTGGGTAGCCAAACATCTTCGCCAGTACATGATTTGTCACACTACTTGGTTAATCTCCGAAATGATTCTGATCAAGTATGTCTTTGAAAAGTCTGCTCTCACGGGAAGGATTGCCCGTTGGAAGATGTTGTTATCAGAATACGACATTGAGTACCACGCTCAAAATGTCGTCAAAGAAAGTATGTTAGCCGATTATTTGGCTCATCAACCGATTGACGATTGGGAATTAGTCGGGGTTGACTTCCCAGACAAAGATGTCATGCACTTGAAAATGAAAGATTGCGATGAACCGCTACCCAGTGAAGGGCCAGAACCAGGTTCCCAATGGGGACTAATCTTTGACGGAGCTGTCAACAATTATGGAAACGGAATTGGGGCAATCATCATAACACCTCAGGGTACCCACATTCCTTTCACTACCAGATTGACATTCAAGTGCACAAACAACAAGGCCAAATACGAAGCTTGTATCATGGGTCTCGAAGAAGCAATTGACTTAAGAATTAAGAACTTGGATGTGTATGAAGACTCAACCCTGGTTACCAATCAGATCAAAGGAGATTGGAACATATACCAATCAGGACTGATTCCTTATAAAGACTATACGAGAAGGTTGTTACCATTCTTCAATAAAGTCGAGTTTCACCATATCCCTCGTGAAGAGAATCACATGGTTGATGCATTAGCCACTCTCTCTTCCATGATTAGTGTAGGTCAATGGAACGACGTACCTAAGATTGACATAATGCGCCTTGAACGACCCGCTTACATCTTCGCGATCGAAGCAGTCATAGACGACAAACCTTGGTATCACGATATCAAATGTTTCCTTCAGAAACAAGAGTACCCGCCTGGGGCATCCAGAAAAGACAGAAAGACCCTCAGAAGATTGGCAGGCAGCTTCTTTCAAAGTGGTGACACACTCTATAAGAGAAACTTTGACATGGTCTTACTCCGATGTGTAGACAGACCAGAGGCAAACATGTTGATAAAAGAAATTCACGAAGGCTCCTTTGGCACTCATGCCAATGGGCATACAATGGTGAGAAAAATTCTAAGAGTCGGGTACTATTGGTTGACCATGGAATCCGATTGCTACAAGTACATGAGGAGATGTCACAGGTGTCAGATATACTCAGACAAAATCCATGTACCGCCAAAACATCTCAAAGTTCTTTCTTCCCCATGGCCTTTTTCTATATGGGGAATCAACATGATTGGCATGATCGAACCCAAGGCTTCAAACGGACATCGGTTCATCCTGGTAGCCATTGACTACTTCACCAAGTGGGTCGAAGCAGTATCATACACTAATGTAACCCGACAAGTGGTAGTCCGTTTTATCAAAAACAATCTATTCTGCCGTTATGGTGTTCCAAGCCAGATCATTACAGATAATGGATCTAACTTGAACAACAAGATGATGAAAGAGTTGTGCGCTGAGTTCAAGATCGAACACCATAATTCATCTCCCTACCGACCTAAGATGAACGGAGCGGTAGAAGCAGCTAACAAGAACATCAAAAAGATCGTTCAAAAGATGGTTGTAACCTACAAAGACTGGCACGAGATGCTACCCTTTGCTCTTCACGGTTATCGCACATATGTCCGCACTTCAACAGGGGCAACCCCTTTCTCTCTAGTATATGGCATAGAGGCAGTGCTTCCCATTGCAATAGAGGTCCCATCAATCAGGGTATTGATGGAAGCTAAGCTAACAGAGGCTGAATGGAGTCAAAGTCGACACGATGAGCTGAATCTGGTCGAATAAAATCGGATAACAGCTCTATGTCATGGTCAGTTATATCAACAGAGAATGAAGAAAGCATTTGACAAAAAGGTCCGACCTCGTGTTTTCAAAAAAGGAGACCTCGTGCTCAAGAAGATACAGTCATTTCTCATTGATTCCCGGGGCAAATGGACTCTGAATTACGACGGCCCTTATGTGGTCAAGAAAGCCTTCTCAGGCGGTGCCTTGAGACTCGCAACCATGGATGGAGAGGAATTTGCCTACCCCATAAATGTTGACGTAGTCAAGAAATACTTCGCCTAGAAAAATAAAAATAAAAATAAAAAATAATAAAAAAACGTCTTGGTGGATTGAAAACCCAAAAGGACGGTCTAGGTAAAAATTAGAGACACAAACAAACAAAAATCATCCCGAAGGATTGGAAATCTCAAAGTACAATCCAGGCAAAAATTAGGGATTAATGGCAAGTAACCACATCTGATCAGTTCAACTCCTCAGCAGTAACGCCATCCATCAAAAAACTCCAGTCAAGGTCATCTTCGACAGAAGCTCAGGATGTCCAGAATTCAAAGTTGGTAGAAGGATAACGGTTGTTATGTTTCAATATAGCCATTTTCCCTTAAATTACCATTTTCTAGACTTTGTAAATACTCTATGGAATCACGCGCTTGGCTGATTTCCACCCCTTCAATAAAATTTGAGCCCTAGTGCGTTTGTTTGCAATTCTTATTTGTTTTAGCTTTACAAAATGATATTTTTAACATGACCAACGATTCTTGAAATAAAACAAAAATGAATTTACTTGTAAAAAATTTTATGTTTTTTAAAATAAAGATGGCAATTCTTTTGACTGTTGAACATCGAAAGAATATCGATCACTTCTCCGAAGGTGGTTGAACCTCAAAGTGCAGAATCAAAGTATTCATTCTAAAACCAGTACGCCTGAATGAAGGATCAACTGTATCAGATGTGATTTTCCCATCTGATATCCCCGGCAGAGTTCATACCTCCTAAGATCGATTGAGCAATTCTTTTTCCCCACAAGGACGTTTCTCCTAAGCAAGGCAGAATTACTATCTTGAACTAGTGATACTTTTCATCCCTTGTAGTGGCCGAGTATCCAGTCATGTTCATCCACTAGTCTGTATGCCGTGTCAGTTTTGTCAGCATAAACATACATACATCATGCATTATTAATTAATACTCATATTCATATTGCATCACTATCACTCTAGTCGGTCTTAGCCCCTAGTGATAAAAGTCCTCTTATCAATCGAGTTGTCAGTTCTTTCCTCATCAGGAAATGTTGTGTCTGAATAATTTCTCCCCAGTTTATTTCTGGATTGGAGACGGTCCCCGACCACTTTGATAAGTTGAACCTTTGAAAGGCAAGAAGACATTCGACAAATGTCACTCTTCGCCATTGAAGATGATATCTTCGTTTTCTCAGATTAAGGAAAATCCCCAGAGAAAGCCCCTCAATCGAAGACTCTCAGCAACACCTTGATTTTTCTCCCCAAGAAAGTCAATGATAATGAAGTCATCAGCACCTCAAAATTGGATTGCATCACATGGCATTTCTCCGAGAATATCTCGAGGAAAAGTATGATGTAATATCCCCAAGCAGGAAACAATTTCTCAAGAGACTCGTTTCCCCAGTAGAGTCAACAAATGGTGTCTCCAACAGAGAAGTTTGTACACCTCTACAACTCAGACGAATGGGTTCCCAAGCAAGTCTGACAACAAAACTTTTTCTGTCAAATGACATCTCCCCAGGAAAATTCGGCGAGAAGTTTGAGGAAAAACCGCTACAAATAGCGTCCCTTGTAAAAAAAGTTTATTGACAAAAGAAATTGAGACCAGTTCCATAGATAAAGACCAGGATCGAGGGGAAGTTTATATCAAAAACTTAGACCAGTTCCTTGGCTGAAGACCAGGATCGAGGGGAAGTTTATTGACAAAAGAAACTGAGACCAGTTCCTTGGCTGAAAACCAGGATCGAGGGGAAGTTTATTGACAAAAGAAACTGAGACCAGTCCCTTGGCTAAAAACCAGGGTCGAGGGGAAGTTTTTACCTTTTCTAAGCATCATTGTTTAGAAAAATAATATGGATGAGCAAGCAACCATTCATAACCACCATCAAAATTTTGGGTATTCCGATATTTAATCCTCTTGCACCCCGAATGCCCGAATACCTTCGCCATTCACACCTTCAGGTACAAGAAGATTAAATAGGGGCATCTGTCATACCCCAAATTTTGACCACCAAGATTTCCCATCATTGTGTAAATCATCATCACAATATGGATTTATTTTCATGCCTCATCAATCTCCTCAAAGATGATTGAGCATTCACCACAATCAAGAATTAGGGTTTTGAGCCCTCTCAGAGCACTCAGACAAAGGGTCAATCAAGAATTGACATGATCTTCAACCTTTCTAGCCTCTCAAACATCCATGAAGGATCAAGAGGTCTCCCACATCAAGAATCAAGCACAAAGTTGCAACATTCCAAGTGGATCAAGCCTCAAGATCGCCAGTGTCACCAAATTAGGGTTTTGGTCAATTGAGGCCTCCAGATGAAAATTTCCATCTGGACATGAGCCAATTCCTCAACGTTTGGTCCTATAAGCTCAAAATGATATCAAGAGCCCACCCACAATGGCAAAATCACCTTGAAGGTCCATCTATCAAAGAATCAGGAATTAGAGTTTTGACCTAATTCAACCCTTGAGTTAACTTGTGAAGTGAGGCATGGTTTGAGGCTCCAAAATGAACTTCAAAGACCTAAAATACATCATAATGACATGTTTACAAGATTTGATTGACTCAAAGAGCTCAAGTCATAAGCCACAAGAGCTCAAAACCATCTGATCACAAATTAGGGTTTCTGATGGAAAAAAGTCAACCCTATCCTTGACTGTTGGCCTACCCTTGATCTCAAACCTTGGGGAGGGGTCCAAGACATTCCTAAATACAATTGGAGGCCATCCATGAAGTTTAATTGAACACAAGGATTGATTTCACAACAGGATCACAAAGTCAAAATTTCATCTGATGAAAAAGTCAACTATACAAAAGTCCAAGTTTGAATTTTTGGATTTTTGGTTAACCAAGGTTCCTTAACCCTAAAACAATGTTAATATGTGATTTGAATCATCATTCATCAAGAAAAAGAAAGTGAGTTAACTTGCTAAAGGGGTAACCATAAAAGAACTTAGAGATTTTCTAAGTTATGGAACAAAGTGGCTAGGGTACCAACTTCCAAGGACCATAACTTGAGATCCAAACAACCATTTTAGGTGATCCAAAGCTGGATTTGTAGGTCTTGCTACACCCTACAAAAGCTTCAACTACATCAAGTTCCAATTCTTCATGGATTTTCAGTTAGTGGTGGATCAAAGTGGTGAAAAAACCAAAATATGTCAAAAAAACACTTAGTGAAAATTCTGCCTTGTAATTTCAGCATGAAACATCAAACTTCCAAGGCACTTTACACATTGATCCAAGATGAATCAATGAAATCTTCAAACTTCAATGTTTTAGTACATCATTTAAGCTTTTCAAAAAGTACAAGAAGTCTCTCTAATTCATTTTGAGCTGAGAGATACATCCATGGGAAGTTAGCTCCAAAATCTGATTTTCCACTAAGTCAGAATTGTGCATTTGGTCGAATTTGCATATTATGAGTCATCAAAGACATGTTTATCCATCTGCACACCTCAGGGGGAGACCAAGGAGGAACAAACACTGATCCATAAGTCTTCCAAGTCTTTGGAACTACATATAGGTGTGCCATCCTAAAAGCTAAAGATGCCTCAAGACTCCAATTTTGTTTTGAGACATTCAATGGATGCACAGAGCTGGCATGTATCAGTCCATGATCAACCAAATGACTCAAGATAAGCTCATACAACAGAGAACCATAGGCCTGTGCTCTAATCTCAAGTCAATGGCTAGAGGAGACTTGAGATTCCATTTGATCCACATTGGCCAAAGGCCTGCTGCAATTGCCACACAATGTTGCTTGCAAAACAAACTTGAATACTATAAATAGGCCTCAATTGTGATCCATTTGAGTACACCAAAGGTCCTAAACAGATGCCTTTCTCAAAATCACCACTTTCACTCCAAAAACACCTTCTCTTGCAAGTCACTATCGGGTTTTTCATTTGAGAGTGATTCCAACCAAACCAATGGTTCACACGCCTCACATATAACATATAGAGGTGATCCAAACTCTTACATAACATCTGTAACATCAAAATCACCAAATGGTCACCCAATTGCACAAGACTTGCTGCAGAAGGAATCAGGTTGATCAATCTAGAGGTTTTCCAATCAACCTAAGCACTCAAACACATCCATTGATGCACCTGGAAGCTGTCCAAATTATTGGAACTCATCTGTAACACCTCCAAACCAGAATTCGATTCTCACTTGCAGAGGTAAAACTTGAACTCTCAAACTCAATGAATCATGCATCATAAACATGTTTTCTTGTTACCATTGTGTTTCTGGATGTTTGTAGATCATTTACCCTCAATCAATTGTTGTTTACAACTCGTGTATAGGATTTCATTGAGTTCATGCAAATTTTAGGGTTCTTCAGGTTTTATCAGATTATGTTATGATTCACTTAATTTAAATAAAATTGGGTATTGCCATTGTGTTCCTCATCTGAAAACGCATAATTTTCATATTTGGATCGTGTGAAATGGTTGAGAGACGAGTGAGATAGGAGGCTTCACGTATCTGAGCTTGAGGATGAAGATGGCCATGGCGCCATGCTTCAGAAATCCAACCAAGTTTGTTATATACTTATTGTTTGCCATATATTAAATGAATTGGCATTGCGCCCCAGTGGTTCATCAACTGGTTTGTGTGTATTGAGCGAGCGAGAGGTCTGGTGTTCGAATCCCCCTCGCCCTAGACCTCTTTTTTATCACTTGTCCCATTTTATTTTATTTTTCATATTATTTTTAATGATTTGAAAAGCTAATTTCTCTCTCAATTTTAATCATCTTTTAATTGTTCTTTTTCTGAAAAATCACAAAAATATTAAAGTATTTTATTCTACAAAAAAATCAGATTTATATTATTTATTTAATATAGTTGGTATTTTTTTGAATAAATTCATTTTTTATTGTTTTTAAACATTTTAAAAGTGAATTTTTATCTTGAAAATCAAAATCAAATAAGTTTTAAATCATCTTGTGATTAAAACCTCATTTTTCAAACCTTAACCAAAAATCACAAGTAGTTTATTTAAACTTATTTGGTATTTTTATCATTTTTATTGATTTTCTTTAAAGAATTACTTTTAAAAGAAAATGAAATTAGAGTTTCTTTGATTTTTTATCCTTATCAAATATTTCAAAACACTCATGGGCCTCTAATAAAGTGTAAGACCCATCCTTTGTTACATAAAATAATTTTGGGCCTCAATCATTGTATAAGTCCCAGTACCATTTTCAAAACGGTGCGATCACTGTTCAGCCATGGGCCTCTCCTTGAGGTATAAGCCCCATCACTTGTACAAAAATAATCTTTGTGCCTCTAATAGAGTGTAAGACCCAACCCCCCTTTGTACATAAACAATTTTTGGGCCTCAGGCATTGTATAAGTCCCGGTGCAGCTTACAAACAACAGTAAAATTACTGTTTTTCATCTGGGCCTCTCCTTGAGTATAAGCCCCAACAATCTTTTCAAAAACAACTTCTCTTTTGATTTAGGTTCAAATATACAGTTGTTATAAAAACTTTCTTAAATTTCTTTGAACAACTAACAATACAGCATGAAAGCTTGCTCACCTGTAAGTTTTTACTAGCTTTACTTTACATGCTTTTATATATATACATCTGTATTGTGGGAAGCTGCTCCTCTGTAAGTCCTTCTTTCATACCCTTTTAAATACTTGTCATATATCAACTGTATATATACTAGTACATTTATTTAGAGTTTTCCCTGGCAATTAGGTCTCGACCTAGGTAAAGCCAGTTAGTCACTCTTTAATACAGTCAAAACTAGATCCCCATAGGATTTCCAGATACAGTCTTGCCTTCTCTTGGGCTTAAACAATATGGAACAAAGAGAAAGGCAGTATTCTCGGTGAACCTTTGTCATACCCCAAATTTTAACCACTAAGATTTCCCATCATTGTGCAAATCATCATCACAATATGGATGAACCATTAGTATCCCCAAAGATGGGTGAGCATCCACTACAATCAGACTTAGGGTTTCAAGCCCTCTCAGAGCTCTTAGACAAAGGATCAATCAAGGAATGACATGATCTTCAACTTGTCTAGCCTCTCAAACATCCACAATGGATCAAGGGGACTCCCACATCAAGGATCAAGCACAAGGTTGCAGCATTCCAAGTGGATTAAGCCTCGAGATCGCCAGTGTCACCAAATTAGGGTTTGGTCAACCAGGGCCTCCAAATGGAAATTTTCCTCTGGGCATGAGCCAATGTTTCAAATCATAACCTATGATGCTCCAATGGACATCATGAACCCAATCATCAAGTCAATTTTGCCTCACGGGATGCATTCATAAAAAAATCATGAATTAGGGTTTCATGAGCCAAGACCTCAAGACATGATTTGAGGGTCTCTAATACACCACATTGATCCATTTACAATAATGGATTGATCCAAGAAGCTTGATGCACAAGTTTCAAGTTCATCAGAACCACAATTAGGGTTTCGCGAGAAAAGTCAACTGTACCTTTGACTTTTACCAGGACATGCTCCCAAACCCTAGGACATGATTCAATACACCCTATAACACCTATGAAATCAATCCATCAAGTTTGATTTAGGTCAAGGACTTGATTTCATAGAGGATCGCACAGTTTGGAATTCATCTGAAAAAAGTCAATTGTGCACAAAAGTCAAACTTTGACTTTTTGATATTTTTCACAATTATGGTTTTTTAACCCTAAAATGATGTTAATGTGTGATTGGAATCATCATTCATCAAGAAAAATCAAGAAAAGTGGGATAACTTGTAAAAGGGGTAACCATAAAAACTTAGAAATTTTTCTAAGTTATGAAACAAAGTGGCAAGGGTACCAACTTTGGAGGATCATAACTCCTAAACCACAAGGCCATTTTTCCCCATTCAAAGTTGGATTTATAGCTCTCATGGCCCTCTACAAAAGCTTCAACTACACCTCACTCCAATTAATTGTGGATTCTGAGTTATGGTTGGGTCAAAATGACTAAAAACATGAAGGTACCACTTTTCCAACACTTAGACAAAATTCTGTCCAAGACAGATTTTTGTTGAAAACACCAAAACTTGTGAGATTTTTTCACATAGTTGCAAGCTGAATCAAGTCCAAAGGTAAACATCAATGTTGTTGCATATGTTGCTAAGAATTCAAAGAGCTTATCAGCATGAATTGATTCAACTTGAGCCAAGAGAAATCCATGCCCAAAGCCATGTTACTGCAGCTGTTTTGGAAAAATCAGTTTGCACTTTTGCTTGCTTTACACGATTTCTGATTCAAGACCAAGGATCTCTATGTCACACATCCAATCTGATCCTAATCCAACTGATCCAACTGTTAAAGCTAAGTTAAAAAGCTAAGGGGTCTTCCAACTTGAGATTAATGCATTTTGGCACATTATGCCTTGAATTCAAAGACATTTATGTGAAATAGGGCACTTTCAATAAAGCCACTCTACTCAGTCAAGTTCTCTGATTAAACAACAATTAAAACATCTGAAGAATATGAATTTGGTCAAGACATAGCCCTGCTCTTGGGAGGGGCTAGGCTGCCTTGCATGAGAAGAAATGCCACCAAGCCAAAGCCTTTGAATGTGATCTGATCCAGCAGCCATTCATTATTCCTCCAAGACAAGTATTGATCACCTATAAATAGACGTTCCAATTGATCATTCAAATCACACCAAAGCAATTTACAGCACTGCTTTCTCTCATTCTCTCTTAAGTACCAATTTTCTTTGTTTTTGAGCAACCACCATCGGGTTTTGAGTTGCAGCCTTAAGCAATCCATTCCAATTGCTCAAACACATCACATATGATGTATTTAAGGTGTCCAAACCCTTAAACACCAACTGTAACACCTCTAGCTCAAAATCACTCTTCAACCAAGCCATTATGCCTCAATTATGCAGCTAGAGTCCTCCAACTTGATCCAAAGGTTTTCAAAGTGTTACAAAGCTTGCAACACACTCCACAACATCCATTGAAGCTGTAGGGATCATCAAATCACATCTGGAACACAGTTTGTGCAGAGTTCCATTTCAGCTTGCATCAAGGTAAGCCTCAAAACTACATCTTCATGATCCATGCATATTTCCTCGCATGATATTTTTGTCAATTGCTTGCCATCATATGTTGAGTGTTTCCCCTCAGAAAATTTGATCATAGCCCTCACAACCATGTCTGCACAATTGCTTTTGCAAAATTAGGGTTCATACGGTTATGTTGATATAACTTGCTATACACTGAAAATAAATGAAATCAAATATTGCCATCGTGATCCATGTGAAAAAACGCATGAGTTTGGTATTTGAATCATGTCAAATGGTTGAGAAATGAGTGAGTTAGAGGGCTTCACGCATCTGAGCTTGAGGTTGAAGATGGCCATGGCGCCATGCTTGAGAAACCAACCAAGTTTGCCTTATATTTTTCCCTTGCCATGTTATTAATGAATTGGCATTGCGCCCCAGTGGTTGATCAGCTAGTTTGTGTGTATTGGCAAGCGAGAGGTCTGGGGTTCGAATCCCCCTCGCCCCATACCTCTTTTTTTATCACTTTTTCCTATTTTTCTTATTTTTCATATTATTTTATTAATGATTTGAAAAATTAACAACTCCCTCAATTTTAATTATTTTTTATTGGTTCTTTTTGCAAAAAATCACAAAAATGTTGAAATATTTTATTCCACAAAAAATTAGATTTATATTATTTATTTAATATAATTAGTATTTTTGTGAATAAATTCATTTTTATTGTTTTTTTAAACATTTTAAAATGAATATTCATCTTGAAAATCAAAACTAAATGAGTTTTAATTTATCTTGTGATAAAAACCTCATTTTTCAAACCCTCAAAAAAAATCAAAAGTGGTTTATTCAAACTTATTTGGTATTTTTATCATTTTTATTTGATTTTCTTTAAATATTTCCTTTTAAAAGAAAACAAATTTAGGGTTTCCTTGATTTTCACTCTAACAAATCATTTTTAAACACTCATGGGCCTCTAATAGAGTGTAAGACCCAAGCCTTTTTGTAAATAAACTCATTTTGGGCCTCACTTATTGTATAAGTCCCTCTGTGTATTTTCAAAACAACGGCACGATCGACCCCTTTTCATAAAAACTTTTGGGCCTCTCCTCGAGCTATAAGACCCATTCAAAACTCTTTGGGCCTCTAATAGAGTGTAAGACCCAATCCCCTTTTAACTAAAACAATTTTGGGCCTCAGATATTGTATAAGTCCCTCTGTGTTAAAAGAAAATCTCGGCGCGATCGCCAGTTGAAAAAACAATTTTGGGCCTACCCTCGTGTTATAAGCCCCATTATTTAAAAATCATTGGGCCTCTTGAGAGAGTGTAAGACCCATCCCTTTATACAGAAAATCTTTTTGGGCCTCAGTCACTTGTATAAGTCCTTGTACAATGTACAAAACAACAGTGCAATCACTGATAAAACTTTGGGCCTCTCCTTGAGCTGTAAGCCCCAACAATCTTTTCAAAGCACTTTCTCCTTTGATTTTGAATATAATATTGTTATCAAAGTTTTCTTTGTTGAACAACTAACCAAACAGCATGGAAGCTCTACAACCGAGTAAGTGTTTACCCGCTTTCTTTATCCGCTTTCATATATATAACTGTATTGTGGGGCTGCTCACTGTAAGTCTTCTTTCACAAACTTTTATATACTCGTCAAATATCCACAGTGTAATACTAGTATAGTTATTTAGAGTTTTCCCCGGCAACTACGTCTAGCACTAGGTAAAGCCCTGTTGGTCACTCTTAAATACAAACAAAACTAGATCCCCATAGGATTACCAGACACAGTCTTCCCTCCTCTTGGGGTTAAACAATATGGAGATGTGAAAGGCAGCATTCTCGGTGAATCCTTTCTCAGACTGTCACCCTTAGAAATTGTCAAAGAAACTCTACTCCCCAGAGATGATCTTTTCTCCGTGAATGGCATCTCTTGAGTTTCTTCAAAATTCTCGGACTTTCCTAGCTTGATCTATTCTCGGTGAATGGCTTGTCTTGAACTTCTCGGGGTTTGGGGACCCACAGGCTTCTTAAAAGCATCCCCGCCTCCTCTTGGGCGTTGTACAAGGACCCTTCGGCTTCTTAAAAGCTCTCATGCCTTCTCTTGGGCTTAGTACAAGGACCCAGAGACCTCTACAGGTATAGGAACAGAACCTAGTCATCAATTTGCTAGAGCTGTCTTTCTGAGTCAAGTGTCAGACCAGTTAATGGGTTGGCCTTCATCCCTTAACATACCAGCCTTCTCTTGGGCATCATACAAAGAGCATTCACTACCTGAGAATCGATTTCTCAAAATATCAGTAGACTCGGATAGTCTCAATACCCTTTGGATTTTCCATTTCCTTAAAGAACAGGAAATCTCCCTGATCCTCTGATCAATCTCAAAGTACAATATTACCCATATAAGAACTGATTTTCTCTTTACCCAACGTACTAGACCTATCACTCAACTAAAACAGTTACCAGCACACTAGCCTCCTCTTGGGCTTTGTACAATGATTCTCCCCGACGGAGCTAACTAATTTTAGACTCCATCTCGGGCTTCGTACGAGATAAAAATCACTCTCTTGTTGAGTATAAAAGACTCTCTTGTTAAGTCAAACACCTTCAGCCTCCATCTCGGGCTTCGTACGAGGTACAAAGACTCTCTTGTTGAGTCAAACACTTTCAGCCTCCATCTCGGGCTTCGTACGAGATACAAAAACACTCTCTTGTTAAGTATAAAAGACTCTCATGTTGAGTCAAAACCTTTGAGCCTCCGTCTTGGGCTTCGTACAAGACACATACAAAAGCACTCTCTTGTTGAGTCAACCCTTTTAGCCTCTCTCTCGGGCTTCGTACGAGACACATAAAAACACCTTCTTGTTGGGTCAATAGCCTCCTCTTAGGCTTTGTATAAGGAAACCCCGGTTGAGTCAATCATCCTTTTAGCATCAAAAGTTATGCCTCGTTCATAGTATACAAACATCAACAACTCCTTTTCACCCATCTAATTGTTGTAAGCGGTAAGCCTCTGGATTATTTACATCCACGCCACTGTCCCTCTTTTAGCATGAGAGATTCCTAGGGAAAGATGGCATTGCTCTAAACTGAGTTAAAGTCTTCTCCTTTAGGTTAAAAAACCCTATAAAGGAAATTATGGCATTGCTGGATTCACATATCCCAGTTAAAGTAATTCTCCTTTATAATCAGTCACCCAACAGTTGTGACAAACAGACCCCTCTTTAGAGATGACAAATTCTTTCTAAAGTCAAAACCCTTTAGCTTCACATCTTGGGCTTCGAACAAGATACAAATAGACCCTTCAGCTTCACGTCTTGGGCTTCGAACAAGACACCAAAACGACCTTTTTCCTCCCATAGAATAGGAGGAACTACGATCGCTCTGATTTCCCTGTTTCGTTAAACGGGAATACGTAGGCATAAGATTGAAAAATATTAGCGAGCACACTAATCAAAAACCCAAAATCCAGTATCTCCACCAAATCAACCTTGAAGCATCAAATCTAAACACGGTATCAAAAACCTCACCAATAGTCTAAACACCGTGTTCTCAAGCGAAATAACCGAAGATTGGGCCCCACTTCCACATAGCATCTGTAACCTAACAAACCACTGTTCAAACTCAGTATGCAAGAAGGGTTAATTAGAGACATCTATTTCCCTTCCTTCCTCAGCTTCAATAGGATAAAAAATGAATCGACCTGTAGTACCCCAGAGCGACAGTGCTTAAGAACCACGTCCAAAATCGCTCGCTACAAGCTTTTCTCAGACTATCACTATTAGAACTTGTCAAAGAAATTCAATTTCCCCAGAGAGGATTAATTCCCGGTGAAACTTCTCTTGAATTTCTTCAAACCCTAGAACTGTTCACTAAAGAAAAGATGATTCTCGGTGAAACTTTTCTTGAACTCTTCTTAAGTTTGGACCCACAGGCTTCCTAAAAGCATCCCCGCCTCCTCTTGGGCTTTGTACAAGGACCCTCCAGCTTCTTAGAAGTTCTCATGCCTTCTCTTGGGCTTAATACAAGGACCCGACGACCTCTTAAAGGTATAAGACAGAACTTAGTCAACCTTTGCTAGAGCAGTCTTTCTAGTGTCAAATCTCAGACCAATTGAGGGTTGATTCTCATCCCTTAAAACACCTGCTTCCTCTTGGGCATCGTACAAAGATAAAATCTTCCATACCAGTAGACTTGGACAGTCTAATACCCTCTCAGATCTCAAAGACATTCTCCAAACATAGGAGAAACCCTGGTCATTCTGGATCAATCTCCAACAGAGTTAAAACCCATGGGTTCTAAAACCCAATCTCTCTCCTAAAAATCCCTAGCCAGGGTCAGTTTATCATCAGTATAACACTATCCCAAATCAGAACCTCAAGGTCTCTGATACCTCAACTCTTCTGTAATCCTTAGCAATAATTGATTCCCCATTTGAACCTGCCTCGGGATTTCAATAATCCCCAGCAGAAGATAGCCTCCTCTTAGGCTTTGTATAATGATCTTTTATTTCCTCAGCATAGTCAGCCTCCTCTTGGGATTTGTGCAATGATTCTCCCTAGTGGAGCTAACCTTTTTAGACTCTCTTGTTGAGTCAATCACCTTTTCAGACTCTCTTGTTGAGTCAATCACCTTTTCAGACTCACTTGTTGAGTTAATCACATTTCAGCACTCTCTTGTTGAGTCAACCCTTTTAGCCTCAATCTTATGCTTTGTACAAGATAGATAAAACCATTCTCTTGTTGAGATAATCTTTTCCAGCCTCTTCTTAGGCTTGGTATAAAGATTTCCCCTAGCAGAAGTCAACCTCCTCTTAGGCTTTATATAATGATTTCTCCAACTTGTTCAGCCACAATCATGGGCTTTGTACAGGATAGATAAAAACACTCTCTTGTTGAGTAAAACCCTTTCCGGCCTCAATCTTGGGCTTTGTACAAGACACCATATCAATTTCCTAAGCAGAGTCAATCCTCTCCCTTTCAGCCTCAATCTTGGGCTTTGTACAAGACAGATAATACTCTCCAGCAGAGTCAAACTCATTTCAGCCTCAATCTTGGGCTTTGTACAAGACACCTATAATACCCTCAGCTGAGTCAGTAAAGTCTCACTTTAGCCTCAATCTTGGGCTTTCTACAAGACAGATAAAGATTTCTTTCCCACAGAGTCAGTCTTCTTTCCCGCCTCAATCTTGGGCTTTGTACAAGACACATGCAAACCCTCATCAACGGAGTCAAAATTCCTTTTAGCCTCAATCTTGGGCTTTGTACAAGACAGACAGAACATTTTCCCCAGAAAAGTCAAACTGTTAGCCTCCTCTTAGGCTTTGTATAATGATGTCCCCCAAAGAATGAATCTCTTTTAGCCTTAATCTTGGACGTTGTACAAGACAGATAAACACTCTCTTGTTGAGTCAGTCTTTTTCTAGCCTCCTCTTAGGCTTTGTATAAGGACTTCCCCAATGGAGTAAATCATCCTCTTAGCTTCAACCTTGGGCTTTGATCAAGGCACACAAAAATCAACATCCCCTCAGAGGAAATCAAAATCTCTCTATAGGAAGTCACTTCTCTGTTTATCACTTGTCAAAACAGAAACCAAAACAAAACCTAATCCCAGATAACTACTGTAAGTGGCACACTTGTTGATTCAAACATTCAAGTTGTTGTCCATCTTTTATCCTGGTAAATCCTCTCTTTCATCTAATTGCTGTAAGCGGCAAGCCTCTAGATTATTTACATCCATGCCACTGTCCCTCTCTTAGCATGAGAAATTCCTAAGGAAAAATGGCATTGCTCCACACTGAGTTAAAGTTTTCCCCTTCAGGATAACACCCCTATAAAGGAAATTATGGCATTTGCTGGATTCACATATCCCAGTTAAATTAGTTCTCCTTTATAAACAGTCACCCAACAGTTGTGATAAACAGACCAAATGTCTCCCTTTAGAGATGACAAATTCTCTCTCAGTCAAACCTTTTAGCTTCAATCTTGGGCTTTGAACAAGACACAAATACTCAACCTTTTAGCTTCAATCTTGGCCTTTGAACAAGACACCAAAATATCTTTTTTCCTCCCTTAGAATAGGAGGAACTACGATTGCTCTGATTTCCCTGTTTCGTTTAAACGGGAATACGTAGGCATAAGATTGCGAAATCTTAGCGAGCATACTAAACAAAAACTCTAGGTCCAGTACCTTCATACCAAACAAAAACTCTAGGTCCAGTACCTTTATACCAATCAAAACTTAGGTCCGGTACCTTACCAAAAACATCGGAAAAACCCGAACGTCAACAAAAACTCACTCTCTCCCTCATATTTCCCAAGAAACTTTCCCAACCCATTAACGGATAAACACCACCAAGTACAAAGCAGAACCTAAAGCTAACAACCTGTGGATAACCATATATAGGATGGGTAATTGGCAACTCCCCATTGTATAACCTGACCGCGAACTCCCCGAATCTCTTTAAGCTTTTGTTCAGTTAAACATTCGCGTACAAGGTTAGTTTTAGATAGCTTCCCTTTCCCTTCCAGCTTCATGGGATAAATAAGAAATCAGAAAGTAGCACCCCCCTCCTCTTCATTGAGGAGAAAACCCAATTCCCGCGATAAGGTGGTCGCGTCACCGACAAAAATCGTGCGCTACACTTGGATATACAAGAATCAACTAAAGTCATGCTCCATGATAAGGGCTTGTCATATCATTTTTGGGCCGAAGCTCTGAATATAGCTTGTTATATTCATAATAGGGTCACTCTGAGAGAGGGAACTTTAATCACTCTCTATGAGCTATGGAAAAGGCGAAAGCCTACAGTGAAACACTTTCATATTTTTGAAGCAAATGCCATGTCCTGATCAACAAAGATAAAAAGGGTAAGATGGATCCCAGAAGAGTTGAAGGGGTATTTCTGGGTTATTTTTCAAGAAGCATAGCTTTTAGAATATTTGACTCCAAAACTGAGATGACAATGGAATCTTTCAATGTGATATTTGATGATTCAGAACTAAGGATGGATGTTGAGGACAATGTTGGAACATCCTCTGTGTAGACAGATGAGGCAGGAAGGAAAGAAATCTGTAATTTCTCTAGCATTGTGTCAGATAACTCTCAAGATACTTCAGGTCTCTCGGGTAAAGGTCATTTAGATCAATTCAAGGATCTTACTACAAGACACTCTATAGAATAAAACATTACTAAGTTTGCAAAGAAAGTATCACACTCATCTAAGATAAATCCTACTGTCCAAGAGAAGAAAATATTGAATTGTTTCATTGGAATAAGGAATTGTGATATGGATTACTTCTACAACACAAAGGCCATGATGAAAGAATTGTGCAAGGTAGTAGGTGACATGACAACTAATCTGACTACCTTGGTTAACAAGAAGCAAACCTATGTGTCTTGGTGTACTACTAAAGTTGAGTATGATGGAATTAGAAGGGGTTGCCTTTAATCAGGTTGGATAAACAGGATAATGAAGAAAAATGATGACGAGGCTGATGTTCTGACATTATGGTGTAAGGATCTAAATGTTGTCAGATATTTCATCCAATCAGTCTGGAACAAGAATCCTAACAGGTATAATCAGATGATCAGGAATCTTGATGAAGGAAATATAAAAGGTGTTATTTTAAAGTGTGTGGACACTGAGGATTAGATGATTATTTTGTTTAAAGTCCTTTATAGAAATGTTGTTAATAACATAACCTGTGAAGTGAGAATTGACACTGTTGAGGAGTTGTAGCAATTACAGAAATGGAAGAATGCAACACATATTGCATATTTCCTCTATCCTCTGATGCTTGGGAGGTCTGAGCAAGTGAAAGTTGTTAGCAGATGGATTAAGAGACCGTTGCAACATAGAAGAACTGTTTTGAAGAAGACATGTGACAGCTTCAAGGAGTGCAGAAGGATCTTTGATAGAGGCAAGAGTTGGAGGATCATCTAAGGTTCTGATTTAAGATAGTGTTGACCCTGGTCGGGGAACTCTCATGAGAGAGGCTGGGTTTCTGCTGGAGATCGATCCAGGATGCCCGAGGTTTTTTCCTATAGTTGTAAGGAACTTGAGAATGTCTTTGAGACTCAAGGGAATCAGACTGTCCAAGCCTACTGGTCTGGAAGAGTTTTATCTTGTGTATGATGCCTCCAAGAGGAGGCAAGGGCATTAAGGGATGAAAATCAACCCTAAAGTGGCCTGAGGTCTGACACTGGAAAGACGGCTCTAGCAAAGGATGACTAAGTTCTGTCTTATACCTTTAAGAGGTCGTCAGTGTAACACCCCAATTCTCATCGCGAATAAATAATACATAATTAAATCAGAGTAAGTAAAAATTTATTTTTCCGACAGAAACAAGGATGCCACATCAATAGAAAGAAAACACAACCCCTGCTCATAAATTTTGATACATAACACAAAATGGAATAACCTCAAAGGGAAACTTTTTCCATACAAAAGGAAAGTTCAATTATGGAATAAAGTGGAAAGATCCATAACTGCCTTGTTTTACAAAATAAATCATTTTGTAACATCAATATATTCATACAAAGTTAATACAAAATATATCCAACAAATGTATACATATATAACAATAGCGCTCCCCGATTCCTGTGTTACGTATCAGAGCAGACAGACCGACAAAAGGATGGAGAACTAATCTTCACAAAAGCCTCCAAGACACAGATCTGTAATTGCCTCATAGAGCAACAAACCACAGCAGAAGGGTGAGAAATAACAACTAAATCAAGATTGCATAATAATACGCAAACACATACAAATTCACATGCATAATTATTCTCACCACAAGCATCACATACTAATACATATAGCGTGCCACAGATACATAACATATTTCTGATAATCCAACATCATAGCATATATCAATTACACCAACATAATCACATATTCACACATAAGGCACACCAAAGTCATAACATATGGAAACACCCCACCACATCACATAGCATATGTCTACGCATAAAACATATTATCCACAACCAATGCATTTATCACATATGCACATCAAATCACCAATGCATATCAAAAGCTCAACACATACTCAATCAATTCATGATTTTCCACACATAATCAATCCATTCATGATTTATGCAAATGCAGAGAGACCGACACAACGACTCTATGCAAATGCGGTACCATCCATCCATTATCTCATCATTAGTTCACTCAGGAACTATTAGAATCATCGCTTGTTACTTAGTGTAACTCCACGTCGGGCAAACGATGTTCCCCGTCACTTTAGGTCCTCTTTGTATAAGGCACACGACGTTTATGGATCGCTTTAGGTCCTCTTTGTATAAGGCACACGATCCGATCGCTTTAGGTCCTCTTTGTATAAGGCACACGATCGTCTATAATCATCGCTTTAGGTCCTCTTTGTATAAGGCACACGATGTTATAGCGGATTCCCTCTGGAACCGTTTCGTCGCTCACACCCACTAGGGCACACGACATCACAAGATGCATATCATGATGCTTGGCATACAATGACTCATGACAATCAAATGCATCTTCACAAATCAACAATATGGATTATCTCATCATCATTAGTCATGCATTGGAAATCAATTCAAACAATGCATTTCATCATAATCCACAAACCACAACAATTAGCATTTTAGCATATACACTCATATCAATTCACATCAAGAATTACTCACCATCACCACAACAATCCTACAATCATACAATGATACTCACAACACTAGGATTCACGCCACGAAGGCTACCCACAACAACATTCATAATAACATACATTTGTAATTCAATTCAACAAAGTATTTTTCCATTAGGCCACAAGCAACCACGACAAATTATCACATGCTTCAACATCATATCAACCACATAAAAGCTCCACGTTATACAACAATAGCACAACACACGGTAAAACACCTACCGCACGCATTTAACGCGATAAAAACCCGACAACCCAACACTTTTGCAAAACCACGACTTAAATAAATCATCTACTGACCTCCAAACCATTTTTAATAGAAAGAATATTTTATTAGCTTTCCAACGCTTCGAACGGCGACCAAAACGGACTTACGGTTTGAAAGTTATGAAGAAAACAAAATAGAAAAATCGGCCACTTCGCTCCAGTATTCGCTAGGCGAACCATAGCGAACTAAGGTAGTGGAAAACCAACATAAAGTTCGCTAGGCGAACATTCGCCCGTTCCTTCGCTGGGGTTCGCTAGGCGAACCCGCGAAACTCAGAATTCGCAGCAGCGTCAATATAGGTCATTTGGGGCCAAAATACATCATATCTTCCATCCAAACACTTCCAAATTAAAATATATCAACCAAAACATGTTCCAACATAATCGACAAGTATTCTACGCAGTTTATGTCGAAATTCATCCGTGAAAACATCGATTTCTATCAATTTATCAATGAGAAAAAGTTGTGAAACAACCAAAACAATTACAACAAACAACACATATACATACACAAGCAAGATATAATCGAAACTTCTCACCCTTACCCGATTAATCGCGATTGAAACAGAGGTTTCCTCGATTTTCCTCTTTCTCCTCTTCTCTCTTTCTTTCTTCTCCTTTTCTTTCTCTTCTTTTCCTTTCCCTTTCTTTTCTCTCTTTTTCTCTCCACTTTCTATATATTAAAAATATCTAATTTTTCTAAAATATCTAACCTCTCAAAATGACCATTTTACCCCTCAGCTCAAATATTTCGCAAACGCTCTCAAAATGCGATAAAATATAATAACGATGAAAAATAATATATTGTCAAATAAAATTCAAGAATAAAATAATATAAAAACGAAAATAATTAAATCGACTCGATTAAATAAATAAGACAAAACGGGGTGTTACAATTCTCCCCCACTTAGACATTTTCGTCCTCGAAAATATAACTGATACGAACAACTTCCGGATATACGACTCTCGTATCCGACTAACCAACCAACATGCCAACCAAAGGCACACCACGAATAACACAAACTGACAAACCACCTTGCTAACAGCAACTACAACAACGACACGACAACGACGACAACTACAACGACAATATGCAAAGCCCATACAATGCACTTGACGACTAACTCACGACTCGAAGAATACCCAAGCTACAAACACACACAGGAATTAGCTACTCGCACTCGGACCATCACGATGGAAACGAGGCAACAACACAAACAAGAACATAAAGTCCCACGACACAACATCGTTTCAACAACCTCTACATAACCATAATACCAACAGCCTTGTCACACAACATCATTAAAACAATGCTACGATTCACCAATCGAACATATAACCAAAACATCCATCTACATAGTAGCCCATGAATAATATTTAAACCTTTCGGCTAACACTTCCATTCTGAAGTGTCCAATGGTCTCATCATTCCAACATGTTTCGAATGTTCAACCTATGAACTCTTACAAGTCCCACACGCAAATACAAAATGTGCCACATCACGCTTCCGTTGCGCAATCTAATTACTCGAAACCATCAAGTCTACCAATCTCACGTCCAAAGTCTAACTCTTTCTCACCTCTGCCAAAAGTCACTGTTCACTTTAATATTCCCAACCTCACACTCTCCTCTGTTATCTCACACACCAAACACAAGTCTCTGAACTGCTCAAATAATTTTAATTCTCTGACCATCAAAACAACCATATGCAAGACTATCGACTTAACTCTTCAGGCACAACATTCACTTTACCAATAGGATAATTCGAGCCAAGGTCATAACTAATCAGGAGTTCCAACAATCTGACCGTGCCTTAATCCTGCCATGTTCGCTAGGCGAACCCCTACCAAGCGTTTGTTTCCGCCTTCGCTAGGCGAACGTCGTTGGCGAACATTCGCTGACCTTCGCTACCGGGTTCGCTAGGCGAACCATGGAAAACTCAGAATCCCAGCAGCGTTGTTACTCATCCAAAACCATCATTCTCTCCATCCAAACACCTTGAACCCAAAACCCTCAAAATAATACCTCCAGATTCTCAACACAAAAGTAACCGCAACCATCTTGAAATCATGAATCCTCAATTGTCGTAAAGCATAAGAAATGACTTTACCCTCTTGCATTAACACACTGCCTAAACTCATCAAAGACGCATCCCAATACCTCACAAACGGTTTATTAGGATCACACAGAATCAAAACTGGAGCTGTACAAAACTTCTACTTCAGCTCACCAAAACTTACTCACAATGAACATCCAAACAAACGACTCACCCCTTGCAAGTCAACTGAGATAACAGAAGTACGAACTTAGCAAAGTCTTCCATAGCCTGCAGTAACAACCAACTGAGCTCAAAAGTTTCTAATCTCCTTAACCAACTTCGGAGCCTCTCATTGTAGAACTGCATCTACTTCCGATGGATCCATAACCATACTCTCATCTGAAATAACATATCCAAGAAAACTAACCTTTTTCAACCCAAATTCTCACTTGAATAACTTAGCATAAAACTTCGTCTCTTTTCAATAATTGTAATTCCATTCTCAAACACTCTACTTGTTCTTCCTCTGAGTTTATAACAGATCTGAATATCCTCAATCAAAGTCATTACGAACTTATCCAAATAAATATGGAAGATACGATTCCTCTACTCCACAACATTACAGACGCATTACTAACACCAAATAACATCACTGTACGTTGTAATGCCCAACCAAATTCCAAAAGATACAAATTCTTAAAGCTTTTGCAAAACTTTTCACTGGGTAACTAGTTACTCACATACAAGCTTAACCGAGTAAATAACAGCCTATCCCGATGATAACAAACATAACCAGTCACATTAAATCGATTAAAGCCTTAACTCACACAATTCACCACTCTTATCAAACATACCAAACAATTGTAATTTCACTCAAACTCAACCAAACCATTTCAGTCATCTATTCATGAAAGTAGACACTTGTTCTCAATCGTTACCTTATTCAACTGTCAATAATCCATACACAATTTCTTCGCTTAACAGTCCAAATTCCATAAATCCCAACATGTAGCAACCACCAACCAAAAAGAACTCTCAAATATTACATCAACACCTAAGGGTTTTCTCAAAATTTCCATTAATGCCCTAAAACTTTAAAAGCTCCAAAACTCACCAAAACTCTAAGTTTTACTTTCCATAGTCTCAATTCCATCATACACATCATGCTTGTTATTCCGTTCAATCATCCATCCTTTTTGTTACTAACACAGCTGGAGCTCTCTAAGATGACACACTTGGTCTCACAAATCCCTTTTCTAGTAAATATTCCAACCGCTCTTTCAATCTGAGTTTCACTTCCTAAAAGTTCTTCTACTTACTTAGCAGATCCGAACCTCAAATCTTCCCCTTCGTCAAATTTGAGTTCACACTCTACTCTCTGAGAACAAACATTAACGATGCCCAATCGTTCTCTCTCAATGACTTCCCAACTGGACCAACATACCAAAACCTCTAATCCGTCTCATCTTCCGATATTAGAATCTTCATCGACTCAACAAAACAATCCGTAATCATTTCCTTAATTCCAAACAATTCATTGCACACACTATCAAAGCCGGAAAGACACGTCTATTCCATCCAACATAATTTTGTCTACTATCAACAAGAGATTAAGGGTGATCAGTTCCTCAATTTGTCAATAGATAGCCGACAATCATGATGGGGCATAAACCGTCTTTACCAATCTATAATAGCATTCCTTGCATCTTGTGCACAAAACTACCTAAGACACAAATCCTTAGTTGACGTAAACCTTACCTCCGCATTCCCCCCGGAACCGGGAACCACACTGTCCAAACAACACTTACAATCTTGCAACCAACGGCACACTGAGTCAATGCTCCACACCTGAAGCAACTTGGAGAAGCACCAGCTTCTCCCCCACTTTTCTCATTCTAAATCCTGCAGACAAAGGATTAGAAGAACCAGAAAGTACTGACAGTGTTTCACACACATATCACATACTAAGGGACAAACAACATCGACAGTATTCAACTGTCACACCAACTGACTCAACTACTTGGCCGGACGGACCGACCGGCTCTGATACCACTAATGTAACACCCCAATTCCCATCGCGAATAAATAATACATAATTAAATCAGAGTAAGTAAAAAATTATTTTTCCGAAAGAAACAAGGATGCCACATCAATAGAAAGAAAGCATAACCCCTGCTCATAAATTTTGATACATAACACAAAATGGAATAACCTCAAAGGGAAACTTTTTCCATACAAAAGGAAAGTTCAATTATGGAATAAAGCGGAAAGATCCATAACTGCCTTGTTTTACAAAATAAATCGTTTTGTAACATCAATATATTCATACAAAGTTAATACAAAAATATATCCAATAAATGTATACATATATCACAATAACGCTCCCCGGCTCCCGTGTTACGTATCAGAGCAGACAGACCGACAAAAGGATGGAGAACTAATCTTCACAAAAGCCTCCAAGACACAGATCTGCAATTGCCTCATAGAGCAACAAACCACGGCAGAAGGGTGAGAAATAACAACTAAATCAAGATTGCATAATAATACGCAAACACATACAAATTCACATGCATAATTATTCTCACCACATGCATCACATACTAATACATATAGCGCCACAGATACATAACATATTTCTGATAATCCAACATCATAGCATATATCAATTACACCAACATAATCACATATTCACACATAAGGCACACCAAAGTCATAACATATGGAAACACCCCACCACATCACATAGCATATGTCTACGCATAAAACATATTATCCACAGCCAATGCATTTATCACATATGCACATCAAATCACCAATGCATATCAAAAGCTCAACACATACTCAATCAATTCATGATTTTCCACACATAATCAATCCATTCATGATTTATGCAAATGCAGAGAGACCGACACAAAGACTCTATGCAAATGCGGTACCATCCATCCATTATCTCATCATTAGTTCACTCAGGAACTATTGGAATCATCGCTTGTTACGTAGTGTAACTCCCCGTCGGGCAAACGATGTTCCCCGTCGCTTTAGGTCCTCTTTGTATAAGGCACACGACGTTTATGGATTGCTTTAGGTCCTCTTTGTATAAGGCACACGATCCGATCACTTTAGGTCCTCTTTGTATAAGGCACACGATCGTCTATAATCATCGCTTTAGGTCCTCTTTGTATAAGGCACACGATGTTATAGTGGATTCCCTCTGGAACCGTTTCGTCGCTCACACCCACTAGGGCACACGACATCACAAGATGCATATCATGATGCTTGGCATACAATGACTCATGACAATCAAATGCATCTTCACAAATCAACAATATGGATTATCTCATCATCATTAGTCATGCATTGGAAATCAATTCAAACAATGAATTTCATCATAATCCACAAACCACAACAATTAGCATTTTAGCATATACACTCATATCAATTCACATCAAGAATTACTCACCATCACCACAACAATCCTACAATCATACAATGATACTCACAACACTAGGATTCACGCCACGAAGGCTACCCACAACAACATTCATAATAACATAAATTTGTAATTCAATTCAACAAAGTATTTTACCATTAGGCCACAAACAACCACGACAAATTATCACATGCTTCAACATCATATCAACCACATAAAAGCTCCACGTTATACAACAATAGCACAACACACAGTAAAACACCAACCGCACGCATTTAACGCGATAAAAACAAGACAACCCAACACTTTTGCAAAACCACAACTTAAATAAATCATCTACTGACCTTCAAACCATTTTTAATAGAAAGAAAATTTTATTAGCTTTCCAATGCTTCGAACGGTAACCAAAACGGACTTACGGTTTGAAAGTTATGAAGAAAACAAAATAGAAAAATCTGCCACTTCGCTCCAGTATTCGCTAGGCGAACCCTAGCAAACCAAGGCAGTGGAAAACCAACATAAAGTTTGCTAGGCGAACCTCTAGGCGAACATTCTCCCGTTCCTTCGCTGGGGTTCGCTAGGCGAACCTGCAAAACCCAGAATTCGGAACAGCGTCAATATAGGTCATTTAGGGCCAAAATACATCATTTCTTCCACCCAAACACTTCCAAATCACAATATATCAACCAAAACATGTTCCAACATAATCGACAAGTATTCTACGCAGTTTATGTCGAAATTCATCCGTGAAAACATCGATTTCTATCAATTTATCAATGAGAAAAAGTTGTGAAACAACCAAAACAATTACAACAAACAACACATATACATACACAAGCAAGATATAATCGAAACTTCTCACCCTTACCCGATTAATCGCGATTGAAACGGAGGTTTCCTCGATTTTCCTCTTTCTCCTCTTCTCTCTTTCTTTCTTCTCCTTTTCTTTCTCTTCTTTTCCTTTCCCTTTCTTTTCTCTCTTTTTCTCTCCACTTTCTATTTATTAAAAATATCTAATTTTTCTAAAATATCTAACCTCTCAAAATGACCATTTTACCCCTCAACTTAAATATCTCGTAAACGCTCTTAAAATGCGATAAAACATAATAACGATGAAAAATAATATATTGTCAAATAAAAGTCAAGAATAAAATAATATAAAAACGAAAATAATTAAATCGACTCGATTAAATAAATAAGACAAAACGGGGCGTTACAGTCAGGGTCCTTGTATTAAGCCCAAGATAAGGCATGAGAACTTATAAGAAGTCGAAGGGTCCTTGTACAAAGCCCAAGAGGAGGCGGGGATGCTTTTAGGAAGCCCGTGGGTCCCCAACCAAGAAAAGTTCAAGAAATGCTATTCACAGAGAATAGATCACTTAGTGAAAGTTCTGAGGTTTGAAAAAACTCAAGAGATGCTATTCACAGAGAATAGATCAACTCCGAGGAGTAGAATTTCTTTGACAATTTCTAGGGGTGACAGTCTGAGAAAAGGTTCACCGAGAATACTGCCTTTCTCTTAGTTCCATATTGTTTAACCCCAAGAGAAGGGAAGACTGTATCTGGAAATCCTATGGAGATCTAGTTTTGTTTGTATTTAGGAGTGACCAACATGGCTTTACCTAGTTCTAGACCTAGTTACCGGGGAAAACTCTTAATAACTATACTAGTATATATACAGTTGATATATGACAAGTATTTAAAGGAGGTATGAAAGAAGACTAACCATGCGCAACTTCCCACAATACAGTTATATATATATTTGATGTGTATTTAAAAGAAATGAAAGAAGACTAACCGTGCGCAGCTTCCCACAATACAATTATATATATTAAAGCGAGTAAATGAAAGCTGTTAAAAGTTACAAGTGAGCGAGCTTCCATGTTGTATTGTTAGTTTTTCAGAGAAATTAAAGAAAGTTTTGACGACAACTATATATTTGAACCTAAATCAAAAGTGAGGTTGTTTGTGAAAAAATTGTTGGGGCTTACACTCAAGGAGAGGCCCAAGGTTTGAACAATGATTGTACTGTTGTTTTGAATATCGTATCGGGACTTATACAACGACTGAGGCCCAAAAAGTTTCTTGTACAAAGGGATGAGTCTTATAACTCAAAGAGAAGCCCAAAGGTTATTTAAATAAAAGAAATGGGACTTACAACACGAGGGTAGGCCCAGTTGAAAATAGTTTGAAAACGACGATCTCGTCGGAGTTTCTGAAACTGTATCGGGACTTATACAATACACTGAGGCCCAAAAATGGTTTTGGTTAAAAGGGGATTGGGTCTTATACTCTATTAGAGGCCCATGAGTAATTTTAAGAAAAAGAACGGGGCTTACAACTCAGGGAGAGGCCCAGATGGTTTTATTTTAAACTCGCGATCGCACCGAGAGTTTTGAAAACACCATGGGTCTTATACAATGACTGAGGCCCAAACTATTTTGATTTCAAAGAGGGATTGGGTCTTACACTCTATTAGAGGCCCAAAAAGTTTAAAAATGAATAAAGATGAGTCTTATAACTCAAGGAGAAGCCCAGGGAGTCTGTTAAATATGCGACGATCGCGCCGAGCTTTTGAAAATATACAGAGGGGCTTATACAATATGTGAGGCCCAAAATTGTTTATTTACAAAGGGGTTGGGACTTACACTCTATTAGAGGCCCAAAGAGTTTTGAAAGAAAAAGAAATGGGACTTACAACACAAGGGTAGGCCCAGATGAAATTTGTTTGAAAACGGCAATCGCGCCACGATTTTAGAAAACACAGTGGGACTTATACAATGACTGAGGCCCAAAAAGGTTTTATTCTACAAGGGATGGGTCTTACACTCTATTAGAGGCCCATAGAGTTTGAAAAAGATTGATAAGAGAGGTTTTACTGTGAATAGCTCCTCTCTCTGTATCAGTGCATTGTGTATTTACAGGAAATACTTGTTTGCAAGTTTAATTGTTTTTAACAGATGTGAATAAATGCATGACATACAAACAAAGCATTTAAATTCGAGTTTACCAAACACCGGTGAATTTTTCTACGCAAGCAGAGAAGCGTCTGAGGAAGCTTTAAGCATCCAATGAGAATCGAGGCATCAGTTAAGAATTCTTGTGTCAAATGGAAAAAACCAAACAAGTAGAGGAAGCCCGAAATCGCATAAAAAAAGCCTTTGATCTCATCAAGTGGTTAGATTTGACTCAACGTTACGAAGTAAATCGAAAAAAATAAATATTTAATTACAAACATAAATTATTGAAAGGAATTCTAAACCACGAAAAATCAAATAATCAAATAATAATCAATTAAACAATTAGATGACTAATTAAGTTAAAATATATTTATAAAACTAATTGATCAACATTAATTAAAATAATTAACATAATTAAAGATAATTATCAAAGTTAATTATATACAAAAAAAAATTAAGTTGATGATGGGCTTAGATTAATTAAAAACAAGACCCAAAGGATTATTGTTTCTCTTTTTTTTTTCTTTATATAATAAACAATAATAATAGGTAAAAAAATAACCTCTTACCTGTACGTGCTTCACCTTCACACGACCCCTTTTTTTCTCTAAAACTTCCTTTCCTCTTCTTCGACGAAAAAATGTTTCTGGGTTCTTCAATCGGGTGTCTCCCTTAAAGCGATCGTCTCCCTCCATCATGACGAGTTCTCCGTTGATGCTTTCGCGGCGGCGCTTCTTTTCTGGCGCGGTTTATAGTGGCGATTTAGGGTTTTGTGGTGTGCTTCGAATCCCTCTGTCAACTCCGTTTCCGGCGCGGTGGTGGTTTGGTTCAGGTTTGTATTTGTTTGTTCTTCCTCTTCCTTTGATTTCTGTTTAATTTCAAACCAGTATAGAGAAAAAAATGAAATTGTTAGGGTTAATACAGGAACAAAGAGGGATGAATTCGTTATTTGAAATGTAATTGAAATTGAATTGATATTGATGGAATTGCAGGTCTGCTGCTGATGGATTTGCGAATTATGGCTGAATCTGTGACAGTTGCGGCATCGTCGGCGTGTCAACAAGTCTCAGCTTTGAAGAATTTAGAATCACACGTTAGTCCTCTTTCTTTTTTTTTTGTTGCTAGAAATTGAATTGAGAAGAATTTGCTGTGAATTCTGCAATTCTGTCCTGAAACTTGAGGTTGTTGTGTTGATTGTTCCTGTAAAAATTTGCAGAAAGTGAGTTGTAAGAAAAATTGAAACTTGTAAGTTCTGTAAAAACTGAATCAAAATTTTGTTTTGAAAACAATAAGAATTGAGGAAATTGGAATAAATTTGTGATATTTATGTTGTTCTGCTGAAATTATTAACAAGTGAATTGTTGTTTCTTCAAAGTTCCTGCTGAAATTGATTATTGTGGATTTTTTCTTCCTGTGTCTGCAATTTGACTCTGATTTTATTGAATTTGCAGGTGTGAAAATTGAAGCTGCAGTAGCAGTGTTGTAGCTGTTATGGTTTTTCTGCAAAAAAAGAAAAGAGAGAAAGAGGAACACAGGGGGGCTACGGTATTGCTGTTGTGTTTGAAATTGTTGCAGCAATGGTTGCTTTTAGTAAACTACACATACTTGTTAGACAAATACAACAACAGGGTATATATACAAAGGGATGAAACTATCATATATAAACAGAAATTGTATTTATGTAATGTGTTAGTGAAACTTGTGAAAAAAAAAGCAGTGAGATTGAATGGGAGGTGGAAGGGCGCTGCACCCCTCTCCTTGTGTATGTATGTTCACATAATTTTCTCTTTTTTCTAAGTTACTAAACAAATAGAAAGAAAATTGGAGAGAAAGAGAAAAGAGTAACAAGCTAAGACTTGTTTTGTGTATCTTGTGAATGAAACTTGAAGCTATATTTATAGATAAATGCGACTTGTGCATGAAGATAGTAAAAATGATTTAAAATGATAACATTCAAAGTTTGATCCAAAGTTTTCAAAATTGTGCCTTAAGTTTCAAGAGTCTTTGGTTAAAGTTTTTTCAAAGTTTGTTATGATTTAATGTATGTAAAACAAATCATGAAAAACAAAAATTAGTAAAAACAAAACTCATTAGAAACAAAAATCATAAAAAAACAAAAATCAAATATATGGAATTATATTTTTATTTCTAAAAAATTTGAATATATATAAATATATATACATATATTTACACAAAATATACATATATGGAATTTTATTTTCATTTTCATTTTATATAGGCAAAAAATAAAACAAAAATGAAAGATTGATTAAATCGTGCGAAAGATAGATGACTAATGGGCATTGGCAAGTTTAATTAAAAAACACGTCCGTTCACCGATTTTTCGCATAATTATCCAAAAAAGACGGAGATTTCAACGTACATATTCTGACTGAAAATTCAAACGATATGCACGACAAAAACAGATGATATGATATGCAGATGACACAAAGTGAAAACACAATCAGGTTTTGACAATTGGTGGTCAAAATTTGGGGTATGACAGATGCCCCTATTTAATCTTCTTGGACCCGAAGGTGTGAATGACGAAGGTATTCGGGAATTCGAGGTGCAAGAGGATTAAATATCGGAATACCCGAAATTTTGATGGTGGTTATGAATGGCAGCTTGATCATCCGTCTTCTTTTGCTAAGCAATGATACTTAGAAAAGGTAAAAACTTCCCCTCGATCTTGGTCTTCAGCCAAGGAACTGGTCTCAGTTTCTGATATAAACTTCCCCTCGATCCTGGTTTCCTACCAAGGAACTGGTCTCAGTTTCTGATGTAAACTTCCCCTCGATCCTGGTTTCCTACCAAGGAACTGGTCTCAATTTCTGATATAAACTTCCCCTCGATCCTGGTTTCCTACCAAGGAACTGGTCTTAGTTTCTGATGTAAACTTCCCCTCGATCCTGGTTTCCTACCAAGGAACTGGTCTAAGTTTCTTTTGTCAATAAACTTTCTTGACAAGGGACGCTATTTGTAGCGGTTTTCCTCAAACTTCTCGCCGAATTTTCCTGGGGAGATGCCATTTGATGGGAAAAAGTTCTGATGTCAGACTGGCTGGGGAACCCATTCGTCTGAGATGTAGAGGTGTACAAGCTTCTCTGTCGGAGACGCCATTTGTTGACTCTACTGGGAGAAACGAGTCTCTTGAAAGACTATTTTCTGCTTGGGGGTATGACATCATACTTTTCCTCGAGATCTTCTCGAAGAAATGCCATGTGATGTAATCCAGTTTGGAGGTGCTGATGACCCTTTTGTCAGCGAATTTTCCAGAGAAAAAACTGTGTATTGCCGAAGCTTTGATTAAGAGGCTTTCTCTGGGGATTTTCCTTAATCCGAGAAAGTGAAGATATCATCTTCAATGGCGAAGAGTGACGTTCGTCGAAAGTTCTCTTGCTTTTCAGATGTTCAAGTTATCAAAGTGGTCAAGGATCGGCTCCATCCCAGAAATAACTGGAAGAGAGATTGTTCAGACGCAACAATTCCTAATGAGGAAAGAACTGACGACTCGATTGAGAGGACTTTTATCACTAGGGGATAAGACCGACTAGCGTGATAGTGATGCAATATAAACATGTATGAATCAATAATGCAAGATGTATGTATGTATATGCTGATGAAACTGACACGACATACATATTAATAGATGAACACGATTGGATACTCAGCCATCGCGGGGAATGAAAAGTATCACTGGTCCAAAAGTAGCAATTATGCCTTGCTTAGGAGAGATAGTCCCGGTGGGGAAAACCGTTGGTCGGGCTTAGGAGTTAAGAACTCGGACGGGGATGTCGGACGAAATATTCGCATCTAACACAGCTGATCCTTCATTCAGGTGTACTAATTTAGAAGGAGTACTTTGATTCTGTACTTTGAAGCTCAATTACTTTGGAGAAGCGATCGATGTTCTTTCGATGTTCAACAGTCAAAAATAAATTACCATCTTTATTTAAAAGCAGAAAAAAGTTTGACAAGTAAATTCATTTTTGTTTTATTTCAAGAATCGTTGATCATGTTAAAATGTCGTTCTGTAAAGCTAAAACAAATAAGAATTGCAAACAAAAGCACTATGGCTCAAATTTTATTGATAGGATGGAAATCAGCCAAACGCGTGATTCCATAGAGTATTTACAAAGTTAGAAAATCGTAATTTAAGGGAAAAGGGTTGCATTGAAACATAACGACCGCTATCCTTCTACCAACTTTGAATTCTGGATATCCTGAGCTTCCGTCGAAGATGACCTTGGCTGGAGTTTCTTCTGATGGATGGCATTACTGCTGCTGGGGGATTTTCCCCTTTGTTGGACGTAGTTACTCGCCATGAATCCCTAACTTTTGCCTGGATTGTACTTTGAGATTTCCAATCCACCGGGATGATTTTTTATTATGTCTCTAACTTTTTCCTGGACCGCCATTTTGGGTTTTCAATCCACCGAGACGGTTTTTTTTATTTAGGCGAAGTATTTCTTGACTACATTAACATTTGTGGGGTAGGCAAATTCCTCTACATCCATGGTTGCGAGTCTCAAGGCGCCTCCTGAGAAAGCTTTCTTGGCCACATAGGGGCCGTCATAATTCGGAGTCCATTTGCCCCGGGAATCAGTGAGAAAAGATTGTATCTTCTTGAGCACAAGGTCTCCTTTTCTGAAGACGCGAGGTCAGACTTTTTTGTCAAACGCTCTCTTCATTCTTGCTGATACAACTGACTGTGGTATAGTACCGTTATTCACTTTTCTTCGATCAGATTCAGTTCATCGTGTCGACTTTGACACCATTCAGCCTCTGTTAGCTTAGCTTCCATCAATACCCGGATTGATGGGATCTCTACTTCTATGGGGAGCACTGCTTGCATGCCATATACTATAGAGAAAGGGGTTGCCCCTGTTGAAGTGCGGACAGATGTGCGATAACCGTGAAGAGCAAAGGGTAGCATCTCGTGCCAGTCTCTGTAGGTTACAACCATCTTTTGAACGATCTTCTTGATGTTCTTGTTAACAGCTTCTACCGCTCCGTTCATCTTGGGTCGGTAGGGAGATGAGTTATGGTGTTCGATCTTGAACTCAACGCACAACTCTGTCATCATCTTGTCGTTCAAGTTGGATCCATTATCCGTAATGATCTGGCACGGAACACCATAACGACAGATGATATTATTTTTGATAAAACGGACCACCACTTGTCGGGTTACATTAGTGTATGACGCTGCTTCGACCCACTTGGTGAAGTAATCAATGGCCACCAGCATGAACCAGTGTCCGTTCGAAGCTTTGGGCTCAATAATGCCAATCATGTCGATTCCCCATATGGAAAAAGGCCATGGGGAAGAGAGAACTTTGAGATGTGTTGGCAGTACATGTATTTTTCCTGAGTATTTCTGACACTTGTGACATCTCCTCATGTACTTGTACCAGTCGAATTCCATTGTCAACCAATAGTACCCTGCTCTCAGAATTTTCCTCGCCATTGTGTGTCTGTTGGCAAGAGTGCCAAAGAATCCTTCAGGAATTTCTTTCATCAGCATGTTTGCTTCTGGTTTGTCTACGCATCGGAGCAAGACCATGTCAAAGTTTCTCTTATAAAATGTATCACCGCTCAGAAAGAAATTGCATGCTAGCCTTCTGAGGGTTCTCCTGTCCTTTCTGGATGCCCCGGGTGGGTACTCTTGTTTTTGAAGGAATCATTTGATATCGTGATACCAAGGTTTATCGTTTATGACTGCTTCGATTGTGAAGATGTAGGCGGGCCTTTCTAGGCGCATTATGTTAAACTTAGGTATGTCATTCCATTGACCTACACTAATCATGGAAGAGAGAGTGGCTAATGCATCAGCCATGTGATTCTCCTCACGAGGGATGTGATGAAACTCGATTCTGTTGAAGAATGGTAACAACCTTCTCGCGTAGTCTTTGTAAGGAATCAATCCTGATTGGTATGTGTTCTAATCTCCTTTGATCTAATTGATAACTAGGGATGAGTCACCATATACATCCAAGTTTTTTACCCTTAAGTCGATTGCTTCTTCGAGACCCATGATATAAGCTTCGTATTCGGCCTCGTTGTTTGTACACTTGAACATTAGTCTGGCAGTGAAAGGAATGTGGGTACCCTAAGGTGTTATGATGATTTCCCCAATTCCGTTTCCATAATGATTGATAGCTCCATCAAAGATTAGTCCCCACTGGGAACCTGGTTTTGGCCCTTCACTGGGTAGTGGTTCATCGCAATCTTTCATTTTCAAGTACATGACATCTTCGTCTGGGAAGTCAAATCCGACTGATCCTGGTCGTCAATCGGTTGATGAGCTAAATGATCGAATAAAATACTTCCTATTACGGCTTTCTGAGCATGGTACTCGATGTCATATTCTGATAACAACATATGCCAACGGGCAATCCTTCTCGTGAGAGCAGGTTTTTCAAAGACATACTTGATCGGATCCATTTTGGAGATTAACCAAGTAGTGTGACGAATCATATATTGGCAAAGATGTTTGGCTGCCCAAGCCAAAGCACATCAAGTTTTCTCAAGCATAGTGTACCGAGTCTCACAGTCGGTAAATTTCTTGCTCAAATAGTAAATGGCATACTCTTTCCATTTGGTTTCGTCTTGCTGGCTAAGTACACATCCCATTGAGTCTTCCAAGACTGTTAGGTAGATGATCAGTGGTCTTCCTTCCACTGGAGGTGATAGAATCGGTGGGTTTAATAGGTATTCCTTGATACTGTCGAAGGCGGTTTGGCAGTCTTCTGTCCAAGCACAGTCTTGATTCTTTTTGAGTAATTTGAAGATCGGCGCATATGTCGCGGTCATGAGGAATATAAATCTGGAAATGTAGTTCAGACGTCCCAAGAATCCCCTGACTTGTTTTTCAGTCTTTGGAGAAGGCATTTCTTGAATGGCCTTGACCTTGTCAGGATCAACCTCAATTCCTTTCTGGCTGACGATGAACCCTAGCAGTTTCCATGAACGGACACCGAAGGTGCACTTATTGGGATTCAAGCGGAGTTTGTACTTTCTCATACGCTCGAAGATTTCCCCTAGCAAAAGTCAGCCTCCTCTTAGGCTTTGTATAATGATTTCTCCAGTTTGTTCAGCCACAATCCTGGGCTTCGTACAGAACAGATAAAAGCACTCTCTTGTTGAGTCAAACCCTGTTAGGCTCAATCTTGGGCTTTGTACAAGACATAAATCTTCATAACCTTCTCTTAAGCTTGGGACAAATATCTTCCCCAGCAGAGTCAATTCCTCTAAGCCTACTTTTAGGCTTTGAAAAATAATTTCCTAAGCAGAGTCAAACTTATCTCCGCCTCAATCTTGGGCTTTGTATAAGACAAATCATACTCTCCAGCAGAGTCAAACTCATTTCAGCCTCAATCTTGGGCTTTGTACAAGACACTTAAAATTCCCTCAGCTGAGTCAGTAAAGTCTCACTTTAGCCTCAATCTTGGGCTTTGTACAAGACAGATAAAGATTTCTTTCCCACCGAGTCAGTCTTCTTTTCAGCCTCAATCTTGGGCTTTGTACAAGACATATACAAACCCTCTCCCAACGGAGTCAAAATCCACTTTTAGCCTCAATCTTGGGCTTTGTGCAAGACAGACAAAACATTTTCCCCGGAAGAGTCAACCTTTAGCCTCCTCTTATGCTTTGTATAATGATATCCCCCAAAGAGTCAGTCTCTTTTCAACCTCAATCTTGGGCTTTGTACAAGACATATATAAACACTCTCTTGTTGAGTCAGTCTTTTCTAGCCTCCTCTTAGGCTTTGTATAAGGACTTCCCTAGTGGAGTCAATCAATCTCTTAGCTTCAACCTTGGGGTTTGATCAAGGCACACAAAAATCAACATCCCCTCAGAGGAAATCAAAATCTCTCTGTAGGAAGTCATTTCTCTGTGTTATCACACATCAAAACAGACATTCAAAACAAACCCTTAATCCCAGATAACTGTTGTAAGTGGCACACTTGTTGATTCAAATATCCAAGCTGTTATCCATCTTTAATCCTGGTAAATCCTCTTTTCCGTCTAATTGCTGTAAGCGGCAAGCCTCTGGATTATTTACATCCATGCCACTGTCCCTCTCTTAGCATGAGAAAATTCCTAAGGAAAAATGGCATTACTCAACACTGAGTTAAAGTTTTCCCCTTTAGGACAAATCCCTCATAAAGGAAATTATGGCATTACTGGATTCTCATATCCCAGTTAAAGTAATTCTCCTTTATAAATAGTCACCCAACAGTTGTGATAGACAGACGAGATGTCTCCCTTTAGCGATGACAAATTCTCTCTCAGTCAAACCTTTTAGCTTCAATCTTGGGCTTTGAACAAGACACAAATAAACCTTTTAGCTTCAATCTTGGGCTTTGAACAAGACACCAAATATCTTTTTCCTCCCTTAGAATAGGAGGAACTACGATTGCTCTGATTTCCCTGTTTCATTTAAACGGGAATACGTAGGCATAAGATTGCGAAATCTTAGCGAGCATACCAAACAAAAACTCTAGGTTCAGTACCTTCATACCAATCAAAACTTAGGTCCAGTACCTTACCAAAAACCTCGTAAAAACCCGAACATCAACAAAAACTCACTCACTCTCTCATATTTCTCAAGAAACTTTCCCAACCCATTAACGGATAAACACCATCAAGTACAAAGCGAAACCTAAAGCTAACAACCTGTGGATAACCACATATAGGATGGATAATTGACAACTCCCCATTGTATAACCTGACCCCGAACTCCCCGAATATCTTTAAGTGTTTGTTCAGTTAAACATTCGCGTGCAAGGTTAGTTTGAGATAGCTTCCCTTTCCCTTCCAGCTTCATGGGATAAATAAGAAATCAGAAATTAGCACCCCTCCTCTACATTGAGGAGAAAACCCAAATTCTGCGATAAGGTGGTCGCGTCACCGACAAAAATCGCGCGCTACAGTGAGGTCTATAACTCCTTGCTCAAGTTGAATCAATGGGAGTTATTGTACTCTTTGGAAAGCTTGTATGTCATACTTCAACTTTGGTGTTTACATTTGGTCTTGATTCATCTTGGATCATAATGAAAAATACCTCCAAAGTTGGACAAAACATGAGACCGATTCTGCCTAAAAAATTCTAAGTGTCAAAGTTCAAAATCTTATGAAACCCTAACTTTAATGCTTCATATCTCAAAATCCATGGATTTTTTTAGGGTACCTCTGCTTTACAATCTTGTTTTATGTAAGAAGTGCTATCATTTGAGCTTTGGATGGAAGAAAATGGTTGCTTGGATCACAAGTTATGGCCTTGCAAAGTTGGGTAAAAACCATTATTTTCCATGACTTAGTGAAATTTCAAGTTTCTCAAGGTTGCTCTTTTTGCAAGTAACCTCACTTTTCTTGATTTTTCTTGATTGATCATGATCCAAATCACAAGTTAACATTGTTTTTTACTTAAAGCGGCCATGTTTTGCAAAAAAAAATCCAAAAGTCAAACTTGGCTTTTGATTACAGTTGAATTTTTGTATCAGATGAATCTTAGACTTCGTGATCCATTATGAAATCAAGTCCTTGGGATAAATTGAATCTAATGGATGGATTCCAAAGGTGTTTTTGAGTGTCTTGAATTGCGACACCCCCCAATATATACCCCGAGTAATTAAAACGATAACAAAATAACCAGAGTATAATTAAAACATCCATGGCATAGACGGGAGCGCCACATCAATTGTAATGAGTTATAATAACCTGCTCATATAGATATGCAACAATCAGGTAGCAACATAAACAGAGGAACTCAGTTCCTAACACCCATAATTCAGATACAGAATAAAAGCGGAAAATCTACAACTGAAATCTCATATATAAACATAGAAGTTTGTTTGTCATATACAGAGTCATACATGTAAAATCCAAAAAATATATATACACATAATCACATAACGATCTCCCCGACTACCCGGTGCCACATATCAGAGCCGACCGACAAAAGAATGAAGACATAATCTTCACAAAAAGACCTCCAGCATCTAATATGCAATGCCTCATAGAGCATTCAAAACAGCAGAAGGGTGAGAAACACAATTATAATATAGTTGCATACAATTATGTAATAACACGAAATACGCATGCAAAACATTCTCACCACAACGTACACCATAGTTCAAATACAAAACAAAACAATTCATAATTCATGCATCCATCACAAAGGCATATCAATCATGCTCAATACATTTATCACCAATATATATATATCAACTCATCACTCCCATTCACAATTTCCCACACATAATCAATCCATTCATGACTTATACAAATGCACAGAGACCGAGACAATGACTATATGCATGCGGTACCATTCCATCCATCATTCTCATCATCATTAATTCACTCAGGAATTATTGGAATCATCGCTTGTTACTTAGTGTAACTCCCCGTCGGGAAAACGATGTTCCCCGTCGCTTTAGGTCCTCTTGGTATAAGGCTCACGACGTTTATGGATCGCTTTAGGTCCTCTTTGTATAAGGCTCATGATCCGATCGCTTTAGGTCCTCTTTGTATAAGGCTCACGATCCTATCGCTTTAGGTCCTCTTTGTATAAGGCTCACGATCGTCTATAACGTCGCTTTAGGTCCTCTTTGTATAAGGCTCACGACCGTTACAGCAGATTCCCTCTGGAATCGTTTCTTCGCTCACACCCCATAAGGGCACACGACATCACATGGTGCATATCATGATGCATGGCATACTAATAACTCATGACAATCAAATGCATATACATATATAACCATGTGAACCATCTCAACATCAATAATCATGCATTGCAATCAAACCTAAAACAAGGCATTTATTTGCCATAAGGCCACAAACCATCATCACAACATTTCATCACATGCATTCACTTCATATAACAGCACACAAGCTATACATTATATATCAAAAGCATATCGCATGATAACACATCAATCGCACACAATTACGACTGTAAAAGTCGACAAAACGACACGTTTCCAAATTCCCGACACAATTAAATCGGCCACCAATCTCAAAACCATTTTTATAAGAAAGAACATCTCATTAGCTTTCCAACGCTACTAAGAACATCTCGATCCGAGTTACGGATCAAAAGTTATGAATTTTCAAAGAAAATAATTTATTGAGAAACAGCCAGATTCGTCTGGCGACTTAGGATTTCGCCTGGCGAATACCCCTTCGCCAGCACTTTGCCTGGCGAACTCGTGGTGAACCACAATTTTAGAAAAAAACCCAAGAGTTCCAGTAGCTAACACATTTCTGTCTCCCCGTTTTCGCCTGGCAACTTATGATTTCGCCTGGCGAATCCCCCTTCGCCAGCACTTCGCCTGGCGAACTAGTGGCGAGACCTAATTCGCCTGGTGAATCTCCAATTCGCCTGGCGAATCGCACCAGAACCAGAATTTTTCTGCTGCGGGTTACACGGTTCCAAACCCCAAAATCCAACTTTCTCCAACCAAAACGTTTTCAATCAATCAAAACAAGTATCAACAATGTTCATACATATAATACGATCATACTACGTGATTCATATTGATTTCCGGCCGTGAAAACATCAATTTCTATTCATTTTTCTCATTTCAACCTAGAATTGAAAAACTATGAAAAACAAGTAAACATTCAAACACACACATACATATTCATACACAAGTATATAATAACCGAGTTTCGCACCTTACCCGATTAATCGTGTTTTAAAGTGTCGGTTGAATCGACTTTTTACACTTCAAGTTTTCCTCTTTTTCTTCTTCTCTTTCTCTCTATTTCTCTTAAACTTTCTTTTCTCTCTTTCTAATCTCTATGTTTCTATTTAAGAAAAACAATAATATCTAACCAAGCAAAATGACCAAAATACCCCTACACTCAATTTTCTCGCAAACGCTCCCAAAACGCGATAAAACATAATAACGATAAACATAACATATTTACCAACTAACATCCAAGAATAAAATAATATAAAAACAAAAATAATTAAATCGACTCAATTAAATAAATCTAACAAAAACCGGGGCGTTCAACTCTCCCCTACTTAGAAATTTTCGTCCTCGAAAATATTACCTGAGACGAACAACTCCGGATACGATTCCCGCATCCGACTCTCTAACTCCCAAGTCAAATTGCCCTCAGCAGATCCTCCTCACGCTACTTTCACAAGCGCAATATCTTTGCCCATTAACCGCTTCAACTCGCGGTCCAAAACCCTCATCGGTAATGCCTCAACCGTAAGGTTCTCCCTTACCTCAACCTCATCCATCGGAATCACATGCGACAGATCCGGAACATACTTCCGAAGTTGTGAAACATGGAACACATCATGTAAATTCGAAAGATTCGGTGGCAACACCACCCGATAAGCCACAGCACCCACTCTCGTGGATATCTGATAAGGACCAATAAACCGAGAAGTAAGCTTCTTCGACTTCAATGCACGTCCAACACCCGTCACCGGTGTAACTCTCAAAAATACATGATCGCCTTCTCGAAACTCAAGATCTTTCCTCCTTCGATCATGATAACTCTTCTGCCTACTCTGAGAAGCCTTCATCTTCTCACGAATAAGTTTCACCTTTTCCGTAGTTTGTTGAACTAACTCCAGTCCAACCACCAAACTCTCACCAGATTCATGCCAACACAAAGGTGTTTGACATCTTCTTCCATACAACGCTTCAAAAGGTGCTATTCCAATACTCGAATGGAAACTGTTGTTATACGTGAACTCAACCAAAGAAAGATAACTATCCCAAGCACCACCCTGCTCAAGAACACAAGCTCTCAGCAAATCTTCCAATGACTGGATAGTTCTCTCGGTCTGACCATCCGTCTGAGGATGATAAGCCGAACTCAATCTCAACTTGGAACCTAACGCCTTTTGCAAACTTTCCTAAAATCTGGAAGTAAACCTCGGATCTCGATCTGAAATAATACACAACGGAACACCATGTAATCTCACAATCACACGGATATAAATCTCAGCCAACCTCTCCAAAGAAAAACTGATGTCAATTGGAATGAAATGCGCCGATTTAGTCAGCCTATCCACAATCACCCAAATGGCATTATGTCCCCTCTGAGTATTCAACAACCCTGTCACAAAATCCATAGAAATGTTGTCCCATTTCCACTCGGGAATTTCCAACGGTTGCAATAATCCACTAGGCTTCTGATGTTCTACCTTTGACTTCTGACACGTCAAACACGCATAAACAAACTGAGCCACATCCCTCTTCAATCCGGACCACCAAAAGATCTTCTTCAAATCTTGATACATCTTATTAGCTCCCAGATGTATACTCAAACTACTCCGGTGTCCTTCCTCTAAAATCATCTTTTTCAATTCCGAATCATCAGGAATACAAATTCTACCACGGAATCTCAAAACACCCTGATCATCCACTTTAAAGTCACCATTCATACCTTTATCTCCAACCGTCATCAAATCAACAAATTTCACATCCATCCTCTGTTTCTCGCTAACGGTCAACAGAAAATCATTAGTGACCTTTAACATACCAAGCCTCACGCTATCAGATGTCAATTCACACACAAACTCAAATCTCTAAATTCTTCCAAAAGTTCCCACTCTTTAACCATTAAAGCAGACATATGCAAAGATTTCTGGCTTAACGCATCGGCTACCACATTAGCTCTACTAGGATGGTAATTCAAGCTAAAATCGTAGTCCTTCAAAAATTCCAACCATCTCCGTTGCCTCATATTCAACTCTTTCTGATCAAACAAGTATTTTAAACTCTTATGATCACTAAAGACTTCGAATCTTGCACCGTAGAGATAATGTCTCCAAATTTTCAACACAAAAATCACCGCAGCTAATTCCAAATCATGAGTAGGATAATTCTTCTCATGAACCCTCAATTGTCTCGAAGCATAAGCCACAACCTTACCTTCTTGCATCAACACTCCACCTAAACCACTCAAAGACGCATCGCAATACACCACAAACGGTTCACTAGGATTCAGTAAGATCAAAATCGGAGTTGTAGTCAATCTTCTCTTCAGTTCACTAAAACTCTCCTCACACTGAATATCCCAAATAAACGCTTTACCTTTACAAGTCAGCTGGGTCAATGGAAGTGCTAACTTGGAAAAGCCTTCAATGAATCTTCGATAATATCCAGCTAAACCCAAAAAGCTTCTAATTTCAGTAACAGATCTAGGAGCCTCCCATTGTAGAACTGCATCTACTTTGGATGGATCCACAACAATACCATTACGTGAAATCACATGCCCAAGAAAACTCACTTCTGACAACCAGAACTCACACTTGAACAACTTGGCATAAAGTTTCTTTTCCTTCAAAAGTTGCAATACAATACGCAAATGTTCCGCATGCTCCTCCCGAGACTTAGAATAAATCAAGATGTCATCAATAAACACAACAACAAATTAATCCAAATGCTCATGGAAAATGCGATTCATATACTCCATAAACACTCCCGGCGCATTAGAAACCCAAAACGGCATCACGGAATATTCGTAATGTCCGTATCGTGTCCTAAAAGCCGTCTTCTGAATATCTTCCTCCTTCACTCTAATCTGATGATAGCCTGACCTCAAATCAATTTTACTAAACATACACGCACCTACCAACTGGTCCATCAAATCATCAATTCTCGGAAGAGGATACTTATTCTTAATTGTCACCTTATTCAGCTGGCGATAATCAATACACAATCGCATACTTCCATCTTTCTTCTTCACCAATAAAACTGGAGCACCCCAAGGCGATACACTCGGCCTCACAAACCTCTTTTCTAACAATTCATTCAACTGCTTCTTCAACTCAATCAACTCAGATGCCGACATACGATATGGTGCCATAGACATAGGTCTAGTACCAGGAACTAGATCTATAGAAAACTCCACCTCTCTTTCTGGCGGCACATCAGAAATATCCTCAGGAAACACCTCCGGAAAATCACACACGACTAGAAACACATCAATTGAAACTTGACTATCCACAGTCAACGATGCAAACAACCCGAACAACTAAGCTTCATCCGCCAAAAGTTTCTTCAACTATTTGGTAGATAAGAAACTTGATTCCTCGTCTTCTTCAAGAGAACGAAATCTTACCAACTTATGATAACAATCGATATGAACTCGATTGAACTGCAACCAATTCATTCCCAGAACTGCGTCTAAACCCTCCAACGGCAGACACACCAAATCCATAGCAAAATCCTTACCATAAATGGTCAAAGGACAACTTAAATAAACCAGAGAAGTAGTTACCGACCCCAATGCTGGAGTATCGATAACCATCTCTCCACCCATCGACGACAACAAAAGATTCAAACGCCGCGCACACTCAGATGAAATAAACGAATGAGTCGCTCCGGTATCAATAATAGCAACTAAAGGCGTACTATTAATAAAATAAGTACCTCTGATCAGACAATCTGCACTAGTAGGCTGAGTTCCCGTAAATGCAAATACTTTCCCTCTAGCTTGAGCTTGCTTTGGTTTCGGACACCTCGTACTAATATGACCAGATTCACCACAGTTGAAACACTTCACCCCATTCCTCTTGCAATCAGCTGTTACATGTCCTATACCTCCGCAATTGGAACACTTCCTCACATCCTTTCTACATTCAAACTGACGATGTCCTAAGTCACCACACTTAAAACATCTAAGAGGATTATACATACCTCCCCCACTTGGCCTTTTAGCAAAATTATCCCTTTGCTTTCCCTTGTCAGCTGGTGCCACATAAGGACCACCACGAAACGGTTGCTTTCCTTTCCTTTCCTTTCGTTCACACTCTTATAATGAGTGGAACGAGCTTTGCTATCCTCCTCATAAATTCTACAACAATCCACCAAATCTGAAAACCTCCTAATTCTTTGATAATCAATTGCTTGTTTGATCTCGGGACGCAACCCGTTCTCAAACTTCACACATTTGGAAAACTCCACAGTTGCTTCAGCATAATGTGGATAAAACTGAACAAGCTCCACAAACTTAGCAGTGTAATCAGTAACAGACATGTTACCCTGTTTCAACTCCAAGAACTCTATTTCTTTCTTTCCTCTAACATCTTCAGGAAAATACTTCCTCAAAAACTCACTGCTAAACAAAGCCCAAGTGACAACTTCACCTGTAGCTTCCCACACATGACGCGTACTAACCCACCAATCATCAGCCTTCTCCTGTAACATGTGAGTAACCAGTCTCACCTTTTGTTCCTCAGCACAGTCCATCACTCGAAAGATTCTTTCAATTTCCTTAAGCCAAATCTGAGCACCATCAGGATCATGTCTTCCTTTGAAGACAGGCGGTTTGTTCTTCCTGAACTCATCATTCCCCCCAGAATTAGGTGTATTCCGCACAGCCTAAGCCATAGCTTGCATAGCAGCAGCAAGAGCAGCATCATTCCTACCAACCATATTCTGTTCATATCCAATAACAGTAACTATGGTTAAACAATCAGCTCGCCAGAACACAACTGTCGCACAACAAACAACTTGGTCAAAATGACTGACACAAACTGGCTCTGATACCACTTAATGTGACACCCCCCAATCAATACCCCGAGTAATTAAAATGATAACAAAATAATCAGAGTATAATTAAAACATTCATGGCATAGACGGGAGTGTCACATCAATTGTAATGAATTATAATAACCTGCTCATATAGATATGCAACAATCAGGTAGCAACATAAACAGAGAAACCCAGTTCCTAACACCCACAATTCAGATACAGAATAAAAGTGGAAAATCTGCAATTGAAATCTCATATATAAACATAGAAGTTTGTCTATCATATACAGAGTCATACATGTAAAATCCAAAAAAATATATATACACATAATCACATAACGATCTCCCCGACTACCCGGTGCCACATATCAGAGCCAACCGACAAAAGAATGAAGACATAATCTTCACAAAAAGACCTTCAGCATCTAATCTGCAATGCCTCATAGAGCATTCAAAATAGCAGAAGGGTGAGAAACACAATTATAATATAGTTGCATACAATTATGTAATAACACGAAATACGCATGCAAAACATTCTCACCACAACATACACCATAGTTCAAATACAAAACAAAACAATTCATAATTCATGCATCCATCACAAAGGCATATCAATCATGCTCAATACATTTATCACTAATATATATATCAACTCATGACTCCCATTCACAATTTCCCACACATAATCAATCCATTCAGGACTTATGCAAATGCACAGAGACCGACACAACGACTCTATGCATACGGTACCATTCCATCCATCATTTTCATCATCATTAATTCACTCAGGAATTATTGGAATCATCGCTTGTTACTTAGTGTAACTCCCCGTCGGGCAAACGATGTTCCCCGTCGCTTTAGGTCCTCTTTGTATAAGGCTCACGACGTTTATGGATCGCTTTAGGTCCTCTTTGTATAAGGCTCACGATCCTATCGCTTTAGGTCCTCTTTGTATAAGGCTCACGATCCTATCGCTTTAGGTCCTCTTTGTATAAGGCTCACGATCGTCTATAACGTCGCTTTAGGTCCTCTTTGTATAAGGCTCACGACCGTTACAGAAGATTCCCTCTAGAATCGTTTCGTCGCTCACACCCCACAAGGGCACACAACATCACATGGGGCATATCATAATGCATGGCATACTAATGACTCATGACAATCAAATGCATATACATATATAACCATGTGAACCATCTCAACATCAATAATCATGCATGGCAATCAAACCCAAAATAAGGCATTTATTTGCCATAAGGCCACAAACCATCATCACAACATTTCATCACATGCATTCACATCATATAACATCACACAAGCTATACGTTATATATCAAAAGCATATCGCATGATAACACATCAATCGCACACAATTACGACGGTAAAAGTCGACAAAACGACACGTTTCCAAATTCCCGACACAATTAAACCGACCACCAATCTCAAAACCATTTTTATAAGAAAGAACATCTCATTAGCTTTCCAACGGTACTAAGAACGTCTCGATCCGAGTTACGGATCAAAAGTTATGAATTTTCAAAGAAAAGAATTTATTGAGAAACAGCCAGATTCACCTGGCGACTTAGGATTTCGCCTGGCGAATACCCCTTCGCCAGCACTTCGCCTGGCGAACTCGTGGCGAACCACAATTTTAGAAAAAAACCCAAGAGTTCCAGTAGCTAACACATTTCTGTCTCCCCGTTTTCTCCTGGCGACTTATGATTTCGCCTGGCGAATCCCCCTTCGCCAGCACTTCGCCTGGCGAACTAGTGGCGAATCCCCAATTCGCCTGGCGAATCGCACCAGAACCAGAATTTTTCTGCTGCGGGTTACACGGTTCCAAACCCCAAAATCCAACTTTCTCCAACCAAAACGTTTTCAATGAATCAAAACAAGTATCAACAATGTTCATACATATAATACGATCATACTACGTGATTCATATCGATTTCCGACCGTGAGAACATCAATTTCTATTCATTTTTCTCATTTCAACCTAGAATTGAAAAACTATGAAAAACAAGTAAACATTCAAACACACACATATATATTCATACACAAGTATATAATAACCGAGTTTCGCACCCTTACCCGATTAATCGTACTTTGAAGTGTCGGTTGAATCGATTTCTTACACTTAAAGTTTTCCTCTATTTCTTCTTCTCTTTCTCTCTATTTCTCTTAAACTTTCTTTTCTTTCTTTCTAATCTCTATGTTTCTATTTAAGAAAAACAATAATATCTAACCAAGCAAAATGACCAAAATACCCCTACACTCAATTTTCTCGCAAACGCGATAAAACATAATAACGATAAACATAACATATTTACCAACTAACAACCAAGAATAAAATAATATAAAAACAAAAATAATTAAATCGACTCAATTAAATAAATCTAACAAAAACCGGGGCGTTACATGAATCATGTCCCAAGGTTTGAGATCATGCTTTGCTCAAAAGTCAAAGGTATGGTTGACTTTTTTTCAAAAGCCCTAGTTTGTGGTCCAGATGAATTCGAATCCTTATATTGCTTATGAACCAAGTTCTTTGAATCAATTCAATATTGTGAGTGGATCAATATGATGTATTTGAGGTCCTTAAAGTATATCTTGAGGTCTTGGCTCATGCCTTGCTTCAAAAGTCAACTTTGGGACTGAACTAAGTTAAAACCCTAATTCCTTATTTTTGATGGATGCATCCCCTGAGGCTAGTTTAAAATTATGAATGGACTCATGAGGTTCTTTTGAGCTTCTTCAATCATATGTTGAGGTATTGGCTCATGCCCAGATGAAAATCTCTCTCTGGAGGCCTTGGTCGACCAAAACCCTAATTTAGTGACACTGATGATCTTGAGGCTTGATCAACTTGAAATGTTGCATTCTTGTGTTAGATTCTTGATATGGGAGACCACTTGGTCTTTAATGGATGTTTGAGAGGCTTGATAAGTTGAAGATCATGTTAATTCTTGATTGATCCTTTGCTTGAATGCTCTGAGAGGGCTCTAAAACCCTAATCCTTGGTTGAGGCAAATACTCAACAATCTTTGAAAGGATTAGTGAGGTATGAAAATACATCCATATTGTGGTGATGATTTGCACAATGATGTGAAGTCTTGTGGTTAAAATTTAGGGTATGACATAAGGGGTAATTTTAAACTGTGCGCTAAGCTTAAAAGTTTAAAGGATATGCTAAAATTGTGGAACAAAAACATGTTTGGTTGGGTCGATTTGAGTGTGGAGAACCATGTCAAAGAGATTAATAAGCTTGTAGCTTAATCATTGACAACTTTGAAGGACCTGTTGATTTGTTGGTAGAGAACAGATCTATTTGCATTGACAATTTGAGGAGGAAATTGGTCTACAAAGAAGGCGTGCTGAGAAACAAATCTAGAGAAACTTGGTTAAAAGAGGGGGATCGTAACTCTCGCTTTTTCCACAACTCGATCAAGGAGCGTCATAGAAGAAATTTTATCAGTGTGTAGAGTTCAGAATGAGTGTTTTTAGAGGAACCTTCGCACATCAAAATTGAAGTTAAACACTACTTTGAAGATTTCTCCACTGAGTCTGTTCATGCTAGACCACTGCCTGAAGGCTTGCAGTTCAATAAGATTGAGGAACCTAATAGTAGACAGTTGGAGTGTGATTTCTCTGTGGAGGAAATTAAATCGGCCATTTAGAGTTGTCAAGGAGATAAAAGTGCGGATCCAGACGGTTACACACTTGAATTTTTTAAGGTTTGTTGGGACTTCATAAAGGAAGATATTATCCAGTTTATTAGTGATTTTCATAAGAAAGCCAAGCTTGTCAAATCGTGCACATCCTCCTTTTTTACTCTCAAACCGAAGGTATCGAATCCTCAGATTTTGTCAGAATATCGGCCTATTTGTCTCGCGGGGAGCCTGTACAAGATCTTGGCAAAGATTCTTTCTGCTAGATTAAAGAGAGTTTTGGCAAAAATTGTCTCCATTAAGCAGTCTGCATTCATTCCAGGGAGAAATATTTTGGACAGGGTACTCATGGTTAACGAAGTTATCGATGCTGCCAAAAGAGAGAAAAGAAGCTTCCTTATTTTGAAAGTTGATTACGAAAAGGCTTACGATACCTTCAATTAGAATTACCTCAGATTTTTACTTAAACGGATGGCCTTTAGTGCGAAGTGGCTTAGCTGGATAGATGCGTGCATTTTCAATAGCACCATGTCTGTTGTGGTCAACGGGAGTGTAACTAACGACTTCGTGGTTCAACGTGGGCTACGTCAAGGAGATTCGTTGTCCCCATTCTTATTTTCCATAGCCATGGAAGGGTTGACTAGATTGGCGGATGCTGCAGTAAGTCAAGGCATGTTTAATGGGTATAAGTTCAGCGACAATGTTTCAGTTGATATTCTTCAATTTGCTGACGACACGATTATTATTAGAGATGGCGGAAGCGGCAATCTTTGGACCATAAAAGCTCTGCTTTGTGGTTTTGAGTTGAGATCTGATCTTTGTGTCAACTTTTGCAAAAGTTGTGTGTACGACATTAACGTAACCAGTTGGGCGTTGGAGACAACTTCAACCTTTCTCTCTTGCAAAGTCGAGTCTTTACCGTTCAAATTTTTAGGAGTAATGGTAGGATGCAGTCCAAGAAGTTCTCATTCGTGGAAAGAGGTGGTTAATAATATCAAGAATAGACTTTTTGCTTGGAAAGGTTGTGATCTTACCGGATCAGAAAGAGATCAGCAGCCAGCAACATGTCATGAGCTCCTAGTTCGCCGATGGTGGAGAAGAATAAGTGGTGTACCTGCAAGGCACTCTGATGCTAAAGTAAGTTTCAGCGGGAGAGAGAAAGGAAGTACAGAAAATGTAGAAATTAGAACACCCGACCCTCTAGTGAAAGAGGCTATATATAATGTGCCCTCAGCGCTGGCCCTACGATTATCTGAATTGGGTTGGATCATTAGGCCCAATACAAATAAGTACCAGGATCTACGTGGCGTAGGGAAGACCAGCACGTGGTCTTCGTCCTGGGTCAACTACCCCGTGGACTTCGGAAGGTGAAGGACCTGTTCTTTCGAACGCGGGTAGTTGGCTGAGGACCTGTCCCCTCGTGGGGAGCACTTGGAGACCGCGGGGAAGACGTGTGAGTACTCCCCGTGTGAGTTGATGAATTGGGCCTTCATTGGGCCTTCCCCGACGAGGAGCTGGGTTGGACCGTGCCCGACGGTGGGGCAGCCTCTGGCCCAGTCCAGAACAGATTGTTTATTATCTCTAGGAGGGTGAATCATGTTAATAAATTCTGAACTGAATGTCATTCCCACTTACACCCTTACTTTCTATAAGGCATCAACGAAAGTGTTAAGCAATATTCATAGTTTACTCAGTAAGTTTCTTTAGAGACGTCTTGATGAAAAAAGGGTTATTTATTGGGTGAGTTGTGACCAAATTTGCAAGCCAAAGGAAGAGGGTGGTCTTGGCATTCTCAATCTTGAAGTTTTGAACAAAGCCCTGCCCATGAAATGGAAATGGAGAATCATCTACCACAGAAATGCGATGTGGAGAGACTTAATCAATCATAAATATGATCATCCTAAGTGAAGATGTATGCTAGTAGTTCTAATTTAATTAATTACGGTGATTCAATATGGTGGTGTGATCTCTAGTTAATCGACTCTTCGCAGCAGTTTGGTAAATGTTGTTTCACTGAGAATACGTGGAGCATAATTGGTAACGAAAAAACAACCTCTTTTTGTTTAGTTATTGGGCTAGAAATAAGCAGCTGAGTGAGGTTTTTCCCGTCGATTTCACAAGGGCAACCAACCCGTACTGCAGTGTGGCAGACGCGGGTAAATGGGAGAGTGGTTGTTGGATTTGGAATCCTAGCGTTGCTGGATTGGTTAACCATGATGGAAGTTTAGCTTTGGGTGATTTTCTACAGGAATGGTTAGAGGCCTCGATTATGGATCAGGATGTGGAAGATATCATCGAATGGATGCCCGAGAAATCCTGTGCCTTCAGTGTCAAGTCTGCATACAATTCTTTGAGATCAAGATTCAATTATGTTGCCATTTTTGCGAGTGTCAGTTGTGCCATCAAAGATTATAGAATATTCCGGCTCCATCAAATATTTTAGTGTTTGGATGGCGATGGATTCTCAACAGATTACCAACACGAGATCTTTTAGTGAAGCAGAAGATATTGTTTGATGATAGAGACAAATGCTACATTTTGTGTTTCAATACGGACGAGACAAAATTTCATGTTTTTCGCTTTGAAGGATTTAATAGGAAGTTATGGAGAACAACGTTAAGCTGGATCGGGCATTGAGGGGTGTCGAATTAGGAGGATTTAGCCGATTTTCCATTCACGGTTAAATCAATTAAAGAAAAGGAGATTCATAGGGTGATTGGAATAATTTGGTTGGTTGTATCTTGGGTTATTTGGAACTTATGTAACAGAATCATTTTCAAAGGAACTACTCCTAATTTCGACGTGTGCTGGATGAAAGTCAAGTTTTTTATCGTGGGAATGGTCTTGTTTATCCTCTCAATCTTCTCCTTCATTAAGCTTTCAAAATTAATATATCGAGCCTTTGTCTCGCCTCGCAAACTCTTTTGATTAATTTGCGTTTGTAAGGGATTCGAGTACCCCTTATACTCGCTTGTTTTATCGTATCATTGCTTATTAAAAAAAAAAGATAATCATAATAGAGTCAACAATATAGATAAACAACAAACAACAAGACAACACTACGAAATTATCAACTATGATCAAAATGAATTTAATCAAACACCTAATAGGCAAACTAATGAAATCATTAGAAAAATGAAAAAGCACTACGCACACGGTTGATCAAAGCTCTGGAATCATGCTCCATAAAGAACGAGTTGGATTATGAAAATCAAGTACCGATTTAGAATAATTAACGTTCAATTCCATGAAAATTAATAGCGAACAACTGAAACTAATCACTATACATGTTCTAACTTATAACCAAAAAGATATATCCCGAAATACTTTTATTTATAAAATTGAGGTATATTTCAAAAACAAATGAAATGTGTGTATTAGAATGCCTTTCAAAATGCATCTTCAAAAATTTGAGACATTTTTAAAATTTTGCATGATGCTAAAGAACCATCTAAAATGCAATAAGAAATTTTCAAGTAAAATTTACTATTCAAAGCCATATATATATATATATATATATATATATATATATATATATATATATATATATATATTCTTACTGTCATATTTTTTCTTTTTGTTTTCTTAAAAAGTGTGTTACATATTTTAAATTAAATTTTTTAGAGCAATTACAATTTTAAATGTATGATTTTAAGGAAATATACATATATTTTAGACTTGTCGTTTATCATTTTAATTAAAATGAAAAAAATATATATATTAAAAATGCATTCTTAAATAAAAAATTTAAAAAGAAGAAGAACATTCCTTCTAGATAAGTTGTGACAACTCCACCATGAATATTGATCTCTTTGCTAGCAATTATTAAAATGATTAAATAAAAATTTGTTGTACAACTGATAAATTTTATTTATTTATTTAATCATTTGTTTTACTGAAATTACTAACTTTATTTACTGAATATACTAAAAACGGCTTCAATAGGGGTAGTTGAAGGTTTAAAATCTTGCCTTTAACCTTTATATTTAATAAAAAATAGTAAAAATGTTTTTATTAGGAGTTGAGCACACGACCTAGGTGTTTAAAAAGTAATTCTATTTTTCATAGTTCGATTTCGTTTTTCTGGATATCTTGATTTTCCTGTTGAATCTGAACCTGAAGTTCTAAGAAAGTCTCTTAGGGTATGTTTGGTTGAGAAAAGAAATTAAAAAGAGAGAATGATGTAAGAAAAAGTGTGAAAAGAGAGAAATAAGTGAAAAATAGAGTAGATTTGATGTATTGTTTAGTATAAAAGAGAGAAGAAAAATAGAAGAGAGAGATATGTTAATTATTTTTGAAAGTACAAAAATACCCCTAAATTTAAAATTTATAATGTAATTAAATTTAAGTTTTATTTTTAATTCATAATGTAAAATTAATTATTTTTTATTTGATTAAATAAATTTCATTAGTTAAATTTAATTGTAAATTAAATAATTGAACTCCCTTTTAAATTATTTTATTAGAAAATATTATTTTTGTATATATTTTTGCCAAAAAATATTTCTATGTATTATTTATTTGTCTTCTACTATAAAGCAATTAGAAAAAAGACCATTGATTTTCCATTTGTACCCTTTCCCTTAAAAACCTTTACACTGAAATAAGGGCATAATTGTAACTAGGGAATTCATCCCTTTTCCAAACTTACTTTCCCACAAATGCTGCCATTTGTTACACTGTCATTGGTCCAGAATTTCAAATTTCCTAATCCCTCCAAAGAAACCCTAAATCCTCACACTTTCCACTTTTCTATCTCTCTCTCTCTCTCTCTCTCTCTCTCTCTCTCTCTCTCCCGTTTTTCTCTTCCCCCCAAACCCTACTCGGCCGCCACCCTCTTTCTCCACACAATCGCTCGCCACCCTCAAGAGTAAAGAGGTTCAAGCAAGCATATCTTTACTATTCTTCACCGGAACTGCGGTCACTGTGAGGTATTTGTTTTTCATCGTCTCCATATTTCGATCCATTTTGCTCAGATCATTGTTGTTTTATTGTCGAATCTATACCATTCATTGATTGAGATTGTGAGAGTTCTATTTGCTTTTAATTCGGAGAGAACTTGACTGAGAGATGTAGGTTTGAGAGAGAGAACATTGGGTTGTGACTGAAAAAAAGGTGGGTTTCGCGAACGTTGTGCGGAGAAGAAAGGAGAGAGAGGGAGGCTTACGAGAGAGAAAAGGAGAGGCTGAGGTTGATTAATGTGAGAATAGGAGATGAGGTTGAATTGCTGATTTTGTTTCGTGTTCTCATGTCTTGGCGATTCGTACGGGCTTTGGCCTGTAAGCCCAACATGAGCATTCGTTACTCATGCACCGCCCCGAAATTCTTATTTCACCCCATTGTCTTAATAATTAGTATGTACTCAATTAGTTTCAACCTCAATTTGTTTAGTTTTTATTCAGAATTTTTTTACATCTCATGTTATTTGATGGAAAAACAGTTGATCATGTGCTTTTCATCAGGATGGATTGGGCGATACAATACGAGTTTCACTCACAGAAGCACCCGAGGAGGAGATAGTTCCTTGCACAAGGTTGGCAAACCTTGGAATGAGAGCATCTGAACTCCAGAAGGGAGTGGTATGGTTCAAAACAATGATTCAATCTGACATTCCTAAACTTTCTAAAGTCTAACATCCTAACATTTTATAAACTTACTTTCGTTCACACTGTTTTCACCAGGCACCTTTTGAAGAAAAGCACAGAGGTTGTTTGGACTTCTGGCGCCGTTCTGGTCAATTTCCGGTGCAAAACGAGGTTAGTTAATATTAAAAGTTTTGTAGAAAAACTAAATCAAATTTACACCTAACACACTGACTGTGAACGTTCTTCCACTTCATTGTCCTTCCTATGGCACTGCATCGTGCATTAATTACATAACTTTCCTTCTTAATAAAGGGTGAGGAAGCAGATTATAGAGGTACACTCCACCGGGACGGATCTGTTCTCATGTCAGTCTCCTTGGATCAGTTAAAGGTAACATTTGAGCAGCCCCTTTATTCTCTCTTCTTTTTTGTTTGACCAAATATCCCTGTCAATGTATCGGTTTGATCAATTTATGCAAGGCACTGATTGATGATTTGTATTACTGAACATGAGTTAATTGCAGTTATAGGGATACCAATATCTTTTACAGTATGTGTTGTATTATTGTATTTGGTGTTTCCCATTGATATACAAATTGACACTGCTTTTTGATGATTTGTCACAGTTAATGTATGTTATAGCCATTCTGTCATTTGGTAACTTGTACTGGATGTCATAATCGTGTGCATAGAACATAGCTATTAGGATATTGTATTTGGCTGTAGAAACTAAATTAATATTCTATTGGACTTCTCTCAAATGCCTGTGGTGGCAAGAGTTCTGGCACCGACAAAGATAACAGGCCCAACCAAGAAACTTCAAAGGGCGTGCCTCCTTTGCCAGGTTCGCAAGAGACAAAGTCTAGAGAAAAAAGTTCCGGGACAAGGTAAGTAGTGTGTATATTAGCTGCCATTTCTATCTTAGAGTACATTTCGATCAAACTACATAACTATCTATCATTTGCAGCACTGTTATCTTCATGTCTCAACTCTGCATCAACAACAACAGTCGAGCAAGACGACGCCGACGAAAAACGCGACACTACAACAACAACTGTGAGCAGCTCCAACACAACTCTGTTGCAGCAATAATATCAGAATCCTCACCAAGAAATAACGACCACTAATTCAGTGCAGGCTACATAAATCGTGCTTCATTTTCGATTGGTTTTTCGAATCTATATGTATGCTTGCTATTTGAATCTGAATTTGCAGTACATAGTTATGGCGTTTTGTTTATTGTTGTTAACTGCTGCTATAGTTGAGTCAAACAATCTGATTCTGAATTTCTCATGGATAGTTTATGACTTGATATAGTATGTTTACAATTTGGTGAAAATGTTTGCTGTTGTTGAGATGACTCGCGTATACCGATTTGTCACCGCAAGTTCTATCCATTGCGTTCCAATCTCGATCTCACCAATTTCCGTTTCAAGATTGATTGTTTTGTAACTGCAGTTAGTTGTTCGTGTGTTTAGTTTGTTGGTATTGATGCACATTCTGAAATCTGATTGTATTGTTCTTGTATTGCATATGTTTCATTTTCGACATGTTTCCAAATGCACCACAGGGCCATTTATTATGTTAACATGCTGCTGTTGTATGAACAGGATGAATTGCTCTGGGCTGCAGCATGATTGTATCAAGCCTCTAACAACCAATATTACTTGCATTAGCCACCTATGCCGTATTCAGTTTTTTTGTCACAAAAGAAATTGATCATTCTTTTTCACCTTCCTAAAACTTAGCATTTTCTGATTCTAAACTGCATTATCGGTTTCATCATCTTCATTAACATGTTTTTCTTCCCTAGGTTGGACAACAATATCATGCAGCAGTAGCAGCAACACTACAACCTTTCTCCGACAATAACTCGACGTTTGGTAACACTTCAATCTAATTCATCATCTGCTGTTATTCTGTAGTTAAAGTTCAATGTCGATTGTATGCATTTTCCCCCTGATTTGCTGAACTATTCTGCTGTTATTCTGTTGTTGTCGTTGCTTCACGGGACACTTTCATCGTATGCCATGTGCTGCAAATTCAATTCGTATCGACGAAGTTTACAGGTAAGTTTTAGTTATGAGACGAGAAATTGCAAAAATTGAACAAGGAGATTCATGAGTTGGTAAAAGGAGGGACAGGTCAGGGGCAAATCAAACTTCTTCAATAATCCTCCATGTTTCCCTACGATTGCAATGTTCAGCACGATAGGTGATGATAATATTGAAGAAATCATGGAGATATATCAGCATGTTATACTATATGTTCAGATTGATGTGACTCAACATTGAAACTTTAACTCGGTACTGTCTATTCTATTTCTAGGTTCTACAACTTCTGCATCTTTCACAAGAATTCACATACCTTAACTGATTTGTGTCAGCCTATTCATAGACACTTTGTGAACTTATTGGTGGTATATGCGGTTTGTTGATGGGCTTGAACTTTATCTCTGTCTACATTAAAACTGATTCATTACTATCAAACATAAAAGTCTGCCTTGGTAAACGTATATTTCATACACAAACCAACATGGGAACATGTTTTGTCTATACCTGCATATGATAGCTATATTAATTTTGCTGAAATTCCATGAGCTAGCTTAGCTGAACCAGTTTAACATCCATGCCATGTTACTGTTATGTGTAAGCTATTCCATATATAAATAATTTTTCATTTTTATTATTACTGTGTTTCATTCTTTTGAACAATAGTTATATAGCATCAATGGTCATTGGTTAGATGTCAATTTAATTTTGTCATTTTGAAACTTCTTTTTCAGGTTTTAGTTTACATGTCCCGCCTATGATATTTCATCAGATGGAAGTATTGCAGCAAGTGGCGGTACTGGGATGAAGGTAATGTCATGTTTTACTATGATGTTGAGAATTTTCTTAATCATTATTATGACATTTTAATGTTTATGATATTAGATCAGCCCGCCTATTCTTATCAGTGACTTGAGGTATGACCAAAATGTTTGGAAAATTGCTATACGCGTTATCGATCTATGGATAGTCGAAGCTGTTACTCAGCTTATTGTTCATACTCCAAAAACATCTATTAACATTCATAGGAAACTTGGTGAGAACACCAATTCACATGTAAAGTATGGCACTTTAACAGCAGTAAGTGATCCAAGAAAGGGTGGTCGTCCGGCTGCTGTTTAAATTAAATCGATCAAATCATATCAGACTTTGTAAAATTCAAAATGTCAATTTATAAGTTATTGTTACAATGTATATACATGTGCAGTGCTTTGCTTGAAGCTATTGTTGGCATTAAATTTCTTTTGTAAATTACTGAAGAACACTTTGTGTTTCAATTTGAAGATAATTACAGCTTCTTCTATTGTAGTTACTGCATAAACTTTCACTTCTATTTTATTTTTTGCTTTGCATGTCTGTGTCAATGAAAGGAATTAAGGAGAATTATTAAGAGCGCGTGAAGGAAATCAAACTTTGCATTAATCCGAAGTCTAAGCTTATATTCCTCGAGGCCGTGAAGGGTGGGAAAACATTGTCTCAGGATAATACATCTTTTGTCTGTTGAGGCAAAAAAAGACGTCATTAGCTGAGCAATTTGCCAATCCATTTTTTATGTTTTGCTCAAAGTTTGTGCAATCACTCACCTTCTATTAGATATCATTATGGGTTTGTTTTGTAAAATAGCTAAAGAGTATGTTTGCACCATTAAACACTCTTACAGTCGGTGATGTTATCGGTTCGACCTTTAAAAATTCCACGCATTTATACAAATTATAATTACATTGGTGTATGTATGTACTGTACCTGCAATATATTTTAAATTGATTTTTTTTAAATAATGATTTATTATCCAAAAATGGTCAATTATTTATGATAATTTTAATATACTATTCATTTAATTTAATTAATATTTAATACACTAATAAATGTGTTTTTTACATGTAAATTTCAAAATATTATTTCTACAATATCAAAATAAATTTACCCATGCGGGAGCACGGGTGTTTTACTAGTTCCTACAATACAATCTACTTTTGTCATTCCAAAAGTTTTAACATAACATTTTTTTTCTTTCTATTTTTGAATACGGGCAAGACAAAGGGGTGGATAAAAATCAATGCAGTAATAAAAACAAAGGTTAAGATTGGAATGATGATAAAAAGTGAGTTCTCCTCTCAGTTTCTTCACACTCTAGAGAAGAAATTAAAAATAAGTGGTCCCCACTAATTTTTATCTCTCTTATCTCTTTCTATGCCAAACCAAACAGGATGAGAGTGATCTTTCTTTTCTCTTTCTCTCTTTGCAAAATCCCTTATACCAAACAGGCCCTTAGTGTTAGGTTTGTTCTTTTACTAAATTATTTTTATGTAGGGTTTGCTTAAATTCTGTTGGGTTGTTGAATTTTTCATTATCCCTTCTAGTTATTCTAAATCTCTGAGTTTTCACCAAATTAAAATATTTTCTTGGAAATCTAATATTCTAAAAAAAAAAATATGTTTCTACTAAAATATTTTCTTGGAAATCTAATATTCTCAACAAAAAAAATTATGTTTCTACTGTATACAAAACTTAATATGTCTGGTGTTGAAATTTAAAATCGATATCCAATTGCATTTTAGAATATCATTCCATATTGAGATTTTAAATTTTGAGTTAATATATACTGATTATGATTTTATAATTTGGTTGACAAAATATAGTTTGTTTCACACTCTCTTTTATGTTGTTCATATCAAGTTTAAAGTTGGTTATGTATTTTGGATAAATGGAGCTACTTTAATGCTTACAGTTAGATTAATTATTTAATTAATTAAATATGAATTGATATAATTAATTATTAATTATTTATAGTATGGTTAATTGTGATTAAATACTAATTAATGATGAATTATTTGATTGAGTTTTGTGTCTGAATAGACCGTGATGGGTTGGACCATTCAGTTAAGCCTAATTAGTGGTCTCTATCCTCAGGCGTTTAGCTATTTAAATGTTACCCCATTAGACACTTAACATACATTGAAAATCCTAAACAGCAATGAAGGTAGTAATCCTTCATACTCACTCTTATCGTCGACAACTTCTCTAATCCTACAAGGTACATCGTTCTTATAATATTTAATTATTCTTTGATATAATAAAATACTATAATTTGTATCTATTTAATTCAATAGATCTATCGATTGGTATCAGAGTCAGGTTAGATACATTACATACCTATTATTGTGAAATTGAATGAGTATAAATGTATGGTAGCTATTCAATTATTCTTAAACATGTAAAAGATTTCATCTTATAATTGTCTGTTTTTAAATTATAAATGTGTTTGTATAAATGTTATCTTTTTGTGCTCTACCTTAGTGCAATTTTAAAAGTATTCCGGTATAAAATTAAAGATTGGAACATAATTATAAATAGAAAATACCAATAAGAACAATTTATGATAAAGCGATAATCACTCTATTGTTAATCGAGTTAACGAAGAACACAAGGCTAATACTTTTTTATGATCCCAAATTTTCTAATTAATGATAATTTGTATAAAAATATTTAAGGTAGATTTGGTATACAATTGAAACCATGGTTTGTTGCATATGCTGGAAGTCATTTTTTTTTAAGTTTGTGTTCAGGGTTTTTTATCTCGATACCCATTTTTAATGATTTGATATTTCTCAAAGTTTGGTTTGATGATTCTATAAATTTATATGGAATTTTATTTTGTCTATGAGAAATTGTTGTCTCACCTGTCATAATAACGAAAATGATATGGAACTTTTGCCAGTCAATCATGACCTAAGTTTCTCTAAAATAAATAAATAATAAATAAGGCAAGTAAATATAGTATAATTTTTTAAGATAAATTAAAAATTATATTATTATTTGTATATTTATATAAAATTAAAATAACATCTTATATTTTGATATAATGATTTATTGTTGATCTATGAGTTTTTTTTGAGATGATACTGCGATATTTTAAAAATCATTAAAGTTCACAAACTCAATTTGCAAGGATGAATGTGATGCTTTCGAAGGTTGAACGTAATTTATTTTCAATCTCTTGTGACTTTGTTATATAATTGCATATAAGGAAAAATTATTTATAATAATATCTACTTCTTTTGAAAGAAAAAAAAATATAGAAAGTGCATTTATATAAAATTATTAAGTTTTTAGAATATTCTGAATTAAAAACTCTTTATTTATTGTCATAAATTGATTTCTTGTTATATATTCAAATAAATAAATAAATAATATAGTTTTATGAGTATATTAAAAATCTTATTATATTATGAATTTTATTCTGGAAATTAAGTAGTCACAATTAATTTGTATAATTGTAATATCACATATCGTGAATACAATTATATAAATTTTTCTATTTTGAATAAAGTTTAAGCATTCTTAATTCGTATGATAGTAACCTGTCTATCGTGGGTATAATTATAAAAATTTTGTTTAGTAAAATAATTAAATTTATTTAAACTATGGTAAATATTATATTGATAATAGTTATACCCTATCAGTATGTTATTATTAATATAATTTGTTTTGTTCAATGTACTTATGATTTATAAATATGTAAATTATGATTCGAGTACCCAATTTGTATTAGAATATTTTTGTGACATAATATTTGTACATTGTTGGATTTTTTATTTGAAATTGTTGAAAATATTATTTGAGAAATAAGAAATTATTTTAAACACATGTAATACTTTATGAAATTCAATAATTTTTATTCAATATTTTTTAAAAATGGATTTTAATTCTCTTTGTATTATGTAAATGATAGACATACCCTATCGGTGCGACATTATTTGACATGATCAGTGTGTGATAGAGAAAATTATTGATTATTTATTTAAATATTTTAAAAATCTTATATTAATAATTCAACTATTATTTTCTATCAAGTGAGAGAATTTAACATGTCAATTATATAGAAATGATAAAAAAATATTATTTATTTAGTATAGTATTATTTTATAGAGACTTATATTGAGGATATTTTAGTTTTATGCTAATAAATAAAAATTTATGACTACTTGTGTTATATCCTCAATATTAAATTTAATTAAAGTCTCATTTTTTTCGGCTGCGTATAACATAATATGTCTCAAATGTGTGTATTAGTTATATTTATAGCATTTGAGTTTTGAGTGAGTTATTAATATATTGTATAAAATACTATATTCTATTTAAAATTATATGGATTTGATTTCACTCAAAAGATGGTAACACTACTACGGAAAACTCATTTAACAACGGTTTGAAAAGATATATAATCACGCGCGCTCAGGCGTTGTTATGTAGAGTGTCGTTGTATATATGATATTCACAATCACGCGAGATATTATAACGGTTATGATATATAACCGTTGTTATATTTTCTGCAGACTTAACAAATATTATCCTGCTTTTATAATTAATCTCATTTTTTTAACCTGTATTATTGTTCACCATATCACAGCAGAAAATACAACTCACATTTGTGATAAAGTTATCATAATAATATTAATTGTATCATATTCATAATATCACATAATTGTATCATATTCAATTGTATCAAAACAAACATCCTACAATTTATCAGAACAAACAACCTACAATTTACACATTACATAACTTCACATAATTATAACTTGGTGTTTTGGTTTCTTGTCTCTTGGTGTCTTGACTCTAAAGACCTGTGATTTCAAATAATTATACTTGTTAGTAAAAATAATTAGAAAATATAACATATAGTTGATATATTATGAATAAAGAATAAATTACGTACTTGTTAATTTTTCCCATATGTCTTCTTCATGATCGATTCGAATAGCATGCACGACATCTCCATCAACTTCATCATATGAGGTAGGAACTTGTGTTGTGTAAGAAGGTGTGGACGAAATATCAAGACTTTCATCACTAAGAGGAATGTGTTTTCCTTGGAGAATGATTGACCATTTCCCCGATATGTCCGATGGGTCGGTAACATAGAAAACTTGTTTTGCTTGAGAAGCCATGGTAAATGGTTTAGTCATAAAAGATGCCTTGCTAAGGTCGACCCGTGTGAATCCTAAGTCATCAATGTGTACACCATTACTATTATTGAGAACCCACTTACATTTAAATAAAGCCACTTTGAAAATAACATAATCAATCTCCCATATCTCATCAATGACACCATAAAACGCGGTAGTTGCCAATACATGATTCTTATCTTTTGAACTAGAGAAATACATCGATTCAACTTCAACCATAACCCCACTATTTTGCATTGTACTACAATCATTAATCAACAATAACAACATACAATAACATTTTTATCAACAAGAACAAAATATTTATCAGTGTTTTCAGAACAAGAACAAAACATTGTTAAGTCACAAGAAGCTTCTTTCTTGTGACTTAGCAATGTTTTGTTCTTGTTCTAAAAACATTAATCAACAACAACAACATACATCAATATTTATCGACAACACAATAAAATACAACAAAATAAAAAAAAAAAGGTTCAAGAACGCAAGATATAATCAACAAAAACGACAACAAATTATGAAGTTCTGAGAACATTAATCAACAACAACAACATACAACAACACAAGATATTGTGTAATGTTTCAAGAATGCACTTTTTTTAAATTAATTGTGGATCTCGAACAAATTATGAAGTTCATCTAGTTTATGAAGCTATGAAGAAGAAGTACAAGTTGAATAAAGTTTACACAATAGCTTCATACTTCTTGTATTTTTCTTCGTAGCTACACAAACCATATGTATCATAGCCAAAGTATGCGCTTTGTTAAGGTGGTGAAGAAGAATATGAAAAAATGAGAACATTCACCAAATGAAAAAATGAGAACTCATTTTTAACAAGAAACGTAAGCGAAATTGAAGCATAAATTTAATGAATGAACCTCAAGTTAGCGATTGGAGAAGACGAATCTGAAGACGTATCTGAAGGTTGAAGTATGTTTAAAGAGTGACATGGATGTTAGGGTTATGTTATGAGAGAGGAGAGTAAAATATGTTAGGGTTTTCTTTTGAGAGAAATGGCTGTTATGTACTGAACGATAGATACTTTCGCTTATATACTAAAAAATATCAATTTTCATCACGGTTAGAAAGAAAATCCGTGATGCAATCTTCAAATTTTACAAAGGTTGTATTGTAAAACCGTGGTTAAATAACTTGGTTAAATAACTCTCAATTTTGTATTTATTTATAAACCGGTTGTATTGTAGTACCGTACTTCGAAGCTGAAGAATCAAATGAACGAAGAGGGTGAAGATTTGAGCTCCAAATGAATAGATACGAAGAGGGTAAAGATTACGCCACCGCTGTCGTCTCTGGCTCGCTTGTTCGCCTAGGGCATCTTATGAAAGAAATACATAATAAGTTTTGTTTTAACTTATCAGTAAACCCTTTAATCGCGGTTAAATAACCCAACCGTGGTGGAATTGTAAGTCCTCTAACAACGGTTGGTTTACTTCACTGTTGTAAAATCATTTACAATTTATTTTTTAAATAATGGACTTAAGTGACACACGCTTAATGTACTCTAAAAAATAGAAAAAATGTAGTTGCTGGGAATCGAAGCATGCTACACATCATTTATTACTACGGTGTTTTAAGACAATCGTCATTAAATTATTGTTTATAAATCCAACTACTCACTGGGCGCGAAAATTTTAACCTATTACAACGGTGTATATGAATCCGTTGTAAACCTGGCGTTGTTGTTTGCGCATTTTGTAGTTGTGTAAATCTTTATATGATCATCATATTTTTTCATGTGAAATTATCTAAATAATGATATATTATATTTACGTGCAAAATATGTGGCTGAAATGATGTTATATTAGACAACCACTTCTTTGTATAGTTTTGCATTAAATAGTATCACATTGTTCAATAAGAGTATTTAATATTAGTGGGATATGATAAATCCTTATCTTATTTGATCAGTGGGAGTGATGTGTACACAATCCTATAATCTGAAAAAGTTTATATTATTATTTTCATAGTGTCATATATTCTTGTGCGCACTGTAAATATGACATAATCTAAAAAGACTTTAAAATATAAAATAATTCTAAGAAGTCTTATTCTATTATACTGAGATATATATTATTCTCTTAATCTCAGGAAACATCATAACTTGATGTTTAGGTCGATATTGAAAAGACACGACAATTCTTTAGCATGCAATAATATTGTGTTATTCTATCTTCAATAGTCCACATTTCTCAGGTCATAATATGAAAGTACAAGTAAATATCAATACTACTATCGAGTATGATATTGTGTTATGAAAATACTTATGATTAAATGTAATTACTCTCGTAATAGGGTATCCTTATATGTAATTATTATTCTTAGACTGATGTGGATATTCTATGACCTTTAATTTGAAAAATCATAAGTATAATCATTAACCAAAGACTTATACACATGAGTAAGTCTTATGATATTTTGAGTTAGTGGAAGTTTATCAATAACATTTTCATATGCTTGGGTCATTCTTTATAACATATTACTCTTAACTTAAATATGTTACTCTAAATTCATCATTCTTTATATAAAGTTGTGAGTTTTAACATGTATGATTTGTCTTCCCTATCAGATACAATTTCTGCAGCTTTGAAATTTACTTTTTTTTACTGATTAGTGTTTTGACCATTATTGAATCCTAATATTAAAATCAATATTTTTTAATAATTAATTATTATCATCCAAGTAGGAGACTGTTAGATTAATTATTTAATTAATCAAATATGGATTGTCATAATTAATTATTAATTAATCATAGTATTGTCAATTGTTATTAAGCACTAATTATTGATGAATTATTTGATTGGGTTTTGTGCCTGAATGGACTGTGATGGGTTGAACCATTCAGTTAAGTCCAATGAGAGGTCCTTGCCCTCAGTCGTTTAGCTATTTAAATGTCACCTATTAGACAATTAACATACATTGAAAATCCTAAACGTCAATGAAGGTACTAATCCTCTCATACTCACTCTTACCATCGACAATTTCTCTAATCCTACAAGATACACCGATCTTATAATATTTGATTATTCTTTGATATAATAATATGCTATAATTTGTGTCTATTTAATTCAATTAGATCTATCAATGACTTTTCTACTTGCTAATTAGTTTTCTGAAGTGGGATTGGTTCACTGTAACTAGTAAAAACACTATTGATTATTCCACTACTATGATTTTCAACCAGAGTCAAATTTCTTGTGGCGTACGGTGCCATTTTTGGTGCATAATTTTAAACTTAGCCTTATTCAAGCTTGTTGGAAATTTGGTAACTTTCTTTCTCTTTCTTTTAAGTTGTTGGGGAGTCCGGAAGAGTAAGGAGAACCAATGGAATTATTGCTCCAGGATCACAAGAGAGGGAGACACCACATCTCAACCCAAAATCTTAAGGTGTTAGGTAAATAGATCATCTCTCTTATAAATCCAACATTCCACCCATTCATAAGCAATGTGGGACGTTAACCACTCACACTTGCACCCAACATTCTCCCCCACAAGTGTGAGTCCTCCACATCCTATAATAGGATCCAACATCGGATCCAGCTCTCGTTCCCCCACAAAGTCGAACTATGGCTCTGATATGAATGTTGGAGAGTCTGAGAGAGCAGGGAGCACCAATGAAACTAATGCTCCAGGATCACAAGAGAGGGAAATGCCACATCTCAACCCAAAAACGTAAGGTGTTAGGCAAATAGATCATCTCTCTTATAAATCCAACATTCCTCCCATTCATAGGGAAGTGAGACTTTAACCACTCATACTTGAACCCAACATTCTCCCCACAAGTTTGAACCCCCACATCCTATAATAGGATCCAACACCAGATCCATCTCCCGCTCCCTCACAAAGCCGAACCACAGATCGGATACCACTATTGGGGAATCTGGGAGAGTCGGGAGCACCAATGAGACTAATGTTCCAGGACCAAAGAGAGGGAGAAGCCACATCTAACCCCAAAACCTTAAGGTGATACGTGTGTGAGTTCTCTCACTTATAAATGCTCAAGTCTCGACTTTTATAACCAATGTGGGACTCCAACTCACACTTGACTTACTATTCTCAACACTCCCCCTCAAGTGTGAGTCCATAATGCTCCACTTTGTATGACATACCTTACAAGAAGAGTTTAGCCAGAAAAGACATAGTTGGTCCCTTCCAAGATGTCAGTTTGTCGATCATATTATAAGTTAAGGCTTTAAGATATGAAGCTCTAACTCTACCTTTAAAGACATAGCTGAATGAAGTTATTTTCCCCCTTAATGGACATAACACCAGAGAATAAAGTTGACTTGGATCTGTTGATGACCTGATTAGAGGCTTTGGAGTGTTCAAAGAACAATTGATTTAAAGCAAGGATGTTTGAAGATTTTCCTTTGCAATAAATTAAGATGTCATTTATATATAATATGTGGGAAGGTTTGTCAACAAGTTTGGTTCCCTTCATAAGAATGAGATTGGCATCACCGACCTATTTGGAGATATAACGACTTAGAACATCCTCAGGAAGATCGGTGGGGGGGGGGGGGGGGGGATAGTCCTCTTGTTTAACCCCCTCTTTATAAAAGAAATAGCCATGGAGAGAGCTATTTAGAACAACTGGCATTTTGGAAGATTCTAAAATTGTTGTAATCCAATGACAAATTTTTGGTTTAACCTATATTGTCTCTGAACATTGATGAGAAATTCTCAGTTAATGGTGTCAAATTCCTTGATGATGTCCACTTTGAGAGCAACATTTCCACCTTGTGTCTTTTTATCCAAAAGGTCAGGTGCCTCAAAAGTTAAACATAAGCAATTTTTTATGTTTCTACCTTGAATGAAACCTTTATATTTCTTAGAAACTAAGAAAAACATGATTTTAGCAAATCTGTATGCAATAATCTTAAAAATGAGCTTGAATTTGAAATTAGCTAGGACAATTAGCTTGAGTTTGTCCATTGAGTCAACATCATTAGTCTTAAAAAGCGAAATAATGATATTGACATTAAAGTTAGATAGCAACCATCCTAATTTAAAAAAAAAAATGTTAAGAACACTATCTTTTTAACACTCTTTCTAGCATTCAATCTCTTATTGAATGAAATATATGTAGATCTCTCACTTTGAAAATAAATCTCATATTAAGTGATAGGATCTACTTGTGTTTCATCCAATGAATAAGTGGGTGTTAGAGAAAATATTAAAAAGAGTGTTGCTAATCTTTCTCTTTAAAAAATGCCAAATAACATTGCAAACATCACTTATTTTAATACATTTGGACATAAAAAAAAATATGAGTGCATAAAAATTAAAATTTTTATTGCAATAGAAATAAGTTTATATCATATATATATATATATATATATATATATATATATATATATATATATATATATATATATATATTACATTAGCTCCAATAAAAAACAGATTATATTGGATGTACAACGAAACATATTATCCTTACCACTAAAGTAGTTTAAAAATGAATCTAGACATAAAAAGGTAGCTTCAAAATGTTTCCGTATAATACGAAAGCAAAGATAAGAAGAATTGACCAAGTACAATTTACGTATTTCGTCAAAAAGAGAAAAGAAAAAGGGCACCAACGTAAAACTCAAACCAATAAAACCTTTTTCTATGTCTTCGAACTCAATTAAAGCTTCATTATCAATATTTTACACTATAGTAGTTTTATTTTAGTGGCAGCAATAACTAGTAAAAGAAAGACTTTTTTCTTTCACATTCTTACCCAAAAAAGATAAAAATAAAAAACAAAACAACTTCGTACATAGGTGTCTGATAGTCCCGTTTAAACGCAAATAGCTTTTCTCTCGCAAATTCTTAACCACTTATTTTTTCACACTTTCTTTCTCCAACTTCCTATACTTTCTCACTTCATTTTCTGCTTTCAGCTTCTAAATTAACCTCACAATTAACACAAACAACATTTACCTCGTAACTCATGGAAGCTCAAGAGTTTTTCCAAACCAGCTTTTTGCCGCAATTCGGTTCCTCCTCTTCCGAGAATAACTTGACAACAACCAACTTAAGCACAGCTACGGACGCTGGTGGTGGTGGTTCCGACCACTTCATTGTTGAAGATCTGTTTGATTTCTCTAATGATGATGATGCTGCCATTGGTGACCCTGCTTTTGATTCTCCTCCTACCGTCTCTGATAATTCTCCTCCACCTCTTGAAACTAACGGCAATTCCAATTTTTTTATGGATAATTCTTGCCAGAATTCTGTCGACGGGCCTTTCTCCGGCGAACTCTCCGTCCCGGTACGTCGGTGTTATATGTATATAGGTGTCTATAATATTTATTATTTGGGTAGTTGTTGGTTAGCTTATAGATAAGAATAATAATATTTCAACACAAATAAATACAAAAAGGCATATTGAAATAAAATAAAATGTGTAAAAATAATAGATAAATTTGTTATAACATAAATATTCTGCCTGTTTAAAAATAACAGTCGTTTTAATAAATCAAATTTATTTTAAAATAATTGTCATTTTTATTTTTCAATTAGATGATAAGTGTTATTATTTTAATTATGTCATTTAATTATTATTCTGAATAATATATTAATAAAATTAATTTAATAAAAGTGAAATGCACATATTAATATTCTTTAATTTGTATGAAAAACCTTAAACAACATTATAATTTAGGCGGTTAATTATTTAATTATTTTATATTATATAATTTATATTATTAGCAAAATAGGTGATTAGCATATTATATTTTTAATAAAATAGTAAAAGTGTTAATGAAACAATTTTATATAAATAATATAAAAAATTCTCTATGTTTTTATAAAAAGTATCGTTGCCCAAAAATATAAATATTGTTTACTATGTTTATAGTGTAAAAGGTAGAATGTGTACTTATATGACTGTTGTACCATAATTAAAGTACATCTAACATTTACAACAATTTACTTTCTTATCCTTTTATTTAATATAGATATGTGTATTAAAATAAATTATACTAATTTTTTTAAAGTTTAATGATGACGAACTAATAGTGTAATCTAATGAAAATATATTATTTTGTGTAATTTAAATTTTTTAATGTGATTTGGTGAGATAAATAATTGTCATTGATAAATATTGTAAAATTAATTTATACTATAGGTGCAACATCTTTTTTCTATTTTTTTTATAATAAAAAGTATTTAAATTGAACAAATTAAAAAAGATTATATATTTTGTTTGTATTTTTTTTATAATTATAGTGTCTCATTCTAATTGTCATAATTGTAAAAAATTGTTTAAATAAAATAGGCATTTTACTTCGGGATGTAATTTTATTAAATTCTTATAAAATTAGTATAAATCTGTTTACTTTTATGATCATAATAATGCACAAATAATTTAATAAATTAAAAGTAAATAATGTCACACTTTTTATTTAAAAAAAGGAAAAGTGGATTTTAGTGTGAGCTAATAGAGTAATATTATTACTTTATCTTTATCACAACAATTATTACATTTTTCTAAAAATTGTCATATTTATGAAAAAATAAAATTAAATAAATGTTACTTTTAATTATTAATTTAATATAAAAAAAAATCTCTAAATTACCACCATGTGTATCACTTTTAAAATTAAACTTTTTATCTTTTAATTTATTGATAATTTTTAATACATCAATCTTGAGTAATTAAAAAAATTCATGTATATTATTTTATTTAAGATTGTGTGAAATAAGCAAAGATGTCATATGAGATGGAGGGAACATATTTTGAATTTTGAATTGAAAGATGATATTCTTACATTAAATAGTTGCACGTATTTCATTGTTCATTGTTATTAAGAGTAAAATATTATAATAATAAAATATTTTTTTTAAAACAAATGTAAAAATTTATTTTTTTAACTTTTTAATTTTTTTTTTGGATTAAGGGATACTAGTATAAAATTATGTGATTAACTAATATCATAATTTTATTAACCAACACTTTATAATTTATTAAACAATTTTATTTTACTATTAAAAGTTACTTTTTAATATTTGAATATTTATTAATCAACTTTATAACTTTATTTACTAATTTTTTATATTTTTTTAACCATCTTTATTTTATTATTAAAAATTATTTTTAATATCTGAACGTTTATTAATCAACTTAATCATTTTATCAATCAATTTTTTATATTTCATTAACCAACTTTATTTTACTACTAAAGATCATTGTTCATAAAATAGTATTCACGACCATTGTTGACGCTTGTGTCATTGTTTGCAGACATTGTTCATATTACTATTTTTGTATTTGTGAGCTGTGACTACGCTGTGTTATATGATGATGATGTAGGAATAACATTGTTGTTTTGAATTGCACGACCGGAGTCATGCGTGAAAAGATAATGAATGAACAAAATAATGAATCGGTTTCTCTATATTTAAATACAAAAACTAGTAACTAACTAGTCAAAAAATATTTAAAATATTAAATGCACATTGGATTAAAAATTAATTTATATTAACCGTTTATTTTTTTTTATTATTCATTTTCTTTGATAAAAAAAATAAAAGATTAAATTTTTGCAGTTTGAAACTTTTTATTTTAATTATACTTTTAGCTATTTTATTGCATATATAAATAAATATAACAAAATAATAAATATTTAAAAGCAAGGTAGACTTTACTTTTTATCTAAAAAATGTAAATGACCCTTAATTGATTATTTTTTAATTGTTGCTTTTGTAAGAATTTAATACTATATATTTTAAATATTTTCTTGTTAAAACATGTATGAATAAATTTATTTTCAATTTGTGAAAACAGTATGATGACCTTGCGGAGCTAGAATGGTTATCCAAATTTGGTGAAGAATCATTCTCAAGTGAGGACCTAGAGAAGCTTGAATTGATATCGGGTATGAAAGCATCAAACGACGCCGCATCAAAAACACACGAAGAATCCAATCCAATACTAAATCCTCCTCAATTGTCTGTCCAAAAAGCTCGCAGTAAACGACCTCGTGGACCTCCATGCAACTGGACTTCTCGTCTTCTAGTTCTCTCTCCACCCACCACCACCGTTACATCTTCTCACTCTGATGTTATTGTTCCACCAAAGAAACCCTCGCCGAGAAAGAGAGACCATGGCGATGGTGAGGGACGCAAATGTCTTCACTGCGCCACTGATAAAACACCTCAGTGGCGCACTGGACCACTAGGCCCAAAAACACTCTGCAATGCATGTGGAGTCAGGTACAAGTCAGGCCGACTCGTACCTGAATACAGGCCCGCAGCAAGCCCAACATTTGTCATGACAAAACACTCCAACTCGCACCGGAAGGTGCAAGAGCTCCGGCGCCAGAAGGAGATGATGAAGGTCCATCACCACCAAATGTTACAACTACAAGTCCAACATCATCACAACATTATGTTTGATGGACCATCCAACGGTGACGATTACTTGATCCATCAACACGTGGGACCCGATTTCACCCACCTCATGTAGTACGGTGATATGGTTGGAAAGTTAAACTTCCAACGCTGCTACCAATATTTTTGTAGCTACAATTAATTTTACTTGTTTCTTTCTTACTTAATTTTGTCAGGAACTTAATTTTCCTCTTCAGTAACTTTAATTTTTTTAGTTTATGACTGGTCAAATTAATAATAGTTTCTTTAATTTTTTTTCTTATGTTGCAAATATAATTGACTCATGAATTGCAGAAATAGTCAGCATAAATTTTCAGTTTTACAGGCATGTGTTCCTTTCTCTTATCTGTATTCTTTAAAAGACATTGATTCATGCATCAAGGTGTAGCTTGTAAAAATCATTTTACAAACCGCGACGTCTTATCTCATGGATTAAATCATATTTGATAGAGTGGTTTATCAATTTGATTCGCCGTACGTATAAACAAACCGCGACTGTAATATGGTTCTGTGTTTGTTGAAACTTTTGATGGGCTAGAAACCAAATCATATTTAATGACTGAGTGACTTGCGATATCGATCTAGTTCATAAAATCATAAAAATGTCTTAGTTATGGCTAAGTATAGAATCACCCAAAAACTTTGTGTGTTTATTTTATGATTGGTTTAAATATTCTATTGACTTTTTATGATTGTTATAATTGTGCTTGGCTTGCACTCATTATTTATCAGTGCTCCAACATTGTAATGGTGTTATTTGGGTTGCTTCTAGGGATTACAATGGGCAGGGTACTATAGTATTTGTTTTTATACTCGCAGTTGAAAAAAATTTCCGTACTCGAGCTCATATTTATTTGGGTCTCAAAATTGGCATCCGTCTCTGTACCTTATGAGTATATAAGTGTCTGTACTCGTACCCGTTATCCGCATTTATAATAAAAATAAATATATCAAGTATAAAATATCATAATATTTTAAGTTTTTAAAAATATTAAAAAGTTCTTAAAAATTTTTTTGTTGAATTATGAAATAAATGATCACGTATATTAAATATATAGTAATTTAAAATTGATGTTTTTTTTTAAATTTTATAAATATTTATTTTTATATAATAATATAAATTAAAATATATATTGTGTGGATATGAGACGGGTTGGGTACTAAGGTGTCCATTCCCACACTCATTCCTGCTTATTTAAGTAGGTAATTATCTGAGTCCGTATCCGTATTTATTTTTGCGAATTTTTACCTTACCCATTATGGGTAATTTTCTAAATACCCACTGGAGATGAGCTAAATTTTCATCCGTAGTTGCTTCTTGCTTTCCTACATATTTGATTAATGAATGAATCTGCTTATAAAAAAAGTAAAGTAGTTGTAGCTTGTAACCGTTACTTTCTTGCATTTAAATATACTAATATTCTCTGATTTTCAAATTTTTTTAAATTCAAATTTTACATAGAAATATAGTCATCTTTATCATCCGTAAGTAAAACTTAATATAAATATTTATATAAAATTAAATTTATTGATGAAACTTTCAGCATTTATGCTCACACATCATATTCATTAGTGTAGGATGTGAAGATTTGAATTGAAAAATGCACAAGTTTTATCTTTAAAAAAATATAAAATTTGATAAAATTCATAAAAATATTATTTTAATTTTACAAATCTTACAAATTGATTTTGTAGAAATATATTAATTTTATTATATTTGTTATTAAACTAATATTTAATAAATATGTGACAGACAATAAAGTATACTACATAATTATAATTTCCGAACATATGAATGAATATCAATGAATACCCTATCTCTAGATGATGTGCATATAAACACTATTGAATATTTAGATAATATATTTCAATCATTTCATCCGTAGTTTACAAATTAAATATTGAAGAGTGATAGAAAGAAAACTCATTTAATACTTAATCAAATACAACTAAAGTGTAGTAAGTGAGATCATTCAACTAATATTTATTATTTGACTTGTTGATAATGATATCCGATCATATTTTTTTAGTAATCTCTTTTCTATTTTATCATGATATTTAAATGTATAAAAGTTGTTGATACTAATAAATCAATAATTTTAAAAAAAATAGACACATTTAAAATCAACTATAACATTTTTTTCTGAGTCAATAATAATTAGTGACAGCTCTTAATTAATCATTAAAAAAAATGTGATAACACTAAATTAATATTCATTTTTGTTATGCACACAAAATAATATATTATTGGTAGCTAAGATTGCATGTGACAAGAGATATAAAAAGGAAAGTTGAGCACAACAATTTCTCAACCCCCACGTGATTGTAGTATTTCTAACTAATTAGGTAATTGAGTTGAATTGAGTAACTACACCGCAAAGGGAGAAATTAGAGATTTCAATTTCTTTCATACATTTTGTTTATAATTTATGTATGTACGATGTCAGGCAACACAAATCCAGAGGAATATTATATCACTATTTAACGAATATTAACGTTAATCCAATTAGTTAATTGCATGATCATTATTAAATTAATAAGCGTCCAAACATGAATCTTTTTTTTTTCTTTTTTCCTTTTTCTTTATATGAAAATTATACATATTACTGAGTGTATTGATTATAAAAAGACAGAAAAGGAGATGTAGAGAATATAAAAGAAAAAATATATAAAAATGAAAGTCCATTATTAGAGTGAGATGAGGCTAGGATTGCGGTGGTCACATGACACTCTTCCACCACCTCGTGCAGTAGTCAATAGTCACTACTAGACAGTTTAGTTGTTGGTATTATTATTATTATTGTGAGTTATGATTTGAATGAATGCTTCATATATTATTACCACCGCCCTCTACTCATTTGTTTTTAAGGCATTTACCAAAATTCTTTATACTATTATATCTCTTCATGCCATGGCTTGAATTTGAGAGGGTGCTTATTTTTTTATCACATGATTTCATCATGAAGCATTTTCAAACTAAATAGAGATGAAATGCAACTTGCCATTGGGATGAGAGAGATAGAGAGAGTACATCTGTGAATTGGGATTAGCATATATAGAATTGGGACTAGCATTTTAGAGTGGTTCTTTAATTTATTTATTTATTTATTTTTGTTTTGGTTTTTTTTGAGTTGGTAATTTAAGCTTTAACTACATTATATTTGCACTATAAAGCTTTTTTTTTAATGAAAAATACTGTTTTAAAAAAGACATGTGATATTTTAATATTAATTTTTTTCATAAACATGTCATAATTGTTTATTTTTATTGTTTTAAATGTTTCTTCTTTAAATATAACATATCATATCTAAAAAAAGTTTAATGTTAGATACATATAAATTATTAGAAAATTAATTTAAATCGATGTTAGAATTGTGAACGGATTATTTTTCTTATAATATTTTAAATATTTTTAAATATTTTTAAATTGTCTTAGAGCTTATACGCAGAAATATCCAGTATAATTTAGTTTATATTTAAGTTTGCACAAGACCGATAAAAACTCGAATGTAGGGAAGATGAAATCTAAAATTTTGTCTATAACAACATTTTTCAAGCGTTGCATTGTTTCACCTACAACAACGGTTTTCAAAGATTGTACTGTTTCACATTCTCCAACATTAAAGTGTTGCCGATTTTTGAATTCAAAATACAAACTGCCTACTGCAACACTTCACAAGCGTTTCCTATTTTTGAATTAAAAAATTAATATGTTTGTTTTGAACTGATGTCGTCAAGAACAAACCAAAATATGAGAAAAAGATTGAGTTTCTTGAAGTAACACAAGAAACCATATTAGGTTTTACAAAAGATAGAGAAGAAGGAAGAAGAAGAATAAGAATTGGTTAAAACTGTTTTACAATTCATTCACTCAATAAGGATTCAAAGATTACAAGTGAATACCAATAATTAATCTCTCTCAACAACCTGAGAGAACTAGTTTATTTATAAACTAGTTGTCGCTACGCGAAAAAACAAAGAAGTCGCCATCGAACGTTATTTATCCCAACGGAGGGAATGGAAAACATCGAGAAAGCCTAGGGAAAAAATACGGTCTTGCAACCAAGATATGGGTTCGGAAGTCGGTTACGCAACGGGAAGGTATTAGCACCCCTTCACATCCATCGTACACGATGGAAACCATCTAGGTAGTCTACGCGTGAATAGGCGTCATTATCTGAGGTTTACTTGCCAAAAAAAGAACGGGATGGGTTGAAACAAAAAGGGGTCTCGATAGGATCTCGCAATCCTATGTCTACGTATTCCCTCGTGCAATGGGAAAGTCAGAGTCATCGTAGTTCGAAGGACTACAGGTGAATTGGCGGGAGGTTTCTCGCAATCTTATGCCTACGTATCTTCATTGACGAATGAAGAATTAGAGCATCCGTAGTTCGTGGGACTACGCGATTGGTCTTGATCGCACGGGGGTGAGAGAGAAGGTTTGTTGTTTTTGGTGGGCGAGGTCAACGTTCATGATCTAACAGTTAAGTGTTGCTTGTATTGCGGTAGAACATAGGTAATGTGCCCTTTCAGAAGGTTTTGAAAGTGATGCCCTAAGGCAAATGAGTGGTGAAAGTTATTTGTTTTTAACGATTCTAATCGTAGGTACTTAGAGGGGGAAGAGTATCCAACCATAGACTAAGTATGACCCACAATCAAATACTCGAGAGTTGAGGGGACAATGGTATCCCAACCACTCCTATTCACCCTATGAGGACCGAATTAAACTCTTATTTGGGTTAAGTGTTTTTGGGAAAGTTTGAGTCTTATTATGGAAAAGGTGGAGAAAGGTGAGATGGAATGTAGTGAAAATAGTGATAGATTGAAATAGGGTAGGTTGATGGCGACGCGCAAGGCAATCGACTTACAAGGTGCGTACATACAAGGCTTGCTTGGTTAAGTGGAATGAAATGGAGTTTTGGATGAGGAGAGGAGGAGAGGGAAACCCTAAAGTGATGTGTGTGAACACTAAGATTCAATTTATTTTGAAAAGAGTTAGACATTGGATCTAACTTGTTTTTGTCTTTGTTTTTGAAAAAAATTTCTAAGTGCTTTGTTTTTATCTTTTCTAACCTATTAACATTCAAGCATACAAGCATATACAAGAAAGTGAAGGCCCTAAACTATTACATTGTGAATGGGAAGGGGAAGTATGAGAAACCCACAAAGGGGGGATAAACCTAATCTAATACATAAAGAAATAAATGGGATGAATCATGAATGTTCAACAAAATTAACAAAGTTTCAAATGTCCGACTAAAGAATAACTCATGCATGCACAACTAAAGAAAGGATGTTTGAAGAAAAGCTGGTAAAAAGGTCTGATGTAAAGATGATAGTTATTGGAGAAGCTAAAGACATAAGCAACATGGGAGTGGATGATCCCATTGGATAGCTTCAAACCTTTGAACAAGTCATTTGTGACTAGTCAAAGGAGAAAAATAAGAGCTTAGAAAGTCTTTCCAGTATTAAAGATATAGAGACTCAGTATGATCTTGATACTAAGGAAGGAATGTCAAAAACTAGTGGCAATCAAGTTCTAGAGAAGATGGGAAGAATAACAAGATTAGATGTCAAGCACGTCTCTCTTGACATCAGCAAGAACTATGAACCTCATAAAAAGCACAAAAGTGTTCAATACTATGAGTGTCAAGAAATTAATGCAGAATGCTCAACATATCTTGAGAAATTGTATAAAGGAACAATTGGTCCATGGACTAAGGATAATGAAGACATCAAGCTTGTTAAAGACTTCTCTGGGAGATATGACTCAGAAGGAGGAAAGAAGATGTCGTATGAAGACCTAGTTGCCGCATACAAAGACTTATGTGTCAAAACTGAAGAAGCGTGCAAGGAGGGTGAAAAACAAAAGAGTGCCATAAGACAACTGCAGGTTGAGAAGAAGAAATTACTTACTAAAGTATTTGTTATTAAGAGTGCAGTATTCCTAGTGACCTCTAAACTTGAACACATGACCAAGCCTGTCATAATGTTTAACAAGGGAACTTATGTGTTGGATGACATACTAAAGACTAGAAGAAATGCTGAGAGTCCAAAAAAAATTGAATATTGCGAAAAGGTAAATCCATCTACGTCTAGACATGTCTATTCTGAGAAGAAAAACACTTTTGTCACAAAGAGAAAGCTCCAACATCATATCCAACATCCAAGATCTTTCATCAGAATTGAAGACCATTGTTACTTATGGAAGCATCTAGAAAGGGTCTGGCCGACCTCTATGAGAAAAGCTTATGATGAGTGTCAAGCTGAGAGGAAAATCTCAGAAATATCAAATGTCACATAGAATGTTATGACATTTTACTATGATTACGTAAAAGGGCCCAATAAGGTGAAGGTCCTCACTTCATATGGAATTAAGGAATGGAATAACATTTCTCATCGACCCCGTAATCTGGATATAAATGAGGTCATTAAAGGAGTAGTACTAAGAAAAGCTCCGAAAAATAGTTTTGTTCTCAATAAATATCAATTTAAGAAGCTAAAGGGTGTAGTTGGAAATTGTATTGCAAAAAAGAAGGAGGGAGCAGTAAGGTGCATGAAGGTGTGAAAAGTACACAAGAAGCAGGGGGTTGAATTTTGTTTCGTGTTTTCTTATTATTTAGCTTCTGATCAGAGTTTCAGAATCAGAACTGATGTTCAGATTCTGAGTTAATTCAGTTGGCAGCGGATACAGCAGAAGTAAATAAAATAACAGCAGAAGACAAAAAAGATTAATATTGGTTCCTCCCCTAACTGAGAGTAGTCCAATCCCCTTTCCTCACATGAGCTTTTCATTATAACCACTTCATGATTACAATCGCTTATGCTTCTGTATAAGACTTTTACAACTGCTCATACCAACTTTCTGAGACTTTCTTTGCTTAGAGCGCATGTCTAAGACTTACCCTTTGCTCACACTGTCAGACTGAGCTGCATGTTCATCTGCTCTCTAGTTAAAACTTCCATTTGCTTAGAGAACATGTCTAAGACTTTCATTGCTCACACCATCAGACTGAGCCGCCTGCTCATCTGCTCTCTAGTTGAGACTTCCCTTTGCTTAGAGCACATGTCTAAGACTTTACTTTTGCTCAAACAGACTAGATGAATAAGACTTTCACAACTCAAGCAATTAAGCAATGAGACTTACGTGGCTTAAGCATCTTGGCTCAAGACTTGTTGCTTGAGTCCCAATGAGACAAGACTTTTTGCTCTAGCACATAGCAGGAGACTTAATCTAAACTACTGAAGGATCACCAGAATAGAGAACAAGGTGTACATGATGCAAGCATCATAGGTACGAGAGATCAACATAACAAAGACCTAAAGCACTTAAGATTTATAAATATATACAGGGGTAAGAAATTTTAAGGCTTTTACAATTACAACCTACTACTTAAAATTTGCCTATTACATAGAGTTGATAATTGCTTGATCTTTCTACTTCTTCAATAGAAGAATCGTTGTTGAAAATTCAGGCTTGAATCTTCATCCATATATATAGACTTTCTAGAAACTAGTCGTTGAGAAGGTTATTTGATCAAGTGTCTTTCCTTCTACTCCAAAGTACAAGAGATGTTAAAGATGGATGCACACCAAATTTCTGAATCCATTGTGTAACACATTTAACCATTGAGTCTTCAAGAGGTTATGTACTAATAAAGCCGTTGGGAGTAGACATCTATAGAACGTGCCAGCTTTTCTTGAGCCTTGCAATACTGTAGACTCGAGTTGACAGGCTGATAAGATAATACAACATGTTTTAAGTAGTACGGATAATCCACAACTTTATCACCAACTCTGAATGGTACCAGAAGCTGATATACAATTACTAAGTGTAGAAACTCGTCTGAATGTTGAGGCCTTCAGTTCAGAGTCTGCGTCAAGCCACATTAGAAATTGTTCTTCAAACTCTGCCTCTAGAAGCTAGCAATGAAGCAACTCCAAGTGTATCTTAGATAAACAGATTCTGATTAATTATGTACAAGAACAAGAACCTGCATAAATAAAACACACATCAAATAAACCATTATTCTTTTAATACTTTTGTTATCATTAAAACTAAAAAGGAAAATATCAAGAACAAATCTTGTTCTAACAATCTCCCCCTTTTTTATGATGATAAACACAAGTATTTAAAGGATAATGTTGGGCATTTAATTTTCTCTGCAACAATAGGGTATGAGGTTTATAAGCACCCCCTGAGTCTGATAGTTCACATCAGAGCTTTTTCTAGCATTAAGAACTATTTCTCAAGAAGAATAGACTAGTCTTCTTAACAACATCAGGGTCTGAGGTTTGTAAGCTCCCTCTGAGTCAATCAGTTCCAAGGTTGAGTTTTGTAAGCTCCCCCTTAGTTCCATAGTTAAGAACACCAAAATGATTGTATTAACTCCTTTTGGCAACACCAGAATACGGGGTTTTATAAGCTCCTTCTGAGTCTCATAGGCTAAGTCAGAGGCTTGTAAGCTCTATATTAACACTATGTACAAGAGAGTTAAAATATGTCGCCCTTTTTAACTTTCTTTGGCAACACCAGAATATGAGGTTTGTAAGCTCCTTCTGGGCCTGATAGGCTAAGTCTGAGGTTTGTAAGCTCATACTCAGACCTATGTACAAGAAAGTCAAAATGCGCTTTAGGCAAGTAACAGAAAAATAAATGACCAATATGTATTCAATGAGTTTAGTTTCCACTTAAATACTTACTATTATTTCTCCCCCTTTTGTCACATAAAAAAGAATAAAATGAAAAGAAGGAAAAAGAGAAAAAATATCACCAATAAATGTAACTCAGATCATCATTACAAGATCAGTTTCCAAGAAGGAAGAGTAATCAAGTAATAAGAGTCATTAAGGTTTGTAAAGTGAACGCATTGAAGTCTTAGTAGTCGTTACTGTTCCAAGAATTAAACAAGGATTAAATTTAGATATTTGTTATCCATAAAAGTTGCTATAAAAACATCTCACTCCTAAATCAATTTCATTAATCACCCATCCTAAGAATATAGAGTCAGCATTTGAGAGTCATAAGGCATCTGTCGTAACAGACACAACTGAGAGCTCTACAAGCATACCAATCCAATCCCCTCAGAAGCGGGCTGCTTCTGAATCCTCTACAACTATTCATGTGCTCTCAACACAACTTGCTTCTGAAGAAGCCACTTCAGCAGCACCTGAACGACCTTCAGAAGGAGGTTCAATAGTGGCTGCTTTGAAGCCTCAGAGAAGCAGCATGAAGAGATCAAGGAAGAAGAAAAGGAGGGCAAACAATAGGTTCTACAACACTCTTCCAGACATAGAAGAGGAAGAAGTGATTGATTCAGAAGATGAGGAGGTGGACTACAGCAATAGTGGACGCCATTGGGCACACGATTCAATGGCTAAAGATGAATTCTAGGACATATCTTGTACCCCATTTTTTGCTGTTAAAAAGTTGTAATCCTCATTTAATTAATGAAAAGTTTATTTCAGACCAATACTTCTTTATCATGAATTTACATTCCAGAATTTTACTTTAGATAATCTGAAGGTACACTTAATAAAGTGAAACTGACACAGAAACGACAGTTAGAACATATCAGTTATAAACTCATACTAATTCAGAGAATCTTAATAGATTAGATTACATTACCAATAGTCATTATTAAAATGCTGATTTAATCAGTACTTAAATAATATTAAACTCAAGATAATAAATGTAATACGTCTATAAAAAGACTAAAGTAAGCTTTCTTCCATCATCACTTAATCTCTAAAACACCAAGATGTATAAGCAGAAGCAAATATGGATTTCAAAGAGAGATTTCAGGAAGGCAGCATTACTGAATGCAACAACTCAAGCAAATCAAAGCAAGACACCAACTGAAGAACCTACAAGCAAGTAGACAGCTTCTGAAGTGCTCCCCTCTTCCGCATCCTTTATGAAGACACACAGAAGAAAGAAGTCTTCTGGATCCAGACATAGAAACAAACTGAGGAAGGAGGCTTTGCAGTTTGCTAAGGAAGAATGGCAAGATTTCTTAGACAATCTAGACATGTCAGATGATCCTAGGGAGTTCCTTAGGAAACATCCATTAGACTAGAAAAATCTAATTGTCTTGTAATAGCTTCCTTTTTCAGTAATAAAATAATTTGCAAATATTTGAGTTCTTTCATCTATTTCAGATACTCAGTGAACATTATGAGTAAATATTAATCAGTTAAAACTGAACACAAGCATGAACAAACTTCTGAATTTATTAATAAGATACTTAATACAAATATTTCATCAATAATACAAGGCACAACTATGCAGAAATCTAACATCAGAATCTTTCATAGATAACTTCAAACTTGTCTCTCCAAATCTTAGAAGAACTAGCCTCAAAACTTATGTTAACCCATTGCTGAATAAGTAATTAAGAAATAACTTGTCCAAAAGGTCTGGAGAAGGTCTTTCCCTTTTTAAAAGAAGAAAGATACCTCTTCAGATGATTAAACATAACTTGAGGAAGATCAATCTTCAAATCTGAATTAAGAAGTAGAAGCAGATCTTTTTCAATAGGGCCCACTTGGTCTAAATCTTGATCCTTTGGCAGTAAGTTTGAATTCAGAATCTGACTCCAAACAACAGCATCAGGAAGAAGATTAGAAACCACTGATGTATTAGATGAATCTACAAAGATACACTAAGTAGGAAGATAGTGTTCCCAAAAAGAGTTCCTGGAATTTCTCCAATCTCCTCACAATTGATCACGTTTGCAATCGCTTTAGAGGTTACTGTAATAGAAACACCAGTTACTCTAGACATAATAGCATACTCAAAATTTAGCTCAATAATGGAGGCATCAATACAAAACTCTTTGACAAGACTTGGATAAGTGAAACCATAGAGCATCTCAAAGTAGCCACTCCACCTTTGTTTAGACACAGTCTCCCAGAAGTTGAAGCCAATCTTAAGCAACTCATCAAAATCCACAAACTTTTCATTGATGACAACCAGCTGATTCAAAGTAGAACAAACTAAAGAACTCATCTCAGGTTTGGTTTGATCAGCACGCACATAAGAAGAAAAGAAGAAAGAGAAGAAGTAGAAGAAGAGGAAAAAGAAAATGAACAAGAATCTCACAAAAATAAGAATCTTGTCAGAAAAGGACACAATGATGTTTCACAAGATAGGAAATAGTAACAACAAGTACTAAAAGAGAAAACATCATTACCCAAAGGTTCTTTATCCAGCATATAATTCAATTCCACCAGATATGTTTCACCTTTATGAAAGATTAAATATTATAAAATATTTTAGAAAACTTTTTACTTAAACTGCTATGTCAGACTGAAAGAATCTTCTTCTAAATCTCAGAAACTGACAACTTTCAGAAGCTATTGATAACACCGAAACACACTGCGTATTTGGCTCGGATTGCACATGGTTATTATAGTTTATTTGCTATTTTATTGTATTATGCTTATGTTTTGTGTTGTTTTCAGGTATAACGCCTTAATGGAGCCTTCCATGAAGAAATGAAGCAAAAAGAGCGAGAATCAGAAGAATTCAGTTGAAAATACACATAAGGCGTTCCACATGGCATTGGCAAAGGAGGACGCCATGACGTGTAGGGTTTCACCCACGTCTCAACGGTCAGAAGACCACGTCTTCCACCCTTTGCACACATGGAAGGCGCCGTGTGGGGATGGCGGGCGCCATCTTCCTAAAACTCGCCTTGGTCAAAGGCAGTTGAAGGAAGTGGCCATGACCAAAGAAAATATCTCCACACGTTTTCTGAGCGGCTCGTGTAACTTCCAAGGATTTCCACACTATAAATAGGCCATAGTTTTCATTTTTTAGGCATCCTCTTTTAGTTGCAGCATAGGCATAAATTCAGTTTGTTTAAAGCGATAATCCGTCACATCGAGGGGTTATCGCGACGTTGTTGTAATCGAGATTGGAGCATTTTAGAGTAGAGTAATCTTGCCGCCATTTTACTTTTCAAGTCAGATTTACTTTCCAGCATTGTATCAGATTCAAGTCTCCGATTTGGAGCAAGTTTATTATTCAAATCGCAACTTATTTTCATTTGCATCGTCTTTATTTTGTTTAATTTCCCGCACTTCTTTACTTTGTTTATTTCCTGCCTTGCCTGAAATTCGTTTACTTTATTGCTCTGTTTTACATTCTTTACTTTATCGCATTACCTGTTTTAATTTCTTTATCATAAAAAGATTTGTTTTCAAAGCGAACTTAAGCATGACACTTTCGTTCTTACTTTTGAAAATCAATCGCACCCTTAACACGTTTTTTTTCCAAAATGACTTATCCCACAAATCAATTTCATGCCATGTTTACCGTAGTCATGTCTAGCTAAATCCTTCGTGCTGGGATGTGAGGACCGTCGTTTCGATGGTACTCCGTATGTTGTGTTTGTAGAAATAATTTAGGGATGTTTTGGTTTTAATACAACTTTTCTGAACTTTACTAGATCGGTTATTACGTAAATGAGACCGTGTTTCTATTTACGTAATAACCGTGACTATGTCGGGTAAGATCGAAAGTCGTCCGATACTTGAGATAAAAGTTGGTTAGTTTTTAATTAATAAATACAGCGAAAGCGCTTTGTTAATTAATTAGGGAAATTTAATATTATTAGAAAGTGATTTTACAACTATTTTCGGACACGTTTATAGATTTAGGATCCGGTTGGCCGAGCATATGCCGGAAACCCTTTGATGTTAAAAGTTTCCAATCAAAAGCACTTTTTAACTGAGTCATAAAGGTAATTATATAAAAAAGGACTTTATCACTATAACGCAATACGCGACCGGTGCAGCGTGAGCGGCTGGTATAGATTAGAGGTTAGGTCCAGTTCCGATTACGCTAACGCGATGGTTCCTTTTTTAATTAACTCTTTTTCAAGGAAGAAAATATTGCCCCGCAAGTGTCTCTACTTAAACAATAGGAGTATCGTTTGATTGATGTGAATTACATACCAGTGCCACTTATCTAAATTCATTTTTTATTCATTATTTTCTGTTGCCTGAGCACATTACACACTGTTTCTATTAGCCTTAGATAAACATCGCAACCATAGTAATTGATAGATTGACATTGGTCTCTGTGGGATCGATAATCTTTTATATTACTCTGACGTACTCCGTATACTTGCGGAAAGCACGCGTCAAGTTTTTGGCGCCGTTGTCGGGGACCAATTACATCAAATTTCATACCCTGTTGTTACACCATCTAGACTAAGGCACCCATTTCTCTTAGCCAGTCAATGCAAAGATCTCGCAGTACCGAAAACTTAGTTGATCCAATATCAGAACCCGAAAGATACGCTTGTGCTCGTCTTTTTCTCCAAAGAATTAGAAGAGCAATGACAGAAGAATAAAACCAAAGACCACTTAAGGACTTCGCCTTGCCGTTCGACGATGAACCCCACTCTAGCATTGTAAACCCGACTATTCAAGTTATCAACTTCGAATTAAAACCTTCTCTATTGCAACTAGTGCAACAAAACCAGTTCATAGGTCTTCCTACGGAGAACCCGAACTAACACTTAAAGGTTTTTATTCAAGTAGCAGACACCTTAAAAACCAACAGTGCTTCTCCTGAGGCAATATGTCTGAGACTACTTCCCTTTTCCCTCAGAGATAAAGCCCGATCATGGTTAGATTCCCTTCCATCAAATTCAATAACCACTTGGAATGACCTAAAGAAAGTATTCCTAGCTAGATACTTCCCACCGAGTAAAACCGCTGTCCTACGGAACCAAATAACCATATTCACTCAACAAGAGGGTGAATAACTTTTTGACGCCTGGGAAAGATACAAAGAACTATTAAGAGCTTGTCCACACCATGGTTTAGAACAATGGCTTATAATCCATACCTTTTATAACAGACTCATGTACAACACAAAGATGACCTTCGATACTGCCGCCAGTGGTGCTCCGATGAACAAACCTTACCCTAAAGCTTGCGCTCTCATTGAAGATATGGCACAAAACCATTAGCAATGGGGAACGAAACGAGCACCGATAGAAAACAAAATGACCAAAGGTGGTATTTACGAAGTTAGTTGTCTTGACCATATGAAGGCCAAAATGGACGCCATAGTCCAAAAAGTTAAAAGTTTAACAATTAACCCTACAGCTACCGTAGCTGTAGTTCAACCTGGATGTGAAATCTGTGGAACCCAAGGATATACCTGGCTAAATGTCATCTTTTAGCCGAAACAAACACAGATCAGGTCAATTATGCCCAAGGTAATCCCTTTTCAAACACTTACAACCCTGGATGGAGGAATCACCACAATTTTTCCTATAAGAATACTAACCCTACTCAGGCTTCTACACCTCAAAGACCGCCAGGTTTCCAAGCACAAAGACCAAGTCAACCTGTGTAAGTTGCTCCTCAAAAATCGATTCATCATGCATAATTGATTCACATTCATAATCATATTGCATTAGTTTGTATGTGGCCGAGTATCCAGTCATGTTCATCCACTAGTCTGTATGTCGCGTCAGTTTTGTCAACATAAACATACATACATCATGCATAATTGATTCACATTCATAATCATATTGCATTACTATCGCTCTGGTCATGCTCATTTCCAAGTGATAAAATCCTATTGTCAATCAAGTTGTCAGTTGTCCTTTCCGCGTCGGATAAGACAAAATCCCAGTTTGAGTGCTTTCCTCGTCAGGAAATGTATCGTTTAACCAATCTCTCCCCAGTTTGTTTATGGATTGGACCCTGTCCTCGACCACTTTGATAACTTGAACCTCTGAAAGGCAAAAAGATATTCGACAGACACCTTTGGAACATCACTCTTCACCATTGAAGATGATATTTCTCGCTTTCCCGGATTAAGGAAAATCCCCAGAGAAAGCCTCTTAACCGAAGACTCTCAGCAATACATCGGTCTTTCTCCCAAGAAATTCGGTGTTAATGAAGTCATCAGCACCTCAAAATTGGATCACATAACATGGCATTTCTCCAAAAAGATCTCGAAGAAAAGTATGATGTAATTTCTCCAAGCAAAAAATGGTCTTTCAAGAGACTCGTTTTCCCTAGTAGAGTCAACAAATGGCATCTCCAACAGAGAAGTTTGCACACCTCTACAGCTCAGGCAATTGGGTTTCCCCAGCAAGTCTGACATCAAATTTTTCCATTAAATGGCGTGTCCCCAGTATAGCTCGGTGAGAAGTTTGATGGAGACCGCTACACATAGCGTTCCTTGTCAAGAAAAGAAACTCGACAAGAAGAAACTAATAATAGTTCCGTGGCTGAAGATCAGGATCAAGGGGAAGTTTAGTTCAAAAGAAACTGAGACCAGTTCTGTGGCTGAAGACCAGGATCGAGGAGGAATTTTTACCCTTTTCTAAGTAACATTGCTTAGCAAAATAAGATGGATGAGCAAATTACCTTTCATAACCACAGTCAAAATTTTGGGTATTCTGATATTTAATCCTCTTGCACCCTGAATGTCCGAATACCTTCGCCATTCACACCTTCAGGTCTAAGAAGATTAAATAGGGGCATTTGTCATACCCCAAATTTTGACCACAAGATTTCCCATCATTGTGAAAATCATTACCATAATATGGATGTACCATCATACCTCATTAATCTCTTCAAGAATTGTTGAGCCTTCACTACAACCAAGAATTAGGGTTTTGAGCCCTCTCAGAGCACTTAGACAAAGGATCAATCAAGAAATGACATGATATTCAACTTGTATAACCTCTCAAACACCCATAAAGGATCAAGAAGACTCCTATATCAAGAATCAAGCACAAAGTTTCAACTTTCCAAGTGGATCAAGCCTCAAGATCGCCAGTGTCACCAAATTAGGGTTTTGGTCGACCAAGGCCTCCAGATGAAATTTTTCCTCTGGGCATGAGGCAATACTTTAAAGCATAACCCAAGATACTCCAAGGAACCTTATGAGTCCCATCATCAAGTCAAAATAGCCTAAGGGGATGCATTCATAAAAAATCAGGAATTAGGGTTTCTTGACCTAATTCACCCCTAAGTTGACTTTTGGAGCAAAGCATGAGCCAAGACCTAAAGACATGATTTGAGGGCCTCAAATACACTAAATTTATCTATTTACAACCATGGATTGATCCAAGAAGTTTTTTTCACAAGTTTCAATTTCATCAGGACCACAATTAGGGTTTTGAAGAAAAACAACTGTGCCTTTGACTTTGGACCAAGACATGCTCCAAAACCTTGGGAAATGATTCAATACACCCTAAAATTCCTATGGAATCAATCCATTAGGTTTGAATTAGGTTAAAAACTTGATTGCACAAAGGATCACACAGTTTGGATTTCATCTGACAAAAAGTCAACTGTGCCCAAAATCAAGTTTGACTTTTTGGAATTTTTCACAAATATGGTTCCCCTAAGTCCAAAACAATGTTAATATATGGTTTTGATCATCATTCATCAAGAAAAATCAAGAAAAGTGAGGTAACTTGCAAAAGGGGCAACCTTAGAAAACTTAAATTTTTCTAAGTTATGGAACAAAATAGCTTTGGTGCCAACTTTGTAAGGTCATAACTCCCAAACTCTAAGGCCTTTTTCTTCCATCCAAAGCTCAAATGAAAGTTCACATGACATAATTCAAAAGTGTCAACTACAAAAGATTCCAAATCCTCATGGATTTTGAGTTATGGATTGATCAAAATCACCAAAAGTGAAATGACCACTTTTTCCAACACTTAGTAAAAATTTTCGACTAGTCAGAATCTGTTTCACTTTTTCCAAAATTTGAGGCCATTTTTCACCTTGATCCAAGTTGAACCAGGTCCATTTGTGAACATCAAAGTTAAAGTATGTCATGAGAGCTTTCCAACAAGTACGAGATCATCTCTAAATTCAACTTGAGTAAGGAGTTACAACCCTTAGAACATGGCATCAAAGACTGGTTTCTTCCCAAAGCAAATTATGGGTCATTTGCTCGAATTAGCTAAATCATACAATTACAAGTCTTGTTATCCATTTGGACACCTCAAAGGATAACATCTAAGGGACAATGTCTGATCGACAAATTTCCCAAGTCCAAGGATCTACATGTAGCTATGTGTCCCCTAAAAAGGCTCAAAATCTCAAAGACTTCAATTTTGTTTCAAAGTATTCAATGGATTCATAAGGTGGCAAGCATCAAGACATTGCTAACTGAATTGAGTCAAGCCTTATCTCTGAACCAAAGTTACAATAACTTGCTGCACTGAGCCAAGTCAATGGCTATAGAAGACTTGGATTCCTTTATGCAACCATTGGCCAAAGACCTATACCAGTTGCCATTCACTATTGCTTGAGAAACAAACTTGCTCTACTATAAATAGAGCTCATTTGTGATCAGTTTGAGTACACCAAAGCACACAAACTAATGCTTTCCTCAAAATCACTCTCAAAAAACCAGATTTTCCTTCTATTTCAAGTCACTATCGAATTTTGAAATTGGAAGTAATTCAAACCAAACCAATCATGCCAACACCTCATATACATCATATATGAGTGATCCATGACCCTGAAACACATCTGGAGCATCAGAATCACAAAATCACCATCATTTGCTCAAGCTTTTGGTCTGTTTGCAGTTGAGGTGCCACAACAAGTTCTGGGCTGATTCAATCCATTCCAAGCTTTCAAATACAATACTTGAGGTCCATTGAAGCTATCCAGATCATTACACAACATCTGTAACACCTCCAACATCAAATTCGATCACCAGCTGCAAGAGGTAAGCCTAAAGCCTTCAAACTCCATATTACATGCATCATAAATGAATTTTTGAGTTACCATCTTGTTTCTGCATGTATATAGAGTGTTAACCCTCAATCAATTGCTATGCATGAATCGTGTATGGAATTTTATAGTGTTCATGCTGAAACTAGGGTTCTTGAGTTCATCCTCTGATTTCTCACTCCATACTTAATATAAATGTAATTAATCTATATGGTTGTGATCCTTGTTCAAAAACGAGCAAGATTGGTGTTTGAATCGTGCAAAATCATTGAGTAATCAGAGAGAAAAGTGAGAAAATGCAAATCTGGGCAAAACAAAGTCGCGCGTGTTCTTCCCTTGTTCTTGGCGCCTTTTTCAAATTTTAAAATATTTGAATTTTTGATATTTTATTTAGGCTCTGGTTGGGAAGAAGCTTTTTGAGCTTATAGCTTATGTCTTATAGCTTATAAGCTCATATGACAATAAAATACCTGTTTGGTAACAGTCTTTTCATCACGAGCTTATAGCTTATTTTCCAGACGCTATTTTAAATAGCGTTTTAGCTTATAGCTTATAGCTTATCCTTTTTCCTTCCATTTTTACCCTTATTATTTTAACTAAAATCCACTACTATCCTTTATAATTTATTATGATTTAAAATAAAATAATAATTATTAAATATCTTTTATGTCATTTTATTTTATCACCTAATTAAACCGCTAATTTTACCAAACACTTCAATTAGCTTATCAGCTATAAGTCATCAGCCATCAGATATAAGCTATAAGCTATCAGTCACCAGCTATCAGTCATAAGCTATAAGCTATCAGCTAACTTATCAGTCAACCGCTATTTTTACCAAACAGAGCCTTAATTGATTTCAAAAATTAATTTCTCTCTTATTTTTTTTATTATTTTTTATTGGTTCTTTTTTTAAAAAGTCACAAAAATGTTAAATTATTTTATTTTACAAAAAAATCCAATTTATATTATTTATTTAATATAGTTAGAATTTTTGTAATTAATTTCATTTTTATTTGTTTTAAACATTTTAAAATGAAATTCCCACTTTAATCTCTTCATTCCAAATGAATTTCAATCTTTCATGTGATTAAACATGATATTTCAAAATATTTTTCAAAGTTTACAACTTGTTTTTAAATATATTTAATATTTTATATAATTTTTTATTTAATTTCCTTTGAAAATTATATCTTTTAAATTCAAAATTAGGGTTTCCTCTAAATTTTTATTTTTCAAACTTCACATAAACACTTTTGGGCCTCTAATAGAGTGTAAGACCATCCCTTGTTATACATAAATAAAATTGGGGCTCAGTCATTGTATAAGTCCCGATATGATTTTCAAAAACGACGGTGTGATCACTGTTATTCATTTGGGCCTCTCCCTGAGTTGTAAGCCCCATTCGTCTTTTTTTCAAACACTTTGGGCCTCTAATAGAATGTAAGACCCAACCCCCCTTTGTACAAAAATGTTTTGGGCCACAGTCATTGTATAAGTCCCGACACGATTTTCAAAATAACAGTGCGATCGTTGTTTTCATCTGGGCCTCTCCTTGAGTTGTAAGCCCCATCTTTTTGTATAAAATAAACTATTGGGCCTCTAATAGAGTTTAAGACCCATCCCGTTGTAAATAAAACATTTTTGGGCCTCAGTCATTGTATAAGTCCCGATACGATTTCAAAAATCTCGACGCGATCGCTGCTTTCAAAACAAAAATCATCTGGGCCTCTCCTTGAGTATAAGCCCCAATATTCTTTTTAAAACAAATTTCCTTTTGATTTAGATTAAAAAATTGTTATCAAAACTTTCTCCAATTCTTGAATAACTAACCATACAGCTGTGTTTATAACACTGGAAGCTTGCTCACCTGTAAGTTCTACCAGCTTTTTTTTACATACTTGTTTATATATTTCATCTGTATATATATATATATATATGCTTGTATATACTTGCTTAGAGTTTTCCCCGGCAATTAGGTATAGGATTAGATCAAGCCAGTGGTCACTCTTTCAACACAGTCAAAACTAGTTCCCCATAGGAAATTCCAGATACAGTCTTGCCTCCTATTGGACTTATACAATATGGAACAGAGAAAGGAATTATTCCCGGTGAAACTTTTCTCAAGACTGTCACTACTAGAAATTTGTCTAAGAAATTCATTTCCCCAGAGAGGATTAATTCCCAGTGAAACCTCTCTTGAATTTCTTCAAACCCTAGAACTGTTCACTAAAGAAAGGATTATTCCTGGTGAAACTTTTCTTGAACTTTTCTTAGGTTTGGACCCACAGGATTTCTAAAAGCATCCCCAGCCTCCTCTTGGACTTTGTTCAAGGACCCTCAGGCTTGGGCTTAGTACAAGGACCCAAATACCTCCTACAGGTATAGGACAAAACTTAATCATCCTTTGATAGTTCAATCCTCCAGAGAGTCGGAATCTCAAAACATCAGACTAGTTTAGGGTTGATTCTCATCCCTTAAAACATCAGCTCTTGGACATCATAAAAAGATAAACCTTTTCATGCCAGTAGACTTGGAAAGTCTCATCTCCTTTTGGATCTCAAAGAAACCCTCAAGTTTCCTAAAAATACAGGATAAACCATGATCATTTCATCAATCACCAACAGAGTTAAAACCTCCATAGGTTTCAAAACTCAATCTTTAAACTCTCACTTCAAATTTCCCCAGCTAGGGACAAATAACAACCCATAAACCCTCAATCAAAACCTCAAGGCGTCTGATATTTCAACTCTTCTGTGATCCTTAGCAAGAGTTTATTCCCCACTTTGGACCTGTCTATGGATCTCACTAATCCTCAGCAGAAGTTAGCCTCCTCTTAGGCCTTATATAAGAAATCCCCCCAACCAGCCTCCTCTTAGGCTTTGTATAATGATCATCCCTCAGCACCTTTTAGCCTCAATCTTGGGCTTTGTACAAGACACATATAAACATTCTCCAGCTGAGTCAGTTAACCTTTTTTAGCCTTAATATTGGACTTTGTACAAGACACATATAAAATCTCTCCAGTGGAGTCAATTCTCTTTCAGCCTCAATCTTGGGCTTTGTACAAGACACATATAAAACCTCTTTAGTAGAGTCATTTCTTTTTCAGCCTCAATCTTGGGCTTTGTACAAGACAGACAAAATATTCCTCGGAAGAGTCAATTCCTTCTAGCCTTCTCTTAGGCTTTGTATAATGATCTCCCTAAGCAGAGTCAATCTCTTTTCAGCCTCAATCTTGGGCTTTGTACAAGACAGAAATAAAACTCACTAAACAGAGTCAACCTTTTAGCTTCAACCTTGAGCTTTGATCAAGGCACACAAAAATCCCCTCAAAGGAAATCAAGAGTTCTCTCTGTAGGAAGACATTTCTCTGTACATCACACATCAAAATAGATAAATCAAAACAAACCTAATTCCAGATAACTGCTGTAAGTGGCACACTTGTTGATTCAAAAATCCAAGCTGTAGTTCATCTCTTATCCTGGTAAACCCCATTTCTTTCATCTAATTGTTGTAAGTGGCAAGCCTCTGGATTATTTACATCCAAGCCAATGTCCCTCTCTTAGCATGAAAGATTCCTAAGGAAAAATGGCATTGCTCAACACTGAGTTAAAGTTTTCTCCTATAGGACAAATCCCTTATAAAGGAAATTATGGCAATGCTGGATTCCATACATTCCAGTTAAAGTAATTCTCCTTTATAATCAGTTACCCAATAAGTGTGATAAACAGATTAGATATCTCCTTTTAGAGATGACAAATTCTCTCTCATTCAAACCTTTAGATTCAATCTTGGGCTTTGAACAAGACACAAATAACCCTTCAGCTTCAATCTTGGGCTTTGAACAAGACACCAAACATCTTTCCTCCCATAGAATAGGAGGAACTAGATTGTTTTGATTTCCCTGTTTTCTTTAATGGGAATACGTAGGCATAAGATTGCGAAATCTTAGTGAGCACACTAATCAAAAACCTTAGGTCCAGTACCTTACCAAAAACATCAAAAAACTCAAAAACAACAAAAATACTCTCTCAAACATTCCTAAAGGAGAAACTTTCCCAATTTCTAACAGATAAACACCAGTAAGTAGATAACAGAAGAAAATTCCAAACGATCTATGGATAACCATATATAGGATGGGTAATTGACAACTCCCCATTGTGTAACCTAACCCCGGACCCCCCAATCTCTTAGCATTTGTTAAAGAAAATAGTTGCGTGCAAGGTTAGTTTTAGATAGCTTCCCTTTCCTTTCCAGCTTCATAGGATAAATAAGAAATCAGAAAGTAGCACCCAATTCCAACCAAATGCGGTAAGGTGGTCGCGTCACCGATAAAAATCGCACGCTACAGAAAAATGGTGACTCTGCTGGGGAGCCAAACTAGGATTAGAATTCCTAAGAGGTCTAGGTTATTTAGCATTTTCTATACTATATACTATATATATTTACTGTTATTCCTACTTGATATCTGTGTTTATTTTTCTATCAAATGGGAATGCGATTGATACGCATGTGGAAAGTTTGAGAGAACATTAAGATAAGGGTGGCATAGACAGGTAATACTTGTAGGGAGTGAATCGCGACCAAGCTAACTTGGTAGCCCACCGAATCAGGCGAGGTACCCGTGTGGATTCTCAATGTTGAACGACCGATTGTCGTGAAAGCATAGTTTTCCCAGTGCGGTACCCGTGACCCTGAGGATTTAGTAGACATTAACCATATGACCATTTGGTAGTGCGGTGACTATCGGGAATAGTTGATACGGGATACTACACTCAAATGAGACTTACCCTAGGATATTACAGCTCGATCGAGTGAATCAGCTTGTTGTTGGTATCCCTAGGGGGGTCAATGACTTTGGGAACCTTAGAACCCATGACTTCAAGCTCGTGACGTTGAACCCTTGAACCCATATTTTCAAATGTTTTTGTGTGCTGCATTCATGCATTCATCTAAAAAAATCTTTTCAAACAAGAAAAAAAATATTTTTTCCAAAATAAACTAAAACAATAATTGCAAATATCAGAGATTGCGTTATGGATTTCGGTAGAAGAAAGACGCACAAGTACACTTTCAAGGCTCCAAAACTAGAGGACTTAAGGAGGTTGGCAAGGGTGATTACCAACCCTGAGGCTTTCAGAGCTAAGCACGGAGGGTTGTTGTCTCTGTTAAGGGTCCACGTAGTTGAAGGAATCCTGTCTATGCTGATCCAGTTCTACGATCCGGTTTATCACTACTTCACTTTTTTGGATTACCAACTGGCACCAACATTAGAAGAGTACTCCCATCTGATTGATTTACCTATCACTGATCGAGCTCCATTTTCTGTACTGGAAGAAATTCCAAAGGATCAGGCCATTGCAAGAGCAATCTCTTTGGACGATTCAGAAGTTAGGACTCACATGACCACCAAAGGAGGAATCCAGGGTTTACCAGCTAAATTCCTGATAGAGAAAGCTCTATACTTTGCTAGTATAGGAAACGTAGCTGCTTTCGAAGACGTCTTTGTTCTGCTCACATATGGGTTATTCCTTTTTCCCAACATTGATAACTTCGTCGATACCAACGCCGTTAAGATATTTTTGATTGGGAACCCCTTACCAACATTGCTCGCAGAAGCTTATCATTCTGTACACTTAAGGAACTTGTACATCAAAGGAATGATCACATGCCGTGTACCCTTACTTTACAAATGGTTCATTTCCCATTTACCCAAGTCTGCTACTTTTTAGGATCACAAGAGTACTCTACGTTGGTCACAGAGAATCATGTCTCTCACCAATTCTGACATAGATTGGTATAATAGGATTTATGAAGGGATAGAGATCATAGACAGATGTGGAAATTTCCCTAACGTACCCCTCATTGAAACTAAAGGAGGAATCAACTATCATCCGATTTTAGCTTGCCGTCAACTCGAATACCCGATGAAGAATATCCCACATAATGTTCATCTGGAAGGTCTTTTCTTCAAGGAAGGGGAAAATGACAGGGCACTAAAGAAAGAAATAGTGCACGCCTGGCAACATATTCACAGGAAAGGAAGAGAGTCTCTAGGAAGACCAAACTGTTTCTCTATGGAACCATATCTCCGCTGGGTGAAAACTAGAGCTCTCAAGCTGAGGATGCCTTACCCTCGCCAAGAATTTTTTCCGTTAAAGGAATCTGTCCTTTATTTCATGTCTGATGTGGAAAAACTCCAGGTGGCTCTCAACAAAGTTTAACGTGAGAAGAACTCTTGGAAAAACAAGTACTGAATCCTCAATGTGGAATATACCAAGATTCAGGAACTGTTAAAAGAAAAGGATGCTCTGATTGAGATATTAGAACAACATGCTATAGAGAGTCAAGAAGACCGAAGAAATTTGCTCGCTTCTTTCACTTGGTAAAGGACTGACAACCCGACAACGGCTAAAGAGCCCCGGTCAAAGAAAAGGAAAATACCGGAACCAGCATCTGAGCTCTCTTCAGAGAGGAATAGGATCCATGAGCTTAGCCATTTTCCTTACAGCACTTTGTAAAATACTGTACTTTTCCTTGTAAAATACTGCAATCTTTTGAATTCAATAAAAGGGGTCCCCCCACCCCCACTATATGATATTTACAATCTATTTGTTGAAGTTTCTTTTTAAATAAAAAAAAAACAAAAAAATATATCATTGCATATCATTCATCATTCTCACATAACGCATTTTTTCTTATCTTTGAGTCTCACGTATGTGTCGCGATTCTAGAGTCAAACGGTCTCACTCATACAATACTCGGGCCAATCGACAAAAGAAAATGGACGATCTCGAGGAAGAGAACAGAGAGCTGAAAGAAGAAATCGACGCTCTAAAGGAAAGTTTGGAAAAACTTCACAATGACTTGCAATCCCTGGCAGGAGCTCAGGAGCAGCGGCATCAAAAGACTATAATCTCTGAGATCACATCTACGCCCATAATGGAGACGCATTAAAATCATCCTCGGTACAACATGCCCAAGGGTCGTCCCTAGGGCATGCCTCTCAACTTTATACCTGAAGGATATATCCCACCGGTCACAAAAGACCCAGAAGCCGTAGCAGGAGCCACTGAACCTGAAGGTTACAAACTTCGGGAAAGTGAAGATGCAAGGTTTACGACAACAACTTCTAAAGGTTATAAACTTCAGGGCATTGAAGCGCCAAGAGTCATCGCTATAATGTCTATACCACAACCAGTGGTACATACTGTCCCGGAAGGACAAATTCCACAAGTAATTCCTGGTGGAAATAAAGACATGTATGAAAGGATGAATGAGTTCCAGGAATAATTATTGGAAATGCAGAAGGAACTGCATACCATTCGCGGTCAAGACTTATTCGGAAAGGACGCTGGAGACCTCTGTCTGGTCCCTAATGTAAAGATCCCGCACAAATTCAAGGTGCCTGACTTTGAAAAATACAAAGGCAACTCTTGCCCTCAAAGTCATTTGGTGATGTACGCTCGAAAAATGTCAACTCAGATAGAAAATCAACACCTACTGATCCATTACTTCCAAGAAAGTTTGACCAGTGTCGTACTCAAATGGTACATGGGTTTAAACCGCACCAAGATCAATACTTTCAGAGATCTCGGTGCAGCCTTTGTTTAGCAGTATAAATACAATTTGGACATGGCACCAGATAGAGATCAACTCAGAGCAATGTCGCAAAAGGACAAAGAAACTTTCAAAGAGTATGCTCAGAGATGGCGTGAAATTGCCTCCCAGATCTGTCCCCCTCTTGAGGAAAAGGAGATGACGAAGGTCTTTTTGAAAACCTTAAGCTCATTCTATTACGATCGAATGGTCGCCAGTGCGCCCAGTGACTTCACTGAGATGGTGAGCATAGGAGTACGCTTTGAAGAAGCAGTTCGAGAAGGACGATTGGTCAAAGATGCAGAGCCATCTAGCAGTACCAAGAGATACGGTAGTGCTTTCCAAAAGAAGAAAGAACAGGAGATCAGTAATATCTCTCTCAGAAAGAAAATGCGAAGGTATCAACCAGTAGCGGCAATAACTCCCTCTATCAACCCGACGCCGGCTCCGACGTATCAACCTCAGGTTTCTTAGAGCCAACCAAGTCAACAACAGTATCAGCAAAGGCTGCAACAGTCTCTTCAGCAGGCTCGCCCACAGTATAACAATAACAATCGTACGACATGACCATCAGGGTTTGACCCTATACCGATGTTGTACGCAGAACTATTTCCACTTCTACTGGCCAAGGGGCACGTCCAAACCAGGACTCCTCTTATAGTACCAGAAAATCTGCCTTTTTGGTTCAAAGCGGATCAAACTTGCCCTTACTATCAAGGAGGATCGGGGCACAACATTAAAAACTGTCTCAGCTTCAAGTCTGATGTATAGAAACTTGTCAGGAACAGGATCTTATCTTTCAAAGATACTAATCCAAATGTTCAGACGAACTCGTTGCCGCAACATGAGAAGATTACAGTGAATTTAATAGAGGAAGAATTTAGCCGCAGTTATCAAATTCACGATTTACTCCTATTAGGAACCAATCTGATCAGGATGCATTGCAGATAGAGCTGGTATGGTCATGTGCCATCTCATAATTATCACCAGTGTGATACCTGCTCAAAGAATAATCATGGGTGTTTCGTAGTGCAATCAGCATTACAAGAACAAATGGATCTAGGCTGGATTCAGGATCACAGAATCCGTGAAGTCAACATGGCCCATGCACACCCCAACATTGTTCAGAACCACGATGTCCGTGTAATGAATGTTAATTTGGTGGCGATGCACTCAAGGCATAGTCAATATTATAATCTACCACGGGACGATTACAACATTTGTCTGATCTGCTCAACAAGCAATCAGCGATGCTCTTTTATACAATAGGCCCTTCAGCGTCAGATGGATCTCGGATGGATCCAAGACTACCGTGAGAGAAATAACCATCAACTCAATATGGTTCAGATCTTTAACATACGCTTGATGAATACCAGTCTGGTAGAATTACATGCTAAGTAAGTCAGGCTCGGCTTTCTGGCTTCACATGATTATCAAGACTATGAAGAATGTCATGAAGATGACCAAGGGTGTATGCTTTTCCAAAGAACATTTCAACACTTGTTGGACCACTGGTGGCTTCCAATCTACTTGGATGAATCTACACAACAGATTAGTATGACTAACGGGAATCCTGGTAGACATCAAAGTCGTGATGTCTGCTCAATAGAAACCGATCTAGTAAAGATGCACTGCATACAAAGAAGGAGAGGCCGGGTACCACCGCACAATTATGAGCGCCGTAGAGTTTACTCAGGGAACAACCAAGGATACTATCTCGTACGAGCGACCCTTCAAAATCAGTTGGACCTGAAAAAGATTTGACCATGTTCAAGTTCTGGGTCGATTAACATGATACAAGACTACCTCCCTGGTGTCTTACCCCAAATTTTGACCACCAAGATTTCCCATCGTTGTGAAAATCATCATCACAATATGGATGAACCATCATGCCTCATCAATATCCTCAGAGATGTTTAAGCATTCACCACGGTCAAGAATTAGGGTTTCAAGCCCTCTCAGAGCCTTAGACAAAGGATCAATCAAAGAATGAAATGATCTTCAACTTGTCTAAAATCTTAAATACACATAAAGGATCAAGAGGACTCCCATATCAAGAATCAAGCACAAGGGTACTACATTCCAAGTGGATCAAGCCTCAAGGTCGTCAGTGTCACCAAATTAGGGTTTTGGCCGACCAAGGCCTCCAAATGGAAATTTTTCTCTGGGCATGAGCTAATGCTTCAAACAACAACCCAAGATACTCTAAGATACCTCATGGACACAATCATCAAGTCAATTTAACCTCAGGGGATGCATTTACCCAAAAATTCCGAATTAGGGTTTCTTTACCTAATTCACCCCTAAGGTGACTTTTGGGACAAAGCATGAGCCAAAACCTCAAGACATGGTTTGAGGGTCTCCAATACTCTACATTGATCCATTTGCAACAATGGGTTGATCCAATAAGCTTGATTCACAAGTTTCAATTTCATCAAGACCACAATTAGGGTTTCGAGGAAAAAGTCAACTGTACCTTTGACTTTTGACCAGGACATGCTCCCAAACCTTGGTACATGATTCAATACATCCTATAACACCTATAGAATCCATCCATTAGGCTTGATTTAGGTCAAGGGCTTGATTTCACAAAGGATCGCACAGTTTGGATTTCATCCGATAAAAAGTCAACTGTACAAAAATCCAAAGTTTGACTTTTTGAATTTTTGGTCAACCAAGGTTCTTTAACCCTAAAACAATGTTAATATGTGATTTGAATCATCATTCATCAAGAAAAAGCAAAGAAAATGAGTTAACTTGTAAAAGGGGTAACCATAAAAAACTTAGAATTTTTCTAAGTTATGGAACAAAGTGGCTAGGGTACCAACTTCCAAGGACCATAACTTGAGATCCAAGCAACCATTTTGGATGGTCCAAATCTAGATTTGTAGCTCTCATTACATACTTCAAAAGTGACAACTACATCTCATTCCAATTCTTCATGGATTTTTAGTTATGTGTAGCGAGCGATTTTGGACGTGGTTCTTAAGCATTGTCGCTCTGGGTTACTGCAGGTAGATTCATTTTTTGTCCTATTGAAGCTGATGAAGGAAGGGAAATAGATGTCTCCAACTAACCCTGCTTTGCAAATTGAGGTCAAATAGTCAAAACTGTTGGTTTACAGATGCGATCAATGTGGGGGGCCTCTCTTAGGTTATTTTGGTTGAATTTAGACTTTTGGTAGGGAATAAGGACTCGGATATTTTGGTGGATATGTGAGGATTTGTGACCTAAGGTTTTTTTGATGTGGTGTGCTCGCTAAGATTTTTCTTTCAATCTTATGCCTACGTATTCCAGTTTACCGAAACAGGGAAATCAGAGCTATCGTAGTTCCTCCTATTCTATGGGAGGAAATGGTGTTTTGGTGTCTTGTTCAAAGCCCAAGACGTGAAGCTAAAGGTGGTTTATATCTTGTTCGAAGCCCAAGATGTGAATCTAAAAAGGTGTTTGTCTTTAGAGAGAGTTTGTCATCTCTAAAGGGGTCTGTTTGTCACAACTGTTGGGTGACTGACTATAAAGGAGGATTACTTTAACCGGGATATGCGAATCCTAGCAATGCCATAATTTCCTTTATAAGGGGTTTTAACCTGAAGGAGAAGACTTTAACTCAGTGTAGAGCAATGTCATATTTCCTTAGGAATTTCTCATGCTAAAAGAGGGACAGTGTCGTGGATGTAAATAATCCAGAGGCTTGCCGCTTACAGCGATTAGATGAAAGGAGTTGTTGATGTTTGTATCCTGTGAACGAGGCACAGTTTTGATGCTAAAAGGTTGGTTAACTCAACCGGGGTTTTTCTTATACAAAGCCTAAGAGGAGGCTATTGGCCCAACAAGAGGGTTTTTATGTGTCTCGTACGAAGCCCGAGAGAGAGGCTAAAAGGGTTTGACTCAACAAGAGAGTGTTTTTGTATCTCGTACGAAGTCCGAGATGGAGGCTAAAGGTTGACTCAACAATAGAGTCTTTTATACTCAACAAGAGAGTGTTTTTGTATCTCGTACGAAGCCCGAGATGGAGGCTAAAAGAGAGATTGACTCAACAAGAGAGTCTTTTATACTCAACAAGAGAGTGTTTTTGTATCTCGTACGAAGCCCGAGATAGAGGCTAAAAGAGAGATTGACTCAACAAGAGAGTCTTTTATACTTAACAAGAGAGTGTTTTGTATCTCGTACGAAGCCCGAGATGGAGGCTAAAAGGATTATTGTTTCAGTTGAGTGACAGGTCCAGTAGGTTAGTTAAAAGAGAAAATCAGTTCTTATAAAGAGACTGATTAAAGGTAAGGCTATGCTTTGGGATTGATCAGAGGATCGGGGTTATTTCCTGTTCTTTAAGGAAATGGGGAATCTAGAGGGTATTGGAGACTGTCCGAGTCTGCTGGTGTTTTTCCCTACTTGAGAATGCCTTCGAGACTCAAGGAGATTAGACTGTCCCAGTCTAGAGTTTTATCTTTTGTACTATGCTTAAAGAAACAGTAGTAGTACGTTCACGGTAGAAAGATCTAGAATCTTTGAAAGACTGTTCTATTAAGATGACTAATTTCTGCTCCTATACCTCTAGGAGGTCGTCGGGACAATTTGTACGAAGCCCAAGAGGAGGCTGGAAACTTTTAAGAAGCCGAGGGACAATTTGTACAAAGCCCAAGAGGAGGCTCTCTTCCCAAAGGAAGAATCCTTATACGAAGCCTAAGAGGAGGCTGTGAATACTTCTAAAAAGTCGTAGGGTCTTTGTATAACGCCCAAGAGGAGGCGGGGATACTTTTCGGAAGCCTGTGGGTCCCCAAACCCCGAGAAATTCAAGACAGGCTATTCACAGAGAATAGATCAAGCCAGGAAAGTCCGAGAATTTGGAAGAAACTCAAGAGATGCCATTCACGGAGAAAAGATCATCTCTGGGGAGTAGAGTTTCTTTGACGATGTCTAAGGGTGACAGTCTGTGAAAGGGTTCACCGAGAATGCTGCCTTTCACGTCTCCATATTGTTTAACCCCAAGAGGAGGGAAGACTGTGTCTGGTAATCCTATGGGGGATCTAGTTTTGTCTATTTAAGAGTGACCAACAGGGCTTAGTGCTAGACATAATTGCCGGGGAAACTCTACATATCTATACTAGTATTACACAGTTGATATGAGTTTATGAAAGAAGACTTACAGTGAAACAACCCCACAATACAATTATATGTATATGAAAGCGGGTAAAGAAAGCATATAAACACTTACTCGGTTATAGAGCTTCCGTGTTGTTTGGTTAGTTGTTCAACAAAGAAAGATTGAAAACAACAGTATATTCAAAATTAAAGGAGAAAGTATTTTTAAAAGATGTTGGAGCTTACAACTCAAGGAGAGGCCCAAGGTTTATCAGTGATCGCACTGTCGTTTTGTACATAGGGACTTATACAAGTGACTGAGGCCCAAGAATTTTTCTGTACAAGGGGTTGGGTCTTACACTCTATTAGAGGCCCAAGAGATTTATTTTTGTACAAGTGGTGGGGCTTACAGCTCAAAGAGAGGCCCAGGGTTATTTGTTTGAAAATGGCGATCGCGCCGAGATTTTTGAAAACGCGGTGGGTCTTATACAATGTATTGAGGCCCAAAATGGTTTGGTTTTCAAAGGGGGTTGGGTCTTACACTCTAATAGAGGCCCAAAGATTTTGAATGGGTCTTATAGATCGAGGAGAGGCCCAAGGTTTATTTTTTAACGGACGATGATCGCGTCAAACTTTTTGAAATACAACGGGACTTATATAATAAGTGAAGCCCAAAATGGGTTTGTATTTACAAAGGAATGGGTCTTACACTCTATTAGAGGCCCAAAAGTGTTTGAAAAAGTTTGATGAGGGTTGAATTAATCAAAACCCTAATTTGTTTCCAAAATATATTTAAATTGAATAAAAAATTCAATTAAAATGATAAAAATTGTTTAACATGTGGAAAACAAATTGTGATCTTAGATTAATGTTTTAAAAATCATGTTTTGACGTACAAAATGATTAGAAATCATTAAAATTTGCAAAATCAAGAAGGAAAAAATATTTTAAATGTCAAAAACAATTAAAATATTAATTCTTTGCAAAAATATCAATTATATGAAATAAAAAATATTTTTGGGATTTTTTGGTAAAATAAAATATTTTAACATTTTTGTGAATTATTAAAAAAAGAATCAACTCAAAATCATTAAAACTCAGAGAGAAATTAATTTTTGAATCAATTAAATAAAATCACAATATTCAAATGTTCAAATTTTCAAAAAATGGCGCCAAGAACAAGGGCAAGAACACGCGCCACCCTCTGTTTCTGCAGATTTGCGTTTTCTATCCAATCTCACTGAATACTTGATTATATCATGCAATCTACATATCAATCTACTCGTTGATGGTAAGGATAAGTCTGATCCATCTTAAACCAAAAAAGGCAAATTTTCCGGTACTGTAAGAGGGGACTTAGTCTGGACATGCCCCTTGGCCAATAGTAACAGAAATAGTTCTGCGTATAATACGGGTATAGGATCAAATCCTGGTGGCCGCGTTGTACGGTTGTTATTGTATGGAGGACGAGCCTGCTGAAGAGGCTGTTGAGTCCTTTGCTGATTAGGTTGGCTCTGTGCAACTTGAGGTTGATACGTATAAATAGGCGCAGGATTGACAGTAGGAGTCACAGCCGCTACTGGTTGATAACGTCGCCTTTTCTTTCCGAGAGAGATATTCCCAATATCCTGCTCTTTTTTCTTAGGGAGAGCACTACCGTACCGCTTTGTACTACTTGATAATCTCGTGTCTTTGGCTAGACGCCCCTCTCGGACGGCTTCCTCAAGACGAACTCCCATACCGACCATCTCGGTGAAGTCACTGGGCGCACTGGCAACCATTCTGTCGTATTAAAATGACAAGGTCTTTAAGAAGATCTTTGTCATCTCTTTTTCCTCAAGAGGTGGACAAATTTGAGTGGCAATTTCACGCCATCTCTGAGCGTATTCCTTAAAGGTTTCTTTGTTCTTTCGCGACATTGATCTGAGTTGATCTCTGTCGGATGCCATGTCCAGATTGTATTTACATTGTTGGACGAAGGCAGTGCCAAGATCTCTAAAAGTGCTAATCGTAGCACGGTTTAAACCCATGTACCATTTTAGTGCGGCACCGGTTAAACTATCCTGAAAGTAGTGAATCAGTAAATCCTGATTCTCTGTCTGAGCTGACGTTCGCCGAGCGTACATCACCAAGTGGCTCTGAGGGCAAGAGTTACCCTTGTACTTTTCAAAGTCGGGCACCTGGAATTTGTGCGAGACTTTCACATTGGGGACCAAGCAGAGGTCCGCGGCGTCCTTTCCAAATAAATCCTGACCGCGAAGGGCTTGTAGTTCTTTCTGCATTCCCAAGAACTGTTTCTGGAACTCATTCATTCTTTCGAACATGTTGTCGTTTCCACCAGAAGGTATCTGTGGAATCTGTCCTTCCGGGACATTGTGTACCACGGGCGGTGGTATAGTCATTATGGCAGACTCTCGGTGCCTCCCGAAGTTTGTAACCTTCAGGAGTTGCTGTCATGCCCTTGGCATTTTCACTTTCCCGAAGTTTGTAACCTTCAGGCCCAGCGGTTCCTGCTGCGGTTCCCTGATCCTCATTGATCTGCGGAACATATCCTTCCAGGATATAGTTAAGTGGCATGCCCCAGGGACGATCTTTTGGCATTTTGTACCTAGGATCGGACTTTTCCACTATGGGCGTTGAGGTGATCTCCGAGATCACAGTCCTTTGTAGCTGAGCTTCTGCCATGGCTTGCATGTCGTTATGAAGCTTTCTCATATCCTCTCTCAGAGCGTCGATCTCTCCTCTCAACTCTCTGTTCTCTTCCTCGAGATCATCCATCTTTTTCTGACGATTAACCTGAGTATTGTACGAATAAGACAGTTTGACTCTAGAACCGAGACACAAACGTGAGATTCGTAGGTAAGAAGAATACGTGACGTGAGAATGATGAATGCAATGATTATATTAATTGTTTTTTTTTGGTTTAATCAAAATAAATTTTGACAATTAGATTGCAAATATCAAACAGTGGGGGAAACCCCGTTTTATTAAATCCAAAGGATTGCGAAAATAGCAATACAGTAGATTACAAGGTGCGGAAACAGAAACCTAAGCTAATGGGTCCCGAGTCCTCTCTGAGGAGAACTCGGGTGCTAATTCTGGTACCCTTTTCTTGGACCGGGGCTCTTGGGTCATTGTCGGGTTGTCATTCCTTTGCCAAGTGAAAGGAAAGAGCAAATTCCTTTGGTCATCCTGATTATCCACAACATGTTGCTCCAAAATCTCAATTAGAGCATCCTTATATTTTAGCAGTCGCTGTATTTTGGTACACTCTACATTGAGGGTGCGGTATTTGTTCTTCCAAGACCTCCTCTCCTGTTGAACTTTGTTGAGAGTAACCTGAAGCTTTTCCGTTTCAGTCATGAAGTACATGACAGATTCCCTCGGCGGAAGAACTCCGTGATGAGGATAAGGCATCTTTAGCTTGAGAGCTCTAGTTTGTACCCAGTGGAGATAAGGCTCCACCGAGACACAGTCCGGTTTTCCTAGAGACTCCGGTCCTTTCTTATGAACATGTTTCCAAGCGTGCACTATTTCCCTCTTTAATGCCCTGTCATTTTCTCCTTCTTTGAAGAAAAGACCTTCCAGATGAGCATTACACGGGACATGCCTCATCGGGTATCCAAATTGACGACGAACCAATACTGGATGGTAGTTGATTCCTCCCTTAGTTCCTATGAGGGGTACGTTGGGGAAGTTTCCACAACGGTCAATGATCCTGATCCCGTCATAAATCCTATTGCACCAATCTATATCAGAGTTGGTAAGGGACATGATTTTCTGCGACCAACGTAAGGCACTCTTATGATCCCAAAAAGCAGCAGACTTAGGCAAATGGGAGATAAACCATTTATATAGCAGGGGTACGCAACATGTGATCATTCCTTCGCTTTACATATTTCCTAAGTGTACAGAATGATACGCGTCCGCGAGCAAAGTTGGCACAGGGTTTCCAATGAGAAAAACCTTAATGGCGTTGATATCGACGAAGCTATTAATGTTGGGAAACAGAAATAACCCGTAAGTGAGTAAGACAAAGATGCTTTCAAAAGCAGTCATGTTCCCTATACTAGCAAAGTACAGAGCCTTCTTTGTGAGGAACTGGGCTGGCAAACCTGGGAGCCCACCCTTGGTGGTCATGTGAGTCTTGATTTCGGACTCATCCAAATATATTGCTCTTGCAATGGTCTGATCCTTTGGAATTTCTTCCAGTCCAGAAAAAGGAGCTCGATCAGTAATGTGTAAATCGGTTAGGTGAGAATACTCCTCCAGCGTTGGTACGAGCTGGTAATCCGGGAATGTGAAACAGTGATAGATCGGATCGTAAAACTGAATGAGTGCCTCCATAATTCCTTCAATCACATGGACTCTTAACAGAGGTAGCAGACCTCCGTACTTGGCTCTGAAAGCTTCAGGGTTAGTGATCATCCTCGCTAATCCTCTCAAATCCTCTAGTTTTGGAACCCTGAAGATATACTTATGAGTTCTCCTTCTACCGAAGTCCATGAGCGCAATCTTTTTCTATGACATTTGCAATCATTGTCTTAGTTTAGTTTGAAAAAGAGAGACTAGAAGAGAATTTTTCTTTGATGTAATGGTTTTTAGATGAATGCATGAATGCAACACACAAAAACATAGAAAAAACATGGGGTCAAAGGGTCGGTGTCATGAAGTCAAGGCTCTACCCCCCCCCCCCCCCAAAGGTTTATACTAGTGATTTTTGTACCTGTCTCTCAACATCATCAGTTCCTATCGAGAAAACACCAGCGGACCGGGAACCGTGCTAGGTGATGTTTTTCGAAGAACCATCGAAGAGGGTAGTATCGCGTGACAACCATTTCCAATAGTTTCCGCACTACTAAAAGAGGCTTTTCCTAGGTGTATACTTAATCTTTCCACATGCGGCATCACACGCATTCCCATTAGCAGAAAAATAAACACAGATATCAATTAGGAAAAGCAGTATATATATATATATATATATATATATATATATATTTGTCCTAAAGTTCTAGACTTTAAAGAGCTATGAATCCTATGTTCCTGACAAAAATGGCTCCCCGGCGGAGTCGCCATTCTGTGGTATCTTCCCAACTTTAAAGGTTTTGACCTAAGATCCTAGTAAAGTCAACAAGGTCCTATCCCAGTGAAGTCCCTAGTGAAGTCATTATTCTTCGGATTCTATCTGAGAGATAAAAAAGAGGACCCCACGGTGGGTGCCATTTTTCTGTGGCGGCCACCGCCATGAAAATGACTTGTTCGAGGTTTTTACCCTAAATTATAAGAAAGAAAGAAAGGCCCCACGGTGGGAGCTATTTTTCTGTAGCGAGCGATTTTTGACGTGGTTCTTAAGCACTGTCGCTCTAGGTTACTACAGGTCAATTCATTTTTTGTCCAATTGAAGCTGATGAAGGAAGGGAAATAGATGTCTCCATCTAACCCTGCTTTGCAAACTGAGGTCAAACCGTCAAAACTGTTGGTTTACAGATGCGATCAATGTGGGGGGCCTCTCTTAGGTTATTTTGGTTGAATTTAGATTTTTGGTAGGGAATACAGACTCGGATATTTTGGTGGATATGTGAGGATTTGTGACCTGAGGTTTTTTTGATGTGGTGTGCTCGCTAAGATTTTTCTTTCAATCTTATGCCTACGTATTCCCGTTTACCGAAACAGGGAAATCAGAGCGATCGTAGTTCCTCCTATTCTATGGGAGGAAATGGTGTTTTGGTGTCTTGTTCAAAGCCCAAAACGTGAAGCTAAAGGTGGTTTATATCTTGTTCGAAGCCCAAGATGTGAAGCTAAAAAGGTGTTTGTCTTTAGAGAGAGTTTGTCATCTCTAAAGGGGTCTGTTTGTCACAACTGTTGGGTGACTGACTATAAAGGAGGATTACTTTAACCGGGATATACGAATCCTAGCAATGCCATAATTTCCTTTATAGGGGGTTTTAACCTGAAGGAGAAGACTTTAACTCAGTGTAGAGCAATGCCATCTTTCCTTAGGAATTTTTCATGCTAAAAGAGGGACAATGGCGTAGATGTAAATAATCCAGAGGCTTGCTGCTTACATCGATTAGATGAAAGGAGTTGTTGATGTTTGTATCTTGTGAACGAGGAACAATTTTGATGCTAAAAGGTTGATTGACTCAACTGGGGTTTTCCTTATACAAAGCCTAAGAGGAGGCTATTGGTCCAACAAGAGGGTGTTTTTATGTGTCTCGTACGAAGCCCGAGAGAGAGGCTAAAAGGGTTTGACTCAACAAGAGAGTGTTTTTGTATCTCGTACGAAGTCCGAGATGGAGGCTAAAGGTCGACTCAACAATAGAGTCTTTTATACTCAACAAGAGAGTGTTTTTGTATCTCGTACGAAGCCCGAGATGGAGGTTAAAAGAGAGATTGACTCAACAAGAGAGTCTTTTATACTCAACAAGAGAGTGTTTTTGTATCTCGTACGAAGCCCGAGATAGAGGCTAAAAGAGAGATTGACTCAACAAGAGAGTCTTTTATACTCAACAAGAGAGTGTTTTGTATCTCGTACGAAGCCCGAGATGGAGGCTAAAAGGATTATTGTTTTAGTTGAGTGACAGGTCCAGTAGGTTGGTTAAAAGAGAAAATTAGTTCTTATAAAGAGACTGATTAAAGGTAAGGCTATGCTTTGGGATTGATCAGAGGATCAGGGTTATTTCTTGTTCTTTAAGGAAATGAGGAATCCAGAGGGTATTGGAGACTGTCCGAGTCTGCTGGTGTTTTTCCCTACTTGAGAATGCCTTCGAGACTCAAGGAGATTAGACAGTCCAAGTCTAGAGTTTTATCTTTTGTACTATGCTTAAAGAAATAGTAGTAGTATGTTCACGGTAGAAAGATCTAGACTCTTTGAAAGACTGTTCTATTAAGATGACTAATTTCTGTTCCTATACCTCTAGGAGGTCGTCGGGACAATTTGTACGAAGCCCAAGAGGAGGCTGGAAACTTTTAAGAAGCCGAGGGACAATTTGTACGAAGCCCAAGAGGAGGCTCTCTTCCCGAAGGAAGAATCCTTATACGAAGCCTAAGAGGAGGCTGTGAATACTTCTAAGAAGCCATAGGGTCCTTGTACAACGCCCAAGAGGAGGCGGGGATGCTTTTAGGAAGCTTGTGGGTCCCTAAACCCCGAGAAATTCAAGACAGGCTATTCACAGAGAATAGATCAAGCCAGGAAAGTCCGAGAATTTGGAAGAAGCTCAAGAGATGCCATTCACAGAGGAAATATCATCTCTGGGGAGTAGAGTTTCTTTGACGATGTCTAAGGGTGACAGTCTGTGAAAGGGTTCACCGAGAATGCTGCCTTTCACGTCTCCATATTGTTTAACCCCAAGAGGAGGGAAGACTGTGTCTGGTAATCCTATGGGGGATCTAGTTTTGTCTATTTAAGAGTGACCAACAGGGCTTAGTGCTAGACGTAATTGCCGGGGAAACTCTAAATATCTATACTAGTATTACACAGTTGATATGAGTTTATGAAAGAAGACTTACAGTGAAACAACCCCACAATACAGTTATATGTATATGAAAGCGGGTAAAGAAAGCATATAAACACTTACTCGGTTGTAGAGCTTCCATGCTGTTTGGTTAGTTGTTCAACAAAGAAAGATTGAAAACAATAGTATATTCAAAAGTAAAGGAGAAAGTATTTTGAAAATATGTTGGGGCTTACAGCTCAAGGAGAGGCCCAAGGTTTATCAGTGATCGCACTGTCGTTTTGTACAGAGAGACTTATACAAGTGACTGAGGCCCAAGAAGTTTTCTGTACAAGGGGATGGGTCTTACACTCTATTAGAGACCCAAGAGATTTAAGTTTGGACAAGTGGTGGGGCTTACAGCTCAAAGAGAGGCCCAGGGTTATTTGTTTGAAAATGGCGATCGCGCCGAGATTTTTGAAAACGCGGTGGGTCTTATACAATGTATTGAGGCCCAAAATGGTTTGGTTTTCAAATGGAGTTGGGTCTTACACTCTAATAGAGGCCCAAAGATTTTGAATGGGTTTTATAGCTCGAGGAGAGGCCCAAGGTTTGTTTTTTAACGGACGATGATCGCGTCGAACTTTTTGAAATACAACGGGACTTATATAATAAGTGAGGCCCAAAATGGGTTTGAATTTACAAAGGATTGGGTCTTACACTCTATTAGAGGCCCAAAAGTGTTTGAAAAAGTTTGATGAGGGTTGAATTAATCAAAACCCTAATTTGTTTCCAAAATATATTTTAATTGAATAAAAAATTCAATTAAAATGATCAAAATTGTTTAACATGTGGAAAACAAATCGTGATCTTAGATTAATGTTTCAAAAATCATGTTTTGACCTACAAAATGATTAGAAATCATTAAAATTTGCAAAATCAAGAAGGAAAAAATATTTTAAATGTCAAAAACAATTAAAATATTAATTCTTTGCAAAAATATCAATTATATGAAATAAAAAATATTTTTGGGATTTTTTGGTAAAATAAAATATTTTAACATTTTTGTGAATTATTAAAAAAAGAATCAACTCAAAATCATTAAAACTCAGAGAGAAATTAATTTTTGAATCAATTAAATAAAATCAGAAAATTCAAATATTCAAATTTTCAAAACATGGCGCCAAGAACAAGGGCAAGAACACGCGCCACCCTCTGTTTCTGCAGATTTGCGTTTTCTATCCGATCTCACTGAATACTTGATTATATCATGCAATCTACATATCAATCTACTCGTTTTAACCTCGCGATCATGTCTATGGTCTTTAATTTCATTTATTTTTAACATGGAATAAGAAATCAAAGAGAAACCTCAAGAACTCTAATTTCTGCATGAAGGTTCAGAAATTCCACACACGATTCAAACAATGCAATTGATTGAGGGAAAACATTCGATGCATGATTATGAACATATGGCCAAATTATCGTGCAGCAAAAATTGCATGGATCATAGAGTTAGAAGAGCTCATGCTTACCTCTTGCAGCTGGTGATCGTGTTTTGCGTTAGAGGTGTTACAGCAAGGTTCCAATGATCTGGATAGCTTCCCTAGGTGCCATGGAGTGTGCCTGGATGCTTGGAATGGATTGAAATGATCTGGAACTTGAGATGGTACCCCAACTGCAAATCTATCAAGAACTTGAGCAACTGGCTGGTGATTTTGTGATTTTGGTGTTCCAGATGTTATGTGAGTGTTTGGATCACTTCTATATGATGTTTATGAGGTGTGTGTGTGATTGGTTTGATTGGAAAAGCTCTCAAACTCAAAACCCGATAGTGACTTGCCTTAGAAGGAAAAATTGGAGTGAAAGAAGAGATTTTGAGGAAAGCATCTGTTTGATGGCTTTGGTGTACTTAACCTGAGCACAAATGAGATCTATTTATAGTAGAGCAAGTTTGTTTTGGGATTAATAGTGAATGGCAACTGCAGCAGAGGTTTGGCCAATGGTTGCACTTTGGAATCCAAGTCTCCTCTAGCTATTGACTAGAGGTTAGGGCACAAGGCTGTGGTTCCCTTGGTCTTGGATAAGTATTGACTGAATTTAGTTGCAAATGGCTCAGTCCATGCCACCTTGGTGTATGCATTGAATGCTCCAATCCAAAATTGGAGTCTTGTCCCTCTTTTAGGCATTTCTAGGTTTGACATGCAACTTCTTGTTCCAAGGACTTTGGAGGCTTGGCTCTGTGTTTGTCCCCTTTAGATTTGATCCTCAGATATGTCCAAAGTGATGACAAGGCTTGGAATTATCTGATTTTTCCAAATCGAGCAAAAATGCAAAATTCTGCCTAGCCTTGGCAGTTTTCAGCAAGGCATATTGCCATTGTCATATCTCTTGGCCCAAGTGGAGTTTGGTGATGTTCTTGGCCATTTTGGAAAGCCCTCATATGATACAACAACTGTTTGATCATATTTGGTTTTGATACCTTTTGGATCCAAGTGAAAAATCCCCCTACATTTGGAAAAAAGTGAAGGCAGATTCTGACTTAGTGAAAATTTCACTAAGTGTTGGAAAAAAGTGACATTTTCACTTTTTGTGATTTTAATCATTCCATAACTCAAAATCCATGAGGAATTTGGAGGGAGGTCAGTTTTAAGCTTTTGTAGAGGGTAATGAGAGCTACAAATATAGCTTTGGATGAGGAAAAATGGCTTTGTGGTTTAGGAGTTATGATCCTCCAAAGTTGGTACCCTTGCCACTTTGCTCATAACTTAGAAAATTTTCTAAGTTTTTATGGTTACCCCTTTTACAAGTTATCCCACTTTTCTTGATTTTTCTTGATGAATGATGATTAAAATCATACATTAACATCATTTTAGGGTTAAAAAAACAATTTTTGTGAAAAATCTCAAAAAGTCAAAGTTGACTTTTGTGCACAGTTGACTTTTTATCAGATGAATTACAAACTGTGCAATCCTTTAGGAAATCATGTCCTTGACTTAAATCAAACTTGATGGACATGTTTCATGGGTGTTTTAGGGTATATTGAATCATGTCCTAGGGTTTGGGAGCATGTCCTGGTCAAAAGTCAAAGCTACAATTGACTTTTTCCTCAAAACCCTAACTGTGAGACTGATGAAATTGAGACTTGCTGCTCAAGCTTCCTGGATCAATCCATTGTTACAAATGGATCAATGTGGTATGTTGGAGACCCTAAAATCATGTCTTGAGGTCTTGGCTCATGATTTGTCCCAAACGTCAACTTAGGGGTGAATTAGGTCAAGAAACCCTAATTCCTGATTTTTTATGTATGCATCCCCTGAGGTCAAATTGAGTTGATGCTTGGGCCCATGAGGTTCCATGGAGTATTTTAGGATATGATTTGAAGCATTGGCTCATGCCTAAAGGAAAATTTTCATCTGGAGGCCCTGGTCGACCAAACCCTAATTTGGTGACACTAGCGATCTTGAGGCTTGATCCACCTGGAAGGGAGCAGCCTTGTGCTTAATCCTTGAAATGGGAGTCCTCTTGATCCCTTGTGGATATTTGAGAGGCTAGACAAGTTGAAGATCATGTCATTTCTTGATTGATCCTTTGTCTAAAAGCTCTGAGAGGGCTGGAAACCCTAAATTTGATTATAGTGGATGCTCACCCATCTTTGGGGAGACTGATGAGGTAAGATGGTTCATCCATATTGTGATGATGATTTTCACAATGATGGGAAATCTTAGTGGTCAAAATTTGGGGTATGACATTATGGAGTGATCAAAATGGCTGAAAACATGAAATTGGTACTTTTCCAACACTTAGTGAAATTTTCACCAAGTCAAAATCTGCCTTACTTTTTCCAAAATGTAGGGACATTCTTCACCTTGATCCAAGTCAAACCAGGTCCAGGGGTGGACATCAAAGTTAAAGTATGCCATGAGGGTTTTCCAACAAGTACCAGATCATCTTCAAATTCCATTTGAGCAAGGAGATACAACCCTTGGAACATGGTATCATGAACTGGTTTTTACAAGGCAGAATTTTTGTATTTTGCTCGATTTATCCAAATCTGATAAATCCAAGCCTTGTCATTAATTTGGACACATCTGAGGATCAAATCCAAGGGGGATGATCTGATCTCCAAGCCTCTAAAGTCCAAGAATCTATAAGTAGCCATGCCAAACCTAAAAGAGCTAAAAAGTGCCAAGAATCCAATTTTGTTTCCAAGCCTTTAATGAATGCATCAAGGTAGCATGAACTGATCCAATTCCAACTGAATTCAGTCCAAACTTATCTCTAAACCAAAGCTACAAAGCCTGTGCTCTAATCTCAAGTCAATGGCTAGAGGAGACTTGAGATTCCATTTGATCACAATTTGCCACATGCCTGTACCAGTTGCCATTCACTATTGATGTCTAAACAAACTTGTTGCACTATAAATAGACATCAATTGTGATCAGTTTGAGTACGCCAAAACACCCAAACGGATGCTTTCCTTAAAATCACCACTTTCACTCCAATTTTGCCTTATAACTCAAGTCACTATCGGGTTTTGAGTTTGAGAGCAAATCCAACCAAACCAATCACACACACACACACACCTCACATATAACATATAGAAGTGATCCATAACACAAAATCACATCTGGAACATCAGATTCTCAAAATCACCAGCCAATTGCTAAAGTTCTTGACAGATTTGCAGTTGGGGTACCATCTCAAGTTCCAGATCATTTCCATTCATTCCAAGCATTCAAACACAATCCTTGGCACCTAGAAAAGCTGTCCAGATCATTGGAACCTAGCTGTAACACCTCTAACTCAGAGCTCGATCACCAGCTGCAAGAGATAAGAATGAACTCTTCAAACTCCATGATGCATGCATATTTTACTGCACAATAATTTTTCCATATGTTCCTAATCATGTATGGAGTGATAACCCTCAATCAATTGCCATGAATCAGTCGTGTATGGGATTTTATGGTGTTCATGCTGAAATTAGGGTTCTTGAGATTTTCTTCTGATTTCTCACTCAATACTCAAAATAAATGCAATTAATCTATATAGTTGTGATCCTTGTTCAAAAACGAGCAAGATTGGTACTTGAATCGTGCAAAACCATTGAGAAATCATGGAGAAAAGTGAGAAAATGCAAATCTGGAAAAAACAGAGGGCGCAGGCAAGAACTTGGTGTTCTTGGCGCCCTTTTTCAAATTTTTGAATATTTGAATATTTTGTTATTTTTGTTAATTGATTCAAAAATTAATTTCTCTCAGAATATTTTTGTTTTTGAATTGATTCTTTTTCTCAAAATTCACTAAAATGTTTAAATAATTTATTTTACAAAAAAATCAAATTTATATTATTTATTTAATATAGTTAGAATTTTTGTAATTAATTTCATTTTTGTTGTTTTAAAACATTTTTAAATGAAATTCCCACTTTGATCTTTCAAAACCAATTGAATTTCAAAATCTCATGTAATTAAACATGACTTTTCAAAATATTTTTCAAGGTGTACAACTTATTTTTGAATATATTTGGTATTTTATATCATTTTTTCATTTAACTTCCTTTGAAAAATAACATTTTTATTTAAAATTAGGGTTTCCTCTTGATTTTAAATTTTAAAACTCTTTGGGCCTCTAATAGAGTTTAAGACCCAATCCCTTTTTAAATAAACCTTTTTGGGCCTCACACATTGTATAAGTCCCTTGGTGTATTTTCAAAAGTTCGGCGCGATTGTCGCCTTTGTAACAAAATCAACTGGGCTTCTCCTTGGGCTATAAGACTCATCTTTATTCATTTTCAAACTCTTTGGGCCTCTAATAGAGTGTAAGACCAATCCTTTGTTGTATAACAATACCTTTTTGGGCCTCAGCCATTGTATAAGTCCCGATACGATATTCAAAGCAACGGTGCGATCACTGTTAAAACTTGGGCCTCTCCTTGAGTATAAGCCCCAACAATCTTTTCAAAAACAACTTCTCTTTGATTTAGGTTCAAATATACAGTTGTTATCAAAACTTTCTTTAATTTCTTTGAACAACTAACAATTCAGCATGGAAGCTTGCTCACCTATAAGTTTTAACAATTTTCATATATATAACTGTATTGTGGGAAGCTGCGCACTGTAAGTCCTTCTTTCATATCCTTTTAAAATACTTGTCATATATCAACTGTATATATACTAGTATAGTTATTTAGAGTTTTCCCCGACAACTAGGTCTAAAACTAGGTAAAGCCAGTTTGATCACTCTTTAAATACAATCAAAACTAGATCCCTATAGGATTTCCAGATACAGTTTTGCCTTCTCTTGAGCTTAAACAATATGGAACAAAGAGAAAGGCAATATTCTTTGTGAACCTTTTCTCGGCTGTCACTATTAGAAATTGTCAAAGAAATTCTATTCCCCAAAGTTAATCTATTCTCAGTGAATAGCATCTCTTGAGTTTCTTCGAACCTCAGAACTTTCACTAAATGATCTATTCTCGGTGAATAGCATTTCTTGAACTTTTCTCGGTTTGGGACCCACAGGCTTCCTAAAAGCATCCCCGCCTCCTCTTGGGCTTTGTACAAGGACCCTCTGGCTTCTTAAAAGTTCTCATGCCTTCTCTTGGGCTTAATACAAGGACCCTACAGACCTCCTAAAGGTATAAGACATAACTTAGTCATCCTTTTTTAGAGCAATCTTTCTCGTGTAAAATCTCAGATTTAGGGTTGATTCTCATCCCTTAAAACACCCGCCTCCTCTTGGGCATCATACAAAAGATAAAACTCTTCCACACTAGTAGACCTAGACAGTCTAATCCCCTTGAGTCTCAAAGACATTCTCAAGTTCCTTACAAACATAGGAAGAAACCCCGGTCACTCTGGATAAATCTCCTGTAGAGTTAAAACCCATGGGTTCTAAAACCCTGTCTCTCTCCTAAAAATCCCCAGCCAGGGTCAAAAGGTTATTAATAACACTATCTCGAATCAGAACCCCAAGGTATCTGATACCCAAACTCTTATGTAACCATCAACAAGAGTTGATTCCCCACTTGGACCTGCCTCGGGATCTCAATAATCCTCGGCAGAAGCTAGCCTCCTTTTAGGCTTTGTATAATGACCTTTCCTCAGCGTAGTTAGCCTCCTCTTGGGATTTGTACAATGATTCTCCCCAACAGAGCTAACCTTTTCAGACTCTCTTGTTGAGTCAATCACTTTCAGACTCTCTTGTTGAGTTAATCACCTTTCAGTACTCTCTTGTTGAGTTAACCTTTTATCCTCAATCTCGGGCTTTATACGAGACAGATAAAAACACTCTCTTGTTGGGTCAACCTTTTAGCCTCAATCTCGGGCTTTATACGAGACAGATAAAAACACTCTCTTGTTGAGTCAATCTTTTCCAGCCTCCTCCTAGGCTTGGCATAAAGATTTCCCCTAGTAGAAGTCAGCCTCCTCTTAGGAAGAATGATTTCTCCAGCTTGTTCAGCCACAATCCTAGGCTTCGTACGGGACAAAAGCACTCTCTTGTTGAGTCAAACTCTTTTAGCCTCAATCTTGGGCTTTGTACAAGACATAAATCTTCATAACCTTCTCTCAGGCTTAGGACAAGTATCTTCCCCAGCGGAGTCAATTCCTCCTAGCCTTCTTTAGGCTTCGTGAAATAAATTCCCTAAGCTGAGTCAAACTCCTTTCAGCCTCAATCTTGGGCTTTGTACAAGACAGATAATACTCTCCCGCAGAGTCAAACTCATTTCAGCCTCAATCTTGGGCTTTGTACAAGACACATAAAAATATCCTCATCTGAGTCAGTTAAATTTCTCATTTCAGCCTCAATCTTGGGCTTCGTACAAGACATATACAAACCTCCCCCGGTGGAGTCAAAAACCGTTTTTAGCCTCAATCTTGGGCTTTGTACAAGACAGACAGAATATTTTCCCCAAAGAGTCAGTCTCTTTTTCGCCTCAATCTTGGGCTTTGTACAAGACATATATAAACCCTATCTCGTTGAGTCAGCCTTCCCAGCCTCCTCTAAGACTTTGTATAAGGACTTCCCTAGTGGAGTCAATCAACCTCTTAGCTTCAACCTTGGGCTTTGATCAAGGCACACAAAAATCAACAATCCCCTTAGAGGAAGGCCAATCCCTCTTTAGACATGACAAGTTCTCTTTCAGTCAAACTTTTTTAGCTTCAATCTTGGGCTTTGAACAAGACACAAATAAATAACCTTTTAGCTTCAATCTAAGGCTTCAAACAAGACACCAAAAACATCTTTTCCTCCCATAGAATAGGAGGAACTACGATTGCTCTGATTTCCCTGTTTTGTTTAAACGGGAATACGTAGGCATAAGATTGCGAAATCTTAGCGAGCACATTAATAAAAAACCCTAGGTCCAGTACCTTCATACCAATCAACACTTAGGTCCAGTACATTACCAAAAACACCCGAACATCAATAAAAACTCACTCACTCTCTCGTACCTTCCCAAGAAACTTTCCCAACCCATTAACGGATAAACACCATCAAGTATAAAGCGAAACCTAAAGCTAATATCCTGTGGATAACCACATATAGGACGGGTAATTGATAACTCCCCATTGTATAACCTGACCCCGAACTCCTCGAATCTCTTTAAGCGTTTGTTCAGTTAAACATTTGCGCGCAAAGTTAGTTTTAGATAGCTTCCCTTTCTCTTCCAGCTTCATGGGATAAATAAGAAATCAGAAAGTAGCACCCCCTCCTCATTGTGGGGAGAAACCCAAAAACCAGCGATAAGGTGGTCGCGTCACCGACAAAAATCGCTCGCTGCATAAAAATGGCGACTCTGCTGGGGAGTCCTTAGAATGATCTTTGGGGCATCGTCCCTATTTTCCAACAGAAAAACGGCGACTCTGCTGGGGAGTCATTTTATTTGTTTAAGACTAAGATTAACTCTTAAGAGGTCTAGGATGTTAGTTTTAGGAATAAATATATATATATCGATTTTCCTAATTGATATCCGTGTTTACTTTTCTGCTAATGGGATTGCGGTGATGCCACATCTAGAAAGCTTGAGTGACACCTAAGATAAGTGATGGCATTAGACGGGTAATCTTACAGGGAGTGACACCTAAGATAAGTGATGGCATTAGGCGGGTAATCTTACAGGGAGTGACTCCCAAATAAGAGACCCCGGTAGACCATCGAATCAGTTTTTCATTCGTTTTTCATTGTACGTTAATTGTTTGTGATTTTTGATGGGATATTATTGATCCTCACATTTTTCTGATCAGTTTAGTATACTCACACTTGATTTCTGGAGATTTTGGGGAGGGTGGCCGCCGGAGAAGACGACCGGAACCCTAGTTCCGGTGTCTGATGTGGAGCTCCGGCCAAGCTAGGGTTTGGAGGTAGAAGATGGAATCATGACCGTCCATCAGCCAGATCGTACGATCCACTATGTGCCACATGTTTTAGAATTTGGTTTTTATTTCTGGGTTTGTGTGTGTGTCCATCCATGATAGTTATTGTGTGCCTTATATCTTAACCATCCAATATGTCTTGTTTGATCTAATCTTGGACGTTGATTGCATCTGACGACCATTATGAGGCCAGCACATTAATGAGGGAGTATGATATGCACGTGTTCTTTTTTTTATTTCTGACCAATTGTGTATGTGTACGTGCATGATTATTATGGTGTGTTTGGTAATCATGACACCGAACCTTTGACCTCATGTTTTTCTATGTTTTTGTGTGCTGCATTCATGCATTCATTTCATTAAAAAACTTTAAACAAAGAAAATCTTCTTTTCTAGTCTCTCTCTTTTCAAATTAAACTAAGACAATGATTGCAAATGTCAGAGAGAAAGATTGCGTTATGGATTTCGGTAGAAGGAGGACTCACAAGTACACCTTCAAGGTTCCAAAATTAGAGGATTTTAGAGGGTTGGCAAGGATGATCACCAACCCCAATGCTTTCAGAGCTAAGTACGGAGGAATGCTATCTCTGTTAACGGTCCATGTAATTGAAGGAATACTGTCTACTCTGATTCAGTTCTACGATCCGGTTTATCACTGTTTCACATTCCCAGATTATCAACTGGCACCAACACTGGAGGAGTACTCTCACCTGACTGATTTACCCATCACTGACAAAGCTCCCTTTTCTGGACTGGAAGAAATTCCAAAAGATCAAACCATTGCAAGAGCTATCTATTTGGACGAGTTAGAAGTCAGGACTCACATGACCATTAAGGGTGACATCCAAGGTTTACCGGCCAAGTTTTTGATAAAGAAAGTCCTGTACTTTGCTAGTATAGGGAACGTGACTGCTTTCGAGAGCATCTTTGTCTTACTCACCTACGGGTTATTTTTGTTTCCCAACATTGATAACTTTGTTGATATCAATGCCATTAAGATTTTTCTGATTGGGAACCCCGTACCGACCTTGCTTGCAGATGCTTATCATTTTGTACACTTAAGGAATTTGTACAATGGAGGAATGATCACCTGCTGTGTACCCCTGCTATACAAATGGTTCACTTCTCACTTGCCCAAGTCTGCTGCATTTTGGGACCATAAGAGTACTTTACGTTGGTCGCAGAGAATCATGTCTCTTACCAACTCTGACATAGATTGGTATAATCGGATCTATGACGGGATAAGAATCATTGACCATTGTGGAAACTTCCCTAATGTACCCCTTATAGGAACTAAAGGAGGAATCAACTATCATCCAGTTTTAGTTCGTCGTCAATTTGGATACCCGATGAGACATGTCCTGCGTAATGTTCATCTGGAAGGTCTTTTCTTCAAGGAAGGAGAAAATGACAGGGCACTAAAAACAGAAATACTGCATGCCTGGAAACATGTTCACAGGAAAAGAAGAGAGTCTCTAGGAAAACCGAATTGTATCTCTATAGAACCTTATCTCCACTGGGTACAAACTAGAGCTCTCAAACTGAGGATGCCTTACCCTCGTCAAGAAGTTCTTCTGTTAAAGGAATTTGTCCTTTATTTTATGTCTGATACGGAAAAACTCCAGGTCACCCTCAACAACGTTCAACAGGAGAAGAACTCAGGAAAGTACCAAAACCAGCACCTGAGCCCTCTTCAGAGAGAACTCGGGATCCATAAGTTTAGACCTTTCCTTTTACAGCACTTTGTAAATTACTGTATTTCCATTTCCGCAATCTTTGAATTCAATAAAATGGGGTTTCCCCACTGTATGATATTTGCAATCTAATTGTCAATGTTTCCTTTGATTAAACAAACAATTAATATAATCATTGCATATCAATCATCATTCTCACATAACGCATTCTTCTTACCTATGAATCTCACGTTTGTGTCTCGATTCTAGAGTCAAACTGTCTCATTCGTACAATACTCGGGCCAATCGACAAAAGAAAATGGATAATCTCGAGGAAGAGAACAGAGAGTTAAGAGAAGAACTCGATGCTCTGAAAGAAGATCTGAGGAAACTTCACAATGACATGCAAGCTCTGGCAGCAGCTCAGATACAAAGGAATGTGATCTCAGAGATCACATCGACACCCATAGTGGAAAATTTTGATCCTCGGTATAACATGCCTAAAGATCGTCCCTAGTGTAATACCCCAAAATTTGCCCTCTCTTTTCTTCATATCATTTAGCTTGAGCTTTCATTTCATTGCATTGCATTCAAGCATAGAAAAATAAAACATTAAGCATTTAGCATTGCATCTTGCATAAGGGCATGTGATCAGTTGTTTCTCAAAGGGGTTGATCATCCAAAGCAAGAGAATAAGAGCCAATGGTTTCTAACAAGCCTCAAAGGTCTCTTACATCATCTCCATTTGATCTCACAAGTCATTGGAAGATGCTAACTCATCAAGAAGTTTGGATAGTGCATCACCTCCTATCACAAAAAACAGTCAAAATTAGGGTTTTGGATTCAAGTGGTCTCCTGATGAAATTTTGATTCAAACTTGATCTCAATGTTTCCTACATGATATTAAGTGTCTAAGGATGGAAGACTGGCCATTGATTCATTTCAGGAGAGGTTCAATTGACCAGTTGCTTGATATTCAAGAAATTGGGGAAAAAGTCAACAGTTCAAAAGGAAAGTCCACCATGGGTTTTCAAAGGTTCAAATCATGTCTCCCAAGTCCATAGACCTTCATATGGTCCTCAAATGTTAATATTCATGTCATTCATCAAGAATCAAGAAGTAGGGCAAAAGTTACTATTTTTGGAAAATGACCTATAATGTGAAATTTCCATTTTTGGCAACTTTTCAAACCATCTTCAACTTGACTTTTCATCATCAAAGAAGCTTCAAATGAATTTTACTCAAACATGAAAGTTGAAGACCTCTCTTTCCCCTTTCCAAAAAGTACTAGATCATCTCCATAGCATGTGTGAAGCTCAAGTTATGATCAAAAGACTACAAGGTGTGTTTTAGGGTTTCTCACATGTACCAAATTTTCCACTTTTGCAAATTGCCTCCTACAAGTCTCATGTTATTTCTAATTATCAAATTCAGATTGCCACACTCAAATACACTTCATTTGGATCATATTTGGCTTTTGAATAAGGTGGTTTCATGAAATATTCCTCACTATTTTCACAAGTTGCAAAATTGCAAAATGATCCAAAACTCAAAATTCCTTGACTTTCCCTCCAAGATGGGATCACACACGCATTCAACAAGGAAAATGAGAGTGAAGCATGTTCATTTCATGACCCTTGCACGTGTGGATGAGGGTGTACACACCAAGTTGCAAATTTACAAAACACCTCCAAGAGCTTTAACCAAGGGTTTAGTTAAACCCTAACCATGATCAAAAGCCTAACCAAGGATATATAAAGAGATTTACACGTTCATTACACTCTCATGCACTCTCATTTGCTCATATTTCAAATTTTTGCTCTCACCTTCTTCCTTTCGATTCTCTCAATTCAACAAGGATATTCCTCATTTCTTTGCATTTTTGAGATCCTTGAAGTATAAGGAAGCTTTTGCAACCGCTGATTAAAGCTCATACTGAGTTATGGCCATAACCGAATTTGGATCCAGCTTCATCAAATCTCAAGATCTAGCCTGATTCGAGCTTCTATTTGCATTTATTTTGCAAATAGAGCTCAAAAGAGGAAGATCTGCACTCTTACACTGGGTTTCTAGGAGTATTTTGGCTTGTTTCAAGTTTCAGGTGAGTTGAAATTCATCATATTATTTCTTGATTTTAAGATGTGCTTAATGTTCCTCAAGCTCTGGTGATCATGCTGATATATTTTATTTGAAGTTTGGACGTGTATTATGGCTGAATCATGGATCTGAAAGTTTTGAGTGAGAAATGTTTTGCTTCGATTTGATTTATTATTGCATGATCTGTTAATTTGAACTTGATATTTGGATTCAGTATTGAATTCTGAGTAGAATAGTGGTCTTGATTTTGATTTCTGGAAAATTATTGTTGGATCTCCGTTTGGATCTACCGGAGAAGACGACCGGAGCTAGGGCTCTGGCGTCTGGTTTTGTTACAGGTGATCTGAGTTTTTTTAGGAAGATGAAATCATGACCGTTCGTGGTTTTGATCTGATGGCTGTTATTGTGCCAACACATTAAAATGAGAGGATGCCTCTCACGTGCCTTGGTTTTTCATTTTAATCTGTTTGTGTGCCTCCCTATGTGTGTTGTGGTGTGCGCGTGATCCTGACCATTGATATTGCTTACTTTGTGTTGTGATTGACTGAATATCATGCGCTGGATCAATCTGAGGGTGTGTGTGAGTCAAGATTTTTTTTGACTGGATCTTGTATGAATATGTTGACCTGCGCTTTGGATTGGGCTGGATTTTCATTGCTTTTCGTACCCCCATACTGAGCCCAATGCTCATTTTGAACATGTTTTTACTTTTACTGCACCCCCTGGCTCGTGCTATGTCATTTATTTTTTATTTCTTTTGCATATCATTTCCATTTTTAATTTTTAAAATTAGTTTAATGCATTTAAAAATCATAAAAAAAATCATGAATCACCTTCTACAGCAACACCTGTACTTGAAAATGAAACGAACAAAACATAGTCTAGGTAAAGTGGTTAGTTATGCACGAATGATTGACCTAATATGCTAAAGAAACGAAGCGGGGATCTTAGGGTAAAAAATTGGGGTGCGACACATGCGTTCAACAGTACCGCGATAACAAATGAATTGCTTAACAACAGAACGTTTTCTCAATTTTTCTTCATATAAATCAGCATACTTATCAGAGAGAAGAGATTGAAGTGTTATCGGCTGATTTGAGGGAGGTTGAGAAGTACCGGCTTGAGATGCAGACTCTCTTGTGACTCTTTTTCGAGATGTTCTTCGAGAAGCCATTGTAGGAGAAGATGAACAGTGACGAATTTGTTCAATTTTTGTGAACCCCAAATTTTGTTTGAAGGAGAGTGAGATTAGGGTTTTTGTCGAGAGGAGTTAGAGGAGAGGAGGAGATGAGATTATGTGAGAGTGTGTCCAAACAATGCATATGCCACATAGAAAATAAAAAACAATTAAAAAAAATGCACAGTGACCCAGAGATGTTTTTCGCAGCTTTTTAGCGACCGGTCGACCTAAGGTCTGTGTGCGTCGACTCACACTGCAGTGTTTCTGATAATTTTGAATATTTGAGCTATGTGTCGACCTATGGGTCGACCTGAGCATTCCCGACAATACATGTTAACAATACACCAAGAATGAGTCGACCAGAAACATTTGTGAGTCGACCCAAACAGAAAAAAATCAAATATTGTGACATTTAAGCTATGATATTAAATAACTAGACAGCCAACACAAAATATCAAACATCTAAATGGATAAGGTATGCTCAATGTGTGCAACAAACATCAATGTAATCACTCAATATGGTACATTTAGTTAGAGAGAATCTTTGAAATGGAACGATATTACCTTGATCACTATTAACGATGAGAGCCCTCACATATAGCTTAATATTTCTTTTTACCTCTACGTCTTTACCATTCTCGTCACGATCAAGGTTCGCACTGGTCGGCATTGGAGTATCTATTGCTTTGCAGTTTAGCATGTCGAAACGTCTTAGAAGCTCAAGACAATATTTTGTTTGACTCACGAATGTGCCCTCTTCAAGTTGTTTGATTTGCAATCCGAGGAAATAGTTGAGCTCCCCCATCATGCTCATTTCAAACTCCCCCTGCATCAAACTAGAAAACTCCTTGATCAAGGTCATGTTAGTAGACCCAAAAATAATAACGTCAACGTAGATTTGTACCAAAATTAAGTGTTTTCCTTGACGTTTAATGAAGAGAGTTGTGTCAACCTTCCCTCTTGAATACCCTTGATTAAGTAGAAATTTGCTTTGACATTCATACCAAGCCCTAGGGGCTTGTTTAAGTCTGTACAAAGCTTGTTTAAGTTTATTTACATGATCAGGATATTCGGTGGATTCAAACCCCGGAGGTTGGGCTACATAAACCTCTTCATTTATGTATCCGTTAAGGAACACACTTTTAACATCCATTTGGAATAATTTGAAGTTCTTTGTGCATGCATAAGCAAGTAGAAGGCGTATAGCCTCGAGTCGGGCAACCGGCGCATAAGTTTCCTCATAGTCGATTCCTTCCTCTTGGTTATAGCCTTGCGCTACAAGTCGTGCTTTGTTACGCGTTATTACTCCATTTTCATCAAGTTTATTCCTAAACACCCATCGGGTGCCGATTACTCGATGATCTCGCGGAGGGGGGACAAGGTCCCAAACCTCATTTCTCCTGAATTGATTTAGTTCATCTTGCATTGATAGAAACCAATGCTCATCGAGTAACGCCTCCTTAGAGTTTTTAGGTTCAACTTATGACACAAAAGCAGAGCAATAGCAAAAATTACTAAGTTTAGAGCGAGTAGTTACTCCCATAGAGATATCACCGAGAATGTTGTCAATTGGATGGTCTTTTGAAGACTTCCAAGCTGGAGGAAGTTCATCTTTATCAGCATGATGATCATCCTCACTTTTCACTAGTTGGTGATCCTTTTCCTCCTCAATACACACTGCTTCAGGATGATCAATTCCCTTATTAGTGTCCTTGAGTACATCTTCAATAGGTACACCTGCACCATGAAAAGAACTACCTTCTCCGACATTTTTTGGATAAGACTCATCAAAAGTAACGTATACCGACTCTTTAACAATACGTAACTTCTTATTGTAAACCCTCAAGCCTTTAAGCACGTTAGAGATAGTAGTAGATGAGGGGTTACCTACACTATCTTAGCCAAGTGTTTGTCCCTTGTTGTTGTCTCCGTAGGTAACAAACCCCTTTTTCTTCGCCACAAAGTCGATGAAAAGAGATATGTCTACTGTCATATGTCTTCAGTAGCCACTATCCAGAACCCATCTTCTTTCGGTGGTCTCAAGACTTTGTACCTACATAGTCAATCAAGGGAAATAGGTACCAAATTCTCATTGGGTCCTTGGTGGTGAGTGAAACCAAGACCGTACTTGGGCAACCATTGGTAGATGCCTTTCGGAACAAGAAACCTTCTGAAGCGGCATTTTGCAATAGTATGACCAGGCTTACAACAGTAAAGACAATTACGGTTCATTTGGAATTTACCTTTGTTATCACTATCTCGAATCACATAGGTATACTTTTGATATGGATTATTCATGCTCTCACGAAAATGTGCTCGATCGATAGCAAACGTAACTTTTGGCTTAAGAGCCTTGTCCAATTTGGCCTTGAGGGTTCTCACCTCTCGTTGCCAAATGTGACAAGTGTCACAGCCCCAATTGAACCAAGAGGTAGGGTCCTCTTGAACCTTGGCTTTGGATGTGTCCACTATAGAGTTTTTGAGGGCTTCCAATTCCTTTTCGGAATCAGAAACCTTCTTCTCCAAATACGTGAAAATCCTTTTATTTGAGGCTAAACGTTGAAATGCTTCCTTAGCCTCATAGTGTAACATGTCAAAAGCCTTTCGTAACTCTAATGCGACATAGTATTAACATGATAATATATAGAATGCTTTACCTCTTTTGCTTTGTTGTGGCGTGCCATAAGACAAAAGTTAACGGATTCACTTTCGTCACTTGAGGAATCATCTTTCTCCGACTCACTATCGCTTTCCCAAGCGATGTATGCTCGTGGAGACTTGTTGGACTTTTTGTTTGAGAGACTCTTGTCATTATCCTTATCTTTGTCTTTCTTTAGAGATGGACAATCCGGCTTGTAGTGCCTGGATTTTCCACAGTTGTAGCACGTCCCTTTTACCTTGCCATTTTTATTTCCTTCGCTTCTAGATTGCTTCCTAAACTTGACTAGATTTCTATCCGAGTGTTGAATATTGTTCTTACGAACATATCTATTGTACCTCTTCACAAATAAGCCCATATCATCACCGGATTCTTCATCTTTGTCATTATTGGCTTCATCATCACTTAGCTCTTGATGTGTGGACTTTGAACAAGAAGCCTTAAGAGCTATCGACTTCTTCTCCGCATCTTTCGCCTTCTCTTTCTTGATACTCTTTTCATGTTTATCCAAGCTAATGAGCACTTGCTCATGCTCATCGAGTTTGCCAAAAAGTGTTGTGAGGTCTATTGTAGCAAGATTGTTGGTCTCCTTGATAGCGGTGACCTTCGGTTGCCATTCCCTGTTTAAACACCTCAAAATCTTGTTAATAACAACCTCATTTGGAATTTGTTTACCAAGAACATGCAATTTGTTGATAATGTGAGTAAATCATTTTTGCATATCCGCAATGGTTTCCCCTTTCTTTATGTAAAACAAATCAAACTCTTGCGTTAGTGTATTAATACGAGTCATCTTAACATCATTAGTGCCTTCGTGGGCTACTTGTAAAGCATCCCACATGGCTTTGGCCGTTTCACAATGGAAGACTCGATAATACTCGTCAACTCCCAAGGAGGAGATGATCATATTACGAGCCTTCCAATCATAGCTATACTTTTTCTCGTCCTCCTCATTCCATTGAGCTTCGGGTTTAGGAACGACAATGCCTTCCGTATTTGTCATAGTAATTTCCATGGGACCGTTTAAAATAACGTTCCAAACCTTACGATCTATGGAATTTATATGAACGCGCATACAATCCTTCCAGTAGCTGTAATTTTCGCCTGTAAAAACTGGAGCTCTATTATAAGCCCCTTTAGGTTCGTTCGCCATGATCCAAGAAGTTTTACCGAAGCACCAGAATAAACCGGAGCTCTGATACCACTTGTTAGACAATGGTTATGGATCTAGAAGGGGGGTTGAATAGATCCCTTGAGTTTTACATGCAAATAGTTTTGAAAATTTAGTTTTAAATTGTTTAACGGAAGCTACCACTGGATAGAAAGTCTACAACGAACCTTCTACTAAAAGGATCGGATATGCATAAATATATCGAGAATGAGTATGGAAGAGAAAAATTTAGTTTGATTACTTCACTTAAAAAAAACGCAGTCAACAAAATATTGCTTGCTTGATGTTTAATCCAAACCAATGAGGAAAAATGATAAGTGTCACACCCTCATTTTCACCCTAACCCTAACCTTGCATATCTATGCATCCCGTTAACTCATATCATACGACATGGGATCAGGAGGTCCTTTGAATCAAGGTTTCTTATTTGCTCTGAGGTTCTTTCATTCAAGTCTGAAGCAAGGGTTGAGTTTTCATTGTCTTAACTCCTCATCAAAGTTCATCCAGCTACAAAGCTTTCCTCTACCGAGATTCACCAAGTATCAAGTTTACCTGCTTCAGGATTTCTCAAGAGGTATCAAGTGATAAAGGTTTCATCTTGGTTCTAGTGGAGACTAAAGAACTAGGGTTTTGTTGGTTATCAACATCTCAACAATGTTTCAGTTTCAAATTGGATGTGGCCTGGCCTTTGGCAAGAAAGAGGAGATTGTTTCATTCTTTATATCTAAAGATCATCATTGAATCATGGTTTTGTGTCAATTCAAGTTATATATTGAAGTCAAGTTGCAAAGCCGTTGAAGGTCAAGGCAGTTGGTACATTTCAAGTTAGTTGCAAAGTCCTGGTTATATGGTTCAGGTCCTTATCATTGATCCAAGGGTTTGTCAAGTTTGTTGTTCAATTGAAGATAATGTTAAGACGGATTTAGGGTTGTGATGTTGTTAATCAGAAATTGATTCAAGGAGGAGGATCTTCTGTGGTGTAATTCAATAATTGTAGCATTCAGGTTCACTTGTCAAGGTTTTAGGTTTTGTTCAGATGTGGAGGCACATTACCGTTATCCATATCCGTTCCCGTAACCAATTTCAATTTCATTTATTTATCCAATAAATCCAATTTTCCAAAAAATCCATTCATTATCCATTTAACCTCTTTTTATTATTCACAATATCCATATCCATTTTCAAAAAATCCATCAAAATCCATCTTATTAAGTTATCCTTTTACACTTTTTCTTTTATCCATTTTTTAATTCGTTTGCCATTTTCCATCATCATTTTTATTCAAAAAAAGTCATGCCATCTCACCACAAAAATAAAAAATTAAATTACACAAACATTGGCGCTACAAAATCCAGAGTGATACAGCTGCCACAAGTCCCACCAACCATGTTTCCAAAATTCCTCTTCATAATCTCACCATTAATTTTCGTCAAAACAATATATATATTTTTTCCTTTCGGACCCGCAATCCCCATACGGTTTTCAACCTTGCCATGCCCCATGAATCAGTACACAAATCATACTACACAAAGGAGACAAACCTCTAGTCGGTCCACCTGATAACCGCTACACACCCACTTTAAACGAAAGGAAAAACAAGTCACAAAAAAAGTAAAAATTCAATAGACCCTACACGAACTGGACCACTGCAACTCCACCTACACACTCTGCAAAACCTCCCTACAACAACAACAGACTGCTACACCAAACCGTACTTCTGATACCAACAGCAACAACTTCAGACTTGCACATGAAAGCTACAATCCTACTGTGTGAAAGGGACAATACAAGCTTAGCAAGACAAAAATTCAAAATAACAAGGTTGGGAATCAATTAAAGAGAGTAGCATAAGAGAGAACAAAAAAAAACGGTAACAAGAGAAAGCAATGAGAAAAAACCTGAGAATGCTCCCACTTGGCTCTCAGGATTCTTGACTCTCTCAAAAGAAAATTTACCTCTATTTCTGCTGTTCGATGCGCAAAAATTTTTCTTCCACAACTCTCTCCAAACCTTCCACCGTCTTCTCCAACCTATCACAACTTCAACCTTCTTCATCAACATTCAATAACGACCAAACTTTTGCACCCCTGTTTCTCACATAACCACCAAACAACCTTCGAATAAAGTCTTCAAACCCTTTCTTCAACCTAAATCTCCTCCTTCAAAACTTCACTCAAACAAATCTTCAAACACCAAAATCCGGATTCAGAAAGCTGAAGAAGAAGAGGATTCAACCAAAACTCGCAAAGGATCATAAACGCAAACCCGGAAACTCAAGATCGGTTGTGAACAGAAACGAAATTGGAAGCGAGTGAACGAAGATTGAGTGAGAAAACAGAGAGAGAAGAACCGCCGCCGAAAGAGAAAAACCAGAAAACTTTTGCAAGAACTAAACAACCTCCATTCAACTTCATCCTTTCTACCCTTCATCATCATCATTAGACTACCTTCATTCTTCAATCCCAGAAACCGCCCTCATAACCTTTCAAAATCCTCTTTGTAACCCTTCAAAATCTAAACGATAACACTTTTCAAAAACAGAATAGGGAGAGATCGAATCTCCAAAATCGAAACTGAGGTGAAGAAGAAGAAAGATCAAACAAACTCGCAAACCTGAGACTGAAGCTGAATCGAGGGAAGCGAACCTGAGACGGAGGAAGAACCGATCTCCAAAGACGAGAACACAGAGAGAAAGTGAGGCGAGACGAAGCGAGGGATGAGATTGTGAAGGCTATTCCATGAGATGTAACGTTGAAGCCGCCGTTGAGAGAGCGAGGAGGGAGGATTGTTTCGATTACACAGAGAGATAAGAGACAAGTGAACCACGGTCCATTCTTTTCGTTTCCACCTATTTGTTTGTTTATTTTTGTTTATTTTTATGACCTGTTTCTTTCTATCTCTTGAATTCTGTTTAAAAAAAAAAAGAAGAATATCAAGAAACGTCCTGTATGGCATTTGTTGTTATTCAATGGTTGGACCGCCCTTTTGGGCTTGGTTGGTCTGTTGCATGAGTTCTTCAAGAACATTGTTTTTTTTTTTAGTGTTTTAATCCTGAATTCTCTTTTAGTTAGGTTATTATAAGTTTAGGATTAGTGACTTAATATTAGTTTAGTAATTAGTTAGTGTTAATCTAATTTAATATTTTTAGATTTTAAATTAATTCTCTTTTAGTTTTAGTTTTAGTTAGTAATATTGAATTTAGGAATATACTTATTTTGTTTGATTTGATTTAATATTTATTTAATAATAGTCATTTAGAGTATTAGTTTAGTTATTAACTAAAAAATCTCAAAAATATTTTCTTATTAGATTAATCTTTTTAATTTTAAATCATTTTCGAAATGTAAATATTTAGATTTTTAATCTTGGATTTCTAATTTCTATTAACTTATTTGACTATTAATTTTGTGAGCTAGGGGTTTGATTATTTCTACTTGATCTTGATTTTGAGTCTTTCTTGACTTTTCTCTTGACCACATTCTTGTATTCATCAACTTATTTCATTCCTCATTTTCATTCTCTTCCTCAGTCAAAAAACCTTGGTCTAGTACCAAGTGCTCATTTTCAAAACTTCTTTTTGTATTGAATTAAAGAGAGAGGATTAGGTGAAGACCTCTTCCTCTCCGAGTAATAGGATGCTCACTTTAGAGTGTGTGGTCTTGATACTCGTCTTTCAATACGAAGATGTGACTACATTCACCACTCATTCTTTCAACACCTTTTTCTTCTTGTGTCAAAAACCTTGGTCTTGTACCAAGTGCATTTTCAAAATCTTTTCTCAATAAACTTAGATGGTCGTGGAGTGGTTAGGCGAAGGCCTTCTCCTATCCCGAGTGCTTGACATTACCTTTAGGGTTCACTGTCGTGAAGCACTTACCATCTAAACCAAAACACTTCCTTTAATAAGAGAATAAAGTTCTCTTTGCATTGAACTAAAGAGAGAGGATTGGGTGAAGACCTCTTCCTCTTCGAGTATTAGGACTCTCACTTTAGAGTGTGTGGTCTCGATACTCGTCTTTCAATACGAAGACGTGACTATATTCGCCACACCACTTTCACAATAAATATTTTTGAGATAAAGAATTGGGTACTACCCGAAGGGGTTCCTATCCGAGGACTTATTCTGCCCTTAAAATCAACGTTCACAAATCAAATGTGACATCTTGCCTTGATGGCGAAAATCGATCTTTTCAAAAAGGACATGTTACGTTCGTTCTACCGCAAACAGGTAACGCATAAGACTCCACGAGCGAGCCGCAAAACACCTAACTGCTAGAACCCGCACATTAACACCGTCCATAAAAAACACCAACAAATCGTAGGTCGAACTACGATTTCTCTGATTCTTCATTCTTGTCCGAATGTAAGATACGTAGGCACAAGATCGTAATGATCTTGGCGAGCCACCTTCTATCCATCTTCCGTTTTCCACTCCATTTCTTCTTCCCCCAAAAAGGGACATGTTACGTCCGTTCTACCGCAAACAGGTAACACATAAGACTCCACGAGCGAGCCGCAATACACCTAACTGCTAGAATGCGCACGTTACCATCGTCCACATACCCCCCTTCCATTTTCTTCACCCGTAGTCCTTCGAACTACGTTGACTCTGACCTTCCCATTGCACGAGGGAATACGTAGGCATAGGATCGCGAAGTCCTATCGAGTCATCTTTTTCTTCTCCTTTTCTTTTCCTCTCTTCTTCTCCCCACCTTTTCTTTTATTTTCTTTCATATCCTTTGTTTCTAAACCCATCTCTCTCCCTCTTTAGAACACTCTTAGAAAGCAATTTCCTTAGCAAACATCCTTACACATAGACAAGCAAATGGTTCCCATCGAGTACGATGGATGTGAGGGGTGCTAATACCTTCCCCTCGCATAACCGGCTTCCGAACCCATAATTTGGTTGCGAGACCATCTTATCCTTTTCTTCTTTGGGTTTTCTCGATGTTTTCCCTTCCCCTCATGGGATAAATAAAGTTCGATGGCGACTCTCCTGTTTCTTTCCTTTTCGCCTCCGGTCGACTATTTTTCGAGTAGCGACAGCTGGCGACTCTGCTGGGGACCGTGGTTCACCCTAGCAAGCCAAGCCTAGTTTGTTTATCATATGTGTATTTTTATTTGCTTTATTATTGCTTTATTATTGTGTGTTTCTCTTATCTGTTGGGTTTATTGGGGATGGCTTGTGAGGAGAAAGGCTTTCTACCCGAGCTTTTCGAGTATACACCAAGCTAGGAGGTGGTTGCTTACTGATTTGCGAGACTTAGGACTCGTCGAGTTGGTTTGACTTCCATCGCTCAGATGAGGCCCCTTTGGGAATGATTATGTCTTACGATCAGTCGTAATGGCGTCTTTATTTTTGACCTGGGAGTCCGTGATTCTGAGGACCTTTAGAACCCAATTCCAAAGGTTATTAAGACATAACTCTGTGCTCATCCTTTGAAGGGATTACCGTCTTATGAATCGTCATTATGATGGAAAACTCTTGAGGGTTAGTGCATGGGACCTTGTTTGAAAACCCTTGGAATGCCCTGTTATAACCCAATAGACTGCCTACCCATGGTGAGAGGTATCATGTTGTGTTGTCCTGCAGAATCTGAGACCTTGATACCTGTTGCGAACACCTGATTCAGCGATCTTTGATCTCATGTCTTATTGCATTCATAACATTGCATTTGCATAAGCATCTTTGTATCATTTTGCATATCATTCTCCAACCTTAAACCAGAGAACTCATCCATCCTTTGTCCATAACCCGCAGTTGACTTCCTGAAGCCCGTATTGGACTTGAAGTAGCTTTTGAAGGATCATGGCCTCCGAAGAGCATAACCAGTTTGTGTCAAGAGCAGATGTTGAATTGATGAAAAGTCAGTTGGACCAACTTGTGGAAGCTATGACAGCTTTGGCAAGGAGAGATGACAACATTCAAAGAACTTCAGCCACTGGAAGTGCCATTTCACCTCAAGTGAACAATGTTGCTCAAGCTCAGCCCGTGCAAATCCCCGTTGAGGATCCTATTATACGTGAACATACCATTGTCCAAGATGGAAGTTCTTCTTCTCTTGACACCATGGAATATCATAGTTTTGCATTCTCTGATCCAAATCCCCAAGGGGCAGTCCCTGTGATGAAAACCAAGGATCCGCAAGCTGTTGAGCTTATGGAAAAGTGTCGAGTGCTAGAAGAGAAGATTAACGCCATAAAGGGTCGTGACACTTTGGATCTTAATGCTTCAAGCATATGTTTGGTACCCAACCTTGTAATACCTCCAAAGTTCAACACACCGAATTTTGAGAAGTATAAAGGGGATAGTTGTCCAAAGCAACATTTGGTGATGTTTTGCAAAAGAATGACCTCACATGTCCTTGACGACAAACTTATGATTCACTGTTTCCAAGACAGTCTGAGTGGGGCATCACTGAGTTGGTATATGCATTTAGAGAGCAGCCACATCAAATCATGGACAGACTTAGCTAACGCCTTTGTGAAGCAGTACCAATACAATCTTGACATGGCTCCCAGTCGCACGCAATTGCAAGGCTTATCTCAAGAGGACGACGAATCCTTCAGAGGATATGCTCAGAGATGGAGAGAGGTAGCTGCCCGTGTTCAACCACCAATCTTAGATAGAGAATTGGTTGATATGTTCTTGAACACCTTGCAAGGTCCATACTTGGAAAAGATGGCTGGCACTGGGACATCAAACTTCTCTGACCTGGTGATAGCTGGAGAACGCCTCGAGTGCATCCTCAAGAGTGGAAAGATCCAAGGCTCCTTGAACATCCCAGCTAGCGAAAGTGAATCAGTTGTCAGTTCCCAAGAGGAAGAAGAGGATGGTGAAATTAACTCCATTTGGGAAGCTCCACATGGTCCATATCCTCCTGTCAATAGAGGTCCCCCTCATCAACAACAGATTGCGCGGCAACATGATCCACAACGCCAACGCTGCTATAATAAGAAGCCAAAAATGCATTTTGATTCATTTCCAATGCCATTCAGTCGTATACTACCACGCTTAATCAATAGTGGGCTGATAGTGCCAATGGACTTGGACCCTGTGATCCCTCCATACCCACCAGGCTTTGACGCCAATGCACGATGTGGTTACCATGCTGGCGCAATGGGGCATTCAACCGAAGATTGCAAACAGCTCCGAAACAAGATCCAAGATTTGATTGAGTCCAAGCTGATCTCGTTTACACCTCAAGGTCTTCAAATCAATATCAATTCTTCATCTGGTCAGGCAGGTCCGTCATCTGCCCATGTTATGGAAGAAGTTGCTGAGAGCAGGTATGAAGAAGGCTACAATACTGGTCTCGACGAGCAAGAATGCTAGCCCAACAGTGCATCAAGAGAGAAAATCCCAGCTCCTCAATGATGGAAATTTTAAATCATGTCATGTACTTTGCATTTGTAATTTCTTTTTTGTTAAAGGCTATTTGCTTCTAGACATTGTACTTTATTAATGGTATTATTAATGTAATGATCATGCACGTTTTGAACAAGTTCATTCGTATTCACTCATCTTTTCCCATTTATTGCAAAAAAAAAAAAATCAAAATCACAAAAATATTTCTCCATTTCACTTCCTTTATCATTGTTGTTGTAGCAAAGATTTGAGGGAGGATGATGAAAACAAAATACCCATAATTGCAAACTGTATGCTTTCGGATAAAATCCTGCTGATGATGTACAGACATTGTTTCAAATCCCCTAAACACCGGAGAGATAAGGAGTTAGTCACTAGTCAACCACTTCGAGCCTAGAAGTAGGAGTTTCCTTCGGATTTCCAAACCCTTACGCTTAACCTGGGGCATGGGTAGTGTTCAGTTATCTTGATTACACATATTTTCAAGATGAAACCTCCTGTTATGGCGTTTGTTATTCAATGACCAAAGACTTGGCAGTCACAAGCCTTTCCGAAAAAAAAAAGAAAAAAAAGATCAAGCCCGCTAAGTCCACCACTCAAAGGCGCGACTTAGGCAAAAGTTAGGGATAAAAAAAATGATGAATAAAGCAAAAGAGGCCCTCAAATCCTCGAGCATAACAGAATGAAATTCAGTGATCACCATCAAAAGGTCACTGATATCCTTCCACAAAATAAATAAGGTGACTGTCATTTCACGAAAATCTTGAATCATCATCTTCACTCTTACACCGTCAAACTCTAGATGTGTGTGTCAATTTAACTAAATGTAGGACTGGAGAATCATCATGAAGAAGGGGTGGGTACCAAAATAAGTTTTGAGCCTAATATCCTTTGTTTCAATAACCATGAGCCAGGCCACGTTACAACCCTTAAAAGACCTAATTGAGGCAGGGTTTATTCTGAAAGCATACTACAGCAATGTTGCGTAAACTGACTCCCCATAGTTGCTAATCTTCAGCACTGGTGTCACTCTTCTTGCTATATCTTTCACACCAGTAAATCAGCACTATGTTTGGACTAATGGTCCACTCGTCACACACTGTCACATCATTTCAATAAATGACTTTTCAAAACTTGCATGAATGTTACATTAAAATTACCATTTCTGAATGATCAATTTTAACTGCAAATTAGTACTTGACATTATGGAAATTCCAACCAAGAGAAATCAAAGAGGAACTTGAACATCTATTGGTGCTGACATGAATCAAGACTTTCTCGTGACCTTTGTGGATATGGGGCAAGTTTTTCAAAGGCCAAGAATGGGGGCAGACCACTGCAAGATTCAAACACTGGGGCAAATCATCTCGGACTATGTAATGGCATAAACCTTTCCAGGAAGAACTCCGTCAAATACCCTACCAACTAGGGACAAACATTTTGCGAAGGATCAAATTCCCTTCATACTTTCAAGTTGGTCAAGCTGACCATGTCATGCACTAAGTAACCTTGGGGTTCAACAAGTGTCAAAAAGCCTTGGGGCAGAGCAAAAGCGCAATCAATATGCATTAGATAAGTCGCTACGCTCATACAATCATCTGCAAGCCATCGTGGCACATAAGCTAGAAGTGAGGTTCTCTCAGGAACAAGTATGCAACTTCTGCAAATGATCAAGCTCGGAGCACCAGAAGCATCCACATCTGTCTTCTTATCATCGCACCATCAAATACCGAGTATCGGGAAGTCAAATCCTACCACCAAAAGCCCAACCTTACTTGGCACCTACCAAAAGCCCAACCTTCTTTGGCACCCCGTCTCCAAAAGCCCACCCCATTGGCACCTTCATAAAACCGATCACCTGCTTGCATCCACATATGCATTGCATACATAACATAATCATTTCGTTCCTCAACCCCTGCGTTGATATCTTGTTTTTGTTTTTGACCCCTGAGTCAATCTTGCCTTTATTTTCTTGACCCCCGAGTCGATATCATCAATCTCCTTCCTCAACCCCTGCGTTGATATCTTGTTTTTGTTTTTGACCCCCGAGTCAATATTGTCTTTATTCTCTTGACCCCCGAGTCAATATCGTAATCATTTCCTCCCTCAGCCCTGCGTTGATATCTTGTTTTTGTTTTTGACCCCTGAGTCAATATTGTATTTATTCTCTTGACCCCTGAGTCAATATCATAATCATTTCATTCCTCAACCCCTGCGTTGATATTTTCTTGACCCCCGAGTCGATATCATCAATTTCCTTCCTCAACCCCTGCGTTGATATTTTGATTTGTTTTGACCCCTGAGTCAATGTTGTCTTTATTCTCTTGACCCCTGAGTCAATTCTGTCTTTATTTCCTTGACCCCCGAGTCGATATCATTGTCTTTGTCCTCCCTCGACCCCTGCGTTGATACTCTGATTTGTTTTCTCCCCTGAGTCAATGTTGTCTTCACCTTCTCAACCCCTAAGTTGATATCTTGTTCTCATTCTTGACCCCCGAGTCGATATCAGTGTTACTACTTTCTCAACCCCTGAGTTGATATCTTGTTTTAGTTCTTGACCCCCGAGTCGATATCATTGTCATTTCCTTCCTCAATCCCTGCGTTGATATCTTGTCTTAGTTCAATCCCCGAGTTGATGACAACTTATCTCTTTGTCTCTTCAACCCCCGAGTTGACTTGTTTTTTCCATTTGTTCAAGACCCCCGAGTCGATGGTATATTTGCTTTTCTCAACCCCCGAGTTGATATGCCATTATTCCCAGCAAAGTCCAGACTCCCGCATCTTCATATCCCCAGCGTTTTGCATACATTTCCGCATCATTAGCATTCATGTTCATTCAGCATGTCATCATATCCCTCATAACCAATTACCTCTTCCCTGACAGATGCCTTTTTTAAGTCATTCCCCTGATTCAATACCTTTCATTCCCTACGTTTTCGGCTGAAAATTCCGGGTATTCTTATATTTAATCTCCTTGTACCTTGATTGTAAGAAAGCCTTAGCCACTCTCACCTTCAAGTCCAAGAAGATTAAATAGGGGCATCTGTCACACCCTCATTTTAACCCTAACCCTAACCTTGCATATCTATGCATCCCGTTAACTCATATCATACGACATGGGATCAGGAGCTCCTTTGAATCAAGGTTTCTTATTTGCTCTGAGGTTCTTTCATTCAAGTCTGAAGCAAGGGTTGAGTTTTCATTGTCTTAACTCCTCATCAAAGTTCATCCAGCTACAAAGCTTTCCTCTACTGAGATTCACCAAGTATCAAGTTTACCTGCTTCAGGATTTCTCAAGAGGTATCAAGTGATAAAGGTTTCATCTTGGTTCTAGTGGAGACTAAAGAACTAGGGTTTTGTTGGTTATCAACATCTCAACAATGTTTCAGTTTCAAATTGGATGTGGCCTGGCCTTTGGCAAGAAAGAGGAGATTGTTTCATTCTTTATATCTAAAGATCATCATTGAATCATGGTTTTGTGTCAATTCAAGTTATATATTGAAGTCAAGTTGCAAAGCCGTTGAAGGTCAAGGCAGTTGGTACATTTCAAGTTAGTTGCAAAGTCCTGGTTATATGGTTCAGGTCCTTATCATTGATCCAAGGGTTTGTCAAGTTTGTTGTTCAATTGAAGATAATGTTAAGACGGATTTAGGGTTGTGATGTTGTTAATCAGAAATTGATTCAAGGAGGAGAATCTTCTGTGGTGTAATTCAATAATTGTAGCATTCAGGTTCACTTGTCAAGGTTTTAGGTTTTGTTCAGATGTGGAGGCACATTACCGTTATCCATATCCGTTCCCGTAACCAATTTCAATTTCATTTATTTATCCAATAAATCCAATTTTCCAAAAAATCCATTCATTATCCATTTAACCTCTTTTTATTATTCACAATATCCATATCCATTTTCAAAAAATTCATCAAAATCCATCTTATTGTTATCCTTTTACACTTTTTCTTTTATCCATTTTTTAATTCGTTTGCCATTTTCCATCATCATTTTTATTCAAAAAAAGTCATGCCATCTCACCACAAAAATAAAAAATTAAATTACACAAACATTGGCGCTACAAAATCCAGAGTGATACAGCTGCCACAAGTCCCACCAACCATGTTTCCAAAATTCCTCTTCATAATCTCACCATTAATTTTCGTCAAAACAATATATATATTTTTTTTCCTTTCGGACCCGCAATCCCCATACGGTTTTCAACCTTGCCATGCCTCATGAATCAGTACACAAATCATGCTACAAAAAGGAGACAAGCCTCCAGCCGGTCCACCTGATAACCGCTACACACCCACTTTAAACGAAAGGAAAAACAAGTCACAAAAAAAGTAAAAATTCAATAGACCCTACACGAACTGGACCACTGCAACTCCACCTACACACTCTGCAAAACCTCCCTACAACAACAACAGACTGCTACACCAAATCGTACTTCTGATACCAACAGCAACAGCTTCAGACCTGCACATGAAAGCTACAATCCTACTGTGTGAAAGGGACAATACAAGCTTAGCAAGACAAAAATTCAAAATAACAAGGTTGGGAATCAATTAAAGAGGGTAGCATAAGAGAGAACAAAAAAAAACGGTAACAAGAGAAAGCAATGAGAAAAAACCTGAGAATGCTCCCACTTGGCTCTCAGGATTCTTGACTCTCTCAAAAGAAAATTTACTTCTATTTCTGCTGTTCGGTGCGCAAAAATTTTTCTTCCACAACTCTCTCCAAACCTTCCACCGTCTTCTCCAACCTATCACAACTTCAACCTTCTTCATCAACATTCAATAACGACCAAACTTTTGCACCCCTGTTTCTCACATAACCACCAAACAACCTTCGAATAAAGTCTTCAAACCCTTTCTTCAACCTAAATCTCCTCCTTCAAAACTTCACTCAAACAAATCTTCAAACACCAAAATCCGGATTCAGAAAGCTGAAGAAGAAGAGGATTCAACCAAAACTCGCAAAGGATCATAAACGCAAACCCAGAAACTCAAGATCGGTTGTGAACAGAAACGAAATCGGAAGCGAGTGAACGAAGATCGAGTGAGAAAACGGAGAGAGAAGAACCGCCGCCGAAAGAGAAAAACCAGAAAACTTTTGCAAGAACTAAACAACCTTCATTCAACTTCATCCTTTCTACCCTTCATCATCATCATCAGACTACCTTCATTCTTCAATCCCAGAAACCTCCCTCATAACCTTTCAAAATCCTCTTTGTAACCCTTCAAAATCTAAACGATAACACTTTTCAAAAACAGAATAGGGAGAGATCGAATCTCCAAAATTGAAACTGAGGTGAAGAAGAAGAGAGATCAAACAAACTCGCAAACCTGAGACTGAAGCTGAATCGAGGTAAGCGAACCTGAGACGGAGGAAGAACCGATCTCCAAAGACGAGAACACGGAGAGAAAGTGAGGCGAGACGAAGCGAGGGATGAGATTGTGAAGGCGATTCCATGAGATGTAACGTTGAAGCCGCCGTTGAGAGAGCGAGGAGGGAGGATTGTTTCGATTACACAGAGAGATAAGAGACAAGTGAACCACGGTCCATTCTTTTCGTTTCCACCTATTTGTTTGTTTATTTTTGTTTATTTTTATGACCTGTTTCTTTCTATCTCTTGAATTCTGTTTAAAAAAAAAAGAAGAATATCAAGAAACGTCCTGTATGGCATTTGTTGTTATTCAATGGTTGGACCGCCCTTTTGGGCTTGGTTGGTCTGTTGCATGAGTTCTTCAAGAACATTGTTTTTTTTTTTTAGTGTTTTAATCCTGAATTCTCTTTTAGTTAGGTTATTATAAGTTTAGGATTAGTGACTTAATATTAGTTTAGTAATTAGTTAGTGTTAATCTAATTTAATATTTTTAGATTTTAAATTAATTCTCTTTTAGTTTTAGTTTTAGTTAGTAATATTGAATTTAGGAATATACTTATTTTGTTTGATTTGATTTAATATTTATTTAATAATAGTCATTTAGAGTATTAGTTTAGTTATTAACTAAAAAATCTCAAAAATATTTTCTTATTAGATTAATCTTTTTAATTTTAAATCATTTTCGAAATGTAAATATTTAGATTTTTAATCTTGGATTTCTAATTTCTATTAACTTATTTGACTATTAATTTTGTGAGCTAGGGGTTTGATTATTTCTACTTGATCTTGATTTTGAGTCTTTCTTGACTTTTCTCTTGACCACATTCTTGTATTCATCAACTTATTTCATTCCTCATTTTCATTCTCTTCCTAAGTCAAAAAACATTGGTCTAGTACCAAGTGCTCATTTTCAAAACTTCTTTTTGTATTGAATTAAAGAGAGAGGATTAGGTGAAGACCTCTTCCTCTCCGAGTAATAGGATGCTTACTTTAGAGTTTGTGGTCTTGATACTCGTCTTTCAATACGAAGATGTGACTACATTCACCACTCATTCTTTCAACACCTTTTTCTTCTTGTGTCAAAAACCTTGGTCTTGTACCAAGTGCATTTTCAAAATCTTTTCTCAATAAACTTAGATGGTCGTGGAGTGGTTAGGCGAAGGCCTTCTCCTATCCCGAGTGCTTGACATTACCTTTAGGGTTCACTGTCGTGAAGCACTTACCATCTAAACCAAAACACTTCCTTTAATAAGAGAATAAAGTTCTCTTTGCATTGAACTAAAGAGAGAGGATTGGGTGAAGACCTCTTCCTCTTCGAGTATTAGGACTCTCACTTTAGAGTGTGTGGTCTCGATACTCGTCTTTCAATACGAAGACGTGACTATATTCGCCACACCACTTTCACAATAAATATTTTTGAGATAAAGAATTGGGTACTACCCGAAGGGGTTCCTATCCAAGGACTTATTCCGCCCTTAAAATCAACGTTCACAAATCAAATGTGACATCTTGCCTTGATGGCGAAAATCAATCTTTTCAAAAAGGACATGTTACGTCCGTTCTACCGCAAACAGGTAACGCATAAGACTCCACGAGCGAGCCGCAAAACACCTAACTGCTAGAACCCGCACATTAACACCGTCCATAAAAAACACCAACAAATCGTAGGTCGAACTACGATTGCTCTGATTCTTCATTCTTGTCCGAATGTAAGATACGTAGGCACAAGATCGTAATGATCTTGGCGAGCCACCTTCTATCCATCTTCCGTTTTCCACTCCATTTCTTCTTCCCCCAAAAAGGGACATGTTACGTCCGTTCTACCGCAAACAGGTAACACATAAGACTCCACGAGCGAGCCGCAATACACCTAACTGCTAGAATGCGCACGTTACCATCGCCACATACCCCCCTTCCATTTTCTTCACCCATAGTCCTTCAAACTACGTTGACTCTGACTTTCCCATTGCACGAGGGAATACGTAGGCATAGGATCGCAAAGTCCTATCGAGTCATCTTTTTCTTCTCCTTTTCTTTTCCTCTCTTCTTCTCCCTACCTTTTCTTTTATTTTCTTTCATATCCTTTGTTTCTAAACCCATCTCTCTCCCTCTTTAGAACACTCTTAGAAAGCAATTTCCTTAGCAAACATCCTTACACATAGACAAGCAAATGGTTCCCATCGAGTACGATGGATGTGAGGGGTGCTAATACCTTCCCCTCGCATAACCGGCTTCCGAACCCATAATTTGGTTGCGAGACCATCTTATCCTTTTCTTCTTTGGGTTTTCTCGATGTTTTCCCTTCCCCTCATGGGATAAATAAAGTTAGATGGCGACTCTCCTGTTTCTTTCCTTTTCGCCTCCGGCCGACTATTTTTCGAGTAGCGACAATAAGCAACTAAAAACAATGTGTTCAATTTTTGCGTTGAAACAAATTATCATACACCTAGTGTGCGTAAATACACTAAGTGCAGAATTTCTATGGAATGTAATATAGAGCTGCTCCAAGATGCAATTCAAGGAATTGTATCGATTTAACAAATAGTTTCTCAGCTCAAAATTACTCTACGACAGAAATTTTGATAGATTGCGACTTCACAAATTCGAACAAACTGAATTATAAAATAGTTAAGGGAAAGAGAAAACAAACGAGATTTGATTAGGCAGTTCCCCAATCGTCCTCGCTTTGGGTACCTCTGCCCCCAATTCCACAATTGGAATTGAGATATATATATATATATATATATATATATATATATATATATATATATATGTAGCTGTTGCAAATTGTTTATTACAAGAGAAAACTATGAACATCCAAACCCTCGAACGTCTTCGATCGTTGATGCAGAATTTTCTCTTCCCTTGATTTAAAATGGATCAAGTCCTTCGAATATGGTTGATCCAATTATCGTCCCACGCTACTAAACCGAACAAAACCTCCGTTCTTCGGTTACCTTCACTCGATCAATTGCAATCTACCAAACTTCGAACCCAAACCTCTCTTCTACGATCCTCTAATTACAGCTACTAGACTGAACAATTGCTCCAATCTTCGGTTACCTTCGCCCGGCTGAATCCCTGTAGAACGAAACGGTTTATGCAAAAACCCCCCAAAATCTTCCCGATTCTTGGAGGAGAAAACCTAGGGTTTTATTCAAGAAACACCTACCAAAAATCTCAACTCAGAAATGAAGATCACACACTTCCAAATTCTGAACCTTATCACTTCAAAACAATGAACAAGACAAACAAAAATGGTTATGTGTAGTTGTTTGTTTACTCAATGAAGAAGATGAAGATGAAGAGAAATATTGATATCAATTTTCATGTTTCTTGTTGTTGATGTAAAAAATGAGCTAAAAAGATATATATACTATTCTAGACAATACAATAGAAATAACAGAGTTTTAAAATGAATAGCACAATAAAATTTTGGTGACATTCAGCGAACGGTCGACCTATACAGATGGTATAGTCGACTCGAGCAATGCCGCACACTCACTGCGTAAAACTGCATGTTATGCGTCGACCAAACCAGGGCTATGCGTCGACTCATAGCTCCCAGTTTTTGATAGATACAAATACAAGATGTATGAGTCGACCTGAGCATACCTGTAGCACTCAGTTTTTGACAGATACAAATGCAGGATGTATGAGTTGACCTGAACAGGGTTGTGAGTCGACTCACACCATTCAAACATGCAAAAATCACATTTTTGACTTTCCTAAAGGTGTTTAACCATATCTAATGCACCTATAACATTGCCAACATGACCAAACATTCTTAGAACACCTAATGTGCATTCATGTGAATTCTATATGTGCTAAGCATGATAGTTTCCATATCTAATGCACCTAGAACATTGCCAACATGATCAAATATTTTTAGAACGCCTAATATGCATTCATGTGAATTCTATATGTGCTAAGCATGATATTTTTGACATCATTAAAATCAAGTACATAGAGAGAAACTTCCCTCACACTGACCTTTCCGTCTTTTTTGGAACTGGTACTATGTTGGCTAGCCATTGAAGATATTCTGATGTGGTGAGGAAACCCGCGTCAATCTATTTTTGCACTTCCTCTTTGATTTTGATGGCCATGTCTGGGTGAGTCCTTCTTAACCTTTGTTTTACTGGCGGACATTCTGCTCTTAACGGTAGATGATGTTCCACGATGCTGGTATCCAACCCTGGCATGTCCTGATAGGACCAAGCGAATACATCGGGAAACTCTTTGAGAAGTTTTATCAATCCTTCTTTGACAGTCGGACTGAGCAGTGCCCCAATCTTGACTTCTTTTCTCTCTTCTTCTGACCCTAAGTTGACCGTTTCCAATGGCTCTTTGTGAGGTTCAATGGACCTTTCCTCTTGTCTGAGTAATCAGGAGATCTCTTTGGAATTTCTTCGTCATTTTCTTCTTCAACCTCAAATACCGGGAATTCAAAGTTGGGAGAAGGCATTGGATCGTATGTTTCAATGGGGTTTAAAACAAGCAATCTGCACGATGTGATGATTGTTTTTTAGAAGAGATAGAGAGAAATGCAAGACTGTGTGCAGTGTATTTTCTGAAAAATGTTTGTTTTCATTATTTGAGTAGTTTTTAGGATTACCATTTTCTAAAAAAGCGAAAAGAGAAAACAGTAATAAAATGCGGAAATTACAGAACGACGCTTATTTTATTTATGATTTTGTCGATTCTTGAAACTACAGCCCTATAAAACAAAACTCTGTCACTTCGGGCAAAGCGAAGAAAGACATTTACAGAAAGTGAGCCCTATTAAAACATCCATTTCACCTGGGCAGGGTGAAAGGTTAAGACAAAGACAACAATTACTTAGACTTATGGACGACTCTCGGAACATTGACAACAAGCCATTGGCGGCGAACTCCTCGGTGAGTCACAAAGTCTGGTACCTTCCCTCTTGGCTTGTTTTCAGAAATAACACTGATTTCTGGTGGAGCAGGATCATTGCAATCTGTCTCCCAGGCAGAGTTGTCGTAGACGACTCTTCTGTTGTATCTTGCACAGTGTTTGCACTCTCAGGCAGATCTCCCCATCCAGTGGCTGGATTTTTTCGAGCTTGATACGAGAGCTTTTAGGAGCGGTGTACTTGACCAAGAAGTCATACTTGCCACTCGGTTGTCCTAAGGTATCCCACACTTCTTTGGAACTGGAGGAGTCATCCCTTTCGATGAAGTTGACCTCAGGAAAAGCGTAGTTGATGAACTCTTGTCCTGCAATCATTGCAAATTCATCGTTGTACGAGATATCTTCAGAATACCCTGAGTAATGATCCCACGATTGGGTGGGGACGCATGTATTCTGAAATTCTGGTACAGATGTGTGATGTCTCGTGCAATGTCACAACATCGCAATCTGCTGTATGAACAAGGCAATAATAGTAACAGTAACGCATAAACCACACACAAGGATTGTTCACCCAGTTCGGTTCAACAACCTACATCTGGGGGCATACTAAGCCAGGAAGGAAGTCCACTATTAGCAGTATCAAATTACAGACTCAACAAACAAGTTGACAATTTACCTAATTTAATCACTACCCAATGACCATTCTATCTAAGTCCTTCCTAGATAAGAGACTCCATCTCACTTCCAATCATCGCAATGATGTCTAGCAGTCAACATATCCGCACTGCGTCAATAACTTGATTACCAATAACTTACAATCACAGAAAAGTAGACGACACACTTCCATGACACACCTTGGAGTTGCTTCAAAGCTTCCTCCAAGCACAATACAATACTCATTACCTACAGGTTTCTGAGTAATAACACAGTGACCATCTCACAACCCGAGTGGTTCACTTAGACAAAGCCCTAATGATCTACATCTTGGACCCGTACCCATTCTAGATTACAAGCATTCTATTTATAACTTTTTCCCATCTGGATTTGGGCCTTCAAATCATATCAAATCTTCTGTACCAAATCTGCAAAAGATTCTGCTTCTAAATAGATCTTCAATTAAATCTTCAATTAAATCTTCAATGATTAACTCTTAATATTCTCCATATCTTTATGCATAAAATTCGCAACAAACTAATCTTCTTCACACATGATTACAACAGAATATATCTCCCATGATATTCGCCTGCAATCTCTAATTTTCTTCAGCAGAATATTTCATTAAACCAAAACCATGTGCAGCCCTAAATGTCTCAGACCTGTTGTTCACTACTGATGTCACGACATCGGGTGTAACATCAGCACACAGCTGCAACCCTTACATCTTTAACAGACCTGAATGTTACCTAAGCATATCAATAATGCTAGAAGCTCATGTTGCAACATCAACCATGACATCAGCATTGTTTTAACAAAATTTCAACCAATTACAAGAACTTACAATCTCCCCCTTTGGCTAATTTTGGCTAAAACACATATATAAACATTACAGCTCTAATTACAGTAGCAATTACAATCCTATACTACTGTTAGAAGTCATCTGATCCTAACAATAAACATTAGTAATCATCAGTAGCTACTGTGTACTGCATCCATGGAGAATCATCTTCTTGGCTAATTATGAATGATGTTAGAACATCATGCTAGACATAACATCACCACAACACAACACCTTCAGGCAGCACATCAGGACCTAGGTAGTATACAGTCCTGAAGTCATTTGGTGCACATGAGGAAGAAGATATCTGACACTCCCCCTCAACACAACACATTTCTTTTTCCTTCCAGGACATACCCAGAACAAGTGTAGAAGACTCCTCCAGAAAAGAAATGTTTGTCTATACGTAAACGACCAATGGTAGCATAAGATAATTCTGCACACCTTCATTGATTAGACACTGGGTTTAATCTGTAGCATAAGATGAAACTTAAGAAGTGTCATTCTGCCAACCCAGGTAACTCAGAACACAAGTCACAACTGTGTTCATAACTCAGGACAAAAGTCACAAAGACTCAAGCACCAACTGAAGGATAGGATATCCTCTGCAACATCTGGAACTGCAGACTTCAGCCATAACATCTGCGCAAACCATTTAGCCAAACCCTTTCCTTTCTCCCCCTTTTTAGCCACAAATTGGCAAAGGAAGCCCTCACAGAACCAGACCCAAGTATTGCTCACCCAGAAATGAATAAACGCCATAAGACTTAAGAAACAAGAACACTCACTGGTCGAAGAAGAACAGAATAACCCCTATAAATAGCTGATCAGTCAAGGTTCTTGGTCATAGAAACGCTATTTTAGGAACTAAAAACTCCATCCAAATTCAATGTCTCTCATCCAAAACTGTCTTGACCACTTTTATTATTTCCTAACTGATTTTTACCATAAATTATGCCAAAACAGTTCCATGCACAGTCGAAGCCACGTGTTTCACCTTATCCTTACACCACCGTCCAAAATACTTCCTTGTTTAGCTTAAAAAAAACATGTCATATACCATGTTCTGACATCTTATCAGACATTGTCTGCTGGCTTACAAAATTAACAACCCAAGACTCCTCAGAATATTTTGCACACAACACACAATCCCTTCTAGATTCCTTCAGAACAGCAGAGAAAAACAACTTCTTCAACAAAAGATCAACTCCCCCTATCTAAGATAATTAGTGCTCCTTTGCAAGAAGAATACTTTAAATGAATGGAAAACCTAGGACTCATCTTCATGTCTTCAAGAGCGCACCCTCTGTTCAACTCACCTGCTGAACGCATTCACTTAATGCTTAATCTTCAAATAATCCAAATACCAAAAATCACATGATTCCCTCTTGATTGGTTATCTTCTCATGCTCCAAAACTCACACCTTGCCAAGCTGATCAACTTCTCTCAGGAATGAACTTCTTGATCATAGCATTCGGAAAATCCAGACATAGTTTTCATTCATCCACAAGTTCTGAGGCACAAATACACTGCTTTACACTTTAAGTCAAGTCCTCTTAAAAACACACACCTAGACAAGTGTGACATCTCCCATCAACAAAAACTCCTACTGAGTTCTTCCAGCAATTGCAGAGAAAAGCACATTCTCCCAGACACAGACAAAGCTGCCCTTCAGACTCCTCCTCAGAAGCATGTGTGCATATTATTCAACCAATTAGCTTCACATGGCTAGAACCATTCATGTCCACACCAACATGTCATTCAACAGCCTTTGCAGCAAACACCATAGACAAGTACTCCCCCAGCCATGGTTAACTAATGCTCTAGATGAAGATGAACATTTGAGCACGCTTGCTGAGCACATACATTTTGGTACCTTTGTCCCTTTCTCCAAAGGCAGTCATTCCCTATCATACTCTACATCTTTAGACTTCCAATCAATTAATACCTGATCTACTTCAGTCTTCTCTACATTCTCCATCCAAGGCAGACCTTCTACTTCATCATTCTCCCGTATGACTATGTAGATGCTCCTTAGGCATAATGTAGGCACCAAGCTCCTGAACCAGAGCAAAATCATCCTTCACCAAGGATATCCAATCTGATAATGTCCCAACACAAGTTAGAACATCTGCCACACCCCAAGATATCATCACCATGATTCTTGATATGCTCCACCAACTGGATTTACTATAGTATAGTAATCCAATGACCTAGAGACTTAACCTTTCATCCACCTTCAAGAAGAATAATCTCCTTGAGTCTTCAACTCATCACCCTTCTGCCCAAGAGTAACTTGTTCCAAGACAATCCTCAATAATAACCAGCTGCCACACTCTGATTATCTTGATTCTTCGAATCCACTTCTGAGATTAACCAACAGCCACAGTTTGATCACCTCATTCACGAATCCTCATATGAAAGCAGCCAACTGCCACATTTTGACCTTTTTCACGTATGTCAGAACTCTCACAAAGATATCGTGATCCACCAAAGAGCCTTGATCTTCAAGTCACATGTTCCACCTGCTCAAAAGCAAACACACTTAGACTCCCTAAGCCATGTAGCATCTTCTCCTTCCTGCAGCTCCCGCAAACTGCTATGAAAACGATCTTTTTGAAGCATCCTTTTGTTCATTCCTGTAGATCACCCTATCATTTGCTGATGTGCCACATCACCTGCTGAGACTCCTGATGTTAAGCTAGATGTCAAAACATTATGATATCTAACTGTTGAATTCAGCTCTTCCTTCTGCCACTTAGAAGAACCTCCTCCCTTTGCAGAAACAGATTTCCATGCTCTCATAGACATGGTTCAACAATCAAGTTTGAGTAGACAACCTCCATCCTGCTTAGAAACTCCAAAGACTTCAAACCTCCCACATCTGAATCTTCAGAAAATAAGTAGTCCAAGACTACCCCATAGCAATACTAAAGAAAGTCACTTCCTTTTGTAGAGCCGTCAGAAGAAAGCCAGAGATAACTGCCACTTATCCTTGACCTTCACAACCAGGGCAAACACCATTCTCCAACCTGATCCAAGCTGTAACCACCAAGATGTGATGTCTTCATATCTTCCAGCCTTAAGGCCAACAACTTGTCTGACTTGAGATGTTGGATGTTATCAACATTCCATAATCAATCTGCCTCTCATAATCCAAACACATCCCGGACTATTTGGATGATACTCTATAGTAACCAATCAACCCCACCAGTTAATTCAACTCCAAAGTGCTTAACCCTTGAAAACACTTCCAAAACAGCCACATAGAGAAAGGTAAATTCTCAACACTTCTACAGTCCTGCACTTTTACCTCAGACATATACATAGTCTCCTGTCAATGTATATTGTCATTAGTTGAATGCACAAAATAATCAAAAGCATACAAATACTAAACTATTGTCACAAAATACAACATTTGATCTGGTCTGACATCCTTTTCCTGCAGACTTGAGGCACTAGTTGATCCTTCTTTTGCTAATCCACACCACTGATCACTCCAGATTAGGCAAGTGGCTTGACCTGATACTTCACCATGAGCACACCTAACTTTCTTTGGCTGAGAAAGCAAAGAACTGAATTGATGTTTCAACATCAGTTCCTACATCACATTAAACAACTGCTATGGCTTTGGAGATTACATCCACACATATCTCTTGTAGGGAACACATGAGAGCAAATCAAGCTCAGCTTCTTTCTTGATGAAACTTCCTTCTCCTAAGCTTAAGAGATAACTTATCAAGATCTTCACTCCCGCATGAAAGATTTGACAGTGATACTCTTTTGCTTTGGCTCTACCCTCTTCTTTCATCATCTAGAAGGAATCACTGTTCTGAACAGATTGGTCTTCAACGTCTGACTTAAACTATATTCTTCTTCTAATCCACCCATGTCAACCAGTCTTTAGAAGATCCAATCACCTTATGAACACTTCTCTCCAAACAAGGATATGAGATAATCCTCATAGAATATCCTGCTGAGGAGACCAAACCCTAATGTCTTTCCAAGAGACTATCTCACCACCAGAGAAACAGGGATTAATCAGGGTTACATCAGATACCATGCAGCGGAACACATACCAACTCCTCAACAACCTTCAGGCACTACTCAAAGATCCTTGCAAACTATCAGTATAAACCACGTGCTAACAAATCTTTATCCTAAATAGTCCAATCTTCACTCCAAGGGATCATCCAAACAACACTCTTCCTTGCTCATGAACCAGAAAGTATCTTCCCAAGTTCTCATCCAGAAACATACAGGATGCCTGCTCTGATACCAATTGAAATTCTGGTACAGATGTGTGATGTCTCGTTCAATGTCACAACATCGCAATCTGCTGTATGAACAAGGCAATAATAGTAATAGTAACGCATAAACCATACACAAGGATTATTCACCCAGTTCGGTTCAACAACCTACATCTGGGGGCATACCAAGCCAGGAAGGAAGTCCACTATTAGCAGTATCAAATTACAGACTCAACAAACCAGTTGACAATCTACCTAATTTAATCACTACCCAATGACCCTTCTATCTAAGTCCTCCCTAGATAAGAGACTCCATCTCACTTCCAATCATCGCAATGATGTCTAGCAGTTAACATATCCTCCACTGCGTCAACAACTTGATTACCAACAACTTACAATCACAGAAAAGTAGATGACACACTTCCATGACACACCTTGGAGTTGCTTCAAAGCTTCCTCCAAGAACAATACAATACTCATTACATACAGGTTTCTGAGTAATAACACAGTGACCATCTCACAACCCGAGTGGTTCACTTAGACAAAGCCCTAATGATCTGCATCTTGGACCCGTACCCATTCTAGATTACAAGCATTCTATTTATAACCTTTTCCCATCTAGATTTGGGCCTTCAAATCATATCAAATCTTCTGTACCAAATCTGCAAAAGATTCTGCTTCTAAATAGATCTTCAATTAAATCTTCAATGATTAACTCTTAATATTCTCCATATCTTTATGCATAAAATTCGCAACAAACTAATCTTCTTCACACATGATTGCAACAGAATATATCTCCCATGATATTCGCCTGCAATCTCTAATTTTCTTCAGCAGAATATTTCATTAAACCAAAACCATGTGCGGCCCTAAACGTCTCAGACCTGATGTTCACTACTGATGTCACAACATCGGGTGTAACATCAGCACACAGCTGCAACCCTTACATCTTTAACAGACCTGAATGTTACTTAAGCATATCAATAATGCTAGAAGCTCATGTTGTAACATCAACCATGACATCAGCATTGTTTTAACAAAATTTCAGCCAATTACAAGAACTTACATATTCTTTTCAATGATGCTTAGCTGATATGCATCGTTGGGCTGACTCTTTTGCCCCAAGTCTCCTGGGTACGGCTGCCAGATAGGCAAGTCATCCATTGGGCCATAATAGTTGTAGTCAAAGTTGTCTTTCATCAGAGTGTCCTCCTTTAATGAGTTTAGTGGAGCACGGCATCCTTCCAGATCACAATCTCCGTATATCATTTTGACGTCTGACCTTGGTATATATCTCGGACTCTGTGCGGGATAGCAAAATGGCGTATGCACCTCTCCTTGAGACATATACCTTCCTCGTTAAGATAGGACTTCCACTCTTCATCTGTATCGGAGGAATCACCCTCGTTGATGGTATGTACTTCTTGAGATACTGGGTGAAGGAAACCTCCACTGTGGAAGAAGTCTTGAATGTGATGAAAACTTTCATCGTTAGTAGCAGTCTGGGTACAGGTTGAGGAAAAACCAAGACCTTTCTTTGTATTGTTGTTAGTAGAAATAACAAGTTGTCCCCATCCTTTTGCGTTGTTACTTTTGATCACTTCGAGAGCATCTTTGTACGAGGAAATCGATGTTCCTTTTTCTGATTGGTTGTCATTGCTCACCGACAGTGCTTGGAACTGAGTTCCAACAACCTCCTCTGGTTCTACACAAGTGGATGATGATAAGTTGCTCACGATCAATGCTTGCTTTCCTCAGACTGTGACTAGTTGGTCATTCTTGACGAACTTCAGCTTCGGGTCAAGTGCGAAGTGATTGCCCCCGCCTCGTGTATCCAAGGTCTTCCTAGCAAACAGTTGTATGCTGCTCGGATGTCCATGACCTGGAAAGTGACTTGGAAAGTGTGAGGACCGATAGTTATAGGAAGGTCGACTTCGCCGATAACTGTTTTTCTGGACCCGTCAAATGCTTTGACGATGACCTCGCTGCCTCTCATCGGAGATCCTTGAAACGATAGTCGCATTAGAGTATATTTTGGCATAACATTCAGAGCTGGTCCGGTGTCTACCAATACGCTGGCTACAGCATCGTCCTGGCAGTTGATTGTAATATTTAGCGCCATGTTGTGATTTTGGCCCTCTTCCGGCAGTTCCTCATCACTAAATCCTAAGTTGTTGCAGGAAGTGATGTTGGAGATGATGCTATTGAATTGTCTTATCGTTACATCTTGTTCCATAAAGGCTTGCTCTAAGACTTTCTGTAGAGCCTCTCTGTGGGCTTCGAAACTGGGAAAAAGAGATAGCACAGATATTCTTGAAGGATTTTGTTACAGTTGGTCAACAATGTTGTACTCACTCTTCTGGATGAGCTTCAGTATCTCATCATTGTTCTTTGAAAGGTCGGGATCGCTGGATTGACTGACTGGTTGACTAGGAACTTCTGTTTGAGGTTCCTTTTCTCTGGTGGGTTCTCCAACTCCTCTGTTGAAGATTCGACCACTCCGTGTTACTCGACTAATGTCTGCAATATTCACGACGGAGGGTAATGGAGCTTCCTTCCCATTCTCAATTGTTGTTGCACTGTATTTGTAAGGGATAACCTTATTGGATTTATACGGTACTCGTCCCAGCAGATAGATAACTACAGGAGCTTTTTGATTTTTCTGACCGTCGTAGCTGGCCTCAATTGGTTCGAGTTTGAGAATCTTTCCACTATCAAGAGAAACTCTTGATTCATGGAGTAAAGGGATTATGGCGCATACACCTTTGGCTGCTTCTCGTTTAGGGATTAAGACAACTTCTTTGCCTCGATTGGGAACATAGTCTGACATTATGTTAAATGGCCCAGAGCTTGAACATGGTTGAACCTCTCTGTGGTCCAACTGACTTTGAAGGGCTGCTAAAGACGGAAATAGTGCATACCTGGAAACATGTTCACAAGAAAGGAAGAGAATCTCTAGGAAGACCGGAATGTATCTCTGTGGAACCTTATCTCCACTGGGTACAAACTAGAGCTCTCAAGCTGAGGATGCCTTACCCTCGTCAAGAAGTTCTTCCGCTAAAGGAATATGTCCTTTATTTTATGTCTGATACAGAAAAACTCCAGGTCGCTCTCAACAAAGTTCGACGGGAAAAGAAATCTTGGAAGAACAAGTACCGTATTCTCAATGTGGAGTGTGCCAAAATTCAGCAACTGTTAAAAGAAAAGGGCGCTCTGATTAAGATATTAGAGCGACATGTTGTAGAAAGTCAGGAAGACCGAAGAAATTTGCTCGCTCCTTTCACTTGGCAAAGGACTGACAATCCGACAACGGCTTAAGAGCCCCGGTCAAAGAAAAGTAAAATACCAGAACTAGCACCTGAGCCCTCCTCAGAGAGAACTCAGGATCCATAAGTTCAGACATTTCTTTTACAACACTTTGTAAAATACTATATTTCCCTTTCTGCAATCTTTCAAATTCAATAAAACGGGGTCTCCCCACTATATGATATTTGCAATCTATTTGTTGAAGTTTCTTTTTTATTAAAGCAAAAAATATATATCATTGCATATCATTCATCATTCTCACATAACTGTAGCGGGGAAATTTGTGAGTGTAAGTTATTGATTAACTTAACTCAAAAATAAGCAAGAGTCGCCACCGCACTTTTATTTTATCCACAAAGGGAAAGGAAAAAGGGCGAACAAAACCTAAAGAGTTCTAAAGAACAAGAACAAACAGAGAACGGGTAAGGGGGGTTAGTTACGCAATGGGAAGGTGTTAGCACCCAAAACGTCTATAGTACTCTATAGGAGCCCTTTGAAATATCTACCGCTTTTTGGTTTGAAAATGGTTTTCTTGTAAAGAGATTGAGGAGATGAGAGGAGAATTATTTTTTAAGATTTTTGTGTTTGGAGAGACTTATCGCCTCATGCCTACGTGCCCACGATGTGCAATTTAGGATCAAAACCCCGTAGTTCGTGGTACAAAAAACAAAAATTTGTTGGTTTCGATTGATTTTTAAGTGTAAAGACAAGTCGTCATTTCTAAGCGAATAATTTTGCTTAAAGAAATGAATCATGTCTAAACTTATGAAAAAGAGTTTAAAAGAAAAAAGGGTGCATAAAAGCACAAAAGATTTGAGTGAGTTTCATATTTTATATGTTTTCATGAAACGGTCAAAGTATGGTTAAGATAGATTGACATTTATTAAAGAAAAGAAAATTTTAAAAGTCACTTGACAAAAGTCAAGGTTTTATTATGAAAGCGGTTTTAAGTTGAAAACAAGAAGGTTTTGAAAAAGGGAGAGGATTTTGAAAATTTAAGAATGGGGAGGAGAAGAAGTGACTATCCTAGTGCATAAAATAAAAGCTAGGGAAAAGAAGGATCTAACCAAAATGGAGCCACTTCAAAGCAATATTAAAATAATTTCATCCTTAAGCAAATTGGCCAATAAAGGCAAGTCTTCAATTAATACTCCAAGTAAAGGGATAGGAAGTCCTAATTCTAGGTCCATAAGTCCAATATTACTTCAAAAGAGGTCCATAAAGAGATCACTTCAAAGGATAGGATAGTAACCAATAGTCCAAGATGAAGAGAATTAAGGTTTTTTTTTTTGTTTAAGCCTTTATTAATGTTTTTGAGTCCAAATGGACAAAGTGAAAAAAGGCATAAGCATAAACATGTGTCCAACGGACAAAGGAAAAATTGCGGAAGCATAAACATGATATGAAATGAAGCATAAAAATAAAAGAGATAGGGAGTGAAAAGGAAACATAAACAAAATTAATACAAAATATTGTTAGTAAGTTAGTGATTAGTTGTTAGTATTAGTGATCAATAACAATTGAATAATTGTACTTAGGTCAAGGTTGATGAAACTCATTAGAGGATTGATAAGACCAAAGCCTCCTAACAACAAGTTGAGTTTTGAACCATAAGACAAATAATCAACCATTCTTGATAGTTTTTCGATACGGGACAAATATTGCGCTATGTTAAGCAATCGCCGAGTAATTACCCTACAATGAGGCTGGTCAATAGCACTTTGTGCTAATGTATGCTAGATGAACGATATATAGATCGTCATCCGAAAGCAATACCGCCCGAAAAGAAAAGTGGTAACGATCTAGTCTTGATCGAAATTCAACAACGGAATTCCAAGATCTTTTAGACTTTCATCGATCAAAAGAAAAGAGAAATAGATGAAGAGAAAGCCAAATTAAACCACACAAATATGCGATCTAAGGCTAAGAACAAAGGAAAAGGGAAGAAAAAGGCAAAAGAACCAAAACAGTCCCAAAACAGAGCCAAAATAGCATTTTGGACACTGGTTAATTGGTTAACACATTTGGTTAATCGGTTAACCAGTGCAGATTTTGAATTTCTGCACAAAACAGGGTGTTAACCGGTTAACCATTTTACACTGAATCTGGTTAATCGGTTAACACTGCACCAGAAGCAAAAAATGTGCAAAATTAAACATGATCTTCTTTCAAAATATTTTTCAAACACCTTATGATCATGAATTGAATTTGCACAAATTTTAAAGTAAAAATAGACAGAGAAACCTACAATCAAACAACAAAATACGATCCAAAGGATCAACAACAAGCAACACCAAGGATCTACATCTTGAATGATGAATATGAAGCTTTAACAATGGTGGAAAGTGAATTACCACTCCAAATCAGAAAATCCTTCCAAATTGCAGTAAGATCTACACTCCAAAACCTTGATCTACTGTGATTGATGAACAAAAACAAGAATGGATGAAGGTTTAGCTCTAAATTAGTAAGAATCAATGTGAATTCTTACTAACTTATGAAAGAAGAAATTGAGCTTTTGGTGAATTTTGGTAGTTGGGGAGAGAAATTGCAAGGGATTTTTTTGGCTATCAAAAGCTTGTGAAATGAATGAAATGAAGCCTCTATTTATAGAGTTTAGGCTTGGGAATTTGGTGGTTTGGAATTAGGTTTTGAAAATCAAAATTAGGATTGGAATTCAAATTTTGGAGGGAAATTAAAAGAGTGGTGATTAGTGGAGGTATATGGTAGGAATTAATAATGATGAAAATTGGTGCCAATTGCTGAAAATTTGAATTTGATGGCATTTTTTTTCAAAATTCGCACGCGTTAACCTATTAACCAAATGTGTTAATCGGTTAACACAGTGAAAATTTGGAAATTTTGGCTTTTTGATGTGCTGTCTTGATTTCGGCTCGATTTTTCTTGCTTGTCAAAGGAGGCATGGAAATAAACACATGAACCTTGAAGTCCCTTGAATAATAATCAATTAAACCTTGGAAACTCTTGATCAGATGAAATTTTGAATTGTTTGCCGATCAACTTTGACTTTATTCAGATGAAATCCATTCGAGCTGCAGGACTGATTTTTTTTGGTATTTTTAACCTGTTCTTCCCCTGAAAATGTTAGTGAAAGAAAACAAAATATTTTTGGATTTTGATTAATGGTTAGTAAACATAAACAATTAAACAATAAAACAACTAACAAACATACACAAACCCAAAGATCCCTGCAAGGCACAATCCTATAGAAGAGGGAACCAATGTGCGATTTTGTTTGTGGTATGAAATGCAAATGAAAAGCAAAGAATCTTAGGGGCAAAAATTAGGGTATTACAATAACGCATTCTTCTTACCTTCGAATCTCACGTATGTGTCACAATTCTAGAGTCAAACTGTCTCATTCGTACAATACTCGGGTCAATCGACAAAAGAAAATGGATGATCTCGAGGAAGAAAACAGAGAGCTGAGAGAAGAAATCGACGCTCTGAAAGAAGATCTGAGGAAACTTCACAGTGACATGCAATCTCTGGCAACAGCTCAGAGACAACAACAAAGGAATGTGATCTCGGAGATCACATTTACGCCCATAGTGGAGACGTATGATCCTCGGTACAACATGCCTAAAGATTGTCCCTAGGGCATGCCTATCAACTTTATCCCTGAAGGATATATTCCGCCGGTCACGGAAGACCCAAAAACTGCAGCAGGAACCGCTGGGCCTGAAGGTTACAAACTTCGAGAAAGCGAAGATGTAAGAGTCATGACAGCAACTCCTGAAGGTTACAAACTTCGGAATAGGGAAGCACCAAGAGTCACCGTCGTAATGACTATACCACAACCCGTGGTACACACTGTCCCAGAAGGACAAATTCCACAAGTAATCTCTTGTGGAAATGAAGATATATACGACAGAATGAATGAGTTCCAGGAACAATTCCTGGAGATGCAGAAGGAACTGCATGCCATTTGCGGTCAGGATTTATTTGGAAAGGACGCTGCAGACCTTTGTCTGGTCCCTAATGTGAAAATCCCGCACAAATTCAAGGTGCCTGATTTTGAAAAATACAAGGGCAACTCTTGCCCTCAAAGTCATTTGGTGACATACGCTTGAAAGATGCCAACTCAGACAGAGAATCAACAGCTACTGATCCATTACTTTCAAGATAGTTTAACCAGTGTCGCACTCAAATGGTACATGGGTTTAAACTGCACTCAAATCGTCATTTTCAGAGATCTTGGCGCAGCTTTCGTTCAGCAGTATAAGTATAACCTGGACATGGCACCAGATAGAGATCAACTCAGGGCAATGTCGCAGAAGGACAAGGAAACCTTTAAGGAATATGCTCAGAGATGGCGTGAGATTGCCGCCCAGGTCTGTCCCCTTCTTAAGGAAAAAGAGATGACAAAAATCTTCTTGAAAACCTTAAGCTCATTCTATTACGACCGAATGGTCGCCAGTGCGCCCAGTGACTTCACCGAGATGGTGAACATGGGAGTACGCCTTGAAGAAGAAGTCCGAGAAGGACGTCTAGTCAAAGAAACAGGACCATCAAGCAGTACCAAAAGATACAGTAGTGCTTTCCCTAAGAAAAAAGAGCAAGATATTGGTAATATCTCTCTCGGAAAGCAAAGGCGAAGGTATCAACCAGTAGCAGCGGTAACTCCCGCTATCAACCCTGCACCTGTTCCAACGTATCAACCTCAGGTTGCTTAGAGCCAACCAAATCAGCAACAGTATCAGCAAAGGACACAACAATCTCTTCACCAGGCTCGTCCTCAGTACAACAACAACAACCGTACAACGCGGCCACCAGGGTTTGACCCTATACCAATGTTGTATGCAGAACTATTTCCACTACTATTGGTCAAGGGGCACGTCCAAACCAGGTCTCCTCTTACAGTACCAGAAAATCCGCCTTTTTGGTTCAAAGCGGATCAAACTTGCCCTTACCATCAAGGAGGACCGGGGCATAACATTTAAACCTGTCTCAGCTTCAAATCTGATGTGCAGAAGCTTGTCAGGAACGGGGTCCTATCTTTTAAAGATACAAATCCAAATGTTTAGATGAACCCGTTACCTCAGCATGAGAAGACTGCTGTAAATTTGATAGAGGGAGAATCTAACCACAGCTATCAAATTCACGATGTACTCCTATTAGGAACCAATCTGGTCAAGATGCATTGCAGACAAAGCGGGTACGGTCATGTACCGCCTCACAATTATCACGAGTGTGATATCTGCTCAAAGAATAATCAAGGATGTTTCGTAGTGCAATCAACTCTACAAGAACAGATGAATCTTGGATGGATTCAAGATCATCGAATCCGTGAGGTCAATATGGCTCACGCAAATCCCAACATTGTCCAGAACCACAACATTCTGGCAATGAATGTCAACTTGGTGGCAATGCACTCAAGGCAAAGCCAGCATCATGATCTGCCACGACACGATTACAATTTCTGTCTGATCTGCTCAATAAACAATCAGGGATGCTCTTTTGTACAAGAGGCCCTCCAGCGTCAGATGGATCTCTGATGGATCCCGGATTACCGTGATAGAAGTAGCCATCAAGTTAATATGATTCAAATCTTTGATATTCGTTTGATGAATACCAGTCTGGTAGAATTACATGTTAAGCAAGTCAGGCTCAGTTTTCTGGCTTCACATAAGTATCAGGACTGTAAAGTGTGTCGTGAAGACGAGCAAGGAGGTGCACTTGTCCAAAGAACACTTCAACACTTGTTGGACCACTGGTGGCTTCCAATCTACTTGGATGAAGCTACACAACAGATCAGTATGACTGATGGGAATCCTACTAGGCATTAGAGTCAGGGTGTTCGCGCGATGGAAACAGGTCTAATAAAGTTGCACTGCATACAAAGCGGACGTGGTCGGGACCCACCACATAATTATGAGCGCTGTAGAGTTTTCTCAGAAAATAACCAAGGGTGTTATCTTGTACGATCAGCTCTTCAAGATCAGTTGGACTGAAAAGAGATTCGACCATGTTCAAGTTCTGGTTCGATCAACGTAATGCAAGATTGTCTTCCTGATCAAAGCAAAGACGTTGTCTTAATCTCTAAACATGAAATGGCCAAAGACGTATGCACCATAATCCCTCTACTCCATGAATCAAGAGTTCCTCTTGATAGTAGAAAGATTCTCAACCTCAAACCAATTGAGGCCGGCTACGATGATCAGAAAAATCAAAAGGCTCATGTGGTTATCTATCTGCCGGAATCAATACCGTACAAATCCGATAAGGTTATCCCTTATAAGTATGGTGCAACAACAATCGAGAATGTAAAGGAAACTCCATTACCCTCCGTCATAAACATTGTCGACATCAGTTGAGTCACACGAAGCAGTCGGATCTTCAACAGAGGAGTTGGAGAACCTACCAAAGAGAAGGAACCTCAAACAGAAGTTCCCAATCAACTAGTCGGGTAATCCAGTAATCCAGACCTTTCAAAGAACAACGATGAGATGTTGAAGCTCATCCAGAAGAGCGAGTACAACATTGTAGACCAAATGTTGCAAACTCCGTCGAGAATCTCTGTGCTATCTCTCTTGCTCAGTTTCGAAGCTTACAGAGAAGCTATACAGAAATTCTTACAGCAAGCCTTTATGGAACAAGATGTGACGATAAGACAATTTGACAGCATCATCTCTAACATCACTTCCTGCAACAATTTAGGATTCAGTGATGAAGAATTGCCAGAAGAAGGCAAAAATCACAACATGGAACTTAAGATTACAGTCAATTGTCAGGACGATGCTTTAGCCAGCGTACTGGTAGATACAGGGTCAGCTCTGAATGTTATGCCAAAATCTACTCTAATGCGACTATCATTTCAAGGATCTCCGATGAGAGGCAGTGAGGTCACCGTCAAAGCCTTCGAAGGATCCAGAAAAGCAGTTATCGGCGAAGTCGACCTTCCCATAACTATTGGTCCCAACACTTTCCAAGTCATTTTTCAGGTCATGGACATTCGGGCAGCATACAGTTGTTTGTTAGGAAGACCTTGGATACACGAGGCTGGGGCAGTCACTTCGACACTTCACCAGAAGCTGAAGTTCGTCAAGAATGACAAGCTAGTCACAGTCTGTGGAGAGCAGGCCTTGATCGTAAGCAACTTATCATCGTCATCCTGTGTGGATCCTGAGGAGGTTATTGGGACTCAATTACAAGCACTCTCGGTGAGCAATAAGAATCGATCAGAGAGAGGAACATCGATTTTCTCATATAAAGATGCTCTCGAAGTGATCAAAAGTAACAACGCAAAAAAATGGGGACAGCTTGTCATTCCTGCTGATAACAAGATAAAGAAAGGCCTTGGTTTCTCCTCAACCTGTACCCAGACTGCTACTAATGACGAAATTTTTCATCCCATTCAGGACTTCTTCCACAGTGGAGGCTTCCTTCACCCAGTGTCTCAAGAAGTACATACCATCAATGAGGGCGACTCTTCCGATACAGATGAAGAGTGGAAGTCCTATCTCAACGAGGACGGTTATATGTCTCAGGAAGAAACGCAAACGCCATTTTGCTATCCCACGCAAAATCCGAGATATATACCAAGATCGGATATCAAGATGATGTACGGAGATTGCGATCCTGAAGGATGTCGTGCTCCACCCAACTCATTAGAGGAAGATACTCTGATGAAAGACAACTTTGACTATGACTATTATGACCCAATGGATGACTTGCCTATATGGCAGCCGTACACAGGAGACTTGGGGCAAAAGAGTCAGCCCAACGATGCATATCAACTGAGCATCATTGAAAAGAATACTTGTGTCCCCACCAAATCATGGGATCATTACTCAGGGCATTCAGAAGATATCTAGCACAACGATGAATCTGTAAAGATTGCAGGACAAGAGTTCATCAACTATGCTTTTCCTGAGGTCAACATCATCGAGAGGGATGACTCCTTTAGTTCCACTGAAGTATGGGACACCTTAGGACAATCGAGTGGCATGTACGACTTCTTGGTCAAGTACACCGCTCCTGAAAGCTCTCATATCAGGCTCGAAGACATCCAGCCAACTGGATGGGGAGATCCACCTGAGAATGAAAACATTGTGCAAGATACAACAGAAGAGTTCGTCTACGACAACTCTGCCTGGGAGAAAAACTCCAACGATCCTGCTCCGCCAGAAATCAACGTCATTTTTTAGGACAAACCAAGAAAGAAGGTGCCAGACTTTGTGATTCACCGAGGAGTTCGTCGCCAATGGGTTGCTGTCAATGTCCCAAAAGTCGTCCATAAGTCTAAGCAATTGTCGTCTTTGTTTTAACCTTTCACCCTGCACAGGTGAAACGGATGTTTTATAGGGCTCACTTTCTGTAAATGTCCCTCTTCGCTTCGCCCAAAGCGACAGAGTCTTGTTTTATAGGGATGTAGTTTCAGGAATCGACTAAATCATAAATAAATAAACGTCGTTCTGTAATTTCCGCATTTATTGTTGTTTTCACTTTTCGCTTTTTCAGAAAATGGTAATCCTAAAACAGCCCAAAAATAAAAACAAACATTTTTCAGAAAATACACTGCACACACTCTTGCATTGTCTCTATCTCTTCTAAAAATAGATCAACACGTCATGCAGATTGCTTATTTTAAACCCCATTGAAATATACGATTTAATGCATTCTCCCAACTTTGAATTCCCGGTATTTGAGGCTGAAGAAGAAGAAGACGAAGAAATTCCATAAGAGATCTCCCGATTACTCAGACAAGAGGAAAGGTCCATTGAACCTAACAAAGAGCCGTTGGAAACGGTCAATTTGGGTTTAGGAGAAGAAAGGAAAGAAGTCAAGATTGGGGCACTGCTCAGTCCGACTGTCAAAGAAGATTTGATAAAACTTCTCAAAGAGTTTCCAGGTGTTTTTGCTTGGTCCTATCAAGACATGCCAGGGTTGGAAACCAGCATCGTGGAACATCATCTAACATTAAGATCAGAATGTCCTCCGGTAAAACAAAGACTGAGACGGACTCATCCATACATGGTCATCAAAATCAAAGAGGAAGTGCAGAAGCAAATTGACGCAGGTTTCCTTGTCACCTCAGAGTATCCTCAATGGTTGGCCAACATAGTGCCAGTTTCGAAAAAGGACGGAAAAGTAAGAATGTCTGTAGACTACAGGGATCTGAATAAAGCCAGTCCAAAGGATAACTTTCCCTTACCTCACATAGACATGCTGGTAGACAATACAGCAAAGTTCAAAGTCTTCTCCTTCATGGATAGATTCTCGGGCTATAATCAAATCAAAATGGTGCTGGAAGATATGGAGAAAACTTCATTTATCACCCCATGGGGCACCTTTTGTTACAAGGTAATGCCGTTCGGTTTAAAGAACGTTGGGGCAACCTACCAAAGGGCCATGACTACTCTGCTTCATGACATGATGAACAAAGAAATCGAAGTGTATGTCGATGATATGATTGCCAAATCTAAAACAGAGGAGTAGCATGTGACCCACTCGTCAAAGTTATTCGAGCGTCTGAGAAAGTACAAACTCCGCTTGAATCCTAACAAGTGCATGTTCGGTGTCCGCTCAAGAAAACTGCTAGGATTCATCGTCAACCAGAAAGGGATTGAGGTTGATCCTGACAAAGTCAAGGCCATTTAAGAAATGTCTTCTCCAAAGACTGAGAAACAAGTCAGAGGATTCCTGAGACGTCTGAATTACATTTCCAGATTTATATTCCTCATGACTGCAACATGTGCGCCAATCTTCAGACTACTTAGAAAGAATCAAAGCTGTGTATGGACAGAAGATTGCCAAAAAGCGTTCGACAGTATCAAAGAATATATGTTGAATCCACCAATCCTGTCATCTCCAGTAAAGGTAAAACCGTTGATCATCTACCTAACAGTCTTGGAAGACTCAATGGGCTGTGTACTTGGTCAACAGGACGAAACAAAAAGGAAAGAGTCTGCCATTTACTACTTAAGCAAGAAATTCACCGACTGTGAGACTCGGTACACTATGCTTGATAGAACTTGTTGTGCTTTGGCTTGGGCAGCCAAACGTCTTCGCCAGTACATGATTTGTCACACTACTTGGTTAATTTCCAAAATGGATCCGATCAAGTACGTCTTTGAAAAACCTGCTCTCACGGGAAGGATCGCCTGTTGGAAGATGTTGTTATCAGAATACGACATGGAGTACCATGCTCAGAAAGCCGTCAAAGGAAGTATTTTAGCTGATCACTTGGCTCATCAACCGATTGACGATCAGGAATCAGTCGAATTTGACTTCCTAGACGAAGATGTCATGTATTTGAAAATGAAGGATTGCGATGAACCGCTACCCAGTGAAGGGCCAGAACCAAGTTCCCAATGGGGACTAATCTTTGACGGAGCTGTCAACCATTATGGAAACGGAATTGGGGCAATCATCATAACACCTCAGGGTACCCACATTCCTTTCACTGCCAGATTGACATTCAAGTGTACAAACAACGAGGCCGAATACGAAGCTTGTATCATGGGTCTCGAAGAAGCGATTGACTTGAGAATTAAGAACATGGATGTGTATGGAGACTCAGCTCTGGTTATCAATCAGATCAAATGAGATTGGAACACATACCAATCAGGACTGATTCCTTACAAAGACTACGCGAGAAGGTTGTTACCATTCTTCAACAGAATCGAGTTTCATCACATCCCTCGTGAAGAGAATCACATGGCTGATGCATTAGCCACTCTCTCCTCCATGATTAGTGTAGATCAATGGAATGACATACCTAAGATTGACATAATGCGCCTAGAAAGGACCGCTTACATCTTTGCGATTGAGGTAGTCATAGAGGAAAAACCTTGGTATCATGATATAAAATGCTTCCTTCAAAAACAAGAGTACCCGCCTGGGGCATCCAGAAAAGACGGAAAAACCCTCAGAAGATTGGCAGGCAGCTTTTTCCTGAGCGGTGATACACTCTATAAGAGAAACTTCGACATGGTCTTGCTCCAATGCGTAGACAGACAAGAAGCAAACATTGCTGATAAAAGAAATTCACGAAGGATCCTTTGGCACTCATGCCAACAGACACACAATGGCGAGAAAAATTCTGAGAACAGGGTACTATTGGTTGACCATGGAATCTGAATGCTATAAGTACATGAGGAGATGTCACAAGTGTCAGATATACTCAGACAAAATCCATGTACCGCCAACGCATCTCAAAGTTCTCTCTTCCCCGTGGCCTTTTTCCATATGGGGAATCGACATGATTGGCATGATCGAACCCAAAGCTTCAAATGGACATCGGTTCATCCTGGTAGCCATTGACTACTTCACCAAGTGGGTCGAAGCAGCTTCATACGCCAATGTGACCCGGTAAGTCGTGGTCCGCTTTATCAAAAACAATCTCATCTGTCGTTATGGTGTTCCAAGCCAGATCATTACTGATAATGGATCTAACTTGAACAACAAGATGATGTAAGGGTTATGCGCTGAGTTCAAGATCGAACACCATAACTCATCTCCCATCGACCCAAGATGAATGGAGCGTGTAACGAGCGATTTTGGACGCGGTTCTTAAGCGCTGGTCGCTCTCTGCGGTTGCGCTTAAACTACAGGTCGATTCATTTTTTATCCTATTGTGAGCTGATGAAGGAAGGGAAATAGATGTCTCCAATTAACCCTGCTTGCATACTGAGTTTAAACAGCGGTCTGTTAGGTTACGGATGCGATCAATGTGGTGGGGTCTTTCTTATGCTATTTTGACAGACAGGTTTCTGGCGGGGAACAAGGATTAGGATGTTAGGACTGACGCTTTTGATAGATACATGAGAGTATGGGATTTTGGGTTTTTGTTTAGTGTGCTCGCTAAGATTTTTCTTTCAATCTTATGCCTACGTATTCCCGTTTATCGAAATAGGGAAATCAGAGCGTTCGTAGTTCCTCCTATTCTATGGGAGGAAATGGTTGTTTTGGTGTCTTGTTCAAAGCCCAAGACGTGAAGCGAAAGGTAGTTTGTATCTTGTTCAAAGCCCAAGATGTGAAGCTAAAAGTCCTGACTTTAGAGAGAATTTGTTATCTTTAAAGAGGGGGGTTGTCTGTCACAACTGTTTTATAAAGGAGAATTACTTTAACCGAGATATGTGAATCCGGCAATGCCATAATTTCCTTTATAGGGGATTTTAACCTGAAGGAGAAGACTTTAACTCAATGTAGAGTAATGCCATCTTTCCTTAGGAATTTCTCATACTAAAAGAGGGACATTGGCATGGATGTAGATGATCCAGAGGCTTGCCGCTTACAGCAGTTAGATGGAGGGGAAGGAGTTGTTGATGTTTGTGTACTGTGAACGAGGCACAGCTTTGATGCTAAAAGGTTGATTGAATCAACCAGTGGTTTTCTTATACAAAGCCTAAGAGGAGGCTAATATGTGTCTCGTACAAAGCCCGAGAGAGAGGCTAAAAGGTTTTGACTCAACGAGGGAATCTTTTGGTATCTCGTATAAAGCCCGAGATGGAGGCTGTCTGACCCAACAAGAGAGTTTTTGTATCTCGTACGAAGCCCGAGATGGAGGCTAAAGGGTGATTGACTCAACGAGGGAGTCCCTTACGTGTCTCGTACAAAGCCCGAGAGAGAGGCTAAACGTTGTTTGACTCCGCTGGGGAGGATCATTGTACAAAGCCCAAGAGGGAGGCTATGGTTACTGTTTTAGTTGAGTGACAGGTCCAGTATACTGATTTTAAAGAGAAAATCAGTTCTTATATGAGTAACACTGTACTCATGGATTTGATTCAAGGATCCGGGTTATTCCTGTTCTTTAAGGAAGCGGGAAATCCAAAGGGTATTGAGACTGTCCGAGTCTGCGGGTTTCCTTCCTATTTAACGAAGGGGTCACTTGAGAATGTCTTTGAGACTCAAGGAGGTTAGACTGTCCAAGTCTAGAGTTTTATCTTTTGTACCATGCTTTGAGAAACAGTAGTAGACTCTATGAAAGGACTTTTCTATGAAGATGACTAAGTTCTGTTCCTATACCTCTAGGAGGTCGTCGGGACAATTTGTACGAAGTCCAAGAGGAGGCTGGAAACTTTTAAGAAGTCGATCGGTCCTTGTACTAAGCCCAAGAGGAGGCTATCATTCCCGGAGGAAGAGATCATTATACGAAGCCTAAGAGGAGGCTGTGAATACTTCTAAGAAGCCGTAGGGTCCTTGTACTAAGCCCAAGAGGAGGCGGGGTTGCTTTTAGGAAGCCTGTGGGTCCTTGTATGATGCCCAAGAGGAGGCCGATGCTTTTAGGAAGCCGATGGGTCCCCAAACCCCGAGAAATTCAAGGCAAGCTATTCACGAGGAATAGATCAAGTCAGGAAAGTTCGAGAATTTAGAAGGAACTCAAAGATGCCATTCACGGAGAATACATTCATCTCTGGGAATAGAGCTTCTTGACAATTCCTAAGGAGGACAGCCGAAGAGAAGACTGTATCTGGTGATCCTATTGGGGATCTAGTTGTCTATTTCTACGAACAAACGAAACGGCGTCACCTAGTTCTAGACGTAGTTGCCGGGGAAACTCGAAATATCTATACTATTATTACACAGTTGATATGAGTTTATGAAAGAAGACTTACAGTGAAACAGCCCCACAATACAGTTATATGTATATGAAAGCAGTAAATGAAAGCAATAACCACTTACTCGGTTGTAGAGCTTCCATGCTGTTTGGTTAGTTGTTCAACAAAGATAGATTGAAAACAACCGTATATTCAAAATCAAAGGAGAAGATGCTTTGAAAAAGAACGATTTGGGGCTTACAGCTCAAGGAGAGGCCCAGGGTTTTATCAGTGAGCGCACTGTTTGAATTTGTTCAGAGGGACTTATACAAGTGACTGAGGCCCAAAATGTTTTTCTGTACAAAGGGATGGGTCTTACACTCTTTCACGAGGCCCAAATGTTTTAAAGAAAAAGAGTGGGGCATATAACACGAGGGTAGGCCCAGATGATTTTTCCGTTTAAAATGGCGATCGCGCCGAGGTTTTCTTTTAACGCAGAGGGACTTACACAATAAGTGAGGCCCAAAATGTTTTGGTTAAAAGGGGATTGGGTCTTACACTCTATTAGATGCCCAAAAAGTTTTGAATGGGTCTTATAGCTCGAGGAGAGGCCCAAAAGTTTTGAAAAAAGGCGACGATCGCGCCGTTTGTTTTTTACGGTATCGGAACTTATACAATACACTGAGGCCCAAAAATGGTTTGGTCAAAAAAAGGATTGGGTCTTACACTCTATTAGAGGCCCAAAGTGTTTTGAAAATGATTTATGAGGGTTGAATTAATCCAAAAACCCTAATTTGTTTTCAAAAATGTATTTAATTGAATAAAAATTCAATTAAAATGATCAAAATTGTTTAACATATGGAAAACAAATTGTGATCTTGGATTAATGCTTCAAAAATTAAGTATTGACCTACAAAATAATTAGAAAGCATTAAAAGTTGCAAAATCAATGTGGAAAAAATATTTAAAATGTCAAAAACAATTAAAATATTAATTCTTTGTAAAAATATAAATTATATGAAATAAATAATATTTTTGGGATTTTTTGGGAAAATAAAATATTTTAACATTTTTGTGAATTATTAAAAAAAGAATCAACTCAAAATCATTAAAACTCAGAGAGAAATTAATTTTTGAATCAATTAAAGAAAAATCACAAAATTCAAATATTTGAAAATTCAAAAAGGCGCCAAGAACAGCTGAAGAACACGCGCGTGTTCTGGGTTTGGCTGATTTGTATTTTCTATCCAATCTCCCTGAATACTTGATTATAACATGCAATCCACATATCATTATGCTCGTCTCAACCTCACGATCATGTCTATGTCCATTAATTTCATTTAAATTAAACATATAACAAGAAATCACGAAGAGACCTCAAGAACCCTAATTTCTGCATGAAGGCTAGGATTTTTGATACACGATTCAAACAATGCAATTAATTGAGGGAAAACATTCCATGCATGATTATGAACATATGGCCAAATTATTGTGTGAGGAAATATGCATAGATTGAGAGATGACTAAGTGTATGCTTACCTCTAGGCCGTGACAGCAAGTGCAATGTGATTTTTGATTTGGAGGTGTTACAGATGAGTGGTGACGATCTGAACAGCTTCCTTACACCCTATGGAGTGTTTGAATGCCTGGACTTGATTGAAAATGGCTGGAACGATTTGTGGTACCTCAGCTGCAACTTGATTGAAAGTTTGAGCAACCAGCTGGTGATTTTGTGAAATCTGTGTTCCAGATGTTATGTGAGTGTTTGGATCACTTCTATATGATGTATGTGAGGTGTGTGAGTGATTGGTTTGATTGGAAAAGCTCTCAAACTCAAAACCTGATAGCTACCTTGCTAAGAAAGGCATTTTTGCCAAGAGAAAGAGATTTTGAGGAAAGCATCTGTTAGATGGCTTTGGTGTACTCAAACTGATCACAATTGAGCTCTATTTATAGTAGAGCAAGTTTGTTTTGCAAGGAATAGTGAATGGCAACTGGTAAGTAGGTTTGGCCAATGTTGGCAAATGAAAATCTAAGTCTCCTCTAGCCGTTAGGGCACAGAGCTTTGGTTCCCTTGGTCTTGGATAAGTCTTGACTGATTTCAGATTAGAATGGCTCAGTCCATGCCACCTTGATGCTTCCATTAAATACTTCAATCCAAATTTGGAGTCTTGTCCCTATTTTGGCCATTCTAGGTTCAACATGCTATTTCTTATTCCATAGACTTTGGAGGATTGGCTCAGTGATTGTCCCCTTTAGATTCAATCCTCAAATGTGTCCAAGTGGATAGGAGCATTTGAATTTGGCTGATTTTGGCAAATCGAGCAAAATTGCAAATTCTGCCTTGCCCTTGACAGATTTCAGCAAGGCAACTTGCCAATGTCATATCTCATGGTGTAAGTTGAATTTGGTAATGTTCTTGACCATTTTGGAAAGCCCTTACATGATACAACAACTGTTTGAACATGTTTTGTTTTGATCTCTTTTGAATCCAAGTGAAAAATCCCCTTACATTTGGCAAAAAGTGAAGGCAGATTCTGACTTAGTGAAAATTTCACTAAGTGTTGGAAAAAGTGACATTTTCACTTTTCAGCCATTTTGATCACTCCATAACTCCAAATCCTTAATGAATTGGACTTAGGTCTAGTTGAAGTTTTTGTAGAGGGTAATGAGGGCTACAAATCCATCTTTGGATGAAAAAAAATGGCTTTGTGATTTAGGAGTTATGATCCTTCAAAGTTGGTGCCCTTGTCACTTTATTTTTAACTTAGAAAATTTTCTAAGTTTTTATGGTTACCCCTTTTACAAGTTATCCAACTTTTCTTGATTTTTCTTGATGAATGATGATTAAAATCATACATTAACATCATTTTAGGGTTAAAAAACCATTTTGGTGAAAAATCTCAAAAAGTCAAAGTTGACTTTTGTGCACAGTTGACTTTTTATCAGATGAATTCCAAACTGTGCAATTCTTCAGGAAATCATGTCCTTTTCCTAAATCAAACTTGATGGACATGTTCCATGGGTGTCATAGGGCATATTGAATCATGTCTTAGGGCTTGGGAGCATGTCCTGGTCAAAAGTCAAAGTTACAGTTGACTTTTTCCTTAAAACCCTAATTGTTGTGCAGATGAAATTGAGACTTGTTGCTCAAGCTTCTTGGATTAATCCATTGTTCCAAATGGATCAATACAGTTCATTAGAGACCCCCAAACCCTCTCTTGAGGTCTTGGTTCATGATTTGTCCCAAAAGTCAACTTAGGGGTGAATTAGGTCAAGAAACCCTAATTCCTGATTTTTGATGAGTGCAACCCCTGAGGCAAAATTGACTTGATGAATGGGTCCATGAGGTTTCATGGAGTACATTAGGTTGTGTTTTGGATCATTGGCTCATGCCCAGATGAAAAATTTCCATCTGGAGGCCTTGGTCGACTAAAACCCTAATTTGGTGACACTGTCGATCTTGAGGCCTGATCCACCTAGAAGGGAGCATCCTTGTGCTTAATCCTTGGAGTGGGAGTCCTTTTGATCCTTTGTGGATGCTTGAGAGGTTAGACAAGTTGAAGATCATGTCATTCCTTGACTGATCCTTTGTCTAAGCACTCAGAGAGGGCTTGAAACCCTAGTTTTGATTGTAGTGAATGCTCACCCATCTTTGGGGAGACTGATGAAGTATGATGGTTCTTCCATATTGTGATGATGATTTTCACAATGATGGGAAATCTTAGTGGTCAAAATTTGGGGTATGACAGAGCGGTAGAAGCGGCTAACAAGAATATCAAAAAGATCATTCAGAAGATGGTTGTAACCTACAAAGGCTGGCACGAGATGCTACCCTGTGCTCTTCACGTTTATCGCACATCTATTCGTACCTCAACAGGGGCAACCCCTTTCTCTCTAGTATATGGCATGGAGGCAGTGCTTCCCATAGAAGTGGAGATCCCATCAATCTGGGTATTGATGGAAGCTAAGCTAACAGAAGCCGAATGGTGTCAAAGTCGACACGATGAACTGAACCTAATCGAAGAAAAGCGAATAACGGCACTATGCCATGGTCAGTTGTATCAATAAAAAATGAACAAAGCATTTGACAAAAAGGTTTGACCTCGTGTCTTCAGAAAAGGAGACCTCGTACTCAAGAAGATACAATCATTTCTCACTGATTCTAGGGCCAAATGGACTCCGAATTATGATGGCCCCTATGTGGTCAAGAAAGCCTTCTCAGGCGACGCCTTGAGATTGCAACCATGGATGGAGAAGAGTTTACCTACCCAACGAATGTCGACGTAGTTAAGAAATACTTCGCCTAAACAAAAAAAAACATCTAGGTGGATTGAAAACCCGAAAGGGCAGTCCAGGCAAAAATTAGAGACACAAACAAAAAAAAAATCCCGGTGGATTGGAAATCTCAAAGTGCAATCCAGGCAAAAGTTAGGGATTAATGGCAAGTAATTACGTCCAACAAGGTTAAATCCCCAATAGTCATGCCATTCATCAAGAGAACTTCCAAGTCAAGGTCATCTTCGACAGAAGCTCAGGATGCCCAGAATTCAAAGTTGGTAGAAGGATAACGGTCGTTATGTTTCAATGTAGCTCTTTTCCCTTAAATTACCATTTTCTAACTTTGTAAATACTCTATGGGATCACACACTTGGCTGATTTCCGTTCTATCAATAAAATTTGAGCTCTAGTGCTTTTGTTTGCAATTCTTATTTGTTTTAGCTTTACAGAATGACATTTTTAACATGATCAACGATTCTTGAAATAAAATAAAAATGAATTTACTTGTCAAAAATTTTCTGCTTTTAAAATAAAGATGGCAATTCTTTTGACTGTTAAACATCGAAAGAACATTGATCGCTTCTCCAAAGGTGGTTGAACCTCAAAGTGCAGAATCAAAGTACTCCTTCTAGACCAATACGCTTGAATGAAGGATCAATTGTGTCAGAGACCATATTTCATCTGACATCTCCAGCAGGGTTTCATACCTCTTAAGACCGATTGACAATTCTTCTTCCCCACGAGGACTGTCTTTCCCAAGCAGGGCAGGATTATTATTTTGAACCAGTGATACTCTTCATTCCCCGCAATGGTCGAGTATCCATTCGTGTTCATCCATTAGTCTGTATGTTGCGTCAGTTTTGTCAGCATAAACATACATACATCATGCATTATTGATCCATACTCATACTCATATTGCATCACTATTACTCTGTTCAGTCTTATCCCCAAGTGATAAAGTCCTCTCAATCGAGTTGTCAGTCCTTTACTTGTTAGGAAATGCAGTGTCTAAGCAATTTCTCCCCAGTTTATTTCTGGATTGGAACTGGTCCTCGACCACTTTGATAACTTGAGCCGCTGAAAGGCAAGAAGACATTCGACAAACGTCACTCTTCACCATTGAAGACGATATTTACGCTTTCTCGGATTAAGGAAAATCCCTAGAGATAGCCTCAAAACTAAAGACTCTCAGCAACACATTGGTTTTTCTCTCCAGAAAGTCAATGTTAATGAAGTCATCAGCACCTCAAAATTGGATTAAATCAAATGGCATTTCTCCGAGAAGATCTCGAAGAAAAGTATGACATAATATCCCCAAACAGGAAACAGCCTCTCAAGAGACTCGTTTTCCCCAGTAGAGTCAACGAATGGCATCTCTAAACAGAGAAGTTTGCATAACTCTACAAGTTTAGACAAATGGGTTTCCCCAACAAGTCTAACATCAAATCTTTCTCCATCAAATGGCGTCTCCCCAGCAAAAACTCGGCGAGAAGTTTGATGAAAATCGCTACACATAGCATCCCTTGTAAAAAAAATTAAAAAAAACTAAAAAAAATTGAGACCAGTTCCTTGGCTGAAGACCACGATCGAGGGGAAGTTTATTAACAAAAGAAACTGAGACCGGTTCCTTGGCTGAAGACCAGGATTGAGGGGAAGTTTATTGATTTAAGAAACTGAGACCAGTTCCGTGGCTGAAGACCCGGATCGAGGGGAAGTTTATATCAGAAACTGAGACCAGCTCCATGGCTGAAGACCAGGATCGAGGGGAAGTATATTTCAGAAACTATGACCAGTTCCGCGGTTGAAAACCAAGATCGAGGGGAAGTTTGTTTCGAAAAACTAAGAACAGTTCCTTGGATGAAGACCAGGATCGAGGGAAGTTTTATCCTTTTCTAAGTATCATTGCTTAGCAAAAGAAGATGGATGAGCAAAATGCCATTCATAACCACCATCAAAATTTCGGGTATTCCGATACTTAATCCTCTTGCACCCCAAATGCCCGAATACCTTCTCCATGCACACCTTCGGGTCCAAGAAAATTAAATAGGGGCATCTGTCATACCCCAAATTTTGACCACCAAGATTTCCAATCATTGTGCAAATCATCACCACAATATGGATGTACCTTCATGCCTCATCAATCTCCTCAAAGATGATTGAGCATTCACCACAATCAAGAATTAGGGTTTTTAGCCCTCCTAGAGCACTTAGACAAAGGATCAATCAAGGAATGACATGATCTTCAACTTGTCTAACCTCCCAAACACCCATAAGAGATCAAGAGGGCTCCCACATCAAGAATCGAGCACAGGAGTGCAACATTTCAAGTGGATCAAGCCTCGAGATCGCCAGTGTCACCAAATTAGGGTTTTGGTCGACCAAGGCCTCTAGATGAAACTTTTCATCTGGGAATGAGCCAATGCTTCAAAGCACAACCCAAGATACTCCAAGGGACCTCATGAACCCAATCATCAAGTTAAAACAACCTCAGGGGAAGCATTCATCAAAAATCAGGAATTATGGTTTCTTGACCTAATTCACCCCTAAGTTGACTTTTGGGACAAAGCATGATCCAAGACCTCAAGACATGATTTGAGGGCCTCAAATACACCATATTGATCCATTTACAACAATGGATTGATCCAAGAAGCTTGATTCACAAGTTTCATTTTCATCTGGACCACAATTAGGGTTTTGAGGAAAAAATCAATTGTGTCTTTGAATTTTGACCAAGACATGCTCCCAAACCTTGGGACATGATTCAATACACCCTATAACACATATGGAATCCATCCATTAGGTTTGATTTAAGTCAAGGACTTGATTTCACAAAGGATCGCACAGTTTGGATTTCATCCGATAAAAAGTCAACTGTGCACAAAATCAAGTTTGACTTTTTGGAATTTTTCACAAATATGGTTCCCCTAAGTCACAAATAATGTTAATGTATGGTATTGATCATCATTCATTAAGAAAAAACAAGAAAGGTGAGATTTCTTGCAAAAGGGGCAACCATAAGAAACCAAAATTTTTCTAAGTTATGGAACAAAAGTGGTTTTGGTACCAACTTCCAAGGACCATAACTTCTGATCCAAGCAACCATTTTGGGTGATCCAAAGCTGGATTTGTAGGTCTTGTTACACTCTACAAAAGCTTCAATTACCTCAGACTCCAATTCTTTATGGATTTTGAGTTATGGATTGATCAAAATCACAAAAACATGAAAATGACACTTTTTCCAACACTTACTGAAAATCTGCGTAAGTTACCAGCCTTGAACCTCAATGTTCATGAGGATTTTTCAGTTGGATCCAAATAGTTTCAAAACAAACTATGATCACACATGTTTTGTATCATATGAGGGCTTTCTAAAAAGCACAAGAGCCTCTCATAACTCAACCTGAGCAGGGAGATATGAATCCCTCAAAATCACCATTTCCAACTGTCCCAAGCATGGCAGATTTTGTGCATTTGCTCGATTTGGAAATTTTGGACAACTCCAAGCCTTGTCATCCATTTGGACACATCTGAGGATAAAACAAAAGGAGAATGATCTGATCCCCAAGCCTCCAAAGTCCAAGAATCTACACTTAGCCATAACAAACCTAAAAAGGCTAAAAAGGTGCCAAGACTCCAATTTTGTTTCCAAGCTTTCAATGGATACATCAAAGTGGCATGGACTGACACATTCCTAACTGAATGAATCAAGAATAAGCTCTGAATCAAAGGACCATAGGCCTGTGCCCTAACCTCAAGTCAATGGCTAGAGGAGACTTGAGATTCCTTTTGCTCAACATTGGCCAAAGGCCTGCTGCAGCTGCCATTCACTATTGATGCCAAAACAAACTTGACACACTATAACTAGAGCTCAATTGTGATCAGTTTGAGGACACCAAAGCACTACAACTAATGCTTTCCTCAAAATTTCTTTCTTTAGGCTAAAATGCCTTCTTTTGCAAGGTAACTCTGAGTTTTTAAGTTAGAGAGCAATTCCACCACAGCTCATGATCCAAACGCATCCAATATGTCATATCTAAGATGTTCAAACACTCACTTGTGACCTGAAACACCAAAAACAGAAAATCCACCTCCAAAACCTCAAAATTGGACTTTTCTGCATTTTCCAAGCCATGCCTTGATTCATTCACTTCTAAAACCAAACAAGGCCTCAAACATACTCCAAATATCATCCTCAAACTGTCCCAAATGGTTCCCCTCATCTGGAACACCATTTGAGAGAGTTGCCATATTGGTCACTTTTGCCCCTTTTGCAAGAAAGAGCCAAAACTTGTTCCTGAAGATTCCAGCTGATTCTAATCATCCTAAAAGCTTCTAAGGGATCAATTGGGAGTGTTCAAAGCATTGGATCACTTATGGCACAAGGAACTTGACAATTAGCACAAGAAGCTCCAAGAGGTAAGTGCATCACAACTTGAACTCTTTGAATTATGCATTCCTTTGATGTCCACTGATCATAAACATCTCATACATGTTGTATATGTTGTGTTTGAACCAATTTGCCATGTAATTCTTGCCTGTACCATGAGATAGCATAAAACATGCAAAATTTGGTCTATTTTGAAACCACTATCGGGTTTTAAAATAGGGACACTTCCTGAAAATTCCAAGACCACCATTGGATTCCTCATGAAATTCTAGGTCAGATGCACCTAAATTTTGTCTCAATCCATGGAGAAATGAGAAAGTTAGAGGCTTCACGTAAATTGCCAAAACTTGCCCTGCCTTGCCTTGGCCAGGCCTGAAAACTTGGCACCCCTTATGTATTTATGGGGTGGTTTTGATACACGGATGTATCACCATCCCAGTGGTTGCGCGCGCATGTGTTTGTCTAGGAGGTCATGATTTCAAACCCTACCCAGACCTTTTTTGCATTTCTCTTATTTTTTGCTATTTTTCAATATTTTCATGTTTTTGTTAATTAATTGAAAAACTAATTTCTCTCTCAATTTTAATCATTTTTTATTGATTCTTTTTTTGAAAATTCAGAAAAATGTTAAAATATTTTATTCCATGAAAATTTCATAAAAATATTATTTATTTCACATATTTGGTATTTTTGTAAAGAATTGTGTTTTATTTGTTTAAAAACATTTAAAAATAATTCTTTCTCTTGGTTTTGCAAAATTCAAATGATTTTTAAATCATCCCATGAATGAAACACGATCTTCCAAATATAAATCCAAGATCACAACCTTTTTTCACATGTTTGATTATTTAAATTGAATTTTTATTCAATTAAAATACATTTTAAAGCCAAAAATTAGTGTTTTGATCACTATCACCCTAACAAATCTTTTCAAACATTTTTTGGGCATCTAATAGAGTGCAAGACCTAACCCCTTTTGAAAACCAAAACTTTTGGGCCTCAATCATTGTATAAGACCCACTGTATTTTCAAAAATCTCAGCGCAATCGCCATTTCATTTAAAGACCATTTGGGCCTCCCCTCGTGTTATAAGTCTCATCTTTCTTTTTTAAATACACTTTCGACCTCTCCTTGAGTTGTTAGACTCAACCCTCTTTGTAAATAAAACCTTTTTGGGCCTCAGCCATTGTATAAGCCCCAGTACAGTTTACAAAACAACAGTACGATTGATGTTTTTCATCTGGGCCTCTCCTTGAGTATAAGCCCCAATCTATTCAAAAACAACTTCCCTTTTGATTTAGGTTCAAATCCATAGTTGTTATCAAAACTTTCTTTAATTTCTTGAACAACTAACCATACAGTTGTTACAATGGAAGCTTGCTCGCCTGTAAGTTTTTATCAGCATTCATTTACATGCTTACATATATATATATATATATATATATATATATATATATATATATATATATATATATATATAACTGTATTACTGGAAGCTTGCTCACCTGTAAGTCCTTCTTTCATATCCTTTTAAATACTTGTCATATATCAACTGTATATATACTTGTATATCTGCTTAGAGTTTTCCCCGGCAACTAAGTCTAGAATTAGGTAAAGCCAGTTGGCCACTCTTAAATACAGTCAAAACTAGTTCCCCATAGGAATTCCAGATACAGTCTTGCCTTCTCTTGGGCTTAAACAATATGGAACAAAGAGAAATGCATTATTCCCGATGAAACTTTTCTCAGACTGTCACTATTAGAAATTGTCAAAGAAGTTCATTTCCCCAGAGATGATTAATTCCCGGTGAAACCTCTCTTGAATTTCTTCAAACCCTAGAACTGTTCACTAAAGAAAAGATTATTCCCGGTGAAACTTTTCTTGAACTCTTCTTAGGTTTGGACCCACAGGCTTCCTAAAAGCATCCCCACCTCCTCTTGGGCTTTGTACAAGGACCCTCCGGCTTCTTAGAATTCTCATGCCTTCTCTTGGGCTTAATACAAGGACCCTGAAGACCTCTTAAAGGTATATGACAGAACTTAGTCATCCTTTGTTAGAGCAGTCTTTCTAAAGAGTCAAAACCTTGGACATTTAGGGTTGATTCTCATCCCTTGAAACACCAGCCTCCTCTTGGGCATCATACAAAGATAAACTTTTCCATACCAGTAGACTTGGACAGTCTAATCCCCTCTTGGATCTCAAAGACATTCTCAAGTTCCCTATAAACACAAAAAAACCCTGGTCATTCAACCAATCTCCAGTAGAGTTAAAACCCCCATAGGTTCTAAAACTCAAACTTTCTTCCAAATTTCCCCAGCTAGGATCAAATCACTATCAATAAACCTTTATCAGAACCTCAGGGCATCTGATATCTCAACTCTTCTGTAAACCCTCAGCAAGAGTTGATTTCCCCATTTGGACCTGCCTCTGGATCTCAGTAATCCTCAGCAGAAGCTAGCCTCCTCTTAGGCTTTGTATAATGATCCTTCCTTTCCTCGGCATAGCCTCCTCTTGGGCTTTGTACAATGATTTTCCCCAGCTGAGCTAACCTTTTCAAACTCTCTTATTGAGTCAATCACCCTCTTTAGCACTCTCTTGTTGAGTTGCCTTTTTTTTAGCCTCAATCTTGGGCTTTGTACAAGATAGATAATACTCTCCAGCAGAGTCAAACTTCTTTCAGCCTCAATCTTGGGCTTTGTACAAGACACCTAAAAATCCTCAGCTGAGTCAGTCAACTACTTGTAGCCTCAATCTTGGGCTTTGTACAAGACAAATAAAGATTTCTTTCCCAAAGAATCAGTCTCATTTCAGCCTTAATCTTGGTCTTTGTACAAGACACCATATAAATCTCTCCAGCAGAGTCAATCTTCTTTCAGCCACAATCTTGGGCTTCGTACAAGACAGATAAATACCTCCCTACCAGAGTCGATTCCTCCTAGCCTCCTCTTAGGCTTTGTATAATGATACCCCCAAAAGAGTCGGTCTCTTGTTAGCCTCAATCTTGGGCTTTGTACAAGACATATATAAACACTCTCTCGTTGAGTCAGCCTTTTCCAGCCTCCTCTTAGCCTTTGTAAAAGGACTTCCCCAGTGGAGTCAATCAATCTCTTAGCTTCAACATTGGGCTTTGATCAAGGTACACAAAAATCAACATCCCCTCAGAGGAAATCAAAATCTCTCTGTAAGAAGACATTTCTCTGTTTATCACTCTTCAAAACAGATAAATCAAAACAAACCCTAATCCCAGATGACCGGTGTAAGTGGCACACTTGTTGATTCAAATATCCAAGTTGTAGTCCATCTTTTATCCTGGTAAATTCTCTCTTTCATCTAATTGTTGTAAGTGGCAAGCCTCTGGATTATTTACATCCACGTCATTGTCCCTCTCTTAGCATGAAAGACTTCTGAGGAAAAATGGCATTGCTCAACACTGAGTTAAAGTTTCCCCCTTCAGGACAAATCCCTATAAAGGAAATTATGGCATTGCTGGATTCACATATCCCAGTTAAAGTAATTCTCCTTTATAAACAGTCACCCAACAGTTGTGATTGACAGACGAGATGCCTCCCTTTAGAGATGACAAATTCTCTCAGTCAAACCTTTAGCTTCAATCTTGGGCTTTGAACAAGACACAAATAACAGTTAGCTTCAATCTTGGGCTTTGAACAAGACATCAAAACATATCTTTCCTCCCATAGCATAGGAGAAACTACGATTGCTCTGATTTCCCTGTTTCTTTAAAAGGAAATACGTAGGCATAAGATTGCGAAATCTTGGCGAGCACACCAATCAAAAACTTTAGGTCCAGTACCTTCACATACCAAACAAAAACTCTAGGTCTCGTACCTTCATACCAATAAAAAACTGAGGTCCAGTACCTCACCAAAATCATCAAAAACTCACTCTCTCTCCCAAACATTCCCAACCCATCAACAGATAAACACCATTAAGTATAAAAGTAGAACCTAATGCTAACAACCTGTGGATAACCACATATAGGATGGGTAATTGACACTCCCCATTGTATAACCTGACCCCGAACTCCCCGAATCTCTTTAAGCGTTTGTTCAGTTAAACATTCGCGACTAAGGTTAGTTTTAGATAGCTTTCCTTACCCTTCTACCTGCACGGAATAAATAAGAAATCAGAAAGTAACACCTCACTCCTCCTCATTGAGGTAAGGAGAAAACCATTTGTGATAAGGTGGTCGCGTCACCGACAAAAATCTCACGCTACAACAAGGGATGAGATGTTGTTTCTTTTATTTGGATGATTTTTGAGTTATTTTTCGTAACAAATGTTTTAATTGTGTAATTTTGTTTATGAGACCGTGTGAAGGTGTTGTTAAATGTTTTCATTTTCCGCTGCAAGCTGTTTAAATTAATAACAGGTGTTTTATTTGAGAATCAGTGACACCCTCGGGTGAAAATAGACTTTAAATTATTGTATTATTTCGTGAGTTGAGAAATAAGGTGTTACACAAGTTGCTTCAAAGAAACATCGATTTTTGTTCAGAAAGTTGTAGAGCAAAGCAAGCTTCAAAGACGCTTGGAGCAAGTTGCTTAAAAAAAGCATCGATTTTTGTTCTGAAAGTTGTAGAGCAAAGTAAGCTTCAAAGAAGCTTAGTGCAAGTTGCTTCAAAGAAGCATCGATTTTCGTTTAGAAAGTTGTAGAGCAAGTTTCAGATAAGCTTTCTTCAAGAAGCTGGTGAACCTGAAGATTACGTGGTTTTGGGTTGGTGTGGCCATTTTGTATCAAAGAAAAGGTACCATTTCATAATTTTAATGGACAATGCTTGACATATACCGTTAAATGAAGAAGCTCTCGATAATCAAAGTCATCTGTTACATGGTGTGATTCATTGTAATGGTTATGGCCATTTGGTATGTCTTCACGACATTGAAAGTGGTTCCAAATTTCTCAGTAGGAGAGAGATCATGAATCTATGGGACAGAATTTGTAGCAATCTTAGAGCAAGGCAAATTGTAGTAGTAAATGCTTCAAGGAAAAGGTCAATGGACCTTCAATTATTACATGGATTTGCTTATGGTCATTCTTGGTTTGGCATATGGGGCTATAAGTTTTGTCGCTGAAGCTTTGGCGCGACAGAACAAAACTCCTATGAAACAATTGAAACTCTTAGTTCATTAGTTCTTAATGAGACTGAAAGAGATTTGAGTAAGACAAAGTACCATAAAGATATAAAACAGATGATTTGTTTCGAGTGAAATACAAATTATCACAATTAGAGAGGTTCTCACATTCATGCTCAATGTCAAGACTCGTCGACCCGTGTCAAAGATAACAAACACTTGTTCTTCTGCTTCTAATGTTACTTTTGTTGTTTCTACTTCACCTTCTTAATCTACTACAACATTTATGTCAAGAAATTCAACCAAACATGCACTTTCATGTAGTAGATCAGATTCCATGAATAAGGAAAAATCAGCAAGGTATAAGAAATTTAGCACAATAGTGGTGAATATGGATACTAGATGGCCAACAAGGAGACTAGAGTTTGCAACTCAAGTGATTGTTGATGCATTGAAATAAGACAAAGCTATGAAATCTGGATCTAGTGGAATGACAAGACAAGATGTGAGGGAAGCAGTTAGGCTTCACATTGATGACACGGGTTTACTTGATTATGTGTTGTAATCATTGAACAATGTGATTGTTGGAAACTATGTTGTTCGCCACATGGTTAACCATTCATCAAGGATCCTTGAGTATGCCATTCATGAGCTTTGGAAAAGGTTCAAAGCATCTGAAGTGAAACATGGAGTAGTGACAGTTGCGGATAATCCTCGAGTAAATTCATCATCAGCCTCGTCTTTAACTCCTGGTAATGATGTTTACATCGATGTAGTTTACCTCTACAAGAATATGTTGTTAGGCTATCCAGAATCAGAGGTAGTGGAATTAGCAGTTCAAACAATTCTTGACTGCAGTCACTTTGTGAAAGAGTGGGAATTGAGAGATGAAATGGAACAGGTTTTGACATTTATTTGTCGTTTGAAGCCGAATTTCGTTGAGAATAAATTTGATATAATAGGGCCAACTTGTGGTGAGGTTGTAACTGTTCCATTGCATGCCACTGTTAGAGACTTGAAATAAGTTGTTGAGGCTGCTTTAAGGGACACTTATTACATAGGTGAAAGACTCATAAGGACGGATATAAAAGAAATGATGGATGTGGATTATAGCGAAGTGATTTTTGGGTTGATTCAATCAGGTGTGAAGCTTTGTATTAGAGGAATTAGTACATACTTGTGCACACCATTGAAATATCAAGGAGAGTCTGATAACTAGAAGGTGAGGTGTGAGTGTGGAGCATAAGATGATGATGGTGAGAGAATGGTGGCTTGTGATATTTGTGAGATGTGGCAGAATACAAGATGTTGTGGAATGGATGATACCGAGATTGTTCCACCATTGTTTGTGTATACTAGATGGTGTGATTCACTTGTGCCACCAAGGATTGAATCAAGCAGCTATGGTATGGTGGTAGCTCAAAAGCTCTGCATTCAGTATGTACCAGCTCAAGCTCAAATTGTCGATATCCTCACCAAATCTTTACCAACTAATCTCATCACTTTGTTTTGTGACAAGCTCAACGAGCTTAAGGGGTGTATTAGAGATACTTGTGGTGAGTTAATTAGAGTGATGGTTAGGATTGTTACGCATTGTATGAAGTTAGTTAGTGTAACTAACAACCATGAAAGCTTCACTATATAAGTGAATGCATTGATGTAAAAAAACTATTATGGTGAATATTACTCTTTCTAGTACATCTTGCATAATTACATCTCTTCTCCTCCACTCTTCTTTTTCTTCCTCTCTTCATTCACTATCATACTCTTCTTTTTCTTCCTCTCTTCATTCACTATCATGAATATGCACAGGAATGTGTTTCTTGAGCCATTGAATTTGATCTGTAGTCAGAAATTATTTAGATTTCATATAAAGTTTTTTTATTATTTTAGTTATAATATTTATGTGGTTTGATTAGTGATACAATAGTCTAACGAGTGATCCGATGACCTGATACTTTAACCAAGTTGATCGTTTGTTCAGACTTTAATGCATTAGGTGTCCGTGTTGCCAGACTTCAAAATGTTGCTCTTCTTGAAAAGATTGTATGGAATATAATGACTTTGAAGGGCATGTTATGGTTCTCTATGTTCCATGATTTGTATATTAAGGATGAGAATATTCTCTCCTAAAAGTACTAATGTACCCTAAATTTAGAATTCGGTAGTGCAGGTCATGCATGTGCTGAGGGATAGGTTCAAGTTTAAGATTGGAAATGGTAAGGCTAGTCTTTGGAATAATCTTGGGTTGTATAAGAAGCCATTGTTTAATTGTGTTCTTTGCGTTCAGTACAATCACATGCATTGGCTCATTAGAGACAATGTTGATATGAATGTTTGGAACTTGTCCCCTCTTTGTACCATCTTGGACCCGAACACTAATTACAAGATCTCTTAGTTGAATCCTTTGTCCGTTGATGATATACCCGATTTGTGGTTGATGATATACCTGATTTGGGTTGGAAGTGCAAGCGATATCTCTATTATTATATTCTAACAAAAGGATACATATGAATTGCTTACAAACCCTTCTAGTTTGCATACTAATCATGTTGATTGGAGCTGGATTTGGAGATTAAAGGTGTCTTCTGATGTTTTTCAGGTTTGTGATAATTCTAGTGAAGATATTTTGTGTGGTTTGTTCTTTTGTTGACGTGGCTCAAAGGTACTTATCAATGGTTTATTAATCACACTCAAACATTGTATGTAAGTGATGTCCTCGACACTTCAATAACCAAATCTTCTTTTCAGATCCTTGACCCCCAACCTTTTTACATCCACATATTCAATGCCTAAAACACAGGTATAACATAATTTGACAAAGACAACTAGAAAATGGTATTTGTCAAAGTAATGTACTGTTTCTAGATAAAAAAAACAACGTGAATCAGTGAAAATTTGATTTTATTCACCAAGTCATGTTGAAGATGATTGAATTTTGAAACAATTAACAATGAAATGATCAACCATTATAATAATATCATTAACTTGTAACTAGAAGATGGAAAGATTCTTCCAATTACATACCCGATACAATGATCTTTCAGAGAAACTTCGAAATAATTAACAAAAGGGCATCCTAGCAGAGCAAATGATGATTACTCTAGTCCATCAATCACCAGTCTTCCAAATCTATTATCGCGGTGTGCCAAGACCCATTTCTGAGGAAATTTGAACAAAACATTCAATAAGCAGTAGCAAATTAAGGCCAAAAAACTTTCTTGTGCAAGAGAATGATTAAGCAAAGCGCGTGACATGATTAACACAAACATACACGGCACAACAAAATTGACTACAAAGTGAAATCATATTATAAATTGTCGATACATGGTATTTCAAAAGAACATGTATTAAGCTGGAATATATGAAAAGTAGTGGAGGGGAGGGATTATTTTAAGATTTAGATGCTTTGTTCAATTTTTAGAGACAGATTCAAATCCCTACAAAGCCAATTTTCACTCCCCTCGAAAATGGGGAGATCCGGAGGGGAGGGAGCAATTGTACAAATTTTGACTTTAATAACCCTATAACTAATGTGATCTTATACATTTAAAGGATAAAAAAATTAATTTCATTCAATCCCTCCCCTACCTTCGTCGAACTAAACACACAGTTTTTTAAAATCTCTCCCCTCTCCTTCCATTTGATAAAAATCCCTCCCCACCCCTTTGTTGATCTAAATAGACTCTTGGATGAAACAAATGAATTACAAGCCAAAGATAGATATCATCTAGAGGCACTTGTAAAGAATGCATAGGTAGTATGCACTAAAAGGAATGCTTAAGTTATACTAGTACTTAAGCAAAACTATGAAAAGTAGACTACAAAGTATAACAAGTCTAAACAAGCACCATAATAATACACAAAGTAAACTGATTAGAATAATTCTTTAGTTCCCAAGATTTAAAAAAACGAATGTCGATTCAGGTATATGCAAATCTACAAATCATACACATATAACAATTTACAACTCCTATATATGAAACTCAAATGCAATGATATTAATTACAGCTCTGATCATGTTCTAAATAATAATTTATTATTGCTCCACACGTGGCCTATTGCATCTATTTCAAATTTTAATAATACCATTTAGGTACAGATTATGTTCATATGAAACCTTCGCAATTTGTTTTTGGTTAAGCTCCAGAGTGACAACGAAGCTTTGAGAGGGGAGAAAAACTTGCATGGAAACGAACTTAAATCCTTATTTATAGAAACAACCAATAAGAACATGAAAAATTTTAAATTTATTTTAAATTTAATTTCTTCTTTAATTAGAATTATGGGGTGGTTGAGATAATGAAGGAGAGAGAGTATTTTATTTTTTAATTAATAAAAAAATTGTGATTGGTTGTTTGCAAAGTCATGTGTTATATTTGTATCTATCTAAGTTTTTTTCTTGAAAGGGTGAGCAAATAAGCACAACTGCATCTGAATGAGGGACAAACCATTTCAATATTTCTTCATCAAAGAAACATAAGGCTCCCACATAAAAAAAAAATCACTATTACTTATGTAATGTAACTTAATTAGATAAGGTATGAAATTATGTACTGTAATGATGTTTGTGAAATTAGTAGTACTAAAAGTAATCATTGATTAAACTGCCATTCGTCAAATTAGCCGCTATTCAATTGTACACTATTGTAGCATCTGACTAAAACTTTCACAAATAAAGAGGACTGTTTACATGGGTTATTTATTTTGTATTTTTGCTAAAAATAAGAAATATGAAAGGAAAAAAAAGTGTTTTAACACTTTCAGAAAAAACCCAAAAAATTGCTGTGTTTTTTCACTCAACATTCCAATATCTGTTTCGATTCTTTTGAAGCCTCGCCAAATCCTTGCATGGCTTGAGTTCTGATTTCTAATTCTCAATATTTTGATAAAAATATAACAAAATAATACCTTTATCTAAAAGCATATTGGATCTTTTTGTCATCATTATAAAGAAAGAAAATTTGTATCAGTTCATAGAAAGAAAAAAAACACACTAAAAGTTACAGAACAGAATAAAAAGGACCTATCGTATTACTAAAAGAGAACTAACCATCACAATTTTTAGGTTGAAAATTTATTTTCTCAATACCAATTTCATTGAAGCCAGTATTTCACACTTAAAAAGAACTCCATATTTACTCTCGTTTAACTAACATTCGTTCACAATGACTAAGTCATGGATTACAACATAGCCAGATTCTCAATGAACATTCAACATCATTTTCAAGTTAAAAATGCAAATATATTATCATTTCTCTTTAGCAAATATTTGAAACAGAATATTATAAAAACAGAACGGCATGTACAACTTGGCATTTCTCTTGGATGACGTACAATTTTTCAAAGGAGCCTAAAACAAACTTCACTCATCAAACTCTAAGTTACTAGTAAATTTAGCTGCAAAATATGACAATGACCTTTGAGGCAACAAGCTTCACTCATCAAACTCTAAGTTACTAGTAAATTTAGCTGCAAAATATGACAATGGCCTATAAGACTATGTTTGGATATCATAAAATGAACAGAGCGGAATAGAATGAAACGGATTGAAGATTTCATTCCATCGTTTGTATATTTTTGGACAGAATAATGTAAGTTTTTCATTCCGCCCAAATAAGAGAGGAAGAAATATGAACCAAATAAGAGAGAAAGAAATATAACGAAATATGGTGGCAAGTGATGTAATGGAATGGAATCCATACCACCTCTTCCGCTCCGCTTTGCGCCATCCGATTTTAACTTATCCAAACAAATGATTAAAACTTCATTGCATCTCATATCACTCAATTCCATCCAATTCTATCAATCCAAACATACCCTGAGAATTGTTTTCGTTATCCTATTAATCACCAACAAATTTGGACTTAATTAACCTAATCACAAAACTAAAACATGGCATTGGCAAAGAATTTCAACTGAAAACAATTTAATAGCAATCCAACTAAAAACACTAAAAAAATCAGTTTAAATTCATTTTGTAACGAGTGAAAGTTGCAATATGCTTACGGATACGAAAGGAGATAAAAAGAATCGGAGAAATCAAACTCCAGGGTTGGCACTGCAAAGCATACCCTGAGACAAAGATTTCGAACTCGTTGAATCGATTCCGAGGCAAGAAGTGAGGCGCGCTGATGAAACCGCCGAGTACAACGGAAGCAGCGACTGCACGCAACCAAGCTCCGCGACGGACCTGAACGGAGAAAGAACAATGAAAATTAAGATTCCGTTAAATTGTAAGAAATAGAAGAATTGAAGCGAAGATGAGGACTTGCCTGACGGTGACGGGAGAGCGAGTTCTGAGGAGAAAAGGTGAGGAGGATTTGGGCTTTGTGATGGTGGATTTGATTAGGGAGAATGCTGGTTGCGAAAATGATCGAAAACGAGAAGCCATCGGAGAAATTAGCGCCACCTGAATTTTAACACAGCTAGGGTTTCAAGCTGAGTTGTATGAAACTGAACGCAAAGAAAGGGTTTTTCTGAGGTTTTAATTTTTTGTCCTTTTCAATTTTCAATCTTCTCCTTGTTTTCTTCCTTTTTTATAAATATTAAAAAAATTTGTTAAATTTAATAAGAAACTCAGCATATTTGTATTTAGAAGTATCATAACAATTTTTTTTTTTTAATTATTTTATTGAATAAGTATGAAATAGTAAATGTATATTGATTCAATACATTTAATGAAACAATTAGATGGTAAGAGTCTCTTCCTTCTTAACTAGAGATAATAGATTCGAACTCAATCTTGAACACGCAACAGTAATAAATCTCTTTTGAGAAGAGTTAATTGAGTTAACAATTTAAGATTTTTTATATGATGAAAATGGGAGAGAAGAGATTAATTGAGTTAACATTAGAAAATAAATTATTAATGTTTTTGAATTGTTGACTATTATTACATAGAGTCAATACTTATTTTGAGGTCTTGTAGTGATGTTTTGGATGATGAATGAAAACTTCAAAGAAGAGTTATACATGTGGTTAAAGTAAAAAAAGACAAACTCAAGTGCGAAAGAAGCATAATAGCATCTTCTTCTAATGTTAAGGTAACTTCGACAAACTGAAAGCAAGAGAGTTGGTGATGAAAGAGATTGAGTTCAAGTTGAAGGAGAATCAGTTTAAGATGAAGAAAAAGTTTGAGAGTAAGATGAAGAACTTGAAGGAGGAAGAGTTGAAGATAAAGGAGAAAGAGTTTGGTTTGCAAATCCTCTTCAAGGATACACAACTAGGATGACAGATGCGCAAAACTCCGAGAATATGAGAAAATTGTGAAACAAAACTAGAGAAAAGCATAGAATATGTTATGTAAGGATGTTAATCAAATTGTTCATTGCTCAAAGTTGCTGTGCTGTCTCATTCAAGAGGATTTTCACATTTCTTAATTATGCAGTACTGTCTCATCCTCTTACTCAAAATCTCTCAAAATACTAACTTCCTAAAGAGCTTATAGGTTAGTCACATTGACTAATCGTTACATTGTAAGGAACAAAAGATGTCACACAACAGATCCAAAAATGGAGTGCTCTATTCATCCCTAGTAAGCAGATCCTATAATTAATACAATCTAAATAGCGTGCCGGAACACAGACCATACAGTAACAACAAAGTCTGGCTGATTTATCATATTATGGCTTGTTTCTTGAATGCTGTCATAACAGAGCCAACCTTCCCGTTACCGAATCCACAATTGCTTTTTGCCCTGAAACGATAAGTAACATTCAAATGTTCTGCCATACATATGTAATTTGATGCTCTAGCACATGCTACTGGTTATACATGAAATACAAAGCAACATAAACCAAGTCAAGAACAAAGCAACACAAAACTGACCAGGTCCAACAGCAAGAACAGTCTTTGATCCTGCCGAAACCTGAAGATGATAGATACTAGTTCAGAGAATATATAATAATAGGACGATAGTTATTAGTATGTACTAACTATGCAATAGCGTATTTAAGGGTATTGTTCTATATTTCTAGCCACATATCAAGCATTATTACCTGTGTTCGTCCAGCATCGGCGACAACAAAAGTAGGAAGCCCAACACTTTCAGCTGTTTCCTTTAGCTTATTCCTGATTAAAAGCCAGGTCAGGATGTAGATTTCTAAACCAGAAGCATATTTACAGTACTCTGAATATAATAATCATCTGCTTACATTTCTTGTTGGTTCTTGCAAGTCACGACAATTTTGGGCTGGCCGCACTGTTCCCAATGTCTTAAAAGAGACCGGTTGCTGCAAAAGTATTCAGTGGTGGAACACACTTCAATATTTATGATACATAGCATGACAATGAAGCATAGCTAAATGACTCATGTTGAATAATCACCATCTTCGTGTTCAATATAAAACTCCAAACCTAAACAAACAACCTTCCCATTTGCTAACTCGCGGAAAAAGGGAGCAACCAAGTCACCTATTACTAATAGATTATATGAATAATCAAAAGCAAAAAAGGCCATCACATGGTGCTTTTAAAAAATTACTAGAAAGCTCGCACTTTAAAGCAATCTTCTTAAACATTACATTAAACTATTTGCGATTTTGTTTTCTCATGAAACCGGTGATGGTGCCCTGGTGGGTGGATTGGTAGGAAGAGCTATTAATAAGTACCTTTGCGTTAACTCAGCATACATGCCAGTCGCAGCATCTGCCAAAAAAATCAGACGAATGTAATGGCACATATTACTGTAAACAAGAAAGGATGGAAAGTGTAAATAAAGAAGCTACGCTATCATATCTTACGAGCACATTGAGACGCAATCTTTCCGGATCTCATCTTTAGGTCTTGCCTAACAACCAGAACCTGACACAAACATTTTACAGTTGAAATCAGAAATTTCTCAACATCCAACAAAAGAAGTTCATACGGAACGCATATTACAGAACAAGATATCAATTAATGAAACTATCTATTGAATAATAACATGCAGATCCAAAAAGTTTTATTTATACACAGAGCTTGTAGAATTGAAACCAAAGGCATGTTCGGTGTCAGACACGTGTCAATATTGAATAGCAACACATGTAGTTAGTTACATTCAACTAATTTAAAGCCCTAATCTATGAAGCACCGACACCTCTGAAAAATGGCGTGTCCGTGTCGGGCGCCGACACCTTCACCGACACTTGTAATTACCTTTAATTTATTCATTTTTTAAATTTTTATCGATATTTCCGTGTCGGTGTCGTATTTGAGGTGTCCGTGCTTCATAGGCCCTAATAGCACGAGAAATTGAATATGAAATAAACAAACCATTTTAAGTTCTTGATCCCCGTTACTTGAGACTGAGAGTTGGTGTTGAAGCTTGTTAGATGAGAAATTTTTGTTGGATAAGTGATTTCTAGTTGGCTTTGTTAAATCAATCAACATGCCACAAATAAAACCTATAACAAGACCTGGAATGAAATTCTCGGGTTTGAAACTTCCTGATAACCATTCTCCCTTTTGCTTTCGTTGTTGCTACAAATTTATCAATCAAATATTAATCAAAATAATTGGGCGTTTCCCTAAACATTGAATTAAGCGAAACTATGAAAATGAGCAGAAATTTGAAAGAATTAAGCGGAAATTGTGAAGATTAGTAGAAATTTGAAAGAGTTAAGCGGAAAGATAATACCCATTTTGGTGTTGTTGAAGAGTGAAAGGTATAAACTAACCTGTTCAGTTTTGGAAAACATTGGATGTTTATGCAAATGGGGAAAGGTTGAAATTTTGAAGTTGAACTGCTATGTTCTTATACGCTGCAGGTAAAAACATATAGATGAGGATTAGTAAACTGGGCAAACATGTTTTCATTGTGAAATTTTTATATATATTTTTATTTTTACTTAGATTTTCCGATTCTTATTTTGTTTTATTTTATTTTTTATATAAATCTTTTGTTTTTTATTGTTATTCCGTTCCGGCAAGTCGGATTGGTTAGATCCTTAATCGTAGACTAGAATGGGGTAAAGATTGAAATCCAATTTATTATAAAAATTTTATCCCATATCTCTACAATTATACTCATACCCTTAAACTAAAATTTTTTGGACCAAAATACCCTCATATAAATAGTTATAATTTTTGAAAATTTTCTTTTCCATTTCCATTTTCAGCTGAAGTCTTCCGAAAGAAACTTTTTGCTACTGTATATCGGAACTCATACCACAAGTCTTCCGGTTCATAAAGTGCATACCGAAACTCATATCACAAGTCTTCTGGTTCATAAAGCGCATACCGAAGGGGTTAGAGTAAGTCTTCTGATTCTATTTTCGTACTGGAAGTCATTGAAGAAGTCTTCCGATACTCTGGTTTTTTGAGTTTAATTACCGGAAGTGTTAATGCAAGTCTTCCGGTTCTTTTACATGAAGAATCATACCAGAACTCTTACATGAAGTATTCTGGTTCGTTTTTTTTTTATTTTTTTTATGTTTTTATTTTGGCAGTGGTGCGCACACGAGGCAGGGACGGTAAGATCCTTAATCGCGGTCTAGGACAGGACGAATCGTCGAGAATGGCTGAGGAAGAGCATATTGGTGCATTTGCATCAGCAACACAGCCTTTTGGATATCCAAGAGGACCGTACGATACCTCTCTTTTGGTTAAGTACGAACATCATATTGCTAGACATATATGGTTCGGTGAGATAAGTAAACGACAATTATTTGATGTTGAATAAAATTTGAATTTTTAATGTTGTATTTTATAATATATTTACTTTTAATTGTTTTCAGGAGAGAGGTCCGAAGAAAGAGTTGAAGGTAGCAGGACATGGGTTGAAGCTGATTCAGAGGGTTCCACTGCAGCTTCCTAGAGAGATTGAGGGTTGGGTATCTAGGTTTGGTCTATCTTCACTCCAGAGAACCAGTTTGCCGAAGATAGATACGAACCTGTTTTCCGCATTTGCGGAGAGATGACATCTAGGGACATCTTCATTTCACATGTCGTTTGGTGAGATGACGATTAATCTGGATGACATCTCTTGTCTGCTTCACTTGCCCATCAGGGGAGTCTTTTGGAGCCTCAAGATATCAATGACGGGCTTGCTATTGAGTGGGTTGTTGATTACTTAGGAGTGTCACAGAGAGTGGCACAACAACAAGTCCGTGACTGCAGGGGTTCTTATTATAAGTTGGAGTGGTTATACGATCTAATCATAGAGCATAGAGCTCATTCTAGTTGGGCATATGCGACTAGAGCTTATTTGTTGATGTTAGTGGGTTCCACGATTTTTGCGGACAAGACCTTTACGCTTGTCGAGGCACGATACCTCTCACTATTTATGGACTCGGAGGGCTTAGCAGGATACAGTTGGGGAGCAGCTACGTTGGTTACCCTTTATAGATATCTCGGAGATGCTTCTATGTTCAGTTATAAGCAGCTCAGTGGTTATCCGACTCTCCTACAGGTATTTATTTTAATTTAGTTTATTTTGTTTTAATTAATTTTATTTAGTATATTAATTTTATTTATCTAGTTTATTATGTTATATTAATTATTTTAAATTAACTAATAGTATTAATTTTGTAACAGTGCTGAATTCGTGAGTATTTTCCAACACTTGGAAAAAAAAGGAGAGAATTGGATACCAGCTAATAATATTGGCCTCCCTCGAGCGATGAGATTGTCCTATAGGCAAGGTGTCTTGAAGGTGGATGACTTGAGACCTATTCTGGACGAGCTGACACCTGACGATGTCATATGGTGCCCATTCGAGAATCATAGAGTATGGCGTCAGTTTGATGAGTATGTCTATACAGGGGTGTCTGAGGTGGGGTGACACTATTGTTCCAAACTTGCCTGACAGATGTATGCGTCAGTTTAGATACAGGCAGTATGTTCCACCTCCACCACTTGATTATACGATGGCTGGTGATATTGATGTTGAGTGGATTAGTTACCATCAGAGTGTTGGGGATGTGATTCTTCCAACAACACTGGCCACCACCCCATTTGAGACAGATGATGGATATCTTCAGTGGTATTATCGTGTTTTACATCCTCGTCTGATACTGCCCCATCGTGATGCGGCAAGAGAGGTGTTAGTTCCTGTTTACGAATAAGGACCATCTGATCCTAGCTGAGCTCGTGTTTCTTCATTGATTCATCGTTATCTTCAACAGGCTGGTGTTTAAGAGGATGATCCACAGTTTGATGAGTTGTTTGAAGCTTTACTTATTGCTCGTTCACATTGACTTATATTTATGTTTATTTTTATGTGTTAAAATTTAGACTTATTGACTTATGTTTGTGTTTATGTATTAACTTTTAGACTCATTTAACCTAGTTGGGATATGTTTATGTGTTAACTTGTAGACTTATGTTTAGTTTTGAATCCAGTTATGTGTTATTGAAATTTAAAATGAATAACATAATTCATGATTCATCCACATTTTTTCGTTGCACTTTAGGTACCACTATCAGTATCCTTGTGTTTCCCACCTTTATCACAACCAAATATTAATTTGTTACTTCTTCCTCTCTTGTCTATTTCAATATCTGAACGAGTGATGATAACCGTTACTTTATTTTGGATTCCGATCTCTTTAATCCATCTTATCACATCTTCTCGTGTACCAAATCTTTGAGTAGTTGAAAAAACATCAGATGTATCTACACATATCTGGTCTTTATCGCATATTTGCGGAGGAATTTCCGTACCTACATAATAAAAAAACAATTAAAAAAATTACATTTACGAAAACAAACCGGAAGTCTCAGAAAAAGAGTTCCGGTACACAAAGTTAAGAAACCGGAACTCTTAGGAAAAGTGTTCCGGTAAACATTATGACCAAACCGGAAGACATGACAGAAAGTGTTCTGAAAGAGTCATAAGTAGGTCTCAGAATCGGAAGTCATTTTATAACACTTCCGGTACATGTTTTGTAATGAACCAGAACTCTTAGCCAGAGTCTTTCAGAGTGAAAAAATATATACCGGCAGTCATATCAAAAGTGTTCCGAAACGAGGTTGATGGGGTAAATTTATCGTAACTCTGACACAGTCTGACAGGAACAATAAAAAGTAAAAAAATAAACTAATAAAAAATAAACAGAGATAGAATTGACATTTTTTAAAAAATGTAGGGGTATAGGTATAATTAGGGCTATGGGATAAAATTTTCTTTTATTATTATTTTATTTTTTTTTGAAAAAGAGTGCCAATGACCCAAAGAAAGAAGAATTATAAGAAAACCTTTTTGGAGAAGGCACCCCACAGAATACTGATGAGAATTCTCATTTAATCTATACTCAAATTTAGTAAGAGTATCCACACACCAGTTTGATTCTCTAAACTCATGGTTCACATGGACTTCATCAAAACTACTCAATAAACTCAATTTTTCTGAACATCGGGGTCGGCCCTAGGGCCTCAAAATTTTACTTTATATTTGTTTGATTTTAATAAATTGATTTTTGTAAATATATATATTTTAAATTATTTAATATATCAATTAGGTAATAACATATTTTAAAATATATAATAATAACAATTATTTACAATGTGTATTCTTTGATTTATTAATTCAAAAATGACATTGATGAATAATAAATTTTTGAGTTCTTTAAGATAATAGGAGAAAGTATATCTATTTTTATTTTTTTAGAATTTAGCATTGTTTTCAGTTATAACTTTTTTTTTAAATAATGAGAAGAATGTTTAGATGGATTAATTTTACTATCAATTAAAAATAAAATGTTAAATAAAAGTTATTATAATAATTTAATGCTTTTACATCCTAAAAAATCTAAAATATACTAATATAAAAAATATTTTTATTATATTAAAAATATTTAATTCTAAATTCCACCTTAGGTCTCAAGATGTGTTGGGCCGCCCCTGCTGAACATATATCCAAACCCTCACTATTCTTAGTTCTCCTTTGATTAATTTCCAGAAAGATTTTCGACTAATTCACATTCATTTCTACCCTCTTGATACCAAGATTAAGAACAAGGATCAAGATTTCAACCTTTTGTTGAACAAGTCAAGATTTCAAAGCAATCTTCAGCCCAGTCAGGGGCATCCTCTTCAAATTTGTGGGCGTTCCTCACGAAGTTGTTTTAACCTTTTGTTAATCAAGTCGAGATTCTAAGCGATATTCAGCCCAGTCAGGGGCACCTTCTTCAAGTTCATGGGCGTTCCTCATGAAATTAATTTAACCTTTCGTTAATAAAGTTGTGATCTCCAAGCAAGTCAGTGGGCGTTCCTCATTGAGTTGTGTTCCTCAACCTTTTGTTGATGAAGTTGTCATCCTCAGCTCAACTAGAAGCATTTCTCTGAGTTAGTGGCCGTTCCTCATTGAATCATGTCTCTTCAACCTTTTGTTGATAGAGTTGTTATCCTCAAACCAGTCAGCGGTTTTCTCTAAACAAAATTCAACCTCTTATGGGCGTTCCCCAGTGAGTTGGTCCTTGTCAACCTTTTGTTGATAATAAAGGTCTTCAGTGACTTCTTTGCTTCAACCTTTTGTTGTTGTCTCCAGATAAGCCTCACTCATCATATCCCCAGCAAACTTGACCTTTTGTCAATTGTCTTACTATCATCCTTTTAGTGATAGCCAAACCATGTCATTTCAACCTAACCTTCATCCTTTTGGTGTTGGCAATCCTCAAAATCAGAAACTTACTATCATCCTTTTGGTGGTAGCCAAATCCTGTCAATTCAACCTAACCTTCATCCTTTTGGTGTTGGTAATCCTCAAAATCAGAAATTTACTATCATCCTTTTGGTGGTAGCCATTCATGTTGTTTCAACCTAACCTTCATCCTTTTGGTGTTGGTGGCCCTCGAGTTTGGGAAGTTCCTATCATCCTTTTAGTGGTAGTAGCTTGTATCTTACCGTGATCCTTTTGGTGTCGGCGATCCGTGAACCGTTGGTCTGTGTATCATCCTTTTGGTGAATGTCAGTCTATGATATTGTTTTGCTTACTATTATCCTTTTAGTAGTAGTAAGTTGTGACCTCACTTTCATTCTTTTGGTGAAGGGTCATGCCGTGTGTGTACTACCATCCTTTTGGTGATAGGTCTTCCATCCTTTTGGTGTCGGATATCTTTACGCGTGTGTTTACTATCATCCTTTTGGTGATAGGTCCGTCATCCTTTTGGTGTCGAAAATCTATGTGTTTGCTTACTATTATCCTTTTGGTAATAGCGAGTTTCGACCTCACTTTCATCTTTTTGGTGAAGGGTCGTTGTGTGTGTTCACTACCATCCTTTTGGTGATGAGTCAGTCATCCTTTAGGTGTCGGAGTCAGTTGTGTTTATTATCATCCTTTTGGTGATACGTCTGTCATCCTTTTGGTGCCAAATATCATGTGTGCTTTATCATCTTTTTGGTGATAGGTCTGTCATCCTTTTGGTGTCAAATATCTCTGTGTTCTCTATCATCCTTTTGGTGATAGACCCGTTATCCTTTTGGTGTCGGGAATCTATGTGTTTGCTTACTATTATCCTTTTGGTAATAGCGAGTTTGGACGTCACTTTCATCCTTTTGGTGAAGGGTCTTTGAGTTGCGTGTGTTTCACTATCATCCTTTTGGTGATAGGTCTGCCATCCTTTTGGTGTCAGATATTTTTATGTATGTGTTTTCTATCATCCTTTTGGTGACAGATCCATCATCCTTTTGGTGTCGGAGTTGTGTTTACTATCATCCTTTTGGTAATAGGTATGTCATCTTTTTGGTGTCAGATATCCCGGTGTGTGCGTGTTCTCTATCTTCCTTTTGGTGATAGACCCGTCTTCCTTTTGGTGTCGGAAACCATTGTTTACTTGTTGTTATCCTTTGGGTAATAGCGAGTTTTGACCTCACTTTCATCCTTTTGGTGAAAGGTCATCGTGTGTGTGAGTTCTCTATCATCCTTTTGGTGATAAGTCCGTCATCCTTTTGGTGTCGGAGTCGTCTGTGTCTTCTATCATCCTTTTGGTGATAGATCCTTTCATCCTTTTGGTGAAAGGGCTAGTGTGTGTTTACTATCATCCTTTTGGTGATAGGTCTGTCATATTTTTGGTGTCAGATATTCATTTGTGTGCTTTCTATTATCCTTTTGGTAATAGCAAGTTGTGACCTCACTTTCATCCTTTTGGTGAAGGGTCGAGTTGTGTGAGTTTACTATCATCCTTTTGGTGATAGGTTTTCCATCCTTTTGGTGTTAGATATCTTTATGCGTGTGTTTATTATCATCCTTTTGGTGATAGGTATGTCATCCTCTTGGTGTCAGGATTTTCTAGACCTTTGCAAACTATCTGTTATTCCACTTCCCAAGCATTTTCTTTCTTTTTGGACAAATTCGTGGTCTTCTTCAAATCTAATTGACTTCTACCTTGAAAGAATAAACACCATAGCGGTTCCTCTTACTAGGTTTAAGCCAATTAGATATGGGCATCTGTCATACCCCAAATTTGTCCTACTTGTATATAACTTTCATTTGTATATCCATCCACTAACTATATTAAAAAATTAAAAAAAAAATGTTATTGTTTTTCACTTTTCTTGTTGCAAGGATGGGTCAGGTTGTCAGGCTGTGTCAAGTTCATAGTGCTTCATGGTTGATAGTCACCAGAGTCCAGATCACTTTTCAGTCAAGGTTTTGGGTTGTACAGTTTATTTTAAGTCATGTACCTCTGATTTTAAAGCATGATTCATTACGATCAGAGTGACATTGGTTTAACTGTGCCAGTTGTGGATTGATTTAGACAAGTTCAAATTAATTTTAATGCTGGTTATAAGTCATAGACGTGATGGTTCAATAAAGGATGCTTTTGGGTCAAGTAATTTCAAGTCATGGTCTATGGTTTCTTAAGTGACAAGAAAAGTGTTAATCCATCCATTTTGAAGTTTGGCATGAGATTGATTCAACTGCGATTCTAAGATTGTGGAGGTACAAAAAGTCAAAGTGTTGAATATGCCAAACCCATTGTCCATTAACACAAATTACGTGCTACAAGTCCATTGTCATTCTACAAAAATAAAACCCACTACCATTTTTCTTGCCAAAGCCCATTTTCACTCACAAAAATGCTAAAAATTGCCAAACCCGATCCAAGTTTACATTACAACCCAAATTCACAAAAAAATAGGGAAGAAATCATTACCATTTTTATTGATTACCATTTTGTACAAAGAGAGCCCATTCATAAATACTTCATTCAAAAAGCCCATATTGATACAAAAGTAGGCAAGATACAAAATAAATTGAAAGCCCAATAGTATATTCTTTTCTCAAGTCCAAATTCATTACAAAGAAAATTACACAAAATAAAAGTCCATTGTATTTTTCTATAAACCCATGTACACTATTCTAAATTCATTACAATTTTCCAAGCCTAAATATTAATACACAATAAGTCAAACTCCAAATGCTTAAGCATCCCCAATGCCACCTCAAAGTTTATGGCCCCACAAAGAGCCTCATGAACAATATCCAAGCCAAGATAAGTCCAAGCCATTAGCAGCCACGTTCCTTCACCAATACTGACCCCACTTGATGTGCCACCCTTTAATATACCTCACAACCAAGCTCCTCATGCACATGTACCAAACCAGCGCAACAAGACTCATTGCTGCTTGCACATGATTCACAAACCTACAATTTTCACACAAAACATTACATAATCAAGCAAACCATTCCACCGTGCAATGTTGTGAGCAAATTGAAAAACATATCACTTTATTTTTCAAATGAAAAGCAATAAATACTTTTACCAAAATGTCAAGTTGCTGCAAGCCCACGAAACTCCCCCATCTCACACCCTGCAACACAATAATGATTGACGACACAACAGCAATACAAGAGGACAAAAACGAAAGCTACAGGTCACTCGTACGATTAGCAGCGGCATTCACGCAGAACAAACATTCCAAAAAGTTGCAGCAGCAATTGAAAACACGAAGTCGTTTCGCACAATACGCAATATGAAGGCCACGCACCTGAGTTGCTATTACCACGACCCACCTTTCAACAATGATTCGCAACCACAACGCAACACACAAATCCTTCTTTGACCCCACACAATCCTAACCAAATACACAATGAAAATATTTGAAACCGCTGCAAAACTGAGATTTCCAACTCATTATTTCCTTTCCATCCTTCCCATTCTACCCCCCCCCCCCCCCACATTTCCCTATATATTAAACAACCTTTCACTCCAAATAGGGAAGCCTGAGAGCCACAGAGACCCTGCCAAAATTCGATCCAAACCTCACCTCCTTTAAATCAACCCTTCTTCAGTTCCTTTCCATTCCTCCAGCTTTAATCGTCACCCACACCAATCTTCCATCGTCCAACCACCATTCTTCAACCCAAACAGCAGAACCTTCTCAATTACAACTCACTACCATATACCACAAAACCGGACAACCTAAAACTCCCTTTCAACCACACTAAACCCACATAAACACACCCAAAAATTGAGACGAGATGAAGAGTGATTCGCAACCAGAAACAGAACCAGAAATCGAACAGAGTAGAAGAGAAACTGAGATGAAAGGAAACTAAGATTCAAAACAACCACTCATAACTGAATCAGACAGAAGAAGAAGAACGAAACAAAGACAAACCTGGACGAAAGAAGTCGCGGAGGATCCAAATGTGAGAAAGGTCGAGCAAAGTCGCGAAGAAGGTGAGGTTGAGCAAAGATATGCGATGATGCGTTACTTACCGTGTTGATTTACGCCATTTCTCTGGTACTGTTTGGAGAATCTTGATTGACTATGGATTTGCTCTTAAATGAATAAACTAATTTGGTTTCATTTTTAAACCTTTTGTTAATTTTTGTTTGAAGAAAGACAATACGTTTTGACTGATGCCATTCCCTTTTTTTTGCTTCAGAATTTGAAATTGTTGTTTTTGATATGGCAAAATGATGTTGGCCCATAGATTAGTTTTTCTTGGCTAATTTTTTTTTTGAAAATTTTACCTCATGCCCCTACACTTGTCCCTTTACTCCTACATTAAATTTTTTTGATCAAAATACCCTCATATAAAAAATTAATTTGTTTTATTTTTTCGTCTTTCCATCATTTATTTTTTCACCTTTCCATCATTTATTTTTCACCTTTTTAAAACAATTATCACACAGGAACACTTTTTAGAAGTGTTCCAATTAGGTATATTATTAAGACACCAAAACACTTTTTGAAAGTGTTTCGGTTAAAAAAATTGCTAAATGAGTTTCAGCAACAAATCAAAATCGTGGCCTAAAGTAACGGAAAAAATTATCATACCGGAACACTTTTTGAAAGTGCTCTGGTTAGATGTATTAATAAGACACCGGAACACTTTTTGAAAGTGTTTCGGTTAAAAAAATTGCTAAATGAGTTTCAGCAACAGTTCAAAACCGTGGCCTAAAGTAAAAAAATTATCATGCCGGAACACTTTTGAAAAGTGTTCCGGTTGGATGTATTAATAATACACCGGAACACTTTTTGAAAGTGTTTCGATTTTAAAAAAATGTTAAATGAGTTTCAGCAACAGTTCAAAACCGTTGCCTAAAGTAACGAAAAATTATAATACCGTAACACTTTTTGAAAGTGTTCCGGTTGGATGTATTAATAAGATACCGGAACATTTTTTGAAAGTGTTCTGGTTAAAAAAATTGTTAAATGAGTTTCAGCAACGCTTTACAACCGTTGTCTATTTACTTTAGGCATCAGTTTTGACTTGTTGCCGAAATTAATTTAGTAAGAAAAATTTTATCCAGAACACTTCTATAACGATGCCCGGGTTTTATAATATACTCAACCGAAACACTCTTAAAAAGTGTTCCGGTATGACTATTTTTTTTTATTTTTGAAAGATTACCAACCGGAACACTTTATGGATAAAGTGTTCCGGTATTAATTTTTTTTGAAAATTTTTGAAACACGAATATAATTCAACCGAAACAGTGTTTCTGGATGATAATTTTTTTCCTGTATCGGAATTTAGAAACATAAATGAAGGAAAGGTGAAAAAATAAAACAAATTCTTTTTATATGAGGGCATTTTGGTCAAAAAAATTCAATGTAGGGGTAGAGGAATAAGTGTGGGGGTATGAGGTAAAATTTTCTTTTTTTTTACCACGCCTTTGTAATGGGCTTACAAGAGCCCATGATGATTTTCCACTCACACACCCTTAATCTGGTGCTGCGCCTCCCCCTCTCTTATTATACTAATTTTATTTATTCTCAAATTATTTCTTTTTCTTAAAGGGTTTTTATATGCATTTTATTAATGGTTTGGTCTTGTTGAATCATAATTGGTCCCTTTTTCTTTGTTTTATAATTTTATCACTTTGCATTTCAATTTAGTTTTCAATTTTTTATTTTATTTTTTGATTCATTATCAATGATATATTAAAAGGTCATAGATGGTTGATTCAAGTAAATCGACGAAAAATCTTGATCAATATGAGACGTCTTCTTTCTTGCTTTTCTTTTTATTTTGGTCAATGAAAGTCTAGTATCATGGATGGTTCATCGATAAAATTGTGATTAAGATGAGACCACTATTTAATTCTTCTTATTTCTATTTCGATTTCATTTTCTTTTCAATTTTGGTCAATAAAAATCTAATGTCATAGATTGTCGATTTAGAATCTTGATTAAGATGAGACCATTTTCTTTTCTATCTCATTTCGATTTTATTTCTCTTTTCGTTTCGATTCCATTTTATTTTCTTCTAGGTCGATGAAGTCTTTTTATTCACGAATGTTAATTATCGAGGTTGTTAACCTTCATTATTTCAAATCTGTAGTGAATGATCATCATGATCATTTTCTATACTTTCGAATCGTGATTGGTTACCTTTGATTAATCAACGAAAGTTTGTGATTAAGACGAGATCACCCGCTTTTCTTTTCGCGTGGCACGATTTCTTCGAGAATGATCCTCAATATCACTTCTCCATCATGTTTTAGCACAAAGATCAATTGCACGACCTCCTATAGTATGATCTTCCTCATAGATCGTGCTACGATGGTTTAGCGCTACATATGTCTCGTATCGAAAAATGATCATCTGTGGCCCAAACTTATGTTTGAAAGCCCAAGGATGATTTTTTAACCATCGTTGATTATTTGCTCTAACAACTAATCACTAACCACTAATGTTAATTTCCGTCAATATTATCTTGCTTTACTTTTCCGTCAAATATATCTTGTCTATATTATCTTGTTCATGCTGTTCATATCATATTCATCTTATTCATATCTTGTTCATCTAACTTTTTCTTTGTTCATACTATTCAAAACACACTAATAAATATCGAAACCATAAAAGACTAATTTGTGGACTGTTGGTTACTTCTCCGAGCAACGGAACTTTGTCTGTGTACAGAAACCCTAGCTTGGAGATTTTGTCCGAATCTTGCTCAAGGCTTAGTTTAGGACACCTCGCACACACCCGACTTCCTCTTGGGCTACTTTACAATGAGACCTTTTATTTTGTGCAATCCCGTGTAGTTTACATGTACACCGCTCCCATTCCGATGTATGCATTCGTCTTGCTTTGATTGTGGTTTGTTTACTAGGAGCACCCCTAGGGACTAGCATAGACAAAACCATTTTCAAACTAATTCTAGATTTATCGTCGAGCCATTTTCAAACACCCCCATAAGTCGATTGCTCATTAGCATTCACAATCAAGCTAACGCACACACTCTAACAATTCATCACGGTTTCATTACTAGGAGCACCCCTAGGGACTAGGATCGATTCTCACCTCTTTCAATCAAACTTTCGATTCGTCATCAACCCATTTTCAAAACAACCTTCAACCCGGGTGCCTTTTGCCTCACAATCAACCTCTTTGCATACAATCAAACCCTTGATCCAACGTCAAGCGGATTTTCACAATCAAACTTCAAAACGATTAACAACTATTGCAACTCTTTTCAAGGTGAAAAATAGGGGGTTGAGTCTTTGATCTCCCTTCAGTTGTTTGGGTGCGGGTTCTCTTACTCGTGTGTGAGCAATTGACGCCTCTAAAACATTTCCAACTCGACAACTTTCAAACTATCTTCCAACCATTCGTCTAACCTTCAAAAACACCATTCAAACCATTCTTCCAACCATTTTTCATCCAAAACACTTTTCAAACCATCAAACTCTTTCAAACTCAAACCTTAGATGAAAAAGAGAGAGAGCCAAGCCTTTGACTCACTCTCCCGATTACTTGGGCCCGAGGAGCCTTTCTTAAGCTTCGAGTCATCGTCATCCAAACCAAACTTTAACGAACCAAACTACCTCTTTTCGTGGTCGTATCCACGAACTACGATTTCTCTGATTCTTTATTCTCGTCCGAATAAAGATACGTAGGCATAAGATTATGATGATCTTGGCGAGCTACCTTCCCTTCATCTTCCGTTTTCCTTCCCTCTTTCCTGTTGTCGAACTATGATTGCTCTGATTACTCATTCTCGTCCAAATGAGCATACGTAGGCATCCTAAACCACCAATTTTCCCCTTAGCATCTTTTCCTTTTATCTTACCATTTCGCATTTTATCGTTGAGAAGAAAACAAACAAGCTTAGCTAATGTTCATCACAATTCGAATTAAGAGGTTCCTGTTGAGTACAACGGACGTGAGGGGGTGTGCGTACCTTCTTCTCACGTAACCGACTCCCGAATCCAGAATGTGGTTGCGATGACCATGTTCTTATCTCCCTTGAAAATGTTTTCTCGATATTTTCCTTTCCCTCTTTTGGGATAAATAAAGTTTGGTGGCGACTCTGTCGAACTGTAATTTTCTGCGCCTTTTGCGCGAGGGTTGTATTTTCGATTTTTTGAGGTGCGACATATGGATAGGCATTGACATAGTTAAAAAGGAACTACAATTAGTCGAGACCCATCAGGGCTCTCCGACTTATATATGTCTGGAACCTTCCGAGTTCTATGACGACTAAATAGTTGAGACCCACTTGGGCTCTCCGAATTTTATTATATATATATATATATATAGCATTATGAGTTCTATGACGACTAAAATCACTACTACGGAAATTACCTATCACAACAGATGGAAAAGGGATACCACCACTCTGGTCCAACATATTTCCACCTCAGACTGCGACCGTGATTGTATGTATGATGATTTCCACCTCAGACTGTGACCGTGATTGTATCTATGTAGCATGCTACCTACTACAACGATTACTTTAGACAACCATTGTGATATTCTTTAATGCAACATATTTAACAACGGTTGTGCTAAACAACCTTTGTGATATATAGACCTGAGTTTATTATAAATTATGTGGAATGCTTATTCCGTCAACGCTCACTAAACATATAACCTTTCAATTTGCACTAAAACATTATAATATGACAAATTTAGTTATATTAGAAGTAGAAGTTCACGTTTAATGCTAGACAAGAGTTATTCAACATTGTATCCGTATTTTGTTCTTTGACAGTAAGAACTTAGTTTAATGATCATAGTTTTTCAACCGCCCCTGCCTTCACCTCTAGTTCTTTTTGCAAAATATTATCTACTTTGTAAACAATATTAGAGGTGGAGAGAGGGGCAGTTGAAGACCTACAATCATTAAACCAAGTTCTAACTGTCAAAGAACAACATGCAGTTGACAGCGAGAAGAATTCTTGTCAAGAATTAAACGTGTACTTGTTTTCTAATACAACTTTATCTATCATATCAGAATTTTCTAATGCAGTTTAGAAAGTTATATATTCGGTAAGGGATTAGAAAAATACTCAAACCACATAATTTATAATAAACTCATCTTTTAGATAAACATTAACAACAACATTCATTAACAGCAAACCATAAACAACAAATACAACATATCAAATCATAGAATGCTTCAGAAACGTACCATACATGTCCCATAATGGCGTGTTCACAGTGAAATAAGGATGAAGCTAAAGTTAAAGCAGCAAACTTAACACCCCTACCTACAAGTTTTCAAAGCTAACTTTAACTTCGTCCTCTTTATTGAAACAAACATCCCTACCTACAAGTCAAAACAAGAAGAAAGTTCATACATCATGAAACAAGTTATTGAAACAGATTTTGAAAAAAAAAACTATAGAGAAAACGAACCTGTAAATACCCATTGGCTAAGATTTGATGTTATGATTTCGTTTTGGGGTTTCCATATGAGAGAGAGATGAGTGACAGAGCTGTTAGGGTTTCTTTTGGAGAAAGACGATTGAAAGAGTTGTTAGGGTTTTATTTTGAGAGAGACGGTTGTTATGTACTAAAGCGAGAGATAATTTCACTTATATATAAATAAGTATAACCTTTCATCACGGTTGGTAAAAACATTGTGATGATATATATGGTCAATCACATTTTTATCACGATAAATGAGTAATTATTGGTGCTAGGATTCGAACCATTTCACTATGTCTACCTTTCACTACAGTTGCTTCATTTGACCATTGTGACATGTTCGTTAGTAAATACCAAAACAAAAAGCCCAAAAATAAACTATTACCATGGTGAACACTATGACTGTTGTAAAATTGGTGTTACAAAAGGTCTATTTTGTAGTAGTGAATTAGTCGATACCCACTGTGGCTCTCCGACTTATATGCATCAAGATTACTTGGTTAAAATGCATTTACGTAAATTTTAGGGGACCTGGGATAGAACTCAAAACACTTCATCCTTACAAGCCTCGCACCCTTACAGGCCTCGTACTTTGGGGGCTTATGTACATCCCGAGAATTTTTATGACCGGTTATACTTCCCGAATTTTGATATAGTTGGTGTATAGCCGGGAAATTCAGGAGGTCGAAGAGTTATTATGAGACAATATGCATATCCCGGACTCAGTTTACCGGGCTCCTAAAGGACCATCTAAAGTTGGAGTCGTTATGGTAGTCTTAAGGTTAGAAATCGTTACAAAACGATTAATAATCAGTTACATATCATTAATAATCATAAAACGATTACAGATACTTATTAAGTCTGTTACGAGTGGTTAATAGGCGATTACGTTTATTATGGTCATAAAGCTTATTAATCATGGGAAGGAAAAGGCCGGCATACAAATAGGTCTTGAGACCAAAAATGAAAAGGGGGGATTAGTACAATGAATAACATAAAAAAGAGCAAACATGTGAGGAACCTTGAACCATCAACAATGATTGCTATGAATCCTATTCCAATCATAGACACTCCAACCAGACATTTACGATTTTCCCTGGCTAGCATCAGGAAAGTTAACCTTTTAATGTTTTTAGCAAGAACAAGAGGTGCTATAAAAAGCTAAACCAAACCCAAGTTCATTCAAGGCCCAAAAGGAATAAAGAAAGGCTGAAAGTAGCCTGATAATCGATTATACCAAAGAAATAATCGATTACGGCTTACTTCTCTTCCAAGTTTTCAATCGACATCAAATCAAACCTCTTTTAGAATTATAGATCAAATTTGCTCTTAATTAAAAATTGCACAAAATCTCAAAATTAATGAAGATCTAATCGATTAAGTCTTAGCTATAATCAAAACGAGAGTTCTTTTAAAAAGTTTTTTCATTTCACTCTTTTTCCGAACAACCCTACATTAATTTTATAGATTATCCGACAAATTTAAGGCAAATTTTTTACTAACATTTATAGATGCACAACAATTTACTCCCTCTGTTTTTTATTATACTTCGTTTTTTACTTTTCACATATATTAAGAAATGTAATAAATGTAGTATGGAAAAGAGAAATTAGAAATGATTTTACAAAATTGTCTTTTATTAATAATATTGAAAAAATAAATTTACATAATTAAAAGGAGAGAGCATAATAAATATTTAAGGGTATAGTAGGAAAAATAATATTAATGATTCATTGATATTATAAAACGACTTATATTATGGTACAAATTTTTTTTCCAAAACAACTTATAAAAAAAAAAGGAGGTAGTATTTACAATTTTAAATTTCTACCAAAATTTTGGATAAATTTAAGATGAAATTGATCAATAAACAAAACTGCAAAACATTATGTTTTCCTTCTCAATTCCGTCTCAAAATGTGTGACAAGATTTCATCTCAAATTTTTAGAAAGATTTATGACAAAGATTATGGTTAGATGGTTTTTACGCCTCTTACTAATAAAGCGTGGTGTATGGTTCACCACTATTCCTTAAAGGATCCAAGTTTACAAGTTAAGTTAACGTTTTGATTTCGAATCATAATTCTCCTCCTCACAATATTATTCCATTCCTCTCATCATCCATTCTTATTCCTTCAATTGTCCCTCAAAACCACACAAAGAATCCCAACCACAATTCATAATAAACAACATAACATAACATCCCCAACAACAACAACAACATTTTTTTCCAATATCCAAAAACTGTTCCTCGTCAAAACAAAACAACCTTATTTCTTGGAAATGGAGTCTGTTGCCTCCAGTTCCAATTCAACACCAAACGATACCAACAACAATAACCGCCATCGTCACTCTCGTTTCAAACACAGCCAACCAATTTCAGACAGAATAGTAAGAGCTCTCCGCCACCGTCTCCGTCTCCTCCACCGCACCGGCTCCACCTTCTTCATATTCGGCGCAACCGGTAACGTCTACACCGTAACATTATCCTCTACACCAACATGCACGTGCCCGGACCGAACAACCCCATGCAAACACATCATCTTTGTTCTGATTCGAGTACTAGGCGTTTCTCAAAACGACGCGTGTGTCCGCCGAAGAAACCTACGACCATGCCATCTTCAAAGACTCCTAAACATGCCAACGTTGCCGGAAGCAGTTGCAGGGTTTACGCTACGACAGAGGTTTCATCAGGTGTTCTTTGAAGGAGGGTCTAAGAAGGGGAAGAGTAATGTAGAAATGGAAGAAGGTTCGACGTGTCCGGTTTGTCTTGAAGAGATGGGGAAGGAAGAGAAGTTGGTGGCTTGTGGAACGTGTAGGAATGTTATTCATGAAGAGTGTTTGGTTAGGTGGAAGAGAAGTAGAGGAAGAAGATCAGCGAGTTGTGTGATTTGTAGGGCAAGGTGGAGGGATAGAGTGGAACAAGATAGGTATGTTAATCTTTCTGCTTATGTTAGTGAGGATGATTTTAGGGCACAATCATCTGGGGGGATTTGTACTGACTAGCATAGGATGTAGAGGGTCTCATGTTTAGTTTATGATTATTATTGTTGTTGTTAAATGTTAATATTCGTTTAAGTGAATGATTAGTGTTTCATGTGAAGTCAAATTATATTTAGTTGGATTGGGTTGTTAATAAATCTATGTCAATTCGTACAATATAACATAGCATATATGTATACAAGAGTCAGAATTAGATTTCAATTTAACATAAAAAATGTTTCGATCAAAGTCAATTTTACCATTTTTAAATTAGATATATTTTTTGTGCGCCAAATTTTTCAAATAATTAATTATTATAATGAGAGTCATGATTATATTTTAAATTGGAGAGTTCCAACTTCTACAATCATGTTTGAATAAGCTTTTATAACTAGTTTTATTAATGTTCATGTCAAACAATCGCTCCAATCAATGTCAAAAAAGTAAGGTGTATGTGTAGTTCTACATCATGACTGCAGAGAGCGTCTCAAAACCATATGCATACTCCTTTGAGTCAGGTTGTTTGCTGTTGCAATAACATTTATGCATTAGCTTCCAAGTTATTAATGACTTAGTAGGAGGTATGTAGGGATTTCGAACGAGTTTTGTCCAAAAATACTCAATGTGACCTCCTGATATAGTTGCAGGCATCTTTAAAAGATAGATCACCATTTGTAGTTCATGTTGAAATGAGTTCATTTGCCGTAGTATTGTCAAATGACAAGTTGATTTTCAAAATGTCTTCAATAATTTGAGGAGACAAATTGGATAAGCCATGAAGAATTTTCCATTTGATGTTTTGAAAAATTGTATTGACCTTAACAATTTTCATAATTTGAATATCCACGACCAATACTAGGTGTAAATCTTTAATTTTGTATCTCAATCAATTGTCAGTCCATAAATCAATGTCTTTCTCACTACCAATATGTCATCTACTAAGTTCCTCCAAAAAGGAGAATGTATGTCTAATGCCAGATTATATTGAAGAAGAAATATGATGCACGATTAGTTTTTTGTGCCTCAAGTCACGACAACAAAGTATATAATTCCTAACAAGCCTTTTACCACTTGAATATTAGCCCAAAGTGAAACCTTTTAAATTATGCGCTTTTTAAAAAAAAATGAATAAAATTTCTCTTCAGTTGGGCATTCAACCAAGGAAAAAAAAGATATTGATCGTGAGTTTGATTTCCAACAACAACACTTTTTATATTTTCATAATGTTACCCTTACCTTTTAAAAAAAATTAAAATGAATAAGATTTTCCCACAGTTGGACCTTCCAACCGAGCACTACAAGAAAAATGGCCTACGGCCACGCTAAATTTTTCCACAACTCAAAAACGGTGGCCACATACAAGCTTTGGCCAGGGTTTTCAAATCGTAGACATATATTTAAAAACATTGAATCCGGAGTGTGAAACTGTGGCCTCTTCTTTAATTGCCACGGTTACAAAATGACACTTATATTTAAGGCACGGTTAACAAACTGTAGATAGTTTTAGCCGCAAAAAAAAAAACCGCGGCATTATAATTTTCACTTCAAAGTGTGGCCCAAACCCAAAAAAATATACCCCGCCAGAATTTCCCTCTCTAGTTAATTATTATCTTTTCTAATTTTTTTTAATTAAAAAAAGGAAAAGAAAATTGAAAAAGCAAATACAATAACCTTTTTACTTCTATCTTAATTGTTCGTACTATCCCCCTCACTCTTTCAAACACAAGTTCTCTCTTCTCTTTTGTTTTAACGCCGCCGCTGTTTACAATGTTCTATGGGTTTCGTTCGATCTCTCTTTACGATTCTCGTCCTCCCTCTCGTTCTCTGATCTGTGTGAAAGGCGATGGTGTTGTGTTGGGGGTGGCGCGATTCTGATATCTCTTAGTCCTCTTACGATCTGTATTCGATTTCGTGTTTTACATGTTTATTTTGTGCCTAATAACTGATTACTATGCGTGATTTTTACAGAGATGTGAAGATCTGTGAAATATATGAAAGGGGTTCGTAAAACCCTAACACACGATTTGCGATAAAGAAAATGAGGCAAAAAGGAAAGGGAGGGAGAAAGAGGAAGAGCAAAGCTCTGCGACTGGCGACTTCAACCTTGGTGAGATCTTTCTGAACTTTGTCTTTCTCGTGTTTCTGAGCTTGTTCCCTTCTTCCTCTGTCTTTCGATTTCTGCTTCTCTTTCGCAAAAGTTCTGAAGGGATTTTGTTTTGAAAATGATGAATCAATATTAGGGTTTTGTGTTCTTGTTTGCTACGGCTATGGTAATTGTTTGTTGTTGGGCTGAAATTTGAACCTCTGTGCTTGCATTTTTTGTTTTACTGCAGTGAAAAGATTGTTTGAACTTAGTTTCTGAATTTGTTTGGTGCGGATTTACTGCTGTCTTTTATTGTTGGGCTGCACCATGATGCTTTTTTGAATTTTCAGTGATTACTCTTGTACCTCCCTTTGTGAACCAAGAAATAAATTTCTTGTGATTTGCAATAGGAGTAACTTTGGCCAATGATTATTCTATGAGTCTGACTTTTTGTACTTTGTATGAGGCTTATAGTTGCTTGAATAGGACCAACCCCCTTACAATTTCTGATTCTTAACACAAATCCCTAATGATGACCCTTGGAGAAAAGAACTCTAGAGAAGCCGTAAGATCATCTTGTTGACCGGTTTATTTATATTTTTGTAATGTAATGTTCTCGAGTTTTTGTTTTGTTGCACAAAGTATATACTCTACTTTTGTCCAATTTCTTTTGCAGGGGAAATTTCTAGCTGTTTGCTCTGCAGCAACTAAAAGTTCAGTTATTCTATGTCTTGAAAACCTTATCGGAATCGTAAGCCCCATTTCCTAAATGTTGTCTCTATTGGACGTAGGACTGTGTTTTATTAATACGCGTTCAACCATGTTATTTTTTCTGTTGTAGGAGTGCTTTCAAAGCCTTGCTTGCTTCCTTGCTGGTATGTTCACTCACATCAATTTGATATCTTAATATTGGTTATATTACGCTGAAACTTATTTCTCCGGCTTAAGAGTTTTGAACTAAAAATTATTGTTTAAACTTTCAGGTGATGACGTGAAGGAAAAGAAGCCTGTTCCTTCCATAAATTAACAGTTGCTAATGTTAATTAAGAGATCGCAAAGATCACTATCATTTAGCATGACATTGAGGGTGTGTTGTTCACTGCTGAGTTTAAAGTTACCGAAGACAAGCATGCCAGCGTCGCCGGTGGAGGGTTGGCAATCAACGGTGGTGATGGTGTGATGGCATTTGATACATCCTCAAAAAGACTTGCAGGAGATTATTAGCAGGAATTTAGAATTGTTAGGATCAGGGCGTATGTTAGTTTGTGTAAAGTTAAATTAGTATTTGTAATGTGGAATTTGGTGTTTTCTATTATTGACACTGTTGTTGCTGTGAATGTAGTGATTCAGTCATGTCCAAATCTGACAAAGTTGTTGCTGCTTGGTGTCATACCCTAATTTTTTACCCTAAGATTCCTTTGTTTCATTTCGTAGTATAGGTTCTTGCAGTCAAGTATTTCAGGGCGTGACCGTTGGGTTCTGATTCAAAAGTCCTAAAGTTTCTGCTGTCCATTTCCCTCAAGGTTTCCTTCAGTGTATGCCCCAGAGATTTAAGGATTCCCTGCTGTTGGTATTGAGTATGGTTGTTAAGGACCAGCTTTGGTTTTCGTGGCAAATTGCAAGTGGCGTCATTATTTTCAAAAGATTTCTCAAGACATAACTCTTGTACCAAATTTCATCCCAAGTCCAAGCATAAAAAGTCTCAACATCCAAGTCTCAAATTTTTGTTTCTTAGATTCAAGCGGTTTGAATTAATAAAAAAAACTGAGTTTATTTGAATAAAGGATTCATTTGGATTTTTTAAGGGGGGGTAATATTTGTTTTTTTGAGATTCATATTCATATTTGAGTTCCTCCAAGGTTCATTTCACGCAACAAAATACAAGGGATTAAGACATCACATGTTATTCCAAAATTTCAAAGTACACAAGATGTCAATATCCTTTACATGTTCCAAAAGATTCAAAATGCAAGGTTCAAGAGTTTTAACAAACTTTTTTTCATATACAAGAGTCAATTCACAAAGACATATACTCCATCAGCTGTTGACATCAGCCATGTTCTTAAATTTGAGTGTACTGTAGTTGACTTAGAGACAAAACCACCTGTCCAAAACAAAAGCAAAGTGATGTCGTGTTGTAGCCATGAACACTCCATTCTGCAAATAAAAACTAGGGACACGGTTATGACATTTTGAAAGCAAAAACAAAATCGTCGTAATTGCGATAAATCCGCATCATCAATGTGAGCAAAGAGTTTATGGTGAGAAATCAAGAATTAATAGCCAATGATGGCAGCAGCAAAAATTGATTTTGAACATCAATATCAATGAACAAACACCATCAAATGAAATTGGAAATAAAATCATCATCAAGGGCAGTGTTAGAATGGAAAATGAATCGGTTCACAATATCATCATGAAACCACAGAAGAGCATCTTTCAACACAAGGAAATGAATTACTAGTTGCCAAAAATGAACAAGCTGAACATGAAGAGTATCCAAACTCAGTCCAAACACATTACAAAAAACATTCATGATGAAATCAAATCTCCAAGAACATAATCAGACATGCTGAATTGAAAAGGGGAAAGAATCGAAAACACCAACCAGCAAGAATCCCAGTCACTAATTTCTGCATCAGAAAGTTTAACTCAGCATACACCTATAAAAGGCACACGAATTGCTAAAGAAGTGGGGGGAAAAAAAGATTCAGACACAATTCACATACACAGGGAGAATTCACGATCCACACAATACATCCCACATACACACCATACCACAGACCCTCAGGCGTAACCGTAAGGAAAAGCGCTCATACGAATTTCAATACCAAAATTCAGAAGCATAGCAGTGAACAAAACATCATAAACACACAGATTGAGCATCACACCATAGCAATCATAGAAGGAAAAATCTCAGGAATTTCACGGTGACAATCATAAGTACCACAGCAGCAGTAATCACACGCAGGCAATACATCAATACCAAAAACGTTCATACACAACAGCATTGGATTGAGAAAGATTGAAAGAGCAGAGAAAAAATACGAACGTACCCGGAAATTGTCGACGAACCGTTTCGGTGAAACTCTTCAAAGGTACGTAATCGATACAATCCCATTTCTAAATCTGTATTAACTCCATTGAAAATTCGTAGAGCTTCAACCTGTTGTTTTCAGTTTGAACTTGTATGTGGATTTTGTTTGATTTGGGAACGAGATTGAGCGTTGAATTTCATGCTAATAATGGTGGTGAGATGATTTCGTGAGGGTGCGATAGTTGTGAGGTGTGTCGCTGAGAGCTTGACGAGAGAAAAAGATGGCGAGGCGAGAGAGAAGAGCGAGTGAGGATGATGAATAGGAAAGGACATGCGAACGAAAGAGATGGTCAGAAAATAGGGTTTTCTTGACCCTTTCTTGTTTTTTTGACTGAAAACCAAACCGGGTTTGGGTGCTAACCCGACCCGGTCCAACCTAAAACCAGCGCCCACAATTGGGCTTTCTCTACTCATGTTTTTTTTTCTCCAACTTTTTGTTTTATTCTATTTTATAAAAAAAATATTTTCCATTGACATTTATTTGTTTTTTTAATTAGTTTGTCTTTCTTATAGTTAGATTTAATGGTGGGTTTATATCAATTATTTGTTTTCATTTAATTAAAATAAAATTTCAAAAATATTTTTTTTAATAGACTTCCGTGTATTAATTGCCTTTATCAATTCCAAAGGAAATGACTCTCTCTGTTGACTACCATGTCACAGTTTATGCTACCTCTACAACTTTCTCATTTTATTTAAACCATTTTTTCAAAATAAACTCTCGATTCACATCGAGCCATTTTTTCCCTATAAGTCGATTGCTTCTTTAAGCATCGCCATCGACCTTTAGATCATTTCCTTTAGCACATACTTTTAGCAAGCAAGCAATAAATAACATAAATAATAACAAAAGGTTCTCGTAGAATACTACGGATGTTTAGGATGCTAATACCTTCCCTAGACGTAACCAACCCCCGAACCTTAGATCTCTTAGGTTTTTCTCGTTCTTTAAACCTTTCCTTTGGATAAAATAAAGACCGGTGGTGAATTTCAAAAATTGTGATTCAAGTTAACCCAATAGCTTGGTATCCAATTCTCACCGCGACAGAAATGGCGACTTCACTGGGGACTTTTTGAGGGTTTCCCCTAACTTGTTCGTATCTATGTTATTTATTTGTTTGTTTGTCTATATATCTTTATATCTGTATATATACCTGTTCTGCTTGGGTTTTCTGTGTGCAGGGTACTATTTGTGTGGTGAGACAAAGTCCTACACCCGGACTAGAGTGAAATTAAGATAGGAAAACGGTGAGACTTCAATGATACTTTGAGGGAGTCGATTCCTAAAAAAGTAAATTGAGACTTCACCACTCAGTCTAGGCCCTCTCGAATAAAATATTTGTCCAACGAGTTCATTCATGAAGACGATATGGTTTCGATCTAAAGGCTCTCGGGACTGGGGACCGTAGTTACCTTTAACCCGACTTGGCCTATTAGGATGTAGTGCGGGGACTATGCGGGAGTCTATTTCTGCAATAGTCGCTACGCGATACTACACTCAGACGAGATTCTCTTGAGAATATTATTGACTACCAAGTGATTTGGAAAATCGATAATATCCGAAAGATGGATTGTAGACTCTGGGAACTTTGTAGAACCCGTTCGGCAGGTACAAATAAACCTTTGGTACATACCTTGGGAAGGGTAGACCATGGCTCCATGCTCATGATCTTCAAGCCTAAGCCTTGCTTGTTTACCTGTATATGTGTATATGTGTATACCTGTGTTTATGCATCCATTCATGCATTCATGAATAACCATTCGGTTTCAAGAAACTCAATTGCTCTTTCATTTGCAAAATCAATAAAAAATCCTGGATTATAAAATGAAAGTTTTTTCAGCCTTTCCGAAATATTTGCAACCTGCTTTTGAGTTCCTTGAAACCATTGCATTGCATTGCATATCATTGCATACATCCGTTTGTCCAGCAACTCATTCCCAGTTGTCTCTACCTTCCAGCGTTTCCTGTGAGTCGTCAAGCTGATTCCTCGACACAGATATCGGACTAGAGCTAATTACAGACGCATAATGGCAGAGCAAGAAGCACACAATGCTGAGATGCGAATGGAGATCGACGTCCTTAAGTCAAGCATGGCAAAGCTCACTGAAATGCTTCAAGTTTTGATTGCTAGAGGAGAGCCACCTCAAAGAACTGTCATCCAAGAAGTTTCAACTGCTGATCCTCGACCTATTCAAATGCCACCTTCAACTTGGCCAGAGTTTGGTTTACTTCACAACTACTCTCCACTTCTTGCATCTACTGCTATGATTGGTCAGACTTCCAGACCAGTGTTTCAAGCTCCAGTTTTCGCCGAGCCCAGACCTGTGGTTCATACTGTTGCCCAGACTACTCGACCTCTATTTGAGAATCCTCTCTATGAGCATATTACTGCCAGATCACACCAAGTGAAGCTTCAGTCGACTTCAGCGAAAAGTCAGTGTTTCAGATTGGACAAGTCATCTTTGTTTCTAATTAGTCACTAGACCATGTTTCCTATTGTTTGCATTTTCCTTATTTGTATTAGCTGTTTGCTTTCGATTTATGTTTGTACTTTCATAATTAATAAAATGAGCATTGCAACTTTTGGATTCAATTCATTTGTGTTTGCTATTTACATCTTTATGCTTTCCTTTTAAAAAAAAAAACAAAAACAAAAACAAATTTTTTTTACCTCTTTTCCACTTTCTTTTTTGATTATGCAAAGATTGGAGGGAGGATGATGAAAACAAATTACTCATAATTGTTGTTGGTATGCTTTCAAATCAAAACTTTGCTGAGGATGTAAGGCATTGTTTCAATTCCTAAACACTGGAGAAATAAGGAAGATAAACCCTCGTCAACCCCTTTGAGCCTTGAAGTAGGAGTTTCTTTTCTTTACAAATAAAAACCCGCAATCTTAACCTGGGGCAGGGTAGTTCTCAGTTAACTGGATTGTGCATTCAAATACAAGAGTTTCATGCAAGACATCTTTCAATAAAAAGGTTGCATTCTCAATTTTTCCTTCGCACGCAACAAGCAAGTGTCGAAGATGTCCTTCAAGTCAAAAGTCGATGATGGTTCGCCGTAATCATTAAGCCAAGCAGTCACTCTCTTTAAAAAAAAAAGATAAAAAAAATAAAAAAAAAAGGAAAAAGCCCGCTAAGTCGAAACCTGTGAAGGAGACTTAGGCAGACAAAAAACTGGGGCATCCCGCTGACTGTAAGATTCACAAAAAACAGTTCAGGCAAAAGTTAGGGATAATAAAAAGGAGAAATCTTTAAATCCTGACCATGAAAGTCCTCAATGAAAAAAAACAACCAAGAGTTATAAGGAAGTAGTGACTGTCACCTCAAAAGTCCCTTTACTTCTGAACCATCATCACTATCATCAATGCAATCCCTAACCTATGGCAACCTGAGTGCAAAGTCTGAGTTAACTGAGTGTAGGACTGGAGATCATCACGAAGATTGGGTGGGTACAAATAAACTTTGAGCCTTTATCCTTTGTTTCTTAAACCGTGAACCAGGCTACGTTATAACCCTCAAAAGACCTAATTGAAGCAAGGTTATTTCGAAAGCATGCTACAGCAAGGTTGCGTAAACTGACTCCTAAAGATCTTTGCAGATCATTTTTTTGGCATCACGCCTTTTTGCTTTATTTTTCACTTTTAAACGTCTTGAACCACCGTGTTCTGACCAGTGACCCTATTGTTTTACCTCTTTCCAAAAATGATTGAGATTTCAAAAGTCGCATGAACTTTGCATTTACTATGTTTGTATGAACCCTTTTGTTTGCAATCTGGCTTCCGCTTAAGGAATTTTCAAACATTTGAGAAACTTGGTCGGTGATCCAATCAGGGGCAAACTCTTTCCAAATCCTGTTGAAGAATCAGTTCAAGATTTGTTGTTAGGGGAAAGTCCTTCTCAGAATTGGTTTATACAAAAGTTTTTTTTTCAAGACTCAAGCTGGGGCAAGCTTTCCAGGAGCACAATGCAAGTAGTCATTTTCAAGAATCAGACCAGCTAAAGCAATTATCAGTTCATCTACAACAGTAAGCTAATCTGGGGCAGTTTACTTGAAGATTCCCCATGCAGCTTTCCTTCCTTCCTACAAGAATTATCAAATTGATACTATTTACCAGTGTGGCAGAGATTGTGCTCAGTAGTAGAATCTTTAGTCCCTAAGCGGAATGGCAGTGATCTCCGTGTTGAGGAATCAGTCTTTTAGTATTGTCTTTTCTCGAGAGTCGTGCTGTGTCGTCAGCATCTGCACCTGCATTTGCATTTGATCATAAATTATCTACATAATTTATACCATATGCATAGCATGAGTGTTTCATCCTCATTTGCATTCCTCCTGAGGTCGTGTTGTTATCCACGTCTTACCTTGTGGTCAAAGTCCAACTTACGTGGCACCTACCAAACAGATATTGTCGTGTCTATCTGACGGTCTTCTAGAAATGAAATTTCTTATCCGATTGTTTTTCCGGATATGGTTGTTCCTCTTTTGTATCCGATGCTATTCTTGGATGTCTTCGCCTGTCTTTTCTCCAATGCCGTTCTTGGATGTCATATATATTTGTCTTCTTTGATGTTTTACCAGATCGAGTCTTTAGTTTTGATGTTTTTCCAGAACTTATCTGATGTTTTTCCAGATATTTCGCTTTGTTATTCTGATGTTTTTCTGGAATTTCATTGCCTTTTACCATCTGATGCTTTTCCGGATGTGTCTCTCTTTCTGATGTTTTTCCAGATTGAGTCTTTTGTTCTGATGTTCTTCCAGAACTTATCTGATGTTTTTCCAGATATTTCGCTTTGTTATTCTGATGCTTTTCCGGAACGACATTGCTTTTACCATCTGATGTTATTCCGGATGTGTCCCTCTTTCTGATGTTTTTCGAGATTGAGTCTTTAGTTCTGACGTTTTTCCATAACTTATCTGATGTTTTTCCAGATATTTCGCTTTGTTATTCTGATGTTTTTCCGGAATTTCATTGCCTTTTACCATCTGATGCTTTTCCGAATGTGTCTCTCTTCCTGATGTTTTTTCAGATTGAGTCTTTTGTTCTGATGTTCTTCCGGAACTTATCTGATTTTTTCCAGATATTTCGCTTTGTTATTCTGATGCTTTTCTGGAACGACATTGCTTTTACCATCTGATGTTATTCTGGATGTGTCCCTCTTTCTGATGTTTTTCCAGATTGAGTCTTTTGTTCTGATGTTCTTCCAGAACTTATCTGATGTTTTTCCAGATATTTTGCTTTGTTATTCTGATGCTTTTCCGGAACGACAATGCTTTTTACCATCTGATGCTTTTCTGGATGGGTCCCTCTTTCTGATGTTCTTCCAGATCGAGTCTTTGTTCACATTCATCTAAAGCCATTATTATATATTGTGATTGTACCTTTCATTCAAAGTCATTATTGGATTCTGGTTCCTTTACCTTGTTCACAGTCATCTAAAGTCATTATTAGATATTGTGATTGTACCTTTCATTCAAAGCCATTATTGGATGTCTGGTTTCTTTACCTTGTTCACTTTCATCTGAAGCCATTATCAGATACTGTGAGTGTACCTTTCATTCAAAGCCATTATTGGATGACTGTTTTCTTTGCATTCAATGCCATTCTTGAACGTCATCTTTGTTCACATTCATTCAAAGCCATTATTGGATGTTTGGTTCCTTTTTCATCCAATGCCATTCTTGGATGATGTTTTCCAGATACTTCGCTTTGTTTATTCAAGTGCTTTTCCTCCGGATAGGTCTTCAATTTGTTTCTGACATAACTGTAACACTTTTTCTCCTGTGGCACCATCCCCCATAGGATTCTCCTTGTCTTTGCATTCATCCCATATCATATCATTCTATATCATAACATATGCATTTGTGGCATCTTAGGGCCAAAAATTGTGCATGTTTATATTTAAGTCTCTCCCATCTCGTCGAGACGAAGATTTCAATCTCCATATCTCCGGATAGAAGAAACTTAAATAGGGGCATCTGTCATACCCTAATTTTTTACCCTGAGATTCCTTTGTTTCATTTCGCATCGTCTGCATGGCATAACATCATCTTGCATAGCATCTTTAGGTCGTAGGTCTTGTATTTGTTTATTATCACTAACTAGCTTGTGCAGATGCAGTGTTTTCAAGTATAGGTTCTTGCAGTCAAGTATTTTAGGGCGTGACCGTTGGGTTCTGATTCAAAAGTCCTAAAGTTTCTGCTGTCCATTTCCCTCAAGGTTTCCTTCAGTGTATGCCCCAGAGATTTAAGGATTCCCTGCTGTTGGTATTGAGTATGGTTGTTAAGGACCGGGTTTGATTTTCGTGGCAAATTGCAAGTGGCGTCATTATTTTCAAAAGATTTCTCAAGACATAACTCTTGTACCAAATTTCATCACAAGTCCAAGCATAAAAAGTCTCAACATCCAAGTCTCAAATTTTTGTTTCTTAGATTCAAGCGGTTTGAATTAATAAAAAAAACTGAGTTTATTTGAATAAAGGATTCATTTGGATTTTTTAAGGGGGGGCAATATTTGTTTTTTTGAGATTCATATTCATATTTGAGTTCCTCCAAGGTTCATTTCACGCAACAAAATACAAGGGATTAAGACATCACATGTTATTCCAAAATTTCAAAGTACACAAGATGTCAATATCCTTTACATGTTCCAAAAGATTCAAAATGCAAGGTTCAAGAGTTTTAACAAACTTGTTTTCATATACAAGAGTCAATTCACAAAGACATATACTCCATCAGCTGTTGACATCGGCCATGTTCTTAAATTTGAGTGTACTGTAGTTGACTTAGAGACAAAACCACCTGTCCAAAACAAAAGCAAAGTGATGTCGTGTTATAGCCATGAAACCACAGAAGAGCATCTTTCAACACAAGGAAATGAATTACTAGTTGCCAAAAATGAACAAGCTGAACATGAAGAGTATCCAAACTCAGTCCAAACACATTAAAAAAAACATTCATGATGAAATCAAATCTCCAAGAACATAATCAGACATGCTGAATTGAAAAGGGGAAAGAATCGAAAACACCAACCAGCAAGAATCCCAATCATTAATTTCTGCATCAGAAAGTTTAACTCAGCATACACCTATAAAAGGCACACGAATTGCTAAAGAAGTGGGGGAAAAAAAGATTCAGAGACAATTCACATACACAGGGAGAATTCACGATCCACACAATACATCCCACATACACACCATACCACAGACCCTCAGGCGTAACCGTAAGGAGAAGCGCTCATACGAATTTCAATACCAAAATTCAGAAGCATAGTAGTGAACAAAACATCAGAAACACACAGATTGAGCATCACACCATAGCAATCATAGAAGGAAAAATCTCAGGAATTTCACGGTGACAATCATAAGTACCACAGCAGCAGTAATCACACGCAGGCAATACATCAATACCAAAAACGTTCATACACAACAGCATTGGATTGAGAAAGATTGAAAGAGCAAAGAAAAAATACGAACGTACCCGGAAATTGTCGACGAACCATTTCGGTGAAACTCTTCAAAGGTACGTAATCGATACAATCCCATTTCTAAATCTGTATTAACTTCATTGAAAATTCGTAGAGCTTCGACCTGTTGTTTTCAGTTTGAACTTGTATGTGGATTTTGTTTGATTTGGGAACGAGATTGATCGTTGAATTTCATGCTAATAATGGTGGTGAGATGATTTCGTGAGGGTGCGATAGTTATGAGGTGTGTCGCTGAGAGCTTGACGAGAGAAAAAGATGGTGAGGCGAGAGAGAAGAGCGAGTGAGGATGATGAACAGGAAAGGACATGCGAACGAAAGAGATGGTCAGAAAATAGGGTTTTCTTGACCCTTTCTTGTTTTTTTGACTGAAAACCAAACCGGGTTTGGGTGCTAACCCGACCCGGTCCAACCTAAAACCAGCGCCCACAATTGGGCTTTCTCTACTCATGTTTTTTTTCTCCAACTTTTTGTTTTATTCTATTTTATAAAAAAAATATTTTCCATTGACATTTATTTGTTTTTTTAATTAGTTTCTCTTTCTTATAGTTAGATTTAATGGTGGGTTTATATCAATTATTTGTTTTCATTTAATTAAAATAAAATTTCAAAAATATTTTTTTTAATAGACTTCCGTGTATTAATTGCCTTTATCAATTCCAAAGGAAATGACTCTCTCTGTTGACTACCATGTCACAGTTTATGCTACCTCTACAACTTTCTCCATTTATTTAAACCATTTTTTCAAAATAAACTCTCGATTCACATCGAGCCATTTTTTCCCTGTAAGTTGATTGCTTCTTTAAGCATCGCCATCGACCTTTAGATCATTTCCTTTAGCACATACTTTTAGCAAGCAAGCAATAAATAACATAAATAATAACAAGAGGTTCTCGTAGAATACTACGGATGTTTAGGATGCTAATACCTTCCCTAGACGTAACCAACCCCCGAACCTTAGATCTCTTAGGTTTTTCTCGTTCTTTAAACCTTTCCTTTGGATAAAATAAAGACCGGTGGTGAATTTCAAAAATTGTGATTCAAGTTAACCCAATAGCTTGGTATCCAATTCTCATCGCGACAGAAATGGCGACTTCACTGGGGACTTTTTGAGGGGTTCCCCTAACTTGTTCGTATCTATGTTATTTATTTGTTTATTTGTCTATATATCTTTATATCTGTATATATACCTGTTCTGCTTGGGTTTTCTGTGTGCAGGGTACTATTTGTGTGGTGAGACAAAGTCCTACACCCGGACTAGAGTGAAATTAAGATAGGAAAACGGTGAGACTTCAATGATACTTTGAGGGAGTCGATTCCTGAAAAAGTAAATTGAGACTTCACCACTCAGTCTAGGCCCTCTCGAATAAAATATTTGTCCAACAAGTTCATTCATGAAGACGATATGGTTTCGATCTAAAGGCCCTCGGGACTGGGGACCGTAGTTACCTTTAACCCGACTTGGCCTATTAGGATGTAGTGCGGGGACTATGCGGGAGTCTATTTCTGCAATAGTCGCTACGCGATACTACACTCAGACGAGATTCTCTTAAGAATATTATTGACTACCAAGTGATTTGGAAAATCGATAATATCCGAAAGATGGATTGTAGACTCTGGGAACTTTGTAGAACCCGTTCGGCAGGTACAAATAAACCTTTGGTACATACCTTGGGAAGGGTAGACCATGGCTCCATGCTCGTGATCTTCAAGCCTAAGCCTTGCTTGTTTACCTGTATATGTGTATATGTGTATACCTGTGTTTATGCATCCATTCATGCATTCATGAATAACCATTCGGTTTCAAGAAACTCAATTGCTCTTTCATTTGCAAAATCAATAAAAAATCTTGGATTATAAAATGAAACTTTTTTCAGCCTTTCCGAAATATTTGCAACCTACTTTTGAGTTCCTTAAAACCATTGCATTGCATTGCATATCATTGCATACATCTGTTTGTCCAGCAACTCATTCCCAGCTGTCTCTACCTTCCAGCGTTTCCTGTGAGTCGTCAAGCTGATTCCTCGACACAGATATCGGACTAGAGCTAATTACAAACGCATAATGGCAGAGCAAGAAGCACACAATGCTGAGATGCGAATGGAGATCGACGACCTTAAGTCAAGCATGGCAAAGCTCACTGAAATGCTTCAAGTTTTGATTGCTAGAGGAGAGCCACCTCAAAGAATTGTCATCCAAGAAGTTTCAACTGCTGATCCTCGACCTATTCAAATGCCACCTTCAACTTGGCCAGAGTTTGGTTTACTTCACAACTACTCTCCACTTCTTGCATCTACTGCTATGATTGGTCAGACTTCCAGACCAGTGTTTCAAGCTCCAGTTTTCGCCGAGCCCAGACCTGTGGTTCATACTGTTGCCCAGACTACTCGACCTCTATTTGAGAATCCTCTCTATGAGCATATTACTGCCAGATCACACCAAGTGAAGCTTCAGTCGACTTCAGCGAAAAGTCAGTGTTTCAGATTAGACAGCTCATCTTTGTTTCTGATTAGTCACTAGACCATGTTTCCTATTGTTTGCATTTTCCTTATTTGTATTAGTTGTTTGCTTTCGATTTATGTTTGTACTTTCATAATTAATAAAATGAGCATTGCAACTTTTGGATTCAATTCATTTGTGTTTGCTATTTACATCTTTATGCTTTCCTTTTCAAAAAAAAAAAAAAAAAACAAAAACAAAACAAAAAATCAAAAACAAAAACAAATTTTTTTTACCTCTTTTCCACTTTCTTTTTTTATTATGCAAAGATTGGAGGGATGATGATGAAAACAAATTACTCATAATTGTTGTTGGTATGCTTTCAAATCAAAACTTTGCTGAGGATATAAGGCATTGTTTCAATTCCTAAACACTGGAGAAATAAGGAAGATAAACCCTCGTCAACCCCTTTGAGCCTTGAAGTAGGAGTTTCTTTTCTTTACAAATAAAAACCCGCAATCTTAACCTGGGGCAGGGTAGTTCTCAGTTAACTGGATTGTGCATTCAAATACAAGAGTTTCATGCAAGACATCTTTCAATAATAAGGTTGCATTCTCAATTTTTCCTTCGCACGCAACAAGCAAGTGTCTAAGATGTCCTTCAAGTCAAAAGTCGATGATGGTTCGCCGTAATCATTAAGCCAAGCAGTCACTCTCTTTAAAAAAAAAGATAAAAAAATAAAAAAAAAAAGGAAAAAGCCCGCTAAGTCGAAACCTGTGAAGGAGACTTAGGCAGACAAAAAACTGGGGCATCCCGCTGACTGTAAGATTCACAAAAAACAGTTCAGGCAAAAGTTAGGGATAATAAAAAGGAGAAATCTTTAAATCCTGACCATGAAAGTCCTCAATGAAAAAAAACAACCAAGAGTTATAAGGAAGTAGTGACTGTCACCTCAAAAGTCCCTTTACTTCTGAACCATCATCACTATCATCAATGCAATCCCTAACCTATGGGAACCTGAGTGCAAAGTCTGAGTTAACTGAGTGTAGGACTGGAGATCATCACGAAGATTGGGTGGGTACAAATAAACTTTGAGCCTTTATCCTTTGTTTCTTAAACCGTGAACCAGGCTACGTTATAACCCTCAAAAGACCTAATTGAAGCAAGGTTATTTCGAAAGCATGCTACAACAAGGTTGCGTAAACTGACTCCTAAAGATCTTTGCAGATCATTTTTTTGGCATCACGCCTTTTTGCTTTATCTTTCACTTTTAAACGTCTTGAACCACAGTGTTCTGACCAGTGACCCTATTGTTTTACCTCTTTCCAAAAATGATTGAGATTTCAAAAGTCGCATGAACTTTGCATTTACTATGTTTGTATGAACCCTTTTGCTTGCAATCTGGCTTCCACTTAAGGAATTTTCAAACATTTGAGAAACTTGGTCGGTGATCCAATCAGGGGCAAACTCTTTCCAAATCCTGTTGAAGAATCAGTTCAAGATTTGTTGTTAGGGGAAAGTCCTTCTCAGAATTGGTTTATACAAAAGTTTTTTTTTCAAGACTCAAGCTGGGGCAAGCTTTCCAGGAGCACAATGCAAGTAGTCATTTTCAAGAATCAGACCAGCTAAAGCAATTATCAGTTCATCTACAATAGTAAGCTAATCTGGGGCAGTTTACTTGAAGATTCCCCATGCAGTTTTCCTTCCTTCCTACAAGAATTATCAAATTGATACTATTTACCAGTGTGGCAGAGATTGTGCTCAGTAGTAGCATCTTTAGTCCCTAAGCGGAATGGCAGTGATCTCCGTGTTGAGGAATCAGTCTTTTAGTATTGTCTTTTCTCGAGAGTCGTGCTGTGTCGTCAGCATCTGCACCTGAATTTGCATTTGATCATAAATTATCTACATAATTTATACCATATGCATAGCATGAGTGTTTCATCCTCATTTGCATTCCTCCTGAGGTCGTGTTGTTATCCACGTCTTACCTTGTGGTCAAAGTCCAACTTACGTGGCACCTACCAAACAGATATTGTCGTGTCTATCTGACGGTCTTCTAGAAATGAAATTTCTTATCCGATTGTTTTTCCGGATATGATTGTTCCTCTTTTGTATCCGATGCTATTCTTGGATGTCTTCGCCTATCTTTTCTCCAATGTCGTTCTTGGATGTCATATATATTTGTCTCCTTTGATGTTTTACCAGATCGAGTCTTTAGTTCTGATGTTTTTCCAGAACTTATCTGATATTTTTCCAGATATTTCGCTTTGTTATTCTGATGTTTTTCCGGAATTTCATTGCCTTTTACCATCTGATGCTTTTCCGGATGTGTCTCTCTTTCTGATGTTTTTCCAGATTGAGTCTTTTGTTCTGATGTTCTTCCAGAACTTATCTGATGTTTTTCCAGATATTTCGCTTTGTTATTCTGATGCTTTTCCGGAACGACATTGCTTTTACCATCTGATGTTATTCCGGATGTGTCCCTCTTTCTGATGTTTTTCCAGATTGAGTCTTTAGTTCTGATGTTTTTCCAAAACTTATCTGATGTTTTTCCAGATATTTCGCTTTGTTATTCTGATGTTTTTCCGGAATTTCATTGCCTTTTACCATCTGATGCTTTTCCGAATGTGTCTCTCTTCCTGATGTTTTTTCAGATTGAGTCTTTTGTTCTGATGTTCTTCCGGAACTTATCTGATTTTTTCCAGATATTTCGCTTTGTTATTCTGATGCTTTTCTGGAACGACATTGCTTTTACCATCTGATGTTATTCTGGATGTGTCCCTCTTTCTGATGTTTTTCCAGATTGAGTCTTTTGTTCTGATGTTCTTCCAGAACTTATCTGATGTTTTTCCAGATATTTTGCTTTGTTATTATGATGCTTTTCCGGAACGACAATGCTTTTTACCATCTGATGCTTTTCTGGATGGGTCCCTCTTTCTGATGTTCTTCCAGATCGAGTCTTTGTTCACATTCATCTAAAGCCATTATTATATATTGTGATTGTACCTTTCATTCAAAGTCATTATTGGATTCTGGTTCCTTTACCTTGTTCACAGTCATCTAAAGTCATTATTAGATATTGTGATTGTACCTTTCATTCAAAGCCATTATTGGATGTCTGGTTTCTTTACCTTGTTCACTTTCATCTGAAGCCATTATCAGATACTGTGAGTGTACCTTTCATTCAAAGCCATTATTGGATGACTGTTTTCTTTGCATTCAATGCCATTCTTGAACGTCATCTTTGTTCACATTCATTCAAAGCCATTATTGGATGTTTGGTTCCTTTTTCATCCAATGCCATTCTTGGATGATGTTTTCCAGATACTTCGCTTTGTTTATTCAAGTGCTTTTCCTCCAGATAGGTCTTCAATTTGTTTCTGACATAACTGTAACACTTTTTCTCCTGTGGCACCATCCCCCATAGGATTCTCCTTGTCTTTGCATTCATCCCATATCATATCATTCTATATCATAACATATGCATTTGTGGCATCTTAGGGCCAAAAATTGTGCATGTTTATATTTAAGTCTCTCCCATCTCGTCGAGACGAAGATTTCAATCTCCATATCTCTGGATAGAAGAAACTTAAATAGGGGCATCTGTCATACCCTAATTTTTTACCCTGAGATTCCTTTGTTTCATTTTGCATCGTCTGCATGGCATAACATCATCTTGCATAGCATCTTTAGGTCGTAGGTCTTGTATTTGTTTATTATCACTAACTAGCTTGTGCAGGTGCAGTGTTTTCAAGTATAGGTTCTTGCAGTCAAGTATTTCAGGGCGTGACCGTTGGGTTCTGGTTCAAAAGTCCTAAAGTTTCTGCTGTCCATTTCCCTCAAGGTTTCCTTCAGTGTATGCCCCAGAGATTTAAGGATTCCCTGCTGTTGGTATTGAGTATGGTTGTTAAGGTCCGGCTTTGATTTTCGTGGCAAATTGCAAGTGGCGTCATTATTTTCAAAAGATTTCTCAAGACATAACTCTTGTACCAAATTTCATCACAAGTCCAAGCATAAAAAGTCTCAACATCCAAGTCTCAAATTTTTGTTTCTTAGATTCAAGCGGTTTGAATTAATAAAAAAAAACTGAGTTTATTTGAATAAAGGATTCATTTGGCCTTTTTAAGGGGGGGCAATATTTGTTTTTTTGAGATTCATATTCATATTTGAGTTCCTCCAAGGTTCATTTCACGCAACAAAATACAAGGGATTAAGACATCACATGTTATTCCAAAATTTCAAAGTACACAAGATGTCAATATCCTTTACATGTTCCAAAAGATTCAAAATGCAAGGTTCAAGAGTTTTAACAAACTTGTTTTCATATACAAGAGTCAATTCACAAAGACATATACTCCATCAGCTGTTGACATCGGCCATGTTCTTAAATTTGAGTGTATTGTAGTTGACTTAGAGACAAAATCACCTGTCCAAAACAAAATCAAAGTGATGTCGTGTTATAGCCATGAACACTCCATTCTGCAAATAAAAATTAGGGACACGGTTATGACATTTTGAAAGCGAAAACAAAATCGTCGTAATTGCGATAAATCCGCATCATCAATGTGAGCAAAGAGTTTATGGTGAGAAATCAAGAATTAATAGCCAATGATGGCAGCAGCAAAAATTGATTTTGAACATCAATATCAATGAACAAACACCATCAAATGAAATTGGAAATAAAATCATCATCAAGGGCAGTGTTAGAATGGAAAATGAATCGGTTCACAATATCATCATGAAACCACAGAAGAGCATCTTTCAACACAAGGAAATGAATTACTAGTTGCCAAAAATGAACAAGCTGAACATGAAGAGTATCCAAACTCAGTCCAAACACATTAAAAAAACATTCATGATGAAATCAAATCTCCAAGAACATAATCAGACATGCTGAATTGAAAAGGGGAAAGAATCGAAAACACCAACCAGCAAGAATCCCAGTCATTAATTTCTGCATCAGAAAGTTTAACTCAGCATACACCTATAAAAGGCACACGAATTGCTAAAGAAGTGGGGGAAAAAAAGATTCAGAGACAATTCACATACACAGGGAGAATTCACGATCCACACAATACATCCCACATACACACCATACCACAGACCCTCAGGCGTAACCGTAAGGAGAAGCGCTCATACGAATTTCAATACCAAAATTCAGAAGCATAGCAGTGAACAAAACATCAGAAACACACAGATTGAGCATCACACCATAGCAATCATAGAAGGAAAAATCTCAGGAATTTCACGGTGACAATCATAAGTACCACAGCAGTAGTAATCACACGCAGGCAATACATCAATACCAAAAACGTTCATACACAACAGCATTGGATTAAGAAAGATTGAAAGAGCAGAGAAAAAATACGAACGTACCCGGAAATTGTCGACGAACCGTTTTGGTGAAACTCTTCAAAGGTACGTAATCGATACAATCCCATTTCTAAATCTGTATTAACTCCATTGAAAATTCATAGAGCTTCGACCTGTTGTTTTCAGTTTGAACTTGTATGTGGATTTTGTTTGATTTGGGAACGAGATTGAGCGTTGAATTTCATGCTAATAATGGTGGTGAGATGATTTCGTGAGGGTGCGATAGTTGTGAGGTGTGTCGCTGAGAGCTTGACGAGAGAAAAAGATGGCGAGGCGAGAGAGAAGAGCGAGTGAGGATGATGAACAGGAAAGGACATGCGAACGAAAGAGATGGTCAGAAAATAGGGTTTTCTTGACCCTTTCTTGTTTTTTTAACTGAAAACCAAACCGGGTTTGGGTGCTAACCCGACCCGGTCCAACCTAAAACCAGCGCCCACGATTGGGCTTTCTGTACTCATGTTTTTTTTTCTCCAACTTTTTGTTTTATTCTATTTTATAAAAAAAATATTTTCCATTGACATTTATTTGTTTTTTTAATTAGTTTGTCTTTCTTATAGTTAGATTTAATGGTGGGTTTATATCAATTATTTGTTTTCATTTAATTAAAATAAAATTTCAAAAATATTTTTTTTAATAGACTTCCGTGTATTAATTACCTTTATCATTTCCAAAGGAAATGACTCTCTCTGTTGACTACCATGTCACAGTTTATGCTACCTCTACAACTTTCTCCATTTATTTAAACCATTTTTTCAAAATAAACTCTCGATTCACATCGAGCCATTTTTTCCCTGTAAGTCGATTGCTTCTTTAAGCATCGCCATCGACCTTTAGATCATTTCCTTTAGCACATACTTTTAGCAAGCAAGCAATAAATAACATAAATAATAACAAGAGGTTCTCGTAGAATACTACGGACGTTTAGGATGCTGATACCTTCTCTAGACGTAACCAACCCCCGAACCTTAGATCTCTTAGGTTTTTCTCGTTCTTTAAACCTTTCCTTTGGATAAAATAAAAACCGGTGGTGAATTTCAAAAATTGTGATTCAAGTTAATCCAATAGCTTGGTATCTGATTCTCACCGCGACACTTGGGTGTGAAGGCGGCCAATCAATTTCAATTCACTTGCCATTTTTGGAGGACTGTAGGCTGGATATTTATGGTCTTGGAAACTGTTCGCTTTCGCTCACTGCCCCCAAGCATTTGAAAAAGCTTTCAATTTCCAATAGTGCAGGTAGTTGAATTGAATGGTTAAAGTGTGTTCTATAACATCTTATCTAAACAATGCATTCTTTTATTATATGGTTTATTATATGAATAATTTGACTCAATTCAAAGATGCCTAGCAGGTAACTATCGTACAATCATTTAGTTCATTTGGAGCTTTGAGTTCAAATATTCAAATATGTTAATGGATTTGGCTCATTTTTATTTGTGTTAATATTGGTAAGGGGTAATTTGAATGCACTATTTAAACTTTTATCATAAATTTGTTGATAGGCCTTAGAGGATGTTGATGTTGATGTTGATTAGCATAGCCAAATGGTGTTAGAGCTCAATGGTGCATTACATGTATGTTAGTGATACACTGTACTTTTCAAATTATGCATAACATCAACAAAGTACAATGTCTTGTACTTGTAATACACCGTAAGTTAGTGATTGCTATAGTTATTTATTTTAAAATGGTATTAATTAGTTCTTACTTAAATTGTTAATATTTTTAAGATTCATATTATTCTTGTTGAATTGTGTTATCATTCATCTTCTATTTTTAATATTTTGTAGGTGAAGATTAAAAATTAGTATTGGAGACTTGAAGATGAAAACTTGAAGATGAAAGTTATAGGTCATTAAGTGGACACAATTTGTTTTTAAGTTGAAATTTGTAACTTATTTTATGATCACAAAACTATCTTTTTTTTTTGTTAATATTATTATCGTCTAAAGTAATCTAGGATTAACTTTATTTATCTATCTTTAATCTTAATTTTGTAAGACTTATTTAATTTTCTGACTATCTATAAATAAATGGTGTAACTTGTTTTTGTTACAATTTGTTTCCTAAATATGCTTAACCATTGCTTAGTATAATGAGTGTCTATGTAAAGCTAAAAAATTGATGTATATATTATTGAAAATTAAATGTCATGAAGAACAATATGGTTACAACTATGCGGCACAAAAAGAAACCGTGACCTACATAAATGGTGTAAAACCATGAGCAAACTGAAGCCGCGGTTTTAATTAGTGGCCATAAATTAAAACCATATATATTAAATAAGAACCGTGGCTAGATTCGGCCACTGTTAAGAACCGCGGCGCATGATAAACCGCGGCCTTAACCTAGATACCTAAACCGTGGCATATTCAAGCTACGGATGTATATAAAACGTGGCACAAACACGAAAACCGCGGCTTATACTTTTGGTCACGGCTGCATATCCCACAGTCGCTTATTCGTGGCCAAACCGTGGCGAAATCTTTCAACGGCGGTTATTTTGCATATAACCGCGGTTTTTTGGCCGTGGCGGATGACCTTTTTTTTTGTAGTGGAGAGAAAAAGTGGCCTTTTTTAAAAAAATTAATAATAAAACTAACACATTGTTTTACTTGTTTTATTTTTAAATTAAAAATGGCTAAGATTTTCCCTCGTTTGGGAGGTTCAACCAATAAAAAAAAACGACATTTTTTTTAATTAATAATAAAATTGACGCCTTGTTTTTTTTAATTAAAAATAGCTAAGATTTTTCATCGGTGGGGAGTTTCAACCGAGAGAAAAAGTGACACGCTTTTGCATTAACAGAACAAAGATATCTAGTTTCTTCGCTTTTGCATTAACGAATCATTGAGCCCTAGCGAAATTCATCACCTCCCTCGAAACACCATCTACCATTAACAAAAGAAGCACCATTTCTTCATCTTCTCCACTAAAACAAACTTAAGAAAAACATTTATTCACTAAATCAAACTCGAGAACACCATTTATTTCACAAACTATATTTTTTTCTCCAACTCGAAAGAAGCAAGGAAAGAAGGAAGGAAACTCAAACAAAACTCGAAGAATGGAACTCAAACGAAACTCGCAAGAAGGACATACAAACCTCAAACGAATCTCATTTATTTAACTTATTCATTTTATTTTCGGTACATAAATTCTTTCTCTCTGCCTGTAACTGTAATGTTGTTGTAGTTTAGATATTTAAGATTTAATGTTGTTGTTATTATTGAGACCCTTGTTAGACTATGACAATGATCTAGAAGGGGGTTGAATAAATCACTAATTTTTAACAAAATTCGGCGCTTAAAAATTGTTTTCAAAAATGTGCGGAAGTGGCCGTGGATTTTAAATCGTCTAAACGAACCGTTATTTGTAAGATCGGATATGCGAAACCGAATGGAATAAAATCAATGAGAAAACGAATCAATACGTTGCCAACTAACCAATACAAATAATGATCACTTTGTATTAAACGGTTTCCAATGAATTATAAAATGTAAAATTAAATTGACAATTTCACAAACAATTTGTGTGCGATCAATACGTCGAACACTTGGTGTGCACAACACCCTAAGTTTAATTTCCTATGAAATGATAGTGCCGAATTTTTCACAATTACAATCCAAGTGATTATAATAAGTTTTCAAAACAGAATTTCAGCACTACACAACAGTGAAAATTTATCGAACAGTTGATATCACACAAATGTTAACAACATAAATTAAAGAGATAGAGAAAGAAAGAATGACACCCGATTTATTTAGGCAGTTCCCCATTCGTCCTCGCTTCGGGTACGTTTGCCCCCAATTCTAAAACTAGAATTGAGATATGTATTATTAAGTTGCAAAGTTTTGTACAAGATAAGTTATAGTCACCACACACTCAAGCCTAAATGTTGATGTTGATTATATCCACTTATCTCCCCTTGATTTAAGCCAAATCGAGTGCATTAAACGCTTCAAACAAACCTCCGGTTACCGCTACTCACTTGAATCTTCAAGTCTTTCGCTCGAATGATTTCGACTGCAAGACGTTCGACACCAAATCTTTCGACACAATCCTCCGGTTACCGCTACTTGCTTGAACGAACTCACCGTTCTTCAAGTCTCTCACTCGGCTAAATCTGTGAAGCAAAGATTTGTGCAAAAACCCCCAAATCCCTCAAGATCTTGGAGGATAAAATCTTAATGGTTATATTCAAGAAAATCCCACTGAAATCTCAACCCAAACTAGATACACAAATCCTACGTTTGGATGTTATCAACTCGACAATGCACAACTCAACAAAAACAATTATGTGTAATTGTTGAAGAATGCAAGTGTGAGAATAAGGTTGATGAGTAAATTCAATGTATATTTTCAATTTTCTTGTTAATTCCCATACAAAAGATGATGCATATGAATATATATGAGACAAAGACCACATAACTGAATCAACAACTTTTTGAAACACAAAGAATCAGAAAAATATGCTTAAGTGAGCGAGAGGTCGACCTCAGCACTCTATGAGTCGACCTGAACACTCCAGAATGCAAATCTGCGCAAAAATTCAAGCCATGCGTCGACCTGAACCAAGCCATATGTCGAAGCAAGGGCACCCGAGAGCAGAGAGTTATTTTTCTTTCAGTATGCGTCGACCTCCACACATCTGTGAGTCGATGCAAGGACACCCGAGAGCATAAAATGTTTTATCCAACAGTATGCGTCGACCTCCACACATTTGTGAGTCGACGCAAAGACACTAAAATCCTACAAACACATTTTTATAAGTTTTTCAATCGACCTACAACCCTGTATGGGTTGTCCTAAGGTTTCCAAAATGATCCAATGCACAATTTTCATATATGGGATGATCCTATATGCATAGACACACGTATGTGGATTATTATATGTATATTAAAGGATGAATGCAATCTAAGACACGATGATACCATCCAAAGTACACAAGTACGAGATATTACTAGTTTTGACATCATTAAAACAAAGCACTAAGGAACCTCCTCTTGGTTATAGCCTTGCGCCACTAAGCGCGCCTTGTTCCTTGTTATAACTCTATTTTCGTCAAGTTTATTCCTAAACACCCATTTGGTGCCAATTACTCGATGGCCTTGAGGAGGCGGAACAAGGTCCCAAGCCTCATTTCTTTTGAGTTGATTTAATTCCTCTTGCATTGATAAAAGCCAATGTTCATCGAGTAAGGTCTCTTTGGAATTTTTAGGCTCAATTTTAGAGACAAAAGCAAAGTGATAACAAAAGTTACTTAGCTTGGATCACGTAGTTACTCCTTTTGATATGTCTCCGAGTATGTTGTCGATGGGATGATCCTTAGAGGATTTCCAAGCTAGAGGGAGTTCATCGTTGCTAATTAGATGATCCTCCTCAATCTTTTTAGAGTTGTGATCTTCCTCCTTCTCAACTTTCACCGATTCAGGTTGATCAGTCCCTTTTTCTGTGTCTTTGAGTATGTCTTCTGAAGATACACCAGCACCATGAAAAGAAATACCTTTTCCGACATTTTTCGGATAAGATTCATCAAAAGTAACATGTACGGATTCTTCTACAGTAAGTAACCTTTTATTGTATATTTTATATGCCTTACTAGTTTGAGAGTATCCAAGAAAGATACCTTCATCGGCCTTTGAATCAAATTTACCAAGATTCTCCTTACCATTATTCAACACAAAGCATTTACAACAAAAAACATGAAGATGTGATACGTTAGGCTTCCTTCCTTTCAAAAGCTCATATGGAGTTTTGTTGAGAATATGACGGAAAAGCACCCTATTCAAAATATAACATGTCGTACTAATAGCATCGGCCCAAAATTATTTAGGAAGGTCACTCTCATTGATCTTAGTTCTTCCCAATTCTTCCAAAATGCGATTTTTACGTTCCACTACTCCATTTTGTTGAGGAGTACGTGGTGTGGAAATATTATGATCAATGTCATACTTATCTCAAAATTCTTCAAAGAGGTGGTTTTCAAATTCACCTCCATGATCGCTTCGGATTGTTACAATGCTTGTATTTAATTTGTTTTGAGAGAGCTTGGCAAACTTCTCAAATGCTGAAAAAGTATCACTCTTGTTTGCTAAGAAAATAGTCCAACAAAACCTAGAGTAGTTGTATACAATCACAAAACCATAGTAATTACCACCCAAGCTTTTAATCCTAGATGGTCCAAAAAGGTTCATATGGAGGAGTTCAAGAGGTCTCGTTGTAGAAACAATATTTTTAGATTTAAACAAGATCCTTGTTTGCTTCCCCATTCGGCACGCATCACATAAGTGATCTTTTGAAAATTTGATTTTGGGTAGGCCGACAACTAGATCCTTAGAGACAACTTTTTACCAAATCGAAGTTGACATGCGCTAAGCGCCTATGCCATAGCCAGGAGTCTTCACTCATTGTGACAAGACATTTAGTGCTAGTCAAAGATACCTCACTCAAGTCAAGCATATAGACATTGTTAACCCTCAGGCCTTTAAACACACCATCTTTCTTATCATTATTTTCAATCATGCAACAATCTTTTGAAAATGAAACTTTATAACCTTTGTCGCATAATTAACTAATGCTAATAATATTGTGTTTAAGACCCTCAACTAATAGGACGTCTGAGATAGTAGTAGAAGAGGGATTACCTACACTATCTTTGTCGAGTATAGCTCCCTTGTTATTGTCACCGTAGGTCACAAATCCTTTCTTCTTTGCCACAAAGTCAATGAATAAGTAAATGTCTCTCGTCGTGTGTCTTGATCAACCACTATCGAGAACCCATCATCTCTCCGTAGATTCAAGACATTGTACCTACACAATCAAACAATGGAAATAGGTACCCAATTTTTATTGGGTCCTTGGGTGTGAGTGAATCTTTGGTTACATTTAGGCAACCATTGTAAAATGCCTTTAGGAACTAAGAATCTCCTAAAATGGCATTTGGCAATGGTGTGACCCTTCTTGCAAAAATATAAACAAGTAAGGTTAATATTGGTGTTACTTTTGCTAACTTGATCTCTAATCACATATGTATATTTTTTATAAGGATTATTCATGCTTTTTCTAAAATGTGATCGATCAATAACAAAAGTGACTTTAGGTTCTAAAGCCTTGTCTAGTTTGGATTTAAGAGTTCTTACCTCTTTTTGCCAAATGTGACAAGTTTCATAACTTGCCCAATTTAACCATGTACACTTGTCATCCTCAATTTTTGCTTTTGTTGCTTCCACCATTGAGTTCTTAAGAGCTTATAATTCCTTTTCGGAATCGAAAATCTTTTTCTCTAAGTGTGAGAAAATTTGTTTGTTTGACGCTAAGCGCTTAAAAGCTTCTTTAGCCTCATGGTGTAAAGTATCAAAATCATTTTACAATTAGGAATGAGACATTTTATTAGAGTGTTCATACTTAAAGTGTCTTACCTTCTTCTTCTTCTTTTGATGAGCCGAAAGATAAAGGTTGACGGATTCGTCTTCATTACTTGAGTTATCTTCACTAGATGACTCACTATCACTTTCCCAAGCAATGTATGCCCTTCTAGGTTTGCTCATTTTCTTTTGTTGTCGATTCTTTTCTTTTCCCTTATCTTTCTTCATCAATGGACAATCCGACTTGTAATGACCGACCTTTCCACAATTGTTGCATGAACCTTTTGATTTACCACTCTTGTTTCCTTCATGCTTAAAGGACTTGGTTTGTCGTTGAAAGTTGATGAGATTCTTGTCCGAATGTTGAATTTTTTTCCTTATATATTGATTATATCGTCTCACGAACAGCCCCATATCTTCATTCGTATCTTCATCATCATCACTTGATTCACTATCACTTAGCTCTTTTGCGGAGGACTTTGAGCTAGAAGCCTTTAGAGCTATAGACTTCTTGTTTGTGTCTTTCGACTTCTCTTTCTTTTCCTTTTTCTCGTGTTGGTCGAGACTTATGAGCATTTGCTCATATTCCTCAAGCTTGCCAAACAAAGTTGTGATGCCCAAAGTCATAAGGTCATTAGCTTCCTTTATGGCCATGACCTTAGATTGTCATTCCCTAGTAAGACATTTCAAAATTTTGTTAGTAGCAACATCATTGGAAACGGGTCTACCAAGTGAGTTTAACTGATTGATTAGATGAGTAAATCACTTTTACATTTCAGCAATGGTTTCACCATGCTTCATGTGAAAGAGATCAAACTCTTGTGTCAAAGTGATGATTTGAGCTAGTTTGACACCATTTGTTCCTCATGAGCAACTTGTAATGCGTCCCACATAGCCTTAGCAGTAGTACAATGGGAAACTCTATAATATTCATCAACTCCTAAAGATGATATAAGAATATTTCTAGCTTTTCAGTCATAATTATACTTTTTCTCACCTTCTTCGTTCCATTGTGCTTCCGGCTTAGGCACAACAATGTTATCTGCATTGGTCATAGTTATTTCAATAGGACCATTTTGTATAACGTTCCATACCTTTCTATCAATAGAATTAATATGCACGCGCATACAATCTTGCCAATAACTGTAGTTTTCACCATTAAAAGTCGGTGCTCTATTGTACGCCCATTTTGGTTCGTTAGCCATTTTCTAAAAAAGTTATATGTGAAGCACAGATTAATCGATGCTCGTGATACCACTTGTTAGATGATGGCAGTGATCTAGAATGGGGGTTGAATAGATCACTAATTTTTAACAAAATTTGGAGCTTAAAAATTGTTTTAAAAAATGTGCGGAAGCGACCGTGGATTTTAAATCGTCTACACGAACTGTTATTGGTAAGATCAGATATGTGAAACTGAATGGAATAAAATCAATGAGAAAACGAATCAATACTTTACCAATTAACCAATACAAATAATGATCACTTTGTATTAACCGATTTCCAATGAATTATAAAATATAAAATTAAATTGACAATTTGACAAACAGTATGTGTGTGATCAATACGTCGAACACTTGGTGTGCACAACACCCAAAGTTTAATTTCCTATGAAATGATAGTGCATAATTTTTTACAATTACAATCTAAGTGATTGTAATGAGTTTTCAAAACACAATTTCAGCGCTAGACAATAGTGGAAATTTATCGAACAATTGATATCACAGAAATGTTAACAGCACAAATTAAAGAGATAGAGAAAAAGAGAACGACACCTGATTTGTTTAGGCAGTTCCCCTTTCGTCCCCGCTTCGGGTACGTATGCCCCCAATTCTAAAAGTAGAATTGAGTTATGTATTATTAAGTTGGAAATTTTTGTACAAGAGAAGTTATAGTCACCACACACTCAAGCCTAAATATTAATGTTGAATCTATCCACTTCTCTCCCCTTGATTCAAGCTGAATCAAGTGCATCAAACACTTCGAACAAACCTCCGGCTACCGCTACTCACTTGAATCTTCAAGTCTTTTACTCAAATGATTTTGATCGCAAGACATTCGACCCCAAATCTTTCGACACAATCCTTCGGTTACCACTACTTGATTTAACGAACCCACCATTCATCAAGTCTTTCACTCGGCTGAATTTGTGAAGCAAAGATTTGTGCAAAAATCCCCAAATCCCTCAAGATCTTAGAGGACAAAACCCTAACGGTTTTATTCAAGAAAATCCCACTGAAACCTCAACCCAAACTAGATACACAAATCCTACGTTTGGATGTTATCACCTCGACAATGCACAGCTCAACAAAAATGATTATGTGTAATTGTTGAAGAATGCAAATGTGAGAATGAAAATGATGAGAAAATTCAATGCATATTTTCAATTTTGTTGTTAATTCCCATACAAAAGATTATGCATATGAATATATATGAGACAAAGACTACATAACTGAATTAACAACTTTTTGAAACACAAAGAATAAGAAAAATATTCCTAAGTGAGTGAGAGGTCGACCTCAGCACTCTATGAGTCGACTTGAACACTCCAGAATGTAAATCTGCGCAAAAATTCAAGCCATGCGTCAAGCTGAACCAAGCCATGCGTCGATGCAAGGGCACTCGAGAGCAGAGAGTTATTTTTCTTTCAGTATGCGTCGACCTCCACACATCTGTGAGTCGATGCAAGGACACTCGTGAGTAGAAAATGTTTTATCCAACAGTATGCGTCGACCTCCACACATCTGTAAGTCGGCGCAAAAGCACCAGAATGCTACAAACACATTTTTGTAAGTTTTTTAGTCGACCTACAGCCCTGTATGGGTTGACCTAAGGTTTTCGAAATGATCCAATGCACAATTTTCATATATGGGATGACCCTATATGCATAAACACACGTATATAGACTATTATATGCATATTAAAGGATGAATGCAATCTAAGACGCGATGATACCGGCCAAAGTACACAAGTACAAGATATTACTAGTTTTGACATCATTAAAACAAAGCACTAAGGAACCTTGCCCTCACAACCTTAAACCCTAAAATTTTAATGTTGTTGTTGTTGTTGAGGTTAAAGGTTTTATGTTGTTGTTGTTGAGATTGAGATTGAAGGTTTTATGTTGGTTGTTGTTGTTGTTGTCATAAGTAAAAGGTTTAATGTTGTTGTTGTTATTGAAATTGAAGGTTTTATATTGTTGATGTTGAAATTGAATATTTAATGTTGTTGTAAGATTGCACGTTTAATGTTGTTGTTGTTGTGGTTGTTGTTGTTGTTGTTGTGTTAACTTATCAAAGTCTTGAAATCTTTCTTAAAGGCGTGGAGAAATTTAAGTTGAATCTTTGGTGTTAAAATGTGTAGTTTATAAATGTAACTTAGCAATGTGTGCTTAACTTAATATAGGAGTAAATTTGTTATAATGTGACTTAGCAATATTTTGATATTATAATGTGACATAGCAAAGTTTTGAACTTAACAAAGTTCTCATTCAAAATATATGATTTGTGTATAATTTTTATTTTAGTTTCAAAAAGTAGTTATGGATTGTGGTTGGATGAAAGCTAATAGATTAAGTACAAAGTATGAGAATGGAGTGGTTGAATTTCTTCATTTGCTGAAAGAAAACTAAAGTTGTTTCTGCCTCGTATAATTTATATTTTGTTGCTTGTCATTTAGCTTTTGGTTTTCTTTTATTGTTATTGAGTCTCCTCACGTGATTGCACATCTTATGGATGAGTTCTTATCCCGTTTTTATGCATGCATAAATCAAACTATTTGATTATAGTCCTAACAATATGCTTCTAGTCAATTTGTCAAATTTTGAATCAAGAACCACATTTGAGAATGGTTCAAATCATGTCAAGTTTGGATTCTGAAAAACACTTCATTTTTTTTAAATTAAGTTTCTGGAAGTGTGATTCGAATCACAAGCTTACATGATTCAAATCAAAGATACAGAAAAGCCAATAATTGCTTTTATGAAGTCATGATTCGAATCACATATGTCTTGACTCGAGTCAAACATATTTCTAAAAAGCATAATTTACTTCTATTTGCATAGTTCAAATCACAACAATTCATGACTCGAATCATAAAGGTTTGATTTGAGTGTACTTGACTCGAATCAAACACAAATAAAAGTTTTGGGTTTTAGTTATGTGGGTCTAATTTGAATTATAGGTTTTGTTGACTTAAATCACATGACTTGAATCACATAAAGCTTGATGCAAATCATGGGAGGAGTTTTTTTTGTTCTTGGATCTTGATTCTAATCATTTAATCTCTTGACTCGACTCATACTCTTTTCTTATGACTCGAATAAAATAGAATTTTTCTTGTGATAGATCTCTAGTACATATATAAAACTTTTTCTCAAATCTCATTCATATTGTTGGAAAATATACACATCCACTTTATGATTTAGAATTCACAACACATTTTTCCTCTCAATTTTCAAAAGGGTTTTGAATCTTGTTTTGAGTTTTGCAAACGAAATCTCTTCATATTCGACCTCTAGCATCATTTATTGTCGTATAGATCTAGCTCTCATCTTAGGGTGTTTGGTCTATGAGGAGGATCATTATGGTGATTAACAATTTCTTTGAAGATTTCTTAAGGATTTCATGGATTTGCATATATGTGTGTGGTTATGGTTGGGAATGACAAATGAATCAAAAAATAAGGAGGTTCTTTTCTAATTAATTACTTTGTAGAGTTGTGTCGAAGCCTATAGACAGTGTTGGAGTCTTTCTCATCTTCAGATAGGCAAAGGCTCAAGATAGCGATATGATCGAGTAAATATCGCTACATAATAGAGATTTGGAGCAACATTCTTAGAGCTGGAAGATTTAAGGTAAAGTCGAGTGAAGAATTCGCAAGAGCTTAACGTTAGATAGTGTGTACAAGTCAACGAGGACTCGGATCAAAGATTTTTATTTTCATCATTATTCAAATTTTGACTGTGCAAAACAACTCTGCATAAATTTGTCAAAATCATAGTGGAAGAACAACAAATTTCCAATGGGTGACCATTGGAGACTGGATTAGGCGCAAGCGAGGACGAAACGTTGAACCACTGTAAATCTTAGTCCAATCTTCTCTATCCTTATCTTTTTAATTTCTGTATAGTTTACATGTTTAGGTTTGTTGCTTTCGTAGAATTTCATGTGGTTATGGTTTATTGCATTAAAAGCAATTTCGTTGGTAAGCTTAGGTTACTATGACTTCGAAACACTCTTGTTGTTGATTAAACCTAAACACTAATATTATATTTCTCATTCTATTGAAATTATTTGTCTTACATATCGTGTGTAACTGTCGCACCTCGAAAAAATCGCTTCATCGAAGACACGACCCTCGCGCGAAAGGCGCGGAAAACGGTTCGACAGAGTCGCCACCGAACTTTATTTATCCCAAAAGAGGGAAAGAAAAATATCAAGAAAACCTTTAAGGGAGGATAAAAACATGGTCGTCTCAACCACATTCTGGGTTCGGGAGTCGGTTACGTGAGGGGAAGGTACGCGCACCCCCTCACGTCCGTTGTACTCAACGGGAACCTCTTAGTTCGAATTGTGATGAACGTTATCTAAGCTTGTTTGTTTTCTTCTCAACGATAAACGTGAAACGATAAGATAAAGGGAAAAGATACTAAGGGGAAATGGGGTGGTTTTAGGATAGGGTGTTCGGCAAGATCATCGCGACCTCGGGCCTACGTATGCTCATTCGGACGAGAATGAGGAATCAGAGCAATCGTAGTTCGACTACGGGAAGGGATAGAGGGAAGACGAAAGACGGAGGGAAGGTAGCTCGCCAAGATCATCGCAATCTTGTGCCTACGTATCTTTACTCGGACGATAATAAAGAATCAGAGCGGTCGTAGTTCGTGGTACGCCCACGAAAAGAGAGGGGGGGTTAGGGTTTGAATTTTAGGAGACGAAAGATTGAATGACATACAACCCAAGGGGCGTGCCTCGAGAGCATTCACTCAAGAATCCAAGGAATGCGAGATTCCAAGAACTCAGTTCTTTCGTGAGTTGATTGCGAAAATGTTTAATAATGATTAAGTGTTTTAAGACGAAAGGGTGAATGAATAACAACCCAAGGACGCGCCTCGAGAGCCATTCATTCGAAAACCCAAGGAATGCTAGACTCCAAGAATCTCCTCCTTTCGTAAGTTGATTAAGAAAGCGTTTGAAAAAAAGATTGGGTCGAATTGGTTGAGAAAAGAGGTGAGGATCGATACTAGTCCTTAGGGGTGCTCCTAGTAACGAAACCACGAGATGTGCGAGTGTGCGTTTGATGTCGAGGCAAAAGGCACTCGACTTACGAGAATGTTTTGAAGAGTGGCTCGACGACGAGTCGAGAATTGGTTTGGAAATGGTTTGATTTGTTAAATGTTTTAGGGAGAATGACGATTATTCGATAAATGAGACGTCGGCCTCGCAACCAATTAATCGGGGTATTATTGGGATGCTAGATCCCAACGACACCTTTTTCATTTGATTAATTTACGAAATATTGTTTGATGAACAACGAAAGTACCACATGGAATGCTAGACTCCAATGGCATTCCTTTGTCAAAATAGTTAAGACGAGTGTTTTAGGAGCGAAAGGTCGAATGATCACCACCTAAGGCGTGCGCCTCAATAACGGTCATTCAAGAACCCAAGAAGTGCTAGACCTCAAGAATTCAATTCTTTCGCAATTTAATTAAGAAAAAAGATTGATTAGGTGTGTTAAGTATTTTAATCGAAAATTAAGTGTTTAAGCGTTTCGATAATTGTTAGTGTGTTTGATTAAAATATGAAAAAATGAAATGGTTAGATAAACATGATATGAATATGATATGGACAATATGATAAGAATATGAACAATAATAATCAAGATAATATTGACATAAAATGAACAAGATATAATATGGACATGAAAATAAAGTTGGTCTCGTCTTAATCGAATTTAATCGAGAAATCGATAATCAACGATTTTTTACTTTCATGGACCAAAAATGAAAAGACATAAGATAAAGAAAAAAACAAAATCTAAATAGAAATAAAATCGGTCTCGTCTTAATCAAGATTTAATCGAGAAATCGATAATCTTTAATACTTGACTTTCATTGACCAACAAAAAGAATATACGAAAATGGAAATTAAATGGAGATAGAAATTAAATCGAAAATATAGAAAGGTCTCATCTTTACTAAGATTTTAAATCGAAAAATCGATAATCTTTAGTATTTGATTTTCATTGACCCAAAAATGAATAAAATAATGAAAAATAATAGAAATGAAATAAAATCGGAAAATGATAAGAAAAAGAATAAAGGTCTCACCTTTATCAAGATTTAAAATCGAAAATCGATAAATCCTTGATATTTGGTTTTCATTGACCCAAAAGTGAATAAAAATAATGAAAAATAATAGAAATGAAATAAAATCGGAAAATGATAAGAAAAAGAATAAAGGTCTCACCTTTATCAAGATTTAAAATCGAAAATCGATAAATCCTTGATATTTGGTTTTCATTGACCCAAAAGTAAATAAAATAATGACAAAATAATAAATCGAAATAAAAATAAATAGGTGGTAGGCCTCATATATATCAAGATTTGGTACCGATTTTATAAAAAATCACCCAATGTCAAGATGTTTTTGACATCATTGGCCCAAAGAAGAATGAAATAGAAATGAAAATAGATTAGAACCCAATGAAATCAAAAGGAGTCCATATTAACAAAAAAAGTGTTTAAAATTAAAAAAAAATAAAACCGAAAAGAAAATTAAATAGGAGATTTAAAGAAAATTGAAATAGAAAAAATAGAATGGAAAGGTGTGTAGACTGAATACGAAGGGTGTGATATGTGAATCCTCATGGGCCTCACGGCCCATTCATCACCAAGCCAAAAAACTTAAACATAAAAAAAAGCATTTTGAACTGAACATCATATTATTTCAATTTTTTAAAAACACAAAATGAAAACAAGGCACGGTGGAAAAAAGAAAAAAACGACGGAACTTCTCATCCCCTTATCGCTTCACTATCGTTTCCAAAAGGTAAGAAAAGGGTGGAAATCAATGTAAACCAGGAAACAACGGCAGCGTGATGCATCGCATCCCAACCTTCTCCGATTGATTTTCGTTCGTCTTCGATTCAAGTTTCAGGTTCGTTTGGGTTTCGATTCAACTCGTTTCCTTCTCTTCTGTTTCGATCTCTTCTTCTTTTTGATCTGTTCTGATTTTAATCCGGAAATGAAGATTTGGTTCTGCGATTCAGTCTCCATCTCGTTCAACCGCGCGGTGGTCCTTGGTCTATCCTCAAATCTCTGCTCGCTGAGACGAAAGTGGGTGTGTGGTTCGTTGAAAGATACTCACGGCGGAGGTGGGAGAAAAAGAAGGTTGTAAATAGTTGGATGTTGGTGGTGATGATGTGATACGGTTATTACGATGACAACAGTGGCGATGAGAAGGTGCGGTTTGTTCGAAATGTTTGAGGTTATGAAGGTTTGGAACAGGGTTTGGGTTCAAAGGGGATTTGTGATGAACAAGGGTGGACGGGTTCTGTTGAGTGAAGGAAGAAGGGTTTCGAAGGTTTTTTTTTCCAGGTTTTTATTGAAGCGAGGAGGCTTGTGGGAAACGACTCCAAGAAAAAAGACAGTCTCCAAAACAAAGTCCCTTCTGGTTTTGTGGTTTTGGAATTTGAAGTGGTTGTTCGCGATTTGTGGTTTAGGTTTAGAGTTCTGAAGAGTTGGAGATTCGTGATGGGTTTGTGAAAGCTGGAGAGAGGTTTTGGTTGTGTTCACTGGTTCGTTGAAAAAGGTTAATGAGGGAATGGTTTTTGTGAGTTTTGATGTTGATCCCCCCTTGAGGTGAGCCCCTTGCTGTCCTTTTATGTCCTTCGATTTTCTCCCTCCTTCTCAATTCAAATCTTGCTCTCTAAACTTGTATTTTTGTCTTGTTTTTATTGTGAAACAGAGTGTTATTGTTTTCAAACACAGGCCGGTACAATTTGTGCAGCTGTTATTGTTGGTTGACTGAGTTGTGCAGGTCTTGTGTAGTTACTTTCGGGGCAGGTTTTGGTGTCATGGTATGGTCGTGGTTGTATGGTTGCTGTACAAGGTTTTGTGGCCGGCTGGTAAGTGAATTTGTGGAAAGATTGGCAAGTTGTTTTGGCATCTCCAAGAGTTTGTTGTTTTTTTTAAATTGTTTTTGTAAAGGTGTAATGGGCTTGTAAAAATGGACTCTGAATATTGTAGTATGGATATCAAATGTAGTGGATTCTGGAAAATGATTTGTGACAATGGTTAAAAAAAGGAAATGGTTTTTTTTAATATGAATAATGGTTTATGGATTTAATAAAAAACAAAAAGGGATAAAAAATGGATAATTGGAAGTGATCTGGATGTGGTTATTTGGAAATTGAATTTAATTATGAATATGATATTTTGGACATGGAGAATGGATATTGGGTAATGGTTATGAAACAGATATGGAATGGAAATTGAAAATAGATGGAAAATGGATAATTGTTTCACACAAATGGATATGGATTGAATGGACTATTTTTTTTGAAAATTGGTTTTGGATATGAAATAAATATGGGAAATTTAAATGAATATGGAAATGGTTATTTAATTGGATTAAGGATAAAAATGGTTAAATATATATGGATAAAATTAAAAGAGGGATGAAGTTGAAGACAACATATTTTTTTGGATTTTTTCTGAATATGGTTAGTGGGCGGATGTTCAAATGAAAAGTATATACAAGTAGGACAAATTTGGGGTATGACAGATGCCCCTATCTAATTGGCTTAAACCTAGTAAGATGAACTGCTATGACGTTCAGTCTTATCGAGGTATAAGTCAATTAGATATTAAAAGACCACAAATTTGTCTGAAAGAAAGAAAAGGGATTGGGAAGTTAAAAAACAAGAAATCTGAAACCAAAAGGATGACAGACCTATCACCAAAAGGATGATAGTGAACACACACACACGCAGACCCTTCCACCAAAAGGATGGAAATGATGTCAAAGCCCGCTATTACCAACAGGATAATAGGGCACCCACGCACACAGACCCTTCCACCAAAAGGATGAAAATGAGGTCAAAGCCTGCTATTACCAAAAGGATAATAGGGCACACACACACACACACATATACCCTTCCACCAAATGGATGAAAATGAGGTCAAAGCCTGCTATTACCAAAAGGATAATAGGGAACACACACACACACACACACATATACCCTTCCACCAAAATGATGAAAATGAGGTCAAAGCCTGCTATTACCAAAAGGATAATAGGGCACACACACACACACAGACCCTTCCACCAAAAGGATGAAAATGAGGTCAAAGCCTGCTATTACCAAAAGGATAATAGGGCACACACACACAGACCCTTCCACCAAAAGGATGAAAATGAGGTCACAACCTGCTATTACCAAAAGGATAATAGGGCACACACACACACAAACCCTTCCACCAAAAGGATGAAAATGAGGTCAAAGTCTGCTATTACCAAAAGGATAATAGGGCACACACACACAGACCCTTCCACCAAAAGGATGAAAATGAGGTCAAAGCCTGCTATTACCAAAAGGATAATAGGGCACCCACACACAGACCCTTCCACCAAAAGGATGGAAAGTGAGGTCAAAGCCTGCTATTACCAACAGGATAATAGGGCACCCATACACAGACCCTTCCACCAAAAGGATGGAAAACGAGGTCAAAGCCTGTTATTACCAAAAGGATAATAGGGCACACACGCACACAGACCATTCCACCAAAAGGGTGGAAATGAGGTCAAAGCCTGCTATTACCAAAAGGATAATAGGGCACACACACACAGCCTGCTACTACCAAAAGGATAGTATGGCGCACACACACAGCCTGCTATTACCAAAAGGATAATAGGGAACACACACAAAGACTGTCACTCACCAAAAGGATGACACACAGACCAAGGGTTTATGGATCGGCGACACTAAAAGGATGACGGATCAAAACAAGCTACTACCACCAAAAGGATGATAGGAACTTCTTATTCGTGAGGACCAACATCAAAAGGATGAAGGTTGAATTGACATGGTTTCGGCTATCACCAAAAGGATGATAAAAAAGCTTTTATTTGAGGGTTACCAACACCAAAAGGATGTAGGTTGAATTGAGTTGATTGGGTTTGGCTATCACCAAAAGGATGATAGTAAGGCAATTGACAAAAGGTCAAGTTTACTGGGGATGTGATGAGATTTATTTGGAGACATCAACAAAAGGTTGAAGTAAAGAAATCAATGAGGAGAGCCCACAAAAAGGAAAGGGAAACAGTGAAAAATGGAGAAGGTAACCCGCCAAGATCTACGCAATCTTGTGCCTACGTATCTTTACTCGAACGAGAATAAAGAATCAGGGCAGTCGTAGTTCGACTTGAAGAAAAGATTCAATGAGGAACGCCCACTGACTCGGAGAAATGTTTATTGGTTGGGATGAGGATGACGACCTCGACAACAAAAGGTTGAGGAACACAACCCAATGAGGAATGCACACTGACTTGCTTGGAGATCACAGCTTCATCAACAGAAGGTTGAAGACTTCATGGGGGGCGCCCATGAACTTGAAGAAGATGCCCCTGACTGGGCTGGAGATCGTCTTGAGCTTGTCCTGCTCAACAAAAGGTTGAAAGTTTCGTGAGGAACGCTCACGGATTTTTTGAAGATAATGCCCCTGGCTGGGCTGAAGATCGTCTTGAAAATCTTGAAATTGATCCTGGATCTTACGCATGTATGAATGCTTGATTTTGTAATGTTGTGCAATGCAAATGCTGACGCACGGAGATGCAAGTGCTGGGGAAGTATGATTTGGTTTTTTGGGACGCATATGATGCAATGCGGATGATGCATATGATTGCAGATGGGTGGTTGGATATGTTTGGGGAGGTGCCAGCATGGTGGACTATCGGTAGTTGCCAATGAGGATTGGAATTTTGGGCGGTGGGAGGGATTTGATTTCCTCGACGCTAAGTTCGTTGAAGACGCCATGATTGAAGCAGATGAAGATGCTCTGGATGCCTCAAGTTTGGTCACTTGATGATAAGTCGTTTCTGAGAAGACCATGGCCTTGTGCTTGTTGGTCAGGATGAAGATTGTGCTTTTGCTCTGAACTTGATGATTGCTAATGTCTGGCAAGGTATGCTTGTCCAACTTGCCTTCTGCAACAAGGTTTGCCCCAGTCTGAACGTGGTAATGGTCTGCCCCTGATTAACTAGTTCTGAAGTGATTTGATCTTTGAAAGTTGAGGTTTGATATGCTTTGAGATGGCTTGCCCCTGATCGAGACGTTGAAAGATTTGCCCCATCCTGAGGGTTTTGAGGGAGTCTTGTTTCGGGTCGGCACCACTGAAAGTTCAAGTTCTTCTTCGATTGCCCCTTGTTGGAGTTGTCCTAAATGTCTAGCACTGATTTGCAGTTAAAATTGCGCATTCACAAATGGTAATCTTAATACAATGCTCATGCAAGTTTTGAAAAAGAGTCATTTATTGGAGTGTCGTGATAGTGATACGTGAAATTCTGGCACAGATATCAGATGTCCTATACGAATGTTGAGACACTGATATCCAACACAAGGAACAAGATGACAATTAGCAATAATAGTGCAGAAAGTAAATAACACAGCGATATGTTTACCCAGTTCGGTCTAACACACCTATTCTGGGGGCTACCAAGCCAGGGACGAAATCAATATACGATAGTATCAATTCACAGATCATACAAACACCGGATAATCTGCTCACTTAATCACTACCCTTCCTATGACTTCTACCTAAGACTCACCTAGGTATGAGGCCCTCCTTAAATCCCTCTACAATCACAGCCCGAGATTGGTACCTTTCCACACAAGAAACAAAAAACGAAAGACACACTTTCAAAACACATAATCCTCAATACTTCATAGCTTATGAGGATTGACACACAAGAAACTCAATGCTTAAAAGCTTATGAGTAACTTGACAGAACTTACAACACAAGAAATCAATCCTTATACTGTTATCAGAATGATACCAGTTAGGCTCACAAAAATACTCGAAAACCCTAAAAACACAAGTAAGTTCCACACCTAAAACTAGGTTAACATCACTCAATATATAGCAATTAATCTGGACTGAATTGGGCTTCAAAAACACAGCAAATAGACTGCTCACAAATCTGCAAAAATAGCTCCAACAAAATAGGTCTTCAATCCAAAGTTTCCTATTATGTCTCCATAATTAGAAACATCAGCAAATCCGAAAACCACCAAATAACCACGATCCAAAAATGCTTTGGATGCCACATAGGATAACCAAATATTCACAGAATATTCAGTAACAATTCATAGTAACAGAATCTGCATTAAAACTGAATCCACAACGATGTCCTATGAGCTGGTATGGGACATCTTCATCCGACATGTTGAAAGCAGCCACTTAGAACATTAAGATTCAACATCTTGCTGCTATAATAGTTTTAGCAAAATAAATGCCAACCACAAAAGCACAGAAATAACAATACGAATGGACCGTTAGCCCAAACGTGTGCTGATTTTGATGGTGTGAAAGATATAGCAAGGAGAATGGCACAAATGCTGAAGATTAGCAAATATGGGGAGTCAGTTTATGCAACCTTGCGATAGTATGCCTTCAGAATAAACCTCGCCTCAATTAGGTCTTTCGAGGGTTGTAACGTGGTCTGGTTCACAGTTTATGAAACGAAGGATATAAGGCTCAAAGTATAATTTGTACCCACCCCTTCTTCGAGATGAACTCCAGTCCTATGTCCAGTTAATTCTGCACATGTTTTTCTTTCAAAAGGGTTGACGGTGTAAGAGTGATGGCTCAAGGTTTGTTCGAACTGGCAGTCACCTTATTTTGTTTTTGATGACTATTAGTGACCCTTTGGTTTTGATATGGTGGTCATTGGATCTTATCTTGTTTTTGTTGAGGATTCGAGGGCCTCTTTTGATTTTGCTCTTGATCCCTATCTTTTGCATAGACTGGTTTTGGGTTTCGAGTCCATCAGGGTTGTCTTGATTTTTGCCTAAGTCTCTTTTGAGGTGTTCGACTTAGCAGGCTTTTGATTTTTTAATTTTTTGTTTTTGGTTTTTTTTATTAGAGGATTGTGACTGCCAAGTCATGGTTATTGATGAACAACCGTCATGTTTTTTTGGGATTTGCTTTGTGATCCAAGTGCGTAGTTGGATTAACTGAACACTACCCTGCCCCAGGTTGAGTGTAAGGGTTTGTAGATCCGAAGGAAACTGCTACTTCTAGGCTCGAAGTGGTTTACTAGGGATTAACTCCTTGTTTCTCCAGTGTTTGGGGGTTGAAACAATGCCTGTACATCATCGGCGAGATTTTATCCGAAAGCACACGGTTTGCAATTATGGGTATTTCGTTTTCATCATCCTCCCTCCAATCATTGCTAACAACAGTTTGATATAGAAAGTGAAAAAGAAATAAATGTGTCTGTGATTTGTAGTAAAAGGAAAACATGAGTGAATACGACATAACTGATTCAAAACATGCATAATCACTACATTAAGAAAACCAAATACAAATGACAATGTTTAAAGCATACAGTACTTAAACAAATAAAGACAAAATACAAGAATGCAAATGACAGGATGGCAACATGACTGCCTTCTTTGGGGAAACTTGAACTTGACTTGACTTGATTTGACTTGGCTTGCTGCTGGCACTAGCTTGGCGGTGACATAGGGTTTTTGATGACGTTTGGAGCCCTCCCATTGAACGTGAGAAACTTTGAGCCGATCATGTCTTGAACCTTGTGTTTGAAAGCTCTGCAGTCCTCGATCGTATGCCCTAGAGCACCCTTATGAAACTCACAATGAGCATTAGCATCATAATCTGGGGGAATGACAGTTGTAGGGGCCAAGTCTCTGGGAGTAACAGCCTTCTTTTCCATCAATTGAGCAAAGATCTGAGCATATGACGTTGGCAGACGATCAAAGTCTCTATCAGACCTCCTTGTCCTTTGCTGATTAGGCTGACGTTATTGAGCAACTCTCTGTTGTTGATATTGAGGAGGATACTGATACCCTTGCAGATTGTAGAATTGTTTCTGAGGTGCCTGTTATTGAGGCATTGGAGCTTGAACAACTTGAACAGTTGGTTGATAAGGCATCAGAGCATATTGCGCAGCAGCAACATACGGATACTGGAAGTATGGAATTTGATAAGGTATTGGAGGACGAGCTTGTTGAGCTTGCCCTTTTTGAGCATAGACATCATTTGTTTCGCCCTCTTTTTTCTTGTATCCATTGAAGGGCTTCTTGGCTACAGACTGACTGCTAGAACCTCCTTGGATCTTTCCACTTTTCAAACCTTCTTCAATTCTCTCACCGACAATTACCAAATCAGAGAATCTGACAGAAACATTACCAATCAACTTCTCATAGTATTGGCCTTGTAAAGTACCCATGAAGATGTCAATCAGTTCACGATCAACAAGAGATGGATACACTCTTGCAGCTAGCTCTCTCCAGCGTTGCGCGTACTCCTTAAAGGATTCGTTGTCCTTCTGAGCCATACTCTGAAGCTGAGTACGATTCAGAGCAAGGTCAGTGTTGTATTTGTATTGCTTGGCAAATACATCAACTAGCTCATCCCAAGTGCGCACATTGCTACGCTCCAGCTGCACATACCACTCAAGAGATGCCCCAGACAAGCTGTCTTGGAAGCAATGGATCATCAGCTTTCGTCTTTGGCATAGGCAACCATCTTGCGGCAGTACATCCTTAGATGCATGTGAGAACAACTGAGACCTTTGTACTTTGGGAATTCTTGCACTTTAAATTTGGGAGGAATAATAACATCTGGCACCAAGCACATTTCCAGAGCATTCAGAGAAGTTGAGTTGCGTCCCTCCATGACTCAGAGTTTTTCAGTTAAATCGCGACACATTTTGATGGCTTCAGAATCCTGAGCAGCAGTAGGATTGACAATTGGAATAGCAGTATGGTAGTTCTGTACCTCATCATACTGGTCTACTAGATTTTCTTCAGCATGAGGAATAGGAATCTGAGTGACAACAGGTTGGGCTTGCGGAATAGCACCAACAGCGACTCCAGATGTTGGAAGTAGTTGAGAAATGGCTCATTCAGCGGCAGGCGTAAAGTTCATTGGTATCCCGTAATTGATAGGGTTGGGAACAGGAACTGAGAGCCTTAAGGGTGACCCTTGCACAGGCACAGTGTTGTTGGCAGCAGCGGCTTCACGCAGTTCTTCTTCTCTTCTGGCCATCATGATGGCTTCAAGAATCTGATCGACCTTTCCCTTCATAGAGTCCAACTCCTCTCTGAAGGCAGCTTGCTCTTGCTGAATCTGCTCCATCGTTCTTCTAGTATTGGCTTGAGTTGCGTACTGGTGTCGAGGAATCAGCTTGATTTATTGGAGATGAAGGAAGGAGAAGCGAGTTTCTGACGTTGAAATGAAATGCAAGATGCATAACAGATGCAATGCAATGCAATGACATGTATGCAATGCAAGATGCAAGATCCAGGATCGCAGATCGCAGGTTCAAACAGTTCTAAGGTTGGCCGTTCACAGGTAGATGACCAAAGCCTCTAATCAAAGAAACCTTATAGGTAGGATCTATGAGGAAAGTTCTAGGTTCTTTACCCACAAACCCACTCACGGGATAGTTTCTATGTTGAAGGATAAGGTTCCCAGGATTACGGACACTAATCGCATCAACGTCACGCAACAGGCTAGCTGCATTACGACGAGAATGACGACAAGGTCTCCCCTGAGCGGGGTCTTCATGCTAGGCGCACAAGGAGCGAGTCTTTGGAGACTAACACTACATGACCACCAATATAGAACTTGGTTCTAAGAGTGGTTCATAGAGTCACAGACCCTTCATGAATCAAGTCGTTCAACAGGCTAGCTGCGTTACAACAGGATCTACAAAAAGGTCTACTCTAGGGGAGCTTTCATGCTAGGCACACAAGGAGCGAGTCATTGGGGACTAACACTACTCGACATCCAATTCTAAACTATGTGTTCTCTCTGCTTTTACCAAAGCTCGGGTGTAGATATTTTCTCATGATATCATCCCCAGATCCAACAGATAAGCATAATAATGAGCATATAAAAGCCATAAGAGAACAAATACGTAAACGAGAAGAAAAAAAGCAAACAAAGATAACGCTCCGCACAAATCGCACTAAGTTAGGCTTGACTCTCTCTTGCATAGAGGAAATATCCTCAGCAGAGTCGCCATCTGTCGCAACTCAAAAAAATCGCTTCATCGAAGACACGACCCTCGCGCGAAAGGCGCGAAAAACGGTTCGACAGAGTCGCCACCGAACTTTATTTATCCCAAAAGAGGGAAAGGAAAATATCGAGAAAACCTTTAAGGGAGGATAAGAACATGGTCGTGGCAACCACATTCTGGGTTCGGGAGTCGGTTACGTGAAGGGAAGGTACGCGCACCCCCTCACGTCCGTTGTACTCAACGGGAACCTCTTAGTTCAAATTGTGATGAACGTTATCTAAGCTTGTTTATTTTCTTCTCAACGATAAACGCGAAACGATAAGATAAAGGGAAAAGATACTAAGGGGAAATGGGGTGGTTTTAGGATAGGGTGCTCGGCAAGATCATCGCGACCTCGGGCCTACGTATGCTCATTCGGACGAGAATGAGGAATCAGAGCAATCGTAGTTCGACTACGGGAAGGGATAGAGGGAAAACGGAAGACGGAGGGAAGGTAGCTCGCCAAGATCATCGCAATATTGTGCCTACGTATCTTTACTCGGACGAGAAGAAAGAATCAGAGCGGTCGTAGTTCGTGGTACGCCCACGAAAAGAGAGGGGGGTTAGGGTTTGAATTTTAGGAGACGAAAGATTGAATGACATACAACCCAAGGGGCGTGCCTCGAGAGCATTCACTCAAGAATCCAAGGAATGCGAGATTCCAAGAACTCAGTTCTTTCGTGAGTTGATTGCGAAAATGTTTAATAATGATTAAGTGTTTTAAGATGAAAGGGTGAATGAATAACAACCCAAGGGCGCACCTCGAGAGCCATTCATTCGAAGACCCAAGGAATGCTAGACTCCAAGAATCTCCTCCTTTCGTAAGTTGATTAAGAAAGCGTTTGAAAAAAAGATTGGGTCGAATTGGTTGAGAAAAGAGGTGAGGATCGATACTAGTCCCTAGGGGTGCTCCTAGTAACGAAACCACGAGATGTGCGAGTGTGCGTTTGATGTCGAGGCAAAAGGCACTCGACTTACGAGAATGTTTTAAAGAGTGGCTCGACGACGAGTCGAGAATTGGTTTGGAAATGGTTTGATTTTTTAAATGTTTTAGGGAGAATGACGATTATTCGATAAACGAGACGTCGGCCTCGCAACCAATTAATCGGGGCATTATTGGGATGCTAGATCCCAACGACACCTTTTTCATTCGATTAATTTACGAAATATTGTTTGATGAACAACGAAAGTACCACATGGAATGCTAGACTCCAATGGCATTCCTTTGTCCAAATAGTTAAGACGAGTGTTTTAGGAGCGAAAGGTCGAATGATCACCACCTAAGGCGTGCGCCTCAATAGCGGTCACTCAAGAACCCAAGAAGTGCTAGACCTCAAGAATTTAATTCTTTCGCAATTTAATTAAGAAAAAATATTGATTAGGTGTGTTAAGTATTTTAATCGAAAATTAAGTGTTTAAGCGTTTCGATAATTATTAGTGTGTTTGATTAAAATATGAAAAAATGAAATGGTTAGATAAACATGATATGAATTTGATATGGACAATATGATAAGAATATGAACAATAATAATCAAGATAATATTGACATAAAATGAACAAGATATAATATGGACATGAAAATAAAGTTGGTCTCGTCTTAATCGAATTTAATCGAGAAATCGATAATCAACGATTTTTGACTTTCATGGACCAAAAATGAAAAGACATAAGATAAAGAAAAAAACAAAATCTAAATAGAAATAAAATCGGTCTCGTCTTAATCAAGATTTAATCGAGAAATCGATAATCTTTAATACTTGACTTTCATTGACCAACTAAAAGAATATACGAAAATGGAAATTAAATGGAGATAGAAATTAAATCGAAAATATAGAAAGGTCTCATCTTTACTAAGATTTTAAATCGAAAAATCGATAATCTTTAGTATTTGATTTTCATTGACCCAAAAATGAATAAAATAATGAAAAATAATAGAAATGAAATAAAATCGGAAAATGATAAGAAAAAGAATAAAGGTCTCACCTTTATCAAGATTTAAAATCGAAAATCGATAAATCCTTGATATTTGGTTTTCATTGACCCAAAAGTGAATAAAAATAATGAAAAATAATAGAAATGAAATAAATCGGAAAATGATAAGAAAAAGAATAAAGGTCTCTCACCTTTATCAAGATTTAAAATCGAAAATCAATAAATCCTTGATATTTGGTTTTCATTGACCCAAAAGTGAATAAAATAATGACAAAATAATAAATCGAAATAAAATAAATAGGTGGTAGGCCTCATATAAATCAAGATTTGGTACCGATTTAAAAAAAAATCACCCAATATCAAGATGTTTTTGACATCATTGGCCCAAAGAAGAATGAAATAGAAATGAAAATAGATTAGAACTCAATGAAATCAAAAGGAGTCCATATTAACAAAAAAAGTGTTTAAAATTAGAAAGAAAAAAAAGACCGAAAAGAAAATTAAATAGGAGATTTAAAGAAAATTGAAATAGAAAAAATAGAATGGAAAGGGGTGTAGACTGAATACGAAGGGTGTGATATGTGAATCCTCATGGGCCTCACGGCCCATTCATCACCAAGCCAAAAAACTTAAACATAAAAAAAGCATTTTGAACTGAACATCATATTATTTCAATTTTTTAAAAACACAAAATGAAAACAAGGCACGGTGGAAAAAAGAAATAAAACGACAGAACTTCTCATCCCCTTATCGCTTCACTATCGTTTCCAAAAGGTAAGAAAAGGGTGGAAATCAATGTAAACCAGGAAACAACGGCAGCCCGATGCATCGCATCCCAACCTTCTCCGATTGATTTTCGTTCGTCTTCGATTCAAGTTTCAGGTTCGTTTGGGTTTCGATTCAACTCGTTTCCTTCTCTTCTGTTTCGATTTCTTCTTCTTTTTGATCTGTTCTGATTTTAATACGGAAATGAAGATTTGGTTCCGCGATTCAGTCTCCGTCTCGTTCAACCGCGCGGTGGTCCTTGGTCTATCCTCAAATATCCGCTCGCTGAGACGAAAGTGGGTGTGTGGTTCGTTGAAAGATACTCACGGCGGAGGTGGGAGAAAAAGAAGGTTGTAGATAGTTGGATGTTGGTGGTGATGTTGCGATACGGTTATTACGATGACAACAGTGGCGACGAGAAGGTGCGGTTTGTTCGAAATGTTTGAGGTTATGAAGGTTTGGAACAGGGTTTGGGTTCAAAGGGGATTTGTGATGAACAAGGGTGGACGGGTTCTGTTGAGTGAAGGAAGAAGGGTTTCGAAGGTTTTTTTTCCAGGTTTTTATTGAAGCGATGAGGCTTGTGGGAAACGACTCCAAGAAAAAAGACAGTCTCCAAAACAAAGTCCCTTCTGGTTTTGTGGTTTTGGAATTTGAAGTGGTTGTTCACGATTTGTGGTTTAGGTTTAGAGTTCTGAAGAGTTGGAGATTCGTGATGGGTTTGTGAAAGCTGGAGAGAGGTTTTGGTTGTGTTCACTGGTTCGTTGAAAAAGGTTAATGAGGGAATGGTTTTTGTGAGTTTTGATGTTGATCCCCCCCCTTGAGGTGAGCCCCTTGCTGTCCTTTTATGTCCGTCGATTTTCTCCCTCCTTCTCAATTCAAATCTTTCTCTCTAAGCTTGTATTTTTGTCTTGTTTGTATTGTGAAACAGAGTGTTGTTGTTTTCAAACACAGGCTGGTACGATTTGTGCAGCTGTTATTGTTGGTTGACTGAGTTGTGCTGGTCTTGTGTAGTTGCTTTCGGGGAAGGTTTTGGTGTCGTGGTATGGTTGTGGTTGTACGGTTGTTGTACAAGGTTTTGTGGTCGGCTGATACGTGAATTTGTGGAAAGATTGGCAAGTTGTTTTGGCATCTCCTAGAATTTGATGTTTTTTTTAATTGTTTTTGTAAAGGTGTAATGGGCTTGTAAAAATGGACTCTGAATATTGTAGTATGGATATCAAATGTAATGGATTCTGGAAAATGATTTGTGACAATGGTTAAAAAAAGAAAATGGTTTTTTTAATATGAATAATGGTTTATGGATTTAATAAAAAACAAAAAGGGATAAAAAATGGATAATTGGAAGTGATCTGGATGTGGTTATTTGGAAATTGAATTTAATTATGAATATGATTATTTGGACATGAAGAATGGATATTGGGTAATGGTTATGAAACGGATATGGAATGGAAATTGAAAATAGATGGAAAATGGATAATTGTTTCACACAAATGGATATGGATTGAATGGACTTTTTTTTTTTGAAAATTGGTTTTGGATATGAAATAAATATGGGAAATTTAAATGAATATGGAAATGGTTATTTAATTGGATTAAGGATAAAAATGGTTAAATATATATGGATAAAATTAAAAGAGGGATGAAGTTGAAGACAACATATTTTTTTGGATTTTTTCTGAATATGGTTAGTGGGCGGATGTTCAAATGAAAAGTATATACAGGTAGGACAAATTTGGGGTATGACAGTAACACAATTGAAATTCAATAAACGTGTTGATTTCTTTGGTTACTTGTTTCATCTAATTTTCATTTTGTATACTGATTGCGTGTTGTGTATATTTCATCCAAAAACATATATTTTGTACGCACGTTTTTCCACCGCACAAAAACTTGTATTCTCATCCAAAGGCATATATTTTGTACGCACATCCAAAAGGAGGTTTATTCAACCCCCTTTTATACCATTGTATTCTCATTCTCCTGCCCAACAAAAACTTACTAAAAATAATGAAATTTGTATTGTCGTTGTGTTTTTTTACGGGAATGCAAAAAAAATTGAAAAGAAAGAAATATTCAATCATCTATGTTGTGATGAAATTAGTCAACATTACACGACATGGACATGACATGGTAAAGTGAAAAAACCCAACTACATCACATATAGATGAAGTCAATGTAGATATGGATGGTCGACTAGAAGATATAATATATGATATTGGAGAAGATTATTTTAGGATAGCCCATGTGTATGATATTTTATGTAGTGACAAGGAAGGGTCTTTATATCCAGGTATTCGAATTGGCTAGATAAAATCTCCAATATTTGCACACTGTGCATAGAAATTCTCATCACAGTCATCCCACACCAGGAGTAATGTTGTTGTACATCCCTGCATAAAGTTTGTTATCATAATATACCAACCATAAATCCAAAAGTTTAGAATAGAAAATAAGACAAAAAAATTCATGCAAATATAAGGATAGATTAAACAAGACCAAAGTAGAAAAAACATTGATTTTGAATGGAAAACAACATTCGTTGAATGGAAAAAAACATTGATTTTGGTGCACTACTTGTTGCTTCCCATAATTGCATTCACATTGTCACAAACATGTCCTACTATTATTCAACTATTATAGTACAATATAAAAACATTACTTACTAAAAAACACAAGAGAAAAAGAAAAAAAATTATGTTTTCTGTTACCAAAATGTCTTTGCTATATGTTGGAAAGTTAAAAACTCGGTATTGTTGTTTTTATCATCTCCAAATCGTTGGAAAGTTAGAACCAAATTATGTGCTTCTTTCTAACATGCATACATGCATGTTGTTGATGTGAAATGGGAAGATGTCGCAGAGGCTAAGTTGGAAATGAGAAAAGCAGCAGTGAAGAAAAAAGCTGGGTGTAATTGGGTCAAAATGGGGTCAATTGTTTTATACTATCAAGGACTACACTTTCCCACCTCCACTATATTATCTTGTTTGTGTTTTGGATTGGTAAAAGATAACTTCTAGTCCCACATCGTTTTCTCTATAGAAATACTTAGTGTTTATATATGTTAAATAAACAATACAAATTACAAGGTAAGTGTATATGGGCTGGAATAAATTACAAAGACTTAGGCCTTAAGCCTATTAAAATAATTTTAAAACTTGTATATATTAAATAATTTCAAAACCAAAAATTAAATTTATCTAAGAATATTTAATTTCTAAATTAATTAAAATAACATTATTAATTTATTATATAAAAAAATTAATAATATATTATCTAGTCATTAATGTCATATCATACAAAATATATAAGTTTTTCTAATCATCACTGTCACGTCATAGTGTAAAGTTCAGGGACCAAAAAACTGATTTTTAAAATAGGGGAACTAAAAATTAAAAAATATTAAAATAGAATGATCAAAAGTGCATTTAAACCTTTAATGTTTAATCTTTGATTCCTTTTCATTCACCTTAAAGCCGGACTACTCCAAATAAATTTGTAATTATTACAATCATGTTTTTCTTTTTTTTTTCTATCCATCATATGATGGATTAAACAAAATAAAATTACTAATTATGAACTAATTTTATATGAGATTAAAGGTAATGGACTGTCAGTGTAAACTAGTTTTACACCATCATTCAATAGAATTATAACATTATGTTTTGTCATATCAGTATTATTTACACTGTCAGTGCATATTCTTTTTTCTCATTTTATATAAACAATAAATTCATCATTCTTAGTTTAAATTTTATTATAAAAAATGAATATTTTAATTTTGTCAGTTTAATTTTAAAGTAGAGTCTATAAATATAATAATTATTCTCTCTCTCATATTGGTTGGGCCTTTGGCCCTCTTTTTGTACCAAAAAAAAATGGTTTATTTAAATTAGAATTTAATTGTAATTAAATACTTATATAATTGATTTTAATAACAAAATAATTATTTATCAAAATATATTAATATTTTAAAAATAATTATTTTGAGACAATAAAATTGCAGTAGATACTTTTTATGAAACGGAGTAACAAATATTGAGATCCTTGTTATTACCAGAAGATAACAGTAGCACATAGAGCTTGTGTTTCCGTGTCTTCTCGTCGGAGGCAATGGAAGACACCGGAAGCTCTCGGAACTCCGACAATCCATCGCGCAAGGTCGTTGACATAGCTGCCGGTGAATCACACACTCTCCTTCTTACTGGTAAGCCCCTTCAATATACCCCCACCCCAAAAGAAAAAGTAGAAATTGAATTCTCGCACTGTGTAATTGAAAAGTATCTGTTTCTGTTGTGATTGATTGAGGGTTCAATTTTGTGATGTTTTTGTAGGGGATGGCAGTGTGTACTCTTGGGGTAGAGGAATGTTTGGACGGCTTGGACTTGGTTCTGTAAAAGATGAATTTTTTCCAGTGAAAGTAAACTTTGAAAACCCTAGTGGAAGTAGTGAATGTGTCAAAATAGTGGGAATTGCTGCCGGTGCTTATCATAGTCTTGCTCTTGCAGGTTCTGTAATTCACTTCATACATTTCAATTTGCCTTTTCTCCCATTTATACTGTTCTGTTTTTTAGCATTTATGATAGAACATTATGCCGTTGTTTAATCCATGTAGTTGACCATACTTAGTGGGATAAGACTTTGTTGTTGTTGTTGTTGCTGTTGTTGTATTGACGGACTCCAGCATGTTATCGGCTAATTTGGTTACATTGTAAAATCTAACCGACATGCATGTAATGTAATGATACTTTTGGAGCAGTAATGGTGGTGAAAATAAGCAAAAGGGGATGATAATGTTATGAAACTGTTAAACAAATTTCTACAATTTTTCAATTACTCCACAAGTGCATTGAAGTGAATGAACATTTATGTTCGGTTTTTTACTAATGATTCTTTTTGGTCTCGGAGCAAGACTTTGATAACCAGGGAGAGGGATTTGATTATCATTTTCCCTTGATGGGAACCAAGCCAAAGTGGTGTAGTTATTGATAATTTTATTTATTAACCTCATTATGATCAACATACTGGTTTGGTTTGGTTTGTTTATCAGGTAACCCCATCTAATACTTCTATCTATTTTTGTATTAACAGAAGATGGATCTGTTTGGTGCTGGGGTTACAACATCTGTATCCTTAATATACAAGCAGTCCCTTGATTGAGTGCAATTACAGATTGTTTTCACTTCTATAAATTTATCAATTTTATATTATTATACACTAATACCTGCATCCTTGACTACTTTATGGATGGTCAACTTGGTATCATTGGAGAGGACTTGCATGATTCCCTGGCTCCTTGCTTACTTAGCAGGTTTCTTGAGTTGCAACCGCCTGATTCTTCAACCGGTCTATCTGAAGCAGAAGACAGAGCATCACTAAAGGTATAAATAACATGCATTGCACTCGTTTGATTCTAAAACACAAGCCAAGGTCACAGCGTCATTAAGGCATTTTCTTCTGTTCAACTTTCTCAGATGTGTACTGTCAAAGCAGGAGGAATGATGTCTCTGGCTATTGATAATTGCGGGACCCTGTGGATATGGGGAAACATCCCAGGAGAAAACAAAGAAGGTGGGTTATCTCTTGTAAGCAGTTTCATTCCAAGACCAGTCTGGGATTTTCATGGTCGAGTTGTTGTCAAGGTTTCATGTGGAAACGAGCATGTTGTAGCGCTGGTTAGTGCTACAGAGTCACACAAGGATGAAGATCTACTTTGCTACTCTTGGGGTTATAACAGTCATGGCCAATTAGGTTTGGGGGATAGGCAGAGCAGACTGCGTCCCGAAGTTGTAAAAATATTCGACGAGGACTCTCCTTTGACAATTTACGAGGTAGCATGTGGTGCCTTTCACACGGCTTTGCTAACTCACAAAAAGGAACGAGGTGACACATTAGAAAGTATGTGCTGGACCTTTGGCCTTGGCGAAAATGGCCAACTTGGGCATGGAACAACGCAAAGTGCTTTACTTCCTACACCCGTTAAAGTGTTGCCCCAAAATGCATACTTTATTTCTGTTGACTGTGGCTTGTTTCATACAAGTGTTGTTTCCTTAACCGGTGGTGTATGGTCCTGGGGAATGGAGAAGGGTCTTGGCTTATGTCCTGACGCCAGTCGTGGTGAAAGAGTTTCTGGTGATGCCCTCTCCCCCCTTCTCATCTCATGCGAGCCGCATCAACCTATTTTTCCAGATCCAGTTAAAGTTGTGTGTGGAGCTGCACACACTGTTGTTATCGTGCAGAAGGGATATAAGGTGTGGTCTTGGGGCAGAGGAAGGAGTGGTGTTCTTGGGAATGGTAAGGAAATTGATAGTTACACTCCCACCATTGTTTTATGGCCTCCAATGACCGATGATTTCAAAGAAGAGGGTTCAAAGAGCTCGGATGAGCAAGATAAGGCCACAGAAAAGAAACTCGAAGTAATAACAGAAACAGACGAGAAATTATCATCGGCGTTGAACGAGGTGAAGCTGCTTCAAACAAAGCTATCTACAATGGAAAAATATGCCAGTATACTTCACGGTTCCATTTTCGGAAAACCTTTTGACGAACACGATATTCCTGTTTCGATGCGGACGTCAGGTTCAATGGATATTGCAAAAGAATGGGATGACATGTTAGAGGCAGCAGATGATAGGAAGCTAGTTAGGATGGAAATGTTTTACCGCGACATGGTAGTCGGCGTGAAAGATAAATTAATGAAGAGAAAGATCAAAGAAATTATAAAGGAGTGTCTCCAATCTTCAGAGGTAAGTAATAATTAGTATCTATAGAAACAAAAAATCTCATTCTGAACATAAGAATTCTCATACACAGCAGCAAATTTATTTTATCACTTGATCAATCTTTCTTTGAGTAATATGTACTCCCTCCGTCTCAAAATAAAAGTCTTTTAAGGGTGTTGCACATAAATTAAGAAAAATAATGATTGAAAAATTAAATGTAACAATTTTACAAAACTGTCTTTAGTTACTATTGGTTGTCATAAAAGTGTAATGTGATATGATATCTTGAAAGTTTGTAGATAATATTTATTAGGGGTAAAGTTGGTAAGAATGAATTATTATTGTCTTGAAAACATAAAAAGACTTTTATTTTGGGACAAATTTTTTGTGCTAGAAAGACTCTTATTTTGGGACAGAGAGAATATTACACAATTGTGACTTTGATAATAATAGTTCAGAATTTAAATACTCATTTTTTTTTTAATTTAAAAGCTTTTTAATTTCAACATAGAATCATTATTATAAACAAATTCCCTTGTGTGGAAAGAATATGAGCAAATTTTTTATCAAGAGTTACTTAGGTTTCATAAATCTAGACCAAAGTGGTGTGTTTGTCTCAAGGGTAAAAGAATACACATTTACTTTTTTTTTTTCCCCTCATTTGTCATCTTCGCCGGTAGGCTTGTTATTGCCTTTTTTTTTCCTGCTAATAAAAAATTAGAGAATTTCTTTTTCATGGTTCTCTCAAACCTTTGGCGAAGAGTAAAAAATGCCCCTTATTTTTTGAGATGCATCTCCAAACGTACTGTTATCACACAAAATAAGTGCAAATGATTGGTCTTCTCTCACTTTGCCAAAATTTAATTCGGAGATGCATCTCCGTACATGTTTTAGGGTTTGTCCGCAGATGCATCTCCAGATTAACCTTTATTTTCAAATTCAAATGTTTTTTTGGAGATGCATTTCCGAACGTGTTTAATTTATATATAACGCTCGCGGACATACCGTCTCCTCCATTTTCTAAAACTTTTACAAACCCATTCGTGTCTGCTCCTAACACTATCGTCTGCAGACATCTTAATGACATACTGACGGATTACGAGAGTCATCTGGTACAAAAGGAGTATCGAAGTATGTCAGCTCAAACTAGTGGTCTTATGTGAATGCCTACATGACTTAGTTCTATAGGGTGTCACACCCTGTCGTGACCACCAAACTCTCTTGGACGTCCACCTAGGCCTGCCCATGAGGAGATCCTGGAGAATGAGCAGGACAGGGATGGCCATGTCATTGATGTGTTGTCGATTTGTCAAAATATTATGTGGATTACGTACGATGGTATAAAGTATGGGCTATTTGAGAGAGGTGGTGATGGTGTGGTTGCCCTAACACATTGCATTCTTAATAAGACTCGTAATGTCTTAGGTTATTGGCGGTAGAGGAGTCAGGGGGTTATGATTAGGCGGGTTATGATTAAGCATAAGCAGTAGGTTATGCTTTTATTTTATTTGCATTTTGGGAATTTTTGTATTATTTTTCATTATTTGAGAACAATATTTGTGATATTCTGTTTTTTTTAATTAATGCATTACCTTGTTATATGATGTTCGTGTTTATTAATGTTTGAATCAAATTATGGCATTGTTAGTCAAATTAAAATGACTTTGGATTAAAAAAAAGATACAAATTTAGGACCATGTTTCTGTCGAAGGTGCATGAAGGTAAGTTTTTGGAGACGTATCTCCGAATTCACTTCAGAAATATTCGCAGGTGCACCTCTGAATCAATTTTCGGCAAAAAATGGGGTGTGGCTACTTGATTAACGAAGGATGCGTGATTTCAGATCTGTCTGAAGATACATCTCCGAAAATATCTGAAGACAATTTTAGATTTTCAGAGGTGTGAGCCACACCTAAATGATGGGAAAAGAAATTCTCAAAAACTAAAAGAAGATTGTGTTATGAATAAAAATAAATGTGGATGTCCATTCTTATTCTTCTTTTCATCTTCATATTCCCTATTAATAGCTGTGCCTTTCCATCTCCGTTAGGCCCTATAAATAAGGTCCATATTACAACATAAAATGTACTTTTGGCAGAAGATAATATAAGATTTTTTTTTTTTCTCTTCCTCTCTTTGATCTCTATATTGTTTTGTTTAGTTTCATAACACGTTATCAACACGAAACTCTACCATATGAATGTTAACTATAATTGTCTAAGAAGTGATACAAATAGTTTGATAATGAAGGTCTAACGATATGAAGCTTCAAGATTTAGAAGGTAATATTATTATTTTTTGTTTCGTAATATATATTTCTAATTCTACCTATTATGTATTGATATATTGATTAGAAGAAAAAATCAACAATGATTTTCATGAATCCCAGAAGGATTTGATGAATAATGTTAAAATATCTCTGAAATTCTATAAAATAATGTGTTTGTTATATAGTTCTTGAAGAACTTAACAAATATCCTTGAAGGATAGAAAACTAATAATTTATTATATAGTTCCTGAAGAATTTATCAAGCATTCCTAAAGGATAGAAAAATAATAATTTATTATATAGTTCCTGAAGAATTTATCAAGCATCCTTGAAGGATAGCAAAATAATAATTTATTATAATTTTTGAAGAATTAATCAAGATCCATGAATGATTGAAAAATAACAATGTATATAGTTCTTGAAGAACTTATAATGCATCCCCGGAGGATTGCACGAAAATTGTTTATCTTTATCATTGTTTGAAGATCTATGATCTATCTCTCGAAAAAATTATATATTTATAAAGGATCCCTAGAGGATTGTTCAAAGAATGAATTACTTTTATTCATTCATGAAAGAATGGTTATCCCTTGATGATTAATAAGAAAATGATTATTCTGTCTCCATTGATCAGAAAAGTATCAATGACAATTTTCATGGATCTTAGAAAAATTGACAATCACAAAAGGATTGCATGAATAATATTAATAAATGTAAATTTATTAAGATTGAAAAATATATATTATATACAAATTATTTTATATTTACTAGAGATTGAAACAAATAGAAGAATAGAATCATATGTATTATGGTAAACCAGATGTTTACAAATCACACTTAAGTGTGTTGTTGGCAAAATCGGTTGGGTCATCTCAGATGTATTATAATGTGTGAACTAGTTTTGAAGAACCAGAAGTTTCTTCAATCCAATAAAATTTGTGTGTTCCTAAAGGAAAATTTGAGAAATTGAGTTTTTATGACATTAATTGTTGCATCGACTAAAAGATCGTGCATATGTCTATTCACAACCAGAAGTGTGTGAAATTATTTTCTCAACTAATTAGGCTAAGATCTTGTTTTCTGAATTTTTCAGAAATTCTTTGATAAGTATCACATATATTACTAAAATTAATATTGAACATCTTGAAGGACATGCTCATAAAAAATGAACTTGAAGATCCATTCTTTAGACGTCTAAAGTTAGTTATATAGTTGATACTTGTGAGATCATCAATTCTAAATTAGATATTTGAAACACACAAAGTATGGTATTAAGATATTTATTCGCATTAAGCCAACAAGTTAGTGCATGATAATTCTCCCGTTAACTTACAAATTATTTTTGGTTCATAATCTAATACTTCTCATCTAAGTAAACTTTTGGATGTGTTGTAACTATTCAATTGCTCCAATATATTACGCTAATATGAGTTTTGAAAGAATTTTGAGAAAATATATTTTATATGAATTCCGTACTTGAGGATATACCTTGATCCAATAAGTGAATACTTATTTGAAACCCAGTAGGCTGATTATCAATTGATAAATTAATTTTATCAATATTAGGGGGAGAGAATAAGCAGCTGAAAGTGTGAACCAGAAGTTCAAATTAACAATTTGAAATAAAATATTATAATATCATTTTGATCCTCAAAGTTCAAAACACAATTCATTTGCAAAGTTTATGAAATAAATTGTTAGCTGCTAATATTCCACTCAAAGTGGATTCTCATATTGGACAATATAATATTGCAAATGAGTTATAGCTGCGCCTGAAGCGTGGTAGAAAAGTCGGTTCCGATGTTAAAAGTCCTCTACCAAGAAAAGAAACTAAAGTTAAAAAAATGACCCAAGTGAGGATATGAAAACTCTAAGAGCACTTTGACATAATTTAATTTTGAGTTCCAGAAGAACTAACCAGGTACCTGAAATTTATGAAAATTAAGAGATCTCGATAAATTATGGCATGAATGGAATATGATGGAACCAAAATAATGTCAATATTGACAATCTCTTTGTGTATAAAATAACGCTAAAGATGATAAATAATAACGAGGATCATAATTCAAAGTCTATCAAAGATTGTAGACAAAGTGAGAATTGGCCAATATGAACATATTCAATTGAAGAAAAATTAAACTCACTTTACAAGTGACTCGATTTTGGACCTGTAGTTCGAACACCTCAAGATGTAAAATCAATTGAATATAAATGAGTTTTTGTGAAAAGCAAAATAAGAATGGTATAAAGCTTGATTTGTTGCTCAAGAATTTTCACAAAGACCTAAAATTTATCTTGATGAAACATATCCACCTGCAGCGGATGCAATTCAATTCTTGATAATTAATTAAGTTTGTAGCACATTAAGGGCTTAATTTTCACAAGATAGATGTTGTAACAACTTATCTGCATGGTTCACTTGATAGTGAAATTTACATGAAACTCCCTGAAGGGTTCAATATACCAGATGCACACCACTCCGAATCTCGAGAAAGCTACTCCATAAGATTGAACAATTCCCTCTATGGGATGAAACAATCTGGACGAATGTGGTATAATTGTCTCAGTGAATATTGCTTAGAGAGAGATATACAAACAACTTCATTTGTCCTTGTATTTTTATAAGAAGATCAGGAAAGGAATTTGCAAGAATAGTTGTCTATGTGGATGACATAAGTATTATTGGAACTCTTGAAGAGCTTCCAAAAGCTATGAATTGTTTAAAGAAAGAGTTTGAGATGAAGGACTTAGGAAAGAAAAAATTATGTCTAGGTTTGCAAATTGAACATTTGGACAAGGGAATATTTGTACATCAAGAAGGCTATATAGAAAAGGTGTTAAAACGCTTGTATATGGACAAATGTCACCCGTTGTCTACTCCAATGGTTGTTAGATCATTAGATGTGGAGAAAGATCCTTTCAGACCTCGAGAAAAGGATGAAGAATTGCTTGGTCCTGAAGTACCATATCTCAGTGCAATTGGAGCACTAATGTACCTTGCTAATTATACACGCCCTGATATATCATTTGCTGTCAATCTATTAGCAAGATATAGTTCTTCACCTACACGAAGACATTGGAACGGAGTCAAACATATACTCCGTTACCTTAGAGGTACAATAGACATGGGTTTGTTTTATAGCAAAGTATCCAGATTTGAATTAACCGGTTATGCAGATGCAGGTTACTTGTCAGATCCTCATAATGGTATATCACAAACAGGTTATTTGTTTACATGTGGGGATACAGCTATTTCATGGAGATCAGTCAAACAAACCATAGCAGCAACATCATCTAATCATGCAGAACTTTTAGCATTACATGAGGCAAGTCGAGAATGCGTTTGGTTGAGATCCTTAATTCAGCACATCCAAAATACTTGTGGTTTATCTCCTGAGACGTTAAATACAACGACCATATATGAAGATAATACTGCATGCATCGCACAATTGAAAGATGGTTACATTAAAGGAGACCGGACAAAACACATTTCTCCAAAGTTCTTTTTTACTCATGATCTTCAAAAGAGTGGTGATATAAGCATCCAACAAATATGTTCATGTGATAATCTTGCAGACCTTTTCACAAAGTCACTCCCAAGTAGAATTTTTAATCAACTAGTACAAAAGATTGGTCTTCATCGAAGAAATGATTGTTCAGGTGAAAGGGAGAAATGAAAGGATATTGTACTCTTTTTCCTTCACTAGATTTTTTCCCACTGGGTTTTTTCTAGTAAGGTTTTAACGAGGCATATCCTCAATGGACATCCAAGGGGGAGTGTTATGAATAAAAATAAATGTGGATGTCCATTCTTATTCTTCTTTTCATCTTCATATTCCCTATTAATAGCTGTGACTTTCCATCTCCCTTAGGCCCTATAAATAAGGTCCATATTGCAACATAAAATGTATTTTTGGCAGAAGATAATATAAGATTACTTTTTCTCTTCTCTTCCTCTCTTTGATCTCTATATTGTTTTGTTTAGTTTCATAACAGATTGAATGTAATATTGAATATAGATTCATTGTTTGTACTAGTATTTTATGAGTGTTAATATATACATTTTTAAAGGGATTATTTTATGCACAACATCGAGGAATAAGGGGGAACACACTAAAAATTTGATTTTGTCATTTTTATATATCAGAAATGTATCTCCGGACACAAATATATCTAATACTCACAAAAAAGATGTTATAAGTGAGAATTTTGTCATTTTCATATATCAGAAATGTATCTCTGGACATAAATATATCTAATACACACAAAAAAGTGTTATAAGTGAGACACATTCTGTATATGCCAAAAACAAATAAAAAGATGTATGTTTGAAATAATTTGAATGTCCGTCTGGAGATATATTTTAATAATTTATGAGATATATCTTAATAATTTATGAGTATTTGTGACTTCTTTTTATGGTAAACTATAAAGTAATTAGATATAAATAATTTTTAAAATAAAGTAATCTTTTTTTCAATTGTCTCTAAATAAAGTGTGGGTGAAAACATCTCTAACGAGGACACTGTTTGGTTTGATTATGTGGTGAAAAAAATTAAGTAAATTGATTATGTAAAATTAATTTTGATTAAAAATGAATTGTTGTAAAATAATTTATATTTGAATATATTTGTAAAAAATTGGTGGAAAAATAAATTTTAGCTTAAAAATCACTTTTAAATATAAAACTTTTAAATTTTATTTTTAAATTTAAATCAATTCAGAAGACAGAATTAATTTTATTTGAGAGGATTCAAAGATGTTAAAATCAATATTACATATTGGAAGTTGATTATCGACTGAAACGTGAAATCAGATATATGTTTAACTAGTATGATACTCGTGCATTTGCACGGGTACACGTCTGTGACGCGCATTTATTCTCAGAATGTATTTGTTCTCATAATGTATTTTTTCAGAATGTATTTGTTTACATTTAAAATAAAAAAAAACAAAATATAATTAATAAAAATTAGTAAATTTCGGATTTACTAAATATTAGTATGATACCCGTGCGTTCGCACGGTTACCTGTCGGTGACGCGCATTTGTTTTCATTTAAAATTTGGAAAAAAAATAGAATTAATAAAAAACAGTAAATATAAAAAAATATAATTCATATTTTTAAAAAATAGAATCAATACTCGCAGACATCAGTTGGTATCTTTTATAAAAATATTTACGTAATGATTTAGTTTTATAAATATCAAATAATATTATAGTATTTGTAAATATTATTTTAATTGTATAAATAAATATTATTAACATAAATAAATATATTTTATGTAAGTATTATTACAAATATCTATTTCGTGAGATATCCATACCACTACACGTGTGATCCCCCTATTATGGTGTGTTAAGCGCATTTGATTTATTTTTAAAATATGATTAATAAAAATTAATAAATATAAAAAATATCATTTATATTTAAAAAAAAAAAGAATCAATACCTGCGGTCATCGTTTGATATTTTTATAAAAATATTTATGCAATGATTTAGTTTTATAAATATCATATAATATTATAGTATTTGTAAATATTTTTTAATTTAATAAATAAATATTATCAACATAAATAAATACCTGTGTTCGCCCGGGTACTGGTGTGACAAGCACGTTTTTGTTTGTAAAATATAATAAAACTATAAATAAGAAAAACAAAATTATTTTACCAAAATAGTTAATTATTTTTAAAAGAAAGACATATTTTTAAAATAACAACAAAATTGTTTTACCAAAATATTTTTACATCAATAATATATATTTCAAATTTTCATAAATTATGTTTAAAAAAATTGTATCTCAAATTAAAAATAATTTCAAATATATTCGATCATTTAGTTTTATAAATATCAAACTAATAATATAGTATTTGAAAATATTATTTTAATTGTATAAATAAATATTAGTAACAGAAATAAATAAAATATTCAAATCAATAGTAAAATTGTTCCCATTATTATTTAATATTTAAATAATTAACTTAATATCAGTATGATACGCATGTACGATATCAGTATCCGTGTGTTTGTCCGCGTACTTGTGTGGTTCGTACACTTTTGTTTTTAAAATGTAATAAAAAATATAAATAAGAAAAACAAAATTGTTTTACCAAAATAGTTTATAATAAATAAAAATTTGAGTAATTATTGTTGTACCATATCAGCACCCGTGTGTTTGTCTGTGTACTGGTGTGGCACACACGCTTTGGTAATAATAGTAAGAATGATTTGATACATGATAACAAAATAAAATTATAAAGTAATAAATTTTGTAAATAAAAATAGAACTCTTTTAAAATTTATATTTTTCAATACACATCAAATGTAAAATCAAATTCAAACAAAACAAAATACAAAATAGACTTACAAATGGAAAATAATATTTATTCTATTATTATCTAATATTAATATACATAAAAATGGATCCATTAAAATACATACTTAAATTAAATTGTGACACGAATTTATTATTTATTCTATTATTAATTATAAAACTGTTTTAGTGAATTTATGTATGACTAAATACAAAATTGTAAAATCTTTCATATTAAAAAACTAATTTGAGTAGACATGTCGAATAAAAAATCTTTCAAAAACATATTTATTCTCTCTATTTCTTTATTTTATTATTAAAACAATAAATTACAATTTTCTTATATATTAATGAGCATGACATTAAAACATTAAAACTTTCTATAACATTAAAATATTAAAACTTTCTTATATATTAAAATTTTGTATAGATTCTTTCGCACAATGCTTCCAAGGGACAATAACACTGCCCCACCAACTCCAACTGATTGATGTTCCCTCTCTGCCTTCTCATGACTTACAATAGGCAACTCTTTAACTTTTAAATTGCTTAGCCTAATTTTTTGTCTAACCGACTCGATGAATTTTTCGTCAGCCGGGTATCCAATGGAATCTGTTGCGTAGAAAACATTTGTGGCCAAGTCACCGGTCGTAGATATATCTGCCCTAGTCACATTGAACCCATTCTCTCGGAACGTTTTCATCACCTCGGCTAGAAGCCCTTGTCTGTCTTCCGCAGATAACTCTAGTCTAACACCCTGCATTCAAGAAATTAACAATTAATGGGCAGCTAATCGACTTCAATCCATTATGAGTCGATTTTGGTTAAGTTTTAAAAATAAAAAACAAACTTTTCTTCAAGTTCTGTGCCGACAATAAAAGGTATGCTTAGATATGCACCTAACATGCCAATCCAAGACGATAATTACTCAAGCTCAATTACAACTACTTCCACGACCAAATGATTTTGCTACACATAGTTGTTGGCTCTCAGTATACTCTTAATAGTTGAGGTCAAGCATAAACGCTAGAGTGTGTGTTTTTACAATAACAAAAAAATGTGATTTAGACTACCACGGTCTACATAACCTAACTTGCATGTTTTAAAGTTCAACTGTTAACCAAAAAGCATAGCTTCAAAGCTCAACAAAGCTTCATATGAACTCGGGTACGCACCCATTGTCACAATATGACAATTATTAATTGCCCAGAAGGTAATATAGTTTCTCCTCAATTTTCACAATAGGCGGTAATTTTTTCTAAAAATTAATACATAAAAAAAAACAGTAATAATCAGGATTTCTTATTCGTCGCAATCATTAAGAAGTAGAATATAGCATAAGGTTTCATGATAGTATTATATTTGTGAATTATCTAACTGCCCATCTCTCATAAACATACCCATTTAGGAGGTATTTGAAAAAGGTTATTTGAACTTATGTCTTGTAAGTTGTTTTAAGCTAACTTTCACAAGATCTTTATTATGGCCAGTAAAATGGCCTAAAGAGTTCACCTTAATTTTATCTTGAATAGTGAATAGAAACATCATATACATAAACAGAAGTCTAATGTGATAGGCTCTTGTTGAATAAACACCTAAGTAAGTTACCTACCAAAACATCCTTCAAACCTGATAGCAAATGTGTTGTAATCAACAGAGAATAAGCTTCCAAGAAAATAAAGTTTTTGGGATTCAATTGCCAATTCATATACTGAGATTCATAGATATGGAAATTAAACATGATAAGCAAAGAAAAATAAAATACATGCAAACCAACCTTATCGGCAACATCTTACATGCAGACATATCTGCTACTGCCCCCGACTAATATGTAGCTTCTGTCAGCTGAATAACACAGGGTTGTGAAGCACTTCCCAGTACTTGAGTTAGCAAATGTTCTACGGTCAGTCATAAGACGAGCTCCAGCAATATCTCTAGAACCTTCAATTGTATACATCAGTACACCATCTATTGGATCCCAAAAATGAATTTGCCTATCCAATGTACTGCAAGCTAGCTGCCTTCCATCTGGACAATAAGCTACTGTCAGAACATCATGTGTGTGAGGTCATGTTTTAACTGCTATTTTCCCGTCAAAAACATCCCACAACCGAACAGTCTTATCCCATGATGATGAAGCGAAAATAGCCTGCACAAAGAGAAAGGATATAAAATATTGCTAATAGACACTAAGTATCTTTAACCATAGTTGTAAAAACTATAAAAAAAAAACATAAACTTTAGCTACTCTCTTTGTTGTCATGTCTCAAGAAATAGCTAGCACCATATTTGATAATACCATGAGGCATTGACTTAGAATTAGAATTTAGAAAACATAACAATTTTATAAAATCACAAATATTAAACCATGGTTTCATAGAGACTTTGTATTTCTAATGAGTAGACACTGTAGCAACAGAAAAATAAAATAAAACATTAACATTGTAGAGGATAAGAAGTCAACAATTTTGCATATGAATAACAATGGAGGGCAAGTTAACTCACATTTGTAGGAGGAAATACGAGCCCGTGAACAGGAGCTTCATGACCACTAAGCACGTCTAACAAACGACAATTTCTCCTCGACCAAACAAAAATCTGTTCCACATATCCACGAAGGGTAAAAAATAAAGAAATATCAATATAATCAGAACAAACCTAAGGTTTATGAAATGGCACCTCAAATGAATCTGAAGTGCTTGCACATATCACTTCACCACTTTGATCTGCTGCCAAAGAAACAAACTGTCTTGAAGAAGGAGTGGTAAATGTCCTAAAATTCCGATAACGTATTAAATCCCATGCACGAACAGTCCCATCAAGAGATGCACTGAGCAGGCTATTGTTATTTGCCATAAAATGCAGTGCTGTAACAACATTAGCGAATACCTTCAACTTGTAGAAACCTGTAGCAAAGCAAAAGCCCGAGGAAACAGTCCAAACCTGTAGCAGATAAGTGCAGAAATTCCCATGAATTCAATCTTCAACTTGTTCAATATAATATACAACAAACATGATGAAAAGTACAATGTAAGCAGCGAAGCAAATACCTTCACTTTATCATCATCTGCTCCGGTAGCAAGGAGTTGAGAGTCTGACGAATATGCGACATAATTGACATCAAAGTAATGACCCTGCTGCTTCAAAATATAACTCTCAGACCGCCACTCCCACACAAGAAGCTGACCCAGTTTGGCACAACCAAAGGACAACTAATTTCCAAGGTCATTAAACAAAGCAGTGGTGATCTTCTCTTTTGATATGGACATCATATGAATGCACATAAAATCCGGCATGTGATACAACCCAAACACACCGTTTGAAAATCCAACCACCGCCATGTCTAACCCTCTATGATAATGGCAAGCCGAAACCTTCGCTGGCGCCTGATTAAAATAATCTTTCCTCAACAATTCCCATTTACCTCTACATAAGTACCCACCCCCATCCTCAGTTTCATGTTCCTTCCTCTTCTTCACAACACCATCATCTCCAACTTTCAATTCCCCTTCCAATTCCCTATCCGGTGTCCCTGGCAATGGAGGCACTGAGGATTCTTCATCCTCGTCGCCAGTAAAACTCCATCTTAACAAATAACAATCTCTAGCAACTGTATAAACCTTAGAAACCTTATTGGTTTTAGTATCAACACCAAAAAACGAACCTACAACTGAATCCCTATGACCCAAAAACAAAAAAGGTTTATACTCATCACCACCACTAAGCTTCTTCAAATATAAGATTCTCGCAGTGAGGTCCTTGGACGCTACAAGCAAGTATTTAGAATGAGGATTCCAATCAAAAGTAGTGATTTTAGCATGAAAATCAGCAAACGTTTAGTCCCTGAAATTGATATTCAAAAATGCACTTTTAACATTGACAAAGAAAGAATCAAAAGCACGATCAATTAGCCATCATCATCAATGAGATTCAAAGAGTTATGGCCAGAATCATCATTAAACATTCCCAAATCATATGGTAACTGATACGGAGTAGTCAAACAGGTCCACGTAAGCTGGTCGTCAGAGTGCAAGGTGCTCGGACGGATGCTGGTCGTCAGATGGGCGAGGTGTTCGGCTTATGAATGAGGAGAGAAGGGGGTGTACCTACAAGGCACTCCGCGCTCAAGTAAGAAAGGGTCAGAGAAAAGAGGCAAGTACAAAGCGTATTCTTAGGGTTAGAAAAATGATACCTGACCCTCTCAAGCGAGAGGGTTTATATAGAGCCCCCAGCGCGTGGCCAACGGTCCTATTTTCGGGGCGAAATAACCGTTTTCCCCAAAGAATAGGTAACTTCCCAAACTAGTCGTTATGTCGGGCAGGGTGCCAGAAACCAGCCGTTATGTCGGGCATAGATGCAGTTTCGGGCACCTGTCCTCTACTGTTTGGGTAGCGAGGGAGCCATGCGTAACGACATAAAAGCCGGGGAGGAACGTTGCGTTCCTTGCCCGGTTGGAGGGGCAGACATGTCATTTTTGCCCCTCTGTGGATTGGGCTTAGGAAATTTAGGCCGCTCTGGAGCAGAGGCGGATTGGGCCAGTTCAAGCCATTGGTCCAGTCCAGAACAGGAGCCCCCCAAGTCGTTGCTCCCGAGCATGGGAGTGATGACTTAAGGACTGCTCGTCGCTCAGAGGAGCTGGCGCGAAGTCGTCGCTTGGAGACGAGGATGATTGTTTTGAGGTGCTCGTGGCCCTCTGTGTCCGTGATATTCGTGGTCGAGACTACATTGCCCGGTATTCGGGGAGATAAAGCGTCAGAGAATGGGAAACGTTGGGTTGCCACGTGTGCATCGAGTCCTGTGTAGCAGTTAATAGGTAATTATGGCTAGTGGGCAGTCATTATTGCCTACGGGCGCGTGTGTGCATGTGCCCCTCAGTATAAAAGGGGGAAGGTTGTCCCATTTTGCACTTTTTCCCTTCTGATTTCTCTTCGCCGTCTTCTGCGTTTTTGCCCGTCGCCGTCTTCAGAGCAACCGACCACCGTGCCAAGTTTTCGAGCAGTCTCTCTCTTCTACTCAAATCAAGTATGTTTTCTGATTTCCAGCTTGTTTTACTTTCTTTTGTTGTTAGTGGTAGATTGCATGCGGCTAGGGTTAGCTTTTAGGCGACAAAATAGGTAGATTTCTGGCGAGTGTTGGTGGTGGACGGTGGTTCTGCCCCTTTGCTGCTTCTAGCATCTCACCGGAGTAGGTAGCGCGTTCGATGAGCGTGGTGGTCCACGTCGTGGTTGCGAGTTGTGACCACCGCGTTTTATTATCTTCTGATGGAACGGTGAATTTTCCGGTATAACGTTTCCAGATTCCGGTGGAGCCTTGTGGTTTCCGGTGGAGCTTCAAACGGAATCTGGGCACGGGTGCGGGGAGGTTCTTCGTAGGAAGATGGTATATCTCAGGCATCTCCTCGCGGGGAGGTTTTACGTTTGATGTTAGGGCTTAGGTCGGGGACGTTGTCCTTAGCCTTTTGCGCGCCCTTTCACTTGACTTGGCAGTGGAAGGGTGGATTTGATTTCCTGTCGAATTCACTGTCTTTCTCTGCTTTTTCAGGTGATCATAATGGCGACAGGGCCAGAGAGAGAGGATATTTTAGACACGTCCGAGGAGGAAACCGGCTCCGAGGAGAACAGCAGCTCGACGGCTTCGAGTTCGGCGTCTTCGAGCTCGGCGGCATCGAGCTCCTCGAGCAGAGTCGAGGAGGAAGAAGAATTAGATGTTATGGAGGAAGGTGTTGAAGGGTTCTGCCCGGAGGAGTGAGAGGTGGCCGAGCCTTCCGATCACATTTCTACGTTTGCACGGTCTGCGGCGGACGCCTTTACAGAGGTGGGTCCAGAGGGGGATTGGAAAGTGCATTTTCCCACCTTGGACGAGCGGGTCTGTTCGGATTTCGGGGACCACTTTACCATGTATGAGTATGCTTTTAAAGAGTTGGGGCTGAGGTTGCCTTTCACTGACTTCCAGCGGTCGATATTCGAGCATCTGAAGCTAGCGCCCTCTCAACTCCACCCCAATTCACTGGCCTTTATACGGGCTTTTGAGTTAGTGTGCGAGCATCTCAATCTGGGAACTACTCTCCCTCTGTTTTTTGCGGTTTTCCATCTTCAACGGCAGCTGGCGGGGAAAAAGTACGGATGGGTTTCTCTGAAGCAGCCCAAAAAATTATTCAAGCCGTTCTCGGAGTCAATCCGAACGTTCAAGGGACGGTATTTCATCGTCGAGCCAGTGTCTGAGGCAGCCCAGGACAGCACGTATGTCTTGGAGATAGAGGTTGACGAGGACGGAGAGGAGATACTCAATGAGGAGGGGAAGTATATCGGGGAGAGGGTGTATAAGTTCCTGATCCACTGGGCACCTGACCATTTCTCCAAGAAGCCCGACGCTTATGTTTTCGAGCCGAGCGTGCTACGCGGGCAGGACGCCGTGTCTTACGAGAAGCTGGTGAACTGGGTCAACTCCTTTAGCCTGGCCAGCTGCTGGACGAGCAAAGGCAACCCTATCTTCGAGGAGGATGGGAGCCAGAGGGTTGAGCGCAGATTCATCAACGTTAAGGCACTGCTGGAGTGCAAGACTCCCGCAGATGCCGAGAAGCTGCTCGGTAGTCTTAGTTGTTTAGACTTTGTTTGTGTTATTTCTTTCCCTCGTAACTAACGTGCTTGTTTTTATTTGTGCAGGTGAGATGCCTCTAGCTCGCGATCGCGTGGTGAGGAACGCCATGGCGAGGAATAAAGCTGGAGCGGCTCCCCCTAAGACCCGGACTGCTGCTGGTGCTCGTGCTCCTCCCCTTGTTCAAACTGTCGCGGGGACCTCCTCTTCTCCCTCTCCTGGTCCGCGGGATTCTCCACTGCCTTTGACTGGACGGGGGAAGCGGCCACGGACGGTAGATGATGTGGACCTGACACGGGCGCCTGAGAAGGGGAAGTTTGAGCTCCCCCCGTGCATCCTTGATAGGAGATTTTTTTAGGGCCCTGATCGTTCCTCGGGCAGAATCTCTTAGCTTGGAGAGCATGGACCGGCCGAGCAAGAGGGCGCTGGTAGCCCAAGATGCCTCTGCCCTTGTGAGGATGCTGGAGATGGCGGCCGTTTATGCGGAAGGGGACACTGCGCTTGAGGCCGAACTTACTGCTGCTCGGGCTTCCGAGACGGCCTTGAAGGAGGAAGTCAAGAGTGCTCGCGAGGCTAGGAAGAAGGCCGAAGAGGAGACAGCCAAGCTGAAAGAGGAGGTCACCAAGCTGACGGTGGAGAAAAAAGTTGTCGAGGAGTTGAACAAAGAGATGATGGCGGCCGGTACCCCAGGTGCTGATGAACCGGATGAGATAAGAGCGTTGAAAACTAGGGCTGAGCTGGTCGCCAGCATTCTGCAGGCAGAGGATGACGGTATCGCTGTGGCAGCGGAGTCCTTCGAAAGCGTCGTGGCCCAGTTGCGGGTGGTGAACCCTGGGCTTGAGATTTTGACCGAGGGTATCCACTACCTTGCGCGAGTGGAGGATGGTCGGATCGTCTTGCCCACAGGCCTTGTTCTTGATACCCCCGAGGTTCAGCCCGAGGACCAGCCAGCGGAGGAGCAGAGACCTGAGCCCGTGTTGACCGAGCATGCAAAAGAATGAGGAGTTTTGTTATTCTGATGTGGTTGTATCTTGTCCGGCCTGCGTACCGTTGATTTATTTGTAACTTTATTTGATTTGGGGGGGGGGGGGTGTGGCTCCCCTTCTTATGTAATACGCACAATCTTTGGCCCTTGTGGCCTTTTTTATTTAATGCCCGGTTTATGTTATTTATACGATTTTTGTTGATATTGCTGTACTTTACATTAGTTGTGCATGTATGACTTCCCGTCGGAGGGTGTGTCTGTTAACGGAGTTTTCTTTTGAAAGATAGCTCGTTGTGTGTGAAATCGCCAGTGCGGAGAACTGGTCGAGTAGCCGGGGTAGGTCCTGGCGAGGTTGCGGATCTCAGGTCGCGATTGAGGCCTGAGGTCGCGGCGTGAACGTCCCATCGCGAGCTGGGGTTCTGCCAATCATGGTACTTGGGCGAAGGCGATGCTCGGTTGAGGACCGCTGACGAGCAGAGCTCCGACTCATTTACTTTAGCGGGATTCTACTTTGTGCGTATGCGTCGTTTGTACCTGGATGAGCATGATGACCGTTAGGTGGTCCTTTGCTGCGAGGAAGCCTATAGTTACTTTACTTGTAGTATTGCTTAAGTTTTTCAGGGTTCCATGGTCGAGGGATTGCATCCCCGTTGAGGTTTTCGAGAAAGTATGCACCATTCCCCGTTCTGGCACGGACTCTGTATGGCCCTTCCCAGTTGGCTGCTAGTTTGCCTTCGCGAGAGTCCTTGTGGTTTCTTCGCAGGACAAGGCTGTCCACATCGAACTCTCGTCGTAAGACTTTGGCGTTGTTCCTGATTGCTATTTTTTGCTTAAGAGATTCTTCGCGGAGGGCTGCTCCTATTCGGATTTCCTTGACAAGGTCGAGCTCCTCTCTTATCACTTCCTCATTCATTTCCTCGTCTAGAGGTGATTCGGTCCTCCTGGACGGTACGTGAATTTCAATGGGTAAAACAGCCTCCGTGCCATATGCTAAGCGGAAAGGCGTTTCCCCGGTGGTGGACTGGGGAGTGGTGTGGTACGCCCACAAGACGCTGTGGAGATCCTCGACCCAGGCTTTCTTTGTTTTATCCAGTCTTCGCTTGAGGCCACGAAGAATGACGCGATTGGCCGCTTCTGCCTGCCCGTTGGTCTGGGGATGCTCTACGGAAGCGAAGTGTTGCTTTGTTCCAAGATGGACGACAAAGTCTTGGAACTTCTTGTCCGTGAATTGCATTCCATTGTCCGTGACGATTGCTTGGGGAATCCCAAAGCGGGCAAGGATATTCCGCTTGTAAAAGCGCAGAATGTTAAGTGTTGTTATCTTTGCTAAGGCTTCTACTTCTATCCATTTTATGAAATAGTCCACGCCCACTATCAGGTACTTGTTTTGGCTAGACCCCGTCACGAAGGGTCTTAGGATGTTTAGGCCCCACCAGGCGAATGGCCACGGGGAGGTCATGCTCTTCAGTTCATTGGGTGGAGCTAGGTGCATATCCCCGTGTCGTTGGCATTTGTCGCACTTCTTCACATGCTCCTTGGCATCGTGCTGCATGGTTGGCCAATAATACCCTGCCCGGAGGGCCTTGTGGGCAAGGGACCTTCCTCCTAGGTGCTGGGCGTTAATGCCTTCGTGGATTTCTCGTAATACATGGGGGACAACTTCCTCCTCTATGCATTTGAGTAGTGGGTTGGAGAAGCCTCGTCGATAGAGTTTGTTTTCGAGGATGACGTACGAGCAAGCTCTTCGTCTGATGGTGCTGACCTCCTTGGGGTCGTCCGGAAGTTCATCCCTGGTGAGGTAGTTGTACACGGGCGTCATCCAGCAGTCGCTGTCTCCAATCGCGTGCATGTGTAGGGTCGAGGATCCCTTATCGATGCTGGACCGGGGAAGTATTTCTTGGATGACTGACCTGTTTCCGCCTTTCCTCTTAGTGCTTGCTAGTTTGGACAGGACGTCTGTTCGCACGTTATGTTCGCGTGGAACATGTTTTACTTCTACTGCTCTGAACTTCGACATTTTTCCCTTGACTAGGGTTAGGTATTCAGAGAGACTATCGTTTTTGGTCTGATACTCTCCCGATACCTGGTGAGCTACGAGCTGGGAGTCCGTACAGATGATGATTTCTTCAGCCCCTAGGTATTCGGCTAGGCGCAGACCGGCGAGGAAGGCTTCATACTCGGCCTGGTTGTTCGACGTGGGAAAGGACAATGTGAGAGAAGCCTCGACTATGGTCCCTTCGTCGTTCTCCAGAATTACTCCTACCCCGCTGCCGGTCGAGCTAGATGCTCCGTCTACATAGATTGTCCATCTGTTTGCTATGTGGGACGAGGAGTCTAAGAAGGTTACTTCCGCTACGAAATCGGCCAGGGCTTGGGCCTTAAGAGCTTTCCTGCTTTTGTACTGGACGTCGAACTCAGACAGTTCTAATGACCATTTGAGCATTCTCCCGGCCATGTCTGGTCGTCCCAGTAATTGCTTGATGGGTTGATCCGTCCTTACCACGATCGTGTGGGCCAAGAAATAGTGTCTCAGTCATCTGGCAGTGTTGACGAGGGCCAATGCTACCTTCTCTATCTGTTGATATCGCAACTCTGCGTCCTGCAACACTTTGCTCGTGAAGTATACTGGCTTTTGCCCGCCAGGATTCTCGGCTGTGACGGCGAGGTACAGGAACAGGACTTCCCCGGTGTCTGGCCGTGATAATACGGGCGGTTTCGACAGAGCTTGCTTTAAGTGAAGGAGGGATGCTTCACATTCCTCGGTCCATTCAAACGCTGCTTCTTTTCCCAAGAGCTTGAAGAAAGGAAGGGCGTGTTGGGCAGACTTTGCAACGAAGCGGGACAACGAAGTGAGTGCCCCGTTGAGGGACCGGATGTTCTTCTTAGACGTGGGCGTTGGGAACTCAGAGAATGCCCGACACTTGTCGGGGTTAGCTTCTATTCCTCGTTCCGTTAGGTAGAAGCCAAGGAATTTATCTGCCCGTACACCGAACGTGCACTTCTCTGGGTTAAAACGCATTTGATACTTTCTGGCTTGCTCAAAAATTTTGTGAAGATGGGCGACATGATCTAGTTCCTCGTGGGACTTGAAGATCATGTCGTCCATGTATACTTCGAGCATGTCGCCTATTTGTCCCCGGAAGACTTTGTTCATCATTCGTTGGTACGTAGCGCCGACGTTCTTCAGTCCGAAGGGCATTACGTTGTAGTAATAGTTGCCCGATTCGGTCATGAAGGCCGTGTAAGTTTTATCGCTCGCGGCCATTGGGATTTGGTTGTAGCCCGAGTAGGCGTTGAGGAACGATAAAAGCTTAAAACCTGTTGAGTTATCTACGAGCTTATCTATATTGGGGAGGGGGTAGGCGTCCTTCGGACAGGCCTTATTAACATCGGTATAATCAACACACATCCTTCATTTGCCATTATTTTTTCTTACAAGTACAACATTTGAGAGCCATGTAGTGTATTTGGCCTCATAAATAAACCTAGCTTCTAGAAGGTCTTTGACAGCTTTCTCCGCAGCTTCCATCTTCTCCGGGGACTGTTTCCTTCTGCGCTGGGCAACGACTTTGACGGTCGGATCAATTGTAAGCTGGTGGTAAGCGACGGAGGGGTCCAATCCTGGCATTTCAGCAGCGCTCCATGCGAACAAGTCTGCGTTCTCCCAGAGGCACGCTTTTAGTTGTCTCCTGGCCAGGTCGGGGAGGTCTGTCCCGATCTTCACTCCCCGTTGGGGGTCTTCTCCGAACGGAACGATCTCGAAGTCGCCATCTGGGACAGGGCGTAGGAGATGACTGCCGTTGTCGGATTGGCTGCCCGAAGTCGTTGGGTCCTTGGCGTGATCTTCCTCGCTGAAACGGCTGTCCAAGTCGATAGATTCGACCTGGGGGAGCGATTTTGGCTGCTCGGAGCTGCTGGGCAGAGGGGGACGACCAGAAGTCCTCGGTCTTGCTGAGATGGTGCTTAGTCCTTTTGATGCTGCTTCAAAGCATCTACGGGCAGCTTCGATATCGCCGTGGAGGGTGGCGACCATCCCTTCAGAAGTGTAGTACTTCATCTTGAGATGGATGGTGGAAGGCACTGCAATCAACTCTGCCAGGGTTGGCCTTCCAAAAATGCACTGGTATAGTGACGGGCATTCAATTACCAGAAACTGTGCTTTAATTGCTCCGGTTGTCTTTCCTGAACCGAAGGTTACGATGAGCTCTACGTAACCCCGGGGCCTTGTCACTGCTCCGTTGAATCCCTGCAGGTCGGATCCAACGTATGGAGTAAGGTGAGAGTCGTCCAGCTGCAGCGTTTCGAACAGGTGGTTGTACATTATATCAACTGAGTTGCCCTGGTCCACAAGTATTCTACGAAAGTCGAAGTTCGCCATCCTTGCTCGGATAAGCAGCGGGTGTCGCTCCCAAAAGATTCGCATCCAACGGTACAAATGCGAGAGTGGCACCGAAACAGAGTCGCCAGCAATGTGTATTTATCCCAAGAGAGGGAAAGGAAACACTACGTAAACCTGAAGGAAGGAAGGAAAGAGCATGGTCTTGCGACCAAGAGAACTGGGTTCGGGAGTCGGTTACGCGCAGGGAAGGTATTAGCACCCCCACGCGTCCATCGTACCCGATGGGATCCACGCTTGCTTGTCTCGATCAAAGGGTGTTGTCAACTGGAACTTCGCTGCTACTGGAAAGGAAAAGGAACGGGAAAAGGAAAAAGAAAAGACAGAGAGCAAGAAACAAATGTAGGGAAAATAAAAGAAGTGCTCGCATGGACCCTACCCCACTGCCTACGTATCTCATCGGGAGCATGAGAATCAGAGCGACGTAGTTCCCCTCACTAGGGGTGGATTGTGTTTTTTAGGGAACGACTTACGTTCTAGCTCAGGTGTTGCAGCTCGCTGAATCGAGACTTAGACGTTACCGTCTTGCGAGAGAACGAGTAGGAGCACGTTCGTGCGTTGAGAGTGAGTGAGATGAGAAAAGAATTCCCGAAGGAAAGACGTTATTGTTTGTTTTTGTCTTTTAAGAAAGAAGTGTTTTGATTGTTTTTGTGTTTTGTAACATGTATTGTATTTAAGTCCCTCATGTAGGATCGAATGCTTCGCATATCGACCCGAGATGGGACGTACGCTAAACATTCCAAGAAAATGAGAAAAGATCCCTCACTTTCTTGTTCCCACATGAAAGGCCTAAATACAATAGGTGTTATGCCTTTATTAATTGTTTTTTACTTTTGTTTTAAGATGAGAAGAAGAAACTCAAAGGGAGGATCAAAGGTGAAAACTACAAGGAGACTAAGACACACCCTAGTGTTAGCATGCTTGGAGGTCCTAAGGTTAGTGAGGCTTACCTAAAACCTAATGCTAATCCTACTCCAAGCTTAATCAAAAATTAAGTTGGACTAGGTAGCTCTTAGGGGAAAGGAATCCAAGACTTAAATAAGTCTTGAGATTCAAGGGGAAGAAAAAGAGTGAAAAAAGATTAAGAAGGGTAATCAGGAATTAATCGGAAATTAATCAAGAAATCCAAGCTAAAATGAAGTGCTAATTAAAAGCAAGATTAAAAGTTAACAAAAATTATCCAAGTGAGGAATATAATGCTAATTAACAAAAGAAGACTAAGTTCTAAATAAAATAGTTAGTCAAAATTAAAAATTAATTCTAAAGTTAATCCTAAAATTAATCTAAGTTAATTTCAAATAAAAAACTAGATCTAAAGAAAACTAATTCTAAAACCAATTCTATAATTAAAACTAATACTAAAAGTTAATCGAAATTAGTTTCTAAAAGCTATTTCTTAAATAAGATTACCCGCTAAAACTAAAATCAATTTCTAAAACAATTAAGACTTAACTATTTAACTCTAACTAAAAGAGGTTAATAAAAAAACAAAATCTAAACAAAATTCTAATAAAAACGTGACAGTAAAAACTGAACAAAAAAACTAAGAAAACTAGGAGGGGCGTGCTTTTAGACGTCAGGCCCAAAGGCCTCTTGATCCAAGTAGCAAGGCAGGTAGAGAAGAGAAACGCAGGGTCTAAAGCCCAGTCTGGAAGGCCTGAACTTCGTTTAACCTAGAAACAACCAAACTCACTATCCTTACCTTCAGCTTCCCTCTCCCTTCTTCCCTCGGCGGCCGATTCTTCTTCGCAAAACGACGCCACTCTCCTCTCACCAACAACATCTTAATAAAAACTCACCGCCAACCTCAACTCACCTTCTCATTTCCACCTCTCTCCCAAATCGCCGCATCCTATGCTTCATCTGCTTCGCTCACATCGAATACAAGAGCGGCCAAGTTCTTCAACCTACCTGCGCTGTCACGGCAACAGATTTCTCCAATTAAGCTTAAACCAAGAAAATAACTCCTCGCTCCGTCTTCGTCTCTCATCTGTCTCAACCTCCATCCTCGAAACACAACGCCCTCACGCCATCAATCCTCTCTCTCGACCAAGCTTCAAAACCACCTCCTGCTATCGCGATCTCACCTTCGGACGAAGCTCCCCTTGCAAACGCGCTTTTTCCACAATCGCTTTTGGAAACAAGATTACGAATTCAAAACCGCTTCCTGCAGACGCTACCACAAAATGAACCTTATCCAAACAAAACAAAGTTGCATCCACATCCTCTGTTCGAATCTGGTGACCATGGAATCACATTAAAGCTCAGGCGTGGGGAATCCGAAGTTAGGTCGATTTCGATAATCGCTTAAGACTCACAACACTGACGCGAACAATGGAGAAGCAATTTATTCAGAACAAATTACATCAACAATATGAGCGAAGGCTATGAGATACATACCAGGGCGGAGCAGGGAGGATCTCCGACACGGCGGACTTTCGACGAACTTACAGGTACTGCAGCTATTCTTCGTCGTTCGCTTCTCCACTTCTTCTCTTCTTCTTTCTTCGCAAAAAAGGATGCTCTGAAGTTGTTGTTGCCGTTGTTGAATTCTCCTTGCGTGAATCCGAGACTTCTTCTTCTTACTTCTGAAATGTTGTTAAATGGCGTTGTAGTTCTTTTTCTGCTTGCTTCTGGTTCTGAGTTTTTCTGGTGTTGTTGATTCTAGATCGTTGAACTCAAGTCCAATCTCCTTATGTTGTGTTTTGAAATTGGTTGAACACTGATTTTACAGGTTTTGAAGTGAGTTGAAATTGAATATGGAGAGTTCGTTGTGGTGGCAATGAGTTTATTGATTTGCAGGTGAGTTAAGAACTCTTGCAAGCTGGAAATTGGTTGAAGCAGTGTGAGGATGGAAGTGGCGTAAAGTTGAAGATGTGAGGATTGAAGATTCGTAGGGTTTCAAGAAGGTGATGGAAGAAGAATATTGGAGCTCATGAAGTATACGGGTGGATGTGATCTGAAAATGGAGTGTCGAAAAGAAGATTCTCGTGATGAACAGTGCGCCGTTTTTTAATATTAATGTTGCTGCAAAAGTTTCTCCCCCATTTCTAGGTTTCTGCGCCATCCTTTTTATATCTAGGTCAACCTTTCTATTCTTATTTTGGACTTCATAAAAAAATGACATGGACTTGCAAAAAGAGATGGTATTGTAGTCTTAATGATATGGGCTTACGGAAAATGGTTTTGGGTTTGAAAATAGTGATTGAGCTTGAATATAAAAAGAAGTGGATAAATGGGTAATTTGGATATTTGAATAAAATGGATTTTGGTGATGTGAAATGGATCTAAAATTGATTATGGGTTGAATTTTGGATATGGAATAATTAAATTGGATATTTGGATAAAAATGGATTTGAAATGGATTAAAACTAAAATGAAAGCTAAGAAGTGGTTAGTTAGATTTGTGAAATGAATGTTAAAAATGGATAAAGAAAAATTGGTTTATGGTAGAAATTTGAATGGATAAAAATGGACAACTAATGGATAAAGAAAAAAAAGTTCTAAAAGAGGATAACCACATTACACCAACTCTCGATTTTCCACAACACCCGATTAAAGGCACACAACTACCACTGAAACAAAATGCCTAATTCACATATCCTCTGAATCTTTGATCAAGTGAATCCTCACATGAATCTGTCTGAATAAATCTCTGGGAAAATAAATCCACAGATCCTGACTTTTAAATCAACCCTCATGAACCAATGCTTAATAACTTGACCTCCAGCGCATAACAAACTGACCCTTGATGCACACCTCCTGAGAAATAAACCAATAACACGGATAACTTGCACTTGAAGCAAAACTCCTGATGATTTGACCAAGATGAAGTCAAACTTCCACCTGATCACAACTAAATGAGCACTTAACTTGGAACCAATTCTCTTGAAATGTTAAGAAGGATCCAAATCCTGATTCACACCAATGAAACCCTGACCCAACGCCTTTAATGAATCCTCTGAATAAGAATATTACAAGGACCAGACTTCAAACTCTTGCAAATAGAAAACCTTTTAAAGAAATGTTGTAATCCCATGTCTTAGAAGACCGATGCAAAAAATGAATAATTATGAATTATGACCTAATGATGCAAAATAAGAAAGAAACATAAGCCAGAAAAAGGTAGGGCAAATTTTGGGGTACTACAGCGGGATGCTCGAGTTCGGTGCCCCGCCGAGGAGCTCCTCCTTGTAGAAGGAAATAGGAGCGGACCCTTTGTGAGTGGTGTCCAGCGTGGTGACTTCATTGGAGCTTTTGCTGATCAGTTGATCGAATCTCCTCTTGACTGAACTGACCGTGATTTTGTTTAATCCACCACTGGAAATGACCATGGCCGACGGGAAGGCCTCCCACGGGCTGCGAGCGGCGAGGTATGTGGAGACGGGCAGACTCTCAGGGATGTGGAAGTCCTCCGGCCGAGTTATGGACATAGCGACCTGTACATTGGTGTCATCGGAGGGCGGAGTCTCTTCTGCAACCTTTTTGCTCTCCTGGGTTTCTTGCCAGGGAGCATCTTTCTTTTTCGCGAACTGCTTCAGGTGGCCGTCGCGAATAAGGATCTCTATTGCATCTCTGAGGTGGATGCATTCTTCCGTCGTATGACCGTGACTCTTGTGGAAGCGGCAATACTTGGATTTGTCTACACCCGGCCTGGCCGGCAGCTGTTTGGGGAAATGGACTCCCGCCTGCTTGAATTTTGAGTTGGCACATTCAGACAAGATTTTCTCCCTAGCGGTAGTGAGGGGGTATAGTCATGGAACCGCCTAGAAGGTCCCTTCTGTTCGCGTGCGTCGCGAGGCCGATCGTCACGTCTTTTATCTCCTCTACGGGACGTCGAGGGTTCTTCAGCTCTAGATGACCGGGCACCTTCTTGGTTTCGAGAGGCCCGGACAGAATGGGCAGCCACCTTCTCCTCGTACTGTATATGCGACTGGGCTTGGAGGAGAAGGGCGTTAAGGTTCCTCGGTGGATCGAGGCCGATGGCTTTCGCGAAGTCTGAGCCAGGACGTAATCCCTGCTCGAGCAGGAATTTCTTCATCTCTTCCCTGTACGACAGCTCCGAGGGACGCCTCGGTCTTTGGATGGCGTCGCGATGCAGTAAAGTGACGGGAGAAAATCCTCCTTAGCTGCCTCCAGGATGTAATGGACTCTTCTGGTAGCTGCTTGTACCATGCCATTGCTCCCTTCCGGAGCTTGGTCGGGAACAGGTGGCATTTGATGGCTCCTCGTACCCCTCTGTAGTCCAAAAGAGCATCTATGTTTTCTATGTGCTCGTCTGGGTCGGTGGTTCCATCGTAAGTCCCTAGAGACGGAGGCTTCTCCAGTCCTTTAGGGAGACGGGTGGCCAGGATCCTGCGGGACAACGGGCCGCGAGGCTCGTCGTCGATGTCTGAACTTGGAGTTGATGGTGACCGTTGTCTGCACTCGCGGCGGCGGTCTCTGCGAGGTGAGGGTGAACGTGGCCGGTCACGAGGTCTGGCCGGTGGAGAATGCCTGTCCTGCCTCGTTCTCTTGTGTCTTGGTGGTGATCGATCCCACGGGGAGATCTGGTTGCGCTTGCGAATGTGTTGTGATTCAGGCTCATGCCTCGATTTGTGGTCTTCCCCGTGCCTAGGTAGTGGGCTTCTTGATTTCCGGTGCTTACTCTTTGGAGGAGAGGATCTTGTAAGAGATGCTCCCTCGAGAGCCCCTATTCTCTCTCCTTGTTGCAAGATAAGGAGGTTTGTGCGGTTGACAGCTTCCAAAAGAGCTGCAACGGCCAGGTCGGCTCTGGGAGGACCAGGAATCTGTCGTTCACCCAACGGTGGCTGCTTGTCTCGTTGCCCGGTGGGAGGAGGAGTTGGAGATGCAGCAGCCCCGTCTCAGAGGAAATGGGGATTTGAAAGTAACAGAGATCTGCTGTCGACGTCCATCTTGTTGACGGGAGCGGGAACCGTAACGTCAGCACTTTTTGCGGAGTTCTGAGCGGCCATATGTAGGCGGATCAAAGAGAGTATGTTTTGATCTTTTAGTTTTCGAGGAGGAAAGAAAGAAGGGGAGAACAAGGAGTTCCCACAGACGGCGCCACTGATCCGGAGTATTCAAACGGGTCCACGTAAGCTGGTCGTCAGAGTGCAAGGTGCTCGGACGGATGCTGGTCGTTAGATGGGCGAGGTGTTCGGCTTGTGAATGAGGAGAGGAGGGGGTGTACCTGCAAGGAACTCCGACGCTCAAGTAAGAAAGGGTCAGAGAAAAGGGGCAAGTACAAAGCGTATTCTTAGGGTGAGAAAAATGATACCTGACCCTCTCAAGCGAGAGGGTTTATATAGAGCCCCCAGCGCGTGGCCAACGGTCCTATTTTCGGGGCGAAATAACTGTTTTCCCCAAAGAATAGGTAACTGCCCAAACTAGCCGTTATGTCGGGCAGGGTGCCAGAAACTAGCCGTTATGTCGGGCATAGATGCAGTTCCGGGCACCTGTCCTCTGCTGTTCGGGCAGCGAGGGAGCCGTGCATAACGGGCGTAAAAGCCGGGGAGGAACGTTGCGTTCCTTGCCCGGTTGGAGGGGAAGACATGTCATTTTTGCCCCTCTGTGGATTGGGCTTAGGCAATTTGGGCCGCTCTGGAGCAGAGGCGGATTGGGCCAGTTCTAGCCATTGGTCTAGTCCAGAACAGTAACATATTCAGAATCTTTTCAAATTAGTTTCCAAAACACGACCAACAAAACCAACAATTATCAGACATTTCCAAACCATATCAGACAACATAAATTACCTTCCATTTTTGAAGAAACATGTTCAAGCACACCACTTAAAGGCATTCAAAACAATTTTTTCTTTTGATGAGATTTCTTGCCTATATAAACCAAACACACACTCGCATCAGAGGAAGAGGACAAAATTAAGAAAATAGCCAAATGAAAAAAATTAAAAATAGATCATGACGGGCATAATAGATCATACCTATAGTACTCGATCAATCCAACTCTTTTTTTAGGAGAGGGGTCATTAAGAGCACCAAGTTGTGCAGCAGCATACTCGGGTGACCTCATGTACTGAAGATACATTGGGTCAACATAAGAAGCCTAAAGCCCACCGCCTGCAGTTTGAATTCCCATTCTACTTAGAACATACACATCAGATGGAGAAGAAACTCCAGAAGGAAAACCACCTCGAAGGATTTTGAGTCCATTCCAGGGGATGCTATTGCAGATGCTGCAGCAACATTCTCAAACAGAGGTAGCAAGTTACCAGTTCCAGGGGATGCTTATTTCATGATCTGCATTAGAAGCTTCAAGTTTCTGCTGCAGACCAAAACTCATTTCAAAGCAGGACCTGGCCAATGCTTCCAGATTCCTGTTAGCAGTAGCTATATCAGATACTGCATGATTTAGACAATTATCACATGTCACCATATCGTTAAGTAATGCATGATTTAGGTTCATTAGTTTTCAAATGAGTTAAATGCTTCCAAAAGAATATTACCCAAGTTTTGTAAAGTTTAAAATTAGTATTATCACCTTATTAAAGTAATTTGAAAAGTCTAATTATTAAACTGAAACATAGATGATAGTTACATCAACATATGAATATGCTAAGAAAAATCATAATCTAATGTAACTTAGTGCTCAATTTTCATGTATTTAAATACAACAGATAATATACAGGAAAATGAACGTTAAACCATCATATTCAAAACATGAGACCTTGTTTGTCCATTACTGTCCATGCCTCTCAATAGAGGTCACGCAAACAGGCCCAGAGAGGGGGTGGAGATCTACTTACACTATCAAGTCTTGGACACTTAACACGATTAATAACATTGTAGAAAGAAATCTTTTAACTGAGCCCTAATATTATCATGCATGGTACAAGATTGTAGGAGAACCCTAATATATCTAATATGATTTTGTCGTTACTAATCATAATTTTGAACATGTGCTGAAATTCGTCATCAAAAAAACATATTAGATATGGAAATAAAAAAAAATGAACTTGAAGTGCATAATTTAGTCTGAAACTCTGCCTGATTAAAGTGTTGCTGCAACTTTTCATTTGTGAAATTAATGCAGAACTGCTCAAAACTGCAGAGCATGACAAACTGAAAATAAGTTACAAAACAATGAAATTTGAAAACAATCATATGTGGATGCTTTTCATTATCTTCAGCAATGCAATGTTGTGGATGTACTTTTACAGATTGTATTTATACTTCTAAAATATAATAGTACCTGTTCAATTTGAAGCTTTCAAAACCATAGATATCAAGGACCCCGATTAAACATTTAGAATTGGGATCTTGTCCAATTGACTTATTGATCTTGTCCACCATCCTACAGCACACACAAATGCAGCATGAATAAAAATTAGAACCCTGTATCCTTTTCTTCAGTACTTTTTGTACTAATCAGATAATATAGAGGTTTAAAGAAATCGGTCAGTTCCCATTTCCAATATCCTACCAATCAAATAGCCGAGAATAAATTATTTTTGCCAGTCCATCTCTACTAACTGCAGCACTTCCCGGATCAAGGCTCTGCTTTATAACTTCTTCTGGAGTGATCATGACACGCTTACATAATGCATCTTCCAAGGCATCAGCATCACACCTGATTGAATGTTAACAATCATATTGAAAGGCGGTTGAATATCATATGGACAGAAGTAATAATATGAAAGCCTACATACCTCAAAAGTTCAGCAACTATTTTCAAGTGGAATTTGGCTTTGTCGCCTTTTGGAATAGATGAGTCAATTTCTTTTCCTTTGAATTCCTCGCATCAACACCTGCAACAACATAAATTTGTAACAGAAGCAGTCAGAGGAAGACGGTTTATATCGGAACCGCAAAAAGAAACTCAAAACCGACGCATAGAAAAATCAAAAGCACCTTACCTAACCGAAGACTATAGAATGCAACTACATGTAATTTCCTTTTGTAACTAATGTCCAAACACGTTCTTTTACAGAACATTGTTTATCATCCAAAATATCTAAATGAAACTTCTATCAATAATATCAGTCATTAACAATAATAATAAAAAGATTAAAAGGACCCAAAATAAACAATTTAAAATATAAGGAAAGCAAGTTACACAGGAAAAATCTAAACGTGGTTGTGGCTTTACCAAATGGTAGCACAAGAAGAATACTCAACCTGAAACAATAATAATGTATGATTTTAAACCAAAGCCAATGTCGTGCAGTCAACACAGCATAAAAACGCACATTTAGAATTGGGATCTTGTCCAATTGATTTATTGATCTTGTCCACCTACAGCACACACAAATGCAGCATGAATCAAAATCAGAACCCTGTATCCTTTTCTTCAGTACTTTTTGTACTAATTAGATAATATAGACAAATAGTAAATACAGACCATAGGTCCTGTTCCAGATTTACTCTCCCCTGGCTTTGGCAGAAGCCAATGTTGTGAAAGTGGGATAGGATTGTCAGAGCCTTGGACATCTGTACAAAAGGAAAAGAAATTCCAATTAATGAAAAAAAATGTTAGAAGGTATTAAAAACTGCTTCAGCAAAAGAAAAAATGCATTCGAAGCATGTAAAACCATAGCCTTTGCCAATTGTAAAAGTTAGAAAAAAAAGGTATATCGGTCACTTAACTTTCACGGGTAAAAACACCTTTCAGCATTGCCATAACATAACCAATTAATGGACTGTTATAACACACACTAAACCCAGTATCATGTTAAGAAAACAGAGATAAAGAACCATCGTAATTTTTAAAAAGACAAATCTTTATAAAATGTATGCATTGCTAGTTTCTAGCAGTAAAAAGCTGAAACCAACTGGTTGAATAGGATCAAGCCAATAAATGTTGATTATATGTAAAGCATTAACACTTACACAAAGTCAATAGATGTTGATTATGGGTAAAGCATTAACACTTACACCATGAAAATACGCCAAATAACAATTAAGGATACACAAACAGGAGTTGATATATATAAAGAAACAGAAATTGTAGAGATAAGTATACATTATAACAGTCGGTTCCGCAACTCTTAAAATCAACAGAGGTTGGCCACCTATAATTGAGTGGATAATTCCACAAATAGTAGTAGATGCCAATGTTCCGACCGTGCTCAAGCTTTCATTTGTATCCCTACTAAGTTGCTCTCCAAATGCAATAACAGGAAGTGCAGAAGCAAAGAATATGTAGAAAGTTGGAGCCAATATACTGTCATTGTTCATAAATCAAAATCACAAAACATAGATCAATAAAAAATGTTGCTAACAAATTGAACACATAACAAAATTTCTAATCCTAGACAGTATGAAATCGATCAAGAACAAACGAACGAATGCATTACCTAATTCCAATGTTGGAAGAGGTTGTGATGATAATATGTTGTGTGTGAATCATATGGAATTCCGTACGGGATTGAAGGCATTGGCTGCTGCTGTTGATGATGAATGGCTAAGAAATTGATGTTGTTGTTGTTGTTGATGTTAATGGTGCTAACAACACACTGCTGAGGATTGTTCTGTTGATTATTGTTAATGGCAGCAGCTTTCTATTCTGATTCGAGAGAACGCTTCATGTGCTTTGCTGCCCCAATGATAGGAAGAGAACTCTTCATGATAGCTTCAACATCATATCTGTTTATCTCAAAGTTTGTTACAGCATTTGTACCTCAGAATTTGATGGCTGCAATGTCATATGCTTCTGCTACCTCTTCTTCAGTAGCTGTTATCATGCGAGATGCACATATCAATATTTCAATGGATAAAAGTGGAACTTTGAAGTTAATCGCGCTATTTTACAAATCGTTTACTGAATGTTCCTAAGTACAAGACTTTGTTTCCGGCAACACGGCCGATTCTTGCTCGCCACCTACCCTGTTGGTGATGCTTGTAGAATCCAAAAAGTGTCAAAGATAGAACCTTGCAACAGAATTTGAATAATTTAGATGTTGCATTAATTAAAATTACAAACCTAGTAACACCCATATAGATGGAAGCTCCTCTTGAAGAGCCACTACTCTTCCTGCAAGAACATATATCCAATTTTTAGTAGATGAATGTAAGATGTGATACAATTTTAATTGGCTAACTCAAACTAACCTTCCCAATGACGCAATGAATTCTTGCTTTGTTTAATAGCTTACTATAAAGCATTCCTAACAGCTACATGACTTATGAACCAAAACTGAAACAATGTAACAACAACACTACATATATGCTTAAAAGAAACTCAAAATCGTTACCGAAATTGTGTAATTGGACCACATTTCAATACAGATAGGTTGTTGCTTTCAGCTCCATGACAGCGGCAGCATCTGGAACAGGTTTGTTCGAACCTAATCGTCAACCAGTGATTGAACAACAGTGAGTTGAATAGCTGACACAAATCAATCAACAGCGGCATATGTATACATCGAACAGACCCATTATCTACGGTATTCGAATTGCGCACACAACCTGCAGCTAGCTGAAACAACTCGCAAATGCGACATCGGCCCTGTTAACTTTCCTGTCAAAATTCAGCGGAAGTATGAGAACAAAGCGACAAAAAGCAATCAAAATCCACAAGCAATTCCATCATAGAAGGGCTGTTGAGTAGTGGTTAGCGGTTGTCAATAGTTATCACAGAAACTCGACATTAAGCATGCATAAAACAATATGATTAGGTTCCACACGAAACCACACAACAGACTAATAAGCAGAATCGTTCCAACACCAAAATAAAGCGACGAAGGACCACAATTATCATAGCAGCATATACAAGAAGCGAAAATAAAACGAAGTTACAATGTTACTGTTTACCTTGAAAATTGGTAAACAACCGCTGATCTTCTAAAACTATAAAGTTCTAGTAACTTACAGGTCCGATCAGATTGATCCTAGGACATATGCTGTATGTGTATTTAGAATATTTCGCAATTTGATAAAGGATGCCTTTCGACAATGCTCATAAATAAAAAGGGGTGTTTGAAGTGTAAAGGAAAACGATAAAGATAAAGGAAATGACTACGTCGAACGATACATCAAAGAAAAGAAAAAAGGCTGAATGTAAAAGGTTTGATAAAGAAAAACTGAAGTTAAATGTTGGGAAGTAATGCATAAAGATCGTAAAGTGCAGAAAAGGGAAATGCTTGAAAATAAAGGCTTTTAATGTAAAAATGTAAAGTAAAGACTGGGCAATGTAAACGACTTGAAAGGTAAAAGTTCATGAAAAGAGATTTCAAAGTAATCTGAAACAGAAACTTCAAAGTAAATTGCATTGCAATAAAAGGTAATGGTGATTACAATCACGTACATTCTCACTTCACTGGTTTCTCGACACACTGGATACTATGAGTGAATGTAGAGTTACTTGTACAATTTGATTTTTTCACACTATTCTAACTCTAAGACTAACCTATTTATAATACTCTAATGTAACCACCCTTTGACGGTTTTATTCTTAGATTATGCCACTTGGCACTTTGCATGTCTTCACGATCTGGATCTTCGCCACCTGTCCTCTTTTCAAATTCAAATAGTGGAACTTCCCTCCACTATTCAGTTGTAACTGCAGCGCATTATCCATATCCACTTCACCGTGTCGACTTGACTCTTTGGATTTAGCAATATTTGAAGTCTTGAAATTCTTCCATTCGACTCAGGCGTTGCACAAACATGGTCGAAGGCCTTCTTAGTCGAAGCCTTCTTTTTCTAACATTATTATTTTAAAGAATAACTTCTTTTAAAGCCATTGTCTGAAATCATGTAGCGTCGAAATTAGGAGCTAACAAATTGCCCCCCAAAAATGCCCTTTCGCCAGTATTGGTAGGAAGGTCATTTTTTGATAACAAAATTTTCGACGCCTGCTCATTCGATTATGGAAAACATGGCCTCAACTGACCAACCCACGATTTAGAAACTATTCAGTTTCTTTCAACCATGCTTGTGACGTCATGTCATGATGGCAAATCTCCAAACGTCTTTTCAGCCGTATTCGTGAACAGTGGATTCACAACCACCACCAGCATCCAACGATCTCCAAAGAGGACACGCGTCCCACTATCGTATTCATTTTAACGGTGGATTCACAGTCCCCTCGTCTTCCACACATCTATAAATACCCTTTTTCCCAGTTTTACGAACTTGCGCATTTTTAAACTTTCTGCAACTTATTTCTCTTGCTCTCTAAACTCTCAAGAAAACTCAGAACACACTCTTGATTTCTCTTCAACCTCCATCAATGGCGTCTTCTCAAACAGTTCCCCAAGCAGCGAAAAACCAAAAGGGTAAAACCACTCCGTTCGAGCAAGCTCTCCCGCCATTTTCAAACATCCCTGGACCAAAGGTGGTAAAGAACCAACAGTTCTTGCCAGAACCTCTTCTTGAAGAAACAAAGAAGATTTACGAATCCCAGGTAATGATCCCTCTCCTTATCTCTGATAAACCCTATGCTTTAGGTGGCCCCCTAGCTGATGTAAAACCCAACAATGAAAAACTGGCTGAGTTCTTTCCTTCTTACCGTAAGTCTAGACATTTAGGGCAAAAAAGCAACCCTAATGAGGAAGGAACTTCTCCTAATACAACCACTCTGACAAAAATGGAAAGGGTCAAAGCTGACCACTGGAAAACCATAGGAATTTATGATCTGCTGATGCTGTCGAAAACCAACATTCCTTATTGTTTGAACCTGCTGGCAGCATCACTCTATTTTTGGGATAACACCCACTACACCTTTCATCTTCCTTGTGGGATGGTTACTCCCACACTCTTCGACCTTGTTGCCATTGCAGGTCTTCGACCAGATGGTATTTCCTATGACCCTGATACTGATGCAAAGGATACCATAGGGATTTCTAACTCCAAACTCACATATACCCACTTTATCAACCACCACAAACGTGATACTGCAGAAATCACTGATAAGGAACACATTGCCTTTCTGACCGTTTGGCTGTCGAGGTATGTATTTTGTTCAAAATCCCTGCAGGTGGCCAAGAAGTATCTCACTCTGGCCAACCAGCTTCATAATAATAGAGGAGTTTGCCTAAGTGAATTGATCCTGGCGAACCTCTACGAGTCTCTCAGTGAAGGGGCGGCTCGACTCAAAGAAATGGAGAGCCAAGGTACTGTTCACTTGAATGGCCCTCTCTGGCTACTTTAGTTGTGGCTCAATGCAACCTTTGAAGCTAGCCTTCCCAGGAAAGGGCAGGTCGATGAAGATTCTGATGAAATCAAAGAGAGGAGGGTCCAAGGTACCCGCCTGGTGAAACTTACGCCAAATGATGATGGGGAAACTCTGAAGACAGCCTTCTCTAGTTATATTATGATGTTTGCAAAAAGGCATGAATTCACACCTGGCATGGCTCCCTTTGCTGAGAGAAAATATGGGCCTAAGTGGTTCACAAGACCATTCCCTGATCCATCCACCAACCTCGACGCTGAATCTGTTTCGATATGGGAAGCCTTCTTGATTCCTAGATTTATTGTTGAAAGGCTGAATCTTGGGAGAGACCTGGCAGCCTTAATTGCTTACCAACCAAATCTTGTCTCTCGACAATTTGGGTTGGCTCAGATCTTCCCCAAGTGTCTATATGGGAAGAAAGGCCATGTGGTGCTTCACACAGCCAGTTTTGATGAAGGAAGTGTTGCAGTCACTTTCGACCGGTGGAACGATAGGAAAGCGACCCTTTCCCCTGTGCATTTTCAGCCCACCTTCTTGTGTACCAAACCCTTCCATAACTGGTGGTCGAAGTACTACAGTGAGCAATTTCTTGATGTTGCTGCTTTTTCTTCCTTACTTGACCAAGCTTTTCTTGATGTGCAGGAGAAGACCAAGAAGAGTAAGTTCATTCATGTCAAAGAAATTCAAGCCTTTCAAAAGTACTTTGAAACTGTCTATCAACCAGATGATATTAGTCGAACCGTTCGTGAGGCTGCTGTCACTTTGAAGGAAAAATTTCTACAAAAAAAGGATCAGTTATAAATCCCTTCAAACGTTCCTGTTGAGAAATATTATAAGGTAGCTTTTGAACTCTTCCCTCCAAAGTTCCCTCAACTGCCTAACGCTGATTTTGGAGTGGCACTTGCCCCTCCATTTCCAGACTGGTTTGTCTGTGGTGAGCACTTAAAACTCCTTCGACAGTAGTCTGAATCGAAAGCCCAACGGGTGGTTACGACTAAACATACACTGGACAATTTCAAAGGACACCTTCATATAGGGGTCGAGGATGTCCGTGTCGAATCCGAAATATATGAAGGTTTGAGGCCCTTGATTTGTGATTTTTTAACTAACCACTCAATTATTAACCTTGTAATAATCGTCTGTCTTTCAGCCATGGCCAGAAAGACCAGCTCGTCGAAGGGTGCTGCGAAGGTCGAAAAGGACACTGAAGGCACAAAGGTACTTTATATCCCTTGCCTAAGTCTTTTTGTGTAACCAATTCTCTAACATTTGCGTCACCTTTCAGGCTGCTCGAAAACCTCCAACGCCTTCAAAAAAGGGCAAGAAAGGTGCCCAAACAGTTGTTCTTCCAGATACTGATGATGAGTCCCCTGAGGAGATAGTAGTTAAGAAGAAAAGGAAGCCTGTCAAAGCTTATGAAACTACCACCCAACCTCCCTCAGAGGCGGCAAGAATCCTTGAGAAGACACCTGCTGGTAGTGGTGTCAAGAAACAACTCTCCAGGGTTGCGTCGAAAACGACTGCTGGTGATCCTGAGAGTGCTAAATCAAGTCCTGATGCTGCGACTGTACAGGTATGCGTATTATCCTCATTCAGTATTTGGATTCCCTACTCAGACTTCTCTCAATCTTATTCCTTTTACTTGTGGTTTTCCAGGCTGATGTAGGTTGTTCTAACCCACCACAACCTTCCTTCAGCTTTACAAAAACTCTGTTGAATAGCCAAGGTGAGCCAACTTATCACCCTACCTCTGATCTTGGTTCTGGATATAGCTCAATCAGCAAAATTAACCAACCTATCCCTCTTACAGTTCCTCCTCCTGCAGCAGATAAAACAAACCAAAGTTCTCCTGCCAGGACCACTACTCAACAATCCCAGACCGATGGTTCTGATCATGAAGAGGATGATGTTCTTCATCAATAACCTTTCGACCAAACAGAGGCTATTGGTATGGACACAGAAGAAAGGCCCGCCGAAGCAGTAGAGGAGGAAGTCGAAGAAGACGAAGAACAAGAAGAAGAGAGGGAGAGGACTAAGCAGGATCACACCCCTTCGACTGTGGCTGAGGCAGATCCTATCAATAATCCAACTCCTAAGCCTATAGTCGCTTCGACTACTGGAGGATCCCCTGCTGGAGACCCAATGGCTACTCTCAAATGGTCAAATCCTCGAGAATATGCCAGATTGATACTTGGGAAGAAGTACAGTTCTTCAGGCACTAGTCTTAGTACTTCGACCAGTTCTGGGGGTCCAGCTCCAGATGATTTCGCCAGTCCTATCCTTCAAAAAATCAAGGACAAATTCTTCAAGGGAGACATCCACAAAGTCCTACTTTCAGATCCAACTGCTTCTCTTTTTCTGAAAGATAGCCTTCAGAAGCTGGACCTTTCGACCCTTAGCCAAAGTGTTTATGAATTCCTGTTGGAGCTAACTGCTTTAGTGAATCAAATGTCTGAGGACTTCAAGTCCCTCCCCAAGATCCAAAACAACATTGAAATCACAACTGGATTGGAAGCTTCAGCTTGGGATGATGCGCATGCATCAGAAGCTACGGTCAAAAGTCTAGAGACTGAACAACAGAAAGGGCAGGCAGAAGTGGAGTCGAACCAGAAGAATATTGATGACTGGATACAACAAATTGAAGAGCTGCAGAACAATATTTCTAAGGCTGAAAAGCGCAACCTTGAGCTGGGAGAGTTCGACGATACTGAAATGGCCAGAGAGCTGAAGCGCACCATAGACTTCTTTGACAAGGCCCAAATGCTTGAAAAATAACTTTCAGCAGCCAAACTCACCAAAGCTCTATGTGAAAAACGCCTTCAGAATCACAAGGTCGCCTTCCTTGAGTTGAAGTCGAAGCTCCCTTTCTAATTGTGATACGATTTCTTGTTTGTAGTTCCAATTTTGTTCATCATATTTTATGGTCCTTTTAAGGCCCCATTTACAGACAATCTTAATGCCCTATGGCCTTTATCTAAATTCTTCTGTTTACTATCAACTCTTCGACTTGCAAAACATATTTTTTACTTTGCTAACTGAGTAATTAAAGTATTCTGCCTCTTTTCTTGGAAATCATAAAAATAGCGCAGCTTTTAAAAGCTTAGTGTTCCAACGGCACAAGTTTCTATTCCATAAAGGAATATTAATAGCGCAACCCTAGGGTCTATTCCCAAGGGTCATTTCACGTATTTCCATCATTGACTGGCCAATCCTTACAAAGCCTTGCCTCTATAAAACCCTCTTCCCTCTTGGGATATCTTGCACCTACTACAGCAAGTATGAGCACTTCTTCAAAGAAGGCAATGACCAAGAAGGTGGCTGGAGAGATAAGGAAAGTTGAGGCTACAGCTACTGCCCTCAAAGACACTTCAACTGGAGCAACATCTCGCGCCAAGAAGAGAGAAACCAAGATGAAGGTACCCAAGAAAGGACATTCCAAAGCACAAAACTCTGATGATGAAGCTGACGAAGATTATGTTGCCTTCCTCAACTCTATTAATTGGAGGGACTATGAATAATCTTTCTCCTGGGTTTCATGTTATTGTACTTGTTTTTTTTTGTATGCCATTTTGGCCTCACATGGCCTATTTTGGTTTTTATAATTTGAATAAAATTTACGTCTTAATATGGATTTCTTGCAAAATAGGCTTATATTTTTTCAAATATTTCCCATTTACCCTTAAGACTCTTAAATCACCCTCCATCTCCTGAATCTCATAAGCATTATTACTAAATGCCTTAATAATTTGAAAAGGACCTTCCCACTTAGGAGACCACTTCCCCAAAGTTCTGGTCTTTCGATCCATAGGTAAGATCACTTTCCACACTAGATCTCCAGTTGAAAAGATTTTAATCTTGACCTTTTTGTTATAAGACTTCTCCACCCTTTTCTTTTGCCTTTTCAGCAACTCTAAAGCATGGAGCCTTTCTTCGTCTAGGTCTACTAATTCATCAAACACCATACTCCAATAAGACTCAGATGGAATCTCATGATGCCTTTGAATCCTTATTGATTGAAGATAAATCTCCACAGGCAAAACTGCATCATGCCCAAAAGCCAGTCGAAATGGGGTAGTATTAGTTGCCTCTTTAGGGGACGTTTGACATGCCCAGAGTATTTGGTCCAATGTCCTATGCCAATTTCTTGGCTTTTTCCCCACATGCTTTTTTATCAACCCAATAACTACTTTATTTGCTGCTTCGACTTGGCCATTAGCTTGAGCATAATAAGGTGTGGTGGTTACAAGTTTGAATCCCATTTCTTTAGAAAACTCTTGCATCTTTCGACCAGTGAAGACTGGTCCTTGGTCTGTTGTAATTGTCTTTGGGATTCCAAACCTATAGATGATGTGCTTCTGGATAAATTCAATCACATCTTCCTGGTCAACATTTGGTAATGGGATAGCTTCGACCCACTTGGTAAAATAATAAATACCTACCAAAATGTACTTATGATTTTTAGATGATGTTGGTCGAATCTCTCCGACCAAATCCAAAGCCCATCCTCTAAAAGGCCAAGGTTTCACTATAGAATGTAATTCACTCGCAGGGACATGTTGAATGCCAGCATGAACTTGACATTCCTGACAACCCTTAGTAAATTCAATACAATCTTTTAACATGGTAGGCCAATACATGCCTTGTCGAAACAACAACCATTTCATTTTATGGCCTACCTGATGTGCCCCACATGCCCCACTATGGACAGTCGAAAGTGCTAAGTACGCTTCTGCCTCACTGAGGCACTTAAGCAATACTCCCTCAGGAGTCTTTTTAAATAATTCATTACCCAACAAGACATAACTTAAAGCTTGATACTTGATTTTCCTTTCTGTCAAAGCTATTGGATTTTTCAGGTAATCCATTATAGGTTTCCTCCAATCCTTGTCAGTTATACTATCAACTGCCAGAATTGCGAAATTGTCTTCGTCAACATATCCAAGCTTAGTTTCTTCCAAATCTGATGGGGCTAATCCTACTGACACCACCCTTCCTCTGACTTCGACTTCGGTTGCATCTTGTAATTTATCTTTCAAAATTTTATACCCTGATGCAATCTGAGCCAAGTCATTAGCTACCTGGTTTTCCAGTTTAGGGATGTGTCGAAAACTAACTGCGTCGAACTTTTTCAACAGTCGATTCACAACTACAAAGTACATAATCAAATTCTCTTTTATGCACTTGTACTCTTTGGTCACTTATTTTATGACCAGTTCTGAATCTCCCATTATTTCGACGTGAGTTGCCCCTAATTCCAACAATACTTCAAGTCCAGCAATTAAAGCTTCATATTCAGCCTCGTTGTTAGAACAACGACCTTCAATTTTATACTTAAGTGTTGTTCGAATTTTACTAAGAGAAATAACAAGTACTCCTACGCCTGTCCCATCTTTGTGGCTTGACCCGTCGAAATATAACTTCCAAGGTTCCACATCAAGATAGTTCAGGGGGGTCTCATTTGTAGAATGGTCAGCTATAAAGTCTTCCACTATTTGTCCTTTAACAGCCTTTAAAGGCTTATAAGTTAAAGAATATTCAGTTAATGCTAATGCCCATTTTCCAATTCGACTATGCAAGATAGGTTTGGACAACATATGTTTAATAATGTCATAACGAGATGAAACATACACATCAACTAGTTTTATATAATGCTTCAATTTGGTACAAGAGTAATACAAACATAAACATAATTTTTCAATCATGCTATATCTAGTTTCTGCATCATTTAAAACTCTACTAAGGTAATAAACGGCTCTTTCGACGCCATCATCATCCTCTTGAGCTAACATGCTCCCTAAAGTTCTATCTGACGCCGTTATGTACAATCTCATACACTTATTGCCACGAGGTGGTGAGAGAATAGGGGGTGACTCAGGTACTCTTTGATTTTTTCGAAGGCTTCCTATTGATCTTGCCCCAGTCGAACCCATCCTTGCTAGCTCGAAGCAATGGTGAAAAGGCTTGCGTTTTCCCACTTAAGTTACATATAAATCTCCTCAAGAAATTTATTTTGCCCAAGAGAGACTGCAATTCCTTCTTTGTTGATGGCGCTTTTGCTTCCATAATGGCTTTGGTTTTGTTCTGGTTGATTTCGATCCCCTTCTTGTGGACCACAAAGCCTAAGAAATCCCCTGCCTGCACACAAAATGCACATTTGAGAGGATTTATTTTCAGACCATGCTTTCTCATCCTTTCAAAGGAATGTCGAAGATGGCTTATATGATCTTTTCCTGAAAAGGACTTAACAACAATATCATCAATATATATTTGCATAAAAGTCTCAATAAAATCATGAAAGATCAAATTCATTGCTCTCTGGTAAGTTGCCCCAGCATTTTTTAGACCGAAAGGCATCACTACCCATTCGTAAGTACCTAATGCCCCTGGACATCGAAAAACAGTTTTTGGGACATCTTCCTCAGCAATGAATATTTGGTTGTAACCAGAATAACCATCCAACATACTCAAATATTCATGTCCTGCAGCAGAATCAATCAGCATTTCTGCCACAGGCATAGAGTATTCATCTTTAGGGGTTGCAGAATTTAGATCTCTAAAATCTATACAAACCCTTAAAGAACCATTCTTTTTAATGACCAGTACAATATTAGATAGCCATTCGACATACCTAGCTGTACGGATGAACTTGCACCTAAGTAGCCTTTCAATTTCCTCTTTGATCTTGGAAAGGATTGTTGGGGCAAACCGTCTTGGATTTTGCTTGACTGGCTTTTTCCCAGGTATGATTGGCAACTTATGTTCAACAAGCTCTCTCCTCAAACCAGGCATTTCATCATAGTCCCAAGCGAAGCAATCCTTGAATTCCCTCAATAATTGGACTATTTCGACTTTGAGTAGTGGGTCGAGATTATCGCTGATATAAGTAGGCCTTTTTACTCCCCCTTCACCCAAGTCAATTTCTTCCAAAGGATCCTGCGCCAGCATTTTAATATTATCTGACAGTGGATCATTTTCAAAACCTAAAGGCTCACCATCATACACAGCATCAAGCCTTTGGTCTTGGTCTTCAATTTGAGGCCCATCAGGTGGCTCAATTTCAAAGTCCTTACCAGGGCCTACTTCACAAATTTGAGTTTTGGCTTCAACAGCCATGTGGTTGTGTGCAGCCTCTAAAGCCGCTTGTAACTTGGATTCGGCCACATAGGCCGAAATTCTTTGTAATGCGTCGAATTCAGTCATTGTTACTGAATTCACTCCCCCAGCCTGTGGGGTCAACCTCAGGCAACCCATAGTATGGGACATTGCCTTCTTCTCTTACGACTTCTCTGTCCCATCGAAACCCCTCCAGTGGGTGCAAGTGCAATGAACAGAATGCGTGATCATCTGGGGAGAGATCGAATTCTGCTGGAGTACAAGGCGCAATATGCGCCAAATTTTTGTCAAACTCAGAACCATCAACATGATTAACAGGCACCTTAAAGTAGCCTTGACACTACGCTAAAAAAGTGTTTAGACGACACTTAAAAGACAGCGCTTCTATACAAAAGCGCTGCTAAAAAGAATAAAAAAATTTCGCTAAAAAAAAGCGCCTTAAAAGAAAGGCTTTAGAAAGCGCTTTTAAAAAGCGATGTAAAAGACTGCCACCTTAGACCACCTTAGAAAGCACTTTCCAAAAAGCGCTGCTATAGGTGTCACTTTAGAGAGCGCTTATAAAAAGCATTGTCTTAAGGCCACCTTAGAAAGCGCTTTTAGAAAGCGCTCTTATAGGTCTTTAATTATTTTCACTTTAGAAAGCGCTTTCTAAGGAAAAGCGCCCTCTAAAGTCCTTTACTAATTAAAATATAAAACAATTCTAAACATTTTCAGAGACACTTTTATTCATTTTCTCTCTCGACCGTTTCTCTAAACCCTCGCCGTCGTTCTTGCCATTGCCATTGCCATTGCCGTTCGTGAAAACGTTGTTGTTCTTATTCTCCTATTATTCATTTCTCTTTTATTATTCATTTCTCAAATCGTTCTGAAAATGAAAACGAATAAGGTACTCTTTTATTATTCATTTCTCTTTTATTATTCATTTCTCTTTTACTATTCATTTCTCTGAAAACGAAAACGAAAAAGTTTTCACGATGGTTGCAGAATCTTTTTTCTTTTATTTTTCATGTATATTTTTACGAAAAAGCTTCCTCTTTTATTGTTGCAGAATCTTTTTTCTTTCATTTTTCATGTATATTTTTACGAAAAAGTATTTTTTTTATAATAAGCTCATTGTGTTATGCATTCATGATACAACCTAGTTTTGTGGAAGGTATTTTCATAAGGAAGCTAATATTAAAGTATCTTCACAACTAATATTGAAATTGTGAAGGTTATTTCATGACTATTAAATATTTTCTACTGTATATTTGGCAAAGTTGATTAGTATAAACAACCTAGTATTGATTGAAATTGTATTTCGCTAGTTGTGTTGTGTTTGGTCTATCCTTTTTTTCCAAGTTCATTTCTTTTATTTTCTAGAACTTGTGACTTTTTGTTATAAGTTTATTGTCTACTTTATACTTATGTAGGTGTTTACCTCTAATTGTTGCTTGTTTGTGATTACATGTTGCCACTTATCAAGTTATGACTCATAATTGGTCAATTAATGATATTTCATTTTATGATACGTGTATAGGGGTTACTTGTGTTCAAAGTGTGGAAGTTGGATCGTTTCCCTACAGGTATAACATTTTTTCTTTTTGTTTTTGTTTAGTTTAATTAGTATAACTATGGATAAGAAATGGATGTCTTCAAGTCGATTGTCGAAAGAGTACGACAATGGGGTATCGGAATTCGTTAAGTTTGTTGTTGCACACGCCAAAGACCCCAGTCGAATGATATGTCCTTGCTTGGGTTGCTGTTTTTGGAGTCGGGTTGACGCGGTTCAGTTGGCATCGCATTTATTGAGGAGTGGAATTGATAGAAGTTATACATGTTGGAATTTGCATGGTGAGAAAATTAACGGGAATGTTGAATCGGGGGATAATACGACCTACGCTTCATACGACAATGGCACAGATACATACGATTCTGATCGAGTCGAAGAGATTGCAGAAGCACTTGAAGAAGATCTTAAGGATTGTCCCAAAATGTTTGAGAGGTTGGTAAGCGATGCAGAGAAACCGTTGTATAATGGTTTCACCAAATTTACAAGATTGTCTGCGGTATTAAAGTTGTACAACTTAAAGGCGGGCAATGGATAGTCGGATAAAAGTTTCACAGAATTATTGGCCCTGATGAAAGATATGCTTCCAGAGGATAATGCTCTTCCCAATCGAACATATGAGGCCAAAAAGATGTTGTGCTCTATTGGCATGAGCTATGATAAGATACATGTCTGTCCAAACGATTGCGTATTGTTTCGAAATGAGTATGCATCGTTAAATGAGTGTCCTAAATGTGGTGTCTCTCGATATAAGAAAAAGTTGTCTCCAGCAAAAGTCTTATGGTATTTTCCTATAATTCCGAGATTTAGACGCATGTTTCGTAGTGAGACCGATTCAAGACACTTGACTTGGCATGCAGATGAAAGAATTATTGATGGAAAGTTTCGACATCCGGCAGATTCACCACAGTGGATGAAAATTGATGATGATTATCCTGAATTTGGAAAAGAAGCAAGAAACCTTCGCTTGGCATTATCTACTGATGGAATGAACCCACACAGTATTCAAAGTATCTCACATAGCACTTAGCCAGTGATCCTAATGATTTATAACCTACCTCCATGGCCATGTATGAAGCGTAAGTACATGATGTTATCTATGTTAAGTTCTGGGCCTAGACAACCAGGGAATGACATAGACGTATACTTGGCACCCTTAATCGAAGATTTAAAATTTTTGTGGGAGAACGGTGTGGAGGTTTATGATGGGTATAGGAAAGAAAGTTTCAACTTGAGGGCGATGTTGTTTGGCACAATTAATGATTTTCCAGCATACGGAAATCTATCAGGGTACAGCATAAAAGGTCAATGTGCGTGTCCTATTTGTGAAGATAAAACAGATTGGACGCGATTGGAGTTTGGTCAGAAGAATGTCTTTCTCGGTCATCGTAGATTCTTAATTTCTAATCATCACTATCGTGGGTGGAGAAAAGCATTCAATGGAGAGCCAGAACATGGTAGAGCTCCAACTATATTGACAGGTGATCAAATTTTTGAAAAGGTGAAAGATGTGACAACTCAGTTTGGAAAGCCTTTTGCATATACACTTGTCAAGAGTGGGTGGAAGAAGAGGTCAATTTTTTTTGAACTGCCATATTGGAAGTCGTTGTATGTAAGACATTTTCTCGATGTTATGCATATTGAAAAAAATGTATTTGACAGTGTTATTGGTACGTTACTCAATATACCAGGAAAGTCTAAGGATGGCCTTAAAGCAAGAAAAGACTTGGTACATATGGGGATAAGAACTGAATTAGGACCCTTGAAGAAAGGAAAACGAACATATCTACCACCTGCTGCGTATACTATATCTAGAAAGGAGAAAAAAGTATTGTGTAAGTTTCTAAGTGAAGTTAAAGTTCCAGAAGGATACTCTTCAGATATTAGAAGACTTGTGTCTATGAAAGACCTCAAGTTAAAGAGTTTAAAGACGCATGACTGCCATGTTATAATGGAACATTTTCTACCAATAGGTATACGTTCTATTCTTCCAGAAAAAGTAAGAAGCGCAATAACTAAATTGTGTTTTTTCTTCAAGTCAATTTGCAGTAAGGTGATCGATCCTGCGATCTTACCAACATTGCAAAAAGAACTGGTTATTACTTTGTGTGATCTTGAAATGTATTTTCCTCCCTCGTTTTTTGACATAATGGTTCATCTAGTTGTTCATCTAGTGAAAGAGACACAATTGTGTGGACCGGCTTATATGAGATGGATGTACCCTGCTGAACGTTATATGAAAATATTAAAAGGGTATGTGAAAAACCGAAGTCGACCAGAGGGTTGTATTGCCGAACGATACATTGTTGAAGAAGCGATTGAGTTTTGTACTGAATATCTGTCCAATGTACAATCAATTGGACTCCCTAAATCTCATATTGTCGAAATAAAGAAGGAAAAAAGTTAATTGGAAATGAAGTTGTGACAGTATCAAGGGTCGAACGGGATCAAGTGCATTTGTATGTTCTGCACAATGAGAATGAGGTTGAGCCATATGTTGAAATGCACAAGGATGTTCTCCGAGGTTTAAATCCGAATAGAAATGAGAATTGGATAGTACGAGAGCACAATCGAAGTTTCATACCTTGGTTTAAGGATCATATTTATTCAAAGTATTATTCAGACCTCGATTCAATAACAGAAAGGTTGAGATGTTTAGCATATGGTCCAAGTATGGTCGTGTTTTCTTATAGCGCATACGCAATTAATGGATACACATTTTATACCAAAGAACAAGATGATAAAAGTACTATGCAAAATAGTGGTGTCACCGTGGTAGCTGAAGCAATGCACATTTCAAGTGTGAAAGACTTAAACCCTAAATTTGCAAATCTGTCATATTTTGGGGTTATCGAGCGCATTTGGGTGTTTGATTATGAGAAGTTTCAGATTCCTATATTTCGTTGCAAGTGGGTTGAAAATAATAATGGCGTATGAATGGATAAGTCAGGATTTTTGCAAGTGGATCTTAATAGGGTGGGGTACAAAGATGAGCCTTTTATTCTAGCCTCTCAAGCTGAACAGGTGTTCTATGTCACTGATCCGACAAGTACAAAATGGTCTATAATGCTTTTATCTAACAAAGTAATTGATGAAAATGTTGGAGATCAAGGTGATATTGATGTTGATGTTTATATTGAATCATTTACTAGAAATGAACAAGATGAAAATATTATAGCGAATGAATCATATACTAGAAATGATCATAATGAGGGTATTTGGATCAATCCAACCGTCCGTGTTGTTAAGAGACGGGTAGAACATACTCCAAACAAGAAAAGAAAGAGACGTTAGTGAAAAAGGTACTAGTTGTAAAATTATAGCTTATATCATTCAATAGATTAGGATTATGGATTTTTATATTTGTCATTTAATTTCTGTTTTTTTCTTTCTTACAGGTCAAGTGTCTAGTAACCAGGAAGATACGCACGAGTAGCACGGACTAGAGCAACCAATATTACATGGGTCAAAGTGTGACGCCCCCAATCTATACCCCCAAATAATCATGCATTTAAAGCAATAAAAGAAAAATTCGAAATTTGATCAGAGTATATTTAAAAACATGGCATAGACGGGGAAATCACATCAATTCGTAACCAAACATACATACAACACCTGCCCATAAAGATATGCAACAGTGGGGTAGCAATCAACAGAGGAAACTTCGTTCCTTACACCCACATTTCAGAAATTAGAATTAAAGCGGAAAATCTAAAATCTGATTAACATACATCATGTAAAAAGTTTGTCAAACATCCAGTTATACATGTACAAGCCAAAATATAATATATACATAATACATAATAATCGCCAACGGCCTCCCTAACTACCCGGTGTCACATATCAGAGCCGACCGACAAAAAGGGTGAAGACACAAAGCTTCACAAAAGACCTCCAGCAACTCTAATCTGCAATGCCTCATAGAGCATTATAAAACGAGCAGAAGGGTGAGAAAAACAACCATAATATAAATGCATATAATTATATATATCCACATAAAAATACACATATAAAGTATTCTCACCCCAACTATCAAATGCTAACACATAAAGCATATACCGATTATATTCACATAATCACATATTCACTCGTAATACATATGTTTATACACGAAACACATCATCCATAATTCCAAGCATGTAACACGAATGCACATCAATTCACCAATACCATCACAAATTCCACACATAATCAAACAATCAGACTATGCTTCATACAAATGCACAGAGACCGACACAACGACTCTATGCAAATGCCATGCGGTACCGACTCCAAATAATTCTCATCTCTAGTTCACTCAGGAACTCTGCTGGAACCATCGCTCGTTACATCACTGTAACTCCCCGTCGGGCCTACGATGTTCACCCGTCGCTTGCAGTCCTCCTTGCATGAGGCTCACGACGTTTATGGATCGCTTGCAGTCCTTCTTATCTAAGGCTCACGATCCGATCGCTTGCAGTCCTCCTTACATGAGGCTCGCGATCATCTATAACCACCTTTTCAGTCCTTCTTACATAAGGCTCACGGTGTTATAGCAGATTCTCTCAGGAATCAAACCGCCACTCAGGACGTCACAACAATGCGTATCATGATGCTTGGCATACAAGAACTCATGACAAACAATGCATTTTCACACATATATGCAACCATAAACATGCATATATAATCAAATACAACTCGTTGCATTTATTTGCCTTTCGGCCACAATTCATTACCACAACATGTCATCACAAGTATTTCCATCACACAACAGCACATGGCATAATACACATCAATTATGCACACTTACAACGACAACAGTCGACAATCGACACTATTCACTTTTCCCGACATAATTAAATCGGCTAACAAATTCCAAAACATCATAATCACCAAGTACAGTTCAATACCTTTCCAACGACACCAAGAATGTCAAAATCAGATAAACGGAACAAAAGTTACGGACTAAACAAGAAAAGACATCGCAAAAAAACACATTCTGCACCCTTGCTGGCCATACGCGTATTGCCCTCAGCCATACGCGTGTTGACTTACCCCATACGCGTATTGCCTATTTTCCTTCATTGCCATACGCGTATTGCCCTCAGCCATACGCGTATTGCCCTACCCCATACGCGTATTGCCTGTACCATACGCGTATGGGCAGCGAAACCCAGAATTTTTCCTGCTGCGTTGCTGTTACGAATTTCACACCCAAAACCCTCCAAATCATCATCCAAACTCAGAAAAATACCAATTTGATGTACAACAACATATATCTATCATGTATCAACAACAAGAAACCAGAAAAACATCATTTCCGACACGATTAAATCGAATTCTAACACTTTCTACCAAAAATGGATTTTGAAGTATTTTTTTCATATAATTCAACAAAACAACAAACAAACACATACATAATCATACACATGTATAAGATAATTGAATTTCGCACCCTTACCCGATTAATCGATTCCTAGAACTTGATTTTCTTTGATTTCCTCTTTTTCTCTCTTTTTCTCCTTTCCTCTTCTTTTCTTCTCTTCTTCTTCTTCTCTTACTATTTTTCTTTCTTTTTTTTTTTGCTATTTCTATTTTTTTTTTCTTTCTTTTACTAACTTAATAAAATACACCCAAATGCCCAAAATACCCCTACACTCAATTTCCTTGCAAATGACCCCAAAACGCGATAAAACATATTCACGATGAAAAATAACATATTTTCACATAAAAGTCAAAAATAAAATAAAATAATAATAAAATAATCAAAAACGACTCAATTAAATAAAAATACTAAAACTGGGGCGTTACAATTCTCCCCCACTTGGAAATTTTCGTCCTCGAAAATAAACGAGACGAACCACTCTGGATGCGACTCTCGCATCTGACCAACAAACATCAGGCCTACCAAAAAGGCACACCACGAATAACACAACTGACAAACCACCTTGCTAACCTTAAACACAACGATAACACGACAACGACGACAACAACGACAAGATGCAAAGCCCATACAATGCACTTGACGACCAACCCACAACTCAAGGAATACGCAAAACACAACTCACGGGCTCACTCTTGAACCGAAACACAACAGGACCGTTACCGCCACCGTAGGTAACACTCCTCTAATTCCCCATACAGAAATTAGCTCTTCGCACTCGAACCACCACAATGGAAACGAGACAATAACCCAAACAAGAACATAAAGTTCCACGACACCACACGGTCTCAACAACATCTACAAAACCAGAACACCAACATCCTTGTCACACAACCATACCACAACACCGCTACGATTCACCAATCGAACATAAAACCAAAACATCCCCCAACTTAGCAACACATGGATACTATCAAAACCTTTCTCCTAACACTTCCACTCTGAAACATCCAATGATCTCATCATTCCTACAGATTTCCAATGTTCAACCTAAGAACTCTTACAAGTCGCACACACATATACGAAACGTGCCACATCACGCTCCCGCTGCGCACTCTGATGACTCGTAACCATCTAAACCACCAATATCTCTCCCAAGGTCTAACTCTTTCACAAACTTTCCATAAACTATTGTTCACATTTAATATTCTACCTCGCATTCTTTCGCGTTATCTCGTACACCAGATACAAGCCTCTGTACTGCTCAAACCATTCTAATACTCGGACCACCAAAACAGCCATTCATAGAAACTTTCATCTTAAATCCTCAGACACCGCAATAACTCTTCTCAACTTCTAACCACTCTCGTTGTCTCTATACCTTCAGACCAAACCAGTACTCAACATTCTTATAATTACCAAGCACTTCGAATCTAGAATCATAAAGATAATACTCCCAAATTTTCAAACACAATACAACCGCGACTAATTCCAAATCCAAAATAGTATAGATCCCTTCCCGAATCCTCAAATGTCGGCAAACATAAGCCACGACTTACTCTCTTATTTTAACACACCGACTACTCATCAAAACGCATCCCATACAATCGACTTCACCTTTGCAAGTCAACTGAAGTAACCAAACACTAGTCTTGGAAAAAGTCTTCCATACCCTTCAGTAATAACCAACAACAGTCCAAAAAGTTCCCAATCGCCTTTACCAACTTCGGAGCCTCTCCTAGTAACACCACATCTACTTCCGAGGATAACAATATAACTCGTTACACAAGTCGATTAAAGCCTCAACTCAAGCAAATCACTACTCTTATCAAACATCCCAACAATTGTAATTCTAATCCACTCAACCAAACCATTACAGTTACCTAATCCCAAAAATGAATACTTAATCTCATTCGTCATCTTATACCACTGTCCGTAATCCATACACAATCCCTTCTATTGATAATCCAAATTCCAACCTATTACAACACCCAACCAAAAAGATCTCTTAATGATTTCCCAAGTTAACCACCTACCAGAACCTCTAATCCATCTCATCTTTTGATATAAGAATCTTCATTGCCACAACAAAACAATCTATAGCCCACTCTTTCCATTTCAAGTAATCCGTTTCGCACCACTATCAAGCCGGAAAGACACGTCCATACATCCAACATAACTCCCGTCTGCTATCAACAAGAGATTAAGGGTGATCAGTTCCTCAATTTGTCAATAGACAGCCGACAATCATGATGAAGCATAAACCGTCTCCACCCAACCATAATAGCATTCCTTACATCCTATACACAAAACTACCTAAGGCACAAATCCATAGTTAACACAAACCTTACTTCTACATCCCTTCTTGAACCAGAAATCACACATATAATCCTGTAATTCACAATCCACTGAGCTAGCGCTTTACACCTGAAACAACACGGAGAAGCGCCAGCTTCTCCCCCACTTATCTCATTCTAATCTCTCCAACTGTAGACACACTAATTCCATTATAAGCATTTACCAAAAATGGTCAAAGAACAATTTAAACAAACCGAAAAAGTAATTACTGACCCCATTGTTGGAGTATCAATAACCATTACACCATCCCCAGAAGACAACACAAATTCAAACACTTCACGCACTCACACGAAATAAACGAATGAGTCGTCCCAATATCAATAATAGCAATTAAAGGCGTAATAATAAAACAAGTACCTTAATCAAACGGTCTGCAATAGTAGCCTCAGTTCCTGCCAACGCACAAGTCTCCCCACCAACCTAAGCTTGTTTTGGTTCTGTACACCTCGTGCTAATATGACCTATTTTACTGCAGTTGAAACACTTCATCCCATAGTCCTTACAATCAGCTGCGACATGTCCCTTACGTCCACAATTGATGCATTTCAGTTTATTCTTCGCACAATCAAACTGAAGATGTCCTTCTTTACCACACTTGTAACATCTCGGGGGATTAGACGTTCCTCCATCACTTTCCTTTCTCTCAAAATTACCCCTATGTTTACCATCGTCAGCGGGTGTCACATAAGGACTACCACGAGACTGTTGTTTCCCTTTTCTGTCATTCACACTTTTATAGTGAGCCGAACGAGCCTTACAATCTTCTTCATAAATCCTACAACAATCAACCAAGTCAGCAAACCTTCTAATCCTTTGGTAACCGATTGCCTGCTTGATTTCAGGACGCAATCCGCTTTCATACTTCACACACTTAGAAAATTCCGCAGTAGGTTCAGCATAATGTGGATAAAACTGCACCAGCTCCACGAACTTAGCAGTATACTCAACAACAGACCTATTACCTTGGTTTAATTCCAAAAACTCTATCTCTTTCTTTCCTCGGACATCCTCGGGAAAATACTTCCTCAGAAACTCTCGGCTAAACACTTCCCAAGTGATCTCTTCTTCCTCCCTAACTTCCAACACCTGACGAGTACTGACCCACCAATCATCAGCCTCATCATGTAACATGTGAGTACCCAGCCTCACCTTGTGATCATCTTCACAATCCATTACTCGAAAAATCCTCTCAATCTCTTTCAACCAAATCCGTGCACCATCCGGATCATGTTTCCCTTTAAAGATCGGCGGCTTATTCTTTCTAAACTCATCATTTCCTGCAGCATTCGGTGCACCCTGCACAGCTCGTGCCATAGCCTCCATTGCAGCAGCCAAAGCAGCATCGTTCCTGCCAGCCATATTCTGTTCATCCCCAATAACAGGAACAATGGTTAAACAAACAGCTCACCGAACCACAAAGACCAGCAAAGACAGACACAACAGACGCAAACTGACACGGACTGGCTCTGATACCACTTAATGTGACGCCCCCAATCTATACCCCCAAATAATCATGCATTTAAAGCAATAAAAGAAAAATTCGAAATTTGATCAGAGTATATTTAAAAACATGGCATAGACGGGGAAATCACATCAATTCGTAACCAAACATACATACAACACCTGCCCATAAAGATATGCAACAGTGGGGTAGCAATCAACAGAGGAAACTTCGTTCCTTACACCCACATTTCAGAAATTAGAATTAAAGCGGAAAATCTAAAATCTGATTAACATACATCATGTAAAAAGTTTGTCAAACATCCAGTTATACATGTACAAGCCAAAATATAATATATACATAATACATAATAATCGCCAACGGCCTCCCTAACTACCCGGTGTCACATATCAGAGCCGACCGACAAAAAGGGTGAAGACACAAAGCTTCACAAAAGACCTCCAGCAACTCTAATCTGCAATGCCTCATAGAGCATTATAAAACGAGCAGAAGGGTGAGAAAAACAACCATAATATAAATGCATATAATTATATATATCCACATAAAAATACACATATAAAGTATTCTCACCCCAACTATCAAATGCTAACACATAAAGCATATACCGATTATATTCACATAATCACATATTCACTCGTAATACATATGTTTATACACGAAACACATCATCCATAATTCCAAGCATGTAACACGAATGCACATCAATTCACCAATACCATCACAAATTCCACACATAATCAAACAATCAGACTATGCTTCATACAAATGCACAGAGACCGACACAACGACTCTATGCAAATGCCATGCGGTACCGACTCCAAATAATTCTCATCTCTAGTTCACTCAGGAACTCTGCTGGAACCATCGCTCGTTACATCACTGTAACTCCCCGTCGGGCCTACGATGTTCACCCGTCGCTTGCAGTCCTCCTTGCATGAGGCTCACGACGTTTATGGATCGCTTGCAGTCCTTCTTATCTAAGGCTCACGATCCGATCGCTTGCAGTCCTCCTTACATGAGGCTCGCGATCATCTATAACCACCTTTTCAGTCCTTCTTACATAAGGCTCACGGTGTTATAGCAGATTCTCTCAGGAATCAAACCGCCACTCAGGACGTCACAACAATGCGTATCATGATGCTTGGCATACAAGAACTCATGACAAACAATGCATTTTCACACATATATGCAACCATAAACATGCATATATAATCAAATACAACTCGTTGCATTTATTTGCCTTTCGGCCACAATTCATTACCACAACATGTCATCACAAGTATTTCCATCACACAACAGCACATGGCATAATACACATCAATTATGCACACTTACAACGACAACAGTCGACAATCGACACTATTCACTTTTCCCGACATAATTAAATCGGCTAACAAATTCCAAAACATCATAATCACCAAGTACAGTTCAATACCTTTCCAACGACACCAAGAATGTCAAAATCAGATAAACGGAACAAAAGTTACGGACTAAACAAGAAAAGACATCGCAAAAAAACACATTCTGCACCCTTGCTGGCCATACGCGTATTGCCCTCAGCCATACGCGTATTGACTTACCCCATACGCGTATTGCCTATTTTCCTTCATTGCCATACGCGTATTGCCCTCAGCCATACGCGTATTGCCCTACCCCATACGCGTATTGCCTGTACCATACGCGTATGGGCAGCGAAACCCAGAATTTTTCCTGTTGCGTTGCTGTTACGAATTTCACACCCAAAACCCTCCAAATCATCATCCAAACTCAGAAAAATACCAATTTGATGTACAACAACATATATCTATCATGTATCAACAACAAGAAACCAGAAAAACATCATTTCCGACACGATTAAATCGAATTCTAACACTTTCTACCAAAAATGGATTTTGAAGTATTTTTTTCATATAATTCAACAAAACAACAAACAAACACATACATAATCATACACATGTATAAGATAATTGAATTTCGCACCCTTACCCGATTAATCGATTCCTAGAACTTGATTTTCTTTGATTTCCTCTTTTTCTCTCTTTTTCTCCTTTCCTCTTCTTTTCTTCTCTTCTTCTTCTTCTCTTACTATTTTTCTTTCTTTTTTTTTTTGCTATTTCTATTTTTTTTTTCTTTCTTTTACTAACTTAATAAAATACACCCAAATGCCCAAAATACCCCTACACTCAATTTCCTTGCAAATGACCCCAAAACGCGATAAAACATATTCACGATGAAAAATAACATATTTTCACATAAAAGTCAAAAATAAAATAAAATAATAATAAAATAATCAAAAACGACTCAATTAAATAAAAATACTAAAACTGGGGCGTTACACAAAGTGGAGGTATATTAATTTTCACAATATTGCTTATTAGTGATGCTACTTGATAACACAAAACATCTATATATTATTTCTTAACTAATGCGTATTTTGTTTTGTTATGTAGTATTTCGATGATATGGCGTGTCCTTATTACACTAGGAAACAATTGCAAGATACTAAGGAGGAATTGTGCGAATTTTTTATTGCAAGAAGAATTCTTTCTTGAATGTATAGTTTTGTGAATGTAAATTCTAGTTTATTGAAATGTAAATTCTATGCAGGTTTGAAACCATACAATAAAATTTGTGCGAATTCTGCATGTAAATTCTAGTTTATTGAAATGTACAAATTCTAGTTTATAGAATTCTGCATTAAGTGTAAATTCTAGTTTTGAAATAGAATTTGTTGATAAATTTATTGAAATGTGAATTATACAGGTTTATGGAAATGTGAATTATACAGGTTTCTGCATAAAAAAAATGGTTAAAATGGGATTTTTAAAAAAAATCTTCAAAATTATACGTAGACAAAACACAGCGCTTTTGAGAAAAAACCGCTGTCTAAGGTTAAACATTAGACAGCGCTTTAAAAAGCGCTGTCTAAAGTCCACCTTTAGAGAGCGCTTTTAAGGAAAAAGCGCTCTCTAAAGGTATAAAAAAAAATCATTATACGTATACATTAGACAGCGCTTTGAAAAGCGCTGTCTAAAAGCACCTTTAGAGAGCGCTTTTGAAGGAAAAAGCGCTTTCTAAAGTTTAAAAAAATAATAATAATTTTAAACGTATACTTTAGACAGCGTTTTTAAAAGCACTGTCTAAAGTCCAATTTTAGAGAGCGCTTTTTCATAAATAAAAAAGCGTTGTCTTTACCTACGACAGCGCTGGCTTAGACAGCGCTTTTAAGCGCTGTCATAGGCCAAGAAAAGCGCCCTCTTTTCCCTTGTTTGGCGTAGTGTGATCAGCCTCAATGTTTTCTACTATTCCATCAGGCCTCCAGATTGTTATGCGTTGGTGCATTGATGAAGGTACTGCCCCAATGCCATGAATCCATTCCCTTCCTAGTAGAAGGTTGTAGTTAGCTTTACTTTCGACCACCATGAACAAGGTGGGTCTTGTCACTGTACGCACAGTCAAGTCAACCTGTAAGACACCTAAAGTGGTCCCAATCTTCCCTTCATAGTTAGAGAGGACCATGTTGTGGGGTTTAAGATCAGTGTCGAATTTACCAATTTTACCTAGCAGAAAATGTGGCATTAAGTTGACAGTAGCCCCACAGTCCACCAAGATCTTGTTAACAGCCACGCTTTCTACTTTCCCTGTAATATACAGAGGTTTTAAGTGTCCCTTCATGGCTTCAGTTGGTCGCTCAAAGAAAGCATTATGTTCTTCGACACAGCCATTGTTCATTACATAATAGCACACAGGTTGGTGTGCTGCCATTTCTGCCTCAGTGTTGGCATCCAAATTCTCCACTTCAGTTACTCTGTCATACTCCCTTGGCATTACTGACACTACGTTGACAATGATGTTCAAAGAAGCATCAGAGTCTGAATCAAAGTTGTGGGTCGACGCATCGTCTTCAACTGTTTCGGCCATAAATTTCTCAGCTTCCTTCTTGGAAGTAAACAATTTTTGACCCACCGGCAGCTGGTTTGTTGTTCTTATGCCAACACATTTGTTGCTAGCTGGCAAGACATTAGTGCTGGTCTCCGTCGAGTCTCTAGCCTGAGCTTCTCTTAAAGCTTTCCTTCGCCTTTTCTCTCTCCTCCATTGGGACCTCGACATGGGATTTTTTCCTTTGTAATTCTCAGACACATATGCAGCTTTGTTGGAAGACTTGAATCCTTTCCTATACTCAAGTGAGAACCTCTAGCCACATCAAAACTTTTCCATCCTTGCTTCCCTTTTCCAGCTGCTTCGACAGGTTTAACCCACCTCCCAGTTGGTACTTCGCCGCTGGGTTTGAAAGTAGCTTGCTTGGCCCTTGGAATTTGTGGCCTTGGACCATATTGTCTCTGAGTAGCTTTCCTTGGGTCGAAACGCTCTGGCTTTTGAGCATCTTTCCTCCCACGTCCAGATTTGGCCTCTTTCCCCGTTTGGAGGCCATGAGCAGCTTCTTTGTCGAAGATAGCACTGCATCGAGGGCACAACATGACTTCAGAATTCTTCCCCTGGCACCTGTGGAGAAAATCAATGATGGTCTCATCTTCTCTGAGATAAGCCAGTTTGTCGCAGTCCTCTTGGTCATCAATATCCATGGCCTGTTTGTCAGTAACTTCGACCATGTTCACGTTAACTTCATCTTTTACACGCATCTTAGAAAAGTCAATATCAAGGCCTGCAGCAGCCTCGTCCATTTGTCTAAAATGATCAGCAATCCCTCTTGTCACCATCTGCAACTTTGGTGCTTCAACTTCAGCACGGGTCTCGACTATAGTTTCAGTGTCGAACCTTTGAACTTTAGAAGAGGTACTAAAGTAATGTTCAGCAGCCATACATATCAAATGCTCCAGCTGATAGCCATCCATCTCTTCAGCCTCTCTGATAAACACAACATCATTGGTAAGGTCCTCAGTAACCTCCACCACCGTGGCATTTCTGCCAAGAGCTTCGTTGGTACTAACACTACCCGAACTGCTGTCAGACAATTTAACCAGTTCGACCATGTTGACCTCCTCAGGCTCTGCATAATTTACTTCAGCTACATCAAGAGGGCTGGTATCAATCTTCATCTGGGTCTTAGTCTTCTCCCCAAACTTGAGCCTTCCCTCCTGAATAGCATTCGACACCAAATCCCTGAAAAGAAAACATTGAGACGTCTTATGACCCAAGTAATTATGGTATTTACAAAAACCTCTCTTTTTTCTTTGCTTTAAAGGTGGTATTTTAGCACCGGGAGGCACTAATATTTGACCATCCTTAACTAACAAATCAAAAATTTTGTCACATTTAGTGATGTCGAAAGTGTATGTTTTCTTTGGGAACCTATCATTCTTTTCGGTTTCGACAGGGTTTTTTCCATTCGAAGGAACTAATAATTTACAAGAATAAGGGGGGCCCTTCTTAAGTTCAGCAAGGTCTATCTCATTTTCGTCGAACCTAACGGACTCGTCATACAGTTCTTCGATGCCCTCCTGGTATTCGACGTAAGCTACCTTCTTGTTCTTATTCACCCTGGCTTTCTCATCTTTGAGACGCTCTAGCTGTCGAACTCTGTCAGCCAACTGGGCCATATCCCTTAAATACTGGGTGTCCAGTTTTTTCCTGATAGAGTAATCAAGGCCACCAGCGGCCATTTCGACAAGCTCGTGCTCAGGCACTTGTGTAAAACATCTAGCCCTGAGTAGTCGAAACCTATTCAAGTAATCATCTATTGGCTCATTGAACTTTCGTTTCACACTAGCCAATTCTTTCAAACTAATCTTCGTCTGACCCATGTAAAATTGCTCATGGAAAAAACGTTCCAATTGGGTCCAATTACAAATCGAACCAGATGGTAACATGGTGAACCACGTGAATGCATTTTTAGTGAGGGAACTAGGGAAATACTTTACCCTTAGACTCTCATCATTTGCAATCTCACCGGCTTCGATCAGGTAGCGTGCCACATGTTCGACGGTAGATTCTGTAGTATCTCCTGAGAACTTAGTAAACTTTGGTACTTTTGTCCTTGGAGGCAATTCGGCTTGGAATATATAGTCTACTATAGGCGAAGTAAAGTTTGGCCTAGAAAAACCCATACTCAGGCCATTCCGACCCATTATCCTTTCGATCAAGGCTGCCAAATTGTTCTCTGCCGCTACATTGTTACGTCGAACCTGATTCACCATACGATCAGCGTCTTGATTTCTGTTCACTAGCACCATCCTTGGTTCCTCCTCTTCAAGTATTGGCATTTGATTTCTAGGAGGCTCCTCCCTAGGTGGTTCGACCAACCCTGGATTCACTGGGTTAACTTGTCGAGCAATCTCCCTCGTCTCGACTCCTTGAGTTTGGAGTTGAATAGGAGCTGGCATTCCCATGAACTCTGTTATTCGTGCCATCTGGGTTGTCATCATTTGATTGGTTTGAGTAGTATTCCGGATCAATGGCTGGAAAATTTCTCCCATCGTTTGAGACAAAGTATGTACCATTTGCATATTGCTCTCATCCATCTGTTGCCTCAAATATGTTGCAGACTCATTTGTTAAGTTGGGACCTTGAGCAGAATAACCCAAACCTATGGACTGGCTGTTTCGACCCATGTTGATTCCAGAACCTGACTCCTGCAAAGGGGAAGATATCACATTTTCTGAATATACTGGGGGTGCAGTACGCAGATTCTGCATCATTGCCGTTGGCATGCCATAGATTGGGTTCCTAGGCAAAGACTATAAAAATCCTGGGGGAGGAAACTGCCTGTACGTCGAACCTCCTCCTGGAGGAGTCTGAGGATTTGTCACTGATGGGCCAATGTACTCCAAGACTGGCTGAGTGTACGGCCTCACGTATGTCGCCCCTGGTCCCGCTGTCGAAGACGAAGGCTCTGTCACCATGGTTAACACTGTCGACCCTCCTGTCGAAGGAACTAGAGTTGGCGCCACAGTACTTCTTGGTAATTCTTGAGGATTGATGGTGCTATTCTGAACACTTGAACTGCTTGGTTGAGTATTGGTCCCAGCAGAACTGGGATTTGAATTTCCTTGGCCAGATGCCATTCTCCTCACGTTTCTTCTCTTTGGTCTATATTCGTTTGAACTGACTACCTTTCCACTTCTCAGGTGCATACAATAATTTGCCACAAACTCGACCAATGAAACAACAAATACTTAAGAAGACAGATATAAAACTTCCTTTTGGCGGTTATTTAAAAGTTACAAACTTCCAAATCCACGTTTAGCACTGTCCCACTGGGCGTGCCAATTTGTTTACCTTGAAAATTGGTAAACAACCGCTGATCTTCTAAAACTATAAAGTTTTAGTAACTTACAGGATCGATCAGATTGATCCTAGGACATGTGCTGTATGTGTATTTAGAATATTTCGCAATTTGATAAAGGATGCCTTTCGACAATGCTCATAAATAAAAGGGGTGTTTGAAGTGTAAAGGAAAACGATAAAGATAAAGGAAATGACTACGTCGAACGATACATCAAAGAAAAGAAAAAAGGCTGAATGTAAAAGGTTTGATAAAGAAAAACTGAAGTTAAATGTTGGGAAGTAATGCATAAAGATCGTAGAGTGCAGAAAAGGGAAATGCTTGAAAATAAAGGCTTTTAATGTAAAAATGTAAAGTAAAGACTGGGCAATGTAAACGACTTGAAAGGTAAAAGTTCATGAAAAGAGATTTCAAAGTAAAGAATCTGAAACAGAAACTTCAAAGTAAATTGCATTGCAATAAAAGGTAATGGTGATTACAATCACGTACATTCTCACTTCACTGGTTTCTCGACACACTGGATACTTTGAGTGAATATAGAGTTACTTGTACAATTTGATTTTTTCACACTATTCTAACTTTAAGACTAACCTATTTATAATACTCTAATGTAACCACCCTTTGACGGTTTTATTCTTAGATTACGCCACTTGGCACTTTGCATGTCTTTACGATCTGGATCTTCGCCACCTGTCCTCTTTTCAAATTCAAATAGTGGAACTTCCCTCCACTATTCAGTTGTAACTGCAGTGCATTATCCATATCCACTTCACCGTGTCGACTTGACTCTTTGGACTTAGCAATATTTGAAGTCTTGAAATCCTTCCATTCGACTCAGGCGTTGCACAAACATGGTCGAAGGCCTTCTTAGTCGAAGCCTTCTTTTTATAGCATTATTATTTTAAAGAATAACTTCTTTTAAAGCCATTGTCTGAAATCATGTAGCGTCGAAATTAGGAGCTAACAGTTACCGACATAAACCAAAATGATGGTCTCATCCCTTATTAACATTGATGAGAATTGGGAAAAAGTGCAGAAACACAACATTCCTCACATGTGAACCGGCAGATCAGAATTGAATTACTGCAACAAACCGACAACGAACAACAACAATATCAGCGAAACCAAATAAAAAACAAATACGAATAGATCAAAATTGAATTGAAACCGACAGCGAACCAGAACAATATCAGCAGCGACAGATACCAATAACAGAAAAGATATCATCTCCAAATCTTCTGGTTCATAGTCTTGCAGAATACTATGTACCTTCTGGTTCATCAACATCTATCGATTCCTTCACCTGATTCTTCTGATGTGCTAGCTGAAATTATATAAACTATCAGGTATAGAGTAGGATCTACACAAGTTAAACCTAAAAAAATAAATATTCATTCATGTTAATACATTCGAGTTATACACTCAATACCGTTTTAAGATCGTTGTAAAATCGACGGAAACGCCACCGGCATCTCCCCTCATTCCTGCAACACGAACAATCTTAAATCAAAACAAAAGAGCATAAACCCTAAAAGAAAGCTAAAAACTTAAACTTGAACATAATCAGTTTCAGATGCGTCGGTTAGTTTCAATTGCCTCGGTTAGAGATTTGGTAGCGATGTCTATAAAGAAGAGGAAGAAGGAAGACGGAGTAAGAAGAAGAATGGGAAGGGAAAGATGCAAAAGGAAGAAGAAAAGAGAATGCGAAAGAAAGAGAGAAAGGACGAGAGAGAAAGAGGATAGGAAAAAGCATTTTTTTCTTATTTTCCAAGATTTAGTCTGAGGAGAAGCAATGGTTGAAGCCAGCCACGTGTAGAAACAGCACGTGTAAGAGAAGCAGGCGGACAGGTGGAAGGGTGGGGAAGCAGAAGGGCATCCCGGTCTTTTCCCTAGCCATTCAAGTTCTTATATGTAAGATGTGTGTTTTGGTCCGTAGTGATAATAATTGATTATGAAAATTGATTATAATAAATTGATTTTGTAAAATTAATTAACATGCTTGTTTTTATTTTAAAATGTGATTTTTCCTTTATATTTTTAAAAATAATATTTATGAAAAATACTTTTAAAATAATAAAAGTAATTTTTAACTCATTTTTTATAAATTAAAACACTATTTTGACCTACAATAATATAAATATACACAATTTTTTAAAAATAATATATCTTAAAAATGATTTTTTTTAATGTAGTTTTTTAAAATGATATATCTCAAAAATGATTTTTTACAAAAATTATTAAAAATCGTTTCAAAATTATGTGATTTATTAAAGTTTAATATTAAAAAATTATAGTAAAAATAATAAAATATCCAAAATAATATGTTATGAAAAAAATTATTGATAATTTATTTCTTTTAAAAATAGAAATTCTTTGGAAGTTTTTTTAAACAAAATATTTAATATTGTAAAAATCATTTAAAAAAGTGAAATAAACTGAGTTTATAAAATGATCTATCTTTTATGATATATTCAAATTAAAATGAATTAAACAATGAAAATTCAATTCTAGAGTCAAAAGCTATAATTTTTAACTTTAAGTAATGTTAATTTTCAAAGATAAAATCAATTCTATTTAAAGATATTAAACATGTGAAAATTAATTTAAACTTCTAAAATTACTTTTTTTCCTACTTTTATTAAAGTGAAATCAAACCTAACCTAAAATTAATTCTATTGTTGATGCTATGTTGCTTTTAACCATTATTGTTTTGGTTAACTTTTTTTTTTTTCTGATTAAAGTTCTGTTTTGGTTCATCTTTGTATTATCTGGAATTAGTTATGAAAAAGAAATAAAATCGATTTCTACAATACAACTATTTAATTCTATGTTGAATTAAGTTCTTATGCAAACCATATCGTTAAAATTAAAATAAAATAAAATAAATACTACTAATTTAGTGATAAAAGTTTAATCTTGTAAGTTTGAGGTTTTGAATTAATCTATAAAAATTATTGAATTTGTTTCGTAAAGGAGTCATAATTGATAAAGTATTGCTTGTTACGGTGGACTTGAGTTTCCGGTGCGCTGGAGAGAGGGATGATACGCAAGATTAATACTGCAACGCTTAAGTCAATGGGAGAATGAGAAGTGATGTGAGAGTGAGAAAGAATTTGAATACTTGAGAAATGACGCGTCTGTCCTCTTAAATAAGAGAAACGGTTAACAACAGAAAGCATGGAGTGAGGTGTCGATCGCGGTCAGCCATCAAATTGATCTGGACGGTCATCAAAGTTCTAGTAGGCAAAATTGTCTTCTTCCAGAGAAGAAAGGTCTACATGTTTTTCGCGCTCTACTACTTCTCCTATATCATATGGATTTTCGTCTTAGGTCTTATACACGGTCCAGAACAACTACCCCCAAGCCCATGTCTCTACTTTTAAGGACGAGGGTTTGCCATACGTGCTCCAACCCGGCTGCTAGATTTGTGGAAGTAAAATACTTTGATGGGATGTCACTGTCATTGGGAATAAACACATTTAATGCCCTTCTCGTAATAGGTAACGACGATGAGAATGAATGACATGTGTCCCTACGCTAACTAGTGATGATGTCTCCTCTTCTTTAGAGTGTTTGAGTACATTGAATAGTTTTCGATGAAATCTAGATTGTTTATGGTATGCAGTGGATCATACGACCTTTACTGGATAAGGCGCATATAAGAGGTCCCTAAAGCGTCATGTTACCTTTTTTTCTGCCATTCGTGACCTGCAAAAAATTCCTTTATGTTTTTACTGTCATTCTTTCTCGCGGGCTTTCCTGATCCAGTCTCTTGTCAAGTTCATATGAGATATTCGCTTGTTGGCACTTGACATGCATGAGTAATCAATCTGCTTTCCTTTAGATAGAGTAAATGTCTTCTTGCTTTCGCCTCTTTCCTAAGGCTTTCTGGGTAATGAGATTTCAGTACCCTTGTTTCTTTTTTGAGAGATTCCTTTGGCAGTTGGCACTTGTGAACTTGCTTGCTTATCCTATCTTGCTTATATTAGGTTCTTTTTCATAGGGCTTATTATTATAGAGATTGTGCCAACTATGAACGAGGAGGCGAAGAAAGATATCTCGGGTGACTGGGTGGATCGGAAAACATTAGAGATCGTCTCTATTTTTGCCCGCGAGGATGAATTAGATTGTGTTTTGAGTGACATAGGGTCTTCTTTTGGCCGAGGAGTGTTTCCACCAGATGGAGATAAAAAAGATATGATGTGAATTTGACAGGTGTATCATCCCCTTCCATGAATGTTTATTCTGCCTCATAGGCTTCCGTCTTCCATTTTATGACTTTGAAATCAATGTTATGACCCACTTTATGATTTCTCCTTCGCAATTACATATGGTGAGCTAGGGATTTGTTAAGGTTTTTCAACATTGATGTGAATATAAAGGAGGAAAATCGAATGTGGCATTGTTCTTCTATTTCTTCAAGACTCAATCACGCACGTAGTCTAGGTCTGATTTCTTTGAGGAAAACTCCAAATTTTGTGAGAGATATTTTTACAACGTGAAGCATTTAAATGATTGCTCTTTTTTTGTCATTCCCCTTAAAAAATAAGCTCATGCAAAGATATGAAAAATAGAACCTAGGCCTCCATGTGTATGTATGGATTTGTTTTGAAAGTTCTGAAGTCAGTGTCATTTCTTGATGGGGTCTAGATCTTACATTTAGTAAGTGACATAGAAATATTATTCCTCTTGAATCTTTTCTTGAGCAATTATTCTCTAAGGTCTTCCTTATTTGCTCTACAAATGCGATGACGAGTAAGGAAGAAATGAGGCAAATGAAAAATGATCTTCAAGCTGCATTTCTCATGGCGCGTATTCCAAATATCATGTTTGCTGAAGGAGTTTCTACTCTGGGTACTTTGACCAGACCAATGGTTCGGAGTACACCTTCTCTAGAATAAGTAGAAGTTTGGGTTTCACTCGCGCGTGTCGTGGTAGACAATGATTTATGCTTGTCACAATTAAGGGGAAAGGAAGTTCTAGCCTCCAACCTTGAACTTCAAGAACTATGGGTTAAGATGTCGCTTATCAAGCACCTCTAGTTGATATCTGTTGAGGAACATGCATCGACTCCTATAGGGTTACCTGCTGTGATGATAGCTCGTATTAGACCAAGAACGATGAGGGAGTTTCGATCTTTCATCTACAGTGAAGATTATTATTACTTCTTAAGTAAGTCTAAATAAGTTCAGTATATGGAATTCGTGGAGTTAGCATACCCCGCACATTAGGCATCTGTCGTCCTAGCCTTTGGATTTGTTGGGTGAGGGGAAGTTTTCCTACCTGATCATCTTAGGGAGAAAGAAGTGCTCAAAGAGCGGGTCAATTCCCTTACTGTTGAACAAAATATATTCAGGAAGCATCTTCCTCGTTTTTTGGTATAGAGGGTGTAGTGGAACCTTTTGGGTATCCCGACATTCTGGTTGAGAATGTGAAGGTGCTCGCTCAAGAAGTGATAAATAAGAACTAGGCTTTAGCTTTTGCACAAGCTTCATTATCTAGGGTGGATGTCGCTCTTGATGAAGCAAAATAATCTTAGGATCCTTCTCGGAAAAGGATATAATAGTTCAAAGTGTCTTTGAAGGAGTCTCAATAGGGCGGAAGAAAGCTGATGAGAGTCTTTGAAAGACGCGTCTCAAGAACCATGCCTTGTCTAAGGAGTTATCCAGATCATTAGAGGAACTTCATTATATCGGTCAAGATTCTTTTGAAAGTGCGTTGAAGTAGGTGGAACATTTTTATCCTACCAGACCAATCTCTTGAGAGCAAGTCCATCTTGACGAAGCCATTAAATATGTAAATGTGGTTTCCTTAGTAGATTATTCGTGTTTGTTATTATTTTTTTGACTGGTGTGCTTGTGCTCGACATATGTGAATCCAATGATTAAGTAATCATTATTGTTCTTGTCATGCAATTTACATTTTAGTTTGTTACTTACTAGTGTTTTTATTTGTTTACTTGCTTTCAGTCCCGAGTTCGTTTCTCTAGGACACAAATTTTTCTCTGGGGTTGTACTCAAAGTTTTATTGTACATCTATAGTCTGACCAAGGGTCGGTACACCTTCCCTGCCCTATAGGTGAAAACCTGGTTTGAGGTTGATGTATGGCAGACTCACCACTATCTTTGGAGTGGCTAGCTACCAAGGGGGGGGGGGGGGGTGATCCAGTATTTGCCACTTTGTGGTCTACTTTCTTTACGTGTGTGCATATGCATAGTGGGGTTTTGGTTTCTTTAGTCACACACTTATGGGTTTTGTGACAACACCCCTAAATATTTGTGATGAGGCTTTGATCACGCCTGTCTTACATCGGTGGCCTTTGTGACAGAACCCCTGACTCATTGTTACTTTTATAATCATATTGGAAAGATATATTTTAGTGAAATTTATTATTTGATTGAACAACATGATACACCATAATAATGTGTCATTGCTTTTACAGAAGTACTTAATTAAAACAACCAACTGGCATGGCCATTGCATATTATACATTGGGATATGACGACTAGCATCGACTTTACTTGGATCGGATATCTGCACACATCCGGCCGATATGATCCGCTTTAACTATAGGGGTTGAATGGCCATGTCTTGTAAATGCTTGGTCAAGGAAGCCACATTAATCTCCATGGTTTTGCCTTTGCCTTCTTCTTAGTCTTACTGCAGTGCTTTGTGGATCCTCTTCACCCCAGATAGATCCGCGTTTATCGTCGCAACTTCTTTATAGATGTTGTCGTATTTGGCTAGAGGTGTGTTGGGGATGCCATTACATCTAAATTCACCGCAAAGGGTTTACCTAGGATGCAGTTGTAGGTGCTCATGCAAGGATCTACAATAAATATAGAATCGGTTGTCCTAGTATCATGTCCTTGTCAGAGGGTGGTCATCATCTCAACCTACCCCAAGGACGGTTTACTGTGTCGTTGAAGGCTTGCAGGTCATATCCTTTATAGGGCCATAACTTCTCCTTCGTTAGCCCTAATTTTTTCCATAAAAGGTATAAATACACGATGTCACAAAAATTGTCGCCATCAATAAGCACTCAGAAGACGTTGAAATTAGAAATTATGGTCGTTATCACCTAAGGAAAAATCTCATTCGTAATTTCCTTGCCTTTTCTCTGTCGTAGAATCTAAGGATTGACCTTTCCAACAACCGAGTTCAAGTGTTTCCCTCCTTATTGGTAAGGACCATCAGCTTGACAATTTTCCTCTTTATTGTCTTTTTGGAGAGGTTACTCACCCTTGAGGCATCGCTGGTGATGGATACAATATAGCAGTGCTTTTTTATGGCTTTATTTTTATTCATTGCCTATGTCCTTCCATTTGGTTCATGATAGTACTAAGAATTGTTTGTCCAGGAAGATTCCCTGACTGGGTATGGGATCTGGACCCCGACTTCGTTGAAATCAATGTTTGGAAATTCCTTCCAAATCCTCTCCCTCAATGTTTTTAGAGGAATGCACAGGTTGAATCTGGATTTGAGTATGTGTTCCCCTTCTTCTTAGTGACAGCCACTATCTTTTTCTAGTACCTGTTTGAATCCGGAATTCCCTGCTCCTCAACCTCCTTCCTTGGCTAGAAGTTTTTCTTTGTAATTTATGTAAAGTTGCACCATAATCAATCAATATTACAAGTTATGGGCTTCATTTAGCCCTAACTTATCCCTAAACATGCAGTTTTTCCTTAAAACCTTTAAAATATTCAACACTTTAAACCATCATTTGTGTCGCCAACGTCTACTACTACTTTGGTAAAGCGGTCATAGTACTCACGCAAGGCCTCTTTCTTCTTTTGAATGATCTCTATGAGCTTATCCATTGTCGTGGGCTACCGATTTCGGTCATCCAAATGGATGGTAAAGGCTTCACAAAGATATTTCTAGGAATCAATGCTCCCGTTTGGGAGGGTTTTAAACCAAGTCATTGCATAACCAATCAATGTCAGTGCTAAGAGCTTTCAATTTGTCGCTCCCTGAGCATGATAATATTCTAGACAGTTATCCACATACTCATTGTGATCGTCTGGATCCCCAGTCCCATCATAGCTTTAAAGCTTCAATGGTTTCTTTGATGATCTTGAAATCTTGCTATTGAGGATGCGAGCAGACAGAGAATTTCTTTTTTACTTTGAGATTGAAGCATCCCCTTCATATCTTTCTTTACTCTAGGGACAAGAGGCTTCTTGAGAAATATGGCTACTGCTTCTCGCTTCAGTATTTGGGGGAGGGGTCTTATATTTATAGCCTCACCAATGACTTGGAGACGTTATGATTTATTCTTGGGGTGTTGCTTCTCTGATGCAAGTCGACCATGGAATAAAGACTCGGGAGGTCGCCTCCTCTATGGTACTATTCATCAAATTGACATGTTGCAGACTCTCTTCAATTATGAATAGATTTTTTGCAAGGGTTTGTGAATTATACAATTCCACCATGTTATAAACATTATTCATCATATTGTTTGCTTCCTATATGTCAAGATTATCCTGTAATAATTAGAATCAAGGGAGAACTTCTTGTCCATGTATCACATGAAGTGTTAAAGTTGGTGTGAAGGTTGGCTTTGATGAAAATGTTGTGAGGATCCAAAGAACATAAGAGTCTAGATTACTCTTTGGTCGACTCTCAGTGGAGCGGGATCGGAAGGATGTGCTACTAAGACCGAAGCCTCTTCTATTTGAGGGAAAGAAGGTGGATCTTTTCCAGCTTCCGCTGTTGTAGGAGCGACTTGTTGTTGAACGGTGGATTGAGTGGCTTTAGATGCCACCATTGATAATAAAGGTGAAGAAGAACTGTTGAAGAAAATGTTAAAATCCGAGGAGGAAAATCAATAAACGTTGATTCAAAGCTGTAAGAAAAGAGATTTGGATTTCTAAGTCGAATGAGATATGATAGAGGAGATCGAGAAATGGATATCTGAAGCTTTGAGAGAAAAGATCTCGATTTTTGGATCGGAGGAGATATGATCAAGGAGACCAAGAAAGAAAAATCTAAATCTCTAAGGACTGATAGGAGATCTCGATTTCTGGATCAGATGAGATCGATTGAAGAGATTGAGAAATGGAGATCTGAACATGAAGATTCGCGGGAATCAAATTTCGATTCCCACTTACGGCACCACTGTTCGGCGAAAGTACTATAATTATTCGATGATTTCATGAAGTAGTGCTTGCTACATTGGACTTGAGTTTCTGGTGCAGTGGGGAGGGGGTTGACATGCAAAGTTACCACTCAAGCGCACAAATCAGTGAGAGAATGAGAAGTTATGTGAGAGTGGAATGAATTTGAATATTTAAGAAATGGCATGTATTTCCTCTTAAATAGGAGTAGTTAACCGTAGAAAGTATGGAGTGACACGTGGATCGCGGTCAGCCGTCAGATTGATCTTAGCGGTTAACAAATCTCCAATATGCAGAATTGTATGATTCCAAAGAAGAAAGGTCTACATGTTTTGTACGCTCTATTACTTCAACTATATCATTGAACCTTTCGTAAATATGTAAATATGTCGCCGGAAAAAACTAAAATAAAGTATGTAAGGATTTTCAAAGTCTAAAATCATATCATGTTTTACTGCAGGCGACAGATTCACAAATATGAAACCAAAGTACCAGGTAATGAATTTAGAACTGATAAAGTCATATTTAGAGGTTGGTTCGTTCTTATAATTTGTTTATAGTCTTTGTAAAGTGTGATAAAATAGTTATTGAAGTGTAAGTATAATTCTATTTTATATTGCTATAAAATTGACACTTTGTCCTATCATTTACTCTCTTTTTTCTAATTTTTTTAATGTATTATTTATTTGTGTTTTATTAAATTATTATTTTATGAATGTGAAATTCATATTCTGTTTTATTAAATTATTTTTTAATGAATGTACAAGTTCAAAACTAATAATTTTTTATGAATGTGAAATTCATATTTACTCCTTTGTAAATAAAAGCATGTTAATTCTTTTACATTATATAAAAATGTATTTATAAACCCCCGTAATCTTGTATTTACAAAGCAAGTTTAAATAAGTTTTTGAGATTTTATTTTATTTTACAAACCTCCATAGTTGTAATCGTACTATGGAGGACGTTTAGAATTGTTGCAATATATTATGGCAGTTTGTGAGACACGTATTCAAATTGTTGCAGAACATATTGATGACACAAAGATTTGTAAAGGGTAAACCGTCGCAACCCAGATTCAGCTACATTTAGAATCACCATAATACTTGAAAAAACATCACAAATTTCTTTTTTTTTCTTTTAGTGATTCAATCTTGTTCCTACAGGCAAGTGGTTAGAAAAACAAATGAGTATCAATAGTGTTTCACACACTTGTCGCGTACTAGAGAACAAAAAACATTATTGATTGTACCTGGATCAGACAGTTATACAGTGGTCAGCAACGACGTAAGACGTAGTGAAGACCAGCACGTGGTCTTCGCCCTGGTGTAACGGTCCCTAAATCTCCAGAAGTAGGGAAGACCGATTCCTTCGGGAGAGGGAAGTTACAAGAGAACGTGTCCTCGCGGGGAGGAGCACGTGGGTGTCGAGGAGAGGTGCGTCCACGGGCTATATGCCTCTGCTCGACAGTCTTTACCTCGCGTGTCCGACGTCCAAGGGAATTGGTACGTGCCCGACACGGAGGCGACTTTGGGACTCGTTGGGCCTTCGCTGGTCATTGGGCTTGGTCCTGTCCGACAGTAGGGCAGACGCTGGCCCAGTCCAGAACAGGAGTCCCCCAAGTCGTTGCTCTGAGGTGTCAGAGTAATGACTTAAGGGCCAGTACTATGTCGAGGACGTATCCCGTCGGGGAAGGGATTCTAAACGAGGAGTGGTTGGCCAACCGGGCAGAAATAAATCGACCTGTTCGCGCTAGACTGGCCGCAGTTGGGCGACGTCGCGGGGATACGAGAAGTCTAAAGCGAGGCGAATGGAAGGACGTGTGTTGGGGAATGAAAAGATGTGCGTGGGGAAGCATGTGTCACGTGTCACACCTCATCATTACCTAGGGCGGCTACGCTAGGGTAGCGTAATCGATTGCCTAAGAAATCCTCGAGTCTCGTGAGGCCCTTATAAATAGGGGGCATCCCGTTTCATTTGCACTTTCGCTCCCCTTTTGCTTAGACTCTCTCTTTCTTCCTTCTCTATTTCGCCACCGTTCGCCGCCACTGACTGCTGCGTCGGAACCCTACCGGAAGTGTATTTCAAGTAAGCTTCTCTCTTTTTTCTCCTTTTGTTTGCATTTATATGGTGGTTTTATGGTAAACTGATGAAGTTCTCATGGAAATCACGAAATCTCCGGCAAACACGGCGGAATTTCTTAGTTTCTTTGTTGAATCTTGCGGGGAGAAGGGATGAATACCCCGGGGACAAGAAAAATGTCCCGAGGACACGAGATGAAACTCTCGGGGTCCTCGCCAATATCTCCTCTGTGGGGGGATCCCTCCCAAAGCGGTATACCGGTGATCTGAGGATGGTCACGGGGACGTTCGTCGGTTGTCACGGGGACGTGGGCGAGTACGACAGTCTCGGGATCCCGACGCTCCTTCTTCGCCTTTTCACTTAAACAGCGGTGGAGGGGTGAATTTGATATGGATCATCGAATTCACCGTATCCTTCTGCTTTTCAGATACATGGAAGCTTTGTCTGTGTCTGTGGCCGTGGGATCGTTAGACGTCGACGACCAGCCCGACTCTCCGATGACGCCTATCACCAGCGCCGAGGAACGTCCCCTCGCGGAGTGTGTTAGCGACGAGCCTCTAAACCTGGCTTCCCAGTTTGTCGACGGGGACGAAGATGATATCTTTTGTACAGTCGAGCACCGGCCGGTGGGCTCCCCGAAGACGTGGAAGGTGTTCCGGCCTCTGGGACACCATCGCATCTGTTCGACATATCGAGGGATGAGGTTCCCCCTTTATGAATTCATGTTCGACGAGGCGGGGTGGCGTTTGCCCTTTACGGATTTCCAACAAGCGGTGTTCGTTTGGCTGGGCCAGGCGCCCTCGCAGCTCCATCCTAACTCCCTTCCTTTTATCCGAGCCTTCGAGCTCGTTTGTAAATATCTCCAGATCGGGGCAACCGTGCCTCTTTTCTTTCGTATCTTCCACCTCCAACGACAGGTCTCCGGCGGAAGACACGACTGGGTGTCTTTTAAACAAGTGAGCAGCCTCTTCCACACCTACCTGGACTCTGTTCGGGACTTTAAATATCGGTATTACATCGTGAGGCCGGTCACGCTTGAGGCCTTGAATTCGGTGTATCGCCGGGTTTCCCGCGAAGTGGACGGGCAGAAGGAGGAGGTCCTCGAACCGAAATTCCCCTTGTTCTGGACGAAAGAACATTTCAAAAGGGGGACGGACAGCTACATTGTCAGCCCTAGCCGACTTTGCGAGGGGGACCTTCTGGCGCATGAGAAAATAGTCGCCTTCGTCAACGGATTCAACAAAGCCAAGTGTGTGACGCCGGATGGGGAGTTTGCCCAGGGTGACGACGGGAAGATCCTAACGAGGCGCCGACTAATCAATACTAGGGCGCTGCTCGAGACGCTCTCCGATGAGGATGCCATCGAGCTGTTAGGTGGTGAAATCCTCTTTGACTTGCTTCTTCTTTGCGTCCTGGTTTCCGATTTACTGACACATTTATTTTCTTTGCAGGCAAGATGTCGGGTGCTGAGGAGCGCATCAAGAAACTGAAGGCCTCCCGAAACGCGAAGAAAGGTCGGGTTGAACAGCTCTGTTCGCAGCTCCCGGCCACTACTTCAGTACCTGTGGGTTCCTCCAACTCTCTTCAAGGGAGTCAGTCTCCGGGCAGCCAAGGGTCCCCGAAGCGAAAACGCACAGACGGGCAGGTGGATGTCGACTTGACGGAGGTGGTCGACAGTCCTCCCTCCGAGAAGTTCATACTTCCCCCTTGTCATTCGAGGCCCCGTTTCTTTTCGGATGCCAACCCTTCGGGCATCGCTGCTACCGAGGTCGAGGCCGTCCTGGGTGCTGCTCATGCTTCGAGGAAGAAGGCTCTGCTCAAGGACTCGTCTGCTGTGATGCGAGTCTGCTCGACGGCTTTGATCCTGAATGACAACACTTGTCCAGCGGATTGACTGACCAAGCTACAGGAGAAATTCAAGTTCGTTGCCGCTGAGACGGAGAAGGCGAGCAAGGAGTTAGGCGAGTGTAAAGAGCAGAATAGGGCACAGGCCGAACTTCAAGAGCAGCTGGAGGAGAGGTTGAAGAAGGCTGACGAGGAGAAGAAGGGCTACTTGGAGAGGATTTCCGAGTTGGAGGACGTCGTTCGGCCTGCTGAAGAGGAAATTCAGGAGGACAAGTTGTTGACCTTGCGGGCGGCGCTGATAGCGAAACTCAGGGAGAGCGAGCAGGATAACCTCGTGGCGGCGGACATAGGTTTCAAGAATGTCATGCAGCAGCTTCGGGTTCTCAACCCCGACTTCATTACCGAAGGGGCTGACCCTGACTACGAGGTGGTCGACGGTCAGATCGTGCAGCCGATGCAAGAGGACGAGGTCGGCGGAGGGGCGACCGAACACGAGCAGCCAGAGGGGACCCCCGCCGAATAAGTTTTTACTTTCTGTTTCTGTTTGGCCTGCGAGCCATTTTATTTTTTGGAGCTTATGCCCGGCCTGCGTGCCAGGGGCTTTTTGATACTTGTTTGTAACATTTGTACAAGGGGCTTGTGCCCGGTTAATGCATTTTTGTTTATCTGCGCGCGTGATGTTTGTATGTTTTCGCTTGTGTGTGATGGTATTGTATTTGCTATACTTTATTTATTTTTTTCTAATAGATTTTGGGAATTTGCTCGACTTCGATAATCCTCGACTGCGTGGAGAGCTGGCCGAGTGGTCGGAGGTGTATTCCGACCTTCAACGAGGCTAAGAGCTCGGCCGAGGTCTCAGCTTCGTGGCGTGAACTTCCCATCGCGAGCTGGGTGTTCTCCCTAATTGGTACAATGACGGCGGAGCTCGATCGAGGTGTCCTCGTCGGATCAAAAGTCCTCGCGCACACACAACGCAGCCTTTGATCATCGTGTTTTGTATAAGGGTGTCGCGCTTGTACCCTAGTGCGTCCCCGTAACCGCGATGCTAGTGTGTCGCGGGCAGTGCTTAATTGTAGTACTGTTTAAGCTTCTCAACGTTCTATGGTCGAGCAAGTTCTTCCCCGTGTAGATTTTCGAGGAAGTAGGCTCCTGCCCCCGTTTTCGCGTGGACGCGGTACGGGCCCTCCTAGTTCGCGGCGAGTTTGTCCTCTCGCGAATATTTCTGGTTCCTTCGTATGACGAGGGTGCCTACCTGAAAATCACGTTTGATAACTTTGTCGTTATAACGTAAAGTTATTTTCTGTTTAAGTGAGGCTTCCCGGAGGGATGCGCCCGTCCTTATTTCCTCGACAAAGTCGAGCTCTTCCCTTAGGGCCTCGCTTTTTGCCTCCTCGTTGAGGGGGGCTTGCGTCCTCCTCGAGGGTTCCCTGATCTCCACGGGGATCACCGCTTCCGTTCCGTAGGTCAGACGAAAAGGGGTCTCCCCGGTCGTGGAATGTGGGGTTGTTCGGTAGGCCCAGAGGACGCTGTGTAGCTCCTCGACCCACCATTGTTTGGCGTTGTCTAATCTATGTTTCAATCCTCGTAGGATCACTCTGTTCACTTCCTCGGCCTGCCCGTTCGTTTGAGGATTCTCGACCGACGTGAAGTGCTGCTTTGTGCCCAGTTTGGTGACGAAGTCTTGGAAGTTCTTGTCGGTGAACTGTGTCCCGTTGTCAGTGACGATCGCTTGGGGCACGCCGAACCGGGCGAGGATGTTCCTTTTGTAGAAGCGGAGTATGTGGAAGGTCGTGATTTTGGCTAGGGCTTCCGCCTCGATCCACTTCGTGAAATAATCTACGCCGACGATGAGGTATTTTTTTGGTATGACCCCACGACGAAAGGTCCGAGGATATCCATTCCCCACCACGCAAACGGCCACAGGGAGGACAGTGTTTTGAGCTCGTTAGGAGGAACGAGGTGCATGTCCCCGTGTCGCTGGCATCTATCGCACTTCTTGACGTGTTCCTTGGTGACCTGTTGCATGGTGGGCCAGTAATACCCTGCCCGAAGTGCCTTGCGGGCTAAAGACCACCCGCCGAGGTGCTGTGCATTGATTCCCTCGTGGATTTCCTGGATTATACCGGGGACCTTGGTCTCCTCGACACACCTTAGGAGAGGGAAAGAAAACCCGTGGCGGTATAGCTTATCCTCGACTATAGTGTACGAGCACTCCCGCCGCTTGACCATCCCCGCTTCCTTGGGGTCTTCGGGCAGTCTGCCAGTCATGAGGTACTCGTATACCGGGGTCATACAGCAATTGTTATCCCCAATGGCATTCACGTCCACCACCGAAACGGGTTTGTCAATGCTCCGGTGGGAAAGCACTTCTTGTATGACGGATTTGTTTCCGCCTTTCTTCTTTGTGCTCACCAATTTGGACAAGACGTCTGCTCGGGTATTATGCTCGCGAGGGATGTGGGTCACTTCCGCAGAGGCTAAATTCTTTATCTTTTCCTTTACCAAGGTCAGGTATTCGATGAGGCAGTCGTTCTTGGCCTGATACTCTCCTCGGACTTGAGAGGCTACGATCTGGGAGTCAGTGAAGATTTTGACCTCCTTGGCGCCGAGGTCCTCGGCCAACCGAAGCCCGACGAGGAAAGCCTCGTACTCTGCCTGATTGTTCGACGTCGGGAAGGATAGTTCGAGGGAGACCTCGATCAGGATGCCTTCCTCGTTTTCGAGGATAATGCCCGCCCCGCTCCCCTTCGTGTTGGATGCTCCGTCGAAATAGATCGTCCATTTTTGGGATCCGTTGGTCGAAGGCTCCGGGACGGTCATCTCCACCACAAAGTCGGCCAATACCTGAGCCTTCAGGGCTTTCCTTCCCTCGTATTGGATGTCGAACTCGGCGAGTTCGAGCGACCACCTAAGCATCCTTCCCGCCATATCTAGTCGTCCAAGGAGCTGCCTTATAGGCTGTTTGGTTCTTACAACAACAGTGTGGGCTAGGAAGTAATGGTGCAGCCTCCTGACCGCAGTGACGAGGGCCAGGGTAACTTTCTTGATCTGCTGATACCTGAGCTCGGGACCTTAGAGGGCTTTGCTCGTGAAGTAAATCAGCTTTTGCCCGTCGGGGGTTTCCCGTATGAGGACGGCGCTGACCGCTTCGCTCGTGATGGCGAGATACAAGAAGAGTGTCTCCCCGTTCTCTGGCCGTGAGAAGAACGGGAGCTGTGACAGGACTCGTTTGAGATGAAGTAAAGCCTACTCACATTCCTTGCTCCATTCAAACGTGGCTTTTGTCGAAGAAGCTTGAAAAACGGGAGTGCGTATTATGCGGATTTGGCGACGAAGCGGGAGAGGGCAGTCAGCATCCCGTTCAGTGATTGTATTGACTTCTTCGAGTTCGGAGTTGGGATCTCGGAGGAAGCCCTACACTTGTCGGGGTTGGCCTCGATTCCTCGCTCTGTGAGATAGAAGCCGAGGAACTTACCTGCCCGAACGCCGAAGGTGCATTTGTCGGGATTGAACCTCATGCGGCATCTCCTCGCTGTGTCGAATACCTTATTGAGGTGCGCGGAGTGGTCGACTTCTTCTACAAATTTGACGATCATGTCGTCCATATAGACCTCGAGCATGTCGCCAATTTCTCCTCAGAAAACTTTGTTCATCATCCTTTGGTAGGTCGCGTCGGTGTTCTTCAGGCCGAAGGGCATTACGTTGTAGTAGTAATTGCCCGACTCGGTCATGAAGGTCGTGTGCTGTTTGTCGGCCTTATCCATGAGGATTTGATTGTACCCTGAGTAGGCGTCCATGAAGGATAACAGTCTGTAACCTACAGAATTGTCGACCAGTTGGTCGATGTTAGGCAAAGGATAACAGTCTTTCGGGCATGCCCGGTTAAGATCGGTATAGTTAACACACATCCTCCATTTTCCATTATTCTTTGCCAAGAGACATGCATTCAACTGCTTCTTCGCCAGGTCGGGGAGCCCGGTGCCAATCTTCACGTTACGGTCTGGATCGTCCCCGAGGGCGACGAGCTCGAAGTCTCCGTCTGGGATGGGGCGCGTTGGGTGGAGAGGGTGCCCGTTATTTTCTGCCTGGAGGTCGAGGTCCGCTGGTCCGTCCTCTTCGTGCTCGCCCAGGAACCTGCTATCGAGGTCGACTGCATTGATGCGCAGGAGAGGCCTCTGTACAGTGTCCGGGGATGACTTTGCTCCGGTCTTGGGTTTGGTACCGATGGAGCTTATGCCTTTGATCGCAGCGTCGAAGCACCTCCTGGCCGCGTCTATGTCCCCGTGCATCGTAACTACCCGTCCCCTGGCCGTGTAGTACTTTATCTTGAGGTGGACCGTTGATGGCACTGCTGTGAGTTCGACCAAGGTGGTCCTCCCGAGGATGCAGTTGTAGAGGGATGGACATTCGACCACCAGGAAGCGGGTCTTCACTTGACGGGAAGTGTCTTCGGCCCCGAATGTGACCATCAGTTCGACGTAGCCCCATGTTCTGGTGGTGGTGTCGTTGAACCTCTGCAGGTCCGAACCGGCGTATGGGGTCAGATGTCTCTCGTCGAGCTGGAGAGTCCCGAACAGGTGAGCGTACATGATGTCGACCGAACTTCCCTGGTCGACAAGGATCCTTCGAACGTCAAAATTCGCCATCTGTGCCCTGACCAAGAGGGGGATAGTGGCGTTGGGCGCTCCGCCTGGGAGCTCTTCAAGGTATAATGTGATAGGGTTTGATTTCCCTTGCACCTTCTCGAGAGTGGTGGTCTTCGCCGATGTTGCGGACTCCAGTTCGTCAAATTTCCGCTTGATCGACCCGACGGACACCTTCTCGTAACCACCCCCGGATATGACCATTGTCTTGGGGAAACCTTCCCACGTGTTGCGGGCAGCGACGGGGTCTTCGTGGGGGAGGTTTGTCCACATGCTGCGAACTGCTTCTTGGCCCTCGATGCCTTCGGGGACAAAGAAGTCTTCGGGTCGAGTGACGCTGAGGGCGACCTGTAGCCGACTCTCGTCGGGAGGAGGTGTCGTCTCCTCAACGTTTTGGGCTTCTCGAGAACTGGGACGAGGGGCGTCATTCTTCTGGGCGTACTTCTTTAAGTTCCCTTCCTTGATCAGGATCTCAATTGCATCTTTGAGATGGATGCAGTCCTCCGTGACATGTCCGTGGCTCCGGTGGAACCTACAATACTTGGACCTATCCGTGTTTGATTTGGAGGTCGTTGGCTTCGGAAAGCGAACGCCTCCTTTCAGAAATTCTGAGTTGGAGCACTCGGAGAGGATTCGCGCGCGGGGAGAGTTGAGCGGCGTGTATTCCGTGAACCGGCCAGCTGGTCCTCGCGGTTCATGAGAGTCTCGGGGGCGGCTTTCCGTCTTTCTTTCTCCTCCACGTCGAGGAGGAGAGTCTTCTTCTCTGCGGCCATGGGGGCCTTCCTTCCGCCTCGAGTCGAAGGTGATCTGTGCTGCCTCCGACTCCTCGAACTCGATGTATGACTGAGCTCGTTGGAGGAGGTCCTCCAAACGGCGAGGTCTGCGGAGGCCCACGGACTTGGCAAAATCGGATCTAAGACATAATCCCCGGATGATTAAAAACTTCTTCATGTCGTCGGTCGTGTGGACCTCGATAGCCTTCCTGTTGAACCTCTCAATGTAGTTCCTAAGAGACTCGTTCTTTCCCTAGAAGATGCTCTCTAGTGCGGCCTCCGTCTTCGGGTGTCGGCGAGATGCCTTGAAGTGTTTGGTAAAGCATTCTCTTAGTTGCTTCCAGGACGTGATCGACCCGGGTGCTAGACTCTTGTACCAGGTCATGGCGCCCTTCCGCAAGGTGGTGGGGAAAAGCCTGCACTAAATGGCTCCCCTGACGTTTTTGAAGTTGATCATGGCTTCAAAACTTTCGACGTGATCGTCAGGATCGGCCAGGCCATCGTAGGACCCCAGTGGCGGGGGTTTCTCCATGCCCGCAGGAATTGGGGCGTCCATGATCTCCCATGACAGGGGGGTCCTCTGGTCGTCGTCGTCGCTTCTGGCTGGGGAACTTGATGGGGATCGGTGGTGTCGACCAGGTCCTTGTCGTGGAGGGGAGTTCCTAGAACGGTTCCTTGGCCTCTCCTCGGCGGTCTTGCTCCTCTTGGTAGTCGAGGAGTGCCTGGGTTCCTTCCGAGGCGGGTAACGATGGCGCTTCTGGGAGGTTTCTGGCTGGGGGCGCTCGAGACGTGGTCGGCGGCCCTCGCGCACCGGCGAGGGGGTCTGAGATTCTTCTGGAGGAGTCCTTCACGGGGAAGGAGAACGGCGAGGTGAAGGTGGACGACGATGTCTTCGCGGGGAAGATCGCCGGGTTCGCCCTCGCTCGAGTGCTTCAATTTTGAGATTCTGGTGCATGATCAGCTGGTTGGTCTAGTTGACCAAGGCGAATAGGGCCATGGTGCTCGAATCTGCATTAGGCGGAAGAGTAACTGGCTGAAAGGCGGCTTGCTGGTCGTCCTGCTGGGCGGCGTCGTAAGCCGTGTCTTCGGAGTCTGGGGAGGCGGTATGCCCGTCTCTTACATCGCCCTCTTCGACATTGAGGGCAGCATTGTCCTCACGGTGGTTTTCGTTCTCGAGTTGCGCGAGGACGGTGTCCAGAGCTTTGTTCGCAGACGGGTTGTTGGCCATGCTGGTGATGAACGAAGGAATTGCTTTGGTTTATCGTTGAAGGAAAAACGGGGAAGCTGTGGTTCCCACAGACGGCGCCACTGATCGTACCTGGATCAGACAGTTATACAGTGGTCAGCAACGTCGTATGGACTTCAGCTCCGGTGATGATGATACGGAGGGGGTGTACCTGCAAGGTACTCCGATGCTCAAGTAAGAAAAAAGGAGTAAGCAAGTACAGAAAAGCAGGTGTGAGTTTAGAATGCAATGTAACTTGTCTCTCTCAAGTGAGAGGGTATTTATAGAGAGCCCCTAATGCGGGGTCAACGGTTACTTGCACTGGGTTGGATTGCAAGGCTCAATCCAAGTAACTGCCTGGGCTTACGTGGCGTAGTGAAGACCAGCACGTGGTCTTCGCCCTGGTGTAACGGTCCCTAAATCTCCGGAAGTAGGGCAGACCGATTCCTTCGGGAGTGGGAAGTTACAAGAGAACGTGTCCTCGCGGGGAGGAGCACGTGGGTGTCGAGGAGAGGTGCATCCACAGGCTATATGCCTCTGCTCGACAGTCTTTACCCCGCGTGTCCGACATCCAAGGGGATTAGTACGTGCCCGACACGGAGGCGACTTTGGGCCTCGTTGGGCCTTCGCTGGTCATTGGGCTTGGGCCTGCCCGACAGTAGGGCCGGCGCTGGCCCAGTTCAGAACAATTATAAAACCTGGTTAGATTGACCGACCTGCTCTGATACCAACTATATAACACACTATTTTTCCCACGCATAAATATACATTAATATCATAGTTGTCACACATTCTCTTTTCAAAACATACATGCCCTGTAACACTTTATCAAATAAAAATAACAATCAACATCTTCACTTAGGGTGTCATCGCATCCTCACCTTCACTTAGGGTATCATTGCAGCGGAATTTCTCATAATAAAGCATGCATTAACTAAATTATTTAAACTTTAAATGCACTTTATGACATAATCAAACTCATAAATGAAATCTCCTCAAACATTGAAAAATCAAACATGAGAGTATACACCAACTCTCTAACGAAAAGATTAGACAAAACTTGCAAATGTTTCCCAGTATTAGATATCAGAGCATGTAAAATAAAACACATAAAGAAAAAGTAAGAAACACCCTCCCGCCATCCTCCAACTCTAAGCAGCTACTCAAATACCTGTTTATCTGTACTCCGAAAAGGAGCACAGACCACATCAACAACAAATGGGTGAGAAATCACAAATAATAATAATAGACATATATTGCAAGGTAGGATATCAAACACAACATGTACTATACAATCTCATTCACAATATATCATAATACATTCTCACACCCATACTCATCAACCAATCACAACTCAATAAAATATTCATATAACACATCATGCAATGCAACTCAACTAATACAACTCTATGAATATGTATGTGGTACCAACTCAATATTTGGTTCTCTCTGGAAATAGGTCCCCTCTATGAACCCGTGACCCCCCCCCCCCCCCCCACAACCCCCTCTTTGAGCTTGGGACAAGCCATTAGTCCCCTTTTTGAACTAGCAGACATACCTTTTGACACAACTCAATAATGCATGCTCATACACATCAAATCAATGTGTTTAAACCCCCTCTTTAGTCTTAACATAATGCACTGACAACTCAAGTAATCCACTTTCTGGATTACCACACCGCAACAATTCACATATGCACAACATCATATAATTCAGTGCAACTCAAGTATACAATCAATCTCAATTAGATTATTACTCATTTATGCAACAACATAATAGTCACAAATATCATATCAAAACATTTCCAACACTCATAAAACACATTCATCAAGTAGTTCATGAGGTAGCTCTGCGCGTTAGCTTCCTAACACTTTGAACGACGTCTCATTTGGACTTACAAAATGGAAGTTACAACCAAAATCGTTGAACAGTGCAACAAAAGACAATACAGACATTCTGGCAATTTGGAATCGACTTCAAGCACGTATGGGTTGACCCATACTATGCGGTTTTTAAAAATAACACTTCCTGTTGGTTTGGGGTCAACTCCAAACACGTTTGTTTTTGCCTAAAAAACAGTTTTTAACGTATTTTGAACATCATTTAGTGATAATAAACCACCCAAACACTTCTTGGCACAAAAACAACTTATTTCGAACATCTATTTTCTCATAATCAAATCTCACTCTTATTAAGCCCTAATTCTATTAACCAACACACCAATTGACCACGAATCTACCAAATACTCATGTCTCTAAAATCTTACACATTGCAACAATGGTGGAAACACACATATATAGACAGTACAGAATTTCAAACATCAATTCAGATGAAATTCACATTAATATAGTCAGGAGAATATCACTCCTCAAGAGCACACATAGAAATGATCACAATCATCATCCCTATTAGAGGTTAAAAACTCCTCTATCCTACCCTTCATGAATAAGCCTTTATTGAAGGTTATTCTCCCTCTTACCTTAGATTTTTCCAGCAAAATTCTTCAAAACTCTTTCAATGGATGTTCTTCCTATACCCTAGCCCTTGCTTCTTCTTCTTTCCACCAAATTTTGTTTTCACATAGAAAAACTCACACCACTCCTTACTAACTTTTTTATTAGTAACATAATCCCTCAATTAGAGATTTCCAGCATTACCCTCACATATTCTAATATTTACCAAAATGTCCTTATCATGCTCTAAAAATCAATTGTTGGTGTACAAGAAGGAAAAAGATGATGCAGATGAAAGAAAGAGAAGAAAAAAAATTGTAACTAACTTTTCACAGAAAATGATTACTCTAAAAATTTGTTACAACCAAACTCACATTGGGTTTTTATAATAGTAAAATAAAACTTAAATGCAATTAAAATTACATCTAAATTAAAATGAAATGGTAACTAAATGTTGAATTTAGATTATATTTCATCAGATAGGATCCAATTTAGAGCATCTTCAACTATACAAAATAAGACAGGTGAAAGAGGATCACTCTGCCTGACCCCTTTAAAACACCTCTAAAACAGGAGAAAGGAGAAATGACCATGCAAAACACCATTAACAGATATAAAGAGTTGCAAAGTTCAAGATGGTTTCATTTTGTTTGGATATCATTTTGAGAATTGAATTTTATATTAAATTTCCTGAACCCAATCAAATCTATATATACAAATCTCATTTCATAATTAGTTAACACTATACTTCAAACATAATTGATAAATTTTATTCCATATTTTTTATATTTTAATATATTATATTTATATTCTATTTTTTTATATTTTAAAATGTTATTATTAATTATAAAAATTTAATTTATAGATTTTAATATTAAAAAATTGATCTAAAATGAACCAGATTATGTTGAATTGATTCCAAACGAAATTTTTTTAAATTGTCTAAAATTGAATTAATCCGTATATTTTTATCTTTAAATCAGACCTCAAAATCAATCTAAATCTCACCACAAACAACCCTGCTCTAAAGGGCTATTAACTAAAAAAACATATTGTTCTAATATTGATTGCGTTGTTCTTATATACAATCCAATTAATAAATTGTAATAATACTTCAAAAAATTATTACCTTCACTTTTTATCTAAAACCGTTAAATTTTCAAGCGAAAAAAAAAACTGTTGTTGCCTCCAAAAATAGCTACATATCATCGAATCAAGTCAATAGTGAAATCTAGGCTAGCCCTTCCGTAAATTGAAAAAAGAAAAACCGAAATTTCCTTTTCCCCTACATTCAAGGAGATAACACCACAGTCAGCAAAACCCAAATCACTTTCCCTATTAAACTTTGATCAATCAATCAATGACATAAAAGACAAGTTGCTTGCTACGCCAGACTAGATAATTAGTAGTTGGCGTTTTCCATCAAACCAAGCAGCTAGAGGTGGTTCAAGCTGTACACATGGCACATCTCACCACTCCCCGCCAAAAAGTCGTTCTCATCACTCATAATGAGAAACTTCATTAGTAAACGTCCAAAAACCCCAAACACTTTACTTAAGACTAAAGATAATATTTGTATATGACATAATAATGATAAGAGCACTGAGTTGGCATATACACAATATTAAATTCCTGGTCTTTGATGTATACAGATAAATAAATATATAATGACATATATACTTTTTCAATCAACAAAAGAATAATGATAACACATAATTTTCATATACTATATATAGAGAGAAGAAATCTCAAAAGGTAGAAGGAAAATAAAAGAAGCTAAACACAGAAAAAGCCACTGAGACATATCTAATCTTCCAAAAATTAATGAATTCGAAATAATAGTCAACTACCTTTTGTAAATAGGTTTATGTTATACTCATGCCTCACTTCGGAGTTGAAAGAATATACCAGTAGCACCAAGCCTTTGGACAATGTTCCAAGTGTGGCATAAGACAGCCACCCGAAAGTAAAGCTCAGCTCAATCGACAATGCCAATAAATTACCTGCTGGGCAAGGTTGTACTAAATACAGGAAGAACCAGACAGTTAAGCAGAATGCATCTCCCAGCTTGCAATTCCATTAACTGGTTTGCAATGTTGTTAAAGTTTCTTAGGGAGATCATATGTCTTTTTAAGAAACTTGGAAGCTGATTCATCATTTCTATGGCATAAAACACGTAATAATGTATTTGGTTCAGTTGGACTCCACTGTCCAGAAGTTGGAGGTAATGGAATTCTAGACCTGGCTGAAGATTTATATGTCTCAAGTGTTAACCGTCTAAATTGCTCAATGAGGCTCTCTGTGTCTGTCCTGAAAAGGGGAAGGATAGACCTCAAGGTAGTTGCAAACTTGTCTATTATTTCAGAAGGCAGGCCATCCCCATTCGCCCAAAACAACTCCTTTAGAAACTTGAAATCATCCTCTATGATCTGCGAGTCCTTCTTGGAAAAGGTACGAGAAGGGCCTCCGGCGAGCAATACAAACAAGAATCCATCAAAGGAAGCTCTCATTATTTCAGTAATAATACGGGTGCGAATTTTTTCATTAACATTGTCTGAAATGAACATTAAGTTCCGCTCAAGTTCCTGAAGAAATGGATCAATCCTGGAAGATGAAGGATCCCCAACATACAGACCATCCCACAAAACATGGCTTAGATCATGGAAGACAATTCTATATGCTGCAGCCTCACAGAGTTGCTGAATTCCTTCAAGACATGCGGTTGAAGATAGTTCAAACTTACTTGCTAATCCATTTGAAAAATCTTCTTCTCGAGCAGATTCTGAGTTCCGTAGAAGAGTAATTATTCGTTTTTCCAGAACATCAAATTCACCCAGGATCCACTGCAAAGTATTCATGCGAACACAGAGCTGTGGTATCCCAAAAGAGCTATCCCCATTTGTTGCAACCTGAGAGTTTCTCTTCTGAGGATTGGGAGATTTCTCTTTTTTCTTCCCAAAGCCTTGAAATTTTGAGCCAATAGTGCATCTCGTCAGTGCCGGCATTGTTGGAATAAATGTATTTCGTGATCCTGAATATCAGAATTAAAAAAATCAGTTGTTAAAGACGCCACATATATAATTATTAAAGATACCATATATATAAGAGCTAAACTATTCAATTTCAACATCATTTACCACAGCCAGATTTTGACTTAGCAACATAATATTGAAGGCATCTATCAAGGCCATGCATCACATCAGGAAGCAATGCAGGATGCATTGGTATTGGAAGCTGAAAGAATGCATCCAGAGTCTCATTTATGATTCGCAGAACTTCAACAGAAGACGGGGCGTATCCTTCCTGATTTGCTTGTGGACTCCAAAGCTAGGATATCACAGTAAACTAAGTTAGTTCCACACAAAGGCAATCAATCGACGTGTATGACCAGATTGCACAGAAATTAAGTCAGAATGAAAATCGTCAATGGGCAGCAAAAGAAAAGATGATGAATGCAAACCTCTTGCTGAAGATTTCTATCAACCCAGTCTTTTAGTCTGTCTATTCTAGTCTTAATCCATATTTTTACAAGATTGGCAATTGCACCTTCAGCCTCGTAAGGAGGCATCTCACGGATTACTGCTTTGCCACCATCATCACTGTCTACTGAATCCTCAACAGCTATCTGCACGAGGTCTTTCTCCAACTGGTCTGCTGCTCTTAACACTTGAACAGCATCTGGGGTCAATTCTGTGATACCGGCAATGAATTGCTTCATTTCGTTTCCATAGCATGCATGAAGGGTAGCCACAGCAAGACCTGCTGCCAAAGGATGCCATCTCTTGAGTATCGGACTGAACACTAGCTTTTCATTCATTGCCAGGCTGCCTACATCCTTTGCAAGAATGGCAAGGAGAGGGAGGGCATTTGGCTGGTTTCTTGATGCCCTCCTGCTTGAGTCTGCTTTCTCCATTATCTATGCAGCAGCAAAACAAACATATTTCAGCACATATAGATGAAGAATTCGACCCAAGCATATAGACCTAGAAATTTGTTTAGCATGTTTGAACATGCAATGTCTAGTTTTTCCACTTACAGTAAACTGACACACCCGTGATTGTAGTTTGTTTAGTAACATGATTTCACACTGCTATAATAAGTAAAACTGGACATGGCTACATGCACTATATTGTGAACAACTAAACAGAATGTCAAGAGATATTTAAAACCTGAAGTGAAAAACAAATTCCAAGTCTCTCGAATTAAGCACTATTTATACCAGGAGATGATAAACCTCAAGTTTATCACCTTTTACTAAAGAGTAACAAAGGCAATGAAAGACAATATGAACTTGCCTGGGCAAAGGCAGTACGTAGAGATGACCTTATGTAAGTTTCAATTCTTTCCCGGGCCACGTTGACTTCAGTTTTTCTCCTCCTGCGATACTCATTAGATATGTCTTCAAGCAATATCTTAGCCGCTGCTACCCCTAAAGAGACTATGCCCTCCATAGTTTCAACGTTACCACTATCAAAAGTTTCATGGTATGCAAGAAGCCTTTTCTCTGCCCATCCCAATATTGAAGTCAACGTCGAACTCAAAATTTTGGAATACTCGGAATCTTTTGTTGTCTTTGCATCTTTTGCTACTTCAGCTAGATGGCCATCAGCATCAGACAGAAGCTCCAAATCCATCTGGCCAGTAGCAACGAATCGATGAAATAAAACCCAAGTAAAACAGAGATTATGATATGTCTGGTTTAATCCAAGTATTCCCCAGGTCTTCTTAATTTGTTCCATTAGCTCATCAAAATCATCAATAATTGATGATTCATCATTAACATCAAAGCAGGATTGTAGAAGCATTTCATAAAGCCTGAGATTCAAAGGAATCCCATCTGCCCAGTGGCATGAATCAGTGAGAGATCCATCATACGATCTATTTGCAAGAGTCATAACAGCACTCCGAAGAACCTGCATGGACTCATTGTTCTTCCCAGTTTCAATGGGCCTATCCAAAGCACCATGAACAATCTGCCGTAGCCTCTGCCCAGCAGAGTTGGATTTATCCAAAGGTATATAAGGATGCAAAATTAAACCAGCCTCCAGAACTTTGAGAGTCCTCTTCTGCCATTCATCATACTCCTGTTGATCAGTAAAATCCAAAGCCTTGAGCTGCTGCATTAGCTCAAGTGGAACCACCACAGACTCAATCCTTCTTCCAACCTGCAAATAAAGTTCACACAAGTTAACAAAAAGCATAACCATGATTTCTTTCCCTTTCCAATTCCAACATGTATCATTCACATAAACAAACAATTAACAAACACCTCATGAAAAATCTAGTCAATGGCATTACAACAAACACCATACTTGCATCAAAGTGACAATACAGTAATCAGCTCAAATAATTTGAAGAATCCAAAAAAACAGATCAAATAATCACTCACATGAATCCAATTATTCAAGATTGAATTCAAACAGTAAAAAAATACAGCTACTAAATCCGGATCAACACACGCATTGCAACACACACAAAATTCAAACAATTGGAAGCGACCTGTCCAGCAGAAATCCTGAGCAACGCGCGTCTGACACGCGAATCCATAGCTTCGGAAACCCTCATCTGGTTCCTCATAAGCTCCCCAACCGTCACCGGCCGTTTCACTTTCCCCAAACCCGAACCAGAACCCGAACCGGAACCAGGACTCTTCTTAGAACCCGAACCGGGAGATTTCAATCCAAAAGCCTTCTTAACCTTACTAGCGGCCGTAGAAGTAAGCGATCGCTGAACACCTACCGAGTTCGGACTCGGCGAGACAGAATGACTATTCGAAGCCGAGTTAGTAACAGACGAACTGAGCGGCTTACCTGAGGAAGTCCGGCACGCGGCGACGAAGATCTCGTAGGCAGTTAGGGCGAGTTCCGAATCGGAGAGGTTGGTGGAAAGTTGACCGAGCGGAGAGGGGAGATCGTCGGCGGGGACGGTAGGTGGTTTCTTCGGAGGCATTATCTTTAACGGCGGTGACGGAGTTGTTTCTCTCTTGGAATGGCCTAACGATAGGTCTCTGAAGAGTTGAGCCATTAGAGAGAGAATTGAAAAAGAAAAAGAAAAAGAAGAAAAGAAGAATGGAGGAAGAGAAAGAGTCAAGAGTATGGACTATTACTACCATACATAATAGATACACGGTAAAACTGTTGACATCGGATAGAGACACTGGTTATTCTTTATTTATTTATTTATCTCTCTTTTTACTTTTTCAACTATTTTTTTTATTTGTTACGATTATTAATTTATTTATTTGAATATTATTATTAGCCATCTGCTTTTGACTTTCTATGCGAAATTCAAATCTATCTCGTCACATGGGCGAAAATAATTCAGAGTTTGATTGGGTAAATTTGATTAATAACGTTTTCACATTTTAGTGATGGATCAAGTTTTTAATTAAAAAAACACATATATGATAATAATTAGTGTGCCGTGATAATTTTTAGTTTATAAAATATATTTTCTTCGGTTTTAAATCTAAGTAATTTAAAAATTAATAAAAAATTTATCTTTTAAGAAAATTGTTTGAATGTATTTATTTTTTATTTTTTTTAACTTTATCCCTATTTTTTACTTTAGAAATCGTTAAAAATATAAAATTTTAAAAATATATATATATTTAAAATGAATGTAATAATTTTGAATTTTTTTTATATTTAATATCACTAATTTTTTTTTCTTCTTATATTTGAGATCTGAGAGAGAGTATATGTCCCAAAATAATTAGTATTAATTTTAGGTTTTTAATACAATACTTATAAATTATTAATAGAGTTTAATTATTAATGGAGAATTTAATTATTACTTGCAAGAGTAAAAACATTTTTATATAATATTGTTTTGTTAGCAAAGATAATAATGTAGTTTTTGACATAAAAATAATTATTCATGAGTAAATGACATTAAATGAAATGCACTAAATTGAAACAAAGCAAAAGTAAATTATAATAAATAACATTAAATAAAACATAACTAATGACAAGAATAGTAAATGACAAGGTGGGAAAAATTGTTTTAATTAAAGAAATATAAAAACAAATAAAAAAATGGATGCGGGCTCAAATGTTAGTCACAAATTATTTTGTTCTTTAATTCGAGTACTTCAGTTCTATCAAGAAAGTATATGAATTTTGCGTCATTGATTACAATGTATGAATATCTTATTTATACTAAAATAAAGATAACCGTTTCTGACAAATTATTTCTAGGAAATAGACACGTCTTCAAGAACATGTAACTTAGTCTTCTGAAGCATTTCGACGTTGTCAGAACTTACAAACTATTGAAAATTATTATCGCATGTCTGTAACTGCTCTCAGCGACTAATAATTGTCTGCTCGTCAAAGGTGGTTACTGACAATGCTAAGACCCTCTCAAGTCTTTGGTTTCTAAGTCTTTAAGTTCGTCGAACACTTCGACTTCGACATGGTGTTGAGTGATCAATTAGATATGTTCATGAGACTCCTCCAAACCATGTTTCAAGATTTTCTCTTGAGATTCTTCCAAACTATGTTTCAAGATGTTATTTGAAATGTTATAGTTGACGTATTCGTTCCTGCCGACTTGTGTCAATCAATGTTAACACTTAACATTTTCCCAATGCAGCCTCTAACTGGTTTTTTCCTAAATAGAAATTCCAAGCTAACAGATGTCCCCCAAAAATGTCATTTTCGACCATATGTGTCAGATGCAAGAAAGGTGGCGTTTTTGTAACCCTTCGACACTGTTTACCCAGTATGCACACGTCATATCAACTAGACGTTCTATTATTTAATTATTTGTTTCTTGGTCATTATGACCACTTTCTACCAAACCGTTATGTCGCAGCTGTGCATGCAGCTCATTATCATCATCACCAACCTTTCCCTAGGAGATTAAACCATCACTAGAAATAAAATTAAGACAAAAATAATTTAATTCCATTTTCATCTTTTCCCCAAGTGCTGAGAGATTTATTACCCTTCTACACATCTTATGAACCCCTGGTATTTGTGGATGCACCCTTTGATTTTAGCTTCTTCAAAAATAGGGTCTTCCATTCTTCTCCTCCGATTAAGGATGCTTCATACATCCAGTAGTTGGATAAGGTTCAAGAAAAGAAGAAACATTTCTGAAAAGATTTAGGTATCTTTGACCTAATCTAATTATCACAAGTTGGTCCCAAATACAACTTTCACATGCTCATTACAGCCATGTCTTTCTGAGATACCTCCATCAACACATTTCACCTTCCTTGTGGGATGATAACCTCGACATTTTTTAATATTGCTACTGTTATTGGCCTTCGACCAACTGGAGAGTTCTTTGAGCCTTTAACTAAAACCAAAATCCAACATGTGTTTGCTTTCACCAAATCTGCTTATAGCACGTTCATCGAAGATCATCATGGTTCGACAAATCGCGTGGATGCCCATGAACATATCGCTCTCCTGACCTAATGGCTTTCCCGGTAAGTTTTATGTTCTTGATCTGTTCGGGTGGCTTAAAAATTTGTTCCCTTAGCCACCCAACTTCATGAAGGAAGAAAAATCTGCCTTAACAGGCTAATTTTATGTGGCTTATATGAATCTCTGGGGTTAGCCTCTCAAGACCTCAAGAAAAGAGCAAATCCTGAAAGTCTTCAAGTAGGTGGCCCTATCTGGCTTTTGTAGTTGTGGCTCAATGCCACTTTTGAATCTTCCTTAAAAACTAGGATTCCTCCTAACTCGGAGATAAGGGTCGAAGGTCTGAAGCTCGCATAACTTACTCGCGACGATGGTAAAGTTGTGTCTTAGAAGGTCTTCAAGACTTGCTTTTAATGTTCTATAGATGCAAGACGTTTATTTCAACTATAACATTGTATTCCAGTCGACAATGTGGACCTGAATGGTTTAGGAAACGATTCCATAATCCCTCACGCCATGAAGAGAGGGAAATACATGATATTTTGTTGGCATGCTTCCAACAAACTGCTCTATGGAAAAGTCCTACCTTTTCGAAATCAGGGATAAGAGTCAGTGCCTACCAGTCAAATTGGTGGTTAGGAAATTTGGTTTGAGCCAACTACTTTCTAAAAGCTTGATTCCTAAAATAGAGGCTTGCTTCTTTTCTACCGATGCACCCAACGAGAAATGACTCAAGAGTTGCCATAGCTTTTGTAAGAGGAAACAAATATTTCTCAATTCCTTCGAATTTTCCTTTTTTACCATTGTACCCAAGAGTTTAAGGACTGGTGGGCCCTTCATTACGGAAACATACCAGATCATACCCCCATGGTTCAACGTCTGGTCGATGTTTTCTTCTTTCTGCAAGACTTGGAGAAGAAAAACAAAGACAATCATGTGCCGACTAGTTATATAATGTAGAAAAGTATCATGAGACTCTCGTTTAACTTGCCTTAAATTCCTCTTGAGTTATTATACATTTTTTGTCGACCTGTTATAGGCGTTCTCTCCAATCCAAATTCATCGATTGTTACCTCCCAAGGCACAAACACTACAGGAATTGCATAGGTAAAAGGGCTTATAATCCTCTACTCCTTTAGTTTTTTTGCCGATGTCCTAATTTGTTTTTTTCCTTCAGGGTCGAGAGAAAACAATGACTTCTTCTATTGCAGGGCCCTGGAATAAGAAGAAATCACTGAACGAGGACATTGACGCTTCTTCTAATGAAGAAACTCCAGATTGTACCCTCCGCTTAATCTTTTATTTGATTTCATCTGCTAATCTTATTAATGTTCTATCAAACCATATTAGTATCCTCGGAAAGAGGCTGAGTTTGACATCAGTGATGAAAGTTTGCAATCTCCTCCCCATATCCCTCCAAAACATCAGACAACTACAACTATCAAAGTTGATGATGCCAACTTTGCAAATCAAGGGGCGAGCAAGGCTAATGTCGAAACTTCTGGCCTTCAGAATAAAAAGAGGATTAGACACATACATGTTACGGTCTTTGAGGATGACAGGATTGAGGAAAATGAATTTCCCCCTTTAAAAAAGAAGAAAAATAGTGGCACAATTTCCCAACAACCTATTTTGAGCCGTGTAAGTGCGCATTCGAGTCCACGTCCAGTCGTTGATAAGGTAACTCATTACCTCGTTTCTTTTTATATTTCTATGTTTTGAACTATATGATCATTCAAATTCTTTATTTAGGAAGCTTGTCAATGTTGACCCTGCAATCCCTCAAGTACAACTAGATCCATCATACACCCATGCTAATTTTTCCAGCATCAAATACACAAACGCCTTCGACAACCACTTCACCCTCTGTCCATCCTCATAGCGATGTTGGAGATGGTGGGGTAGTCATCAGTCAAATAGGAAAACTCGTTGGAGGGACTTTAGAGCCAATTGCAAAAACTACTAAAAGTCAGGCTAATGAGTCTCTACCTAAAAAACAAGGTTCACCTACAACTGACACAACTCCTTAGACTGATAGGGTCGAGGCTCCAACGCCAAACGTTCCAACAGAAACGATCCTACACAAATGGCAGCTGGAGATGCTTGTGTCGAGAAGACTCGAGATGTTGGTATTCCCATAAAAGTTCAATATCCTGGTAGGTCTCATTCTCATGAAGGCATTCAAGAGCACACCCACTCTTCTTCTACTTATGGGTCTCAATCCCGATCTCTTAAGAGCCTTAGTGATGTCTCTGTTTTGACTCTACATCCCTCAGAGGCAGGAGCCAATCAAAAGAATCTAGTCATAGCCTTCAAAAGGTTTATGTATAGCCAAGAGGACTTCCCTGATGTATCTCTTGCTTCGCTTGTTGATATGAACCTCATTCAAACAATCAAGGATGACCCGATTTCCTTATTTGAGATCCACGGGTTGATGTTGAAGCTAAACAAGTTGGAGGTGCCAAATCCTATTACTGAGTTTGTTTTGTACTTTAAGCCTTTTCTCTAACAAGTCATTCAGGTCGTTATACTTAAATAATAATTTATCAGTCGTCTCAAGAGAATAACTGAGGTTATGCATGGGCACCAAAGCCTAGTTTCTGAATTTCAACATTAAGTTGCTAAATTATGCTGAGATATTAGATATAATCCAAGTTGAGTTATGTGGCCAAAGCCCAAAGTTAATTAGGGTTTAGGGTTAGTTACTTAGTTTGTTATTTTACTTAGTAGACAAGTTACTTGTATATAAATACATAGTTTGTAATTCAGTTTTATTATCGTTCCATTCAATAATACAATCCTTATTGCTTTATTATCTCTCTTTCTCTCCTCATTAAAAATGTCTCACGCACTAACAAATTGGTTTCTAGAGCTCCAGTTAGATTTTTTATCGTGTTTTCAAGAATCACACGTTAGAGATCATGTTTCCGTGATCGTGGGTTGTTGTTGATCAATCGCTGCAAAGATGAATGGTAACGGAAATTTACCAAACTCCCTTCCAACTCTTGACGACAAGAATTGCCTTCGATGAAGAAAACAAATGTAATCTTTATTTGGCTTTCATGAAACCCTAAAAGTTGTTACTCGTGACGTTCCTGCGCTTTGTGAAGATACAACTGACGCACAGAGAACCGTTAACAAGGATTTCAAGAAGAAGGATTGCAAGCTGGCATTTTACATCCAATCGGCGGTTGATGCGGACAATTTCAACAGAGTCGCTCATGCTAAATCAATGAAGGAGGCATGGTATATTCTTGTTAAGTACTATAAAGGAGGCAAGAAATTCAAGGTTATCAAGTTGTAAACATTGCGACGACGACGTGAATTGTTATCGATGGGAGAAGACGAAAAGATTGCATGCTATGTGTTGAAGGTGCATAAACATGTCCATCTCATGAAGGGTTATGGTGAAACCCTAACTAATAATATGATAGTATAGAAGGTAATGTGTACGTTGACCTCTCACTTTGATCACATTATCGTAGCTATTCAAGAATTCAACAATCTTGAAACCCTAAAATTGGAAGATTTGGTTGGTTCGTTGGACGCGCATGAGATTAGGATTATCGAAAGGAAAGTGTCATACCCTAATTTTTACCCCTAAAATCCCACCTTCATTTGCACCATCTGCATAACATCAACCATTTCATGTGTATGTCTTCTATGCATTACTAATCCCATTGAAAATACAAAAATCGTGCCTTGCTTGCTTTGTCTACAATCAAGAAGTTCAAGCAGATGACCAATCAAGGTTTTGGTGTGATCATCAACATCTCAAATTATTCCATTAATTCTTGAATCAAGGGTTTCCCTTCATCAACAATCATGTTTAAGATTGCATTAATACAAGTTCGTCAAGCTCCAATTCATCTGGTACACTAAATTAGGGTTTTTGACCAAATACAGCTCGGTGTTGACTTTTCATATGAGCACGATCTCATACCTCAAGATATAATTCAAGGGTTTCAAATACATCTTTGTGGTACATTCATATGATCCAATTAGCTTAAGAAGTGTGATTCATTGATAGTTGAAGAATTTTATTCAATTGCTAAAAGTCAATAGATGCTCAAAGTCAAAGTTTGACTTTTGACATTTTTGGTCAACCATGAATTTCTCAAGTCAATAATCAAGAAAATATAGAAGATGATTGAGTTTGATCAAGCTAAATTAAAGAAATCATTCAAAGATGAAAAATTGCCAAAAATTAGGGTTCTTGAATTTTTCTAAGTACAATTTTCCATGATCAGGTGACCTACTTTCCAAGGCCATGACTTTTGATTCAAGCATCCAATGGAAACACTTGAGAGATTAACTTAAAGATGGAATTTGATATTATGAGTTGATGAAAATTACAAGCCAAAAGCTCTCTTGATGTGGAAGATATTGATGATCAAAGTTAGGGTTTCAAGTTGTTGAAAAATCCAAAACACTTAGAAATTTTTCTAAGTTTTTAAATAGCTGCATTTAAATAGCATAATTACTACCTCATCTTGGTGGAAAATTTTATTCAAAATCTCTTACCAATTAAAAGATATGGATTTCCAAAGTAGAGGTTTCACCATAATCAACAAAGTCCAAACTGAACCAGATTTTTCTAAGTCCTAGTCAGTTTTGGCGATGCGGATTTGAGGCATCTTTTGACAATTTTCCAAGCATTTTCCAAGATGCTATAAACATGAAACTTGTAGTATCACACAATATCTTCACCTTGGAACCAAACTTTGCAGAATTAATCTCAATACATGAGAGAAAAGCTTTGTCCAATGTTGTAACTTGAATTACATCATGGACAATGTGTGAAAAATGTCTTTTTGACCTTTGCTTGTTCAAGAAGCCGAGAGAGTTACTTTACACATCAGAGATAGCTTGTACAATCTGAGAATGGCTCAAGAATGTCAACTTTCAACCACACTAGTGTAAGTTATAACGGTGCCTAAGATTATCCGAATTAGGTACTTAGACGATTATCCGGATTTTTTACGGTTTTTGGCTTTTTACTTTCCTAAAGATTTCTAAGTGATGGAATGCGATAAATGCGGAAAGTAAAGAACACCAGGAAGTATACCGGTTCCCCTCACAGGTCGAGAGTAGTCCAGTCCCCTTTCAACTTGAAAGAGATTTCATTATAGCTTTGGACAAGACAAGACTCTACCTAGTCTTTCTATACAAGTCACTAACTATGAAGTACCAAGAACACCCTCTTGGATTTTACAAGTTTAAAGTCCAATCGAGAATCAACCTCTCACAATGGACCTCTTGTATCCACAATCCGAATAACAAGGATAACAAGACCAACTGAACTTAATTCCAACAATCCTGGAAATTAAGATAACATACAATGATGTAATTTTGATTTTTTTTTTGAATATTTGTGACAGATGGAATTCTGATGATTACCAATCACAAGATTGATCTTCTCCCTTGTATCACTCAATTCTCAAGACAATAATACAAGTGTTCTTTGTATCCAAATGAAACTATGATGCTTAAAATGAAGGTTTATGCAAAGTTTCACTTTTAGTAAAATTTTGAAGAACACTTAGAAAGATTTTGGAGATTGAAAGATAATGAGTAAAAGATTTGAAATTTTGTAAGGAGGTGAATTTAAAATCTGAGAAAATGATGTTTATATATGCCTATGACACCTCTACAAATGGTTACAAATCATGAAAGGGTGCCATGGTTGATCAGAAGAAATAACAGAAAAATTTTAATGAAGGGATGCAATAAAATTTTTGCCTCTGCTTCAGTGGTAACCGATTACTCTCTATAGGGTAACCGGTTACTTGACTGTAACGTTTAAAAAATTTGAAAATTTTGAAAGGGTAACCGGTTACCTTATATAGAGTAACCGGTTACTCAAGACCAGAATTGAAAAAAAAATGTATAAAACAGAGTTTCAAAACCATTTTTAATGCAACCAAATATGTTTCTAATGATCATGGCATAAATGACGAGTTAAGTGTTATACCTATTCCTTTGAGCTCCAATCTTCATAATGCCTTGATAAATTGTAGAGACTTGATTCTTGAGCAAGAGACTTGATCAACCTTTTTTGTTAATCCATCTTGTCTTTATGAGATTCTTTGTAGTAGGTGTGTCTTCATCAAAACCTCTGAGAAGCCATGTCTTCACAACTAGAAAGCAAGCCTATCTTGTACTTTCACCTACTTTATGCAAAAGTTTCTTTATCCATTGAATTATGCATTTACTTTGTCACAACTTTTTCCCAACTCGGAATTCATCCTCTATATAAGTCAACCTTATTGCATTGCAAAGACATTAACAAATACCAATAAAAACACACAAAAACCTCAATAAAACATTCATCATCCAAGCAAGAAAAAGCATAAGATCATTCTTGAGCATTTTTTCACTTTTCAAGCCATTTCAAAATTCCAAACAATTCCAACCTTTGTTCATCCATTTCCACTCATAAACACATTTCATAAACCTCAAATAAGCCTCTAAATCACTTAAAACCTCATCATTCCTTCTTGAACCAGAAACCAAACTTTGAAAAACTACATTGTTGTCCAAAAACCGTTTCTTCAAAACTCTTCATTCTTCCACTTTTCCACCACAAATACATTCCATAGACATCACTTAAGGTTCTGTATGCATTAAAACTCAACTAAAACGCCTCAAACACCATAACTACTTTTTATTTTCGTTACTTGCAAGTTGATTTGGATAGAACAATTTGGAAGGTCTCAAGCCAAAGTAAAGATACCATTACATTCCTTAAGGTGCAAGGAAGCCAAATGAACTCTTTTTCTCATCTAGAAGAGCTTTAAAAGGTGCATTGGACACACTCCAATAGGTAAGTTTTCTTGATTTCGAACTCGCTATTTAAGGCATCATTTTCATCCATTCAAGTTACCATTTTACTTGCCTTGATATGCTGATTGAAAGCCCCATGAAAATGGGAATTAGTTGATTGTATATGTCATTTAATTTCACTTTAAAAACTTAGGGTTCATCTGATTTTGTGTGAAATTCGTGAGCTACAGTTTAAATAAATAAAAACCAATTGTATATTTGAATCCCTCATGAAATTTTGAACAAAATGCTATATCTATTTGTCCCATTTGGTGCATAAATAAGAAAGTTGCATTTTTTTTGAAAAAAAGTTACAATAACCGTAGCGATGAAGAAGATGAAGTTCCTGGTCATTTTAAATATTTATTTTATTATATATTTTAATGGGGTGAATCTATGACCAGTATGCCAGCTTTGGGGTGTGTCTTGTAACACCCCCAATCTATACCCTGAGGAATTAAAGCGATAACAAATAATCAGAGTATAATTAAAATATTCATGGCATAGACGTAGGCGTCACATCAATTGAGACAAAATACAACAACCTGCTCATATAGATATGCAACAATCAGGTAGCACATATCAGAGGAACTTGGTTCCTAACACCCACAATTCAGATACAGAATAAAAGCGAAAAATCTGCAACTGAATCTCATATATATATAACATAAAGGTTTGTCAGTCATATACAGAGTCATACATGTACAATCCAAAAAGAACATATACATATACACATAATCACAAACGATCTCCCAGATTACTCGTTGCTACATATCAGAGCCGGCCGACAAAAGAATGAAGACCTAAGCTTCACAAAAAGACCTCCAGCATCTAATCTGCAGTGCCTCATAGAGCATTCAAAATAGCAGAAGGGTGAGAAACACAATCATAATATAATTGCATACAATTATGTAATAACACAAAACTACACATGTAAAATATTCTCACCACGACTTACACCAGAATTCCAATACAAAACAACACAAATCATATCTCATATATCCGTCACAAAGGCATATCCATCATGCACAATACATTTATCACCAACATATATATATATATATATATATATATATATATATATATATATATATATATATATATATATATATATATATATATATATATATATATATATATATATATATATATATATCTCAACTCATCAATTCCATTCACAATTCCACACAAAATCAATCCATTCATGATTTATGCAAATGCAAAGAGACCGACACAACGACTCTATGAAAATGCAATGCGGTACCGTTCCATCCATCATTCTCATCATTAGTTCACTCAAGAACTATTGGAATCATCGCTTGTTACTTAGTGTAACTCCCCGTCGGGAAAACGATGTTCCCCGTCGCTTTAGGTCCTCTTGGTATAAGGCTCATGACGTTTATGGATCGCTTTAGGTCCTCTCGGTATAAGGCTCATGATCTGATCGCTTTAGGTCCTCTTTGTATAAGGCTCACGATCGTCTATAATCATCGCTTTAGGTCCTCTCGGTATAAGGTTGCGATGTTATAGCGGATTCCCTCTGGAACCGTTTCGTCGCTCACACCCACTAGGGCACACGACATCACAAGAATGCATATCATGATGCTTGGCATACAATGACTCATGACATTCAAATGCACACATATACACATCCATAATCATGCATATATAATCAAACACAACACAATGCATTTTCTTGCCCTTAGGCCACAAACCATCATCACAACATTTCATCACATGCATTCACATTATATAACATCACACAAGTCATACGATATATATCAAAAGCATATTGCATGATAACACATCAAATACACACCATTAAAACGGTAAAAATTGACAAAACGACACATTTCCAAATTCTCGACATAATTAAATCGGCCACCAATCTCAAAACGATTCCTATAAGAAAGAACATCTCATTAGCTTTCTAACGCACCCAACCGCGCCTCAATCCGACTTACGGATCAAAAGTTATGAAGAAAACAAAATTGCACAAACTGTCATGTTCGCTAGGCGAACCTTCTAGCGAGCATTCGCTACCACCTTCGCTAGGCGAATGTCCAGGCAAAACCACAATCAGACCAAAACAGACACAAAGTTCGCTAGGCGAACTCCTTGGCGAACCTTCGCCTTGCCGTTCGCTTCGCAAATCCCTGGGCGAACCAAGGCAGCAACAAACATAACTGAAAAGATACAAAGTTCGCTAGGCGAACAACGTTAGCCAACATTCGCTGACCTTCGCTGACGGGCTCGCTAGGCGTACCCTCAAAAATCATTCGCTTTCGCTTCGCCCCAAGTTCGCTAGGCGAACCAAGGAAAACTCAGAAATTCTGCAGTGCTATTATGGGTCCAAAAACCATATTTCTTTAACCAAAATCTCTTCCAAACCATAACATAACCACTAAAACATACCACAATCATAACAACAAGTATCCTACAACATTTATATCACATTCCAATCGCGAAAACATAGATTCCCAATCATTTTTCTCATTTCCAACCTAGAATTGAAAACTATGGAAAGACAAATAGACTTCAAACATACACATACATATTCATACACAGTGATAAGATAACCGAGTTTCACACCCTTACCCGATTAATCGCGCTTTCAACAGTCGGTTGATTCGATTCCTTACTCTCCAAGTTTTCTCCCTTTCTCTTCTTTTCTTTCTCTTTTCCTTCTTCTCTTTTTCTTTCTCTCTATTTTTCTCTCTATTCTTTCTATGTTTCTATTTTAAAGGAAAAACAATATTTACCCAAGCCAAAAAGACCAAAATACCCCTACGCTCAATTTTCTCGCAAACGTTCCCAAAACGCGATAAAACATAATAACCAAGAATAAAATAATATAAAGACCAAAAATAATTAAATCGACTCGATTAAATAAATCTAACAAAAACCGGGGCGTTACAACTCTCCCCACTTAGAGATTTTCGTCCTCGAAAATATTACCTGAGACAAACAACTCCGGATACGACTCCCGCATCCGACTCTCCAACTCCCAAGTCAAATTGCCTTCAGCAGCGCCTCCCCATGCTACTTTCACAAGCGCAATATCTTTGCCTCTTAATCGCTTCAACTCACGATCCAAAATTCTCACTGGTAATGCCTCAACCATAAGGTTCTCCCTTACCTCAACCTCATCCATCGGAATCATATGCGACAGATTCGGAACATACTTCTGAAGCTATGAAACATGGAACACATCATGCAAATTCGAAAGACTCGGCGGCAACGCCACCTGATAAGCCACAGCACCCACTCTCGCGGATATCTGATAAGGACCAATAAACCGAGAAGTAAGCTTCTTCGACTTCAATGCACGACCAACACCCATCACCGGTGTAACTCTCAAAAATACATGATCGCCTTCTTGAAACTCAAGATCTTTCCGCCTTCGATCATGATAACTCTTCTGCCTACTCTGAGAAGCCTTCATTTTCTCATGAATAAGTTTCACCTTTTCCGTAGTCTGTTGCACTAACTCCGGTCCAACCACCAAACTCTCACCAGATTCATGCCAACACAACGGCGTTCGACATCTTCTTCCATACAACGCTTCAAAAGGTGCCATTCCAATACTCGGATGGAAACTGTTGTTATACGTGAATTCCACCAATGAAAGGTAACTATCCCAAGCGCCACCTTGCTCAAGAACACAAGCCCGCAATAAATCTTCCAACGACTAAATAGTTCTCTCGGTCTGACCATCCGTCTGAGGATGATAAGCCGAACTCAATCTCAACTTGGAACCTAACGCCTTTTGCAAACTTTCCCAAAATCTGGAAGTAAACCTCGGATCTCGATCTGAAACAATACACAACGGAACACCATGTAGCTTCACTATCACACGAATATAAATCTCAGCCAACCTCTCCAAAGAAAAACTGATGTCAATCGGAATGAAATGCGCCGATTTAGTCAGCCTATCCACAATCACCCAAATGGCATTATGTCCCCTCTGTGTATTCGGCAACCCTGTCACAAAATCCATAGAAATGTTGTCCCATTTCCACTCGGGAATATCCAACGGTTGCAACAATCCACTAGGCTTCTGATGTTCTACCTTTGACTTCTGACACGACAAACACGCATAAGCAAACTGAGCCACATCCCTCTTTAATCTGGACCACCAAAAGATCTTCTTCAAATCTTGATACGTCTTATTAGCTCCCGGATGTATACTCAAACTACTCCGGTGTCCTTCCTCTAAAATCATATTTTTCAAGTCCGAATCATCAGGAATACAAATTCTACCACGGAATCTCAAAACACCCTTATCATCCACTTTAAAGTCACCATTCACACTTTGATCTCCAACCGTCATCAAATCAACAAATTTCACATCCAACTTCTGCTTCTCGCTAACGGTTAACAGAAAATCATTAGTAATTGTTGCGGTGAAAATTGGATAACAAGCTATGAATTAACTTGCATCATTTTCTTTTACAACCGACTTTGATTTATCCAAAGGAAAGGTTCAAGATCGTTAAAAAAACCTAAAGGGGGAGATCTAAGGTTCGGGGGTTGGTTACGCCTAGGGAAGGTATTAGCACCCTAAACGTCTGTAGTACTCTACAGGAGCCTCTTGCTAAACTTGTGTTACGTTAGGTTTGCTTGCTAAGGATTCTATGCTAAAGGTTGAAACCCTAGGGGTTAGTATCTAAGTATACTCGACAAGGCATCACACCTTGCGCCCACGTATCCTCGGGAGTAGAATCAGAGTATGCGTAGTTCTACTAAGTAATGAACTTTTGACTATGGTCAAAGTTCACAGGGGAGAATGAGTACAAGCTACTCATTCTAGAGTTCAAGAACTCTCTAAATCTAGGTTATAATGGTCCTATGTTGAAGTTTTAGTCAATAGGGAAAGTGAGTATTCATTAGGATGAATATCACCAAGAGTGTAAGAACTCTCTCCTAAGGCTAGTTATAACTTATTGGCTTTTAGGAGGCCAAGAAGTGAAAGTCATATCCTAAGAGGCTACTAAGGTAAGATGGGGGCTATTGACTTAGGAGTCAACTTAGTTCACCTTCCTTTGGAATAGGGGGAAAAATAATAGTTGATAAGATACTAAAAGATAACAAGCTAATAATTCAAATAAGATGATGCAATAATACGTGAATAGGATAATGAGATGAGATAAAATCATGATATCAATGCAAAGTGGAATCATACATGTATTAGACAAGGATCAATTATGATATGTAGACATAACATAGTAGGATGAATAAGAAAGTGCCATAAAACTTTAATAAGCATTCATAATCCAAGCATGCATAAAGATCTCAAAAATTAATATTTTTACTAATTTCTTTTTATATTTGAAAAATAGATTTAATTAGAAAAAGATAGCAAAAAAATGGGATAAAAAGGATAAAAAACAAGTAAATTATGATATTTTGAAAATTGAGCATACATTTAAAAATAAAGAAAAAACAACAAGTGACAAAAATATAAGGAAATGGTGCATCTAGGACTTGAACTCAGGTCCACTCGCCTGCAGCTCAAAACCCTATCCACCTGGCCAAGGCGCGCATCTTGACATATGAAGGGTAGAATACATATATATTTAAAAGCAAGCGAAAATCAAGAAAAAAAATAAAAGACTGGGGCGATGGGATTCGAACCCCGGTCTTTTGGGTTAGGCAAGGCGTGTTTAGATAAAGGGGTTTGCCACTGGGGTGGCGATACGTCCACTTACAAACCTGATTCCATAAATACTTAAACCAAAACACGCGCGCATATTCAAACAAACCCAGCAAACACACAGCCTGCCTACCATGACTCAAGTTTCAACCAGCCATGTTCACAGGTGCATATCTCAATCAATTCTCCATTAAAATGAACAAAATAAAGGTCCAAAATCAACAGCAAAGACCATAGAATATGAAGAAATCCATCATTTATGTTGAGTCTAATCATACCAATCGTGCACTGGTCGTAAAGATGAGGTGTTACTCAAGTTCATAAGCAGACATGAGGAAGTTATAACACTCAGAATCATACTAAATCAATGGTAAAACTCATAACATGAATATAAACAGATCAATGCTCAAAAGTTCAGCACGTCATGATGATTACAAGAACATAAACATTGTAAGCTAACCAAAAATTAAACTAAGCATCAAATTGAAGTAGAACTTGGCAAGACCAAAGCATAGGCATATGGAAGTGGTTTTTCAACCAAAAGAGCAGGGCAGGCTAAGTGTGTTTACATTGGTGATCAAACTGGGATGAATTGCAACATTATCATAGTACAGACCATAAAACATGTCAATTGGTTATGAGTATATATGCAACAAGTAGGAGCTAAGTAAAAACATACTATATGCCACACATGATGTTTAAACAAACTTCAAAGATAACTCCAACAGATAGAAAGGTTTCGACACACACAAAACAAAGCAAGGAAACAATGGATATATCAAAACAAACAAACTGAATCAACAGAATCGAGTTGAGCTTGGGGACAACATTAACAAGTTGACATTATAAAGTAAAGTCAAAGCATATTGGCAAACAAAATAGTGCTGATAAAATTGATACACACAAGACAGAACTCATCTATATACTCATTAATCAAGTGTTGACAGCAGTGTAGCATGATAACTCATGTGCACAATGAAGGTGAACAGGAGATGAGCGTGTCAATACAAAAGAGCGAATCTAAAAGTAGTGTTGGACCAAGATTTGCATGAACAGACTTCTAGGAACTGACACTCTAATTTGGTTCAAAGCAAAACTAAACCATACTAAGAAAATACCTGAAATATTCAGAGTTTTTAAACAGACATTATGAGGCTGCAACCATTCAAACATGATATATCACATATATAAGATTGAACACTTAACATGAACTTTGGGTACACAGGGAAGAATCACACATATCAGCCAATTGCAATAGGTTTAAAGAACACAAATCATGAACAAAATATGATCTCAGTGAGTTAACAGTTCAAGTGATTGACATTGAGCACAAAACTAAGTTCACAAACAAATCCAATGGCAAAACAAAAAACAAGCACCGACCAGAATATGTACAAAAGCATGGATGAACTAAAGGGTATACTATTACAACAAGTGCAAAGGTTTTAACAGATATTGATACATCAGTCATCAGTCCTTTATTCCAAAATAAATGTCAAGTGAAATCTACCATCAAGATCAGATGCAGGCCAAACACAAACCTGTGGCATGAGGGATAACCTCCAACAAAAGTGTATGTGACTTAAGACATAGAGTTAATACAAGGGCATATGGTGTATCATTGTGTGCAAACAGATTTAAGAGTGTGGGATCAATGCATACCATAAGAAAAGTGCAGAAGGATGTGATCATTTCATCAAAATAAATTGTGCAAACTAAATTCAATCTAAAGGTTTCATCAAGCAAGTTAGCAATACAAATGGCTGTGTAACTTTATCACAACAAAGAGAGCAGACATACAAAATCATCATGCCAAGCAAAACTTACAAAAACAACCACACATTTCAGTTTAGATAAATGCACAATAGGGGATAGGTATTCATGATTCCTACTCAAAACTCAGGGCATATAGTATCAAGAACAACAAGGTGCAAAGAAGAAAAACAAACTTAGATCAAGGTTCAATAATTACCAAACATCTAAAACTCATAATCAGCTCAAAACCAAACATGACTCCAAAAGGTTAAACCAATATGAACATGAACAAGCGTAACACTAACATTCTTCAATCCATATGATAAAAATCAGTAGGGTGACCACAAAACAAATTTATGAAGACTGATTGCTAACTCAACGTATCAGTAACAGATATGACATATGGCATAGTTTCAAGTCAAAGTAACCTCTACATTTCTAATGAACCAGCAGTAGCAACCTCATAACATTACCACAAGAAAGCAAATGTACATCATGTCAATGAAGAGCAGCATCTAATCATAAGCATACATATAACACAGGGCATACATAAATAGGATTCAAATGTAGTACATGATCATGACAAGAATGCTATTAAATAAACATGATAAATAAGAATGAAAAGAGAATGATACCAACTGAAGCTTTGCCTATGACTTAAGTATGCAGACTGCTTCTCCTTCCACAGCAAACTCAAAAACCGCCTCTCCCTTGGCTCGAGACTTGGAATTTTTTTAAGTGTTTTGAGAAAGTTGTTGATGTTGATGAACTGAACCTAAGCCTCTTTATATAGGCAATGATATTGGGTCGGGTCAAGAGAATTCCAACCTTCAAATGTTGGAGGCTAGGGTTTTGAAATTGAAATTCAAATGTTGAACTCAAAGGGACAAACGCTCCCTCTTCTGATCATGTGCAGATGTTACTGGGTTGAATCAACAACAAAATAGGCATTGCTTCTTAGCTCTCTTCTGTGGCAAGCGATATAGGTATAGAGAAAGGAAATTGATAGTGACATGGCTCTGTTCAATTCGTAGGGTGTGCAGAGGAGAAACGAAAATGGTAATGTTCAGAAGGCCTTTGCTGAAACTAATCCTTGGAAGCTCAATGAGGAAAAGAGTTTTGGGATCAAAGATGAAGAGAGACGCGCCAAAGCTTGTGAATTTGAAATGAAACGAGTTCAATTGAAGCTCTTTGAATCCTCTCTGTAAATCAAAGTCACGACAAAGGAAGAAGGAGACGTTGGTTGATTTGTTTCTCTTCAAATGCCGCATGCTGCTTGCTCATTGGCTAGAGGAGAGAGTTGAAAAGTCAAAGGAGAAAAGCTTGCTCCTTATTGGTTGATAGCCAAAACTAGCTCCTCTAATCAAGACCAAAGTAATTGCCACGGTGGACCACTCATGAAAGGCCAAGAAAATGAATAACATCTTTTCTTAAATGGATTAATATGTTAAATAACAATAATAAATAACAATTACTTAATACTCCAATTAAATAGTTAAAACAATAAACCATATTAGCAATTAATCTAATTAATTAAACTAATGTAAAATTAGATTAAATTGAGATTAATTAAAACAACTTAAATATAAATAAAAATTAAAAAAGAAGGCCATATTGAAATTAAATTAAATTAAAGACAGATAAAGATGTTAAAATAAATATTAAGTTAAATAAATAAACATCAACTAGCAGAAAAATGAGGGTAAAATTTGGGGTGCAACAGTTGCCCCTATTTAAATATCTTCACCTGATGACATGAGAGATGAAGGTCCTCATGTAATCAATAGTGAAAGATATTTAAATACAGATAACCGAAAATTTTGCCCTCAGATGCACACATATGCAATGCAACAAACATGATGCCAAGAAGATGCCAAAATGCAGACACAACGAGACACCAAAGGACAAACAGGAAGCAAAAAGATTAACTTCACTAGGGAGGGAAAAAAGGGTTGGTATCCACGAGAAACGCTCACTGGGGATATAGACTAACCAACGCAAGAGACTCACCGGGGAGACTCCAAAGAAACACTGGGGAACACAAAAAGACAATCTCCACTGGGGAATGATCCGAGGAGATAGACTACTGGGAATAAAGCAACACACTATTTCTGGGCATGAAACCAGAAAGAAAAACCTGATCACCGGGGATCAGTCCAAAAGAGACAAACAAACAACCAAGGACTTCCTGGGGTTTTCTTATGCTGAAGAGTTCAAAATGGGATCTTCAAGAAAAGCCAGAAAGACAGAGACAAACTCTGCGCATCAGATAAGAGTCTTGGTAGGGTAAATTGTTCCAAGAAGCTTAGCTTAAAGTTTTAAAAATCAGAGGTAAAGGTTCATGTTCGACTCGATTCGAACAAGAACAAAAGAAATAAATAAGGATAAACAACGAGCCCATGATAACTCGAGATTTAGGTCCACTGTTCGACTCGATTCAAATAGGGAAAGTTTAAAACAAGAGGCAATGTTTGACTCGATTCAAATAAAGACTCGGTTCAGGTCTGACTCGATTCAGACAAGAATGGTTTTAAAATAAGAGGCAATGTTCGACTCGATTCAAACAAAGACTCGGTTCAGGTCTGACTCGATTCAGACAAGAACGGTTTTAAAACAAGAGGCAATGTTCGACTCGATTCAAACAAAGACTCGGTTCAGGTCTGACTCGATTCAGACAAGAACGGTTTTAAAACAAGAGGCAATGTTTGACTCGATTCAAACAAAGACTCGGTTCAGGTCTGACTCGATTCAAACGAGAACAGTTTTAAAACAAGAGGCAATGTTCGACTCGATTCAAACAAAGACTCGGTTCAGGTCTGACTCGATTCAGACAAGAATGGTTTTAAAACAAGAGGCAAAGTTTGACTCGATTCAAACGAGAACAGTTTTAAAACAAGAGGCAATGTTCGACTCGATTCAAACAAAGACTCGGTTCAGGTCTAACTCGATTCAGACAAGAACGGTTTTAAAAACATCAAGGCAAGACTTCTTGAGGAACAAAAAAAAATGTAAAGATTCAAATCTGGCGCGCAAAAGTGAAGACCGAACAAGCACGACACAAACAAAGAAAGTCAGGAATGTCTTTACTTCGCTGGGGAAATAAAGACAAACACAAACAACAGACCACAAGCAAAACAGAGCACAAAGATGCAAAGATGCTAAGGTATGATGCATATGCTTAGCTACATGCGAGAAACGACGCGAGCGACGCAAAAACAAAGAAAAGAAAAGATTACGCAACCAACACCCTGAAATCCAAACATCAAGGATAACCGGAGCAATCTTCGTTTCACTGGAGATGGCAGATCCATGCCAAAAATACAGTACTGCTAATTCTTCCTGTACAAACTTGATTCCAAAACGTCTTAATTCCAAAGTAAAACTTAGTTTATATTTGTGTTTTCTTAGAAATTGCAACATTTCCGTTTTCAAAAATCAAGTGAAAATGACAAAGTTTTGCAAAATAAAGATGATAGCGTATTAAACAAGAAGATGGTTCAATAGCTGATATTCATTGAAAGATGGTGACTTGCCAAATAGCAGAGTCCTATGAAATATTACAAATGCAACAAAATGACAATTTGGCAAAGGTTACATTGTATTCAATGACCAATAACCCTAATGACTAAGGACTCTAGTTGTAGCAAAACTTGAGCTTCCTTGGGGATTCCTGGATACCGGTGAGGTGTCCTTGTCTCAAGCATAATACTTCCGCACCGAATCAGCATTCACAGGATGCGCAAGCTGTTCACCGTCCATAGTTGTAAGAATTAGAGACCCTCCTGAAAACACTGTCTTGACTATGAACGGACCTTCATAATTGGGTGCCCATTTCCCACGGGCGTCTCTCTGCGACGGCGGAATCCTCTTAAGTACCAACTCACCTACTCGAAATTCCCGAATGCAGACCTTTTTATCAAATGCTCTCTTCATCTTCTTCTGGTACAAATGACCATGACACATGGCTGTCAGGCGCTTCTCGTCAATTAGATTCAGCTGATCGTATCTTTCTTGAACCCATTCAGCTTCATCAAGCTTTGTTTCCATCAATATCCTCAGAGAAGGTATCTCAACTTCTATAGGGAGGACAACATCCATTTCATATACCAGCGAAAAAGGGGTTACCCCCGTTGATGTTCTGACTGACGTTCTATATCCATGTAGTGCATATGGCAACATCTCATGCCAATCCTTGTATGTTTTGACCATTTTCTGAAGAAATTTCTTGATATTCTTGTTTGCAGCTTCGACCGCTCCGTTCATCTTCGGACGATACGGTGAAGAGTTATGGTGTTCAATCTTGAAGTTATCACACAATTCCTTCATGGTTTTGTTATTTAAATTGGTTCCGTTGTCAGTTATGATTCTGCTCAAAATCCCATAACAACAAATGATGTTGTTCTTAATGAAGCGAACAACTACTTGCTTAGTCACGTTCGCATAAGAGACGGCTTCCACCCACTTGGTAAAGTAATCTATAACCACCAAAATGAAGCGATGCCCATTAGACGCTTTAGGCTCAATTGCCCCAATCATATCGATGCCCCACATAGAGAACGACCAGGGCGATGATAGCACATTCAACAGAGTAGGAGGAACATGCATTTTGTCCGCATAAATCTGACATTTATGGCATTTTCTAGCGTACTGGATGCAATCAGTCTCCATAGTCAACCAATAGTATCCAGCCCTCAAAATCTTCTTAACCATGGCATGTCCATTGGCATGGGTGCCAAAAGCTCCTTCATGAATATCATGGATCAGTAAATCTGCTTCTCTCTTATCGACACATCTTAACAAAACCAAATCATGATTCCTTTTGTACAGTACACCGTTGCTGATGAAGAACTTGGCTGACAATCTTTGCAGAGTCTTCCTATCAAGAACGGAGGCGTTGGCCGGATATTCTTGATTCTTTAGGAAGTTCAAAATGTCATGGAACCAAGGTTTTCCGTCTAATTCTTTCTCAATGGACTGGCAGTAGGCAAGCTCAGTCCTCCTTCCAATACTGATTACTGGATCTTCGTTGATAAATCTAACTTGCCACATTGAAGCCAGTGTTGCTAAAGCATCAGCCACATGATTCTCAGTACGTGGCACATGGCAAAAAGTTATCTCATCAAAACACTTAATCAACTCCAAAGCATATGCCTGATAAGGGATAAGTTTCTCATCTTTTGTCTCCCACTCGCCTCTGATTTGATAAATGACTAGAGCAGAGTCACCCATAACTTCAAGAAAACAGATTCCAAGATCGATTGCAGCTTCCAGACCCAGAATGCACGCTTCATACTCAGCAATATTATTCGTACACCCAAAATCCAATCTGGTTGTAAAAGGGGTGTAGCCACCTTCAGGATTAATTATAACAACACCTACCCCATGCCCCTTGTAATTGGACGAACCGTCGAACATCATCTTCCACCTATACTCAGCTCTGGGATCCTCTTCAGAGCTCGACTCTTCACAATCTTTCACTGCCATAATATCTTCGTCAGGGAAATAAAACTTGAGTGGTTCATAGTCTTCGACTGGTTGATCGGCAAGATATTCTGAAAGAACACTTCCTTTAATGGCCTTTTGAGTGACATATTGAATGTCATATTCAGATAATAACATGTGCCAGCGGGCAAGTCTACCCGTTTGAGCAGGTTTCTCGAAAATGTACTTTATCGGATCCATCTTGGAAATCAACAAAGTAGTATGACAAATCAGGTATTGTCTTAGAGGTTTGGCGGCCCAAGCCAGAGCGCAACAAGTCTTTTCCAGTAGTGAGTAGCGGCTTTCACTGTCTGCAAACTTCTTACTCAGATAATAAATTGCATGTTCTTTCCGGCCAGTCTCGTCATGCTGTCCCAAAACACAGCCCATAGATTCTTCCAAAATAGTCAAATACATAAAGAGAGGTCTTCTGGGAACCGGAGGAATTTGAATATGAGGTTCTTGGAGATAACTTTTGAGTTTCTTGAAAGCTTGTTGACAGTCAGCCTTCCATTCTACTGGCTGATTCTTACGGAGTAATTTGAAAATTGGTGCACATATTGGAGTCATGTTGGAGATAAACCTGGAGATATAATTCAAACGGCCCAAAAATCCTCTAACTTGAGACTCGGTTTGCGGAGCTGGAATTTCTTGAATTGCTCGCACTTTATCTGGATCCACTTCAATGCCCTTCTGGCTAACAATGAAACCCAATAACTTCCCTGACCTGACTCCAAAGGTACACTTTGCAGGGTTTAACCTCAACTGATACTTTCGATGTCTCTTAAACAATTTTAATAAATGGTTTACGTGCTCCTCCTCACTCTGTGATTTGGCTATCATGTCGTCCACGTACACTTTAATCTCTTTGTGGATCATATCATAGAACAGGGTCACCATAGCTCTCTGGTAAGTTGCCCCGACATTCTTCAATCCAAAAGGCATAACCTTGTAACAATAAGTACCCCACGGGGTGATGAAAGTAGTCTTATCCATATCAGCTGGATCCATTCTAATCTGATTGTAGCCTGAAAAACCATCCATGAATGAAAACATTGTGAAACGAGTCGTGTTGTCTACCAGCATGTTGATATGCGGTAGAGGAAAATCATCCTTGGGACTAGCTTTGTTAAGATCCCTATAATCCACGCACATTCGTACCTTTCCATTCTTCTTCATAACTGGAACAATATTAGCTACCCACTCTGGGTATTTGGAAACTGCTAAAAAACCGGCATCCAACTGTCTCTTAACTTCATCTCGAATTTTGAGGGCCATGTCAGGATGACTTCTGCGAAGCTTTTGTTTTACTGGAGGGCACTCAGGCTTGAGCGGTAACCTGTGTACCACAATATCTGTATCTAAGCCAGGCATGTCTTGGTAGGACCAAGCGAACACGTCCACATACTCTTCAAGGAGTGAAATCAACCGCTGTCTAATTTCTGGTTTCAGCGATGCCCCAATCTTAAACTCTTTCCTTTCTTCCTCAGTGTCAAGATTGATGACATCCACCTGCTCTTCATGGGGCTGGAGATCCGTATACTGGTAATCACATATATCTGCTAGATCCTTGGGCACTGTAGCGAGCGATTTTGGATGCGGTTCTTAAGCGCTGGTCGCTCTCACTGCGGTTGAGTTTACTACAGGTCGATTCATTTTTTATCCCATTAAAGCTGATGAAGGAAGGGAAATAGATGTCTCCAATTAACCCTGCTTGCATACTGAGTTTAAACAGCGGTCTGTTAGGTTACGGATGCGATTAATGTGGGGGGGCCTTTGTACTGGTTATTTGTATTTTCGCCAATACTGTTTTCTCTCTTTTTGTTAGGATACTGTTTCAGATTAGGATATAGGGGATTTAGGGTTTTTGTTTAGTGTGATCGCTAAGATTTTTTCTTTCAATCTTATGCCTACGTATTCCCGTTTACCGAAACAGGGAAATCAGAGCGTTGTAGTTCCTCCTATTCTATGGGAGGAAATGGGTGTTTTGGTGTCTTGTTCAAAGCCCAAGACGTGAAGCGAAAGGTGGTTTGTATCTTGTTCAAAGCCCAAGATGTGAAGCTGAAAAGTTTATTTGTATCTTGTTTGAAGCCCAAGATGTAAAGCCAAAGGTGTTGACTTTAGAGAGAATTTGTCATCTCTAAAGAGGGGGTTGTATGTCACAACTGTTTATAAAGGAGAATTACTTTAACCGGGATATGTGAATCCGACAATGCCATAAATTCCTTTATAGGGGATTTCCAACCTGAAGGGGAAGACTTTAACTCAGTGTAGAGCAATGCTATCTTTCCTTAGGAATTTCTCATGCTAAAAGAGGGACAGTGGCATGGATGTAGATGATCCAGAGGCTTGCCGCTTACAGCGATTATATGAAGAGGAAGGAGTTGTTGATGTTTGTGTACTGTGAACGAGGCACAACTTTGATGCTAAAAGGTTAATTGGATCAACCAGTGGTTTCCTTATACAAAGCCTAAGAGGAAGCTAATATGTGTCTCGTACAAAGCCCGAGAGAGAGGCTAAAAGGTTTTGACTTGACGATAAAGTCTTTTGGTGTCTCGTATAAAGCCCGAGATGAAGGCTATTTGACTCAACAAGAGAGTTTTTGTATCTCGTACAAAGCCTGAGATGGAGGCTAAAGGGGTGAGTGACTAAACGAGGGAGTCTCTTATGTGTCTCGTACAAAGCCTGAGAGAGAGGCTGAACGTTTGTTTGACTCCGCTGGGGAGGATCATTGTATAAAGCCCAAGATGAGGCTAACTTCACTGGAGAAAGATCATTCTACAAAGCCTAAGAGGAGGCTATGGCGACTGTTCAGTTAAGTGACAGGTCCAGTATACTGATTTTTAAAGAGAAAATCAGTTCTTATATGAGCAACATTGTACTCAAGGAATTGATTCGAGGATCCGGGTTATTCCTGTTCTTTGAGGAATTGGGAAATCCAAAGGGTATTGAGACTGTCCGAGTCTACGGGGTTTCCTTCCTATTCTTGAAGGGTGCTTGAGAATGTCTTTGAGACTCAAGGAAATTAGACTGTCCAAATCTAGAGTTTTATCTTTTGTACCATGCTTTGAGACACAGTAGCAGACTCTTTGAAAGGACTGTTCTATGCAGATGACTAAGTTCTGTTCCTATACCTCTAGGAGGTCGTCGGGATAATTTGTACGAAGCCCAAGAGGAGGCTGAAAGCTTTTAAGAAGCCGACGGGTCCTTGTACGATGCCCAAGAGGAGGCTGGAAACTTTTAAGAAGCCGAGGGACAATTTGTACTAAGCCCAAGAGGAGGCTATCATTCCCGGAGGAAGAAATCATTATACGAAGCCTAAGAGGAGGCTGTGAATACTTCTAAGAAGCCGTAGGGTCCTTGTACTAAGCCCAAGAGGAGGTGGGGTTGCTTTTAGGAAGCCTGTGTGTCCTTGTATGATGCCCAAGAGGAGGCCGATGCTTTTAAGAAGCCCGTGGGTCCCCAAACCCCGAGAAATTCAAGGCAAGCTATTCACAAGGAATAGATCAAGTCAGGAAAGTTCGAGAATTTGGAAGAAACTCAAAGATGCCATTCACGGAGAATACATTCATCTCTGGGAGTAGAGTTTCTTGACAATTCCTAATGAGGACAGCCGAAGAGAAGACTGTATCTGGTGATTCTATTGGGGATCTAGTTGTCTATTTCTATGAATAAACGACATCACCTAGTTCTAGACGTAGTTGCCGGGGAAACTCGAAATATCTATACTATTATTACACAGTTGATATGAGTTTATGAAAGAAGACTTACAGCGAAACAGCCCTTCAATACAGTTATATGTATATGAAAGCGGTAAATGAAAGCAATAACCACTTACTCGGTTGTAGAGCTTCCATGCTGTTTGGTTAGTTGTTCAACAAAAAAAGATTGAAAACAACAGTATATTCAAAATCAAAGAAGAAAGTGCTTTGAAAAAGAAAGATTTGGGGCTTACAGCTCAAGGAGAGGCCCAAGGTTTTATCAGTGAGCGCACTGTTTGAATTTGTACAGAGGGACTTATACAAGTGACTGAGGCCCAAAATGTTTTCTGTACAAGGGGGTTGGGTCTTACACTCTCTCAAGAGGCCCAAAAAGTTTTAAAGAAAAAGAGTGGGGCTTATAACACGAGGGTAGGCCCAATTGTTTTTTTCGTTTGAAATGGCGATCGCGCCGAGATTTTCTTTTAACGCGAAGGGACTTATACAATAAGTGAGGCCCAAAGTTTTGGTTAAAAGGGGGTTGGGTCTTACACTCTATTAGAGGCCCAAAAGTTTTGAATGGGTCGTATAGCTCAAGGAGAGACCCAATTGGTTAATTTTTAACTGGCGAGCGCGCCGAGGTTTTTGAAAATACAGTGGGACTTATACAATAAGTGAGGCCCAAAGTTTTGTATTTTACAAAAAAAAAGGGTTGGGTCTTACACTCTAATAGAGGCCCAAAAGTTTTGAATGGGTCTTATAGCTCAAGGAGAGGCCCAATTGGTAATTGTTTGATGAGGGTGAAAATCAAAGAAACCATAATTTTAATCTTTAAATAATAAATATTTAAAGAAAATCATTGAAAAATACCAAATAGATTTGAATAAACCACTTGTGATTTTGGTTTAAGGCTTGAAAAATGAGGTATAAATCACAAGAGATATTAAAACTCATTTGGTCTTGATTTTTCAAGATGGATGTTCATTTAAAAATGTTTAAAAACAAATAAAAATGAATTTATTCACAAAAATACTAATTATATTAAATACATAATATAAATCTAATTTTTTTGTGGAATAAAATATTTCAACATTTTTATGATTTTTTACAAAAAGAATCAGTAAAAAATAATTAAAATTGAGTGAGTTATTAATTTTTCAAATCATTAACAAAATAATATGAAAAATAGGAAAATAGGAAAAGGTGATAAAAAAAGGTCTGGGGCGAGGGGGATTCGAACCCCAGACCTTTCGCTTGCCAATACATACAAACCAATTGATCAACCACTGGGGCGCAATGTCAATTCATTAATAACATGGCAAGTGAAAAATATATATCAAACTAGTTGGATTTTCTGAAAATGGCGCCATGGCCATCTTCTTCCTCTAGCTCGTGCATGAAGCCCTCCATCTCTCTCGTTTTTCAACCATTTGACATGATTCAAACACCAAACTCATGCATTTTTTCACAAGGAAGAAGATGGCAATACCCAATTTCATTCATTTTCAGTGTATAGCAAATTATATCATTGTGGCCGTATGAACCCTAATTTTGCAAAAGCAATCGACTAGGCATGATTATGAGTGCTATGATCAAATTTTTTGAGGGAAAACAATCAACATATGATGGCAAGCAATTGGCAAAAATATCATGCGAGGAAATATGCATGGATCATGGAGTTGGAGTTTTGAGGCTTACCTTGATGCAAGCTGAAATGGAACTCTGCACAAACCTTGTTCCAGTTGTGAATTAATGATCCTTACAGCTTCAATGGATGTTATGGAGTGTGTTGCAAGCTTTGGAACACTTTGAAACTCTTTGGATCAAGTTGGAGACCTCCACCTGCATAATTGAGCCATAATGGCTTGGTTGAAGGGTGATTTTGAGCCTGAGGTGTTACAGTCAGTGTTTAAGTGTCTGGACACCTCAAATACATCATATATGATGTGTTTGAGCAATTGGAATTGATTGCTTAAGGCTGCAACTCAAAACCCGATAGTGGTTACTCAAAAACCAAGAAACTTGAGGTTTAAGGAAGAATGAGAGAAAGCAGTGCTGTATCTGGCTTTGGTGTGAGTTGAATGATCCATTGGAACCTCTATTTATAGGTGATCAACTTTTGTCTTGGAGGAATAGTGAATGGCTGCTGGATCAGATCACATTTGCATGGATTGGCTTGGAGGATTTCTTCTCAAGCAAGGCAAACTAGCTATTCCCAAGAGCAGGGCTATGCCTTGACCAAAATCACATTCTTCAGATGTTTTTATTGTTGTTTAATCAGAAAACTTGACTGAGTAGAGTGGCTTTGTTGAAAATGCACTATTCCACATTAATGCCCATTTGAATTCAAGACAAAATGTGCCAAAGTGGATGAATTTCAAGTTGGAAGATTCCTTGACTTTTTGACTCAGCCTTATCAGTTGGATCAGATGCATTGTGATTGGTTTGAGTACATGTGACATGCTGATCCTCAGTTTTTGGTTCAAAATCGTGTGTGGCAAGCAAACATGCAAACTGATTTTTCCAAAACAGCTTGCAGCAGCATGGCTTTGGGCATGGATTTATCTTGGCCCAAGTTGAATCAATTCATGTTGTTAAGCTCTTTGAATTCTTGGCAACATTTGCAACAACATTGATGTTTATCTTTGGACTTGATTCAGCTTGCAACTATGTGAAAAGATCTCACAAGTTTTGGTGTTTCAACACAAAATCTGCCTTGCCCATAATTTTTCTAAGTGTTGAAAAAGTTGTACTTTCATGTTTTTAGGGACTTTGATCACTCCAAGCCTTGGATGGGAGAAAATGGCTTTGTGGTTTAGGAGTTATGACCCTCCAAAATTGGTACCCTAGCCACTTTATTTTTAACTTAGAAAATTTTCTAAGTTTTTATGGTTACCCCTTTTACAAGTTATCCAACTTTTCTTGATTTTTCTTGATGAATGATGATTCAAATCATACATTAACATCATTTTAGGGTTAAAAATCCATTTTAGTGAAAAATCTCAAAAAGTCAAAGTTTGACTTTTGTGCACAGTTGACTTTTTAGCAGATGAATTCCAAACTGTGCAATCCTTTAGGAAATCATGTCCTTGACCTAAATCAAACTTGATGGACATGTTCCATGAGTGTTATAGGGTGTATTGAATCATGTCCTAGGGTTTGGGAGCATGTCCTGGTCAAAAGTCAAAGTTACAGTTGACTTTTCCTGCGAAACCCTAACTGTGGTTCAGATGAAATTGAAACTTGTTGCTCAAGCTTCTTGGATCAATCCATTGTCCCAAATGGATCAATATGGTATATTAGATACCCTCAAATCATGTCTTGAGGTCTTGGCTCATGATTTGCCCTAAAAGTCAACTTAGGGGTGAATTAGGTCAAGAAACCCTAATTCCTGATTTTTTTATGAATGCATCCCCTAAGGCAAAATTGACTGGATGATTGGGTCCATAAGGTTCCATGGAGTATATTAGGTTATTTTTTGGTTCATTGGCTTGTGCCCAGAGGAAAATTTCCATCTGGAGGCCCTGGTCGACCAAAACCCTAATTTGGTGACACTGTCGATCTTGAGACTTGATCCACCTAGAAGGGAGCAACCTTGTGCTTAATCCTTGAAGTGGGAGTCCTCTTGATCCATTGGGGATGTTTGAGAGGTTAGACAAGTTGAAGATCATGCCATTCCTTGATTAACCCTTTGTCTAAGCACTCAGAGAGGGCTTGAAACCCTAATTTTGATTGTAGTGAATGCTCAACAATCCTTGAGGAGATTGATGAGGTATGATGGTTCATCCATATTGTGATGATGATTTGCACAATGATGGTAAATCTTAGTGGTCAAAATTTAGGGTATGACAGATGCCCCTATTTAATCTTCTTGGACCCGAAGGTGTGAATGACGAAGGTATTCGGGCATTCGGGGTGCAATATCGGAATACCCGAAATTTTGATGGTGCTTATGAATGGTAGCTTACGCATTCATCTTCTTTAGCTAAGCGATGATGCTTAGAAAAGGTAAACTTCCCCTCGATCCTGGTCTTCAGCCAAGGAGCTGGTCTCAATTTTCTTTTGAAATAAACCTCCCCTCGATCCTGGTTTCCTACCAAGGAACTGGTCTTAGTTTCTGATTTAAACTTCCCCTCAATCCTAGTTTCCTACCGAGGAACTGGTCTTAGTTTCTTTTGTCAATAACTTTATTGACAAGGGACACTATTCGTAGCGGTTTTCCTCAAACTTCTCGCCGAATTTTCCTGGGGAGATGCCATTTGACGGAAAAAGTTGATGTCATACTTACTGGGGAACCCAGTCGTCTGAGTTGTAGAGTTGCACAAACTTCTCTGTTGAAGACGCCATTTGTTTCTACTGGGGAAAGCGAGTCTCTTGAGAGGCTGCTTCTGCGTGGGATCTTACATCATACTTTTCTCAGGATATTTCCGGAGAAATTCCATATGAAGGGGTCCAATTTTGAGGTGCCGATGACCTTTTCATCAGCGGTCTTTTTCAGAGCGAAACTGGCATGCTGTCGAATCTCTAATTACGAGGCTTTCCCTCGGGATTTTCTTTAATCTGGGAAAGCAAGGATATCATCTTCAATGGCGAAGAGTTATGTTGACTGAAAGTTCCTCTGGCTTTTCAGAGGTTCAAGTTATCAAAGTGGTCAAGGGACAACTTCCTTCCAGAAATAAACTGGAGGCTAGGCTATTCAGATACAACGTTTCCTGACGAGGCAAGAACTGACGACTCGATTGAGAGAACTTCTATCACTAGGGGACAAGACCGACTAGAGTGATAGTGATGCAATATGAAATGTGAATGCAAATCAATAATGCATGATGTGTGTATGTATATGCTGACAAAACTGACGCGACACACAACTGAAAGATGAACACGACTGGATACTCGGCCATCGCGGGGCGTGTAGAAATATTGCGGGTTCAAGATAGCAATTCCACCTTGCTTAGGAAAAGTAGTCCTCACGAGGAACTATGTTGGTCGGGCTTAGGAGATAAGAACTCGGCCATGGCGTGTCAGACGAAACAAGGTCTCTGACATAGTTGATCCCTTCATTCAGGCGTACTGGGTTAGAAGGAGTACTTTGATTCTGCACTTTGAAGTTCGCTTACTTCTAGAGAAGCGGTTGATGCTCTTTTGATGTTCAACAGTCAAAAGAAATTGCCATCTTTAATTTAAAAGCAGAAAAAGTTTTAACAAGTAAATTCATTTTTGTTTCATTTCAAGAATCGCTAATCATGTTAAAATGTCGTTATGTAAAGCTAAAACAAGTAAGAATTACAAACAAAAGCACAAGGGCTCAAATTTTATTGATAAGATGGAGATCAGCCAAACGCGTGATTCCAAAGAGTATATACAAAGTTAGAAAATGGTAATTTACAGGGAAAAGGGCTACGTTGAAACATAACGACCACTATCCTTCTACCAACTTTGAATTCAGGACATCCTGAGCTTCTATCGAAGATGACCTTGACTAGAGTTTTCTGACGGATGATGTAACTGCTGCTGAGGGACTTGCCTCTGTTGAACATAGTTACTTGCCATTATCCCTAATTTTTTCCTGGATTGTACTGCGATGTTTCCAATCCACCGGGATGATTTTTTTTTATGTCTCTAACTTTTGCCTAGACCGCCCTTTCGGGTTTTCAATCCACCGAGACGTTTTTTTTTTAGTTTAGGCGAAGTATTTCTTGACTACATCAACATTCGTGGGGTAGGCAAATTCCTTTCTGTCCATGGTTGCAAGTCTCAAGGCGCCGCCTGAGAAAGCTTTCGTGACCACATAGGGGCCATCATAATTCGGAGTCCATTTACCCCGAGAATCAGTGAGAAAAGATTGTATCTTCTTGAGCACGAGGTCTCCTTTTCTGAAGACACGAGGTCGGACCTTTTTGTCGAACGCCTTCTTCATTCTCTGTTGATACAGCTGACCATGGCATAGTGCCATGATTCATTTCTCTTCGATCAGGTTTAATTCGTCGTGTCAACTTTGATACCACTCAGCTTCGGTGAGCTTAGCTTCCATCAATACCCTGATTGACGGGATCTCTACTTCTATGGGGAGCACTGCTTCCATGCCATACACTAAAGAGAAAGGGGTTGCCCCTGTTGAAGTGCGGACAGATGTGCAATAACCGTGAAGAGCAAAGGGTAGCATTTTGTGCCAATCTTTGTAGGTTACAACCATCTTCTGAACAATCTTCTTGATGTTCTTGTTAGCCGCTTCCACCGCTCCGTTCATATTGGGTCGGTAGGGAGATGAGTTATGATGTTCAATCTTAAACTCTGCGCACAACTCCTTCATCATCTTATTATTCAAGTTAGATCCATTATCAGTAATGATCTCGCTTGGAACACCATAACGGCAGATGATATTGTTTTTGATAAATCGGACCACCACTTGTCGGGTTACATTGGCGAATGACGCTGCTTCGACCCACTTGGTGAAATAGTCAATGGCTACCAGGATGAACCGATGTCCGTTTGAAGCCTTGGGCTCAATCAAGCCAATCATGTCGATTCCCCATATGGAAAAAGGCCACGGGGAAGAAAAAACTTTGAGATGTGATGGCGGTACATGAATTTTGTCGGAGTAAATCTGACACTTGTGACACCTCCTCATGTACTTGTAGCAGTCGGATTCCATGGTCAACCAATAGTTCCCTGCTCTGAGAATTTTTCTCGCCATTGTGTGTCTGTTGGCATGAGTGCCAAAGGATCCTTCATGAATTTCTTTCATAAGCATGTCTGCTTCTGGTCTGTCGACGCATCGGAGTAAGACCATGTCAAAATTTCTCTTATAGAGTGTATCACCGCTCAGGAAGAAGTTTCCAGCCAATCTTCTAAGGGTTTTCCTGTCTTTTCTGAGTGCCCCAGGTGGGTACTCTTGTTTCTGAAGGAAGCATTTGATATCATGATACCAAGGTTTGTCGTCTATGACTGCTTCAATCGTGAAGATGTAAGCGGGCCGTTCAAGGCGCATGATGTCGATCTTATGTAGGTCGTTCCATTGACCCACACTAATCATGGAAGAGAGAGTGGATAATGCATCAGCCATGTGATTCTCCTCTCGAGGGGTATGATGAAACTCAACTCTGTTGAAGAAGGGTAGCAACCTTCTTGCGTAGTCTTTGTAAGGAATCAATCCTGATTGGTATGTGTTCCAATCTCCTTTTATCTGATTGATAATCAAGGCTGAATCGCCGTATACGTCCAAATTTTTTATCCTTAAATCAATTGCTTCTTCGAGACCCATAATACAAGCTTTGTATTCGGCCTCGTTGTTCGTACATTTGAACGTAAGTCTAGCAGTGAAAGGAATGTGGGTACCCTGAGGGGTGACAATGATTGCCCCAATTCCGTTTCCATAATGATTAACTGCTCCGTCAAAGATTAGTCCCCATTGGGAACCTGGTTCTGGCCCTTCACTGGGTAGCGGTTCATCGCAGTCTTTCATTTTTAGATACATGACATCTTCGTCTGGGAAGTCAAACCTTGTTGATTCTTGATCGTCAATTGGTTGAGGAGCCAAATGATCGGCTAAAACACTTCCTTTAACGGCTTTTTGAGCGTGGTACTCAATGTCATATTTTGATAACAGCATCTGCCAACGGGCGATTCTTCCCGTGAGAGCAGGTTTTTCGAAGACGTACTTGATTGGATCCATTTCGGAGATTAACCAAGTAGTATGATGAATCATGTATTGACGTAGACGTTTGGCTGCCCAAGCCAAAGCACAACAAGTTTTCTCAAGCATCGCGTACCGAGTCTCGCAGTCGGTGAACTTCTTGCTCAGATAGTAGATGGCAGACTCCTTCCGTTTGGTTTCGTCTTATTGGCCAAGTACACATCCCATTGAGTCCTCTAGGACTGTGAGGTAAATGATCAGTGGCCTTCCTTCCACTGGAGGTGATAGAATCGGCGGATTCAACAGGTATTCCTTGATACTGTCGAAGGCGGTTTGGCAATCTTCTGTCCAAACGCAATCCTGGTTCTTTTTGAGTAATTTGAAAATCGGCGCACAGGTGGCGGTCATAAGGAATATGAATCTGGAGATGTAGTTCAAACGTCCCAAGAATCCTCTGACTTGTTTTTCAGTTTTCGGAGAAGGCATTTCTTGAATGGCCTTGACCTTGTCAGGATCAACCTCAATTCCTTTCTGGATGACGATGAACCCTAGTAATTTCCCTGAACGGACACCGAAGGTGCACTTGTTGGGATTCAAGCGGAGTTTGAATTCTCTTAGGCGTCCGAACAAGTTTGACAGATGTTCAACGTGCTCATTCTCTGTTTTTGATTTTGCAATCATATCATCAACATATACCTCGATTTCTTTGTGTATCATGTCATGAAACAGAGTAGTCATGGCCCTTTGATAGGTAGCCCCGACGTTCTTTAAACCGAACGGAATCACCTTGTAACAAAAGGTACCCCATGGGGTAATGAACGAAGTTTTCTCCATGTCTTTCGGCGCCATTTTGATCTGGTTATAGCCCGAGAATCCATCCATGAAGGAGAAGACTTTGAACTTTGCCGTACTGTCTACCAGCATGTCAATGTGTGGTAAAGGAAAGTCGTCCTTTGGATTAGCCTTGTTCAGATCCCTGTAGTCGACACACATTCTGACTTTTCCGTCCTTTTTGGGAACGGGTACGATATTGGCTAACCATTGAGGATATTCTGACGTGGCGAGGAAACCCGCGTCAATCTGTTTCTGTACCTCCTCTTTAATTTTGATGGCCATGTCCGGGTGAGTGCGTCTCAACCTTTGCTTTACTGGCGGACATTCCGATCTCAACGGTAAGTGATGTTCCACGATGCTGGTATCCAACCCTGTCATATCCTGATAGGACCAAGCGAATACATCAGGAAATTCTTTGAGAAGCTTTATCAAACTCTCTTTGGCAGTTGGACTGAGAAGTGCCCCAATCCTGATTTCTTTTCTCTCTTGTTCTGAACCCAAGTTTACCGTTTCCAACAGTTCTTTATGAGGTTCAATGGACCTTTCCTCCTGTCTGAGTAGCCGAGAGATCTCTTCTGGAATTTTGTTGTCAACTTCTTCTTCAGCCTCGAATACCAAAAACTCAAAGTCGGGAGAAGGCATCGGATCGTATGTTTCAACTGGGTTTAAAACAAGCAATCTGCATGACGTGATGATTCGTGTTTAGAAGAGATAGAGAAGAATGCAAGTGTGTGCAGTGTTTTATTTTACTGCTCGTTTTTTTTAATTGTTTTTTAGGATTACCATTTTCTGAGAAAGCAAAAAGAGAAAATAACAATTAATGCGAAAATTACAGAACGACGTTATTTTATTAATGAACAAGTCGATCCTTGAAACTACAGCCCTATAAAACAAAACTCTGTCGCTTTGGGCGAAGCGAAGAGGGAAATTTACAGAAAGCGAGCCCTATCAAAACATCCGTTTCACCTAGGCAGGGTGAAAGGTTAAAAGATGGCAATTACTTTGACTGATGAACGACCTTCGGAACCTCGACAGCAACCCATTGGCAGCGAACTCCTCGGTGAATCACAAAGTCTGACATCTTCCTTGATTTGTCTTCAGAAATAACATTGATTTCTGGTGGAGCAGGATCATTGGAATCTGTCTCCCAGGAAGAATTGTCGTAGGAGAATTCCTCAGTTGTATTTTGCATAGCAGTTGTGCTATCAGCTGTATCTCCCCATCCTGTAGGCTGGATATCTTCGAGCCTGATACGAGAGCTTTCGGGAGCGATGTACCTGACCATATAGTCGTATTTTCCACTCAGTTGTCCCAAGGTGTCCCACACTTCTTTCGAACTAGAGGAGTCATCTCTCTCAATGACGTTGACCTTGGGAAAAGCATAGTTGATGAATTCAAGTCCTGCAAATGTTGCGAATTCATCTTCATGTTGAGTAGTTTCTGAATGACCTGAGTGTCGATCCCATGACATGGTGGGGACACAGGTATTTTATTCAATGACGGTCAGCTGATTTTCATTGTTCGGCTGACTCTCTTGCCCCAAATCTCCTGGATAAGGTTGCCACATTGGCGGACCATCCATTGGGCCATAGTAGTTGTGGTCAAAGTTGTCTTTCATCAGAGTGTCCTCCTCTAATGAATTTGGCGGAGCACGGCATCCTTCCGGATCACAATCTCCATAGATCATTTCGACATCTGACCGTGGTATAAATCTCAGACTCTGTGCGGGATAGCAAAATGGTATAGGCACCTCTTCCTGAGACATATAATCGTCCTCATTAAGGTAGGACTTCCATTCTTCATCTGTGTCAGAGGGATCTTCCTCATTGATAGCATGTACTGCTTGAGACACTGGGTGAAGAAAACCTCCACTGTGGAAGAAGTTTTGAAGGGGATGAAGACTTTCATCGTTGGCAGCTGTCTGGGTACAGGTTGCAGAAAAACCAAGACCCTTCTTTGTTGCATTGCTAGTAGGAATGACAAGCTGTCCCCATCCCGTTGTATTGGTACTCTCGACCGCTTTGATAACATCTTTGTATGGGGAAATCGAGGTTCCTCCTTGGGATTGATTGTCCTTGCTCACCGACAGTGCTTGGAACTGAGTTCCAATAACCTCCTCGGGTTCTATACCAGTAGATGGTGACAAGTTACTCACAAGCAAGGCTTGTTCCCCACAAACTGTGACAAGTTGATCGTTCTTGATGAACTTTAGCTTTTGGTGGAGGGTTTAAGTGACCGCTCCAGCCTGGTGTATCCAAGGTCTTCCTAATAAATAACTGTACGTTGCCCGGATATCCATGACCTGGAAAGTGACTTGGAAAGTGTGAGGACCGATATTTATGGGAAGATCAACTTCGCCGATAACTATTTTTCTGGATCCGTCGAACGCTTTGACGACGACCTCACTGATTTTCATCGGAGGGCCTTTAAATGATAATTGCATCAAAGTGGACTTCGGCATAACATTCAGGCCTGACCCTGTGTCTACCAGTACGCTGGCTAAAGCATCGTCCTGACAGTTAACTGTGATATTGAGCGCCATGTTATGACGGCGACCCTCTTCAGGTAATTCCTCATCACTAAATCCCAAATTGTTGCAGGAAGTGATGTTAGAGACAATGCTATCAAACTGTCTGATTGTTATATCCTGTTCCACAAAGGCTTGCTCCAAGACTTTCTGTAGAGCCTCCCTGTGGGCTTCTGAACTGAGTAATAATGATAATATCGAGATCTTTGAAGGAGTTTGTAACAGTTGATCGACAATGTTGTATTCACTCCTCTGGATGAGCTTCAGCATCTCATCATCATTTTTCGAATGGTCGGGATTACTGGATTGACCGACTGATGGATCGGGAGATTTTGTCTGAAGTTCCTTTTCCTTGTTAGGTTCTCCAACTCCTCGGTTGAAGATTCGACCGCTCCGTGTTACACGACTGATGTCTGCAATATTCACAACGGAGGGTAATGGAATTTCCTTTCCATTTTCAATTATCGTTGCACCGTATTTGTAAGGGATAGCCTTAGCTGATTCATACGGTAGTGGTCCCGGTAGATAGATGACTATGGGAGTCCTCTGATTTTTCTGACCATCATAAGTAATCTCGATCCGTTCCCGGTTGGGAACTTTAGATTCGTCAAGTAGAGGGATAATGGCAAAAACATCCCTGGTCCTGTGATGACCAGCGATTGTGACAACATCCTCGACTTGACTGGCAAGGTAGTCCGACGACTAATTGATGGGTCCAGAACCCGGATATGGGCGAATCTCTCCACGATCCACCTGACCCTGAAGAGCTGCTCTCACAAGGTAACACCCTTGGTTACTTTTTGAACAGACGCTACAACAGTCATAATTGTGTGGTGGCACCTGGCCACGCCCACTTTGAATACAATGTAACCTCACTAGGTTAGCTTCCACAGATTGGACATCCTGACTTTGATGCCGAGTAGGATTCCTGTCATTGATACTAATTTGCTGAGTATCTTCATCCATATAGATTGGCATCCACCAGTGATTTAACAAGTGCTGAAGTGCCTCCTGGACAAGGGCACAACCTCGATCGTTTTCGCAACCTGCTTTACAGCTTTGATAGTCATGTGATATTAAGAATCCGAGTCGGACCTGTTCAACATGTAACTCTACCAGGTTGGTATTCATCACGCAAATATCGAAGATCTGAACCATGTTGATCTGATAGGAATTCCCATCATGGTAGTCTTGGATCCATCCAAGATCCATCTGACGCTGGAGGGCCTCTTGTATGAAAGAGCATCCCTGTTTGTTTACCGAGCAAGTCAGACAGGAACTGTAATCGTGCCGTGGCAGATTATGATACTGGCTTTGCCTTGAGTGCATTGCCACCAGATTGACATTCATTGCACGGATATCGTGGTTCTGAATGATGTTGGAGTTCGTGTAGACCATGTTAACTCCCGAACTCGGTGCTCTTGGATCCATCCGAGATCCATCTGTTCCTGTAGAACTGCTTGCACCACAGAACATCCTTGGTTGTCTTTAGAGCAGATATCACACTGATGATAGTTATGAGGTGGCACATGGCCATATCCACTATGTCTACAATGCATCTTGACCAGATTGGTTTTCAACAAGAGTACATCGTGAATTTGATAGACATCGTTAGTCTCTTCTTCTATCAAATTGACTACAACCTTCTCATGTTGAGGCAGCGGGTTCGTGAGAACATTAGGATTTGTATCCTTGAAGGATAAGACCCCACTCCTAACAAGTTTTTGCACGTCAGACTTGAAATTGAGACAAGTCTCTATGTTATGCCCTGATCCTCCTTGATGGTAAGGGAAAATTTGATCCACCTTAAATCAAAAAGGCGAATTTTCCAGCACTGTAAGAGGAGATTTAGTCTGAATGTGCCCCTTAGCCAGTAGTAATGGAAACAGCTCTGCGTACGACATGGGTATAGGATCAAACCCTGGTGGCCGTGTTGTACGGTTGTTGTTGTGTGGAGGACGAGCTTGCTGAAGAGGCTGTTGTGTCCTTTGCTGATTAGGTTGGCTCTGCGCAACCTGAGGTTGATACGTAGGAATAGGCGTAGGATTGATAGCAGGAATTACAGCTGCTACGGGTTGATATTGATGCCTTTGCTTTCCGAGAGAGATATTCCCAATATCTTGCTCTTTTTTCTTAGGGAGAGCACTACCGTATTTTTTAGTACCGCTCGTGGATCCAGTGTCTTTTACCAAACGTCCTTCTCGGACGGCTTCCTCAAAACGTACGCCCATGCCCACCATCTCGGTGAAGTCACTGGGTGCACTGGCAACCATTCGGTCATAGTAAAATGAGCTTAAGGTCTTTAAGAAGATCTTTGTCATCTCTTTTTCCTCAAGAGGTGGACAAATTTGAGCGGTAATTTCACGCCACCTTTGAGCATACTCCTGAAAGGTTTCCTTGTCCTTTTGCGACATCGATCTGAGTTGATCTCTGTCGGGTGCCATGTCCAAATTGTATTTGTATTGTTGGGCGAAGGCAGTGCCAAGATCTCTGAATATGCTGATCGTGGCACGGTTTAAACCCATGTACCATTTGAGTGCGACACCGGTTAAACTATCCTGGAAGTAGTGAATCAGTAGGTCCTGATTTTCCGTCTGAGCTGACATTCGCCGAGCGTACATCACCAGATGGCTTTGAGGGCAAGAGTTACCCTTGTACTTTTCAAAGTCGGGCACTTGAAATTTGTGCGGAACTTTCACATTGGGGACCAAGCAGAGGTCTGCGACGTCCTTTCTGAATAAATCCTGACCGCGAATGGCATGCAGTTCCTTCTGCATTTCCAAGAACTGTTCCTGGAATTCATCCATTCTATCGAACATAGTTTCCTTTTTACCAGCAGGTGTCTGTGGAATCTGTCCTTCCGGGACAGTGTGCACCACAGGGGGTGGTACCGTGACTACGGCAGTGAATCTTGGCGTTTCTTGAAGTTTGTAACCTTCAGGAGTCTTCAGTATGCCTCTGGCATCTTCGCTTTTCCGAAGTTTGTAATCTTCAGGCCCAACGGCTTCTGTTGTGATTCCCTGATCTTCAGTGATCGGCGGAACATATCCTTTCGGGATATAGTTAACAGGCATGCCCCAGGGACGATCTTTCGGCATTTGATACCTAGGATCATACTTCTCCACTATGGGCGTTGAGGTGATCTTGGAGATCACAGTTCTTTGTAGCTGAGCTTCTGTCATGGCTTGCATGTCGTTACGAAGCTTTCTCATATCCTCTCTCAGAGCGTCGATCTCTTCTTTCAACTCTCTGTTTTCTTCCTCAAGATCATCCATCTTTTTCTGACGATTGGCCCGAGTATTGTACGAATGAGACAGTTTGACTCTAGAACTGAGACACAAACGTGAGATTCGTAGGTAAGAAGAATACGCGATGTGAGAATGACGAATGCAATGATTATATTAATTGTTTTTTTGGTTTAATCAAAATAAACTTCAATAATTAGATTGCAAATATCAAACAGTGGGGAAACCCCTTTTTATTGAAATTCAAAGGATTACAGAAATGAAAATACAGTAAATTACAAGGTGCAGAAATAGAAACCTAAGCTAATGGGTCCCGAGAGAACTCGGGTGCTGATTCTGGTATTTTCCTTTTCTTTGACCGGGGCTCTTGGGCCGTTGTCGGGTTGTCATTCCTTTGCCAAGTGAAAGGAGCGAGCAAATTCCTTTGGTCATCCTGATTATCCATAGCATGTTGCTCCAAAATTTCAATCAGAGCATCTTTCTCTTTCAGTAATTGCTGTATTTTGATGCACTCTACGTCGAGGGTGCGATACTTGTTCTTCCAAGACCTTCTCTCCTTTTGAACTTTGTTGAGAGTAACCTGAAGCTTTTCAGTTTCCGTCATGAAGTACGTGACAGATTCTCTCGGCGGAAGAATTCCGTAACGAGTGTCGCGGTGAGAATCGGATACCAAGCTATTGGATTAACTTGAATCACAATTTTTGAAATTCACCACCCGTCTTTATTTTATCCAAAGGAAAGGTTTAAAGAACGAAAAAAACCTAAGAGATCTAAGGTTCGGGGGTTGGTTACGTCTAGGGAAGGTATTAGCATCCTAAACGTCTGTAGTACTCTACAGAAACCTTTTGTTATTATTTATGTTATTTATCGCTTGAAATAAGGATAAGAAGTTATTTAAAAATTAAAATTAAAATGGGTAGTATCTAAAAAAAAAAGAAAATTTAAAACTGAGAACTAAATAAGTAGTATTTTTGAAATTTTTAGGATTAAGAAAAAATTAATTTAAAACAATTAATTGAATTAAAGTCAAATATTTAATAAAATTAATCCTTTAATGGATTAATTAGTATTAAATAAAAGAATTAATAAAATTAATCAAAAGTTACTTAATAATTATTTCTTGAGTTTTTTTATTATTTAATAAAATATAAAATTAAAAGAAACTAAATTAAACATAAAAAAATTAATAAAGAAAAGGAATGGGCTTAAGAGAAATAACAAATAAGTGGGGTGCATTTAGAAAAAATGGGATCAAAATGAAAATGAAATTAGTCTCGTCTTAATCAAGATTTAATCGATAAATCGATAATCTTGGATTTTTGACTTTCATCGACCAATAAAGATAAATAAAAAGAGTGGCCTCATACTTATCAAGACTTTTAGTCATTTTGAATAAATCCACTCAGTCATGATTTTTGTAATATCATAGGCCAAAAATAAAGAAAAGTGAAAATAAAGGTGGTTTCGTCTAAATCAAGATTTAACTCGATAAAATCGATAATCTTTTGTTTAGCCTTTCATTAACCAACCAAGAGGAAAAAAAATACGGCCTCAACAACATTGCTATCGCGAAAACGCGGTTATCGCAACCGGATCCGAATTGTACGGATCTAAATATAAAAAAAAAAAAGCAACTAAAAAAAAGAGAAATTTAACTTTGATAAAACCTCAACAATATTGCTATCGCGAAAACGCGGTCATCGCAACCGGATCTAAATCGTAAGGATCTAAAATTTTTTAGAGATAGAGAACGCATGGAAGAATAAATTTTAAAATAAAAAGTTTTAAAACAATAAGGTTGCTACGCAAAATGTGATCATCGCAGTCGGATCGAACTAAATATAAAGGTCACGCATCATGCACATATATGCAGACAGCGTATCAACGTAATTCGATCCGAACAATCTAATAAAAAAGAATTAAAACAAAAAAAGGCAAATTGCTACCGCATAAGCGGTCATTGCAACCAGATCTGAATTGTACAGATCTAAATATAATGAAAAGAAAAATAAAGCAAAAGGAAATTTTTAAAATTTGATAAAACCCAACAATGTTGCTACGCAAAATGCGATCATCGCAGTCGGATCGAACTAAATATAAAGGTCACGCATCATGCACATATATGCAGACAGCGTATCGACATAATTCGATCCGAACAATATAATCAAAACATAAAAATAAATAAAAAAAATATTACCAGATTTAATATATATATATACGCTGTCGGCATGTGAACGGTAAAAAAACCATGGCAATAACATGTCATTAGAAAAGTAACATATTTTATTAAAAAGCTAAATAAAGAAAAGATGAATAGCAGCTACAGGATACCGCCAATGAACCATATAAAATCTATATATAAAAGGATATTCAGCGCAACACTACTTACCAGTTACCACTGTCTCTCTTTTTATTTTTTGAAGAAAAAAATTGGAACGAGTGGATTCCTCCTTCACCCGCAGCCGTGGATCCTTTTTTTTGTTTTTTTTTTTCGTCCCCTATTCTTAGCATTAACACACATATATATAATAAAATAAATTAGGGTTATCTTTTAGTTGCCAATAATATCCCTAATATCCAATTTGAGGCCCAAAATAACATTAAAATTAAATAAAACTTTAAACTAAATGAAATTTAAACAATTTAATTAAAATAATTTTAAAACAGAAACTAAAAATCTTATTTATTTATGAAAAATAATATTAGTTAAAAATAAAAATAAATATTTAAAATAAAATAAAATAAAAATACTAATTATCTTATTTATCTATTCTAAACATTATTTAAATTAAAAAATAAGAATAAAAGTGAAAATAAATATTTAAAATAAAATTAAAATAAAATGCTAATTACTATAATTATTTATTCTAAATAATATTAGTTGGAAAAGTAAAATAAACGGACTCTAAATAAATAAAATCGGACGTCTAAGTGATCGAAAAAAATAAATCGAGTACACTAAAATAGATCAGTACGAAATATACAACATGGAAAAATACCAAATTTTAGGGTAAAAAATTAGGGTGTGACAACGAGGATAAGGGATCTTCAGCTTAAGAGCTCTAGTTTGTACCCAGTGGAGATAAGGCTCCACCGAGACACAGTCCGGTTTTCCTAGAGACTCTCGTCCTTTCTTATGAACATGTTTTCAAGCGTGCACTATTTCCGTCTTTAGTGCTCTGTCGTTTTCTCCTTCCTTGAAGAAAAGAACTTCCAGATGAACACCCCGTGGGACGTGCCTCATCGGGTATCCAAATTGACGCTGAACGAGAACTGGATGGTAATTGATTCCTCCCTTAGTTCCTATAAGGGGTACGTCGGGAAGTTTCCACAACGGTCAATGATCCTGATCCCATCATAGATCCTATTACACCAATCTATATCAGAGTTGGTGAGGGACATGATCTTCTGCGACCAACGTAAGGTACTCTTGCAATCCCAAAAAATAGCAGACTTGGGCAAGTGAGAGACAAACCATTTGTAAAGCAGAGGTACACAACATGTGATCTCCCCCCCGCTGTACAAATTTCCCAAATGTACAGAATGATACGCATCTGCGAGCAAAGTCGGCACAGAGTTTCCAATGAGAAAAACCTTAATGGAGTTAATATCGACGAAGTTATTAATGTTGGGAAACAAAAATAACCCGTAGGTGAGCAAGACAAAAACGCTTTCAAAAGCAGTCACGTTTCCTATACTGGAAAAATACATGGCTTTCTTTGTCAAGAACTGGGCTGGCAAACCTTGGATGCCACCCTTGGTAGTTAGGTGAGTCCTGACCTCAGACTCATCCAAATGAATTGCTCTTGCAATGGTCTGATTCTTTGGAATTTCTTCCAGTCCAGAAAATGGAGCTCGATCTGTGATATGTAAATCGATCAGGTGAGAATACTCCTCCAGCGTTGGTGCGAGCTAGTAATCCGGGAATGTAAAGCAGTGATAAACCGGATCGTAGAATTGAATGAGCGCATCCATGATTCCCTCAATCACATGGACTCTTAATAGTGGTAGCAGACCTCCGTGCTTGGCTCTGAAAGCCTCTGGGTTAGTGATCATTCCTGTTAACCTTCTCAAATCCTCTAGCTTTAGAACCTTGAAGGTATAACTATGAGTTCTCCTTCTACCAAAATCCATTAGCGCAATCCTTTTCTCTGATATTTGCAATCACAGTCTTAGTTTAATTTGAAAATAGAGAGACTAGAAGAGAAATTTTTTTAATGTTTTAATGTTTTTTAAATGAATGCATGAATGCAGCACACAAAAACATAGAAAAAACATGGGGTCAAAGGGTCGTTGTCATGAAGTCAAGGCTCTACCCATCCCCAAAGGTTTATACTAGGGTGATTTTTGTACCTATACTCATTATCATCAGCTCCTCCCAGGAAAGCAAAACAACAAGCGGATCGCCAGCGAGTTGTAGAGCAATCTTAGAGTAAGTGCCATTCACCGAGAATAGATCACCAGCCTCAAATGAGGGTAGCATCGCGTAACAACTATTCCCGATAGTTTCCGCACTACAAAAGGGTTTGGCTCCTCAGCTTCTCAGACATCACAATCGACCCATTGTCTAGGTGAGAGAATGGGTTGCATTGGTCAGCCTCCACTGAGGTTGATGGTCGACCTCGTCGCCATCACTTATCTTAAGTGTATACTCAATCTTTCCATATGCGGCATCACACGCATTCCCATTAGCAGAAAAATAAACACGTATAGCAATTAGGAAAAGCAGTATATATATTTGTCCTAAACATCCTAGCCCTTTAAAGCTACGAATCCTAAGTTTCTGACAGAAATGGGTTCTCCGGCGGAAGCCCCAATCTGTGGTTTTCACACAAGTGAAGAGAAAAAAGAAATCGGTTTAGAAATTGGCCCCACGGTGGGCGCCATTTTTTCTGTAGCGAGCGATTTTGGACGCGGTTCTTAAGCGCTGGTCGCTCTCACTGCGGTTGGGTTTACTACAGGTCGATTCATTTTTTATCCTATTAAAGCTGATGATGGAAGAGAAATAGATGTCTCCAATTAACCCTGCTTGCATACTGAGTTTAAACATCGGTCTGTTAGGTTACGGATGCGATCAATGTGGGAGGGGCATTTGTACTGGTTATTTGTATTTTTGCCAATACTGTTTTCTCTCTTTTTGTTAGGATACTATTTCAGACTAGGATATAGGGGATTTAGGGTTTTTGTTTAGTGTGCTCGCTAAGATTTTTTCTTTCAATCTTATGCCTACGTATTCCCGTTTACTGGAACAGGGAAATCAGAGCGTTCGTAGTTCCTCCCATAGAGAGGAAATGGGTGTTTTGGTGTCTTGTTCAAAGCCCAAGACGTGAAGCGAAAGGTGGTTTGTATCTTGTTCAAAGCCCAAGATGTGAAGCTGAAAAGTTTATTTGTATCTTGTTTGAAGCCCAAGATGTGAAGCCAAAGGTGTTGACTTTAGAGAGAATTTGTCATCTCTAAAGAGGGGGTTGTATGTCACAACTGTTTATAAAGGAGAATTACTTTAACCGGGATATGTGAATCCGATAATGCCATATATTCCTTTATAGGGGATTTCCAACCTGAAGGGGAAAACTTTAACTCAGTGTAGAGCAATGATATCTTTCCTTAGGAATTTCTCATGCTAAAAGAGGGACAGTGGCATGGATGTAGATGATCTACAGGCTTGCCGCTTACAGCGATTAGATGAAGAGGAAGGAGTTGTTGATGTTTGTGTACTGTGAACGAGGCACAACTTTGATGCTAAAAGGTTAATTGGATCAACCAGTGGTTTCCTTATACAAAGCCTAAGAGGAGGCTAATATGTGTCTCGTACAAAGCCCGAGAGAGAGGCTAAAAGGTTTTGACTCGACGATGGAGTCTTTTGGTGTCTCGTATAAAGCCTGAGATGAACGCTATTTGACTAAACAAGAAAGTTTTTGTATCTCGTACAAAGCCTGAGATGGAGGCTAAAGGGGTGAGTGACTCAACGAGGGAGTCTCTTATGTGTCTCGTACAAAGCCCGAGAGAGAGGCTGAACGTTTGTTTGACTCCACTGGGGAGGATCATTGTATAAAGCCCAAGATGAGGCTAACTTCACTGGAGAAGGATCATTATACAAAGCCTAAGAGGAGGCTATGACGACTTTTCAGTTAAGTGACAGGTCCAGTATACTGATTTTTAAAGAGAAAATCAGTTCTTATATGAGCAACATTGTACTCAAGGAATTGATTCGAGGATCCGGGTTATTCCTGTTCTTTGAGGAATTGGGAAATCCAAAGGGTATTGAGACTGTTCGAGTCTACGGGGTTTCCTTCCTATTCTTGAAGGGTGCTTGAGAATGTCTTTGAGACTCAAGGAAATTAGATTGTCCAAGTCTAGATTTTTATCTTTTGTACCATGCTTTGAGACACAGTAGTAGACTCTTTGAAAGGACTGTTCTATGCAAATGACTAAGTTATATTCCTATACCTCTAGGAGGTCGCCAGGACAATTTGTACGAAGCCCAAGAGGAGGCTGGAAGCTTTTAAGAAGCCGACGGGTCCTTGTACGATGCCCAAGAGGAGGCTGGAAACTTTTAAGAAGCCGAGGGACAATTTGTACTAAGCCCAAGAGGAGGCTATCATTCCCGGAGGAAGAAATCATTATACGAAGCCTAAGAGGAGGCTGTGAATACTTCTAAGAAGCCGTAGGGTCCTTGTACTAAGTCCAAGAGGAGGCGGAGTTGCTTTTAGGAAGCCTGTGGGTCATTGTATGATGCCCAAGAAGAGGCCGATGCTTTTAAGAAGCCCGTGGGTCCCCAAACCCCGAGACATTCAAGGCAAGCTATTCACAAGGAATAGATCAAGTCAGGAAAGTTCAAGAATTTGGAAGAAACTCAAAGATGCCATTCACAGAGAATACATTCATCTCTGGGAGTAGAGTTTCTTGACAATTCCTAATGAGGACAGCCGAAGAGAAGACTGTATCTGATGATCCTATTGGGGATCTAGTTGTCTATTTCTATGAATAAATGGTGTCACCTAGTTCTAGACGTAGTTGCCGGGTAAACTCGAAATATCTATACTATTATTACACAGTTGATATGAGTTTATGAAAGAAGACTTACAGCGAAACAGCCCCACAATACAGTTATATGTATATGAAAATGGTAAATGAAAACAATAACCACTTACTTGGTTGTAGAGCTTCCATGCAGTTTGGTTAGTTGTTCAACAAAGAAAGATTGAAAACAACAGTATATTCAAAATCAAAGGAGAAAGTGCTTTGAAAAAGAAAGATTTGGGGCTTACAGCTCAAGGAGAGGCCCAAGGTTTTATCAGTGAGCGCACTGTTTGAATTTGTACATAGAGACTTATACAAGTGACTGAGGCCCAAAATGTTTTCTGTAGAAGGGGGTTGGGTCTTACACTCTCTCAAGAGGACCAAAAAGTTTTAAAGAAAAAGAGTGGGGCTTATAACACGAGGGTAGGCCCAATTGTTTTTTTCGTTTGAAATGGCTAACGCGCCGAGATTTTCTTTTAACGCGAAGGGACTTATACAATAAGTGAGGCCCAAAGTTTTGGTTAAAAGGGGGTTGGGTCTTACACTCTATTAGAGGCCCAAAAGTTTTGAATGAGTCTTATAGCTCAAGGAGATACCCAATTGGTTAATTTTAAACTGGCGAGCGCGCCGAGGTTTTTGAAAATACAGTGGAACTTATACAATAAATGTGGCCCAAAGTTTTGTATTTTACAAAAAAAAGGGTTGGGTCTTACACTCTAATAGAGGCCCAAAAGTTTTGAAAGGGTCTTATAGCTCAAGGAGAGGCCCAATTGGTAATTGTTTGATGAGGGTGAAAATCAAAGAAACCCTAATTTTAATCTTTAAATAATAAATATTTAAAGAAAATCAATGAAAAATACCAAATAGATTTGAATAAACCACTTGTGATTTTGGTTTAAGGCTTGAAAAATGAGGTATAAATCACAAGAGATATTAAAACTCATTTGGTCTTGATTTTTCAAGATGGATGTTCATTTAAAAATGTTTAAAAACAAATAAAAATGAATTTTATTCACAAAAATACTAATTATATTAAATACATAATATAAATCTAATTTTTTTGTGAAATAAAATATTTCAACATTTTTATGATTTTTTGCAAAAAAGAATCAGTAAAAAATAATTAAAATTGAGTGAGTTATTAATTTTTCAAATCATTAACAAAATAATATGAAAAATAGGAAAATAGGAAAAAGTGATAAAAAAAAGGTCTGGGGCGAGGGGGATTCGAACCCCAGACCTTTCGCTTGCCAATACATACAAACCAGCTGATCAACCACTGGGGCGCAATGCCAATTCATTAATAACATGGCAAGTGAAAAATATATATCAAACTAGTTGGATTTTCTGAAAATGGCGCCATGGTCATCTTCTTCCTCTAGCTCGTGCATGAAACCCTCCATCTCTCTCGTTTCTCAACCATTTGACATGATTCAAACATCAAACTCATGCGTTTTTTCACAAGGAAGAAGATGGCAATACCCAATTTCATTCATTTTCAGTGTATAGCAAATTATATCATTGTGGCCGTATGAACCCTAATTTTGCAAAAGCAATCGAGTAGGCATGATTATGAGTGCTATGATCAAATTTTTTGAGGGAAAATAATCAACATATGATGGCAAGCAATTGGCAAAAATATCATGCGAGGAAATATGCATGGATCATGGAGTTGGAGTTTTGAGGCTTACCTTGATGCAAACTGAAATGGAACTCTGCACAAACCTTGTTCCAGTTGTGAATTAATGATCCCTACAGCTTCAATGGATGTTATGGAGTGTGTTGCAAGCTTTGGAACACTTTGAAACTCTTTGGATCAAGCTGGAGACCTCCACCTGCATAATTGAGGCATAATGGCTTAGTTGAAGGGTGATTTTGAGCCTGAGGTGTTACAGTCAGTGTTTAAGTGTTTGGACACCTCAAATAATTCATATGTGATGTGTTTGAGCAATTGGAATTGATTGCTTAAGGCTGCAACTCAAAACCCGATAGTGGTTACTCAAAAACCAAGAAACTTGAGGTTTAAGGAAGAATGAGAGAAAGTAGTGCTGTAACTGGCTTTGGTGTGAGTTGAATGATCCATTGGAACCTCTATTTATAGGTGATCAACTTTTGTCTTGGAGGAATAGTGAATGGCTGCTAGATCAGATCACATTTGCATGGATTGGCTTGGAGGATTTCTTCTCAAGCAAGGCAAACTAGCTATTCCCAAGAGCAGGGCTATGCCTTGACCAAAATCATATTCTTCAGATGTTTTTATTATTGTTTAATCAGAGAACTTGACTGAGTAGAGTGGCTTTGTTGAAAATGCACTATTCCACATTAATGCCCCTTTGAATTCAAGGCAAAATGTGCCAAAGTGGATGAATTTCAAGTTGGAAGATTCCTTGGCTTTTTGACTCAGCCTTATCAGTTAGATCAGATGTATTGTGATTGGTTTGAGTACATGTGACATGCTGATCCTCAGTTTTTGGTTCAAAATCGTGTGTGGCAAGCAAACATGCAAACTGATTTTTCCAAAACAGCTTGCAGCAGCATGGCTTTGGGCATGGATTTCTCTTGGCCCAAGTTGAATCAATTCATGCTGTTAAGCTCTTTGAATTCTTGGCAACATTTGCAACAACATTGATGTTTATCTTTGGACTTGATTTTGCTTGCAACTATGTGAAAAGATCTCATAAGTTTTGGTGTTTCAACACAAAATCTGCCTTGCCCAGAATTTTTCTAAGTGTTGAAAAAGTTGTACTTTCATGTTTTTCGGGACTTTGATCACTCCATAACTCAAAATCCCCAATGAATTGGAATTAGGTCTAGTTGAAGTTTTTGTAGAGGGCAATGAGATCTACAAATCAAGCCTTGGATGGGAGAAAATGGCTTTGTGGTTTAGGAGTTATGACCCTCCAAAGTTGGTACCCTAGCCACTTTATTTTTAACTCAGAAAATTTTCTAAGTTTTTATGGTTACCTCTTTTACAAGTTATCCAACTTTTCTTGATTTTTCTTGATGAATGATGATTCAAATCATACATTAACATCATTTTAGGGTTAAAAATCCATTTTAGTGAAAAATCTCAAAAAGTCAAAGTTTGACTTTTGTGCAGAGTTGACTTTTTAGCAGATGAATTCCAAACTGTGCAATCCTTTAGGAAATCATGTCCTTGACCTAAATCAAACTTGATGGACATGTTACATGAGTGTTAAAGGGTGTATTGAATCATGTCCTAGGGTTTGGGAGCATGTCCTGGTCAAAAGTCAAAGTTACAGTTGACTTTTCCTGCGAAACCCTAATTGCGGTTCAGATGAAATTGAAACTTGTTGCTCAAGCTTCTTGGATCAATCCATTGTCCCAAATGGATCAATATGGTATATTAGAGACCCTCAAATCATGTCTTGAGGTCTTGGCTCATGATTTTCCCTAAAAGTCAACTTAGGGGTGAATTAGGTCAAGAAACCCTAATTCCTGATTTTGTTATGAATGCATCCCCTGAGGCAAAATTGACTGGATGATTGGGTCCATGAGGTTCCATGGAGTATATTAGGTTATGTTTTGGATCATTGGCTTGTGCCCAGAGGAAAATTTCCATCTGGAGGCCCTGGTCGACCAAAACCCTAATTTGGTGACACTGTCGATCTTGAGACCTGATCCACCTAGAAGGGAGCAACCTTGTGCTTAATCCTTGAAGTGGGAGTCCTCTTGATCCATTGTGGATGTTTGAGAGGTTAGACAAGTTGAAGATCATGTCATTCCTTGATTGACCCTTTGTCTAAGCACTCAGAGAGGGCTTGAAACCCTAATTTTGATTGTAGTGAATGCTCAACAATCCTTGAGGAGATTGATGAGGTATGATGGTTCATCCATATTGTGATGATGATTTGCACAATGATGGGAAATCTTAGTGGTCAAAATTTGGGGTATGACAGTCACCTCATAATCTTCCTCCTCCTCAGCTTGATAGACAGGGGAGTCGAAGTCAATGTTAAGAGTGAGGTCATTGAATACAATGGGTTTATGATTCATTCTGCACGATAGAATGACTTATCTTATTAAAATGCACAAAATTCAAGAACATGCGAGATGAAGATGTTTTTGTTTTGAAAAGATTGCCATTTTTTAGAAACGGAATGCAATAAAGTAAAGACAACGAGAATTTTAGCAAAATGTCATTTCATTGATTAAGATATTGAAAATGGAGGCCGTACAAAATAATCCACTAGCTTTGGGCAAGACTAGGGAAATGAAAACAACAAATCAAAATAAGTTACTCTGGTTCTGGGTACAAAGTTGGGATCTCAACAGACTCCCAATTGCTTAACGCGCCTTCCTGGCGTAAAACCAAACGATCAATATCTTCCTCTTCCTCAGCACTTCCAATGATTGTGTGGACCTGATGTCCACCTCTGACAAATGTTTCCTGCACAGTCTTTATCTTCATCCCTCTTCTTCTTATACCAGAAGCAGCCTCATCTTCTAGAGTTGGTCTGTAACCCAACCCTTGGTGTCGGTTCCTCTTCTCAACCTTAATAACTTCGCCCCAACCTGCAGGCACGCCTTCTTGAAGGGCAGACTGGATACTTTTATACGAAGCAAAGGATGGATATTCCGGTACCACCGACTTCTCATTGTCCATCATAACTACATTAGCTATTTCAAGGGCTTGGAAAAAAGTCACCAACGCGTCCTCATCAGCCTCGATGTAATGGAAGGACGACAGATTACTAACCATCAAATCTTCTTCCCCATGCACAATGACCAACTTATCATCAATCACAAACTTCAATTTCTGATGTAGGGTTGAGGTGACAGTGCCAACCTCATGGATCTAGGGCCTTCCTAGCAGACAGCTATAGGCAGGATTAATATCTAAGACTTGAAACAAAACATTGAATTCCTGAGGGCCAATCAAAACAGGTAGCTCAATTTCTCCCATCACAGATCTACGTGAACCATCAAAAGCTTTGACAATTAGTGACGTGGGTCTCATTATTCCTCCTTGGTATGCCAACTTATCGAGAGTCCTCTTCGGTAAAACATTCAGAGAAGATCCTGTATCTACGAGAACTCTAGCCAACGTGTCCTCATGACATTTCATTGATATGTGTAGCGCAAAATTGTGTTTCCAACCCGCTTGGGTCAACTCTTCGTCACTGAAGCTGAGTGTATTGCATGCAGTAATGTTAGCGATAACATGATCAAACTGCCCGGCGGTAATATCCTGGGCTACATGAGCTTGGGCCAATACTTTCTGCAGTGCTGATTGGTGGTCTGGTGAATTAATCAACAGAGATAAAATGGAAATTTTTGACGGAGTCTGGTGGAGTTGATCCACAACCTTGTAGTCACTTCTTTTTATTATTCTGTGAAATTCTTCATCATCCTCTTTGGAGATCACTTCTTTACCTTTGTCATTGGCGGGTACATGAATATTACCTTCTTTACTGGACACTTCTTTGTTCACAAGAGTATAAATCCTCCCACTCCTCGTCATTTTCCTCGTTCCTACTATACTAGACACATTCTTCTCATCAACCCCCACCTCCTTCCTTGGGACTGGTTCTTCTATAACGACCCCCACCTCTTTCCTTGGGATCATTTCCTCCTTCTTCCTACCACCTGTAATGTCTTCGTAGATCCACGGTAACGCTTTAGTTCCTTTGAACCTGAATGGGACTGGTCTTGGGAAATTATTTCGCCCGACATGATTAACAGGAGAAACAACTTCAGGTTTGTTGAATCTTGGAATTGATTGTTTAAACACGGGACTCACAGTACTTGCCCCTGGACTGTTGAATACGGGAATTACTGATATGTATTCCTCTTCGTCAAACACTGGCACTTGCTTTGGTAAATTGAACACTGGTTCAATCACTGCTACTCTGCTTTCTTTTCTGAAAACCTGTAGGAAACCTTCATTAATCAACTGCTGAATATCATCTTAAACTAACTGACACCCTTCAATACTACCATCACACTCTTCACAACCATCATGGCAAACTTTGACCAAACCGGCGCTAAACAACTTGGCATGAAATGTTCTCATGGGAGTTTTAATCTTCGCTGCATCTGAGACCAACACTTCATCATTCTCATCTTCGATAGCATTAGTTGACCCATGCGTCGGCAAGGGGTTACTCTTCACGTTTGACTGATTATTAGCGAAAGACTGAATGTTTTTCTCCATCAGACTTTTCACCAGATTCTTTAATGCCAAACATCCTTCTAAATCATGACCCACCCTTCCTTGATGGAAAGCACAGGTTGCATTGGGGTTGAAGAACTGCAGAGACTTCTCAGATAGTGGCCCCAACGACCTAGTAACAACTAATCCTTGCTCCACCAGAGAAGGATACAATGCTGTGTAGGTCATCGGTATGGGTGGAAAATTTGGTGTTACCACCTGTCTTCTTTAAGGGGTATTTTGCTGTGGCGCTGGCCACCTCTGCTGCTGGTAATTCTGATTTTGATTTCTCGGCCACTGCTGTTGATTCGGTGACTGGGGAACAGGAACTGGTTGCATCATCTGATGGTTAAAAGCGGGCGTAACGGCCACCACATACGGTTGTTGTGCGAACTGCATAGGGTAAATCGGTTGTTTAGGAAAACTGGGACTTGGTTGTTGTTGAAAGAGAGATCGTTTCCATCTGGGATTCCGACTCTTTGACATAACAACATTAGTCTCACCTTCTTTCTTCTTATGAAAATTACCCGGAGACTTCTTGACACTGTTACTAGTGGAACTACTAGGTGAACTGGCTACTTTTCCATTCTTCAAACCCGCTTCTACATTCACACCAATGGCAATAATATCAGAAAAATTGGCACCAATATTACTGATCATCTTCTCATAAAATTCAGGCTTTACGGTATCCACAAACCAATTAGCTAATTCTTTTTCTGTCAATGGCGGTTCAACCTGCGAGGCCGTCTCCCTCCATCTTTGAGCGTACTCTTTGAATGACTCGGTGCTCTTTTGAGTCATAGTCAGCAGTAATCTACGATCCGGAGCTAAATCCAAATTATACTTATAATGTCTCACAAAGGTGTCCATTACGTCTTGAAAACACTTGATCTGAGACTGATCCAAACCTAAGTACCATTTTGCAGCGGCGCCCTTCAGGTTATCTTGGAAACAATGAATCATTAGCTTATCGTTGTCCATGTACGCAGCCATTCTCTGGAGGTACATGACCAAATGCGCTTTGGGGCACGTAGCACCGGAATATAATTCAAAACCTGGCAGCCTGAACTTCGGTGGAATTACCAGATCTGTAACCAAACAAATGTCTTTGAGGTCAGTACGGAAGACATTAGTTCCCTCCATAGCCTTCAACTTCCTCTGCATAACCTCCACACTCGCTCTCAACTTCTCATTATGATTATCCTCCTCCACAGATATATTGTCATAATCAAAATGATACTGATTCTGAAAAATAGGTTGGAACTGGGTCTGCACCACAGGCGGAGCATAAGTTGGAATAGTTTGCTGATTCTCACTAAATAACGGCACTGCTTGTTGCGTAGATTGAGGAGCCGTGGCTCGTATAAAATCAAATGGCATCCCTAGAGTAGGGTTCACAACAGGTATAACCGGCGACTCTACAGTTGTAGCAATGACCTCTGAGACTACGGTGACCTGCGTATCCATCTTTGCTCGTATAGCATTCAAAGTTTCCATGATCTGCCCCATTCCTCCTCTCAATTCGTTGAGTTTGTTGTTAACCTGATCCAAATTCTCACAATCCTCAGACATTCTTCTTCTTCGAGCCTGTGCCCGGGTGTTGTAACGATGTAAAGAATTCAGGGTGACGGCTCTAGAGAAGATAAAACGACGGTGAGACACGGAAGAATGCACATGCACACACGAAGATGCAAATGAGATGCAAAAACAGGCTAAACCATCAAGAACTAAAAATTATTCGCAAACAGTGTAAATAACAGGATTACCAACAACATAAACTCCTTCCCATTGAAAGATAATACAAGTGCTTACAAAAAGGAAATATTACAACCATTGTTCGAATTACATTACAAGAAATACAACTTAAAACAGAATTACAACAGGAAACTTAAAACAGGAAACTTAAAAGCTACAACTCTGAATAGAAGGGCCCTTCGCCTTCCTTGATCCCTTTCATGATCTCCTTGATGCACTGCTTGGTTCTGGCCTTCTCAACAGTCAGCTCTCCCAACAAATCCATCCTCCTCTGCTTGGCACTCGTGGGTGTCTCGTAGTATGGAAAAGGCTTCTTCATGCTGAGCGAAATCCCTCGCGCCCATTTCAAATGAGCTTCTGTGACGGGACCGGCAGTGGTCCACCTCTGCTGATTAATGTGGAACCAGGCGTGCCCGATTTTGAGTTTGTCTTCAAATCCCTCTCCATACCCATAATAGATTAACTTCAGCTCCTTGGGATCTGGTTGTTCCTCAATGGGATGACCCAGTTGGCAACGAGCGAGCACCAGATTGTAGTTGATGCAACCATTCCGTCCCATGAGCGGCACGTTGGGATAGTCCCCACAGCTTACAATCATAAGGGTCCCTCTTGGGTCTGAATCATACCACCTGATAGCAGATCGTTCTAGCTCCATCAGTTTCTTAGCCCAAAGGGTGCTTTCTCTTACCTCCCAAAATGTTGGAGTTGTAGGTAAATACGAAATGAACCACTTATAGAGCAGTGGAGCACAACAGACAATCATACCCTCTCTTTTCATGAATTGTATAGTAACTGAGAAGTACATATCAGCTAATAGAGTAGGGACAGGGTTTTGACTCATAAAGATTCGGATAGCCTGGACGTCAATGAAGTCTTCGACATGGGGAAACAGGAACAACCCGTACACTAGCAGAGCAAAAATTGATTCAAACATTACAGAGTCTCCCCTTCCTTGAAAGTGAAGAGCCCTTTCAATAAAAAACTGAGCTGGTAAACCACGATACCCTTCTCTAGTAGTCATGTTCTCTCGTATATGCCTCTTTCGGATCCCTAACCCTGCAGCAATCTCTTGGTTAAGGAACTCCCCTTCCACACCAGAAAATGGAGGATGATGTTGAATTGGTAAACTCATCATAGCTGAATACTCCTCTATAGTTGGAACCAGCTGAAAATTAGGAAATATGAAACAACGGTATGCGGGATGATACATTTGCACCAAGGTTTCCAGCAACCCTTCCTTCACCTGTAGTTTCATTAGGGATAGAAGGTCTCCGTACTTGTCAATGAAACCTAGCGGGTCTTCAATTCTTCCTCCGATCTCTATCAGCTGCTCGACGTTAGGGATCAGGAAAATAAAGGGCCAGTTTATCTTCTTGGTAGCCTCCATTCTCTACAAAGTCTGCAAAACAAAGTTTAGTGTCTTGACAGTTTAGCGAAGATGCAAGATGCAATGCAAAGTTTCATGGAATTCAAACATTTTTTGCCGAACACCGTGAAATATCAAAAACCTCATTTTCATTGAAAACGGATTACAATAGTTAATACACTTCTGAGAGTCATAGAAAGGAAACTAAATAAAAGTCTAGAAAGTCCTAAGGAGATTCTTCTAAGAGTCGTAGCTTGAGCCTTTTGTTTTCTTCCTCCATCAGATCTCTTTCTGCGACAAGATTGTCGACGATCGTCTTCCAAGCTGTAGGCTGAACAATAGAAGAACTTGGGCCTTCTTGGACCTTCCTTTTCTTGTAAGAGGTCAGTTCTTCATCCTTGGCGCGCAGTTGTTTTTGAAGTTCAAAATTCTCCTCAACAACCACCTGATACTTGAGTCTCCATGCTTCCTCTGATCGCTGGGTCTGTTTCAATGATATCTCTAATTCCTCTTCTTTCGACATAAAGTACAGAATAGGCTCTTCTTTCATGGGAATTGGTTCCTCCCTCTTGTATGGCATCTTTAATTCAATGGCTCTCTTGCGGACCCACTGAAGATATGGCTCCAAAGAAACACAATTGGGTTTCCCCAAGGAGCTACTTCCTCTTTTACACTTGCTACCCCAGGCTTTTAAGATTAGATCCCTTTGTTCTTCATTCTTATCATACTCTTCAAAATAAATTCCCTCTACATGAATGCTTAGAGGTTTATCCTTCAGAGGGTATCCCAATTGACGGCGTGCCAACACCAGATTGTAACTGATTCCACCTTTGATGCCAAGAAGAGGCACGTTGTTATATTGGCCACAACTGTCTGTTATTGAGATTTTGTCGTACATTCGATTGTACCAGTCAATGTCTGCATGAGAAAGGGCCATAATCTTCTTAGACCACCATCCCTTCTTAGGATCCCAGAATGCACCTTTCTTTGGTAAATGTGAAACAAACCATCTATATAACACAAGGATACAGCAAGTGATCTGTCCATTACTATGGGCATTTCTTGTATGGACTGAGTGGTAGGCTTCAGCAAGTAAGGTAGGTACAGGGTTCTGCTTTAGGAAAATCTTGATTGCATTTAGATCCACGAAGTTGTTAATGTTCGGGAACAGGAAAAGTCCATAGATGAGTAGAGCAAAAACAGCTTCAAAGGCGTCCCTGTTGGAGTGCTTAGCAAAGTAATGGGCTTTTCCAAACAGGAACTTAGCAGTCAACCCAAAAATTCCTCCCTTGGAAATTAAGTTGTTTTTGGTGTCAACCAATTCTAGGTGAGTCTCTTTAGCTATCTCTTCCTCTTTTGGGTCTCTGTTGAAGATAGGAAACGGAGAATCATCCTTGACGGGTAAACCAACTATCTGAGAATATTCTTCAAGTGTAGGCAAGAGCTGATATTCGGGAAAGGTGAAACAATGATACTTTGGGTCATAGAACTGAAGCAAAGTTGAAAGGAGTCCTTCATCGACACTTTTCTTCAACAAGGTCCATAACTTTCCATATCTGTCTTCGAATCCTTCAGGGTCTGTTAGCAAATCTCCCAATCTCCTTAGGTCATCCAATCTAGGACTCTTGAAAGTGTATTTCACAGTTTTCCTTCTTGACTCATCCATGATATCTCTGTGACATTTTTCAAAAAAGAAGTCTGAGTTCCATGAAACTGATATGCATATGCTTATGCTATATGGATGCAACAAACACATACAAATACAAACACATAAAGGTTTGGGTTAAGAGTATGGAGTCAAGGTTCACCATCCCATTGGTATGTACTATGGTTTCCACCTGCCGAACAAGGTTCTAAAGGATTCCCAGAGTCTACGATCCATCTTTCGGATTTTGTCGACTTCCCAAATGACTTGGTAATCAACAAAATTCTCAAGAGAACCTCATCTGAGTGTAGTATCACGTAGGAACTAATTCATAAATAGACTTCTTCATAGTCCCCGCACTACATCTAAAAGGCTTAAGTGGGGTTTGGAAACTATGGTTCTCAATATCATGGGCACCTAAATTGAGAGTAGCACGCTTTCACGAATAGGATCGTTCAACATGACTAAACTCTCAAGAGGGCCTAAACTGAGTGATGGTGTCTCAAGTTAACTTTTTCAGGAATCGACTCCTTCAAAGCCTCCTTGAATATACCATCGTCCTATCATAAGTGCACTCAAAATCTGGGTTAGGATTTATCTCACCACTCAACAATGTCAAATCCGAAGAAAGAACTCAAGCAAATATACAGACATACACAGATATGTACAAACATAAATAACATAAGCAAAAGCAAGGTGGGCTTAACCCTCAAAAACTTTTACACATTCCCCAGTGAAGTCGCCATTTCTGTTGCGGTGAAAATTGGATAACAAGCTATGAATTAACTTGCATCATTTTCTTTTACAACCGACTTTGATTTATCCAAAGGAAAGGTTCAAGATCGTTAAAAAAACCTAAAGGGGGGAGATCTAAGGTTCGGGGGTTGGTTACGCCTAGGGAAGGTATTAGCACCCTAAACGTCTGTAGTACTCTACAGGAGCCTCTTGCTAAACTTGTGTTACATTAGGTTTGCTTGCTAAGGATTCTATGCTAAAGGTTGAAACCCTAGGGGTTAGTATCTAAGTATACTCGACAAGGCATCGCACCTTACGCCTACGTATCCTCGGGAGTAGAATCAGAGTATGCGTAGTTCTACTAAGTAATGAACTTTTGACTATGGTCAAAGTTCACAGGAGAGAATGAGTACAAGCTCATTCTAGAGTTCAAGAACTCTCTAAATCTAGGTTATAATGGTCCTATGTTGAAGTTTTAGTCAATAGGGAAAGTGAGTATTCATTAGGATGAATATCACCAAGAGTGTAAGAACTCTCTCCTAAGGCTAGTTATAACTTATTGGCTTTTAGGAGGCCAAGAAGTGAAAGTCATCTCCTAAGAGGCTACTAAGGTAAGATGGGGGCTAATGACTTAGGAGTCAACTTAGTTCACCTTCCTTTGGAATAGGGGGAAAGATAATAGTTGATAAGATACTAAAAGATAACAAGCTAATAATTCAAATAAGATGGTGCAATAATACGTGAATAGGATAATGAGATGAGATAAAATCATGATATCAATGCAAAGTGGAATCATACATGTATTAGACAAGGATCAATTATGATATGTAGACATAACATAGTAGGATGAATAAGAAAGTGCCATAAAACTTTAATAAGCATTCATAATCCAAGCATGCATAAAGGTCTCAAAAATTAATATTTTTACTAATTTCTTTTTATATTTGAAAAATAGATTTAATTAGAAAAAGATAGCAAAAAGAATGGGATAAAAAGGATAAAAAACAAGTAAATTATGATATTTTGAAAATTGAGCATACATTTAAAAATAAAGAAAAAACAACAAGTGACAAAAATATAAGGAAATGGTGCATCTAGGACTTGAACTCAGGTCCACTCGCCTGCAGCTCAAAACCCTATCCACCTGGCCAGGGCGCGCATCTTGAAATATGAAGGGTAGAATACATATATATTTAAAAGCAACCGAAAATCAGGAAAAAAAATAAAAGACTGGGGCGATGGGATTCGAACCCCAGTCTCTTGGGTTAGGCAAGGCGTGTTTAGATAAAGGGGCTTGCCACTGGGGTGGCGATACGTCCACTTACAAACCTGATTCCATAAATACTTAAACCAAAACACGCGCGCATATTCAAACAAACCCAGCAAACACACAGCCTGCCCACCATGACTCAAGTTTCAACCAGCCATGTTTACAGGTGCATATCTCAATCAATTCTCCATTAAAATGAACAAAATAAAGGTCCAAAATCAACAGCAAAGAACATAGAATATGAAGAAATCCATCATTTATGCTGAGTCTAATCATACCAATCGTGCACTGGTCGTAAAGATGAGGTGTTACTCAAGTTCATAAGCAGACATGAGGAAGTTATAACACTCAGAATCATACTAAATCAATGGTAAAACTCATAACATGAATATAAACAGATCAATGCTCAAAAGTTCAGCAGGTCATGATGATTACAAGAACAGAAACATTGTAAGTTAACCAGAAATTAAACTAAGCATCAAATTGAAGTAGAACTTGGCAAGACCAAAGCATAGGCATATGGAAGTGGTTTTTCAACCAAAAGAGCAGGGCATGCTAAGTGTGTTTACATTGGTGATCAAACTGGGATGAATTGCAACATTATCATAGTACAGACCATAAAACATGTCAATTGGTTATGAGTATATATGCAACAAGTAGGAGCTAAGTAAAAACATACTATATGCCACACATGATGTTTAAACAAACTTCAAAGATAACTCCAACAGATAGAAAGGTTTCAACACACACAAAACAAAGCAAGGAAACAATGGATATATCAAAACAAACAAACTGAATCCACAGAATCGAGTTGAGCTTGGGGACAACATTAACAAGTTGACATTATAAAGCAAAGTCAAAGCATATTGGCAAACAAAATAGTGCTGATAAAACTGATACACACAAGACAGAACTCATCTATATACTCATTAATCAAGTGTTGATAGCAGTGTAGCATGATAACTCATGTGCATAATAAATGTGAACAGGAGATGAGCGTGTCAATACAAAAGAGCGAATCTAAAAGTAGTGTTGGACCAAGATTTGCATGAACAGACTTCTAGGAACTAACACTCTAATTTGGTTTAAAGCAAAACCAAATCATACTAAGAAAATACCTGAAATATTCAGAGTTTTTAAACAGACATTATGAGGCTGCAACCATTCAAACATGATATATCACATATATAAGATTGAACACTTAGCATGAACTCTGGGTACACAGGGAAGAATCACACATATCAGCCAATTGCAATAGGTTTAAAGAACAAAAATCATGAACAAAATATGATCTCAGTGAGTTAACAGTTCAAATGATTGACATTGAGCACAAAACTAAGTTCACAAACAAATCCAGTGGCAAAACAAAAAACAAGCACCGACCAGAACATGTACAAAAGCATGGATGAACTAAAGGGTATACTATTACAACAAGTGCAAAGGTTTTAACAAATATTGATACATCAGTCATTAGTCCTTTATTCCAAAACAAATGTCAAGTGAAATCTGCCCTCAAGATCAGATGCAGGCCAAACACAAACCTGTGGCATGAGGGATAACCTCCAACAAAAGTGTATGTGACTTAAGACATAGAGTTAATACAAGGGCATATGGTGTATCATTGTGTGCAAACAGATTTAAGAGTGTGGGAGCAATGCATACCATAAGAAAAGTGTAGAAGGATATGATCATTTCATCAAAATAAATTGTGCAAACCAAATTCAATCTAAAGGTTTCATCAAGCAAGTTAGCAATACAAATGGCTGTGTAACTTTATCACAACAAAGAGAGCAGATATACAAAATCATCATGCCAAGAAAAACTTACAAAAACAACCACACATTTCAGTTTAGATAAATGCACAACAGGGGATAGGCATTCATGATTCCTACTCAAAACTCAGGGCATATAGTATCAAGAACAACAAGGTGCAAAGAAGAAAAACAAACTTAGATCAAGGTTCAATAATTACCAAACATCTAAATCTCATAATCAGCTCAAAACCAAACATGATTCCAAAAGGTTAAACCAATATGAACATGAACAAGCGTAACACTAACATTCTTCAATCCATATGATAAAAATCAGTAGGGTGACCACAAAACAAATTTATGAAGACTGATTGCTAACTCAACGTATCAGCAACAGATATGACATATGGCATAGTTTCAAGTCAAAGTAACCTCTACATTTCTAATGAACCAGCAGTAGCAACCTCATAACATTACCACAAGAAAGCAAATGTACATCATGTCAATGAAGAATAACATCTAATCATGAGCATACAGATAACACAGGGCATACATAAATAGGATTCAAATGTAGTACATGATCATGACAAGAATGCTATTAAATGAACATGATAAATAAGAATGACAAGAGAATGATACCAACTGAAGCTTTTCCTATGACTTAAGTATGCAGACTGCTTCTCCTTCCACAGCAAACTCAAAAACCGCCTCTCCCTTGGCTTGAGACTTGGAATTTTTTTTTAAGTGTTTTGAGAAAGTTGTTGATGTTGATGAACTGAACCTAAGCCTCTTTATATAGGTAATGATATTGGGCCGGGTCAAGAGAATTCCAACCTTCAAATGTTGGAGGCTAGGGTTTTGAAATTGAAATTCAAATGTTGAACTCAAAGGGACAAACGCTCCCTCTTCTGATCATGTGCAGATGTTGCTGGGTTGAATCAACAACAAAATAGGCATTGCTTCTTAGCTCTCTTCTGTGGCAAGCGATATAGGTATAGAGAAAGGAAATTGATAGTGACATGGCTCTGTTCAATTCGCTGGGTGTGCAGAGGAGAAACGAAAATGGTAATGTTCAGAAGGCCTTTGCTGAAACTAATCCTTGGAAGCTCAATGAGGAAAAGAGTTTTGGGATCAAAGATGAAGAAAGACGCGCCAAAGCTTGTGAATTTGAAATGAAACGAGTTCAATTGAAGCTCTTTGAATCCTCTCTGCAAATCAAAGTCACGACAAAGGAAGAAGGAGACGTTGGTTGATTTGTTCCTCTTCAAATGCCACATGCTGCTTGCTCATTGGCTAGAGGAGAGAGTTGAAAAGTCAAAGGAGAAAAACTTGCTCCTTATTGGTTGATAGCCAAACCTAGCTCCTCCAATCAAGACCAAAGTAATTGCCACGGTGGACCACTCATAAAAGGCCAAGAAAATGAATAACATCTTTTCTTAAATGGATTAATATGTTAAATAACAATAATAAATAACAATTACTTAATACTCCAATTAAATAGTTAAAACAATAAACCATATTAGCAATTAATCTAATTAATTAAACTAATGCAAAATTAGATTAAATTGAGATTAATTAAAACAACTTAAATATAAATAAAAATTAAAAAAGAAGACCATATTGAAATTAAATTAAATTAAAGACAGATAAAGATGTTAAAATAAATATTAAGTTAAATAAATAAACATCAACTAGCAGAAAAATGAGGGTAAAATTTGGGGTGCAACAGTAACCTTTAACATACCAAGCCTCACGCCATCAGATGTCAATTCACACACCAAACTCAAATCTCTAAATGCTTCCAAAAGTTCCCACTCTTTAACCATCAAAGCGGACATATGCAAAGATTTCCGGCTTAACGCATCGGCTACCACATTAGCTTTACCAGGATGGTAATTCAAGCCAAAATCGTAGTCCTTCAAAAATTCCAACCATCTCCGTTGCCTCATATTCAACTCTTTCTGATCAAACAAGTATTTCAAACTTTTATGATCACTAAAGACTTCGAACCTTGCACCATAGAGATAATGCCTCCAAATTTTCAATACAAACACCACAACCGCTAATTCCAAATCATGAGTAGGGTAATTCTTATCATGAATCCTCAATTGCCTCGAAGCATAAGCCACAACCTTACCTTCTTGCATCAACACTCCACCTAAACCAATCAAAGACGCATCACAATACACCACAAACAGTTCAGTAGGATTCAGTAAGATCAAAATCGGAGCTGTAGCCAATCTTCTCTTCAGCTCAATAAAACTTTCCTCACACTGAATATCCCAAATGAACGTTTTACCTTTACAAGTCAGCTGGGTCAAAGGAAGTGCTAACTTGGAAAAGCCTTCAATGAATCTTCGATAACATCCAGCTAAACCCAAAAAGCTTCTAATTTCAGTAACAGATCTAGGATCCTCCCATTGTAGAACTGCACCTACTTTAGATGGATCCACAACAATACCATTACCTGAAATCACATGCCCAAGAAAACTCACTTCGGACAACCAGAACTCACACTTGGACAACTTGGCAAAAAGTATCTTCTCCTTTAAAATTTGCAATACAACACGTAAATGTTCCGCATGTTCCTCCCGGGACTTAGAATAAATCAAGATGTCATCAATAAACACAACAACAAATCGATCCAAATGCTCATGGAAAATACGATTCATATACTCCATAAACACACCCGGCGCATCAGAAACCCCGAACGGCATCACAGAATATTCGTAATGTCTGTAGCGTGTCCTAAAAGTTATCTTCTGAATATCTTCCTCTTTCACTCTAATCTGATGATAACCTGACCTCAAATCAATTTTACTAAACACACACGCACCTACCAACTGGTCCATCAAATCATCAATTCTCGGAAGAGGATACTTATTCTTAATCGTCACCTTATTCAGCTGGCGATAATCAATACATAATCACATACTTCCATCTTTCTTCTTCACCAATAAAACTGGAGCACCCCAAGGCGATACACTCGGCCTCACAAACCTCTTTTCTAACAATTCATTCAACTGCTTCTTTAACTCAACCAACTCAGATGCCGACATACGATATGGTGCCATCGATACAGGTCTAGTACCAGAAACTAGATCTATAGAAAACTCCACCTCTCTTTCTGGCGGCACATCTGAAATATCCCCCGAAAACACCTCTGGAAATTCACACACAATAGGAAACACATCAATTGCAACTTGACTAGCCATGGTCAACGATGCAAACAACCCGAACAACTGAGCTTCATCCGCCAAAAGTTTCTTCAACTCTTTAGTAGATAAGAAACTCGATTCCTCGTCTTCTTCAAGAGAAGGAAATCTTACCAGCTTATGATAACAATCAATATGCACTCGATTGAACTGCAACCAATTCATTCCCAGAACCATGTATAAACCCTCCAACGGCAGACACACCAAATCCATCTCAAAATCTTTACCATAAATGGTCAAAGGACAACTTAAACAAACCAAAGAAGTAGTTACCGACCCCATTGCTGGAGTATCAATAACCATCTCTCCATCCATCGAAGACAACAAAAGATTCAAACGCTTCGCACACTCAGACGAAATAAACGAATGAGTCGCTCCGGTATCAATAATAGCAACTAAAGGCGTACTACTAATAAAACAAGTACCTCTGATCAGACGATCCGCACTAGTAGTCTGAGTTCCTGCCAATCCAAATACTTTCCTACCAGCTTGAGCTTGCTTTTTTTTTCAGACACTTCGTACTAATATGACCAGGTTCACCACAGTTGAAACACTTCACCACATTCTTCTTACAATCAGCTGCGACATGTCCTAAACCTCCACAAATGGAACACTTCCTCATATCCTTTCTACATTCAAACTGACGATGTCCTAAGTCACCACACCTAAAACATCTCAGAGTATTAGACATACCTCCCCCACTTGGCCTTTTATAAAAAATATCCATTTGCTTACCCTTGTCAGCTGGGGACACATAAGGACCACCACGAAACGGTTGCTTACCTTTCCTTTCGTTCACACTCTTATAATGAGTAGCACGAGCTTTACTATCCTCCTCAAAAATTCTACAACAATCCACCAAATCTGAAAACCTTCTAATCCTTTGATAACCAATTGCCTGCTTGATCTCAGGACGCAATCCGTTCTCAAACTTCACACATTTGGAGAACTCCGCAGTTGCTTCAGCATAATGTGGATAAAATTGAACAAGCTCCACAAACTTAGCAGTGTAATCCACAACAGACATGTTACCTTGTTTCAACTCCAAGAACTCTATCTCTTTCTTTCCTCTAACATCTTCAGGAAAATACTTCCTCAAAAACTCCCTGCTAAACAAAGTCCAAGTGACCTCTTCACCTGTAGCTTCCCAAACATGACGCGCACTAACCCACCAATCGTTAGCCTCCTCCTGCAACATGTGAGTACCCAATCTCACCTTATGTTCCTCAGTACAGTCCATCACTCGAAAGATTCTTTCAATCTCCTTAAGCTAAATCTGAGCACCATCAGGATCATGTCTCCCTTTGAAGACAGGCGGTTTGTTCTTCCTGAACTCATCATTTCCACCAGTATTAGGTGCACCCCGCACAGCCTGAGCCATAGCTTGCATAACAGAAGCAAGAGCAGCATCATTCCTACCAGCCATATTCTGTTCATATCTAATAACAGTAACTATGGTTAAACAAACAGCTCACCCAAACACAAAGACCGACACGGACTGGCACGAACTGACACAAACTGACAAAACTGGCTCTGATACCACTTAATGTAACACCCCCAATCTATACCCCGAGGAATTAAAGCGATAACAAATAATCAGAGTATAATTAAAACATTCATGGCATAGACGGAGACATCACATCAATTAAGACAAAATACAACAACCTGCTCATATAAATATGCAACAATCAGGTAGCACATATCAGAGGAACTCAGTTCCTAACACCCACAATTCAGATACAGAATAAAAGTGGAAAATCTGCAACTGAATCTCATATATATATATATATATAACATAAAGGTTTGTATGTCATATACAGAGTCATACATGTACAATCCAAAAAGAACATATACATATACACATAATCACAAACAATCTCCCCGACTACCCGGTGCTACATATCAGAGCTGAGCGACAAAAGAATGAAGACCTAAGCTTCACAAAAAGACCTCCAGCATCTAATCTGCAATGCCTCATAGAGCATTCAAAACAGCAGAAGGGTGAGAAACACAATCATAATATAATTGCATACAATTATGTAATAACACAAAACTACACATGTAAAATATTCTCACCACGATTTACACCAGAATTCCAATACAAAACAACACATGTAAAATATTCTCACCACGATTTACACCAGAATTCCAATACAAAACAACACACATCATATCTCATATATCCGTCACAAAGGCATATCCATCATGCACAATACATTTATCACCAACATATATATATATATATCTCAACTTATCAATTCCATTCACAATTCCACACAAAATCAATCCATTCATGATTTATGCAAATGCAAAGAGATGGACACAACGACTCTATGCAAATGCAATGCGGTACCGTTCCATCCATCATTCTCATCATTAGTTCACTCAGGAACTATTGGAATCATCGCTTGTTACTTAGTGTAACTCCCCGTCGGGCAAACGATGTTCCCCGTCTCTTTAGGTCCTCTTGGTATAAGGCTCACGACGTTTATGGATCGCTTTAGGTCCTCTCGGTATAAGGCTCACGATCCGATCGCTTTAGGTCCTCTTTGTATAAGGCTCACGATCGTCTATAATCATCGCTTTAGGTCCTCTCGGTATAAGGCTCACGATGTTATAGCGGATTCCCTCTGAAACCGTTTCGTCGCTCACACCCACTAGGGCACACGACATCACAAGAATGCATATCATGATGCTTGGCATACAATGACTCATGACATTCAAATGCACACGTATACACATCCATAATCATGCATATATAATCAAACACAACACAATGCATTTTCTTGCCCTTAGGCCACAAACCATCATCACAACATTTCATCACATGCATTCACATCATATTACATCACACAAGTCATACGATATATATATCAAAAGCATATTGCATGATAACACATCAAATACACACCATTAAAACGGTAAAAGTCGACAAAATGACACATTTCCAAATTCCCGACATAATTAAATCGGCCACCAATCTCAAAACCATTCCTATAAGAAAGAACATCTCATTAGCTTTCTAACGCACCCAACCGTGCCTCAATCCGACTTACGGATCAAAAGTTATGAAGAAAACAAAATTGCACAAACTGTCATGTTCGCTAGGCGAACCTTCTAGCGAGCATTCGCTACCACCTTCGCTAGGCGAATGTCCAGGAGAAACCACAATCAGACCAAAACAGACACAAAGTTCGCTAGGCGAACTCCTTGGCGAACCTTCGCCTTGCCGTTCACTTCGCGAATCCCTGGGCGAACCAAGGCAGCAACAAACATAATTGAAAAGATACAAAGTTCTCTAGGCGAACAACGTTAGCGAACATTCGCTGACCTTCGCTGACGGGCTCGCTAGGCGAACCCTCGAATATCATTCGCTTTCACTTCGCCCCAGGTTCGCTAGGCGAACCAAGGAAAACTCAGAAATTCTGCAGCGCTGTTATGGGTCCAAAAACCATATTTCTTCAACCAAAATCTCTTCCAAACCATAACATAACCACTAAAACATACCACAATCATAACAACAAGTATCCTACAACATTTATATCACATCCCAACCGCGAAAACATCGATTCCCAATCATTTTTCTCATTTCCAACCTAGAATTGAAAACTATGGAAAGACAAATAGACTTCAAACATACACATACATATTCATACACAATAATAAGATAACCGAGTTTCACACCCTTACCCGATTAATCGCGCTTTCAACAGTCAGTTGATTCGATTCCTTACTCTCCAAGTTTTCTCCCTTTCTCTTCTTTTCTTTCTCTTTTCCTTCTTCTCTTTTTCTTTCTCTCTATTTTACTCTCTATTCTTTCTATGTTTCTATTTTAAAGGAAAAACAATATTTACCCAAGCCAAAAAGACCAAAATACCCCTACGCTCAATTTTCTCGCAAACGTTCCCAAAACGCGATAAAACATAATAACCAAGAATAAAATAATATAAAGACCAAAAATAATTAAATCGACTCGATTAAATAAATCTAACAAAAACCGGGGCGTTACATGTCTAGTGTTTGCATGCTAGGGGTCGTTCAATCCCTCAAGACCCCATTTTTTCACATTTTCACTCTTTTCCTTGATTTTCCTTCTTTCTTTCTCCTTCTCTTCTCATTCTTTTTTATTCTTATTTCTTTTACTTTCTTTTTTTAATTTCTTTCTTCTAATTTCATTTTTCTAACCTTTTAAAAACCAAAAATATTTTCATTATTTATTTTATATTTTCTTCTTTTATTTTTAAGGCGTTAAAAATCCAAAAAATATTAATTATTATGTTTAATTATTTATCTTTCTTATTTTATTTAAACCTTAAAAATAAAAATAAAATATTTTTATACTTTCTTGTTTATTTTATTATCTCCATATTAAAAAACTAAAAAATATATTCATGCTTTTATTTATTCATCTTTTAGGGTTTATATTAGTACTCTGATTTTATTTTAAAACATCTTTGATTAATTAATTTGTACATCTTGTTTGATTTCTTTATTAATTATAAAGTCCATGTTTGTTTCAAATGCTTCATGCTTGATGCTTGAATGATTAAGGATGAATCCATGTCTCTCATTTTCCTTTTGAGTTCATATGTTGATGTTACCTTGCCTTTGTTATGAGCATGTTGTGATGATGATGATGTATTGATAACGTGTGCCATGTTTGTGCTTAATGATATGTGTGTTGATCTTGTTTATACTTGAGTCATGCCTTATGGCTTGATGATACTCTTTTTTTAGTCATGTGTTTAAAATCATGTTGATGTTGTGTATCATGTTCCTACACTTGACCTTATTGTTGAATATCATGTATATGCTTGTGTATCCATGTTCATCTTATTTTATTGTTGTCTAATCCAAGGGAAAGAAACTTCTTGTTGATTTCTTGTCATGTGCATATATGTAGTTGTTGCATTCCTTATTCACCCTCTACTTAGACCTAGTTCAAACCTTAGGATCTTCTTAACTTTAAAACAACTCCATTCAAACCTTTACCATTTTGGATTTTCAAATTTAAAATCTTTCCAAAGAGATTAGACATGAGTCATCTCTATAGAAGATATGTCTCCATAATATAATTGGAATGATGAGATACTTTTCCATTTAAGGGAAGTATGTGACATACTTGTTGATTCTACATTCAAGTTGGAGCCGCCCTTCTCTTATTATGATGCAAAGATCCATCTTCTATATATTTGTGGTGGTATAGTTGAGAATTTCCTCTTAAGATGACAACTTGTGTTTTCTCCTAAAACAAACCATCAAACATGATTTCACCCGTAGTCATCCGAAATACGATTGCTCTGACTTCCTATTAAGGATACGTAGGCATAGGATTGCGAGATCCTGACGAGCTACCTTTTTCTTTTTTCCCTTTTCAATATGAAAAATAAAACATTTCCCATACTTTCACAATCAATAGCAAACAACTTTAGCCAAAAACATAGATATTTCAAGAGGTTCTTATAGGATACTATAGATATTTAGGGTGCTAGTATCTTCCCTTAGTATAATCAACCCCCGTACCTTTGATCTCTTATTGAGTTAGCCTTTAGTCTTATCTTTAGCTTTGCATACATACTTTGGGTTATTTGATTTTTTCCCCTTCCCTTGGATAAATTAAAGTTCGGTGGCGTCATTTTATTTTGCGAGTCAAGTTAATAAATAGCTTGGACTCCGATTCTCACCGCGACATAAATGGCGACTTCACTGGGGACATCCCCAAAAGGTTTAAACCTAACTTGTATATCTATGTTTTTTTGCTATTTTTATTACTTTGCTTGTATTTGTTTGGGCATTGTTTCTGTTTTTCAGGGTGATAATTCCTATGTGGTGAGATAAGTCCTAACCCGGACTTGAGAACATAAATAAGTTAGGAGGGCGGTATAGTCAAGAAGGCTTGGGTGGAGTAATCCTGAACAAGCTGACTTGAGAATCCCCCACTCAGTGGAGGCCCATTTGAGGGTAGTATTTTTTGAACGAGTAATCGTGAAAGCATTGTTATCTTCGACCTGGGAGCCCGAGAAACTGAGGACCTTAGTATCCCATTTACCCCACTTGGACTTTTTAGGATGTAGTGCGGCGGCTATGAAGGTGTAAACCTGAATTAAGCCCATGGCTCCATGCTCGTGACGTCGAACCCTTGAACCCCATATGTTTGTAATCTTGTTTGTGTTTGTGCATCCATGCATTCATGCATTCATAAACATCATTTTAACCAAGTCTTCAAGGAACTTAGAGATACTTGTTGCAGACATTACAAACACTTTCACCATGGATTTTGGAAGAAGGAAAACTCATAAGTACACTTTCAAGAGTCCTAAGTTAGAAGATCTGAGAGAGCTAGGGTCTTTGGTTACTAATCTTGAGGATTTCAATGATAGATATGGAAGACTTTTGTCCCTTTTGAATACCAACATGATAAATGGGATTCTTGCTAACAAGAAGAGAAAAGTGCAAGAGGATTTATTTTCCTCTAGCATTCAGCCAACTTATATTGTGAAACATAGTTTAGATATTCCTCCTCCCTCAGTTGCTTGGAAGTTGGTTGTCGACAAGCTTGTGGTTGAGAAGGCTCAGATGGAAGAACAAATCAAGAAGCTCAATAGGAAGCTGCAAGGAAAGATTGGATCCTCTTCATATGGGATTCCTTAGGGTTTCTAGATTCTATGTTTTCTATTATCTTCTATTTTGTTCAGGATTTTTGAAAGTTGTACTTCAATTGTAATCTTTCAGTTATTAATGAAATGAGGTTTTCAACTATTCAAAAGTGTTATACATTTATGATGTTTGCAATATGACTGTTAAGTTACTTGAAAATAAAAATTCATTTTCATTTCCACATCATGCACCATTCAAACATTAAGTTTTGCATTCCAAGGACTTACTCATGTCTTTTCTCCAATAGTCAAGTTATATCACCCATACAACACTTGAGCCGGTTTTCAAGGAAAAATGGATCACCTTGAGCAAAAGAACTGATAACTCAGAGAAGAAGTGACCATTTTAAAGGATAGCTTGGAGAGACTCTCTAATATGATGGAAGCTATGGCGGCTGCTCAGAATCAACCATCACCTAATTCTCAAGAGCTTGCTCAAAGGGTCGTAATCTCCGAGATCGTGTATACGCCCATTTCTATGGCGCCAATCAGTGGCCCTTTGTATCAGATGTCTCCCAGTTTTTCTTGGGGTATGCCTCTAACAACATGCCAGCTGGGTATCGTCCACAAGTTACTGAAGCTTCAGTTGTTACTGCTGTGATGTCTGTGCCACCTTCCGTGGTACATGTTACTCCTTATAATGAAGATCCTATCTTCCACACTGCTCTGAGCCAAAGTGTTGGAGTGGACGAAAGGTTGGATGAATTTCAGAATCAGATCCTGGAAATGCAAAAGAAAATTAAGGCTCTGAGAGGTAAAGAACTGTTTGCCAATAATGCTTCTGATCTCTGCTTAGTTCCCAATGTCAAGATTCTGCACAAGTTCAAGGTGCCAAATTTTTAAAAGTACAAGGGTAATTCCTGTCCTCAAAGTCACCTAGTGATGTATGCTCGCAAAATGTCAACTCGGACTGAAAATCAACAGCTATTAATTCATTATTTCCAGGACAGTATGATAGGTGCTACCTTGAAGTGGTATATGGGGCTTGATAGCGCTCAAGTCCGTACGTTTAACTATTTGGGTGAGGCTTTTGTTAAATAGTACAAGTATAATGTAGACATGGCACCTGACTGTGATCAACTCTGGGCTATGTCTTAGAAAGAAAAAGAAACCTTCAAAGAGTACGCGTAGAGGTGGCGTAAGATCGCAACGCAGAATAGCCCTATGTTGGAGGAGAAATAGATGACTAAAATCTTCCTAAAGACTTTGGGTTTTTTCTATTACGAGAAAATGGTTGCTAGTGCTCCTACAGACTTCACCGAAATGATGAACATGGGTATGAGAATTGAAGAAGGTGTTCTTGAAGGATGGCTAGTAAAAGACGATGGTTCGTCAAATAGTGCTAAGAAGTATGGGAATAGCCTGCCAAAAAAAAAAGAACTTGATGCCAATGCTATTTCACAATAAATGCATAAGAGATCTCATAGAACCAGTCAACATCATTAGCAAGTGGCGTCAGTAACCCCTATTATTAATAGTGCTCCAATTGTTAAACCAACTTCCAACTATCAACCACGTTTTCAGCAACGTGCTCCACAACAAAATAATCAACAAAATAATGTTCAAAGGAAGTTTTATCCAATCCCGATGTCCTATGAGAAATAATATCCAGATTTGATACAGAAGAATCTTATACAGACTCGAGCTCCGCCAGCTATCCCGAAGGATTTCCCGTGGTGGTATAAGCTCGAAGCTCATTATGCTTTCCATCAAGGTGCACCTGGTCACAACATTGAAGATTATTTTCCTTTGAAACATGAAGTGCAAAAGCTAATGTGAAGCGGCATTCTATCTTTCAAGGATCTTGGACTTAATGTACAAGCAAATCCCCTGCCAAAGCATGTATGAGCTTCTGTGAACATGATTGATGGGTGCTCTGGAGTTTAAGGATGTTCCTTAGGCATATGTCTTTTCTGATGTTTAGTTCATTTACTGCTTTTTCATATGTAACTTTCCTTATTTTGTTAATGTTGTTTGCATGTAACCCCAAGGGTTGGCCTAGTGGTGGAGGCTTGGGTCTTGAGAGCGTGCTCCTCTCAAGGTCTCAGGTTCGAATCCTACTAGGTACAATCAACTCTTGTGTGGGCCAGTCCATACGGAGCTTTGCTCTAGCTTGAAACGGGGCCCCCGCTAGTGGACGGTGGGTATTGGTCCCTCTTGGATTAGTCGGTCGCAAGGCCGGATACCAAGATTTTCAAAAAAAAAAAATGTTGTTTGCATGTAAGGACTTGTTTTGAATGATTAATGCAATGAGTATGTTTGTCTTGAAGTAATCCATTCTTATTCACTCATAAAATATTTTTTCCGCTTTATAATGCCAAAGCTACCAATCTCTTGCCTAGGCAGAGAATTAGAGGGAGGATGACGAGGTAAAAAACGCAAAATTTCTGGTTGTATGCTTTTGAATAAAACCTTGCTGATGATGTAAGGAATTGTTTCAGATTCCCACACACCGAAGATATAAGGAAGACAGTCCCTTGTTAACCCCTTTGAGTCTTGAAGTAGGAGATTCTTTTCCAAATAAAAAAAACCTCAATTTTTAACCTGGGGCGGGGTAGTCTTCAGTTAAGCTGATCGAGCGCCCAGACTTTCAAAAAAAGTGAACATTCGAGGATTCACCATACCCTCACACATTAAGAAGCTAGAGGTTAAATTCATAATGATTATTCCTCAACTAGCTAAGGAATGAGGCAGTCACAATCCTTTCAACAAGTCAAAAACGACTTAAAGTCACACGATTTGTTCATAAATAAAAAATGTAAAAAGAAAAAAAGTCTGCTAAGTCAAAACCTATGAAAGAGATTTAGGTAAAATTAGGGCATCCTGCTGGACTTCAAGGTCAAATAAAAAAACTCAGTCCAGGCAAAAGTTAGGGAAAAAATGAAAAGCCTGAGAACATAGTCCTCAGCAAAGGATCACAAAAAGAAAGGATCACAAAGAAAAATCCTCACTAAATAACAAATTCGTGTGATCAAACACCAAAAGTAAAAAGGTAAGTAACTGTCGTGTCCAAAGCCTCAGTGGTTTCTCAACCATATCAAAACTCCTCTTGAGAGATGAGTGATCGCGTCAAGTTAGCTGAATGTAGGACCGAAGAACATCATGGAGAATGGGTGGATACAAATAAACTTTGAGCCTTATATCCTTTGTTTCATAAACCGTGAACCAAGCCACGTTATAACCCTCAAAAGAACTAATTGAAGAAGGGTTTATTTTGAAAGCATACTCGATGAGATAACATTTTCCGACTCCTATGAGCTATGCTCAAAATTTGTGTTGGGTTTGTAAAAGAAAATTAATGCCATATTCTTACTAGTGATTCGGTCACAGGTTATTGCGATATATTTTCAATAAAAACTTTAAGACTAACATGTGAGTTGTATTAGCAGTCTTAGAATTAACATTTTTTGCTTGCTAACATTGCTTGATATCAAGAAAGATACATATGAGCATCAGTGACGAGCTTAATACTCATTAAATATAAGGAAATTGTCCTCCCAGTTCCTACTTCCGTAGTCTGATCATCCCTAAGGGGCAAGTTTGAGGACTCAATTGTGCCGAATACAGTCAATCTGGGGCAGTTACGTCAATATTCGATAAATCTCTCAAAGAGTTTGAAAGCGCTGGGGCATTTTGGATGCCAAGTTTTCTATAAAATCCTCTTGAGATGATTTTTTCTCATAAACCATGTAATATGGGGAATTTGTGAATTGAAGTTTACTTTTATCCATTCACAATAACTATTGTTCATTTGTGATGATCACCATGCAGTTCATCAGTGCAGAACTAAGTGTTCTCCTAAGCAGAATATTCTTGTGATCTGCCTCGCAAGTGTCTTCAGATGACAGGTCTCCTCTCCAAGTTGATATGATGTGTGACTTAATATTCCCTAGTGGAGTACTAAGGTTGAATCCCCAACTAAGCTTTGATTCAAGGATTCAAGTTTCTCCAACTAAATGTGGTTCCTTCCCCAACGGAATACTTTACTTTATCCCCAATCAAATCTCGAGCCTGGAATCCCCAGCTAAAGCGAAGTTCGAATTGTTATCCCTTCGTTGGATCAATGATGTTAGAAGATTGTTTGGGTTTATCCCTAAATGAAGTATCTTTCTCTCCCCATAGAAGTTTGATCCTTGTAGCAAGACTTTGCTCCGTTGATGGCTTTTGTTTTATCTCCAGTGATGTTTCCATCTTGTCGAGACTAGCCAAGTATCCGGTTATACTGTGATGTGTATTTCATCTCCATTTTATCTATTTATCTTGTTTTGTCAACATAAACATAACACGCATGCATGCACACATACATATGCCATGCACAGCTGAATTCAAATTCATTTTCATTTCACATTTCTTGATATTGTTTACTTCACTTACTTTGGTTGTGTTTATACCCAATTGATATATTTCGTCTCTCCAATAGAGTGTCGACCTTAAGCAGAAAGGGTACATCCTTTCTAATTCCCCATTGAGTTTGCTCCTCGTAAAAGATTTTTGCTTTAGTTTTCCTTCCCATGTTCATTATCTGGATGAAACTAATATGCATCTGAGATATCTCCTTGTTGGGTCGAGTCTTATTTGACTGTTTATCTCCAGTTTGTTCTTAGATTGAATTTTGGTCCCCTGTGTTTATTACCTTTTATTGTCTACCCAGTAAATCAGTAGTTGGTAATGTATTTCGTATCTTTTTTGGTTGGTTGCCTTTGTGAGCTACCCAGTAAACCGGTAGTAGGTAATTATTCCTTCTGACTTTATTACCTTTTGTTGTCTACCTAGTAAATCAGTAGTTGGTAATGTATCTCGTATCTTTTTTGGATGGTTACCTTTGTGAGCTACCCAGTAAACCGGTAGCAGATAATTCTTCCTCCTGAGTTTATTACCTTTTGTTGTCTAGCAAGTAAATTGGTAGTTGGTAATGTATCTCGTATGTTTTCTGGTTGGTTACCTTTGTTGTCTACCCAGTAAACCGGTAGCATGTAATTCTTCCTCCTGAGTTTATTACCTTTTGTTGTCTATCCAGTAAATCGGTAGTTGGTAATATATCTCGTATCTTTTTGTTTGGTTACCTTTGTTGTCTACCCAGTAAACCGGTAGCAGATAACATTCCCTTTGTGAACTACCCAGTAAACTGGTAGCAGATAATCTTTCCTTTGTGAACTACCCAGTAAACTGGTAGCAGATAATCTTTCCTTTGTGAACTACCCAGCAAATTGGTAGCAGATAATCTTTCCTTTGTGAACTACCCAGTAAACTAGTAGCAGATAATCCTTCCTTTGTGAACTACCCAGTAAACCAATAGCAGTTAATCTTTCCTTCGTGAACTACACAGAAAACCGGTAGCAGATAATTTTTCCTTTTTGAACTACCCAGTAAACCGGTAGCAAATAACCTTTCCTTTGTGAACTACCCAGTAAACCGGTAATAGATAATATTTCCTTTGTGAACTACCTAGTAAACCGGTAGCAGATAACCTTTCCTTTTTGAATTACCCAGTAAACCGGTAGTAGATAACCTTTCCTTTGTGAACTACTCAGTAAACTGGTAGCAGGTAATCTTACCTTTGTGAACTACCCACTAAACCGGTAGCAGGTAATCTTTCCCCATAAGCTTATCACCTTTGTTTAGGCTATCATATGTTTGGTAGTAGGTAATACACAACTCTCTCTTTTAGAGCTACCCTATGATTGGTAGTTGGTAGTCTCATCCCCAGTGCAGTTAGATCTTTTCTCTGTTGGGTCTTTTCACTACGCCAAAATTCGCTTTTGGCAGCACTAGAAAGACAACGCTTTTATCACAAAGCGCTGCTATAAGTTATGAAAAAAATTCGCTAAAAAAAAACGCTGCTAAAGGCTGCCTTTAGAAAGCGCTTTCTAAAAGCGTTGCTAAAGGCCGTACATAGACCCCACCTTAGAAAGCGCTTTTAAAAAGCGCTGCTAAAGGTATAACCTTATAAAGCGCTTTTAAAAAGCGCTGCTAAAGTCCTTAAATTGGCCCCACATTGGAAAGCGCTTTCTGAAAGCGCTGCTATAGGCCAATGAAAAAAAAGCGCTTTCTAAGGAAAAAGCGCTGCTATAGACTAATCTAAGAAAGCGCTTTCAAAAAGCGTTGCCTTAGGTCATTTATCAATTAAAAAATAAAAAAGCCCTAATCATTTGTTTCTAATCATTTTCACGTACTCCCTCATTTCTCTCCGGCGATTTCTCCACTATTCTATATCCGACCGCCGTTGTGTTCTCCGACTGCCATTATTCTCCGACGGCCACTGTTCTGTTCTCTCTCGCGTCTCATTTTGTTTTTCATTTTTTGTTCTCCGACCAACACAAGAGGAAAGCGAAGTAGAAGAAGAGGTACGTTCTTCGTTTTTGATTTCTGAATGTGCTTCTGTTGTTGTTATTTCTGAATGTTGCTTCTATTGCTTCAGTTGTTATTGTTGAATGTGCTTCTGTTGTTTTTGTTGAACGTGCTTCTGTTGTTGTTGTTGTTGTTTCTGAATGTGCTTCTATTGCTTCAGTTGTTGTTGTTGAATGTGCTTCTATTGTTGTTGTTTCTGAATGTTGCTTCTGTGAAAATTCTGAATAATGGTTGTTATATATCCAAATAATTCTGCTGCAAAATTGGAGGTTGTTTATATGGCTCATGTGCTATTTTGATAGGTAACTTGTGTTTGACTAGTTCCTTATGAATATGAAATGATGGAAACATTTCATATATTATTGTTAGTTTGCTTCTTGCCACTTATGATATCTATAATTAATCATTGTTACAATTTGAATTTATATACTGTTTTTTCTCTTTAATTACATTCAATTTACAATGTTTTACACTTATCACCATAATATATGTATAATATAGATCTAATATATGTAGTGTTACACATATATGGATATCATAAGATTATGTTTGTTGCATGTGTTCAATTGGTGAAAGAGTGTCATCATGTATGCGAATGCAAAATCCCACTAAGTATAGTATATACTATACTTTTCTAAAAGCATTAAAATTAGAATAATCTTTCATTTTTATATTTTTCATTTAATATTTATTTTTTTCTTTACTACAGGTCAAATGGCTAGTAACCAGGAAGACTCACACGATACAAATGATGCAAATGATTCAGCTCAGAATGTAGAAAGATAAATTACACGAGGATTGACTATTATGAAGTCAATCATTCGTGCAAGAGATAAAGGAATCAAATATGATGTACATTAGAGTGTTGAAGACCAACTAATTGAGCCTAACGGTGCAATGTTGACAAGTTACATAGGTTCACTTGTTCATCAGCACATTCCAATCACCTGTGATAACTGGAGAAATCCAGCGTTGCAAGCCGGTAAAGAAAAAATATGGACTGATATACAGGTACGTACCATATATGATTGATGTTATTAGATTTTTGTTTACGATTATGTATTTAAATTACTTATACTAACACACTCTATGTGTATGTTTTTTTCGTAGAGGTCTTTTAACATTGATGAAAGCCGAAAAAAGTATTGTCTTCAATTGGCCAGAAAAAGACTCAGTGGGTTTCGAACTTTTTTATCAACCACTTCTCTAAAGGATGAGCAAGGAAAGTTTGTTGAAGCAGAACTTCCAATCAAGTATGCGGACTTGTTTACACCTGAAGAATGGGATACATTTGTAGCCAAACGAAGAACCGAAAAATTCCATGTAATGTTAATTTGTCATGTCTATTAATTGTATTGTATACTTGTTGCATTAGATTGTTCTGATATGACTTAAACTTGTTTATCCAGGAAGTGAGTGACATAAATCGGCAAAGAGCATCAAAACCCGCATATCCATACAAAAAAGGGCGTTTGGTATATGCACGCTTACAGAAAAAAATGGTAAGTATATATAAATGCTATGATCTTATTAATTGTCTCAATGTGTTATAATTAATGATCTTATTATTTGTCTCAACGTGTAGTTAGAAGAGAGTAAAAGTGAAGAAACATCTCTTCCGGGACATGTTTTGTGGAAGGCTGCTTGTGTGGGAAAGGATGGAATTGTTAGGGAAGATGTTCAACATGTTTTTGACGAATGTGTAAGTATAACATTATGTCTTTAATTAAATCAAAAGTTTACTAACATATAATTAATTTTTAATCCCCACTAATAATTGTCGATATGTAAATGAATTTCAGGAGACTCTATCTCAATCCTTAACTATAGGTGAGGACGAGGATTGCAGGTGCATACTTAGTCGAGTACTAAATGTTCCTGAGTATTCCGTTCGTGTGAGGGGTAAGGGATTTGGTGTGACTCCTTCTTCCTTATATAAGCATCCAAAGAAAAAAAATCCTAGCAATCAACAAGTGATGCAATCGTTGGAGGAATTAAAAGCGCAAGTCTGTGAATTGCAAAAGGATAAAGAAAGATATATGGCGGAAAGGCGCGGTTCAAAGTTGAAAGATACTAGTGACAAAGCTAGTATCAATTGTCAAAATAAATTTCTCGAGGTAATTATATATGTTATTATGAAATTAAATTAGCACATTTATTTTAATTGACATATATACACATTAATAGTAACATATTTATTATTGGTTTAGGGCATTTCATCTTGTCGGCTATATTTATCGTCACCGACTTATCGCATAGTTGTCAAGGGAAAAGTGCATAACACTTTGGGAGATTTACTTCACCATAAACCGCTCCCTGATGGATATCTGAAAGTATCGGTTGATATTGCATTAGAGCTGGATGCGTTGCTACCGATACCTGACGTTGTTTCAGAGACAACATTGCTGCGAGATGCAATAGGATCGTTTGTTGCATGGCCGTCAGTTGAAAACCATTATGAATGTTTTAGTATTCAAATGTCAATTCTGAACCATTATGAAACGCATTCTGAACCATTATGTACAGTTTTTTTTACATGGTAATGTTAGATTCCTACAAAACCCGCATTTAAGGATAAACGGATTTTGCGGCACAACGAGTCTGTTGCATCACAAAAAGAGGTACATTGAAAGTGTTAATTTTGTGATCCGAATTCAAAAGCTGCATGATTTTATACTTTACCTAACTTATATGATTTTTAGGTTCCTGCTCAAGAGTCACAACAAGTCAGCAAGAAAATTAGTAACGTATCCAACAAAAAAAAGGATCTTCCAAGGATCGGATCAAAAAGAGTTTCTATACCTCGATTTAGGACGTGTCTTGAAACACTTGTGGGAACATCAGATTTGATGCATGGTGCTATTCGTCAAATAGATATCGAGGAAGGTATTTTTGGTTTTTCTAATTTCGAAACACTTGCAAAAGAGGGCATGGATCAGATTTTTTGGCATCTTGAATTAGGCATTGGTGTTATGCATTCATACATCTGGTACGCCGATCAATCTATTATTTAATTAGTTGAACAATTTATTTACACATTTCAATGAAAATAGTCTAATGTTTATTATGTTTTTATTTAAGGTTCTTGTATGACAAATTTATGCGCGGGAATCAATTGTCAAACAGATTCTATTTCGTGTCTTGCGCCCGTGTCAACGCACTGTTAATTGTTCAAGATCCAGATTCAGTAAGAGATCACTTAGTCGAGAGATTTATGGCCAGCAGTACAGAAAGTTTGTATCTTTTACCGTATAATACTGGCAACGGGTTAGATTTTCATTCTAATCTTTGTATCTTTTGCGTAGAAAATTTCCATCTAAACTTTTGTTTTATTTTACAGTGGTCACTGGTTGTTGGTTGCTATTAATCCTATAAGAGAAGTAGTGTATTATCTGAATTCATTAGATGGTGATTGGACAACATATCCGGATATGAAGAATATGGTTGATACGTAAGTGAGATTGTTCTAAATATTCGTGTGTATTTGTATATTTAATTATTTCTGTGAGATTGTTCTAAATATATGTTTTTATTTTGTTAGAGCAATACAAGTATTCCGATCACAAAGAGAAGCTCGAGTATCATGGTCTAAAGCAAACAACATTACTTGGATCAGAGTGGAGGTATATTAATTTTTGCAATTTTGCTTATAATAGTGATGGTGCTTGATAAAACAAGACAACTATATATTCTTATTTGTTTTTCTGTGTAGTGTGCTCGTCAGCTTAATGGTATAGATTGCAGTTATTATGTTTTGAGGTTTATGAGAGAAATCCTTCATTTGGATCAAATAGAGATTCCAATCATGGTATGAATTTATAGCTTAGGATTTATTTTAATATTTATCGAATATTTCATATAATTTATTACTTTTAACTAAATCATGCATATTATGTTTTATTATGTAGTACTTTGATGAATACAAGTGTGCTCATTACTCGAAAGATAAATTAGAAGAAATCAAGGAGGAATTGTGTGAATACTTTATTGAGAAAAGAATCATATAAGGTATGGAAGTTGTTGTGTAGTTATGGAATGTTGTATAGTTTTGGAAGTTGTTGTATATTAGGAATCTTTAGAAGTTAAAGGATTTCTAAGTGGACAAATTGTTATTAGAATTATGGATTGGTGTATATATGATGCATGTTTGTGTTGATTTATATCAAATGGTTTATGTGTTGAATTATAATGGTGTATATATTTTGGATTATAATGGTATATAATGCCTATGTTTAAATAAAGGCTTGTTTGTTGAAATAAAGGCTCAATGGTTGAAATATAAGGCTTATGTGTTGAAATAAAGGCTTGTTGAATGTCATATAATGCCTATGTGTTTGAAACAAAGGCTTGAATTATATAGGTTTATGGTATTATTTCCAAAAATATGCTTTCTAAAAAAGAAAGAATAGGCAGCGCTTTTAAATAAAAAACGCTTCCTAAATTCTGATTTTTAAAAAAGTGCTTTTAAAAATCACAATTTACGTGAAGAAAAGAAAGCGCTGCCTATAGTACACAATAGAAAGCGCTTTCCATTAAAAGCGCTGCCTTAAAGTGAAATAAAAAATACATTAGACAGCGCTTTAGAAAGCTTGTCTAAAGGGGGACGATAGAAAGCGCTTTTTCCTAAAAAAGCGCTGCCTAAAGATGCCAATAGAAAGCATAAAAGGTCTGAAAAAGCGCTGCTAAAGGCCCACTTTAGAAAGCATTTTTCCAGGAAAAAGCGCTGCTAAAGGTCTACTTTAGAAAGCGCTTTTCAAGGTAAAGCACTGCCTAAAGTATACATAAGGCAACACTTTTACATAAAAAAAGCGCTGTCTTTACCTACAGCAGCGCCACCTTAGGCAGCGCTTTTAAGCGCTGTTAAAGGCCAAAAAAAGCACTGTCTTTTCCCTTCCTTGGCATAGTGTTTATTCTTTAAATGTGCTTCAACAACATTTCCGTACACAATTATCCCCGAGTCGAGTCGTTCCCCGGTGGTTTATTTCCCTGGTAAACCTCCCCTATTTCCAGCAAGTTGTGAGTTGTAGGTGTTGCCTACATGTCTGATTTTTTTTCCTGTGGCACATATTCCTCGCAAGGACCCTTTATCTACATTTATATCATATCATATCACCTTTTACGGTATCTTAGTGGCCAAACTTGTGTATTTTTGTAATTAATTCTCTCCCATCTCGTCGAGGCGAAGATGTCAATCTTCATATCTTCGGATATAAGAAACTTAAATAGGGGCATCTGTCATACCCTAACTTTTACCCCTAAGATCCCACCTTCATTTGCATCATATACCTAACATAAACCATTATATGTGTGTGTCTTATATGCATTACTAATCCCATTGAAAATGCAAAAATATGTGCCTTGCTTGATTTGTCTACAAGTTAGGGTTTTGCATCAAGAAGTTCAAGCAGATGACCAATCAAAGTTTTGGTATGATCATCAACATCTTAAATTATTTCACTTATTCATGAATTAAGAGTTTCCCTTCACCAAAAATCAAGTTTGAGATTGCATCAATGCAAGTTCATCAAGCTCTAATTCATCTAGTACACCAAATTAGGGTTTTTGACCAAAGACAGCTCGGTGTTGACTTTTCATATGAGCATGATCTCATACCTTAAGACATGAATCAAGGGTTTAAAATACATATCTATGGTCCATTCATGTGATCTAATTAGCTTAAGAAGTACGATTCATTGATAGTTGAAGAATTTGATTCAATTGGTAAAAATTCAACAAATGCTCAAAGTCAAAGTTTGACTTTTGACATTTTTGGTCAACCATGAACTTCTCAAGTCAATAATCAAGAAAATATGGAAGATGATTGAGTTTGATCAAGCTAAATTAAAGAAATCATTTAAAGATGCAAAATTGCCAAAAATTAGGGTTCTTGAATTTTTCTAAGTACAAATTTCCATGATCAAGTGACCTATTTTCCAAGGCCATGACTTTTGATTCAAGCATCCAATAGAAACACTTGAGATATTCACTTAAAGATGGCATTTGATACTACGAGTTGATGAAAATTACAAGCCAAAAGCTTTCTTAAAATGGAAGATATTGATGATCAAAGTTAGGGTTTCAAGTTGTTGAAAAATAAAAAACACTTAGAAATCTTTCTAAGTTTTTAACATTTCCAAGTGCATGACTTTATGGCCTACTTGTGAACAATTCAAATCACCACTCTTGATGCTTGATAGCTGCATTTAACGAGCATACTTCTTACTTAATCTTGGTGGAAAAATTGATCCAAAAGCTCTTGCCAATTGAAAGATATGGATGGCCAAAGTAGAGGTTTCACCATGATCAACAAAGTCCAAACTGAACCAGGTTTTTCTAAGTCCTAGTTAGTTTTGGCCACACAAATTTGAGTCATCTTTTGACAATTTTCAAAGCTTTTTCTCAAGATGCTATCAACATGAAACTTGTAGTATCACACAATATCTTCACCTTGGAACCAAACTTCTGCATAATTGATCTCAATACATGAGAGAAAAGCTTGGTCCAATGTCCCAACTTGAATTGCATCATGGACAATGTGTGAAAAGTGTCTTTTTGACATTTGCTTGTTCAAGAAACCAAGAAAGTTTCTCGACATATCACAAATAGCTTGTACAATCTGAGAATGGCTCAAGAATGTCAACTTGTAGCCTGACTAGAAAGGAAGCATATCTTGTACTTTCACCCACTTTATGGAAAAGTTTCTTTATCCATTGAATTATGCATTTACTTTCTTCAAACTTTTTTCCAACTCAGAATTCATCCTCTATATAACTCAACCTTATTGCATTGCAAAGACATCAGCAAATACCAACAAAAACACACAAAAATCTCAGTAAAACATTCATCATCCAAGCAAGAAAAGGCATAAGATCATTCTTGAGCAGTTTTTTTCACTTTTTAAGCCATTTCAAAATTCCAAACAATTCCAAACTTTGTTCAACCATTTCACTCATAAACACATTTCATAAACCTCAAATAAGCCTCTAAATCACTTAAAACCTCGTCATTCCTTCTTGAACCAGAAACCAAAGATTGAAAAACTTCATTGTTGTCCAAAAACTATTTCTTCAAAACTCTTCCTTCTTCCACTTTTCCACCACAAATACATTCCATAGACATCACTTAAGAATCTGTATGCATTAAAACTCAAATGAAATGCCTCAAACACCATAACCACTTTTAACTTTCTTCACTTGCAAGTTGATTTGGATAGACTAATTTGGAAGGTCTCAAGCCAAAGTAACGATACCATTACATTCCTGGAGGTGTATGGAAGCTAAAAGAACTCTTATTTCTCATTTGGAAGAGCTTTAAAAGGTGCATTGGACACACTCCAATAAGTAAGTTTTCTTGATTTCAAACTCTCTCTTTAAGGCATCATTTTCATCCATTCAAGTTACCATTTTTCTTGCCTTTATATGCTGATTGAAAGCCCCATGACAATAGGCATTGGTTGATTGTATATGGCATTTAATTTCACTTTAAAAAACTTAGGGTTCATCTGGTTTTGTGTGAAATTCGTGAACTACGGTCTAAATAACTAAAAACCAATTGTATATTTGAATCCCTCATGAAATTTTGAACAAAATGATATATCTACTTGTCCCATTTGGTGTAGAAATAAGAAAGTTGCATTTTTGTTGAAAAAAAGTTACAGTAACCGTAGCGATGAAGAAGATGAAGTTCCTAGTCATTTTAAACATTTGTTTTATTATATATTTTATTGGGGCGAATCTATGACTTGCAGGCCAGTTTTGGTGCAGTGGAGTGAGGGTGTGTCTAGCGTTTGCATGCTAGGGATTGTGGGTTCAATTCCTCCAGACCTTTTTTTTTTTTTTCACATTTTCACTCTTTTCCTTGATTTTCCTTCCTTCTTTCTCCTTTTCTTCTCATTTTTTTAATTCTTATTTCTTTTACTTTCTTCTTCTAATTTCTTTCTTCTAATTTCTTTCCTCACAAGAAAAAGAAGTCAGAGGATTCCTAGGGAGATTAAATTACATTTCCAAGTTTATCTCTCATATGACCGCTACGTGTGAGCCTATGTTCCATCTGCTAAGAAAGAATCAAGTCGTCGAATGGAATGCTGATTGTCAAAAAGTTTTTGAGAAGATCCAAAGCTATTTGCAAGAACCTCCCATCTTGGTTCAACCTGTTCTCGGAAAATCGCTCATTATGTAACTGATTGTGATAAAAGAATTAATGGGTTGTGTACTAGGGCAACAAGATGAATCAGGCCGAAAGGAGCATGTTATTTATTATCTAAGCAAAAGTTTAACTAATTGCGAAACAAGATATTTGTTCATAGAAAAAACTTGTTGCACTCTAGCAAGGGCCGCTCGCCATTTGAGCCAGTACATGATATGTCATACTACTTTATTGATTTCCAAAAGGGATCTGATAAAGTATATTTTGAGAAACCTGCCCTGACTGGAAGACTAGCTCATTGGCTGATGTTACTATCCGAGTATGACACATAATATGTCACCCAAAAAGCAATAAAAGGGAGTGTATTGGCAGAATACTTGACACATCAACCATTGGCAGACTATCAATCTATAAAGTCTAACTTCTTGGATGAAGACATCATGGCCATAAAAGACTGCGAGATCCCAAATCCTGATGAAGGACCTGAACCTGGATCAATTTGACAACTTAAATTTGATGGTGCTTCAAGCTCCACTAGACATGGCATTGGGGTTGTTTTGGTCTCTCCATATGGTAATTTCACCCCTTTTACAACAATATTGTGCTTTGATTGTACAAACAATATGGAAAAATATGAGGCGTGTATCCTCGGTCTTGAAGCCGCAATCGATCTCCGCATCAAGAATCTTGAGGTATATAGAGACTCCGCTTTGGTGAGCTATCAAATTAAAGGATAATATGAAACTCGTGACTCTAAATTGGTCCCATACCGTGCTTATGCCAAGGAATTGATAAAGTATTTTGATGACATAAATTTCCATCACATTCCAAGGACAGAGAATCGAGTGGCTGATTCCTTGGCTACATTGGCCTAAATATACCAGGTCAGATTCCATAATGAAGCTCTTTTCATCATAGCAGAACGAAAAACTGAGCCCGCCTACTGTCAAATAGTTGAAGAAGAGCTGATGGAAAATCGTGGTTTCATGACATCAAATGGTATCTAGAAAGATAAGAGTATCCGGCAAACGCTTCATCTATGGATAAAAAGACTCTGAGAAAGTTAGCATCCAATTTCTTTCTAAGCAATTGTCTATTATACAAGAGAAATCACGACATGGTCCTGCTCAGATGCGCAGACAAAAATGAAGCAGATATGTTGATCAAAGAAATCCATGAAGGGTCCTTTAGAATGTACGCCAATGGATATGCCATGGCAAAGAAGATTCTAAGAGCTGGCTATTACTGTCTGACGATGGAAACTGACTATTTTTTGTTATGCCAAAACTTGCCGCAAATGTCAAATCTATGCTGATAAAATACATATGTCGCCTACTCCTTTGAATGTTTTGACCTTTCCTTGGCCGTTTTCGATGTGGGGCATTGACATGATTGGTGCCATAGAGCCAAAAGCTTTTAATGGTCGTCATTTCATCTTGGTTGCTATTGACTACTTCAAAAAATGGGCGGAAGCTGCTTCTTACGCCAACGTGACCAAACAATTGGTCGCCCGTTTCCTCAAAAAGGAGATTATTTGTCGTTATGGTATTCCAAGAAAAATCATCACAGATAATAGGACGAACCTGAATAATAAGATCACGAAAGAGTTATGTGAAAGCTTCAAAATTGAGCACCATAATTCTTCTCCTTACCGTCCAAAGATGAATGGCACTGTTGAAGTGGCAAATAAAAACATCAAGAAAATCCTGTAGAAGATGGTCATAACCTACAAGGTTTGGCATGAGATGCTATCATTCGCATTGCATGGTTACCGGACATACGTCTGTACTTTAATAGGGGCAACCCCTTTCTCCTTGGTTTATGGGATGAAAGCAGTTATCCTGATTTAAGAAGAAATCCCATCTATGAGAATCTTAATGGAGACCGAACTTGAAGAGGTTGAATGGATTCAAAACATATTTGACGAGCTAAACCTTATTGAAGAGAAGCACATGACCGCTCCGTGCCATGGTCAGTTGTATCAAAATTGACTCAAAAGGGCATTTGACAAGAAGGTTCGCTTTCGAGAATGCAGAGAAGGTGATCTTGTGCTCAAGAAGATCTTGCCTATACACAAAGATTCACGTGGAGAATGGACTCCGAATTATGAAGACCCATTTTTTGTTAAGAAGGTCTTCTCCGGTGGAGCCTTAATTCTTGCAACAATGGACGATGAGAAGCTTCAACGTCCGGTGAATTCCGATGCAGACAAATTGTATTATTCCAAGAAAAAAAGACAGTCCGCTAAGGGCGGTCCAGACAAAAATTAGGGATATAAAAAAATGTCAAGTCGCTAAGTCAAAAACCCGTAAGGGCGACTTATGCAAAAAAAGAGCATTCCGGTGGATTGAAAACCTGAAAGGGCGATCCAGGAAAACGTTAGGGATAATAAAAAGGTAAATACCACATCTGGCAAGACGGATAGACGCAGTAGAACCAGAAGCAAGAGGAACAATCTTGCTGCTCTATTTAGAAGCGAGGTTCTAGGGACTCTTGGTTATAGGGAAAGTAACGTTTATTGAGATTCAATGTAAATTGTTCCCACTTCCATTTTCATTTTTTGTTTCCCTCTGTAATATCCCACATGGAACTACACTTTCGTGGGCTACTATTTTATGAATAAAAGTCTGATTTATCAATCTTTTTTTCATTATTTGTGTTTTCTCATTCCTTTTACAAAATGTCATTTATTTTTTATGATATAATTTTAAAATTAAGGAATAATATATATATTGAGATACACAAATACTTTGACAATTGAAATAGTTAAAGGGAAGTTGATGTCTTCTTAAGAGACCAGAAAGTCTTAAAGCACTCTTGGAACACCACTGGAAGAATATTCCCAAAGGGGGCTTGACCCACTTAATTTCCGAAGAGATTTTGATGAAAGTCTGATATACTTGATGAGAATGCTCACGAACATCCATTCACATCGAGAGCGAGAATTGTTCCATGTGTCGAGGAATGTAGAAGAGTCCAATTCCACACCAAAAATTCTTTGTGCCTGGCACATTAACCCAGTCTTTGTCTTTACATGCATTCATGCATCATGGATCATGCATAACATGCATATTATATAAACTTGCCAGATTGACCCTGTTGTTTGAAAGTCCAACTTAGATGGCACCCACCAAAATAGATACTTGCCAAGGTTTTATTTCTTTTGTCAATCTGAGGTATTTCAGAATCATCCCTACATCTCTCTGAAGTGTTACCATACGAGTCTTACATTTTGTTGGCTTTCCAAAATTGGTACTTTTATCGATTATGTTTCCAAATAAAATTTTTACTGTGGTTTGTTATCATACCTTACTGTCAATAGGTTCTGTGAGAAACCAGAACCCGTCATTTGCTGTTATGTGAGAATCCATAAAATTACTTTAATTCTGTGAGAATCCAAAACTTCTGCTTATTGTTACATGATAACCCTTTGAAGCTAGCGGGATTATACCTGAGTGAATCACACGCTCAAAGTACAATAAAGTCGCCACAAAACTTTATTTAGTCCTAGAGGACAGAGAAAATATCGATGAAACCCAAGGGGAAGAGAAATGGGTAAGGGGGTCGATTATGCGAGAGGAAGGTACTAGCACCCCACGCATCTGTCGTACTCGACGGGAACTTACTTCTAGTCTTGAATGAGTTATCTATCTAAAGGCTACTAGCTAAAGAGGGAAGGGAAAAAGAAAAAAGAAGGTGCTCGTGGAGGATTGGGGCCCTCGTGCCTACATACCCTCATAGTGCAATGAGGAATTCAGAGCGTCGTAGTTCATGGAACTAGGAAAAAGAAAGGGTAAGGTGGAAGAAGGTGGCTCGCCAAGATTTCGCAATCTCGTGCCTACGTATCCTCACAGTGTAACGAGGAATTCAGAGCCTACGTAGTTCGGAGAACAAATAAATAAAAGGAAATGGTGCCAAAACCAAGAACAAAAAGAGGTAGAAAGACTTCACTAGGGAACGCAAAAGAATGGTGTCAAAACCAAGAAAGAAAAACACAAGAATAGCGGCAATTCTATTGAGGATATGACAAAGAGACGGTGTTGGAACTAAGAAGATAAGAGGGAGAAAGAATATTGGCGACTTTACTGGGGAATAAAAAAAAGGGAATGGTGTCGAAACCAATAGAATAGGGGAGCAAGGTATATTGAATCGATACAAAGTAATTTTTGCTGAGGATTCGGTATATTAACTGACAGGCAGTGGTTAACCGAAAAAAAAGTATGATTTTATGGGGAAAAATGGTTGGTATCAACAGACGGACTGTGATAAACCAAAAGGAAAGAGTATTGAACCAAGAGGAGGTGTTTGACTCTGAGGGGATTTTGGTATATTAACTGATAAATAGGGTTATCCAAAAGAACGGGTGTGGAACCAAGCGAAGGTTGTGACCCAAAGGACGGGTGTGGAACCAAGCGAAGGTTGTGACCCAAAGGACGGGTGTGGAACCAAGCGAAGGTTGCTAACCCAAAGGCGCGAGTGTTTTAACCAAAAGAAGGCTGCTAACTCACAGGGGTATTGGCTTTAACAGAAGGACCGTGATCAACCAAAAAAAGAATGAGTGATTAACCAAGAGAAGGCGATTAACTCAAGAGAAGCTCAGTGTGTTAACAGGTAGACTGTGGTTAACTAAGAAAAAGTGTAAATTGGTGTTTTAACTGACAGGCAGTGGTTAACCAATCAATGAGAGAACCAAGAGAAAGTTGTGAACTCCGCTAGGGATTCAGTATTTAATAGGAAGACTATGATTGACCAAAGAAAGAATGATTACAACTCTGATGGGGAATTAACAAGCAATGATTGACCAAAATAAAAGGATGTTAAACTAAAAGGAGGTTGTTAACCCAAAGTGACAAAGATCTTTAACCAAGGAAATGGTGATTGATCAAAGGAGGGATTGCAAGTGTAAGAGTGATCAGGGATCGACTCGCCTGGGGATTGAGATACACTACAGTTTGGAGATAGAGACGATTATTCCAGGCACAGGGTCATTCATCCCCTACCCAAAGTAATCAAAATGAGTGTAGGAATTCCTCACTCTCATCCCTTATCTAGCACTCAGAGTATAGTGCAGAAATTGAAACCGACAGAGTAACAACGCCAATTTGTACAGTAGTCCAGTGCGTTGTGTGGACTTCTGGCTCAGCAGGGGATTAAGAGGACAAGGCTCTAAAGGACCCTAAAGAGAGGAAAGAGGGAAGCTCAACTAATCGAAACAAGGTTTTGATCAATCTATCAAAGGGAATGAACAAGCCAACAATTTTTCTCACGGGTCGAATGATCGTCAAAGCAAGCGTGCGAAGTAATGATTATACAAAATTAAATTTGCTCAATAAAGAACAAACTTAATGCAATCGAGAATGAATTTGCAAGGCAGCACCAAACATCAAGTAGCATGCATCACTAATCATGTTATCAAAAATAATGTGCAAGAAACAACATGGTCATACAATTTCAAGAATGCAAGCATTTCAATAAACGATAAATCGCGCATTGAAAGTTTGCATACACGCTTCAAACAGAGGTTAAACAGCTCATAAAACATCCTCAAATATCAAGCATATCAAGCCATGGAAGTTAAGTGAGGAAAGAATACCAAACAAGCATGAAAAAAATCCAAAAATGGCATTTTGGTTCAGTGTTAATCGATTAACCATTTGCTAGGCAAAAATGGTTAATCGATTAACCCTTGAAAAATAGCAGAAAATTGCTGAAATAGAGGTGTTAATCGATTAACCATTTTTACATAGCAAATGGTTAATCGATTAAACCTGGGACAGTGGTAGAAAAATCAATTTTCAAAAGCACTTCCAGCAATTAATCACTTATTCAATCTGTAACGCCCCGATTTGTTTAATTGTATTTATTTATTTCATTTATGTGAATTTTGTGAAATGTGTGAATTTATTGTATTTTACCTGCTAATTGAGTTAATTGGTTAATTTCTCTGATAGATAAAATATTTACATTTAATTATAATTTCTTTTCAACTTTTATTTCCTGAAATATATTTCACTGCTGTTTATGTTTTATCGCGTTTTGGGAGCGTTTGCGAGATATTTGAGTGTAGGGGTAATTTGGTCATTTGATTAGTTAGATTTTTTTATAAATAGAGATTAGAGAGAAATAGAAAGAGAAGAAAAAGAAGAGAAAGAAAAGGGGAAGAAAGAAAGGGAGAAAGAGGAGAAGCGGAAAATCGACAAAAACTCCGTTTCGAGCGCGAATAATCGGGTAAGGGTGATAAGTTTCGATTATATCCTGCTTGTATATGTATATGTATGTGTATGTTGGAATGTTTACTTGTTTCTCTTAGTTTTTCAAATATAGGTCGAAATGAGACAAACGAGTAGAAATCGATGTTTTCACGGTCGAAAATCGATATAAATTGTGTTGTATGATCACACTGTGTTTATGAACAATCGTTGATACTTGTTTTAGCTGTTGGAATTAATTTGGGGGGGGGGGAGAAATTGGATTTTTGGGGTTTAGGACCCGTGTAAAACGCAATAGAATTTTTCTGCAACTGATGTGAACCGCCGGGCGGCGCTTTGAGCGCCTGGCGGTGCGGGTTTGCGTCGGGCGATGTCCGGGAGGCGCATCCTAGCATAATTCTGACTCTATAGAGTCATTGGTGAGGAGTGGTGACGCCCCTGCTTCGCCGGGCGAAGTAGAGGCGAAGGACCAGCGCCGGGCGGTCGTTGGGTAGCGCCGGGCGGTCCTGGGGAATTTCAATAATTATGTTTCCTTTTAAATCCCATAACTTGTGACCCGTTTATCTGTTTTGAGTGTTCTTTGTACCGATGGGAAGCTATTGAAAAGTTCTTTCTTATTATAATGGTTTTGGGATTGTTGGCCGATTTAATTATGTCGGGAATTTGGAATAGTGTCGTTTTGTCGACTTTTACCGTCGTAATTGTGTGTAAGTGAGGTGTTATCATGTAATATGCTTATGATATATATCGTATAGCTGGTGTGCTATTATATGATGTTGATGTAAGTGATAATGCTGTTGTTGTATGGTAAAATACATTGTTTGATTGAATATCCATGTATGTTGTTATAATGTTTTGTGGGATTTTTGTGGTTTGTGGATTATGATGAAATGCATTGTTTTGGGCTAAACTTCGAGGCATGATTAATGATGTTGTTGTGTGGTAAAATACATTGTTGAATTGAATATTAATGTATGTTGTTATGATGTGTTGTGGGTAACCTTTGTGGTGTGAATCCCTTGTGGAAGTAATTGTGTGTGCATGATTGTTGTGGTTTGTGGTTTGTGATGAAATGCATTGTTTGAAGTGTTTTCAATGCATGAATAATGATGATGAGATAATTCATATTGTTGAATTATGGTGATGCATTTGATTGTCATGAGTTCTTGTGTGTCAAGCATTATGATAGGCTTCTTGTGATGTCGTGTGCCCTAGTGGGTGTGAGCGACGAAACGATTCCAGAGGGAATCCACTATAACATCGTGCGCCTTATACAAAGAGGACCTAAAGCGATGATTATAGAAGATCGTGTGCCTTATACAAAGAGGACCTAAAGCGATCGGATTGTGCGCCTTATACAAAGAGGACCTAAAGCAATCCATAAACGTCGTGCGCCTTATACCAAAAGGACCTAAAGCGACGGGGAACATCGTTTGCCCGAAGGGGTGTTACATGAGTGGTCCTCAGTAACAAGCGATGATTCCAATAGTTCCTGAGTGAATTGGTGATGAGAAATGATGGATGGATGGTACCGCATATGCATTGCATAGAGTCATTGTGTCGGTCTCTGTGCATTTGCATAAATCATGAATGGATTGATTATGTGTGAGAATTGTGATTGAATGCATTATATGTGGAAATTCATGAATTGATTGACTATGTGTTGGAATTTATGTTTGAATTGGTGAATTGATGTGCATATGTGATAAATGCATTGGTTGTGGATAATATGTCTTAAGTGTGGACATGTGCTATGTGATGTGGTGGTGTGTTCCCATATGTTGTGACTTTGGTGTGCCTTATGTGCAAATCGGTGATTATGTTGGATAATTGATATATGTTATGTATATGTGGCATGCTATAGGTATTAGTATGTGATGCTTGTGGTGAGAATAACTATGCATGTGAATTTATATGTGTCTGCATATTATTATGCAATCTTGGTTTAGTTGTTATTTCTCACCCTTCTGCTGTGGTTTGTTGCTCTATGAGGCAATTGCAGATTTGTAGTCTTGGAGGCTTTTGTGAAGATTAGTTCTCCATCCGTTTGTCAGTCAGTCTGCTCTGATACGTAACACGGGAGTCGGGGTTCGCTTTTGTTATATATGTATACATTTGTTGAATATATTTTGTATTACTTTTGTATGTATATTTTTATGTTATAAAACAATTTATTTTGTAAAGCAAGTCAGTTATGGATCTTTCCGCTTTATTCCATAACTGAACTTTCCTTTTATATGGAAAAAGTTCCCCTTTTAGGTTTGTTCCATTTTGTGTTATGTATCAAAATATTGAGTAGGGATTGGTTTTCTTTACTTAATTGTGGCATCCTTGTTTCTGTCGGAAAAATAAATTTTTATTTACTCTGATTTGTTTATATATTATTTATTCGCGATGGGAATTGGGGTGTTACAATAAATGGTATCAGAGCAGGTCGGTCCGTCCGGCCAAGTTATTGAGTCAGGTTGTGTGACAGTTGAATACTGTCGATGTTGTTTGTCCCTTAGTACGTGATATGTGTGTGAAACACTGTCAGTGCTTTCTGGTTTTTTTAATCTTTTGTCTTCAGGTGTGAGGATGAGATAAGTGAGGGAGAAGCTGGTACTTCTCCAAGTTGCTTCGGGTGTGGAGCGTTGGCTCAGTGTGTTGTGAATTGCAAGATTGTAAGTGCTCTTTGGACAATGTGGTTCCCGGTTCCAGAGGGGATGCGGAGGTGAGGGTTATGTTGACCAAGGATTGGTGCCTTAGGTAGTTTTGTGTTCAGGATGCAAGAAATGCTATTATAGGTTGGTAAAGACGGTTTATGCCCCATCATGATTGTCGGCTGTCTATTGACAAATTGAGGAATTGATCACCCTTAATCTCTTGTTGATAGCAGACGGAAATTATGTTGGATGGAATAGGCGGGTCTTTCCGGCTTTGATAGTGTGTGAACTGAATTGTTGGGAATTACAAAAATGATTACAGATTGTTTTGATGGGTCAATGAAGATTCTTATATCGGAAGATGAGGCGGATTAGAGGTTTTGGTATGTTGGTTTAGTTGGGAAGTCATTAAGAGATAATGATTGGGTTTTATTTAAAGGCTGCTTCTCAGAGAGTAGAGATTGAACTTAATTGGACGAAGGTGAGGATTTGAGGTTTGAAGTCTTTGGAGTTTTAAGGCATTAATAGAAATTGTGAGGAAACCCTTGTGGGTGGATGTAACATTGCGTTTGAGAGTTCTTTTTGGTGGGTTATTGATACAGGCTGGAATTTGTGGAATTGGACGGTCAGGAGAAGAAATTGTGTATGGAGTACTAACAGTGGAATAAGGTAACGATTAAGAATAAGTGTCCACTTTCGGGAATAGATGACTGGAATGGTTTGGTTGAGTTTGATTGAAATTACAATTGTTTGGAACGTTTGATAAGGATAGTGAATTTTGTGAGATAAGACTTTGATCGATTTAATGTGACTGGTTATGTTTGTTATCCTCGAGATAGGCTGTTAATTACTCGGTTAAGCTTGTATGTGAGTAACCAGTTACCCAGTGAAAAGTTTTGCAAAAGCTTTAAGAATTTATATCTTTTGGAATTGGGTTGGGCATTACAATGCACAGTGATGTTATTTGATGTTAGTAATGCGTCAGGAATGTTTGTGGAGTAGAGGAATCGTATGTTCCATATTTATTTGGATAAGTTGGTAATGGCTTTGATTGAGGATATGCGGATCTGTTATAAACTCAGAGGAGGAACAGATAGAGTGTTTGAGATTGGAATTGCAAGTGTTAACAAGAGATGAAGTTTTATGCTTAGTTATTCAAGTGAGAATTTGGGCTGAAAAAGGTTAGTTTCTTGGATATGTGATTTCTGATGATAGTATTGTTATGGATTCATCGGAAGTAGATGTGGTTCTACAATGAGAGGTTCCGAAGTCGGTTAAGGAGATTAGAAACTTTTGGACTTAGTTGGTTGTTACTGCAGGTTATGGAAGACTTTGCTAAGTTCGTACTTCTGTTATCTCAGTTGACTTGCAAAGGGTGAGTCGTTTGTTTTGGTTGTTCGTTGTGAGTAAGTTTTAGTGAGCTGAAGTAGAAGTTGTCTACGACTCCAGTTTTGATTCTGTGTGATCCTAATAAATCGTTTGTGAGGTATTGAGAGGTGTCTTTGATGAGTTTTGGCAGTGTGCGTGCAAGAGGGTAAAGTGGTGGCTTATGCGTTACGACAATTAAGGATTCATAAAAGGATCTATGCTATTCTGGATTTGGAATTGGTTGCGGTTGTATTGTGTTGGAATATTTGGAGGTATTATCTGTATGGTTCTAGGTTCGAAGTGTTTAGTAATCACAAGAATATGGAGTACTTGTTTGGTCTGAAGGAATGGAGTATGAGACAACGAGGATGGTTGGAATTCGTGACGAGTTATGGATTTGGCTTAGATTATCCTTTGGGAAAAGCTATTGATTGTGCCTGATGAGTTAAGTCGAAAGTGTTTATACCTGGTTGTTTTGATGGTCAGAGAATTAAAATTATTTGACCAGTTCAGAGACTTGTGTATGGTGTGTGAGATAGCACAGTGGAGGGGGAAGTTGGGTATATTAAAGTGAACCGTGATTTTTGGCGACTAGGAGAAAGAGTTAGACTTTGGACGTGAGATTGGTAGACTTGATAGTTTCGAGTAATCGGAGTACGCAGCGGAAGCGTATGTGGCACATTTTGTATTTGCATGTAGGACTTGTAAGAATTCATAGGTTGAATATTAGGAACGTGTAGGAATGATGAGACCATTGGATATTTCAGAATGGAAGTGTTAGGTGAAAGGCTTAAATATTATTCATGGGTTACTATGTAGATGGAGTTGGTTGGATGTTCGATTGGCGAATCGTAGCATTGTTGTAATTTTGTTGTGTGACAAGGATGTTGGTATTGTGGTTACGTAGAGGTTGTTGGAACGATGTTGGGTTGTGGAATTTTATGTTTTTGTTGTGTTTCGGTTCAAGAGTGAACCTGTGTGTTGGTATCGTGGTTTTCCTCGAGTTGTGAGTTGGTCGTCAAGTGCATTGTATGGGCTTTGCATCTTGTTGTTGGAGTTGTCGTCGTGTCGTGTCGTTGTAGTAGTTGCTGTTAGCGAGGTGGTTTGTCAGTTTGTGTTATTCGTGGTGTGCCTTTTGTGGGCATGATGGTTTGTTGGTCGGGTGTGAGAGTCGTATCCGGAGTGGTTGGTATCGGTTATATTTTCGAGGATGAAAATTTCTAAGTGGAGGAGAATTGTAACGCCCCGATTTGTTTAATTGTATTTATTTATTTCATTTATGTGAATTTTGTGAAATGTGTGAATTTATTGTATTTTACCTGCTAATTGAGTTAATTGGTTAATTTCTCTGATAGATAAAATATTTGCATTTAATTATAATTTCTTTTCAACTTTTATTTCCTGAAATATATTTCATCGCTGTTTATGTTTTATCGCGTTTTGGGAGCGTTTGCGAGATATTTGAGTGTAGGGGTAATTTGGTCATTTGATTAGTTAGATTTTTTTTATAAATAGAGATTAGAGAGAAATAGAAAGAGAAGAAAAAGAAGAGAAAGAAAAGGGGAAGAAAGAAAGGGAGAAAGAGGAGAAGAGGAAAATCGACAAAAACTCCGTTTCGAGCGCGAATAATCAGGTAAGGGTGAGAAGTTTCGATTATATCCTGCTTGTATATGTATATGTATGTGTATGTTGGAATGTTTACTTGTTTCTCTTAGTTTTTCAAATATAGGTCGTAATGAGACAAACGAGTAGAAATCGATGTTTTCACGGTCGGAAATCGATATAAATTGTGTTGTATGATCACACTGTGTTTATGAACAATCGTTGATACTTGTTTTTGCTGTTGGAATTGATTTATGGGGGGATGGGATTTTTGGGGTTTAGGACTCGTGTAAAACGCAGCTGAATTTTTCTGCAACTGATGTGAACCGCCGGGCGGCGCTTTGAGCGTCGGGCGATGCGGGTTTGCGCCGGGCGGTGTCCGGGAGGCGCAGCCTAGCATAATTCTGACTCTATAGAGTCGTTGGTGAGGAGTGGTGATGCCCCTGCTTCGCCGGGCGAAGTAGAGGCGAAGGACCAGCGCCGGGCGGTCGTTGGGTAGCGCCGGGCGGTCCTGGGGAATTTCAATAATTATGTTTCCTTTTAAATCCCATAACTTGTGACCCGTTTATCTGTTTTGAGTGTTCTTTGTACCGATGGGAAGCTATTGAAAGGTTATTTCTTATTATAATGGTTTTGGGATTGTTGGCCGATTTAATTATGTCGGGAATTTGGAATAGTGTCGTTTTGTCAACTTTTACCGTCGTAATTGTGTGTAAGTGAGGTGTTATCATGCAATATGCGTATGATATATATTGTATAGCTGGTGTACTGTTATATGATGTTGATGTAAGTGATAATGCTGTTGTTGTGTGGTAAAATACATTGTTTGATTGAATATCCATGTATGTTGTTATAATGTTTTGTGGGATTGTTGTGGTTTGTGGATTATGATGAAATGCATTATTTTGGGTTAAACTTCGAGGCATGATTAATGATGTTGTTGTATGGTAAAATACATTGTTGAATTGAATATCAATGTATGTTGTTATGATGTGTTGTGGGTAACCTTTGTGGTGTGAATCCCTTGTGGAAGTTGTTGTGGTTTGTGGTTTGTGATGAAATGCATTGTTTGAAGTGTTTTCAATGCATGAATAATGATGATGAGATAATTCATATTGTTGAATTGTGGTGATGCATTTGATTGTCATAAGTTCTTGTGTGTCAAGCATCATGATATGCATCTTGTGATGTCGTGTGCCCTAGTGGGTGTGAGCGACGAAACGATTCCAGAGGGAATCTACTATAACATCGTGCGCCTTATACAAAGAGGACCTAAAGCGGTGATTATAGAAGATCATGCGCCTTATACAAAGAGGACCTAAAGCGATTAGATTGTGATCCTTATACAAAGAGGACCTAAAGCAATCCATAAACGTCGTGCGCCTTATACCAAGAGGACCTAAAGCGACGGGGAACATCGTTTGCCCGACGGGGTGTTACATGAGTGGTCCTCAGTAACAAGCGATGATTCCAATAGTTCCTGAGTGAATTGGTGATGAGAAATGATGGATGGATGGTACCGCATATGCATTGCATAGAGTCGTTGTGTCGGTCTCTGTGCATTTGCATAAATCATGAATGGATTGATTATGTGTGAGAATTGTGAATGAATGCATTATATGTGGAAATCCATGCATTGATTGACTATGTGTTGGGATTTATGTTTGAATTGGTGAATTGATGTGCATATGTGATAAATGCATTGGTTGTGGATAATATGTCTTAAGTGTGGACATGTGCTATGTGATGTGGTGGTGTGTTCCCATATGTTGTGACTTTGGTGTGCCTTATGTGCAAATCGGTGATTATGTTGGATAATTGATATATGTTATGTATATGTGGCATGCTATAGGTATTAGTATGTGATGCTTGTGGTGAGAATAACTATGCATGTGAATTTATATGTGTCTGCATATTATTGTGCAATCTTGGTTTAGTTGTTATTTCTCACCCCTCTGCTGTGGTTTGTTGCTCTATGAGGCAATTGTAGATTTGTAGTCTTGGAGGATTTTGTGAAGATTAGTTCTCCATCTGTTTGTCAGTCTGTCTGCTCTGATACGTAACACGGGAGTCGGGGATCGCTTTTGTTATATATGTATACATTTGTTGAATATATTTTGTATTACTTTTGTATGTATATTTTTATGTTATAAAACAATTTATTTTGTAAAGCAAGTCAGTTATGGATCTTTCCGCTTTATTCCATAACTGAACTTTCCTTTTATATGGAAAAAGTTCCCCTTTTAGGTTTGTTCCATTTTGTGTTATGTATCAAAATAATTGAGCAGGGATTGGTTTTCTTTACTTAATTGTGGCATCCTTGTTTCTGTCGGAAAAATAAATTTTTATTTACTCTGATTTGTTTATATATTATTTATTCGCGATGGGAATTGGGGTGTTACACAATCATCCACATGTTATGGCATGCATTTGTACACGAACATTACATCAGGTAGAAGCAATTAACCATCAATTGAAAGCATCAAACATCAAGTTCAACAATCAAACAATCACACGATTAATTAGCATCGAAAGGCCATCAGAACTACATTGTGAACATGCGGAAGTGATCGAAAATAGTAAATCGAGCAAGAATTACCAACCTACAAGGCGAAGGATTGCCTTGGTAATTGTTGTAAACAAAATGTAGTGAGAATAAGCAAAGAAAACCATAGAATTCCAAGCTTGAGATCAAACCGTAGCGAAACCGATAAAAATGCAAAAAATGCTCCGAATACGAATTTGCATCGAAACGATTGAAATGATCACTTGGATTGGAGTAGAAGCTGTAACGCCCCAGTGTTGTGAGTTTTTATTCAATTGAGTCGTTTTGATTATTTGATTATTATATTATTTTATTTTCGACTTTTATTTGGAAATATGTTATTTTTCAATGTTGTGATATTTTATCGCGTTTTGGGAACGTTTACGAGATATTTGAGCGTAGGGGTATTTTGGTCTTTTAATTTATTTTTGTTAAGTTATAAACATAAGAGAGAAAAATAGAGAGAAAGAAAAAGAGAAGAAGGAAAAGGGGAAGAAAAGAGAAAGAAAGGAGAAAGAGAGAAAAACTTGGAAACTCTAGAAATCGAAACAACCGACTTTCCAAACACGATTAAATCGGGTAAGGGTGCGAAACTTGATTATTATATACTTATGTATGATTATGTATGTATGTTTTTGGTTGATATTGGATTGAAATTGAATATAGAGTGAAAAACCATAATATGTGGAAATTGTTACAATTCGATTAAATTGTGTCGGAAATCATGTTTTCAGGTCCCTTATTGTTGATACATGTTAGATACATGTTGTTAGGCATTGTATTGGTAATTTTTCTGGTGTTTAGGTGAAATTGGATGGATTTTGGGGTGGGAAAACGCAGAAAAATTCTGCAAAAAATTCTGGTTTTTCCACTGCCCATACGCGTATTGGTCAAGGCAATACGCGTATGGCATTGTAGAATTGTGGTTAATACGCGTATGGAGCTTCATTTTTCTCAGCCATCTGCCCATTTGCGTAATGGTACGCGTAAGGTTGAGGGCAATACGTGTATGAAGCAAGGCACTACGCATATTGGATTTTTAATGGGAATTTTGGGAAAAATGGGTCTCTGCCCATACGCGTATGACCTTGGGCAATACGCGTATGGAATGGGCGAGGGAGCAGGGCAATACGCGTATGGCTCAGGGCAATACGCGTATGGCCAGGAAGATTGTAAAATGTGGTTTTTCGCGATGACTTTTCTTGTTTAGTCCGTAACTTGTGTTTCGATTATCCGTTTTTAACATTCTTGGTATCGTTGAATAGCTATTGAACTGTACTTTCTTATGATGATGGTTTTAAGATTGTTGCTCGATTTAATTATGTCGGGAATTTGGAATAGTGTCGTTTTGTTGACTTTTGTCGACTTTTGTCGTTATAATTGTGTGTAATTGATGTGTATCATGCAATGTGCTGTTGATATGGATATGGTATGACTTGTGTGCTGTTGTATGGTGTAAATGTATATGTTTAGATGGTGTGATGATGGTTTGTGGCCGTATGGCAAATAAATGCATTATTTTGGGCTTGAATTGCAAAGCATGATTAATGTTGAGCGAGATGATTGCATATATGTGTGCATTTGAATGTCATGAGTCATTGTATGCCAAGCATCATGATATGCATTCCTGAGATGTCGTGTGCCCTAGTGGGTGTGAGCAACGAATCGATTCCAGAGGAAATCTGCTATAAGGTCGTGTGCCCGTGTGGGGTGTGAGCGATGGTTATAGACGATTGTGTTCCCGTGTGGGGTGTGAGCGATCGGGTCGTGTGCCCGTGTGGGGTGTGAGCGACGGGGAACATCGTATGCCCGACGGGGAGTTACATTAAGTAACAAGCGATAATTCCAATAGTTCCTGAGTGAACTAGTGTTGAGATGATGGATGGATGGTACCGCATATGCATTGCATAGAGTCGTTGTGCCGGTCTCTGTGCATTTGCATAAATCATGAATGGATTGATTTTGTGTGGAATTGTGATTGGAATTGATGAGTGGATATATATATATATATATATATATATATATATATATATATATTGGTGTTGGTGATAATTGTATTGTGTATGATTGATATGCTTTGGTGATGGATAAATGAGATATGTATTGTGTTGTGTTGTATTTGGATTATGTTGAACGTTGTGGTGAGAATATGTTGCGTGTGTAATTTTGTGTTATTATATAATTATATGCAATTATATTATGATTGTGTTTCTCACCCTTCTGCTGTTTTATAATGCTCTATGAGGCATTGCATATTAGATTGCTAGAGGTCTTTTTGTGAAGCTTCGGTCTTCATTCTTTTGTCGGTCGGCTCTGATATGTGGCACCGGGTAGTTAGGGAGACCGTTGGTGATTTGTGTGTATATGTATATGTTTCTTTTGAGATTGTACATGTATGATTGTATTTTGCAGACAAACTTTTCATGATATATATATATGAGATTTCAGTACAGATTTTCCGCTTTTATTCTGTATCTGAATTATGGGTAGTAGGAACTAAGTTCCTCTGTTAATTGCTACCTGATTATTGCATATCTTTATGAGGAGGTTTATGTGTATTTTGTTTCAAATTGATGTGACCCCTCGGTCTATGCCGTGAATGTTTTAAATATACTCTGATGAAATTTTGAATATTATTTATCGCTTAATAGCTTGGGTGTATAGATTGGGGGTGTTACATTAAGTGGTATCAGAGCCAGTCCGTGTCAGTTTGTGTCAGTCCTTGTCGGTCTTGGTGTTGGTTGAGCTGTTTGTTTAACCATAGTTGCTGTTATTGGAAATGAACAACATATGGCTGGTAGGAATGACGCTGCTTTGGCTGCTGCTATGCAAGCTATGGCTCGGGCTGTGCAGGGTGCACCTAATGCTGTTGGTAATGATGAGTTCAGGAAGAACAAACCACCTGTCTTCAAAGGAAGATATGATCCTGATGGTGCTCAGATTTGGCTGAAAGAGATTGAAAGAATCTTCTGAGTGATGGATTGTGCTGAGGATCAGAAGGTGAGACTGGGTACTCACATGTTACTGGAAGAAGCTGATGATTGGTGGGTTAGTACACGTCATGTGTTGGAAGCTACAGAGGAAGAGATCACTTGGGCTGTGTTTAACATTGAGTTTCTGAGGAAGTATTTTCCCGAAGATGTAAGAGGAAAGAAGGAAATTGAGTTCTTGGAATTAAAACAAGGTAATATGCCTATTGTTAATTATACTGCTAAGTTTGTGGAGCTTGTGCAGTTTTATCCACATTATGCCGAAGCGACTGCGGAGTTTTCTAAGTGTGTAAAGTTTGAGAACGGATTGCGTCCTGAGATAAAGCAGGCAATCGGTTACCAAAGGATTAGAAGGTTTTCTTATTTGGTAGATTGCTGTAGGATTTTTGAAGAAGATAGCAAAGCTCGTTCTACTCACTATAAGAGTGTGAACGAGAGAAAATGGAAGCAACCGTATCGCAGTGGTCCTTATGTAACACCAGCTGATAAGGGTAAGCAAAGGGGGAATTTTGAGAAAAGGCCAAGTGGGGGAGAAATGTCTAATCCTCTGAGATGTTATAGGTGTGGTGACCTAGGACATCGTCAGTTTGAATGCAGGAAAGATATGAGGAAGTGTACCAATTGCGGAGATTTAGGACATGTAGCGGCTGATTGTAAGAGGCAGAATGTGGTGAAGTGTTTCAATTGTGGTGAACCTGGTCATATTAGTACAAAGTGTCCGAAACCAAAGCAAGCTCCAGCTTGTGGGAAAGTTTTTGCATTGGCAGGAACTCAGACTTCAAGTGCAAATCGTCTGATCAGAGGTACTTGTTTTATTAATAGTACTTCTTTAGTTGCTATTATTGATACTGGAGCGACTCATTCGTTTATTTCGTCTGAGTGCGCGAAGCGTTTGAATCTTGTGTTGTCTTCGATGGGTGGTGAGATGGTTATTGATACTCCAGCAATGGGGTCAGTAACTACTTCTTTGGTTTGTTTAAGTTGTCCTTTGACCATTTATGGTAAAGACTTTGAGATGGATTTGGTGTGTTTACCGTTGGAGGGTTTAGATGTGGTTCTGGGAATGAATTGGTTGCAGTTCAATAGGGTTCATATTGATTGTTATCATAAGTTAGTAAGATTTCCTTCTCTTGAGGAAGACGGAGACTCGAGTTTCTTATCTACCAAAGAGTTGAAGAAACTTTTGGCGGATGACGCTCAGTTGTTTGGGTTGTTTGCATCGTTGACTGTGGATAGTCAAGTTTCACTTGATGTGTTTCCTGTTGTGTGTGAATTTCCGGAAGTGTTTCCTGAGGATATTTCAGACTTGCCGCCAGAGAGAGAGGTGGAGTTTTCTGTAATAGACCTGTTTCTATGGCACCTTATTGAATGTCGGCATCTGAGTTGGTTGAGTTAAAGAAGCAGTTGAATGAAATGTTGGAAAAGAGGTTTGTGAGACCAAGCGTTTCTCCTTGGGGTGCTCCAGTTTTATTGGTGAAAAAGAAAGATGGAAGTATGCGGTTGTGTATTGATTATCGCCAGTTGAATAAGGTGACGATTAAGAATAAGTATCCTCTTCCGAGAATTGATGATTTGATGGACCAGTTGGTAGGTGCTTGTGTGTTTAGTAAGACTGACTTAAGGTCAGGGTATCATCAGATTAGGGTGAAAGAGGAAGATATTCAGAAGACGGCTTTTAGGACACGTTACAGTCATTATGAACATTCTGTGATGCCGTTCGGGGTTTCTAATGTGCCAGGTGTGTTTATGGAGTACATGAATCATATTTTCCACGAGCATTTGGATCGTTTTGTGGTCGTGTTTATTGATGATATCTTAATTTATTCTAAGTCTCGGGAGGAGCACGCGGATCATTTGTGTATTGTTTTGCAGGTTTTGAAAGAAAGAAAGCTTTTTGCCAAATTGTCCAAGTGTGAGTTCTGGTTGTCGGAGGTGAGTTTTCTTGGGCACGTGATTTCAGGTAATGGTATTTCTGTGGATCCATCTAAAGTAGAAGCAGTTCTATAATGGGAGGCTCCGAGATCCGTTACTGAAATTCGAAGCTTTTTGGGTTTGGCTGGATATTATCGAAGGTTCATTGAAGGTTTTTCTAAGCTAGCACTTCCTTTGACCCAGTTGACTTGTAAAGGGCAAGCATTCATTTAGGATATTCGGTGTGAGGAAAGTTTTAATGAGCTGAAGAGAAGATTGACGACAGCTCCGATTTTGATTTTGCCGAATCCTACTGAACCATTTGTGGTGTATTGTGATGCGTCTTTGATTGGTCTAGGTGGGGTGCTAATGCAAGACGGTAAGGTCGTGGCTTATGCTTCAAGGCAGTTGAGAGCGTATGAGAAAAATTACCCTACTCATGATTTGGAATTAGCGGCTGTGGTCTTTGTGTTGAAAATTTGGAGGCATTATCTCTATGGTGCAAGATTCGAAGTCTTTAGTGATCATAAAAGTTTGAAATATTTGTTTGATAAGAAAGAGTTAAATATGAGGCAACGGAGATGGTTGGAATTTTTGAAGGACTACGACTTTGGCTTGAATTACCATCCCGGTAAAGCGAATGTGGTAGCCGATGCGTTGAGTCGGAAATCGTTACATATGTCTGCTTTAATGGTTAAGGAGTGGGAGCTTTTGGAAGCTTTTAGGGACTTGAGTTTGGTGTGTGAGGTGATGTCCGATAGCGTGAGGCTTGGAATGTTAAAGGTTACTAATGATTTTCTGATGACTGTTAGTGAGAAACAGAAGCTGGATGTGAAATTTGTGGATTTGATGTTGGTGAGAGAAAAAGATGCGAATAGTGATTTTAAAGTGGATGTTAATGGTGTTTTGAGATTCCGAGGTAGGATTTGTATTCCGGATGATTCAGATTTGAAAAGAATGATTCTGGAGGAAGGACATCGGAGTAATTTGAGTATACATCCGGGAGCTAATAAAATGTACCAAGATTTGAAGAAGATTTTCTGGTGGTCTGGATTGAAAAGAGATGTGGCTCAGTTTGTTTATGCATGTTTGACTTGTCAGAAATCAAAGGTAGAACATCTGAGGCCTAGTGGTTTGTTGCAACCGTTGGATATTCCTGAGTGGAAATGGGACAACATTTCTATGGATTTTGTGACAGGGTTGCCGAATACTCAGCGAGGGCATAATGCTATTTGGATGGTGGTGGACAGACTGACTAAATTTGCGCACTTCATTCCGATTGACATCAGTTTTTCTTTGGAGAGGCTACCTGAGATTTATATCAGTGTGATTGGGAAATTGCATGGTGTTCTGTTAAGTATTGTTTCGGATCGAGATCCGAGGTTTACCTCGAGATTTTGGGAAAGTTTACAAAAGGCGCTGGGTTCTAAGTTGAGGTTGAGTTCTGCTTATCATCCTCAAATGGATGGTAAGACCGAGAGAACGATTCAGTCGTTGGAGGACTTGTTGAAAGCTTGTGTTCTTGAACAAGGTGGTGCATTGGATAGTTATCTTGCGTTGGTAGAATTCACGTATAAGAACAGTTTCCATTCTAGTATTGGAATGGCACCTTTTGAAGCATTGTATGGACGAAGATGTCGAACACCTTTGTGTTGGCACGAATCTGGTGAGAGTTCGGTGGTTGGACCCGAATTGATTCAACAGACTACAGACAAGGTGAAGCTTATTCGGGAGAAAATGAAGGCTTCTCAGAGTAGGCAAAAGAGTTATCATGATCGTAGAAGGAAGGATCTAGAGTTTCAAGAGGACGATCATGTATTTTTGAGAGTTACACCGGTAACAGGTGTGGGTCGTGCAATGAAGTCGAAGAAACTTACTTCTCGGTTTATTGGTCCTTACCAGATATCCGCGAAAGTGGGTGCGGTGGCTTATAGGGTGGCGTTGCCGCCGAGTCTGTCGAATTTGCATGATGTGTTCCATGTTTCACAGCTTCGGAAGTATGTTCCGGATCCGTCGCATGTGATTCCGATGGACGAGGTTGCGGTAAGGGAGAACCTTACGGTTGAGGCATTACCAGTGAGAATTTTGGATCGCGAGTTAAAGCGGTTAAGGGGCAAGGACATTGCGCTTGTGAAAGTGGCGTGGGGAGGCGTTGCTGAGGGCAATTTAACTTAGGAGTTGGAAAGTCGGATGCGGGAGTCGTATCCAGAGTTGTTCGTCTCAGGTATATTTTCGAGGACGAAAATTTCTAAGTGGAGGAGAGTTGTAACGCCCCAGTTTTGTGAGTTTTTATTTAATCGAGTCATTTTGATTATTTTATTATTATATTATTTTATTTTCGAATTTTATTTGGAAATATGTCATTTTTCAATGTTGTGATATTTTATCGCGTTTTGGGAACGTTTGCGAGATATTTGAGTGTAGGGGTATTTTGGTCTTTTCATTTATTTTTGTTAAGTTACAAACATATGAGAGAAAAATAGAGAGAAAGAAAAAGAGAAGAAGGAAAAGGGGAAGAAAAGAGAAAGAAAGGAGAAAGAGAGAAAAACTTGGAAACTCTAGAAATCGAAACAACCGACTTTCCAAACACGATTAAATCGGGTAAGGGTGCGAAACTTGATTATTATATACTTGTGTATGATTATGTATGTATGTTTTTGGTTGATATTGGATTGAAATTGAATATAGAGTGAAAAACCATAATATGTGGAAATTGTTACAATTCGATTAAATTATGTCGGAAATCATGTTTTCAGGTCCCTTATTATTGATACATGTTAGATACATGTTGTTAGGCATTGTATTGGTAATTTTATGGTGTTTAGGTGAAATTGGATGGGTTTTGGGGTGGGAAAACGTAGAAAAATTCTGCAGAAAATTCTGGTTTTTCCACTGCCTATACGCGTATTGGTCAAGCCAATACGCGTATGGCATTGTAGAAATGTGGGCAATACGCGTATGGAGCTTCATTTTTCTCGGCCATCTGCCCATTTGCGTAATGGTACGCGTAAGGTTGAGGGCAATGCGCGTACGAAGCAAGGCACTACGCGTATTGGATTTTTAATGGGAATTTTGGGAAAAATGGGTCTCTGTCCATACGTGTATGACCTTGGGTAATACGCGTATGGAATGGGCGAGGGAGCAGGGCAATACGCGTATGGCTCAAGGCAATACGCGTATGGCCAGGAAGATTGCAAAATGTGGTTTTTCGCGATGACTTTTCTTGTTTAGTCCGTAGCTTGTGTTCCGATTATCCGTTTTTAACATTCTTGGTATTGTTGAATAGCTATTGAACTGTACTTTCTTATGATGATGGTTTTGAGATTGTTACCCGATTTAATTATGTAGGGAATTTGGAATAGTGTCGTTTTGTCGACTTTTGTCGTTATAATTGTGTGTAATTGATGTGTATCATGCAATGTGCTGTTGATATGGATATGGTATGACTTGTGTGCTGTTGTATGGTGTAAATGTATGTGTTTAGATGGTGTGATGATGGTTTGTGGCCGTATGGCAAATAAATGCATTGTTTTGGGCTTGAATTGCAAAGCATGATTAATGTTGAGCGAGATGATAGCATATATGTGTGCATTTGAATGTCATGAGTCATTGTATGCCAAGCATCATGATATGCATTCCTGAGATGTCGTGTGCCCTAGTGGGTGTGAGCGACGAATCGATTCCAGAGGGAATCCGCTATAAGGTCGTGTGCCCGTGTGGGGTGTGAGCGACGGGGAACATCGTATGCCTGACAGGGAGTTACATTAAGTAACGAGCGATGATTCCAATAGTTCCTGAGTGAACTAGTGTTGAGATGATGGATGGATGGTACCGCATATGCATTGCATAGAGTCGTTGTGTCGGTATCTGTGCATTTGCATAAATCATGAATGGATTGATTTTGTGTGGAATTATGATTGGAATTGATGAGTGGAGATATATATATATATATATTGGTGTTGGTGATAATTGTATTGTGTATGATTGATATGCTTTGGTGATGGATAAATGAGATATGTATTGTGTTATGTTGTATTTGGATTCTGTTGAACGTTGTGGTGAGAATATGTTGCGTGTGTAATTTTGTGTTATTATATAATTATATGCAATTATATTATGATTGTGTTTCTCACCCTTCTGCTGTTTTATAATGCTCTATGAGGCATTGCAGATTAGATTGCTAGAGGTCTTTTTGTGAAGCTTAGGTCTTCATTCTTTTGTCGGTCGGCTCTTATATGTGGCACCGGGTAGTTAGGGAGACCGTTGGTGATTTGTGTGTATATGTATATGTTTCTTTCGAGATTGTACATATATGATTGTATTTGGCAGACAAACTTTTCATGATATATATATATATATATATATATATATATATATATATATATATATATATATATATATATATATGAGATTTTAGTACAGATTTTTTGCATTTATTCTGTATCTGAATTGTGGGTAGTAGGAACTAAGTTCCTCTGTTAATTGCTACCTGATTGCTGCATATCTTTATGAGCAGGTTTATTTGTATTTTGTTTCAAATTGATGTGACCCCTCGGTCTATGCCGTGAATGTTTTAAATATACTCTGATGAAATTTTGAATTTTATTTATCGCTTAATAGCTTGGGTGTATAGATTGGGGGTGTTACAGAAGCTACTGTAAATCCAGAAATCCAAGTAGAAAATGGAGTGGTATGGAGGTTTAGCTCAAGAGAATAACAATTTTGATGTGAAGATTGTTACACTCTAATGGTGGAAATTTAGCTTTTGTGTGTGGTTTGGGAAGAAGATGAAGATGAATGCGAAGAAGTTGCAGAAATTTCAGAGAGAATTGAGAGAAATGAGAGAGTGGTCAAGTGAAAATAGTGAGAATGGTTGAACCCCTTTTTACAAATGTGAAGGTTTCTTTATATAGAGTGGAGGTTTGGAGTGGGCTAGGTTTGGGGCTTGCTTTGGAGCTAGCTTTGGAGTTAGTTACATCTAACTCACTGAGTCAGAAGTTAACTCAGTTAGTTATTTGCTAACTCGGTGGAGCAATCCCAATGCAAGTCCAAAATCCAATGTTTCTCATACTTGGAAATGAAGTTACATGGTGGTCTTGATTGAAAGTGATGTATTGTAGCAAATGCAAGTGGATTTTTGAAGTGTCTAGAATATTCCACATGATGCTAGAACCAAGTAGACCCCAAAGAAATAGAGGAAAAGTTGCTGTCATGAAAATGCAGCAAAATCTGCCAAAATACAAGGGTTAATCGATTAACCATTTTGGCCTAGAAAATGGTTAATCGATTAACATAACCAAAACTTGCCTGATTTGCTTGAAAAAAGGTGTTATGGCCATGGTTTCGATTTTCGACCTTTTGCTTTGATAAATAGGCATAAAAACCCTTATATTTTGCTTGTATTGATTATGTGATGACCTTGTGAGGATGCGATTAATAGGGTTTGAAAACCCCGAAAATTTCTGAATATTCCTACAACAAAACCACAAAGAAAAATGTTAATGCATATGCCAGCTATGCGAATGCACATGCTTATGCAAAAGGCAAAAGGGGAGGTCAAATTTCGGGTTACGACAGCTTCCTGTAGCGAGCGATTTTGGACGCGGTTCTTAAGCGCTGGTCGCTCTCTGCGGTTTGAGCTTTAAAACTACAGGTCGATTCAGTTTTTATCCTATTGTGAGCTGAATAAGGAAGGGAAATAGATGTCTCCAATTAACCCTGCTTGCATACTGAGTTTAAACAGCGGTCTGTTAGGTTACGGATGCTATCAATGTGGGGGGGCCTTTGTACTGGTTATTCGTATTTCGCCAATACAGGTTTCTTTCTTTCTAGGGCTTAATGTTTCTGGCGGGGAACAAGGGTTAGGATGTTAGGACTGGTGCTCTTGAATTACTGCTTTTTGATTGATGGAGATATGGGATTTGGGTTTTTTGTTGATTGCGCTCGCTAAGATCTTTTCTTTCGATCTTATGCCTACGTATTCCCGTTTACCGAAACAGGGAAATCAGAGCGTTCGTAGTTCCTCCTATTTTATGGGAGGAAATTGGTTTTTGGTGTCTTGTTCAAAGCCCAAGACATGAAGCGAAAGGTGGTTTGTATCTTGTTTAAAGCCCAAGATGTGAAGCTGAAAGGTGATTTGTATCTTGTTCAAAGCCCAAGATGTGAAGCTGAAAGACCTCGACTTTAGAGAGAATTTGTTATCTCTAAAGAGGGGAGAAGGAGAATTACTTTAACTGGGATACGTGGATCCGAGCAATGCCATAATTTCCGAAGAAAGGGTTTTAACCTGAAGGAGAAGACTTTAACTCAGTGTAGAGCAATGCCATCTTTCCTTAGGAATTTCTCATGCTAAAAGAGGGACAGTGGCATGGATGTAGATGATCCAGAGGCTTGCCGCTTACAGCGATTAGATGAAGGGAAAGGAGTTGTTGATGTTTGTATACTGTGAACAAGGCACAGCTTTGATGCTAAAAGGTCGATTGGATCAACCAGTGGTTTTCTTATACAAAGCCTAAGAGGAGGCTAATTTCCGCTAGGAAAATCATTATACAAAGCCTAAGAGGAGGCTATTATGTGTCTCGTACAAAGCCCGAGAGAGAGGCTAAAAGTTTTTGACCCAGTGGGGCATATCGTTATACAATGCCTAAGAGGAGGCTAGCAAAGAGTTGACTCAGTTAGAGAATCTTTTATACTCAGTAAGAGAGTGTTTTTGTATCTCGTACAAAGCCCGAGAGAGAGGCGAAAAGGTTGTTTTAACTCCACTGGGGAGAATTTTGGTATCTCGTACGAAGCCCGAGATGGAGGTTATTGTAACTGTTTCAGTTGAGTGACAGATCCAATATACTGATTTAAAAGAGAAAATTAGTTCTTATATGAGCAACACTGTACTCAAGGATTTGATTTGAGGATCAGGGATATTTCCTTCTCTTTGAGGAAACGGGAAATCCAAAGGGTGTTAAGACTGTCCGAGTCTGCGGGTTTTCTCCCTATTTAACGAAGGGTGCTTGAGAATGTCTTTGAGACTCAAGGAAGTTAGACTGTCCGTGTCTAGAGTTTTATCTTATGTACTATGCTTCGAGAAACAGTAGTAGACTCTATGAAAGGACTGTTCTATGAGGATGACTAGGTTCTGTTCCTATACCTCTAGGAGGTCGTCGGGACAATTTGTACGAAGCCCAAGAGGAGGCTGGAATCTTTTAAGAAGCCGACGGGTCCTTGTACGAAGCCCAAGAGGAGGCTATCATTCCCGAAGGAAGAGATCATTATACGAAGCCTAAGAGGAGGATGTGAATACTCCTAAGAAGCCGTAGGGTCCTTGAATAATGCCCAAGAGGAGGCCGATGCTTTTAAGAAGCCCGTGGGTCTATCATCTCCTTTCCATTAGGAGAGATAACTCTTTTAAAGATGAAAACCACTGGTAAACGTGCGAGGTTTACTATCCAGCGATTTTTAGCTTTTAAAGAGGGTTCCTTAGTTAAGGTCCAAGATTATGACCGTAGTGGGTACCCAAACCCCGAGACATTCAAGGCAAGCTATCCACAAGGAATAGATCAAGTCAGGAAAGTTCGAGAATTGGGAAGAAACTCAAAGATGACATTCACGGAGAATACATTCATCTTGGGAAGTAGAGCTTCTTGACGATTCCTAAGGAGGACAGCCGAAGAGAAGACTGTATCTGGTGCTCCTATTAGGGATCTAGGCGTCTATTTCTACGAATAAGTGAAACGACGTCACCTAGTTCTAGACGTAGTTGCCGGGGAAACTCGAAATATCTATACTATTATTACACAGTAGATATGAGTTTATGAAAGGAGACTTACAGTGAGCAGCCCCACAATACAGTTTATAATATGAAAGCAGTAAATGAAAGCGATAACCACTTACTCGGTTGTAGTGCTTCCATGCTGTTTGGTTAGTTGTTCAACAAAGAAAGATTAAAAACAACAGTATATTCAAAATCAAAGGAGAAAGTGCTTTGAAAAAGAAAGATCTGGGGGCTTACAGCTCAAGGAGAGGCCCAGGGTTTTATCAGTGAGCGCACTGTTTGAATTTGTACAGAGGGACTTATACAAGTGACTGGGGCCCAAAAAGGTTTTCTGTACAAAGAGATGGGTCTTACACTCTCTCAAGAGGCCCAAAAAGGTTTTAAAGAAAAGAGTGGGGCTTATAACACGAGGGTAGGCCCAAAAAGGTTTTCGTTTAAAAATGGCGATCGCGCCGAGGTTTTATTTTAACGCAAAGGGACTTATACAATAAGTGAGGCCCAAAATGTTTTTGGTTAAAAGGGGGATTGGGTCTTACACTCTAATAGAGGCCCAAAGTGTTTTGAATGGGTCTTATAGCTCAAGGAGAGGCCTAGATGATTTTTATTTTTAAATGGGCGACGATCGCGCCGTTTACTTGTACAGAGGGACTTATACAATGAGTGAGGCCCAAAAAGGTTTTGTACAAGGGGGGATGGGTCTTACACTCTCTCAAGAGGCCCAAAAAGTTTTGAAGAAAAATAAATGGGTCTTACTACTCGAGGGTAGGCCCAGATGATTTTTGAAAAGGCGACGATCGCGCCGTTTGTTTTTTGACGGTATCGGGACTTATACAATAAGTGAGGCCCAAAGATGATTTGGTCAAAAAAAGGATTGGGTCTTACACTCTAATAGAGGCCCAAAGTGTTTTGAAAATGATTTAAGAGGGTTGAATTAATCCAAAACCCTAATTTATTTCCAAAAATGTATTTAATTGAATAAAAATTCAATTAAATTGATCAAAAATTGTTTAACACATGGAAAACAAATTGTGATCTTGGATTAATGCTTCAAAAATTAAGTATTGACCTACAAAATAATTAGAAAGCATTAAAAGTTGCAAAATCAATGTAGAAAAAATATTTAAAATGCCAAAAACAATCAAAATATTAATTCTTTACAAAAATATCAATTATATGAAATAAATAATATTTTTGGGATTTTTTGATAAAATAAAATATTTTAACATTTTTGTGAATTATTAAAAAAAGAATCAACTCAAAATCATTAAAACTCAGAGAGAAATTAATTTTTGAATCAATTAAACAAAATCACAAAATTCAAATATTTGAATTTGAAAAAAAGGCGCCAAGAACAAGCTGAAGAACACGCGCGTGTTCTTGGTTTCTCAGATTTGCGTTTTCTATCCAATCTCCATGAATACGTAATCATATCATGCAATCCACATATCATTATGCTCGTCTCAACCTCACGATCATGTCTATGTACTTTAATTTCATTTAAATTAAACATACAACAAGAAATCACGAAGAAACCTCAAGAACCCTAATTTCTGCATGAAGGCTAGGATTTTTGATACACGATTCAAACAATGCAATTAATTGAGGGAAAACATTCCATGCATGATTATGAACATATGGCCAAATTATTGTGCGAGGAAATATGCATAGATTGAGAGATGACCAAGTATGTGCTTACCTCCAAGTCGTGACAGCAAGAGCAGATGTGATTTTGAGTTGGAGGTGTTACAGACAAGTTGTGATGATCTGGACAGCTTCCCTACACCATATGGAGTGTGTATGAACACTTGGATTGAATTGAAATGGACTGGATCAGTTTATGGCATCTCAGCTGCAACTTCACTTCAAACTTGTGTGGATGGCAAGTGATTTTGAGATTTTGATGTTCCAGATGTTATGTGAGTGTTTGATCAGCTCATATGTGATGTATGTGAGGTGTGTGAGTGATTGGTTTGTGCAGAATTGCTCTCAAACTCAAAACCCGATAGCTACCTTGCTAAGAAAGGCATTTTTGCCAAGAGAAAGAGATTTTGAGGAAAGCATCTGTTAGATGGCTTTGGTGTACTTAAACTGACCACAATTGAGCTTTATTTATAGTAGAGCAAGTTTGTTTTGCAAGGAATAGTGCATGGCAGCTGGTAAGTAGGTTTCCTCAATGTTGGCCAATGGAAATGAAAGTCTCCTCTAGCCATTGACTAGAGGTTAGGGCACAGAGCTTTGGTTCCCTTGGTCTTGGATAAGTCTTGACTGATTTCAGATGAGAATGGCTCAGTCCATGCCACCTTGATGGTTCCATTGAATGCCTCATTCCAAATTTGAAGTCTTGTCCCTATTTTGGCCATTCTAGGTTCAACATGCTATTTCTTGTTCCATGGACTTTGGAGGCTTGGCTCAGTGATTGTCCCCTTTAGATTCAATCCTCTGAGGTGTCCAAGTGGATAGGAGCAATTGAATTTGGCTGATTTTGGCAAATCGACCAAAGTTGCAAATTCTGCCTTGCCTTGACAGATTTCAGCAAGGCAACTTGGTAATGTTGTATCTCATGGTGTAGGTTGAATTTGGCAATGTTCTTGGCCATTTTGGAAAGCTCTTACATGATACAACAACTGTTTGAACAAGTTTGATTTTGATCCCTTTTGATTCCAAGTGAAAAATCCCCCTACATTTGGCAAAAAGTGAGGCAGAATCTGACTTAGTGAAAATTTCACAAAGTGTTGGAAAAAGTGACATTTTCACTTTTCAGCTACTTTGATCACTCCATAACTCAAAATCCTTAATGAATTGGAATGACTTGTAGTTGAAGTTTTTGTAGGTGATAATGAGGGCTACAAATCCATCTTTGGATGAGAAAAAATGGCCTTGTGGTTTAGGAGTTATGGTCCTCCAAAGTTGGTACCTTTGCCACTTTATTTTTAACTTAGAAAAATTTCTAAGTTTTATGGTTACCCCTTTTACAAGTTATCTCACTTTTCTTGATTTTTCTTGATGAATGATGATTCAAATCATACATTAACATCATTTTAGGGTTAAAAATCCATTTTGGTGAAAAATCTCAAAAAGTCAAAGTTGACTTTTGTGCACAGTTGACTTTTGATCAGATGAATTCCAAACTGTGCAATTCTTCAGGAAATCATGTCCTTGACCTAAATCAAACTTGATGGACATGTTCCATGGGTGTCATAGGGTATATTCAATCATGTATTAGGGTTTGGGAGCATGTCCAGGTCAAAAGTCAAAGTTACAGTTGACTTTTCCCTTAAAACCCTAATTGTGGTGCAGATGAAATTGAGATTTGTTGCTCAAACTTCTTGGATTAATCCATTGTCCCAAATGGATCAATATGGTATATTAGAGACCCTCGAATCATCTCTTGAGGTCTTGGCTCATGGTTTGTCCCAAAAGTCAACTTAGGGGTGAATTAGGTCAAGAAACCCTAATTCCTGATTTTTTATGAATGTATCCCCTGAGGCAAAATTGACTTGATGCATGGGTTCATGAGGTTCCATGAAGTATATTAGGTTATGTTTTGGATCATTGCCTTGTTCCCAGATGAAAATTTCCATCTGGAGGCCCTGGTCGACTAAAACCCTAATTTGGTGACACTGTCGATCTTGAGACTTGATCCACCTAGAAGGGAGCAGCCTTGTGCTTAATCCTTGAAGTGGGAGTCCTTTTTGATCCATTGTGGATATTTAAGAGATTAGACAAGTTGAAGATCATGTCATTTCTTGATTGATCCTTTGTCTAAGCACTCAGAGAGGGCTTGAAACCCTAATTTTGATTGCAGTGGATGCTCACCCATCTTTGGGGAGACTAATGAAGCATAAAGGTACATCCATATTGTGATGATGATTTTCACAATGATGGGAAATCTAAGTGGTCAAAATTTGGGGTATTACACCGTCTCCGACGGAAAGTACGGTGGGAACGCAGACAACGGATGTGGGCTCCGGTACTGTGTCAGCGGTGTCAACCACTCCTAGCGGACCAATCACAACACCGCGTCAAAACGACCCAAAATCAACAATGGCAGGGACTACGGGGCAGTATATGCCTAGTATCACCATGCCTATACCTAGATCGTATGGGATGCCAACGGATTTCATGTCGAGTTTGCACTCTAGCGGCCACTTATTTGGGGAGAGTTTGTCCCCAGCGTTCTCAACTTATCAGGGGGCAGGACACATGTCGAACCAGATGGTTCGACCCCCAGGTTTTAACCTTTTCTCCCAATCCATACCGACCTTCACCTCTAGTTCCGTCGCGGTCATGAGGCAACTGATGGATGAGAGTAATCATGAAATGGTCCACATATTGACTCAACAAATGGGTACAATATTAAGACCACTGATACAAGAGTCAACACAGAGTTACCAATAACTGGCGACTCAAATGACACGAATCAGTGACTTCTTAGGCGCTCCTAGAGCTCAGGGTCGACAGACCCCACCACCGCCTCGACCGGAGACGCCCCGTCGTCAGAACGAAGTCTTCGACGAAATGATAGAACAACCCCTTGAGTTCGAAGAGATTCCTAGGAGAGTTCAAAGGCCTCCTGTGATTGTCCATAGGGACCAAGATCCAAATTTTGTGGTCCAACAGGTTTGACAAGACGCCTTGGCTGGAGAGCATAACTTGAAGGCCGTAGTCGAACTTATCATGGTCCGTAATGGGGCGAACCCAGGCCTTCGACGGCCAACGTATACATCCCCATTACCTGATTTCGTATTACAAACCGAATTACCCAGGGGATGGAAAGTGCCAAAATTCACCAAGTTCGCTGGGGAGACGGAAGAGTCCACCATCGAACACGTCGCTAGGTATCAAACCAAAGCAGACAACATAGCAAACAATGAGGACTTGAAAATGAAATATTTCCCAAGTTCCCTCACCAAAAATGCATTCACGTGGTTTACCACGTTGCCCCCTCAGTCCATCCATACGTGGGCACAATTGGAGAGACTATTTCACGAACAATTTTATATGGGACAGTCGAAGATAAGTCTGAAGGAGTTGGCAAGCGTCAAACGCAAGGCCACAGAGTCCGTAGACCAGTACTTGAATAGGTTTAGACTTTTGAAATCACGGTGCTTTACTCAAGTCTCTGTACACGAATTAGTCGAAATGGTTGTCGGTGGCCTGGACTATTCAATCAGGAATAAGTTGGACACGCAATATCTTAGAGATATGGCGCAACTGGATGACCGGGTTCACCAGGTCGAACGATTGAAAGCTGAGAAAGCCCAGTCTAACAGATATCCTAAAAAAGAAAAAGTATCTTATGTGGCTGCTGACGAATACTCGTCCGATGAGGAAGAAATCGTCGACGAAAGTGAGATCCATGTGGCTGAATTTAAGCCAGGTCCTCCCTATACATGCAAGCTGTTAAAACCGTCGAACGGGAAAAATCCCGCCGAAATTAACAAGACGGATAAATACGTCGCTAAAACTTATACTTTTGATGTTTCCAAATGTGATGAAATATTTGATTTACTGGTTAAAGATGGTCAAATAATTATTCCGTCTAGTTTAAAAGATCCCCCTATAGAACAAAATAAAAAGAGGGGATTTTGTAAGTTTCATAATTTCCTTGGTCATAAAACGGCTCAATGTGTTCTTTTCAGGGATTTGGTGCAGAAGGCTTTGAAGGAGGGTCGACTCCAATTTGGCAAGAAGCCAAAGATGCAGGTTGACACCGACCCACTGAAGGTTGAAGAGGCTTTGTACTCAGAAGTGTACGAATTTATTATGGTCGAAGCTACTGAGGGCCTCGACAAGCCACCAATGGCTGAGGTGGTGGAATGCATGATGGTCGAAACTACTGAAGGTTCCGACAAGAAAGCAGATGAAAAAACTTGAAGCAGTGTACCCCCAGGCTGGCGAAAGTTTGGAAAATTTTCAGGAAAAGTGCAGGATAAGTGGGTCGAAAGCCGCATTATGCCCCAGATGCAACGCTGTGTTTGATGAGAAAGCTGCTGAGAGGTACGAGGCAAGCAAGAGAGAAGTGCTGCCAGAGAGCAAGCCACTTGTCCTAAGGTTTGTGTTCAACGGGAGCGGGGTCCCTCGTCGAAACGAGGAGTACAGAAAGTTGTTCCAAGGGGCAAGGCCTAAAACTTTCGTGCCCCCATCAGACTCCCCACAGGAAAGATGGATGGCACCAGTGAACCAAAAAGGGAGTAAAAGACCAAAGTGGAAGGCTTTTGATTTGGAAAAGGAGGCGAATGTCACCGACAAGGTGGTCGAACCAGCAGGATATAGGGCGTCCCCTAACTACAAAGGAAAAACCCTATGACTACAACCCAGTGGAGGCGCTATCAGCGCAGTAAGAAGGCTGAAAGGGAGGCTGCGACTTCAAAAATAAAGCCTGTCGTAACGTCTGGACAGAAGCGCCAATACCCAAGAGGAAGATGGGTAGAAAAGAACAAAGTGGCGACAAACCAGACCATGGCAGTAACTGTGAACACATCAGGAGAGAAGGAAGTGGTGTCGACCCAGAGTTCAAAGTGTACTTCGCTGATGGAAAGCAAGAAAGAGCCAGAGTATACTCCTCAGTCGGATGAAGAGGAGCCAGAATACTCCCCTCAGTTAGATGAAGAGTATGATCCATCACCTGAAGGAGATTTTGACGAAGACATGTACGACGACACTAATGATGACACCTATGGCGAAGATTTCGTGGTAAATTGTGGTATCGTGTAGGTTCTACCAGCTGAGTACGACGTGGTGTCTGAAATCTCGGAGACTAAAGAAGACTTCATCTCTGGTGAAAATGCGGACGACAAGCCACTATGTTATTATGTGATGAACAGTGGCGTGGTTGAAGAACAAACGACTATGTTTGAATGTCCTAGCCCTGGGATGATGTATCATTTAAAGCCGTTATTCATAAAGGCGAAGGTTGATGGGGTGTCGGTCAACAAGGTGTTTGTGGATGGTGGAGTGACTGTGAACCTAATGCCGCACAATCTGTTTAAGAAAATTGGGAAAATGGAGGCTGACCTCCGACAGCACAACATGGTTTTGTCCAACTATGAAGGCAAGACCAGTAACATCCTGGGGATTGTCCAAGTAGACTTGGCAGTGGGTACAACCAACAGGCTGACACTCTTCATGGTCATCAAATAAAAAGCAAATTTCAATCTGTTGTTGGGACGGGAGTGGATCCATGGAATTGGGGCAGTACCGTCAACAATGCACTATAGATTGATCATTTGGAGGAAGGATGGCATCGTCGAAAATATTGAAGCAGACCAAAGCTATTACAAAGTCGACGAAGCCAAGGATACTAAGAAGTCTTTTGACTAGCACTTAGTAAATGTGGCCCCTTGTGATGACGGATCAGGGTCTTACACCTCTGTCGACACGGGTCGCGTCCTGAACTTAGACCCCGACTATGGGTTCATCTGGGACGCTGCCGACGAAGGCATGGAGCCAATGGAAATGCCACCAACGGGGTGGTCCACTACTGGTGAAAATGACTGCTGAGTCAGAAAGCATGACTCGGATTTCGGCCTATCTGGCTGAAAACAGAAAGATGTCGGCACTTGAAAAAGACGAAACTCTCCAAATAACTAAGGGAGCTGACCGTGACAAAAAAGCCAATGGCCAGCAAGGCCAAAGGGAAGCTGTAGAAAATCAGAGGCTTGATGGTATTTATGATGATGAGCCTTTGGGGTTCGAAAAAGGCCCAGATCATGAGCTGCAAAGAATGCAGGCCCAGGACCCGCTTGAGGAAATCGACTTGGGGGATGGGACAACCAAAAGGTCAACATACGTGAGTGCCAAGGTAGGACCAGAAATAAAGGCCAAGTTGGTTAAAGTGTTGAAAGAATACAAGGGTTGTTTTTCCTGGGATTATGGCGAAATGCCTGGTTTGAGTCGGAGTGTAGTTGAGCATCGGCTCCCAATCCAGCCAGGCAAGATGCCAGTAAAACAACACCCTCGACGCTTCGCCCCGGAAGTCATGTCGAAGATTAAGCAGGAAATTGAAAGACTGCTCAAAAGTCGGTTCATCAGAACTGCAAGGTATGTCGAGTGGATAGCCAACATAGTACCTGTTATTAAGAAAAATGGGACCCTTCGAGTTTGCATCGACTTTAGGGATTTGAACAATGCTACCCCTAAAGACGAATATTCGATGCCCGTGGCCGAGATGTTAGTTGACTCAGCCGCGGGCTTCGAGTACTTGAGCATGCTCGATGGTTATTCCGGTTATAATCAAATTCTCATAGCCGAAGAGGATGTCCCCAAAACCGCATTTGGATGTCCTGGAGCTCTGGGGAATATGAGTGGGTTGTGATGCCTTTTGTGTTGAAAAACGCTGGGGCAATCTACCAAAGGGCTATGAATGCTATATTCCATGATTTTATTGAAAATTTTATGCAGGTATACATCGATGACATTGTCATAAAATCGTCATTAGAAGATGGTCATCTCGACCACCTTCGACGCTCATTTGAGCGAATGAGGAAATATGGATTAAAAATGAATCCACTAAAATGAGCCTTTGGTGTTCATGTAGGCGACTTCTTGGGATTCGTAGTCCACAAGCGAGGCATCGAGATCAACCAGAACAAAACAAAGGCGATTTTAGATCTCAAGCCTCCAACGACAAAGAAACAGCTCCAGTCTTTGTTGGGGAAGATAAATTTCTTGAGGAGGTTCATCTCAAACCTAAGTGGCAATACGAAAGTGTTTTCACCACTGCTCAAGACCAAGAAGTAGAGTGAGTTCCGCTGGGGGCAAGAGCAACAAGAGGCTTTCGACGCAATTAAGGAATACCTTACGAAGCCTCAAATCATATTACCACCTAGCATAAATAAAAGCATGAAATTGTACATTGCAGCGTCAGATACGACCATAGGCAATATGTTAGCACAAGAGGATGATGGTGGCGTCGAAAGACCCATCTATTACCCTAGTAAGATATTGATAGATGCTGAGACTATGTACACTATGATTGAAAAGCTATGCCTATGTTTGTACTTCTCATGTATGAAATTAAAGCAATATATTAAACCAATTAATGTTTAAGTTTCGTTGCATTTTGATGTTATTAAGCATATGTTGTCCAAACCTATTTTGCATAGTCGAATTGGGAAATGGGCACTAGCGTTAACTGAGTTCTCCCTGACATATGTCCCTTTGAAGGCGATGAAGGGTCAAATAGTGGCAGACTTTATTGTCGACCACGCTGTAGTTGAAACGTCGATACTTAGCATCGACGTCGCCCCGTGGAAATTATACTTTGACGGGTCGAGCCATAAAAACGGGGCAGGTGTTGGAATCTTGATAATATCTCCACATGGCATCCCAACGACCTTTAAATGCAAAGTTGATGGAAAATGCTCAAATAATGAGGCAGAGTACGAAGCTTTAATCACGGGTCTTAAGATACTCAAAGATTTGGGAGCCAAAGAGGTCGAGATAAAAGGAGACTCAGAGTTGGTGATTAAGCAAATCACAAGGGAATACAAGTGCGTAAAGGAGCATCTTTTAAGTTACTTCTCGTTGGCGAAGCGTTTGTTGGAACATTTCAAAATTGTCGACATCTCGCATGTGCCAAGGATAGAAAATCATAAAGCCAATGAACTAGCACAAATTGCCTCCGGTTATAAAGTGTCGGAAGGTAAGTTGAAAGGCTTCATCGAAACTAGGAAGAAGATGGTGTCGAACGTACACGCACCATCAAGTTGGTCGATATCCAAAGTCTCGATGAGTTTGGTCGAAGGTTTAGAAAGTTGTGAGGTTTTCGTTAACGATATGGCACCAACAGATTGGCAAAGATCAATTATGGAGTATCTGAAGAACCCATTGGGCAACACCGATAGAAAGACTAAGTACAGGGCAATGAGTTACGTCCTAGTAGGCAATGAGTTCTTGAAGAAAACTCCAGAGGGGGTATTGCTCAAGTGTTTGGGGGATACTGATGCATATTTGGCAATTTCTAAGGTTCATAGTGGGGCTTGTGGTGCTCACCAGGTTGGCCAAAAAATGAAATGCCTTTTGTTTTAACAAGGTCTCTACTGGCCCAGTATGCTCAAGGATTGCATAGAGTTCGCGAAAGGATGCCAGGATTTCCAGAAGCACGCAAACATCCAGCATATCCCAGCTAGCGAATTACATGTGATTGTTAAACCATGGACGTTTTGATGATGGGCTTTGGAAGTTATAGGAGAGATTCGGCCAGCTTCGTCGAAGCAACAAAGATTCATCCTCGTAGGAATAGACTATTTCAAGAAATGGATAGAGGTTGTGCCTTTGGTAAAAGTGGATCAAGAGGCCGTGATAGACTTCATCCAAAATCATATCTTGTACAAATTTGGGATACCTGAGACAATCACGACAGATCAAGTTCTGTGTTTGTGGGGCAGAAGATGTAGGAGTTCGCGGCGGAAACAGGTTTCAAGTTGGTTACTTCGATGCCATACTACGCCCAGGTGAATGGTCAGGTCGGAGCAGCTAACAAGATAATAATTGGGTTAATCAAGAAGCACGTTGCAAAAAAGCCAAAGAACTGGCATAAGACGTTGAGTCAAGTGTTATGGGCTTGTCGGACATCACCCAAAGAGTCAACCAACTCTACTCCATTCTGTGTAACCTTCGGGCATGATGTCGTGCTACCAGCAGAAGTGTGCTTGCAGTCTGTTAGAGTGCAACGAGATTCCGTCGGAGCAATATTGGGAAATGATGTTAGACGAACTCGTGGACTTAGACGAGGAAATAATGGTGGCTGTAAATGTGTTATTGCGCCAGAAGGCCCGAGTCGCCAGGGCATACAATAAGAAAGTCAAGGGGAAAACCTTTGCTGCAAACGACTATGTTTGGAAAGCGGTGTTGCCCATGGATCGACGAGATCGAACGATGGGAAAGTGGTCGCCCAACTGGGAGGGACCATTTTAGGTGACACGAGTGTTTTGTAACAACGCATACGAAGTACGGGAGTTGGGAGTAGATCAACGAATCTTAAGAGTAAATGGGAAATATTTGAAAAAATATAGACCTGTGTTACAAGAGGTTCGCATCAAAATATAGTTTTCATTAGTTCAAAGCCAAACTAGGCTGAGGGGCCAAAAGTGGCTTACAAAATATGGTTCGTTACATTGCATCGACATACAAACTAAGGAAACTCAGGAAATCTAGCCTTAAAATCATCAAAGAGGATCTTCTCATGAACTATCTTGCTCTCAAGAAGAGCCTTCCGTCGCTGCATGCGGCTAATAGCATCTTTGATCTTCATAGCCGCTTCGACGTGAACAAGTCCTTGAGCCACTTCGTGGTTGATGGTCTCCTGAGAAGGCAGAGGTTTAGCTGAGTCTAGAGAAGCTTTTTGATGTTCGACCTCAGCAATCTTTTTTGTCAGCTCCGTTATCTGGGCTTAATATTCAGATATCTATTGGTTGAAAGCCTGGCGCTTGTTAGAGTGCTCTTGTTTTTTGGTTTCATAGTCCCCAAGTTTTTGTTCACAAACTGAGCTAAGGTGCCACTCACGTTTCATGTCGTCGTGGCGGAACCGAATTTGGGCGTCGACCTGATGATGCATAGCAAGGTCTTTGGCCAGTTGAGTGAAGAAGGCTTCGAACTCGATCAGGTATGTGGCCATGGGGGCGAGGAGCCGGAATTTAGAAAGTTCATTTAGAAGGTTGAATACGTCATTGGCTATGTCGGATTCCTCGGCGACAGCCGCCAAAAACTGTTCTTAAAAAAGATAAGACAGCAACTGTTGAAGTTTGAGATTGAAGGAAGCGTCCACTTCTGGAGTTGGGATTGCGGTCGAACTGGTGGGGTGAATTTCTTCGGCTTCCTGGCGAAGCTTGTGTAGCGCTTTCAGAGTCGTTACTGAATCTGTTGCCTTGGCTGCTAAAAGGGCCTCCAGAGTAAGAGATTCCTCGACAGCAGGTGAAGCCTTCTCTGGTTGGTGTTCAGAGATGTGGAGTTTCTCTCTGACGTCAGCAGTAACGGCGGGCGAAGGATGGATGGTCGCCCCCGGAGATACATCATTATGCTCGAAGTTGTCATTTGAAGCCGGAGGCGTCTCTGCCAAGTTTTCCTCGGGCATGAGTGGGTGGAATTCATCAATCTTCTGAGGACTTGGCGTAATGGTGACACCAGCAGAAGGGGCGTCTGCGGCCGATTCAGTATCACCATCACCAGCAGTGGTCGAAGTGACCATATTTTCCTGTAAAAAGAAAAATGCTAGTAAGCTTCGTAACCCCAAGGTCATCTAGGACACAAATGAAGTTGGAAATACCTGTACAGGATGAGTTGTTGTCTTGGGAAGGGCGACAGAAGGAATTGGTTCGAAAACATCTTCAAGATTTCTTGAAACGACTGGGGCTACTGTCGAGACGCTGGGCTTTGAAGGTGTCCTCCGCGTTAAAGCTTTTTTCTTCCTCACCAAAGGGGTGGATGGAGGAGACACTGGAGCTGTTGCGGTGAAGACTCGAGAGTGAGTGCTCTCATTTGATTCAGTCCTTTCTGGAGAAGGTATCTTCTCAGAAGCCTGCGCAGAAATAATGTCAGAACAAAGGAAAGACAAGGATGCAGGATAATAAAATAAAATATACCTGTGAAGGGTTGGTCCTGGGTTTTTTGGCAGGTCTAGTGGAAGTCGACGCAGCAGCTGTCTCTCATTTGCGCCCCTGAAAACAAAGCTGAAACTATTTAGTCCAGATCTATGGGTAAACGAGATCAAAAGTCCAAGGTCTACCTTTGTCGAAGGATCCTCGGCAGGGTCGACATCTATGACAAGTGTCATAGCCGATGGTTTAGGGATGCCACCAGCCATGGAGGCAAAAGCGTCGACCACGTTCGCTAAGAAGAGATTTGGAGTGAAGGATTGAGTTTGATACTCCAGCCACCAAGCATCAAATTCTTGAGTGGTGAAAAAGGAAGGCTGGAAGGAAAAAACCGGCAGCTCCAGGTGTTGAGAGGCTCTGACGAACCTCATGCAAACCCTTTGACCTACTTGAGTCAGGCGTCGACCAGACCATACTATATCCTCAGGATGCCTCACTAAGGGCTTTGGCAACATCTGGCTCAGGCCAAATTGTCGGGCCACCAAGTTTGGACAGTAGTTCATGAAATCATAGCCATTATTTCCCGTTTCGATACGAAAAGAGATCATGGTGGAAGTAAGAAACGCCCGCCATATAGCATTCGATTGTGCAGCGGCTTTTGGTGAGACTCCAGGAAACGGGTTTCTGAACTAGTCAGGACCAAACTTACGCTCCACAAATAGAGCCATGTCAGGGACGAAAGAGGTGGTTTCCACGAACATACTGAGATACCTCGTAAAGAGGGCCTGTCTTGGAGCTTCTTGGGTGGTCATCAAGGCAAGTCGCATTCCCTCGACAGAATGTTCTCTGTTTAGACGCTTAATCTGCAGAGGTTGGATATCCCAATTTGTGCTCAAAAGTGGCGTTGAGCCAATGTTGCAACAGCCACATAGGCCCTGAGATGTTTAAAGCCTTAGTGGTTTGGTGGAGGAGTTTCAGTCTCATAGCCGACAGGCCAAGAGAATGGTAGAGAGAGGCCAACAGAAGTTTGGCCAGAGATATTTGTCGACCTTTGTGGATCTGAATGGCCAGACTGATAAAGCTTTTGGCTATTTGCAAGGAGCCAGGGAAAAACATATAATATGACAACCAGAGGGTCAAGAAGGCAATATGTTCCTCATCAGAAACTTCTTTAGAGCGTTTGTCATGATGATCTTCGATGTATTTTTGGAAGCTAGCACGCTCGAAGTCGAAGGCGTTGTTCGTCTCCAATGTTGGATCGAACGTCTCACCTACTGGTGAAAGGCCAGTGATGGCTGCCACGTCGAAAAGTGTTGGCATGAACATACCACAAGGAAGGTGGAACGTATTTGTCGATCCTTCCCAAAAATACATCGATGCCAGCAACAAACAAGGGTTAACTCTGTGGGCGATTCTGGAGAGTTGGATGGCGTCGAAGATACCATATTCCTTCCATTGCCTTTGGCACTGCCCTTTGACTCTGTCAAGCCAGGCAAGGTAATCTTTGTTGCCTGGAGTAGGCATGAATCTGAAAACTCAAGATTTGGGTGCCATATATTTGAGGTCCAAGGTGCCACCTTTCTCGAAAGTAGGGGGAATCGTTTGATCGAAGCAAGGAAAGAACTTCTGGAATTCTTGTGGATTAGGTTTGTTGTCTGGAAGGGGACAATGGAAACCGCACAACTTGTTTTCCACCGCGAATGGAATGACCATTTGACGGCACCAGTTGGCCACGACCATATTGTCAATGGAGGATGGTTGAGGAAGAGGATGGAGTGTTTCTTTTTCAGAGAGTATGTATGCGACCGGATTGTTACCAGTGGTTTGAGGAATGTGAGTTGCAGGGGTATTTGATGAAGCCATTGACAAGAAAGAAACGCAAAGGGCGCTTTGAGACGACAAGAGTTTCAGGAAGAGGAGATCAAAGTTCAGGTCTCAGAGCAAATAAGCGGTTTTGTAAAGAAGGAGTTATGGAAAATGGCAAGGGTTCCCGAGAAAGGTTATTTATAAGGCGCATGCAGAAAAATGAAAGTTTAAAACTTTTCAACTTCTGAGAGTAAGTGGGGTTTGGTTTCAAGGCCCATAACTTGGACGAGACTAGCCATCATGGCATTTTTATTGGAAATCGTGGGATGAGATTGCCATCATCATGTCAGACGGCGCTTGCCATGTGTTGAGAGAAGAGACCAAACGATTGGCAAATACGTCAAAAGAAAAGCCGTCGAAATCCTGCAAGAAACCAAAAGCCAGATTTCTCTATCGACACAGTATTCAGTTGAAACTGGCCTTTTGGGGGGGCAATTTGTTGACACGGGATTTCGACCGAAGGTGGAAACAAGGATTCCCTGGTCGCGTCGGTGCAAAGGGCGGATCATGGTGTCGATTCGACACCAGCAGGGAGGCGCGTTGGAGAGACGGCGACAAGCCTCGGCGTCGGAAAGAAACTTAGTGCGAAAAACTTATCCCAACTTCAAGAACGAATGTTTAGGCGGGAAAAGTTTGAAACTTCCAAGACTATGAGAAGTTGAAAAGAAAGTGGGGTGCCACGTGTCAGCTTCAGAAGACATTTGGGTAGACAAACAGTTACATTTTAGGCCTATATAAGGCGCTGTACTTTTCATTTTCAAAGGTCGCATTTTTTCACATTGTAAAGGGAAAACACTCAAAGTACCAAGCTTAGAGAGAAACGAGTTCACTCCCGCGAAAATGTATTGTTGCGTCCAAATTTACTTAATGCAATTTACTTTCAGCGTCTAAGTTAAATTACTGCCTTTTTTGTTTTTCGCTCAGCCTTTCTTTTCGTTTATTTCTTCGCTTTGTATCCAAACCCGTGATCGTTAAGAAACTCTTTGCGTCACCAAGGTCACTTCAGCGTGACAAATTGCACTAAAAAACTGAGAAATTAAACACGCAGCATAGACGTACGCTTCTAATTCTCTGTTCTGGGATTTGTATGGCCGATCCCACGAGCGAACCTGCGACGGAAGGCCAGCGGTTGTTCGCGCCGGCGAACAACAACCCTTGCAAAGTTCCCATGAAGATATCAACCAGCTTAGTGTCAGAAAGAGCAGATCGCACACGAGAAGCCATCTTGCGCCACCTTTGGACATATTCTTTAAAGGTTTCCGTTGTATGCTGGGACTGATTTTGCAATTGCAATCTGGTAGGAGCCAAATCAATATTATACTTATATTGCTTCAAGAAATCCTCGAACAAGTCTCTCCACGAGCGAATCTTACTACGCTCTAAACCCATATACCAATCCAAAGAAGCTCCAGACAAACTATCTTGAAGCAATGCACTATTAATTCATCGTTTTCAATGTAGGATGCCATCTTTCTACAATACATTGTCACGTGACTGTGAGGAAAACCTCTGGAATCTTGAACTTTTGTGGCAACACAACATTGGGAACCAAACACAAATCTTTGGCATCCGTGCCAAAAGCAGAATATCCTTCGATAGCTCTGATCATTTCATTTAACAGCTTATAATCAGTAGGTCTGTTATGATCAGCAGGTCTGACAAGAGTCTGTGGATTTGGAAGTTGTGATGCGGCCAGAGCAGGCATCTGCGGGGAGGCAAACTAAGACGGATATACCAACCCAAAATTTACCATCTAACCAGAGTTCTGACCCATTTGAAAACCGCACTAATAACCAGGAGAAGGTACCACAACGGCTGAGGATGCCTCAGGATAATTCATTCCAGAATGAACATTCTGAACAGCAGTTTGAGCAAATTGAGACAAAACTGGGACATGAATCGAAGGACCTCTGTACACATGCTCATCTTCATCAGGGGTCTCAGCATCAGTAGACAAGGGGGCTTGGCAAGCCTACGCTTGAGGAATTTCATGATCATCATTGTTCATCACAGGAGGCGAAATTGGAGTAGGCATGCCCCATGGGTAAGTAACAGAATTCCCATTGGGCACAGGTGCAACAAAAGATTGATACGGAACAAAGGAACTACCACTGGCAATTTGAGGCGTGAAATTTGGGGGCATTCCTTAAAGATAAGCAGTAGGCATTTGACTTGAACCAGGATGAGAGCACGACAAGTTGACAGTAGGCTGAACAACAATCTCAACCGGTGCTTCAATAGTAGTAGGAGAAGAAGTAACAACAGGAGGAGAAATCACCACAAGAGTGACAACAGTTGCATCAGTAGCAGTTGCAACAAACAGAAGTAGTGGCAACAATGTCCTTCTGAGCGCGAAGGAACTCCATGATAACATCCATGTTAGTCTGAAACTGATCCATCTGACCTTGAAACTGAGCCAAGGTTTCCTTGTAGGCAGTGTTCTTTGCTTCGAAATCAACCATGATCTTAGATTTGCTTGAGCGAGTGAAATAACGATGTCGAGACGTCGTCTTGCTACAAGGCCGAGACGGATAATGTAAGCATTTGTCTTTCTGGATGAGGGAGGTGCATATGTGCGCATGAATGAATGCAATGCATGCAAAAATAAAGTTTTAAATTCCAGGAATTCGTAAGCTTTTATCTTTGTTAACAATAATCATAAAGCATACAAGTAAAGGTGCAAAGATAAAACTGGTGAGAAAAACTTCTTCATTAATTCAATAAAGGGAAAGAAATACAAGTCAAGTAAAAATCAAATATCTTCCTTTTGGGCTACAACAAGATCATCCTGGATCCTATCAAAAATCACCCTACAAACAGATAAGAAGTGAAAAATAGCCCAAGGAGACTTGTGCGGCAGCGCATCAGCATATGCATCCTTCAGCAACCCTGACAAGTCCTCCAGTGCGTGCTCAGCAAATCTGGCTAGACGGCCATGTCTCTCACTCCAATACTTCACATCCTTCATGCGGTTACGCAGCAGAGAATAATTAGGTCCCTGAAGAAGATCCTGTAGAAATGCCTCTTTCTGATCCAAGAGGACTTACAGATGGCGGCTCTGGCGCTCCCACTGAGTATTGTCTAAGTTGAGCTGGTTTATCTTTTTTTGACTCTGATTTTCTTGATCTTGCAGCTTTTGAATCTCACCAAAGGCTTTGTCGAGCTTGGCTTGACACTGAGAAAAGTCATTCACCAACTGAGTAGTGCGGTCTTGTTCACTTTGCAGCTTTGTCTTGTACTCTGATAACTTTCCTCGAAGCTCTCCAAGTCGCTTCTTGTAACTCAACACATATTTGTAGGCTTGATACTGAGTGTCAGCGAGTTGTCTCTTCTTTGAGGTAAGTCCATCGCAATTACTCTTCAGAGCATCACCTACTTTCCTCCGCTTGTTCTACTTAGATTCCACCTCTTTGAGCATGCGCTCTCTCTTCTGATGGAGCTCAATCTTTAAGCTTTCCTTCTCAGATGTGACTCTATCAAGGTTGAGACGAAGATCAACATTCTCCTTCTTCAACATCTCAATAGTCTGCTTAATTTGGTCAACTTCAGATGGAGGAACAATGGTAAGTTCAGGAAGCTTGACATTCATGGAAGGCTCAGAAGGAAATGGCAACAAGGTCTCTTTGACTCGCTCTTTAACCTAATATGTGTAGGCTTCTCTTGCTATGCAGTTTTTCCTACCCAACTCGGCTTTTACTCCACGGTGAATCTGTGCCCAAGCAGCACTAAACCTCTTCAGTAATCCCATGTCATCAAACCCTTCATGAAAGATGAATTCTTCCACTACCTCGGGATCTGGGTTTTCGAGCATATGATACCCAAACTGACGGAAGGCAAGTCTCAGATTGTAGTTAATTCCACCCTTTGTACCTAAGAGAGGCACATTGGAGAATTTACCATAATGAAGAATGATCTTAGGATCCGTAGACTCGAGAATACCAAGAGATGTCATCAGCAGTAAGAGACATGATCCTTTGAGACCATTTGAGGTTTTCCTTATTCTCAATGAAGGGACCCTTCTGCGAAAGGTGAGATATGAACCAACAGTACAGTAAAGAAGCACAACAGACAATATTTCTTTTCTTCTTTTCATTCCTCGAATGAATAGAATAATAGGTATCAGCAAGAAGCGTATGGACAGGGTTCTTGGACAAGAAGATACTGATGGCAGGCTGATCTACAAAATCCTCCATGCTCGGAAACAAAACAATCCCATATATCAGCAAAGCAAGCATGGTGTTGAAAGTCTTCCAGCTTCCAGCTTCAGCAAAAGAGATGGGCTTGTCTACCAGAAACTTCAAAGCAAACCCTCGAATACCATTCCCTTTAGTCTTGAGATTAGCTTCCACGTCCTTCTTACTAATGCAAAGAGCTTCACCAATAAGGGGAAACTTCGGAACCGCTGGTGTAGTGTCGTACCTCGAAAAATATGATCCTCGCGATGGACGCGGAAAAAAATTGTTCGAAACAGAGTCGCCACTGAATTTTATTCATTCCAAGGAAGGAATAGGAAAATATCGATAAAACCTTTGAGAGGGATAAGAAAATGGTCGTCGCAACCAAATTCGGGTTCGGGAGTCGATTACGCAAAGGGAAGGTATTAGCACCCTCTACGTCCGTTGTACTCAACGGGAACCTCTTGATTCGATTCGGGAGATAAGTTAGCTTGGTTTGTTTGTTTTCTTCTAAGATAGGTATTGCTTTCTAAGGGGGAAATGGGTGGTTTTTTTTATTAGTGTGCTCGGCAAGGATCGGAACCCTTGGGCCTACGTATTCCCTCGTGCAATGGGAAAGTCAGAGCATTCGTAGTTCGTGGGACTACGGTTGGTTGGTGTTTTTTAAGTGAACGAGTGTTTAATTCGTATTCTAACTGCTAAACGTTGGCTTGTCTGCTCGTCATAGGAGGCTGAAGCACTAGTTCATATGCGCGGAAGAACGGATTTAAACAATGTTCTTTTTTGTTGAAAGTTGTTGGAATTGGATTAAGTGTGTTAAGATTTGATTGAGAAAAGAGTTTGGATTTGCGTATGTATTTTTTTAGGGTTTTGGTTACGTAGGAAGCGTTTAGTTTGTTAAGTATTTTGAGCGAGAATGACGATAATTCGATAAACGAGACGTCGGCCTCGCAACCAATTAATCGGGGCATGACTGAAATGCTAGATCTCAATAACACCTTTTTCATCCTATTAATTATGAAATTGTATTTATTGGACAATTGGCTTACTTGTCCATATAATTAGAGCGAGTGTTTTAGGAAGAAAGTTCGGGATGAACACAACCCAAAGCGTGCGCCTCAAGAGCATTCATTCAAGGGCCCAAGAAGTGCTAGACTTCAAGAGTCCACTACTTTCGTAGTTTGATTAAGAAAAATGATTTGATTTGATTAGGGTATTTTAATTAGACGTACTTAATCGAATTAGGGTTTGCAGTTGTTAAGATTTTAAAGATGATTAAGTATTTTAATTGGATTGTAAGTTTTTAAGTTTTTTAGAATGAAAAACAGAACGATCACAACCCAAGGCGTGCGCCCCACGAGCAATCGTTCAAGGACCCAAAGAGTGCGAGACTCTAAAAGCCCACTACTTCCACTATTAATTAGGAAAATAGATTTTAGAAGTATTAATTGAATGTTTTATATAAGAAAATAATTTAAGTATATCAAAGTTGATTAAAATTTTAAGTTAAAATAAAATTTGTAAAAGATTAGGTAATTGTTTTAAAATTTGAATTAAGATTTAAAAGTCAAAAACGTTTTATTAAAGTTGAATGTTTTAGTTAGATTAAAATATTTTTTAGGTATTTTTAAAAATGGAAGACGGAACGATCACAACCCAAGGTGTGCGCCCTAAGAGCGATCGTTCAAGGACCCAAAGAGTGCTAGACTCTAAAAGCCCACTACTTCCAATATTAATTAGGAAAGTATGTTAGGAATATAAATTAGAATGAATTGTGATTTTTAATTTAAAAAAGGATTATGATTTAATTTGATTTGGAAAATATATTTTTTTTAAGTTAAGAAACTAACTAGATTAGGAATTAAATAGAAAAGTCATTTCATGGATTTTTAAAATTAAGACTAAATTACTAATTAATCAAATTAGAATTTAATACTTAATAAAATTAGTCATAAATAGATTAATTAGTATTAAATGAAAAAAGTTCTAATAAAAATTTACTAACTAATAATATTTTCAAAAAAAAAAAATTAATAAAGTAAAAAAGTTTTTTTAGATTTTTAATAATAAATAAAATTAAGTTTTATTTTTAAAACTAAAAACTAAAAAAGAAAATTTTGGGCCAAAAAAATAAAAGAAATAGGGGGGGTGCGCAAAGGAAGTTCTCCTAGGCCCATCTACTTGGAGGCCCACGCAGGAGAAGAGGTCCACCAAGGATCCTCAGTCAATCTTGGTTGACCATGGAATGCATCTGGGACGTTGGATCCACATAGAGTTGATATTTGACTTCAATCTCTGGTCAGGTCATGTGGGTGTATGGTAGGGGTTGAAGAGAGTGATGCATGGGAACATATGGAGGGGTCATCCTCCGGTGACAAGTGTCACGGTGGAGGACACTTGTCACCCCACCTACTGGCCAACAAAACACATATGATAAATAAGGAAATGAGGTTAAAACAAAACGTCACCTATTGATCTCTCCCTCTCTTTCTATGTTTTCTCTTCTCTCACGCCTTTCCTTCTCTCTCAACACCTAGCCGAAAACCTAAAACGGCCGGAGAAGCGGCGGCCGCCACCGTCTTCTCCGGCGAGACACCACAAAACCTCAAACCCTACATTATTTCTTTCCATTTATCCAAACCCGAACTCAGATTTACAACGAAATCATCCAAAACTTCTAATTAGATTCGTTCCCAAATCAAAACCCTAACCAAAATCCAAACAAAATCAAAACAATATGAAGTAAATACTCTATTCCGAGAGTATTACCAACATGATAATCAATCCACACACCAAGAACACGCTAATCCCAAATCAAAACTTCTAACCCTAATTTCAAAATACTGTGACGATCTCGAAGCATTCAAGGGGTCAAAGTAAAAAAATCATGGCATGAAGAAGCTACATAAAAGGTTGTGTGATCTTACGTAGTCGGAGCTAGTCCGACGAGCTTCTCTTCCGGCGACTCAAGTGATAATGTCCGGTAAGCATTTCTCTTTCATCTTCAACGCTCCTTCTCCTTTGTTCTTTTCTGTTGTAGTCGTTATTTGGTTAGATTTCTGGGGTTAAGCTTAAAGTACACTCAGATTCTGATGATGAATCTGAGGACCTTTCATTGCAAGAACTCTTGCATGAGGTTTTGTGATGAGATTTTGGCAGAAATTCCTTAGGGTTCTTCTTGGGTGTTCTTCCTCGTCCTCGAGATTAGGGTTTTTTTTCTTCGCCCTGATCAATGAACAGTGTAGGTTTATATAGGATTAGAAAAAAAAATTGATACGTGTGAGGGAATTCGTGTGAGAATGATGAGGTGGAATTCTGATGGAATCAAACCGTTGGAGAATGTTTGTGTGAGCCCTGATTTTGTGGGATGCTAAGGAAATGAATTTGTGAAAATATCTCTTATTTTGTCTATAGTGAGCTTCTAGAACGTGTATTTTTTCACCTGATTTTTACTGTGTGTAAAAGTATGATTTTCACTGCTTTTTACCACTCTTGGATTTTGCTGATGTGGCTATTTAGACTCAAATTGACGTTTTGAATGATTTTGATATTTGAACATTGCTGATGCACTCTGAATTTGTTGTGAGTTTTTTGAACTGGTATGATACTGAAACACTGATATCGTGATTTTACTTCGTCCCCTACTGTGATGCTACTCCCTTCTTTATATAGCTTAAGAGAGATATTATTCCATTGATGAAGAATGATGACTTTGCCAATTCAGATTGAACATGTTTGAACTGTGTTTAGAAAGATATATTGCTTCTTGCTCCCTTGTTTCATGAATTTCCATAATTAATTGGAGCATGCCTTGAATATTGTTTTGGGAAGATTTATAACTTGTTGGAACATGTTTGGACATATCTTGAGAATTTCTTTTTTGATTCAACAAGTTTGATTATGTACGATTCGCTTTCACCAACTTTGTTTCATTCACCTTTAACAATCTTTTGGTACATCTCTTGATGCAGCTACCATTTTCACTGTCCATGTTGCCGTCAAAACAAACCCAAGTCGAAGAGACAATGTGCAGAAAAAATCATGGCGAAAGAAGCATCCTCATGGTTTAGTTGCCAAGCCTGAAACGCTCCCTGATGGAACTATCAATTTGATGACCTGGCACTGCACTATTCCTGGCAAGAATCGGGACTGATTCGGAAGGTAGCCATTGAGGATTTCGTGAAGGCCTTGACGATGGCGCAAAATTTGTGTTCGAAATTGCTTGGCTGTGATGCTGTACTTTCTGAAATGTGAGTATGTTTTGTAATTCATAACTTCCTTGATTTTTCCATGTATTCTGAATAATTGGTACCTTGCAGGCACCGTCGCGGAAGTCGTGAATACCCCAGTTTTTCTTAGCAAGGAGCTCAACCCGACTTGCAAAAGACAATGACTTACTGCTCGTACCTTTGGTCTCCACTCGGTATTAAAAAAAATACTTGAAGTCATAGCCTACACAGTCAAGCCAATTTGAAGAACTGAATTCTGGAACAGGGTAATTTAATGGCAAATAGTTTTTATTTGTAGGAATGAATCCATGAAGAATAGATATGGCATGAAGTTTGGGATACCTGGTGAGGAGAGTGTAAGGTCTGGTACAAGGAGTATGACCTTGATGGAAAATTGGATGCAACACCATCTCTGCTATGGTGGAAGTGTAAGAAACAGGAGGTCTTTTGGGTGTATGTGAATCCCAGGTCTTGGACGAGTCACCATTCTTGTCATAGGTTTAGTGACTTGGTTTAAAATTTTGACATTTCCTCAATGTTTGTTGAGTTCCTTTACATTCATGTCCAACTCTTAGCTTGTAAAGATTTAGGCTTGTTTTTCCATTGATCCTCATAATGTACCAATGCCTTGTTCTAATTAGAAATGCAGCAACTTGGCAACTTTAGCCTTCTTTTTTTTTTTTTGAATCTATCTGATTATGTAATCACAGTCATAGAAGAAAAAATGACACAACGCTTGCCTTTATTTTTGTGTAGGCGTGAAATTGATGAAATCGTTCTGTTGGTACAGAACGTGGGGTCATGGTTTTAGGAATAAGACTCTATTGTTTGCTTCAAGTTGTAATGGGCCTTGAAATGTAATAAATAATGGGTTCATGGCTTTTGGTTTGTATAGTTCTTCGTAATGCCAATGCATAAACATGATGATCCCTATTTTTATTTATAATATGTAGAGTGGGCTTTAAAAAACTTGAAATGGCATGGGCTTCCCTCTTTTACACCTCCATTTTTCAAATAGAACCTTGCCAATGGACTCTTGGAATTGAATTACAACTTGAAATTTGAACTTACACCCTCCATATTTTTACCATGCTTGAACTTTGACCATTAGAGCCTTGAATTTGATCTTGACCTAAACCCATAACATTTAAAATTGAATTTTTAACTAGAACCAAACTCCAACATTCTTGACTTATTCACTTGAAATGAATGAAACCTTGAATTAATCCGTGAATAAACTTTGATCTTTAAATGACTTAGAGGCTAACCACACACCCCTGACTGGATATCCTCAAATGAAACACAGACTTAAGCCACCGGAAAACAACATGTTTTTTGGATTTTCTGGATAACGGTTAGTAGATGGATGTACAGATGAAAATATACACAGGTAGGACAAATTTTGGGTATGACATGTAGATAAAAGGAGCATGATCCTTGATCTCAACCCTCAAGATATGAGAGTACTCCTCAAGTGTAGGTGCTAAGTGATAATCCTGAAATGTGAAACACCTAAGTGGCAGGTCGTAGAACTGAACAAGTGTATGAATGGCAGTGATGTTAACTTCAGTGCTGAGGATGGCTAACAGATTACCATAATCATCTTTGAAAACCCCTATGTTATCTTCAACCACACGGGATGCTAAACCTCTCAAAGTCTTCAGCTTAGGCTCCACAAACTTGTAGCTAAAGATACCTCTGCAACCAGTACTCATCTTATATGATTATGTCAACAAAGAAATAAGCCCTTGAATAACCTGGAAATGCACATGCAAAAGTTAATTGATATGATGAAATGATATGCAACACAAGAATCAAGAAGCCAAACATAGTCTGAATAATCAATCTGAATAATCTGGATATCTGCATATAATTCTGTGTTGGTGCAAAACTCTGATGTGCGTGAGAGAACAAAGGTATGAAGAGTCTTGGTTTCCTGCAAAAACTCAATACCCCCTCATAAGTGTGATCTAGACTCAACAAGGTGGTCCCTAGAAGGTCTCCCAGAGTCATGGAATCAAGTGAAAATACCCATCCGTAGCGAATTTTCGCAGGACGAAGGTATTCTCAAGCGAAATATAGTCTGGGTGTGGTTCTCGTGACAACCCAACGCGTGAAACGCAAGCGTCATGACTATCCACGTTCTATCATGTGTGCATGCTTAAGCCTGGTTATAGAGCTTATCTATCCAATAATACCTACCCATCCCAACAACAACAGAAAATATAGCAGATATCCAGAATATACAGCATAGGAATATTTAAAGCAGTAAAGAAACGCAGTAAATAACATAAAGATAAAGCAAGTAAAGCATAAAGATAAACACAAAAACAAACCAGAAAGCAAACAAAACTAGGCGAGACCCCAACTTGCAAGAGCAAGGACTCCCAGCTAAGTCGCCAGGTGAAGCTAGCGGGATTATACCTAAGTGAATTGCTGTTAGCTCCTAATTTCGTCGCTTGATGTTGGATTAAGAGTTTTCTAAGAGATAAGATTTATGAAGTTCTACAAGACTTTGACAGAAGTGTTGCTAGCAGGAAAGTCTAGTCGAAAGGTATCTTGCTGCAGAGAAGAGGGGGTTTAAAGACTTAGAAATATTTTTAAGAGTTTGAAAGGATCCTTCGACAGAAGGTTAAGGAGCACAGTTCGATTTGGAAATTTAAATTCAAAAATAGGAGGGAACAATTGTTCTTATCCGATTCGGAAGGAAGACATGTGGCGTTCATCTAAGAAGTGAAGACATGCACGACGCCATGTGTTTCGCCCTGATTAGTAGCCCGTTAGTGGGTAGTTACTTCTAACCATTATAAATAGCAAATCTTAGGAATAGATTTGTGTGTGTTCAATTGTATACAAAAACTCAGTATGCTCAAAGTACCAGCGTAGAGAAGAGATCGTGTGAGAATGTATGTTGATGTAACACCACTTTTACAATTAAATGCAATTTAATAAGTTTCTTTCATTAAAGTCTCTTTTCATTTCATGCAAGTTAACTTCTACATTTACCAGCCTTTTCAATTTAAATCCCTTTTTAAATCCATTTTTACTTTTTAGTTGTCTTATATTTCTTGAAGTAGATTCTTTTTACTTATTTACGCTGTCAAAGTGTTCTTGACATTTTCCAGAGATTTACACAAGAAAACGATTAGCATATGTCTTAGGATTTAGTGTGGTCGATCCTGCAAGTTACTCATTTTTATGTAAAATTGATAGACCAGAGGTTGTTTGCTATTTTTCCCAGTAAACAAATTGGCATGCCCAGTGGGACAGTGCTAAACGAATTTCTTATGTTTTCAAAAAGAAACTTATAACTCTCTATGTTTTGATTATCTTTTCTGTGTCGAGTACTTCGTTGTATGTTATTAAGAAGTGGAAAAGTAGCCACCGCAAACGATGAGAGACCAAAAAGAAAGTATACAAGGAAAATGGCAAGTATTAATCAGCCAAATAGTTCAAATCCTCAAACCATGTCAGGTGCCAATGCAGAACCAATCTCAGGGTCTTTGACTGGAGGACCCAACGTTCATGTGTCTGTATCTGAAACTATGCCATCTATGGCAAGTTCAACACCAACACATTCGATATCCCGTACTGAACTAATTTTAACTTATATTGGGCCAAGGGGACCCCCAGTGACTCCCCCACCAATAGGAACGCCTACTTATCGACATTTTTCACCACCTGGTTTTTCGATGCCTTTAAACGGTCGAAACAGCCTTATGGGATGCCAACTTCGATGATGGTAAATTTGCAAAATGCCCCTCAGTATATTCAGAACCCGTGATGACATCACCTTTACAAGGGTCTGGATCTGGGATTAATATGGGTCGAAATAACCAATCTTTAGGAATAGGATATTCAACCCAAATGCCAGGCTTGACGAATACCACTGCGGCCTATTTAAGGCAGCAAATGGATGAAAGTAACCACCAAATGGTCCAAGTGATGTCCCAGACTATGGGGGAAATCTTTCAGCCCCTAATTCAAAATACTACCCAGACTAATAAGCAAATGGTTGCGCAGATGATGCGCCTTGCAGATTTCTTTGGTGTGCCTAACCCTCCTCAACACCCTCAGAGAGAGTATATCGCAGGAAACCAAGGGGTGGTGTTCGAAGAGGACCCCACTTTTAACCAAAACCAACAAAATCCAGGAACTATACCTCAGGTAAATGTGCCAAACCAGGGAATAGTTGAACCCCCTAGGATTCAACCAAATTCCTGTAGGAGAACAACCAAGGGTGGTTTTGGTGAATAGAAACCAGGATGCCGACAACGTCGTACAACAAGTTCGACGTAATGAGGTGGCAGCAGATAACAATTTGGCAGCCATGGTCAAAAGGATTATGGTCCAAAATGGGGTAAACTTTGGCCTGAGTAGGCCAAATTATACATCTCCATTATCAGAATACATTCTCCAGTCGGAGTTACCCCCTAGAACGAAAGTCCATAAGTTCACTAAGTACTCTGGGGACACCACTGAATCCACTGTCGAACACGTGGCCAGATATGTGATAGAGGCTGGAGAAATCGCAAATAATGAGAATCTTAGGATAAAATACTTCCCAAGTTCTCTGACGAAGAATGCCTTCACGTGGTTTACAACTTTGCCACCTAATTCGATCCACAATTGAACCCAGTTGGAACGGCTGTTTCATGAGCAGTTTTATATGGTACAAACGAAGATTAGTCTGAAAGAGTTAGCTAGTATAAAACAAAAATTCACTGAGCCGATAGATGACTACATGAATAGATTCCGACTGCTCAAAGCTAGATGCTTTACACAAGTTCCAGAGCATGAGTTAGTCGAAATGGCCGCTGGAGGCCTTGATTATTCCATTAGAAAGAAATTAGATACACAATATCTAAGAGATATGGCCCAATTGGCTGATAGAGTTCGACAAATAGAACGTCTAAAAGAAGAAAAGGTTAGGGCAAATAAGAATAAAAGGGTGGCTTACGTCAAAGTTAATGACGAAGACGAAGAATACTATAATGTGCCAGTAAGTTTCGACGAAGGTGAGATCGATCTTGCTGAATTGAAACAAGGCCCACCTTACTCTTGTGAGTTGTTGGCCCCTTCGAATGGAAAAAATCATGTCGAACCAGAGAAAAATGACAAATTCCCCAAGAAAACTTATACTTTCGACGTTACTAAATGTGACGAAATTTTCGATTTATTAGTTAAGGACGGTGCTAAAATGCCTCCTTTAGAACAAAGGAAAAAGAGAGGATTTTGTAAATGTCATAATTTCTTGGGCCATAAGACTTCTCAATGTTTTCTTTTCAGGGATCTTGTTCAGAATGCAATCCAAGAAGGAAGGCTAAAGTTCAGAAAGAAGTCCAAAAACCAGATGAAGATCAATTCATATCCCCTACCAATGGTTGATGCTCACTATGCAGAGCCAACTGAGGTTCATATGGTCGAGGTTGCTGAAGGCCTCAACAACGATGTCAATACGGCCGAAATAGCTGATGATTTCAACAATGAGGCAGTCATAGTCATGACTACTGAAAATCTCGACCAAGAATTCATAAGGAGTTTTATTATCGGGGCTGTCGAAAGTTTCACCAACAACACTACTGATGGTGTTGGCATAGGGGTCACTAAAGGCACCGACAAGGGAGTTACTGAGGATTCCCAGCAGATGATGGTAACAAAAGAAACCGCTGATGGTTTCGTTCAGATAGATAAGGTTGCTGAGGGCCTACAGATGGAGTTGTGCAAGCTTGACATCACTGAGGATGTCAAAATGGAAGTCAATATGGTGGAGATTTCTCAGGAGGTACCCATGCAAGTCGGTGATGAACACCGACAGGAAGAGTACAACAAGCTGGCATTCCCAAAAAAGGAGGAAAGTTTGATTAACTTTATACACAGGTGTCAAAGGAAGGGGTCTGAAGTCAAGTTGTGCCCCAGGCGTAGCGCTATATTCGACAAAAAGGTAGCGTAGAATCTCGAAAGAGTGCGAAATGCCAAGCAAAGGTGGGAGGAGAAAACTCGTCATGGCCCGCGGAGTTTCGACCCTAGGAGGTATGCGTCGAACCAGGAACAACTAAAGGCTAGAGTGCCAGGGGCAAGGCCCACTACGTTTAAACCATTTGCTGAACTTTCTAATGGAAAGTGGGTGAAACCAAATGAGAATAGGGAGAAATGTCAGCAAAAGTGGAAGAATTTCGACGTTAACAGGGGATCTTCAATTACCTATCGCAAGGAATTTCAATCCTCCAACAAATTGGCTCATATTTCTGAGAATTACAAAGGCAAAAATCCCATGTCTAGGTCCCAGTGGAGGAGGGAGCAGCGAAGGAGGAAAGCCTAAAGGGAAGCTGAGTTGAAAGATAAGGCAGAATCAAGTACAATTATACCTGCCAAAAGCAGCGGAAAGGGGAAGACATAAGTTGTCGAAAAGTTGCCCATAGGGCGAAAGATGTTCGGAACCCAAGACGAAGAGGCCAGAGAGAAACATGATCGGGCCATAGCGAAACACGAGATGATGACAGATAACTTCGATTCTGATTCAGAGGCCTTATTGGATATCATTGTGAATGTGGTATCAGTGTTGCCTAGAGAATTTGATTAGATCACGGAGGTCGAAAAGGTCGATGCCTATACAGAAGCTGAAATGGCGGCACACAAACCAGTGTGCTACTATGTAATGAACAATGGCTGTATCAAAGAGCAGAATGCGTTCTTTGAACGGCCAAATGAGGCAATGAAGAGCCGTCTGAAGCCTCTATTCATTACTGGAAAAGTTGAAAATGTTCCAGTGAATAAAATCTTGGTTGATTGCGGCGCTACAGTGAATTTGATGCCGCATTTTATGCTGAGGAAGATTGGAAAATTCGATTCAGATACTAAACCACACAACATGGTTCTGTCGAATTATGAAGGAAAAATTGACACCACTCTTGGTGTTATACAGGTTGATCTGACAGTTGGAACGGTTACAAGGCCTATAGTTTTTATGGTGGTCGAAACAAAGGCAAACTATAATTTGCTGTTGGGACGAGAATGGATACATGGAATTGGGGTTGTACCATCTTCTATGCACCAAAGGATCACAATATAGAGGCCATACGACATCGTTAAGAATATTGAGGCCGGTCAAGGATATTTTAAGGCTCCAATTAACCATCTCGACAGGCGCCAGTTCGATAAGCATTTAGCCAATATTGCTCCATGCAATCCGGCTGATTTTGCTTTTACCCCAGATGATGAAGGATACTACTCATTGCATCTGCATCCCGTCAATGGTTTTAGATGAGATAGAGAGGTGGTAGGTGAGGATGATTTTGCATACCCTGCACCTGTACCTGGAATAACCCCGACAGGTTGAGGAAGCAAATTCAGTGATGATGTCTGAATTCGAAGTACTAAGAAAGATTTCGGCTTACATAGCCGAAAACAAATTGCAAGCGGACTTAGAGGCTAAAGTTGAAAACATGGCTGATAAGGCCAACACTGATTCACATAAAGGAGGTCCCGGTAAGGACTTCGACCCAGAACCACCTGATCAGGTTCGGGATGAAGAACAAAGGCTCGACGCCATCTATGATGATGAGCTTTTGGGTTTCGAGAAGGATCTGCTGGCAACTAACATCAAAATGCTAGCGCAAGATCCACTTGAAGAAATCGACTTGGGCGAGGGGGCAGTGAAAAGGCGTTCTTACATCAGCGCCAACATTAGTCCACAACTCAGAGTTGAAGTAATCCAATTGTTGAGGGAGTTCAAAGACTATTTCGCATGGGATTATGACGAGATGCCTGGTTTGAGCAGAGAGCTGGTCGAACTAAAGTTGCCAATCAAGTCTGGAAAGAAGCCGATAAAGCAAAATCCCTGGCGTTTTACACCAACAATCCTCTCGAAGATCAAAGAGGAAGTCGAAAGGCTTCTTCGTTGCAGATTTATTCGAACAGCCAGGTATGTCGAATGGCTTGCAAACATTGTGCCTGTTATAAAAAAGAATGGGACTTTGAGGGTTTGCATAGACTTTAGAGATTTGAATGCTGCGACCCCAAAGGACGAATACTCAATGTTAGTCGATTCTGTCGCTGGCCATGAATACCTTAGCATGCTCAACGGGTATTTTGGGTATAACCAAATATTTATTGCTGAAGATGATGTCCCTAAGACGACGTTTCGATGCCCTAGGGCTTTAGGCACTTACGAATGGGTAGTGATGCCTTTTGGCCTAAAAAATGTTGGGGCCTCATATCAAAGAGCAATGAATACAATCTTCCATGATTTTATAGAAACTTTTATGCAGATTTACATTGATGATATTGTTGTAAAGTCTGTTTCAGGGAAGAATCATATCGACCATCTTCGACAGTCATTCGAAAGGATGCGAAGGCATGGTCTCAAAATGAATCCTCTCAAATGCACTTTTTGTGTGCAGGCGGGAGATTTCTTAGGCTTTGTGGTCCACAAAAAGGGAATCGAAATAAATCAAAATAAGACCAAGGCCATCATGAAAGCGAAAGCGCCAGCGACAAAAAAGGAACTGCAGTCGCTGTTGGGAAAGATCAATTTCTTGAGAAGATTTATCTCAAATCTCAGCGGGAAGACTCAAGCCTTTTCACCTCTACTCCGATTGAATAAGGAGGGGTTCGAATGGGGCAAGCTCAATAGGAAGTTTTCGACAAAATCAAAGAATATTTAAGTTATCCTCCAATCCTAGCACCGCCTTGTAGAAGTAGGAGCACGAGATTGTACATATCTGCGTCGGACAAAACCTTAAGGAGCATGTTGGCTCAAGAGGATGAAAATGGCGTCGAAAGAGCCATTTATTACCTTAGTAGGGTTTTGAATGATGTAGAAACTAGGTATATCATGGTTGAGAAATTATGTTTATGCTTGTATGTCTCTTGTACAAAATAAGCACTATATAAAGCCAGTTGATGTTTATGTTTCGTCTCATTTCGACATCATTAAGCATATGTTATCTAAACCTATTTTGCATAGTCGAATTGGTAAGTGGGCATTGGCATTAACTGAGTACTCCCTAACGTATAGACCATTAAAGGTCGTTAAGGGACAAGTGGTAGCAGACTTTATTGTCAACCACTCTATAAGCGAGAACGTGTTGAATTATCTTGAGCTTGAACCATGGAAATTATATTTCGACAGTTCTAGTCATAAAGATGGCACTGGTGTAGGAGTCTTGATTATTTCTCCTAATAAAATCCCAACAAATTTCATATATAAAGTCGAAGGTCTCTGCTCGAACAACGAGGCTGAATATGAAGCCTTAATAGCTGGACTCAAAATTTTGTTGGAATTGGGGGTAACTCGAGTCGAAATAATGGGAGACTTAGAGTTAGTCATCAAACAGATTACAAGGGAATACAAGTGTGTGAAAGAGAATCTCATCATGTACTTTGTAATAGTCAATAGATTACTGAAAAAGTTCGAGATGGTTAGTGTTCGACACATACCTCGACTAGAGAACAATGTAGCCAATGACTTGGTTCAAATCGCTTCTGGGTACAAAGTTTCAAAAGAAAAGTTGCAAGATGCAATCGGAGTCAGAGGTAGAGTTGTGTCGACTAGATTATCCCCATCAGATTTGGAAGCAACAAAGCTAGGGTACGCTGATAAGGAAAATTTTGAAATCTTAGCCGTGGATAGTTTGACAGACGAAGATTGGAGGAAGCCAATAATAGAATATTTGCAAAATCCAACAACATCCATAGAGCAAAAAATCAGGTATCGAGCTTTGAGTTATGTTATTTTGGGTAATGAATTGTTTAAAAAGACTCCTGATGGAGTCTTGCTCAAATGCCTTAGTGAATCAGAGGCATATCTAGCCCTTTCGACTGTCCATGATGGGGCATGTGGGGCACATCAGGTAGGCCACAAAATGAAATGGCTCTTGTTTCGATAGGGTATGTATTGGCCTACCATGTTGAAAGATTGTATCAAATTTGCTAAAGGATGTCAAGAGTGCCAAGTGCATGCAGGTATACAGCATGTTCCTGCAAGCGAACTACACTCCATAGTCAAACCATGGCCCTTTAGGGGTTGGGATTTAGATTTGGTTGGTGAGATTCGACCAGCGTCATCTAAAAGTCACAGGTATATTTTGGTAGGTATTGATTACTTTACAAAGTGGATCGAGGCTATACCTTTACCAAATGTTGACCAAGAGGATGTGATCAAATTCATTAAGAAACACATCACCTATAGGTTTGGAATTCCATAAACTATTACAACGGATCAGGGATCTATTTTTACTGGTCAGAAGATGCAGGAATTTGCTAAAGAAATGGGTTTCAAACTGTTAACCTCTACACCCTACTATGCTGAGGTAATGGTCAGGTCGAACCAGCAAATAAAGTGGTAATTAGCCTAATTAAGAAACATGTGGGAAAGAAGCCTAGAAATTGGCATAAAACATTGGACCAAGTCCTTTGGGCATGTCAAACTTCCCCCAAGGAGGCGACGAATTCCAGGCCTTTTCGATTGACCTTTGGCCATGACGCGGTATTACCAGTTGAAATCTATCTTCAGTCGGTAAGAATTCAGAGGCACCATGAGATCCCATCTGAGTCATATTGGAATATAATGTTAGATGAATTGGTGGACTTAGATGAGGAAAGACTCAATGCTTTAGAAATGTTGAAAAGGCAGAAGAAGAGAGTAGAACAGTCTTACAATAAGAAAGTCAAATTGAAGACTTTCTCTCTTGGAGAATTGGTTTGGAAAGTAATTTTGCCTATGGATCGAAAGGATAGATCTTTGGGAAAATGGTCTCCTAAGTGGGAGGATCCTTTTCAAATCATACAAGTTTTTTCGAATGGCGCTTATGAGATCGAAGAATTAGATCAAGATAGGAGGATCTTGAGGGTAAATGGGAAGTATTTAAAGAAGTACAAGCCTGCTCTTCGAGAAGTAAAAATAGTTAGAGAATAATCACGCATGCAAAATAAACAAAGCTAATATGGCAGAATAAAATAAAACACAATGCCAAAATGGCTAAGTTCGTTACATCAAAAGACGAACAAGCATTACAGAATCCAAGGAACAGTGATGAAACATAAGAAGAAATAAAAAGTCTTTGGAAATTAGAACGGCAAATTATATTTCATAGTGGAATACTTCGCCCTCAAAATTTCTAGCCGCCTCTCACATAGGGATTGGTTCGACCTCATGGTTTCCAGTAGTGCTTCTAGTTTCTGAGCTTTGTCAGCAGAATCCAGACCTATGTTAAGCACTTTCGCCATCTGGGAGTTGTCAAATTTTTCAAGCTCATCATTCTGCTTCTTAGCATTCGAAATCTTCGCTTGCAGCTCTTTTATTTGTGCCTCCCAGGATTTGATACTTTGGTCATTGGCTTCAATCTGAGCCTTGTTCTGTTCTTGGATTTGTTCCAAATTTGCCAGTATATTGGTGGATTATGTGGCAGCGTCTCATGCAGCCGCGACTGAGCTAGTTTGATTTTCAATATCTTTTGAAAGTTGTTTGATTTTGGTAAGGTCCGTGGCAATTCGATCAACCATCGAGGTCAATTCCAAGATGATATTAGCAATTTCTAGAGAAGTAATTAGGATATCAACCTCTTTGAAGAGACTCTTCAGAACAATGGGAGAAGTGGGGTCAGACTCAATAAGTAGAAACAAGTCACCCTTGAAAACCTTTTCTTTAATCTTTGACAATATCTGGCTTGAAGAATTGGCAGTGGTTTGGCCACCAGATACAGAGGGTGAACTAAGGGTTTTGTCAGATGAACTTCCCCTGGAACCAAGTAAAACTTTTAAGTATTGACGAGGGTTGTTCTTTTTCAGGGCCTCTAATTCTTCTGTAGAAAGCAACATGGAGGTTTTGCCCGAATCCTTTGCAGTTGACAGATTAGGGTCAGGAGCTATTTCGACAATTATCTCCTCTTGAACGTCTCATTCCTCCTCTGCATCATGATCATTACCAGCTTCGATATTTTCATCATCGTCCATAAAATCCTTAATAGTCATTGATTAGTTAGGGAACGTGAAATGTTTACCTCCTTCTTCCACAACATCATCTTCAGCGGCATCTAAAGTATCAACTCTTGGAGATCTCTCATCAGCTTCTTCTTTACTTGCACCTCGGAGTTGTCCACTGCCATGTTAGCCCTAATTGTTTCAGCCTCTGTGCCTTTGTCTTGATCTTCTTTATGGTCAGACTCGCTAGTGTGAGAAGTTTGTGTGGCGGTCTTGGGTGGAGAAGTTTCACATTGTCTCTCGACCACCTGGTTGATTTTGCTCAGTGAACTCTTCTCATAATCCTTTGCTGGAGAAGGGTGATATGGTGGTTCACCTTCCCTAGTGATGATTATTGGATTGGTGGATTCGACGGATGGTTGAGTCGAAGTTCCTGCATCATCCTGAAAGACATCAACAAAGTTAATAGTCGAAGAGAAAAACCAAGGGTAATAAGGTATATGTGTGAATCATTTTCGTACCTTAGGAGCTTCTGCCCTGAGACTTGAGTTATCACTTTCAGGTTGCTCTGCAGCCCTTTTCGCCATTTCTTCAGGTGTTGGCTCCAAGATGGTCAGTTTTGTGGGTTTCTTGATCACGACCTTCATGCCTTTCGCCTGAGATTGAGCGATGGCTTCGTTGATCTTTGGATGCCTTTTCTTTTTCTTCAAAGGTTGTTCAGCAATTTGAGATAAGTTTTCATCTTCAGATTCGATTATCACTTGTGTATCATCCGAGGCTTTCCTTTTCTGGGGAGCCGGAGGTTGTTTTCTAGCGCCCTGAAGAAGAAAATGTTAAAAAAAAATGGACAGAGAATGAAAAATTTATTAAAGGGTGTGAAAATACCTTTGTTGTTGTTGTTGTTGTCTTGCTTCCTTCTTATTCCTTCACTTCTGCGAGCTTTCTAGTCGGTGGTTTCTTTGGAGGAATCTTCGTGGCTAAACAAATAGAAAAACAGTCATTATATGTGAAAATAAGTAGACAAGAAAATGTTGGGCTGAAATCCTCCCATTCCACACCTTCATATATTTCAGATTCGATGCGAACATCTTCGATTCCAATATGAAGATGCCCTTTGAAACTGTCTAGTGTATGCTTGGTCGGAACCACTCGTTGTGCTTTGGTTTTGATTGTTGGCGAAGGATTTTGATAGAATCCCTACAGACGAACCAGACTGGAAATGGAGGGGCAAGGGCCACTCCAAAGTCAGCACTTGGCAGTTGAGGGAATTTGGGATGAAACATATTGAAAGCCGTTTCATAGCGTTTCTCAGGAGGAACGTACGAAGGTATCCTTAAGTTCTCCATTTTCTTTAAAAAAATTTCCTTCAGAGTGACAACTGCATCGCGGACGGTTCGACCAAGATCATTTGGCTGGTAAACATTTTCAAAGTATTTTTGGAAGGCTTGGATTTCTTTAATATGTGTCAAAGTACCTTTCTTCACTTTTTCCTGCACAGAGAAGAAAGCCTTGTTAATGTGGTGCATAAATACCGCCACGTCGAAAAATTCTTCAGCATAATAAGTCTTCTACCAGTCATCAAATTGTTGAGTACAAAGGAAGCTTGGTTTGAAGGCCACTGGAAAAAGCTGCATTCAACCAGCATATCGTGCAATCTGCTTGATGGCCATTGCTTCACTATGGCTGGCGTTGTAAAGAAGGAGAACACCTTTTTGTCATAGATTAGTCGAGGTAAATTTTGAACCAATCCAAGTTGTTGAGCGACAATATTTGGTTGGTAAGTGTTAATTCTTGTAGTTGGCTAGAATTTTGGTAAAACAATGTTGATGTCATGGTTGATGTTTCAACATGAGTTTTTAACAGCCTTGTTATGATGAGTTAACATTCTGGTTATGTTAAGTTTTTAAGGGTTGCAGTTTTGTGCTGATGTCAAACCCGATGTCATAACATCAGATGACAGAACATCAGAAAACCATCTGTGTGGTTTGTGGATTGCAGAATGTTAAGGTGTTGAAGAGTTATAGTGCTGAAGAGTGATGTCACATGCGATGTCTTGACATCACTATACCAGAACATCAGTCTGCTGTGTTTTTAGGACTGCGCGTGTTTCTGTTATTGGAGAGATATTCTACTGAAGAGAGTGAGAGATTGTAGGCGAATATCTTGGTAAAGATATATTCTGGTGCAATCATAAGTGGAGCAGATCTTGTTGCTATTTTTAGGGCTGAAAGATTTGAAAAGATTTAAAGATAAAATCTGTTTTTAAATTCAAATCAAATCAGATATTTGGAGAAGATCTTGTAGCTGAATAGTGAAGATTTAAAAGATACATAATATCCTGGAAATATTATGTGGAGCTAAATTTAATGCATAAAGATATGGAGAATATTTAGAGTTAATAATTGAAGATTTGATTGAGGATTTAATTGAAGATCTATTTAGTAGCAGAATCTTTTGGAGATTTGGAACAGAAGATTTGATATGATTTGAAGGCCCAAATCCAGTTGGGAAATAGGTTATAAATAGAAGCATTGTAACCTAGTTTTAGGAAGCCAGCCATCATGTAGATTATAAGGGTTGTGTTGGTTGATGAACCACCCGGTTTGTGGGATGGTCATCGTGTTTATCTCGAAGCCTGTAGGTAAGAGATGTATTGTTCTTGGAGGAAGCTGTTAAGCAACTCTAAGTATTGTTCTTAGTCATGAGGGTCATGTCTAGGTATTATCATGGAAGTGTGTCTTCCAAGGTTATGTGTGTGAATGAATACGTTTAGGAAATCAAGTTGTTGATGTAGTAACGGTGTAGTTGACTGCTAGACATCATCGAGATAATTGGAAGTGAGATGGAGTCTCTTACCTAGGGAGGACTTAGGTAGAAGGGTCATTGGGTAGTGATTAAATTAGGTAGATTGTCAACGGGTTTGTTGAGTCTGTAATTTGATACTACTAATAGTGGACTTCCTTCCTGGCTTGGTATGCCCCCAGATGTAGGTTGTTAGACCGAACTGGGTGAACAAATTCTGTGTGTTGTTTACTGTTGATTTAATGTTACTATTATTGCCTTGTTCATACAGCAGATTGCGATGTTGTGACATTGCACTTGACATCACACATCTGTACCAGAATTTTAGTAAGCTATCAAGAAAACTTGGATTTTTGAAAGAATAAACCTGAGGGTCAAGATCCTAGGGGTTAAGAAGGCTTCCCAAATCGTAATGGATTTTGTTGCTTGTGCTTTTGATGGCACTGAGAATGGCCTGGTGAACCACTCAGGACCACACTTCCATGCAGCAAAAGGAGCCATGTTGGGCGTAAAGTCATAGCGCTTGGCGAACATCATGATAAAGTTGGTGAAAGCCTGTTGGACAGGCCGACCATCATCAACAGGTGTCAACTTTGCCAAACGAGGGCCTTCTACTCTTCGATTTTTCACATCATCAACATCCTCATTGACTTAATTTTTGAGAGGGAGACAAGCTTTGAACGAAGCATTTAATCACAATTGAAGCAGCCAGAAGGGACCAGAGAGTAGTAAACTTCCTTTGTTAGCTAGGTTTTTGAGCTGGGTGACCCCGTCGCTCATGGATTTGTAAAGGCTGGCTAGAATCAACTCACTTAAACATAGGTTATGACCAGTGTGTAACTGGTTCGCCATGGTTAGAAACTTTCTAGCGACCTGCAGTGATTTTGAGCAGAAGACACATCGTGACAACCACAAGGCTAAGAAAGCTATGTGTTCGACGTCTGATACCTTCTCCGTGTTCTTATCGTGATAGTGAGCTATATGGGTCGAATAAGCCGCCTTAGAGGTAGTAAAGCCTATCCTATCCTCAGCCATGAAATTGGGATCATGGGTATTCCCAGTAGGTTTAAGCCCCGTGATAGCGGCTACGTCGAAAAAGGTAGGTGTCATCATGCCACACGGGAGATGAAGGGTGTAGTGAGTACTATCTCAGAAGTACAAGGACGAAATCAGCATATTCGAACAATAGTCAGGTCCTACTTTCGACAGCATAATCAGGTCATAAATGCCCATGTTCTTCCAAACGTCATATTTCATTTTCTCTAATTTATTTAACCACCCCAAGTAATCAGCGGGATCCTTAAAGGTCGGGTTTGCTCTAAAGGCCCTAAAATGGTTCAAATATCTAAGGTCAATAGCTTCTTCAATCGAAGGGTCGTTGGGATCAGCAGGGTTTTCAGTACTAGCCTTAGGTTTTCTACATTGCCCTACAGGTTTGTATTTATGATAAGAGGGGAAATATTCCTTAAGTTTAGCAGGATCTACTTCCAAATCAGCTAAAGGGCTAAACAAAGCAAATGGCTTATCAGAGAGAGTTAAAGGAATAAGTACCTGAGAAGTGTAAATTCTCCTCTTTTCTTCATCAAGGGATTCAGGTAGGTATTGTTGATTCCCCACCATGGTAGGTCCAACAACAGAGTCATCTGGGGCAAGTTGAGAAATCTTCTTTGGAGCTCTCGTGGGTTTACCAACATCCTTGGTGACCTTAGCAGCGTCTTTAGTGGAGCGTGTAGAGGAAGCCATTTTTTAGGGAAAACGAAGAAATTTTGAGTTTTTTAATGCAGAGATTATTGGAAGATTTGAAATGAAGAAGATGCAAAAGTGAAAAAAATTGCGGGAGTTGGTATTTATATGTGGCGAAGTGGAAGCAGTTGAAAGAAATTGTAAAATATTAGGATTGATTGTGGGACACGTGTTCCCCCCACGTTTTTTGATGGAACGGTGGTAATAAGTGCCTATATCCCCATGATCTCTTAGATCCTAGGGAGGGGTAATGATGACTGATATTCTGCGTGATTTGAAAAGACATGTCAGATTTAGCAATAATGGCTACGACATCATAGGTCTGCTGAAGGGAAGGTGAACAGTTGAAGCCACTAATAAACGTCGAAACCATACAAGGTCTAAATAAGGCGTCGAATTACATTTTCAAAAAATGTCTTTTTCTGTAAATAATGTCGAAAATGACATTTTTGGGGGGTAATTTGTTAGCTCCTAATTTCGAAGCCTGATGTTAGATTAAGAATTTTCTAAGAGATAAGATTTATGAAGTTCTACGAGACTTCAACAGAAATGTTGCTAGCAGGAAAGTCTAGTCGAAAGGTATCTTGCTACAGAGAAGAGAGGGTCTAAAGACTTAGAAATATTTTTAAGAGTTTGAAAGGATTCTTTGACAGAAGGTTAAGGAGCACCGTTTAATTTGGAAATTTAAATTCAAAAATAGGAGGGAACAGTTCTTCTTATCCGATTCGGAAGGAAGACATGTGGCGTTCATTCAAGAAGTGAAGACATGTACGACGCCATGTGTTTCGCCCTGATTAGTAGCCCGTTAATGGGTAGTTACTTCTAACCATTATAAATAACAAGTCTTAGGAATAGATTAGTGTGTGTTTAATTGTATACAAAAACTCAGTGTGCTCAAAGTACCAGTGTAGAGAAAAGAGTGTGTGAGAATGTATGTTGATGTAACACCACTTTTACAATTCAATGCAACGGGAGAGCCAGAGAACAAGAAATGCAACGTGCTCTTGATCATATACTTCCTCAGAATTCTTATCATGATAGTAAGTTATATAAGTGGTGAAAGCTGCTTTGGTTGTGTTGAAGCCTATGAAGTCTTCAACTAAAAAGTTGGGATCATAAGTTTCTCCAGTTGGCTTGAGTCCAATGGTGGCAGCAACATCGAATAAGGTGGGAGTCACCATTCCACAAGGAAGTTGGAAGTTGTTATGAATACTATCCCATAAATATAGAGAAGCAATCAACATGGACTGGCAATAGCCATGTCCCATCTTCGACAACTAGATCACGTCGAAGATGCCCATGTCTTTCCAAATTTTGGATTTTGCTTTCTCTACTTTCTTTAGCCAAGCAAGATAGTCATAGGGGTCTTTGAACAAAGGGCATAACCTAAATACCCTAAAGCTATTGTCCATGTACTCTAAGTTAATTGGGTCTCTAGAAGCCTCAGTCGAAGGAGAACCTCGACTATTAACTCTTAATTTTTCACCAGCCTTAATTTCTTCACTAGTCCTAGGTTTTTGACCATTGGCTATAGGCTTATAACGATGGTAAACGGGAAGAATTCCTTAAGCTTAGCAGGGTCAGCAGAAAGGCTGAGAAGAGGACCTAACATGGCATGGGTTTTTCTAGTAATAGAGACGAGAATAAGTACCTGAGACTGGTAGATTCTGCGTTTTTCCTCTTCAAGAGGTGGCTCAGGAACGTATTATTGGTTACCTATTGCTGTAGGACCCAAAAGTTTGTGAACAGAAGCAAGCTCTGCAGATTTCTTGGACTCCTTAGTGATTTTTCCTGAATCCTTGGAGATCTTAGTTGATGATTCCATTGATGAAGTATATTTGCAGAAAAAAGGTTTCTGAAAGATATGAAGGTTTGAAAAAGTGCGCTCAAAAAGTTCAGAGAGTGAAAAGTTTGAGAAAATGGTGATATTCACTATTTAAAGATAAATGAAGTGGAAACAGTTTACTGTGCACATTAATGGTGAAAGAAATCGTGGGACGCCTGTCATGTAGAGAATGTGTGATGAGGCGGTAGCAGTTAATCAGACCCACGATCTCATAGGGGCTAGATGTCTGATGATTGAAAAGATTCATGCATAGGTTTGAGGAGACGTTTGGGAAAAGTTTCCATTGATGAATATAACGTCATAGCAGACAAAGGATTTCTGGCGTCGAATGTGAACTTCAAAAAATTCCCTTTTCTCCATTCAGTCGAAAATGACATTTTTGGGGGGCAATTTGTTAGCTGGGAATTCCGACGCCATGCTTTTGTTTTGAGAATACTAAGTGAAAATCAAGTGTTCCTTGAGTTTTACTGAATTCGACAGGAACTGGTGCAAGATTCCTGGTCGAATTGGTCTTCATGAAGATGACATGCTGGAAAATACTTAGAAATATTTTAAAAGTATGGAAATCAACTTCAATGGAGGTCGTATGAAGATTTCCTTCGACAGAAGTTTTGAATTTCAAAATACGGATAATAACTGTCTTTTGTCTTTATCCGTTTCTCAGAAAAGACGCATGGAAAGCTGTGGCGAAATGAAGACATGCAGAGCAAAACATGTCAATTTTTGGAGGAATGTCCGATGAAGACAATTATTTTCGACATGTTATAAATATGAGTATTAGTGTTAGGATTTATGTGTGTTCAATTGTTGTACAATACTAAAATAATCACTCAAAGTATCTAAGTCAAGTGAGAAAAGAGTTATCATTGAGAATGTACGTCTGAAACACCAAATTTCATTTCAATAGAAATTTATTTTCATTTATCAATTGTTTCTTCTACTGCACTTTTACTTTGAAGTTTTCTTCATTGCATTTTCTTTGTTAATTTCTACAAAGTTTATCTTTTCTAAAAACTTTAACACAAACTTTTACAATATGAATATTGTCGAAGTGTTCTTCAACTTTCCAGAAATGTATTAGAACAATTGCTATGTCCTTAGGATTCATTGGTTGATCCAACAAGTAAACCAAATTTTTGGAAGACCAGCGATTATTTACTAGTTTTCACGGTAAACAGAAGCTAACTTGGTTTGATTAAAATATTGTTTTCCTTTTATTTGTCGTATTTTCTTTAACATCACTATCACGCATCATTGTCCACTTCTCTCTATTATCATTATCCATTACACATCATATTTCACTATCCTTTAACCATTATCATCATCACTACAAGAGTACATTTAAAGGCATTTAATAAGATATTCAAGGCAATTTGAGCATTCAATAGGTGGAAGGATGAAAAGTTCGTTTGAATTTTAAACATGGCAAGTTGTTTTGACACATTGGTTGCTCAAGTTACAAAGAAAGTGTCATTAACATTACAAGCATGATTCAATTCATATTACTTAAGTTTTCAACATCAATTCAAGATTCTATGGCCTAATGATACATACTAAAAATAATAAGAAAGGGAGAGGAAGTGTTGTGGCAAAATTTTCGTGAACTTTTCCTCTTGACTTCACCATCCTCACATATTTTTTCCTCCTGCAAAGAGAAGAACCAGCTATACATTACCAAATAGTCACATATCATCAAGAGGATTGAATAATATCCATGAGTAAAACATAAACCGTGCATCATAAAGGTAACATATACAACATCAGGAGGATAAAATGCTGTAAGAAGAAAGAGTGCTATAAATTCGATGACAAGCATATTGGCATAAGGAAATAATCAGGCCATGTTAATGCACTATTTCAATAAAGTTCTATTGCAATAAAACACTGAAATTCTGGCCTATGCAGACAACAGATGTCCTAACACATGTCAAGACATTATGCTACATAATCATTTAAACTCAGAGGCGCAACAGCAGACTGATACCTTGAATATCAGAACTCCACAGTCACAGATGTCACGACATCTGATCCAACATGTTTATCATGAACCCTAACAGAAAAAGTAATCTGCAGAATAATAAAGAACACAACAATTGTAAACCCAGTTCGGTGCAACTCACCTACATCTGGAGGATACCAATCCAGGAAGAAGACTTCACTATCTGTAGAACTGTTACAAAGCTAAACTCCCCTGTTTACAACTTTATGCCTAACATCTACCCAATGAACATCTTTACCAAAGCTAAACTCAAACGTTTACAAATCTGATATGAGATACCCCACTCACTTCCCTTAATCACCAACTGTGATTTCTACATCATCCATGTCAATACAGAATCTATCAAGCTTTCTTGACAAATAAGTTAACTCAGATTTGCTTAAAAGCTTCATCCAAGAACAATGCACAATCCAATACCTCAAGGCTTATGGATCTGTGCGACACCTATATCTGCCACAATGCATCAACTGATACAAAGGGTGACTTACAATCTAGAGAGCCAACGACTCTCAAAACCCTAAACCCTTGTTTCTTACGCAAGAAGACAAGGTTACAAAAGGCGTACTAAAGGCGTCTTAAAACCTAGGTCTAAGTCTTCTATTTATAGGCTTCTGCTTCCTTGGGCTTCAATCTTCTGTCCTTGATCCACGTTCTGATTGCTTCCTTAATTCTTGGACCAGACTAGAAAAATAGTCTATTGTATCAGTTCAAGATGTCGGGACATTCGTTAGGACATCATGTCTTCGTATATTGGAACACTTCATTCAACGCCTTGTTTTACCAAAAATTTGCTCAAATCTGCAGAGCCTTCAATCTCCCCCTTTTGACAAATTTTTTGGTTAAAACTCCTTAGGTAGAAAAATAAAGTCCGGCGTTTGGTGGATATGATTGGAACACTTCTGAGACTCTTTCTTACCCCTAAAATTCCTAGCTGTATGTTGGTGTACATGAGGAAGAGTATATGACTCTCTCCCCCTCAAACCAGTACTTGCCATGAAGGGATAAATCCTCCTCTTGAGGGGCATAAGAGAACCCACAAGAAGATCCAGAGAGAGCTTAAGAAGAAACATTTGTATCATTTGTAACACAGAGTTCATAGAGAATGTAAATCAGATCACAAGACACACCCTGTTTCATAACTCAGATCATAGGGCACAAAGAGAAAGACTCTGATAGAATGTCAAAACATCCTCTCCATCATCCTTGCAAAACAACCACCAGAGATGTATGTTGAAAGAAACCACACAGTCATTCTCCCCCTTTTTAGCCAAAAATTGACAAAAGAAGCCAATGTAGTTCCATATCCATATGATACTAATCCAAACACGAATGAAAGACATGATGAATCAACTCACAATCTGGAATACCTCAAACAGATGCACTCTTTAAATACCTAAATGCTTTCTCTAGATATCCATGGTCCAACGAAGTTATCGCTGAACAATTCAAGGAGAAATAAATTTAGGTAGGTGAATTCAACATTAATAATTGTGCACCGCCCAACTAGGATAAGACTGTTCAACCTTTTTAAGAGTAACTGTCCAAAAAGGATCACTTGTAATAAAACACATGTTACTCATTCCTTCTCTTAGGAAGCACTCCCCACCATTCAACACAGTCAGATAGGACCCATATTCAGGTCTTAAATAATATCCTGACATTTTGTCAGTCTTGTTCAGTCCATCTGAATCATAGTTTCCATCCTTTTGATGAGTCCCAAGAGCAATCCTTTTAACTAGAAAACGAATAGAGCTGACCAAGATGTTAAGACATTTCTTTAAACATCTCACAGTTAGCACCCAGAGATTTCTGTATTGATCAATAACTTCACAATTTTATGATCACAGCCTGCAGAGAAAAATAAATTCCCCCAGACTCAACCAATGATTCTTAAGCATCCAATAAGAACCATGTAACTTGCACTGCCAAGTCTCCCCCAACTTGCAACAATACAAATGTCAAGACATCCTTCTTGACATATCATCACAGCTTGCTTGACGTATAATGCAAACTGGAACTCCACTGCACCCCCGCAGTAAAACATCTTAGGTCAAGGAGGAACTCCCCCTATCTAAGGCAACCAGTGCTCCTCCACAGAACACCTAAGCTGATGAATGGAAAACATAAGACGCATCTTTATGTCTTCAAGAGCGCACCCTCTGTTCAAGCCACCTACTGAACACAATCATCAACTCTCTTATTGCTTCTTCTGACAAGAACCAATAATCACTCACACATGATCACCATCATGCTACCCGTGAGGAAATAACAGGATAACCATCCTACCATAACAAGCTCTTGGCTTAAGATCAAAGTCCCATTGATCCCCCTCTTCCTGCAACCATCTACAGACCACACGAACTCCTCCTGAATTCTCATGTATAGACCTCCAGCTGTTTGAGGCACAAACCAATTAAATTAGAATGCTTCACATTCCTCAAAGAGACGCACAGGGCCTCTTAGTTTGTTACAACGATGTCAAATATCGTATGCATGCTCCAGAACTTCACAGCTGCCAAACTGATCCACTACTAGCATGACTTGCAGCCAGGAGTAGTATCCCCTTCGCAAGATTTTCCACTGACCTTACCAAGGCTAGCAATTGAGATAGACACCCCATAATCCAAGACATATATTCCTTATCATTCTCCCGTATGATAACTTGGAATACTCCTAATTTTCTGGTGAATATCCACTTCTGAACGCATCATAAACCAGACCTTCATGCAATCAACCCGTGATCCATTCCAGTCTTCCAAAACCCTTACATCAAACTTCCAAGACAGTTCTTCTACTCCATCATTCTCCCATATGACAAGGTAGATACTTCTTAGATACGATGCAAGTAACCAGTTCCTCACAGAACCTGAAATACTCCTCCAAGGATAACCAACCCAAAAATGTTCTAACATCAGTTAGGACATCTTCCATGTATCATAGACACCACACACCATGGTTCTTGATATGCTCCACCACTGGACTTACTATCAGCATAGTAATCCAAACTGAAGATCTTCACACAACACTGCGCCACCAGCTTGAACAGAGAAAGCTTCAGAAACCCAGAGAGAAATAAACTCTCATCCACCAAAAGAAGGTATACTTCCATCCTCAACCCAGAACTTCTGCCACAAGCTCCAAGAGAACCAAAACCTCCTTATGTTTTCAACTAACTACTCTTCTGCACAAGAGCAATCAGTTCCAAGCATCCTACTTGAATGCACACTATGAAACCAACCAAATGCCACCTTTTGATTGATCTCACTCTTCTTCAAAATTCCCACAAGATACACTGATCCACTAATGAAATCAGATCTTCAAGTCACATGAACTACTTGCACCATAGCAAGACATCTTGGATTCACCAAGCCTCTTAGACATGTAACATCTTCTCATCCACAGCTCCCGCAAACTGCATGACATAGACTTTTTTGAAGCATCCATAACTTCCATTCTCCTGTAGATCACCTTATCTTAAGTTGATATGCCACATCACCAGCTGAGACTTTTGATGTTAAGCTAGATGTCAGAACATTCTGATATGACATCCAACTACTGAATTCAACTCCTACTTCTGCCACTTAGAAGAACCTCCTCCCTTTGCAGAACAAGAGTTCCATGCTCTCATTGACTTGATTCAACACCAAGTTTGTGTAGACAACCACCATCCTGCTTTAAAACTCCAAAGACTTCACACCTGCCACGTCTGAATCTTTAGAAAATAAGTAGTCCAAGACTACACCATAGCCATACCAAAGAATGCCACTTTCCTTAGTAAAGCGGATTGTAGAAAGTCAGAGATAACTGCCACTTAACTTTGACTTCTAAGAAGAGCAAGATCCATGCTCTAAAGCACCTAGATCAGAAATAAACTGATCCAAGCAGTAACCATCAAGATTATGATGTCTTCATCTTCATCTTCAACAACATCAAAGTCCAAACTAGTTTCGTGCCAGGAAACTCTCCAGAGAACACATGTTTTTGTCACACCTGACTAAAGCCCGTTCTTAGGTCACCACCTAAGGCTAAAACAGATGCTTAAGCATATGCAGTACCCCTCCCATGATTCTGCACAAACTCTAATGATGAGATGTTCCAACATCTTGTTGAACATCAGTAATCTTGACTTTCAAGGATATTCAATTAAATACTTGTGGAGTTCACAAATAGCAATTAATCTTAAATCCTTGTACAATAACCCTTCTTCACTATTGTAGCTAAGCTCCACCAGATCACTTCATGAACACTTATCAAGTATTCAATCTTTTGCAAGTATCTTCTTTGACAAATAGTGTTGAGATACCAAGGCTGCCACCCTTGACTCAAGTAACTAAGACTTCCTCTGAATAAATCTTATTTACCTCAACATTTCTGAATGCTCCAATCAGATTAGATCCACTCTTAGAGTCAAGAGAGATGAATCCTTCCTTGCTGTTTTTGGATGGTGAAAATAAGTCACCTCCACTTTCTTCAGATTGTGTTCCAAAGAAACACCTCCTAGTCAGAAGAATAACTAGAAGACTCCAGATGCACGACTGAGACGCCTTTATGAGTGGACTTAAGAGAATTCTCAAGTATCTTTGACAATCTAGCCGATCAATAATTTATCAAACTCCCAGAGCAAGAACTTGATAAACTTAAACTCAACTCCTCTCCTCTTCAACTGACTTCAACTGCACCCTGAAACCAAGCTTCCAAGTACCAAGTCACCATACCAGATATCTACCAACAAATCCCTTCATTCCATCGCTCCCGACTTTGGAATAAAAGAAAACATATATATTCACATATATAGGCTGACGATTGAGATCTTCCACCAACTGTCTTCAGTAACAACTCCAGAATCCCATAATTCTAGAGCTCTTCCATCAGAAACACATGCAGCGGAACCACCAAGGAACATATCCTGCTTGCCCTAATAAGATGTCAGAACATCTTATAAGACACCCCAACAAGAGAACTATCCACTTCTCCTATAGTTGTTGTAGAACCTCCTCAGCAACATGAACAACCTCCGGGTTGCTCCCTTCGATCTAGAACATCCATCTCATCCATTAATACCCTTGAGTATGTTTGAGTTGATTTATCTGATCTTGAAAACTCCTCCTTGTTTAAACGCCAGAAAGTATCTCCCAAAGATCTCATCCAGAACCAAACAGGATGCCTGCTCTGATACCAATTGAAATTCTGGCCTATGCAGACAGCAGATGTCCTAACACATGTCAAGACATTGTACTACATAATCATTTAAACTCAGAGGCGCAACAGCAGACTGATACCTTGAATATCAGAACTGCACAATCATAGATGTCACAACATCTGATCCAACATGTTTATCATGAACCCTAATAGGAAAAGTAAATCTGCAGAATGATAAAGAACACAATAATTGTTAACCCAGTTTGGTGCAACTCACCTACATCTAGGGGATACCAATCCAAGAAGAAGATTTCATTATCTGTAGAACTGTTACAAAGCTAAACTCCCCCGTTTACAACTTTATACCTAACATCTACCCAATGAACATCTTTATCAAAGCTAAACTCAAACGTTTACAACTCTGATATGAGATACCTTGCTCACTTCCCTTAATCACCAACTATGATTTCTACATCATCCCTGTCAATATAGAAATCTGTCAAGCTTTCTTGACAAATAAGCTAACTCGGATTTGCTTAAAATCTTCATCCAAGAACAATACACAATCCAATACCTCAAGGCTTATGGATCTGTACGACACCTATATCTGCCATAATGTATCAACTGATACAAAGGGAGACTTACAACCTAGAGAGCCAACGACTCTCAAAACCCTAAACCCTTGTTTCTTACGCAAGAAGACAAGGTTACAAAAGGCGTACTAAAGGCGTTTTAAAACCTAGGTCCAAGTATTCTATTTATAGGCTTCTGCTTCCTTGGGCTTCAAACTTCTGTCCTTGATCCACGTTCTGATTGCTTCCTTAATTCTTGGATCATACTAGAAAAATAGTCTGCTGTATCAGTTTAAGATGTCAGGACATTCGTTAGGACATCATGTCTTTGTATATTGGAACACTTCATTCAACGCCTTATTTTACCAAAAATTTGCTCAAATCTGTAGAGCCTTCAAACACAATAGATTCACAACTTTGAAAATCATATTTCAGTAGTAAAAATCACAGGTTTCACAGTCAACAAAAAGCCAAATTGAGGGACCACACAAAGTTACACTATAAACGAAGGATTCACATACCTCAAATTCGCCTCCGTACTACACGTTCCTACCACTCACAGAATTCCTTGAAATCATATTCCACATTGTTCATCACAAAGGCAGAGAAAAAAACCCAAGAAAGAAATCCTGCAGAAAGTGACTTTTTTCATAACCATACACTCTAAAGCCCTCACATAAAACACAGTAACAACACAGTAACATACGAAGAGGAGGAAGAGAGGAAATAGAAGGCGACAAAGAAGAAAGAAATGAAGCTTGATTTTGTTACCTAAGAACTCCACTGAGGTGAGCTTCATTGCCTTGATTTAACCTTGTATAGCTTGTTCTTGTTGTTATGAGTCGTTCTCTTTAACCCGCGAGTTGTTATGCTCCATTTGCATGATTGATTTTTGTGTTTTGGTTGAAGTTTGCAACTTAGGGTTTTGAGTCAGAGAGAGCTCGATCCAGTCCTGTAAGGAGGTTTTAGGTTATTTTGACGTGAGATTCAAAATCTCTATGGAAAAGCAATATGGGTTTGTGTTAGAAACTTCGTGTTTGGGGAGGGGCTCACTGGAGAAGACGGTGGTGACCGTCGCACGCCGCCTCTTCTCCGGCAAGATTTGATCAAAGAGGAAGGAGGGTTGCGGAAAAAAAGACGAGAGAGAATGAGGAATGTTGAGAGAGAGTCGCGCTTAGAATAAATGGGCTGTGTTATTTATTCTACTGATTTAGCTTTTTTATTTTTATTTATTTATTTAATAAATGCATGTGATTTAAATGTTGTTGATGATTATGCTTCCCCATGTTTGCGTGTCCCTACTCTAGCATGCAGTTATTGACTATTTTATTGCTGATTCTCCATTGCCATTATTGGTTTTCCTTGGATTCTATGAGGTTAATCCATTTGGATCCCGTGTGTCAGTCATTTTGTTCATACCATGCGTCACCAACCTTGTTGCCCTTGGATCATGGTCAATTGGTTGACCAGATGATCCAACGCCCCAGGTGCAGGCCTCTGGTTCAACCGAGTTGACCAGGGTTCATGTGAACCTCTCCTCCCAGCGTGGGCCTGTTTCCTCTTGGGCCTGGTGAGGATCTTTTTTTTTCACACCCCTATTTTCATGGCCCACTTATTTATCTTTTTGTTCTATTTAGCTTATTTTTTTGCCATTATTTTTTTTAATCATCATTTTTTATATACATTAAATATAAAATATGTATATTAATTATTTTAATTTTTTTATTTAATTTAATTAATTAAATTATTAATTAATTTTATTAAATAATTTTATTTAATTTAGTTAATAACTTTGTACGTTGTTTAAATTGGTTTGATTGTGTGATGCTTGATTATTATCTTGGTTATGCTATTGCTCATGTTATATGCCCATGCCATGATATATCTTGATCTTATTTCTCTTTTTTCATACTCGAACCATTTTCAAACTAATTCTTGATTTAATATCAAGCCCTTTTCAAAACACCTTTGTAAGTCGATTGCTTTTAGCATCGCCATCAACCTCACATAGCTTACTCTTGGGCTTTCTTACAATGAGACTTGCTTTGCACTAGACACTTTTACATGCATTTGTTTGATGGACTTGATTTATAATTTCTTGGTGCTATCCCCATTTGACAAAATGTATCCCCACTCCCATGGTGTGTAATAACTTTTACCGCTTTCTCCTTAATTGCCATTGCTTAGGTAGTTTCTAATACAAGAATAAAATCAATCACTTGTCAAAAAGAACACAAATAAAGCTTGATCTAACGTCAAACAATTTTCATAAATAAAACCAATCCAATATCGCTTCCATAAGCAGTGTCAAACCATCAACCCTTTCCATTCCACTTTGCATTCACACCCAACTTGTACGTCGATTGCTTTTGCATCACCATAAACCTTTTCATGACCTAGACATTTTCATACTCAATAAAAGAAACCCTTGATCCAACATCAAGTGGCACTTTCTCAAATAAATTCAAAAACATGATAAAAATACGAGGAGAATTGTGCGCCACGAGCCTTAAGTGGTGGAGAAGGAGTGAGAATGGAGCTTTCATACACTTACTCTGATTCTTTTGGACACAAGACGCTTGACTTAGTGATAAGTGCAAATTGTACCTATTTTTGTATATAAGTTTTGTTGCACTTATCAGTACTTTTTGTTTATATCGGTTCAAATAAACCCCAGTTTGTTTATAAATACGTTTACTTTACGTTTTAGTGTATATATTGCGTATTATTTAAATATTACTTAGTTTAATTGATTTTTATCTCATTTTTGTAGGAATTAAATAAAGGTTATCTTGCCATATTCTTGAAGAGCATTGACTAAGCTTTCCAATGCTTTCGACCGTGCGTAAATCGGAGTTTCGGTGTGGAAGTTGTGGCCAAAATAAGGACTGGTTTTCTGTCTTGTTCGCACTGCGAACTGGCAGCGAGCATTCGCATTGCGAAGGTCCCAGCGAAGGCTGGCAGTGAGTTACAAAAGAGAAATAAGCCAATGTTCGCACTGCGAACCAGTCAGGGAACATTCGCACTGCGAACCAACGAAGGAAAGCAAAGGCGGTTTGGTGATCAGAGGCACTTAAAGTGCCATTTTTTGAGTCATTCGCACTGCGAATGATCGTTCGCACTGCGAACCATGCAGAATTTGCAATGTATATAGTTTATTTTTCAGCATTTTTTAGGGATGGTTTTGGGGATTCTTGCTCCAACTCCATCAAACTTCATTTTTTCAGTAGATTAGCTTAGAAAACAACATGGAAGCTTGCATGTGGATGATCCGAGGTGGATTTCTCATCGATCGGCTCCGATAATCCGTGAAGTGTTTGGTTCATTTCTTTTCTTCTTTGTGTTTTTCTTCTATGGTGGGTTTTGTATATGTATTGACTACGATCTCATGTATATTTGTCGCCCATGGCGTTGTATAAAACTTGCTTTATAAATCTTTATTGGTGATTGTCTCTGATTTTTGCTTTATGCGCGGGGTTTGGGGTGCGTTAGAGATAACCGTCGCAAACTTCGATTAGGGATGATTGTCTGTTAGTTTCTGGATTCTAGAGATAGATTTAGGGCTAACAATCTTCAATAGGCGTCGAAGATTAATGCCTTATGTGTTTCGAGGCTTCGCTCACGAGAGTGACGAAGAGAGTAACACGGTTGTTTTCTCAACTTTGCGTTAGACATAACCTGTGTTGTGAGTGATGCTGGGTGATATTGAGGAGTATTGTAGGTGGAGTATAACTGGTCGGTAAGTTTAAGTTTGTGAGGAGTGATTTATATGTATTGCCGGACGAGTTTTTCTTGCTGAAGAATGAATTTGTTTTTATGTTTTAATGTTTACTTTTCTGTTTTCTTGTTTGAAACCATTCAAAACCAAACTCATAAACGCGAGAGACTGTCGAACGACATTCTTTCCCTTGAACCGATCTCTGTGGACACAACATAAATCCCGGAGGGAATTCTTCCGAAAATAAATATTTTTGCTTGCTTGCCCTATTCTGCATTCAACAAAATGGCGTCGTTGCCGGGGATTGGTTTTGATATTGAATCGCATTGCGATAGTTTCTTTGTTTTTGAGTTTTGTACATATCGTATATATTGTCCGTTTCCATTATGTTTGTTCAAGTGTTGTATATATTTTGTTCCCGTAACGTTTGTTTAAGTGTTTGGTTAGGGCACTTGCTTTTGATTTGCGCGGTGAGGCATCACCATGGCATGAATTAAGGAAGTTTCTAGCTAAGCACCGTAAAGGCGTCGAGCTTACGACGTAAAACAAACATGTTTTATAGTTTTTCTTTTCTAAAGTTTTGTTTGTTGTTTGGTTGCAAGTCTTGGTCGACTTATTTGAGGATGCTTTTGTGATTTTCCAAGTTGGTTCGTTTCAACTTGCGGATGTATGGTAATGATCTTGTTAAGTTTTGTATACGTCTGAGGTATGTATTTATCGCTTTCTATACTGTAGCATATTCATGATACTTAGGCTTTTTACAAACTTTCATGTCATTTATTCTTTTGTATGCTTGTTCTTTTGTGAATCACTTTAGTTCCCAACCTTTTTGTGAGGTGGCTTTCCATTGTTCATATATGCGCGGAGAACCAACATTCTTGTTCTAACTGGATTTTATTATGTTGAATCTTTTGCTTGTGTTGATTATATGAATGCATGAAAAGGATCAAGGCAATTGTTTCATTTTGAGCACAACTACCTAGCCAAATAGTCATTCACCTTGTGAGTGTGTGAGAATTCGTAACCCCTTTGAGCTTTTTGATCCATGTTTCTATTTGAACTTAATGCTTGTCTATGAGTATTTAGTTCACTTATTTTTGAATGGATTTTGTTTTTTCTTGGACCTCAATTTTGTGTTGTTGTATGGATTTTTTCCTTGCCTTAGAAAGTAGGGAGTATTCACATGATGGTGCGTTTGAATTCAAGTTGGGGAGAGGATGATTGTGTGTAATCATTGGTTGGATTCTATGAGGATTGAAAAAGAAAAGAAAAAAGAGAAAAATTTGTGAAAGATAAAAGAAAGAAAAAAGAAGAAAAAGAAAATCCTTGAAAAAGGAAACAAAAAGAGTTTCAATAATTGTGCTAAATAAGTATTGTGTGTTTTGTAACACTTGGGATTGTGGAAGAAGTTGATTGGAATTTTGTGTGTGAATCTTTGTGAGTTTTCACTCCCTTAGGTTTAGGCAAGTTTTTGTTTCAATTACCTTTAGAAATTGCCCCTTGTTTGTTTACCCGACCACGTTACAACCTTGAAAGTCCTTGTGATTCTTGCCTTTGTATGTTCAATATGAATTTGTGGATGTATGCATAATTTAGTCTTTTGTTTGCATGAGTGTTGTGTGAGTGTAAAGTACCTTATTTTGTGTTTTTCATCTACCGATGATTGTTTTTACTAGGTGTGATTCACTTTGGAACTTGTGTTGTTTTAGAATGTTTGGCATGATTTTTGTATTTTGCATTTGTTTCGTGACTATGTTGTCATCGTAGTTTAGTGGTAAGTATTTGCTTTTTGTGTGTACCATTTTCATTTGAACCATTCATTCGTTTCCGTTTTTCAAAACCTGTTGATTCGTCTTTCTTTGGATATTGCTTGTGCATTCTCAAGTTTGTTTGATTCTTGTTTGTGGACAAACAATTAGGTAAGTTGGGGAGAGTTTGATAAGTGCAGATTGTACCTATTTTTGTATATAAGTTTTATTGCACTTATCAGTACTTTTTGTTTATATCGGTTCAAATAAACCCCAGTTTGTTTATAAATACGTTTACTTTACGTTTTAGTGTATATATTGCGTATTGTTTAAATATTACTTAGTTTAATTGATTTTTATCTCATTTTTGTAGGAATTAAATAAAGGCTATCTTGCCATATTCTTGAAGAGCATTGAATAAGCTTTCCAACGCTTTCGACCGTGCGTAAATCGGAGTTTCGGTGTGGAAGTTGTGGCCAAAATAAGGACTGGTTTTCTGTCTTGTTCGCACTGCGAACTGGCAGCGAGCATTCGCATTGCGAAGGTCCAGCGAAGGTCCCAGCGAAGGCTGGCAGTGAGTTACAAAAGAGAAATAAGCCAATGTTCGCACTGCGAACCAGTCAACGAGCATTCGCACTGCGAATGGTTCGTTCGCACTGCGAACCAACGAAGGAAAGCAAAGGCGGTTTGGTGATCAGAGGCACTTAAAGTGCCATTTTTTGAGTCATTCGCACTGCGAACCATGCAGAATTTGCAATGTATATAGTTCATTTTTCAGCATTTTTTAGGGATGGTTTTGGGGATTCTTGCTCCAACTCCATCAAACTTCATTTTTTCAGTAGATTAGCTTAGAAAACAACATGGAAGCTTGCATGTGGATGATCCGAGGTGGATTTCTCATCGATCGGCTCCGACAATCCGTGAAGTGTTTGGTTCATTTCTTTTCTTCTTTGTGTTTTTCTTCTATGTTGGGTTTTGTATATGTATTGACTACGATCTCATGTATATTTGTCGTCCATGGCGTTGTATAAAACTTGCTTTATAAATCTTTATTGGTGATTGTCTCTGATTTTTGCTTTATGGGCGGGGTTTGGGGTGCGTTAGAGATAACCGTCACAAACTTCGATTAGGGATGATTGTCTGTTAGTTTCTGGATTCTAGAGATAGATTTAGGGCTAACAATCTTCAATAGGCGTCGAAGCTTAATGCCTTCCGTGTTTCGAGGCTTCGCTCACGAGAGTGACGAAGAGAGTAACACGGTTGTTTTCTCAACTTTGCGTTAGACATAACCTGTGTTGTGAGCGATGTTGGGTGATATTGAGGAGCATTGTAGGTGGAGTATAACTGGTCGGTAAGTTTAAGTTTGTGAGGAGTGATTTATATGCATTGCCGGACGAGTTTTTCTTGCTGAAGAATGAATTTGTTTTTATGTTTTAATGTTTACTTTTCTGTTTTCTTGTTTGAAACCATTCAAAACCAAACTCATAAACGCGAGAGACTGTCGAACGACATTCTTTCCCTCGAACCGATCTCTGTGGACACGACATAAATCCCGGAGGGAATTCTTCCGAAAATAAATATTTTTGCTTTCAACACTTAGTAGTTTGAAATAATTGCCTCTACCTATAGTCTTTAGTGCAATTCAAATAAAAAATAATCTTTTCTAAAATCCTAAAAAATACTTCAACTCATCAAACTTATTTTTGTGCCTTGTGGCACCACTCCAAAAATCCTTTTTCAAGGTAAAATCAATCAACAAATACTTATTTTTTACTCCGAACTACAGAGCTCTGATTTCTCATCTCACAATGGGAATACCTAGGCACAAGGATCCCAATCCTTGGCGAGCACCCTAATAAAAAACCAACCATTTCTTGCTAGCAAATAACCTTTAAACAACGATACCCTTTCACGCTTAGACGACTTAGATGGTTCCCATTGAGTACGATGAATGTAAGGGGTGCTAATACCTCCCCCTTGCATAACCGACTTCCGAACCCGATAATGGTTGCTATGACCATACCCTATCCCTTCTGCTCATGGGTTTTATCGATATTTTTCCTTTTCCACTTTCGGAATAAATAAAGTTCGGTGGCGACTCTGTTAGTCCATCCGTGAGCGTGCGATTGCGCATCGCAAGGTCGTGTTCTCATTTTCCGAGGTACGACACAAACATAATCTCTCTAAAAAAATACAGACCCTCTGCCTTCTCTCTAAAAAATGACCATCTTCTTCTTTCTCCCTCACATTCAAACTTTTACGGCCACCATGTAGCTTCTGGAACTGGTGGTGTGAAACCCCTTTTGCCGCTCCACCCCAACCTCTTCTGAGGTGGCCACCCTTCCACCCTTTTTGGGTTGCGTCAGATTTACTTTCTTTTGCTCGGGTTTGGTTCTGGTGACAGTCGCTCCGGGCGGATCGACAACTTGTTGCGTCAGATTCAGAGTTGCGATATTTTCTCATTCCTTTAGTTGACTTATTCCGGTTGAGTACTCATCAAATTTCAGTTTTTTGGTGACGAATCAGTTCGTCGACGGCTGTTTTATGTTGCAACTCAGTTATAGTGCTCTCCTGGGTGGCAGTTTTGACGTTTAAGGAAGTTTCTTCTCCGATGGATCTATTACATGTTTGTGTTTCTGGTGCAGAGTTGGTATTCTGAGCTTTTGATTCCCTTATTAGATTCAGATTTGTTGAGATCTGCAGGTTTCAAGATTTAAGGTTTGTCTCTCTACGCCAACACTAACTTAATATCTACATCAGTCTTCGAGATTGATGTGGGATTGTTTACATATCCGTATCATTCTATTTAATGTTGGATTGTTGGACTCGAAAGAGTTGTTTTGTGTGCTGGTTTTTTTTCCAGAGATTATTGGTTTGTGAATCAATCAATCTATGTTAACGGTTAGTTCATACACCATGCAAAAAAGTGATTGCTCACACTAACCTCTTTTTTATTATTTGGTTTCGCACTCGGAAGCGGGTTTGCAGGATAATATCTGGGGTGGTTGCGCTTTTATTTTAATTATTTTAAAACAATCACTTTTAATGTATTCAATTGATTTGTATACCCTTTCGAAAAAATTTCGTGATTTGACTGAGTTTGGTTTATATTCCTTTTAATTTATATATATTTGGCTTAAAAAAAAAAGCTGCCAGTAATTCGTACGGTTTCCGTGTTTCCTATAAATGCAATTTGGCTTTTAAAGAAACAAAGAAGAAAAGCTATAGATAACTCATGGGTATAGGATTAATTTTATTGAGAAAAAAAAAACACGTAATATACAAAGTTAAAAATAGAGAACAAACGTGACATGAAAGAAAATTAATTATAGAAGATGTCAAAGTTGGAAGTTGCAGTGAAAGATAAGGATGTGCTGTTTTGTTTGGTGACCATTTGAACCATTTATTGTTTACTCCTTTTTAGGATTGAAACTAGAAGTAGATGAATAAACAAAGGGAAATCCTTACAAATATCCAATGAGTATTTTTTTTAACCCTTTAATTTTTAAGAAAATGAGTCTAGTAATTTAGAGTTCGGAAAAGTTATAGATATGATTAAACATTACTCCCTCCATCTCATAAAAAGTGTTCTATTTGAACAATGCGCGGTTCTTAAGAAAATGATTAGATGTGTTGGTTGTAGTAAAAAAGTTAATGTTATTTACTAAAATATCCCTATTAAATGTAGTTGATAAAGTAGTTGAATAAAGTGAAATTTAATGAATAGGGGTATAGTAGTGGAAAAATAATAATAATTACAACATTGGTAATGTAAATGGACAATTATTTTGAGACAAAGAAAAAGTGCAAATAAGACACTTTTTATGAGACGGAGGTAGTATTTTAGTGGAATCAAATTTGATAGTATTTTTTTAGTTTTTAATAATTTTTTATAAAAATATATGTATGTAATATATTAAAAGTTAAATTTTTTATTTAAAAAAATTCTTTTAACCACTCGTTAACAAGATCCATTAAAAAATACTATCACATACTTTCATTTCAAAATAACTAGTTTTAGAAGAAAAAATTTAAAATAAATATTATTCTCAATTTTTAATATAGTACTAATTATTATTTTTTAATTATATCATTTAATTATTATTCCGTCAATTATTTTTAATAGATTTATAAAATTAATTTAATAAAAATATGATATCTTAAAATAATATTATTACATTATTTAATGAATGTCCACAAACTTTAAAATTAAGTAGCACACATTCAGTTGCCAATTTTAACTACGACATCATTGTTTCCTTCAATCATGCCAACCACCGGTTGCCATTCCACCATTCTAAAATTAATAAAAATAGTTTTGATGTTTTTCAGTGGACTGTGATTAGAATGGGAAACTTATTTATACATTTTTTAATAGAGATTAATGATGAATATGTGACTCTTTTAATGCATCACTTTTTGTGTTGATATACTTTAACTCATAGGTTTCTGTGGTAATCCTCCAATTTTGAGTGGAAGAAACCATAATAATCTTGAGATCGGATGAAGATAAATAAATTTTAATTAAAAATTATTTCATCTAAAATTTAAATATGGTTTTTCTTAAACAATTTGGTGAGTTAAAAAATAGTTATGAATATGAACTACTACTAGTTTTTAAATATTGAAGAGATGACATGCATAAATTTTATGGAAGGTCATGCCATATCAATACATATGGCGTTAAAGAAAAGTCAAGGAAAAGTTTGGTGAGTGTCAACTATATTGAAAAGCACGTGGTGGATCTAAGGGTCACGTGCCAAGTAGTAATTCTCGGTCTTCATTGCAAAAGGAGAGGTCTGTTTGGGCCAACCAAAAGACTCTATCCAGCCCAATATGGTAAGGAAGGGGTAAGTGTTAGTAGCAGCAGGTTATCGGGATTTTATCCTACCCCTTACCTTGACATGGCATTCCATAGATCCTATACATTTATCATTTTAATGATGTAAACAACTCGTAGAATAAAATATTCTACGAATGTTTTAAAAATCGGATCGGTTACGTCGAACCGCATGACAAAATCGGATTAAACCGGATAACTCGACTAAATAAACCGATCTCTATAAAATAATTATATATTTAATAAATCGGTCGAACCGGATGACTCGACCTCTAAAAAATATCATGATACCTACAAAATTTCAAAATATCATAATTTCACAAGTTCATTCTTTAAATTTAAACTCTTGACGTAGTCGTCACACACGACAAAATAGTACAAAATACAAATCCAAATAAATTTTAAACAATAATTAGTTACAAACGAAGAAAAATTGTTTCAAATAAGTTTTGAATAAAGTCTACTTATATTTTAATTTTATTTAAAAAAATAAATTATCAAAACGGCGTCATTTTTATGAAGAAAAAAAAAAGACATGCATTTAAACCGTCGGTTTTCCAAAACCGCCAGTTCACCGGTTTTTAGCGATTTTGGCCGGTTCTAGCCGGTTCTCACCGGTTCAATAGCATATCCGATCCAACAATCAGACCAGACTGGTAACCTCTCCAGTTCCCGGTTCGACCAGTCCGATCAGCCGGTTCGGTCCGATTTTTAAAACATTGTTCTGATCCACTTTCATTCATGCGTTTTGAAAGAAATAAAAAATAAAAAATATCAAAATCTATATTAAAATCTCTCTTCAACACTTAAACCACCACCACCCTCAAATTCCTTCAGCCACTTTCACAGAAAGAACTGATTCTAACATTCTTTAGAGCAGCAGCAAGTTCTGTACAACATTCAATTTCGTCTCTTGTCTAGATACTAAAATGAAACTATCCTTAATTTTAATAATTATACTGTCAAGCCAAAATATGTAATTCATCGTTAATTTGATGTCTTTTGATTGAAATTCATAGTAGAGTATCAGATAAAAATCTTAGAGAATGATGTTCTAAGTATTTGAAAATTCACAAAATGTAATGTAACAGACGGAAGAACAATATGAAAGTGGGAAGATAATGAAAAAGAACAAAATTTGCCCTCGAACGGGTCCGTCTAAGTTCTAGAACATAAAAGTCTTAAACACATCAAAATAGATCGAAAACGGGTTCAGGTTCAGAGTATGAAACATCAAAACAAATCGAAAACGGGTTCAGGTTCAGAGTGTGAAAATAATATGTAAAAAACATCTCAACCTCATTCAAAATTCCATTGTTTTTCGTCAACCCAAGAACCTTTCACCTCAAAATTCATACACAAGAACACTAAACACAACAACAACAAACAACAAGAAGTAACATTAAAGATCCACAACAAATAGCAAAAAGAATTTTTTTTTCCAGATTCGGTAACTTTCATAGCCTTCTCTGCCACCCGATACTGTTTCAGCGCCAAAAATAGAGATCCACCCCCACCATGGGTTTTTTTGGTCGCCTTCAATACCTCTCAGTTGCGTCTTCGTCTTCTTCGTCGCTCCAAGTACAATACTCACACCATTTCACATTCCAACCGTTGTTCTATTTTTCTAAAAATCAAAAATAAAAAATAATTATAGATTTGTTGAACTATATTGGGGAGTGAAGAAGAAAGAAGGAGAAAGAGAAAGAAGTTGGATGCTACAAGTTTCATTAGAGAGTCATTAGGGTTTGTTCCAAATAATGAATATAAATGAAAATAAGTGCAGAAAATATGAAATATATTAAAAATAAAAATAAGTGAATTAATAAAATTAAAAATTGCCAAACAAAAAACTATGGTAGATTTTAAAAAGACTAGTAGTGTCACGTAGGCAAGTTAACTTTTTTTTTTTTAAATTTAACGGAAGGGATTGTTTAGGCTAACGGTACGGTTTTAAAGGACTACATTGTAACATGTTTTAATTAAAGGAGCAAAGCGAAATAATAAATTAAATTAAATGACCAAAAGATGAATTAAGCCTGTTTTTTTTTACCGGGTCAAAAAACAATATATATATATATATATATATATATATATATATATGCATACATTTTTCTGGGTTTTTTTTTGAAAAATTTGATAAAAATGCATACATTATATCATTTTTTTCGAAATTGTCGATAAAAATGCACGCATTTTACCCAGATTTTTTTGAAAAATCCGGAAACAAGTATGGTTTGTACTCAATATTTCAAAAAATCCCGAATAATGTATGCATTTTGATCGGGTTTTTTGAAAAATCCGTAAACATTCATAGTTTTACCATTTTTTTAAAATTGAAAACAAGTATGGTTTGTACCTGATATTTCAAAAAATCTGGAAAAATATATGCATTTTTACCTTTTTTTAAAATCCGGAAATATTCATAGATTTACCATTTTTATAAATTTGGATATATTCATAGTCTTACCGAATTTTTCGAAAAATCTGGTAGGTTAAATAATTGTTTTTTTTTCCCGGTGAAGACCCGATGATCAAATGACACAATTGTTTCTCAACAACGTGATAAAGTTAGGGCTGGTGCATAGAGGGCTCGTGCGAGGGGAGATGACGTAGAGGCTTCGCATATCCGAGCAACGAGAGTAGTCCCTACTGGTTCTCACATGAGGCGGTTGACGGCCGACCAATTTTGTGCACCCTGCAGTACACAACATAGAGGATATATACATACTGCTGGATGGGCGAGAGATGACGAGTACTTTTGAGACGACATAGGTACCCTATCCTTCAGGACATCCCAAGGCAGTCCTCGCATTCCCATCTGAGGGCATTTAATAGTTGGTTTCATGGTCATGTTTTGGGGTCTGTTCGTGCCAATAGAGATTGTGCAATGAATGTTCAGTTTCTAACAGAGTGTGTAAATGGGTACTTGGAATGTTACATTGCTGTATCTAGGCATGGCAACGGGGCGGGTTTAACTATACCCGCACCCGCACCCGCCTACATGTAGCAGACTCGTCCCCGCCTCCAAACCCAGTCGGGGATAAAAATTTACCGTCCAGACCCGCCCCTAGTGGGGAACGGGTTTCCCCGCACCTGCCCCGACCCCACCCGCAAATTTTTTTTTTAATTGCAATAAAAATTAATAATTTAATTAAAAATTGATTATTTTAATAATGTAATAAATTATTTAATTAAAAACTTATTTAATAAATAAATATTAACTTGATTAATTTGATTATTTTAATTGCAATAAGGGCATTAATAATTTAATTAAAAATATAATTAATAAATGAATATTAAAATAAGTAAAATAAGAAAATTAAAGTAAATTGCAATATTCGGGGGTGGGGCGGGTGCGGGTGCGAGCGGGTCTTAGTGTCTTCCCGTCCCCGCCCCCGCATCCGTAATTAAGAACCGGATTGTACCCGCACCCGCGCCTGCACCCAATTAAATTTTCCCCGTTGATTTCGGGGCGGGTCCGGGTTTGTCTGCCATGCCTAGCTGTATCACACCATCACATCATCCCACTTGAGCAACATGGAGATAATGCAAGACCTTTTTATGTTGGGGGATTTTCTCATGTTGGGGGACCTTATGATGATGTGCCACCACCTCCATCGTTTCCACATGGTGCAGATGATGCTCAGCGCATGTAGATGATAGCAGTCTTTATGGATAACCTCATAGGTTTGGTGAATCCAGATGGTGAGGTTTATATGTTGGCATTGTAGGCATCACATATAGCCCGTGGAGGATCTATTTAGACTTTATTATCATTTTTTGTATATATGTATGTTATGTGTAGTATTACTTAGACATTTGCACAACACTGTTTATTAGATAACATTTTGACACTTTCATTGATGCATGATGAACATAACTTAACATTTGACAAACGATTAGATTATTTAGACAAACGATTTTACATAACTTAACAATAAAAATTAAGAAAACCTAAACACTACTAGATGATTCTGGACATTTCAACATCTTGATTATGTCGCCAACAAATCTAAAAGTTGTCGCATCAAACTCGATCGGTCCTTAGTAAGCATACAGTGATGTGTTATGTAAGTTAAGATAGCACCTAAGAAGAGGGGTGAATTAGGTACTTAGAAAATTTTCTGAATTTTCGACGATTTTATGTTTTACTCTCCTAAGTGATTACTATGTGATGAAAACTGTAAATGCGGAAAGTAACAGACACAAGAATATATCCTGGTTCCCCTCATATTCTGGGAGTACTCCAGTCCTCTTTCAACATGAAAGAGATTTTTAATAATGTTAGGACTTAGACAAGACTCTTCCTAGTATTTCTATACAGACACTAACAAACCACACCAAGAACAATCTCTTGGATTTTTCACTAAGTCCAATTGAGGACAATCTTATCACAATGGACCTCTTGTTTCCAAAACTAGGACAAGAAGGAATACAACTTTACAATCTTATTTCCAACAATCCTGGAAGAATAAGATGTAACACAATAATTCTGAATTTACAAGTATTTGATATGATGATTACAATATATCAATCCTTAGATTGATCTTCTTTTCCAAGAAAGCAATTTACAATGATATATTAGTGCTTAAGTGTTTTTGAATGAAGGAGAAATTTTCTGACTTGATATGGAGACAGTGTGCAGAAAAATTTCAATGAAAAGTTAAGTATCAAAACACTTTGTTTGAAAATAAGAGAGACTAAAAAAATGATGTTCAATTGCTATGGAAAAGGTGAGGAATGAAATCTGAAAATTGATGGTATTTATAAGTGAATTACACCTGTTGAAATGAGTAACAAGACTAAAGAGTGCAATGATTCAAAGTGTAAAACAATGGCAAGATTAAAACACTGAAATTTGAAAAATGGCACTGGTTCAGTGATGGAACCGGTTACCTTAAGGATGTAACCGGTTACATCAATTGTAACGAGAGGAGATTTTGAAATTTTTTGCCCATGTAACCTGTTACATGAATGATATAACCGGTTACATCACTGAAAACTTGCACAAATACAAAAGAGACATAATCAAACAAAAACTCATGTAACCGGTTACCTCCTTCATGTAACCGGTTACATCACTGAAGGTGGTGAAAAAAACTTTTCAAAAATATATCACAATCAAGACTAAAAACCTTATAATCAAGGGAATGCAAATGAAAATGTTGAGTGAATTAGAGCACTAAAAATATCAAAGATTAAATTGAAAGCTTGTACCATGCTTGATGATCAAAACTAGTCTTCATGATAGTTGAATCTTTTGCTCATACTTTTCTTGATCCAATGCACAAATGCTGACTTCATCAAAACAACCAATTTGAAGAGGCTTGATTTTACATTCTCCCTCTTTTTGATGATATCAATCATTTCATGTCTGAGGTGCTTGTGTTTCCAATGATCTAGCCATAAAATTGCTCCCCCTCAATTCAATGTCCCTTTGAAAAATTTGATATTTCTAGATGTAAATGGTTTGGAAAAATTTTATGCAAAACATTTGAAATGACTTGGTTGCTGCAAACGTTAGTTACATAATGCACCAAACACATGCAAAAATAAAACCAACAATTTTCTCCCTCTTTGACATTATCGAAAAGGATGGGGGAAAAGACATTATATAACATGAAGAAATTCATAAAACATGCAACACACAATTTTAACAAAGATAACATAAAAACATCCATACATAAACCATTAACACATAACTCATAATGTCTTAACATGAAACTTAGTCATAAAAACCATAACATGAAACTTACTAAATAACAAAAAACATAAAAACACATAAACAACATATAAGTAGCAAGACATAATTAAACACAAGTCAACACTAGAAAGTCTACCCCTCGTCATCTTCTTCCATGTCATCGTCATCATATTCTTGGTTTTGAGAGGATTTCCTTATTTCCTCAAACAAGGCTTCACGAAGGTCATTAATATGAGAATTTATTCGGCTCTCCATAGACCTCATCGAGTGATAGAGAAACTCATTAGTGTAGCCTCCTTCTGGAACTTCAAGCGGAACCGGAGCCGGAGTAGGATTTGGAGCTCGTGGAGGATTTGTCTCAATGTGCTTAAAAATTCCATCAACATCTTGATAAATTCCCATATTCTTGTTAGCAGATTTTGAGGTAATTTCGGAGGTTTTTGGTAACATTTCCAGCTTGTGTTCTCTTTTTCAAATCCACTTCACAGTGTTCCAAATTTTTTTTAAATTGGGCGTCCATATGGAAGACCACCCTTTAGCTTCTTCTGGTGAGCCATGTTGTGAGCAAACAAGTATGCCCAATTCACCGAAATTTTATTCTTTAAGGCATATAACAGTTGCATTTCAGGCCACTCACTTGAGAATGGTTAGAATGTTTCAGTAACAAAATATAAGCTATCAAATAATGCAACATTCGGTCACTAACCAAAAGAGTGGATGAGAAAATATGAACTCGGTTAGAGGCATATGATTTGCTCAAAAATTCAGCTTTTGTAACACGACTAATGCTGTAATAAAACTTCCATTTTTCATAATCCTTAAATTCAGCAGTAACACAGTTAAAATTATGTTTCCAGATAACCCCTTCAGATGAAACCCCTAAGCAATTCCCAAACTCTTCTAATGACAACAAGATTTCCGTGTTCTTAACAAGTGAAGACACCATAAAATCACTAGTAAACACCAAGTTTGCATAGAACTCTTTTACTAAGTCCGAATAAACATAACCAGCTTCTTCAACGAAGTCCTTAATATTTTGAAAAGCTAACAAATGATGAAACTTAAAGCTAGTAGAAGGAAAGGATTTAAGGTTACCATACTTCAGAGGAGTTAAGGGTCTTGTGTTGAAGTTGAACAATAATCTTCTGGATTTCAGACTTCTCTGAGCAATTTCGAAATTAGAATCTCCATTTGGGTTTGTGGATCCTTCACCCATGATAGCTTTTCCCTTGTTTCTCTTGAGAGGTGCCATTGAAGAAGCTTTGAAGATGAAGAAGAGTTAGGGTTTGTGAAGGAATTTTCGTTTTAGGTATAATGACAAAAAATAAGTTCCAAATGTAAGTTAAGATTGCACCTAAGAGGGGGGGGGGGGGGGGGGGGGGGGGGGGGGGGGGGGTTGAATTAGGTACTTAGAAAATTTTCCGAATTTTCAACGGTTTTATGTTTTACTTTCATAAGTCATTAGTAAATGCGGAAAGTAACAGACACAAGAATATATCCTGGTTTCCCTCACAGTCCGAGAGTACTTCAGTCCCCTTTCAACATGAAAGAGATTTTTAATAATGTTAGGACTTAGACAAGACTCTTCATAGTCTTTCTATACAAACACTAACAAACCACACCAAGAACAACCTCTTGGATTTTTCACTAAGTCCATTTGAGAACAATCCTCTCACAATGGACCTTTTCTTTCCAAAACTAGGACAACAAGGAATACAACTTTACAATCTTATTTTCAACATTCCTGGAAGAATAAGATGTAACACAATAATTTTGAATTTACAAGTATTTGATATGGTGATTACAATATATCAATCCTTAGATTGATCTTCTTTTCCAAGAAAGAAATTTACAATGATATATTAGTGCTCAAGTGTTTTGAATGAAGGAGAATTTTTTTGACTTGATATGGAGACAATGTGCAGAAAAATTTCAATGAAAAGTTAAGTATCAAAACACTTTGTTTGAAAATAAGAGAGAGTAAAAAAATGATGTTTAATTGCTATGGAAAAAGTGAGGAATGAAATATGAAAAGTGATGGTATTTATAATTGAATTACACCTGTTGAAAGGGAGTAACAAGACTAAAGAGTGCAATGATTCAAGGTGTAAAACAATGGCAAGATTAAAACACTGAAATTTGAAAAATGGCACTGGTTTAGTGATGTAACCGGTTACCTTAAAGATGTAACCGGTTACATCAATTGTAACAAGAGGATTTTTTGAAATTTTTTGCCCATGTAACTGGTTACATGAATGATGTAACCGGTTACATCACTGAAAACTTGCACAACCTCAAAAGAGACAGAATCAAACAAAAACTCACGTAACCGATTACCTCCTTCATGTAACCGGTTACATCACTGAAGATGGTGAAAAAAAACCTTTCAAAAATATATCACAATCAAGACTATAAAACTTATAATCAAGGGAATGCAAATGAAAATGTTGAGTGAATTTGAGCACTAAAAATATCAAAGATTAAATTGAAAGTTTGTACCATGCTTGATGATCAAAACTTAGTCTTCATGATAGTTAAATCTTTTGCTCATACTTTTCTTGATCCAATGCACAAATGTTGACTTCACCAAAACAACCAATTTGAAGAGGCTTGATTTTACATGTTATCCACATAACTTTTAAAAATATTCTTCAGTATCCTCTATTATTTCTTAAAAGAAGAAAATTTACTACTTGATTGATAAGGTTTTCTCCTTATCATGAAAATACCTTTATCTATAGCCACACCTTACATATTTTTTTGAAGAATGAAAATTATTAAGACAAAATTGAGAAGTAAAATGGAAGTTGATTTTTTAAAAGATGGTATGATAGTCAATATTAAAAGAGAAATTGTTTCAAGTATTAATTATGAGTATAAATATTTTTGACTTCAAGTTATTAAAATACCATATAACATTATTTTAAAATATATATTTTTTATCAAATATTTTAGTGATTAGAATTCACTTTTTAAAAGTGAACAAACATTATTTTACATATTCGAACCCACGCCTTTGATATAATGTTTCTGCATAACTACCATTTGAGTTAGTTTAATGAAACAATTTTAAAACAATTTTAATCATTTGATATTTTGTGTTTAATATAACCATACCCGAACCTGTGCTGGAGCAGCAGGCTCTACAACACAGGACACCACATTTTGAAGGGTTCCAAAATTTTGAAAACTCCAATTTTTTTTACATTAATATTAATAAATATAAAAAATATTATTAAAAAATCAAATAAACTAAAAATATGCTATGATAAAAACCCAATACATTAAAAAAATGAGATTGATCGGTCAAAATAATTAGGATTAAATATGTTTTTAGTCCCTATAAAATTATTAAATTTAGTTTTTTGGTCCCTATTAAAAAAATAGTGTGTTTTGGTCCCTACAAAATAATTATGCACGTAGTTTTAGTCCTTATTGTTAAACAAATGTGTATTTTTGAATGATTATTTTGCATATATGTTTAGAACGTTATAAAAAGTTCCTCGAAAGAAGAGGAACTCAAAATTTGATATATAAGTCGAGGATTTCATTACTTTTATCATTATCTTTTGAAATTTAAAAAATTCATATTTAATTATTCTCATTTTAAAAAATTATATAATTTGGTAAAGAAATATTTTATAGTAATTTAAATACGTATGAAAAAAATTATTAAAAAATTTAAAAGTTTAGGGGTAATAAAATAGTTTTCAAAATTTTAGAAAATAACAAGGACTAAAACTGTTTCCATAAAATGTTTGTAGCGATCAAAATATGTTCTTTTTTTTATAGGGACTAAAAATGAAGTGTGAAATATTTATAGGGACCAAAAACATATTTAACCCAAATAATTATAATTAATTTTTTTATTAATATATAATTATATTTTTTATGTGTCATTTTTAATTATTATTATTATTATTATTATTATATATATATATATATATATATATATATATATATATATATATACTTTTTTTTTTTAATTTTAGCACATTTTTAAATTAGAACTGAACCTTCGATTTGATTGAGCCGACCCTTATTATAACTTACATATTTTATGTAAAATTTGATTTGAATATTTAATATATGTTAGTAATTTATTTTAATGACTTTTTAATTTGACTCTTGTCGTTGGATGAAGGTAAATTTTTAAAGGATTTTTTAATGCATTCTATATGTTTCTTAGGTACGACGCAAAATTTTTAAAATGCCCCAAATTTTCAAAGATGCATCTCCGGACGCACCCCAACACATACTCAACAAATGCCATTCTGAGTTACGCCTTATTATCTAGTTTATTTTATTCTGGAGATACATCTTCGAAAAGTTTCCGTAGTTACATTTCCGTAACAGAGACAAATCAGTATCAGAACCAAAAACATGTAATTTTCCAAAATAAAATTAATATTTATAAAATAAAATTGGGATTACATATATCATTTAAACATAAAATGCAACATTACTTCAATATCAGGTAGACGCTTCAACATCTTCGCAATATCTTTGATCGATCTTGAAATTGTCATTTCCAACTTGAGCGGAACTTTTGTTTTGAAAAGGAAGTATGTATTCCATATAGCCCTCACATCTGCTTGCGTCTTAAGCTCAAATTTACTGAACTCAATCTTTCCTCCCTTGTTAATCGACGGTGAAGGGTATTCGAGCTTCACAATCATTCGATTATGAGGTTAGAGATGATGAATTTTGTCTTTGATATCTTCGAGGGAGGTGAAATCGATGAGCTTAAACGTTTGTCCGGGTGTAGAGCTGGAGAATAAGACCTTTGCGACATACCAGTTGATGTCAATTTGTGACATTTGAGACATTTTCAGTTTGTGTAAAATATAACATAAGAGCACCTTAATTTATAGAAGCCATTGATCAATATGAACCACTAAATAACTAGCATGTTGATTTCGAAGATATATCTCCGATTCCGCACCCTATATATATATTATCTTATCTGAGATGCTATTAAGTGACCCATTTTAGGGAAGCGCATCCATTTTGCCTCCGATGCTGGACTGCTAAGGCAAGGATGGAGCAAAAGACTCATAAACTTCATCAAATTTTTCTTTCTTTCTGTACAACTGTGTGTATGATTCTTTATGTGTCTTCAACTCTTGGATAAGTTGATGGCAGACAAGTGTATGACTATCTTCTCCTTTACCGAGTAAATGCGAAACTGCTCGATAACCTCTATTACCGTCCCCCACAACATTGACAATTCGCTCGATGTATTTGTGCATAAAAACCAACACCTCGTCGATGAATGAAATCTTTGATGGAGGCGGCGTATGAGGTGGTTTGTTAATGCAAGCTCCTTTGACAACATTTTTTTTAGATTTTGGAGTTGCTTGAGTCGGGAAAAACTTTGTCAAATGTTCAAAATATGAAGGAGACCATGTAGTCTAATTGTCATTCGATGTAGGCTTCATTTTCTTTAGCGCACCTTTTGTTTTTACCGGTTGAGAGGGCAGTTTCATGTCGGTGGTTTTCGAATAGGCAATCTTCCTCAATTGTTATTTAATGTGGAGTTTCATGTTGTCACACGTTCCAGAGATACATTTCCGGGCACAATGCTCTTTTTTTTTCAGAAAAAACTTGATTAATGTGAGCAATGCAGTGGGAAATAAATGATCTTTACCTGAAATTCTATCTTCTTTTGCTCCCTATGATGTGATGAACCAAAAGAATGAAGATTTAGAATGAAAAAATGGATTGAGAATGGAGGGGTTTTTGGCAAAGAATTTGAGTTGAAAAACAACAATGGCAATAATGACAGTGTGATCATGCAATTGTTTTTTTTATCAGATTATTCTAGAGACGTATCTCTAAAAATATCTGACATGTAAAAGTGACAGAAAATTTCAAAATCACGCCAAATTTTTAGAGATGGATCTCCGAAATTTTTACTAAACTGATCAATACTTAATATATTTTTTGAAATGTTCCGGAGATGTATCTCCGAAATAAATATAATCTAACTTATCGGGCGCCACTCAGAATGACTTAGTTTAATATACAATGAATGCATTCAAAGGTAGATCTTTGGAATTAAAGAACATTTTTAAATTTTGTGGGGGTGTTTAAGAAACATCTCGAATGTATTAAGAAATCCTCAATTTTTATGAATGTTGCTTATTTATTTATTAATTAATTTATTTAATTTTTTTCCCGTAAAACCCCGTTTCTCTTTGTTCTATCATATAACCTTGTTTGAATTGAAACACGACCATGTCCTTTCTTCAGTGGCGCGCAGCCTCAATATTGCATGGTTCCCCCTCTCTGGCATTGCACCTGGAGCCGTACAACATTGGTATCATGTCGAGAGCATCGCGAGTGGCGCATCACCTCCAGGCTTTCTCATCTCGCGTTTCCTCCACGCGCCCCATTCCCTCACTCTTTCTCCACAGTACAGTACACTACTACACTCCCTCTCTGAACTTTGCATTTGTATTTTCTCAATTGTTTATGAATTACACGATGTTGATTTTCTTGAATGAATCAGAGTCGCTCCTTCATTCTCAGGGAATGTTTATAATACTTCACCGTTGTTGGATGCTGCAAATGTGAAATATACCGATTATGATAGCAACTGTCGAGCTAGAAAGATATGGACTTTCAGTCCTGTTTGTATGGGCAGACGCTCCAGCAAAATAGCCGGTCGAAAGGTTCGTCCCAACATTGTTTTTGTTTTTGAATAATAATGCATCTCACCTGTTCGATGAAAGTCCTGTTGAACAGAAAACCGTTTTGATATGCTCTCTGTTGATTTGCAGTTTGATTAGTATAGGTTTTCTAATTTTTATGATTTCTACTTCTGTAAAGACAGTTTTTTGAATTTTTTTCCTACTTCAAAGTTTTCTTATTTGCCTCAACTTCAGGAAGCCAATAATGCAAAGAAAGCTAAACTATACTCAAGGATTGGGAAGGAAGTTGTGTCTGCGTAAGTATCTCTCCATGTATATGTTCCGTTCGATGTATCACATTGTTTTGTCATTATTGGTCCCAAGTTATTTCAAAGAGACAATTGGTGTTTATTCATCAAAGCACAATTATAATCATTAGGCTTTAAATTTAGAATTTTATTATTGTGCATTGTAGTGTCAAAAAGATTTATAGGTTCAATCATTTCTCGCAACTTACATATATGTGATGATATTTTAGGCGATAATGTTACATGGTGGCACCACAATGAGTTATGATTGAATGTTTGTGCAAAGTGTTTTTTATGGTCTCTGTGCATAGTAATTGCACTCTTGATTGAATTAAATTAAATAGATCATCCGGTCATCCTTTTATTTTCTTAGATTTTTTCTTCCCTGTGTTTGTGGCTGGATTGATGCGCTGATTTCCCTACTTTAACCATGATCTATTTTACAATTCATTTTGGTTCCGGCTAGAGGAATTTTATTAGTGTCCTGCTTTCCTTTTTGGATCAAGTAAAACTATCTTTTTTTCTTTTTTTAATTTATTTTTTGACCAAAAGTAAAACTATCTTATGCATGCCTTTTGTGCTACTAAAAAATGACAGTGTAAAGAAAGGTGGTCCGAATGTAATGTCTAATTCAGCACTGGCTGCTGTACTTGAGAAAGTAAAGGAGCTTGATGTTCCAAGAGATATTGTCGAACGCAACATCAAGAGAGCAACTGAGAAGGGGCAAGAGGCTTATATTGAGAAAATTTATGAGGTTAGTATAACATCATTGTGGACACATTTGGATAACCTCTTTTTTCTTAAGAACATGATAGTGTCGTCATGTTTTATAACGAGTTCCCTAATCTTAAACAACAGTAGTTTCTTTTATGGTTCTTGTAAGGTGATGACTCAATCATGCTTTTAAGTTGAAGCCATAAAGGCAATAAACCAAATCTGTCAGACAAAGGGATAGTACAAATGCTGTTTGGTTGCCATTGACATAATAAATTCTGGGGCCTTGCACATCTCAGATATATGTTTGTGCAGACATAACAATCTGTTGCTTTTGTCCAATGGATGACCGGGTTACAACTTCATCTTCACTTTTCAAATTTAAAAATATAATAGAAGAAATCTGATTTTCTTTTATTTTATTTTGGGTTAATGAAGTTTTTGGTCCTCATAAATATCTCAATTTCACTTTTAGTCCCTCCAAAAATTTCCTTCAAAGAATGGTCCGCATAAAGTTTTTAATTTTAACTTTTGGTCCCTCCTGCCAATTAGCGACGGTTTTTACAACTTAGAGACAGAATTAGCGACGGTTTTAGCCGGTTTTAGCGACGGTTTTTTATTTAGCGACGGAAATGGCGACGGTTTTAGCGACGATTTTGGCAGGAGGGACCAAAAGTTAAAATTAAAAATTTTATGAGGACCATTCTTTGAAGGAAATTTTTGGAGGGACTAAAAGTGAAATATGAGATATTTAGGAGGACCAAAAACTGCATTAACCCTTTTATTTTTACTTAGCTACTAAGATGTAATTTTGCTTTCAAATATTCCTTGGCATATTAGTTATCATTCATTCCAAAAGTGATTATTTCAAAATACATTTCCTTAGAAATCAGCTCATCCCAGTTATCCAAACAGGAATTATGTTCGACAGTTTGCGATGTTCAACAGTTATTTTTGTTTGCTATTATTATTTGTTTAGTTCTTAACTATAAGTCTTAAACTGAATTAAGGTAAACAAGTTTGGGTGCAGGGGAAAATAGCTCTGTTTGGAAAAAATCTAGGTTACTAGATATGATACGGGTCTGGCCCAACGACCCCAAAATGGGTCAGCTTTTTGTTTGGCCATTGCCTTGAGTTCTGCAGTGTCCTATCTTTTGAAATATGGAACCTGGAATATTAGTTTAGCTCATAACTTTCTGCATTTACCCTCAGGTTTATGGTTATGGAGGAGTTAGTATGGTAGTTGAGGTATCAACTGATAAGATAAATCGCTCTATAGCAAAGATTAGAGATGTGGTCAAGGACTGTGGAGGAAAGATGGCAGATTCTGGGTCTGTGCTGTTTAAGTTTACGCGTGCCCGGGTAGTAAACATTAAAGTCAGTGATGCTGACAAAGATCAGCTGCTTGGCATTGCTTTAGATGCTGGAGCTGAGGATGTAATTGATCCTCCATCTTATGAAGATGATACTGAAGAGGATAGGTCTGAAAGGTAATGCCCTCATTTTTGTTTTACTGTGTTTCTCAGTTATAATCAAATATCCGGTCTTCATAAGAATAAGTTTTGTGACCTCATCATCATAGCTCAAATGAAGCTCCCCCCACCCAATTCCTGTCTATTTGGTCTATGGGGTTTGTGCTCTGCGCGGAGGAAACTTGGAATTGGAACTGCCTATGATTAATTCATACTTTTGTCTCTTCAAAACCAACACCAGCGAAAAAATTTTTTCCTCCCTCAATTACTTTTTTTTTTGTGCATGTAAGAAAGCACAAGTCAATCTCAATGAAAGCATCACATTACAGAAAGTGGCTGACTTTGAGAGGTCCATGGTCGATAATCAACAGCCATGGAACTTTGAGAGGTCCATGGTCGATAATCAACAGCCATGGAACTTTAGAATACCTTCTTGATCCGAGTACTAAGCTTTATGGATAAGGCTGAATTTGTTTCGCTACTTTGAAGCAAAGACTTTTTTAGTAGCTGTGTTCAATTCCCAACTGCCATCTGCAGGCATTTCACTTCGTCTTATAACTATGATGAGGGTTGGTTTTGATTTTAGTGTAAACACTAGTCTGTCTTATTTAAATATGTTTGTAAAATAATTGAAAATGTCAATGATTTGAATATTTATTACTGTTGTTCAAATTTTCTAGGATTTGGCTTCTAGAATCAACACCAGATATAGGTATAATTTGACATTCAGATTTATGAATTTCACTTTATTTGAGGAGTTAGTGGATGGTATAAGTGTATCAAATCTTACATTAGTGTTGAATCGGTCTCCTGCCCAGTCATGCTCAATATAAAGGGCAGTTTTTCTTAGAACCCCGTTATTTCTTACAGCCCCGGCATCATCTGTCTCAGAATTTGGGTTGCGCCTAACTCATCCCAACAAAACCGGCTTGTAAGGTGAGGATTGTCCACTTATAAACACAACATAGGCCATATCTCTAAGCAATGTGGGAATAAATTCACCCCTTCAATCCCAACACAATGAAGATGTTGGAGGCTGCAATGAAGGCAAGCCAAATGCTGTAGTTTAGGCGACTAAGGGCGGACCGTAATGAAGGTGGTAATTCCAACAATCTGCAATAGGGTTAATTGATTTTCAAGTCTCACACACTTAAGATAAGTTACGTTTTTTGCTTTTCTATTTGATTACTCCATCATAACAAGGAGATTCAAATATTTAGAAATAGACCTTAAACCTAAGGATTGATTTTAATTTCTTTTGCCAGGTATTATAAAATTGTTGGTTCTTCAGAGAACTATTCATCTATAGTATCAAAGTTGCGAGAGGAGGGCATAGATTTTGAGCCTGATAATGGTTCTGAGCTTCTTCCAAATACCACCATTGAGGTTTGTTTTGGCTATCGCAAATACTATTTCATTTATTGGCGTTTCATTTTTCTTTTCTTACTTCTCCTTTTAGTTTTATGGACCCGCTTATGAATGTCAGCAAACAAACAATCGTGAAGCTGTAAATTTAATCTGTGATGTTGCAATATGCAACTTCGTAAGATGGATCTGTAAATTGCCCTTGTCATTTCACTTTTCTGTTTATTCCATTTCATACTTTGAGACAGCCTTCATCCCATCAACTGTTTGAGCATGTCAGTCATGTGCTATTATTTTTTCAGGTAGACGATGAGGCTATGGACTTGAACAGGGAACTTATGAGCAAATTACTTGAGCTTGACGATGTTGATGCTGTTTATACAGATCAGAAATAGTAATTTCTATATCTTTAAGAAGCTGGTCAGCAGACTTATCATGGTTATTCTTTGAAATTTGGTTTGTCTTTACATAGTCTATTTGCAAATGCAAATTAGGCTCAAAAAATCATTAGAGATTCCTCCATCAAAAACTTATTTGCCAGATATGCCGATCTGACTCGTGGACTGTAATCTGTTCTTTTTTCCTTTGCCAGGTAGCCAGAAACATGTTTTCTGCGAAGGGAATTTCATTTTGAATTTTTGATTCATAATTGAGGTTATTTAAATAATTTGTTGTCTCAATCATAAAATAGGAAAATCCAAGAATAACAAAACAAATTAAAATTGTTTCCTTCTAGTTGGTTTGATAATTCCGAAGAAAAACCTTTGCAACTACATTTCTTATGTATTTGGCATTTAAGTAGATTATGTATGATTTTGCCACCCAAGTCAACAAGTATTTTCACTCACGATTAATATTCATTTATGCAAGTCAAAACATATGACTTTTAACGCGTTTCAATATACGCGAACAACCAAGATAGGGAATCTGTATACCTATATGTATAATTGCTAATTTTATACGGATATTTTTGAATTTTACATGAATTATAATTTTTTAATGCTGCGACTAATATGAAATCCGTATAATTGCTACTTTATCATACATGTACTTATGCATTGTTGTCTGCTTGCACTTATAGATAGTTGTAGAATATATACTGTACAGATGTGATGCTTTCAAGTTGTTTCTCTGAGCAGACTTTCCACTATAATAATGACAGTTTTTAGTCACACTTTTACTGTTTTGGAACCCAGCATCCATGCAACCCATATGGAAGACCGTAAGGGAACTTAGCCCTAGCAACCTCTTCAAAAGTGGAACCATCTAACACCAATGCATATCCTTCTCCATTTTTCTCACTGATTATGGAGATCACCACACCTGTCATGAGGGTTAAAAAGTTCAGAACAAGGAGGGGGATGATGTTGCAGAGGCATGAATTAATCACTAATTATAAGAGTTCTTACCATCATCTTCTTCGGCTGCTCCTGGTCGAGGCACAAAGAATGGTTCTGAGGGCACAGCTCCTTCTTCATACCAGTTCTTAGCCGTTTTCAATTTTAGATCAATCTACATATTGCATGTCAAAGCACATTTAACTAAATGTTAGCAGGATTAAATTGGACCAAAATTAAGATTTGTGAGATATAATGCAAAGTAACCTTGGTGAGCATGTTGGGGAAGTTACAAGGGCGTTGTGCTCCACAAGCATAGGTATATCTGTATTTAATCCCTAAATAATTAGGGTTTATGCTGCACATATCCATGCCTCTCCCATGTTCATTCGGGTCTAATGCTGCTTCTAATGTTCCATATGGACTTCCATCTAGTGGTATTCTGAACCTACCAACCCTGTTTGATTTTAGATCAATTTCATTTAATTTAGAATGTGTATTCAAATATGACCTTGCCGGAAAAGATAGGATAGAATAATTAAGATGTCAAATACATACTTAGCATCTGGCAGAACATCTTTGCCATTAAATGAGCGAAGGTTCTGTAATCTAAGCTTGTCAAGAATGCCAGCGTTTGAATTGTGCTCACAACAATCAGCAATGACAGCAGTTACCCTCCCATCTTCATCTTTCTCTTCATATGCATTTATAAAATGGAAAGTAACAAATAGAGGTACTTCCACACTTGCCACCTTCAAAATCACATACCAAAGTTAATTACACAACTAATAAGTGAAACACTATTACAACTCATCATATTATCATATTATATTATTATGTCAACGATGAAGTGTGATTAATATGTACTTACAATGTTTCCACTAGTCTTGCACATTACATGCATAAAAGCTTTGGACTCGGGTTGCCATTGAAATTTGTATAAAGGAGTTGGTTCAGCCCTGAGCAAATTCTGAGCACAATATCTCAATGGCATTTCAGGCACAATAACATAGTGTTGAGTAACAGGGAAGGAGTGGACCCAACCGGGTGAAGAGCCGCCTCGACAATCGACCCGACCAATAACATTTCTCTCATTAGAGCCAGGTTCCATTCTCACCACCAAGTATCCAGGTTTCACAAGGTCAGGGATTAACGTTAAAAACTCCTTATCCGTCACAATGGGGTGTGCAGAGTGAATAAGTCCCCCCAAAGAATCACTATACTCAAACTTTCCAATTGTCTCCAACGTCTCAGGGTCTATCACTATGGACCCTTTTTGTGTCTCTGTCAAACAAACCACCCTCCCATCACCAAGCTTCACCACACCAGTGTTGGCATTGTCGGTAAGCGAAGAACCAGAAAAAAGACTTGCTAGCTCACCTACATAGGCTAAGAAATTTTCAGCCTTAGGCACTTCAGAAAATTCACGGTAACATATCTTCTTATTTTTCTTTGCTGCTTGATAAGCTTGAGACTCGATCTGCCGGTGACCGGCCGTTAACTGTCCATCCTCAAAGTGAAGTCCAACCAAGGTGGCATAACCATCAAAGAGATGCCTGAAATTGTAGTCTCCTATGTTCCACATGCCTGGACCATTCCTTATGTACGTTCCTTTCTGCATGTGTAATACGTAACATGTTATTAGTATTTAATATATATACTACAGAATTAAAAAATAGTAGTGAATATTTTATTCATATATAATAGATTTTTCATGCCAACAACACGATACCATTTGTGTATCATAGTGTTACGAATTAATGGATGTTCCAAGATGCTTTGACATAACATACTATAAGATCAATTATTTATTTTAATTAATTTGATATTAAATTCTTGATTCGGGTAATATACTCTGCTAGGTTCCATTTGCTGACACTATTACTGGACAAACACAAACCAATATTATTACGTGTAGAATCAGCAGCTTTTTTATTTTTAATAATTTATATGGAGGTTTTGAGACAAGAATATTTCTGTTGTTTTCCACTTTGTCTATGTTTTAAATTTGGTTTTCAATACAACAATCAAGTAGAACTCGACTAATAATAATAATGGTGGTAAAATTTAAGCAGAGGTTAGAAGCTACAGCGATTGATATAATATAAAATTATCCACATATCTATATCTATTTTTTGAACTTAAGCTTTTAGAATAGTTTATTCTTTATATGATATTTTAATCTTTATAATGGATTAGTGGTTTGGAGTTTAATTAATACTGTCCTTATTCTTTTATTAAAAAAGATATCAAAACAAAAACAAATGATGTTATATTGAATGTAAGAAGCAAAAAAATAGTCATATTATTTACTTTAATGATTTTATTTATTAAAAAATAATTTAAAATTAAATTTCAGTGAGTCATTTATTTTTATAAGATTAAGAAGAATAATTGTATTTGAATAATTAATTAAATTTTATTTTTGAAAATTTAACTAATTTATTTTTAATGATTATTAAATTATTTACTTTTGCTTATATTCAATCAATTGAATATTATTATAAAAATATATCAATGTTAGAGAAAAAAAAAATCACTTACCAACCAAAGTGGAATATGTCCTTGAACAAGAAGTTCTCCTTCCCATCTTTCTTGGGGGACACTAGTCCATGCAACATGGTGTTGGCCACCGGCGGTCCCCGGAAGTTTCTCCGGTGGCGGAGGTGGAGAAATCACACGCGACGGGCTCGCAACATTTGCGACGGTCGAATGATTTCGAAGATTGCATCCGCCTTTATAAATGGCTTTGTTTCTAAATAAAAACTTATCCTTACTAGAATTATCAGGCATATCACAAACAACCATATTAATGGAGTTTCTCATTAGGGTTGGTGAGGCTATGAAAGCCATGGAAATGGAGTTACTATTGAGTGAAGAAACAAGAGAGAAATATATTGAATGAGTCTTGTGAGTGAGGAGTGAGAGTATGAGTGAGTTGCATATTTATATATAGGAATGTCTTGAGCAATGAATGTGTAAGAAACTATGTATGCTTTGTTTTGTGGGAATCTTAAATTGGTGGAAACCCTTCCCACTACGAGACACCGTTTGTTTTTTATTGGGTCATTAGTAACCATATATACATTAAGTTATAATATTTCAAATCTTTAAATAATTACTTACTTTCAGCAAGAATGACAGAAAAAACCCTAATATAGTATGAGTATATTGTAAATTGTAATTGGACTTAATAGAGTTTGTTATATAAAAATAAGAAGTTAACTATAGTAGTAAGTACTAATCTATTTCAAATTAATTAAGTTCAAGTCTTAATCAAACCAAGTTAAATATATTATACATCTATTAATTTAAGTATTGATTTCATATTATTTAAAATTGTTTGGCCAAAATTTGAATTAAATTGTTATATTTTATTATTAATATTATTTTTATTTCAGACACATTTAGTAGTATTTTTTACACACATTTGTCTCTCGTTTTTTCTTGATAAGACAACGGACATAGGTGTGGTAGGCAATTATTTTAGCTAGGGGTGTTTATGATTCGTTTGAGTGGTTTTAACGTTAAAAATTATACAAACTGTAAGGGAAAAAAATATGGTTTAATTTGATTTGGTTGACTTTTAGAAATAAAATTAAAACAAATCAAACTAATGTAGTTTGGTTCGGTTCGGTTGGTTTGATTTTTTACAAAAACAATTATTGAGCCATACATACACATACATATGACAACATAACTTTGTATTTAGTCATTCATACACTACCAAATAATCACAAAACTCATCATATTTGGACAACAACTTTTCATTTAATATGCAAAAATCAAATTAGACAAAAGTGGAATAATAAATATTAAATAATAGCATAAACCAATATGAAAAATATTATAATGAAACAAAAAGATAGAGGAGATGAGAGATTAGTGAAGATGAAATGAAAACGAAAGAACATAAGAGATGAGAGATTAGAGAAGAAGATGTGCGATAAAAAGAGGAAACAATTGCATAAAAATTAGAAGGTGAAAAAGAAAGAATATAAGAGAGTAGAGATTAGAGAAAAAAAGACAAGATGTATGTCGAAGAAGGCATGATATTGCTAGGAGAGATTTGAGAAGGCTGAAATTGAAACCCAAAGTGTGAGGAAGAGAAAATCATTCGTAATCGTAAGGCTAAGGCATAACAGTTTTATGTTTGGGTTCAATGTGAGTTAAGTGAAATTTAGGTTGTAATATAATGCAATTTGATTTGGTTTGAAAAATACAAACCGCAAACCGAACTGAACCGTGCGGTTTTGTTAAAAGATGACCCAAACACATCTGAAGAAAATGCGTTTGTTTTTGTGGTTTTTGGTTTGATTTGGTCCAGTTTACAATTTTCTATTGGGTTGACTCAGTTTTGAACATCCCTAGTTTTGGTAGGGTGGTATCTTTGATGATAGAAAATCTCAAACTTGTTTCCTCTTCTACGGTTAGAGAAATTCTCCCGGTTCATTAAAGGGAATTCTTGGGGTTTACATCCTCTATTGGCTCTGGTTCTATAACACCAGAGAGATGTCCTGGAGTTGGGTCACCGCTTTCGATGACCTTCTCTCAGTGGATGGATTTGACCACTTTCATTACTCTAGTTGTGAGACACATTTTCTTACATGATCAGGAAATTGTGTTTTCGAAGCTTCCTTTGGATTCGGTCCCACTGTGGGGCAAGCATCAGACTTGGTAATTATACATATTTTGAATTAATTAACTTCAGCCCACTCCTCTCCTCCGCTGGATACATGTAATGATAGTCATCTCACTTTTATTGGCTTTTGTATGTAAAATAATGTTTAACGATCTGTGCCAGAGAAAGGCTTGCGTCATAGTGAGTATGCTTTGTCTTAAAGTATGACTAGGGATGTTGAATGATCCTTTAAGTAGTCAAAACAGGAATCAATGTTAGTTTCTTGGAACGTGAGGGGGCTAAATAAAGTGGTTAAGACTAGAGAGGTTAGCTCCCGCCTCATCAAGCTTAACCCTATGATTAATGTCATGATTGAAACAAGAGTAAAGAGAGGAAAGGCTGACAGAGTAAGATGTAAGTTGAATTTGAAAGGTAGCTACATTGATAACTATGAGAAGCATGATAATGGTCGAATTTGGATCTGGTGGAACAATACTCATATTGAAATCAGGAAAATTACTTGTTCTATGCAATTGATTCACTGCAGTGTTTATGACAGAAATGGTGATTTCATGTTTTGGCTAACTGCTGTTTATGGAGCCAATCAACTGGAGCTAAGGAAAAAGTTATGGAAGGAGATTGAGCAAATCCACTTGAGTCAGCAGGGACCTTGGCTCATTATAGGAGACTACAATAATGTGATGCAAACTAATGACAGAAGGGGTGGGAACATGGTCCAGATGAATGAATACAAAGACCTGGCTGATATGATGCAAACAACTAATCTCAGCAGCATGGACACGATTGGGAATTACTACACGTGGTCTAACAAGCAAAGTGACAACATTATATATTCCAGAATTGATCATGGAATGGCCAATACAGACTGGTACCACAAGTATTGTAAAATGACTCTAAAAATTCTAGATCCTGGTATTTCTGATCATGCTCTGCTTTATCTGTTTAATCCTGAAAAGAAGTGTAAGAATTCTCACCATTTCAAATTCATTAATAATGTTGTGAATGTTGAGGGTTACCAAGAGGAAATAACTAACAGTTGGAATGCCCCTTTAAGAGGGAGTCCTATGTTTGTTATGTGGAGGAAGCTTATTAGGGTTCAAAATGTTGTGACCAATCTGAGTAAACCTTTGGTAGGTGCATCTCAGTTCCTAAAGCAGGCAAGGATTAAGCTTCAGGATGCTCATAATAAACTCAAAGATGATCTTGGCAATGCTATGCTGATTAATTTGGTAAAAGAGAAAACTGATGAAGTCTTTAAGTGGAGTGAGATAGAGGAACAAGTTCTAAGACAAAGGTCTAAGATTAACTGGTTGAAGTTAGAAGATGGGAATAACAGGTTTTTTCATGCTACTTTGAAGGCCAGACAAAGTCAAAATGGCATATACCACATTTCTCTTGAGGATGGCACCATACTGGACAGGCCTGAGGACATTGAGAATGAGGTTCTTAGGTTTTATGGGAATCTCATGGGTAGTGCTAATAACAACATTGAGGGGATTGATTTAACTGCTATGAGAAGTGGCCCTCATTTATCTGCTAATCAAATGATTTTACTTGAGAGACCTGTTACTGCTGATGAAATCCAAAATGCTTTAAAAGACATTGATGACTTTAAAGCCCCTGAGGTGGATGGCTTTGGAGCAAAGTTTTTCAAGTCTACTTGGGCTATAATAAAGCAAGATACTATAGCTGCTATCATGGATTTCTCCAACAATTTCCAAATGTATCCTGCAGTAAATATTACTCTTGTGTCTTTGATTCCTAAAGGTAATGCTGGCAAGTATGTTAAAGACTATAGGCCAATCTCCTGTTGTACCACTCTTTACAAAATCATTTCTAAAATTTTGACTAACAGGCTGAGATTTGTCATCACTAGTATTGTAAACAAGAGCCAGGAAGCGTTCATACCAGGGTAGAATATTCAGGATCATATATTGTTAGCTTATGAACTAATTCGTGGCCATAGTAGGAAAGGCGGAACTCCGAGATGTATGCTGAAGTTAGATATCCAGAAAGCTTATGATACCATTGATTGGTGGGCTCTTGAATGTATCTTAAAGGAGCTGGGGTTTCCTTACAAGTTCACTAAATGGATTATGCTTGCCGTGTCTAGTGTGTCTTACAGGTTCAAGATTGGTGGGAAAGTCACAAAAAGTTTGAAGGCCAAGCGAGGCCTTAGACAAGGAGATCCAGTTTCTCCCCTTCTGTTTGTGCTTGTGATAGAGTACTTCCATAGAGTGATACATAAGCTGGATCGTATTCTTAATTTCAATTTTCACGCAAAGTGCGAAAGGCATAAAATCATCAATCTGAGTTTTGCTGATGATGTCCTGCTTTTTGCTCGTGGAGATTGTAAGTTAGTTGAGTTGCTGATGGATCAGGTGAACATTTTTTCTAATTCAACTGGTCTTGTTGTTAACCCGTTGAAGTGCAGGACTTTCCTTGAAGGGGTGACTAGTGATACAAAGGATGAAATTCATGCTGTTACTAATTATGTGGAAGGGGAGCTTCCCTTTAGATATTTGGGAGTCCCTCTTACTACTAAGAAACTTCCTATCAGTCACTACATGAGTTTGGTTGATCGTATTGTGAGCCGTATCCGTCACTGGAGCTTGAAAATGCTTAATTATGCAGGTAGGCTTCAGTTGATTAATAGTGTTATTGCTTCTATGACTATTTACTGGATGTGGTGCCTTCCGTTCCAGAAGAAAGTGATCCAAGTGATTGAATCTATCTGCAGAACGTTTCTTTGGTCGGGTAAGGATCTAAAGTCTAAAAAATCTCATATTGCCTGGAAAAAATTGTGTAATCCTAAGAGGAATGATGGTCTCAATATCATATCATTGAGAGAGTGGAACAAAGCTAGCATTTCTAAGCTCCTTTGGAACCTTTGTAATAGAAAGGAGTCTTTGTGGGTTAAGTGGATACACTCCTTCTATTTCAAAAACCATATTGTCCAGCAGGTCCAGATTAGCCAAAACATGTCTTGGATTTTGAAATCAATCCTCAAGCAGAGAGATATCATGAGCAGGATGAGTGATTGGAATTCCATGACAGGGAAATACTATATTAGCAAGGTTTATGGGTTTCTAAAAAGTGAGGAACCGGTTGTTGTGTGGAAGCACCTGATGTACAACTCTGTTGCGAGGCCAAGAGCGAATTTTATGTTGTGGATGGCTTGCCACAATAGGCTTGCAACTAGAGATAGGTTAAAAAAGTTTGGGATCATAAGTACGGATGATTATTATTTTTGTGACCAGGTGAAATCTAATGAACATCTATTGTTCAGTTGCCCCCCTTTAAAGAAATGTTGGCAAGAAATCTTGTGTTGGATTGGTATAGATCATTCCCTTCATGGTTGGAATGAGGAAATCAATTGGATTATGGAAATGAGCAAAGGAAAAGGTTGGAAGGCTACCCTTGTCCGTAGTACTGCGGCGGAAACCATATATGAAGTTTGGAGGTATAGGAATAGGACAATGTTTGGGGATAGTGTGAATACCATAGAAATTAAAGATATAGTAGTTTCCAATATTGTTAATAGGGGGTGGGGAAATACTAAAATTAGGAAGAACATTGCTAATCTCCTTATGGTTTAGCTTGTTGTTTTTGTTCTTTTGGTGGTTGGGTGTGCTATATGCCACCTTGTATCTCTTTATTCATTTGGTTTAATAAAGTTTACTTTATTTCCAAAAAAAAAGTATGAGTTGTACTCCTTTTCCTTATGCTTCGTGTGTGTTAGATCCTACTCCCTCCGGTCCTTTTTACAAGGAACACTTCACCTTTTTAGATTCATTAAATAATTAACGTATTTGGTCTGCAATGTAGACCAAATACATTAATTATTTAATGAATCTAGAAAGGTGAAATGTTCCTTATAAAAAGGACCGGAGGTAGTATTTGGATATCATTTGATTTTTTTAATGATCTCGATAAGATAGAAGCTACTAAAGTCTTTGATCTTTCTAAGCAAATAAGACGCTCATTTAAGAAATGTGATGATTTAGAAATGGGCAGATTAGTAGAACTAGAAAGTATAGAGCAAACACAGAGAGCTGCTAGGAGATCTAGGAGTGATGTTTAATGTCAATTGATTCTTTCAATGTTTGTGGGTTAGGGAATTTTTTTTAAGAAATAGAAAGTGAAGGAGCTTATTGTTTTTAAATCCATAGATTTGTTTGGCTATTCAGGAGACTAATCTGGGTGAAGTCTCTTCATCTTTGATGCATTCTCTTTGGGTAAAACCATAACATGATTCAAGTCAGAGCACCTTATGATTCGAGTCAAAAAAAGGTTTGATTTGAGTCATGTATCCAACGTAAAATTCTAATTACTAAAACTTTCTCATGATTCGAGTCATGACTTTTCCTAATTCGAGTCATGTTACCTGAAGCAAATTTTTGGGAAAATAAAAACTTCATGATTCGAGTAAAAAATTTATATGATTTAAATCATGCTTGTATGAGTTTCTTTATTCTAATCACAACCTTTATATTTTGAATTATCTTGTGTTGACTTTTATTTAAAGAACATATTTATGCATGCAAAAGACATTTTAATAAAAACAAATATTTTCTAAGATATTTTCAAAGAAATAATTGCACGAGACTTAATTACTAGAGAGATAAATATAAGACACACAATAAAACACCCAAAAACTCAAAGATACTTGTAGCGGGAAAATTTGTGAGTGTAAGCTATTGATTAACTTAACTAAAAAATGTAAGAGTCGTCACATCAATTTTATTTTATCCAAAAGAAAAGGAAAAAGAGCGAACAAAACCTAAACAGGTTCTAAAATAAGAACAAAATCTGGGTAAGGGGGTTGGTTACGCTAAGGGAAGGTGTTAGCATCCAAAACGTCTATAGTACTCTATAGGAACCCTTTGAAATATCTACGCTTTTTGGTTTGAAAAGGTTTGTTTGAAATGAGATTGGGGAGATGAGAAGAGAAATATTTATTAAGATTTTAGTGTTTGAAGAGACTTATCGCCTCATGCTTACGTACCCACAAAGTGCAATATAGGATCAAAACCTCGTAGTTCGTGGTAAAAATAATAACATTGGTTTGTTTTGATTGATTTTAAATGAAAAGGCAAGTCATCATTTTAAGGAGAAAACTACGACTAGTCGCCCACAAGTATAAGAAAATAACATTTTCATCATCTTAAGATGGATAATTTTTGCTTGGATTAAAATCAACAAGTCTATCACTCAACATCTAAATGGAAAATGTCAACATCTTAAATACCATGGGGAATATGAGAATTACTTTTCAACTATGAAAATGTCTCATGTCTAAATTTTTTGAAAAGTTTTAAAAGAAAAAGTGCACAAAGGCACAAAAGGTTTGGATGAGTTTTTGTATTTTTTATGGCTTTTTGAAATTAGTCAAAGTATGATTAACATTGATTGACATTTATTAAAGAAAATGAAGTTTGAAAATCACTTGACCAAAGTCAAGGTTTATTGTGAAAGAGGTTTAATTTTGAAAACAAGAAGGTTTTGAAAAAGGGAGAAGATTTTGAAAATTAAAGAAGGGGTGGAGAAGAAGTGACTATCCTATTGCAAAAAGATAAAAGCTAAGGATAAGAACGGTCTAACCACACAAGTAAGCTCCGTAACATGAGCGTTATTTCCTTTAGATTAGGCCTTGATCAAGATAGGTCTTCAAAAGAGAATTCTAAGTACCCAAAAATCCAAAGTCTATCATCACAAACTTCCAAGCATAGGTTAAGATCCTAGTTCCAAGTCCAAAATTCCATGTCCAATGCAAAGGATAGTAACCATAGTCCACCATTAAGAGAACAAGTTTTTTAGGGATTTAATCCTTTATTAATGTTTTTGGGTCCAAATTGACAAAAGAAAAAGAGCATAAACATAAACAAATGGTCCAAGTGGACAAAGGGAAAATAACAGAAACATAAACAAATGGTCCAAGTGGACAAAGGGAAAATAGCAGAAACATAAACAAATGATATGATATGATATGATAACATAAAGCATAAAAAATAAAGAGAGATAGGGAGCGAGAAGGAAGTATAAACATAGCACAATTAATATACAATATAGAGCAATAGTGATCCAAATGAGAGAACAAGTTTTTGTTGTTTTTTCGTAAATGCTCAACTAGTCATCCATGAGAATAAAAACATGGTCTCATACATTATCATGAGGAGGGCTCCAACTCGGATAAAATCAACGAGTATGCCGACTAACCCCCACGGGTAACAAGAGAAATCCAATCTATTTCAAACCACGCCATGGAAGAATAGGAGACTGATAATTCACTTACAAAACACAATGATTTTCTGATTTCGGGACAATTTAGCGCTATGTTAAGCAATCGTAATCAGACTTATGTAGAAGCCACGACTATCTGAGGCCGGTCAATAACAATGTTAGTGCTAATGCATGCTTGAGAAGTGACATGTAGATCACTCTCCGAAAGCAATATCGCACAAAAAGAAAAGAGGTAGCGATCTCATCTTCATCAAGAGCTTAAAATAAGTTCCAATGATATCGAAGATTTTCATTGATCAAAAGAAAAAGAAGAAGAGGAGGAGAAGGGAAGCCAAATTGAATTACAAAATTTGAATCATTCAATCTTTAAGTTCCATCACTCTTCTTGGTGGACTAAGGTACTAAACCTATCACTAATTCAAAGCACCTAAAATGAATCCAATGATCCACTTAAAGATAGATTTGAATCAATGAAGGTTTATCCAACCTCATCTAACACCCAAAGTCCATGGAATTTAAAGAGAAATTTGATCAACAAACACCACAATTCAAGGCAAAACAAAAGGAAATGGAAAAGGAAGGAAAGAACTCAAAACAGTCCCAAAACAGAGCCAAAAAACACACCCTGCATTGTGCAAATCGATTGCACCAATGTGCAAATCGATTGCACAGCAGAAAATCACCAATTCTGGGAAAAAAATACATTGTGCAATCGATTGCACCCTGCCAGACAGCAATAAAATAAGCATTTACAAGGAAAAACCATGATCAATCATTTCTTCAAACACCTCATGATCATGGATGCAATTGAGCACTAAAATTCAAGTAAAACAACAATGGTGGAATAAGAGTTTACCATTTCCAAATCTGAAAATGCTTCAAATCAACTTCAAGAACCACACTCCAAAGCCTTGATCTACAGAAATTGACGATGAAAAAGTGTTTTGATGGTGGTTTAGCTCAAAGATTAGTAAGCTTCAAGGAAAAGCTTACTAACTTTAATGGAGGAAGAGCTTTGGTGAATTTGGGTAGATGAAGAAAAATGGGAATGAGGAAGAATTTTGAAAAGGTGAATTTGGCTATCAAAATCTTGAAGAATGAATGAAATGAGACCTCTATTTATAGAATTTAGGCTTGGGAATTTTGGTGGCTTGGAGCTTGGTTTGGAACCAAAATTAGGCTTGGAATTTGAATTTGGAGGCAAAATCAAGATCAAGTGGTGATTAATGAGGGTGTATGGTGGGAATTAATTGTGATTATGTAGGGGAATTATTTTTGTGATGATTTTGCATGATCTAGAATATTCCACATGAGGTCACATTTGAAAATTGGTGCCAAAATGCTGCAGAACTTTAAAATTAACATTTCTGGCCAAATCTGTCCCCTGCAATCGATTGCACTGCTAAAAAATATGAAATCTGGTGCAAAAATGAAGGGTGCAATCGGTTGGACCATAGTGCAAATCGATTGCACTGCTGAAAAACTTAAAAAATGCTTTGTTGGCTGGATTGTTCTGGCTCTGGCTCGATTCTTGATTTGTCAAAGAATGCATGAAAATAAACACATGAACCTTGGAGTCTGTTGAATAATAATTGATCAAATCTTGGGAAACCCTTGATCAAATGATTTTGATTTGTTTGCATATCAACTTTGATTTTGTTCAGATGAATTTCATTCGAGCTGAGAAACTGGTATTTGACATTCTTGATCTCAACCTCTTCATGAAAAAGTTAGTAAAGGAAAAACAAAGATATTTTTGGATTTTATTTAAGGGTTAGTAAACATAAACATAAACAAAATAAAGCAAACAAGAAAACAAGGGTGCTCGGTGATCTCCCTCAGAAATAAACCTACAAAGGAAGGCAAGAGAATCAAAGCTTGTGATCTTGTTTATGGCATGAGATGCAAATGATAACATGTGGGATCTTAGGGGGTAAAAATTAGGGTATTACAACTGCCCCTATTTAAGTTTCTTCTATCCGGAGATATGAAGATTGACATCTTTGTCTCGACGAGATAGAAGAGACTTAAATATAACAATAAACTCAATTTTTTGCCCTAAGAGACCACAAAAATGATATGATTATGCAGATGGTATGCAGACACAAGACCTCTGTGGGGAGCATATGCCACAGGAGACAAACAAATACTGGGGAGCAAAAGAAAAGAGAACAGACTCCGCAAGGGAAAACTAAAAAGTAAGATTCCACTGAGGGAAAATTACCAACACCAGAAATAAAAGAGGGATATCTCATCCCAACAAGGGAGGTAAAAATCTCCACTGGGGACAAGATCATCTACTACCAGACGTCCGATAATAATATGATCAAAAGGAAAAATTACCAACTACCAACAAAGTGGCAGCTACGACAAGGCAATCAACCAAAAGGATACGAGAAATATTACCTACCACCAACTAAGGGTAGTACGACAAAGGTAATAAACTCAAGAAGGAGGGATTACTAACTATCAACGAAGTGATAACTACGATAAGGTAATCAAACCAAGAGGTACGAGAAATATTACCTACTACCAACTAAGGGTAGTACAACAAAGGTAATAGACTAAAAAAAGAGAGATTACCAACTATCAACAAAGTGATAGCTACGACAAGGTAACCAAACCAAGCTATATTACCTACTACCAACTAATGGGCAGTACGACAAAGGTCATAAGCTCAAAAGAAGAGTGATTACCAACTATCAACCAAGTGATAACTACGACAAGGCAATCAACCAAAAGGATACGAGAAATATTACCTACTACCAACTAAGGGCAGTACGACAAAGGTAATAAACTCAAAAAAGGAGGGATAACCAACTATCAACGAAGTGATAGCTACGACAAGATAACTAACTCGAATGGAAAGATTAACAACTATCAACCAAGTGATAACTACGACAAGATAACCAACCAAAAGGATACGAGAAATATTACCTACTACCAACTAACGGGCAGCACGACAAAGGTAATAAACTAAAAAAGAAGAGTGATTACCAACTATCAACCAAGTGATAACTACAACAAGGTAACCAATCAAAAGGTAACAAGCTTCTGTTGTCAGAACAAGGGACCAAGATTCAATCCAGGAACAAACCAAAGAGAAACGGTCAAACAAAACTCTACCCAGTGAGGAAACATCTCAACTGGGGATTAATTCCATCCAGACAAATGAACTGGGGAGAAAGGCTAAAACAAAAATCTTCCACGAGGCATAAACTCAGTGGGGAATTAACAAAGATATGCATTTTCTGCTTATGGGTCAACACTCTAATGGAGAGAAGACACACACACGCTCTGCGGGGATAACAACACTAGAGAGCAAAGAGGAACCAACAAAAAGCCAAGATGCACAACGAAACAACAAGATGCTATGCACAACAAATGAATGTGTATGCAATGCGCATGAGTATGAATATGCTGATTGTCGTACCACAAATTTTGACCACATTTCCTTTTTTTTTTTTACCTTTTATTGCTTATATAAATAAATAAAAAATAGTGATAATAAGTAGTTTGTATTTTTAATTTTTCTTGTTTAAAAATTAAATACTATTTCAATGCATTTATAAATAAAAAAAGGGAGAGAGAAATAAAAAATATAGTATAAGAGTGCCAATTAGAAATCGGATTTTAATTAGTATGTTACTCTTTGGATGTTATTTCATTTCAAATAAACATAATAGTCCATTTGATAAAGGAGTAGGTCTAAGGATTGAAAGGGAGAGTGCATGAGTTTAAATCCTACCTCCTCCACTTTTAGCTGTTTTTTATTTTTTATTTTTTATTCCATTACTACTAACTTTTCTATTTTTACTTTTAAATTATAAAAAAAATCATAAAACTAGTATTCTTTATTATTTAAATATTAATTTTTGGATTTTATTTAAGGGATATTTAAAAAAATTGATTTTTTCATTAAAATCACGTTTTTATGAAAAAATCTCAAAAAATCATATAAATTAAAGTAAATAAAAAACTTTTTCATTATCATTAAGTGACTATTATAATTATTTTAATTAATTTTAATTTTATTATTTATTCCAATTTACCAAGCCATGAATCCATCCAGATTCATTGGCTTGGGCTTTAAAAAATAAAATAAACCCGTCAGATTAAATATTTTCAATCACATTTAATTTTTTGACTTGATTTCACCCTATAAATAGTCCTTATCTCTCCTATTTTCGGAGGGGACCCACAATTTACAAACCTATTATCCCTAAAGGTGTTGTTCTTCACACATCGAAGAACAACAACACTAAAACCTAAAACCTTCAACATCCCTCAAAGGCAAAAAAGAAAACTCTAAATCTTCAACATCCCTCCAAGCCAAAAAGGAAAAGGAGATCTCACACCAAAGAACAAGGAAAAAAGGCACAAAGCGGAAAGGGAAAAGAGCATAAAGGGAAGGAAAATAAGAGAAAAAGCACATAGGAAAGAGAAAGGAAGAGAGTGGGAAGCAGCTTAAATGGGTCACAGCATTTCAGGTTGGTATCTCCAAACCGTTGATTATCTATCGTATATAATTACTCTTGAATTCTTGTTTGGATTGCGATTTGGGGTCTGATTTAATTATTGTGGGTTCTGTTCTTAAACAATCATGTGTTTGAGTATATGATTAATCTAACTTGTATATATTTAATTTTGCTTTTGTATACGATTTAACATTTAGTTAAGTTTCATATAATTTTGGGTTTATAACAAGTTAGTTATTTTAAGTGTGGGTTTAACGTATAATTTTGGGGTTTCTAATAATAAATTATTTTTTAAATGTGGGTTTAATTTAAATTTGAGTTTATAATAATTAGTTATATTTTATAACTAATAAATGTGGGGTTTAACGTATAATTTTAGGTTTATAATAATTAGTTATTTTTTTAAATGTGCGTTTAATTTAAATTTGGGTTTATAATAATTAGTTATATTTTATAACTAATGAATGTGTGTTTTAACTTATAATTTTGGGTTTATAATAATTAGTTATTTTAAATATGGGTTTAATTTATAATTTGGGTTTATAATAGTTAGTTATATTTTATATTAAATATGGGTTTAATTTATAATTTGGGTTTATAATAATTAGTTATATTTTATATTAAATGTGGGTTTAATTTATAATTTGAATTTATTTATTTTTATAATTAATAAATTTGGGTTTACTTATAATTTTGGGGTTTATTATAAATAAATAATGTGGGTTTATAATTTTGGGTTCATTGTGATAAATATGAGTTTATTTTATAAATTATAATTTTTAAGTAATAAATTTGGGGTTTTATTTAATTTATGATTAAATATTTGGGGGTTTGTTTTCCTAATTTATTTACTATGATAATTAAATAATTGGGGAGGTGGGGATAAGGGACATATGATATTTTGCTAAGGTTGTAGGGATTAATTTACAATACTAACTTATTTGTTAATTAAATTAATAATATGTGTTGTTTACGAATATTAGGGATAAGAGATAATAAATTTGATAAATAAAAATTATAGTAAACATAGGATAAAAAATACAATTAAAGATTTAAATTGAGATTAAGATCAAGCATAATTACATTATTAATTAGTTTTAATAATATAAATATTAAATGGATTTATACGAAAAATAATTAAATAATTATTTAAATATTAACATGGAATTAAAATATAAATATAACTAGTCTTAGATCTAATTCTAAAAATAAGTAGGGGTAGTTATTATTTTTATCATAAATCAGAGTATAATTTAAAGTTAATCAAATTGACGTTGGACTTAATATAATTAAAACCAATAATTAGATAATTATTTAAGAAATTGAAATAAACAGGGAATTAAAAGTAGGGATTTAAATTAATTTTAAGGTTCAATTTTGGGAACAATTAAGAATATTAGAAGTAGGAATTAACTCTCAAAAATGGAATAATATAAGTAAAAATAGATAGGGATAATCATGGGATATTAATTTGGGTTAATTCATGGGATAATTTTTTTGGGATAATTAAGAGATATAATTGGGAATAAATAAGTAAAGGATAAGGGGTAAAATATAAGGATATTAGAGATAATCATGAGATAAATTTTGGAATAAAAAGAGATAATTATGGGAGCATCTTATGGGGTAATCTAATGATCTAAGGATTAACTAGGGATAATTGGGGATAACTAAATAAGGGATATGGAATAATTTATTACGGATAAAAGGGGTTAATTGAAATCTAAATTAAGTTTCTCTTTTATTAACTATTCGATAATATGAATTTTATTTAATAATTAGGGTTTATTTAATCATTATAATTAATGAAAAGGGTTCTACTTAAATCAATTTTTATAACTAATAAAAATGTCAATATTATCATTTAACTAAGTTTATAAATTGGAATTATATTTTTAATTGGAATTAATTTACATTTTTGGGATATTATAGGGTATTTACTTTTATGATTAAATAGGGGATCATTTACATCTTTGGGATATTTTGAATAATTTTTAATTAATAAAATATGGGATTAATTCATATTATTTAGGGATATTATAAATTAATTTTTCTATACAATTTATAAATGTGGGATTAGTTTATATTTTTTTTAGGATATTTTAAGTTATTTATTTTTATAATTAATCAAATGTGGGATTGACTTATTTTTTGGATTATTAAATTTGAGATAATTGGAATTAATTCATATTTTGGGATATTATGAGATTTATCTTATATTTTTGGGATATTATTGATTTCATAATTAAATCATGGAGATTATTTTTGGGATATTATAAGTTATTTAATTAAGTAATTGAGATATTATATGAGAATAATCAATTAATTTTGTGATTAATAAATGAGTTTAATTTACCTTTTTGGGATATTATAAACTTGTTATTTTTATAATTTATTAAATATGGGATAAACTTATATTTTTGGGGTTATTATATTTGGGATAAGGGATAAAACGAGTTTTTTTTTATAATTAAAGGGATATTTATTTTAAAATAAAATTAAGGGATATTTAAAGGGATAAAGTTCTGAGATAAAACTCTTAAGATCCAAGAGTATAAATATAGGAATAGAAATATAGAATAAAACTCTTAAAATCCGAGAGTATAAATATAGGACTAGGGATATGGGATAAAACTCTTAAGATCCGAGAGTATAAATATAAGATTAGTGATAGAGGATAAAACTCTTAAGATCCAAGAGTATAAACATAGGACTAGGGATATGGGATAAGGGTTTTATAATAAAAGTTATATCATTTTTTATAATCAAACCTAAAGGGATATTTTTCAAAATTCAAAGGGATAAAGGGATAAAAAAACATCTAACTCACTTCTTTTCAAGGGATAGAATTGAGATAGAAACTTTGGGATATAACTCTAAAAATCTGAGAGTATAAATAAAGGATTAGGGATAAGGGATAAGAGATAATTACAACTTAAGCATAAAGGGGTAAGGGATAAAATCAACCAACCAACCAAAATAGAGGATAAGGGAGGTGAACTATGGAAACTCTGATCCTTCAAATTTGAGGGTACGTAGGCATAGGGTTGTAAACCCTAGCGAGTACTATAATAATAAAAAACTCAGGGTTTCTCTCTTACTTAAATAATTTCTTCTACTTAATAATAAGGATTTTTGTAAATAAATATAAACAGTCAAACATTCAATTAGTAAGCAAACTACCCTAGAACTTAAGGAGGATCCCATTGAGTACAATAGAGGTGAGGGGTGCCTAACATCTTCCACTCACTTAATCGACTCCTGAACTTAGCATCTCTCCCTTAAGATTTAGGTTTTATCATTATTTTCCTGTTCTTAGGACGAATAAAGGATGATGGCGACTCTGTCATTTTGCCGGCCGCGACAGCTGGCGACTCTGCTGGGGAGTTCTTATACTTCCCTAAAAAGAGAGTCCATCCTAACCTTGAGTTTTAGGGTTCTTGTTTGTTTGCCTTGCTTGTTTACTGTTTTTAAATATATATCTTTTATGTTTTTATATATATTTTTGTTTATGTTATTATATATATATATATATATATATATATATATATATATATATTTGTTAATGTTTATTATATATTTATATCATATATTATTGTTATTATACATTGGTTGGGATATGATTACGTGTGAAGCTAAAACCCAAGTTTGGAGTACAACCCTAGATTAGGACGTAGAACGAAAATGTTTTGGGGGGATGTGACATCCCAATAATTCATTGATGCTACACTCATAAGAGATCCTCCAAAGGTGTCTTCATGGTAGGGCTAGCCCCTAACATAGATGATGAATTGGATGTGGTCCATGACTATAAGAACCTTCAGCCTACCCTTATCAACTCATGGTGACCTTACGTATTCAACCCTCAAGGGATGTTACTAGGGTCCCGCCCTGATGAGACTTATCCCAAAGGATTACCGTAGGAAGACTTGATCCTTCTCATGGTAAAACAATGGTATAGTCTATAAATTTTAGGGCTGTTATGCTGCCAAAAACTGTATATCCTACATGCGAGGAGATTGGGTAGGCTAAACTTAGATCCATCCTATCATAGGGAGCCTACCTTTACTAGGACATGCTTGCATTTTACCTTACACATCCCTAAACCCGTTGGGTTTACTATACCTATCATTATCCATATGGAACTTTACTAGATAAGGGTTCCCTATGTACATAACTACCTCTAGACCCGTAAGGGTTCCCTTTCATCTCTCACTATCCTAATGTGACACTTTCATCTCAAACTTTTTTAGCATACCTTAAAAAAATATATTTTTGCATACCCCATGCATTTTTATGCATTTTTCATATGTACACATACATTTGCATACTTCTTTCACCTTCGACAATCTTCTTCCAACTACCTAGCTGGCAGATTTCGTGATACTCATGAATGAACTTAAAGGATACCTTAAGAAGCTGTAGAGCAACTCAAGGGGGGAAAGTACCATTGAAGAGAGAAGGTAACCCTTCACCATGCCATCCAAAGGCCTACCTAGAGCCTCAAATACAACAACCCTGGATGATGTCTCCGTAACAGAGTTTGTAACATATTTACTTCAACCTCATGCGCTTCATCAATCACAACAAAGGAAGCTTGGAAAGGAAACTAGATCCTATACTAAGGTCTCATGACTTACTAAAAAGTGCCCTAGTAAAGTTACAACCCCTTTGATCTTCCTTCTCGTCCATATCCTCCCAGTCATGACGAGAATGCCTGGTACGAATACAAAGTTTAAGACCTGATCGACAATAAGCAATTGACTTTCAAAGGAGGAGTCCCATTGGTTAAAGGTCACCCTTACTTTGAAAAAGTGCAAGAACTTCAAGAAGTGTCTCCTAAAATTCGGTGGATTAACAAGGAAGCTCATCTCTAGGATCATTAGGCCTTTATCATTTCCAGTTGTATTTTCTTTTTTGCTAAGTGTTGTTTGTAATTTAAAGATGTACTTTTTGGGAAATAATTTTAATAAGGTGAGCATGCATGATTTTGGAATCAATCTATTCGTTTACACTCTCTTTCTTATGCCATAAAAAAAATCAAATCTTTTCCATTTCACTTCTTCACCATTAACAAACTTAGGAGGAGAAAGATGTAATAAACAAACTAATTTGCTAATGTATGCTTTAATAGTAAGACCTGGCTGACGATGTAAGGCATTGTTTCACTTCCCAAACACTGGATAAATAAGGAGATAATCCGTATTCAACCCCCTCGAGCCAGAAGCCGGTGTTCTTTCTATTTTCAAAAAACTTTAATCTTAACCAGGGGCAGGGTAGATTTCAATTAACTCAATGATGCATTCTAATCTCAAGGGAATCAGTCTATCTAAGCAAGGGGTTTAAGCACACCCTCTTTCTCACGTACCTCATCAAATATCGAGGAAGCAAAAGTTTGCCACAGCTTCTTCCTCACATCATTCAACATCGAGGAAGCAATGGAGATAAAAGCTCACAATAGCTAACATGGCAGTTACAACTTTCGAAATCAAAAGCAAAATCACTCAAGAGTTGTTCCAAAAAAAGAGAAAAAACCCGCTAAGTCAAGAAGAAAAGAAAAAACAAAAAAAAAAGTTGACTTTGACTTAGGAAAAAATTAGGGTATCCCGATGGACCACAAACTCAAAAGAATTAGCCCATGCATAAATAAGGGATTAAAAGCAAACAAAAAGGGAAAAATGGAACAATCTTATAAACGGGAGTGGGTGATTGCCACCTCAAAGATCTCATAAAGTGCTTAAACCATTATCATCGTGACTAAAGAAATTCTCTTGCAAGACGAACGCATTTGTCGGGTTAATTGGATTTAGGAATGGAGAACATCAAGGAGAATGAGGTGGGTTATATTTCAAATTTTGAGCCTTGTATCCTTTGTTTCTTAAACCATGAACCAGACCACGTTACAACATTTAAAAGTCCTAATTGAAGCTAGGGGAACTATAAAAGCATACTCAGCAAAGTCGTTGTTAAACTGACTCTGAATCCGAATGTTTGTTGGAACATTGCTAACGATATTTTCACATCTTCATTTATGTCATTCTCATGGCCGAATATCATCTATCATACACCTCGTCTAAATTTTCGATTTCAAAATCTGTATGAACATGACATTACAATTACTTTTCAAAGGGAACCTTTTTCTCACGAATCAATACTTAGCACCAGGGAAATATCAACAAAGGACTGATCAGGGGCACATTGATTCAAGACATTTCTAATTAGGGGGAAAATTACCAAGGAATCCTTCCAACCAAGGGGGAAATCCTAGTGATCATAGGGACACATCATTTGAAGATCCTATTAATTAGGGGTAAAACATCCCAAGATTTGGCACACTGATGCTGAATCACCTCCATGACTCTAATGATAAGGGGTGGACCTTTCAAGAGGCTCATACTGGGGCATACCAACTCAAAGGTGTAGTGAGGCCAATCACTCCAGAAGTCATCTAATCAGGGGCAAAGACATGATACTGGGGAAGTTCATATCAAGGTCATATCATAGCATGGTGGGATCCAAGTTCCTCTTCAAGCCACTCCTCCATACCCAATTAATCAGGGGCATATTTTTCAAGATTTAAACATTGGGGCAGTTCACGTCAAGGTCATATCAAATCATGACGGGATCCAAGTTTCATTTCAGGAAAATTCTTCAGAAGACCTATAAACAAGGGCAATACCCTTCAAATCTTAATTAATCTGGGACAGACTGCTGCAGAGCTTGATCAAAAGAAACCGTTTAGAAAAATGGTTCATCTGGGGCATATCATTCTAAGGGTATATTTCTCCAAGACTAATACAAGGACAAGTCGTCTTAAGGGCATGGTATAGTCAAGCTGCTTCAAAACGCATATTGAGGCAAATCACTTCAAAGACCCAACAAACTGGGGCAAAGACATGCTACTGCAGAGGAAAACCCTGTCCATACTTCTAAGGTTTCACAGATAAACACTTTCATATATCAGCAGTCATCAAGTTCGCTGCGGATATTGGGAAGTCATGCAAGCTCAATACCTCACTACCTTTTTTTATGACAAATATCCTTGTTACACAAGCAACCTCTCTAGGTCTTAACCATTCCAGTACTCACCAGAGGGGAATTTGTTGAAACATTGAAATCATTGTCATGCATTAATCATGTCGCTACGCTCTAGCATCTAATCATGCATATATAACATAACATCACATGCATACATGAACATACATACATAACATAGGATTCGTGACCGCTCTTAGAGGTCCAATCCCCAGCTATACCAGTACAGCTCCTAGGTAGGAATGCTTATTGGCCTTCCCCAACAAGTAACATCTCATAAATACCTTTCAATAAAGGACTTCCCCAGCAATCTCACTCACCGTGAGTCTTCAAAGGGATCCATCCAGTAATCAGACATCCTGAATAATCGTTATCAACTAGTGAGCTGGTCTTTACCTCTCACATCCCCAGCTTAACAACCTATCCCTCGTATGGGATAAATTCCATCAATATCTAAGGGTTTTTATCTTGGGTTCCATTAAGGGTTTTTATCAAGGGTTCCATTAGGGGCTTTCACTAGATTTTTATCAGAGAGATTATATCCAGGGTTTCGTTTAAAGGATTCATCTAAGGGATTCATTTAAAGAATTCATCTAAGAGTTTCATTTAAAGGTTTCATCTGAGGGTTTTATCAAGGGTTTATTGAGGGTTTTATCAAAGGTTTATGGAGGGTTTTTTCATGGGATTTTATTAAGGAATTGTATCAAGGGAGTTTTATCAAAGGGGTTCTATCAATGGGATTTTCATCAGAGTGTTATCCACCAAGGGTTCACTAGGGTTTTACCAAGAAGTTTCAACAACAGGTATTACCAAGGGGTTTTATCAAAGGATTCCATCAAGGTTTCACCTAGGGTTTTCGCCAAGGGTTTCATCAAAGATCTCTATAAGGGATTTTTTTTATCCAAAAGGGGTTTCATCAGAATTCTTATCAAGGGGTTCTATCAGATTTTTATCCAAGGAGTTTTATCAAGGGATTTTCATCCGAACTAGGGGTTCCATCAAAGGGTTTTTACTAGGGTTTTAGCAAAGGGGTTTCATCCAAAGTGATCAGGGTATCACTAAAGTCCCACCTGATTCCAGTAGCATGATCGGAGGATCATATGAATCATAGGCAAGCTCCACCTGGAAGGGTTGAAACTTAACATCAAGGGTTTTATCAAGGGGTTCCATCGGACAATTTCGTTGAGGGTTTATCATCAAAGGTTTTATCAAGGGGTTCCATCGGACAATTTCGTTGAGGGTTTATCATCGGAGGTTAATCAAGGGGTTCCATCAGGATTTGTCAGACATTTTTGTCAGGATTTTTATTATTAGGGGTTCCACCAAAAGATGTCACAAGGGTTTTATCAAGATATTACCAAGGGTTTTATCAGGGTACTAGGGTTTACCAAAATGGAATCAGAGGATCACCAGGATCCTGCCTAACTTCTGTAAATAGGGATATTACACACGGGATATTTGGATATTAGCGGAGCGTCTGGGATTAGTCCACGGACTCTAAACCTATCAACTTTGTGGTCAAAATTAGGGTTCCTATTATATTTAATCATATCCTCCCTGAGAAGATGAAGACTCACCATCATCATCATCTCAGTTTGAAGCTGATTAAATAGGGGCAGCTGTCATACCACAAATTTTGACCACATTTCTTTTTTTTTTTTACCTTTTATTGCTTATATAAATAAATAAAAAATAGTGATAATAAGTAGTTTGTATTTTTAATTTTTCTTGTTTAAAAATTAAATACTATTTCAATGTATTTATAAATAAAAAAGGGAGAGAGAAATAAAAAATATAGTATAGGAGTGCCAATTAGAAATCAGATTTTAATTAGTATGTTACTCTTTGGATGTTATTTCATTTCAAATAAACATAATAGTCCATTTGATAAAGGAGTAGGTCTAAGGATTGAAAGGGAGAGTGCATGAGTTTAAATCCTACCTCCTCCACTTTTAGCTGTTTTTTATTTTTTATTTTTTATTCCATTACTACTAACCTTTCTATTTTTACTTTTAAATTATAAAAAAAATCATAAAAATAGTATTCTTTATTATTTAAATATTAATTTTTGGATTTTATTTAAGGGATATTTAAAAAAATTGATTTTTTCATTAAAATCACGTTTTTATGAAAAAATCTCAAAAAATCATATAAATTAAAGTAAATCAAAAACTTTTTCATTATCATTAAGTGACTATTATAATTATTTAAATTAATTTTAATTTTATTATTTATTCCAATTTACCAAGCCATGAATCCATCCAGATTCATTGGCTTGAGCTTTAAAAAATAAAATAAATCCGTCAGATTAAATATTTTCAAGCACATTTAATTTTTTGACTTGATTTCACCCTATAAATAGTCCTTATCTCTCCTATTTTCGGAGGGGACCCACAATTTACAAACCTATTATCCCTAAAGGCGTTGTTCTTCATACATTGAAGAACAACAACACTAAAACCTTAAACCTTCAACATCCCTCAAAGGCAAAAAAAGAAAACTCTAAACCTTCCACATCCCTCCAAGCCAAAAAGGAAAAGGAGATCTCACACCAAAGAACAAGGAAAAAAGGCACAAAGAGGAAAGAGAAAAGAGCATAAAGGGAAGGAAAATAAGAGAAAAAGCACATAGGAAAGAGAAAGGAAGAGAGTGGGAAGTAGCTTAAATGGGTCACGGCATTTCAGGTTGGTATCTCCAAACCGTTGATTATCTATCGTATATAATTACTCTTGAATTCTTGTTTGGATTGCGATTTGGGGTCTGATTTAATTATTGTGGGTTCAGTTCTTAAACAATCACGTGTTTGAGTATATGATTAATCTAACTTGTATATATTTAATTTTGCTTTTGTATACGATTAATATTTAGTTAAGTTTCATATAATTTTGGGTTTATAACAAGTTAGTTATTTTAAGCGTGGGTTTAACGTATAATTTTGGGGTTTATAATAATAAATTATTTTTAAAATGTGGGTTTAATTTAAATTTGGGTTTATAATAATTAGTTATATTTTATAACTAATAAATGTGGGGTTTAACGTATAATTTTAGGTTTATAATAATTAGTTATTTTTTTAAATGTGGGTTTAATTTAAATTTAGGTTTATAATAATTAGTTATATTTTATAACTAATGAATGTGTGTTTTAACTTATAATTTTGGGTTTATAATAATTAGTTATTTTAAATGTGAGTTTAATTTATAATTTGGGTTTATAATAGTTTGTTATATTTTATATTAAATATGGTTTTAATTTATAATTTGGGTTTATATTAATTAGTTATACTTTATATTAAATGTGGGTTTAATTTATAATTTGAATTTATTTATTTTTATAATTAATAAATTTGGGTTTATTTATAATTTTGGGGTTTATTATAAATAAATAATGTGGGTTTATAATTTTGGATTCATTGTGATAAATATGAGTTTATTTTATAAATTATAGTTTATAAGTAATAAATTTGGGGTTTTATTTAATTTATGATTAAATATTTGGGGGTTTGTTTTCCTAATTTATTTACTAAGATAATTAAATAATTGGGGAGGTGGGGATAAGGGACATATGATATTTTGCTAAGGTTGTAGGGATTAATTCACAATACTAATTAATTTGTTAATTAAATTAATAATATATGTTGTTTACGAATATTAGGGATATGAGATAATAAATTTGATAAATAAAAATTATAGTAAACATGGGATAAAAAATACAATTAATGATTTAAATTGGGATTAAGATCCAGCATAATTAAATTATTAATTAGTTTTAATAATATAAATAATAAAGGGATTAATACGAAAAATAATTAAATAATTATTTAAATATTATTATAAATAATTAATTAGTTTGTTATTTTTATTAGTAATTTAAGTTTGGATCTTTAGTAAGGCCCATTAGGTCAAAATACTCTATTTAAAGAGATTAACACTTGTATGTTCATAATAATAATAATAATAATAATAATAATATATCAAATTATTCAGCTTTGATATGGTATCATGAGCTCTTGTTCGAGAGGGTTTCGCTTCCGCATAAAAAACCTTAGCTGCCTTAATTGCGGTCCTTTAGTAAAACTTTTTCATCACTGTTTGCACTGTTCATCGCATTGCGCGACACTGTTCATAGTACTGTTCACGGCTGTTCATCGCACTGTGCAACATTGTTCACCGCATTGTGCGCAACTGTTCATCGCACTGTTGCAACACACTGTTCATCATGCTGCTGCAACACTATTCATCACTATTTTTGGCAGTATTCATCGCTGTTATTTGCAGTACTTCCAGCACTATTCAGCGCTACTGTTCCAGCACTGTTCACAGTACTTTTCAGCACTGTTTATCACTACTGTTTGCGGTACTGTTCATTCCCACTGTTAGAACAACCTCGTACTTGTGGTTTTTACTTGCATTTGTTTCTAAATTCTTTCAATGGCTGATAGTAAAAATGAAACAAATGCGTACAAATCTGAATCAGAATTACCTATTATTCCTCAAGTTTACAAATTGAATGGAAAAAAATTATTTAAAGTGGTCTCAACTCGTGAAAACGACATTGAAAGGTAAGGGAAAAGAAAAACAACTTACAGACGCACCTCCCAAAGAGAAAGATCCCAAATTTGACAAGTGGGATACGGAAGATTTAGCAACCATTGCATGGTTATGGGCTTCAATGACTCCAGAAATTAGTGACACTTGCATGTTCCTAAGTACAACAAAAGATATTTGGAACGCATTAGAAGAAACTTATTCTAAAGGCAAAGATGCTTCCCAAATATATGATGCAAAGGTGAAAACACTAGGAACTAAACAAGGCAACAAAACAGTTACAGAATACACTAATCATCTAAAAGCCTTGTGGATGGAGTTAGACCACTATAGAGTTATCAAAACCGAGTGTACAACAGATGCAACAAAACTTAGGGAGTACATTGAGCAAGATAGAGTCTACGACTTTCTGGTAGGGCTCAACTCTGAGTGAATCGCACACTCAAAGTACAACAGAGTCGCCACCGAACTTTATTTAGTCCCAAAGGACAGGGAAAATATCGATAAAACCCAAGGGAAGAGAAACGGGAACGGGGGTCAGTTATGCGGAAGGAAGGTACTGGCACCTCACGCATCCGTCGTACTCGACAGGAACCATTTCGCTTGCTTCTAGGCTTGGATGGGTTATCTATCTAAAGGCTTCTAGCTAAAAGAAGGAGGAGAGAGAAGAGAAACAGAAAAAGAAAGAAAGAAAGAAAGAAATTGCTCGCGGAGGATTAGGGCCCTCGTGCCTACGTACCCTCATAGTGCAATGAGGAAATCAGAGCGCCGTAGTTCATGGAACCAGAGAAAGAAAGGGGAAGGAGCGGACAAAGAAGGTGGAAGGGGGCTCGCCAAGATCATCGCGATCTCGTGCCTACTTATCATACATTCAAATGAATGCAGAATCAGAGCTTCCGTAGTTCGTGGAACTAGGACGGAAAAGAAAGAAAAAAGAGAGGTGGTGTTAAAACCAAGAGCAAAAGAAGCAGAGAAAAATCCGCTGGGGATGCAAAAGAAATGGTGTCAGAACCAAGAAAGAAGTGCAAAGGAAAAGATAGTAACTGAGCTGAGGATAAAGTGCAAGTGTGGTGTTTAAACCAAGAAGATAAAGGTGCAAAAGGAATAGAAAGGACTTCACTGGGGAATAAGAGAACAAGGTAATCGTGCTGGGGTCAGAGGGAAAGCGACCCCACTGGGAAACAAATAAAGGGATAAGGAATCGGTATATTAACTGACTGACAGTGGTTAACTGAAGAAAGAGATTAAGACTATGTGGGAAAAAGGTTTGACAGATAGATCGTGATCAACCAAAAGAACGGGTGTAGAACCAAGCGAAGGTCGTAACCCAAAGGACGGGTGTGAAACCAAGTGAAGGTCGTGACTCAAAGAACGGGTGTAGAACCAAGCGAAGGTTGTGACCCAAAAGACGGGGTGTGAGACCAAGCGAAGGTCGTGACCCAAAGAACGGGTGTAGAACCAAGTGAAGGTTATGACCGAAAAGGGATGTCGATACCAACTGAACAAACAGTACTTGATCAGCAAAAAAGGGTATTGAACCAAAAGAGGTTACTAACCGCTGAGGAATCGGTGTTAACAGAGAAACTGTGATTAACCAAAAAGAAACGAGTGATTAACCGAGAGAAGGTGATTAACTCAAAAGGAGTTCAGTGTTTTAACAGACTGGTTGTGGTTAACTGAAAGAATGGGTGATTAACCAAGAGAAGGTGATTAACCCAAGAAAAACTCAGTGTGTTAATAGACAGACTGTGGTTAACTGAGAAGATGTGCAAATTGGTATTTTAACTGACAGACAGTGGTTAACCAAACAAAAAGAGAAGAACCAAGAGAAGGTTGCAAACTCTTGCGGATACGGTTTTAACAGAAAGACTGTGTTTAACCGAAAAAGAAACTCTTCTTGGGGAATCCAAAGTAATGACTGACCACAAGAAAAGAAAGTAGGGTATTGAAACAAAGAGAGTTTGCTAACCCGAAGACGATGATCTTAACCAAGAAGGTAAGGATTGATTAAAAGAGATTGCAAGGGATATGAGTGATCAAGGATCAACGCAACTGGGGAAGGAGATACACTACTACTTGAGGATATAGGTGACTAAGCCAGGCACAGGGTCATTCGTCCCCTACCTGAAGTAGTCAGAATGAGAGTAGGAATTCTCCATTCTCATTCCTTCTCTAACACACAGGGTGTAGTGCGGAAGTTAAAACAAACAACGTAACAGCTCCAAGTTGTACAATGCTCTAGTGTCGTGCGACACGCGAATCTATGACTCAGCAGGGGATCGAGAGAGAAAGCTCTAAAGGAAGCCTAAAGAGAAGCACCAAAGGGATGATCAATAAGAGAAGCGAAGTTTCGATTAATTAATCAAAAGGGAGGAATATGCTAATAATTTTCCAAATGAATGAAAAATTATTAAAGCAAAGGGGTGTATTATGGATTATACAAGATTAAGCTTGTTCATGAAGAACAAACTTAATGCACTAGAGTGCAAAACAGTACCAAATGACATTTAGAATGCAACACAAATCATGTCATTATGTGAGCAAAATTGTGTAAGAGTGATCATAATAATCGAAAGCGTGCATAAAACGTTCATGAACATGCCTCAAACAATAGTTATACGTCACTTAAAACATCCTTAAAAATCAAGCATATCATTCCAAGGAAGTTAGAAAGAGGGAGCATGGCAAACAAGCTTGAAAAATACCAAAAATGGCACTCTGTTACAGTGGTAACCGGTTACCTCAGAATGAGTAACCGGTTACTTGCTTGAAAAACAGCAAATCTGGTGAAATTTGTACAGGGTTACCGGTTACCTTATATTGAGTAACCAGTTACTCAGTTGAAAAAGGCAGCGCTGAAGCAAATTTTGTGAAGAGTAACCGGTTACCTTATATTGAGTAACTGGTTACCACTGTAACAGTGGCAAAAACAACTTTTGAAAAATCACTTAAAACATCCGAATCACTTGCTTAAATCACCACATGCTAGGGCATAAATTAGTGCATGAAAATCAGGCTTGAAAGCAGAAAATAAGCAGTGATGGAATCAATTAACACATCAAGATCATGGATCGATGCAATGCAAAATCAATTCATAAACAAAAAAGCATCGAAACTACATCGCGAATGATACGAAAATGTGTGAAAAAGTAAAATGAGTGAGATCTACCAACCTACAAGCCAGAGTGTTGTACCCCAAAGTTTACCCTTAGATTCTTTGATCTTTTGCATGTCACTCTAGGTCGACAATTTTTGCATTTTAGTTAAACATTTTCGTTGATCATCAACTATACCATTTTACCCAAATTCTATCATTCCATGTCATTTAGATTTTTATTTCAATTCATAACTTTTTAGTTTATACTTTTAGTTTAGTTTTTTTATTTTTATTTAGATTATTTTTATTTTAGTCTTAATTTAGTTTAATTCTATTTCCATCTTAATTTTAATTATGTTTTTTTTTACTTTTCATTTTTTTGTCTAATTTAATTTAGTTAATCTAAAAAAGAAACTTTACAAAAATGCAAATGAAAGGGTAACAATTGGTACAAATGTTACACACACTTGGAGAATGCAGACCTTAATCATTTTTGCTACATCATTTCTTTGGCACGTTTCTTGCATGTTTCTAAGCACAATTTCAATTTGCCACCAACACAAGAATTGCTCTATGGCATGTTCCCTTCCAAGTGAATCAATGAACATTTGTTTTGGACCCTTTGATGAGACATGCTCGTATGATAAAGAGCACAGTGTGGTTTGATTTCTTTGCAAACTTTCCTTGCAACTTGAACAAGTCTGAGCCAGAGATTTTTGCAAGTACAAGTGTTGAGTTCTTTCACGTCAGTTCCCAACCTTAAGTCACCGAAACCGTGCAAGAAGGCTATCCAAGAACCAACCCGTTTGGTTCACTATTTCATGCTATCACATATGATAAAATGGGATCTTTGGTTTAGTTTCGGTATACAAACCATGCTTCATTTTAACCAAATTCTGAACCATATATCACAAGTACAACCCGCTGAATTTTCGGATAATTTTCCAACCACAATTTCCCATAAATCCGTGCATTAGAAGGCTCCTAAAGTACAAGTTCTGTGTACTTTGCAAATGAACATAAAAGTTAAAAGTAAAGACCATCATGTAATGTTATTCTGATACCAGGACCCTTGGGATTTCATGTTTTTTCTCTGCTGACTATAGGGCCCTAGTATACAAGCAAACGCTTTTGCACTTGGCTCAAGAATTTTAGCAACAAAGCTATGCGTGTAACATCATGCTTGTCCTTGTTTCTCCCTTGGACAAGGCTAATATCCACTGTATTTGAAGACCATGAACCAAATGCTTCCACTATAAAAAGAGGACACCATCAATACATCAGGGAGTACAAGATTCAACCTTACTTCATATAGCTCTTTGCAAACCTTTCCCCCAAAGACTCTCTCTTTGCACCACCGAAACCAACCAACAAGAACAGCCACCAACAGTCAGAACAACAACATCAAAAGAGCACATCTCATACTCACTACAAATCATTCAAATCAAGGGAGGTTGTGATCTCGTGAGCAACAAGAGGGGGAACTAGAAGCTGTGTAGCTCGCTCAGATCATTGCATCATCACCAACCAAGGAAAAGCTTGAACTAAGTTGAGTTCTAGAGCTCCAGGAGGTAAGTTTCTAAGGCCCTGAAACTTGTAAAGTTGTTGTGATAAATACTTCTCTTTGAGTTTGATTTATATGTACGGTATCGTGCTTTTGTTCAGAGAAATAATGTAATCATGCCGTAGCTCTTACATTTAAGTTTGTGAGTGTTGTTTGTTGTGGAACTGATGTGAGTATCATGTGAGTTTGCTTAATGAGTGATAGAAATTGTTAATTTATGCCAGTTTTTGAACCCTTGTTTGTGTCAATTTTTGCTCCCATTCTAGTGATTATTTTGAGATGGTGAGGATCCATGGTCGTTCCACTATACGAGTGCTTCATTTTGAGATTTTATTTCATGGATTTTGGTTGAGACTTAGTGGAGAAATTGATTGAACAAGTGAGCAGTGTGCCATGGTTTTCCTGGTTCGCGATCAGGGCTCGTGCATGGTTTGTTTCTGCATGAGAGAGATGAGGCGTGACAAAGTGTTGTTGGCTGGACATTAATTTTGTCGTTTAGTCACTTACGCACTAAGTGACCGGTTGATACAACGTTTTACATGCTTTTTCTTGTACCTTAACCGTGTGACATCAATTGGCTGAGTATTTTGTTTCATTTGGGTGCTGGGCCTTGTATAATCACTATCGCCACCACACCAAAGCCCACATGCGCAGCAAATAAACAAACATAGTTCAATTTAGATTATTGCTACACCTCCCCTCGGTTTAATTTGTTTCACCATTTTATTTTCATTTTTTTATCTCTCAGTTCATTTTTGTTTAAAATATTTTCTTTAAACACAAAATTCCCAAAAGATATATTATATTAATATTTTAAAGTTCAATTTATTTTTCCAATTTTTAATTTTATTTCCACTTTAATATTTATTTTTAATTTTGGTGAATGTTAAGAATTTTGTTTCATACTTAATGTTAAAATCATTTTCTTGCCACTTTTTAGAACAATTTTCTAAGTGTTTTTAAGATTTTTTTTAAGAAGTTATTTTGGGTATGATTATCAACCTTGTTAAGAACTCTTGAAGTGGGGCTTGTTTGAACTTTGGTTAACACTTGTCACCCTTGGCCATAACTTGTGGCACCTCTTAGAATGTTCTTGCAAAATGGAATTTGTGCTGATATGATTGTCACCACTCTTAAATTCATAGTTCTTGAATACTTTGCCATGCTTGTGATTTATTTGTTCATTTTTGTTGTGAACTATCTCATTATCTTTTGCCATGCTCATACATGGATGTATATATCATGCTTTGATGTTATCTTCACTTGGTTAATGTTTATCCCCTTGGGTCATTGAACTCATATTGTTCACTTAATTTCAATCCTGTTTTCAACACTTTTGCTCATAAGATGTTATCATCCCCTCCTTCTAAAGGAAAGTTTTTTCACTTTGACTCCTAAGTCACAATCCATTCCCATTTCACCTTGGCCTCCTAGAGCCATTTTCCCCTATAGTTTAGTAATAGGATAGAGTTATCGAGAACTCTATGCGATTCTCACCATCATGAGAACTCACTTTCCCTTTACTTAGACTTATAGAGTTATTGTGAACTCTATGTGATTCTCACCATCATGAGAACTCACTTTCCCCCATGACGTAGACTTAGAGAGTTATCGTGAACTCTCATTTCCCTTTGGAACTTTGACCATAGTCAATGGTTCCTCTTTCACCCTTAGTTAGGTGAACTACGGTTGCTCTGATTCTTTAGTCAGATACGTAGGCACAAGATGCGACGTCTTGGCGAGTAAACTTAGTGTACATACTCTTAGGTCTTTACCTTACCTTAGCATAGATATCTTAGCAAGCAAACATAACATAACACAAACTAAACAAGAGGTTCCTGTAGAGTACTACAGATACTTAGGGTGCTAATACCTTCCCTTTGTATAACCAACCCCCGAACCTTAGATCTCCCCCTTTTTAGGTTTTCTCGATCTTGAACCTTTCCTTTGGGTAAATCAAAGTCGGTTGTAAAAGAAATATGATGCAAGTTAATTAATAGCTTGTTATCCGATTTTCACCGCAACAGAAATGGCGACTTCACTGGGGACCCCCCCTAAGAGGGTTAACCCTATCTCGTTTATCTTTGTGTTATTTACATGTTTGCTTGCTTGTACATTTGTATATTTATATCTGTATATATATATGCCTGTTATGCTTGGGTTTTCTGTATGCAGGGTTGTTACTTTGAGTGGTGAGGATAAGTCCTATACCCGGACTTGAGCGCACTTGTTATAGGACGATGGTATATTCAAGGAGGCTTTGAGGGAGTCGATTCCTGAAAAATTTGACTTGAGACACCATCACTCAGTTGAGGCCTTCTTGAGAGTTTAGTCATGTTGAACGATTCTATTCGTGAAAACGTGCTACTCTCAACCTAGGAGCCCATGATATTGAGAACCGCAGTTACCAAACCCCACTAAGCCTTTTTAGGATGTAGTGCGGTGACCATGATGGAGTCTATTTCTGAATTGGTTGTCACGCGATACTATACTCAGACGAGATTCTCTTGAGAATATTATTGATTACCAAGTTAATTGGGAAGTCGATAATATCCAAAAGATGGATTGTCGACTCTGGGAACCTTTTTTAGAACCCTGTTCTGCAGATGAAAACCCATAGTACATACCTTCTGGGATGGGTAGACCATGGCTCCATGCTCGTGATCTTCAAACCTAGTCCCTCTCTTGTTTGTGTGTGCATATCTGTGAATATCTATATATGTGTGTTTGTGCATACGTTCATTCATGCATGAGACCCATAAATCTAGGGCTTGTGTGCTGTTGTGTGTATATATATCTATGTTTTTGTGTGCCTGTGTTTTGTACATTGCATACATCTCATCGCATCCATTGATGGTTTCAAGGAACTCAGACGTTCTTTTCTTTGCAAAGATCCTTAGAGATCACAGATTTTTAAAACAAAACTCTTCAGTTTTCCAAAATGTTTGCAGCTTGCCTTTGAGTTCCTTGAAACCATTTGACTTGCATTAGCATTACATTGCATTTGCATTTCTCAGCCTCGAGTCTCATCCGTCCTTTATCTGTAACCCAGTTGACTTCCCGAAACTATCATTGGACTTGAAGTAGCTGTTGAAGTTGTCTTTTCCAGACTCGTCCGTTGTGACTACCACGCTGGGGCACAGGGACACTCAATTGAAGATTGTAAGATGCTCGAAAGCAAGGTTCAGACTTTGTTTGACTCTGAGATGGTTTCATTCACACCTAGAGGCATCCAAATCAACAATCCTTCACTTAATCAGGCAGGTTCATCAGACTCCGAAATGGAAGAAATTGCCGAGAGTGGATGTGAAGATGATTCTCAGACGGATCTTGAAAACCAACTTTGAAGATGACTATCTTAGCTTGGTAGATCAAGAAGGAAATTCCAGTTCCCCGAAGTCAGCAAACTTTTGGTTGTTTAGCATTTTGTTGTATTTTCTTTGCATGTTTGAATTTATATTTGCTTATAAGCATTGTTGTACTTTCAAATTGGCAAGATTAATGAATTGTGTATACATCTTTTGATTAAGTCCATTCGTATTCACTCATTCTCTTTCTTTTACTGTCATAAAACAAAACAAAAAAAAATAGACAAAATTTTTTCTTTTCTCCAAACTATTGTTCAAGCAAAGATTGGGGAGGATGATGAAAATATTATCCATAATTGCTGTGGTATGCTTTCGATTAAACCCCGCCGAGGATGTAAGGCATTGTTTCAATTCCCAAACACTGGAGAAATAAGGAAGATAATCCCTCGTTAACCCCTTCAAGCCTAGAAGTAGGAGTTTTCTTTTCTTACAAAAAAAAAACCCTTAAATCTCAACCTTGGGGCAGGGTAGTTCTCAGTTTAACTTGGTTATGCATTCTAATGCAAGACTTTCATACAAGACACTAGTCGGCTCTCTCAGATCAAATGAGTTAGCATTATACAAGTTGTTCCCGAAGCGACAAATAAGGAAGGATCGTCAAGAAATCCTTAATCGAAGAATAAGCCGAGTCCCTTTCAAGGCAAAAGCCAAGAAAGATGGGAAGCCCAAAACTTCGCCTTATACAAGAAGGTTCGTACAACAATCGAGAAAAGAAAAAGATCCCATAACCTCAATCAAGCAAAGAGGAGGTCTCATAAAGACAAAGAAGAGGTCTCAAAATCTCAAACAAAATCAAAGAAGAGGTCTCATAACCTCAACAAAGACAAAGAAGAGGTCTCAAAACCTCAGTGAAGACAAGATGAGGTCTCAAAGCCTTAGCAATAGAGGATGACCAAATTCTACAAGGGAGTAATGACTACAAAGGTGCCGGAATCATCGCTAGCTATCATCAATTCGTTCCTAGTCTGTGGGAACTTGAATGTATAACTTGAGTTAACTGAGTGTAGGACTGAAGTTCCTAGTCTGCTGATATGATTGTCACCACTCTTAAATTCATAGTTCTTGAATACTTTGCCATGCTTGTGATTTATTTGTTCATTTTTGTTGTGAACTATCTCATTATCTTTTGCCATGCTCATACATGGATGTATATATCATGCTTTGATGTTATCTTCACTTGGTTAATGTTTATCCCCTTGGGTCCTTGAACTCATATTGTTCACTTAATTTCTATCCCGTTTTCAACACTTTTGCTCATAAGATGTTATCATCCCCTTCTTCCAAAGGAAATTTTTTCACTTTGACTCCTAAGTCACAATCCATTCCCATTTCACCTTGGCCTCCTAGAGCCATTTCCCCCCCATAGTTTAGTAATAGGATAGAGTTATCGAGAACTCTATGTGATTCTCACCATCATGAGAACTCACTTTCCCTTTACTTAGACTTATAGAGTTATCGTGAACTCTATGTGATTCTCACCATCATGAGAACTCACTTTCCCCCATGACGTAGACTTAGAGAGTTATCGTGAACTCTAAAATGAGCTCAGACTCATTTCCCTTTGGAACTTTGACCATAATCAATGGTTCCTCTTTCACCCTTAGTTAGGTGAACTACGGTTGCTCTGGTTCTTTAGTTAGATACGTAGGCACAAGATGCGACGTCTTGGCGAGCAAACTTAGTGTACATACTCTTAGGTCTTTACCTTATCTTAGCATAGATATCTTAGTAAGCAAACATAACATAACACAAACTAAATAAGAGGTTCCTGTAGAGTACTACAGATACTTAGGGTGCTAATACCTTCCCTTTGTATAACCAACCCCCGAACCTCAGATCTCCCCCTTTTTAGGTTTTCTCGATCTTGAACATTTCCTTTGGATAAATCAAAGTCGGTTGTAAAAGAAATATGATGCAAGTTAATTAATAGCTTGTTATCCGATTTTCACCGCAACACAGAGATTTGGCTTGGTGATTGTTGCAAAGTATTTTAATGAAAATAATCAAAGAAAACCAGAGGAATCTTCAATTATAGCCGAAACGTATCGAAATCGAGCAAATTGCGACGAAACTCGGAAATACGAATTCGAACTGTTGAATCTTGAATTAAACACTTGAGATGAATCTGAAAGCTAATAAAACTCTAGAAATCCAAGTATAATTGCAAGATGATGAAGGTTAAGCTCAAGAAATAATCACTTTCGATGTGAAAGTGATTATTCTTCAATAGTGAAGAGCTATGGTGAGGTTTGGTAAGAAAATTGAGATTGAAGATGAAGAAGTTGCAGAAAAATTCAGAGAGAATGTGAGAGAATTGAGAGTGAAATGTGTGAAATGATTGAGAGATTGTGGAGGATTTGTGAAACTAGTGAAGCTTTGTTTATATAGAGTTTTGGTTTGGAGTGTGAGAGGTTTGGAATTAGGCTAGGAGCTAGCTTATGGTAGTTTGGAATTAGGATAGGAGTTAGTTACACTTGACTCACCGAGTCAAGCGGTTAACTCAATTAGTTAGGAAGTTAACTCGGTATCAATCCCAATGTAAGCTTCAAATCAAAGGTTGACATGCTTGGAAGTCAAGGAACATGGTGTACTTAATTTATTGTGAGGCATTGGAATAAATGTAAGTGGAGTGTCTTGAATAGTCTTGAAATGTCTAGAGATGTCTAGAATGTTCCACATGCTGCTAGAACTATGTAGAGTCAAAGACCAATGAGTGTGCACAGTTGCTGTCCCAAAATGCAGTAGAAACTGCAACTTTACACAGAGTAACCGGTTACTCTATATTGAGTAACCGGTTACTCTAGGCAAAATTTGCCCGGATCACTCAAAAACAAGTGCTGAGGTCCCGGTTTCAATTTTCCACCTCTTGTTTTGATGAATGGGCATGGAAACCCTTGTTTTGTGCTTGTTTTGATGATGTGATGACCTTGTGAAGATACGATTAATCAGGCTAAAAAAACCTAAAAATCCTGCAGCAAGAAACACATAGAGAAAAGTGTGAATGCGTATACCGGCGATGCGAATGCACATGCTCATGTAAAAGGCAAAAAGAGGAGGTCAAATTTCGGGTTACGACAGCTGCCCCTATTTAATCCTCTTGGACCTGAATGTACGAATTACGCTAGCTTTTCGATGATTCGAGGTATAAGGGGATTAAATAAAAGAGTAGCTCGAGAATTTGGTCGACGACGACAAAAGAAGAGTTGCAAGTGTAGGGAGTTTTTGAGAGTGTTTGAAGTTTGGCTAAATTTCTACTGGGGAGATGGATCAGGCCAAAATAAAGGAAGTATGCTCGATGCATATGCCATGTATGCGTTTCTACATGATGCTTGATATCATGCAATGCAAAGGTTTGGGTCGAGGTAATGTGCGCCGGGTTAGGCGGAGATTGTAGCAAAACTAACTCGACATCCTCGGTTAGGGAGAGAACCCATGGATGAAGACAGACCTTGCTGAGGAACGGCCCCCTAACGCGTGATAACTCTGCTGTGGAAAAATCCAAAAACGGTGAAGACTCCGCTGGGGAAGAAACTGAGAAGTCTTAAATCTCCAGACCATCACCAATGACACTGCAGGAAATTCCAAATACATTCTTTCCTCCTCTTGGGCTTATACAATATGGAACAGAGAAAGGCATTATTCTCGGTGAAACTTTTCTCAAAACTGTCCTAACTTAGAAATATTTGTGTACAAGAAATTCATTTTCCCAGAGAGGATTAATTCCTAGTGAAACCTCTCTTGAATTTCTTCAAACCCTAGAACTGTTCTGCAAAGAAAGGATTAATTCCCGGTGAAACCTTTCTTGAACTTTTTTTAGGCTTGGACCCACAAGCTTCCTAAAAGCATCTCCAACCTCCTCTTGGGCTTTGTACAAGGACCCTTAGGCTTCTTAGAAGTTCTCAGCCTCCGCTTGGGCTTTGTACAAGGACCCAAAGGCCTCCTACAGGTATAGGATATAAATTAGTCATCTTTACTAGTTTAATCCTCAGGAGAGTTAAAAATTCCAAAACATCAGACCATTCTAGGGTTGATATTCATCCCTTAAACCCTAAGCCTCCTCTTGGGCATCATACAAAGACCCCTCTCTATACTAGAGCCTACCACTTCATAGGAGACTTGGACTATCTCAGCCTCCTCCTGGGCATCATACAAAGATCATCCTCTAGCTAAGAGTTAACCTCTTCATACCAGTAGACTTGGAAAGACTCATTTCTTCTTGGATCTCAAAGAAACCCTCAAGTTTCCTAAAAGCACAGGAAAAAACCTTGATCATTTCATCAATCTCCAACAGAGTTAAAACCTCCACAGGTTTTCATACTCAATTTTAAACCTTTACCATCAGTAAAACCCTAACAGAATCAGAATCTCAAGGCATCTGATATTTCAACTCTTCTTTAAATCCCCAGTAATTCCCCAACACATATTGGACCTGTCTCTGGACTTCAATAATCCTCAGCAGAAGCCAGCCTCCTCTTAGGCTTTGTATAATGATTTTCTTCAATAGAGTCATCCTCAATCTTGGGCTTTGTACAAGACAGATAAAACACTCCCCAGTGGAGTTAATCTCTTTTTCAGCTTCAATCTTGGACTTTGTATAAGACAGATAAAAATCCCTAAGCAGAGTCAATCTCTTTTTAGCCTCAATCTTGGGCTTTGTACAAGGCAAATAAAACATTCCCTAGTGGAGTCAGTTCCCTTTTGCCTCTATCTTGGGCTTTGTACAAGACATATCATACTCTCCAGTTGAGTTAATCTCTTTTTAGCCTCAATCTTGAGCTTTATACAAGACAGATATAAAACTCCCTTAGTAGAGTCAACCTTTTAGCTTCAACCTTGGGCTTTAAACAAGGCACACAAAAAAAACATTATTCCCTTAGAGGAAATCAAGAGTTCTCTCTGTAGGAAGACATTTCTCTGTACATCACACATCAAACAAATAACAAACCCTAATTCCAGATAACTGCTGTAAGTGGCACACTTTTCGATTCAAAAATCCAAGTTGTGGTCCTTCTTTTATCCTGGTTAAAACTTCCTCTAATTGCTGTAAGTTGTAAGCCTCTAGATTATTTACATCCAAGCCAATATCCCTCCCTTAGCATGGAAGGCTCCTAAGGAAAAATGGCGTTGCTCTACACTGAGTTAAAGTTTATTCCTCTAGGACAATTCTCTTATAAAGAAAATTATGGCATTGTTGGATTCCATACATTCCAGTTAAAGTAATTCCCCTTTATAACCAATGCTTCAATAACTGTGATGAATAGGTGAAATATCTCCCTTTAAAGATGACAAATTCTCTCTCAGTCAAACCTTTAGCTTCAATCTTGGGCTTTGAACAAGACACCAAACATCTTTCCTCCCATAGAATAGGAGGAACTACGATTGCTCTGATTTCCCTGATATCTTTACGGGAATACATAGGCATAAGATTGCGAAATCTTAGCGAGCACACTAATAAAAAACCTTAGGTCCAACACCTTCCCTAAAACAACGAAAAAAATCGAAAACAACAAAAAACATCTTCTCAACACTCCCAAAGGAGAAACTTTCCCAACCCATAACAGATAAATACCAGAAAGTAATAAAAAAAATATGCCATAAAAGGTCTATGGATAACCATATATACACTGGGTAATTGACAACTTCCCTTTGTATAATCTGACCCCGACCCCCCAATCTCTTAGCATTTGTTAAAGAAAACATTTGCGTGCAAGGTTAGTTTTAGATAGCATCCCTTTCCTTTCCAGCTTCATAGGATAAATAAGAAATCAGAAAGTAGCACCCAATTCTAACCAATGCGGTAAGTGGTCGCGTCACCGACAAAAATTGCACGCTACACATCATTCTCACATAATACATCTTTGTCTTTGAGTCTCACATATGTGTCGCACTCTAGAGTCAAACTGTCTCATTCGTACAATACTCGAGCTAATCGACAAAAGAAAATGGATGATCTTGAGGAAGAGAACAAAGAGCTGAGAGAAGAAATCAACGCTCTAAATGAGAGTTTGGAGAAAATTCACAACACTATGCAATCCCTGGCAGCAGCCCAGGAACAACAACATCAAAGGACTGCGATCTCAGAGATTATGTCTACACCAGCATTTGAGACACTTGGCAGTCATCCTCAGTACAACATGCCTAAAGGTTTCCCCTGGGGCATGCCTCTCAACTTTATACCTGAAGGATACATCCCACCGGTCACTGAAGACCCGGAAGCCGTAGCGGGGACCGCCAGACCTGAAGGTTACAAAATTCAGGTCAATGAAGATGCAAGAGTTACAACAAAAACTCCTGAAGGTTACAAACTTCAGGTCACTGAAGTGCTAAGAGTTACCATTGTGATGACTATACCACAACCAGTGGTACACACTATCCCGGAAGAACAGATTCTGCATGCTGCTTCTGGCGGAAACGAAGACGTATATGAAAGGATGAATGAATTCTAAGAATAATTCTTGGAAATACAGAAGGAACTGCATGCCATTCACGATCAAGACTTGTTTGGTAAAGACGCCGCTGACCTCTGTTTGGTCCCTAATGTAAAAATACCTCACAAATTTAAGGTGCCTGACTTTGAAAAATACAAAGGCAACTCTTGCCCTCAAAGTCATTTGGTAATGTACTCTCGGAAAATGTCCACCCAGACAGAAAATCAACAGCTACTAATCCATTACTTCTAAGATAGTTTATCCGGTGCCACACTCAAATGGTACATGGGTTTAAACCGCATCAAGATCAGTACTTTCAGAGATCTCGGGGCAGCATTTGTTCAGCAGTATAAATACAACTTGGACATGGCACCAGATAGGGACCAGCTCATAGCAATGTCACAAAAGGATAAAGAAACCTTCAAGGAATATGCTCAGAGATGGCATGAAATCTCCACCCATATCTGTCCTCCTCTCGAGGAAAAGGAAATGACAAAGATCTTCCTGAAAACATTAATTTCGTTTTATTACGATCGAATGGTCGCCAGTGCACCTAGTGATTTCACTGAAATGGTGAACATGGGAGTACGCCTTGAAGAAGCAGTCCGAGAAGGATGATTGTTCAAAGATGCAGAGCCATCCAGCAGTACTAAAACATACAGTAGAGCTTTCCAAAAGAAGAAAGAGCAAGATATCAGTAATATCTCTCTAGGAAAGCAAAGACGATGGTATCAACCAGTAGCAGTAGTAACTCCAGCTATCAACCCAGCGCCAGCTCCGACATATTAAACTCAGGTTGCTCAGAGCCAACCAAATCAAAAACAGTATCAGCAAAGGCAGCAACAACCTCTTCAGCAGGCTCGTCCACGGTACAATAACAACAATCGTACTACATGACCATTAGGGTTCGACCCTATATCGATGTTGTATGCAGAGTTATTTCCACCTCTACTAGCCAAGGGGCACGTTAAAACCAAGACTCCTCTTACAGTACCATGAAATCCAACTTTTTGGTTCAAAGCAGATCAGACTTGCCCTTACCATCAAGGAGGATCGGGACATAACATTGAGAATTATCTCAGCTTCAAGTCTGATGTATAGAACCTCGCCAGGAACGAGGTTTTATCTTTCAAAGATACTAATCTAAATGTTCAGACGAACCCATTACCGCAACATGAGAAGACTATAGTGAATTTCATAGAAGGAGAACCTGGCAGCAGTTATCAAATTCACAATGTACACTTACTGGGAACCAACTTGGTAAAAATGCATTGCAGACAGAGCGGATACAGCCATGTGCCATCTCACAACAATCATCTATGTGATATCTGTTCCAAGAACAATCAAGGGTGTGCCATAGTACAAGCAGCTCTCTGCAAGAACAAATGGATCTGGGCTGGATTCAAGGTCACGAGATTCGTGAAGTAAACATGGCCCATGCACATCCAAACATTGTTCAGAACCATGACATTCATGCAATGAACGTCAATCTAGTGGTAATTCATTCAAGACAAAGTATGTATTAGAATTTACCACGACACGATTACAACGCTTGCCCGATCTGCTCAAAAGACAATCAATGATGCCCTTTTGTACAACAGGCCCTCCAATGTCAAATGGATCTTGGATAGATCCATGACTACCATGAAAGGAATGATCATCAGGTTAACATGGTTCAAATCTTTGATATCTGCTTAATGAATACCAGTCTAGTGGAATTGCATGCCAAGCAAGTCAGACTTGGTTTAATGGCCTCGTACTATTATCAAGACTGTAAAGAATGCTATGAAAATGACCAAGGGTGTGCGCTTGTTCAAAGGACTCTTCAACATCTGTTGGACCACTGGTGGCTTTCGATCTACCAGGATGAAGACACGCAACAAGTTAGCATGACTGATGGGAATCCTGATAGACACCAAAGCTGTGATGTCCGCTTACTAGAAACAAATGTGGTAAGGATGCACTACATACAAAGTGGGTATGGTCGGGTACCACCTCACAATTATGAACCCTGTGGAATATGCTTGGAAAATAACTAGGGATGCTATCTCGTACGAGCAGCCCTTCAGCATCAGTTAGACCGAAAGAAGATTCAACCATGTGTGAATTCTGAATCAATCAACATGATACAAGATTGCTTCCCTGTTCAAAACAAGGACCAAGGACTACTAGACAAAAGCACTTTCATAGTCTCCAATCATGGGATAACCAAGGATGTTTGCCCCATAATTCCTCTGCTCAATGGGTCAAAAGTCTCTCTTGATAATAGAAAAATTCCAAACTTAGAGCTGATCGAGGTTGCCTATGACGATCAAAAGGCCCAAAAAGCCCCTGTGGTTATCTACCTACCAGGTCCAATACAGTACGAGTCAGAAAAGGCTATACAAATACGGTGCAACGACCATAGAAAACGGGAAAGAAATTCCATTACCATCCATTGTGAACATTGCTGACATTAGTCGAGTTACTCGGAGCGGTCAGGTCTTCAACAGAGGAGTTGGAGAACCTACCAAAGAAAAGGAACCCCAAACAGAAATTCCTAATCAACAAGTCGGTTAATCCAGCAATGCAGAACCTATGAAGAACAACGATGAAATGTTGAAACTCATTCAGAAAAGCGAGTACAACATTGTGGATCAATTGTTGCAAACTCCGTCTCGAATTTATGTACTATCTCTCCTGCTTAGTTTAGAAGCTCACAGAGAAGCTCTATAGAAGGTTTTAGAACATGCCTTTGTAGAACAAGACGTGACAGTAGGTCAATTTGACAGCATTATCTCCAACATCACTTCCTACAACAATTTGAGATTCAGCGATGAAGAACTGCCGGAGGAAGACAAAAACCATAACATGGCACTCAATATCACAGTCAATTGCTAGTACGATGCTTTAGCCAGCGTACTGGTAGACACGGGTTCATCCTTGAACGCCATGCCAAGGTCAACTTTGGTACGACTATCTTTTCAAGGGACTCCCATGAGAGGTAGTGAGATCATCGTCAAAGCCTTTGACGGATCCAGAAAAATAGTTATCAGCGAAGTCGACCTTCCCATAACCATTGTCCCTCACACTTTCCAAGTCACTTTCTAGGTCATGGACATCCGAGCAACATAGAGCTGTTTATTAGGAAGACCTTGGATACACAAAGCTGGGGAAGTCACTTTGACACTTCACCAGAAGCTGAAGTTTGTCAAGAACAACAAATTAGTCACGGTATGCGGAAACCAAGCTTTAATCGTGAGCAACTTATCATCATTCTCCTGCGTAGAACCAGAGGAGGTCATTGGAACTCAATTTCAAGCACTCTCGGTGAGCAATGAGAATCACCAAGAAAAAGGAACGTCGATTTCCTCGTACAAAGACGCTCTCAAAGTAGTAGGGATTGGTGACATAAAAGGATGGAGACAGATTTTAATTCCTACTGATAACAAGACAAGAAAAGGTCTTGGTTTCTCTCCGACATGTACCCAGACTACAAAGAAGGATGAAAGTTTTCATCCCATTCAGGATTTCTTTCACAGCAGAGGCTTCCTCCACCCAGTATCTCAAGAAGTCCACACCATTGATGGGAACAACTCTTCTAATACAGATGAGGAGTGGGAGTCTTATCTCAACAATGAAGGTTATATATCTCAGGGAGAAACGCACATGCCATTCTGCTCTCCAAAGCAAAGTCCCAGATATATACCAAGATCAGATGTCAGGATAATCTACGGAGATTGTGATCCCGAAGGATGTCGTGCTCCACCTAACTCATTAGAGGAAGACGCTCTGATGAAAGACAACTTCTACTACGATTATTATGATCCTCTGGATGATATGCCTATCTGGAAGCCATACATGGATTACTCAGGGCAAAAGAGTCAGCCGGATAATACCTATCAGCTGAATAATCTTGAAAAGAATACGCCTGTTCCCCCAGAGCCATGGAATCCTTACCCAGAACACTCCGGGAATATCCAACACCATATTGATGAATTTTCAAAGGTCACAGGACAAGAATTCATTAACTACGCATTTCCTGAAGTCAACGTCATTGAGGAAGATGACTCATCTATTCCCACAGAAACCTGGGATACCTTGGGGAAGCCAAGCGGCAAGTACGACTTTCAGGTCAAATACACCGCTCCTGAAAGCTCTCGCACCCGATACGAGGACATCCAGCTAACTGGATGGGGAGATTCTCTCGAGAGTTAAAACACTATGGAAGATGCAACAGAAGAGTCATCTTATGATAACTCTGCATGGGAAGAAGACTCCAATGATCCTACTCCACCATAAATCAGTGTCATTTCTAAAGACAAACCAAGAAGGAAAGTACCGGACTTTGTGATCGACAGAGGAGTTTGTCATCATTGGATTGCGGTCGATGTCCCGAAATTCGTTCATAAATCGAAGTAATTGCCACATCTTTGTTTTGACCATTCACCTATGCCCGGGTGAAATTGATGTTTTATAAGGCTTGATTTTCTGTAAATGTCCCTCTTCGCTTCGCCCAAAGCGACAGAGATTTGTTTTATAGGGTTGTGTTTCAAGAATCGACAAATCATAGATAAATAATGTCATTCTGAATTCCCGCATTTCTCGCTATTTTCACTTTTCGTTTTTTCAGAAAATAGTAATCCTAAAAAACAACCTGAGATAAAAGCAAGCGTTTTCAGAAAATACACTGCACCACTTTTGCATTCTCTATGTCTTTTCTAAAAAGGGAAATCCTCCCGTCATGCAGATTACTTGTTTTAAACTCCATTGAAACATACGATCCAATGCCTTCTCCAAACTTTGAATTCCCGGTATTCGAAGCCGAAGAAGAAGGAGACGAAGAAATTCCGAAAGAGATCTCCCGACTACTCAGACAATAGGAAAGGTCCATTGGACCTTATAAAGAGCCATTGGAAACAGTCAATTTAGGTTCAGAAGAAGAAAGGAAAGAAGTTAAGATTGGAGCACTGCTCAGTCCAAGTGTCAGAGAAGGCTTGATAAAACTTATCAAAGAATTTCCAGATGTGTTTGCTTGGTCCTACCAGGACATGCCAGGGTTAGATACCAGCATCGTGGAACATCACTTACCACTGAAAATAGAATGTCCTCCAGTAAAACAAATACTGAGAAGGACTCATCCAGATATGGCCATCAAAATTAAGGAGGAAGTGCAGAAGCAGATCGACGCAGGTTTTCTTGCCACCTCAGAGTATCCTCAATGGCTAGCCAACATAGTGCCAGTTCCCAAGAAGGAAGAAAAAGTCAGAATGTGTGTAGACTACAGGGATATGAATAAAGCAAGTCCAAATAATGACTTCCCCATACCACACATTGACATACTAGTAGACATCACAACAGAATTCAAAGTCTTCTCCTTCATGGATGGATTCTCGGGCTATAATCAAATTAAAATGGTGCCAGAAGATATGGATAAAAATTCATTCATCACCACATGGGGCACCTTTTGTTATAAGGTGATGTCGTTCGGTCTAAAGAATGTTGGGGCAACCTATCAAAGGGCCATGATAACTCAGTTTCACGACATGATGCACAAAGAGATTGAAGTGTACGTCGATGACATGATTGCCAAATATAAAACAGAAGAAGAACATGTGGAACACCTATCAAAGTTATTTGAGTGTCTGAGAAAATACAAACTCCGCTTGAATCCTAATAAGTGCACATTTGGTGTTCGCTCAGGAAAACTCTTGGGATTTATCGTCAGCCAAAAGGGAGTTGAGGTTGATCCCGACAAAGTTAAGGCCATTCAAGAAATGCCTTTTCCAAAGACAGAAAAACAGGTCAGAGGATTTTTGGGACGTCTAAATTACATCTCAAGATTCATATCCCTCATGACGGCGACATGCACGCCGATTTTCAAACTACTCAGAAAGAACCAAAGCTGTGTATGGACAGAAGATTGCCAAAATGCCTTCGACAGCATTAAAGAATATCTGTTGAATCTGCCGATTCCATCTCCTCCAGTGGAAGGAAGACCACTGATCATCTACTTAACAGTCTTGGAAGACTCCATGGGTTGTGTGCTCGACCAACAAGACGAGACAAAAATAAAAGAGTCTTCCATTTACTACTTAAGCAAGAAGTTCACGGACTGTGAAACCTGATACACCATGCTCGAGAAAACTTGTCGCGCTTTGGCTTGGGCAGCCAAATGTCTTCACCAGTACATGATTTGTCACACTACTTGGTTAATCTCCGAAATGGATCTGATCAAGTACGTCTTTGAAAAGCCTGCTCTCACGGGAAGGATTGCCCGTTGGAAAATGTTGTTATCGGAATAAGACATTGAGTACCATGCTCAGAAAGCCGTCAAAGGAAGTATTTTAGCCTATCATTTGGCTCATCAGCCGATTGACGATCAGGAATCAGTCAAATTTGACTTCCCAAACAAAGATGTTATGTACCTAAAAATGAAAGATTACGATGAACCGCTACCGAGCGAAGGGCCAGAGCCAGGTTCCCAATGGGGACTAATATTCGACGGAGCTATCAATGCTTATGGAAACGGAATTGGGGTAATCATCTTAACACCTCAGGGTACTCATATTCCTTTCACTTCCAGATTGACGTTCAAATGCACAAACAATGAGGCCGAATACGAAGCTTGTATCATGGGTATCGAAGAAGCTATTGACCTACGGATAAAGAATTTGGATGTGTATGAAGACTCAGCCCTGGTTGTAAATCAGATCAAAGGAGAGTGGAATACATATCAATTAGGGTTGATTCCTAACAAATCGTGAAGAAAATCACATGGCTGATGCATTAGCCACCCTATCCTCCATGGTTAGTGTGAGTCGATGGAACGATGTACCCTAGATTGACATAATACGCCTTGATAGACCTACTTATATATTCACAATTGAAGCAGTCATAGATGACAAACCATGGTATCACGATATCAAATTCTTCCTTCAAAGACAACAATACCCGCCTGGGGCGTCAAGAAAAGATAGGAAGACTCTCAGAAGACTGGCTGACAACTTCTTCCTAAATAATGACATACTTTACAAGAGAAACTTCAACATGGTTTTGCTCAAATGCATGGACAGACCAGAAGTAAACATGTTAATGAAAGAGATTCACGAAGGATCCTTTGGCACTCATGCCAATGGACATACAATGGCAAGAAAAATTCTAAGAGCAGGATATTATTGGCTGATAATGGAATCCGATTGCTACAAGTACATGAGAAGGTGTCACAAGTGTCAAATATACACCGACAAGATCCATGTACCACCAACACATCTCAAGGTTCTTTCTTCTCCATGGCCTTTTTCTATATGGGGAATCGACATGATTGGCATGATTGAACCCAAAGCCTTAAACGGACATCGATTCATCCTGGTAGCCATTGATTACTTCACCAAGTGGGTCGAAGCAGCATCATACGCCAATGTGACCAGACAAGTGGTGGTCCGATTTATCAAGAACAATCTCATCTACCGTTATGGTGTTCCAAGCCAAATCATTATGAATAATGGATCCAACTTGAACAACAAGATGATGAAAGAGCTGTGTACTGAGTTCAAAATTGAACATCATAACTCATCTCCCTACTGACCTAAAATTAATGGTGCGGTAGAAGCGGCTAATAAGAATATCAAGAAGATCATTTAAAAGATGGTTGTAACCTACAAAGATTGGCATGAGATGCTGCCCTTTGCTCTTCATGGTTATCGCACATCCATCTGCACTTCAACAGGGGCAACCCCTTTCTCTCTAGTTTATGTCATGGAAGAGGTGCTCCCCATAGAAGTAGAGATCCCATCAATAAGAGTTTTGATGGAAGCTGTAGCGTGCGATTTTTGTCGGTGACGCGACCACCTTATCGCAGTTGGTTGGAATTGGGTGCTACTTTCTGATTTCTTATTTATCCTATGAAGCAGGAAAGGAAAGGGAAGCTATCTAAAACTAACCTTGCATGCAAATGTTTTATTTAACAAATGCTAAGAGATTGAGGGGTCCGGGGTCAGGTTATACAATAGGGAGTTGTCAATTACCCATCCTATATGTGGTTATCCACAGATTATTTAGCAATTTCTTCTGTTATCCTACTTACTGGTGTTTGTCTATCATGGGTTGGGAAAGTTTATCCTTTGGGAGTGTTGAGAGAGAGTATTTTGTTGATTTTCGGGTTTTCCGATGTTTTTGATAAGGTACTGGACCTAAGGTTTTTGTTATGTGTGCTCGCTAAGATTTCACAATCTTATGCCTACGTATTCCCATAATGATAACAGGGAAATCAGAGCAATTATATTTCCTCCTATTCTATGGGAGGAAAAGATGTCTGGTGTCTTGTTCAAAGCCCAAGATTGAAGCCAAAGGGTATTTGTGTCTTGTTCAAAGCCCAAGATTGAAGCTGAAAGGTTTGACTGAGAGAGAATTTGTCACCTCTGAAGGGAGATATCTCATCTATTTTATCACAGTTATAGGGTAACTGATTGTAAAGGAGAATTACTTTAACTGGGATATGAGAATCCAGCAATGCCATAACTTCCTTTATGAGGGTGATGTCCTGAAGGAGAAAACTTTAACTCAGTGTAGAGCAATGCCATTTTTCCTTAGGAGTTTTTCATGCTAAGAGAGGGACATTGGCTTGGATGTAAATAATCCAGAGGCTTGCCACTTACAGCAATTAGATGAAAGAAGGGTTTTGCCAGGATAAAGATGTACTACAGCTTGGATTTTTGAATCAACAAGTGTGCCACTTACAACAGTTATCTGGGATTAGGTTTTGTTTGATTATCTGTTTTGATCTGTGAGTGTACAGGGAAGTGTCTTCCTTCAGAGAGATTTTTGATTTCCTCTGAGAGGATTTTTGTGTGCCTTGATCAAAGCTCAAGGTTGAAGCTAAAAGGTTGACTCTATTTAGGGAGTTTTATATCTGTCTTGTACAAAGCCCAAGATTGAGGCAAAAAAGGGACTGACTCTTTTGGAGAGATCATTATACAAAGCCTAAGAGGAGGTTGGAAGGAATTGATTTCTTCCAGGGAATATTTTGTCCGTCTTGTACAAAGTCCAAGATTGAGGCTAAAAGGGATTGACTCTACTGGTGAGAGGTTTTATATGTCTTGTACAAAGCCCAAGATTGAGGCTAAAAGGATTTGACTGACTCAGCTGGAGATTTTTTATATGTGTCTTGTACAAAGCCCAAGATTGAGGCTAAAAGAAAAAGATTGACTCCAACTGGGGAAGTTTTATTTGGTGTCTTGTACAAAGCCCAAAATTGAGGCTGAAGCTGCTGAGGATGATCATTATACAAAGCCTAAGAGGAGGCTGGTTGGGGAAATTTCTTATATGAAGCCAAAGAGGAGGCTAAACTTCTGCTGAGGATTATTGAGATCCAGAGACAGGTCCAAATTGGGGATCAACTCTTGCTGATGATTACAGAAGAGTTGAGATATCAGATGCCTTAAGGTTCTGATAGAGGTTTATGGATAGTGATTTGACTCTAGCTGGGGATTTTTAAAGTGAGAGTTTAAAGATTGAGTTTTGAAACCTGTGGAGGTTTTAACTCTGTTGGTGATTGATGAGATAATCAGGGTTTTTCCCGTCCTTTATGGAAACTTGAGGGCTTCTTTGATATCCAAGAGGAGATTAGACTGTCCAAGTCTACTGATATGTAAAGGTTTATCTTTGTATGATGCCCAAGAGGAGGCTGACATTTAAAGGATGAGAATCAACCCTAAGTTGGTATGATGTTTTGACTTTTGAAAGGACTGCTCAAACGAATGATGACTAGGTTTTGTCCTATAACTATAGGAGGTCTTTTGGGTCCTTGTATTAAGCCCAAGAGGAGGCATGAGAACTTCTAAGAAGCCTGAGGGTCCTTGTACAAAGCCCAAGAGGAGGCTGGGGATGCTTTTAGGAAGCCTGTGGATCCAAACATAAGAAAAGTTCCAGAAAGGTTTCACCGAGAATAATCCTTTCTGTAGTGAACAGTTCTAGGGTTTGAAGAAATTCAAGAGAAGTTTCACCGGGAATTAATCCTCTCTGGGGGAAATGAATTTCTTGACAAATTTCTAATAGTGACAGTCTTGAGAAAAGTTTCACCGGGAATAATGCCTTTCTCTTTGTTCCATATTGTATAAGCCCAAGAGGAGGCAAGACTATATCTGGAATTTCCTATGGGGAACTAGTTTTGACTGTGTGTTGAAAGAGTGACCACTGGCTTTATCTAATCCTAGACCTAATTTCTGGGGAAAACTCTAAGCAAGATAATATACAGGCATATATATATATATATATATATATATATATATATATATATATATATATATACAAATGAAATATATATGAGCATGTATTTAAAAGAAAGCTGGTAAAACTTACAGGTGAGCAAGCTTCCATTGTTACAGCTGTATGGTTAGTTGTTCAAGAAATTGAAGAAAGTTTTGATAACAACTATGAGTTTGAATCTAAATCAAACAAAGAAAGTTGTTTTTTTAAAAAGAATTTTGGGGCTTATACTCAAGGAGAGGCCTAGATGAATTCTTTTGAAAAGGCGACGATCGCGTGGTAGTTTGAAAATCACAGAGGGACTTATACAATGACTGAGGCCCAAATTTATTGTATTTACAAAAGAGGTGGGTCTTATACTCTATTATAGGCCCAAAGTTTATTTTTGTACAAGGGATGGGGCTTACAACTCAAGGAGAGGCCCAATGAAAATTGTTTGAAAAATGGCGGTCGCGCCGGGATTTTTGGAATCGTATCAGGACTTATACAATAACTGAGGCCCAAAAAAGTTTGTGTTGCAAGAGACGGGTCTTACGCTCTATTAGAGGCCCAAGAGTTTTGAAAAAAAGATTTGAAATGGGACTTATAACCAAAGGGAGGCCCAAATGATTTTGTTTTAAAAGGCGACGATCGCGCCGCGGTTTTTAGAAAACACAGTGGGACTTATACAAGGACTGAGGCCCAAAAAGGTTTTATATTTACAAGGGATGGGTCTTACACTCTATTAGAGGCCCAAAAGTGTGTGAAGTGTAAAAAAAATCAAAATTAAGAGGAAACCCTAATTTTTAATTTAAAAGATATAATTTTCAAAGGAAATTAAATAAAAAATGATATAAAATATCAAATATATTCAAAAACAAGTCATCAACTTTGAAAAATATTTTGAAAAATCATATTTGATCACATGAAAGCTTGAAATTCAATTGAAGTTGAAAAATCAAGAGAAAGAAATATTTTAAATGCTTAAAAACAACTAAAAACATAATTCTTTACAAAAATACCAAATATGTGAAATAAATAATATTTTTGTGAAATTTTCAAAAAAAGAACCAATAAAAAATAATTAAAATTGAGAAAGAAATTAATTTTGGAATTAATTAATAAAAACCGTGAAAAATGTGAAAAATATCAAAATTGGGGAAAATGGCAAAATGGTCTGGGTGGGTCTTGAATCCACGACCTCCCAACCAAACACACATGCGCGCTACCACTGGGGTGGTGATACATCCGTGTATCAAAACCATCCCATGAATACATAAGGGTGACCTGAATTTCAGGTCAGGCCAAGGCAAAAACCAAGTTTTGGTGGATTTGCATGAAGGCCATAACTTCCTCAATTCTCCATGGAATTGGACAAAATTTAGGTGGATTCTACCTAGAATTTCATGAGGAATCCAATGGTGCTTTTAGATTTTTCTAAAGATTCCCCTATTTTAAAACCTGATAGTGATTTCAAAATAGGCCTATATTAGCATGTTCTATGCTATCTCATCATACAAGCAATAATAACATGGTAAATTGGTTCAAACACAACATATATGATATGTATGAGATGTCCATGATCAATGGACATCAAAGCAATGCATAATTTAAAGAGTTCAAATTGTGATGCACTTACCTCTTGAAGCTTCTTGTGCTATCTTTCAGGATGCTTGTGCCAGAAGTGATCCAATGCTTTAGACACCTTTGATTGATCCCTTATAAGCTTTCAGAATGATCAAAACCAGCTGGAATCCTCAGGACCAAGAATTGGCTCTTTCTTGCAAAAGTGGTAAAAGTGACCAAAATGGTATCTCACTCAAATGATGTTACAGTTGAGGGAAACTTGTTGGGATAGTTTGAGGATGATATTTGGAGTGTGTTTGAGGCTTTATTTGGTTTTGAAAGTGACTGAATCAAGACATGGCTTGAAAAATGCAAAAAAGTCAAAATTTGAGATTGACTTTTATGATTTTGGTGTTTCAGATGTGTTTCAAGGCCATGGGTCACTCATATATGATGTTTATGAGGTGTTGGCATGATTGGTTTGGTTTGAATCACTTCCTATTTCAAAATTCGATAGTGACTTGAAATAGAAGGTAAATTTGGAGTGAAAGAGAGATTTTGAGGAAAACATCAGTTTGGGTGCTTTGGTGTACTCAAACTGATCATAAATGAGCTCTATTTATAGTAGAGCAAGTTTGATTTGCAAGCAATAGTGAACGGCAACTGATACAGGTCTGTGGCCAATGGTTGCATAAAGGAATTCTAGTCTTCCATGATCATTGACTTGAGATTAGAGCACAAGCCTATGGTCTTCTGTTGGATGAGTTTATCTTGACTCATTTGGTTGATCATGGACTGATACATGCCAGCTCTATGCATCCTTTAAATGCTCCATGACAAATTTGAAAGTTTTGGATTTTGAACTTTGAATGCTACTTGCCAAATGATGAGGTTTTTGACTTGCAAGGCTCTATGATGTTGTAGCTCTGCAGTGATCATGTTCATTGCAATTTAGAAACTTGTCTTGTATGGTGACAAGGCTTTCCAAGTCATGAAAATGCCAAAATCGTGTGGCATGTACAAAGCTGTCTTGTGAAAACAGTTTTGGAGGTATCATGTTTCCATGCTTGTAACTCCCTACTCAAGTTGAATTAGGATGATTTCTTGTACATTTTGGAAAGCCCTCATGACATACTTTAACTTTTATGTCCAAGATTGGTCTTGGTTCAACTTGGATCAAAGTGAAAAATGGCCCTAAAGTTGGGGAAAAACCTAGACAGATTCTGTCTAAAATTTTCTAAGTGTTGGAAAAATAGTCATTTTCATGTTTTTGTGATTTTGATCGATCCATAACTCAAAATCCATGAGGATTTGGAATATTTAGTAGTTGACATATTTGAAGTATGTACGATGAACTTTAATTTGAGCTTTGGATGGAGGAAAAGGCCTTAGGGTTTGAGAGTTATGACCTTGCAAAGTTGGGTAAAAACCACTTTTGTTCCATAACTTAGAAAATTTTAAGTTTTCTAAGGCTGCCCCTTTTACAAGTTAACTCACTTTTCTTGATTTTTCTTAATGAATGATGATCAATATCATACATTAACATTGTTTTTGACTTAGGGGAATCATATTTGTGAAAAATTCCAAAAAGTCAAACTTGATTTTGGGCACAGTTGACTTTTTGTCAGATGAAATCCAAACTGTTTGATCCTTTGTGCAATCAAGTTCTTGAACCAATTCAAACCTAATGGATGGATTCCATAGGTGTTTTAGGGTATCTTGAATCATTTCCCAAGGTTTGGGAGCATGTCTTGGTCAAAAGTTAAAGATACAGTTGACTTTTTCTTCAAACCCTAATTGTGGTCCAGATGAAATTGAAACTTGTGAATCAAGCTTCTTGGATCAATCCATTGTTGTAAATGGATCAATGTGGTGTATTTGAGGACCTCAAATCATGTCTTGAGGTCTTGGCTCATGCTTTGCTCCAATAGTCAACTTAGGGGTGAATTAGGTCAAGAAACCCTAATTCCTGATTTTTGATGAATGTTCCCCTGAGGTTGTTCTGACTTTATGATTGGGTCCATGAGGTCCCTTGGAGTATCTTAGGTTATGCTTTGAGGAATTGGCGCATGCCCAGATGAAAATTTTCACCTGGAGGCCTTGGTCGACCAAAATCCCTAATTTGGCGACACTGGCGATCTTGAGGCTTGATCCACTTAGAATGTTGCAATCTTGTGCTTGATTCTTGATGTGGGAGTCCTCTTGATCCTTTATGGGTGTTTGAGAGGTTAGAAAAGTTGAAGATCATGTCACTTCTTGATTGATCCTTGGTCTAAGTGCTCTGAGAGGGCTCAAAACCCTAATTTTTGGTTGCAGTGAAAGCTCAATAATCCTTGAGGAGATTGATGAGGCATGATGGTACATCCATATTGTGGTGATGATTTGCACAATGATGGGAAATCTTGGTGGTCAAAATTTGGGGTATGACAAATGCCCCTATTTAATCTTCTTGGACCCGAAGGGGTGAATGGCGAAGATATTCGGACATTCAGGGTGCTAGAGGATTAAATATCGGAATACCCAAAATTTTGACGGTGATTATGAATGGCAGTTTGCTCATCCATCTTCTTTTGCTAAGCAATGTTATTTAGAAAAGTATAAAACTTCCCCTCGATCCTGGTTTTCGGCCATGGAACTGGTCTTAGTTTCTTTTGAAATAAACCTCCCCTCGATCCTGGTCTTTTAGCCACGGAACTGGTCTAAGTTTCTTTTGAAATAAACCTCCCCTCGATCCTGGTCTTCGGCCATGGAACTGGTCTTATTTTCTTTTGAAATAAACCTCCCCTCGATCCTGGTTTTTAGCCATGGAACTGGTCTTAGTTTCTTTTGAAATAAACCTCCCCTCGATCCTGGTCTTTAGCCACGGAACTGGTTTTAGTTTCTTCTTGTCGAGCTTCTTCCTCGACAAGGAACGATATGCGTAGCGGTCTTCATCAAAATTCTCGCCGAGCTTTACCGGGGAGACTCCATTTGATGGAAAAAAATTAAGGTCAGATTTTCTAGGGGGAACCCGTTTACCTGAGTTGGTAGAGGTGTGCAAACTTCTCTGTTGGAGATGCTATTTGTTGACTCTACTGGGGGAAAACTTGAGAGATTGCTTTCTGCTTGGGGATACCACACCATACTTTTCTTCGAGATCATTTTGGAGAAATGCATTGTGATGTGATCCAATTTTGAGGTGCTGATGACTTTGTTAACATTGAATCTTTTGGGAGAAAAATACTTGTATCACCGAGATTCTTCGGTTAAGAATCTTTCTCTGGGATTTTCCTTAATCCAGGAAAGAGAAAATACCATCTTCACTAGTGAAGAGTGATGTTCCAAAAAGTGTCTGTCGACTGTCTTCTTGTTTTTCAGGGGTTCAAGTTATCAAAGTTGTCGAGGACGGGTTCCAATCCAGAAATAAACTGGGAAGAAAATTGCTCAGACGACATATTTCTTGACGAGGAAAGGACTGACAACTCGACTGACAAGAGGACTTTATCACTTGGAAATAAGACTGACCAGAGTGATAGTAATGCAATATGAATATGAGTATGAATCGATAATGCATGATGTATGTATGGTTATGCTGACAAAACAGACGCGACATACAGACTGGTGAAATGAGCACAACTGGATACTTGGCCACTGCGGGGGATAAAAAGTATCGTCGGTTCGAGATAGCAATCCTGCCTTGCTTAGGAGAGGTAGACCCTGCGGGAGGGAAAAGAATCGTTGATCGGTCTTAAGAGGTAAGAACTCTGCCAGGGATATCAGATGAGACATTTCATCTGAAATAGTTGATCCTTCATTCAGGTGTACTGGTTAAAAGGAGTACTTTGATTCCGCACTTTGAGGTTCGACCACTTACGGAGAAGCTATCGATGTTCCTTTTTGTGTTTAGTAGTAAAAAAGAATTGCCATCTTTATTTTGAAAGCAGAGGAAAATTTTGACAAGTAAATTCATTTTTGTTTTGTTTCAAGAATCGTTAATCATGTTAAAAATGTCATTCTATAAAGCAAAAACAAATGAGAATTGCAAACAAAAGCACTAGGGCTCTGTTGTACCCCAAATTTTACCCCTTAGATGTCATAACATCTTGCACTTGCATTTAGATTCAATCATCTATGCATTGTTAACTAACCACTTCATCTTGCAAGTTGTTTCTTTTGTGTGAAAGCCAAGGTCTACACAAGAAAAGGGACAAAGTCTCCTAAGCCAAGCTCTCACATTATTCAAGGTCTCATAAGACATTCTATGTCTCCATACAATCATCATAAGTGTTCACCAGTTTGGGTGAGATTGGTATGGGAAGTCATCTGTTCAAGAAGGACAACTGAGGCTCCAAATGCAACTATTTGAACTTACATGCATCCAAGAAGCCTTAGTCAACAAGAAATCAAGTGTGTTTGATTCCTGTTACATGTACCCTGAGCCACAAGTTCTTTATACCTCAAACTAGGGTTTTGGTCAAGAAAGTCAACCATTGCCTTTGATGTTGATGAAGACATGCCCCCAAGCCTTGGGACAGGATTCCATGTGATACTAGACATCCTTAGAGGCCATCTATGGGCCTTGAAAGAGATTGAAGAAGCAAGATCATCAGAGATCATCCAGTTGTATTCTTAAGGAAATTAGGGTTTTGACTGAGCCCTTTGACTTTTGAGATTTTGATACGATAAAACACCCATGCCTTAATCCATCATGACATGTCTAATTGTTGAATTAGAGCATGAGAAGTCAAGTCTTGAGAGGTTTCTTGGAAAAAGGGCAATGTTTGGTCCTTGAAACTTTCTAAGTGTGAAAAGTTCACTCCTTGTGCAAAATTGGGAAGGCCATAACTTTCAAACCACACATCCAAATTGAGTGACTCAAAGTTCAAATGGAAGCTCTTTCCATGAACTTCAATGTGTATTAGAGGACCTCTCTTCAAAAAATGCATGGTTTTTAAGTTATGAGACTTGGAAGATAATATGCCTTTATGACTTAGTGAAAATTTGATCATTTTCACCCTAATTTTCATCCAACTTTGACTCAATTTTGCACATAGTTCCAAGCTTCAAATAAAAAATCTTTGGACATGAAAGTTGTTCCTTGTTCTTCAAGCTTTCGAAGCATGTGTAGAACTCCTCATTTAGATAAACCAATCTCAAGTTTTGATGTTCTAAAGTTGGTTGTTTCAAGTTAGAAAATCTCATAACTTAGAAAATTTTCTAAGTCTTTTTGGACAACCCATGTGCATGACTTCTTGGCATTTTTTCTCAATGATGCAAGCTCCATCTCAATTCACATTCCACATGAAATTTACTCTATCAAATGCATACTTTTCAAAGAGCCAAAGAACTCACAAATTGGAGCATTGATCATTAAGAAATTGTGCATCAAAGTGGCCATGTTTAAATGTTACACACACTTAGAAAAATTTAGGATGTTTTGTTCTTTGCTATGCCAAATTTCATCATGATTTCATACTTGTTTCATATTACATCTCGACATGTCACTAACATGAGAGTTGTTTCAGCCCATGCCATTTTTCAAAAAAAAGCAAGAAGTATGACATTTGGGCCATTGAATACAAAACCATCGTGTGAAAAAGTGTGAGTTGTGGTGTAGTTATATTACAACTTTGTTTCATTTTTGTTGAACCACATTTTGAACTTCACTTACAAGTACAACCTACTAACTTTTCATCATCAATTCCAACACTCTTCTTTTGCCACAAAACTCGTGAAGCAAACAACAAAGTACCATGCTTTGTGTACCTTATGGTTGACATGTTAAAGGTTAAAAATAAGGACCATCGTGTAAACTTTTGGTGGCACTATAATCTGCTAGTTCATGAGCTTTTTCTGCTGACCAAAGCCCTAAAACAAGCAACCACTAAACCTTTTTTCACTTGGCTCAAAATTGATTAGCAAAAAGGTCATGCGTGTAACAGCTGCTATACTACACTTTCTCTTGAAAACAAAGCCAATAACCATTGAGTCTTATTTGTCATTAACCAACTGCCTCTCCTATAAAAGGATACTCTTTCTCCTTTGTTAAAGGACCAAGAATCAGAACAAGAACATAACAACCAAAACATCCTCTCACCACATAAATAGACATCACTCAAAGAATGAGGGGAGAGTTCGTGAGCAATTGAGGGAAAGAAAGAGGTGCACTATCCAGAAGCATTGCATATCAGTGTCACTTAATAAGAAGTTGGAATCACATAGCTCCAAGATTTTGGGGATTAAAAGAGGCAATGGATTTTTTCACCCGGTAAGTTCTTCTCCTCCATATTGATGATGCCATGCCATATATGAAAGCTTGAATGATCTCCATGCTGTTATCATGTTTGCCTTCATAATGTCTTAGGTTGATAACTTGAGCTTTGTTTGAAGCTATGTTAATATGCTAGCAAGTTGATAACTTCATGACAGTTCTGAACACTTGATTTCGTGCCTTTTTTTCTCCAGGCCCTAGTTGTTAATTCTTTTTGCTTAGGGTTTAGTTTTGTTCTGCTGAATGAACACTACAGAAGGGTATTTAATTTCATGAGTTTTGGTGAGGATTTAAGGTAGTATTGGATTGAGCAAGAGGAAGATACGCCATGCCCTTTGCTGGGATTTCACGATGAGATTCTAGGTTTCATTTAAGTTGCATGGGAGAGATAATACGTGGCAGCTTGGGATGGGTTGGGGCTATTATTTTGTCATGTTGCCACTTAAATGTACAGTGTCCGATTGAGGTTGGTTGTTAGTATGTAGCGTCTCTTTTTATGTGTTTTTTTTAAACAGCAATGAGAAATGTCTGTTTGGTTTAAGTATTATTGGGGTGGGCTTATACATTGGATGTATAGCCACCCCAGTGGCGTGAGGCTTGCGTGTGAAACCAAGGGGTCTAGGGTTCGAATCCCCCTCGCCCTAGACCCTTTTTTTATTAATTTTCTTGGTTTTATGATTTAATCCGTTGGGCATGGGCTTTATATTTTTTGCTAACGCCACCCCCATCAAAAAGGCCCATGCACCTTACATTATATTTAGCCTATGTCAACATCTTCGAATACACCCCCTGCTTTGTTTAAATTCAACAACATTGTAGTTTCTTTTTTTATTTTAATTCCCTTTATTTAAAATAGTTTCTCTCCTACAAAATTCCAAAAAAAATTCAAAAATAACATTTTAATGTTAAGTTTAATTTTATAAAATTTTATTTTCATTTTCACATTTTTGTAATACTTAATTTTGTGAAGTTAAGGGCATATTTTTGTGCTTAATTTTGGGGCTCTCTTTTTGAAAGAAAGACTTTTTCTCACTACTTTTTGATTAATTTTCTAAGAGATTTTTAGGACTGTTTTTGAGAGGTTATTTTTAGTTTGGTTATCAACCTTGTTAAGGAATTTTGAGTGGTTCTTGTTTGAATTTTGTCTAAACACCTCACACACCCATTTGCTTAATAGTGAGCACCTCATTGATGTAACCACACTCATCACTCTTGTTTATAACTTGTGACACTTCTTGAAGTTGTCTTGTAAATATGACTTTGTGTTGATAGGATAAGTTTGTCTCACTCTTAACTTCATAGTCCTTGAATACTTTGCCATACTTGTTTGTTGTGAAATATCTCATGATCTTTTGCCATGCTCATACATGGAAGTTTATATCATATGATTGATTAATGTTTATTCCCTTTGAGTTCTTACACTCATATTATTTACTCATACTTTAATCCCACTTCAACTCTTGTTCACAAGAAGTTGCCTCCCCTCCTTCCAAAGGAAAGTCTCTCTATTGACCTCAAAGTCATAGATAGCTCATTATCCCTCCTTGACCTCATAGTCATAGGATTCACTCTTGACCTCATAGGCATAGAGCCATCTCTTAACCTTGACCTCATAGTCATAGGCAAGCTTTGACCTCATAGTCATAGCCATTCTCCCTTGGCCTCATAGTCATAGGGTCCCTTCTTTAACCTTTGACCTCATAGTTATAGGCAACCTTTGACCTCATAGTCATTGGTGACATCTTTTCCCTTGGCCTCATAGCCACTCAATCTTACAACTTAGAATTAAGTTAGAGTTCTTGGACTCTATGTGATACTCATCATCTTGAGTACTCATTTCCCCTTATTACAATTTAGACTTAGAGAGTTTCTTAAACTCTACATGAGCTCATACTCATTCCCTTGGAACTTTGGCCATAGTCAATGGTTCCTCTCAACCCTTAGTTAGGTGAACTACGCTTGCTCTAATTCTTTAGTCAGATACGTAGGCACACGATGCGACGGCTTGACGAGCAAACTTAGTGTACATACCCATAGGTCCTAACCTTTAGCCTTAGTAGATTTCCTTAGCAAGCAAACATAACATAACACAAACATTAACAAGAGGTTCCTGTAGAGTACTACAGACACTTAGGGTACTAATATCTTCCCGTAGTATAACCAAACCCCGATCCCCGATCTCTTAGCTTTGTCTTCACTTAGCGCAATTAGGGTTTTATTCGATCTTTACCCTTTCCTTTGGATAAACCAAAGCTCGGTGGTTAATTCAAAGATGTGTGATTCAAGTTAATTAATAGCTTGATATCCGATTCTCACCACAACAGAAATGGCGACTTCACTGGGGAAGTTTTTGAGGGTTAATCCCACCTTGTTTGCATTTGTGTTATTTATGTTTTGCTTGCTTGATTGTGCATATCTGTACATATATCTGTATACCTGTTTTGTTTGGGTTCTTCGGTGTGCAGGGTGCTACTTTTGAGTGGTGAGATAAGTCCTAACCCGGACTTGAGTGCACTTATGATAGGACGATGGTATATTCAAGGAGACTTTGAGGGAGTCGATTCCCGAAAAAGTTGACTTGAGACACCAACACTCAGTTGAGGCCCTCTTAAGAGTTTAGTCATGTTGAACGAGTCCATTCGTGAAAACGTCACTACTCTCGACCTAGGTGCCCTTGATATTGAGAATCGTAGTTATCTCTAACCCCACTTGGGCTTTTTTAGGATGTAGTGCGAGGACTATGAGGGAGTCTATTCCCGAATTGGTTGCTACGCGATACTACACTCAAACGGGATTCTCTTGAGAATATTATTGACTATCGTGTCATTCAGGAAATTGATAATATCCAAAAGATGGATTGTTGACTCTGGGAACTTTTAGAACCCTGTTCTACAGTTGGTAAACCCATAGTACACACCTTATCGGGATGGGTAGACCATGGCTCCACTCATGTGACCCATAAACCTAGGATTTGTGTGTTTTGTTGTGTACATATGTTTGTGTGCATACATTCATACATACATGATAGGCCTTTGGTTTCAAGGAACTCAGATGTTCTTTCCTTTGCAAAAAAAATCAATAGATTTTAAAATAAAACTTTCCAGTTTTTTTCAAAAAACATCTGCAACTTTCCTTTGAGCTCCTTGAAACCATTTGGCTTGCATTAGCATTGCATGCGCATTTGCATCTCTCAGCTTTAAGTCTCATCCATCCTCTGTCCGTAACCCAGTTAACTTCCCGAGGCCAGCATTGGACTTGAGGTAGCTTTTGAAGGATCATAAACTCAGGAGAGTAGAGTCAGTTTGTGACCAGAGCAGATTTTGACTTGTTGAGAGATCAGTTGGATCGGATTGTGGAAGCTATGACAACCTTGGCAAAAAGAGATGACAACATTCAGAGGACTTCTGTGACCAATGTTGCCCAAGCTCAACCTGTGCAGATTCCTGTTGAGAACCAGGTCATACAAGAACGTGCCATTGTTCGAGATGGATATTCCTCTTCAGTTGATGCCGTGGAATACCGCAATTTTGCATTCTCTGAGCCGGATTCCCAAGAGGTAGTCCCTGTGATGAAAACCAAGGACCCACGATATGTTGAGATTATGGAAAAATGTTGTGCCTTGGAAGAAAAGCTTGATTCCATTAAGAGTCGTGACGCTGCTGACTTGAATGCTTTGAACATGTGTTTGGTACCCGACCTTGTAATGCCACCAAAGTTCAAAACACCGAAGTTTGAGAAGTACAAAGGGGATAGCTGTCCGAAGCAACATTTGGTGATGTATTACAGAAGAATGATGTCACATATCCGTAATGACAAGCTCATGATCCACTGTTTCCAAGACAGTCTGAGTGGAGCATCACTGAATTGGTACATGCAGCTAGAGAGCAATCACATCCAATCATGGTCAGACCTAGCTAATGCCTTTGTGAAACAGTACAACTACAATCTTGACTTGGCTCCCAGCCGTCTACATTTTCTAGACTTATCTCAAGAGGGTAATGAATCCTTCAGAAATTATGCTCAGAGGTGGAGAGAAGTAGCTGCTCGTGTCCAACCACCACTCTTGGAAAAGGAATTGGTTGACTGGTTCGTGGATACTTTGCAAAGTCTGTATCGAGAAAAGCTGTTTAGCATTGTGACATCAAACTTCTCTGACTTAGTAATAGCTGGAGAGCGCATCAAAAGCAGTCTTAAGAGTGGAAAAATCCAAGGTGCCTCGAACATCCCAGCTGGTGGAAGTGAATCAATTGTCAATTCTCAAGAAGAATGGGAGAAAGAAAGTAATTCCAGTTGGGAATCTCCGATACCTCAGCGCTCATGCAACTCAAGTGTTCAGAGTCATCAATCTTTTGGGTCTCTGCGTCAGACACGAATCTCTCCACAGGGACAATATTCTTCTCCAAATCGAAGACCTCCTTAGTAACAACGGTCTTACTACCGTCAGCCGCGTCAGCATGCACGACAAAGGCCAAGGAAGCCAAAGAGGAATTTCACTCCATTGCCAATACCATACAGTCAGTTCTTTCCAGATTTAATCAAAGGTGGATTAATAGTGCCAAAGGAGAAAGATCCAGTGCCTTTTCCATGCCAGCCAGGCTTTGACGCCAACGCCCTTTGTGACTACCATGCTGGGGCATAGGGGCATGCAGCTGAAGACTGTAAAGTGCTCAGAAACAAGGTTCAGACTCTGCTTGACTCTAATATGTTCTCATTCACGCCTCAAGGCATTCAAATCAACAATCCTTCACCTAATCAAGCGGATTCATCAGACTCTGAAATGGAAGAAATTGCCGAGATTGGATGTGAAGACGATTCTCAGACTGATCTCGACAGTCAACTCTGAAGATATTTATCTCAGCGGCAAATCAAGGAAGGAAAGCCCAGTTCCCATTGGCTGGCAATCTTTTGGCTGTTTCAGCATTTTTGTTTATTTTCCTTGCATGTTTGAATTTGTATTTGCTTATAAGCTGTTGTACTTTCAAATTGGCAGTATTAATGAAATGTTTATGCATCTTTTGATTAAGTCCATTCGTATTCACTAATTTTCTTGTAGTGACATAAAAAAGCAATTTTTTTTCTTTTCCATCCACTTATCCACTAATCAAATTGTTGTTAAGCAAAGAATGGGGAGGATGATGAAAACATTATATCCATAACTGCTGTGGTATGCTTTCAATTAAACCTTGCCGATGATGTAAGGCATTGTTTCAATTCTTAAACACTGGAGAGATAAGGAAGATAATCCCTCGTTAACCCCTTCGAGCCTAGAAGTAGGAGTTTTCTTTCCTTACAAAAACCCGTAATCTCAACCTTGGGGTGAGTAGTTCTCAGTTTAACTTGGTTATGCATTCTAATGCAAGCGCTTCATGCAAGACACCAGTCAACTCTCTCAAATCAAACGAAAGTAAAAAAGAAGAGGTCTCATAACCTCAACAAAAAGAAGAGGTCTCAAAACCTCAACAAAGACAAGACGAGGTCTCATAACCTCAACGAAGACAAGAAGAGGTCTCAAAACCTCAGTAAAGACAAGAAGAGGTCTTAAAACCTCAGTAAATACAAGAAGAGGTCTCATAACCTCAACGAAGACAAGAAGAGGTCTCAAAACCTCAGTAAAGACAAGAAGAGGTCTCAAAACTTCAACAATAAAGGACAATCAAATGTTGCAAGGGAGTGATGGCTACCAAGGTGTATGAATCATCACCAACTATCATCAATTCATTCCTGGCCTACAGGAACTTGAATATATAGCTTGAGTTAACTGAGAGTAGGATTGGAGTTCACCACGAAGATTGGGGGGGGGGGGACCAAACAAACTTTTTGCCTTTATCCTTTGTTTCATGAGCCGTGAACCAAGCCACGTTACAACCCTTAAAAGACCTAATTGAGGTAAGGTTGTTTTGAAAGCATACTACAACAAGGTTGATTAAATTGACTCCTAATGATCTTTGCTATTTGCGTGTGTTGATCACTTCATCTGTCATTCTATAAATGACTAGATCCACTTTATTTTTAATTATTTGATCATTCCATCCTGTGTGTTTCATCAATAAACCTTGATTTCAAATGCTTGCTGGAATGTTGCATTGAAATTGCATATTTTAAATGAACAATACTTGTTTGCAAAATAATTCAATATCAAAGGAATCCCAACAAATACAGCCAGTTAGGGAATTTGACTTGATAAAGGAAGCTCAGTCATGGGCAACCAAGCGTGAGGATTCACCCATCAATCATCCCGAGAGTTGGTGAATCAGGGGCAGAACTCTTCAAAGTTCAGAATATTAGGGAAAGCCTTCTTAAGGTCATTGTATGACAAGTTTGGACTCCAATGACCCACCAACAGCGGCAAGTTTGTTCCCCAGTTGTTTCTACCACAGTCTAAAAGACTTTATACTACGAATACAGTTAAACTGGGGCAGTTATGTCGAGACTCATGAATCTTTTCAAAAGTTTAAAGATATTGAAGCATCTGGTATGCCAATTCTTCTGTAAAATCCTTTTGATAACTTATCCTCATAGACTATTCAATCAGAAGCAATTAGGGCGAGACTCGGTAAATCTCTAAAAGTCAATGACATCTCCTTCACATATCAACCAAGCTGACAGAGGCAAGTTTGTTCCCCAGTTGTCAACAACCATTCTGAAGAGAAAGTTTAAGGACTTTGTCGTGTAAACACTGTTAATCTGGGGCAGTTATGCCGAGGTTCATAAATCCCTCCAAGAGTTTGAAGACATTGAAGCATCTTGTATGCCAGATCTTCTGTAAAATCCTCTTGATATTTTCTTCTGATAGACCATGTAATCTGGGGCAGATGAGTTATGCAGAACTACTCAGCTTTTGTGACATCTTTTGCTAGCTCTCCAATAAGTTGTTACTTCAGTTGATCTTGGCAATTCTCCGCAGATCTATCTCCTTCAACAAAGAAATTAAGCTCATGATGGCAATCCTAGTGAAGTCATGATGCTACACCCCGAGTGGAGTACTCTTCTCACCAAATAAAAGTTGTAATCTTAGAGTGGAACTACTGATTCTGCAAGTTCATCCCCAGTAATGGTCCAATATGTTGAGGGTGGCTGGGTATCCTTATCGAGATGTTTATTTCATTTCCAGTTTCACTTTCCTTTGTCAGTTTTGTCAGCATAAGCATAAGCATGACATATAAGCATTCATATGCATAGCATCTTAGCATTTTGTTATCTTCCTGGTGTTTACCAGTCTTTGTTCACTTTGGCGTTTATCTCCCCAAGTGACTGGGTTTGTCTTCTCTCTCCAATAGAGTCATCAGCCCTTAGGCATAAAGTGCCCATTCTTTTCTGAATTCCCCACAGAGTTCGATCCTCATGGATGATGGTTGCTTCAGTTATCTTTTCCACGCTTGGATAAGATAAACTTTACTTGAGTTCATTTCCTCGATGATTAAAGTCTTGTTTGACCGTTTCTTTCTAGCTTGTCCCTAGATTAAACTTTGGTCCCTGGCAGGTGTGGTTTTCGAACCTATTTTTGAATGTGCATTTATTTTGCACTGTGTCTTGCAGGAAGAATCTTTTACAGATCCTCATTAAAGACAAAATTATTTCTCCAGCAGTGTTGTAATATCAACATCTCTTTGGAATTTATACCCAACAACAAGTGGCAATCTCCTTGAGAAACTTGTTTTTACCTCTATAGCGATAAATGACAATCTCTCCCGAGAAGCTTATCCATCCTTGGTCTTATTTATACTTTTACAGTTACCATTGGTGTTACCCTCAATCAGTCACTTTCCATCAACCTGTTTGATGTGATCCCTATTTGAGGTGTTCTTCCCGTCAACCTTTTTGACGATGTGTTCCAAGCTCAGGTTGTGTACCTTCAGATATGTTTTGTTTCTTCCCGTCAACCTTTTTGACGATGTGTTCTGAGCGCAGGTTGTGTACCTTCGGATATGTTTGATTTCTTCCCGTCAACCTTTTTGACGATGTGTTCCGAGCTCAGGTTGTGTACCTTTGGATATGTTATGATTTCTTCTCGTCAACCTTTTTGACGATGTGTTCCGAGCTCAGGTTGTGTACCTTCGGATATGTTTTGTTTCTTCCCGTCAACCTTTTTGACGATGTGTTCCGAGCTCAGGTTGTGTACCTTCGGATATGTTTGATTTCTTCCCGTCAACCTTTTTAACGATGTGTTCCGAGCTCAGGTTATGTACCTTCGGATATGTTCTGGTTTCTTGCTGTCAACCTTTTTGACGATGTGTTCCGGGCTCAGGTTGTGTACCTTCGGATATGTTTTGGTTTCTTCGCGTCAACCTTTTTGACGATGTGTTCCGAGCTCAGGTTGTGTACCTTCGTATATGTTTTGTTCCTTGTCGTCAACCTTTTTGACGATGTGTTCCGAGCTTAGGTTGTGTACCTTCGGATATGTTTTGTTCCTTGCCGTCAACCTTTTTGACGATGTGTTCCGAGCTCAAGTTGTGTACCTTCGGATATGTTTTGATTTCTTCTCGTCAACCTTTTTGACGATGTGTTACGAGCTCAGGTTATGTACCTTCGGATATGTTTGATTTCTTCCCGTCAACCTTTTTAATGATGTATTCCGAGCTCAGGTTGTGTACCTTCGGATACATTTGATTTCTTCCAGTCAACCTTTTTGACGATGTGTTCCGAGCTCAGGTTATGTACCTTCGGATATTTCCCGTTTTCTTCCCGTCAACCTTTTTGATGATTTGTTTTGAGCTCAGGCTTTGTACCTTCGGATATGTCCCGTTTTCTACCCGTCAACCTTTTTGACGATGTGTTCCGAGCTCAGGTTATGTACCTTCGTATATGTTATGTTTTCTTCTCGTCGAACTTTTTGACGATGTGTTCCGAGCTCAGGTTATGTACCTTCGGATATGTTTCGGTGAGCTGTGAATCTCAATCCAGGCCCAACTCATATTGGTGTCTAAAGTCCAGTCTTTGCTGGCAAACCAACTCATATTGGTGTCTAAAGTCCAGTCCTTGCTAGCAGCCCCAACTCATATTGGTATCTTATCCAACTCATATTGGAGTTTTCTGACATGTTATTTCCAAGTCCAATCATTGTTGACACTTTAATCTTATTCCCAGCAGAGGTTCAGTCATTATCAGTGTCTCTTTGAGAGTCATTGTGATTAATCATCATTCGGCGCACGCAGAGTTTGTCTCTGTCTTTTCTGGATTTTCTTGAAGATCCCGTTTGAACTCTTCAGTATAAGAAATCCCCAAAAAGTCTTTTGTTGGGTGTTTATCTTTCAAATTGATCCCCAGTAGAGAACATGTCTTTTTTCTGGTTTCATACCCAGTAAAGAGTGTGTTTTTCCCCCAGTGTCGTCCGGTCAGTTATGAACCTGTCGTCCATCTACCTGAATCTCTCCCTAGTGGAGAACACCTCTCTAGCTCCGATCTCCAGTAAGGATCTGTAGGGTTCCCCTTTTATTTTTCTATCCCCAGTGTTTCCTTGGAGTCACCCTAGTGGGTCCTTTTTGTTGGTTAGTCTGCATCCCCAGCGAGTCTTCCTTGTGGATACTAACCTTCTTCCTTCCCCAATGAGGCTCACCTGTGTTTGGTTGCTCTTTATCTTTGGTGTCTTGTTGTCTGCACCTTTGCACTATCATGGCATCATATCATCATACTAGAAGTTCATGGAATGTCAGCATTTGCATGTCTTTTGCTTGTCCTTAGCATCTGCATTCCATCTAAGGGCAAAATTTTCGATTTGCTATATTTAAATACCTTTCACCTTGATGTCTCTAGGATTTCTATTCCTCGTGCCATCCGGTGAAACTATTCAAATAGGGGCAACTGTTGAACCCCAAATTTTATCCCTTAGATGTCATAACATCTTGCACTTGCATTTAGATTCAATCATTTATGCATTGTTAACTAACCACTTCATCTTGCAAGTTGTTTCTTTTGTGTGAAAGCCAGGGTCTACACAAGAAAAGGGACAAAGTCTCGTAAGCCAAGGTCTCATATGATTCAAGGTCTCCTAAGACATTCTCTGTCTCCAAACAATCATCACAAGTGTTCACCAGTTTGGGTGAGATTGGTATGGGAAGTCATCTGTTCAAGAAGGACAACTGAGGCTCCAAATGCAACCATTTAAACTTACATGCATCCAAGAAGCCTTAGTTAACAAGAAATCAAGTGTGTTTGGTTCCTGTTACAAGTACCTTGAGCCACAAGTTCTTTATACCTCAAACCAGGGTTTTGGTCAAGAAAGTCAACCATTGCCTTTGTTGTTGATCAAGACATGCCCCCAAGCCTTGGGACATGATTCCATGTGATACTAGCCATCCTTAGAGGCCATCTATGGGCCTTGGAAAATATTGAAGAAGCAAGATCATCAGAGATCAACCAGTTGTATTCTTGAGGAAATTAGGGTTTTGATTGAGCCCTTTGACTTTTGAGATTTTGATACAAGATGAAGCATCCAAGCCTTAATCCATCATGACATGTCTAATTGTTGAATTAGAGCATGAGAAGTTAAATCTTGAGAGGTTTCTTGCAAAAAGGGCAATGTTTGGTCCTTGAAACTTTCTAAGTGTGAAAAGTTCACTCCTTATGCAAAATTGGGAAGGCCATAACTTTCAAACCACACATCCAAATTGAGTGACTCAATGTTCAAATGGAAGCTCTTTCCATGAACTTCAAAGTGTATTAGAGGACCTCTCTTCAAAAAATGCATGGTTTTTAAGTTATGAGACTTGGAAGATAATATGCCTTTATGACTTAGTGAAATTTTGATCATTTTCACCCTAATTTTCATCCAACTTTAACTCAATTTTACACATAGTTCCAAGCTTCAAATAAAAAATCTTTGGACATGAAAGTTGTTCCTTATTCATCAAGCTTTCCAAGCATATTTAGAACTCCTCATTTGGATAAACCAATCTCAAGTTATGATGTTCTAAAGTTTGTTGTTTCAAGTTGGAAAATCTCATAACTTAGAAAATTTTCTAAGTCTTTTTGGACAACCCATGTGCATGACTTCTTGGCATTTTTTCTCAATGATGCAAGCTCCATATCAAGTCACATTCCACATGAAATTTAATATATCAAATGCATACTTTTCAAAGAGCCAAAGAACTCACAAATTGGAGCATTGATCATTAAGAAATTGTGCATCAAAGTGGCTATGTTGAAATGTTACACACACTTAGAAAAATTCAGGATGTTTTGTTCTTTGCTATGCCAAATTTCATCATGATTTCCTACTTGTTTCATATTACATCTCGACATGTCACAAACATGAGAGTTGTTTCAGCCCATGCCATTTAAAAAAAAAAAGCAAGAAGTATGACATTTGGGCCATTGAATACAAAACCATCGTGTGAAAAAGTGTGACTTGTGGTGTAGTTACATTACAACTTTGTTTCATTTTTTTTGAACCACATTTTGAACTTCACTAACAAGTACAACCTACTGACTTTTCATCATCAATTCTAACACTCTTCTTTTGCCACAAAACTCGTGAAGCAAACAACAAAGTACCATGCTTTGTGTACCTTATGGTTGACATGTTAAAGGTTAACAATAAGGATCATCGTGTAACCTTTTGGTGGCACTATAATCTGCTAGTTCATGAGCTTTTTCTGCTGACCAAAGCCCTAAAACAAGCAACCATTAAACCTTTTTTCACTTGGCTCAAGATTGATTAGCAAAAAGGTCATGCGTGTAACAGCTGCTATACTACACTTTCTCTTCAAAACAAAGCCAATAACCATTGAGTCTTCTTTGTCATTAACCAACTGCCTCTCCTATAAAAGGGGACTCTTTCTCTTTTGTTAGAGCACCATGAATCAGAACAAGAACATAACAACCAAAACAGTCTCTCACCACATAAATACACATCACTCAAAGAATGGAGGGAGAGCTCGTGAGCAATTAAGGGAAAGCAAGAGGTGCACTATCCAGAAGCATTGCATATCAGTGTCACTCAATAAGAAGTTGGAAACGCATAGCTCCAAGCTTTTGGGGAGTAAAAGAGGCAGTGGATTTTTTCACCCAGTAAGTTCTTCTCCTCCATATTCATGATGCCATGCCATATATGAAAGCTTGAATGATCTCCATGCTGTTATCATGTTTGCCTTCATAATGTCTTAGGTTGATAACTTGAGCTTTGTTTGAAGCTATGTTAATATGCTAGCAAGTTGATAACTTCATGACAGTTCTGAACACTTGATTTCGTGCCTTTTTTTCTCCAGGCCCTAGTTGTTAATTCTTTTTGCTTAGGGTTTAGTTTTGTTCTGCTGAATGAACACTACAGAAGGGTATTTAATTTCATGAGTTTTGGTGAGGATTTAAGGTAGTATTGGATTGAGCAAGAGGAAGATACGCCATGCCCTTTGCTGGGATTTCACGATGAGATTCTAGGTTTCATTTAAGTTGCATGGGAGAGATAATACGTGGCAGCTTGGGATGGGTTGGGGCTATTATTTTGTCATGTTGCCACTTAAATGTATAGTGACCGATTGAGGTTGGTTGTTAGTATGTAGCGTCTCTTTTTATGTGTTTTTTTTAAATAGCAATGAGAGATGTTTGTTTGATTTAAGTATTATTGGGGTGGGCTTATACATTGGATGTATATCCACCCCAGTGGCGTGAGGCATGCGTGTGAAACCAAGGGGTCTAGGGTTCGAATCCCCCTCGCCCCAAACCCCTTTTTATTCATTTTCTTGGTTTTATGATTCAATCCGTTGGGCCTGGGCTTTATATTTTCTGCTAACGCCACCCCCATCAAAAAGGTCCATGCGCCTTACATTATATTTAGCTCATGTCAACATCTTCTAATACACCCCATGCCTTGTTTAAATTCAACAACATTGTACTTTCTTTTTTATTTTAATTCCCTTTATTTAAAATAGTTTCTCTCCTACAAAATTAAAAAAAAAATTCAAAAATAACATTTTAATGTTTAGTTTAATTTTATAAAATTTTATTTTCATTTTCGCATTTTTGTAATACTTAATTTTGTGAAGTTAAGGGCATATTTTTGTGCTTAATTTTGGGGATCTCTTTTTGAAAGAAAGACTTTTTCTCACTACTTTTTGATTAATTTTCTAAGAGATTTTTAGGACTTTTTTGAGATTTTATTTTTAGTTTGGTTATCAACCTTTTTAAGGACTTTTGAGTGGTTTTTGTTTGAATTTTGTCTAAACACCTCACACACCCATTTGCTTAATAGTGAGCACCTCATTGATGTTACCACACTCATCACTCTTGTTTATAACTTGTGACACTTCTTGAAGTTGTCTTGTAAAGATGACTTTGTGTTGATAGGATAAGTTTGTCTCACTCTTAACTTCATAGTCCTTGAATACTTTGCCATACTTGTTTGTTGTGAAATATCTCATGATCTTTTTCCATGCTCATACATGGAAGTTTATCTCATATGATTGATTAATGTTTATTCCCTTTGAGTTCTTACACTCATATTGTTTACTCATACTTTAATCCCACTTCAACTCTTGTTCACAAGAAGTTGCCTCCCCTCATTCCAAAGGAAAGTCTCTCTATTGACCTCAAAGTCATAGATAGCTCATTATCCCTCCTTGACCTCATAGTCATAGGATTCACTCTTGACCTCATAGGCATAAAGCCATCTCTTAACCTTGACCTCATAGTTATAGGCAAGCTTTGACCTCATAGTCATAGCCATTCTCCCTTGGCCTCATAGTCATAGGGTCCCTTCTTTAACCTTTGACCTCATAGTCATAGGCAACCTTTGACCTCATAGTCATTGGTGACATCTTTTCCCTTGTCCTCATAGCCACTCAATCTTACAACTTAGAATTAAGTTAGAGTTCTTGGACTCTATGTGATACTCATCATCTTGAGTACTCATTTCCCCTTATTACAATTTAGACTTAGAGAGTTTCTTAAACTCTACATGAGCTCATACTCATTCCCTTGGAACTTTGGCCATAGCCAATGGTTCCTCTCAACCCTTAGTTAGGTGAACTATGCTTGCTCTGATTCTTTAGTCAGATACGTAGGCACACGATGCGACGACTTGACGAGCAAACTTAGTGTACATACCCATAGGTCCTAACCTTTAGCCTTAGTAGATTTCCTTAGCAAGCAAACATAACATAACACAAACATTAACAAGAGGTTCCTGTAGAGTACTACAGATACTTAGGGTGCTAATATCTTCCCTTAGTATAACCAAACCCCGATCCCCGATCTCTTAGCTTTGTCTTCACTTAGCGCAATTAGGGTTTTCTTCGATCTTTACCCTTTCCTTTAGATAAATCAAAGCTCGTTGGTGAATTCAAAGATATGTGATTCAAGTTAATTAATAGCTTGATATCTGATTCTCACTGCAACAGGCTCAAATTTTATTGATAGGATGGAAATCAGCCAAGCGCGTGATCCCATAGAGCATTTACAAAGTCTAGAAAATGGTAATTTAAGGGAAAAGGGCTACATTGAAACATAATGAACGTTATCCTTCTACCAACTTTGAATTCTGGACATTCCGAGCTTCTGTCGAAGATGTCCTTGACTTGAGTTTTCCTGATGGATGGCATTACCACTAGGGATTTAACCTTGTCAGACGTAGTTACTTGCCATGAATCCCTAACTTTTTCCTGGATTGTCTTTTGAGGTTTTCAATCCATCAGGATGATTTTTGCTTATGTCCCTAATTTTTGCCTGGACCGCCCTTACGGGTTTTCAATCCACCGAGACGTTTTTTATTTTTTTTTATTATTTAGGCGAAGTATTTCTTGACTACATCAACATTCGTGGGGTAGGCAAACTCTTCTCCATCCATGGTTGCAAGTCTCAGAGCAAAACCTGAGAAGGCTTTCTTGACCACTTAGTGGCCGTCATAATTCGGAATCCATTTGCCCCGAGAGTAAGTGAGGAATAATTGTATCTTTTTGAGCAAAAGGTCTCATTTTCTGAAGACACGGGGTCAGACCTTTTTGTCAAACGGTTTCTTCATTCTCTGCTGATATAACTAACCATGGCATAGAGCCGTCCTTCTCCTTTCTTCAATTGGGTTCATTTCATCGTATCGGCTCTGACACCATTCAACTTCTGTTAGCTTAGCTTCCATCAATACCTGGATTTCTGGGATCTCTACTTCTATGGGGAGAACTACCTCCATGCCATATACTAGAGAGAAAGGGGTTACCCCTGTTGAGGTGCGGATAGATGTGCGATAACCGTTAAGAGCAAAGGGTAGCATCTCATGCCAGTCTTTGTAGGTTATAACCATCTTTTAAACAATTTTCTTGATGTTCTTGTTAGCCGCTTCTACCGCTCCGTTCATCTTAGGTCGGTAGGGAGATGAGTTATGGTGTTCGATCTTGAACTCAATGCATAACTCTTTCATCATCTTATTGTTCAGGTTCGATCCATTATCCGTAATGATCTGGCTTGGAACACTATAATGACAGATGAGGTTGTTTTTGATAAATCGGACCACTACTTGTCGGGTTACATTGGCATATGACGTGGCTTCGACCCATTTGGTGAAGTAGTCAATGGCTACCAGGATGAACCGATGTCCATTCGAAGCCTTGGGTTCGATCATGCCAATCTTGTCGATTCCCCATATAGAAATAGGCCATGGAGAAGAAAGAACTTTGAGATGCATTGGCGGTACATGGATTTTGTCTGCGTATATCTGACACTTATGACACCTTCTCATGTACTTGTAGCAATCAGATTCCATTATCAACCAATAGTACTCTGCTCTTAGAATTTTTCTCACCATTGTGTGCCCGTTGGCATGAGTGCCAAAGGATCCTTCGTGAATCTCTTTCATCAACATGTTTGCTTCTGGTCTGTCTATGCATCTGAGCAAAACCATATCGAAGTTTCTTTTATAGAGTGTATCACCATTCAGAAAGAAGTTGCCTACCAGTCTTCTGAGAGTCTTTCTATCTTTCTTGGATGCCCCAGGTGAGTATTCTTGTTTTTGAAAGAAGCACTTGATATCATGATACCAAGGTTTGTCGTCTATAACTGCCTCAATTGCGAAGATGTAAGTGGACCTCTCAAGGCGCATTATGTCGATCTTCGGTACGTCGTTCCATTGACTAACATTGATCATGGAAGAGAGCGCGGCTAATGCATCAGCCATGCGATTTTCTTCACGAGGGATATGATGAAACTCGATTCTGTTGAAGAATGGTAACAGCCTTCTCAAGTAATCTTTGTAAGGAACTAGCCCTGATTGGTTTGTGTTCCAATCTTTTTTGATCTGATTGATAACCAAGGTTGAGACTCCGTATACGTCCAAGTTCTTAATCCTTAAGTCAATAGCTTCTTCGAGACCCATGATACAAGCTTTGTATTTGGCCTCGTTGTTTGTGCATTTGAACGTCAGTCGGGCAGTGAAAGGAATATAGGTACCCTGAGGTGTTACGATGATTGCTCCAATTCCGTTTCCATAATTGTTGACTGCTCCGTCAAAAATTATTCCCCAAATGATCTGCTAAAATACTCCCTTTGACGGCTTTTTGAGCGTGGTACTCAATGTCGTATTCTGATAACAACATCTGCCAATGGGCGATCCTTCCCGTGAGAACAGGTTTTTCAAAGACATACTTGATCGGATCCATTTCAGAGATTAACCAAGTAGTGTGAGAAATCATGTACTGGCGAAGACATTTGGCTGCCTAAGCCAGAGCGCAACAAGTTTTCTCGAGCATAATGTACCGAGTTTCATAGTCGGTGAATTTCTTGCTTAAGTAGTAAATGGCAGACTCTCTTGTTTTTTTTTCGTGTTGTTGGCCAAGTACACAACCCATTGAGTCTTCCAGACTGTTAGGTATATGATCAGTGGTCTTTCTTCCAATGGAGGTGACAAGATTGGTGGATTCAACAGATATTCCTTGATACTGTCGAAAGCCTTTTGTCAGTCTTCTGTCCATACACAGGTTTGATTCTTTCTGAGTTGTTTGAAGATCGGCGCACATGTCGCGGTCATGAGGGATATGAACCTTGAAATGTAGTTCAGATGTCCCAAAAATCCCCTGACTTGTTTTTCAGTCTTTGGTGAAGGCATTTCTTGAATGGCCTTGACCTTGTCAGGATCAACCTCGATTCCTTTTTGGCTGACGATGAAACCTAAGACTTTTCCTGAGCAAACACCAAACGTACATTTGTTAGGATTCAAGCGGAGTTTGTACTTTCTCAGACGCTCGAATAACTTTGATAGGTGTGTCACATGCTCTTCTTCTGTTTTAGATTTGGCAATCATGTCATCGACATATACTTCGATATCTTTGTGCATCATGTCGTGAAACAAAGTCGTCATGGCTCTTTGATTGGTTGCCCCGACGTTCTTCAAACCGAACGACATTACCTTGTATCAAAAGGTGCTCTATGGGGTGATGAATGAAGTTTTCTCCATGTCTTCCGGTGCCATTTTAATTTGATTATAGCCCGAGAATCCATCCATAAAGGAGAACACTTTGAACTTTGCTATACTGTCTACCAGCATGTCAATGTGTGGTAAGGGGAAGTCGTCCTTTGGACTTGCCTTGTTGAGATCCCTGTAGTCTACACACATTCTGACTTTTCCATCCTTTTTCAGAACTGGAACTATGTTAGCTAGCCATTGAGGATATTTTGAGGTGGCGAGGAAACATGCGTTGATCTGTTTCTGCACTTCCTCATTGATTTTGATAGCCATATTCGGGTGAGTTCTTCTCAACCTTTGTTTTACCGGCAGACACTCTGAATTCAAAGGTAAATGATGTTCCACGATGCTGGTATCCAACCCTGGCATGTCCTGATAGGACCAAGAAAATACATCTGGAAACTCTTTGAGAAGTCTTATTAAGTCTCTTCTGACAGTTGTACTGAGCAGTGCCCCAATCTTAACTTCCTTCCTTTCCTCTTCTGAACCCAAATTAACCATTTCCAATGGCTCTTTTTGAGGCTCGATAGACCTTTCCTCCTACCTGAGTAATCGAGAGATCTCTTCTGGAATTTCTTCGTCCTCTTCTTCTTCAGCTTCAAATACTGAGAATTCAAAGTTGGGAGAAGGCATTTGATTGTATGTTTCAATGGGGTTTAAAACAAGCAATCTGCATGACCTGATGATTCGTTTTTAGAAGAGATAGAGAGAATGCAAGAGTGTGTGCCATGTATTTTCTGAAAAATGCTTGTTGTTTTTTTTGTTTTGGGTTGTTTTAGGATTACCATTTTCTGAAAAAAAGAAAAGTGAAAATAGCAATGACTGAGGAAATTACAGAACGACGTTTATTTTTTTTTTTATGATTTTACTAATTCTTGAAACACAACCCTATAAAACAAAACTTTGTCGGTTTGGGCTAAGCGAAGAGAGATATTTATAGAAAGTGAGCACTATAAAACATCTATTTCACCTGGGCAAGATGAAAGGTCTAAAATAAAGACGACAATTACTTAGACTTATGGACGACTTTTGGGACATCGACAACAACCCATTGGCGACGAACTCCTCGGTGAATCACAAAGTCTGGTACCTTCTTCCTTGGTTTGTCCTCAGAAATAGCGTTGATTTCTGGTGGAGCAGGATTGTTGGAGTCTTCCTCCCATGCAGTGTTGTCATAAACGAACTCTTCTGTTGTGCTTTCAGGAGAGGTGTATTTGACTAAGAATTCGTACTTGCCACCCGACTGTCCTAAAGTGTCCCATACTTCTGTGGGAGTGGTCGAGTCATCTTCCTCGATGACGTTGACCTCGGGAAAAGAATAGTTGAAGAACTCTAGTCCTGCAGTCTTTGCAAATTCATCATTATGCTAGATATCTTCGGAATGTCCTGAGTAATGATCCCATGGCTTGGTGGGAACCTGGGCATTCTTTTCAATATTACTCAGCTGATAGGCATCGTTGGGCTGACTCTTTTGCCCCAAGTTTTCTGTGTATGGCTCCCAGATAAACAAGTTATCCAGGGGATCGCATTAATCTTGATCGAAGTTATCTTTCATTAGATCATCTTCTAGTGAGTTAGGTGGAGCACGACATCCCTTAGGATCACAATCTCCGTAAATCATTCAGACGTATGATCTTGGTATATATCTAGGGCTCTACATGGGAAAACAGAAGGGAATGTGAGCTCCTTCCTGAGACATATAACCGTCCAGGTTGAGATAATATTTCCATTCCTCGTCCGCATCAGAGGAGTCACTCTCATTGATAGTGTGTACTTCTTGAGACACTGGGTGGAGAAAACCTCCACTGTGGAAGAAGTCTTGAATGGGATGAAAACTTTCATCTTTCTTGGTAGTCTGGGTACAAGTTGAAGAGAAACCAAGACCTTTCTTTGTCTTGTTATCCGCAGGAATCACAAGCTGTCCCCATCTCTTTACGTTATCACTTTTGATTACTTCGAGTGCGTCTTTGTATGAAGAAATCGATGTTCCTTTTTCTGATCGATTCTCATTGCTCACCGAGAGTGCTTGAAACTGGGTTCCAATAACCTCCTCTAGTTCTAAATAGGAAAATGATGATAACTGGCTCACAATTACAGCTTGCTCTCTGCAGACTGTGACTAACTTGTCATTCTTGATGAACTTCAACTTTTGGTGAAGTGTCAAAGTGACTGCCCCAACTTCGTGTATCCAAGGTCTTCCTAATAAATAGTTGTATGCTGCCCGGATGTCCATGACCTAGAAAGTGACTTGGAAAGTGTGAGGGCCGATAGTTATGGGAAGATTGACTTCGTCGATAACTGTTTTTCTGGATCATTCAAAAGCTTTGACGCTCACTGCCTCTCATCGGAGTTCATTGAAATGATAGTCGCATCAGAGTTGATTTTGGCATAACATTCAGAGACGACCCTGTGTCCACCAGTACGCTGGCTAAAGCATCGTCTTGATAGTTGACTATAATGTTGAGTGCCCTATTATGATTTTTGCCTTCTTCCGACAGTTCCTCATCACTGAATCCTAAGTTTTGCAGGATGTGATGTTGGAGATAATGAGGTTGAACTGCCTTAACGTCACATCTTGTTCTACGAAAGCTTGCTCCAAAACTTTCTACAGAGCTTCCCTGTGCGCTTCAGAACTAAGTAGGAGAGACAACACAGAGATTTGGGATGGAGTTTGCAACAACTGGTCTACAATGTTGTACTCACTCTTCTGGATGAGCTTCAGCATCTCATCATTGTTCTTTGTAAGTTCGAGATTACTGGATTGCCCGACTGGTTAATTTGGAACTTCTGTTTGAAGATCCTTTTCTTTGGCAGGTTCTCCAACTCCTCTGTTGAAGATTCGGCCACTCCGAGTGACTCGACTGATGTCGACAATGTTCATGATGGAGGATAATGGAGTTTCCTTTCCATTTTCGACTGGCGTTGCACCGTACTTGTAAGGGATAGCCCTTTCTGATTTATACGGTACGGGCCCTGGCAGGTAAATAACCACAGGAGCTTTTTGATTTCTCTGACCATTATAGGCGACCTCAATCAGTTCCTGGTTGAGAGCTTTTCTTCTGTCAAGAGAGATTCTCGATTCATTGAGTAGAGGGATTATGGCGCTTACGTCTTTGGTTTTCCCATGGTCGAAGATTACGACAACGTTTTCACTTTGATGAGGGAGAGAGTCTTGAACCACGTTGATCGACCCAGAACTTGAACATGGTCGAATCTCTTTCCGTCCCAACTGATTTTGAAGAGCTGCTCGTACAAGATAGCATCCTTGGTTGTTCTCTGAACAAACTCAACAACGCTTATAATTGTGGGGTGGCACCCGGCCATGCCCGCTTTGTATGCAGTGAGTTTTTACTAGATCTGTTTCCATCGAGTGGACATCCTAACTTTGATGCCTACTTGGATTCTCATTAGTTATGCTGATCTGTTGTGTAGCTTCATCCAAATAGATTGGAAGCCACCAGTGGTCCAACAAGTGTTGAAGTGTTCTTTGGACAAGTGCACATCCTTGGTCGTCTCCACGACATTCCTTACAGTCTTGATAATTGTGTGAAGCCAGAAAGCTGAGCCTGACTTGTTTAGCATGTAATTCTACCAGACTGGTATTCATCAAGCGTACGTCAAAGATCTAAACCATATTGATTTGATGGTTATTTCCTTCACGGTAATCCTGGATCCATCCGAGATCCATCTGATGTTGGAGGGCCTCTTGTATGAAAAAGCAACCCTGATTGCTTGTTGAGCAGATCCGACAGTTGTTATAATCGTGTCGTGGAAGATTATGATATTGACTTTGCCTTGAGTGCATCGCCACCAAATTGACATTCATCGCGAGAATGTTGCGGTTTTGAACAATGTTGGGATGTGCATGGGACATGTTGACTTCACGGAGCACCCCTGATTATTCTTTGAGCATATATCACACTGGTGATAATTGTGAGATGATATATGACCGTACCCGCTTTGTCTGCAATGCATCCTCACGAGATTTGTTCCTAGTGAGAGTACATCGTGAATTTGATAACTGCGGTGAAATTCTTTCTCTATCAAATTTACTGCTGCCTTTTCATGTTGTGGCAACGAGTTCGTCTGAACATTAGGATTAGTATCTTTAAAAGATAGGATCCCGATCCTGACAATCTTTTGTATGTCAGACTTGAAGCTGAGACAATTCTCAATGTTGTGCCCTGGTCCTTCTTGATGGTAGGGGCAAGTTTGATCCGCTTTGAACCAAAAAGGTGGATTTTCCGGTACTGTAAGAGGAGACCTGGTTTGGACGTGCCCCTTGGCCAGTAGAAGTGGAAATAATTCTGCATACAACATCGGTATAGGGTCAAACCCTGATGGTTGTGTAGTACGGTTGTTGTTGTTGTACTGTGGACGAGCCTGCTGAAGAGGTTGTTGTGTCCTTTGCTGATACTGTTGTTGACTTGGTAGGCTCTGAGCAACCTGAGGTTGATAAGTCGGAGCCGGCGCAGGGTTGATAGTAAGAGTTATCGCCGCTACTGGTTGATACCTTCGCCTTTGCCTTCCTAGAGAGATATTACTGATCTCCTGTTCTTTTTTTTTTCTGGAAAGCACTACCATATCTCTTAGTACTACTAGATGGCTCTGAGTCTTTGACCAATCGTCCTTTGTATTTTTCAAAGTCAGGCACCTTGAATTTGTGCGGTATCTTTACATTAGGGACCAAAAAGAGGTCTGCGGCGTCCTTTCCGAATAAGTCTTGACCGCGAATGGCATGCAATTCCTTCTGCATTTCCAAGAATTGTTCCTGGAACTCATTCATCCTTTTGTACATGTCTTCGTTTCCACCAGGAATTACTTGTGGAATATGTCCTTCCGGGACAGTGTGCACCATTGGTTATGGTACAGACATTACAGCGGTGACTCTTGGCGCTTCCATGCCCCGAAGTTTGTAACCTTCAGGAGTTACTGTCGTAATCCTTGTATCTTCGCTTTCCCGAAGTTTGTAACCTTCAGGTCCAGCGGTTCCTATTACGTCTTCTGGGTCTTCAGTGACTGGCGGGATATATCCTTCTGGTATAAAGTTGAGAGGCATGCCCCAGGGACGACCCTTAGGCATGTTGTACCGAGGATGATTCTCATGTATCTCCACAATGGGCGTAGACGTGATCTCCGAGATGACAGTCCTTTGTTGTCGCTGCTCCTGAGCTGTTTCCAGGGATTGCATGTCACTGTGAAGTTTTTCCAAACTTTCCTTTTGAGCGTAGATTTCTTCTCTCAACTCTCTGTTATCTTCCTCAAGATCGTCCATTTTCTTTTGTCGATTGGCCTGAGTACTGTATGAGTGAGACAGTTTGACTCTAGAATCGTGACACAGACGTGAGACTCGAAGATAGGAAGAATTTGTTATGCGAGAATGAGGAATGCAATGACATATTTTTAGTTTTTTAATTAAAGGAAACTTCAACAAATAAATTACCAATATCATATAGTGAGGGAAGATCCCTTTTATTGAATTCGAAAGATTGCGGTATGTTACAATGAAATGTACAGTATTTTACAACGTGTTGAAAAAGGAAAATGTCTAAGCTCATGGATCCAGAGTTCTCTCTGAAGAGAGCTCAGATGCTGGTTCTGGTAGCTTCCTTTTCTTTGATCGGGGCTCTTCGGCCATTGTCGGGTTGTCAGTCCTTTACCAAGTGAAAGGAGTGAGCAAATTCCTTCGGTCCTCTTGACTCTCTATAGCATGCTATTCTAATATCTCAATCAGAGCATCCTTTTTCTTTAACGGTTCCTGAATCTTGGTACACTCTAAATTGAGGATTCGGTATTTGTTTTTCCAAGAGCTCTTTTCACGTTGAATTTTGTTGAGAGCGACCTGGAGTTTTTCCATATCAGACATGAAGTAAAGGAAAAATTCCTTTAATGGAAAAACTTCTTAGTGAGGGTAAGGCATCCTCAGCTTGAGGGCTCTAGTTTGCACCCAGTGGAGATAAGGCTCCATGGAGGTACAATTTGGTCTTCCTAGAGACTCTCTTCCTTTTTTGTGAATATGTTGCCAGGCATGCACTATTTCCTTCTTTAGTGCTCTGTTATTTTTCCCCTTCCTTGAAGAAAATACCTTCCAGATGAACGTTATGTGGAATATTCTTCATCGGGTATCCGAGTTGACGGTGAGCTAAAATCGGGTGGTAGTTGATTCCTCCTTTAGTTCCAATGAGGGGTACGTTAGGGAAATTTCCACATCGGTCTATGATCTCTATCCCTTCATAAATCCTATTGCACCAATCTATATCAGAGTTGGTAAGAGACATAATCCTTTGTGACCAACGTAGAGTACTCTTATGATCCCAAAAAGCAGCAGACTTTGGTAAATGGGAAATGAACCATTTTAGAGTAAGGGTACACAACATGTGATCATTCCTCTGCTGTACAAATTCCTTAAGTGTACAGAATGATAAGCATCTGCGAGCAAGGTCGGTACGGGGTTCCTAATCAGAAATATCTTAACAACATTTGTATCGACAAAGTTGTCGATGTTGGGAAAAAGGAATAATCAGTATGTGAGTAGGACAAAGATATCCTCGAAAGCAGTTATGTTTCCTATACTGGCAAAGTTTAGAGCTTTCTCTGTCAAGAATTTAGCTGGTAAACCCTGGATTCCTCCTTTAGTGGTCATGTGAGTCCTAACCTCTGACTCGTCCAAATAGATTGCTCTTGTAATGATTTGTTCCTTTGGAATTTCTTCCAGTCCAAAAAATGGAGCTCGGTCGGTGATAGGTAAATCAGTCAGATGAGAGTACTCTTCTAGCGTTAGTGCCAGTTGGTAATCCGGGAAGGTGAAGCAGTGGTAAACCGGATCGTAGAACTAAATTAGCGTAGACAGGATTCCCTCAACTATGTTAATCTTTAATAGAGACAACAGTCCTCCATGCTTAGCTCTGAAAGCCTCGGGATTGGTGATCATCCTTGCCAACCTCCTTAAGTCCTCTAGTTTTGGAGCCTTGAAGGTGTACTTGCGTGTCTTTCTTCGACCAAAATCCATAACGCAATCTCTTTGATATTTGTAATTATTATTTTAGTTTATTTTGATGAAAAGAAGAGATTTTTTTTCTTCGTTTAAGAGTTTTTTAGATGAATGCATGAATGCAGAACACAAAAACATTGAAAAAGCATGGGTTCAAGGGTTCAGCGTCACGAGCATGGAGTCATGGCTCTACCCGTCCCCAAAGGTTGTACTATTTTGGTCAATTTTTGTACCTGTAGAACGGGTTCCAGGTTCCCAAAATCATTGACCCCTCCTTGGGATATCAACAGCAAGCTGGTTCACCCGAGCGAGCTGTAGCATCCTAGGATGAATCTCATTTGAGTGTAGCATCGCGTATCAACTATTCTCGATAGTCACCGCACTACCAAATGGTCATAGGGGTAATGTCTACTAAATCCTCAGGATCACGAGTGCTGCACTGGGAAAACACTGATTTCACGACAAACGGTGGTTCAACAATAAGTATCCACACAGGCCCTTGCCTGATTTGGTGGTCTACCAGGATTGCTTGTTCGGGATTCACTCCCTACAAGTTCCCCCGTCTATGCCACCCCTTATCTTAGGGTTCTCTCAAACTTTCCACATGCGTATCAATCGCATTCCCATTAATAGAAAAATAAACACGGGTATCAAGTAGGAAAAACAGTATATATATATATATATATAGTATATAGTATGTAGAAAAATTGCTAACAACCTAGACCTCTTAGGAATTCTAATCTTAGTTTGACTCCCCAGCAGAGTCGCCATTTTTCTGTTGGGGAAATGGCGATTAAGACATATAAGATCAGTAGGACTCCCCAGCAGAGTCACCATTTTTCTGTAGCGTACGATTTTTGTCGGTGACGCGACCACCTTATCGCAGTTGGTTGGAATTGGGTGCTACTTTCTGATTTTTTATTTATCCTATGAAGCTGGAAAGAAAAGGGAAGCTATCTAAAACTAACCTTGCACGCAAATGTTTTATTTAACAAATGCTAAGAGATTGGGGGATCCGGGGTCAGGTTATACAATGGGGAGTTGTGAATTACCCATCCTATATGTGGTTATCCACAGGTTATTTAGCAGTTTCTTCTGTTATCCTACTTACTGGTGTTTGTCTGTCTTGGGGTGGTAAAGTTTCTCCTTTGGGAGTGTTGAGAGAGAGTATTTTGTTGATTTTCGGGTTTTCCGATGTTTTTGGTAAGGTAATGGACCTAAGGTTTTTGTTATGTGTGCTCGCTAAGATTTCACAATCTTATGCCTACGTATTCCCGTAATGATAACAGGGAAATCAGAGCAATCGTAGTTCCTCATATTCTATGGGAGGAAAAGATGTCTGGTGTCTTAGCCCAATATTGAAGCTAAGGGGTATTTGTGTCTTGTTCAAAGCCCAAGATTGAAGCTGAAAGGTTTGACTGAGAGAGAATTTGTCACCTCTCAAGGGAGATATCTCATCTATTTTAGCACAGTTGTAGGGTAACTGATTATAAAGGAGAATTACTTTAACTGGGATATTAGAATCCAACAATTCCATAATTTCTTTTATGAGGGTGATGTCCTGAAGGAGAAAACTTTAACTCAGTGTAGAGCAATGCCATTTTTCCTTAGGAGTTTTTCATGCTAAGAGATGGACATTGGCTTGGATGTAAATAATCCAGAGGCTTGCCACTTACATCAATTAGATGAAAGAATTTTTTTACTAGGATAAAGAAGGATCACAACTTGGATTTTTGAATCAACAAGTGTGCCACTTACAACAATTATCTGGGATTAGGGTTTGTTTGATTATCTGTTTTGATATGTGATTATACAGGGAAGTGTCGTCCTACAGAGAGATTTTTGATTTCCTCTGAGGGGATTTTTGTGTGCCTTGATCAAAGCCCAAGGTTGAAGCTAAAAGGTTGACTCTGTTTAGGGAGTTTTATATATGTCTTGTACAAAGCCCAAGATTGAGGCTGAAAAGGGACTGACTCTTTTGGAGAGATCATTATACAAAGCCTAAGAGGAGGCTTTAAAGAATTGATTTCTTCTGGGGAATATTTTGTCTGTCTTGTACAAAGCCCAAGATTGAGGCTAAAAGGGATTGACTCTACTGGTGAGAGGTTTTGTATGTCTTGTACAAAGCCCAAGATTGAGGCTAAAAGGATTTGACTGACTCAGCTGGAGATCTTTTATATGTGTCTTGTACAAATCCCAAGATTGAGGCTAAAAGAAAAAGATTGACTCCTACTGGGGAAGTTTTATTTGGTGTCTTGTACAAAGCTCAAGATTGAGGCTGAAGCTGCTGAGGATGATCATTATACAAAGCCTAAGAGGAGGCTGGTTGGGGAAATTTCTTATATGAAGCCTAAGAGGAGGCTAAACTTCTATTGAGGATTATTGAGATCTAGAGACAGGTCCAAATTGGGGATCAACTCTTACTGATGATTACAGAAGAGTTGAGATATCAGATGCCTTGAGGTTTTGATAGAGGTTTATGGATAGTGATTTGACCCTAGCTGGGGATTTTTAAAGTGAGAGTTTAAAGATTGAGTTTTGAAACCTGTGGAGGTTTTAACTCTGTTGGTGATTGATGAGATAATCAGGGGTTTTTCCCGTGCTTTTGGGAAACTTGAGGATTTCTTTGATATCCAAGAGGAGATTAGACTGTCCAAGTATACTAATATGTAAAGGTTTATCTTTGTATGATTCCCAAGAGGAGGCTGACATTTAAGGGATGAGAATCAACCCTAAGTTGGTCTGATGTTTTGACTTTTGAAAGGACTGCTCTAACGAATGATGACTAGGTTTTGTCCTATACCTGTAAGAGGTCTTTTGGGTCCTTGTATTAAGCCCAAGAGGAGGCATGAGAACTTCTAAGAAGCCTGAGGGTACTTGTACAAAGCCCAAGAGGAGGCTGGGGATGCTTTTAGGAATCCTGTGGGTCCAAACTTAAGAAAAGTTCCAGAAAGGTTTCACCAGGAATAATCCTTTCTGTAGTAAACAGTTCTAGGGTTTGAAGAAATTCAAGAGAAGTTTCACTGGGAATTAATCCTCTCTGGGGGAAATGAATTTCTTGACAAATTTCTAATAGTGACAGTCTTGAGAAAAGTTTCACAGGGAATAATGCCTTTCTCTTTGTTCCATATTGTATAAGCCCAAGAGGAGGCAAGACTGTATGTGGAATTTTCAATGGGGAACTAGTTTTGACTGTGTTGAAAGAGTGACCACTGGCTTTATCTAATCCTAGACCTAATTGTCAGGGAAAACTCTAAGAAAGATAATATACAGGCATATATATACAGATGAAATATATATGAGCATGTATTTAAAAGAAAGCTGGTAAAACTTACAGGTGAGCAAGCTTCCATTGTTACAGCTGTATGGTTAGTTGTTCAAGAAATTGAAGAAAGTTTTGATAACAACTATGAGTTTGAATCTAAATCAAACAAAGAAATTTGTTTTTTAAAAAATAAGTTTGGGGCTTATACTCAAGGAGAGGTCTAGATGAATTCTTTTGAAAAGGCGACGATCGCGTGGTAGTTTGAAAATCACAGAGGGACTTATACAATGACTGAGGCCCAAATTTATTGTATTTACAAAAGAGGCGGGTCTTATACTCTATTAGAGGCCCAAAGTTTATTTTTGTACAAGGGATGGGGCTTACAACTCAAGGAGAGGCCCAATGAAAATTGTTTAAAAAGTGGCGATCGCGCCGGGAATTTTGAAATCGTATCGGGACTTATACAATAACTGAGGTCCAAAAAAGTTTGTGTGACAAGATATGGGTCTTACACTCTATTAAAGGCCCAAGAGTTTTGAAAAAAATATTTGAAATGGGACTTATAACCAAAGGGAGGCCCAAATGATTTTGTTTTAAAAGACGACGATCGCACCACGGTTTTTAGAAAACACAGTGGGACTTATACAAGGACTGAGGCCTTAAAAGGTTTTATATTTACAAGGGATGGGTCTTACACTCTATTAGAGTCCCAAAAGTGTGTGAAGTGTAAAAAAAATCAAAATTAAGAGGAAACTCTAATTTTGAATTTAAAAGATATAATTTTCAAAGAAAATTAAATAAAAAATGATATAAATTATCAAATATATTAAAAAACAAGTCATCAACTTTGAAAAATCATGTTTAATCACATGAAAGCTTGAAATTCAATTGAAGTTGAAAAATCAAGAGAAAGAAATATTTTAAATGCTTAAAAACAAATAAAAACATAATTCTTTACAAAAATACCAAATATGTGAAATAAATAATATTTTTTTGAAATTTTTGTAGAATAAAATATTTTAATATTTTTGTGAATTTTCAAAAAGAGAACCAATTAAAAATAATTAAAATTGAGAGAGAAATTAATTTTGGAATTAATAAATAAAAACCATGAAAAATGTGAAAAATAGCAAAATAGGGGAAAATGGCAAAATGGTCTGGGTGGGTCTTGAACCCACGACCTCCCAACCAAACATACATGCGCGCTACCACTAGGGTGGTGATACATCGGTGTATCAAAACCACCCCATGAATACATAAGGGTGACCTGAATTTCAGGCCAGGCCAAGGCAAAAACCAAGTTTTGGTGGATTTGCTTGAAGGCCATAACTTCCTCAATTCCCCATGGAATTGGACAAAATTTACGTGGATTCAACCTAGAATTTCATGAGGAATCCAATGGTGCTTTTAGATTTTTCTAAAGATGCCCCTATTTTAAAATCTGATAGTGGTTTCAAAATAGGCCTAGATTTGCATATTTTATGTTATCTCATCATACAAGCACCAATAGCATGGCAAATTGGTTCAAACACAACACATATGATATGTATGAGATGTCCATGATCAATGGACATCAAAGCAATTCATAATTTAAAGAGTTCAAGTTGTGATGCACTTACCTCTTGAAGCTCCTTGTGCTATCTTTCAGGATGCTTGTGCCAGAAGTGATCCAATGCTTTAGACACCTTTGATTGATCCCTTAGAAGCCTTTAGAATGATTAAATCTAGCTGGAATCCTAAGGACCAAGAATTGGCCCTTTCTTGTAAAAGTGGCAAAAGTGACCAAAATGGTATCTCACTCAAATGATGTTACAGTTGAGGGAAACTTGTTGGGACAGTTTGAGGATGATTTTGTAGTGTGTTTGAGGCTTTGTTTGGTTTTGAAAGTGACTGAATCATGACATGGCTTGAAAATGCAAAAAATCAAAAGTTGAGGTTTTGGAGGTTGACTTTCTAATTTTGGAGTTTCAGATGTGTTACAAGGCCATGGATCACTCATATATGATGTTTATGAGGTGTTGGCATAATTGGATTGGTTTGAATCACTTCCTATTTCGAAATTCGATAGTGACTTGAAATAGAAGGTAAATTTGGAGTGAAAGAGAGATTTTGAGGAAAACATCAGTTTGGGTGCTTTGGTGTATTCAAACTGATCACAAATGAGCTCTATTTATAGTAGAGCAAGTTTGTTTTGCAAGCAATAGTGAATGGCAATTGGTACAGGTCTGTGGCCAATGGTTGCATAAAGGAATTCTAGTCTTCCATAATCATTGACTTGAGATTAGAGCACATGCCTATGGTCATCTATTGCATGAGTTTATCTTGACACATTTGGTTGATCATGGACTGATATATGCCAGCTCTATGCATCCTTTAAATGCTTCCTGACAAATTTGAAAGTTTTGGATTTTGAACTTTGAATGCTACTTGCCAAATGATGAGGTTTTTGACTTGCAAGGCTCTATGGTGTTGTAGTTATGCAAAGATCATGTTCATTGCACTTTAGAAACTTGTCTTGTATGGTGACAAGGATTTCCAAGTCATGAAAATGCCAAAATCGTGTGGCATGTACAAAGCTGTCTTGTGAAAACAGTTTTGGAGGTATCATGTTTCCATGCTTGTAACTCCCTACTTAAGTTGAATTAGGATGAGTTCTTGTACATTTTGGAAAGCCCTTATGACATACTTTAACTTTGATGTCCAAGATTGGTCTTGGTTCTGCTTGGATCAAAGTAAAAAATGGCCCTAAAGTTAGTGAAAAACCTAGACAGTTTCTGTCTAAATTTTCTAAGTGTTGGAAAAATGGTCATTGTCATGTTTTTGTGATTTTGATCAATCCATAACTCAAAATCCATGAGGATTTAGAGTCTTTGGTAGTTGACATATTTGAAGTATGTACGATGAACTTTCATTTAAGCTTTGGATGGAAGAAAAAGGCCTTAGGGTTTGGGAGTTATGATCTTGCAAAGTTGGGTAAAAACCACTTTTGTTCCATAACTTAGAAAATTTTAAGTTTTCTATGGTTGCCCCTTTTGCAAGTTAACTCACTTTTCTTGATTTTTCTAAATGAATGATGATCAATATCATACATTAACATTGTTTTTGACTTAGGGGAAACATATTTGTGAAAAATTCCAAAAAGTCACACTTGATTTTGGGCACAGTTGACTTTTTGTTAGATGAAATCCAAACTGTGTGATCCTTTGTGCAATCAAGTTCTTGAACCAATTCAAACCTAATGGATGGATTCCATAGGTGTTTTAGGGTGTCTTGAATCATGTCCCAAGGTTTGGGAGCATGTCTTGGTCAAAAGTTAAAGATACAGTTAACTTTTTCTTCAAAACCCTAATTGTGGTCCAGATGAAATTGAAACTTGTGAATCAAGCTTCTTGGACCAATCCATTGTTGTAAATGGATCAATGTGGTGTATTTAAGGCCCTAAAATCATGTCTTGAGGTGTTGGCTCATGCTTTGCTCCAAAAGTCAACTTAAGGGTGAATTAGGTCAAGAAACCCTAATTCCGGATTTTTGATGAATGCTTCCCCTGAGGTTGTTCTGACTTTATGATTGGGTCCATGAGGTCCCTTAGAGTATCTTAGGTTATGCTTTGAGGTATTGGCTCATGCCCAGATGAAAATTTTCATCTGGAGGCCTTGGTTGACCAAAAACCCTAATTTGGTGACACTGGCGATCTTGAGGCTTGATCCACTTAGAATGTTGTAATCTTGTGCTTGATTCTTGATTTGGGAGTCCTCTTGATCCTTTATGGGTGTTTGAGAAGTTAGACAAGTTGAATATCATGTCACTTCTTGATTGATCCTTGGTCTAAGTGCTCTGAGAGGGCTCAAAACCCTAATTTTTGGTTGTAGTGAAAGCCCAACAATCCTTGAGGAGATTGATGAGGCATGATGGTACATCCATATTGTGGTGATGATTTGGACAATGATGGGAAATCTTGGTGGTCAAAATTTGGGGTATGACAGAAGCCGAGCTAATGGAAGTTGAATGGTGTCAAAGTAGGAACGATGAATAGAACCTAATCGAAGAAAGGAGAATGACAATTTTATGCCATGGTCAGTTATATCAGCAAAGAATGAACAGGGCGTTTGACAAAAAGGTCCGACCCCGTGCCTTCAAAGAAGGAGACCTAGTGCTCAAGAAGATACAATCATTTCTTACCGATTCTAGAGGCAAATGGACTCTGAATTACTATGGCCATTTGTTGACAAGGAGATTTCGACCAATTTAAAAGGAAAGGAAGAAGAGGAAATTGAGCTAGTCGACAGCAGGAGAGAATCGAGAGGTTGGTCCGACACAGGTCAAAAAGGCGCGTCGGAAGGAGATGATAAGCAATGGTGTCGAAGGATGCCAGACGAAAGACAAACCCTATTCAAGGACAAATGCTTAGGCGGGAAAAGTTTGAAAGTTCCAAGAATACGGGAAGTTGAAAAGATAGTGGGGTGACACGTGTCAGCACCAAAGCAAATCTGGGTAGATGAACAATTATTTTTTTGGCCTATATAAAGCATTGTTTTTTCCATTTTTGGGGGTCGCATTTTGTAACATTGCAAAGGGAAACACTTAAAGTACCAAGCTTAGAGAGAAACGAGTTCAGTCCCGCAAAAATGTATAATTGCGTCCACAATTCCTTAATGCAATTTACTTTCAAAGTTTGAGTTATTTTTGTTTATCTGTTTTCTTCTTTTTCTTGTGTTTTCTGCTTTGTCCTATCAATCAATCTAAACCTGGATAATCGCTCAAACTCTTACAACTTCTCCAAAAAAGCAAGAAACTATCATATCAGACAAACATACGCTTCCAACCATTTGTTCCGGGATTTCTGTGGCCGATCCCGCGAATAAACCTGCGACAGAAGGCCAGCGGTTGTTCGCGCCTGCGAACAAATTGGCACACCTGGTGGGACCCGTGTGAGTTGAGTGTATGTTTTTGCGTAGTGGTAAAATGGTAACACCATGTCCGAACGACGAACTGTCTTTGACAGAAAGTACAGTTGTGACACAAACAACTGATGTTGGCTCTGGTACCGTGTTAGCGGTTTCAACTACCCCTAGTGGGGCAACCGTGACGTCACGTCGACGTGACACAAGGTCAACAATGGCGGGGACTACAGGGCAGTATATGCCTAGTATCACAATGCCCATTGCTCGATCTTATGGGATGCCGACAGAGTTTATGTCGAGTTTGCACTCTAGCGGGCCTTTGTTTGGGGAGAGTTTCCCCAGTTTTTTCACCCTATCAGGGGGCAGGGCATCTGGCGAACCAGGTGGTTCGACCCCCAGGTTTTAATCTTTTTTCTCAATCCATACCGACGTTTACCTGGAGTTCTGTTGCGGTCATGAGGCAACAGATGAATGAGAGCAATCATGAGATGGTTCATATGTTGACTCAACAGATGGGTACCATATTGAGACCACTGATACAAGACTTAACATAGAGTTACCAACAACTGGTGACTCAAATGACGCGTATAGGTGACTTCCTAGGCGCTCCTAGGGCTCAGGGTCGACAGACCCCACCGCCTCGACTGGAGACACCCGTTCGTCAAGATAAGGTCTTCGACGAAACAATAGAGCAACCCCGTGAGTTTGAAGAGATCCCTAGGGTGGCCCAAAGGCCTCCTGTGATAGTCCATAGGAACCAAGATCCAGATTTTGTCGTCAGACAAGTTCGACAGGATGTCTTGGCTGGGGAATAAAATTTGGAGGCTGTGGTCGAACGTATCATGGTCCGTAATGGGGCGAATCCAGGCCTTCGACGACCGACATACACGTCCCCATTACCAGATTTCGTATTGCAAACAGAGTTACCCAGGGGTTGGAAGGTGCCAAAATTCACCAAATTCGCTGGTGAGACCGAGGAATCCACCGTTGAACACGTCGCTAGGTATCAAACCGAAGTAGGCGACATAACAAACAATGAGGACTTGAAAATGAAGTAATGCATTTACGTGGTTTACCACGTTGCCCCCTCAGTCTGTCCACACGTGGGCACAATTGGAAAGATTGTTTCACGAACAATTTTACATGGGGCAGTGGAAAATAAGCCTGAAAGAGTTGGCAAGCGTCAAACGCAAAGCCACAGAGATAGTCGATCAGTATCTGAATAGGTTTAGACTTTTGAAAGCAAGGTGCTTTACTCAAGTCCCGGAACACAAATTAGTCGAAATGGAAGCTGGTGGTTTGGATTATTCTATTAGAACGAAGCTAGACACGCAATATCTTAGAGATATGGCACAACTGGCTGACCGAGTCCGGCAGGTCGAACGTTTGAAAGCTGAGAAAGCTCAGACTAACAGAAATCGTAAAAAAGAAAAAGTTTCCTATGTGGCCGCTGACGAGTATTCCTCCAACGATGAGGAATTCGTCGATGAAAGTGAGATCCATGTGGCTGAACTTAAGCTAGGACCTCCTACACGTGCAAATTATTAAAACCATCAAACAGGAAAAATCCCGTCGAAACCGGAAAAACGGATAAATACGTTGCTAGAACTTATACTTTTGATGTTTCTAAGTGCGATGAAATATGTGATTTATTGGTTAAAGATCGTCAAATAATTATTCCTCCTGGTTTAAAAGACCCCCCTTTAGAAAAAAAGAAAAAAAGGGGATTTTGTAAATTTCATAATTTCCTTGGTCATAAAACAGCTCAATGTGTTCTTTTCAGGGATTTGGTGCAGAAAACTTTAAAGGAGGGCCGACTTTAATTTGGCGAAAAGCCAAAGATGCAGGTTGACATCGACCTACTAAAGGTTGAAGAGGCTCTGTACTCAAATGTGTACGAGTGTTTGATGGTCGAGGCTGCTGAGGGTCTCGACAGACAACCAATGACTGAAGTGGTGGAATGCATGATGGTCAAAACTACTGATGGTTCCAGCAAGAGAGCTGAGGAAAAACTCGAAGCAGTGTATCCCCAGGCTGGCAAAAGTTTGGAAGATTTCCAGGAAAAGCAGGATAAGCGGGTCAAAGTCCGCATTATGCCCTAGGTGTAATGCCGTGTTTGATGAGAAAGCTGCTGAGAGGTATGAGGCAAGCAAGAAAGAAGTGCTTCCAGAAAACAAGCCACCTGTCCAAAGGTTTTTTTTTACAAGAGCGGTGCTCCTCGTCGAAATGAGGAGTACAGAAGGCTATTCCAAGAGGCACGACCCAGAACTTTTGTGCCTCCGTCAGATACACCATAGGAAAAATGGATGGCGCTAGTCAGCCAGAAAGGAAGTAAAAGGCCAAAGTAGAAGGCCTTGGATTTGGAAAAGGAAGCGAATGTCTCCGACAAGAGAGTCAAACCAAGGGGCTACGTGGTGCCCCCAACTATAAGGGAAAGAACCCCATGACTAGGACCTAGTGGAGACGCTATCAGCGCAACAAGAAGGCTGAGAAAGAGGATGCTACTTCACAGTTGAAGCCTGTCGGAACGTCTGGACACAAGCGGCAACACCCAAGAGGAAAATGGGTGGAAAAGGATAGGGTGGTGACAAACCAAACCATGGCAGTAACCGTGGAAGCGTCAGGAGAGAAAGGGGTAGTTTCGACCCAAAGCTCAAAATGTACTTCGCTGGTTGAAAGCAAGAAGGAGCCAGAATACACCCCTCAGTCGGATAAGGAGGAGCCAAAATATTCTTCTCAGTCGGACGAGGAGTGTGACCCTTCACCAGAGGGAGATTTTGACGAAGACATGTACGACGACACCAACGATGACACCTATGGTGAAGATTTCATGCTGAATTGTGGTATCGTATCGATACTACCAGTTTAATATGATGTGGTGTCAGAGATCTCTGAAGCAGAAGAGGATTTCGTCCCTGACGAAAATGCGGATGATAAGTCGCTATGTTATTATGTGATAAATAGTGGTGTGGTCGAAGAGCAAATGAATATGTTTGAACGCCCTAGCCCTAGGATGATGTATTACTTAAAGCCGTTATTCATAAAGGCAAAAGTTGACGAAGTGGCAGTCAACAAGGTGTTCGTGGATGGTGGGGAAACTTTAAATCTGATGCCCCATAACTTATTCAAGAAAATTGGAAAAACAGAGGCTGACCTCCGACAACATAACATGGTTCTTTCCAACTATGAAGGCAAGACCAGTAATATCCTGGGGGTTATCCAAGTGGACTTGGCAGTAGGTACAACCAATAGGTCAACACTCTTCATGGTCATCAATTCAAAAGCAAATTTCAATCTGTTGCTGGGACGGGAATGGATCCATGGAATAAGGGCAGTACTATCGACAATGCATCAGAGATTGACTATATGGAGGAAAGATGGAATCGTCGAAAATATTGAGGTAGATCAAAGTTATTACAAGGTGGATGACGCCAAAGGCAAGAAATCTTTTGACCAACACTTAGCAAATGTGGCTCCTTGTGATGACGGGTCAGGGTCCTACACCTCCGTCGACACGGGTCACGTCATGAACTTAGACCCCGACCATGGGTTCATCTGGGATGCTACCGACGAAGCCATGGAGCCTACAGAAATGCCACCAACGGGGTGGCCCATAGTCGGTGAAAATGACTGTTGAGTCAGAAATCATGACTCAAATTTCAGCCTATTTGACTGAAAACAGAAGAATGTCGGCACTTGAAACAGAGAAGCCACCACAAGTAATTGAGGAAACTGACTGTAGTACACAAATAAGTGGTCTACAAGGCCCATAAACAGCTTCAGAAAGCCGAAGGCTCGACTGTATTTATGACGATGAGCCTTTGGGGTTTGAGAAAGACCCAAATCATGAGTCGTAAAGAATGCAGGCGCATGATCCACTTGAAGAGGTTGACTTCGGGAATGGGACAACAAAAAAACCCACCTATGTGAGCACTAAAGTGGGGCCAAAGATGAAGGCCAAGCTGATTAAGGTATTAAAAGAATACAAGGATTGCTTTGCCTGGGATTATGGGGAAATGCCTGGTCTGAGTCAAAGTGTAGTGAAGCATCGACTTTCAATCCAACCAGGTAAGAGGCCAGTAAAGCAACAACCTCGATGCTTCACCCCAGAAGTCACGTCGAAGATCAAGCAGGAAATTGAAAGACTGCTCAAAATCCGGTTCATCAGAACTGCAAGGTATGTAGAATGGATAGCAAACATAGTGCCTGTTATCAAGAAAAATGGAACCCTTTGAGTTTGTATAGACTTTAGGGATTTGAACAACGCCACCCCTAAAGACGAATATTCGATGCTTGTGGCAGAGATGCTTGTCGACTCAGCTGCAGGGTTTGAATATTTGGGCATGCTCGATGGCTACTCAGGCTATAACCATATTCTCATAGCCGAAGAGGATGTCCCCAAAACCGCGTTTCGAAGCCCTGGAGCGTTGGGGACATATGAATGGGTTGTGATGCCCTTTGGGTTAAAAAATGCTGGGGCAACCTATCAAAGGACTATGAATGCTATATTCCATGAATTTATTGAAAATTTTATGCAGGTATACATTGATGACATAGTGATAAAATCGTCATCAGAAGATGGTCACCTTGACCACCTTCGATGCTCATTCGAGAGAATGAGAAAATATGGATTAAAAATGAATCCGCTAAAATGTGCCTTTGGTGTTCATGCAGGGGACTTTCTAGGATTCGTGGTCCACAAGAGAGGCATCGAGATCAACCAGAACAAGACGAAAGAAATCTTGGATCTCAAGCCTCCTTCGACAAAGAAACATCTCCAGTCTTTGTTGGGGAAAATAAACTTCTTGAGGAGGTTCATATCAAACCTAAGTGGCAAGACAAAAGTGTTCTCACCATAACTCAAAGCCAAGAAGGAAAATGAATTCCGTTGGGGACAGGAGCAGCAGGAGGCTTTCGACGCAATCAAGGAATACCTTACAAAGCCTCCAATCCTATTACCACCTAGTATAAATAAAAACATGAAGTTGTACATTGCAGCATCAGAGACGACCATAGGAAGCATGTTAGCACAAGAGGATAGTAGTGGCGTCGAAAGACCCATTTATTACCTTAGTAGGATGTTAATAGATGCTGAAACTAGGTACACTATGATTGAAAAGTTGTGCCTATTTTGCATAGCCAAATTGGGAAGTGGGCACTAGCATTGACTGAGTTTTCCCTTACGCACGTCCCTCTAAGGGCTCTGAAAGGGCAAATAGTGGCAGACTTTATTGTCGACCATGCAATAGTCGAATGTTCAGTATACAGTATCGACATTGCCCCGTGGAAGTTGTACTTCGATGGGTCGAGCCATAAAAATGGGGCAGCCATTGGAATTATGATAGTGTCCCCACAGGGAACTCCCACTAAGTTCAAATGCAAGGTCGACGGGAGATGTTCCAATAACGAGGCAGAGTATGAAGCCTTAATCATTGGCCTTAAGATACTCAAGTAGTTAGGTGCCAGGGAAGTCGAAATAAGAGGAGACTCAGAATTGTTGATCAAACAGATCACGAAGGAATATAAGTGCGTTAAAGAGCACCTTCTGAGGTACTTCTCGTTGGCACAACGAATTTTGGAACATTTTGAAGTTGTCGGCGTTACGCACGTGCCTAGGATAGAAAACCGCGATGCTAATGAACTAGCGTAAATCGCCTTTGGCTACAAGGTGTCGGAGGGGAAGTTAAAGGACTACATCAAAACTAGGGAAAAGATGGTGTCAAACACACATTCACCATCGGGCTGGTCAATATCCCAGGACTCGAAGAGTTTGGTCGAAGGTTTGGAAAGTTACAAAGTTTTTTTCTGTCGGCAATATGTCACCCACAGGTTGGAGGAAACCAATCATTGAGTATCTGGAGAATCCGGTAGGCAACAATGATAGGAAAACTAAGTATAGAGCTTTGAATTATGTCCTTATGGGGAATGAGTTGTTGAAGAAAACTCCAGAGGGAGTATTGCTCAAATGCTTAGGAGATATGGATGCCTATTTGGCAATCTCTGAAGTTCATTGTGGGACTTGTGGAGCCCATCAAGTTGGCCACAAAATGAAATGGCTTTTGTTTCGACAAGGGGTTTATTGGCCAAGCATGCTCAAAGATTGCATGGACTTTGCGAAAGGATGCCAAGAGTGTCAGAAACATACAAACATTCAACATGTACCAGCCAACGAGTTGCATGTTATTGTCAAACCATGGCCTTTTCGAGGTTGGGCTTTAGACGTGATAGGGAAAATTCGGCCAGCGTCGTCGAAACAACAAAGATTCATCCTTGTAGGGATAAACTATTTCATAAAGTGGATAGAAGCTGCGCCCCTGGTGAAGGTGGATCAAGAGGCCGTGATAGAATTCATCCAGAATCACATCTTATACAGATTCGGGATACCTGAGACAATCACGACAGATCAAGGCTCTGTATTTGTTGGACCAAAAATACAGGAGTTCGCAGTAGAAACAGGCTTCAAATTTGTTACTTCGACACAATATTATGCTCAGGAAAATGATCAGGTCGAAGCAGCTAACAAGGTGATAATTGGGCTCATCAAGAAGCAGTTTGCGAAGAAACCAAAAAACTGGAACAAAACATTAAGTCAAGTTTTGTGGGCCTGTCGAACGTCACCCAAGGAGTCGATCAACTCGACTCCGTTTCGTTTAACCTTCGGGCATGACGTTGTGCTGCTAGTAGAAATATGCCTACAATCAGTTAGGGTACAACGATAACATGAGATTCTGTCGGAACAATATTGGGAAATGATGCTAGACGAACTTGTAGATTTAGACGAAGAAAGAATGATGGCCTTGAACGTATTGCTACACCAGAAGGCACGGGTTGCCAAGGCATACAATAAGAAGGTCAAAAAGAAAACCTTCGCTGTAAATGACTATGTATGGAATGCGGTGTTACCCATGGATCGACGGGATCGAACGCTGCGAAAATGGTCATCAAACTGGGAGGGACCATTTAAGGTGAATCAAGTGTTTAGCAACAATGCATAAGAAGTGCAAGAGTTGGGAATGGACCAACGAATCTTAAGAGTAAATGGGAAATATTTAAAGAAATATAAACCTATGCTACACGAGATTCACATTAAAACATAACTCTTTCTCATTAATTAAAGAGCCAAAATAGGCTAGGAGGCCAAAAATGGCTTACAAAAGGTTGTGAGGGAGTTACAGTAGTTCGACACGCAGACTAAGGAAACTTAGGGAATCTGGACTTGAAGTCTTCAAAGAGGGTTTTCTCATGAACAACCTTGCTCTCGAGGAGCACTTTCTTTCTCTGCATGCGGCCAATGGCATCGTTGATCTTAACAGCCACTTCGACATGAGCGATTCCCTGGGCTACCTCGTGGTCGATGGCTTCTTGAGAAGGCAAAGGCTCAGCTGAGTCTAAGGAGGCTTTCTGTTGTTCGACTTTGACAATTTTTTTCGTCAGTTCTGCTATCTGAGCCTGATAGTCAGATATCTGTTGGTCGAAGGCTTGACGCTTGTCGGAACGCTCCTGCTTCTGGGTTTCAAAATCTCCAAGTTTCTTTTCACAAACTGCGCTGAGATACCACTCACGTTTCATATAATTATGTTTGAACCGAATTTGAGCATCAACCTGGTGGCACATAGAAAGGTCCTTGGCCAACTGAGTGAAAAAGGTCTCGAATTCAACCAGGTACGTGGCCATGGGAGTGGGGAGCTGGAATTCAGCAAGCTCGTCCAGAATCTTGAAAACGTCGTTAGCGACAGCTGATTCTTCTGCGACAGCCGCAAGGAACTGTTCCTAAAAAAGATAGGTCTTCAACTGTTGGAGCTTAGAGAAAAGGAGGCATCGAAGTCTGGAGTTGGAATAGCCGTCGAGCTGGTGGGTCGAACATCCTCAGTTTCTTTATGAAGTTTGTGCAGTGCCTTTAGTGTCGCTGCTGGATCTGTTTGTTTGGCTGCCAAAAGTTCCTCTGGGGTAAGAATCTTGTCGACAATAGGTGGGGTCTTGTCTGAGCCATGTTCAGGGGCCTGAAGGTTTTCTTTGACGGCGGTTGTGGTGACAACGGTTGAAGGGTTTGCATTCTCACCAAGGGTTGCACCATCATTTTCAGTCCCGGGGTCGATGTGTTGAAGATGAGGCATTTTCGCCACCAAGTTCTCCTCTGTCGAGGGCGTTTGGAATTATTCGACTGTCTGAGGACTTGGCATAGTCGCGGTTTCAGCAGGATTGATGTCGACAGCTAGTTCGGTATCATCTTTTTCAACAGTGGTTGAGGTGACCACGTTTTCCTATAAAATGAGGTGCAGTGAGATTCTTCACCTAAGTATCATCTGAGGTACTAAAGCAGAGAAAGTAAATACCTTTGCCGATTGTGAATGAGTCGTTTTAGGAGGAACTTCAGGGGGGATTGGCGCAAAGATTTCTTCAAGATTTTTGGGGACGATAGGGGCCACAGTCGAAGTGCCCGCTCTCGAAGGTGTCATCTTAGACAAAGCTTTTTTCTTCCTCACCAAAGGAGTGGTCGGAGGAGACGCTGGAGCTGTAGTAGTAAAAACTCGAGATTGAGTACTTTCATCTGATGCAGTTCTTTCAGGAGAATGAGGGTTTTCAGAAGCCTGTACCGACTACCATAAAAAAAGAGAGAAGAGGATGAAAGACAAAGTATACCTGTACCAGGATGGTCTTGGGTTTTTTAGCAAGCCTAGTAGAGGTCGACGCAGCAGCTGCTTCCCGTTTATGACCCTAAGAAATAGGACGAAATGATTAGTTCAAGCTCACAGAGGAAACAAAATAAGAGACTAGAATCTACCTTTGTGGAAGGGTTTTCTGTGGTGTCGACGGGGGAGGTCCGCAACAGGAGCTACATTTGACGATTTAAGAGCCTCACCAGCCAGGGAAGTAAAGGTGTCAACCATGTTCTCCAGAAAAAGGTTTGGAGCAAAAGTTTGAGATAGGTGGTCCGACCACCAAACGTCGAACTCTTGAGTAGTGAAAAAGGACAGTTGGAATGTAAATACAGGTAATTCAAGGTGTTGAGTAGCTCTGACGAATCTCATACAAGCTCTATGACCTGCCTGAGATAAGCGTCGGCCAGATCATACGATATCATCAGAATGTTTCACCAGAGACTTTGGCAACATTTGGCTTAAGCCAAATTGTCGGGCTACCAAATTTGGCTGATAGTTCATAAAACCATAGCTATTGTTTCCTATTTCAATCCGAAAAGATATCATGGTAGGAGTGAGGAACGCCCGCCATACAACATTCGACTGTGCAACAGCTTTGGGGGAGAATCTAGGAAATGGATTTCTAAACCATTCAGAGCCAAACTTACGCTCCACAAAAGGCGTGGGACGAAGGAAGTGGTCTCGACAAACATACTAAGATACCTCATGAAAAGGTTTTTCTTAGGAGTTTCTTGGGTGGTCATCAAATCAAGTCACATGCCTTTGATATGACGTTCTTTGTTTAAGCGGTCTATTGTGGCAGAAGCGGGGTATCCCAATTTGTGCTCGAAAGTAACGTTGAGCCAATGCTGCAGCAGCCACATAGGCCCTGAGATGTTCGAAGCCTTGGTAGTCTGGTGGAGAAGTTTCAGTCGTATGGTCGACAAGCCAAGATAATGGTAGAGAGAGGCTAGCAGAAGCTTGGCCAAAGATACATGTTGACCTTCATGGATCTGGATGGCCAGATTGATAAAGCTTTTGGCTATTTGTAAAGAACCAGGGTAAAACAAATAGTAAGACAACCATAATGTCAAGAAAGTAATGTGCTCCTCATCAGATACCTCTTTGGAACGTTTGTCGCGATGGTCTTCAATATAATTCTAGAAGCTAGCACGCTCGAAGTCGAAGGTGTTGTTGGTATCCAGGGTCGGGTCGAACGTATCGCCTAGTGGCGAAAGGCCAGTGATGGCTGCCACGTCGAAAAGCATTAGTGTGAACATACCACAAGGGAGATGGAATGTATTCGTCGATCCTTCCCAGAAATACATCGACGCAAGTAGTAGGCAAGGGTTAACCCTATGAGTAGTTCTTGAAAGCTGGATGGCGTCGAAAATGCCAGACTCTTTCCATTGCTCTTTACGCTGATCTTCGACTTTGTTGAGCCAGGCAATGTAGTATTTGTTTCCTGGAGCAGGCATGGATCTGAATATTCTAGATTTAGGCGCCATAAATTTGAGATCTAAAGTGCCGCCTTTCTCGAAAGCCGGTGGAATCGTCTGCGCAAAGCAGGGAAAGAACTGTTGGAGTTCTTGGTGATTGGGTTTACTGTCTGGATATGGGCCATGGAAGGCATGAAGCTTACCCTCCACCGCGAAGGGAATAACCATCTGGCGGAACCAGTTGTTCACCACCTTTCGTCAGCGGATGACGGTTGAGGAAGAGGACGGAGAGTTTTCGCTTCAGAAAGAACAATCGCAAATGGGTTATTTCCAGTGGTTTGAGGGATAGAAGTAGTGGCAGTTGTTGATGAAGGCATTGGAAAGAAAGAAATGCAGAAGGTGTTCTGGAGACCAAGAACGTTTTGCGGAAGAAAGGGCAGAAGTTCGATTCGATAACAAAGAACAAGTTGAAGAAGAATAAGTTATGGTGAAAGGCTGAGACAGTTTCGAGTGATGATATTTATAGGAGAGACGCATGCAAAAATAAAAGATCACCCAACTGTTCAACCTCTGAAAATGAGTGGGAGTTGGTTTCGAGGTCCATAACTTAGGACGGGACTAGCCATCATTGCGTTTGTCTTGTAAATCGTGGTACAAGATTGCCATCATCTTGTCAGACGGCGGTTGACACCTGTCTTAGAAAAAGGTGTAACGCTGGCGAACAAGTCGAAGAAAAACGCCGTCAAAATCTCGCAAGAGACCAAAAAGCTTGATTTCTCAATCGACATAGCGCTCAGTCGAAACTGGCCTTTTGGGGGGGGCAATTTGTTGGCAAGGAGATTTCGACCAATGTAAAAGGAAAGGAAGAAGAGGAAATTGAGCTAGTCGACAACAGGAGAGAATCGAGACGTTGGTCCGACACAGGTCAAAAAGGCGCGTCGAAAGGGAGACGATAAGCAATGGTGTCGGAGGATGCCAGGCGAAAGACAAACCCAATTCAAGGACAAATGCTTAGGCGGGAAAAGTTTGAAAGTTCCAAGAATATGGGAAGTTGAAAAGACAGTGGGGTGACACGTGTCAGCACCAAAGCAAATCTGGGTAGATGAACAGTTATTTTTTTGGCCTATATAAAGCATTGTTTTTTTTCCATTTTTGGGGGTCGCATTTTGTAACATTGCAAAGGGAAACACTCAATGTACCAAGCTTAGAGAGAAACGAGTTCAGTCCCGCAAAAATGTATAATTGCGTCCACAATTCCTTAATGCAATTTACTTTCAAAGTTTAAGTTATTTTTGTTTATCTGTTTTCTTCTTTTTCTTGTGTTTTCCGCTTTGTCCTATCAATCAATCTAAACCTGGCTAATCGCTCAAACTCTTACAACTTCTCCAAAAATGCAATAACTATCATATCAGACAAACATACACTTCCAACCATTTGTTACGGGATTTCTGTGGCCGATCCCGCGAGTAAACCTGCAACGGAAAGCCAGCGGTTGTTCGCGCCTGCGAACACCCTTATGCTGTTAAGAAAGCCTTCTCATGCAGTGCCTAGAGACTCGCAACCATGGATGGAGAAGAGTTTACATATCCCACAAATGTTGATGTAGTCAAGAAATACTCTGCCTAAATGAAAAAAAACGTCTCGGTGGATTGAAAACCCGAAAGGGCGGTCCAGGCAAAAATTAGAGACATAAACAATTATAATCCCGATGGATTGAAAACCTGAAAAAAAGCAATCCAGGTAAAAGTTAGGGATTCATGGCAAATAACTACGTCCGACAAGATTGGCTCCTCAACGATAACGTCATATGTCAGGAAAACTTCAGTCAAGGTCACCTTCGACAGAAGCTCAAAATGTATGGAATTCAAAGTTGGTGGAAGGATAGCGGTCGTTATATTTCAATGTAGCCCCTTTCCCTTAAATTACCATTTTCTAAACTTTGTAATGCTCTATGGGATCATGCGTTGGCAGTTACCATTCTATCAATAAAATTTGAGCCCTTGTGCCTTTTGTTTGCAAATCTCATTTATTCTACTTTGCGAAATGACATTTAATATGATCAACGATTCTTGAAAAAAAATGAATTTACTTGTAAAATTTATTTCTGCTTTCAAAACAAAGATGGCAATTTCTTTTTGATTAATGAGCACAAAAAGGAATATCGACTGCTTCTCCGGTAGTGGTAAAACTTCAAAATGCAGAGTCAAAATGCTCCTTGTGATCAGTAAACCCTGGATGAAGGATCAATTGTTTCAAACGGAATGTCTCGTTTGACATCCTCGGTAGGGTTTTTACATCGGAAAACCAGTGTTTGGTTTTTCTCCCCAGTAGGGTCCACCCCTGAAAAACAAGAATGGGTTTCTATCCCTAGCAGGTTTGTACCTCCGGAAACCAGAACGAACGCAGGAATCCCTGCTCCCAAGCAGAAGTACTACCTCGAAAATCTTCAAAGGTACCCCCATCTCCCAGAATGGCCGAGTATCCAATTGTGTTCATCACCAGTCTGTATGTCGTGTCTGTTTTGTCATCATTAGCATCTCGTACATCATGCATAATTGATACTCATGTTGCATTAATATCACTTTGGTCATACTCATCCCCAAGTGATAAACGTCCTCTCTCCAATAGAGTCTTCAGTCTTCCTCTCCACTCTCAGATAGGACAAAATTCCTGTTTAAGTTCTTTCCTTATCAGGAAATGTACCGTCTAAACAATCTCTCTCCAGTTTATTCCTGGATTGGAGTCTGTCCTCGGCCACTTTGATAACTTGAACCTCTGAAAGACAAGAAGTTATTTGGTTATACACCTTTGAAACTTCACCCTTCACCATTGAAGATGATATTTTGCTTTCCTGGATTAAGGAAAAATCCCCAGAGAAAGCCTCTCAACAAAAGACTCTTGTCAATACGGTAGTTTCTCTCCAAATTTTTTTTGTTTTCAATAGAGTCATCAACACCTCAAAATTGGATTACATCAAATGGCATCTCCTCGACAAGAAGTTTGGTAAAAACCATCACAAATAGCATTCCTTGTCAAGAAAAGAACTTGACCAGAAGAAACTGAGACCAGTTCCGTGGCAGAAGACTAGGATCGAGGGGAAGTTTATTTCAAAAGAAACTGAGACCAGTTCCGTGCCTGAAGACCAGGATCGAGGGGAAGTTTATTTCAAAAAAAAAAACTGAGACCAGTTCCATGGCTGAAGACCAGGACCGAGGGAAAGTTTCACCCTTTTATAAGTGACATTAATTAGTAAAAGAAGATGGATGAGCAAATTGGCTACCATTCATAACCACAATCAAAATTTCGGGTATTCCGATATTTAATCCTCTTTTACCTTGAATGTCCGAACGTCTTTGTCATTCATACCTTCAGGTCCAAGAAGATCAAATAGGGGCATCTGTCATACCCTAAATTTTGACCACAAGATTTCCCATCATTATGCAAATCATCACCATAATATGGATGTACCTTCATGCCTCATCAATCCTCTCAAAGATTGTTGAGCATTCACTCCAATCAAGAATTAGGGTTTTGAGCCCTCTCAGAGTACTCAGACAAAGGATCAATCAAGAATGGACATGATCCTCAACTTTTCAAAACTCTCAAACATCCATTAAGGATCAAGAGGTCTCCCACATCAAGGATTAAGCATGAGAATGCAACACTTCAAGCAAATCAAGCCTCAAGATCATCAGTGTCACCAGATTAGGGTTTTGGTCGACCAAGTCCTCCAGAGGAAAATTTTCATCTGGGCATGAGCAAATACTTCAAAACATGATCCAAGAAGATCAAAGGGACCTCATAGATCCAATCATAAGTTCAAAATAGCCTCAGGGAATGTATTCATCAAAAATCAGGAATTAGGGTTTCTTGACCTAATTCATCCCTAAGATGAATTTTTGAGCAAGGCATGAGCCAAGACCTCAAGAAATGTTTTGGAGACCTCAAATATCTCATATTGATCCTTTTAAAAGTTCAAATTGACACAAAGAACTTGATTCATGCGCAATATAAATGATTCAAATTCATCTGGACCACCAATTAGAGTTTCTGATGAAAAGTCAAACGTGCCTTTGACTTTTGACCAAGACATGATCTCAAACATTGGGAAATGATTCAAGACACTCTAAAACACCTATGGAACCCATCAATTAAGTTTGATTTGGCCCAAGGACTTGATTTCATAAAGGATCACAAAGTTTGAAATTCATCTGACAAAAATTCAATTGTACCCAAAAACCAAGTTTGACTTTTGGGATTTCTTGACAAACATGACTTCTCTAAGTCAAAAACAATGTTAACTTATGGTTTGGATCATCATCCATCAAGAAAAATCAAGAAAAGTAAGGTTACTTGCAAAAAGGGCAACCTTAAGAAACTTGAAATTTCACTAAGTCAGGAAAAAAAAGTGTTTTTTTACCAAACTTTGCAAGACCATAACTTGTGATCCAAGCAACCTTTTTCTTCCATCCAAGGCTCAAATGAAAGTTCTCATTACAGACTTCAAGATTTTCAACTACAACGTATTCCAAATCCTCATGGATTTTGAGTTATGGATTGATCAAAATCACAAAAAGTGGAAAATGGACATTTTTCAAACATTAGTGAAATTTTGGACAGAATCTGTTTGCATTTTTTCCAACTTTGGGACCATCTTTCATTATGATCCAAGATGATTCAAGACCAAAGTTAAACATCAAAGTTGAAGTATGATATAGGGGCTTTCTAAAAATTACAAGAGCCTCCCATGATTCAACTTGAGCAAGAAGTTATAAGCTTTCAAAAATAGTATTTTCACCCTGCCTACACAATAGCATGGATACATAACTTGTGCCACATAATTTTTTCACTCAAGTCTTGCCATTTTCCAACTTTGTCATCTGCCAAAAACACAAAACTTTTGATGACTCACTTGTTTCTTGATCAAGGAGTCAATAATTCAACTTGGCATGTGCAAAACCATCATGACATGAACTTTGAAATTCAATTTTGGCAAGGTTACATTAATGCAATGCATTGAAGTGTCATGAAACAAGCCATAACAATCCAAACCAGTCAAGATTTAGTCCAAACTCTGAGTGTTCAAACCTGCAGAAATTGAATGGAGTCAAGCTAGAGTTGACTTGGCACTTTGGAACATCCAAGTCAATGGCTACAAGCTACACACCATGATCAGTTGCCAATCACTATTGCTCCCAAAACAAACTTGGTCTACTATAAATAGGGATCCTTTCTGATCAGTTTGAGCACACCAAAGCATAACAACACATGCTTTTCTTCATTTCACTCTAAAAAACTAGAAATTGCTTCCTTTTCAAGTAACATGCAAATTTTTCAATAGGAAGCATTTCTATCGAAACCAATGGTGTAGACACATCATATACATCATATGTAAGCTATCCAAGCACTTCTCACACATCTGTAACCTCAGAATCACAAAGCTTAAAACCAAACTCAGGCCTGTTTGTAGCTGAGTTGCCACAAAGTGATCCAGGTTGTTTCAATCCATTCCAAGCTTCCATACACCTTACATAAGGTCTATTGAAGTTGTCCAAGTCATCAAACAACATATGTAATACCTCCAACACACAATTCGATTTCTTCTTGCAAGAGGTAAGCCTGAACTCTCAAACTCTATGATCCATGCATCATAAATGTGTTTTCAAGTTACAAACATGTTTCTGCACTTATGTAGAGTGTTTCCCCTCAATCAATTACTTTGTAGCTATCGTGTATATGATTTCATAGTGTTCTTGCAGAAATTAGGGTTCATGTGTTCATCACTTGATTTCTCACTCCACACTGAAAATAAATGCAATTAATTGGTACCATTAGAATCCTTGTTCAAAAACGAGTGAGTTTGATGTTTGAATCGTGCAAAATCATTGAGTAATAAGAGAGATAAGTGAATTTTTGCAAATCATCCATGGCGCGGGCACGGGGAAGAAGAAGATGACCGTTGGTGCGCATTTCAAATAGTTTGAATTTTTGAATTTTTAGTTATTTTCTTAATTGATTTCAAAAATTAATTTCTCCTTCAATTTTAATCATTTTTTATTGGTTCCTTTTTTAAAAATTCACAAAAATGTTAAAATATTTTATTCTACAAAAAATTCCAAATAATATTATTTATTTAATATATTTTGAATTTTTGTAAAGAATTTCATTTTAATTGTTTTTAAACATTTTTTTAATGAAATTTTCATCTTGATTTTTCAAATTCAAATGAATTTCAAGCTTTCATCTGAATATAACATGATTATTCAAAATTCATAACTTGTTTTTAAATATATTTGATATTTTATATCATTTTTTATTTAATTTTATTTGAAAAATTGTATTTTTAATTAAAATTAGGGTTTTTCCTTGATTTTAATTTTTCAAATTTTTTTTGAAATACTTTTGGGCCTCTTTGTAGAGTGTAAGACCCATTACTTTGTGTAAATAATTTTTTGGGTCTCAGTCATTGTATAAGTCCCGACACGATTTTCAAAATAAACTGTGTGATCGCTGTTTTTCATCTGGGCATCTCCTTGAGCTATAATCCCCAACTCTTGTATGAAAAACACTTTTGGGCCTCTTGGTAGAGTGTAAGACCCATCCCTTTTGTAAATAAATAATTGGGGCCTCAGTCACTATATAAGTCCCTCTGTGGTTTTAAAAACCGCGACGCGACCGTCGCCTTTTCAAATAAATCTTCTGGGCCTCTCCTTGAGTATAAGCCCCAATTTTTTATACATAAACTTTGTTTTTAACAATAAACAACCTCTATGGGCCTCTCCTTGAGTTATAAGCCCCATACCTTTGTTTTCAAAATCATCTATCTGTTTTAACTGGTACTAAGAGGAGCATTATTCCCGGTGAAACTGCTTTTAGACCACTTGGGCCTCTCTTTGAGTTGTTAGCCCCAAACACTCTTTCCTTTCAAACAAATTTCTTTTAATTCAAATTCAAATTCAAATTTTTCTCAAAACTTTCTTCAATTTCTTAAAACCCTAGTCATACAATTGTAACCAATACAATCAATCACAATACACTTGGGTCTCTTTTCAGAGTATAAGACCCAACATCTTTTCAATTCAATGCATATTTGTTTATATACCTGTTAATACACTTATCTGTATATGCTTGTGCATATTTATTTAGAGTTTCCCCAGCAGTTAGGTCTACACTTAGGTCAAACCAAAGGTTACTTCTAACATTGTCAATAACTAGTTCCCTCATAGGAAACTCCTCTCAATACAGTCTGCCTCCTCTTGGACTTATTCAATATGGAACAGAGAAAGGCATTATTCTCGGTGAAACTTTTCTCAAGACTGTCAAAACTTAGAAACATATACAAGAAATTCATTTCCCTAGAGAGGATTAATTCCCGGTGAAACCACTTTTGAATTTCTTCAAACCTTAGAACTGTTCAGCAAAGAAAGGATTACTTCCCGGTGAAACCTTTCTTGAACTTTTCTTAGGCTTGGACCCATAGGCTTCTTAGAAATTCCCTAGCCTCCTCTTGGGGTTAGTACAAGGACCAACATGCTTATTAGAAGTTCCCCAGCCTCCTCTTGGGCTTAGTACAAGGACACAAAGGATTCCTAAAAGCATAGGATATAAATTAGTCATCTCTACTAGTTCAATACCCAGGAGAGTCAAGTTTCCAGAACATCATACCATTCTAAGGGTTGATCTTCATCCCTCAAACCAACAGCCTCCTCTTGGGCATCATACAAAGACCCCTCTCTACACCAGAGCCTACCACTTCTTGAGAGACTTGGACAGTCTCAGCCTCCTCTGGGGCTTCATACAAATAAGACTTGGAAAGTCTCATCTCTTTTTGGACCTAACAAAGAAACCCTCAAGTTTCCTACAATAGGGAAAACCCTGATCATTTTATCAATACACCAGTCTCCAGTAGAGTTAAAAACCTCTAAGGTTTTTTAAACTCACCTTAAAACTTCTCTGCTCTCCAGCAAGGCTTAACTTTCACCTTGAAAATCCCAGCCAAGGTCAGATTGACCTCAATAAAATCCTAGCAGAATCAGAGCCTCATGGCATCTGATACTTCAACTCTTCCCTGATTCCTAGCAAGAGTAAATCCCCTTGGATTCCTCAATACAATTTGGACCTGCTCCAAGATTTCAATAAATCCTCAGCAAGAGATCAACCTTCTCTTAGGCTTCATATAAGAATTTCCCCAGTCAGCCTCAATCTTGGGTTTTGTACAAGACAGATAAAACTCTCCCTAGTGGAGTCATTTTCCTTTAGCTTCAACCTTGGGCTTTGATCAAGGCACACAAAAATCAACATCCCCTCGGATGAGACCATGAGTCCACTCTGTAAGAGGATATTTCCTCTATACATCATATATCAAAACAACCAGTCAAAAACTTTGTCCAGATAATTACTGTAAGTGGCATACTTGTTGATTCAAAATCCAAGTTTGAGTCCTTCCCTTATCCTGGCTAAAACTTATCTTTCATATAACAGTTGTAAGTGGCAAGCCTCTGGATTCCATACATCCAAGCCAATGTCCATTTCTTAGCATGAAAAATTCATAAAGGAAAAAGTGGCATTGCTCTACATTGAGTTAAAGCTTTATTCCTTCATGACATCCCTCTGATAAAGAAAATTATGGCATTGTTGGATTTCTCACATCCCAGTTAAAGTAATTTCCCTTATAACCAATTACTCAACATTTTGTGATGAATAGGTGAGGTATCTCCCTTTAGAGATGACAAATTATCTCTCAATCACCCTTTTAGGTTCAATCTTGGGCTTTAAACAAGACACAAATACTCAGATAGCTTCAATCTTGGGCTTTGAACAATACACCAAATATCTTTCCTCCCATAGAAATAAGAGGAACTACGATTGCTCTGATTTCCCAAATCTCTTTATGGGAATACGTAGGTATAAGATTGCGAATTCTTAGTGTCATACCCCAAATTTTTACCACCAAGATTTCCCATCATTGTGCAAATCATCATCACAATATGGATGTACTTTCATGTCTCATCAATCTCCTCAAAGATGATCGAGCATTCACCACAATCAAGAATTAGGGTTTTGAGCCCCCTTAGAGCACTTAGACAAAGGATCAATCAAGGAATGACATGATCTTCAACTTGTATAACTTCTCAAACACCTACAAGGGATCAAGAGGACTCCCACATTAAGAATCAAGCACAGGGTTACAACATTCCAAGTGGATCAAGCCTCAAGATTGCCGGTGTCACCAAATTAGGGTTTTGGTCGACCAAGGCCTCCAGATGAAATTTTTCCTCTGGGCATGAGCCAATGCTTCAAAGCATAACCCAAGATACTCCAAGGGACCTCATGGACCCAATCATCAAGCCAGTTTAACCTCAGGGGATGCATTCCGTAAAAATCAGGAATTAGGGTTTCTTGACCTAATCCACCCCTAAGTTGACTTTTGGGGCAAAGCATGAGCCAAGACCTCAAGACATGATTTGAGCACCTCAAATACATTACATTGATCCATTTTCAATAATGGATTGATCCAAGAAGCTTGATTCACAAGTTTCAATTTCATCCGGACCACAATTAGGGTTTCGAGGAAAAAGTCAACTGTATCTTGGACTTTTGACCAGGACATGCTCCCAAACCTTGGGACATGATTCAATACACCCTATATCACCTATGGAATCCATCCTTTAGGTTTGAATTAGGTCAAGGACTTGATTTCACAATGGATCGCACAGTTTGGATTTCATCCGATAAAAAGTCAACTCTGCACAAAATCAAGTTTGAGTTTTTTTGGAATTTTTCACAAATATGGTTCCCCTAAGTAAAAAATAATGTTAATGTATGATATTGATCATCATTCATTAAGAAAAATCAAGAAAACTGAGGTTTCTTGCAAAAGGGGCAACCATGAGAAACCAAAATTTTCTAAGTTATGGAATAAAAGTGATTTTGGTACTAACTTCCAAGGACCATAACTTGAGATCCAAGCAACCATTTTGGGTGATCCAAAGCTGGATTTGTAGGTCTTTTTACACTCTACAAAAGCTTCAACTACCTCAGACTCCAATTCTTTATGGATTTTAAGTTATGAAGTGATCAAAATGACAAAAACATGAAAATAACACTTTTTTTCCAACACTTAGCGAAAATCTGCCTAAGTTACCAGCCTTGAACATCAATGTTCATGCGGTTTTTTCAGTTGGATTCAAATAGTTTCAAAACAAACTATGATCACACATGATTTGTATCATATGAGGGCTTTCTAAAAAGCACAAGAGCCTCCCATAACTCAACCTGAGCAGGGAGATATGAATCCCTCAAGATCACCATTTCCAACTGTCCTAGGCAAGGCAGATTTTGGAAGATTTCGTTCTTTTGCTTGATTTGGAAAAATTGAACAACTCCAAGCCTTGTCATCATTTTGGACACATATAAGGATAAAACAAAAGGGTAATGATCTGATCTCCAAGCCTCCAAAGTCCAAGAATCTACCTTAGCCATAACAAACCTAAAAAGGCTAAAAAGGTGCCAAGACTCCAATTTTGTTGCAATGCATTTAATGGATACACCAAGGTGGCATGGACTGACACATTCCTAACTAAATGAGTCAAGGATCAACATTGAATCATAGGACCATAGGCTTGTGTCCTAACCTTAAGTCAATGGCTAGAGGAGACTTGAAATTCCTTATGCTCAACATTGGCCAAAGGCCTGCTGCAGCTACCATTCACTATTGCTTGCAAAACAAACTTGATCTACTATAAATAGAGCTCATTTGGGCTCAGTTTGAGTACACCAAAGCACTACAACATTTGCTTTCCTCAAAATCCCTCTCTTTAGGCCAAAATGCCTTCTTTCATAAGGTATCTCTGTGTTTTTGAGTTAGAGAGCAATTCCATCACAGCTCATGATCCAAACAGCTCTAATATGTTGTATCTAAGCTGTTCAAACACTCACTTGTGACCTGAAACACCAAAATCACAAAGTCTACTTCCAAAACCTCAAAATTGGACTTTTCTGCATTTTTCAAGCCATGCCTTGATTCAGTAACTTTCAAAACCAAACAAAACCTCAAACATAATCCAAATATCATCCTCAAACTGTACCAAATGGTTCTCCTCATCTGGAACACAATTTGAGAGAGTTGCCATATTGGTCACTTTTGCCCTTTTTGAAAGAAAGTGCCACAACTTGTTCCTGAGGATTCCAGCTGGTTCTAACCATTCCAAAATCTTCTAAGGGATTAATTGAGAGTGTCCAAAGCATCAAATTACTTCCGGCACAAGGAACTTGGCAGATAACACAAAAAGCTCCAAGAGGTAAGTGCATGACAACTTGAACTCTTTGAATTATGCATTGCTTTGAAGTCCACTGATCATAAACATCTCATACATGTTATATATGTTGTGTTTGAACCAATTTGTCATGTAATTCTTGCCCGTACCATGTGTTAGCATAGAAAATACAAATATAGGCCTATTTCAAAATCACTATCGGGTTTTAAAATAGGGACCTCATCTGAAAAAACCAAGACCAACATTCGATTCCTTGTGAAATTCTAGGTCAGATGCACCTAAATTTTGTCCCAATCCATGGATAAATGAGAAAGTTAGAGGCTTCACGTAAATTGCCCAAAAGCTTGCCTTGCCCAGGCCTAGAAACAAGGCATGACTTATGATTTAATGGGGTGGTTTTGATACACGGATGTATCACCACCGCAGTGGTAGCGCGCATGTGTGTTTGGCTTGATGGTCGTGGGTTCAAACCCCACCCAGACCATTTTGCCATTTCCCCTATTTTTGCTTTTTTTTTTTTTTTTCATATTTCCATGTTTTTGTTAATTAATTGAAAAATTAATTTCTCTCTCAATTTTAATTATTTTTGATTGGTTCTTTTTTTGAAAATTCTCAAAAATGTTAAAATATTTTATTCCATTAAAATTTCACAAAAATATTATTTATTTCATATATTTTATAATTTTGTAATGAATTATATTTTTATTTGTTTTTAAACATTAAAAATATTTCTTTCTTTTGGTTTTGCAAAATTCAAATTATTTTTTTTTATCATCTCATGAATGAAACATGATTTTCCAAATATAAATCCAAGGTTCCAACCTCTTTTTCATATGTTTGATTATTTTAATTGAATTTTTATTCAATTAAAATACATTAAAAAAACCAAAAATTAGGGTTTTGATCACTATCACCCTAACCAACCTTTTCAAACAATTTTGGGCCTCTAATAGAGTGTAAGACCCAACCCTTGTAAATACATAAAACAATAATTTGGGCCTCAGTCATTGTATAAGTCCCACTGTGTTTTCAAAATCTCGGCGCGATCGTCGCTTTTCAAAACATTTTCATCTGGGCCTACCCTTGTGTTGTAAGTCCCATGTCTTTTCTTTTTCAAACCATTGGGCCTCTCCTTGGGTTGTAAGACCCATCTATTTATACAAAAACCTCTTTGGGCCTCAGTCATTGTATAATCCCCAGTACAGTTTACAGAACAACGGTACAATTACTGTTTTTCATCTGGGCCTCTCTTTGAGTATAAGCCCCCACAGTCTTTTCAAAAGCAACTTCCCTTTTTGATTTAGGTTCAAATATACAGTTGTTGTCAAAATGTTCTTTAATTTCTTGAACAACTAATAATACAGCCATGGAAGCTTACTCGCCTGTAAGTTTTATCAGCTTTCTTTTACGTACTTGCACATATACATGTACACATTTGTTTGAACAACATGGAAGCTTGCTCACCTATAAGATTTTATCACCTTTACTTTACATGCTTTTATATATATAACTGTATTGTGGGAAGCTTGCTCACCTGTAAGTCCTTCTTTCATATCCTTTTAAATACTTGTCATATGTCAACTGTATATATACTAGTATATCTGCTTAGAGTTTTCCCCGACAACTAGGTCTAGAACTAGGTAAAGCCAGTTGGTCACTCTTTAATACATTCAAAACTAGATCCCCATAGGATTTCCAGATATAGTATTGCCTTCTCATGGGCATAAACAATATGGAACAAAGAGAAACGTATTATTCCCGGTGAAACTTTTCTCAGACTATCACTATTAGAAATTGTCAGAGAAGTTCAGTTCTCCGAAGAGGATTAATTCTCGGTGAAACCTCTCTTGAATTTCTTCAAACCCTAAAACTGTTCACAAAAGGATTAATTCTCGGTGAAACCTTTCTTGAACTCTTCTTAGGTTTGGGACCCACAGGCTTCCTAAAAGCATCCCCGCCTCCTCTTGGGCTTTGTACAAGGACCCTACGGCTTCTTAAAAGTTCTCATGCCTTCTCTTGGGCTTAATACAAGGACCCTAAAGACCTCTTAAAATTTATAGGAATGAACTTAGTCATCCTTTGCTAGAGCAGTCTTTCCAGTGTCAAAATCTTATCCCTTAAAACACCTGCCTCCTCTTGGGCGTCATACAAAGATAAACTCTTCCACACCAGTAGACTTGGACAATCTAATCTCCTCTTGAGTCTCAAATACATTCTCAAGTTCCCTAGAGAAACCCTAGTCATTTTAAATAAATCTCCAGTAGAGTTAGAACCCATGGGTTCTAAAGCCCAATCAGCCTCCTCTTGGGCTTTGTACAATGATTCTTCCCAGCGGAGCTAACCTTTTCAGACTCTCTTGTTGATTCAATCACCTTTCAATACTCTCTTGTTGAGTCAACCCTTTTCAGCCTCAATCTTGGGCTTTTTACAAGACAGATAAAAGCACTCTCTTATTGAGTCAAACCCTTTTTAGCCTCAATCTTGGGCTTTGTACAAGACAGATAAAATCTCTCACCTATAGGGTCAGTTTCCTCTTTTAGCCTCAATCTTGGGCTTTGTACAAGAGAGACAGAATATTTTCGACGGAAAAGTCAAACTTTTAGCCTCCTCTTAGGCTTTGTATAATGATATCCCCAAAGAGTCAGTCTCTTTTATCTTTATTCTTGGGCTTTGTACAAGACAGATAAACACTCTCTTGTTGAGTCAGCCTTTTCCAGCCTCCTCTTAGGCTTTGTATAAGGACTTCCCCAGTGGAGTCAATCAATCTCATAGCTTCAACCTTGGGCTTTGATCAAGGCATATACAAAAACCAAATTCCCTTAAGAGGAAATCAAAATCTCTCTGTAGGAAGTCATTTCTCTGTATATCACTTATCAAAACAAATGTTCAAAATAAACCCGAATCCCAGATAACTGCTGTAAGTGGCACACTTGTTAATTCAAATATCCAAGCAGTTGTCCATCTTTTATCCTGGTAAATCCTCTCTTTCATCTAATTGCTGTAAGCGGCATGCCTCTAGATTGTTTAAATCCACGCCACTGTCCCCCTCTTAGCATGAGAAATTCCTAAGGAAAAATGGCATTGCTAAACACTTAGTTAAAGTTTTCCCCTTCAGGACAAATCCCCTATAAAGGAAATTATGGCATTGCTGGATCCACATATCCCAGTTAAAGTAATCCTCCTTTATAAACAGTCACCCAACAGTTGTGTTAAACAGACGAGATGTCTCCCTTTAGAGAAAACAAGTTCTTTCTCGGTCAAACCTTTAGCTTCAATCTTGGGCTTTGAACAAGACACAAATAACCTTTTAGCTTTAATCTTGGGCTTTGAACAAGACACCAAAACATAACATCTTTTCCTCCCTTAGAATAGGAGGAACTACGATTGCTCTGATTTCCCTGTTTCTTTAAACGGGAATACGTAGGCATAAGATTGCGAAATCTTAGCGAACATACCAATAAAAAACTTTAGGTCCAGTACCTTCATACCAATTAAAACTTAGGTTTAGTACCTTGCCAAAAACATCAAAAAACCCGAACATAAACATTAACTCACTCTCTCTCTCTCTCTCTCTCTCATATTTCCCAAGAAAGTTTCCTAACCCATCAACGAATAAACACCATCAAGTACAAAGCAAAACCTAAAACTAACAACCTGTGGATAGCCACATATAGGATGGGAAATTGATAACTCCCCATTATATAACCTGACCCCGGACCCCCGAATCACTTTAAGCGTTTGTTCAATTAAACATTCGCGTGCAAGGTTAGTTTTAGATAGCTTCCCTTTCCCTTCCAGCTTCACGGGATAAATAAGAAATCAGAAAGTAGCACCCCCTCCTCCTCATTGTGAGAAGAAACCCATGGCGATAAGGTGGTCGCGTCACCAACAAAAATCGCACGCCACAGAAAAATGGCAACTTCATTGGGGACTGAAGGTGCGAGAAAGACACAAGAAATAGGGGGTTTGAATTGTGTATTTACTCTTTTGACAACTTTTCGCTTCTTGTCGTTAAAACACTTAGGACAACATCAGAGTTCTTTGAGAGACTCTGACTGGCTAAGATACTTCCAAGTTTGCTATGCGTGAAGCATGAGAACCAACAAGAGTCTGAACATAAACTACATTTCTCAGACCTTGCAGTGCGGAAGCTTATCAGGGTTAAGCTGCAAGGTTCTGACTTGCTTATATAAGGTTCTGATACTCAATATAGAAACATAAATAAGAACAACAAGCATAAGAGTAAAGGACACACGATATATCCTGGTTCTCCACAAAGGCTAATCCAGTCCACCCTCCTCAGGTGATTTAGCCTTGAACACAAGGACTTAATCCACTATAATCAATCTCGATTACAGATGCACAGGAAACGCCAGTGACTAACCACTTGCACAGCCGTACTGTGACTAACATACAATGAATCGTTTAGGGATTCAACTTAATGAATATAACGAACATTGACCTGCAGGTTCCAATCTCGCAAGATCTACTGCTAGGCTTTCACAACTAGACGTTCAGGGATTCATCGCAATGAATATAACGCTACTGACCCTATTTCAGGCTTTTCCCACAATGACATCTCGCCATTGTCTTCTCGAATCTCCGATCACACTGACCACTCAAGGAATCCTAATTCACCAAGAATTAGTTATACAGGAAATTACAAAGATGCTTCTTAACAAGCAGATTACTCCTAAGTTTAAGTACAAAGAACACACAAGTGTTCAAGCAAGATGTTAGCAACAACTCCTTGCTATTCTAAGAAACTACAGAGATGTATAATGATTTAACAGTTGTTGACATCTTGTATATCTTCTTCTTCTTCGTCTTCGGGGTGAGCAAGCTTTGAGCAACAACTTCTTGCTTCAGATCTTTAATGTAGCGCTGACGAGAAGGTGGTTGATGACTTGACTGATTTGCAATGTTGTCTTCTTCATCAACAACTTCTATACCAATTCATTGTTGTTATGTTGAATGATGATCTTTGAGCTTCAACAACAATGGCCATGTGCAAATGGTGATAGCTTTGGATATTCTAAGTGTTACAACGAGAACTCAACGTTGTTGCTATCTTCACACAATGACTGGATCAATTCACCTTTTTGTGGACTTAATCGCTTTGTGGACTTCGTCGTCTTTAGAAGCGAATACTCTTTCCTTTAAATAGCCCAGTAGAAATATATCCGTTTGAAATATTGTTGGCTGTTGGAAAAGAGAGTTGCGTAATAACTAGCTATACTGACATATCTCCTTTTTGCTGTGGGAGAAGTGATGAGATATATCTTTCTTGAGTGCCGTGTACAGTTACTCACAACGGTAACATGTGACTTCTGAACTTCAGAGGCTTCTGATATTTAATTGATGAAGCATGAGCAGAGTCTTCTTAATTAGGATATCTGATACATCAAGTTTTCAGTTAATTTAAGAAGTCCATTAGGAATCAGTCTTCAGAACTTTAGCACTTGTGTTTGAGCACGTTATCCTTTACTTCTTCAAGTCTTCCGAAACTTCAGAACTTGTCCATTAGGAATCTGTCTTCAGAGTCTTCAATACTTGATCTTCAGGACCCTAATCTTCAGAACACATAAGTCTTCAAAGTCTTTCTGCACTTGGTCTTCAGAGCCTTCCGCCTTCAGAACTTCAAGTCGTAAGAGTCTTCAACACTTCGGTTCTTTTCTTCAGAAGCTTCGCAATCTTCAGAATATCGACCACTTTCAGAGAGCATCCATAAGAGCATTGCATCAGTAATATTGGCATCCTTGGATCTGACTGATCACGATCAGATGTATAAGCGTTCTTGCTTCTTGCGACTTGTGTCACACATAGTAACTTCGCACATTATCAATTACGCTCATCTGGCTGGTGCTTGTTGGATCTGATATATTCTATAATTATGATCTGCACACAACACACGTTAGAACATAAAATGGTTCTTTCACAAATACGTATTGTTATCATCAAAACATAGATTGACTTGTAGAGATAATTCTTGCTCTCATAATCTCCCCCTTTTTGATGATGACAAAACTAAGTATTTTGATTGAACATTTTATACAAGGTAATCACCAAAACAAACATATTCAGAGTCTGGAACAAAAACTCCCCCTGAATGTGTTATCCTCGAAGTTTTATCTGAGATCATCTAGAATCTTATATGATCCAAAGACATACAGAATAACAACTTGAGTTGCCAGACGAAGAATAGAAAATGACTACTTCTCTATCTTGTCTTTAAGAGAACAAAGAGTCTTTAGCATCTAGACTAGTTCATCAAAACTTCCATCTTCAGATCTTCAAAACTCAGTTCCTTTGTGGTCATATCAGAGCTTGTAATCTTCAGAGTCTTCTGAAGCATTTCTACTTTTCAGCAGATTCATTTGAGCATAAACAGATCAGTTCTTATCTGATAACATAGCCTCACTATTCATCAGAGACAGACACTGTCTTTCAAGAAACTCCCCCTGAGTTTTAGACCTTGTGAAGATTATAGGATTTATCATTTGAATCTTCTGGGCAGTCTCCCCCTAATTTCTATAAGTCAGATATTGGGATCTTTCAGAACGTAGTTCAGGAATATTAAGTTTTAATCACCAATAAAGATCATGACTTTTCAGAGTTTGACTTTTGAACACAGGTCTTCATCTCAGAACCTTGTTATTGTCACAACTCAGTGGTTGATCAAAGCTTGATTTTTGATCAGATACCAATTGAAGGTTAATATTTATGATTAATCAACGCTTGATTCTGAATCTGGTACTCATGATTTGATTCTGGTCTGATATCATGTGATGTGCTGAGTCTTATACCAGAGTATGTTGAGTTTGATACCAAGTGATGAATTTCTTCTCATACCACTTGAGAGGTATTTCTTTAATGTGTTGAATTGATACCAATGAAGGTATTTGATAATAATTCACAGCTTTGCTCTGATTGATGAGTCTGATACTAAACTTTATGTATTGAGTCTGATTACCAATTATTGATTTAGTCTGATACCAAATCGTTTTCATTTTAATTGGTTCCTGGTAAACATCAGAACTACTTTTTCTTGAATCTTCAATCCAGATCTTCAGACAGCTCTTGACTCCTGATTTGCATAGTTCCTCTGAGTAAGCATCTTGAGAATGTGTACTTTGTCTTGATTGCTTTCAGAGTTTTCTTACTTCTTCTGATCCTTGCGTTCAGAATCTCATACTCTCAGACAGTTTACAGCTTCTGAACCAAGTGAGACAGAGATCAAGATAAACTTTGACTTTCAGATAATTCTCAACTTCAGAACATTACTGGGTAGATCTGATTCTGAACATATGTTCACGAAGTATACTTCACTGTTCTTCTTGCTTAACCTGTCTTAGAATGCCTAGTGAACTTGTTTAGAGTTCCTCGGATAACATCAAACAAACAAACGTTAGAAGTAACACATTTTTATATTTTATGTGAGTACTTTGTTTGAGTTCTACATTCTTTCTGCATTCTTTCAGATTTTGTTTTCTCAATCAAAATCATTATATTTCTCCCCCTTTTTGACATCATCAAAAAGTCCTAGAGCATATGAGCATTTAAGCATGTAATTCTTTCATCAGTCAAACATTTAAGCATGTTCACATCATCATATATATTCTGGATATGTTAAACAACATAGAACATAGAGCCAACATTTGAGCATTTAAGAACAATCCGAGTCAATTAATGATAACCATCTGTAACCATAGCATATTCATTTGAAGGACAATTAGATGGAATTATCTGATTACCAATTGAAGGTTTTAGATCATCTGTAGAGATTAATTATAGTATTTCATTTATGAACAATCAGATAGAAGCATTAACATCAGATAGTTTTAAAAAGTATAGCATAGGTTGAGCTTAATCTTGAAAAGGTCAAGATAATCAAAACATAGATAATTTAAACGCAGATTCCTAATGAGAAACATTTTAAGTAATCGTAGTCCTAATAAAGCTGGGTTTTCATAGGTCCTATTGAGTTAGACTAGAGTGAGCCTAAAGATGATGAAGAAGATGAGAGAAGGTTTTCAGAATCATCATTTCTTGGGAGATGCAACCTCTCTTCTACTTGAGTAATTCCCAACCTCTTGCTCTTCAAAATTTCTTCTGAGATCCATTCGTGGAACTCAGTCCAGATAGTTCTTATTTCCATGGAGTCCATACAGGAATTGGAAGCTTCTACTAAGCTTTGAATCTTTGAGATTGCATTATCCTTGAGGGATGCTAATGCATTACTGTTTGATTCTATCAGTTATTATGATGTTTTAGGTATTTTAATCATTTGTTTGAGTAAAGTAAGCGTCTCAGATTATTATGAATTTGATGTTGGTATAGGCATAGAAAACAGAAGACATCACATTTTCATTGATTAAAAGAGAGACAAAAACATCAGCACAAAATAGAACGACAAACAATAAGACATAACACTATTTGACACAACATCAGGATTTGAAATTTTAGTCATCAAAATCTTCAACGTTGTCTACCCTATCACATCTTGTCTTAGTTACTGAAGGTTCTGGTCCGAGTATGCTTACTGACCCCCAGATAGTGTTGCCATAATTACTGATTCTGGCGTATTTCCAGAATTCTTTCATAAGAACTGGAACGACAGGGCCGTTTAGCAGTGAGTAATAGCCATGCCAAGATTGAATCTGCACGCTTCTTACAATTTCCAGACCATTATTTTGAAGTCTAGATAGATTTGGTCTTTTCTCTGGGATAACTTCTAGGGTTTCTACATTCCCTCTAAATGTTGGAGAAGCCATTTGTTAACACACAAAAGATTTTAAATAAAGATTAGTGAGGATGAGCGAGGATGAATCAGAATCCTATTATTTATAGACGAATGAAAGTGAGGAGTGTAATGACTAAATTGGTACACAAGGATTTGGGTTTACTATTTCCTAGGGGGCCATGATTAATTAGGGTATGCTAAAAGGCGTGATCGTGTGGGAAAAGAGAAACGGAGCAGTTACTAATTTATTTGGGAAGAGTTAATGTGTTAACAACTGTTTTACAGCAAGTGGCCAAAAAGCTGGTAAGTTAATAATGACGATTTCTTGAGCCACTAAAAGATCTTTCAAATATCTTTTGATAGATAATATCAATTAATGCTTTGTCAGATACTTGATTTTCTTAATTCCAATTAATGGTTAGTTATGAGAGAATCTCATATTCTTAGAGTAACAAATTCTTAGAATAACAAAGAAGAGACATTTCATTGATTTAGATGATAGGCTTGCCACTCCATTTACTCTAAATCGTTTAGAAACAACCTGAATACAACTACCTAGACAAAATACGATTAAACCAATACATAATAAAATCCAGACCTAGATTAAACAGAGATAGTTTTTCTAGTTGCTAAAAATTCCACATTTAGTCTTCAACAAGCAGTTATCTGGAAGGCTTTCAGGACCATCTTCTTCAATTTTCTCTTTGATCATGTCCACAACTCCATCTCTAAAGAAAATCTCAGACAAAACTCTTCCATAAGGAATGTAGGACTTTGTGAGGTTTCTGGACTCAGAGATGGTTTTCCAGAGACAGTTGAAGATAGTGAGTGGTAGATTTATTTGAAATTCATTCATTAGTAAATAAATGAATTCATGGTCATGAAATCTAAGTAAGTCATGACTTTCTCCTCTGGGAAGAAAGTTGGATAGCATGAGCTTGTATCAAGCTTTGGGAATGGGTAGGAGATTTTCCGGATTGAAGGGTATGTATTCTAAAGTTAGGTCATGAAGAGATGTAAAATTTTTAGCAGCAAAGAATTTGTTTTTGTCAAAATCAACATGGATTCCGACATCCTTACACCCAGTTGCAAGAGTGATTAAGATCAGGTTGATGATGATTGGGACTTCACAAACAAAGGAGGTGATGCACTTGCTCTCAAGATCAAGATCGGCATGTTTCCAAAAATCTTTGACAAGGTTTACATAGATAGGCTTTTCTAGCATCATGGAGTATCTAGTCCATTGTTGAGTGTAAAGCACATCTGCTAGACTACAAGCAATGCAACTCGAAAGTGGAGGGGTATTGATTACAAATTGTTTTTCAGAAATGATTTCAAGAAAATCTTGATCTCCAAGAAAGGTCAGTGGAGGCATGATGACAGACAGAGTTTTGACACTTACAGCTTTATAATTGAGAACCTTGAGTATGAGGTTGTTTGACAGGAAGACTAGATTTTATACATGTAAATGGGTAGGATGAGTTGTACCTAGTCTAGGAAAATCATAGATCAATTCTAAAGGATTTTAATAAGATTTCAGAATATATTATATTGTCAGAGATATGTTATAATTACCAAAGATTCGCAATTATGATTGAGGTTACTTTTGAGTGCACGCATAGTTAAGAGATTTTTCTTGTAAGACAGGAATATTTCAGATTATTTATTTTCAAATTCATGCATTAGTGTTTAACTATTTAAGATAGAGAAGATCATACCTGACATAGTCTGAATTCTGTTGATTTCATATATTGTACTTAATTCTGACTCTGGACTTCTGATCATCATTTATTTGCTTCTGCTTCCTTCAGAGTGGTCTGACGTTGTAATCTTTTATGAATGCGTTCCGTTCCGAGCTCTTAATCAGACTCTGCTTACTTCTGAGTGAACTGCTGAGGGTTCTTGGATTCTTCGGGATTTACTTGCATTTTTATTTTTGAAGAGTATGACTATTTTCTGAATTCTGATATTGGTTTGAGAACTAGAATAAATTGATCCTATTCTTTTTCATGTTCAGACAAACTCATCTACTTCTGATTTCTTCATTCTGAATGACGTCTGCAACTAGAATCCTTAAGTCGAGGAACTAAGTGTTTAGATATATTTTGATTCCACGGTATAAGTGGTTCTGAGACACTTATCAGATATTGATCTGATTACTAATGTTTGGTTCAACTGAGAGATAATTTTAAGTCATCAGATCTTGGTTATACTCATTCAATCAAAACTCTACGTGTTCATTCTTGATCAAGTACTTGACAAATCCTAGACATTCTTCTTCCTGAATATTTTTTCAGTTTTCTGTATTGCTCCCAAGAAAACAATATTCAGTTCTATATTGAATCTTTTAACCTTCTTGATCAGTCAAAATTCAGATGTTGAATTATTTTGAATTCTGCATACTTCATCTTGAATTTCAACATCGTAGAACAACAATCTTTCTTCTTTACATGAAGAGGTTCTGAATGAGTTTTTAAACGAGAAAGTCAAGGGTGGACCTAATCCATTTCTTGAAAACATCTCAAAAACTCATAGAGAATTGATCTTCAGCAAACAAGACTTCTTGTTTTCTGATGATTTAACTTTGAGCACATACGTTGTTCATCCACACGTATCTTCCAAGATAGGCATTCAACAGATACTACTTCTTATCTGATGAGTCTATCTTATCAGCTGATTCTTCAATCTTCATTAAAACTTAAGTGAGGAAGATTTAGTTGTTTGACAACTACAAAACTTACAGAATCAGTGATTTGCTCAAGTACTTCAGATTGATTACAATTTTGTACACAGTCAACTTCTGAACTGTTACAGACATTGTAAGTGGATTTCAGTCTTACCCATAGTGTTTCTACGCACTGCATCCGGATCTTTTTTTGACACTGTTAGGTGTTTGATAGCCATCAATAATAGAATCGGAGCTCTGATACTAATTGAAGGTGCGAGAAAGACACAAGAAAGGGGGGGTTTGAATTGTGTATTTAGTCTTTTGACAACTTTTCGCTTCTTGTCGTTAAAGCACTTAGGACAACATCAGAGTTTGTTGAGAGACTCTGACTGGCTAAGATACTTTCAGGCTTGCTATGCGTGAAGCATGAGAACCAACAAGAGTCTAAACATAAACTACATTTCTCAGAACTTGCAGTACGGAAGCTTATCAGGGTTAAGCTGCAAGGTTCTGACTTGCTTATATAAGGGTCTGATACTCAATATAGAAACATAAATAAGAACAACAAGCATAAGAGTAAAGGACACACGATATATCCTGGTTCACCACAAAGGCTAATCCAGTCCACCCTCCTCAGGTGATTTCGCCTTGAACACAAGGACTTAATCCACTATAATCAATCTCGATTACAGATGCACGGGAAACAGCCGGTAACTAACCACTTGCACAGCCGCACTGTGACTAACATACAATGAATCGTTCAGGGATTCAACTTAATGAATATAACGAACATTGACCTGCAGGTTCCAATCTCGCAAGATCTACTGCTAGGCTTTCACATCTAGACGTTCAGGGATTCATCGCAATGAATATAACGCTACTGACCCTATTTCAGGCTTTTCCCACAATGACATCTCGCCATTGTCTTCTCGAGTCTCCGGTCACACTGACCACTCAAGGAATCCTAATTCACCAAGAATTAGTTATACAGGAGATTACAAAGATGCTTCTTAACAAGCAGATTACTCCTAAGTTTAAGTACAAAGAACACACAAGTGTTCAAGCAAGATGTGAGCAACAACTCCTTGCTATTCTAAGAAACTACAGAGATGTATAATGATTTGACAGTTGTTGACATCTTGTAGATCATCTTCTTCTTCATATTCGGGGTGAGCAAGCTTTGAGCAACAACTCCTTGCTTCAGATCTTCAATGTAGCGCTGACGAGAAGGCGGTTGATGACTTGACTAATTTACAATGTTGTCTTCTTCATCAATAGCTTCTATACCAATTCATTGTTGTTGTGTTGAATGATGATCTTTGAGCTTCAACAACAATGGCCATGTGCAAATGGTGATAGCTTTGGGTATTCTAAGTGTTACAACAAGAACTCATCGTCGTTGCTATCTTCACACAATGACTGGATCAATTCACCTTTTTGTGGACTTAATCGCTTTGTGGACTTCGTCGAGTTTAGAAGCGAATACTCTTTCCTTTAAATAACCCAGTAGAAATATAGTCGTTTGAAATATTATTGGCTATTGGAAAAGAGACGTTGCATAATAACTAGCTGTACTGACACATCTCCTTTTTGTTGTGGGAGAAGTGACGGGATATATCTTTCTTGGGCGCCGTGTACAGTTACTCACAACGGTAACATGTGACTTCTGAACTTTAGAGGCTTCTGATGTTTAATTGATGAAGCATGAGCAGAGTCTTCTTAATCAGGATATCTGATACGTCAAGTCTTCGGTCAATTGAAGAAGTCCATTAGGAATCAGTCTTCAGAACTTCAGCACTTGTCTTTGAGCACGTTATCCTTTACTTCTTCAAGTCTTCCGAAACTTCAGAACTTGTCCATTAGGAATCTGTCTTCAGAGTCTTCAATACTTGATCTTCAGGACCCTAATCTTCAGAACACATAAGTCTTCAGAGTCTTTCTGCACTTGGTCTTCAGAGTCTTCCGCCTTCAGAACTTCAAGTCATAAGAGTCTTCAACACTTCGGTTCTTTTGTTCAGAAGCTTCGCAATCTTCAGAATCTCGACCACTTTCAGAGAGCATCCACAAGAGCATTGCATCAGCAATATTGACATCCTTGGATCTGACTGATCACGATCAGATACAGAAATGTTCTTGCTTCTTGCGACTTGTGTCACACATAGTAACTTTGCACATTATCAATTACACTCATCTGACTGGTGCTTGTTGGATATGATATATTCTATAATTATGATCTGCACACAACACACGTTAGAACATAAACTGGTTCTTTCACAAATACGTATTGTTATCATCAAAACATAGATTGACTTGTAGAGACAATTCTTGCTCTTACAGGGACAACCATGAGAATTTGTTTTACCATAGTCATCATTGTCACTATTTCCCACAGATAAATGGCGACTCTGCTGGTGAGTCATTTTATCTATTTAGGATTATAGAGTAGAATTCTTAAGAGGTCTAGGATGTTAGTTTTAGGAATCATACTATATATATCGCTTTTCCTACTTGATATCCGTGTTTATTTTTTTGCTAATGGGAATGCGAGTGATGTCGCATATGGAAAGTATGAGTGATACCTAAGATAGGTGATGGCAGAGATGGGTGGTGTTACAGGGAGTGAACCCCGAATAAGCTATTCCTATAGACCATCAAATCATTGCAGATACCCTTTGTGGATTCAATGTCTAACGACTTCGGTTGTGAAAGCAGATTGTTCGATTGTAGTATCCATGAAATTGAGGATTTAGTAGATAGTAACCATATGGCTATTTAGTAGTGCGGAAGCTATCGGAAATAGTTGTCACACGATACTACACTTAATTGAGATTACCCTAAGTTACTATAGCTTGCTCGGGTGAACCAACCTGCTATTGTTATCCTAAGGGGGGTCAATGATTTTGAGTACAGGTAAAAAAATTCACCATAGTACAACCTTTTGGATGGGTAGAGCGATGACTCCATGCTCGTGACGCTGAACCTTTGAACCCATGTTTTTTTTATGTTTTTGTGTGCTGCATTCATTTAAAAAACTTTTAAACAAAGAAAAAAATCTTCTTTTCTAGTATCTCTTTTTCAAATTAAACTAAGACAATGATTACAAATATCAGAGAAAAAGATTGCATTATGGATTTCGGTAGAAGGAAGATGCACAAGTACACCTTCAAGGATCCAAAACTAGAGGATTTAAGAGGGTTGGCAAGGATGATCACCAACCCTGATGCTTTCAAAGCTAAGTACGGAGGACTGCTGTCTCTGTTAAGGGTCCATGTAGTGGAAGGAATCCTGTATACGCTGATTCAGTTTTATGATCCGGTTTATCACTGTTTCACATTCCTGGATTATCAACTGGCACCAACACTGGAGGAGTACTCTCACCTGACTGATTTACCCATCATTGACCAAGCTCCCTTTTCTGGACTGGAAGAAATTCCAAAGGATCAAACCATTGCAAGAGCAATCTATTTGGACGAGTCAGAAGTCAGGACTCACATGATCGCTAAGGATGGTATCCAAGGTTTACCGGCCAAGTTTTTGATAGAGAAAGCTCTGTACTTTGCCAGTATAGGAAACGTTACTGCTTTCGAGGATATCTTTGTTCTGATCACTTATGGGTTGTTCCTTTTTCCCAACATCGATAACTTCATTGATACCAATGCCATAAAGATATTTATGATTGGAAACCCTGTACCGACCTTGCTCGTAGACGCTTATCATTCTGTACACTTAAGGAATTTGTACAGCAGAGGAATGGTCACCTGTTGTGTACCCTTGCTTTACAAGTGGTTCACTTCCCATTTACCTAAGTCTGCTACTTTTTGGGATCATAAGAGTACTCTACGTTGGTCACAGAGAATCATGTCTCTTACCAACTCTGACATAGACTGGTACAATCAGATCTATGACGGGATAAGAATCATCAACCGTTGTGGAAACTTCCCTAATGTACCCCTCATAGGAACTAAAGGAGGAATCAACTATCATCCAGTTTTAGTTCGTCGTCAACTCGGATACCCGATGAGACATATCCCGCGTAATGTTCATCTGGAAGGTCTTTTCTTCATGGAAGGAGAAAATGACAGGGCACTAAAGACAGAAATAGTGCATGCCTGGAAACATGTTCACAGGAAAGGAAGAGAGTCTCTAGGAAAACCAGACTGTATCTCTGTGGAACCTTATCTCCACTGGGTACAAACTAGAGCCCTCAAGCTGAGGATGCCTTACCCTCGTCAAGAAGTTCTTCCATTGAGGGAATTTGTCCTTTATTTTATGTCTGATACGGAAAACTCCTGGTCGCTCTCAACAAAGTTCAACGGGAAAAGAAATCTTGGAAGAACAAGTACCGTATTCTCAATGTGGAGTGTACCAAAATTCAGGAATTGTTAAAAGAAAAGTATGCTTTGATCGAGATTCTAGATCAGCATGCTATGGAAGATCAAAGGAACTTGCTCGTTCCTTTCACTTAGCAAAGGACCGACAACCCGACAACGGCTCAAGAGCCCCAGTCAAAGAAAAGGAAAATACCAGAATTAGCACCTGAGCTCTCCTCAGAGAGGACTCAGGATCCATAAGCTTAGACATTTCCTTTTACAGCACTTTGTAAAATACTGTATTTCCCTTTTTGTAATCTCTCAAATTCAATAAAACGGGGTCTCCCCACTGTATGATATTTGCAATCCAATTGTTGAAGTTTCTTTTTGATTAAAATAACAAAAACATATAATATATCATTGCATTCATCATTCTCACATAACACATTCTCCTTACCTTTGAATCTCACGTCTGTGTCTCAATAAGAGAGTCAAGCTGTCTCATTTGTACAATACTCGGGCCAATCGACAAAAGAAAATGGATGATCTCGAGGAAGATAACAGAGAGCTGAGAGAAGAAATCGATGCTCTGAAAGAAGATCTGAGGAAACTTCACAGTGATATGCAATCCCTGGCAACAACTCAGAGGCAACAACAAAGGACTGTGATCTTGGAGATCACATCTACACCCATAGTAGAGACGTATGATCCTCGGTACAACATGCCTAAAGATCGTCCCTGGGGTATGCCTGTCAACTTTATCCCAGAAGGATATATTCCGCCAGTCATAGAAGACCCGGGAACTGCAGCAGGAACCACTGGGCCTGAAGGTTACAAACTTCAGGAAGGCGAAGACGCAAGAGTGATGGTAGCAACTCTTGAAGGTTACAAACTTCGAGGCATGGAAGAACCAAGAGTCACCGCCGTAATGACTATACCACAACCCGTGGTACACACTGTCCCGAAAGGACAGATTCCACATATACCTTCTGGTGGAAATGAAAGTATGTACGACAGAATGAATGAGTTCCAGGAACAATTCCTGGAGATGCAGAAGGAACTCCATGCCATTCGTGGTCAGGATTTATTTGGAAAGGACGCCGCAGACCTTTGTCTGGTCCCCAATGTGAAAATACCGCACAAGTTCAAGGTGCCCGACTTTGAAAAATACAAGGGCAATTCTTTCCCCCAAAGTTATTTGGTGATGTACGCTCGAAAGATGTCAACTCAAACAGAGAATCAACAGCTACTGATCCATTACTTCCATGATAGTTTAACCGGTGCCGCACTCAAATGGTACATGGGTTTAAACCGCACCAAGATCGTCACTTTTAGAGATCTTTGCACTGCCTTCATTCAGCAATATAAATATAACCTGGACATGGCACCAGACAGAGATCAACTCAGAGCAATGTCGCAGAAGGACAAAGAAACCTTTAAGGAATATGCTCAGAGATGGCGTGACATTTCTGCCCAGATTTGTCCCCCTCTTGAGGAAAAAGAGATGACAAAGATCTTTTTGAAAACCTTGAGCTCATTCTATTACGATCGAATGGTCGCCAGTGCGCCCAATGACTTTAATGAGATGGTGAACATGGGAGTACGCCTTGAAGAGGCAGTCTGAGAAGGACGTCTGGTCAAAGATACAGGATCATCAAGCAGTACCAAGAGATACGGTATTGCTTTCCCTAAGAAAAAAGAGCAAGATATTGGTAATATCTCACTTGGAAAGCAAAGGCAACGGTATCAACCAGTAGCGGCAGTAACTTCTGCTATCAACCCTGTGCCTATTCCAACGTATCAACCTCAGGTTGCTCAGAGCCAACCGAATCAACAACAGTATTAGCAAAGGACACAACAGCCTCTTTAGCAGGCTCGTCCTCAGTACAACAACAACAATCGTACTACACGACCACCAGGGTTCGACCCTATACCGATGTTGTACGTAGAACTGTTTCCACTACTACTGGTCAAGGGGCATGTCCAAACCAGGTCTCCTCTTACAGTACCGGAAAATCTACCTTTCTGGTTCAAAGCGGGTCAACATGCCCTTATCATCAAGGAGGACCGGGGTATAACATAGAAAACTGTCTCAGCTTCAAATCCGACGTACAGAAGCTTGTCAGGAACGGGGTTTTATCTTTCAAAAATACAAATCCAAATGTTCAGACGAACCTGTTGCCTCAACATGAGAAGACGACAGTAAATTTGATAGAGGAAGAGATTAACCGCAGTTATCAAATTCACAATGTGCTCCTATTAGGAACTAATCTGGTCAGGATGCATTGCAGATAGAGCAGGTACGGTCATGTACCGTCTCATAATTATCACCTGTGTGATGTCTGCTCCAAGAATAATCAAGGATGTTCCGTGGTGCAATTAGCTCTACAAGAACAAATGGATCTCTGATGGATCCAAGATCACCGAATCCGTGAGGTCAACATAACTTATAGAAATTCTAACATTGTCCAGAACCACAACATTCTGGCGATGAATGTCAACTTGGTGGCAATGCACTCAAGGCAATGCCAACATCATGATCTTCCACGACACGATTACGATTCATGTCTGATCTGCTCAATAAATAATCAGGGATGCTCTTTTGTACGAGAGGCCCTCCAGCGTCAGATGGATCTTGGATGGATTCAGGATTACCAAGATAGAAGTCATTATCAAGTTAATATGATTCAAATCTTTGATATTCGCTTGATGAAAACTAGTCTGGTAGAATTACACGCTAAGCAAGTCCGGCTTGGCTTTCTGGCTTCACATGATTATCAAAACTGTAAAGTGTGTCGTGAAGACGACCAGGGATGTGCACTTGTCCAAAGAACACTTCAACACTTGTTAAACCACTGGTGGCTTCCGATCTATCTAGATGAAGACACACAACAGATCAGTATGACTGACGAGAACCCTACTAGGTATCAAAGTCAGGATGTTCGATCAATGGAAACATATCTAGTAAGGTTGCACTGCATACAAAGTGGACGTGGTCGAGTGCCACCACACAACTATGAGCACTGTAGAGTTTTCTCAGAGAACAACCGGTAGATGCTACCTCGTGCGAGCAGCCCTTCAAAATAATTGGACCGCAAAGAGATTCTACCATGTTCAATCTCTAGGTCGATTAACGTAATGCAAGACTATCTTCCTGATCAAAGCAAAGATGTTGTCTTAATCCCTAAACGAGAAGTGACCAAAGACGTATGTGCCATAATCCCTCTACTCCATGAATCAAGGATTCCTCTTAAGAGTAGAAAGATCCTCAACCTCGAACCAATTGAGGCCGGCTACGATGGACAGAAAAATCAAAAGGCTCCTGTAATTATCTATCTGCCAAGACCAATATCGTATAAATCCGATAAAGCTATCCCTTACAAGTACGGTGCAACAACAATTGAAAATGGAAAGGAAACTCCATTACCCTCCGTCGTGAACATTGCAGACATCAGTCGAGTGACACGGAGCGGTCGGATCTTCAATAGAGGAGTTGGAGAACCCACCAAGGAAAAGGAACCTCAAACAGAAGTTCCCAATCAACCAGTCGGGCAATCCAGTAATCCTGACCTTTCAAAGAACAACGATGAGATGCTAAAGCTCATCCAGAAAAGCGAGTACAACATTGTAGACCAACTGTTGCAAGCTCCTTCAAGAATCTCTGTGTTGTCTCTTTTACTCAGTTTTGAAGCTCACAGGGAAGCTTTACAAAAAGTCTTAGAGCAAGCCTTTGTGGAACAAGATGTAACAATAAGACGATTTGATGACATCATCTCTAACATCACTTTCTGCAACAATTTAGGATTCAGTGATGAAGAACTTCCAGAAGAAGGAAAAACTCACAACATGGTGCTCAACATTACAGTCAACTGCCAGGACGATGCTTTAGCCAGCGTACTGGTAGATACTGGATCAGCTCTGAATGTTATGCCATAATCTACTTTAAAACGACTATTATTTCAAGGATCTCCAATGAGAGGCAGTGAGGTCATCGTCAAAGCATTTGACGGATTTTGAAAAACAGTTATCGGCGAAGTCGACCTTCCCATAACTATCGGTCCTCACACTTTCCAAGTCACTTTCTAGGTCATGGACATCCGAGCAGCATACATCTTATTATTAGGAAGACCTTGGATACACGAGGCTGGGGCAGTCACTTCGACACTTCACCAGTAGCTAAAGTTCGTCAAGAACGACCAACTAGTCACAGTCAGTGGGGAGCAAGCCTTAATCGTGAGCAACTTATCATCATCATCCTATTTAGAACCCGAGGAGGTTGTTGGAACCCAGTTCCAAGCACTTTCGGTGAGCAATGAGAATCGACCAGAGAAAGGAACATCGATTTCCTCATACAAAGATGCTCTTGAAGTGATCAAGAGAAACAACACAAAAGGATGGAGACAACTTGTCATTCCTACTGATAACAAGACAAAGAAAGGTCTTGGTTTTTCCTCAACCTCTACCCAGACTGCTACTAACGATGAAAGTTTTCATCCCATTCAGGACTTCTTCCACAGTGGAGGTTTCCTTCACCTAGTGTCTCAAGAGGTACACACCATCAATGAGGGTGACTCCTACGATACAAATGAAGAATGGAAATCCTATCTCAACGAGGATGGCTATCTGTCTCAGGAAGAAATGCCTACGCCATTTTTCTATCCCATGCAAAGTCCGAGATATATACCCAAATCAGACGTCAAGATGATATACAGAAATTGTGATCTGGAAGGATGCCGTGCTCCACCAAACTCATTAGAGGAGGACACTCTGATGAAAGACAACTTTGACTATGACTATTATGACCCAATGGATGACTTGCCTATCTGGCAGCCGTACCCAGGAGACTTGGGGCAAAATAGTCAGCCCAAGGATGCATATCAGCTGAGCATCATTGAAAAATAATACTTGCGTCCCCACCACGTCATGGGATCATTACTCAGGGCATCCTGAAAATATCCAGCACAACGATGAATCTGCAAAGATTGCAGGACTAGAGTTCATCAACAATGCTTTTCCTGAGGTCAACGTCATTGAGAAGGATGACTCCTCAAGTTCCACCGAAGTATGGGACACCGTAGGACAACCGAGTGGCAAGTACGACTTCTTGGTCAAGTACACCGCTCCTGAAAGCTCTCGTATCAGGCTCGAAGACATCCAGCCAACTGGATGGGGAGATCTGCCTGAGAATGAAAATACTGTGCAAAATACAACAGAAGAGTTCGTCTACAACAACTCCGCCTGGGAGGAAGACTCCAACAATCCTGCTCCGCCAGAAATCAGCGTCATTTCTGAGGACAAACCAAGAAAGAAGGTACCAGACTTTGTGATTCACCGAGGAGTTCGTCGCCAATGGGTTGCTGTCGATGTCCCGAAAGTCGTCCATAAGTCTAAGTAATTGTCGTCTTTGTTTTAACCTTTCACCCTGCCCAGGTGAAACATATGTTTTGATAGGGCTCACTTTCTGTAAATTTTCTCTTCGCTTTGCCCAAAGCGATGGAGTTTTGTTTTATAGGGCTGTAGTTTCAAGAATCGACAAAATCACAAATAAATAAACATCATTCTGTAATTTCCGCATTTATTGCTGTTTTCACTTTTCGCTTTTTCAGAAAATGGTAATCCTAAAAACGACTTAAAATAATAAAAACAAGCATTTTTCAGAGAATACACTGCACACACTCTTGCATTTCTCTCCATCTCTTCTAAAAATAAATCGTCATGTCATGCAGATTGCTTGTTTTAAACCCTGTTGAAACATATCCAATGCCTTCTCCCAACTTTGAATTCCCGATATTTGAGGCTGAAGAAGAAAATGACAAAGAAATTCCAGAAGAGATCTCTCGATTAATCAGACAAGAGGAAAGGTCCATTGAACCTCACAAAGATCCGTTGGAAACGATCAACTTAGGTTCACAAGAAGAGAGAAAAGAAGTCAAGATAGGGGCACTGCTCAGTCCGACTGTCAAAGAAGACTTGATAGAACTTCTAAAAGATTTTCCCGATGTATTCGCTTGGTCCTATCAGGACACGCCAGGTTGGATACCAGCATCGTGGAACATCATTTACCGTTAAAATCAGAATGTCCGCTAGTAAAATAGAGGTTGAGAAGAACTCACCCGGACACGGCCATCAAAATCAAAGAGGAAGTGCAGAAATAGATTGACGCGGGTTTCCTCGCCACCTCAGAATATCCTCAGTGGTTAGCCAACATAGTACCAGTTCTGAAAAAGGACTAAAAGGTCAAAATGTGTGTGGACTATAGGGATCTGAACAAGGCCAGTCCAAAGGATGACTTTCCCCTACCGGACATAGACATGCTGGTAGGCAGTACAACAAAGTTCAAAGTATTCTCCTTCATGGATGGATTCTCGGGCTATAATCAAATCAAAATGGTGCCGGAAGACATGGAGAAAACTTCGTTCATCACCCCTTGGGGCATCTTTTGTTACAAGGTAATGCCGTTCAGTTTGAAGAACGCAGAGGCAACCTATCAGAGGGCCATGACTTCTCTGTTTCATGACATGATACACAAAGAAATCGAAGTGTATGTCGATGACATGATTGCCAAATCTAAAACAGAAGAGGAGCATGTGACCCACTTGTCCAAACTATTCGAGCGTCTGAGAAAGTACAAACTCCGCTTGAATACCAACAAATGCACGTTCGGTGTCCGCTCAGGAAAACTGCTAGGGTTCATCGTCAGCCAAAAAGGAATTGAGGTTGATCCTGACAAGGTCAGGGCCATTCAAGAAAGCCTTCTCAGGCGGCGCCTTGAGACTCGAAACCATGGACTGAGAAGAGTTTGCCTACCCCACGAATGTTGACGTAGTTAAGAAATACTTCGCCTAAATTAAAAAAAAGAAAAACGTCTCGGTGGATTGAAAACTTGAAAGGGCGGTCCAGGCAAAAATTAGAGACATAAGCAAAAATCATCCCGATGGATTGGAAATCTCAAAGTACAATCCAGGAAAAAATTAGGGATTCATGGTAAGTAACTACGTCTGACAAGGTTAAATCCTCAGCAGTAATGCCATCCATCAGGAAAACTTTCGGTCAAGGTCATCTTCAACAGAAGCTTAGGATGTCCAGAGTTCAAAGTTGGTAGATGGATAACGGTCGTTATGTTTCAATGTAGCCCCTTTTCCCGTAAATTACCATTTTCTAACTTTGTAAATACTCTATGGTATCACGCGTTTGGCTGATTTCTATCCTATCAATATAATTTGAGCCCTAGTGCTTTTGTTTGCAATTCTCATTTATTTTAGCTTTACAGAATGACATTTTTAACATGATCAATGATTCTTGAAATAAAACAAAAATGAATTTACTTGTCAAATTTTTTCTGCTTTTAAAATAAAGATGGCAATTCTTTTGACTATTGAACATCGAAAGAACATCGATCGCTTCTCCGAAGGTGATTGAACCTCAAAGTGCAGAATCAAAGTACTTCTTCTAAACCAGTACACCTGAATGAAGGATCAACTGTGTCAGAGACCATGTTTCATCTGATATCCCCGACAGAGTTTTTACCTCTTAAAGACCGATTGACGATACTTTTCATCCCCACCATGATCGAGTATCCAGTCATGTTCATCCACTAGTCTGTATGTCGCATCAGTTTTGTCAGCATATACATACATACATCATGCATTATTGGTTCACATTCATATTTATATTGCATCACTATCACTCTAGTTGGTCTTGTTCCAAGTGATAAAAGTCCTCTCAATCGATTTGTCCGTCTTTTCCTCGTTGGGAAATGCCGCGTCTGAACAATCTCTCCCCAGTTCATTTCTAGATTGGAGCCGGTCCTCGACCACTTTGATAACTTGAACCTCTGAAAGGCAAGAAGACATTCGACAAACGTCACTCTTCACCATTGAAGATGATATTTTCGCTTTCCCGGATTAAGGAAAATCCCCAGAGAAAGCCCCTCAACCGAAGACTCTCAGCAACACATTGGTATTTCTCTCCAGAAAGTCAATATTAATGAAGTCATCAGCACCTAAAAATGGGCTTACATCACATGGCATTTCTCCGAGAAGATCTCGAAGAAAAGTATGATGTAATATCCCCAAGCAGGAAACAGTCTCTCAAGAGACTCATTTTCCCCAGTAGAGTCAAAAAATGGCGTCTCCAACAAGAGAAGTTTGAACACCTCTACAACTTAGACGAATGGGCTCCCCAGCAAGTCTGACATCAAAACTTTTTCCCATTAAATGGCATCTCCCCAGGAAAATTCGGCGAGAAGTTTGAGGAAAACCGCTACACATAGCATCCCTTGTCAAGAAAGGAATTTGACGAAAAAAAAACTGAGACCAGTTCCTTGGCTGAAGACCAGGATCGAGGGGAAGTTTATATCAAAAACTGAGACCAATTCCTTGGCTGAAGACCAGGATCGAGGGGAAGTTTATTGACAAAAGAAACTTAGACCAGTTCCGTGGCTGAAGACCAGGATCGAGGGGAAGTTTATATCAGAAACTGAGACCAGTTCCTTGGCTGAAGACCAGGATCGAGGGGAAGTTTTACCCTTTTCTGAGTATCATTGCTTAGTAAAAGAAGATGAATAAGCAAACTTCCGTTTATAACCACCATCAAAATTTCGGGTATTCCGATATTTAATCCTCTTGCACCCGAATGCCCGAATATCTTCGCCATTCACACCTTAGGGTCCAGGAAAATTAAATAGGGGCATCTGTCATACCCCAAATTTTGACCACCAAGATTTCCCATCATTGTGCAAATCATCATCACAATATGGATGTACTTTCATGCCTCATCAATCTCCTCAAAGATGATCGAGCATTCACCACAATCAAGAATTAGGGTTTTGAGCCCCCTCAGAGCACTTAGACAAAGGATCAATCAAGGAATGACATGATCTTCAACTTATCTAACTTCTCAAACACCTACAAGGGATCAAGAGGACTCCCACATCAAGAATCAAGCACAAGGTTGCAACATTCCAAGTGGACTAAGCCTCAAGATCGCCAATGTCACCAAATTAGGGTTTTGGTCAACCAAGGCCTTCAGATGAAATTTTTCCTCTAGGCATGAGCCAATGCTTCAAAGCATAAACCAAGATACTCCAAGGGACCTCATGGACCCAATCATCAAGCCAATTTAACCTCAGGGGATGCATTCCCCAAAAATCAGGAATTAGGGTTTCTTGACCTAATTCACCCCTAAGTTGACTTTTAGGGAAAAACATGATCCAAGACCTCAAGACATGATTTGAGGGCCTCAAATACATTACATTGATCCAATTGAAACAATGGATTGATCCAAGAAGCTTGATTCACAAGTTTCAATTTCATCCGGACAACAATTAGGGTTTCGAGGAAAAAGTCAACTGTATCTTTGACTTTTGACCAGGACATGCTCCCAAACCTTGGGACATGATTCAATACACCCTATATCACCTATGGAATCCATCCTTTAGGTTTGATTTAGGTCAAGGACTTGATTTCACAAAGGATCGCACAGTTTGGATTTCATCCGATAAAAAGTCAACTGTGCACAAAATCAAGTTTGACTTTTTTGGAATTTTTCACAAATATGGTTCCCCTAAGTCAAAAATAATGTTAATAAATAATATTGATCATCAGTCATTAAGAAAAATCAAGAAAAGTGAGGTTTCTTGCAAAAGGGGCAACCATGAGAAACCAAAATTTTTCTAAGTTATGGAATAAAAGTGATTTTGGTACCAACTTCTAAGGACCATAACTTGAGATCCAAGCAACCATTTTAGGTGATCCAAAGCTGGATTTGTAGGTCTTGCTACACTCTACAAAAGCTTCAACTACCTCAGACTCCAATTCTTTGTGGATTTTAAGTTATGAAGTGATCAAAATGACAAAAATATGAAAATAACACTTTTTCCAACACTTAGTAAAAATCTTCCTAAGTTACCAGCCTTGAACATCAATGTTCATGAGGTTTTTTCAGTTGGATCCAAATAGTTTCAAAACAAACTATGATCACACATGTTTTGTATCATATGTGGGCTTTCTGAAAAGCACAAGAGCCTCCCATAACTCAACCTGAGTAGGGAGATATGAATCCCTCAAGATCACCATTTCCAACTGTCCCAAGCAAGGCAGATTTTGTTGTTTTGCTCGATTTGGAAAAATTGAATAACTCCAAGCCTTGTCGTCATTTTGGACACATCTGAGGGTAAAACAAAATGGTAATGATCTGATCCCTAAGCCTCCAAAGTCCAAGAATCTACCTTAGCCATAACAAACCTAAAAGGCTAAAAAGGTGCCAAGACTCCAATTTTGTTGCAATGCATTTAATGGATACACCAAGGTGGCATGGACTAACACATTCCTAACTGAATGAGGCAAGGATCAGCACTAAGTCATAGGACCATAGGCATGTTCCTTAACCTCAAGTCAATGGCTAGAGGAGACTTTAGATTCCTTTTGCTCAACATTGGCCAAAGGCCTGCTGCAGCTGCCATTCACCATTGCTTCCAAAACAAACTTACTCTACTATAAATAGAGCTCATTTGTGCTCAGTTTGAGTACACCAAAGCACTACAACACCTGCTTTCCTCAAAATCCATATCTTTAGGCCAAAATGCCTTCTTTCACAAGGTATCTTTGAGTTTTTGAGTTAGAGAGCAATTCCATCACAGCTCATGATCCAAACACCTCTAATATGTTGTATCTAAGCTGTTCAAACACTCACTTGTGACCTGAAACACCAAAATCACAAAGTTTACTTCCAAAACCTCAAAATTGGACTTTTCTGCATTTTTCAAGCCATGCCTTGATTCAGTCACTTTCAAAACCAAACAAAATCTCAAACACACTCCAAATATCATCCTCAAACTGTCCCAAATGGTTCCCCTCATCTGGAACACCATTTGAGAGAGTTGCCATATTGGTCACTTTTGCCCCTTTTGCAAGAAAGTGCCACAACTTGTTCCTGAGGATTCCAGCTGGTTCTAACCATTCCAAAAGCTTCTAAGGGATCAATTGAGAGTGTCCAAAGCATCAAATTACTTCTGGTATAAGGAACTTGGCAGATAGCACAAAAAGCTCCAAGAGGTAAGTGCATGACAACTTGAACTCTTTGAATTATGCATTGCTTTGAAGTCCACTGATCATAAACATCTCATACATGTTATATATGTTGTGTTTGAACCAATTTGTCATGTAATTCTTGCCTGTACCCTGTGTTAGCATAGAAAATGCAAATATAGGCCTATTTCAAAACCACTATCGGGTTTTAAAATAGGAACCTCATCTAAAAAAAACCAAGACCGCCATTGGATTCCTTGTGAAATTCTAGGTCAGATGCTCCTAAAATTTGTCCCAATCCATGGAGAAATGAGAAAGTTAGAGGCTTCACGTAAATTGCCCAAAAGCTTGCCTTGCCTTGCCTTTCCCAGGCCTAGAAACAAGGCATGGCTTATGATTTAATGGGGTGGTTTTGATACACGGATGTATCACCACCCCAGTGGTAGCGCGCATGTGTGTTTGGCTTGATGGTCGTGAGTTCAAACCCCACCACCCCAGTGGTAGCGCGCATGTGTGTTTGGCTTGATGGTCGTGAGTTCAAACCCCACCCAGACCATTTTGCCATTTCCCTTATTTTTGCTATTTTTTTTTCATATTTCCATGTTTTTGTTAATTAATTGAAAAATTAATTTCTCAATTTTAATTATTTTTGATTAGTTCTTTTTTTGAAAATTCTCAAAAATGTTAAAATATTTTATTCCATGAAAAGTTCACAAAAATATTTTTTATTTCATATATTTTATACTTTTGTAAAGAATTATATTTTTATTTGTTTTTAAACATTAAAAATATTTCTTTCTTTTGGTTTTGCAAAATTCAAATGATTTTTTTTATCATCCCATGAATGAAACAAGATTTTCCAAATATAAATCCAAGGTTCCAACCTCTTTTTCATATGTTTGATTATTTTAATTGAATTTTTATTCAATTAAAATACATTAAAAAACAAAAAATTAGGGTTTTGATCACTATCACCCTAACCAATCTTTTCAAACAATTTTGGGCCTCTAATAGAGTATAAGACCCAACCCTTGTAAATACATAAAAAAATAATTTGGGCCTCAGTCATTGTATAAGTCCCACTGTGTTTTCAAAATCTCGGCGTGATCGTCGCTTTTCAAAACATTTTCATTTGGGCCTACCCATGTGTTGTAAGTCCCATTTCTTTTCTTTTTCAAACCTTTGGGCCTCTCCTTGAGTTGTAAAATCCATCTCTTTATACAGAAAACCTCTTTGGGCCTCAGTCATTGTATAAGCCCCAGTACAGTTTACAGAACAATGGTACAATTACTGTTTTTTATCTTGGTCTCTCTTTGAGTATAAGCCCCAACAATCTTTTCAAAAGCAACTTTCCTTTTTGATTTAGGTTCAGATATACAGTTGTTGTCAAAACTTTCTTTAATTTCTTGAACAACTAACAATACAGCTATGGAAGCTTGCTCGCTTGTAAGTTTCATCAGCTTTCTTTTACGTACTTGCACATATACATGATTATATTTGTTTGAACGACATGGAAGCTTGCTCACGTGTAAGTTTTTATCAGCTTTACTTTACATGCTTTTATATATATAAATGTATTGTGGGAAGCTTGCTCACCTATAAGTCCTTCTTTCATATCCTTTTAAATACTTGTCATATGTCAACTGTATATATACTAGTATATCTGCTTAGAGTTTTCCCCGAAAACTAGGTCTAGAACTAGGTAAAGCCAGTTGGTCACTCTTTAATACAGTCAAAACTAGATCCCCATAGGATTTCCAGATACAGTCTTGCCTTCTCTTGGGCTTAAACAATATGGAACAAAGAGAAAGACATTATTCCCGGTGAAACTTTTCTCAGACTGTGTCATACCCCGAATTTTGACCACTAAGATTTCCCATCATTGTGCAAATCATCATCACAATATGGATGAACCATCATGCCTCATCAATCTCCTCAAGGAACTGTTGAGCATTCACCACAATCAAAATTAGGGTTTCAAGCCCTCTCAGAGCCTTAGACAAAGGATCGATTAAGTAATGACATGATCTTTAACTTGTCTAACCTCTCAAACATCCACAATGGATCAAAAGGACTCCCACTTTAAGGATTAAGCACAAGGCTGCTCCCTTCTAGGTGGGTCAAGTCTCAAGATCGTCAGTGTTACCAAATTAGGGTTTTGGTCGATCAGGGCCTCCATATGGAAATTTTTCATCTGGGCACAAGCCAATGATCCAAAACATAATGTAATATACTTCATGGAACCTCATGGACCCAAGCATCAAGTCAATTTTGCCTCAGGGGATGCATTCATCAAAAATCAGGAATTAGGGTTTCTTGACCTAATTCACCCTTAAGTTGACTTTTGGGACAAATCATGAGCCAAGACCTCAAGACATGATTTGAGGGTCTCTAATGAACTATATTGATCCATTTGCAACAATGGATTAATCCAAGAAGCTTGAGCAATAAGTCTCAATTTCATCTGCACCACAATTAGGGTTTCGCGAGAAAAGTCAACTGTAACTTTGACTTTTGACCAGGACATGCTCCCAAACCCTAAGACGTGATTCAATATACCCTATGACACCCATGGAACATGTCCATCAAGTTTGATTTAGGTCAAGGACATGATTTCCTGAAGAATTGCACAATTTGGAATTCATCTGATAAAAAGTCAACTGTGCACAAAAGTCAACTTTGACTTTTTGAGATTTTTCACCAAAATGGATTTTTAACCCTAAAATGATGTTAATGTATGATTTGAATCATCATTCATCAAGAAAAATCAAAGAAAGTGGGATAACTTGTAAAAGGGGTAACCATAAAAACTTAGAAAAATTTCTAAGTTATGGAAAAAGTGACACTAATGTGCCAACTTTGGAGGACCATAACTCCTAAACCACAAGGCCATTGCTCCCCATTCAAAGCTTGATTTGTAGATCTCATTGCCCTCTACAAAAGCTTCATACTGACCTATGTCCAAATTCCTCATGGATTTTGAGTTATGGAGTGATCAAAATCAAGAAAAGTCACTTTGTTCCAACACTTAGTGAAAATTTCACTAAGTCAGATTTTACCTTACTTTTTGCCAAATGTAGAGAGATCAAAACCAAACATGTTCAAACAGTTGTTGTATCATGTAAGGGCTTTCCAAAATGACCAAGAACATTACCAAATTCAATTTGAGTCATGAGATATGACATTGGTAAGTTGCCTTGCTGAAATCTGCCAAGGCAAGGCAGATTTTTACACTTTTGGTCGATTTGCCAAAATCAGCCAAATCCAAATGCTCCTATCCACTTGGACACCTTTGAGGATTGAATTTAAACTGAGCTAAGCCTCCAAAGTCTTTGGAACAAGAAATAGCATGTTGAACCTAGAATTTCCAAAATAGGGACAAGACTCCAATTTTGGATTGGAGCATTCAATGGAAGCATCAAGGTGGCATGGACTGAGCCATTCTCAACTGAATTCAGTCAAGACTTATCCAAGACCAAGGGAACCAGTAGCCTGTGCCCTAACCTCTAGTCAATGGCTAGAGGAGACTTGGATTTTCATTTGCCAACATTGGCCAAACCTACTCAGCAGTTGCCATTCACTATTCCTTGCAAAACAAACTTGCTCTACTATAAATAGAGCTCAATTGTGATCAGTTTGAGTACACCAAAGCCATCAAACAGATGCTTTCCTAAAAATCTCTTCTTTCACTCCAATTTTGCCTTCTAAGGCAAGTCACTATCGGGTTTTGAGCTTGAGAGCTTTTCCAATGAAACCAATCAAACACACACCTCATATACATCATATAGAAGTGATCCAAACACTCACATAACATCTGGAATACATATTTCACAAAATCACCAGTCAATTGCTCAAGTTCTTGACAGATTTGCAGTTGGGGTACCATCTCAAGTTCCAGATCATTTCAATCCATTCCAAGCATTCATACACACTCCATGGCACCTAGGGAAGCTATCCGGATCATTGGAACCTAGCTGTAACACCTCCAACACAAATCACGATCACCAGCTGCAAGTGGTAAGCATGAGCTCTTCTAACTCTATGATCCATGCATTTTTTCCTGCACAATAATTTGGCCATATGTTCATAATCATGCATGGAATGTTTCCCCTCAATTAATTGTATTGTTTGAATCGTGTATCAAAAATCCTGGCCTTCATGCAGAAATTAGGGTTCTTGAGGATTTTTCTTGATTTCTTGTTTTATGCTTAATTTAAATGAAATTAATTGTCATAGACATGATCGTGAGGTTGAAATGAGTTGATTGGTATGTGGATTGCATGATATAATCAAGTATTCAGTGAGATTGGAGAGAAAATGCAAATCAGCCAAACCCAGAACACGCGCGTGTTCTTCAGCTGTTCTTGGCGCCATTTTTTGAAAATTCAAATATTTGAATTTTGTGATTTTATTTAATTGATTAAAAAATTAATTTCTCTCTGAGTTTTAATGATTTTGAGTTGATTCTTTTTTTAATAATTCACAAAAATGTTAAAATATTTTATTTTCCCAAAAAATCCCAAAAATATTATTTATTTTGTATAATTGATATTTTTGCAAAGAATTAATGTTTTATTTGTTTTTAACATTTAAAATATTTTTTCCACCTTGATTTTTGCAACTTTTAATGCCTTCTAATTATTTTGTAGGTCAATACTTAATTTTTGAAGCATTAATCCAAGATCACAATTTGTTTTCCATATGTTAAACAATTTTGATCATTTTAATTGAATTTTTATTCAATTAAAACACATTTTGAAAACAAATTAGGGTTTTGGATTAATTTAACCCTCATAAATCATTTTCAAAACTTTTTGGGCCTCTCCTTGAGCTATAAGACCCATTCAAAACTTTTGGGCCTCTAATAGAGTGTAAGACCCAATCCTTTTTTTGACCAAATCATTTATGGGCCTCAGTGTATTGTATAAGTCCTGATGCCGTAAAAAACAAACGGCGCGATCGTCGCCTTTTGAAAAATAACCTTTTGGGCCTCTCCTTGAGCTATAAGACCCATTCAAAACTTTTGGGCCTCTAATAGAGTGTAAGACCCAATCCTTTTTTGGCCAAATCATTTTTGGGCCTCAGTGTATTGTATAAGTCCCGATACCGTCAAAAACAAACGGCGCGATCGTCGCCTTTTGAAAAATAACCTTTTGGGCCTCTCCTTGAGCTATAAGACCCATTCAAAACTTTTGGGCCTCTAATAGAGTGTAAGACCCAATCCCCTTTTAACCAAAACAAATTTGGGCCTCACATATTATATAAGTCCCTTTGCGTTAAAAGAAAATCTCGGCGCGATCGCCATTTTAAACGAAAAGTCAACTGGGCCAACCCTCGAGTAGTAAGACCCATTTCCTTTCTTAAAACTCTTTGGGCCTCTTGAGAGAGTGTAAGACCCATCCCTTTGTACAGAAAATATTTTTTTGGGCCACAATCACTTGTATAAGTCTCTCTATACAAATTCAAACAGTGCGATCACTGATAAAACCCTGGGCCTCTCCTTGAGCTGTAAGCCCCAAATCTTTCTTTTTCAAAGCACTTTCTCCTTTGATTTTGAAATATACTGTTGTTTTCAATCTTTCTTTGTTGAACAAATAACCAAACAGCATGGAAGCTCTACAACCGAGTAAGTGTTTACACGCTTTCATTTACCGCTTTCATATACATATAACTGTATTGTGGGGCTGTTTCGCTGTAAGTCTTCTTTCATAAACTCATATCAACTGTGTAATAATAGTATAGATATTTAGAGTTTCCCCGGCAACTACATCTAGCATTAAGCCCGTTGATCGCTCTTAGAAATAGTCAATACTAGATCCCCACAGGATTACCATACACAGTCTTCCCTCTTCTTGGGGTTAAACAATATGGAGACATGAAAGGCAACATTCTCGGTGAACTCTTTCATAGACTGTCACTCGTAGAAGTTGTCAATGAAACTCTATTCCCCAGAGATGATCTTTTCTCCGTGAATGGCATCTCTTGAGTTTCTTCCAAATTCTCGAACTTTCCTGGCTTGATCTATTCTCGGTGAATGGCATGTCTTGAACTTCTCGGGGTTTGGGGACCCACGGGCTTCTTAAAAGCAATTGTCAAGAAACTCTACTCCCCAGAGATGATCTTTTCTCCGTGAATGGCATCTCTTGAGTTTCTTCCAAATTCTCGAACTTTCCTGGCTTGATCTATTCTCGGTGAATGGCATGTCTTTAACTTCTCGGGGTTTGGGGACCCATCGGCTTCTTAAAAGCATCGGCCTTCTCTTGGGCATCGTACAAGGACCCACAGGCTTCCTAAAAGCAACCCCGCCTCCTCTTGGGCTTAGTACAAGGACCTCTCAGCTTCTTAGAAGTATTCACAGCCTCCTCATAGGCTTCGTATAATGATCTCTTCCTCTGGGAATGATAGCCTCCTCTTGGGCATCGTACAAGGACCCTTCAGCTTCTTAAAAGCTTCCAGCCTCCTTTTGGGCTTCGTACAAATTATCCCGACGACCTCCTAGAGGTATAGGAACATAACTTAATCATCTGCATAGAATAATCCCTTCAAAGAGTCTACTACTGTTTCTCAAAGCATAGTACAAAAGATAAAACTCTAGACTTGGACAGTCTAATCTCCTTGAGTCTCAAAGACATTCTCAAGTGACCCCTTCGTTAAATAGGAAGAAAACCCATAGACTCGGACAGTCTTAATACCCTTCGGATTTCCCACTACCTTAAAGAACAAGAATAACCCGGATCCTCGAATCAAATCCTTGAGTACAGTGTTGCTCATATAAGAACTGATTTTCTCTTTAAAATCAGTATACTGGATCTGTCACTTAACTGAAACATCACCATAGCCTCCTCTTGGGCTTTGTACAATGATTCTCCCCAGCGGAGTCAAACAAACATTTAGCCTCTCTCTCAGACTTTGTACGAGACACATAAGATACTCCCTCGTTGAGTCAATCACCCCTTTCGCCTCCATCTCGGGCTTTATACGAGATACAAAAAGGTTCTTATTGAGCCAAACAAACAACAGCCTCCATCTCGGGCTTCGTACGAGATACAAAAAACTCTCTTGTTGAGTCAAATAGTCTTCATCTCGGGCTTTATACGAGATACCAAACGACTCCATCATCAAGTCAAAACCTTTTAGCCTCTCTCTCGGGCTTTGTACGAGACACATATTAGCCTCCTCTTAGGCTTTATATAAGAAAACCACTGGTTGATCCAATCAACATCAAAGCTGTGCCTAGTTCACAGTACACAAACATCAACAACTCCTTCTCCTTCCATCTAATAGCTGTAAGCGGCAAGCCTCTGGATTATTTACATCCACGCCACTGTCCCTCTTTTAGCATGAGAAATTCCGAAGGAAAGATGGTATTGCTCTACACTGAGTTAAAGTCTTCTCCTTTAGGTTGGAACTCCCCTATAAAGGAAATTATGGCATTACCGGATTTACATATCCCGGTTAAAGTAATTCTCCTTTATAAACAGTTGTGACAAACAGACCCTCTTTAGAGATGACAAATTCTCTCTAAAGACAACACCTTCAACTTCACATCTTGGGCTTTGAACAAGATACAAACCACCTTCAGCTTCACATCTTGGGCTTTGAATAAGATACAAACCACCTTCAGCTTCACATCTTGGGTTTTGAACAAGATATAGATCACCTTTCGCTTCATGTCTTGGGCTTCAAACAAGACACCAAAACACCCATTTCCTCCCATAGAATAGGAGGAACTACGAACGCTCTGATTTCCTTGTTTCGGTAAACGGGAATACGTAGGCATAAGATTGAAAGAAAAATCTTAGCGAGCACACTAAACAAAAACCCAAAATCCCATACTCTCACATATTTATCAAGAAGCATCCGTCCTAACATCTAAACCTCCCACCACTTTTAAAAAATAAACCCGATAGAGACCCCAAATCTTTGTAGCATCTGTAACCTAACAGGCCACTGTTTAACCTCAGTTTGCAAGCAGGGTTAATTTGAGACATCTATTTCCCTTCCTTCATCAGCTTTAATAGGATAAAAAATGAAACGAGCTGTAGACACCAAAGAGCGATAACGCTTCGCAACCGCGTCCAAAATCCCTCGCTACAGAAAAATGGCGACTCTGTTGGGGATCTGTCATTAGGATCTATCTCACCTTTATAGCAAGATCTTGTTCTCTTCTCATCTATCAGGTGGAAACTTTAAAAGCGGCGCCCACCGTAGGGGATCTTCTAACCTTTTTTTTCTTGTATGAAACCACAGATTGGGGCTTCCGCCAGGGAACCCATTTTCTGTCAGGAACTTAGGATTCATAACTTTAAAGGTCTAGCATGTTTAGGACAAATATATATACTGCTTTTCCTAATTGCTATACGTGTTTATTTTTCTGCTAATGGGAATGCGTGTGATGCCGCATGTGGAAAGATTGAGTATACACTTAAGATAAGTGATGGCGACGAGGTCGACCATCAACCTCAGTGGAGGCTGACCAATGCAACCCATTCCCTCTCATAGGCAATGGGCCGATTGTGATGTCTGAGAAGCTGAGGAGCCAACCCTTTTGTAGTGCCGAAACTATCGGAAATAGTTGTCACGCGATACTACCCTCATTTGAGGCTGGTGATCTATTCTCGGTGAATGGCACTTACTCTAATATTGCTATACAACTCGCTGGCGATCCGCTTGTTATTTTGCTTTCCTGGGAGGAGCTGATGATAATGAGTATAGGTACAAAAATCACCCTAGTATAAACCTTTGGGGATGGGTAGAGCCTTAACTTCATGACAACGACCCTTTGACCCCATGTTTTTTCTATGTTTTTGTGTGCTGCATTCATGCATTCATTTAAAAAACATTAAAACAAGAAAAAATTTTCTCTTCTAGTCTTTCTGTTTTTCAAAATAAACTAAGACTGTGATTGCAAATATCAGAGAAAAGGATTGCGCTCATGGATTTCGGTAGAAGGAGAACCCATACGTACACCTTCAGGATTCCAAAACTAGAGGATTTAAGAGGTTTGGCGAGGATGATCACAAACCAAGAGGCTTTCAGAGCCAAATACGGAGGTTTGCTACCACTGTTAAGGGCCCATATGATTGAGGGAATCATGGACGCTCTCGTTTAATTCTACGATCCAGTTTATCACTGCTTTACATTCCCGGATTACCAGCTCACACCGACGCTGGAGGAATATTCTCATCTGATTGATCTACACATTACAGATCAAGCTCCATTTTCTGGACTGGAAGAAATTCCAAAGAATCAGACCATTGCAAGAGCAATTTATTTGGACGAGTCTGAGGTCAGGACTCACATAACCACTAAGGGTGGCATCCAAGGTTTGCCAGCCCAGTTCTTGACAAAGAAAGCCCTGTATTTTGCCAGTATAGGAAACGTGACTGCTTATGAAAGCATCTTTTTCTTGCTCACCTACGGGTTATTTTTGTTTCTCAACATCAATAACTTCGTCGATATCAACGCCATTAAGGTTTTTCTCATTGGAAACCCTGTACCGACTTTGCTCGCAGATGCGTATCATTATGTACACTTGGGAAATTTTTACAGCAGAGGGGAGATCACATGCTGTGTACCTTTGCTTTACAAATGGTTTATCTCCCACTTGCCCAAGTCTGCTGCTTTTTGGGATTGCAAGAGTGCCTTACGTTGGTCGCAGAAGATCATGTCCCTCACCAACTCTGATATAGATTGGTGTAATAGGATATATGATGGAATCAGAATTATTGATCGTTGTGGAAACTTCCACAACGTACCCCTTATAGGAACTAAGGGAGGAATCAATTACCATCCAGTTCTCGTTCGTCGTCAATTTGGATACCCGATGAGACACGTCCCACGGGGTGTTCATCTGGAAGGTCTTTTCTTCAAGGAAGGAGAAAATGACAGAGCAATAAAGATGGAAATAGTGCACGCTTGGAAGCATGTTCATAAGAAAGGACGAGAGTCTCTGGGAAAACCAGACTGTGTCTCGGTGGAGCCTTATCTCCATTGGGTACAAACTAGAGCTCTCAAGCTAAAAATGCCTTATCCTCGTTACAGAATTCTTCCGCCAAGGGAATCTGTCATGTACTTCATGACAGAAACTGAAAAGCTTCAAGTTACTCTCAACAAAGTTCAAAATGAGAGAAGGTCTTGGAAGAACAAGTACCGCACCCTCAACATAGAGTGCATCAAAATACAGCAACTACTGAAAGAGAAAGATGCTCTGATTGAAATTTTAGAGCAACATGCTGTAGAGAATCAAGATGACCAAAGGAATTTGCTCGCTCATTTCACTTGGCAAAGGAATGATAACCCGACAACGACCCAAGAGCCCCGGTCAAAGAAGAGGAAAGTACCAGAGTCAGCACCCGATTTCTCTTCAGAGAGGACTCGGGACCCATTAGCTTAGGTTTCTGTTTCTGCACCTTGTAATCTACTGTATTTCCATTTATGTAATCCTTTGAATTCAATAAAAAAGGGTTTCCCCACTGTTTGATATTTGCAATCTAATTGTCGAAGTTTATTTTGATTAAACCAAAAAACAATTAATATAATCATTGCATTCATCATTCTCACATCGCGTATTCTTCTTACCTACGAATCTCACGTTTGTGTCTCGATTCTAGAGTCAAACTGTCTCATTCGTATAATACTCGGGCCAATCGTCAGAAAAAGATGGATGATATTGAGGAAGAAAACATAAAGTTGAAAGGAGAGATCGACGCTCTGAGAGAGGATATGAGAAAGCTTCGTAACGACATGCAAGCCATGGCAGAAGCTCAGCTACAAAGAACTGTGATCTCAGAGATCACCTCAACGCCCATCGTGGAAAAGTCCGATCCTAGGTATCAAATGCCGAAAGATCGTCCTTGGGGCATGCCTATTAACTATATCCCGGAAGGATATGTTCCGCCAATCACTGAAGATCAGGGAATCTCAACAGAAGCCGCTGGGCCTGAAGGTTACGAACTTCGAGAAAGCGAAGATGCCAGGGGCATACTGAAGACTCCTGAAGGTTACAAACTTCGGGAAACACCAAGATTCGCTGCCATAGTCACGGTACCACCCCCTGTGGTGCACACTGTCCCGGAAGGACAGATTCCACCGATACCTTCTGGTAAAAAGGAAACCATGTTCGATAGAATGGATGAATTCCAGGAGCAGTTCCTGGAAATGCAGAAGGAGCTGCAATCCATTCGCGGTCAGGATTTATTTGGAAAGGACGCCGTAGACCTCTGCTTGCTCCCCAATGTGAAAGTTCTGCACAAATTTCAAGTGCCCGACTTTGAAAAATACAAGGGTAACTCTTGCCCTCAGAGCCATCTGGTGATGTACGCTCGACGAATGTCAGCTCAGACGGAGAATCAGGACCTACTGATTCACTACTTCCAAGATAGTTTAACTGGTGCCGAAATAAAATGGTACATGGGTTTAAACCGTACTACGATTAGCACATTCAGAGATCTTGGCACTGCCTTCGTCCAACAATACAAATACAATTTGGACATGGCACTCGACAGAGATCAACTCAGATCGATGTCGCAAAAGGACAAGGAAACCTTTAAGGAGTATGCTCAAAGGTGGCGTGAAATTGCCGCTCAAATTTGTCCACCTCTTGAGGAAAAAGAGATGACAAAGATCTTCTTAAAAACCTTAAGCTCATTTTACTACGACCGAATGGTTGCCAGTGCACCCAGTGATTTCACCGAGATGGTGGGCATGGGCGTACGTCTTGAGGAAGCCGTCCGGGAAGGACGTTTGGTAAAAGACACTGGATCGACGAGCGGTACTAAAAAATACGGTAGTGCTCTCCCTAAGAAAAAAGAGCAAGATATTGGGAATATCTCTCTCGGAAAGCAAAGGCGGAGTTATCAGCCAGTAGTAGCTGTAACTCCTGCTATCAGCCCTGCGCCTATTCCTACGTATCAACCTCAGGTTGCGCAAAGCCAATCTAATCAGCAAAGGACACAACAGCCTCTTCAGCAGGCTCGTCCTCCATATAACAACAACCGTACAACACGACCATCAGGGTCTGATCCTATACCCGTAACGTACGCAGAACTATTTCTGTTACTACTAGCTAAGGGGCACATCCAGACTAAGTCTCCTCTTACAGTACCGGAAAATCCTCCTTTCTGGTTTAAGGTGGATCAAACTTGCCCTTATCATCAAGGAGGTCCAGGGCATAACATAGAGAATTGTCTCAATTTCAAATCCGACGTGCAAAAGCTTGTTAGGAGCGGGCTCTTATCTTTCAAAGATACGAACCCTAATGTTCTTACGAACCCGCTGCCTCAACACGAGAAGGCTGCAGTCAATTTAATAGAAGGAGAGACTAGCAATGTCTATCAAATCCATGATGTACTCTTGTTAAAGACCAATCTGGTCAAGATGCATTGTAGACAGAGTGGATATGGCCATGTGCCACCTCATAATTATCATCAATGTGATGTCTGCTCTAAAAATAATCAGGGATGTTCTGTGGTGCAAACAACTCTACAGGAACAAATGGATCTCGGATGGATCCAGGAGCACCGAGTTCGTGGAGTTAACATGGTCTACACGAATTCTAACATCACTCAGAACCACGATATTCGTGCAATGAATGTCAACTTGGTGGCAATGCACTCAAGGCAAAGCCAGTATCATAATCTGCCGCGGCATGATTACAGTTCTTGTCTGACTTGCTCAGTAAACAAACAGGGTTGCTCTTTTGTACAAGAAGCCCTCCAGCGTCAGATGGATCTTGGATGGATCCAAGACTACCATGATAGGAATTCCTATCAAATCAACATGGTTCAGATCTTTGATATTCGCGTGATGAACACCAACTTAGTAGAGTTACATGTTGAGCAGGTCCGACTCGGATTCCTAATATCACATGACTATCAAAGCTGTAAAGCGGGTTGCGAAAACGATCGAGGTTGTACCCTTGTCCAGGAGGCACTTCAGCACTTGTTAAATCACTGGTGGATGCCAATCTATATGGACGAAGATACTCAGCAAATTAGTATCAGTAACAGGAATCCTACTCGGCGTCAGAGTCAGGATGTCCGATCAATGGAAGCTAACCTCGTGAGGTTACATTGTATTCAAAGTGGGCGTGGCCAGGTGCCACCACACAATTATGACCGTTGTAGCGTCTGTTCAGAAAGTAACCAAGGGTGTTACCTTGTGAGAGAAGCTCTTCAGGGTCAGGTGGATCGTGGAGAAATTCGTCTATATCCGGATTTTGGACCCATCAACTGGACGCCGAACTACCTTACCGATCAAGTTGAGGATGTTGTCACGATCTCTGGTCATCACAGGACCAGGGATGTTTTTGCCATTATTCCTCTACTTGACGAATATAAAGTTCCCAACCGGGAACGGATCAAGGTTACTTATGACGGTCAGAAAAATCAGAAGGTTCCCATAGTCATCTATCTACCGGGACCATTACCGTATGAATCAGCTAAGGCGATCCCTTACAAATACGGTGCAACAACAATTGAAAATGGAAAGGAAATTCCATTACCCTCCGTCGTGAATATTGCAGACGTCAGTCGTGTAACACGGAGTGGTAGAATCTTCAACCGAGGGGTTGGGGAAGCTAACAAAGAAAAGGAACTTCAGGCGGAAATTTCTGATCCACCAGTCGGTCAATCTAGTAATCCCGACTTTTCAAAAGACAAAGATGAGATGCTAAAGCTCATCCAAAGGAGTGAATATAACATTGTTGATCAACTGTTACAGACTCCTTCAAAGATCTCAGTATTATCACTGTTACTCAGTTCAGAAGCACACAGAGAGGCTCTACAGAAAGTCTTGGAGCAAGCCTTTGTGGAACAGGATGTAACGATCAAACAATTCGATAGCATTGTCTCTAACATCACTTCCTGCAATAATTTGGGATTTAGTGATGAAGAATTACCTGAAGAGGGTCGCCTTCATAACATGGCGCTCAACATTACAGTTAACTGCCAGGGCGATGCTTTAGCCAATGTACTGGTAGACACAGGGTCAGCCCTGAATGTTATGCCGAAGTCCACATTGATGCAATTATCATTCAAGGGCCCTCCAATGAGAGTCAGTGAGGTCGTCGTCAAAGCATTCGACGGATCCAGAAAAATAGTTATCGGCGAAGTTGATCTTCCCATAACTATTGGTCCTCACACTTTTCTAATCACTTTCCAGGTCATGGACATCCGGGGGACGTACAGTTGTTTATTAGGAAGACCTTGGATACATCAGGCTGGAGCGGTTACTTCAACCCTCCACCAAAAGCTAAAGTTCGTCAAGAATGATCAACTTGTCACGGTTTTTGGGGAACAAGCCTTGCTTGTGAGTAACCTATCATCATCTACTTGTGTGGAACCTGAGGAGGTTATTGGAACTCAGTTCCAAACACTATCGATGAGCAAGGACAATCAGTTCAAAGAAGGAACTTCAATTTCTTTATACAACGATGCTATCAAAGCGGTCGAGAGTACCGATACGACAGGATGGGGACGGCTTGTCATTCCTATTGACAATAAAACAAAGAAGGGTATTGGTTTTTCTGCAACCTGTACCCAAACAGCCGCCAACGATGAAAGTCTTCATCCCCTTCAAAACTTCTTCCACAGTGGAGGTTTTCTTCACCCAGTGTCTCAGACAGTTCATGCTATCAATGAGGAAGATCCCTCTGACACAGATGAAGAATGGAAGTCCTACCTTAACAAGGACGGCTATATGTCTCAGGAAGAGGTGCCTATGCCATTTTGCTTTCCTACAGAAAGTCCGAGATTTATACCAAGATCAGATGTCGAAATGATCTACGGAGATTGTGATCCGGAAGGATGCCGTGCTCCGCCAAATTCATTAGAGGAAGACACTCCGATGAAAGACAACTTTGACTCTACCTACTATGGCCCGATGGATGGTCTGCCAATGTGGCAGCCTTACCCAGGAATCTTGGGGCAAGAAAGTCAGCCGAGTAATGAAACTCAGCTGAGCGTCATTGAACAGAATACCTGTGTCCCCGCCATGTCATGGGATCAACACTCAGGTCATTCGGAAACTACTCAACATGAAGATGAATTCGCAATGTTTGCAGGACTAGAATTCATCAACTATGCTTTTCCTGAGGTCAACGTCATCGAGAGGGATGACTTCTCCAGTTCCAAAGAAGTTTGGGACACTATGGGACAACCAAGTGGAAAATACGACTATATGGTCAAGTACACTGCTCCCGAAAGCTCTCGTATCAGGCTCGAAAACATCCAGCCAACTGGATGGGGAGATACAGCTGAGAGCACAAATGCTATGCAAAATGCAACAGAGGAATCCTCCTACGAAAATCCTGCTTGGGAGACAGATTCCAACGATCCTGCTCCACCAGAAATCAGCTCATTTCTGAAGACAAATCAAGGAAGGTGCCTGACTTTGTGATTCACCGAGCAGTTCGCCGCCAATGGGTTGCTGTCGAGGTTCCGAAGGTCATTCATCAGTCAAAGTAATTGCCATCTTTAACCTTTCACCCTGCCCAGGTGAAACAGATGTTTTGATAGGGCTCGCTTTCTGTAAATTTCCCTCTTCGCTTTGCCCAAAGCGACAGAGTTTTGTTTTATAGGGCTGTAGTTTCAAGATTCGACTTGTTCATTAATAAAATAACGTCGTTCTGTAATTTCCGCATTAATTGTTGTTTTCTCTTTTTACTTTTTCAGAAAATGGTAATCCTAAAAAAAAACATTCAATAATAAAAACAAGCAGTAAAATAAAAACACTGCACACACTTGCATTTTCTCTATCTCTTCTAAACACGAATCATCACGTCATGTAGATTGCTTGTTTTATACCCCGTTGAAACATACGATCCGATGCCTTCTTCCAACTTTGAGTTCCCGGTATTCGAGGCTGAAGAAGAAAATGACAACGAAATTCCAGAAGAGATCTCCCGACTACTCAGACAAGAGGAAAGGTCCATTGAACCTCACAAAGAGCCGTTGGAAACGGTAAACTTGGGTTCAGAAAAAGAGAGAAAAGAAATCAGGATCGGAGCACTGCTCAGTACAACTGTCAAAGAAAGTTTGATAAAGCTTCTCAAAGAATTCCCCGATGTATTCGCTTGGTCCTATCAGGATATGCCAGGGTTGGATACCAGCATCGTGGAACATCACTTACCGTTGAGTTCGGAATGTCTGCCAGTAAAGCAAAGGTTGAGACGCACTCACCCGGACATGGCCATCAAAATCAAAGAGGAGGTACAGAAACAGATCGACGCGGGTTTCCTCGCTACATCTGAATATCCTCAATGGTTAGCCAACATCGTACCCGTTCCCAAAAAGGACGGAAGGGTTAGAATGTGTGTTGATTACAGAGATCTAAACAAGGCAAGTCCAAAGGACGACTTTCCTTTACCACACATTGACATGCTGGTTGACAGCACAACAAAGTTCAAAGTATTCTCCTTCATGGATGGATTCTCGGGCTATAACCAGATCAAAATGGCGCCGAAAGACATGGAGAAAACTTCGTTCATTACCCCATGGGGTACCTTTTGTTACAAGGTAATGCCGTTCGGTTTGAAGAATGTCGGGGCAACCTATCAAAGGGCCATGACTACTCTGTTTCATGACATGATGCACAAAGAAATCGAGGTATATGTCGATGATTTGATTGCAAAATCAAGAACAGAGGATGAGCACGTTGAACATCTGTCAAAATTGTTCGAACGTCTAAGAAAATTCAAGCTCCGCTTGAATCCCAACAAGTGCACCTTCGGTGTCCGTTCGGGGAAATTACTAGGGTTCATCGTCAGCCAGAAAGGAATTGAGGTTGATCCTGACAAGGTCAAGCCCATTCAAGAAATGCCTTCTCCGAAAACTGAAAAACAAGTCAGAGGATTCATGGGACATTTGAACTACATCTCCAGATTCATATTCCTTATGACGGCCACTTGTGCGCCGATTTTCATGTTATTGAAAAAGAACCAGGATTGCGTTTGGTCAGAAGACTGCCAAACTGCCTTCGACATTATTAAGGAATATTTGTTGAAACCTCCGATTCTATCACCTCCAGTGGAAGGAAGACCACTAATCATTTACCTCACAGTCCTAGAGGACTCAATGGGATGTGTACTTGGCCAACAAGATGAAACTAAAAGGAAAGAGTCTGCCATTTACTATCTAAGCAAGAAATTCACCGACTGCGAGACTCGGTACACGATGCTTGAGAAAACTTGTTGCGCTTTGGCTTGGGCAGCCAAACGTCTTCGCCAGTACATGATTCGTCATACTACTTGGTTGGTCTCCGAAATGGATCCAATCAATTACGTTTTCGAAAAACCTGCTCTCATGGGAAGGATTGCCCGTTGGCAGATGTTACTATCAGAATATGACATAGAGTACCACGCTCAGAAAGCCGTTAAAGGAAGTATTTTAGCCGGTCATTTGGCTCATCAACCGATTGACGATCAAGAATCAATCGGGTTTGACTTCCCAGACGAAGATGTCATGTATCTAAAAATGAAAGATTGCGATGAACCGCTACCCAGTGAAGGGCCAGAACCAGGTTCCCAGTGGGGACTCATCTTTGACAGAGCAGTTAATCATTATGGAAATGGAATTGGGGAAATCATTGTTACCCCTCAGGGTTCCCACATTCCTTTCACTGCTAGACTTACGTTCAAATGTACGAACAACGAGGCCGAATACGAAGCTTGTATCATGGGTCTCGAGGAAGCAATTGATTTAAGGATAAAAAACATGGACGTATACGGCGATTCAGCCTTGGTTATCAATCAGATAAAAGGAGATTGGAACACATACCAATCAAGATTGATTCCTTACAAAGACTACGCAAGAAGGTTGTTACCTTTCTTCAACAGAGTTGAGTTTCATCATATCCCTCGTGATGAGAATCACATGGCTGATGCTTTAGCCACCCTCTCTTCCATGATTCGCGTAGGTCGATGGAATGACATACCTAAGATCGACATCATGCGCCTTGAACGGCCCGCTTACATCTTCACAATTGAAGCAGTCATAGACGACAGACCTTGGTATCACGATATCAAATGCTTCCTTCAGAAACAAGAGTACCCATCTGGGGCACTCAGAAAAGACAGGAAAACCCTCAGAAGACTGGCTGGAAACTTCTTCCTGAGCGGTGACACTCTTTATAAGAGGAATTTTGACATGGTCTTGCTCCGATGTGTAGACAGACCAGAAGCAGACGTGCCCATGAAAGAAATTCATGAAGGATCCTTTGGCACTCATGCCAACGGACACACAATGGCGAGAAAAATTCTCAGGGCCGGGTATTATTGGTTGACCATGGAATCCGACTGTTACAAGTACCTGAGGAGGTGTCACAAGTGTCAGATATACTCCGACAAAATTCATGTACCGCCATCACATCTCAAAGTTCTTTCTTTCCCGTGGCCTTTTTCTATATGGGGAATTGACATGATTGGCATGATTGAGCCCAAGGCTTCAAACGGACATCGGTTCATCCTGGTAGCCATTGACTATTTCACCAAGTGGGTCGAAGCAGCGTCATTCGCCAATGTAACCCGATAAGTGGTGGTCCGATTTATCAAAAACAATATCATCTGCCGTTATGGTGTTCCAAGCGAGATCATTACTGATAATGGATCTAACTTGAACAATAAGATGATGAAAGAGTTGTGCGCTGAGTTCAAGATCGAACACCATAACTCATCTCCCTACCGACCCAAGATGAACGGAGCGGTAGAAGCGGCTAACAAGAACATCAAGAAGATTGTTCAAAAGATGGTTGTACCCTACAAAGATTGGCACGAGATGCTACCCTTTGCTCTTCATGGTTATCGCACATCTGTCCGCACTTCAACAGGGGCTACCCCTTTCTCTCTAGTATATGGCATGGAGGCAGTGCTTCCCATAGAAGTAGAGATCCCGTCAATCAGGGTATTGATGGAAGCTAAGCTCACCGAAGCTGAATGGTGGCAAAGTCGACACGACGAACTAAACCTGATCGAAGAGAAGCGAATCACGGCACTATGCCACGATCAGTTGTATCAACAGAGAATGAAGAGGGCGTTCGACAAAAAGGTTCGGCCTCGTGTCTTCAGAAAAGGAGACCTCGTGCTCAAGAAGATACAATCATTTCTCACTGACTCTCGGGGCAAATGGACCCCAAATTATGATGGTCCCTATGTGGTCACGAAAGCTTTCTCAGGCGGGGCCTTGAGACTTGCAACCATGGACGGAGAGGAATTTGCCTACCCCACGAATGTTGATGTAGTCAAGAAATACTTCGCCTAAAACTAAAAAAAAAACGCCTCGGTGGATTGAAAACCCGAAAGGGCGGTCCAGGCAAAAGTTAGAGACACGAAAAAAAATCATCCCGATGGATTGGAAATCTCATAGTACAATCCAGGCAAAAGTTAGGGATAATGGCAAGTAACTATGTTCAACAGAGGCAAGTCCCTCAGCAGTAGTAGTCACATCATCTACCGGAGGAAATCTCCAGTCAAAGGTCATCTTCGACAGAAGCTCAGGATGCCCCAAATTCAAAGTTGGTAGAAGGATAGTGGTCGTTATGTTTCAACGTAGCCCTTTTCCCTGTAAATTACCATTTTCTAACTTTGTATATACTCTTTGGAATCACGCGTTTGGCTGATCTCCATCTTATCAATAAAATTTGAGCCCTTGTGCTTTTGTTTGTAATTCTTGCTTGTTTTAGCTTTACAGAACGACGTTGTTTAAACTTAATCAGCGATTCTTGAAATAAAACAAAAATGAATTTACTTTTTAAAAACTTTTTCTGCTTTTAAAATAAAGATGGCATTTCTTTTGACTGTTAAACATCGAAAGAACATCGATCGCTTCTCCCGAAGTAAGCGAACTTCAAAGTGCAGAATCAAAGTACTCCTTCTAGACCAGTACTCCTGAATGAAGGATCAATAATGTGTCAGAGACCTTGTTTCATCTGACAGCCTCAGCCGAGTTCTCATCTCCTAAGCCCGATCAACATAGCTCCCAACGAGACTATCTCTCCTAAGCAAGGTGGAATTGCTATTTTGAATCAACGGTACTTCTTCACCCCGCGATGGCCGAGTATCCAATTGTGTTCATCCATTAGTCTGTATGTCGCGTCTGTTTTGTCAGCATATACATACATACTTCATGCATTTTATTTGCGTTCGCATTTCGTATTGCATCACTATCAATTGAGTCGGTCTTGTCCCTTAGTGATAAACAGTTTTCTCAATCGAGTTTGTCAGTTCTTTCCTCGTCAGGAAGTGTTGCGTCTGCACAATCTCGCCACTAGTGTATCTTTAGATCAGAGTCGGCACTTGGCCACTTTGATAACTTGAACCTCTGAAAAGCCAGAGAAAACTCTCAATAAACATCACTCTTCGCCATTGAAGATGATATCCTTGCTTTCCCGGATTAAGGAAAATCCACAGAGAAAGCCTCGTGATCAGAGATTCGGCAGCATGCCAGTTTTGCTCCGAAAGGACCGCCGATGAAAAGGTCATCGGCCCCACAAAATTGGATCCCATCATATGGCGTTTCTCCGGGAAGATCCCGAGAAAAGTATGATGAAAGATCCCAAACGAAAATAGTCTCTCAAGAGACTCGCTTTCCCCAGTAGAAACAAATGGCGTCTCCAACAGAGAAGTTTGTACAACTCTACAACTCAGACGACTGGGTTCCCCAGCAAGTCTGACATCAAAACTTTTTCCACTCAAATGGCATCTCCCCAGGAAAATTCGGCGAGAAGTTTGAGGAAAGCCGCTATGAATAGCGTCCCTTGTCAAGAAAGTTTATTGACAAAAGAAACTAAGACCAGTTCTTGGTAGGAAACCAGGATCGAGGGGAAGTTTAAATCAGAAACTAAAACCAGTTCTTGGTAGGAAACCAGGATCGAGGGGAAGTTTAAATCAGAAACTAAGACCAGTTCTTGGTAGGAAACCAGGATCGAGGGGAAGTTTAAATCAGAAACTAAGACCAGTTCTTGGTAGGAAACCAGGATCGAGGGGAAGTTTAAATCAGAAACTAAGACCAGTTCCTTGGTAGGAAACCAGGATCGAGGGGAAGTTTATTTCAAAAGAGACTGAGACCAGTTCTTGGTAGGAGACCAGGATCGAGGGGAAGTTTACCTTTTCTAAGCATCATTGCTTAGCTAAAGAAGATGAATGCGTAAGCTACCATTCATAACCACCATCAAAATTTCGGGTATTCCGATATTTAATCCTCTTACACCCCGAATTCCCGAATCCCTTCGTCATTCACACCTTCGGGTCCAAGAAGATTAAATAGGGGCATCTGTAATACCCCAAATTTTGACCACTTAGATTTCCCATCATTGTGAAAATCATCATCACAATATGGATGAACCATCATGCTTCATCAGTCTCCCCAAAGATGGGTGAGCATCCAATACAATCAAAATTAGGGTTTCAAGCCCTCTCTGAGTGCTTAGACAAAGGATCAATCAAGAAATGACATGATCTTCAACTTGTCTGATCTCTTAAACATCCACAATGGATCAAAAAGGAATCCCACTTCAAGGATTAAGCACAAGGCTGCTCCCTTCTAGGTGGATCAAGTCTCAAGATCGACAGTGTCACCAAATTAGGGTTTTGGTCGACCAGAGTCTCCAGATGGAAATTTTCATCTGGGCACAAGGCAATGATCCAAAACATGACCTAATATGCTTCATGGAACCTCATGAACCCATGCATCAAGTCAATTTTGCCTCAGGGGATGCATTAATCAAAAATCAGGAATTAGGGTTTCTTGACCTAATTCACCCCTAAGTTGACTTTTGGGACAAACCATGAGCCAAGACCTCAAGAGATGATTTGAGGGTCTCTAATACACCATATTGATCCATTTGGAACAATGGATTGATCCAAGAAGCTTGAGCAATAAGTCTCAATTTCATCTGCACCACAATTAGGGTTTTAAGGGAAAAGTCTACTGTAACTTTGACTTTTGACCAGGACATGCTCCCAAACCCTAATACATGATTGAATATACCCTATGACACCCATGGAACATGTCCATCAAGTTTGATTTAGGTCAAGGACATGATTTCCTGAAGAATTGCACTGTTTGGAATTCATCTGATAAAAAGTCAATTGTGCACAAAAGTCAACTTTGACTTTTTGAGATTTTTCACCAAAATGGATTTTTAACCCTAAAATGATGTTAATGTATGATTTGAATCATCATTCATCAAGAAAAATCAAGAAAAGTGAGATAACTTGTAAAAGGGGTAACCATAAAACTTAGAAATTTTTCTAAGTTAAAAATAAAGTGGCAAAGGTACCAACTTTGGAGGACCATAACTCCTAAACCACAAGGCCATTTTTTCTCATCCAAAGATGGATTTGTAGCCCTCATTATCACCTACAAAAACTTCAACTACAAGTCATTCCAATTCATTAAGGATTTTGAGTTATGGAGTGATCAAAGTGGCTGAAAAGTGAAAATGTCACTTTTTCCAACACTTGGTGAAATTTTCACTAAGTCAGAATTTGCCTTCACTTTTTGCCAAATGTAGGGGGATTTTTCACTTGGAATCAAAAGAGATCAAAACCAAACTTGTTCAAACATTTTTTGTATCATGTAAGAGCTTTCCAAAATGGCCAAGAACATTGCCAAATTCAACCTACACCATGAGATACAACATTGCCAAGTTGCCTTGCTGAAATCTGTCAAAGCAAGGCAGAATTTGCATTTTGGCTCGATTTGCCAAAATCAGCCAATTTCAATTGCTCCAATCCACTTGGACACCTCAGAGGATTGAATCCAAAGGGGACAATCACTGAGCCAAGCCTCCAAGGTCCAAGGAACAAAGAATAGCATGTTGAACCTAGAATGGCCAAAATAGGGACAAGACTTCAAATTTGGAATGAGACATTCAATGGAACCATCAAGGTGGCATGGACTGAGCCATTCTCATCTGAAATCAGTCAAGACTTATCCAAGACCAAGGGGACCAAAGCTCTGTGCCCTAACCTCTAGTCAATGGCTAGAGGAGACTTTCATTTCCATTGGCCAACATTGAGGAAACCTACTTACCAGCTGCCATGCACTATTCCTTGCAAAACAAACTTGCTCTACTATAAATAGAGCTCAATTGTGGTCAGTTTAAGTACACCAAAGCCATCTAACAGATGCTTTCCTCAAAATCTCTTTCTCTTGGCAAAAATGCCTTTCTTAGCAAGGTAGCTATCGGGTTTTGAGTTTGAGAGCAATTCTGCACAAACCAATCACTCACACACCTCACATACATCACATATGAGCTGATCAAACACTCACATAACATCTGGAACATCAAAATCTCAAAATCACTTGCCATCCACACAAGTTTGAAGTGAAGTTGCAGCTGAGATGCCATAAACTGATCCAGTCCATTTCAATTCAATCCAAGTGTTCAAACACACTCCATATGGTGTAGGGAAGCTGTCCAGATCATCACAACTTGTCTGTAACACCTCCAACTCAAAATCACATCTGCTCTTGCTGTCACGACTTGGAGGTAAGCACATACGTGGTCATCTCTCAATCTATGCATATTTCCTCGCACAATAATTTGGCCATATGTTCATAATCATGCACGGAATGTTTTCCCTCAATTAATTGCATTGTTTGAATCGTGTATCAAAAATCCTAGCCTTCATGCAGAAATTAGGGTTCTTGAGGTTTCTTCGTGATTTCTTGTTGTATGTTTAATTTAAATGAAATTAAAGTACATAGACATGATCGTGAGGTTGAGACGAGCATAATGATATGTGGATTGCATGATATGATTACGTATTCATGGAGATTGGATAGAAAACGCAAATCTGAGAAACCAAGAACACGCGCGTGTTCTTCAGCTTGTTCTTGGCGCCTTTTTTTCAAATTCAAATATTTGAATTTTGTGATTTTGTTTAATTGATTCAAAAATTAATTTCTCTCTGAGTTTTAATGATTTTGAGTTGATTCTTTTTTTAATAATTCACAAAAATGTTAAAATATTTTATTTTATCAAAAAATCCCAAAAATATTATTTATTTCATATAATTGATATTTTTGTAAAGAATTAATATTTTGATTGTTTTTGGCATTTTAAATATTTTTTCTACATTGATTTTGCAACTTTTAATGCTTTCTAATTAATTTGTAGGTCAATGCTTAATTTTTGAAGCATTAATCCAAGATCACAATTTGTTTTCCATGTGTTAAACAATTTTTGATTAATTTAATTGAATTTTTATTCAATTAAATACATTTTTGGAAATAAATTAGGGTTTTGGATTAATTCAACCCTCTTAAATCATTTTCAAAACACTTTGGGCCTCTATTAGAGTGTAAGACCAAATCCTTTTTTTGACCAAATCATCTTTGGGCCTCACTTATTGTATAAGTCCCGATACCGTCAAAAAACAAACGGCGCGATCGTCGCCTTTTCAAAAATCATCTGGGCCTACCCTCGAGTAGTAAGACCCATTTATTTTTCTTCAAAACTTTTTGGGCCTCTTGAGAGAGTGTAAGACCCATCCCCCCCTTGTACAAAAACCTTTTGGGCCTCACTTATTGTATAAGTCCCTCTGTACAAGTAAACGGCGCGATCGTCGGCCGTTTAAAAATAAAAATCATCTGGGCCTCTCCTTGAGCTATAAGACCCATTCAAAACACTTTGGGCCTCTATTAGAGTGTAAGACCCAATCCCCCTTTTAACCAAAACATTTTGGGCCTCACTTATTGTATAAGTCCCTCCGCGTTAAAAGAAAACCTCGGCGCGATCGCCATTTTTTAAACGGAAAATCATTTGGGCCTACCCCCGTGTTATAAGCCCCACTCTTTTTCTTTAAACCTTTTTGGGCCTCTTGAGAGAGTGTAAGACCCATCCCTTTGTACAGAAAACCTTTTTGGGCCCCAGTCACTTGTATAAGTCCCGCTGTACAAATTCAAACAGTGCGCTCACTGATAAAACCCTGGGCCTCTCCTTGAGCTGTAAGCCCCAAATCTTTCTTTTTCAAAGCACTTTCTCCTTTGATTTTGAATATACTATTGTTTTCAATCTTTCTTTGTTGAACAACTAACCAAACAGCATGGAAGCACTACAACCGAGTAAGTGGTTATCGCTTTCATTTACTGCTTTCATATTATAAACTGTATTGTGGGGCTGCTCACTGTAAGTCTCCTTTCATAAACTCATATCTACTGTGTAATAATAGTATAGATATTTCGAGTTTCCCCGGCAACTACGTCTAGAACTAGGTGAAGCCGTTTCATTTATTCATAGAAATAGACGCCTAGATCCCCAATAGGAGCACCAGATACAGTCTTCTCTTCGGCTGTCCTCCTTAGGAATCGTCAAGAAGCTCTACTCCCCAAGATGAATGTATTCTCCGTGAATGGCATCTTTGAGTTTCTTCCCAATTCTAGAACTTTCCTGACTTGATCTATTCCTTGTGGATAGCTTGCCTTGAATGTCTCGGGGTTTGGGTACCCACTACGGTCATAATCTTGGACCTTAACTAAGGAACCCTCTTTAAAAGCTAGAAGTCGCTGGATAGTAAACCTCGCACGTTTACCAGTGGTTTTTATCTTTAAAAGAGTTATCTCTCCTAATGGAAAGGAGATGATAGACCCACGGGCTTCATAAAAGCATCGGCCTCCTCTTGGGCATTGTTCAAGGACCCACAGGCTTCCTAAAAGCAACCCGGCCTCCTCTTGGGCATTTTTCAAGGACCCTACGACTTCTTAGAAGTATTCACAGCCTCCTCTTAGGCTTCGTATAATGATCTCTTCCTCCGGGAATGATAGCCTCCTCTTGGGCTTCGTACAAGGACCCGTCGGCTTCTTAAAAGTTTCTAGCCTCCTCTTGGGCTTCGTACAAATTATCCCGACGACCTCCTAGAGGTATAGGAACAGAACATAGTCATCCTCATAGAACAGTCCTTTCATAGAGTCTACTACTGTTTCTCGAAGCGTAGTACATAAGATAAAACTCTAGACACGGACAGTCTAACTTCCTTGAGCCTCAAAGACATTCTCAAGCATCCTTCGTTAAATAGGAAGGAAACCCGTAGACTCGGATAGTCTCGATACTCTTTGGATTTCCCGTTTCCTCAAAGAGAAGGAAATATCCCTGATCCTCAAATTAAATCCCTGAGTACAGTGTTGTTCATATAAGAACTGATTTTCTCTTTTAAAATCAGTATATTGGATCTGTTACTCAACTGAAACAGTGACAATAGCCTCCATCTCGGGCTTCGTACGAGATACCAAAATTATCCCCAGTGGAGTCAAAACAACCTTTTCGCCTCTCTCTCGGGCTTTGTACGAGATACAAAAACACTCTCTTACTGAGTATAAAAGATTCTCCAACTGAGTCAACTCTTTGCTAGCCTCCTCTTAGGCTTTGTATAACGATATGCCCCACTGGGTCAAAAACTTTTAGCCTCTCTCTCGGGCTTTGTACGAGACACAAAATAGCCTCCTCTTAGGCTTTGTATAATGATTTTCCTAGCGGAAATTAGCCTCCTTTTAGGCTTTGTATAAGAAAACCACTGGTTGATCCAATCGACCTTTTAGCATCAAAGCTGTGCCTCGTTCGCAGTACACAAACATCCACAACTCCTTTCCCTTCATCTAATCGCTGTAAGCGGCAAGCCTCTGGATCATCTACATCCATGCCACTGTCCCTCTTTTAGCATGAGAAATTCCTAAGGAAAGATGGCATTGCTCTACACTGAGTTAAAGTCTTCTCCTTCAGGTTAAAACCCTTTCTTCGGAAATTATGGCATTGCTCGGATCCGCGTATCCCAGTTAAAGTAATTCTCCTTCTCCCCTCTTTAGAGATGACAAATTCTCTCTAAAGTCGAGGTCTTTCAGCTTCACGTCTTGGGCTTTGAACAAGACACAAATAGACCTTTCAGCTTCACATCTTGGGCTTTGAACAAGATACAAACCACCTTTCGCTTCACGTCTTGGGCTTTGAACATGACACCAAAACACCCCTTTCCTCCCATAGATTAGGAGGAACTACGAACGCTCTGATTTCCCTGTTTCGGTAAACGGGAATACGTAGGCATAAGATCGAAAGAAAAGATCTTAGCGAGCGCAATCAACAAAAAACCCAAATCCCATATCTTCATCAATCAAAAAGCAGTAATTCAAAAGCATCAGTCCTAACATCCTAACCCTTGTTCCCCGCCAGAAACATTAAGCCCTAGAAAGAAAGAAACCTGTATTGGCGAAATACGAATAACCAGTACAAAGGCCCCCCACATTGATAGCATCCGTAACCTAACAGACCGCTGTTTAAAATCAGTATGCAAGCAGGGTTAATTGGAGACATCTATTTCCCTTCCTTATTCAGCTCACAATAGGATAAAAAATGAATCGACCTGTAGTTTTAAAGCTCAAACCGCAGAGAGCGACCAGCGCTTAAGAACCGCGTCCAAAATCGCTCGCTACACTCTGGTCATCACAGGACCAGGGATGTTTTTGCCATTATCCCTCTACTTGACGAATCTAAAGCTCCCAACCGGGAACGAATCGAGATTACTTATGATGGTCAGAAAAATCAGAAGGTTCCTATAGTCATCTATCTGCTAGGACCAACACCGTATGAATCAACTAAGGCTATCCCTTACAAATACGGTGCAACAACAATTGAGAATGGAAAGGAAATTCCATTACCCTCCATCGTAAACATTGCAGACATCAGTCGAGTAACACGGAGTGGTAGAATCTTCAACCGAGGGGTTGGGGAACCTAACAAAGAAAAGGAACTTCAGACGGAAGCTCCCGATCCATCAGTCGGTCAATCTAGTAATCCTGACCTTTCGAAAAATGATGATGAGATGCTGAAGCTCATCCAAAGGAGTGAATACAACATTGTTGATCAACTGTTACAAACTCCTTCAAAGATCTCTGTGTTATCACTGTTACTCAGTTCAGAAGCGTATAGGGAGGCTCTACAGAAAGTATTGGCGCAAGCCTTTGTGGAACAAGATGTAACAATCAGACAGTTCAATAGCATTGTCTCTAACATCACTTCCTGCAACAATTTGGGATTTAGTGATGAGGAATTACCTGAAGAGGGTCGTCGTCATAACATGGCGCTCAATATCACAGTCAATTTCCAGGACAATGCTTTAGCCAGTGTACTGGTAGACACAGGGTCAGCCCTGAATGTTATGCCGAAGTCCACTTTGATGCAATTATCATTCAATGGCCCTCCGATGAGAATCAGCGAGGTTGTCGTCAAAGCATTCGATGGATCCAGAAAAGCGGTTATCGGCGAAGTTGATCTTCCCATAACTATTGGTCCTCACACTTTCCAAGTCACTTTCCAGGTCATGGACATCCGAGCAACATACAATTGTTTATTAGGAAGACCTTGGATACATCAGGCTGGAGCGGTTACTTCAACCCTCCACCAAAAGCTAAAGTTCGTTCAGAATGATCAACTTGTCACAATCTGTGGAGAACAGGCCTTGCTCGTGAGTAGCTTATCATCATCTACTGGTATAGAACCCGAGGAGGTTATTGGAACTCAGTTCCAAGCACTGTCGGTGAACAAGAACAATCAGTTCAAAGATGGAACTTCCATTTCTTCATACAACAATGCTATCAAAGCAGTCGAGAGTACTGATACGATAGGATGGGGACAGCTTGTCATTCCTACTAGCTATACAACAAAGAAGGGTCTTGGTTTTTCTGCAACCTGTACCCGGACAGCTGCCAACGATGAAAGTCTTCATCCCCTTCAAAACTTCTTCCACAGTGGAGGTTTCCTCCACCCAGTGTCTCAAATAGTCTATGCTATCAATGAGGAGGATTCCTCCGACATGGATGAAGAATGGAAGTCCTATCTTAACGAGGACGGTTATATGTCTCAGGAAGTGGTACCTACGCCATTTTACTATCCCGCACAGAGTCCGAGATTTATACCACAGTCAGATGTCGAAATGATGTACGGAGGTTGTGATCCGGAAGGATGCCGTGCTCTGCCAAATTCATTAGAGGAGGAAACTCTGATGAAAGACAACTTTGACCATAACTATTATGGCCCGATGGATGGCCTGCCAATGTGGCAGCCTTACCCAGGAGACTTGGCGCCAGAAAGTCAGCCGAGTAATGAAACTTAGCTGAGCATCATTGAACAGAATACCTGTGTCCCCACCATGTCATGGGATCAACACTCAGGTCATTCAGACACTACTCAACATGACGATGAATTTGCAACATTTGCAGGACTAGAATTCATCAACTATGCTTTTCCCGAGGTCAACGTCATCGAGAGGGATGACTCCTCCAGTTCGAAAGAAGTGTGGGACACCTTGGGACAACCGAGTGGAAAATACGACTATATGGTCAAATACACCACTCCCGAAAGTTCTCGTATCAGGCTCGAAGATATCCAGCCAACTGGATAGGGAGATACAGCTGAGAGTATAAATGCTATGCAAAATACAACTGAGGAATCCTCCTACGACAATTCTGCTTGGGAGACAGATTCCAATGATCCTGCTTCACCAGAAATCAGCGTTATTTCTGAAGACAAATCAAGGAAGGTGCCAGACTTTGTGATTCACCGAGGAGTTCACCGCCAATGGGTTGCCGTCGAGGTTCCGAAGGTCGTTCATCATTCAAAGTAATTGCCATCTTTAACCTTTCACCCTGCCCAGGTGAAACAGATGTTTTGATAGGGCTTCCTTTCTGTAAATTTCCCTCTTCGCTTCGCCCAAAGCGACAGAGTGTTGTTTTATAGGGCTGTAGTCTCGAGAATCGACTTGTTCATTAATAAAATAACGTCGTTCTGTAATTTCCGCATTAATCGTTGTTTTCTCTTTTTGCTTTTTCAGAAAATGGTAATCCTAAAAAACAATTTAAAAATAAAAACAAGCAGTAAAATAAAACACTGCACACACTTGCATTTTCTCTATCTCTTCTAAACACGAATCATCACGTCATGCAGATTGCTTGTTTTAAACCCCGTTGAAACATATGATCCGACGCCTTCTCCCGACTTTGAGTTCCCGGTATTTGGGGCTGAAGAAGAAGATGACAACGAAATTCCAGAAGAGATCTCCCGACTACTCAGACAAGAGGAAAGGTCCATTGAACCTCACAAAGAACCGTTGGAAACGGTAAACTTGGGTTCAGAAAAGGAGAGAAAAGAAATCAGGATTGGGGCACTGCTTAGTCCAACTGCCAAAGAGAGTTTGATAAAGCTTCTCAAAGAATTCCCCGATGTATTCGCTTGGTCCTATCAGGATATGCCAGGGTTGGATACCAGCATCGTGGAACATCATTTACCGTTGAGATCAGAATGTCCGCCAGTAAAGCAAAGGTTGAGACGCACTCATCCGGACATGGCCATCAAAATCAAAGAGGAGGTACATAAACAGATTGACGCGGGCTTCCTCGCCACATCAGAATATCCTCATTGGTTAGCCAACATCGTACCTGTTCCCAAAAAGGACGGAAAGGTCAGAATGTGTGTCGACTATAGGGATCTGAACAAGGCTAGTCCAAAGGATGACTTTCCTTTACCATACATTGACATGCTGGTAGACAGTACAACAAAGTTCAAAGTCTTCTCCTTCATGGATGGGTTCTCGGGCTATCATCAGATCAAAATGGCGCCGAAAGACATGGAGAAAACTTCGTTCATCACCCCATGGGGCACCTTTTGTTACAAGGTAATACCGCTCGGTTTGAAGAATGCCGGGGCAACCTATCAAAGGGCCATGACTACTCTGTTTCATGACATGATACACAAAGAGATAGAGGTATATGTCGATGACATGATTGCAAAATCTAAGACAGAGAGTGAGCACGTTGAACATCTGTCAAAATTGTTGGAACGTTTAAGAAAATTCAAGCTCCGCTTGAATCCTAACAAGTGCACCTTCGGTGTCCGTTCAGGGAAACTACTAGGGTTCATCGTCAGCCATAAAGGGATTGAGGTTGATCCTGACAAGGTCAAGGCCATTCAAGAAATGCCTTCTCCAAAAACTAAAAAACAAGTCAGGGGATTCCTGGGACGTTTGAACTACATCTCCAGATTCATATTCCTTATGACCGCCACGTGTGCGCTGATTTTCAATTTACACAAAAAGAACCAGGATTGCGTTTGGTCAGAAAATTGCCAAACCGCCTTTGACAGTATCAAGGAATATCTGTTGAATCCTCTGATTCTATCACCTCTAGTGGAAGGAAGACCACTGATCATCTACCTCACTGTCTTGGAAGACTCAATGGGGTGTGTACTTGGCCAACAAGACAAAACCAAACGGAAAGAGTCTGCCATTTACTATCTAAGCAAGAAGTTCACCGACTGCGAAACTCGGTACACGATGCTCGAGAAAACTTGTTGTGCTTTGGCTTGGGCAGCCAAACGTCTTCGCCAGTACATGATTCATCACACTACTTGGTTGGTCTCCGAGATGGATCCAATCAAGTATGTCTTCGAAAAGCCTGCTCTCACGGGAAGAATTGCCCGTTGGCAGATGTTATTATCAGAATATGACATAGAGTACCACGCTCGGAAAGCCGTTAAAGGAAGTATTTTAGCCGATCATTTGGCTCATCAACCGATTGACGGTCAAGAATCAACCAGGTTTGACTTCCTAGACGAAGATGTCATGTATTTGAAAATGAAAGATTTCGATGAACCATTACCCAGTGAAGGGCCAGAACCAGGTTCCCAATGGGGACTTATCTTTGACGGAGCAGTCAATCATTACGGAAGCGGAATTGGGGCAATCATTGTTACCCCTCAGGGTACCCACATTCCTTTCACCGCCAGATTTACGTTCAAGTGTACCAACAACGAGGCCGAATACGAAGCTTGCATCATGGGTCTCGAAGAAGCGATTGATTTAAGTATAAAAAACTTGGACGTATACGGCGACTCAGCCTTGGTTATCAATCAGATAAAAGGAGATTGGAACACATACCAATCAGGATTGATTCCTTACAAAGACAATGCAAGAAGGTTGCTACCTTTCTTTAACAGAGTTGAGTTTCATCATATCCCTCGTGAGGAGAATCACATGGCTAATGCATTAGCCACTCTCTCTTCCATGATTAGTGTAGGTCAATGGAGCGACATACCTAAGATCAACATAATGCGCCTTGAACGGCCCGCTTACATCTTCACGATTGAAGCAGTCATAGATGACAAACCTTGGTATCGCGATATCAAATGCTTCCTTTAGAAATAAGAGTACCCACTTGGGGCATCCAGAAAAGACGGGGAAATACTCTCAGAAGATTGGCAGGCAGTTTCTTCCTGAGCGGTGATACACTCTATAAGAGAAATTTCGACATGGTCTTGCTCCGATGTGTAGATAGACCAGAAGCAAACATGCTGATAAAAGAAATTCACGAAGGCTCCTTTGGCACTCATGCCAATGGACACACAATGGCGAGAAAAATTCTGAGAGCAGGGTACTATTGGTTGACCATGGAATCCGATGGCTACAAGTAGATGATGAGATATTACAAGTGTCAGATATATTCAGACAAAATCCATATACCGCCAACTTATCTCAAAGTTCTCTCTTCCCCATGGCCTTTTTATATATGGGTGTTAGTTCCTGGATTGGCTGGAATTTTGGTAAAACAAAGTATATTTAATGTTGATGTCAAGGTGCTGATGTTGCAACATTGAAGCCTTAACATTGGGCTGTGTTAAGTAATTAATTGCTGAAGTTGGATGTCTGATGTCACACAGGTGATGTTGTAACATCAGATCTGCAGAATTAACAACAGCAGGCTGTGATGTTGTTAGGGTTGCGTGTTAGCTGGAATTGTGGAGTGCAAGTTGTCTCATTGGATGCGAATATCTTGGGATAGATATTTGCTGCTGCATAGGAGATATGTTGCAGATTTGTAGGAGATTTAAAAGGTTGAAGATTTAAAAAGATTTTAGGAGAAAATCTGTTTTAATATTCAGTTTTAAATAACAAATCTGGGAGATATTGTAGCAAGTCCAAGACCAATTCAAGGAGCTATATAAAGCGCACAAGACCAAAGGAAAAAAAGTGGCAGAAAACATTCAGAAGATCAGGAGCTGGAGGCTTAGTGTCTAGAGTTTGTTTGGAGTGCTTGTATTTACACTATTCTAGGGCTTGAATAGGTGTTGCGTTTCTGTCCTCTCTAGAAGCTGTGAAGCAATAGAGAGTGGTTGATTGATCGAAGCTGTGAAGTAAGATCAAGGTTACTCAAAGTGGTCTCTTTGAGTGTTTGTAAGGGATTGAGTGGTGTTCTCATACATAAGTGGTGTCTTAGGTAGGAAGTCATTAGTAGAGTATAAGTTTAGGAGATTGTCAACGGGTTGTTGAGTCTGTAAATTATATCTACAAGTAGTGAATTCCATCCCTGGCTTGGTAGCCCCCTGAATAGGTTGGTTGTAACCGAACTGGGTCAACAATTCTTGGTGTTATTTTACTGTTATTGCTGTCCATTGTGCAGAGTGTGTTGTTGTGACATCACACCTTAACATCACACGTCTGATACCAGAATTTCAATTGGTATCAGAGCAGGCATCCTGTCTGTCTCTGGGTGAGATCTAGGGAAGTTACTTTCTGGTGTAAAGATGGACAAAGAAGTTGGAGGATTCGTCAACAGACCCCCTATTTTGGATGGATCCAATTATGACTATTGGAAGCCAAGGATGACCACCTTCTTAAAATCCTTGGACAGTAGGGCTTGGAAGGCTGTTATTAAAGAATGGAAAGCACCTGTTGTATGTGAGAAGGATGATGCTGGTAAAGATAAAGAAGGCACCTCTAAGCCAAAGCCTGAAGAAGAGTGGACCAAGGAGGAAGACGAGCTTGCACTTGGAAATTCCAAAGCTCTAAACGCCATCTTCAATGGAGTGGATAAAAATATCTTCAGGTTAATCAATACCTGTGAAGTTGCTAAGCAAGCATGGGATATCTTGCAGGCTACTCATGAAGGAACATCTAGAGTCAAGATGTCAAGACTTCAGATTTTAACATCAAAATTTGAAAGCCTGAAGATGAAGGAAGATGAGACTATTCATGATTTCCACATGAGTGTTCTTGAGCTGGCCAATGCATCTAGTGCTCTTGGAGAGAAGATGTCAGATGAAAAGCTTGTGAGGAAGATCCTTAGGTCCCTACCTAAGAAGTATAAGATGAAGGTTACTGCCATTGAAGAATCACAAGACATCAGCAAGATGAGAGTAGATGAGCTCATTGGATCTCTTCAAACTTTTGAGCTTGGGTTGAATGAGGAAGAACCAGAAAAGAAGCCAAAAAGCATAGCCTTGGTGTCAAATAATGCAGAAGAAAAAGGTAAGAGTTCTGAATCGCAGGAGGATCTATCTCAGGCCATAGTGATGTTGGGAAGACAGTTCACCAAAGTATTCAAGAGAATGAATAATAACTCCAGGCCTAATGTCAAGAACATGACTTCTGACACCAGCAAGAAGGATGAAGAGAAAACTGCCCAAGATAAAGGAGTGCAGTGCTTTGAGTGTGAAGGTTATGGACATGTCAAGAAAGAATGTCCCACCTTCTTGAAAAAGCAGAAGAAGGGCATGACAATTTCCTGGTCTGACTCAGATAGTGAAAGTGAAGGTGAGTCAGCAAAGCATGTTAGAGCCCTAACAGGAGCTGTTGTATCTGATGATGATTCTAGTGATGGAGAAGTAACTTATGAGGAGTTAGCATCTACTTATCAAGAGCTGTGTTTAAAAAGTGCTGAGATTTTTCAAGAAAATAAGTGCCACAAGCAACAGATTGCTCAGCTAGAGAATGAAAAGACGGATCTGGAAAATGAAGTGGTGCTAGTTAGAGCTCACCTTGATCAAATGACCAAGTCTGTTAGGATGCTGAGCTGTGGTACAGACACACTTGACAAGATCCTTCAGTCAGAAAAAGCTGCTGGAGACAAAGCTGGGATAGGTTATGTGGCTGAGGATAAGGGAACTTCAGAAGGAAGCACTTCAGGTTCAAAGAAGGAAGTGTCACAACTTTCATCTCAACATCAGCCAAAGAAGCAGGATCCTACCCCTAAGAAAGCTGATGTTTCCCAACCTAAGAAGATTGAGAAGAAGACTAGTCCTTATCAGAAGAGAAAGCAGTCACTAGGAGCTGGTCAGTATATGCCCCCACAATACCACGAGAGCATGCAAGCTGCTCAGTTCAAACAGCACATGTCTCATCAGGTGTCTCAACATCAGGACAACTGGTATGGTTATGGATATGGATACACCAATGTTGTTCCTTATATCTATGGAAGAAGAAAGCCACACCATGATGGGAGAAAATTAAGGAAACAACATTCTCAGCCGTCCTATGGGAGAAGATACCAGCATAATAGATGGCAGGGCAGTTATGGTAGGAGGAGACCACATTATGGATGGCAGCATAAGCAATCTCATCATGGCAGAAGATTCAGAGATGAAAGGGTGAGATGCTATTATTGTGGAAGGTTTGGACATATGCAGTACTCTTGCTACAAGCTGCATGGATACCCTCAACCTCAAAACAGATGGAGAGAGCACAGTCCCAAAGTTGTTAAACAGTAGGTACCTAAGGAGAAGGTGAAGTGCTTATTGGCTCACTTGGCTGATAAAGAGGCTAAAGAAGGAACATGGTATTTTGACAGTGGGTGTTCCAAACACATGTCTGGATGTAGATCCATGTTTGCTGAACTTAGACCTTGCCCCTCTCATGAGGTCATATTTGGCAATGGAGAAAAAGGTGTTGTTGCAGGAGTTGGGAAAGTGCAAGGTGATGGTAGACCTGAACTTGACAATGTTATGTTTGTCAATGGGTTAAATGCGAATTTGATCAGCATAAGCCAGTTGTGTGATGAAGGTTACAAGGCAAACTACATTAAGCATGAGTGTGTGGTTTCTTATGAGCATAATCAGATTGTTATGAAGGGTGCCAGAACCATAGACAACTGCTATCAGTGGATTTCTCTTGAAGGAAATTCAACTAATGATGTTCAAGTTGATGTTATAACATCAGACTATGACATTAGGATGCTGAAAGGTCACTCAGAGTTAATGAGTCCTGATGTGAATTGTTTAAAAGGAAAATCTTTATGGTGGGAGAAAATTAGTAATTGGTCTTTAAAGAGTACACAAAATCTGGCGCCTTACCTCAGACCCTCATTTCCTATTATAGCAAAATCACGGTTCATCAAAACTCATATCTCTCTTCTGTTCGTCCCCTTCAACAAGAAGAATCATCTTACTCTATACTCCCTCAAAGGAACCATGTCAAAGCAGACAACTTCTCCTTCTAATAGTTCTTCGTGGAATAACGCTAGGGTTTCTACAGACGAGCACTCTGAAGACGAAGCTCTGAATATACAACCCATCTCCGTAATGTTACCAGAATCAGGTAAACCTAGACCTTCTAAACTTGCTTCAAAAAGGGCCGCAACTACTTTTAAAAATAGTGAAACAAAGAAGCTAGTTACCAGTATCCTATTTAGTGATAAATCATCACCTAGGTCATCCACGTCTCAAACTGTGGTAGAAAAGTTTGATGTTGATAAGAGTATGGGTAATCTGGCAACCAAAATATTGGACAAAGGAATTTCTGTACCGTTGAATCAGATGCCAGCAGAAAAGGTAGACATGCAAGGAGAAGAATCTGATCTTCATAGACTTGCCGTGTCTGTCATTGAGGATTCTGAAAGAGGAGGAGAAGAAGAAGATGTGCATGAGGAAACTGATGATAGTACTACTCCTGAAGAGGAAAAGAATGAGGACGTGATCAATGTGGCTGACTTATCTGACAATGAAGTCATTGGAAATGTTGTTCCAACTATTTCCAAGAGACTACAGACAAGGAAAGGAAAGACCAATGAATCCTCTCCTAAGAAGCCTACTGAAGGAAAGAAGAAAACTGTTGTTGGTCCCACAAAACCTTGGAGAAAGGTTGTTACACCTTCCAAAAAGAGAAAGGTTAGAGAAGAATCTGAGTCTGAGGATGAAGTTGAGGAAGATGTCCATGACATCACACCAGTTAGAAAGACCATTCTAAAGAGAATTTCTGATAAGGTCCCTGAAGTGCCAGTGGACAACATATCCTTCCATTATGCGAGCAGCGCATCCATGTGGAAGTTTGTGTGCCAAAGAAGGTTAGCTCTGGAAAGGGAGCTTGGAAAAGGTATCTTGGAGATGAATGAAATTATGGACCTCATTCATGGAGCTGGACTTCTAAAGATTGTGACTAGATTCTCCAAGTGCTATAGTGGACTTGTTAAGGAATTTGTTGTCAACATTCCCATAGATATTTCTGACAATAGAAGTGTGAACTACATGAAGGTGTTTGTTAGGGGACAGTGTATTGACTTCTCTCCCAGTACTGTCAATAAATATCTGGGAAGAGATGACCAAGAGGAGTGTGAGCTGGAGGTGACTGATAATGAAGTATGTAGAGAGATTACTGCTACTCAAGTTAAGGTGTGGCCACTGAAAAATAAATTAACAGCCAGCAAACTCAGTATCATGTATGCTATATCGCACAGAATCGGTGCGGCTAACTGGGTACCTACTAATCACAAAATAACTATAACTGTGGGATTAGGAAGGTTCATCTATGCTGTAGGGAAAAGAGTCAAATTCAACTATGGAAGCTACATATTTGATCAAGTGGTGAAGCATGGGGCCACCAATGCTATCAAAATGCCTATATCATTCCCTTCCCTTATCTGCGGAATGATCTTAGATCAACATCCTGGAATCTTAACCAGTATAGAGGTTGCATGTAAGAGGGAGTCAGCTTTATCTTTGCATCCCAAACTGTTTGCTGGGTGTCATGTTCCAGACATTGTTACAACATCAAGCTCTGGGGTTAAAAAGGTCAGAACAAAATCTGAGCTGATTGAAGAGTTAAAGGCAACCTGTAAGGATCTTGATATGGTGATCAAAACCAGCACTGTCAGGAAAATGAAGATTGAGCAGATGATCAAAGACTTGGAATAGGGGGAAGATAATGGTGACACTGAGGACTCCAGGTCAGATGAAGGTGAAGAAGATTCTGATGGTACCGGCTCGAATGAAGACTAATCTCTATCTGCTGTCATTAGATAATAGTTTAGTTTTTCTTGCTTTGCACTTGCTGGTTTTGTAATTTGAATATTGTGCTGGTTTATGCACTGTTTATCTTTTTTTAGTTTCCTTCTATGATTTGTTTTGCCTGTTTTCTAACTGAGAGGCTAACAATGAGAGCTAGGGTATACTGACTATAGTTAATAGGGCTTCTAACTGAAGTTTTCCTAATTATGGCTAAAAAGGGGGAGAAAATAGCCAAGATAGTCAATAGAATTTTTGCCATATGCTGCTAATGTGATGCAGATATTAAGGGGGAGATAAATTGATGATGCTAAAAGGTGTTTAGTTGAAAAGTGGTAATGCCATATGCTGCTAAAAGGTGTTTAGTTAAAAAGTGGTAATGCAGTTATTGAGTAGGAGTTATTGATAGTTGCTATGCTGGTGGGGGAGCAACATTGTTGAAAGTTGTTGCTGCATTAAGGGGGAGTTTTGAAGATATCATGACTTTTGAAGAGTGCAGCCAAGTAGATATTAAGGGGGAGAAAAGTGCTGCACATTGTGAGCTACTGAACAGCTGTGATGCTGGTTCATGTTTTAGAGGGGGAGCACCAATTGGCTGTTGTCAATAATGAAGATGGTGCTGCAGCATATCAAGTGATGAAGACTATGAGTATTGTCAAACTGCCGCTGATGAAAGTTTCAATTTTTTGAAGATTATTCCGCTGCTGAAATCTCTGAAGGTGCAGAGTGCAGAACTTGATTGCAGAGTGCAGAGATTGTTTTAGCCAAAATTAGCCAAAGGGGGAGATTGTTAGTTCTTGGATTGGCTGGAATTTTGGTAAAACAAAGTATATTCAATGTTGATGTCAAGGTGCTGATGTTGCAACATTAAAGTCTTAACACTGGGCTGTGTTAAGTAATTAATTGCTGAAGTTGGATGTCTGATGTCACACAGGTGATGTTGTAACATCAGATCTGCAGAATTAACAACAGCAGGCTGTGATGTTGTTAGGGTTGCGTGTTAGTTGGAATTATGGAGAGCAAGCTGTCTCATTGGATGCGAATATCTTGGGATAGATATTTGCTGCTGCATAGGAGATCTGTTGCAGATTTGTAGGAGATTTAAAAGGTTGAAGATTTAAAAAGATTTTAGGAGAAAATCTGTTTTAATATTCAGTTTTAAATAACAAATCTGGGAGATATTGTAGCAAGTCCAAGACCAATTCAAGGAGCTATATAAAGCGCACAAGACCAAAGGAAAAAAAGCGACAGAAAACATTAAGAAGATCAAGAGCTGGAGGCTTAGTGTCTAGAGTTTGTTTGGAGTGCTTGTATTTACACTATTCTAGGGCTTGAATAGGTGTTGCGTTTCTGTCCTCTCTAGAAGCTGTGAAGCAATAGAGAGTGGTTGATTGATCGAAGCTGTGAAGTAAGATCAAGGTTACTCAAAGTGGTCTCTTAGAGTGTTTGAAAGGGATTGAGTGGTGTTCTCATACCTAAGTGGTGTCTTAGGTAGGAAGTCATTAGTAGAGTATAAGTTTAGGAGATTGTCAAGGGGTTGTTGAGTCTGTAAATTATATCTACAAGTAGTGAATTCCATCCCTGGCTTGGTAGCCCCCAGAGTAGGTTGGTTGTAACCGAACTGGGTCAACAATTCTTGGTGTTATTTTACTATTATTGTTGTCCATTGTGCAGAGTGTGTTGTTGTGACATCACACCTTAACATCACACGTCTGATACCAGAATTTCAATGGGGAATCGACATGATTGGCATGATCAAACCAAAAGCTTCAAACGAACATCGGTTCATCCTGGTAGCCATTGATTACTTCACCAAATGGGTCGAAGCAGCATCATACACCAATTTAACCTGATAAGTCGTGGTCCGATTTATCAAAAACAATCTCATCTGCCGTTATGGTGTTCCGAGCCAGATCATTACTGATAATAGATCTAACTTGAACAACAAGATGATGAAAGAGTTGTGCGTAGAGTTCAAGATCGAACACCATAACTCATCTCCCTACCGACCAAAGATGAACGGAGCGGTAGAAGCGGCCAATAAGAACATCAAGAAGATTGTTCAGAAGATGGTTATAACCTACAAAGATTGGCACGAGATGTTACCCTTTGCTCTTCATGGTTATCGAACATCTGTCTGCACTTCAACAGGGGCTACCCCTTTCTCTCTAGTATATGGCATGGAAGCAGTGATCCCCATAGAAGTAGAGATCCCATCAATCCGAGTATTGATGGATGCTAAGCTTACAGAAGCTGAATGGTGTTAAAGTCGACACGACGAAGTGAACCTGATCAAAGAAAAGAGAATCACGACACTATGCCACGGTCAGTTGTATCAGCAGAGAATGAAGAAGGCGTTCGACAAAAAGGTTCGACCCCGCATCTTCAGGAAAGGAGACCTTGTGCTCAAGAAGATACAATCATTTCTCACTGACTCCCGGGGCAAGTGGACTCCGAATTATGATGGCCCCTACGTGGTCACGAAAGCTTTCTCAGGCGACGCCTTGAGACTCGCAACCATGGACGAAGAGGAATTTGCCTACCCCACGAATGTTGATGTAGTCAAGAAATACTTCGCCTAAACTAAAAAAAAAAATCATCCCGGTGGATTGGAAACATCACAGTACAATCCAGGCAAAAGTTAGGGATAATGGCAAGTAACTATGTTCAACAGAGGCAAGTCCCTCAGCAGCAGTTACATCATCCGTCAGAAAACTCCAGTCAAGGTCATCTTCGACAGAAGCTCAGGATGCCCCGAAGTCAAAGTTGGTAGAAGGATAGTGGTCGTTATGTTTCAACGTAGCCCTTTTCCCTGTAAATTACCATTTCTAACTTTGTAAATACTCTTTGGAATCACGCGTTTGGCTGATCTCCATTTTATCAATAAAATTTGAGCCTTTGTGCTTTTGTTTGTAATTCTTATTTGTTTTAGCTTTACAGAACGACGTTGTTAACATGATTAACGATTCTTGAAATAAAACAAAAATGAATTTACTTGTTAAAACTTTTTCTGCTTTTTAATAAAGTCGGCAATTTCTTTTGACTGTTGAACATCAAAGGAACATCAACCGTTTCTCCAGAAGTAATCGAGCTTCAAAGTGCAGAATCAAAGTACTCATTCTACGCCAGTGCACCTGAATGAAGGATCAACAGTGTCGGATGCGACTATTCCATCTGACCTCTTCGGCCGAGTTCTTATCTCCTAAGCCCGACCAACGTAGCTCCCAATAGGGACTATCTCTCCTAAGCAAGGTGGAATTGCTATTCTGAACCAACGTTACTTCTTCGCCCCGCGATGGTCGAGTATCCAGTCGTGGTCACCTGTCAGTTTGTATGTCGCGTTAATTTTGTCAACATAAACATACATACATCATGCATTTGATTTGCATTCATATTCATATTGCATGACTATCACTCTAGTCGGTCTTGTCCCCTAGTGATGACAGTCCTATCAATCGAGTTGTCAGTTCTTTCCTCGTCAGGAAGGGTTGCGTCTGAACAATCTCACCTCCAGTTTATTTCTAGAATAAAGTTGGCCCTTGACCACTTTGATAATTTGAACCTCTGAAGAACCAGAGAACTCTCGACAAATGTCACTCTTCGCCATTGAAGATGATATCCTTGCTTTCCCGGATTAAGGAAAATCCACAGAGAAAGCCTCGTAATTAAAGATTCGGCAGCATGCCAGTTTTGCTCCGAAAAGACCGCTGATGAAAAGGTCATTGGCACCTGAAAATTAGGCCCCATCATATGGAATTTCTACAGGAAGATCCCGAGAAAAGTATGATGTAAGATCCCACGCAGAAGCAGCCTCTCTAGAGACTCGCTTTCCCCAGATAGAGTCGGCAAATGGCGTCTCCAACAAAGAAGTTTGTACACCTCTACAACTCAGACGACTGGGTTCCCCAGCAAGTCTGACATCAAAATTTTTTCTATCAAATGGCATCTCTCCAGGAAAATTCGGCGAGAAGTTTGAGGAAAATCGCTACGAATAGCGTCCCTTGTCAAGAAAGTTTATTGACAAAAGAAACTAAGACCAGTTCCTTGGTAGGAAACCAGGATCGAGGGGAAGTTTATTTCAAAAGAAACTAAGACCAGTTCCTTGGTAGGAAACAAGGATCGAGGGGAAGTTTATTTCAAAAGAAACTAAGACCAGTTCCTTGGTAGGAAACCAGGATCGAGGGGAAGTTGACAAAAGAAACTAAGACCAGTTCCTTGGTAGGAAACCAGGATCGAGGGGAGGTTTATTTCAAAAGAAAACTGAGACCAGCTCCTTGGCTGAAGACCAGGATCGAGGGGAAGTTTACCTTTTCTAAGCATCATCGCTTAGCTAAAGAAGATGAATACGTAAGCTACCATTCATAACCACCATCAAAATTTTGGGTATTCCGATATTTAATCCTCTTGCACCCCGAATGCCCGTATACCTTCGTCATTCACACCTTCGGGTCCAAGAAGATTAAATAGGGGCATCTGTCATACCCCAAATTTTGACCACTAAGATTTCCCATCATTGTGCAAATCATCATCACAATATGGATGAACCATCATGCCTCATCAATCTCCTCAAGGAATTGTTGAGCATTCACCACAATCAAAATTAGGGTTTCAAGCCCTCTCAGAGCCTTAGATAAAGGATCAATCAAGGAATGACATGATCTTCAACTTGTCTAACCTATCAAACATCCACAATGGATCAAAAGGACTCCCACTTCAAGGATTAAGCACATGGCTACTCCCTTCTAGGTGGGTCAAGTCTCAAGATCGACAGTGTTACCAAATTAGGGTTTTGGTCGACCAGGGCCTCCAGATGGAAAATTTTCATCTGGGCACAAGCCAATGATCCAAAACATAACCTAATATACTTTATGGAACCTCATGGTCCCAAGCATCAAGTCAATTTTTCCTCAGGGGATGCATTCATCAAAAATCAGGAATTAGGGTTTCTTGACCTAATTCACCCCTAAGTTGAATTTTGGGACAAATCATGAGCCAAGACCTCAAGACATGATTTGAGGGTCTCTAATGAACTATATTGATCCATTTGCAACAATGGATTAATCCAAGAAGCTTGAGCAACAAGTCTCAATTTCATCTGCACCACAATTAGGGTTTCGCGAGAAAAGTCAACTGTAACTTTGGCTTTTGACCAAGACATTCTCCCAAACCCTAAGACATGATTCAATATACCCTATAACACCCATGGAACTTGTCCATCAAGTTTGATTTAGGTCAAGGACATGATTTCCTGAAGAATTGCACAGTTTGGAATTCATCTGATAAAAAATCAACTGTGCACAAAAGTCAACTTTGACTTTTTGAGATTTTTCACCAAAATGGATTTTTAACCCTAAAATGATGTTAATGTATGATTTGAATCATCATTCATCAATAAAAATCAAAGAAAGTGAGATAACTTGTAAAAGGGGTAACCATAAAAACTTAGAAAAATTTATAAGTTATGGAAAAAGTGACACTAATGTGCCAACTTTAGAGGACCATAACTCCTAAACCACAAGGCCATTACTCCCCATTCAAAGCTTGATTTATAGATCTCATTGCCCTCTACAAAATCTTCATACAGACCTATGTCCAAATTCCTCTTGGATTTTGAGTTATGGAGTGATCAAAATCAAGAAAAGTCACTTTGTTCCAACACTTAGTGAAAATTTCACTAAGTCAGATTTTACCTTACTTTTTGCCAAAAGTAGGGGGATTTTTCACTTGGATTCCAAAGAGATCAAAACCAAACATGTTCAAACAGTTGTTGTATCATGTAAGGGCTTTCCAAAATGACCAAGAACATTACCAAATTCAATTTGAGTCATGAGATATGACATTGGTAAGTTGCCTTGCTGAAATCTGCCAAGGCAAGGCAGATTTTTACACTTTTGGTCAATTTGCCAAAATCAGCCAAATCCAAATGCTCCTATCCACTTGGACACCTCTGAGGATTGAATCTAAAGGGGACAATCACTGAGCCAAGCCTCCAAAGTCTTTGGAACAAGAAATAACATGTTGAACATAGAATTGCCAAAATAGGGACAAGACTCCAATTTTGGATTGGAGCATTCAATGGAAGCATCAAGGTGGCATGGACTAAGCCATTCTCAACTGAATTCAGTCAAGGCTTATCCAAGACCAAGGGAACCAGCAGCCTGTCCCCTAACCTCTAGTCAATGGCTAGAGGAGACTTGGATTTTCATTTGCCAACATTGGCCAAACCTACTCAGCAGTTGCCATTCACTATTCCTTGCAAAACAAACTTGATCTACTATAAATAGAGCTCAATTGTGATCAGTTTCAGTACACCAAAGCCATCAAATAGATGCTTTCCTCAAAATCTCTTCTTTCACTCCAATTTTTCCTTTTAAGGCAAGTCACTATCGGGTTTTGAGTTTGAGAGCTTTTCCAATCAAACCAATCACACATACACACCTCATATACATCATATAGAAGTGATCCAAACACTCACATAACATCTAGAACACAGATTTCACAAAATTACCAGCCAATTGCTCAAGTTCTTGACAGATTTGCAGTTGGGGTACCATCTCAAGTTCCAAACCATTTCAATCCATTCCAAGCATTCATACACACTCCATGGCACCTAGGGAAGCTATCCAGATCATTGGAACCTAGCTGTAACACCTCCAACACAAATCACGATCACCAGCTGCAAGTGGTAAGCATGAGCTCTTCTAACTCTATGATCCATGCATTTTTTGCTGCACAATAATTTGGCCATATGTTCATAATCATGCATGAAATGTTTCCCCTCAATTAATTGCATTGTTTGAATCGTGTATCAAAAATCCTGGCCTTCGTGCAGAAATTAGGGTTCTTGAGGATTTTTCGTGATTTCTTGTTTTATGCTTAATTTAAATGAAATTAATTTTCATAGACATGATCGTGAGGTTGAAACGAGTTGATTGGTATGTGGATTGCATGATATAATCAAGTATTCCGTGATATTGGAGAGAAAATGCAAATCAGCCAAACCCAGAACACGCGCGTGTTCTTCAGCTGTTCTTGGCGCCATTTTTTGAAAATTCAAATATTTGAATTTTGTGATTTTATTTAATTGATTCAAAAATTAATTTCTCTATGAGTTTTAATGATTTTGAGTTGATTCTTTTTTTAATAATTCACAAAAATGTTAAAATATTTTATTTTCCCAAAAAATCCCAAAAATATTATTTATTTTGTATAATTGATATTTTTGCAAAGAATTAATGTTTTAATTGTTTTTAACATTTAAAATATTTTTCCCACCTTGATTTTTGCAACTTTTAATGCCTTCTAATTATTTTGTAGGCCAATACTTAATTTTTTAAGCATTAATCCAAGATCACAATTTGTTTTCCATATGTTAAACAATTTTGATCATTTTAATTGAATTTTTATTCAATTAAAACACATTTTGAAAACAAATTAGGGTTTTTGATTAATTCAACCCTCATAAATCATTTTCAAAACTTTTTAGGCCTCTCCTTGAGCTATAAGACCCATTCAAAACTTTTGGGCCTCTAATAGAGTGTAAGACTCAATCCTTTTTTCGACCAAATCATTTTTGGGCCTCAGTGTATTGTATAAGTCCCGATACCTTCAAAAACAAACGGCGCGATCGTCGTCTTTTGAAAAATAACCTTTCGGGCCTCTCCTTGAGCTATAAGACCCATTCAAAACTTTTGGGCCTCTAATAGAGTGTAAGACCCAATCCTTTTTTGGCCAAATCTTTTTTGGGCCTCAGTGTATTGTATAAGTCCCGATACCGTCAAAAACAAACGGCGCGATCGTCGCCTTTTGAAAAATAACCTTTTGGGCCTCTCCTTAAGCTATAAGACCCATTCAAAACTTTTGGGCCTCTAATAGAGTGTAAGACCCAATCCCCTTTTAACCAAAACAAATTTGGGCCTCACATATTGTATAAGTCCCTTTGCGTTAAAAGAAAATCTCGGCGTGATCGCCATTTTAAACGAAAAGTCAACTGGGCCTACCCTCGAGTAGTAAGACCCATTTCCTTTCTTAAAACTCTTTGGGCCTCTTGAGAGAGTGTAAGACCCATCCCTTTGTACAGAAAACCTTTTTTTGGGCCACAGTCACTTGTATAAGTCCCTGTGTACAAATTCAAACAGTGCGATCACTGATAAAACCCTGGGCCTCCCCTTGAGCTGTAAGCCCCAAATCTTTCTTTTTCAAAGCACTTTCTGCTTTGATTTTGAAATATACTGTTGTTTTCAATCTTTCTTTGTTGAACAACTAACCAAACAGCATGGAAGCTCTACAACCGAGTAAGTGTTTACACGCTTTCATTTACCGCTTTCATATACATATAACTGTATTGTGGGACTGTTTCGCTGTAAGTCTTCTTTCATAAACTCATATCAAATGTGTAATAATAGTATAGATATTTAGAGTTTCCCCGGCAACTACATCTAGCATTAAGCCTGTTGATCGCTCTTAGAAATAGTCAATACTAGATCCCCATAGGATTACCAGACACAGTCTTCCCTCCTCTTGGGGTTAAACAATATGGAGACATGAAAGGCAACATTCTCGGTGAACCCTTTCATAGACTGTCACTCGTAGAAGTTGTCAAAGAAACTCTATTCCCCAGAGATGATCTTTTCTCCGTTAATGGCATCTCTTGAGTTTCTTCCAAATTCTCGAACTTTCCTGGCTTGATCTATTCTCGATGAATGGCATGTCTTGAACTTCTCGGGGTTTGGGGACCCACAGGCTTCTTAAAAGCACTTGTCAAGAAACTCTACTCCCCAGAGATTATCTTTTCTCCGTGAATGGCATCTCTTGAGTTTCTTCCAAATTATCGAACTTTCCTGGCTTGATCTATTCTCGGTGAATGGCATGTCTTGAACTTCTCGGGGTTTGGGGACCCATCGGCTTCTTAAAAGCATCGGCCTCCTCTTGGGCATCGTACAAGGACCCACAGGCTTCCTAAAAGCAACCCCGCCTCCTCTTGGGCTTAGTACAAGGACCTCTCGGCTTCTTAGAAGTATTCACAGCCTCCTCTTAGGCTTCGTATAATGATCTCTTCCTCTGGGAATGATAGCCTCCTCTTGGCCATCGTACAAGGACCGTCGGCTTCTTAAAAGCTTCCAGCCTCCTCTTGGGCTTCGTACAAATTGTCCCGACGACCTCCAAGAGGTATAGGAACAGAACTTAATCATCTGCATAGAACAGTCCCTTCAAAGAGTCTACTACTGTTTCTCAAAGCATAGTACAAAAGATAAAACTCTAGACTTGGACAGTCTAATCTCCTTGAGTCTCAAAGACATTCTCAAGTAACCCCTTCGTTAAATAGGAAGAAAACCTGTAGACTCGGACAGTCTCAATACCCTTCGGATTTCCCACTTCCTTAAAGAACAGGAATAACCCGGATCCTCGAATAAAATCCTTGAGTACAATGTTGCTCATATAAAAACTGATTTTCTCTTTAAAATCAGTATACTGGATCTGTCACTTAACTGAAACAGCACCATAGCCTCCTCTTGGGATTTGTACAATGATTCTCCCCAGCGGAGTCAAACAAGCGTTTAGCCTCTCTCTCGGGCTTTGTACGAGACACATAAGATACTCCCTCATTGAGTCAATCACCCCTTTTGCCTCCATCTCGGTCTTTATACGAGATACAAAAAGGTTCTTATTGAGCCAAACAAACAATAGCCTCCATCTCGGGCTTCGTACGAGATACAAAAAACTCTCTTGTTGAGTCAAATAGTCTTCATCTCGGGCTTTATACGAGATACCAAACGACTCCATCGTCGAGTCAAAACCTTTTAGCCTCTCTCTCGGGCTTTGTACGAGACACATATTAGCCTCCTCTTAGGCTTTATATAAGAAAACCACTGGTTGATCCAATCAGCATCAAAGCTGTGCCTAGTTCACAGTACACAAACATCAACAACTCCTTCTCCTTCCATCTAATCGCTGTAAGCAGCAAGCCTCTGGATTATTTACATCCACGCCACTGTCCCTCTTTTAGCATGAGAAATTCCTAAGGAAAGATGGCATTGCTCTACACTGAGTTAAGTCTTCTCCTTCAGGTTGGACTCCCCTATAAAGGAAATTATGGCATTGCCGGATTCACATATCCCGGTTAAAGTGATTCTCCTTTATAAACAGTTGGGACAAACAGACCCTCTTTAGAGATGACAAATTCTCTCTAAAGACAACACCTCCAGCTTCATATCTTGGGCTTTGAACAAGATACAAACCACCTTCAGCTTCACATCTTGGGCTTTGAACAAGATACAAACCACCTTCAGCTTCACATCTTAGGCTTTGAACAAGATATAGATCACCTTTTGCTTCATGTCTTGGACTTCAAACAAGACACCAAAACACCCATTTCCTCCCATAGAATAGGAGCTCCCATAGAATAGGAGGAACTACGAACGCTTTGATTTCCCTGTTTCAGTAAACGGGAATACGTAGGCATAAGATTGAAAGAAAAATCTTAGCGAGCACACTAAACAAAAACCCAAAATCCCATTCTATCACATATCTATCAAGAAGCATCCATCCTAACATCTAAACCTCCCACCACTTTTAAAAAATAAACCCGACAGAGACCCCGAATCTTTGTAGCATCTGTAACCTAACAGGCCGCTGTTTAACCTCAGTTTGCAAGCAGGGTTAATTTGAGACATCTTGTAGCGAGCAATTTTGGACGCGGTTCTTAAGCGCTGGTCGCTCTCTGCGGTTTGAGCTTAAAACTACAGGTCGATTCATTTTTTATCCTATTGTGAGCTGATGAAGGAAGGGAAATAGATGTCTCCAATTAACCCTGCTTTGCATACTGAGTTTAAACAGCGGTCTGTTAGGTTACGAATGCTATTAATGTGGGGGGGGGGGGGGGCCTTTGTACTGGTTATTTATATTTTCGCCAATACAGGTTTCTTTCTTTTTATCTTGGCAGAAGGTTTCTGGCGGGGAACAAGGATTAGGATGTTAGGACTGATGCTTTTGAATGTGAGAGTATGGGATTTGGTTTTTTTGTTGATTGTGCTCGCTAAGATCTTTCTTTCAATCTTATGCCTACGTATTCCCGTTGACCGAAACAGGGAAATCAGAGCGTTCGTAGTTCCTCCTGTTCTATGGGAGGAAATGGTTGTTTTTGGTGTCTTGTTGAAAGCCCAAGACGTGAAGCTAAGGGTGAATTGTATCTTGTTTAAAGCCCAAGATATGAAGCTAAAAAGTCTATTTGTATCTTGTTCAAAGCCCAAGATATGAAACTAAAAGGTCTCAACTTTAGAGAGAATTTGTCATCTCTAAAGAAGGGTTTGTCTGTCACAACTGTTGGGTGACTGGTTATAAAGGAGAATTACTTTAACCGGGATTTGTGAATCCGACAATGCCATAATTTCCTTTATAGGGATTTTAACCTGAAGGAGAAGACTTTAACTCAGTGTAGAGCAATGCTATCATTCCTTAGGAATTTCTCATGCTAAAAGAGGGACAGTGGCATGGATGTAGATGATCCAGAGGCTTGCCGCTTACAGCGATTAGATGAAGGGAGTTGTTTGATGTTTGTGTACTGTGAACGAGGCACAACTTTGATGCTAAAAGGTTAATTGGATTAACCAGTGGTTTTCTTATATAAAGCCTAAGAGGAGGCTAATATGTGTCTCGTACAAAGCCCGAGAGAGAGGCTAAACATTGTTTGACTCCGCTGGGGAGGATCATTATACAAAGCCCAAGAGGAGGCCATGGTGACTGTTTCAGTTGAGTGACAGGTCCAATATACTGATTTTTAAAAGAGAAAATCAGTTCTTATATGAGCAAAACTGTACTTAGGGATTTGATTCAAGGATCCGGATTATTCCTATTCTTTAAGGAAGCGGGAAATACGAAGGGTATTGAGACTGTCCGAGTCTACGGGTTTCCTTCCTATTTAACGAAAGGTGCTTGAGAATGTCTTTGAGACTTAAGGAGATTAGATTGTCCAAGTCTAGAGTTTCATCTTTTGTACCATGCTTTGAGAAACAGTAGTAGACTCTTGAAAGGACTGTTCTATGAGGATGACTAGGTTCTGTTCCTATACCTCTAGGAGGTCGTCGGGACAATTTGTACGAAGCCCAAGAGGAGGCTGGAGACTTTTAAGAAGCCGACGGGTCCTTGTATTAAGCCCAAGAGGAGGCTATCATTCCCGGAGGAAGAGATCATTATATAAAGCCTAAGAGGAGGCTGTGAATACTTCTAAGAAGCCGACGGGTCCTTGTACTAAGCCCAAGAGGAGGCGGGGTTGCTTTTAGGAAGCCTGTGGGTCCTTGTATGATGCCCAAGAGGAGGCCGATGCTTTTAAGAAGCCCGTGGGTCCCCAAACCCCGAGAAATTCAAGGCAAGCTATTCACAAGGAATAGATCAAGTCAGGAAAGTTCGAGAATTTGGAAGAAACTCAGAGATGCCGTTCACGGAGAAGACATTCATCTCTGGGAGTAGAGTCTCTTGACAATTCCTAATGAGGACAGCTGAAGAAAAGACTGTATCTGGTGATCCTATTGGGGATCTAGTTTTGTCTATTTCTAAGAGTGACAGTCTAAAAAAGGGTTCAAAAAGAATCTGCCTTTCACATCTCCATATTGTTTAACCCCAAGAGGAGGGAAGACTGTGTCTGGTAATCCTATGTGGATCTAGTTTTGACTGTAAGTTCAGAGTGATCAACAGGGCTTTACCTAGTGCTAGACGTAGTTGTCGGGGAAACTCGAAATATCTATACTATTATTACACAGTTGATATGAGTTTATGAAAGAAGACTTCCAGTGAAACAGCCACACAATACAGTTATATGTATATGAAAGCGGTAAATGAAAGCAATAACCACTTACTCGGTTGTAGGGCTTCCATGCTGTTTGGTTAGTTGTTCAACAAAGAAAGATTGAAAACAACAGTATATTCAAAATCAAAGGAGAAAGTGATTTGAAAAAGAAAGTTTTGGGGCTTACAGCTCAAGGAGAGGCCCAGGGTTTTATCAGTGAGCGCACTGTTTGAATTTGTACAGAGGGACTTATACAAGTGACTGAGGCCCAAAAAGTTTTCTGTACAAAGGGGTTGGGTTTTACACTCTCTCAAGAGGCCCAAAAAGTTTTAAAGAAAAAGAGTGGGGCTTATAACACGAGGGTAGGCCCAGATGATTTTTCGTTTAAAAATGGCGATCGCGCCAAGGTTTTCTTTTAACGCAAAGGGACTTATACAATAAGTGAGGCCCAAAATGTTTTGGTTAAAAGGGGATTGGTTCTTACACTCTAATAGAGGCCCAAAATGTTTTGAATGGGTCTTATAGCTCGAGGAGAGGCCCAAGGTTATTTTTCAAAAGGCGATGATCGTGCCGTTTATTTGAAAATGTACAGAGGGACTTATACAACGAATGAGGCCCAAAATATTTCTGTATAAGTGGGTTGGGTCTTACACTCTCTCAAGAGGCCCAAAGTGATTTGAAAATGATTTATGAGGGTTGAATTAATCCAAAAACCCTAATTTGTTTTCCAAAAATGTATTTAATTGAATAAAAATTCAATTAAAATGATCAAAATTGTTTAACACATGAAAAACAAATTGTGATCTTGGATTAATGCTTCAAAAATTAAGTATTGACCTACAAAATAATTAGAAAGCATTAAAAGTTGCAAAATCAATGTAGACAAAATATTTAAAATGTCAAGAGCAATTAAAATATTAATTCTTTGCAAAAATATCAATTATATGAAATAAATAATATTTTTGGGATTTTTTGATAAAATAAAATATTTTAACATTTTTGTGAATTATTAAAAAAAGAATCAACTCAAAATCATTAAAACTCAGAGAGAAATTAATTTTTGAATCAATTAAATAAAAACCACAAAATTCAAATATTTGAATTTCTAAAAATGGCGCCAAGAACAAGCTGAAGAACACGCGCGTGTTCTGGGTTTGGCTGATTTGCATTTTCCATCCAGTCTCACTGAATACGTAATCATATCATGCAATCCACATATCATTATGCTCGTCTTAACCTCACGATCATGTTTATGTCAATTAATTTCATTTAAATTAAACATACAACAAGAAATCACGAAAAATCCTCAAGAACCCTAATTTTTGCATGAAGGCTAGGATTTTTGATACACGATTCAAACAATGTAATTTATTGAGGGGAAACATTCTATACATGATTATGAACATATGGCCAAATTATTGTGCGAGGAAATATGCATAGATTTAGAGATGACCAAGTATGTGCTTACCTCTAGGACGTGACAACAAGTGCAAAGTGATATTTGATTTGGAGGTGTTACAGATGAGTGGTGATGATCTGAACAGCTTCCCTGCACCCTATGGAGTGTGTTTGAATGCTTGGACCTGATTGAAAATGGCTGGAATAATTTGTGGTACCTCAGCTGCAACTTGATTGAAAATTTGAGCAACCAGCTGGTGATTTTGTGAAATTGGTGTTTCAAAAGTGATCTAAGTGTTTGATCAGCTCATATGTGATGTATGTGAGGTGTGTGAGTGATTGGTTTGATTGGAAAAGCTCTCAAACTCAAAACCCGATAGCTACCTTGCTAAGAAAGGCATTTTTGCCAAGAGAAAGAAATTTTGAGGAAAGCATCTGTTAGATGGCTTTGGTGTACTCAAACTGATCACAATTGAGCTCTATTTATAGTAGAGCAAGTTTTTTTTGGGATCCACAGTGAATGGCAGCTGCTAAGTAGGTTTGGCCAATGTTGTCCAATGGAATTTCAAGTCTCCTCTAGCCATTGACTAGAGGTTAGGGCACAGAGCTTTGGTTCCCTTGGTCTTGGATAAGTCTTGACTGATTTCAGATGAGAATGGCTCAGTCCATGCCACCTTGATGCTTCCATTGAATGCTTCAATCCAAATTTGGAGTCTTGTCCCTATTTTGGACATTCTAGGTTCAACATGCTATTTCTTGTTCCATGGACTTTGGAGACTTGGCTCAGTGATTGTCCCCTTTAGATTCAATCCTCTGAGGTGTCCAAGTGGATAGGAGCAATTGGATTTGGCTGATTTTGGCAAATCGAGCAAAGTTGCAAATTCTGCCTTGCCTTGACAGATTTCAGCAAGGCAACTTTCCAATGTCATATCTCATGACTCAAATGGAATTTGGCAATGTTCTTGGTCATTTTGGAAAGCCCTTACATCATATAACAACTGTTTGAACATGTTTGGTTTTGATCTCTTTTGAATCCAAGTGAAAAATCCCCCTACATTTGGCAAAAAGTGAAGACAGATTTGAACTTAGTGAAAATTTCACTAAGTGTTGGAAAAAGTGACATTTTCATTTTTCAACCATTTTGATCACTCCATAACTCAAAATCCTTAATGAACTGGAGTTAGGTCTAGTTGAAGTTTTTGTAGAGGGTAATTAGGGCTACAAATCCATCCTTGGATGAGAGAAAATGACCTTGTGGTTTAGGAGTTATGGTCCTCCAAAGTTGGTACCTTTGTCACTTTATTTTTAACTTAGAAAATTTTCTAAGTTTTTATGGTTACCCTTTTACAAGTTATCCAACTTTTCTTGATTTTTCTTGATTAATGATGATTCAAATCATACATTAACATCATTTTAGGGTTAAAAATCCATTTTGGTGAAAAATCTCAAAAAGTCAAAGTTGACTTTTGTGCACAGTTGACTTTTTATCAGATGAATTCCAAATTGTGCAATTCTTCAGGAAATCATGTCCTTGACCTAAATCAAACTTGATGGACATGTTCCATGGGTGTCATAGGGTATATTGAGGCATGTCTTAGGGCTTGGGAGCATGTCCTGGTCAAAAGTCAAAGTTACAGTTGACTTTTCCCTTAAAACCCTAATTGTGGTGTAGATGAAATTGAGACTTGTTGCTCAAGCTTCTTGGATTAATCCATTGTTCCAAATGGATCCATATAGTTTATTAGAGACCCTCAAACTCTCTCTTAAGGTCTTGGTTCATGATTTGTCCCAAAAGTCAACTTAGGGGTGAATTAGGTCAAGAAACCCTAATTCCTGATTTTTGATGTATGCATCCCCTGAGGTCAAATTGACTTGATGTTTGGGTCCATGAGGTTCCATGGAGTATATTAGGTTATGTTTTGGAACATTGGCTCATGCCCAGATGAGAATTTCCATCTGGAGGCCCTGGTCGACCAAAACCCTAATTTGGTGACACTGGCGATCTTGAGACTTGATCCACCTAGAAGGGAGCAACCTTGTGCTTAATCCTTGATGTGGGAGTCCTCTTGATCCATTGTAGATGTTTGAGAGACTAGACAAGTTGAAGATCATGTCATTCCTTGATTGATCCTTTGTCTAAGGCTCTGAGAGGGCTTGAAACCCTAATTTTGATTGTAGTGGATGCTCACCCATCTTTGGGGAGACTGATGAAGTATGATGGTTCCCCCATATTGTGATGATGATTTGCACAATGATGGGAAATCTTAGTGGTCAAAATTTGGGGTATGACACATCTATTTCCCTTCCTTCATCAGCTTTAATAGAATAAAAAATGAATCGAGCTGTAGACACCAAAGAGCGATAGCGCTTCGCAACCGCGTCCAAAATCGCTCGCTACAGACTGTCATTATTAGAAATTGTCAGAGAAGTTCAGTTCCCCGGAGAGGATTAATTCTCGGTGAAACCTCTTTTGAATTTCTTCAAACCCTAGAACTGTTCACTAAAGGATTAATTCTCGGTGAAACCTTTCTTGAACTCTTCTTAGGTTTGGGACCCACAGGCTTCCTAAAAGCATCCCCGCCTCCTCTTGGGATTTGTACAAGGACCCTCCGGCTTCTTAGAAGTTATCATGCCTTCTCTTGGGGTTAATACAAGGACCCTGAAGACCTCTTAAAGGTATAGGACATAACTTAGTCATCCTTTGCTAGAGCAATCTTTCCAGTGTCAAAATCTCAAACCATTTTAGGGTTGATTCTCATCCCTTAAAACACCTGCCGCCTCTTGGGCGTCATACAAAGATAAACTCTTCCACACCAGTAGACTTGGACAATTTAATCTCCTCTTGAGTCTAAAAGACATTCTCAAGTTCCCTAGAGAAACCCTGGTCATTTTAAATAAACCTCTAGCAGAGTTAGAACCCATGGGTTCTAAAGCCCAGTCAGCCTCCTCTTAGGCTCTGTACAATGATTCTCCCCAGCGGAGCTAACCTTTTCAGACTCTCTTCTTGAGTAAATCACCTTACAATACTCTCTTGTTGAGTCAACCCTTTTCAGCCTCAATCTTGGGTTTTGTACAAGACAGATAAAAGCACTCTCTTATTGAGTCAAACCCCTTTTTGCCTCAATCTTGGGCTTTGTATAAGACAGATAAAATCTCTCACCTATAGGGTCAGTTTTGTCTTTTAGCCTCAATCTTGGGCTTTGTACAAGACAAACAGAATATTTTCTCAGGAAAAGTCAAACTTTTAGCCTCCTCTTAGGCTTTGTATAATGATATTCCCAAAGAGTCAGTCTCTTTAGCCTCAATCTTGGGCTTTGTACAAGACAGATAAACACTCTCTTGTTGAGTAAGCCTTTTCCAGCCTCCTCTTAGGCTTTGTATAAGGACTTCCCCAGTGGAGTCAATCAATCTCTTAGCTTCAACCTTGGGCTTTGATCAAGGCACATACAAAAATCAAATTTCCTTCAGAGGAAATCAAAATATCTCTGTAGGAAGTCATTTCTCTGTATATCACTTATCAAAACAAATGTTCAAAACAAACCCGAATCCCAGATAACTTCTGTAAGTGGCACACTTGTTGATTCAAATATCCAAGCTGTTGTCCATCTTTTATCCTGGTAAATCCTCTCTTTCATCTAATTGCTGTAAGCGGCAAGCCTCTGGATTGTTTAAATCCACGCCACTGTCCCCCTCTTAGCATGAGAAATTCCTAAGGAAAAATGGCATTGCTCAACATTGAGTTAAAGTTTTCCCCTTCAAGACAAATCCCCTATAAAGGAAATTATGGCATTGCTGGATTCACATATCCCAGTTAAAGTAATCCTCCTTTATAAACAGTCACCCAACAGTTGTGATAAACAGACGAGATGTCTCCCTTTAGAGATGACAAGTTCTCTCTCAGTCAAACCTTTAGCTTCAATCTTGGGCTTTGAACAAGACACAAATAACCTTTTAGCTTCAATCTTGGGCTTTGAACAAGACACCAAAACATAACATCTTTTCCTCCCTTAGAATATGAGGAACTACGATTGCTCTGATTTTCCTGTTCCTTTAAACGGGAATACGTAGGCATAAGATTGTGAAATCTAAGCGAGCATACTGTCGCATCTGCGAAAATAAACTGGCGGAAAGGAACAGAAGAGTTACCACCGAACGTTATTTATCCTGACGCAGGGAAAGGAAACGATCGAAGAAAACCTCAACAAAGGGAAAGGAATGGTCGTTGCAACCATCGCCTGGGTTCGGGAGTCGGTTACGCGAGAGGAAGGTATTAGCACCCCCTCGCGTCCATCGTACTTGATGGGATCCACGCTTATTTGTTATCGATCAAAGGGTGTAGAGTATCTGAAACTTACTTGCTAACTGGAAAGGAGAAAGGACGGGGATGGAAAAGAACGAGGAAATTACGAAGAAGATAAAAAGAAGTGACTCGATAGGACGTCGCATCCTAGGCCTACGTATTCCCTCGTGCAATGGGAAAGTCAGAGTCAACGTAGTTTGGGACACTACGGGATTGTGGGGGGAAGTTTGCTCGCCAAGACATCGCCGTCTCGTGCCTACGTATCCTCAATCTTACCAGAGAGGAAGTCAGAGCAGTCGTAGTTCGACCTACGGGTCGGTTTTGTTTGTGTTTTATAGTGGAATACGTCAACGTTCACGTTCCAGGAGTTTAGGTGTCGCAGCTCGTTGTACGGAGTCTTAGGCATTTACCTGTTTGCGGTAGAACGGAAGTGATGCATCCCTTATGAATGGAGTGAGGAAGATGAGAAGAGAATTGTTTGTCTGTTGATTGATTTTTAGGAGAAGTGTTTTGATTGTTTTATGTTTATAACAAGTATTGCATTAAAGTCTATGACATAGGAACGAATGCGTCGCATGATCGTCCTAATAGGACATATGCTAACACTCTAGAAAGACGAAGGGAAACCCTCCTTCTTCCATTTCCCATGTACTTAAGGCTCATGGCATACAATACTTGTTGTTTTTATCACATGCTTTGATTTTTTGTTTTGAGATGAGAAAGAGAGACACAAAGGTGTTAAGAAAGGAAAAAATCTAAGTGGGGAAGAATAATAATCCTAATGTTGTCATGCATGGATGTCCTATGGTTATGTGGAGTATAAGAACCACCTAAGTCTAAAGAAGATAGAGGGATAGAACTATCTAATGCTTATCCTACCTCACCTTAATAAAAAATTAAGGATGAGCTAGGATCCCAAAGGGGTGTGAGATAGTTATACACAAAGCATTATCTCATGCTATTCACAAACACACAAGAGAAAGTAAAAAGATAAGAGAAGAGAGATGTGAGTATGGATAAGCATCCATATACTCAAGTGTCTTACCTCTGCCCCTACACAAAAGGTTAGCATAAAATATTCACAAGTATTGAACATAAGTGTTAGAAAGTAAACCAAACAATGTTAGTTGCCTTTAGGAGACAACTTAAGAAGCATACAAGGATTAAACCAAAAGGGAAGGGTCCTAAGGGTTAAGGATTCTTCAAAGTCAGTAGGTATAGGTCAAGGTACCCTACCAAAGTAAACATGCCAAAGGAAAGTACACAATATCAAACTATGCACCAAACAATCATATAAATGCAAGTTATGCACTAACTATGCAAGATGAATGCAAATGAATCATGAACATGAATAAATGCATGTGTAAGCATCAAAGTAAGAATTGAATGACATTTAAGAATGTGTAGAGATGTCATTAAGATGGCATGTGATTCATGAATGCAAACATTGATTAGGTAAGAAGAAGTGGTAGCAAACAGCATTCAAGTTCCAACAATGAAGCATACTTGTAATGCAAGTAATAAATGAAGATGTAAGATGAAAAATCATGTAATATGAATGTAATTCAGTAGCTCATGACATTTGAAATGAAATTTAGAAGTCAAGAATGTATACACAAAGTCCCCACAAGTATCATGTTGAAGCACATTGATGATTAGGAGCAAACATGTTTAAATTAGGCCAAACAAGTTCAAACTATGCACACTCTAGGTAAAACAAACCAAAAGAAGTCATGTGAGTGAAATGAATCATGCTTGAGCATCCAAGTCAGTAGCATATGATATTTGAATGATGTTGAAACCAATATAAAGGACTTATAACATGCACTACGCATGCCATTACTTGTTAAAAGTTAAGAGCAAAAGAAATTCAAAGTTGTCAAATATGGATGACTTATGAAATGAATGAGGGTGGATGAAGTTAGAATGAGTTAAAGGCATGTAAACATGTCAAATTCAGGGTTTAGATGCATGTTGAATGAAGTTAGAAGTCATACACTTTCATGCTATCTAGAAGTTAGAAGAGAGGTAAGTGCAAAACTAGTTCAAAGAAGTATTCAATCATTAGTGTCTTTTGAAGTAAATGAACGATGAAGTTCACACGGGTCAAATACATATTAGACATGTCAAAGTCAGAGGCTATTGACCTTTAATAGGTCTCCTACAAGTCCTAAAAGAAATAGAAGAAGCACATCACACAAGGCACAAACAAAGTTAACAAACAATGTTCAATTTGGAGATGACATATCGAAGTAGGAATGCATGAGACAAATGGGCATTAGTGAGTCAAAGGAGTATTTATAAGTATATGAACATATTATAGGTCATATGAGATCATGTGTAATGGAATGATGTAACAAGTAAAAGCATACTACACAAACAATGGAAACTAGCACAAGTTGAACAAGTGAAGACAATTTGAGGCCATGTGAATTCAATTAGGTGAAATGAAGTTATGAGTCATATATGAATGGTTAGATATGATCTAAAATAGCAAGTGAGTCAAGTTTGGAGAGCTTTTAAGTCATATAAGTCTTCATGAAGATATGATATGCAACACATAAGGTAAAGTAGACAAAGAAGGGTCAAATACCAAATGCTAATCCATGTTCAATTAAGTCTATAAAAATCAATCAAAGTTAGGAGTTAAAGACCTATAATTTGATTTTAGAAGACCTATAAGGATGCCTAAACATGTATACAAATGAATGCACAATTATCATGTTGAATGGTTACACAATGAACATGAAACCCTAGAACTTGCACTCTGACATCTACACAAACAAGGTGTACTTCAACAATTAACACAAGCATGGTTACATGTTGTAAAAATTCAAAGGAAATAAGTGAGATGGAGTATAATCAGAGGCTAAACAATACGCAAAAGAATGAGCAAAAATTCATTTGTTATCATGTTTAAACAAGACCTATAACATGCACTATAGTCATTGAACAAACACATTTAAGATGACATTCAAAAACCAATCAAATATCCCCTAAACAATCCTAAAAAATTGTATTATGATCATTAACATGTCCTAAAATCCTATACCAAATTCCATGCAAAAATCCCTCTTCTAAGTATGCTTAAAAAATGAATTACCAAACTTGTATCACAAGGAAGGTTCATACAAATGCACTTAAACGTAAATTCCCTAAAAATATGAAAAAAATGACCAAATCAGCAATTAAAATTCTTCAAAAATTCATTAAAGGTGTTAAGATGATACATGAATATTTTTAGAATTTTTGGATATCCACAGGTATTTTTAAAAATGCATTTTTAAACATGTATGAAAAAAAACAAACAAAATAATAGCAAATAAAGGGAGGGGTGAAATCAGTAACACACCCTAGTTATAATGCACAATGGGCCTCAGAAAAGGGGGGGGTGCGCATATCAAATGTGCAAGGCCCAAAGGCGTGTTCAGTCTGAGGTGTATATGGTGAGGGCCAGTCAACCTTTTGATTCAATGGGACGCGTTAGATCCAGTCAATCTAAGATGATCAGGGAAGTATGAGGATCTAAGGGCTCATGATTGAAGGAACATGGTAGTCAACACGCATCAGATCACACCATTAAGTAAATTCAGAAAATGGAAGAAAAAGAGAGCACGTGACGCGCACACCATTCATTAATGCACTGGCAGTATATGGGACGTTGGATCATGAAAGATAGAGGGCCAGGATTATAACATGAGGGAGACCGGAGATTGTTAGGGTTCAGGGTTCAGGCTTCCTGAGAAGACTTCCGGTCGTCTTCTCTGGCCAGTCTCTGCTGGGGCCAGACATAAAACCACCCAGAAATTCCTGAAACAACCATGGTCCAACTCCTTTTTTCACATGCATTTCAGAAATGCGATTAGTTTTTATTAATTCTACCTCTAACTACCAAAACAAAGATGAATAAGTTAAGATCTGGGAAATTTAAATCTCACATCTTGCTAATCCGTGCAAACAAACAATGCCTCCAAGTGGAGGGCCCAAGTAACCAAATCAAAACGAGTCCTTAATCACCAGAAATGGCACAAAACTAAAGAACACCTAAAAGAACTAACCTGATTTGTGATGGTTTTCTTTAGCTACGAACAACTAAACAATCTTCTCCAAATGGCTTATGAACACAAAATAAATGTGTATTATCCAACGAATCTTGCTCAACACTAAACTGATGAAGCTGATCTTTAAAGCTTGGATTCACCAAATCGATTCACCTCAGTTCCACTCTATTGCTTATAGAAGATTCTATCTGTGTGTAGGTGAAGAATCCAAAAAAAACTTGCAGAGAAAATGCTTGGAGGGAGAGATTCCAAGAAGTGCGTAATGAGAGATGAAGATAAGAGAATCAGTGAGAAAAAAAATGATGTAACCGAATCTGTTATGAGAGTTAGAGAGTTTATATATGCTGTTAGTGTATGGTTAACTAAGTGATCATGGTTGAAAGTTCAGTTAAGGTGAGGTTAAAAATGAGGTTGAGAAAATGAGAGTGAGGTTATGTTGAACACGGGTTGGTGTTATGGATGTGCATGACATGATGATGATAGCATGGTATGGAGGTGTGAGTCTTAGCTGGTACATTCATAAAGCTTACTGGCTAAGTTTTTGTTTTCCTCTCACTTGGTATATATGGAAGGAGTGTTACATGTGCATGCTATTTAAATAGATTGCATGGCTTATTTAGGCAATGAGAATGAGGTGTATTTCGTGACCAATGATCTGAAAACAAACCAAAACCTACATGTGCATAAAACTGCCTTACTAAAATTCAAGTGACCAGCTAGCGTGCGTTTGAGAGGCCTTTCAAAAGATCTCATAATGAGCTTCCAATTGTGCTTTGAATCATTCCAATTGGATCTCACATGAGAGAGATATGTTGGTCCAAAGTTGAGAGGAAAATGATTTGGCTAGGCAGACTGCATGCGTGCATGAGCTGCTCATGTTGGGCAAAACTCCATCTTTGATACCCGTGACTTGATCCTGCCATATCTTGAGATGTGTTTGTCAAAACGAAAAACACTCGTCATCAAAGTTGTAGAGGGCCATGAGATGAACAACTCTCATATTGAGCACTTTTTCAAATAACAATTACATCATGGAGAAAATCCACCCTAAACATGTACCTCTGCATGCACACCAGGTGGTTGATTAATCTACTCCGAGCTGGCTAGTCATGACTTGGTTGACAAGCCCAAAATGCCTTGAAAACCCTTAACTTTAAATGATCATATCTCCCTCAATTTTGATCCAATGGAGATGATCTTGTTACGGTTTTGAAGCTTGGAATGTGAACTTTTGATAGGCCTCTATAACCCTTCAATTTGAAGCTTGGAACATGGAGAAAGAATGCCCTAAAGTTGGGTACTCACCTTGCCAAAACTTGCCATAAATGGAAACCCCAATTTCTATTTTAGGAAACTTTTCACATTTCTTGATTTTTGATGAATCCCTTCATATTTCTTGATCAAATTTTTACCAAGGGCCATATTTGAGATGAGGAACTTGAAATTGACCTCAAAAAGTCAAGAGTTGACTTTTTTCCTTTGCACAGTTGACTTTTCCCCAATTCTCATAATTTTCAAACAAATGATCAATTGAAACCCCTATGAACCAAATTGATGGACAATTCTCCAATCTTAGACACTTGAGGACATGTAGAATACCATAGAATCAAGTCTTGCCCAAAAAATCAGAAATAAACTGATTTTATAGAAAACCCTGGTTTTATACCCTCAGTCTAGGAGAGCACATCCTCCAAATCCAAATTTCTCTGAGTATGAGGTGTATCCTCTCAAACAATGATGAGATGTGCCATTTGGAGATGATAAAAGCTCAATGATCTTCCCCATTGGGGAGTTATACTCAAGAATCCCAAAAACCCTAATATTGTACTGGTTAGGAGAATGTGATTTCCTTAAAATTTCTTGTCAAACCTGATCATATGGTAAGGTGATGAGTCACTTAAGATCTCTTGAGGCTCAATGCTTGTTGGATTTGACTTAGATACCTTGATCCCATGCTATGAACCAATGATATGCAAAGATGATAATGCAAAGAATGCAATGAAACATAAGTCAGTTAAAGATAAAACAAGAGGGAAAATTTTGAGGTATTACACATACCAATCAAAAACTTTAGGTCCAGTACCTTCATACTAATTAAAACTTAGGTTCAGTACCTTGCCAAAAACATAGGAAAACCCCAACATTAACATCAACTCACTCCCTCTCTCATATTTCCCAAGAAGCTTTCCCAACCCATCAACGGATAAACACCATCAAGTACAAAGCAGAACCTAAAACTAACAACCTGTGGATAACCACATATAGGATGGGAAATTGAAAACTCCCCATTGTATAACCTGACCCCGGACCCCCGAATCTCTTTAAGCATTTGTTTAGTTAAACATTCGCGTGCAAGATTGGTTTTAGATAGCTTCCCTTTCCCTTCCACCTTCACGGGATAAATAAGAAATCAGAAAGTAGCACCCCCTCCTCCTCATTGTGAGAAGAAACCCATGGCGATAAGGTGATCGCATCACCGACAAAAATCGCACGCTACACTTAGCAAGCACACAAATAAAAAATCCTAAGTCCAAGTACCTTCCCAAAAACAACAGAAAACCCCAAAATAACAAAAACAATCTCGCAACACTCCCAAAGGAGAAACTTTCCCAATCCACAGCAGATAAACACAAGAAAGCATTTCAAGTAAACTGAAATACATGCAAAAGAAGGTTCCTATGGATTACCATAGATACACTGGGTGTTAATAGCTTCCCTTGGTATAACCAGACCCCGATCCCCGATATCTTAGCATTTGTTAAAGAAAACATTTGCGTGCATGGTTAGTTTAAGATATCTTCCCCTTCCTTAACCAGCTTCATAGGATAAATACAGAAATCAGAAAGTAGCACCCAAACAATTGTGGTAAGGTGGTCGCGTCACCGAAAAAAACTTGCACGCTACATGACCTAGCAAGGGACTTCTTCTCAAGCACACAAGAGACTTTCATTGCTCAAGAAAACCAGCAAGAGACTTCCATCGCTCAAGGAAACTAGCAAGAGACTTCCTCTAATTTTAACAAATAGTTTAGTAGAAAAGATAACAACTATACTTGATGTTTAATCTGAGGTATAGAAGTAATACAACAACCACAAAGGTTCTTAACACTTAATATTTCTATAATATACAAAGATAAGGAATGTTAAGAACTTATGCAATATTAATTATAAAACTTTAGCTCAAAGTTATGCTCAATGTTGTTCTATTGTAGTGTTCTAGCTTTCTTTCAAATCTTCATCTCCCTTTTATAGAAGTAGAAAAAGAGTTATTGGAAAGTAACTTGCATAAGAGTTCTTTGTTGAGAAGTATTTCAAGAGAGATGTTGGAAGATAAATCCAGTTAAGATTTTTGTCTATTGAGTAATAACATTGTCCATATTGCCTTTCTCATACTAGGTGTCTACCAAGAGGTCACATCAAATTTCCTTGAGCCTTGCACTAAGAGACCCACATTGAGTTTATCCAATAATCTGGAAATGACAAGACTGGTCTACTTTGAAGACAGAGTACAAATTAGAGGCTGAGCACCTTTAGCTGAGGTCTTCAAAGTCTGATCTGTCATCAGAAGCTGATATACCATGTTCATATTCTGATCTTTCAGAGGTGGAGATACCACGTTCAGAGTCATTAGATTCTGATTCTTTAGAAACTGAGTCTTTTAGCTTCTCTTCATATGCTTAAATCAGGGTTAATTCTGAGTTGAATTTTAAGCTTATGTTCTGGTATACTTGAATAAACATTAGTATTTCCAATTGTTCTTTAAGTACTTTGTTATCATCAAAACCCAAGGGATATGAACAATTTTGTTCCAACACATGGATCCCTAATTCCCTACGAATCTTGTGAAATAATTTAGTGGACCATGGTTTTGTATGAGTATCAACAAGCTGATTTTTAGTGTCCACATATTCAAAAATCACATCAAATTTCCGACATGATCTCTAAGAAAATGTTGCCCAATATCAATATGCTTAGTGCGTGAATTTAAAACTGGATTCTTGGTGAGACTAATTGAACTAGTGTTATCACACTTAATTAGAATGCAATCAAGTCTTAATTCTTAATCTAGCTGTCATTTATTTTTTCGAAGGACATGTGCACAATAGCTTCCAACAGCTACATATTCGTTCTCGACGCTAGAAAGAGAAATATGCTGCCTCTCGCTTTTCCAAGAAACAAAACAATTTCCAAGTAAGTGACAAGTACCACTAGTATTCTTCCTATATGATTGCACCATAATAAATCAAAATAAGGGAATCCTACTAAGGTACATTAACTTCCTTTAGAAAACCAAATACCGTGGGTTGAGGTTCCGTTAAGGTAACTTAAAATGTGTTTAATAGTCTAAAAGTGAGATTCCCATGGGTAGGCTTAAAATCTAGTGCACATGCATACACTAAACATAATGTCAAGTTGAATTTAATTTAAATATAGAAAAGATCCTATTATACATCTGTATTTGGTGATCTCGATCTCCAATCCTTGGCCATTTTATCAATTAGAAGGCTTGAAGCCAACAATGTAGATATGAAGTTTGAATATTTCATGTCATGCTTTTTGAACAACTCAAAGCAATTCTTTGTTTGGTTAATGAATATTCTTTATTTATTTGCTTGACTTGTAAGCCTAACAAACAATTGGCTTCTCCCACAAGGAACATCTCAAATTCACAATGCATGATGCTATAAAACTCTCTACACAATGATATCTTAGTAGAATTGGAAATAATATCACCTATATAAATCTGAATTAAATGAATATGTAATCCTTTATGCTTTTTAAATAAGGTAGTATCTACGGTTCCATGATTAAATCATTTATTAAGTAAGAAGCCACTAAGGAGCTCATACTAAGCTCTAGGAGCTTGTTTGATACCATAGAGAGCCATTTTTAGTTTAAAAACATGATTATAATTTTCATGCTCCTCAAAATAAGGGGTTGAGAGATGCATACTTCTTCGTTTATAAAACTGTTAAGGAAGGTGGATTTAACGTCTATCTGATATAACTTAAAATTTAGGTAGCAAGCAAATGCCAAAAGGATTCGAATTACTTCAAGACGAGCCATAAGAGCATACATCTCCTCATAGCCAATCCCTTCAGCTTGACTATATCCTTTTTCCATCAGCCTAGATTTATTTCTTGTAATTATACCACTCTCATCAATTTTTTTTCCAAAAAAACCCATACGGTGTCTAAGACTATTTTATTTTGAGGATGGGGGACAAGATCCCATAAGTCATTTCTTTTAAATTGATTGAGCTATTATTTTATAGAAAGGAGCCATCCTTTGTCATTCAAATTATCAATGATATTTTTTGGTTCAATCTATGAAATAAAGACTGAATAATTACTGTAATACCCCAAATTTTGACCACTTAGATTTCCCATCATTGTGAAAATCATCATCACAATATGGATGTACCATCATGGTTCATCAGTCTCCCCAAAGATGGGTGAGCATCCACTACAAGCAAAATTAGGGTTTCAAGCCCTCTCTGAGTGCTTAGACAAAGGATCAATCAAGAAATGACATGATCTTCAACTTGTCTAATCTCTTAAACATCCACAATGGATCAAAAAGGACTCCCACTTCAAGGATTAAGCACAAGGCTGCTCCCTTCTAGGTGGATCAAGTCTCAAGATTGACAGTGTCACCAAATTAGGATTTTGGTCGACCAGGGCCTCCAGATGGAAATTTTCATCTGGGCATAAGGCAATGATCCAAAACATAACCTAATATACTTCATGGAACCTCATGAACCCATGCATCGAGTCAATTTTGCCTCAGGGGATGCATTCATCAAAAATCAGGAGTTAGGGTTTTTTGACCTAATTCACCCCTAAGTTGACTTTTGGGACAAACCATGAGCCAAGACCTCAAGAGATGATTTGAGGGTCTCTAATACACCATATTGATCCATTTGGAACAATGGATTGATCCAAGAAGCTTGAGCAACAAGTTTCATTTTCATCTGCACCACAATTAGGGTTTTAAGGGAAAAGTCAACTGTAACTTTGACTTTTGACCAAGACATGCTCCCAAACCCTAATACATGATTGAATATACCCTATGACACCCATGGAACATGTCCATCAAGTTTGATTTAGGTCAAGGACATGATTTCCTGAAGAATTGCACAGTTTGGAATTCATCTGATAAAAAGTCAACTGTGCACAAAAGTCAACTTTGACTTTTTGAGATTTTTCACCAAAATGGATTTTCAACCCTAAAATGAAGTTAATGTATGATTTGAATCATCATTCATCAAGAAAAATCAAGAAAAGTGAGATAACTTGTAAAAGGGGTAACCATAAAACTTAGAAAAATTTCTAAGTTAAAAATAAAGTGGCAAAGGTACCAACTTTGGAGGACCATAACTCCTAAACCACAAGGCCATTTTTTCAAATCCAAAGATGGATTTGTAGCCCTCACTATCACCTACAAAAACTTCAACTACAAGTCATTCCAATTCATTAAGGATTTTGAGTTATGGAGTGATCAAAGTGGCTGAAAAGTGAAAAAGTCACTTTTTCCAACACTTAGTGAAATTTTCACTAAGTCAGAATTTTGCTTCACTTTTTGCCAAATGTAGGGGGATTTTTCACTTGGAATCAAAAGAGATCAAAACCAAACTTGTTCAAACAGTTGTTGTATCATGTTAGGGCTTTCCAAAATGGCCAAGAACATTGCCAAATTCAACCTACATCATGAGATACAACATTGGCAAGTTGCCTTGCTGAAATCTGTCAAGGCAAGGCAGAATTTGCATTTTGGCTCGATTTGCTAAAATCAGCCAATTGCAATTGCTCCAATCCACTTGGACACCTCAGAGGATTGAATCCAAAGGGGGCAATCACTGAGCCAAGCCTCCCAAGGAACAAGGAATAGCATGTTGAACCTAGAGTTGTCAAAATAGGGACAAGACTTCAAATTTGGAATGAGGCATTCAATGGAACCATCAAGGTGGCATGGACTGAGCCATTCTCATCTGAAATCAGTCAAGACTTATCCAAGACCAAGGGGACCAAAGCTCTGTGCCCTAACCTCTAGTCAATGGCTAGAGGAGACTTTCATTTCCATTGGCCAACATTGAGGAAACCTACTTACCAGCTGCCATGTACTATTCCTTGCAAAACAAACTTGCTCTACTATAAATAGAGCTCAATTGTGGTCAGTTTAAGTACACCAAAGCCATCTAACAGATGCTTTCCTCAAAATCTCTTTCTCTTGGCAAAAATGCCTTTCTTAGCAAGGTAGCTATCGGGTTTTGAGTTTGAGAGCAATTCTGCACAAACCAATCACTCACACACCTCACATACATCACATATGAGCTGATCAAACACTCACATAACTTCTGAAACATTAATTTCATGAAATCACCAGCTGGTTGCTCAAATTTTCAAACAAGGTGCAGCTGAGGTACCACAAAATGATCCAGCCAATTTCAATCAAGTCCAACCATCCAAACACAATCCATAGGGTGTAGGTAAGCTGTTCAGATCATCACAACTCATCTGTAACACCTCCAAATCAAAAATCACTTTGAACTTGCTATCACGGCTTGGAGGTAAGCACATACTTGGTCATCTCTCAATCTATGCATATTTCCTCGCACAATAATTTGGCCATATGTTCATAATCATGCATGGAATGTTTTCCCTCAATTAATTGCATTGTTTGAATCGTGTATCAAAAATCCTAGCCTTCATGCAAAAATTAGGGTTCTTGAGGTTTCTTCGTGATTTCATGTTTTATGTTTAATTTAAATGAAATTAAAGTACATAGACATAATCGTGAGGTTGATACGAGCATAATGATATGTGGATTACATGATATGGTTACGTATTCATGGAGATTGGATAGAAAATGCAAATCTGGGCAAACTGAAAAACACGCGTGTTCTTGGTGTTGTTCTTGGCGCCATTTTCATATATTTGAATATTTGAATTTTGTGATTTTGTTTAATTGATTCAAAAATTAATTTCTCTCTGAGTTTTAATGATTTTGAGTTGATTCTTTTTTTAATAATTCACAAAAATGTTAAATTATTTTATTTTATCAAAAAATCCCAAAAATATTATTTATTTCATATAATTGATATTTTTGTAAAGAATTAATATTTCAATTGTTTTTGGCATTTTAAATATTTTTTCTACATTGATTTTGCAACTTTTAATGCTTTCTAATTATTTTGTAGGTCAATACTTAATTTTTGAAGCATTAATCCAAGATCACAATTTGATTTTCACATGTTAAACAATTTTGATCATTTTTAATTGAATTTTTATTCAATTAAATACATTTTGAAAACAAATTAGGGTTTTGGATTAATTCAACCCTCATAAATCATTTTCAAAACACTTTGGGCCTCTATTAGAGTGTAAGACCCAATCCTTTGTTTGACCGAATCATCTTTGGGCCTCACTTATTGTATAAGTCCCGATACCGTAAAAAAAAAAACAAACGGCGCGATCGTCGCCTTTTCAAAAATCATCTGGGCCTCTCCTTGAGCTATAAGACCCATTCAAAACTTTTGGGCCTTTATTAGAGTGTAAGACCCATCCCCCCTTGTACAAAAATTTTTTGGGCCTCACTCATTGTATAAGTCCCTCTGTACAAGTAAACGGCGCGATCGTCGCCCGTTTAAAATTAAAAACCATTTGGGCCTACCCTCGAGTAGTAAGACCAATTTCTCTTTTCTTTAAACCGTTTTGGGCCTCTTGAGAGAGTGTAAGACCCATCCCTTTGTACATAAAACCTTTTTGGGCCCCAGTCACTTGTATAAGTCCCTCTGTACAAATTCAAACAGTGCGCTCACTGATAAAACCCTGGGCCTCTCCTTGAGCTGTAAGCCCCAAATCTTTCCTTTCAAAGCACTTTCTCCTTTGATTTTGAATATACTGTTGTTTTTAATCTTTCTGTGTTGAACAACTAACCAAACAGCATGGAAGCACTACAACCGAGTAAGTGGTTATCGCTTTCATTTACTGCTTTCATATTATAAACTGTATTGTGGGGCTGCTCACTGTAAGTCTCCTTTCATAAACTCATATCTACTGTGTAATAATAGTATAGATATTTCGAGTTTCCCCGGCTACTACGTCTAGAACTAGGTGACGCCGTTTCATTTATTCGTAGAAATAGACGCCTAGATCCCCAATAGGAGCACCAGATACAGTCTTCTCTTCGGCTGTCCTCCTTAGGAATCGTCAAGAAGCTCTATTCCCCAGAGATGAATTATTCTCGATGAAGCTTCTCTTGAATTTCTTCAAACCTCCGAACTGTTCAAACTCTCTTGAAAAGATAAAAGTTGCTGGATAGTAAACCTCTCACGTTTACCAGTGGTTTTATCTTTAAAAAAGTTTTCTTGAACTTTTCTTTGGTTTGGGACCCACGGGCTTCTTAAAAGCATCAACCTCCTCTTGGGCATTGTACAAGGACCCACAGGCTTCCTATAAGCAACCCGGCCTCCTCTTGGGCATTATTCAAGGACACTACGGCTTCTTAGAAGTATTCACAGCCTCCTCTTAGGATTCGTATAATGATCTCTTCCTCCGGGAATGATAGCCTCCTCTTGGGCTTCGTACAAGGACCCGTCGGCTTCTTAAGAGTTTCCAGCCTCCTCTTGGGCTTCGTACAAATTGTCCCGACGACCTCCTAGAGGTATAGGAACAGAACCTAGTCATCCTCATAGAACAGTCCTTTCATAGAGTCTACTATTGTTTCTCAAAGCATAGTACAAAAGAAAAAAACTCTAGACTTGGACAGTCTAACTTCCTTGAGTCTCAAAGACATTCTCAAGTGACCCCCTTCGTTAAATAGGAAGGAAACCCTCAGACTCGGACAGTCTCAATACCCTTTGGATTTCCCGTTTCCTCAAAGAGAAGGAAATATCCCTGATCCTTAAATCAAATCCCTGAGTACAGTGTTGCTCATATAAGAACTGATTTTCTCTTTTAAATCAGTATATTGGATCTGTCACTCAACTGAAACAGTTACAATAGCCTCCATCTCGGGCTTCGTACGAGATACCAAAATTCTCCCCAGTGGAGTCAAAACAACCTTTTAGCCTCTCTCTCAGGCTTTGTATGAGACACAAAAGATTCCCTCGTTGAGTCAATCACCCCTTTTTTTGCCTCCATCTCGGGCCTCGTACGAGATATAAATCCCTTAAGCAAGAGTCGAACTCTTTGCTAGCCTCCTCTTAGGCTTTGTATAACGATATGCCCCACTGGGTCAAAAACCTTTAGCCTCTCTCTCGGGCTTTGTACGAGACACAAAATAGCCTCCTCTTAGGCTTTGTATAATGATTTTCCTAGCAGATATTAGCCTCTCTCTCGGGCTTTGTACGAGACACAAAATAGCCTCCTCTTAGGCTTTGTATAATGATTTTCCTAGCGGAAATTAGCCTCCTCTTAGGCTTTGTATAAGAAAACCACTGGTTGATCCAATCAACCTTTTAGCATCAAAGCTGTGCCTCGTTCACAGTACACAAACATCAACAACTCCTTTCCCTTCATCTAATCGCTGTAAGCGGCAAGCCTCTGGATCATCTATATCCATGCCACTGTCCATTTTTTAGCCTGAGAAATTCCTAAGGAAAGATGGCATTGCTCTACACTGAGTTAAAGTCTTCTCCTTCAGGTTAAAACCCTTTCTTCGGAAATTATGGCATTGCTCGGATCCGCGTATCCCAGTTAAAGTAATTCTCCTTCCCCCTCTTTAGAGATGACCAATTCTCTCTAAAGTCGAGGTCTTTCAGCTTCACGTCTTGGGCTTTGAACAATACACAAATAGACCTTTCAGCTTCACATCTTGGGCTTTGAACAAGATACAAATCACCTTTCGCTTCATGTCTTGGGCTTTGAACAAGACACCAAAACACCATTTCCTCCCATAGAATAGGAGGAACTACGAACGCTCTGATTTCCCTGTTTCGGTAAACGGGAATACGTAGGCATAAGATCGAAAGAAAAGATCTTAGCGAGCGCAATCAACAAAAAACCCAAATTCCATATCTCCATCAATTAAAAGCAGTAATTCAAAAGAATCAGTCCTAACATCCTAATCCTTATTCCTCGCCAGAAACCTTTTGCCCAAGCCCTAGAAAGAAAGAACCTATATTGGCGAAATACGAATAACCAGTACAAAGGCCCCCCACATTGATAGCATCCGTAATTTAACAGACCGCTGTTTAAACTCAGTATGCAAAGCAGGGTTAATTAGAGACATCTATTTCCCTTCCTTATTCAGCTCACAATAGGATAAAAAATGAATCGACCTGTAGTTTTAAGCTCAACCGCAGAGAGCGACCAGCGCTTAAGAACCGCGTCCAAAATCGCTCGCTACAGAAAAGTGGCGCCCACCGTGGGGCCGATTTCTTTCTTTATATTTCTCTTGTGTGAAAGATTACACAAACGGCGACTCTGCTGGGGAGTCTCCTTTTCTGCCTTAGGGCATCATCCCCGTTTTCCACGGAAAATAGGAACTCTACCGAAGAGAAAGATTGACCTATGCTGGTCCATCTCTTAGGCAGGGAACCACAGATTGGGGCTTCTGCCGGGGAACCCATTTCTGTTAGGAACTTAAGATTCATAGCTTTATAAGTCTAGGATGATTAGGACAAATATATATACTGCTTTTCCTAATTGCTATACGTGTTTATTTTTCTGCTACTGGGAATGCGTGTGATGCCGCATGTGGTGAGATTGAGTATACACTTAAGAAAAGCCAACCTTTTTCGTAGTGCGGAAGCTATCGGAAATAGCTGTTACGCGATACTACCCTCATTTGAGGCTGGTGATCTATTCTCGGTGAATAGCACTTACTCTAAGATTGCACACAACTCGCTGGCAATCCGCTTGTTGTTTTGCTTTCCTGGGAGGAGCTGATGATAATGAGTACAGGTACAAAAATCACCCTAGTATAAACCTTTGGGGATGGGTAGAGCCTTGACTTCATGACAACGACCCTCTGACCCCATGTTTTTTCTATGTTTTTGTGTGCTGCATTCATGCATTCATTTAATAAAACATTAAAACATTCAAAAAACTTTCTCTTCTAGTCTCTCTGTTTTTCAAATTAAACTAAGACTGTGATTGCAAATATCAGAGAAAAAGATTGCATTAATGGATTTCGGTAGAAGGAGAACTCACCAGTATACCTTCAAGGTTCCAAAACTAGGGGATTTGAGAAAGTTAGCGAGGATGGTCGTTAACCCAGAGGCTTTCAGAGCCAAGCACGGTGGTTTGCTACCACTGTTAAGAGTCCATGTGATTGAGGGAATCATGGATGCGCTCATTCAGTTCTACGACCCGGTTTATCATTGTTTCACATTCCCGGATTACCAGCTGGTACCAACGCTGGAGGAGTATTCTCATCTGACTGATTTACATATCATAGATCGAGCTCCATTTTCTGGACTGGAAGAAATTCCAAAGAATCAGACTATTGCAAGAGCAATTCATTTGGACGAGTCTGAGGTCAAGACTCACATGACCACTAAGGGTGGCATCCAAGGTTTGCCAGCCCAGTTCTTGACAAAGAAAGCTCTGTACTTTGCTAGTATAGGGAACGAGACTGCTTTTGAAAGCATCTTTGTCTTGCTCACCTACGGGTTATTTTTTTTTCCCAACATCAATAACTTCGTCGATATCAACGCTATTAAGGTTTTTCTCATTGGAAACCCTGTGCCGACTTTGCTCGCAGATGCGTATCATTCTGTACACTTGGGGAATTTGTACAGCGGAGGGGAGATCACATGCTGTGTACCTTTGCTCTACAAATGGTTTATCTCGCACTTGCCCAAGTCTGCTGCTTTTTGGGATTGCAAGAGTGTCTTACGTTGGTCGCGGAAGATCATGTCCCTCACCAACTCTGATATAGATTGGTGTAATAGGATTTATGAGGGAATCAGAATCATTGACCGTTGTGGAAACTTCCCCAGCGTACCCCTCATAGGAACTAAAGGAGGAATCAACTATCATCCGATATTAGTTCTTCGTCAATTTGGATACCCGATGAGACACATCCCACTGGGTGTTCATCTGGAAGGTCTTTTCTTCAAAGAAGGAGAAAACGACAGAGCACTAAAGATGGAAATAGAGCAAGCTTGGAAACATGTTCATAAGAAAGGACGAGAGTCTCTGGGAAAACCGGACTGTGTCTCGGTGGAGCCTTATCTCCATTGGGTACAAACTAGAGCTCTCAAGCTAAAGATGCCTTATCCTCGTTACGGAATTCTTCCGCCGAGGGAAATTGTCATGTACTTCATGACGGAAACCGAAAGGCTTCAGGTTACTCTCAACAAAGTTTAAAAGGAAAGAAGGTCTTGGAAGAACAAGTACCGCACCCTCGACGTAGAGTGTATCCAAATACAGCAATTACTAAAAGAGAAAGATGCTCTGATTGAAATTTTGGAGCAGCATGCTGTAGAGAATCAAGATGACCAAAGGAATTTGCTCACTCCTTTCACTTGGCAAAGGAATGACAACCTGACAACAGCCCAAGCGCCCCGGTCAAAGAGAAGGAAGATACCAGAGTCAGCACCCGGTTTCTCCTCAGAGAGGACTCGGGACCCATTAGTTTAGGTTTCTGTTTCTGCACTTTGTAATCTACTGTATTTCCATTTCTGTAATCCTTTGGAATTCAATAAAAAGGGGTTTCCCCACTGTTTGATATTTGCAATCTAATTGTCGAAGTTTATTTTGATTAAAAATAAAAACAATTAATATAATCATTGCATTCATCATTCTCACATCGCGTATTCTTCCTCCCTACGAATCTCACGTTTGTGTCTCGATTCTAGAGTCAAACTGTCTCATTCATATAATACTCGGGCCAATCGTCAGAAAAAGATGGATGATCTTGAGGAAGAAAACAGAGAGTTGAAAGAAGAGATCGACGCTCTGAGAGAGGATATGAGAAAGCTTCGTAACGACATGCAAGCCATGGCAGAAGCTCAGCTACAAAGAACTGTGATCTCAGAGATCACCTCAACGCCCATCATAGAAAAGTATGATTCTAGGTATCAGATGCCGAAAGATCGTCCTTGGGGCATGCCTGTTAACTATATCACGGAAGGATATGTTCCGCCGATCACTGAAGATCAGGGAATCGCAACAGAAGCCGCTGGGCCTGAAGGTTACAAACTTCGGGAAAGCGAAGATGCTAGGGGCATACTGAAGACTCCTGAAGGTTACAAACTTCGGGAAGTGCCAAGACTTACTGTCGTAGTCACGGTACCACCCCCTGTGGTGCACACTGTCCCGGAAGGACATATTCCACCAACACCTTCTGGTAAGAAGGAAACTATGTTTGACAGAATGGAGGAATTCCAGGAACAGTTCTTGGAAATGCAGAAAGAGCCGCAGGCCATTCGCGGTCAGGATCTATTTGGAAAGGACGCCGCAGACCTCTGCTTAGTCCCAAATGTGAAAGTCCCGCATAAGTTCCAAGTGCCCGACTTTGAAAAATACAAGGGTGACTCTTGCCCTCAGAGCCATCTGGTGATGTACGCTCGGCGGATGTCAGCTCAGACGGAGAATCAGGACCTGCTGATTCACTACTTCCAGGATAGTTTAACCGGTGCCGCACTCAAATGGTACATGGGTTTAAACTGTGCTACGATCAGTACTTTCAGAGATCTTAGCACTGCCTTCGTCCAACAATACAAATACAATTTGGACATGGCACCCGACAGAGATCAACTCAGATCAATGTCGCAAAAGGACAAGGAAACCTTTAAGGAGTATGCTCAAAGGTGGCGTGAAATTGCCGCTCAAATTTGTCCACCTCTTGAGGAAAAAGAGATGACAAAGATCTTCTTAAAGACCTTAAGCTCATTTTACTATGACCGAATGGTTGCCAGTGCGCCCAGTGATTTCACCGAAATGGTCGGCATGGGTGTACGTCTTGAGGAAGCCGTCCGAGAAGGACGTTTGGTAAAAGACACTGGATCAACGAGCGGTACTAAAAAATATGGTAGTGCTCTCCCTAAGAAAAAAGAGCAAGATATTGGGAATATCTCTCTCGGAAAGCAAAGGCGTCGTTATCATCCAGTAGCAGCTGTTACTCCTGCTATCGGCCCCGCGCCTGTTCCTACGTATCAACCTCAGGTTGCGCAGAGCCAACCTGACCAACAAAGGACACAACAGCCTCTTGAGCAGGCTCGTCCTCCATATAACAACAACCGTACAACACGGCCACCAGGATTTGATCCTATACCCGTAACGTACGCAGAGCTGTTTCCGTTACTGCTGGCTAAGGGGCACATTCAGACTAAGTCTCCCCTTTCAGTTCCGAAAAATCTGCCTTTTTGGTTTAAAGCGGATCAGACATGCCCTTATCATCAAGGAGGTTCAGGGCATAACATTGAGACTTGCCTCAATTTTAAATCCGACTTGCAAAAGCTTGTTAGGAGCGGGCTCTTATCTTTTAAAGATACGAATCCTAATGTTCTTACGAACCCGCTGCCTCAACATGAGAAGGCTGCAGTCAATCTGATTGAGAAATAGACTAACAATGTCTATCAAATTCACGATGTACTCTTATTGGGGACAAATTTGGTCAAGATGCATTGTAGACAGAGTGGATATGGCCATGTGCCACCTCATAACTATCACCAGTGTGATATCTGCTCTAAAGACAACCAGGGGTGTTCGGTAGTGCAAGCAGCTCTACAGGAACAAATGAATCTTGGATGGATCCAAGAGCACCGAGTTCGTGGAGTTAACATGGTTTACACGAATTCCAACGTCATTCAAAACCACGACATCCGTGCGATGAATTTCAACTTGGTGGCGATGCACTCAAGGCAAAGCCAGTATCATAATCTGCCGCGGCATGATTATAGTTCCTGTCTGATTTGCTCGGTAAACAAACAGGGATGCTCTTTCATACAAGAGGCCCTCCAGCGTCAGATGGATCTTGGATGGATCCAAGGCTACCATGATAGGAACTCCTATCAAATCAATATGGTTCAGATCTTCGATATCCGCGTGATGAATACCAACCTGGTAGAGTTACATGCTGAGCAGGTCCGACTTGGATTCTTAATATCACATGACTATCAAAATTGTAAAGCGGGTTGCGAAAACGATCGAGGTTGTACCCTTGTCCAGGAGGCACTTCAGCACTTGTTAAATCACTGGTGGATGCCAATCTATATGGACGAAGATACTGAGCAGATTAGTATCAATAACAGGAATCCTACTCGTCATCAAAGTCAGGATGTCCGATCAATGGAAGATAACCTAATGAGGTTGCATTGCATTCAAAGTGGGCGTGGCCAGGTGCCACCACACAACTATAACAGTTGTAGCGTCTGTTCGGAAAGTAACCAAGGGTGTTACCTTGTGAGAGCAGCTCTTCAGGGTCAGGTCGATCATGGAGAAATTCGTCCATATCCGGGTTCAGGACCCATCATTTGGTCGCCGAACTACCTTGACGAGCAAGTTGAGGATGTTGTCACGATCTCTGGTCATCACCAGATGAGGCATGTTTTTGCCATCATTCCTCTACTTGACGAATCTAGAGTTCCCAACCGGGAACGGATCGAGATTACTTACGATGGTCAGAAAAATCAGAAGGTTCCCATAGTCATCTATCTACCGGGGCCATTACCGTATGAATCAGCTAAGGCGATCCCTTACAAATACGGTGCAACAATAATCGAGAATGGAAAGGAAATTCCATTACCCTCCGTCATGAATATTGCAGACATCAGTCATGTAACACGGAGCGGTCGAATCTTCAACCGAGGGGTTGGAGAATCCAACAAAGAAAAGGAACTTCAGGCAGAAATTCCTGATCCACCAGTCGGTCAATCTGGTAATCCCGACTTTTCAAAAGACAAAGATGAGATGCTAAAGCTCATCCAAAGGAGTGAATATAACATTGTTGATCAACTGTTACAGACTCCTTCAAAGATCTCAGTATTATCACTGTTACTCAGTTCAGAAGCACACAGAGAGGCTCTACAGAAAGCCTTGGAGCAAGCCTTTATGGAACAGGATGTAACAATCAGACAATTTGATAGCATTGTCTCTAACATCACTTCCTGCGATAATTTGGGATTTAGTGATGAAGAATTACCTGAACAGGGTCGCCGTCATAACATGGCGCTCAACATTACAGTTAACTGCCAGGGCGATGCTTTAGCCAGCATACTGGTAGACACAGGGTCAGCCCTGAATGTTATGCCAAAGTCCACTTTGACGCAGTTATCATTTAAGGGCCCTCCGATGAGAGTCAGCGAGGTCGTCGTCAAAGCATTCGACGGATCCAGAAAAACAGTTATCGGCGAAGTTGATCTTCCCATAACTATTGGTCCTTACACTTTCCAAGTCACTTTCCAGGTCATGGACATCCGGGCAACATACAGTTGTTTATTAGGAAGACCTTGGATACATCAGGCTGGAGCGGTCACTTCGACCCTCCACCAAAAGCTAAAGATCGTCAAGAACGATCAACTTGTCACGGTTTGTGGGGAACAAGCCTTGCTTGTAAGCAACTTATCATCATCTACTTGTGTGGAACCCGAAGAGGTTATTGGAACTCAGTTCCAAGCACTATCGGTGAGCAAGAATGATCAATCCGAAGAAGGGACTTCAATTTCTTCATACAAAGATGCTATCAAAGCGGTCGAGAGTACCAATACGATAGGATGGGGACGGCTTGTCATTCCTATTGACAATAAAACAAAGAAGGGTCTTGGTTTTTCTGCAACCTGTACCCAGACAGCCGCCAACGATGAAAGTCTTCATCCCCTTCAAAACTTCTTCCATAGTGGAGGTTTTCTCCACCCAGTGTCTCAGACAGTTCATGCTATCAATGAGGAAGATCCCTCTGACACAGATGAAGACCACTAATCATTTACCTCACAGTCCTAGAGGACTCAATGGGATGTGTACTTGGCCAACAAGACGAAACTAAAAGGAAATAGTCTGCCATTTACTATCTAAGCAAGAAATTCACCGACTGCGAGACTCGGTACACAATGCTTGAGAAAACTTGTTGCGCTTTGGCTTGGGCAGCCAAACGTCTTCGCCAGTACATGATTCGTCATACTACTTGGTTGGTCTCTGAAATGGATCCAATCAAGTACATTTTCGAAAAACCTGCTCTCACGGGAAGGATTGCCCGTTGGCAGATGTTACTATCAGAATATGACATAGAGTACCATGCTCAGAAATCCGTTAAAGGAAGTATTTTAGCTAATCATTTGGCTCATCAACCGATTGACAATCAAGAATCAATCGGGTTTGACTTCCCAGACGAAGATGTCATGTATCTAAAAATGAAATATTGCGATGAACCGCTACCCAGTGAAGGGCCAGAACCAGGTTCCCAGTGGGGACTTATCTTTGACGAAGCAGTCAATCATTATGGAAACGGAATTGGGGCAATCATTGTTACCCCTCAGGGTATCCACATTCCGCTCACTGCTAGACTTACGTTCAAATGTACGAACAACGAGGCCGAATACGAAGCATGTATTATGGGTCTCGAAGAAGCGATTGATTTAAGGATCAAAAACTTGGACGTATACGGCGATTCAGCCCTGGTTATCAATCAGATAAAAGGAGATTGGAACACATACCAATCAGGATTGATTCCTTACAAAGACTATGCAAGAAGGTTGCTACCCTTCTTCAACAGAGTCGACTTTCATCACATCCCTCGTGATGAGAATCACATGGCTGATGCATTAGCCACTCTCTCTTCCATGATTAGTGTAGGTCGATGGAATGACATACCTAAGATCGACATCATGCGCCTTGAACGGCCCACTTACATCTTCATGATTGAAGCAGTCATAGACGACAGACCTTGGTATCACGATATCAAATGCTTCCTTCAGAAATAAGAGTACCCATCTGGGGCACTCAGAAAAGACAGGAAAACCCTCAGAAGATTGGCTGGAAACTTCTTCCTGAGCGGTGACACTCTTTATAAGAGAAATTTTAACATGGTCTTGCTCCGATGTGTCGACAGACCAGAAGCAGACATGCTCATGAAAGAGATTCATGAAGGATCCTTTGGCACTCATGCCAATGGACACACAATGGCGAGAAAAATTCTCAGAGCAGGGTACTATTGGTTGACAATGGAATCCGACTGCTACAAGTACATGAGGAGGTGTCACAAGTGTCAGATATACTCCGACAAAATTCATGTACCGCCATCACATCTCAAATTTCTTTCTTCCCCGTGGCCATTTTCCATATGGGGAATCGACATGATTGGTATGATTGAGCCCAAGGCTTCAAACGGACATCGGTTCATCCTGGTAGCCATTGACTATTTCACCAAGTGGGTCGAAGCAGCGTCATTCGCCAATGTAACCCGACAAGTGGTGGTCTGATTTATCAAAAACAATATCATCTGCCGTTATGGTGTTCCAAGCGAGATCATTACTGATAATGGATCTAACTTGAACAATAAGATGATGAAAGAGTTATGCGCAGAGTTCAAGATCGAACACCATAACTCATCTCCCTACCGACCCAAGATGAACGGAGCGGTAGAAGCGGCTAACAAGAACATCAAGAAGATCGTTCAAAAAATGGTTGTATCCTATAAAGATTGGCACGAGATGCTACCCTTTGCTCTTCATGGTTATCGCACATCTGTCCGCACTTCAACAGGGGCTACCCCTTTCTCTCTAGTGTATGGCATGGAGGCAGTGCTCCCCATAGAAGTAGAGATCCCGTCAATCAGGGTATTGATGGAAGCTCAGCTCACCGAAGCTGAATGGTGTCAAAGTCGACACGACGAACTGAACCTGATCGAAGAGAAGAGAATCACGACACTATGCCATGGTCAGTTGTATCAACAGAGAATGAAGAGGGCGTTCGACAAAAAGGTCCGACCTCGTGTCTTCAGGAAAGGAGACCGCGTGCTCAAGAAGATACAATCATTTCTCACTGACTCTCGGGGCAAATGGACCCCAAATTATGATGGCCCCTATGTGGTCACGAAAGCTTTCTCAGGCGGTGCCTTGAGACTTGCAACCATGGACGGAGAGGAATTTCCTACCCCACGAATGTTGATGTAGTCAAGAAATACTTCGCCTAAACTAAAAAAAAAAACGTCTCGGTGGATTGAAAACCCGAAAGGGCGGTCCAGGCAAAAGTTAGAGACATGAAAAAAAAGAATCATCCCGATGGATTGGAAATCTCATAGTACAATCCAGGAAAAAATTAGGGATAATGGCAAGTAACTATGTTCAACAGAGGCAAGTCCCTCAGCAGCAGTTACAGCATCATCTATCGGAGGAAATCTCCAGTCAAAGGTCATCTTCGACAGAAGCTCAGGATGTCCCGAATTCAAAGTTGGTAGAAGGATAGTGGTCGTTATGTTTCAACGTAGCCCTTTTCCCTGTAAATTACCGTTTTCTAACTTTGTATATACTCTTTGGAATCACGCGTTTGGCTGATCTCCATATTATCAATAAAATTTGAGCCCTTGTGCTTTTGTTTGTAATTCTTAACTTGTTTTAGCTTTACAGAACGACGTTGTTTAAACTTAATCAGCGATTCTTGAAATAAAACAAAAATGAATTTACTTGTTAAAACTTTTTCTGCTTTTAAATTAAAAATGGTATTTCTTTTGACTGTTGAACATCAGAAGAATATCGATTGCTTCTCCCGAAGTAAGCGAACTTCAAAGTGCAGAATCAAAGTACTCCTTCTAAGCCAGTACTCTTGAATGAAGGGATCAACTGTGTCAGAGACCTTGTTTCATCTGACACCTCGCCCGAGTTCTCATCTCCTAAGCCCGATCAACATAGCTCCCAACGGGACTATCTTTCCTAAGCAAGGTGGAATTGCTATTTTGAATCAACGGTACTTCTTCGCCCCGCGATGGCCGAGTATCCAATTGTGTTCATCTCTTAGTCTGTATGTCGCGTCTGTTTTGTCAGCATATACATACATACTTCATGCATTTTATTTGCGTTCGCATTTTGTATTGCATCACTATCACTTGAGTCGGTCTTGTCCCCTAGTGATAAACAGTTTTCTCAATCGAGTTTGTCAGTTCTTTCCTCGTCAGGAAGTGTTGCGTCTGCACAATCTCGCCACCAGTGTATCTTTAGATCAGAGTCGGCACTTGGCCACTTTGATAACTTGAACCTCTGAAAGATCAGAGAACCTTCAACAAATGTCACTCTTCGCCATTGAAGATGATATCTTTGCTTTCCCGGATTACGGAAAATCCATAGAGAAAGCCTCTTAAACAGAGATTCGGCAGTACATCAGTATTTCTCCGAAAATCCGCTGATGAAAAGGTCATTGGCACCTCAAAATTGGATCCCATCATATGGCATTTCTTCGGGAAGATCCCGAGAAAAGTATGATGTAACCCCAAACGAAAACAGTCTCTCAAGAGACTCGCTTTCCCCAGTAGAATCGACAAACGGCGTCTCCAACAGAGAAGTTTGTACAACTCTACAAATCAGACGACTGGGTTCCCCAGCAAGTCTGATATCAAAACTTTTTCCACTCAAATGGCATCTCCCTAGGAAAATTCGGCGAGAAGTTTGAGGAAAGCCGCTATGAATAGCATCCCTTGTCAAGAAAGTTTATTGACAAAAGAAACTAAGACCAGTTCTTGGTAGGAAACCAGGATCGAGGGGAAGTTTAAATCAGAAACTAAGACCAATTCTTGGTAGGAAACCAGGATCGAGGGGAAGTTTAAATCAGAAACTAAGACCAGTTCTTGGTAGGAAACCAGGATCGAGGGGAAGTTTAAATCAGAAACTAAGACCAGTTCTTGGTAGGAAACCAGGATCGAGGGGAAGTTTAAATCAGAAACTAAGACCAGTTCCTTGGTAAGAAACCAGGATCGAGGGGAAGTTTAAATCAGAAACTAAGACCAGTTCCTTGGTAGGAAACCAAGAACGAGGGGAGGTTTATTTCAAAAGAAAACTGAGACCAGTTCCTTGGCTGAAGACCAGGATCGAGGGGAAGTTTACCTTTTCTAAGCATCATTGCTTAGTTAAAGAAGATGAATGTGTAAGCTACCATTCATAACCACCATCAAAATTTCGGATATTCTGATATTTAATCCTCTTGCACCCCGAATGCTCGAATCCCTTCGTCATTCATACCTTCGGGTCCAAGAAGATTAAATAGGGGCATCTGTAATACCCCAAATTTTGACCACTTAGATTTCCCATCATTGTGAAAATCATCATCACAATATGGATGTACCATCATGCTTCATCAGTCTCCCCAAAGATGGGTGAGCATCCACTACAAGCAAAATTAGGGTTTCAAGCCCTCTCTGAGTGCTTAGACAAAGGATCAATCAAGAAATGACATGATCTTCAACTTGTCTAATCTCTTAAACATCCACAATGGATCAAAAAGGACTCCCACTTCAAGGATTAAGCACAAGGCTGCTCCCTTCTAGGTGGATCAAGTCTCAAGATCGGCAGTGTCACCAAATTAGGATTTTGGTCGACCAGGGCCTCCAGATGGAAATTTTCATCTGGGCATAAGGCAATGATCCAAAACATAACCTAATATACTTCATGGAACCTCATGAACCCATGCATCAAGTCAATTTTGCCTCAGGGGATGCATTCATCAAAAATCAGGAGTTAGGGTTTCTTGACCTAATTCACCCCTAAGTTGACTTTTGGGACAAACCATGAGCCAAGACCTCAAGAGATGATTTGAGGGTCTCTAATACACCATATTGATCCATTTGGAACAATGTATTGATCCAAGAAGCTTGAGCAACAAGTTTCATTTTCATCTGCACCACAATTAGGGTTTTAAGGGAAAAGTCAACTGTAACTTTGACTTTTGACCAAGACATGCTCCCAAACCCTAATACATGATTGAATATACCCTATGACACCCATGGAACATGTCCATCAAGTTTGATTTAGGTCAAGGACATGATTTCCTGAAGAATTGCACAGTTTGGAATTCATCTGATAAAAAGTCAACTGTGCACAAAAGTTAACTTTGACTTTTTGAGATTTTTCACCAAAATGGATTTTCAACCCTAAAATGATGTTAATGTATGATTTGAATCATCATTCATCAAGAAAAATCAAGAAAAGTGAGATAACTTGTAAAAGGGGTAACCATAAAACTTAGAAAAATTTCTAAGTTAAAAATAAAGTGGCAAAGGTACCAACTTTGGAGGACCATAACTCCTAAACCACAAGGCCATTTTTTCTCATCCAAAGATGGATTTGTAGCCCTCACTATAACCTACAAAAACTTCAACTACAAGTCATTCCAATTCATTAAGGATTTTGAGTTATGGAGTGATCAAAGTGGCTGAAAAGTGAAAAAGTCACTTTTTCCAACACTTAGTGAAATTTTCACTAAGTCAGAATTCTGCTTCACTTTTTGCCAAATGTAGGGGGATTTTTCACTTGGAATCAAAAGAGATCAAAAACAAACTTGTTTAAACAGTTGTTGTATCATGTTAGGGCTTTCCAAAATGGCCAAGAACATTGCCAAATTCAACCTACATCATGAGATACAACATTGGCAAGTTGCCTTGCTGAAATCTGTCAAGGCAAGGCAGAATTTGCATTTTGGCTCGATTTGCCAAAATCAGCCAATTGCAATTGCTCCAATCCACTTGGACACCTCAGAGGATTGAATCCAAAGGGGACAATCACTGATCCAAGCCTCCCAAGGAACAAGGAATAGCATGTTGAACCTAGAGTTGTCAAAATAGGGACAAGACTTCAAATTTGGAATGAGGCATTCAATGGAACCATCAAGGTGGCATGGACTGAGCCATTCTCATCTGAAATCAGTCAAGACTTATCCAAGACCAAGGGGACCAAAGCTCTGTGCCCTAACCTCTAGTCAATGGCTAGAGGAGACTTTCATTTCCATTGGCCAACATTGAGGAAACCTACTTACCAGCTGCCATGTACTATTCCTTGCAAAAAAAACTCGCTCTACTATAAATAGAGCTCAATTGTGGTCAATTTAAGTACACCAAAGCCATCTAACAGATGCTTTCCTCAAAATCTCTTTCTCTTGGCAAAAATGCCTTTCTTAGCAAGGTAGCTATCGGGTTTTGAGTTTGAGAGCAATTCTGCACAAACCAATCACTCACACACCTCACATACATCACATATGAGCTGATCAAACACTCACATAACTTCTGAAACATCAATTTCATGAAATCACCAGCTGGTTGCTCAAATTTTCAAACAAGGTGCAGCTGAGGTACCACAAAATGATCCAGCCAATTTCAATCAAGTCCAACCATCCAAACACAATCCATAGGGTGTAGGGAAGCTATTCAGATCATCACAACTCATCTGTAACACCTCCAAATCAAAAATCACTTTGAACTTGCTGTCACAGCTTGGAGGTAAGCACATACTTGGTCATCTCTCAATCTATGCATATTTCCTCGCACAATAATTTGGCCATATGTTCATAATCATGCATGGAATGTTTTCCCTCAATTAATTGCATTGTTTGAATCGTGTATCAAAAATCCTAGCCTTCATGCAAAAATTAGGGTTCTTGAGGTTTCTTCGTGATTTCATGTTTTATGTTTAATTTAAATGAAATTAAAGTACATAGACATAATCGTGAGGTTGATACGAGCATAATGATATGTGGATTGCATGATATGGTTACGTATTCATGGAGATTGGATAGAAAATGAAAATCTGGGCAAACTGAAAAACGCGCGTGTTCTTGGTGTTGTTCTTGGCGCCATTTTCATATATTTGAATATTTGAATTTTGTGATTTTGTTTAATTGATTCAAAAATTAATTTCTCTCTGAGTTTTAATGATTTTGAGTTGATTCTTTTTTTAATAATTCACAAAAATGTTAAAATATTTTATTTTATCAAAAAATCCCAAAAATATTATTTATTTCATATAATTGATATTTTTGAAAAGAATTAATATTTTAATTGTTTTTGGCATTTTAAATATTTTTTCTACATTGATTTTGCAACTTTTAATGTTTTCTAATTATTTTGTAGGTCAATACTTAATTTTTGAAGCATTAATCCAAGATCACAATTTGTTTTTCACATGTTAAACAATTTTGATCATTTTTAATTGAATTTTTATTCAATTAAATACATTTTGAAAACAAATTAGGGTTTTGGATTAATTCAACCCTCATAAATCATTTTCAAAACACTTTGGGCCTCTATTAGAGTGTAAGACCCAATGCTTTTTTTGACCGAATCATCTTTGAGCCTCACTTATTGTATAAGTCCCGATACCGTAAAAAAAAAACAAACGGCGCGATCGTCGCCATTTCAAAAATCATCTGGGCCTCTCCTTGAGCTATAAGACCCATTCAAAACTTTTGGGGCTCTATTAGAGTGTAAGACCCATCCCCCCTTGTACAAAAACTTTTTGGGCCTCACTCATTGTATAAGTCCCTCTGTACAAGTAAACGGCGCGATCGTCGCCCGTTTAAAATTAAAAACCATTTGGGCCTACCCTCGAGTAGTAAGACCCATTTCTCTTTTCTTTAAACCTTTTTGGGCCTCTTGAGAGAGTGTAAGACCCATCCCTTTGTACAGAAAACCTTTTTGGGCCCCAGTCACTTGTATAAGTCCCTCTGTACAAATTCAAACAGTGCGCTCACTGATAAAACCCTGGGCCTCTCCTTGAGCTGTAAGCCCCAAATCTTTCCTTTTCAAAGCACTTTCTCCTTTGATTTTGAATATACTGTTGTTTTTAATCTTTCTGTGTTGAACAACTAACCAAACAGCATGGAAGCACTACAACCGAGTAAGTGGTTATCGCTTTCATTTACTGCTTTCATATTATAAACTGTATTGTGGGGCTGCTCACTGTAAGTCTCCTTTCATAAACTCATATCTACTGTGTAATAATAGTATAGATATTTCGAGTTTCCCCGGCTACTACGTCTAGAACTAGGTGACGCCGTTTCATTTATTCGTAGAAATAGACGCCTAGATCCCCAATAGGAGCACCAGATACAGTCTTCTCTTCGGCTGTCCTCCTTAGGAATCGTCAAGAAGCTCTATTCCCCAGAGATGAATTATTCTCGATGAAGCTTCTCTTGAATTTCTTCAAACCTCCGAACTGTTCAAACTCTCTTGAAAAGATAAAAGTTGCTGGATAGTAAACCTCTCACGTTTACCAGTGGTTTTATCTTTAAAAAAGTTTTCTTGAACTTTTCTTTGGTTTGGGACCCACGGGCTTCTTAAAAGCATCAACCTCCTCTTGGGCATTGTACAAGGACCCACAGGCTTCCTATAAGCAACCCGGCCTCCTCTTGGGCATTATTCAAGGACACTACGGCTTCTTAGAAGTATTCACAGCCTCCTCTTAGGATTCGTATAATGATCTCTTCCTCCGGGAATGATAGCCTCCTCTTGGGCTTCGTACAAGGACCCGTCGGCTTCTTAAGAGTTTCCAGCCTCCTCTTGGGCTTCGTACAAATTGTCCCGACGACCTCCTAGAGGTATAGGAACAGAACTTAGTCATCCTCATAGAACAGTCCTTTCATAGAGTCTACTACTGTTTCTCAAAGCATAGTACAAAAGAAAAAAAACTCTAGACTTGGACAGTCTAACTTCCTTGAGTCTCAAAGACATTCTCAAGTGACCCCCTTCGTTAAATAGGAAGGAAACCCACAGACTCGGACAGTCTCAATACCCTTTGGATTTCCTGTTTCCTCAAAGAGAAGGAAATATCCCTGATCCTCAAATCAAATCCCTGAGTACAATGTTGCTCATATAAGAACTGATTTTCTCTTTTAAATCAGTATATTGGATCTGTCACTCAACTGAAACAGTTACAATAGCCTCCATCTCGGGCTTCGTACGAGATACCAAAATTCTCCCCAGTGGAGTCAAAACAACCTTTTAGTCTCTCTCTCAGGCTTTGTATGAGACACAAAAGATTCCCTCGTTGAGTCAATCACCCCTTTTTTTGCCTCCATCTCGGGCCTCGTACGAGATATAAATCCCTTAAGCAAGAGTCGAACTCTTTGCTAGCCTCCTCTTAGGCTTTGTATAACGATATGCCCCACTGGGTCAAAAACCTTTAGCCTCTCTCTCGGGCTTTGTACGAGACACAAAATAGCCTCCTCTTAGGCTTTGTATAATGATTTTCCTAGCGGAAATTAGCCTCTCTCTCGGGCTTTGTACGAGACACAAAATAGCCTCCTCTTAGGCTTTGTATAATGATTTTCCTAGCGGAAATTATCCTCCTCTTAGGCTTTGTATAAGAAAACCACTAGTTGATCCAATCAACCTTTTAGCATCAAAGTTGTGCCTCGTTCACAGTACACAAACATCAACAACTCCTTTCCCTTCATCTAATCGCTGTAAGCGGCAAGCCTCTGAATCATCTATATCCATGCCACTGTCCCTCTTTTAGCCTGAGAAATTCCTAAGGAAAGATGGCATTGCTCTACACTGAGTTAAAGTCTTCTCCTTCAGGTTAAAACCCTTTCTTCGGAAATTATGGCATTGCTCGGATCCGCGTATCCCAGTTAAAGTAATTCTCCTTCCCCCTCTTTAGAGATGACAAATTCTCTCTAAAGTCGAGGTCTTTCAGCTGCACGTCTTGGGCTTTGAACAAGACACAAATAGACCTTTCAGCTTCACATCTTGGGCTTTGAACAAGATACAAATCACCTTTCGCTTCATGTCTTGGGCTTTGAAAAAGACACCAAAACACCATTTCCTCCCATAGAATAGGAGGAACTACGAACGCTCTGATTTCCCTGTTTCGGTAAACGGGAATACGTAGGCATAAGATCGAAAGAAAAGATCTTAGCGAGCGCAATCAACAAAAAATCCAAATCCCATATCTCCATCAATTAAAAGCAGTAATTCAAAAGAATCAGTCCTAACATCCTAATCCTTATTCCCCGCCAGAAACCTTTTTCCCAAGCCCTAGAAAGAAAGAACCTGTATTGGCGAAATACGAATAACCAGTACAAAGGTCCCCCACATTGATAGCATCTGTAACTTAACAGACCGCTGTTTAAACTCAGTATGAAAAGCAGGTTTAATTGGAGACATCTATTTCCCTTCCTTATTCAGCTCACAATAGGATAAAAAATGAATCGACCTGTAGTTTTAAGCTCAACCGCAGAGAGCGACCAACGCTTAAGAACCGCATCCAAAATCGCTCGCTACAATTACATAAATTATTAAATTCGTAACGCATGCTTACACCTCTTTTGATGTCTCCCAAAATATGATCCAACAAATGGTCTTTCACAATAATATAGTCTTGAGGAAGCTTTGTTGAGGTATCTTGTTTTTCATCCTTTTGTTTGTTGTCCTCTTTATTAACTTTAATGTCCTCAATTTTAAGAGGATCCACTTTTGGATCGTCATCTTGACCAAGTCTTCTGTGATTATTTTTGAAATATTAGAACTAGATGAAATAACTCTTCCCATCTATCGGGTTTAGTTTTATCAAAAACTATATGCAAAAACTCTTCAACAATAGATGCTATATTATTGAAAACTCTATACGCTTACTAGATAAGGAATACCCAAAAAGGATTCCCTCATCAGCCTTAACATCAAATTTACCTAGCTTGTCTTTACTATTGTTTAAAATAAAACATTTTCAACCAAAAACATGAATATAAGAAATATTTGTCTTTCTACCTTTAAGCAAATCATATGGGATATTATCTAGAATACGTTTAATGAACACCCTGTTTAACACGTGGTATGCGGTGTCAATTGCATCCACTTAAAAGTACTTAGGTAGACCCATCTTACTTATCATACTCTATACTAACTCTTCTAAAACAATGATTTTTACACTTTTGTTGCAGTGAGAATCGGATATCAAGCTATTGAATTAACTTGAATAACAAATCTTTGAATGTTCACCACCGAACTTTAATTTATCCAAAGGAAAGGGAAAAAATTGAATAAAACCCTAATTGTGCAATGTAACAACAATGCTAAGAGATCTAAGGTTCTGGGGTTAGTTATACTAAGGGAAGATATTAGCACCCTAAGTATCTATAGTACTCTATAGGAACCTCTTGTTGTATTTGTGTTATGTTATTATTTGTTTGCTATGGATTGGGATGTTCTATGAGGAAGACCTAAAGTTTTATTGCTAATTTTGCTCACCAAGACATCACATCTCGTGACTACGTATCCTAACAAGGATGGAATCAGAGCAATCGTAGTTCACCTCACTAAGGGTGAAGAACACTTGATTGTGATCAAGGTTCCAAGGGGTAGGTAAGTGTCCATAGCAATGACACCTACATAGAGTTTACAAAACTCTATCCTAAGTCTAAGTTGAAAGGGAAGAAGGACTCTAGCAAGGTCCAAAAGGGAGGGTAAGTGTCCATAACAATCACATTTACATAGAGTTTACAAAACTCTAACCTAAGCCTAGGTAAAAAGGGGAAAGTGAGTGCCCATAGCAATAGCACTCACATAGAGTTTGGAAACTCTAATCCTAAGGCTAGGATGAAAAGGGTTGATGACACTAACAAGTTCAAGGGGGAATTGAGGTAAGGCTAATCTACCTATGACTTAAAGTCTACAAAAATACCTTTCTTTTGGAATTTGGAAACAAAAGAGAAGAGAAGGAAGATAGCTAGTAAGCTAACATCACTTGGTGGATAACTTGGCAAAGTTGTAGTAAACATGAACAATATGGATGAAATAAGCAAAGATGATATTCAAATATGATATCAATTTGAAGGTAACATTCAAACATGATGTTATTCAAGGTATCAGTACAAGTGAGATGGTTCTAACAAGACCAAAACATCCATGGATGAAAACAAGGATTCAAATGTACAACTAAGACAAGTAAGGATTAGGGTTTAATAACACCACTTAATCATGAATATAAGACAAAACATGGATAAGGTTCAAAAAAGCATGGATAAGATTCAAAGTTCAACAAGGCATGGATAAGTTAAGACATTACTTAAGCATGAAGACATATTTGTACATGGTTCAAGACTTAGGTGACAACCTAAAGTTCATGTGAGGGTTGTATATGATCATCACTACTACAAAACGCGTAAACAATGACGCCATGCTCACAATGCTTCATCCCTACACCGTTGTGACATATCTAAACTAAGGCGCGGTTGTATTTTATTTGTTTATTGAATAAAACTTATATGTGTATAACAACGGTTAATAAACCAACTGTGGTGATTATCTGTATATAACAACGGTTGATAAATCAACTGTGGTGATACCTTCAAGCTTTCATGTGTTCGAACCTCAGCACATTCATATATATTATTCCTTTTATGTTAAAGCGCGCCTTTACTTTTTTATTTACTTTTAATTAAAAAAATTAAAAGTTATGACTGCGGTTGTTTATATACACCGTTGTGATATATTTTGTATGTTTTTTTAATTTTTAATTCTAAAAATAACTCTGGTGCTTTAATATGAAATTTCATTATGTAAATAATATATCATAACAGTGTAAATTATTGACCGTCGCAGTAGTGTTTCAATAGTCTCCAAACTATCTAGTCTCATTGTCTCTTCAGTATCCTTTTTTCCATTGAAAATAGAAACCAGACGAAACGTTACACGATTTCAACCCTAAACCCTAACCTTCAATACTGTGAAACAATACACGATTCCACCAAAGCTTGCATCATCAGTATCCATTTGTTGTCATTTTCGTCATCATCGTCATGATAGTGAACAAAATAGAAGATTACGCACATACCAACACCGTCGTCATCATTGTCACCGTCGAGAAAGAAGATAACAACAACACTGTCGTTGTCGTAAGGAAGGAAGACAACAACAACACCAACGCCAACATCGTTTACTTCGTCGTCACATTTTGGGTACGTAAAATATTTTCCCCATGCATCTATAGTAAACTCTTTTTCTATTGTTGTTCATGTTGTTGTTGTTGTTTTTGAACTTAGATGTCGACCTTGTCGAGTTCTTCATCAGAAACCAGTGAAGAAACTCAAACAAATGAAAGGTTAGCCAATGAAACTCAAACAACTGAAAGTCAAACGAAAAGATCACAAAGAGGTGTCACAATGATGCCCCAATTCACATCAGTCCGCAACTCATCTGGTGCAAAAATTCCGATCTAGTTTGATTCGTACTACAGATTAGTGGATTGTCCACATTACGCTACTTTTAGGAGTTATGTTGCGTTCCTTGCACGTAGCAAAGTCAGTATACTGATTGATGATTGGAGAGAAGTGGATGGTAATGTCAAAGACAACATATGGACAGACATTAAGGTATTTCATACTATAATTTTCATATATTTGATATCACTACCTATAGTTTCTAATTCATACTTATATATTGATTTAATGTAGTTGAATTTTGAGTTTACCGATGACTCAAAATTGAAAAGAAAGTGGATAACTTATGCCGGTGTTCGTTGGAGGGGATTTAAGTCATGGCTCACGGCTGACTACATTACGAAGCCTAAGAGCGGTCTTCAACCTCCATGGATTCGGTATAGTTTTTTATCGAAGAAGGTGTGGCACAAGTTTGCGAAGAAACGCCGTTCTGAGGAATTCAAGGTTAGTACTAGTCTTATGTAACCTATAATGTCATGCTAATGAGTTATAGATACTAATCATACACATTTTTCACTATGTTAATAACAGGCTAAAAGCGAAGTACGAATTCAGAACAAGGCGAAAAACATGTACCCCCATAGATTGTCTCGTGGGGGTTACAGGAAACTTGAGAAGAGGATCCTGCAGGAAAAACTACAAGAAGGAGGAGATGGTGACATTCCATCTCCACCTTCAAGACATGAGAAATGGAAGAGGGCTCGATTAAGACCTAATGGAGAGTACACCTCTGAGGCTTCAAGAGTAGTTGCTGAGAAAATTGTAAGTATATGTTTTATTTAAATGTGTTTGCTTATGTAAATTGCTCATGAGTTGTTATTTAAATGCGTTTGCTTATGTAAGTTGCTCATGTTGTGTAGGATAACTTGGTTGTGGCGGCCCGTGAAGGCACATTTGTTCCGGAAGCACGACATGACATACTAGTTGAAGCTATCGGAACAACTGAGCATGGAGGCCATGTCCGTGGTGTTGGAGATGGTGTCGGCTTGAGGTCATACTTTGGATCTCAAAGAAGAAGCACTAAAACCGCTGAATTTCTTGCTCAACGACAAAAGATTGATAATGTTGAGAAGCAATTGACGGAGCAAAGGAGGCTGTTTGAGGAGGAGAGGGAAAAAAGGGAGAAATAAGTGGAAAGGTTACAAGAGATGTATTCGGTATGTGTCGTAAATCGCGCTTATTTTTGTATGATATATATTATATGTTCTAATTGAATATATTGTGCTTATTTTTGTTTTATGTTCTAATTGAATGTTATGATGTAGAGATTAAGTGAAAGCCTCGAACAACGAACTAATGAAGATCATCGTTGCGTTGGTGATGATCAAACTCCAAGTAGAAGTATCGTAAATCACGTTTCCACAAAAGGGAGTAATTGTACAGCCCCTCCCCCACCTGTAGATAACTGCAATGGGATATTGGACCCTAGTCCAAATGAAATAACAACAGACCTTGCGCAAGCTCTCCCGCTAGAACATTGCCCAAAATTGGATTTAGTGTATTACACTCCTGAAGATGTGAGGGATTTTCTCGCAGGATATAAGTGGCTTGATATATCTATTTTGCAAGTTTGGTGCATGTAAGTATATAGTCGAATATACATGTCATTATAGAACATTATAATTTTTTGTATTTTCTCCCTTAATTTATTCATTTTCTTTGACCATTTAGGTACATTCACTGTGTTTGTATAGAATTGAATAAATCAAGTACCTATGGAATCTTGGACCCAAGTTTTATTGCTTGGGCGTATAATGAAAAAAATATCAGAGAAAACTACTTGAAAAGCCGGCTAAATGACGGAGGAAAAGAATGTTACCTTGCACCATTCCTATGTAGGTTAGTATTGTTGTAATTTATTTCTATATTCTATATTTAGTTTTGTTTTAGTAACAACTAATAATATATATATATTCTCGTGTTCATTCAGTGGTCATTGGCAATTGATCGTAATATCGTTTAGGACAAATACAGTGACATTACTGTGTTCCTTGTACGATCCACTCCACAAACCAATGAAAGATCTTGTATTAACGTAAGTGTCTTTGTTTAATATCATTTTCTTTGGCATTAATTGTAATTAGTTTATCATGTAATATGTTTAATTCAATTTTCAATGTGCAGTATTGTGGAGCAAGTTAATATATTGAGGAATGTTAGAAAAAAGCCCACATACCTTGCCCCTAAAGTAAGTGGCTCGATTACCTGTTTATTTCATTTATATTCATGCATGTGTGGTTGTATTCATGTTTTTATATTCATATAATTTGTAGACGAGGAAACAACGTGGGAGTTACAATTGTGGGTATTTTATCATGAAACACATGTTAAACATCGTCCTTGCCGGCACTATTGATTCATGGGATACGGTAATATATGCCATAAAATGTTTACATATATTAATATATAAGTTGACTATTGAATTATTATCATGCATGATATATCCTCAATTTTTTGCTCTTATGTAGATGTTTAACGACGAAACCCCATTCCCCCTTGAGGACTTTGTGGATCTTCGTAGATGTTGGGCGTATATCCACAATGAGCTTAAGGGTTCTGCTCCTGCTGTATGATATATCAGCAACATTTTTTGATGCACATATTTGATAGTTCCTGGATTGGCTGGAATTTTGGTAAAACAAAGTATATTCAATGTTGATGTCAAGGTGTTGATGTTGTAACATTGAATTCTTAACACTGGGCTGTGTTAAGTAGTTAAGTGCTGAAGTTGGATGTCTGATGTCACACAGGTGATGTTGTAACATCAGACCTGCAGAATTAATAAAAGTAGGACATGTTATTAGGGCACGCGTGTTAGCTGGAATTGTGGAGAGTGGTTGACTCATTGGATGAGAATATCTTGGGATAGATATTTTCTGTTACATGGGAGATTTGATTGCAGGTCTGTTGGAGAATTAAAAGGTTGAAGATTTAAAAAGATTTTGGGGATAAAATCTGTTTTGAAGATTCAGTTTTAATTAACAAATCTGATCAAATATTGTGACAAGTCCAAGCCCAATTCAGGAGCTATATAAAGCGCACAAGACCAAAGGAAAAAGTACAGAAATACGGGGAGAAGATCAAGAGCAGAGGCTGAGTGTCTTGAGTATTTTGTACAAGGTGTATAACCAGAATTCTAGGGTGAATTGCTGTGTCGTATTCTGTCTCTCTAAAGCTGTGAAGCAAAGAGAGTTGTATTACTTGATCAAAGCTGTGAAGCAGAATCAAGGGTTCTCAAAGAGGTTGTTCTTTGAGTGGTTTTAGGGATTGAGTAGTGTTCTCATATCTAAGTGGTTTCTTAGGTAGAAAGTGACTAGTAGGAATTAAGATTAGGAGATTGTCAACTGGGTTGTTGAGTCTGTAATTTAATTCTACTAGTGAAATTCATCCCTGGCTTGGTAGCCCCTAGACGTAGGTAGTTAAACCGAACTGGGTGAACAAATCATTGTGTTGATTTATTTACTGTTATTGCTGTCCATTGTGCAGAGTGTGTTGTTATGACATCGCACCTTAACATCACACGTCTGGTACCAGAATTTCAATTGGTATCAGAGCAGGCATCCTATCTGGCTCTGGGTGAGATCTGGGGAAGACACTTTCTGGTGTGAAGATGGACAAAGAGGTTGGAGGATTTGTCAACAGACCCCCTATATTGGATGGCTCAAACTATGAGTATTGGAAGCCTAGAATGACTACTTTCTTAAAGTCATTGGACAGCAGAGCTTGGAAGGCTGTCATTAAAGAATGGAAAGCTCCTGTGGTGTTTGAAAAAGATGATGCTGGCAAAGATAAAGAGGGCACCTCAAAGCTGAAGCCGGAAGAAGAATGGACCAAGGAAGAAGATGAGCTCGCCCTTGGAAATTCCAAAGCTTTAAATGCAATCTTCAATGGAGTGGATAAGAATATTTTTAGGTTAATTAATACCTGTGAGGTTGCTAAGAAAGCATGGGATATTTTGAAGGCCACTCATGAAGGAACATCTAGAGTTAAGATGTCAAGACTCCAGCTTCTAACATCGAAGTTTGAGAGTCTGAAGATGAAGGAAGAGGAGACTATCCATGACTTCCATATGAGTGTGCTTGAGCTGGCTAATGCATCCAGTGCCCTTGGAGAAAAGATGTCAGAAGAAAAGCTTGTAAGGAAAATCCTGAGGTCTCTTCCTAAGAAGTACAAGATGAAGGTAACTGCCATTGAAGAATCACAAGACATCAGCAAGAGGAGGGTTGATGAGCTCATTGGATCTCTTCAAACTTTTGAGCTTGGTTTGAATGAGGAAGAACCTGAAAAGAAGCCCAAAAGTATAGCCTTGGTTTGCACTCCTGCTGAAGTTAAGAAAGTTACAGATGATGAGTCTCAGGAGGATCTGTCTCAAGCCATAGTTCTGTTGGGAAGACAGTTCAACAAAGTGTTCAAGAGGATGAACAATAACTCCAGGCCTAATGTCAGGAACATCTCTTATGACAACAGCAAGGCAAAAGAGAAGGATGTAGAGAAGACTGCCCAAGATAAAGGAGTTCAGTGCTTTGAATGTGAAGGGTATGGACATGTCAAGAAAGAGTGTCCCACATTCTTGAAGAAGCAGAAGAAGGGCATGACAGTTTCCTGGTATGACTCTGATAGTGAAAGTGAAATTGAGTCAGCAAAGCATGTTACAGCTTTGACAGGAATTATTGAACCTGATGATGATAGTGATGGAGAAGTCACTTATGATGAGCTAGCTTCAACCTACAAAGAGCTGTGCTTAAAGAGTGTTGAACTATGTCAGGAGAGGAATCAACAGAAGAAACAGATTGCTCAGCTAGAGAATGACAAAGCTGAATTGGAAAAAGAAGTCTTATGTGTCAAAGCTCATCTTAATCATGTGACTAAATCTGTTAGAATGTTGAACAGTGGGACAGCCACCCTTGACAAGATACTACAGTCAGAAAAAGCTGCTGGAGACAAAGCTGGAATAGGTTATGTGGCTGAGGATAAGGGAACTTCATAAGCAAGCACTTCAGGTTCAAAGAAGGAAGTGTCACAACCTTTGTCTCAACATCAGCCAAAGAAGCAGGATCCTACAACTAAGAAAGCTGATGTTTCACAACCTAAGAAGATTGAGAAGAAGACTGGTCCTAATCAGAAGAGAAAGCAGCCACAAGGAGCTAGTCAGTATATGCCCCCACAACACCACAAGAGCATGCAAGTTGCTCAGTTCAAAAAGCACATGTCTTATCAGGTGTCTCAACATCAGGGGTATGGTTACACCAATGTTGTTCCTCATATCTATGGAAGAAGAAAGCCACACCATCATGGGAGACAATCCAGGAAACAGCATTCTCAGCCTCCTAATGGAAGAAGATACCAACATAATAGAAGGCAGACCAGTTATGGTAAGAGGAGATCACATTATGGAGGGCAGCCTAAGCAATCTCATCATGGCAGAAGATTCAGAGATGAAAGGGTGAGATGCTTTTATTGTGGAAGGTTTGGACATATGCAGTACTCTTGCTACAAGCTGCATGGATACCCTCAGCCTCAAAACAGATGGAGAGAGTACAGGCCCAAAGTTGTTAAACAATGGGTACCTAAGGAGAAGGTGAAGTGTCTATTGGCTCACACATCAGATGAACATTTTGCTATGGATGCATGGTACTTTGACAGTGGATGTTCAAAGCACATGACTGGATCCAAGAAGCATTTGGTAGAGTTCAATCCTTGCCATGCAAATGGTGTTATTTTTGGCAATGGTGAAAAAGGAGTAGTAGAAGGAGTTGGAAGAGTGAAGAATCATGATGGACTTACTCTTGATAATGTGCTCCTTGTTCAAGGGTTGAGTACTAATTTAATTAGCATAAGTCAACTTTGTGATGAAGGTTACAACGTAAGCTACACCAAAGATGAATGTGTGGTAGATGATGAGCAGAATGAGGTAGTGATGAAGGGAGTAAGATCCAAAGATAATTGCTATCAGTGGATACCTCAAGTGGACAGCTTATCTAGTGATGATGCTGTAACATCAGATGATGACATCAAGTGTGAAAATATGGTGAAAAGTCAATCTGGGTTAATGACTTATGGTGGTGTTACTCCTAAGTTGGATGATGTGAGTAGTCAGTTATGTGAGCAAGATGAAGGAGTCAACAATGCTGATGGAAGGATCAAAAGCTGTGACCTTAAGAAGTGTTGGGAGCTGAATACTTGCAAGGCCAAGAAAGATGACAACCTGACTAATGACTCCTATAGTTCAGAAGAAAAATTTCACAAGTTAACAATCCTTAGGTTGGAAGATGCAGATGTTAGAGCTGATGATGAACTAATTGCAAAAGTGGTTCCTGGGGTTGCTAAACGACTGAAATCAAGAAAGAGGAAAGCTATTGAGTCACCTCCAAAGATGAGAACTGCTAAGCAGAAAATTTATGTGGATGGTACTACAAAATCCAGGAGTAAAGTGTTCATCTCTAGGCAGATCAGAGATAAGTCTGAGGATAATGTCCAGGATATCTCTCAAATGAAGGAAGTCATTGTTGTTAGAACTTCTGAGAAAATTCAAAAGGGCATACTAGATAACATTCCTGTGCTTTTCATAAAATGGTGGAAGTATGTTCTGGAAAAAGAATTTGGTATAAATACTCTGGATATGGTTGAGTTTGCTAGGATATGGTTCAGAGAGGGTGTGGGAACTTATGGTATTCAGGTGTGTATGAATAAGTTGCTCTGACTGTGTTTTATTGGGAGCTTCTTGAAGGACTTCTCTGTGCAATGAGTCCTTTGAATGGTGATGAGAAGCTGATGTCCCAAAAGATGTTATAACATCATGTTTGCTGGTGGTTAGATCTGGAAGATGATTAAGATTGGACATGTGGAGTTGAATGCTCTAGCATTTTGGTCAGAAGAAGTGGAGATTATGGTCATGTGTTTAAGCATGACTACTGTCTTTGAAGACATCACCAGTTTCAACAACTACTGGTGGATGTAAGGAAAGAGGAAGTGTGATCTCTTGAAGAGACTGGATCTCAGTAAAGCTTATAAGTATTCTGAGAATCTGTGGAGGTTGTGACACAGTGTTGAGTTTGGATTACTTTGCTGATAGTAAATCCAGTAGTAGAGCATATGTAATACCCTGGTGTCAAGAGTGTCCTTGGTGAAGGATGTCCTTGTTCTGGATCTGAAGCTTGGTGCTTACATTATGCCTAAGGAGCGTCTACATAGTCATACGGGAGAATGATGAAGTAGAAAGTCTGCCTTGGATGGAGAATGTAGAGAAGACTGAAGTAGATCAGGGAATGACTGTATGTGGAAAAAGAGACAGTGGTACCGAAATGAATGTGCTCAGCAAGTGTTCATATTCATCTAGAGCATTTGACAGGGGGAGTACTTGTCTATGGATTTCGCAGCAAAGGTGCATTTATTGTGAAGATTGCATGCTTGTGGAGATTGGTTGCTTCTTATGAGGATATAATGTCAGATAGCGTGTTATGACATTAGGCTGTTGATTGGTGTGGCTTTGGATGGTTCTAGTCATATGAAGGAAATTGTTTGAATCTTGTGCGCACATGCTTCTGAGGAGATGTCTGAAGACAAGATTGAATCATGGCCTTGAATAGATGGGTGTCATAGGACTTCTTGTTGAGGTTTGTCAAATTGTGGCTAAAAAGGGGGAGATGAGAAATAGCCAAGAGGTTCAAGTGTCAAAGATAGTCAAGAGTTATTATTGCCATATGCTGCAAGTGTGATGCAGATATTAAGGGGGAGTTATTGACAGTTGCTATGCTGAGCAACATTGCTGCAGTGAGGAGGAGTTTTGACTGAACTAGTGAAGATATCATGGCAATTGAAGAGTGCAGCCAAGCAGACATCAAAGGGGAGAAAAATGCTGCACATTGTGAGCTACTGAACAGCTGTGATGCTGGTTCATGTTCTTGAGGGGGAGCACCAACTGGCTGCTGTCAATAATGAAGATGGTGCTGCAGCAGATCTAGTAATGAAGACTATGAAGATTGTCAAACTGCTGCTGATGAAGTGTATCTCAAAACTTTTGAAGATTATTCCGCTGCTGAAATCTCTGAAGGTGCAGAGTGCAGAAGTTGATTGCAGAGTGCAGAGATTGTTTTAGCCAAAATTAGCCAAAGGGGGAGATTGATAGTTCCTGGATTGGCTGGAATTTTGGTAAAACAAAGTATATTCAATGTTGATGTCAAGGTGCTGATGTTGTAACATTGAATTCTTAACACTGGGCTGTGTTAAGTAGTTAAGTGCTGAAGTTGGATGTCTGATGTCACACAGGTGATGTTGTAACATCAGACCTGCATAATTAATAACAGCAGGACATGTTATTAGGGCACGCGTGTTAGCTGGAATTGTGGAGAGTGGTTGACTCATTAGATGAGAATATCTTGGGATAGATATTTTCTGTTACATGGGAGATTTGATTGCAGGTCTGTTGGAGAATTAAAAGGTTGAAGATTTAAAAAGATTTTGGGGATAAGATCTGTTTTGAAGATTCAGTTTTAATTAATAAATCTGATCAAATATTGTGACAAGTCCAAGCCCAATTCAGGAGCTATATAAAGCGCACAAGACCAAAGGAAAAAGTACAGAAATACGGGGAGAAGATCAAGAGCAGAGGCTGAGTGTCTTGAGTATTTTGTACAAGGTGTATAACCAGAATTCTAGGGTGAATTATTGTGTCGTATTCTGTCCTCTCTAAAGCTGTGAAACAAAGAGAGTTGTATTACTTGATCAAAGCTGTGAAGCAGAATCAAGGGTTCTCAAAGAGGTTGTTCTTTGAGTGGTTTTAGGGATTGAGTAGTGTTCTCATATCTAAGTGGTTTCTTAGGTAGAAAGTCACTAGTAGGAATTAAGATTAGGAGATTGTCAACTGGGTTGTTGAGTCTGTAATTTAATTCTACAAGTAGTGAAATTCATCCCTGGCTTGGTAGCCCCCAGACGTAGGTAGTTAGACCGAACTGGGTGAACAAATCATTGTGTTGATTTATTTACTGTTATTGCTGTCCATTGTGCAGAGTGTGTTGTTGTGACATCGCACGTTAACATCACATGTCTGGTACCAGAATTTCAATATTTTTTGCTTTTGCTGCACATAATGTGAACAATAGTTTTGGCTTTTGATGCACATAATGAAATCAATAATATTGGCTTTTGATTTAAACAATGTTAGCAGTTTAATTCTATGATTCGTTTAGCTTTTGATGTAAATTTCTTTTGATGTAAATTCTCTGATTCATTTATAAGGATAAAATATAGGAAGAATTGTGTTTGATGCATATATTGTGTTTGCATGTAAACAGAAGCTGTTTTGACAGGATAAATTATGGGAATAATTTGATACGCAGATAAATTTTATATTTAAAACAGTCTATTTTTGGAAGCGGTTATAAACCTATCCGTAGTTGTATGTCAAACGCTAATATAAATAAAAAATGTTGTTGCTGAGAATCGAACCAGATCACAGTTTAGTATATCACAACGGTTGACTATACAAACCTTCGTGAAATGGTGCGCGCATACTGGAATACAACAATATTTCCCAGGACCGTCATTGTATGTACCTCATATACAACGACACTCTACTAACAACGCCTTTGCCCCCGTCATTATATGTCATTTCCAACCGTTGTTAAATGGGTTTTTCGTAGTAGTGCATGTTCAAAGGTTAAAACAATCACAAAGATTAAGTCACGGTGATCATACAAGTCATGTATCATATAAAGATATGTCATTAAAGTTTAAAGCCACTTATGAACATATAAACAAAGATGGATAATCTCAAGAGTTTGTATGCATACAAATGTACAATAAGGCATGAGAGAATCATGGTAAAAGTTAAGAGAACAAATTCAAAACTATACATGAAAGGAAAAACATTTACACATGGTAAAGAATTCATTCAAGTACCATAAACTCAAGTAAATTTCAAGGAAAACATAGGACTAACATGGTACAAGGTTCGAACATAGTACACCAAACTCATACAAATTAACATGACCAAAAGAAAACAAGAAAATAGTCAAAGAAGTAAACTAGGGATCAAAATAAACCCTAAAAAAAATCCTAACTTTAACTACACATAAGTATTTGAAAAATAAATATTGTATGGAAATTTAAAATACAACAATAAAGTAGGCAATGTGAGGAGCATGTAGGAAAAAGAGTGGCTCAAAAAGACTTAGGGAGCAGCAAGTTATGAATCTTTGAAGTTGTGACAAAAATAAGAAAACAAGTGTTAAAAAAATAACGAAATGGCCTTGAGGGGGTTTGAACTCAGGACACTGAGCTTGCTACATAAAACTAAACCAACTGAGCTATTGCGCACGTGTGATATTCTTGTGGAAGCAACATAATATATTTTAAAACAAGTCAGAAATGTGTACATGAAACAAAATGCATAAAAATGACAAAAGAGTGGTCCAAGCAAGGATCAAACCCAGGTCAAGGAAGGCAAGAGAGTCACTTAAAAGCGCATGTGTGCCACTGGGGTGTGTAGCGAGCGATTTTGGACGCGGTTCTTAAGCGTTGTTGCTCTCTCTGCGGTTGAGTTTTAACTACAGGTCGATTCATTTTTTATCCTATTGTGAGCTGAATAAGGAAGGGAAATAGATGTCTCCAATTAACCCTGCTTGCATACTGAGTTTAAACAGCGCCCTGTTAGGTTACGGATGCGATCAATATGGTGGGGCCTTTCTTGTGTTATTTTGACAGAATGGTTTCTGGCGGGGAACAAGGATTAGGATGTTAGGACTGATGCTTTTTGATAGATACATGAGAGTATGGGATTTTGGGTTTTTGTTTAGTGTGCTCGCTAAGATTTTATCTTTCAATCTTATGCCTACGTATTCCCGTTTACCGAAACAGGGAAATCAGAGCGTTCGTAGTTCCTCCTATTCTATGGGAGGAAATGGTATTTTGTGTCTTGTTCAAAGCCCAAGATGTGAAGCGAAAGGTAGTTTGTATCTTGTTCAAAGCCCAAGATATGAAGCTAAAAGGGTTTGTCTTTAGAGAGAATTTGTCATCTCTAAAGAAGGGTCTGTCTGTCACAACTGTTGGGTGACTGATTATAAAGGAGAATTACTTTAACTGGGATCTGTGAATCCAGCAATGCCATAATTTCCTTTATAGGGTTTTTAACCTGAAGGAGAAGACTTTAACTCAGTGTAGAGCAATGCCAGCTTTCCTTAGGAATTTCTCATGCTAAAAGAAGGACAGTGGCGTGGATGTAAATAATCCCGAGGCTTGCCGCTTACAACAATTAAATGAAGGAAAATGAGTTGTTGATGTTTGTATACTGTGAACGAGGCACAACTTTGATGCTAAAAGGTTGATTAGATCAACCAGTGGTTTTCTTATACAAAGCCTAAGAGGAGGCTAATATGTGTCTCGTACAAAGCCCGAGAGAGAGGCTAAAAGGTTTTTGACTCGACGATAGAGTCTTTTGGTATCTCGTATAAAGCCCGAGATGGAGGCTATTTGACTCAACAAGAGAGTTTTTTGTATCTCGTACAAAGCCCGAGATGGAGGCTAAAATTTGTTTGGCTCAATAAGAACCTTTTTGTATCTCGTATAAAGCCCGAGATGGAGGCGAAAGGGGTGATTGACTCAACGAGGGAGTCTCTTATGTGTCTCGTACAAAGCCCGAGAGAGAGGCTAAACGTTGTTTGACTCCGCTGGGGAGAATCATTGTACAAAGCCCAAAAGGAGGCTATTGTAACTGTTTCAGTTGAGTGACAGGTCCAGTATACTGATTTTGAAAGAGAAAATCAGTTCTTATATGAGCAACACTATACTCAAGGATTTGATTCGAGGATCCGAGTTATTCCTGTTCTTTAAGGAAGTGGGAAATCCGAAGGGTATTGAGACTGTCCGAGTCTACGGGTTTTCTTCCTATTTAACGAAAGGGTCACTTGAGACTGTCTTGAAGACTCAAGGAGATTAGATTGTCCAAGTCTAGAGTTTCATCTTTTGTACTATGCTTTGAGAAACAGTAGTAGACTCTTTGAAAGGACTGTTCTATGCAGATGATTAAGTTCTGTTCCTATACCTCTAGGAGGTCGTCGGGACAATTTGTACGAAGCCCAAGAGGAGGCTGGAAGCTTTTAAGAAGCCGAGAGGTCCTTGTACGGAGCCGAAGAGGAGGCTATCATTCCCGGAGGAAGAGATCATTATATGAAGCCTAAGAGGAGGCTGTGAGTACTTCTAAGAAGCCGACGGGTCCTTGTACTAAGCCCAAGAGGAGGCGGGGTTGCTTTTAGGAAGCCTGTGGGTCCTTGTACAATGCCCAAGAGGAGGCCGATGCTTTTAAGAAGCCGATGGGTCCCCAAACCCTGAGAAATTCAAGACAAACCATTCACGAGGAATAGATCAAGCCAGGAAAGTCGGAGAATTTGGAAGAAACTCAAGAGATGCCATTCACGGAGAAAAGATCATCTCTGGGGAATAGAGTTTCTTGACAAGTGCTTTTAAGAAGCCTGTGGGTCCCCAAACCCCGAGAAGTTCAAGACATGCCATACACCGAGAATAGATCAAGCCAGGAAAGTCCGAGAATTTGGAAGAAACTCAAGAGATGCCATTCACGGAGAAAAGATCATCTCTGGGGAGTAGAGTTTCTTTGACAACTTCTACGAGTGACAGTCTATGAAAGGGTTCACCGAGAATGCTGTCTTTCATGTCTCCATATTGTTTGACCCCAAGAGGAGGGAAGACTGTGTCTGGTAATCCTATGGGGATCTAGTTTTGACTATTTAAGAGTGATCAATGGGCTTAATGCTAGATGTAATTGCCGGGGAAACTCTAAATATCTATACTATTATTACACAGTTGATATGAGTTTATGAAAGAAGACTTACAGCGAAACAGCCCCACAATACAGTTATATGTATATGAAAGCGGTAAATGAAAGCATATAAACACTTACTCGGTTGTAGAGCTTCCATGCTGTTTGGTTTGTTGTTCAACAAAGAAAGATTGAAAACAACAGTATATTCAAAATCAAAGGCGAAAGTGCTTTGAAAAAGAAAGATTTGGGGCTTACAGCTCAAGGAGAGGCCCAGGGTTTTATCAGTGAGCACACTATTTGAATTTGTACAGAGGGACTTATACAAGTGACTGAGGCCCAAAAAGGTTTTCTGCACAAAGGGATGGGTCTTACACTCTCTCAAGAGGCCCAAAAGTTTTAAAAGAGTGAGAGTGGGGCTTATAACACGAGGGTAGACCCAGTTTGTTTTTCCGTTTGAAATGGCGATCGCGTCGAGATTTTCTTTTAACGCGAAGGGACTTATACAATAAGTGAGGCCCAACATGTTTTGGTTAAAAGGGGATTGGGTCTTACACTCTATTAGAGGCCCAAAAGTTTTGAATGGGTCTTATAGCTCAAGGAGAGGCCCAGATGTTTTAAACGGACGACGGTCGCGCCGTTTATTTGTACAGAGGGACTTATACAATAAGTGAGGCCCAAAATTGTTTCTGTACAAGTGGGTTGGGTCTTACACTCTAATAGAGGCCCAAATGAGTTTTAAGAAAAGAAATGGGTCTTACTACTCGAGGGTAGGCCCAGATTTGTTTTGGAAAGGCGACGATCGTGCCGTTTGTTTTTGACGGTATCGGGACTTATACAATAAGTGAGGCCCAAAAATGATTTGGTCAAAAAAAGGATTGGGTCTTACACTCTATTAGAGGTCCAAAGTGTTTTGAAAATGATTTATGAGGGTTGAATTAATCCAAAACCCTAATTTGTTTTCAAAATGAGTTTTAATTGAATAAAAATTCAATTAAAATGATCAAAATTGTTTAACATATGGAAAACAAATTGTGATCTTGGATTAATGCTTCAAAAATTAAGTATTGACCTACAAAATAATTAGAAAACATTAAAAGTTACAAAATCAAGGTGGAAAAAATATTTTAAATGTTAAAAACAATTAAAACATTAATTCTTTGCAAAAATATTAATTATATAAAATAAATAATATTTTTGGGATTTTTTGGGAAAATAAAATATTTTAACATTTTTGTGAATTATTAAAAAAAGAATCAACTCAAAAGCATTAAAACTCAGAGAGAAATTAATTTTTGAATCAATTAAATAAAATCACAAAATTCAAATATTCAAATATTCAAAAAATGGTGCCAAGAACACACCCAGAACACGCGCGTGTTTTGGGTTTGCCCAAATTTGCATTTTCTCTCCAATCTCACTGAATACTTGATTATATCATGCAATCCACATACCAATCAACTCGTTTCAACCTCACGATCATGTCTATGGTATTTAATTTCATTTAAATTAAGCATATAACAAGAAATCATGAAAAATCCTCAAGAACCCTAATTTCTGCATGAAGGCTAGGATTTTTGATACACGATTTAAACAATGCAATTAATTGAGGGGAAACATTCCATGCATGATTATGAACATATGGCCAAATTATTGTGCAACAAAAATTGCATGGATCATAGAGTTAGAAGAGCTCATGCTTACCACTTGCAGCTGGTGATCGTGATTTGTGTTGGAGGTGTTACAACTAGGTTCCAATGATCTGGATAGCTTCCCTAGGTGCCATGGAGTGTGTATGAATGCCTTGAATGGATTGAAATGGTTTGGAGTTGAAGATGGTACCTCAACTGCAAAACTGTCAAGAACTTGAGCAATTTGGCTGGTGATTTTTTGAAATCTGTGTTCTAGATGTTATGTGAGTGTTTGGATCATTTCTATATGATGTATATGAGGTGTGTGTGTGTGTGATTTGTTTGATTGGAAAAGCTCTCAAACTCAAAACCCGATAGTGACTTGCCTTAGAAGGCAAAATTGGAGTGAAAGAAGAGATTTTGAGGAAAGCATCTGTTTGATGGCTTTGGTGTACTCAAACTGATCACAATTGAGCTCTATTTATAGTAGAGCAAGTTTGTCTTGCAAGGAATAGTGAATGGCAACTGCTGAGTAGGTTTGGCCAATGTTAGCAAATGAAAATCCAAGTCTCCTCTAGCCATTGACTAGAGGTTAGGGCACAGGCTGCTGGTTCCCTTGGTCTTGGATAAGTCTTGACTGAATTCAGTTGAGAATGGCTCAGTCCATGCCACCTTGATGCTTCCATTGAATGCTCCAATCCGAAATTGGAGTCTTGTCCCTATTTTGGCAATTCTAGGTTCAACATGCTATTTCTTGTTCCAAAGACTTTGGAGGCTTGGCTCAGTGATTGTGCCCTTTAGATTCAATCCTCAGAGGTGTCCAAGTGGATAGGAGCATTTGGATTTGGCTGATTTTGGCAAATCGAGCAAAAATGCAAAATCTGCCTTGCCTTGACAGATTTCAACAAGGCAACTTGCCAATGTTATATCTCATGACTCCAATTGAATTTGGTAATGTTCTTGGTCATTTTGGAAAGCCCTTACATGATACAACAACTATTTGAACATGTTTGGTTTTGATCTCTTTTGAATCCAAGTGAAAAATCCCCCTACATTTGGAAAAAAGTAAGGCAAAATCTGACTTAGTGAAATTTTCACTAAGGGTTGGAACAAAGTGACTTTTCTTGATTTTGATCACTCCATAACTCAAAATCCATGAGGAATTTGGACATAGGTCAGTATGAAGCTTTTGTAGAGGGAAATGAGATCTACAAATCAAACTTTGAATGGGGAATAATGGCCTTGTGGTTTAGGAGTTATGGTCCTCCAAAGTTGGCACATTAGTGTCACTTTTTCCATAACTTAGAAATTTTTCTAAGTTTTTATGGTTACCCCTTTTACAAGTTATCCCACTTTCTTTGATTTTTCTTGATGAATGATGATTCAAATCATACATTAACATCATTTTAGGGTTAAAAATCCATTTTGGTGAAAAATCTCAAAAAGTCAAAGTTGACTTTTGTGCACAGTTGACTTTTTATCAGATGAATTCCAAACTGTGCAATCCTTGATGAAATCATGTCCTTGACCTAAATCAAACTTGATGGACATGTTCCATGGGTGTCATAGGGTATATTGAATCATGTCTTAGGGCTTGGGAGCATGTCCTGGTCAAAAGTCAAAGTTACAGTTGACTTTCCTCGCGAAACCCTAATTGTGGTGCAGATGAAATTGAGACTTGTTGCTCAAGCTTCTTGGATCAATCCATTGTTGCAAATGGATCAATGTAGTATGTTGGAGACCCTCAAATCATGTCTTGAGGCCTTGGCTTATGATTTGTCCAAAAGTCAACTTAGGGGTGAATTAGGTCAAGAAACCCTAATTCCTGATTTTTGATGTATGCATCCCCTGAGGTCAAATTGACTTGATGATTGGATTTATGATGTCCCTTGGAGCATCATAGGTTATGCTTTGAAGCATTGGATCATGCCCAGATGAAAATTTTCCATCTGGAGGCCCTGGTCGACCAAAACCCTAATTTGGTGACACTGGCGATCTGGAGATTTGACCCACCTAGAAGGGAGCAGCCTTGTGCTTAATCCTTGAAGTGGGAGTCCTTTTGATCCATTGTGGATTTTTAGAGGTTAGACAAGTTGAAGATCAAGTCATTCCTTGATTTATCTTTTGTCTAAGGCTCTGAGAGGGCTTGAAACCCTAAGTCTGATTGTAGTGGATGCTCACCCATCTTTGGGGAGACTGATGAAGTATGATGGTACATCCATATTGTGATGATGATTTTCACAATGATGGGAAATCTTAGTGGTCAAAATTTGGGGTATGACAGTTGCCCCTATTTAATCTTCTTGGACACGAAGGTGTGAATGGCGAAGGTATTCGGGTATTCGGGGTGCAAGAGGATTAAATATCGGAATACCCAAAATTTTGATGGTGGTTATGAATGGTAGCGCACGCATTCATCTTCTTTTGATAAGCCATGACGCTTAGAAAAGATAAAACTTCCCCTCGATTCTGGTCTTCAACCAAGGAACTGGTCTTAGTTTCTGAAATAAACTTCCCCTCGATCCTGGTTTCCTACCAAGGAACTGGTCTAAGTTTCTTAAAAAAACTTCCCCTCGATCCTGGTTTCCTACCAAGGAACTGGTCTAAGTTTCTTAAATAAACTTCCCCTCGATCCTGGTTTCCTACCAAGGAACTGGTCTCAGTTTCTTTTGTCAATAAACTTTAATTGACAAGGGACGCTATGCGTAGCGGTTTTCCTCAAACTTCTCGCCGAATTTTCCTGGGGAGATGCCATTTGACGGAAAAAATTTAATGTCAGACTTGCTGGGGAACCCAGTCGTCTGAGTTGTAGAGTTGCACAAACTTCTCTGTTAGAGACGCCATTTGTTTCTACTAGGGGAAAGCACCTCTTGAGAGACTGCTATCGCTTGGGATCTTACACCATACTTTTCTCGGGATCTTCCCGGAGAAATGCCATATGATGGGGTCCAATTTTGAGGTGCCGATGACCTTTTCATCAGCAATCTTTTCGGAGCGAAACTGGCGTGCTGCCGAATCTCTGATTACGAGCCTTTCTCTATGGATTTTCCTTAATCCGGGAAAGCAAGGATATCATCTTCAACAGCGAAGAGTGATGCTAACTGCAGGTTCCTCTGGTTTTTCAGAGGTTCAAGTTATCAAAGTGGTCGAGGACCCAACTTCAATCCAGAAATAAACTGGAGGAGAGAGATTGTTCAGACGCAACACTTCCTAACGAGGAAAGGGCTGACAACTCGATTGAGAGCACTTCTATCACTAGGGGACAAGACCGACTAGAGTGATAGTGATGCAATATGAAATGTGAATGCAAATAAATAATGCATGATGTATGTATGTATATGCTGACAAAACTAACACGACATACAAACTGACGGGTGAACATGACTGGATACCCAGCCATCGCGGGGCATGTAGAAATATCGCTGGTTCAAAATAGCAATTCTACCCTTCTTTGGAGTGATAGTCCCTATTGGGAGCTACCGTTGGTCGGGCTTAGGAGGTAAGAACTCTGCCGTGGTGTGTCAGATGAAACAAGGTCTCTGACACAGTTGATCCCTTCATTCAGGCGTACTGGCGTAGAAGGAGTACTTTGATTCTGCACTTTGAGGTTCGCTTACTTCTGGAGAAGCGGTTGATGTTCCTTTGATGTTCAACAGTCCAAAGAAACTGCCGTCTTCATTAAAAAGCAGAAAAAGTTTTAACAAGTAAATTCATTTTTGTTTTATTTCAAGAATCGTTAATCATGTTAAAATGTCATTCTGTAAAGCTAAAACAAATAAGAATTACAAACAAAAGCACAAGGGCTCAAATTTTATTGATAAGATGGAGATCAGCCAAAAGCGTGATTCCATAGAGTATTTACAAAGTTAGAAAATGGTAATTTACAGGGAAAAGGGCTACGTTGAAACATAACGACCGCTATCCTTCTACCAACTTTGAATTCGGGGCATCCTGAGCTTCTGTCGAAGATGACCTTGGCTGGAGTTTTCTGACAGATGATGTAACTACTGCTGCTGAGGGACTTGCCTCTGTTGAACATAGTTACTTGCCATTATCCCTAATTTTTGCCTGGATTGTACTTTGAGATTTCCAATCCACCGGGATGATTTTTTTCATGTCTCTAACTTTTGCCTGGACCGCCCTTTCGGGTGTTCAATCCTCCGAGACTTTTTTTTTTCTAGTTTAGGCGAAGTATTTCTTGACTACGTCAACATTTGTGGGGTAGGCAAATTCCTCTCCGTCCATGGTTTCAAGTCTCAAGGCGCCACCTGAGAAAGCTTTCGTGACCACATAGGGGCCGTCATAATTTGGAGTCCACTTGCCTCGCGAATCAGTGAGAAAAGATTGTATCCTCTTAAGCACAAGGTCTCCTTTCCTGAAGATGCGGGGTCGAACCTTTTTATCGAACGCCTTCTTCATTCTCTGTTGATACAGCTGACCATGGCATAGGGCCGTGATTCGCTTCTCCTCGATCAGATTCAATTCTTCGTGTCGGCTTTGACACCATTCAGCTTCTGTAAGCTTAGCTTCTATTAATACCCGGATTGACGGGATCTCTACTTCTATGGGGAGCACTGCTTCCATGCCATACACTAGAGAGAAAGGGGTTGCCCCTGTTGAAGTGCGGACAGATGTGCGATAACCATGAATAGCAAAGGGTAGAATTTCGTGCCAATCTTTGTAGGTTACAACCATCTTCTGAACAATCCTCTTGATGTTCTTGTTAGCCGCTTCTACCGCTCCGTTCATCTTGGGTCGGTAGGGAGATGAGTTATGGTGTTCGATCTTGAACTCAGCGCACAACTCTTTCAACATCTTGTTGTTCAAGTTAGATCCATTATCTGTAACGATCTCGCTCGGAACACCGTAACGGCAGATGAGATTGTTTTTGATAAAGCGGACCACCACTTGTCAGGTTACATTGGCGAATGACGCTGCTTCGACCCACTTGGTGAAATAGTCAATGGCTACCAGGATGAACTGATGTCCGTTTAAAGCCTTAGGTTCAATCATGCCGATCATATCGATTCCCCATATGGAAAAAGGCCATGGGGAAGAAAGAACTTTGAGATGTGATGGCGGTACATGAATTTTGTCGGAGTATATCTGACACTTGTGACACCTCCTCATGTACTTATAGCAGTCGGATTCCATGGTCAACCAGTAGTACCTTGCTCTTAGGATTTTTCTCGCCATTGTGTGTCCGTTGGCATGAGTGCCAAAGGATCCTTCATGAATTTCTTTCATAAGCATGCCTGCTTCTGGTCTGTCTACACATCGGAGCAAGACCATGTCAAAGTTTCTCTTATAGAGCGTATCGTCGCTTAGAAAGAAGCTGCCTGCCAGCCTTCTGAGGGTTTTCCTGTCTTTTCTGAGTGCCCCAGATGGGTACTCCTGTTTCTGAAGGAAGCATTTGATATTGTGATACCAAGGTTTGTCATCTATGACTGCTTCAATCACAAAGATGTAAGTGGGCCTTTCAAGGCGCATTATGTCGATCTTAGGTATGTCGTTCCATTGACCTACGCTAATCATAGAAGAGATAGTGGCTAATGCATCAGCCATGTGATTCTCCTCACGAGGGATGTGATGAAACTCGACTCTGTTGAAGAAAGGTAGCAACCTTCTTGCGTAGTCTTTGTAAGGAATCAATCCTGATTGATATGTGTTCCAATCTCCTTTTATCTGATTGATAACCAGGGCTGAGTCGCCATATACGTCCAAGTTTTTGATCCTCAAATCAATCGCTTCTTCGAGACCCATAATACAAGCTTCGTATTCGGCCTCGTTGTTTGTACATTTGAACGTAAGTCGAGCGGTGAAAGGAATGTGGTTACCCTGAGGGGTAATAATTATTGCCCCAATTCCATTTCCGTAATGATTAACTGCTCCGTCAAAGATAAGTCCCCATTAGGAACCTGGTTCTGGCCCTTCACTGGGTAGCGGTTCATCGCAGTCTTTCATCTTTAGATACATGACATCTTCGTCTGGGAAGTCAAACCCGATTGATTCTTGATTGTCAATCGGTTGATGAGCCAAATGATCGGCTAAAATACTTCCTTTAACGGCTTTCTGAGCATGGTACTCTATGTCATATTCTGATAACAACATCTGCCAACGGGCAATCCTTCCCGTGAGAGCAGGTTTTTCAAATACGTACTTGATGGGATCCATTTCGGAGATCAACCAAGTAGTATGACGAATCATGTATTGGAGAAGACGTTTGGCTGCCCAAGCCAAAGCGCAACAAGTTTTCTCAAGCATCGTGTACCGAGTTTCGCAGTCGGTGAATTTATTGCTTAGATACTAGATGGCAGACTCTTTCCTTTTGGTTTCGTCTTGCTGGCCAAGTAGACATCCCATTGAGTCCTCTAGGACTGTGAGGTAAATGATCAGTGGTCTTTCAACAGGTATTCCTTAATACTGTCGAAGGCAGTTTGGCAGTCTTCTGTCCAAACGCAATCTTGGTCCTTTTTGAGTAATTTGAAGATCGGCGCACACGTGGTGGTCATAAGGAATATGAATCTGGAGATGTAGTTCAAACGTCCCAAGAATCCTCTGACTTGTTTCTCAGTTTTTGGAGAAGGCATTTCTTGAATGGCCTTGACCTTGTCAGGATCAACCTTAATTCCTTTCTGGCTGACGATGAACCCTAGTAATTTCCCTGAACGGACACCGAAGGTGCACTTATTGGGATTCAAGCGGAGCTTGAATTTTCTTAGACGTTCGAACAATTTTGACAGATGTTCAACGTGTTCACTCTCTGTTTTTTATTTTGCAATCATATCATCGACATATACCTCAATTTCTTTGTGTATCATGTCATGAAACAGAGTAGTCATGGCCCTTTGATAGGTTGCCCCGGCATTCTTCAAACCGAACGGCATTACCTTGTAACAAAAGGTACCCCATGGGGTGATGAACAAAGATTTCTCCATGTCTTTCGGCGCCATTTTGATCTGGTTATAGCCCGAGAATCCATCCATGAAGGAGAAAACTTTGAACTTTGTTGTACTGTCTACCAGCATGTCAATGTGTGGTAAAGGAAAGTCATCCTTTGGACTAGCCTTGTTTAGATCCCTATAGTCGACACACATTTTGACCTTTCCGTCCTTCTTGGGAACGGGTACAATGTTGGCTAACCATTGAGGATACTCTGATGTGGCGAAGAAACCCGCGTCAATCTGTTTCTGTACCTCCTCTTTGATTTTCATGGCCATGTCCGGATGAGTCCGTCTCAACCTCTGCTTTACTGGCGGACATTCCAATCTTAACGGTAAATGATGTTCCACGATGCTAGTATCCAACCCTGGCATGTCCTGATAGGACCAAGCGAATACATCGGGGAATTCTTTGAGAAGCTTTATCAAACTCTCTTTGGCAATTGGACTGAGCAGTGCCCCAATCCTGATTTCTTTTCTCTCTTTTTCTGAACTCAAGTTTACCGTTTCCAACGGCTCTTTGTGAGGTTCAATGGACCTTTCCTCTTGTATGAGTAATCGGGAGATCTCTTCTGGAATTTTGTCGTCAACTTCTTCTTCAGCCCCAAATACCGGGAACTCAAAGTTGGGAGAAGGCATCGGATCGTATGTTTCATCGGGGTTTAAAACAAGCAATCTGCATGACGTGATGATTCGTGTTTAGAAGAGATAGAGAAAATGCAAGTGTGTGCAGTGTTTTATTTTACTGCTTGTTTTTATTTTTAAATTGTTTTTTAGGATTACCATTTTCTGAAAAAGCAAAAAGAGAAAACAACAATTAATGCGGAAATTATAGAACGACGTTATTTTATTAATGAACAAGTCGATCCTTGAAACTACAGCCCTATAAAACAAAACTCTGTCGCTTCGGGCAAAGCGAAGAGGGAAATTTACATAAAGCGAGCCCTATCAAAACATCTGTTTCACCTGGGCAGGGTGAAAGGTTAAAAGATGGCAATTACTTTGACTGGTGAACGACCTTCGGAACATCGACAGCAACCCATTGGCGGCGAACTCCTCGGTGAAACACATAGTCTGGCACCTTCCTTGATTTGTCTTCAGAAATAACGCTGATTTCTGGTGGAGCAGGATCATTGGAATCCGTCTCCCAGGCAGAATTGTCGTAGGAGAATTCCTCTGTTGCATTTTGCATAGCATTTGTGCTCTTAGCCGTATCTCCCAATCCAGTTGGCTGGATGTCTTCGAGCCTGATACGAGAGCTTTCGGGAGCGGTGTACTTGACCATGAAGTCGTACTTTCCACTTGGTTGTCCCAAGGTGTCCCAAACTTCTTTGGAATTGGAGGAGTCATCTCTCTCAATGACGTTGACCTCGGGAAAAGCATAGTTGATGAATTCAAGTCCTGCAAACGTTGCGAATTCATCTTCATGTTGAGTAGTTTCTGAATGACCTGAGTGTTGATCCCATGACATGGTGGGGACACAGGTATTCTGTTCAATGACGGTCAGCTGATTTTCATTGTTCGGCTGACTCTCTTGCCCCAAGTCTCCTGGGTAAGGCTGCCACATTGACAGGCCATCCATTGGGCCATAGTAATTGTAGTCAAAGTTATCTTTCATCAGAGTGTCTTCCACTAATGAATTTGGCGGAGTACGACATCCTTCCGGATCACAATCTCCATATATCATTTTGACGTCTGACCTTGGTATAAATCTCGGACTCTGTGCGGGATAGCAAAATGGCGTAGGCACCTCTTCCTGAGACATATAACCGTCCTCGTTAAGGTAGGACTTCCATTCTTCATCTGTGTCAGAGGGATCTTCCTCATTGATAGCATGGATTGCCTGAGGCACTGGGTGAAGGAATCCTCCACTGTGGAAGAAGTTTTGAAGGGGATGAAGACTTTCATCTTTAGCAGCTGTCTGGGTACAGGTTGCAAAAAAACCAAGACCCTTCTTTGTTGTATTGCCAGTAGGAATGACAAGCTGTCCCCATCCTGTTGTACTGGTACTCTCGACTGCTTTGATAGCATCCTTGTATGAGGAAATGGAAGTTCCTTCTTTGAACTGATTGTTCTTGCTCACCGACAGTGCTTGGAACTGAGTTCCAATAACCTCCTCGGGTTCTACACAAGTAGATGATGACAAGTTGCTTACAAGCAAGGCTTGTTCCCCACAAACTATGACAAGTTGATCGTTCTTGAAGAACTTTAGCTTTTGGTGGAGGGTTGAAGTAACCGCTCCAGCCTGATGTATCCAAGGTCTTCCTAATAAACAACTGTAAGTTGTCCGGATGTCCATGACCTGGAAAGTGACTTGGAAAGTGTGAGGACCAATAGTTATGGGAAGATCAACTTCGTCGATAACTGTTTTTCTAGATCCGTCGAACGCTTTGACGACGACCTCGCCGATTCTCATCGGAGGGCCTTTGAATGATAATTGCATCAAAGTGGACTTCGGTATAACATTCAGGGTTGAACCTGTGTCCACCAGTACGCTGGCCAAAGCATCGTCCTGGCAGATGACTGTGATATTGAGTGCCATGTTATGACGACGACCCTCTTCAGGTAATTCTTCATCACTAAATCCCAAATTGTTGCAGGAAGTGATGTTAGAGACAATGCTATCGAATTGTCTAATTGTTACATCCTGTTCCACAAAGGCTTGCTCCAAGACTTTCTGTAGAGCCTCCCTATGCGCTTCTGAACTGAGTAACAGTGATAATACCGAGATCTTTGAAGGAGTTTGCAACAGTTGATCAACAATGTTGTATTCACTCCTTTGGATGAGCTTCAGCATCTCATCGTTGTTCTTTGAAAGGTCGGGATTACTGGATTGACCGACTGATGGATCAGGAACTTCTGTCTGAGGTTCCTTTTCTTTGATAGGTTCTCCAACCCCTCTGTTGAAGATTCTACCACTCCGTGTTAAACGACTGATGTCTGCAATATTCACAATGGAGGGTAATGGAATTTCCTTTCCATTTTCAATTATCGATGGACCGTATTTGTAAGGGATAGCCTTAGTTGATTCATACGGTAGTGGTCCCGGCAGATAAATGACTACAGGAGCCCTCTGATTTTTCTGACCATCATAAGTAATCTCGATCCGTTCTCGGTTGGGAACTTTAGATTCGTCAAGTAGAGGGATAATGGCAAAAACATCCCTGGTCCTGTGATGACCAGAAATTGTGACAACATCCTCAACTTGATCGGCAAGATAGTTCGATGTTCAATTAATGGGTCCAGAACCCGGATATGGACGAATCTCTCCACGATCCACCTGCCCCTGGAGAGCTGCTCGCACAAGGTAGCACCCTTGGTTACTTTCCGAACAGACGCTACAGCGGTCATAATTGTGTGGTGGCACCTGGCCACGCCCACTTTGAATACAATGTAACCTCACTAGGTTAGCTTCCACGAATCGGACATCCTGACTCTGACGCCGAGTAGGATTCTTGTTACTGATACTAATTTGCTGAGTATCTTCATCCATATAGATTGGCATCCACCAGTGATTTAACAAGTGCTGAAGTGCCTCCTAGATAAGGGTACAACCTCGATCGTTTTCGCAACCCGCTTTACAGCTTTGATAGTCATGTGACACCAGGAATCTGAGTCGGACCTGTTCAGCATGTAACTCTACTAAGTTGGTATTCATCACGCGAATATCAAAGATCTGAACCATGTTGATCTGATAAGGGTTCCTATCATGGTAGTCTTGGATCCATCCAGGATCTATCTGACGCTGGAGGGCCTCCTGTATGAAAGAGCATCCCTGTTTGTTTACCAAGCAAGTCAGACAAGAACTGTAATCGTGTCGCGGCAGATTATGATACTGGCTTTGCCTTAAGTGCATTGCCACCAGGTTGACATTCATTGCACGGATATCGTGGTTCTGAATGATGTTAGAATTCGTGTAGACCATGTTAACTCCACGAACACGGTGCTCTTGGATCCATCCGAGATCCATCTGTTCCTGTAGAGCTGATTGCACTACCGAACATCCTTGATTATTTTTAGAGCAGACATCACATTGATGATAATTATGAGGTGGCACATGGCCATATCGACTCTGTCTACAATGCATCTTGACTAGATTGGTCCTCAATAAGAGTACATCGTGAATTTGATAGACATTGTTAGACTCTCCTTCTATCAAATTGACTGCAGCCTTCTCATGTTGAGGCAGCGGGTTTGTAAAAACATTAGGATTTGTATCCTTGAAGGATAAGACCCCGCTCCTAACAAGTTTTTGCACGTCGGACTTGAAATTGAGACAAGTCTCTATGTTATGCCCTGATCCTCCTTGGTGGTAAGGGCAAGTTTGATCCACCTTAAACCAAAAAGGCGGATTTTCCGGTACTATAAGAGGAGATTTAGTCTGAATGTGCCCCTTAGCCAATAGTAATGGAAATAGTTATGCGTACGACACGGGTATAGGATCAAATCCCGGTGGCCGTGTTGTACGGTTGTTGTTATATGGAGGACGAGCCTGCTGAAGAGGCTGTTGTGTCCTTTGCTGATTAGGTTGGCTCTGCGCAACCTGAGGTTGATACGTAGGAATAGGCGCAGGACTGATAGCAAGAGTTACAGCTACTACTGGTTGATGACGTCGCCTTTGCTTTCTGAGAGAGATATTCCCAATATCTCGCTCTTTTTTCTTAGGGAGAGCACTACCGTATTTTTTAGTATCGCTCGTCGATCCAGTGTCTTTTACCAAACGTCCTTCTCGGACGGCTTCCTCAAGACGTACGCCCATGCCCACCATCTCGGTGAAATCACTGGGTGCACTGGCAACCATTCAGTCATAGTAAAATGAGCTTAAGGTCTTTAAGAAGATCTTTGTCATCTCTTTTTCCTCAAGAGGTGGACAAATTTGAGTGGCAATTTCATGCCACCATTGAGCATACTCCTTAAAGGTTTCCTTCTCCTTTTGCGAAATCGATCTGAGTTGATCTCTGTCGGGTGCCATGTCCAAATTGTATTTGTGTTGTTGGACGAAGACAGTACCAAGATCTCTGAAAGTGATGATCGTAGTATGGTTTAAACCCATGTACCATTTTAATGCGGCACCGGTTAAACTATCCTGGAAGTAGTGAATCAGTAGGTCCTGATTCTCTATCTGAGCTGACATCCGCCGAGCGTACATCACTAGATGGCTCTGAAGGCAAGAGTTACCCTTGTACTTTTCAAAGTCGGGCACTTGGAACTTGTGCGGGACTTTCACATTGGGGACCAAGCAGAGGTCTACGGCGTCCTTTTCAAATAGATCCTGACCGCGAATGGCTTGTAGCTCCTTCTGCATTTCCAGGAACTGTTCCTGGAATTCATCCATTCGGTCAAACATAGTTTCCTTTTTACCAGCAGGTATTGGTGGAATATGTCCTTTCGGGACAGTGTGCACCACAGGGGGTGGTACCGTGACTATGGCAGTAAGTCTTGGCGTTTCCCGAAGTTTGTAACCTTCAGGAGTCTTCAGTATGCCCCTGGCATCTTTGCTTTCCCGATGTTTGTAACCTTTAGGCCCAGCGGCTTCTGTTGAGATTCCCTGATCTTCAGTGATCGGCGGAACATATCCTTCCGGGATATAGTTAACAGGCATGCCCCAAGGATGATCCTTCGACATTTGATACCTAGGATCATACTTCTCCACGATGGGCGTTGAGGTGATCTCTGAGATCACAGTCCTTTGTAGTTGAGCTTCTACCATGGCTTGCATGTCGTTACGAAGATTTCTCATATCCTCTCTCAGAGCGTCGATCTCTTCTTTTAACTCTCTGTTTTCTTCCTCAAGATCATCCATCTTTTTCTGACGATTGGCCCGAGTATTATACGAATGAGACAGTTTGACTCTAGAACCGAGACACAAACGTGAGATTCGTAGGGAAGAAGAATATGTGATGTGAGAATGATGAATGCAATGATTATATTAATTGTTTTTTGGTTTAATCAAAATAAACTTCGACAATTAGATTGCAAATATCAAACAGTGGGGAAACCCCTTTTTATTGAAATTCAAAGGATTACAGAAATGGAAATACAGTAGATTACAAGGTGCAGAAACAGGAACCTAAGCTAATGGGTCCCGAGTCCTCTCTGAAGAGAAATCGGGTGCTGACTCTGGTACTTTCCTCTTCTTTGACCGGGGCTCTTAGGCCGTTGTCGGGTTGTCATTCCTTTGCCAAGTGAAAGGAGCGAGCAAATTCCTTTGGTCATCTTGATTCTCTACAGCATGTTGCTCCAAAATTTCAATCAGAGCATCCTTTTCTTTTAGTAATTGCTGTATTTTGATGCACTCTACGTCGAGGGTGCGGTACTTGTTCTTCCAAGACCTTCTCTCCTTTTGAACTTTGTTGAGAGTAACCTGAAGCTTTTCCGTTTCAGTCATGAAGTACATGACAGATTCCTTTGGCGGAAGAATTCCATAACGAGGATAAGGCATTTTTAGCTTGAGAGCTCTAGTTTGTACCCAATGGAGATAAGGTTCCACCGAGACACAATCTGGTTTTCCCAGAGACTCTCGTCCTTTCTTATGATCATGCTTCCAAGCGTGCACTATTTCCATCTTTAGTGCTCTGTCGTTTTCTCCTTCCTTGAAGAAAAGACCTTCCAGATGAACACCCCGTGGGACGTGTCTCATCGGGTATCCAAATTGACGACGAACAAGAACTGGATGGTAATTGATTCCTCCCTTAGTTCCTATAAGGGGTACGTTGGGGAAGTTTCCACAATGATCAATGATTCTGATTCCATCATAGATCCTATTACACCAATCTATGTCAGAGTTGGTGAGGGACATGATCTTCTGCGACCAACGTAAGGCACTCTTACAATCCCAAAAAGCAGCAGACTTGGGCAAGTGGGAGATAAACCATTTGTAAAGCAAAGGTACACAGCATGTGATCTCCCCTCCGCTGTACAAATTTCCCAAGTGTACAGAATGATACGCATCTGCGAGCAAAGTCGGCACAGGGTTTCCAATGAGAAAAACCTTAATGGAGTTGATATCGACGAAGTTATTGATGTTGGGAAACAAAAATAACCCGTAGGTGAGCAAGACAAAGATGCTTTCAAAAGCAGTCACGTTTCCTATACTGGCAAAATACAGGGCTTTCTTTGTCAAGAACTGGGCTGGCAAACCTTGGATGCCATCCTTAGTGGTCAGGTGAGTCCTGACCTCAGACTCGTCCAAATGAATTGCTCTTACAATGGTCTGATTCTTTGGAATTTCTCCAGTCCAGAAAATGGAGCTCGATCAGTGATATGTAAATCAATCAAATGAGAATACTCCTCCAGCGCTGGTGCTAGCTGGTAATCCGGGAATGTGAAACAGTGATAAACTAGATCATAAAACTGAACGAGCGCATCCATGATTCCCTCAATCACATGGACTCTTAACAGTGGTAGCAGACCTCCATGCTTGGCTTTGAAAGCCTCAGGGTTTGTGATCACCCTCGCTAACCTTCTCAAATCCTCTAGCTTTGGAACCTTGAAGGTATACCTATGGGTTCTCCTTCTACCGAAATCCATTAGTGCAATCCTTTTCTCTGATATTTGCAATCACAGTCTTAGTTTAATTTGAAAAACAGAGAGACTAGAAGAGAAATTTTTTGAATGTTTTAATGTTTTTTAAATGAATGCATGAATGCAGCACACAAAAACATAGAAAAAACATGGGGTCAAAGGGTCGTTGTCATGAAGTCAAGGTTCTACCCATCCCCAAAGGTTTATACTAGGGTGATTTTTGTACCTGTACTCATTATCATCAGCTCCTCCCAGGAAAGCAAAACAACAAGCGGATCGCCAGCGAGTTGTAGAGCAATCTTAGAGTAAGTGCCATTCACCGAGAATAGATCACCAGCCTCAAATGAGGGTAGTATCGTGTAACAACTATTCCCGATAGTTTCCGCACTACAAAAGGGTTTGGCTCCTTAGCTTCTCAGACATCACAATCGGCCCATTGTCTAGGTGAAAGAATGGGTTGCATTGGTCAGCCTCCATTGAGGTTGATTGTCAACCTCGTCACCATCACTTATCTTAAGTGTATACTCAATCATTCCACATGCGGCATCACACGCATTCCCATTAGCAGAAAAATAAACATGTATAGCAATTAGGAAAAGCAGTATATATATTTGTCCTAATCATCCTAGACCTTTAAAGCTATGAATCCTAAGTTCCTGACAGAAAATGGGTTCCCCGGCGGAAGCCCCAATCTGTGGTATTCACACAAGTGATGAAAAGAAAGAAGAAAAACAGAGACGGGCCCCACGGTGGGCGCCATTTTTCTGTAGCTACCGATTTTGGACGCGGTTCTTAAGCGCTGTCGCTCTCTCTGCGGTTGAGTTTTAACTACATGTCGATTCATTTTTATCCTATTGTGAGCTGAATAAGGAAGGTAAATAGATGTCTCCAATTAACCCTGCTTGCATACTGAGTTTAAACAGCAGTCTGTTAGGTTACGGATGCGATCAATGTGGTGGGGCCTTTCTTGTGTTATTTTGACAGAATGGTTTCTGGCGGGGAACAAGGATTAGGAGGTTAGGACTGATGCTTTTTGATAGATACATGAGAGTATGGGATTTTGGGTTTGTGTTTAGTGTGCTCGCTAAGATTTTATCTTTCAATCTTATGCCTACGTATTCCCGTTTACTGAAACAAGGAAATAAGAGCGCTCGTAGTTCCTTATATTCTATGGGAGGAAATGGTATTTGGTGTCTTGTTCAAAGCCCAAGACGTGAAGCGAAAGGTAGTTTGTATCTTGTTCAAAGCCCAAGATATGAAGCTAAAAGGGTTTGTCTTTAGAGAGAATTTGTCATCTCTAAAGAAGGGTCTGTCGGTCACAACTGTTGGGTGACTGATTATAAAGGAGAATTACTTTAACTGGGATCTATGAATCCAGCAATGCCATAATTTCCTTTATAGGGGTTTTTAACCTGAAGGAGAAGACTTTAACTTAGTGTATAGCAATGCCATCTTTCCTTAGGAATTTCTCATGCTAAAAGAAGGACAGTGGCGTGGATGTAAATAATCCAGAGGCTTGCCGCTTACAGCAATTAGATGAAGGAAAAGGAGTTGTTGATGTTTGTATACTGTGAACGAGGCACATCTTTGATGCTAAAAGGTTGATTAGATCAACCAGTGGTTTTCTTATACAAAGCCTACGAGGAGGCTAATATGTGTCTCGTACAAAGCCCGAGAGAGAGGTTAAAAGGTTTTTGACTCGACGATAGAGTCTTTTGGTATCTCGTATAAAGCCCGAGATGAAGGCTATTTGACTCAGCAAGAGAGTTTTTTGTATCTCGTACAAAGCCCGAGATGGAGGCTAAAATTTTTTTGACTCAATAAGAACCTTTTTGTATCTCGTATAAAGCCCGAGATGGAGGCGAAAGGGGTGATTGACTCAACGAGGGAGTCTCTTATGTGTCTCGTACAAAGCCCGAGAGAGAGGCTAAACGTTGTTTGACTCCGCTGGGGAGAATCATTGTACGAAGCCCAAGAGGAGGCTATTGTAATTGTTTCAGTTGAGTGACAGGTCCAGTATACTGATTTTGAAAGAGAAAATCAGTTCTTATATGAGCAACACTATACTCAAGGATTTGATTCGAGGATCCGGGTTATTCCTGTTCTTTAAGGAAGTGGGAAATCCAAAGGGTATTGAGACTGTCCGAGTCTACGGGGTTTCTTCCTATTTAACGAAGGGGTCACTTGAGAATGTCTTGAAGACTCAAGGAGATTAGACTGTCCAAGTCTAAAGTTTCATCTTTTGTACTATGCTTTGAGAAACAGTAATAGACTCTTTGAAAGGACTGTTCTATGCAGATGATTAAGTTCTGTTCCTATACCTCTAGGAGGTCGTCGGGACAATTTGTACGAAGCCCAAGAGGAGGCTGGAAGCTTTTAAGAAGCTGAGAGGTCCTTGTACGAATCCCAAGAGGAGGCTATCATTCCCGGAGGAAGAGATCATTATATGAAGTCTAAGAGGAGGCTGTGAGTACTTCTAAGAAGCCGGCGGGTCCTTGTACTAAGCCCAAGAGGAGGCGGGGTTGCTTTTAGGAAGCCTGTGGGTCCTTGTACAATGCCCAAGAGGAGGCCGATGATTATAAGAAGCCGATGGATCCCCAAACCCCGAGAAATTCAAGACAGGCCATCCACGAGGAATAGATCAAGCCAGGAAAGTCCGAGAATTTGGAAGAAACTCAAGAGATGCCATTCACGGAGAAAAGATCATCTTTGGGGAATAGAGTTTCTTGACAAGTGCTTTTAAGAAGCCTGTGGGTCCCCAAACCCCGAGAAGTTCAAGACATGCCATTCACCGAGAATAGATCAAGCCAGGAAAGTCCGAGAATTTGGAAGAAACTCAAGAGATGCCATTCACGGAGAAAAGATCATCTCTGGGGAATAGAGTTTCTTTGACAACTTCTACGAGTGACAGTCTATGAAAGGGTTCACCGAGAATGCTGCCTTTCATGTCTCCATATTGTTTAACCCCAAGAGGAGGGAAGACTGTATCTGGTAATCCTATGGGGATCTAGTTTTGACTATTTAAGAGTGATCAACGGGCTTAATGCTAGATGTAGTTGCCGGGGAAACTCTAAATATCTATACTATTATTACACAGTTGATATGAGTTTATGAAATAAGACTTACAGCGAAACAGCCCCACAATACAGTTATATGTATATGAAAGCGGTAAATAAAAGCATATAAACACTTACTCGGTTGTAGAGCTTCCATGCTGTTTGGTTAGTTGTTCAACAAAAAAAGATTGAAAACAATAGTGTATTCAAAATCAAAGGAGAAAGTGCTTTGAAAAAGAAAGATTTGGGGCTTACAGCTCAAGAGAGGCCCAGGGTTTTATCAGTGAGCGCACTGTTTGAATTTGTACAGAGGAACTTATACAAGTGACTGAGGCCCAAAAAGGTTTTCTGCACAAAGGGATGGTTCTTACACTCTCTCAAGAGGCCCAAAAGTTTTAAAAGAGTGAGAGTGGGGCTTATAACACGAGGGTAGGCCCAGTTTGTTTTTCCGTTTGAAATGGCGATCGCGCCAAGATTTTCTTTTAACGCGAAGGGACTTATACAATAAGTGAGGCCCAACATGTTTTGGTTAAAAGGGGATTGGGTCTTACACTCTATTAGAGGCCCAAAAGTTTTGAATGGGTCTTATAGCTCAAGGAGAGGCCCAGATGTTTTAAACGGACGACGGTCGCGCCGTTTACTTGTACAGAGGGACTTATACAATAAGTGAGGCCCAAAATTGTTTCTGTACAAGTGGGTTGGGTCTTACACTCTAATAGAGGCCCAAATGAGTTTTAAGAAAAGAAATGGGTCTTACTACTCGAGGGTAGGCCCATGTTTGTTTTGGAAAGGCGACGATCGCGCCGTTTGTTTTTGACGGTATCGGGACTTATACAATAAGTGAGGCCCAAAAATGATTTTATCAAAAAAAGGATTGGGTCTTACACTCTTTTAGAGGCCCAAAGTGTTTTGAAAATGATTTATGAGGGTTGAATTAATCCAAAACCCTAATTTGTTTTCAAAATGTGTTTTAATTGAATAAAAATTCAATTAAAATGATCAAAATTGTTTAACATATGGAAAACAAATTGTGATCTTGGATTAATGCTTCAAAAATTAAGTATTGACCTACAAAATAATTAGAAAGCATTAAAAGTTGCAAAATCAAGGTGGAAAAAATATTTTAAATGTTAAAAACAATTAAAACATTAATTCTTTGCAAAAATATCAATTATATAAAATAAATAATATGTTTGGGATTTTTTGGGAAAATAAAATATTTTAACATTTTTGTGAATTATTAAAAAAAGAATCAACTCAAAATCATTAAAACTTAGAGAGAAATTAATTTTTGAATCAATTAAATAAAATCACAAAATTCAAATATTCAAATATTCAAAAAATGGCGCCAAGAACACGCGTGTGTTCTGTGTTTGCCCAGATTTGCATTTTCTCTCCAATCTCACTGAATACTTGATTATATCATGCAATCCACATACCAATCAACTCGTTTCAACCTCATGATCATGTCTATGGTATTTAATTTCATTTAAATTAAGCATATAACAAGAAATCATGAAAAATCCTCAAGAACCCTAATTTCTGCATGAAGGCTAGGATTTTTGATACACGATTCAAACAATGCAATTAATTGAGGGGAAACATTCCATGCATGATTATGAACATATGGCCAAATTATTGTGCAGCAAAAATTGCATGGATCATAGAGTTAGAAGAGCTCATGCTTACCACTTGCAGCTGGTGATCGTGATTTGTGTTGGAGGGGTTACAGCTAGGTTTCAATGATCTGGATAGCTTCCCTAGGTGCCATGGAGTGTGTATGAATGCTTGGAATGGATTGAAATGGTTTGGAGTTGAAGATGGTACTTCAACTGCAAAACTGTCAAGAACTTGAGCAATTTGGCTGGTGATTTTGTGAAATCTGTGTTCCAGATAATATGTGAGTGTTTGGATCACTTCTATATGATGTATATGAGGTGTGTGTGTGTGTGATTGGTTTGATTGGAAAAGCTCTCAAACTCAAAACCCGATAGTGACTTGCCTTAGAAGGCAAAATTAGAGTGAAAGAAGAGATTTTGAGGAAAGCATCTGTTTGATGGCTTTGGTGTACTCAAACTGATCACAATTGAGCTCTATTTATAGTATAGCAAGTTTGTTTTGCAAGGAATAGTGAATGGCAACTGCTGAGTAGGTTTGGCCAATGATGGCAAATGAAAATCCAAGTCTCCTCTAGCCATTGACTAGAGGTTAGGGCACAGGCTGCTGGTTCCCTTGGTCTTGGATAAGTCTTGACTGAATTCAGTTGAGAATGGCTCAGTCCATGCCACCTTGATGCTTCCATTGAATGCTCCAATCCGAAATTGGAGTCTTGTCCCTATTTTGGCAATTCTAGGTTCAACATGCTATTTCTTGTTCCAAAGACTTTGGAGGTTTGGCTCAGTGATTGTGCCCTTTAGATTCAATCCTCAGAGGTGTCCAAGTGGATAGGAGCATTTGGATTTGGCTGATTTTGGAAAATCGAGCAAAAATGCAAAATCTGCCTTGCCTTGACAGATTTCAACAAGGCAACTTGCCAATGTTATATCTCATGACTCCAATTGAATTTGGTAATGTTCTTGGTCATTTTGGAAAGCCCTTACATGATACAACAACTGTTTGAACATGTTTGGTTTTGATCTCTTTTGAATCCAAGTGAAAAATCCCCCTACATTTGGAAAAAAGTAAGGCAAAATCTGACTTAGTGAAATTTTCACTAAGTGTTGGAACAAAGTGACTTTTCTTGATTTTGATCACTCCATAACTCAAAATCCATGAGGAATTTGGACATAGGTCAGTATGAAGCTTTTGTAGAGGGAAATGAGATCTACAAATCAAACTTTGAATGGGGAATAATGGCCTTGTGGTTTAGGAGTTATGGTCCTCCAAAGTTGGCACATTAGTGTCACTTTTTCCACAACTTAGAAATTTTTCTAAGTTTTTATGGTTACCCCTTTTACACGTTATCCCACTTTCTTTGATTTTTCTTGATGAATGATGATTCAAATCATACATTAACATCATTTTAGGGTTAAAAATCCATTTTGGTGAAAAATCTCAAAAAGTCAAAGTTGACTTTTGTGCACAGTTGACTTTTTATCAGATGAATTCCAAACTGTGCAATCCTTGATGAAATCATGTCCTTGACCTAAATCAAACTTGATGGACATGTTCCATGGGTGTCATAGGGTATATTGAATCATGTCTTAGGGCTTGGGAGCATGTCCTGGTCAAAAGTCAAAGTTACAGTTGACTTTCCTCGCGAAACCCTAATTGTGGTGCAGATGAAATTGAGACTTGTTGCTCAAGCTTCTTGGATCAATCCATTGTTGCAAATGGATCAATGTAGTATGTTGGAGACCCTCAAATCATGTCTTGAGGCCTTGGCTTATGATTTGTCCAAAAGTCAACTTAGGGGTGAATTAGGTCAAGAAACCCTAATTCCTGATTTTTGATATATGCATCCCCTGAGGTCAAATTGACTTGATGATTGGATTTATGATGTCCCTTGGAGCATCATAGGTTATGCTTTGAAGCATTGGATCATGCCCAGATGAAAAATTTCCATCTGGAGGCCCTGGTCGACCAAAACCCTAATTTGGTGACACTGGCGATCTTGAGACTTGACCCACCTAGAAGGGAGCAGCCTTGTGCTTAATCCTTGAAGTGGGAGTCCTTTTGATCCATTGTGGATTTTTAGAGGTTAGACAAGTTGAAGATCAAGTCATTCCTTGATTGATCTTTTGTCTAAGGCTCTGAGAGGGCTTGAAACCCTATGTCTGATTATAGTGGATGCACACCCATCTTTGGGGAGACTGGTGAAGTATGATGGTACATCCATATTGTGATGATGATTTTCACAATGATGGGAAATCTTAGTGGTCAAAATTTGGGGTATGACAGGGTGGTGATACATCCATTGTATCACCCTCATTCAATTAATAATATACTAAGAATGAACCTGAGAACTACACAAAGCAAACATGGCCTTCTTCTTCCTCTAAACGTTCTCCCTCCATTTTCAAAGTTTCAAATATCCTAACTTAGTGAATATTGCATAAAATTCCATGGAATAAAAAGGAAACTTGTGTATTTTTTGACAAGGAACACAATGGTAATAACTAATTTAATTAAAATTGACTATAATTCAAAAATCACCACTGAAACTAAAAAACCCTAAAATGGAAGTTTCAAACATATAGTCACATACATTTATGATAAATGAAAATCAAATGAGGGAGAACATTGTAAACAGCATAACAAACAAGTTTGTAGTTAAATGGGGATCAAAATATAACATGATTCAATGAGTTCCAATTATAAGCAACTTACCTCTTGAAGCAAAATTCGAATTTCCACAAATGGTGTTACATAATTGATTCAGTGATCTAGATGGCTTCCTTGGACCTCCTAAGACCTTTTTGAATGTTTGGAAACACTTGAAATCACCTGGAACAAACTGTGACTTCCTTCTTGCAAATTAAGAAGAGTGAGATTTTGAATCTGAACCAAATGGAGTTACAGTCAGGATGCAAGGTTGTGGATAGTTCAAGACATGTTTGAGGAGGAATTATTAGTGGTCAAAGTGTTTGTAGAGGGTCAGAATATGGTTTTGGTATGGAAGATGCAAAAAGTCAACATAATTTGGATTTGAAAGTTGACTTTCTGTTTCTGCAAGTTTTGGATGAAAGTGATGATTTGAACACCTTTAGGGAGTGATTTGTGATGTGTTTGAGCAATTGATTTGGTGTTTTGGTGCATGGAAAGGCAAATGGGTGAGTTTATGCAAAGTGAGGTTTTTTGGCACAAGGGAGGTTTGGTTCTGCAAGATGCTGAAGTGAGGTTGCTTTGGGTGTTTTTCTGTGGTTTTTTGTTGTGTCTCTGAGGCATGAAACAAGCCTCTATTTATAGGGAAAAGTTGGAGCAAATAGGTTGGGCAGAAAACAGAAATGGAGTTCACTTGGTTTTTTTAGGATCAAAGTGATGGTTTCTTCATTTCTATGGTTCCAAGACAAGTACCATGCTTTCCAAAAGTTGTAAAGTTCAGAGGATTACTTATGATCAAAGAAAAAGGTTGAGTGTAGAAAAACAACTTAGAATCTCAAGGAGAGTTGACATTGTGATTAAAGTAGCTTTTCCAAAATGAAAGTGAGACATTTCTTCCCAAAATGGCATAATCTAATGCATAAAGCTCAAAACAATTGGATAATGCTTCTAAAAATCATGTAATCTTCTGATTAGTGATAGATATGCAATCAAGAGAACCAACAATCAAGGGATTTGCAGCATAGGATTGGTTTTGCTCAAAGTCATGACATGAAAAATGACTTACATTTCAAGTATGGAGGGACAACTTTCTCCCTTCGAAACTCATGGCTCAAAAATGGTATCATTGAGTTCTTGTACTCTTTGGAAAGCTAGAAACATGCTATACAACTTTCATGTTTTAAGTTTTCCTTGAATCAAAATGGATCATGATGAAAAATGGCTCACAAGTTGGTTACTTTTACAAGGCAGATTTGTCTCAAAATTTTTAAGTGTTCGAAATCAATTTTAAATGAAACACCAACTTCATGGCATCATAACTTGAAATCTAAGCACTTCTTGGGAATTCATCCTCATAGACAAAGTTGTAGTAGAGAATGAGCTCTTCAAATTGGTCTTTGGATCACAGAAAATGGATGTCTAGATTAGGAGTTATGACACTGGCAAGTTGGCAAGAAATCATTAACCATCCATAACTTATAAAAGTTTAACTTTCTCCTTTGTTGCCCTTTTTGCAAGGAACCTCAATTCTTTTGATTTTTCTTGATAAAACTCCATCATTATACATGTTTTCAATGAAAATTACCTTGAGGAACTCATATTTGACCAAAAACCCTAAAGTCAAAGATTTAACTTTGCAGTTAATGGCTTGTGTATTAGATGATCTTTTACTACTTGATCTTCAATGAATTCAATCTCTTGGCCTATTTGAACAACATGGATGGACTCCAAGGGTATATTTTAATGTCTTGGATCATGTCCCAAGGTTTTAGGTCATGCCTTGATCAAAAGTCAAAGATGCAGTTGACTTTGGTTGACAAAACCCTAATTTATGGCCAGATGAACTTGGATCTTGGAGAACTTGTAATGAAGCCAATTTGCATTTTATATTTGATGAAGGGAGGTCTCTTAAGTGTATGAGAACTTATTCGATTGATGATTCATCCAAGACCTTGACTGATCAAACCTTTTGTGCCTCTTAGGGCAAACCCTAATTCACAAATGAACAAAAGTAAACAATATCTTGATAATTGGTTAGCTATGCATTAATGATTGACCTAGAATGTTATGTAAATGATGACTGAATTTAGGGGTAAAATTTGGGGTATGACAGTTTCCCTTATTTAAATAACTTTATCAGGTGGCATGAGCGATGACAATCCTCTTGAAATCAAGGTGAAAGGTATTTAAATACAGAAAACCAGAAATTTTGCCCTTAGATGCAATGGCATGCCATGTTATGGACAAAAGAAACTAACTGACAAAATTGAAAAAATGCTGACATGCAATGAACTCTAGCATGATGATTCGTGATGGGGTGATAAATGCAAGATGCAGATAAAGAAAGAAAACAAACAGGGATAAAGTCAACACATTGGGTAACAACTCACTGGGGATGAACAAATGCTGGGGAACAGAAACAAAATGGGGGAATCTATAGTGATTGATAAATACGTTCAGGCATGATCGACTGACACTTTAGAAGAAAAGATCCTCACTGGAGGTAGAACCAGAAAGACGGTCTCTACTGGGGAAAATTCAGAGTGATTAATCAACGGGTTCAGGCATGACCAACTGATACTCTAGAACACAAGACAAAACAAGGCCCTCATGACAATAGGATTATGCAAGACAAGACACAATCCTCATAGAAATAGGATTCAAAGAAAACAAGACCCTCATAGCAATAGGATCATGCACAACAAACAAAACCATCATAGCAATAGGATTAAACAAAACAAAACCCGTATAGCAATAAGATCATACAAAACAAGACAAAATCCTCATAACAATATGATTGAACAAAACAGGACCCTCACGGCGATAGGATCATGTAAAACAAGATAAAATCCTCATAGCAATAGGATTAAACAAAACACAATCCTCAAAGCCTTAATATTGAACCAAAACAAGACGAAAGCAACATCCTCAAAGCTTTAGCATGAAACAAAGACACAATCCTCAAAGCCTTAGGATTGGACTAAAGCAAGACAAAAGCAACATCCTCAAAGCTTTAGGACAAAACAGAGACACAGTCCTCAAAGCCTTAGGATTGGAGTAAAGCAAGACAAAAGTAACATCCTCAAGGCCTTAGGATGAAACAAAGACATAATCCTCAAAGCCTTAGGATTGGACCAAAGCAAAGATAAAAGTAACATCCTCAATGCCATAGGATGAAACAAAGACACAATCCTCAAAGCCTTAGGATTGGACCAAAGCAAGACAAAAGCAACATCCTCAAAGCCTTAGGATGAAACAAAGACACAATCCTCAAAGCCTTAGGATTGTACTAAAGCAAGATCCTCAAAGCCGTAGGATCAAGCCAAACACAGTTGGAGTTTTCAACCAAGAATAAACATCGAAGCCTCTGGAAATTCCTTAAAAAAAGAGATCAAACAGGATCTTTAGGAAACATCAGGAAAGGTATAGGGTAATTAAACTCTTTTGTAGCTGCCAAAATAATTGGACTTAAACCGCAAGCAAAGGTATCATGACCAGCTTCAAACGGATTGATGCCAACATAACTAGACTTTAACAAAGATGCCAACAACAATTGGACTTCATAGGGATATATTGGTGATGACCCAAGTTTAATCTAGGAACAAGCTAGAGAAAAATAGTCAATCGAGACTCTACCCATTGAAGAACAAACTCAACTGGGGATTTATCTTATCCAAACATGGAAACGATAAATGAAGGAACCAATCTTCCATGAGGATCAATCTCAGTGGGGGAACTTAGAAAGGATGTGCACTTTATGCTTAAAGCTGATGACTCTATTGGAGAGAGGAGACAAACCCGATTACTTGGTGGTAAACACAACCAAAGTAAACGAACAAAAGACATCAAGGTAGCAAACATGCTCATATGCCATGTATGAATGTATAAATGTATGTATGTCATGCTTATGCTTATGCTGACAAAACAAATAAGGAGAGGTAAACTGGAGATGAAATAAACATCTCGACGAGGATACTCGGCCAACCTCTACAAGAATGAGACATCTGGCAAGAGTTGAATAGAAATCCACATGCGGAGCCACAATCCTACTTTAAGGTTTCAACCATTTCTGGGGAAAAGAGTATTCCACTCGGGGATATAACATCATGAATTCATCTGAGGGATTGCCATCATGAATCTGATTTCCTTGTTGGGAGAGAAAAGTCCACTCGGAAAGGGTCACCCATGATTAGAAACTTCATAAGGGATAAAATAAATATCCACCTTATTGGGGAAGCTTGGACCAAAGTTGTGGATGTAGTTGTCTAAGTTGAACTCCATGGGGGATAGATAAACATATGCAGTTCACTGGGGACGAAAGGAGTCATAGGAAATCATCGGGAAATGGAGGAGTCCAAAGATTCACTGAGGAACTGCAGAGTCCAAAAATTCACTGGGAGACATACATCCATTTCACTTGGGGAAGTATGAAGCCAATGCAGCTTACCGGGGAAAATAAAGTAACTTCAGTGAGGAACAAAGATGACTCCACTGGGGAGCAAATTCTTAACATCGATAAATATGCACACATGATGCACACTGGGAGGTTCATGATCAACGGATCAATCAACAAATGCTGTTAGTTTATGCTCCGTTGGGGATTTTTGTTGAAAATGGTCTAAAAGTGCTTCTGCAACCTTAAGACTTCTTGGGGATTCACAACCTTGCTGGAGACTAGGGAACCTCATCGAGGATCTCAAAAGAGATGCAGACCGGTTAACCTGTGATCATATCTTCTCGAATAAAGAGAAAGACCAATTGAATTTTCATCATACTTCTTAGAGTGATGCCACTTGGTGGAAGAAAAGTCGATAATCTTGACGACTTGTTGGGGATGAACAAATTGTCTTGGAAAGATCCTGTCATTTGTCGTCCGAATAGGAAATCTGAGGTCCAAACAAGTTACTCCAATAAAGAGACTGCCCCTTGTGGTCTGGGTACAAATTCCTAGAAGATTCAAGAAGATGTTACAACACTGGCGGAGAAAGGGGAAGTTGTAAGAAACTCACAGATGGATGAAATAAACATCCACTTCACTGAGGAAGTATGAGGCTAAGGAGATTTGTAACACCCCCAATTTTTGGTAATTATTTATATATATTATATTAATTAATTGTGTGTTTTTGTGCGTAATTGATTTATTTGGATTATTTTATTTGGGGGAAATGATATAGAAATAATAGAAATAATAGAAATAAGATAATTGGGCCTATTGGATGAGAATGTGAAGGGTAAAGGTAGGGGTATGTGTAGTGTGCAATTTTTGTCGGTGACACGACCACCTTACCGCAATGTTGGAATTGGGTGTTACTTTCTAATTTCTTATTTATCTTATGAAGCTGGAAAGGAAAGGGAAGATATCTAAAACTAACCTTGCACACAAATATTTTCTTTAACAAATGCTAAGAGATCGGGGATCGGGGTCTGGTTATACAAAGGGAAGCTATTAACACCCAGTGTATCTATGGTAATCCATAGGAACTCTTTATTGCATGTTTCTCTGTTAACTTAAAATGCTTTCTTGTGTTTATCTGCTGTGGCTTGGGAAAGTTTCTCTTTTGGGAGAATTGAGAGAATGTTTTTGTTTTTTTTGGGTTTTATGTTGTTTTTGGGAAGGTACTGGACCTAAAGTTTTTGATTTGTGTGCTCGCTAAGATTTTGCAATCTTATACCTACGTATTCCCGTAAAGACATTTGGGAAATTAGAGCAATCGTAGTTCCTCCTATTCTATGGGATGAAAATGTGCGGTGTCTTGTTCAAAGCCCAAGATTGAAGTTATCTGAGTATTTGTGTCTTGTTTAAAGTCCAAGATTGAAGCTAAAAGGGTGACTGAGAGAGAATTTGTCATCTCTAAAGGGAGAATATCTCACTTATTCATCACAAATTGTTGAGAAATTGATTATAAGGGAAATTACTTTAACTGGGATATGCGAATCCAATAATGCCATAATTTCCTTTATAAGAGTGATGTCATGAAGGAAGAAAGCTTTAACTCAGTGTAGAGCAATGCCACTTTTTCCTTTATGAATCTTTCATGCTAAGAGAGGGACATTGGCTTGGATGTTAGAGATCCAGAGGCTTGCCACTAATAGCTGTTAGATGAAAGATGAATTTTAGCCAAAATAAAGGAAGAACTCCAGCTTGGATTTTGAATCAACTAGTGTGCCACTTACAGCAATTATCTGGGAAAGGTTTTGATTGTCTATTTTAAAATGTGATGTATAGAGGAAATATCCTCCTACAGAGAGGAATTATGGTCTCATCTGCGGGGATATTGATTTTTGTGTGCCTTGTTCAAAGCCCAAGGTTGAAGCTAAAAGAAACTGACTCCACTGGGAAGGGTTTTATCTGTCTTGTACAAAGCCCAAGATTAAGGCTGACTGGGGAGATTCATAATACAAAGCCTAAGAGGAGGCTAACTGGGGAAATTTCTTATATGAAGCCTAAGAGAAGGCTATTTCTTGCTGAGGATTTGTGGAAATCCAAAAGCAGGTCCAAATTGTATTGGGGAATCCAAAGGGGTTTTCTCTTGCTGAGAATCAGGGAAGAGTTTGAGTACCAGATGCCAAGAGGCTCTGATTCTTGTGAGCATTTGTTGATGGTAAATTGACCCTGGTTGGGGATTTCTTAAAATGAAAGCTTATGCCTTATTGGAGGTCAGAGGGGATTAAAGTTGAGTTTGAAAACCTATGGAGGTTTTAACTCTGCTATAGATTAGTATATCGGTAAAATAATCAGGACTCTTCCTGTGCTTTTAGAAGGAGCCCAAGTGTGTTGTGATCTATTGTATTGACTACAACTGTATGATTGATTAGGGTTTCAAGAAATTGAACAAAGTTTTGAGGAAAATTTTGAATTTAAAATTTGAATTAAAAGAAAGTTTGCTTAAAAAAAATGTTTGGGGCTTATAACTCAAAGAGAGGCCCAAGTGGTCTTAGAGCAGTTTCACCGGAAATAATGCCCCTCTTAGTACCAGTTTTAAAACAGACAGAGGATTTTGAAAATAGAGGTATGAGGCTTACAACTCAAGGAGAGGCCCATGAAAGTTGTTTATTGCTTAAAACAAGGTTTTGTACAAAAAGACTGGGGCTTATACTCAAGGAGATGCCCAGATGACTTATTTGAAAACATTGATCGCACTGCGACACCGAAAGACGTTATGGGAATTATACTATAGAAGAGACCCAAAATTGTTTTTGTACAAAGGGGTTTGGGTCTTACACTCTATTAGAGGTCCAAAAACTGTTTGTGAAGAAAGAATAATGGGGATTATACTCAAGGCGAGGCCCAGATGATTTATTTGGAAAGGCGACGATCGCACAGTGATTTTGAAAACCACTGAGGGACTTATACAATGACTGAGACCCAAAATTATTTATGTACAAGAAGGAATGGGTCTTACACTCTATTAGAGGCCCAAAAAGTTATTTTTATACAAGAGATGGGGCTTATAGCTCAAGGAGATACCCAGATGAAAAACAGCAATCACACCGTTATTTTTAAAATCGTATCGGGACTTATACAATGACTGAGGCCCAAAATTTGGTATTTACAAAGGGGATGGGTCTTACACTCTATTAGAGGCCCAAAAATGTTTCAAATGTGTTTGAAAAAAATCAAAATTAAGAAAAAAAAAACCCTAATTTTAATTTAAAAATATAATTTTCAAAGGAAATTAAATAAAAAATGATACAAAATATCAAATATAAGCAAAAACAAGTTGTCAACTTTGAATTTTTTTAGAAAAATCATGTTTAATCACATGAAAACTTGGAATCCATTTGAATTTGATAAACCAAGGTGGAAATTTCATTTAAAAATGTTAAAAAACAAATAAAATGAAATTATTTACAAAAATTCAAACTATATCAAATAAATAATATAAATTTGATTTTTTTTAGAATAAAATATTTTAACATTTTTGTCAATTTTTAAAAAAAGAACCAATAAAAATGATAAAAATTGAGAGAGAAATTAATTTTTGAAATCAATTAAGAAAATGACCTAAAAATTCAAAAATTCAAAATATGGCGCCGACGATCATCTTCTTCCTCACGACCTCCCTCCATGGCTGTTTTGCAAAACCTCACATATCTCTCTCTCTCAATACGTAATGGTTTTGACTTTTGTAAACACGAAAGTTGTGCTTTTTTGAACAAGGATTTCAGTGATATAAATTAATTGCATTTATATTAAGTGTAGAGTGAGAAATCAAAAAATGAACATAAGAACCCTAATTTCTGCAAGAACACTATGAAATCCTATACACGATAGCTATAAAGCAATTGATTGAGGGGAAACACTCTACATAAGTGTAGAAACATGTTTGTAACTTTAAAACACATTTATGATGCATGGATCATAGAGTTTGAGAGTGTCAGGCTTACCTCTGCAAGAGGAAATTGAATCCACAGTTGTAGGTGTTACAGAAGTGTTTTGATGATCTGGACAGCTTCCTTGGACCTCAAGTATTGTGTTTGAAGCTTGGAATGGATTGAAACAACATGTAGCGAGCGATTTTGGACGCGGTTCTTAAGCGCTGGTCGCTCTCTGCGGTTGAGCTTAAAACTATAGGTCGATTCATTTTTTATCCTATTGTGAGCTGAATAAGGAAGGGAAATAGATGTCTCCAATTAACCCTGCTTGCATACTGAGTTTAAACAGCGGTCTGTTAGGTTACGGATGCTATCAATGTGGGGGGCCTTTGTACTGGTTATTCGTATTTCGCCAATACGGTTCTTTCTTTCTTTTTTCTAGGCAAAGGGTTTCTGGCGGGGAATAAGGATTAGGATGTTAGGACTGATGCTTTTGAATTACTGCTTTTAATTGATGGAGATATGGGATTTGGGTTTTTTGTTGATTACGCTCGCTAAGATCTTTTCTTTCGATCTTATGCCTACGTATTCCCGTTTACCGAAAAGGGAAATCAGAGCATTCGTAGTTCCTCCTATTCTATGGGAGGAAATTGGTTTTTGGTGTCTTGTTCAAAGCCCAAGACATGAAGCGAAAGGTGATTTGTATCTTGTTCAAAGCCCAAGATGTGAAGCTAAAAGGTCTATTTGTGTCTTGTTCAAAGCCCAAGACGTGAAGCTGAAAGACCTCGACTTTAGAGAGAATTTGTCATCTCTAAAGAGGGGAGAAGGAGAATTACTTTAACTGGGATACGCGGATCCGATCAATGCCATAATTTCCGAAGAAAGGGTTTTAACCTGAAGGAGAAGACTTTAACTCAGTGTAGAGCAATGCCATCTTTCCTTAGGAATTTCTCATGCTAAAAGAGGGACAGTGGCATGGATGTAGATGATCCAGAGGCTTGCCGCTTACAGCGATTAGATGAAGGGAAAGGAGTTGTTGATGTTTGTGTACTGTGAACGAGGCACAACTTTGATGCTAAAAGGTCGATTGGATCAACCAGTGGTTTTCTTATACAAAGCCTAACAGGAGGCTAATTTCCGCTAGGAAAATCATTATACAAAGCCTAAGAGGAGGCTATTTTGTGTCTCGTACAAAGCCCGAGAGAGAGGCTAAAAGTTTTTGACCCAGTGGGGCATATCGTTATATAAAGCCTAAGAGGAGGCTAGCAAAGAGTTCGACTCTTGCTTAAGGGATTTATATCTCGTACGAGGCCCGAGATGGAGGCAAAAAAAGGGGTGATTGACTCAACGAGGGAATCTTTTGTGTCTCATACAAAGCCTGAGAGAGAGGCAAAAAGGTTGTTTTGACTCCACTTGGGAGAATTTTGGTATCTCGTACGAAGCCCGAGATGGAGGCTATTGTAACTGTTTCAGTTGAGTGACAGATCCAATATACTGATTTAAAAGAGAAAATCAGTTCTTAAATGAGTAACACTGTACTCAGGGATTTGATTTGAGGATCAGGGATATTTCCTTTTCTTTGAGGAAACGGGAAATCCAAAGGGTATTGAGACTATCCGAGTCTGCGGGTTTCCTTCCTATTTAACGAAGTGTGCTTGAGAATGTCTTTGAGACTCAAGGAAGTTAGACTGTCCGTGTCTAGAGTTTTATCTTTTGTACTATGCTTCGAGAAACAGTAGTAGACTCTATGAAAGGACTGTTCTATGAGGATGACTAGGTTCTGTTCCTATACCTCTAGGAGGTCGTCGGGACAATTTGTACGAAGCCCAAGAGGAGGCTGGAAACTTTTAAGAAGCCGACGGGTCCTTGTACGAAGCCCAAGAGGAGGCTATCATTCCTGGAGGAAGAGATCATTATACGAAGCCTAAGAGGAGGCTGTGAATACTTCTAAGAAGCCGTAGGGTCCTTGAATAATGCCCAAGAGGAGGCGGGGTTGCTTTTAGGAAGCCTGTGGGTGTAACGCCCCGTTTTGTCTTATTTATTTAATCGAGTCTATTTGATTATTTTATTATTATATTATTTTATTTTTGACTTTTATTTGGATATATATTATTTTTCATCACTGTTTATGTTTCATCGCATTTTGAGAGCGTTTGCGAGATATTTGAGCGTAGGGGTATTTTGGTCATTTTGCGTGGTTAGATATTTTTATAAATAGAAATAGAAAGAGAATTAGAAAGAAAAGAAAAAGAAAGGAAAGAAAGAGAAGGGAAGGAAAGGAAGAGGGGAGAAAAGAGGAGAAAAGAGGAAAATCAAAGATAACTCCGTTTCGAGCACGAATAATCGGGTAAGGGTGAGAAGTTTCAATTATATCTTGCTTGTGTATGTATATGTGTTGTTTGTTGTAATTGTTTTGGTTGTTTCGCGACTTTTCGTATCGATCCAAATTAGGAGCAATTGATAGAAATCGATGTTTTCACGGATGAAATTCGATATAAACCGCGTAGAATACTCGTTGATTATGTCTAAACATGTTTTGGTTGTTCTGGTATGAATTAGAAGGGTTTGGGTGATAAAAATGATGTATTTTGGTCCCATATGACCTAGGTTGACGCTGCTGCGAATTCTGGGTTTCGTGGGTTCGCCTAGCGAACCTCAGCGAAGGAACGGGCGAATGTTTGCTAGATGGTTCACCTAGCAAACTTTATGACTGTTTTCCACTGCCATGGTCGCTAGGGTTCGCCTAGCGAATACTGGAGCGAACATGATATTTTCCAATTTTGTTTTCGTCATAATTTTCAAACCGTAAGTCCGTTTTGGTCGCCGTTCGAAGCGTTGGGAAGCTAATGAAAAGATCTTTCTATTAAAAATGGTTTGGAGCACAGTAGATGAATTATTTAGGTCGTTGTTTTGGAAAAGTGTTTGGTTGTCGGGTTTTTCATCGCGTATAATGTGTGCGATTGATGTGTTAGCATGATATATGCTTTTGATATGTAACGTGTAGCTTGTGTGCTATTATATGATGTGAATATACATGATGAGAATGTTGTGATGATGGTTTGTGGCTTTATGGCAACTTTGTGCATTATTTTGGATTGGACCGCGATGCGTGATTAATGATGTTGTTGTATGGTAAAGTACATTGTTTGATTGAATACCAATGTATATTGTTATGATGTATTGGGGGTAGCCTTTATGGTGTGAATCCCTTGTGGAAGTAATTGTGATTGTATGATTGTTGTGGTTTGTGGTTTGTGAGGAAAAGCATTGTTTATGTGAAATTCAATGTGTGTTATTTGGTGGTCGTATGGCAAGTATATGCGTTGTTTGAATTGTTTTCAATGCATGAATATTGATGAGGAGATAATTAATATTGTTGAATTGTGGTTGTATGGAATTGATGAGTTGAAATATATGCATGATTATGGTTGCATATATGTGTGAAGATGCATTTGATTGTCATGAGTTCTTGTGTGTCAAGCATCATGATATGCATCTTGTGATCGTGTGCCCATGTGGGGTGTGAGCGATCGGATCGTGTGCCCGTGTGGGGTGTGAGCGATCCAAAAACGTCGTGTGCCCATGTGGGGTGTGAGCGACGGATTGGTTCCAGAGGGAATCTGCTATAACGTCGTGTGCCCATGTGGGGTGTGAGCGATGATTATAGACGATCGTGTGCCCATGTGGGGTGTGAGCGATCGGGTCGTGTGCCCGTGTGGGGTGTGAGTGATCCATAAACGTCGTGTGCCCATGTGGGGTGTGAGCGACGGGGAACATCGTATGCCCGACGGGGAGTTACACTAAGTAACGAGCGATGGTTCCAGCAGAGTTCCTGAGTGAACTTGAGATGATTGAGTCGGTACCGCATTGCATTTGCATAGAGTCGTGAGTCGGTCTCTATGATTTGCATTTATCATCTCTGTATTTGTGCATTGATGAATAAACATAAATATGTATGTTTATGTGGAGTGATAAGAATTGTGGAAGTGTGCATGATGAATATGCTTGGTTTTGTACATATATACATTGTGATGTATATGAGTGAGTTGTGATGAATTGTGGTGAGAATTGTGAATGGATGCGTTATGTGTGGAAAATCATGATTTGATTTATTATGTGTGATATGTTGTATTTGTGGCATGCTATATGTGTTAGTATGTGATGGTATGGGTGAGATGATTTATACATGTGTTTGAATGTGTGTTTGCATATTATTATACAATCTTGATTTAGTTGTTATTTCTCACCCTTCTGCTGTTTTATGATGCCCTATGAGGCATTGCAGATTAGAGTTGCTGGAGGTCTTTTGTGGAGACTAGCCCTCCGTTCTGTTGTCGGTCTTGGTGTCTGCTCTGATACGTAGCATGGGAGTCGGGGAAACGATTATGTTATTTATGTATATAATTGTTGAATATATTTGGTATTACATTTATAAGGAAAAGTTTCTCAATTGAGGGTAATCTATTTTACGCTATGTATCAATTCATGAGCAGGGATGATATTTTGTTTATTTAAATGTGACATCCTTGTTTCTGTCGGAAAAATAAATTTTTAGTTACTCTGATTTTATTTATGTATTATTTATTCGCGATGGGAATTTGGGTGTTACATAAGTGGTATCAGAGCAGGTCGGTCCGTCCGGCCAAGTTGTTGAGTCAGTTGGTGTGACAGTTGAATACTGTCATTGTTGTTTGTCCCTTAGTACGTGATATGTGTGGGAAACACTGTCAGTGCTTTCTGGTTTCTAATCCTTTGTTTTCAGGAGTTAGAATGAGATAAGTGGGGGAGAAGCTGGTACTTCTCCATGTTGCTTCAGGTGTGGAGCGCCGGCTCAGTGTGTTGTGAATTGCAAGATTGTAAGTGTTGTTTGGACAGTGTTGTTCCCGATTCCGTAAGAAATGCGGAGGTAAGGTTTATGTCAACTAAGGATTTGTGCCTTAGGTAGTTTTGTGTATGGGATGCAAGAAAGGCTATTATAGTTTGGTAAAGACGGTTTATGCCCCATCATGATTGTCGATTGTCTATTGGCAAATTGAGGAACTGATCACCCTTAATCTCTTGTTGATAGCAGACGGAAATTATGTTGGATGGAATAGGCAGGTCTTTTCGGCTTTGATAGTGTGTGAAATGGATTGTTTGGAATTGAGAAAATGATTATGGATTGCTTCGATGAGTCGATGAAGATGCTAATATCAGAAGATGAAATGGATTAGAGGTTTTGGTATGTTAGTCCAGTTGGGAAGTCATTGAGAGAGAATGATTGGGTTTTATTTAAGGACTGCTTCACAGAGAGTAGAGATTGAACTTAATTGGACGAAGGTGAATAGTTGAGGTTTATATCTGCTAAGTAAGTAGGAAACTCTTAGTAGATGGGAATAAGAGGTTTGTTTTGTCTGTGATGGTAGTGTTCTGGGAATTGGCAGGAAGTCGCAGTGATGGGCCGTCAGTTGGGCATAGTTTTCAGATGTGTTTTTGGATGGAACATTAAGGTGTTGTCTTAGAGAGCTCCAGTATTGTTGGTAACAAAAGGAAGGATGATGGAATGGAATAACAAGTATAATGGTATTGAGACTTTGGACAGCAAACTTAGAATTCTGGTGGGTTTGGAGTCTTTGGAGTTTTAAGGCATTAATGGAAATTGTGAGGAAACCCTTGTGGGGTGGATGTAACATTGTGTTTGAGAATTATTTTTGGTTGGTTGTTGATACATGTTGGAATTGCGGGATTGAACGGTCAGGAGAAGAAATTGGGTATGGATTACTAACAGTCGAATAAGGTAATGATTGAGAATAAGTGTCCACTTTCATGAACAGATGACTAGAATGGTTTGGTTGAGTTTGAGTGAGTTACAATTGTTTGGAATGTTTGATAAGAGTGGTGAATTGTGTGAGTTGAGGCTTTGATCGATTTAATGTGACTGGTTAGGTTTGTTATCCTCGGAATAGGTTGTTATTTACTCGGTTAAGCTTGTATGTGAGTAACCAGTTACCTAGTGAAAAGTTTTGCAAAAGCTTTAAGGATTTATATCTTTTGGTTTGTTTGGGCATTACAACGTGCAGTGATGTTGTTCGGTGATAGTAATGTGCCTATAATATTTGTTGAGTAGAGGAATCGTATCTTCCATATTTATGTGGATAAGTTCATAATGGCTTTGATTAAGGATATTCGGATATGTTGTAAACTCAGAGGAAGAACAGGTAGAGTGTTTGGGATTTGAATTACAAGTGTCAAAAAGAGACGAAGTTTTATGCTAAGTTATTCGAGTGAGAATTTGGGTTGAAAAAGGTTAGTTTTCATGGATAAGTTATTTCAGATGAGAGTATGGTTATGGATCCATCGAAAGTAGATGCAGTTCTACCTTGAGAGGCTCCTAAGTCGGTTAAGGAGATTAGAAACTTTTGGGCTCAGTGGGTTATTACCAGAGGTTATGGAAGGTTTTTCCAAGTTAGCATTTTCGTTACTTAGGTTGACTTGCAAAGGGTAAGTCGTTTGCTTTGGATGTTCATTGTGGGAGAAGTTTGAGAGAGCTGAAGTAGAATTTGTCTACGACTTCAGTTTTGATTCTGTGTGATCCTGATGAACCGTTTGTGAGGATATTGGGATGCGTCTTTGATGAGTTTAGTCAGTGTGTTAATGCAAGGGGGTAAAGTCATGGCTTATGCTTTACGACAATTAAGGATTCATAAAGGGATTGATACTATTCAGGATTTGGAATTGGGCGCGATTGTATTGTGTTGGAGAATCTGGAGGTATTATTTTAAGGGTTTTAGGTTCAAGGTGTATGGATGGAGAAAGTGATGGTTTTGGATGTGTAACAAGACTGCTGGAATTCTGAGTTTTCCATGGTTCGCCTAGCGAACCTGGGGCGAAGCAGTAGCGAGTGATGTTTTCGCGGGTTCGCCTAGAGAACCAGTTAGCGAAGGTCAGCGAAGGTTCGCTGAGTTGTTCGCCTAGCGAAGTTTGGGTGTTTTTGATGTTGGTGGTTATTGCCTTGGTTCGCCAAGGGATTCGCGAAGCGAACGGCAAGGCGAGGGTTCGCCAAGGAGTTCGCCTGGCGAACTTTGTATCTGTTTATCAGCTGATAGTGGGTTCGCTGGACATTCGCCTAGCGAAGGTGTTAGCGAATGCTCGCTAGAAGGTTCGCCTAGCGAACATGGAAGGTTGTCCCGTTTTGTTTCCTTCATAACTTTTGATTTGTAACTCGGATTGAGGCACGGTCGGATGGTTGGAATTCCTGATTAGTTATGACTTTGGCTCGAATTATCCTATTGGTAAAGTGAATGTTGTTCTTGAAGAGTTAAGTCGTTAGCCTTGCATAAGGTTGTTTTGATGGTCAGGGAATTAAAATTATTTGACCAGTTCAGAGATTTTGGTTGGTGTGTGAATTGACGTCTGTTAGTGTGCGGTTGGGTATATTAACAGTGAACAGTGATTTTTGGTGAAAATGAGAAAGAGTTAGACCATTGGACGTTTCAGGATGGAAGTGATATGTGAAAGGTTTAAATATTATTCATGGGCTACTATGTAAATGGATGTTTTGATTGTATGTTCGATTGGTGAATCGTAGCATTGTTGTTGGTGTTCTGGTTTTGTTGTTGTTGTTGAGACCTTGTGGTGTCGTGGAACTTTATGTTCTTGTTTGTGTTGTTGCCTCGTTTTCCATGGTGATGGTTCGAGTGTGTGTGGCTAATTCTTGTGTGGGGAATTAAGGGAGTGTTACCTAGGGTAGGGTAACGATCTTGTTGTGTTTCGGTTCTAGAGTGAACCTAGGTGTTGGTATCTTGGCTTTTCTTTGAGTCGTGAGTTTGTCGTCAAGTGCATTGTATGGGCTTTGCGTCTTGTCGTTGTAGTTGTCGTCGTTGTCGTGTCGTTGTGGTAGTTAGCAAGGTGGTTTGTCAGTTGTGTTATTCGTGGTGTGCCTTTTGTTGGCATGTTGGTTTGTTACTCGGATGCGAGAGTCGTATCCGGAGTTGTTCGTATCGGTTAGATTTTCGAGGACGAAAATGTCTAAGTGGGGGAGAATTGTAACGCCCCGTTTTGCCTTATTTATTTAATCGAGTCTATTTGATTATTTTATTATTATATTATTTTATTTTTGACTTTTATTTGGATATATATTATTTTTCATCACTGTTTATGTTTCATCGCATTTTGAGAGCGTTTGCGAGATATTTGAGCGTAGGGGTATTTTGGTCATTTTGCGTGGTTAGATATTTTTATAAATAGAAATAGAAACAGAAATAGAAAGAAAAGAAAAAGAAAGGAAAGAAAGAGAAGGGAAGGAAAGGAAGAGGAGAGAAAAGAGGAGAAAAGAGGAAAATCAAAGATAACTCCGTTTCGAGCACGAATAATCGGGTAAGGGTGAGAAGTTTCAATTATATCTTGCTTGTGTATGTATATGTGTTGTTTGTTGTAATTGTTTTGGTTGTTTCGCGACTTTTCGTATCGATCCAAATTAGGAGCAATTGATAGAAATCGATGTTTTCACGGATGAAATTCGATATAAACCGCGTAGAATACTCGTTGATTATGTCTAAACATGTTTTGGTTGTTCTGGTATGAATTAGAAGGGTTTGGGTGATAAAAATGATGTATTTTGGTCCCATATGACCTAGGTTGACGCTGATGCGAATTCTGGGTTTCGCGGGTTCGCCTAGCGAACCCCAGCGAAGGAACGGGCGAACATTCACTAGATGGTTCGCCTAGCGAACTTTATGACTGTTTTCCACTGCCTTGGTTCGCTAGGGTTCGCCTAGCGAATACTGGAGCGAACATGATATTTTCCAATTTTGTTTTCGTCGTAATTTTCAAACCGTAAGTCCGTTTTGGTCGCCGTTCAAAGCGTTGGGAAGCTAATGAAAATCTCTTTCTATTAAAAATGGTTTGGAGCACAGTAGATGAATTATTTAGGTCGTGGTTTTGGAAAAGTGTTTGGTTGTCGGGTTTTTCATCGCGTATAACGTGTGCGATTGATGTGTTAGCATGATATATGCTTTTGATATGTAACGTGTAGCTTGTGTGCTGTTATATGATGTGAATATACATGATGAGAATGTAGTGATGATGGTTTGTGGCTTTATGGCAACTTTGTGCATTATTTTGGATTGGACCGCGATGCGTGATTAATGATGTTGTTGTATGGTAAAGTACATTGTTTGATTGAATACCAATGTATATTGTTATGATGTATTGGGGGTAGCCTTTATGGTGTGAATCCCTTGTGGAAGTAATTGTGATTGTATGATTGTTGTGGTTTGTGGTTTGTGAGGAAAAGAATTGTTTATGTATAATATTGTTGAATTGTGGTTGTATGGAATTGATGAGTTGAAATATATGCATGATTATGGTTGCATATATGTGTGAAGATGCATTTGATTGTCATGAGTTCTTGTGTGTCAAGCATCATGATATGCATCTTGTGATCGTGTGCCCATGTGGGGTGTGAGCGATCGGATCGTGTGCCCGTGTGGGGTGTGAGCGATCCAGAAACGTCGTGTGCCCATGTGGGGTGTGAGCGACGGATTGGTTCCAGAGGGAATCTGCTATAACGTCGTGTGCCCATGTGGGGTGTGAGCGATGATTATAGACGATCGTGTGCCCATGTGGGGTGTGAGCGATCGGGTCGTGTGCCCGTGTGGGGTGTGAGCGATCCATAAACGTCGTGTGTCCATGTGGGGTGTGAGCGACGGGGAACATCGTATGCCCGACGGGGAGTTACACTAAGTAACGAGCGATGGTTCCAGCAGAGTTCCTGAGTGAACTTGAGATGATTGAGTCGGTACCGCATTGCATTTGCATAGAGTCGTGAGTCGGTCTCTATGATTTGCATTCATCATCTCTGTATTTGTGCATTGATGAATAAACATAAATATGTATGTTTATGTGGAGTGATAAGAATTGTGGAAGTGTGCATGATGAATATGCTTGGTTTTGTACATATATACATTGTGATGTATATGAGTGAGTTGTGATGAATTGTGGTGAGAATTGTGAATGGATGCGTTATGTGTGGAAAATCATGATTTGATTTATTATGTGTGATATGTTGTATTTGTGGCATGCTATATGTGTTAGTATGTGATGGTATGGGTGAGATGATTTATACATGTGTTTGAATGTGTGTTTGCATATTATTATACAATCTTGATTTAGTTGTTATTTCTCACCCTTCTGCTGTTTTATGATGCCCTATGAGGCATTGCAGATTAGAGTTGTTGGAGGTCTTTTGTGGAGACTAGCCCTCCGTTCTGTTGTCGGTCTTGGTGTCTGCTCTGATACATAGCATGGGAGTCGGGGAAACGATTATGTTATTTATGCATATAATTGTTGAATATATTTGGTATTACCTTTATAAGGAAAAGTTTCTCAATTGAGGGTAATCTATTTTACGCTATGTATCAATTCAAGAGCAGGGATGATAATTTGTTTATTTAAATGTGACATCCTTGTTTCTGTCGGAAAACTAAATTTTTAGTTACTCTGATTTTATTTATGTATTATTTATTCGCGATGGGAATTGGGGTGTTACATAAGTGGTATCAGAGTTTGCGGGTTTCCTTCCTATTTAACGAAGGGTGCTTGAGAATGTCTTTGAGACTCAAGGAAGTTAGACTGTCTGTGTCTAGAGTTTTATCTTTTGTACTATGCTTCGAGAAACAGTAGTAGACTCTATGAAAGGACTATTCTATGAGGATGACTAGGTTCTGTTCCTATACCTCTAGGAGGTCATCGGGACAATTTGTACGAAGCCCAAGAGGAGGCTGGAAACTTTTAAGAAGCCGACGGGTCCTTGTACAAAGCCCAAGAGGAGGCTATCATTCCCGGAGGAAGAGATCATTATACGAAGCCTAAGAGGAGGCTGTGAATACTTCTAAGAAGCCGTAGGGTCCTTGAATAATGCCCAAGAGGAGGCGGGGTTGTTTTTAGGAAGCCTGTGGGTCCTTGTATGATGCCCAAGAGGAGGCCGATGCTTTTAAGAAGCCCGTGGGTCCCAAACCAAAGAAAAGTTCAGGAAAACCCTTTTAGAGTTAAAACCACTGGTAAACGTGCGAGGTTTACTATCCAGTGACTTTAACTTTTAGAGAGAGTCCGAACCGTTCGGCGGTTTGAAGAAATTCAAGAGAAGTTTCACCGAGAATAATTCATCTCTGGGGAATAGAATTTCTTGACGATTCCTAAGGAGGACAGCCGAAGAGAAGACGGTATCTGGTGCTCCTATTGGGGATCTAGGCGTCTATTTCTACGAATAAATGAAACGGCGTCACTTAGTTCTAGACGTAGTTGCCGGGGAAACTCGAAATATCTATACTATTATGACACAGTAGATATGAGTTTGTGAAAGGAGACTTACAGTGAGAAGCCCCACAATACAGTTTATAATATGAAAGCAGTAAACGAAAGCGATAACCACTTACTCGGTTGTAGAGCTTCCATGCTGTTTGGTTAGTTGTTCAACAAAGAAAGATTAAAAACAACAGTATATTCAAAATCAAAGGAGAAAGTGCTTTGAAAAAGAAAGATTTGGGGCTTACAGCTCAAGGAGAGGCCCAGGGTTTTATCAGTGAGCGCACTGTTTGAATTTGTACAGAGGGACTTATACAAGTGACTGTGGCCCAAAAAGGTTTTTTGTACAAAGGGATGGGTCTTACACTCTCTCAAGAGGCCCAAAGTGTTTTAAAGAAAAAGAAATGGATCTTACTACTCGAGGGTAGGCCCAGATGATTTTTGAAAAGGCGACGATCGCGCCGTTTGTTTTTTGACGGTATCGGGACTTATACAATAAGTGAGGCCCAAAGATGATTTGGTAAAAAAAAAGGATTGGGTCTTACACTCTAATAGAGGCCCAAAGTGTTTTGAAAATGATTTATGAGGATTGAATTAATCCAAAACTCTAATTTGTTTTCAAAATGTATTTAATTGAATAAAAATTCAATTAAAATGATCAAAAATTGTTTAACACATGGGAAACAAATTGTGATCTTGGATTAATGCTTCAAAAATTAAGTATTGACCTACAAAATAATTAGAAAGCATTAAAAGTTGCAAAATCAATGTAGAAAAAATATTTAAAATGCCAAAAATAATCAAAATATTAATTCTTTGCAAAAATATCAATTATATGAAATAAATAATATTTTTGGGATTTTTTGGGAAAATAAAATATTTTAACATTTTTGTGAATTATTAAAAAAAGAATCAACTCAAAATCATTAAAACTCAGAGAGAAATTAATTTTTGAATCAATTAAACAAAATCACAAAATTCAAATATTCAAATATATGAAAATGGCGCCAAGAACAACACCAAGAACACGCGCGTTTTTCAGTTTGCCCAGATTTGCATTTTCCATCCAATCTCACTGAATACGTAATTATAACATGCAATCCACATATCATTATGCTCGCCTCAACCTCACGATCATGTCTATGTACTTTAATTTCATTTAAATTAAACATACAACAAGAAATCAAGAAGAAACCTCAAGAACCCTAATTTCTGCATGAAGGCTAGGATTTTTAATACAAGATTCAAACAATGCAATTAATTGAGGGAAAACATTCCATGCATGATTATGAACATATGGCCAAATTATTGTGCGAGGAAATATGCATAGATTGAGAGATGACCAAGTTTAGGCTTACCTCCAAGTCGTGACAGCAAGAGCAGATGTGATTTTGAGTTGGAGGTGTTACAGACAAGTTGTGATGATCTGGACAGCTTCCCTACACCATATGGAGTGTGTTTGAACACTTGGATTGAATTGAAATGGACTGGATCAGTTTATGGCATCTCAGCTGCAACTTCACTTCAAACTTGTGTGGATGGCAAGGGATTTTGTGAAATTGATGTTTCAGATGTTATGTGAGTGTTTGATCAGCTCATATGTGATGTATGTGAGGTGTGTGAGTGATTAGTTTGTGCAGAATTGCTCTCAAACTCAAAACCCGATAGCTACCTTGCTAAGAAATGCATTTTTGCCAAGAGAAAGAGATTTTGAGGAAAGCATCTGTTAGATGGCTTTGTTGTGCTTAAACTGACCACAATTGAGCTCTATTTATAGTAGAGCAAGTTTGTTTTGCAAGGAATAGTACATGGCAGCTGGTAAGTAGGTTTCCTCAATGTTGGCCAATGGAAATGAAAGTCTCCTCTAGCCAATGGCTAGAGGTTAGGGCACAGAGCTTTGGTCCCCTTGGTCTTGGATAAGTCTTGACTGATTTCAGATGAGAATGGCTCAGTCCATGTCACCTTGATGGTTCCATTGAATGCCTCATTCCAAATTTGAAGTCTTGTCCCTATTTTGGCCATTCTAGGTTCAACATGCTATTCTTTGTTCCTTGGACCTTGGAGGCTTGGCTCAGTGATTGTCCCCTTTGGATTCAATCCTCTGAGGTGTCCAAGTGGATTGGAGCAATTGCAATTGGCTGATTTTGGCAAATCGAGCCAAAATGCAAATTCTGCCTTGCTTTGACAGATTTCAGCAAGGCAACTTGCCAATGTTGTATCTCATGGTGTAGGTTGAATTTGGCAATGTTCTTGGCCATTTTGGAAAGCTCTTACATGATACAACAACTGTTTGAACAAGTTTGGTTTTGATCTCTTTTGATTCCAAGTGAAAAATCCCCCTACATTTGGCAAAAAGTGAAGCAGAATTCTGACTTAGTGAAAATTTCACTAAGTGTTGGAAAAAGTGACATTTTCACTTTTCAGCCACTTTGATCACTCCATAACTCAAAATCCTTAATGAATTGGAATGACTTGTAGTTGGAGTTTTTGTAGGTGATAATGAGGGCTAAAAATCCATCTTTGAATGAGAAAAAATGGCCTTGTGGTTTAGGAGTTATGGTCCTCCAAAGTTGGTACCTTTGCCACTTTATTTTTAACTTAGAAAAATTTCTAAGTTTTATGGTTACCCCTTTTACAAGTTATCTCACTTTTCTTGATTTTTCTTGATGAATGATGATTCAAATCATACATTAACATCATTTTAGGGTTAAAAATCCATTTTGGTGAAAAATCTCAAAAAGTCAAAGTTGACTTTTGTGCACAGTTGACTTTTTATCAGATGAATTCCAAACTGTGCAATTCTTCAGGAAATCATGTCCTTGACCTAAATCAAACTTGATGGACATGTTCCATGGGTGTCATAGGGTATATTCAATCATGTATTAGGGCTTGGGAGCATGTCTTGGTCAAAAGTCAAAGTTACAGTTGACTTTTCCCATAAAACCCTAATTGTGGTGCAGATGAAAATGAAACTTGTTGCTCAAGCTTCTTGGATCAATCCATTGTTCCAAATGGATCAATATGGTGTATTAGAGACCCTCAAATCATGTCTTGAGGTCTTGGCTCATGGTTTGTCCCAAAAGTCAACTTAGGGGTGAATTAGGTCAAGAAACCCTAATTCCTGATTTTTGATGAATGCATCCCCTGAGGCAAAACTGACTTGATGCATGGGTTCATGAGGTTCCATGAAGCATATTAGGTCATGTTTTGGATCATTTCCTTGTGCCTAGATGAAAATTTCCATCTGGAGGCCCTGGTCGACCAAAACCCTAATTTGGTGACACTGTCGATCTTGAGACTTGATCCACCTAGAAGGGAGCAGCCTTGTGCTTAATCCTTGAAGTGGGAGTCCTTTTTGATCCATTGTGGATGTTTGAGAGATTAGACAAGTTGAAGATCATGTTATTTCTTGATTGATCCTTTGTCTAAAGCTCAGAGAGGGCTTGAAACCCTAATTTTGATTATATTGGATGCTCACCCATCTTTGGGGAGACTGATGAAGCATGATGGTTCATCCATATTGTGATGATGATGTTCACAATGATGGGAAATCTAAGTGGTCAAAATTTGGGGTATTACAGATGCCCCTATTTAATCTTCTTGGACCCGAAGGTGTGAATGACGAAGGGATTCGAGCATTCGGGGTGCAAGAGGATTAAATATCGGAATATCCGAAATTTTGATGGTGGTTATGAATGGTAGCTTACACATTCATCTTCTTTAACTAAGCAATGATGCTTAGAAAAGGTAAACTTCCCCTCGATCCTGGTCTTCAGCCAAGGAATTGGTCTCAGTTTTCTTTTGAAATAAACCTCCCCTCGTTCTTGGTTTCTTACCAAGGAACTGGTCTTAGTTTCTGATTTGAACTTCCCCTCGATCCTGGTTTCCTACCAAGAACTGGTCTTAGTTTATGATTTAAACTTCCCCTCGATCCTGGTTTCTTACCAAGAACTGGTCTTAGTTTCTGATTTGAACTTCCCCTCGATCCTGATTTCCTACCAAGAACTGGTCTTAGTTTCTGATTTAAACTTCCCCTCGATCCTGGTTTCTTACCAAGAACTGGTCTTAGTTTCTTTTGTCAATAAACTTTACTGACAAGGGACGCTATTTGTAGCGGTTTTCCTTCAAACTTCTCGCCGAATTTTCCTGGGGAGATGCCATTTAAGTGGAAAAAGTTTTGATGTCAGACTTGCTGGGGAACCCATTCGTCTGAGTTGTAGAGGTGTACAAACTTCTCTGTTGGAGACGCCATCTGTCGATTCTACTGGGGAAAGCGAGTCTCTTGAGAGACTGTTTTCGTTTGGGATCTTTCATCATACTTTTCTCGGGATCTTCCTGGAGAAACACCATATGATGGGGTCCAATTTTGTGGGGCCGATGACCTTTTCATCAGCGGTCCTTTCGGAGCAAAACTGGCATGCTGCCGAATCTCTGATCACGAGGCTTTCTCTGTGGATTTTCCTTAATCCGGGAAAGCGAGGATATCATCTTCAATGGCGAAGAGTGACATTTGTTGAAGGTTCTCTGATCTTTCAGAGGTTCAAGTTATCAAAGTGGCCAAGTGCCGACTCTGATCTAAAGATACACTGGTGGCGAGATTGTGCAGACGCAACACTTCCTGACGAGGAAAGAACTGACAAACTCGATTGAGAAAACTGTTTATCACTAGGGGACAAGACCGACTCAAGTGATAGTGATGCAATACGAAATGCGAACGCAAATAAAATGCATGAAGTATGTATGTTTATGCTGACAAAACAGACGCGACATACAGACTAATGGATGAACACAATTGGATACTCGGCCACCGCGGGGCGAAGAAGTACCGTTGATTCAAAATAGCAATTCCACCTTGCTTAGGAGAGATAGTCCCATTGGGAGCTATATTGATCGGGCTTAGGAGATGAGAACTCGGCCGAGGCTGTCTGACGAAACATGGTCTCTGACACAGTTGATCCTTCATTCAGGCATACTGGCTTAGAAGGAGTACTTTGATTCTGCACTTTGAAATTCGCTTACTTCAGGAGAAGCAATCGACGTTCTTCTGATGTTCAACAGTCAAAAGAAATGCCATCTTTAATTTAAAAGCAGAAAAAGTTTTAACAAGTAAATTCATTTTTGTTTTATTTCAAGAATCGCTGATTAAGTTTAAACAACGTCGTTCTGTAAAGCTAAAGTAAGTTAAGAATTACAAACAAAAGCACAAAGGCTCAAATTTTATTGATAAGATGGAGATCAGCCAAACGCGTGATTCCAAAGAGTATATACAAAGTTAGAAAATGGTAATTTACAGGGAAAAGGGCTACGTTGAAACATAACGACCACTATCCTTCTACCAACTTTGAATTCGGGGCATCCTGAGCTTCTGTCGAAGATGACCTTTGACTGGAGATTTCCTCTGATAGATGATACTGTAACTGCTGCTGAGGGACTTGTCTTTGTTGAACATAGTTACTTGCCATTATCCCTAATTTTGCCTGGATTGTACTATGAGATTTCCAATCCATCGGGATGATTCTTTTTTTTTTCATGTCTCTAACTTTTGCCTGGACCGCCCTTTCGGGTTTTCAATCCACCGAGACATTTTTTTTTTTAGTTTAGGCGAAGTATTTCTTGACTACATCAATATTCGTGGGGTAGGCAAATTCCTCTCCGTCCATGGTTGCAAGTCTCAAGGCGCCGCCTGAGAAAGATTTCATGACCACATAGGGGCCATCATAATTCGGGGTCCATTTACCCCGAGAGTCAGTGAGAAATGATTGTATCTTCTTGAGCACGAGGTCTCATTTTCTGAAGACACGAGGCCGAACCTTTTTGTTGAACGCCCTCTTTATTCTTTGTTGATACAACTGACCATGGCATAGTGTCGTGATTCGCTTCTCTTCGATCAGGTTCAGTTCGTCGTGTCGACTTTGACACCATTCAGCTTCGGTGAGCTTAGCTTCCATCAATACCCGGATTGATGGGATCTCTACTTCTATGGGAAGCACTGCCTCCATGCCATATACTAGAGAAAAAGGGGTAGCCCCTGTTGAAATGCGGACAGATGTACGATAACCGTGAAGAGCAAAGGGTAGCATCTCGTGCCAGTCTTTATAGGTTACAACCATCTTTTGAACGATCTTCTTGATGTTCTTGTTAGCCGCTTCTACCGCTCCGTTCATCTTGGGTCGGTAGGGAGATGAGTTATGGTGTTCGATCTTGAACTCTGCACACAACTCGTTCATCATCTTATTGTTCAAGTTAGATCCATTATCAGTAATGATCTCGCTTGGAACACCATAACGGCAGATGATATTGTTTTTGATAAATCGGACCACCACTTGTCGGGTTACATTAGCGTACGACGCTGCTTCGACCCACTTAGTGAAATAATCAATGGCCACCAGGATGAACCGATGTCCGTTTGAAGCCTTGGGCTCAATCATACCAATCATGTCGATTCCCCATATGGAAAATGGCCACGGGGAAGAAAGAACTTTGAGATGTGATGGCGGTACATGGATTTTGTCGGAGTATATCTGACACTTGTGACACCTTCTCATGTACTTGTAGCAGTCGGATTTCATGGTCAACCAGTAGTACCCTGCTCTCAGAATTTTTCTCGCCATTGTGTGTCCGTTGGCATGAGTGCCAAAGGATCCTTCATGAATTTCTTTCATAAGCATGTCTGCTTCTGGTCTGTCTACGCATCGGAGCAAGACCATGTCGAAATTTCTCTTATAAAGAGTGCCACCGCTCAGGAAGAAGTTTCCAGCCAATCTTCTGAGGGTTTTCCTGTCTTTTTTGAGTGCCCCAGATGGGTACTCTTGTTTCTGAAGGAAGCATTTGATATCGTGATACCAAGGTCTATCGTCTATGACTACTTCAATCGCGAAGATGTAAGCGGGCCGTTCAAGGCGCATTATGTCGATCTTAGGTATGTCATCCCATCGACCTACACTAATCATGGAAGAGAGAGTGGCTAAAGCATCAGCCATGTGATTCTCATCACGAGGGATGTGATGAAAGTCGACTCTGTTGAAGAAAGGTAGCAACCTTCTTGCATAGTCTTTGTAAGGAATCAATCCTGATTGGTATGTGTTCCAATATCCTTTTATCTGAATGATAACCAGGGCTGAATCGCCGTATACGTCCAAGTTTTTGATCCTTAAATCAATTGCTTCTTCGAGACCCATGATACATGCTTTGTATTCGGCCTCGTTGTTCGTACATTTGAACGTAAGTCTAGCAGTGAAAGGAATGTGGATACCCTGAGGGGTAACAATGATTTCCCCAATTCTGTTTCCATAATGATTGACTGCTTTGTCAAAGATAAGTCCCCACTGGGAACCTGGTTCTGGCCCTTCACTGGGTAGCGGTTCATCGCAATCTTTCATCTTTAGATACATGACATCTTCGTCTGGGAAGTCAAACCCGATTGATTCTTGATCGTCAATCGGTTGATGAGCCAAATGATCGGCTAAAATACTTCCCTTAACGGCTTTCTGAGCATGGTACTCTATGTCATATTCTGATAGTAACATCTGCCAACGGGCAATCCTTCCCGTGAGAGCAGGTTTTTCGAAAACGTACTTGATTGGATCCATTTCGGAGACCAACCAAGTAGTATGACGAATCATGTACTGGCGAAGACGTTTGACTGCCCAAGCCAAAGCGCAACAAGTTTTCTCAAGCATCGTGTACCGAGTTTCACAGTCGGTAAACTTCTTGCTCAGATAGTAAATGGCAGACTCTTTCCTTTTAGTTTCGTCTTGTTGGCCAAGTACACATCCCATTGAGTCCTCTAGGACTGTGAGGTAAATGATTAGTGGTCTTCCTTCCACTGGAGGTGATAGGATCGGAGGATTCAACAGGTATTCCTTAATACTGTCGAAGGCAGTTTGGCAGTCTTCTGACTAAACGCAATCCTGGTTCTTTTTCAGTAATTTGAAAATCGGCGCACACGTCGCGGTCATAAGGAATATGAATCTGGAGATGTAGTTCAAATGTCCCAAGAATCCTCTGACTTGTTTTTCAGTTTTCGGAGAAGGCATTTCTTGAATGGCCTTGACCTTGTCAGGATCAACCTCAATCCCTTTCTGGATGACGATGAACCCTAGTAGTTTCCCTGAACGGACACCGAAGGTGCACTTGTTGGGATTCAAGCGGAGCTTGAATTTTCTTAGACGTTCGAACAATTTTGACAGATGTTCAACGTGCTCATCCTCTGTTCTTGATTTTGCAATCAAATCATCGACATATACCTCGATCTCTTTGTGTATCATGTCATGAAACAGAGTAGTCATGGCCCTTTGATAGGTTGCCCCAGCATTCTTCAAACCGAACGACATTACCTTGTAACAAAAGGTACCCCAAGGGGTAATGAACGAAGTTTTCTCCATGTCTTTCGGCGCCATTTTGATCTGATTATAGCCCGAGAATCCATCCATGAAGGAGAATACTTTGAACATTGTTGTGCTGTCAATCAACATGTCAATGTGTGGTAAAGGAAAGTCGTCCTTTGGACTTGCCTTGTTTAGATCTCTGTAATCAACACACATTCTGACCTTTCCATCCTTTTTGGGAATGGGTACGATGTTGGCTAACCATTGAGGATATTCAGATGTAGCGAGGAAACCCGCGTCGATCTGTTTCTGTACCTCCTCCTTGATTTTGATGGCCATGTCCGGGTGAGTGCGTCTCAACCTTTGCTTTACTGGCGGACATTCCGATCTTAGCGGTAAGTGATGTTCCACGATGCTGGTATCCAACCCTGGCATATCCTGATAGGACCAAGCGAATACATCGGGGAATTCTTTGAGAAGCTTTATCAAAACCTCTCTGGTAGTTGGACTGAGCAGTGCCCCAATCCTTATTTCTTTTTTCTCTTGCTCTGAACCCAAGTTTACCGTTTCCAACGGTTCTTTGTGAGGTTTAATGGACCTTTCCTCTTGTCTGAGTAGTCGGGAGATCTCTTCTGGAATTTCGTTGTCAACTTCTTCTTCAGCCTCGAATACCGGGAACTCAAAGTTGGGAGAAGGCATCGGATCGTATGTTTCAATGGGGTATAAAACAAGCAATCTGCATGACGTGATGATTCGTGTTTAGAAGAGATAGAGAAAATGCAAGTGTGTGCAATGTTTTATTTTACTGCTTGTTTTTATTATTGAATATATTTTTTTTAGGATTACCATTTTCTGAAAAAGAAAAAAGAGAAAACAGCAATTAATGCGGAAATTACAAAACGAAGTTATTTTATTAATGAACAAGTCGAATCTTGAAACTACAGCCCTATAAAACAAAACTCACTCGCTTCGGGCAAAGCGAAGAGGGAAATTTACAGAAAGCGAGCCCTATCAAAACATCCGTTTCACCTGGGCAGGGTGAAAGGTTAAAGATGGCAATTACTTTGATTGGCGAACGACCTTCGTAACCTCGACAACAACCCATTGGCGGCGAACTCCTCGGTGAATCACAAAGTCTGGCACCTTCCTTGATTTGTCTTCAGAAATGACGCTGATTTCTGGTGGAGCAGGATCATTGGAATCTGTCTCCCAAGCAGAGTTGTCGTAGGAGGATTCCTCTGTTGCATTTTGCATAGCATTGGTGCTCTCAGCTGTATCTCCCCATCCAGTTGGCTGGATATCTTCGAGCCTGATACGAGAGCTTTCGGGAGCAGTGTACTTGACCATAAAGTCGTATTTTCCACTCGGTTGTCCCAGAGTGTCCCAAACTTCTTTGGAACTGGAGAAATCATCCCTTTCGATGACGTTGACCTCAGGAAAAGCATAGTTGATGAATTCAAGTCCTGCAAACGTTGCGAATTCATCTTCATGTTGAGTAGTTTCCGAATGACCTAAGTGTTGATCCCATGACATGGCGGGGACACAGGTATTCTGTTCAATGATGGTCAGCTGAGTTTCATTACTCGGCTGACTTTCTTGCCCCAAGTTTCCTGGGTAAGGCTGCCACATTGGCAGGCCATCCATCGGGCCATAGTAATTGTGATCAAAGTTGTCTTTCATCAGAGTGTCCTCCTCTAATGAATTTGGCGGAGCACGGCATCCTTCCGGATCACAATCTCCATATATCATTTTGACGTCTGATCTTGGTATAAATCTCGGACTTTCTGTAGGAAAGCAAAAAGGCATAGGCACCTCTTCCTGAGACATATAGCCGTCCTCATTAAGATAGGACTTCCATTCTTCATCTGTGTCAGAGGAATCTTCCTCATTGATAGCATGAACTGTCTGAGACACTGGGTGAAGAAAACCTCCACTGTGGAAGAAGTTTTGAAGGGGATGAAGACTTTCATCATTGGCAGCTGTCTGGGTATAGGTCGCAGAAAAACCAAGACCCTTCTTTGTTTTATTGTCAATAGGAATAACAAGCCATCCCCATCCTGTCGTATCGGTACTCTCGACCGCTTTGATAGCATCTTTGTATGAAGAAATTGAAGTTCCTTCTTTGAATTGATCGTTCTTGCTGACCGATAGTGCTTGGAACTGAGTTCCAATAACCTCCTCGGGTTCCACACAAGCAGATGATGATAAGTTACTCACGAGCAAGGCTTGTTCCCCACAAACCGTGACAAGTTGATCGTTCTTGACGAACTTTAGCTTTTGGTGGAGAGTTGAAGTGACCGCTCCAGCCTGATGTATCCAAGGTCTTCCTAATAAACAACTGTATGTTGCCTGGATGTCCATGACCTGGAAAATGATTTGGAAAGTGTGAGGACCAATAGTTATGGGAAGATCAACTTCGTCGATAACTGTTTTTCTGGATCCGTCGAATGCTTTGACGACGACCTCGCTGGCTCTCATCGGAGGGCCCTTGAATGATAATTGCATCAAAGTGGACTTCGACATAACATTCAGGGCTGACCCTGTGTCTACCAGTACGTTGGCTAAAGCATCGCCCTGGCAGTTAACCGTAATGTTGAGCGCCATGTTATGACGGCGACCCTCTTCAGGTAATTCTTCATCACTAAATCCCAAATTATTGTAGGAAGTAATGTTAGAGACAATGCTATCGAATTGTCTGATTGTTACATCCTGTTCCACAAAGGCTTGCTCCAAGACTTTCTGTAGAGCCTCCCTGTGCGCTTCTGAACTGAGTAATAGTGATAATACTGAGATCTTTGAAGGAGTCTGTAACAGTTGATCAACAATGTTATATTCACTCCTTTGGATGAGCTTTAGCATCTCATATTTGTCTTTTGAAAAGTCGGGATTACCAGATTGACCGACTGGTGGATCAGGAATTTCCGCCTGAAGTTCCTTTTCTTTGTTGGATTCTCCAACCCCTCGGTTGAAGATTCGACCGCTCCGTGTTACACGACTGATGTCTGCAATATTCACGACGGAGGGTAATGGAATTTCCTTTCCATTCTCAATTATTGTTGCACCGTATTTGTAAGGGATCGCCTTAGCTGATTCATACGGTAATGGCCCCGGTAGATAGATTACTATGGGAACCTTCTGATTTTTCTGACCGTCATAAGTAACCTCGATCCGTTCCTGGTTGGGAACTCTAGATTCGTCAAGTAGAGGAATGATGGCAAAAACATCCCTGATCTGGTGATGACCAGAGATCGTGACAACATCCTCAACTTGATCGGCAAGGTAGTTCGGAGACCAAATGATGGGTCCAGAACCTGGATATGGATGAATTTCTCCATGATCGATCTGATCCTGAAGAGCTGCTCTTACAAGGTAACACCCTTGGTTACTTTCCGAACAGATGCTACAACTGTCATAGTTGTGTGGTGGCACCTGGCCACGCCCACTTTGAATACAATGTAACCTCACTAGGTTACCTTCCATTGATCGGACATCCTGACTTTGACGACGAGTAGGATTCCTGTTATTGATACTAATCTGCTGAGTATCTTCGTCCATATAGATTGGCATCCACCAGTGATTTAACAAGTGCTGAAGTGCCTCCTGGACAAGGGTACAACCTCGATCATTTTCGCAACCCGCTTTACAGCTTTGATAGTCATGTGATATTAAGAATCCAAGTCAGACCTGCTCAGCATGTAACTCTACCAGGTTGGTATTCATTACGCGGATATCGAAGATCTGAACCATATTGATTTGATAGGAGTTCCTATCATGGTAGTCTTGGATCCATCCAAGATCCATCTGACGCTGGAGGGCCTCTTGTATGAAAGAGCATCCCTGTTTGTTTACCGAGCAAATCAGACAGGAACTGTAATCGTGCCGCGGCAGATTATGATACTGGCTTTGCCTTGAGTGCATTGCCACCAAGTTGACATTCATCACACGGATGTCGTGGTTTTGAATGATGTTGGAATTCGTGTAAACCATGTTAACTCCATGAACTCGGTGCTCTTGGATCCATCCAAGATCCATTTGTTCCTGTAGAGCTGCTTGCACTACAGAACATCCCTGGTTGTCTTTAGAGCAGATATCACACTGGTGATAATTATGAGGTGGCACATGGCCATATCCACTCTGTCTACAATGTATCTTGACCAGATCGGTCCCCAATAAGAGTACATCGTGAATTTGATAGACATTGTTAGTCTCTTTCTCAATCAGATTGACTGCAGCTTTCTCGTGTTGAGGCAGCGGGTTCGTAAGAACATTAGGATTCGTATCTTTGAAAGATAAGAGCCCGCTCCTAACAAGCTTTTGCACGTCGGATTTGAAATTGAGACAAGTCTCAATGTTATGCCCTGAACCTCCTTGATGATAAGGGCATATTTGATCCGCTTTAAACCAGAAAGGCGGATTTTCTGGAACTGAAAGGGGAGACTTAGTCTGGATGTGCCCCTTAGCCAGCAGTAACGGAAATAGTTCTGCGTACAACATGGGTATAGGATCAAACCCTGGTGGTCGTGTTGTACGGTTGTTGTTATATGGAGGACGAGCCTGCTGAAGAGGCTGTTGTGTCCTTTGTTGGCCAGGTTGGCTCTACGCAACCTGAGGTTGATACATAGGAACGGGCACGGGGCCGATAGCAGGAGTAACAGCTGCTACTGGCTGATAACGACGCCTTTGCTTTCCGAGAGAGATATTCCCAATATCTTGCTCTTTTTTCTTAGGGAGAGCACTACCGTATTTTTTAGTACCGCTCGTTGATCCAGTGTCTTTTACCAAACGTCCTTCTCGGACGGCTTCCTCAAGACGTACACCCATACCGAACATTTCGGTGAAATCAATGGGTGCACTGGCAATGATTCGGTCATAGTAAAATGAGCTTAAGGTCTTTAAGAAGATCTTTGTCATCTCTTTTTCCTCAAGAGGTGGACAAATTTGAGCGGCAATTTCACGCCACCTTTGAGCATACTCCTTAAAGGTTTCCTTTTCCTTTTGCGACATTGATCTGAGTTGATCTCTGTCGGGTGCCATGTCCAAATTGTACTTGTATTGGTGGACGAAGGCAGTACCAAGATCTCTGAATGTACTGATCGTGGCACGGTTTAAACCCATGTACCATTTGAGTGCGGCACCAGTTAAACTATCCTGGAAGTAGTGAATCAGTAGGTCCTGATTCTCCGTTTGAGCTGACACCCGCCGAACGTACAACACCAGATGGCTTTGAGGGCAAGAGTTACCCTTGTATTTTTCAAAGTCGGGCACTTGGAACTTGTGCGGGACTTTTACATTTGGGACCAAGCAGAGGTCTGCGGCGTCCTTTCCAAATAGATCCTGACCGCGAATGGCTTGCAGCTCTTTCTGCAATTCTAAGAACTGTTCCTGGAATTCCTCCATTCTGTCAAACATAGTTTCCTTCTTACCAGAAGGTGTTGGTGGAATCTGTCCTTCCGGGACAGTGTGCACCACAGGGGGTGGTACCGTGACTACGGCAGTAAGTCTTGGCGTTTCCCGAAGTTTGTAACCTTCAGGAGTCTTCAGTATGCCCCTGGCATCTTCGCTTTCCCGAAGTTTGTAACCTTCAGGCCCAGCGGCTTCTGTTGCGATTCCCTGATCTTCAGTGATCGGCGGGACATATCCATCCGGGATATAGTTGACAGGCATGCCCCAAGGACGATCTTTCGGTATCTGATACCTAGGATCATACTTTTCTATGATGGGCGTTGAGGTGATCTCTGAGATCACAGTTCTTTGTAGCTGAGCTTCTGCCATGGCTTGCATGTCGTTACGAAGCTTTCTCATATCCTCTCTCAGAGTGTCGATCTCTTCTTTCAACTCTCTGTTTTCTTCCTCAAGATCATCCATCTTTTTCTGACGATTGGCCCGAGTATTATACGAATGAGACAGTTTGACTCTAGAATCGAGACACAAACGTGAGATTCGTAGGTAAGGAGAATACGCGATGTGAGAATGATGAATGCAATGATTATATTAATTGTTTTTTTTTTGTTTAATCAAAATAAACTTCGACAATTAGATTGTAAATATCAAACAGTGGGGAAACCCCTTTTTATTGAAATTCAAAGGATTACAGAAATGGAAATACAGTAGATTACAAAGTGCAGAAACAGAAACCTAAACTAATGGGTCCCGAGTCCTCTCTGAAGAGAAATCGGGTGCTGACTCTGGTACTTTCCTTTTCTTTGACCGGGGCTCTTGGGCCGTTGTCGGGTTGTCATTCCTTTGCCAGGTGAAAGGAGTGAGCAAATTCCTTTGGTCATCTTGATTCTCTACCGCATGCTGCTCCAAAATTTCAATCAGAGCATCTTTCTCTTTCAGTAATTGCTGTATTTGGATACACTCTACGTCGAGGGTGCGGTACTTGTTCTTCCAAGATCTTCTTTCCTTTTGAACTTTGTTGAGAATAACCTGAAGCCTTTCAGTTTCCGTCATGAAGTACATGACAATTTCCCTCGGCGGAAGAATTCCGTAACGAGGATAAGGCATCTTTAGCTTGAGAGCTCTAGTTTGTACCCAATGGAGATAAGGCTCCACCGAGACACAGTCCAGTTTTTCCAGAGACTCTCGTCCTTTCTTATGAACATGTTTCCAAGCTTGCACTATTTCCATCTTTAGTGCTCTGTCACTTTCTCCTTCTTTGAAGAAAAGACCTTCCAGATGAACACCCGGTGGGATGTGTCTCATCGGGTATCCAAATTGACGAAGAACTAATATCGGATGATAGTTGATTCCTCCTTTAGTTCCTATGAGGGGTACGCTGGGGAAGTTTCCACAACGGTCAATGATTCTGATTCCCTCATAAATCCTATTACACCAATCTATATCAGAGTTGGTGAGGGACATGATCTTCTGCGACCAACGTAAGACACTCTTGCAATCCCAAAAAGCAGCAGACTTGGGCAAGTGAGAGATAAACCATTTGTAGAGCAAAGGTACACAATCTGTGATCTCCCCTCCGCTGTACAAATTTCCCAAGTGTACAGAATGATACGCATCTGCGAGCAAAGTCGGCACAGGGTTTCCAATGAGAAAAACCTTAATAACGTTGATATCGATGAAGTTATTGATGTTAGGAAACAAAAATAACCCGTAGGTGAGCAAGACAAAGATGCTTTCAAAAGCAGTCCCGTTCCCTATACTAGCAAAGTACAGAGCTTTCTTGGTCAGGAACTGGGCTGGCAAACCCTGGGTGCCACCCTTAGTGGTTATGTGAGTCCGGACCTCAGACTCGTCCAAATGAATTGCTATTGCAATAGTCTGATTCTTTGGAATTTCTTCCAGTCCAGAAAATGGAGCTCGATCAGTGATATGTAAATCAGTCAGATGAGAATACTCCTCCAGCGTTGGTGCAAGCTGGTAATCCGGGAATGTGAAACAGTGATAAACCGGATCGTAGAACTGAATGAGCGCGTCCATGATCCGCTTAATCACATGGACTCTTAACAGTGGTAGGAAACCACCGTGCTTGGCTCTGAAAGCCTCTGGGTTAACGATCATCCTCGCTAACTTTCTCAAATCCCCTAGTTTTGGAACCTTGAAGGTATACTGGTGAGTTATCCTTCTACCGAAATCCATTAGCGTAATCTTTTTCTCTGATATTTGCAATCACAGTCTTAGTTTAATTTGAAAAACAAAGAGACTAGAAGAGAAAGTTTTTTGAATGTTTTAATGTTTTATTAAATGAATGCATGAATGCAGCACACAAAAACAAAGAAAAAACATGGGGTCAAAGGGTCATTGTCATGAAGTCAAGGCTCTACCCATCCCCAAAGGTTTATACTAGGGTGATTTTTGTACCTGTACTCATTATCATCAGCTCCTCCCAGGAAAGCAAAACAACAAGCGGATCGCCAGCGAGTTGTGTGCAATCTTAGAGTAAGTGCTATTCACCGAGAATAGATCACCAGCCTCAAATGAGGGTAGTATCGCGTAACAGCTATTTCCGATAGCTTCCGCACTACGAAAAAGGTTGGCTTTTCTTAAGTGTATACTCAATCTCACCACATGCGGCATCACACGCATTCCCAGTAGCAGAAAAATAAACACGTATAGCAATTAGGAAAAGCAGTATATATATTTGTCCTAATCATACTAGACTTATAAAGCTATGAATCTTAAGTTCCTGACAGAAATGGGTTCCCCGGCGGAAGCCCCAATCTGTGGTTCCCGGCCTAATAGATGGACCAGCATAGGTCAATCTTTCTCTTCGGTAGAGTTCCCATTTTCCGTAGAAAACGGGGATGATGCCCTAAGGCAGAAAAGGAGACTCCCCAGCAGAGCCGCCATTTTACATGGAAAACAGACAGAAAGAAAAACAAGGGCCCCACGGTGGGCGCCACTTTTCTGTTGGCGGCCACCGCCAAGAAAATGACTTACCCAAGGTTTAAATTGTAAGAAAGAAAGAATCAGCCCCACGGTGGGCGCCACTTTTCTGTAGCGAGCGATTTTGGACGCGGTTCTTAAGCGCTGGTCGCTCTCTGCGGTTGAGCTTAAAACTACAGGTCGATTCATTTTTTATCCTATTGTGAGCTGAATAAGGAAGGGAAATAGATGTCTCCAATTAACCCTGTTTGCATACTGAGTTTAAACAGCGGTCTGTTAGGTTACGGATGCTATCAATATGGAGGGCATTTGTACTGGTTATTCGTATTTCGCCAATACGGTTCTTTCTTTCTTTTTTCTAGGCAAAGGGTTTCTGGCGGGGAATAAGGATTAGGATGTTAGGACTGATGCTTTTGAATTACTGCTTTTAATTGATGGAGATATGGGATTTGGGTTTTTTGTTGATTGCGCTCGCTAAGATCTTTTCTTTCGATCTTATGCCTACGTATTCCCGTTTACCGAAACAGGGAAATCAGAGCGTTCGTAGTTCCTCCTATTCTATGGGAGGAAATTGGTTTTTGGTGTCTTGTTCAAAGCCCAAGACATGAAGCGAAAGGTGATTTGTATCTTGTTCAAAGCCCAAGATGTGAAGCTAAAAGGTCTATTTGTGTCTTGTTCAAAGCCCAAGACGTGAAGCTGAAAGACCTCGACTTTAGAGAGAATTTGTCACCTCTAAAGAGGGGAGAAGGAGAATTACTTTAACTGGGATACGCGGATCCGATCAATGCCATAATTTCCGAAGAAAGGGTTTTAACCTGAAGGAGAAGACTTTAACTCAGTGTAGAGCAATGCCATCTTTCCTTAGGAATTTCTCATGCTAAAAGAGGGACAGTGGCATGGATGTAGATGATCCAGAGGCTTGCCGCTTACAGCGATTAGATGAAGGGAAAGGAGTTGTTGATGTTTGTGTACTGTGAACGAGGCACAGCTTTGATGCTAAAAGGTCGATTGGATCAACCAGTGGTTTTCTTATACAAAGCCTAAGAGGAGGCTAATTTCCGCTAGGAAAATCATTATACAAAGCCTAAGAGGAGGCTATTTTGTGTCTCGTACAAAGCCCGAGAGAGAGGCTAAAAGTTTTTGACCCAGTGGGGCATATCGTTATATAAATCCTAAGAGGAGGCTAGCAAAGAGTTCAACTCTTGCTTAAGGGATTTATATCTCGTACGAGGCCCGAGATGGAGGCAAAAAAAGGGGTGATTGACTCAACGAGGGAATCTTTTGTGTCTCATACAAAGCCTGAGAGAAAGGCTAAAAGGTTGTTTTGACTCCACTGGGGAGAATTTTGGTATCTCGTACGAAGCCCGAGATGGAGGCTATTGTAACTGTTTCAGTTGAGTGACAGATCCAATATACTGATTTAAAAGAGAAAATCAGTTCTTATATGAGTAACATTGTACTCAGGGATTTGATTTGAGGATCAGGGATATTTCCTTTTCTTTGAGGAAACGGGAAATCCAAAGGGTATTGAGACTATCCGAGTCTGCGGGTTTCCTTCCTATTTAACGAAGGGTGCTTGAGAATGTCTTTGAGACTCAAGGAAGTTAGACTGTCCGTGTCTAGAGTTTTATCTTTTGTACTATGCTTCGAGAAACAGTAGTAGACTCTATGAAAGGACTATTCTATGAGGATGACTAGGTTATGTTCCTATACCTCTAGGAGGTCGTCGGGACAATTTGTACGAAGCCCAAGAGGAGGCTGGAAACTTTTAAGAAGCCGACGGGTCCTTGTACGAAGCCCAAGAGGAGGCTATCATTCCCGGAGGAAGAGGTCATTATACGAAGCCTAAGAGGAGGCTGTGAATACTTCTAAGAAGCCGTAGGGTCCTTGAATAATGCCCAAGAGGAGGCGGGGTTGCTTTTAGGAAGCCTGTGGGTCCTTGTATGATGCCCAAGAGGAGGCCGATGCTTTTAAGAAGCCCGTGGGTCCCAAACCAAAGAAAAGTTCAGGAAAACCCTTTTAGAGTTAAAACCACTGGTAAACGTGCGAGGTTTACTATCCAGTGACTTTAACTTTTAGAGAGAGTCCGAACCGTTCGGCGGTTTGAAGAAATTCAAGAGAAGTTTCACCGAGAATAATTCATCTCTGGGGATAGAATTTCTTGACGATTCCTAAGGAGGACAGCCGAAGAGAAGACTGTATCCGGTGCTCCTATTGGGGATCTAGGCGTCTATTTCTACGAATAAATGAAATGGCGTCACTTAGTTCTAGACGTAGTTGCCGGGGAAACTTGAAATATCTATACTATTATTACACAGTAGATATGATTTTGTGAAAGGAGACTTACAGTGAGCTGCCCCACAATACAGTTTATAATATGAAAGCAGTAAACGAAAGCGATAACCACTTACTCGGTTGTAGAGCTTCCATGCTGTTTGGTTAGTTGTTCAACAAAGAAAGATTAAAAACAACAGTATATTCAAAATCAAAGGAGAAAGTGCTTTGAAAAAGAAAGATTTGGGGCTTACAACTCAAGGAGAGGCCCAGGGTTTTATCAGTGAGCGCACTGTTTGAATTTGTACAGAGGGACTTATACAAGTGACTGTGGCCCAAAAAGTTTTTCTGTACAAAGGGATGGGTCTTACACTCTCTCAAGAGGCCCAAAGTGTTTTAAAGAAAAAGAAATGGGTCTTACTACTCGAGGGTAGGCCCAGATGATTTTTGAAAAGGCGACGATCGCGCCGTTTGTTTTTTGACGGTATCGGGACTTATACAATAAGTGAGGCCCAAAGATGATTTGGTCAAAAAAAAGGATTGGGTCTTACACTCTAATAGAGGCCCAAAGTGTTTTGAAAATGATTTATGAGGGTTGAATTAATCCAAAACTCTAATTTGTTTTCAAAATGTATTTAATTGAATAAAAATTCAATTAAAATGATCAAAAATTGTTTAACACATGGGAAACAAATTGTGATCTTGGATTAATGCTTCAAAAATTAAGTATTGACCTACAAAATAATTAGAAAGCATTAAAAGTTGCAAAATCAATGTAGAAAAAATATTTAAAATGCCAAAAACAATCAAAATATTAATTCTTTGCAAAAATATCAATTATATGAAATAAATAATATTTTTGGGATTTTTTGGGAAAATAAAATATTTTAACACTTTTGTGAATTAATAAAAAAAGAATCAACTCAAAATCATTAAAACTCAGAGAGAAATTAATTTTTGAATCAATTAAACAAAATCACAAAATTCAAATATTCAAATATATGAAAATGGCGTCAAGAACAACACCAAGAACACGCACGTTTTTCAGTTTGCCCAGATTTGCATTTTCCATCCAATCTCACTGAATACGTAATTATAACATGCAATCCACATATCATTATGCTCGCCTCAACCTCACGATCATGTCTATGTACTTTAATTTCATTTAAATTAAACATACAACAAGAAATCACGAAGAAACCTCAAGAACCCTAATTTCTGCATGAAGGCTAGGATTTTTTATACACGATTCAAACAATGCAATTAATTGAGGGAAAACATTCCATGCATGAATTTGAACATATGGCCAAATTATTGTGCGAGGAAATATGCATAGATTGAGAGATGACCAAGTTTAGGCTTACCTCCAAGTCGTGACAGCAAGAGCAGATGTGATTTTGAGTTGGAGGTGTTACAGACAAGTTGTGATGATCTGGACAGCTTCCCTACACCATATGGAGTGTGTTTGAACACTTGGATTGAATTGAAATGGACTGGATCAGTTTATGGCATCTCAGCTGCAACTTCACTTCAAACTTGTGTGGATGGCAAGGGATTTTGTGAAATTGATGTTTCAGATGTTATGTGAGTGTTTGATCAGCTCATATGTGATGTATGTGAGGTGTGTGAGTGATTAGTTTGTGCAGAATTGCTCTCAAACTCAAAACCCGATAGCTACCTTGCTAAGAAAGGCATTTTTGCCAAGAGAAAGAGATTTTGAGAAAAGCATCTGTTAGATGGCTTTGGTGTACTTAAACTGACCACAATTGAGCTCTATTTATAGTAGAGCAAGTTTGTTTTGCAAGGAATAGTACATGGTAGCTGGTAAGTAGGTTTCCTCAATGTTGGCCAATGGAAATGAAAGTCTCCTCTAGCCATTGACTAGAGGGTAGGGCACAGAGCTTTGGTCCCCTTGGTCTTGGATAAGTCTTGACTGATTTCAGATGAGAATGGCTCAGTCCATGCCACCTTGATGGCTCCATTGAATGCCTCATTCCAAATTTGAAGTCTTGTCCCTATTTTGGCCATTCTAGGTTCAACATGTTATTCTTTGTTCCTTGGACCTTGGAGGCTTGGCTCAGTGATTGTCCCCTTTGGATTCAATCCTCTAAGGTGTCCAAGTGGATTGGAGCAATTGCAATTGGTTGATTTTGGCAAATCGAGCCAAAATACAAATTCTTCCTTGCTTTGACAGATTTCAGCAAGGCAACTTGCCAATGTTGTATCTCATGGTGTAGGTTGAATTTGGCAATGTTCTTGGCCATTTTGGAAAGCTCTTACATGATACAACAACTGTTTGAACAAGTTTGGTTTTGATCTCTTTTGATTCCAAGTGAAAAATCCCCCTACATTTGGCAAAAAGTGAAGCAGAATTCTGACTTAGTGAAAATTTCACTAAGTGTTGGAAAAAGTGACATTTTCACTTTTCAGCCACTTTGATCACTCCATAACTCAAAATCCTTAATGAATTGGAATGACTTGTAGTTGAAGTTTTTGTAGATGATAATGAGGGCTACAAATCCATCTTTGGATGAGAAAAAATGGCCTTGTGGTTTAGGAGTTATGGTCCTCCAAAGTTGGTACCTTTGCCACTTTATTTTTAACTTAGAAAAATTTCTAAGTTTTATGGTTACCCCTTTTACAAGTTATCTCACTTTTCTTTATTTTTCTTGATGAATGATGATTCAAATCATACATTAACATCATTTTAGGGTTAAAAATCCATTTTGGTGAAAAATCTCAAAAAGTCAAAGTTGACTTTTGTGCACAGTTGACTTTTTATCAGATGAATTCCAAACTGTGCAATTCTTCAGGAAATTATGTCCTTGACCTAAATCAAACTTGATGGACATGTTCCATGGGTGTCATAGGGTATATTCAATCATGTATTAGGGTTTGGGAGCATGTCTTGGTCAAAAGTCAAAGTTACAGTTGACTTTTCCCTTAAAACCCTAATTGTGGTGCAGATGAAAATGAAACTTGTTGCTCAAGCTTCTTGGATCAATCCATTGTTCCAAATGGATCAATATGGTGTATTAGAGACCCTCAAATCATGTCTTGAGGTCTTGGCTCATGGTTTGTCCCAAAAGTCAACTTAGGGGTGAATTAGGTCAAGAAACCCTAATTCCTGATTTTTTATGAATGCATCCCCTGAGGCAAAATTGACTTGATGCATGGGTTCATGAGGTTCCATGAAGCATATTAGGTCATGTTTTGGATCATTGCCTTGTGCCCAGATGAAAATTTCCATATGGAGGCCCTGGTCGACCAAAACCCTAATTTGGTGACACTGTCGATCTTGAGACTTGATCCACCTAGAAGGGAGCAGCCTTGTGCTTAATCCTTGAAGTGGGAGTCCTTTTTGATCCATTGTGGATGTTTGAGAGATTAGACAAGTTGAAGATCATGTCATTTCTTGATTGATCCTTTGTCTAAAGCTCAGAGAGGGCTTGAAACCCTAATTTTGATTATATTGGATGCTCACCCATCTTTGGGGAGACTGATGAAGCATGATGGTTCATCCATATTGTGATGATGATGTTCACAATGATGGGAAATCTAAGTGGTCAAAATTTGGGGTATTACACAACCTGGAACTTGTTGTGGTACCCCAACTGCAAATAAGCCAAAAAGCTTGAGCAAATGGATGGTGACTTTGTGATTATGGTGTTCTAGATGTGTTTTGAGGTTATGGATCACTTGTATATGACATATGTGAGGTGTTAGGATGGTTGGTTTTGATAGAATTGCTCTCTATTTAAAAATTTGAATGTGACTTGAAAAAGAAGCAAAATCTGGTTTTTTAGAGTGATTGGAAGGAAAGCTTGAGTTGTTATGCTTTAGTGTGCTTAAACTGATCAGAAAAAACCTCTATTTATAGTAGAGAAACTTTGTTTTAGGAGCAATAGTGATTGGAGGCTGATCATGGCATGTAGCTTGTAGCCATTGACTTGGATAATCCAAAAGTGCCAAGTCAACTCTCTTATCTTGACTCCATTCAATTTTGCAGGTTTGAATGCTCAGAGTTTGGACTTGAATCTTGACTGGCTTGGAGTGTTATGGTCTGGTTTATGACACTCCATTCAAAAACCAAGTTGGTCTGGTGTTATGGTCTGGCTTGAATCTTGACTCCATTCAATTTTTCCAAGTTTCATGTCATGATGGTTTTCACATGCCAAGTTGGAATTCTTGCCTTCTTGATCAAAAACCAAGTGAGTGATCAGATGTTTTATGCTTTTGGAAGATGACAAAGTTGGAAAAATGGCAAAACTCAAGTGACAAAATTGTGTGGCACAAGTTTGGTTTTCATGCCTTTCTGTAGGCAGGGTGAAAATGACATTTTTGAATGCTTATAACTCCTTGCTCAAGTTGAACCATGTGAGGCTCTTGTACTTTTTGGAAAGCCCCAATAACATACTTCAACTTTGATGTTAAACTTTGGTCTTGAATCATCTTGGATCATAATGAAAAATGGCCTCAAAGTTGGTGAAAATGCAAAACAGATTTTGTCCAAAATTTCACTGTGTTGGAAAAATGGCCATTTTCATATTTTTGTGATTTTGATTAATCCATAACTCAAAATCCATGAGGATTTGGAATCTGTTGTAGTTGACAATCTTGAAGTATGTAATGAGAGCTTTCATTTGAGCTTTAGATGGAAGAAAAAGGTTGCTTGGATCACAAGTTATGGTCTTGCAAAGTTGGGTATAAATCACTTTTTTTCATAACTTTGTAAAATTTCAAGTTTCTTATGGTTGCCCCTTTTGCAAGTAACCTCACTTTTCTTGATTTTTCTTAATGGATGATGATCCAAACCATAAGTTAACATTGTTTTTTAATTAGGGAAGCCATGTTTGTCAAGAAATTCAAAAAGTCAAACTTGGTTTTTGGCACAGTTGACTTTTTATCAAATGAATTTCAAACTTTGTGATCCTCTATGAAATCAAGTCCTTGACCTAATTCAAACCTAACAGATGGATTCAATAGGTGTTTTAGAGTGTCTTGAATCATGTCCCAAGGTTTAGGATCATGTCTTGGTCAAAAGTCAAATGTACAGTTGACTTTTCATCAGAAAACCCTAATTGGTCCAGATGAAATTGAATCTTTGTATTTGCTTATGAACCAAGTTTTTTGAATCAATCCAATATTGTAAATGGATCAATATGATGTATTGGAGGTCTTCAAAACACTTCTTGAGGGCTTGGCTCATGCATTGCTCCAAAAGTCAACTCAGGGGTGAATTAGGTCAAGAAACCCTAATTCCTTATTTTTGATGAATGCATCCTCTGAGGCTATTTTGAACTTATGATTGGGTCCATGAGGTCCCTTTAAGCTTCTTGGATCATGTTTTGAAGTATTGGCTCATGCCCAGAGGAAAATTTCTCTCTGGAGGCCTTGGTCGACGAAAATCCTAATTTGGTGACACTAATGATCTTGAGGCTTGATCCACTTGAAATGTTGCACTCTTGTGATTGATTCTTGATGTGGGAGACCTCTTGATCCTTCATGGATGTTTGAGAGGCTTGACAAGTTGAGCATCATGTCCATTCTTGATTGATCCTTTGTCTGAGTACTCTGAGAGGGCTCAAAACCCTAATTCTTGATTGGAGTGAATGCTCAACAATCTTTGAGAGGATTGATGAGGCATGAAGGTACATCCATATTGTGGTGATGATTTTCACAATGATGGGAAATCTTGTGGTCAAAATTTAGGGTATGACAGTATGATTAATAAGCCCATTAGTTACTAGAATTAGTTGTTATAACGTTTTTATATATAAAGAGAAAAATAGAGTTAATAAGGGAAAAAGAAGAAAATAAGCTAACATAGAGAAAAGGAAAAGGGGAAAAGAGTATAAGAAAACCTAAGGAGGAAACTCAAGAGTTCATCAAGAAACCAAGGTAAGGGTAGGTTTTTACATGGTTATGGGATTGTATGATAGTGTATGATGGGTAGTATCATATTTAGGATAAAAATCCCTAATTTCCATGGTTTTCAAATTGATGATTACATGATGTATGATGGTAGGATCCTTAAATATGTATTTTGGGCTGTTATAATTATCATATAATGGTAGTATTTCGAATTCTAGAACTGGAACTTTTTACATAATCGAAATCGGAGGCCCGGAAGGTCTCCGACAGTGAAAATGGGTTTTTCTGGGCTCTGACAGGGCCCGTGTCACCTGACACGGGTGGCCGTGTCAGCCCCCCTGTTTTAGAGTGCAAAAACGTGATTTTATGACTTTGGAGTGCCACAGACCGTGTCCCCTGACACGGGCGGCTGTGTCAGCTCGCTGGATTTTATACCTGAAATTGTCTCTATCATAACTTTTGATCCGTAAGTCCGTTTTGGTCCCCGTTCAAAGCATCGGAAAGCTAATGAATAGTGCGATAACATATTATAGATAAGAGAATTGGTTGACCAATATTTTTATATCTAATATGTTTGGAAAGCCAATTGTGTATATGTTCTATTAATGAATGTTGCACTGTTTGCTGCCAGTTGTGAAATTATTTGTGGATAATTTATTGAATACTTGTGCGTGTACTTATATAAGTATATTTTGGTGTGTGACAACATGAAATGCATGATAATTATTGCTTGGTTTAATGATAATACAGTCGTGATTGTATTGTAAAATGTGTTGTATACCATTTGAAAGTGAATTGTGTGTGGATGATTCATAAATATGTGCAAGTATGGGTAATTGTGTGGTAATTCAATTACGATGAATTATTGAAGATATGCATGGATGTTAAGATTGAGAGATGGTCTTAATTGAATATGGTTGTTGAACTTGCACATGCATCATTGTAGTCAAGAGGCAATGCTTGTTAGTTCCGTGGGAACTAGTGACTTGTCCCAAACCTAGAGATGGGTTTGAAGCTTAGAGGAAGAGCTTTTGTGTGTTATTGGTCTAGAGTACGGACCCAGTTTAATGTAAAAATAAAAAAAATAATAACAGTGATTGGTACCACATGCATGAGTATTGCATTTGAGTCTTGTATTAAGTCATATTGTGTCTATAATTCCAGTATAAGATTATGTGCATTATGTGAATTTGATGAATTGGTGAAATTGTGGATTTGTGAGTATGTACTTATGAATAGTATGGTTACTTGAGTGATGCTATGTTTATAAAGCATTTGAAGTGTGAGAATAATTATGCTATGCATGTATGCTATCTATTATATATTATTATATGATTTTGATAATTATGTGAATTTTCACCCTTCTATTGGAATGATGTTTTATACGACATCGATCAGGTACTGAAGATTAGAGTTGCTTCTAGCACGAGGGTAGAAATTGGAGTTGCTTACTTTATTTTCCTTATTTATTTTGGGTCGGGTCATGCTCTGGTCATGTAACATTGGGAACGTTTTGATTCATGTTTTGAGAGATACTTTATGTACTCTATTTTATTTTGCTATCGTTATTTGAATTATGTGAAGTTTTGGCTTTCATACCTAAGTGGTGATATGAATGATTTATTTATGAGACTATTTATTATGTTCGTTATGAATGAAAGTGATTCCGCTGCTACATGCTATGTGAAAGTCTATGAAAAGCGTGAATTTAATTTAAGTGTTATCGAGCAGGACAAGTGTATGTGTGATGTTTGAATTATATGTGACACACTTATTTGAGATGCATGTTATCTTACTCTGATTTATGACGTATTATTCTATGGGGTTTAGAAGGGTGTTACAAGATTCATTAGGAATTCTGAGGTCGCCAAATGGGGAGTCTTGCCTTAAACCCGTCACAACTGCTTGAAAGTGGATACTCACCTGGGAATTTCCATAACCACTTGGAGTAGATACTCGCTGGGGAGTCATCCCAAACATGTCACAACTACTTGGGATAGAAACTCATTGGGAATACATGTAAGCAGGTCGCAAGAACACGCTTGCTTAGGAGAAAACCTAGTTCTACACTGAAAAATGCACGATGGACAACAACAAATCTTATGCCCAAGACCAACTTCATTTCTCAAAGGCCCCATATCACATAGTTTATAAGAAGAAAGCATCTCAAGAGGATTTTACAGAAAATGGGCCATAACAATGCCTTAGTGTCTTCAAACTCTTGGAGAGATTCATCGAATCTCGACTTAACTGCCCCAGATTGGCTATATTCTTGCATAGCAGAGATTTTAAACTTGTCCCTCAGGGATAGTCAGACTGTAATAGCGACAGCTGGGAAGAAACTTGAACAAGGGAGTCAATGGCGACTGGGCTTTTCATATCAATAACAATTATATTCCATTAAACAACGCCAGTAATGAACGGGAAATAGTTTGCCCCTTCTTAGCCAAGTTTTTAAGCAACGTGCCCCTTTGTGGCTTAAACTTGCCCCTGTTAGTGGGTCTTTGAAGTTATCACCATGAAAGGAGTTGAGAAGCGACTTGCCAAGAGATAACCTCTAGATGGCTTTCCCCAATATCCTTAACTTTGAAAAGGTATGTCCCTAATTGACCCATTAACGGGATGATTTGCTTTTGATTGGCAGGCCTTTGTAAAAAACAGGCTCATTGTGCTCTGTGGCAGCTCACTCTAGTCCGAGTCTTGAGAAAATTCAACCTTTGATTAGTTAGCCCTTAAAGTGGTTGATTCGGATTGACAGATTCTTAAATTGATTTATCCCTGACTGGACTTCTTTTACCAAGTCACATTCCCTAACTGGCTGCATTTGTTGGAATTCCTTTGATGTTGGGTTGTCTTGCAAACGGTATTGTTCATTTTAAAAACTGGTAATTTTAATGCAACATTTATGCAAGCTTTTGAAATCAAAATTTATTGATATTGCATATAGTGGAATGAGTCAATAATAAAAAACAAAGTGTATCCAGCCATTTACAGACCGACAAATGAGGTAATTAACACAAACAATTAGCAAAGATCATTAGGAGTCAGGTTAACACAACCTTGTTGTAGTACGCTTCCAAAACAAACCCTACCCCAATTAGGTCTTTTAAGGGTTGTAACGTGGCTTGGTTCACGGTTTATGAAACAAAGGATAAAGGTTCTAAGTTTATTTGTACCCACCCAATCTTTGTGATGAACTCCCAATCCTACGTTCAGTTAACTCAGACTATGCACTCAGGTTCCCAAGGGTTAGGAATTGTACTGATGATAGTGATTATGATGGTTCGAAAGTCAAGGGACTCTTGAGATGGCAGTCACTGCTTCCTTACAACATTTAGTTGTTTTTGATTATTGAGGACTTTCAGGGTAAGGATTTAAAGATCTTCTCTTTTATTATCTCTAACTTTTGCCTGAACTATTTCTTTTGAAGCTTACAGTCAGCGGGATGCCCCAATTTTGCCTAAGTCTCCTTCACAAGTTCTGACTTAGCAGGATTTTTCTTTTGATTTTTTTTTCTATTTTTTTTTCTTTTTGAGAAGGAATGTGACTGTCAGGCTTAATGATTACGGCGAACCATCATCGGCTTTTTGGCTTGAAAGACTTTTTCGACACTTTCTTGCTGTGTGCGAAGGAAAACTTGTGAATGCAACCTTTATATGAAAGGTGTCTTGCATGAATGAACAACCAAGTTAATTGTGAACTACCCATCCCAAGGTTAAGATTGTGGGTTTTTGTATAGAAAGAAACTCCAACTTCTAGGCTCGAAAGGGTTGACAAGGGAATAAATTCCTTATTTCTCCAGTGTTTGGGGATTTGAAACAATGCCTTATATGATCGGCAAGGTTCTTAATTGAAAGCATACCACAACAATTTCAGGCATGTGGTTTTCATCATTCTCCCTCCAATATTTGTTAAAACAACAGTTTGATAAAGATAAGTGAATAAGAAAAAATATCTTTTGCTTTTTATAATAACAATGATAGAAAATGAGTGAATACGAATAGACTGATTCAAAAGATGCACAAACATTTCATTAATTTTGCTAATTCAAAAAAACAATGGCGCCTACAAGAAAATCTAAAATCAACATGCAAAGAAATTACAACAAAAATGCTAAAACAACCAAAAAGATGGCCAGCTTTTAGGGAATCGACTTCAACAAAATTGATGTGTGCTTCAATTTCCAAGTCCAGAAAGGAGAGCACTTCCATCATTGGTGACTTGTTCCTTGTGGTACAAAACCTTGAGAGGTCTCATCGGTCATTTGTTATTTGGCTCGGAGATCAAGACATTAGCATCTGGCCTTCCATATTGGGGTTTCAATTTCTCTAACAAACTTAGCAATCTGAGTTTAAAACTTTGCACTCTATGATGGGATGCCCTATTGTTCCAGTAAGGTATCCATATTTAACCTATGGGAGGTCTTCCTCCATGATCAGGCTCTGCTCATGGATTAACTCTTGCACAAAAGCTCCCAACGCCAAGCAAGTGTCTAGATCATGTCCTTCAGCCCCTTTATGAAATTCACATGTTAAGTTTGCATTGTACCATGGTCCCAACACAGGAATGAGAGGCCGAGGAGTCACCAATGAATTTTGAATTATCAGCGGGTAAAGCTTACTAAGTGGCACAGGAATTGGCTTATCGAGAGCTTTTTTCCTCCTATTATGATTCTTCTTCTTGTTCTTGCTTTGATTTTGACGACTTTGAGGAGGAACAACCATAGGATGTTGATGTGCTCTCTTGGCAGCCAAATGATGAGGATGTCATCTTGAGGAGGAAACAAACACTGGTTGATGAGAAGTCTCTACATGGGAATGCCCTTGGCGTAGGGGAACATTAGATGAAGGCGAAGTGATGAATTCCTTAGTTGTCACAGGGTGCCCTTCCCTCATCATCAAGGCTTGCAGAGCTTCCAAGACCCAACTCATCTGGCTCTTCAGAATCCTGATTTCCTCTTTCAAAGCTTCTTGACCCTTCATTAGTTCGGTCATCGTTGCCATACGTTCCAAACACGCGCTAGGAATAACCTTTTGGAATTATTGGAAGAGGATGGCAAGTATTATGTCTGAGAATTGCAAATGAGATGCAAATGTGATGACATGCACATGCAATACAAATGAAAGCTTAAAAGTTTCAAGGAACTCAAAAGTAAGTTGCAAACATTTTGGAAAAAACCGAAAAGTTTCATTTCAAAATCCATGATCTCTATTATTTTTTTTTTGCAAAGAAATGAACAACTGAGTTCCTTAAAACCAAAAGGTTATTCATGAATGCATGAATGTATTGATGGGTGTATGCACAAACACACATATACACATATATATAGAAACACAAACATGGGGTTTAGGTTTTGAGATCACGAGCATGGAGTCATGGTCTACCCATCCCAGAGGTATGTATTATGGGTTTATTTGTAACTGTACAACGGGTTCTGCAAAGTTCCCTGAGTCATCGATAAATCTTTTGGATATTATCGGCTTACACAACTACTCATGCGGGATAATAATATTCTCAAGATAAACTCGTCTGAGTGTAGCATCTCATGACAATTATCACAGGTCTACACCTGGATAATCACTGCACTACGTTCTAAAAAAGGCTAAGAGAGGTGAAGGGATACTAAGGTCCTCAGTATCACGGACTCCCAGGTCGGAAAAAGTAAGGCCAATACGACTACTTGTACGACATTAGTAATCATAAAGGGGCCTCCACTGAGCGTGGTTATATCATAAGTTAATCATGTTAGGACTACTCCCAACATTTAACTGTTGATTATACCACAATCTTATCTTATTTATGTACACTCAAGTCGGGGTTAGGACTTACCTCACCACACAAAAGGTCAACACCCAAACAGAAAAAAACCCAAGCAATGCAAATATATACAAATACACAAGTATACAAGCAAGAAAAAATAACACAAATACAAACAAGATAGGCTTAACCCTCTTTCTCATCCCCATTGAAGTCGCCATTTCTGTTGCGCTGAGAATCAGATATCAAGCTATTGAATTAACTTGAATCACAAATCTTTGAATGTTCACCATCGAACTTTAATTTATCCAAAGGAAAGGGAAAAGATCGAATAAATCCCTAATTATGCAATGTAACAACAATGCTAAGAGATCTAAGGTTCGGGGGTTGGTTATACTAAGGGAAGATATTAGCACCCTAAGTATCTATAGTACTCTATAGAAACCTCTTGTTGTATTTGTGCTATGTTATTGTTTGTTTGCTATTGATTGGGATGTTCTATGGGGAAGACCTAAAGTTTTATTGCTAAGTTTGCTCGCCAAGACATCGCATCCCGTGCCTACGTATCCTAAAAAGGATGGAATCAGAGCAATCGTAGTTCACCTCACTAAAGGTGAAGAACACTTGATTGTGATCAAGGTTCCAAGGGGTAGGTAAGTGTCCATAGCAATGACACTTACATAGAGTTCACAAAACTTTATCCTAAGTCTAAGTTGAAAGGGAATAAAGACTCTAGCAAGGTCTAAAAGGGAGGGTAAGTGTCCATAGCAATGACACTTACATATAGTTTACAAAACTCTAACCTAAGGCTAGGTAAAAAGGGGAAAGTGAGTGCTCATAGCAATAACACTCACATAGATTTTGGAAACTCTAATCCTAAGGCTAGGATGAAAAGGAAATATGACTCTAACAAGGTCAAGAGGGGAATTGAGGTAAGGCTAAGCTACCTATGACTTGAAGTCAACAAAAATACGTTTATTTTGGAATCTGGAAACAAAAGAGAAGAGAAGGAAGATAGCTAGTAAGCTAACATCACTTGGGGGATAACTTCGCAAAAATGTAGTAAACATGAGCAATATGGATGAAATGAGCAAAGATGATATTCAAACATGATATTAATTTAAAGGTAACATTCAAACATGATGTTAATCAAGGTATATGTACAAGTGAGATAGTTCTAACAAGACCAAAACATTCATGGATGAAAACAAGGATTCAAATGTACAATTAAGACAAGCAAGGATTAGGGTTTACAAACACCACTTAATCATGAATACAAGACAAAACACGGATAAGGTTCAAACAAGCATGGATAAGATTCAAAGTTCAACAAAGCATGGATAAGTCAAGACATTACTTAAGCATGAAGACAAATTTGTACATGGTTCAAGACTTAGGTGATAACCTAAAGTACATGTGAGGGTTCTAAATGATCATGTTCAAAGGTTAAAACAATCACAAAGATTAAGTCATGGTGATCATACAAGTCTTGTATCGTATAAAGATATGTCATTAAAGTTTAAAACCACTTATGAACATATAAACAAAGATTGATAATCACAAGAGTTTGTATACATACAAATGTACAATAAGGTATGAGAGAATCATGGTAAAAGTTAAGAGAACAAACTCAAAACTATACATGAAAGGAAAAGCATTTATACATGGTAAAGAATACATTCAAGTACCATAAACTCAAGTAAATTTCAGGGAAAACATAGTATTAACATGGTATAAGGTTCAAAAATAGTGCACCACACTCATACAAGTTAACATGACCAAAAGAAAACAAGAAAATAGTCAAAGAAGTCAACTAGGGATCAAAATAAACCCTAAAAAAGTATTAACTTTAACTACACATAAGTATGTGAAAAATAAATATTTTATGGAAATTTAAAATACAACATTTAAGTAGGCAATGTGAGGAGCATGTAGGAAAAAGAGTGTCTCAAAAACACTTAGGGAGCACCAAGTTATGAACCTTTGAAGTTGTGAAGAAAATAAGAAAAAACAAGTGTTAAAAAAATAAGGAAATTGCCTTAGGGGGGTTTGAACTCAGGACACTGAGCTTGCTACACAAAACTAAACTAACTGAGATATTACGCGCGTGTGATATTCTTGTGGAAGCAACATAATATATTTCAAAATAAGTCAGAAATGTGTACATGAAACAAAATGCATAAAAATGACAAAAGGGTGGTCCAAGCAAGGATCGAACCCAGGTCAAGGAAGGTGTAACGTGCGGTTTTTATCGGTGACATAACCACCTTATCGCAATAGTTAGTTTGGATGCTACTTTCTGATTTCTGTATTTATCCTATGAACCTGGTTAAGGAAGGGAAAGATATCTTAAACTAACCCTGCACGCAAATATTTTCTTTAACAAATACTAAGAGATCGGGGATCGGGGTCTGGTTATACAAAGGGAAGCTATTAACACCCTGTGTATCTATGGTAATCCAGAGGAACCTTCTTTTTGCATGTATTTCTGTTAACTTGAAATGCTTTCTTGTATTTATCTGTTGTGGATTGGGAAAGTTTCTCATTTGGGAGAATTGAGAAAATGTTTTAGTTGTTTTCGGGTTTTCTGTTGTTTTTGGGAAGGTACTGGACCTAATGTTTTTACTTATTTGTATGCTTGTTAAGATTTCTCAATCTTATGCCTCCCATTTCTATTGGAAGAAAATTTGGTGTCTTATTTAAAGCCCAAGATTGAAGCTATCAGAGTATTTGTGTCTTGTTCAAAGCCCAAGATTGAAGCTAAAGTTTGATTGAGATAGAATTTGTCATCTCTAAAGGGAGATATCTCACTTATTCATCACAAACATGTCAGGTAATTGGTTATAAAGGAAATTACTTTAACTGGGATATGTAGAATCCAACAATGCCATAATTTCCTTTATAAAAGATATATCATGAAGGAAGAAAGCTTTAACTCAGTGTAGAGCAATGCCACTTTTTCCTTATGAGTCTTTCATGCTAAGAGAGGGACATTTGCTTAGATGTGAGGAATCCAGAGGCTATCCATTTATAGCTATTAGATGAAAGGAAGAACTCCAGCTTGGATTTTGAATCAACAAGTGTGCCACTTACAACAATTATTTGGAAAAAAGGTTTTGATTGTTTGTTTTGATATGTGATGTATATAAGAGATATCCTCCTATAGAGAGGACTCATGGTCTCATCTGAGGGGATTTTGATTTTTGTATGCCTTGATCAAAGCCCAAGGTTGAAGCTAAAAGAAAATGACTCCTTTGGGGAGTGTTATGTCTGTCTTGTACAAAGCCTATGATTGAGGCTAACTGAGGAAATTCTTATATGAAGCCTAAGAGGAGGCTGACTCTTGCTGAGGATTATTGAAATCCAGGAGAAGGTCTAAACTGTGTTTGCGAATCCAAATGGAAACTAACTCTTGCTGGTGATTTGAGCAGAGTTGGTTTATCAAATGCCATGAGGCTCTGATTTCATTGGGGATTTGTTGATGGTAATCTGACCCTGGCTGAGGATTTTTATGGTGAAAGATAATTCTTGTTAGGGGTTAGAGAAGTTTAAAGGTGAGTTTGAAAATCTTAGAGGTTTTTAACTCTTCTGGAGACTGGTGTATTGGTGAAATGATCAGGGTTTTTCTTATGCTTTTAGGAAACTTGAGGGTTTTTGTGGGAGATCTAAGAGGAGATGAGACTTTCCAAGTCTTATTGAATGAAGCTCAGGAGGAGGCTGAGACTGTCCAAGTCTCTCAAGAAATGGTAGGCTCTGGTGTAGAGAGGGTTCTTTGTATGATGCCCAAGAGGAGGCTGTTGGTTTAAGGGATGGAGAACAGCCTTTAGACTGGTATAATGTTCTGGGAATTTGAATTTTCTGGGGATTGAACTAGTAGAGATAACTAAATTCTATCCTATGCTTTTAAGAAGCCTTTTGGGTCCTTGTATTTAGCCCAAGAGGAGGTTGGGGAACTTTTAAGAAGCCTGTTGGTCCTTGTACTAAGCCCAAGAGGAGGATGGGGATACTTCTAGGAAGCTTATGGGTCCAAGCCTAAGAAAAGTTCAAGAAAGGTTTCACCGGGAATAAGTCCTTTCTTTGTTGAACAGTTCTAAGGTTTGAAGAAATTCAAAAGAGGTTTCACCGGGAATTAATACTCTATGGGGAAATGAATTTCTTGTATACATATATTTCTATGTTTTGACAGTCTTGAGAAAATTTTCACCGGGAATAATGCCTTTCTCTGTTCCATATTGAATAAGCCCGAGAGGAGGCAGACTGTATTGAGGGAATTTCCTATGACGGAACTAGTTTTGACTAAGTTAGGAGTAACCTCTAATTTGTCCTAAGTGTAGACCTAACTGCCGGGGAAACTCTAAAATATGCACAAGAATATATACAAATAAATGAATTGACAGGTATATAAACAAAGATGCATTGAATTGAAAAGATGTTGGGTTTTACCCACTGAAAAGAGGCCCAAGTGTATTGTGATTTGTTGTGTTGATAACCACTGTATGATTAGGTTTTTAAGAAATTGAAGAAAGTTTTGAGAAAACTTAAAGTTTGAATTAAAGAAATTTTTTTAAAAGAAAGAATTTTTGGGGCTTATAACTCAAAGAGAGGCCCAAGTGGTATAAGAGCAGTTTCACCGGGAATAATGCTCCTCTTAGTACCAGTTAAAAACAGACAGATGATTTTGAAAACAGAGGTATGGGGTTTACAACTCAAGGAGAGGCCCATGAAAGTTGTTTATTGTTTAAAATAAAATTTATGTACAAACGATTGGGGCTTATACTCAAGGATAGGCCCATATGACTCATTTGAAAACATTGATCGCATTGCGATACCGAAGGACGTTTGTGGGACTTATAATATAGCAGAGGCCCAAAGTGTTTTTGTACAAAGAGGGGTTGGGTCTTACACTCTAATAGAAGCCCAAAAGTGTCTGTGAAGAAAGAATAATGGGGTTTATACTAAAGGAGAGGCCCAGATGATTTATTTGAAAAGGCGACGACCGCGTCGCGGTTTTTAAAACCACAAAGGGACTTATACATTGACTGAGGCCCAAAATTATTTATTTTACAAAAGGGATGGGTCTTACACTCTATAAAGAGGCCCATAAGGTTATTTTTATACAAGAGTTGGGGCTTATAGCTCAAGGAGATGCCCAGATGAAAAACAACAATCGCACCGTTTATTTTGAAATTCGCGTCGGGACTTATACAATGACTGAGGACCAAAAAAATTTATACACAAAGGAATGGATCTTACACTCTACAAAGAGGCCCAAAAATGTTTTGAAAAATTAAAATCAAAAGGGAAACCCCTAATTTTAATTAAAAAACAATTTTTCAAAGAAAATTAAATAAAAATGATATAAAATATCAAATATATTTAAAAACAAGTTGAGAACTTTGAAAAATGTTTTGAAAAATCATGTTATGTTTATATGAGAGTGTGAAATTCATTTGAATTTGAAAAATCAAGAGGAAAATTTCATAAAAAATGTTAAAAAACAATTAAAATGAAATCCTTTACAAAAATTCAAACTATATTAAATAAATAATATAAATTTGATTTTTTTGTAGAATAAAATATTTTAACATTTTTGTGAATTTAAAAAAAAAAAGAATCAATCCAAAATAATTAAAATTGAGGAAGAAATTAATTTTTGAAATCAATTAAGAAAATAACTTAAAAATTCAAAAATTCAAATAATTTGAAAAAAGGCGCCAACGGTCACCTTCTTCCTCGTGCCCGCGCCATGGACGATTTGCAAAACCTCACTTTTTTCTCTGATTACTCAATGATTTTGCACGATTCAAATATCAATCTCACTCGTTTTTTAACAAGGATTCCAATGGTAACAATTAATTGCATTTATATTAAGTGTGGAGTGAGAAATCAAGTGATGAACACATGAACCCTAATTTCTTCAATAACACTATGAAATCCTATACATGATAGCTACAAAGCAATTGATTGAGGGGAAACACTCTACTAAGCAGGAGAGATAACACAGAGATCTGAGACGGAGTTTGTAACAATTGATCCACAACGCTGTACTAGCTCTTCTGGATGAGCTTTAGCATTTCATCGTTGTTCTTTATAGGTTCCGCGTTGCTGGATTGACTGACTTGTTGATTAGGAACTTTGACTTGAGGTTCTTTTTCTTTGGCAGGTTCTCCAACTCCTCTGTTGAAGATTCGACTGCTCCGGACAACTCGACTGATGCCGACAATGTTCACAACGGAGGGTAATGGAGTTTCTTTTCCATTTTCTATGGTCGTTACACCGTACTTGTATGGGATAACCTTTTCTAACTTGTATGGTATTGGACCTGGAAAGTAGATGACCACATGGGCTTTTTGGGCTTTTTAACTGTCGTAGGCAACCTCGATCAGCTCTAAGTTTGGAAATTTTCTATTGTGAAGAGAGACTTTTGACTCATTGAGCATAGGAATTATGGCGCAAACATCCTTGGTTATTCCGTGATTGTATGACAGTGCTTTTGTCTAGTAGTCCTTGGTCCTTGTTTAGAACAGGGAAGTAATCTTGTATCATGTTAATTGATTGGGAATTCAAGCGTGGTAGAATTTCCTTTCGGTCCAACTGATGTTGGAGAGCTACTCGTACGAGATATCATCTTTGGTTATTTTCCGAGCATATTCCACAACGTTCATAATTGTGAGGTGGTACCCGACCATATCCGCTTTGTATGCAGTGCATCCTTACCAGATATGTTTCCAGTAGGCGGATATCACAACTTTGGTGTCTATCAGGATTCCCATCAATCATGCTAACTTGTTGTGTATCTTCATCCTGGTAGATCGGAAGCCACCAGTGGTCCAACAGATGTTGAATAGTTCTTTGTACAAGCACACAACCTTGGTCATTTTTGGAGCATTCTTTGCAGTCTTGATAATCGTGCGAGGCCAGAAAACCAAGTCTGGCCTGCTTGGCATGCAATTCCACTAGACTGGTATTCATTAAGCGGATGTCAAAGATTTGAACCATGTTAATCTGATGATTATTCCTTTCATGGTAGTCTTGGTTCCATCCAAGATCCATTTGAAGTTGGAGGGCCTCTTGTAAAAAAGAGCATCCCTGATTGTCTTTGGAACAGATTGGGCAAGCGCTGTAATCGTGCCTCGACAAATTTTAATACTGACTTTTTCTTGAATGCATCACCACTAGATTGACGTTCATTGTATGGATTTCACGGTTCTGAACAATGTTGGGATGTGCATTGGCCATGTTTACTTCACGAATCCTGGATCCTAAATCCAGCCCAGATCCAGTTGTCCTTGCAGAGCTCTTTGAACTATGGCACATCCATTATTGTCTTTGGAATAGATGTCACATTGATGATAGTTGTGAGATTGCACATGGCCCTACCTGCTCTGTCTACAATGCATTTTAACCAGGTTGGTTCCCCGTAAGCGTACATTGTGAATTTGATAACTGTTGCCAGGTTCTCTATTTATCAAATTCACTGTAGTCTTCTAATGTTGCGGTAATGGGTTCGTCTGAATATTCAGATTAATATCTTTAAAAGATATAACCCTGTTTCTGGCGAGCTTTTGTACAACAGATTTGAAGCTAAGGCAATTCTCAATGTTATGTCCTGATCCTCCTTGATGGTAAGGGCAAGTCTGATCTGCTTTGAACCAAAAAGGTGGATTTTCCGTTACTATAAGAGGATTTCTGGTTTGAATGTGCCCCTTGGCTAGTAGAAGTGGAAATAACTCTGCATACAACATCGGTATAGGGTCAAACCCTGATGATCGTGTAGTACGATTGTTATTATTGTACTACGGGCAAGCCTGCTGAATAGGATGTTGCTGCCTTTGCTGATATTGTTGTTGATTTGGTTGGCTTTGAGCAACCTGAGGTTGATATGTCAGAGCTGGCGCTAGGTTGATAGTGGGAGTTACTACTTCTACCGGTTGATACCTTCGCCTTTGCTTTCCTAGAGAGATATTACTGATATCTTGGTCTTTCTTCTTTTGGAAAGTACTACCGTATCTTTTAGTACTGCTAGATGGCTCTGCATCTTTGACCAATTGTCCTTCTCGGACTGCTTCTTCAAGGCGTACTCCCATGTTCACCATTTCAGTGAAATCACTAGGTGAACTTGCAACCATTCGATCGTAATAAAATGAGCTTAATGTTTTCAGGAAGATCTTTGTCATTTCCTTTTCCTCGAGAGGAGGACAGATCTAGGCGGCGATTACACACCATCTCTAATCATATTCCTTGAAGGTTTCTTTATCCTTTTATGACATTGCTCTGAGCTGGTCCCTATCTGGTGCCATGTCCAAGTTGTATTTATACTGCTGAACGAAGGTTGCCCCGAGATCTCTAAAAATACTAATCTTGGTGCGGTTTAAACCCATGTACCATTTGAGTGTGGCACCGGTTAAACTGTCTTGGAAGTAATGGATTAGTAGCTGTTGATTTTCTGTCTGAGTATACATTTTCCTAGGGTACATCACCGAATGACTTTGAGGGCAAGAGTTGCCTCTGTATTTTTCAAAGTCGGGCACCTTGAACTTGTGCGGTATCTTTACATTAGGGACCAAGCAAAGGTAAGCAGCGTCTTTACCAAACAAGTCCTGACCGCTAATGGCATGTAGTTCCTTCTGCATTTCCAAGAATTGTTCCTGGAATTCATTCATCGTTTTGTATACTTCTTCATTTTTTCCAGAAGCATCCTGCGGATTCTGTTCCTCTGGGATAGTGTGTACCACTGGTTGTGGTATAGTCATTACGGCGGTAACTCTTAGCGCTTCAGTGACACGAAGTTTGTAACCTTAAGGAGTTTCTGTTGTAACCCTTGCATCTTCATTTACCTGAAGTTTGTAATCTTCAGGTCTGGCGGTTCCTGCTACGACTTCTGGGTCTTCAGTGACCGGTGGGATGTTTCCTTTAGGTATAAAGTTGAGAGGCATGCCCCAGGGGAAACCTTTAGGCATATTGTACTGAGGATGACTACCAGGTGTCTCAAATGCTGGTGTGGATGTAATCTCCGAGATCACAGTCCTTTAATGTTGCTCCTGGGCTACTGCCAGGGATTGCATAGTGTTGTGGAGTTTCTCCAAACTCTCCTTTAGAGCGTCAATTTCTTCTCTCAGCTCTTTGTTCTCTTCCTCGAGATCATCCATTTTCTTTTGTCAATTGGCCCGAGTATTGTATGAATGAGACAGTTTGACTCTAGAGTGCGACACATATGTGAGACTCAATGACAAAAATGTGTTATGTGGGAGTGATGAATGATATGCAAAGAATGAAAATGATATATTTTTTAGTTTTTTTTTTCAAAAGAACTTTTAACAATTATATTGCAAATATCACACAGCAGGGAGGGGGGGCCCTTTTATTGAACTCAAAATATTGCAGTATTTTACAGGGAAAAGTACAGTATTTTACAAAGTGCGAGAAGAAAAACTAGGCCTATGGATTCTGAGTTCTCTCTGAGGAGAGCTCAAATGCTGGTTCCTGAATTTTTCTTTTCTTTGATTGGGTTCCTTCAGCCGTTGTCGGGTCGAAGATCCTTTTCCAAGTGAAAGGAGTTGTCATACCCCAAATTTTGACCACCAAGATTTCCCATCATTATGCAAATCATCATCACAATATGGATGAACCATCATGTCTCATCAAATCTCCTCAGGGGTTGTTAAGCATTCACTTCAATCAAAGATTAGGGTTTTGAGCCCTCTCAGAGCAATTAGACAAAGGATCAATCAAGGAATGACATGATCTTCAACTTCTCTAACCTCTCAAACACCCACAATGGATCAAGAGGACTGCCACATTAAGAATCAGGCACAAGATTGCAACATTTCAAGTGGATCAAGCCTCAGGATCGCCAATGTCACCAAATTAGGGTTTTGGTCAACCAAAGCCTCCAGATGAAAATTTCCATCTGGGCATGAGCCAATGCCTCAATATTTGGTCCATTAAGCTCAATGGAATCTCAAGAGCCCATCCATAATGGCAAAATCACCTTGAAGGACCATCTATCAAAAAAATCAGGAATTAGGGTTTTGACCTAATTCAACCCTTGAGTTAACTTGTGAAGTGAGGCATGGCTTGAAGCTTCAAATTGAACTTCAAGGACCTCAAATACATCATATTGACATGTTTACAAGATTCTTAAAGAGCTCAAATCATAAGCCACAAGAACTCAAAACCATCTGATCACAAATTAGGGTTTCTAATGGAAAAAGTCAACCCTACCCTTGACTGTTGGCCTGCCCTTGATCTCAAACCTTGGGGAGGGGTCCAAGACATTCCTAAATACCCTTGGAGGCCATCCATGATTTTTAATTGAGCCCAAAGATTGACTTCACAAAAGGATCGCAAAGTCAAAATTTCATCTAATGAAAAAGTCAACTGTACAAAAGTCAAAGTTTGACTTTTTGAATTTTTTATCAACCAAGGTTCCTTAACCCTAAAACAATGTTAATATGTGATTTAAATCATCATTCATCAAGAAAAATCAAAGAAAGTGAGTTAACTTGTAAAAGGGGTAACCATAAAAAACTTATAATTTTTCTAAGGTATGGAACAAAGTGGCTAGGGTACCAACTTTGCAAGGCCATATCTCCCAAACCATAAAGCCTTTTTCTCCTATTCAAAGCTCAGATTGAAGTTCATGTTACATACTTCAAATATGTCAACTAGACCTCATTCTAATTCATCATGGATTTTGAGTTATTGTTTGAGAAAAATCACAAAAAACATGAAAATGACATTTTTCCAACACTTAGTGAAATTTTCACTAAGTCCGAATCTTCCTTATTTTTTCCAAAATGTAGATGCATTTTTCATTGTAATTCAGGTTGGTTCAAAACCAAAGTTGGACATCATGTTGAAATAGGATATATCAGCTTTCCAAAATGACCAAGAACTCCATCAAACTCCACCTGAGCTAGAGGTTATGACAGCTGCAACATGCCTTGCTGCAAACTGTTTTTGCAAGGCAGATTTGTGCCTTGGTGCTCGAATTGATCAATTTGGGAAAATTCAAACATGGTTATCCATCTGCACACCTCAAGGGGGAACAACCAAGGGACAAACACTGATTCATCAGCCTTAAAGTCCATGGATCTATGTTTAGGCATGCCATCCCTAAAATTCAAGATGCTTCACATATTCAATTTTGTCTCAAAGCATTTAAATGATGCATAGAGGTGGCATCCATCAAGACAATGTTATCCAAGTTCAGTCAAGACTTATCCCTGAACCAAAGAACCTTAGGCCTGTGCTCTAACCTCAAGTCAATGGCTAGAGGAGACTTAAGATTCCCTTTGATCACAATTGGCCAAAGGCCTGCTGCAGTTGCCACACACTGTTGCTTGCAAAACAAACTTGACACACTATAAATAGGCCTCAATTGTGATCAGTTTGAGTACACCAAAACACCCAAACTGATGCTTTCCTCAAAATCTACATTTCACTCCAATTTTGCCTTCTAACGTAAGTCACTATCGGGTTTTGAGTTTGAGAGCAATTCCAACCAAACTAATCACACACACACACCTCATAAACATCATATGTGAGTGATCCATAACACAAAATCACATCTGGAACATCAGATTCTCAAAATCACCAGCCAATTGCTCAAGTTCTCGACAAATTTGCAGTTGAGGTGCCACAACCAGTTCCAGATCATTTCCATCCATTCCAAGCATTAAAACACACTCCTTGGCACCTAAGGAAGCTATCCAGATCATTGGAACCTAGCTGCAACACCTCCATCACCAAACTCGATCACCAGCTGCAAGAGGTAATCATGAACTCTTCAAACTCCATGATGCATGCATATTTTACTGCACAATAATTTTACCACATGTTCATAATCATGTATGGAGTGATAACTCTCAATCAATTGCCATGAATCAATCGTGTATGGAATTTCATTGTGTTCATGCTGAAATTAGGGTTCTTGAGGTTTTCTTCTAATTTCTCACTCAATACTCAAAATAAATGCAATTAAACTATATGGTTGTGATCCTTGTTCAAAAGCGAACAAGATTGATACTTGAATCGTGCAAAACCATTGAGAAATCATGGAGAAAAGTGAGAAAACACAAATCTGAAAAAACAGAGGACGCAGGCAAGAACCAAGTGTTCTTGGCGCCATAATTCAACTTTTTGAATTTTAGTTATTTTTGTTAATTGATTCAAAGATTAATTTCTCTCTGAATATTTATGTTTTTGAATTGATTCTTTTTTTTCTTTTCAAAATTCACTAAAATGTTTAGATATTTTATTTTACAAAAAATCCAATTTATATTATTTATTTAATATAGTTAGAATTTTTGTAATTAATTTCATTTTATTTGTTTTTAAACATCTTTTAATGAAATTCCCACTTTGATCTTTCAAAATCAATTGAATTTTAAGTTTTCATATGATTAAACATGATTTTTCAAAATATTTTCCAAAGTGTACAACTTGTTTTTTAATATAATTGATATTTTATCATTTATTATTTAAATTACCTTTGAAAAATGACATTTTATTTAAAATTAGGGTTTCCTCTCGATTTTAAATTTTCAAACAATCTTTGGACCTCTATTAGAGTGTAAGACCCAATCCTTTTCTTAACCAAAACCTTTTTGGGCCTCATTCATTGTATAAGCCCCAGTACAATTGTCAAAAACAACGGTGTGATCACTGTTTCGCCATGGGCCTCTCCTTGAGTTGTAAGCCCCATCACTTGTACAAAAATAAATCTTTGGGCTTCTGATAGAGTGTAAGACCCAATCCTTTGTAAATACAAATAATTTTGGGCCTCAGATGTTGAATAAGTCCCACTGTATTTTCAAAATCACGGCGCGGTCGTCGCCTTTTAAAACAAAATCATCTGGGCTTCCCCTCGTGTTGTAAGTCCCATCTTTCTCTTTCAAAACATCTTTTGGGCCTCTGATAGAGTGTAAGACCCAATCCCATTTTAACCAAAATAATTTTGGGCCTCAGCCGTTGTATAAGTCCCGATACGATCTCCAAAACAATGGTGCAATCACTGTTAAACCTTGGGCCTCTCCTTAAGTATAAGACCCAACAGTCTTTTCAAAAAAAACTTCCCTTTGATTTAGGTTCAAATATACAGTTGTCATCAAAACTTTTTTTAATTTCTTTGAATAACTAACAATACAGCATGGAAGCTCGATCACCTGTAAGTTTTAACAGCTTTCATTTACTCGCTTTCATATATATATATATAACTATATTGTGGGAAGCTGATCCCCTGTAAGTCCATCTTTCATACCCTTTTAAATACTTGTCATATATCAACTGTATATTTACTAGTATAGTTATTTAGAGTTTTCCCCGACAACTAGGTTTAGAACTAGGTAAAGCCAGTTGGTCACTCTTAAATAAAGTCAAAACTAGATCCCCATAGGACTTCCAGATACAGTCTTGCCTTCTCTTGGGCTTAAACAATATGGAACAAAGAGAAAGGAAGTATTCTCGGTGAACCTTTTCTCAGACTGTCACTATTAAAATTGTCAAAGGAATTCTACTCCCCAGAAATGATTCATTCTCGGTGAATTACATCTCTTGAATTTTTCTTTGGTTTGGACGCACAGGCTTCTTAAAAGCATCCCCACCTCCTCTTGGGCTTTGTACAAGGACCCTCCGGCTTCTTAGAAGTTCTCAAGCATTCTCTTGGGCTTAATACAAGGACCCTGAAGACCTCTTAAAGGTATAAGACAGAACTTAGTCATCCTTTGCTAGAGCAGTCTTTCCAATGTCAAATCTCAGACCAATTTAGGGTTGATTCTCATTCCTTAAAACACTTGCCTCCTCTTGGGCATCATACAAAAGATAAAACTCTTCCACACCAGTAGACTTGGATAGTCTAAACCCCCTTGAGTCTCAAAGACATTCTCAAGTTCCCTACAAACATAAGAAGAAACCCCGGTCATTTTTTATTAATCTCTAGTATAGATAAAACCCATGGGTTCTAAAACCCATTCTCTCTCCTAAAAGTTCCCCAGCCAGGGTCAGTTTATCATCAGTATAACACTATCCCAAATTAGAACCTCAAGGCATCTGATACCTCGACTCTTCTGTAACCCTTAGCAAGAGTTGATTCCCTATTTGGACCTGCCTTGGGATCTCAATAATCCCCGGCAGAAGCTAGCCTCCTCTTAGGCTTTGTATAATGATCCTTCCTTTCCTCAGTACATTTAGCCTCCTCTTGGGCTTTGTACAAAGATTTTCTTCCCAACGAAGCTAACCTTTTCAGACTCTCTTGTTGGGTCAATCACTTTTCATACTCTCTTGTTGAGTCAACCCCTTCTCAGACTTTCTTGTTGAGTCAATCACCTTTTATCACTCTCTTGTTGAGTCAACCCTTTTAGCCTCAATCTTGGGCTTTGTACAAGACAGATAAAAGCACTCTTTTGTTGAGTCAATTTTTTCTAGCCTCCTTTTAGGCTTGGTATAAAGATTTCCCCTAGCAAAAGTTAGCCTCCTCTTAGGCTTTTTATAATGATTTCTCCAGCTTGTTCAGCCACAATCCTGGGCTTTGTACAGGACAGATAAAAGCACTCTCTTATTGAGTCAAACCCTTTTAGCCTCAATCTTGGGCTTTGTACAAGACATAAATCGTCATAACCTTCTCTTAAGCTTGGGACAAATGTCTTCCTCAGCGGAGTCAATTCCTCCCAGCCTTCTTTTAGGCTTTGAGAAATAATCTCCTAAGCAGAGTCAAACTTATTTCAGCCTCAATCTTGGGCTTTGTACAAGATAGATAATACTCTCCCGTAGAGTCAAAAATCGGTTCAGCCTCTATCTTGGGCTTTGTACGAGATACCTAAAATATCCTCAGCCAAGTCAAAAAGTCTCTGTTTAGCCTCAAATCTTGGGCTTTGTACAAGACAGAGAAAAGAGTTCTTTCCCACAGAGTCAGTCTTCTTTTCAGCCTCTATCTTGGGCTTTGTACAAGACACATACAAACCCTCCCCGACGGAGTCAAAATCCTTTTTAGCCTCCTCTTAGGCTTTGTATAATGATATCCCCAAAGAGTCAGTCTCTTTTAGCCTCAATCTCGGGCTTTGTATAAGACAGATAAAAACTCTCTTGTTGAGTCAGTCATTCCCAGCCTCTTCTTAGGCTTTGTATAAGGACTTCCCTAGTGGAGTCAATCAACCTCTTAGCTTCAACCTTGGGTTTTGATCAAGGCACACAAAAATCAACATACCCTCCAAGGAAATCAAAATCTCTCTGTAGGAAGTCATTTCTCTGTTTATCACTTATCAAAACAGATAAATCAAAACAAACCCTAATCCCAGATAACTGCTGTAAGAGGCATACTTGTTTATTCAAATATCCAAGCTGTCGTCCATCTTTTATCCTGGTCAATCCTCTCTTTCACCTAATTGCTGTAAGCGGCAAGCCTCTAGATTATTTACATTTATGCCACTGCCCTTCTCTTAGCATGAGAAATTCCTAAGGAAAAATGACATTGCTCTACACTGAGTTAAAGTTTTCTCCTTCAGGATAACACCTATATAAAGGAAATTATGGCATTGCTGGATTCATATATCCCAGTTAAAGTAATCCTCCTTTATAAACAGTCACCCAACAGTTGTGATAAACAGACAAAATGTCTCCCTTTAGAGATGACAAATTCTCTCTTAGTCAAACCTTTTTGCTTCAATCTTGGGCTTTGAACAAGACACAAATAAACCTTTTAGCTTCAATCTTGGGCTTTGAACAAGATACCAAAATATATTTTTCCTCCCTTAGAATAGGAGGAACTACGATTGCTCTGATTTCCCTGTTTCGTTTAAATGGGAATACGTAGGCATAAGATTGTGAAATCTTAGCGAGCATACTAATAAAAAACTCTAGGTCCAGTACCTTCATACATCAATCAAAGACTTTAGGTTTCATACCTTAGTCATCGTTCATCCCTATTTTCCACAAAAAACAAAAACTCTCTCTCTCATATTTCCCTAGAAACTTTCCCAACCCATTACCAGATAAACACCATCAAGTACAAAGTGAAACCTAAAGCTAACAACCTGTGGATAACCACATATAGGATGGGTAACTGACAACTCCCATTGTATAACCTGACCCCGGACCCCCCCAATCTCTTTAAGCGTATGTTCAGTTAAACATTCGCGTGCAAGGTTAGTTTTAGATAGCTTCCCTTTCCCTTCCAGCTTCATGGGATAAATAAGAAATCAGAAAGTAGCACCCCCTCCTCTTCATTGAGGAGAAAACCCAAATTCCGCGATAAGGTGGTCACGTCACCGACAAAAATCGCGCGCTACAGGAGTGAGCAAATTTCTTCGTTCCTCGTGACTTTCTATAGCATGCTGCTCTAATATCTCAATCAGAGCATCCTTTTCCTTTAGCAATTCCTGAATCTTGGTACATTCCAAATTAAGGATCTGGTACTTGTTCTTCCAAGAGTTTTTCTCATGTTGAACTTTGTTGAGAGCAACCTGGAGTTTTTCCGCACCAGACATGAAATAAAGGACAGATTCCTTTAAGGGAAAAACTTCTTGACGAGGGTAAGGCATCTTCAGTTTGATAGCCCTAGTTTGTACCCGGTGGAGATAAGGCTCTGCAGAGATGCAGTATGGCCTCCCTAGGGACTATCTCCCCTTTCTCTGAACATGTTGCCAGGAATGCACTATTTCTTTCTTTAGTGCCCTGTCATTTTCTCCTTCCTTGAAGAAAAAACCTTCCAGATGAGCATTATGTGGGATATTCTTCATCGGGTATCCAAGTTGACGGCGAGCTAAAATTTGATGGTAGTTGATTCCTCCCTTAGTGCCAATGAGGGATACGTTGGGGAAACTTCCACATTTGTCGATGATTTTTATTCCATCATAGATTTGATTGTACCAATCTATGTCAAAGTTGGTAAGAGACATAATCTTCTGTGACCATCGCAGACTACTCTTGTGATCCCAAAAAGCAGCAAACTTGGGTAAGTGGGAAATAAACCATTTGTAGAGTAATGGTACACAACATGTGATCATCCCTCCACTGTACAAATTCCTTAAGTGTACAGAATTATAAGCATCTGCGAGCAAGATTGGGACTAGGTTCCCAATTGGGAATATCTTAAAAGCATTGATGTCAACAAAGTTATCAATTTTGGGAAAGAGGAATAACCCATATATGTGCAGAATAAATACATCCTCGAAAGCGGTTATATTTCCTATACTGGCAAAGTATAGAGCTTTCTCCATCAGGAATTTAGCCAGTAAACCCTGGATTCCTCCTTTGGTGGTCATGTGAGTCCTGATTTCTTACTCATCCAAAGAGATTGATCTTGCAATGGCTTGATCTTTTGAAATTTCTTCCAGTCCAGAAAATCGATCTTGATCAGTGATAGGTAAATCAATTAGGTGGGAGTACTCTTCCAGTGTTGGTGTGAGTTGGTAATCTGGAAAAGTGAAGCAGTGGTATACCGGATCATAGAACTGAACTAGCATAGACAGGATCCCTTCAACCATGTTTACCTTCAAAAGAGACAACAGTCCTTCGTGCTTAGCTCTGAAAGCCTCGGGATTAGTAATCGCTCTTCCTAATTTCGTTAGGTCTTCTAGTTTTGGAACCTTGAAGGTGTACTTGTGCGTTTTTCTTTTACCGAAATCCATAAAGAAACCTCCGATATTTGCAATTATCATTTCAGTTCTTTTAGAAAAAGATTTTTTTCTTGTTTTAAATTTTTTTTAATGAATGCATGGATGCATGAATGCAGCAAACAAAAACATTTGAAAACATGGGGTTCATCGTCACGAGCATGGAGCCATGGATCTACCCATTCCCAAGGTGTGTACTAATAGGTCAATTTTTGTACCTGTAGATCGGGTTCTAATAGAGGTTCCCAAAATCATTGACCCCTCTTAGGGATATAAACAACAAACTGATTGACTCATGAGAGTTGTAATATCCCAAGATGGATCTCCTTTGAGTGTAGTATCGCATACCAACTATTCCTGATAGTCACCGCACTACCTAATGGTCAAATGGTTAAGTGTCTACTAATCCTCAGCTTTAAGGGTAACCCAATGGGAAAAAAACAATGCTTTCACCACATGCTCGTTCAACATTGGTAATTCTACACGAGCACCGCCACTAATTCGGTGGACTCTTAAGTTAGCTTGGTCGGGATTCACTCCCTATAAGCCTCCCCGAATACGCCACCACTTATCTTAATGTTCTCTCAGACTCACCACATGCGTATTAATTGCATTCCCAGATAACAGTAATTTTAACAAGGGTATCAAATAATATGAAAGCAGATGATATATATAAAAATGAGAAAGCAAGTAAGATAACAGAAAAATAAATGCAAAGCAAGACCTAGACCTCTTAGGAAATCTAATCCTAAACTCCTCAGGAGAGTCGCCAGTTTTTTGTAGGGTGCGGTTTTTGTCGGTGACGCGACCACCTTACCGCAATGGTTGGTTTGGGTGCTATTTTCTGATTTTTGTATTTATCCTATGAAGCTGGTTAAGGAAGGGAAAGATATCTTAAACTAACCCTTCACACAAATGTTTTCTTTAACAAATGCTAAGAGATCGGGGATCGGGGTCTGGCTATACAAAGGGAAGCTATTAACACCCATTGTATCTATGGTAATCCATAGGAACCTTCTTTTTGCATGTATTTCTGTTAACTTGAAATGCTTTCTTGTGTTTATCTGCTGTGGATTGGGAAAGTTTCTCCTTTGGGAGAATTGAGAAAATGTTTTTGTTGTTTTCGGGTTTCTGTTGTTTTTGGGAAGGTACTAGACCTAAAGTTTTTTTTATTTGTGTGCTTGCTAAGATTTAGCAATCTTATGCCTACGTATTCCCTGTAAAGATATTTGGGAAATCAGAGCAATCGTAGTTCCTTTAATTTCTATGGGAGGAAAATTTGGTGTCTTGTTCAAAGTCCAAGATTGAACTTATCGGAGTATTTGTGTCTTGTTCAAAGCCCAAGATTGAAGCTAAAGTTTGATTGAGAGAGAATTTGTCATCTCTAAAAGGAGATATCTCACCTATTCATCACAAACATGTCAGGTAATTGGTTATAAGGGAAATTACTTTAACTGGGATATGTAGAATCCAGCAATACCATAATTTCCTTTATAAAAGAGATATCATGAAGGAAGAAAACTTTAACTCAGTGTAAAGCAATGCCACTTTTTCCTTATGAGTCTTTCATGCTAAGAGTGGGACATTGGCTTAGATGTGAGGAATCCAGAGGCTTGCCACTTATAGCTATTAGATGAAAGAGGGGTTTTATCCAAGATAAAGGAGGGACTCCAGCTTGGATTTTGAATCAACAAGTGTGTCACTTACAACAATTATCTGGAAAAAAGGTTTTGAATGTTTGTTTTGATATGTGATGTATAGAAGAGATATCCTCCTACAGAAAGGACTCATGGTCTCATCTGAGGGGATGTTGATTTTTGTGTGCCTTGATCAAAGCCTAAGGTTGAAGCTAAAAGAAAATGACTCCACTGGGGAGTGTTATGTATGTCTTGTACAAAGCCCAAGATTAAGGCTAACTAAGGAAATTCCTATATAAAGCTTAAGAGGAGGCTAACTCTTGATGAGGATTATTGAAATCCAGGAGAAGGTCTAAACTGTGTTGGGGAATCCAAAGGGAAACTAACTCTTGCTGGTGATTTGAGCAGAGTTGATTTATCAGATGCCATGAGGCTCTGATTTCATTGGGGATTTGTTGATGGTAATATGACCATGGCTGGGGATTTTTATGGTGAAAGCTAATTCTTGTTGGGGGTTAGAGAAGTTTCAAGGTGAGTTTGAAAACCTTAGAGGTTTTTAACTCTTCTGGACACTGGTGTATTGGTGAAATGATCAAGGTTTTTCCTATGCTTTTAGGAAACTTGAGGGTCTTTGTGGGAAATCTAAGAGGAGATGAGACTTTCCAAGTCTTATTGAATGAAGCTAAGGTGGAAGCTAGGACTGTCCAAGTCTCTCCAGAAATGGTAGGCTCTGGTGTAGATAGGGGTCTTTGTATGATGCCCAAGAGGAGGTTGTTGGTTTAAGGGATGAAGATCAACCTTTAGACTGGTATGATGTTCTGGGAATTTGACTTTTTTGGGGATTGAACTAGTAGAGAGAACTAAATTTTATCCTATGCTTTTAGGAAGCCTTTGGGTCCTTGTATAAGCCCAAGAGGAGGCTGGGGAACTTTTAAGAGGCCTGTTGGTCCTTGTACTAAGCCCAAGAGGAGGCTGGGGATACTTCTAGGAAGCCTGTGGGTCAAAGCCTAAGAAAAGTACAAGAAAGGTTTCACCGGGAATAAGTCCTTTCTTTGTTGAACAGTTCTAAGGTTTGAAGAAATTAAAAAGAGGTTCACCGGTAATTAATCCTCTCTGGGGAAATGAATTTCTTGTATACATATATTTCTAAGTTTTGACAGTCTTGAGAAAAGTTTCACCGGGAATAATGCCTTTCTCTGTTCCATATTGAATAAGCCAAAGAGGAGGCAGATTGTATTGAGGGAATTTCCTATGAGGGAACTAGTTTTGACTAAGTTAGGAGTAACCTCTGGTTTGACCTAAGAGTAGACCTAACTGCCGGGGAAACTCTGAAATATGCACAAGAATATATACAAATAAATGAATTGACAGGTATATAAACAAAGATGCATTGAATTGAAAAGATGTTGGGTCTTACACACTGAAAAGAGGCCCAAGTGTCTTGTGATCTGTTGTGTTGATAACCACTGTATGATTAGGGTTTTAAGAAATTGAAGAAAGTTTTGAGAAAACTTAAAGTTTGAATTAAAAAAATTTGTTTAAAAGAAAGAATGTTTGGGGCTTATAATTCAAGGAGAGGCCTAAGTGGTCTAAGAACAGTTTCACCAGGAATAATGCTCCTCTTAGTACTATTTTAAAACAAACAAATGATTTTTAAAATTGAGGTATGGGGCTTAAAACTCAAGGAGAGGTCCATGAAAGTTGTTTATTGTTTAAAACAATGTTTATGTACAAAATATTGGGGCTTATACTCAAGGAGAGGCCCAGATGACTCATTTGAATACATTGATCACACTGCGATACCGAAGGACGTTTGTGGGACTTATAATATAGCAGAGGCCCAAAAGTGTTTTTGTACAAAGAGGGGTTGGGTCTTACACTCTAATAGAGGCCCAAAAGTGTTTATGAAGAAAGAATAATGAGGCTTATACTCAAGGAGAGTCCCAGATGATTTATTTGAAAAGGCGGCGATCGCGTCGCGGTTTTTAAAACCCCAGAGGGACTTATACAATGACTGAGGCCCAAAATTATTTATTTTACAAAAGGGATGGGTCTTATACTCTATAAAGAGGCCCAAAAGGTTATTTTTATGCAAGAGTTAGGGCTAATAGCTCAAGGAGATGCCCAGATGAAAAACAACGATCGCATCGTTTATTTTGAAAATCGCGTCGGGACTTATACAATGACTGAGGCCCAAAAATTTATTTACACAAAGGAATGGGTCTTTGAAAAATGTTTTGAAAAATTAAAATCAAAAGGGAAAACCTTAATTTTAATTAAAAAAACAATATTTCAAAGAAAATTAAATAAAAATTATATAAAATAACAAATATATTTAAAACAAAGTTGTGAACTTTGAAAAATGTTTTGAAAAATCGTGTTATGTTTATATGAGAGTGTGAAATTCATTTGAATTTGAAAAATCAAAAGGAAAATTTCATAAAAAATGTTAAAAAACAATTAAAATGAAATTCTTTACAAAAATTCAAACTATATTAAATAAATAATATAAATTTGATTTTTTTGTAAAATAAAATATTTTAACATTTTTGTGAATATTTTAAAAAAAGAATCAATAAAAAATGATTAAAATTGAGGAAGAAATTAATTTTTAAAATCAATTAAGAAAATAACTTAAAAAATTCAAAAATTCAAATAATTTGAAAAAAGGCACCAACGGTCACCTTCTTCTTCCTCGTGCCCGCGCCATGGACGATTTGCAAAACCTCACTTTTCTCTCTGATTACTCAATGGTTTTGACTTTTGTAGACATCAAACTCACTCGTTTTTGAACAAGGATTCCAATGGTACAAATTAATTGCATTTATATTAAGTGTGGAGTGAGAAATCAAGTGATGAACATACGAACCCTAATTTCTGCAAGAACACTATGAAATCCTATACATGATAGCTACAAAGCAATTGATTGAGGGGAAACACTCTACATAAGTGCAGAAACATGTTTGTAACTTGAAAACATATTTATGATGCATGGATCGATCATAGAGTTTGAGTGTTCAGGCTTACCTCTTGCAAGAAGAAATCGAATTGTGTGCTGGAGGTGTTACAGATGTTGTTTGATGACTTGGACAGCTTCAATGGACCTTATGTAAGGTGTTTGGAAGCTTGGAATGGATTGAAACAGCCTGGAACTCTTTGTGGTACCTCAACTGCAAATTGGCTTGGGTGTGATTTCGAGGTTTGTGATTCTGAGGTTACAGATGTGTGAGAATTATTTGGATAGCTCACAAATGATGTATATGATGTGTCTACAACATTGGTTTTGATAGAATTGCTATCTATTTAAAAATTCGAATGTTATTTGAAAAAGAAGCAATTTCTGATTTTTGAGAGTGAAAAGAAGAAGAGCATGTGTTGTTATTTTTTGTGTAGCGAGCAATTTTGGACGTGGTTCTTAAGCACTATCGCTCTGGGGTACTACAGGTCGATTCATTTTTTATCCTATTGAAGCTGATGAAGGAAGGGAAATGCATGTCTCCAATTAACCCTGCTTGCATGCTGAGTTTAAACAGCGATCTGTTAGGTTACAAATGCTATGTGGAAGTAGGGGCCTCTCTCTGCTTATTTCGCTAAGAATGCAATGACGGGACTATGCTACTGGTAGGATGTTAGGACTGATGCTTTTCGATTGATGTGTGAAGGTACCGGATTTTGGGTTTTTGATTAGTGAGCTCGCTAAGATTTTTCAATCTTATGCCTACGTATTCCCGTTTTAACGAAACAGGGAAATTAGAGCGATCGTAGTTCCTCCTATTCTATTAGAGGAAAAAGGTTGTTTTGGTGTCTTGTTCAAAGCCCAAGACGTGAAGCTAAAGGTGGTTTGTATCTTGTTCAAAGCCCAAGATGTGAAGCTGTAGGGTTTTGACTTTAGAGAGAATTTGTCATCTCTAAAGAGGGATATTTGGTCTGTTTGACACAACTGTTGGGTGACTAATCATAAAGGAAAATTACTTTAACTGGGACATGTGAATCCAGCAATGCCATAATTTCCTTTATAGGGGGATTTTAATCTGAAGGAGAAGACTTTAACTCAGTTTAGAGCAATGCCATCTTTCCTTAGGAATTTCTCATGCTAAAAGAAGGACAGTGGCGTGGATGTAAATAATCCAGAGGCTTGCCGCTTACAGCAATTAGATGGGGGAAAAGGAGTTGTTGATGTTTGTATACTGTGAACGAGGCACAAATTTTGATGCTAAAAGGTTGATTGACTTAACCGAGGTTTTCCTTATACGAAGCCTAAAAGGAGGCTATTGACCCAACAAGAGGGTGTTTTTATGTGTCTCGTACGAAGCCCGAGAGAGAGGCTAAAAGGGTTGACTCAACAAGAGAGTGCTTTTGTATGTGTCTTGTACGAAGCCCAAGACGGAGGCTAAAGGTGTTTGACTCAACAGGAGAGTCTTGGTACCTCGTACGAGGCCCGAGATGGAGGCTGAAAATGTTTGACTCAACAAGAGAGTCCTTTATACTCAACAAGAGAGTGTTTTTGTATCTCGTACGAAGCCCGAGATGGAGGCTGAAAAGGTGATTGACTCAACAAGAGAGTCTTTTATACTCAACAAGAGAGTGATTTGGTATCTCGTACGAAGCCCGAGAAGGAGGCTAAGGTGATTGACTCAACAAGAGAGTCTTTTATACTCAACAAAAGAGTGATTTGGTATCTCGTACGAAGCCCGAGATGGAGGCTGAAAAGGTTTGACCCAACAAGAGAGTCTTTTATACTCAACGAGAGAGTGTGAAAAGGTTAGCTCCGTTGGGGAGAATCATTGTACAAAGCCCAAGAGGAGGCCAGTGTGTTGGTGACTGTTTCAGTTGAGTGACAGGTCCAGTATGTTGGATAAAGAGAAAATCAGTTCTTATATGGGTAATGTTGTGCTCAGGGATTGATCGAGGGATCAGGGTTATTTCCTATTCTTTAAGGAAATGGGAAATCCTAAAAGGGTATGGAGACTGTCCAAGTCTACGGGTGTTTTAAGAACTCGATTCTCGGATGGTGAATGATCTTTGTATGATGCCCAAGAGAAGGCTGTTATGTTAAGGGATGAAGGTCAACCCATTAACTGGTCTGACACTTGACACAGAAAGACAGCTCTAGCAAATTGATGACTAGGTTCTGTTCTTATACCTGTAGAGGTCTCTGGGTCCTTGTACTAAGCCCAAGAGAAGGCATGAGAGCTTTTAAGAAGTCGAAGGGTCCTTGTACAACGCCCAAGAGGAGTCGGGGATGCTTTTAAGAAGCCTGTGGGTCCCCAAACCCTGAGAAGTTCAAGACATACCATTCACCGAGAATAGATCAAGCCTGGAAAGTTCGAGAATTTGGAAGAAACTCAAGAGATGCCATTCACGGAGAAAAGATCATCTCTGCGGAGTAGAGTCTCTTTGACAATTTCTAAGGGTGACAGTCTGAGAAAGGGTTCGCCGAGAATGCTGCCTTTCACGTCTCCATATTGTTTAACCCCAAGAGGAGGGAAGACTGTGTCTGGTATTCCAATTGGGATCTAGTTTTGTTTGTATTTAAGAGTGACCAACAGGGCTTTACCTAGTGCTAGACATAGTTGTCGGGGAAAACTCTAAATAACTATACTAGTATTACACATTTGATATTTGACAAGTATATAAAAGTTTGTGAAAGAAGACTTACAGTGAGCAGTCCCACAATACAGTTATATATATGAAAGTGGATAAAGAAAGCGGGTAAACACTTACTCGGTTGTAGAGCTTCCATGCTGTTTGGTTAGTTGTTCAACAAAGAAAGCTTTGATAACAATATTATATTCTAAATCAAAGGAGAAAGTGCTTTGAAAAGATTGTTGGGGCTTACAGCTCAAGGAGAGGCCCAAAGTTTTATCAGTGATTGCACTGTTATTTTTGTACAGTGACTTATACAAGTGACTGAGGCCCAAAAAGGTTTTCTGTACAAAAGGATGGGTCTTACACTCTCTCAAGAGGCCCAAAGGTGTTTAACGAAAAATAATGGGGCTTATAACACGAGGGTAGGCCCAAGGGTTTAATTTTTGAACTGGCGATCGCGCCGAGATTTGCTTTTAACGCAAAGGGACTTATACAATATCTGAGGCCCAAAATTGTTTTCGTTAAAAGGGGATTGGGTCTTACACTCTATTAGAGGCCCAAAGGTTTATTTTTGTACAAGTGATGGGGCTTACAGCTCAAGGAGACGCCCAAAGTTTTATTTTGCACTGGCGACGATCGCGCCGAACTTTTTGACCGTATCGGGACTTAAACAATACACTGAGGCCCAAATTATTTTGGTTTCTAAGAGGGATTGGGTCTTACACTCTATTAGAGGCCCAAAGTGTTTGAAAAAGTTTGATGAGGGTTGAATTAATCAAAAACCCTAATTTGTTTTCAAAATGTATTTTAATTGAATAAAAATTCAATTAAAATGATCAAAATTGTTAAACATGTGGAAAACAAATTGTGATCTTGGATTAATATTTCAAAAATTAGGTTTTTATCCACAAAATGATTGGAAATCACTAAAATTTGAAAAATCAAGAAAGAAGAAATATTTTAAATGTCAAAAACAATTAAAATATTAATTCTTTACAAAAATATCAAGTATATGAAATAAATAATATTTTTGGGATTTTTTGGTAAAATAAAATATTTTAACATTTTTGTGAATTATTAAAAAAAGAATCAACTCAAAATCATTAAAACTCATAGAGAAATTAATTTTTGAATCAATTAAATAAAATCAAAAAATTCAAATATTCAAATATTTGAAAAAGGGCGCCAAGAACATGGCAAGAACACGTGCCCTTCCTTTGTTTCTGCAGATTTACGTTTTCTATCCAATGTTACTGAATACTTGATGATATCATGCAATCTACATATCAATCTACTCGTTTTCACCTCACGATCATGTCTATGGCCTTTAATTTTATTTATTTTAAACATGGAATAAGAAATCAAAGAGAAACCTCAAGAACCCTAAAATTTGCACGAAGATTTAGAAATTCCATACACGATTCAAACAAAGCAATTGATTGAGGGAAAACACTCTATGCATGATTAGGAACATATGGCCAAATTTTTGTGCAGTAAAAAATGCATGGATCATAGGAAGAGCTCATGCTTACCTCTTGCAGCTGGTGATCGTGTTTTGTGTTAGAGGTGTTACAGCTTGGTTCCAAGGATATGGACAACTTCCCTAGGTGCTATGGAATGTGTCTGGATGCTTGGAGTGGATTGATTTGAGCTGGAACTTAATTTGGCACCTCAACTGTAAATCTGTCAAAGGCTTGAGCAGTTGGCTGATGATTTTGTGATTTTGATGTTCCAGATGTTATGTGAGTGTTTGGATCACTTCTATATGATGTTTATGAGGTGTGTGTGTGATTGGTTTGATTGGAATAGCTCTCAAACTCAAAACCCGGTAGTGACTTGCTTTGGAAGGCAAATTTGGAAGTGAGAAGGAGATTTTGAGGAAATCATCTGTTTGATGGCTTTGGTGTACTCAAACTGATCACAAATGAGCTCTATTTATAGTGGAGCAAGTTTGTTTTGGGAGCAATAGTGATTGGCAACTGCTGCAGAGGTTTGGCCAATGTTGATCAATGAGAATCCAAGTCTCCTCTAGCCATTGACTAGAGGTTAGGGCACAGGCTGCTGGTTCCCTTGGTCTTGGATAAGTCTTGACTGAATTCAGTTGTAAATGGATCAGTCCATGCCACCTTGGTGCATCCATTGAATGCTCCAAAACAAAATTGGAGTCTTGTCCCCTCTTTAGGGATTTCTAGGTTTGGCATGCTACTTTTGGTTCCAAAGACTTGGGAGGCTTGGTATCAGAGTTGGTTCCTCCTTGTTCCCCCCTTGAGGTGTTCAGATGGATAGAGTTGCTTCCCCTTTGCAAAATTTGAGTAAATCGAGCAAAACTCCAAAATCTTCCTTGCCATCACAGTTTGCAGCAAGGCATATTGGCATTGTCATATCTCATGGCTCAAGTGGACTTTGATTGAGTTCTTGGCCATTTTGGAAAGCCCTCATATGATACAACAACTGTTTGATCATAATTGGTTTTGATACTTTATGGATCCAAGTGAAAAATCCCTCTACATTTGGAAAAAGTGAAGGCAGATTCTGACTTAATGAAAATTTCACTAAGTGTTGGAAAAAAGTGACATTTTCACTTTTTGTGATTTTGATCATTCCATAACTTAAAATCCATGGTGAATTGGAATGATTTGTGTTTGAAGCTTTTGTAGAGGGCCATGAGAGCTACAAATCCAGCTTTGGATGGGGAAAAATGGCCTTGTGGTTTAGGAGTTATGATCCTCCAAAGTTAGTACCCTAGCCACTTTGTTCCATAATTTTATGGTTACCCCTTTTATAAGTTATCCCATTTTTCTTGATTTTTCTTGATGAATGATGATTCCAATCACATATTAACATCATTTTAGGGTTAAAAAACCATAATTGTGAAAAATCTCAAAAAGTCAAAGTTGACTTTTGTGCATAGTTGACTTTTTGTCAGATGAATTCCAAACTATGCGATCCTCTACGAAATCAAGTCCTTGACCTAAATCAAACTTGATGGATTGATTTCATAGGTGTTATAGGGTGTATTGGATCATGTCCTAGGGTTTGGGAGCATGTCTTGGTCAAAATTCAAAGCTACAGTTGACTTTTTCATCAAAACCCTAATTGTGGTTCAGATGAAATTGAAACTTGTGAATTAAGCTTCTTGGATCAATCCATTGTTGAAAATGGATCAATGTGGTTTATTAGAGACCCGCAAATCCTCTCTTGAGGTCTTGGCTCATGTTTTGTCCCAAAAGTCAACTTAGGGGTGAATTAGGTCAAGAAACCCTAATTCCTGATTTTTAGTGAATGCATCCCCTGAGGTTAAATTGACTTGATGATTGGGTTCATGAGGTTCCATGGAGTATTTTAGGTTATGCTTTGAAGCATTGGCTCATGCCCAGAGGAGAATTTCCATCTGGAGGCCCTGGTCGACCAAAACCCTAATTTGGTGACACTGGCGATCTTGAGGCTTGATCCACTTGGAAGGTTACAGCCTTCTGCTTAATCCTTGATGTGGGAGTCCTCTTGATCCTTTGTGGATGTTTGAGAGGTTAGACAAGTTGAAGATCATGCCAATCCTTGATTGATCCTTTGTCTAAGAAATCTGAGAGGGCTTGAAACCCTAAGTCTGATTGTAGTGAAGGCTCACCCATCTTTGGGGAGACTAATGGTTCATCCATATTGTGATGATGAATTGCACAATGATGGGAAATCTTAGTGGTCAAAATTTGGGGTATGACAGATGCCCCTATTTAATCTTCTTGGACCCGAAGGTGTGAATGGCGAAGGTATTCGGGCATTCGGAGTGCAAGAGGATTAAATATCGAAATACTCGAAATTTTGATGGTGGTTATGAATGGTAGTTCGCTTATCCATCTTCTTTTGCTAAGCGATGATGCTTAGAAAAGGCAAAAACTTCCCCTCGATCCTGGTCTTTAGCCAAGGAACTGGTCTCAGTTTCTGAAATAAACTTCCCCTCGATCCTGGTTTCCTACCAAGGAACTGGTCTCAGCTTCTGAAATAAACTTCCCCTTGATCCTGGTTTCTAACCAAGGAATTGGTCTAAGTTTCTTTCGTCAATAAACCTTATTGACAAGGGACGCTATGTGTAGCGGTTTTCCTCAAAATTCTCGCCGAATTTTCCTGGGGAGATGCCATTTGATGGAAAAAGTTTTGATGTCAGACTTGCTAGGGAACCCAGTCGTCTGAGTTGTAGGGGGCACAAACTTCTCTGTTGGAGACGCCATTTGTTGACTCTATATAGGAAAACGAGTCTCTTGAGAAACTGCTTCTGCTTGGAGATATTACATCATACTTTTCTCGGAGATCTTCTCGGAGATATGCCATATGATGTGATCCAATTTTTAGGTGCCAATGACTTCATTAACATTGACTTTTTGGAGAGAAAAATTAATGTGTTGCTGAAAGTCTTTAGTTGTGAGGCTTTTTCTGGGGATTTTCCTTAATCCGGGAAAGCGAAGATATCATCTTCAATGACGAAGAGTGACATTTGCTGAAAGTTTCTCTGGTTTTCTCAGAGGTTCAAGTTATCAAAGTGGTCAAAGGCCAACTCTAATCCAAAAATAAACTGGAGGAGAGAGATTGTTCAGACGCAACATTTCCTGACGAGGAAAGAACTGACAACTTGATTTGGAAGACTTTTATCGCTAGGGGATAAGACCGACTAGAGTGATAGTGATGCAATGTGAATATGAATGTAAATCAATAATGCATGATGTATATATGTATATGCTGACAAAAATGACGCGACATACAAGCTAGTGGATGAACACAACTGGATACTCGACCACTGCAGGGGACGAAGAAGTATTCTCGGTTCAAGATAGTAATTCCGCCTTGCTTAGGAGAAAGTAGTTCCCGCGGGGAACAACCTTTGATCGGTCTTAGGAGATGAGAACTCAGCCGAAAATGTAAAATGGAGTATTCGCATCTGACATAACTGATCCTTCGTTCAGGCGTACTGGTTTAGAAGGAGTACTTTGATTCTGCACTTTGAAGCTCGCTTACTTCTGGAGAAGCGATTGTTGTTCTTTCGATGTTCAATAGTCAAAAGAAATTGCCATCTTTACTTTAAAAGTAGAAAAATTTGACAAGTAAATTCGTTTTTGTTTCGTTTCAAGAATCGTTAATCATGTTAAAATCGCGTTCTATAAAGCTAAAACAAATAAGAATTGCAAACAAAAGCACAGGGGCTCAAATTTTATTGATAGGATGGAAATCATCTAAACGCGTGATCCCATAGAGTATTTACAAAGTTTTAGAAAATGGTAATTTAAGGGAAAAGGGCTGCATTGAAATATAACGACCACTATCCTTCTACCAACGTTGAATTCTGGGCATCGTGAGCTTCCGTCGAAGATGACCTTGACTGGAGTTTTTTGATGGATGGCAGGACTGCTACTAGGGGATTTGCCCCTGTTGGCCGTAGTTACTTGCCATTATCCCTAACTTTTGCCTGGATTGTACTTTGAGATTTCCAATCCACCGGGATGATTTTTTTGATTATGTCTCTAATTTTTGCCTGGACCGCCCTTTCGGGTTTTCAATCCACCGAGACATTTTTTTTTAGTTTAGGCGAAGTATTTCTTGACTACATCAACATTTGTGGGGTAGGAAAATTCCTCTCCGTCCATGGTTGCAAGTCTCAAGGCGCCACCTGAGAAAGCTTTCTTGACCACATAGGGGCCGTCATAGTTCAGGGTCCATTTGCCCCGGGAATTAGTGAGAAATGATTGTATCTTCTTGAGCACAAGGTCTCCTTTTCTGAAGACACGAGGTCGAACCTTTTTTTTGAACACCTTCTTCATTCTCTGTTGATGCAACTGACCGTGGCACAGTGCCGTCATTCGTTTCTCCTCGATCAGGTTTAATTTGTCGTGTCGACTTTGACACCATTCAGCCTCTGTTAGCTTAGCTTCCATCAATACCCGGATGGATGGAATCTCTACTTCTATTGGGAGCACTGCCTCCATGCCATATACTAGAGAGAAAGGGGTTGCCCCTGTTGAAGTACGGACAGATGTGCGATAACCATGAAGGGCAAAGGGTAGCATCTCGTGCCAATCTTTGTAGGTTACAACCATCTTCTAAATAATCTTCTTGATGTTCTTGTTAACCGCTTCTACCGCTCCATTCATCTTGGGTCGGTAGGGAGATGAGTTATGGTGTTCGATTTTGAACTCAACACACAACTCTTTCATCATCTTATTGTTCAAGTTGGATCCATTATCAGTAATGATCTGGCTAGGAACATCATAACGGCAGATGATATTGCTTTTGACGAATTGGACCACCACTTGTCGGGTTACATTAGCGTACGACGCTGCTTCAACCCACTTGGTGAAGTAGTCAATGGCTACCAGGATGAACCAATGTCCGTTCAAAGCTTTGGGTTCAATCATGCCAATCATGTCTGATAGTTCCTGGATTGGCTGGAATTTTGGTAAAACAAAGGATATTCAATGTTGATGTCAAGGTGCTGATGTTGTAACATTGAAGTCTTAACACTGGGCTGTGTTAAGTATTTAAGTGCTGAAGTTGGATGTCTAATGTCACACAGGTGATGTTGTAACATCAGACCTGCAGAATTAACAACAGCAGGACATGTTATTAGGGCACGCGTATTAGCTGGAATTGTGGAGAGTGGTTGACTCATTGGATGAAAATATCTTGGGATAGATATTTTCTGTTACATGGGAGATTTGATTGCAGGTCTGTTGGAGAATTAAAAGGTTGAAGATTTAAAAAGATTTTGGGGATAAAATCTGTTTTGAAGATTCAGTTTTAATTAACAAATCTGATCAAATATTGTGACAAGTCCAAGCCCAATTCAGGAGTTATATAAAGCGCACAAGACCAAAGGAAAAAGTACAGAAAACATTCAGAAGATCAAGAGCAGAAGGCTTAGTGTCTAGAGTTTGTTTAAAGTGCTTGTATTTACACTATTCTAGGGTTTGAATAGGTGTTGAGTTTCTGTCCTCTCTAAAGCTGTGAAGTAAAGAGAGTTGTGTGATTTGATCGAAGCTGTGAAGTAAGATCAAGGGTACTCAAAGTGGTTTCTTTGAGTGTTTGTAAGGGATTGAGTGGTGTTCTCATACCTAAGTGGTTTCTCAGGTAGGAAGTCATTAGTAGAGTATAAGTTTAGGAGATTGTCAACGGGTCGTTGAGTCTGTAAATTATATCTACAAGTAGTGAATTCCATCCCTGGCTTGGTAGCCCCCAGAGTAGGTTGGTTGTAACCGAACTGGGTCAACACTTCTTGGTGTTATTTTACTGTTATTGTTGTCCATTGTGCAGAGTGTGTTGTTGTGACATCACACCTTAACATCACACGTCTGATACCAGAATTTCAATTGGTATCAAAACATGCATCCTGTCTGTCTCTGGGTGAGATATAGGGAAGTTACTTTCTGGTGAAAAGATGGACAAAGAAGTTGGAGGATTCGTCAACAGACCCCCTATTTTGGATGGATCCAATTATGACTATTGGAAGCCAAGGATGACCACCTTCTTAAAATCCTTGGACAGTAGGGCTTGGAAGGCTGTTATTAAAGAGTGGAAAACACCTGTCATGTGTGAGAAGGATGATGCGGGCAAAGATAAAGAAGGCACCTCTAAGCTAAAGCCTGAAGAAGAGTGGACCAAGGAGGAAGATGAGCTTGCCCTTGGAAATTCCAAAGCTCTGAATGCTATCTTCAATGGAGTGGATAAGAACATCTTCAGGTTAATCAATACCTGTGAAGTTGCTAAAGAAGCGTGGGATATCTTGCAGGCTACTCATGAAGGAACATCTAGATTCAAGATGTCACGACTTCAGATTTTACCATCAAAATTTGAAAGCCTGAAGATGAAGGAAGATGAGACTATTCATGATTTCCACATGAGTGTTCTTGAGCTGGCCAATGCATCTAGTGCTCTTGGAGAGAAGATGTCAGATGAAAAGCTTGTGAGGAAGATCCTTAGGTCCCTACCTAAGAAGTATAAGATGAAGGTTACTGCCATTGAAGAATCACAAGACATCAGCAAGATGAGAGTAGATGAGCTCGTTGGATCTCTTCAAACCTTTGAGCTTGGGTTGAATGAGGAAGAACCAGAAAAGAAGCCAAAGAGTATAGCCCTGGTGACGAATGGTGAAGAAGAGAAAGGGAAGAAATCTGAATCCCAGGAGGATCTGTCTCAGGCCATAGTGATGTTGGGAAGACAGTTCACCAAAGTATTCAAGAGAATGAATAATAACTCCAGGCCTAATGTCAAGAACATGACTTCTGACACCAGCAAGAAGGATGAAGAGAAAACTGCCCAAGATAAAGGAGTGCAGTGCTTTGAGTGCGAAGGGTATGGACATGTCAAGAAAAAATGTCCCACCTTCTTGAAAAAGCAGAAGAAGGGCATGACAGTTTCCTGGTCTGACTCTGATAGTGAAAGTGAAGGCGAGTCAGCAAAGCATGTGAGAGCTTTAACAGGAGCTGTTGTTTCTGATGATGATTCTAGTGATGGAGAAGTAACTTATAAGGAGTTGGCATCCACCTATCAAGAGCTGTGTTTAAAGAGTGCTGATATTTGTCAAGAAAATAAGTGCCACAAGCAACAGATTGCTCAGCTAGAGAATGAAAAGACTGATCTTGAAAATGAAGGGGTGCTAGTTAGAGCTCATCTTGATCAAATGACCAAGTCTGTTAGGATGCTGAGCTGTGGTACAGACACACTTGACAAGATACTTCAGTCAGAAAAAGCTGCTGGAGATAAAGTTGGGATAGGTTATATGGCTGAGGACAAGGGAACTTCAGAAGGAATCACTTCAGGTTCAAAGAAGGAAGTGTCGCAACTTTCATTTCAACATCAGCCAAAGAAGCAGGATCCTACCCCTAAGAAAGTCGATGTTTCACAATCTAAGAAGATTGAGAATAAGACTGGTCCCTATTAGAAGAGAAAGCAGCCACAGGGAGCTAGTCAGTATATGCCCCCTCAATACCATGAGAGCATGCAAGCTGCTCAGTTCAAACAGCACATGTCTCATCAGATGTCTCAACATCAGGACAACTGGTATGGTTATGGGTATGGATACACCAATGCTGTTCCTTATGTATATGGAAGAAGAAAGCCACACCATCATGGGAGACAATCCAGGAAACAGCATTATCAGCCGTCTTATGGGAGAAGACATCAACATAATAGATGGTAGGGCAGTTATGGTAAGAGGAGACCACATCATGGATGGCAGAATAGGCAATCTCATCATGGCAGAAGATTCAGAGATGAAAGGGTGAGATACTATTATTGTGGAACATTTGGACATATGCAGTACTCTTGCTACAAGCTGCATGGATACCCTCAGCCTCAAAACAGATGGAGAGAGCACAGGCCCAAAGTTGTTAAACAATGGGTACCCAAGGAGAAGGTGAAGTGCCTATTGGCTCACATGGGTGATAAAGAAGGAACATGGTATTTTGACAGTGGGTGTTCCAAGCACATGTCTGGATGTAGATCCATGTTTGAGGATCTTAGAGCTTGCCCTTCTCATGAGGTCATATTTGGCAATGGAGAAAAAGGTGTTGTTGCAGGAGTTGGGAAAGTGCAAGGTGATGGTAGACCTGAACTTGACAATGTTATGTTTGTCAATGGCTTAAGTGAAAATTTGATCAGCATAAGCCAGTTGTGTGATGAAGGTTACGAGGTAAACTACACTAAGCATGAGTGTGTAGTGTCTGATGAGCATAATCAGATTGTTATGAAGGGTGTCAGAACCAATGACAACTGTTATCAGTGGACCACTCTTGAAGGAGATTCAACTAGTAATGTTCTAGTTGATGTTATAACATCAGACTATGGTATCAGGATGCTGAAAGGTCACTCAGAGTTAACAAGTGCAGATGTGAATGTTTTAAAAGGAAAGTCTTTATGGAGGGAGAAAATTAGTAATTGGTCTTTAAAGAGTTTTCAAAATCAGGCGCCTTACTATATTGAGATTACATCAAGACTTACCAAAGCAATCTCATCGCAACGCTTCATCTCCCTAAATCTCAACAGAATAGAGAGTTCTCCTTCAAACCTAGTCTGTCACAAAGGAACGATGTCTGTCCCTTCCAAGAAATCTGAGCAGGTACGAACTAGGGTTTCTTCCGAAGAACTCATTTCCGAGTCAAGTAACCCTAAACCCTCAACCACGGTAAACAAACCTGAAGCTAGGTCATCATCCTCTCAAGCTGTTGAGGAGAAGTTTGATGTAGACGAGCATTTGGAACAGCTTGCCACCAAAATCCTTGAGAAGGGGATACGGGTGAAAGGGATTTCCGTCCCTCTAAGGCAAATGCCTGCTGAACAAGTCGACTCTCAAGGAGAGGACAAAAATCTTCAAAGCCAGGCCCTTAGTCAAGAAGCTGAAGGTGAAGATCCTGATGACACTGATGTCAGTCTTGATGTCAGAAAATCATCCCCTAGAAATGAAAGCAACAGGGGTAAAGGGAAGAACCGGGTTGAGGTTATAGAGATTGAGGACTCATCTGATGATGATAGAATTGGAAGAGGGAAGGATAAGAAAAGGACTTCATCTACAGACTGTCCCAAGTCATGGAACAAAGGTTCCAGGTCTGGCAAGAAGAGGAGAATCAGGGAAGAGGCAGATTCTGAGAGTGATGCTCAAGACATCAACCCTGCTACAAATCAAGTGCCTGATAACATCTCATCTCACAGTGCCAGAAGTGCATCCTTGTGGAGTTGTGTGAGCCTAAGAAAGATAGCTCTGGAAAGAGAGGTAGTAGCAAAAGACTTAGAGTCTACTAAAATTATAGACCTAATTAAGCTTGCTGGTCTCATAAGGACTGTGTCAGGGTTGACTAACTGCTATGATAGACTGGTCAGAGAATTCATAGTTAATATACTGAATCGATAAATGACAATAAGAGCCGAACTTTCAGAAGAGTTACCATCAGGGGTAAGTGTGTCTGGTTCTCTCCTGAGATGATCAATGCCTACTTAGGAAGAAATGAGGAAGATTATGGTGAATTAGAAGCCTCCAACAATGTTATATGCAAAGAAATCACTGCTGGTCAGGTAGATGTTTGGCCCGCAGAAGGAAAGCTGTTAGCCAGTGTGTTGAGTGTCAAATATGCTATTCTGCACAGAATAGGTATTGCCAACTGGGTTCCTACTAGTCACAAGACCACAATTTCTGTTGAATTGGGGAAGATAATTTATGCAGTAGGGACAAAGCAAAGAATTGACTATGGCTCCTACATCTATGATCATACTATTAAGCATGCTGCTACAAATGCTGTAAAGATGCCCATTGCTTTTCCCTCTCTCATTTGTGGGATTGTCTTGTCTCAACATCCTGGAATTCTACAACATTCAGATGTTGCTTGCAAAAGGAAGCCTGCCTTGTCACTCCATCACAAGTTGAGACATGTTCCTTACAGTGTCAAGACATCTGCTTCAATATCACAACAGTCACCAGCCAAGACTGGGTTGATTACAGAACTAGAGGAGGCTTGCAAGGAGTTAGATGAAGTCATAAGAGTTAGTACTGAAAGGAAACAAAAATTTGAAAGACTTGTCATGTCTCTGAGATTGGCAACAAAGGAAGGTGAAGCTGTTAACACAAGGAAGGATGCTGTTGATGAAGACGATAATGATGATCTCAGCTCAGAAGATTCAAGCTTTTAATGTTTGCCTTCTATTTTAGTAGGGTTAGCTTTATTTTCTGTCTTTGTTTTAGCACTTAATGTGCTTGGTTTGTAATTTGAATATTGTGTTGTTTTATGCACTGGTTATGGTTCTAGTTTCCTTCTATGATTTGTTATGCCTGTTTACTAATTGAGAGGCTAACAATGAGAGCTAGGGTATACTGACTATAGTTAATAGGGCTTCTAACTGAAGTTTTCCTAATTATGGCTAAAAAGGGGGAGAAACATAGCCAAGATAGTCAAGAGGATTATTGCCATATGCTGCTGATGTGATGCAGAGATTAAGGGGGAGTTAGATTGATGCTGCTAAAAGGTGTGTAGTTGCATAAAGGGGGAGTTTTGACATTTGAAGAGTGCAGCCAAGAAGACATCTAGGGGGAGTAAATTGCTGCACATTATGAGCTACTGAACAACTGTGATACTGGTTCATGTTTTCAAGGGGGAGCACCAATTGGCTGCTGTCAATAATGAAGATGGTGATGCAGCAGATCAAGTGATGTAGACTATGAAGATTGTCAAACTGCTGCTAATGAGTTTCAAATTTCTGAAGATTATTCCGCTGCTAAAATCTCTGAAGGTGCAGAGTGCAGAAGTTGTTTGCAGAGATTGTTTTAGCCAAAATTAGCCAAAGGGGGAGATTGATAGTTCCTGGATTGGCTGGAATTTTGGTAAAACAAAGGATATTCAATGTTGATGTCAAGGTGCTGATGTTATAACATTGAAGTCTTAACACTGGGCTGTGTTAAGTAGTTAAATGCTGAAGTTGGATGTCTGATGTCACACGGGTGATGTTGTAACATCAGACCTGCAGAATTAACAACAGCAGGACATGTTATTAGGGCATGCGTATTAGCTGGAATTGTGGAGAGTGGTTGACTCATTGGATGAGAATATCTTGGGATAGATATTTTCTGTTACATGGGAGATTTGATTGCAGGTCTATTGGAGAATTAAAAGGTTGAAGATTTAAAAAGATTTTGGGGATAAAATCTGTTTTGAAGATTCAGTTTTAATTAACAAATCTGATCAAATATTGTGACAAGTCCAAGCCCAATTCAGGAGCTATATAAAGCGCACAAGACCAAAGGAAAAAGTACAGAAAACATTCAGAAGATCAAGAGCAGAAGGCTTAGTGTCTAGAGTTTGTTTAAAGTGCTTGTATTTACACTATTCTAGGGTTTCAATAGGCGTTGAGTTTCTGTCCTCTCTAAAGCTGTGAAGCAAAGAGAGTTGTGTGATTTGATCGAAGCTGTGAAGTAAGATCAAGGGTACTCAAAGTGGTTTCTTTGAGTGTTTATAAGGGATTGAGTGGTGTTGTCATACCTAAATGGTTTCTTAGGTAGGAAGTCATTAGTAGAGTATAAGTTTAGGAGATTGTCAACGGGTCATTGAGTCTGTAAATTATATCTACAAGTAGTGAATTCCATCCCTGGCTTGGTAGCCCCTAGAGTAGGTTGGTTGTAACCGAACTGGGTCAACAATTCTTGGTGTTATTTTACTGTTACTGCTGTCCATTGTGCAGAGTGTGTTGTTGTGACATCACACCTTAATATCACACATCTGATACTAGAATTTCAATGTCGATTCCCCATATGGAAAAAGGCAATGGGGAAGAAAGAACTTTGAGATGTGTTGGCGGTACATGGATTTTGTCAGAGTATATCTGACACTTGTGATACCTCCTCATGTACTTGTAGCAGTCAGATTCCATTGTTAACCAATAGTACACTGCTCTCAGAATTTTTCTCGCCTTTGTGTGTCTGTTGGCATGAGTGCCAAAGGATCCTTCGTGAATTTCTTTTATCAGCATGTCTGCTTCTGGTCTGTCTACACATCAGAGCAAGACCATGTCAAAGTTCCTCTTATGGAGTGTATCACCGCTCAGGAAGAAGCTACCTGCCAGCCTTCTGAGGGTTTTTCTGTCTTTCCTTAGTGCCCCAGGTGGGTACTCTTGTTTCTGAAGGAAGCATTTGATATCGTGATACCAAGGTTTATCGTCTATGACATCCTCAATTGTGAAGATGTAAGCGGGTCGTTCAAGGCGCATTATGTCGATCTTAGGTAAGTCGTTCCATTGACCTACACTAATCATGGAAGAGAGGGTGATTAATGCATCAGCCATGTGATTCTCTTCACGAGGGATGTGATGAAACTCGATTATGTTGAAGAATGGTAACAACCTTCTTGCGTAATCTTTGTAAGGAATCAATCCTGATTGGTATGTGTTCTAATCTCCTTTAATCTGATTGATAACTAAGGCTGAGTCACTATATACATCCAAGTTCTTGATCCTTAAGTCGATCGCTTCTTCGAGACCCATAATACAAGCTTCGTATTCGGCCTCGTTATTTGTACACTTGAACGTAAGTCTGGCGGAGAAAGGAATATGGGTACCCTGAGGTGTTATGATGATTTCCCCAATTCTGTTTCCGTAATGATTGACAGCTTCGTCAAAGATAAGTCCCCATTGGGAACCTGGTTCTGGCCCTTCACTAGGTAGCGGTTCATCGCAGTCTTTCAATTTTAGATACATGACATCTTTGTCTGGGAAGTCAAACCCGATTGATTCCTGATCGTCAATAGGTTGATGAGCCAAATGATCGGCTAAAATACTTCCCTTAACGACTTTTTGAACGTGGTATTCGATGTCATATTCTGATAACAACATCTGCAAACGGGCAATCCTTCCCGTGAGAGCAGGTTTTTCAAAGATGTACTTGATTGGATCCATTTCTAAGATAAACCAAGTATTGTGATGAATCATGTACTGGCGAAGACGTTTGGCCGCCCAAGCCAAAGCGCAGCAAGTTTTCTCAAGCATAGTGTACCGAGTCTCGCAGTTGGTGAATTTCTTGCTCAAATAGTAGATGACAGACTCTTTTCTTTTTGTTTCATCTTGTTGGCCAAGTACATAGCCCATGGAGTCCTCTAGGACAATGAGGTAGATGATCAGTGGTCTTCCTTCCACTGGAGGTGATAGAATCGCCCGATTCAACAGGTATTCCTTAATACCGTCGAAGGCAGTTTGGCAATCTTCTGTCCAAACGCAGTCCTGGTTCTTTTTGAGTAATTTGAAAATCGGCGCACATGTCGCGGTCATGAGGAATATGAATCTGGAGATGTAGTTCAAACGTCCCAGGAATCCTCTGACTTGTTTTTCAGTTTTCGGAGAAGGCATTTCTTAAATGGCCTTGACCTTGTCAGGATCAACCTCAATTCCTTTCTGGATAACGATGAACCCTAAAAGCTTCCCTGAACGGACACCGAAGGTTCACTTGTTGGGATTCAAGCAGAGTTTATATTTTCTCAACCGCTCGAATAATTTTGACAGGTGGGTCATATGCTCCTCTTCTGTCTTAGATTTGGCAATCATGTCATCGACATATACCTCGATTTCGTTGTGTATCATGTCATGAAACAGAGTAGTCATGGCCCTTTGATAGGTTGTGTCGGCGTTCTTCAAACCGAACGACATTACCTTATAACAAAAGGTACCCCATGAGGTAATGAACGAAGTTTTCTCCATGTCTTTCGGCTCCATTTTGATTTGATTATAGCTTGAGAATCCATCCATGAAGGAGAAAACTTTAAACTTTGTTGTACTGTCTACCAGCATGTCAATGTGTGGTAAAGGAAAGTCATCCTTTGGACTAGCCTTGTTTAGATCTCTGTAATCGACACACATTTTGACGTTTCCGTCCTTTTTTGGAACGGGTACGATATTGGCTAACCATTGAGGATATTCCGATGTGGCGAGGAAACCTGCATCAATCTATTTCTGTACCTCCTCTTTGATTTTGATGGCCATGTCCGAGTGAGTCCGTCTCAACCTTTGCTTTACTGGCGGACATTCTGATCTCAATGGTAAGTGATATTCCACGATGCTGGTATCCAACCCTGGCATGTCCTGATAGGACCAAGCGAATACATCGGGAAACTCTTTGAGAAGCTTTGTCAAACTCTCTTTAGCAGTTGGACTGAGCAGTGCTCCAATCCTAATTTCTTTTATCTCTTTTTCTGAACCCACGTTGATTGTTTCCAATGGCTCTTTGTGAGGTTCAATGGACCTTTCCTCCAGTCGGAGTAGTCGGGAGATATCTTCTGGAATTTTGTCATCAACTTCTTCTTCAGCCCCAAATACCGGGAACTCAAAGTCGGGAGAAGGCATCGGATCATATGTTTCAACGGGGTTTAAAATAAGCAATCTGCATGACGTGATGATTCGTGTTTAGAAGAGATAGAGAAAATACAAGTGTGTGCAGTGTTTTTTTTTTTGAAAAACTGCTTGTTTATTTTATTGTTTGAATTATTTTTTAGGATTACCATTTTCTGAGAAAAGCAAAAAGAGAAAACAACAACTGATGCGGGAATTACAGAACGACGTTATTTTATTTATAAACAAGTCGATTCTTGAAACTACAACCCTATAAAACAAAACTCTGTCGCTTTGGGCAAAGCGAAGAGGGAAATTTACAGAAAGGGAGCCCTATCAAAACATCAGTTTCACCTGGGCAGGGTGAAAGGTTAAAGATGGTAATTACTTTTACTTATAAACAATCTTCGGAACATCGACAGGAACCCATTGGCGGCGAACTCCTCGGTGAATCACAAAGTCTGGTAGTTTCCTTGAATTTTCTTCAGAAATGACGCTGATTTCTGGTGGAGCAGGATCATTGGAATCTGTCTCCCAGGCAGAGTTGTCGTAGGAGGATTCCTCTGTTGTATTTCGCATAGTGTTTGTGCTCTCAGGCAAAATCTCCCCATCCAGTTGGCTGGATGTCTTCGAGCCTGATACAAGAGCTTTCGGGAGCGGTGTACTTGACCATATAGTCGAATTTTCCACTTGGTTGTCCCAAGGTGTCCCACACTTCTTTGGAACTGGAGGGGTCATCTCTTTCGATGACGTTGACCTCAGGAAAAGCATAGTTGATGAATTCTAGTCCGGGAAGCTTTGCCAATTCATCATCGTGCTGGATATTTTCTGAATACCCTGAGTGTTGATCCCATGATATGGTGGGGACGCAGGTATTCTTTTCAATGACGCTCAGCTAATTTTCATTGTTCGGCTGATTTTCTTGCCCCAAGTCTCTTGGGTACGGCTTCTAGATAGGCAGGCCATCCATTGGGCCGTAATAGTCGTGGTCAAAGTTGTCTTTCATCAGAGTGTCCTCCTCTAATGAGTTTGGTGGAGCACGACATCCTTTCGGATCATAATTTCCGTATATCATTTCGACGTCTGACTTCGGTATAAATCTCAGACTCTGTGCGGGATAGCAAAATGGCGTAGGTACCTCTTCCTGAGACATATAACCGTCCTTGTTGAGATAGGACTTCCATTCCTCATCCGTATCGGAGGAATCTCCCTTGTTGATAGTATGGACTGCTTGAGGCACTGGGTGAAGGAAACCTCCACTGTGGAAGAAGTCCTGAATGAGATGAAGACTTTCATCATTAACAACTGTCTGGGTGCAGGTTGCAGAAAAACCAAGACCCTTCTTTGTTTTATTATCAGCAGGTATGACAAGCTGTCCCCATCCTTTTGTATCGTTATTTTTTATCACTTCGAGAGCATCTCTGTATGATGAAATCGAGGTTCCTTTCTCTCATTGATTCTCATTGCTCACCGAAAGTGCTTGGAACTGAGTCCCAACAACCTCCTCGGGTTCTACACAAGTAGATAATGATAAGTTGCTTACGAGCAAGGCTTGTTCTCCATAGACTGTGACGAGTTGATCATTTTTGACGAACTTCAGGTTTTTTGTGCAGGGTCGAAGTGACTGCCCCAGCCTGGTGTATCCACGGTCTTCCTAATAAGCAACTGTATGCTGCCCGGACGTCCATGACCTGGAAAGTGATTAGGAAAGTGTGAGGACCAATAGTTATGGGAAGGTCGACTTCGCCGATAACTGCTTTTCGAGATCCGTCAAAGGCTTTAACGATGACCTCACTGCCCCTCATCGGGGATCCTTTGAATAATAGTCGCATTAAAGTGGACTTCGGTATAACGTTGATGGTCGATCTCGTGTCTACCAGTACGCTGGCTAAAGCATCATCCTAGCAGTTAGCTGTGATATTGAGCGTCATGTTATGGCTTTTGCCCCCCTCTAGCAAGTCCTCATCACTGAATCCTAAGTTATTGCAGGAAGTGATGTTAGAGATGATGCTATCGAACTGTCGTATTGACACATCCTGTTCCACAAAGGCCTGCTCTAAGACCATCTGTAGAGCCTCTCTGTGGGCTTCGGAACTGAGTAAAAGTGATAGCACTGAGATCTTTGAAGGAGTCTGTAACAGCTGATCAACAATGTTGTATTCACTCATTTGGATGAGCTTCAACATCTCATCGTTTTTTTAAAGGTCGGTCTCACTAGATTGACCGACTGGTGGATTGGGAACTTCCGTTTGAGGTTCCTTTTCTTTGTTAGGTTCTCCAACTCCTCGGTTGAAGATTCGACCGCTCCGTGTTACTCGACTGATGTCTGAAATATTCACGATGGAGGGTAACAGAATTTCCTTTCCATTCTCAATTATTGTTGCACCGTATTTGTAAGGGATCGCCTTAGCTGATTCATATGGTAATGGTCCCGGCAGATAGATAACTACAGGAGCCTTCTGACTTTTCTAACTGTCGTAAGTAACTTCAATCAGCTCTTTGATAAGAACCTTTGATTCGTCCAGTAGATGGATGATGGTACAAACATCCTTGTTCCTCTCGGGGTCTGAGATTACAACCACGTCTCTGATTTGATCCGCGAAATAGTCGGGCGTCCAGTCGACGGACCCCGAAGCTAGGTATGGGTGAATCTCCCTGCGATCCACTTGACTCTGAAGGGCTGCTCGCACTAGGTAACATCCTTGGTTATTTTCTGAACAGACTCTACAACATTCATAGTTGTGTGGTGGCACCTGGCCACGCCCGCTTTGAATGTAGTGTAACCTCACTAGATCTGTTTTCGTAGATCGAACATCCTGACTTTGATGCCGAGTAGGGTTCCCATCAACCACACTGATTTGTTGCGTGTCTTCATCCATATAGATTGGAAGCCACCAGTGAATTAACAAGTGTTGTAAAGTTCTTTGAACGAGAGCACACCCTTGGTTACTCTCACAACATCCTTTACAGCTCAGATACTCGTGAAAAGTGAGAAAACCAAGTTGGACTTGCCTGGCATGTAACTCCGCTAAGCTGGTATTCATCAGATGAATATCAAAGATTTGAATCATATTGATCTGATAGGGATTCCTATCCTCGTAGTCCTGGATCCATCCAAGATCCATCTGACGCTAAAGGGCCTCTTGTACAAAAGAGCATCCCTGTTTGTTTACCGAGTAAGTCAGACAGGAATTGTAATCATGCCGCGGCAGATTATGATACTGGCTTTGCCTTGAGTGCATCGCCACCAAGTTGACATTCATTGCACGGATTTCGTGGTTCTGAATGATGTTGGAATTCGTATAGGTCATGTTGACTCCACGAACTCGATTCTCTTGGATCCATCTGAGATCCAATTGTTCCTGTAGAGCTAATTGCACCACAGAACATCCTTGATTGTTTTTAGAGCAGATATCACACTGGTGATAATTATGAGGTGGCCCATGGCCATATCCGCTCTGTCTACAATGCATCTTGACCAAGTTGGCTCTTAACAAGAGTACATCATGAATTTGATAGGTGTTGTTAGACTCTCCCTCTATCAAATTGACTGCAGCTTTCTCATGTTGAGGCAGCGGGTTCGTGAGAACATTAGGATTCGTATCTTTGAAAGATAAGACCCTACTCCTAACAAGTTTTTTCACATCGGACTTGAAACTGAGACAGTTCACTATGTTATGCCCTGGTCCTCCTTGATGGTAAGGGCAAGTCTGATCCGCTTTGAACCAAAAAGGCGGATTTTCTAGTACTGTAAGAGGAGACTTAGTTTGGACATGCCCCTTGGCCAGTAGTAACGGAAATAGTTCTGCGTACGATACGGGTATAGGATCAAATCCTAGTGGCCGCGTTGTACGATTGTTTTTGTACGGAGGACGAGCCTGCTGAAGAGGTTGTTGTGTCCTTTGCTGATATTGCTGTTGATTAGGTTGGCTCTGTGCAACCTGAGGTTGATACGTAGGAATAGGCGTAGGGTTAATAGCAGGGGTTACAGTTGCTACTGGTTGATATCGTCGCCTTTGCTTTCCGAGAGAGATATTCCCTATATCTTGCTTTTTTTTCTTAGGGAGAGCACTATCGTATCGTTTCGTACTACTTGATGATCCAGCGTCTTTAACCAAACGTCCTTCCTGGACCGCTTCCTCAAGACGAACTCCCATGCCCACAATCTCGGTGAAGTCACTAGGCGCACTGGCGACCATTCGGTCGTAGTAAAATGAGCTTAAGGTCTTTAAGAAGATCTTTGTCATCTCTTTTTCCTCAAGAGGTGGGCAAATTTGAGCAGAAATTTCACGCCATCTCTGAGCGTACTTGTAACACCTCAAAATTTGCCTTGTTGTTTTTAGATAACTGGCTTATGTTTCTTTTCATTTCTTGCATTTGCATTGTGCATAGCATTTGGTTCTTAGCATGGGATCGAGGTATTTGGTTCAAATCAAGGGCAAAAGCTTCTTATGAGCTCCATAAGCTTCTCACATCCTTATATGGTGGCCCAAGGGTATTTCAATGAGGGATTCTCCAAGTGGTTATATCAAGGTTGGTGTCCTTACATTGATGACCAAAACTAGGGTTTTATGGTTAAGGGTCCTAAGCTCAAGGAGTTGATTCAAACCTTTCACCAAGGTTCTCCATATGTCAAAACAAGTCTAAGGATGGATTTTGAGCCAAAAATTCACCATGGAAGGCCTCAGATGATTCAGTAGCTTACAGATGAAGTAATCAGTCAAACTGGTCAACTGAAAAGTCAAACTAGGGTTTTGAGAGATCCTCATCATGGTAATCAAGTCAAGAGACCTTTGTTTGATCTATGGAAGGCTTTCATGATCACAATTTGCAAAAATCAAGCTTTGGTAAAAAGTTGCTAATTTGGGAAAGTGACTTGTAATTTCAAGTTACTATTTTTGGCATATTTTCAACCAACTTTAACCAAACTTTTCATGATCAAAAATGCTTCAAACGAATTTTTGCCCAACACCAAAGTTGTAGATCTCTTTCTCCTCTTTCCAAAGAGTGGTGGATCATGATCATATCATTTTTAGATCAAGAGTTATGGGCATTTGAAGTTAAAGAGCATTTGGTGTTCCACCATGCATACCATTTTGACATAACTTGCAAGATGCATTATAACTCACCAATATGGCTTCTAATTGTTCAGTTCACCTCACCACACTCCATTGCACCTCACTTAGCATCATTTTGGGCCAAGAATTGAATGAATCCGTGGATTACATAGTCATGATTCATCATTATGCAATTTTGCAAGTTCACTTGGAATTCATGATTCAGTTACTCTCCAGCCCCAAGATCAATCCAAAGGTGGTCTTTGCATCAAAAGGAAAACAATCATGCACTTTTCATGAAGAATGCACGAGCCAAATACCTCATGTGCACAAACTTGCAAATTTGCAAAACAGCCCAAAACTCATTGCTCTCAAGTCCTTGAAGTTTAAAACCCTAAACAGTAGCATTGGCACACTATATAAGCTAACTCACACGAATTTCTCAGCAGCTACCATTCATTTTCACCACTTTTCAAAGTTTTGCTCTCAAGTTTCTCTCCTTCGATTCTCCCAATTCTTCAAGTATCTTCCATTTTTTTTGGTTGGTTTGTGATCAGTGAAGCATAAGGAAGAGAAATCCACCATTGTTTTGAAGTTTAAGCAAAGAATTTATCAGTTGAGTTCAGATTTTCAACTCTCGGATTCAAGGATTCAGGCCAATTTGAAGGTCTAAGTGCATTTATTTTGCAATTAGACGGTTTAAGGAGTTGATCTGCAGCTTATCTTGGAGTTTCTTGGTGATTTTCCAATTCTGCAAATCTCAGGTGAACTTGAAATTCATAGATCTAGAATTGATTTTTGTTGTGTGTTTAATGTTCATCTTGATGTGCTGAGTTCATATATGTGTTTGGAATTGATTTTTAACGTGAATCATGGCTGGAATTTAGATTTGAAATTTTCAGATCCAAACTTGTTTCGTTCGATTCTTGAAATATATGCATGCTAAATGATTTTGAGTGATATATTTGTGATCTACGTGAGTTGCTGATCATTTTGATGTATGGTTTGTTGATTTTGGTTACCGTTTGAAGTTTGATGGCCGGAGAGTGGCCGGAGAAGACGACCGGCGCTTCTCCGGTCGGTTAGGGTTTAATTAGGGTTTATGATTTTCCAGTTTAATTCACGTGCGTTGGATCTTGGTTATGTGGTGTTAATTAAGTTGATTAGGGTTTAATGGATCTGATTAAGTCATGGCCGTTTGATTTCATTTAATTAGTGAATTTGAATGTGGACCATTGGATTGTTGACTTTGCTTTGTTTGACTGAGAGCATGAGCCTGTGGATCTGGAGACTTTTTTATGTTTGACTTAATCTCATCCGTTCGTTGTTTCTGAAGGCTTGAAAGCGCTTGGGCTTTTTTGCTCTTTGCACCCCCCGTTTCTGAGCCCATGATCATTTGCACGCATTTGGATTCATTAATACACCCATGGCTTCATTTTATTTCTTTTTTTATTTTCTATTTTCATACCATTTCATAATTAATTGTTAAAAATACTTGCATGTGCTAAAAAATTCCAAAAAAATTCATCACGCATAATCATCATTAAAATTAATTTTTCACATTTTATTTTATTATTTTTGCATTAAATTTGCATTAAATATTAATTTTCCAAATTAATTTTTCTCATTTGCACTTCATATTGTATCATTTATTTCTCTCATTTTAAAAGTGATTTGATCCTAATTCTTTTTGGGTTGTGTTCATAACATATTGAGGTATATTTGAGATTTTTTGGAATGATTTTTAGGTCCTTTTTGGATGGCTTTTGATGTGTTGCTTTGAGCATGAATGTATGAAATCCTATTGATGCTTTGACCTAATTGTTGATTGACTTTGGTTCTGATTCATTGCTTGTGGATTTGATATGTCAATTATACATGTTTGAGATGCTTGAATACTGAATGACATAATTTTTGGAGGCATGTTTGTTATTTATTTGAAGCATGAACTTTAACTTGTCCAACTTGTGAATGTATGCTTCATGTTTGGTTTGCTTGATCATGAAGGCACTTGTGCCATAATTTGGGGCCTTGTTTGAGAATTGATAGCATGTTAATTAACCTCTGGTTGTGATATTTGGATCTCATCTTTGCATGTTTGATGTTTGCCTTGCACTTTAAGTCACTTGTTTCACAAGAATGAATCATGTTTCACTTCACTTCACTTCTTCTTCTTTGCTTCTCAATTAATTGTGAAAGTGTTTGTATGACTTGAATGATGTTTAAAGATCTTGTTTAGGCACACATTTAGGATTGTGTCACTTCTGGACTTGGTTTGCTTTATGGAATTTTGACTTGGTTGCTTTACATGATCACTTCTTTTCATCTCACTCCTTCTTTAATGATTTGAATGGTACTTGATTGACTTCTCCCTTTTCTTTTTTTGACTAATTGGGCATGATTAATATTAGAGGTCAGTAGGACCATTAGGTTCTGAACTTGATGTTTGATTTACCTTAGAACTTGTTTCTTTATTGCCTTATGCTTGTTTGAGTTTCATTTTGTCATATGTGAATACTTCTAACACTTTCAGGGGCAAATGGTAAGTTGTTTGAGTGTGGATATGCTTCCACATTTTACTTTCTTCCTTTATTTTTTAACTTTCATACTTGTGTTTGAAGTGAGCTTAGGCCACTTGTGTTTCACTTTTCTTTCTCCTCCTTCCCTTTTCACTCTTTTCATCCCTCGAGTCTCAAGACTTGTTTAAGTCTTGGATTCTCTCCCTTTAGAGCTACCTAGTCCAACTTAATTTTCGATTAAGCTTGGAGTAGGATTAGCATTAGGTTAGGTAGTCGTCTCTCCTAAACCTCACTAGCCATAGGACATCCATGCATGATAACATTAGGACTCTTAGTTTCCCTTTAGAGTTTCCTTTTGTGTCGCTTCTCTTCTCATCTCAAACTTCTTGAAAACACTTAATAAAATATAACGTATATTGCGCTCGAGCCTTAAGTGTAGGAAGTGAAGAACGAGGGGTCTCCTCTCTTCTTCTAGGGTGTTTAGCATACGTCTCATTCGGGGGCGACCATGCGACTCACTCGTTCCCGCATGGTAGACTTTGGTGCAATGTAAGTTACGAACTAACTCAAAACACTTCTGTCTAAAAAACACAAAACAAATTCAAATCTTTTTATCCTTCTGGATTGTTGGGTTTCAAACTTCTTTTTTCAGAAAGAGCTCGTCGCTCACGTAAAAAAACACTTACCCACCCGTGGTCGTACCCACGAACTACGTCAGCTCTGATTCCTCTCTCTCGTCCGATTGAGGATACGTAGGCACAAGACAACGATTGTCTTAGCGAGCAACCTTCCCCCCACAGTTCCCATCCGAACTACGTTGACTCTGACTTTCCCATTGCACTGAGGGAGTACGTAGGCTTAGGACAACGATATTGTCCTATCGAGTCACTTCCTTTTCTTTCCTTCTTCGTTTCTCCGTTCTTTCCGTTCTCGTTTCTTCGCCGGTCCAGTAGCAGTGGAGTTCCAGATGACGACACCCTTTGATGCAGACAACAAGCGTGGATCCCATCAAGTACGATGGACGTGTTGGGTGCTAACACCTTCCCTTCGCGTAACCGACTCCCGTACCCGTTCTCTTGGTCGTGAGACCATGCTCTTTCCCTTTTTTCAGGTTTACGTAGTGTTTCCTTTCCCTCCCTTGGGATAAATACACTTTACTGGCGACTCTGTGTTCTTTTGCGCCACTCTCGCGTTTGTACCGTCAGATGCGAATCTTTCGGGAGCGACAGCTGGCGACTCTGCTGGGGACTCTGGTTGACCTACCGCTGGTCTTTCCCCTTTAGCGAGTCGATCCTAGCGCTTGTCTGTTTATTTCCTCTGGGTGTTTGTTTTTATGGTGCTTTGCTTTGTTGTATATTACTGTATTTACTGTCTTATTTACTTTACTGTACTTACAGCTCTTTATTGCATTGCATTGCATTTCATTTATTACTGTCATACTGGATATTGCTGTGCTGTTCTGCTGCTGGATTTTCTGTTTGCAGGGTGGGTTGGATTCATGAGAGAAAAGCCCAATACCAAGGCTTGAGCATACACCTATGATTAGCGTGGAAAGTAGTGTGACTTGTTTGGCATTTGGCCAGACGAAGTATACATGAAAACTCTACATCCAGACGAGGTTTTCTTGGTAATATTCTGTCCTGTCCATTTGGGGCAGATGATGGAATATGATCTGGAAAACTGTCGACTCTGGCGACCATTCTCGAGGACTCAGTTGCGGCACTCCTCTCGAGATGTGACAGTGGCAGCCCACTTTCTGTGGCAAACCCATTGCATATTCTCGATCCGAGGACCCAATGCTGGGAACTTGCTATAGGATTTCCCTTTTGTAGTGAATCAGCGGACGACCTCTTTGATTGGCGATAGCATTGTATCCTTCGGGCTGAATGTGCTATTGCTTCTCAAACCTCTGAAGCTGAGGATCTTTTGTTTTGGAGAATCGGTTGAGGCCTCCTCTTTTGATGATGATGCCAAACCAGAAATGGTGAACGTATCATCATTTCTAGACCTGAGAGCCCGGGATACTGAACATCCTAGTACCCACATGTGAGAGGGGAGGGGTGTTTGCAGGTTTGCAGGTAACCGAGACCTTCAACCTACCTGGTTTCTGGGTTTCTCACCAGTGCACTATTATTATCCTGGCATTCTGGCAGTTTGATTGGGCTGTTATTCTGGATTTTTGGGTTTCTGGTATTCTGGGTCTTATTCAGTCAGGAGAACAGCAGCAGTTTGAGCATTTTGGATACCTTGATCCCATGCCTGCATTTTGCATCATCTTTTTGCATTCTGACATGTTTATTCATTTGTAGGGTTGCATCCTAACTTTGATTCCGGTTGTCTGAAGACTGTCCATGATGAGTATTAGCACTGAAGAGAGAAAGAACATCATCCCGTACAAGTTCCCAGAGCTTCACCTAGATGTTGTGCACAAGATCTCGGCTATGGCAAAACCTGAGGCATTGGCAGATTTCAGAGGAGAATATGGGAGGATTCTGAGTTTCGCCCGGAATGTTACCAATTATGAGTTCAGGGCCCTGCACACTCTGGCACAGTTCTATGACCCTCAACTCCGGTGTTTTCTATTTGCTGATTATCTTTTGGCTCCAACGTTGGAAGAATTTGCTCTTATTTTGGATGTTTCGGTCAAAGAGGGAGCTCCCTTATATCCTTATATCCTTCTAAGGAGTTTCCTGATTTGGAAAGGGTTGCTGCTACTTTACGTTTGGATCAGTCACTGTTGAAGAAAAATATTGCTAGTAAAGGGGGTTATCAAGGTTTTCACATGAAGTTTTTGATCGAACAGGCTGCTACTTGTGCTAAGGCTAAGTGTTGGTCAGTGTTCAATGCAATTCTGGCTATGTGTGTTTATGGAACGGCGTTATTCCCTAATGTGAAAGATTTTGTAGATGCACATGCTGTCCGGATATTCACCACGAAGAATCCGGTACCTACCTTGCTTGGGGATCTGTATTATTCGATGCACTATAAGAATGAGAAAAGGAGAGGCGGACCTCTTTATTGTTGTGCTTCAATTTTCTATAAGTGGTTTGCTGATCGTCTTCCCAAATCTGGGGCATTCGAAGACACTAAAGGAACTTTAGATTGGGCAAAGAGATTAATGGGGTTAAGGGCCGACAACTTAGTTTGGATCAATCGTGATTTGTTGGGCCGAGAGATCCTGGTTAGTTGTGGAGGTTACCCAAACGTACCTTTAATAGGAAGGAAGGGGGGAATTAACTACAACCCCATTCTTGCTATTAGGCAATTTGGGTATGCTTTAAAGGAGCCGCCAAAAGGCCAAGATGTGCAAGAGTCTCTATTTTTGGGTGAGGAAGCCAATCTGGAGGTGTTGAAAGAGGCTGCAAACGCTTGGAGAGATCGCCATAAGAAAGGAAAGACTTCTTTTGGAAAGTGTAACAACAAAGCTTTTCGTGCGTATGAAGACTGGGTTCAGAGCAGAGTAGAAAGTGTACTTTTGCCATTCTGCAGGGAACCTCCTTCTTACCCTTTGCTGATTGAACCCCCAACCATGATTGAGATGGAGAAGTACAATCAATTATGGGCTGAAAAGGAGAAGATTCGAGAGGAGAACCGTGAGTTGCAAAAGGAAATCTACCAGTTGAAACATGAGCGAGGTGAGGCTGTTCATATTGCCAAGCTGAAGACAGAACGTCTCGCTGAGAAAAGGGTAGGACAAGCTCTAAAAGGCATTTGCAAGACTCTAAAAGGGTAGGACAAGCTCTAAAAGGCATTTGCAAGACTCTCGAATCCAAGAAGGATGACTTAGCCAGGGCTTGGGCGAAGATTCACAGGTTCAATGCTTACCGAAATACTGCAATCACGGCCAACAAGCAGAAAGAAGATAAGCATTTGGAGCAGATTGAGAGTCTGAAGTTGAAGCTCAGGAAGAAGGACGAGGAGATCTTGTCAGGGACGTTCCGAAGACACGCAGTTGAGGAACGGCTCAAAGAAGCCATAACAACCATGGAAGAGCTGAAAATACAAGCAGGTGTGAAGAGGTCTAAGTGGAAGTGCTCTAGCTCAGGCAGTGGCCCTCATACGGTGCAAGATCCTTGAAGGGAACTTTACTCAGTAGTTTGTATTTTGTTCTTTCTTCGCATTTTGGGTCACCACCAGAATTGTTGGCTGGGACCTCTGCTTATTTTTGTTTCAGGCTTTTTTTTGGTACCTTGGGTTGTAATTTCTGACAGTGATTCACTCTGATTTATATGAGCAGCAGTTTCATCCTATTTCACCTTTAAACTGGAATCAAGGGGTGGATCACCCTGCAAATATACAAACATGTTTGCATTTGCATTTGCATAATCATAATCATTTTTGCATTGCAGGTTATCTTGGTTTCTCTGGTTTTCTTATGCTCTCTCTTTCTTTCAGTCAGGATTGATCAACCAACTCATCGTTATTCTACTCGGCTCAATCAAAACAGAGTGATGGACAAAGTTCAGGCAGATATGGCCGCTATGCAAGCTCGCATCGACCAATTCATGGAAATGATGCAGGGTGTGGTGCAAAGTCTGAACGAGTTCAGAACTCTGGTCCAGCCGTTAGTGGCGCAGGTCGACGAAAATGGTATCCTACACGGTGGTCTTATTAACCGAAATATCCCTCCGGGCGGAGTCGGTGCTGGTGGACAGGGCAGAATTCCTACAGTGGTTGGAGAGGGAAGTACTGTTCGGGCTATCCATGGCCATCATTTTGATGATCAACAGGACGATGTGTTCTCGGTCAGAAGTTTAGATGCTGCCCTTCCTGTGGTCAGTGATGAAAGAATCCGTTTAATCGAAGCTCAATTGAAAGGAGTGGTGAAACAGGATGATTTGGGGATTGATTTGGACGACCTAGGGTTGGTCCCTGATGTTGTTATTCCACACAAGATTCAGATTCCTACGCTAGAAAAGTACAATGGCTCTACCTGCCCAAGGACTCATGTGAAGGCCTATACCAGGAAGATGGCTGCTCACGCTAAGGATGAAAAGTTAATGATGCACTTCTTCCAAGACAGCCTGTCTGGCGCGTCTTTGGAATGGTACATGGGGCTAGAAAGCAGAGATGTTCGTACCTGGAGAGAGCTAGCTGCAGCTTTCATCAAGCATTATCAGTACAACACAGACATGGCTCCTAACAGAACCCAGCTGTTGAGCATGTCCCAGAAGAATGATGAGAGTTTCAAAGAATACGTGCAAAGGTGGCGTGAATTGGCGGCTAGGGTGCAGCCACCAATGCTAGAGAAAGAGATGCTAGATATGTTCATGGACACACTGCCGAAGCACTACTATGAGAAGTTTTTGCCTTGTTCTCTAGGCAAGTTTGCAGATGTGATTGCTATTGGGCAGAAGATAGAGGTCGGAATTAAGGCTGGGAAGGTTTCTAGCGGTGATGGATCGGCTTCCGGACAAGAAAAAAGCCGTTTGATAATTATAAGAAGAAAGGAGAGACCAATGCTGTATCATCCCACAGGGGAAAAGGGAAACAGCGCCAGTTTAACAATCAACAGGTAGCATCAGTAACCATTCCAGCAACATTACCTCCACCACAGCAACAAAGGGGTAATGCTAATCAGAATAGGAAGCAGGGTCAGTATCAGAACAGACAGAGGAATGCAGAGAGGCATTTTGATCAACCCCCAATGTCGTATGCACAGTTGTTGCAACATTTACTGCAGTTGCGTCTAGCTGAGCTTCGTACCCTGGCTCCACCAACAGGGGAACTCCCACAAGGCTACGATGCTAACGCACACTGCGATTTTCATTCTGGTGCTCCGGGGCACACGGTGGAGAAGTGCAGGGCGTTTCAGCACAAGGTGCAGGACCTTGTGGACTCTAAAGCCATCAATTTCTCGAATGACGGACCCAATGTTATTCAAAACCCGATGCCTAATCACAATGGGCCAAGGGTGAATGCTATAATTGAGGACTGTGAAACTTTGAATTTGATCATGGATGTGGAGGAACTGAAGACTCCATTGGTGGTGGTTAAGAACAGGTTATTGAAAGGTGATGTCTATCCGGGCTGTGGTGAGAATTACTCAGATTGTTTGATAAAGGCTAATGGTTGTGATTCGTTGAAGAGGGGTATTCAGAATCTGATTGATGAGGGCTGTTTACAGTTTGACAGAGGTAATCAGCTAAAAAAGGTTGTTAGTGAGAAGGTTGCGACTATCACTATTCCGTTCAAAACAATTACTATTTCTGGTCCAGCAAGACCACCCCCAGTCATTATCACAAGGGCTGGACCCATTCCATATGAGAGTTCTAAGGCCATTCCGTGGAATTACGGTGCAGAGGTGTTTGACAATGGGCAAAAGCAAGAGTTAATGAATACTTCACCAGTGGGTTCTAGCTCAGGGGTTAAAGTTGAGACTGATGATATCACTAGGAGTGGTAGAGTCTTCATTCCGTCTGAGGATCAAGTTGGCAGTTCCAAACAAGATAGAGGTAAACAGATAATGGATGAATCTGTATAGAGGCAGGAAGCAAATACTTCTATGACAAAGCCAGGTGGGGATACCTTCTCAGAAGATGCAGAGGAGTTCATGAGATTGATCAGGAAAAGTGATTACAAAATTGTTGATCAACTTCACCAAACTCCATCGAAAATTTCCATCCTATCTTTACTATTGTGCTCTGAGGCACACAGAAATGCATTGCTGAAGGTTTTGAACATGGCTTATGTACCGCAGGAAATATCTGTCAATCAGTTAGAGGGGGTTGTGGCTCACGTGAATGCGGGTAATGGCTTGGGTTTTACAGATCTTGACTTGACTTCTGCTGGAAGGAATCATAACAATGCCCTGTATATTTCGATCGAATGTCGTGGCTCGCTGATGTCACATGTCTTGGTTGATACTGGTTCATCGTTGAATGTATTGCCCAAGAAAGCTTTGATGAAGTTAGATACTCGTGGTTTGATTTGTACACCAAGTGACTTGGTGGTGCGAGCTTTTGATGGCTCGAAGAGGTCTGTTTTTGGCGAGATTGTGCTTCCGATCAAGGTTGGACCGGAAATCTTTAATGCAACGTTTTACATTATGGATATTCAGCCAGCGTACAGCTGTTTATTGGGTCGTCCTTGGATCCATGGGGCAGGTGCTGTAACTTCCACTTTACATCAAAAGCTGAAGTATATGGTTGATGGTCACGTAGTGACAGTATGTGGAGAAGAAGACATAATGATCAGTCAGCTGTCAACCTTCAAATACATGGAAGTGGATGGGGAAATCCACGAGACGTTGTGCCAGGGATTTGAGAAGGTGAAAGTTTCTGAAGAAGTTGTTCAGTCTGAAGCTGTAGTGCAGCCCGTAGTGGCAAATCAACCTGAGGGTTCCATGTCTTCGTTAAGAGACGCCAAAGCTGTGGTTGAAGCTGGTAGCTCACAGAGGTGGGGCCAGGTGGTTGAAGTCCAGAAAAAGAAGGATACTTATGGATTGGGATACAAGCCATCCAAAAGAGATGAGGATCCCCCAAAATTCTATGGCCCTGTCCGGTTCACTAGCGCAGGAGTTTTCTACGATAGAGTTAATGCTATTGAAGAAGAAGGAGACAATGATTGTGACATGGATAGCTGGATCCGTCCTTGTGTCCCAGGGGAAAGTCTGCACAACTGGTCTTCCGAGAAAGTCACTCAAGTGACATGCTTCGAGTAATTGCTTTGTTTTCCTATTTTGTTAATCCTACGTTCTGCCCAAGACGTAGTGATTCTGTTTGTAGGGCTTTTAACTGTCGCATGTTTTGCTTTATCATCAATAAAGGACTTTTCACACTCAAATATTTTGATCTCTGTCTTTCTGTTTTATGCATTAAAAAAAAAAAAAAAAAAAAAAAAAAACCCACATCAACATGGCAATGTGTTTCTTTTGTTGCATCATAATAAACATACCTCATAAATCATTGCAGGTCTTTTTGTTCAGATGACACCGATCATGACTCAGCTATAGCGCGGTATGACTTTGACAATCCAATCTATCAGGCTGAAGAAGAGGCTGACGAAGATTGTGAACTGCCCGAAGAGTTGGCCAGATTGTTGAAGCAAGAGGAGAGAGTCATCCAACCTTATCAGGAGGAAATTGAGATTGTGAATCTGGGAACCGAGGACGCTAGAAAGTAAGTAAGAGTAGGGGCTGCGTTGGAAGACAGTGTCAAGGGAAGATTGATTGAGATGCTCCATGAGTATGTGGATATCTTCGCCTGGTCTTACCAAGACATGCCTGGGCTCGAAACTGATATTGTTGTACACCAGTTACCACTCAAAGAAGGTTGTGCTCCGGTCAAGCAAAAGTTGAGAAGAACTAAACCGGAGATGTCTGTCAAAATCAAGGAAGAGGTTCAGAAACAGCTAGACGCCGGATTTCTTGCCGTAACAAATTATCCTCCATGGGTTGCTAACATCGTGCCTGTACCTAAGAAGGATGGGAAGGTCAGGATGTGTGTTGATTACAGGGATTTGAATAGAGCAAGCCCAAAGGATGATTTCCCGCTCCCTCACATTGACGTGTTAGTTGACAATACTGCTCAGTATTCTGTGTTTTCCTTCATGGATGGCTTCTCTGGGTATAACCAAATCAAGATGGCCCCAGAGGACATGGAGAAAACAACGTTCATAACACCGTGGGGAACTTTCTCCTACAAAGTGATGCCCTTTGGATTGAAAAATGCAGGGGCAACTTACCAGCGGGCGATGGTGACTCTCTTTCATGATATGATTCATAAAGAGATTGAAGTCTATGTTGATGACATGATTGCAAAGTCACAGACGGAAGAAGAACATTTAGTGAATCTTCAGAAGTTATTTGAAAGGTTAAGGAAATTCAAACTGAGGTTGAATCCAAACAAATGCACCTTCGGGGTGAGATCAGGAAAATTGCTGGGATTTATTGTTAGTGAAAAAGGTATTGAGGTTGATCCTGCAAAGGTAAAAGCCATACAAGAAATGCCTGTGCCGAAAACAGAAAAAGAGGTTCGTGGTTTCTTGGGGAGATTGAATTACATTGCTAGGTTCATCTCGCATCTTACAGCCGCGTGCGAACCAATCTTCAAGTTGCTAAGAAAAGATCAAACGGTCAGGTGGAATGAAAATTGTCAAAAGGCGTTTGAAAAGATTAAAGAATACTTGCAGGAACCTCCGGTCCTTATGCCGCCAGTGCCAGGAAGACCTTTGATTATGTATCTCACGGTTCTTGAGAATTCAATGGGTTGTGTGCTCGGTCAACAAGACGAGTCAGGTAAAAAAGAGCACGCCATTTATTACCTGAGTAAGAAGTTTACTGATTGCGAGTCAAGATACTCGATGCTGGAGAAAACATGTTGTGCACTCACTTGGGCCGCTAAGCGTTTGAGGCAGTATATGTTAAACCATACAACCCTTTTGATTTCGAAGATGGATCCAATTAAGTATGTGTTTGAGAAGCAAGCACTTTCTGGTAGAATAGCCCGTTGGCAGATGGTTCTGACAGAATATGATATTCAGTATGTTTCCCAAAAGGCCATTAAGGGAAGTGTGTTGTCAGAGTATCTTGCCGAACAGCCAATTGTGGATTATCAACCAATGAAGTTCGAATTTCTGGATGAACATATCATGTATCTGAAGATGAAGGATTGTGAAGAGCCTTTGCCTGATGAAGGACCTGAGATTGGATCTCAATGGAAGATGGTTTTTGATGGGGCTGTTAATTCATATGGCAATGGAATCGGGGCAATCATTACGACTCCACAGGGTTCTCATATACCCTTTACTGCCCGATTAGCGTTCATATGCACCAACAATGAGGCGGAGTATGAAGCATGCATCATGGGGTTAGAAGAAGCAATTGATTTGAGAATCAAGAACCTCGATGTGTATGGTGATTCTGCGTTGGTGGTGAATCAGATTACAGGAGAATGGGAGACTCGTCAAGTAAATCTCGTTCCATATAACAATTATGCCAGAAGATTGTTACCTTTCTTTGACAGAGTAGACTTCCATCACATTCCCCGGATAGAGAATCAGATGGCTGATGCGTTGGCAACGTTGTCATCAATGTATAAAGTGAATCTTTGGAATGAAGCTCCCTCAATCAGAATCATGCGCTTGGATAGACCTGCTTTTGTATTTGCAGTTGAAGGGGTATCAGATGGCCAGCCTTGGTATCATGACATTAAAGTCTTCTTGAAGAGTCAGGAATACCCAGCTGGGGCATCTTCCAAAGATAAAAAGACATTGAGGAGGTTATCAGGAAACTTCTTTTTGAACAAGGATGATGTGTTGTACAAGAGAAACTTTGACATGGTCTTGCTACGTTGTGTTGATGAACACGAGGCAGGCTTGTTAATGGAAGAGGTTCACGAAGGTTCCTTCGGTACTCATGCCAATAGGCATACTATGGCCAGAAAATTGTTGAGAGCGGGGTATTATTGAATGACTATGGAGTCTGACTGTTTTAAATACGCCCGGAAATGTCATAAATGCCAGATTTATGCTGACAAGGTGCACGTACCGCCTACTCCTCTGAATGTTTTATCGTCACCTTGGCCTTTTGCTATGTGGGGTATTGACATGATTGGGAAGATCGAGCCGACTGCTTCAAATGGACATCGTTTTATCCTGGTGGCTATCGATTATTTCACGAAGTGGGTGGAAGCAGCATCGTATGCCAACGTCACCAAACAAGTGGTAGCCCGGTTTATTAAGAAGGACATCATCTGCCGGTATGGAGTCCCGGAGAGAATCATTACTGATAATGGTTCAAATCTGAATAACAAGATGATGAAGGAGCTATGCCAGAGCTTTAAAATCGAACATCACAATTCTTCTCCCTATCGTCCGAAGATGAATGGGGCTGTTGAAGCGGCTAATAAGAACATAAAGAAGATTGTGCAGAAAATGGTAGTGACATACAAAGACTGGCATGAGATGTTGCCTTACGCTTTGCATGGGTATCGTACTTCGGTACGCACCTCGACTGGGGCAACTCATTTCTCACTAGTGTATGGCATGGAAGCAGTCTTGCCATTAGAAGTTGAGATTCCTTCTTTGAGAATTCTGACAGATGTGAAGCTGGATGAAGCTGAATGGGTGCGTTCCAGGCTGAATGAATTAAACCTCATTGAAGAGAAGAGATTGAAAGCCATTGCGCATGGCCGGTTGTATCAGAGCAGGATGAAGAAAGCCTTTGATCAGAAGGTGCGTCCTCGGTGTTTTCAAGCTGGTGAATTAGTTCTGAAAAGGATCACTCCTCCTCAAACAGATCACAGGGGCAAGTGGACTCCGAATTACGAAGGGCCATATGTAGTAAGACAGGTTTTCTCTGGTGGAGCCTTATTACTCTCAACTATGGATGGCGAAGATTTTACGTCCCCTGTGAACGCGGATGTAGTCAAAAAATACTTTGCATAAAAGAGACCCGCTGAGCATAAAAAGAAGGTTCAGGCAAAAATGGGGCATCCTGGCGAACCATAAAAAGAAAAGGTTCAGGCAAAAATTAGGGATAAAAAGAAAAAGAATAAACCCGCAAGGCTGAAAACCTGAAAAGGCAACCTTGGCAAAAATGGGTATCCCGGTGGATTGAAAACCCGAAAAGGGCGATCCAGGCAAAAGTTAGGGATTTTAGAGCAAAGACTACGATCCGCGTCCGATCTGTGATCACCGTTCACACTTGGAAAATTCTGAGGAAAGGAATCAGTCCAGTTAGTCGTCTTCGAAGGCCAAAGTATATGCGGATGAACAAGTCATATGGGTTATAGCTGAGTCGAGTCATGGTGGATGTCTGTTCCCCACATTGCCGACATTTGTATTTTCTTTTGCTTTTTTGCGCAATTACCTCTTTTCAGGAATTGCTTCCAGATGTAAATGCCTATTTACAGGCCAATTCATTCAATAAAGTTTGCATTTCAGCTAAAGAGCTTTTGTTTTCTGTTTTACCTGTTTTGTTTGTGAAAATGTCTGATATTTTTGATAAAAACATTACATGCTAAAACGTTGAGCTTTATGACACAAGATGGAAAAACAGTGGCAATTGCTTAGGCGACAGTCACCATGTGGATAATCAATGTATTCATTCTTGCACGTAGACTTTTGTTGGTTTTGCAGGATAACAGGTGTACTTTCCCCAGTAGAGTAGAGCTCTCCTCAACTTTGAAGTCTGATCGTCCTCAGCAGGTTATTACTCTTCCCCATCAGAGTATAAAGGAGTAATTCCCTAAGCGGAATCGTTAAGGATCGTCTTCCTTAGCAGGATATAAGAGGTTTTTTCCCAGGCCAGAGTTGTGACTTGGCACATCTTTCTCCAGTAAGTGATGTCTCCCCACGGAGCAGGGGGCAGTTATTTATTCCCCAGCTAGTCAGGAAGCTTGTGCTATCCCCTAGCAGGTGAATGTTGACAATTACTTTCTCTCCCAAGCGGAGTCGTTGAGGATCGTCTTCCTCAGCAAAGTACAGAGGATTGTATACCCAGCCGGAGTCGTGTTTGGATTGTTATTCCCCAGCAAGTACTCAGAAGTTGATTGCTTTGAGGTGAATGTTGCCGTACCTCCAACAGGAAGTTTGTGGACGAAGATGTTATTATCCCCACAGGGTCCTGATGTCTACTTTCCTCGGTTAGTCAGAAAGTATAGTTTCGTCGACAATGGTTTGATCTAGTACCCGGCAGGGTGAGGGTAAAGTTACTTCCCTAGCAGCAGATTAAGCTCATTTCCCCAATCAGAGTCTGGTGGTGAGTGGTATCCCCAGCAGGTCTTAAGGCCAATCGTTTTTGGCAGGCACCGAAGCCAAGTTCTGAAATAGTTGGTCGTCCCCAACGGTGGAATTTCCATCTTCAGTATTCATATCCCTCCCTAGCTAAGTGGGTATCCTCTCGGAGCTTCGTCCATCTCCAGCAGAGTTGTTGATCTTGATATTCCTCAACAGAGTAGGTATTCTCTCGGAGATTCGTCCATCTCCGGCAGAATTGGTGATTATGACCTTCCCTAGCAGGGAGAAGTTTTTCTCAACAGGATTTCTTTGGTTTGGTGGCAATTTAGTTTGCCATCTCCAGCGGAGTTGCTTCTGGTCTTCAGCATTTATTTTGCTGAGACTTTTCTCTTGCATTGCATAAGCATTTGTTTTGCATGGCATCCTCCCAAATGCGTAGCATTCCCACTTCATGTGGAGCATTACGGCAAAATTCAAACATATGCATCCGAAGCGTAAGCCAGGTTTGAGTTTTCCTTCGTCAGGAAAGCCGAATTTTAGGAGGATATCTTTACTCCACAGGTGTTGGGTTAGGCAATATTTGACAGTTCCCCGGCAGAGTGTATTACCAGATTTGTTTATCCTTGATTTTATTTGTACCCCTTCGTCCAGGTGGTCCTTCGGTTGTTTCCCCCCTCGAAATTTTTAACGACAGACACTCGTCCGTGTTTCTTTCAGCACCCGTCCGTGTTTGAACATTTGATTTCAATACCCGTCCGTATTGACCTTCTGATGACACTCGTCCGTGTTGCCTTCCATTCCCCCAGCGAGTTTAATTCCCGATAAAGTTGCTTTACACCCTTTTCAATACCCGTCCGTATTGAAACCTTTTACACCCGTCCGTGTATCCTTTTCGATACCCGTCCGTATTGAATCCTTGTACACCCGTCCATGTACCTTTTCGATACCCGTCCGTATTGGATCCTTTTACACCCATCCGTGTACCTTTTCAATCCCCAGAGAGGTCATCTTGAACCTTCTTCACACCCGTCCGTGTACCCTTTTTCAATACCCGTCCGTATTGAAATCTTTTACACCCGTCCGTGTACCTTTTTCAATACCCGTCCGTATTGAAATCTTTTACACCCGTCCGTGTATCTTTTTCAATACCCGTCCGTATTGAAATCTTTTACACCCGTCCGTGTATCTTTTTCAATACCCGTCCTTATTGAAATCTTTTATACCCGTCCGTGTACCTTTTTCAATACTCGTCTGTATTGAATCCCTTTGGCACCCGTACGTGTTCTTTCGGCGCCCGTCCGTGTTTGAACTTTTGTTTCAATGCCCGTTCGCATTGACATTTGGCACCCGTCCGTGTACCCCTTTTTCAGTACCCGTCCGTATTGAACCTCTTTACACCTGTCCGTGTATCTTCTCAATACCCGTCCGTATTTGATATCCTGGATTCCTTGACACCCGTCCGTGTTTATCCCCAGTATAGCTAACCTTCCTTTGTGTTTATTTCAGGACTTTTCAATACAGTTTTAGTTTCCAACACTCGTATGTGTTGTGACAGTGCAGCATTTATTGTTTGTTCCCCAGTGGAGTCGTCCCTCCTTTGAGGATTGCAAATTTCAGGTTTCTTATGGTATTCAATCTCCGTGAATCCTTGGAACGCATGATAGTCGTCACTATCATACCTTCAGGATCAAGTTGATTGAATAGGGGCAGCTGTAACACCTCAAAATTTGCCTTGTTATTTTTAGATAACTGGCTTATGTTTCTTTTCATTTCTTGCATTTGCATTGTGCATAGCATTTGGTTCTTAGCATGGGATCGAGGTATTTGGTTCAACTCAAGGGCAAAAGCTTCTTATGAGCTCCATAAGCTTCTCACATCCTTATATGGTGGCCCAAGGGTATTTCAATGAGGGATTCTCCAAGTGGTTATATCAAGGGTTGGTGTCCTTACATTGATGACCAAAACTAGGGTTTTATGGTTAAGGGTCCTAAGCTCAAGGAGTTGATTCAAACCTTTCACCAAGGTTCTCCATATGTCAAAACAAGTCTAAGGATGGATTTTGAGCCAAAAATTCACCATGGAAGGCCTCAGATGATTCAGTAGCTTACAGATGAAGTAATCAGTCAAACTGGTCAACTGAAAAGTCAAACTAGGGTTTTGAGAGATCCTCATCATGGTAATCAAGTCAAGAGACCTTTGTTTGGTCTATGGAAGGCTTTCATGATCACAATTTGCAAAAATCAAGCTTTGGTAAAAAGTTGCTAATTTGGGAAAGTGACTTGTAATTTCAAGTTACTATTTTTGGCATATTTTCAACCAACTTTAACCAAACTTTTCATGATCAAAAATGCTTCAAACGAATTTTTGCCCAACACCAAAGTTGTAGATCTCTTTCTCCTCTTTCCAAAGAGTGGTGGATCATGATCATATCATTTTTAGATCAAGAGTTATGGGCATTTGAAGTTAAAGAGCATTTGGTGTTCCACCATGCATACCATTTTGACATAACTTGCAAGATGCATTATAACTCACCAATATGGCTTCTAATTGTTCAGTTCACCTCACCACACTCCATTGCACCTCACTTAGCATCATTTTGGGCCAAGAATTGAATGAATCCGTGGATTACATAGTCATGATTCATCATTATGCAATTTTGCAAGTTCACTTGGAATTCATGATTCAGTTACTCTCCAGCCCCAAGATCAATCCAAAGGTGGTCTTTGCATCAAAAGGAAAACAATCATGCACTTTTCATGAAGAATGCACGAGCCAAATACCTCATGTGCATAAACTTGCAAATTTGCAAAACAGCCCAAAACTCATTGCTCTCAAGTCCTTGAAGTTTAAAACCCTAAACAGTAGCATTGGCACACTATATAAGCTAACTCACACGAATTTCTCAGCAGCTACCATTCATTTTCACCACTTTTCAAAGTTTTGCTCTCAAGTTTCTCTCCTTCGATTCTCCCAATTCTTCAAGTATCTTCCATTTTTTTTGGTTGGTTTGTGATCAGTGGAGCATAAGGAAGAGAAATCCACCATTGTTTTGAAGTTTAAGCAAAGAATTTATCAGTTGAGTTCAGATTTTCAACTCTCGGATTCAAGGATTCAGGCCAATTTGAAGGTCTAAGTGCATTTATTTTGCAATTAGACGGTTTAAGGAGTTGATCTGCAGCTTATCTTGGAGTTTCTTGGTGATTTTCCAGTTCTGCAAATCTCAGGTGAACTTGAAATTCATAGACCTAGAATTGATTTTTGTTGTGTGTTTAATGTTCATCTTGATGTGCTGAGTTCATATATGTGTTTGGAATTGATTTTTAACGTGAATCATGGCTGGAATTTAGATCTGAAATTTTCAGATCCAAACTTGTTTCGTTCGATTCTTGAAATATATGCATGCTAAATGATTTTGAGTGATATATTTGTGATCTACGTGAGTTGCTGATCATTTTGATGTATGGTTTGTTGATTTTGGTTACCGTTTGAAGTTTGATGGCCGGAGAGTGGCCGGAGAAGACGACCGGCGCTTCTCCGGTCGGTTAGGGTTTAATTAGGGTTTATGATTTTCCAGTTTAATTCACGTGCGTTGGATCTTGGTTATGTGGTGTTAATTAAGTTGATTAGGGTTTAATGGATCTGATTAAGTCATGGCCGTTTGATTTCATTTAATTAGTGAATTTGAATGTGGACCATTGGATTGTTGACTTTGCTTTGTTTGACTGAGAGCATGAGCCTGTGGATCTGGAGACTTTTTTATGTTTGACTTAATCTCAGCCGTTCGTTGTTTCTGAAGGCTTGAAAGCGCTTGGGCTTTTTTGCTCTTTGCACCCCCCGTTTCTGAGCCCATGATCATTTGCACGCATTTGGATTCATTAATACACCCCTGGCTTCATTTTATTTCTTTTTTTATTTTCTATTTTCATACCATTTCATAATTAATTGTTAAAAATACTTGCATGTGCTAAAAAATTCCAAAAAAAATCATCACGCATAATCATCATTAAAATTAATTTTTCACATTTTATTTTATTATTTTTGCATTAAATTTGCATTAAATATTAATTTTCCAAATTAATTTTTCTCATTTGCACTTCATATTGCATACTTCATATTGCATCATTTATTTCTCTCATTTTAAAAGTGATTTGATCCTGATTCTTTTTGGGTTGTGTTCATAACATGTTGAGGTATATTTGAGATTTTTTGGAATGATTTTTAGGTCCTTTTTGGATGGCTTTTGATGTGTTGCTTTGAGCATGAATGTATGAAATCCTATTGATGTTTTGACCTAATTGTTGATTGACTTTGGTTCTGATTCATTGCTTGTGGATTTGATATGTCAATTATACATGTTTGAGATGCTTGAATACTGAATGACATAATTTTTGGAGGCATGTTTGTTATTTATTTGAAGCATGAACTTTAACTTGTCCAACTTGTGAATGTATGCTTCATGTTTGGTTTGCTTGATCATGAAGGCACTTGTGCCATAATTTGGGGCCTTGTTTGAGAATTGATAGCATGTTAATTAACCTCTGGTTGTGATATTTGGATCTCATCTTTGCATGTTTGATGTTTGCCTTGCACTTTAAGTCACTTGTTTCACAAGAATGAATCATGTTTCACTTCACTTCACTTCTTCTTCTTTGCTTCTCAATTAATTGTGAAAGTGTTTGTATGACTTGAATGATGTTTGAAGATCTTGTTTAGGCACACATTTAGGATTGTGTCACTTCTGGACTTGGTTTGCTTTGTGGAATTTTGACTTGGTTGCTTTACATGATCACTTCTTTTCATCTCACTCCTTCTTTAATGATTTAAATTGTACTTGATTGACTTCTCCCTTTTCTTTTTTTGACTAATTGGGCATGATTAATATTAGAGGTCAGTAGGACCATTAGGTTCTGAACTTGATGTTTGATTTACCTTAGAACTTGTTTCTTTATTGCCTTATGCTTGTTTGAGTTTCATTTTGTCATATGTGAATACTTCTAACACTTTCAGGGGCAAATGGTAAGTTGTTTGAGTGTGGATATGCTTCCACATTTTACTTTCTTCCTTTATTTTTTAACTTTCATACTTGTGTTTGAAGTGAGCTTAGGCCACTTGTGTTTCACTTTTCTTTCTCCTCCTTCCCTTTTCACTCTTTTCATCCCTCGAGTCTCAAGACTTGTTTAAGTCTTGGATTCTCTCCCTTTAGAGCTACCTAGTCCAACTTAATTTTCGATTAAGCTTGGAGTAGGATTAGCATTAGGTTAGGTAGTTGTCTCTCCTAAACCTCACTAGCCATAGGACATCCATGCATGATAACATTAGGACTCTTAGTTTCCCTTTAGAGTTTCCTTTTGTGTCGCTTCTCTTCTCATCTCAAACTTCTTGAAAACACTTAATAAAATATAACGTATATTGCGCTCGAGCCTTAAGTGTAGGAAGTGAAGAACGAGGGGTCTCCTCTCTTCTTCTAGGGTGTTTAGCATACGTCTCATTCGGGGGCGACCATGCGACTCACTCGTTCCCGCATGGTAGACTTTGGTGCAATGTAAGTTACGAACTAACTCAAAACACTTCTGTCTAAAAAACACAAAACAAATTCAAATCTTTTTATCCTTCGGGATTGTTGGGTTTCAAACTTCTTTTTTCAGAAAGAGCTCGTCGCTCACGTAAAAAAACACTTACCCACCCGTGGTCGTACCCACGAACTACGTCAGCTCTGATTCCTCTCTCTCGTCCGATTGAGGATACGTAGGCACAAGACAACGATTGTCTTAGCGAACAACCTTCCCCCCACAGTTCCCATCCGAACTACGTTGACTCTGACTTTCCCATTGCACTGAGGGAGTACGTAGGCTTAGGACAACGATATTGTCCTATCGAGTCACTTCCTTTTCTTTCCTTCTTCGTTTCTCCGTTCTTTCCGTTCTCGTTTCTTCGCCGGTCCAGTAGCAGTGGAGTTCCAGATGATGACACCCTTTGATGCAGACAACAAGCGTGGATCCCATCGAGTACGATGGACGTGTTGGGTGCTAACACCTTCCCTTCGTGTAACCGACTCCCGTACCCGTTCTCTTGGTCGTGAGACCATGCTCTTTCCCTTCTTTCAGGTTTACGCAGTGTTTCCTTTCCCTCCCTTGGGATAAATACACTTTGCTGGCGACTCTGTGTTCTTTTGCGCCACTCTCGCGTTTGTACCGTCAGATGCGAATCTTTCGGGAGCGACAGTACTCCTTAAAGTTTTCCTTGTCCTTTTGTGACATCGATCTGAGTTGATCTCTGTCCGGTGCCATGTCCAAATTGTATTTATATTGTTGAACAAAAGCAGCGCCAAGATCTATGAACGTGTCGATCGTAGCACGGTTTAAATCCATGTACCATTTTAATGCGGCACCGGTTAAACTATCCTGAAAGTAGTGAATTAGTAGCTCCTGGTTCTTTGTCTGAGCTGACATTCGCCGAGCTTACATCACTAAGTGACTCTGAGGGCAAGAGTTACCCTTGTATTTTTCAAAGTCGGGCACATGGAACTTGTGTGGAACTTTCACATTAGGGACCAAGCAGAGGTCTGCGGCGTCCTTTCCAAATAGATCCTGACCGCGAAGGGCCTGCAATTCTTTCTACATCTCCAGGAATTGTTCCTGGAACTCATTCATTCTATAGAACACGCTGTCGTTTCCACCAGAAGGTATCTGTGGAATCTGTGCTTCCGAGACAGTGTGTACCACGGGTGTTGGTATAGTCATTATGGCCGAGACCCTCGGTGCCTCCCGAAGTTTGTAACCTTCAAGAGTTGCTGTCATGCCCCTGGCATCTTCGCCTTCCCAAAGTTTGTAACCTTCAGGCCCAGTGGCTCCTGCTATGGTTCCCTAATCCTCAGCGATCGGCGGAACATATCCTTCCGGGATATAGTTAAGTGGCATGCCCCAGGGGCAATCTTTCGGCATCTTGTACCTAGGATCATACTTCTCCACTATGGGCGTAGATGTGATCTCCGAGATCACAGTCCTTTGTTGTTGCATATGAGCTTCTACTAGAGCTTGCATGTCGTTATGAAGCTTTCTCAGATCCTCTTTCAGAGTGTCAATATCTTCTCTCAACTCTCTGTTCTCTTCCTCGAGATCATCCATCTTTTTCTGATGATTAGACCGAGTATTGTACGAATGAGACAGTTTGACTCTAGAATCGAGACACAAACGTGAGATTCGTAGGTAAGAAGAATGCGTTTATGAGAATGATGAATGCAATGATTATTAATTATTTTTTTTATTCAAAGTAAACTCCGACAATTGGATTGCAAATATCAAACAGTGGGGAAACCCCGTTTTATTGAATTCAAAGGATTGCGGAAATGGAAATACAGTAGATTACAAAGTGCTGAAAAAGGAAATCTAAACTAATGGATCCTGAGTCCTCTCTAAAGAGAGCTCAAGTGCTGGTTCTGGTGCTTTCCTTTTCTTTGACCGGGGCTCTTGGGCCGTTGTCGGGTTGTCATTCCTTTGCCAAGTGAAATGAGCGAGCAAATTCCTTTGGTCATCTTGATTTTCTACAGCATGTTGCTCTAAAATCTCAATCAGGGCATCTTTTTCCCTTAACAGTTGCTGTATTTTCTTGCACTCCATATTGAGAATACGGTACTTGTTCCTCCAAGACCTTTTCTCCTACTGAACTTTGTTGAGAGTCACCTGAAGTTTTTCCATTTCAGACATGGAATAAAGGGCAGAGTCCCTTAATGGAAGAACTTCCTGACGAGGGTAAGGCATCCTCAGCTTGAGAGCTCTAGTTTGTACCGAGTGGAGATAAGGCTCCATCGAGACACAATCTAGTTTTCCTAGAACCTCTCGTCCTTTCCTATGAACGTGTTTTCAAGCATGCACTATTTCCGTCTTTAGTGCCCTGTCATTTTCTCCTTCCTTGAAGAAAATACCTTCCAGATGAGCATTCCGTGGGACGTGCCTCATCGGGTATCCGAATTGACGACGCACGAGAATTGGATGATAATTGATTCCCCCTTAGTTCCTATAAGGGGTACATTTGGGAAATTTCCACAACGGTCAATGATCCTGATCCCGTCATAGATTCGATTGTACCAATCGATGTCAGAGTTGGTAAGAGACATGATTCTCTGCGACCAACGTAAGGTATTCTTTTGATCCCAAAATGCAGCAGACTTGGGCAAATGGGAAGTGAACCATTTGTAAAGCAGGGGTACACAGCACGTGATCATTCCTCTGCTGTATAAATTCCTTAAATGTACCGAATGATACGCATTTGCGAGTAAGGTCGGTACGGGGTTTCCAATCAGGAAAAGCTTAATGGCGTTGATATCTACAAAGTTATCGATGTTGGGAAACAAAAATAACCCGTAGGTGAGCAAAACAAATATGCTCTTGAAAGCGGCCACGTTCCCAATACTAGCAAAGTACAGGGCTTTCTTTGTTAAGAACTGGGCTGGCAAACCCTGGATGCCACCCTTAGTGGTCATGTGAGTCCTGACTTCTGACTCGTCCAAATAGATTGCTCTTGCAATGGTTTGATCCTTTGGAATTTCTTCCAGTCCAGAAAAGGGAGCTTGATCAGTAATATGTAAATCAGTCAGATGAGAGTACTCCTCCAGCGTTGGTGCTAGTTGATAATCCGGGAATGTGAAACAGTGATAGACCGGATCATAGAACTAGATTAATGTGGACATGATTCCTTCGATTAGATGAACTCTTAATAAGGACAGCAATCCTCCATACTTGGCTCTGAAAGCCTCGTGGTTGGTGATCATTCTCGCCAGACCTCTCAAATCCTCTAACTTTGGAACCTTGAAGGTGTACTTATGAGTTTTCCTTCTACCAAAATCCATTAGCGCAATCTCCTTTCTCTGACATTTGCAATCATTGTCTTAGTTTAATTTGAAAAAGAGAGACTAGAAGAGAAGATTTTTTTTTGATGTTTTTAGATGAATGCATGAATGCAACACGCAAAAACATAGAAAAAACATGGGGTCAAAGGGTCGGTGTCATGAAGTCAAGGCTCTACCCCCCCCCCCCCCAAAAGGTTTATACTGGTGATTTTTTGTACCTGTCCGCAAAATCATTGACCCCTCTGGGATAACAACAGCAAGCAGATCGCCAGCGAGCTGATGTATCCTGGAGTGATCTCAGATGAGGGTAGTATCACGTGACAACTATTTCCGATAGCTTCCGCACTACAAAATGGCTTAAGTCTACTAAAAACCTCAGCTTCTCAGATAACCCAGTCGACCACACTACTTTCAACAACCAAAGTCGTATAGGCAATTATCTGCAAAGGGAGTCTCCACTGAGTTTAATGGTCGATCGGGGGCTCTTAAATAGAATTCTCTCCCAGTAAGATTACCCGCATTTCCATCACCTATCTTAGGTGTATACTCAATCTTTCCACATGCGGCATCACACGCATTCCCATTAGCAGAAAAATAAACACAGATATCAATTAGTAAAAGCAGTATATATATTTATCTTAATCATCCTAGACCTCTAGTCTTATGATCATATACAGACAATGACTCCCCAGCAGAGTCGTCATTTCTGTGACAGTTTGTTGAATTTACGGTTTCCACCGAAAATTGCAAGAAAGAGAAGAGGGCCCCACGGTGGGCGCCATTTTTATGTAGCGAGCAATTTTGGACGTGGTTCTTAAGCACTGTCGCTCTGGGGTACTACAGGTCGATTCATTTTTTATCCCATTGAAGCTGGTGAAGGAAGGGAATTAGATGTCTCCAATTAACCCTGCTTGCATGCTGAGTTTAAACAGCGGTCTGTTAGGTTACAGATGCTATGTGGAAGTGGGGGCCTCTCTCTGCTTATTTCGCTAAGAATGCAATGACGGGACTATGCTATTGGTAGGATGTTAGGACTGATGCTTTTCGATTGATGTGTGAAGGTACGGGATTTTGGGCTTTTGATTAGTGTGCTCGCTAAGATTTTTCAATCTCATGCCTACGTATTCCCGTTTTAACGAAACAGGGAAATCAGAGCGATCGTAGTTCCTCCTATTCTATGGGAGGAAAAAGGTTGTTTTGCTGTCTTGTTCAAAGCCCAAGAAGTGATGCTAAAGGTGGTTTGTATCTTGTTCAAAGCCCAGGATGTGAAGCAGAAGGGTTTTGACTTTAAAGAGAATTTGTCATCTCTAAAGAGGGATATTTGGTCTGTTTCACACAACTGTTGGGTGACTGATCATAAAGGAGAATTACTTTAACTGGGATATGTGAATCCAGCAATGCCATAATTTCCTTTATAGGGGGTTTTAATCTGAAGGAGAAGACTTTAACTCAGTTTAGAGCAATGTCATCTTTCCTTAGGAATTTCTCATGCTAAAAGAGGCACAGTGGCGTGGATGTAAATAATCCAGAGGCTTGCCGCTTACAGCAATTAGATGGGAGAAAAGGAGTTGTTGATGTTTGTATACTGTGAACGAGGCACGGATTTTGATGCTAAAAGGTTGATTGACTTAACCGAGGTTTTCCTTATACGAAGCCTAAGAGGAGGTTATTGACCCAACAAGAGGGTGTTTTTATGTGTCTCGTACGAAACCCGAGAGAGAGGCTAAAAAGGTTAACTCAAAAAGAGAGTGCTTTTGTATGTGTCTTGTACGAAGCCTAAGACGGAGGCTAAAGGTGTTTGACTCAACATGAGAGTCTTGGTACCTCGTACGAAGCCCGAGATGGAGGCTGAAAATGTTTGACTCAACAAGAGAGTTCTTTATACTCAACAAGAGAGTGTTTCTGTATCTCGTACGAAGCCCGAGATGGAGGTTGAAAAGGTGATTGACTCAACAAGAGAGTCTTTTATACTCAACAAGAGAGTGATTTGGTATCTCGTACGAAGCCCGAGATGGAGGCTAAGGTGATTGACTCAACAAGAGAGTCTTTTATACTTAACAAGAGAGTGATTTGGTATCTCGTACGAAGCCCGAGATGGAGGCTGAAAAGGTTTGACCCAAAAAGAGAGTCCTTTATACTCAACGAGAGAGTGTGAAAAGGTTAGCTCTGCTGGGGAGAATCATTGTACAAAGCCCAAGAGGAGGCTAGTATGCTGGTGACTGTTTCAGTTGAGTGACAGGTCCAGTATATTGGATAAAGAGAAAATCAGTTCTTATATGGGTAATGTTGTGCTCAGGGATTGATCGGAGGATCAGGGTTATTTCCTGTTCTTTAAGGAAATGGGAAATCCCAAAAGGGTATGGAGACTGTCCAAGTCTACGGGTGTTTTGAGAACTCGATTCTTGGATGGTGAATGATCTTTGTATGATGCCCAAGAGAAGGCTGGTATGTTAAGCGATGAAGGTCAACCCATTAACTGGTCTGACATTTGACGCAGAAAGACAGCTCTAGCAAATTGATGACTAGGTTTTGTTCCTATACCTGTAGAGGTCTCGGGGTCCTTGTACTAAGCCCAAGAGAAGGCATGAGAGCTCTTAAGAAGCCGAAGGGTCCTTGTACAACACCCAAGAGGAGGCGGGGATGCTTTTAAGAAGCCTGTGGGTCCCCAAACCCCGAGAAGTTCAAGACACGCTATTCACCGAGAATAGATCAAGCCTGGAAAGTTTGAGAATTTGGAAGAAACTCAAGAGATGCCATTCACGGAGAAAAGATCATCTCTGGGGAGTAGAGTCTCTTAGACAATTTCTAAGGGTGATAGTCTGAGAAAGGGTTCACCGAGAATGCTGCCTTTCACGTCTCCATATTATTTAACCCCAAGAGGAGGGAAGACTGTGTCTGGTAATCCTATGGGGATCTAGTTTTGTTTGTATTTAAGAGTGACCAACAGGGCTTTACCTAGTGCTAAACGTAGTTGCCGGGGAAAACTCTAAATAACTATACTAGTATTACACAGTTGATATTTGACAAGTATATAAAAGTTTGTGAAAGAAGACTTACAGTGAGCAGCCCCACAATACAGTTATATATATGAAAGCGGATAAAGAAAGCGGGTAAACACTTACTCGGTTGTAGAGCTTCCATGCTGTTTGGTTAGTTGTTCAACAAAGAAAGCTTTGATAATAATATTATATTCTAAATCAAAGGAGAAAGTGCTTTGAAAATATTGTTGGGGCTTACAGCTCAAGGAGAGGCCCAAAGTTTTATCAGTGATTGCACTGTTGTTTTTGTACAGGGACTTATACAAGTGACTGAGGCCCAAAAAGGTTTTCTGTACAAAGGGATGGGTCTTACACTCTCTCAAAGGCCCAAAGGTGTTTATAGAAAAAGAATGGGGCTTATAACACGAGGGTAGGCCCAAGGGTTTGATTTTTGAACTGGCGATCGCGCCGAGATTTTCTTTTAACGCAGAGGGACTTATACAATATCTGAGGCCCAAAATTGTTTTCGTTAAAAGGGGATTGGGTCTTACACTCTATTAGAGGCCCAAAGATTTATTTTTGTACAAGTGATGGGACTTACAGCTCAATGAGAGGCCCAAAGTTTTATTTTGCACTGGCGACGATCGCGCCGAACTTTTTGACGGTGTCGGGACTTATACAATACACTGAGGCCCAAATTATTTTGGTTTCTAAGAGGGATTGGGTCTTACACTCTATTAGAGGCCCAAAGTGTTTGAAAAAGTTTGATGAGGGTTGAATTAATCAAAAACCCTAATTTGTTTTCAAAATGTATTTTAATTGAATAAAAATTCAATTAAAATGATCAAAATTGTTAAACATGTGGAAAACAAATTGTGATCTTGGATTAATATTTCAAAAATTAGGTTTTGATCCACAAATTGATTGGAAATCACTAAAATTTGAAAAATCAAGAAAGAAGAAATATTTTAAATGTCAAAAACAATTAAAGTATTAATTCTTTACAAAAATATCAAGTATATGAAATAAATAATATTTTTGGGATTTTTTGGGAAAATAAAATATTTTAACATTTTTGTGAATTATTAAAAAAAGAATCAACTCAAAATCATTAAAACTCAGAGAGAAATTAATTTTTGAATCAATTAAATAAAATCACAAAATTCAAAAATTCAAATATTTGAAAAAGGGCGCCAAGAACATGGCAAGAACACGCGCCCTTCCTCTGTTTCTGCAGATTTGTGTTTTCTATCCAATCTTACTGAATACTTGATGATATCATGCAATCTACATATCAATCTACTCGTTTTCACCTCACGATCATGTCTATGGCCTTTAATTTCATTTATTTTAAACATGGAATAAGAAATCAAAGAGAAACCTCAAGAACCCTAAAATTTGCATGAAGGTTCAGAAATTCCATACACGATTCAAACAAAGCAATTGATTGAGGGAAAACACTCTATGCATGATTAGGAACATATGGCCAAATTATTGTGCAGCAAAAAATGCATGGATCATAGAGTTAGAAGAGCTCATGCTTACCTCTTGCAGCTGGTGATCGTGTTTTGTGTTAGAGGTGTTACAGCTTGGTTCCAAGGATATGGACAGCTTCCCTAGGTGCTATGGAGTGTGTCTGGATGCTTGGAGTGGATTGATTTGAGCTGGAACTTGATTTGGCACCTCAACTGCAAATCTGTCAAAGGCTTGAGCAGTTGGCTGGTGATTTTGTGATTTTGAAGTTCCAGATGTTATGTGAGTGTTTGGACCACTTCTATATGATGTTTATGAAATGTGTGTGTGATTGGTTTGATTGGAATAGCTCTCGAACTCAAATCCCGATAGTGACTTGCTTTGGAAGGAAAATTTGGATGTGAGAAGGAGATTTTGAGGAAAGCATCTGTTTGATGGCTTTGGTGTACTCAAACTGATCACAAAAGAGCTCTATTTATAGTAGAGCAAGTTTGTTTTGGGAGCAATAGTGATTGGCAACTGCTGCAGAGGTTTGGCCAATGTTGATCAATGAGAATCCAAGTCTCCTCTAGCCATTGACTAGAGGTTAGGGCACAGGCTGCTGGTTCCCTTGGTCTTTGATAAGTCTTGACTGAATTCAGTTAGAAATGGCTCAGTCCATGCCACCTTGGTGCATCCATTGAATACTCCAAAACAAAATTGGAGTCTTGTCCCCTCTTTAGGGATTTCTAGGTTTGGCATGTTACTTTTGGTTCCAAAGACTTGGGAGGCTTGGGATCAGAGTTGGTTCCTCATTGGTCCCCCCTTGAGGTGTTCAGATGGATAGAGTTGCTTCCCCTTTGCAAAATTTGAGCAAATCGAGCAAAACTCCAAAATCTGCCTTGCCTTGACAGTTTGCAGCAAGGCATATTGGCATTGTCATATCTCATGGCTCAAGTGGACTTTGATGGAGTTCTTGGCCATTTTGGAAAGCCTTCATATGATACAACAACTGTTTGATCATAATTGGTTTTGATACTTTTTGGATCCAAGTGAAAAATCCCTCTACATTTGGAAAAAAGTGAAGGCAGATTCTGACTTAGTGAAAATTTCACCAAGTGTTGGAAAGAAGTGACATTTTCACTTTTTGTGATTTTGATCATTCCATAACTTAAAATCCATGGTGAATTGGAATGAGTTGTGTTTGAAGCTTTTGTAGAGGGCCATGAGAGCTACAAATCCAGCTTTGGATGGGGAAAAATGGCCTTGTGGTTTAGGAGTTATGATCCTCCAAAGTTGGTACCCTAGCCACTTTGTTCCATAACTTAGAAAAATTTCTAAGTTTTTATGGTTACCCCTTTTATAAGTTATCCCACTTTTCTTGATTTTTCTTGATGAATGATGATTCCAATCACACATTAACATCATTTTAGGGTTAAAAACCATAATTGTGAAAAATCTTAAAAAGTCAAAGTTGACTTTTGTGCACAGTTGACTTTTTGTCAGATGAATTCCAAACTGTGCGATCCTCTACGAAATCAAGTCCTTGACCTAAATCAAACTTGATGGATTGATTTCATAGGTGTTATAGGGTGTATTGGATCATGTCCTGGGGTTTGGGAGCATGTCTTGGTCAAAAGTCAAAGCTACAATTGACTTTTTCATCAAAACCCTAATTGTGGTTCAGATGAAATTGAAACTTGTGAATCAAGCTTCTTGGATCAATCCATTGTTGCAAATGGATAAATGTGGTTTATTAGAGACCCTTAAATCCTCTCTTGAGGCCTTGGCTCATGTTTTGTCCCAAAAGTCAACTTAGGGGTGAATTAGGTCAAGAAACCCTAATTCCTGATTTTTAGTGAATGCATCCCCTGAGGTTAAATTGACTTGATGATTGGGTTCATGAGGTTCCATGGAGTATTTTAGGTTATGCTTTGAAGCATTGGCTCATGCCCAGAGGAGAATTTCCATCTGGAGGCCCTGGTCGACCAAAACCCTAATTTGGTGACACTGGCGATCTTGAGGCTTGATCCACTTGGAAGGTTGCAGCCTTGTACTTAATCCTCGATGTGGAAGTCCTCTTGATCCTTTGTGGATGTTTGAGAGGTTAGACAAGTTGAAGATCATGTCAATCTTTGATTGATCCTTTGTCTAAGAACTCTGAGAGGGCTTGAAACCCTAAGTCTGATTGTAGTGAAGGCTCACCCATCTTTGGGGAGACTAATGGTTCATCCATATTGTGATGATGATTTGCACAATGATGGGAAATCTTAGTGGTCAAAATTTGGGGTATGACACTTTGGTGAACTCAAACTGGCCAAAAAGGGTCCCTATTTATAGTAGAGCAAGTTTCTTTTAGAAGCAATAGTGATTGGGGGATGGATCACCCTATTATCCATTGTGTTTTGTCATATAGCCAAAGTCTCCTCTAGGCATTGACTTGAGTCAATCTTGCAGGCCTATGGTCTTCTGATTCTTAGAATAATATTGACTCATTTGCAATGTTGTGGACTGATACATGCCAGCTCTATGCATCCATTCAAGGCTTCAAGACAAAGTTGGAGTTTTTGGAAATGAACCTTGAATGCCACATGCCTAAGGGATTGGATTTTTGACTTGGTGGCCTTGTGATAAGATTCTTCATCATTCATGTTGATTTTGGACAAAAATACAATGATGCAAGTGTCCAAAATTGGCTCAAGAAATCGTGGGATACAAGTTATGTACCAATGTTGTTGTGTAGGAACGGTGGAAAAATACCATTTTTGGAGGCTTATAACTTCTTGCTCAAGTTGAACCATGGGAGGCTTTTGTACTTTTTGGAAAGCCCCTATATCATACTTCAACTTTGAAGTTTAACTTTGGTCTTGAATCATCTTGGATCATAATGAAAAATGGTCTCAAAGTCGGTGAAAATACAAAACAGATTCTGTCCAAAAATTTCCCTAAGTGTTTGAAAAATGTCTATTTTCCATTTTTTGTGATATTAATCAATCCATAACTCAAAATCCATGAGGATTTGGAATATGTTGTAGTTGACAATCTTGAAGTATGTAATGAGAGCTTTCATTTTATCTATGGATGGAAGAAAAAGGTTACTTGGATCACAAATTATGGTCTTGCAAAGTTGGGTAAAAATCACTTTTTTCCATGACTTAGTGAAAATTCACGTTTCTTAAGATTTCCCCTTTTGCAAGTAACCCTAATTTTCTTGATTTTCTTGATGGATGATGATCCAAACCATAAGTTAACATTGTTTTTGATTTAGAGAAGCCATGTTTGTCAAGAAATCCCAAAAGTCAAACTTGATTTTTTGGCACAGTTGGCTTTTTGTCAGATGAATTCTAAACTTTGTGATTCTCTATGAAATCAAGTCCTTGACTTAATTCAAACCTAATGGATGGATTCCATAGGTGTTTTAGAGTTTCTTGAATCATTTCCCAAGGTTTGAGATGATGTCTTGGTCAAAAGTCAAAGGTAGAGTTGACTTTTTCTCAAAAACCCTAGTTTGTGGTCCAGATGGATTTGCATCCTTATATTGCTCATGAACCAAGTTGTTTGTGTCCATTTGAACTTGTAATAGGATCAATATAAGATATTTGAGGTCTTCAAAACATTTCTTGAGGGCTTGGCTCATTATTGCTCCAAAAGTCAACTTAGGGGTGAATTAGGTCAAGAAACCCTAATTCCTGATTTTTGGTGAATGCATCCCCTGAGGCTATTTTGGACTTATGATTGGATCTATAAGGTTCCTTTGAGATTCTTGAATCATGTTTTGAAGTATTGGCTCATGCCCAGATGAAAATTTTCCTCTGGAGGCCTTGCTCGACCAAAACCCTAATTTGGTGACACTGATGATCTTGAAGCTTGATCCACTTGAAATGTTGCACTCGTGTGTTTGATTCTTGATGTGGGAGACCTCTTGACCCTTTATGCATGTTTGAGAGACTTAACAAATTGAAGCTAATGACAATTCTTAATTTATCCTTTGTCTGAGTGATTTGAGAGGGCTCAATAACCCTAATTCTTGGTTGGAGTGAATGCTCAACAATCTTTGAGATGATTGATGAGGCATGGAGGTACATCCATATTGTGGTGATAATTTGCACACTGATGAGAAATCTTGTGGTCAAAATTTAGGGTATGTCAGAAGGCAAGAGAGTCACTTAAACGCGCATGTGCTACCACTAGGGTGGTGATACATCCATTGTATCACCCTCATTCAATTAATAATATACTAAGAATGAACCTGAGAACTACACAAAGCAAACATGGCCTTCTTCTTCCTCTGAACGTTCTCCCTCCATTTTCAAAGTTTCAAAATTCCTAACTTTGTGAATATTGCATAAAATGCTATGGAATAAAACGGAAACTTGTGTATTTTTTGACAAGGAACACAATGATAATAACTAATTTAATTAAAACTGACTCAAATTCAAAAATCACCACCGAAACTCAAAAACCCTAAAATGGAAGTTTCAAACATACAATCACATACATTGATGATAAATGACAATCAAATGAGGGAAAACATTGTAAACATCATAACAAATAAGTTTGTAGTTCAATGTGGATCAAAATATAACATGATTCAATGAGTTCTAGTTATAAGCAACTTACCTCTTTAAGCAAAATTCTAATTTCCACAAATGGTGTTACATAATTGATTCAATTACCTGGATGGCTTCCTTGGACCTCCTTAGACCTTCTTGAATGTTTGGAAACACTTGAAATAACCTAGAAAAACTGTGCCTTCCTTCTTGCAAAGTAAGAAAAGCGAGATCTTGAATCTGAACCAAATGGAGTTACAGTCAGGATGCAAGGTTGTGGATAGTTGAAGACATGTTTGAGGATGGATTCTCAGTGGTCAAAGTGTTTGTAGAGGGCCAGAATATGGTTTTTGTATGGAAGATGCAAAAAGTAAACAATATTTGGTTTTGAAAGTTGACTTTCTGTTTCTGCAAGTTTTGGATGAAAGTGATGATTTGAAAACCTTTAGGGAGTGATTTGTGATGTGTTTGAGAAATTGATTTGGTGGTTTGTGTCATTCCCCAAATTTTGACCACTAAGATTTCCCATCATTGTGAAAATCATCATCACAATATGGAGGAACCATCATACCTCATCAGTCTCCCCAAAGATGGGTGAGCATCCACTACAATCAAATTTAGCGTTTCAAGCCCTCTCAGAGTTCTTAGACAAAGGATCAATCAAGAAATGACATGGTCTTCAACTTGTCTAACCTCCCAAACATCTATAATGGATCAAGAGGACTCCCACTTTAAGGATTAAGCACAAGGCTGCTCCCTTCCAGGTGGATCAAGCCTCAAGATCGCCAGTGTCACCAAATTAGGGTTTGGTCGACCAGGGCCTCCAGATGGAAATTTTCCTCTGGGCATGATCCAATGCTTCAAAGCATATCCTAAAAAACTCCATGGGACCTCATGGGCCCAAACATCAAGTCAATTTGACCTCAGGGGATGCATACATCAAAAATCAGGAATTAGGGTTTCTTGACCTAATTCACCCCTAAGTTGACTTTTGGGACAAATCATGAGCCAAGACCTCAAGACATGATTTGAGGGTCTCCAACATACCAAATTGATCCATTTGTAACAATGGATTGATTCAGGAAGCTTGAGCAGCAAGTCTCAATTTCATCAGTACCACAGTTAGGGTTTCGTGAGAAAAGTCAACTGTAGCTTTGACTTTTGACCAGGACATGCTCCCAAACCCTAGGACATGGTTCAATACACCCTATAACACCTATGAAATAATTCCATCAAGTTTGATTTAGGTCAAGGACTTGATTTCATAGAGGATCGCACAGTTTAGAATTCATCTGATAAAAAGTCAACTATGCACAAAAGTCAACTTTGACTTTTTGAGATTTTTCACAAAAATGATTTTTTAACCCTAAAATGATGTTAATGTGTGATTTGAATCATCATTCATCAAGAAAAATCAAGAAAAGTTGGATAACTTGTAAAAGGGGTAACCGTAAAAACTTAGAAAATTTTCTAAGTTATGAACAAAGTGGCAAGGGTACCAACTTTGGAGGATCAAAACTCCTAACCACAAGGCCATTTTTCCCCATCCAAAGCTAGATTTGTAGCTCTCATTACCCTCTACAAAAGCTTAAAACTGACCTCCTTCCAAATTCATCATGGATTTTGAGTTATGGAATGATCAAAATCACAAAAAGTGAAAATGTCACTTTTTTCCAACACTTAGTGAAATTTTCACTAAGTCAGAATCTGCCTTCACTTTTCTCCAAATGTACGGGGATTTTTCACTTGGATTTAAAAGGTATCAAAACCAAATATGATCAAAAATTTGTTGTCTCATATGAGGGCTTTCCAAAATGGCCAAGAACATCACCAAATTCCACTTGGGCCATGAGATATGACAATGGCAATATGCCTTGCTGAAAACTGCCAAGGCTAGGCAGAATTTTGCATTTTTGCTCGATTTGGAAAAATCAGATAATTCCAAGCCTTGTCATCACTTTGGACATATCTGAGGATCAAATTTAAAGGGGATAAACATTGAGCCAAGTCTCCAAAGTCCTTGGAACAAGAAGTAGCATGTCAAACCTAGAAATGCCTAAAAGAGGGACAAGACTTCAATTTTGTTTTGGAGCATTCAATGTATACACCAAGGTGGCATAGACTGAGCCATTTCCAACTGAATTCAGTAAAGACTTGTCCAAGACTAAGGGAACCATAGCCCTGTGCCCTAACCTCTAGTCAATGGCTAGAGGGGACTTGGATTCCAAAGTGCAACCATTGACCAAACCCCTGCTGTAGTTGCCATTCACTATTGATCCCAAAACAAACTTGCTCTACTATAAATAGAGCTCATTTGTGCTCAGTTTGAGTACACCAAAGCCATCAAACAGATGCTTTCCTCAAAATCCCTCTCTTTAGGCCAAAATTCCTTCTTTAGCAAGGTAACTCTGAGTTTTTGAGTTAGAGAGCATTTCCATTGCAACTCATGATCCTAACACCTCATAAACATCATATGTAGGTGATCCAAACTATCAAAAGTGACCTGTAACACCAAAATCACAAAGTCACCTCTCAAAATCTCAAAATAGGCCTTTTGTGCATTTTTCAAGCCATGTCTTGATTAAGTCACTTTCCAAACCAGATAAAACCTCAAACACACTCCAAATAACATCCTTGAACTGTCCCAAATGGTTCCCCCCATCTGGAACACCATTTGAGAGAGTTGCTATTTTGGTCATTTTAACCCCTTTTGCAAGAAAGGGTCGGTTTGTGTTTTTGCAGGTTCTAGCTGATTCCAACCATCCTCAAAGCTTCTAAGGGATCATTTGAGAGTGTCCAAAGCATCAAACCATTTATGGAACAAGAAGTTTGGCAGATTGCACAGAAAACTCCAAAAGCTCAAAAAGAGGTAATCATCATGACTTGAACTTTCCAAAATATGCATTGCTTTGAAGTTCACTGATCATACACACCTCATACATGTTATATATGTTGTGTTTGAACCAATTCATCATGTAATTCATGCTTGTATCAAAGTGTAGCATAGAAAATGCAATTATTGGCCTTTTTCAAAACCACTATCGGATTTTGAGGAGGGAGTATGATCTGAAAAAAAATACCACCACCATTGGATTCCTTGTGAAATTCTAGGCCAGATGCATATAAATTTTGTCCCCAACCATTGAGAAATGAGAAAGTTATGGACCTTCCCGTTTCTTGGCAAAACTTGTCTTGCCTTGCCTTGACCAGGCCTAGAAAACAAGGCATGCCTTGTATATTTGTGGTTTCACTTCAAGCAATGGATGTATCACCACCCCAGTGGTAAGGCGCATGCCCTATAACCTTAAGGTCGTGGGTTCAAACCCCACCCATGCCATTTTGTGTTTTCTCACATTTTTGCTATTTTTTTCCAATATTTTCATGTTTTATTAATTAATTGGAAAATTAATAACTCCTTCAATTTTAATTATATTTTATTGGTTCTTTTTGCAAAAAATCACAAAAATGTTGAAATATATTATTCCACAAAAAAAATTAAGTTTATATTATTAATTTAATATAATTAGTATTTTTGTGAATAAATTCCTTTTTAATGTTTTTAAACATTTTAAAAGTGAATATTTACTTTGAAAATCAAAACCAAGTGAGTTTTAATTCACCTTGTGATTAATCCCTCATTTATCAAACCTTAAACAAAAATCACAAATGGTTTATTTAAACTTATTTGGTATTTTATTTGATTTTCTTTAAATATTTACTTTTAAAGAATAACAAATTAGGGTTTCTTTGATTTTCACCCTCATCAAACAATTTCAAATACTTGGGCCTCTAATAGAGTGTAAGACCCAATCCTTTGTAAATACAAAACTTTTTGGGTCTCACTTATTGTATAAGTCCCGTTGTATTTCAAAAAGTTCGACGCGATCATCGTCCGTTGAAAAACAAACCCTGGGCCTCTCCTCGAGCTATAAGACCCATTCAAAATTTCTTGGGCCTCTATTAGAGTATAAGACCCAACACCCTTTGAAAACCAAACCATTTTGGGCCTCAATGCATTGTATAAGACCCACCGCGTTTTCAAATATCTCGGCGCGATCGCCATTTTCAAACAAATGACCCTGGGCCTCTCCTTGAGCTGTAAGCTCCACCACTTGTACAAAAATAAATCTCTTGGGCCTCTATTATAGTGTAAGACCCAATCCCCTTTTAACTAAAACTTTTTAGGCCTCATACATTGTATAAGCCCCCCTGCGTTAAAAGAAAACCTCGGCGCGATCGCCAGTAAAAAAAACCAATCATCTGGGCCTACCCTCGTGTTGTATGCCCCATTCTTTTTCTTTAAACACTTGGGCCTCTTGAGAGAATGTAAGACCCATCCCCTTGTACAGAAAACCTTTCTTGGACCTCAGTCACTTGTATAAGTCCCTCTGTACAAAACGACAGTGCGATCACTGATAAACCTTGGGTCTCTCCTTGAGTTGTAAGCCCCAACATTTTTTTTCAAAATACTTTCTCCTTGGATTTTGAATATACTGTTGTTTTCAATCTTTCTTTGTTGAACAACTAACCAAACAACATGGAAGCTCTACAACCAAGTAAGTGTTTATATGCTTTCTTTACCCGCTTTCATATACATATAACTGTATTGTGGGACTGTTTCACTGTAAGTCTTCTTTCATAAACTCATATCAACTGTGTAATACTAGTATAGATATTTAGAGTTTCCCTGGAAATTACGTCTATCACTAAGCCCTGTTGGTCACTCTTAAATACAAACAAAACTAGATCCCCATAGGATTACCAGACACAGTCTTCCCTCCTCTTGGGGTTAAACAATATGGAGACGTGAAAGGCAGCATTCTCGGTGAACCCTTTCACAGACTGTCACCCTTAGAAATTGTCAAAGAAACTCTACTCCCCAGAGATGATCTTTTCCCCGTGAATGGCATCTCTTGAGTTTCTTCCAAATTCTCGAACTTTCCTGACTTGATCTATTCTCTGTGAATGGCATGTCTTGAACTTCTCGGGGTTTGGGGACCCACATGCTTCCTAAAAGCATCCCCGCCTCCTCTTGGGTGTTGTACAAGGACCCGTCGGCTTCTTAGAAGTATTCACAGCCTCCTCTTAGGCTTTGTATAAGGATTCTTCCTTCGGGAAGAGAGCCTCCTCTTGGGCTTCGTACAAATTGTCGCTCGGCTTTTTAAAAGTTTCCAGCCTCCTCTTGGGCTTCGTACAAATTGTCCCGACGACCTCCTAGAGGTATAGGAACTTAAATTAGTCATCTTAATAGAACAGTCTTTCAAAGAGTCTAGATCTTTCTACCGTGAACGTACTACTACTGTTTCTTAAGCATAGTACGAAAGATAAAATTCGTAGACTTGGGAAGTCTCAATACCCTTTGGATTTCCTATTTCCTTAAAGAACAGGAAATAATCCTGATCCTCTGATCAAATCCCAAAGCATAGCCTTTAATCAGTTTCTTTATAAGAACTGATTTTCTCTTTTAACCAACGTACTGGACCTGTCACTTAACTGAAACAGTAATCCTTTTAGCCTCCATCTAGGGCTTCATATGAGATATAAAACACTCTCTTGTTGAGTATAAAAGACTCTCTTGTTGAGTCAGCCACTTTCAGCCTCCATCTCGGGCTTCATACAAGATATAAAACACTCTCTTATTGAGTATAAAAGACTCTCTTGTTGAGTCACACCTTTCAGCCTCTCTCTCGGGCTTCGTACGAGACACATAAAAAACCCCCTCTTGCTGGGCTAATAGCCTCCTCTTAGGCTTTGTATAAGAAAACCCCAGTTGAGTCAAAATTTGTGCCTTGCTCGCAGTATACAAACATCAACAACTCCTTTCCCCTTCATCTATTTGCTGTAAATGGCAAGCCTCTAGATTATTTACATCCACGCCACTGTCCCTCTTTTAGCATGAGAAATTCCTAAGGAAAGATAGAATCGCTCTAAACTGAGTTAAAGTCTTCTCCTTAAGGTTAAAAATCCCCTATAAAGGAAATTATTGCATTACTGAATTCATATATCCTAGTTAAAGTAATTCTCCTTTATAATCAGTCACCCAGCAGTTGTGACGAGCAGACCCAAACATCCCCTCTTTAGAGATGACAAATTCTCTCTGAAGTCAAAACCCTTTAGCTTCACATCTTGGGCTTTAAACAAGATACAAATAGACCATTTAGCTTCACATCTTGGGCTTTGAACAAGATACCAACCGACTTTAGCTTCACGTCTTGGGCTTTGAACAAGACACCAAAACACCATTTCCTCCCATAGAATAGGAGGAACTACGATCGCTCTAATTTCCCTGTTTCGGTAAACAGGAATACGTAGGCATAAGATTGAAAGAAAAATCTTAGCGAGCACACCACATAGAAAACCTCAGGTCACAAATCCTCACATATCAATCAAAACATCCGAGTCCGTCTTCCCCCCCCCCCCCCCAAAAGTCTAAATTCAACCAAAATAAACCTAAGAGAGGCCCCCCACATTGATCGCAGCTGTAAACTAACAGTTTTGACTATTTGACGTCAGTTTGCAAAGCAGGGTTAGTTGGAGACATCTATTTCCCTTCCTTCATCAGCGTCAATAGGATAAAAAAATGAATCGACCTGTAGTAACCCAGAGCGACAGTGCTTAAGAACCACGTCCAAAATCGCTCGCTACAGTTTGGTGTATGGAAAGGCGGATGGGTGAGTTTATGCAAAGTGAGGTTTCTTGGCACAAGGGAGATTTGGTTCTGCAAGATGCTGAAGTGAGATTGCTTTGGGTGTTTTTCTGTGGTTTTTTTGTGTGTCTCTGAGGCATGAAACAAGCCTCTATTTATAGGGGAAAAGTTGGAGCAAAGAGGCTGGGCAGAAAACAGAAATGGAGTTCACTTGATTTTGTTAGGATCAAAGTGATGGTTTCTTCATTTCCATGGTTCCAAGACAAGTACCATGCTTTCCAAAAGTTGTAGTAAAGTTCAGAGGATTGTTTCTGATCAAAGAAAAAGGTTGATAGTAGAAAAATAACTTGGAAGCTCAAGGAGAGTTGACTTTGTGATTAAAGTAGCTTTTCAAAAATGGAAGTGAGACCTTTCTTCCCAAAATGGTATAATCCAATGCATAAAGCTCAAAAAAATTGGATAATGCTTTTAAAAATAATGTAATCATATAATTAGTGATAGATATGCAAGCAAGAGGACCAGCAATCAAGGGATTTGCAGCATTGGATTAGTTTTGCTCAAAGTCATGACATGAAAAATGACTTACATTTCAAGTATGGAGGGCCAACTTTTTTCCTTCGAAACTCATGGCTCAAAAATGGTATCAATGAGTTCTTGTACTCTTTGGAAAGCTAGAAACATGATCTACAAATTTCATGTTTTAAGTTTTCCTTGAATCAAAATGGATCATGATGCAAAATGGCTCACAAGTTGGTTACATTTACAAGGCAGATTTGTCTAAAAAAATTTCCAAGTGTTGGAAATCAATTTTGAATGAAACACCAACTTCATGGCTTCATAACTTGAAATCTAAGCACTTTTTGGGAATTCATCCTAACTGACAAAGTTGTAGTAGGGAATGAGCTCTTCAAATTGGTCTTTGGATCACAGAAAATGGATGTCTAGATTAGGAGTTATGACCTTGGCAAGTTGGCAAGAAATCATTAACCATCCATAACTTAGAAAATTTTAACTTTCTCCTTTGTTGCCCTTTTTGCAAGTAACCTCAATTCTTTTGATTTTTCTTGATCAAACTCCATCATCAAACATGTTTTCAATGAAAATTGACTTGAGGAACTCATATTTGACCAAAAACCCTAAAGTCAAAGGTTTGACTTTGCAGTTAATGGCTTGTGTATCAGATGAACTTTTACTTCTTGATCTTCAATGAATTCAATCTCTTGGTCTATTTGAACAACATGGATGGACTCCAAGGGTGTATTTGAATGTCTTGGAACATGTCCCAAGGTTTGAGGTCATGCCTTGATCAAAAGTCAAAGATGCAGTTGACTTTGGTTGACAAAACTCTAATTTATGGCCAGATGAACATGGATCTTGGAGAACTTGTAATGAAGCCAATTTTCATTTGATATTTGATGAAGGAAGGTCTCTTAAGTGTATGAGAACTTATTTGATTGATGATCCATCCAAGACCTTGACTGATCAAACCTTTTGAGCCTCTTAGGGCAAACCATAATTCACAAATGAACAAAAGCAAACAATATCTTGATAATTGGTTAGCTATGCATGAATGATTGACCTAGAATGTTATGCAAATGATGATTGAATCTAGGGGTAAAATTTTGGGTATGACAACTTTACAACACCATTTTGTTATGGAGTGCGCAGACATGAGAAGTTATGGGTCATAACATTTTCATCGCAAAAATATTTAAATTGATGATTTACAAATTCACCACCATAATCACTACTACATATTTGATCTATAATAACACATATTTAATAGAACTTGTTTGTTAAACACTATTAAATATATTATGCCAAGACCTATGATAGCACTATTGTGCAGGGCGCAATTATAAGTTGTAATAGGTTAAAAATAATTTATGGGCCTATCATAGCGCTTTATCAAAAACACTATTATAGGCTAAATTTAAAAATAAAATTGATTTGGAGCCTATGATAGTACTTTACTAAAAATGCTATCATAGATTGCGCTAAAATAATACTACAAAAATAGAATTATTGCAAGCCAACTAGACTTAAACTGGGAACATCTTTCTATTTTAAATTTTATCTCGCTAACAGGTCTATGATATCACTTTAATAAAATCGCTATCATATATTGTGATAAAGAAAATAAATAAATAAATTAAAATTTTGAGTGTTAGCAAGACTTGAACATGAGACCTATTGCTACCTAAGATATTACTTGACCGCTAGTCGATTTAATCAATATGATATTTTAGTTAGAATGTTTATATATATACCATAATAATAAGGATATTACAGAAGAAAAAAACAATTAAAGAAAACATGCATTCCATCCTCAAGTATCTCGTGTTGTTCATCTGGAACTTTTCAATTAAACTACATTGCCGCTAGCAACAAATTCAATCCAATCTTAGAGAAATTACAATTTTCGTCTTTCAATTCAGTTCATTATCTTCAAAACCTTAACTTGTTGTGTGTCGTCTCCGTCAAACCCTAAAATTTCATCGATTTGGTATTACCTCGAACCCTAAAACATCATTAATTTGATATGCGGCCTTCTTCTAATCCTTATTTAAACAAAGATGACACATTCACAACATAGCTTATCATAGCTCAATTTGTACCAAAATTACTATTTCAAAGTAACACACATGTATTTCTTCAAAGTTTAAGAAGACTATTTCTTAATACACCACCCATGTTTTTTATACACCGCGTAAAATTTCGTTTTTGCCCCCAGATTCTGGATGTGCACATCCGGACGCACCATTTTAAAAAAAAAAACGCTGATGTGTTCCGGATGTGCACATCCGGAAATATAGTATAGTTTTATTTTTTAAAATTTCGGATCTGCAAATCCGGAAAATAGCATAACTTTATTTTTTTTTAAATCGGTTTTGTCGGTTGGTCGCATACGTTAATATATCATCGCAAGTTAATATACATTCGAATGAGGGGAGCGAGAAGGTCTTGACAGCATGATGAAGATCTTGAGTCAAGGGGTTAGAAAACTTTGTTCTTCGTATCTGTAACGACCTAAAAATCTAAATTAATCATTTATTTATTTATTTAATTAATTTAGAAGGAATTAAGAGGTTTTGGTAATTTGGAGAATTATGGAGTAAAAGAGTATTTTTAAATAATTTTAATAAAGTGAATAATCATGTATTATTTAGATTATTACTATTATTAAAAATAATAAGAAAATGGCAAGGTGGTCATAAAGGAAAAGGAGTAAGGGTAGAGTTGAAAGTTCATAAACTGGGATAATGTAACTAAAGAAGAAAGATCGATCAATTTTCTAACTGATCGTATTTTTGTGAAGAACGCTGAAGAAGAAAAGAGGAGGAGAAAACCTAGGGTTTCGAAGGATTGCTAGGAGAATCTTGGAGAAAGAAGGAAAAAGCTTCGGATTACTCTAAGGTATGGGGAGATTTCATAATTTCTTATAGTTCTTTAGGACATGGTGATGAATAGATTAGGTATTCATGAATTGTGTATAATTGTGGTGAATGTTGATGTAGAATGAATGATTTGATGAGATTATGATGAAATTGAGTGGTATGTGTTGATATATGTGTATTATGTGAGCCTTTTGATCGAATTTTCGTGAGGGAAAACTGATTTTTGGGGTAATCGAAGTCAAAAACGCAGAAAATCACTTTTCGGGAAAAGTTGGGTTTTGTCGCACCCTGACATGGGCCGTGTCACACAACACGGGCACCCGTGTCAGCTTTCTGGTTGGGCGTGTGAAAATTTTTATTAACAGGTTGCCTGACACGACTCGTGTCACAGGACACGGGCGGCCATGTCAGACTACTGTTCCTGTATAACTTTTTTTGGTTTTTGGGAATTTTGTCTCAGGCTTTCTGACATGGGCCGTGTCACAGGACACGGGTGACCGTGTCAGGTTGCTGTCCTGCTACACTTTTGTTGTTTTGGAATCGTGTCAGATTACTGTTTGTTTTGTTTTTGCTGTTTCTTGAGGTTTCTTGATGTTTTCTCGTATTGATTCCTTGTGGTCGAGTTGTTGCTGATATATGGATGATAAAACATGAATTTATGATGAATGTTGCTGAAAAATGAAATGAATGATGCACATGTTGATATTTGGATGAAGTGAGGAGAATTAGCATCATTGCATTTCATGGCATTTTATTATGTTGGGGCTTCGGCCTATGGTAGCTTCAATCCCATTGTGCGGATTGGAGTGATATGTTGTTATGTTGTGCTCCCTTGTGGAGGGTTGATGGCCAGTGTCCATCAAATGGAGAAAGCGGTACCACATGCATTCCTTGCATTTCATTATATTTGACATCGCATTTTATGAGGTATTTGTGATTGTGTTGCGAAGGATTTGACGATGATACGATGTTGTTGTTACTTATTCTGTTTATTTTCCAAGTCTTTATATTACTATAATGAATTATGGTTTCTCACCCTGCCTGCTTGGAAATGTTGCCTCTTATGTGGGTAACTTGCAGATAACCAAGAGTAGATTCACGATGATGGAGGATGTAGCCTTGAAGTGTGTTGTTATCGCTGCTTAGTTTAGAGGTGTCCTGCTCTGTGTCATGTAACATCGGGTTGGGATTTGTTGTGAACCTCGCGTTCTTTGGTTTTATGTTGAACTTTTACATTGTTGGTGATGATTTGATTGGATACATTTAGTATGAAGTATTTTATTGAATTGACATAAAGAGTTGATTTCTGCTGCGTAGTTGTTGATTTTATTATTAAGGATGGGTAACCCGCGTTACGGGACAGGAAATTGATTGTTAATTGATGTTTTGGATATATGTGGCACCTTTCACGTTGATTTTACTCTGATAATATGAGATATTTTCCTAAAATTATATGTGGGGTAGAAGGGTGTTACATTAGGGGTATCAGAGCAGGTCGGTCTGTCCGGCCAAGTTTTGTGTTGTCAGTCTGTTGTCAGTCGTTACTTGTTAACGATTATTTATTTTTCTGACGTGGTGAGTGTTGTACAGAATGGCTGGAAATAACACGCGTGCTCTTGCTGAGGCTATTGCAGCTCTTGCTCAGAACAATGCTCCTGATGAGTTTCGTGCGTTAGAGAAGTTTTAGAGGAACAAACCACCAAAGTTTGAAGGAACTCATGACCCGGCGAGCGCACAAAAGTAGCTCAAGGCGATTGAGAAGATTTTTAGAGTGACGGGGTGCTCTGATGCGCAGCAAGTGCAGTTCGGAACGCATATGCTGGAAGAAGAGGCCGAGGACTGGTGGGATAACACCCGTCAGAGGCTAGAAGATGTTGGCACTGTGGTGACGTGGAATGTGTTCAAGCAAGAATTTATGGGCAAGTATTTTCCTGAAGATGCTCGTGGTAAGATGGAAGTGGAATTCATTGAATTGAAACAAGGAAATATGACTGTGGCAGAGTATGCTGCCAAATTTGAGAGGCTTGTGAAGTTTTGCCCTCATTACAACCGTGCAGATGCTGAACTTTCTAAGTGTCTCAAGTTTGAGAATGGGCTGAGACCAGAGATTAAGCAAGGGATTGGATGCCAACAGATTCGTATGTATGCGGAACTGGTGGATAAGAGTAGGATCTATGATGAAGATAGCCAAGCTCAATCTGCTCACTACAAACAACTAACTGAAAAGAAAGATAAGGGTCAGTTTAGAGGAAAACCTTATGCGACCCCAGGTGATAAAGGGAAACAGAGGGTATCAGATGAGAAGAAGTCAAGTAGGGGAGCCGTTAATGCACCTACTAAGTGCTATAAGTGTGGAGAGTCGGGTCACAAAGCTGATGTGTGTACTAACAAAGTTCTGAGATGTTACCGTTGTAGTAAGACTAGGCATATAATTGGTGATTGTCCGAATGAGGGTCCGACCTGTTTCAACTGTGGTGAACAGGGGCATATCAGTACTCAATGCCAGAAACCAAAGAAGACTGCTACTGCTGCCCAGACTACTGGAAGAGTGTTTGCTTTGGCTGGCTCAGAAGTTTCCAAGAAGGACAACTTGATTTGAGGTACTTGTTTTATTAACAATGTTGAGTTGATTGCTATTATTAATACTGGAGCTATGCATTCATTTATCTCTCTTGAGTATGCTACTAGATTGGGTTTGAATTTGTCTAACATGGATGGTAGTATGATAATAGAGACTCTGGCTAATGGTTCTGTGACTACCATGCTTGTTTGTTTGAAGTGTCCTTTGACAATCTTTGAGAAGAATTTTGTGATGGATTTGGTGCGCTTACCTTTGCACCAAATCGATGTTATCCTTGGTATGAATTGGTTGGAGTTCAACTACGTTCATATTAATTGTTATAGTAAGACTGTGAGGTTTCCGGAGTTAGGAGAGGATGGTGAACTGATGTTCTTATCTGCTAAGCAAGTGGATGAACTTTTATTAGATGAAGCATTGATGTTCGCAGTGTTTGCATCGTTGCAAGTTGATGGTGAAGCCGTCAGTGTTGAGTTGCCTGTGGTTTGTGAGTTTCAAGATGTGTTTCCCGAGGATATAAGTGATTTACCTCCGGAACGTGAAATTGAGTTTGCTGTGGACTTAATACCAGGTACGAGTCCAGTGTTGATGGCTCCTTATCGGATGTCTGCTTCGGAATTGAGTGAGCTGAAGAAACAACTAGAAGAATTGTTAGAAAAGAAGTTCATTCGACCTAGTGTTTCTCCGTGGGATGCTCCGGTGTTGCTCGTTAAGAAGAAAGATGGTGGTATGAGATTGTGTGTCGATTATCAGCAGTTGAATAAGATGACCATCAAGAATAAGTATCCGCTTCCGAGAATCGACGATTTGATGGATCAACTCGTAGGTGCTTGTGTGTTCAGTAAGATTGATCTGAGGTCTGGTTATCATCAGATTAGAGTTAAAGCTGATGATATTCCGAAAAAAGCTTTCAGAACGAGGTATGGTCATTACGAATATACAGTGATGCCATTTGGAGTTTCTAATGTTCCTGGTGTGTTCATGGAGTATATGAACAGGATCTTTCATGAATATCTTGATAAGTTTGTGGTGGTTTTCATAGATGATATCTTGGTATATTCTAAATCAGAAGAAGAACATGCGGAACATTTGAAGATTGTGTTACAAGTGTTGAGGAAAAAGAAATTGTATGCTAAGTTGTCAAAGTGTGAGTTCTGGTTGAAGGAAGTGAGTTTCCTATGCCATGTGATTTCAAGTGGTGGAATTTCTGTGGATCCCTCAAAGATTGATGCGGTGTTGCAGTGGGAGACTCCGAAGTCTGCTACGGAGATTCATAGTTTTCTTGGATTGGCTGGTTATTATCGTAAATTCATTGAAGGTTTTTCTAAGTTGGCTTTGTCGTTGACGCAATTGACTCGAAAGGGACAAGCGTATGTATGGGATGTCGCTTGTGAGGAAAGTTTTGTGGAACTAAAGAAAAAGTTGACAACTGCTCCGGTGTTGGTTTTGCCAGACCCGAATGAGTCCTTTGTGGTTTATTGTGATGCTTCAAAGATGGGCCTTGGTGGAGTTTTGATGCAAAATGGTAAAGTGGTCGCTTATGCTTCTAGGCAGTTAAGAGTCCATGAGAGGAATTACCCTACACACGACTTAGAGCTGGCTGCTGTAGTATTTGTGCTGAAGATTTGGAGGCATTATCTTTTTGGTTCGAAATTTAAGGTATTCAGTGATCATAAAAGTTTGAAATACTTGTTCGATCAGAAAAAGTTAAACATGAGGCAGAGAAGGTGGCTAGAATTGTTAAAGGATTTTGAGTTCGATTTGAATTATCATCCCGGTAAAGCAAATGTAGTGGTTGATGCTTTGAGTAGGAAGTCGTTGCATATTTCGATGCTTATGGTGAGAGAACTTGAAATGATTGAGCAATTCAGAGACATGAGTTTGTTGTGTGAGACGACCGCTAATAGTGTGAAATTGGGCATGCTAAAGCTGACTAGTGGAATTTTAGAGGAAATTCGGGAAGGTCAGAAATCTGATTTAAAATTAGTTGACCAGTTAATGAAGATTAATCAAGGTGATGGAGGTGAGTTCCGAATTGATGAAGATGGAGTTTTGAGATTTCGAGATAGAGTATGTATTCCGAATATTTCTGGAATCAAAAAGAGTATTTTGGAGGAAGGGCATAGAAGTCGATTAAGTATTCATCCTGGTGCTATGAAGATGTATCAAGACCTGCGTAGATTGTTTTGGTGGCCAGGTATGAAAAGAGATATTGCTGAATTTGTGTATGCATGTTTGACTTGCCAGAAGTCCAAGATTGAACATCAGAAGCCTTCAGGTATGATGCAGCTGTTGAATGTTCCTGAATGGAAATGGGATAGCATTTCCATGGATTTTATGACTGGGTTACCGAAGACTGCAAGAGGTAATGACTCGATATGGGTGATTGTGGATAGGTTAACTAAGTCGGCGCATTTCTTGCCGATGAGAATTAATCATTCCATGCAGAAGTTAACTGAGATTTATATTGATGAAATTGTGAAATTGCATGGAACGCCTTCGAGTATTGTATCGGATAGAGATCTGCGGTTTACGTCAAGGTTTTGGAAGAGTCTACAGGATGCTTTGGGCACTAAGTTGAGGATGAGTTCTGCTTATCACCCGCAGACAAATGGTCAGACGGAAAGAGCAATCCAATCTTTAGAAGATTTGTTGAGAGCTTGTGTGCTGGATCAAGGAGGATCTTGGGATAGTCACTTGTCGTTGATCGAGTTTACATACAACAACAGTTTTCATGCTAGTATTGGGATGGCTCCATATGAGGCGTTGTATGGTAGACGTTGTCGAACTCCATTGTGTTGGTATGAGTCGGGAGAGAGTTCTGTACTTGGACCTGAGATTGTTCAAGAGACAACGGAGAAGATTAAAATGATTCGGGATAAAATAAAGGCGTCGCAGAGTCGTTAGAAGAGTTACCATGATAAGAGAAGAAAAGCACTTGAATTCCAAGAAGGAGACCACGTGTTCTTAAGAGTTACTCCGATGACTGGTGTGGGACGAGCTTTGAAGTCTAGAAAGCTCACTCCGCGCTTTGTTGGTCCGTATCAGATTATGCAGAGGATAGGAGAGGTTGCCTATCGGGTGGCTTTACCACCGTCACTTGCGAATTTGCATGATGTGTTTCATGTGTCGCAGTTGAGGAAGTATATTCCGAACCCGTCGCATGTGATTCAAATGGATGAGGTTCAGGTGAGAGATAACCTGACAGTAGAAGCTTTTCCTGTGAGGATTGATGGTCGAGAATTGAAGCAACTGCGAGGTAAAGAGATTGCTTTAGTGAAAGTATTGTGGGGCGGACCAGCTGGTGATAGTTGGACTTAGGAGCATGAAGACCAGATGAAAGAGTCGTATCCGACTCTGTTCACTTCAGGTAATTTTCGAGGACGAAAATTCTTAAAGTAGGGGAGAGTTGTAACGACCTAAAAACCTAAATTAATCATTTATTTATTTATTTATTTATTTTAGAAAGAATTAACAGGTTTTGGTAATTTGGAGAATTATGGATTAAAAGAGTATTTTTAAATAATTTTAATAAAGTGAATAATCATGTATTATTTAGATTATTACTATTATTAAAAATAATAAGAAAAGGGAAAGGTGGTCATAAAGGAAAAGGAGTAAGGGTAGAGTTGGAAGTTCATAAACTGGGATAATATAACTAAAGAAGAAAGATCGATCACTTTTCTAACTGATCGTATTTTTGTGAAGAACGCTGAAGAAGAGAAGAGGAGGAGAAAACCTAGGGTTTCGAAGGATTGCTAGGAGAATCTTGGAGAAAGAAGGAAAAAGCTTCGGATTACTCTAAGGTATGGGGAGATTTCATAATTTCTTATAGTTCTTTAGGACATGGTGATGAATAGATTAGGTATTCATGAATTGTGTATAATTGTGGTGAATGTTGATGTAGAATGAATGATTTTATGAGATTATGATGAAATTGAGTGGTATGTGTTGATATATGTGTATTATGTGAGCCTTTTGATCGAATTTTAGTGAGGGAAAACTGATTTTTGGGGTAATCGAAGTCAAAAATGCAGAAAATCACTTTTCGGGAAAAGTTGTGTTTTGTCGCACCCTGACACGGGCACCCGTGTCAGCTTTCTGGTTGGGCGTGTGAAAATTTTTATTAACAGGTTGCCTGACACGGGTCGTGTCACAGGACACGGGCGGCCATGTCAGACTACTGTTCCTGTATAACTTTTTTTGGTTTTTGGGAATTTTGTCTCAGGCTTTCTGACACGGGCCGTGTCACAGGACACGGGTGACCGTGTCAGGTTGCTGTCCTGCTACACTTTTGTTGTTTTGGAATCGTGTCAGACTATTTATTTTGTTTTTGCTGTTTCTTGAGGTTTTTTGATGTTTTCTCGTATTGATTCCTTGTGGTTGAGTTGTTGCTGATATATGGATGATAAAACATGAATTTATGATGAATGTTGCTGAAAAATAAAATGAATGACGCACATATTGATATTTGGATAAAGTGAGGAGAATTAGCATCATTGCATTTCATGGCATTTTATTATGTTGGGGCTTCGGCCTATTGGTAGCTTCAATCCCATTGTGTGGATTAGAGTGATATGTTGTTATGTTGTGCTCCCTTGTGGAGGGTTGATGGCCAGTGTCCATCAAATTGAGAAAGCGGTACCACATGCATTCCTTGCATTTCATTATATTTGACATCGCATTTTATGAGGTATTTGTGATTGTGTTGCGAAGGATTTGACGATGATACGATTTTGTTGTTACTTATTCTGTTTATTTTCCAAGTCTTTATATTACTATAATGAATTATGGTTTCTCACCCTACCTGCTTGGAAATGTTGCCTCTTATGTGGGTAACTTGCAGATAACCAAGAGTAGATTCGCGATGATGGAGGATGTAGCCTTAATGTGTGTCGTTATCGCTGCTTAGTTTAGAGGTGTCCTGCTCTGTGTCATGTAACATCGGGTTGGGATTTGTTGTGAACCTCGCGTTCTTTGGTTTTATGTTGAACTTTTACATTGTTGGTGATGATTTGATTGGATACATTTAGTATGAAGTATTTTATTGAATTGACATAAAGAGTTGATTTTCGCTGCGTAGTTGTTGATTTTATTATTAAGGATGGGTAACCTGCGTTACGGGACATGAAATTGATTGTTAATTGATGTTTTGGATATATGTGGCACCTTTCACATTGATTTTACTCTGATAATATGAGATATTTTCCTAAAATTGTATGTGGGGTAGAAGGGTGTTACAGTATCTCTCCAATAGAAAACTTTGTTCTTCGTATCTCTCCAATAGAAAACTTTGTTCTTCGTATCTCTCCAATAGAAAACTTTGTTCTCCGTATCTCTCCAATAGAAAACTTTGTTCTTCGTATCTCTCTAATAGAAAACTTTGTTCTTCGTATCTCTCCAATAGAAAACTTTGTTCTTCGTATCTCTCCAATAGAAGACTTTGTTCTCCGTATCTCTCCAATAGAAAAATTTGTTCTTTGTATCTCTCCAATAGAAAACTTTGTTCTTCGTATCTCTCCAATAGAAAACGTTCTTCGTATCTCTCCAATAGAAAACTTTGTTCTTCGTATCTCTCCAATAGAAAACTTTGTTCTTCGTATCTCTCCAATAGAAAACTTTGTTCTTCGTATCTCTCCAATAGAAAACGTTGTTCTTCGTATCTCTCCAATAGAAAACGTTGTTCTTCGTATCTCTTCAATAGAAAACTTTGTTCTTCGTATCTCTCCAATAGAAAACTTTGTTCTCCGTATCTCTCCAGTGTAACATTACTTCTTTGACGTTATCCAAGATAAATGGTAGCAGAGTCGACACAAAGTTGGTGGTACTCCTATTACCACTTGCAGAACCAGAATCAGAATTTTCGACTTCACTTATGTAGTATCGAGGGCGGAAAGCTAGCATGTGTGCATAATAAGCAGGAGGAACTGTATCATTAATATACAAGTTATAATATATACATATACATCAATAGACATCAGTATGTATCATTTAGAAAAAACCAACGCGAACCTGTAAAATATAATCCTTTTAGGCTTAAACCCAGTTGATTTATAGAAAGCCACACGCCACTCCCTGAATTATCCTATCATGAGGAATACACAAATATAACAAAATTATCTTATCATTCCAGCGGGTCGATTTCCCTTCTAAAGATGCACTGTTATTTTAAAGAGATCTTGAATTATCTCCTCGCAATGAACCTGAGAAGAAACAATTCCTCTGTATCTTGTGACCCAAAGTCAGTCCATTGGTTTTGCAAGTGGTAATAGGAGTACCACCAACTTTGTGTCGACTCTGGTGTCATTTATCTTGGATAACGTCAAAAAAGTAATGTTTTACTGTTGATCTTGATTTGTCCTACAATCTTCGAGGATAGATTTGAGAGTTCGAATATTCACAGTGCCTTTTTTTGATATATATATATATATATATATATATATAACTTATGGTTATAGAGGTCATGTTTGTCACGATTGCTGGATGATCGTTACTCTGTTAAAATACATATTATTATTATTTTTTAAATAAATATCCCATTTTTCCGGATGTACACATCCGAAATACGTGTAAATTGTCATTCCGGATTTGCACATCCGGAAAAAGGCAACGTTTTTTAAAAAAACGGTGCGTCCGGATGTGCATATCCGGAACTGGGGGCAAAAACGAAATTTCACGTGGTGTATAAGAAACATGGGTGGTGTATTAAGAAATGGTCCTTAATAATACTAGAATTGATATTTTTTTAAATCAAGGAGTTGTAAATTACTAAATGTAACCTTGAATTATAGGGTGCGCATAAAAGTCTTCCAAAAAGTTGCACTAGTTGCCTCAATCTAAGTTAGGTAACTCATATTTATTTCATTCAAGATTGTAAAATCACATGACTAATACTAGTATACTAACATTATATTTTATAGAAATCCAATTTTTTTTCAACCAATCCTGCCAGAGCAGAATCACTACCCCCAATAATTTGTTATATTAGAATTTAATTTTTATTTGAACAAACTATAGGATGATCTTAGTGAGGGATGATATGTGATAGTTATTTACTATATAGATGATCCTGGTGAGGGATGATATGTGTTAATTATTTACTATGCGTGTAAATGATATTATATATGACATGTATTTATTGGTAATCAAGGAAACATGTATCTTATTTGATATGATAAGTAAATTACTGAATTATATACATTTCTAGAAAGTAGAAAACATAGTGTAACATGAATTTGAAACATACAGATGCTATTTGTTAGACGGTGTGGCTAGTGATCGAGAGGGGGGTGAATAGATCACCTCCTTGAAATTCAAGGATTTAAAAGTAAATCAGAGTTAGCGGAAAATTATGATCCCGAATCGACTTCCGTCTATTCTGGACCAGCTACTAGAAAACCGGACACATGAGTTTATGCTGGATTTATTAGGATGACAAAGATTTATTAACACCAAATTAGAATCAACTCAAATGCACTTATCATACAAATGCACTTATTCTTGGCGTGTATGTATTCAACGATTAACAATAATGGTGATTTTGACAAAGGTTTTCGTACCACTATTGTATCTTGAAACTTTAATACGTAATACACCAAACGAATCACAAAATTGTTGAAAACGTAAAGAGATAAAGATAGAATACGATACGCAGAGATTTGGTAAGGAAGTTCCCCACTTTCGTCCTCGCGGGTGGGTACGTCTCCCTCTCAATTTCAAAACTGAAATTGAGACCTATTATATCAATAATGCTGAATTCGTTGTTTACAAGGTTACAATACAAATCCAGAAATCTAAACCCCAAGATCTTCCTATTGTATGAACCTTCACTTGATCTGAGCTTGATCAAGAATTTACCCTGCAAGAAATGCAAACAATTCACCGGTTCCACGACCTGTTTGTGAAATATCCAAATTTCCAAACCCCTACGCTGCGGCTGAATATGTTCTGCAATCGTGACTAACAAACCCTCAAGAACACACCCGTTCTTGAAGGACAAACCAGATGGTTTTTCCTCGAAACCCCCTTTGAATCTTCAACTCAGCTAGATCCTTGATCGTACCACTGAACATTATCTCGAAGATCCTTTAATCCGAAGAACAAAAATGATTATGTGTTGATGTTCTCGAATTAAAGAGATTGAGAAGATGATGAAGACAAAGTATCTTTCAAGTCTCTAAAGCTGCCCACAATTGATGCACACCAAACTTGCCTTTTGCTTTGATTGCTCAATTTTCACACTTGCGAATTCCGTTATTCAAACTGAACTGTCATGACACTTATATATGAAAACAGAAAACGTTTAAAGCAACAAACAGCTTTATGTATCGATACAAGAGTCGTATGCGTCGATGCATAGTGAGTATAATACATACATGAGTCGACACATGGTTGTATGCATCGATGCATACTGTAACTGTTAAATTCCAGAATGTGAAGTAAATCATGCATCGATACATGATGCGTATGAGTCGATACATAGCCCGTTTACAAAGGAGCATGTGTCGATACAAGTGTCGTATGAATTGATACATAGCCCAATTACAAAGGAGCATGTATCGATACAAGTGTCGTATGAATCGATACATACTGAAGCAAAATTGTTTTTGTGAATATGCCAAAGGAATGTGTCGATGCAAGGCATACATGTATCGATACATACATAAGGAAAATTGTTTTATGATTTCAATGATGATATGTATCAATTTGCCTTGTCTTTTAAACATAGTATAGGTATGAAATCATATGTATATACCAACTAACCATGCATATCACACAATTTGCATTTATAACATAATTTGCTATCATACAAAAACTTAAAGGCTTGCTCACAAACTCCCCCTTTTTGATGATGGAAAATTTGCAAGATGTGTGATAGAACACTCCCCCTGAGTTTGTGCATGCTGTCAACATCTTGTTGTCTTTCTTCTCCCCCTTTGTCAACATCAAAAAGAAGAAACAGACAGTCCCAAAGCAATACAGCAAAATTGGTGTAACAATAGACAGCAATATTGATATAGAAGCACACAATCACCAAGAAAGAGGCTTAACATATAAGAATCATTCACAAAGAATGAACAGTAAAGGGCAAAACTAACACAAGTAAACAGAACTAAAAAAATAAGCATTAAATTGTTAAGAAAGTACATAAGCAGAACCAAGACATATAAAGTTTGAACACTTTAACAAGGGAACTGAAGCAACATGATGATGAAATGAAATGTAATGCAATGACATGATGCTAGGTTAAAACGGGTTATGGCCTCCACAGGACTCCTCATCATCTCTGTCAGGATCTCTGAAGCTTGGTGGAGGCGGCGGAGGAGGCACCTCATCAGGATTATGGCCCATGAAACTGTATCGCCGGAACTGGTTCTGAACTTCAACACTTCTGAATCTGTCCATGATACCAGGATTTGCACGACAATCGTCCATAAAACCAGACATTTCATTGTAAAAGACTTGATGCCATTTAACCAAGTCCGTGTGCCAAGCATGCTGATTATGATACATCCGTGTGTGTTCATCATGCCACTCACGATGCTCCTTATGCCACTCATTTTGCTGATTATGCCAAGCAAGCGCCTGTTCATGACGGGCTTGATTAGCAAGCTCCATTTGCTGAAACATTTGAGTCAAGTACTCAGGAGCAGTTGAAGAGGAGGCAGCACCAGAGAACGGAGGAACACGTGGACCTGGTTCATAATTTGTTGGAGACCACCTTTGTGGCACCCAATCACCCCAGCCAGCATTAGCATTTTCTTCAGCCTGATTTTCTTCATTGGCATCATTCATTTCTTCATCCATTTGATCTTCATTCACAAACACTTGTTCAGAAGGGACATCAAAATTATACACCCTTGTTTTAGAGCCTCGTTCTAGAAAATAAAAACATTGACGCTCCGTATCCCACCGGTATCCCATATGAGATAAAGTGGCCGTGTTGAACTCTTGAGCAGACGAGGGAGATATGAGTGGTACTAAGGGTATGGTTATATTCCAGTATTTGATGATTCTCATGATCTGGGCAGCATATCCAAGTGTAATGTTCTTCGCACTGTTACGCATAAGAAACATGCGTTTCACAAAATAGTTTGGCCAATTTAATGAAACCTTATTGTGAAGAAGATACACAAGATGAATATCTGATCTATCCAACCTAGAATGACCACCAGCCTTTGGACGCAAAAAGTGAGAGACAATCCAGTGAAGTATTCTAGGAACGCTTGTGATCATACCAGAGGTTAGTGGTTCATCCTCACCCAGAGGTCTATCCAATTTTGAGATTGATGCCACATATTCCCTTATCTTAAAGTCTGTGTCAAAACTCTGGTCATGCCAGGTCTTCAGTCCAGGCAACCCAAAGGGAATTTGAAACACCTTGTCCCAATCAGTGGCCTCAAAAGTGTAAGTTTTAGTGCCAATAGAGCATTTGAACATATACCCTCTATCAGATTGCAGACCGGCATAAAATATACGAATAAAATCCTCATGATAATCATCATTTATGGCTAAAAATGTACCAAGGTTTTGTGCAGACAACAAATCAACAACATCTTTGAGATGGAGGTCAGATGCATCAGTTTTATTGAATACATGGGGTTTCATAACTAACCTCGTCTTGAAAGAGGCCTCAAACTCCTCAGCGATGGCAGGATGAAGAAGAGTGAGAGCACTAGGAGGGATTTCTGGAGGTTGTGGAGACTGACGAGACGTCCCAATGGGTTCCTTTCCTTTTCCTCTTCCTCTTTGTCTAGCCGGGATAATTCTTGGAGGCATTATGATGAAGATGATTTGAAGGATAGGGAGGGAATTAGGGTTTTGGAGATGAAGATGTTTGAAGAGGTTAGGGTTAGCCGTGTGGGTATGAGAGAAGAGAAGAGTCTAGACTGAATTAACCCTTTAAAATTTGCTGATGTGTCGATCCACAACTGTATTTAACATGCATTTATTGTAAAAGTATCAGTATGTATCGACACAAGGGGATATGGATCGATTCATTTCACGACTTAATTGGTTTTGAAAATGTCCTATGTGTCGACACAAAGCACGGATGCATCGACACATACTGAAACAATTTTTGAAAAATTTGAAATCAAAAGACATGAATCGACACATATCACGAATGTATCGACCGGAAACTCCAATGTGTCGACACATGCACTTGTTGCATCGATACATACTGATGCTAAACTCTGGTTTAACTAATTTGTGACTACCTGTTGAGCATAGGAACCTGTTAACAGCTCTTGAGTCAATGCAGTATGAATTATGTCATGATGATGATGCTCAAGTATAATTCATGAATCAAAGGTTAATGTTCAAACAACATATGCAATGAAATACATATAAACGATCTTAAAGAATTTGTTCTACCATACACTAATTACAAAGTTCCAAAGAGATTTTAGAAAGGAATGATATTACCTCTGTTGACGTAACCTTATGAAGTCTGAGTGAGGTCTAAAAACAAAGCTTAACAACCAACGTGAGACATATATAAATAAGGACCAACATGCTTAAGACATCGATGAGGAGAGATCTAAAATCCCCAATTCACGACGAATGTTGAAGAACAGTTATGTTGCTAATGGTTTAGTAAAAATGTCAACAAGTTGGTTTTTAGTATCAACATGCTCAAATACAACGTCCTCTTTTTCAACATGATTGCGAAGAAAGTGATGCCTAATCTCTATGTGTTTAGTGCGTGAGTGTAAAACAGGATTCTTAGTAAGATTTATAGCACTAGTGTTGTCACACTTTATTGGAATACGTTTGAGTTGGATATCGAAATCTTGTAGTTGTTGCTTTAGCCACAAGATCTGAGCGCAACAGCTACCGGCTGCAACGTACTCAGCCTCAGCAGTTGACAATGCGACAGACACCTGTTTCTTGTTATGCCAACTGACCAAAGAGTTTGAAAATAAGTGACATGTACCACTAGTACTTTTCCTATCTGATTTGCAGCCAGCAAAATCAGAATCGGAGTAACCTACTAAGCTACAATCGCTTCCTTTGGAATACCAGAGCCCATATTTAGATGTTCCATGAAGATATCTAAATATTCGCTTGACAGCTTTTAAGTGTGACTCCTTAGGATTCGATTGATATCGTGCACACATGCAGACACTAAACATGATGTCAGGTCTTGACGCAGTAAGATACAAGAGAGACCCAATCATACCTCTATACTATTTGACATCTACACTCTTACCGTGCTCATCTTTATCTAGATTTCCGTTGGTAGGCATAGGTGTGTCTATTGATTTTGAGTCGTTCATTCCAAAGCGCTTGAGCAGCTCTCTGCAGTATTTTGTTTGACTCACAGCTGTACCCTCATCAAGCTGCTTTATTTGGAGACCGAGGAAGAAATTTAGCTCCCCCATAAGACTCATTTCAAATTCACCCTGCATAACTTTTGAAAACTCTTCGACCAAGTGTATGTTAGTTGAACCAAAAATTATATCGTCTACATAAACTTGAACTAAAAGAATGTGTTTTCCCTTGTGTTTAATGAAGAGGGTGGTATCCACTTTACCTCTTGAATATCCATGATCAAGTAGGAATTTGCTAAGTCTTTCATACCAAACCCGAGGGGCTTGCTTAAGACCGTACAAAGCTCATTTCAATTTGTAAACATAATCTGGATATTCAGCATTCTCAAAACCAGGAGGTTGTGAGACGTATACCTCTTCATTCAGGACACCATTTAGAAACGCACTCTTTACGTCCATTTGGTAAAGCTTAAAATCTCTAGAACACGCATAAGCAAGCAAGAGACGTATAGCTTCGAGGCGAGCAACTGGAGCATAAGTTTCCTCATAATCTATGCCCTCCTCTTGGTTATACCCTTGTGCCACTAAACGTGCCTTATTCCTAGTTACCACTCTGTTTTCATCAAGCTTATTTCTAAAAACCCATTTAGTACCTATGATATGATGATCTCGCGGACGAGGAACAAGTTCCCAAACGTCATTTCTTTTAAATTGATTAAGCTCTTCTTGCATGGCCATTAGCCAAAATTCATCAATCAAGGCCTCTTTGGCATTTTTAGGTTCTACTTGTGAAACAAAAGCGAAGTGAGAGCAGAAATTACTTATCCTAGAACGAGTCATTACTCCCTTTGAAATGTCTCCCAAGATGTTGTCAATAGGATGGTCTTTTGAAGATCTCCAAGCTGGTGGAAGATCATTCACTTCAGCTTGTCCTTCTTCCTTATCTTTTACATGACTGGTATCTTCCTCCTCCTCATTGTCTTCTGTTTTGGACTGATCAATTTTCGAAACAGCTTCTTTGAGTATGTCTTCTGTAGATATACCTGTGTCATCAAAAGAAATACCTTTTCCGACATTTTTCGGATAAGACTCATCAAAAGAGACATGAACAGATTCTTCAACAGAAAGTAAACGCTTATTATACACTCTATATGCTTTACTTGATTGTGAATAACCAAGAAAAATACCTTCATCCGCTTTTGCATCAAACTTCCCAAGTTTTTCCTTACCATTATTCAAAACAAAACACTTACAACCGAATACGTGAAGATGTGACAAGTTTGGCTTTCTTCCTTTTAAAAGCTCATAAGGGGTTTTATTTAAAATAGGGCGAATTAGAATCCTGTTTAGAACATAACAAGCTGTGCTAACTGCATCAGCCCAAAAATATTTTGGTAATCCACCCTCATTTAGCATTGTTCTTGCCAGCTCTTCTAAAACGTGATTTTTGTGCTCCACAACGCCATTTTGTTATGGGGTTCGAGGAGCTGAAAAGTTATGCTCAATACCATACTTATCACAGTACTTATCAAAGAGATAGTTTTGAAATTCTCCTCCATGATCGCTTCGAATTGTAACTATTTTAGAATTCATTTTATTTTGGGACAGTTTTGCAAAACTCTTAAAAGCGGAAAAAGTTTCATCTTTGCTATGAAGGAATATAGTCCAAGTGAATCTAGAATAGTCATCAACGATTACTAAACCATAATAATTTCCACCTAGACTCTTTGTCCTAGAAGGTCCAAAGAGATCCATATGGAGAAGCTCAAGGGGACGTGAAGTTGAAATTACATTTTTAGATTTAAAAGATATCCTTGTTTGCTTTCCCATTTGGCACGCGTCACATAGGTGGTCTTTTGAAAATTTTATTTTTGGAAGACCGACTACTAGATCCTTAGATACAACCTTGTTAAGCAAATCGAAATTAACATGCGCTAAGCGTCTGTGCCAAAGCCAAGAATCATCATTCAAGGCAACTAGACACTTAGAGCTTGTTGAAGGTACATCAAAAAGATCAAGCATATAGATATTGTTTACTCTTACACCCTTAAACACAACATTCTGTTCAGTATGTTCAATTATGCAGCAAGTTTTTGTGAAAGAAACCTTGTAACCCTTGTCGCACAATTGACTAATACTTAACAAATTGTGTTTAAGCCCCTCTACTAGATGGACATCAGAAATAGTAGTGGTAGAGGGATTACCTACACTACCTTTGCCAAGTATAGCTCCTTTGTTATTGTCTCCATAAGTAACATATCCCTTCTTCTTTGCGTTGAAGTCTATAAAAAGCGATATGTCACCCGTCATGTGCCTTGAACACCCGCTGTCTAGAAACCATCTTCTATTTACGGATGCAAGACACTCATCCTACAATATCAAACGAGAGAAACAGGTACCCAATTTTCATTGGGTCCATGTGGGTAAATGGTAACATGGTTGCCTTTAGGCTTCCATTGATAAATGCCTTTAGGAACAAGAAATCTCCTAAACTTGCATTTTTCAATGGTATGACCAGCACGACAACAATAGTGACATAAGCCATGATGATGCATTTGTTTATTTTTGGTCATTAAATCCTTTGGAATAAAAGAGTATTTTGCATATGGTGGATTTAATGATTTCTTAAACAACCTAGAATCAACGGCATAAGTAACCTTGGGTTGTAAAGCTTTATCCAATTTGACTTTAAGAGTTTTAACCTCTTGTTGCCAAATATGACAAACTTCACAATACCTAACTTTACTACATCCGTTAAAATTAATATCTTTTGAATTTTCTGCAATACTAGCTTTCAAGCTTTCTAAATCTTTTTCATCTTTGTATACTTTACCTTCCAAGAATGAAAAAATTTGTTTATCGGAAGATAATCTTTTAAAAGCATCTACAACTTCGTTATGCAGTTTTTCAAAAGCTATTTTCAATTCAGAAAAAGACATAGAAGAAACATTACTATAGTAGGCTTGTCTTACTTTCTTATCGTTGATTTTCTTCTTGTGGTGGGACTGATTTTTGGTGTGAGCCATAAGACACAAATTTGCTGTCTCATCACTATCATTTGAACTTTGTGAGCTTGATGAATCACTATCACTTTCCCATGCAATATAAGCTCTTCTTTGTTTATTTGACCTTTTTGGTGGAGCTTTTCCTTTGTCCTTTTTCTTCATAGGACATTCTGTTTTATAATGTCCAGATTTACCACAATTAAAACAAGATCCTTTTACTCTATGCTTCTTATTCTCTTCCTGTTTTGACTCTATAGATTGTCTTCGAAACTTAATGAGATTTTTGTTGGAATGCTGGATTCCATTCTTTCGAATGAATATATTATATCTCCTAACAAAAAGTCTCATTTCTTCATCACCCGAATCTTCGTCACTACTTGAATCATTGTCGCTTTGCTCTTTTTGTGAGGACTTTGAGTTAGAGGCCACAAGAGCTATTGGCTTCTTCTCACTCTCTTTGTCTTTATTCTTTTCCTTTTTACTCTTTTTCTCAAATATTTCGAGACTTTCCAGTTCTTGCTGATGTTCTTCCAGCTTGCCGAATAAAGTTGTAATCGTAAGCGTCGTGAGGTCGTTGGCTTCCTTAATAGCTGTTACTTTAGGTTGCCATTCCCTGCTAAGACATCTCAGAATTTTATTAGTAGCTATTTCATTGGAAACAGGTTTTTCAAGTGCATTCAACCGATTTATGAGATGAACGAATCTCTTTTGCATGTCAGAGATAGATTCTCCTTGTTTCATGCGAAAGAGCTCGAACTCTTAATTAAGTGTGTTAATACGGGACTGTTTTACTTTAGTAGTACCCTCATGGGCAATTTCTAAAGCATCCCACATTTCTTTAGCTGTCGAGCAATGGGATACCCTGTAATACTCATCAGCACTAAGTGCTGAAATTAGCATATTTCGAGCTCTCCAATCACTCGACCACTTTTTCTCATCTTTCTCATCGTAATCATCTTCTGGTTTAGGAGCTATGGCGCCAGCCTCATTTCTCATAGTAATTTGAAAAGGACCATTTTGAATGGCAGCCCACACATTCCTATCCACAGAATTTATATGAACTCGCGTGCAGTCTTTCCAGTAGCCATAATTTTCACCGTTGAAAACAGGCGCTCTATTATACGCCCCCCCTTTGGTTCAGAATCCATATCGTTACAAGCAGCCACAAAGCACCAGCGAACCGGCGCTCTGATACCACTTGTTAGACGGTGTGGCTAGTGATCGAGAGGGGGGTGAATAGATCACCTCCTTGAAATTCAAGGATTTAAAAGTAAATCAGAGTTAGCGGAAAATTATGATCCCGAATCGACTTCCGTCTATTCTGGACCAGCTACTAGAAAACCGGACACATGAGTTTATGGTGGATTTATTAGGATGACAAAGATTTATTAACACCAGATTAGAATCAACTCAAATGCACTTATCATACAAAGGCTATTTCCAATGAACAAAAACACAGCAAACAATTTTGTCAAACACTTGGCGTGTATGCATTCAACGATTAACAATAATGGTGATTTTGACAAAGGTTTTCGTACCACTATTGTATCTTGAAACTTTAATACGCAACACACCAAACGAATCACAAAATTGTTGAAAACGTAAAGAGATAAAGATAGAATACGATACGCAGAGATTTGGTAAGGAAGTTCCCCACTTTCGTCCTTGCGGGTGGGTACGTCTCCCTCTCAATTTCAAAACTGAAATTGAGACCTGTTATATCAATAATGCTGAATTCGTTTTTTACAAGGTTACAATACAAATCCAGAAATCTAAACCCCAAGATCTTCCTATTGTATGAACCTTCACTTGATCTGAGCTTGATCAAGAATTTACCCTGCAAGAAATGCAAACAATTCACCGGTTCCACGACCTGTTTGTGAAATATCCAAATTTCCAAACCCCTACGCTGCGGCTGAATATGTTCTGCAATCGTGACTAACAAACCCTCAAGAACACACCCGTTCTTGAAGGATAAACCAGATGTTTTTCCTCGAAACCCCCTTTGAATCTTCAACTCAGCTAGTTCCTTGATCGTACCACTGAACGTTATCTCGAAGATCCTTTAATCCGAAGAACAAAAATGATTATGTGTTGATGTTCTTGAATTAAAGAGATTGAGAAGATGATGAAGACAAAGTATCTTTCAGGTCTCTAAAGCTGCTCACAATTGATGCACACCAAACTTGCCTTTTGCTTTGATTGCTCAATTTTCACACTTGCGAATTTCGTTATTCAAACTGAACTATCATGACACTTATATATGAAAACAGAAAACGTTTAAAGCAACAAACAGCTTTATGTATCGATACAAGAGTCGTATGCGTCGATGCATAGTGAGTATAATACATACATGAGTCGACACATGGTTGTATGCATCGATGCATACTGTAACTGTTAAATTCCAGAATGTGAAGTAAATCATGCATCGATACATGATGCGTATGAGTCGATACATAGCCCGTTTACAAAGGAGCATGTGTCGATACAAGTGTCGTATGAATCGATACATAGCCCAATTACAAAGGAGCATGTATCGATACAAGTGTCGTATGAATCGATACATACTGAAGAAAAATTATTTTTGTGAATATACCAAAGGAATGTGTCGATGCAAGGCATACATGTATCGATACATACATAAGGAAAATTGTTTTATGATTTCAATGATGATATGTATCAATTTGCCTTGTCTTTTAAACATAGTATAGGTATGAAATCATATGTATATACCAACTAACCATGCATATCACACAATTTGCATTTATAACATAATTTGTTATCATACAAAAACTTAAAGGCTTGCTCACACTATTAAGTGTTGCAATTTATCTATGAACTTACTTGTTAATGACCGGTCTAACTATAACACAGCTTAAATTCTATAGAAACTAAAGAGAAAGTCAAAGTTTATATTTGTCTTCAAATATCACTGATTGAAATTGCAATTTCTGTCTTTCACTATGATTAATGAACTAATGACTGTGATCAATATGAATGGTCATAGAATGTAATCTGTATTAGTGTTTGGAAACAAACCAAATGGTCATTTTTGTTGGAATAATATAGCAAGTGTGAGTAAGTGAGGAAATGAAATAGTCCCGCATTGGATAGGAATGTGGTGACTTGAGCATTTATAAGTGGGAGAACCCACTCACCTATCACCTTATGGTTTTAAGTGGACAAGTGGTGTGTCTCTCACAAAGATGCCTAGTCCTACACTATATATTCAATGTTCCCTTGTAAACTCCCCCCAACAAATGGTATCAAAGTCTGGTTCGCAAAGGGACCGACTTACTTGTAACGAAAAGCCCAGGAAGTGGTGTCCCGTTAAGTGGACAAGTGGTGTGTCTCTCACAAAGATGTCTAGTCCTACACTATGTATCAATGTTCCCTAGTGTAAATATACCCCCAACAATTTTTTCATTTGTATGTTTCATCTTCTATTGCTTATGACTTATGGTTTTCAATTTAGTGTTTATGTGGTTTGCTAGTATGGATTATTGAAGTAATTTATAGTCCAATGAATTTTCTTTTATACATTTCAACAAAAGAAGAAAATAGTTTATCATCATTTAGAGTGTTGAACTAGTCTTTGTGGTAATCGATTTCAGACATTTATATCATTAAGTTTTATTGTTTGTAATTATTTTGAACACAAATTATTTGATCATGTCTTATGTGTAATATTGTTGATATTTGCATTTTGAGAAGAATAGTGATTTTTCTATTGTAGTATTGAGTTACAAAGTCTCATTTTCTTAAAAGAATAAATAAAGGGCATTAATAGCGTTTTTTTAGAGTGTTATTAAAAATAGTGTCGATTGAATACTAGGACTATAATAGCACTTCTTCAAAAAACACTATTAAATATTTTTATAAACAAGGTGTATGGTAGCGTGGAACAGGGCTATGATAGCGTTTATTATGAAGTGTTATTAATAACTCTCATTTTAATAGCATTTTTAATGTCCTATTATAGGTGTCCAATTTATAATAGCGGGGGCTTTATAGCGCTTTTAAGCACTATTAAAAATCATTTTTGGCATAACGAATACTTTCTTAATGATGTTATTTTCAAAATGAATTACTTTTGGACAAGCTTGACAAATTTAACAAAAGTTTTAAAAGTTTTTTCCTTGTGGATTAAGAATAAAGTCCAAGTAAATTTAGTATAATTGTCTACTATCAAGAAGCCATAGTAATTTCCTCATAGACTTTAGTCCTTGAAGTTCCAAAAAGATCTAGATGAAGAAGCTCAAGAGGTTTAGTTTTGGAAACACAATTTTTTGGTTTAAAGGACACTTTTGTTTGCTTTTCCCATTTGACATGCATTACACAACTTCTCTTTTGAAAATTTTATTTTAGCTAGAACAATTACTTTATTCTTGGATGTTATCATATTAATCAAATCAAAATGAGCATGTCCTAAACATATATACCATAGCCAAAAGTCTTTACTCTTGGTGACTAAATAATTGGTACTACTATTTAATACATCATATAGCTTTAACATATATACATTGTCAATCCTAGAACCCTGAAAACACGTTTTTCATATTATTTTTATGTTCTATTAGATAATTTAAGGTATATAAAGTGATAGAATACCCTTTATCACATAAATTACTAATGCTTAGAAGTGTGTGTTTAAACCCTTTAACTAAAAGAACACTATCTATGGTGATTGTGGAAAGATTTACCAAAATAACTTCACCTAAAATCGTACCTCAATTATTGTCTCCATAAGTGATGTAGACATATTCTTTATGAACAAAGTCTATAAGTATTGAAATGTCTCTCGTCATTTTCTTTGAAAAGCCAATATCCACAAATAACATGATATTTGTAGATGTAAAACATTCCTGAATAAAGATCAAAAAGGTAATTTAGGTACCCATGTCATACCCCAAATTTTGACCACCAAGATTTCCCCTCATAGTGCAAATCATCACCACAATATGGATGTACTTTCATTCCTCATCAATTTCCTCAAGGATTGTTGAGCATTCACTACAATCAAGAATTAGGGTTTCCATCCCTCTCTGAGCATTTAGACAAAAGATCAATCAAGAAATGACATGATATTCAACTTGTATAACCTCTCAAACATCCATAAAGGATCAAGAGGACTCCCACATCAAGAATCAAACACAAGGTTGCAACATTCCAAGTGGATCAAGCCTCAAGATCGCCAGTGTCACCAAATTAGGGTTTTGGTCGACCAAGGACTCCATATGGGAATTTTCCTCTGGGAATGAGCCAATGCTTCAAAGTACAACCCAAGATATTCCAAGGGACCTCATGGACCCAATCATCAAGTCAATTTAGCCTCAGGGGATGTATTCATAAAAAATCAGGAATTAGGGTTTCTTGACCTAATTCACCCCTAAGTTGACTTTTGAGGAAAGACATGAACCAAGACCTCAAGACATGATTTGAGGGCCTCAAATACACCACATTGATCCATTTACAACAATGGATTGATCCAAGAAGCTTGATTCATAAGTTTCAATTTCATCTGGACCACAATTAGGGTTTTGAAGGAAAAGTCAACTATACCTTTGACTTTTGACCAAGACATGCTCCTAAACCTTGGGACATGATTCAATACACCCTATAACACCGATGGAACCCATCCATTAGGTTTGAATTAGGTCAAGGACTTGATTTCACAAAGGATCACACAGTTTGGATTTCATCTGATAAAAAGTCAACTGTGCACAAAATCAAGTTTGACTTTTTGGAATTTTTTAGAAATATGGTTCCCCTAAGTCAAAAATAATGTTAATGTATGGTATTGATCATCATTCATTAAGAAAAATCAAGAAAAGTGAGGTTTCTTGCAAAAGGGGCAACCATGAGAAACCAAATTTTTTCTAATTTATGGAACAAAAGTGATTTTGCACCAACTTTGCATGGTCATAACTCCTGAACCACAAGGCCTTTTTCTCCCATTCAAAGCTCAAATGAAAGTCCATCTGACATACTTCAAATATGTCAACTACAACTCATTCCAATTCCTCATGGATTTTGAGTTATGAATGGAGAAAAATCACTAAAACATGAAAATATCCATTTTTCCAACACTTAGTGAAATTCTGCCTAAGTTAAAAAGCAACAGTCCAAAGTCCAAAATGAAAAGGCATTTTTCACTATGATCCAAGGGGATTCAGAACCATTTGTGAACATCAAAGTTGAAGTATGTTATCCCAACTTTCCAAAGAGTACAAGAACACTCAAAGATTCCATGCGAGCAGGGAGATATGATCCTCCCAAGTTGCCCTGCTGCAACTGTCTTCAAGACAGATTTTGAGACCTTTTCTTGCACCACACGATTTCCACTTACAAGTTTGTCAGCTTGCTAACTTTGTCATCTTCCCAAATCAATGGGGATCATATTAAATCATGCCAAACCTACAAAATTAGGCCAAGATGCTTCAAAGTTCATCCTTTGGCATGATGAGTCTTTGAACAAAGACTTAGAATTCAAAGTGTATTTATGTGCAATAGTGCATATTCAACAAAGCTGGTCTCCTTAGTCAAGATTCATGCTTAAACAACATTAAAAACATCTAAGGAATGTGGAATTGGTCAAAACATATCCTTGTTGCTTTGAGGGGCCAATTTGTCTTGCATAAGAAGAAATGCCACTAAGCCAAAGCCATTGAATGTGATCTAATCTTGCAGCCATTCACTATTTCTCCAAGACAAAACTTAATCACCTATAAATAGAGGTCACATTGCCTCATTCAGATCACACCAAAACAATACTACACTTGTTTTCACTCTCTTCTTGCTCTTGCTCCAAATTTTCACATTTTCAAAAGTGAGAATCATGAATTTCAAAACCAGAGCATTTCTGTCCAAACCAATGATGTAAACACCTCACATACATCATGTGTAAATGATTCAAACACTAAAAAAACATCTGTAACATCAGAATCACAAAGTGGTACCCCATTTGCACAAAATCTACCATCTGATGCAGAAGGATTCGAGCTGATCAAACCAAAGGGCTTACAACCACTCTAAGCATTCAAACACATTCCTTGAGATATAAGGAAGTTGTCTAGATCATCATTACACATCTGTAACACCTTCATCATCAAGCTCGATCTCCAGCTGCAAGAGGTAAGCCTTAAACTTTCAAACTCATTAATGCATGCATCATAAACATGTTTTCAAGTTACCATTATGTTTCTGGATGCTCATAGATCATTTTCCCTCAATCAATTGCCATGAATCAATCGTGTATGGAATTTCATATTGGTTTTTGCAAATTAGGGTTCATCTGGTTCGTGCATGATAATTCTCTCCACACTTAATTTAAATGAAATTGAGTAATGCCATCTTGTTCCTTGTTCAAAAGCGAGCAAGTTTGTTGTTTACTTCATCCAATTCCATTGAGAAACAAGAGAGATTGGATTGATTACGCATCTGGTCACAAAGCGAAGAAGATGATCTTCTTCGCGCGTTTTTCAATTTTTTAAATACTTGAATTATTTAATTGATTCAAAAATTAATTTTTGTCTAATTTTTAATGTTTTTGAATTAATTCTTTTTTTCAAAATTCACAAAAATGTTAAATTATTTTATTTTAGAAAAAAAATCCAATTTAAATTATTTCTATATAATAGTTAGAATTTTTGTAATTAATTTCATTTTATTTGTTTTTAAACATTTTAAAATGAAATTCTCACCTTGATTTTTCAAAACCAATTGGATTTCAAGCTTTCATGTGATTAAACATGATTTTTCATAATATTTTTCAAAGTGTACAACTTGTTTTTGAATATATTTGGTATTTTATATCATTTTTATTTAATTTCCATTGAAAATTATAGCTTATAAATTCAAAATTAGGGTTTTCTCTAAATTTTGATTTTTTCAAACTTCACATAAACTCTTTGGGCCTCTAATAGAGTGTAAGTCTCATTCCTTGTTGTACAGAAAACCTTTTTGGGCCTCAGTCATTGTATAAGTCCCTCTGCGATTCTTAAACCGACGGTGCGATCACTGTCTTTCACTAGGACTTCCCTTGTGTTGTAAGTCCCATTTTCCTTCTTTTAAAATACACTTTAGGCCTCTAATAGAGTGTAAGACCCACCCCTTGTAAATACAAAACCTTTTTGGGCCTCAGTCATTATATAAGTCCCACCGTGTTTTCTAAAACCGCGACACGATTGTCACCTTTTAAACAAAATCATCTGGGCCTCCCCTTGTGTTGTAAGTCCCATTCTCTTTTCTTTTTTAAAACTCTTTGGTCCTCTAATAGAGTATAAGACCCAATCCCTTTTGTACATAAATAATTTGAGCCTCAGTCATTGTATAAGTCCCAATACGATTTTCAAAAACAACGGTGCAATCACTGTTATTTCTGGGCCTCTCCTTGAGTTGTAAGCCCTGTCTCTTGTACAAAAATAAACTTTGGGCCTCTTCTCAAGTATAAGCCCCAAACTTCTTTTTAAAACAACTTTCCACTTTGATTTAGATTCAAATTCATAGTTGTAATCAAAACTTTCTTTAATTTCTTGGATAACTAACCATACATCTGTAGTAATGGAAGCTTGCTCACCTGTAAGTTTTAAACAGCTTTCTTTTACATACTTGTATATATATATATGTCTGTTTATAATTCTAGAAGCTTGCTCACCTGTAAGTCCTCTTACACTCTTTTACATAGTTGTCTATATATTTCATATGTATATACTTGTATATTATCTGTTAAGAGTTTTCCCCGGCGATTAGGTCTAGGATTAGATCAAGCCAACAGTCACTCTTTTAACAAAGTCAAAACTAGTTCCCCATAGGAAATTCCAAATACAGTCTTGCCTCCTCTTGGGCTTATACAATATGGAACAGAGAAATGCATTATTCCCGGTGAAACTTTTCTCAAGACTGTCACTATTAGATAATTGTCAAAGAAATTCAATTCCCCAGAGAGGATTAATTCCCAGTGAAACCTTTCTTGAATTTCTTCAAACCCTAGAACTGTTCACTACAGAAAGGATTAATTCCCGGTGAAACCTTTCTGGATCTTTTCTTAGGTTTGGACCCACAGGCTTCCTAAAAGCATCTCCAGCCTCCTCTTGGGCTTTGTACAAGGACCCTCAGGCTTCTTAGAAGTTCTCATTCCTCCTCTTGGGCTTAGTACAAGGACCCGAGACCTCTTACAGGTATAGGACAAAACCTAGTCATCCTTTGTTAGAGCAATCTTTCTAAGAGTCAAAACATCAGACCAACTTAGGGTTGATTCTCATCCCTTAAGACACCTGCCTCCTCTTGGGCATCATACAAAGATAAACCTTTTCATACCAATAGACTTGGACAGTCTCACCCCAATTTTGGATTTCAAGAAACCCTCGAGTTTCCTGAGAGAACACAGGAATAACCTGGATCACTCTATAAACACTCAATCTTTCATCCTAAAATTTCTCAGCTAGGGTCATCTTATCATCAATACAACACCTTCCAAAATCAGAACCTTAAGGTATCTGATATCTCAACTCCTCTGTAATCCTCAGTAAGAGTTGATTCCCCATTTTGGACCTATCTCAGTAATCCTCAGCAGAAGATAGCCTCGATCTTGGGCTTTGTACAAGACAGATAAAAACACTCTCTTGTTGAGTCAGTCTCTTTTTACCCTCAATCTTGGGCTTTGTATAAGACAGATAAAAACACTCTCTTGTTGAGTCAGTCTCTTTCAGCCTCAATCTTGGGCTTTGTACAAGACACATAAAATCTCCCCGGTGGAGTCAAATCCTTCTAGCCTCCTCTTAGGCTTTGATCTCCCTAAGCAGAGTTAGTTTCTTCTCTTTTAGCCTCAATCTTGGGCTTTGTACATGACAGATAAAACCTCTCACCAGTAGAGTCAGTTTCCCATTTTAGCCTCAATCTTGGGCTTTGTACAAGACACATACAAATATTCCCCAATGGAGTCAATAACTCTCTTTTAGCCTCAATTTCAGGCTTTGTACAAGACAGACAAAATATTTCCCCGGAAAAGTCAATGTTTAGCCTCATCTTAGGCTTTGTATAATGATCTCCCCAAAATAGTCAGTCTTTTTCTAGCCTCAATCTTGGGCTTTATACAAGGTAGATAAAACTCCCTAAATAGAGTCAACCCTTTAGCTTCAACCTTGGGCTTTGATCAAGGCACAAAAAAAAAACCAACATCCCCTCAGAGGAAATCAAAAATATCTCTGTAGGAAGACATTTCTCTGTACATCACACATCAAAACAGATAAATCAAACAAACCCTATTTCCAGATAACTGCTGCAAGTGGCACACTTGTTGATTCAAATATCCAAGCTGTAGTCCATCTCTTATCTTGGTAAATCTCCATCTTTCATCTAATTGCTGTAAGCAGAAAGCCTCTAGATTATTTACATCCAAGCCAATGTCCCTCTCTTAGCATGAAAGACTCCTAAGGAAAAATGGCATTGCTCAACACTGAGTTAAAGTTTCCTCCTTCAGGACAAATCCCCTATAAAGGAAATTATGGCATTGGTGGATTCACATATCCGAGTTAAAGTAATCCTCCTTTATAATCAGTTACCCAACAACTGTGATAAACAGATGAGATATCTCCCTTTAGAGATGACAAATTCTCTATCAATGACCTTTTAGCTTCAATCTTGGGCTTTGAACAAGACACAAATAACCTTTTAGCTTCAATCTTGGGCTTTGAACAAGACACAAATACTCCTTTAGCTTCAATCTTGGGCTTTGAACAAGACACCAAACATCTCTTTCCTCCCATAGAATAGGAGGAACTACGATTGCTCTAATTTCCCTGTTTTCTTTAACGGGAATACGTAGGCATAAGATTGCAAAATCTTAGCGAGCACACTAAACAAAAACCTTAGGTCCCGTTCCTTACCAAAAACATCGAAAAAACCCGACATCAACAAAAGTACTCTCTCTCAACACTCCTAAAGGAGAAACTTTCCCAATAAACAAATAAACACCAGTAAATAGAAAACAGTAGAATTGCTAACAACCTGTGGATAACCACATATAGGATGGGTAATTGACAACTCCCCATTGTATAACCTGACCCCGGAACCCCCAATCTCTTAGCATTTGTTAAAGAAAACATTTGCGTGCAAGGTTAGTTTTAGATAGCTTCCCTTTCCTTTCCAACTTCACAGGATAAATAAGAAATCAGAAAGTAGCACCCAATTCCAGCCATGGCGATAAGGTGGTCGCGTCACCGACAAAAATCGCACACTACAACCCAACTTGTGTTAAGTTATTGAGGGTTAATACTAGGACCATTACGTATCCATGTCTTGAAACCACTAGGGACTTTTACGTTCCTAATGTGACACTAGGGGTGTATACGGGTTGGGTTGGACCGGGTTTGCCCGAAATCGTTACCTAACCTATTTAAACTTTAATGGGTTGGGTTCGTCGTCCAACCCACACATTCATTTTTAAAATCAACATGTTCATTTAGGGGTTGGGTTGAGTTGGGTTCGCGGGTTGTATTTTAAATAAAAAATATGTTTTTAATGATTTTTTTTTCGATTAAATTTTTTTAACACAATTCAAAGTGGATGAAACACATCTTATAATGTCTAATAAAATTCATCAACATGACATAACACTTGATAATGATATAAAACTTCACTAGTCACGTAATTTTCATAAAATACGTAAGTTGGAAATGACGCAAAAGAAAATAAGAAACAACATTTAGTCTTAGAATTACGTAAACTAATTAGTCTAATAAGTAATAGTATTATTGGTGGAGAATAAAACCTTTTTGGCAAAATAATGGTTAGTAGTGATATAATAATTTTATATTTTTATTCAAAATAATAATAAAAATTTAAGAAATTACTAATGGCACATCAATGGATTGGATCAATGGGTCTGCGGGTTACGAAACTCAAACCCGATACCTGAACCAAAACAGTATAGGTTATTGCGAGTTGGGTTGGGTATACCAGTAAATGAATGAGATTGGATAATTTATAGGTTGGTTCGATTTGGGTCAGCGGGTTCGCGGGTCCATCGGCACCCATGAACACACTTATGTGTCATATATGCATAATATGACTATTTTCACCATAATGATGACAAATCACTTTTGGAGAATAATTATTTTTATTCTTCCTAGTTAAATAGACATTTTTCGTATTTGAATTTCTAAAGCTTTTCCCTTTATCACTTGGACTCGTAGAAGTAATACTATGTGATTTGGATAAATGTGTTATTTATCCTTTCATGTTTTAAACTAAAATACGTATCATAATAAACTAAATTTACTTTTTCTTCTAAAGCATTAGAGATACCCAATTGGTCATTAAAAAAGATACATATGTTCTTCTTTCAAGGATTCTAAAGCATTTTTAATTCTTAAGACTTCTCTTTCAAGTTTTAAAATCTTTTTCTTTTGATAAGAATTTTTATTAAAAGAATTTAAGGTTTCAACATCCATTTCATGAAAGAGTTAGATAACTCAAAATAAGAAGGCAAATCATATGATTTTGAATCATTTACCTCTAAGTTTTGAACCTTGTGACGCACCATCAAACAAAGATTATCTATTTCATCTTCATCTAAACATATGTTGGAAGAGGAAAATTTTACATCTTCTTCTCAAGGAATGTAGGCTTTACGACATTTGGATTTATGGCCCTTCATCTTGTAGAATGATTGTTTGCTTTTGCGCTTAGTTAAACTTGGACAATCAGTGCTGTAGTGTTTGAGTTTACCACATTCATAACAGGTCACTTGTCTTTCTTCCTTCTTTTTATCTTCCCATTTTATTGGTGGATTAGGTTTTATGAAATTCACTAAGTTTTTATCATAATGCTTTAGGTTTTCTTTATTTTTCATAGTTGCTTCATTTGATTTGATTTTTTTCAACTAATGTTCATGCTTAGCAAGATTTCCAAAAAGAGTAGATATTTCTAGTGATTTTAAATCTTGGGGATCTTTTATGGCAGCCAACATCGGATTCCATCCCCATCACATAGACCTTTATACTTTGTTAGAAAAATCCTAATTAGATAAAATATTCCCTAAATTTCTAACTTGTTGATTATATGCGAGAACCTCACCTGCATGGAAGCAAAGGATTCTACGGGTTTCATATTGAAGAGTTTATACTATTTGTCTATAAACCAAAACAATCAATCCAGATACATAAAATTTTCCTAAATTAGATCCGATACTCGATAGACACAAATATCCAGCTGACACGAACCAGACCACTGCCTCTGCCAACCCGCCGGATGCCACTTGTTGTGAATTTGAAAGGTCCAATCACACCAAGAAATTCAATGAACAAGGACAAAGACCAATGTCAACCAAAATAAATGGCCTTTAGAAAAAATAACTATATTCAATAAGACAACAACTTAACTTGCCAGAAGAAGATAAAAGACAAGAAACATAGTTACTTGTTTAGCTAGTTTGATCAAAAGATATACTTTAGGGGAGAGAGTAGCTCTTTGATTCACTATACTTATGACAATTGTTACAAAAGATTAAAAATGAGTTACCAGAAAATAGTCACCTAGGTTCCCAAGAACAAATCTTATTTTCTACACAAGTGTTTCCCAATCTCTCCAACTCTTTAAATATGAATCACACAATCCCAAGGTGTTTAGAAGTGTTTTTGAACCCCCTTTAGATATCTCCAAGGGTTTCCCAAATTCCAAGAACACACTCTTAGGAATTTACCCTTGTCTATATAAGATTACCACTAGAATCCTCAAACCATTTTCTTTGTCTTCAGCTATAAAGTTCTAAAGGTTGTGAAGATAAGAATGATGGACATACGTATCATAACTCTTGAAACCCAATAGATCCATAAAATGCCTAAAACATAACCCATTAACGAACAAATCTCGTACCAAAATGACAAAGCCAAATACATGCATATAAACAAATCCGTAGAAAGCTCTGACAGACTGAACCGCCCGCCAGACCAGACTCATTATAACATTTTCACCATCAGCACCGCCTTTAGGCTAATTTCATGTTCCTGGAACCTCAAAACATGTTTCCTTTCTCTTCATCTCTTAAAGGTTTTAAGGAATATTTATAAAATCTTCACCTTGAATTGAAAATGTGGTAATGGAAATTTATCCATCGATTACCTTCCCGCTCTCTACCATGTTAAACTCACTATTCAAAAACCTTGATAAAGTTTGAGCCAAACTTGAACCATGATCTTTCCACTTGCGTCCACTTTATTCCTACCACATTATCCTGCTTGGGTAATCTAACAAGACCACAAGCATGGTTCTTCAACCATCTTTGACTCTCTTTCCTTTTAACTACCTCTCTAAATGTCTATGTTTCAGAGTATTGTAACTCTTCCGCCACATTCAAAGCATAACACTTAAGGCCTACATAATTGTTTCTTTGAGATGGTACAATCTCCCTCCTTACTTTAGCACGAGTTAAATGATGATTATAGGCCTATGTAATCATTCCCTCACTACTACTAATATCCATAGTTGGAACCCCAACCTTAAACTCAGTCTTCTTCGCCATAGTTTTCAAAAGCTTCATCCTCAAGCATTGAATTTTTTTCCTACGATGGGACTCACTAAAAGTAATACATCTAATTCATGAACTTTGATCCTCAAGGTTCCATTCCCAACAGCTCATAACCCTTCTTACCTCTTGGATAGAGTTGAAGACACAATATACAACTTTATCATCAAGCTGAATTGGCTTGATTTGATCACTAAGAAAAGTTTTATTACCTTAAAAAATTAGGTTACAATATTCCTACTCCAAACCTTCATAAGTGTTTGGACGTCTATTTCTATAAATCAATACCTATCGACCAGGTAAGTTGCTTTGTCATCTTCCTTACCCTATAAAATCCATTAAAACTTATTAGCCAAATGCATTTTCATCAATTTTATTTTTTAAAAGTCATTAAAGTGCTCTGAAACAACCTCGAGGAATCCACCACGCCTTGAACTCAATTCCCATATCTTGTTACTTCACTAGCTAAAATATATAAGCCACATATTTTAGATCCTTTAGTTATTATTACTTCACCATGTGAAATGTTTAACACCCTATGTTCAACTATAGTAAAATAGCCTAGATCATCAAACATGTTTATAGATAAAAAATTTCTTCTAAGCTCTAGAACATACCTCACGTTGTGATGAAGAAACTCATGATCATCAAACATTTTAAATCTGGACATACCAATACCATGAGCCTTGCAAACATTCTTATTACCAAGGTAAACTAATCCACCTGCCTCCAGCTTTAAACTTTAAAGTATTTTTTTTCTTGGACACATGTTATAATAAAAAGCCGAGTCCATGACCCAGCCATGTTTAGTCTATAAACTAGACACCACTAATGCACCAACACTCTTATAAAAATTCTATGGATATTAAAATCATATGGACTTCATCCAAAGTAATAATACTTCCTTACCATAAATAAGGGAATACTTAAAGTCCTCAAAGTATATGGGTAATGAGTTCAACAACATTAGACCCCTGTCCCCATCTTCAATCTTCACCTCAATAGTCTTCAAATCATCAATGATCTTGAGAAATTTTGTCAACTACTCCCATATGAATTTGTTATCTACCATTCAAAATGAGTAAAGTTGTTCTTTTAAACACAATGTGTCATCTAAAGACTTGGTCATATACAGCGATTCAAGTTTTTCACACATCGAATATGCAATCTTCTCAATGGCGAATTCTCTTATAACTTTCCCTATGCACAAAATAATGAAACTTTTGGTCTTTTCCACCATCTCGGTCTTCTCTACTTCAATTAGGCATGCACACATCACTACCTCACCCTTCAATGCTTAAATACACTTCTCTTGAATTAAGATTGCTTGCATCTTCAATTTCCACAGCCCAAAACAATTATCTCTGGAAAACCTCTTGATATATCTTTTAAAACACATGGTGATAACTTGTAAACAAAACTCATCACTACAAAAAATAATCCCTTTTACCTCGATTAAAAAAGATCTCTAACCTTGGTTTCACAGTTGAGGTACCAAAAGGCGTAATGAAAAGTGCACACTTTACCTCTCGGTTTTGAAAAAACCAACGAGTATGTGTAAAGGTTATGGGTTCAATCCTCAGGGAGACCTTTTTGGAGTTCTGAAATGGCGAAAACACGTGTCCCCTCGGTTCTGTCATTTCAACGACGAAAATACCACATTTTCACCTCGGTTATCTAATAAAACCGAGGGGTAAAACAATTCTAAGTTTATTAAATCTAATGTGGATTGCTTTTTTCATTAAACCCTATACTGAATATATAACTTCTCAAAATTGATGTGTTATATTTGAGAAACAACTTACATTAATTAGTGATTTTGAAGCATCCTACAACTCACCATTCATCTCACACTATTTTATGGTTAAAATCTCTTAAATGTTTCAAGTTCTTTATTCAACACTTCCTTTTCTACTAATTCATTCTTTAAAGCATAAAATTTGATACTTTGAAAAAAAAAATATGGAAGAAAGTTGAAAGAAAACTAGAAGTATTAGAGAGATTTTAACGATAAAACAACATGAGATGAATGATGAGTTGTAGAGCTAAAAAATCATTAATCGGTGTAAGATAAGTTTCAGATACAACATAATTTTGATTATGATTATTTTCAAAATCAATTTACTAGGTTATATGTTCAAAAAGGGGTTAGTGAAACAAACAACCGACATTAGATATAATAAACTCAACTCGACGGAACAAGATAAGAGCTGCACAAAGAATCACATAAAACATAATCTTAATATCAATATCAACAATAAAAAAAACAAGAAAACAACAACAACATCAACAAAAATATCAAGAACAACAACTTCAATAAACAACCAACGACATTAACAACAATATCATTAACAACAACATTAATAAATAACCTCTAGGGTTTAGGGTCTCAACAACAAAAACAACAACATCGACATAAACAACATCAATAACAATAACAAAACAACAAGAAAATATCTAGGGTTTCAAATCTCAACACCACCATCAGCACAACAACAACAACAAAAATAATAACAACAACAATATGACCACAATATTAGTAGTGATGTTTGATGTACCAGATCTCTGAAGAAGTAAAAGAAATAATTTGGATCTCTGAAGAAGAAACGAGAGCACTAAACACATAACATCTTTGTATTGAAGATGATATGTATTTATGGATCTCGTTGTTTAGAGCTCTTCGTTAGGGTTCTGTTTGTGTTGTTTAGACAAGTGAAATTGAATGCTACAAGCTAAAGCTATATATATCAGAGAAAAATATTCATCTCAGTTGGAAAGAAAAATGAGGTGGAATGTGGCGTATTTTTTATTAAAAATAAAATATTCAAGAAGGCTCCACTTTTAATGAGATAAAAACATAAACTGTGGCTGATGGGATTCGAAGCATGTATACTGAATAGGTTTACCCCTCGATTTTCAAAATAACCGACAAAATATATTATATTTAAAAAAAACAGGGTGCATCCAGAAATTATACCTCGTTTTTTCAATACACGAGGTGAAATTGTTGTCATGAAATGTATTATTTGTAGTAGTGCATTTTTCTCATAGAGGGCGCTCCTTGTTGCAAAAGTGAAACGTTCAATCACACTGAAAAATTTGATGTGTGAGGGCAAAGAACAATGGTAACCAAAATAAATGGTTTTTAGAAAAAATAAATCTCTATGAAATAAGTGAACAATTAAATTGGTAGAAGAAGATAAAAGACAAGAAACACAATAACTTGTTTACCCAGTTCGATCAAATGATTAACTATGATGAAGAGAGTTACTCCCTAATTTACTATACTTCCAAGAGTTTTTACAGAAGATTACAAATGAGTTACAAGAAAATAGTCACCAAAGTTTCCTAGAACAAACCCTATTTTCTATCTAAGTATTCCCAATATTTGTTAACTCTCTACATATGAATCACACAAACCCAATGTGATTATAATTTTTTTCCAAATCTCCCTTAGATATCTCCACAGTTTTCCAAAATTCCAAGAACACACACTTAGGAGTTTACCTTCACCTATATAAGTTTACCACTAGGATTCCCAAACCTTTTTCTCTGTCTTCAACTCTAAAGTTCCAAAGTTTGTTAAGACAATAATGATGGAGATACATATTTATAACTACTGAAACCTAACAAATCCAAAGCAACCCAAAAACATAACTCATTAACGAACGGAACCACGAACGGAACCACGAACGCAAACAACGAAGCATAAGACAAATTACAAGAATACACTCTTAGGAATTTACCATTGCCTCTATAATATTACCACTAAGATTCCCAAACTTTTCTCTATGTCTTCAACTCTAAAGTTTTAAAGGTTGTGAAGACAAGAATGATGAAGATACACATTTATAACTGCTAAAATCCAAAAGATGCCAAATAAGGCCAAAACACAACTCATTACAATTTGATCCATAAATTGAAACAACCAAGCCCGATACATGAAAACTACCTAGACTGAATCTGATACACGACATATCTAAATCACCTGCTAAAACCGACCGAACGCTGCCACTACCAACCCTCCTACCACCGCCGCAAACCGGCGACTAGAACTGTCATACTAACTCTGTCACTGGACCAACCTCTATCAACTTTCAGACTAAATTTTGGTTTCTGCACTACTACCAAAGACACATATAACCCCGGACAGGAAGTTGATTTAACCTCGGTTACAGAGGCCAGGTAACAAATAGTGTCACGAAAACTCTCTATTATACCCCTCGATTTTAGAATAACCGAGGGGATAGTTGAAATGATCATTGGTTTGATACCCAACAATAGTTTCTTTTTTTATTTTAAAAACTAGTGCGACATACCTCTCGGTTTATCGGCAAAACTGAGGGGAAAGATAATTTATTTTTAAAATACTCATTACATTTTTACACAGAATATTAATAAATAAATTTATTTACAAGCTACATTGTTTAAACAAAATATTAAATTAAAAATATATAACAAATTTTGAATCCGATTCATCGTCATCATTGTCGGTGAAGAACAAATGTTGGATATCTTATGGAAGAAAAAAGGTTGTGGATACTCGTTTCATTAATCTTGGGGAAGATCAAATATTAGATGCAATATATTATCTATAACTTTTGCATTCATTTGTTTATGATATAAAACAAAAAAGATTAGATAAAAAAAATATTGTGTTATTTGATTATTAAATAACACAAAGCTTGAACCCAAATAATTTTCTGCTATTGTAATCCATCATAGAGAACTTTTCCGAAATAAAATGAACACTTATTTAAGTTTTAAAGTTTTCATGTCAAATATTTCATTATCAATTTTTAATATTCAGAATAATTTTATAATGTATTTTAGGTCTTGAACATTGATACTCATTAAATGGATGCCAAAGATTTGTTTAAGGACGGTGAAGAAACTCAATAAACATGCTTATATTTTCCTTCGATTTTAACCGAGGTAAAATATGTTTCTTTTTAAATAAAAAATACAATAAAATATGTTTCATCCTAAGCGCCACATACCTCTCGATTTCTGTAAAAAATCGAGGGGAGTAAGTTTTTTTTTTAAATTATATTGTTTACACAGAATATTAAAATAAATTGTTTAAACAAATCCAAATTTTAACAATGGATTCTTGGAGACCAACAAATCTTTTCAAGTTATTCTTGGAGAACAACAAAGATCTGTTCAAAGATTTCATTATCTTGAGCAAATGTTTTCATGGCAAATTCGTTCGCAAGAAAGAGAACAAGATACATGTTCTTGCAATTTAGAACATGTTTAGAAATAAATTTATCAATGTTGTCAACCGAGAAAAGCAATAAGTTATGAAGTGTTTTCTTTGATTGACTACATAGGAAAGTTATTCCAAAAATACAACAACAACATCAACACCATTATGTTGGGATGGATTGCAAGAGCAGAAAAAAATAATATGTTCAAGATAGAAGAACGTTGAAAATTTTTCCTGTCTTGCAATCCATCCAAGGTATAATGCGTACAAGTTTGGAGCGGCTACAAATAAGTTAGGTTTATGGTAAAGTCTGATTAACTAGTGCTTTTATCATAAAACCTGATTATCTAATCTCGGTTATTAAAGATAATCGAAGAAATATATCATTAATTTAAAAATAAAATATAAAATAAAAAGAAAAACACCACTTTTAAAGAAATAAAAACATAAACGGTTGTGGCTGGGATTCGAAGCATGTCCTGAATTATTTTTCCCCTCGGTTATATTTAGAAACCGGGGGAATATGTGGTATTTATTTTTAAAAAAATAAAGTATGGAGCGCCTTGGAAATATAACTCAGCTTTTTGTTGGGTGAGGTGAAAATTTTGTCATGAAATGTATTATTTGTAGTAACGTTGCAATCTCGAAACACATACATTCTTCAACATTTTCAAATTACAATAACTTATTTTATATATTTGGGAAATATTTGTTGTTTTCCTTTAGGAGGCTTAGGTCCAATTTATTATCCAGATTAATTAAAGGTGACCTTGATATGGTATAATGTGTTACATTGGATACTATGAAAAACTAATTGCAATTTTTTTATACTTTAATTTTCTAATGGTTTAAATGCAATTTTTGTTTCCATACTATCCCGTTTTCTCGGTTTGATCACCCATTTTAAAAACAGTTTTTTTATTTTGTTTTGTTGAGGATTTTAGTCCCTCTTTAAAATTTAGAGTATTTTTTAATGACATGACGCTCAGTTGGCTTACGTTCCTTTTCCAAATCAGCATAAAATTATTCCAACTTGTTTATTTTATTTTATACTCCCTCCGGTCCTTTTTATAAGGAACACTTTACTTTTTTAGATTCATTAACTAATTAATGTATCTGGTCTGCATTATAGACCAAATACATTAATTATTTAATGAATCTAAAAAAGTGAAATTTTCTTATAAAAAGGACCGGAGGTAGTATATAGGTTAATCTTATTTTATTTTATATTTAGGTTAATCTTATTTTATATTTAGTTCTTCTAAGAAGCTTGAAGATGTTCAATAAAGAGTTTTGAAAACATTTGAGACACTTAAAAAGGTGAAGGGTTAAAGTAGAGTCAAAGCTCTTAAGGATTCCAGAAAACTCGTTGTTTCTCATGTTTTTGTAAGAAAAACATTGATGGAAAATGATAGAGTTGGCTTGGTTTCAACTTTTTTAGGTCCTTTTACTTCCCATCTTGTTGGTTGTGAAGCTATTGGTATCACTGTGAAAATGTTGTTGGAATATATTAGAATTTTTTGGGCATAATTAGTCTCAAAGTCCCTTAACTTAATTTAATGTTTCGCTTTGGTCCCTTAGCTAAAAAACATTACATATTAGTCCCTTAAGAAATGTTTAGCTACATAAAAAGGTCATAGTCACTAAAAATTCTAAAAAAATATTAACTTTGGGTGTGTAGTGTGACAGGTAGGCATTAGTTAACAAGGTGAGTCACCATATGTATTAAAAAATGGTATTTTGATTAAACTTGAGAGATTTTGTTTTCGGAGGTTTAAAATCCCTGCAAAATATTAATTATGTGTAAAAAATAACAACAATTCTTCTGCAATTATACCGGCCATGTAACGCCAGGTAACACAACAACCTAAACTATATCATCATAATGTAATGAATAATAGTCATGGCATTAATGATAACAACAAGATCTGGAGAGTATTCTTAATAAGACACTCTTTGAAACAATGGTTTGAACAATGCATCACAATGACTCGAAAAAACAGAAAACTAGTACCTAAGCTTAATTTCATAGACATATATACCCCAAAAGTATTCCTTACTAAAAGAAAGTTAATATCACTGATAACAACATGTGTTCTTATGTATTATGCAAAATCTTTCCTCGTTGTAAAAGATGTAGCAGAACATTAATGAACGGTGGTGAATGAAAACTTTGAAAAGATACAGAGAAATAATGAAAGTTCTAAATGCTTATAAGTTCAATCCCTTGAAGATGACAGAGATTTCACCTCTAGTGCTTTATGTCTATGACCTTTCTCTTCTTTCGCATGTGTTTTCTTTTCTCATTAACAATCTCATATTGTCTGAAACATTTTGCAAGAGAGTTTTTTTTAGAATGCCATTCTCAGTTTCTTTCTTAGGGTGTTCGTGTTACTGAGCTAAAACCAATGAGTGATTTAAATCCTTTTTTAGATCTTTTTCCTGTTTGTTAGAACCTGAACTTGAGCCATAACTGGCTTTCATAATAGGATATTTCTGAGTATTTCATTTAACTTGTCCCCTTTCAATTGTTTGACAACTGATATTTTTTCATCAGATGTATAATCAAGTTTCTTGTTCAATTTAGGAAGAGGTGTCTAAGTAAGGTTCTCCAAGATCATTACTGAGGGATATAGGAAAATCATGGTGAAACGGATATACCACGACACCTGCAAAAAAATACGTCAAGGGCCTTGATTTAGATCTATGTGAAAAGGAAAACACTGAATAAATAACAATTAACCATAGGAAGAACCTAAAATACGAGAAAGATAGAAACTATGTCTTACCCACATTAGAGTGCAGATCTCTATAAGATCTTTGAAGATCTGATATCGATTGAAGGAGAATAGAGAAAGAAAGAAGGAAATGAAGGGTTGTGGTGGTGAAAGAAGGAAATAAGAGAGAGAGAGAGAGAGAGAGAGAGAGAGAGAGAGAGAGGGTTGACGACTAACCTAGGGTTTCTATCTGAGGCTTTTCCAAATATCAAATGGTTCAAACTAAAAATATTTTCAATAATTTAAATGATAAAACAAATTATAAGTTAAGTAATAAAACAAAAAAAGGCAGGTCAGAAAATAAAATTGCATCAACATTGCCAAGTAGTCAAATTTAACGTTTCTTTCAAAATAATTAATGGAAAAGAGCATTTGGTGTATCAGAACATTTTTTAAGGGACAACTATGTAATATTTTTTACTTAAGGGATCAAAGCGAAATAATAAATTAAATTAAAAGATAAAAAAATGCATTAAATTAAAACTTTTAAAATAAGATTGCTATGTTAGAAAACTTTTAAAATAAGATTAATACATTAGAAAAATTTTAAAATAAGAATAACCTTAATACAAAATAAAATAAATGAGTTGATATAATTTTATTTTGACTTGGCAAAGACACGTAAGACAAATCAACGCTATGTCATTAAAAAAATACCAATTCTTACACAAATAAAATAAGTGGACTAAAAACCCGATTTTTAAAATAAGAGGAAAAAACAAAATAGTTGAAGGATCAATATTGCAATTAAGTGAGGTTGGGGGTCGAACCCTACCAGCCCCAGTTTTTATCCCTTTAAGACAACTTAGTTGATGGTTGTAAAGGGAAACCGTGTGCAGCAGAGTCGTCTCATGTTTTTGGAGGCACTGTGTAGATTAGTTACAGTTTAGCAAGGCAAAACAAATAGAAACCCTATTTAATAATGACTTAACCTAATAAAAAATTTATTTAACTATAGTTTAAACCCGAAAAATTTGAGACCCTGTACGATAACTCACCTTGCACTCCCTCAAATACGACCCTGGCGTGCAAGGGCGCGTGTTTGATCCTGCGATATCTCATTTATTTATCTTTAATAAGATGAATTTTAACAACTAAACTATTTTAAAAAATAAGGGAAATGCTAACGAGTATCTCCGGAACATTGGTTAAGAGATTAAAATGGCAAGTTGAGCATTATTTAAGAGATTAAAAAAACATATTGTTGGGGTATGAGAAGGAGCATCAACAATGGGTCAAAAGCAACACAAGTGAGAGAGACACCACATATTCACCCAAAACCTTAAGGTGATAGGTGAGTGGGTTCTCCCACTTATAAATGCTCAAATTACCACATTTCTATCCAATGTGGGACTATTTCCCCACTTACTCACACTTGCTTATATTATTCCAATACTCGCCCTCAAGTGTGAGTCCACAATGTTCCCCCTTGTTTATACTTGTAACGCCGTTGACACCTTTTTCAAGGGACTTTCAAGGGCATTTTGATACACCTCTTCCTGGGCGTCGATTTCAACGGAACACCACTTCCTGGGCATTTCGATACAAGTAAGCCGGTCCCTTTCTCGAACCAAAGGCTCATGATACCATTTTAGGGGAAGATTTCTACTAGGGAGCATTGAACATTGTGGAATTTCTTTTTCTAGAGCAACATCTTTGTGAGAGACACACCACATACTCACCAAAAACCTTAAGATGATAGGTGTATGAGTTCTCCCACTTATAAATGTTCAAGTCACCATATTCCTATCAAATGTGAGACTATTATCCATACTACTCACACTTGTTATATTATTTCCAACACTCTCTCTCAAGTGTGAGTCCACAATGCTCCCCCTTCATATGGAAAATCTTTTGTCTACATATATATGTGCTGTCGTTGACACCTATTACTAGGCACCTCTTATTAGGTATTTCAAATACACCTCTTTCTTGGGCATTTCGATACATGTAAGTGGCCCCTTTACGAACCAGGCTCTGATACCATTTGTTGGGGTATGAGAAGGAGCATCAACAATGGGTCAAGAGCAACACAAGTGAGAGAGACGCCACATATTCACCCAAAACCTTAAGGTGATAGGTGAGTGAGTTCTCCCACTTATAAATGCTCAAGTCACCATATTTCTATCCAATGTGAGATTATTTCCCCACTTACTCACACTTGCTTATAATATTCCAATACTTTTTTTTTAATATATGTATATTCAATATGCACTGAAAACAAAAATAATCAACTTTTTTTAAGAATAATATGTGTATTCAATAAACTAAACATAATATATTTTTTTATTTAAAATTCTTAACTAGCTAAAAAAAGCAATTAACTCTTTATCTTAATTTATGTTAAAAGTGTTAAAGCACATCGTATTTATTTTTAACATTACGGAGTAGCGACCGACTCCCTTCGTGGAAGTTAACCATGTAATTAAGGAATGAATTGTAGGCAAAATTAGATCTAGTTACTAAAAAAAATCGTCATCTTCTAAATTTTTATGAGGATTTCTTACCACACCACCCAACTTTCTTAAGCACCATGCGCACTGACGAAAATACCCATGCGTTTCAGATGTGCAAATCCGGACGCACCCCTTTTTTTTTTTAAAAAATTCAGTTTTTTCCGAATGTGCACATCCGGATGCACCTTTTTTTAAAATTTTTCAGTTTTTTCCGGATGTGCACATCAGGAAAAATTCATGATCTGCAAATCTGAAAAAATCAAAAAAATTCCATAAAATCATTTACTTCTAAATATAATTAAATCCAATATAATTAAAATTAATATCATTTTTTAGATATAATTAAATCCAATACAATTAAATCCAATATAATTAAAATCCAATATAATTAAAATTAATATGATTTTTTTCAATATAATTAAATCCTATATAATAAAATCCAATACAATTAAATTAATTTTAGAAGTAAATGCCATATAATTTTAATTATAATTTAGAAATAAATACCATATAATTTAGAAGTAAATACCATATAATTTTAAATATCAATATAATTAAATATAATTAAATCCAATTTTAGAAGTAAATACCCTATAATTTTAAATCCAATATAATTAAATTAATTTTTTCAATATAAAAAAATCATTTAGAAGTAAATACCATATTAATCATTTAGAAAAAAAATCATATTAATTTTAATTATATTGGATTTAATTATATTGAAAACATCATATTAATTTTAATTATGTTGGATTTTAATTATATTGGATTTAATTATATTTAGAAGTAAATGATTTTATGAAATACTTTTGATTTTTTCCGGATCTGCAGATCAGAAATTTTTCCTGATTTGCATATCCGAAACAAATCAACGTTTCTCAAAAAAATGGTGCGTCCGGATGTGCACATCCGAAAATTGAGGGCAAAAATGAAAGTTCACGTGGTGCCTAAGAAATTTTGGTGGTGTATTAAGAAACCCTCTAAATTAATAGATTGAGATGCTATAATTGAATTTACTAATTTAACAATAATCTTAAGTACTCAAATTTTTTTAATTAGATTAGTAGTTTAAATTTTATCTCTTAAAGGGAATGTCGCAAATTCAAATATAGTTTTTCAGATATTTCTCAACAACTACCAACAGAACTTCAAATTAATCTTACATTAATTAGGAGAAATCATTCTTGGCAATGAATATGATTAGGAACATATTACCGTCCAAAGTGGAGATGAGATAAATTAATTAGGAAGTGCATCGGTCATAGCATTTAAATGGCAAAACAAATGATGATGCTTTCCATGAATGAAGTATATAATACACATGCAACATATTTTCATTATTAATATTTGATTTTTGTTTTGGTTTTATTTATTTAACAAGTGTTAATGAAACTATTTCTTACATAGTTCTTACTTCTTTAGGAAAGGGGGAATTAATTGTTGCCACTTGCCATTTAGTAATAGATTTTAGGTTGACCTGCATGGTTGTGCAATCTGGGTCCGTATGTTGGCCACTCAATTCTTTCAATCCTTAGATTAGTACTAATTATTAATAAACACTTTGCATCGCACAAACCAAACATAAGTGTATCTTAACTATACATATTTTAGTAAATACTACTTCACTTTAATCATTATATGCTTGAGTTAAACGTTTCTTATGGTGGAAGAGATCGAAATTTGCACTGTCCTGCCTTCTTTTGGGTTAAAAATACTATATTCCCATTCTTTTCCAAGTAAATACCAAAATACCATAGTTTTAAAAAAAATTGTTTTTGTTATAGAACAACCGTCCATCCAACTGGCGGTAGTGTACAAGAAAAAAAGATACCGTCCATTGAATGAGCGGCAATATTATAAATTTACAACATTATCGCCCATTCAATAGACGGCACCTTTTTTTACTTGTACACTACCGCTCATTCATTGGACAGAACTCATTTTATTTTACACACTGTTAATATGAATGGGCGGCACCTCTATAATGAGTTTTTTTTTGGTTTGAAATAATGACATATTGATATATATGATTAAAAGTATGGCATTATAGTTATTTGTTTTTAATAGTATCACAATGTTGTAAAAAATTCCAAGAAATATGATGAAGTTCTTAGTATTTACTAAAGAACTGTTAGAATATATTTATTTGAAAGAAAGAAAATCTAACCCCGGTCGAATTTAACTGAAACCCTCTCAATTTGAATGAAAAAAAATGATTTAATTTAGGTTGAAAGCAGGTGCGTGGATAACCTGTTTAACTAAGGCCGAGTATTCCATAACTATTTCTGCTTAAGTTTGAAAACTATCTCTATTTCGTTATGTTCCGTTGTCATACCTAAAACCGATACATGTAGAATATGTGAGAAATTTTATTATAAATACCTTAATATATATATATATATATTCTTTGTAATTCTTGCACTACTAACTTCTGTTATTTTCTATGAATTTCTATTATAAATATGGTATTACAATCTTGTATAGTTATAGTCTTTTTCAGTTTATACGCTTCCTTATATATATATATATAAATATAAATATAAATATATATATATATATATATATATATATATATATATATATATATGTGTGTGTGTGTATATATATATATATATATATATATATATTTATGTATATATATATATATATTTATGTATATATATATATATATATATATATATATATATATATATATATATATATATATATATATATATTTATATATATATATATATATATATATATATATATATTTATATATTTATGTTTATATATATATATATATATATATATATATATATATATATATATATAATTGCAAATATCTTAGTAATAAGACAAACTTTATATATAATACACATCAGAAAAAAAAAGTTTAGTTTTTTCTCCTATTACATTACAATGGTTAATGGTTAATGACTTCGTATTTTATGTTAAGACATTATGGTATATATTATTAAATGAGTTTGAATCTTATCTCAAAGTCTAGTTAACAGAGTAAAATTTTCATGTGGAAAACCCTTGCAAGTTTTTGAGATTAAAACTTAAAACTGTTTTAATTGTTGCATCTAGTAGAATAGCTGAAAAACATTCATGAAGAACATGTTCTGGGTTTCAACCTGTCTCTAAGAAGAATTTGAAAATGAGTTAGATTTGGAGGGTTTGGTTTAAAGTTCTAATCTTAGAATTATGGACCTTCCTCCCTCTAAGTTGGATTTATACTTTGATCTACTAGATTTCAAGAAACATGGAGTGGATTGAGGTTCGTAACAAAAAAAAGAGAAATACAATGAATCGACCGTCAGTTTGGATGGAGAAGGGAGGTAAAAAACAGGTGGATGCGGATGATATTTCATTTTTTTTCACAGAATTCCATGAGACATTTTGGGCAAAGGAAATGACAGACATTTTCAAGGAATTTGGTATTATATCAGAGGTTTACATTCCGGCAAGGAGGGATAAGAGGGGGAAGCGATATGGCTTTGTTAGATACAGGAAAGTACAAGACGCAAGGTTATTAGCGGTTAAAATCGATAATATACAGATAGAAGGGAGGAAACTATTTGCCAATGTGCCCAGATTTAATAGAGAAGGAGTGAAAAAGAAGGCACAATTGGAAAGAAAGGACTTGGTTGGACATCACATGATCGTTATTCAAAATAAGCAATACATAGGGAAGTTTACTGATAACATATCATTTGCACAAGTAGTTCATCATGATAACAATATGGAGAAGGAAACAATCGGGAATATCAGGAGGGGTAACATAAGGAATGCCAAAGGTGAAGAAAAACCTAGCTTTGCACATTTGCAATTCAATATAGAAAAGTAAAAAATGGAGAGGTTTGATAAAGCGTTTGTGGGTGAAGTGGAGAAGACAAGATCAACATATAATATCCAGGAAGCCTTGCATGCTGAAGGTTACTTACATATCAAAGTAACACCCCTTGGTGCCAACCTGTGTTTATTAGAAGAAACGATTGAAGGTACTTTGAAGATGTTAATTCAAGAGGATGAAGAGTGGATTTCACGTTGGTTTCACAACATTCATCCATGGACTCCATATGACACAGATAACGAACGTCTAACTTGGATTAGATGCTTCGGGTTACCATGCCATGCACGGTGTAAAGAGTTCTTCAAATTTGTTTTTGAGAGTAAGAGAATTTATTCAATGTGACGAGGAAACTGAACTACAGTAAAATCTGGATGTTGCTAGATTCTTAATAAAGACCAAGTTTGCCATGAATTTGAATGAAATATTCAATGTTGAAATCAATTGAAAAATATTTTGAATTAAATTACTGGAAGATTTTCATGGGCCGAAAAGGATTGTGGTTAAAAGAACAGTTTCGCCGGAAAGCACGTCGGAGATAAGTGAAACAGAAGACGAAGATGGTGACTCTGACGGTGGTCTAGATAACTCAGAATCCAGTGACGGGGGAGAAAACGGAGGTCACGATAACCAAAGTACTTTAGAGGAAAAGAGGGGAGACGGAAGGCCTAGTATGGGAGTAGGAGTAAAGGAGTTGGGAAAATTCAATTCAACTATTGTTGGAGAGTGTCGAACAGAGGAAAATTTGGGAAATAAGGTTGTGACAACTGGTAAAAAGGTGGAGATTGGAATTATTAATGCTGACACACCACATACTTTGGGAGTGGGGTTACAGGCATCATTTAATGAAAACAATACTAACGAAGTAGTGATGGGACCTGAGGCAGACAATATCTGCACACGTGCATTGGAAGGAACAATAGTTGGTTCCAAGGCGAAAGAAAGAGGAATTGTTGATAGTTTGGGCTTGGATGGAAATTGGATAGAGACTATCTCATGTTCTATAGTGAGACTTGGTGGGCTATTTATTGGGCAGAATCATAGAAAGAAAAAAATATTATCGGAACTATATGAAAACATTAAAATACATTTCTCGCCTTCATATTACTCAACCCTATTACATTCAGCCCATAAAGAGATAACAGTGCAAGAGGATGAGGTTTTACATTTGGGTAATTTCAATGATACTAATATGATGGAAGAGGCTTCATCAAGATATTCAGGAGGCTCTATACTGTGTTGTGAATCTCTATCTGACACAGATGTCAAGCGGGGTAATACTAGGATAATAAAATCTCATGAAGATGTTCCTAGAAAAATCTGGCAATCAATCAAGAATCAGAGCATCGAAGGCGATGAAGATGACGAGGCATTTGAAAGAATTATTAGAGAGATGAAGTTGAGGGATCGGAAAATTTACGAAGGTAAGAAGGTGTCGCAAATTAGGGTATCATGATTATTTTCGCTTTCAATATTTGTAGGTGTGGTTCAACAATTAAAAAACGCATATTGCGTCAATTGGTGTTAAACAAAAAAATTGATTTTTGTATGATTCAGGAAACAAAGGCTCGGAGGGTTGATGACTCTCTAGTGAAGAAACTGTGGGGAAATGAAGGATTTGATTGGTCAACAAGTGAATCTATAGGATTATCTAGAGGTTTACTGTCAATCTGGAATAAGATAGTCTTCAAAGCGCATTACAGTTTTAGAGGGTATGGATTTCTGGGAATATTTGGTAAGTGGAAAGGTTTCAATTGTTGTATTGTCAATGTATACTCTTCATGTGATCAATTGGAGAAAAGGAAATTGTGGGAGGAGCTTATCAAATGGAGAAATAATCAAATTACTGGGAACGATTGGGCGATCGGAGGAGATTTCAATGCTATAAAATCAGAATGGGAGAGGAAGGGTAAGAGCAAACCTAACCGTGTGGAGATTAAGGAGTTTGCAGCATTTATAGATATTATGAATATGGTTGACATGCCGGTGGTGGGGAATAAATTTACTTGGATCAACTCGAGTGGAGTGTGCAAAAGTAGATTAGACAGAATTCTACTATCTGATGAACTAGTGAAGAAATGGAAAATAGTAGCTCAGAAGGTGGGTGATCATGATGTATCAGATCATAGGCCAGTATGGCTCGTGACTAATAACAAGGGTTGGGGGCCCAAACCATTCAATAACTTTAATGCTTGGTTTGAACATCCAAGTTTCATTGGATTTGTGAAGGATTCTTGGGAAGAAATAGAAGCAAGTGGGGATGCTGGCAGCATACTGGTTACCAAATTGAAGGGACTTAGGGATACGCTTAAATGGTGGAATAAACATGTTTTTGGGTGGCTTGGTTTGAAGATTGCGGAAGACGTGGAAAGTCTAAATAGAATAGAGTGGGATATGGCTGAGGACAGTATGGAGGTTTCAGAAGAAACCCTTAAGAAGAGATGTGATAAACAACAAGATATGTGGAAAAAACTTCATTTAAAGGAAAGTATCCTAAACCAAAAATCAAGAACAAAGTGGATGGCTGAAGGAGACTCAAATACAACATATTTCCATGCGCTGATTAACTCGAGGGCGAGAAGAAATTCCATTTCAGCTGGAAACATTGGTCTTCAAGGTGGGGAAGAAGTTTCAGTTATTAAACAACATATTTGTGATTACTTTGCATCAAAATTTGAAGAGTGTCAATGGAAGAGACCCAATGTGGATCTTAAAGATGTAGAAAAACTGAACCAGGATGATGTCAATATGCTGCAAAAGCCTTTTACCAGTGAGGAGATTTATTCAATTATCAACAGTTGTGACGGTAACAAGTGTCCAGGTCCTGACGGATTCAATATGGCATTCCTGAAGATGTGTTGGAGTGTAATAGGAATAGAGGTTACAAACTGTATCCAAGAATTTCATGGAACTGCTTTCTTTCCTAAAGCGATTGTTTCTTCTTTTATAGCCATGATCCCTAAAGGTGATAACCCTCAAAAGCTACAAGAATACATACATATTGTTCTTATTGGCAGCATTTACAAGGTGTTGGCCAAGCTATTGGCTAGAAGACTGAACAAGGTGATTGGAAAACTAGTTTCACCCTCACAAACAACATTTATATCGGGTCGTCAAATTCTGGATGGAGTAGTCGTGGCTAATGAAGTTATTGATTTGATGAAGAGAAAGAAGAAGCCAGGTATTTTACTTAAGGTGGATTTCTCGCAAACATACGATTGTGTGGACTAGGGATTCCTAATCAAAGTACTTGAGGCCATGAACTTTGGAGAAACTTGGATTAATTGGATGAAAGGATTTTAACAGTATGCAGGAACTGCTGCAGGATTCCTTTCCAATTCGGGGCAACACGGATTGCATTGGTTGGAACTTGGGTGATTCATACTGTTTTTCAGTTAAAGATTGTTACTCTTCTTTAACTAGGGTGGAGGCTGCTATACATTTGAACCAAAACGAATCAAATGCATTACAAAGATTGTGGAAAGTAAAGTTACTATTAAAGATCAAGATATTCAGATGGAGACTTATCCTTAACAGATTACTGACGCGGGCAAACTTGGAGGCTAGACGTATAGTATCTAATGAACATGACAAGGTATGCGTCTTCTGTTTCAATACTATCGAAACGTTGGAGCACTTTCTAATTTCCTGCCCAAAATCAAAATTGGTTTGGCATGAGGTGGAAAATTAGCTAGGATACGAGGCGTCTATAGTTTCGAATTGTGTTGACCATTTGTTAGAATTCTTTGTTGATTGTCTTTCTATTGAGGCTGCTCTGTTAGTGTGGATGTCTACTTGCTGGAATTTATGGTGGTCTAGGAACCAAGTCTTATTCAATGATGGTTTTGCGGTTCCTAAAGAGATCTTCTTTAGAATTATTCACATAGCTTGGTGGTGGTTGGGAATAGGTAATAGGAATAAGAGACAATGTAATTATTATGATTGGTATAAAAATTCTTGTGATTTTTTGTAGGACTGAATTTTGTGTATTGTTGGTGATGTAATTTATGTTGCTTGTCTTCTTTGGGAAGACTTTGTTTAGGAAGGTTTTTGTTGTAATGGATTTTGGATCTCCTTGATCTAGATGGAATATATTTAATTATAAAAAAGAAAAAAAAAACAGAATAATTCAATTCATAGTTATTGCAAACACATCAAACTGCAGATGTGTAGATTCAAACCCACAAATTACATTTATTTATTTTTTAGGATGAAATTCCAACAAGTAGACTATATGATAAGGGTATGCAAACATGTTTATATATCTAATTGTCCAAGAACTTAACAGATGCAAAACTTCAATGCTACTTCACCATCTACTCTCAGCCATAACATAAACTAAAGTCCAATTTTCACATTGCAATAACTAACTCGACTCTATACCATATCAACAATAAAATAACAAAGTGTATATATATATATATATATATATATATATATATATATATATATATATATATATATATATATATATATATATATAATTTTCAATAAAATATAATATTTTTTTCAATAAAATGAATCATTAAAATCAAAACAAACAAATTCTTAACCATTTGTAAATTAAATAGCAAAAACAACGAGTAATTTTAAAATGATCAAAAGGAACTTTTGTTTCAGGAATTTAAATTATATTCCGGAGAATCATATAAAAATGTCATATTCCTACACTTTAAATCTTGAAATAAAAAAATCGTATATAAATAAAAAACACCTTAAAATTTTTATAAAACTTTGAACATGGGAATATTATACGGAATTTTTTCCTAAATAACCATGTTTGCAAGTATATAATTCCATTCTACCCATGTTTTCACCATTAATACCAATATACCCATGTTTCGAAAAAAAAAAAAAAAACATTGAAGGGGGGCGCCAATAGAAATGGCTACCCCATTGAATCCAAAAGGGAGGCGCCATTGGTAATGGCTACCCCCTTGAAATTTAAAGGGAGGCGCCATACCATCTGGAGCCCCCATTTGTGAACGAATTTTTTTTAATATTTTTCAAATAAATTTACATTAATAAATAAATAATCATAATTCACAAATAATATTTAATAATTTTAATAGTATTACTCATTCGAAATATTTTTTTTTAATAATTACAAATTACATAGATAAAAGGCGAAACACAGTACACTAATTTTGTCGACGAGGTCGAGGCAAATTTCCGCCCGTACCACATCCTCGTGTACGTACGTGTCTTCGTTCTCTTCGCGGTGGCGGCGGCGGCGACGTCGGGTCCATAGGTGCGGATGTTGTTAATGGGTTCGGCAGCTGAAGAAATAGTGACCATGCAGACGAGTCAATATTAGGCAAGTCGTCCACATTAAAGGTGTTTCCCATGCCTGTATAATTTTGTCGGGGTGGTTGGCTAGATGATATGTCAGGACGATAGCCTGCTTGGTCGTAATCGGGCAAGGGTGTAAATGTCTGGGTGGGTAAGGTTTGGTTAGGTGTTTGATAGTCCGTGTTAATCTGGGTTGTAGTGTCATAGGAGTATGCTTGATTTTGTGGTGGGTTTTGTTGGTATGTCGATTGAGTATAACCATGTTGAAATGGGGTGGATTGGTAAGGGGTGTTTTCATGGAATTGTGGTTGTGTGAGTGGGGGTAGGGTTGGATGTTGGCTTGGTTGATCGGTCCGCTGTTGAGTTTGTGATGATGTGGCTTGCTGGCGTGGGTCAACAAGATATCTAGGATGGGAAAAGAAACCAATGGAAACCGACCTATACCAAGTCATGTACTGGACAGACGGTTTGCTCTCATATGGCAAAACATTGTCGGTCAAAGCAAAATGGTTGCGAAACTTCCATTCACGACACTCATGTTTTGCATATGTTTTCCATGGCTTATAGTGCCATAAGTCAGAGAGGATGCTTGTGTGCCATCTGTCGTCGATGCATTTTGGGGGACCGGGAATATCTTGTAGCATTCCAAACTGAAGCTTGACACGATCACTGTTGTGCATTTCAACTGTTGTGAAGTGGATGATCGGTACCTTTGCAGTCCACACAGCAGAGTGGTGTACGTCAGCTTCATGGATGACCTCTAGACCAAGATATGGCCGCCAAATAAACTGCAGGTGGAAGAAAAATATTCAGTATATTTTAAATAACGTGTTAATATTAAATGTGACTATAACCATTAATAGATAGGTTAGTGATAATACATCATGTTCACCCAAATGATCTAGAAGATTTCGGTACTGGGTGATGCTGTAATGGGGACATTTGTCGTAATTCATCCCTAGTGCAGACCACCTATATTTTGAAAAGGCAACATTTTTAAGTAATACAATAAATTAAAAGACAGAAAACTAGATATTTAAAGAAATGGTTTAGAACATTACCTTGTAGCGTATGGAAAACCGAAATTATTGGTGCTGACAGGCGCTAAGTTGGTCATTCTTGACCAACCCCAAGCTTGTAGAAGAACAGCACATCCAGTAAAATTACCCGAACCGGCAAATGCATTGTTACATAGAGACTTATATAGGTGGGCGAGCGTGGCAGACCCCCAACTATAAGTTTTTATTCTGTCTATGTCTCTTAATAACGGTAAATACATAGGATGCACAGAATTACCACTTGCATCCGGAAATAAAAATAAACCAAAGAATAACATCAAATAAATTCTTGTTTTTCTTTCTTTAAATATTTCTGGAGAGTCTTCTGTTAACGGTATTGCGCTATACATGCTCTTGAGCCATGACATTAATAATTTTTGGCCCCTCACCTGTGCGTATTCTGGGGCAACCCCTAAAAGTTCTGCTACCAAATCACCAACAATATTTGTGTCACCCCTTACCGCCTTACCATCAATAGGTAGACCCAAGAGCATGTATGTGTCTTCGAGTGTGACGGTACATTCACCTATCGGTAGATGAAATGTATGTGTCTCGGGTCGCCACCTTTCTTGTAGCGCTAAGATAAACTTCGAATCTACTGAATAACTTTTTATATCTATTACCTCTCCAAAACCGGCTCGCCTCAAATACGGTTCAATAATCGGGTCGTAAGGAAAATATCTATGACTACGAGTGCGGAAGTCATTTGTATCCTACAAAAAAAAATAGTTAGTAAACTCATAGTTAGGAGAGACATAGTTAATATACAAAAAAAAAAGAGACATTATACTTACGTAAGAAGCGATGTTGTTTGGTGTTCCTCGATGTTCCTCTCCCATTGTTAACAGAGACATTTTTTAACAAAGATACAGAGTGCTATAATAACAAGTAATAGATGAAATTTGATGAAGTGAAATTTGGAGGGTGCAAGTATATATGGAGTGAAATTTGAATGTTGGAAGTTGGAGGAGGTTACACGAATTTAATTTGGTCATGTAGTAAAATTAATGTTGGTAGATGAAATGATAGAAGAGCTATGACACTTGTACGTATGCATGCATGCAAGATTCTTTTTTTTTTAATTTTCTGGGGAACTCCATTTGGAATGGCGCCCTCCTTGAAAATTTAAGTAAGGGACTCCATTTTGAATGGCGCCCTCCCTTTATTATTTATAGGGAACTCCATTTTGAATGGCGCCCTCCCTTTATTATTTATAGGGAGCTCCATTTTGAATGGCGCCCCTCTTGAAAGTCATACGACACTTGCCATTTTTTTATTCTTATTCTTTTATTATACTACACATTATTTATACTACACATTAGAAATGAGAACTATCACCTTAAACTACACTTCAAAATATAGAACTATGTCTAGAACACCAAATTATGTTGTACATGCTCATTGTAATGGAGACACCTTCATTTCCGATGTTTCCGGTTTCGAGTTTCAAAATACAGATGTTACCCGATTAACAATGAGCAGGAAGTCCAATTTCTTGCACTTCAAAGAGCGAATAGAGTCAAAGATGTCAGGTCCAATATTGCAAATCACATATAGAAGCCCAGTTTTATTTGAACATGGTCACGTCAAGTATTTTCAAGAGAAAATAGAGGACGATGATGATGTTCAACGCATGTTTGAAAGCCATGAGAACTCTGGGTTCGACTATATTGAGCTGTATCTGTTACTCTGCCAAACTCAACAATCCCAGGTGTTTGGTGAGTCTCAGGTAATAGATCAGTCACAGTCGTTGGGACATCACGAAGTCGATGCAGTTGACGAGGAGGAAGAAGAACCAGAGGCAATTGTTGATCAAATGGTGAATTTGTTTGGGACTGGAGACTACACAGCGATCACGCCACTTGATGACATAATTGAAGACGTATTACCATTAAATCAAGTCTACTGTCCTCCACAGCACATGACAAATTTGCAATTGAGTGGAGACGAGCCATCCTCGGAATTGTTCTACAATCCTTCTCAACAAGTCAAAGGTGTTTTGAAAGTGGGGAACCAGTACCGCACAAAAGCGGAGTGCATGCAAGCTATAATAAGGTTTCACATGGAAAACTTTGTTGATTTTGAGGTAAACCGCAATGACTCAAATCGATATGTCGTTGTTTGTCGAAACAAACTTTGTAAGTTTCGGTTAGCAGCGTCCTATCGGAAGAGAAGTGGTTGTTGGGAGATAGGTTCAATTGATCCACTCCACACTTGTACAACCAACATTAATCGGCAAGATCATGGAAAACTTAGCTCCCAATTAATTTGCCAAGAGATTTTACATCTTGTGGGAGTAGATCCTTCTGTGAAGGTGAGCACGATTATCTCTCATGTCGTTTCACGTTTCAACTATACTCCATCCTACCGAAAAGCTTGGATTGCAAGAATTAAAGCGGTTGAACATGTATATGGGAATTGGGAAAAGTCTTACAATCAACTTCCACAGTATTTGCTAGCACTTCAAAAATATGTTCCTGGTACGGTTGTAATATTGGAATCGCTTCCAGCATACACTCCTAATGGAACATGTGTGGATGGCTGTAGGATATTCTCTCGCCTCTTCTGGGCATTCCAACCGTGCATCAAAGGTTTTGCTTTCTGCAAACCTGTTATTCATGTGGACGGCACATGGTTGTATGGAAAATACAAAGGAACATTGCTGATGGCGGTAGCACAAGACGGAAATAATAATATATTCCCAATTGCATTTGCTCTGGTAGAAGGTGAGACAGGCGAGGCTTGGAGTTTCTTCCTCAAAAATCTCAGAACACATGTAGCCCCACAACCCAACTTATGTCTGATTTCCGACAGGCACGCCTCTATTGTCAGCGCTTACAATAATCCTGCAAATGGTTGGCATAATCCTCCTTCTGTCCATGTTTATTGTATAAGACACATGTCGCAGAATTTTATGCGGGAATTTAAAGACAAAAACCTCAAGAAGAAATTCGTGAACGCGGGGTATGCATTAAACCAACCATCATTCAGGTATTACCGCGAAGAAATAAGATTGTCAAACACAGAAGCATTAAGCTGGGTGGACAACATTCCGGTGGAAAAGTGGACAAGGGCATTTGATGGAGGATGTCGATGGGGTCACATGACCACCAACCTTGTAGAATCCCTGAACAACATTTTCAAGGGAACTAGAAACCTACCCATCACTGCGTTAGTTAGAGCAACCTATTACAGGTTGGGGTCACTATTTGCAACAAGAGGCAAAAAATGGGGCGTTGTTTTGGAATCAGGGCAGTTATTCAGCGAAAGCTGCATGACATTTATAAAGGAAGAAACTGATAAAGCGACCTCACATCGAGTTACATCGTTTGACCGTCACGATTACAGCTTCATGGTTGAAGAGACAAAGGATCACAATGAGGGACGACCAATGGGACAATACAGGGTGGAAGTTCATAAATATTGGTGCGACTGCGGAAAGTTTCAAGCGCTCCGTATGCCTTGTTCACATGTCATTGCGGCATGTTCTAGTGCTCGTCATGATCCGTTCTTGCAGCTATCAGAAGTTTACAAGGTCATGAACTTATTCGGTATCTACAGTAACAACTTTCCAGTGGTAGCTAGTGAGGACTATTGGCCAACCTATCATGGGGACACAATTTACCACAACGAAACCATGAGAAGAAACAAAAAGGGTCGCCCCAAAAGCACGCGAATTAGAACTGAAATGGACACTTATGAGAAAATGGAAAGACTATGTGGAATATGTCGTCTACCCGGGCATACACGGAAAAAATGTCCAAATGTTGGAACAAGTTCTAGATAAATTTACTTTTGTCAATAGAAAGTTGTAACCTTTGAATTTAATATTTATAACAACTACTGGTTACAAGAAACAAACTAAAATACTTCTACAGCAACACTTAATCCATTAATTATATCAAAATTAATACAACATAAACTAAGAAATTACAACAATCAAAACAATATCATCAGTTCCAAACATCATAGACCTAACGTCGTTGTCATTTCTAATTCGTAGCCACTCACGTCGAATATTTCCATCTTCGATCGAGAAGTAAGAAACAAGTCTTTCAATACTTCTAATTTGTTCACCATCTGCAATGTCTCCTTCTAACCATCGATTCAAATTCCTTCGTAGTTGCTCTAAGCTTTGGATATTCCAAAACAGCATCCTTATCGGCGGCTTCGTTCTTGAAAAAATCACATGACCGTATCTTCTGAGATACATGACTAAATCTGCTAAAATTTTAAGATACAACAACAACTTTGTTGTGAATGAATGTGTAAGAGTGCCATCTACTTATATAGGAGGTGTATCAAATAAAATAATATTTCATCAAAAATTAATATATAATATATTATAAAAAAATTAAATTAATTAAACGGAGGACTCCAAGGGGTATGGCGCCCCCCTTTATATTTAAAGGGTGACTCCAAATGGAATGGCGCCCCCCTTTAAATATAAAGGGTGGCTCCAAAAGCATTGGCGCCCCCCTACAATTTTACATGGGGGAGCCAAACCTGATGGCGCCCCCCTACAAATACACCTTTTTTTTTTTTGAAACATGGGTACATTGGAAAATTGGAAGAAAACTTGGGTATTTTGAAAAATGTTACACTGAAACATGGTTATATGGGTAAAAATTCCATATTATACTCCCATAGTAATATTCTCAAGAATATTTTTTTAAATCATTAAACAAACCTATCATAGATACTACATTTAAAAGGACAATAGCAGAGTCTAGTCCAACTTCAACCATTATAAAACAATCGTACATCTATATCCAATGAAAAATCAATTCTTTCCCACATCAGTATATTGACAGAGTACGCTAATTAAATTGTTTCTGCATAAGGCCACTGTAATTGCCCGGGTCATTTCATGCCCTTCTTGATTCCCACAATCCGTCAATCAAAATTCGAGTAAAATATATCTGTGGCAGACAATGTTAGGATTTCCCCACAATCAACAAACTATTAATTTTTATAGAGACCAATGCGTATATATTTTATTATAAACAACCAATGGGCCAGTCTTCAAAACCAACTATCAAATATGTGGGTGCTGCTGAAAATAATTCTTCAGTATAATCATTTTTCGTACAATTCTATCATAAATTCATGACATAAATTATTATTACTTTATATTTTATAGAATCATCATATTCTATTGAATAAATAAACATGAGGTATACCTATTTTTTATGAGATGCTGAACACTGAGTTTGGGTGTATATTTGGATGCTTTTGAGTGTTTTTCTGATTGACATTACATGGATTTGAGAATGACTGCTTGGACATATTTGAATGAATGAGAGCGTATACAGCCGAACAAGAAAACTTCAAATTTCTTATCGTCATATATCTTCTAACACTTTTCTTTTTCTCCACGTCTCTTTAAAACATTTATACGAAATAGCATTGCAATGCTTTAAAATCTGGATCGGTGATCGATCAAACTATTAGATTATTAATCAAATCATTGATCAAATCATATGATTAAAAATTAGGTTTATATAAACTAAAATAAATATATTTATAAAATAAATTTTTTGACATATTTAATAATGATAAATTTTTTATAAATTTATAAAATTATTTATGCAAATAAGTTGAATAAAAATCTTATATAATAGTTCACTTTTAAACATAAAAATTTTCAAACAAATTTCTGAATGTAAAGGAGGGAAATATTATTTTATTGTTTCTTTCAGTTTTTGGATATTTTATACTCACCACCCAAAACAATGTCGTTTTAACGAGTTAAAACTAAATATAAAAAGAACAATTTGTCGATTCAAGAAACTCACTGATTCATCAGTCCGACCAATGAATTGACAAGGGCACACCGATTTTTACTGAGTCAATTGCAACTACAGTCTTATATCCTTACCAGACCATTCTACCCTCTAATTCATGATCTAAATCGAGTTTTAAAAACCATATATCAAACTTCACATTTACATATTTTATTAGAATATTTGTCTATATTCATTATCAATTAATTATATTAAGTAGTTATTAACTATATTTATTAAAATATGTTTATATTAATTAACAATTAATTATATTCATTAACTATACTTATATTCATTAGGTATTACTAGTTTACAAAATAGGATTTGAAAGTAATTATATATTATTCACAAATCATATCAATGAGAAACAATGAATTACATTGTATTAGAGCTCAGCGATCATAAACTCCTAAAACCTAATCCTTATCACATACAAATAACATTAGTGACACTTCACTAACAATTAACCAATCTCTATCGTCGACAAACGAAATTTCACTTCGTTTTTGCCATAAAGAACGTCAAAACCATCATTCTGGAGACATTGTATAATGAGTCCAACCCCTACCTCTCACGGTTCGCCCTCTTTAAGGTGCAACCAAGCGTCCATTATTTGCATGACCATAACATCCCACATATGATGTGCATGCATGCCAAGCGACAACTTCTATCAAAGTTAACGATTATGATCTTTGAAATCATCTAGATGTTGTTGTGTTGTCATGGATTTATGCAAACATATCACATGACATACTCAATTCCATACTTGTGATTGATGACTGAGTCAAATAATGTTGGAACTACATCACCGATTTGTTTCATGATAACAAACAGTCAAAGGTTGTTCAACTTGAAAATTAGTTTAGAAATACAAACCTGGAGGATTTTCCATTCCCTAAAGTGTATCGTAACTGTATCAAACTCATCTCTAATCAACTAGCAAATGTTGAATATTCGATCTCAAATACCCGTTTTGTATTAAAAATAATCTCTGGCCTCACCGATGGTTATGCCAGGTTTGTGACTTAGTCTGTGACTTACATTTAACAACACGATCCTCTTCCAACATTTGCAACAACAAAATTCAATTTAGAACTCAAAGAATCTCTGATGCTTCAAAGGGAAACAAGTGAATCTGGTTCCTCATCTAAGAAGGCAGAGCTCGTGGCCAACACCAAACCATCAGTTTCTACTACACCTTCTCAATCTTATCCTGCAAACAACCATAAAAAATGGCCTCCACCATCTAAGGGTGACCGAACTGGTCGCAACCACTTCAAAGGTGGCGGCTGCAGATTTGAATAGAAATTTACGTTTGAATTTAAATTGAACCAAATCATATCTTATTAGAGAGATTTAAGGAACAGATAATACCCAACAAATTTTGCATTAATTCTGGACGAAATTAAAGCTAATATCCAAGGAAAATGCCCATAGTTATTATGCTATATAAGGAGCTCAAACCTACATTAGAAATCAAGCATTCACATTGAAGATTTTAGAGTGATAGGGTTTACAAGAGTCCTTGTTATTTTATTTACACCTCTATGTTTAAGTAACTTGGCATAGAGGTTTGTCTAGTTGAGTTGTATATTCAGCACCTTTATGTACACTTTTATGTTTTAGTAACTTGTCATAGAAGGTTTGTCTAGTTGAATTGTAATATTCGACATTGATAATTGGGTTAAACACCAATCACTAGGATTTAATGATTGAGAGAAAGTGAGAGGGTTTCTCATATTTAGGGGGAGTCTTAAATAGAAAGTCACTGGTTAATGTTAGAAAAACTACTACAAATAGTACATTTCATGACAACGATTTCATCTCACGTATCGAAAAATCGAGGTATAATTCCTAGGCGCACCCTATTTTTTTTGTAAAAAAAATACAATATATTTCGTTGTTTATTTGGAAAACTGAGGGGTAAACTTATTCGGTGTACATGCTTCGAATCTCAGTGGCTTCGGTTTATGTTCTTATCTCATTAAAAGTGGTTTCTTCATAAATATTTTATTCTAGAGTGTAAAAATATGCCACTTTTCACCTTGGTTTTCTTTCCAACCGAGGTGAATTTGTTTCTCTGATATATATATATATATATATATATATATATATATATATATATATATATAGCTTTAACTTGTAGCATTTAGTTTCACTTGTCTAAACAAAACAAACAGAACCCTAATGAAGGGCCCTTAACAAAAGAGCTATAAACACATATCATCTTTGATACAAAGATGTCATGTGTTTAATTCTCTTGTTTCTTCTTCAAAGATCTAAAGTCATTCTCTTTTACTGTATTTTTTAGAGATCTGATACATCAAACATAACTACTCATGTTGTTGTTGTTGTTGTGTTGTTGAGATTCGAAATCTTAGAGGTTTTCTTGTTGTTTTTGTTGTTGTTGTTGTTGATGTTGTTTTTTATGTTGTTTTTCTTGTTGTTGAGACCTTAAACCTTAGAGGTTGTTTATTGACGTTGTTGCTGTTGTTGTTGTTGTCGTTGTTTGTGTTGTTGTTGATGTTGTTATTGACGTTGTTGTTCTTGATGTTGTTGTTTTTATTTTCTTTGTGCAGATCTCATCTTGTTCAATCGAGTTTAGTTTATTATATATAATGTGGATTATTTTTTCACTAACCCCTCTTTGAACATATAACCTATTAAATTGATTTTGGAAATAATCATAAGAAAAATTATATTGTATTTAAACCTTATTGTCATACCCTAATTTTTACCCCTAAGATTCCACCTATCATATCATTTGCATTTCAACCAAGATCATAAGCATGACATCCTCCTAACCTTCATCTCTTTGGGTTTGCCTTTATGGGAGATCACCAAACACCCTTTATGTTTCTTTTTAACTTTATTGCTTGCTTACATTCTAATTTTTCTAACCGTATTCAAAATCCAAAAACATGTGTTGTTTCCTTTTTCTTATTGTACAAGGTAGGGACTTGCAATAAAAAAATCAAGCTTGGTTTCTAAATTAGGGTTTTGATTCTCAAAGTCAAAGTTTTGTCAATAAGTGGTCCACAAGAGCTTTCATTTAAAGGCATGACCTATAAACTTAGATCACATTCATGTCAAGTTTCATTTAACAGCATTTGATCAAGAGAATTTCAAGTTTGGTGCTTGATTTTCAAAGTTGATTCAAGTATGGTTCATGTGTTTATTTCCATGCCATCTCCATCCAATTCTCAAGCAATTATCAAGATTATTCAAGGGACAATCAATATTCCTTCATTGGGTATTCAAGTGTCCATCATTGGGCCTTTGGATGCAAGAAAATGATAAGAAGTCATAAGTTGGCACGTGTTTGGTTGGTCTAAAATCAAGTATAGCATGTCACTTGGTCCAAACACCATAACTTTCTCATTTCTCAACATTTTTGGAATCTACCTTGAGCCAAATTGTGGACCGATTTCTGTGACCCCACCGATCCTGAGATGGTGAGATCCTCGTGAACTGTGCTTGTGCCTATTTTGAATTTCTGATATTTATCATATGATGCTTAAAAGGAAGGGGAATGAATCTAAACTAACCTTGCGTACAAATGTTTTTCTTAGAAATGCAAAGAGATATAGAATCGGAGGTCGATTATACTAAGGGAAGCTATTAATGTAACACCGCGATTTATTTTAATTATTTTTCATAATTAAAATTATATGATGTTGTGTATATGTGTATGACTATGTGTGTTTTGGTTGAGGTTGGGTTGCCCTTAGTATGGGGTAGTGATCTTAGAATTATAGAGAATAAGGTATCGGAGGGTGTGTGACCAATTATATAGAGATATGTGGTGTGGTTAGTAAGTAATTATTAATTTAAATAATTTAGTTGGAATTATTTAGATTTAAAATAATTAGTTTAATTATTTTATTTATTTAAAATTGGATAATATGAGTGGAGAGATGATAAGGGCAAGGTGGTACATTCATGAGGATTAGTAAGGGTAAAGAAGGGAAAACATATTAGGGGTCTAAGGTTTATAGTAGGAAAAAGAAGAAATTGGAAAAGGGAGAATCATTTTGTGGCGATCGATCGTATTCTGAAGAAAAGAGGAAAAGGGAAAGGGAAGCAGAGCTAGGGCTTAGAGAGCATCTGAAGAATCTTCATCTAAGGTATTGGTGGGGTTCTTTAATCTCTTAAGGGTTGTATAATGTATGTATGAGGGTAGGTAAACCTTTAGCATTATCCCTATGTGTTGTTTGTGTCGATTTGAATTGGGATTGTCGCGTGTCGGAGGTTTCGATAAGAGAATAAAATGCATGAACTAACCGATTGAAATATGAATTATATGTTTCTAATTGGTTGTGTGATAATCTGTGAATTGATGTACAATTTTTGGACTGATTGTGGGCAAAATCATAGAAGAATTGGGGTCTGACTCGTGCAGAATCGCAATCGCAGGATTGCTGATTCACACAGTTCCGCCGGGTGAATGGTGGGTTTCGCCGGGCGAATATGAATTCGCGGGTAGGTTGCCAGGCGAACTGAGGGGCGAGTGAGAAGATGAAAATAGGGGTTGCTGGAATTTGTATGGGGAAAGAAATTCGGTTCAGCTCCGCCGAGCGAGCATGAGGCGAAAAGGGAATTCGTCGGGCGAAAGAGGAGTTCGTCGGGCGAACGGGATTTCACTGGTGCCTCACTGGGCGAGCATCAAGCAAGCAGAGCTGAGATGAATATAACTTTCTAAAACTTTAAAAATTCGTATCTTTTGATCCGTAGGTCCGTTTCAGTCGTCGTTCGAAGCGTTGGAAAACTAGTTTCACATACTTTTTATAAAAATCAATTTCAATACCAGAATTCCAACTCTTTGACGTGTTAATTGGGTTTTTGTGTATGTTATTATGTGTTGTAAGTTGAAATGATGAATTCGGTGGTGTGTATGTGTGTATGGTTGTGGATTGCTGTTGTTGCATATGTGACAGGTATGGGCTGTGTGTTGAATAGTTGTAGTATGGTGTATTGACACATTGATAGTAATATGCAATTAGTTGTCGTTGTAGGTTGTCGTTGTATGCATGCCATGTTGCATAAGTTGTGCGATAAGTCGTGTGCCCATGTGGGGTGTGAGCGTCATATCGGGATTCTCTGATAAAGAATCGTGTTATTGTTATTGTTATTGTTGAGGTGATCGTGGGCCCATGTGGGGTGTGAGCGATCGTGGATGTCGTGTGCCCATGTGGGCTGTGAGCGACTGTTATGGAAATTCCGACGGGAATTATGATCATGAAACAGGGATCAAATTGGTACCACATGCATGGAGTCAAGTCGTGGGTCTTATTGCATTGCATCGTGTTGTGTGGATTGTCTACTTTTGCGGAAAATGTTATTTGTGCTGATGTTGTAATGATATAGTGGATTGTGTAATGTTTTATGCTTTCATATTTATATCATGCATTTCTTATGTTGATTGAGAATCTCACCCCTTCTGTTTGAATGTTACATCTACGTGGGTAATGTGCAGATAAGCAGGAATATTGCAGAGTTAAAGTTAGTGAAGATGGAGTATTCTCTTTTATTTCGTTGAGTCGCGTCTGCTCTGATTGTAACACTGGGTTTCGGAATGCTTGTTGTTGTTTATTTCATTGTTTGTCGTCGCTTTATATATTTGATGATGATTATGTGGCACTAAGTATGTTATGTTTCAGTTGAATTTCCTCTGCCATATGAAAAGATTAATTATGTATGGTTTTCTTGATGTTATCTCCGTGTTATCTATAGTATGCATGAGCAGGTGTTTGTTGAATGTAGCATCCTAACTGATTGTATGTTTTGTTTTACTCTGATATTTTATATTAATTGTCACGGGGGTTTAGGGTGTTACATAGTGGTATCAGAGTAGGTCGGTTTGTCAGGCCAAGTTGTCGAGTCATTGTCGTGTGACAGTTGATTGTTGTCAATGTCGTTTCCTTAACCATTGTGCTCTATTGTTGGTATGTAACAGATTTAGAATGGCTGGAAGGAACGATGTTGTTATTGCTGCTGCCTTATAGGCTGTTGTTCAGGCGGTACAGAACCCGCCTTATGCTAGCAAAAATGACGAGTTTCGGAAGAACAGACCGCCTACCTTCAAGGGAAGATATGATCCGGATGGAGCGCATGCTTGGCTCAAGGAGATCGAGAGAATCTTCCAGGTTATGGAATGTCCTGAAGTAGAGAATGTGTGGTTAGGTACTCACATACTGGCTGAGGAAGCTGATGATTGGTGGGTTAGCACTCGTCAACTGTTGGGAGCAGCAGGAGAGGCAATCACTTGGGCTGTGTTCAGTAGGGAGTTCTTGAGGAAGTATTTTCCTGAAGATGTCAGATCTGGCTAAGTTTGCCCTCACTACCGTGCGGCAACTACTGAATTCTCAAAGTGTGTCAAGTTTGAGAATGGATTGAGGCCTGAGATCAAATAGGCAATCAGTTATTAGTGGATCAGAAGGTTTCCATATTTAGTGGATTGCTGTAGGATCTTTGAAGAAGATAGCAAGGCTCGATCGGCTCACTATAAAGGGCTTGCCGAGAGGAGAGGAAAACACAGGTGAACTGTGGAAAGCCTTATGCAGCTCCGGCCGAGAAAGGTAAATAGAAGCACACTGATGGCAAGAAGCCGAGTGGGGGAGGTGCCCCCGCTCCTCTTAAGTGTTACAGGTGTGGTGAGTTAGGTCATCGTGTCAGTGAGTGCACGAGCGATGTGAAGAAATGCTTCAAGTGTGGACAGGATGGGCATTTGATTGTTGACTGCAGAGTTAATGTGGTGACTTGTTACAACTGTGGAAACCAGGGCCATATTAGTACTCGTTGCCAGAAACCAAAGCAAGCTGTGACTGGAGGAAAGGTGTTCGCTTTGACAGGGACTCAGACTTCCAGTGATGACAGACTGATCAGAGGTACATGTTATATTAATAATACCCCTTTGATTACTATTATTGATACTGGTGCTACTCACTCTTTTATTGTTGCTGACTGTGTGAGAAGGCTAGGCCTTGTCATTTCTCCTATAAAGGGAGAGATGGTTGTTGAAACTCCTACGAAGGGACTGGTGACTGCTTCTTTAGTCTGTTTGAATTTTCCACTATCGATCTTTGATAAGGACTTTGGTGTGGATCTGATTTGCCTACCTTTGGGAGTTCTCGATGTGATCTTAGGTATGAACTGATTGGAGTTCAATCATGTTCATAGTAACTATTTTAACAAGTCGGTACGATTTCTTGCTCATGAAAAGAGGAAGAAGATGGTTTTCTATCTGCTAGAGAGTTGAGGGAGCTCTTAGAGGAAGAAGCTCAGGTGCTTGTATTGTTTGCATCTTTATCAGTGGAGAGTGAGTCGGTGATTAATGAATTGTGAGTAATGCGTGAATTTCCTAAAGTGTTTTCGGATGATATTGCTGACGTACCGCCAGAGAGAGAAGTGGAGTTTACTATTGATCTTGTCCCTGGTACTAGACCGATTTCTATGGCACCTTACATGATGTCGGCATCAGAATTGACAGAACTGAAGAAGCAACTGAAAGAGTTGTTAGAAAAGAAATTTGTGAGACAAAGTGTATCGCCTTGAGGAGCTCCGATGTTGCTAGTGAAGAAAAAGGATGGCAGTATGAGGTTGTGTATCGATTACAAACAGCTGAATAAAGTGAAGATTAAGAACAAGTATCTGCTTCCAAGAATATATGACTTGATGAATCAGTTAGTCGGTGCCCGTGTGTTTAGCAAGATTGACTTGAGGTCGGGTTATCATCAAATACGGGTAAAGGACGAAGATATTCAGAAGACGGCCTTCAGAACCCAATATGGACATTATGAGTACGTGGTGATGTCGTTCGGAGTTATTAATGCACCTGGTGTATTCATGGAGTATATGAATCGTATTTTTCATGCTTACTTGGATCAATTTATGGTTGTCTTTATTGACGATATTGTAATCTATTATAAGTCAGAAGAAGAGCATGCTGAGCATTTGCGGATCGTGCTGCAAGTGTTGAAAGAGAAGAATCTCTATGCTAAGTTGTCTAAGTGTGAATTATGGTTGAGAGAGGTAAGTTTTCTTGGTCATGTCATTTCAGGTGATGGCATTACTGTGGATCTATCCAAGGTAGATGTAGTTCTACAATGGGAGGCTCCGAAGTCGGTAACTGAGCTTAGGAGCTTTTTGGGCTTGGCTGGTTATTACCGAAGGTTTATTGAAGGCTTTTCGAAGTTGGAACTTCCATTGACTCAGTTGACTTGTAAAGGTAAGGCGTTTGTGTGGGATGTCCACTGTGAGAAGAGTTTCATTGAGCTGAAGAAAAGGTTGACTACAGCTCCAGTTTTGATTCTACCCGAAGCAAATGAACCGTTTGTGGTGTATTGCGACGCTTCTTTGATGGGTTTAGGAGGTGTGTTAATGCAGGATGGTAAGGTTGTGGCTTATGCTTCACGACAATTAAGGGTCCATGAGAGGAATTATCCAACTCAAGATTTGGAATTAGTTGCAGTGGTATTCGTACTAAAAATTTGGAGGCACTATCTTTATGGTTCCAGATTTGAAGTGTATAGTGATCATAATAGCTTGAGGTATCTGTTTGATTAGAGGGAGTTGAATATGAGACAAAGAATATGGTTGGAGTTCTTAAAGGATTATGATTTTGGCTTGAACTATCATCCCAGTAAAGCTAATGTCGTGGCTAATGCTTTGAGTCGGAAGACATTGCATATGTCTGCTATGATGGTTAAAGAGTTAGAATTGATTGAACAGTTCAGAGATATGAGTTTGGTTTGCGAACAGACACCGTATAGTGTGATGTTGGGCATGCTGAAGATCAACAATGAATTTCTTAATAGCATCAGAGAGGGTCAGAAGTTGGATGTGAAACTGGTGGATTTGATGATTGGAAATGAACATGCGGAAAGTAACGAATTCAAAGTGGATGAACAAGGTGTGTTGAGGTTCCGTGATAGGATTTGTATTCCTGATGACCCTGAGTTGAAAAGAATGATTCTAGAAGAAGGTCATAGGAGTAGCTTAAGTATCCATCCCGGAGCCACAAAGATATATCAAGACTTGAAGAAGATATTTTGGTGGCCTGGGTTGAAACGTGATGTGGCTAAGTTTGTATATGCTTGCTTGACTTGTCAGAAGTCGAAGGTGGAACATCAGAAACCTGCTGGTTTGATGCAACTGTTAGATATTCCAGAGTGGAAGTGGGACAGTATTTCTATGGACTTTGTGACTGGGTTGCCTATTACGCCGAGAGGACATGATTCCATTTGGGTAGTAGTGGATAGACTGACGAAGTCGACATATTTCATTCCGATTAATATCAGTTTTCCTTTGCAGAAGCTGGCAGAAATTTATATTCAGGTGATTATGAAGTTGCATGGAGTCCCGTTGAGTATTGTGTCAGATAGAGATCCAAGGTTCACTTCCAGGTTTTGGGAGAGTTTACAAGAAGCTTTGGGATCGAAACTGAGATTGAGTTCGGCTTATCATCCGCAGATGGACGGACAGACAGAGAGGACTATACAATCCTTGGAGGATTTGTTGAGGGCTTGTGTGCTTGAACAAGGAGGTGCTTGGGATAGCCATTTGCCGCTGATTGAAGCCTTGTATGGTCGGAGGTGTTAGATGCCTTTGTGTTGGCATGAATCCGGTGAGAGTGTAGTACTTGGACCTGAGATTGTTCAGCAGAATACCGAAAAGGTGAAGCTGATTCGGGAGAAGATGAAAGCTTCGTAAAATAGGCAGAAGAGCTACCATGATAAGAGGGGGAAAGATCTTGAGTTCCAAGAAGGAGACCATGTGTTTTTGAGAGTCACCCCGGTGACCGGCGTTGGACGTGCGTTGAATTCCAGGAAGCTTACTCCTCGGTTTATTGGTCTGTATCAGATTTCTGCAAGAGTTGGACCTGTTGCCTACAGAGATGGCGTTGCCACCCAATTTGTCGAATTTACACGATGTGTTCCATGTGTCACAGCTTCGGAAGTATGTTCCAGATCCGTCGCATGTGATTCTGATGGATGACGTGGAAGTAAGGGATAACCTTACGTTGGCACCGTCTTTGGTTTGAATCGAGTCACCTTAGGCTTTTAAGATCTTGATCTTGTTTGAATCGTGTCAAACCTGAACTGAGTCCTTGTTCGAATCGTGTCGGACATTATCTCTTGTTTTAAGATCTTGTTCTTGTTTGAATCGTGTCAAACTTGAACCGAGTCCTTGTTCGAATCGTGTCGAACATTGTCTCTTGTTTTAGGATCTTGTTCTGGTTTGAATCGTGTCAAACTTGAACCGATTCCTTGTTCGAATCGTGTCGAACATTGTCTCTTATCTTAAGATCCCGTTCCTGTTTGAATCATGTCAAACTTGAACCCAAAGTCCAATTATCGTTGGCACCGTCTTTGGTTTGAATCGAGTCACCTTAGGCATTTATTTCAGTTTGTTCCTGCTTAAATCGTGTCAAGCTTGAACCTAAAGTCCAGTCATCGCTGGCATCCTCCATAAACGGAATCATATTTGTTATCTCAACCAGTTCTGGTACATTTTTTATTCATTAACCTCATTCACAGCCAAAAGGTCCAGTCACCTTTCATCATCTGACGCAGAGTTTACCTCTGTCTTTTCTGGCTTTTCTTGAAGATCCCGTTTGAACTCTTAAGTATAGGAAATCCCCAGAAAATCTTTGTAGGATGTCTATCCTTTTATTTCAAACTGATCCCCTGTGGTGATCATGTCTTCTTTCTGGTTTCATGCCCAGTGAGAATGTGTTTCTTTCCCCAGTGTCGTCCGGTCACGCATGAACCTGTCGTCCATCTCCCTGGATCTTTCCCCAGTGGAGAATACCTTTCTGGCTCCTATCTCCATTGAGGACCCGTGGGGTTTTCCCCCTTTATTTTTCTATCCCCAGTGTTGCCTCAGAGTCTCCCCAGTGAGTCTCTTTTGTTGGTCAGCCTGTATCCTCAGTGACTCTTCCTTGTGGATACTAACTTTCATCCTTCCCCAGTGAGCTCATCTGTGGTTGTTTGCTCTTTATCTTTGGTGTCTTGTTTGTCTGCATCTTTGCACTATCATGGCATCATATCATCATACTAGAAGTTCATGGCATGTCAGCATTTGCATGTCTGTTGCTTGTCCTTAGCATCTGCATTCCATCTAAGGGAAAAATTTTCGGTTTGCTATATTTAAATACCTTTCACCTTGATGCCCCGAGGATCTTCGTTCCACGTGTCATCCAGTAAAGCTATATAAATAGGGGCAACTACTGTACCCCAAATTTTACCCCTTAGATGTCATAACATCTTTTGTATGAGCATCATAGATCAATCACTTGTGCATTGTTAACTAACCATTTTATCAGTTTTTGTTCATTTCGTTTCACTTGTAAATCAGGGTCTATTTCAAGAGACCTCCTCTCCTCAATAATCCAATGTGATTTGATTTCATCATAAGTTCTTCCTCAAGGACCAGACAAGGTCATCAGGACAAGGGTTTGTGTGGCATGGTTTGAGATCTAGTGGAAGTTTGACCTAATCTTGGTCAAACAGGTGGTTTATTATCAGTGTTAGGTTATCAGGTTGTGGCAGAGATTCTGAATCAGGGTTCTGGTCCTCATCCAGTCATTTGTTTCATAAGTGTGCACTCAAGGCATGAAGATTAGGGTTTCTCACCCATTGTGTTTATGATCGACAAGTTTGTTCATGCTGAGTTCATTTGAGATAAGCGTGTCAAAAGTACGTGCAGTTAAGTTTCAGTGCAGTTGAGTGTGGCCTGATCTTGGACAAGAAAGAGGAGATGTTCAAGTTGTGTGCAAGTGTTTGGTCATATAATTCAGGGTGTGCGGCAGTCATGTGCAGTTGTCAAGGTTTAGGTGTTGTTCAAGCGTGGAAATGCATTTTCAATCCCGTGACCATTTTTATCCAATTTTCATTATCCATTTATTTTCAACCATTCAATTATCAAATTATCCATATTCTATCTACTCCTAAATCCATTTCCACATTTATTCCATAACCTTATTATCCATTTTAATCCAATCTTTCCATATCCACTTTTCATTCAATTATCCACTTTTCATTCAATTATCCACCTTTTTATTAAACCATTTCCAAATCTTTTTTTATTCACTTCATTATCCAATATCCATCTTAATCCAATTTCATGTCCATTCACAATAAAAGTCCATTTATTTTTATCCACATTTTCTTTATCCAAATTTCCTTCCATCATTCATTTTAATTTCTTTACACAAAAAGCTATGAAATAATTAAATCATGAACCTTTTGTTTTCTTATTATTCCCTAAGCCCATCATATTACAAGTTGCTAAATAAGTCATTGTCAAAGAAAATTACAAAAATAATGAAATGTCCTTCATGAGTCAGCTACATCCTTGTCTAAGGGATGCACTTCACGCGAGAAAAACGAAAGGTACCACACACTGCATTTGCTCTGCTACACTGCAGTAACCCTTAACCCGCTACACTTCATGAACCCAACTACAAAAACGTACGACTCGCAAGCACCTCACCTCTGCTACCACGTGATTTTCCAATACACAAGCCATCCACGAGCTCCCTTCATCAAACCGTACTACGCGTGACAGCTTGTACGACCTGCTACATCCTCTGCTACAAAACACTATGCTCCAAAAAGAAACACTGAAAAATCTTGACCAAATAACAACAAAAACTCGGTGACCAAGCCTGCTCTCACATCCTACAAAACCTTTCCACAACATTCCTTCATCACAAATAAAAACACCACGCCTTGCTTCAAAAAAAAAGCGACAAGCACCACTTGTACTATCCTGCTATCACTGTCCCACATCCAAACAAAAACCTGTAATGAAAGGGACAATATGAAGGGGGAATAAAAAAGAAACAAGGTTGTGGAAATTAAAAGAGGACAAGCAAAAAGGGACGTATCTGTATATAGCCGAGGGTTCAAAGACGGGGATCCATTTTTTTCTGATATCATCAGATCCCTGCTTGGCAACAAAAAGACATCAAAATCACTTCCCACAAACCTTTCAAGTCCATCGTATCTCCATCTCCAACCTTCATTCGCTTCAATCAACCACCAAACAACAATGTTTCAAAAACCAACATCCTTCGAAACTCCCTCCTCTGCTCTTCACCAACAACAACCTTCTTCATAAACCCTTCAATCTTCATCGTACAATCTTCAACCCAAACACACATCCATCAGCAATATACCTTCAACAATAACCGCGACTCTCTTTCATCTTTCAACACCACAAACCGTAACCGGATTCAAACCCATTCAACGAAATCAAACCAAAACAACCACACCAAATCAAACCCTTGTTTTTCAACCCATATTTTTCTTCATTCTGAAACCTAGTGTTGATGAGGAATGATTCTTCTATTTCACTTAATTTGTTTTTAAAAAATAATAAGAGAAAAAGAAACCGAAAGATTAGGGACTGATGTTGGTAAACCGCGTTCTACCTCTGCATTATATGATGAGGTTGCTAACTTTTCTTTGACTTATTTATTTCCTAAGATTGGCTAGGGCGGGCTTCAGCCCAAGTTGTTTTTTTTAATTCATTTTTTGTGGTTTACCGTGAGATGATGTTGGGCATGGTCTTGGCCCGTCAGATCTCTCCATTACTATCCCTTTCCATAATGCTACACCCCTCCATCTTTGGAGTTCCTGTCTAATTAATTTAATGTTCTAAGTTTTTTTAATTTTGTTTTCTAATTGTTTTAAATTGTTAATTTTTAATGTGATTTTGGCTAACTATTCTCAATTAATTCCTCTTTTATTTTATTTCCATTTAGATTTTCTTTTGGGCCTATGACATAAAAAACTTCTTCATTTTGTTGATTTATTCAAGTCACAAATATCATGATTCATATGAGGCCATTTTTCAATTTATTTTTATTGGTCAATGAAAATCTAATAGAAAGTTATTCGATTTATCGATCTAAATCCTTATTTAAATGAGACCGATGTTATTTTCATTTCGAGCCCGTTTCTTTATTTTAGGGCCGATGATATTACAGAAATCACGACTTAGTCGATTTATCAAATTACTAAAAGTCGTGATATGTATAAGGCCACCTTCATTATTTTATCGGTCGATGAAAGTTGAATATTATAGATTATCGGTTTCTCGATTAAATCATGATTAAGACGAGACCGACTTTATTTCTATTTCATTCTGTATTTTCTTATATCTTCATTTCATTTTTGACCGATGAAGTCTTTCTATTCATGAACGTTGTTAGCGAAGCGACGAACCTTCATTATTTCAAATCTGTAGTGAGTGATCATTGAGATTTCTTTCTATACTTTGAGATCGTGATAGGTTACCTTTGACTAATCAACGAGAGTTTGTGACTCAAGGCGAGGTCTCCACCTTTTTTTTCGTGTGGCACGATTTCATCGGAGAATGATCTTCTATATCATTTCTCTATCGTGTCTTAACACAAAGATCAAATTGTGCATCCTCCTATAGTATGGTCTTCCTCATAGACCGTACTATGACGGATCAGCACTACATTGGACCCGATTCATCGATCCAATAAATTAATCAACAATCACTAAATTTACTTTCAGTCAATATATATATATCTTGATTTATTCTTTATGTCGATTATTATCCTTGTTAATATTATCATTGTTCATATTTATATCTTGTGTATATTGTTCATTTTATTTGTTCATTTAAAATACACTAATAAATATCGAAACCCTAAAAAACTCAATTGACCGGACTGTGGTTACTATTGTGTTTTGGACTGAGGACTTAGATTTAGGACTTTTACCCTATGCTCTTGGAGTTGGTATTCTGGTCTTCGGATCTTGCTTGGCTGGTCAGTGGCCTATCAGTGGGAAGTGTTTATGCACTATTCTGGTCAGATCTTTCTATCTCTTGCTCATTTACATTGATGCATTTTTTATGTCTGCATGTATATATGTTTGCCTGACATTGTTTTTTAGCATGTTAACATGATACTATGTGGATACTATCAGTCTTTGATTTATTATCACTTGACTTTGATGTCACTGTATATACCATGTTCATATCTTGTTCATTTTATCTTGATCATATTCATGTTCATATCCTGTTCATATTATCTGGATTATATCTTTGTTCATATTCACACTGTTTATATCATATTCATGATTGTTCACACTTGACCCTCCTTCCAAAGGAAAGATCTTTACTTTGACTCCTAAGTCACAAACCTTTCCCATTTCATCCTTGGCCTCATAAGAGTCGTTTCCCTCATAGTTTAGTAATAGGATGGAGTTATCATGAACTCCATGTGATTCTCACTATCATGAGAACTCACTTTACCTTTTACTCAGACTTACAGAGTTATCATGAACTCTGTGTGGTTCTCACTATCATGAGAATTCGCTTCCTTCCTTCATAACGTATGCTTAGAGAGTTATCGTGGACTCTACGTGAGCTTATGCTCATTCCCTTTGGAACGTTGGCCATAGTCAATGTTTCCTTCTCTTTCACCCTTAATTAGGTGAACTACGGTTGCTCTGATTCTTTAGTCAAATACGTAGGCACAAGATGCGACGTCTTGGCGAGCAAAATTAGTGTACATATCCTTAGGTCTTTACCTTAGTACAGATTATCTTAGCAAGCAAACATGACTTAACACAAACATTAACAAGAGGTTCCTGTAGAGTACTACAGATACTTAGGGTGCTAATACCTTCCCTTTGTATAACCAACCCCCAAACCTTATATCTCCCCCCTTTTAGGTTTTCTTCGATCTTGAACCTTTCCTTTGGATAAATCAAAGTCGGTTGTAAAAGAATTATGATGCAAGTTAATTAATAGCTTGTTATCCGATTTTCACTACAACAGAAATGGCGACTTCACTGGGGACACTTATTTTTTAGGGTTAAGCCTACCTTGTTTTTTGCTTGTGTTATTTATGTCTTGCTTGTTTACTTGTATACATCTGTGATATCTGTATATTTGTATATATTTGTATATATCTCTGTCTGTACTGGATTTTCTGTGTGCAGGGTACTACTATTGAGTGGTGAGATAAGTCCTAACCCGGACTTGAGAGCACATTTGTTTAGGAACCGTGGATATAGTCAAGGAAACTTTGAGGAAGTTGAATTCCAAAAGAGTTGACTTGAGATTCCACACTCAGTTGAGGCCCTCTCGTAGTTGGTATATGTTGAACGAGCAATCGTGAAAGCGTTGCCACTTCGACCTTGGTGCCGGGGATACTGAGGACCGTAGTTACCCTTACCCCCATTTGGCCTTTTTAGGATGTAGTGCGGTGACCATGAGGGAGTCTATTTCTGAAATGGTTGTCACGCGATACTACACTCAGACGAGATTCTCTTGAGAATATTGTTGATTACCAAGTTAATTGGGAAGTCGATAATATCCGAAAGATGGATTGTCGACTCTGGGAACTTTTTAGAACCCTGTTCTGCAGATGAAAACCCATAGTACACACCTTTTGGGACGGGTAGACCATGGCTCCATGCTTGTGATCTTCAAACTTAGGTCCTCTCTTGTTTGTGTGTGCATATCTGTGAATATCTGTATATATTTGTTTGTGCATATCTGTGAATACCAGTGTACATATGTTTGTGCTTGTGTGCTTTTGCGTGTGCATATATCTAGGTTTTGTGTGCCCGTGTATGTGCATTATATACATCTCCTCGCATCCATTAATGATTTCAAAGAACTCAGAAGTTCTTTTCTTTGCGAAGATCCTTAGAGATCATGGATTTTAAAACAAAACTCTTCAGTTTCCAAAATGTTTGCAGTTGGCCTTTGAGTTCCTTGAAACCATTTGGCTTGCATTAGCATTGCATTCTCATTGCATTGCATTTGCATTTCTCAGCCTTGAGTCTTGTCCGTCCTTTATCTGTAACCCAGGCGGCTTCCTGAAGCCATCATTGGACTTGAAGTAGCTTTTGAAGTTGTCTTTTTCAGACTCGTTCGTTGTGACCACCATGCTGGGGCACAGAGGCATTCAGCTGAAGACTTAGGGTACTCAGAAACCAAGTTCACACTTTGTTTGACTCTGATATGTTCTCATTCACGCCTCAAGGCGTCCAAATCAGCAAACCTTTGCCTAATCAGGCAGGTTCATCAGACTCTGAGGTGGAAGAATTTTCTGAGAGTATGTGTGAAGATGATTCTCAAGTAGATCTCGATAATCAACTCTGAAGATGACTATCTCAGCTTGGCGGATTAAGAATGAAATTTCAGTTCCCTAAAGCTGGCAATCATTTGGCTGTTTAGCATTTTTGTTGTATTTTCTTTGCATGTTTGAATTATATTTGCTTATAAGCATTGTTGTACTTTCAAATTGGCAAGATTAATGAAATGTTTGTGCATCTTTTGATTAAGTCCATTCGTTTCACTCATTTACTTTTGTGTTCATAAAGACAAAAAAAAATAAAAAAATTGACAAATTTTTTTCCCATATCAATCCTTTTGTTCAAGCAAAGATTGGGGAGGATGATGAAAATATTATCCATAATTATTGTGGTATGCTTTCAATTAAACCTCGCCGAGGATGTAAGGCATTGTTCAATCCCCAAACACTGGAGAAATAAGGAAGATAATCCCTCGTTAACCCTTCGAGCCTAGAAGTAGGAGTTTTCTTTCTTTATACAAAAAACCCTTAAAATCTCAACCTTGGGGCAGGGTAGTTCTCGGTTTAACTTGGTTACGCATTCAAACGCAAGCGCTTCATGCAAGACACCAGTCAGCTCTCTCAAATCAAATGAGTTAGCGTTGTACAAGTTGTTCATCCAAGCAACAATAAGGAAGGATAGCTGAAAAATCCTTAATCAAAGGATGAACCGAGTCCCTTTCAAGGCAAAAGCCAAGAAAGATGGGAAGCCCAGAACTTTGCCTTATACAAAAAGAACTTGTACAACAGCCAAAAAAGGAGTTTCAAAGCAACAATCAAACAAAAAGGAGGTCCTAACCGTAAACAAGGAGAGGTATCGTGACCTCAATCAAATCAAAAGAAGAGGTATCGTGACCTCAACCAACAAAGACAAGGAGACGTCTCAAAGTCTCAAAGATTAACCAAATTATGCGAGGGAGTACTGACTATCCAAGGTGTCTAAATCATCATCAATGATCATCAGCTCGTTCCTAGTCTGTAGGAACCTGAATGTATAGCTTAAGTTAACTGAGCTTAGGATTGGAGTTCATTACGAAGATGGGGTGGGTACCAAACAAACTTTGAGCCTTTATCTTTGTTTCATAAAACCGTGAACCAAGCCAGGTTACAACCCTTAAAAGACCTAATTGAGGTAAGGTTGTTTTGAAAGCATACTACAACAAGGTTGATTAACCTGACTCCTAATGATCTTTGCTAGTTGTGTGTGTTGATCACTTCATCTGTCATTCTGTAAATGACCAGATCCACTTTGTTTTTTATTACTTAATCATTCCACTATCCATGTTTCATCAATAAAACTTGATTTCAAAAGCTTGCATGAATTTTTGCACTGAAATTGCCAATTTTAAATGAACAATACTTGTTTGTGAAATGATTCAACATCAAAGGAATCCCGACAAATGCAGTCAGCTAGGGAATTTGATTTGATAAAGGAAGCTCAGTCAAGGGGCAACTAAGCGGAAGGTTCTGCCGATCCATCATTTCAAGAATTGTTGAATCTGGGGCAGAACTCTTCAAAGTTCGGAATATTGGGGCAAGCCTTCTTGAGGTCATTTCATGATAAGTTTGGACTCCGATGACCCATCAACAGGGGCAAGTTTGTTCCCCAGTTGTTTCTACCACGGTTTAAAGGACTTTGTATTGCGAATATAGTTGAACTAGGGCAGTTATGTCAAGACTAGTGGATCTCTTCAAGAGTTTGAAGACATTGAAGCATCTGGCATTTCAATTCTTCTGTAAAATCCTCTTGGCGACTTATCATCACAAGACCAGTTAATCAGAAGCAGTCAAGTCGAGATTCGACAAACCTCTCAAAGGTCAACTAGTCTGGGACATCTTCTTCACAGATTAACCAAGCTGATAGGGGCAAGTTTATTCCCCAGTTGTCAATAACCAGACTGGATAATTAACTCTAGGATTTTGTTGTGCAGACGCTATTAATCTAGGCTTTGTACAAGACACTCCGGGATGAGTATAAACTATCAGATAGCCTCCTCTTAGGCTTTGTATAATGATTTTCCCTAGCGGAGCCCAATCAATCTCTCAGCTTCAACCTGGGGTTTCGATCAAGACACATAACTAGTTCACGGGCTCTGTCGTGCAAAGCAGTCAATCAGGGGCAGTTATGTCGAGATTCGGTAAATCTCTCCAAGAGTTTGAAGATATTGAAACACCTTGTATGCCAATTCTTTTATAAAATCCTCTTGATGTATTCTTCTGACAGACCATGTACCCTGGGGCAGATGAGTTATGCAGAACTACTCATCTTTTATGGCGTCTCTGCCAGCTCCCAGTAAGTTGTCTCTTCAGCTAATCTTGGCACTTCCCAATGGTATTCCTAGTGAAGTCAAGATGCTATATTAAGTGGAGTACTCTTTCCCCCAGAGAAGGATATAACCTTGAAGTAAAGCTACTTCACCCCCAGTGATGGTCCAACCTTTTGAGTTTGGTTGGGTATCCTCGTCGAGATGTTTATTTCATCTCCAGTTTCGCTTCTTGTCTGTTTTGTCAGCATAAGCTTAAGCATGGCATAAGCACTCATATGCATAGCATATTATCATTTTTGCTACATGTTTCTGGTGTTTACCTGTGTTGTTCACTTTGGCGTTTATCTCCCCAAGTGACTGGGTTTGTCTTTTCTCTCCAATAGAGGTGTCATCCCTAGGCATAAAGTGCTCATTCCTTCTGAATTCCCCACAGAGTTTTATCCTCGTGGATGATGGTTGCTTCAGTTATCTTTTTCCACATTCGGATAAGATAAATCCCCAGTTGAGTTCATTCCTCAATTGGAGACTTGTTTGACCGTTTCTTTCTAGCTTGCTCCTAGACTGAACCTTGGTCCCTGGTAGGTGTGGTTTCTGAACCCACTTTCAAGTGCATTTATTTTACATTGTGTCTCACAGGAAGAATCTTTTATAGATCCCCATTGAAGACATGTTTATTTTCTCCAACAGTGTTGTAATACCAATATCTTTTTGGAAGTTATGTCCAACGACAAATTTCAATCATCTTGAGAAGTTTGTTTTGCTATCATTACCTCTACAACGATAAGTGGTCATCTATCTCATGAGAAGCTTATCCGTCCTTGATTTCACCTTCAATCAATCATTTTCCATCAACCCGTTTGACGTGATCCCTAGTTAAGGTGTTTTTTTCATCAATCTTTTTGATAAAGTGTTCAAAAGTCCAGCTTATACTGGTACGCAGAGTTGTTTCTGCCTTTTCTGGTTTCTCTTGAAGATCCTGTTTGAACTCTTCAGTATAAGAATCTCCAGGAAATCTGTTTATCCTTTTGTTTCACATTGATCCCCAAGTGGAGATCATGACTTCTTCCTGTCTTCATACTCTTTGACAATGTGAGCCTTTATTTCACTAGTAAAGTGAAGACATTCCCGGTTTATCTTAAACCTTTGGCTAAGCTAGACTTATGTCCGATCTTCACCTTTGAGTGTCAGATCTAGATTCTTTGTGCAGTATTCCCAAAGAAGTCTAACCTTAAGTCCAGTCATCGCTGGCATCTTTCCTATTGTTTAAAACTGTTCCTGCTTGAATCGTGTCAAGCTTGAACCTAAAGTCCAATTATCGTTGGCACCGTCTTTGGTTTGAATCGAGTCACCTTAGGCTTTTAAGATCTTGTTCTTGTTTGAATCGTGTCAAACCTGAACCGAGTCCTTGTTCGAATCGTGTCAGACATTGTCTCTTGTTTTAAGATTTTGTTCTTGTTTGAATCGTGTCAAACTTGAACTGAGTCCTTGTTCGAATCGTGTCGAACATTGTCTCTTGTTTTAGGATCTTGTTCTTGTTTGAATCGTGTCAAACTTGAACCGAGTCCTTGTTTGAATCGTGTCGAACATTTTCTCTTGTCTTAAGATCCCGTTCCTGTTTGAATCGTGTCAAACTTGAACCCAAAGTCCAATTATCGTTGGCACCGTCTTTGGTTTGAATCGAGTCACCTTAGGCTTTTATTTCAGTTTGTTCCTGCTTGAATCGTGTCAAGCTTGAACCTAAAGTCTAGTCATCACTGGCATCCTCCATAAACAGAATCATATTTGTTATCTCAACCAGGTCTGGTACATTTTTGATTCATTAACCTCATTCACAGCCAAAAGGTCCAGTCACCTTTCATCATCTGACGCAGAGTTTACCTCTGTCTTTTCTGGCTTTTCTTGAAGATCCCGTTTGAACTCTTCAGTATAGGAAATCCCCAGAAAATCTTTGTAGGATGCCTATCCTTTTATTTCAAACTGATCCCCTATGGTGATCATGTCTTCTTTTTGGTTTCATGCCCAGTAAGAATGTGTTTCTTTCCCCAGTGTCGTCCGGTCATGCATAAACCTGTCGTCCATCTCCCTGGACCTTTCCCAGTGGATAATACCTTTCTGGCTAATATCCCCATTGAGGACCCGTGGGGTTTTCCCCCTTTATTTTTCTATCCCTAGTGTTGGCTCAGAGTCTCCCCAGTGAGTCTCTTTTGTTGGTCAGCCTGTATCCTCAGTGAGTCTTCCTTGTGGATACTAACTTTCATCCTTCCCCAGTAAGCTCATCTGTGGTTGTTTGCCCTTTTTCTTTGGTGTCTTGTTTGTCTGCATCTTTGCACTATCATGGCATCATATCATCATACTAGAAGTTCATGGCATGTCAGCATTTGCATGTCTGTTGCTTGTCCTTAGCATCTACATTCCGTCTAAGGGCAAAATTTTTGGTTTGCTATATTTAAATACCTTTCACCTTGATGCCCTGATGATCTTCGTTCCTCGTGTCATCCGGTAAAGCTATTTAAATAGGGGCAACTGCTGTACCCCAAATTTTACCCCTTAGATGTCATAACATCTTTTGCATGAGCATCATAGATCAATCACCTGTGCATTGTTAACTAACCATTTTATCAGTTTTTGTTCGTTTTGTTTCACTTGTAAATCAGGGTCTATTTTAAGAGACCTCCTATCCTCAATAATCCAATGTGATTTGCTTTCATCACAAGTTCTTCGTCAAGGACCAGACAAGGTCATCAGGACAAGGGTTTGTGTGGCATGGTTTGAGATCTAGTGGAAGTTTGACCTAATCTTGGTCAAACAGGTGGTTTGTTATCAGTGTCAGGTTATCAGGCTGTGGCAGAGATTCTGAATCAGGGTTCTGGTCCTCATCCAGTCATTTGTTTCATAAGTGTGCACTCAAGGCGTGAAGATTAGGGTTTCTTACCCTTTGTGTTTATGATCGACAAGTTTGTTCATGCTGAGTTCATTTGAGATAAGCGTGTCAAGAGTACGTGCAGTTACATTTCAGTGCAGTTGAGTGTGGCCTGATCTTGGACAAGAAAGAGGAGATGTTCAAGTTGTGTGCAAGTGTTTGGTCATATAATTCAGGATGTGCGGCAGTCAAGTGCAGTTGTCAAGGTTTAGGTGTTGTTCAAGCGTGGAAATGCATTTTCAATCCCGTGACCATTTTTATCCAATTTTCATTATCCATTTATTTTCAACCATTCAATTATCAAATTATCCATATTCTATCTACTCCTAAATCCATTTCCACATTTATTCCATAACCTTATTATCAATTTTAATCCAATCTTTCCATATCCACTTTTCATTCAATTATCCACTTTTCATTCAATTATCCACCTTTTTATTAAACCATTTCCAAATCTTTTTTTATTCACTTCATTATCCAATATCCATCTTAATCCAATTTCATGTCCATTCACAATAAAAGTCCATTTATTTTTATCCACATTTTCTTTGTCCAAATTTCCTTCCATCATTCATTTTAATTTCTTTACACAAAAAGCTACGAAATAATTAAATCATGAACCTTTTGTTTTCTTATTATTCCCTAAGCCCATCATATTACACGTTGCTAAACAAGTCATTGTCAAAGAAAATTACAAAAATAATGACATGTCCTTCATGAGTCAGCTACATCCTTGTCTAAGGGATGCACTTCACGCGAGAAAAACAAAAGGTACCACACACTACCTTTGCTCTGCTACACTGCAGCAACCCTTAACCCGCTACACTTCATGAACCCACCTACAAAAAAACGTACGACTCGCAAGCACCTCACCTCTGTTACCACGTGATTTTCCAATACACAAGCCATCCACGAGCTCCCTTCATCAAACCGTACTACGCGTGACAGCTTGTACGACCTGCTACATCCTCTGCTATAAAACACTATGCTCCAAAAAGAAACACTGAAAAATCTTGATCAAAGAACAACAACAACTCGGTGACCAAGCCTGCTCTCACGTCCTACAAAAACTTTCCACAACATCCCTTCATCCCAAATAAAAACACCACGCCTTGCTTCAAAAAAAAGCAACAAGCACCACTTGTACTATCCTGCTATCACTGTCCCACATCCAAACAAAAACCTGTAATGAAAGGGACAATATGAAGGGAGAATAAAAAAGAAACAAGGTAGTGGAAATTAAAAGAGGACAAGCAAAAAGGGATGTATCTATATATAGCCGAGGGTTCAAAGACGGGGATCCATTTTTTTCTGATATCATCAGATCCCTGCTTGGCACCAAAAAGACATCAAAATCAATTCCCACAAACCTTTCAACTCCATCGTATCTCCATCTCCAACCTTCCTTCGCTTCAATCAACCACCAAACAACAATGTTTCAAAAACCAACATCCTTCGAAACTCCCTCCTCCGCTCTTCACCAACAACAACCTTCTTCATAAACCCTTCAATCTTCATCGTACAACCTTCAACCCAAACACACATCCATCAGCAATATACCTTCAACAATAACCGCGACTCTCTTTTATCTTTCAACACCAAATCAAACCCTTGTTTTTCAACCCATTTCAAACACAAATCCAGAATAGAGAGTTGAGATTAATTTTGAAGATGAGAGAGATTGATCGGAACACAAAAAATACAAACCTGAATTTGAAGCTTTAGCGGACCGAGATCGACAAATCGAAGGTTGAATATCACTGTTGATCGCCGTTGTTTCCATTTCGTTTTTCTTCCACCGTTGTTTCTGTTTCGTTTTTCTTCGTAAAGCCATGTTTCTCTTCATTCTGAAACTTAGCGTTGATGAGGAATGATTCTTCTATTTCACTTAATTTGTTTTTAAAAAATAATAAGAGAAAAAGAAACCGAAAGATTAGGGACTGATGTTGGTAAACCGTGTTCTACCTCTGCATTATATGATGAGGTTGCTAACTTTTCTTTGACTTATTTATTTCCTAAGATTGGCTAGGGCGGGCTTCAGCCCAAGTTGTTTTTTTTAATTCATTTTTTGTGGTTTACCGTGAGATGATGTTGGGCATGGTCTTGGCCCGTCAGATCTCTCCATTACTATCCCTTTCCATAATGCTACACCCCTCCATCTTTGGAGTTCCTGTCTAATTAATTTAATGTTCTAAGTTTTTTTAATTTTGTTTTCTAATTGTTTTAAATTGTTAATTTTTAATGTGATTTTGGCTAACTATTCTCAATTAATTCCTCTTTTATTTTATTTCCATTTAGATTTTCTTTTGGGCCTATGACATAAAAAACTTCTTCATTTTGTTGATTTATTCAAGTCACAAATATCATGATTCATATGAGGCCATTTTTCAATTTATTTTTATTGGTCAATGAAAATCTAATAGAAAGTTATTCGATTTATCGATCTAAATCCTTATTTAGATGAGACCGATGTTATTTTCATTTCGAGCCCGTTTCTTTATTTTAGGGCCGATGATATTACAGAAATCACGACTTAGTCGATTTATCAAATTACTAAAAGTTGTGATATGTATGAGGCCACCTTCATTATTTTATCGGTCGATGAAAGTCGAATATTATAGATTATCGGTTTCTCGATTAAATCATGATTAAGATGATACCGACTTTATTTCTACTTCATTCTGTATTTTCTTATATCTTCATTTTCATTTTTGACCGATGAAGTCTTTCTATTCACGAACGTTGTTAGCGAAGCGACGAACCTTCATTATTTCAAATCTGTAGTGAGTGATCATTGAGATTTCTTTCTATACTTTGAGATCGTGATAGGTTACCTTCGACTAATCAACGAGAGTTGGTGACTCAAGACGAGGTCTCCACCTTTTCTTTTCGCGTGGCATGATTTCATCGGAGAATGATCTTCTATATCATTTCTCTATTGTGTCTTAACACAAAGATCAAATTGTGCATCCTCCTATAGTATGGTCTTCCTCATAGACCGTACTACGACGGATCAACACTACATTGGACCCTATTCATCGATCCAATAAATTAATCAACAATCACTAAACTTACTTTCAGTCAATATATATATATATATATATATATATCTTGATTTATTCTTTATGTCGATTATTATCCTTGTAAATATTATAATTGTTCATATTTATATCTTGTGTATATTGTTCATTTTATTTGTTCATTTAAAATACACTAATAAATATCGAAACCCTAAAAAACTCAATTGACCGGACTGTGGTTACTATTGTGTTTTGGACTGAGGACTTAGATTTAGGACTTTTACCCTATGCTCTTGGAGTTGGTATTCTGGTCTTAGGATCTTGCTTGGCTGGTCAGTGGCCCATCAGTGGGAAGTGTTTATGCACTATTCTGGTCAGATCTTTCTATCTCTTTCTCATTTACATTGATGCATTTTTTATGTCTGCATGTATATATGTTTGCCTGACATTGTTTTTTAGCATGTTAACATGATACTATGTGGATACTATCAGTCTTTGATTTATTATCACTTGACTTTGATGTCACTGTATATACCATGTTCATATCTTGTTCATTATATCTTGATCATATTCATGTTCATATCCTGTTCATATTATCTGGATTATATCTTTGTTCATATTCACACTGTTTATATCATATTCATGATTGTTCACACTTGACCCTCCTTCCAAAGGAAAGATCTTTACTTTGACTCCTAAGTCACAAACCTTTCCCATTTCATCCTTGGCCTCATAAGAGCCGTTTCCCTCATAGTTTAGTAATATGATGGAGTTATCATGAACTCCATGTGATTCTCACTATCATGACAACTTACTTTACCTTTTACTCTGACTTACAGAGTTATCATGAACTATGTGTGGTTCTCACTATCATGAGAATTCACTTCCTCCCTTCATAACGTAGGCTTAGAGAGTTATCGTGGACTCTACGTGAGGTTATGCTCATTCCCTTTGGAACGTTGGCCATAGTCAATGTTTCCTTCTCTTTCACCCTTAATTAGGTGAACTACGGTTGCTCTGATTCTTTAGTCAGATACGTAGGCACAAGATGCGACGTCTTGGCAAGCAAAATTAGTGTACATATCCTTAGGTCTTTACCTTAGTACAGATTATCTTAGCAAGAAAACAGAACTTAACACAAAGATTAACAAGAGGTTCCTATAGAGTACTACAGATACTTAGGGTGTTAATACCTTCCCTTTGTATAACCAACCCCCAAACCTTAGATCTCCCCCCTTTTAGGTTTTCTTCGATCTTGAACCTTTCCTTTGGATAAATCAAAGTCGGTTGTAAAAGAAATATGATGCAAGTTAATTAATAGCTTGTTATTCGATTTTCACCGCAACAGAAATGGCGACTTCACCGGGGACACTTATTTTTGAGGGTTAAGCCTACCTTGTTTTTTGCTTGTGTTATTTATGTCTTGCTTGTTTACTTGTATACATCTGTGATATCTGTATATATGTATATATTTGTATATATCTCTGTCTGTACAGGATTTTCTGTGTGCAGGGTACTACTATTAAGTGGTGAGATAAGTCCTAACCCGGACTTGAGAGCAGATTTGTTTAGGAACCGTGGATATAGTCAAGGAAACTTTGAGATAGTTGAATTCCAAAAGAGTTGACTTGAGATTCCACACTCAGTTGAGGCCCTCTCGTAGTTGGTATATATTGAACGAGCAATCGTGAAAGCATTGCCACTTCGACCTTGGTGTCGGGGATACTGAGGTCCGTAGTTACCCTTACCCCCACTTGGACTTTTTAGGATGTAGTGCGGTGACCATGAGGGATTCTATTTCTGAAATGGTTGTCACGCAATACTACACTCAGACGAGATTCTCTTGAGAATATTGTTGATTACCAAGTTAATTTGGAAGTCGATAATATCCGAAAGATGGATTGTCGACTCTGGGAACTTTTTAGAACCCTGTTCTACAGATGAAAACCTATAGTACACACCTTTTGGGACGGGTAGACCATGGCTCCTTGCTTGTGATCTTCAAACTTAGGTCCTCTCTTGTTTGTGTGTGCATATCTGTGAATATCTGTATATGTTTGTTTGTGCATATCTGTGAATACCAGTGTACACATGTTTGTGCTTGTGTGCTTTTGCGTGTGCATATATCTAGGTTTTGTATGCCCGTGTATGTGCATTGCATACATCTCCTCACATCCATTAATGATTTCAAAGAACTCAGAAGTTCTTTTCTTTGCAAAGATCCTTAGAGATCATGGATTTTAAAACAAAACTCTTCAGTTTCCAAAATGTTCGCAGTTGGCCTTTGAGTTCCTTGAAACCATTTGGCTTGCATTAGCATTGCATTCTCATTGCATGTCATTTGCATTGCATTTGCATTTCTCAGCCTTGAGTCTTGTCCGTCCTTTGTCTATAACCCAGGCGGCTTCCTGAAGCCATCATTGGACTTGAAGTAGCTTTTGAAGTTGTCTTTTTCAGACTCGTTCGTTGTGACCACCATGCTAGGGCACATAGGCATTCAGCTGAAGACTTAGGGTACTCAGAAGCCAGGTTCAGACTTTGTTTGACTCTGATATGTTCTCATTCACGCCTCAAGGCATCCAAATCAGCAAACCTTCGCCTAATCAGGCAGGTTCATCAGACTCTGAGGTGGAAGAATTTTTTGAGAGTATGTGTGAAGATGATTCTCAAGCGGATCTCGATAATCAACTCTGAAGATGACTATCTCAGCTTGGCGGATTAAGAAGGAAATTTCAATTCCCTAAAGCTGGCAATCATTTGGCTGTTTAGCATTTTTGTTGTATTTTCTTTGCATGTTTGAATTATATTTGCTTATAAGCATTGTTGTACTTTCAAATTGGCAAGATTAATGAAATGTTTGTGCATCTTTTGATTAAGTCCATTCATACTAAAAATTTGGAGGCACTATCTTTATGGTTCCAGATTTGAAGTGTATAGTGATCATAACAGCTTGAGGTATCTGTTTGATTAGAGGGAGTTGAATATGAGACAAAGAATGTGGTTGGAGTTCTTAAAGGATTATGATTTTGGCTTGAACTATCACCCCAGTAAAGCTAATGTCGTGGCTAATGCTTTGAGTCAGAAGACATTGCATATGTCTGCTATGACTGTTAAAGAGTTAGAATTGATTGAACAGTTCAGAGATATGAGTTTGGTTTGTGAACAGACACCACATAGTGTGATGTTGGGCATGCTGAAGATCAACAATGAATTTCTTAATAGCATCAGAGAGGGTCAGAATTTGGATGTGAAACTGGTGGATTTGATGATTGGAAATGAACATGCGGAAAGTAACGAATTCAAAGTGGATGAACAAGGTGTGTTGAGGTTCCGTGATAGGATTTGTATTCCTGATGACCCTGAGTTGAAAAGAATGATTCTAGAAGAAGGTCATAGGAGTAGATTTAGTATCCATCCAGGAGCCACAAAGATGTATCAAGACTTGAAGAAGATATTTTGGTGGCCTGGGTTGAAACGTGATGTGGCTAAGTTTGTATATGCTTGCTTGACTTGTCAGAAGTCGAAGGTGGAACATCAGAAACTAGCTGGTTTGATGCAACCGTTAGATATTCCAGCGTGGAAATGGGACAGTATTTCTATGGACTTTGTGACTGGGTTGCCTATTACGCTGAGAGGACATGATTCCATTTGGGTAGTAGTGGATAGACTGACGAAGTCGACATATTTCCTTCCGATTAATATCAGTTTTCCTTTGCAGAAGCTGGAAGAAATTTATATTCAGGTGATTGTGAAGTTGCATGGAGTCCCTTTGAGTATTGTGTCAGATAGAGATCCAAGGTTCACTTCCAAGTTTTGGGAGAGTTTACAAGAAGCTTTGGGATCGAAACTGAGATTGAGTTCGGCTTATCATCCGCAGACGGACGGACAGACAAAGAGGACTATACAATCCTTGGAGGATTTGTTGAGGGCTTGTGTGCTTGAATAAGGAGGTGCTTGGGATAGCCATTTGCCGCTGAGTGAAGCCTTGTATGGTCGGAGGTGTCGGATGCCTTTGTGTTGGCATGAATCCGTTGAGAGTGTAGTACTTGGACCTGAGATTGTTCAGCAGACTACCAAAAAGGTGAAGCTGATTCGGGAGAAGATGAAAGCTTCGTAGAGTAGGCAGAAGAGCTACCATGATAAGAGGAGGAAAGATCTTAAGTTCCAAGAAGGAGACCATGTGTTTTTGAGAGTCACCCCGGTGACCGGCGTTGGACGTGCGTTGAATTAGAGGAAGCTTACTCCTCGGTTTATTGGTACGTATTAGATTTCTGCAAGAGTTGGACCTGTTGCCTACAGAGATGGCGTTGCCACCCAATTTTTCGAATTTACACGATGTGTTCCATGTGTCACAGCTTCGGAAGTATGTTCCAGATCCGTCGCATGTGATTCTGATGGATGACGTGGAAGTAAGGGATAACCTTACGGTGGAGGCCTTACCAATACGGATTGAAGACTGCGAGGTAAAGCAGTTGAGAGGTGAAGTGATCACCCTTGTGAAGGTAGTGTGGGGAGGCGCTGCCAGAGGGAATATGACTTGGGAATTAGAGAGCAGGATGCGAGAGTCGTATCCGGAGTTATTCGTATGAGGTAAATTTTCGAGGACAAAAATATTCTAAGTGGGGGAGAGTTGTAACACCCCGATTTATTTTAATTATTTTTCGTAATTAAAATTATATGATGTTGTGTATATGCGTATGATTATGTGTGTTTTGGTTGAGGTTGGGTTGCCCTTAGTATGGGGTAGTGATCTTAGAATTATAGAGAATAAGGTATCGGAGGGTGTGTGACCAATTATGTAGAGATATGTGGTGTGGTTAGTAAGTAATTATTAATTTAAATAATTTAGTTGGAATTATTTAGATTTAAAATAATTAGTTTAATTATTTTATTTATTTAAAATTGGATAACATGAGTGGAGAGATGATAAGGGCAAGGTGGTCCATTCATGAGGATTAGTAAGGGTAAATAAGGGAAAACATATTAGGGGTCTAAGAGTTATAGTAGGAAAAAGAAGAAATTGGAAAAGGGAGAATCATTTTGTGGCGATCGATTGTATTATGAAGAAATGAGGAAAAGGGAAAGGGAAGAAGAGCTAGGGCTTAGAGAGCATCTAAAGAATCTTCATCTAAGGTAAGGGTGGGGTTCTTTAATCCCTTAAGGGTTGTATAATGTATGTATGAGGGTAGGTAAACCTTTAGCATCATCCCTATGTGTTGTTTGTGTCTATTTGAATTGGGATTGTCGCGTGTCAGAGGTTTCGATAAGAGAATAAAATGCATGAACTAACCGATTGAAATATGAATTATATGTTTCTAATTGGTTGTGTGATAATGTGTGAATTAATGTGCAATTTTTGGACTGATTGTGAGCAAAATCGTAGAAGAATTGGGGTCTGACTCGTGCAGAATCGCAATCGCAGGATTGTTGATTCGCACAGTTTCGCCGGGGGAATGGTGGGTTTCGCCGGGCGAATATGAATTCGCTGGTAGGTCGCTAGGCGAACTGAGGGGCGAGTGAGAAGATGAAAATAGGGGTTGCTGGAATTTGTATGGGGAAAGAAATTCGCTTCTGCTCCGCTGGGCGAGCATGAGGCGAAAAGGGAATTCGCCGGGCAAAAGAAGAGTTCGCCGGGCGAACGGGATTTCGCTGGTGCCTCGCTGGGCGAGGATCAAGCGAGCAGAGCTGAGATGAACTGAACTTTCTAAAACTTTAAAAATTCGTATCTTTTGATCCGTATGTCCGTTTCAGTCGCCGTTCGAAGCGTTGGAAAGCTGGTTTCACATACTTTTTATAAGAATCAATTTCAATACCAGAATTCCAACCCTTTTGATGCGTTAGTTGGATTTTTGTGTATGTTGTTATGTGTTGTAAGTTGAAATGATGAATTCGGTGGTGTGTATGCGTGTATGGTTGTGGATTGCTGTTGTTGCAAGTATGACAAGTATGGGCTGCATGTTAAATAGCTGTAGTATGATGTATTAACGCATTGATAGTCATATGCAATTAGTTGTCTTTGTATGTTGTCGTTGTATGCATGTCGTGTTGTATAAGTTGTGCGATAAGCCGTGTGCCCATGTGGGGTGTGAGCGTCTTATCTGGATTCTCTGATAAAGAATCATGTTGTTGTTGTTGTTGAGGTGATCGTGTGCCCATGTGGGGTGTGAGTGATCACGGATGTCGTGTGTCCATGTGGGGTGTGAGCGACTGTTATGGAAATTCCGACTGGAATTATGATCATGAAACAGGGATCGAATTGGTACCACATGCATGGAGTCAAATCGTGGGTCTCATTGCATTGCATCGTGTTGTGTGGATTGTCTGCTTGTGCGAAAAATGCTATTTGTGCTAATGTTGTAATGATAGGGTGGATTGTGTAATGTTTTATGCTTTCATATTTATATTATGCATTTCTTATGTTGATTGAGAATCTCACCCCTTCTGTTTGAATGTTACCTCTGCGTGGGTAACGTGCAGATAAGCAGGAATAGTGCGGAGTTGAAGTTAGTGAAGATGGAGTATTCTCTTTTATTTCGTTGAGTTTTGTCTGCTCTGATTGTAACACTGGGTTTCGGAATGCTTGTCGTTGTTTATTTCATTGTTTGTCGTCGCTTTATGTATTTGATGATGATTATGTGGCACTAAGTATGTTATGTTTCAGTTTAATTTCCGCTGCCATGTGAAAAGATTAATTATGTATCGTTTTCTTGATGTTATCTCCGTGTTATCTATAGTATGCATGAGCAGGTGTTTGTTGAATGTAGCATCCTAACTGATTGTATGTTTTGTTTTACTCTAATATTTTATATTAATTGTCGCGGGGGTTTAGGGTGTTACAATTAACATCCTAAGTATCTATAGTACTCTATAGGAACCTCTTTATACATTTATCTTATACTATTAATTACCTTATTTTTCTTAAGTTGCTTATTGTTGATTGGGAAAGTTTTAACCTATAGGTGAATATGAGATGTTTTTAGGAGTTTTTTATTTATGAAAGGTACAAAGATCTAAGGGGTTTTATTTAAAGGTGTGCTGCTAAGATCTCGCAATCTTATGCCTACGTATTCCTAAAAAAAGAGACCTTGGGAAATTAGAGCATTCGTAGTTCCACCTAACTATGGGTGGAATCTATATCTTGTCCAAAGCCCAAGATGTTGAAGCTAAAAGGGTATTGTGTATCTTGTTCAAAGCCTAAGTTGATGAAGCTAAAAGTTTTGTTGGTTTGAAAGAAAAGACAAATTGTCATCTCTTAAGGGAGATATCCCACCTATTCATCACAAACATTTGAGAATAATGTCATAAGGGAAGAAGCTTTGAACTTGGATGTTAAATAATCCTAAGCAATGCCATATCTTCCTTTATGAGTCTTTGTATGCTAAGAGAATGTCCTTAACTTGGATATAGTATCAACAAGTGTGCCACTTACATCACTTAGATGATAGAAAACTTTTGGACCATGATAAGAGAATGACTCCAGCTTGGATTTTGAATCAACAAGTATGCCACTTACATCAGTTATATGGAGAAAATGTTTGTAATGTTTGATTTTTGAATTGTGGTGTATAGAAGATATATCTTTCTACAGAGATGACTCAATGCCTCATCTCTGTGGAGAAGTTGAATTATTTGAGTATCTTGTTAAAAGCCTAAGATGTGAAGCTAAAAGGTTTGTTTATATCTTGTTCAAAGCCTAAGATGTAAAGCTAAAAAGTTTATTATGGCCTGAGAGGAGGTTGAATTAACTGGGGGGAGTTTTGAATTAAGGATCCTTGAATGAAGCCCAAGAGGAGGCTATGATGCTTGGATGAAGCCCAAGAGGAGGCTATGATGCTTGGATGAAGCCCAAGAGGAGGCTATGATGCTTGGATGAAGCCGAAGAGGAGGCTATGATGCTTGGATGAAGCTCAATAGGAGGCTATGATGCTTGGATGAAGCCCGAGAGGAGGCTATGATGCTTAGATGAAGCCCAAGAGGAGGCTATGATGAATTTGACTTCATCCAAGGGGAACTAGTGTTTGAACTGAATTATAGTTGAGGGAACCCTAATGTTTTGAGCTAAGTCTAAACTAAAGATGAGGTGTTTATAAATGTCAAGAGAAACTTAATATGAATAAGTACATGACAAGTATTTTACAAGTATTAAAAGTGGAGGGTTTTATACTCTTACAGGTGTCCATGTCTAAGCATGGTTGAATTGAAAGGTGATGGGTCTTACACTCTTACAGAGGACCATGTCTAAGCATGGTTGAATTGAAAAGGTGATGGGTCTTACACTCTTACAGAGGCCCATGTCTAAGCATAGTTTGAATGCCACTAGGGATGTGTTTGATGAAAGTTGGAGATTGAGAGTTTAAAAGATTGAAAGCTTTGAGAAATTGAAGAAAGTTTTGATGAGAAGGGGAGGGACTTACACTCTAATAAAGGCCCATAAGTTTTGTAATTTGAATTGAAAATGTGATGGGTCTTACACTCTAACAGAGGCCTATGAGTTTTGAAAATGTAATGGGTCTTACACTCTGATAGAGGCCCAAAAGTTTTGAAAATGTAATGGGTCTTACACTCTGATAGAGGCCCAAAAGTTTTAAAAATGTAATGGGTCTTACACTCTGATAGAGGCCCAAAATTTTTGAAAATGTAATGGGTCTTACACTCTAATAGAGGCCCAAAAGTTTTGAAAATGTAATGGTTCTTACACTCTGATAGAGGCCCAAAAAGTTTTGAAAATGAATGGGCATCAAACAAAGAGATGTATTAATCATGGTAAGAGTTTATGAAGGAAATAGTTGAACATGTAAGCAAAGATTTAATCCATGGGAGAAATTACAGATAAGTTCAAGAAAGTATATGTATTCAAGATGAATCGATGATCCAATGAATATAGTAAGGGAAACAACCAAGCATACTTGAACAAAAGGACATGTTTATGGCAACAACATGTGGATGAAGATGTAAGCATACAAGAGATGGCATGTGAAAATACTTAAAGATGACAAGTTTAAAGTTTGAACATTATGTGAACAAGTGAAGGCATTACTTGAACATTTAAGCATGGATACAAGTTGGTAACAACCAAACATGGATATTAGGGTTCAAACATGATCATAAACAAGTAAGAACATCACAAAAAGTTTATGCATACAAGTATGTGTTCATAGTCATTTTCAAGACAAAATTCAAGTGTATAAGAACACACAAACATGGTGAAATTAATCACAAAGGCAAACATTCATATCATGGTCATGTAATCATGGAAAGAACATCTCATGTTCAAGTAAAATAGTTGTGCAGAGGCTCATGGTATAAACAAGGTTCAACATGCACTTTTAACAGGTAAACATGCATAAAAAAGGTATAAAACTCAAGTAATAGCATAATTCACTAGTTCACAAGATCAAACAACATTTCTACAAATTGTATGTGATCCACACAAAGCAGCATATACAAGATAAAGTAAGGGAATCATCCAAAAGAATCAAGATGAGATCATGGAAACCCTAAAATAACCACCAACTTTAAACATTCATAAATGCATCAAAAATAATTAGTTTTGGTGTTTTCTTTTCACAAATAGAAAGTACATAACATTATGAAAATTGTGCAAAAAGAATGGCCTAAAAATGATAAAAAAAAATGAGAAAGTTATGATAGTTTGAAAATGCAAAGAAAAGTAAGAAAATACGTCATTAAAAATAATGGTGAATGGTCCCCATGAGTGTTGAACCCATGTCATCACTCTCATAGCACAAAACCTATACCAACCAGCCAACGCGCGCAAGTTGAAAACAAATGGAAACACCACGTAATATATGTAACACACATAAAATCCAGAAAAAATAAAAGAACTGGGGCGAGCGGAATTCGAATCCCAGTTCTGGTAGTACAAGGTTACATAGAGCGCGCAGGTTTAACCACTGGGGTGGTGATACATCCATTGTATCACCCCCACCAATTAAATGATAAGGCTAAGTGTGACCTAGTGGATGGGAAAATAAAGGCGTCCACGGTTGGTTTGGCTAGGCAAGATCAGGTTTTTTCCCTCATGCAAGAACACCTCTAACTTTTTCTACACTCAATGAAATTCCAAGATGTAAAGACCAATCTTGCTTGGAATTTCACAAGGATCACAATGGTAGTCTTGGATTTTGCTAAAAATGGCTACATTTTAAGACACGATAGTGATTCCTAAAATGACATGTTTTTGCAAGTTCTATCCCAAGTCTCTATACAACTAAAATAAAACTCAAATATAGTTCAAACACAACAAGTATGACATATAAAACATGTTCAAACTTAAAGCACATCAAAACAAAGCATACTTCTCAAAGTTCAAGTTCTTATTCACTTACCTCTTGAAGCTCAACTTGCAAATCCCAAATAACCTATTGCAGAAATAAATGGATGCTTTGGACACTTCTAATAGACCTCAATGAAGCTTTTTGGATGCTTGGAATCAATAGAAATCCACTAGAACAGAATCTTGCTTCTTCTTGCAAAATGGTCAAAAGTGACCAAAATGGAACCATCACCAAATGATGTTACAGTTGAGAAATTATTATTGGAACAACTTAGGGATGATATTTAGAGTATGTTTGAAGTGTTGGATGGTTTTGAAATGGACAGAATCAAGACATGACTTGTGAAATGCAAAAAGTCAAATATACAAGGTTTTGACAGTTGACTTTTTGATACTGGTGTTTGGAGAGGAAGATGAAGGTTTGAACACCTTCAAAGGATGATTTGTGATGTGTTTGGATGGTTGTTTGAGTGGTTTAATATCTGGTTTTGAAAAATTAGAATCTCACTCTTTGAAAGTTTGAAATTTTGAAGTGAAAGAAGAAGAATGAGAAAACAAGTGTTGTGATTGTTTTGGTGTGTGTTGAATGATCAAATATGGTCTCTATTTATAAGGGATCAAGTTTGTTTTGGAGGAATAGTGATGGTTGAAGGATGCACTAAATGTTCAATGGTTTTGGAAATGCATCATTACTTCCAACTCAAGGTACCTTATCTCTTCCACTAGCCTAACTCTTCTTTTGACTAATTCCACATTATGCAGAGGTGTTTTTTGTTGTTTAAGAGTGCATATTGACTGGTGAGAGTGGTTTCTTTGACAATGCACTATTCCACATAAATGCCTCTTTAATTCAAGGCTTAAAGTGATGATGTCTCATCATTTCAAAGGGATTCCTCTTGACTTAGTGGCTTTATCTTGCAGGTTTTGGATGATTCATTCAGATTCTTGTTGAATGGGCATTGTATGATAATCACACTTAGACTCAAGAAATCGTGCATCACAAGTAATGTCAAATCTGCCTTACCAAAACAGTTGTATCAAGGCATATTGTGCACTCCATATCTCCTTGCTCAAATGGAATTAGATTGTGTTATTGGACATTTTGGAAAGCTGGTATATCATACTTTAACTTTGATGTTTGAGGTTTGCCTTAGATCATTGTGGATCATGGAGAAAAATGACCTCAAAGTTGGCTAAAACACAAAACAGATTCTGTCCAAAACATTTTTAAGTGTCAAAGTTCAAAAAGTCTTGAAACCCTAACTTCATGGCTTCATATCTCAAAATCTATGCACTTTTTGGGAACTCGCCCTAAGTGACAAAGTTGTAGTATGTAACATTCTATTCAATTTGATCTTTGGATCAAAGAAAATGGTTACTTAGTTTGGAAATTATGACCTTGCAAAGTAGGGTAAAATTCATTGTTTTTTTCATGGCTTAGAAAAATTTTAAGTTCTCTAAGGTTGCCCTTTTTACAAGTAACCTCGCTTTTCTTGATTTTTCTTGATTAATCATGATCCAAATCACATGTTAACATTGTTCTTGACTTGAAGAGACCATGTTTAACCAAAAACTCCCAAAGTCAAACTTGACTTTGACCACAGTTGACATTTTGTATCAGATGAATTTTGAACTTTGTGATCCTTTATGAAATCAAATCATCATGGATGGATTCCAATGGTGTTTTAAGTGTCTTGAATCATGTCCCAAGATTTGATATCATGCCTTGCACAAAAGTCAAAGGTATGGTTGACTTTTCATCAAAAACCCTAGTTTGTGGTCCAGATGAATTTGAATTCTTGTACTGCTTATGAATCAAGTTCTTTGGATTAATCTAATCATATGAATGGACTAATATGAGGCATTTTATGTCCTTAAAACATATATTGAGGTTTTGGATCATGCCTTGCCCAAAAAGTCAATTCATGGATTGATTAGATCAAAACCCTAATTTTGGTGCATTGAGGATCTTGAGGCTTGTTAATTTTGAAATGAGGCAACCATGTACTTGATTATTTGATGAATGAGAGCTCTTGGTCTTCATGGATGAAGGAGAGATTGGGTAAGTTGAAGATCATGCCCATTCTTGATTGATCCTTTGCCTGAGTCTTTTTTTAGGCTCAAAAACCCTAACTTGTAACCAAATGAAACAAACAACAATCTTTGTGTCTCCAAATGGGTTAGTGATGCATAAAAGTATACATACATATGATGCTAATGAAATGCAAATGATGTGGGATCTTAGGGTCAAAAATTAGGGTATGACACAAATGTCACATTTAAACTCCTCTACAACTTTTATTAAAGGGTAAAACATCAATTCAACCTCTATGTCCATCAATTTTGGGATTTGCCAAGTTGCCCATATATGCACAAAAGTAGGCCCAAGATCTGGTAGACCTAATGTCTGGCCGAAAATTTCAGGCCACGACCCCAACTTTGATCCAATGCCATTTTCAATCCAAGCCTCCTTTTGATGTGGTTATTTTTGCATTGAATTCTTTGCAATCAAAGGAACATTTGGCACAAACAAAATTAAAAAATGCACGCGTGAATTTCATTTGGCCTGAGCTCAAACATGGTACCTTGAGCTCTGCTTCTTGTTCAGTTTCAGGTCATGATTTTCATGCAAAATCTTAATTTGGGACCACCTGCACATGTGTGAACTTTTTCTACAACCAAAACGTGTGGTGTGGATTGTAAAATACCCAAGTTTCATGCTTGAATCACACTTTTCATCACTCACCTCACACGGATTACAATTCACAAAATTTCAACTTGATTCATACGTATTTCAGATCCATTTCACATGTGTGAGCTCAGAAACACTTTTCCTATAAATAGAGGAAACATTTGCCTCAATTTTCAAGCTTTGAAAGCCAAATAAACTCTGCAATCATTTGAACCCGATACCTTAAAAAACCAATCAACCATTTCTTTGATTCAAGCTCTTTTAGCTTCGTTTCTACGCCTAAAATCACTCACCGGCCTCCTCTAAAGATAATTGTAGCATTGTTGTGGCTTGAAACCTCTTGAAACCTTCAGCTTGATTCCACCATTATTGACCTCTGAAGCTTCAACTGAAAAGGTAGCTACGAGTAAAATTTATGAGCAAACAAGTTACTAGTGTATTCGTCTTGATTCAATGATTAAAATCCCTCACCTACTTGGGATTTATTCTTTGCATTAGTCATTTAATTAAAGGTCATAGAATATCCACAAAAGTTTAAGAATAATAATTACATATAGGCATATTGTAGCGCGGTTTTTGTGACCGCCCGCATCCGCCTGCGGATGGGATTGGGTGCTACTTTCTGATTTCTTATTTATCCTATGAAGCTGGAAAGGAAAGGGAAGTTATCTCAAACTAACCTTGCACGCAAATGTTTTCTTTAACAAGTGCTAAGAGATTGGGGAGTTCGGGGTCAGGTTATACAATGGGGAGTTGTCAATTACCCATCCTATACATGGTTATCCATGGGTTGATAGCAATTTTCTACTGTTCTACTATTTTCTACTTGATGGTGTTTGTCTGTAAAAGGGAAAATTGAGAGATATTGAAAAGATATTTTTGTTGTTTTCGGGTTTTTTGATGTTTTTGGTAAGGTACTGGACCTAAGGTTTTTTTTTATTTAGTGTGCTCGCTAAGATTTTTCTTTCAATCTTATGCCTACGTATTCCCGTTTACCGAAACAGGGAAATCAGAGCGTTCGTAGTTCCTCCTATTCTATGGGAGGAAAAATATATTTGGGTGTCTTGTTCAAAGCCCAAGACGGAGGCTAAAAGGTGATTTGTTTGTATCTTGTTCAAAGCCCAAGATATGAAGCTAAAAGGGTGTTTGTGGGAATTGATTGAAAGAGATTAAAGATTGAGATATGAATATCCGGGAAAAACATCGGAAAACAGAAGGAATATCCGGGAAAGCGTCGGATGAAAATTGAAGGAATATCCGGGAAAGCGTCGGGTGTAAAGAAAAGGAGTATCCGGGAAAGCGTCGGATGTTAAAAAGAGGGAATGGTTTTTCCTGTGTTTAGAAGGAACTTGAGAATGTCTTTGAGACTCAATAGGGGATATAGACTGTCCAAGTCTACTGGGTGTGTCTTTTGTACCGTGTAAGAGAAAGTACGCTTCGGGATCAAGATCTAGACTCATTTGAAAGACTGCTCTAGCAAGATGACTAGTTTCTGTTCCTATACCTCTAGGAGGTCGTCGGGACAATTTGTACAAAGCCCAAGAGGAGGCTGAAAACTTTTAAGAAGCCGATCGGTCCTTGTACGAAGCCCAAGAGAAGGCTATCATTCCCGGAGGAAGAGATCATTATACGAAGCCTAAGAGGAGGCTATGAATACTTCTAAGAAGCCGTGGGGTCCTTGTACGATGCCCAAGAGGAGGCCAATGCTTTTAAGAAGCCCGTGGGTCTATCATCTCCTTTCCATTAGGAGAGATAACTCTTTTAAAGATAAAAACCACTGGTAAACGTGCGAGGTTTACTATCCAGCGACTTTTAGCTTTTAATGAGGGTTCCTTAGTTAAGGTCCAAATTATGACCGTAGTGGGTACCCAAACCCCGAGACATTCAAGGCAAGCTATCCACAAGGAATAGATCAAGTCAGGAAAGTTCGAGAATTTGGAAGAAACTCAAAGATGCCATTCACGGAGAATACATTCATCTTGGGGAGTAGAGCTTCTTGACGATTCCTAAGGAGGACAGCCGAAGAGAAGACTGTATCTGGTGCTCCTATTAGGGATCTAGGCGTCTATTTCTACGAATAAACGAAACGGCTTTACCTAGTGCTAGACGTAGTTGCCGGGGAAACTCGAAATATCTATACTATTATTACACAGTAGATATGAGTTTATGAAAGGAGACTTACAGTGAGCAGCCCCACAATACAGTTATATATATGAAAGCAGATAAAAGAAAGCGGATAAACACTTACCCGGTTGTAGAGCTTCCATGCTGTTTGGTTAGTTTGTTCAACAAAGAAAGATTGAAAACAACAGTATATTTCAAAATCAAAGGAGAAAGTATTTTGAACAGAGGTTGGGGCTTACAGCTCAAGGAGAGGCCCAAGTTTTTATCAGTGATTGCACTGTGGTTTTGAGTTTGTACAGGGACTTATACAAGTGACTGAGGCCCAAAAGGTTTTTTGTACAAAGGGATGGGTCTTACACTCTCTCAAGAGGCCCAAAATGGTTTTGGTTAAAAAGGGGTTGGGTCTTACACTCTATTAGAGGCCCAAAAAATCAGAGTCAATTATACATGGAAGAACGTCATGTGAAATACAACATACACGGAAGAACATCGTGTTGATAAATAACAGGTATACGCGGCAAAACATTACGTAATAAATAAACAGAGATACATGCATTCACGGCAGAGCATCGTGGTAACTAACAGATATAATATACACGGAAAAACATCCGGAGAATGAAAGCATATGCACGGCAAAACATCGTGTGTGAAACTGAATACATGGAAAAAACATCATGTGATAAAATATACACGGCAAAACATCGTGATATCATGGCAATTGAATATACACGGAAAAACATCGTGTGAATAAAACATGAATAATGAGTTCGAAAACTTACCTATTGGAGCAAGGTCCAATGCCTCTTCTCAAGCTTCCAGAAGCGAGATAATGATCCTCAGAGTATCATATAAGAACTCCTGTGTCAGGTAAAAGACAAAGCAGAGAAAACCAGAGATCATAGAGAAATTCCCTAAGTCTTATCAAGTGGTTAGAATCGAATTTGAACATTTAATTAATTATTTACAAAAGTTTTACTTGAAAATAATCCTAAGAATAAATTACCAAATAATTGAATAAAACAATTTAAATGATTCATTACAAATTAATTAAATAAAATTTAATAACTTAGAAATTATTAACATTTTTTAGAATATTTAATCAAGATTAACTAAACTAAAAAAAATAAAGTTGTATTAAAAGGAAAAAATGGGACAAAAGAAGAATTATCAATTAATTTAAATATTAATATTTAATAAGATTAATTAATAATTTAATTAATCAAAAATAAATAAAAATATCTAAATTAATTAATAATTAAACAATATTTTTACATTTCTAAATAAAACTAGAAATAAGAAAAATTAAATAATGAAAGAGAGAAATATGTGGGAGAGAGTTGAGAAAACAATGTAAGAGATTGTTTTGGTGTGATTTGGAATGAGAAATGGAGTGGTATTTATAGGAAAAAAATTCTTGTAGAACAAGATACCAAGCTTAAAAATTAAGCTAACTTAGTTTAAGCTAGCTTAAATTTTAAGCTAACTTAAATAATTTTTTAAACTAGCTTAATTTTTAAGCTAACTTAAATATCTATATACTAGAATAATATTAAAAACAAAAAATTTTTTAGAACAAAATATATAAAAAAACAAAAATTCATAAAAAAACAAAATATATATAAAAAAACAAAATATATGAATTTAAAAATAATATAAATATATATTTTATTTATATATATATATATATATATATATATATTTTTGTTTTTTTGTCTTTTTATTTTTTATTTTATATATATATATTATTATTATATTATTTTTTTTTTTATTATTTTTATTTTCAGTTTTATTTTATATATGTAAAAAATAAAATAAAAATGAGAAATCGATTAAATCGTGCGAAAGATAGATGAACAATGAACATTTGTAAATTTAATTGAAAAACACGTCCGTTCATTGATTTTTCGCATAATTAACCAAAAAAGACAAAAATTTCAACATATATATTTCGACTGAAAATTCAAACAATATGCATGACAGAAAAAGATGATATGATATGCAGATTACACGAAGTGAAAACACAATCAGGTTTTGACAATCGAGTGGTCAAAATTTGGGGTATGACAGATGCCCCTATTTAATCTTCTTAGACCTGAAGGTATGAATAGCAAAGAGTTTTAGACCTTCGAGGTATAAGAGGATTAAATATCAGAGTACCTAGAATTTTGACTGTAAACGCAAATGAAATGATATGTGATGAATGAAAGACTCTTGAACACTGTGGGGAATGATGTCACAGGAGACAGACCAACAAATTTTTCTTGGGATATAAGATATTGTGGAAATTTGCCGATGCGACAAAGGGGATTCAGTAGTATTTGAAAAGAGAGGGATAAACCCTGGAACAGAGATTCAACCATCTGGAAAAGCATCAGATGCGAAAGAAGTGTCATACTCTAGAAAATATATCAGAAACATCTAGAAAAACATTAGATGTGGAATGAGACCAGATCTGAGTATATGCCAGAGACTTCTGAGAAAGCAGTTTAATTTCATTATGGAATATACGAGAACATCCAGAAAGCAAAGGTAACTTTACTGGGAAAAAGGTTATAGTCATCAGAGATTTTCAGACATGTATTAAAAAACTCTGGAAAAGAACAGTAACAACCGTAAGAGACATTCAGAAGAGCATTGAATGAAATCTTGGAACACAAGCAGACATGATTATCAGAGACATTTAGAAGAGCATTGAATGAAGTCTGAAAAATAAATCAGGCACATCCAGAAAAACATTGGATGAAGGAGAAACAAACTCGAAGGCATCCAGAAAAGCATTGGACCGAGTTGTCTACCAAACTTGAAGATATATTAATGACATCCAGAAAAGCGTTGAATGTGTTAAAAATAACTTTGAGTGTAAATCCGAAACATTTAGAAAAGCAATAAATGTACGGGAAATTTTTTTTTAGAGGACTGGCTGAACGATGAACATATCTGGAAAAACATCAGATAGGTCATCCGAACAAAAGTTGCATCTGGAAAAACATCAGATGAGAAAAATTCATATCTGGGAGAGCATCAGATAGACATTAAAGAAGTTTCTGGAAGAGCATCAGAATAAAAGAGACATATCCGGAAGAACTTCGGATGAACGCAAAGAAAGTTCTGGAAAAACATCAGAACAGACAGACATATCCGGAAGGGCATCGGATAGAAACAAAGAAAGTTCTGGAAAAACATCAGAACGGGTTTTGGAAAAACTTCAAAACCAAAAGATACATCCGGAAGAACATCGGGTAGACACAGAGAAACGTTTTGGAAAAGCGTCAGAACGGGTTTTGGAAAAACTTCAAAACCAAATGATATATCCGGAAGAACATCAGATAAGACATAAAAGTATAGGTGCCAGATAAGTTGGACTTTGTAGAAAGGTAAGATGTTAATAATAACACGATCATTGATGAATGCAAATGAGGATTAAAACACTCTTGAATGCATAGTATATGAAAAAGTTATGATGTATGATTAAATGTATGTAATGCAAATGAAAATGCTGACAACAAGTTTAGACTCTTTGAGAGAGTGGAAATCAACAAGTTTATACTCTTTTGGGGAGTGAAAATCAACAAGTTTATACTCTTTTGGGGAGTGAAAATCAACAAGTTTATACTCTTTTGGGGAGTGAAAATCAACAAGTTTATACTCTTTTGGGGAGTGACAGACAAAACCGATTCCTCAACACAGAGATCACTGTCATTGCCCAGGGACTACAAATGTTGTTTAAACACATCTTTGTTATACTGATAAACTGTATCAAGTTTATAATGCTCGGAGGAAGGCTGGATAGCTTGCTTGGGGATTTTTCCAAATAAATTGCCCCAGACTCACTGAATGTTGTAGATGAACTGATTACTGTTTCAGCTTGAATGATAATGACTGTATGCTGCATACTAGGGAGGTTTGCCCCAGTAATGAATCTTGAAAGTTTTTCTGAATAAACCAACTCTGAGAAGGACTTGCACTGAACAAATCTTAAACATATTCTTAACAGGCTCTGGAAAGAACTTGCCCCTGATAGGATCACTGACCAAGTTTCTAAACTGTTTTGAAAATTTCTTGAGAGGAAAGCTAGTTTGCAATCAAAAATGTTTATTTAAACATGACAAATTTAATGCAAAGCTCATGTAAAAAATTTTGAAAACAGAATCATTGTTTTGAAAAAAATACAGTAATATGGATTACTGATTAAAAACACGGTGGTATAAATCATTTTGAATGAAAAGTAAAACAGAGGTATAATACCAAAACAAATGATTTGCGAAAAATGATTTTGGATTCAATTTACGCCACCTTGCTGTAGTATGCTTTCAAAATAACCTTGCTTCAATTAGGTCTTTTGAGGGTTATAACGTGGTATGGTTCACGGTTTATGAAAAAAAGATAAAGGCTCAAAGTTTATTTGGTGCCCACCCCCTTCGTGATGTTCTCCAGTCCTATACTCAGTTAAACTTAAATTGTGCATTCAGGTTCCAAAAGGTTTCGGAATTGTACTGATGATAGTGATGATGATGGTCCAGAAGTCTTGAGACGGCAGCTACTGCCTCTTTACAACATTTAGTTGTTTTTCATCTTTGTGGACCTTTTTTAAAGATCGAGGATTTAAGGACCTCTTTTCTGTATTATCCCTAACTTTTGCCTGAACTATTTGTTTTGAAATATATAGTCAGCGGGATGCCCTGGTTTTTGCCTAAGCTTTTTGACTTAGCGGGCTCTTTTTTTTTTATTTCTTCTTAGAAAGAAAGTGACTGCTTGATTTGATGATTACGACGGACCATCACTGGATTTTGATTTGAAAAACGTTTTCAGCATCTACTTGTTGTATGTAAACTTTTTGAACTTGAATACACAACCCAAATTAAACTGAGAACTACCCTGCCCCGGGTTAAAATTGTGGGTTTTTTGTAAAGAAAGAAATTCCTACTTCAAGGCTCAAAGGGGTTAACGAGGGATTATCTTCCTTATATCTCCAGTGTTTGGGAATTAAAAAAAATGCCTTACATCCTCAGCAAAGTTTTTTAGTCGAAAGCATACCGATAGCAATTATGGGTATTATGTTTTTATCATCCTCCCACAAATATTTGCATAGTCAAAAATTTGAAAAAGAGGTGTATTTTTTTTTTAAGTTTTTATTTTTTGAAAGAGAAAGCATAAAGATGCTAATAAACAGATGATTTGAATCAAAATACTGTACATGCTCATTTCATTAAAACTGACATTTAAAGATAAACAAGTTTGAAAGCAACTATGATACAAACAAGGAAAATGAAAAATAGACAGAAACAAGGTCAGTGACTAATCAAACACAAGGATGAGCTGTCATTGGGAAGTAACTGAGCTGAAGTTGATTGAAGTTTCAGTTCTGTATTGGTGATGAGGAATCAGTTTGACGACTTACAGACAACTGAAAGACAGAAGGTTGGAATGAATTGATGATGACCCGGACGTATGTATGACTTATGCAAATGGTATGCAATCATTGAAAGACAGATAAAAAATTCTAAACAACCTAGACCTCTTAGGAATTCTAATCCTAGTAAATGTCCCCAGCAGAGTCGCCATTTTTCTGTAGCGCAGTTTTTGTGACCGCCCGCATCCGCCTGCGGATGGGATTGGGTGCTACTTTCTGATTTCTTATTTATCCTATGAAGCTGGAAAGGAAAGGGAAGTTATCTCAAACTAACCTTGCACGCAAATGTTTTCTTTAATAAGTGCTAAGAGATTGGGGAGTTCGGGGTCAGGTTATACAATGGGGAGTTGTCAATTACCCATCCTATACATGGTTATCCATGGGTTGATAGCAATTTTCTACTGTTCTACTATTTTCTACTTGATGGTGTTTGTCTGTAAAAGGGAAAGTTGAGAGATATTGAAAAGATATTTTTGTTGTTTTCGTGTTTTTTGATGTTTTTGGTAAGGTACTGGACCTAAAGTTTTTTTTTTATTTAGTGTGCTCGCTAAGATTTTTCTTTCAATCTTATGCCTACGTATTCCCGTTTACCGAAACAGGGAAATCAGAGCGTTCGTAGTTCCTCCTATTCTATGGGAGGAAAAATATATTTGGGTGTCTTGTTCAAAGCCCAAGACGGAGGCTAAAAGGTGATTTGTTTATATCTTGTTCAAAGCCCAAGATATGAAGCTAAAAGGGTGTTTGTGGGAATTGATTGAAAGAGATTAAAGATTGAGATATGAATATCCGGGAAAAACATCGGAAAACAGAAGGAATATTCGGGAAAGCGTCGGATGAAAATTGAAGGAATATCCGGGAAAGCGTCGGATGTAAAGAAAAGGAGTATCCGGGAAAGCGTCGGATGTTAAAAAGAGGGAATGGTTTTTCCTGTGTTTAGAAGGAACTTGAGAATGTCTTTGAGACTCAATAGGGGATATAGACTGTCCAAGTCTACTGGGTGTGTCTTTTGTACCGTGTAAGAGAAAGTACGCTTCAGGATCAAGATCTAGACTCATTTGAAAGACTGCTCTAGCAAGATGACTAGTTTCTGTTCCTATACCTCTAGGAGGTCGTCGGGACAATTTGTACAAAGCCCAAGAAGAGGCTGAAAACTTTTAAGAAGCCAATCGGTCCTTGTACGAAGCCCAAGAGAAGGCTATCATTCCCGGAGGAAGAGATCATTATACGAAGCTTAAGAGGAGGCTATGAATACTTCTAAGAAGTCGTAGGGTCCTTGTACGATGCCCAAGAGGAGGCTGATGCTTTTAAGAAGCCCGTGGGTCTATCATCTCCTTTCCATTAGGAGAGATAACTCTTTTAAAGATAAAAACCACTGGTAAACGTGCGAGGTTTACTATCCAGCGACTTTTAGCTTTTAAAGAGGGTTCCTTAGTTAAGGTCCAAGATTATGACCGTAGTGGGTACCCAAACCCCGAGACATTCAAGGCAAGTTATCCACAAGGAATAAATCAAGTCAGGAAAGTTCGAGAATTTGGAAGAAACTCAAAGATGCCATTCACGGAGAATACATTCATCTTGGGGAGTAGAGCTTCTTGACGATTCCTAAGGAGGACAGCCGAAGAGAAGACTGTATCTGGTGCTCCTATTGGGGATCTAAGCGTCTATTTCTACGAATAAACGAAACGACTTTACCTAGTGCTAGACGTAGTTGCCGGGGAAACTCAAAATATCTATACTATTATTACACAGTAGATATGAGTTTATGAAAGGAGACTTACAGTGAGCAGCCCCACAATACAGTTATATATATGAAAGCAGATAAAAGAAAGCGGATAAACACTTACCCGGTTGTAGAGCTTCCATGCTGTTTGGTTAGTTTGTTCAACAAAGAAAGATTGAAAACAACAGTATATTTCAAAATCAAAGGAGAAAGTATTTTGAACAGAGGTTGGGGCTTACAGCTCAAGGAGAGGCCCAAGTTTTTATCAGTGATTGCACTGTGGTTTTGAGTTTGTACAGGGACTTATACAAGTGACTGAGGCCCAAAAGGTTTTCTGTACAAAGGGATGGGTCTTTCACTCTCTCAAGAGGCCCAAAATGGTTTTGGTTAAAAAGGGGTTGGGTCTTACACTCTATTAGAGGCCCAAAAAATCAGAGTCAATTATACATGAAAGAACGTCATGTGAAATACAACATACACGGAAGAACATCGTGTTGATAAATAACAGGTATACGCGGCAAAACATTACGTAATAAATAAACAGAGATACATACATTCACGGAAGAGCATCGTGGTAACTAACAGATATAATATACACGGAAAAACATCCGGAGAATGAAAGCATATGCACGGCAAAACATCGTGTATGAAACTGAATACATGGAAAAAACATCATGTGATAAAATATACACGGCAAAACATCGTGATATCATGTCAATTGAATATACACGGAAAAACATCGTGTAAATAAAACATGGATAATGAGTTCGAAAACTTACCTATTGGAGCAAGGTCCAATGCCTCTTCTCAAGCTTTCAGAAGCGAGATAATGATCCTCAGAGTATCATATAAGAACTCCTGCGTCAGGTAAAAGACAAAGCAGAGAAAACCAGAGATCATAGAGAAATTCCCTAAGTCTTATCAAGTGGTTAGAATCGAATTTGAACATTTAATTAATTATTTACAAAAGTTTTACTTGAAAATAATCCTAAGAATAAATTACCAAATAATTGAATAAAACAATTTAAATGATTCATTACAAATTAATTAAATCAAATTTAATAACTTTGAAATTATTAACATTTTTTAGAATATTTAATCAAGATTAACTAAACTAAAAAAAATAAAGTTGTATTAAAAGGAAAAAATGGGACAAAAGAAGAATTATCAATTAATTTAAATATTAATATTTAATAAGATTAATTAATAATTTAATTAATCAAAATTAAATAAAAATATCTAAATTAATTAATAATTAAACAATATTTTTACATTTCTAAATAAAACTAGAAATAAGAAATATTAAATAATGAAAGAGAGAAATATGTGGGAGAGAGTTGAGAAAACAATGTAAGAGATTGTTTTGGTGTGATTTGGAATGAGAAATGGAGTGGTATTTATAGGAAAAAAATTCTTGGAGAACAAGATACCAAGCTTAAAAATTAAGCTAACTTAGTTTAAGCTAGCTTAAATTTTAAGCTAACTTAAATAATTTTTTAAACTAGCTTAATTTTTAAGCTAACTTAAATATCTATATACTAGAATAATATTTAAAACAAAATTGTATTAAAAACAAAAGTTTTTTTAGAACAAAATATATAAAAAACAAAAATTCATAAAAAAACAAAATATATATAAAAAAACAAAATATATGAATTTAAAAATAATATAAATATATATATATATATATATATATATATATATATATATTTTCGATATATATATATATATATAAAATATATATATACATATAAAAAATATGAAAAATATATAAAAAATATATAAAAAATAAAAAGACAAAAAAACAAATATATATATATATATATATATATATATATATATATATATATATATATAAATAAAATACAGAAATTTATATATATATATATATTATTATTATATTATTATTTTTTTTATTATTTTTATTTTCATTTTTATTTTATATATGTAAAAAATAAAATAAAAATGAGAAATCGATTAAATCGTACGAAAGATAGATGAACAATGAACATTTGTAAATTTAATTGAAAAACACGTCCGTTCATTGATTTTTCGCATAATTAACCAAAAAAGACAAAAATTTCAACATATATATTTCAACTGAAAATTCAAACAATATGCATGACAGAAAAAGATGATATGATATGCAGATGACACGAAGTGAAAACACAATCGGGTTTTGACAATCGGGTGGTCAAAATTTGGGGTATGACACATATCATATTACGAGAGTAATTACATTTAATCATAAGTACATTCATAACACAATATCATACTCGATAGAAGTATTAATATTTACTTGTACTTTCATATTATGACCTGACAAATATGGACTATTGAAGATAGAATAACACAATATTATTGCATGCTAAAGATTTATTGTGTCTTTTCAATATCGACCTAAACATCAAATTATGATGTTTCCTGAGTCTAAGAGAATCATACATATCGCAGTATAATAGAATAAGACTTCTTAGAATTATTTTATATTTTGAAGTCTTTTTTAGAATATGTCATATTTACAGTGCGCGCAAGAATATATGACACTATGAGAATAATAATCTAAAATTTTTAAATTACATGATTATGCACATGCACTCCCACTGATCCAATAGGATAAGGATTTATCAGAGCTCACTAATATTAAATACTTTGATTGAACAATGGGATAGTATTTAATGCAAAACTATACAGAGAAGTGGTTGTATAATATAACATCATTTCAACCACATATTTTGCACACTAATAGAATATATCATCATTTTGATAATTTCACATAAAAGAATATGATGGTCATATAAAAGATTTACCATCTTTTGAGTGATATAAAATCCATATAATTTTAAATAGAATATAGGATTTTATACAATATATTAATAACCCACTCAAAACTCAAATGCTACAAATATAATTACACACATTTGAGAAACATATTATGTTTTTTTTTTAAATCTTGGTATCCAGCCTTGCGACCGACTAATCCAAGAGGGACCAATCCCACCATCCACTAGCGGGGGCCCCGTTTAAAGCCGGGGAAAAGCTCCGTATATGGACTGGCCCACACAAAGGTTGATTGCACCTAGTAGGATTCGAACCTGAGACCTTGAGAGAAGCACACTCTCAAGACCCAAGCCTCCACCACTAGGCCAACCCTTGGGGGTTAGAAACATATTTTGTTATACGCAGCAGAAAAATATGAGACTTTAATTAAATTTAATATTGAGGATATAACACAAGTAGTCATAAATTTTCATCAATAGCATAAGACTAAAATATCCTCAATATAAGTCTATATATAATAATACTATATTAAACAAATAATATTTGTTTCTCATTTCTATATAATTGACATGTTAAATTCTCCCATTTGATAGAGAATAATAGTTAAATTATTACTATAAGAGTTTTAAAATATTTAAACAAGTACTCAATTTATTTCTCTATCACACACTGATCATGTCAAATAATGTCACACCGATATGGCATGTCCATCACTTACATAATACAAAGAGAATTGAAATTCATTTTAATAAAAATATTTAAAAAATAATTTATTGAATTTCATAAAGTATTATATGTCTTTAAAATAATTTCTTAATTATTAAATAATAGTTTCAACAATATTAAATAAAAAATATAACAATGTGCAAATATTATGTCTCAAAAAAATTCTAATACCGATAAGGTACTCGAACCATAATTTTCATAATCTTGAATCACAAGTAAATTGAACAATAATAAATTATATTAATAATATGATTCCGATAGGATATAACTATTATCAATATAAAATTTATTATAATTAAAATAAATTTAATTATTTTACTAAGAAAAATTTACATAATTAATGACAATTATATTAACAAAAATATACTAATAGAGTACGACTATTAACAATATAATATTAAATATAATTAAAATAAATTTAATTATTTTTCCAAACAAAATTCGTTTAATTGTACCCAAAATAAGTAGGAATACAATCCTACAAATTAAATTTGAATAAATAATTATATATAATAGAACTCTCAAAATAATTTTATTTGAAATACTCCAAAAAATTTCTTTTTTTTTTAAATGGAGTTTATTAACAAGAAATCTATAAAAGATTAAAGAGTTCTAAATTTCAAAAATTATTTTAGAAAATAGTTTCATTTTATATATATAATTGTATTAGTGCGTGAGGCACTTTTAATGAGGAGAAAAAGAGAGAGAATAAGAAAATAAGGATTTATTGAATGAATTGTTACAAATAATGATACATAGTATGACTATTTATATACAACCCTAATTGAGCTTTGACTAATACAACTTGAATTATATTTAAATATTAAATCAAATCAAATCAAATCTAATCTAATATTTCAACATACCCCTCATAATCCAAGTTGTTGAACCTATGCTAATCATAGTCGTGTGAACTATTCCTAATTTCTTTCTCAAATTCAGGAATTTGTCGATCTTCAATCCTTTGGTGAAAATGTCGGCCAACTGTGTTTCATTTGAGCAGTTCCTAACTTCAAATTCACCTCAATTTACCTTTTTCCTTAAGAAGTGAAATCTAGCTTCGATATGCTTACTTCTTCCATGCAGAACTGGATTCTTCGCCAGATTTATGGCAGACTTGTTGTCGATTTGCAACACAAGAGGTATCTTCACTTCGACCTTCACTTCTTCAAGTACCGATCTGATCCAAATTGCTTGACATACATCATAGGACTCTGCTATATATTCCGCTTTACATGATGATAGTGCCACCATAGGTTGCTTTCTCGAGCACCATGAAATTGGGGCACCAAATACTTGAAAGAAATATCCAGTAGTGCTTCTTCGTCTTCCTTATCTCCGCACCACTCAGCATCTGAATAACAAGTAACCTAGCTTCTTTGCTTTCAGAGTCTCGTAGAAATAAAATTCCATAGTTTGTCGATCTTTTTAAGTATCTCAGGATTCTTCTTGCAGCCCTCATGTGTGACACCCTTGGTTCATTCATGTATCTGCTCACTAATCCGACTGAGAAACATATATCAGGTCGACTGTTGCACACATATCTTAGAGATCCGACAATCTGTTTGAACAAAGTTGCATCGACTTTGTCTTCCTCTCCATGCTTCTCCAACTTTAAATTTGGTTCAATAGGCGAAGATGCAAGAGTTGAATCATCCATTATGAATCTCTTGAGTATCTCTTTGACATACTTTCTTTGATGTAGCACCATGCCTTGCTTCGACATTTGAAATTCCATGCCTAGGAAGTATGACAACTTTCCCAGATCCTACATTTCAAATTCCTTCTTCATCAGCTCTTTGAACTTCGACAAGTTCTTTAGGCTATTTCCAGTTACTAGCAAGTCATCGACATATAAGCAGATTATTGTTATATCTTGTGCCACAACTTGAACATAGACACCATACTCAGATTTGCATTTTAAGAATCCCAATTCAACCAAGTATGAGTCGATCTTCTTGTTCTATGTCCTATGTGCCTGCTTGAGATCATAGAGTGCTTTATGCATCTTGTATACTTTACTTGCTTCCTCCTGAATCACAAACCTTCTAAAGGTCCATTTAAAAATGCTGATTTTACATCTAAGTGAAATGTTGACCAACCTTGCTTGCATGCCAAGGCCATCACTAGTATAACAGTTTCCAATCTTACGACAGGTGCAAATACTTCAGAGTAGTCGAGTCCTGCTCTCTGGAGAAATCCTCGAGCTACCAATCTCGCCTTATGCCTTGCTATCGACCCATCAGCATTGTGCTTCAACTTGAACACCTACTTTACTTCGATAGCTTCTGTATAAGCTAGCAATTCGACTAACTCCCATGTGTTGTTTCTTTCAATTGCTTGTAACTCTTTGACCATAGCAGACTTCCATTGTTTATCTTTGAAGGCTTTGCTATAGTTGATTGGTTCAACACCTGCAAGTAAAGCAAAATGGACTAGTCCCTATCTATTGTGACTTCATCATCACCAACCACTTCATAGTCTTGAAGTTTTGCTGGACGAGCTCTACTTCTTTGAGGTCTCTGACTTATGCCAACTATATCATCTTTGACTTCGACTGTGTCGAGAATGTCAGCAACTGCTTCGACTTCTTCTTCGACCGGAGTATCAACAATATCTTCAACTTCGACATCATTACTTGCTTCGTCGAAGTCATAGCTCACCAGTGGCTTGCCAATTGCATTACTAGAATTTCAATCCCAGACATAATTTTCATCAATCACAATGTCTCAGCTCATCACAATCTTCTGATTAATTGGATTGAACAACCTGTATGCTCAAGTCTTATGATATCCTACCAGAATCATAGGTTCACTTTTATCATCAAACTTCCTTCTCCTAGCGTCAGGAATATGCTTGTAGCAAATAGAGCCAAAACCCTCCAGATGACTCACTGATGGTCGTTTGCCACTCCACACTTCTTCAGGAACCTTGTTCTTTAGCTTCTTGTATGACACCTATTCAGAATATAAACAGCACTCGAAACAGCTTCTCCCCATAAGGATTTTGGCATATTCTTTTGCTTCATGATGCATCTCGCCATGTCCAATATGGTCCTATTTCTTCTTTCTGCTATTTCATTATGTTGAGGAGTATAAGGAGCAGTTATCTCAAGATCAATATCGTGTTCTGCACATAATGCTTCAAATATCTTGGATGTGTATTCGCCACCTCCATCTATTCCCAGAACTTTAATTTTCTTTTCACCCTGGTTTTCGACAAGTATCTTGAATCTCTTAAAGATTTCAAATACTTCGTCCTTTCGTTTGATCACATAGATCCAGAGCTTTCGACTCTACTCATAGACAAATGAGACGAAATACATGTTTCCACCAATGATATGCTCTTCAAAAGGACCACATATATCTGAATGTACAATTTTGAGTATGCAGGATGATCTCATTGGCATAGTCAAAATGAAAGACTTCCTGGACTGCTTTCCGACTAGACAACCTTCACAAATTTTGTCAGGCATCTCAAGACTAGGTATACCAGTTACAATATCTTGAGTGATCAATTGATTTAGCGACCTAAAGTTCAGATGGCCAAACCTCAGATGCCATAACCAACTATTCTTGAGGTCAACAACTATTTTCAGACATTGTACCTCAGTCGAACTGATCATGGTCTTAAATGTTCTATTCTTCGACAGAGGAGATTTCAAGACTAAGTTATTATGGATGTCGAAAAGTTATAAGGCTCCATCTTTCATAACCACTGAGAACCCCTTTTCGACCAGTTGTCCAACACTTGACAGATTGCACTTCAATCCAGGGACATAGAGTACATCTTTGATCAAGGCTTTTGCTCCATTACTCATTTGAATAACTATGTTGCCAGTACCTTCTTCGACTCGCCAAAATCTACTAACCATACTTTTTTTACCAGACATGTGATTCGAACAGCCTGAGTCGAGGAACCAGATCTTGGATTCGACATGGTCATCTGCAACTGTAGCCATAACCACCATATAATCATAATCATCTGAATCTTAACATGCAAGATTCGCTCCTTCGTCCTTGCCTTTTGTCAAACTCTTGTCTTTCCTGTACCAACAATGCTTGGCCAAGTGACCATATTTTTCATAGTTATAGCACTGCACACCTCTTTTCTCTACTTTGTCTTTCTGATAGGAATTTCCTTCTCCTCTTTTCGAGGATTTGGAAGTTCTATCATCAATCTTATTCTTGTGATGATTCGACCAAAACTTCTTTCCCTGAGTCTTGTCGATTTTGCCTTTGAACTTGTTGGAACCACCATTCTTTTTCCACGATTGCGCCTGTAATGCTTGTATCGAGTCTTGAACTCCTTTCCTTTCGAAAATCCTAATCTCATGCGCTTCCAACGAACCAACCAAATATTCCAGTTTTAGGGTTTCAAGATTGTTGGATTCTTGAATAGCTACGATAACGTGATCAAAGTGAGAGGTCAACGTATGCATTACCTTCTCAACTATCATCCTATTAGTTAGGGTTTCACCACAACCCTTCATGAGATGGACGAGTTTCTGCACCTTCGACACATAACCTGTAATCTTTTCATCTTCTCCTATTGATAACAATTCAAATTGTCGTCGCATCGTTTGCAACTTGAAATTCTGGCCTATGCAGACAGCAGATGTCCTAACAAATGTCAAGACATTGTGCTACATAATCTTTTAAACTTGGAGGCGCACCTGCAGACTGATACCTTGAATATCAGAATTGCATCCTCGCAGATGTCACAACATCTGACCCAACATGTCAGTCAAGAACACATACAACAAAAACTGTAAAGTGCAAAATGTAAAATTAACACAAGATATGTTGACCCAGGTCGGTGAAATTCACCTACTCTGGGGGATACCAATCCAGGATGAAGACTTCACTATCTTGTAGACTGTTACAAAGCTAAACTCCCCCGTTTACAACTTTATACCTAACAACTACCCAATGAGCATCTTTATCAAGGCTAAACTCTACGATTTACAACCCTGATATGAGATACACCACTCACATCCTAATCACAACATGTGTTATCTCTGTCATATGCCATCATTAACCAGTCGCGGTTTCTTGACCTCCACGTTATCTTGGACTTGCTTCAAAGCTTCGTCCAAGAATAATACAACAACCATTACCTACAGGTTTCTGGTTGTGTTCCTGTACCTAAGCCTTCCACCCTGCATCCCATAATACAAAGTGGAGACTTACAACTCCTAAGAGAGCCAACGACTCTCAAACCCTAAACCCTTATTCAACACAAAGGAACTAGGTTACAAAGTTACAAGCGATACAAAAGGTACAGTCCTCTTTCAACCCTAGGTCTAAGTCTCTTTATATAGTCTTCTGTCTTGGGTTTTCTATTTTTGATCCTTGATCCAGTATTAAAAAGCGTAGCAAATCTTGGACAGATTTGTTACACATTTAAATCCTGCTATATCAGTCCAAGATGTCGCATCTTGCTGTTAGGACATCTTTTTCAACATCTTTGGTCTTGACAGTTTCTTCATCTTTATTGTTGATATGTTTTACCAAAATTTAGTCAAACTCTAAGAGTTTTCACAACTTAACGACCTTAACTTTCTCGCCTCCTTCATAGTACTTGACAAGAATATCCCACGCCTCCTTCGCTGATTCAGCATAAGTGATTATGTCAAAGTTAGTCGCATTAACCGCCGATTGAATGTAGAACGCCATCTTGGAATCCTTCTTCTTGGCATCCTTATGAGCGGTTCTCTATGCTTCAGTTGCATCTTCACCAAGCGCATGAACGCCGTTAGTAACCACTTCTAGGGTTTCATGAAAGCCAAATAGAGATTGCATCTGTTTTCTCCATCGAAGCCAATTCTTGCCGTCAAGAGTTGGAAGGGAGTTTGGTAAATTTCTGTTATCATTCATCTTTGCAGCGATTGATCAACAATAACCCACGATCCCGGAGTCACGATCTCTGACGTGTGATTCTTGAAAACACGATCAAGAATCTAACTGAAGCTCTAGATACAAATTTGTTAGTGCGTGAGACACTTTTAGTGAGGAGAGAAAGATAGAGAATAAGAAAATAAGGATTTATTGAATGAATTGTTACAAATAATGATACATACTATGACTATTTATATACAACTCTAATTGGGCTTGCGCTAATACAACTTGAATTATATTTAAATATTAAATCTAATCTAATCAAATCTAATATAATATTTCATTAAATTGCACATTTTACATTTTCATAAAAGGTGTATGTAATATTTAAACAAATATATGGTTATATGCAATTATATAATATAAGTCACAAGGTTTAAAAAAAGTAATTAAATTATACTAACCTCGCTCGTACGATGTGACATACATCCTTACTCTTACGCTACTAAACTTTGATGACTTTAGAGTATCACAATATCATTTCAACTGGTTTATAAGTCAATAGCAAACAATTATAACAAATAAAATATTCAAATATATATAAATAACAAACGGTTAGGATGATATATTTTCAATTGCTTTAAGAATTACTCAAAATGACAAGGTATTGTAAAATTTAATAATAATTTTAAATTAAAAAATATAAAGTATTTGATGTCTGAATCAATAAAATTAAGTCTAAAATAAATTCAAAATGTAATACTTTATTAAAACAAATCAGAATAGTATTGCTATCAAAAGAAATTTTACACCAAATATTTTAGACTAAAATAATGAGAATATATTATATAAAATAGTGCATAATTCTTTAGGTTCTACGAGCACATAAGATGAGAGGCAAAATTAATGAGTTTGTTGAAGAAAAAAAAGAATAACACCATTGTTCAAACTATAAACCACACAAGGGAAGATGTATAGTACACAACACATAATTTATTTTTACAAAAGGAAATTACAGCTACGCCCTTGTAGATTTTGTAGAATATTAGTGTGTTATCTCAAAATTTCATAGATCAACGGCAAAATATAAAAATTTATTAATAAATCCAAGAATAAAACAATTTAGATTGCCTTAAAATACCTCAAAATAATTATAATATTTTACCATATATAATATAGTGCCAAAAAATCTACATAATTGAACTTAAATAAAGTTGCAATTATAACACTTTTAAGAAAAAAATAATTTATATCATTATCTTTTTATATATAAAAAAATTGAATTTTGCATAAATAATTAGGCTTAAATATTTAAAACATACTATTTAAAATAATATTGGATTCTCATATTATATCAATATTAATAGTATAAGACAAATCTTGAACTAAATTCAAAATCTTTGAAAAGAATAAATTAATTAGATATTAATGTATCATAGAATAGAAGATAAGAAAAATAAAAAACGGAATATTATTTCATTAATAACTATCGATTTGATGAGGTATATTAAGATAGACTTAAATAATTTTTTGGTCACCGTAAGTTAGCAGTTTTTTATTTTGATTCTTTTAAGTCTTTTTTTGTTTGAGTCCCTATATCTTACCAGGGCCGGCCCAAAGTATATCGAGGCCTGAGGCGAATGTTGGATTACGGTCTATAAAATTTATATATTTATATATTTTGAAAATTAAATTATATATTAATTTATCATAATTAATTATATTTAAAAAATTTTAGTTGATAATAAAATCCTTATATCCAATTTTAATTGGAAAAAATTGATCTTAATTAAATTTTTACTTATTTCTAATTTAACTAGTATTTATTCTTTTGATTTAGATAATTGTTGTCAATCTATTCTTATCTCAACAATATAAAATTAAATTTTTGCTAATCTAAGATCAGATAAAACTACTTTATATATATTGAAAAAACTAGGTCTTAAATAATTTTTTATTTATTTTTAATTTTTTTTTTTTACTGGTTAACTATTCTCACCTTAACAATATACGAAAAAATTATATATATGACAGTAGTTATTATTATTTAATTTTAATCTTTTTGTAACAATTTCTCAAAAGTTTAAATCACCATAACGGTTTACATGTTACAATATAATTAAAGCAATTTTCAATTTATTGAAAACACAAATAGTAAATTTGAAATAATACAAGCATTGAATATGATAACAAGATTTGGAGGCCCAAGGCGGTGGCCTCGGTCGCCTACTCCTTGGGCCGGGCCTGTATCTTACTGTTTGCATATGTTTTAGTCATAAAGCCAAAATTCTTTTCCTAAAAGAAAATCTGCAGGAAACTTGCGGATTTTGGTTTTAGTGACTAAAACACATGCAAAAAATGAGATATAGAGACTCAAATAAAAAAAAACTTACAGGGATCAAAATCAAAACTCGTTAACATACAGGAACCAAAAGACTATTTAAGCCTTTAAAATATCACAAAAGGTAAGAAATATAATTTTGAGAGTATAATTGATTTTTAGTTAAATGATCATAAAATATTTTGTACAATTCATATAACATAAAATTGTTTTTTGTTTTTAATTTTTAAAATATGAATAGAAGTAAAACTAGTTATTGTGAAACAATTTTGATCTCACATTCATATTTTTTTTTAATAAGCAATAGAATTAAGATAGCACAAGGGGTGATATAACCCAGAAACAACAAAACCGACAGTTATACGCGGTTTAAACAATCTACAGGTGCAGTACACCAATCATAAAAATTAATGCTACTCTTATTAGAGGTTTTACAAAGTCATTTCTAAGATAAATACTTAACTGAGTTCAGAGTTTCTGCAACCGGCACCAACACCTTCTGAAAAATGTAGCTATTCCTACTCAACCAAATACACCAAGCTGCCGCAATCCAAATGACCGCACCAATGGGCTTACGGCTAGTCGTCGTTACTTCCTCAATGAAGACCAAAAAAGACGCTGCACAGGAGGATTGAGCCGTCACCTCGAGACCAACCCATCTACGAATGCCCCTCCAAACTTCCTTCGCATAAACGCAGAAAAAGAAAAGATGAAAGCTTGTTTCTTCCGAAACCTGACAGAGGGAACAAAAACTCCCTCCTTGATCCAGCTTAACATTCCTACGAGCCAACTGAACCTTCGACGCTAATCTGTCCCTGAATAAACGCCACAAGAAAATCTGAATCTTCGAAGGAACGTTAAATTTCCAAATCCAGTTAAGGGATTTCAGCTTATAAGCCTCCTCTTCATCCCAGAGCTCCATATCCGTCTCGTGAAAAGCTGTTATAAACCTATAACAGTCAGCAACAGTGAAATAATTAGAAGCATCACCGGACAGCCACACAAACCCGTCTTTCTCGTCCTGCAGCGGAGAATGCGACGCCAGCAAACAGATCAAAACTTCCATTTCATTCTCCACATGAACATTTCCTGTTGTTGGGTGCAGATCAATCCTCAAATGTCAATTAGAATCATTCCAAAAACCTGCAGAAGAAATAGAGGAAGAAGGGGATTTTGCAAAAGCAAACACATTATGGAATTTAGCCTTTAGAGGAGTATCATTCAACCATCTACAATGCCAGAAGGATATATCTTCACCCAATCCAAGTTTGCAAGACAAATTATTAGTGAACAAATCTTCACCTAAACCTTCGTCAAAACCGACCGAACATAAGTCCCTCCACCAGATGGAGGCCCCCTTGTTGCCCCTGCCCCCGACACAACTCAAAACCATGGAAGAAAGGCTACCTTTTGCATATCTGAAGTTCAGAAGCTTGAACCATAAAGCCTGCTTCTCGTGCAGAATCCGCCACCTCCACTTCAGCAAAAGAGATTTATTGAAAACAACCAAATCCTTTACTCCTAAGCCTCCTCTTTCTTTGGAAGCACACACCGTTTTCCACTCCACCCAATGGATATAATTCTCTTTTCCGACCATCCGCCTCATAAGAACCGACTCTGAATGCTTTGAATAGCCTTGACGACCACCTACAGCACTTTATAGAACGACAGGGAATATAATGGCAGAGAATTTAGCACTGAATTGATTAAAGTTACTCGGCCGCCAATTGATAAATTCCTACCTTTTCAAGACGAAAGACGAGACCTTATGCTTTCAATCACCTCCTTCCACATAACTGCCTTTCTAGGGCTCTCACCAACATAAATTCCCAAGAACTTAAAAGGGAGTTTACTCATTCCGCAGTTTAAGAAAGCTGCTGCAGCTTCCAAAAAACCAGGAGAATAGTTTAGACAACCCACACTACTCTTGCTAAAATTAATTTTAAGCCCCGATAACAACTCAAAAGCTCTTAGTGCAGCCTTAATACTCCACAAATTGTCCCAATTCGCTTCTCCTATGAGGATCGTATCGTCGGCAAACTGGACCAACTTGAAAGAAACACCATCAGCCAACTTGAAACCTTTATACAAACCTACCTCCTCCAACTTATAAAACAATAGAGATAGGATCTCCGTTACGAGAATGAACAGGAACGGGGAAAGAGGGTCCCCCTGACGAAGCCCTTTAGAAATAATAAAACCCTGTGTAGCGCTGCCATTAACAAGAACCGACGAAGTTCCACTAAAAACCAGAGATTCCATCCAAGACATCCATAGGTTTCCAAAATTCATACGAACCATGACCGTTCTTAAAAAATCCCAAAAAACGCAATCATAAGCTCGCTCGAAGTCAATCTTGATGAACATACACGTCTTTTCTATCACTCGGACTAAGAGAGAAATTAATATAATTAAAATATTCAATAATAACCAATTAAACATTAAACGCCATAGACACATGCATGTAACAAAACAATCTCATCTCCTACGCATTTCATTCACACGCCGTTCGAGAGAGAAAAACGTTGTTTAAATTTTTATGTCAATCAATCACATAATTCTATTAATAATGCCATTTTAAAAAAATGAAGAATATCCACAAAACTTTAATAGTTTATGATTTCATCGCCCAGAGTATTAGAAAAATGATCGATAATTACAAACAGCGTGAAATAGACAAGTGTAATCTTATTCATGCTAGAAATTTGTAGAACTTATATATAATAACTATAATATATATCTATTTGTCTTTGATACTAATCGATGAATTTAAAATAATTGAATATTATTATATTAAAGAATAATCAACAATGATAAAAACGGTATATCTGATAGGATTTGAGAGACGATCATCGAAAGAGTGAATATGAGAAAATTAATACCTTCATTGCCGTTTAGAATTTTTAGAGTAGGTTAAGAGGAGATACTTAAATAGCTAAACGGCTAAGGACAAAAACATCTCATTAATCTTAATTGAATGATCTAGCTCATTGGGATAGACCAATCAAACAATTCATCTATTTTTTTTTTATAAGCAAAATCAATAAAAAAAGATTAAGGAAATCTTAGACCACAGTACAACATCCCTTTAAGGATGCTAAACAATTACAGAAAATCAAAAGGGAACTTAAACCAATCATACAAACTACACTTCTTACTATCCTCCTTACCTAGAATCATTCAATTCCACGAGTAGATTTTGATATCATTAACAATATCGTCAACATCTAGTAAGGAATCATTAAACAAAATATTGTTCCTAGCTCTCCAGATAAACCAACACGCTATGAACCAAAAAGAACTAGCTTTATCCACTTTACAACGACCTCTAAGGCTCGAAATCCAAACCTTAGCATGACTGCAACGGTTAGACTCCGTAATATGACTAATATTCACCCAGTCACATAACTTATTCCAAACCACCACAGACTTAGGGCACAAGAAGAATAAATGAAAGGCATCCTCTAAATGATGAAAACAAAACACGCACCCAGAATCATGTTCGTTAACAATAATTCTCCTAGTGAGCAAATTAGACCTCGTAGGCAAACGATCGAAAACCAACCTCTAATTGAAAATAAGAACTTTCAGAGGGGCGGACGACTTCCACAAAACCTTCGGATGCTCGGCTGTATCCACTCCAAAAACCAATGTTTAATAACAATAGACCATAATATAATTAATTAATAATTAATTATGTTATCCAGAGTGATGACTATATTTTTTGGTTGATTTTGGTGCAGCTGAATGGAACCGCTGAAGAGGTGAAGAAGATTGTGGGTAGTTTGAATGAAGCTGGAGCTAAAGTGCCCGGAGGTGAAGAAGATCATGGCAAAGCAATAAATTCTGAGCCATTATTATAAATTTGTTTGTTGTTATTGAGAATTGTTGAAGTCTGATATGCATATTAATTTAATTAACTATGCTGGTCATGGTTTGAGTTACGAGTTTGCTTTTGAATAATGCAAACTTTGAAATGTTGTTTGCTTTAGAATAATGCAAACTTTGAAATGTTGTTTGCTTTTTATTGTCTCTATTGAGATGCAGTGTTATGTTATATTGGTTTCGTTTTGAAGGATTAACATTTGGAATTCCATTGGTTTCCAATATGTGATTGTATGAGTGTTGGTAATGAGTAATTTGATTAGGATTTAGAAACTTTATATTTGCAGCAAATATTGTTCCAAAACCATGTCATGTACATGCATAAATTAACAGTATAGGTAATGTCTCGGCTTTATGCAGTGTAGTTAACGAATGGTATAAGTTTTTGCGGTTTGTTTGCACAATTTTATTTCATGAAATTTTTTCAGGATTTGTCCTAATATCAGCGATCCTTGTTCTATTTATCAAATTTTAACAATTGAGTATCAAGCCCGGTACTTATATGTTGTCTTGTATTATAACATAGTTTTTTATTAGTCTTTCAATGGACAGTATTTGTTACTTTGCCATGATTTTCGTTGGTTGAAATATAATATTTTGTTATAAGAAAATATAGTTTTTGCTAGGTTTTTCTAACTAAGCAAGCAGCCAAGCAGTAATGCTTTGAATTGTGACTCAGCTGCCACTGTGATTTCCTTTATTGTGTCATCGAGATATAATTTTCTATCTCATATGATAAATTATGTATGTGATTGTAGGTTAAGTCCAAGCAATATTGATGCCGCAATAATTCAAAAAATTATAGAAAAGCTTTATCGGGGAACTTTCAAGAACTATAGTGAGCTTTATCGTGCAGCGACAACACATGTAAGTCCTTATGTTTCTTTTTCTTTCTGATTTTGTGTTGTAGTTGTTCCCTTAATTGAATGTGCTTGTTGATATTGATTTACCTCTAATGTTTCAATGATTGATCTGTTTGTCGTTGTTTTGACCTGAACGTGGTTTGTTAATTAGGTGCTGAACATTTCATACTAGAAGATTAACATGCATCTTTGTTGTATAACACATTCTAAACACTAATTTCAATTCTAGTTCTAGTATGAGTCATGAGCTAGTTACTAGGTTATTTGTTCATGGTTCGATTCGGCAGGAAAACCAACATTATGGTAAAGCTGAACTGAATCACTACTACAATAATAGTTCGTCCCATACCGTAACAGAACTACTCTTTGTAGAAAACCGAACTGTGTCAAACTGCTATTATTAACTTAAAGGACTGTTGGAAAAAAATCTAACCAAATTGAGTATCTTGATTGTCTTAAAAAAGCTAAAACATTCCAAACATACCAAAAAGAACTGAACTATTATAGATAGTCTACAAACTGTTTCAGCTTAATTCATGAACTGTGTCTGTCACAGTTCGGTTTTTTTTCATTGCGATTCAAACTGATTTAATAGTTGGGATCGGTTTATGGTTTTTTTTTATAGTCCTGTTTGTAAATGTCATTCAAGCTTGCTTTACAGTATTAAGAGACATGAAAGCTTTATGTGTGGTGTGTGTAACTTTGCAATATTTATTAGAAAGCTTTTGGTGGAATCATGACATCCTAACCATGATGTGTCCTTACCTTAAAAGTACACAGAAAGAAAGATCTATGTCCTATAGCTGACATAGAAGAAGTAAAGACGTATCACTGTATTGTATTGTGTATATGTGTACGTACACACTCATCAATGATCACGGTCTCTACGTTTTTCTACTTGGGTGTTGTTGATTTCGTTTAGCTTTTTAAATAGTGATATTTGAAGGTTTTGTAGTTAATGCAGTGATTAGGTGAATCATTTTTTGCCATTTTTTATGGTAAGACAACATTTAAGGACACTACAATGTCACTGTTTTTCTAAACGATATTTTATGCATATACGACACATGAATTGACCTGAATGTTGAATGTCGAATGTTCAGCACCTGAATGAGGTCATTTATTGTCATTAGTAATATTGACACATTTATCTTGTGTTGTACAGGAAAAATACTTCAATAATCTAACACAAGCCACAGAAACTGATGTTTATGTGGATGGATCAACAAGACTACAATTTTGAAAAGAAGCTGCCGGGGTAAAACGCGGGGGCGGTGTTATGGAGCTGCACAATTGGCGTGCAACGTAAGATATGGAGTATCTTATTTGACACATGTGTCAATTACAGTTTCAACATGCGGGTCCTTCTACTACTCCTGCTAGTGCTCATCCTGATTACGATTTGTCTGATGAGCAGTCGGCGGATGAAGATGAATCCTAACATATTATGCCGGTTAACCTGTTGTAGAATTTCCTAGACTCATGCAGTATACATGACATTTGTTTCACAAAATAGTGCTTCAAAATCAAGGTGAAGTCATCACATCATTGGTAGTTGTTCATGGTGAGATAGAGAAAAACACATGAGTATGGTTCCAGACTTTGTCCAAAATAATAGATGTATGATTCTAGGCACGTGAGATTAATAGTAGTATGATTCTAGTATGTTCTCAGATTAATATACATGTGAAATTAGTATATTAAATTTTTCTTTGTGCCTATATGTTAAAAATAATTTGCATAAAGCTGATGAAGATACTAATTCATGTTATTGAAATTAAGTTGACAATTTAGTGAATTAGTCTGTCATTAGAGCTGTTTTCAGTCAAGCAGTAAGTTAAATGGTTTATTTTTTGTCTGAATTGAATTCGTTTGAAGATTGATGGTTTATGTTACTTGAATGCAGATCGAACTGTAGCTGTTGAAGAATGACAACAACAATGGCTAGGAACTTGGCATGGTATAAGGCAAAGGTGAAGGCTATTCGTTTGAGGGACTGTGTTGTTGTTTCTATGGCAGCCAATGCCAAGTCCGGTGTTCTTCCTGAAAATCCATAACTTTGTTGTCTGGTTTACCGTGTTGCCCAATTTAATTTGATGTTTTTAAACATCAATGTTTTTTTTAGCATTTTACACTAGAAAATGAAACAATTGTATCTTTGGATGCCTTTGTATGTCTCTGTGCTTGGGTGAATTTATTATTTGTCATGATAAAAAGTGTAACATTGGTTGGATATTCACATGGAACATCACTGCATAAAGATTATTCATTAAATAGGAAACTAAAAGTATGTTTCATTTTAAACATGGTGCGTCCTAGAAGAAAAAATTAGACGTAGGTTTAACTTTAAATAGCTTTTGGTGAGTCACTAAAATAGAAATTATAATGCCGCTGCTATCTTAACCCATAAGCTGGTTAACGTATGTGAAACATAATTGTTGTGAGCTAGCCAACCATATATTAGCATGTGGCACACGCTAGCATATCCAGGGACTAACACTACATGATGCATATCATATGCTAGCGTTGTCTAGGACCGATGCTATATAATGATGTATAAAAGTTTTTTTATTGTGGACTAGGCAATCAGATATTAGCACGTGGCATTAATTAGCATTGTTAGAGATCGACATTAGTTCCTGCAATAGTTTTACCAACCAACCATATATTAGTGTCTCACTAGCATTTCATAGAGTTGGCGTTAGATTTAGCGTAGCTAAATGCTATTGTTAGTTTCCAACTTTAGGGCGTTCGCTCCGGAAGTGAGGGAAGTGGAAACCTACATAGTGGGAAAAGAAATGCATGGAGTGCAATAAGAAATTCCATTTTGCTATACCACCTTTCTAATTTGGGCTTTGTTTTTCCTTTTTTCACTTTATACCTTTTTTCTACACTCATGTTTTTTTTTTATATAGATTTTATCCTGTCACCCTCCACTTGTATCTGACATTAGGCTTTGTTTTTCTTTTTTTTCACTTTATACCTTTTTTCTACACTCATGTTTTTTTTATAGATTTTATCCTGTCACCCTCCACTTGTATCTGACACCTCCATAATTTTTTATAATCTTCAAAATATTCTTGTTGATTTTTCCTATAAAGAGCGCACAAAAAATCCGATAGTGTATGTTAAAAATTTTGTATGAATTGAAACATCTGGTAGTCTATTCTAAAAATGTGATATCAATTTGTATCAATTAAAAAAAACGATGCATGGAAAATATATCGATTTTTTTAAAAAAACACAATGAATTATCGAATCTTTTACAAAACATTGAAAAATCTGATAGTGTAAAATCTTTAGTATTTAAAAAAAAAACCCATACATTTAACGGACTTTTAGATGGGCTACAAAAAATCAATAATTTAATTTTCAATATTTAAGATTTTACCGACAATTTTTACGGTTGTGATTGCACCGACAATTATGTGTGGCCTATAGTGAATCTAAACTTGTTTAAATAGGGATCATTTGTTGTTAAAAAGTATCATAGAAAGTCTCACTATTCTTATATGGTGGTTGTGTACTTCAACGACAAGAAACCTCCTACTGGTTTTCGGCTTCCCAAGGACACCACATGTCTCGCTCTTCTGAGATCAAAATTAGATAATATATTGTCTGACACCGCGAACAGAAAGTTGAGTAAGATCGAGTTTCATGCACCATGGATTGATACTGATGGAAAGGTGAAATACAACAATATTAAGCTAAAGAGTGATGAAGATTTAAATGTTATGTGAAGAACATATCACCTTAGGCAAACAAAGGGACCAGTCGAGTTTTATGCGACAATTACTAGAACTGTCGACAACATAATCAAGATGTTGAAACATCCAGAATCATCTGGTAGTGTCTAGGTTTTGTTATTTATTATTGTTTTGTTAAGTTATGTAATTGTTTGTGTTAAGTTATGTTTATTATCATGTGTTAAGTTATGTTAATCCAACAATTATGAATGATGTTATGTTGTGGAGCTAGAAATATAGAGGATTGCAGAAACTACGACAGAGCGAGGATTCCTGAGCACTACTATGATGAGACATCATAGATCAAAGGTTGTGATCATGGTGCTTCTTAAACCAGAGACGTTGATCTTGAATCGACGTCGTTAATCTCCGATACGACAAATTAAAAGGGAGTACATGCATGGTTAGAATTCTAATTAGCACTCCAACGCTCAAGTTAGGTTAGGCTTTAAGATAGTGGTAGTTAAAGTGGAGATTAGAGATTTTGTACATGAATACTCTTTGTGAACATATTTATACCTTGGGCTCGATGGAGCAGGATGAATATGTGGGCCTCATGTAATTAGGCCTTTGACCAGCACGAAACAGTTAAGCAACACCCTAACGCTAAAACTTATATAACAGGCATTATATGCTAATTAAAGTGTTACCAACTTCAAAACGTCCCAACTTTATTCAATTAGCAGTGGAAAATAAAATTAAAAAATTCGACAAAATCATGTTTGTTTTTAACTTCAAAATAACGTCATAAAAAATCCTCAAAACATTAATTCGTATTCAACAAGTAAAATAAGCTTCCAAGCCTCGATGTTACATGATCAAAGCATAGCCACTAAATAAACAATGAAACTTAAATGGAAATAACTTCAAAAGCTATCTTCCAATCACAACAACAACTTCTAATCCTAATTATCTACAAGATGTCCATGGTGGACAACATCAAAGCAACGAGGGTGAAAATTCATATCAATAAATTAATGGCATAAACTGCAAGGTATAATTTAAATATCTACACATTCAATAATAGTCACACAACATCATTCTCACACCCAATCCATCTACATACGCCAACCAATCACATACTCATCATTTTAAATTATGCAATGAGACTCACAACCTCAACTAGACTCATATGCATGTGGTACCATATCATCATCAATTCGTTCACTTAGGAGCCAAGTTCACACTGCTCGAACCCCAAATCCACCCTGCTCAGATTCGAGACAAGCCACCAATACACCCTGCTCGGATTGCAACTTGCATCTTTCATCAACAACAATGACATAATGAATTCATTTCACAACCTATAAATGCAACAACAACATAATGTTTATAGTCCCCTCTCAATAATAAAAAACATGCATTGGCCCAACGATAATAGTCCATCTCCCAAACTATCATCCCACAACAACATAATCACAATGTAGTAACGTAGTTCATGCTCATACAGCATCATGCCATCATCACCATTCACAACAAGTAACACCATATCATCATTGATTGTGTGCATATTCAACATTCATCCCATACATCATAAATTAGATTAAAAATCATGTTTAATCATTAAATCATACCAACATCAATCAAATAGTACTTAACAATGTAATAACAGTACTCAAAACATCCGCAAAAATCGAAAAATCAAAATATGGCATTTAACATCATCAAAACAAGCATTTGCGCTCTCTGCAGACCCGTGACGGGTTACCCGTCATAGTAGTGACGTCTGTCACCCACCCCAAACATCCAGACTGTCACACATGTGAAGATCGTGAAAACACAAGTCGGGTAGCATGTCGGGTTACCCGTCATGGTGGTGACGCCCGACATCACCCTATAAGTTGCAGAATTCGTTCTGCTAGATGGAGTTCACTGGATAACTCTAATTTTCCCATCTCAGTCCTACAAATTCGACCCAAAACATCACATACATGTTATATAGTCATCAACAACATCCAATTTCATCTAACAAATGCATTTAGTTTATGGTTTTCATATATTCGTGTTATACCCAAACCTTTAAACACACAATAATGGTGTCTTTCCTCCATAAATTAAAAGCATAATTTTTTACATATCACAGTGCACAAATTTAATATCACTAACATCATAAACATCAATTCAATCATCACAAGATCATAATTTTATTAAGACTCAAAGAATCCTAATGGAGGTTAAGGGCTCCTCCATTCCACCCCTCAAGCATATACTCATTATTGAATCAATTCTCCTTCCTTAACTGATTTTCCTACCAACAATAGAAAACTTATGGCATTTAATTGTTCTTCCCCTCTCTCCAAAGATCTAAACTTCTATCTCCCTTGTGCCTCTAATCCTCTTTTTTCGTACTGATAGAAAATTCCCTAAAATTATATTATCTCTTAACCTTATATAATTTGAGTAATCTAGTCGTAATTATAATTCTCCCCCTTACTAACAATTACTCTTACTCCTTCCTCCCCTATTTCTCTTAATTCACAAATTGCACCCAAACTCCCTAAATTCTTATTTTAATTAAATCTAAATAAAATATTATTATTTTTAATTATTAAAACAAATTCTAATAATTTTAGCCCATTTCTACCAATCTCTAATTACTCTTGCACCCTTATCTTTAGGTCACACACCCCTCATCACCTAAATCAATTCAATTATCACACATAATAATTAAATTAAAATACAAATAAATCAATTAAAACAATAACCCAAAAACTGGGATGTTACAAGTTTCTTCCTTGAAAATTACCTTAAGTAAACAGATTCGGATACAACTCCCTCATTTGGCTCTCAAGCTCCAACCTCACGTTCCACCAGCCGATCTTCCCCAAATTACCTTCACCATGTAGTGTGCAATTTTTGTCAGTGACGCGACCACCTTACCGCAATGGTTGGAATTGGGTGCTACTTTCTGATTTCTTATTTATCCTATAAAGCTGGAAAGGAAAGAGAAGCTCTCTAAAACTAACCTTGCACGCAAATGTTTTCTTTAACAAATGCTAAGAGATTGGGGGGTCCGGGGTCAGGTTATACAATGGGGAGTTGTCAATTACCCATCCTATATATGGTTATCCATAGATTGTTTGGCATTTTCTTCTGTTATCTACTTATTGGTGTTTATCTGTCGTGGGTTGTAACGCCCCGGTTTTTGTTAGATTTATTTAATCGAGTCGATTTAATTATTTTGGCCTTAATATTATTTTATTCTTGGTTTTTATTTGGTAAATGTGTTATGTTTATCGTTATTATGTTTTATCGCGTTTTGGAAACGATTGCGAGAAAATTGAGTGTAGGGGTATTTTGGTCTTTTTGGCTTGGTTAGATATTGTTTTTCATTTAAAATAGAAACATAGAAAGAAATAGAGAGAAAAAGAAGAGAAGAGAAAAGGAGAGTGAGAAGAAGAAAAAGAGGAAAACTTGGAGTGTAAGAAATCGATTCAACCGACACTTCAAAGCACGATTAATCGGGTAAGGGTGCGAAACTCGGTTATTCTATGCTTGGGTATGAATATGTATGTGTGTGTTTGAATGTTCTCTTGCCTTTCCTAATTTTTCCATTTTAGGTTGAAATGAGAAAAATGAATCGAAATCGATGTTTTCACGGTCGGAAATCGATATAAATTGTGTTGAATGATCGTATTATATGTATGAACATTGTTTATATTTGTTTTGGTTGGTTGGAAATGTCTTAGGTTGAGAAAGATGAATTTTTGGGGTTTGGAACTATGTAAAACGCAGCAGAATTTTTTTGTTTCTGGTGTAGACCGCCGGACGATGCTTTGAGCGTCGGGCGACGCATGGGTTGCGCCGCTGCTCCGCCGGGCGATACCCAAGAGGCGTAGCTTGTCACGTTGCTGACTCTTTTAAGTTTTGGCTGGGGTTTTATGCCGCTGCTTTGTCGAGCGATGCAGAGGCGAAGGGAGCACCGCCGGGCGAAAATAGGTACCGTCGGGCGCTCTTGGGGATTTTTCAATACTTTTGTTTTCTTTGAAAATGCATAACTTTTGATTCGTACTTCGGATCGAGACGTTCCTAGTATCATTGGGAAGCTAATGAGATGTTCTTTCTTATAAAAATGGCTTGGAGATTGGTGGCTGATTTAATTGTGTCGGGAATTTGAAAACGTGTCGTTTTGTCGACTTTTATCGTCGTAATTGTGTGCGATTTATGTGTTATCATGTGATATGCTTTTGATATATAACGTATAGCTTGTGTGCTTTTATGTGATGTGAATGTTGTGATGATGGTTTATGGCCTTAGGGAAAGTAAATGCATTGTGTTGTGTTTGATTGTATATGAATGATTATGGATGTTGAAATGGTTCACATGGTTGTATATGTGTATGCATTTGATTGTCATGAGTCCTTGTATGCCAAGCATCATGATATGCATCTTGTGATGTCGTGTGCCCTTGTGGGGTGTGAGCGACGAAACGATTCCAGAGGGAATCTACTGTAACGGTCGTGTGCCTTATACAAAGAGGACCTAAAGCGACGTTATAGACGATCGTGTGCCTTATACAAAGAGGACCTAAAGCGATCGGATCGTGTGCCTTATACAAAGAGGACCTAAAGCGATCCATAAACGTCGTGTGCCTTATACAAAGAGAACCTAAAGCGATGGGGAACATCGTTTGCCCGACGGGGAGTTACACTAAGTAACAAGCGATGATTCTAATAATTCCTGAGTGAATTAATGATGAGAATGAGGGATAGAATGGTATCGCATTTGCATAGAGTCGTTGTGTCGGTCTCTTTGCATTTGCATAAATCATGAATGGATTGATTATGTGTGGAAAATCATGAACGGATTGATTAGTGTGGAAAATTGTGAATTGATTGATTATGTGTTGAGCTCGTGATAGCATTGGTGAATTGATATGCATTTGTGATAAATGTATTGGTTATGGATGATATGTTTTATGTATAGACATACGCCATGTTTTATGGGGATGTTGCACATTACAATGATTGTATTACTTATCTATGATATGCTATATATGAATTATGAATTGTGTTGTTTTGTGGTTGAATTATGGTATATGTTGTGGTGAGAATGTTGTTGTGTGCGTATTTCTTATTATTACATAATTACATGAAACTATATTATAATTGTGTTTCTCACCCTTCTGCTGTGGTTTGTTGCTCTATGAGGCAATTGCAGATTAGTAGTCTTGGAGGCTTTTGTGAAGATTAGTTCTCCATTCGTTTGTCAGTCTGTCTGCTCTGATACGTAACACGGAAGTCGGGGAACGCTGTTGTTATATATGTATACATTTGTTGGATCTATTTTGTATTACCTTTGTATGAATATTTTGATGTTATAAAACAATTTATTTTGTAAAACAAGTCAGTTATGGATCTTTCCGCTTTATTCCATAATTGAACTTTCCTTTTGTTGGAAAAAGTTTCCCTTTTAGGTTTATTCCATTTTGTGTTATGTATCAAATTTATGAGCAGGGATTGTGTTTTCTTTCTTTAAATGGGGCATCCTTGTTTCTGTCTAAGAATAACATTTTATTTACTCTGATTTAGTTATGTATTATTTATTCGCGATGGGAATTAGGGTGTTACATGGGTTGGGAAAGTTTCTTCTTTGGGATTATTGAGAGAGTATTTTTGTTGATTTTCGGGTTTTTCGATGTTTTTGGTAAAGGTATTGGACCTAAGGTTTTTGATTTGTGTGCTCGCTAAGATTTCGCAATCTTATGCCAACGTATTCCCGTAATAATGACAGGGAAATCAGAGCAATCGTAGTTCCTCATATTCTATAGGAGGAAAAAGATGTTTGGTGTCTTGTTCAAAGCCCAAGATTGAAGCTAGATGAGTTGAGTATTTATGTCTTGTTCAAAGCCCAAGATTGAAGCTAAAGGTTTTTTGTGTCTTGTTCAAAGCCCAAGATTGAATCTAAAGGTTTTGACTGAGAGAGAATTTGTCATCTCTAAAGAGAGATATCTCATCTGTTTATCAAAGTTGTTGGGTGACTCAATATAGAGGAGAATTACTTTAACTGGAATGTATGGAATCCAGCAATGCCATAATTTCCTTTATAAGGGATTTGTCCTGAAGGAGAAAACTTTAACTCAGTGTAGAGCAATGCCATTTTTCCTTAGGAATCTTTCATGCTAAGAAAGGGACATTGGGTTGGATGTAAATAATCCAGAGGCTTGCCACTTACAGCAATTAGATGAAAGAAAGGGGTTTACCAGGATAAGAGATGAACTACAACTTGGATTTTTGAATCAACAAGTGTGCCACTTACAATAGTTATCGGAGATTAGGGTTGTTTTGATTGTCTATTTTGATGTGTGATGTACAGAGAAATGTCTTCCTACAGAGATATTTTGATTTCCCTCTGAGGGGATGTTGATTTTTGTGTGCCTTGATCAAAGCCCAAGGTTGAAGCTAAAAGGTTGACTTTGTTTAGGGAGTTTTATTTATGTCTTGTACAAAGCCCAAGATTGAGGCTGAAAAGAGACTGACTCTTTTGGGGAGATCATTATACAAAGCCTAATAGGAGGCTAGAAGGAATTGACTCTTCCGGGGAAATATTTTGTCTGTCTTGTACAAAGCCCAAGATTGAGGCTAAAGGGGATTGACTCTACTAGTGAGAGGTTTTATCTGTCTTGTACAAAGCCCAAGATTAAGGCTAAAAGGGATGACTCAGCTGGAGAATATTTATATGTGTCTTGTACATAGCCCAAGATTGAGGCTAAATCAGTTGAGGAAAGATCATTATACAAAGCCTAAGAGGAGGCTGGTTGGGGAATTTCTTATATGAAGCCTAAGAGGAGGCTAAACTTCTGCTGAGGATTATTGATATCCAGAGACAGGTCCAAATTGGGGAATCAACTCTTGCTGAGAATTGCAAAAGAGTTGAAATATCAGAGACCATGAGGTTCTGAGTTTTCTGAGGGTTTACTGGTAGTAACTTGACCCTAGCTGGGGAAATTTAAAGTAAGGGTTTAAAGATTGAGTTTTGAAACCTCTGGAGGTCTTAACTCTACTGGTGATTGATCAGGGTTTTTCCTGTGCTTTTAGGAAACTTGAGGGTTTCTTGAGATCCAAAAGGAGGTGAGACTGTCCAAGTCTACTGGTATGAAAAGGTTTATCTTTGTATGATGCCCAAGTGGAGGTTGATGTTTTAAGGGGTGAGAATCAACCCTAAACTGATATGATGTTTTGACTCTTTCGAGGACTGTTCTAACAAAAGATGTATATGTTCTGTCCTATACCTGTAGGAGGTCTTTGGGTCCTTGTCCTAAGCCCAAGAGGAGGCTGAGAACTTCTAAGAAGCTTGAGGGTCCTTGTACAAAGCCCAAGAGGAGGCTGGGGATGCTTTTAGGAAGCCTGTGGGTCCAAACCTAAGAAAAGTTTAAGAAAGGTTTCACTGGGAATAATCCTTTCTTTAGTGAACAGTTCTAGGGTTTGAAGAAATTCAAGAGAGGTTTCACCGGGAATTAATCCTCTCTAGGGAAATGGATTTCTTAGACAAATTTCTAGTAGTTACAGTCTTGAGAAAAGTTTCACCGGGAATAATGCCTTTCTCTGTTCCATATTATATAAGCCCAAGAGGAGGCAAGACTGTATTTGGAATTTCCTATGGGGAATTAGTTTTGACTGTGTTGAAAGAGTGACCACTGGTTTGATCTAATCCTAGACCTAATTGCCGGGGAAAACTCTAAGCAAGTATATACAAGCATATATATATACAGATGAAATATATAAACAAGTATGTAAAAGAAAGTTGGTAGAACTTACAGGTGAGCAAGCTTCCACTGTTATAAACACAGCTGTATGGTTTGTTATTCAAAAATTGAAGAAAGTTTTGATAACAACTATGAATTTAAATCTAAATCAAACAAAGAAAGTTATTGTAAAAAGAAGTTTGGGGCTTATACTTAAGGAGAGGCCTAGATGAATTCTTTTGAAAAGGTGACGTTCACGTCGTAGTTTTGAAAACTACAAAGGGACTTATACAATGACTGAGGGCCAAATTTATTGTATTCACAAAAGAGGTGGGTCTTACACTCTATTAGAGGCCCAAAGTTTATTTTTATACAAGAGATGGGGCTTACAACTCAAGGAGAGGCCCATATGAAAAACAACGATCGCACCGTTATTTTGAAAACTGTATTGGGACTTATACAATGACTGAGGCCCAAATTTTTTATGTACAAAGGGGGGATTGGGTCTTACACTCTATTATAGGCCCAATAGATTTAAAAAAAAAGAAAAATGGGACTTACAACACAGGGGAGGTCCAGGTTAAAATTGTTTGAAAACGGCGATCGTGTCGAGAATTTTTTAAAATCGAGTCGGGACTTATACAATGACTGAGGCCCAAATTATTTTGTACAACAAGGGATGGGTCTTACACTCTATTAGATGCCCAAAAGTGTTTATGTGAAGTTTGAAAAATCAAAATTTAGAGGAAACCCTAATTTTGAATTTAAAAGATATAATTTTCAAAGGAAATTATATTTAAAAAACAAGTTGTAAACTTTGAAAAATATTTTTAAAAATCATGTTTAATCGCAGGAAAGCTTGAAATTCATTTGGAATGAAAAGATCAAAGTGGGAATTTCATTTTAAAATGTTTAAAACAAATAAAAATGAAATAAATTACATAAATTCTAACTATATTAAATAAATAATATAAATTGGATTTTTGTAAAATAAAATAATTTAACATTTTTTGTGACTTTTTAAAAAAAGAACCAATTAAAAATGATAAAAAATGAGAGAGAAATTAATTTTTGAAATCAATTAAATAAAATATCAAAAATTCAAATATTTAAAAATTTGAAAAAGGCGCCAAGAACAAGAGTTCTTGCCCGCGTACCCTGTTTTGTCCAGATTTTCATTTTCTCACTTTTCTCTCTGATTACTCAATGATTTTGCACGATTCAAACACCAATCTTGCTCATTTTTTAACAAGGATCACAACCATATAGATTAATTGCATTTATATTAAGTATGGAGTGAGAAATCAGAGGATGAACTCAAGAACCCTAGTTTCAGCATGAACATTATGAAATTCCATACACGATTCATACATAGCAATTGATTGAGGGTTATCACTCTATATACATGCAGGAACAAGATGGTAACTCAAAAATTCATTTATGATGCATGTAATATGGAGTTTGAAGGCTTCAGGCTTACCTCTTGCAGCTGGTGATCAGATTTGATGTTAGAGGTGTTACAGATGTTGTGTAATGATCTGGATAGCTTCAATGGACCTCAAGTAATGTGTCTGAAAGCTTGGAGTGGATTGAATTAGCCCAAAACTGGTTGTTGCACCTCAACTGCAAACAAACCAAAAGCTTGAGCAAATGAATGGTGACTTTGTGATTCTGATGTTCCAGATGAGTTCCAAGGTCATGGATCACTCATATATGACGTATATGAGGTGTTGGCATGATTGGTTTGGTTTGAATTGCTTCCTATTTCAAAATTCAATAGTGACTTGAAATAGAAGGCAAATCTGGTTTTTTTAGAGTGATTTTGAGGAAAGCATCAGTTACGTCGGTTCAAAATGCCATAATTAACCAAAAACTGAATGTTTAAATAAATTGAAAAATTAAAAAATTGTCTAAATATTTGAACCAATATTATACAACATCTATTGATTTATCCAAGTCAATAGATTATATTTGAAAGTGATTTAACATGGTTCAAATATGAAAAAAAAATAAAGTAAATAAAGTTTCAAATGTATGATAAAAATATTTTGTTTTTTTTAAAGCTATAAATAATGATATATTTTCAACCAAATGAACCATGTATGCAAGTGAATTTTGAAGATTATTTTGAGAACTATTTTATCAATATATATTGCATGCTTGAAACACTTTTGAACACTTGCATGCAACCATATTGATAAGTGAGAGTTATACCTTGATTATACTTGAGAATTCTTCAAGACTTGTAAAAATTAAAAACTTTGTGTTAGCTTCAATGTCTTGATCCATTCTTTTTGATCAAGCATAACATCTTTAATGAATAATGTTGTCTTCATCAAACCATTGAGAAGCTTGCCTTCACATTCTCCCCCTTTTTGATGATGACAACCCAATTTTGAAAATTTGCTTTAATCTTGTTTCTCTAACACAAAAGGCTCCCCCTTGATCAATGCTCCCCCTAAATTCATGATTTAGAGAGTCTTTGCTAGCTGCATTTTGTTAGAGAAAAACAAACACAAACACATACATCTTCTCCCCCTTTGTCATTAGCAAAAAGGATGGGAAAAGACTTGAAATATATAAAGAAATCTTGAAAAATGAAAAATAATTTTTACCTATGAGTTTTACCTCATGAAATACTTCATCAAACATTTATCCCTGCCGAAACATGATTTTGAAGTCTTTGTCACAAAGTTGATTTATACTAGGAAGATTATGCTTTAGTTTGTCAACTTAAAGTACATCTTCAATGGATGTGAAAGTTAGTGCTTCAACTTTGCCAATGCCAAGAATTCTTTCTTTAAGGGAATCCTCATATGTGAAATAACCCTTGGACTTTGGAACTAGATTTGAAAGTTAGTTTATGCCTCCCATCAAAAGCTTAGAACCACCACTTATCAAAACATCATAGATTTAAAGTGGTCCTCAAGCAAACCTACAAAACAAATTAAGTTTGATTTGGTACCCAATGTGCTTTGGGTCCATCATAGTTAGTTCCTTTCTTAACCCACACATAATGCCCACTTGCAACACTAAAGTTTCTTACATAACAAGCATTAGGTGTATGGCCAACAATACCACAATAAAAACAAGTAGGTTCAAAGTTGCTCTTATATCTTGGAACATAAGATTTCTTTTTTGGAAATCTTTTCTTTTTAGGATTAGGATGCACATTCCTAGGTTTGTTCACTTTCTCTTTGGAAGTTTGATCCTTAGCCTTAACAAATATAGTTTTACTTGAACTTGGTTTAGAAAACTTTGAATAGCCAAGTCCACTTTTATCATTTGAATATCTTTGTTGACTAAGGACTTCTTCCAATCCAATTTTTCCTTTCTCATACCTTTCAAGTACTCTTTTTAATTGGACAATTTGAAAAGAGAGAGATTCACAATTTTTACATACAAAATTCTGTTTTTCACTAATCATCTTTTGTTTCTCATTTTCGATCTCTTCTTCTAATGAAACATTTTTTTCTTCTAAAGTTGAAATTTGTTTTTTTTGAGATGATATAGTTTTATACAGAATTTTGCATTCATTTAACAATTCATTTATGGCACATTGTGCATCACTATCAAAAGAATTATTACTAACCTTATCTTCTTCATCATCGGAGTGGTGTGAAGCTATCAATGCAAGATTTACATGTTCTTCATCTGTAGATGAACTTATTTCGTTGTCTATATATGTTTTCCTTTCCTTTTTATGATTCATTTTCTTGAATTTATTTTTCCTTTGAAGTGTAGGGCATTCACTTTTAACATGTCCTCTTTCTCCACATTTAAAGCATTTAATCTTTCTCGTTGGTGCTTCCCCTTTAGTGATCTCCTTTTTCTTTTCTTTTCTTAGAAACTTTTCAAACTTCTTGATAAGATCATCATTTTCATCACTATTGGACTCATCCTCTTGATCGCTATCATAATTTTTTACTTTTGTCTTTAAGGCAACGTCTTTTGAATCTTTTACTTGTATTTCATGCTTCTCCAATCTTTCAAGTTCTAACTCATGCTCTTGAAGTTTACCAAATAGAGATGCGGAAGCCATCGTAGAGAGGCTTTTCTTTTCTGATATTGCCGTTACTTTTGGTTGCCATTCTCTAGTCAATGATCTTAGAATTTTGAGATTTAATTCATCATTTGAGAATGTTTTACCATGTGCCATTAAGTGGTTAGTCAAATGAACAAATCTCTTCTGTAATGCAACAATGGATTCTCTGGGCTGCATTCGGAACATTTCATATTCTTGACTTAAAGAGTTTAGTCTGGATCTTTTTACTGCAGCCGTACCTTCATGTGTTTCTACCAACGTATCCCATATTTCTTTAGCCGATTTACATTGACAAACACGAAAGAACTCATCCATACTTAATGCACTCTGAAGAATATTGATAGCTTTCTTTTCATTCAAGATTCTTTTCTTGTCATCTTCATCATATGTATTTCTTAACTTTGGAGTACCAACACCATCGACCACATTAACCGGATTATGCGGACCATTCTCAATGGCTTCCCATATACCTTCTCCTTGTGCTTCAAGATGTGCCTTCATGCGGATTTTCCAAAAGTCAAAATACTCTCCAGAGAAAAGTGGGGGCTTGTTACTACTTCCACCGTCTTTGAATATCGGGTTTGTGCTTGCGGAAGCCATACTGGATCTGTAGGAACAGGTTACCTATAACATGCTCTGATGCCAATTGTAAGTTATATGTGTGCCTAAGAGGGGGGTGAATTAGGCTCTTAGAGATTTATCCGGATTTTCGATGGTTTTTTGAATTTTTCTTTCCTAAAGATTTCTAAGTGATGAATTGCGGTAAATGCGGAAAGTAAATGAACACCGAGAATTATAGTGGTTCCCCTCACACTTCGAGAGTACTCCACTCCTCTTTCAACTTGAAAGAGAATTTCACTAATGTTAGATTCCTAGACAAGACAAACCTATGTCTTTCTATACCACTCTAACAACCAAGAACAATCCTCTTGGATTTACAAATATTTAAAGTCCAACCGAGAATCAATATCTCACAAATGGACCTCTTGTATCCACAATCCGGATAACAAGGAAAAACCTTACAAACTTATCTTTAACAATCCTAAAAATAAGTTGTAATCACAATATAAAAAATCTGAATTTTGTATATGTGTAGAAAGTTGAATCTTCAATGTATCAATCTAAAGATTGATCTTCTCCTTTTTGTAACAATCACTCTCAATGAGATTATACAAGTGTTCAATCACAATTGAAATGAAACAAATGCAGTATGTGTGAATATTTTATGCAAAGGTTTCACTCTTAGAAAGTTTGTTAAGAACACTTTGATAAAACTAAAGTTTTGGTAAAAGAATGATTGTTTGAAATTTTGAGCAAGGAGGTGTTTTTAAATCTGAAAAATTGATGTTTATATAATGCACAAAACACCTCTACATAAAGGTATTATGATATGAAACAATGCCATGCTTTTAAAATATAAAACCAATGATCATTTTCATGAAAAGATACATATTTTCGCATGCAAGAACAGTGGTAACCGGTTACTTCAGCGTAACGTACCAATATATTCAAAATTAAAACACGCTGTAAATTGTGGCGGTTATTTTGTTCAGTTACGTCGGTTCAAAACGCCATAATTAACCAAAAACTGAATGTTTAAATAAATTGAAAAATTAAAAATTTGTCTAAATATTTGAACCAATATTATGCAACATCTATTGATTTATCCAAGTCAATAGATTATATTTGAAAGTGATTTAACATGGTTCAAATATGAAAAAAAATAAAGTAAATAAAGTTTCAAATGTATGATAAAAATATTTTGTTTTTTTTTTTTTAAAGCTAGAAATAATGATATATTTTCAACCAAATGAACCATGTATGCAAGTGAATTGAAGACTATTTTGAGAACTATTTTATCAATATATATTGCATGCTTGAAACACTTTTGAACACTTGTATGCAACCATATTGATAAGTGAGAGTTATACCTTGATTATACTTGAGAATTCTTCAAGACTTGTAAAAATTAAAAACTTTGTGCTAGCTTCAATGTCTTGATCCATTCTTTTTGATCAAGCATAACATCTTGAATGAATAATGTTGTCTTCATCAAAACCATTGAGAAGCTTGCCTTCACAGTAGACTCTGAACCTGTGAGTACAGAAGAGGCTCTTAAGCAGAAAGTCTGGATGAAGGCCATGAAAGAAGAACTTGATGCCATAGAGAGAAACAAGACTTGGAAGCTGACAGAACTTCCAAAGGACAAGAAAGCCATCATCGTCAGATGGGTTTTCAAGCAGAAGCTAAAGCCAGATGGATCAATTGGCAAACATAAAGCGAGGTTAGTAGCAAGAGGATTTCTGCAGAAACCTGGGCTAGATTATTCTGAACAAGAAGTTCTGACAGGAAGTTCTGAACAAGAATTAGCTATGTTCAAGAAGGTGCTGATGAATGAGTTTGAAATGACTGATCTCGGGAAAATGACATACTTTCTAGGGATGGAGTTCAGATATTCTGAGAAAGGTATCATTTTGCATCAACTGAAGTATGAATGAGAACTTCTGAAGAGATTTAAGCTGCAGAATTGTAAGGCTGCTATCACACCTACAGATACGAATCAGAAACTAGATTCTGATTCTGATGGTGAGGATGTGGATGCTACAACCTTCAAACAGTTGATTGGTTCTCTGAGGTATTTGTGTAATACCAGACCTGATATTTGCTATGCAGTTGGAATGGTTAGCAGATTCATGAGTAAACCCAAGTGGTCCCATTACCAAGCTGCTGTCAGGATTCTGAGGTATATCAAGGGAACTCTGAAGTATGGAGTGTTATTTCCTTCTGGAAGAAAGATTGAATCAGAACTTCTGAGTTATTCAGATTCTGATTGGTGTGGAGACAGAGTTGACAGAAGAAGTACTTCTGGATACTTGTTCAAGTTTCTGGGAGGCCCTATTTCTTGGTGTTCCAAGAAGCAACCTGTTGTTGCGTTGTCAACCTGTGAAGCTGAATATATTGCAGGTGCTATTACTGCATGCCAAGCTGTGTGGATTCTGAACTTGCTGCAGGATCTGAAGATCAAAGTTGACAAGCCTCTGAAGCTGATGATTGATAACAAGTCTGCAATCAATCTTGCCAGAAACCCAGTGTTGCATGGGAGAATCAAGCATATTGAGACCAAGTATCACTTTCTGAGAAATCAGGTTCAGAATGGAGTGTTAGAAGTTGTGTAATGTAGCACCCAGAAACAGTTGGCAGATGTTCTGACGAAGGCTATCAAGACTGATCAATTTCTTCGCTTAAGGGATGGAATTGGTGTTGTTAGTTTTGAGGAAATATAAATTAAGAGATGGTATTAGAAATAATAATTTATATTTTAATTTATATTCACAAACTTAGTCATTAAGTTTGTTAGAGGGTATTTTAGTATTTTATTTGTTACTTTTGTAACCCTATTTTTAGCTTATAAATAGACTAGTGGTAGTTGATGATTTTGTAATCCTTTGTAGCCGTCATTCTCTTTATAATATATTATACTCTTTTCATCCATTATTCACCTTGTACACCAACAATTAGTAATATTGACACATTTATCTTGTGTTGTACAGGAAAAATACTTGAATAATCTAACACAAGCCACAAAAACTGATGTTTATGTGGATGGATCAACAAGACTACAATTTTGAAAAGAAGCTGCCGGGGTAAAACGCGGGAGCGGTGTTATGGAGCTGCACACACTACGCCAAAATTACTCTTTGGCAGCACTACATAGCCAGCGCTTTATTACAAAAGCGCTGCTATAAGTTAAAAAATTTAGAAAACACGGAAACTGTTCACTTAGAAAAATAAAAGCGCGTCTAAATATAAGACCTTAGACAGCGCTTTTGAGGAAAGCGCTTTCTAAGGTCTTATAAATTAAAAAAAAAAATTAAAGGAAAATATTAGACAACGCTTTCCTTAAAAGCGCTGTCTAAGGTCTTATAAATTAAAAAAAAATATAAGACCTGAGACAGCGCTTTTGAGGAAAGCGCTTTCTAAGGTCTTATAAATTAAAAAAAAAATTAAAGTAAAATATTAGACATCGCTTTACTCAAAAGCGTTGTCTAAGGTCTTATAAATTAAAAAAAATAAAATCAAAAGCGTTGTCTAAGGCCCATATAAGACAGCGCTTTCTAAGGCCCACCTTAGACAGCGCTTTCATTCAAAGCGTTGTCTAAGGTCTTTTTAATTAAAATAAAGATTGAAACTGCATGTATCAGTATTCTATACTTTTTCATTTCATTCTTTCCCTCTTTTCCTCTCTTTCTGCGAACAAGAACGAACCAGCTGAAACCACCGCCGTCGTCCGTCCTTTCACCGCCGTCGTCCGTCCTTTCTCGCCGTCGTCCGTCCGGCCGTCGTCCTTCCTACATTGTCCTCCACCATCCTCCACCGTACTCCACCGTGCTCCACTGTTCCGGTAAGAGTTTTTCTTTTTATGTTAGAAGTGAGTTTCATATTTTTCTGTTAGGTTTTGTTCTTGTTACCATATTTTTGGAGTTCTTTAGATATAATGATGTTCTGTTAGGTTTTGTTCTGTTAGGTTTTGGAGTTCTATTGATAGAATGATGTTCTTTTGATAGAATATGAGTAGTTTAGATTAGTGTTATTGTAGTTTAGGTTAGTGTTATTGTAGTTTAGGTTAGTGTTAATGTTGCTCTACATTGTTATTGCTATATAATGTGTTAGTTTAGTTTAGGTGAGTTTAGGTTAGTGTTAGTGTTAGTGTTAATATTGCTCATTATTTTAATATTGTAAATCCTTGAGGTTGTTGTTCTAAAGAAGCGAAATTCAAAGCAATTTATTAGGTAAAGAAATATATTGTAAATCCTTAAGTCATAACTTTCCTCCTTTTGGTTTTGATTTCTATTAATTACTAATGGAAATTAATAATTGTTATTGCTATATAATGTGTTAGTTTAGTTTAGGTTAGTTTAGGTTAGTGTTAGTGTTAGTGTTAATATTGCTCATTCAATGTTATATATTATGTCATATTATATTTGATATCCTTGATTTCCTTGATTTCTTTATCCTTGATTTCTTTATTATATTTGTTATATATTATGTCATATTATATTTGTTATATAATATATTTGATATCCTTGATTTCTTTATTACAGGTTAGATGGTTACTAACGATGATCACCCACATGATGATGATCACCCACATGATGATGATTACCCACATGATGATGATCCTATTCAGGATGAAAGTCAAAAATCTATGGAAGAAGAGATTAAAAGAGGAATAACCGTTATGAAGAAAGTGATTCGTGCTAGAGATCAAGGCATCATTTTAGATGTGCATTGGAGCCCTTCAGGCACTCTTGTTGAGCCTAACAGTCATACCTTGACAAGTTTCATTGGTGCACTTGTAAGGAATGCGATTCCTATTACTTGTGATGATTGGAGAAACAAACAGTTGAAGGAAGTCAAAGAAAAAATTTGGAATGAGATAAAGGTACCATAATTATGTCTTTAATTATGCCAACTAATCATGTATTTTAAATTATTTGTACTAACCAATGTGTATGGTTTTTTTAGAGGTGCTTCAATGTTGAGGAAGAAAGAAAAGCTTATTTGATCAGATTGGCAGGGAAGCTCCTAAGAGGGTTTAGGACATATTTAAACCGCACATTTCTTAAGGATGCTGAAGGTAACTTTGTTGATGCAGAGTATCCATCTAAATATGCAAGTTTGATTTCACCACAAGAATGGGTAACGTTTAAAGCCAAATGAAAAACCCCTACATTTAAGAGTTTAAGTACAATTAATCGGGAAAGAGCATCAGCTCCCCAGTATCGATACAGGAAAGGATGTGTTGGATATGGACGTTTGGAGCAATCTTTGGTAAGTATCAATAAATTGCAATGATATAATAATTGTTCATCATGAGTTATATTTGATCATATTATTTGGCTTTATATGTAGTTACAAAAGGCGAATAGCTCTGAAACATCTCTTCCTGCACATGTCTTGTGGAAGGAAGCCCGTGTGGGCAAGTCTGAAGTTGTTGCAGAAGAGGTTCTACAAGTATTTGAGAAATGTGTAAGTATAACAATATTTTTTTAATTAAATCAAAACTTTATTAACAAATATTTGAAAAATATTCGATATTCATCTGATTTTCAGGAGGCGTTATCTCAGTCTATATCTCCAGATGATTCCAGGAGCATACTTAGTCGGGCATTAGATGTCCCTGAGTATTCTGGTCGGGTGAGGGGTAAGGGATTTGGGATCACTCCGACCTCCTTGAATATTAAAAAAGGAAAGGCTCCTAGTAATACAGAACTTCAAGCTAAATTGGAAGCACTGGAAGGTGAAGTTCGGGAATTAAGAAAGGAGAAAGAAAGGGATAACGCTTCAGGTTTTAGAGATGGATCAGAGAAAGATAGTATCAACTGCAGCTTTCGACCGAATATTCCAGAGGTAATTATATATATTTTTATGAAATTAAATTAGTAGCTTAAATTATTTAAATGACATATATACACATTAACAATGTCATATTTATTTTTGGTTTTAGGGCGTTTCCCATTGTCAACTCTTCTTATCTTCACCAACTTATCGGAAGGTTGGCAAGGGAAAAGTGTATAACACTTCGGTAGAATTACTTCACAATAACCCACTCCCTACTGGATGCATGAAAGTATCGGTTGATATTGCTACAGAGGCGGGTGCATTATTACCCTATCCTGACGATGTTTCGGATGCAACATTGGTGGGAGATGCTATAGGGTCGTATGTTGCATGGCCGTCAAACCTCATACTCGTAGGATATGAGGTATGCTTAAAACCGTTATGAACCTTTGTTAACCTTAATGTGTAGATTCAAAGATTTTACGAGCATTTTATTTTCATTTTTTACATGGTAATGTTATTTAGACTCCAACAAGATCCAAAACAAAGGATAAGGGGATTCCGGAGCACACCGAGTCCGTTGTCTCAAAAAAAGAGGTACATCACAATTATATGATATTTATGCATGGAAAATGTTAAATTGGATATCTTATACTTCATCTAACAAATTATATGATATATAGCTGCCTGGTAAAGAGATTAGCAACGTTTCAACACAGAAAAATGTTGGTGCTAAGAAGAACAGGGCTAGAAAACAACCTATCTCCAAGTTTAGGTCGTGCCTTCAGACGTTTCTACAATTGACAGATATTCCGACCGGAGGTGTTCGTCTTATACATATGGAGAAAGGTATATATGGCTTTGAACATGAACAAAATATTGGTAATGAAGACTTCGAGCAAGTTTTCAATCATGAAGAATTGGGCGTCAGTGTTGTCAATACATACGTGAGGTATATATCCTATCTACTTTGGTATATTAATTGAACAACTTATTTACTTTATGTTTCAAATGAATAGTCTAATGTTAATTATGTTTTTATTTAAGGTTTCTGTATGACAAAGTTATGCGCCCACGTGGATTGCAGCAAAGATTTGCATTCTTATGCCCCGCGTCTGTCAACTTATCCTTAATAATAAATAAACCAGATGAGGTCCTGGCGTATGTACGCGACGTCCTTATGAACAACCAAGAAACGAAAAAGTTGTTCCTTTTACCGTTTAATACTGGGTTAGATTTTCATTCTAAATTCATCTATTATAGTTTTTTTGTATTTTGACGTCGTGTAGAAAGTTTCCATCTAACACTTGTTTAATCTTACAGTGGACATTGGTTGTTGGTCGCAATTAATCCTAGCAGAGAAGTGGTGTATTATCTGGATTCGTTAGGAAATGATTGGACAACATACCCGGATATGAAGAAATGTATTGACACGTAAGTGAGATTGTTCTAAATATGAATGTGTATATTTATTTGTTTGTTTATTTATTTATGTGAATTGTTCTAAATATTCATTTATATTTTATTAGCGTTATACAAGCTTTCCGAGCACTACGAGATGGCCAAGTACCAAATAGGAGAGTCAACCCCATTACATGGAATAGAGTGAATGTATATTAATTATCACATGTTTTATTATATATTAGTGACGCTACTTGATAAAACTTAGGATTTATCCATATTTTCTTTTCATTTGTAGTGTCCTCGGCAACGTAATGAAATAGATTGCAGATATTTCATGTTGAGGTTTATGAGAGACACTCTTATTTTGGATCGAATAGAGATTCCATCCGATGTATGTATTTCTAACTTATGAGTTATTTTAATATTTAACACATATCTCTCATATAATGAAATAGTTAAAACTAAATCAAACTATGTTATATTATTATGTAGTACTTTGAAGAATGCAAGTGTGCTCATTACTCAATTTCTCAATTGGATGAAATTAAAGAGGATTGGTGTCAATACATTATGGAGCTCGGAGTTTTATCAGGTATAATATTGTACTCTTACTTTAATTGATGAGAATTTAAATATGTGTAACTTTCTAACTATAGACATTGTTGATGTATTCTTTTAATTGAATTACAATCTTTGTGTTCTTTCAGGACCTATGTAGATTTGAAGCAATGCTTTGGTTGGATGCAAAAGTACTAGTATAAGTAATATGTACATTTGTCTATATATATATATATATATATATATATATATATATATATATATATATATATTGGTTTGAATTGCCAATTGTTTTGGATATATAATTTTGGTGTAAATTGGTACATTTAAATAGGTCAAATTGGATTGATTTGAATCTCCAAATTGTGGTATTTTTCTGAAAAAAAATTGGTTGAAAAACAGGTTAAATTCTGGTTGAAAAACCTGGTAAAAATTGTGGTTTAAAAAAATTTATATAAAAATTTTCGTATACCTTAGACAGCGCTTTACACTAAAAGCGCTGTCTAAGGTGGGGATTAGAAAGCGCTTTCATCAAAAGCGCTGTCTAAGGTATGCCTAAAAAAGTTTAAAAAGGTGGGGCTTAGAAAGCGCTTTCACCAAAAGCGTTGTCTAAGGTATACCTAAAAAAGTTCAAAAAGGTGGGTCTTAGACAGCGCTTTTTGTGAAAGCGCTGTCTAAGGTATACCTAAAAAATGTCAAAAAGGTGGGGCTTAGACAGCGCTTTTACCAAAAACGCTGTCTAAGGTATACCTAAAAAATGTCAAAAAGCGCTGTCTAATGGTACCATAGACAGCGCTTTTCATTAATTATACCCCCCTTTAAACAGCGCTTTTGGTATTACCCAAAGCGCTGTCTAAACCTTTAGCAGCGCAGGTTTAGACAGCGCTTAAAAGCGCTGTCTAAGGCCAAAAAAAACGCTGTCTAAGGTCTTGTTTGGCGTAGTGACAATTGACGTGCAACGTAAGATATGGAGTGTCTTATTTGACACATGTGTCAATTACAGTTTCAACATGCGGGTCCTTCTACTACTCCTGCTAGTGCTCATCCTGATTACGATTTGTCTGATGAGCAGTCGACGGATGAAGATGAATCCTAACATATTATGCCGGTCAACCTGTTGTAGAATTTCCTAGACTCATGCAGTATACATGACATTTGTTTCACAAAATAGTGCTTCAAAATCAAGGTGAAGTCATCACATCATTGGTAGTTGTTCATGGTGAGATAGAGAAAAACACATGAGTATGGTTCCAGACTTTGTCCAAAATAATAGATGTATGATTCTAGGCACGTGAGATTAATAGTAGTATGATTCTAGTATGTTCTCAGATTAATATACATGTGAGATTAGTATATTAAATTTTTCTTTGTGCCTATATGTTAAAAATAATTTGCATAAAGCTGATGAAGATACTAATTCATGTTATTGAAATTAAGTTGACAATTTAGTAAATTAGTCTGTCATTCGAGTTGTTTTCAGTCAAGCAGTAAGTTAAATGGTTTATTTTTTGTCTGAATTGAATTCGTTTGAAGATTGATGGTTTATGTTACTTGAATGCAGATCGAACTGTAGCTGTTGAAGAATGACAACAACAATGGCTAGGAACTTGGCATGGTATAAGGCAAAGGTGAAGGCTATTCGTTTGAGGGACTGTGTTGTTGTTTCTATGGCAGCCAATGCCAAGTCCGGTGTTCTTCCTGAAAATCCATAACTTTGTTGTCTGGTTTACCGTGTTGCCCAATTTAATTTGATGTTTTTAAACATCAATGTTTTTTTTAGCATTTTACACTAGAAAATGGAACAATTGTATCTTTGGATGCCTTTGTATGTCTCTGTGCTTGGGTGAATTTATTATTTGTCATGATAAAAAGTGTAACATTGGTTGGATATTCACATGGAACATCACTGCATAAAGATTATTCATTAAATAGGAAACTAAAAGTATGTTTCATTTTAAACATGGTGCGTCCTAGAAGAAAAAATTAGACGTAGGTTTAACTTTAAATAGGTTTTGGTGAGTCACTAAAATAGAAATTATAAAGCCGCTGCTATCTTAACCCATAAGCTGGTTAGCGTCGATCTGCTATAGGATGGCATGTGAAACATAATTGTTGTGAGCTAGCCAACCATATATTAGCATGTGGCACACGCTAGCATATCAGGGACTAACACTAGATGATGACATATCATATGCTAGCGTTGTCTAGGACCGATGCTATATAATGATGTATAAAAGTTTTTTTTATTGTGGACTAGGCAATCTTATATTAGCACGTGGCATTAATTAGCATTGTTAGAGATCGACATTAGTTCCTGCAATAGTGTTTCCAACCAACCATATATTAGTGTCTCACTAGCATTTCATAGAGTTGGCGTTAGATTTAGCGTAGCTAAATGCTATTGTTAGTTTCCAACTTTAGGGCGTTCGCTCCGGAAGTGAGGGAAGTGGAAATCTACATAGTGGGAAAAGAAATGCATGGAGTGCAATAAGAAATTCTATTTTGCTATACCACCTTTCTAATTTGGGCTTTGTTTTTCTTTTTTTTCACTTTATACCTTTTTTCTACACTCATGTTTTTTTTATAGATTTTATCCTGTCACCCTCCACTTGTATCTGACACCTCCATAATTTTTTATAATCTTCAAAATATTCATGTTGATTTTTCCTATAAAGAGCGAACAAAAAATTCGATAGTGCATGTTAAAAATTTTGTATGAATTGAAACATCCGGTAGTCTATTCTAAAAATGTGATATCAATTTGTATCAATTTAAAAAAACGATGCATGGAAAATATATCGATTTTTTAAAAAAACACAATGAATTATCGAATCTTTAGTATTTTAAAATCTTTAGTATTTAAAAAAAAAAAAAACCCATACATTTAACGGACTTTTAGATAGGCTACAAAAAATCAATAATTTAATTTTCAATATTTAAGATTTTACCGACAATTTTTACGGTTGGGATTGCACCGACAATTATGTGTGGCCTATAGTGAATCTAAACTTGTTTAAATAGTGATCATTTGTTGTTAAAAAGTATCATAGAAAGTCTCACTATTCTTATATGGTGGTTGTGTCACTACGCCAAACAAGACCTTAGACAACGCTTTTTTTTGCCTTAGACAGCGCTTTTAAGCGCTGTCTAAACCCGCGCTGCTAAAGGTTTAGACAGCGCTTTGGGTAATACCAAAAGCGATGTCTAAAGGGGGGTATATTTAATGAAAAGCGCTGTCTATGGTACCATTAGACAGCGCTTTTTGACATTTTTTAGGTATACCTTAGACAGCGTTTTTTTTAAAAGCGCTGTCTAAGCCCCACCTTTTTGAACATTTTTAGGTATACCTTAGACAGCGTTTTTTTTAAAGCGCTTTCTAAGCCCCACCTTTTTGAACTTTTTTAGGCATACCTTAGACAACGCTTTTGGTGAAAGCGCTTTCTAAGCCCCACCTTAGACAGCGCTTTTAGTGTAAAGCGCTGTCTAAGGTATACGAAAATTTTTATATAAATTTTTTTAAACCACAATTTTTACCAGGTTTTTCAACCAGAATTTGACCTGTTTTTCAACCAATTTTTTTCAGAAAAATACCACAATTTGGAGATTCAAATCAATCCAATTTGGCCTATTTAAATGTACCAATTTACACCAAAATTATATATCCAAAACAATTGGCAATTCAAACCAATATATATATATATATATATATATATATACACACCAATTTATAATTACAAATCATTACATTTTTTCTACAAATGTACATATTACTTATACTAGTACTTTTGCATCCAACCAAAGCATTGCTTCAAATCTATATAGGTCCTGAAAGAACACAAAGATTGTAATTCAATTAAAAGAATACATCAACAATGTCTATAGTTAGAAAGTTACACATATTTAAATTCTCATCAATTAAAGTAAGAGTACAATATTATACCTGATAAAACTCCGAGCTCCATAATGTATTGACACCAATCCTCTTTAATTTCATCCAATTGAGAAATTAAGTAATGAGCACACTTGCATTCTTCAAAGTACTACATTATAATATAACATAGTTTGATTTAGTTTTAACTATTTCATTATATGAGAGATTTGTGTTAAATATTAAAATAACTCATAAGTTAGAAATACATACATCGGATGACCACTTCTCTGCTAGGATTAATTGCGACCAACAACCAATGTCCACTGTAAGATTAAAAAAGTGTTAGATGGAAACTTTCTACACGACGTCAAAATACAAAAAAACTATAATAGATGAATTTAGAATGAAATAATATATAACATTTTATTATTTTACCTCTTTCACTAACATCTCTTTCTTTTCTTGGTTGGAACATGAATTACTTGTTTCTTAGCAATGTGGACGGATAAATGGATCCAAATTCCCTCGTTATGGTCATTTCTGATATATGACTCATTCGCTATAAGATCCTCATCTTCATCATTTCTATTCAACTCATTCCGTCTAATGCATGACTCATTCTCAACATCAATATCACATTGATCTACACCGCTATCATCAACCATTTTGTTAGATAAAAGCACTATAGACCATTTCGTACTCGTCGGGTCAGTGACATAGAACACTTGTTTAGCTTGAGATGCTAGAATAAAAGGCTCATCTTTGTACCTCACCCTATTAAGATCCACTTGCAAAAATCCAGACTTATCCATTCGTATGCCACTACTATTTACCCACTTGTAACCAAAGATTGGAATCTGAAACTTCTCGTAATCAAACACCCAAATGTGCTCAATAACTCCAAAATATGACAGATTTGCATATTTGGGGTTTAAGTCCTTCATACTTGATATGTGCATTGCTTCAGCTAGGACGGTGATACCACTATTTTGCATAGTACTTTTATCATCTTGTTCTTTGGTATAAAATGTGTATCCATTAATTGCGTATGCGCTATGAGAATACACATGCAAACTTGGACCATATGCCAAACATCTCAACCTTTCTGTTACTGAAGCAGGATCTGAAGAGCGCTTTGAATAAATATGATCCTTTAACCATTGTATGAAACTTTGATTGTGCTCTCGTACTATCCAATTTTCATTTCTGTTCTGATTTAACCTTCAGAGTACATCCTTGTGCATCTCAACATATGGCTCAACCTCATTATCATTGTGCAGAACATACAAATGCACTTGATCCCGTTCATCCCTTGATACTGTCACAATTTTATTTCCAATTAATTTTTTACCATCCTTTTTTTCAAAAATATGAGCTTTTGGGAGTCCAATCGATTGAACATTGGACAAATATTCAGTACAAAACTCAACCGCTTCTTCAACAATGTATCGTTCAACAATACACCCCTCTGGTCGACTTCAGCTTTTCACGTACCCTTTTAATATTTTCATATAACGTTCAGCAGGGTACATCCATCTCATATAAGCTGGTCCACACAACTGTGTCTCTTTCACAAGATGAACAACTAGATGTACCATTATGTCAAAAAAAGAGGGAGGAAAATACATTTCAAGCTCACACAAGGTAATAACTATCTCTTTTTGTAGTGTTGGTAAGATATCGGGATCGATTACCTTACTACAAATTGACCTAAAGAAAAAACACAAATTAGTTATGGCGCTTCTTACTTTCACTGGCAAAATAGAACGTATACCTATTGGTAGAAAGTGTTCCATTATAACATGGCAGTCGTGTGTCTTTAAACTCTTCAACGTGAGGTCTTTCATAAACACAAGTCTTCTAACATCTGAAGAGTATCCTTCTGGAACTTTAACTTCACTCAAAAACTTACACAATATTTTCTTCTCCTTTCTAGACAGAGTAAAAGCAGCAGGTGGTAGATATGTTCGTCTTCCTTTCTTCACGGGTGCTAATTCAGTTCTAATCCCCATCGCTACCAAGTCTTTTCTTGCTTTAAGGCCATCCTTAGTCTTTCCTTTTATATTGAGTAACGTACCAATAACACTTTCAAATACATTTTTCATAATATGCATAACATCGAGAAAATGTCTCACGTACAAAGACTTCCAATATGGCAATTCAAAAAATATCAACCTCTTTTCCACCCACCTTTGACAACCTTATGTGCAAAAGGTTTGCCAAACTGAGTACGCATATCTTTCACCTTTTTAAAAACTTGGTCACCTGACAACATAGGTGGAGCTCTACCTTGTTCGGTGTCTCCATTGAATTCTTGTCTCCACCCACGGTAGTGATGTTTGGCATTTAAGAATCTACGATGGCCGAGAAAGACATTCTTATGACCAAACTCCAATCGCTTCGAATCTGTTTTATCTTCACAAATAGGACACGCTTTTTCACCTTTTATGCTGTACCCTGATAGATTCCCGTAAGCTGGAAAATCATTAATTGTGCTAAACAACATCGCCCTTAAATTGAAACTTTCTTTCCTATATCCATCATAAACCTCCACACCATTCTCCCACAATATCTTTAAATCTTCGATCAAAGGTGTCAAGTATACGTCTATGTCATTCCCTGGTTGTTTAGGCCCAGAGATTAACATAGATAACATCATGTACTTACGCTTCATGCATAGCCACGGAGGTAGGTTATAAATCATAAGAATCATAGGCCATGTGGTATGTGAGATACTTTGAAGACCATGCGGGTTCATTCCATCAGTGGATAATGCCAAGCGAAGGTTTCTTGCTTCTTCTCTAAAGTCAGGATAATCATTATCAATTTTTGACCACTGTGGTGAATCAGCCGGATGTCGCAACTTTCCATCAATAATTCTTTCATCTGCATGCCAAGTCAGGTGTCTTGCATCGGTTTCACTACGAAACATGCGCCTAAATCTCAGAATTATAGGAAAATACCATAAGACCTTGGCTGGAGACAATTTTTTCTTATATCGAGACAAACCGCAGTTAGGGCACTCAGTTAACGATGCATATTCGTTTCGAAACAAAACGCAATCGTTTGGACAAGCATGTATCTTATCATAGCTCATGCCAATAGAGCACAACATTTTTTTGGCCTCATAGGTTCGATTGGGAAGAACATTATCCTCCGGTAGCATTTCTCTCAAAAGGGCCAACAACTTTGTGAAACTTTTATCCGACCATCCATTGCCCGCCTTTAAGTTGTACAACTTCAATACCGCAGACAGTCTTGTGAATTTAGTGCAACCTTGATAGAGCGGTTTCTCTGCATCGCTTACCAACCTCTCAAACATTTCGGGACAATCATGAAGATCTTCTTCAACTGCTTCTGCAATCTCTTCGACTCGATCACAATCGTATGTTTTCGTGTCTTTGTCATCTGAAGCATAGGTCGTATTACTTTTCCCCTTCGGTTCAACATTCTCGTTAATTTTCTCACCATGATGTATCCAACACTTATAACTTCGATCAATTCCATGCATCAGTAAATGCGATTTCAATCCATCTGCGTCAACCTTACCCACATAACAACAACCCAAGCAAGGACAGTCCATTCGACTGGGGTCTTTAACGTGTTGAACAGCAAACTTAACGAAATCCAATACCCCATTCTCGTACTCTTTGGACAATCGATCGACATCCATCCATTTTTTATCCATGGTTTTCCTACTTATTAAGGTCAACAAAAACGCTATTATATGAGGAATCAAAACATTGAATGAGGAGGAAAGTTATGATAACAAAATAACACTAACAACCTCAAGGATTTACAATATTAAAATAATGAGCAATATTAACACTAACAAAATAACACTAACAGCCTCAAGGATTTACAATATTAAAATAATGAGCAATATTAACACTAACAGGGCTTCTAACATAACACAGTATTAAAATAACAAAATAACACTAACAACCTCAAGGATTTACAATATTAAAATAATGAGCAATATTAACACTAACACTAACACTAACGACCTAAACTAACCTAAACTAAACTAACACATTATATAGCAATAACAATGTAGAGCAACATTAACACTAATCTAAACTACTCATATTCTATCAAAAGAACATCATTCTATCAAAAGAACTCCAAAACCTAACAGAACAAAACCTAACAGAACATCATTATATCTAAAGAACTCCAAAAATATGGTAACAAGAACAAAACCTAACAGAAAAATATGAAACTCACTTAAAACCTAACATAAAAAGAAAAACTCTTACCGGAACAGTGGAGCACGGTGGAGTACGGTGGAGGATGGTGGAGGACAAAGTAGGAAGGACGACGGCCGGAAGGACGACGGCGAGAAAGGACGGACGACGGCGGTGAAAGGACGGACGACGGCGGTGGTTTCAGCTGGTTCGTTCTTGTTCGCAGAAAGAGAGGGAAAGAGGGAAAGAATGAAATGAAAAAGTATAGAATACTGATACCGTTTCAGTTTTTATTTTAATTAAAAAGACCTTAGACAGCGCTTTGAATGAAAGCGCTGTCTAAGGTGGGCCTTAGAAAGCGCTGTCTCATATGGGCCTTAGACAGCGCTTTTGATTTTATTTTATTTTTAATTTATAAGACCTTAGAAAGCGCTTTCCTCAAAAGCGCTGTCTCAGGTCTTATATTTTTTTTAATTTATAAGACCTTAGACAACGCTTTTAAGGAAAACGCTGTCTAATATTTTCCTTTAATTTTTTTTTTAATTTATAAGACCTTAGAAAGCACTTTCCTCAAAAGCGCTGTCTAAAGTCTTATATTTAACGCGCTTTTATTTTTCTAAGTGAACCGTTTCCGTGTTTTCTAAATTTTTTAACTTATAGCAGCGCTTTTGTAATAAAGCGCTGCCTATGTTGTGCTGCCAAAGAGTAATTTTGGCGTAGTGTGTACTTCAACGACAAGAAACCTCCTGTTGGTTTTCGGCTTCCCAAGGACACCACATGTCTCGCTCTTCTGAGATCAAAATCAGATAATATATTGTCTGACACTGTGAACAGAAAGTTGAGTAAGATCGAGTTTCATGCACCATGGATTGATATTGATGGAAAGGTGAAATACAACAACATTAAGCTAAAGAGTGATGAAGATTTAAATGTTATGTGAAGAACATATCACCTTAGGCAAACAAAGGGACCAATCGAGTTTTATGCGATAATTACTAGAACTGTCGACAACATAATCAAGATGTTGAAACATCCAGAATCATCTGGTAGTGTCTAGGTTTTGTTATTTATTATTGTTTTGTTAAGTTATGTAATTGTTTGTGTTAAGTTATGTTTATTATCATGTGTTAAGTTATGTTAATCCAACAATTATGAATGATGTTATGTTGTGGAGCTAGAAATATAGAGGATTGCAGAAACTACGGTAGAGCGGGGATTCCTGAGCACTACTATGATGAGACATCATATATCGAAGGTTGTGATCATGGTGCTTCTTAAACCAGAGACTTTAATCTTGAATCGGCGTCGTTAATCTCCGATACGACAAATTAAAAGGGAGTACATGCTTGGTTAGAATTCTAATTAGCACTCCAACGCTCAAGTTAGGTTAGGCTTTTAAGATAGTGGTAGTTAAAGTGGAGATTAGAGATTTTGTACATGAAAACTCTTTGTGAACATATTTATACCTTGGGCTCGATGGAGCAGGATGAATATGTGGGCCTCATGTAATTAGGCCTTTGACCAGCACGAAACAGTTAAGCAACACCGTAACGCTAAAACTTATATAACAAGCATTATATGCTAATTAAAGTGTTACCAACTTCAAAACGTCCCAACTTTATTCAATTAGCAGTGGAAAATAAAATTAAAAAATTCGACAAAATCATGTTTGTTTTTAACTTCAAAATAACGTCATAAAAAATCCTCAAAACATTAATTCGTATTCAACAAGTAAAATAAGCTTCCAAGCCTCGATGTTACATGATCAAAGCATAGCCACTAAATAAACAATGAAACTTAAATGGAAATAACTTCAAAAGCTATCTTCCAATCACGACAACAACTTCTAATCCTAATTATCTACAAGATGTCCATGGTGGACAACATCAAAGCAACGAGGGTGAAAATTCATATCAATAAATTAGCGGCATAAACTGCAAGGTAGAATTCAAATATCTACACATTCAATAATAGTCACACAACATCATTCTCACACCCAATCCATCTACATACGCCAACCAATCACATACTCATCATTTTAAATTATGCAATGAGACTCACAACCTCAACTAGACTCATATGCATGTTGTACCATATCATCATCAATTCGTTCACTCAGGAACCAAGTTCACACTGCTCGAACCCCAAATCCACCCTGCTCAGATTCGAGACAAGTCACCAATACACCCTGCTCGGATTGCAACTTACATCTTTCATCAACAACAAAGACATAATGAATTCATTTCACAACCTATAAATGCAACAACAACATAATGTTTATAGTCCCCTCTCCATAATAAAAAACATGCATTGACCCAACGATAATAGTCCCTCTCCCAAACTATCATCCCACAACAATATAATCACAATGTAGTAACGCAGTTCATGCTCATACAACAGCATGCCATCATCACCATTCACAACAAGTAACACCATATCATCATTGATTGTGTGCATATTTGATAACGCGAAATTATAACGTGTATTTGAATTGACATGCATGAATTTCTATTATGTTTTATTCGCTTTTTCCTAATTTATGCTTTATATTACCCGCATTTATTTATGTTTTTCAGGTACTCGAGTCAGATCGGAATTTATCGGAAAGTGAAGATTTAATGAAGAATTAAAGAAGAATTGAAGAAGAAAAAGAAAATATGATGGAAATAATTAAGAAGGAAAGAAAGGAGAAGAAAAGAAGACAGATGACAGAAAAAAAAAATAAGAAACTACACTCAAGGCATGTGGCCACCGTCATGGAGCGTGTGGCGACCTTAACGCATTTTAAAGTGTGACCCTCGTCACATAGCGCATGGCGACCGGCACAGTTAGTTTTCTCAGTTAAGTTCAACGACTCAACCCACGATCCAACGTTCAAACCAGTCGTCCGAAAATCCCTCATATTCAAGGAAGTGACTCAAATATTTTCGGCCATAAACCTCCACCTTCAGATTTTTTCTCTTCCACTACAACTGCTGAGCACTATAAGTAGAAGGCAGTTGGGAACGTGCAGGGGATCCAAGTTTTGTGCGCGAAAGCGCTGTTCGTAGTTTTAGGCAGAAAATTACAATTGTAAAAGGAGTATTTTCTCACATCGAGGAATTACCCCCTCATTAGTTTTTAGGCCTGTAATCTGTGTAACTACTTGGATCAACAATCTTGCCATCATTTTATTGAAGTTATTTCCAGTTCTGTTTACTTCAAGTATCTATTTATTTTCTCGTATTTACAAGTTCTTCATTTTATCGCTTTATTATTGTTATTATTGTTATTGCATTTCATAATTGTTTAAGCATGTTGTCCTTGATTATATTTACCATGTTTCTGTCGTTTTCATTTAATTCCATGTTCGGCTAAATTGTTTAGAGTCCGGTATGTGAGGACCGTCGTTCCGACGGACCTCGATAATTAAATTAGCATTAACTTAGAATAAATTATGTTTTGGTCTTTGTTTCCAAGTTTAATTTAAATAGCTTTGTCACGAGAGTGAGATGTTATTTAACATTGTTTCGTCACGAGAGTGAGAAGCAAGTAAAGGTTAGAGCCGACACTACGAGAGCGTGGGGATCAAACCAAATAGTGGGAACGAGGCATTAATTCTAAAAATAGCGAAAGCGCTTTAGGTATCGATTAGGATCTAATTGATTTTCAAAATATCTTTTCTAATTAGAACGGGCGAGCGAGAGCAAAATCCCGTGGTTAGGAGATGTGGCTTTAGTCAATAACGTGAGAGTGTGAGGTGGAGTCTTTAGATCAATATTTTCTACGGAACGTAAGTACATTAACGCCAACCAATTACGGAGCGCCTGAGGTACACAGAATCCACATTCCGGCCTCTCATTTCTGTTATATTTTCTAAGTTCATTTTTAGTTTTAGTCTTAGTTTCCCTTTAATCAAATATCATTAGCCTTAGCTTTACAAAGCGACGATTGATTACGGTAGGTTGACATTGGTCTCTGTGGGTTCGACAATCTTTTATATTACTTTGATAAATCTGTGCACTTGCGGACGCATCAATATTCAACATTTATCCCATACATCATAAATTAGATTAAAAATCATGTTTAATCATTAAATCATACCAACATCAATCAAATAGTACTTAGCAATGTAATAACAATACTCAAAACATCCGCAAAAATCGAAAAATCAAAATATGGCATTTAACATCATCAAAACAAGCATTTACGCTCTCTGCAGACCAGTGACGGGTTACCCGTCATAGTAGTGACGTCTGTCACCCACCCCAAACATCCAGACTGTCACACATGTGAAGATCGTGAAAACACAAATCGGGCAGCATGGCGGGTTACCCGTCATGGTGGTGACGCCCGACATCACCCTATAAGTTGCAGAATTCGTTCTGCTAGATGGAGTTCACTGGATAACTCCAATTTTCCCATCTCAGTCCTACAAATTCGACCCAAAACATCACATACATGTTATATAGTCATCAACAACATCCAATTTCATCTAACAAATGCATTTAGTTTATGGTTTTCATATATTCGTGTTATACCCAAACCTTTAAACACACAATAATGGTGTCTTTCCTCCATAAATCAAAAGCATAATTTTTTACATATCACATTGCACAAATTTAATATCACTAACATCAATTCAATCATCACAAGATCATAATTTTATTAAGACTCAAAGAATCCTAATGGAGGTTAAGGGCTCCTCCATTCCACCCCTCAAGCATATACTCATTATTGAATCAATTCTCCTTCCTTAACTGATTTTCCTACCAACAATAGAAAACTTATGGCATTTGATTGTTCTTCCCCTCTCTTCAAAGATCTAAACTTCTATCTCCCTTGTGCCTCTAATCCTCCTTTTTCGTACTGATAGAAAATTCCCTAACATTATATTATCTCTTAACCTTATATAATTTGAGTAATCTAGTCGTAATTATAATTCTCCCCCTTACTAACAATTACTCTCACTCTTTCCTCCCCTATTTCTCTTAATTCACAAATTGCACCCAAACTCCCTAAATTCTTATTTTAATTAAATCTAAATAAATTATTATTATTTTTAATTATTAAAATAAATTCTAATAATTTTAGCCCACTTCTACCAATCTCTAATTACTCCTGCACCCTTATCTTTAGGTCACACACCCCTCATCACCTAAATCAATTCAATTATCGCACATAATAATTAAATTAAAATACAAATAAATCAATTAAAACAATAACCCAAAAACTAGGATGTTACAAGTCTCACCCTTGAAAATTACCTTAAGTAAACAGATTCCGATACGACTCCCTCATTTGGCTCTCAAGCTCCCAACTCACGTTCCACCAGCCGATCTTCCCCAAATTACCTTCACCATGTAGCGTGCAATTTTTGTCAGTGACGGACCATCTTACCGCAATGGTTGGAATTGGGTGCTACTTTCTGATTTCTTATTTATCCTATGAAGCTGGAAAGGAAATGGAAGCTCTCTAAAACTAACCTTACACGCAAATGTTTTCTTTAAGAAATGCTAAGAGATTGGGGGGTCTGGGGTTAGGTTATACAATGGGGAGTTGTCAATTACCCATCCTATATATCGTTATCCATATATTGTTTGGCATTTTCTTCTGTTATCTACTTATTGATGTTTATTTGTCGTGGGTTGGGAAAGTTTCTTCTTTGGGATTATTGAGAGAGTATTTTTGTTGATTTTTGGGTTTTTCGAAGTTTTTGGTAAAGGTACTGGACCTAAGGTTTTTGATATGTGTGCTCGCTAAGATTTCGCAATCTTATGCCTACGTATTCCCGTAATGATGACAGGGAAATCAGAGCAATCGTAGTTCCTCATATTCTATAGGAGGAAAAAGATGTTTGGTGTCTTGTTCAAATCCAAGATTGAAGCTAGATGAGTTGAGTATTTGTGTCTTGTTCAAAGTCTAAGATTGACGCTAAAGGTTTTTTGTGTCTTGTTCAAAGCCCAAGAATGAAGCTAAAGGTTTTTTGTGTCTTGTTCAAAGCCCAAGATTGAATCTAAAGGTTTTGACTGAGAGAGAATTTGTCATCTCTAAAGGGAGATATCTCATCTGTTTATCACAGTTGTTGGGTGACTGATTATAAAGGAGAATTACTTTAACTGGAATGTATGGAATCCAGCAATGCCATAATTTCCTTTATAAGGGATTTGTCCTGAAGGAGAAAACTTTAACTCAGTGTAGAGCAATGCCATTTTTCCTTAGGAATATTTCATGCTAAGAAAGGGACATTGGCTTGGATGTAAATAATTCATAGGCTTGCCATTTACAGCAATTAGATGAAAGAAAGGGGTTTACCAGGATAAGAGATGGACTACAACTTGGATTTTTGAATCAACAAGTGTGCCACTTACAGAAGTTATCGGAGATTAGGGTTTGTTTTGATGTGTGATGTACAGAGAAATGTCTTCCTACAGAGAGATTTTGATTTCCTCTGAGGGGATGTTGATTTTTGTGTGCCTTGATCAAAGCCTAAGGTTGAAGAGTTGAAATATCAGAGACCATGAGGTTCTGAGTTTTCTAAGGGTTTACTGGTAGTAACTTGACCCTAGGTGGGGAAATTTAAAGTAAGGGTTTAAAGATTGAGTTTTGAAACTTGTGGAGGTCTTAACTCTGTTGGTGATTGAGCAGGGTTTTTCCTGTGCTTTAGGAAACTTAAGGGTTTCTTGAGATCCAAAAGGAGGTGAGATTGTCCAAGTCTACTGGTATGAAAAGGTTTATCTTTGTATGATGCCCAAGTGGAGGTTGATGTTTTAAGGGATGAGAATCAACCCTAAACTGATATGATGTTTTGACTCTTTCGAGGACTGTTCTAACAAAAGATGTCTATGTTCTGTCCTATACCTGTAGGAGGTCTTTGGGTCCTTGTCCTAAGCCCAAGAGAAGGCTAAGAACTTCTAAGAAGCTTGAGGTTCCTTGTACAAAGCCCAAGAGGAGACTGGGGATGCTTTTAGGAAGCCTGTGGGTCCAAACCTAAGAAAAGTTCAAGAAAGGTTTCACCGGGAATAATCCTTTCTTTAGTGAACAGTTCTAGGGTTTGAAGAAATTCAAGAGAGGTTTCACCGGGAATTAATCCTCTCTGGGGAAATGAATTTCTTAGACAAATTTCTAGTAGTTACAGTCTGGAGAAAAGTTTCACCGGGAATAATTCATTTCTCTGTTCCATATTATATAAGCCCTAGAGGAGGCAAGACTGTATTTGGAATTTCCTATGGGGAACTAGTTTTGACTGTGTTGAAAGAGTGACCACTGGTTTGATCTAATCCTAGACCTAATTGTCGGGGAAAACTCTAAGCAAGTATATACAAGCATATATATACAGATGAAATATATAAACAAGTATGTAAAAGAAAGCTGGTAGAACTTACAGGTGATTAAGCTTCCACTGTTATAAACACAGTTGTATGGTTTGTTATTCAAGAATTGAAGAAAGTTTTGATAACAACTATGAATTTAAATCTAAATCAAACAAAGAAAGTTATTATAAAAAGAAGTTTGGGGCTTATACTTAAGGAGAGGCCCAGATGAATTCTTTTGAAAAGGTGACGATCACGTCGTAGTTTTGAAAACTACAAAGGGACTTATACAATGACTGAGGGCCAAATTTATTGTATTCACAAAAGAGGTGGGTCTTACACTCTATTAGAGGCCCAAAGTTTATTTTTATACAAGAGATGGGGCTTACAACTCAAGGAGAGACCCAGATGAAAAACAACGATCGCACCGTTATTTTGAAAACTGTATTGGGACTTATTCAATGACTGAGGCCCAAATTTTTTATGTACAAAGGGGGGGGGGGATTGGGTCTTACACTCTATTAGAGGCCCAAGAGATTAAAAAAAAAAGAAAAATGGGACTTACAACACAAGGGGAGGTCCAGGTTAAAATTGTTTGAAAACGGCGATCGTGTCGAGATTTTTTTAAAATCGAGTCGGGATTTATACAATGACTGAGGCCCAAATTATTTTGTACAATAAGGGATGGGTCTTACACTCTATTAGATGCCCAAAAGTGTTTATGTGAAGTTTGAAAATCAAAATTTAGAGGAAACCCTAATTTGAATTTAAAAGATATAATTTTCAAAGGAAATTAAATAAAAAATGATATAAAATATCAAATATATTTAAAAAACAAGTTGTAAACTTTGAAAAATATTTTTAAAAATCATGTTTAATCACATGAAAGCTTGAAATTCATTTGGAATGAAAAGATCAAAGTGAGAATTTCATTTTGAAATGTTTAAAACAAATAAAAATGAAATAAATTACATAAATTCTAACTATATTAAATAAATAATATAAATTGTATTTTTGTAAAATAAGATAATTTAACATTTTTGTGGCTTTTTAAAAAAAGAACCAATTAAAAATGATTAAAAATGAGAGAGAAATTAATTTTTGAAATCAATTAAATAAAATATCAAAAATTCAAATATTTAAAAATTTGAAAAAGGCGCCAAGAACAAGAGTTCTTGCCCGCGTGCCCTGTTTTGTCGAGATTTTAATTTTCTCACTTTTCTCTCTGATTACTCAATGATTTTGCACGATTCAAACACCAATCTTGCTCGTTTTTGAACAAGGATCACAACCATATAGATTAATTGCATTTATATTAAGTATGGAGTGAGAAATCAGAGGATGAACTCAAGAACCCTAGTTTCAGCATGAACACTATGAAATTCGATACACAATTGATACATAGCAATTGATTGAGGGTTATCACTCTATATACATGCAGGAACAAGATGGTAACTCAAAAATTCATTTATGATGCATGTAATATGAAGTTTGAAGGCTTCAGGCTTACCTCTTGCAGCTGGTGATCAGATTTGATGTTAGAGGTGTTACAGATGTTGTGTAATGATCTGGATAGCTTCAATGGACCTCAAGTAATGTGTTTGAAAGCTTGGAGTGGATTGAATTAGCCCAAAACTAGTTGTGGCACCTCAACTGCAAACAGACCAAAATCTTGAGCAAATGAATGGTGACTTTGTGATTCTGATGTTCCAGATGAGTTCTAAGGTCATGGATTACTCATATATGATGTATATGAGATGTTGGCATGATTGGTTTGGTTTGAATTGCTTCTTATTTCAAAATTCGATAGTGACTTGAAATAGAAGGAAAATCTGGTTTTTTTAGAGTGATTTTGAGGAAAGCATCAGTTTGTGTGCTTTGGTGTCCTTAAACTGATCACAAATGAGCTCTATTTATAGTAGAGCAAGTTTGTTTTGCAAGGAATAGTGAATGGCAACTGGTACAGGTCTTTGGCCAATGGTTGCATAAAGGAGTCCAAGTCTTCCATGGCCATTGACTTGGCTCAGTGCAGCAGGTTATTGTACCTTTGGTTCAGAGATAAGGCTTGACTCAATTCAGTTAGCAATGTCTTGATGCTTTCAACCTTGTGAATCTATTGAATGCATTGAAACAAAATTGGAGTCTTTGAAATTTTTAGCCTTTTTCGTGGGGACATAACTACATGTAGATCCTTGGACTTTGGAGGCTTGTGGATCAGACATTGTCCCTTAGATGTTATCCCTTGAGGTGTCTAAATGGATAACAAGACTTGTAATTGTCTGATTTAGCTAATTCGATCAAATGACCCATAATCTGCCTTGGGAAGAAACCAGTCTTTGATGCCATGTTCCAAGGGTTGTAACTCCCTACTCAAATTGAATTTGGAAATGATCTGGTACTTGTTGGAAAGCTCTCATGACATACTTTAACTTTGATGTTCACAAATGGACCTGGTTCAGCTTGGATCAAGGTGAAAAATGGCCTCAAAGTTTGGAAAAAGTGAAACAAAACCTGACTTATTGAAAATTTCACTAAGTGTTAGAAAAGTGGCCATTTCCACTTTTTGTGATTTTGATCAATCCATAACTCAAAATCCATGAGGATTTGGAATCTTTTGTAGTTGACACTTTTTAAGTATGTCATGTGAACTTTCATTTGAGCTTTGGATGGAAGAAAAAGGCCTTAGGGTTTGGGAGTTATGGCCTTGCAAAGTTGGTACCAAAGCCATTTTGTTCCATAACTTAGAAAAATATAAGTTTTCTAAGGTTGCCCCTTTTTCAAGTTACCCCACTTTTCTTGATTTTTCTTGATGAATGATGATCAAAACCATATATTAACATTGTTTTGGACTTAGGGGAACCATATTTGTGAAAAATTCCAAAAAGTCAAACTTGATTTTGGGCACAGTTGACTTTTTGTCAGATGAAATCCAAACAGTGTGATCCTTTGTGCAATCAAGTTTTTGACCTAATTCAAACCTAATGGATGGATTCCATAGGTATTTTAGGGTGTATTGAATCATGTCCCAAGGTTTGGGAGCATGTCTTGGTCCAAAGTCAAAGGCACAGTTGACTTTTTCTTCAAAACCCTAATTGTGGTCCAGATGAAATTGAAACTTGTGAATCAAGCTTCTTGGATCAATCCATTGTTATAAATGGATCAATGTAGTGTATTTGAGGCCCTCAAATCATGTCTTGAGGTCTTGGCTCATGCTTTGCTCCAAAAGTCAACTTAGGGGTGAATTAGGTCAAGAAACCCTATTTCCTGATTTTTTATGAATGCATCCCCTGAGGCTATTTTCACTTGATGATGGGACTCATAAGGTTCCTTGAAGTATCTTGGGTTACGCTTTGAAGCATTGGCTCATGCCCAGAGGAAAAATTTCATCTGGAGGCCTTGGTCGACCAAAATCCTAATTTGGTGACACTGGCGATCTTGAGGCTTGATCCACTTGGAATATTGCAACTTTGTGCTTGATTCTTGATATGGGAGTCCTCTTGATCCTTTATGGGTATTTGAGAGGTTAGAAAACTTGAATATCATGTCATTTCTTGATTGATCCTTTGCCTAAGTGCTCTGAGAGGGCTCAAAACTCTAATTCTTGGTTGTAGTGAAAGCTGAACAATCCTTGAGGAAATTGATGAGGCATGATGGCACATCCATATTGTGGCAATGATCCTCACAATGATGGGAAATCTTGGTGATCAAAATTTGGGGTATTACTGGTGCCCCTATTTAATTTTCTTGGACCCGAAGGTGTGAATGGCGAAGATATTCGGATATTCAGGGTGCAAGAGGATTAAATATCAGAATACCCAAAATTTTGACAGTGGTTATGAATGGCAGTTTGCTCATCCATCTTCTTTTGCTAAGCAATGTTTCTTAGAAAAAGGTAAAACTTCCCCCTCGATCCTGGTCTTCAGCCACGGAACTGGTCTCAGTTTCTGAAATAAACTTCCTCTCGATCTTGGTTTACAGCCATGGAACTGGTCTCAGTTTCTGAAATAAACTTCCCCTCGATCCTGGTTTTCAGCCACGAAACTGGTCTTAGTTTCGTCTTGTCGTAAACCTCCCCTCGATCCTGGTTTTTAGCCATGGAACTGGTCTTAGTTTCTTCTTGTTGGGTTTCTTTCTCGATAAGGGATGCTATTTGTAGAGGTCTTCATCAAACTTCTCGCCGAGTTTTACTGGGGAGACGTCATTTGATGGAAAAGGTTTGAGGTCAGACTTGTTGGGGGCACCCATTTGTCTGAGTCGTTGAGGTGTGCAAACTTCTCTGTAAGAGATGCTATTTGTTGACTCTACTGGGGAAAATGAGTGTCTTGAGAGACTACTTTTTGCTTGGGGATAATACATCATACTTTTCTTCGAGATCATTTCGGAGATATGCCATGTGATGCGATCCAATTTTGAGGTGTTGAGGACTTCATTAACTTTGAATTTCTTGAGAGAATAAACCGATGTATTGCCAAGAGTCTTTTGTTGAGAGGATTTCTCTGGGGATTTTCCTTAATTTGGGAAAGCGAAAATACCATCTTCAATAGTGAAGAGTGATGTTCCAAAGGTGTTTGTCGAATGTCTTCTTGCCCTTCAGAGGTTCAAGTTACCAAAGTGGTCGAGGACAGTCTCCAATCCATAAATAAACTGGGGAGGAACTGCTCGGACAATACATTTCCAGATGAGGAAAGAACTGACACTGGGATTTTGTCTTATCCGACGCAGAAAGGACAACTGACAACTTGATTTTGACCAGAGCGACAACAATGCAATATGGATATGAATATGAATCAATTATGCATGATGTATGTATGTTTATGCTGACAAAACTGACGCGACATACAAACTAGTGAATGAACACGACTGGATACTCGGCCACTGCGGGGGACAAAAAGTACCATTGGTTCAAGATAGCAATCATGTCTTGTTTAGGAGAGGTAGTCCCTGTGGGGGAGAAAGAATCGTCAATCGGTCTTAAGAGGTAAGAACTCTGCCGGAAATGTCAGATGGGACATTACATCTGAAATGGTGGATCCCTCATTCAGGTGCACTGGTTTAGAAGGAGTACTTTGATTCTGCACTTTGAGGTTCAGTCACCTTCGGAGAAGCTATTAATGTTCTTTTTGATGTTCAAAGTCAAAATTAATTGCCATCTTTATTTTAAAAGTAGAAAATTTTTGACAAGTAAATTCTTTTTTTTTTATTTCAAGAATCGTTGATCATGTTAAAATGACATTCTGTAAAGAAAAAATAAATGAGAGTTGCAAACAAAAGCACTAGGGCTCAAATTTTATTGATAGAATAGTAATCAGCCAAGCAAGTGACACCATAGAGCAATACAAAGTTTAGAAAAATGGTAATTTAAAGAAAAATGGGCTACATTGAAACATAACGACCGCTATCCTTCTACCAACTTTGAATTCTGGACATTCTGGGCTTCTGTCGAAGGTGACCTTGACTGAAGTTTTCCTGATAGATGGCATTACCGCTGAGGAGTCAAACTGATCAGATGTAGTTACTTGCCATGCATCCCTAACTTTTTCCTGGATTGTCTTTTGAGCTTTTCAATCCATCGGGATGATTTTTGCTTGTGTCTCTAATTTTTGCATGGATTGCCCTTTCGGGTTTTTAATCCACCGAGACGTTTTTTTTTTATTATTTAGGCGAAGTATTTCTTGACTACATCAACATTCGTGGGGTAGGTAAACTCCTCTCCATCCATGGTTGTGAGTCTCAAGGCGCCGCCTGAGAAGGCTCTCTTGACCACATAAGGGCCGTCATAATTCGGAGTCCATTTGCCCCAGGAATCAGTGAAGAATGATTGTATCTTTTTGAGCACGAGGTCTCCTTTCCTGAAGACACAGGGCCAGACCTTTTTGTCGAAGACCTTCTTCATTCTATGCTGATATAACTGACCATGACATAAAGCCGTCATTCTCTTTTCTTCAACCAGGTTCAGTTCATCGTGCCTGCTTTGGTACCACTCAGGTTCTGTTAGCTTAGCTTCCATCAACACCTGGATTGAAGGGATTTCTACTTCTATGGAGAGCACTGCTTCCATGCCATATATTAGAGAGAAAGGGGTTGCCCCTGTTGAAGTGCGGACAGATGTACGATAACCGTGAAGAGCAAAGGGTAGCATCTTGTGCCAGTCTTGAATCGCTTCTACCGCTCTGTTCATCTTAGGTTGGTAAGGAGATGAGTTATAGTGTTCGATCTTGAACTCAGCGCACAACTTTTTCATCATCTTGTTGTTTAAGTTGGATCCATTGTCAGTAATGATCTAGCTTGGAACACCATAACGGCAGATGAGATTGGTCTTGATAAATCGGACCACCACTTGTCAGGTTACATTGGTGTATGACGCTACTTCGACCCACTTGGTGAAGTAATCAATGGCTACCAGGATGAACCGACATCGTTCGAAGCCTTGGGTTCGATTATGCAATTCATGTCGATTCCTCATATGGAAAAAGGCCATGGAGAAGAAAGAAATTTGAGATGCGTTGGCGGTACATGGATTTTGTCAGCGTATATCTGACACTTGTAACACCTCCTCACGTACTTGTAGCAATCAGATTCCATTGTCAACCAATAATATCCTGCTCTCAGAATTTTTCTCGCCATTGTGTGTCCATTGGCATGAGTGCCAAAGGATCCTTCGTGAATTTCTTTCATCAGCATGTTTGCTTCTTGTCTGTCTACGCATCGGAGCAGAACCATATCGAAGTTTCTTTTATAGAGTGTATCACCGTTCAGGAAGAAGTTGTTAGCCAGTCTTCTGAGGGTCTTCCTATCTTTTCTGGAGGCCTCAGGTGGGTACTCTTGTCTTTGAAGGAAGCACTTGATATCGTGATACCACGGTTTATCGTCTATGACTGCTTCAATCGTGAAAATGTAGGCGGGCCTTTCTAGGTGCATTATGTCAATCTTAGGTACGTCGTTCCATTGACCTACACTAATCATAGAAGAGAGAGTGGCTAGTGCATCAGCCATGTGATTTTCTTCACGAGGGATATGATGAAACTCGATTCTGGTGAAGAATGGTAACAACCTTCTCGCGTAATCTTTGTAAGGAATCAATCCTGATTGGTATGTGTTCCACTCTCCTTTAATTTGATTGATAACCAGGGTTGAGTCTCCATACACATCCAAGTTCTTAATCCTTAAGTCGATAGCTTCTTCGAGACCCATGATACAAGCTTCGTATTCGGCCTCGTTGTTTGTGCACTTGAATGTCAATCTGGCAGTGAAAGGAATATGGGTACCCCGAGGTGTTACGATGATTCCCCCAATTCCGTTTCCATAAGTATTGACAGCTCCATCAAATATTAGTCCCCATTGGTAACCTGGTTCTGGCCCTTCACTAGGTAGCGGTTCATCTCAATCTTTCATTTTCAAGTACATGACATCTTCGTCTGGGAAGTCAAATCCGACTGATTCTTGATCGTCAATCGGTTGATGAGCTAAGTGATCGGCTAAAATACTCTCTTTGACGGATTTTTGAGCATGATACTCGATGTCATATTCTGATAACAACATCTGCCAATTGGCGATCCTTCCCGTGAGAGCGGGCTTTTCAAAGACGTACTTGATCGGGTCCATTTCGGAGATTAACATAGTAGTGTGGCAAACCATGTACTGGCAAAGATGTTTGGCTGCCCAAGCCAGAGCACAACAAGTTTTCTCGAGCATGGTGTACCGAGCTTCACAGTCAGTGAATTCTTGCTTAAGTAGTAAATGGCAGACTCTTTTCTTTTCGTTTCGTCTTGTTGGCCGAGTACATAACCCATAGAGTCTTCCAAGACTTTTAGGTAGATGATCAGTGGTCTTCCTTTCGCTGGAGGTGACAGGATTGGTAGATTCAACAAATATTCCTTGATACTGTCGAAAGCTTTTTGGCAATCTTCTGTTCATACACAGCTTTGATTCTTTCTGAGTAATTTGAAGATTGGCGCGCATGTCGCAGTCACGAGGGATATGAACCTTGAGATGTAATTCAGACGTCCCAAAAATCCTCTGACATGTTTTTCAGTATTTGGTGAAGGCATTTCTTGAATGACCTTTACCTTGTCAGGATCAACCTCAATTCCTTTCTGGCTGACGATAAACCCTAAGAGTTTTCCCGATCAGACACCGAATGTGCATTTATTGGGATTCAAGCGGAGTTTGTATTTTCTCAGACGCTCGAATAACTTTGACAGGTGTGTCGCATGCTCTTCTTCTGTTTTAGACTTGGCGATCATGTCATTGACATACACTTCGATTTCTTTGTGAATCATGTCGTGAAATAGAGTCGTCATGGCCCTTTGATAGGTTGCCCCCACGTTCTTCAGGTCGAACGACATTACCTTGTAACAAAAGGTGCCCCATGGGGTGATGAATGAAGTTTTCTCCATATCTTATGGCGTCATTTTGATTTGATTATAGCCTGAGAATCCATCCATGAAGGAGAAGACTTTGAATTTTGTTGTACTGTCTACCAGCATGTCAATGTGTGGTAAGGGGAAGTCATCCTTTCGACTTGCTCTGTTCAGATCCCTGTAGTCTACACACATTCTGAATTTTCCATCGTTTTTCGGAACTGGCACTATGTTAGCTAGCCATTGAGGATATTCTGAGGTGGCAAGGAAACCTGCGTCGATCTGTTTCTGCACTTCCTCCTTGATTTTGATAGCCATATCTGGGTGAGTTCTTCTCAGCCTTTGTTTTACTGGCGGATATTCTGATTTCAATGGTAAATGATGTTCCACAATGCTGGTATCCAACCATGGCATGTCCTGGTAGAACCAAGCAAATACATCTGGAAACTCTTTGAGAAGTTTTATCAAGCTGTGTTTGATAGTTGGACTGAGCAGTGCTTCAATCTTAACTTCTTTCTTCTCTTCTTCTGAACCCAAATTAACCATTTCCAATGGCTTTTGGTGAGGCTCAATAGAACTTTCCTCTTGTCTGAGTAATCGGGAAATCTCTTCTGGAATTTATTCGTCCTCTTCTTCTTCAGCTTTAAATACCGAGAATTCAAAGTTGGGAGAAGGCATTGGATCGTAAGTTTCAACGGGATTTAAAAAAAGAAATCTGCATGACGTGATGATTTGTTTTTTAGAAGAGATAGAGAGAATGCAAGAGTGTGTGCAGTGTACTTTTCTGGAAAAATGCTTATTTTTTTATTTATTTTGGGTTGTTTTAGGATTACCATTTTCTGAAAAACGAAAAGTGAAAACAACAATAAATGCAGAAATGGATGTCCTCGTATCTGATGCGAGAGCTTTTAGGAGCGGTGTACTTGACTAAGAAGTCGTACTTGCCACTCGGCTATCCTAAAGTGTCTCATACTTTCGTGGGAATAGAGGAGTCATCCTCCTCGATGACGTTGACCTCAAGAAAAGCATAGTTGATGAACTCTTGTCCTGCAATCTTAGCAAATTCATCATTGTGTTGGATATCTTCTGAATGTCCTGAGTAATGATTACATGGCTTGGTGGGGACATGGGTATCCTTTTCAATATTACTCAGCTAATAGGCATCGTTTGGCTTACTCTTTTGCCCCAAGTTTTCTGTGTACGGCTTCAAGATAGGCAAGTCATCCAGGGGATCATAATATTCTTGATCGAAGTTGTCCTTCATTAGATCATCTTCTAATGAGTTAGGTGGAGCATGTCATCCCTCAGGGTCACAATCTCCATAGATCATTCGGACGTCTGATCTCAGTATATATCTCGAGTTCTGCTTTGGAAACACAATGGCATGCTCGCTTCTTCTAGAGATATATAACTGTCATGGTTAAGGTAAGATTTCCACTCATCATCCGTATTAGAGGAGTCACTCTTATTGATGGTGTGTACTTCTTGAGATACTGGGTGGAGGAAGCCTCCACTGTGGAAGACGTTCTGAATGGGATGAAAACTTTCATTTTTCTTGGCAGTTTGGGTACAGGTTGAAGAGAAACCAAGACATTTCTTTGTCTTGTTATCCGTAGGAATTACAAGTTATCCCCATCCTTTCACGTTATTATTCTTGATCACTTCGAGAGCGTCCTTGTATGAGGAAATCGATGTCCCTCTTTCTGGTTGATTCTCATTGCTCACCGAGAGTGCTTGGAATTGGGTTCCAATAAATTCCTCTGGTTCTAAATAGGAAAATGATGATAAGTTGCTCACAATTAAGGCTTGCTCTCTGCAGACTGTGACTAACTTGTCATTCTTGACGAACTTCAGCTTTTGGTGAAGTGTCGAAGTGACTGCCCCAGCTTCATGTATCTAAGGTCTCTCTAATAAACAACTGTATGCTGCCCTGATGTCCATGACCTGGAAAGTGACTTGGAAAGTGTGAGGACCGATGGTTATGGAAGATCGACTTCGTCGATAACTATTTTTCTGGATCTGTCAAAGGCTTTGATGATGATCTCACTGCCTCTCACCGGGGCTCCTTGAAATGATAGTCATATCAGAGTTGACTTTGGCATAACATTCAAAGACGATCCTGTGTCTACCAGTACGCTGGCTAAAGCATCGTCCTGGCAATTGACTGTAATATTGAGTGCCATATTATGATTCTTGCCTTCTTCCGGCAGTTCTTCATCACTGAATCCTAAATTGTTTCAGGAAGTGATGTTGGAAATGATGTTGTCAAATTGTCCTACCGTCACATCTTGTTCTACGAATGCTTGCTCCAAGACTTTCTGCAGAGCTTCCCTATGAGCTTCAGAACTAAGTAGGAGTGATATCACATAGATTCTAGATGGAGTTTGCAAAAGTTGGTCCATAATGTTGTACTCGCTTTTCTGGATGAGCTTCAGCATCTCATCGTTGTTCTTTACCAGTTATGGATTACTGGATTGACCGGTTTGTTGATTTGGAACTTTCGTTTGAGGTTCCTTTTCTTTGGCAGGTTCTCCAACTCCTCTGTTGAAGATCCGACCGCTTCGGGTGACTCGACTGATGTCGGCAATGTTCACAACGGATGGTAATGGAGTTTCCTTTCCATTTTTGATAGTTGTTGCACCGTACTTGTAAGGGATAGCCTTTTCTGATTTGTACGGTATTGTACCTGGCAAGTAGATAACCACAGGAGCTTTTTTATTTATCTGACCGTTATAGGCAACCTCAATCAGTTACTAGTTGGGAAATTTTCTATTATCAAGAGGGATTCTTGATTCATCGAGTAGAGGAATTATGGCGCAAACTTCTTTGGTTTTCCCATGATCGAAGATTATGACAACGTCTTTGCTTTGATCAGGGAGATAGTCTTGTGTCACGTTGATCGACCTAGAACAGGAACATGGTCGAACCTCTTTCCGGTCCAACTAATTTTGAAGAGCTGCTCGCACGAGATAGCATCCTTGGTTGTTCTCTGAGCAAACTCTACAGCGCTCATAATTGTGGCGTGCCACCCGGCCACGCCTGCTTTGTATGCAGTGTATCTTTACTAGATTTGTTTCCATTTAGCAGACATCCCGACTTTAATGTCTACCAGGATTCCCGTCAGTCATACTAATCTGTTGTGTAGCTTCATCCAAGTAGATTGGAAGCCACCAGTGGTCCAACAAGTGTTGAAGTGTTCTTTGGACAAGCGCACACCCTTGGTCGTTTTCACGGCATTCTTCACAGTCTTGATAATCATGTGAAGCCAGAAAGTCGAGCCTGACTTGCTTAGCATGTAATTCTATTAAACAGGTATTCATCAAGCGTATGTCAAAGATCTGAACCATATTGACTTGATGGTTATTTCTTTCACGGTAGTCTTGGATCCATCCGAGATCCATATGACGTTGAAGGACCTTTTGTACAAAAGAGCATCCCTAATTTCTTGTTGAGCAGATCGGACAAGTGTTGTAATCGTGTCGTGGCAGATTATGATATTGACTTTGCCTTGAGTGCTTCGCCACCAAATTTGAAGGTGTGAAAAATGCAAGAAAGGGGGGTTTGAATTGGTTTTTAAAAATAAATTGTTTCTTTAAAATAACTTTATCTTTAAAACTTTACCCATTTTCTAAAGAAAAATAACTTGGTTAAACAAAGAGATATAAACACGTTATGTTTATACTAGTTCACTTGAGAATCTCTCAAGTTATTCTAGTCCACCCGCCAAGGTGATTTTGCCTATCTCAATGAGGTCTTAATCCACTATTCAACAAAATAGTACACTGCACGAGCTAACACAGCTGGTGACTAACAACAACCTCTGGAACTCACACGTTCTAGACTTCTCAAGTAATCCAACCACACAGGTCTTACTTAAGGCACAATCTCTAAGACACACGTCCTAGACTTCTCAAGAGATCTAATCACTAAGACTCTCTTAAGGAATACAACTTTAATTTCAAATACAATGGGTTTACAGAAAATTGCTTCTTATCAAGCTGATAATGTAAACAAGTTTTTAGACCTAGAATGACTTAAGAAAGAACAGAGTTAGAAAGTATTGTAGCAGTTCACGTGTATATCTGTCTTCAAGTATTTGAGCTTCCTTTTATAGCCGAGTGAAAAGAGCCGTTGAGATGTAATCATGATAGCTAAGTAGGCTTACGGCTAGAAGCGTGAGTGTCGCTCCCGGGATTTTCATCCTAGTACAAACGCGAAAGTGGCACCGAGACAGAGTCGCCAGCAATGTGTATTTATCCCAAGAGAGGGAAAGGAAACACTGCATAAACCTGGGGGAAGGATAGAGCATGGTCTTACGACCAAGAGAACTGGGTTCGGGAGTCGGTTACACGCGAGGAAGGTATTAGCACCCCCACGCGTCCATCGTACCCGATGGGATCCACGCTTGCTTGTCTCGATCAAAGGGTGTAGGAAACTGGAAAAGGAACTGTTAGCTAGAGAACTGGAAAAGGAAAGGAGAGAGAAGGAGAAACAAATGTAGGGAAAATAAAAGAAGTGCTCGAATGGGCCCTACCCCACTGCCTACGTATCTCATCGGGAACATGAGAATCAGAGCGACGTAGTTCCCCTCAATGAGGGTCGCTTTATTTATGTTTTTTAGCAGAAACGTCAGAGTACGCGTCCTAGCAGTTTAGGTGTTGCGGCTCGCTGTATGGAGACTTAGGCGTTACCTGTTTGTGGTAGAACGGATGTGACGAGTCCTTAAGACTGGAATGAAAGAGATGAGAAAAGAATTGTTATTTGTATGAAGTATTTTAAAAGTTTTTTTCATTTGTTTGCATATGATAGAGTATCTGAATCTTAGTCATTGGAGTGTATACATTCTCACATTCCAAGATGGAATGAGTAAGAAAGTACACTAAGTGTGAAGAAGACCCTCACACTTAGTTCCAATTATTAAGGTTCAAACACAATAGCATACTTGTATTTATTAAGTGTTTTTGTTGATTATGAAATGAAGAAGTGTTTTTCTTTATTTGTATCTTCAACAAGTATTGCATTTAAGTCCCTCATACAAGATCAAATGTTTAACACATTGACCCAAGATGGGCCATATGCTACACATTCTAAGATTATAAGAGAAGACCCCTTATAATCTTTTCTTTATATGAAAGGCCTAAATGCAATAAGTGCCTACTTTTATTAGATATTTTGAATTTTCTTTGAGATGAGAAGATGAAAGACTCAAGTGGGCGAGAAAAGTAAAAATCTATGTGAACTAAGACTCAATCCTAATTGATTAGTTAAGGGAGTGATCCTAAAGGTTTGTGAGGTTGCAAAACCTAAAGTCTAAAGAGGGAATGAGTTAAACAATTCACTTCTAAAGTAGAAGATGAATTGTAACTCAAAAGGGAAAGTAATGAGTTAATCAAAGAAAGCACATAAGTACTTAACAAAACACAAGATTGAATTGTAAAAGATGAAAGGAAAGAAATTTGAATGTGGATTCCTTATCCACACTCAATTTCAACTTACCAAAGCCCCTACATGGTTAGTAAACATGGAACCATGTATAGGAAGTAAAAAGTACTTAATACACATTAAAGTTCAAAAGAATAAGATGAAAAATCAAATCTTAATATCACAACCAGAATGTGAATCATATTGACAACAAATGAATATCATCATACAAGTTCAAATGAATAAGCAACAATCATCATCCATAGCATTTAAACATGTTATCATAAGAAAGGATAGATGAAAGATGAAAAGAAATGAAAAGAACATGCATAAATGGAACATGTAATCCAAAAATCAAAATTGAAACTAAATGGAAAATGGTCTATAAACATCTCAAAAGTATTCATGAATCAACATTAGAGACATTCAAGAAGTAATAGAAGAAAAATTGAAGTGAAAGTTCAAAAAGAAAGTGCAAACAATACATGTTAAGGATGCACAAAGTTCAAGTTGAAATGAACATGTAAATATGACCTATAATGTGCACCAAGGACCTATAATATCACATGAATGACTCATAAAACATGCAAATGCTCATACAAATATGCACAAAAGAATTCATGTAAAACATGCACTAAAGTTAGAATGATGTGACATGTATTATGCTTCCAATGTAATGCATCAAACAAAAATCAAATGGACTTATGAAAATTATGCAAGCATAGTATTTGAATGCCTAAGTCAGAAGTAAATCATACATCAAAATAGCATGTCAAAATTCAAAGCAAAATGACCTCAAACAATGCATTAGGTCAAGTTGAAACATCATGCAAAGTGGTGCAAAGACAAGCATCAAAACGTGTCATAAAGTGACTTAAAAAATAAAAATAAAAAATCATCTAACATGCTTCAATGTATTTGTGAATCAAACAGATATGGTATCAAAATGAAGCTGACATTGCATACATCAAGAATCCATTATTATTTTTCACATAACAATCACACACATGGAGAAACGAAGAGATTAAAACATGCCCTAGGTTTGGAAACTATGCCTCTAAGAGGCCTATCAACTAGCCGGAGTATTAAATGCTTCTATTAAGCTTATATTAACAAAAACAAGCTAAACATAAGGTGAATCGTTCCAAGTAAGGTTGAGATGTTAAAACCTGTAAATGATGAAAACTGGAGTAACAAAGAAAACCAGAGGATCATGCTTCTCCTTTGAGCTTTGCTTGGCCAAATAAAGGCTTGAGAATCTTGAAGAATGGAGAGGAATCTGAATCTGCAGTGTAGCTACTTCAACAATGCAATGCCATTTCCAAAACTTGAAGATGAAGTTGGAAGAATATGATGATGAATTCGCACTAACTCAGAGAGAGAATAGAGAGGAACTGAGAGAGAAAGTGAGAGAACCAGAGAGAAAGTAGAGAGAGTTTTGGGGTGAAAATGAGAAAAATGAAGTTTAAATGAAAAAAGTGAGTGAAATTTGGTTTTATATGAGAGCTTAACTATGGTTAACATGAGTTGGTTAATTGAGTTGAGATGGTTTAGGTGAGTCATCCCTAACTAACTGAGTCAAGTTAGTTAGGGAGAGCAATGATATGGTGTAGTATGCGTATGATATTATGGTGGGAATGAAGAGAAAGTGAATGGTGATGATGGCACGGCTGGTGTAGCAGGAACTTGTCCAACAAGTTTATTCTTTCCATTCTCATGTAGTAAGTAGCATGGCAAGGCACGTGCAACACATGTTTGTAAGGAAATGTTAGTTCAAATATAGGAAAGAATGATGATGTGATCATGCGTGTAAATTAGCAAAACAACACCCAAAATACTATCTTTTTTTCTGGTTTGGTGACAGTTTGGAAACAATGGAAATAAGCAAGTTTGAGAAGGAAATTCTCCATGTTCATGGCATGGAATTGCATGCTTTTGGAATTATTGGAAAGAAGGCACATAGTAGAACAAGTTTGGTATATGTCTTGGATTAAATTGAGGCTTGGAAGAGGTTGGAAAATAGCCTAGAACATCCAAGTTTGGAACTGGTCATGGGCGAGGCATATGGTTGATTGGCAAAGCAACATGGCGCCTGGGTTTTCAGCATAATCACCCTATCTTGAGACCAACATAACTTCTTATCCTTTGATCAAATGAACAAATCATGAACACCAATTTTGAAGATTTCACATAGAGGAACAACTTTCATGTTGAAAGATTTTTCATTTGAGGCCTCTAACCATGAGTAATTGATCAAAACATTTGGTCCACCACATGTTTGTGAAAATGACTGTGCATGACTTAAGATTTGCCCAAGCTGACTTGCATTTTGCCCAAGTTTGTCTCAACTTTGATCATCCATAACTCTCTCAATTTTGATCCAATGGAGATGTTCTACACATGGATGAGAAGCTTAAGATGAGATCTTTTGTTGTGGCCGAGTGGAATTTTCATTTGACGTCTCAATTTTGTATATTGGTCACATATAACATGAATTTCATGAATTTGGCCTCAAAAAGTCAAAAGTTGACTTTTTTCCTCTGATTATTTGACTTAGCCCCAATTTTCCTGATTTTTTATCTTTCTTCCAATTGAACCACTTCTAAAACCCATTGAGAGGCAATTTTCCACACACATACACTTAAGGACATGTAAAATACCATGACATCAAGTTTTGTCCAAAAAATCAGAGATGACCTGATTTAATTGGAAACCCTAGTTTTGATACCCACCTACTAAGGGGAAAAAGTGCAGTCTTCAACTTCAAATTCCTCAGAGTATGTTGTGTATCCTCTTAAAGGATGATGAGATATGCCACATGAGGGTGTTTTTGAACCAATGAACTATCTCTTTTGAGGGTTTTCCTTCAGTTTTTTGGACCTCTGGCATAGTGAAGGATGTAATGCTTTAATCTCCTATTGAATCTCACTTTCTTGAGGTTTTTGGAAGATCAATTGAGATAGTATGAGACATGAAAGACCTCTTGGCTTGCCTTGAGGCAACTTGTTTGACTTTTTGTGCCTTGAATGATTCCTTGATTGTCCACCTTTCACCTGATCACATGCCTTGATGGTAAGAGGGATGCTATGCTTCATTTTTCTATGTTAAAGATGAAATGCAAGGCTAATGAGATGGATATAGTATGATATATGATAATGCTATGCTATGATGATAAAAGAGAGAGAAAATTTTGGGGTATTACAGCTGCCCCTATTCAAACGTTGTAGATCTGAATGCCTGAAAGCGATTGCTTTCAGACTTTCAAGGTATATAGTGATTGAATACCAAATATAGCCAAAAATTTGCTCTGGATGACGAAGAACAAAAGGGATATAAACCCAACGAGACTGCTGGATTGAATCTTCAATGAAACGTTGTCGGAGAAATCTGTCTTTTGAACGACGCCAGACGACTACTGGCTTGCCATACTATGGATGGACTTTCAACAATGTCTTTTTGAACGACGCCAGACGACTACTGGCTTGCCACTCAACTGGTGGACTTTAGCAATGTCTTTTTGAACGACGCCGGACGACTACTGGCTTGCCACTCAACTGGTGGACTTTAGCTGCTCTGCCATTTTAAACAATGGACTTTTACCAATTCGTGTTGGATTTCTGCCAATCTATCGTTGGACTTCAATGATTACCAAACCGGCTTTGGAATCTCAAAATTGCCATCCTCAGATGGACTTTTGCAGCTTTGCCAAATTAACATTGGACTTCGATGCTTACCAAACCAGCTTTGGAAGCTTTGCCAAACCAACGTTGGCCTTTTCCGAGAATATAGTTGTTTATCATCATCCCACCTGCTGGAACAATATAAACTACTATTTGTATGATCATTCCACCTGCTGAAAAAACCATCTGTAATACCATCCCACCTGCTGGAATAATACGAACGATTGTATATAATGATCACCCCACCTGCTGGAACAATCATCTGCAATACTATCCCACCTGCTGGAATAATATGAACGATTGTATATAATGATCACCCCACCTGCTGGAACAACCATCTGCAATACTATCCCACCTGCTGGAATAATATCAACGACTATCTGCAATGATCACCCCACCTACTGGAACAACCATCTGCAATACTATCCCACCTGCTGGAATAATATGAACGACTATCTGTAATGATCACCCCACCTGCTGGAATAACCATCTGCAATACTATCCCACCTGCTGGAATAATATGAACGACTATCTGTAATGCCAAAATAAATTAGACTTTAAGTTGTAAATGAGCAATGCTGAGAATTACACCACCGGCTGGGTAATATCATATGCTGACACTTTGCTGAAGAAGAGATTCCCTCGATCTATTTAGACCTTGCTGGGGAAATTACTGTCAAAATGTTGAACTCGGTGGGGAGAGAAAAAAATTCAGCTGGTAATTATTCTTTGACAAATTTCACATGCTGAAACCTGCGGGAAATATGACACTACCACTTGCTGGTAAATCCTGCTGAGAATAAACTCCACAGGGAATGTTACTGCGAGAAGCTTCGTCTCTTAAGAGGATTTTATAGAAAACCAAGCGTTTTCAAACTCTTAGACGAACCCCCCCTGTCTTCAACTTCCGAACATTCGCTCTTGCACTACCCTTCACATCGTCTGCGAGGTACCAGAAGATTTGCACTCGTTATGGACATGGAGTGCTCACTGCATTAATAACCGTTATCAACACAGAAGAATTCAATCTTCGACAACCGTTGTCGTCACAAAACCCGGTGGGAAATCTTGAATGAAGGAATCGACTTAATAAGATACAACAATATCAAGTCATAGCAAATATCTATTGATTATACTGAGAGATAACTTTCGTGCTGCTTGGATCGATCGTACTCATTACCTGCAACAGAAAAAAAAATATGCACATGCCCCAGGATATTGCGTGGTTTTTTGAGTCCACCATCCAAGGTTGTCCAACAAGCAAAGTAATTTTAATTGTCTTTTTTGGGCATGTTTTTGCAAGGCCATGATATTTTCAAAGCAATGTTTTATTATCAAAAATCGGACGTTTTTGCAAACAAAACAGTAAAATGAAAAGCTTGTGACTGGATATTCAATTTTATTGATGAAATGCCAAAATTGGCGAATTTACAATCGGAAGCAAACTCCTGAAAGAGTTGATTGCCATAAAATTGAGAAAAGAAATCTATCCTAATGACAATGCGGAAATTGGATTCCAACTGATTTCTGATTCTGTTATAGCCTGTATGTATTCCAACTCTCTTGATTATCTTCCCCTTCGGAAGCTCGTGGTCAGGACAATTCCTCCTTCGGAAACTTTGCTATTCTGCTGAAGAGTAGAGAACGTACAGATTAATTCAGACTGCAGTAATTCGCTTAAATTCCTCTTTTGCGTGGATCGCCTTTTCAGGTTTTCAATCCACTGGGATACCCATTTTTGCCTAAGTTGCCCTTTCGGGTTTTCAACTTACCGGGTGTACAATTTTTCAATTATATCCTTAATTTTTTCCCGAACCTTTATTCTGTTTTTGGTTCGCCAGGATGCCCTTTTTTGCCTGGATTTTTTTTTTCATCCAGCGGGTCTATTTATACGAAGTATTTTTTAACTGCATCTGAATTAACAGTGGATGAAAAATCTTCACCATCCATGGTTGTCAGCAATAAGGCTCCACCTGAGAAAACCTTTTTAACCACGAATGAACCTTCATAATTAGGAGTCCATTTGCCCCTGTGATCTATACTCGAAGGAATTATTCTCTTGATTACCACATCTCCGACCTTGTAAACTTGAGGTCGAACCTTTTGATTGAATGCCCTCTTCATTCTGCGCTGGTATAGCTGGCCGTGACATATTGCTGCTAATCGCTTTTCCTCAATAAGGCTCAACTGATCAAACCTGGCTCGTACCCATTCAGCTTCATCTAGTTTAACGTCCATCAATACTCGGAGAGAGGGAATCTCAACTTCGATCGGTAGAACTGCCTCCATACCATATACAAGTGAGTATGGTGTTGCCCCAGTGGACGTGCGGACTGATGTTCGATACCCATGCAAAGCAAATGGTAACATCTCATGCCAATCTTTGTACGTGATAACCATCTTTTGCACAATCTTCTTGATATTTTTGTTGGCCGCTTCGACCGCGCCATTCATCTTTGGGCGGTACGGAGAAGAATTGTGATGTTCGATTTTGAAGTCCCGGCATAGCTCAGCCATCATCTTATTATTCAAATTAGAACCATTATCAGTAATGATTCTTTCGGGAACTCCATATCAACAAATGATATCTCGTTTCAAGAAACGAGCTACCACTTGCTTAGTGACATTGGCATAAGATGCTGCTTCAACCCATTTAGTGAAGTAATCAATGGCGACCAAGATGAAACGATGGCCGTTTGAAGCAGTAGGCTCAATTTTCCCGATCATATCAATGCCCCACATTGCAAAGGGCCACGGAGAGGACATGACACTCAACGGATTTGGAGGAACGTGTACTTTGTCTGCATAGATCTGGAATTTATGACACTTGCGGGCGTACTTGCAGCAATCCGACTCCATTGTCAACCAATAATACCCCGATCTCAATAATTTCTTAGCCATCGCATGTCCTCCGGCATGGGTACCGAAAGAGCCTTCGTGCACTTCAGTCATCAATAGGTATACCTCGTGTTTATCCACGCATCTGAGCAGAACAATGTCAAAATTTCTTTTATACAGCATGCCATCTTTGTTCAAGAAGAAACTACCGGCTAGCCTTCTTAATGTCTTCTTGTCTTTGGAAGATGCCCCAGGCGGGTATTCTTGATTTTTTAAGAAGCATTTAATGTCATGGTACCAAGGCTTGTCGTCAAACACTGCATCAACATCAAACACAAAAGCAGGTCTATCAAGACTAGATACATCAATCCTGGGTACAAAATTCCAACCATGCACTTTGATCATCGAAGATATAGTGGCCAAGGCGTCTGCAAACTTATTTTCATCTCTAGGAACATGGTATAACTTGACAGTTGTAAAGAATGTCAGCAATCTCCTCGTATAATCTCTATACGGAATCAAATTCTGCTGATGTGCGTGCCATGTTCCCTTTACTTGATTGATTACCAGTGCTGAATCACCAAAGATATCGAGGGTCTTGATTCGTAAATCAATAGCCTCCTCAATCCCTAGTATGCAAGCTTCGTATTCTGCTTCATTGTTGGTACACCCGAAAGTTACTCGGGCAGTGAAGGGCATGTGAACGCCTTCTGGCGTAATGAGAACTGAACCAACTCCGCACCCATTCATATTAACTGCCCCGTCAAACATCAAACTCCATTTGGATTCAGGGTCAGGCCCCTCCTCCAGAAGTGGTTCCTCGCAGCCTTTCGCTTTGAGAAACATGATGTCCTCATCAGGGAAATCAAACTTCATGGGCTGGTAATCATCAAGAGGCTGTTGTGCAAGATAATCTGATAGTATACTTCCTTTGATTGCTTTTTGCGAAGTATATTGAATATCGTACTCTGTCAGTACCATCTGCCACCTTGCAACTCTGCCTGTAAGTGCTGGTTTCTCAAAAATATACTTGACCGAATCCATTTTTGAGATCAATAGGGTTGTATGTGTGAGCATATATTGTCTCAATCGCTTTGCGGCCCATGCGAGTGTGCGGCATGTCTTCTCAAGCATTGAATAACGCGATTCACAATCTATAAACTTCTTGCTCAGGTAGTAGATAGCGTGTTCTTTCCTACCTGTCTCGTCGTGTTGACCGAGAACACAACCCATGGGTCCTTCGAGCACTGTCAAGTACATAATCAGTGGTCTCCCTTGAACTGGAGGTATCAGAATCGGAGGTTCCTGTAAATATATTTTTATTTTATCGAATGCATTTTGACAATCATCATTCCACCTGACCGTTTGATCTTTTCTTAGCATTTTGAATATCGGTTCGCAGGTGGCAGTTAGGTGAGATATGAACCTTGAAATGTAGTTCAATCTCCCTAGAAAGCCGCAAACTTCTTTCTCAGTTCTCGGTACAGGCATATCTTGTATAGCTTTCACTTTAGCAGGATCAACCTCTATTCCTTTTTCACTGACAATGAAACCCAGCAATTTTCCGGACCGCACGCTGAAAGTACACTTGTTAGGATTCAGTCTCAACCTGAATTTCCTCAACCTCTCAAACAACTTCTTCAAGTTGATCAGATGTTCCTCTTCTGTCTTTGATTTATCAATCATGTAATCCACATAGCACTTGATCTCTTTATGAATTAGATCGTGAAATAACGTCACCATTGCTCTTTGATAAGTTGCCCCTACGTTCTTCAACCCAAAAGGCATTACTTTGTAACAGAAGGTACTCCACGGGGTAATGAATGTCGTCTTCTCCATGTCTTCAGGCGCCATCTTTATCTGATTGTACCCAGAGAATCCATCCATAAATGAGAACACTGAAAACTGAGCAGTATTGTCAACTAGCACATCAATATGAGGGAGTGGAAAGTCATCTTTAGGGCTCGCCCTGTTGAGATCTCTGTAATCCACGCACATTCTGACCTTGCCATCTTTCTTCGGCACCGGTACTCTATTGGCCACCCAGGGAGGATAGTTGGTTACTGCCAGAAAACCTGCATCCAACTGTTTCTGTACCTCTTCCTTGATCTTCAAAGCCATTTCTGGTTTCGTTCTGCGCAGCTTTTGCTTGACCGGTGTACATGCCTCTTTCAATGGTAGTCTATTCACAACTATGTCTATATTTAAACCTGACATATCTTGATATGACAAAGCAAAGATATCAACGTATTCACATAGCATGACTATCAGTTCTTGCTTTACATCAGGCCGCAGATTTGCACCGATCTTGATCTCTTTCTTGCTTTCTTCTGAACCGATATTAATAACCTCAAGATCTTCCTGATGAGGTTGAATGGTCTTTTCTTCCTGTTTCAACAATCTAGCCAACTCTTCCGAGAGTTCATACTCTTCATCACTTTCCTCCTCAGCTTGATAGATCGGATTGTCGAAATCATACGTGGGCATAACAGAATCATTTTCAGAGGAATCCACAAAATCAAGTCTGCATGATTGGATTGATGCTTTATTTTAGATTATTTTTTCTTGAAAACAAAAGAAAAGAAAGTGCATTATCATTTTTTTATTTTCTTTGTGTAAAAATAAAAATAAAGAAGGAATAAAGGAACACAAACTTGTAAACAAAAACGTCCTTTTTATTGATGTTTGAACATTATATGAGAAAATATGGTGGCCCTACAAATGGATCCTCACACCTTGGGCAGAGTGTGGGATTTTATGCATTATGAAAGACAAGAATTATTACTCTTAATGGTGTACAACATGAATGACTTCTTCACTAGATCAGTTTTGCAATGCCTCGCCTGGAGCCAGTGAATACACCCATCTGTCCAGATAATCTGAGCTTTCAGCGTCATCTTCTATTGCTGAGCAGGACTGATTAGGGTTGAGAATTCCTCCACTGTTAAAATTGATTGGCCCACGGAATCGGGGAACTGGCGTCTGGCCCGGTTGGTATCCAATGCCGAACTTATCTTCTTTCACAAACACGTCGATAGCTTTACCCCAACCTTGGGAATTTCCACTTTCAACCACTGCTCGGGCCTGCTTGTAGGACGCAATTGATGCACTCGGCCCAACTGGCACATTTGACACCACTGATGTTGAAGTAAGTTCTGGGGATTTGTTGATGTTCAGGGCTTCAAAAGACTAGCACAGGGTTTCATGAATCTCTCCATCCATTTCCACATATTTGAAAGTGGATAGATGACTCATAAATATATCCTCTTCACCGCAAACGGTAACCACTTGACCCTCGAACACGTATTTGAGCTTCTGATGTAGTGTGGAGGTAACTGCGCCTGCTACGTGAATCCACGGTCAGCCTAACAAACAGCTGTAAGTAGGCTGAATGTCCATAACGTGAAAGATTGTCTTGAATATCTGTGGACCAACCTGTATTGGTAATTCTACCTCTCCAAACACCGATCTTTGGGATCCATCGAAAGCTCTCACAATCAAATCGCTGGGTCTAAGAATCAATCCATCTACTTCAATTTTCACCAGGGCCTTTTTGGGTAATACATTCAAGGAAGAACCTGTGTCGACCAGCACATGCGACAAAACAGTTCCTTTGCATTCAAGTGTGATGTGCAACGCTTTGTTGTGATCACGTCCATCTGGAGTCAAATCCCTATTCGTAAACCCCAACCCATGGCTCACATTGACATTAGAAATTACTCCCTCCAACTGATTCACAGTAATCTCTTGGGGAACATAGGCCATATTCAAAACCTTCAACAAAGCAGCCCGGTGTGCATCTGAACTCATTAACAGGGATAATATTGAGATTTTAGAGGGTGTCTGATTGAGCTGATCAATGATCTTATAATCGCTCTTTTTGATAATCCTCATAAATTCCTCAACATCACTATCAAAATTGACTTTAGGGCCCTCTTCCTGAATAGGCACCTTGTCATCAACAACCTGTTTTCCTTTTGTTTTTGCAGCTGCTTCAGCTTCTTTATCACTCCTTGGAGTCTAGGGAGCAAACAGTCGACCACTCCTGGTGAAACCACTTGGTCCACTGACATTCTCAACACTGGTACCAACAGCAGCCTCTGCTTTCTGTTGACTTCCCCCTTGATGAGTATTAGTTCTATATTGCCATGGAACTGCCCTATTAGACACATAAGAAACAGATTCAGGAACTATAATCGTAACTGGTCTCGGCCTCTCGGGCGCGATGATAGCAACAGGATCTTCAACGGGCACCTCTATTTCAACTGGATTATAATAAATGGTAACGGCTGAAACATCTTTTTCCTTCTCTACCTTATCAAACTGAAGGCTTCCTTTGTCCATAAGATCCTGCAGTCCAACTTTCAACTTACTGCAACCATTAATCTGTCTTGAACAATCCTCACAATCAGAGCCACATCCAAGAAATACCTTTCCCTTTAACAAACGCTCTTTTACAATCAACAGCAGAGTCTTTACCAAATTAACATCGGTAATCAGATTCAATTTCTCGCCATCAGAAATAGCATGCATGCCTGCATCTCCATGATGAGGCATTGGATTATCACGAACATTCGGCGGCTTAGAGAAATTAATAGCTTTTGCGTCAATCAGATCCTGAACCTTATGTTGAAAGGCCCAGCACTTTTCTATCGAGTGACCCGGCGCACCAGAATGAAATTCACATCGAACATTAGCATCATAATTTTGAGGCAATTTTCCAGTATCTGGCGGCCTCATAGTCCGAAGTTCAACCAACTTCTCTCTGAGTAATTGTGGTAACAAAGCAGCATATGTCATAGGCAAGGGATCAAACTTACGGTCCCTTTGTCTATTAGTCTGGAATCGGGGTCTAGCTTGCTGATCTGGAGCTTGCGGTCCTGCTGGAACCGGAATGGTTACAGCGTCCACCTGATGATAGGATTGAGTCCTGCCTCTGCCCTTTCCTCTATGCACAACACTGGACTCCCATTCTCTTTTCCTTGGTCCATTAGCAAAGGGTTTCCTCGAACTCGAAGCACCAGTCCCACTGATGTCTTGAATCTTACCCAACTTCAGCAGACTCTCTATTCGTTCCCCAACAATAACAATGTCGGAAAACCCTGTTGACGGACACGCAGCCAATCTATCCAAATACAACCCTTGGAGTGTGCTCATGAACATATCAGCCATCTCACGATCAGCCAAATGTGGTTGAACTCGAGCAGCCAATTCTCTCCATCTCTGCGCGTACTGCTTAAAGACCTCCTTGTAATCCTGGGTCATACTCTGCAGCTGAGTACGATTGGGTGCCATGTCCGAATTATATTGATACTGCTTCAGAAACGCAGCGCACAAATCTTTCCAGCTCTTTATATGAACCCTGTCCAGCTTAATGTACCATTCCAGGGAGGTGCCTGACAGGCTGTCCTGGAAGAAATACATCCAGAGCTTTTGGTCTTCAGTATAAGCGGAAATCTTGCGATTGTAAGCTTGCAAATATGTTTTGGGATAGGTACTGCCATTGTACTTATCCAATGTAGGGAGCTTGAACTTGGGAGGGATTCTCACACCTTGCACGAGACCCATGTCCTCTACGTCAATCCCCAGAGGATTTTGGCTCTCAATAGCCTTGAGTCTTTCATCCAACCCTTCGTACTTCCGGTCTTCATTGTAGAAACCCATGTCGTTGTTGAATGTGGTAAATTGGTCATCTTGACCATCCTCTAAACCATTATTATCAAATCCCAGATGTACCCCACCAGTGGGGATGTTGCCAATAGGAGGAGTGCGCACATTACGATTTGAGATTTCAGTCTCAAGCCTCTGAATAATGGCTCTCATGGCATCTTGACCAACCCTCATGGTTTCCTGACCGGCCCTCAGGTCTTGCTGACCTTGAGCAATCCCCTGCATAAGGTTCATGAACTGCTCCATCCTCCCCCTCAAATCAGCTAATTCAGTCTGAACTTGTTCCATGACTCTGGCTTGATTGCGTCGGGTAGAATATCGGTGAACTGGGGTATCAGCTATCGTGCCTGAAAACCAAATAAAGGTTAGCAGGCGCCTGCAAAAAAGAACCTGCAATGCAAAAATGACATGCTATGCAAATGCAAATGCACAGTTATGTTTGTCATTTCAAGATACTTTTCATATCCTGATTCCAATCGTAACCACAAATTCCTGACGACCTGAAATCATGATTATTGAGTTTTTCCTTGAAGAGATATTCATATACGCCAATCACAAATATCTGATGACCAGAAATAGTGATTTTGTAGTGTGCCAGTGTGCAGATATCTTATTACATCACATATATCTGAAGACCAGAAATTGTGAACAGAAATAGCTCATTTCATACAAATTCCCAAAAGTTTTCAAGCACATTTGTCATAGTTTCAGCAACAGAATAAGAAACAAGCAGTCAAATGGATCCATCAACAATTATGATGGTAACCATTGCAAATTACAAAGAAATGACAAAAATCATTAATCTGATAGCTCTACGTCTTTCAGCTTCTGACTGGAATACTTAATCTCTTCGAACAGGATGCGGGTACACTGATGATGTGGCTTCTTAATCAACTCTTTGATTACGACGTCCCTTTTTTCCAATGCATCAGCTAATGAACCCATGTGCATCAGCAAGGCTTCATCTTCATCGGCTCCTTTGCGCCTCTTAATTCCAGCTTGAATTTTAACCAGCTTCAGATCTGCCGTGACATCTTCAAGCTCTTTGTTGGCAATTTTCAGCTTATCTTCAGCATTCCTTACCTGTTCTTGACTTTTGCCAAGGTCCTCTCGATACCTTCTTCTTTCTACATGTGCTTTCTTCAGCTCTTCATCTTTATCTTTTAATTGGGTCAGTAATTCAGAGTTTTCAATTCTGACCTCATCCCAAGCTTGACGAAGTTTAGCTAATGAATCCCTGCTTCGGGATAACTCCTGCTTTGTAGTCTTGTGGGCCTGACTAGTATCATCTGCTCCCAAAGTAATTTTCCGGAAGTACCGAGCTCTATCATCAAAATCTTCTTCTTTGTCTGCCAAGATTTTCTCCGTTTCAATGCTCTCTTCTCCAAATCTTTGTTGTCAGCCAAAGCTTTCTGAAGACATCTGCTCATTCCAGAGTTCTCTATCTGCAACTCTCTAACCATTTTCTTCCATTTCTCGCACTCTTCAGCCGGTACCATGGAGTGTTGATTTGGACATAAGAGAATCTCTCTTGAAAAGGGTAGCAACAGCTCTTTGACCTTCATCTCAATCCAAGCATCGTAGTCAGGGTATGATCTATAGTCTCCTTTGCCAAAAATTAACTTTCCCTCTCTTTGCCTAAATTTCCAGGCATTTATTACTTCTGGCACTCTTTCATTCTTAGTTCCCACGAAAAACAGAGAAGCACTAATCTCTTCATCAGCAGGAGGATTTCTCGAAGCATAACCAAATTGTCTAACAGCCAACACCGGGTTGTAATTAATCCCACCTCTTCTTCCAAGTAGAGGCACATTCAGAAAACTTCCACATTTAACAGTAAGCTCTATTGTCAGTAATTTGGGATCAAACCAAATGATGTTATTGGCAGTCAAACCTAAAAATCTCTTGGACCATTTCATTGTCTCAGTAGTTTCTACGAAAGCACCAGTTCGAGGTAAATGTTTGAAGAGCCAATGACATAACAATTGGGTACAGCAACTAACCATACTTCCTCTTCCCTTCTCATTTTTGTAGTGTACTGAGTAATAAAAATCCCCTAGCAGGGTAGGAATCGGATTCTTCGAAACGAACACTTTCATCGCCTACATATTAACAAAGTCAGGTTGACCGGGGAAAAGCACCAAACCATAAATACAAAGAGCTAACACAACATTGTAAGTAGTCCAGTTTTTAGCCTTGGCAGCCTCCTGAGCTTGTTGGAAAAGAAACTCCAAATGAAATCCTTCATCTTCTTTAAGTTTACTCAGGCCATTTTTCACAACAGACAGGTCCAAATGTAGAACAGCAGCAATTACTTTGGGGGTAAGAGCATCTTCAGAAAAATACGGTATAGAAGACGTGACTGGAATTCCCAAAATAAATGAGAATTCCTCCAAAGTGGGCATCAAAATGTAGTCAGGGAACAGGAAACATCTCATTGATGGTTCATAGAACTGTAAGAAAGTGTGTAACCCATCCTTCTCATACTTTGTGAATGCACATACCACTTTAATCAGCTCTCCATATTCCTTCTGAAAAGTGCTGAGAACACCAGAACCAGCCATGCCTATCATCTTGTTCAATGAATCCAGCTTAGGATCAGGGAATTTATATGACACATTATTCTTCCTTTTAACCTCAACTTCTTGGAAACTCATGATTGGAATCAGACAATATGGTAGGTACCTGAAAATGACAAACATAACCTGTTATGATATGAGTATGCAAATGCAAAAGGCATGTGATCAAGTATTCAGATGTCTGTGTCTGTGTTGAACTGTGTGCACTGTGTCTCTGTACTGAATCTGGCAATATTTCTGAGATGAATACTCAAACCACTGTCATAGGATACACTGTCTGTAACAATCATAGAATCACAAGTAAGGTATGTAGGAGGCTAGGTTACCTGCAAACCTGTAAACATCCCACCCATACTCACATGTGGTTCCTAGAAAACAAGGCTTGCCAGCTTCGGAGGTTTGAGAAGCGATAGCACATTTAGCCCGTAGGATACAATGCTATGCCAATCAAAGTGGTCGTCCACTGACTCACCTTAGAAAATAAAGGTCATCCTATGCAAGTTCCAAAGTGGGCCCTCGGGTGCGAGTGGGTTTGCCACAGAATGTGGTCTGCCACTGTTACCACTAAAGAGAGATATTTCCACTAAGGTCCTCATGATCGGTCACTAGAGTCGATAGCTCTCTAGATCGACATCCTGGAATACGCAAGATGCGTACGCCATGATGGGTCCCAAGATAGCCTCGTCTAGTTGTGAATTTCGTGATTACCCAACGTACACAGATGATACGTAGGTCCCACTACTCTCCACTCTAAATCTAAGTGTGCACTCAAGCCTTGGTAATGGGCTCCTCTCTCAGAAATCCCATCCCGCCAAACAGACAAGACAGTGCAACACAGTATAATATACGAAATGTAAATGCTAACATGCTGTAAATATGGTACAAGTAATAAAATACAGTAAACAGCAAATACAAGATAACAGTAAACACCCAATGAAAGAAAAGCAAACAAGCGCTAGGATTGACTCGCTTAGGATGGACCAGCAATAGGTCAACCTATCCCCAGCAGAGTCGCCAGCTGTCGCTCCCGGGATTTTCATCCTAGTACAAACGCGAAAGTGGCACCGGGACAGAGTCGCCAGCAATGTGTATTTATCCCAAGAGAGGGAAAGGAAACACTGCATAAACCTGGGGGAAGGATAGAGCATGGTCTTATGACCAAGAGAACTGGGTTCGGGAGTCGGTTACGCGCGAGGAAGGTATTAGCACCCCCACGCATCCATCGTACCCGATGGGATCCACGCTTGCTTGTCTCGATCAAAGGGTGTAGGAAACTGGAAAAGGAACTGTTAGCTAGAGAACTGGAAAAGGAAAGGAGAGAGAAGGAGAAACAAATGTAGGGAAAATAAAAGAAGTGCTCGAATGGGCCCTACCCCACTGCCTACGTATCTCATCGGGAACATGAGAATCAGAGCGACGTAGTTCCCCTCAACGAGGGTCGCTTTATTTGTGTTTTTAGCAGAAACGTCAGAGTACGCGTCCCAGCAGTTTAGGTATTGTGGCTCCCTGTATGGAGACTTAGGCGTTACCTGTTTGCGGTAGAACGGACGTGACGAGTCCTTAAGACTGGAATGAAAGAGATGAGAAAAGAATTGTTATTTGTTTGAAGTATTTTAAAAGTTTTTTTCATTTGTTTGCATATGATAGTGTATCTGAATCTTAGTCATTGGAGTGTATACATTCTCACAGTCCAAGATGGAATGAGTAAGAAAGTACACTAAGTGTGAAGAAGACCCTCACACTTAGTTCCAATTATTAAGGTTCAAACACAATAGCATACTTGTATTTATTAAGTGTTTTTGTTGATTATGAAATGAAGAAGTGTTTTTCTTTATTTGTATCTTCAACAAGTATTGCATTTAAGTCCCTCATACAAGATCAAATGTTTAACACATTGACCCAAGATGGGCCATATGCTACACATTCTAAGATTATAAGAGAAGACCCCTTATAATCTTTTCTTTATATGAAAGGCCTAAATGCAATAAGTGCCTACCTTTATTAGATATTTTGAATTTTCTTTGAGATGAGAAGATGAAAGACTCAAGTGGGCGAGAAAGGTAAAAATCTATGTGAACTAAGACTCAATCCTAATTGATTAGTTAAGGGAGTGATCCTAAAGGTTTGTGAGGTTGCAAAACCTAAAGTCTAAAGAAGGAATGAGTTAAACAATTCACTTCTAAAGTAGAAGATGAATTGTAACTCAAAGTGGAAAGTAATGAGTTAATCAAAGAAAGCACATAAGTACTTAACAAAACACAAGATTGAATTGTAAAAGATGAAAGGAAAGAAATTTGAATGTGGATTCCTTATCCACACTGAATTTCAACTTACCAAAGCCCCTACATGGTTAGTAAACATGGAACCATGTATAGGAAGTAAAAAATACTTAATACACATTAAAGTTCAAAAGAATAAGATGAAAAATCAAATCTTAATATCACAACCAGAATGTGAATCATATTGACAATAAATGAATATCATCATACAAGTTCAAATGAATAAGCAACAATCATCATCCATAACATTTAAACATGTTATCAGAAGAAAGGATAGATGAAAGATGAAAAGAAATGAAAAGAACATGCATAAATGGAACATGTAATCCAAAAATCAGAATTGAAACTAAATGGAAAATGGTCTATAAACATCTCAAAAGTATTCATGAATCAACATTAGAGACATTCAAGAAGTAATAGAAGAAGAATTGAAGTGAAAGTTCAAAAAGAAAGTGCAAACAATACATGTTAAGGATGCACAAAGTTCAAGTTGAAATGAACATGTAAAAATGACCTATAATGTGCACCAAGGACCTATAATATCACATGAATGACTCATAAAACATGCAAATGCTCATACAAATATGCACAAAAGAATTCATGTAAAACATGCACTAAAGTTAGAATGATGTGACATGTATTATGCTTCCAATGTAATGCATCAAACAAAAATCAAATGGACTTATGAAAATTATGCAAGCATAGTATTTGAATGCCTAAGTCAGAAGTAAATCATACATCAAAATAGCATGTCAAAATTCAAAGCAAAATGACCTCAAACAATGCATTAGGTCAAGTTGAAACATCCTGCAAAGTGGTGCAAAGACAAGCATCAAAACGTGTCATAAAGTGACTTAAAAAATAAATAAAAAATCATCTAACATGCTTCAATGTATTAGCGAATCAATGCAAAAAGAATCAGGTCAAAACAGTTTGTAATGAGCAAGAAAAAAGTTCTACAAATTCATGTATCATGTTTGGAATGCATACAAATGGAAATTCAAAGAAAATTATGAGACAGTGAAAAAAATGTGATAAAATCATGAAATAAAAATATCAAAAATTCCTTAAATGTCTTGATAATACTCATGAATTTTTCCAAAATTTTTTGATGCTGTTTTGTAATTTTAAAAATTAAACATGAAACCTGTATGAAATGAAGAAAATAAAAAGACATTGAAATAATAAAGGGGTGTAGGGAAGTAAATTTCCACATTCAAAAGTTACAATGGGCCTAAAGTGGGGTGCGCATAACAATCAGAGTCCACTCAAAATGGTCAATTGTGTGTGGCGCAGGCGCATGTAATTAGTATACTCACTCAATCAAGGCCATGCATCCCAGTCAACATGAATTCGTCACTAAAATACACACATCCAACAATCATAAATGAACGTGCACGATATCTCCTATACACACACACCCATACAATCATCAGAGTCCACTATAGTACCACGTGAGATGCACATGCTTCAGTAATGTGCTGGCACGCCTTGGTGCGTTGGATCAAGTCAAACGAATAAGGTATTTCACGCATGTGGTTCATGATCAAGCATCCATGGTAATTATCATAGACTCACGCACACACACACCACTCAGGTCAAATAGAAAACATGTGTAAGGCATGTGCTATTTTTATGTGTTGGCATAACATGAGCCACACGATGAGAACAGATCTACGACCAATATTCAAACTGCAAGAAAAACCCTAGAACAAAGACCACCGCCGGAGAAGGACCTCCGGTCATCTTCTCCGGTCCACAACCACCACCTGCAAACTTCAAATCTTCCAGAATCACACAAATATGGTATCAAAATGAAGCTGACATTGCATACATCAAGAATCCATTATTATTTTTCACATAACAATCACACACATGGAGAAACGAAGAGATTAAAACATGCCCTAGGTTTGGAAACTATGCCTCTAAGAGGCCTATCAACTAGCCGGAGTATTAAATGCTTCTATTAAGCTTATATTAATAAAAACAAGCTAAACATAAGGTGAATCGTGCCAAGTAAAGTTGAGATGTTAAAACCTGTAAATGATGAAAACTGGAGTAACAAAGAAAACCAGAGGATCGTGTTTCTCCTTTGAGCTTTGCTTGGCCAAATAAAGGCTTGAGAATCTTGAAGAATGGAGAGGAATCTGAATCTGCAGTGTAGCTACTTCAACAATGCAATGCCATTTCCAAAACTTGAAGATGAATTTGGAAGAATATGATGATGAATTCGCACTAACTCAGAGAGAGAGAATAGAGAGGAACTGAGAGAGAAAGTGAGAGAACCAGAGAGAAAGTAGAAAGAGTTTTGGGGTGAAAATGAGAAAAATGAAGTTTAAATGAAAAAAGTGAGTGAAATTTGGTTTTATATGAGAGCTTAACTATGGTTAACATGAGTTGGTTAATTGAGTTGAGATGGTTTAGGTGAGTCATCCCTAACTAACTGAGTCAAGTTAGTTAGGGAAAGCAATGATATGGTGTAGTATGCGTATGATATTATGGTGGGAATGAAGAGAAAGTGAATGGTGATGATGGCATGGCTGGTGTAGCAGGAACTTGTCCAACAAGTTTATTCTTTCCATTCTCATGTAGTAAGTAGCATGGCAAGGCACGTGCAACACATGTTTGTAAGGAAATGTTAGTTCAAATATAGCAAAGAATGATGATGTGATCATGCGTGCAAATTGGCAAAACAACACCCAAAATACTATCTTTTTTTCTGGTTTGGTGACAGTTTGGAAACAATGGAAATAAGCAAGTTTGAGAAGGAAATTCTCCATGTTCATGGCATGGAATTGCATGTTTTTGGAATTATTGGAAAGAAGGCACATAGTAGAACAAGTTTGGAATATGTCTTGGATTGAATTGAGGCTTGGGAGAGGTTGGAAAATAGCCTAGAACATCCAAGTTTGGAACTGGTCATGGGCGAGGCATATGGTTGATTGGCAAAGCAACATGGCGCCTGGGTTTTCAGCATAATCACCCTATCTTGAGACCAACATAACTTCTTATCCTTTGATCAAATGAACAAATCATGAACACCAATTTTGAAGATCTCACATAGAGGAACAACTTTCATGTTGAAAGATTTTTCATTTGAGGCCTCTAACCATGAGTAATTGATCAAAACATTTGGTCCACCACATGTTTGTGAAAATGACTGCGCATGACTTAAGATTTGCCCAAGCTGACTTGCATTTTGCCCAAGTTTGTCTTAACTTTGATCATCCATAACTCTCTCAATTTTGATCCAATGGAGATGTTCTACACATGGATGTGAAGCTTAAGATGAGATCTTTTGTTGTGGCGGATTGGAATTTACATTTGATGTCTCAATTTTGGATGGCCTTGGTTCAAAGTTTGGTGCAAAATGGCCAAAACTTTCCTTATTTAGAAACCCTACTTCTTCCAAAAATGGCAACTCTTCAAATCTTGATTTTTCATGATCCTTTTGGAGTTTCTTGATCAAATTTTGTATATTGGTCACATATAACATGAATTTCATGAATTTGGCCTCAAAAAGTCAAAAGTTGACTTTTTTCCTCTGATTATTTGACTTAGCCCCAATTTTCCTGATTTTTTATCTTTCTTCCAATTGAACCACTTCTAAAACCCATTGAGAGGCAATTTTCCACACACATACACTTAAGGACATGTAAAATACCATGACATCAAGTTTTGTCCAAAAAATCAGAGATGACCTGATTTAATTGGAAACCCTAGTTTTGATACCCACCTACTAAGGGGAAAAGTGCAGTCTTCAACTTCAAATTCCTCAGAGTATGTTGTGTATCCTCTTAAAGGATGATGAGATATGCCACTTGAGGGTGTTTTTGAACCAATGAACTATCTCTTTTGAGGGTTTTCCTTCAGTTTTTTAGACCTCTTGCATAGTGAAGGATGTAATGCTTCAATCTCCTATTGAATCTCACTTTCTTGAGGTTTTTGGAAGATCAATTGAGATAGTATGAGACATGAAAGACCTCTTGGCTTGCCTTGAGGCAACTTGTTTGACCTTTTGTGCCTTGAATGATTCCTTGATTGTCCACCTTTCACCTGATCACATGCCTTGATGGTAAGAGGGATGTTATGCTTCATTTTTCTATGTTAAAGATGCAATGCAAGGCTAATGAGATGGATATAATATGATATATGATAATGTTATGCTATGATGACAAAAGAGAGAGCAAATTTTGGGGTATTACAGTGAGGACAGGTACAAAGTATTCTGAATGCTGCGTGTCCTGTCTGTGTCATATTGTCTTGTTTGTATTTCACACAGTCTTCAAGAATTTTAACGTTGTAATGTGGTATAGCTGTACAGTGTGGCAAGTTTTCTTGGCTTCTCAACTTCAGAGGCTTTTTGTGAGCATGAGTAAGAAGGGAAAACATTGTTCGGTTCTTGAGATTATCAAGTCTTCGAATCATCAGCTCTGCGCTTCCAGAATCTTCAGAACTTGTCTTCAAAACCTTGTTCTCTTAATCCACTTTCTTCATATCTTCAGAGGCTTCTGGTAAAATTTGATTGAAGCATGAGAGTCGACTTTGGGTAGGTCTTCAGAACCTTGATCAGAGAGCGTGAGGCTTCAGCATCTGGACTTCGTTCCATCAGAACCCTCGTCTTCAGATCTTCAGAACTCATACTCTTTTCCTTTCGAATTAAAGTCTTCTGTGTTATCTTCGTTCAGCTCTTTTAAGTGCATAGACGAAATGTCTTTCTTTAAACATTGCGCTGATTCTCAGGAGCATAACCTGTTTGCTAGGTTCTCACAAGTAACAACATTAGTTGTGCAAAATTTTTCATGCCAATACTCATTTGTTATCATCAAAGCTTAGAGATAATATTGCATAACCAAATCTTGTTCTCACAATCTCCCCCTTTTTGATGATGACAAAACTATGTATTTGATGACGCAATTTTGATATATAAATATATAACACAGAGAACATGGAAAAAGGTTTTTAGGATAACTTATCCTTTTTATGAAGTGCTCCCCTCGAGTATTAGATTTGATTAAGGTTCATGCTCGGGCTCCCCTGACTTCATTAACCTTTTGAGTCTTTCTTCATCATCAGAGTTCTGAGTTATCTGCACAGAGGAAAAATACAAAAAAACAATCTAATAGAGATGATAGATTTATCTGTTAGCATGTAAGCAACATTGTTTTTCAGAGAATGACTATAGGATCAAAATTATCACATTCATATACTTTCTCCCCCTTTTGTCATGAATCAAAAAGATAAACACAGGGTAGTCCAAGGGTGAAAAATACAGAACTAAAACATAAAAGAAAAATAGAGGTTTATTTGTTGTCAGAGGACATCTTGTCCCAAATCTTCTTCATCATGATCTGAAGATTTTCATTGACAATATCTTGCTTGTCAAGCCTTTCTCTGAAGTTCTTCTATTCAGTTCTGATTTCATCAATGGCGTCTCCCAGACGCTTGATAACAAGATCAGAAGTGGAAGCAATCATAGCACTTTCTTTAGCTCTTTCAGCTTCAGCTGCTTCTTGTGCCTTTCTAGCAGCTTGCTCTTCTGCTTCTTTAGCAGCCTTTTCTTCAGCTTCTTTCTGCTTGGCAGCCAAGAACTTGAGTACTTTGACTCTTGCTTCAGCTTCTGCTCTCTCCTTAGCCTTTGCTAGTTCAGTAGTTATGGTTATATTTGAGAAACTTACAATTCTTGTAAGTTCCATGTCTAGCCATTTTTGAAAACTTTGACAGGCACTCTCAAGTTCCATGAGCTTTGTGCTTGTACAAAGATCCGCTCTTAGCTTAGTAAACATCTCAAGTGCTTTGTTATGAAATTTACTTGTACATTCTTCAAAGGATGTTAGAGGTGGATCATTTTAGATAACCAGAGCGAGGTTGGATTTATCAGAGTTGGTTTCAGGTGGTGGTTACTGAGATAAGTCAATCTCAGTGGCAGCCGGTTCAGGTGGTTGTTGTTGATCGTTAGGAGAGGATACTTCAAGTGTTTCCAGATTGTTATGGATTTTAGGAGAAGGGAAATTAGAAGGCTGGATTAAGGATTCAGTTATGATTTTCTGATGAAAAGAATAGGTCATTGGTGAGACAGGTATGTCTTGTTTTATGATAGGTAAGGTTGTTGATGAAGAAGGAATTTGTGGGGTTTCTGAATGAGACATTGATGGTTGTAGGTTAGCTGGTTTGACACGGACTGATGGATCAGGATTGGATTTTGATGTAGTAGATAAACTTGTATTCTCGAGGATTTTTTTATATTTTATTCCTCTTCCTTTTCTGAGGCTTAGAGATGATGGTAGCATGCTTTCTTTTCCTTTTAGGAGACTCAATAAGAGTCGGTTCAGAATTTAATTGATCAGTCTACTTAGTTTGCTCTGTTTTCTCCCATTCTTCTTCTTCATGCTTGATTTTACAGACATCATACCCTCGTGCTTTTACTCAATCTAAGTATACAGCTAATTCTTCAAGTTGGTAACTTCTGTTATAGATAGGATAACCTGACACAACGACCCTTCGTTTACTTAAATCGTCAGAGATGGTGAAAGGATTCACCTTTCCTTTATTGATTATTCTCATTTGCTTAAGAGTTGTGGAATTTACTGGTTCTCCAAGTGTTGTGGTCAGATCTTCTGTGTATTTGACTTCTGTAACTAGAGTTTCTATTATACCACTTTCATACAAAATGTATGAGAGCATTCTTCCAAAAGGGATGTATCTTGGTATATCATTTATGTATCCACCGGTTGTCCTGGTTTTTGTTACCATGTCTCTCAGATAGTAAAATAGGATAGAGGGTAGGCACATTCTTTGTTTGGTGATCAGATAGTAAAGCATGTATTTCTGGTTGGCATTGAAGAAATCTGCAACATGTGATGAAGGCCTAGGATTGATGCAGCCAAGAATGATCTTGTGCCAGATTTTTAAGTGTGCATGCAAATCTTCTCTCTTGTACTCCTTTTTGCTCAGTTGATAGTTAACGTAGATGATTGGGTTGATCTTCTTTTCCCCAAATGAAGATTTACTGTTCATCCCATAGACTCTCTTGTTCTTCATAAACTCCAGGTTGTAAAGATCGGCAATGGATTTTTCGGTGATGACGATCTTTCTTCCCAGGACATAGGAGACAATATGGATCTTGTCACAAACAGCTTGTCTCCAAAATTCTTTTACAAGTGCTTCAAAAACTGGTCCTTTGAGCCTATCAAAGAAATTGTTCCATCCTTGAGCTTCTACTTCTTTGATCAGATTAAATCCATTTTTGGCAAGATTATGGAAATCTACATGCAGTTCCTTGAGTACAGTTAGATTCACAAGATTAAAGGTGTCAGAAGCTTCTCTTTGGGTAATGTGTTTTTCGTTTATTTGAGAAGAATGAGATGAAGATGAAGCGACCATTTGGTTTGTTAGAGATATTGTTGAGGATGGCTCGGTTAAGGGAGCTGACAATCTCCTTAATAATGCTTCAAATTCTTGTGAGAACTTGACGACTTCTTCTTGCATTGGGGTCATCATTTTGAAAAGATGAACGATTTAGAGGAAGAGTAGAGATTTAGGGTTTTTGAGGGTTTTGGTGAGGAGTGAGAGTGATAGAATGTTTTGAAGAGTTGAAGAACACGAAGGGAGAAGAATGAACGTCTTTGGATTATTCCCAAGAAGAAATAGAGGTAATCTAGGTTACGCGTGTTAACTATTCTCTAATGGAGTGAAAAGTTCTGGTATTTATGAGATTGTGAAGTATTTGAGTGGATAGACACGTAAGGGAATAGGTGAATAAATGTGATAAAATTGAGTCAATCTCGAGAAAGATGTTGTTCGTTCAATTTGAATAATTAAAGTGACTTAATTTAATTTAAATCACATGCAAAAATAATTTTCCGAATATATGACATGTCACATATTTATCATAACTTGAGATGCGTTAAAAAAAAGGTTTTGATGATTTGAAATACTTTTCTTCTGACTAAACACATGAGGTTCTGAAAATGTTTTTATTCTGAACAATACTCCATATTCGGATGTTTTAAAATGATTAGAAAGCTATCTTCAGCTAAGGGTTTTGTAAAAATGTCAGCCCACTGATGGTCTGTATCAATGAATTTTAAGCATAGAGTTCCCTTCTGAACATAGTCCCTAATAAAATGATGTTTTATTTCAATGTGTTTAGCCCTAGAATGCAAAATTGGATTTTTACTTAAGCAAATAGCAGCAGTATTATCACAGAACATAGGAATGTTACTCTCATATATCTGATAGTCTTCCAGCTGATTTTTCATCCATAGCATTTGAGTGCTGCATAGGGAAGCTGATATGTATTCTGCTTCTACTGTTGAGAGAGCAATTATAGATTATATCTTGCTTGATCATGAGATTAGGTTGCTTCCTAAGAACTGACAGTTCCCCGATGTGCTCTTTCTTTCTAATCTGTCTCCGGCATAATCTGCATTGCAGTAACCAGAAAGAGTATACTCTGATGTTTTCTTATACATCAGGCCAAGGTTAGTTGTTCCTTTCAGATACCTTAGAATTCGCTTGACAGCGGTTAGATGTGATTCTCTTGGATCTGATTAGAATCTAGCACATAGATGTACACTGAATAATATATCAGGTCTAGAAACAGTTAGATATAAGAGGGAACGTATCATACCACGATAGAGTTTTTGACAAACCTTAACTCCCGTTTCTTCTTTTCCCATGACACAAGTTGGATGCATTGGTGTTTTAGCAATGTTGAAATCCGTCATATTGAACTTCTTCAGAAGTTCTTTTGTGTACTTGGTTTGGTGGATGTAAGTGGCCTCTTATCTTTGATCAATCTGAATTCCAAGGAAGAACTTCAGTTCTCCCATGAGGCTCATTTCAAATTCAGCCTACATTAACTTTGAAAATTCTTCACATAGAGAAGAGTTAGCAGAACCAAAAATAATGTCATCAACATAGATTTGAACAATGAGAATGTCATTCTTATATGTTTTGCAGAAAAGAGTTGTGTCAACCTTTCCTCTGGTGAAATTGTTCTCTAATAAAAATTTGCTCGATCTATCGTACCAAGCTCTGGGAGCTTGCTTTAAACCATAGAGTGATTTTTTAAGTTTAAAAACAAAGTCTGATTTTTCTGAATTTTCAAAACCAGGAGGCTGTTTGACATAAACTTCTTCTGATATATAACCATTTAAGAATGCACTCTTAACATCCATTTGATATAGAGTGATGTTATGATTTACTGAAAAGGATATTAGTAAACGTATTGCTTCAAGTCTAGAAACTGGAGCAAATGTTTTGTTGTAGTCAATTCCTTCTTGTTGACTGTATCCTTGAGTAACAAGTCGTGCTTTGTTTCTGACAACTTCTCCCTTTTCATTTAGCTTGTTCCTAAATACCCACTTAGTTCTTATTACATGAACATTCTTAGGTTTAGGAACTAGATCCCAAACATCATTTTTGGAGAACTGGTAAAGTTCTTCTTCCATAGCCAGAACCCAATCTTTGTCCATGAGGGCTTCTTCAATTGTAGTTGGTTCTATCAATGATAATAGTCCTACAAGTGTTTCTTCTGATGGTCTAAAGGCTAATCTGGTTCTGATAGGAGCATCTTTGTTACCCATAATTAGTTCCTCAGTATGGGATGTGGACAGTTTTCTTCTTCGTTGAGATGGGGTATTTGGAGTTACTTCAGTGGTTTCTGGTGTAGAATCTTGCTGTTCTTTAACTTCATTTTTTTCCTTAGGTTCGGAGAATCTAATTTCCAAATCTGCAAGTTTCTCAACTAGCTCTGACTTTTCTGAGTCAGGCTTGTCATTGAATCTAACATGAATAGATTCCTCCATAATTCTTGATTCTGTGTTGTAAACTCTGTAGCCTTTCGAGCGTTCAGAGTATCCCAACAACATACACTTCTGTGCTTTGGAATCAAACTTGCTAAGATTCTCTTTAGTGTTAAGCATAAAACAGACACATCCAAATGGATGAAAATAAAAAATGTTGGGTAATTTATTCTTCCACAATTCATATGGAGTTTTATTCAAGATAGGTCTTATAGAGATTCTATTTTGAATATAACATGATGTGTTAATTGCTTCTACCCAGAAGTGCTTAGCTATGTCAGTTTCTTGGATCATGGTGCGAGCCATTTCTTGTAAAGTTTGATTCTTTCTTTCTACAACTCCATTTTGTTGTGGAGTTCTAGGGCAAGAAAAATTGTGAGATATTCCATGTGAATCAAAAAGTTCTTCAAAGTTTTTATTTTCAAATTCTCCACCATGATCACCTCTGACTCTGACTATTTTACAATTTTTCTCATTTTTTACTTGAGTGCAGAAGGAAGCAAACACAGAATGTGATTCATCCTTGTGTTTTAAGAATTTTACCCATGTCCATCTGCTGTAGTCATCAACGATGACTAGTCCATATTTCTTACCATTGAGAGAGGCCATTTTTACAGGGCCAAACAGATCAATGTGAAGAAGTTCCAACGGTCTAGAGGTGGAAACAACATTTTTAGCTTTGAAAGAGGTTTTTGAAAACTTTCCTTTCTGACATGCTTCACAAAGAGCGTCTGACGAATATTTTAGATTTGGCAAGCCTCTAACAAGACCAAGCTTGTTAAGCTGAGAGATTCTTCTCAAACTGACATGGCCAAGACGTCTGTGCCAGACCCATTGCTCTTTGTTTACAGAAAGAAGACATTTTACATTTTGATGTTTTAAATCAGATAATTCAATTTTGTAAGTGTTGTTTTTCCTCTTTTCGTTGAATAGGATAGATCCATCCTTCTGACTCACAGCTTTACGAGATGTTTGATTAAAAATGAGATCATAGCCACTGTCGCTAAGTTGACTTATTGACAACAGATTATGCATTAGACCTTCTACTAATAAAACATTCTTAATGGAAGGAAGCTTACCATTTCCAACAGTTCCGGAGCCAATGATTCTTCCTTTATGATTTCCTCCGAAACCGACGACGCCTCCAGGCTTAAGTTTCAGATCTTGGACATAAGCCTTTCTCCCGTCATGTGTTGCGAGCACCCACTGTCCAGGTACCATGACTGGTGTTTCAATGGAGCTATTAAGGATATCTACAACATAAATTATCTTGTGTTTAGGTACCCATTTTTGGGTCCTTTTACATTAGTTTTTCTAAAGGTTCTGATCCCTTTAGATTTCCTTACGTTAGCAAAACGGTGTGAAGTTTGTGCATAGTGTTCGTGTTTAGGATATTTCTTTAGTGTGTGTGTTTGTGTAATCCTAGTGTTTGAACCTTTTGGTTCTGAATGCTTAAGGCTAGTACCAGAGGGAATAAACTGTTTGGACAAAGGTATTATTTTGATGTTTTTGGTTTCATCATATGGTTGAGATGGTCCTGAATATCGTAGACCTCTACTGCCATTTCTACTGACTCCATAGATTAGTGAAGCCATTTTGCTTCTATCTACGCTTTTGGCAAGAAAGTTTTTAAATGCGTTATCATATTTGTCTTCTTCACTAGTGTTAGTTGAGTTTGAAACAATTTCTTCTTCTAACTTGGATAATTTACATTTCAGGACAATGTTTGAGTTTTCCAAGACAAATATTTTCTCATTTTGTTCAGAAATGGTTTTCTTGTTTTTAGTAAGATCTTCTGAAGAAACTATAAAACTCTTTTTCAAGATTTTGAATTTGCTTTGAAGGTTTTTATATCTTTTTATAAGTTCAGTTAATCCTAATTCAAGTTCAGAACGTGATAAGAAAGAAAATACCTCTCTTTCATCGTCGGAGTCTGATAGTTCTTCCTCTGACGAGTTGCTTCTGGTTTCTGCCATGAATGCCATGTTGACCCGACCTTCATCAGCATCATCTTCAGATTCTGAATCATCCCAGGTTGCCATGAGACCCTTTTTGGCCTTCCTACGTCTTTCTTCTTTCTTGGCCTTTGGATAGTCATTTTTGAGATGTCCAGGTTCTTTGTATTCAAAGCACGTAATATTTTTTCCATAGTTTCTTCTTTGACTGGATGTAGATTCGGATCTTCTCCTTGGTCATTTGAACTTGTTCCTTCTGTATTTCCAGAGTTGACTTATCTTTCTTGATATGAGTGATATAGCGTCTTCTTCTGAAACTTCTTCAGATTCTTCCATTTCTTCTTCTGCCTGATACGCCTTCTTCTTTTCTGGCTTTGCCTTCAGTGCAATGGATTTGTTTTTCTTCTGAGGTTCATCTCCTTGAAGCTCTATTTCAGGACTTCTTAAAGAACTGATAAGTTCTTCAAGACTGATACTATTCAAGTCCTTTGCAAGTTTCAAGGCAGTCACCATTGGTCTCCATTTGGCCAGAAGACTTCTGATGATTTTCTTGACATGATCAGCAGTGGAATAGCCTTTGTCCAGAACTCTGAGTCCGGCAACAAGCATTTGAAACCTTGAGAACATGGTTTCAATAGACTCATCATCTTCCATTTTGAAGACTTCGTATTTTTGGATTAGCGCAAGAGCCTTCGTCTCCTTGACTTGGGCATTTCCTTCGTTAGTCATACGAAGAGAGTTAAACATGGACTTTGCAGTTTCTTTGTTTGTGATTTTCTCATACTCGGTATAAGAAATTGCGTTCAACAGAATGGTTCTTGCTTTGTGATGATTTTTGTAAGTTTTCTTCTAAGCATCTGTAAACTCACTTCTTTCAATCTTTTTACCTACAGAATCTACAGGATGACAATAGCCATCAAGTACTAGATCCCATAGATCTAGGTCAAATGATAAGAAATAACTTTCAATTCTATCTTTCCAATAATCAAACTTTTCGCCATCAAAGATAGGAGGTTTTGCAGTGTAAGATTCTCTTTCAATAACATTTGTTTCAGAAGTTGTTGGTGGTGGTGTAGTCATTATTCTTCACACTTGGATCGATACTGAACAATGTTAAGTGCTTGATAAAAATTCAATCTTTTTATCACCTCAGAACCGGAGCTCTGATGCCAATTGAAGGTGTGAAAAATGCAAGAAAGGGGGGTTTGAATTGGTTTTTCAAAATAAATCGTTTCTTTAAAATAACTTTCTCTTTAAAACTTTACCCCTTTTCTAAAGAAAAACAACTTGGTTAAACAAAGAGATATAAACACGTTATGTTTATACTAGTTCACTTGAGAATCTCTCAAGTTAATCTAGTCCACCCGCCAAGGTGATTTCGCCTCTCTCAACGAGGTCTTAATCCATTATTCAACAAAATAGTACACTGCACGAGCTAACACATCTGGTGACTAACAACAACCTCTAGAACTCACACGTTCTAGACTTCTCAAGTAATCCAACCACACATGTCTTACTTAAGGCACAATCTCTAAGACACACGTCCTAGACTTCTCAAGAGAACTAATCACTAAGACTCTCTTAAGGAATACAACTTTAAGTTCAAATACAATGGGTTTACAGAAAATTGCTTCTTATCAAGCTGATAATGTAAACAAGTTTTTAGACCTAGAATGACTTAAGAAAGAACAGAGTTAGAAAGTATTGTAGCAGTTCGCGTGTATATCTTTCTTCAAGTCTTTGAGCTTCCTTTTATAGCCGAGTGAAAAGAGCCGTTGAGATGGAATCATGATAGCTAAGTAGGCTTACGGCTAGAAGCGTGAGGACAGGTACAAATTCTTCTGCATGTTGTGCGTCCTGTCTGTGTCAGATTGTCTTGTTTGTATTTCGTACAGTCTTCAAGAATTTTAACGTTGTAATGTGGTACAGCTGTACAGTGTGGCAAGTTTTCTTGGCTTCTCAACTTCAGAGGCTTTTTGTGAGCATGAGTAAGAAGGGAAAACATTGCTTGGTTCTTGAGATTATCAAGTCTTCAAATCATCAGCTCTGCGCTTCTAGAATCTTCAGAACTTGTCTTCAGAACCTTGTTCTCTTAATCCACTTTCTTCATATCTTCAGAGGCTTATGATAATATTTGATTGAAGCATGAGAGTCGACTTTGGGTAGGTCTTCAGAACCTTGATCAGAGAGCGTGAGGCTTCAGTATCCGGACTTGGTTCCATCAGAACCCTCATCTTCAGATCTTCAGAACTCATACTCTTTTCCTTTCGAATTAAAGTCTTTTGTGTTATCTTCGTTCAGCTCTTTTAAGTGCATATAAGAAATGTATTTCTTTAAAAATTGCGCTGATTCTCAGGAGCATAACCTTTTTGCTAGGTTCTCACAAGTAACAACATTAATTGTGCAAAATTGTTCATGCCAATACTCATTTGTTATCATCAAAACTTAGAGATAATATTGCAGAACCAAATCTTGTTCTCACAAAATTGACGTTCATCGCGAGAATGTTGTGGTTCTGAACAATGTTGGGATGCATATGGGCCATGTTGACTTCACGGATCCGGTGATCCTGAATCCAGCCCAGATCCATTTGTTCTTATAGAGTTGATTGCACTACGGAACACCCCTGATTATTCTTTGAGCAGATATCACACTGGTTATAATTGTGAGATGGCACATGACCGTACCTGCTCTGTCTGCAATGCATCCTGACCAGATTAGTTCCTAATAGGAGTACATCGTGAATTTGATAACTGCGGCTAGGTTTTTCCTCTATTAAATTTACTGCAGCCTTCTCATGCTGCGGCAACGGGTTCGTCTGAACATTCGGATTAGTATCTTTAAAGGATAAAACTTCGTTCCTGATAAGCTTCTGTACATCAGACTTGAAACTGAGACAGTTCTAAATGTTGTGCCCCGATCCTCCTTGATGGTAAGGGCAAGTTTGATCCGCTTTAAACCAAAAAGGTGGATTTTCTGGTACTGTCAGAGGAGACCTGGTTTGAACGTGCCCCTTGGCCAGTAGAAGTGGAAATAACTCTGCGTACAACATCGATATAGGGTCAAACCCTGATGGTCGTGTCGCACGATTATTGGTGTTGTACTGAGGACGAGCCTGCTAAAGAGGCTGTTGTGGCCTTTGTTGATACTGTTGTTGACTTGGTTGGCTCTGAGCAACCTGAGGTTGATACGTTAAAGCCGGCATTGGGTTGATAGCGGGAGTTATTGCCGCTACTGGTTGATACCTTTGCCTTTGCTTTCCGAGGGAGATATTACTGCTAGATAACTCCGTATCTTTGACCAATCGTCTTTCTCGGACTGACTCTTCAAGGCATACTCCCATGTTCACCATTTCAGTGAAGTCACTGGGCGCACTTGCAACCATTCGGTTGTAATAGAATGAGCTCAAGGTTTTTAGGAAGTTCTTTGTCATCTGTTTTTCCTCAAGAGGAGGACAGATCTGGGCGGCAATTTCACACCATCTCTGAGCATATTCTTTAAAAGTTTCTTTGTCCTTCTGCGACATTGCTCTGAGCTGATCCCTATATGGTGCCATGTCCAAATTGTATTTATACTGCAGAACGAAGGCTTCCCCAAGATCTTTGAAAGTACTAATATTGGTGCGGTTTAAACCCATGTACCATTTGAGTGTGGCACCGGTTAAACTGTCTTGGAAGTAATGGATCAATAGCTGTTGATTTTCTGTATGAGTAGACATTTTTCGAGCGTACATCACCAAAATGACTTTGAGGGCAAGAGTTGCCTTTGTATTTTTCAAAGTCAGGCACCTTGAATTTTTGTGGTATCTTTACATTAGGGACCAAACAGAGGTCAGCGACGTCTTTTCCGAATACGTTTTGACCGCGAATGGCATGTAGTTCCTTCTGCATCTCCAAGAATTGTTCTTGGAACTCATTCATCCTTTCGTACATGTCTTCGTTTCCACCAAAGATTGCTTGTGGAATCTATCCTCCTGGGACAGTGTGTACCACTGGTTGTGGTATAGACATCATAGCGGTGACTCTTGGTGCTTCCATGCCCTGAAGTTTGTAACCTTAAAGTGTTGTTGTTGTAACCTTTGCATCTTCAGTTTCTCGAAGTTTGTAACCTTCAAGTCCAGCGGTTCCTGCTATGGTTTTTGGTTCTTCAGTGACCAATGTTGTGTATCCTTCAGGGACAAAGTTGAGAGGCATGCCCCAGGGGCTCCCTTTAGGCATGTTGTATCGAGGATGATTCTCATGTGTCTCCATAATGGGCGTAGATGTGATCTCAGAGATTACAGTCTTTTGATACCGCTGCTGCCAGGGATTGCATGTCACTATGAAGTTTTTCCAAACTTTCCTTTAGAGTGTCGATTTCTTCTCTCAACTCTCTGTTCTCTTCCTCGAGATTGTCCATTTTCTTTTGTCGATTGGCCCGAGTATTGTATGAGTGAGACAGTTTGACTCTAGAATTGTGACACGTACGTGAGACTCAAAGATAAGAAAAACGCGTTATGTGAGAATGATGAATGATATGCAATGACATATATATTTTTTAGTTTTTGTTTTAATCAAAAGGAAACTTCAACAAATAGATTGCAAATATCATACAGTGGGGTGAGACTCCTTTTATTGAATTCGAAAGATTGCAGTATTTTACAAGGAAAAGTACAGTATTTTACAAAGAGTTGTAAGGAAAATGGCTAAGCTCATGGATCCTGAGTCCTCTCTGAAGAGAGCTCAGATGCTGGTTCTGGTATTTTCCTTTTCTTTGACCGGGAAATGAACCATTTGAAGAGTAAGGGTACACAGCATGTGATCATTCCTCTGCTGTACAAGTTCCTTAAGTGTACAGAATAATAAGCATCTGCGAGCAAGGTTGGTACGGGGTTCCCAATCAGAAATATCTTAACAGCATTGGTATCGACGGAGTTGTCGATGTTGGGAAAAAAGAATAACCCAAATATGAGCAGAACAAAGATATCTTCGAAAGCAGTTATGTTTCCTATACTGGCAAAGTATAGGGCTTTCTCCATCAGGAATTTAGCTGGTAAACCCTGGATTCCTCCTTTAGTGGTTATGTGAGTCCTAACTTCTGACTCGTCCAAAGAGATTGCTCTTACAATGGTTTGTTCCTTTGGAATTTCTTCCAGTTCAGAAAATGGAGCTTAATTAGTGATAGGTAAATCAATTAGATGAGAGTACTTTTCTAGCGTTGGTGCCAGTTGGTAATCCGAAAATGTGAAACAATGATAAACCGGATCGTAGAACTGAATTAACGTAGAACAGGATTTCTTCAACTACATGAACCCTTAATAGAGACAACAACCCTCCGTGCTTAGCTCTGAAAGCCTCGGGATTGGTAATCATCCTTGCCAACCTCCCTAAATCCTTTAGTTTTGGAGCTTTGAAGGTGTACTTGTGCGTCTTTCTTATATCGAAGTCCATAATGCAACCTTTCTGATATTTGCAATTATTGTTTTAGTTTAAATTTGAAAAAAGAGATTTTTTTTGTTAAGAGTATTTTAGATGAATGCATGAATGCAGCACATAAAAACATTGAAAAAACATGGGTTCAAGGGTTCAACGTCACGAGCATGGAGTCATGGCTCTACCCATCCCCAAAGGTTGTACTATTTTGGTCAATTTTTGTACCTGTAGAACGGGTTCTAAGGTTCCCAAAATCATTGACCCCCCTAGGGATATGAACAGCAGGCTGATTCACTCGAGCGAGCTGTAATATCCTAGGATGAATCTCATTTGAGTGTATTATCGCGTATCAACTATTCCCGATAGTCACCGCAGTACCAAATGGTCATATGGTTAATGTCTACTAAATCCTCAAGGTCATGGGTACCACACTAGGAAAGACAATGCTTTCACGACAATCGGTCGTTCAACATCGATACTTCCGTACGGGTACCTCGACTGATTCGGTGGGCTACCAGGATAGCTTGTTCGAGATTCACTCCCTATAAGTGTCTTCTGTCTATGCCACCCTTATCTTAATGCTCTCTCAAACTTTCCACACGCATATCAATCGCATTCCCATTTGACAGAAAAATAAACACGGCTATCAAGTAGGAATAGTACTAAATATATATAGTATATAGTATAGAAAATGCTAAACAACCTAGACCTCTTAGGAATTCTAATCCTAGTTTGGCTTCCCAGCATAGTCGCCATTTTTTTGTAGCGTACGATTTTTGTCAGTGACGCGACCACCTTACCGTAATGGTTGTAATTGGGTGCTACTTTCTGATTTCTTATTTATCCTATGAAGCTGGAAAGGAAAGGGAAGCTATCTAAAACTAACCTTGCACGCAAATATTTTCTTTAACAAATGCAAAGAGATTAGGGGGTTTGGGGTCAGGTTATACAATGGGGAGTTGTCAATTATCCATCCTATATATGGTTATCCATAGATTGTTTGTCATTTTCTTCTGTTATCTACTTACTGGTGTTTATCTATCGTGGGTTGGGAAAGTTTCTTCTTTGGGAATGTTGAGAGAGTATTTTTGTTAATTTTTCAGGTTTTTCGATGTTTTTGGTAAAGGTACTGGACCTAAGGTTTTTGATTTGTGTGCTCGCTAAGATTTCACAATATTGTGCCTACGTATTCTCGTAATGATGATAGGGAAATAAGAGCAATAGTAGTTCCTCCCATAGAATGGGAGGAAAAAGATGTTTGGTGTATTGTTCAAAGCCCAAGATTGAAGCTAGATGAGTTAAGTATTTGTGTCTTGTTCAAAGCCCAAGATTAAAGCTAAAGCTTTTTTGTGTCTTGTTCAAAGCCCAAGATTAAAGCTAAAGGTTTTGACTGAGAGAATTTGTCATCTCTAAAGGGATATATCTCATCTGTTTATCACAGTTGTTGGGTGACTGAATATAAAGGAGAATTACTTTAACTAGAATGTATGGAATCCAGCAATGCCATAATTTCCTTTATAAGGGATTTGTCCTGAAGGAGAAAAATTTAACTCAGTGTAGAGCAATACCATTTTTCCTTAGGAATCTTTCATGCTAAGAGAGGGACATTGGCTTGGATGTAAATAATCCAGAGGCTTGCCACTTACAGCAATTAGATGAAATAAAGGGGTTTACCAAGATAAGAGATGGACTACAACTTGGATTTTTAAATCAACAAGTGTGCCACTTACAACAATTATCGGGGATTAGGGTTTGTTTTGATTGTCTATTTTGATATGTGATGTACAGAGAGATGTCTTCCTACAGAGAGATTTTGATTTCCTCTGAGGGGATGTTGATTTTTGTGTGCCTTGATCAAAGCCCAAGGTTGAAGCTAAAAGGTTGACTCTGTTTAGGGAGTTTTATTTCTGTCTTGTACAAAGCCCAAGATTGAGGCTGAAAAGAGACTGACTTTTTTGGGGAGATCATTATACAAAGCCAAAGAGGAGGCTAGAAGGAATTGACTCTTCTGGGGAAATATTTTGTCTGTCATATACAAAGCCCAAGATTGAGGCTAAAGGGGATAAACTCTACGGGTGAGAGGTTTTATCTGTCTTGTACAAAGCCCAAGATTGAGGCTAAAAGGGATGACTGAGCTGGAGAATATTTATATGTGTCTTGTACAAAGCCAAAGATTGAGGCTAAATCAGCTGAGGAAAAATCATTATACAAAGCCTAAGAGGAGGCTGGTTGGGGAATTTCTTATATGAAGCCTAAGAGGAGGCTAAACTTCTGTTGAGGATTATTGATATCTAGAGACAGGTCCAAATTGGGGAATCAACTCTTGCTGAGAATTGCAGAAGAGTTGAAATATCAGAGACCATGAGGTTCTGAGTTTTTTGAGGGTTTAATGGTAGTAACTTGACCCTAGCTGGGGAAATTTAAAGTAAGGGTTTAAAGATTGAGTTTTGAAACATGTGGAGGTCTTAACTCTGCTGGTGATTGATCAGGGTTTTTCCTGTGCTTTTAGGAAACTTGAGGGTTTCTTGAGATCCAAAAGGAGGTGAGACTTGTAGCGAGCGATTTTTGTCAGTGACGCGACCACCTTATCGGGTTTTCCTCCTCGCGGAGAAATGGGTGCTACTTTCTGATTTCTTATTTATCCCATGAAGCTGGAAGGGAAAGGGAAGCTATCTAAAACTAACCTTGCACGCGAATGTTTAAGTGAACAAACGCTTAAAAGAGATTGAGGGGTCTGGGGTCAGGTTATACAATGGGGGGTTGTCAATTACCCATCCTATATGTGATTATCCACATAATATTAGCTTTAGGTTACTTTTGTACTTGATGGTGTTTATCTGGTAGTGGGTTGGGAAAGTTTCTTGGGAAATATGAGTGAGTGAGTGAGTTGATGTTCGGGTTATGCCCGATGTTTTTAGTAAGGTACTAGACCTAAGTTTTGATTTGATGTGTGAAGGTACTGGACCTAGAGTTTTGGATTAGTATTGTTGCGGTGAAAATAGGATAACAAATTATTAATTAATTTGCATCATATTTCTTTTACAACCGACTTTGATTTATCCAAAGGAAAGGTTCAAGATCGTTAGAAAAACCTAAAGGGAAAGATCTAAGGTTCGGGGGTTGGTTACGCTTAGGGAATGTATTAGCACCCTAAACGTCCGTAGTACTCTACGGGAGCCTCTTGTTAAATGTTATCTTATGTTTGCTAAAGGGTTCTATGCTAAAGGTTAGTTAGCGGGAGAAGTGATAAATTCATTATGATGAATACCACTAAGAGTTGAGGAACTCTCTCCTAATGCTAGTTGTAATTTCTATGGCTCTGATGAGGCCAAGAAATTGAAGTTTTATCCTAAAAGGTTACCTAGGTTAAGGTGGGGGTCAATGACTTTAAGAGTCAACATATTTTACCTTCCTTTGGAATATGGGGGGAGAAAATAATGAAAGAAAAAATAAAACATTGGTCATGAGATAAAAATGATGAATACAACAATGAACATGAAGATGGCAATATGACACATGATGTGTAGATATGAGATAAGCATCAAGATATTAGTTAGACACGGGCAAACCAAAATAACACTTGAAAGATACATCATAAATCAAATAATCATGAATAAAGGATTAATTAAGATGATATTCCAAATCAGACAATACAAATCAACAATAAAAAAAAATAAGATCAATAAATGAGTTCAACATTAAAAATATCAATAAGGTCCTCAATAAAAGGTTCAGCAAATTAATCAAGAAAGTGGAAACTCATATTAATAATAAATAAATTTCAATAATTATTTAAGAAAAGAAAATAAATTACCAAATAAAAATTTCAGAGTTTTAGAAATAAAACTAGAATTCTAAAAAAATAAATAACTGTTTTTTTGCATTTTAATAAACTTGAGATAAGGAAAAAAATAGTGAGATAAGAAAATTTAACTAAAAAAAGGAAATTGTTCCATGAAGGGTTTGAACCCATGCCCTTGGCTTCAATAACCCAAAACCTAAGCCAGCTGGGCTGCGCGCGCATTCAAACACATAACACCAACATAAAATATATATCATGAAGCGAGCGAAAAAAAAATCAGGAAAAATAAAAAGGTTGGGCGAGGGGATCGAACCCCCGTCCTCAGTATAAACAACTCTTATAACTCTCCTCCTGGACCAGCGGTGCTACGCCCTCATCCAGTTATTATATGATTCAATAAATATATAAAGCAAACGTTTCTTAAATTCCCAAATAACCAAAACATGCGCATGTTTTATTCCCTCACCAACAAGTACAGCAAGCAAACCAAATCACCAATTATCTATGCGAATTGTTATAACATCAAGGAAGTTTAAACATTCAAGGAATTTAAACCAACATGCCAGTGAATCAGAGCAAGGCAGGGCATACAATCAAAGCGTGACAACTTCAAGTAAGTGATGATAGATCAAAAGACAAGCCATTCACTAATACTGGACAGTCAGATTAAGATGCACATATCAGAAGAAACAAGCATAGGTAGGCATGGCAAGCATAGAGTCATACTGGCAGCATGGTTTATAAATCAACCTTGTCATAAATCAGCAGGCAGTAGCAAGCAACATGAATAAATAAAAGACAAAAACCAAAACTATAGCAGGCAGCATGCAAGATTCCTTCAAGTATAATATACGAGACAGTGTAACTCATGCAGGTTTTTTAGAGTAATCATCCAGTCATGGTTAAATGATAAATCATGTGTCAAGATAGAGCAGGGCAGACTAAAATCAAATACAATGGCAAAGCAAATTCACTTAGGCTCATGGTAATGTAAAGCAACAATCTATATGTATCCAAATCAAACGACATTTCAGGCATGGACATCATACAAACAGCTATACATATTGATACAAGGAGGATTAGTCAAGTTAAAATGATAAGCATATGCACCTCATGATGAACAAAGGTTATCAAGAATTACACATATATATTCATGACAGAATGTGATATCATTTGAATTAAGCATATGACATGGTAACAAACAGTAGAGCAGCAATTATGTGAATGCACATGTAAGACACACATGGATCATGTTTAGAGCATAAGGCATGATAGCAAAAAAAAATCATCTTAAGCATAAGCATGACAACTGTGGATTTCTAATTGTTCCATTTCTATGAAAAAATGACAGCATTAGTGACAAATGGACAGCAGCATGTTTCGACATTACCAAAACAAATGAAACAACAATATATTCAAGTGAGATTATAATTGATACAGCACACATCATGGAATCAACTTAACATGAACAGTGAGGTTAATGCAAGAACAAGGTGATTTAACAGTCAATGAAAAAGAGACTAAAGAGCTACTGGCAGTTGGTACATACATTCACAACAAGGCATGTCACAGTTATGAAGTCAACAATAATGGTCTAAACATAGTCATGTCATATGATTCAAGAAACAATTTAGGCATAAATAATAGGCATTTAGGAAACTACATTGTCATATTAACATTAGCATAAAATGTTCACAGTGACAAACACACAATTATGATGGTGAAAAGCAAGCACATGGAAGTCAAGACAGTATAACAGACAAACTTGTTTGAATGGTAACATTTAGAGGTAGACAGGTTGAGTGGTATTAGAACAGTTCATGTTAAAAGCAATAAACTAAGTAGATTGAAGGCAATTAGCATTTATGATACATCAAATTAAACTTAATTCAAAGATACCAAAACTACACAATTGAAATGCATTGTGAATATTAGATAACAGTAGACACACCCCAAAATGAGCTCAAAACAAGATAATAATCAACTTCCAAAGTAAGGCAGGATTGTTCACAATAAGAAAAAGATCTGGGTTCATGGTGTCCTAAGAAGCACATTGATGATTGTAGTAATACACTTTGGGAAAATCAGAATGCAAGTTAAACAGAACATGGCAAAGTTGGCTTGGATATAACCAAAGACCTCATGTTGAACATTCAAGAACTCAAACATATTGGTGACATACAAAGAGACACTAAGGCATACCAACAGATTATAAACAGGCCAACACCACAACACTAACAACTCTAACAATTCACATATAAAAAAAAAAAGCAGGTGCAGCCATAACACACATGATAAGGACAAGCTATATATTGGCAGCTTAGAATGGCATAGTCCAAAGTCTTCTATTCAAAGGACAGGTTCAGTCAAATGATATGCTATGTGAGGTGTGTGATTGTATGAGCGCATATCTAATGAATTAGCAACTCAACAACAACAGTCTTAATTCAGAACTTCACTCGATTCTTAGTAAAAGCTAAAGTAAATCATAGTATAGCACCTTGGCATAAATTTCAAATGCTTATCAACTCTAATAGCCATTACAAACCACATAACTAAATCATCTTAAGAGAACATCATGTACCGGGAGCCTTGGAATCATGTTAAAACAATATCAGGGTCACCACACTTCATGAACACAATGTCTATCCAACATGTATACAACATTAATGTAAAAGATAAACATGCCAAAAATCACTTATTAACATCAACAGTAAACAAGCAAAATCAGAAGTTCTAGCATTTCAAGAGGATGCAAAGGTTCATATGTTGGTCACATTACATTCAAGTACCCACATCAAATAAGGTCTACAGAAACAAGCATTAATTTTAATAGTTTATATCACAATGAGATTGTAATTGTCCATAAACAGAAATTAGGGATATTAAGATTTAATCCACAGACAGCAACCACAAAGATAACATATCCATGGATAACATCATGAGATCAAAACACAAACATATGAACAACTTATTGAGACTCACACATTAGGACAAAAGCATGATATAAGTGTAGAGTGATAGCAAAATGCAGCAGACATGATTAGTAGAAACATGTATAATGCAGAGATGGAATAACAATTTTAACCAAGATGCAAAACTCAGTTAAACAGCTGGTACTAATGTCACACACACTTAGAAACAGTCATACATCAATATACATTGACAAGCTATATAAAAACAACATAGCAAAGCTTATATTGCAAAACAGCATGGCAGATCCTAAACAAAACTCAAGAGGGTCCATGTATATCAATGATCAAAAACACACCACCAAAAGTAGAGCAGAGCATAAGATAGTCATCAATTTAAGATCAAGAGGAGATTATTCAGATTTAGTTTAAAAGATGACAAAAAAGGTTCAAATATCAATTTAACTTGTCAAATAAACAAGACTTGTAATGGTAAATTAGATAGCATAAAGAATAGACATATCATTATCCTAGGCAGTGATGTTTAAACAGGACAAGATTAGAATACCAACTTAAACCACACATACATCAGTGAAATTTAAGAAACTAGTGAACATATCTTGACCAGTCAACATATACATCATAAATCAAAATTAAGACTTTAAGGGAAGGAGGCAACTTCAACAAGGCAAATGAAAACAACATGTATCAAATAAAAAGCAGCATAGCTTAACACATACACTTAATAGTCAACAATTTATATCAGTACATCAGTTTAGTAACAAACACAAGTTTAACATGGATTGATTAAGAGCAGACTGTAATCAAGTTATGGTCATAAATTAAAACCAATTTCAAAAAAGGAAAAGCATAACAGTGCACACAAGATTATTTATTCTGATGATTTCAGTGCAAAACTCAATCTGATAGAACTTAACAAGCATGTGACAAGAGCCATGAACCACAAATCAGTTTAAGATCAGTTAACCATAGGCTTCCATTTTGTCAAGCAGGTCATGAACAAGATGCGATAACTCAGCAGCAAATCAATCCAAAAGCATATGGAAAATATGATAGAAAGCATTTTTAAGCATATCAAGATTGTAGTCATATTGGAAGTGAACAACATATATGAGACATTAATAATGAACATAAAAATGAGTTCCCTAAGCCAAAATCCTAAACAAGTATGAGTGGTAACTAAGTATCTGAGGCATCAGGTTTTTATGAATATAACAACAATCATCCTCAATATTTTAACAGGAAAAGAACATATATTGAATCAACAACAGCTTAAGCAGTATAACAACATTGGTAACAACATATAAAATAACAAAATCATACAAGTTACTCAGGGCATGTGTTCATATGATTTAAGACGATCATGAGCAAGAAAGGCATTGAATGAGCATGATAAAAAAATGAAAGGGAAGTAGGAATGATACCAAACAGAAGCTTTGCTAACACTTTGAGTGTTCAGAACTCTACGCAGAAACTCCCTTGCCCAATTCACACAAAGCTCGAAAATATCAAATGTTTATGAGGAGAATTTGTTGATGAATTGCATTGAAACTGAACTCCTTTATATAGGCTGAGATATGGGCCGGGTTGAACTCATCCACGAATCCAATCTTGGTGGCTAGGGTTTTGGAATTGAATTGCTTCAAGGGACAGACGCTCCCTCCTTCTGACTTGCAAGGTAGAAGTGGAAAGCATCTCCCCATCTTTCTTCGTTATCAGTCTGTGTATGCATCCTTTGGGAAATTGAGAGCAACATTGCTCTGCTCTTTTCGCAGTGGGTACAGACAAAGACGAGAATGGAATATTGATTCCTTGCTTTGTGCCAACGAAATCAAGTGAAGCAAATGAGGCAAACATTAGGGCAAGATAGGATTGGATTATGGCGCCACAATTTATGATGAGACGAATTCAAAATGACTTGCAAAGGGTCTGAAGAATTAATTTTCTGCAAACACGAAAAAGAGACGAGGAGAGGAAGAAGACAACTGTTCCAACACACGTGCTATTTTCCAATTGGTCCTTTCTCTCCGTTGAAAAGTCAAAGGAAAATGGTGCAATCTGATTGGCCAATGGTATTATTCATTCTCCAATCAAAGATCACCATTAATCCAACAAGACCAAGTGGAAAAGTCACACGTATTGTTCCTCAAACACACTTAAATGGCACTTAACCTAATACATTTAAATTAAAGCTTAATATTATTTATTTTTAAAACTAATGATAATTAAATTAAATGCTAATAAAATCTAGCCCAATTTCAATAATAAATTATCTTGAAATTAAAATTAAGGTAATTTGAATAGACTTAACCAAAATAATAAAAAAGTAATTAATTCAAAATCAAACAAATTAGGCTAAAATTAAATCAATTAAACTAATTAATTAAGCTACTAATCAATTAAAATATCAAAATTCAAAATAATTTAACATAAACAAAATAAAGTTAGATTAAATTATGATAGGATAAATAAAATAAAGTGCTAAATAAATCAAGGCAAAAAAAAAATAGATGAAGGGAAATTTAAGATAAAACAGAGAAAATAAAAAAACACATAGCATCTAGCAAAAAGATGAGGGTAAAATTTGGGGTGCAACAGTTGCCCCTATTTAAATATCTTCACCTGATGACATGAGAGATGAAAATCTTCATGTAATCAACAGTGAAAGATATTTAAATACAGATAACCGAAAATTTTTCCCTCAGATGCACACACATGCAATGCAGCAAACATGATGCCAAGGAGATGCAAGAAAATGCAGACACCACAAGACATCAAGGGGCAAACAGGAAGCAAAAAGATCACAGAGCTTCACTGGGGAAGGACGAAAGCTACAGTATCCATGAGAAAAACTCACTGGGGATACAGACCAACCAACAAAGGAGACTCACCGGGGAGACTCCAAAGAAACACTGGGGATAACCAAAAGACAATCTCCACTGGGGAAAGATCTAGGGAGATGGACTACTGGGGACAAAACAAACCCACACTCTTCCTGGGCACGAAACCACAAAGAAAAACATGATCACTAGGGATCAGTCCAAAGGAGACAAACAACCCACAAAGACTTCCTGAGGATCTTAAGCTAAAGAGTTCAAAATGGGATCTTCAAGAAAAGCCAGGAAGACAGAGACGAACCCTGCGCACCAAAAAGGAGCCTTATGAGGTTGGAGAAATTTGTTCCAAGAAGCCTAGCTTTAAAGCAAGTTTTTTCAAAAAACTAAAGGTAGGAGTTCAATGTCCGACACGATTCGAACAAGAATGGTTTTAAGACCAGAAGACAATGCTTGACGTGATTCAAACAAAGTCCAAGTTCAAGTTTGACACGATTCAAACGAGAACAACTTTAAAATAAAAGGACGATGCTTGACTCGATTCAAACAAAGTCTAAGTTCAAGTCTGACGCGATTCAAACAAGAACAGGTTTTAAAGCGCAAGACAATGCTTGACACGATTTAAACAAAATCCAGGTTCAAGTCTGACATGATTCAGACGGGAACGTGTTTTAAAACACGAGGCAATGTCCGACACGACTCAAACACAGCCCAAGTTCAGGTTTGACACGATTCAAACGAGAACAAGTCTAAAAACAAACAGACGATGCTTGACGCGATTCAAACATAGCCCAAGTTAAAGTTTGACATGATTCAAACAAGAACAAGTTTTTAAAACAAGCAGACGATGCTTGACGCGATTCAAACAAAGTCCAAGTTCAAGTCTGAAACGATTCAAACAAGAACAAATTTTACAAAATCTTTAATGTTAAACTTCTTGGGGAACGGCAAAAGGTTTAAAGATTCCAAACTGGCGCGCAAAGGTTGAGACCGAACAAGCACGACACAAAGCAAACCGGGAATGTCTTTACTTCGCTGGGGAAATAAAGACAAGCACCAATAAAAGACCACAAGCAAAACAGAGCACAAGGATGCAAAGATGCTAGGGTATGATGCATATGCTTAGCTATATACTAGAAACGACGCGAACGACGCAAAACAGGAGAAAAGAAAGGATAACACAAGCCAACACCCTGAAACCCAAACATCAAGGATAACCGGGGTAATCTTCTTTTCACTGGAGATGGAAAATCCAAGCCAAAGATACAGTACTACTAACTCTTCCTGTACCAACTTGATTCCATAAAACATCTTGATACTAGAGTAAAACTTAGTTTATTTTGCGTTTTCTTAGAAATTGCAACATTTCTGTTTTCAAAATCAAGTGAAAATGACAAATTTTTGCAGAATAAAGATAATAGTACAATAAGAAAAATGGCTCAATGGCTGATATTCATTGAAAAATGGTGACTCGCCAAGTAGCGGAGTCCCATGAAATATTACAAGTGCAACAAAATGGCAATTTGGTAAAGGTTACACTGTATTCAATGACCAGTAACAAACTCTATGGTCTAAGACTCTAACAGCTGACTTCTCTGGGGATTCCCGGATACAGGTGAGACGTCTTTCAAGCATAATACTTCCGTACCGAATCTGCATTCACAGGGTGCGCAAGCTGTTCACCATCCATAGTTGTAAGAAACAAGGACCCTCTTGAAAAGACTGTCTTGACTACAAATGGTCCTTCATAATTGGGTGCCCATTTTCCGTGGGCGTCTCTTTGTGAAGGTAGAATCTTTTTAAGTACCAACTCGCCTACTCGGAATTCCCGAGTGCGAACCTTTTTATCAAATGCCCTTTTCATCTTCTTCTGGTACAGTTGACCATGACACATGGCTGTCAGGCGCTTCTCGTCAATTAGGTTCAACTGATCGTATCTTTCTTGAACCCATTCTGCTTCATCAAGCTTGGTTTCCATCAATATCCTTAAAGAGGGTATCTCCAATTCTATGGGGAGGACATCATCCATCCCATATGCCAGAGAAAAGGGGGTTGCCCCTGTTGAAGTTCTAACCGATGTTCTGTAGCCATGTAGCGCATATGGCAACATCTCGTGCCAGTCTTTGTATGTTTTGACCATCTTCTGGAGAATTTTCTTGATATTCTTGTTCGTAGCTTCGACCGCTCCGTTCATCTTTGGACGATATGGTGAAGAGTTATGGTGTTCAATTTTGAAGTTGTCCCACAGTTCCTTCATAGTTTTGTTGTTCAGATTGGTCTCGTTGTCAGTTATGATCCTGTTGGGGATCCCATAACGACAAATGATGTTGTTCTTGATGAAGCGTGCAACTACTTGCTTTGTCACGTTCGCATAAGAAGCGGCTTCTACCCACTTGGTAAAGTAATCTATAGCTACCAAAATGAATCAATGTCCATTAGACGCTTTAGGCTCAATTGCCCCAATCATGTCAATGCCCCACATAGAGAATGGCCAGGGTGATGATAGCATATTCAATAGAGTAGGAGGGACATGCATTTTATCTGCGTAAATCTGACACTTATGGCATTTCCTAGCATGCTGAATGCAGTCACCTTCCATGGTTAACCAATAATATCCAGCCCTCAAAATCTTCCTAACCATGGCATGCCCATTGGCGTGGGTGCCAAAAGCTCCTTCATAGATATCATGGATCAGCAAGTCTGCTTCTCTTTTATCGACACATCGTAGCAAAACCATATCATGATTCCTTTTGTATAGTACACCATTGCTAATGAAGAACTTGGCTGATAGTCTTCGTAGAGTCTTCTTATCGAGAACGGAGGCGTTGGCTGGATACTCTTGATTCTTTAGAAAGTTCAGAATATCATGGAACCAAGGTTTGCCGTCCGATTCTTCTTCAATGGACTGACAGTAAGCAGGCCCAGTTCTCCTTTCAATACTGATTACGAGATCTTCATTGATAAATCTAACTTACGAAATTGAAGCCAATGTCGCTAAAGCATCAGCCACATGATTCTCAGTACGTGGCACATGACGAAATGTTATCTCATCAAAACATTTAATCAACTCCAAAGCATATGCCTGATAAGGGATAAGCTTCTCATCTTTTGTTTCCCATTCGCCCTTGATTTGATAAATGACTAGAGCCGAGTCACCCATGACTTCAAGAAAGCAGATTCCAAGATCGATCGCAGCTTCCAGACCCAGAATGCAGGCTTCATACTCAGTAATATTATTTGTACACCCAAAATCCAACCTGGCTGTCAAAGGGGTGTAGCCGCCTTTAGGATCAATTATAACAACACCTACTCCATGTCCCTTAAAATTGGACGAACCGTCGAACATCATCTTCCACCTATACTCAGCTCTGGGATCTTCTTCAGAGCTGGACCCTTCACAATCTTTTACTGCCATGATGTCCTCGTCAGGGAAATCAAACTTGAGCGGTTCGTAGTCTTTGACTGGTTGATCGGCAAGATATTCTGAAAGGATGCTTCCTTTAATGGCCTTTTGAGTGACATACTGAATGTCGTATTCGGATAATAACATGTGCCAACGGGCAAGTCTACCTGTTTGGGCAGGTTTCTCAAAAATGTACTTTATCGGATCCATCTTGGAAATCAATAAGGTAGTATGACAAATCAGGTACTGTCTTAGATGTTTGGCGGCCCAAGCCAGGGCGCAACAAGTTTTTTCAAGTAATGAGTAACGGCTTTCACTATCTGTAAATTTCTTACTCAGATAATAAATTGCATGCTCCTTCCGGCCAGTCTCGTCATGTTGTCCCAAAACACAGCCCATAGACTCCTCCAGGACAGTCAAATACATAAAAAGAGGTCTTCTGGGAACCGGAGGAATTAGAATAGGAGGTTCTTGGAGATAACTTTTGAGTTTCTCGAAAGCTTATTGACAGTCAGCATTCTATTCTACTGGCTGGTTCTTACGGAGCAATTTGAAAATTGGAGCGCATGTTGGAGTCATGTTGGAGATGAACCGGGAGATGTAATTCAAACGGCCCAAAAATCCTCTGACTTGAGACTCGGTTTGAGGAGCTGGCATTTCTTGAATCGCTCGTACTTTATCTGGATCCACCTCAATGCCCTTCTGGCTAACAATGAAACCCAATAACTTCCCTGACCGGACTCCAAAGGTACATTTTGCAGGGTTTAACCTCAGCTGGTACTTCCGAAGTCTCTTGAACAATTTCAGCAAGTGATCTACATGTTCCTCTTCATTTCGAGATTTGGCTATCATATCATCCACGTACACCTCTATCTCTTTGTGGATCATATCGTGGAACAGAGCACCATAGCCCTTTGGTATGTTGCCCCGGCATTCTTCAATCCAAAAGGCATAACCTTGTAGCAATAAGTGCCCCATGGGATAATGAAAGTGATTTTATCCATATCGGCCGGGTCCATTTTAATCTGATTGTAGCCTGAGAAACCATCCATAAATGAGAACATGGCAAAACGAGTCGTGTTATCTACCAGTGTGTCGATATGGGGTAGAGGGAAATCATCCTTGGGACTAGCTTTATTAAGATCCCTGTAGTCCACACACATTCGTACTTTTCCATTCTTCTTCATAACAGGGACAATATTAGCTACCCACTCTGGGTACTTGGAAACTGCCATAAATCCGGCATCCAACTGTCTCTTAACCTCATCTCGAATCTTGAGAGCCATATCAGGATGACTTCTGCGAAGCTTTTGTTTCACTGGCGGGCACTCAGGCTTGAGGGGTAGCTTGTGGACCATAATATCCGTGTTTAAACTAGGCATGTCTTGGTAGGACCAAGCAAATACGTCCACATACTCTTTAAGGAGAGAAATCAACCGCTGTCTGATTTCTGGTTTCAGTGATGCCCTAATCTTGACTTCTTTCTTCTCATCCTCAGTGCCAAGATTAATGACATCCACCTGTTCTTCATGAGGCTGGAGATCCGTATACTGGTAGTCACACATATCTGTTAGATCCTTGGGCACCTCGTAATCCTCCTCCTCCTCAGCGTGATAGACAGGGGAATCGAAGTCAATGGTAAGAGCAAGGTCATTGAATACAATGGGTTTATGATTCATTCTGCATGGTAGAATGACTTATATTATTAAAATGCACAACAACTCAAGAACATCCAAGATGAAGATGCTTTCTGTTTGAAAAGATTGCCATTTTTTAGAAATAGAATGCAATAAAGTAAAGCAATAAAATTTTAGCAAAAGAGTCATTTCATTGATTTAAAGTTTGAAAACGGAGGCCCGTACAAAACAATCCACTAGCTTTGGGCAAGACTAGGGAGATGAAAACAACAAATCTAAACAAGTTACTCTGGTTCCGGGTACGGGATTGGGATCTCAACAGATTCCCAGTTGCCTAATGCGCCTTCTTGGCGAAAAACCAAACGATCAATGTCTTCGTCTTCTTCAGTACTTCCTATGATGGCATGGACTTGATGTCCACCTCTGATAAATGTCTCTTGCACAGTCTTTATCTTCATTCTTCTTTCTTTTGTACCTGAAGCAACCTCCTCTTCTAGAGTTGGTCTGTAACCCAACCCTTGGTGTCGGGTCCTTTTCTCAATCTCAATAACTTCGCCCCAACCTGCGGGCACGCCGTCTTGAAGGGCAGACTGGATGCTCTTATATGAAGAAAAAGATGGATATTCTGGTACCACTGGCTTCTCATTGTCAATCATAACTGCGTTAGCTATCTCCAGGGCTTGGAAAGAGGTTTCCAATGCATCCTCATCAGCCTCAATATAACAAAAGGATGACAAGTTACTAACCATCAAGTCTTCTTCCCCATGGACGATGACCAGCTTGTCGTCGACCACAAATTTCATCTTCTGGTGTAAGGTTGAAGTAACAACGCCTGCCTCGTGGATCCAGGGTCTCCCGAGTAGGCAGCTATAGGCAGGGTTAATGTCCAAAACCTGAAACAGAACATTGAATTCCTGGGGTCCAATCAGAACTGGCAGTTCAATCTCCCCCATCACAGATCTTTGTGAACCATCGAAAGCTTTGACGATTAATGAAGTGGGTCTCATGATCCCTCCTTTGTATACCACCTTGTCTAGGGCCCTCTTTGGTAAGACATTTAGAGAGGATCCCGTGTCCACAAGAACTCTAGGAAATGTATCCTCCTGACACTTCATTGATATATGCAGAGCAAGATTGTGTTTCCGACCTGATTGGGTCAGCTCTTCATCACTGAAGCTGGGCGTATTGCACGCAGTAATGTTAGCAATAACGTGATCAAATTGTCCAGCGATAATGTCCTGGGCCACATGAGCCTGAGCCAATACCTTCTGTAATGCCGATCGGTGGACCGGTGAATTAATCAACAGGGATAAAATAGAAATTTTAGACGGAGTCTGGTGAAGCTGATCCACGACCCGGTAGTCACTTCTTTTTATTATCCTGAGAAACTCCTCATCATCCTCCTTGGAGATCACTTCTTTACCTTTGTCATTGGTAGGTATACGCACATCACTTTCTTTACCAGACACTTCTTTGTTCATAGCGGTATAAACCCTCCAACTCCTTGTCATTCTTCCTGTCCCTACTATATTGGACACATTCTTCTCCTCAGCCCCCACCTCTTTCCTTGGGACTGGTTCTTCTATAACGACCCCCACCTCTTTCCTTGGGATCATTTCCTTCTTCTTCTTACTACCTGTAACATCCTCGTAGATAAATGGTAATGCTTTGGTCCCTCTGAACCTGAACGGGACTGGCCTTGGGAAATTATTTTGCTTGTCGTGATCAACAGGGGAAACAACTTCAGACTTGTTGATTCTTGGAACTGACTGTTTAAACACCGGACTTACGATACTTGCCCCTGGATTGTTGAACACAGGGACTACCGACATATATTCTTTTTCCTCAAATGCTGGCACTTGTTTTGGTAAATTGAACACTGGTTCAATTACTGCTATTCTGCTTTCTTTTCTAAAAACTTGTAAGAAACCTTCATCAATCAGCTGCTGAATATCATCTTGAACCAACTGACACCCTTCACTACTACCCCCACATTCTCCACAACCCTCATGGAAAATTTTAACCAATCCGGTACTGAATAACTTAGCATGAAATGCTCTTAAGGGAGTTTTAATCTTTGCTGCATCTGAGATCAGTACTTCCTCATTCTCGTCCTCGACAACATTAGTTGATCCATGAGTTGGCAAAGGATTATTCTTCACATTTGGCGGGTTATTAGCAAAAGACAGAATGTTCTTTTCTATCAAACTTTTCACCAAATTCTTTAATGCCAAACACCCCTCTAAATCATGGCCTACTCCTCCTTGATGGAAGGCGCGTGTTGCATTAGGGTTGAAGTACTGCATAGATTTTTTAGACGGTGGCCCCAATGGCCTGGTGACAATCAATCCTTGTTCCACCAAAGAAGGATACAATGTTGTATATGTCATTGGTATGGGTGGAAAATTTGGTGTTACCGCCTGTCTTCTGGGAGGGGTATTTTGCTGTGGCGCTGGCCGCCGTTGCTGTTGGCAATTCTGATTTTGATTCTTCGGCCACTGCTGCTGGTTATGTGGCTGGGAAACAGGGACTTGTTGCATTATCTGATGATTAAAAGTGGGCATAACAGACACCACGTATGGTTGTTGCGCGAACTGCATAGGGTAAACTGGCGATTGAGGAAAACTAGGACCTGGTTGTGGTTGGAATAGAGGTCGTTTAGGATTCTGCCTCTTCCCTGTCATAACAGCATTAGTCTCGCCTTCCTTCTTCTTATGAAAATTACTTGGAGACTTCTTGACACTAGCGCTAGTGGAACTATTAGGTGAACTGGCTACCTTCCCACTTTTCAGACCTGCCTCCACTTTCATGCCGATTGCAATGATATCAAAAAAGTTAGCACCGATATTACTAATCATTTTCTCATAGAATTCGGGCTTTAGAGTGTCCACAAACCAATCAGCTAATTCCTTCTCAGTCAATGGTGGTTTAACTTGTGATGCAGTCTCTCTCCACCTTTGAGCGTATTCTTTAAATGACTCTGTGTTCTTCTGAGTCATGGTCAATAGATGTCTGCGATCAGAAGCTAAATCCAAGTTATACTTGTAGTGCTTTATGAAAACGTCCATAACATCTTGGAAACACCTAATCTGAGATTGGTCTAAGCTTAAGTACCACTTTGCGGCAGCGCCCTTCAGGATGTCCTGGAAACAATGGATCATTAACTTATCGTTATCCATATATGCCGCCATTCTTCGAAGATACATGACCAAATGTGCCTTAGGACACGTAGCACCAGGGTACAATTCAAAGCTTGGCAACTTAAATTTTGGTGGAATTACTAGATCAGTGACCAGGCACATATCCTTAAGGTCGGAACTGAAGACATTGTCTCCCTCCATGGCCTTCAGCTTTCTCTGCATAATCTCCATATTAGCTCTTAATTTCTCATTACTGTCATCTTCTTCCATAGACATCTCGTCATGGTCAAAGTGACGTTGATTCTGAAAAACGGGTTGAAAATGAGTTTGTACCGCTGGTGGGGCATAAGTGGGAATAGCTTGCTGATTCCCATCAAACAGTGGTACTGCTTGTTGCGTGGATTGTGGAGCAGTGACTCTCACAAAGTCTCGTGGCATTCCCAAAGTAGGGCCTTCAATAGGTATGACAGGTGGTTCAACAGTTGTAGCCGCGACCTCTGGGACCACAGTGGCTTGTGTATCCATCTTTGCTCGTATAATATTTAGGGCTTCCATGATCTACCCCATACCACCTTTTAGCTCATTAAGCTCGTTGTTGACTTGGTCCAAGTTCTCGCAATCTACCGACATCCTTCTTCTTCGAGCCTGTGCCCGGGTATTGTAATGATGCGAGGAATTCAGGGTGGCGGTAACAACAACAACTGGAGAAGATAAAACGACAATGAGACTCAGAAGGAATGCACATGCACATGCGAAAATGCAAATGATATGCGCATGCAGGCTAAACCATCAAGAACTAAAAGGGTTTGCAAACAGTGTTAATAACAGGATTACTAATAACATAACTCTTCCATTGAAAATAAGATAAGTGCTTACAGAAAAGAAATATTACAACCATCGTTTGGATCACATTTAAAAAGAAGTACAACTTCAAAATAGAATTACAACAATAGATTATAACTACGAAAAATAGGGCAACCCTTCGCCTTCCGTGATCCCTTCCATGAGTTCTTTGATAAGTTGCTTGGTCTTGGCTTTCTCCAAAGTCAGCTTTCCTAATAACTCCATCCTTCTCTGTTCAGCACTTGTGGATGCCTCATAATGCGGAGTGGGCTTTCTCATGCTGAGTGAAATCCCTCGTACCCATTTCAGATGCGTTTCAGTGACAGGACCGTTGGTGATCCATTTTTGATAATTAATGAAAAGCCATGCTTCCCTCATCCTGAGTTTTTCTTCAAATCCTTCTCCGTATCCATAGTACATCAGCTCCATTTCTTCTGGTCTAGGCTCTTCTTCAATTGGATGGCCCAACTGGCAACGTGCGAGTACGGGGTTATAGTTTATACAACCAAGTCGACCCATGAGTGGCACATTAGGATAGTCTCCACAACTAATGATTATAATGGTTCCTTCAGGATCTGTATCATACCACTTGATATCTGAATGCCTTAGTTCCATTAGCTTCTTGACCCAAAGAGCACTGTCACTCACTTCCCAAAAAGTTGGCGTCGTGGGTAGGTATGAAGTGAACCACTTGTATAGTAATGGAGCACAGCAAACAACCACACCTTTACTCCTCATAGTCTGCGTGGTAACCGAGAAGTACATTTTAGCCAGTAAAGTGGGAACAGGGTTCTGACCCATAAAGATTCTGATTGCTTGGACGTCGACAAAATCTTTGACATTGGGAAATAGGAATAACCCGTACACCAGCAAAGCAAACATTGACTCAAACATTGTGGAGATTCCGCCTTCCTGAAAGTGGAGAGCTGTCTCAATTAAAAATTAGGCAGGTAGACCACGATACCCTTCCCTGGTGGTCATGTTTTCTCGGATGTGTCTCTTTTGGATCCCCAGTCTTTCAGCAATCTCCTGATTAATGAATTCCTCTTCCACACCAGAAAAAGGGGGATAATGTTGAACGGGTAGCCCTAGCATATGTGAATATTCTTCTATGGTTGGGACTAACTGGAAGTTTGGAAAGATGAAGCATCGGTATACTGGATGATACCGCTGTACCAAGGTTTCTAGCAGTCCCTCTTTTACTTGCAGCTTCATTAATGATAACAGGTCCCCATACTTGTCAATAAAGCTTGGCGAGTCTTCGATTCTTCCTCCAATCTCTATCAAATGCTCAACATTAGGGATCAGGAAAGTGACAGGCCAGCTTACGTTCTTAGTAGCGTCCATTTTCTACAAAGTCTGCAAAACAAGATTTAGTACTTCGACAGTTTAGCAAAATGCAAAATGATGCAATATGATATGCAGATGCAAAGCTAGTCTATCAAGAAACACAGAAAATTTGCAAGGCTCTTGACAATGGTATTCCAAATTTTTTTTCATTAAACAAGTTTGGCATTCATTACATTCGGAGCAGAGTATTTTCATGCTCTTAGTACAAGGATGGGTTGTTCCCACAACTGAAAAGATAACGACAACAAAGAAAAAATAAACAACACAGGGAAACAGCAACAAGCTCTTTTAGAAGTTAGATCCGCTAGTGGATGTTTCCCCTTCATCATCCATCTCCCTCATCAGCTTTTCAATGCGTCCCTTGATCCTTTTCTTCTCGAGTAACAATCCTGTTAATGTTTCCTCTAGCCCTTGTCTAGTTCTGAGCGGCTTGTGATAGGAATAGGGTCTCCTCATCACACTGGCTATCTCACGAGACCATTCCAGATGCGCCTCATTGACGGGGCACTCCGCCTTCCACAGCTGCCTATTGATTTAACACCATGCCTGCTCAAGAAGCATTTTCATTTCGTAGCCATCTCTTTCCCCATAATACATCATATGTAAATCTTCCTTGACTATGGGTCCATTCCCCATATGACCCAGTTGTCGACGGGCGAGCACATAATTGTAGTTGATGCATCCGTTTCTTCCCAACAGGGGTACATTTGGGCAGTCCCCGCAGCTGGTAATTATGACAATCCCTTCTTCCGTTGGGCTATGCTGTTTGACATCTGTGTGCTTCAAACTCATCAGTTTCTCAATCCATACTTGACAATGTTCTACCTCCCAGAAAGTAGGGGTTTTTCGCAAGTAGGCTGTGAACCACTTGTAGAAAAGAGGTATACAACACACAATCTCTCCACATCCTTTGTTGTATTTTGTGTAGACCACGTGGTACATATCAGCCAACAAGGTAGGCACCGGGTTATGGATTCTGAAAATTTGTATTGCTTGAGTATCAACGAACTGCTTCGCACCTGGAAACAGAACTAGTCCATAGATCATTAAGGCAAGTGTTGCCTCATACAGTTCCTCCTTTACCCTATTCTTGAAGTGCATTGCTTTCTCAAACAAGAATAGTGAAGATAGTCCAAATCGTCCTTCTTTAACAACTAAGTTTTCTTGGATATCAGCAAATCTGATTCCGGTAATCGTTGCAATATCTCTAGCTGACGACATTGATTCCAAACCAGAGAAAACTGGAGCATCTTTGGCAGGAATCCCAATTATAGCAGAAAACTCTTCTAAGGTTAGAACCAATTGGAATTCAGGGAATAGGAAGCATCGGTAATTAGGGTGATACAACTGCACCAACACCTCCAATGGTCCCTCAGTCACTGGAACCCTTAGTAGTTGTGAGAGATTTCCATATTTGTCAGCAAATTTTGAAGGATCCTCGATCCTGTCGCACATCCAAATCAGTTGTTGAAGTTCCGGGAGCTCGAAGTAATAAGGCCAAACTTGCTTCTTAGATTCCATATCAACAAAGTCTACAAAAATATCATTGGTTTCTTGATAGTTAGCAAAAAAATGCTGATGCAATGCGAAATGCTGGTTGTGATTCAAGAGAACTCAGTATTGTATCCTTGCAAATTTTAAGGAACATTTTTCTTAGAGGAAAACTCATTTCATTAATAATAAAGTTTTGAATTACAACAAAATATCTTCAAAAACCAAAATAGAATACAAAATAAAGAAAACTAGGTCCTAATCCATCAATCAATCCTCTCCCCTCAGTCTCATGGCGAGTTTCTGGTTCTCTCCTTGTAGCCTTTCGTTCTGGTCAATGAGCTCAACCAACCGTGATTTCCATGGTTCGGGCGGAGATGACGAGCTAGAAAATAAGTCTTCTTGCATCTTCCTTCTTTTGACAGATTCTTCTTCCTTCCTCCTGAGACCCTTCTGCAATTCATTCATTTCGAAGTTAAGGATCTGATACTTGTTCATCCAAGCATTCCTTTCTCGCTCTGCTTGAGCCAATCAAATCTTTAATTCATCCTCATTGCTAGTGAAATAGAGGACAGGATCTCTGGGAGCTAATGGGATAGGATCATGACGATCATATGGTATCTTCAATTCGATAGCCCTCTTTTGCACCCATTGAGTGTAAGATTCCGAAGCCAAACACTCGGGCAAACCCAAAGCAGATATACCTCTGGTGTGAACATGTCGCCAAGCGTGAGCCATCTTTTCCTTAAGTACAGGGTCCTTATCCTCTTCAAAGAACAAACCTTCCAAGTAAATATTACTAGGTTTAGCTCCCATAGAATAACCGTGTTGACGACAAGCCAAAGCGGGATTGTAGCTTATGCCTCTTTTTGCGCTAAGAAGCGGCACATTAGCAAATTCTCCACAGCTAACAATCATGTCCTTGCCTTTAAGCATGGGTGGTACCACTCAAGATCGGTGTTGGTGAGAGACATGATCTTCTCTGACCAAAGAAGCCCATCTTGGAGGTCCCAAAAGGTCTTAGAACGGGGTAAATAGGAGACATACCATCTATACAATAATGTGGCACAGCATGTCACCATCCCTCCCCTATGAGAAGTCCTCAAGTGCACTGAGTGGTAGGCGTCTGCAAGTAGGGTTGGAACTGGATTTCCGATGATGAAGATATTGATTGCATTCATATCAACAAAGTTCTCAATATTGGGAAACAAGAACAATCCATAGATAAGTAGGGCCATAACAGCTTCAAAATCCACCATATTCTTCATACCAGCATACTGACGGGCCTTCTCCATTAAAAACTTGGCAGGTAACCCAAAAAGTTCCCCTTTGACAACCAAGTTAGCCTTAACTTCTGACAACTTGAGATGAGCCGCTTCTGCAATTTCCTTCTCTTTAGGTGTCCTTTCCAAACCAGAGTAAGGAAGGTTTGGAGTGATGGGAATACCAACTAGAATGGCGTACTCCTCGAGCGTAGGCATTAACTGGTAGTCCGGAAAGGTGAAACAATGGTACACGGGGTCATAAAACTGTATGAGAGTAGGGAGCAATCCATCTACCATTTTGGTCTTCATCAGAGAGAAAATCCTCCCATACTTGTCTTGGAATGTTGACGATTCATTGATTGGCTTACCCAGGTTCTTTAGATCTTCTAATTTTGGACTAATGAAGGTGTACTTCTTCGTTTTCCTTTTTTCGAAATCCATCCTATAAAGTTTGCAAAACAACACTGAGTTTCTTGAATACACAATGCACATGATGCAAGGATGGATGCAACAAACACACACAGACAGGTAAGCACAAAGAACACAGAGAAACCTAGGTTAAAAGTTACAAGCATGAAGTCAAAGGTCTACCCACCCCAAAGGTATGTACTATGATTTTCACCTGCAAGACAAGGTTCTAAAAGAGTTCCCAGAGTCGACAACCCATCTTTCGGATTTTATCGACTTTCCAATTGCTTGGTGATCAATAAAATTCTCAAGAGAGTCTCATCTGAGTGTAGCATCGCGTAGCAACCATTTGGGATTGCTCCCTCACAGTCCTCGCACTACATCCTAAACAGGCTAAGTGGGGTAAAGGGTAACTAAAAGTCATCAGTATCCCTGGCTCCTAGGTCGCAAGTAGTAACGCATTCACGATTGCTCGTTCGACATATACCACTTTTGAGAGGGCCTCAACTGAGTGTGAACTTCAAGTTCCCCCTCCTTTGGGATTTCTCCCTCGAAGTTCCCTTGACTATGTTCACGGTTCCTAAACATATGTGTTCGCTCAAGTCCGGGTTATGACTTATCTCACTCATTGATATCATGTCAACCCAAACCAAACAGGATAGTATCAAACATAGAACAATTATATGAGCATACAAGCAGATATGACATACAAGCAATCATACAAGTAGATAAGCAAACATGAATAACATAAAACAAGATAGGCCTAACCCTCTTAGGAAAGGACCAGCAATAGTTCTAACTTTCCCCAGTGAAGTCGCCATTTCTGTTGCGGTGAAAATCGGATAACAAATTATTAATTAATTTGCATCATATTTCTTTTACAACCGACTTTGATTTATCCAAAGGAAAGGTTCAAGATCGTTAGAAAAACCTAAAGGGAAAGATCTAAGGTTCGGGGGTTGGTTACGCTTAGGGAAGGTATTAGCACCCTAAATGTCCGTAGTACTCTACGGGAGCCTCTTGTTAAATGTTATCTTATGTTTGCTAAAGGGTTCTATGCTAAAGGTTAGTTAGCGGGAGAAGTGATAAATTCATTATGATGAATACCACTAAGAGTTGAGGAACTCTCTCCTAATGCTAGTTGTAATTTCTATGGCTCTGATGAGGCCAAGAAATTGAAGTTTTATCCTAAAAGGTTACCTAGGTTAAGGTGGGGGTCAATGACTTTAAGAGTCAACATATTTTACCTTCCTTTGGAATATGGGGGGAGAAAATAATGAAAGAAAAAAGAAAACATTGGTCATGAGATAAAAATAATGAATACAACAATGAACATGAAGATGGCAATATGACACATGATGTGTAGATATGAGATAAGCATCAAGATATTAGTTAGACACGGGCAAACCAAAATAACACTTGAAAGATACATCATAAATCAAATAATCATGAATAAAGGATTAATTAAGATGATATTCCAAATCAGACAATACAAATCACCAATAAAAAAAAAGATTAATAAATGAGTTCAACATTAAAAATATCAATAAGGTCCTCAATAAAAGGTTCAACAAATTAATCAAGAAAGTGGAAACTCATATTAATAATAAATCAATTTCAATAATTATTTAAGAAAAAAAAATAAATTACCAAATAAAAATTTCAAAGTTTTAGAAATAAAACTAGAATTCTAAAAAAATAAATAACTGTTTTTTTGCATTTTAATAAACTTGAGATAAGGAAAAAAAAATAGTGAGATAAGAAAATTTAACTAAAAAAAGGAAATTGTTCCATGAAGGGTTTGAACCCATGCCCTTGGCTTCAATAACCCAAAACCTAAGCCAGCTGGGCTGCGCACGCATTCAAACACATAACATCAACATAAATTATATATCATGAAGCGAGCGAAAAAAAATCAGGAAAAATAAAAAGGTTGGGCGAGGGGATCGAACCCCCATCCTCAGTATAAATAGCTCTTATAACTCTCCTCCTGGACCAGCGGTGCTACGCCCTCATCCAGTTATTATATGATTCAATAAATATATAAAGCAAACGTTTCTTAAATTCCCAAATAACCAAAACATGCGCATGTTTTATTCCCTCACCAACAAGTACAGCAGGCAAACCAAATCACCAATTATCTATGCGAATTGTTATAACATCAAGGAAGTTTAAACATTCAAGGAATTTAAACCAACATGCCTGTGAATCAGAGCAAGGCAGGGCATACAATCAAAGCGTGACAACTTCAAGTAAGTGATGATAGATCAAAAGACAAGCCATTCACTAATACTGGACAGTCAGATTAAGATGCACATATCAGAAGAAACAAGCATAGGCAGGCATGGCAAGCATAGAGTCATACTGGCAACATGGTTTATAAATCAACCTTGTCATAAATCAGCAGGCAGTAGCAAGCAACATGAATAAATAAAAGACAAAAACCAAAACTATAGCAGGCAGCATGCAAGATTCCTTCAAGTATAACATACGAGACAGTGTAACTCATGCAGGTTTTTTAGAGTAATCATCCAGTCATGGTTAAATGATAAATCATGTGTCAAGATAGAGCAGGGCAGACTAAAATCAAATACAATGGCAAAGCTAATTCACTTAGGCTCATGGTAATGTAAAGTAACAATCTATATGTATCCAAATCAAACGACAGTTCAGGCATGGACATCATACAAAACAGCTATACATATTGATACAAGGAGGATTAGTCAAGTTAAAATGATAAGCATATGCACCTCATGATGAACAAAGGTTATCAAGAATTACACATATATATTCATGATAGAATGTGATATCATTTGAATTAAGCATATGACATGGTAACAAACAGTAGAGCAGCAATTATGTGAATGCACATGTAAGACACACATGGATCATGTTTAGAGCATAAGGCATGATAGCAAAAAAAAATCATCTCAAGCATAAGCATGACAACTGTGGATTTCTAATTGTTACATTTCTATGAAAAAATGACAGCATTAGTGAACAAATGGACAGCAGCATGTTTAAACATTACCAAAACAAATGAAACAACAATATATTCAAGTGAGATTATAATTGATACAACACACATCATGGAATCAACTTAACATGAACAGTGAGGTTAATGTAACAGCAAGGTGATTTAACAGTCAATGAAAAAGAGACTAAAGAGCTACTGACAGTTGGTACATACATTCACAACAAGGCATGTCACAGTTATGAAGTCAACAACAATGGTCTAAACATAGTCATGTCATATGATTCAAGAAACAATTTAGGCATAAATAATAGGCATTTAGGAAACTACATTGTCATATTAACATTAGCATAAAATGTTCACAGTGACAAACACACAATTATGATGGTGAAAAGCAAGCACATGGAAGTCAAGACAGTATAACAGACAAACTTGTTTGAATGGTAACATTTAGAGGTAGATAGGTTGAGTGGTATTAGAACAGTTCATGTTAAAAGCAATAAACTAAGTAGATTGAAGGCAATTAGCATTTATGATACATCAAATTAAACTTAATTCAAAGATACCAAATCTACACAATTGAAATGCATTGTGAATATTAGATAACATCAGACACACCCCAAAATGAGCTCAAAACAAGATAATAATCAACTTCCAAAGTAAGGCAGGATTATTCACAATAAGAAAAAGATCTGGGTTCATGGTGTCCTAAGAAGCACATTGATGATTGTAGTAATACACTTTGGGAAAATCAGAATGCAAGTTAAACAGAACATGGCAAAGTTGGCTTGGATATAACCAAAGACCTCATGTTGAACATTCAAGAACTCAAACATATTGGTGACATCCAAAGAGACACTAAGGCATACCAACAGATTATAAACAAGCCAACACCACAACACTAACAACTCTAATAATTCACATATAAAAAAAAGCAGGTGCAGCCATAACACACATGATAAGGACAAGCTATATATTGGCAGCTTAGAATGGCATAGTCCAAAGTCTTCTATTCAAAGGACAGGTTCAGTCAAATGATATGCTATGTGAGGTGTGTGATTGTATGAGCGCATATCTAATGAATTAGCAACTCAATAACAACAGTCTTAATTTAGAACTTCACTCGATTCTTAGTAAAAGCTAAAGTAAATCATAGTATAGCACCTTGGCATAAATTTCAAATGATTATCAACTCTAATAGCCATTACAAACCACATAACTAAATCATCTTAAGAGAACATCATGTACTGGCAGCCTTGGAATCATGTTAAAACAATATCAGGGTCACCACACTTCATGAACACAATGTCTATCCAACATGTATACAACATTAATGTAAAAGATAAACATGCCAAAAATCACTTATTAACATCAACAGTAAACAAGCAAAATCAGAAGTTCTAGCATTTCAAGAAGATGCAAAGGTTCATATGTTGGTCACATTACATTCAAGTACCCACATCAAAAAAGGTCAACAGAAACAAGCATTAATTTTAATAGTTTGTATCACAATGAGATTGTAATTGTCCATAAACAGAAATTAGGGATATTAAGATTTAATCCACAGACAGCAACCACAAAGATAACATATCCATGGATAACATCATGAGATCAAAACACAAACATATGAACAACTTATTGAGACTCACACATTAGGACAAAAGCATGATATAAGTGTAGAGTGATAGCAAAATGCAGCAGACATGATTAGTAGAAACATGTATAATGCAGAGATGGAATAACAATTTTAACCAAGATGCAAAACTCAGTTAAACAGCTGGTACTAATGTCACACACACTTAGAAACAGTCATACATCAATATACATTGACAAGCTATATAAAAATAACATAGCAAAGCTTATATTGCAAAACAGCATGGCAGATCCTAAACAAAACTCAAGAGGGTCCATGTATATCAATGATAAAACACACACCACCAAAAGTAGAGCAGAGCATAAGATAGTCATCAATTTAAGATCAAGAGGAGATTATTCAGATTTAGTTTAACAGATGACAAAAAAGGTTCAAATATCAATTTAACTTGTCAAATAAACAAGACTTGTAATGGTAAATTAGATAGCATAAAGAATAGACATATCATTATCCTAGGCAGTGGTGTTTAAACGGGACAAGATTAGAATACCAACTTAAACAACACATACATCACTGAAATTTAAGAAACTAGTGAACATATCTTGACCAGTCAACATATACACCATAAATCAAAATTAAGACTTTAAGGGAAGGAGGCAACTTCAACAAGGCAAATGAAAACAACATGTATCAAATAAAAAGCAGCATAGCTTAACACATACACGTAATAGTCAACAATTTATATCAGTACATCAGTTTAGTAGCAAACACAAGTTTAACATGGATTGATTAAGAGCAGACTGTAATCAAGTTATGGTCATAAATTAAAACCAATTTCAAAAAAGGAAAAGCATAACAGTGCACACAAGATTATTTATTCTGATGATTTCAGTGCAAAACTCAATCTGATAGAACTTAACAAGCATATGACAAGAGCCATGAACCACAAATCAGTTTAAGATCAATTAACCATAGGCTTCCATTTTGTCAAGCAGGTCATGAACAAGATGTGATAACTCAGCAACAAATCAATCCAAAAGCATATGGCAAATATGATAGAAAGCATTTTTAAGCATATCAAGATTGTAGTCATATTGGAAGTGAACAACATATATGAGACATTAATAATGAACATAAAAATGAGTTCCCTAAGCCAAAATCCTAAACAAGTATGAATGGTAACTAAGTATCTGAGGCATCAGGTTTTTATGAATATAACAACAATCATCCTCAATATTTTAACAGGACAAGAACATATAATGAATCAACAACAGCTTAAGCAGTATAACAACATTGGTAACAACATATAAAATAACAAAATCATACAAGTTACTCAGGGCATGTGTTCATATGATTTAAGACGATCATGAGCAAGAAAGGCATTGAATGAGCATGATAAAAAAATGAAAGGGAAGTAGGAATGATACCAAACAGAAGCTTTGCTAACACTTTGAGTGTTTAGAACTCTACGCAGAAACTCCCTTGCCCAATTCACACAAAGCTCGAAAATATCAAATGTTTATGAGGAGAATTTGTTGATGAATTGCATTGAAACTGAACTCCTTTATATAGGCTGAGATATGGGCCGGGTTGAACTCATCCACGAATCCAATCTTGGTGGCTAGGGTTTTGGAATTGAATTGCTTCAAGGGACAGACGCTCCCTCCTTCTGACTTGCAAGGTAGAAGTGGGAAGCATCTCCCCATCTTTCTTCGTTATCAGCCTATGTATGCATCCTTTGGGAAATTGAGAGCAACATTGCTCTGCTCTTTTCGCAGTGGGTACAGACAAAGACGAGAATGGAATATTGATTCCTTGCTTTGTGCCAACGAAATCAAGTGAAGCAAATGAGGCAAACATTAGGGCAAGATAGGATTGGATTATGGCGCCACAATTTGTGATGAGACGAATTCAAAATGACTTGCAAAGGGTCTGATGAATTGATTTTCTGCAAACACGAACAAGAGACGAGGAGAGGAAGAAGACAACTGTTCCAACACACGTGCCATTTTCCAATTGGTCCTTTCCCTCCGTTGAAAAGTCAAAGGAAAATGGTGCAATCTGATTGGCCAATGGTATTATTCATTCTCCAATCAAAGATCACCATTAATCCAACAAGACCAAGTGGAAAAGTCACACGTATTGTTCCTCAAACACACTTAAATGGCACTTAACCTAATACATTTAAATTAAAGCTTAATATTATTTATTTTTAAAACTAATGATAATTAAATTAAATGCTAATAAAATCTAGCCCAATTTCAATAATAAATTATCTTGAAATTAAAATTAAGGTAATTTGAATAGACTTAACCAAAATAATAAAAAAGTAATTAATTCAAAATCAAACAAATTAGGCTAAAATTAAATCAATTAAACTAATTAATTAAGCTACTAATCAATTAAAATATCAAAATTAAAAATAATTTAACATAAACAAAATAAAGTTAGATTAAATTATGATAGGATAAATAAAATAAAGTGCTAAATAAATCAAGGCAAAAAAAAAAATAGATGAAGGGAAATTTAAGATAAAACAGAGAAAATAAAAAAACACATAGCATCTAGCAAAAAGATGAGGGTAAAATTTGGGGTGCGACAAGTATGCTCGCTAAAATTTCGCAATCTTATGCCTACGTATTCCCGTTTAAACGAAATAGGGAAATCAGAGCAATCGTAGTTCCTCCTATTCTAAGGGAGGAAAAAGATGTTTTGTGTCTTGTTCAAAGCCCGAGATTGAAGCTAAAGAGTTGAGTATTTGTGTATTGTTCAAAGCCCAAGATTGAAGCTAAAGGATTATTTTGTATCTTGTTCAAAGCCCAAGATTGAAGCTAAAAGGTTAATTGACTCGGCTAGGGATTTCCTTATATGAAGCCTAAGAGGAGGCTAAATAGGGTCGACTCAACAAGAGAGTGTATATATTGGTGTCTTGTACAAAGCCCAAAATTGAGGCAAGAAAGAGACTGACTCTTTGGGGATATCATTATACAAAGCCTAAGAGGAGGCTGAAAGTTGGACTTTTCCGAGGAAAATGTTCCATCTGTCTTGTACAAAGCCCAAGATTGAGGCTAAAAGGATTTTGACTCCGTTGGGGAGGGTTTGTATGTGTCTTGTACAAAGCCCAAGATTGAGGCTAAAATGGGAAATTTAACTGACTCTGGTGAAGATATTTTTATGTGTCTTGTACAAAGCCCGAGACAGAGGCTACAAGGGTTTAACTCTGCTGGAGAGTATTATCTGTCTTGTACAAAGCCCAAGATTGAGGCTGAAAAGAGTTTGAATCTGCTTGGGGAATTTATTTCTCAAAGCCTAAAAGAAGGCAGGGAGGAATTGACTCCGTTGGGGAAGATATTTATCCCAAGCTTGAGAGAAGGTTATGACGATTTATGTCTTGTACAAAGCCCAAGATTGATGCTAAAAGGCTCAACTCAACAAGTGAGTGTTTTTATCTGTCTCGTACAAAGCCCGAGATTGAGGCTAAAAGGGTTGACTCAACAAGAGAGTCTGGAATGTGATTGAGTCAACAAGAGAGTCTGTAAGAGTGATTGACTCAACAAGAGAGTCTGAGACGGTGATTGACTCAACAAGAGAGTCTGAAAAGGTTAGCTCCGCTGGGGAGAATCCTTGTACAAAGCCCAAGAGGAGGCTGGCTATGTTGAGGAAAGGAAGGATCATTATACAAAGCCTAAGAGGAGGCTATCTTTCTGCTGGGAATTATTGAGATCTCGAGGCAGGTCCAGATGGGGAATCAACTCCTGCTAAGGGTTATAGAAGAGTTGAGATATCAAATGCCTTGAGGTTCTGATTTGGGATAAACTGACCCTGGTTGGGGATTTTCTCAGGAGAGGGGCTGAGTTTTAGCTCGGCTGGAGGTTGATCCAGAGTGACCGGGGTTTCTTCCTATACTTGTAGGGTACTTGAGAATGTCTTTGAGACTCAAGGGGATTTAGACTGTCCAAGTCTGGTGCGGAAGAGTTTTATCTTTTGTATGATGCCTCCAAGAGGAGGCGGGGGTTTAAAGGGATAAGAATCAACCCTAAAATTGGTCTGAGGGTTTTGACTCTGGAAAGACTGCTCTAGCGAAGGATGACTAAGTTTTGTCTTATACCTTTAAGAAGTCTTCAGGTTCCTTGTATTAAGCCCAAGAGAAGGCATGAGAACTTCTAAGAAGCCGGATGGTCCTTGCACAAAGCCCAAGAGTAGGCGGGGATGCTTTTAGGAAGCTTGTGGGTCCCAAACCAAGAAAAGTTCAAGAAATGCTATTCACAGAGAATAGATCATATAATGAAAGTTCTGAGGTTTGAAGAAACTCAAGAGATGCTATTCACCGAGAATAGATCAACTCTGGGGAGTATAATTTCTTTGACAATTTCTAGGGGTGACAGTCTGAGAAAAGGTTCACGAGGAATACTGTCTTTCTCTTTGTTCCATATTGTTCAAGCCCAAAAGGAGGCAAGACTGTATCTAGAAATCCTATGGGCATCTAGTTTTGACTGTATTTAAGAGTGACCAAACAGGCTTTACCTAGTTCTAGACCTAGTTGCCAGGGAAACCTCTAAATAACTATACTAGTATATATACATTTGATATATGACAAGTATGTAAAAGGGTATGAAAGAAGACTAATCGTGCACAGCTTCCCACAATACAGTTATATATATTTGACACGTATTAAAAGAATGAAAGAAGGCTAACCGTGTGCAGCTTCCCACAATACAGTTATATATATTAAAGCAAGTAAATGAAAGCAAATAAAAAGTTACAGGTGAGCAAGCTTCCATGTTGTATTTTTAGTTGTTCAAAGAAATTAAGGAAAGTTTTGATAACAACTGTATATTTGAACCTAAATCAAAAGGGAAGTTGTTTTGAAAAGATTGTACTGGGAGTTATACAACGACTGAGGCCCAAAAGGTTTTCTATACAAAGGTATGGGTTTTACACTCTATTAGAGGCCCAAAGATTATTTTAAGAAAAGAAATGGGACTTACAACACGAGGATAGGCCCAGATGGTTTTTGTTTTGAAATGGCGATCGCGCCGAGATCTTTTTAACGCAGAGGGACTTATACAATATGTGAGGCCCAAAAATTGTTTTATTTACAAAGGGATGGGACTTACCACTCTATTAGAGGCCCAAAAGTGTTTTGAAAAATAGAGATGGAACTTACAACACGAGGGGAGGCCCAAAGATTTATTTGTTTGAAAATGGCGATCGCACCGAGATTTGAAAACACAGTGGGTCTTATACGATGACCGAGGCCCAAATTATTTTGGTTTTCAAAAGGGGTTGGGTCTTACACTCTATTAGAGACCCATGAGTGTTAGAAAAAGATTTGTTAGATTGAAATCAATCAAAACCCTAATTTTGGTTTAAAATGGTATTAATTTTGATAAAAAATTAATAAAATCATTAAAAACATGTGAGAAATGAGTTGTGATTTTGGATCAATGTCTCAAAAATCATGTTTTTATCCACAAAATGATTGAAAACCATTCAAGTTTAGAAAGTCAAAAGAAAGAACATTTTCAAAATGTTGAAAAACAAATAAAAATTAATTCTTTGCAAAAATATCAAATATATGAAATAAATAATATTTTTGGAAAATCTTTGTAAAATAAAATATTTTAACATTTTTGTGAATTATTAAAAAAAGAATCAACTCAAAATCTTTAAATTCAGAGAGAAATTAATTTTTGAATCAATTAAATAAAATCACAAAATTCAAATATTTGAATATTTGAAAAAGGGCGCCAAGAACACCCAAGAACAAGCGCGTGTTCTGAGTTTCTCCCAGATTTGCACTTTCTCATCAATTTCACTGAATACTTGATGAAATCACACAATCCACATATCAATCTACTCGTTTTCAACTCACGATCTTGTCTATGGTCTTTAATTTCATTTATTTTAAGCATGGAATAAGAAATCAAAGAAAAACCTCAAGAACCCTAAATTCATCATGAAGGTTCAGAAATTCCATATATGATTCATACAAAACAATTGATTGAGGGTAAACACTTTATACATGATTATGAACATATGGCAAAATTATTGTGTGAAGAAATATGCATGAATCATGAGATGACCAAGTTGAGGCTTACCTCTTGCAACTGGTGATCGCGTTTTGAGTTAGAGGTGTTACAAGCTGGTTCTAATGATCTGAACAGCTTCCCTAGGTGCCAAGTGATGAGTCTGAATGCTTGGAATGGTTTGAAATGAACTAGAACTTGAGATGGTACCTCAATTGTAAATCTATCAAAGGCTTGTGCAGACGGCTGGTGATTTTGTGAAATTGATGTTCTAGATGTTATGTAAGAGCTTGGATCACTTCTATATGTTATATGTGAGGTGTGTGAACCATTGGTTTGATTGGAATTGCTCTCAAACTCAAAACCTGATAGTGACTTGCTTTAGAAGGCAAAATTAGAGTGAAAGAGGTGATTTTGAGGAAAACATCAGTTTGGGTGCTTTGGTGTACCCAAACTGATCACAATTAAGCTCTATTTATAGTAGAGTAAGTTTGTTTTGCAAAGAATAGGGAATGGCAACTGGGACAGGTATGTGACCAATTGTGACCAAATGGAATCTCAAGTCTCCTCTAGCCATTGACTTGAGGTTAGAGCACATGCCTATGGTTCTTTGATTCAAGGATAAGGCTTGACTGAAGTGTTCATCTTTGTTCTAATACATGCCACCTCTAAGCATCCATTAAATGTTCCAAACCAAAATTGGAGTCTTGCCCTCTTTTAGGCTTTTTAGGTTTGGCATGCTACTTGTGGAATCTTCGACTTGGAAGGCTGATGGATCATCGCTTGTCCCTTGGTTGTTCTCCCTTGAGGTGTGCAGATGGATAAGCATGTTTGGAATTACACAATTTGAGCCATTTGAGCCCTAATGCACTAATCTACCTTGCATAGACAATTTGCAGCAAGGCATGTTGCAGCTGTCATAACTCCTAGCTCAGGTGGAGTTTGATGGAGTTCTTGGCCATTTTGGAAAGCTGACATATCCTATTTCAATATGATGTCCAACTTTGGTTTTGATCCAACTTGAATTACAATGAAAAATGCCTCTACATTTGGAAAAAAATAAGGCAGATTCAGACTTAGTGAAAATTTCACTAAGTGTTGGAAAAATGTCACTTTTGGGTTTTCAGCCATTTTGATCACTCCATAGTTTAAAATCCAAGAGGAATTGGAATGAGGTGTAGTTGACACTTTTGAAGTATGCCATGACAGCTACAAATCCAGCTTTGGACCATCCAAAATGGTTGCTTGGATCTCAAGTTATGGTCCTTGGAAGTTGGTACCCTAGCCACTTTGTTCCATAACTTAAAAAAATTCTAAGATTTTTATGGTTACCCCTTTTACAAGTTAACTCACTATTCTTGACTTTTCTTGATGAATGATGATTCAAATCACAAATTAACACTATATTAGGGTTAAGGAACCTTGTTTGACCAAAAATCCAAAATGTCAAACTTTGGATTTTTGAACAGTTGACTTTTTATCGGGTGAAATTCAAACTGTACGATCCTTTGTGAAATTAAGTCCTTGACCTAAATCAAACTTAATGGATATGTTCCATAGGTGTTATAGGGTGTATTGAATCATGTCCCAAGGCTTGGGAGCATGTCCTGGTCAAAAATCAAAGGTATAGTTGACTTTTCCCTCAAAACCCTAATTGTGGTCCAGATGAAATTGAAACTTATGGATCAAGCTTCTTGGATCAATCCATTGTTGAAAATGGATCAATGTGATGTATTATAGATCCTCAAATCATGTCTTAAGGTCCTGGCTCATGTTTTGTCCCAAAAGTCAACTTAGGGGTGAATTAGGTCAAGAAACCCTAATTCCTGATTTTTGATGTATGCATCCCCTGAGGCTAAATTGACTTGATGATTGGGTTCATGAGGTCCCTCAGAGTATCTTGAGTTATGTTTTGAAGCATTGGCTCATGCCCAGAGGAAAATTTCCACCTGGAGGCGTTGGTCGACCAAAACCCTAATTTAGTGACACTGGCGATCTTAAGGCTTAATCCACTTGGAAGGTTGCAACCTTGTGCTTAATCCTTAATGTGGGAGTCCTCTTGATTATTTATGGAGGTTTGAGAGGTTAGACAAGTTGAAGATCATGTCAATTCTTGATTGATCATTTGTCTAAGTGCTCTAAGAGGGCTCAAAACCCTAATTCTTGTTTGTAGTGAATGCTCACCCATCTTTGGGGAGACTGATGATACATGTAAATACATCAACATTATGATGATGATTTGCACAATGATGGGAAATCTTAGTGGTCAAAATTTGGGGTACGACAGATGCCCCTATTTAATCTTCTTGGACCCGAAGGTGTGAATGACGAAGGTATTCGGGCATTCGGGGTGCAAGAGGATTAAATATCGGAATACCCGATATTTTGATGGTGGTTATGAACGAAAGTTTGCTCATCCATCTTCTTTTTCTAAGCAATAATACTTAGAAAAGGTAAAACTTCCTCTCGATCCCGGTTTCCTTACCAAGGAACTGGTCTAAGTTTCTAAAATAAACTTCCACTCGATCCTGGTTTCCTACCAAGGAACTGGTCTCAGTTTCTAATTTAAACTTCCCCTTGATCCTGGTTTCCTTACCAAGGAACTGGTCTAAGTTTCTGAAATAAACTTCCCCTCGATCCTGGTTTCCTACCAAGGAACTGGTCTTAGTTTCTGATTTAAACTTCCCCTCGATCCCGGTTTCCTACCAAGGAACTGGTCTCAGTTTCTGATATAAACTTCCCCTTGATCCTGGTTTCCTACCAAGGAATTGGTCTCAGTTTTTGATATAAACTTCCCCTCGATCTTGGTTTCCTACCAAGGAAATGGTCTCAGTTTCTTTTGTCAATAAACTTCCTTGACAAGGGACGCTATTTGTAGCGATTTTCCTCAAACTTCTCGCCGAATTTTCTTGGGGAGATGCCATTTTATGGGAAAAAGTTTTGACATCAGACTTGTTGGGGAACCCATTCGTCTGAGTTGTAGAGGTGTATAAACTTCTCTATTTGGAGACGCCATTTGTCGACTCTACTGGGGAAAATGAGCCTCTTGAGAGACTGCTTTCTGCTTAGGGATATTACATCATACTTTCCTTCGAAATTTTTTCAGAGAAATGCCATGTAATGTGATCCAATTTGGAGGTGCTGATGACCCTCTTTTTTTGTCAGCAAATCTTTCGGATAAAAACTGTTGTATTGCCGAATCTTTGATTAAGAGGCTTTCTCTGGGGATTTTCCTTAATCCGGGAAAGCGAAGATATCATCTTCAATGGTGAAGAGTGACGTTTGTCGAGTGCCTTCTGGTCTTTCAGAGGTTCAAGTTATCAAAGTGGTCGAGGACCAATTTCATCCCAAAAATAAATTGGGGGGAGATCGCTTAGATGATTCGCTTCCTGACGAGGAAAGAACTGACAACTCGAGTGACAAGAGGATTTTACCACTTAGAGTTAAGACTGACTAGAGTGATAGTGATGCAATATGAATATGGATGTAAATCAATAATGCATGATATATGTATGTTTATGCTAACAAAACTGACACGACATACAGACTAGTGGATGAACACGACTGGATACCCGGCCACTGTGGGGACGAAAAGTATCACTGGTTCAAGATAGCAATTCTGACTTTCTTAGGAGAGATAGTCCCTGCGGGGGAACAACCTTGGTCGGGCTTAGGAGGTAAAGACTCTGCCGGGGATTTCAGATGGAAGATTCGCATCTGACACAGCTGATCCTTCATCCAGGCGTACTGGTTCGAGAAGGAGTACTTTGATTGTGCACTTTGAGGTTCGATTACTTCTGAGAATCGATCAATGTTCTTTCGATGTTAAACAGTCAAAAGAAATTGCCATCTTTATTTTAAAAGCAGAAAAATTTGACAAGTAAATTCATTTTTGTTTTATTTCAAGAATCGCTAATCATGTTAAAATGTCGTTCTGTAAAGCTAAAACAAATAAGAATTGCAAACAAAAGCACAATGGCTCAAATTTTATTAATAGGATGGAAATCGGCCAAGCGCATAATTCCATGGAGTATTTAAAAAGTTTAGAAAATGGTAATTTTAAGGAAAAAGGGCTACATTTAAACATAACGACTATTATCCTTCTACCAACTTTGAATTCTGGGCATCCTGAGCTTCCGTCGAAGATGACCGTGACTGGAGTTTTCTGATGGATGGCATTACTGCTACTGGGGGATTTGCCCCTTTGTTGGACATAGTTACTTGCCATGATTCCCTAACTTTTGCTTGGATTGGACTTTGAGGTTTCCAATCCATCGGGATGATTTTTTATCATGTCTCTAATTTTTGCCTGGACTGCCCTTTCGGGTTTTCAATCCACCGAGATGTTTTTTTTAATTATTATTTAGGCGAAGTATTTCTTGACTACGTCAAAATTTGTGGGGTAGGTAAATTCTTCTCCATCCATGGTTGCGAGTCTCAAGGCGCCGCCTGAGAAGGCTTTCTTGACCACATAGGGGCCATCATAATTCGGTGTCCATTTGCCCCAAGAATCAGTGAGAAAAGATTGTATCTTCTTGAGCACGAGGTCTCCTTTCTTGAAGATACGAGGTCGGACTTTTTTGTCAAAACGCTTTCTTCATTCTTTGCTGATACAACTGACCATGGCGTAGTACCGTTATTCGCTTTTCTTCAACCAGATTCAGTTCATCGTGTCGGCTTTGACACCATTCAGCTTCTGTTAACTTAGCTTCCATCAATACCCGGATTGATGAGATCTCTACTTCTATGGGGAGCACTGCCTCCACTTCTAGGGAGAAAGGAATTGCCCCTGTTGAAGTACGGACAGACGTGCGATAACCGTGAAGAGCAAAGGGTAGCATCTCGTGGCGGTCTTTGTAGGTTATGACCATCTTCCGAACAATCTTCTTGATGTTCTTGTTAGCCGCTTCCACTACTCCGTTCATCTTAGGTTGGTAGGGAGACGAATTATGGTGTTCGATCTTGAACTCAGCGCACAACTCTTTCATCATCTTGTTGTTCAAGTTAGATCCATTATCAGTAATGATCTGGCTAGGAACAGCATAACGGCAGATGAGATTATTTTTGATAAAGTGGACAACGACTTGTTGGGTTACATTGGTGTATGACACTGCTTCGACCCACTTGGTGAAATAATCAATGGCTACCAGGATGAACCGATGTCCGTTTGAAGCTTTGGGTTCGATCATGCCAATCATGTCGATTCCCCATATAGAAAAAGGCCATGGGGAAGAAAGAACTTTGAGATGTGTTGGCGGTACATGGATTTTGTCTGAGTAGATCTGACACTTGTGACATCTCCCCATGTACTTGTAGCAATCAGATTCCATGGTCGACCAGTAGTACCCTGCTCTCAACAATTTTCTCGCCATTGTGTGTCTGTTGGCATGAGTGCCAAAGGATCCTTCGTGAATTTCTTTTATCAGCATGTTTGCTTCTGGTCTGTCTACACATCGAAGCAAGACCATGTCAAAATTTCTCTTATAGAATGTATCACCGCTCAGGAAGAAACTACCAGCCAGCCTTCTGAGGGTTTTTCTGTCTTTTCTGGATGCCCCTAGTGGGTACTCTTGTTTCTGAAGGAAGCATTTGATATCGTGATACCAAGGTTTGTCGTCTATGACTGCTTCGATCGTGAAGATGTAGGCGGGCCGTTCAAGGCGCATTATTTCAATCTTAGGTATGTCGTTCCATTGACCTACACTAATCATGGAGGAGAGAGTAGCTAGTGCATCAGCCATGTGATTCTCCTCACGAGGGATGTGATGAAACTCGATTCTGTTGAAGAATGGTAACAACCTTCTCGCATAGTCTTTGTAAGGAATCAATTCTGATTAGTATGTCTTCCAATCGCCTTTGATCTGATTGATAACCATGGTTGAGTCGCCATATACATCCAAGTTCTTAATCCTTAAGTCGATCGCTTCTTCGAGACCCATGATACAAGCTTCGTATTCTGCCTCGTTGTTTGTACACTTGAATGTCAGTCGGGCGGTAAAAGGAATGTGGGTACCCTGAGGTGTCATGATGATTGTCCCAATTCCGTTTCCATAATGGTTGACAACTCCATCAAAGATAAGTCCCCATTGGGAACCTGGTTCTGTCCCTTCACTGGGTAGCAGTTCATCGCAATCTTTCATTTTTAGATACATGACATCTTCGTCTGGGAAGTCAAATCTGGCTGATTCCTGATCATCAATCAGTTGATGAGCCAAATGATCGGCTAAAATACTTCCTTTAACGGCTTTCTGAGCATGGTACTCGATGTCGTATTCTGATAACAGCATCTGCCAACGAGCAATTCTCCCCGTGAGAGCAGGCTTTTCAAAGACGTACTTGATTGGATCCATTTCTGAGATTAACCAAGTAGTGTGACGAATCATATACTGGCAAAGACATTTGGCTGCCTAAGCTAGAGTGCAGCAAGTTTTCTCAAGCATAGTGTACCGAGTCTGACAGTCGGTAAATTTCTTGCTTAAATAGTAGATGGCAGACTCATTCCTTTTTGTTTTGTCTTGTTGGCCAAGTACACAACCCATGGAGTCTTCCATGGCTGTTAAATAGATGATCAGCGGTCTTCCCTCTACTGGAGGTGATAGAATCGCTGGATTTGACAGGTATTCCTTGATACTGTCGAAGGCGGTTTGGTAATTTTCTGTCCAAACGCAGTCTTAATTCTTTTTGAGTAATTTGAAGATTGGCGCACATGTCGCGGTTATGAGGAATATAAATCTGGAAATGTAATTCAAATGTCCCAGGAATCCCCTGACTTGTTTTTCAGTTTTTGGAGAAGGCATTTCTTGAATGGCCTTGACCTTGTCAGGATCAACCTCAATTCCCTTCTGACTGACGATGAACCCTAAAAGTTTCCCTGAACAGACACCGAATTTGCACTTGTTAGGATTCAAGCGGAGTTTGTACTTCCTCAAACGCTCGAATAGCTTTGACAGGTGGGTCACTTGCTCCTCCTCCGTTTCGGATTTGGCAATTATATCATCGACATATACCTCGATTTCTTTGTGTATCATGTCATGAAAGAGAGTAGTCATGGCCCTTTGATAGGTTGCCCCGGCGTTCCTCAAATCGAACGACATTACCTCGGAACAAAAAGTGCCCCATGGGGTGATGAACGAAGTTTTCTCCATGTCTTTCGGCGCCATTTTTATCTGATTATATCCCTAGAATCCATCCATGAAGGAGAAGACTTTGAATTTTGTTGAACTGTCTACCAGCATGTCAATGTATGGTAAGGGAAAGTCATCCTTTGGACTGTCCTTGTTTAGATCCCTGTAGCCTACACACATTCTGACATTTCCGTCCTTTTTCAGAATTGACACGATGTTGGCTTACCATTGAGGATATTGTGATGTGGCGAGGAAACCCGCGTCAATCTGTTTCTGCACTTCCTCTTTGATTTTGATGGCCATGTCTGGGTGAGTTCTTCTCAACCTCTATTTTACTGGCGGGCATTCTGATCATAACGGTAGGTGATGTTCCACAATGCTGGTATCCAACCCTGGCATATCCTGATAGGACCAAGCGAATACATCAGGAAACTCTTTGAGAAGCTTGATCAAACCTTCTTTGATAGTCGAACTGAGCAGTGCCCCAATCTTGACTTCTTTTCTCTCTTCTTCTAAACCCAAGTTGACCGTTTCCAATGGCCCTTTATGAGGTTCAATGGACCTTTCCTCTTGTCTGAGTAATCGGGAGATCTCTTCTGGAATTTCTTCGTCATTTTCTTCTTCAGCCTCAAATACCGAGAATTCAAAGTTGGGAGAAGGCATTGGATCGTATATTTTAATGGGGTTTAAAACAAGCAATCTGTATGACGTGATGATTTATTTTTTAGAAGAGATAGAGAGAAATGCAAGAGTGCGTGTAGTGTATTTTTCTGAAAAAATGCTTGTTTTTATTATTTGAGTTATTTTTTTAGGATTACCATTTTCTGAAAAAGCGAAAAGTGAAAACAGCAATAAATGCAGAAATTACAGAACGACGTTATTTTATTTATGATCGAGTCGATTCTTGAAACTACAGCCCTATAAAACAAAACTTTGTCGCTTTGGGCAAAGCGAAGAGGTACATTTACAGAAAGTGAGCCCTATCAAAACATCCATTCCACTTGGGCAGGGTGAAAGGTTAAGATAAAGACAACAATTACTTAGACTTATGAACGATCTTCGGAATATCAACAGCAACCCATTGGCGGCGAACTCCTCGGTGACTCACAAAGTCTGGTACTTTCCTTCTTGGTTTGTCTTCAGAAATAACGCTGATTTCTGGTAAAGCAGGATCGGTGGAATCTGTTTCTCAGGCAGAGTTGTCGTAGACGAACTCTTCTATTGTATCTTGCACAGTGTTTCTGCTCTCAGGTAAATCTCCCCATCCAGTGGGCTGGATGTCTTCGAGCCTGATGCGAGAACTTTCAGGAGCGGTGTATTTGACCAAGTAGTCGTACTTGCCACTCGGTTGTCCTAAGGTGTCCCATACTTCTGTGGGACTAGAGGAGTCATCCCTTTCGATGATGTTGACCTCAGGGAAAGTGTAGTTAATGAACTCTAGCCCTACAATTTTTGCAAATTCATCATCGTGCTAGGTATTTTCTAAATGCCCTGAGTGTTGATCCCATGACATGGTGGGGACGCGGGTATTCTTCTCAATGATGCTCAGCTGGTATGCATCGTTCGGCTGATTCTCTTGCCCCAAGTCTCCTGGGTACGGCTGCCAGATAGGCAGGTCATCCATTGGAGCCAGAGTGTCTTCCTCTAATGAGTTCGGTGGAGCACGACATCCTTCCAGATCACAATCTCCGTATATCATTTTGACATCTGATCTCGGTATAAATCTCGGATCTGTGCAGGATAGCAAAATGGCGTCGGCACTTCTTCTTGAGACATATAAGCGTCCACGTTAAGATAGGACTTCCATTCTTCATCTGTATCTGAGGAATCAGCCTCGTTGATGGTATGTACTTCTTAAGGTACTAGGTGAAGGAAACCTCCACTGTGGAAGAAGTCCTGAATGAGATGAAAACTTTCATTGTTAGTAGCAGTCTGGGTACAGGTTGAAGAGAAACCAAGACCCTTCTTTGTTTTGTTATCAGTAGGAATGACAGGATGTCCCCATCCTTTTGCGTTATTACCCTTGATCACTTCGAGGGCATCTTTGTATGAGGAAATCGAGGTTCCTTTCTCCGATTGATTCTCATTGCTCACCGAAAGTGCTTGGAACTGGGTTCCTACAACCTCCTCTGGTTCTACACAAGTGGCCATTGATAGGTTACTCACGATCAAGGCTTGCTCTCCATAGACTGTGACTAGTTGGTTATTCTTAACGAACTTCAGCTTCTGGTGAAGTGTCGAAGTGACTGCCCCAGCCTCGTGTACCCAAGGTCTTCCTAACAAACAGTTGTATGCTGCTCGGATGTCCATGACCTGGAAAGTGACTTGGAACGTGTGAGGACCGATAGTTATGGGATGGTCGACTTCGTCGATAACTATTTTTTGGGATCGGTCAAATGCTTTGACGATGACCTCACTGCCTCTCATCGAAGATTCTTTAAATGATAGTCGCATTAAAGTAGACTTCGGCATAACATTCAGAACCGATTTGGTGTCGGCCAGTACGCTGGCTAAAGCATCGTCCTAGAAGTTGACTATAATATTAAGCGCCATGTTGTGACTTTTGCCTTCTTCTGGAAATTCCTCGTCATTAAACCCCAAGTTGTTGCAGGAAGTGATGTTGGAGATGATGTTGTCGAATTGTGTTACTATTACATCTTGTTCCACAAAGGCTTGCTCTAAGACTTTCTGTAGATCCTCTCTGTGGGCTTCGAAACTGAGTAAGAGAGATAGTACAGAGATTTTTGTAGGATTTTTCAACAATTGATCAGCAATGTTGTACTCACTCTTCTAGATGAGCTTCAGCATCTCATTGTTGTTTTTTGAAAGGTCAGGAGTACTGGATTGACCGACCGATTGATCAGGAACTTCTATTTGAGGTTCCTTTTCTTTGCTGGGTTCTCCAACTCCTCGGTTGAAGATTCGACCGCTCCGTGTTACTCGACTGATGTCTGCTATGTTCACGACAGAGGGTAATGGAGTTTCCTTTCCATTTTCAATTGTTGTTGCACCATATTTGTAAGGGATAGCCTTAGTTGATTCATACGGTACAGGTCCCGAAAAATAGATAACTACAGGAGCCTTATGATTTTTCTGACCATTGTAAGTAATTTCAATCAATTCCTGGTTGGGAATTTTTCTATTGTCCAAAGGAATTCTTGATTCGTCAAGTAGAGGGATTATGGTACAAACATCTTTGGTCCTTTTATGATCAGAGATTATGACAACATCTTTGATTTGATCAGCGAAATAGTCGGGCATTGAGTTGACTAACCCAGAACTTGGACACGGTCGAATCTCTTTGTGGTCCAACTGACTTTGAAGGGCTGCTCGCATAAGGTAGCATCCTTGATTATTCTCCGAGAAAACTCTACAGCGCTTATAGTTGTGTGGTGGCACCTGGCCACGTCCGCTTTGTATGCAGTGTAACCTCGCTAGGTCGGTCTCCATTGATCGAACATCCTGACTTTGATGCCTAGTAGGATTCCCATTAATCATGCTGACTTGCTGTGTGTCTTCATCCATATAGATCGGGAGCCACTAGTGGTTTAACAAGTGTTGCAGTGTTATTTGAACGAGAGCACATCCTTGGTCGCTCTCACGGCATACTGTACAGTTCTGATAATCGTATGAAGTCAGAAAACCGAGCTGGACTTGTGTAGCGTGCAACTCCACCAAGCTGGTATTCATCAAACGAATATCAAATATTTGAATCATATTCACTTGATAAGGACTTTTATCATGGTAATCCTGGATCCACCCAAGATCCATCTGACGCTGGAGGGCCTCTTGTACAAAAGAGCATCCCTGATTGTTTACCGAGCAAATCAGACAGGAATCGTAATCGTGACGTGGCAGATCATGATGCTGGCTTTGCCTTGAGTGTATTGCCACCAAGTTAACATTCATCACATGGATGTCGTGGTTTTGAATGATGTTAGAATTTGTGTAAGTCATGTTGACCCCACGAATTCTGTGATCTTGGATCCATCCGAGATCCAACTGTTCTTGTAGAGCTGATTGCACTACAAAACATCCTTGATTGTCTTTAGAGCAGATATCACAATGGTGATAATTATGAGACTGTACATTCCCATATCCGCTCTGTCTGCGATGCATTTTGACCAGGTTAGCCCTCAATAAGAGTACATCATGAATTTGATAGCTGTGGTTAGACTCTCCTTCTATCAAATTTACTGCATCTTTCTCATGTTGAGGCAGCGGGTTCATCTGAATATTTGGATTTGTATCCTTGAAGGATAAGACCCCGCTCCTAACAAGCTTTTGCACATCGGATTTGAAACTGAGACAGTTTTCTATGTTATGCCCTGGTCCTCCTTGATGGTAAGGGCAAGTCTGATCTTTTTTGAACCAACAAGGCGGAATCTCTGGTATTGTAAGAGGAGACCTAGTCTGGACGTGCCCCTTGACCAGTAGTAGTGGGAACAGTTCTGCGTACAACATTGCTATAGGGTCGAACCCTGGTGGTCGCGCTGTACAATTGTTATGGTACGGAGGACGAGCCTGTTGAAGAGGTTGTTGTGTCCTTTGCTGATATTGTTGTTGAATCGGTTGGCTCTGAGCAACCGGAGGTTGATACGTCGGAACAGATGTAACACCCCCAATCTACACCCCCAATTAAAGTAAAAGCAATAATAATTAATCAGAGTATAATAAAACATTCACGGCATAGACGGAGGCGTCACATCAATTTGAAACAAAATACAACAACCTGCTCATAAAGATATGCAACAATCAGGTACCAATTAACAGAGGAACTTAGTTCCTACAACCCACAATTCAGATACAGAATAAAAGCGAAAAATCTGCAACTAAATCTCATATATATATATATCATAAAAGTTTGTCTGTCATATACAACATCATACATGTACAATCCAAAAGATACATATACATAATAATCACTCTCGATCACCCCGACTACCCGGTGCTACATATCAGAGCCGACCGACAAAAGAATGAAGACCTAAGCTTCACAAAAAGACCTCCAGCATCTAATCTGCAATGCCTCATAGAGCATTCAAAACAGCAGAAGGGTGAGAAACACAATCATAATACAGTTGCATACAATATATAATACCACATAATACACATACAAATCGTTCTCACCACAATTCCACCTTAGATCAAATACAAAACAACACAATACATATCTCATATATTCATCACCAAGGTATATCAACCATACACAATGCATTTATCACCAACATATAAATATATCTCAACTCATCAATTACATTCACAATTCCACACATAATCAATCCATTCATGATTTATGCAAATGCATAGAGACCGACACAACGACTCTATGCAATGCAATGCGGTACCATCCATCCATCATCTCATCACTAGTTTACTCAGGAACTATTGGAACCATCGCTTGTTACTTAGTGTAACTCCCCGTCGGGCAAACGATGTTCCCCGTCGCTTTAGGTCCTCTTGGTATAAGGCGCACGACGTTTATGGATTGCTTTAGGTCCTCTTTGTATAAGGCGCACAATCCGATCGCTTTAGGTCCTCTTTGTATAAGGCTCATGATCGTCTATAATCATCGCTTTAGGTCCTCTTTGTATAAGGCGCACGATGTTATAGCGGATTCCCTCTGGAATCGTTTCGTCGCTCACACCCACTATGGCACACGACATCACAAGAATGCATATCATGATGCTTGGTATACAATGACTCATGACATTCAAATGCACACATATACACATCCATAATCATGCATATATAATCAAACACAACAACTTGCATTTACTTGCCCTTAGGTCACAAACCATCATCACAACATGTCATCATATGCATTCACATCATATAACACAAGTCATATGACATATATATCAATAGCACATTGCAGGATACACATCAATTACACACAGTTAAGACGGTAAAAGTTGGCAAAATGACACTATTCCAAATTTCTGACATAATTAGATCGGCTAACAATCTCAATACCATTTTAATAAGAAAGAACATTTCATTATCTCTCCAACGCATCAAACCGCGCCTCAAACCGACTCACGACCCAACAGTTATGAAGAAAACAAATTAGAAAAGCTGTCATGTTCGCAATGCGAAGCTCCTAGCGAGTCCTTCGCTTTCCTCATTCGCAATGCGAATACCCCAGCGAACCATGGCAGAAAGAAAAACAACCTAAGATTCGCAGTGCAAACTCCCAGCGAACCTTCGCTGTCCCCTTGGCAGTGCGAATCCCCCAGTGAACCGTGGCAGAAAGAAAAACAACACAACGTTCGCAGTGCGAACCTCACGCGAACGTTCGCTTTCCACTTCGCTGGCCATTCGCAGTGCGAACCTATGAAACCAGAAAAACCCAGCAACGCTATAGATCACTCCCAACCAACATTTCAACCCTCAAAACACCTCCAAACCAAAACATAACAATCAGAACATAACCCAATCATGGTAACAAGTATTCTACAACATTTACACCGATTTTCAACCGCGAAAACATCGATTTCTCTCGTTCTGACCTAGAATTGAAAAGTTATGGAACACAACAAACATTCACACAAACACATACATAATCATACACAAACATAGTATAACTGAGTTTCGCACCCTTACCCGATTTAATCGTGTTTTTGAAAGTCGGTTGATCGATTTCTTAACCCACAAGTTTTCTCTCTTTTTCTTTCTCTTCTTTTCCTTCTTCTCTTTTTCTTTCTCTCTATTTTTCTCTCTACGTTTCTATTATATGAAAAATATAATATCTAACCAAACAAAAGACCAAAATACCCCCCTACACTCAAATATCTCGCAAACGCTCTCAAAACACGATAAAACATAATCACAATGAAAAATAATATTTTAACAAATAAAAGTCAAAAATAATATAATATAATAGTAAAAATAATTAAATTGACTCGATTGAATAAAACTAACAAAACTGGGGCATTACAACTCTCCCCCACTTAGAGATTTTCGTCCTCGAAAATATTACCTGAGACGAACAACTCCGGATACGACTCCCGCATCCGACTCTCCAACTCCCAAGTCAAATTGCCCTCGGCAGCGCCTCCCCACGCTACTTTCACAAGCGCAATATCCTTGCCTCTTAACCGCTTCAACTTGCGATCCAAAATCCTCACTGGTAACGCCTCAACCGTAAGGTTCTCCCTTACCTCTACTTCATCCATCGGAATCACATGCGACGGATCCGGAACATACTTCCGAAGCTGTGAAACATGGAACACATCATGCAAATTCGAAATATTCGGCGGCAACGCCACCCGATAAGCCACAGCACCCACTCTCGTGGATATCTGGTAAGGACCAATAAATCGAGAAGTAAGTTTCTTCGACTTCAATGTACGACCAACACCCGTCACCGGTGTAACTCTCAAAAATACATGATCGTCCTCTTGAAACTCAAGATCTTTCCGCCTCCGATCATGATAACTCTTTTGCCTACTCTGAGAAGCCTTCATTTTCTCATGAATAAGTTTCACTTTGTCCGTAGTCTGTTGCACCAACTCCGGTCCAACCACCGAACTCTCACCAGATTCATGCCAACACAAAGGTGTTCGACATCTCCTTCTATATAACGCTTCAAAAGGTGCCATTCCAATACTCGAATGGAAACTGTTATTATACGTGAATTCCACCAACGCAAGATAACTATCCCAAGCACCACCTTGCTCAAGAACACAAGCCCGCAACAAATCTTCCAACGACTGAATAGTTCTCTCGGTCTGACCATCCATCTGCGGATGATAAGTCGAACTCGACCTCAGCTTGGACCCTAACGCCTTTTGCAAACTTTCCCAAAATCTGGAAGTAAACCTCGGATCTCGATCCGAAACAATACTCAACGGAACACCATGTAATTTCACAATCACACTGATATAAATCTCAGCCAACCTCTCCAAAGAAAAACTGATGTCAATCGGAATGAAATGCGCCAATTTAGTCAGTCTGTCCATAACCACCCAAATAGCATTATGTCCCCTTTGTGTATTCGGCAACCCTGTTACAAAATCCATAGAAATGCTATCCCATTTCCACTCAGGAATATCCAACGGTTGCAACAATCTACTAGGCTTCAGATGTTCTACCTTCTACTTCTGACACGTCAAACACGCATAAACAAAATGAGCCACATCTCTCTTTAACCCGGACCACCAAAAGATCTTCTTCAAATCCTGATACATCTTATTAGCTCCCGGATGTATACTTAAATTACTCCGGTGTCCTTCCTCTAAAATCATCCTTTTCAAGTCTAAATCATCGGGAATACAAATTCTCCCACGAAACCTCAAAACACCCTTACCGTCCACTTTAAAATCACCATTCGCACTTTGATTTCCAACCAACATCAAATCAACAAATTTCAAATCCAGCTTCTGCTTCTCGCTAACGGTCAACAGAAAATCATTAGTAACCTTTAACATACCAAGTCTCAAGCTGTCATATGTCAATTCACACACCAAACTCAAATCCCTAAATGCTTCCAAAAGTTCCCACTCTTTAACCATCAAAGCGGACATATGCAAAGATTTCCGACTTAACGCATCAGCTACCACGTTAGCTTTACCAGGATGGTAATTCAAGCCAAAGTCGTAGTCCTTCAAAAATTCCAACCATCTCCGTTGCCTCATATTCAATTCTTTCTGATCAAACAAGTATTTCAAACTTGTATGATCATTAAAGACTTCGAATCTTGCACCATAGAGATAATGCCTCCAAATTTTCAACACAAAAACCACTGCCGCTAATTCCAAATCATGAGTAGGGTAATTTTTCTCATGCACCCTCAATTGCCTCGAAGTATAAGCCACAACCTTACCTTCTTGCATCAACACACCGCCCAAACTAATCAAAGACGCATCACAATACACCACAAACGGTTCAGTAGGATTCGGTAAGATCAAAATCGGAGATGTAGTCAACCTTCTCTTCAGCTCACTAAAACTTTCCTCACACTGAATATCCCAAATGAACGCTTTACCTTTACAAGTCAATTGGGTCAATGGAAGTGCTAACTTGGAAAAACCTTCAATGAATCTTCGATAATAACCCGCTAAACCCAAAAAGCTTCTAATTTCAGTAACAGATCTAGGAGCCTCCCATTGTAGAACTGCATCTACTTTAGATGGATCAACAGCAATACCATAACCTGAAATCACATGCCCAAGAAAACTCACTTCTGACAACCAGAACTCACACTTGGACAACTTGGCAAAAAGTCTCATTTCCTTCAAAATTTGCAACACAACACGCAAATGCTCCGCATGCTCTTCCCGGGACTTAGAATAAATCAAGATGTCATCAATAAACATAACAACAAATCGATCCAAATGTTCATGGAAAATACGATTCATATACTCCATAAACACACCTGGCGCATTAGAAACCCCGAACGGCATCACAGAATATTCGTAATGACCGTATCATGTCCTAAAAGCCGTCTTCTGAATATCTTCCTCTTTCACTCTAATCTGATGGTACCCTGACCTCAAATCAATCTTACTAAACACACATGCACCTACCAACTGGTCCATCAGATCATCAATTCTCGGAAGAGGATACTTATTCTTAATCGTCACCTTATTCAACTGGCGATAATCAATACACAATCGCATACTTCCATCTTTCTTTTTCACCAATAAAACTGGAGCACCCCAAGGCGACACACTTGGCCTCACAAACCTCTTTTCTAACAATTCATTCAACTGCTTCTTTAACTCAACCAACTCATATGCCGACATACGATAAGGTGCCATAGAAACAGGTCTAGTACCAAGAACTAGATCTATAGAAAACTCCACCTCTCTCTCTGGCGGCACATCTAAAATATCCTCTGGAAACTCACACACAACTGGAAACACATCAAGTGCAACTTGACTATCCACGGTCAACGATGCAAACAACCAGAACAACTGAGCTTCATCCACCAAAAGTTTCTTCAACTCTTTGGTAGATAAGAAACTCGATTCCTCAGCTTCTTCAAGAGAAGGAAATCTTACCAACTTATGATAACAATCAATATGAACCCAATTGAACTGCAACCAATTCATTCCCAGAACCACATCTAAACCCTCCAACGGCAAACATACCAAATCCATCTCAAAATATTTACCATAAATGTTCAAAGGACAACTTAAACAAACCAAAGAAGTAGTTACCGACCCCATTGCTGGAGTATCAATAACCATCTCTCCACCCATCGAAGATAACAAAAGATTCAAACGCTTCGCGCACTCAGACTAAATAAACGAATGAGTCTCTCCGGTATCAATAATAGCAACTAAAGGCGTACTATTAATAAAACAAGTACCACTGATCAGACGATCTGCACTAGTAGTCTGAGTCCCCGCCAATGCAAATACTTTCCCTCTAGTCTGAGCTTGCTTTGGTTTTGGACACTTCGTACTAATATGACCAGGTTCACCACAGTTGAAACACTTCGCCACATTCTTCCTCTTGCACTCAACTGTTACATGCCCTATACCTCCACAATTGGAACACTTCCCCAGCTTCTTCCTACATTCGAATTGACGATGTCCTAAGTCACCACACCTATAACATCTCAGAGGACCATACATACCTCCCCCACTTGGCCTTTTATCAAAACTACCCCTTTGCTTACCCTTGTCAGCTGGTGTCACATAAGGACCACCATGAAACGGTTGCTTCCCTTTCCTTTCGCTCACACTCCTATAGTGAGTAGAACGAGCTTTGCTATCCTCCTCAAAAATCCTACTACAATCCACCAAATCTGAAAACCTCCTAATCCTTTGATAACCAATTTCCTGCTTAATCTCAGGACGCAATCCGTTCTCAAACTTCACACACTTAGAAAACTCCGCAGTTGCTTCAGCATAATGAGGGTAAAACTGCACAAGCTCCACAAACTTAGCAGTGTAATCAACAACAGACATATTACCCTGTTTCAACTCCAAGAACTTTATCTCTTTCTTTCCTCTTACATCTTTAGGAAAATACTTCCTCAAAAACTCTCTACTAAACAAAGTCCAAGTAACCTCTTCCTCTGCAGCTTCCACCGCAGGACGCGTACTAACCCACCAATCATCAGCCTCCTCCTGCAACATGTGAATACCCGGTCTCACCTTATGTTCCTCAGCACAGTCCATCACTCAAAAGATTCTTTCAATCTCCTTAAGCCAAATCTGTGCACCATCAGGATCATGTCTCCCTTTGAAGACATGCGGTTTGTTTTTCTTGAACTCATCATTCCCACCAGCATTAGGTGCACCCTGCACAGCTCGATCCATAGCTTGCATAGCAGCAGCCAAAGCAGCGTCATTCCTACCAGCCATATTCTGTTCATGTCCAATAACAGCGACTATGGTTAAACAAACAGCTCACCCAACCACAACGACCAACAAGGACTGACACAAACTGACACGGACTGGCTCTGATACCACTTAATGTAATACCCCCAATCTACACCCCCAATTAAAGTAAAAGCAATAACAATTAATCAGAGTATAATAAAACATTCACGGCATAGACGGAGGCGTCACATCAATTTGAAACAAAATACAACAACCTGCTCATAAGGATATGCAACAATCAGGTAGCAATTAGCAGAGGAACTTAGTTCCTACAACCCACAATTCAGATACTGAATAAAAGCGGAAAATCTGCAACTGAATCTCATATATATATATATATATATATATATATATATATATATATATATATATATATATATATATATATATATATCATAAAAGTTTGTCTGTCATATACAACATCATACATGTACAATCCAAAAGATACATATACATAATAATCACACTCGATCACCCCGACTACCCGGTGCTACATATCAGAGCCGACCGACAAAAGAATGAAGACCAAAGCTTCACAAAAAGACCTCTAGCATCTAATCTGCAATGCCTCATAGTGCATTCAAAACAGCAGAAGGGTGAGAAACACAATCATAATACAGTTGCATACAATTATATAATACCACAAAATACACATACAAATCGTTCTCACCACAATTCCACCTTAGATCAAATACAAAACAACACAATGCATATCTCATATATTCATCACCAAGGTATATCAACCATGCACAATTCATTTATCACCAACATATAAATATATCTCAACTCATCAATTACATTCACAATTACACACAAAATCAATCCATTCATGATTTATGCAAATGCACAGAGACCGACACAACGACTATATGCAATGCAATGCGGTACCATCCATCCATCATCTCATCACTAGTTCACTCAGGAACTATTGGAACCATCGCTTGTTACTTAGTGTAACTCCCCGTCGGGCAAACGATGTTCCCCGTCGCTTTAGGTCCTCTTGGTATAAGGCACACGACGTTTATGGATTGCTTTAGGTCCTCTTTGTATAAGACGCACAATCCAATCGCTTTAGGTCCTCTTTGTATAAGGCTCACGATCGTCTATAATCATCGTTTTAGGTCCTCTTTGTATAAGGCGCACGATGTTATAGCGAATTCCCTCTGGAATCGTTTCGTCGCTCACACCCACTAGGGCACACGACATCACAAGAATGCATATCATGATGCTTGGCATAGAATGACTCATGACATTCAAATGCACACATATACACATCCATAATCATGCATATATAATCAAACACAACAACTTGCATTTACTTGCCCTTAGGTCACAAACCATCATCACAACATGTCATCACATGCATTCACATCATATAACATCACACAAGTCATACGACATATATATCAATAGCACATTGCAGGATACACATCAATTACACACAGTTAAGACGGTAAAAGTCGGCAAAACGACACTATTCCAAATTCCTGACATAATTAAATCGGCTAACAATCTCAAAACCATTTTAATAAGAAAGAAAATTTCATTAGCTCTCCAACGCATCAAACCGCGCCTCAAACCGACTCACGACCCAACAGTTATGAAGAAAACAAATTAGAAAAGCTGTCATGTTCGCAATGCGAAGCTCCTAGCGAGTGCTTCGCTTTCCTCATTCGCAGTACGAATACCCCAGCGAACCATGGCAGAAAGAAAAACAACCTAAAGTTCACAGTGTAAACTCCCAGCGAACCTTCGTTGTCCCATTCGCAGTGCGAATCCCCCAGCAAACCGTGGCAGAAAGAAAAACAACACAACGTTCGCAGTGCGAACCTCACGCGAACGTTCGCTTTCCACTTCGCTGGCCATTCGCAGTGCGAACCTGCGAAACCAGAAAAACTCAGCAGCGCTATAGATCACTCTCAACCAACATTTCAACCCTCAAAACACCTCCAAACCAAAACATAAAAATCAGAACATAACCCAATCATGGTAACAAGTATTCTACAACATTTACACCGATTTTCAACCGCGAAAACATCGATTTCTCTCGTTCCGACCTAGAATTGAAAAGCTATGGAACACAACAAACATTCACACAAACACATACATAATCATACACAAACATAGTATAACTGAGTTTCGCACCCTTGCCCGATTTAATCGTGTTTTTGAAAGTTGGTTGATCGATTTCTTAACCCACAAGTTTTCTCTCTTTTTCTTTCTCTTCTTTTCCTTCTTCTCTTTTTCTTTCTCTCTATGTTTCTATTATATGAAAAATATAATATCTAACCAAACAAAAGACCAAAATACCCCTACACTCAAATATCTCGCAAATGCTCTTAAAACACGATAAAACATAATCACAATGAAAAATAATATTTTAACAAATAAAAGTCAAAAATAAAATAATATAATAATAAAAATAATTAAATCAACTCGATTAAATGAAACTAACAAAACTGGGGCATTACAACAGGCGCAGGGTTGAGAGCAGGAGTTACAGCTGCTACTGGTTGGTACCGTCGCCTTTCCTTTCCGAGAGAGATATTACTAATATCTTGCTTTTTTTCTTAGGGAAAGCGTTACCGTATCTTTTGGTACTGCTTGATGGTCCAGCGTCTTTAACTAAACGTCCTTTTCGGACAGCTTCTTCGAGACGAACTCCCATGCCTACCATCTCAGTGAAGTCACTGGGCGCACCAGCGACCATTCTGTCATAGTAGAATGAGCTTAAGGTCTTTAAGAAGATCTTTGTCATCTCTTTTTCCTCAAGAGGTGGAAAAATCTGGGCGGCAATTTCACGCCATCTCTGAGCATATTCCTTAAAGGTTTCCTTGTCTTTCTGCGACATGGCTCTGAGTTGATCTCTGTCTGGTGCCATGTTCAGGTTATACTTATACTGCTGAACGAAGGTAGCGCCAAGATCTCTGAAAGTGATGATCTTAGTGCGGTTTAAACCCATGTACCATTTGAGTGTGGCACCGGTTAAACTATCTTGGAAGTAATGGATCAGTAGCTGTTGGTTCTCTGTCTGAGTTGACATCCTCCGAGCATATATCACCAAGTGACTTTGAGGGCAAGAGTTACCCTTGTATTTCTCAAATTCGAGCACCTTGAATTTGTGCGGAACTTTCACATTGGGGACCAAACAAAGGTCTGCGGCGTCCTTTCCAAATAGATCCTGACCGCGAATGGCTTGAAGCTCCTTCTGCATCTCCGGGAACTGTTCCTGGAATTCCTTCATTTTGTTGTTCATACTTTCATCTCCACCATAAGGTATCTATGGAATCTGTCCTCCTGAGACAGTGTGTACCACGGGTGGTGGTATAGTCATTACGGCAGTGACTCTGGGTGCTTCCCTCTCCCGAAGTTTGTAACCTTCCGGAGTTGCTGTCATGCCCCTTGCATCTTTGCTTTCCCGAAGTTTGTAACCTTCAGGCCCAGCAGCTCCTACTGCAGTTTCCGGATCTTCTGTGATCGGCGGAATATATCCTTCTGGGATATAGTTAAGTGGCATGCCCCAGGGACGATCTTTAGGCATGTTATACCGCGCATCATACTTTTCCACTATAGGCCTCGAGGTGATCTCTGAGATCACAGTCCTTTGTATTTGAGCTACTGCCAGAGCTTGCATGTCATTATGAAGTTTCCTCAGATCTTTTTTCAGAGTGTCGATTTCTTCTCTCAACTCTCTATTCTCTCCCTCGAGATCATCCATTTTCTTTTGTCGATTGGCCCGAGTATTGTACGAATGAGACAGTTTGACTCTAGAACCGAGACACAAACGTGAGATTCATAGGTAAGAAGAATGCGTTAGGTGAGAATGATGAATGATATGCAATGATTATATAGATTAATTGATTGTTTAATCAAAAGAAACTTTAACACTTGGATTGTAAATATCATACAATGGGGAAACCCCGTTTTATTGAATTCAAAGATTGTGGAAACAGAAATACAGTAATTTACAAAGCGCTGTAAAAGGAAATGCCTAGACTTATGGATCCTGAGTCCTCTCTGAGGAGGGCTCAGGTGCTGGTGCTGGTATTTTCCTTTTCTTTGACCAGGGCTCTTGAGCCGTTGTCGGGTTGTCATTCCTTTGCCAGGTGAAAGGAGCGAGCAAATTCCTTTGGTCATCTTGATTTTCTGCAGCATGTTGCTATAAAATCTCGATCAGAGCATCTTTTTCTTTTAACAGTTGCTGTATTTTGTTACACTCCACGTTGAGAATGCAGTACTTGTTCTTCCAAGACCTCTTCTCCTGTTGAACTTTGGCGAGAGTAACCTGAAGTTTTTCCGTATCAGACATAAAATAAAGGACAGATTCCTTTAACGGCAGAACTTCTTGATGAGGGTAAGGCATCCTCAGTTTGAGAGCTCTAGTTTGTACCCAGTGGAAATAAGGTTCTACCGAGACACAGTCTGGTTTTCCTAGAGACTCTCTTCCTTTCTTGTGAACATGTTTCCAAGCACGCACTATTTTCGTCTTTAGTGCCCTATCATTTTCCCCTTCCTTGAAGAAAAGACCTTCCAGATGAGCATTACACGGGACATGCCTCATCGGGTATCCGAATTGACGACGGACTAAAACTGGATGATAATTGATTCCTCCTTTAATTCCTATGAGGGGTACGTTAGGGAAGTTTCCACAACGGTCAATGGTCATAATCCTGTCACAGATTCGGTTGTACCAATCGATGTCAGAGTTGGTAAGAGACATGATTCTCTATGACCAACGTAAAGTATTCTTTTGATCCCAAAATGCAGCAGACTTAGGTAAATGGGAAGTGAACCATTTGTATAGCAGGGGTACACAGCATGTGATCATTCCCTCGTTGTACAAATTCCTTAAGTGTACAGAATGATAAGCATCTGCGAGCAAGGTCGGTACAGGATTTCCAATCAGAAAAATCTTAATGGCATTGATATCAACGAAGTTATCAATGTTGAGAAACAGAAATAACCCGTAGGTGAGCAAAACAAAGATGCTCTCGAAAGCAGTCACGTTCCCTATACTAGCAAAGTATGGGCTTTCTTTATCAAAAACTGGGCTGGTAAACCTTGGATTCCACCCTTACTGGTCATGTGAGTCCATACTTCTGACTCATCCAAATAGATTGCTCTTGCGATGGTTTGATCCTTTGGAATTTCTTCCAGTCCAGAAAAGGGAGCTTGGTCAGTGATAGATAAATCAGTCAGGTGAGAGTAATCCTCCAGTGTTGGTGCTAGTTGGTAATCCGGGAATGTGAAACAGTGATAGACCGGATCGTAGAACTGGATGAGCATGGAGAGGATTCCTTCAATTACATGGACCCTTAACAGGGACAGCAGTCCTCCGTACTTAGCTCTGAAAGCATCAGGGTTGGTGATCATCTTTGCCAACCCTCTTAAATTCTCAAGTTTTTGAACCTTAAAGGTGTAATTGTGTGTCTTCCTTCTACCGAAATCCATAACGCGATCTTTCTCTCTGATATTTGCAATCATTGTCTTAGTTTAATTTGAAAAAGAAATACTAGAAGAGAAATTTTCTTTGTTTTAATGTTTTTTAATGAAATGAATGCATGAATGCAACACACAAAAACATAGAAAAAACATTGGTCAAAGGTTCGGTGTCATGAAGTCATGGCTCTACCCATCCCCAAAGGTTATACTAGTGATTTTTTGTACCTGTCCTCAAAATCATTGACCCCTCTTGGGATAACAACAACAGGCTGGTTCACCCGAGCATGCTGCAGTATCTTAGAGTAATCTCAAATGAGGGTAGTATCACGTGACAACTATTTTCGATAGCTTCCACGCTACAAAATGGTCTTAGTCTACTAAAATCCTCAGTTTCATGGACAACCACAATCGAACAATCTGCTTTTAACAACCAAAGTCGTATAGGCATTGAATCCGCAAAGGGTGTCTCCACTGATTTGATGGTCTACCGGGACCTCTTATTTGGGAGCACTCCCTGTAAGATTACCCGTCTCATGTCATCACTTATCTTAGGTGGCACTCAAACTTTCCAGATGCGGCATCACCCACAGTCCCATTAGCAGAAAAATAAACACGGATATCAATTAGGGAAAGCGATATATATATATATATATATATTCCTAAAACTAACATGCTAGACCTCTTAAGAATTCTAGTCTATAAGCCTATACAAACAAAATGACTCCTCAGCAGAGTCGCCATTTTTCTGTAACGAGCGATTTTTGTCGGTGACGCGACCACCTTATCGCTAAAATTGGGGTTTTCCTCCTCGCGGAGAAAGGGGTGTTACTTTCTGATTTCTTATTTATCCCATGAAGCTGGAAGGGAAAGGGAAGTTATCTAAAACTAACCTTGCACACGAATGTTTAAGTGAACAAACGCTTAAAAGAGATTGGGGGTCCGGGGTCAGGTTATACAATGCGGGGTTGTCAATTACCCATCCTATATGTGGTTATCCACAAGATATTAGCTCTAGGTTGCTTTTTTACTTGATGGTGTTTATCTGGTAATAGGTCGCTAAGATTTCGCAATCTTATGCCTACGTATTCCCGTTTAAACGAAACAGGGAAATCAGAGCAATCGTAGTTCCTCCTATTTTAAGGGAGAAAAAAGATGTTTGGTGTCTTGTTCAAAGCCCAAGATTAAAGCTAAAGAGTTGAGTATTTGTGTCTTGTTCAAAGCCCAAGATTGAACCTACAAGGTTATTTTGTGTCTTGTTCAAAGCCCAAGATTGAATATAAAAGGTTAATTGATTCGACTAGGGATTTCCTTATATGAAGCCTAAGAGGAAGCAAAATAGGATCGACTCAACAAGAGAGTGTATATATTGGTGTCTTGTACAAAGCCCAAGATTGAGGCAAGAAAGAGACTGACTCTTTGGGGATATCATTATACAAAGCCTAAGAGGAGGCTGAAAGTTTGACTTTTCCGAGGAAAATGTTCCATCTGTCTTGTACAAAGCCCAAGTTTGAGGCTAAAAGGATTTTGACTCCACTGGGGAGGGTTTGTATGTGTCTTGTACAAAGCCCAAGATTGAGGCTAAAATGGGAAATTTAACTGACTCTGGTGAGGATATTTTTATGTGTCTTGTACAAAGCCCGAGACGGAGGCTAAAAGGGTTTAACACTGTTGGAGAGTATTATCTGTCTTGTACAAAGCCCAAGATTGAGGCTGAAAAGAGTTTGACTCTGCTTGGGGAATTTATTTCTCAAAGCCTAAAAGAAGGCTGGGAGGAATTGACTTCGATGGGGAAGATATTTATCCCAAGCTTGAGAGAAGGTTATGACGATTTATGTCTTGTACAAAGCCCAAGATTGAGGCTAAAAGGCTTAACTCAACAAGAGAGTGTTTTTATCTGTCTCGTACAAAGCCCGAGATTGAGGCTAAAAAGGTTGACCCAACAAGAGAGTCTGGAACGTGATTGACTCAACAAGAGAGTCTATAAGAGTGATTGACTCAACAAGAGAGTCTGAGACGGTGATTGACTCAACAAGAGAGTCTGAAAAGGTTAGCTCCGCTGGGGAGAATCATTGTACAAAGCCCAAGAGGAGGCTGGCTGTGCTGAGGAAATGAAGGATCATTATACAAAGTCTAAGAGGAGGATATCTTTCTGCTGGGGATCATTGAGATCCCGAGGCAGGTCCAGATGGGGAATCCACTCCTGCTGAGGGTTACAGAAGAGTTGAGATATCAGATGCCTTGAGGTTCTGATTTGGGATAAACTGACCCTAGTTAGGGATTTTCTCAAGAGAGGGACTGAGTTTTAGCTCGGCTGGAGGTTGATCCAGAGTGACCGGGGTTTCTTCCTATACTTGTAGGGTACTTGAGAATGTCTTTGAGACTCAAGGGGATTTAGACTGTCCAAGTCTGGTGTGGAAGAGTTTTATCTTTTGTATGATGCCTCCAAGAGGAGGCGGGGTTTTTAAGGGATGAGAATCAACCCTAAAATTGGTCTGAGGATTTTGACTCTGGAAAGACTGCTCTAGGGAAGGATGACTAAGTTCTGTCTTATACCTTTAAGAGGTCTTCAGGGTCCTTGTATTAAGCCCAAGAGAAGGCATGCGAACTTCTAAGAAGCCGGAGGGTTCTTGCACAAAGCCCAAGAGGAGGCGGGGATGCTTTTAGGAAACCTGTGGGTCCCAAACCAAGAAAACTTCAAGAAATGCTATTCACCGAGAATAGATCATTTAATGAAAGTTCTGAGGTTTGAAGAAACTCAAGAGATGTTATTCACTGAGAATAGATTAACTCTGGGGAGTAGAATTTCTTTGACAATTTCTAGGGGTGACAGACTGAGAAAAGGTTCACGAGGAATATTGCCTTTCTCTTTGTTCCATATTGTTCAAGCCCAAGAGGAGGCAAGACTGTATCTGGAAATCCTATGGGGATCTAGTTTTGACTGTATTTAAGAGTGACCAAACAGACTTTACCTAGTTCTAGACCTAGTTGCCGGGGAAAACTCTAAATAACTATACTAGTATATATACAGTTGATATATGACAAGTATGTAAAAGGGTATAAAAGAAGACTAACCGTGCGCAGCTTCCCACAATACAGTTATATATATTTGACACGTATTAAAAGAATGAAAGAAGGTTAACCGTGCGCAGCTTCCCACAATACAGTTATATATATTAAAGCAAGTAAATGAAAGCAAATAAAAACTTACAGGTGAGCAAGCTTCCATGCTGTATTGTTAGTTGTTCAAAGAAATTAAGGAAAGTTTCGATAACAACTGTATATTTGAACCTAAATCAAAAGGGAAGTTGTTTTGAAAAGATTGTACTGGGACTTATACAACGACTGAGGCCCAAAAGGTTTTCTGTACAAAGGTATGGGTCTTAAACTCTATTAGAGGCCCAAAGATTATTTAAAGAAAAGAAATGGGACTTACAACACGAGGATAGGCCCAGATGGTTTTTGTTTTGAAATGGAAATCGCACCGAGATCTTTTTAATGCAGAGGGACTTATACAATATGTGAGGCCCAAAAATTGTTTTATTTACAAAGGGATGGGACTTACACTCTATTAGAGGCCCAAGAGTGTTTTGAAAAATAGAGATGGGACTTACAACACGAGGGGAGGCCCAAAGAGTTATTTGTTTGAAAATGGTGATCGCGCTGAGATTTGAAAACACAGTGGGTCTTATACAATGACCGAGGCCCAAATTATTTTGGTTTTCAAAAGGGGTTGGGTCTTACACTCTATTAGAGGCCCATGAATGTTTGAAAAAGATTTGTTAGGGTGAAATCAATCAAAACCCTAATTTTGGTTTAAAATGGAATTAATTTTGATCAAAAATTAATAAAATCATTGAAAACATGTGATAAATGAGTTGTGATTTTGGATCAATGTCTCAAAAATCATGTTTTTATCCACAAAATGATTGAAAACCATTCAAGTTTAGAAAGTCAAAAGAAAGAACATTTTCGAAATGTTGAAAAACAAATAAAAATTAATTCTTTGCAAAAATATCAAATATATGAAATAAATAATATTTTAGGGATATTTTTGTAAAATAAAATATTTTAACATTTTTGTGAATTATTAAAAAAAGAATCAACTCAAAATCATTAAAATTCATAGAGAAGTTAATTTTTGATTCAATTAAATAAAATCACAAATTCAAATATTTGAATATTTGAAAAAGGGCGCCAAGAACACCCAAGAACACGCGTGTGTTCTGAGTTTTTCCCAGATTTGCATTTTCTCATCAATCTCACTGATTACTTGATGAAATCACACAATCCACATATCAATCTGCTCGTTTTCAACTCACGATCATGTTTATGGTCTTTAATTTCATTTATTTTAAGCATGGAATAAGAAATCAAAGAGAAACCTCAAGAACCCTAAATTCTGCATGAAGGTTCAGAAATTCCATACACGATTCATACAAAATAATTGATTGAGGGTAAACACTCTATACATGATTATGAACATATGGCAAAATTATTGTGCGAGGAAATATGCATGAATCATGAGATGACCAAGTTGTGGCTTACCTCTTACAGCTGGTGATCGTGTTTTGAGTTGGAGGTGTTACAAGCTGGTTCCAATGATCTGAATAGCTTCCCTAGGTGCCAAGTGATGTGTCTGAATGCTTGGAATGGTTTGAAATGAACTAGAACTTGAGATGGTACCTCAACTGCAAATCTGTCAAAGGCTTGTGCAGATGGCTGGTGATTTTGTGAAATTGATGTTCCATATGTTATGTAAGAGTTTGGATCACTTCTATATGTTATAGGTGAGGTGTGTGAACCATTGGTTTGGTTGGAATTGCTCTCAAACTCAAAACCCGATAGTGACTTGCTTTAGAATGCAAAATTGGAGTGAAAGAGGTGATTTTGAGGAAAGCATCAGTTTGGGTGCTTTGGTGTACTCAAACTGATCACAATTGAGCTCTATTTATAGTAGAGCAAGTTTGTTTTGCAAGGAATAGGGAATGGTAACTGGTACAGGTCTGTGACCAATTGTGATTAAATGGAATCTCAAGTCTCCTCTAGCCATTGACTTGAGGTTAGAGCACAGGCCTATGGTTCTTTGATTCAAGGATAAGGCTTAACTGAAGTGTTCATCCTTGCTCTGATACATGCCACCTCTAAGCATCCATTAAATGTTCCAAAACATAATTGGAGTCTTGGCCTCTTTTAGGCTTTTTAGGTTTGGCATGCTACTTGTGGAATCTTGGACTTAGGAGGTTGATGGATCAATGCTTGTTCCTTGGTTGTTCCCCCTTGAGGTGTGCAGATGGATAAGCATGCTTGGAATTGTACAATTTGAGTAATTCGAGCCCTAATGCACTAATCTGCCATGCCAAGACAGTTTGCAGCAAGGCATGTTGCAGCTGTCATAACTCCTAGCTCAGGTGGAGTTTGATGAAGTTCTTGGCCATTTTGGAAAGCTGACATATCCTATTTCAATATGATGTCCAACTTTGGTTTTGATCCAACTTGAATTACAATGAAAAATTCCTCTACATTTGAAAAAAAAATAAGGCAGATTCTGACTTAGTGAAAATTTCACTAAGTGTTGGAAAAATATCACTTTTGGGTTTTCAGCCATTTTGATCACTCCATAGTTAAAAATACATGAGGAATTGGAATGAGGTGTAGTTGACACTTTTGAAGTATGCCATGAGAGCTAAAAATCCAACTTTGGACCATCCAAAATGGTTGCTTGGATCTCAAGTTATGGTCCTTGGAAGTTGGTACCCTAGCCACTTTGTTCCATAACTTAGAAAAATTCTAAGTTTTTTATGGTTACCCCTTTTACAAGTTAACTCACTATTCTTGATTTTTCTTGATGAATGATGATTCAAATCACAAATTAACATTGTATTAGGGTTAAGGAACCTTGTTTGACCAAAAATCCAAAAAGTCAAACTTTGGATTTTTGCACAATTGACTTTTTATCGGATGAAATTTAAACTGTGCGATCCTTTGTGAAATTAAGTTCTTGACCTAAATCAAACTTAATGTATATGTTCCATAGGTGTTATAGGGTGTATTGAATCATGTCCCAAGGCTTGGGAGCATGTCCTGGTCAAAAGTCAAAGGTACAGTTGACTTTTCCCTCAAAACCCTAATTGTGGTCCAGATGAAATTAAAACTTATGGATCAAGCTTCTTGGATCAATCCATTGTTACAAATGGATCAATGTGATGTATTAGAGACCCTCAAATCATGTCTTGAGGTCCTGGCTCATGTTTTGTCCCAAAAGTCAACTTAGGGGTGAATTAGGTCAAGAAACCCTAATTCCTGATTTTTATGTATGCATCCCCTGAGGCTAAATTGACTTGATGATTGAGTTCATGAGGTCCCTTGGAGTATCTTGAGTTATGTTTTGATTAATTGGCTCATGCCCAGAGGAAAATTTCCACCTGGAGGCCTTGGTCGACCAAGACCCTAATTTGGTGACACTAGCGATCTTGAGGCTTAATCCACTTGGAAGGTTGCAACCTTGTGCTTAATCGTTGATGTGGGAGTCCTCTTGATTCTTTATGGAGGTTTGAGAGGTTAGACAAGTTGAAGATCATGTCAATTCTTGATTGATCCTTTGTCTAAGTGCTCTGAGAGGGCTCAAAACCCTAATTCTTGTTTGTAGTGAATGCTCACGCATCTTTGGGGAGACGGATGATACATGTAAATACATCCACATTGTGATGATGATTTGCACAATGATGGGAAATCTTAGTGGTCAAAATTTGGGGTATGACAAGACTGTCCAAGTCTACTGGTATGAAAAGATTTATCTTTGTATGATGCCCAAGAGGAGGTTGATAAACTGATCTGATGTTTTGACTCTTTGGAGGACTGTTCTAACAAAAGATGACTAGGTTCTATCCTATACCTGTAGGAGGTCTTTGGGTCCTTGTTCTAAGCCCAAGAGGAGGCTGAGAACTTCTAAGAAGCCTGAGGGTCCTTGTACAAAGTCCAAGAAGAGGCTGGGGATGCTTTTAGGAAGACTGTGGGTCCAAACCTAAGAAAAGTTCAAGGTTTCACCAGGAATAATTCTTTCTTTGGTGATCAGTTCTAGAGTTTGAAGAAATTCAAGAGAGGTTTCACCGGGAATTAATCCTTTCTGGGGAAATGAATTTCTTAGACAAATTTCTAGTAGTGACAGTCTTGAGAAAAGTTTCACCGGGAATAATGCCTTTCTCTGTTCCATGTTGTTTATATGGTTTGACTGTGTTGAAAGAGTGACCACTGGTTTGATCTAATCCTAGACCTAATTGTCGGGGAAAACTCTAAGCAAGTATATACAAGCATATATATACAGATGAAATATATAAACAAGTATGTAAAAGAAAGCTGGTAGAACTTACAGGTAAGCAAGCTTCCAGTGTTATAAACACAACTATATGGTTAGTTATTCAAGAATTGAAGAAAGTTTTGATAACAACTATGAATTTTAATCTAAATCAAACAAATAAAGTTATTGTAAAAAGAAGTTTGGGGCTTATACTTAAGGAGAGGCCCAGATGAATTCTTTTGAAAAGGTGACGATCGCATCGTAGTTTTGAAAACAACAGAGAGACTTATATAATGACTGGGTCCCAAATTTATTGTATTCACAAAAGAGGTGGGTCTTACACTCTATTAGAGGCCTAAAGTTTATTTTTATACAAGAGATGGGGCTTACAACTCAAGGAGAGGCCCAGATGAAAACACAACGATCGCACCGTTATTTTGAAAATTGTATTGGGACTTACACAATGACTGAGGCCCAAATTTTTTATGTACAAGGGGGGTTGAGTCTTACACTCTATTAGAGGCCCAAGAGTTTAAAAAAGAAGAAAAATGGGACTTACAACACAAGGGGAGGCCCAGGTTAAAATTGTTTGAAAACGGCGATCGCGCCGAGATTTTTTTAAAATCGAGTCAGGACTTATACAATGAATGAGGCCCAAATTATATTGTACAACAAGGGATGGGTCGTAGACTCTATTAGAGGCCCAAAAGTGTTTATGTGAAGTTTGAAAAATCAAAATTTAGAGGAAACCCTAATTTTGAATTTAAAAGATATAATTTTCAAAGGAAATTAAATAAAAAAAATTATATAAAATATCAAATATATTTAAAAACAAGTTGTAAACTTTGAAAAATATTTTGAAAAATCATGTTTAATCACATGAAAACTTGACATTCATTTGGAATGAAAAGATCAAAGTGGGAATTTCATTTTAAAATGTTTAAAATAAATAAAAATTAAATAAATTACAAAAATTCTAACTATATTAAATAAATAATATAAATTGTTTTTTTTTGTAAAATAAAATAATTTAACATTTTTTTGACTTTTTAAAAAAAGAACCAATAAAAAATGATAAAAAATGAGAGAGAAATTAATTTTTGAAATCAATTAAGTAAAATATCAAAAATTCAAATATTTAAAAATTTGAAAAAGGCGCCAAGAACAAGTGTTCTTGCCCGCATGCCCTGTTTTGTCCAGATTTGCATTTTCTCACTTTTCTCTCTGATTTTGCACGATTCAAACACCAATCTTACTCATTTTTGAACAAGGATCACAACAATAAAGATTAATTACATTTATATTAAGTATGGAGTGAGAAATCAGAGAATGAACTCAAGAACCCTAGTTTCAGCATGAACACTATGAAATTCCATACATGATTCATACATAGCAATTGATTGAGGGTTATCACTCTATATACATGCAGGAACAAGATGGTAACTCAAAAATTCATTTATGATGCATGTAATATGGAGTTTGAAGGCTTCAGGCTTACCTCTTGCAGATGGTGATTGAATTTGATGTTGGAGGTGTTACAGATGCTGTGTAATGATCTGGATAGCTTCAATGGACCTCAAGTAGTGTGTTTGAAAGCTTGGAATGGATGGAATTAGCCTAGAACTGGTTGTGGCACCTCAACTATAAACAGACCAAAAGCTTGAGCAAATGAATGGTGACTTTATGATTTTGATGTTCCATATGAGTTCCAAGGTCATGGACCACTCATATATGATGTATATGAGGTGTTGGCATGATTGGTTTGGTTTGAATTGCTTCCTATTTCAAAATTCGATAGTGACTTGAAATAGAAGGCAAATCTGGTTTTTTGAGAGTGATTTTGAGGAAAGCATCAGTTTGTGTGCTTTGGTGTCCTTAAACTGATCAAAAGTGAGCTCTATTTTATAGTAGAACAAGTTTGTTTTGCAAGGAATAGTGAATGGCAACTGGTACAGGTCTTTGGCCAATGGTTGCATAAAGGAGTCCAAGTCTTCCATAGCCATTGACTTGGCTCAGTGCAGCAGGTTATTGTAGCTTTGGTTCAGAGATAAGGCTTGACTCAATTCAGTTAGCAATGTCTTGATGCTTTCCACCCTGTGAATCCATTGAATGCATTGAAACAAAATTAGAGTCTTTGAGATTTTTAGCCTTTTTAGGGGACACATAACTACATGTAGATCCTTGGACTTGGGAGGCTTGTGGATCAAACATTGTCCCCTAGATGTTATCCCTTGAGGTGTCCAAATTGATAACAAGACTTGTAATTGTATAATTTAGCTAATTCGAGCAAATGAACCATAATCTGCCTTAGGAAGAAACCTGTCTTTGATGCCATGTTCCAAGGGTTGTAACTCCCTACTCAAATTAAATTTGGAGATAATCTGGGACTTGTTGGAAAGCTCTCATGACATACTTTAACTTTGATGTTCACAAATGGACCTGGTTCAGTTGGATCAAGGTGAAAAATGGCCTCAAAGTTTGGAAAAAGTGAAACAGATTCTGACTTGTTGAAAATTTCACTAAGTGTTGGAAAAAGTGGTCATTTCCACTTTTTGTGATTTTGATCAATCCATAACTCAAAATCCATGAGGATTTGGAATCTTTTGTAGCTGACACTTTTGAAGTATGTCATGTGTACTTTAATTTGAGCTTTGGATGGAAGAAAAAGGCCTTAGGGTTTGGGAGTTATGACGTTGCAAAGTTGGTACCAAAGCCATTTTGTTCCGTAACTTAGAAAAATATAAGTTTTCCAAGGTTGCCCCTTTTGCAAGTTACCTCACTTTTCTTGTTTTTTCTTGATGAATGATGATCAAAACCATATATTAACATTGTTTTGGACTTAGGGGAACCATATTTGTGCAAAATTCCAAAAAGTCAAACTTGATTTTGGGCACAGTTGACTTTTTGTCAGATGAAATCCAAACTGTGTGTTCCTTTGTGCAATCAAGTTTTTGACCTAATTAAAACCTAATGGATGGATTCCATATGTATTTTAGGGTGTATTGAATCATGTCCCAAGGTTTGGGAGTATGCCTTGGTCCAAAGTCAAAGGCACAGTTGACTTTTTCTTCAAAACCCTAATTGTGGTCCAGATGAAATTGAAACTTGTGAATCAAGCTTCTTGGATCAATCCATTATTGTAAATGGATCAATGTAGTGTGTTTGAGGCCCTCAAATCATGTCTTGAGGTCTTGGCTCATGCTTTGCTCCAAAAGTCAACTTAGGGGTGAATTAGGTCAAGAAACCCTAATTCCTAATTTTTTATGAATGCATCCCCTGAGGCTATTTTGACTTGATGATGGGACTCATAAGGTTCCTTGGAGTATCTTGGGTTATGCTTTGAAGCATTGGCTCATGCCCAGAGGAAAAATTTCATCTGGAGGCCTTGGTCGACCAAAACCCTAATTTGGTGACACTGGCGATCTTGAGGCTTTATCCACTTGGAATATTGCAACTTTGTGCTTGATTATTGATATGGGATTCCTCTTGATCCTTTATGGGTGTTTGAGAGGTTAGAAAAGTTGAAGATCATGTCATTTCTTGATTGATCCTTTGTCTAAGTGCTCTGAGAGGGCTCAAAACCCTAATTCTTGGTTGTAGTGAAAGCTTAACAATCCTTGAGGAAATTGATGAGGCATGATGGCACATCCATATTATGGCAATGATCCTCACAATGATGGGAAATCTTGGTGGTAAAAATTTGAGGTATGACACCTCAAGGTAATCTTTTTACCATGCAACTTTTCCACTTCCCGATCCTCTATTCGCATGGGTGATGCCTAAACAATCAAGTTATCTCTCACCTGCACATCACGCACTTGGATCACACGAGACAGGTTCGAAATGTATCTCCTCAACTGAGACACATGAAACAAATCATGAAGACTTGGAAGCGACAATGGTAAACCAATCAAATAAGCCACTTCTCCTATCCTTTGCAAAATCTGCTACGAACCAATGAAACACGGAGTAACTCTCAAAAACACGTGATCCCCCCTTGGAACTCAAATTCTTTCCTTCGCTTATGATTATACCTCTTCTGGCGACTCTACAAAGTTATCATCTTCTCTTGGATCACTTTGATCTTACCGGTGGTCAGTTGGACAATCTCTGGTCCAACCATAACATCCTCTCCTAACTCATACCAACATAAAGGTGTCATACACCTTCTACCATACAATGCCTCAAACGATTGTATTTCGATGCTTAAATGGAAACTGTTATTGTAGGTAAATTTGATCAACGGTAAAAAGCTATCCCTATCACACAATCCCTCAACAAGTCTTCTAAGGATTGGATAATCCTTTTTGTCTGATCATCTATTTGTGGGTGATAAGAAGAACTCAAATGTTGCTTTGTACCCAAATCCTTCTGCAAACTCATAGAACCTCGACGTAAAACTCGAATCCCTGTTAGATACAATACTGGATGAAATCCCACACAAACTGACAATATTCTCAATACAAAGCTTTGCTAGCTTTTCTAATGGATAGTTAATTCAAATCAAAATGAAGTGAGCCGACTTAGTCAACCTATCCACAACAACCCAAATGGTATCACAGTTCTTCACTGTCCTCGACAAACCAGACACAAAGTCCATCAAAATATTGTCCCACTTTAACTCAAGGATATACAATGGCTGCATCACACCCAATATCATTTGAAGTTCAATCTCTGACTTTTGGCAAGTTAAACAAGCATACACAAACTCAGTAATCTCCTTCTTTATTCCTAGCCACCGAAACAACTTCTTCAAGTCTTGATATATTTTAGTAGCATTGGGATGAATATTCAAGCCACTCCTATGACCTTCGTTTAGAATCCTGTTCTTAAGTTCAGGCACATCTGGTACACATGCTTTATCTCTGAATCTGATCACACCATTCTCGTCGATTCTGAAATTACCACCTTGTCATTGATTAATCGACACTAACCAGTCAACTAATCATAAGTTGATCTTCTGGCCTTCTTTGATCTCTTCAAGAATACCACTAGTCAAATTCAACAAACCCAACCTCACACTGTTACGAATCGTTTCACATACCAAACTCAGATCTCAGGACTGTTCAATCAACTCCAACTCTCAAACCATAAGCATCGACATATGCAATGACTTCCTACTCAAATCATCAGCTACGATATTGGATTTACCAGGATGGTAACTCAAGCCAAAATCAGAGTCCTTCAAAAATTTGAGCCATATCCTCTTCCTCATGATCAACTCTTTCTGATCAAGTAACTACTTCAGACTCTTGTGGTCACAAAACACTTCAAATTTGGAACCAAACAACTAATTCCTTCAAATCTTAAGTACAAACACAAAGACGATTAAGTCCAGATCATGCGTAGAATAATTCTTCTCATGAACCTTTAATTGTCTAGAAGCGTAAACCACAACCTGTCTATTCTACATCAGTACACCACCCAGACCCAACATCGAAGAATCAAAATGCACATCAAAAGACTCACTCAGATTTGGAAAAATCAATATTGGAGCAGACATTATCTTTTTCTTGAGTTCTATAAATCTCTCTTCACATAAAGCATCCCACACATATGCTTGACCCTTTCGATTCAACTGAGTCAAAGGCATCACCAACTTTGAAAAGCCTTCAATAAACCTTCTGTAGTAACCAACCAACCATAGAAAATTTCTGATCTCAATAACATACTTTGGAGTCTCCCACCGTAACACAACATCAACCTTCGACCAATCAACAACAATACCTCCGCTAGAAATTACATGTCCTATGAAACTCACTTCCTTCAGCCAAAACTCACACTCAAATAACTTTGCATACAACTTCTTTTCTTTCAAGGTCTGCAACATGATTTTTCAGATGCTCTGCATGATCCTCATTTGAATTCGAATATATCAGAATATCGTCGATGAACACAACCATAAACTAATCTAGATACGGATGAAATATTTGATTCATGTACTCCATGAATACTCCAGGTGCATTAGACATACCAAACAGAATCACTGAATACTCGTAATGACCATACCCCATTTGGAAAGTAGTCTTTGGAATATCCTCAATCTTTATACGAATCTGATGGTAACCCGAATGCAAATCAATCTTGCTAAACACACAAGCACCTACTAGCTGATCCATCAAATCCTCAATCCTCGAAAGTGTATACTGTCGTACCTCATAAAATACGATCCTCACGATGGACGCGGAAAAAACTGTTCGAAATAGAGTCGCCGCCGAACTTTATTTATCCCAAAAGAGGGAAAGGAAAAATATCAATAAAACCTTTAAAGGATAATAAAATGGTCATCGCAACCAAATTCTAGGTTCGCGAATCGGTTACGCAAGAGGAAAGGTATAAGTACCCTCTACGTCCGTTGTACTCAACGGGAACCTCTTGATTCGATTCGTGAGAAAGTTAGTTAGGTTTGTTTGTTATCTTCTAAAGGATTTGCTTCTAAGGGGAAGATGGGTGGTTTTTTATTAGGGTGCTCGTCAAGGATTGAGGCCCTTGTGCCTACGTATTCCCTCGTGCAATGGGAAAGTCAGAGCATTCGTAGTTCGTGGGACTACGGCTGTTTGGTTTGTATTTTTTTATAGGCGCCAATTGTCCGCACACGAGTAAGAGAACTCGCACCCAAACAATTGAGGAGAAAGGTCAAAGACTTGGCCCCCCTCACATCACCTTTTAGGAAGTTGTATTTGAATATATGATTAAGTGTATTAAAGAGTTTGATTAAGAAAAGAGGATTTGATTTGTATGTGTTTTAGGGCTTCGATCGCACAAGGCGAGAAAGGAGAGTTTTTAGATGTTTTAGAGGTAACAATTGTTCACACACGAGTAAGAGAACTCGCACCCAAACAATTGAGGAGAAGGGCCAAAGACTCGATCACCCTCACTTCACCTTTTATGAAAATGGTGTTTGGAAATGGATTACGTGTTTTAATGAGTGCTTAGAAAATGGTTTGAATGTTATCGAGTTACAAATGTTTTAGAGGTGTCAATTATTCACACACGAGTAAGAAAACTCGCACCAAACAATTGAGGAGAAAGACCAAAGACTTGACCCCCCCTCCTTTTCACCTTTTAAGAAATGATGTTTAAGTATGATTAAATGTATTGATTTGATTTTAAAATGTTCGATGTTGATCGAGATTTGAATTTGCGTGCAAAATGGTTGAGAACTAATGGAAAGGAGGTCCTAATGGTTCAAGGTAAGGTCGATTGCGAGGCAAAAGCGCTCGACTTACAAGTTAGGTAAAGGGACTTGATATATGGATCAAGTAAATGCTTGGAGATGAATTGTGATTAATTGAATTTGTTTTGGAAAATGCTTGACGTTGGATCAAGATTATTTATTCTTTTGAAAAGGTTGATTTTGATCTTATGGGAGAGGGATATATTTACTCAAAGGGAGAGTAATCAAGCCACAATTAAATTAAGACAATCACACATATGCATGCAAACAAGATTGTGAAACGTGCAACAAGTATCGTTGTATAAAGCCCAAGAGGAGGCTATGTGAGGTTGATTGCGATCGTGAAAACAATCGACTTACAAGGTGTTTGAAAAGGGCTTGACATTAAGTCAAGGTATTAGTTTGAAAAAAAGGTTTGGACAAGCATATGATGAATGACATGAATATAATCAAGGCATGATAATAATCCATAAGAGAAAAGGTATAAGCACCACATAAAGATTAGAAAACCAAACAAAATGGGGGAGAGAATATAATCAAACATATTAGTATAATTAATATCCTAAATCTCTAAGGTTAGTTTAAAGGAGAAGTTCTAAACTAATTATGTCTTTAGAAATTTAGAGAAAAGGTGAAAAATCAAATAATTAATCGAATTAAACTGAAATATTTAATAAAATTAACTATTAAAGTTAATTAGTATTAAATAAAGTGGTTTAGTAAAATTAATTAGAAATTGATTAATTAAAAAGGTTTAGGAATGTATTTTGGATTTTTTAATTAGAGAAAATTGAATTAATATAATTAATTAAATTAAAATCAAATATTTAATAAAACTAATTATAAAATTAATTAGTTAATATTAAATAAATAATTTTAATAAAATTAATTAAAAACAAATAAATAGTGTTTTTGTCTTTTTTATAATTAAAAGAAAAAGTTCTAAAAGAAAAATAAATGGGCCAGAAGTGTCAGTATGTTGAGGGTGTGATCAGAAAATAACCCCAGGCCCAATACATAGAAGCCCGACGCAGGTGAGGGTTCACCATGAACCCTAGTCAACCTCTGTTAACCTCAGAGATCAACCAGGGGCGTTGGATCTAGCGAGTCAGACCTTTACTCTTTCATCCAACGATTGGCATAACACAGTGTAGGATAAGGCTATAAGAAAACTGCATCAGAAGCTGACACATCACAAACCGGTGACACATGTCACCGGTGGGGAGTCCAACAAGGTGACTCACCCATTCTAGTCCACTTACAATCATTAAAAAGGGTGAAAAGAAATTTCAACCCTCAAAATCTCTCACTCTCAACGTTACACTCTCCTCACTCTCTGCAAAAATTACATCGCCGGAAACCTAAATTCCCTCGGAAAAGGAGTTGGTTGGCGGCGGCGCCGCCCCTCCTTTTCGGCCACCTAACGACCCTAACTCTATGAAACTCGCGCTTCTGAGTTCAAATCCGAACTCAGATTGCTCCAAATATCACCCTAAACCCCAAACAGAAACCCAACAAAAACCCTAACTCTAACCAACATTAGCGCAAACAAGCTATTGAAGAAGGGTTTTAAAGCAAAATCACACGGAGACTTCAAATCAAGCGTCAGAAAGTATAAAAAAGGCGAATCCGATCGGAAGCTTTTCCGGCAAAGGTGAGATTCTTAACTCCTCTTTCTCTTCTTCCTTTTACGTTCTTCTTCTTATTCTTTCGCTTCAGTTGTTGTTGCTTTCGATTGTATGAAAATGGGGGTCGAGCTCACCTATATCAGAGTTTCAGTGTGAAACTCTGATTAGGTTTTTTTGATGAAAACGAGCTTTAGTAAGAGGGTGAGGATTTTTGCTGTGAATAGTGATCTAGGGTTTTTCCGCCGTTTTTCTCCTCTGTCTCTTGATGATGAATAGTAGTGCTTTTATAGGCTTAGAATTAGGTTTTTGAATGAGTGAGAAATCTGTTGGTGAGTGGTGGTGAGGGATTGCTTGGGTGGAACGTGTCTTTGTACGACTCTGCAGAACATGTCCTTGTACTATCTCTTGAAGAATTCATTTTGTCTGTAGTAAAATTTGGTGGTCCCACTTGATTTCTTTTTACTGATAATTCCTTTCTAATTCACTGCCTGCAGCATAAAACTCACTGCCACGACCTCTTGAATTTTTTTGGATGTGAACCTGATGAAGCTTGATAGAATGTGTTTAATGATGAAAATGCTTGAATGACATGGATGATGTTTTGATTAAAATGATGTTTATGGTATGGATTGAAAGGAGTGTTTTGTATTCTTCTTATGTTCATGTGGATGGATTTTTTCTGTATGTCGGTCAGTTAGATTTCCAAATAATTCCTTCATAATACAGACTGATTTGGTGATTTTGCTTTTGATTTTCATGTTCTTATCCTTAGTGTAATGAGGACTTGGTACAAGATGAGTTTGGAGATTTGGCATGAAGGTAACTTGTTGGTGATGGCAGTTTGTACGGCGCAAGGCCGGCCTGGTACAAAGACTTGACACCAGTGGAGAAGAAACTCAACACTACTGCATTAGACTTTTGGATTTGATCTCTTAGGCATTGTACTTAGGCTCACAATAGGAAAAGGTCTATGTCTCATTAGTATGTTTCATTACACTTGGTTTAAGCTTGTAATTGCCTTGGTCTATTTCCATAGCATAATATGATGTTGCCAGCAATTTGTTCCTGTTTGAAAATGTGTAGCTTCGTAACTTTTGAGTATTGATAATATAATTGGAGCTTAATTTGATCTTGTCCACCTTAACTTTAATTTATGCACTTAGCAGAACTTAGGGTAAAGGTCGTGGCCATGAATTATATTGAGTTTGCTTGCGTCCATGGTGGGCACCATTCTTGTAGAATCTTGAGAAGTTCACGTCTTTGCTTGGCATGAAAAAACTTGAATGGAAGAAATGCATGTATATCTTGTAACCTGATTTTCACTTTTTTGCTTTCAACCCAATTGTACACTTGTAATATCTCGGAAAAAGAAGAAAATCCTTGTATATTATCCTTTGCATTCAATTTAGGACCACCATGAAATGGTTATTTGAACCCTATACGACATTGTACTCAAGAAGAGATGTCTTGTTTTAAACTTTCAATTCCAACTTCTTGTAACGAATATTCTGAATTTTGTAAACTTTGCACTTAAAGTGTTCTTGACTTCTCAAATAGTGTGAGGTTCAATGACTTGTCTTAAAAATAAATGGGCTTGAAACTTAAAATACTAGCCAAGGCTTATAGGACAAGTTTTACTCACGGCCTATGTATTGACATCTAGCTTGGAACAATGTTCATCATATCTTGGGACAACTTGAAGCAAACCTTAGTTATGCTAGGAGTCTCTTGAGACACGACTTGCACACGAGTTACCATCACCCATTAACCTTGAAAACCAATTTAAACTTGGATTAGAAGCTAACATGACCTAAAGATAAATCATCTTTTCCTTGAACCGAGAATGCCCATTCCTTAGGTTGTTTAACCATATAACCTCAGTGTCATACTTGGAATATGGTTAAAAATGTTCTTAAACACGGCTTAAACTCAGTTTGAAGCCAATTGATCATGTCTTGACTGAATAATCATAAAATGAGTGTCCAATCCTCCTTTATCTCTTCTTGAAACCAAAGTAACCCATCAAGAGCTAGCAACCCTCATAAACACATACAAGATCTTCAATGACCTGAATCTTAGAGTTAACACGAAATTTGGGTGTAAGAAACATGCAATAGGTTGGACAAATTTGGGGTATGACAGATTCCCCTATCTAATTGTCTTGGACCCGGGAGAGTGAACGGTTGTATGGCGTTCATTTTTAGGGTAGAAGTCAATTAGATAAAAGAAGACCCCAAAATTTGTTTGTCAAAAGGTAATGTACTTATGGAGTAAGAACTGGCAGAATGAGGTAGCGGGGTACAAAATAAACATAATAGCTCGAAGTTCTTTGGGTGGTCGAAGCAGTCCCTTATCCATTAAGTTTCTCCGATGATGCCAAAGCGGTATCTCTGAAGGCAGACGATTCTCTGGGTCGTCGAAATAATCCCTTATCCATTAAGGTTCTCAAATGATACCAAAGCAGTATCTCTGAAGGCAGGCGATTCTCTGGGTCGTCGAAGCAGTCCCTTATCCATTAAGGTTCCTCAATGATACTAAAGCAGTATCTCTGAAGGCAGACGATTCTCTGGGTCGTCGAAGCAATCCCTTATCTATTAAGGTTCCTCGATGATACCAAAGCAGTATCTCTGAAGGCAAATGATTCTCTGGGTCGTCGAAGCAGTCCCTTATCCATTATGGTTTGTCGATGATACTAAAGCAGTGTCTCTGAAGGCAGACGATTCTCTGGGTCGTCGAAGCAGTCCCTTATCCATTAAGGTTCCTCAATGATACCAAAGCAGTATCTCTAAAGGCAGACGATTATCTGGGTCGTCGAAGCAGTCCCTTATCCATTAAGGTTCCTCGATGATACCAAAGCAGTATCTCTGAAGGCAGACGATTCTCTGGGTCGTCGAAGCAGCCCCTTATCCATTAAGGTTCCTCGATGATACCAAAGTAGTATCTCTGAAGGCAGACGATTCTCTGGGTCGTCGAAGCAGTCCCTTATCCACTAAGGTTCTTCGATGATACCAAAGCAGTATCTCTTAAGGCAGAAGATTCTCTGGGTCGTCGAAGCAGTCCCTTATCCACTAAGGTTCTTCGATGATACCAAAGCAGTATCTCTGAAGGCATAATATTCTCTGGGTCGTCGAAGTAGTCCCTTATACAGTAAGGTTCCTCGATGATACCAAAGCAGTATCTCTGAAGGCAGACGATTCTCTGGGTCGTCGAAGCAGTCCCTTATACAGTAAGGTTCTCCGATGATACCAAAGCAGTATCTCTGAAGGCAGATGATTCTCTGGGTCGTCGAAGCAGTCCTTTATGTATTAAGGTTCTTCGATGATACCAAAGCAGTATCTCTGAAGGCAGGCGATTCTCTGGGTCGTCGAAGCAGTCCATTGTCCAATAAGGTTCTTCAATGATACCAAAGCAGTATCTCTGAAGGTAAACGATTATCTGGGTCGTTGAAGCAATCCCTTATCCATTAAGTTTCCTCGACGATACCAAAGCAGTATCTCTGTGGTAAATTTGCTGGGGGATAGTTGAGCAAGATCCTTGTCGGAGGAAATGTGTTGGCTCTGTAGGGGAAAGCTTACAAGAAACTTTCTAGGATTACTTTTGCTTAGGGAGCACTGACAATAGCTGTTGGGGATTATCATTATCAATTGCAAGGCTGAAGAATGACTTGTTGGGGAATAGAATTCCTTGAGTACGTGTGGAGTACCAACTCTTTTCAGAGGAATACTGCCGACTTCGAAGGAGGACTGGTCAAGATGCTTGCGAATCGATCCTGGATCATGTTATGTTATGTTGATGGGGATGGGTATGCCATGCATTACTTGATGCACTGAAACACATACTAAGATGCAACTGCTAGGGAATCTAATGCACGTATGAATGCACAAGATATAATAGTGCTTGATATGATTATGTAATGTTATGCTAGCATGTCATGCACATGACGATGCAAATGACCGGGCACGATGGGGATAAGTTTCCTTGTCGAGGGTATCACCAGGGATTGAATTTGGTAATTGCCAAATGAAATTGGACTTTGGTAAATTAGTATTTGCCAATAAATTGGACTTTCAGGTGTTATGAGGATGCCAACAACGGTGGACTTTTAGTGGTTGCCAATAAAAACTAGACTTTGAAGGGTAAATTTGAAGGTGTCAACGAGTGTGGACTTTTGGGTAGTTGCCAATAAAGGATTGGACTTCGGGGTTGGTGAGAGGGTTTGACTTCCCGACACTTAGACTTTAAATAGATGCGGATACTCTTGGTGCCCCAAGTTTGATCCTTTGCTGATAAGCTGTGTATTCATTCTTGGGAGGACCTCAATCATGATGGCTTTGTATGAGCGTAGCGACGTGATCAATTCATGTTGATCGTATGAGCGTAGCGAATTAATCAATGCATGTTGATTATGATTTTGCTCTGCCCCAAGGCTTTTGACACTTGTTGACTCAATAGTTACTACCATCCTGCACAGTCTACTTGATAAACTTGAAATCATGAAGGGAAACTTCCCCTCTGCAACTTGTTTGCCCCAGTCCATAAGGTCTTTGTAGGAATACTCCTTGAAAGTGATCATACCAGGCCATGATCGGAGGCAATTTTCCCCAGTATTTGAATCTTACAGTGATTTTCCCTTAATCAAGCTTTAGAGGGATTTGCTCCAGATGAACTGGACGTACTGAATACAGGGGTTTGCCCTAGATGGGCTGAACACTGAAGTGGTCTTTCCTCCTTAATCTTTGGAGATTTGTTTCATCCTGACCAGTTCCATTGGTCAACATAGTCATCGGATGTCATGCCCCTGTTCCATAGGGTTATGAAGTGAACTGAATTCGGGTCAGCATTGTTGAATGATCAAGTTCACTCTGACTGTTTCTTGGAATTTCCTTGATGCTAAGTACTGACTTGCAGTTAAAATTGTTCGTCTAAAAATGGTAATCTTAATGCAATGCTCATGCAAGTTTTGAAAATTAATCATTATCAGAATGATGTGATAGTGTGTGACAGATGGACCATTAGTCCAAACGTGGTGCTGATTTAGCTAGTGTGAAAGATATAGCAAGAATATGACACCAACTCAGAAGATTAGCAAATCTCTAGGAGTCAGTTTACGCAACCTTGCTGTAGTATGCTTTCAGAATAAACCCCGCCTCAATTAGGTCTTTCGAGGGTTGTAACGTGGTCTGGTTCACGGTTATTGAAAACAAAGGATATAAGGCTCAAATTTATTTGTGCCCACCCCTTCTTCGTGATGATCTCTAGTCCTACGTTTAGTTAAATTGACACACATTTGTCTTCTAAGAGAGTTCGAGGGCGTAAGAGCAAAGGTGAGGATTCAAGATTTGCTTGAAATGGCAGTCACCTTATTTTGCTTTTGTCATGATGTCAGTGACCCTTTGATTTTTGACATGGTGGTCACTGACTCTTATTTTTCTTGCTTGAGGATTTAACAACCTATTTTGCTTTTGATTTTTATTTTGATCCCTAAATTTTTCCTGGACTGATTTTGTTTTTTCAAGTCCACCGGGATTTTCCCTCATTTTTTCCTAAGTCCCCTCTTTTGAGTGTTCGACTTAGCGGGTTTTTTGGAAAGCTTGTGACTACCAAGTCATTGGTCATCGAATAACAAACACCATAACTTTGGAGTTTTGTATTGCTCCTTTGACACGTGGGAATGTGTACGAAGAATAGCACATGACTGATCCTCAGACAGGATGTTTCATCTTGTAATTTGAATGCGTAGTCAAATTAACTGAACAACTACCCATGCCCCCGGTTAAGCGTAAGGGTTTAAAAATTCGAAGGAAACTCCTACTTCTAGGCTCGAAGTGGTTAACTAGAGACTAACTCCTTATTTCTCCAATGTTTGGGGATTTGAAATAATGTCTGTACATCATTAGCAGGATTTTATCCAAAAGCATACTATCAGTAATTATGGGTATTTCATTTTCGTCATCCTCCCTCAAATCTTTACTAAACAACAATTTGGTAAAGAAAACGGAAGAGAGGTATATATATGATTTTGTTTTTTGATATAAGTGAAGAAAAATGAGCGAACGCGACGTAATTAACTCAGAAAATGCATGATCACTTCATTAATATTACCATTCAAAACAACAATGTTCAAAAACAAGTAGCATTTAACTTAAAGAAAGTACAAATGCAAATGATAAAAAAGTCCAAGGATTGCCAGCTCTGAGGATGTCTTCCTATCTGAAACACCAGCTTGAGAAGATGCCTCTTGGAATCTTCAAACTCATTTGGGCGAAATGCTGATACGCACAACCAAATTCCCTTCTTGAAAAGATATGCACTTCTTGTCAATCAAGCGTTGCACCTTGGCTTGGAAAGCTTTGCAATCTTCAGTTGAATGCCCAATTGATCCAGCGTGATAGCCACAATGCGCATTGGGATCGTATTCGGGAGGGTATGGTTCTGGCACCGGCTTGAGAGACTTGGGCTCCACTAGTGAGTTTCGAATCAAATATGGCAGAAGCTGAGTGTAAGACATCGGAATTGGATCGAGAATAGCATTCCTTCTTCCCAAGTTGTTGCGAGGCCTTATCTGATTCTGGCGTGGATTCTGATTTCCTCGGCCATGAGCTCGTTGACTTGTATTGGGAGCAGCCCAAGGTATTTGGTATGGTGCTCTAGGCATTGTTGGTTGCCTTTTTGGGACCCAAAGGTTGATGTCATCATCGTCATTAACATTAGTGGGATGCTTTCCAAAGTCCTTTTTCAAAGCTTCCTCACAAGATACATCCCTTTTGGCCTTCCCTTCCAGCTCTTCTCTTAAGGTGGTTGCATCTCGGGCCATGGTTCCAACATGATTATTAGAGAAATAAAACGTCTCGTCTGCCATAAGCTCAACCTTTTCCTTGTGGTACAAGATTCTAAGTGGTCCACGAAACTTTTGTATTTTCTCTTTGCCAGATCTTTGGATTAAACCATTCATGCTAGGGTTTTCTTTTCTAGTCAATTTTTGCAATTTATTTCGAAAGCTTTCACATTCTTTGACAGCATGCCCTATGGTTCCAGTATGATACTCACACTCTACCCCTGAGTTGTCTTCCTTAAAGACCAGGCGTTTGTTGTTAATTAGCGCTTGAACCTTATTCTTGAATGACCAACAGTCTTCAATAAAGTGCCCCATCGCACCTTATGGTATTCACACTGCGCATTTGGATCATATCCAGGTGGAGGAGGGGTACAAGCCGGTCCGAGGGAGGTGGGTGCCACCATTGAACTCTGAATCAGGTATAATAGCAATTTTCCACATGGTATAGGAATAGGGTAAGACTTAGTCTTCTTACGACCTATTCGATTTAGATTCATGTGCCCTTGGAACAGAACGGGTGATGACCACTGATTTTGTGGCTTTGGAAGGATTGGTTGGGGACAAAACCCAGAGGGAACAACATACAACCGGTTATTCACTACAGGTTATAGAGTGGAAGAAACTACGGGAGTAACATTCCTAGTTGTGGTGCCTTCTTGAGGTTTTTTCTTTCTTCTCCCTATAGTTGTTATAACTTCTGCTATCTGCTTCATCTTGCCTTTCATGTTGTTCATGTCTTTTCTCAGCTTAACTTGATTATGCGCCAAGTGTTCCATAGTTCTTCCAGAGCTACCTCAAGTCCAATACGTGCGTCAGGAAATCAACTGCGGGTTATGGAGAAAGGACGGATGAGTTTTTGGTTTTGGAAGATGATATACAATGCTGGTGAATGCAAATGCAACGGTATGCAAATGAATGCAATGCAGACAGATTCAGGATCCAGGATACAAGTCACTTCCCAACCCTCTTAATAGGTAGGCTCTAATCAGGTAGGTGCCTAGAGTTATGGATATCTTTCAAAGACATTATAGCCATGACGAAGGAACGTCAGACGATAATATCCTTGAAAGGATCTCGTCTAGGTGAGGTCTTCGTTTCTTCCCCACGAGAAAGACTCCTCTGAGGCGTCCACTACAGAACCATCGACACAAGGGTTCTAAGTAGGGTTCTTAGAATCCTAGATCGAGGTCGAAAATATTACTGTCAGGAAGTAATACGTTCGAGGGATCTCATCTGATTGTGGCGTTCACATTAACCCACAAAGAGTTAACACTACCAACCACCGTGGATAAAATGGGTTAAAGGTCCTTGGGATTAACGATTTAGGCTAAAAAACATTATCATCATGACGAAGTAACATCAAAACGATAACATTTCCAAGGGAATCTACTCCAAGCGGGGTCTTTGCTTTGGCTCACGCGGAAGAGACCACGGAAGCCTCCACTACACAACCACCATCCTAATCCTAGGTTTTTTCTCGACTCGGGTGTAGAGCCGTCTCACAAAGTTCCCAATGCCAGAACACCTCCACAATGTCACGAGAAACGATAACAGGATATAATTATAATGAGCATGGGCAAGCACATAGATAAATAATTAAACAAGCAAACAAACAAGATAAGATAAACAAACAAGCGGATCTAACTCTCACGAATCGAGTCAAGTTAGGCTTGACTCTCTCTAGCATAGGGCAACTATTCCCCAAAAGAGTCGCCATCCGTCGTACCTCAAAAAATACGATCCTCGCGATGGACGCGGAAAAAGCTATTCGAAACAGAGTCGCCACTGAACTTTATTTATCCCAAAAGAAGGAAAGGAAAAATATCGATAAAACCTTTAAAGGATAAGAAAATGGTCATCGTAACCAAATTCTAGGTTCGGGAGTCGGTTACGCAAGAGGGAAGGTATAAGCACCCTCTACGTCCGTTGTACTCAACGGAAACCTCTTGATTCGATTCGTGAGAAAGTTAGTTAGGTTTATTTGTTATCTTCTAAAGGATTTGCTTCTAAGGGGAAGATGGGTGGTTTTTTATTAGGGTGCTCTCCAAGGATTGAGGCCCTTGTGCCTACGTATTCCCTCGTGCAATGGGAAAGTCAGAGCATTCGTAGTTCGTGGGACTACGGTTGTTTGGTTTGTATTTTTTATAGGCGCCAATTGTCCACACACGAGTAAGAGAACTCGCACCCAAACAATTGAGGACAAAGGTCAAAGACTTGACCCCCCTCACATCACCTTTTAGGAAGTTGTATTTGAATATATGATTATGTGTATTAAAGAGTTTGATTAAGAAAAGAGGATTTGATTTGTATGTGTTTTAGGGCTTCAATCGCACAAGGCGAGAAAGGAGAGTTTTTAGATGTTTTAGAGGTGACAATTGTTCACACACGAGTAATAGAACTCGCACCCAAACAATTGAGGAGAAGGGCCAAAGACTTCACCACCCTTACTTCACCTTTTATGAAAACTGTGTTTGGATGTGGATTACGTGTTTTAATGAGTGATTAGAAAATGGTTTGAATGTTATCGAGTTACAAATGTTTTAGAGGTGTCAATTATTCACACACGAGTAAGAAAACTCGCACCCAAACAATTGAGGAGAAAAACCAAAGACTTGACCCCCCTCCTTTTCACCTTTTAAGAAATGATGTTTAAGTATGATTAAATGTATTGATTTGATTTTAAAATGTTCGATGTTGATCGAGATTTGAATTTGCGTGCAAAATGGTTGAGAACTAATGGAAAGGAGGTCCTAATGGTTCAAGGTAAGGTCGATTGCGAGGCAAAAGCGCTCGACTTACAAGTTAGGTAAATGGACTTGATAAATGGATCAAGTGAATGCTTGGAGATGAATTGTGATTAATTGAATTTGTTTTGGAAAATGCTTGACGTTGGATCAAGCTTATTTATTCTTTTGAAAAGGTTGATTTTGATCTTATGGGAGAGGGATATATTTACTCAAAGGGAGAACAATCAAGCCACAATTAAAGTAAGACAATCACACATATGGATGCAAACAAGATTATGAAATGTGCAACAAGTATCGTTGTATAAAGCCCAAGAGGAGGCTATGTGAGGTTGATTGCGATCGTGAAAACAATCAACTTACAAGGTGTTTGAAAAGGGCTTGACATTAAGTCAAGGTATTAGTTTGAAAAAAAGGTTTGGACAAGCATATGATGAATGACATGAATATAATCAAGGCATGATAATAATCCATAAGAGAAAAGGTATAAGCACCACATAAAGATTAAAAAACCAAACAAAATGGGGGAGAGAATATAATCAAACATGTTAGTATAATTAATATCCTAAATCTCTAAGGTTAGTTTAAAGGAGAAATTCTAAACTAATTATGTCTTTAGAAATTTAGAGAAAAGGTGAAAATCAAATAATTAATCAAATTAAACTAAAATATTTTATAAAATTAACTATTAAAGTTAATTAGTATTAAATAAAGTGGTTTAGTAAAATTAATTAGAAATTGATTAATTAAAAAGGTTTAGGAATGTATTTTGGATTTTTTAATTAGAGAAAATTTAATTAATATAATTAATTAAATTAAAATCAAATATTTAATAAAACTAATTATAAAATTAATTATTTAATATTAAATAAATAATTTTAATAAAATTAATTAAAAACAAATAAATAGTGTTTTTGTCTTTTTTATAATTAAAAGAAAAATAAAAGAAAAAGTTCTAAAAAGAAAATAAATGGGCCAGAAGTGTCAGTATGTTAGGGGTGTGATCAGAAAATTACCCCAGGCCCAACACACAGAAGCCCGACGCAGATGAGGGTTCACCATGAACCCTAGTCAACCTCTGTTGACCTCAGGGATCAACCAGGGGTGTTGGATATAGCGAGTCAGATCTTTACTCTTTCATCCAACGATTGGCATAACACAGTGTAGGATAAGGCTATAAGAAAACTGCATCAGAAGCTGACACGTCACAAACCGGTGACACATGTCACCGGTGGGGAGTCCAACAAGGTGACTCACCCATTCTAGTCCACTTACGATCATTAAAAAGGGTGAAAAGAAATTTCAACCCTCAAAATCTCTCACTCTCAACGTTACACTCTCCTCACTCTATGCAAAAATTACATCGCCAGAAACCTAAATTCCACCGGAGAAGGAGGTGGTTGGCGGCGGCGGCGCCCCTCCTTTCCGGCCATCTACCTCAAAACGACCCTAAGTCTATGAAACTCGCGCTTCTGATTTGAAATCCGAATTCAGATTGCTCCAAATATCACCCTAAACCCCAAACAGAAACCCAACAAAAACCCTAGCTCTAACCAACATTAGCGCAAACAAGCAATTGAAGAAGGGTTTTAAAGCAAAATCACATGGAGACTTCAAATCAAGCGTCAGAAAGTATAAAAAAGGCGAATAATACCTAGATCAGAGCAATTCCGATCGGAAGCTTTTCCGGCGAAGGTGAGATTCTTAACTCCTGTTTCTCTTCTTCCTTTAACGTTCTTCTTCTTCTTCTTTTGTTTCAGTTGTTGTTGCTTTCGATTGTATGAAAATGGGGGTCGAGCTCACCTATATCAGAGTTTCAGTGTGAAACTCTAATTAGGTTTTTTTGATGAAAACGAGCTTTAGTAAGAGGGTGAGGATTTTTGCTGTGAATAATGATCTAGGGTTTTTCCTTCGTTTTTCTCCTCTGTCTCCTGATGATGAATAGTAGTGCTTTTGTAGGCTTAGAATTAGGTTTTTGAATGAGTGAGAAATCCGTTGGTGAGTGGTGGTGAGGGATTGCCTAGGTGGAATGTGTCTTTGGACGACTCTGCAAAACTTGTCCTTGTACTATCTCTTGAAGAATTCATTTTGTCTGTAGTAAAATTTGGTGGTCCCACTTGATTTCTTTTTGCTGATTTTTCTTTTCTAATTCACTGCCTTTAGCATAAAACTCACTGCCACGACCTCTTGAATTTTTTTTGATGTGAACCTGATGAAGCTTGATAGAATGTGTTTAATGATGAAAATGCTTGAATGACATGGATGATGTTTTGATTAAAATGATGTTTATGGTATGGATTGAAAAGAGTGTTTTGTATTCTTCTTATGTTCATGTGGATGGCTTTTTTCTGTATATTGGTCAGTTAGATTTCCAAAAAATTCCTTCATAATACAGACTGATTTGGTGATTTTGCTTTTGATTATCATGTTCTTATCCTTGGTGTAATGAGGACTTGGTACAAGATGAGTTTGGAGATTTGGCATGAAGATAACTTGTTGGTGATGGCAGTTTGTACGGCGCAAGGTCGGCCTGGTACAAAGACTTGACACTAGTGGAGAAGAAACTCAACACTACTGGATTAGACTTTTGGATTTGATCTCTTAGGCATTGTACTTAGGCTCACAATAGGAAAAGGTCTATGTCTCATTAGTATGTTTCATTACACTTGGTTTAAGCTTGTAATTGCCTTGGTCTATTTCCATAGCATAATATGATGTTGCCAGCAATTTGTTCCTGTTTGAAAATGTGTAGCTTCGTAACTTTTAAGTATTGATAAAATAATTGGAGCTTAATTTGATCTTGTACACCTTAACTTTAATTTATGCACTTAGCAGAACTTAGGGTAAAGGTCGTGGCCATGAATTATATTGAGTTTGCTTGCGTCCATGGTGGGCACCATTCTTGTAGAATCTTGAGAAGTTCACGTCTTTGCTTGGCATGAAAAAACTTGAATGGAAGAAATGCATGTATATCTTGCAACCTGATTTTCACTTTTTTGCTTTCAACCCAATTGTACACTTGTAATATCTCGGAAAAAGAAGAAAATCCTTGTATATTATCCTTTGCATTCAATTTAGGACCACCTTGAAATGGTTATTTGAACCTTATACGACATTGTACTCAAGAAGAGATGTCTTGTTATAAACTTTCAATTCCAACTTCTTGTAACGGATATTTTGAATTTTGTAAACTTTGCACTTAAAGTGTTCTTGACTTCTCAAATAGTGTGAGGTTCAATGACTTGTCTTAAAAATAAATGGGCTTGAAACTTAAAATACTAGCCAAGGCTTATAGGACAAGTTTTACTCATGGCCTATGTATTGACATCTAGCTTGGAACAATGTTCATCATATCTTGGGACAACTTGAAGCAAACCTTAGTTATGCTAGGAGTCTCTTGAGACACGACTTGCACACGAGTTACCATCACCCATTAACCTTGAAAACCAATTTAAACTTGGATTAGAAGCTAACATGACCTAAAGATAAATCATTTTTTCCTTGAACCGAGAATGGCCATTCCTTAGCTTGTTTAACCATATAACCTCAGTGTCACACTTGGAATATGGTTAAAAATCTTCTTAAACATGGTTTATACTCAGTTTGAAGTCAATTGATCATGTCTTGACTGAATAATCATAAAATGAGTGTCCAATCCTCCTTTATCTCTTCTTGAAACCAAAGCAACCCATCAAGAGCTAGCAACCCTCACAAACACATACAAGATCTTCAAAGACCTGAATCTTAGCGTTAACACGAAATTTGGGTGTAAGAAACATGCAATAGGTAGGAAAAATTTGGGGTATGACATATATTTGTTCTTGATATTCATTGTATTCAGTTGTCCATAATCAACATAACCTCGTGCTACCATTATTCTTCTTGACTAACAATTCCCATGCTCCCCACGATGAAACACTCGGTTGTACAAACTTCTTCTCAAGCAATTCTTCGAACTATTTCTTCAGCTCACTCAGCTCTTAAGAGAATATTCTATAAGGAGCCATCGTCACAGGACTAGTACCAGGTACTAAGTCTATAGAAAACTCCACCTCACACTCTGAAGGAAAATCACTGATATTGTCCGGAAACACTTTGGGAAAATCACACACAACCTGCAATTCACCAATCGTAGCTTTATTGGCGATTCCCTAAAAGTAAACATAGCAAACACCTATGCCTCTACTCTCAAGAATTCATCTACTTGCTTAGTAGATATAAACATCAACTTTCCATCTTCTCCAATCTCTGGAAACATCACAGTCTTGGCATAATAGTTGATATGAACACGGTTGAACTCTAACCAGTTTATTCAATGGAAAACATTAAGTTGACTCCAATGTGGACAGAACAAGTCCATCGCAAAACTCTTACGATAAATGGTCAATGGACACTTGAAACACACCAACAAAGTAGTTACTGAACCAATGGTTAAGGCATCAATAACCATACTTCCAACCATAGAAGATAACTTTAATCCAGTCTCTTAGCACAATCAAAGGAAATAAAAGAATATGTTAGACTCATATAAATAATAGCAACCAGAGGAGTACTATTGATATAACACTTACCTTGAATCAACTTGTCAGCACTAGTAGTCTCTATCCCAGACAAGGAAAAGACCTTTCCCCCCCGCTGAGCCTTCTTCGGCTTCTGGAAATTAGTTCTCATATGGCCTTGCTCCCCATAATTGTAGCAAGTCACAACATTACCCTTATAATCAGCAATGAGGTGCTCTGTCTTCCCATACTTGTAACACTTTTTCTCAGCATTGGAGAACTCGTTGGCATGATAAACTATCATACTTTTGCGGCGCAAAAAATACCCAAGCACATCGTACGCTCAAAGATACAACTGAGTCGCCACTGAATTTTATTTATTCCCGAAGGAAATGGAAAATGTCAATAAAACCCTTAAGGAAGAGAAATTGGTAAGGGAGTCGCTTATGCGAGGGGAAGGTATTAACATCCCTCACATTCGTTGCACTCAATGAGAACCATTTTTTGTGTGTGGATGGGTGTTACCATCTAAAGGTTACTTGCAAAAAGGGAAAATTAAGTTTTAAATTAGCGTGCTCGCCAAGGATCCGAACCATCGTGCCTACGTATTCTCATAGTGCAATGAGAAAATTAGAGCTCCGTAGTTCATGGTAGAAAATATGGATGTGTTGCTTGCTTTTAAGGAACAATTATAATTGTATTCTAGAAGTGTGTAGACCTCTACTGACTTGATCCTTGTTCGGATGCTCCGAACTTTTAGTCCGACTGCTAAGGAACAGGTTATAATAGTTCTTTTATGAAAAGAAAGAAAATTATTTTGAAAAAGGTTTGTGTGATAAAAAGAAAAAGAAAGAGTTGCTTGAATTGAATTAAAGATAATAAGTTGCTTGATTTGAGAAAGTATTGATTTAATTTGTGAAATTTTGAAAGTGTTGCTTGGATGTTGAAAGTATTGTTTGGACCATAAGTGTGTTGTTTGACCCCATAGAGTAGGTGTATCTGAACCAAAAAGTGTGTTGCGTTAACCAATAGACGGTGATTCGTAAATGTAGAGTCTGTAGGGATTTACATAGATCTAAGGATCAAGACCTACAAGAAGGGGTGTTTACCTGAGCACGTAGCTCATAGGGCATGAATGATTTGCATGAGCACGAAGCTTATAAGGCATGCATGAGTTATCAGAGCATGGAGCTCCACAAAGAAAAATCAAAGAAAAAGGGTCTACCTGAGCACGAAGCTCATAGGGAAATGCATGAGGGTTGCCAGAGCACAGAGCTCCACAGGGCAATGCATGAAAAGGGAGTTTAGTTTAGAGATGGGTGCTTAACCATGAGGTGATTATCCCAAAGAATGTATGGATGTCAAAGAGAATTGTGTTTGGTCCAAAGAGACGAGTATTGTTGATGTTGATTGTTGTAGTATGGTCTGTGGGGAAGAAGGCTTGACAATTATTTGATTTGAATTGCACTAAAGTCTATGAATGGAGGTGAATATTTTGAATAATTGGGTCCTACATCCCGTATTCAAAGGTACTCAGAATAAGGGTAGGAATAATCCCTCTCATCCTTCTTTGTTGCTTAAGGCTAGTGACGCATAATTCACATCATAACTGACAAGTGTTGAAAGAATAACTTTTTGTTCTGCTTGAAGGATTAATCAATGATCTAGTCTTGATGTCCAGAGTCTTCAGAGTCTTGCATGAGAAGCTTGACTTGACTCGAGACCCAGTGCAGTGCAAGTACCAAGGTCTAATCACATTAAGTGATCAAGAGGCTTATGATCACTTAACTAGATATGGGAAGCAGACAAGTTATTAAGGACAAGCCTAATTAATTGATCAAGGGTGAGCTTGATCAACTAATCAAAGGGTGAAGATCATGCTAAAAACCTAATGAACACATGGATTTTATTCGAAGACTAAGATCATAAAGGATAAAAAAGATTAACATGCATATTAATTTCTAAAGAATTTAATTTAAAAATTAAATGGAACTAATTCTAATTAATCCTAATTAACATCTAATCATGTATTAATTTTTAATGTGTTTTTAAAAGAAAATTTTATGTATTAAAATGTGCTAAAAATATGACAAATGAATTAAAGAAAATAAAATAATAAAGAAAAAAATAACATTATTCTGCAGGGGGTGCAATGAGTCAGAAGGGCGGTATGTGGCCTGGAAACTAGGCGATGGGCCTAAACAAACTGAGGTCCATAGAGTGTTGCTAGTGTGTTAGTTCAGAGGGAAGTGTGAAAGGGAAAATAGGGTGCAGATAGCAAAGCTATGGGCCTATGGTTTGGTTGGGAGGCCCAACGAGCAAATCAAAGGGAGTAGAGAGATTCAGCAAAATGTTCATCTCATTTCTTGTCTCAATGTTCCACGTTCAGCTAGCGCGCGCGCTCTCTTTATCTCTCTCTCTCTCAATAGTTCCATCACCAGATTTATACTCCGCCGGCCGAAGGCGGCGGAGTTGAGCCGAAACGACCATCACCACTATCAAAACGAATCTCACAACCTCGTCTCTCTCAGCCTCACCTCAAATTAACCTAAATTCTACCAGCCTTTGCAAATCGAAGCAAATCAAGTAAGAACCCTAATCAACCAAAATGAAAATTAAATGGAAACAGAGCAATGATCCGAACTCAAACCTTAGGGGTTTGGTTCGGAATCATTGATACTACATGGTGATAATGGAATTTAAAGCACGAACTAGGAGAATTCTGAGAGCCTACTTGCAATGCGGAGATGGCCTTGGAGTTTGTTTGAACTCGAAGATGATGGTGAATAAAGAATACCAGAGATTCAGGTAAGCTTGAAACTGCAACTCCTTTTCTTGCGCAAGCTTCTTCTTCAAACTCTTAGTCTGTTGGTTGCAAATTCTCTTGTTGTTTGATTGTTGTGTGTAAGAGGAGAGTGATGGAGTAGAATTGCTGAGAAAGTAAAGATTTTTCAATGATTTTGGAGAACGAGATTGATCCAAGGATAAATGGGATTATATAGAGAATAGTGTTGTAACTAACTTGGGCAAGCTAGTCAATGATGGTTGGGTGTAAGGGAAACTGTTAAACTTGGTTAGCTCAATGAAGAAAGTTAGTTAGATGTCAGTAACACTGTTAAACCTCTGTTAGAGTTTGAATTCAATTAGTTATAGTTTGTTGGAGTTAGTTGGTGTACAAAGAAATTAGTGAATCAGTGAAGAATTGAAGCGTGAATTAGATGACAGGGAGTGAATTCAAAGTGTAATAAATTGTTGATGTTAGTGAGTGATGTGGTGAGATAGTTCAAATTATTAGGACTAGTTGGTAATGTCATGGTATTTTGTTAGAGATGTTAGAGGTGAATTGAAGTTAGTTTTTATAGGTTAGTGAAAATGGGATGTTAGTTAAATTGTTTGAACTTGAACTGTTAGTGAAACTAGGAACTAATTTGATTGGTATGCTATGTTAATTGTTAGAAATTATTGTTAGTTGTACTAGTTAGAAGATCAAAATGAATGAGGAAATTAATTCAAATTTTGATAGTTAATTTGTTAAGTTGCACATTAATGTTAGTTAAAAGTTAGAAGTTTCCCTTTTTTGAATGATGAAAATGAGCTACTGCACTGCAACTGTTAGTGGACTTTGAATTATTTTGGTTTTGGAAGTTAATTTGTGACAAGTTGGTGTGTTAGTGAAGTGTTAATGAATGTTAGGAATGTGAATGAGATAGTGAAGTTCAGTGAATTGTTAAAGGCTGATGCAAATTGGCTATGTATGTTAACAGTCAAGAAATGATGCAGACTGTTTTGAATTTAATACCATGTGAAGTGAGTTTTTATTGTGTAGGAAATGAAACTGCAGGCTATGTTAAATTGAATGTTTGAACTGGTATGCATTGCAATGGGCGGACTGAACATGTGCAGGTGTAACTGGTTAACCAGTGACCAACACGATAGTGGATTGTTTTATATGTTTTCTGGATGCATTGGCTTGTAAATGGTTTGAACTTATAAGAGGAAATCGCTTGTAAAAATGATTGAAATTTAGCTTGCTGTTTGAATATGGCTTGAAATGAATTGGTTCTATTTTGGAATTAGGAGTGGCTTGAATTGATCTTGAACCGAATTGGGGATAATTGTTTTGAAATGAACTAGAATTGAGTTTGAACTCTAAAAATGAGTTGATAGTGTTTTGTCCTAAGCTAAATTTGAATTGGCTTGAACTTTGTTCTGAAATAAATTACTGTTTGTGATTGAATGTGCAGGTGTTTTGGATTGAATGTTGTGAATTGGAATTGGCTATTTTGTGTATTGTTGTATATAAATTATGTACAAATTTGTTGCTATCGTTTTTCTTTATGTTTTGGATGCATTGACCTGTGTATGTGTGAATGGAGCATTATTGTCTTGGTTATTTTGTATGGTTATGCATGAATTGTAATGGTTATGTGTGTCTATGCAGTTGTATATTTTACAGGGCTGGTATGGAAAAGCTTGAAATGAGGTTTTGGTAAAAAATAATATTCAAAATCAAATGTTCTATGATGCAAACAAAGATCATAAACCAAAGGACAGAAGTCTGGGCAGCATGACGGGTTACCCGTCATGGTGGTCACGCCCGTCATCACCCTGAAAGTTGTAGAATTTATTCTGCTAGATGGAGTTCATTGGATAACTCTAATTTTCCCATCTCAGTCCTACAAATTCGACCCAAAACATCACATACATGTTATATAGTCATCAACAACATCCAAATTCATCTAATCAATGCATTTAGTTTATGGTTTTTATATATTCATGTCATTCCTAAACCTTCAAACACATAATAATGGTGTTTTTCCTCCACAAATCAAAAACAAAATTTTATACATATCATAGTGCATAAATTTAATATTACTAACAACATAAACATCAATTCAATCATCACAAGATCAAAATTTTATCAAGACTCAAAGAATCCTAATGGAAGTTAAGGGTTCCTCCATTCTACCCCTCAAGCATATACTCATTTTTGAAAAATTATGGTATTTGATTGTTCTTTCCCTCTTTCCAAAGATCTAACCTTTTATCTCCCCTGTGCCTCTAATCCTCTTTTTACGTACTGATAGAAAATCTTCTGAACGTAGGCTATCTCTTAACCTTATATAATTAGAGTAATTTATTCATAATTATAATTCTCTCCTTTACTAACAATTACTCTTATTTCTTCCTCCCCCATATTTCTCTTAATTCACGAATTGCACCCAAGCTCCCTAAATTCTTATTTTAATTAAATAAAAATAAAATATTATTATTTTTAATTATTAAAATATATTCTAATAATTTTAGCCCACTTCTAGCAATATCTAATTACTCCTGCACCTTTATCTTTAAGGCACACACCCTCATCATCTAAATTAATTCAATTATCGCACATAATAATTTAAATGAAATACAAATAAATTAATTAAAGTAATAACTCAAGAATTGGGGTATTACAAGTTGGCTCAAGGCTTGCCGGACATTCTGGATGCTGGGGAAGTCTTTTAGCCGTCGTGGTCGGCCTTCAAGAATGGTTGTCCTGGTGTCCACAAGCATGTGTTGTTTTGGTTTTGCCAAAGCATCATGGGGAACATGAGCATTAAATGTAGTTCCATTATTGAAAAGGTATGAGATTACGTAACTCAACTTATTGTCCACTTGAGTGTGGTCGAGTTCCCAAGACGAAATCTAACTGTTGATTCAAATCAACTTTTTACCTTCAATCTAATCAGCCCAATTACCTTTGTCTATATAAGGATAGAGAGTGTGGAGAAACGTTTTTGCCATTTTGTAGACTGAGTTCCCCCTATGACTTTAAGTCTTTCCCTCTTCGTTTAGAGCGTTTTTTCTAGGAGTAATTTTTATTACATACTAAAGACTTCAACGCTTCAACATTCGACCTTCTTTTTCACTTTATTGCCTTCGACCTTACATTTTGAGGTACCTTTTCTTCCCTTCAGCTTTTCATTCTAGAATTTACTGTACTTTTGTTGCGATGAACGATAAATCTATTATTATTAAGAGTGATTCGAAGGGTAGTGTTTCTTTTCCTTCGAGATGAAAAATGGAGTTTGCATCACATTATCTTCCCCCTAGGGATTTGATTCATAAATGCTTATTTAATTGGGATTTTTGAAACATAACAAGTGTCTGGGAATTCCTTTTATGAGAGATCTTTGTCAGGTAATCCTTTAGTAGCTTTAATGTTAAAGGAAACTAACGAAAGTGAGGACTCTGTTAGAACAAGATTTGTTCATGAAATATGTCTCTTGGGTTTTGATGATAACATAGTATTAAACAAACAATGGTGTTATCTAATGAGTGTTTCAAGTATGCAGGTTCTAAAGCTTGAAAAGAAGGCATTCAAAATCTAATATTAGGACGCATTTGAGAGGAGCCGAGTTACTAACTTCTGGTGGATCAGAACCTGAAGAACACTCTCTAAGTGATGTTTGACGTAGACTCTGATGCTGAAGGCCTCAGCATCAGAAGAGCAACATATTGTCTTTACACTAAGTTATTGTATCAGCTTCTGGTGAATATTCTGAGTTAGTAATAAAGCTTGAGTTATTCGTACTGCAGAAAGTAAGTTGTATTGTCAAATCAGCTTGTCAGCTAGAGTCTATATTCACAAGGCTCAAGAAGAGTTTACATGCTTTACGGATATCTACTCTCAACAGATCTATAGTACAAGATTATATAGTACAAGAATACATGGAAGACGTAATGGTGAAACATGTTACACAATAGATTAAGATCTTTTGGTGTATATCTCTTCAAGGTCTCTTGTACTATGGAAAAACAAAGACATTTGTTCTAGTTATCTCTTCCAACGGCTAGTCTTCTACATCTGCTATATAAGTTATTGAAGATTCAAACTGAAGTCTTCAACAAGGAGCAATCAAAAGGGAAAATATAGAAGGAAAACCAAGAAGGGTAGAAGTGTTTTACACTTCTGTCTGGATGGAGGAATAACAAGATTATACAATAAGCAACGCAATCGAGTATGCAAAATTTCTGTTATATGTTGTAAATTGTAATAAGCCTTAAGATTTCTTAAACATTGAATATCTTAGAAATCTTAAGTGCTTAAAGGTCTTTGTTAAGGTGATTACCATGTACCTCTGATTTTGTATCAAATACACGTTGTTCTCTATTCTGCTAAGCATAATTGTTTAGTTGTTTAGATAAAGTCTCTTGCTATGTGCTTGAGCATCAAAGTCTCTTGCTGAGAACCTGAGTCAAGTAAGTCTCCTGTTATGTGCTAGAGCATTGAAAGTCTTGATCAGTTGTTGATTGAGCAGAAAATCTTAGACTATGAGTCTGAGCAGAAGTTTTGGGCCTGAGGGGCTTGAGCAAAAGTCATGGGTTCGTGGAACCTGAGCAAGAAAGTCTTGAGTTCGTGGAACTTAAGCAAGGAAGTCTTAGGCATGAAGGGCTTGAGCAGAAGTCTTGGATTCGTGTAATCTAAGCAGGGAAGTCTTGGATCGAGGGTTTGAGCAGAAGTCTTGAGTCTGAGGGGCTTAAGCAAGGAAGTCTTGGGTTCGTAGAATCTAAGAAGAAGTCTTGGACCTGAGGGGTTTAAGCAGGAAGTCTCGGGCTGAGGGTCTAAGCAAAGAAAAGTCTTATGCTTAAGTGCATAAGTGATTGTAATCATGTTTTGGTTATAGTGAAAATCTCTTGTGATGCAAGGGGACTGGACTACTCTCTTTTGTGAGGAACCAGTATAAATCTTTGTGTGTTCTTTATCTTTTATTTGCTTTTGTTAACATTTCGCTGCAACGTATAATGAGAAACTGAACACTAGTTTAGATTTTAAACTCTAATCAGAGGCAAAGTTAAGAAACGGAAAACACAATTCAACCCCTCTTCTTGTGTATTTTCCCACCTTCAGACTCTACTGAGAAGCCTATGCCTCCTCCTGTCTTAACTGAGGATGAAATAGAAGTTGCTCGTCAGAGGAGGGAACGCGCTGATAGCTTTGTCTGGTTATATAAACAAACAAATGGTTGTGGGCCCAACTATGCTCAAATTACCACTACAACGAAAAATGCCTTTTATATTAGTTGAAAAAGAGGTCTTACCTCGGTTTTACAAGCGAGGTGATGAAGGGCATCATGAAATAGAGAGTAAGTTGATCGATCTTGTTGTGATTGATCAAGCTCTTAATAACAATCAAGAACCAAGACCCATTCATCTAGAAACTTGATAAAACCTTGTGTGTATGTGTGTGTTCTTCATTCACCAAAACTGAATTACTTGACTAACACCTTGTAATTTTAGTGGTTGGTTAACATTATCTAGCATTGTTCATCATATTCATCCATGTCTTTTCCTTTGATTGTGGACCCTTCCTCTAAAGATTGAGATTTTTGGGGGACTAGTGGTATATTAGGGTATCTAATGTTTTTTGTGTGAAGATAGTCATTGTGTAACAGATGCGGGTATCGTTTCTTGAATGCAGTTTGGTATTGAGTCGTTATCTATCAAGAAGAGAGTTTCCAATATACTCCAAGGAAGACTTTGGAGATATCAAGTATCAACGGTCCGTAAAGAAGAGTTGGAAGTTGTCCTTCTTTGATGGCGTTGGAGAAAGATTGCTTGCAGACAAAGTTGGGAGTTGTCCAATATACGTTTAGTTAATGGCAATCACTCAGATAAGAAATTGGTGAGATCATGGGGATCGCCACACACGAATACTTGGAGCAAGTTATTGTGGATAACGAGGTTATTGGATAATGATCTTGAGGGATCTTATTTTTGTTAGCAGTTTAATGTCTGCATCAACAGAGGGAATTATTGTGTGATAGTTCTTCGTAATTAAAACGCTGTAATTAATTTTATCAAAATAGTGGAAGACCGTGATTATGTTCCGATGGTATCATCCATTAAAGAATGCACGTAGGTAAAGCAAAGATGAATTCCAAAGCACCATATATCTTTGAGTATGTTTTCCTTTCCCTATCTCTTTTATTTTGCAAGCATTCATTCATATTTGTTATTGCATCATTGCATGACTGCATTGATTGTATTCCATATAGGTTAGATCATGTTTATAGCAATTTAATGTTTAAGCTTAGGTCTACAGTGTATCAATATTATAGAATCATCATGAAGTTAATTATGCATTGTTAAGAACATCTAAGTAATGTGTTTTTAAGTCGCTTCGTTTATAGCGGCTTTGATTGTCTTATAAGTAACTTGCACTAGAAACAATCAATCTCATGGTAACCTCATATATCATTTCATGTGGCTTGATTCATTGAGATGCTTCCAAGCTCTCATGTTTTTGTGTTTTGCTTACGCACTTCTTAAAATCTTTAATTTCGTTTATGAGACCTAAAATATTTTTCAAATTGTCTTAAGGGAATAAGGGTCTATTCACCCCGATCTAGACCTTTGTGTATCCATATCCTCCTTCAATAATAATGAATGTTGGCATTATGATTGGGAACTCTTCGCATTTTTTTAGCTTCCACTAGGCCTGGAGGAAAGGATATGCAACTCTTTTGATGGATGTTTGGTCCCTTTGTATAAATTCCTCTTTACCAGATTAGGGATGCACTTGCCCTTTTCTGATTTAGAGGTGTCCGTCATGGATAATTTGAAAGTCTCTCCCTCGCAGCTTCATCTCAAAGCTCGGAATTTCGTAAAGGTGTTCCAACCCTGTCCCGTGCATAAATCTTGGAAACCTTCCTTGGGGCTTTTTTTCCGATCTTTTTTATGTGGCTTGTACTTCTCAGGTGAAATTTTGTTCTTCGCAGGACAGATGTTAGACACAATTTTTTGAGACAATATGTACAATATGCTTATAACATATTAACAGATTAAAGGAAATAAATCATAAAGCAATAAAGAACACAAAGGATTGTTAACCCAGCTCCATGCAACGTCACTTACGTTTATGGGGCTTCCAACCCAAAAAAAGAAATTCACAATCAATATTATTAGTACAAATAGTCTTAAATGAACAAACCTTGTTCAATGCCTCTCTTCCTAATACTACTTGTGTCTTTATATTTAGGACCCCCCTTAAATATGAGAACCCGTATCACTTTCTCTTAATCACCAACACTAGTGATAAATGCATACAACAAGTTTAAAGAATGTTGAGTTACAACTCAACTAACAACACAACCTTTATGCCTTTGATATGGAACTTAGGCTCTATAGAGGTGCACAATTAACATCAAGAACAAAGACTCGAATAAAGAACCCTATCACACTTAATATAAAACTCTTGCTTGTGTTTTCTTTGTTAGCAATGAGCCTTCTTATATAGCAAACCATCTATTGGGCATGGACATTTGATTTAAAAATAAACAAAATTGATTTGATACAAATTTACTTTTGATGCATATTTGATTTGCTTATTCATTAATGTCCACTAAGAAATTTGATCTCATTTAAGTTGATTTGGTCTTGGACAATCTTTTTAGCCAATCTTCTTTAAAAAAAACATATTGCTAAAAGATACAACTCATAAATGACAAATTTCAAATAAAACATGATCATACACTGATATACCCACAAACTCTGACTAACAACCTGATACCAGATGATGCACACGCTGATTCACTGATCTCCTTAATAAAGTGTGGGCATAATTTATTAGGTTATTAGGTTCAATTTCTGTAGTGAGAATATCAACATTAAGAATAACCTTAATCACATTCTACGTAGGAGGATTAACAAAATCATTACAGCCTATATTGTCTTATCCATGTTATCAGGCTCATTTAGGTTTTTAGCAACACCATTTTTCCCTTAATTTAATCTACTACATCTTAACTCTCACTAAAAGAAAAATTTGTCTCACTAGCAATAGTAGTTTTAGAGGGTTTACCTTGATCAACTCAAATTTGTATCCGTACCTGCAAACAAACAAGTAGTGAAATACTCGTTAAATTTACCCTTTGATACCTAATAACTCGTCATACCAGTGCCCATAATGGGATTTACCCGCGAATACCCATGTGTATGGATTTTTTTATCATACCTAATTTTAATGTCGAAAATAATTATTTACAAAATGAAGATTTTTAATATTTATAGTTTGAATTTAATATATTTTCTTCCGGGTTTAGTGACAAATTTTGAATTTTTGTGCTAGATTTTGGATTTTTGCTATGGATCTTAACTTTTGCAATGATTTTGTGATTGATTATAAGTTTAGTGACCAAATCTAAGTTTCTGCCATGGATCTTCCTCTTTTAAAACAATATTAGTGAAAATTACAGGTTTTAGTGACAGATTTTGGGTTTCCCCCAAGAATATTCATTTTACATCTTTTGAGGCGGACTTAGCGTCCAATTTGTCAGTCTCAATTTATTTTATTGATACAAAAGGGTAAAACAAAATCCATGTGGCAGGCGACGTCACTATCTTTATCATGTTGTTATGCCATATGATGTGTCACGTCATCCTCTATCAATGAACGTTAGCAGGAGAGACCATTAGTGTGGATGAAAAACTTTAGAGGAGACATTGTTTGAAGAAAAATATTTTAAAGAACTAAAAACAAAATATAGTATATATATGGGGACTACAAACTTATTTAATTATTTTAATAATAATGATTAGAAGTAGTGATAGTTGGTGGATGTCTGTCGGAGTGATGATTCACATGGTTATATTAGTGGTTGTCAGTGGGGGTTTATAGTGGTCAGAATGGTGATTGTTAGTGGTGATAACTGGTAAGAGTGATGGTTTACAATGATCACAATTCTGGTTATATTGATAGTCAGTGATGGTGACTCGTAGTATGATTGATGATTAGAGATGGGTGGAGTAATGATCCATAGTGGTTGCAGTGATTGTTTTTTGTGGCCAAAATTGATATTAATGTTGGTCGAAATGGTGATTAGAGGTAGTTAAAGTGGTGTTAAGTGATGATCAGACTAGTGATCAAAGATAGATGAATTGGTGATTGATAATAGTAAGAATGATGGTTGACAGTGTTTAGAGTGGTGGCCGACGATGGTAAGTATAATAGTTATAATGATAGTTAGATAAGAGTCGGCCATTGGGTAAGGCCAACTTGGTAATGGCCTAGGGCCTCAATTTTTTTCTCTTATATAAATATAAATTTAATATAAGACACATAATACTGAATTTATTATTATATTATTTAGACAAAATATTCTTTTTGGTCCTTTAACTTTACCTCGGGATTCATTTTGGTCTCTTAACTTTAAAAAAGTGTCATATTGGTCCCTTAACTCTTCAAAACGTTCCATATTAGTCATTTTTGTCTTATTAGCGACAGAAAAATTCAAAAATCATTCGCTAAATTCGTCGCTAATAAGACAAAAGGACTAATATGGAATATTTTGAAGAGTTAAGGGAACAAAATGACAATTTTTAAAGTTAATGGACCAAAACGAACCCCGAGTTAAAGTTAGAGGACCAAAAAAAGTATTTTGCCTATTATTTATTAAGATCATTGAATGTATTCATTATTTCCTAAACAATCTTACTAGTAATTACTAGTAATAATTAATGTTAATAAATAATAAATTTTTGTATATAATGAATATGATAATGTAATATCTCTCATTTTTCTGTTTATTTTTTATTTCAATTTCTTATACTTGTATTAATCTCTCTCATTCTTTTTTTTTTTAAACTTGTGTTGTCAATATCTTATTTTGCAAATACAAATACAAAAAAACGTAAAACAATATTGAACGTCAAACAAAATGAGCAACGCAAAAATATGAAATCAAATTTTATTTGTCTAATTTTTTTAATTTAATTTTAATTTTTTATTTTAATTTGTGTTGATTTGAGTTATTGTTTTATGGTAATGTCTACATTTGAATATGAAAGTTTGAGATTTTTTTCTGCCCTGCCATTCATTTCAAATCTAATTTCCAAATTGCCCTAATTTTCAACCAATATCCCAAAATGCCATGTTTTCAAAAAAAAAAAAAAATTCTGTAAAGAGTGCCGCCCAATGAAAGGGCGGAAATGTCTAAAAATATAGGGTGCCGCCCATCCAAAGGGCGGCAGTGTAGGACACGAATTTTTACTATTTTTTTATTTTAGTTTTTATATTTTTATCTGTTTTATTAATTTGAATAATAAATAATAATTAAATAATTATATTAATTAAATAATTTGGATAATTATATTAAAATTAAAAAATGTTTTTATTGTTATTGTTTTATTAATTTGGATAATAAATATTAATTAAATAATTATATTGTTTTATTAATTTGGATAATAGAATATTAATTAAATGTTAAAGTTAATTACTTTTAAATGATAGTTATGAATATTAATTATAATTAGTAATACAAAATAATATTCATAAATAATAATAATAATAATAAAACAAAACGAAAAATTATTAAAATAATTATATATTTAATTAAGAAATTAAAAAAGTACATGAACCCCTAACTAGTCTTGATTTGGACCCGGTCGACGTAAGCGTTGGTGGGTTCCACAGGCAGGTGCATGTACATTTCTTGTGGACCTTCTACGATCAACATCAACATTTTGGGGCTGAGTAGAAGGTCCTGCATCATTGGTAGGATTCATGAATTCTTCAACCATGTCATCATTTAAGTCACCCACATCTAGTATTGTCGCCGCACTGCCATAACTTAGTCTTGTTCCCTCGTTACTCCAACTTGGTAGGTTGGTAGGTGGCAATGTGTTAGTCATGAAGGGGGTGTAGGGGTGTTGGTCTGGAGAGGTATTAAGGTTATAGGATTGTGAGGGGTAGAAGGGGACTTGTGTTTGGGGTGTTTGGTAGATGTTATCTTGTGGGGTAGGTTGGGAGAATGAAAATTGGTTATATTGGGTGTATGAAGAAGTTGGGTTTTGTTGTTGGGTGTTGAATGGAGTTGGGTTTTGTAGTTGGGTGTTGAAGAGGGTTGGGTTAAATGGTAGGTATGGTTGTTGGTAGTGTTGGCTGGGGGTATAAGGTTGTTGTGTTGGGTTGAAAGGTTGTTGTGTGTTAGACGCTTGTTGTTGGGTGTTAAATATTTGTTGTGGGGTGTTAAAAATTTGTGGTGGGGTGTTAAAAATTTGTTGAGGGGTGTTAAATGTTTGGGGTTGGGTGTTACAAGGTAGTCTGGGTTGTTGGAAGTTTGAATATGTTGGTTGGTTACGAGGGTCCCATCAAATATACCTTCATCAATTCTAGCACTCATTCATCAATTCTACACATATTCTTATAGCATGTCTAACAATTCCAAATATATTGTTAATGCCCATTACAATGGTAGTGTAATTGTATCTGATGAAGTGGGTATGATCTTTGAAAATACTGAAATTTGTCGTTTCAGTATTAATAGAAGTTCGTCTTTCCAACAATTAAAAAAAAGGGTAGACACGAAGGTTCAAGCAGGATCGGTGATACAAATTACTTACAGAAATGCTATTCATTTTGGGAACAATCAATTTAAATTTGTTCCATTGAAGATTCGCGGCGACGAGGATGTTGAAACGATGTTCTCGAACCATGAATGCTCTGGGTTTCCGTACATTGAGTTATACATAACATTTGAACAATGTCCACAAACCCAGAATTCTCAGGTCATCAATGCATCCGTAGAAGAAACGGCTGCCATAATTCCACACGAAGATGTCGAAGAAGAAGACCTCGAAGAAGATAATGAGGAACAGGTTGATGATTTACATACTACTTTGTTTGAGGAAGGAACCAGTGTTAACGAAGTCAACAATGATGAACAACACATTCCAGTTGGGAATGTTTTCTGCCCACCTGCCCATATGACAACCCTGCCCCTGAATGTAGAAGGGACATCATTTGAATGGGGAGTGAACCCTCATATTCCAATTGAGGGTGACATAGAAGTCGGTAACCAATTTAAAAATAAAGCCGACTGTGTGCGTGCCATAAAGCAATATCACATGAAACACTGCGTGGATTTTAAGGTGATGGATTCCGACAAGAAGAGATACATAATTTGTTGCAAAAACGATTCCTGCAAGTTTCGTTTACTGGCGTCTTACAGAAAAAGAAGTGACTTGTGGGAGATAGGAATTATGAACCCACCACATAGTTGTTCAATAACTATGTTTAACCAGGATCATCGACAACTAAGCTCCCAATTAATGTCTCAACTATTAATGCCATTTGTAGAAAAGGATCCTTCTGTCAAGGTGAGTATATGCATCAGTAAAATTGTTTCTGAATTTAATTTTACTCCGTCTTACAGAAGGGCATGGATTGCAAGGAACAAAGCAATTGAACAGGTATATGGTAACTGGGAGAACTCATACAATGAACTTCCACATTTTCTGTTAGCACTTAAAAAATTTGTTCCGGGGACGGTGCTGGAAATAGAAACACTACCCATGTATACAGATGACGGAACAATTGTTGAAGGGAAACACATCTTCCACCGACTATTCTGGGCATTCCAACCATGCATCAGAGGTTTTGCATATTGCAAGCCTATTCTTCAAATTGATGGAACCTGGTTATACGGTAAGTACAAGGGCACCCTGCTTATGGCGGTGGCACAAGATGGCAATAGCAATATTTTCCCAGTTGCTTTTGCCATTGTGGAAGGTGAGACGGCTGAAGGTTGGGGGTTTTTTCTACGCAACTTGAGGAGGCATGTTGCGCCACAGCCAGACCTATGCTTGATTTCAGACCGACATGCATCGATTGACAGTGCATACAAAAATCCAGAAAATGGTTGGCATAATCCCCCATCGGTGCATGTTTATTGTATCCGACACATTTCGCAAAATTTTGTGAGGGAAATCAAGGACAGGAGACTACGGGAGAAAGTCATTAACATGGGTAAGTATATTTGATAACATTAAGCCTTCGTCAATAACATATATTATATCTTGGTCAATAAGTATATTTTATACAATTTTCTTTTAATGCAGGGTATGCATTAAACCAACCAACATTTCATTACTACCGGTCTGAAATTGGCATGGCGAATGCTGATGCTTTAAAGTGGCTAGACAATATTCTGGTCGAAAAATGGACAAGGGCATTTGACGGGGGTCGACATTGGGGTCACATGACTACTAATCTTGTTGAGTCGTTGAATGTTGTCTTTAAAGGCACCCGTAATTTGCCCATTACAGCATTGGTAAGTGCAACATATTATAGATTGGGATCATTATTTGCTAAAAAGGGAGCAAAGTGGAGTGCTGTGTTGAGTTCTGGACAGACATTTACAGAAAACTGCCTTAAGGAGATGAAAGAAGAAACAACAAAATCCGGCACACATCATGTCAGAGTATTTGACTACACTAACAATCTTTTTAGTGTGAAGGAAACAAAGGACCATGGTGAGGGGAAGCCTATGGGACATTATAAGGTCAACCTACTAAATCGTTGGTGTGACTGCGGAAAGTTTCAGGCATTCCGTGTCCCTTGCTCACATGTAATCGCTGCATGTTCTTATGTGCGCCACGACGCTTACGCTCTTTTGTCATACGTTTACAGGGTTTCAACCCTTTTTGGGGTTTACAGCACAAGCTTTCCAGTGTTGCCTTACGATGAATATTGGCCCGTTTATGAGGGAGATCAAATTTGCCATAACCCAAGAATGCGGAGGAACAAGAAAGGTCGCCCAGTGAGCACACGTATTAGAACGGAAATGGATAACTTTGATAAGCTTGAGAGAAAATGTTCCGTGTGTCGTCAAACTGGTCACAACCGAACCAAGTGTCCCAATGTGGGGACAAGTAATCGTTAGTGTTTTATTTAATCAATAGCAACATTTCAGATATCACATCCAAACAACATTGTGCTTCATTAGATTATTTACTCAATAGCAACATTTCAAATATCACAACCAAACAACATTGTTCTTCATTAACTAACACACCACATACATTAATAACACAACATCAACAAAGATCAAAATACTAACAAGAAACATTTAACATAACATTTGGTACAACTTCTCTAACTACTGATTACAACTAGCAGTTTGATTTCATTCCGCCCAAACATCATTTCTCTGGCTTCCTTATCAGACTTGATTCGCACCCACCCACGCCAAGCATCAAACCTCTCAATACTTTTGATTTTTTCCCCTTCTGGTATATCTCCTTCTAACCAACGCTTCAACTCCCTATGTAGTTGCTCTAAACTACGGATGTTCCAGAAAAGCATGTCCATTGCCGGCTTTTCTCTCGAAAAAATTACTTTCCCCCAGCGGCGAGGATACATCTTCAAAGTACTAAAACGAATTTCAAATGGATGTGAAAAATTGATCACACCCCACCTCTATTTATATCAGTGCCGGCACTGAAAATATTTAAATATTAAAGGGTGCCGCCCATTGCAGTACCGGCACTGTACAGAAATAATAAAATATTAAAAAGTGCCGCCCATTGCAGTGCCGGCCCTGTACAGAAATAATAAAATATTAAAAAGTGTCGCCCATTGCAGTGCCGGCACTGCACAAAAATATTAAAATATTAAAATATTAATATTATTTTATATTATAAATATTATTATTATTAGAATTGGAAACTCTAATATATACAATTTAATATTAACTAATATTATAATTATTATTTAATATTAACTAATATTATTATTATTATTATGTAATATTAACTAATATTATTATTATTATGTAATATTAACTAATATTATTGTTATTATTTAATATTAACTAATATTATTATTTAATATTAACTGATATTATTGTTATTATTTAATATTAACTAATATTATTATTATTATTTAATAATAACTAATATTATTATAATTATTTAATATTAATTAATATTATTATTATTATTATTATTATTAATATTATTAATATTAATAAAACAAAAAACAAAAAAAAACAAAATGGAGAGTGCCGCCCTTTCAATGGGCGGCTATGTAGAAAATTTTAAAGTGCCGGATATCCATTGGGCGGCACTGCCCATATGTTGCGTTTTTTTATTTAAAAGTGTAACATTTTGAGATATAAGGGAAACAGTGTGGCATTGTGGAATATTGCTTCTAAAAGTGTGGCAGGAGGAAAAAAAATGCAAAGTTTGAAACTTGAAACAGAATTTATTGGATAGACTTCATTTTAAAAATTGTCTTAAGCTTCGATATTAGTTGGACCGATTCTGAATTAAATTAAACATCGAATGTAGATTGAGTTGGTTGGATTGTCAGAGTAACAATTACTACTCCGTTCCATATTATAAGCAAAAGTTAGTTTTTAGATACATTGAATAATTAATGTATCTGGTCTATATATAGGTCAGATACATTAATTATTTAATGTATCTAAAAAGTAACTTTTGCTTATAATATGAAACGGAGGGAGTATCGATCTATAATGATTATCGTGGTCGGAATGACAATTTACCCATTTGTTATATAAAAGAGTTTTAGTATAAAAAGGTATCTAACATGTTAAAATATGTTATTCGACTACAGCAAGGAAACTTTGTTAGAAACATCATTTGATTAGATGAAGAATTATCAAAATGAGAAGAACCATTAGCAGTAGTTTGTTTAAAAGAACCGGAAACCAGCTTAGTGAGTTATGACTGAAAGTACGTGTGAGCTTTGAAGAATGCCGACAATCGCTTTCAAATGACCTTTGGCTATCGCGACAAGACGCGCTGTTCAATGCCCATTTTGTCGCCGGTAACATTCCTTAACTTCCTTCTTTTATTATTGTACGGACTACTTTTATTTTATTCAAGATGCTTCTATTTATTCACACACACAAAAAAAGAAAGATTACATTTACTCTTTCATTATTTGATTTTACTAATATTTGTAAGGTTGAACAAATTTCGTTTTCTATTTTGGATGAAATGAGTTATATATGTTTATTAATTGACTTTTTGAAGGAGAAATTAGTTTTCGTAATTTATTATTTATTATTGTTTTTCTTGTGTTGATTGTGATTGCAATTTTTGTTATATATATATATATATATATATATATATATGGTTTTCCTAGGATACACCAACTTATTTTTATGAAAGTGTATTTTAGCAACATACTTCTTATGTTGTATTTAATAAATGTTTAGTTATTAATTGCTAACACACTATTTCTAAAAAATAAATAGGTGTATTTTAGAATGTGCCTATAGGAGATGCTAACTTACACCCACTTATTTTTTTAGAAGAACTATTTTAGTAACATGCACCTTACGGTGCATTTAATCATTTTTAAGTTAAAATTTGCTAAAACACACATTCATAAAAATAATTGGGTGTATCATAGCAAAACCCATATATATATATATATATATATATATATATATATATATATATACCACAAAAGTTTTGCAGAGGCGGCTTCAAATATTTGCAAAATTCTTCTTTCCCAACTTCCATAATCTTGCTTAAAAGGTGATAAAATAACGATTTTGATCCCAGAAGAAGAATACTTAACAGGTTTTGATGCCTACAAGCACAACCCACATGAAAGGATTGTCTGGCCTAAAGGTTCAACACCTCTAATAGTACTTTCCTTGAAGAATAAGTTTTCTCCATTGTTCCATTGTGGAAAGACTTAGACAAATGGGGGTCATTTCTCTTGGTAAAGGGTTTTACAAATTTACTTTCTCTTCAATTGAAGATGTTAGACGGGTTAGATCACTGGCCTCTTGAAACCTGGATACCTCAAACTATTTACTTGATCAAAATATTTTAACCCCATTGCCCAGAAAAACACCACTGCTTAAGTATGGGTAAAACTCTAAGGTTTGGCTCATGAATATTAGCGAATTAAAATTCTTTTCACTATTGCATGCAGTTCCGGAACACCAATTTACACATATTCCATTACAAAAAAAAAACAATGTCTGTTAGAACATTTGGTCAGTTTTTTAAGGCCTTGATAAACATAGATTTGGCACAACCATTAAGGCAAAGGATCTTGGTAGAAAGACAAGGCTTTGCCTTCTTTGTTTAAATTAACTATGAAAATGTACTAGGTTTTTGTAGCCTCTGCTGGATGATTGGTCACTTTATTTCTCATTGCAACAAGATTATCAGACATGAAAAGCCAAATAAAAAGAAGGAATGAATGCGGAATTAAAACACAAACCAACTGAAAAGAAACAATATGTGCAAATCAAGGATAACAAGGTTGAGAAAGATAAGGCTCGTATCTTGGCCCTTTATGAAAGTACTTCTAAGAATTCAGATGCAGACAAGATGGATAACACACATAATGATAACACAACTAAACCAAGCTTGATGGTTCCTAATAAAAAATGTTTTGTTGCCATTCATAATAAATTTGATGTTTTGATGAATCTTTCAAAAGCCGTTGAAGTGGATAGAGATGATGACCACATTCAATCAGAGGACAATGATGGTACTTGCAACGACTCTAGTAGTGATAAGTCTAAATTTGGGGATGCTACCCAAGATGGAGAGGGAGTCATACAAGTTATGAACCATGAAGACAACAATATACAACAAGAATATAACAACATAAAACAGAACATGAAAGTTTTGAAGGACTCATGGGAAAACATGGCCGAAGAAGAGGACATAGAACAAGATGTCAACATGACACGACCAAATGAAAACCATCCAAATGGTTTAAAAATGTTGTCTTCTAGGTCAAGTAAGAAATCTCCAAGTATGAGGGGAAGATATAATACCAGATCAAAAGTTGGAACTTCAAGACCTTCAAGAGGAAATGTTTATTATAGAACATGAGGGGATTGGCTAACTTCCCCTTAAGACTGGCCTTGAAAAGATTAATTACAACTAACAAACTTGACTTAGTTCTAATTCTTGAAACGTGGATGAATTCTAATGCCCTTCCTTTTGGTTGGCTGCAAAGGCTTGGTCTAAAATTATTTGTTGTAAATGAGAGATATTTCTCTTCCAAACCTTTGGTGTATTTGCAAAATCAATCTTAACCCTATGGTAGTTCATGTAGATGTTCAGTTTGTGGCTTTCACCATAGTTGAGGAATATTTGACTTATGGTGTGATAACTATATATGCTTCAACCTGTTATATCAAAAGAAGATTGATGTGGTCTAACTTATATTATATATGTACCAACTTTGACTTACCTTGGTGCTTTATGGGGAACTTCAATGTTATCCTAGGAGCTAATGAACACATAGGTAAACACTCCCTCTGCTACCTTGCCTATGTTTGACTTCCAAAAATGGACTAGCTCCAATGACCTTCGTCACCTGCCCACTAGAGGTGCTTGGTTCACATGGACCAATAGAAGACATGGAAATGCTTTGATCGATAATAGACTTGACAGATCAATTTGTAACCAAAAGTTACTCAATTTGTGCAATGTTATATCTTGTTCCACCCTATCCTGACTTGCTTTACTTTAGGGTCGATTTCCATTACATCACAATTCAAGTTCCTTAAAATATGGCCCCTCCACCCAACCTGCAGGAAGGTGATATAAAAATCTTTGAGAAGTGACTTTTATGGATGCTTAGTGTTTGATTTGTCTAGTGAGCTGAAGTTCCTTAAGAGTGAGCTTAAGGACTGGAACATCAATACCTTTGGAGATGTTCACTCTCACGTGGTAGAAGCAGAAACCCTTCTATCTGATATCCAAACTCAAATTCAAAACACTAGATTTTCAGAGTCCCTTAGAAAGGATAAAGTGAAAGCTCAAGGGGACCTCAATGAATCTCTGAAGAGACAATAGTGGTTTTGGAAGGAAAATGCTAAAGTGGCTTGGCACCTTGAAGGAGACAGAAATACTGCATACTTCCATAGGATGGAAAAAATTAGGAATTCCACTAAATTTATGTCCTCCATCAGAATAAGAGACTCCAATATCACTGACCATAAAAAAATTACTAATCATATGGTCCAATACTTTAAAGGTCTCTTATGCTCAAACAGCAATGTTTTTCAGGATAACTTGCTTGTGGAAGAAGTTATTCCTAATTGTACGGATGATAAGTTAAACAAAATCCTAAATATGAACCCTTCCATAGAAGAAATAAAAAATGTAGTCTTTGACCTCAACATAGATGGAGCCCCTGTGTTAAGTCAAAATATTTTAATTATATCAAAACCATTTTATTTTAATTGTTTTATTTAACATCGTTTCTTGTTTAAAGATATGATAAATATTGCCTTGAAAGCACTTGGTTATTATGAATGTTTCATACGTGAGGATCAAGAAAGAAAGAAATGGAAAAATTGTAATAATATTACATTCGTGAGTATCAAGGAAGAAAAGCAATGGAAAAGTTGTAATTATTTTAGAAGATCAAATCATACCAAATGACATTTTCGTAATTACATAAAGCAGTTGAGGATCAAGAGAACATAACATGAGTATCAGCATCACTCAATGGAAATTATGTAAATAGATGATCTTCTACTTTACACTATCAATGAAAGAATTGTACCAATGGCAGACTTGTAATTTGAAGTATACACTCGGGGCAGTCTTGGTACTCAAGAACTAAGAGGATGAAAATCTCTATAAATAGCCTTTGTTCTTCTCTTCTTTATACACATTGATCAAAGGCAAAAATCTAAGAGAAACACTCATCATTTGGCTTACCAAAACTCACTTTCACTAAAAACATAATCTTAGAATCAAGAATTTCTATTTCTAAGATTATTGATCTTAAAATTACATTCTCTATATACTCATTTATTGAGGAATTGTGAAATTGATTATTCTTACAAATTTATTCATAATACTTTGTATATTCTCAAGAAAAGGTTGTTCTTGAGTGATAGTGTAAGCTAGCTAAAGCTCTGAAATCAATTTTGTGTAAGCCTGGTAAGGCTAGGAAAATACATTGTGTTGTAAAAGATCAAAGAAAGCTGTTAAGCATTTATTGAGAAATCTCGCAAGAAATTGTGGGGACTGGAGTAGCCGAGTTTGGTAAACCAGGATAAGTCTCTGTGAGATTCTTCTCTGAACTCTTCTTTTTAAAGTTATTTAGTTATATTTGAATCACATACATACACCAATATTTACATTATAAAGTTAATATTCTTTCATATATTTTTTGATAAAAAAATGGTCACTATTCAAACCCTCTCCCCCCCTTTCTAGTGACGTTTATGTTTAATTGAATTGGCATCAGAGCAAGGCTCTAAGAAAGACACCTAACAAGTGTAAGAGAAAAATATCCAAGAAAAATGTCAGAACAAATAAAGTTCATACATGAAAGAGGATCAGCACATAGACCATCATATTTTGATTGATCAAACTACTATTACTGGAAAGGTAAAATGAGGTTGTTTTTGTTATCACAAGATAACAACACTTGGCCATTTGTAGAAAATGGAAATTTTGTACCAATGGAAACTCCAACAGAAGGAACATCCTCAACACCAAAACCACAAAGTCAATGGACTAAAGAAGAAAATGATAAGATACTCTTAAACTCTAAAGCTCAATTATTCTTATCATGTGCATTAAATAGAGAAGAGTATGATAGAATAGAAGAATGTACAACTCCAAAAGAAATCTGGGATGCTCTCAAAATCCACCATGAAGGATTAAATCATGTCAAAGAAGAAAGAAAAGACACGAGAATTAAAAAATTTGAAACCTTTGAAATGAAAGAAGATGAGACAATAGATGAAATGTTTGCAAGACTTACTGTCATTACAAATGAACTTCAATCTTTAGGAAAAATATACTCAATCCATGATAGAATTAGAAAATTAATAAGAAGTCTTCCAAAAATCTGGAGACCAATGGTGAGTGTAATCAAAAAATCTTAAAGAATTACATGTTGAAGAACTGATTGGATCCCTGCGTGTACATGAAGTTCTGCTTATTGAAGATAAACCGCAAAGAAAAGGTAAAATGATTGCATTCAAGACATCACAGGATCATGAAATCAAAAATGAAGAACGATAGGAGTTCAAACAAGAAATTATCAACACTCATTTTGAGGATAAAGAAGAAATAGCCCTAATATCTAGAAAAATTCAACAGATGATCCTAAGAAGAAATCAGCTTCGAAGACCATTCCAAAACAGAAAGGAAACTCAAAGGAATGAAATATACAAAAGTAAAATTACATGTTATGGATGGAAAAAAATAGGACACTTCAAAACAGAGTGTCCTATGAAAAAAAAGATACCAGGATGATACCCTTTCAAAAAGAAATCAATGATGGCTACCTGGGAAGAATCTGATAATTCAACTTCAAAAAGTGAAGATAAGGAAACAAATCCATGTTTAATGACAAACTTAGATTCAGAAGAGGTAAATCTTTCTAACTCTTGTCATACATGCAAAACTATGGAAATACTATTTGATAATATTCTCAAAGACTCAGAAACCTTATCTTAAAAATGTATCTATCAAAGAGAAAAAATTCTTGAGATAAGTAAAGAAAAAGAAAATTTGCAAAACTTGAATAAAAATTATCGTAAAATCATTCAAGATTTGCAATATGGATACTTTACTTTTTCTGAGCATCAGAAAATTTTAAATAACAAATCTAAACAACCTGTCACTCAAAAACTTTTTGAAAAAGAAAGAGAAAACAAAAATCTAAAAACAAGGAATGAAGAATTGAAAAAGGATATTTCAAATTTCATAAAATCAATTGAGACCCTTAAAAAAAATCATAGGATCTCAAGTAGGAATTTTTGATAAAGCATGAATTGGTTTCAATACTCCTAAAAATCAAAAGATATACAAAACTTTTTTATTCCTGATAGTAAAGATAAAAATTCCATAACCTCTCTTATTTCTAAAAATGAAGAAAATTTAAACATAGGAAACAAGTGCAAAAAGAATACATATCCAAACAAAGAGGATGTTTTTAAGAAATATTGTTATTGCAAAAAGAAAAATCATCATGAATCAAAATGTTTCTTTAGAAAAAGAAGTAAATTCTCATATTGTCACCAAACAGGTCATCATGAATCTAGATGTTTTGGTAAAACAAAACCTCTCTAAATAACTAACAATCAAGGACCCAGAACTATATGGGTACCTAAGAAAGTTACAAATTACAATGTAGAAATGTGTGTAAACTGTCAAGAAAAAACCATGGTATCTGGATAGTGGATGCTCAAGACACATGACTGAAGATAAAGAAAACTTTGTATCATTTAAAGAAAAAGATGGTGGATCCATAACTTTTGGAAACAATGAAAAAGCTCTCATCAAAGGTATTGGAACTATTGGTAAGAAAAATCTTGCTCAAATAAAAAAGGTTTAGTATGTGAAAGGATTAAAACATAACTTACTTAGCATCAGTCAATTATGTGACAACGACTTTGAAGTCATGTTTAATTCAAACACATGTGAAATAAAAGAATCATCTTCTGGAAAAATTCTTTTTATTGGATCAAGGTTAAAAAATATTTATATTATATACTTAGATGATCTCCCAACAGAGTCTTGTCTCATATCTATTGAAAAAGACAAATGGATATGCCATAAGCGAGTTGGTCATGTAAGTATGAAAACAATTCCAAAAATATCTAAACTTGATATAGTAAGAGGACTACCTAAAATAAATTTTGACAAAGATCAAATTTGTGAATCCTATGTAAAACGAAAACATGTCAAGAGTAGTTTTCATTCTAAGAATATTGTTTCAACTAATAAACCTTTTGAACTGCTTCACATTGAACTTTTTGGTCCTGTCAAAACTTTAAGTATGAGGGGAAAATATATGGTTTTGTTATTGTAGATGACTTTTCAAGATATACCTGGGTTCTTTTCCTAAAAAAAATGATGCTTTTGAAGCTTTTAATTTTGTTTTTACAAAAAAGTACAAAATGAAAAGGATTCTAACATTATCTCTGTTAGAAGTGATCATGGAGGCGAATTTGAAAACTCTCATTTTAAAGAATACTTTGATGAAAATGGGATAACTCACAATTTTTCTTGTCCCAGAACTCCTCAACAAAAATGGAGTTGTGGAGCGAAAAAATAGAACTTTACAAGAAATGGCAAGAACCATGCTAAATGAATCAAAAATAGAAAAATATTTATGGGATGAAGCTATAAATACATCTTGTTACATTCTAAATAGAGTCTCAATTAGAAATATTTTGAATAAAACCCCTTATGAGTTATGGAAAAATAGAAAACTAGATATATCATACTTTTATATTTTTGGTTGTTATTGCTTTATTCTAAATAATAAAGATAACTTAAGAAAGTTTGATTCAAAATCTGATAAAGGATTATTTCTTGGATATTGTTTCAGAAAAATTTGAGATTAATTTATTGCTTAACTTAACTCGCAAAACAAGAGTCGCCACCGCACTTTTATTTTATCCAAAGGAAAGGGAAAAGAGCGAACAAAACCTAAAGAAGTTTTAAAATAAAACTAATAAAAACAAAGACAGGATAAGGGGGTTGGTTACGCAAAGGGAAGATGTTAGCACCCAAAACGTCTATAGTACTCTATAGGAACCTATTTGAAAATCTAGCATTTGGCTTAAAAAGTGTTATTTGCAAAAGATTGGTGAGGTGAGAAGAGAAATATTTTTAATAATTTTGTGTTTAACAAGGCTTCTTGAGCCTCGTGCCTACGTGCCCACAATGTGCAATGGAGGATCAAAACCGCGTAGTTCATGGTACAAATAACCAAAATGGTTTGTTATGATTCATTTTAAGTGAAACGACAACTTGTCATTTTGAAGAGAAAACTTCAACTAATCACCCACAAGTATGTGAAAATGGACCTTTGCATCACCATGAGAAGGGCTCCAACTTGGATAAAATCAACAATTATTCCACTAACTCTCTAAGGTGGAAAAGAATCAACTTATTTCAAACAATACTATGGGGATAGGAGGATTACACCTCAACTATAAATGACTCATGTCTAAACTTTATGAAATTTTTTTAAAAGGAAAAGTGTACAAAAGGTACAAAATGATTTGAATGGGTTAAGTATTTTTTTAGTCTTTTGAAAATGGTCAAATTATGCTTAATATTGATTAGAATTTATTAAGAAAATGAAGTTTGAAAATACACTTGACAAAGTCAAGGTTTATTTTGAAAATACACTTGAAGAAGGTTTTGAAAAAGAGAAAAGATTTTAAAAATTGAAGAAGGCGGAGGAGATGAAGAGGATATTCTAAAGCAATAAAATAAAAGTTAAGGGAGGAAAGATCTAACCAAGATACAAGCCTTTGACATAAACAAGCCAAAACTCCCATCTTTTAGACTCAAGCAATATGCAACCAAATAAGCAATAAGATAAGCATAGAAAACCAAGCAGGGAGATAACCAAGCATCCAATCCAAGTCTTCAAAGAGGTCTCTCAAGGTCAAAGTGCCAAATAAGATCCATGGTCTCAAGACATAACTCCAAAGCATAGGGCAAGGAACCTAATTCTAAGTCCATCATCCATTAGCAAGGGATAGTCACCAAATAGTCCAAGGAACATTAAGAGTATTTTAAGTGTTTAAGCCTTTATTAATGCCTTAAAAAGAAAAAGAAAGTCCAAGTGGATAAAGAGAAAAAGACATAAACATAAACAAGATGAATAATATGATAATGATAATGATAAGCATAAAAATAAAGAGCATAAAGGTAAAAGCATAAAGATAAATGGCATAAAGTAAAAGTTAATACAATTAAAAGTTAGTGTTAGTAATAATGAATACATTTTGTCATTTAAAGTAGATTACTCAACTAATCAACCCAACAAGTGTGAGAACTTTGCATCATCCTCTGAGAAGGGCTCCAACTTGGATAAAATCAACAAGTATGCCACTAGCTCTCTTAGGTGGAAAAGAATCTATACATTATGGAGATAGGAGATTTACATCTAAACCAAATATGACTCATATCTAACATTAAACCAATATGATCACTTTCCGATTAGAGACAAATTTAGCGCTATGTTAAGCAATCATAGCACAATCTATAAGGAAGATCATACTATGGGAGGCCGGTCAATAATAATTTATGTATCATACATATTAGAGATGTGATATAAAGACCACACTCCTAAAACATGTAGCACAAGTCAAAACAAGGTTGATCAAGACCTAAGTCAAGGAAAGTTGGATCCATTATATCAATCAACCTTTCATAGTACTTTGGACAAACTTATGCATCACTCCAAAGTACCTCAATTGATCAAATGATCATTCAAATGGTATAATTGAAATAATGAAAGTTCATCAAGCACCATTTAAGATCTCATGAACAAGATGGGCTACACATCTTCCAATTGATCCAAAGAAAGGTAAAAAAGAAAAAGAAAGGGATGAAGAAGAGGGGATCAAACAATAAGGAAAAATTAAATTGGATCCAAGTGATGATCAAGTAATCATCAAAATCAATCATCCATTTTGGTGGATTAGGGTTTTCACCTCATCAACACCCAAGATCCATTGAGTTCGATGAGACTCATGACCAAATTAACCATGATCCAAGGCCAACAACAGTCAATAAAGGACAAACAATATTAAAATGCAATAATATGAATTAAAATGCACTAAAATGATTTTTAAAATTAATTTAAAAATGAAAATAAATATGAAAATACAAATGATGCATAAAATCAAATCACAAATGATCAAGAAAAATCACACAAGTCAGAAACAAGTCAAGGATGATACATAAATTTTTTGAGAATTTTTTAATGAATAAAAGTATTTTTAAACCAATTAAAATGCTTCAAAAAAGAGAAAAATCATGAAAATATCAAATGATGAAAATAAAACATGAAAAAAATAAAATCAGAAAGAGAAAAATAAAAGAGAATTTTAGAAATTATTTTAGTATTTTTTGGATTAAAAATGAAACTACTATGAATTTTTGAATGAAAATGCAATTTAAAATAAAAATCAAAAAATAAAATAAATGAGAAAAAACCACACACGTTGGATCCATTTCATTAATCCTACATGGCATATCTCATGATCCAGAAACGCGCGCTCATGGTGGAATTTAGTTTATAAATAACATTGGAACACATTTGAAAACAGCCAATGAAAACATTTCATTTTGCCAATGTGTCTCTGATCTGGTCATTGTCCTCAGCCCCTCCGGTCATCTTTTCCGGTGAACCAGTCATCGGAGATTGCTAAATGGTAACATGAGAGCATGAGACCACCATCATTGCAACTGTCTAATCAAGGCGAACTCAACCTCACACTCCATTTTCATTTATTGAAAAGGAGTAGAGAGAATTTCATAGAAAACACAGTGAACTAAAAAACACGAAAACAAAAATTAAATGATGCACACGAAGAATCAAAGCCAACTAGGTTAAGGGAAATATTCAGCAAGCAAAGGACTAGATTGTGGTAACTTGTTTGATTGAAAATGGAGCTTCGAACTACCTTGTCCAAAAATGATCTGAGGAACTCTGAAACTGGATTTGGTTGGAGCAATTTAGGGACTCTTAGAGCTTGAAAATTGTTGCAGAAGCTTCAGAGGAACACAATAAAGCTAAGTGAGTCAAGAAATGGAGTTGAGAGATGCTGGAAATCAAAACACTATAGCTCACTTTTTTGCAGAAAAATTAAAGGTGGAGTAGGGGTATTTTGACTCTCAAAAGCTTGGTTTTCAGTGTAGAATGATCCTCTATTTATAGGAGAGGATGATGGAATGATGAAAGGGGTGGAATGATCCCAAATTTGTTGAATTCGTGTGCACCCTCATCATGGAAAAAGTGTGACTTGAATTAGCTCAAAACTCAGCCAAACCATGTGTTTTATGAGTCATTTAACTTCTGGGAACTTCACTAATCATGTTTAGATGCATAATACATGATAATTTGGCTTGCAATTGAAGATTAGTTGTGATAAAAATCTGATCATGGTGCAAAACTCCAGTTCCAAGTCACCATGTTTGCATCAATGGGGCATCTTGTACAAGAGGCTTTTTGTTTCAATTCTTTTTGCAATTTGTTAATAACATGGCAAAGATCACAATGTGACAAGAAAGGTTTCATTTGGATGCTTGAGAAAAAATTTATGTCATGTTGAAGTTGGCACAAAAATCTGGTAGACCAAACTTGAAATATTCGAAGTCCAAATGGCTGAAAATGACCTATAATATATCAATGAATTCCATGGTCTTCCAAACACAATTTGACTTTGACCCTTGAAGCAAACTTGTAGAGAGTATAACAAATTATATTGTGCAAAATGAATGAGCTCCATATGTTGATAATTGAAGAAGTTATGATTCTTGAAAGTTGAGAAAAAGTCACTTGAAAATAGGCAAAATTTCACTAAGTCCACCAATGACCTATAATGTCTCCAATTTTTTGATGATCCTCCAAGCATAATTGGCTATTGTCATAATAGAAGTTGAAGAGGATGTTTAGAAGATTCATATGCAAAAAGAAGCATTCAAAAATATTGAGAATTGTAGGAGTTGTGATATTTGGAACTTTGGCTTGAAAAGTTGACGTTTTAGGTCAAACATTGTAAACTTGGACTTTCCTTGCATTTCAAAGCACATGGATGATCATATGAACCCAAAATAATGTGTCCTTTAATTTCCCTTGATTAATTTGATCAAAGCTTGAGGTAACTTGTTGATGAAGGCATGGAAATAAACACATGAACCTTTGACTTTTTTTGAGTGACAAGCTACTACACCTTGAGATATCTTTGATCAAAATGAGATTGAATGATGTTTGAAACCTTGTACTTTGATATAAGAAGCCATGGTTTGATGAGATAGCCCATGGGAATCAACGGTTGACCACACTTTAACCTCGAGGGAGCAAAACCCTAGCTGGTGAATTATGCTTGGTGTTCTTGATATAACACCCCACATTGAAAAGAAACAAAAGGATACAAGACATATTTTTGGTATTTTGATTAGTATTTGGTGAAACATAAAGCATATAAACATAAAGGAAAAAGATACACAAAGAGGTGCTTGATGATATCTACAAAGACAAACTCAAAGGTGAGAGAGTAAGAAAGCAACCAAGCTTGTGATCTTGTTTGTATGCAAAAACGCTAAGAGAAGAGGGGGTCTTAGGGGTAAAAATTAGGGTATAACAAATATTCTATTTCATCTAAAGGTTTTAGAGTCTATAATCTTAGAACTATGTGTGTAGAAGAAAGTATGCATGTTATATTTAAAGAAACTAATGTGTTCAATGAGACATCTTTTGACGAAGATGAAAGCTACTTATACAATAAAATAAGAAACAAGATGACCATTAAGTTTCCTCTCGAATACCAAAAGGATGGAGAACCATGACTGATCATCCTCATGAATTAATAATTGGGGACACTGATGACAAAGTAAGAACTAGACAATTCTTCAAAGATAAGACAAGCAATGTGGGAATGATATCTCAAGTCGAGCCAAAAAATATTCTTGAAGCTATCAAAGATCAACACTGGATAGAAGCCATGAAAGAAGAACTATCTCAATTTGAAAGAAACAAGGTATCGAATCTTGTTCCTTGTCCTCAAGAAAAAACCATAGTTGGAACAAGATGGGTATTCACAAAAATAAATTAGATGAAAATGGAGCAGTCATTAGAAATAAAGCAAGACTAGTAGCTCAAGGATATAACCAATAAGAAGGTATTGATTATGATGAAACATAAGCTCCAGTTGCAAGGTTAGAAGCAATTAGAATTCTTCTTGCATATGCTGCTCATAAATGCATTAAACTATTTTAAATGGACGTAAAAGTGCCATTTGAAATGGTTTTTGAATGAAGAAGTTTTTGTTCACCAACCTCCTGGTTTTGAAAATAAGGAAAACCCTACTCATGTCTTTAAACTTACAAAAGCTCTTTATGGTCTCAAACAAGCTCCTCGAGCTTGGCATGAGCGATTAAGTATATTCTTGATTCAAAATAATTTTTCAAGAGGTCAAATTGATACAACTCTTTTCAGAAAAATTCAAAACTCGGATTTACTAATTGTTTAGATTTATGTTGATGATATAATTTCTGGGTCCATAAATGAAAAAATGTGTGAAGAATTATCTAATCTCATGCAAAGTGAATTCGAAATGAGTATGATGGAGAACTTAGATTCTTTCTCAGGTTACAAATAAAACAAAGAGATGATGGAATTTTCATCTATCAAGAAAAATATACTAAAGACCTTCTAAAAAAATACAAGATGAATGAAGCCAAGAAAATGGTTACTCCTATGCATCCATCATCAATCTTGGATAAAGATAAACCTAGAAAAGATGTATCTAAAAAGGAATATCGAGGTATGATAGTATCTCTCTTATATCTAACTACAAGTAGACCAGATATTGTATTTTCTGTAGGTCTATGTGCAAGATTTTAAACCTCCCAAAAAGAATCCCATCTCATAGCTATAAAAAGGATATTCATATATCTTGTTGGAATTACGGATCATGGTCTTTAGTATAGAAAATGATCTCACTTTGATCTTGTAGCACATTGTGACGTTGACTATGCTGGAGATAAAATTGAAAGAAAAATCACTAGTGGAGCATGTCAATTCCTTGGACAAGCCTTAGTCAGTTGGTCTTGCAGAAAACAAAGCACAATTGCATGATACACCACTAAAGCTAAATATGTCTCAGCAGCAAACTGTTGCTCACAAGTTTTTTGGATCAAAAATCAACTAGAAGATTTCTCCTTAAGGTATGACAAAATCTCTATCCTCTGTGATAACACCAGTGCAATAAACTTTTCAAAAAATTTAATTAACCACTCTAGATCTAAACATATAGAAATAAAACATCATTTTATCAGAGATCATGTTCAAAAAGGTAATATAGAACTTATCCTTATAAACACTTAAAATCAACTGGCTGACATTTTCACAAAACTTTTAGTTGAAGAAAGGTTTAATTTAATAAAAAAAATCTTGGTGTCATACATATATCAAATAAAAATTGATCATTATTTATCAAAAATATTATGGCCTGTGTTTAATTTTTTTTAGGGAGAACAACCAAAATAAAAAAGATGATCAAAAAAATCTCACACCAAGCTCTTTTTTAATTCTATTTATTTATTTTTTAATATAAAAAATTCAGTATAAATGTTTCAAAGACAAGGGGAAGTATATGCAGCAAACACCATCAAGAGGCTACTACTATTCCACCTCTTTTCTCTCATATCATCTTCCCACGCATGTCCCTTCTAATTTCAAAACCATACCTCATGTTTCTCTAGCCGTTGCTACATCTTAACTACTCTATTCACACTGCTCACTTCCTCCAATTCACGACTACCATGTGTCGCCATCAATCACAACAATTTGAATCACTCACTATTCCTCCTCTCCAAGCTGCATCGAACCCCTTCACTTTTCTTCTTCCTTACTTCGTTTTTCTCAAGCTTCATCTCCTCATTTCTTCATCTATTTAAATCAAATTTTCTTTCCTTTTTAAAAAACAGTCATTACAAAATGTCTTCCACAAAATCCCAAACTGATCCTGACGAAATTCCAACCATGGAAAATCAACCACCACCTCTACAAAGTATACTTCCTTCATCATCTAAATAAATAAAAAACCCAGAAGCTCTTAACAAAACCCTCTTATCCCAAAGAAACCAAGAACCTCAAAAACAAAAAACTTCAAATCGATCTCAAGAATCAAATGATTCTGATGATACCATTTCATCCACAAACTCCCCTCCAAAAACACGTGCTTAACCCCCTGATTCCATTTTGAAACTGAGTCTGAGAATCAAAAATACATTGATAACTGGCAAACAAAATCAATCATCAATGGAAAAATCATCAAGTTCAACAGTGTTTTATCAAAAGGATACAACATACAAGAGTTCACTGATTTTCAAGGATGGTCTGAATTTCTAACCTCCTCTGATGTTTAATATCCTAGGTTAGTAAAAGGATTTTACTCAAATTCAATTGTCACTGAAAATACAATTACTTGTACTATCAAAGGGCCTCACATCATTCTCACTACTGAAATCATCTCCCAAATCCTCAATATCCCTCAACATGGTTCCAAAATATTTCGTGATGATTGGTATCCTTTGTGTAATGTGTCTGAAAAACAAATCTTTGCTGAACTTTTCATTGCCCTAGACAAAGGTCGTATTGCTTCTAACTTAAAATCTATGGCCCATTTATTCCAAAACCTCTGTATACACTCCTTACTCCCTCGCTCTGGTAGTTTGGAAAAGGTAACTCACACTGACAAACTGATTTTATTTCATATCCCTACCAAGGGACTTCTTAACCCTGGTTATATCATTTTCCATTTCATGAGAAATGCTATTCTGATAAAAAATGTTGCACCATATGGAGTGTACCTCACCAAAATCTTTAAACATTTTAAAGTCTCTCTTGAAAGAGAAAGTCACACTAATTTGTGTCAAGCCATTCAAGCTTCTACCCTTGGTCGTATGAAGTAACCTAAACTAGGGGCCTCTCCTAAAGGAAAAAGAAAGTTACATGCCTCTCAATCTGAGTTTCCCAAAACTACAAAGAAACCAAAAACTTCGACACTAAAAAAACTCTTTTCTAATGATGGGTCATAAAAAATAAGCAATTCTGATATGTCTGTTCATACTCAAATGTCTGATACTCAGGTATCTAATACTCAGGTATGTCATACTCAAGATACCCATCCATTTGAAACTCAGGATACCCATGTAATTGATACTTCTATGACTGATACACCTATAACTGATACTCATAAACCTAATACTCTAGTGCCTCATACCATGGCATATGATACTCCCAAACCTGATACTCATCAACCTCACATCTCAACCTCGGATCCTCGGGATAACCCTTCAAATGAACCTGATATTGATCATAATTCATCCCTATCTCTCAATATACCAAGAACATCTCCAGATTCTCCTATCCAACACTCATCATCTCCATTAACTTATGATTATGAGTCATTCTTCTTGACCCAACTGCAGCTAAACTCGTACACTGAATCATTGCCCTTCCCTGCTGTGTTCAATCCAAATGAAGAACTTATGAGCAACATTTCCTCTGGTAATCGCTAGTTCTTTGACTTTCAATATCAAATGTCTCAAATAACTCATATTTTTCATTCACATCAAGGGGATTCGAATCCTCTTTCTCATACTAGTTTCAACACCTTTCATGAACTCCCTATTTTTGATGAGTCACCCTCTAAGTTTGGCCAGGTACCTCCCACATCACTACCAGACCTTGGTCTATTTCCACCCTTTAACACCCTTAGTCAAAGCTTTTTCCTCTGCCCCACATCTTGGTCCTGATCCTTCAAAAGTCAACAAATCTTCAAAAAGGACCATTAGGTCTACCAACTACTTAGCAGATATCCAGAAAACCATAGTTGCTTTTGGGAACCGTCAAAATGCCATGTTTGATTGGATGATAACTGTCTTTCTTCCATGTATCGCTCCATCCATACCTCCTCCGATCCTACTTGAAGTTGTCTTTCTTGAGGTTCCATCAGCTGATTCGAGCACTGAAGACTCTTCCTCGTCTCACTGATCTGTTTTGCTCCTTCCTCGTTTTTGCTGTTGCCAAAAAGGGGGAAAACGACTCTTGATTTGCTTTTGATTTCCCTTTATAAAATTATGCTATGTGTTTCAAAATCTTATGATTGCTTTTTTTTTTTTTTGTAAAAGGAGCTTATAATGGTGCTTAGATTAAAAGATCCTCTAACATTTCAATTATTATCTTTTGTAACATTTTACTATATTAATGAAACTCTTATACTTAGTAAAAACATTAAAATATGCACAAATTGAGGGGGAGCTCTTTTCTTTATTTTCTCAAAATCAAAATATGCTCAACCTAAGGGGGGGCTATTATCTTTATCTTCTCGTCCATAAAATCAAAATAAAATTTATTTTGACAACATCAAAAAGGGGGAGAATGTTAAGTCAAAATATTTTAATTATGTCAAAACCATTTTATTATAATTGTTTTACTTAACATCCTTATTTGTTTAAAGATATGACAAATACTGCCTTGAAAGCACTTGGTTATTATGAAAATTTCACACATGAGGATCAAGAAAGAAAGCAATGGCAAAATTGTAATAATATTACATGTGTGAGTATCAAGAAAGAAAAGCTATAGAAAAGTTGTAATTATCCTAGAAGATCAAATCATACCAAATTTCATTTTTCATAATTACATAAGACAAACGAGGATCAAGAGAGCATAACATGAGTATCAACATCACTCAATGGCAATTCTATAAATAGATGATCTTTTACTTTAAATTGTCAAAGGCAGAATTGTAATTACCAATGGTAAACTTGTAATTTGAAGTATATACTCAGGGCAGTCTTGGCACTCAAGAACTAAGAGGATGAAAATCTCTATAAATAGCCTTTGTTATTCTCTTCTTTTTACACATTGATCAAAGGCAAAAATCTAAGAGAAATACTCATCATTTGGCTTACCAAAATTCACTTTCACTAAAAACATAATCTTAAAATCAATAATTTCTATTTCTAAGATTATTGATCTTAAAATTACATTCTCTCTATACTCATTTATTGAGGAATTGTGAAATTGATTCTTCTTACAAATTTATTCATAATACTTTGTATATTATCAAGAAAAGGTTGTTCTTGAGTGATAGTGTAAGCTAGCTGAAGCTTTGAAATTAGTTTTTTGTAAGCCTGGTGAGGCTAGGAAAATTCATTGTATTGTAAAAGATCAAAGAAAGTTGTTAAGCATTTATTAGAAAATATCACAAAGAAATTTTGGGGACTGGAGTAACTGAGTTTGGTAAACCATGATAAGTCTCTGTGTTATTCTTCTCTGAACTCTTCTTTTTAAGTTTATTTAGTTATATTCAAATCACACACATACAACAATATTTACATTATAAAGTTAATATTCTTTCATATATCTTCTGATATATAAGGGGTTACTATTCAAACCCCTTATTTCTAGTGACGTTTATATTTACTTCACCCTGGCCCTAATAGTTTTGGGGCATTATTTTTCCAAAAATATTGGGAGATTGTTCGACATGATGTCACTAATGTTGTCATTGAATTTTACACCAAAGGTTGGTTGCTTCCAGATTTCAATGCAAACACCCTTATCCTTATCCCAAAGCACCAGGGGGATCACTCTATTGATCAATATAGACTAATAGCAAAGGTAAACTTTAAGTTTAAGAATATCTCCAAAGTTCTTGCTAATAAATTTGCCCAAATTATGCCCACTATCATATCCCATCAGCAGAAAGGCTTTATTCAAGGAAGGAAAATTCAAGACTGTATCTGCCTTGCTTCAAAAGCAACCAATCTTCTCCACTCAACGTCCTTTGGTGGAAGAATATCCTTGAAGATAGATGTGGCAAAGGTCTTTAACACTTTGGATTGGTCTATTTTGAACAAGGTCCTGAGAGCTTTTGGTTTCAATGAAAAATTTCCAATTGTGTAGACACTATTCTTACCTATACTAGATTGTCTATCTCTATCAATGGTAAACATCATGGTTATTTTCAATGCAGCAAAGGGGTAAGGCAAGGTGATCCCCTCTCACCTTTTCACTTTTGTCTAGCTGAATATGTGCTTAGAAGGAGTATAAATAGACTTGTGGATTGTGGGAAGCTCATGCTAATCAAATCATCTAGAAATGTCTTGGTCCCCTATCATTTCCTATATGATGATGATATCATGATATAGTGCCATGGGAAAATGCAGAATTTGGTAGCCCTGAAGAACCTCTTCACCAGATATGCAATAATATCAATCAAAGTGGTTAACTCTAACAAATCTACTATTTTTACAGGTGTAAACTCTCATTCTAGGATTCACCAAGTTGCTAATTTCTTAGGGTTCAATATAGGATCTTTTCCTTTCACATACCTAGGGGTACCAATTTTTAGACGAAAGTCCAAGACCATTCATCTCCAGCCCATTGCACATAGGATCAAGTCTAAGTTGGCTATATGCAAAAACTTCCTTCTCTCTATTTCAAGAAGTGTCCATCTAGTCAAATCAATGGTGCAAGACGTGCTAATTCACTTAATGTACATATACTATTGGCCATCTGCTCTGCTCAAAGATTTGGATAAGTGGACAAGGAATTTTACATGATTAGGGGACACATCTCATAGGAAACTAGTCACAGTTGCTTGGAAAAATATTTGCAGGATTTTATCTCAGGGAGGCCTTGGTATTAGATCTCCTGTCACTCTCAACTCTACCACCAATCTTAAGTTATACTGAGAGTTGGTAAAATCTTTGATCCTTAGGATTAAATATTAAGGAGTCGGGTTTTGAGAGACTACACACCAATTCATCATCATACCTCTTCCTCTATTGGGAGTTATGTGAAGACTTAATTTGGAGTGATTCAGGATAACACCAAGCTCCTCTTGAGCAATGGCTCATCCATAAATTTATGGTCTGTCTACTGGTGTACTGACCAACCTCTAAAGGAAGCTCTTCATCTTCCTGAAGATTAGAGAAGCAAGTTCAAATTTAAAGTTAGTGGCATTTTGGTGAACAATAAGTGGAATATTCCTCAAGATCTATGCACTCAAATTTCCAACTTGATGAATCTTATTCAACAAGTCATTATAGCTGAGGCCCCAAAAGAGGACCTGTTTTGCTAGAAGCACACAGAAAATGGTGAACTCTCATTGAAAGATTCTTACATATTCAAATCATATTCTCATCACAAAGTAGCATGGACTACGTAGTTTTGGAGTATGGATATACATATATCTTAATCTCTTGGGCCTGGAGATTGATGCATAATAAGTTACCTATTAATGATAACTTGTCGATTAGGGGTTCCATCTTCCATCCAGGTGCAACCTCTGTCTACAACACTAGGAAGTCTCTTTTCATCTCTTCCTTTAATACTTATTTGCTGTGAAAATTTGGGATTATCTTTCTAACCTTATTGACATGCCCTTGCTCTTTTCCTCAAAGGATGAGCTCTTGTTGATTTGTGAAAAAGGTTGGACTCCTCAAGGAAAAATTGTCATCCAAGCTTGCATTGTTAACATCGTCAGCATCATTTAGTCTTGGAGAAACTCTGTAAGATTCAATAACAAAACTATTACTTGGAGAAGTGATATCAAGATCATCTCTAGAAACGTATCTTTAACAGGTAACTTCACTAAACTCACCTTTAGGAACTCCCTGTCTAACTTCATGGTTCTAAAAAGGTTGAGAATTGCTATTCACCCTCCTAAATCTCCTTCAATTACTGAGATTATCTGGTGCCCCCCAATAGAGGCAGGATGAAGTGTAACACCGATAGGGATGGAACTAACAATTCCTCATAATGTGGAGGTGTGTTGAGAAAAAATTAGGTTATTTTGTGGCTTGCTTTGCGGAAAATATTTCCCTTTTTTCCTATATAACTGCTGAGGTAAGCGGTGTTCTAAAATCCATTAAGGTTGCCTTCTTGAATAATTAGAAGAATCTATGGGCGGAGTCAGACTCCACATTAAAAGTTCTTGCCTTCAAAAATTGTGCCTTGGTCTTTAAAAAACATGTGGGATTCTTGTCAGTTCAAGCTCCAAAACATGACTTTTTTCATCACTCGTATATACTGAGAAGGGAACACTTGCGTGAATTCTTTGGCAAATTTTGGTTTACATATGAAGGGTATATTTTTCGGGATCTAGTGATGACTCCTTCATTCAAATTACCTATGACATTATCAATAGGATGATCCTTTTGAACTCTGATAGAATGTCCTTTATTTATAGTGGTTTCTTTATAATTTTCACTTTCATTCTTAACATCATACCCCTTGTCTAGAACATATGTTTGGACATCTACTAGATGAAGGTAAATACCATCTTCATCCTCAACAACTTCTTTCTCTTCAAGGTTATCATCAACAATAACGTTGATGGATTCCATCATAATCTTGTTATGAGAGTTGAAGACCCGGTAAGCCTTGCTATTGATAGAGTATCCAAGGAATATCCTTTCTTTACTCTTTGGATCCATTTTTTCTTTGTTCACGACCTGCCAAAATATAACACTTACTACCAATGAAATGGAAATACTTAACATTTGGTTTTATTCCTTTACAAAGTTCATACAATGTAGATTTGGTTCTAGATCTAATGGTTACTAAATTGTGAATGTAGCACGTAGTGTTCATGGCTTTAGCCCAAAAATGATAAGGCGATTTATCAGCATGCATCATTACTCTAGCAGCTTCTTGCATGATTTTATTCTTGCGCTCCACCACTCCATTTTGCTGAGGTGTGATAGGTGATGAGAATTCATTACTGATCCCTTCAGCAGTGCGAAAATCAAAGAACTTGGAGTTCTCAAAATCCTTGCCATGTTCACTTCTTATCTTGACAATTTGACTCCTCTTCTCCTTCTGGATACGAAGGCAAAGATCTTTTAACACATCAAAAGTATTCGATTTTTCTCTAATGAATTTAACCCATGTATATCTTGAAAAATATGCACATAGACAAACACAAATCTCTTTCCACCAAGACTTTCCACTTGCATAGTGTAGCGTACGATTTTTGTCGGTGACGCGACCACCTTATCGCCATGGGTTTCTCCTCACCGCAATGGTAGGAGTGGGGTGCTACTTTCTGATTTCTTATTTATCCCGTGAAGCTAGAAGGGAAAGGGAAGCTATCTAAAACTAACCTTGCACGCGAATGTTTAACTGAACAAACGCTAAGAGATTCGGGGAGTTCAGGATCAGGTTATACAATGGAGAGTTGTCAATTACCCATCCTATATCTGGTTATCCATAGGTTGTTAGCAATTATCCTTACTACTTTCTACTTACTGGTGTTTGTCTGTTATGGGTTGGGAAAGTTTCTCCTTTGGGAGTGTTCGAGAGAGAGACTTTTTGTTTGATTTCGGGCTTGCCGATGTTTTTTGATGAGTGAAGGTACTGGGCCTAAAGTTTTTGATTCGTGTGCTCGCTAAGATTTTGCAATCTTATGCCTACGTATTCCCGTTTAAAGAAACAGGGAAATCAGAGCAATTGTAGTTCCTCCTATTCTATGGGAGGAAAGAGATGTTTTAGTGTCTTGTTCAAAGCCCAAGATTGAAGCTAAAGGTTATCTGTGTCTTGTTCAAATCCCAAGATTGAAGCTAAAGGTTTGACTGAGAGAGAATTGGTCATCTCTAAAGGGAGACATAATTTCCTTTATAGGGGATTTGTCCTGAAGGAGAAAACTTTAACTCAGTGTTGAGCAATGCCATTTTCCTTAGGAATCTTTCATGCTAAGAGAGGGACAGTGGTGTGGATGTAAATAATCCAGAGGCTTGCCACTTACAACAATTAGATGAAAGAGGAAGTTTTACCAGGATAAGAGATGGACTACAGCTTGGATTTTTGAATTAACAAGTGTGCCACTTATAGCAGTTATCTGGGATTAGGGTTTGTTTTGAATGTCTGTTTTGATGTGTGATAACACAGAGAAATGCCTTCCTACAGAAAGGTTTTTGATTTCCTCCGGGGGGATGGTGGTTTTTGCATGTGCCTTGATCAAAGCCCAAGGTTGAAGCTAAGATATTGATTGACTCCACTAGGGAAGTCCTTATACAAAGCCTAAGAGGAGCCTGGAAAAGGCTGACTCAACAAGAGAGTGTTTATCTGTCTTGTACAAAGCCTAAGATTGAGGCTAAAGAGAGACTGACTCTTTGGGGGATATCATTATACAAAGCCTAAGAGGAGGTTAAAAGTTGACTTTTCCGGGGAAAGATTTTGTCTGTCTTGTACAAAGCCCAAGTGTTGCGGTGAGAATCAGATATCAAGCTATTAAATTAACTTGAATCACAAAGCATGAAGTTCACCACCGAGCTTTGATTTATCCAAAGGAAAGGGTAAAGATCGAAGAAAACCCTAATTGCGCTATGAGAGCACACAGCTAAGAGATCGGGGATCGGGGGTTGGTTATACTAAGGGAAGGTATTAACACCCTAAGTATCTGTAGTACTCTACAGGAACCTCTTGTTTGTATTTGTGTTATGTTATGTTTTCTTGCTAAGGGTAATGTGCTAAGGCTAAGGTCAAGACCTAAGGGTATATACACTAAGTATGCTCTCCAAGACGTCGCATCTTGTGCCTACGTATCCTGACTAAAGAATCAGAGTAACCGTAGTTCACCTAACTAAGGGTGAGGAACCATTGACTATGGCCAAAGTTCCAAGGGAAATGAGTATGAGCTCATATAGAGTCAAAGAACTCTCTAAGTCTAAGTTATGATAGGTGAATGGCTATGAGGCATATGACGATGAGGTCAAGAGAAGATGGCTATGAGGCCTAGATGGTTGACTATGAGGTCAAGGTAAGATGGCTATGAGGCCAAGATGGTTGACTATGAGGTCAAGGTAAGATGGCTATGAGGCCAAGATGGTTGACTATGAGGTCAAGGTAGGATGGCTATGAGGCCAAGATGGTTGACTATGAGGTCAAGTTAAGATGGTTATGAGGCCAAGATGGTTGACTATGAGGTCAAGGTAAGATGGCTATGAGGCCAAGATGGTTGACTATGAGGTCAAGGGTTGATAAGGTTACCTATGACTATGAGGTCAAAGGTTGAGGAAGGATACCTATGACTATGAGGTCAAAGGTTTGCCTATGACTATGAGGTCAAAGGTAAGGTGGCTATGAGGCCAAGATGATATCCTATGACTATGAGGTCAAGGTAAGGTGGCTATGAGGCCAAGATGATATCCTATGACTATGAGGTCAAGGAAAAGATGGCTATGAGGCCAAGATGGAAACCTATGACTATGAGGTAAAGGTGGAATCCTATGACTATGAGGTCAAGAGGAAGATGTTACCAATGAGTATGGGATCAAGGTAAAGATGGCTACCTATGATTATGAGATTAAGGGTAAAGACGGCAACCTATGATTATGAGATAAAGGGTATGATTACCTATGACTATGAGGTCAAAGGTTAAGAGATAGCTATGAGGCCAAGATGATATCCTATGACTATAAGGTCAAGAGGGAAAGTATCATATGACAATGAGGTCAAGGGAAGATGTTACCAATGACTATGAGGTCAAGGTAAAGATGGATGCCTAAGACTATGAGGTCAAAGGAAGGATATGGATCTAAGGAGGCCAAGAGAAGATGTTGCCAATGACTATGAGGTCAAGGGTAGGAGATGGCTCTAAGGAGGCCAAGAGAGAATCCTATGACTATGAGGTCAAGGGAAGGATAACTCTATGACTATGAGGTTAAAAGGGAATCATATGACTATGAGGTCCAGGATTGATAAGGTTACCTATGACTATGAGGTCAAGGTTGAAGATAACTCTATGACTATGAGGTCAAGAGGGAATCGTATGACTATGAGGTCAAGGGAAGATAATGAGTTATCTATGACTTTGAGGTCAATAGAGAGACTTTCCTTTGGAAGGAGGGGAAGGCAACCTCTTGTAAACAAGAGTTGAAGTGGGATTTAATTAAGTGAACAATATGATTTCAAGAATTTAAAAAATGGTAAACATTAATCAACATATGAAATAAATTTCCAAGTATGAACATGGCAAACATGGATAAGTGAACACATAAGTATGGCAAAGATAACATCTTCAAAGTTTGAAATCAAAGACATGTCAAAGCTATGAGACTTAGCAATAAAGGCCAAAAAGTACAAACAAAACCCTAATAAAATGACCTTATCCAAGGTCAAGGAACAACTCTCAAACAAACCTCTCATATACCATAGAACAATCCAAGGAAAACTCTCACAAAGCTCTCAAGAAACAAATGATTTTTAAAGAAAGTTAAAAAATTAAGCATAAGATTATTCATGTTTTTTAAAATTAGAAATATGAAAATAAAATAAAAGTGAAAATAAAATTATAGAAAATAAAATTAAGTATTTAAAGAGTATTTATGAATTTTTTGGAATTTTTGGGTGAAAGAAAATATTTTTAATAAAATAGCATTCGGAAGAAATAATAAAAAATGAATTAAAGGAGAGAAAACAAGGGAGGGGCAGTCTAGAATTTGATCTGAACTACAATACATTGCTAGGCGCATGGGCCTGTGAATTGGGGGGGGGGGCAAATAGCGAAAATCACTAGGCCTAAACTCTAAAGATATGAAACAGACAAGAAAATAAAATGCCAAAAGGGAGTCTGGGGCGAGGGGGATTCGAACCCCAGACCCCTTGGTTTCACATGCGCATGGCTTACCACTGGGGTGGCTATACATCCAATGTATAAGCCACCCCTAACAATATTTAAACCGTTCAGGAAAAATGAAAAGTTAGTTCAAAGATTCACGTGAAAAATGTTACGCTCCAATACACTGAACACATCCATCAACCGGTCAAGAAAATTTAAATCTCTAAATGACAAAAACTAGCCTGGCCAATCACACGATGCTCTCTCTCTCTCTCTCTATTGCTCATGCAAACATGCAAAAAACACCAGAAAATGAGCAGTGCATATCCTCCTCTTGTTCAACCATTATCAACTTCAAAAATTAACCAAAAAGCATGAACTAAAACACCATTTTGTACTACTCAGAACAAGGAGCAATAATGAACCTTAAACAATTCAAGATAATGGCATAAACAGAAGTAAAAACGACATAGAACAGGTGTGCTGAGAAACGAAACCACACTCTCACCATTCCAATATACCAATGCAGATCCAAACAAACTCTCATGTAGTTTAACATAGACTAACCCAATATGGATAATTTGAGAGCAGTTTCAAGCATACAAACTTTAGCATGAGGACATAAACATCATATGTTCTAAATTATCAACCACTAACAGTGCTAAAAATGCATCCTACAAACTCACACATTAACATTTACATTATCATTTGACTTAAGTGCAAAATAAACAACATGATAACAACATGGAAATCCAAGTGACTTATATGATCATGATATTTTGAACATGGAGTGAAAGAGAGTGAGGGTTACCTAGTGGAGAGGGTCCACTGCCTCTTCAAAGGTATGAGTTTCGAAGCTTCAAAGGACTGAGTTTTCTCCTCCTCTTAGTACCGGCTACTGCAGAGCTATTTTCCTCCTCTTAGTTGCCAAGAAAAATTCACAAATTACTAGTGCTTTTGATGATATGTGTGTTAGTGTTCTGATGTTGTGTTGATGCCCCTAACAAAGGAGAATGGCCCTCCTTTTATAGTAGAAGAGCTGGTTAATACCCTTGAAGATTCAGAAGTTATTGGCTTTATCCAAGAGGAAAGAATGGTTTAGTGCAAGCTACTATGCGCATGGCCTCTCTATTTTTTCTTGAGCCAAGTGAGACTACTCTGATTGCTTCTTTTAAGATCTTTCTCAGCAGAGGAATTGGTACATGGAAGTCTTATATGCTGGTTTTTGTTTTTGGCTTTTGTATGTCCATTTGTTAAGTACAAGGTACTTGTACTTGGGAGCTTTCTATACACGAGTCCCATGGCTTTAGGTGCTAGAAGTTGGTACTGAAAAGGTCAGTTAAATGTACTTGGTGAAGGCTAGGATTCACTTCAGATTTTGTTCAAAATGGAGGCAAAGTTTGTAAAGAAACTAAATCATGTAGGGCTCTTTACCGCACGACCATTTTTCATCCAATGGACCAAACCCTATGCTTCTTGATTCTCTTGGAAGAAAACATGTAATGGAACAATTTATGTGTTGGTGGAAAGTTGAAATTATGCTTAGAAACATGCAAGAAACGTGCCAAAAGATTGATGTAGCAAAATGATTAAAATGTGAATTTTCTAAGTGTGTGTAACATTTGTAACATGACCACTTTGATGCACAATTTCTTAATGATCAATGCTCCAATTTGTGAGTTCTTTGGCTCTTTGAAAAGTAGGCATTTGATAGAGCAATGTTCATGTGGAAAGTGACTTGATATGAAGTCATGGACCATGGGCTATCCAAAAGACTTAGAAAAATTTCTAAGTTATGGAGTTTTCACAATATTGAAACACCTAACTTTAAAGCATCATAACTTGAGATTGGATCATCCAAATGGGGATTTCTACACATGCTTGGAAAGCTTGAAGAACAAGGAACAACTTTCATGTCCAAATATTTTTTATTTGAAGCTTGGAACAAGGTGAAAAATTGAGTCAAAGTTGGATGAAAATGATCAAAATTTCACTAAGTCATAAAGGTGTATTATCTTCCAAGTCTCATAACTTAAAAATCATACATTTTTTTGAAGAAAGGTCCTCTAATACATTTTGAAGTTCATGGAAAGATCTTCCATTTGAGCTTTGAGTCACTTAATTTGGATGTGTGGTTTGAAATTTATGGCATTCCCAATTCTGCACAAGGAGTGAATTTTCCACCCTTAGAAAGTTTTAAGGACCAAACATTGCCCTCTTTGCAAGAAACCTCTCAAAACTTGACTTCTCATGCCCTAACTCAACAATTAGACATGTCATGATGGATTAAGGTTTGGATGCTTCATCTTGGATCAAACTCTTAAAAGTCAAAAGCCTCAGTCAAAAACCCTAATCTTCCTTAGAAATACAACTGGATGATCTCTGATGATCTTGCTTCTTCAATCTATCCAATGCCCATAGATGGCCTCTAGGGGTGTCTATTAAAATATGGAATCATGTTCCAAAGCTTGGGATCATACCTTGATCAACATCAAAGGCAATGGTTGACTTTCTTAACAAAAACCCTAATTTGAGGTATGATGAACTTGTGGCTCAAGGTACTTGTAATAGGAACCAAACAACACTTGATTTCTTGTTGAATAAGATCTTTAGGATGTATCTGAGCTCAAATGGTTGCATTTTGGAGTCTCAGTTATCCTTCTTGAACAGATGACTTCTCATAGCAATCTCACTCAAACTGGTGAACACTTGTGATGGTTGTAAGGAGCCAAAGGATGTCTTAGGAGACCTTGAAACATGTGAGAGCCTGGCGTAGGAGACCTTGCCCTCTTTCTTGTGTAAACCCTAGTTTTCACTCAAAAGAAACAACTCACAAGATGAAGTGGTTAGTTAACAATGCATCGATGATTGAAACCTACATATAGGTGCAAAATTTTATGACATCTAAGGGGGTAAAATTTGGGGTACAACACCAAGATTGAGGCTAAAAAAGGAAACTTACGCTATAGGTGAGAGATTTTATCTGTCTTGTACAAAGCCCAAGATTGAGGCTAAAAAGAGATTGGCTCTGCTGGAGATATTTATACGGTGTCATGTACAAAGCCCAAGATTGAGGCTGAAATGAGACTGACTCAAGAAGAGAGTGTTTTATTTGGTGTCTTGTACAAAGCCCAAGATTGAGGCTGAAATGAAACTAACTCAACAAAAGAGTGTTTTATTTGCTGCCTTGTACAAAGCCCAAGATTGAGGCTGAACAATATTGACTCTACTAGTGAGAGGATATTTATGGGTGTCTTGTACAAAGCCCAAGATTGAGGCTGAAAAGGGGATCGACTCCACTTAGGGATATTAATTATCAAAGCCTAAAAGAAGACTGGGAGAAATTGACTTCGCTGGGGAAGATATTTATCCAGAACTTAAGAGAAGGATATGAAGATTTTGACTTTGTTGGAGAAAGTTTATATATGTCTTGTACAAAGCCCAAGATTGAGGCTAAAAAGAATGACTCAACAAGATAGTGTTCATGTTTTGTACCATTGACTCAACAAGAGAGTGTGGAAAGGTGATTGACTCAACAAGAGGGTACTTTTGGGGTTAATTCTCTGCTGAGGAAAAATCATTATGCAAAGCCTAAGAGGAGGCTGGCTTCTGCTGAGGATTATTGAGATCCAGAGGCAGGTCCAAGTCGGGGGATCAACTCTTGTTGAGGGTTACAGAAGAGTTGAGGTATCAGATGCCTTGAGGTTCTGATTTGGGATAGTGTTATACTGCTGATAAGCTGACCCTGGCTGGGGAAATTTAAAGTGAGAGTTTAAATATTGAGTTTTGAAAACCTATAGAGGTTTTAACTCTACTGGAGATTGATCTAATGATAAGGTTTTCTCCTGTATTTGTAGGGAACTTGAGAATGTCTTTGAGATCCAAGAGGAGATTAGATTGTCCAAGTCTACTGGTATGGAAGAGTTTATCTTTATATGATGCCCAAGAGGAGGCTGGTGTTTTAAGGGATGAGTATCAACCCTAAAATTGGTCTGAGGTTTTGACTCTTTGGAAAGACGGCTCTAACAAAGGATAACTAAGTTCTGTCCTATACCTTTAATAGGTCTTTAGGGTCCTTGTTTTAAGCCCAAGAGAAGGCATGAGAACTTCTAAGAAGCCGGAGGGTCCTTGTACAAAGCCCAAGAGGAGGCTGGGATTGCTTTTAGGAAGCCTGTGGGTCCAAACCTAAGAAGAGTTCAAGAAATGTTTCACCGGGAATAATATTTTCTTTAATGAACAGTTCTAGGGTTTGAAGAAATTCAAGAGAGGTTTCACCGGGAATTAATCCTCTTCGGGGATTTTCTAATAGTGACAATCTGAGAAAAGTTTCACCGGTAATAATGTCTTTCTCTTTGTTCCATATTGTATAAGCCCAAGAGAAGGCAAGACTGTATCTGGAATTCCTATAGGGAACAAGTTTTGACTGTGTTGAAAGAGTGACCACTGGATTTATCTAATTCTAGACCTAATTGTCGGGGAAAACTCTAAGCAGATAATATACAGGTATATATATATATATATATACAGATGAAATATATACTGTATGTAAAAGAGGGTAGGAGGACTTACAGGTGAGCAAGCTTCCAGCACAAACAAATATATATATATATATATATATATATATATATATATATGCAAGTATGTAAAAGAAAGCTGTTTAAAACTTACACGTGAGCAAGCTTCCATTGTAACAACTATATGGTTAGTTGTTCAAGAAATTAAAGAAAGTTTTGATAACAACTATGGATTTGAACCTAAATCAAAAGAGAAAGTTGTTTTTGAAAAGAAGATTGGGGCTTATACTCAAGGAGAGGCCCAGATGAAAAACAGTGATCACACCGTTGATCTGAAAATTATAACGGGACTTATACAATGACTGAGGCCCAAATTAGGTTTAATTTACAAAGGGATGGGTCTTTCAACTTAAGGAGAGACCCAGATGATTTTGTTTGAGAACGGCGATCGTGCCGAGGTTTTTTGAAAACACAGTGGGACTTATACAATGACTGAGGCCCAAAAAGGTTTTTATTTACAAGGAATGAGTGTTACACTCTATTAGAGGCCCATGAGTGTTTTGAAAAAGATTTGTGAGGGTGAAAATAATCAAAACTCTAATTTGATTTTAAAATGTATTTTAATTGAATAAAAATTCAATTAAAATGCTCAAAATTATCAAACATGTGTGAAAAATAAATCGTGATCTTGGAATAATGTTTGAAAAAACATGTTTCATTCATAGAATGATTTGAAAACCATTTGAAGTTGAAAAATCAAGAGAAAGAAATATTTTAAGTGTTAAAACCAACAAATAAAACATAATTCTTTACAAAAATACTAAATATATGAAATAAATAATATTTTTGTGAAATTTTTATGGAATAAAATATTTTAACATTTTTTGGAATTTTCAAAAAAAGAACCAATAAAAAATAATTAAAATTGAGAGAGAAATTAATTAACAAAAAACATAAAAATATGAAAAATAGAAAAAATTGCAAAAATGATAAAATGGTCTGGGTGGGTGTTGAACCCACGACCTCATAGCCAAACACACATGCGCGCTACCACTGGGGTGGTGATACATCCGTGTATCAAAACCACCCCATTAACATATATGAGGTGCCAAGTTTCTAGGCCTGGCCAAGGCGCCATGCCTGGCCCTTGCCCAGGGCAAGGCCTAGTTTTGCCAATTTGCATGAAGCCTCTAACTTTCTCATTTCTCCATGGGTTGAGACAAAATTTAGGTGCATCTGACCTAGAAATTCATGAGGAATCCAATGGTGCCCATGGAATTTTCAGAAAATGTTTCCATTTTTAAATTCGATAGTGATTTCAAAATAGGCCAAATTTTGCATGTTCTATGCTATCTCATGGTACAGGCAATAATAGCATGATAAATTGGTTCAAACACAACACATATGATATGTATGAGAGGTCTATTATCAGTGGACGTCAAAGCAATGCATGATTTAAAGAGTTCAAGTTGTGATGCACTTACCTCTTGGAGCTTCTTGTTCTATCTGCCAAGTTCCTTGTGCCAGAAGTAATTCAATGCTTTGAACACTCTCAATTGATCCCTTAGAAGCTTTTAGGATGATCAGAACCAGCTGGAATCCTCAGGAACAAGTATAGGTCTTTTCTTGCAAAAGGGGCAAAAGTGACCAAGATAGCAACTCTCTCAAATGGTGTTCCAGACGAGGGAAACCAATCGGGACAGTTTGAGGATGATATTTGGAGTGTGTTTGAGGCCTGGTTTGGTTTTGCAAGTGACTGAATTAAGACATGGCTTGAAAAATGCAGAAAAGTCATATTTTGAGGTTTTGGAGGTTGACTTTTTGATTTTGGTATTTCAGATTAAAGGTGAGTGTTTGGACAACTTAGATATGACATATTAGATGTGTTTGGATCATGAACTGTGGTGGAATTAATCTCTAACTCAAAAACTCAGAGATGACTTGCAAAAGAAGGCATTTTGGCCTAAAGAGACAGATTTTGAGGAAAACAAGTGTTGTAGTGCTTTGTGTCATACCCCAAATTTTGACCACAAAGATTTCCCATCATTGTGCCAATCATCACCACAATATGGATGTAACTTTCATGCCTCATCAATCTCCTCAAAGACTGTTGAGCATTCACTACAATTAAGAATTAGGGTTTCAAGTCTTCTCAAAGCACTTAGACAAAGGATCAATCAAGGAATGACATGATCTTCAACTTGTCTAACCTCTCTAACAGCCATAAAGGATCAAGAGGACTCCCACAACAGGAATCAAGCACAAAGTTGCAGCATTCCAAGTGGATCAAGCCTCAAGATCGCCAGTGTCACCAAATTAGGGTTTTGGTCGACTGAGGCCTCCGGATGGAATTTTTCCTCTGGGCATGAGCCAATGCTTCAAAGCATAACTCAAGATACTCCAAGGGACCTCATAAACTCAATCATCAAGTCAATTTTACCTCAGGGGATGCATTCACCAAAAAAATTAGGAATTAGGGTTTCTTGACCTAATTCACCCCTAAGTTGACTTTTGGGACAAAACATGAGCCAAGACCTCAAGACATGATTTGAGGGACTCCAATACACTACATTGATCCATTTGCAACAATGGATTGATCCAAGAAGCTTGATCCGCAAGTTTCAATTTCATCAGGATAACAATTAGGGTTTTGAGGGAAAAGTGAACTGTACCTTTGACTTTTGACCAGGACATGCTCCCAAACCTTGGGACATGATTCAAAACACCCTATAACACCTATGGAACATATCCATCAAGTTTGATTTAGGTCAAGGACTTGATTTCATAAAGGATCGCACAGTTTGGAATTCATTTGATAAAAAGTCAACTGTGCACAAAAGTCAACTTTGACTTTTTGAGATTTTTCATAATTATGGTTCTTTAACCCTAAAACAATGTTAATGTGTGATTTGAATCATAATTCATCAAGAAAAATCAAATAAATTGAGATAACTTGTAAAAGGGGTAACCATAAAAACTTAGAATTTTTCAAGTTATGGGACAAAGTGGCTAGGGTACCAACTTCCAAGGATCATAACTTGAGATCCAAGCAACCATTTTGAATGATCCAAAGATGTATTTGTAGCTCTCATGGCATACTTTAAAAGTGTCAACTACACCTCATTACAATTCTTCATGGATTTTTAGTTATGGCGTGATCAAAATGGCTGAAAACATGAAATGTCACTTTTTCCAACACTTAGTGAAATTTTCACTAAGTTAGAATCTGTCTTGCTTTTTTTCAAAATGTATGGGAATTTTTCACTTGGATCCAAAATGTTTAAAGACAAACTATGATCACACATGTGTTGTGTCACATAAGGGCTTTCCAAAATGTCAAAGAACTCCATCAAAATCCATTTGAGCTAAGGGTTATGACAGCTGCAACATGCCTTGCTGCAAACTGTCTTGGCAAGGCAGATTGTGTATTAGGGCTCGATTTGATCAATTTGTGCAAATGACAAACAAGTTTATCCATTTGTACACCTTAGGGGGAGACCAAGGAGAAACAAACACTGATCCATAAGCCTTCCAAGTTTTTGGAACTACATATAGGTTGGCACCCCTAAAAGCTAAAGATGCCTCAAGACTCCAATTTTGTTTTGGAGCATTCAATGGATGCTTAGAGGTGGCATGCATCAGAGAAAAGATGAACACTTTAGTCAAGCCTTATCCTTGAATCAAAGAACCATAGGCCTGTGCTCTAATCTTAAGTCAATGGCTAGAGGAGACTTGAGATTCAAAAATGATCCAATTGGCCACAGACCTGTACCAGTTGCCATACAATATTCTTTGCAAAACAAACTTGCTCTACTATAAATAGAGCTCATTTGTGATCAGTTTGAGTACACCAAAGCACCCAAACTGATGCTTTCCTCAAAATCACCTTCTCACTTCCAAAATTGCCTTCTAAAGCAAGTCACTATCGGGTTTCGAGTTTGAGAACAATTCCAACCAAACCAATCACACACACACCTCATAAACATCATATAGAAGTGATCCAAACACTTAAACAACATCTGCAACACCAATTTCACAAAATCACCAGCGAATTGCTCAAGTTTTCAACCAAGTTGCAGTTTAGGTGCCCTAACCTGTTCCAGTCCATTTCCAATCACTCCATGCATTCAAACATATTCCATATGGTGTAGGGAAGCTGTTCAGATCTTAACAACTCATCTGTAACACCTCCAACTCAAAAATCAAATTGCTCTTCCTGCCACGACCTTCAAGGAAGCCTAAACTTGGTCATTTCATGATTCATGCATATTTCCTCGCACAATAATTTTGCCATATGTTCATAATCATGTATGGAGGATTTCCCCTCAATTAATTGCTTTGGATGAATCGTGTATCAAAATTCCCAGTCTTCATGCAGAATTTAGGGTTCTTGAGGTTTTGTCTTGATTTCTTATTCCATGCTTAAAATAAATGAAATTAAAGACCATAGACATGATCGTGAGGTGAAAACGAGTAGATTGATATGTGGATTGTGTGATTTCATCAAGTATTCAGTGAGATTGAGGGGAAAATGCAAATCTGAAGAAACAGAGGGCGCGGGCAAGAACTTGGTGTTCTTGGCGCCCTTTTTTGAATTTTTAAATATTTGAATTTTTGTGATTTTATTTAATTGATTCAAAAATTAATTTCTCTCTGGTTTTTAATGATTTTGAGTTGATTCTTTTTTTAATAATTCACAAAAATATTAAACTATTTTATTTTACAATAATTTCCCAAAAATATTATTTATTTCATATATTTGATATTTTTGCAAAGAATTAATTTTTATTTGTTTTTTAACATTTAAAATATTTTTTCCTTCTTGATTTTCCAAACTTAAATGGTTCCCAATCATTTTGTGGATAAAAACATGATTTTTCAAACATTAATCCAAGATCACAACTTGTTTTTCACACATGTTTGATAATTTTGATCATTTTAATCAAATTTTTATTTAATTAAAATACATTTTGAAATTAATTTAGGATTTTGATCTTAATCACCCTAAACAAATCTTTTTCAAACTCTCTGGGCCTCTAATAGAGTGTAAGACCCAACCCTTTTGAAAACCAAAATAATTTGGGCATCGGTCATCGTATAAGACCCACTATGTTTTCAAACCTCGGCGCGTTCGCCATTTTTCAAACAAATAATTATTTGGGCCTCTCCTCGAGCTATAAGTCCCATTTCTTTTCTTAAAAAATCTTCTGGGCCTCTTGATAGAGTTTAAGCCCCACATATCTTTGTAAATAATACCTTTTTGGACCTCACACATTGTATAAGTCCCTCTGTATATTTTCAAACGTTCGGCGCGATGGTCACCTTTTTAACAAAATCAACTGGACTTCTCCTTGAGCAATAAGACCTATTTTTATTCATTTTCAAACTATTTGGGCCTCTAATAGAGTGTAAGACCCAATCCCCTTTTGACAAAAACTTTTTGGGTCTCAGTCGTTGTATAAGTCCTGATACGATATTCAAAACAACAGTGCCATCACTGTTTAAATTTGGCCCTCTCCCTGAGCTGTAAGCCCCGATCTCTGTTCAAAATACTTTCTCCTTTGATTTTGAATCCAAATGTATAGTTGCTATCAAAACTTTCTTTAATTTCTTTGTTGATCAACTAACAAAACAACATGGAAGCTCTACAACGGGTAAGTGTTTATCCGCTTTCTTTTATATGCTTTCATATACATAACTGTATTGTGGGAAGCTGTGCATGGTTAGTCTTCTTTAATATCCTTTTAAATACTTGTTATATATAAACTGTATATGTACTAGTATAGTTATTTAGAGTTTTTCCCGGCAACTACGTCTAGAACTAGGTAAAGCCCTGTTGGTCACTCTTAAATACAAACAAAACTAGATCCCCATAGAATTTCCAGATACAGTCTTCCCTTCTCTTGGGGTTAAACAATATGGAACAAAGAGAAAGGCAGTATTCTCGGTGAACCTTTTCTTAGACTGTCACCCCTAGAAATTGTCAAAGAAATTCTACTCCCCAGAGTTGATCTATTTTCCGTGAATAACATCTCTTGAGTTTCTTCCTAACCCTCTAACTTTCCTGGAATTATCTCTTCTCTGTGAATTGCATTTCTTGAACTTCTCTTGGTTTGGGGACCCATAAGCTTCCTAAAAGCATCCCCGCCTCCTCTTGGGCTTTGTACAAGGACCCTTCGGCTTCTTAGAAGTTCTCATGCTTTCTCTTGGGCTTAATACAAGGACCCTAACGACCTCTTAAAGGTATAAGATAGAACTTAGTCATCCTTTGCTAGAGCAGTCTTTCCAGTGTCAAACCTCAGGCCACTTTAGGGTTGATTCTCATCCCTTAAGGCCCTTGCCCTCTTTTGGGCATCCTATAAAAGATAAAACTCTTCAACACCAGTAGACTTGGACAGCCTAAACCCCCTTTGAGTCTCAAAGACATTCTCAAGTTCCTTCAAACATAGGAAAAAACACCGATCACTCTGGATAAATCTCCAGCAGAAACCCGATCTCTCTCATGAGAGTTCCCGACCCTTGGGTCTGCCTATGGATCTAATCCTCAGTAGTAAGATAGCCTCCTCTTAGGCTTTGTATAATGATCTTTCTTCAACACAGTCAGCCTCCTCTTGGGCTTTGTATAATGATCCTCCCCCAGCGGAGCTAACCTTTTCAGACTCTCTTGTTGAGTCAATCACTTTTCAGACTCTCTTGTTGAGTCAATCATTTTTCAAACTCTCTTGTTGAGTCAATCACCTTTCAGCACTCTCTTATTGAGTATAAAAGACTCTCTTGTTGGTTCAATCTCCTTTTAACCTCAATCCCGTGCTTCGTACGAGACAGCAAATCATGCTCTTGTTGAGTATAAAAGACTCTCTTGTTGAGTCAATCAACTTTCAGACTCTCTTGTTGGGTCAATCACCTTTGCAAGACTCTCTTGTTGAGTCAACTCTTTTAGCCTCCGCCTTGGGCTTTGTACAAGACATATAAAAGCACTCTCTTGTTGAGACAAACTCATTTCAGCCTCCATCTTGGGCTTTGTACAAGACACATATGAACCTCCCCAACGGAGTCAAAAATCCCTTTTAGCCTCAATCTTGGGCTTTGTACAAGACAGAAAGAACATTTTCCCCACAAAAGTCAAACTGTTAGCCTCCTCTTAGGCTTTATATAATAATATCCCCAAAGAGTCAGTCTCTTTTTTGTCTCAATCTTGGGCCTTGTACAAGACATATACACTCTCTTATTGAGTCGGTCTTATCTAGCCTCCTCTTAGGCTTCGTATAAAGAAATCCCTAGCTGAGTCAATCACCCTTTTAGAATCAAACTTGTGCTTTAATCAAAGCACACAAACACCAACAGTTCCTCTTTAGAGATGACAAATTCTCTCTTAGCCAAAACCCTTTAGCTTTATATCTTGGGCTTTCAGCAAGATACAAATCCCTTTTTAGCTTCAATCTTGGGCTTTGAACAAGACACCAAAACATATTTTTCCTCTCTTAGAATAGGAGGAACTACGATTTCTCTAATTTCTCTGTTACGTAGGCATAAGATTGCGAAATCTTAGCGAGCATACAAATCAAAAACTCTAGGCCCAGTACCTTCATACATCAATCAATTTTTTTTAGATATAGTACCTTCCCAAAAGCCTCGTGAACAGTCAAGACACTCTATTCTTAAGCCAAATAACCTAAGAGAGACCCAATATTTTGATAGCATCTGTAAACCAACAGTCATCTGTTTAAACTCAGTATGCAAGCAGGGTTAATTAGAGACATCTATTTCCCTTCCTTAATCAGCTTCATAGGATAAAAAATGAATCGAACTATAGCACCACAAAGCGATAGTGATTCGAAACCACAAAAACCGCGCTACACTTTGGTGTACTCAAACTGAGCACAAATGAGCTCTATTTATAGTGCAACAAGTTTTTTTTGGCAGCAATAGTGTGTGGCGACTGCAGCAGGCCTTTGGCCAATGTTGATCCAAGGGAATCTTTAGTCTCCTCTAGCCATTGACTTGAGGTTAGGGCACAGGCCTATGGTTCTTTGATTCAGAGCTGAATCTTGGCTCATTTAGTTAGAAATGTCTCAGTCCATGCCATCTTGATGCATCCATTAAATGCTTAGAAACAAAATTGGAGTCTTTTGCACTTTTTAGCCTTTTTAGGTTTGTTATGGCTATGTGTAGATTCTTGGACTTGGGAGGCTTGGGGATCAGATCATTCCCCTTTGATTTTATCCTTTGATGTGTCCAAGTGGATGACAAGGCTTGGAGTTGTCCAAATTTACCAAATCGAGCAAAATGCCAAAATCTGCCTTGTACAAGACAGTTGGAAATGGTGATTTTGAGGGGATCATATCTCCCTGCTCAAGTTGAGTTATGGGAGGCTCTTGTGCTTTTTAGAGAGCCCTCATATGATACAAAACATGTGTAATCATAGTTTGTTTTGAAACTATTTGGATTCCATTGAAAAATCCTCTTGAACATTGGTGTTCAAAGCTGATAATTTAGGCAGATTTTCACTAAGTGTTAAAAAAGTGTCATTTTCTTCATTTTTGTCATTTTGATCACTCCATAACTAAAAATCCATGAAGAATTGGAGTTTCTTGTAGTTGAATATTTTGTAGAATGTAGGAAGACCTACAAATCAGGCTTTGGATCACACAAAATGGCTGCTTGGATCTCAAGTTATGATCCTTGGAAGTTGGTACCAAAATCACTTTTGTTCCATAACTTAGAAAAATTTTGGTTTCTTATGGTTGCCCCTTTTGCAAGAAAACTCACTTTTCTTGATTTTACTTAATGAATGATGATCAATATCATACATTAACATTATTTTTGACTTAGGGGAACCATATTTGTGAAAAATTCCAAAAAGTCAAACTTGATTTTGTGCACAATTGACTTTTTGTCGGATGAAATCCAAATTGTGCGATCCTTTATGAAATCAAGTTCTTAACCTAATTCAAACCTAATGGATGGGTTCCATAGGTGTTATAGGATGTATTGAATCATGTCCCAAGGTTTGGGAGCATGTCTTGGTCAAAAGTCAAAGGTACAGTTGACTTTTCCTTCAAAACCGTAATTACGGTCCAGATGAAATTGAAGCTTGTGAATCAAATTTCTTAGATCAATCCATTGTTGTAGATGGATCAATATAGTGTATTTGAGGCCCTCAAATCATGTCTTGAGGTCTTGGCTCATGCTTTGCTCCAAAAGTCAACTTAGGGGTGAATTAGGTCAAGAAACCCTAATTCCTGATTTTTTATGAATGCATCCCCTGAAGTTGTTCTGACTTTATGATTGGGGCCATGAGGTCCCTTGGAGTATCTTAGGTTATGCTTTGAGGTATTGGCTCATGCCCAGATGAAATATTTCATCTGGAGGCCTTGGTTGACCAAAACCCTAATTTGGTGGCACTGTCGATCTTGATGCTTGATCCATTTAGAATGTTGCGATCTTGTGCTTGATTCTTGATGTGGGAGTCATATTGATCTCTTATGGGTGTTTGAGAGGTTTAGAAAATTTGAAGATCATGTCATTTCTTGATTGATCCTTTGTCTAAGTGCTCTGAGAGGGCTCAAAACCCTAATTCTTGATTGTAGTGAATGCTCAACAATCCTTGAGGAGATTGATGGGGCATGAAGGTACATCCATATTGTGGTGATGATTTGCACAATGATGGGAAATCTTGGTGGTCAAAATTTGGGGTATGACAGATGCCCCTATTTAATCTTCTTGGACCTGAAGGTGTGAATGGCGAAGATATTCGGACATTCAGGGTGCAAGAAGATTAAATATCAGAATACCCGAAATTTTGACGGTGGTTATGAATGGCAGCTTGCTCACCCATCTTCCTTTGCTAAGCAGTATTACTTAGAAAAGGGTAAAATTTCCCCTCGATCCAGGTGTTCAGCCACATAACTGGTCTTAGTTTCTTTTGAAATAAACTTCCCCTCGATCCTGGTCTTCAGCCAAGGAACTGGTCTCAGTTTCTGAAATAAACTTCCCCTCGATCTTGGTCTTCAGCCAAGGAAGTGGTCTCAGTTTCTGAAATAAACTTCCCCTCGATCCTGGTCTTCAGCCCAGGAACTGGTCTCAGTTTCTTCTTGTCGAGTTCGTTCCTTGACAAGGGACGCTATGTGTATCGGTTTTCATCAAACTTCTCATTGAGTTTTCAACTGGGGAGATGCCATTTGATTGAAAAAGTTTTGATGTCAGACTTGCTGGGGGTACCCACTCGTCTGAGTTGTAGAGGTGTGCAAACTTCTCTGTTGGAGACGCCATTTGTTGACTCTACTTGGGGAAAACGAGTCTCTTGAGGGACCGCTTTTTGCTCGGGGATATTACATCATACTTTTCTTCTAGATCTTCTCGGATAAATGCCATGTGATGTAATCCAATTTGGAGGTGCTGATGACCTTTTTGACAGTAAACCTTTCGAAAAGAAACTGATGTATTGCCGAGAGTCTTTAGTGAAGAGGCTTTCTCTGGGGATTTTCTTTAATCCGAGAAAGCGAGAACATCATCTTCAAGGGTGACGAGTGACGTTTGTTGAATGTTTTCTTGTCTTTCAGAGGTTCAAGTTATCAAAGTGGTCGAGGACCGGCTCCAATCCAGAAATAAACTGGGGAGAAATTGCTCAGACGCTGCATTTCCTAACGAGGAAAGGACTGACAACTCGATTGAGAGGACTTTTATCACTTGGGAATAAGACCAACTAGAGTGGTAGTAATGCAATATGATTATGAATATGAATCAATTATGCATGATGCATGTATGTTTATGCTGACAAAACTAACGCGACATACAGACTAATAGATGAACACAAAGGGATACTCGGCCACGACGGGGGACAAAAAGTATCGATGCTCCAAGATAGCAATCCTGCCTTGCTTAGGAGAGACGGTCCCCGTGGGGAGAAAAAGCTAGTTGTTCAATCGGTCTTAAGAGATACGTACTCTGTCGGGGATATCAGATGGGAAAATCACATCTGAAACAGTTGACCCTTCATTCAGGTGCACTGGTTTAGAAGGAGTACTTTGATTCTGCACTTTGAGGTTCAATCACCTTCGGAGAAGCGATCGATGTTCTTTCGATGTTCTACAGTCAAAAGAATTTCCATCTTTATTTTAAAAGCAGAAAATTTTTTACAAGTAAATTCATTTTTTGTCTTATTTCAAGAATCGTTGATCATGTTAAAATGTCATTTGTAAAGCTAAAACAAATGAGAATTGCAAACAAAACCACTAGGGCTCAAATTTTATTGATAGGATGGAAATCAGCTAAGCGCGTGATCCCATAGAGTATTTACAAAGTTTAGAAAATGGTAATTTAAGGGAAAATGGGCTACATTGAAACATAACGACCGTTGTCCTTCTACCAACTTTGAATTCTGGACATCCCGAGCTTCTGTCGAAGATGACCTTTACAAGAAGTTCTCTTGATGGACGGCATTACTGCTGAGGAGTTGAACTGATCAGACGTAGTTACTTGCCATTAATCCCTAACTTTTGCCTGAATTGTACTTTGAGATTTCCAGTCCATCGGGATGATTTTTTCTTATGTCTCTAATTTTTGCCTGGACCGCCCTTTCGGGTTTTCAATCCACCGAGACGTTTTTTTCATTTAGGCGAAGTATTTCTTAACTACGTCAACATTTGTGGGGTAGGCAAATTCCTCTCCATCCATGATTGCGAGTCTTAAGGCGCCGCCTGAGAAGGCTTTCTTGACCAGATAGGGTCCATTGTAATTTGGATTCTATTTGCCCCGGGAATCAGTGAGGAATGATTGTATCTTCTTGATCACAAGGTCTCCTTTTCTGAAGACGCGAGGTCAGGCCTTTCTGTCGAACTCTTTCTTCATTCTTTGCTGATACAACTGGCCATGACATAGAGCAGTCATTCGCCTTTCTTCGATCAGATTCAGTTCGTTGTGTCGACTTTGACACCATTCAACCTCTGTTAGCTTAGCTTCCCTCAATACTCTGATTGATGGGATCTCTACTTCTATGGGGAGCACTGCCTCCATACCATATACTAGAGAGAAAGGGGTTGCCCTTGTTGAAGTGCGGACAGATGTGCGATAACCTTGAAGAGCAAAGGGTAGCATCTCGTGCCAGTCTTTGTAGGTTACAACCATCGTTTGAACGATCTTCTTGATGTTCTTGTTAGCCTCTTCTACCACTCCATTCATCTTAGGCCGGTAGGGAGATGAGTTATGGTGTTCGATCTTGAACTCAGCACACAAATCTTTCATTATCTTGTTGTTCAAGTTAGATCCATTATCAGTAATGATCTGGCTCGGAACACCATAACGACAGATGAGATTGTTTTTGATAAATTGGACCACCACTTGTCGGGTTACATTGGTGTATGACGCTGCTTCGATCCATTTTGGTGAAGTAATCAATGGCTACCAGGATGAAACGATGTCCGTTTGAAGCCTTGGGTTCGATCAAACCAATCATGTCGATTCCCCATATAGAAAAAGGCCATGGGGAAGAAAGAACTTTGAGATGCGTTGGCGGTACATGGATTTTGTCTGCGTATATCTGACACTTGTGACATCTCCTCATGTACTTAATCTCCTTTGATCTGACTGATAACTAGGGCTGAGTCTCCATACACGTCCAAGTTCTTTATCCTTAAGTCAATTGCTTCTTCGAGACCCATGATACAAGCTTCGTATTCGGCCTCATTGTTTGTACACTTGAATGTCAATCTAGCAGTGAAAGGAATGTGGGTACCCTGAGGTGTTAGGATGATTGCCCCAATTCCATTTCCATAACTGTTGACAACTCCGTCAAAGATTAGTCCCCATTGGGAACCTGGTTCTGGCCCTTCATTGGGTAGCGGTTCAACGCAATCTTTCATTTTCAAGTACATGATATCTTCGTCTGAGAACTCAAACCCGACTGATTCCTGATCGTCAATTGGTTGATGAGCCAAATAATCGTCTAAAATACTCCCTTTGACGGCTTTCTAAGCATGGTACTCGATGTCGTATTCTGATAACAACATCTGCCAACGGGCGATCCTTCCCGTGAGAGCAGGCTTTTCAAAGACGTACTTGATCGGATCCATTTCGGAGATTAACCAAGTAGTGTGGCAAATCATGTACTGGCGAAGACGTTTGGCTGCCCAAGCCAGAGCATAGCAAGTTTTCTCAAGCATAGTATACCAAGTTTCACAGTCGGTAAACTTCTTGCTCAGATAGTAGATGGCAAACTCTTTTCTTTTTGTTTCGTCTTGTTGTCCAAATACACAGCCCATTGAGTCTTCCAAGACTATTAGGTAGATGATCAGTGGTCTTCCCTCCACTGGAGGTGACAGGATAGGTGGATTCAACAGATATGCTTTGATACTGTCGAAGGCTTTTTGACAATCTTCTGTCCATACACAGCTTTGATCCTTTTTGAGTAGTTTGAAGATCGGCGCATGTCGCGGTCATGAGGGATATGAATCTGGAAATGTAATTCAGACGTCCTAGCAATCCTCTGAGTTGTTTTTCAGTCTTTGGAGAAGGCATTTCTTGAATGGCCTTGACCTTGTCATGATCAATCTCAATTCCTTTCTGACTGACGATGAACCCTAGCAGTTTTCCTGAGCGGACACCGAACGTTCACTTGTTAGGATTCAAGCGGAATTTGTATTTTCTCAGACGCTCAAATAACTTTGACAGGTGGGTCACATGCTTCTCTTCTGTTTTATATTTGGCAATTATATCATCGACATACACTTCGATTTCTTTGTGCATCATGTCATGAAATAGAGTAGTCATGGCCCTTTGATAGGTTGCCCCGACGTTCTTCAAACCGAACGACATTACCTTGTAACAAAAGGTGCCCCATGGGGTGATGAATGAAGTTTTCTCCATGTCTTCCGGCGCCATTTTGATTTGATTATAGCCCGAGAATCCATCCATGAAGGAGAAGACTTTGAACTTTATTGTACTATCTACTAGCATGTCTATGTGCGGTAAGGGAAAGTCATCCTTTGGACGGGCTTTATTCAGATCCCTGTAATCTACACACATTCTAACTTTTCTGTCCTTTTTCGGAACTGGCACTATGTTAGCTAACCATTGAGGATATTCTGAGGTGGCGAGGAAACCCGCGTCAATCTGTTTCTGCACTTCCTCTTTGATTTTGATGGCCATGTCTGGATGAGTCCGTCTTAGTCTTTGTTCTACCGGCAGACATTATGATTTCAATGGTAAATGATGTTCCACGATGCTGGTATCCAACCCTGGCATGTCCTGATAGGACCAAGCAAATACATCGGGAAAATCTTTGAGAAGTCTTATCAAGCTTTCTTTGATAGTCGGACTGAGCAATGCCCAAATCTTGACTTCTTTCCTCTCTTCTTCTGAAGCCAAGTTTACCGTTTCCAACGACTCTTTATGAGGCTCAATGGACCTTTCCTCTTGTCTGAGTAATCAGGAAATCTCTTTTGGAATTTCTTCGTCTTCTTCTTCTTCAGCTTCAAATACCGGGAATTTAAAGTTGGGAGAAGGCATTGGATCATACGTTTCAATGGGGTTTAAAACAAGCAATCTGCATGACGTGATGGTTGTTTTTTAGAAAAGATAGAGAGAAATGCATGAGTGTGTGCAGTGTATTTTCTGAAAAATGCTTGTTTTTATTTTTGAACTGTTTTTGGATTACTATTTTTTGAAAAAGCGAAAAGTGAAAACAACGATAAATGCGGAAATTATAGAACGACGTTTATTTATTTATGATTTAGTCGATTCTTGAAACTACAGCCCTATAAAATAAAACTCTGTCGCTTCGGGCAAAGCGAAGAGGGACATTTACAGAAATTGAGCCCTATAAAAACATCTGTTTCACCTGGGCAGGGTGAAAGATTAAAACAAAGATGGCAATTACTTAGACTTATGGACGAATTTCGGGACATCGACAGCAACCCATTGGTGGAAAACTCCTCGGTAAATCATAAAGTCTGGTACCTTCTTTCTTGGTTTATCCTTAGAAATGACTATGATTTCTGGTAGAGTAGGATCGTTGGAGTCTTCCTCCTAGGCAGAGTTGTTGTAAACGAACTCTTCTGTTGTATCTTGCACAGTGTTTTCATTCTCAGGCGGATCTCCCCATCCAGTTGGCTGGATGTCTTCGAGCCTAATACGAGAGCTTTCAGGAGCGGTGTACTTGACCAAGAAGTCGTACTTGCCACTAGGTTGTCCTAAAGTGTCCCATACTTCTATGGGACTGGAGGAGTCATCTTTCTCAATGACGTTGACCTCAGGAAAAGCATAATTAATGAAATCTTATCCTGCAATCTTTGCAGATTCATCATTGTGCTGGATATCTTTGGAATGTCCTGAGTAATAATCCCATGACTTGATGGGGACACAGGTATTCTTTTCAATGATGCTCAGCTGATAAGCATTGTTTGGTTGACTCTTTTTCCCCAAGTCTTCTGGGTACAACTTATAGATAGGCAAGTCATCCAGGGGATCAAAATAGTCATAGTCGAAGTTGTCTTTCATCAGAGTGTCCTCCTCTAATGAGTTAGGCGGAGCACGACATTGCTCAGGATCACAATCTCCGTACATCATCTAGACATCTGATCTCGGTATATATCTCAGACTCTGCGTGGGATAGAAAAATGGCATATGCGTTTCTTCCTGAGACATATAACCGTTCTCGTTGAGATAGGACTTCCACTCTTCATCTGTATCGGAGGAGTCACCCTCATTGATGGTGTGTACTTCTTGAGACAATGGGTGGAGGAAGCCTCCACTGTGGAAGAAGTCTTGAATGGGATGAAAACTTTCATCCTTCTTGGCAGTTTGGGTACAGGCTGAAGAGAAACCAAGACCTTTCCCCGTCTTGTTATCAATAGGAATTACGAGCTGTCACCATCCTTTTGCGTTGTTACTCTCGATCACTTTGAGAGCGTCTTTGTATGAGGAAATCGATGGTCCTTTTTCCGGTCGATTCTCATTGCTCACCGAGAGTGCTTGAAACTGGGTTCCAACAACCTCCTCGGGTTCTACATAGGAGAATGATGATAAGTTGCTCACGATTAAGGCTTTCTCTCCACAGACTGTGACTAGTTTGTCATTTTTGACGAACTTCAGGTCTGGTGAAGTGTCGAAGTGACTGTCCCAGCTTCGTGTATCCAAGTTCTTCCTAATAAACAGCTGCATGTTGCCCAGATGTCCATGACCTGGAAATTGACTTGGAAAGTGTGAGGACCGATAGTTATGGGAAGGTCGACTTCATCGATAACTATTTTTCTGGATCCGTCAAAGGCTTTGACGATGACCTCACTGCCTCTCATCGGAGCTCCTTGAAATGATAGTCGCATTTGAGTAGATTTTGGCATAACATTCAGAGCTGATCCAGTATCTACCAGTACGTAGGCTAAAGCATCGTCCTGCCAGTTGACTGTAATGTTGAGTGCCATATTGTGATTTTTGCCTTCTTTTGGCAGTTCTTCATCACTGAATCCTAAATTGTTGCAGGAAGTGATGTTGGAGATGATGCTGTCAAATTGTCTTATCGTCACTTCTTGTTCTACGAAAGCTTGCTCTAAGACTTTCTTCAAAGCTTCCCTGTGAGCTTCGGAACTGAGCAAAAGAGATAGCACAGAGATTCTTGACGGAGTTTGCAACAGTTGGTCTACAATGTTGTACTCACTCTTCTGGATGAGCTTCAGCATATCATCGATGTTCTTTGAAAGGTCGGGATTATTGGATTGACCGACTAGTTGATTTGGAACTTCTGTTTGAGGTTCCTTTTCCTTGGTGGGTTCTCCAACTCCTCGGTTGAAGATCCGGCCGCTCCGTGTTACTCGACTGATGTCGGCAATGTTTATGACGGAGGGTAATGGAGTTTCCTTTCCATTTTTGATTGTTGTTGCACCGTACTTGTAAGGGATAACCTTATCGGATTTATACGGTATTGATCCCAGCAGATAGATAACCACAGGGGTCTTTTGATTTTTCTGACCATCGTAGGCAGCCTCAATCGGTTCGAGGTTGAGAATCTTTCTACTATCAAGAGGGAGTCTTGATTCATGGAGTAGAGGGATTATGGCGCATACGTCCTTGGTCATTTCATGATTAGAGATTATAACAACGTCTTTGCTTTGATCAGGAAGATAGTCTTGCATTATGTTGATCGAACCAGAACTTGAACATGGTCGAATCTCTTTTCGGTGCAACTGATTTTGGAGAGTTGACCGAACAAGATAACATCCCTGGTTGTTCTCTGAGCAAACTCTACAGCGCTCATAATTGTGTGGTGGCACCTAGCCATGTCCGCTTTGTATGCAGTGCAACCTTACTAGATCTGTTTCCATCGAGCGGACATCCTGACTTTGATGTTTAGTAGGATTCCAGTCAGTCATACTGATCTGTTATGTAGCTTCATCCAAGTAGATTGGAAGCCACCAGTGGTCTAACAAGTGTTGAAGTGTTCTTTGGACAAGTGCACATCCTTGGTCATCTTCATGACACACTTTACAATCCTGATAATCATGTGAAGCTAGAAAACCGAGCCTGACTTGCTTAACATGTAATTCTACCAGACCGGTCTTCATCAAGCAAATATCAAAGATTTGAACCATATTAACTTGATGGCTACTTCTATCACGGTAATCCTGGATCCATCTGAGATCCATCTGACGCTGGAGGGCCTCTTGTACAAAAGAGCATCCCTAATTGTTTATTGAGCATATCGGACATGAATTGTAATCGTGCCGTGGCAGATTATGATATTGATTTTGCCTTGAGTGCATTGCCACTAAGTTGATATTCATCATCAAAATGTTGTGGTTCTGGACAATGTCGGGATTTGCGTGAGCTATATTGACCTCACGGATTCGATGATCTTGAATCCACCCGAGATTCATTTGTTCTTGTAGAGCTGATTGCACTACGGAACATCCTTGATTATTCTTTGAACAGATATCACACTGGTAATAATTGTGAGGCGGTATATGACCGTACTCGGTCTGTCTACAATGCATCTTGACCAGATTAGTTCCTAATAGGAGTACATCGCGAATTTGACAACTGCGGCTAAATTCTTCCTCTATCAAATTTACTCCAGTTTTCTCATGTTGAGGCAATGGGTTCGTCTGAACATTTGTATTTGTATCTTTGAAATATAGGACCCCGTTCCTGACAAGCTTCTGTACATCGTACTTGAAGCTGAGACAGTTTTCAATGTTGTGCCCCGGTCCTCCTTGATGGTAAGGGCAAGTTTGATCTGCTTTGAACTAAAAAGACGGATTTTCCGGTACTGTAAGAGGAGACCTTTGGACATGGTCCTTGACCAGTAAGAGTGGAAATAGCTCTGCGTACAACATCGATATAGGGTCAAACCCTGGTGGTCGTGTCGTACTATTGTTATTGTTGTACTGAGGACAAGCCTACTGAAGAGGCTGTTGTGTCCTTTGTTGATACTGTTGTTGATTCGATTGGTTCTGAGCAACCTGTGGTTGATACGTTGGAGCCGGCTTTGGGTTAATAGCGGGAGTTACCGCTGCTACTTGTTGATACCTTCGCCTTTGCTTTTCGAGAGAGATATTACCAATATCTTGCTCTTTTTTCTTTGGGAAAGCACTACCGTATCTTTTGGTACTGCTAGATGGTTCTGCACCTTTGACCAATCGTCTTTCTCGGACTACTTCTTCAAGGCGTACCCCCATGTTCACCATTTCAGTGAAGTCGTTGGGCACACTGGCGACCATTCGGTCGTAATAGAATGAGCTTAAGGTTTTCAAAAAGATCTTGGTCATCTCTTTTTCCTCAAGAGAGGGACAGATTTGGGCGGAAAATTCACGCCATCTCTAAGCATATTCCTTAAAATTTTCTTTATCCTTCTGCGACATTGCTCTGAGTTGATCTCTGTCTGGTGCCATGTCCAGGTTATACTTATACTGCTGAATGAAGGCAGCGCAGAGATCTCTGAAAGTGACTATCTTGGTGCAGTTTAAACCCATGTACCATTTGAGTGCGGCACCGGTTAAACTATCTTGGAAATAATGGATCAGTAGCTATTTATTTTCGGTCTGAGTTGACATCTTTCGAGCGTACATCACCAAATGACTTTGAGGGCAAGAGTTACCCTTGTATTTTTCAAAGTCAGGAACCTTGAATTTGTGCGGTATTTTCACGTTAGGGACCAGGCAAAGGTCTGCGGTGTCCTTTCCAAATAAATCTTGATCGTGAATGGCATGCAGTTCCTTCTGCATCTCCAGGAATTGTTCCTGGAACTCATTCATCCTGTCGTACATGTCTTCGTTTCCACCAGGAATTACTTGTGGAGTCTGTCCTTCTGAGATAGTGTGTACCATGGGTTGTGGAATAGTCATTACAGCGGTGACTCTTGGTGCATGCCTGTCCCGAAGTTTGTAACCTTCAGGAGTTGCTGTCATGACTCTTGCATCTTTGCTTTCCCGAAGTTTGTAACCTTCAGGCCCAGCGATTCCTGCTGCAGTTTCTGAGTCTTCAGTGACTGGCGGGATATATCCTTCAGGGACAAAGTTGATAGGCATTCTCCAGGGACGATCTTTAGGCATGTTGTACCGAGGATCATAAGTCTCCACTACGGGCGTAGATGCGATCTTCGAGATCACAGTCCTTTGTTGTTGTCTCTGAGCTGTTGGCAGGGATTGCATGTCACTGTGAAGTTTTTTCAGATCTTTCTTCAGAGCGTCGATCTCTTCTCTCAGCTCTCTGTTCTCTTCTTCGAGATCGTCCATTTTCTTATGTCGATTGGCCCGAGTATTGTACGAATGAGACAGTTTGACTCTATAATCGTGACACATACGTGAGATTTGAAGGTAAGAAGAATGCGTTATGTAAGAATGATGAATGATATGCAATGATATATGTTATTTTTTTGTTTTAATCAAAAAGAAACTTCAACAAATAGATTGCAAATATCATACAGTGGGTAGACCCCGTTTTATTGAATTTGAAAGATTGCAGAAAGGGAAATATAGTATTTTGCAAAGTGCAGTAAAAGAAATGTCTGAACTTATGGATCATGAGTCCTCTCTGAGGAGAACTCAAATGTTGGTTCTGGTATTTTCCTTTTCTTTGACCGGGGCTCTTCAGCCGTTGTCGGGTTGTCAGTCCTTTTCCAAGTGAAATGAGTGAGCAAGTTTCTTCGGTCTTCTTGATTTTCTACAACATGCTGTTCTAGTATCTTAATCAGAGCATCCTTCTCTTTTAACAGTTCCTGTATTTTGGTACACTCTACATTGATAATGCGATATTTGTTCTTCTAAGAGTTCTTTTCCCGTTGAACTTTGTTGAGAGCGACCTGGGTTTTTCTGCATCATACATAAAATAAAGGACAAATTCCTTTAACGGAAGAACTTCTTAACGAGGGTAAGGCATCCTCAGCTTGAGGGCTCTAGTTTCTATCCAGTGGAGATAAGGTTCCATGGAGATACAGTCTGGTCTTCCTAAAGACTCTCTTCCTTTCCTGTGAATATGTTGCCAGGCATGCACTATTTCTTTCTTTAGTGCCTTGTCATTTTATCCTTCCTTGAAGAAAAGACCTTCCAGATGAACATTTTACGAAATATTCTTCATCGGGTATCCGAGTTGACGGCGAACTAAAATTGGATGATAGTTGATTCCTCCTTTAGTTCCTTTGAGTGGTACATTAGGGAAGTTTCCACATTTGTCGATGATCCTTATCCCGTCATAGATCCGATTGTACCAATCTATGTCAGAGATGGTAAGAGACATGATTCTCTGTGACCAACGTAAAGTACTTTTATGATCCCAAAAAGCAGCAGACTTGGGTAAATGGGAAGTGAACCACTTGTAAAGCAGGGGTACACAACATGTGATCATTCCTCTGATGTACAAATTCCTTAAGTGTACAGAATGATAAGCATCTGCGAGCAAGGTTGGTACGGGGGTTCCAATCAGAAATATCTTAATGGCATTGGTATCGACGAAGTTATCGATGTTGGGAAAGAGGAACAACCCGTATGTGAGTAGAACAAAGATATCTTCGAAAGCAGTAACGTTTCCTATACTGGCAAAGTATTGGGCTTTCTCTACCAAAAACTTGGCTGGTAAACCTTGGATTCCTTCCTTAGTGGTCATGTGAGTCCTGACTTCTGACTCGTCCAAATAGATTGCTCTTACAATGATTTGATCCTTTGGAATTTCTTCCAGTCCAGAAAAGGGAGCTTGGTCAGTGATAGGTAAATCAGTCAGGTGAGAGTACTCTTCTAGCGTTGGTGAAAGTTGATAATCCGGGAATATGAAACAGTGATAAACCGGATCGTAGAACTGAATCAGCGTAGATAGGATTTCTTTAACTACATGGACCCTTAACAGAGACAGCAGTCCTCCATGCCTAGCTTTGAAAGCATCAGGGTTGGTGATCTTCCTTGCCAACCCCCTTAAATCCTCTAGCTTTGGAGCCTTGAAGGTATACTTGTGCGTATTTCTTCTACCAAAATCCATAACGCAATCCTTCTCTGACATTTGCAATTATTGTTTTAGTTTATTTTGAAAAAGAAGGAGAAAAGAAAAGAGAAGAGATTTTTTCTTTTGTTTAAGAGTTTTTTAAATGAATGCATGAATGCAACACACAAAAACATTGAAAAAACATGGGTTCAAGGGTTCAACTCACGAGCATGGAGTCATGGCTCTACCCATCCCCAAAGGTTGTATTCTGGTAAATTTGTACCTGTAGAACGGGTTAAAAGTTCCCAAAATCATTAACCCCCTAGGGATATCAACAACAAACTGGTTCACCCGAGCGAGCTGTAGTATCCTAGGGTAATCTCAATTGAGTGTAGTATCGCGTATAAACTATTCTCGATAGTCACCGCACTACTAAATGGCCACATGGTTAATGTCTACTAAATCCTCAGTTTCACGGACACCACATTGGGACAATCTGCTTTCACGACGATTGTCGTTCTACATTGAATTCGCAAAGGGTGTCTCCACTGATTTGATGGCTTACCAGGATCACTTATTCGGGAATCACTCCCTGTAAGACCACCCGTCTATGCCATCACCTATCTTAGGGTTCTCTCAAAATTTCCACATGCGACATCACTCGCATTCCCATTGACAGAAAAATAAACACGGATATCAAGTAGGAAAAGCAGTATATATATATATATATATATATATATATATATAGTATAATTCCTAAAACTAACATCCTAGACCTCTTAGGAACTATAATCCTAGTCCTAAACAGACAAAATGACATCCCCAGCAGAGTCGCCATTTTACTGTAGCGTGCGATTTTTGTCGGTGATGCGACCACCTTATCGCTATGGGTTTCTCCTCACCGCAATGGTAGGAGTGGGGTGCTACTTTTCTGATTTCTTATTTATCCCGTGAAGCTGGAAGGGAAAGGCAAGCTATCTAAAACTAACCTTACACGCGAATGTTTAACTGAACAAACGCTAAGAGATTTGGGGAGTTCGGGGTCACTAAATCCTCAGTTTCACGGATACCACATTGGGACAATCTGCTTTCACGACGATTGTCGTTCAACATTGAATCCGCAAAGGGTATCTCCACTGATTTGATGGTCTACCAGGATCACTTATTCGGGAATCACTCCCTGTAAGACCACCCATCTATGCCATCACCTATCTTAGGGTTCTCTCGAACTTTCCACATGCGACATCACTCGCATTCCCATTGACAGAAAAATAAACACGGATATCAAGTAGGAAAATCAGTATATATATATAGTATAATTCCTAAAACTAACATCCTAGACCTCTTAGGAACTATAATCCTAGTCCTAAACAGACAAAATGACATCCCCAACAGAGTCTCCATTTTACTGTAGCGTGCAATTTTTGTCGGTGACGCGACCACCTTATCGCCATGGGTTTCTCCTCACCGTAATGGTAGGAGTGGGGTGCTACTTTCTGACTTCTTATTTATCCTGTGAAGCTGGAAGGGAAAGGCAAGCTATCTAAAACTAACCTTGCACGCAAATGTTTAACTGAACAAACGCTAAGAGATTTGGGGAGTTCGGGGTCAGGTTATACAATGGGGAGTTGTCAATTACCCATCCTATATATGGTTATACACAGGTTGTTAGCAATTATCCTTACTGCTTTTTACTTACTGGTGTTTGTCTGTTATGGGTTGGGAAAGTTTCTCCTTTGGGAGTGTTCGAGAGAGAGAGTTTTTGTTTGATTTCGGGCTTGCCGATGTTTTTTGATGAGTGAAGGCACTGGACCTAAAGTTTTTGATTGGTGTACTCGCTAAGATTTCGCAATCTTATGCCTACGTATTCCCGTTTAAAGAAACAGGGAAATTAGAGCAATCGCAGTTCCTCCTATTCTATGTGAGAAAAGAGATGTTTTAGTGTCTTATTCAAAGCCCAAGATTGAAGCTAAAGGTTATTTGTGTCTTGTTCAAAGCCCAAGATTGAAGCTAAAGGTTTGACTGAGAGAGAATTGGTCATCTCTAAAGGGAGACATCTTGTCTGTTTATCACAACTGTTGGGTGACTAATTATAAAGGAGGATTACTTTAACTAGGATATGAGAATCCAGCAACGCCATAATTTCCTTTATAAGGGATTTATCCTGAAGGAGAAAACTTTAACTCAGTGTTGAGCAATGCTATTTTTCCTTAGGAATCTTTCATGCTAAGAGAGGGACAGTGGCATGGATGTAAATAATCCAGAGGCTTGCCACTTACAGCAATTAGATGAAAGAGGAAGTTTTTTACCAGGATAAGAGATGGACTACAGCTTGGAATTTTGAATCAATAAGTGTGCCACTTATAACAGTTATCTGGGATTAGGGTTTGTTTTGAATGTCTGTTTTGATGTGTGATAACACAGAGAAATGCCTTCCTACAGAGAGGTTTTTGATTTCCTCCGAGGGGATGGTGGTTTTTGTATGTGCCTTGATCAAAGCCCAAGGTTGAAGCTAAGAGATTGATTGACTCCACTGGGGATGTCCTTATACAAAGCCTGAGAGGAGGCTGGAAAAGGCTGACTCAACAAGAGAGTGTTTATCTATCTTGTACAAAGCCCAAGATTGAGGCTAAAGAGAGACTGACTCTTTGGGGGATATCATTATACAAAGCCTAAGAGGAGGCTAAAAGTTGACTTTTCCGGAGAAAGATTTTGTCTGTCTTGTACAAAGCCCAAGATTTAAGCTAAAAAAGGAAACTGACCCTATAGGTGAGAGATTTTATCTGTCATGTACAAAGCCCAAGCTTAAGGGTAAAAAGAGATTGACTCTGTTGGAGAGATTTATACGGTGTCTTGTACAAAGTCCAAGATTGAGGCTGAAAAGAGACTGACTCAACAAGAGAGTGTTTTATTTGGTGTCTTGTACAAAGCCCAAGATTGAGGCTGAAATGAGACTGACTCAACAAGAGAGTGTTTTATTTGGTGTCTTGTACAAAGCCCAAGATTGAGGCTGAAAAGGGGATCGACTCCGCTTATGGATATTAATTATCAAAGCCTAAATGAAGGCTGGGAGGAATTGACTTCGCTGGGGAAGGTATTTATCCAGAACTTAAGAGAAGGTTATGAAGATTTTGACTTTGTTGGAGAAAGTTTATATATGTCTTGTACAAAGCCCAAGATTAAGGCTAAAAAGAATGACTCAATAAGAGAGTGTTTATGTTTTATACCATTGACTCAACAAGAGAGTGTGTAAAGGTTATTGACTCAATAAGAGGGTACTTTTGGAGTTAATTATCTGCTGAGGAAAAATCATTATACAAAGCCTAAGAGGAGGCTGGCTTCTGCTGAGGGTTATTGAGATCTAGAGGCAGGTCCAAGTCGGGGGATCAACTCTTGCTGAGGGTTACAGAAGAGTTGAGGTATCAGATGCCTTGAGGTTTTGATTTGGGATAGTGTTATACTAATGATAAGCTGACCCTGGCTGGGGAAATTTAAAGTGAGACTTTAAAGATTGAGTTTTGAAAACCTATAGAGATTTTAACTCTAATGGAGATTGATCGAATGATCAGGTTTTCTCCTGTATTTGTAGGGAACTTGAGAATGTATTTGAGATCCAAGAGGAGATTAGACTGTCCAACTCTACTGGTATGGAAGAGTTTATCTTTGTATGATGCCCAAGAGGAGGCTAGTGTTTTAAGGGATGAGTATCAACCCTAAAATTGGTCTGAGGTTTTGACTCTTTGGAAAGACGACTCTAACAAAGGATGACTAAGTTATGTCCTATACCTTGAAGAGGTCTTCAGGGTCCTTGTATTAAGCCCAAGAGAAGACATGAGACCTTCTAATAAGCCGAAGGGTCCTTGTACAAAGCCCAAGAGGAGGCTGGGATTGCTTTTAGGAAGCCTGTGGGTCCAAACCTAAGAAGAGTTCAAGAAAAGTTTCACCGGGAATAATCTTTTCTTTAATTAACAGTTCTAGGGTTTGAAGAAATTCAAGAGAGGTTTCACTGGGAATTAATCCTCTTCGGGGGAAATGAATTTTGAAATTCTGGTACATGTGCAGAATTCAGATGTCCTATAACATGTCATTCGACACCTGGTCTGACATGAACACACATGGCAAGGTATATAACAATAAGCACGATACTGAAAAGATAAAAACAACACACAGAATTTGTTCACCCAGTTCGGTCTAACAACCTACATCTGGGGGCATACCAAGCCAGGAAGGAAGTCCACTATTAGCAGTATCAATTCGTAGACCCTACAATCAACACACCCGTTGATGATCTACTCACTTAATCACTACCCAATGACCCTTCTACCTAAGTCCTCCCTAGGTAAGAGACTCCATCTCACCTCCAATCATCGCAATGATGTCTAGCAGTCAACACCTCAGCTACTGCATCAACAACTTGCTTTCCAACAGCTCTTCAATCACAGAAAAGTAGCAGACACATTTATATGCTAATACCTAGACATGACTCACATGACTAAGAACAATACTTAGAGTTGCTTAACAGCTTCCTCTAAGAACAATACTCACTCTTGCTTAAAAGCTTCGAAGAGAACAGTGACCATCTCACAATCCGAGTGGTTCACACATACCAACTCTCCTAGAGAGTGGTTCACAAGAACGAAACCCTAATAATTTTACATCTTGGAATCGTTACTAAATCAGGTTACAAACACTCCTATTTATAACCTACATCCCAACTGGATTTGGGCTTCAAAACGCAGCAGAGAGACTGCACACAATTCTGCAAAATAAACTCCAAGAAAATAGGTCTTCAATCTAAAGTTTCCTAACATGTCTCCATATTTAGAAAGTAGTGAAAATCCGAAAACCAACACAAAATCTCAACTTAATTACTTTGGAAGCCACATAGGATAACTAAATATTCACAGAATATTCAGTAACAAATATCAACTAATAGAATCTTCCTTTTAATCCAATAACAGACGCGATGTCCTATGATCCAGGATGGGACATCTTTATCCGACATGTTGAATGCAGTACATTAGAACATCTTGATTAACCAGCACATGACAGCAACACAACAACACCTTAAAACAACCATGCACTCATACCAGCTTAGTGCAACACAACATGTCAAGACATCACACTTGACATCTCCACAACCTGCAACTAATCTAATATGACAGATACTGAACATAACTAGTTAGTGCAGAACAGCATGTTAAAACAACTTTAGTGACATAAAGCTATCATATAGGTTTTAACAAAATTTACCCAACATAAATACTGCATAGCTGCAGAACTAACAAATTTCTTTGACAATTTTTTAATAGTGACAGTCTGAGAAAGTTTCACTGGGAATAATGCCTTTCTCTTTGTTCCATATTGTATAAGCCCAAGAGAAGGCAAGACTGTATCTGGAATTCCTATGGGGAACTAGTTTTGACTGTGTTGAAAGAGTGACCATTGAATTTATCTAATTCTAGTCCTAATTGCCGGGGAAAACTCTAAGAAGATAATATACAGGTATATATATATATATACAGATGAAATATATACTGTATGTAAAAAAGGGTAGGAAGACTTACAGGTGAGCAAGCTTCCAGCACAAACAAATATATATATGTGCAAGTATGTAAAAGAAAGTTGTTTAAAACTTACAGGTGAGCAAGCTTCCATTGTAACAGCTGTATGGTTAGTTGTTCAAGAAATTAAAGAGAGTTTTGATAACAACTATGGATTTGAACCTAAATCAAAAGAGAAAGTTGTTTTTGAAAAGAAGATTGGGGCTTATACTCAAGGAGAGGCCCGGATGAAAAACAGTGATCGCACCGTTGATCTGAAAATTATATCGAGACTTATACAATGACTGAGGCCCAAATTAGGTTTTATTTACAAAGAGATGGGTCTTACAACTCAAGGAGAGACCCAGATGATTTTGTTTGAGAACGGTGATCGTGCCGAGGTTTTTTGAAAACACAGTGGGACTTATACAATGACTGAGGCCCAAAAAGGTATTTATTTACAAGGAATGAGTCTTACACTCTATTAGAGGCCCATGAGTGTTTTGAAAAAGATTTGTGAGGGTGAAAATAATCAAAACCCTAATTTGATTTTAAAATGTATTTTAATTGAATAAAAATTCAATTAAAATGCTCAAAATTATCAAACATGTGTGAAAAATAAGTTGTGATCTTGGATTAATGTTTGAAAAAACATGTTTCATTCATAGAATGATTTGAAAACCATTTGAAGTTGAAAAATCAAGAGAAAGAAATATTTTAAGTGTTAAAACCAACAAATAAAACATAATTCTTTACAAAAATACTAAATATATGAAATAAATAATATTTTTGTGAAATTTTTATTGAATAAAATATTTTAACATTTTTGGGAATTTTCAAAAAAAGAACCAATAAAAAATAATTAAAATTGAGAGAGAAACTAATTTTAGAATTAGTTAACAAAATCCATAAACATATGAAAAATAGCAAAAATGGCAAAAATGATAAAATGGTCTGGGTGGGTGTTGAACCCACGACCTCATAGCCAAACACACAGGCGCGCTACCACTGAGGCGGTGATACATCCGTGTATCAAAACCACCCCATGAACATATATGGGGTGCCAAGTTTCTAGGCCTGTCCAAGGCGCCATGCCTGGCCCTTGCCCAAGGCAATGCCTAGTTTTGGCAATTTGCATGAAGCCTCTAACTTTCTCATTTCTCCGTGGATTGGGACAAAATTTAGGTGCATCTGACCTAGAATTTCATGAGGAATCCAATGGTGCCCTTGGAATTTTTAGAAAATGTTTCCATTTTAAAATCCGATAGTGATTTCAAAATAGGCTAAATTTTGCATGTTCTATGCTATCTCATGGCACAGGCAACAATAGCATGATAAATTGGTTCAAACACAACACATATGATATGTATGAGAGGTCCATTATCAATGGACCTCAAAGCAATGCATGATTTAAAGAGTTCAAGTTGTGATGCACTTACCTCTTAGAGCTTCTTGTGCTATCTGCCAAGTTCCTTGTGCCAGAAGTAATTCAATACTTTGAACATTCTCAATTGATCCCTTAGAAGCTTTTAGGATGATCAGAACCAGCTAGAATCCTCAGGAATAAGTATAGGCCTTTTCTTGCAAAAAGGGCAAAAGTGACCAAGATAACAACTCTCTCAAATGGTGTTCCAGATGAGGGAAACCAATTGGGACAGTTTGAGGATGATATTTGGAGTGTGTTTGAGGCCTGGTTTGGTATTGGAAGTGACTGAATCAAGACATGTCTTGAAAAATGATGAAAAGTCAAATTTTGAGGTTTTGGATGTTGACTTTCTGATTTTGGTGTTTCAGATCAAAGGTGAGTGTTTGGAAAGCTTAGATATGACATATATATTGGATGTGTTTGGGTTATGAGCTGTGGTGGAATTGATCTCTAACTCAAAAACTCAGAGATGACTTGCAAAAGAAGGCATTTTGGCCTAAAAAGAGAGATTTTGAGGAAAGAAAGTGTTGTAGTGCTTTGGTGTACTCAAACTGAGCACGAATGAGCTCTATTTATAGTGCAACAAGTTTGTTTTGGCAGCAATGGTGTGTGGCAAATGCAGCAGGCCTTTGGCCAATGTTGATCTAAGGGAATCTTTAGTCTCCTCTAGCCATTGACTTGAAGTTAGGGCACAGGCCTATGGTTCTTTGATTCAGAGCTGAATCTTGACTCATTTAGTTAGAAATGTCTCAGTCCATGCTACCTTGATGCATCCATTAAATGCTTGGAAACAAAATTGGAGTCTTTTGCACTTTTTAGCCTTTTTAGGTTTGTTATGGCTATGTGTAGATTTTTGGACTTGGGAGGCTTGGGGATCAGATCATTCCCCTTTGATTTTATCCTCTGATATATCCAAGTGGATGACAAGGCTTGGAGTTGTCCAAATTTTCCAAATCGAGCAAAATGCCAAAATCTGCCTTGTACAAGACAGTTGGAAATGGTGATTTTGAGAGGATCATATCTCCCTGCTCAAGTTGAGTTATGGGCGGCGCTTGTGCTTTTTAGAGAGCCCTCATATGATACAAAACATGTGTAATCATAGTTTGTTTTGAAACTATTTGGATTCTATTGAAAAATCCTCTTGAACATTGGTGTTCAAAGCTGATAATTTAGGCAGATTTTCACTAAGTGTTAAAAAATTGTCATTTTCTTCATTTTTGTCATTTTGATCACTCCATAACTAAAAATCCATGAAGAATTGGAGTTTCTTGTAGTTGAATATTTTGTAGAATGTAGGAAGACCTACAAATCAGGCTTTGCATCACCCAAAATGGCTGCTTGGATCTCAAGTTATGATCCTTGGAAGTTGGTACCAAAATCACTTTTGTTCCATAACTTAGAAAATTTTTTATTTCTTATGGTTGCCCCTTTTGCAAGAAACCTCACTTTTTTTTATTTTTCTTAATTAATGATGATCAATATCATACATTAACATTATTTTTGACTTAGTGGAACCATATTTGTGAAAAATTCCAAAAAGTCAAACTTGATTTTGTGCACAGTTGACTTTTTATCGGATGAAATCCAAACTGTGCGATCCTTTGTGAAATCAAGTTCTTGACCTAATTCAAACCTAATGGATGGGTTCCATAGGTGTTATAGGGTGTATTGAATCATGTCCCAAGGTTTGGGAGCATGTCTTGGTCAAAAGTCAATGGTACAGTTGACTTTTCCTTCAAAACCCTAATTGTGGTCCAGATGAAATTGAAGCTTGTGAATCAAACTTCATAGATCAATACATTGGTGTAAATGGATCAATATGGTGTATTTGAGGCACTCAAATCATGTCTTGAGGTCTTGGCTCATGCTTTGCTCCAAAAGTCAACTTAGGGGTGAATTAGGTCAAGAAACCCTAATTCCTGATTTTTTATGAATGCATCCCCTGAAGTTGTTCTGACTTTATGATTGGGTACATGAGGTACCTTGGAGTATCTTAGGTTATTCTTTGAGGTATTGGCTCATGCCCAGATGAAATCTTTCATCTGGAGGCCTTGGTCGACCAAAACCCTAATTTGGTGACACTGTCGATCTTGAGGCTTGATCCACTTAGAAAGTTGCAATCTTGTGCTTGATTCTTGATGTGGGAGTCCTCTTGATCCCTTATGGGTGTTTGAGAGGTTTAGACAAGTTGAAGATCATGTCATTTCTTGATTGATCCTTTGTCTAAGTGCTCTGAGAGGGTTCAAAACCCTAATTCTTGATTGTAGTGAATGCTCAACAATCCTTGAGGAGATTGATGAGGCATGAAGGTACATCCATATTGTGGTGATGACTTGCACAATGATGGGAAATATTGGTGGTCAAAATTTGGGGTATGACACATAGGTTCCATGAAATCCATATGAAGTAACTCGAGAACCTTTGAGGTGACTAGATGCTAGAGCTTCTTGTGGGAAATGTTGGTCTGCTTGCCTATTTGGCAATCTCCACAGATTTTACCTTCTTCGATCATCAATTTTGGTAATCCTCTGATGGCTTCAGGAGATATGGCCTTCTTCATCCCAGATAGATTGATATGTCCAATTTTTTAATGCCACATCATGCATCAATAACAAAAAATTACCAAAACACATCATTTACGATAACATAACCAGTAGTTTACTAATTGAATGAAAAACAAGTACTAATTAAAGTATAGTGAAGTTGAAAAGTAATTACCATAAGCACAATGAACAAATGAGAGTAGTTGTTATGATGATGATGAGAACAAAGGAGATGAGGAATAGAGGAGACCAGGAGAATTGAGGAAAGAAGAAGAATATGAGACAGTGTGTACACTGTATGTAATGAGTGCATTTTTTATGGTTGGGTACCTGGGTAATGAAACAATAAATTATACAATGAAACAAAAAATACATAAAATTATCCACTAATGACTCTTCGTTTCCTAATATATTAATTATTTTTTATAAAAAAAAAACATGCAAAATTATATAATTATATATTATATAATATATTATATATAAAAGTTAAATAATATGATCGGGGTTGGGGAATACGCGGGGCAGAGGGTACTTCCCTTATCCCCACCCCAACGTGTTATCGGGGGAAATTTTCCCTCCATCCCCATCCCCACGGGGAAAACGATCCTCGATTTCGGAGCTCCGAACAAATAATCCCCACGTGGAACCCCGTTAACACATGCAAATTGACATCCACAGGACATATGGATCAAAAGATACAACCAAAATCTTCGGACAACACAACAAAAGAAAAACAATTTTTTTCACTATTTGACCCGATGCAATCGATTGTTATTCTGATGCAATCGATTGTCACCGAAACACATTTTGCTACTGACTTCGTAAAAAATCACTTTTCTATGATAGACAATCGATTATTTTTGGTGCAATCGATTGCACTGTTATATTTGTTTTCAAAATTTCAACTAATACAATCGATTGTCATTTGATGCAATCGATTGTCACTATAGTATTTTTCTCCAAAAATTCTAGTTTTCTCTGTTACGCGATTTTCCTTCAATTTCCAACTCCAACTACCAAACCAGTTCCAATTTTGTTCATTCAAAAACATCCTCATATATTTTCTTACAAGATCAATACATATATCACGATAATTATCATCATTATATCCATTTTTATCATGAATTAAAAACATAGATTCATGCCCCAAATCATTCAATCTCATATCAATTTTCAGGGATTCCATTTATTTCAAGAACACAACAACAATATGTTAACACACACAATTGCAATCCACATCATGGTATGTAAAAACAAAATTATCATCAAGTTTTCATCAACATTCATCATAACTCAAAGGAAGAACAAACCCTATAGGAGGTTAAGGACTCCTCTACCCTACCCCTCATGCATAAGCCCTTATTGAAGGTTATTCTCCCCCCTTACCTTAGATTTTTAGCAAGCCAACTCCCTAATCAAGCTTGATTCTTCCCTCCTTGAGCCCTAGACTTGTTCTTCACACCTTTGCCTCTTTCTTCAAAACTTATGTTTTCACGTTCTAACCCCAAAAGCTCTGTACTGATCCCTTTTTATTAGAAACATAGCCTCTTATTAATTTGTTATTTCCACAATGTCCTCACTTATTCTCATATTCACCAAAATACTCCTCATTCATCTACTAACTCTAATTTCTTCTATTTTTCTTATTTACTAACTAATTTAATTATTTAAATTATCTAAAATATTATTTAAATTCTATTTGCTTCTAATTACTCTACCAACCTACCAACTCTCCTTACACCCTTCCATAACCCACATACTCATACAAGAATCACAATTTATTTATTTAATTAACATAGCTCAATAATTAATTAAATATTCATAAATAATCTAAATTTGGGTGTTACAACTCTCCCCACTTAAAGAATTTTCATCTCCGAAAGTTACCTTAAGTGAATAGATTCAGATACGAATCCCTCATTTGGATCTCAAGCGCCTAAGTCACGTTTCCACCAGCTGAGCCTCCCCAAGCTACCTTCACTAAGGTAATCTCTTTACGACACAACTGCTTCACTTCCCAATCCTCTATCCGTATGGGTGATGCCACAACAATCTCTCACATACACGCCATCCACTTGGACCACATGAGACAGATCCATAATGTATCTCCTCAATTGAGACACATGAAACACATCATGAAGATTAGCAAGTGACGTTGGTAAAGCAATCCGATATGCCACCTCTTCTATTCTCTGCAAAATCTGATATAGACCAATGAAACGCAGAGTGAGTTTTCAAGACTTCAAAACTCGACCAACAACAATCTAGGCTTAGGAGAGGTGTCTTATTGTTTGGCATGTTGTGGTCTAGACGATTTGGAAATCTCAAAATGTCATAGCGTTCTCAGGAAAATTGGTGTCGGCGAAGGATATGGAAGATATAAGCGTTCTTTTGATTTGGAAATGGTAGTTTGGTAGATCTCTAGGGAACTCGTGTGCTTTATTGGTCTAATTCGAGAACCTTATCTAAATTTGAGCCAATAATAACATGAGTTTCTTCAACCTGCTTTAAGTGTGTTCTCGTTATTCAGTGTAGATTTGTGTCATTTTTCGCAAATCTTTGCTTGAGGATAGCTAGCTTATTTTGCTTCTAGTGCTGTAGATTTTCGCCTTCATACAATTTTCATCTCTTGTATTGGTTTTTCTTTTTTTGGACTTTTTTTGATGTTTTCCTTATTTTCCTTATTTGATTGTTGTTTCGTTTTTTATTCGTTTTACTTATTGTTTCAATACTTCTTGTGCTGTTCTTCCGCTCTTTGTGATGTACTCTAGATCTTATGTCTCAATATATATGTTTACTTTTATAAAAAACATGGAAACGCAAACTGATTTCTCCTAACAAAAGTGTGGTTTAGAAACGAATTTGAGAGGAAGGATGACAATTTTTCCAATCAATTTTCTAGAGCTTTAGTATTGAGAGGTTGAAGATAAGGCAATATTTTGAATAATTTGTGTAGCTCACGCAAATAGGAGTTTCAAAATAAAAATAGAGAAAATTTTATTTTAAAGGTAATGTTGTCTCTTTAGGGTGTAATTAATTTTTTTTGGGTGTAACTAGAATTTCTCTTATTTAATATATACTAATAGTGAGTACTTAATACATAAATAAAATATATCATGTGATATTTTAGATTATTTAATTAATTCATTTAACTGTTTCTTTAATTAGTTCTCCACTTAGATTACATGCATGTATATTATTACCCTTTTAAGAAAATATTACATGAGGAATAAGAGGATTTGTGCAAATTTCAGTTTAGTAGAATCGGAAATGAGCTAGTTAAGTCGAATTTGTTTCAGCACGACTCGATTTATTAAGAACTGGTTCAGTTTAAATATTAGTTCGAGTTTGACACAAACTTTTTTAAGATCAAACTCGATGCGCTATAAGTTTACTGTTGAGAATCAGATACCTTAGAAACAAAGTATAATTGGTTCCTTGATCAGTCAAGAAACTCATAAGGGTTAGGGTTAACAAAGAAAACAAGAGAAAAACAACAAGGATTGGTTATAAAACTATTATTCTTTCCTTTCTCCTAAAACAAGGATTACAAGTACACAAGAATAAGAAACTAACCACTCTCACTCTTATTAGGTTTTGTCACACTTTAGAATGAGAGACTAGCATGCTATTTATAATAAAACCTAGCACACTAAACTAATGGGCCTTTAACAAAATACCCATTACAAGCTAACTTAGGGTACAAGCTAACTTAATCAACTGGATCCTTAACACAAGGCCCAATTCAATATGCTAACAAACCTTGCAATATTAACTATTACATGTTAGAACAATCTTCGACTACAAACATGCATTATTTTCGACTACAGCATGTGATCCAACTTCGACGGCATGCTTCTTCTAGAGTTCGATCCAAATTCCACAAATCTCCACCTTGGATCTAACTCTAACAACAAGAAAACAAACTAGCTTTCTTCATGCAGCTTTATCAACTGCATACAATGGAAAAACTTGCAACTTGGCAATGTCTTGGTGATCATATCAGCAGCATTATGATCTGTCGAAACCTTCAGCACTTGGACTTCTCCACGCTCGATTACCCCTCTGACGAAATGCAGCCTCACATCAATATGCTTGGTTCGCTCATGATAGGCTGAGTTCTTCGACAGGTGTATTGCACTTTAACTATATGATTTAACAGTGATACTTCGACCTTGAAGTTTCAGCTCCTTTGCAAAACCATCAAACCACAATGCTTCCTTCACAGCTTCAGTGAGGGCAATATATTCAGCTTCAGTGGTTGATAAGGCAAAAACCTTCTGGAGCGTCGCTTTCCAACTGATTGCTGTGTCAAACATTGTGAAAACATATACAGAAATAGACTTTTTGGAATCCATACAACCTGCATAATCAGAGTCAACAAATTCTTCGACTGCTGCTTTACTATCTTCACCCAAGGCTCCACCATAAATTAGGACTCTATTCAGAGACCCATTTATGTACCTTAAAATCCACTTCAATGCTTGCCAGTGAGCCTTTCCAGGATTCGACATGTACCTGCTCACAAGACTCACTGCATATGTTATGTCAGGTCTTGTACAGACCATAGCATACATCAAAGAACCAACTATATTAACATATGGAATGCTATTCATATAAGTTCTTTCGACATCAGTACTGGGACACTGATTTATACTCAGCTTGAATTGAGGGTTTGTTGGAGTTACAACAGGCTTTGAGTTCGACATACCATATTTTTCGAGAATCTTCCGTAGGTATGCCTCTTGAGATAAGCATAGTTTCGACTGCTTTCTATCTCTTCGGATGTCAATCCCAAGAATCCTGGACGCAGCTCCCAGATCCTTCATTTCGAACTCCTTACTGAGTTCAGCCTTCACCCTCATTACCTCTTCGACATTGTTGCTTGCTATTAGAATATCATCCACATAAAGCAACAAAATAACAAATGAATTACTAGGTCGAAATCTAAAGTAAACACAGTGGTCGAACTGACTTCTGATGAAACTTATGCGTGCCATGAACGTGTCAAATCTCCTATTCCACTGTCGAGGAGATTGTTTCAGTCCATATAAAGATCTCTTCAGCTTGCACACATAATCTTCCTTCCCTTTTTCGACATACCCTTCAGGTTGCCTCATCAAGATTATTTCATCTAGATCACCATACAAGAACGCAGTCTTCACATCCATCTATTCCAGTTCAAGATCGAACTGTGCCACCATGGCTAACAACATTCGAATGGATCTATGCTTTACAACAGGTGAGAACACATCATTGAAATCGACACCTTCTTTCTGAGTGAACCCCCTAGCAACCAACCTTGCCTTGTATCTTTTCGACGCCACTCCTTCGATTCCTTCCTTGACTTTGAAAATCCATTTATAGTTGACTAACCTGGCTCCAGCAGGTTTCTTGATCAGTTCCCATGTGTCGTTGTCATGAAGATATTTCATCTCATCATCCATGGCTTTCAGCCATTTAGTCTTCTTTCGACTCCTCATAACTTCCTTATAGTCTCTAGGTTCTTCGTCGAGAACCTCACTTGCAGAGATTAAGGCATAAGCTATAAGATCTGCATACCCAAGTCTCTGAGGTGGCTTGATGACTCTTCTCGACCTGTCTCTTGCTAACAGGTAGTCATTATCAGTTTCCTCATCTTCGACAACATCTTCTGTTTCGTCTTCGACTTCATCTGGGGTACGCACTTCAGCATCAACATGCTCCACCTCAACAGGAATCTCTCCCTGTTACAGCTCTTCGTCAGCAACATCAATTTTCTTGAAAGCCATCTCAGCTTCATTGAAAACTACATCTCGACTGGTGATACACCTCCTGTGACCTGGCTCTAGGCACCATAGCCTATAAGCTTTGACTCCTTCAGGGTATCCCATGAACATGCACTTCAGAGCTCTAGGTTCGGCCTTGTCTTGCCTAATGTGAGCATAGGCCACACAACCAAATACTCTCAGTCTGTCGAGACTAGGTGGATTTCCCGACCAAACTTCTTCAGGTGTCTTCATATCTAATGCAGTCGAAGGACATCTATTTATCAGATATGCAACTGTCGAAACAGCTTCAGCCCAAAACACCTTCTTCAATCCAGCACTAACCAACATGCATCTAACCCTTTCAAGGATTGTTCGATTGAATCTCTCAGCTAAGCCATTTTGTTGAGGAGTACCTGCTACAGTCTTATGCCTTGCAATCCCAGACTCAACACAGTAATTGTCGAACGCTTTGTTGCAGAACTCAAGGCCATTGTCGGTTCTCAACCTCTTAACCTTTCTGCCAGTTTGAGTTTCGACCAGAATCTTCCAACTTTTGAAGTTCTCAAAAGTTTCATCCTTCGTCTTCTGAATGAATACCCATAGCTTTCTGGAATAGTCATCAACAATGGATAGAAAATACCTTGCACCTGAGTGTGAAGGATTCCTTGCAGGCCCCCAAAGATCAGCATGAATGTAATCAAGGGATTTACCAAATACACAAGATTCACAAAACTCCAACTTTTCGATTTTGCCACCTCCTAGCAGGTTCTGCTTCCCCAATTCGACCAGGCCTCTTTTGCTGACATGGCCCAATCTCATGTGCCATAAATCTGTCTTCGACACATGTTTAGTGGATACAGTATTTGTCGAACCACTTACAACCTCAGCCTCAAGGGTATACAAGCCTTGTTTCTTCACGCCTCTCAAGACTTCCTTCGACCCCTTCATGACTCTTAGAATACTTTTCTCTCCTTGGAAAACGTATCCCTTCCTGTCGAATTCACCAAGAGAAATTAAATTTCTCTTTAAGTCAGGTACATACCTAACTTCAGTCAATAATCTTATTGACTCATCATGGAGCTTGAATCTCACGGATCCAATACCTGCAATTTTGCAAGCTTTGTTGTTTCCTAGCAGCACTGATCCTCCATCTTGATCACATAATTCTTCAAACACATTCTTGTTTGGAGTCATGTGCCAAGTACATCCAGAATCCATAATCCAATCCTTTTTTGAGTCACCGCTTGAAACTACAAGAGCATCAGATGAGTCGAAGTCATCTTGAACAATGGCTGCGTTGCCATTATCCTTACCTCCATGATCCTTCAGGCGTTCAGGGAACACTTTTCTTGTGTGACCCTCCTTCTTACAGTGAAAACATCGAAAACCAGATGTTTCGCCACTAGAAGACTTCTGCTGACTTTTACCTTTCTTCTTGTCGAACCTACCATCCTTTCGCAAAAATTTTCCCTTAACTGCCAAACCTTCACCAACCGTCGAAGGTTTATGCTCCTTTCGTTCGTTTAGGTCCTTAGAGTACAAGGCTGATTGAACTTCTTCAAAGGTCAGGGACTCCCTTCCATACAAGAGAGTTTCTTTGAAGTAAGCATGTGTTCTAGGCAAAGCACACAACAACAATAGTGCTTGATCTTCGTCATCGATCTTCACATCGATATTTTCAAGATCAAGAATCAGCTTGTTGAACATATCCAACTGCTCAGTCAAAGCTTTGTCTTCGCTCATCTTAAACGAATACAAAGCTTGCTTCAGGTAGAGTCGATTCACCAAAGATTTTGTCATGTATAAGCTTTCAAGCTTCACCCATAACCCTGATGCTGTCGTCTCCTTTGATACCTGTCGAAGAACCTTATCACCAAGGCTCAACAATATTGCGCTGTGTGCTTTCTCTATCATGGTAGTATTTTCTCTTTCAGTTAACGCAGCGTCCATGGCTGTCATTCCCTTCAACGCTTCCAAACAACCCTGCTGAACCAGTAGGGCTTTCATCTTCAAGCGCCACAGACCGAAGTCGTTCACTCCGGTGAACTTCTCGATCTCATACTTTGTTGAAGGCATCTTCTCCACGCTCACCGCACCAATTTGTTGTAAATCAGATACCTTGAAACAAAGTATAATCGGTTTCTTTATGATCAAGAAACACACAAGGGTTAGGGTTAACAAAGAAAACAAGGTAAAATAACAAGGATTGGTTATAAAACTGTTATTCTTTCCTTTCTCCTTAAAACAAGGATTATAAGTATACAAGAATAACAAACTAACCACTCTCACTCTTATTAGGTTTTGTCACACTTTAGAATGAGAGACTAACATGCTATTTATAATAAAACCTAGCACACTAAACTAATGGGCCTTTAACAAAATACCCATTACAAGCTAACTTAGGGTACAAGCTAACTTAATCAATTAGATCCTTAACACAAGGCCCAATTCAATATGCTAACAAACCTAGCAATATTAACTATTACATGTTAGAACAATCTTCGACTACAAACATGCATTATTTTCGACAGCAGCATGTGATCCAACTTCGACGACATGCTTCTTCTAGAGTTCAATCCAAATTCCACATTTACGAACAATTCGATCCATCCGGTTAGGTTCATTTTTTTAGGTTCAACGCACTTACTTCACAAACTTAAAAGTCATCTTTTTATGTCTATTTTTTAAAATATATTTTTAATATTTTAAATTAATATTATTTTTAAAAGAAATTATTAAAATAAAATAAGTTATCAAATTGGAACTTAACTTTGTTTCAAAAATCTACTAATTTAAAAACTACACAACTTTCAAGAGATACTTTTGAAAGTCTAATTCAAAAACTATTCAATTGAAGTTTAAATTTGTCTAAAAAGTTCACAACTTCATCTAAATATTTAGAAACCTTACATATTTAATGAAATAGTATACCAAAAATTCATAGAAATTGATATATTCCCATTAGAGAATGATTGCACCTCTTGCAACCTTTATTACATATGTGATTTAGCAATTCTATAATGCCTCTAGTAAAGATTAGGCTAAATTACATTTTTGGCCCCTCTATTTTGTCTGATTTACGAAATTAGTCCTCCTATTTTAAATTTTTATACAGTTTTGGTCTCTCTATTTTAAATTCAAACAATTTTAGTCCCCCTCTTAAATTTTTTCATAGAAAATCAATGTAAATTTCGTTTTTTAACTTATATCTTTATCTACGAAGTTCAATAATAGGTTTATACACGATGATTTGTTATGTTTTACATGTAAACTGTCATTTAAAAAATGAAAGCATCATTAATTTTAAGTTCAAAAAATGAGAGAGGACCAAAATTGTTTAAATTTAAAATAGAGGGACCAAAACTGTTTAAATTTAAAATAGGAGGACCAATTTCGCGAGTCAAGTAAAATAGGGAGACCAAAACTGTAATTAAGCCTAAAAATTACTCAAAATTTATTTGTCAGATTTACTGTCATAACTATTACGGAAAGAACAATATAGGGTTAAAATTTGAAATAAATCTTTAACTTACTCTTAAATATAATATAATTCTTCTCATATATAATCTAGGTGACTCATAAATCTAACGAGTCGAACTATATTTAGATCAAATTCAACTCATATAGTTAACGAATTTAGTTTTTCGTTTATATTCAATTCATTTGATGCATGAACCTAATTCAAAGATTTAATTATCGAATCAAATTATAAGCTATTTTCGAATTGATTCGATTTATTGTCCGCTCTTAACTCTAAGATTTTCGTAAAATGAATTACTAATAATTACTCCCTCCGGTCACAATTATAAGCCAAAATAACTACTTTCACACGGATTAAGAAAGTTAGTTAAGTGCAATTAATTTTCTTGATTTCATGTACAATTAAAGTAAAATTTACGATAATATTCTTAGTTTATTTGATGAATCAACTTTCAACATTAAATACTTTTGAATTAAATTAAGGGTATAATAGTAATACAAGTATTAATTAGTTTAAAATTTAATGACTTTTGCTTATAATAGTGACCAAGATTTAAGGTGTTTTTTTTTTCTTATAATGGTAATCGAAGGGAGTATTAGATAGGGGTGTTCAAAACCGAACCAACCCAATAGAAAACCGCAAACCAAACCAAACCAAACCGAAACCGCAAAAAACCGCATTTGGTTCGGATTTGTTCGGGTCATCTTTTAACAAAACCGCACGGTTCGGTTTGGTTTGCGGTTTGTATTTTGCAAACCGAACTAGACCAAACCAAACCGCATTATGTTACAGCCCAAACTTTACTTATCCCACGTCTAACCCAAAACTCAAACCCATTATGTCTTAACCTTACAATTACGAAATATTTTCTCTTACTCACACTTAACTTTTCAGTTTTAATCTTCTCAAATCTCCTAATAGTATTGCGCATTCTTCTCATCTTCTTTACCATGTACGTCTCACCTCTTCTACACTAATCTCTCATCTCACATGTTCTTTCTTTTTCATCTTCTCATTTTTATGTTACTATATTCTCTTATAATTATGTTTTTATCGCACATTTCTTCTCTAATTTCACATCTCTTATGTTCTTTCTTTTTCATCTTATCTAATCTCCCTTCTCCTCTATTTTTATGTTTTATTATAATATTTTTGATATTGTTTTATGCTATTTTTTTTTTCACTTTTGTTTAACTTGATTTTTGTATATTGAATGAGAACTTTTTGTCTAAATATGATGAGTTTTGCTATTATTTGGTAATGTATGAACGACTAACACAAAGTTATGTTGTTCTCTATATATGTAAATATCACTCAACAAAAATATTGTAAAAAACCGAACCAACCGAACCAATCCAAACCGCATTGGTTTGGTTTGGTTTGGTTCGGATTTTTTAAAAAATCAACCCGAACCAAACCAAACCGCATGTTTTTTTCTCTTGCGGTTCGGATGGTTTTTAGCGTCAAAACCGCCCAAACCGCACCACGAACACCCCTAGTATTAGGGAACGCAACATATTTGGTTAATCAATATAGTAAACACTATATTAAACACTCGTTAAACAACGCATAAAGACTTGTTAAATGTCATTAAAACTAACGCTCTGATGACACATCTGAAGGGAGACAAGTGGGGTTTATAACCCATGCATTTGTTGACTTAATATGTCGGGGAAAAAAGTGGCAATTGAAACTTTTGATAAATATTATAGTTTGAGAAAACTGAATTTGTGAAATGAAAAGCAATATGATGAATCATTTTCATTTGATAATGACTAGGCAGCTAATTTTGCTGATATTATTCTTTTGTGCCATGGCAATTGGCATGTATCCAATTCAACTTTTCACTTCATTTTAATTTTTAAATAATATGAATTTTGGAAAATTATTATTGATAAAGTGAAGAGGACATTAAATACTAAGTTTTATTTCTTAAATATTTAATATTTTTTTATAAAAATAATTTTAATTAATATGTGTCATTAATTTTTTTTAATATTTAGGTGTAGCTTTATGCCTATTTAAACTTAATCATTATTTTTAATCAATTTTTTATAAATAAATAAACTTAAATAAGATAAAACTCAAATTCTTCTTCTTCATCTTCAAAAATTCACCATCTTTCTCTTTTTTTCCATTGAAAAACACAAAAACTACAACACAGACAAACAAAATTGAGCTAGTAAGAAATCTGGGTAATTATTCTCACTTCTAAAAACTTAGAATTTATTTTTACAACTATTTTTCTTATTAAACTCAATAAATCTTTGATCAATACTTTATTCAAATATTGTTGATTTTTATATTTTTTTTATATCCATAAATAACAAACTTAATAAATTTATCAATCTTTCAAACAAATAACAGAATCAACACCATTAACCTTGTAAATTTGATGGATAAATAGTATATGACGAGTTATCATTTCATTCTTAAACTAATACCAAAAATATACCAAATAAAGAGAATAAAAATCAAAGAAATAAAACAAGAAAAAGAAAGCGAAAAACCCAGAATTTAAGAAGTCACCAAGAAAAAGAAATAAAATCAGAGAAGAAAAAAAATATTGAGCTTGTTTATCATCTTTATTTTTTGATCAAGTTGTTTAGAAGTTGAACTTACACTTTAAAAATAATAAGAAAGATGTAGCATATTCGAATATATATATATATATATATATATATATATATATATATATATATATATATATATATATATATATATATATATATATATATATATATATTTCATACGTAACTACAACTGATTTGGTTTAATATTACATTATAATTAATAATGCATAACTTAATTTGATATTGATTGATTAGTGAGGAAGGATTAGATTATTTTTTAAAAGAGAGAAAGATTAATTTTAAGGAATTTGTGTTTTAGAAACAGAATAGAAGGAAAAACTTTAATGTGTAATGTTTTTTTATTAGTATTGATTAATAATAAATAAATTAATCTACTGGTATTGGTTGATTAAAAAAATTACATTTAGTAACATTGATTTTTAAAAATCATTAAGTTTATTATAATTAATATACAACACTCATATTATATATTTCCTCTGCTTAAAATAATCATTTTAGATAGATTAAAAAAATATAATAAATAAAAGAGAATAATATTTTTATCAAACTATTTTTGTTTATTATTGATGTATTCGAATTATCATAAATAAATATAGCTTGAGAGAATAATAAATTATAAATATTAATTAAAAAGTATAATTAAATGATAAATATTAAATTTACATTAGAAACTAAAATATAATATTTATTTTAAAATAAATAATTTTTTAAAATGCAACAATTATTTTAAAAGAAAGGGTGTAATTTAAAATGATCATCTTTAATTGCATATCAAAACAACGATAAATAAAAATTAAATTATATCGATCCATATTAGTTCAATCACACAAATATGTGTGCATCACCAGTGTTTGTTACACTCTTTGGTTTTATATATAAACAAAAATTAATCATGTTTGGTAGAATATCTATTCTAGAATATGATATAAACAAAAAAAAAAAAAGCAGAAAGCATGTTTTTGCTGTTAGGGTGGATTATGCAAGTAGCTAATATGTCAACAGTATCCCATAAGAAAAAAGCAAACAAAAATGAAATGACTTTTGCTGTAAAGTAGTTTCACTTTTAATTTGGTCAAAAAGAAATAGCTTCACTTTTAATTATTGTTAAAGATTGGTTATTGGGTTTCATATACAACCTCATGGTTTTGATCATTTTGCATAACTTCATAGGATAGGTGTAAGATGGAAGATCACTTGAATGAAAATATAATATTTATAATATTGTTTAGTTGAATTAAAATATTATTGATGTTAATTGTGTATTTATAAATATTATGTTATCATTTGAGGTGAAGAAACTAATACTTCATAGGATAGGTGTGACACCTTATGGCAAACACACTATAAAATAATATATTATACTATATTTTTCTTTTGATTGTAGGAAAGAGAAATTAATAACAAAATCATATTTATAGGTTTTGAAATTGTTATTTGTGTCCTAATCACATAGTTTAAAGTTAAAGAGAATGCTAACAAATTGTCATTATGATATTGTTTAAGTAATCAAAAGAAAACAATTTTTAAATAAAAAAAATTCGAATAAGACATTAACAAGGAGTTGAAGTCAATATCAAAATTCAACAAAATGTATCATCAACATCATTGTTAGGGTCATAACTCTACTATGAAAAATGATTTTTATTTCAGTTGGAAAATGACTCTTATTTTAGATTGGGGTTCAAGTAAAAAGGATGTTATAGAAAATGTGTCATTTTTTTCTCTCGAGTCAATGGACAAGGCGAAATCTGAAAAAATTTGTCATTTTCCCTTCGATTGGGAGGTTAATTGAGAGAAAACTCCTCACTTTGCACATCGATTGGACTTTGAACCAAGGTGAAACTCCTCTCTTTTATTCTAGGTTAGGATTATTAATTGAAGAGATAAGGATTAGGGGAACTACATTTCACATCGATTTGAACTGTTAACCAATGAGATAAAGACTGGGTGGAGCATATTTTACATCAGTTGAGACTGTTAATCGATGTGAAATTCCATGTATTTTAAATTTTAGGCATAATTAGTCACGAAGTCCTCTAACTTAATTTAATGTTTCACTTTAGTCATTTATTTAAAAATTGTTACAAGTTAGCACTTTAAAACTGTCTCGTTAGTCAAGTTGGTCATTTCTGTTAAATTTTGTAAATAAAAAAAAAGTTAAGTTGTGCACATGTGGCTTGACAGAGTGGCAAAAGTTAACATAGTGAATCAGTAATTTTATCAAGGGATTAAATTGAAACAATATAATTATTTAAGGGATCAAATTAGGGAAAGTTAATCAAACTACAATTACATTGCATTTGTAACAAATTATAGCATTTTGGATTAATAAAATCTTTGATATCAACATAATCTTAAATTTAATTACATTAAACCATAATCTATTCCTTTAAAGTTGTACGCAATCTTAAATTTAATTACATTAATCATATCCTTTTCCTTCTCCTCTGCCCGATACCAATTCCAGTAGCCTTTAATTCTCTTTTCGTTTGTAGCAAAGCAAGCCTCCTAGCTTCCTCAAGCTGTTTCTCCTTGGCTGCAAATATATAAAAAATTGGTCAAGGATTATCATGACATAAAAACAATAATCACTCAAGTTATCATGACATAAAAGCATCTAGCCATTATGTTCTCACACTAAAACTATGAAACACAATAAAGGAAATCTGATAGACCTAGGCCTCAAATTTAACCTCAAATAGTAGCATCCTTTAAATAGTTCCTCTCCATTTACCCTGAAAAGGGTGGATTACCAAGACTACAAGTAACACTTAACAAATCTAATGTGACAACATTTTGATTTGTTAGTAAACTGCATTTTTAACAAGAATTCTGAAACTGCAGATGCTATGTGATATTATGTGCAATACAAAATCGTTTATCGATGTTGTTCTCAACATCTTCCTGGACATGATAAGAAGAAAGGAAAAATGATCTCTGATTTTTTTTTGTTGCAAGAACTTGCACCATAATATATAACATTAGCTCTTCCCAAACTACATAGATTGTATATTCGCTAAATGTCAACCGCCAATAATACTATTTTTCCCAATTAAATTCATAGTCAATGACTATTTAAATATAAAATTTGAAGTGAAATAATAATACCTGATAAAGTCAAGTATTTGTGCCTGGAGTTCAGCCAATGTACCGCCTTCAATGTTAGCCTGGAACAATAACTCTGACAATTTAAATTTTAAATACAGAAAAAGTGCATCATTAGTAAATAGATAGACTCATAATTATAAGAAGTCCTAATAATAAAGATTAACTGGATGCAAAGTTTAAAATGCAAAGTTGCGGACTTAACAAAACACTATGAGCTCATAGCAATAAACCCATATGTGAGGCTGATCACAATTGCATGGTCAAAATTTAAACCCACCAAAAAATATAGTGCATTTAATATTGCTAAACCTATTGCATGATCAGATTTGCATTTGGGGTCAAAGGCATGGTCAAATATGTGGAGATGGAAACCAGAGAAGATAGAAAATGGAGATGGAAACTAAAGAAGATAGAAAATTGAGATGGAATTGAGAGCAACGAGAGATTTACCTGCAGTTGAGATAGGGAGGCGAAGGATTTGCAGACAACGGTGGTGGAAGATGCGGTGGTGAATGAGAATGTGAGAGCGATGTAGCTTAATGAAGTATCAAATGAAATAAAATTAGGCTTACAGTGTTTCACATGTTTAATAACAAATAATAATAAATTGAAAAATAAACAAAATAAAAAGTCAGGTAAGATTGCATACTGCCACATATGCCCAATTTAGTTTTTTTTTTTTTAATTTAACGGAATGGATCAATTTGACTAACGAAACCGTTTTAAGGGACTATAATGTAACATTATTTAACTAAAGGACCAAAAGGAAACAATAAATTAAGTTAAGGGATAAAAAGATGAATTAAGCCTAAATTTTACATACTTTTTGTTATAACCTATATTTTTATAAAATAGAACTTAATTGTCATACTTTTTACCATATATTTAATGGCTACAATTTACAAAACTATTGGCCAAATTTTTTTTCTGTAGATTATTATTTGTGTGGTTAAAAACTAATCGTCTCTATGTTTTACGAAAGTTTCAATCTCTAAGAATTTTTAAACAATAAAATTTAGTAAATTTGATTTCAATTGATTTTAAAAAAAAATGTAAAATATGGATCCTCAAAGACTCACATATTATTAAATGGATTTAATTGAAATGCACTAACAGTATAAAAGGATTTTACACTGTCACTTATTTATAGAAGTTGGATGTAAAAATAAGTTTGACTTTTATTTTAATAACCTTAAAAGTAATGCAAACCGATAATGGCGATGAATCGACAGTATAAAACTTTTTATACTGTCAGTGCATAATAATTAATCCCTTATTAAATAAATTACAATCCTCTATTCGAAAGTGTTGTAAATGTTGCTTAAAGTCTAGTGTATTTCGTTATGCATTTTAAACCAAGGCATCAATAACTCTAATTTTAACTGATATAACGATGCTAACCTGCATATAGGTGGAAATGTATATAAAAACGTTAATAATTTGCATAAAAGTGGGTTAAGTTTCTAACATATCCCAACTACGACAATGTTGTGACTTAATATAGAAGCTAAATATGTCAAATAAAATATTAATCAAATAGTTGAATACACTTTGAAAAATGGGATTCATAAATCAAAATTACTTAACCTCATTGTTCCTACAATGAGTGTAATTAGGTAATATTCCTAAGGATATTAAATACCTAAATTGTCTAAATTTACATGTGACATTAGGGAGTAAACCATCAAACGCATTGCTAAATACTCCACAAAAAATGGAAGAATCGACGATGATCATAAATTTGAAAATAAGCTTTTATCTATGCTCTTTAACAAAGGATGTCAAGTTGTGTTTTCGAAACTTAGGTCAAATTCAATCCAAACATGGATCTGATTTGAAAGGATTTCCCCTGACCAATTCCTTAGGGGATATTTGAAATTTATTCAAAAGGATTTATTTAATTTCAAAAAATAGAACAACGAGTGTGTTAATGAATATTTGGCCGTGTAGAGACAACTAAAGTGTGAAATTTATTTACATATATACCCGAGATAAATGTGTTGAAAATGATTAGAAAAAATATCAAATGGACCAACTCTACAAGTAGAAGAACAACAAATAACAAACATTCTTTAAGAAAGAGAAGATAAATATCATATGCTCTAATATTTTTGAGGATGATGACTCTAATACAGACTTTTAAGTATTCTTGGATGAATTGAAACATTGCATTCTCTATGTGTGTATGCTCTTATACCTCGTGAGAAGCAAATATAAATTGCCTTTACTTCAAATAAATGTTTAAACTTTTATGTAACAAACGATCAACAAAATATATGCTAGATTTTTGCGAAAGATAAATAATTGGAATTGTAAGATGATTATAGATTGTTGATATCATCTTACAATTTCAATTGTTTATTTTCACAGAAATATTAAGATGGTTATAAACATTTTTGTGAAAGACATCAATGATTTCAAACATTTCAAATATCATAATATAATTGATCACATCATTAATGGGTGTTTTTGTTTCAAGAAAATGATTCAAGATTGTTTTTAATAAAAAAAAGGACACTTGAAAATTAAAAACAATAAATCAAACATGATAGTGATAATATAACCATTTCAAAAAGGCATAAAAAAATAGACAGTCAATTCCTCTTAAGCTTTAGAAAGCTCAATATTTGTTACTTCGACTATTAAAATAGACATATTTTCAACATTCACTACTACAAATAATACATTTCATGACAACAACTTCACCTCACGTATTGAAAAACCGAGGTATAATTCCTGAACACACCCCATTTTTTTATAAAAAAAAATACAATATATTCTATCGGTTATTTTGAAAACCGAGGGGTAAACCCATTTAGTGTACATGCTTCGAATCCCATCAATCCCAGTTTATGTTTTTATCTCTTTAAAAGTGGCACCTTCTTGAATATTTTATTATTAATATAAAAATATGCCACATTTCACCTCGGTTTTCTTTCCAACCGAAGTGAATATGTTTTTATGATATATATAGCTTTAGCTTGTAGCATTCTATTTTACTTATCTAAACAACACAAACAGAACCCTAACAAAGAGCCCTAAACAACGAGAGGTATAAACACATACCATCTTCAATACGAAGATGCTATGTGTTTAGTACTCTCGTTTCTTCTTCAGTGATCCAAATCATTTTCTTTTACTTCTTCATTAGAGATCTGGTACTTCAAACATCACTACTAATATTATTGTCATATTGTTATTGTTATTGTTGTTTTTGTTGTTGTTGTTGTTTGTTGTTTGTTGTTGTTATTGTTATTGTTGTTGTTGTTGTTGTTGTGGTGGTGTTGTTGAGATCCAAAATCCTAGATGTTTTGTTGTTGTTATTGATGTTGTTTTTGTCAATGTTGTTGTTCTTGTTGTTGAGACCCTAAACCCTAGAGGTTCTTTATTGACGTTATTGTTATTGATATTGTTGATTATTTATTGACATTGTTGTTCTTGATATTGTTCTTGATGTTGTTGTTTTTGTTGTTGATATTGATATTGAGATTATGTTTTTGTGATTCTTTGTGTAGCTCTCATCTTGTTCCGTCAAGTTGATTTTATTATATCTAGAGTTGATTATTTGTTTCACTAACCCCTATTTGAACATATAACATAGTAAATTGATTTTGGAAATAATTATATGCAAAATTATGTTTTATCTGAAACTTATCTTACACTGATTAATAATTTTCTAGCATCCCGTTACTCATCATTCATATCATGTTGTTTTATCATTAAAATACCTTCAATACTTCTAGTTTCTGTTCAACATTCTTCCATATTTGTTCATTTTCAAAGTATCAAATTGTACGCTTTTAGGAATAAATTAGTAGAAAAGAAAGTATTCAATAAAGAACTTGAAATATTGGCAAGATTTTAACCATAAAACAATGTGAGATTAATGATGAGTTGCAGGATACTTTAAAATCACTAATCAATGTAAGTTGTTCTTCAAATATAACACAATTGTTCATACAATTATTTTCCTAACCAATTTTGAGAAGTTATATGTTCAGTATAGGGTTTAGTGAAATAAACAGTCCACATTAGATTTAATAAACTCAAAATTATTTTACCCAGTATTTTTATTAGATAATTGAGGTGAAAATGTGGTATATCTGTCGGTGAAATGACAAAACCGAAGGGACATGTATTTTCGCCATTTTAGAATTCCAAAAACGTCTCCATGAGGATTGAACCCATGACCTTTACACATACCCGTCAGTTTTTTTTTTAACTGAGAGGTAAAGTGTGCACTTTTCATGACGTCTTTCGGTACCTCGTTTGTGAAACCGAGGTAAGACCTGTTTTTCAACCGAGGTAAAATGTGTTATTTATTGTAGTGATTTACGCTAAGATTCATGATACTTGTGATAATTTCATTTGATGCAAGATTAACACAAATGAGTTGAATTAATATCCTTCTTACAACAAGTACTTTTAACATCAAGCAACTCAAACAATTGATGAAGTTTAAATAACAATTGTGTTGGCTACACACAGTTGTATGAATTAACACAGAAGTGTTTGACGATCATAGGTCTTGTGTTCTAGATTGGCTTCCTCTCAAATTTTTTTGGTGATCTTTTTTTAGATACATTTATTGAAGCATTGAGAGTGAGGTTGTTGAAGTTATTCAGTTGTTCAATTTTGTATTAAAAGCTCAATATTTGAGATTGTAGGCCAATTCAACTAAGAGAGGTTTGATCAAACAATTTAACCACCACATGGTTATACTTAGAGTCCAAACCATTTAGGATTTGATTGATTAGATTTGTGGTCGAGATTGGATTTCTTTCAAGCTTAAGTTAGTCAGCAAGGTTTTTTCACCTTGATCAGATAGTCTTGTAACTTCATTTCTCATTTCCTAATATTGTGGAATTCATATTTTAAGTAGGTTACTTGATACCATGTATGCATGAGCTAGACTTTGAGCCTCCTCCAAATGTTGTTTCGAGTTTTTCTAATGCAACAATTATGTTGCTATTTTTGAGACATGGAGTTCTTTAACCACCCTTGATCATATGTCTGCCAATCATCATATATGGGATTTAGTGATTTGCTTGAGTTTTGACCTGTGATGAACTCACCAGGACCACTACTACGGAAAACCTCTTTAACAACGGTTGAAAAATACATATAATAACGCAGATGACGTTGTTATGTAGAGTGTTGTGGTCAATGTGCTACTTATAATCACGGCACTGAGACCGTTGTTGTATTCTGGAAAGTGTGCGGTATATCACAATGGTTATGCTTAATAACCGTTTTGATACTTAAGGTACTGGGTTCGAAACCCAGTAACAACAAATAAATTACATTAGATCACGGTTAATGTAGAAAACCGTTGTGGAAAGTACCCATAGTTTATTATATACCAATGTATATTGCTTGGTTTACCATACACCAATTTAAAGAAATACAACCATTAAAATTGGCAAAGAAATATATAATATGAAAATTAAACTATTCTTGAAAACCAACTTAAACACACCAATGTTTTCCGAATTGAATCCGTCTCATTCTGCAAATTTTATGTTCTTTAACACATATACGGTTCAATGGTTGGATTCCTTCAATGCATCAATATCTTTTATTATAGTTTACCTCATCATCGTCGCTTATCATCACGATTGTAGATATCGATGAATTGAAGCAAACAGACCATTGAACCATATATTATGTGTTAAGGAACATAAAATGTGCTGAATGAGACGGATGCGATTCGAAAAACATTTATTGATATAGGTTGGTTTTCAAATACATCTTAATTTTCAGAATATAAGTTTCTATGTCAATATAAATGATTGCATTTTCATTAAAAGGTTAGTGAAACAAACAATATACATAGTATATAATAAACTAAACTTGTCAACATGTATAAGAATTTAAAGAACAAAACATTGCTAAGTCACAAGAAGCCTCTATCTTGTAACTTAGCAATGTTTTGTTCTTCTTTTGAGAACATTTTTCAACAACAACAACATACAACAAATCCATGCAACACAATAAAAACATACATTATTTAAGCAACAAAACCCCAATTGGGAACAAATCAAGATACATTGAGTCAATAACGCACCTCTTATTGAAAATAATTGTGGAACTGTAACAAATCAAGATATATTAAGTTCATCTAGTTTGTGATGCCATGAAGAAAAAATATAAGGTGGATGAAGTTTATACAATAACTTCATACTTCTCATATTTTTTTCCATGGCAACAAAAACCATATGACCATCACCATACTATACGCTTGCTACCACCATACGCTTGCTGCCACCATCATCACCATGTATCTACAAGGAAACACGACAAAAATCAAACTTAACCTTAAAACATCAATAACATAATGTTTTCCACAACATCCTAAAACCAAACCCTAAAACAATAATCCTAAATTCTAAACATCAACAGCATCCAGAAAAAGAGTAGAAAAAAGAGACCAGGAGAACATACCATCTTCGTCGTCGTAGGAGTTTGCGCCGGACGTTGCTCCCGTCAGATATCCTTTAAGCTTCTTTTCGCCATTCACTTGTAACAGTATTGGTTAAGATTCATGAGAGTAGAGGGTCGTGTTAGGGTTTTCTTTAGAGAGAAACGGTTGTTATTAACTGGGCAACAAATAGTTTCGTTTATATATTAAAAAATATCACTTTTCGTTACGATTTAAAAATATAACCGTAATTATATTTTATATTTTAAAATAATAGCAAACTATATCACGACGATTACCCATAATAACCGCAGTGATATCCCTTATTTAAAAATAAGGCTAAATTACCTCCAGGGTCCTTTAAGTTATTTAATTGTAACACTTTAGTCCTTTATGTTTGTTTTGCTTCAAGTAGATCCTTTAAGTTATTTTAAAATATCAAGTTAGCCCCTTAAGTTGTTCTTGTAACGCTTTGGTCCCTTTTTTAAAAATCTCCGTTAAAATAATTTGCAAACTCATATATCATTTCAACTGGTTTTTCGCGCTGATCATGAATCACTACAACATTTTTCCCCTTCAACAACAATTGGAAAGTGTTGCCAAATCTATGAAAAACGTTGCCTAAAAGAATAGGGGTCGCTTTTCACCCGTCCTCTATGCGAGCGTTGCCTATTATTTCTGGCAACGTTTTTTGATGCTCTTTGGCCACAATTTACTAAAACGTCGCCTAAACTATAAAAATAGGGGACGTTTTTCCGAGGAAACATAGGGGACGTTTTTAAAATGTTGCTATGGCTTGCAACGAATACAAAATGTTCCCTAAAAATGGTTGAGTGAAAACACTCTACGGCAATGGTTTACAAATGTTGCCAAATCGAACAATAACTACAAATTGTTCCCTAAAAGTGAAATAGTAAGAACAGCAGGTAAATGTTTTTATAAGTTACATAGAATTTTTTTACCATATTTTTCAAACAAGAATTTCACTAAACATAAATTGCAAGTCCCACAAAAATTATGTTAATAAAATCTTCAAACATTAACTCATACACATATCAAACACAAACATCAATTTAATACTATACTTTATACTGTAAATTAAATACTTAGAAGTATACGTCTAACAAAATGACAAAATACGTAGTTTATTTGAGATTATTGCTCAAGTACAAAGCCTAAAACAACATCATCCAGCTCATTTAAGTTTTTCAAACACGCCGTCATCTCCATCATCCTCTTCATCTCCTATATCGTCCTCTTGAAGTTCATCACCTATGTCATCTTCATCACTTGCGTCGTCCTCTTGAAATTCTTCACTTGCGTCGCCGTCCTCTTCATCATCTTCATCAATACCTTGCTGCATAACAAAATAAAAACAAAATACGAATAAACAAAATCAGCCTAGACAATTCTTACAAAAATTAAAGATAAACAAAACCATCTGCTACCTTTTTTTTTTAACTACAAATATATTATATTCTTAAACTGCAAATAGATTTTTGTTATCTATTGTGAGTACCTTTCCTACATAACAAAACGAACAGGAAAGAAACAAAAGCTTTTTTTTATTTTTGTCTTAAACACACCTAATATAAGTAAACCATAAGGGAAAACCTCTGAACTTCAGATTAGTAAATGCAATAATGTTTGCTTTTCATACGACATAGTATATAAATATTTTCCACTTTCTAAATAGCTCTTCTGTAATGTAAGATTATTCAACATCCCAGAAGTTAGAAAAATTAAAAATAATGATGATGTACAACATTCTGATAAGGCATAATCTCAATCTGAATAGCTATTCTATAATGCAAGATTATTCAACATCCTAAAAGTCGAAAAAATGGAAAAGATTGATAAATTACATAGATAATGATGATGTACAACATTCTGATCAGACATAATCTCAATCTTGATCAACCAACTTTAGTATACACCCCAAAAGGCTCAGCATATTATTTCCAGCCCCAACATTTTAACATTGTTAAACATTGATAAATTACATAGATAATGATGATATACGACATTCTGATCAGACATAATCTCATTCTTGATCAACCAACTTTGGTATACACCCCAAAAGGCTCAGCATATTATTTCTAACCCCAACATTTTAACATTGTTAAACAATTACCTGATTTTCCCAATTTTATTTGTACACCCAGTTTTTTAGCACCATCTTCCAATTTAGAGTTATCAGGGCAGCTGCTTGACTCTGTAACTCTCAGAAAAGACGCTTTACTTCTTCAGGATAATAAAAAGTGTTACAAAGATAAAATAATATATCATATCAGGTAATTTCCTTTAAATTATCAAATTTAAAAATAGAAACAAAAACATTTCTTTCAATCAAATTGGCTTTAAAAAATGCTTCTGTTTTCGTTTCCTAGTAATTGCAAAAAGTATCATCTTGTTTAACTTAATTCCTGTGATTGAAGATTTCTACAGAAAATAGTAAAATTAGTAAATATTATTTTCTTTGTTCCATACAAATCTCTGAAAACAGGAAGGCAAAAAATAAACCAATATGCCACTTTTATGATAATTAATATGCCACTTTTATGATAATTACGGAAATCATAAAAGTGATAATATTTTTTTTTACATAGACTACTAAATATTTCTATGCATAAATGTTGTAGGTGTGATTCCAATACAAAATCTCACTTAATATTTTTAAAGGAATGGCCATTAAATTACTCGGAAAAATAATATAATTTGATTAATATTTGCACTCGAGTAAAAAAATAATTAATATTTGTTTAAGAAAAACAAGCATCATCTCAATTTGTTCATTGTGTAAGGTTAAAAAATAGCACTTTTATGTATTTGTATTCATTTCACACGCTAACTAGTTTAGCCTCTCTCAACCAATAAACACAATCCATATGCAATTTCATGTATTTCACCACTCAAACAAGAGAACAACTACAATACTAATCCTTCACTTTTGGAAATTAAATAAGCACAATATTTTCTCAACAGAGGTATAACCAAAAGATAAACATAAATTTATTTTCTCATAAACTACAACATAATTAAAAGAGACTCCAACTTCCCACCCGAATGGTGTAGCTGTAGCGCACGCTTCACAACGATGTGAGATGTGAATACAGGGCACAAATTTTAATCTAAATGAGCGGAGGGAATGGATTTAAAACACCAACCCTCAACTCAAACAATTACTAGTACTCATAAATCATATTCCTAGTAACATTCAACAAATAAAACATAAACAAAAAAAGGTTTAGTCAAATATAAAACTAAAGGATATGTTAATAAACATACCGTGAGATTTGAGATGTGAACAGCGAAATCGAAGGGATTGGAGGCAGCAAACATGTGTCAAAATTAAAGGAATTAGAGAAACCATTGAAATTGAAAGGATTTGGGCGTGAACTCGACAGGATTTAAGGCAGCAATCACACCACTCAAAGGGATTGGAACTTGTTCATCAACGAGAACTGCTTAAGTGTTGTCCTTCCAATATCTCCTAATGGAACGTTTAAATCTTTCTTTGTTTTTTGTAGCCAGGGATGTTCTACAACCATAATCAAGGATATAATGATAATATTGCAAAGTTTGTACTCCTCTTATACAGAAGACATCAACATAAATTAAGGGGGAAATGGTTGGTTAATAATTGCAATCTCAGTCTAAAGTTAACAACATAGAAAAACAATTAGTTCACATATAAACCTAAAATCACAAAGTTTACTATTCAAAAGAAATTCAACCACAATAAATGAAAATTGTATAATGCATATCATCGTGAATAGAATCATTACGCAACAACAAAATCAAATTACCATGAACTCAATTTCAGAAACAACCCGTATGAATTAGTAACAACAACCACAAGTTTGAGATGAAATCAGTGTTAGATACCATTCAAAAATACTATTAAATTAATTTTAAAATTTTACTATAGTACTAAATTGTGTCAGCGATAGAAATGCGGATATGACAGCTATGTCACAAACCTCAAAGCGTAGGAAGAGGAATGAAGACTAAGAACTTCCATGGAGATACCAAGGAAGACGAATGGAAACATAGGGGATAGTGACAGGGCTCCCGATGGTGGAAAGGCGAGGCTCACGACGGTGGAATGACGGAGGGGCGCTAATGAAACTTTGTTAAAAGAGGGAGAAGCCACAAACTTAACCCGGTTGAAAGAGGGAAAGCAAATTGATTTGGTTGGAAGACAAAGAGAGAATAACCTTAGGGTTCTACAGATCAAACAAGAGAAAAGGGTATCTTCTTGTTAATATTACTAATTAATATATTATTATTAAATTATTAATATTACTAATATTAATATATAATTATTAATATTACTAATATTAATATAGATTTTTAATCTCATAAAATATATATTATTATTATTAAATTAAATAAATTTAATTCAGTAATCTTTAAATAATTTAATAATTTAGTCTCATAAAATATATATATTTATTATTAAATGAAATAAATTTTATTTAATAACTTTTAATTATTTCTATTATAATGAATGTTATAATATTTCTATCATTAAATATATTTTTATAATTAAATTAAATAAATTTAATGATAAAATATATTTCTATTATTAAATTAAATAATTTTTTATTTATTTATTAAATTAAATTAATTTTATAATATTTGTAGCGAAAGTTGTCACCTAATTTGTTTTGTTGTTGAAATTTTATGCAACATTTGACAAATGTAACCTTTTGTTACAATTATTACAACAATTTAAAATTGTTCCCACAAGCATTTAAGAGGGACATTTATCTATTATTGCCAACGATAAATCACAGGAATACTTGAAAATCGTTCTCATAAATATTTTAGGGAACATTTGTGAATTGATGCGAGAATTGTCTTGGCAACACACAAAAATTGTTGCCTAATCTTTTTTTAGGCAATAATTTACACTTGTTGTATAAAAAAGTGTTGCTAGAAGCAATAAATGTTGTAGTGAATATACAATCAAATTTATCAAACAAGTTACGATTCATGAGAATTAGTTGAAAATGGACGAAATACATAATAAAAAATCATCGATCCGACCAAAATACACAATCAAATGCAAAACGAATTACATATTCGTGATCAGCGCGAAAAACCAGTTCAAAAGGTATATGAGTTTACAATTTATTTTAACGGATATTTTTAAAAAAGGGACCAAAGCGTTACAAAAACAACTTAAGGGAAATGGTTGTGGAAGTTTGTTGTTGGCAGCAATGAATTATGGAGGAAAACTCTCGTCACCAGATACGGTAACTTGAGTATTAAAGTTCAAACTTACCAGGATGTTGGCAGACTGAAGACAGATTCTACTTGAATGTCTGATATTCTTTCGAACGCAGTTACTGATCTTCATGAAAATTTATGTGATTTTTTGGATTGTTCTGTAGGTGGAGGGGAAGATGTAGCATTCTGGCAGTCCTCTTGGGCTGGAAACTTGCCGTTGAAAGTTTAATTTCCTTCCCTGTTTGAAAACTGCAGTTATAAGACATTGTCAGTTAATCAGATGAGAGTATGGGAAGGAGCTCAATGGCAGTGGAAAACTCCCTCATTGGTGGACAACGCTAATGCTGGAAATTACGAGTTAGAAAGGAGGACCTACAATTTATTTCTGGAAAATTTCTCTGCTGTTAAAGAGGCTTCTGATAATTGGCATTGGATGCTTGATGATTCTAAGGTGTATTCTGTTAATTCCTTTTACCATTTTTTGAATTCGTTTGATTTAGTGGAGCTCCAGCCTAATATTGCCGAATCGTTGAGGTTACTTTGGAAGACGGTGATGCCGATGAAAGTCCATATTTTTGGTTGGAGATTGGTTCTTGATAGACTCCCGACGAGATGTAACTTGGAGAAAATAGGAGTTATCGTTAATGAGCATGAAAAGGTATGCGTGTTTTGTTTCCGTAATCTTGAGGATAATGCTCATCTCTTTTTCTCGTGTCATTTCTCTTTATTGGTGTGGGGCAAGATCTGTGATTGGGTTGGTATTAGTAGAATTACGGAAGATTCTTGCAGTCGCCATTTGAAGGCTTAGAACGTGAATCTTAAAGGTAGAGGTAAAGTGGGAAAGATAAACTCTATATGGTTTAAGTCTTGTTGGATCTTATGGAAGACTAGAAATAATATATTGTTTAATGATGCTTTGTATAATGTGGAAGATATTGTTAGTCTTATTAAAGTAGTGTCTTGGAATTGGTTGATTTTAGGTCATGAAGATAGTAGAAAGTGTAGTCTGTACGAATGGCATAAATTTCCGTTCGATTTTTTGTAATTGCTCTCCTTGAGTTTGGAGGGTTGTTTTGGTTTGAGATTCCATTAATCTCCTATTAATGAATTGCTTATCAAAAAAAAAAATTAAAGGATCTACTTGAAGTAAAACAAACATAAAGGACCAAAGTGTTACAATTAAATAACTTAAAGGACCCTGGAGGTAATTTAGCCTAAAAATAAATAAAAAAGAAAGGAGCGCCTTAATGTTTAATGAAAATTTTTTTTGCCACAACTGAGGTTCGAACCCATGAAAAATTGATTCTATCATATTGGTTATACTTACAACTGTTATTATACCCTATAAATTTTTAATTAAAAAATATAATATAAAGTTAGCGCCTGAATTTAGAGATATCACCACGGTTTTTAAAAGAACCGTGGTGACCTATGCGTTGTTGTTTGCGCGTTTTGTAGTAGCGGTCCACTACCTTTATCTCTAGCATGTATCCATCAAGTCTACAACCTTTGATTATAGACAATACCAATGATTTCCATAGAGGATAATTGTCTATGTCCAACTTAATAGAAATAATTGATGGAAGATCACCTTTGTTGTTTGCTTTTTCATCGGATGTCTTGGTTAAGGTTTTAAATCGAAGGCCTTCAAGAAATGTTGCTCTAATTTTGCCAAGTTACAAATATATGTTTGTATAAACTAATTTTATATTTTATCATATGACAATGAACACATATATGCAATAATATTTTGGTCATCATGATCCAATAACCATGCCTAATATAGGAACAATTACTAGACTAATAAACTAGTAAATAACTTGTTAATTCCATATCAGTACAATCAATTGCATAATTAGTCAATGATATGGTCCCACAATCAAAGGATTATGTCTAATTACTTCCCCCACCATATAAAAAAAAATAGTTAAACATGTTTCCAAAAGGGAAAGTCTTCATCATGAATCTGAACATATCTTCCAAATTTTTTAGAATACCTCATATTAATAATAATAATTACTTCCACAATGATTATAGCAGTCACCTCAAAAATAATAACAAGAATTTTAAGAAATGAAATTAGAATATTGTAAACAAAAAATCTAACAGAAAAATTGAGAGAAGTAATCACAAGTTAACAATTGTTGCACACAAATAAACCATACTAACGAATGACCAACTAATAAAATATATAAAGCTTAATTACACACATTCACTTGTTTAGGGAAAATACTTTCTTCATTCAAGTGTGAAGCAAACGAGCAGTATATCCTAAAACTATAACATGTCATATACCACTTTCCAACTGTTACTATCTTATCTTCGCTCTAAGTTAGATATTACTATGGAAAAAGAACTCAAATTCTAAAACTATATGACATCTTATTTTTACGGTTAGACCATTATAGACTTCAGAGCTTATTAATGAAAAAATATGACCATGATGATGGTAGGGGGTGATAGAGATGAAAATTTAAGCACTGCAACATTTTGGTACAGAGAATGGAAGCAGATAATCTCAAAAAAGTAGATTATCACTGAGTTGAGAATATACAAAGAAGATAACCTAGCTTATATACACAGCTTAGGCAAGGCATGATAATAAGCAAAAACACTAGCTTAGAGAAGTAACAGAAGTAACAAACTTTTGTTAGTACGCTAACTGCTAACTGTCCTATAACAGACTACTAACCAAATGCAACTATCTCTGTTAGTTGTTAAATGCTTCCAATCAGTTTAGTCAAGAATGTTAGTGCGAGCATAAAAGTTAAATATCACTCTAATTATCACATAGAAGTGTTGGAGTATAGAAAGAAACACCAAGTTCATCCAAAAGAGATTCCAACCATAGAAGTTAAGATGTAGAATGTGCTAGAGCACGATATTCCGCTTTTGTGTTAGAACGAGCCACTAGAGACAGCTTTTTCGAACTCCATGAAATCAGGTTTGGATAACAAAAATATGCAAGTACCGGAGATTTATCTTCTATCATTTGTGTCTCTAGCCTAGTCCGAATCACTATAAACCCTTAGTGAAAATTTATGAGCAGAAACAGAAGGGAGCTAACAACAGATCATGATTCATTGCCCCACTAAGATATCGCAATATTCTTATAAGAGAAATCCAATGGGAATCAAGAAGGAAAGACATAAATTAACAAGTTTTTTGACACTAAAAGCTATTGTAGTGTTATATTTGTGAAGGTCCTAAACTAAGGCGCTCTCGTTCAAGAATTGTATCGGCACGCTATAACTTAAGGACTTCCCTTGGACATTGATGACGTGTAATTTCGTTAGTCAAAAGAGAGGAAGTCATCCACTATATCCTAAAGGATAGGTGGTCAATAACTTCTCTAGATCAGGAGGGAGCGGTTGTTGTCACTCAAGGTCAGTCAAACCCTATACCTTAAGGGTCTCTATAAATATTCCTCCCCTGAGGGGAGGAGGGACACATCATTACACCCTAAAAGCATAGCTCTTAACTTGATCATATCTCATACTGATCACACCCCTCATCAGCTTATACCTAAGCATATCATCCATTCACAGAGTCTCTCAGCTCACCTGAGCAGAACTCTTAAAGCCATTGTAAAACACCGTCATATGGGCTTCTATCGGTCGTGGGAAAGCCCTAACCACCATACAATTGTTATAAACCTACTAAGGCCTCTGAGTCCCCCTGCCCTTGTAGGAGGAACACACAAGCATGTAGTTTTTTACCAGTATAGTGGTGCCCACCGTGGGTCCCAAATAAACTAACAAAGGTCACATCATCTTCATTACCATCACCTCGCTTGTTGTTACCCTTCACTCCTGTACCTAGCCATTCTCAACCATAGTTAACAAGAGAGCTTCATCCCTTACTTCAAAAGGTACCAGTAGTAGCGGTGATGTCGATGCCCTGGCGGAGATACGTACCGCCATGGACAAATTACACGGCCATAATCAGATGCTTGAGGACGACGTCCATAACATCAGAAAGCGCCAACAGCAACAACTAGAAAATCTACTTTTATGATAATGATTTCACCTCACATATCAAAAAAACGAGGTATAATTCCTTTACGTGCTATGTTGTTTTCTTAAAAAAATATACAATCTATTATGTTGATTTTATTAACGAGGGGTAAACTTATTCAGTGTACATGCTTCAAAACCCAGCAATTTCATTAAAAGTGGCACCTTCCTGAATATTTTATTTTTAGTCTAAAAAATACGCCACTTTTCACCTCAGTTTTGTTTTCCAACCGATATGAATTTGTTTCTCTGATATATATATATATATATATAGCTTTAGTTTGTAGCATTCATTTTCACTTGTCTAAACAACCACTACGCCAAAAATATGATTAGACAGCACCAAAAGGACAACGGTTTTATGCAAAAGCGCTACTAAAAAGAATAAAAAAATTTCGCTAAAAAAAAGCGTCTTAAAAGAAAGGCTTTAGAAAGCGCTTTACAAAAGCGGTGTAAAAGAATGTAAAAGAATGTAAAAGAGTACCACCTTAGACAGCGCTTTTCCAAAAAGCGCTGCTATAGGTATCACTTTAGAGAGTGCTTTTAAAAAGCGCTCTAATAGGGCTCAATTTCATTTAACTTTAGAAAGCGCTTTCTAAGGAAAAGCGCCCTCTAAAGTCATTTACTAATTAAAATATAAAACAATTCTAAACATCAAGAATCACAAAAAATGGCAAAATGGGGGGTCGAACCCACGCCCTTTAGGTATGGAAATGAATTTTAAATTATATTAATATATCAAATTATATTTAATATATTTAAATTATATATTTTAACTTATTTAAATTATATTTAATATATATAAATTATATTAATATATAATTTAAAATATACTTTAAATTATATTAATATATCAAATTATATTTAATATATTTAAATTATATTAAATTATATTTTAAATTATTCAAATAATATATTTAAATATATATGTTTTAAATACAAACATTTTAACTTATTTAAATTATATTTAATATATATAAATTATATTAATATATAATTTAAAATATATTAATTTAAAATATACTTTAAATTATATTAATATATCAAATTATATTTAATATAATTAAATTATATTTTAAGTAATTCAAATAATATATTTAAATATATATGTTTTAAATACAAACAATTTAACTTATTTAAATTATATTTAATATATATAAATTATATTAATATATAATTTAAAATATATTAATTTAAAATATACTTTAAATTATATTAATATATCAAATTATATTTAATATATTTAAATTATATTAAATTATATTTTAATTTATTTTAAATTATATTTAATATTATTCAAATAATATATTTAAATATATATGTTTTAAATACAAACATTTTAACTTATTTAAATTATATTTAATATATATAAATTATATTAATATATAATTTAAAATATACTTTAAATTATATTAATATATCAAATTATATTTAATATATTTAAATTATTTTAAATTATATTTTAATTTATTTTAAATTATATTTAAAATTATTTAAATAATATATTTAAATATATATGTTGACACCTTATTTTATATATTTATGGAGTGAGTATAATCTATGGATGAGGGCGTAGTACCGCTGGTCAAGGAGGTTTGTGTGTTTGTTTGCCATGCTTTGAGTCTGGGGTTCGAATCCCCCTCGCCCCAGACTCATTTTTATATTTTTTGACATTTTCATGTAAACCTTAGACAGCGCTTTCTAAGGACAAAGCGCTGTTATAAGTCTTCTAAAAATAGCCTTTAGAAAGCGCTTTAGAAAAGCGCTGTCTAAAGTTTAACCTTAGAAAGCGCTTTAAGAAAAGCGCCCTCTAAGGTCTTTAAGTCTCCTCACTTTAGAGAGCGCTTTTAGGGAAAAGCGCCCTCTAAGGTCATTTATTAATTAAAATATAAAACACATTTCATTTCATTTTCTGAAACTGCGCGCTTCTAATCATTTTCTTCTCTCGACCCTTGCTCTCTTTCTTCTCTGCTGAAACCCTTGCTCTCTTTCTTCTCTGCTGAAACCCTTTGCCATTGTCGTCGTTCATCCGCCATTGTCGTCGTTCATTCGCGGTTGTCGTCGTTCTGCTGCCGTCGTTTATTGTCGTGACTTCACTGCTGCCGTCGTTTTGCTGTCGTCGTGACGAAGAAGAGGTACATTGTTGTTGTTGTTCTTACTTCTAACATTATTCGTTGTTGTTGTTCTTATCATCGTTATTGTCAATCGTTCTTGCATGTTACTATTGTTCGTTGTTGTTCGTTGTTGTCATAAAGCAAAAGTGTTTCTTACCACCACCTGCAACTTTTTCTTCTTTTTTTTTTAAAAGAAACGTAAAACAACATTTTTGTTGATGTTTTTTGTTTATAAATTTATTTCTCTTGATTTTTAAACTATTATTGTTGTTCTTGTTTGGTATATATAATAGAATATTAGATAAAGGGTTGAGAATGAAGTGAAAGTAACCTGTTAATGATGTTTGTGTACCAACTTAGCCATGTTTTTATTTAGATACTTATTTTATAGTAATAACAAACAACTATATATGATAATTAAAATGGAAGGAATATTAGATAAAGGGTTGAGAATGAAGTGAAAGTAACCTATTAATGATGTTTTCAGCAACACCGCAAACAATTTGCCCAGCCATCCTTCAAACAAGTATCAATTTCTTGTTAGAATTAGAAACTCAGAATCTTATCATTCTTTTATAAGGGTGTTTGTTTATTTACTTGGTACCTGTTACTAACAAGTATCAATTTCAGTGTTTATTAATTATTTTTCTTGGTAGTATGTGTGATGAAAGGGCTAGGTAAGAAACTCTTTTGCTTTATGAGTTTATATTTGTCATTTAATTTTTGTTTTTTTCTTTCTTACAGGTAAAATGTCTAATAACCAGGAAGACACCCACGAGACACAAGATACACAGGAAGCTCAGAATGAAGCTTCGAATGTAGAACATGAAATAAAAAGAGGAAAAACCATTATGAAGAGAATCATCCGTGCTAGAGATAAAGGGATGAGATTTGATGTACATTGGAGTGACCATAACCAACTAGTTGAGCCTAACGGTTCAATGTTATCTTCATATATTGGTTCACTTGTTCGTCAGCACATTCCAATCACTAGTGATAATTGGAGGAGTAAATCGTTGGATACCGGTAAAGAAAAGATATGGACTGAGATACAGGTACTTACCAAATATGATTGATGTTATTAGATTTTTGTTGACGATTAAGTCTTTAATTTATTTATACTAAAACACTTTATGTTTATATGTGTATGTTTTTTCGTAGAGGTCCTTTAATATTGAAGAAAGCCGGCAAAAGTATTGTCTTCAATTGGCCGGAAAGAGACACAGAGGGTTTAGAGCCTTATTATCAAACAAATATCATAGGGATGAAAACAAAAATTTTGTTGAAGCAGAACTTCCACCGTTGTATGCGGATGTGATTACACCGCAAGAATGGGGCATTTTTGTAGACAAACGGAAAACCGAAGAATTCAATGTAATGTTGTCTTGTCATGTCTATTGATTGTATTATATATGTGTTTCATTAGTTTGTTTTGATATGACTTAAAATTTTTTATCCAGAAATTGAGTGCCATTAATCGCGAAAGAGCATCAAACCCCGCGTATCCATACAGAAAAGGGCGTTTGGGATATGCACGATTACAACAAAAATTGGTAAGTATATATTAATGCTATGATTTTATTAATTGTATTATTGTGTTATAATTGATGAACTTATTATTTAACTAAATGTGTAGTTAGAAGAGTCTAAAAGTGAAGAATCATCACTTCCGGACCATGTTTTGTGGAAGGAAGCTCACGTGGGTAAGGGTGGAGCTGTTATAGAAGATGTTCAGCATGTTTATGAAGAATGTGTAAGTATAACATTATGTCTCAAAGTTAATTGAAATTTTATTAAATTATAATTAATTTTTAATCCCCACTAATAATTTTCTATATATCAATGAATTTAAGGAGAATCTATCTAAATCCATACCCGCAGGTGAGGATAATTGCAGGAGCATTCTTAGTCGAGTACTAAATGTTCCTAAGTATCCCGGTCGGGTGAGAGGTAAAGGATTTGGTGTGACTCCATCATCCTTGTATAAGCAATCAAAGAAAAAAAATCCCACCACCCAAGAAATCATGCAAACTGTGATGGCACTACAAGCGCAAGTCCAAGCATTGCAGCAGGATAAAGAGAGATATGAGGCGGAAAGGCGCGGTTCCGGTTTGAAAGATGCTAGTGACAAAGCTAGTATCAATTCTCCAATTAAAATTCCCGAGGTAATTAGCACATATTTATTTTAATTAAATTAACACATTTATTTTATTTGACCTTTATACATATTAACAGTTACATATTTATTATTGCTTCAGGGCATTTCATCTTGCCAGCTGTATTTGTCGTTTCCGACTTATCGCATGGTTGGCAAAGGAAAAGTGCATAACTTTGCGGGAGCGTTACTTCACCATCATCCGCTCCCACAAGGTTATCTGAAAGTGTCGGTTGATATCACTTTAGATACGGATGCGTTACTACCGATACCAGACTCGGTTTCAGAGGTTACATTGCTGCGGGATGCAATAGGTTCGTTTGTTGCATGGCCGTTAGACCTCATTTCCATAGGTGATGAGGTATGTTGAAAACCATTACGAATCTCTTAGTATTCAAATGTCAATTCTGAACGATTATGAAAATCATTCTGAACCATTACTTACATTTTTTTTACATGGTAATGTTAGACTCCTACAAAACCCGCAGCAAAGAATAAAGGGATTTTGCTGCAAAACGAGTCTGTTGAATCACACAGAGAGGTAGCTTTTAAGTGTTATTCTATTATCCGAATTCATGATTTTCTACTTTACCTAACTTATATGATTGTTAGGTTCCTGCTCAACCTTCACAACAGACCGGCAAGAAAAAAGCTCCTACAAGGACCGTGAAGGAAAAAAGACCTCACTTTCAGACGTGTCTAGAAACACTTTTGTCAATGTCAAATTTGATGGAAGGTGTTATTCGTCAAATCAACATGGACGAAGGTGTTTTTGGTTTTCCTCATTCCGAGATAATCGGAAAAGAGGACATGGAGCAGGTTTTCAATCATACTGAATTAGGCATCGGTGTTATGCAGTCATACATCTGGTACTCCAATCAATCTATTATTTATTTAGTTGAACAATTTATTTACACATTTCAATGATAATAGTCTAATGTTTATTATGTTTTTATTTAAGGTGCATGTATGAAAAATTCATCCGGGGGACGGATTTGTCAAACAAATTCCGTTTCTTCTCTTGCAGCCTTGTTAATGCACCGAGAATTGGTATGAATGCAATTGAAGTAAGAGACCACTTACTTGAGCGATTTACGGCCAGCAGCACAGAATGTCTGTTTCTTTTACCGTATAATACTAGAAACGGGTACGATTTTCATTATAATTTAATTCTAATCTTTAATGTGTATCTTTTGCGTAGAAATTATCCATCTAAATTTTTGTTATATTTTACAGTGGACACTGGTTGTTGGTTGCCATTAATCCTATAACAGAAGTGGTCTATTATCTTAATTCATTGGATACTGATTGGTCCACATATTAGAATATGAAGGCTGTGGTTGACACGTAAGTGAGACTGTTCGAAATATTCGTGTGTATTTGTATATCTAATTATTTCTGTGACATTGTTCTAAGTTTACGTATTTCTTTTATAGAGCTATACTACTATACCGTGCACAAAGAGAAACTCGAGTAGCACGGGCTAGATCAACCAATATTACATGGGTCAAAGTGGAGGTATATTAATTTTCACAATATTAGTGATGCTACTTAATAACACAAAACATCTATATATTTTTTCTTATTTGTTTGTCTATGTGTAGTGCCCTCGTCAGCGTAATGGCATAGACTACAGGTACTTCGTTTTGAGGTTCATGAGAGAAATCATTCAAACGGGACAATTGGAGATTCCTATTAGGGTATGCATGGTTTTATAACTTAGGATTTATTTTAATATTTATCGGATATGTCATATAATTTATTATTTTTAACTAAATAATGCGTATTTTGTTTTCTTATGTAGTATTTCGAAGATATGCCGTGTTCTTCTTACACAAGGAAACAATTGAATTATATTACGGAAGAATTGTGCGAATTCTTTCTTCTAAGAAGAATTTTTTGAATGTATAGTTTTGTGAATGTAAATTTTAGTTTTGTGAATATAAGAAAATTCTGTTGCAAGAAGAATTCTGTTGTAAATTTTGTGAATTCTGTTGTTGCAAGAATTTTGTGAATTCTGTTGTAAGTTTTGTGAATGTTAATTTTATTGAAATGTATATATGAATTCTGTTGTTGCAAGAATTCTATTTCTTGAAATGTATAAGAATTCTATTGTTGCAAGAAATTATATAAGAAATGCTAGTTTGAAACTATGCAGGTTTCTGCATAAAAAAAATGGCTAAAATGGGATTTTTTATACGTAGAAAAAACCAATAAAATTATAGGTATACTTTAGAGAGTGCTTTTAAGAAAAAAGCGCTCTCTAAAGTCCCCTTTAGAGAGCGCTTTTAGGGAAAAACGCTCTCTAAAGGTATATAAAAAAATCATTTTTAGTATACATTAGACAGCGTTTTCAAAAGCGCTGTCTAAAAGCACCTTTAGAGAGCGCTTTTGAAGGAAAAAGCGCTTTCTAAAGTTTATAAAAAAAATTTTTAAATTTTAAACGTATACTTTAGACAGCGCTTTTAAAAGCGCTGTCTAAAGTTCCCTTTTAGAGAGTGCTTTTTCATAAATAAAAAAGCGCCGTCTTTACCTACGACAGCGCAGGCTTAGACAACGCTTTTATAGGGCAAAAAAAGCGCCATCTTTTCCCTCTTTTCCCGTAGTGAACACAAAAATAACCCAAACGAAGAGCCCTTAACAAGAGATCCAATAAGACAACCATAAACAATGAGAGTCATGGAAGATGATATGTGTTACGGGCTCTCGTTTCTTCTTCAGAGGTCCAAATCATTTTCTTTCACTTCTTCTTCATAGATTTGGTACGTCAAACATCACTACTCATATTATTCTTTTTATTGTTGTTATTGTTGTTGTTGTTGGTGTTGTTGTTGTTGTTGTTGTTATTGTTATGGGGATCCTAAACCCTAGAGGTTTTGTCTTGTTGTTGCTATTTAAAAAGATTTATATTATAGGTTTATTGGTGTTGTTGTTGAGACCCGTTATTGAGAACCTAAATTCTAGAGGTTTAATATTTTTGATGTAGTTGTTTTTGTTTAAACATATTTATGTTATAGGTTTATTGTTGTTGTTGTTGTTGTTGTTGTTGTTGTTGTTGTTGTTGTTGTTGTTGTTGTTGTTGTTGAGACTCATTGTTGAGACCCTAAACCCTAGACGTTTAATCTTGTTGTTGTTTAAACAAATTTTGTTATAGGTTTATTGATGATGTTGTTGTAGTTTTGTTAAGATTTTGGTTTTCTTGAGTTGTTGTTTAATGTAAGTTGTTCTTTTTTAGTTGTTGATGTTATTGTTATGGTTATTGTTATTTAGTTGTTCTACTACCTAAAGTTATGAAAATCTATATGTTGTAGTTTAGTTTTTGTTATTGAGTTTGAGTTTTAGATTGATATTGATATTGAGTTTATATTTTTTGTGAATATTTATGTAGCTCTCATCTTGTCGTGTCGAGTTTAGTTTATTATATGTAATGTCAATTGTTTGTTTCACTAACCCCTATTTGAACATATAACCTATCAAATTGATTTTAGAAATAATCATATGAATAATTATGTTGTATTTGAAACTTATGTTTACAATGATTAATGATTTTTTAGCATTCAGCAAATCATCATTTATCTCATGTTTTTTATCGTTAAAATCTCTCCAATACTTCTAATTTTCTTTCAACTTTCTTCCATATTTGTTCATTTTATAAAGCATAAAATATTATGCTTTCAAGAATGAGTTATAGAAAAGGAAGTGTTGAATATAGAAATTGAAACATTGAAGAGATTTTAACCATAAACGAGCGTGAGATGAATGATAAGTTACAGGATGCTCGAAAATCATTGATTAGTGTAAGTTGTTCTTCAAATATAACAGAATTGTTCATATAATTATTTTCCTAACCAATTTTGAGAAGTTATATGTTCAGTTAGGGTTTAGTAAAATAAGCAATCCACATTAGATTTAATGAAATCATTCGTGTTTTACCCGTTGGTTTTATGTCAAAACTGAGGTTAAAGGTGTTTTTGCCATTTAAGAATTATAAAAAGGATCTCCATGGGGATTGAAACCATGATTTTTACACATTAACTGTCAGTTGTGTTAAAACCGAGAGGTAAAATGTCACACTTTTCATGTCATCCTTCATAATCTTGCCTGTGAAATCGAGGTAAGAGATCTTTTTCAACAAAGGTAAATGGAACTATTGGATCCCCAATAACTCCTAGACAAGATATGGGGGGTGCCTGTTCTCGAGGGATTCAAACCTCCCTCATTAACCGAGTTTGATGGGTGCAGTGATCCCTACGAACACGTCACCTCCATCAATACACAGATGGCCATCATAGTAGGGCCTAACTCCCTAAAGTGAAAGCTTCTATTGGGTACCTTCAGGGACACTGCCTTTCGATAGTATTTGGGTTTACCTCGTGCCTCCATTAACAGCTATCAGAAACTAGTAAAAAAGTTAGTGCACCAGCTCACCGCCATTTTTTCCAGGAAGATGTCCATCACAAGCCTATTTAACATACACCATCGTACATTGAAGTCACTGAGAGACTATCTAGCAAACTTTAACTAGGCCACCATCAGGATCTTCCCACCGAACCAAGAAATGTTTGTGTGGGCTTTCCAAAATGGACTCAAGGTGAGACACTTTAATGAATTCCTCACCAAGAAGCCGACGCTTTCGTTGGCAAAAGTTGTCACTCGAGTAGAGAGCTACAAAAAGGGCGAGGATAGCAACACTAAAAAGAAGGCATGCGATGTCAAGGAAAATGTTCTTAACTCCGAAGGCTCATATCACCAGAGGAAGAGCAATTATACCTCGCCCATAATGGATAAGACCGTGTTTAATAGGGTAGGAAAGACGGCAAGGAACTTCACGCCCTTGAATACCCACCATGAGCAAATCTAGCGTGAGGTTCTGCACCTATACAATATCCCTACACCACCCGGTCCTAAGGCGGATGTGGTGGGTTTTGAACAAGAAAGGTGGTGCAAGTTCCATAGAGTCAATGGACACCATACTGAAGACTGCTACCAGCTCAAAAAGGAAATTAAGAAACTAATATAGGAGGGACACCTCTAGAAATATGTGAAGGTAGGTTCTTTCTATCCATCAAACAAGTCTAACATGCAAGGGCGAGACGACTCTAGAAGCCCCGGACTCAACAAGGCCAAAGAGGCACCTCAGGGCGAATGTAGTAAAGTTACGCACCATAGCTCAAAACCTAAGCAGGAGGGTTCACTGGGGGGAATTAACTCTGGACGAAAAAAGGTACGAGCGTCAGATCATGAGTGTAGAAAACATCCTCGATGTCAAAACCGAATACGAGATCCAAATGCCAGAATCCATGATCGTCTTCTCGCAGAAAGATGAAGCTAAAATACACCCTCATAATAGAAACCCCATGGTGATTACTCTCAAGTGCAAAGACACAGAAACAAAAGAGTTCTTGTTGAATAAGGAAGTTCCGCAAACATACTATACATGGAGGTATTTGAATGACTTCTTCTCGATCTAGAAATCCTGAAAGCCCTTCAGAAGATCGTTAGTCGGATTCTCTGGAGAACAAATACATATAAAGAGATATATCACCTTGAGAATCACATTTAGAGAAGAAGATAGTGCCAATGATATAAAGGTTAAGTATTTGGTTATTAAGGCCATATCTTCGTATAATATGATTATAAGGCGACCAGACTTTAACCAGGTGGGCGCTGCCTTGTCCACTCTATATTTATGCATGAAGTACTCTTTCACTAATGGGCGAATGAGAGTTATACAAAGAGATCAAAAGATGGCCAGGAAGTCTTACGCATAAAGCTTTAAGTTGAAGAGCATCCACACTCCAGGCATGAACGCTAATAAGATGAGTTTAGAAATAAAACCACTGGAGGAATTTTGCAGGGGCGAAGAGACTTCGTCTCCAAAATCTGAAGAGATGTTGCCTTCTATGACCATTCGATGACCCTTCGCCGTCCCTTCACATCCAATAGATAGAACTACCTACCCACTAATGGTATGGATAGTACTATCTCTCAAGAAAAAGGATAAGTACAAGAAATACCTTATAAATTAAGGGTAAGTAACTTTTAAATGCTTGCTCACAACTAAAAAAAAAACAAATACTTTTCACACCTCACACTTTCAAAAATATTTTCAAAAACAAACACTTTGTATATATTCTTACACGAATTATTACAAAGTCAACTTTTACAAAATATTTTCTAAACACACACCACATTTCAAAAAAAAAAGCAAGTTAAAGTGAGCAAGCAATTAAGAGCCCATAGATAACTACGGATGAAAAGGGGTGCTAACACATTCCCTTTTCATAACTTACCCCCCGAACTCAAAATCTTTTTAAAAAGGTATTTCCTGTTCTTTTCACCTTTCCTAAATAAATTGGATAAAAGAAAAGTCGTTGGCGACTCTTGCTAACCGCAACATGTTTTGCGAAAACAAAATTAAAAAGTCAGTTCTCCATCGTATCACACATTCATCAAATATCCTCACGTATCACCCACAACAGAGGTTATGTCTAACGCAACATCGAGAGAACAACTATATTGTCTCATTGGTGATGTCTCATGCAACTCAACAACACAGAGCATTAAGAACTGATACTCAAGCAAACGTTAAGCCTAAATCTATGTATAGAATTTAGAACATAACAGATATTCACCCTAGATCCAGATCTGAAGAGTATATTTCTATAGCGGTTCAAAACAAAGATAAACAGGTAAACAAAGATAACATCCATAACAGATCCATGATTGATTCATATAAAACGCCATGATCAGAATACGTACATATGATTAACCCTTTTTACATGCATTCAACTAATTTGGCAAATGTAAGTGAACATAGTTCTTCATCTCTATTATCACGCATCCTCACAATATTTACCGTATTGATCGCTACTCATGCTACTCATGCTAATAATCAACACAATAAAATAAAAGTGATACTAGTGAATATCAAGTTACAAGACTATGTCAAAAGTTTGCTTATTGATAGATGAAAATCTTAGATCTAAGATTTGAAAATGTTTTGTCAAGCCCCACAAATAAGAAATCATAGACAACACCAATATTGAGTTAAAACTAATTCACAATACCTAGATTAGATGAAATACATAAGGTATCAATAGATTACATCCAAACCCAACAAGAAATAGAAGCACTTACTTGAAGATCAAGCTCCGAGTTACTTCGATTTGTGCTTCTCCCTCTTAGGGTTTGTGTTTCTCTCTCTAGAATATGTTTGGAATGAAAAGTGGTAAAGTTCTGATCCTTAAAATATATGTTTTTTTCTAAAAAGTGAGAAAAGTACATATATAGTAAAACAAAAACCTTCCTTATTCGCCTAGCGAACACCTTCTTCGCATAACGAAGACCCTTTTTATGGATATGAAGTGCCTCTGAATAGTTAAACCGCCCTTGGGAAATATCTGAGTTCGCAGTGCGAACATTTCTTCGCATAGCAAACTTCTTCGCTACAAGTTCGGAAAACAAACTTATGGTCCTTTTCCAACTGCCATCCTAGGTTTCCTCTTCGCTGGGACCTCGCTGCAACTTCGCACAGCGAACATTCGCTGGCTGCTTGGTGGTGATCGCACATCGAACATGCTGATTTTTCTTCATTTCTTTGGCTTCCTTGTCCACTCCTTTGTGTCTTAATCATTGATGTTTTATGCCTATATACTGCACAATAACACGCATATCAAAGCATCCAAAGGTATTTGCAAGATAATTGAAGAATCACACAAGAACAAGAAATAAATCTATTAAAACATGAGAAATAAGTTGAAAAATACCAAAAAAAAAAAAGGTTCAATTTAAGTCAAAATTTGCACTTAACAGGCACTGCACGAAATAATAACCACCAACACTACAAAAAAAAGTGTGTGTGAAGGCCTGATTAAAATGTTAAGTCCGCAAGCTGGAAATGCTTCTTCATCTCAAGTTTTTATACTGGATATTGAGAAAGATGTTATGGTAATGGGTCAAGATGAATACATGTCCAATGTTGATGAAGATAATGGTGCTAAGTATGAGAGTGTCTCAGATGATGATTTTTATGCCTCATCTTAGTAACATGTTTGTTGGTTAATGTGAGTTTTGGTTGTTTCGTTATTCTTCTATTTTTGTTGGCTTCTCTATTTTTTTTTAAGTTGTATGCCTTAGTGTGGCTAGATAGTATGATCATTTGTTGATGTTGTATGCCCGCATATATGTGGATATTCTTTTTGTTTTGTATGCACTAATGTGGATGAACATGGTCTCCTCCCTTTCTCTCTTTTGAGGAAACTAAGGGAAGAAATAGAAATTTCTTCTCTTTACTAATGTTATTGATTTTCTATTTTTCCACTCTAAGCTTTGTTGTTGTTGCTAATTTTTTTGGTGTTCCGTTGTGATCTATAATTGGGAAGAATGCGTGTAAATTTGCATAACATCTTGTTAGTTGTTGATTTTCCTAAGAAAAAAATATCCAAATGGGAAGTTTGTTATTATATTTGACTGGAATATTTTTGTAGGCAACATGTTAAACAAGATATTCTAACTTAGTGTGAGACATTATGTCTCGGTGTGATTTTGGCGCGTGTACGTTGTCTTGTTGAATATCTCTTTAATGTTTTGTTTCCTTTTTAGTTCAATCAGAAGTATGAATAATAGTGTGCTCTTTGGAAAAATATTTTAACTTAAATCCATTTGATGAAGATTCAATAATTCTTAATTATATGTTAGATAAAGATTTAGTTAGATTTGATTTCTTCAAGATTTAGATTTGGCCTTAATGGAAAAAGATCGATCTTGCACTTTTTGGATTCAGCCAGTTTTTATTAAAACCCTATTGGGATTTTTAACTGGATTGTGATTGCTATTTAAGGAGATGATTCTCCTTATATGATGACTTGGACCTTGTAACTTTTTGTGCGTGGCTTTTCTATTGTTATTGAGTCTTTGTATTTTGGCTTGTAATACTCTATCTGTGGGTGTCTTTCTTAAGTTAGAATGATAAAGTATTTGGTTGTAATTGTGATTTATCACACCATATATAATTGTTATCTTGTAAATACTTGGGAGAGTGTTTGAGTGAAAGTGATAGGGGGTTCTGATTCAGGGGGAACCTAGGTTGAAATTCACTAGTAGTTTTAGGAAAAGGAAATTGGAACGGGAGAGTTAATATGAGACTTTCGTGTAGTATTGTGTACTGATTAGTTATTTCATTTCCTTGGATTGATGCCATCTATATATAGGTGGCGTTGTATCGAACTGGGTTAACAATTATTTTTGTTATTTATTTTGTTTATTTTTTATTTGCTACTTGTTCATTATATTGTCTCAACATTGTGTGTGACATCTTGTCGCTGATCGAACAAAATTTCACCAATTTTGACATGCGGCGTGAGTTGAGTCAGTTCCTCTTTCTGTGGATTTCGTAAGGTTGTTCCTCATCTCAAAAAAATAGTCTCAGATGACGGGTATTATGGGTTTCTAGGTTGGCAATGTTTTGTTGAGGAATTTATTTGGGGCGCCTAAGTTGCTTGTCTGGTAGGAAGAGATGATGGGTATTTTGCTTAGTTCTCTTGTTGAGTTTCTTTATCACGACTAGGAAGATGCTTGGGTATGTGATCCTGACATTGTTATTGGTTTATAGATTAGGTCGGCCTATGATCGATTGTCCACCCTCTTTTTGGAGGGGAATGTAGTTTGAATTGAGTGATTTAGGGTTTGACTAGTTATCAGAGGTCTTAGGTTCCCTCTAAAGTGGTTGTTTTTTTTCTAGTTATTATTGCAGAATAGGTTAGCTTATAGGTAAAACCTCAATAAATGCAATATCATTCACATTGTTAGTGGGGTGGGGTGTATTTTGAGTCTGGATCAACTTGAGTCTATGAATCATTTGTTTGTTATTTGTGACGTAACCTTTATGAATTTGGTATAGAATTTTTAAGTAGTTGTGTCATCCTCTTCCTGTTTTTCGGTTGGCATTAGAGGTCTTTGAGGTTTTTCAAGGGTGGGGAAGAGGTAAGAAAGTAATCCTAGCACTATGCCAAAGAAGGGCTTAGACAGCGCTTTGTTTGGGCTTAGACAGTGCTTAAAAGCGTTGCCTATTCAAGCGCTGCTATAAGTAAAGACAGCGCTTTAGTTAATGAGAAAGCGCTGCTAAATGTCAGCTTTAGCCAGCGCTTTTACTTTGAAAGCGCTTTCTGTTTTTCACTTTAGCCAGCGCTTTGTCTGTAAAAGCGCTGTCTAAAGAACCCCTTTAGGCAGCGCTTTGACTTTAGACAACGCTTTTGGTTATCTTTAGGCATTGCTTTAGACAACGCTTTTCTTTAAAAGCGCTGTCTATTCTCTACTTTAAGCAGCGCTTTTTATTTAAAGCGCTGTCTAATCCCCACTTCAGGCAGCGCTTTTTTCTTTGAAGCGTTGTCTAATGTCCACAAATTTTTTTATATATATAACTTAAAAAAAGCGCTGTCTGATATATACAATAAATATTTACCAGATTATCACCATATTTTGCACCAGGTTTTCACCACATTTTGCACCAGAATATGCATTTAGAATTTGCACCAAATTTTCATAAATTAGAGCTTCAATCCAATAAATATGCACCAAATTTGTCTATTTATATATACATCTTTAATCCAATAATTTATATATACAAAAAATTGATGATACTCAAGCTAAAAAAAAACAACAATTCATATATCTTGTTAGCTACAAAAAATCTGATATTCAAGCTAAAAAACAACAACAATGAACTTGTTAGCTCTATCTTCTACATCTGCACATATAACCTGAAACAAAACAACAACAACATTAGACAAAATATAGAAGAAAACAAAGAAGGCATTGTTCTTATCTGATATTCAAGCTGCAAGCATTGCCAAATCTGATATTCAAGCTGCAAGCATTGCCAAAAATGTCAACAAATGATCATGAGTTATTGAATATTGCCAAGTGCCTATGAAAATCAGTATATGATTCCAACCTTCTATGGCCAAGATATCAATCAATATTTGGCAGCACCAACACAATTTATGATTCCAACCTTCTATAACAAACAATAACAACATTGCAACACAATTTAATATACTAATGACGACATATTATCTCATCAAAACTCAAACTTATATATACTCAAAATTCTCATCAATGAAAGAAAGACAATATACCTTATAAAACTCTCAACTCAATAATGAATTGACACCATTCCTCCTTAAGTTCATCCAATTGATCTTTTGAGTAATAAGCACATTTGAATTCATCAAAGTACTACATAATAATATAACATAGTATGATTTAGCTAAAACTATTTAATTATATGAGACATGTGGTAAATATTAAAATAATTCCTAAGTTAGAAATCCATACCTTGGATGGAATATCTATTCGATCCAAAAGAAGAGTTTCTTTCATAAACCTCAACATGAAATATCCGCAATCTATTCCATTACGCTGACGAGGACACTACACATGGAAAAAAAATACGGATATATATCAGGATATACCCCTTAACTAGTTTTATCAAGTATCATCACTAATATAATCAAAATTATGAAAATATACCTCCACTGTAATCCATGAAATGTTGTTGGCTTTGCTCTTTGGAACTTGAATATCTCTTTGTGATCGAAAAACTTGTATAATGCTAGTAAAATATAAACGAATATTTAGAACATGTCACATAAATAAATAAATATACACACGAATATTTAGAACTATCTCACTTACGTATCAATCAACTTCTTCATATCTGGGTATGTTGCTTGATCATTTTGTAAAGAATCCAGATAATATACAATTTCTCTTATCGGATTAATTGTCACCAACAACCAATGTCCACTGTAAGATTAAACAAAGGTTAGATGGAAACTTTCTACACAACTTCAAAAAACAAATAATTATAATAGATGAAGTTAGAATGAAAATCTAACCCGTTGCCAGTATTATATGGTAAAAAGAACAACTTTTATGTATCTTTGCTGGCTATAAATAAACCGAGTACATACTGTATGACTTCATCTGGTTTCTGTACGATTAACCATGAGTTGATAGTCATGGGAGATAAGAAAGCGAATCTTTGTTCCAATCCACGTGGGCGCATCAATTTGTCATACAGAAACCTTAAATAAAAACATCATTAACATATTAGACTATTCATTTGAAATGAGTAAATAAATTGTTCAATTAATTAAACAAAGTTGATCGGAGTATACCTAATGTATGTATCGACAACACCGATGCCTATTTCCAAATGTTTAAAAACTTGCTCCATATCCTCTCTACCAATCGTTTCCGAATATTCAAAACCAAAAATACCTTCCTCCATAGGTATAAGCTGAGTACCACCATCAGGAATATCTGTTATAAGTAAACATGTCTGAAGGCACGACCTATACTGAGAAGTAGGTTTTTTTCTAGCCGCGGTCTTCTTAGCAACACCCTTTGTTTGTGTGGGAATGTTGCTAATTTCAGGCATCTTACCCCTACTGACTTGTTCAATCTCCTTAGCCTGAATCTAAATATCATATAATTAGTTAGGTGAAGTATACGATCACGAATTAACATTTTCCATGCATAAATATCATATAATTGTGTTGTACCTCTTTTCTCGATGCAACTGACTCGGTTTTCCGCATAATCCCCTTATCATTTGATTTGGATTTTGTTGGAGTCTAACATTACCATGTAAAAAAAATGTACGTAAAATGCCCGTAAAAAATTTGAATACCCAAAGTTTCATAATGGTTTTAAGCTTACCTTATCATCTAGGCAAATGAGGCTTGACGGCCATGCAACAAACGATCCTATTGCATCTCCCAATAATGTTGCATCCGAAACATCGTCAGGTAGTGGTAATAAGGCATCCCCCTCTAAAACAATATCAATCGATTCTTTCAAAAATCCAGTGGGGAGCGGTTTATGGTGAAGCATTTCTCCCAAAGTGTTATGCACTTTTCCCTTGCCAACCATCCGACAAGTCGGTGACGATAAATAGAGTTGACAACGGGAAATGCCCTAAAACCAATAATAAATATGACATTGTTAATGTGTATATATGTCAATTAAATAAATTAAGCTAATTTAATTTCATAATAATATATATAATTACCTCGGGAATATTCGGTTGAAAATTACAATTGATACTATCTTTCTCACTAGTATCTTTAAAAGATGAAGCTTGATCTCTTTCTTTTTGATCTCTTTCTTTTTCCTTTTTCAATTCACGAACTTCAGATTGTAATGCTTCCAACTTTTCCTGCAGTTCTTTATTGCTAGCCGTTTTTTTCTTTGGTTTTTTCAAGGATGTTGGAGTGATCCCATATCCCTTACCCCTCACACGACCAGAATACTCACGAACATCTAATGCTCGACTAAGTAGGCTCCTGCAATCATTGTCTTCATCTGGAGATATAGACTGAGATAGAGTCTCCTGAAATTCATATGAATATCGAAAATTTGACTTAATTATATGTTAATAAACTTTTGATTTAATTCAAGCAATAATGTTATACTTACACATTTCTCAAAAATTTGTTGAACATCTTCTTTAACAACTTCATCCTTACCCACACGGGCTTTCTTCCACAAAACATGTTCCAGAAGAGATGTTTCAGAACTTTTCTCCTTTGTTAACTACACATTAAGCCAAATAACATGATAAAAAATAACTCATGATGAACAAGTATATCATTGAAATTTATAGATACTTACTATAGATTGTTGTAAGCGTGCATATCTCATACGCCCTTTTTTGTATGGATACGCGAGACTTGATGCTCGTTGCCGATTTATGTCACTTACACTCTCAAATTCTGGGGTTTTTCGTTTGGATTTAAAAGTTTCCCATTCTTGAGGTGTAATCAAATCTACATATTTCTGTGGAAGCTCTGCATCAATAAATTTTTTATCCGCATCCTTAAGAAACTTGTTTGATAAAAAAGATCTAAACCCTCTATGTATTTTTCCGGCCAATCCGAGTATATAATCTTTTATGGTATCATCAATGTTGAAAGACCTCTACGAAAATCATACACAGAGTGCGTTAGTATAAGTAATTTAAATACATAATCATCATTAAAAACAAATAACATCACATATGGTACCTGTATCTCAATCCATATTTTGTCTTTAGCGTCTTTCAACGCTTTGTTTCTTCAATCATCACAAGTAATTGGAACTTCTCTCCTTGCAACTGAACCAAGATAACTTGTCAACGTTGAACCGTTGGGCTCAATTAGTTGGTTATCTTGACTCCAATGCACATCATGTTTTATGCCTCGATCTCTATCACGAATGAGTCTCTTCATAATTGTTATTCCTCGTCTAATTTCCCTTTCCACTGCATTACCGGTCTCATCTCCATCATGAATAGAATCATCATGTGGGTGATCCTCGTTACTAGCCATCTAACCTGGAATAAGAGATTGTAATAGTTACAATTCCAACGAAAACTCATAAACATTTTTACTGAAACACTGAATTAGCAGACACTCTTATTGAGTTCTACTATTTCATTTTGTTTTCTTTCCATAATTAACAGAATAGAACAATCGAAATTAAGCTTCAAACAAACAAAAAACCTAGAGTTCAGAACAACAACATCAACAGAGTCAGAAAATGGGGAACGTTACAGTTCCTTTTGTAGGGATGATACTTGCAGAGTGTGTTCAAGTTGCGTTAATCATATTAAGTAAACAAGTCAATACACAAGGAATGAACAATTCCAACGAAAACTATCAAACTTCATAGCAATGAGTAACAAGAGAAGAAAATAATTGAAAACCCTAAATTGATGAACACTAAACTAAGCATAGAAATTAAGAACCGAATCAATCAAAGAAAAAGTATACCGTGAAAAAGCTTCAGTTAAAAGATTGCAACTCTATCTTCTTCCTCTGATTGTGGAACCCAGGAGCCTCGCTGGAGAGAGCAAACAGCCTTATGAAGGAATGGATGTAATAACGACTATGTAATAAAAGATTGATGATTACAATGAAGAGGACGGAGGTGCGTGAGAGAAGAAGAGAATATTTTTTCTAGGTTTAGGGTTTTTCGCGAGATAAGAGAAACAGTTCTGAGAATAGAAAGAATGAATAGAATCTGTTTTTTAATTTTAATTTTAAACGACTTTAGTCAGCGCTTTTGTGAAGCGCTGTCTAATGAGTACTTTTAGCAGCGCTTTCGCTTTCTAGTTGGGCCTTTAGCTGCGTTTTGAGTAAAGCGCTTTCTAATATGGGCCTTTAGCAGCGCTTCGTACATGGGCCTTTAGTAGCGCTTTTGAGAAGCGCTATCTAAGGTGGGACTTTTAGCAGCGCTTTTGAAAAGCGTTGTCTAAGGTAGGCCTTTTAGCAGCGCTTTTGAATAGCGCTGTCTAAGGTGGGCCTTTTAGCAGCGCTTTTACACAATTTCGTACATACTTCCCGTGTTTTATTTTTTATTTAACTTATAGCAGCGCTTTTGAAAAAAAGTGATGTCTAAGGTGCGCTGCCTAAAATCATTTTTGGCGTAGTGTAAGTGTTTAGCTTCGATCTGACATGCAGAGATATGAAAAATATGGAATATGCGTAATAATGTTATCTTCTGATGAAAAAGGTTGTCGGTAAATCATCAAATAATTTCGATTATTTACTTGTATTGGAAGTGAATTCACTCACATTTTTAAATTTCAAACATGAGCTCTTCTGCTTAGACCTTTAATCACTAGATTAAGAGAATTTACATTAAAAAAATTAGTTTTAAATTATATTATTTTCAAAATTAAAAGTATATTAATCATTAATATGTTTTAATATTTTTTAAAAGAACACACAAAATTTCTTCTTTATACTCTTTTTCAAACTCACAAATATAGGATGCTGGGGATCTATATCAATTTTTAAATTCAACTTACGTTATTAAGACATTTTCATAAAGTAATGTTGTCTGCTTCTTTGGAGTCGTATGGGTCATCATGCCAAAATTAAAGAGGAAACCCTACTTATAGATTTAATGGAGCACAACTAGGTAGACAATATCTGTAGAAACTCACAAAATTTCAAAAGAACAAGATTCCCCATTAGGGTTTAACTTTTTGATAGTATTTTCTTTCTCAATTATTTGAGGATAGAGTGCTCTAGAGACTAGAGACTACAAAGCGTGTATGCATTTTTCTTTTAATTAAACAAAAGACAAATTTTATAAAGTGGATTATTATTTTCTATGACGGCATGAATAGTTGTCGTATATGAATGTTTGTGGCCCTGGCTTCAAAAGGTTGTAGTTTCTTTGAATATATATATATATATAAACTATCCTTAAGGAAAATAATAGTCTTCTTCACATCATTATTATTATTATTATTATTATTCTTATTATTATTATTATTATTATTAGCGTCCACGGGCACTCGTCTGTTCGCTTTTTATAATACTCACGCGCGTAAAATATAAATTGTATTATTATTTTTATTTAATTTTCAGTTTATTATTTATTATTTGTAAAATAATAATAGTAGATAATGGTATAAAATAAACTATCACATAACCATCGTTTATTAGAAAGAAAAGTTAAAATTTAAAATAAAAACTGAAAAACGTATATTAGAAAAGAAAAAAAAAGTTACACCAAAATTTTGTTTTGCCTTTATATATATATATATACGTATAGATTATTATTATTATTATTATTATTATTATTATTATTATTATTATTATTATTATTGTTGTGCAAACAAAACAAATTAGCAATGACAAGCAACTACACAAAGAAAGCAACACACAAAAAGGCTATATATTTTCTCGTTTGAAATTGGAATAGTTTGGACAAAGAAATAGGGGAGCCCTAACTATATTATATGAACCCTATTCTATAATAACTTTATTTGTATATAGAAATCGAACACCCCATACACACGCAAGAGGGATGTTTCCGATCATCGCCCTGTTTGGCTAAAATCTAATTATAGTGATTCGGGTCCTAAACCATTTCGGTTCTTTAATAGTTGGTTAGATCACAAGGATTGTTTTAATTTCATTAAAGATTCTTGGAACTCTTTCTCTTTTCAAGGATCCCCCACTTTTGTGTTCAAAGAGAAACTTAGTGCCTTGAAGCTGAAGTTGAAATGGTGGAACACCAATGTGTTTGGTAGGTTGGATTTATCTATTGATTGTCACGCTGAGAACTTTAATGAGTTCGATGTTCTGTTGGAAGGGGGTTTGGAGGGTTTGTCCGAGTCTCAACTGAAGAATCGTGGTGAGGAGCAAGAGAATTTTTGGAGGTGTTTGAGGCGAAAGGAGAGTATTATTCATCAAAAGTCTAGAAGTAATTGGATCAAAGGAGGCGATGTTAACAGCAGATATTTCCATTCCTTCATTAAGTACAGAAACAGGCAGAATTTCATTAGCTTAAATGGCTTGGATGATGAGGTGATGGATAATCCTATTATGGTTAAAGAGGCTGCGTACCAGTTTTTTAAATTGAAGTTCGAGAGGGATGAAGTTGTGAGACCTGGTTTTAATTTGTCTGACTGTGCTAAGTTGTCTGATGTAGATAAGGCTAGGCTGGATTCTCCGTTCACGTTGGATGAAATTAGGAGAGCAGTTTTTGACGGTGAAGGTAATAAAGCTCCAGGACCCGATGGGTTCTCGTTCAAATTCTTTAAGGACTGCTGGGATATCATAGGGTCTGATTTCTCTGAGTGTATTCTTCATTTTTCTTTGACTGGTAATCTCCCCAAGGTTTTCTCCTCGTCTTTTTTAGTGCTTGTCCCGAAACTAGAGAGTCCTCAAAGCTTTGGTGACTACAGACCTATTTCATTGGTGAGTAGCATTTCTAAGGTCATATCCAAGATTATGGCTACTAGAATCTCTACTGTGATATCCAACTTGGTATCTCCTTTCCAATCCGCGTTCATTCCGGGCAGAAACATTTTGGATGGTATTTTGCTTGCCAATGAGGTTATTGACATGGCTAAGAGGGATAGGAAGTCTTGTCTTCTTTTCAAAGTTAATTTTGCCCAGGCTTATGACTGTGTAGATTGGAGGTTTTTGATACATGTCCTCAAGTCCATGAACTTTGGCAAGAATTGGATTAGGTGGATCGAAGGAAATATTTGTAATAGTTTTGTATCTGTTCTTATTAATGGTTCTCCCTCTAAAGATTTCGAGGCAAGGAGAGGATTGAAGCAGGGTGACCCGCTCGCCCCATTTCTCTTCACTCTTGTGGCTGACTCTCTTACCACTATGATCAGAAGAGCTTCGGTTTCGAATTTGTTCACAAGCTTTGGTTTTGGCAACAGTGAATCTATTGACGTCCTTCATTTCGCAGACGACACCTTGATTTTCTGTAATGGAGAGTATCATAATCTATGGGCTATTAAGACTATTCTGCGCGGTTTTGAATTGGTGTCTGGATTAAGTATCAATTTTTCCAAGAGTCGTTTATTCGGAATTGGTATCGAAGAGGAATTCTTAACAGCTGCTACCTCTTTTCTGTTCTGCAATACAGGGGTGTTTCCCATGAAATTTTTGGGCATCCAAGTGGGAGGTAATCAAAGGAGAACCTTGTTTTGGAAGCCTATCATAGACAACTTCAAGGCTAGATTGAACTCTTGGATTGGTAGGAACTTATCCATAGGGGGCAGGGTCACTCTGATTAATTCTGTGTTGGTTAATTTACCGATTCATCATCTCTCCTTCTTCTTGGCTCCATCGAAAGTTATTAGAGACATTATAACTATTCAACGCAGGTTCCTTTGGTCGGGCTCGGTGGATAAAGGCAAGATGGCTTGGATAAAATGGAGAGACATATGCCAACCAAAGGACAAAGGTGGGCTGGGCATTAAGAACATTAGTTTGTTTAACAAAGCTTTGCTGTCGAAGTGGCTGTGGAAGTTTTTGAAATGAGGTAATGAAATCTGGCGTAATTTTTTGACGGAAAGGTACGGGAACCTCGCTTTCTGGGCTTTGAACTCTGATCTGAATAATTTTCCCAAGGGAGCTTCCCTATGGCTGAGGGATATTCTTAACACCAAGAGTTTTGGGGCTGCTATAGAGTTCAAATCTTATGTTAATCCTGTGATTGGTAATGGTCGGAATATACCATTTTGGAACTCTAACTGGTGTGGAACTCAACAGCTGAATGTTTCTTTTCCCAATTTATTCGCAGCCGCTAAGAAAATGGATGGTGTTATAGCAGACTACGGTTATTGGCACGGAGGTCGCTGGATTTGGGATTTCCGTGATTGCTGGAGAGTAGGTCCCTCTGTTGCGCAGGACTTTAATTCTTTTTTGCAGGTTATTCATAATGGCAGCAGCTTGAAGAGGGAAGAGAAGGACTTGTGGGATTGGAATCTGGAGCAGAGCAAGGATATTTCGGTCAACAGCTTTTATGAAGTGTTGTCTCGATCAGTCCTAGGCCCTCTTTTATCTCAGCCGGATTCTTTGTTCTTGAAAGTAATTTGGAAGACTAAAGTTCCTTTGAAGGTCCAAATCTTTGCTTGGAGACTAGCTCGCGATAGATTAACCACCCGTTCTAATCTTGAGGTTAGAAGAGTTATTTCTTCTCTTGATAACAAACATTGCATCTTCTGCTCCCTTGTTGATGAAGATGCTCTGCATCTCTTCCTTAATTGTCCAAAAATCCATTCTCTTTGGTTGAAGATTTATAGTTGGTTAGGCGTTCAACCGATAGTAGCGGACTCTGTTTGTTCCAACGCGTTGCTTTGGTTTTTGGCTCTCTTTCAAAAAGGGAAGGAAGACATGAGTTGTTTTATTTGGATTGTTACTACTTGGTGTATTTGGAATATGAGGAATAACATTATTTTCAAAGGTCTCGTGTGGGATGAAGGCGAAGTCTTCAACCGTATCGTTGCTACTTCTTGGAGTTGGTTAGAAATAGGGCGCAAGAGATGTATTTTTTATGAATGGTTGTATCATCCTCTTGATTTCTTGTAGGTTCTTTTTCCTTTTGTTTTGGGTTGGAGTCTTCCATTTGATTGACTTTTTGTATTGGGTTGGAGAATCCCTTTTTCTCCCTTTTAATTCAAATTGCTTATAAAAAAAAAGTTATTTTAAAATATCAAGCGCGTGTCCTTAGTTTTTTGTAACACTTTGGTACTTTTTTAAAAATCTCCGTTACAATAAATTATAAGCTCATATACCATTTGAACTGGTTTTTCGTGCTGATCACGAATATATAATTAATTTTGCGTTTGGTAGTGTATTTTGGTCGAATCGATGATTTTTTATTATGTATTTCGTCCATTTTTACCTGATTCTCATGAACTGTAACGTGTTTGATAAATTTGATTGCATATTCGTTATCAGCGCGAAAAACTAATTCAAATGGTATATGAGTTTGCAATTTATTGTAACAGAGATTTTTAAAAGGGACCAAAGCGTTACAAAAAAAACTTAAGGGACTAATTTGATATTTTAAAATAACTTAAAGGACTAAAACAGTAGTTTTGCCTAAGTTTAATATTTTCTCAATTTCTAGTCGATGTCCGACTTTTATCACTCACACTTTAAAGCGAACAATCTCCCTCACAAGTGTGGGTCACTCACATTACTAGCCTTGATCCATACTAGGATCCACTTCTGCTTTTCCACCGAGCCAACCAGGGCTCTGATACCGCTTGTTGGGAAAGTCTGGGGAGCGAGGTCCGAAAGTGTCAATGGGCTAAACGTTCATGGATATAAGAGACCTTAACGTCACGTATCCACCAAGAACCATAAGGCAATGGGATATGGGTCACCTCTCTTATAAATCCAACATTTCCTCCATTTCTAGTCGTGTAAGAGAGTGATAGATATTTGAATAAATTGTGTGAGAATAACACTATGGAGATTGTATTATATATAGAGAGATTTATAGTTAATTACATGTTATAGTCGATGTTGGACTAATATATAAATATTTTTCAACAAATAAATACATATTCTATCACACCCCACAGTCCAAGCGGAAGGTTGACAAACGCTTAGACTGGTCCAGAAGGGAGGCCTATGGTGAAGATATCAGCAGTCAAGTGTCAGGAAGGAACATGAAGAACACAAGCTTGACCACGAGCGACCTTCTCTCGGACAAAGTGAACACCCATCTCAATGTGTTTTGTACGATTATGATGGATATGATTTTCGAATAGGTAGATAACACTAACATTGTAACAGTACACAAGAGTAGCTTGGGAAACAGGAAAATGAAGCTCCAAGAGAAAGTTGCAGAGCCAACATGATTTTGAAACTGCACTAGCAATGCCCTGGTACTCAACATATGCACTAGAACGAGAAAGTGTGGGATGTCTCTTAGAAGACCATGAAATTAGGTTGTCACCAAGAAAAACCCAATAACCCTAAGTAGATCAGCGGGTGTCGAGACATCCACCCCAATCAACATCTGTGTAAAAAGAAAGCTTCTCGATGAGTGAAGGATAGATGTTCAAACAATATTGTAAGGTGCCTTGAACGTAATATAGGACACGTTTCAATGTAAGCATGTGCTCAGTGAAGGGAACATGCATGTAAAGACACACCTGCTTGACATCACAGGAGATGTTAGAACGAGTAAATGTGAGATACTGTAAAGCACCAACAAGGCTCTGATATACTGTAGGATCGTCATATGGAGTGTCGATAGAGGTATTAAGCTTCTGATTGGTTTCAACTTGAGTAACAGAAGGTTTTAATGAGGCCATGTCAGCTCGAGCAATAAAGTCGCTGAAATAGGTACTTTGACTAAGAAAAAGTCCTTCTATATGTTTGGTCACTACAATACCTAGAAAATAGCTCAACGGTCCCAGATCCTTTATAGAAAACTTAGAGGCAAGAAGCGTCGTGATAGATTTGTGTAGGTCATAAGAGAAACTGGTGAGGATGATGTCATCAACATAAAGTAAGATGTAAGCCATGTCGGATCCATGCCAGTAGATGAAGAGAAATTGATCGGAGGTGTTGTGTTGAAATCCAATGGTGGAGACATAATCAGCAAAACAGTGGTACTAGGCACGAGGCGTTTGTTTCAGCCTATAGAGGGATTTCTGCAAACGACACACATAATATGGGTGATAAGGATCACAGAAACCTAGATGTCGATTCAAATAGACACTTTCACGAAGATCGGCATGTAGAAAGGCATTCTGAACATCTAACTGATTAATGGACCAAGACTTGGAGAGAGTGATGGTGTGAACAATGCGAATGGTCTAGGATTCACCACATGGCTGAAAGTCTCATTACAATCTACTCCTGCAATTTGAGACCTGCCATCACCTACAAGCCAAGCTTTGCAATGCTCAAAATAGCCATTAGATTTATTTTTATGTTAGAAAACCCATATACAACGAATAATGTTAACATCACAAGGTCGAGGAACTAAATCCCATGTTTTATTTCTAATAAGATCATTAAATTCAGACTACATTACGAATTTCCAATCAGGGGCAAAAAGGGAAAGTTTATGGTTTTTGGGAAGAGGGGAGATGGTCAGATCATTAATGGTAACTGATATGTTAAATATTTTCCTAGGCTTGTAAATGCCCCTCATGCTGCGAGTGGCCATGGTCAGGGTAGGAGGTGCGGGCTGGGCCGGTGGTGTAGGTGAGGCAGAGGTATCTAGTGTTAGAACAAGATTTGGTTCTACAAGATATCTCTAAATTTTGATAATAGCAAAGTTGTATTTGTGTGAGAAAAATTTTGGTACTCTAACGTTTGTTTTCTAAAGTATTGACAAACAGGATCTCACTCTGATAAAGATAGCCCTGACTCTGATAAGAGATCATGTGGAACGTTACTCTCAATTGATCAAAAGTCGCTTCTGCGTCAAAGAAGCAAGTTTGCTTCTGATCTACTTCATAAAGATTCTAAGAAAACAATATGTTGTTGCTGCAATGATCTCTTGGATTCTAGCTCTAAATATGACTCTGATATCTATCTTCTAAAGACTAAGTGCTAAAGACTCTGAAGACAAGGTTCTGATGAACAACGTTCTAAAGACTCTGAAGACTTAAGTTTCTGAAGACTAAGTGCTGAAGACTCTGAAGACAAGGTTCTGCTGAACAATATTCTGAAGACTCTGAAGACTTAAGTTTCAGATAACCAAGGGTTCTTAAGAAGGAGTGATGAAGACTTTGAAGACAAGGTTCTACTGAACAAGTCCTGAAGACTCTGAAGACTCAAGACTCTGAAGACCCAGTGATCAATTCTTCTGATCATGCTTCAACCATATCTATTCAGAAGCCTCTGATAAATAGAAGAAGATGAAATGTTTGCGAGGGAAAATAGTACATAGTACAGATCAAACACATTCTTTTCCACTACCATTCCACTACCTTGATTTGGTGGTACAAAGGACAACTTCAGTGTACGAATTTCATCCCAGCATAACGACATTATTTCAAGTCGCCAGCAATTTTACTGATATTCATGATCTGCCCTTCAACGGATCTTTTTCTGGCTATATAAGGACTTGATCACTCAAAGAATTGTGAGAGACACACATATACATACAAGTCGACGCTGAAATTCATGAGTGATATACAGAAGTAAAAAACCTGATATGAGATAAAGAAATCCATAAGTGAACAATAATGCACTAAATACAAAGAAGAAATATTGTTCATACTGTATAGATTTTCTCTAAGTTAGTTTGAGCTAGAAATTGTGTTTATATCAGCTTGTGTAGAAGAATTTCATTGTAAACATCATATTTGATCAAACAGTTGTTTGTATACCTTAAAGGACCAGTTGGGTCAGAATCCTTAAGAAGAGACGGTTAGTCTGTGTATGTTAGTCACCAGCAGTTACTAGGTCAGTTGTAATCAGTTTAGTTATAGTGGATTAAGTCCTTGTGTATAAGGTGAAATCACCTTGGCGGGTGGACTGGATTAACTTTATATTTTTCAAGTAAACCAGGATATATCGTGTGTCTTTCTCTATTGCTAGTTTATTTTTGATATTTGTTTGAGTTTCACAAAAAGCTTTCATTTTGAAATCCCAATTCAAACCCCATTTCTTGTGTTTTCTCACACCTTCAAGTGGCATCAGAGCTCCTGTTCTAATTGTGATAAAAAGATTTATCAACACTATGTTCAGTACCGATCCAGTATTTGTGTGAGATATCATGGCTGAAATTAATGTTAATCCTACTGCAGTTAATGTTAATCCTACTGTAGTTAATGCCAAACCACCAGTCTTTGATGGTGAAAAGTTTGACTACTGGAAAGATAGAATTGGAAGTTTCTTTCTTAGTTATGATGTAGATCTTTGGGATCTTGTAGTCGATGTCTACACTCACCCAGTTGATGCTACATGGGTTAAAGTGTCTAGAAGTGCTATGACCAACCAACAAAATAAAGATTACAAGAATCATCACAAGGCAACAACCATATTGCTAAATGTTATCTCTTATACTGAGTATGAGAAGTCTTCCCAAGAAATGGATACCTATGGTAACAACTCTAAAGCTATCCAAGGATCTTAATAGCATAAGTCTTGACGAACTTGTTAGTTCTTTAAGAAGTCATGAAATAGAGTTGGAAGAAGATGAACCTCAGAAGAAAAGTAAATCTATTGCTCTTAAGTCTAAACCTGAAAAGGCAAAGGCTTATCAAGCTGAGGAAGAATCAGAAGATTCTGATGAAGAATCAGAAGATGAGTTGTCACTTATCTCTAGAATGATCAACAAACTCTAGAAGCATAGGAAAGGAAACTTCAGAGAATTAAGAAGAAACAAAGGCCGTTCTGAGTCATCATCCGGAGAAAAGAAGAAGAACTCTGGAAAAGAAGTCATCTGATATGAGTGTAATGAGCCAGGTCATTACAAGAACGAGTGTCTAAAGCTTAAGAAATACAAGAAGCCTAAGAATAACTTCTCCAAAGAGAAGAGGGGACTAATGGCAACTTGGAACGACTCTGACTATGAAGAAGAAGACTTTGATGAAGAACAAGCAAATGTTGCGCTAGTAGCAACAATTGACGATGAAGTTTCTGGAGAACCAGAAGATAGAATATCATCGGAACCAAAATCAGACTCTAACTCTGACTCAGAGGTATTATCTAAACTCTCTCGTTGTGAATTAGAGTCATGTCTTTCAAAAATGCTGGAAAAGTATCAAACTCTTCAAAGTAAATTTAAAGATCTTAAAAGATCACATGTAATTGCTTCTGAGGAAAAAGATAAGCTTGAGCAGAATAATTCTTCCCTAAATGAAAACATTTTTTCTATAAAAAATACTAATTATGCCTTGAAAAACAAAGTTGCTAAATTAGAAGAAGAATTAATCTCTAATGTCTCTGACACAAGCTGTATCAACAAGTATGATAGAGCATCCCAGTATTTTCTAGCTAAAAGCATAGATAGAAGCAGAATAACTTCCATGATCTATGGAGTTATCAGAAATGGTAAGAAAGGTTTGGGATGTACAGAATCTTCTGAAATTGACGAAAGTCAGCCTGTTAAACCAAAACCTCTCTATGACCATTTTGTGCCTTCTGGCACTGAGCTTGTTTGCTCTGAGCTTGCACAAGAACCCCCACCGACACATAAATCTATTTTTAAAGTCAAATATCATGCACAAATTCCACTTGAACATCTTGTTGCACATAAACCCAAAGTTGTTAAACACTCTGGGAAAACTAACAAGAGAGGACCCAGAAAGTGGTTACCTAAGGACAAGATAATCTATGTTGCAGATATACCTAAGGAAAGTTCTCTAAAACTTCTTTTAAAGAAAAAAATGTTGTGTCCACCTCTAGACCATCAGAACTTCTACACATTGATTTGTTTGGACCAGTGAAAACTGCTTCAATTAGTGGAAAGAAGTATGGATTAGTTATCGTTGATGATTATAGTCGTTGGAGATGGATAAAATTCTTAAAACACAAGGATGAGTCACATTCTATGTTCTCTACCTTTTGCTATCAAGTGAAAATAGAGAAGGATTGCAAAATAGTCAGAGTCAGAAGTGATCTTGGCGGAGAATTTGAGAACAGATACTTTGAGAATCTTTTTTATTCCCATGGCATTTCCCATGATTTATCTTGTCCTAGAACTCCACAACAAAATGGAGTAGTGGAAAGGAATAATAGGACTTTGCAAGAAATGGCTCATACCATGATCCAAGAAATTGACATGGCTAAGCACTTCTGGGCAGAGGCAGTAAATACAACATGTTATATTCAGAACAGGATTTCAATAAGACCTATTATGGGTAAGACTCCTTATGAATTGTGGAAGAATAGAAAACCCAACATTTTATATTTTCATCCTTTTGGCCGTATTTGTTTTATGTTGAACACTAAAGAGAATCTTGGCAAGTTTGACTCCAAAGCTCAAAAGTGTTTACTGTTAGGATACTATGAACGCTCTAAAGTCTACAGAATCTATAAAAGAGAAACACAAATTGTTGAGGAATCAATTCATGTCAGATTCAATGATAAGCTTGACGAACTAACTCAACTCACTTCTGTCTAAAAAAAACACAAAAATAAATTCAAATCATTTTCATCCTTCGGGATTGTTGGGTTTCAAATCATTTTCAGAAAAGAGCTCGTCGCGCACGTAAAAAACACTTATTGACTCGTACGTCGAACTACGTTTTCTCTGATTCCTCTTTCCCGTCCGATTGAGGATACATAGGCACGGGATGCGATATCTTGATGAGCAACCTTCCCCCTTTAATGCGTAGTCCGTCGAACTACGTCGACTCTGATTCTTCGTTCGTCCACGAAGATACGTAGGCATAGGATTGCGATAATCCTATCGAGTCTCCGTGTTTGTCTTTTCCTTCCCGTTTCCGTTTCTGTTTAGCAGTAGACTTTAGATAACTCACCCTTTATTTAGACAACAAGCATGGATCCCATCGAGTACGATGGACGCGTGGGGGTGTTAATAACTTCCCCTCGCGTAACCGACTCCCGAGCCCGGACTATGGTTGCGATGACCATGTCTTTCCCTTTTCTCAGGTTTTCTTCGATTGTTTCCTTTCCCCGCGTTGGGATAAATAACGTTCGGTGGCGACTCTTCTGTTCAATTTCTCGCCGGTTGTTTTTTCGCAGTTGCGACAAGCACATCATGTCATAACAAGCTCAAATTATCAAAGAAGTAACATCATCCATCACACTCAAAACATGTGTCAAAACTAGGCAAAACATTCACTTATGTCATTCATGCAAGCAACAAAAGATCATGTGAGGTAAGAAGTGAGAAAATGTCAATCAATGGACACCATATCAAGAGGATCTCAACCTCACACATTTTATTCAAAGAGAACAAGAGTCACCAAGAATTCATGAGATCATATGAGAAGGCGTCACAAAGAAACTAGTTCAAAACATCCAAAGAGTAGTGCCAAAACATTGCCAACTTGGAAAATCCACCACAAATAGAAAAATGATTAAATGAAAATGATTCCAAAGCCAAAAACAATCCAAGTCAGTACATGATCATATCATATAATCATTTCAAGCTTCACTTAAACACAAATGGTCAAAAAGATCCAAACTAGGTCAAGTACCCGAAACATTCCATTCAAAGTTCAAGTCACATGTAAACATCAACCAAAAATAGAAGAATGCCTTATAAAAATCCAAATAAATTCCAAAATCATGTTGTATCCATCAAGAATGAATTTACAAAATATCTCAACAAGAATCACAAAATTTCATCATCAAATGGATCAAACATCACACATATCAAGCTAACAGAGTAATAATCAAGGAGCAACGAAAACTACATGGAAAATAATAAAAAATTAATCACCAAGGCAGAAACTTGACACTAAAACATTCTTCATCTAAGTATGAACACATGGTAAAAAATTCAGCTCAAGAAAGCATGGCAAAGTCACTAAACATAAGCATGAATTACGTGAGTAGGCATGGAAGACACTTTGGAAAAGAAAATAAGAATTAATTATCAAAATAAATGGAAAATAAAAATAAAATTCATGAAAAATTAAATAAGACATTAAAATATACACATGATTTTTTTTTGTAATTTTTTAATAAAAGGAAGTATTTTTAATAATTAAAAAAAGAAACGAAAAAAAAAAGTGTTAAAACAAAGGAGGTGTATTAGTAATGAAAAAGAAGGCCATGCGCATGGGCCTGGACGGGGGGGGGGGGGGAGGGGGGGGGGGGGGGGTGGGTGGATGTGTGAAAAGAAGCTTCGCTGGGCCATGAAGGTGGAATTGCATGTTCAGAATTTTTTTAAAACAAAAAAGAAAAATAAAAGGATTTAAGTGTAACAAATGTTACGTGGAACATACATTAATTGGTCAATTTTTCATTAAACACTAGAAGACAAAAACTAAAACATAAGCCACTCATGGGACGCCACATCATCGTCTTCAAGCTCAAGTCATGCAAAGCTTCCACGTGAACAGTGACCGGCCACCGGAACCGGAAATACAGTCCGTCTGGGCACCGCCGCCGGCGGCTGGCGCGGTCGGGATCGTGAAAAAAGGACCCCTCCCCCCCCCCCCCCTATTTTTTTACGTAGATTCCAAAAATGGCATTGGTTTCTCAAAAAACTACCTCTAAGTCCATGAAAAACAAGCTTCAAGAATGGACACTCATGGAACTTTAATTATAAATCAAAACAACTTACATACTACAATGTAGTGCACTCCATGGTGAGTTCAAATATGCAAAAACAAATGAAAAGCAGCCATTTAAACTCAAGAAAACAAGGATTAAAGTTTGTACACCTTAAATGAAACTCCATTAAAACACACAAATAATTATGCAAACATTGCCTACCCTAAGGTAGGACTTCAGATGCACCCAACATGAACCTAAAACAAATCTAAAATGCAAGCTTAGAGTTAAAGAAAATTACTCAACGGAGTGGCTCCGTGGCCCTTGAAACTATGTAGCAACTTCAAACAAACCCTTCCAATGGCCTCCTTGTGTCTCAGTGATGAAGAACCAAACGAAAAATACATAAAAACTAGAAGGAAATGAAAGTTTCAAAGAGAGAGGTTTTGAGAGTGAGAGAGAGTTCTTGAGTTCTTTAGCTTATATATGTAGCTTTGGTGTGGTAAAAACAAACTTATTGTGGTTAAAACTTAAGGTTAAAGTTTTTGAGGAAAATTTGAAAAAAAGAAGTGGAAATGGTGGTGGTACAAGTTCACATTGCATGGTGTAGTTTTTTCTGTCATCTTGTATGGACAATGCTGAGGAAAATGCTCAGAGTGGATTAGTGGAACATGAAACCTTGTTGAGCAAGTTTTGAAGATTTTCATTTTTGGTAAGAAAGTTCAAATATGGAGCATAAGGTACAAGGGAATGTTTGGCTAGGAATGGCAAGTTTAGGACAACATTTGGAGTGGAAAAGAGGATCACATGCATGTGAAAAAATGAGAGGCAAGTCTGCTGCATGAAAGGTTGATATTATGCATGGCAATATGGCAAGAAAATGCAATTAATCACAAATCCATGAAGCTCACTTTGAAGAACCACAACTTGATGAACTTAGCTCCAATTCATGAGATTTTTGATCCAATGCAAAGTATGAAGATCACACAACAATCTTTATTTGAAAATCAAGATGAAACGAGCTTTGGAAAGCAATGAAAATTGCCATGGAAGGTAGTAAAAAATTCTATCCAAAACTTAATGAAAATTTCACTAAGTTACCAACATCAAAACTCTAACTTGGGAGAATCATAACATGAGCTTCACACATCCAATGAAGGCATTCTAGTACTCAAAATAAAGCTAAGAGAATGCTCTACAACTTTGATGTTGGGGGAAAATTTAAATGAAATCTAGAGCATGGAGAAAATTGGCCATGAAGTGGACTGATTTTGGGTTAGAACTTTCCAAAAATGGAAACTTTCTGGCAACTTTTCTAAATTTTTGATTTTTGATGAATCCCTTGACATTTCTTGACCAAAATACATCCATTGATCCATTTGACATGATGAAAAAGAATTTGACCTCAAAAGTCAGGAGTCGACTTTTTCACTGCATAGTTGACTTTATCCCCAATTCTCCCGATTTTCAATTCTCTGAACAATTGAAACCCTTCTAAAACAAAATGATGGTCAATCTTCCATTCCTAGACACTCAGGGACATATGGAATATCATGGAATCAAGTCTTGCTCAAAGAATAAAAAATAAACTGATCTTATGCAAAACCCTAATTTTGGCCCCAAATGTTAGGAGGAATCGACCCAAGCTCAAAACTCAAATTCCTCTGAGTATGCTGTGAATCCTCTTAAACAAAGATGAAATGTGCCACATGAAGATGATAAAGCTTCAAAGATCCTGTCCATTGGAGCACTACATTCCCTGATATCCACAACCCTAGTTTGACGACCACCAGATAGAAAACAGTAATCCACTTCAAAACTCTTGCCAAATCTAATCACCTTGAACAATGCTCCTCTATGCACACACGATCTCTTGCTTGAACATCTGAAAAAACAACTTCTTCTCTTGAGCCGACCAAGATACCTTGATCCCATGCGAAGAACCAATGATATGTACAAATGATAATGCAAAACGAAATGAAACATAAGCCAGTTATAGTTAGAAAACAGAGGGAAAATTTTGGGGTGCTACAACCACAGGAAAGAAAACTTATGTTTATGACATGAAATGATGCGAAAGCAAATGCAAATGCAAGAAAATCTATCAAGGAACTAAAGGTTTGCAAACATTGTAGATAAAAGGATATTCCTCAAAATAAGCTCTTTCATTAGCAAATTTGCAAATATTACAACATAGGCGGTACACCTTCTAAGTTCATTACATAGGTAAAAAAGAAAATACGGCATAAAAGGAAACTAGGAATCTAGTCCACTGGATGACGGTCCTTCCCCTCCACTAAGCTCCCTCGTGAGTTTGTTGATTTGCTCTTGCATTTTCAATTTATCAAGTGTCAAGTCTTCCAGCACTTTCTTCAACTTCAATTATTCATTTGTAGGAGGCTTATGACGTGGATAAGGCATCCTCATCACAAGAGCTATTTCACGAGACCACTCCAAATAAGCCTCGGTGACAGTACAATCAAGAATCCCCATTACATTCCATCTTTGTCTGTTTATGCAGTGCCAGGAGCGTACAACTCTGAGCATAAACTCAGGATTTTCTCCTTCTTCGAGAAAAAGCCTCTTCAGATTGCTAGGATCAAGTATCTCCTCCATTGGATGGCCTAGCTGTCGGCGAGCGAGAACGGGGTTATAGTTGATGCATCCCCTTCTTCCCATAAGAGGTATATTAGAGAAATCCCCACAGTTATGAATCATGAGAATCCCTCCATAGATTGGGTCATACCACTTGATGTCAGCATGAATAAGCTCCATGAGCCTCTCAGACTAAATAGTACTGTCTTCCATATCCCAAAAGGTTGCGGTCCTTGGCAGGTGTGAAATAAACCACTTATAAAGGAGAGCAACACTACAGATGATCTGTCCTCCATCTCGCATGTTCGTTGAGTGAATGGCATGATAAGTATCAGCCAATAGAGTGAGATCTGGATTCCTGAGCATAAAGATTTGAATAATATTGACGTCGACGATGTCTTTAGCATTAGGAAACAGAAATAGTCCATAAGATAGCAAAGCAAAAGTGGACTCAAAGAGTATTGTATTCTTCCTATCAGCGAAGTAACGAGCTTTCTCGAACAAGAACTGAGCGGGTAATCCAGCAAGTTCCCCTTTTATGGTCATGTGGGCTTGAATATCATACAACCTTATCTTTGTTCCTCTTGCAATGTCCTTCGCACTAAGCTCGTCTTCTAAACTAGAGAATGGAGGAGAATCATTGACAAGGAGACCCATCAAGGCAGAGTATTCTTCCAGAGTTGGCGTTAACTAGTAATCTAGAAACACAAAGCAATGGTAAAGAGGATGGTAAAGTTGAACCAAAGTCTCTAGCAATCCTTCAGCCCTTTGGAGCCACAACAGCAGGAGAGTTCTTCCATATTTCAATGAGAATGCCACCGGATCTTCAATCAATCTTCCTAGTTCCTTCAGCTGCTCAACATCGGGAACCATGAAGGTGTACGACCAAGTTTCTTTCCTTCCAAAATCCATCTCTACAAAGTCTACAAAACAAAATTAGTTCCTTGATAGGTTTAACAAAATGCAAGATGTAATGCGAATGCAATTGGTTTTAAGGAACTCAAGAGAGACAATTTCAAAATAAGCTTCACTTCATTAAATATTGAGAAAAGTTACAACTTTTAAAGTACATTCAAGAAGCTCAAAATACAAAGAGATAAAAAGCAGCAGCTAGGCCTAAAAAGCAACCCTATCTAGAGAGGCTAATCTCCATACATCCTCTTCTGTCTCTTCAGCTTGTCATTCTCTAGAATCAACTTGTCAACAATCCCTTTCCAAGCGCCAGATGTCGGTGGAATACTTGAACACTCATGAGTGCTAGGAGTGGGTTGCACGCTAGAGAAAAATAGATTCTCTTGCGCCACAGGTCTGTCAATCACACGTCTCTCAAGCCATTCAATCAAATAATCTTTCTCTTTCATCTGTTTCTTCATTTACAACTGTTCAACATAAATGGCGTGGTACTTTCCTTCCCACGTGTCTCTCTCAAGTTTCATCCTTGCCAGAGTTTCTTGATACTCTTCCATGCGCTCAATAGGAATGATAGAAGGAGATACAACAGTAGGTTGCGGAGGTCTCTCGGGGAGATATGGCATCTTAAGATCACGAGCTCGAGATCGTACCCAACGAAGGAATGGTTCCAAGGCCACACAGTTTCTCTTTCCCAAGTCATTTTTAGTTCTCTTGTGGAGCTTCCCCCAAGCATGCAAAACTTCGTTCTTAGTTTCTGCACTGGCTTCCTCATTAAGATAAAAGAAACTAGACAAAAGGATATTTTTAGGCTTATCTTCCATAGAGAATCCAAACTGACATTTAGCAAGAATAGGGCTGTAGCTTATCCCACCTCTGACACCAAGAAGTGTACATTGGGGAATGGGCCACAACTATCAATAATTACTCCTTTGTCATAAGTTGGATCGTACCAAAAGATATCAGTATGGGTAAGAGATATGATTCTCTGAGACCACCGAAGCTTGTCTGGATTATCGTTGAAGCGTGATGTTAGAGGAAAATGAGTAACAAACCACTTGTAGAGCAAGGGTGCACAACATGAAATGGTACCCTTTCCTTGGAGAGTCTTATGATGGATAGAGTGATAAGTATCACCAAGCAGTGTAGTATAGGGTTTCTAATTAAGAAGATCCGAATGGAATTGATATCAAAAAACTCCTCAACATTAGCAAACAAGACCAAGCCATAGACAAGGAGTGCAAAGATTGCTTCAAAGGCACTCATATTATTCATCTTAGCTATGTAAAAGGATTTATCAAACAAGAACTTGGAAGGTAGACCCTTGATCCCATTCTTGGTGGTGAGGTGAGGCTTGACTTCAAACATTTCTAAGTGGTTAGAATCAGCAATCTCCTTTGGTGAAGGAATCTTCTCTTGACCACCAAAAGGTTCTTGTTCTTTCATTGGTAGACCAATCCAATAAGAATACTCCTCCAATGTTGGAACAAGTTGGTAGTCGGGAAAGGTGAAGCAATGGTAAAGAGGGTCATAAAACTGCACCAACGTGTCGAGAACACCATCTTCCATCTTGGTTCTGAGAATACCAATCAATCTTCCATAACAATTTCTGAAGTCTTCAGGGCAAGATACCAAAGCTGCTAGCTTTTTCAGCTCTACCAAATTGGGCTTCTTGAAATTGTACTTCTTAGTGTTTCTTTTCTCAATATCCATGATACCTATGATTTCAACGAAAAAGACGACTGATTTCCTTAAAACCAACAATGGATGCAATGAGATGTATGCAATATACAAAACACACAAGCATGAACACAAACATATGTACACACAACAAAACACACAAGGCCTAGGTTTAGGGGTCTCATGCATGGATTCATAGTCTACCCATCCCAATAGGTGTGTACTATGGGTTTATCAACTGTAGAACAGGGTTCTAAAAGTTCTCAGAATCATAGATAAATCTTTCGGATATTATCGGCCTACGTGACTACTCACGCGGGTTAATAATATTCTCAAGATAAACTCGTCTGAATGTAGTATCGCGTATTAACTATTTGGGACTACTCCCTCATAGCCATCGCATTATGTCCTAAAAAGGCCAAGCGGGGTAAAGGTAACTATGGTCCTCAGTCTCACGGAATCCCAGGTCAGAAAGAGTGACATAAATGCGACTACTCACATCAGACATCAATAATCCCAAAGGGGCCTCAACTGAGCATGGTCATCATATGCCAAACTTGTTAGGACTACTCCCAACAGCCGACCATTGATTACACCACAATCCTATCATATGCGTATCTCAAGTCCAGGTTAGGACTTATCCCACCACTCAAAAGTAGCACCCTGTCAAACAGAAGAACCCAAGCAAGTATACAGATATATACAAATATGTACGATCAAGCAAGCAAAACATGCATAACACAAACAAAACAAAGTAGGCTTAACCCTCAAATGTGTCCCCAGTGAAGTCGCCATTTTTGTTGCGATGAGAATCAGATACCAAGCTATTAATTAACTTGAATCACACATCTTTGAAATTCACCAACGAGCTTTGATTTATCCAAAGGAAAGGGTAAAGATTGAAAGAAAACCCTAATTGCGCTATGTGAAAACACAACTAAGAGATCGGGGGTTCGGGGGTTGGTTATACTAAGGAAAGGTATTAGCACCCTAAGTATCTGTAGTACTCTACAGGAACCTCTTGTTTGTATTTGTGTTATGTTATGTTTGCTTGCTAAGGAAATCTGCTAAGGGTAAAGGTAAAAACCTAAGGGTATTTACACTAAGTATGCTCTCCACGACGTCGCATCTTGTGCCTACGTATCCTGACTAAAGAATTAGAGCAACCGTAGTTCACCTAACTAAGGGTGAGGAACATTGACTATGGTCAATATTCCAAGGGGGATGAGTATGGCACTCATATAGAGTAAAAGAACTCTCTAAGTCTAAGTTGTAAAGGGTAAGTGAATACTCATGATGATGAGAATCACATAGAGTTTAAGAACTCTATCCTAATTCTAAGTTTAAGGGCGGATGGCTCTAATAAGGCCAAGGAGGGAAGGAAGTTGTGAGGTAAGTGGCTCTAATGAGGCCAAGGAGAGAAGTGAGCAACTATGATGATAGTGCTCACAAGAGGGGAACCTAATTAGGTTAAAGGGAGAAGAGGCTCTAATGAGGAAAAAGGGGTGATCCTAATGAGGATAAGGGAATGACTCTTAATGAGGCCAAAAAGGTAATGAGCTATCTATGACTTTGAGGTCAATAGAGAGTCTTTCCTTTGGAAGGAGGGGAACAAAGAGGGTTACTTTGGATGAGAGCTAACAAGCTTCGTCACTTGGGGAAAACTAAGGTAATTCAAGATAACAAACATCATTGAAGCAAGATGAGAATATAAGCATGGTAATCACCAAGGTAAAGCATATGAATGTAACAACACTCAAGGTCAAGAATTAATTCAAAAGAGTTTAAGGTAACAACCAAAAATTTCACATGGGGATAGACATATTATTATGACAAACCAAAGGATATATGAAACAAAGATATTACAACACCTAAGAAAACATGAACTAAGTTCTCATGGTATAGATTCAAACATGAATAAAGTTCAACAAGGAGGAGGTAACAACCAACAAGTTCATAAGCATACATGTGTAACAACAATCATGTAAACATAAACAAAACATGTATCAAAGGTATCATGTGAACAAGTTTGAACATGGGGACAAGTAGGTAACAACCATACAAGAGTATTTGGGGTTTAAACATGCATTTGAAGGGGTGATAACATCATAAGGTTCATGCATTCAAAGATTATAATCCAAGACATATAAACACTTAAGAACAACTCAAACATGGTATCAAGGATTCAAGGCATACATGTGCACATGTTTGGTCAAACAATTTCATGTCAAAAGGGTAAATGAATCTTAACAAGATCTCATGGTATGAACAAGGTATTTGCAAAGATATTCACACGTTTAAGCATCATGGTATCAAGGTGAATTAATGACATACAATGTTATAACATCATACAAAGTTGAAACAACATTCATTAGGTCCCAAACAATCAAGGCAAACCAAGGAATCATGGCAAAAAAGAACCAAAAGAAACAAAGAAGTTTTCATGAAAACCCTAAAAAAATCCTTCACTTTCAACATTTACAAATGTCTCATAAATAATTATTTGGGACAATTTATTTTCACCTTCAAAAAATAGACATTTCAATGAACATTTTGCAAAAAGAATGGATCCAAAAGGATGAAAAACGAACAAGTTATGAACCAATGAAATAAAGGTACAAACCATAAAGATTTAAATAAAACAAGCATTAAAAAAGAAGGGAATGTCTCATATGGGTGTTGAACCCACCCCCTTCGATATTCAGCCACAAAACACTCACCATTTAAGCTATGCGCGCAGTGTGACAACATGATGCTAAAGGGAAAGGCATGGAAAGGTTTCTACCACTGGGGTGGCTATTACATCTAAACATATAATGTTTCTGATTATTTTTATTTTAAGAAACAAACCAAATGGCCACCTCAGCGCCACGTTGGGCTGACTGGGTGCCATATCACCATCATCTTCTTCACTCTCTCCCTCGTTCACTCGTGCCCTAGAACAACACCATGGCCAGACCTTCCATCAACTATATCTCACTCATTACTCCATCAAATCACAAGATGTAAAAATCAAAAGTGGAGCATTCTTCACCAGGGACACGAATATGACACTGGTTTCAACTAACAGCAACTATATGATTCGCAAATCTTCACACAACAGTGCAACTCCACAAAACTTCAACATGTTATAACATGAGATATTCAAACCAAACAAAGCAAGCATACATTCAGAACAACAAAGCACAATACATACTACATTTTAACAATCAAATGAAGATAGAACAGTGCATGAACATGCAAGTTTCAAAGGTTGAAAGACCTTACCTCTTGGAGAAAGTCCAAGGCTTCTTCTATGGTGCTTACAGAATGGAAATGATGACCTTCCTTGCCTTGTTGATGCTAGGAGAGGAGATGCAGGTGGTCAGCAGCTTTGGAAAATACCTCAAAAGTGGAACCCGGTCCTTCTTGCAACAATGGAGGTTGAAAATGGCAGATGATGTATAGGATGTTACATAAATGTTTCAGTGGTATTAATGAGCTTTATGAAGTGTTTAGAGGTGGTTTGTGAGGTTAGTTTATGAAATGCACGAGTGGAATGATCTGGAGCAGTGTTCTTGCAAAATTGCAAGAATGAGTGAGTGAGAGATTTCAGAGAGTATCAGTCTTTCTTTAGGGGTGATTCTGGTGTGTTTTGGACTACAGATTGATCCTCTATTTATAGGAGAAGTGAAAAGCTTGAGGTATAGGCAGAAATCACAACTTGCCAAACTTGCCCTTTCTTGCAACTCCCTTCGTGCAAGTTGTATGCTGAGTCATGAGGCTACAAGCACTTTAGCAAATGGTCAGAAATAGTGTTTGGAATGTTGAGCTATATTGATTGGATTGGAACAAGGCTCTATGCTGCAAGAAAATTGGAATGACCATGCTTCCTTCAAAAAGTTTCTCTCTCATGCATCCACTTGCCTTAACTTGACATAAACTAATATATTTTAAGTTTGCAACTTGTATTTTTCGTGGCAGAGGTCCAAGCTATACTAATTTTTCCTTTAAACATCAAAATTGTGAGAGTTTTGGTGATTAGGATTGGTTATGCATCATTATGCACATGTTGGTAACTTGGAATTCAAGAAATGAACCTCAAACTTCCTTTCTTCGAATCTCTCAGCTCCCTCCTTGGATTGGGGAGTTCTAGTACTTTTTGGAAAGCCCCAAATTTCCTCTATAACTTTCATGTTCACTCCAAGTTCTAGATCCAAAGGGATCTTGATGAAAAATGGAGATGAAGTTGGCTAATTTTTAGGGCAAAAGTGGTGAAATTTCACTAAGTCTTTAATTGCCTTGAATTTCTAAGCCTCCTAACTTAAAAACCAAGCCTCTTTTGAATAAGGACCCTCTACTATGTTTTGAAGTTCATGATGAGAGCTTCAATTTGAGCTTTGATTCACAAAAATTGGATATGTGGTTTGAAAGTTATGACTCTTCAAAGTTTGCACAAGGAGTGAATTCTTTCAAACTTCGAAAAATTTAAGAACCAAACCTTGCCTTTTTTGCAAGAAACCTTTCAAATGGTGATTTCTCATGATCTAACTCAAGAATCAAGCATGTCTTTATGGAATATAGCTTGAATGCTTCATCTTGGGTCAAGGTATCAAAAGTCAAAGGCTTAACCTTGTCAGATAAAAATTAGGTCAGATGAATTCCTCAGTGCGATCCTCAATGAATTTGTAACTTTGAACCTCTCCAATACTTTATATGAGTTCCAAGGATGTATATGAACACAATGGATCATGTCTCATGGCTTGGGCTCATGCTTTGACCATGAATTAGGGCACAGTCGACTTTCTCCTGAAGAAAACCCTAATCTGGGGCCAGATGAACTTTGAGGTTCATTGCCCTTGTGATGGGAGTCAAACACACTTGATTCTTTATTGAATAAGATCTCTTGGATGTATGTGAGCTCAATTAGTTGACGAACCAATCAAGACATTGACTGATCACACCAAGATTCCCTTGCAATTCTTCAGGTAAAAACCCTAATTCCACAACACTTGATCTGATGGTCTCCTTTTGATTTCTCTTGATCCAAACACATGAGATCATGGCATATAATTTGAAAAACTCATGATTAGTCTTCAATATCAAATGGTTGAACCTTGGAGCCTCAGTTGGCTTTCTTGAACAGATGACTTTAACTACCAGTCTCAATCACTTAGTGAAAACTTTGATGGATGTATAGGACCAAAGGGTGTCTTAGGAGACTTTGAAACATGTGAGAACTTGGTTTAATGACCTTGCCTTCTTTCTTGTGCAAAACCTAGCTTTACACAAAAGAAACAAACTAGCAAGATGTGATGGTTAGTTAACAATGCACAGATGATTGAACCCTAAATGCAAGTGCAAGATGTTATGACATCTACGGGGTAAAATTTGGGGTATAACAGTTGCCCCTATTTGAATTACTTTACCGGATGGCACAAGAGATGATAATCCTCAGGGAATCAAGGAGAAAGGTATTTAAATATAGCAAACCGAAAAATTTTCCCTTAGATGGAATGCATATGCTAAGGACAAGCAACAAACATGCAAATGCTGACATGCCAAGAACTTCTATCATGATGATATGATGACACAATGGTGCAAAATGCAGACAAAACAAGACACCAAAGACAAAGAGAAAACACCCTCAGGCGAGCCTCACTGGGGAGGAGCTAGGGTCTAGTATTCACATGCAAGACTCACTGGGGATGCAGGTCACAACCAACAAAAGAGACTTACCGGGGAGTGACTAAGAAGACACTGGGGATTGAAAATAAAAGAGGGGAGCCCCACAGATCCTTATTGGAGATAGGAATCAGAGAGGTAATCCCCACTGGGGAAAGATCCAGGGAGATGAACGACGGGTTCAAATATGACCGGACGACATCGGGGACAACAAAGGGGACGACACACTCTTTACTGGGGATGAAACCAGAAAGAAAGCATGATCTCCGCTGGGGATCATTTTGAATAAGAGGAAAGACACCCAAAAACAGATTTCCTGGGAATTTCTTATACTGAAGAGTTCAAACGGGATCTTCAAGAAAAACCAGGAAAACAAAGACAAACACAAACTCTACGTACGCCAAATGATGATAATCACTAGGACTTTCAAAGAGAATTAGTAATGACCAATCTCAAAATGTCAATAAAGATTGGACTTAAGATACTGATTATGATCAGACTTTTCAAAAAACGCCAGTGAACACTGGACTTTCACGGGGATGTTGGTAATGACCAAAACCTCTACTGGGGATAAATTGGGAGATGCCAAAAATGATTGGACCTTGAAAAACATGCCAGTAATCACTGGTCTTTTACGGTACCGATAATGATCGGTATTAAAACGCGTCAGTGAAAACTGGACTTGGGACATACAGTTAAAACTGATTAAGATTGGATTTTTTTTTTGAAACACAAGGGCATACAGTTATGTCTGACCAATTAAGATTGGATTTTTGACAATCGCCAGCAATGACTGGACTTTGGGTACCAAAGAAACAAGGTCTTCAGATGATGCCAGTAAACACTGGACTTTACAATATCAATAATGATTGGATTTAAACAATGCCAGTGAATACTAGACTTTCAATACCAATAATCATTGGATTTAAAAGAACACGCCAGTGAATACTGGACTTTCAATACCAGTAATGATTGGATTTAAAAGAACATGCCAGTGAATACTGGACTTCACGATATCGATGATGATCGAATTTAAAAGAATATGGCAGTGAATACTGGACTTCACGATACCGATGATGATCGATATTAAAACATGCTAGTGAATACTGGACTTTTGACTCACAGTTAAGACTGACCGATGATGATCGATATTAAAACATGCCAATGAATACCCATAACGCTTTCAAAACCATTATTGAAAAATAAATGATGTTTTGCATAACAAGGAAAAATTAGAGACATGTTGAATATCAAACAAAGAATGGTCCAAAATCTGACTTCATTAAAATGACAACTTGCAAATGGCAAAGTTCCATGGAACATTACAATTCGAAAAATGGCAATAGGAAAAAGGTTACATCGTATTCAATGACCACTACTATCCCTAATGACTAAAAATCCTTCAAAACCTTGATGTTGATGAGAGCGATGAAGCTTGAACTTCGTCTTAAATTCCTTGGTATGGGTGACAACCCTTTCTAACTCAGTGAAACACCTTTTGTCCCTAACTTTTTCCTGGACGGCCCTTTCGGGTTTTCAGTTCACCGGGACGCTCTTTTTTCCCTAGGCCGCTCTTTCGGGTTTTCAACCTAGCAAGCTCTTTTCTTTTTATTTAATCCATAACTTTTGCCTGAGTCTCTTTCATAGGTTATGACCCACCGGGATACCCTTTTTCTTGCATAAGTTGCCATTTCTGGTTTTCGACTTAGTGGGCTTTTTTAGGCGTAATATTTTCTTACTGAGTCAGCATTCACAGGGTGTGAGAGTTATTCACCATCCATCATTGTAAGAATTAGGGAGCCTCCTGAGAACACTGTTTTTACGACAAATGGGCCTTTATAGTTAGGCGCCCATTTTCCACATACATCCCTTTGAGATGGCAAGATCTTTCTGAGTACGAGTTCTCCTTCACAGAATTCATGAACATAGACTTTCTTATTAAATGCTCTCTTCATCCTCTTCTGATACAAGTGACCATGACACATGATAGTCAATCGTTTCTCATCAATGAGGTTTAGCTGATCATATCTTTCTTGGACCTACTCTGCTTCATCAAGCTTGGTTTCCATCAAGATTCTCAAAGACGGTATTTCCACTTCAATGGGAAGAACAACTTCCATCCCATACACCAGAGAAAAGGGAGTTGCCCCTGTCAAAGTCCGAACCGAAGTTCTGTACCCATGTAAGGCAAACGGTAACATCTCATGCCAATCCTTATAAGTCTTGACCATTTTCTGCAGGATCTTTTTGATGCTTTTATTGGCAGCTTTGACAGCTCCATTCATCTTTGGACGATAAGGTGAAGAATTATGATATTCAATCTTGAAATTGTCACACAACTCCTTCATTGTTTTGTTGTTCAGATTTGTTCCATTATCCATTATGATCTTGCTTGGGATTCCATAACGACAGATAATCTGATTTTTGATAAAACGAGCAACCACTTGTTTGGTCACGTTGGTGTAGGAGACAACTTCAACCCATTTTGTGAAATAGACAATGGCCACTAAGATGAACCGGTGACCGTTGGAAGCTTTCGGCTCAATAGCCCCAACCATATCAATGCCCCACATAGAGAACGGCCAAGGTGATGACAAAACATTCAACAATGTTGGAGGTACATGCACCTTGTCAACATAGATCTGGCACTTATCACACTTTCTGGCGTATTGGATGCAATTAATTTCCATGGTTAACCAATAATACCCAGCCCTCAAAATCTTCTTAACCATGGCATGCCCATTGGCGTGAGTACCAAAAGCTCCTTCGTGAATATCATGAATCAACAGGTCTGCCTCTCGTTTATCAATGCATCTTAGCAATACCATGTCATGATTCCTTTTGTACAGTACATCATTGCTGAGGAAAAACTTGGATGACAATCTTCTCAAAGTTTTCTTGTCAAGAATGGAAGCATTGGCAGGATACTCCATTTTTTGCCCGGTTCGAAGCGTTGGAAAGCTTATTTAATGCTCCATCTAACAATAAATAAATAGCAATGCTTGAATTTTTACAAAAATGAGATAAAAATAATTAACACAAAAAGAAAAGTAAATATTAACACAAAAAGAATTCATTTTTCAGAGAGAAGAAACTTATCTGGCATGCATATAATCCACTCGTCACAAACTTAAACATATCGAAGAGTTATACTCAACCTACAATACTCCTCAATATCATCCAGCATCGCTCACAATAGTGTCCATCTCTAACACACTGATCTGAGAGAATAACCGTATTACTCTCGTCGACACTCTCGCACCCGACTCAAACAACACGGAGGCATTAAGCTCCGATACCCATAAAGATTGTTAGCTCTAAATCTATCTCTAGCATCCAGAAACTAACAAATAATCATCCCTAATCAAGGTTTGTGATGTTTATCTCTAACAAAACCCAAACCCCGAGCATAAAGCAAAAAATCAAGGACAATCACTTATAAATATTTGTAAAGTAGGTTTTATACAATGCCATGGGCGATAAATATACATGAGTTCAAAGTAAATACATATACACCAACCCAACAAAGAAGAATACACAAAGAAGAAGAGAAATGAGCCAAACATCTTGCGGTTTGTCAGCGCCGGTCGATGAGAAATCCACCCTGGATCATCCGTGTGCAAGCTCCAATGTTGTTTTCTAAGCTAATCCTACTGAAAAATGAGTTTGATGGAGGTGGGAGCAAAAATCCCCAAAACCATAACCTAAAAATTGTGTTTTTGGCCCTTAAATGGTGTTTCTGTCCGTCAAAATTTGCCTGGCGAACAAAGGCGGCATTTGTTACTGCCTCTACAGTGAATTTCAGTCTTCTGGCTCGCCCCTGCTTCGCCTGGCGAGCACTGACAGGACAGCAAAAATCCTGCACTGTTTTCTTCGTAACTTTTTGTTAGTTCTTTAATTTTAAGGGTTGGCATTAATTTTGTAAAACAAATAATAGCAGCAATATGTTAGATAGGATGTTTTATCTTACTAAAGAAGAACAGGTTGAGCAAGAAGTCCTAGTGTGCAATGGAACATGTTGAGCTGAAGTAGTTTCAACATCTGGAACAACATGTCGTATCAAGATGTCCCATGCAGGACCATTCGACATCACGCCAGAACTGAAGTGAATCAATGTTTCTATTATGTCTTAACAGATGCAGAAGATCAGGGAGTAATATGCAAATTCTATGTGGCGCTGAATTAAAAGGTCTGAAGATTCAAATTTGTAATTAAGAAGATTATTGGAAAATATACACTTTCTAAATATGGAGATATTTTAGGAAGTTATAGATTGAAGTCCTGATTTGTAGCAGAAGTCTTTGCTGACTTGTAGCAGCTCATTTGTTGTGTTTTTGTAGGCCCAAATCCAGTTGGGAATAGGTTATATATAAATGCTTTGTAACCTAGTTTTGTAACTCAACCAAAATGTAAAAGTTCTAGTATTAGGGTTGGTTCCTGTACCACTCGACATGTGAGTTGGACAGTTTGTTAGTGTGATCCTCAAAGCTGTTAAGTAAGAGGAGTATTGTTCTTGGAGGAAGCTTGTAAGTAACTCTAAGTTGTGTCTTGGAAGTGTGTCTTCCTGGTTGAATTGTTGTATAGGTAAAGAGCAGTTGATGCAGTGGCGGATTGTTGACTGCTAGACATCATTGCGATGATTGGGAGTGAGAAGAATTTCTCATTGCTAGAGAGGATCTAGGTAGAAGGGTCATTGGGTAGTGATTAAGTGATAAGCTGTAAACGGAGAGTTTAGCTTTGAATTGATACTACTGATAGTGGACTTCATCCCTGGCTTGGTAGCCCCCAGAGTAGGTGTGTTAAACCGAACTGGGTTAACAATTCTGTGTGTCTTGCTTTTATCTTTTCAGTACCGTGATTATTGTTATATACCTTGCCATTTGTGTTCATGTCAGACCAGATGTCGAATGGCTTGTTGTAGGACATCTGAATTCTGCACATGCACCAGAATTTCAATTGGTATCAGAGCAGGTCATTCTATTCTGTATCTGGATGAGATCCAAGGGAAGATACTTTCTGGTTCATGGTCAAGGTAGAAGCTTTCTACTGAAAGGTTGTTTGAACTTGGAGAAGGTCATATAGGTGTGAGAATGGTCCCTAGAAGTGGAGGATGGACTGTTCGTGACAGGAAGTGGCTTGTGCTGAAGGCTTGGTAGTGTGGTTTGATTTTTGTTAAACCTGTGGTATTAGGGTGTCACCTGGACTATGATGCTAGGGCTGATTTGTGACACTTGAAGTTTTTGAGGAGTTTGTGCCTTGATCCACTGCGTATCTATCTGAAAACTCCTGAGGGTGTAACTGAGAAGATTATTCTTCTCTGAATGTATATCCTATGGTGATGGGAGGTGTGCAAGACTGCTTCAACTTAATGTGTCAACGATACTTGAGGACTAGTGTTCAAGTCCACTCATAAAGGCATAAATAAGTGAAGGTGTAAGGAAGAGATCTGAGGTAAGGGAGAAGTAATTTACTGAATGGATTAATCTCCAATCTTTAATCTCTTGGTGAGTTCCTTGGAATGATGTCCTATCTTGTGTTAGAACATCAAGTCAGAATTGTGAAGAATTCTGTGGTCTAAAGGATTGGCATAGCAGATGCTCTGGGTGCTGAACTAATGTGGTTTGATCACATGAGTTTAGAACCTACTCCTGATCTGGAAGAGGAGGCATCTGGGTGGATTATCTAAGAAGTTTCTTGCCCTGGAACTTATCTTAGATGTGTGAGTTGGTCAAGGTGTGATCAACATGTTAGTTACTCCTGAGGTCAGTTTATTTCTGGTCCTTGCTGCAGGAGTGGAGAACCTGAGATTCAAGAAGTATTATTGATAGTAGATCTCTTGGGCATGAAAGTCAAAGATCAAAGAGGCATGATTTCTCTCTGGTAGCATCATCTGAATGATCGTGTGAAGCTAGATTAGTAGTGACTGTGTGTGATCCAATCACAGTCTGTGCTGCTGAGAATGATAGGGATTATCTTTGGAGAGTTGGATGAGAGAATACTGCTCACATGCTCTTGTGATGTGATGGGTTATTCCGTGGTTGAAATGTGTCTTTTTTTTAATGCAGCTGGACTCTGTTCTTGATGTCAAGACTGATGTCTTAAACACTCTGTTCAGAATGTTGTGATTTTTGAGCCTCTATCGGCTGTGAAGGCCAAGCTGTAGGTGAATGTGTTCAGCAGGTGCGTTGAACTAAGTTTGCATGGTATTCTTCGTGCAAAGGAGTACTGGTGGTCTTAGATAGTTGGGATCATGTGAGGATTGGTACAACGAATGATTGTGTTTAACTTGTGAGTTGAACAAAGAGTGAGCTCTTGAAGACATGAAGATGCGTCTTATGTTTTCCTTTCTTCAAGGTACGAAGAAGCACGTGTTATTCTTGATAGGGGGAGTGTGTATCGTGGTTATTACTTGTCTAAAGGGAGGTTCTGACTTCTGTTTTCTGCTGCTGCATTTTTTTTTATGCGTTATGTCCGGAAGAAATTTAGGTAGTTGCATTAAGTATGCTGGGATGTGGTGTGTGCAGTAGTGATCCTTATTGCATTTGTTTAGTGTAAATGGAACAGAATTAAAACAAAACCTTATTACACTATTGAAAGCATACAAGATTAGTAAAAGCAACAAACAAAGGGCCTAAAGGTTATCCCAACCCCCCGAATCAAGAAAGGTTTTCCAATCTTCATCCCATTCATCATCAGAAGCTTGAAGTTGCACTTGGCTTTTCTTAGGGGATTTCATCCTTGTCTCTGATGCCTTTCTTGTTCTTGTTGCTCCTGAAGCTGTCCCAGTTGTGGAAAATGGTTGGTCCTTCAACCTCTATGGATCTGGTTTCTTGACTTCCTGCATGTGATTCTTTTTTGCATCCTTGTTAGAATGACTAATGGCTCTATCTGTGATGCGATGTTGGAAGCAAGGAGGCTTGGTTTCTTATACTGCATAAAGAGTCCTTGTTTGTATCGCCTGACCAGTCAAAGTGGTCTTTGGCTTGGGGACTTGTTTTCTTGGGAACCTGTTTTTCTTAACCATGTCACATTGGATGTCAGAACTTCGTGTTTGGTGCCTTGGTAGGTTAAGGGGTTGTCCAAGTGTGACTAAAAGGATGGAGAGTGAGCCTAGGTTTTGTCTAGTTGTCTGATGTGATTCTTTTGAGTTTGCTTTAGGTAAAGCTACTGGTTGTGATCAGGTGGATGTGACTACAGAAGGTGTGTTCTTTTATCTTATGCTGATGTCCTACAGTTTGTTACAACATCATTATTTGTTGTGTATCCTAGATGGAGGTCTAGGAACCATGCTTGTGGAGTTGGAAGAAGCAACATTATCGTCTGAAGTGGTAGTTCTGACATAATGTGGATTAGAATGGGCAGCTTCTGATCCTGATGTTAAGAAGTTTAGTCTGGAAATATATGACTATTTTCATGATGAAGACTTCATTAGGTGCTTGTGAATGTAAGGACTGGAGGTTGGTGTCAGAAGTGGAATCTGATCAGAATGGCTGAAGATAAGGAGGTTTCTTCTAATACAAGTAAAAGGTGGTGGCAGTCCTTATCTTGTGTTGCAAGTAATCTAAAGACATTTGTTATGGAATATGTGAGGAATTTCAAATCAAGTGGGCTTTTGTTATTGGACTTGGCAGACCATGTATCTGTAGTCAACATGGTGAGGTCTTGCTCAATAAATACCATAATGTGGCAATATCGCTGTGATATCATAAAGAGCATTGGTTGTTAATGTAAGGGGGAGTTAAGGCTGTTGTCTGTGGTCTATTACTGCGTGTGTGCAGATTTTTGTGTAGCTTGTGTTTAAGTTTGTGCAGTGTGATGTCAAACAAAATGATGGGACATGTACTACTGAGTATGGTTGGGTGTTCCTAAGACTGGTATGCTAGTACTTATGAGGAGACTGAAGAGCAGAATTGTTGTATCCGGGAAAAGTTGTTTGTCTGAAGGAATCTAGAAGGGACTGAGAGTTATGCTGATCGATAGAAGTCGTCTTATAATCCAACAAAAAAGAAAATGTGCTTGTAATGTATAATTCTCTGTGGAGTCTTGGGTTGATAATCTTGTGAGCAAGCAGACAAATTGTTTGGTAAGATGTCAGAACATGGTACAGGACATGTTTCTCTTGAGCCAAACAAGGAATTATTCTGGTCGGTAATGTAAGGATAAGGTGGAACACATGTCTCTGCCTATGCATGGAACGTTATTGGCTTAATTTATGGTAAGATTCAGTTGAGAAACAATAAAGGCAGTCAAGACTGTTTTGGAAGGTAGACATTGAATTTGAATGGAGTTTTTGGTACCTAAAATAGTGTTTCTTTGACCAAGAACCTTGACATATTCAAAGCTCGTTAATTCCAAAGTAACTGGTCAGCTATTTATAGGGGTGTTCTCTTCTCCTTCAGCCAAGTGAGTGTTCTTGTTTCATAAGTCTTATGGCGTTTGTTCGTATTTGGGTGAGCATCTCTTGGGTCTGGTTCTGTGAGGGCCTTCTTTGCCAATTTTTGGCTAAAAAGGGGGAGAAAGGGTGTGCGAAATGGTCAGGTCAGATGCCATGTCTGGAGTCTGCAGTTCCTAATGTGTGCAGGGAGGTCGAAGAGGGTGTCCCTTCCTTGAGTTGGTGTCCTGAGTTATGAACACAGTTGTGACTTGTGTTCTGAGTTACCTGGGTTGATAGATTGATACTTCTTAAGTTTCATCTTATGCCACAGGTCGACTAGGGACGTCTGATCAATTAAGGTGTGCAGAAATCTCTTATGCCACCATTGGTCCTTTGTGTCAAGACATACGTTTCTTTTCTGGAGGAGTCTTCTACAATTAATCTAGGTCTGTCCTGGAAGGAAAAAGAAATGTGTTGTATTAAGGGGGAGTGTCAGACATCTTCTTCCTCATGTACACCAGATATCTTCTTCCTCATATGCACCAAATAACTTCAGGACCTTCTACTTCTTAGGTTCTAATGTGCTGCCTGAAGTTATTGTGCTGTGGTGCTCGAAGGTGATGTTATGGAGCTCATAGAATATGCTGAAAAGAGTTGTCAAACATGATGTCCTAACATCATTCAAGTATTCCCATGATTGCTGTTCTCCATGATTGATGTTCTCAGTAGCTACTGATGGCTACTGTTAGGTTCAGTAGTTGCTGATGACTACTGACAGTAGTGTAGGGTTGTGATTGCTGCTGTAATCTGAGTTGTAATGTTTATGTATTTGTTTTAGCCAAAATTTGCCAAAGGGGGAGAATGTTAGTTCTTTAAATTTAAGGGTTGGCATTAATTTTGTAAAACAAATAATAACAGCAATATGTTAGATAGGATGTTTTATCTTACTAAAGAAGAACAGGTTGAGCAAGAAGTCCTAGTGTGCAATGGAACATGTTGAGCTGAAGTAGTTTCAACATCTGGAACAACATGTCGTATCAAGATGTCCCATGCAGGACCATTCGACATCGCGCCAGAACTGAAGTGAATCAATGTTTCTGTTATGTCTTAACAGATGCAGAAGATTCAGGGAGTAATATGCAAATTCTATGTGGCGCTGAATTAAAAGGTCTGAAGATTCAAATTTGTAATTAAGAAGATTATTGGAAAATATACACTTTCTAAATATGGAGATATTTTAGGAAGTTATAGATTGAAGTCCTGATTTGTAGCAAAAGTCCCTGCTGACTTGTAGCAGCTCATTTGCTGTGTTTTTGTAGGCCCAAATCCAGTTGGGAATAGGTTATATATAGATTCTTTGTAACCTAGTTTTGTAACTCAACCAAAATGTAAAAGTTCTAGTATTAGGGTTGGTTCCTGTACCACTCGACATGTGAGTTGGACAGTTTGTTAGTGTGATCCTCAAAGCTGTTAAGTAAGAGGAGTATTGTTCTTGGAGGAAGCTTGTAAGTAACTCTAAGTTGTGTCTTGGAAGTGTGTCTTCCTTGTTGAATTGTTGTATAGGTAAAGAGCCGTTGATGCAGTGGCGGATTGTTGACTGCTAGACATCATTGCGATGATTGGGAGTGAGAAGAGTTTCTCATAGCTAGAGAGGATCTAGGTAGAAGGGTCATTGGGTAGTGATTAAGTGATAAGCTGTAAATGGAGAGTTTAGCTTTGAATTGATACTACTGATAGTGGACTTCATCCCTGGCTTGGTAGCCCCCAGAGTAGGTGTGTCAAACCGAACTGGGTTAACAATTCTGTGTGTCTTGCTTTTATCTTTTCAGTAACGTGATTATTGTTATATACCTTGCCATTTGTGTTCATGTCAGATCAGATGTCGAATGGCTTGTTGTAGGACATTTAAATTCTGCACATGCACCAAAATTTCACTTTTGAACCGTAACTCCGTTTTTTTCCCGGTTCGAAGCGTTGGAAAGCTTATTAAATGCTCTATCAAACAATGAATAAATATCAATGATTGAATACCTACAAAAATGAGATAAAAACAATTAAACTCAACGATATTTACACGATAACACAATATATACACTATAATGTAAACTATACCGAATATATACTAAAGTTGAGGTTTATTGACAAAAAGCAAACGAATTAAGCCGATGAATGCTAATTATTCACACTCAAATTCACAACAAAATAGCACTCATCAAACTCTCCTCAACTTAAACATTGTTAGTCCTCAAACAAAGTCAAATAACTTAAAGAAACAAAAGGCGATAATCCAATAATCACGAAACCACAAGTTTTAACAAACAAAAACAAATGCAATGATTCAAACAAAAACGGTACATACAAGGCAACATACTTACCACTAAACTACAACGACAATATAACCACGAAACAAACACTATGTACAAAAATCATGCCAAACATCCTAAAACAACACAAGTTCAAACGTGAATCACACCTGGAAAAAATAATCATAGGTAGATGAAAAACATAAAATGAGGTACTTTTCACTCATACAACAAACTTGCAAACAAAAGACTAAATAATGCATTCATCCAAAAATTCACATTGAACATACAAAGGCAAGAATCACAATGGCTTTCAAGGTTATTGTGTGGTCGGGTAAACAAACAAAGGGCAATTTCTAAAGGTAATTGAAACAAAAACTTGTCTAAACCTAAGGGAGTGATCAACTCACAAAGACTCAAACACAAAATTCCAATCAACTTCTTCCAAAATCCCAAGTGTTACACAAAACACAATACTTATTTAGCACAATTATATGAACTCTTTTTGTTTCCTTTCACAATAATTTTCTTTTTTTTCTTTTCTTTTTCATATTTTTCTCTTTTTTCTTTTCTTTTCCAACCTCATAGAAACCAACCAATGAGTAAACAATCATTCTCTCCCCAACTTGAATTCTACCACATCATCATGTGAATACTCCTTACTTTCTAAGGCAAGGAAAAAATTCATACAACAACACAAAGTTGAGGGTTCAAGATAAAACAATCAATCAAAATCCATACAAAAAGTGAATTCAATACTCATAGACAAGCATTAAGTTCAAACAACATGGACAATGATAGAAAGTCACAGAGGGGTTTAACAAATGCTCACACACTCACAGGGTGAATTTACTATTTGACTAGGTAGTTGTGCTTAAAATGAAATAAAATGCCTTGATCCTTTTCATTCTTTCATATAATCAACACAAACAAAAGATTAAGCATAATAAAATCCAGTTAGAACAAGAATGTTGGTACTCTGCGCATGTATGAACAATGGAAAGCTTCCTCACAATTGGGGTAGCCATAAAGTGATTTAATTCAAGAACAAGTAGTACAAAAGAATGAATGGCACAAAATTTATAAAAAGCCTAAGTTTCGTGCACATGTTATAGTCTAGAAAGCGATAAACATATACATTGGAATTGTACCAAACTTTAAACAACATCATTACCATGCATTCATAAGTTGAAACGATCAAACTTGGAAAAATCACCTCGAATTTCCTCAAGCTACTCAAAATAAACTCTTGGACAAACACAAAACTTAACACATTAAAACAACTACTATGAACATAAAAAAAATTCGGGTGAAATTGAATCAAACAAGTTGGAAAGTGAAGATTTGAGAATTTTAAGAATTGGTCCAATTTCAACTTGTTTTACCAGTTCACCAAACTACCTATACTAATACAATAAAAACTATAAAGAAACTAAAAACAATACAACATTCTTGTTTTACGTCATAAGCTCGACGCCTATTATTTACAAACCAGCACGTTGCTTCGGATGAGCCAAATGCTTTTACTCCCGCCTTTGCTCTCATCTCTTCTAGCTCTAACCGGAACTACACATCTAACCACACTTTTGGCAAACGTGAAGAGAAACAAATATATACACTATATTCACAAGTAAACAAAACATGTAAAATTCACAAATATTGTAAACATATACAAGTATTAATATAAAAAAGTGAAATTAGACAATATATACAATATCTACAAAACTCAAAAACAAAGAAACTATCGCAATGCGATTCAATAAAAACACCAATCCCCGACAACGGCGCCATTTTGCTGAAGTGGTAAAGCGGCAAGCAACAAAAGTTTTTGGACGCATTTTTCCGAGAATTTATCATGTCCATAGAGATCCGTGCTATTGAACTGCCGTTCGACAGTTTCCGCAATTCTGAGTTTGGTTTAAAATGTTTCAAGCGTAGAAACAGATAAGTAAATATTAACACAAAAAGAATTCATTTTTCAGAGAGAAGAAACTTATCCGGCATGCATATAATCCACTCGTCACAAACTTAAACCTATCGACCAGTTATACTCAACCTACAATACTCCCCAATATCATCCAGTATCGCTCACAACAGTGTCCATCTCTGACACACTGAGTTGAGAGAACAACCGTATTACTCTCGTCGACACTCTCGCACCCTACTCAAAAAACACAGAGGCATTAAGCTCCGATACCCATAAAGATTAATAGCTCTAAATCTATCTCTATCAACCAGAAACTAACAGATAATCATCCCTAATCAAGGTTTGTGATGTTTATCTCTACCACAACCCAAACCCCGAGCATAAAGCAAAAAATCAAGGACAATCACCGATAAAGATTGGTAAAGCAGATTTTATACAATGCCATGGGCGATAAATATACAAGAGTTCAAAGTAAATACATATACACCAACCCAACAAAGAAGAATACACAAAGAAGAAGAGAAATGAGCCAAACATCTCGCGGTTTGTCAGCGCCGGTCGATGAGAAATCCACCCTGGATCATCCGTGTGCAAGCTCCAATGTTGTTTTCTAAGCTAATCCTATTGAAAAATGAGTTTGATGGAGGTGGGAGCAAAAATCCCCAAAACCATAACCTAAAAATTGTGTTTTTGGCCCTTAAATGGTGTTTCTATCTGTCAAAATTTTCCAAGCGAACCAAGGAGGCATTTGCTACTGCCTCTATAGTGAAGATCTCTCTTCAGGCTTGCCCCAGCTTCGCCTGGCGAGCATGGGGCGAGCGCTGACAGGACAGCAAAAATCCTGCACTATTTTCTTCGTAACTTTTGAACCGTAACCGTTTTTTGCCCGGTTCGAAGCGTTGGAAAGCTTATTAAATGCTCTATCTAACAATGAATAAATATCATTGCTTTAATACCTATAAAAATGAGATAAAAACAATTAAACTCAATGATATTTAGTCGATAACGCAATATATATACACTATAATGTAAACTATACCGAATATATACTAAAGTTGAGGTTTATTGACAAAATGCAAACGAATTAAGCCGATGAATGCTAAATATTGACACTCAAATTCACAACAAATTAGCACTCATCAAGTTCTCCTCAACTTAAAACATTGTTTATCCTCAAACAAAGTCAAACAACTTAAAGAAACAAATGACGATAATTCAATAATCACGAAACAACAAGTTTTAACAAAAAAAAACAAATGCAATGGTTCAAACAAAAACGGTACATACAAGGTAACATACTTACCACTAAACTACAACGACAACATTACCACGAAACAAACGCTACGTACAAAAATCATGCCAAACATCCTAAAAAAACACAAGTTCAAACGTAAATCACACCTGGCAAAAACAATCATTGGTAGATGAAAAACACAAAATGATGCACTTTTCACTCACACAACAATCCCTAAAACAAAAGACTAAATTATGCATTCATCCAAAAATTCACATTGAACATACAAAGGCAAGAATCACAAGGGCTTTCAAGGTTATAGCGTGGTAGAGTAAACAAACAAGGGACAATTTCTAAAGGTAATTGAAACAAAAACTTGTCTAAACCTAAGGGAGTGATCAACTCACAAAGACTCAAACATAAAATTACAATCAACTTCTTCCAAAATCCCAAGTGTTACACAAAATACAATACTTATTTAGCACAATTATATGAACTCTTTTTGTTTCCTTTCACAAGAATTTTCTTTTTCTTTTCTTTTCTTTTCTTTTTTATATTTTTCCCTATTTCTTTTCTTTTTCAACCTTATAGAAACCAACCAAAGAGTAAACAATCATTATCTCCACAAATTGAATTCAACCACATCATCATGTGAATACTCCTTACTTTCTAAGGCAAGGTAAAAATTCTTACAACAACACAAAGTTGAGGGTTCAAGAAAAAACAATCAATCAAAATCCATACAAAAAGTGAATTCAATACTCATAGACAAGCATTAAGTTCAAACAACATGGATAATGATAGAAAGGCACAAAGGGGTTTAACAAATGCTCACACACTCACAGGGTGAATTTACTATTTGGCTAGGTAGTTTTGCTCAAAATGAAACAAAATGCCTTAATCCTTTTCATGGTTTCATATAATCAACACAAATAAAAGATTAAGCATAATAAAATCCAGTTAGAACAAGAATGTTGGTACTCCGCGCATATATGAACAATGGAAAGCTTCCTCACAATTGGGGTAGAAATAAAGTGATTTAATTCATGAACAAGTAGTACAAAAGAATGAATGGCACAAAATTTATAAAAAGCCTAAGTTTCGTGTACATGTTATAGTCTAGAAAGTGATAAACATATACCTTGGAATTGTACCAAACTTTAAACAACATCATTACCATGCATTCACAAGTTGAAACGATCAAACTTGGAAAAATCACCTCAAATTTCCTCAAGCTACTCAAAATAAACTCTTTGACAAACACAAAAATTAACACATTAAAACAACTACTATGAACATACTAAAAGATCGGGTGAAATTAAATTAAACAAGTTGAAAAGTGAAGATTTGAGAATTTTAAGAATTCGTCCAATTTCAACTCGTTTAACCAGTTCACCACACTACCTATACTAATACAATAAAAAACAATAAAGAAACTAAAAACAATACAACATTCTTATTTTACGTCGTAAGCTCGACGCCTATTATTTACAAACCAGCACGTTGCTTTGGATGAGCCAAATCCGTTCACTCCCGCCTTTTCTCTCATCTCTTCTAGCTCTAACCGGAACTACACATCTAGCCACACTTTTGGCAAACGTGAAGAGAAAGGAATATATACACTACATTCACAAGTAAGCAAAACATGTAAAATTCACAAATATGGTAAACATATACAAGTATTAATATAAAAAAGTGAAAATAGACAATATATACGATATCTACAAAACTCAAAAACAAGGAAACTATCACATTGCGATCCAATAAAAACACCAATCCCCGGCAACGGAGCCATTTTGCTGAAGTGGTAAAGCGGCAAGCAACAAAAGTTTTTGGAAGCATTTTTCTGGGAATTTATCGTGTCCACAGAGATTGGTGCTATTGAACTGTCGTTCGACAGTTTCCGCAATTCTGAGTTTGGTTTAAAATGTTTCAGGCATAGAAACAGAAAAGTAAATATTAACACAAAAAGAATTCATTTTTCAGAGAGAAGAAACTTATCCGGCATGCATATAATCCACTCATCACAAACTTAAACCTATCAACCAGTTATACTCAACCTACAATACTCCCCAATATCATCCAGCATCGCTCACAACAGTGTCCATCTCTGACACACTGAGCTGAGAGAACAACCGTATTACTCTCGTCGACACTCTCGCACCCTACTCAAACAACACGGAGGCATTAAGCTCCGATACCCATAAAGACTGTTAGCTCTAAATCTATCTCTAGCATTCAGAAACTAACAGATAATCATCCCAAATCAAGGTTTGTGATGTTTATCTCTAACACAACCTAAACCCCGAGCATAAAGCAAAAAATCAAGGATAATCACCGATAAAGATTTGTAAAGCAGATTTTATACAACGCCATGGGCGATAAATATACAAGAGTTCAAAGTAAATACATATACAACAACCCAACAAAGAAGAATACACAACGAAGAAGAGAAATGAACCAAACATCTTGCGGTTTGTTAGCGTCGATCGATGAGAAATCCACCCCGGATCATCCGTGTGCAAGCTCCAATTTTGTTTTCTAAGCTAATCCTACTGAAAAATGAGTTTGATAGAGGTGGGAGCAAAAATACTCAAAACCATAACCTAAATATTGTGTTTTTGGCCCTTAAATGGTGTCTCTATCTGTCAAAATTTGCCAAGCGAACCAAGGAGGCATTTGCTACTGCCTCTATAGTGAATTTCTCTCTTCAGGCTTGCCCCTGCTTCGCCTGGCGAGCATGGGGCGAGCGCTGACAGGATAGCAAAAATCCTGCATTGTTTTCTTCGTAACTTTTGAACCGTAACCGTTTTTTGCCCGGTTCGAAGCGTTGGAAAGCTTATTAAATGCTCTATCTAACAATGAATAAATATCATTGGTTTAATACCAACAAAAATGAGATAAAAACAATTAAACTCAATGATATTTAGTCGATAACGCAATATATATACACTATAATGTAAACTATACCGAATATATACTAAAGTTGAGGTTTATTGACAAAATGCAAATGAATTAAGCCGATGAATGCTAATTATTCACACACAAATTCACAACAAATTAGCACTCATCAAATTCTCCTCAACTTAAAACATTGTTTATCCTCAAACAAAGTCAAACAACTTAAAGAAACAAAAGACGATAATCCAATAATCACGAAACAACAAGTTTTAACAAACAAAAACAAATGCAATGGTTCAAACAAAAATGGTACATACAAGGAAACATACTTACCACTAAACTACAACGACAACATTACCACGAAACAAACGCTACGTACAAAAATCATGCCAAACATCCTAAAACAACACAAGTTCAAACGTAAATCACACCTGGCAAAAACAATCATTGGTAGATGAAAAACACAAAATGATGCACTTTTCACTCACACAACAATCCCTAAAACAAAAGACTAAATTATGCATTCATCCAAAAATTCACATTGAACATACAAAGGCAAGAATCACAAGGGCTTTCAAGGTTATAGCGTGGTAGGGTGAACAAGCAAGGGACAATTTCTAAAGGTAATTGAAACAAAAACTTGTCTAAACCTAAGGGAGTGATCAACTCACAAAGACTCAAACACAAAATTCCAATCAACTTCTTCCAAAATCCCAAGTGTTACACAAAACACAATACTTATTTAGCACAATTATATGAACTCTTTTTGTTTCCTTTCAAAAGAATTTTCTTTTTTTTTTTCTTTTCTTTTCATTTTCATATTTTTCTCTTTTTTCTTTTCTTTTTCAACCTTATAGAAACCAACCAATGAGTAAACAATCATTCTCTCCCCAACTTGAATTCAACTACATCATCATGTGAATACTCCTTACTTTCTAGGGCAAGGTAAAAATTCATACAACAACACAAAGTTGAGGGTTCAAGAAAAAACAATCAATCAAAATCCATACAAAAAGTGAATTCAATACTCATAGACAAGCATTAAGTTGAAACAACACGGATAATGATAGAAAGGCACAAAGGCGTTTAACAGATGCTCACACACTCACAGGGTGAATTGACTATTTGGCTAGGTAGTTGTACTCAAAATGTAACAAAATGCCTTGATCCTTTTCATGCTTTCATTTAATTAACACAAACAAAAGATTAAGTAGAACAAAATCCAGTTAGAACAAGAATGTTGATACTCCGCGCATATATGAACAATGGAAAGCTTCCTCACAATTGGGGTAGAACTAAAGTGATTTAATTCATGAACAAGTAGTACAAAAGAATGAATGGCACAAAATTTATAAAAAGCCTAAGTTTCGTGTACATGTTATACTCTAGAAAGCGATAAACATATACCTTGGAATTGTACCAAACTTTAAACAACATCATTACCATGCATTCACAAGTTGAAACGATCAAACTTGGAAAAATCACCTCAAATTTCCTCAAGCTACTCAAAATAAACTCTTTGACAAACACAAAAATTAACACATTAAAACAACTACTATGAACATACTAAAAGATCGGGTGAAATTAAATTAAACAAGTTGAAAAGTGAAGATTTGAGAATTTTAAGAATTCGTCCAATTTCAACTCGTTTAACCAGTTCACCACACTACCTATACTAATACAATAAAAAACAATAAAGAAACTAAAAACAATACAACATTCTTATTTTACGTCGTAAGCTCGACGCCTATTATTTACAAACCAGCACGTTGCTTTGGATGAGCCAAATCCGTTCACTCCCGCCTTTTCTCTCATCTCTTCTAGCTCTAACCGGAACTACACATCTAGCCACACTTTTGGCAAACGTGAAGAGAAAGGAATATATACACTACATTCACAAGTAAGCAAAACATGTAAAATTCACAAATATGGTAAACATATACAAGTATTAATATAAAAAAGTGAAAATAGACAATATATACGATATCTACAAAACTCAAAAACAAAGAAACTATCGCAATGCGATCTAATAAAAACACCAATCCCCGGCAACGACACCATTTTGGAAGCATTTTTCCGGGAATTTATCGTGTCCACAGAGATCGGTGCTATTAAACTGCCGTTCGACTGTTTTCGCAACTCTGAGTTTGGTTTAAAATGTTTCAAGCATAGAAACAGAAAAGTAAATATTAACACAAAAAGAATTCATTTTTCAGAGAGAATAAACTTATCCGGCATGCATATAATCCACTCGTCACAAACTTAAACCTATCTACCAATTATACTCAACCAACAATACTTCTCAATATCATCCAGCATCGCTCACAATAGTGTACATCTCTGACACACTGAGCTGAGAGAACAACCGTATTACTCTCGTCGACACTCTCGCACCCTACTCAAACAACACGGAGGCATTAAGCTCCGATACCCATAAAGATTGTTAGGTCTAAATCTATCTCTAGCATCCAGAAACTAAAAGATAATTATCCCTAATCAAGGTTTGTGATGTTTATCTCTAACAGAACCCAAGCCCCGAGCATAAAGCAAAAAATCAAGGACAATCACAGATAAAGATTTGCATAGCTAATTTTATACAACGCCATGGGCGATAAATATACATGAGTTCAAAGTAAATACATATACAACAACCCAACAAAGAAGAATACACAACGAAGAAGAGAAATGAACTAAACATCTCGCGGTTTGTTAGCGTAGGTCGATGAGAAATCCACCCCGGATCATCCGTGTGCAAGCTCCAACGTTGTTTTCTAAACTAAACTTACTGAAAAATAAGTTTGATGGAGGTGGGAGCAAAAATCCCCATAACCATAACCTAAAAATTGTGTTTTTGGCCCTTAAATGGTGTTTCTATCCGTCAAAATTTGCCAAGCGAACCAAGGCGGCATTTGCTAATGCCTCTATAGTGAATTTCTATCTTCTGGCTTAACCCTGCTTCATCTGGCGAGCATGGGGTGAGTGCTGACAGGACAACAAAAATCCTGCACTGTTTTCTTCGTAACTTTTGAACCGTAACCGTTTTTTGCCCGGTTCGAAGCGTTGGAAACCTTATGAAATTCTCTATCTAACAATGAATAAATATCATTGCTTTAATACCTACAAAAATGAGATAAAAACAATTAAACTCAATGATATTTAGTCGATAACGCAATATATACACTATAATGTAAACTATACCGAATATATACTAAAGTTGAGGTTTATTGACAAAAAGCAAACGAATTAAGCCGATGAGTGCTAATTATTCACACATAAATTCACAACAAATTACCACTAATCAAACTCTCCTCAACTTAAAACATTGTTTGTCCTCAAACAAAGTCAAACAACTTAAAGAAACAAAAGACGATAATCCAATAATCACGAAACAACAAGTTTTAACAAACAAAAACAAATGCAATGGTTCAAACGAAAACGGTACATACAAGGCAACATACTTACCACTAAACTACAACGACAACATTACCACGAAACAAACGCTACGTACAAAAATCATGCCAAACATCTAAAAACCACACAAGTTCAAACGTGAATCGTACCTGGAAAAACCAATCATTGGTAGATGAAAAACAATAAATGAGGTACTTTTCACTCACACAACAATCCCTAAAACAAAAGACTAAATTATGCATTCATCCAAAAATTCACATTGAACATTCAAAGGCAAGAATCACAAGGGATTTCAAGGTTATAGCATGGTCGGGTAAACAAGGGGCAATTTCTAAAGGTAATTAAAACAAAAACTTGTCTAAACCTAAGGGAGTGATCAACTCACAAAGGCTCAAACACAAAATTCCAATCAACTTCTTCCAAAATCCCAAGTGTTACACAAAACACAATACTTATTTAGCACAATTATATGAACTCTTTTTGTTTCCTTTCACAAGAATTTTCTTTTTTTTTTCTTTTCTTTTCTTTTTCATATTATTCTCTTTTTTCTTTTCTTTTTCAACCTCATAAAAACCAACCAATGAGTAAACAATCATTCTCTCCCCAACTTGAATTCAACCATATCATCATGTGAATACTCCTTACTTTCTAAGGCAAGGTAAAAATTCATACAACAACACAAAGTTGAGGGTTCAAGAAAAAACAATCAATCAAAATCCATGCAAAAAGTGAATTCAATACTCATAGACAAGCATTTAGTTCAAACAACATGGATTATGATAGAAAGGCACAAAGTGGTTTAACAAATGCTCACACACTCACAGGGTGAATTGAATATTTGGCTAGGTAGTTGTGCTCAAAATGAAACAAAATGCCTTGATCCTTTTCATGCTTTCATATAATCAACACAAACAAAAGATTAAGCATAATAAAACCCAGTTAGAACAAGAATGTTGGTACTCCGCACATATATGAACAATGGAAAGCTTCCTCACAATTGGGGTAGGCCAAAGTGATTCAATTCATGAACAAGTAGTACAAAAGAATGAATGGCACAAAATTTGTAAAAAGACTAAGTTTCGTGTACATGTTATAGTCTAGAAAGCGATAAACACATACCTTGGAAATGTACCAAACTTTAAACAACATCATTACCATGCATTCGCAAGTTGAAACGATCAAACTTGGAAAAATCACCTCAAATTTCCTCAAGCTACTCAAAATAAATTATTGGACAAACACAAAAATTAACACATTAAAACAACTACTATGAACATACTAAAAGATCGGGTGAAATTGAATTAAACATGTTGAAAAGTGAAGATTTGAGAATTTTAAGAATTGGTCCAATTTCAACTTGTTAAACTAGTTCACCACACTACCTATACTAATACAATAAAAAACAATTAGGAAACTAAAAACCATACAACATGCTTGTTTTACGTCGTAAGCTCGACGCCTATTATTTACAAACCAGCACGTTGCTTCGGATGAGCCAAATGCTTTCACTCCCGTCTTTGCTCTCATCTCTTCTAGCTCTAACCGAAACTATACATCTAACCACACTTTTGGCAAACGTGAAGAGAAACAAATATATACACTATTTTCACTAGTATGCAAAACATGTAAAATTCACAAATATAGTAAACATATACAAGTATTAATATAAAAAAAAGTGAAAATAAACAATATATACGATATCTACAAAACTCAAAAACAAAGAAACTATCGCAATGTGATCCAATAAAAACACCAATCCCTGGCAAAGACGCCATTTTGCTGAAGCGGTAAAGCGGCAAGCAACAAAAGTTTTTGGAAGCATTTTTTCGGGAATTTATTGTGTCCATAGAGATCGGTGCTATTGAACTGCCATTCGCCAGTTTCCACAATTCGAAGTTTGGTTTAAGATGTCTCAAACATAGAAACAGAAAAGTAAATATTAACACAAAAAGAATTCATTTTTCAGAAAGAAGAAACTTATCCGGAATGCATATAATTCACTCATCATAAACTTAAACCTATCGACCAGTTATACTCAACCTACAATACTCCTCAATATCATCCAGCATCGCTCACAACAGTGTCCATCTCTGACACACTGAGCTGAGAGAACAACTCTATTACTCTCATCGACACTCTCGCACCCTACTCAAACAACACGGAAGCAATTAAGCTCTGATACCCATAAAGATTATTAACTCTAAATCTATCTCTAGCATCCAGAAACTAACAGATAATCATCCCTAATCAAGGTTTGTGATGTTTATCTCTAACACAACCCAAACCCCGAGCATAAAGCAAAAAATCAAGGACAATCACCGATGAAGGTTTGTAAAGCAGATTTTATACAACGCCATGGGCGATAAATATACATGAGTTCAAAGAAAATACATATATAACAACACAACAGAGAAGAATACACAAAGAAAAAGAGAAATGAACCAAACATCTCGCGATTTGTTAGCGCCGGTCGATGAGAAATCCACCCGGATCATCCGTGTGCAAGTTCCAATGTTGTTTTCTAAGCTAATCGTACTGAAAAATGAGTTTAATGGAGGTGGGAGCAAAAATTCCCAAAACCATAACCTAAAAATTGTGGTTTGGGCTCTTAAATGGTGTTTCTGTCCGTCAAAATTTGCCAGGCGAACCAAGGCGGTATTTGCTACTGCCTCTATAGTGAATTTCACTCTTCTGGCCCGCCCTTGCTTCGCCTGGCGAGCATGGGGCGAGCGCTGACAGGACAACAAAAATCCTGCACTGTTTTCTTCGTAACTTTTAAACCGTAACTCTATTTTTTGTCCGGTTCAAAGCGTTGGAAAGCTTATTAAATGCTCTATCTAACAATGAATAAAAATCATTGCTTGAATAAATACAAAAATGAGATAAAAACAATTAAACTCAATGATATTTACACGATAACGCAATATATATAGTATAATGTAAACTATACCGATATATACTAAATTTGAGGTTTATTGACAAAAAGCAAACGAATTCAGCCGATGAATGCTAATTATTCATACTCAAATTCACAACAAATTAGCACTAATCAAACTCTCCCCAACTTAAAACATTGTTTGTCTGCAAACAAAGTCAAACAACTTAAAGAAACAAAAGACGATAATCCAATAAGCACGAAATAACAAGTTTTAACAAACAAAAACAAATGCAATGGTTCAAACAAAAACGGTACATACAAGGCAACATACTTACCACTAAACTACAACGACAATATAACCACGAAACAAACGCTATGTACAAAAATTATGCCAAACATCCTAAAAAAACACAAGTTCAAACGTGAATCACACCTGGAAAAAAATAATCATCGGTAGATGAAAAACATAAAATGAGGTACTTTTCACTCACACAACAAACTTGCAAACAAAAGACTAAATTATGTATTCATCCAAAAATTCACATTGAACATACAAAGGCAAGAATCACAAGGGTTTTCAAGGTTATACCGTGGTCGGGTAAACAAACTAGGGGCAATTTCTAAAGGTAATTGAAACAAAAACATGTCTAAACCTAAGGGAGTGATCAACTCACAAAGACTCACACAAAATTTCAATCAACTTCTTCCAAAGTCCCAAATGTTACACAAAACACAATACTTATTTAGCACAATTATATGAACTCTTTTTGTTTCCTTTCACAAGGATTTTCTTTTTTTTATTATTTTCTGTTCTTTTTCATATTTTTCTCTTTTTTCTTTTCTTTTTCAACCTCATAGAAACCAACCAATGAGTAAACAATCATTCTCTACCCTACTTGAATTCAACCACATCATCATTTGAATACTCCCAACTTTCTAAGGCAAGGTAAAAATTCATACAACAACACAAAGTTGAGGGTTCAAGAAAAAAAATCAATCAAAATCCATACAAAAAGTGAATTCAATACTCATAGACAAGCATTAATTTCAAACAACATGGATAATGATAGAAAGGCACAAAGGGATTTAACAAATGCTCACACACTCACAGGATGAATTGACTATTTGGCTAGGTAGTTGTGCTCTAAATGAAACAAAATGCCTTGATCCTTTTCATGCTTTCATATAATCAACACAAACAAAATATTAAGCATAATAAAATCCAGTTAGAACAAGAACGTTGGTACTCCGCACATATATGAACAATGGAAAGCTTCCTCACAATTGGGGTAGGAACTAAAGTGATTCAATTCATGAACAAGTAGTACAAAAGAATGAATGGCATAAAATTTGTAAAAAGACTAAGTTTCATGTACATGTTATAGTCTAGAAAGCGATAAACACATACCTTGGAAATGTACCAAACTTTAAACAACATCATTACCATGCATTTGCAAGTTGAAACAACATCATTCATTTCATTTGCATCGTCATTTCTGCATTCTTTGCATATTTCGTTTGTGCATGGGATCAAGGTATTTTCTAGCAGCTCATGGCGTTATCAGCTCCGGCATTATTTTCAGTAGTATTCAGGGGCAAGCAGATGTTTTCAAGGTCTTTTGGAGCATTTATTTTGCTCATTAGGCGTTTTGATAATCAGGAGCTTCAACTATCATTTTTTGATCCAGCGATCCGGTATCAGGCATCATTATTTCAGCAGGATATTCTGAGGTGTCAGCGGGAATTTGTGTTCTTTTCAGGTGTTACTCAGTAGCAATATCAAGTTTTGGGTCTCGGAGGTTTAACGGGTTCAAAACAGCTATCAGAAGTCGCTTTTCCAAGTTTCCCTCCAAAAGGCGCCAAAATTCATAATTTGTACTGAGTAACCGGTTACTCACCGTTTGTTAACCGGTTACTCTGAGCCAAATTTGAAAAAAATTAAGTTTGCATCATTTGTGATCATGTGCTTGGCATGTGCACGTGGGGAAGGATCTAGAATTTATATTTTCATCATTTTCCACCCAAAATTCAAATTCTCTCCATCATTTTTTCACTCTAATTCCTCATTTCATTTACTAATCCATTTTTCTCCCCAATTTCCACTCACTTAACCTCACTCCAAACCCAAACTTAACTCCTAACCTAGGGGTTATTTAAACCAATTCATTCCAAACCAAGAGGGGACCTAGATCATTTTCACTCTCCAATTTTCAGAATTCTTTCAATTCTCTCAACTTTTCTCTCATTCTCCAAAACCCTCACTCAAAGTTTCATCGTCGAAGTTCACCAAATTTCACCTTGGAATTTGTTAATCTTGAAACTAAACCACCATCCATTCACCAATTCTTGAAAGAATCTTGGATTTGCTACTGTTTTGGAGTGTGGAATCACTTTTGGAGCAGCTTTTCATTATTTGAGTTGTTCTAGCTTGGATCTTGGTTGTTCTTGCTTGGATCTTGAAGTTCATCACATAGATCTTTGGATTTCTTGTTTGGATCATCACTTTTCGTTCTCAACATTCACCAAGGCAAACCTCAGCCTTGTAGGTTGGTTTTCCCTAGATCTATAATTGATTTTGATTGATCATAGCTTTTGCAATGTAGATCCATTGATTTCATGTGTTGTTGATGCTTTTGCTTGATGTTGATCATGAATGTTGATGATAATAGATTTGCAAGATGTTTGATTCTTGTTCATGAGCTTAATTTCGTGCATGAGTGATTGTATGATCATTTGGAAATAATTGGATAAGTGGTTTGATGCTGAAAAGTGCTTTTGAAATAGATTTTTTTTTACTGCTGTCCCAGAGTAACCGGTTACTCACCGTTTGTTAACCGGTTACTTTGTGTATTTTTTGCGTAAATAGTCTGATTTTCAACTAAGTAACCGGTTACTCACCCTTTGTTAACCGGTTACTCTAGGACAGAATGTGTATTTTAGTGCATTTTGTTGTTTGTTTGAGATCCGATGCATGCCTAAACTTCATGGACTAATATGTTGATGATTTGTGGATTATTCTTGAGCTGTTGCACCTCACACTATTGCATGAACACATTTCTCCGACACGCGATGCTTGGATTTCATCGTTTATGTGTATGTTTGCGTTGTTGAACACTTGATGCTATGAACACATACGCACACTCACTTGTTGATCATGTTCATTGTGCATTGCTGCTGGATTGATGATGATTGTGCATACTTACTTGTATCCAATTTCATGATGTGCATACTTGATTCATTTGATCATATGCTATATGTTGCATTCTTCCATGATGCTTGTAAGGTTATTTAACATGGTGTGTGGTTTGTTTATGATCATGATTAATTGAACGATGTATGTTGTTTGATGCACGTTTGCTCTGCCTTGATTGAATCGTGTTCAAATGTGGTGCTTGCTGTCCTGATTTCACATCTGAGTTTTGCATAAAGTGTTGTCATATGTGCTGTCCATGTGTACATGTATGTTGTTTGACCTTTTTACACCTGTTTTCATGCTGAGTTTCATGCTGTTGAATGCTGTTTGGTATATGTGCATGATTTCATTGCTGTTCTGAAGCAAGTGTGCTGTTGTAGGTGATGTTTCTTCTCTTTCACTCTCTTCTCCCATGAATCTCAAGACTTGATTAAGTCTTGGATTCTCTCCCCTTAGAGCTACCTAGTCCAACTTAATTTTTGGTTAAGCTTGAAGTAGGATTGGCATTAGGTTTTAGGTAGTCGTCTCTTTCCTAAACCTCACTAACCCTAGGTCATCCATGCATGATAACATTAGGATTCTTAGTTTCCCTTTAGAGTTTCCCTTGGGTCTTCTCTCTTCTCATCTCAAAACTTCTTGAAAACACTTAATAAAGATAAAGTGTATTGCGCACGAGCCTTAAGCATAGGGAATGAGAAATAAGGGGCCTCCTCTCATCTTTCTAGAGTGCTTAGCAGGCGTCCTGTCTTGGGACGATTCGTTAAGTATTCGTCCCTGTGCCCTAGACTTTGGTGCAATGCAAGTTATGAACTAACTTAAAACACTTTTGTCTAAAAAACACAAAAACAAATTCAAATCTTTTTATCCTTCGGGATTGTTTGGTTCCAGACCATTTTCAGAAAAGAGCACGTTACCTTCCGTCTAAGTCGCAAACAGGCATCGACCCTAACTGCCGGACGCGAATCTAACGTCGCTCATAAAAAACACTTACCCATTTGTGGTCGTACCCCCGAACTACATTAGCTCTGATTCCTCTCTCTCGTCCGATTGAGGATATGTAGGCACAAGACAGCGATTGTCTTGGCGAGCAACCTTCCCCCACAGTTCCTGTCCGAACTATATTGACTTTGACTTTCCCATTGCACTGAGGGAGTACGTAGGCCTAGGACATCGAATATGTCCTACCGAGTCCGTCTTAGTCACTCCCATCCCCATTTTATTTTGTTCAGCCATAGATAGTAGGACAGCTCACCCTCCGTTTAGACAACAAGCGTGGATCCCATCGAGTACGATGGATGCGTGGGGTGCTAACACCTTCCCCTCGCATAACCGACTCCCGAACCCAGACTATGGTTGCGATGACCATGTCATTCCCCCTTTATCTTCGGGTTTATGCAGTGTTCCCTTTCCCTCTCTCGAGATAAATACACATTGCTGACGACTCTATGTCTTCTGCGCCACTCTCGCGTTTGTACTGTTGGATGCAAATCTTTCGGGAGCGACAGCTGGCGACTCTGCTGGGGATCTCTGGTTGACCTCTTGCTGGTCCATCCCCTTTAGCGAGTCGATCCTAGCTCTTGTTTGTTTTTTTCATTGGGTGTTTATTTGTTGTGCTTTATTATGTTGTATATTACAGTTTTACAGCTTTTACTGCATTTCATTTTATTACTGTCATACTGGATATTGCTGTGCTATGCTGGCTGGTTTCTGTTTGGCAGGTTGGGTTGTTCTGAGAGATAAGCCTAATACCCAGGCTTGAGTACACCCTAGGACTAGAGTGGAGAGTAGTGGGACCTACGTGCCCTCTTGGTACGTTTGTGTGTTCATAAAATTCACAACCAGAAGAGGCTATCTTGGGACGCATTCTAACGTGCGTGTCTTGCGCATGTTAAGGTGTTGATCTAGAGAGTTGTCGACTCTGGTGACCGTTTCTCCGATACCTCAGTTGCGCCTCTCCTCCCGAGATGTGACAATGGCAGACCACGTTCCGTGGTAAACCCATTGCACACTCTCGATCCGAGGACCCAATGCTGAGGGACTCGCATAGGATGGCCTTATTTTTTAGGGGAATCAGTTGAGGCCTCCTCGATTGATGATGATGCCAAACCAGAAATGGTGAACGTATCATCATTTCTCGACCTGAGAGCCCGTGATATTAAAGATCGTCGGTTTTTCTAGAACCCACATGTGAGATGGGATGGGTGTTTGCAGGTCTGCAGGAAACCGAAACCTTCAACCTACCCGGTTTTCTGGATTTCTCATCAGTGTTTGATTATCTGGGTTTCTGGTTATCTCAGTGGTTCGGTATTCTAGAATTCTGGTTTTCTTGGTTGTGGTTCTCGTTCAGTTAACAGCACAGCACATCCAGCAGTGATGCCTTGATCCCATGCTTGCATGTGCATATCATTTTTCTTGCATTCTAACATGTTTGACATTTTTCAGGGCTTGCATCTTACTCTTGATTCCGGTTTTCTGAGGTTGCCTTAACATGGACGTCCAGAGAAAGAAGACTGTTGCTTATTTGTTCCCAGACCCGACCTTGACGTTGATTCACAAGCTGATTAGTATGGCTGGTCCCGGAGTTCGTACAGAGTTCAGTGGAGAGTATGGGAGACTTTTGAAGTTTGTCTACAGTATCTCCAAGTATGAGAATGATGTCATTATACACTTCTTCAGTTCTATGATCCGTCTTTACGTTGCTTCACTTTCCCAGACTATATCTTGGATCCAACGTTGGAGGAGTTCTCATTTATTTTGGGAATCCCCATCAGGCATGACATAGTATTATTTTCTGAAGAACATCCCGGGATAAGAGAAATGGCCACTGCTCTTCATATTGGTGAATCCGCTCTGAGCGATAATATTATGGAGAAACAAGGAGCTAAGGGTTTCTTATTGAAGTTCTTGTTTGATCAAGCTTGCATACATGTTAAGGAGAAGAATTGGACTGCTTTCCAAGCTATTCTGGCTATGTGCATCTTTGGGATTGTCCTGTTTCCCAATGTTCCTGATTTAGTGGATATACATGCTGTCAGGATTTTTATTTCAAAGAATCTTATACCTACCTTGCTAGGTGATGTGTATCATTCAGTCCACTACAAGAATGAGAATAGGCGTGGAAAAATTGTGAGTTGTTGTGCACCACTCTTATCTACTTGGTTTTTGAGTCATCTCCTCGAAGCTGGCGCTTTCGTTGATACGAGAGATTCTCTGAAATGGTCAAAGAGGTTAATGGGCTTGACTGCTGACAACATTGTTTGGTTCAACCATGACTTGCTAGGAATGGAGATTATTTGCAAGTGCGGAGAATTCCCCAATGTACCCTTGATAGGGAGAAGATGTGGAATTAACTATAATCCTTCCCTTGTTATCAGGCAGTTTGGTTATCCTTTGAGAGGTCCACCTGAAGAGCGAGATATCAGAGAGTCCTTATTCTTCAATGGTACTGAGGATCAAGAGATGATAAGGAAGATTGTGAATGCTTGGAAGCATGTGACCAAGAAAGGAAAAACTTCATTCGGGAAATGTAACAACCGGGCCTTTCCCTCCTATGAAGAGTGGATTAAGAAAAGAGCAGAAGAGGAGCTTCTTCCCTTCCCGGTGGAACCACCTTTGTATCCTTTGATGATCGAGGCTCCCACGACTGTTGATGCAGAGAAGTATGATAAGTTATGGGCTGAGAAGGAGAAACTCCGAGAGGAGAATCGTGAGCTGGGCAGAGAGGTTGGTTAATTAAAGCACGAAAAAGGTGAAGTTATCCATGCTGCCAGGTTGAAATCAGAACTTTTGGCTGTGAAGGAGAAAGAATTGTCTAAAGAAGCCACAGCCAGAGAGAAAGTGGCTCAAGCATTGAAAAGTGTTAGCAAGGTCCTTTCGTCCAAAAAGAAAGAGTTGGCTTATGCTATGTCAAGAATTCACAAGTTCCATGACCGTCTGAATACATCAATTACCGCCAACAGGTTGAAAGAGGACAAGTATCTGGAACAGATTGAAGGTTTGAAGACAAAGCTTCGGGAGAAGGATAAGGAGATTTTATCAGGGATCTTTGAGAGGAGAGCAGTTGAGGAAAAGCTCAAGGAAACCATGGCAAATATAGAATAGCTGAAGATCCAAGCCGAAGTGAAAAGAGCCAGAAGCGAAGGTCCAAGTTCAGGTGGATCTTCTGGAGAAGATGATTGGGAGTTGCATAGTCGTTATTTAACAGGGATCTTGCACAGGAGGGATCTTTTGATTCAGGAGTTGATTCAGAGACCAGAGCATTCTAATACTAAGAAGCTTCTCAAGGAAGTGCAGAATTGGTGCAAAAAGAATGACGAATGGGGAATTCTAGCATGGCTGAGTCTTGATGATATGCCTTAGTTTCCTTTCTGCTATTTTCTTTGTATTTCCGGGATCACCACCAGGCTTGTTGGTCGGGGTCTTTGTTTATGCTTATTCAGACTTGTGTTGTAACAGATGCTTATTCTCTTTATGTGATCAGGAATTCAGTTCTCTTCTGTTGTTAAAACTGGAATCAAGGGATAGATCGCCTTGATAATGTTCATACATGTTTGCATTTGCATAATCATCTCATTTTTGCATTGCAGGTTATCTCGGTTCCTCTGGTTTTCTTATGCTCTCTCTTTTTTCAGTCAGGATTTATCAACCAACTCATCGATATTCTACCAGGCTTAATCAGAGTAGAGTGATGGACAAAGTTCAGGCAGACATGGCAGCTATGCAAGCTCGCATCGATCAATTCATGGAGATGATGCAAGGTGTGGTGCAGAGTCAGAATGAGTTCAGAACTCTAGTTCAGCCTTTGATGGCACAGGTTGATGAAAATGGTATCTTACACGGTAGTCTTCTTAATCGTGTTATTCCTCAGAGCGGAGGTGGTGCTGGTATCAACATTCCTATTCCTGGCGCTGGTGGACAGGGTGGGATTCCTTCAGTGGTTGGAGAAGGAAGCACTGTTCGAGCTATCCATGGCCATCACTTTGATGATCAACAGGATGACGTTTTTTCAGTCAGAAGCTTGGACGTTGGTCTTCCTGTGGTCAGTGATGAGAGGATCCGTTTAATCGAGGCGCAACTGAAAGGGGTTGTGAAGTAGGATGATCTGGAAATAGATTTGGACGACCTAGGGTTGGTCCCTGATATTGTCATTCCACACAAGATTCAAATTCCTACACTGGAGAAGTATAATGGTTCTACCTGCCCGAGATGTAAAGGCATATACCAGGAAGATGGCTGCCCATGCCAAGGACGAGAAGCTAATGATGCACTTTTTCCAAGACATCCTGTCCGGCGCGTCTTTGGAATGATATATGGTGCTGGAAAGTAGAGATGTTCGTACTTGGAGAGAGTTAGCTGCAGCTTTTATCAAGCATTACCAGTACAACACAGACATGGCTCCCAACAGAACTCAGCTGTTAAGCATGTCCCAGAAAAATGATGAAAGTTTCAAAGAATACGCGCAAAGGTGGCGTGAATTGGCGGCTAGGGTACAGCCACCAATGCTGGAAAAAGAGATGTTGGATATATTTATGGACACGCTGCCTAAGCACTATTATGAAAAGCTATTTCCTTGTTCACTAGGCAAGTTTGCAGATGTGATTGCGATCGGACAGAAGGTAGAGGTTGGAATTAAGGCTGGAAAAGTTTCTAGTGGTGACGGATCGTCTTCCGGGCATGGAAAGAAGCCATTTGATGGTTATAAGAAGAAAGGAGAGGCCAATGTTGTATCAACCTATAGGGGAAAGGGGAAACAACAACAAAACCATAACCAGCAGGTGGCTTCAGTGGTTATTCCTGCAGCACTCCCACCTCTGGCAGCACCTCAACGACAGAATCGCGCTCCGCGCCAACAATAATTCACACCTAAGCAGAACAGACACTTTGATACTCCACCTCTACCATATTCACAATTGTTTCAGCATTTGCTTCAGTAGAAGTTAGTTGAAAGGAGGAATTTGGCTCCTCTTGTTGGTAATCCGCCTCCCGGGTACAATCCTAACGCCCACTGTGATTTTCATTCTGGGGCACCTGGGCATCATCTCGAGGACTGTAAAGCTTTTAAGCATAAAGTCCAGGACTTGGTTGATTCAAAGGCTATCAGCTTTGCTAATGATGGACCTAATGTTGTGCAAAACCCGATGCCTGATCACAATGGGCCGAGGGTGAATGCGATAATCGAGGAATGTGAAGCTTTGAATTTGATCATGGATGTTGAGGAGGTGAAAACTCCGCTGGCTGTGGTTAAAAATAGGTTATTGAAGGGTGGCGTCTATCCGGGTTGTGATGAGAACTGTTCAGATTGTTTGACAAAGGACAATGGTTGTGATTCGCTGAAGAGGGGTATCCAGAATATGATTAATTAAGGCTGCTTACAGTTTGATAGAGGTAATCAGGAAAAAGAGGTTGTTAATGATGATGTTGCTACTATTGTTATTCCTTTCAAGACAGTTGTAATATCATTCCAGCGAGACCAGCACCGATTGTTATTTCAGGTCCTAAACCCATTCGGTATGAAAGTACCCAAGCCGTCCCTTGGAATTATGATGCTAGTGTATTTGTTAATGGACAGAAGCAGGAATTAAGGACTGCTCCACCAGTGAGTACTAGTTCAGAGGTTAAGGTTGAAGCTGATGCTATAACAAGAAGTGGTAGAGTGCTTACTCCTGTTAATGATCAACCCAGTACTTCTAGGCAAGATAGGGGAAAACAGGTAATGGATGGTTCTGTTCATACTCCAGTGATTATTGATTCTACAGTAAAGCCAGCTGACAACTCTTTTTCAGAGAATGTGGAGGAGTTTATGAGGCTTATCAGGAAAAGCGACTACAAAATTGTGGACCAATTACATCAGACACCATCAAAGATCTCAATACTATCTCTGTTGTTATGTTCAGAAGCTCACAGAAATGCACTTTTGAAAGTTTTAAACGTTGCTTATGTTCCTCAAGAAATATCTGTCAATCAGCTAGAAGGGGTTGTAGCACATATGAACGCTGGCAATGGCTTGGGCTTTACAGATCTTGATTTGACTCCCGCTGGGAGGAATCATAACAATGCCTTGCATATTTCGATTGAGTGTCGTGGTTCACTGATGTCACATGCGTTGGTTGATACTGGATCATCATTGAATGTATTGCCAAAGAAAGCATTAATGAAGTTAGATACCAGGGGATTAATTTGCACACCAAGTGACTTGGTGGTGCGAGCTTTTGATGGCTCGAAGAGATCTGTCTTTGGTGAGATTGTGCTTCCGATCAAGGTTGGGCCGGAAATATTTGATGCAACATTTTATATAATGGATATTCATCCAGCATACAACTGTCTCTTGGGTCGTCCTTGGATCCATGGTGCAGGCGTTGTAACCTCCACTTTGCATCAAAAGCTGAAATACATGGTTGATGGTCACGTAGTGACAGTGTGCGGAGAAGAAGACATAATGATTAGTCAGCTATCAACTTTTAAGTACGTGGAAGTGGATGGTGAAATCCATGAGACTTTGTGTCAGGGGTTTGAGAAAGTGAAGGTTTCTGAAGAGGTTGTCCAGTCTGAAGTTATAAAGCAGCCCGCAGGGGCAAATCAGCCTGAGGTTTCTATGTCTTCGTTTAAAGACGCCAAAGTTATGGTTGAAGCTGGTAGCTTACAGAGGTGGGGCCAAGTGGTTGAAGTTCAGGAGAAGAGGGATACTTATGGATTAGGGTACAAACCACCTAGGCGTCAGGAAGAACCTCCGAAGTGCTATGGCCTAGTCCGTTTCACCAGTGCCGGTGTTTTCTTCGACAGAGTTAATGCCATTGAGGAAGAAGGGGACAGTGATTGTGACATGGATAGCTGGATCTGCCCTTGCGTCCTGGGAGAAAGTCTGTGCAACTGGTCTTCTGAAAAAGTCATTCAAGTGACTAGTTTTGAGTAATTGCTTTGTTTTCCTATTATGTTAATCCCGCGTTCTGCCCAAGACGTAGTGATTTTATTTGTAGGGCTTTTAACTATTGCATGTTTTGCTTTATCATCAATAAAGGACTTTTCACACTCAAATATTTTGATCTCTGTCTTTCTGTTTTTATTTTTATGCATTAAAAACCCACATCAAAATGGCAATGTGTTTCTTTTGTTGCATACATAATAAAACATACCTCATCAATCATGCAGGTCTCTTTGTTCAGATGACACCGATCATGACTCAGCTATAGCTCGATATGACTTTGACAATCCAATCTATCAGGCTGAAGAAGAGACTGACGAAGATTGTGAACTGCCCGAAGAGTTGGCCAGATTGTTGAAGCAAGAGGAGAGGGTCATCCTACCTCATCAGGAAGAAATTGAGATTGTGAATCTGGGAACCGAGGACGCCAGAAAGGAAGTAAGGATAGGGGCTGCATTGGAAGACAGTGTCAAGGGAAGATTGATTGAAATGCTCCGTGAGTATGTGGACATCTTCGCCTGGTCTTACCAAGACATGCCTGGGCTCGATACTGAGATTGTTGTACGCCAGCTACCACTTAAAGAAGGCTGTGCTCCGGTCAAACAAAAGTTGAGAAGAACTAAACCGAAGATGTCTGTCAAAATCAAGGAAGAGATTCAGAAACAGTTGGACGTCGATTTTCTTGCCGTAACAAATTATCCTCCATGGGTTGCTAACATCGTGCATGTACCTAAGAAGGATGGGAAGGTCAGGATGTGTGTTGATTATAGGGATTTGAACAGAGCAAGCCCAAAGGACGATTTACCGCTCCCTCACATTGACGTGTTAGTTGACAACACTGCTCAGTATTCGGTGTTTTCCTTCATGGATGGCTTCTCTGGGTATAACCAAATCAAGATGGCCCCAGAGGACATGGAGAAAACAACATTCATAACACCGTGGGGAACTTTTTGCTACAAAGTGATTCCCTTTGGATTGAAAAATTCAGGGGCAACCTATCAGCGGGCGATGATGACTCTCTTTCATGATATGATTCACAAAGAGATGGAGGTCTATGTTGATGATATGATTGCGAAGTCACAGACGGAGGAAGAACATCTGGTGAATCTTCAGAAGCTATTTGAAAGATTGAGAAAATTCAGACTGAGGTTGAATCCTAACAAATGCACCTTCGGGGTGAGATCAGAAAAATTGTTGGGGTTTATTGTTAGTGAAAAAGGGATTGAGGTTGATCCTGCAAAGGTAAAAGCCATACAAGAAATGCCTGTGCCGAAAACAGAAAAAGAGGTTCGTGGTTTCTTGAGGAGATTAAACTACATTGCTAGGTTCATCTCGCATCTCACAGCCACGTGTGAACCAATCTTCAAGTTGCTAAGAAAAGATCAAGCGGTCAGGTGGAACAAAAATTGTCAAAAGGTATTTGAAAAGATAAAAGAATACTTGCAGGAACCTCCGGTCCTTATGTCGCCAGTGCCAGGGAGGCCTTTGATTATGTATCTTACGGTTCTTGAGAATTCAATGGGGTGTGTGCTCGGTCAACACGACGAGTCGGGTAGAAAAAAGCACGCCATCTACTACCTGAGTAAAAAGTTTACTGATTGTGAGTCGAGGTATTCGATGCTGGAGAAAACATGTTGTGCCCTCGCTTGGGCAGCTAAGCGTTTGAGGCAGTATATGTTAAACCACACAACCCTTTTAATTTCGAAGATGGATCTGATCAAGTATGTGTTTGAAAAGCAAGCACTTTCTGGTAGAATTGCCCGTTGGCAGATGGTTTTGACAGAATACGATATTCAGTATGTTTCCCAAAAAGCCATTAAGGGAAGTGTTTTGTCAGAATATCTTGCCGAACAGCCAATTGAGGATTATCAACCGATGAAGTTTGAATTTCTGGATGAGCATATCATGTATCTGAAGATGAAGGAATGTGAAGAGCCTTTTCCTGATGAAGGGCCTGAGATTGGATCTCAATGGAAGTTGGTCTTTGATGGGGCTGTGAATTCATATGGTAACGGAATTGGGGCAATCATTACGACTCCAAAGGGTTCTCATATACCCTTCACTGGCCGATTGGCGTTCGTATGCACCAACAACAAGGCAGAGTATGAAGCATGCATCATGGGGTTAGAAGAAGCGATCGATTTGAGAATCAAGAACCTCGATGTTTATGGTGATTCTGCGTTGGTGGTTAATCAGATTACAGGTGAATGGGAGACCCGTCAAGCGAATCTTGTTTCGTATAACAACTATGCCAGAAGGTTGTTGCCTTTCTTTGACAGAGTGGACTTCCATCACATTCCCCGGATAGAGAATCAGATGGCTGATGCGTTGGCAACGTTGTCATCAATGTATCAAGTGAATCGTTGGAATGAAACTCCTTCAATCAGAGTCATGCGCTTGGACAGACCTGCTTTTGTATTTGCGGTTGAAGGTGTATCAGATGGAAAGCCTTGGTATCATGATATCAAAGTCTTTTTCAAGAGTCAGGAATACCCAGCTGGGGCATCTTCCAAGGATAAGAAGACATTGAGGAGGTTATCAGGAAACTTCTTTTTGAACAAAGACGATGTGTTATACAAGAAAAACTTTGACATGGTCTTGCTACGTTGTGTTGATGAACACGAGGCAGGCTTGTTAATGGAAGAGGTTCACGAAGGTTCCTTTGGTACTCATGCCAAGGGGCATGCTATGGCAAGAAAATTATTAAGAGCGGGGTATTATTGGATGACTATGAAGTCTGATTGTTTTAAATACGCCCGGAAATTTCATAAATGCCAGATTTATGCTGATAAGGTGCACGTACCGCCTACTCCTCTGAATGTTTTTTCGTCACCTTGGCCTTTTGCCATGTGGGGCATTGACATGATTGGGAAGATCGAGCCGACTGCTTCGAATGGACGTCGTTTTATCCTGGTGGCTATTGATTATTTCGCGAAGTGGGTAGAAGCAGCATTGTATGCCAACGTCACCAGACAAGTGGTAGCCCGGTTTATTAAGAAGGACATCATCTGCCGGTATGGAGTCCCGGAGAGAATCATCACTGATAATGGTTCAAATCTGAATAACAAGACGATGAAGGAGCTATGTCAGAGCTTTAAAATCGAACATCACAATTCTTCTCCCTATCGTCCGAAGATGAATGGGGCTGTTGAAGTGGCAAATAAGAACATTAAGAAGATTGTGCAGAAGATGGTAGTGACATACAAAGACTGGCATGAGATGTTGCCTTACGCTTTGCACGGATATCGTACTTCGGTACGCACATTAACTGGGGCAACCCCTTTCTCACTAGTGTATGGTATGGAAGCAGTTCTGCCATTAGAAGTTGAGATTCCTTCTTTGAGAATTCTGACAGACGTGAAGCTTGATGAAGCTGAGTGGGTGCGTTCCCGGCTCAATGAACTGAACCTCATTGAAGAAAAGAGATTGAAAGCCATTGCGTATGGCCGGTTGTATCAGAGCAGGATGAAAAAATCATTTGATCAGAAAGTGCGTCCTCGGTGTTTTTCAGGCTGGTGAATTAGTTCTGAAAAGGATCACTCCTCCTCAAACAGATCACAGGGGCAAGTGGACTCCGAATTACGAAGGGCCATAGGTAGTAAGACGGGTCTTCTCTGGTGGAGCCTTATTACTCTCAACTATGGATGGCAAAGATTTTACGTCCCCTGTGAACGCGGATGTAGTCAAAAAATACTTTGCATAAAAGAAACCCGCTGAACATAAAAAAAAGGTTCAGGAAAAAATGGGGCATCCTGGCGAACCATAAAAAGAAAAGGTTCGGGCAAAAATTTGGGATAAAAAGAAAAAAAGAAATAAACCCGCAAGGTTGAAAACCTGAAAAGGCAACTTTGGCAAAAATGGGTATCCCGGTGGATTGAAAACCCGAAAAGGGCGATCCAGGCAAAAGTTAGGGATTTAAAAGCAAAGACTACGATCCGCGTTCGATCTGTGATCACTATTCACACTTGGAAAATTCGAAGGAAAGGAATCAGTCCATTCAGTCATCTTCAAAGGCCAAAGCATCTGCGGATAAACAAGTCATATGGGTTATAGCTGAGTCGAGTCATGGTGGATGTCTGTTCCCCACATTGCCGACATGTGTATTTTCTTTTACTTTTTGCGTAATTACCTCTTTTCAGGAATTGCTTCCAGATGTAAATGCCTATTTACAGGCCAATCCATTCAATAAAACTTTCATTTCAGTCAAAGAGCTTTTGTTTATTGTTTTACCTGTTTTGTTTGTGAAAATGTCCGGTATTTTTTATAAACATTACATGTTAAAATGTTGAGCTTTGCGAAGCATATTGGAAAACAGGGGAAATTGCTAGGGTGACGGTCATTGTAATGGTAATTGAAGTAGCTATTTTTCATTGAACTTTCTGTGGATTTTGTTTGCAGGGTAACAGGTTTGTCCTTCCCCAGTAGAGCTACTCTCCTTGACATTGGAAAGCCCGTCCTCCTTAGCAGGTTGTTGTTTCCCCATCAAGAGACTTACAGAATATCTTCTTGGGACAAAGGAGTTATTTTCCCCACAGGATCTGAGCACTCGGCTAGTCAATAAATGTTATTCTCACTAGCCACGGTATGAGTTAATCCCCTCCGGACGGGTAAGCTCGATGTTATCTGCTAGCAGGGTGGATGTCAGAATCTACCGTTCCCCAAGCAGGTTTGCTGATCATGGCCAGTCTTCCCCAGCAGGGCAAAAGTACTAATATTCCCCGACAGGGTAAAGGTAAGAACATCTCCCAAGCAGGTTCAAAATTATTGACTTGTCTCCCCAGGCAGAGTTTGGCGGTGATCCTCTCAGTGGTTTGTTCAAACAGCTATCCCCAGCAGGTCTTAAGTCTAATTGTTATTAGCATCCTTTCAGATTCAGGTAGAAGTCAGTTGGTAATTCTCAGCGGAGAGAATCTCTCTTTGGATTCCACCTTCAATATTCGTTCATAGCCATCCCCAACAGAGTGGGTTTTCTCTCGGAGCTTTCATCCCCAGCAGAATTTATGATCAGTGTCTTCCTCAGCAGAGTGAATTCTTTCTCAGTAGGGTCTCTTATTTCAGAGGACAATTTATTTTGTCGTCCCCAGTGGAGTTTGCCTTCGCCTTCAGCATTTATTTTGCTGAGGCACCTCTTTTGCATTGCATAAGCATTCTTGCATGGCATCCTCCCAAACGCGTAGCATTTCCATTTGGTATGGAGCATTACGCCATAGAAAAATTCAAACATATGCATTCGAAGCATAAGCCAGGTTTGATTGCCTTACCAGTTCCTTTCCCTAGCAGAAAGTAACAAATTCAGAAGATGTTGGTTAACACTACACCGCAACCAGTGGATTCGTCCTTCTTATTGGTCCTTCCTACACTCCCCCGCAGAGTTGTCTGTTTAGATTTCTCTATTCCCCAACGGAGTTATCTTTGTAGATCTGTTGATTCTACTTATCTTGGGTTGGAAAGTCCATCTTCGACTGGGTCTTTCTTTTCGAGTTCGCTTTCGGTCGTCCTCGTACTCTTTGTTATTTCGTTATCCCTAGTAGAGTTATCCTATATGGTATAACCGTCATTGAAAGAGCGTTTTCGGTCGGTCTTTCTTCTCGAGTCCGCTTTCGGTCGTACTCGTCTATCCTTTTCGAGTCCGCTTTCGGTCGTACTAGTCTATTCTTCTCGAGTCCGCTTTCCGTCGTACTCGTTTGTTGTTGGAAGAGCGTTTTCGGCCGGTCTTTCTTCTCGAGTCCGCTTTCGGTCGTACTCGTTTGTTCTTCTCGAGTCCTCTTTCGGTCGTACTCGTTTGTTGTTGGAAGAGCATTTTAGGTCGGTCTTTCTTCTCAAGTCTGCTTTCGGTCGTACTCGTTTGTTGCTGCGAGTCCGCTTTCGGTCGTACTCGTTTGTTGTTTCAAGTCCGCTATCGGTCGTACTCGTTTGTTGTTAGAAGAGCGTTTTTGGCCGGTCTTTCTTCTCGAGTCCGCTTTCGGTCGTACTCGTTTATCCTTTTCGAGTCCTCTTTCGGTCGTACTTGTCTGCTGTTGAAAGAGCGTTTTCGTCCGGTCTTTCTTTTCGAGTCCGCTTTCGGTCGTACTCGTTTATCCTTTTCGAGTCCGCTTTCGGTCGTACTCGTTTATCCTTTTCGAGTCCGCTTTCGGCCGTACTCGTCTATCCTTTTTGAGTCTGCTTTCGGTCGTACTCGTCTATCCTTGTCGAGTCCGCTTTCGGTCGTACTCGTTTATCCTTTTCGAGTCCGCTTTCGATGGTACTCGTTTATCCATTTCGAGTCTGCTTTCGGTCATGCTCGTTTTCATTTTCATTACCACCAGTTTGCAAATTTCCAGGTTTTTTTTGGTATTCAATCCCCTTGTATCCCGATTGTCTGAAAGCCCTTTGCTTTCATACTCTCGGATCCAAGAAGTTTGAATAGGGGCAGCTGTAACACCTCAAAATTTGCCCTTTTGTTTCTAGCCTAACTGGCTTATGCTTCATTTCATTTGCATCGTCATTTCTGCATTCTTTGCATATTTCGTTTGTGCATGGGATCAAGGTATTTTCTAGCAGCTCATGGCGTTATCAGCCCCGGCATTATTTTCAGCAGTATTTAGGGGCAAGCAGATGGTTTTCAAGGTCTTTTGGAGCATTTTTTTTGCTCATTACGCGTTTTGATAATCAGGAGCTTCAACTGTCATTTTTTGATCCAGCGATCCGGTATTAGGCATCATTATTTCAGCAGGATATTCTGAGGTGTCAGCGGGAATTTGTGTTCTTTTCATGTGTTACTCAGTAGCAATATCAAGTTTTGGTCTCGGAGGTTTAACGGGTTCAAAACAGCTATCAGAAGTCGCTTTTCCAAGTTTCCCTCCAAAAGGCGCCAAAATTCAAAATTTGTACTGAGTAACCGGTTACTCACCGTTTGTAAACCGGTTACTCGGAGCCAAGTTTGAAAAAAATTAAGTTTGCATCATTTGTGATCATGTGCTTGGCATGTGCACGTGGGGAAGGATCTACAATTGATATTTTCATCATTTTCCACCCAAAATTCAAATTCTCTCTATCATTTTTCCACTCTAATTCCTCATTTCATTTCCTAATCCATTTTCACCCCAATTTTCACTCACTTAACCTCACTCCAAACCCAAACTTAACTCCTAACCTAGGGGTTATTTAAACCAATTCATTCCAAACCAAGAGGGGACCTAGATCATTTTCACTCTCCAATTTTCAGAATTCTTTCAATTCTCTCAACTTTTCTCTCATTCTCCAAAACCCTCACTCAAAGTTTCATCGTCGAAGTTCACCAAATTTCACCTTGGAATTTGTTGATCATGAAACTAAACCACCATCCATTCACCAATTCTTGAAAGAATCTTGGATTTGCTACTGTTTTGGAGTGTGGAATCACTTTTGGAGCAGCTTTTTATTATTTGAGTTGTTCTAGCTTGGATCTTGGTTGTTCTTGCTTGGATCTTGAAGTTCATCACATAGATCTTTGGATTTCTTATTTGGATCATCACTTTTCGTTCTCAACATTCACCAAGGCAAACCTCAACCTTGTAGGTTGGTTTTCCCTAGATCTATAATTGATTTTGATTTATCATAGCTTTTGCAATGTAGATCCATTGATTTCATGTGTTGTTGATGCTTTTGCTTGATGTTGATCATGAATGTTGATGATAATAGATTTGCATGATGTTTGATTGTTGTTCATGAGCTTAATTTCGTGCATGAGTGATTGTATGATCATTTGAAAATAATTGGATAAGTGGTTTGATGCTGAAAAGTGCTTTTGAAACAGATTTTTTTTACTGCTGTCCCAGAGTAACCGGTTACTCTGTGTATTTTTTGCGTAAATAGTCTGATTTTCAACTAAGTAACCGGTTACTCACCGTTTGTTAACCGGTTACTCTAGGACAGAATGTGTATTTTAGTGCATTTTCTTGTTTGTTTGAGATCCGATGCATGCCTAAACTTCATGGACTAATATGTTGATGATTTGTGGATTATTCTTGAGCTGTTGCACCTCACACTATTGCATGAACACATTTCTCCGACCCGCGATGCTTGGATTTCATTGTTTATGTGTATGTTTGCGTTGTTGAACACTTGATGCTATGAACACATACGCACACTCACTTGTTGATCATGTTCATTGTGCATTGCTGCTGGATTGATGATGATTGTGCATACTTACTTGTATCCAATTTCATGATGTGCATACTTGATTCATTTGATCATATGCTATATGTTGCATTCTTCCATGATGCTTACAAGGTTATTCAACATGGTGTGTGGTTTGTTTATGATCATGATTAATTGAACAATGTATGTTGTTTGATACACGTTTGCTCTACCTTGATTGAATCGTGTTCAAATGTGGCGCTTGCTGTCCTGATTTCACATCTGAGTATTGCATAAAGTGTTGTCATATGTGTTGTCCATGTGTACATATATGCTGTTTGACCTTTTTACACCTGTTTTCATGCTGAGTTTCATGCTGTTGAATGTTGTTTGGTATATGTGCATGATTTCATTGTTGTTCTGAAGCAAGTGTGCTGTTGTAGGTGTTGTTTCTTCTCTTTCACTCTCTTTCGCCCATGAATCTCAAGACTTGATTAAGTCTTGGATTCTCTCCCCTTAGAGCTACCTAGTCCAACTTAATTTTTGATTAAGCTTGGAGTAGGATTAGCATTAGGTTTTAGGTAGTCTTCTCTTTCCTAAACCTCACTAACCCTAGGTCATCCATGCATGATAACATTAGGATTCTTAGTTTCCCTTTAAAGTTTCCCTTGGGTCTTCTCTCTTCTCATCTCAAAACTTCTTGAAAACACTTAATAAAGATAAAGTGTATTGCGCACGAGCCTTAAGCATGGGGAATGAGAAATGACGGCTTCCTCTCATCTTTCTAGAGTGCTTAGCGGGCGTCCTGTCTTGGGACGATTCGTTAAGTATTCGTCCATGTGCCCTAGACTTTGGTGCAATGCAAGTTATGAACTAGCTTAAAACATTTTTGTCTAAAAAACACAAAAACAAATTCAAATCTTTTTATCCTTCGGGATTGTTTGGTTCCAGACCATTTTCAGAAAAGAGCACGTTACCTTCCGTCTAAGTCGCAAACAGGCATCGACCCTAACTGCCAGACGCGAATCTAACGTCGCTCATAAAAAACACTTACCCATTTGTGGTTGTACCCCGAACTACATTAGCTCTGATTCCTCTCTCTCGTCCGATTGAGGATATGTAGGCACAAGACAGCGATTGTCTTGGCGAGCAACCTTCCCCCACAGTTCCCGTCCGAACTACATTGACTCTGACTTTCCCATTGCACTGAGGGAGTACGTAGGCCTAGGACATCGAATATGTCCTACCGAGTCCGTCTTAGTCACCCCCATCCCCATTTTCTTTTGTTCAGCCATAGATAGTAGGACAGCTCACCCTCCGTTTAGACAACAAGCGTGGATCCCATCGAGTACCATAGATGCGTGGGGTGCTAACACCTTCCCCTCGCATAACCGACTCACGAACCCGGACTATGGTTGCGATGACCATGTCTTTCCCCCTTTCTCTTCGGGTTTATGCAGTGTTCCCTTTCCCTCTCTCGGGATAAATACACATTGCTGGCGACTCTGTGTCTTCTGCGCCACTCTCGCGTTTGTACCGTTGGATGCGAATCTTTCGGGAGCGACAATATACAAGTATTAATATAATAAAGTGAAAATAGACAATATATACGCTATCTACAAAACTCAAAAATAAAGAAACTATCGCAATACGATCTAATAAAAATACAAATCCCTGGCAACGACGCCATTTTGCGGAAGCGGTAAAGCGGCAAGCAACAAAAGTTTTTTAAAGTATTTTTCCGGGAATTTATCATGTTCACAGAGATCGGTGCTATTGAACTGCCATTCGACAGTTTCCGCAATTCTGAGTTTGGTTTGAAATGTTTCAAACATAGAAACATAAAAGTAAATATTAACACAAAAAGAATTCATTTTTCAGAAAGAAGAAACTTATCCGACATACATATAATCCACTCATCACAAACTTCAACATATCGACCAGTTACACTCAACCTACAATACTCCTCAATATCATCCAGCATCGCTCACAACAGCGTCCATCTCTGACACACTAAGCTGAGAGAACAATCGTATTACTCTCGTCGACACTCTCGCACCCGACTCAAACAACACGGAGGCATGAAGCTCTAATACCCACAAACATTGTTAGCTCTAAATTTATCTCTAGCATCCAGAAACTAACAGATAATCATCCCTAATCAAGGTTTGTGATGTTTATGTATAACATAACCCAAACCCCGAGCATAAAGCAAAAAATCAAGGACAATCACCGACAAAGATTTGTAAAGCAGATTTTATACAAAGCCATGGGCGATAAATATACATGAGTTCAAAGTAAATACATATACAATAACCCAACAAAGAAGAAAAGAAATGAACCAAACATCTCGCGGTTTAGTCAGTGTCGGTCGATGAGAAATTCACCCGGATCATCCGTGTACAAGCTCCAATGTTGTTTTCTAAGCTAATCCTCCTGAAAAATGAGTTTGATGGAGGTGGGAAAAAACCCCCAAAACCATAACCTAAAAATTGTGTTTTTGGCCCTTAAATGGTGTTTCTGTCCGTCAAAATTTGCCTGGAAAAGTTCTGGTTCGCCTGGCGAACCAAGGCGGCATTTGCTACTGCCTCTACAGTGAATATCACTCTTTTGGCTCGCCCCTGCTTCGCCTGGCGAGCATGGGGCGAGCGCTGACAGGTCAGCAAAAATCCTGCACTATTTTCTTCGTTACTTTTGAACCGTAACTCCGTTTTTTGCCCGGTTCGAAGCGTTGGAAAGCTTATTAAATGCTATTTCTAACAATGATTAAATATCAATGCTTGAATACCTACAAAAATGAGATAAAAACAATTAAACTCAATGATATTTACACGATAACGCAATATATACACTTTAATGTAAACTATACCGAATATATACTAAAGTTGAGGTTTATTGACAAAATGCAAATGAATTAAGCCGATGAATGCTAATTATTCACACTCAAATTCACAATAAATTAGCACTCATCAGTTATCAAGTACTCTCGGATAGCTTTTGGTTCATTAAAAGCCCAACGAATAAAAAGTGGATTCAAGATTCCATAAGTACTCGATTTATTCAACTCTAAACAAAGACGGTGAATGTACCTAAATGGTTAAAGAAAATGAATAAATGAGGGGTGATGTTCTATAAATGATAATGTTCTATAAGGACATGTATATTCAACTATATATACTTACGTGCACCAAACTTGCAATATCCAAATGTCCATACACTTATATCCACCAAGAAAATCCTTTACATCATCAAGATTATAATAGAATAAACCCAAATATGGACAATGTTCTTGCGGGAGAGGTTACGCTTCAATTATCACTGCAACTTTCAAGTATAACATTGTGATTTCATTTGGATTAGGGTCTATTATATCATTGCGGTTACCCGCATGGGGGATGGGCTGAACAATTACTTCCTTTTGTAGAAGCATGACGTACAACTCTTCTACTAGGAGTTCGAGCATCATCATCACCATCAACATTACAGTGATCTTCATTTGTCTGTTGTTCCAAGTTTTCACTTAATCTCTACATCATAATATTCAATTAAAACATAAAACAAAAACCAGCACAATATATATCATACATTTTCGATAAAACACTAACATCTCAAGTAAAGTACATACTGAATACATCTCTTGGAACCTTTCTATATCTTTCTCCCTTTTTTCCTTCTCCTCTTCTAACAATCTCCGTTGTTCTTCTAATTGCTTCTCAAAATTTTCAATCTTTTGTCTTTGAGCAATTATTTTCGGGCTTTCGGTTCTTTTTCTTTGAGACCCAAAGAATGACCTCAAGCCAACACCTTCTCCAACAACACGGACACGCCCACCATACTCATCTATTCTGATAGCTTCTACTAATATATCATGTCGTGCTTGCGGAACAAATGTGCCTTCACAGGCTGCTTCAACCAACTTATCCTACACAACATGAGAAACTTACATATATTAGTTACCAACGCATTTAAATAAAAAATAACATAAGCACCACAAATCATACTTACAATTTTTTCGGCAACTACTCTTGAAGCCTCACAGGTGTACTCTCCATCTGGTCTTAATCGAGCCCTCTTCCATTTTTCATGTCTTAAAGGTGGAGATGGGATGCGATAATCTCCGATTTTGGATTGTCTCTCAAGCATGAACTTTTTTTCTCAAGATTCCTATAACCCCCACGAGACAATCTATGGGGGTACATGTTCTTGGCTTTATTGAGTATCCCGACTTCACTTTTAACCTGTTATGAACATAGTGAAAAAATATATGATTAGTATCTATAACTCATTAGCATAACATTATAGGTTACATGAGAATAGTACTAACCTTAAATTCCTAAGAACGACGTATCTTTGCAAACCTTTTCCATTGCTTATTCGATATAAAACTATATCGAATCCATGGATGAGAAAGACCGTTCTTAGGCCTCCTAGTGTAGTCAGCCGTGAGTTGTGCCTTAAATCCCCTCCAATGAGTATCTGCATATGATATCCATTTTTTTTTCAAATTTGAGTCATCGTCGGTAAACTCAAAATTCAACTACATTTAAATTAATATATAAGTATGTATTAGAAATTATAGATATTGATATCGGAGATATATGAAAATTATAGTATGTAATACTTTAGCATCAGTCCATATGCTTTATTTGACCTTATTATCAACTTGTTTCCAATCATCAATCAATATACTGACCTTGCTACGTGCAAGGAACGAAACATAACTCTTAAAAGTAGAGTAGTGTTGAAAATCCACTACTTTGTACAAAGAATCAAACTGGATAGGAATTGTTTCACCTGATGCGTTCCAGACAGATGTGAATTGGGGCATCATTGTGACGCCTCTTTGTGATCTTTTCGTTTGACTTTCAGTTGTTTGAGTATCATTGTCAAACATCTCTTTTGTTTGAGTTTCTTCGCTGGTTTCTGATGAAGAACTCAACAAGGTCGACATCTAAGTTAAAAAACAACAACAACAACAACAAGAACATAAACATCAACCACAAAATAAAACAATAACAACCACAACAATGGCATATGAAGTTTACTGTAGATGCATGGGGAAAAATATTTTACGTACCCTAAACGTGATGACTAAGTAAATAATGTTGGTGTTGGTGATGGGGTTGTCTTCCTTCGTTGGGGTGACGATGGTGTTATTGTTGTTTTCCTTCTAGACGGTAACAACTTGGTTGATCGTGATGGTCTTGTCAACTTGGTTGACGATGATGACGACAATGGAAAATACACAGTGAAGTAGGAACGATGGTGTTTTAGATGAAATCGTGTAATATTTCACAGTAATGAACATTAGGGTTTGGGTTGAAATCGTGTATATATTACAACAGTTGTAAACATCAACCGTAGTCAAAAACTTTAAAGTTTTTTATTTAAAAATAAATAAAAATGAAAAGGCGCAACTTAACAACGGTGGAACTATTGAACCGTTGAAATAAACTTTAAAGTTTTTTATTTAAAAATAATTAAAAAAGAAAAGGCGCCACTTAACATTAAAGGAATAACATATATGAGGGCATTGAGGTTCGAACCCATGAAAGCTTGAGGTTATCACAACGGTTGGTTGCTTAACTGTTGTTATATACAGATAATTTTTAATAAAAAAAATTAATATTATGATAGCGCCTTAGTTTAAAGATGTCACAACGGTGTAGGGAATAAGCGTGGTGACCATGGTGTTGTTGTTTACGCATTTTGTAATAGTGATTTGCGCGCCCCACAAGTGTGGGGGGAGGGGGGGGGAGTCGGCGAATGTCATCTCCGTGACAAAGTCAGCCAGCGCCTGGGCCTTAAGGGTTTTCCTTCACTCGTATTGGATGTCGAATTCGGACAGTTCCAATGACTACTTGAGCATTCTGCCGACCATGTCTGATCGGCCAAACATTTGCTTCACAGGCTGGTTCGTTCGTACCACGATTGTGTGGGCCAGAAAGTAGCGCCTTAGTCTCCTCACAGCGTTGATGAGGGCCATGGCTACTTTCTCTATTTATTGATATCTCATATCCGGTCCCTGCAACGCTTTGTTCGTAAAGTATATGGGTTTCTACCCATCGGGCGTTTCACGAATGAGGGCGGCGTTGACGGCCTCGTTTGCCACGGCGAGGTAGAGATATAGGGTTTCGCCGTTGTCTGACCAGAAGAGAATGAGTGGTTATGACAATGCTTGTTTTAGGTGGAGGAGAGTCTGGTCGCATTCCTCCGTCCACTCGAAAGCCGCCTCCTTGCGGAGGAGTTTGAAAAAGGGCAGTGCGTGCTGAGCGGACTTCGTCACAAAATGGGATAACAAAGCGAGCATCCCGTTGAGGGATTCGATGGACTTCTTCGAGTTGGGCATGGGGAATTAGGAGAAGGCCATTCACTTGTCGGGGTTAGCTTCGATCCCTCGTTCTGTTAGATAGAAGCTGAGGAATTTTCCTGCTCGTACCCCAAATGTGCACTTCTCCGGGTTAAAACACATCTGGTACTTCCTGGCCCGCTCGAAGACTTTCCTCAAATGGGCCGTGTGATCGGATTCCTCGTGGGACTTCATGATCATATCGTCCATGTATACTTCGATCATGTCCCCAATTTCTCCCCTGAAGATTTTGTTCATCATTCGTTGGTAAGTAGCACAAGCGTTTTTCAACCCGAAGGGCATTACGTTGTAGTAATAGTTGCCCGATTTGGTCATGAAGGTTGTGTACCTTTTGTCGCTCTTTCCCATGGGTATTTGATTATAGCCCGAATAGGCGTCCATGAACGATAGCAACTTAAAACCGGGCGAATTATCAACTAATTTATCTATATTGGGGAGGGGATATGCATCTTTAAGGCAGGCCCTATTGTGATCTGTAAAATCAACACACATAAGCCATTTTCCATTAGACTTTTTAGCGAGTACAACATTGGACAGCCAAGTAGTGTACTTGGCCTTTGAAATAAATTTTTCCTCGAGAAGGTTTTTTTACAGCTTGTTCGGCAGCCTCCGTTTTCTTCGGAGACTGTTTTTGCCAACGACGGCAGGATCTAGGCCAGGCATTTCCGCGGCGCTCCAAGCGAACAAATCTTCGTTCTCCCGGAGGCAAGCTTTGAGATGTTTCCTCGCTATGTCGGGGAGTCCGGTCCCGATCTTCACTCCTCGCTAGGGGTCTTCGCTGAGCAGGAGAAGTTCGAACTCGCCATCCGAAATTGGGTGCATCGGATGAGAGCTCTCACCAGTACTGGTTGAAGCTGAGGGGTTGCTCGAACAAGTTTGGATCTTTTTTCCCTTCTTCTTCTGCTCCTTTTGATTGTCTTCAGAGAGGCAGTTGTCGAGGTCGATAGAGTCGATGCGGGGTAGCGGCTTTGCCTCCTCGGAGCTGCTGGGCAGCATCGGCTTGTTGGAAGTCTTTGGCTTGGCAGAAATAGTGTTCATCCCTTTGGTAGCTGCTTTGAAACATCTCCATGCTGCTTCGATGTCCTCGTGCAGAGTGGCGACCAGACCCTTAGAAGTGTAGTATTTCATTTTCAGGTGCACGGTAGATGGTACAACCACCAATTCGACCAAAGTTGGCCACCCAAAGATGCACTAATAGAGAGAAGGGCAATTGATGACCAGAAATTGGACTTTAATAGACCTGGCCATCTTTGTGAATCCGAAAGTCATGATCAATTCCACGTATCCCCAGGGCTTTGTGACCGACCCTTTGAATCCCTGTAGGTCAAAGCCTACGTATGACGTCAGGTGTGATTCATCTAGCTAAAGGGTGGAAAACAATTGCAAGTACATGATGTCGTCCGAGCTGCCTTGGTCGACTAGAACTTTGAGAACATCAAAGTTATCCATCTGGGCTCTCACGAGCATCAGAATGCTTGAGTTGGGAGCCCCACCGAGGATTTCCTCGCGGTATAAAGAGATGGGGATTGACTCTCCTTGGACTTTGTCGAGTGTGGTACTCTTGTTGGAGCTCGTACTGAGAAGATGATCGAACTTCCTTTTAACAGATCCCACAGTAACCTTGTTGAAGCCCCCTCCGGAGATGACCATGGCGGAGGGGAAGGTTTCCCATGGACTATATGCTGCGAAGTAGGCGGGAGCGTTGAGTCCCTCGGGAATATAGAAGTCTTCAGACCGTGATATGATCTTGGCGACCTAAAGGTTTGTCTCCTCCGACAAAGGCACCTTTTCCTCGACTTTCTTGGACTCTTGGGTGTCCTGCCATGGAGCTTCCCTCTTCTTGTTAAACTGTTTCAGGTTCCCAACCCTGGTTATTATTTCAATGGCATCCTTCAGGTGGATGCAGTCGTCGGTCGTATGACCGTGGCTTTTGTGAAAACGACAATATTTCGACTTGTCAGTATTCAGCTTGGACGGAATCTTTTTAGGAAATCAGACCCCTGCTTATTTGAACTCTGCGTTGGCACATTTGGAGAGGATTTTCTCCCTGGAGACGGTCAGAGGAGTATACTCATGGAAGCGCCCGGAGGGTCCTTTGTTGTCCCGGGACTCCCGGGGGCGGTCCTTGCGTCTTCTATCTCCCCGACAAGATGTCGAGGAATCATCGTGCTTGGGGGCCCGGGTGCTCTCTTGGTGCTGTGAGTCCCGGGAAGAGCTGACAGCTTCTTTCTCCTCATACTGAATATATGCTTGTGCCTTGAGGAGGAAGGCGTCTAGGGTCCGCGGAGTTTCAATGCCAACTGCTTTGGCGAATTCTATCCGGGGAAAAAGTCCTCGCTCGAGCAAGAACTTCTTCATGTCATCGGTCGTTGAGACTTGTACTGCTTCTTTATTGAACCTCTCGATGTAGGCTTGGAGAGGCTCGTCTTTCCCTTGAATTATAGCCTCAAGGGAGGCTTCGGTTTTCAGGTGGCGGTGGGATGCCGAGAAGTGTCTGGAGAACATTCTCCCCAACTGTCTCCACGAGATGATGGACTCGTTGGGGAGCTTCTTGTACCAGGTCATCACTCCTTTTCTGAGCATGGTGGGGAACAGTCTACACTCGATGTTTCCCCGGACGCCACGATAGTCAAGCAAAACATCGATATTCTCGATGTGCTCGTCAGGATCCGTTGTACCGTCATAGGTGCCCAATGACGGTGGTTTCTCCAGTCCCCTGGGGAGACGCATGTCCATTATCTCCTGAGACAACGGGTCGCGAGGCTCGTCGTCGCTGCTGCTACTACACCATGACAGGGAACGGGTGCTTCGCTCAAGAATAGGATAATGATTTCTTTAGGGAGACGGGGTTCGTGCCCGGCCCTTGGATCTGGGAAGAGGCAAATGCTGGTCCCTCCTGGTCCTCTTGGTTCCTATGGAGCACTGGCTCCATGGGGAGATGTGGTCACGCTTCCTGATGGCAGAGAACTCTGCCTCAGGTGGTGCCCGGCGGTCTCATTCATGTCGGGGAGGTGGACTTCGGGATCTTCAGTGCTCTTTCCTCGGTGGAGGGGCTCTTGGACGGTTAGACTCCTCTAGGGTTCTAATCCTCGCGTTTTGTTGGAGGATTAAGAGGTTGTTTTGTTGAGTGCTTCAAGAAGGGCTGACACGTCCGAGTCAGCGTTGGACGGAACAGGAATGGGCAGGTGGTCCAGGGAGGGCTGGTCCTCAACCTGATCACCGCGATAAAGGGAGGGAGATGCGGTGGCTCCATCCCTCAGATGGTGGGTGTCGCCCCCAAAGAAGGGTGTGGCTCTGTCAGTATTAGTCTTGCTGACGGGAAGAAAAGCAGAGTTACGAGCATCATGGACATGATCTTGGCTTGCCATGATCGGAATCTTGGAAGAAAAGTTGTTTTGGTCTTGAATCTACGATGGAAGTTAGATGGGGATAACAGAAATTTCCCACAGACGGCGCCACTGATCTTAACGGATGATCAGAACCTGAAGTGGGCCAAAGATGACTTCTGCGATGTTGGGTGTGAGAGGTGAGGAGGGGGTGTACCTGCAAGGCAATCTGATGCTAAAGTAAGAACAGAGAGAGAGAGAGAGAGAGAGAGAGAGAGAGCAAGTATAAAGTATGTATTTCGTAGGATGATTTAGAATAACTGACCCTCTCAAATGAGAAGGTTTTTATAGTGCCTCCAGCGCGTGGCCATCGGTCCCTATTTTGGGGTGAGATAACTGTTTCCCGATGAATAGGTAACTACCAGAAACTAGTTGTTGGGACAGGCAGAGGTGCCCGAAGCTAGCCGTTGCCCCGGGCAGAGGCGCAGTTGCGGACACGGGCGTCGTGACTGTTTCTAGATGGTGGAGCCGTGCGTGACGGGCAGGAACTACCTAGGAGGGGTAAGTGACCCTTGGGGTCATCTGACCAACCTTTCCCGGCAGAGGGACAGTAAGGTAAATACTGCCCCAAATTGGCTGGACTTAGGCAATTGGGCCATTCTGGGAGCAGAAGCGAATTGGGTCATGCCTAGACATTGGGCCAGTCCGGAACAATTTTATACACATTTCTATTTAGTACTAAAATGTTAAACAAACTTAAACATTATTTACATTAAAATCAATATATTGCAAACATATATTACAAAATCGATGTCACTAAATTTCATTGAAGTAAGATGTCCACAGTGTACGAACTCATGTAAAATCTTCTGATGTGAATCATGTAGTGTAGTTAAACACCAATATAAATTTAAATGAAATGTAAGATCACTTGATTTGAAATAATACAAAAAACTTGTATGTAGTAAAAATAATTAATATGTTATTGTAAATATATATTACCTGCTCAATCCCAAAAATCAACAATGTCGGTAGACATAATGTTTATCATGTGTTTCATGATATAATATTCACACTCGTATCCTCCAAGTTGTTTCCTCGTCTAGAGATTTATTTTATATAGTGAGTAATAGTACACGCAAAACACATCTAATTATATATGAATGAATGTAAAAGATAATGCACTTACCAAAGGGGTATAAAATTTGGGCTTTTTTCTAAGTCCTTTCAACATATTGGTTCCCTCCACGTCTATATATATTGAAAAAAATTTAAACATTACACGCTAAGATAATTACAAAGTCAGATAAAATATTAATAAGTCATATAAAATACAAACTTATGTAGCAACTATACATTTCATTTTCGGTTCAAGTTGTTTGCCTAAGGAGCATAACACAATTATCATACTCTATTGAGGATAGATAATAATCAATTGCCAGTGATCATTGAATGAACACAAGCATAATTAGTAATTAGTAAAATATGGAAATTAAATATAAGAGACATTACAATATCATAATTACTCACGATTAGATAAGAGGTGCTAAATAACAAACTTTATTCCAATTTCTTAACCGTGATTGCAAGTATGACTCAATCACATTTGGATTATTTTATGTAAGTTTCATACCAAATGGGTCCAAGAATCCGTAAATACATAATTTATTTGATCTTATACATAAACGATGTACGTACCTAAATACTAAAACAAAATTCAAAAAATGAAGTGAGTCTTAACATTGAAAGTACTTATGTTCACATAAAATATAGTATTAAAAATATACTTACGTGCACCACAAACATAGTATAGATATGTCCAACTACTCATTTCCAAACAAAAAATCCTTTATATTCTTAGGATTAATATAAAAAACTTCTATATTTTGATCATGTGGTAATTGAAGAGAAATGAGTTCTTTAATAAACTTACAAATTTTCTTAATGAATCGTCAAAAGGAACTGCCGTCTTCTTTTGGGTATGGGCGGCTGAACAACTTCATTTTGTACTCGCACCATCTAAAACAAGTTTTTTCATGCAATTGATCAACAATATTTGTATTCGCATGGATGATTACACCCATCGACGTCAATTTCTACATTATAAAAACAACAGTGACACACAACACATATGTCACAGTATAAGACCAAAAAACAAATGCAACACACAAAATGAAATTTGTACATATTGCATAGAGCTTGTCTAACTCTTTCTTGTGCAGTTCCCGCTCATGTGTTAATCTTTCTTTCAACTTCTTATCGTAGAGCCCGTCCATCCCTTTCTTTTGCAATTCATGTTCTTGTGTTATTTTTTCTTCAAACTTCTTATTGTAGAGCCCATCTATCTTTTTCTTTTGGGATTTCCGCTTATGTGCTAATTGTTCTTCCAACTTCTATAAACAAACTCGCTCATCTCTTTCTTGCACGAATCTCTACTCTTTCTCGATGTTCCAAAGTATAATCTCATATTAATGCCTTGTCTAACACCATAAACACGCCCACCATGTTCCTTTGTTCCAAATTCTTATACTAATATATCATGTCATACATGCGGAACAAAGTAACCTTGACTGACCATATCAACCAACAAATCCTACATACAACATGGTTAAGATATCATTACCAAAGTGATTTAAATTACATTTTATATTCTAATTGGCAAAAGAATCTATTACAATCTTCTCACCAACTTCACATGAGGAATATGAAAGTGAACTCTCCATCTTGTCTTTGTCGGACCCTTTTCCACTTCTCATGTCGTGATGGTGGAGATAGTCTGCGATCATGACTTAGTGAGTCATCTCTCAATTATTTTCTTTTTTTGTTAACATTTCTTCCTCAATTTTTCTACATCCCCCACGAGATAATCTATAGGGATATTTGTATTTTCCTTGTTTTACTTTCTTGATTGACTTTTAACATGTTATAAATGAATTGAAAATATTAATTTACATGGTTGTATAAAAAAAGCATAAACAAAACACAATAATATTACTCTTCTAAAAATAAAATTTCTAACAACAAAAATCCAGTAGAACTATGAGATTGACAAACTTCCTTATCAATAAATTATATTCCACAATTGGATGCTCTAGATCATACGTAGGATTCTTAATATAATCACGTGTGATAAGTGATTTAAAGCCCTTTTAATGCTCACCAGCATAAGAGATCAAATTATTCATCAACTTATTGTCACTAACTTCAAACTAAAAAAATTGACTATAGTTATATCAATAAGTAGATATTAGTAATTAAAATTCAAATAATGTAAATTAAAATTAGTATATAAAGTTTTGTCTATATATTTTGTTTCAAATATTTTGAAACATGACCCCAATCATCTATCAAAATACTCACTTTTCTATGTTCAAGGAATACCACATAACTCCTAAAAAGAGAAACATTCTTACCATAAGAAGTCCAACTTTTATGATCAAACTCGATCTGCAACTTATCATTTGTATTGCGCACTTTGGTTAATTTAGCCATCACTATAACACATATAGTTTGTTTTTTTTCTTTCTTTAATCCTCATTAGTAGAACACTCATTTGCATGAGTGACACTAGATGGATATTTCATATATGTTCAAAACAACAATAAAATAAAATCAATAACAACACATTAAACCTTTATAGTTTAGGCTCTTAACAATAACAACAACATTATCTTCAAACATTCAATGCAACAACAACACTAAAAAAACCTTCACTAAACCTTCAATAACTCAATATCAACAACAACAAGAATAATAAACCTTCAATAACTCAATGACAACAACATCAACAACACTAAACCATCATTATCTCAATAAAAAGAACACTTCAATATCTCAATAACACAAAACCTTCAATAACAACAATAAACATATCACTTATCTCAACAAAACAACTTTGATAAAATCTTCCTCAACATTCTCAACAACAATAACAAATATACCTTTAGGATTTAAGCACTAAACGTCAACAACAATAACAAATATACCTTTTTGGTGGACTTCTAACATGTTTATGGAAGAACTAATTTGAGAAAATATGATGGTGAAGAAATGGAGAAGATACGATGGTGAACGAGTTTGTGGTGATACGTGTTTAGGGCTCTCTTCGTTAATGGATATGATAACTTGTTTACGCTCAAAGTGGTTTTCATAAGCCTTGAATGTGGTTTTCGTAAGACAAGGGAAATTGAAGAGACATGACAAGGTAAGTCATGTTTGTTGAATAAGAGTAAACCATTTCAACATAGTTGAAAAATCCAACCGTGATGAAATCCTATTTATTTGTTTTAATTTGACCAAAGTGTCAGTTTTTTAACAATTAAAAAAAAAAAGAGAAAATATTTCACCACGGTTGAAAATTCCAACTGTGAGAAAAAGTGGCATGTATTTTGTTTAAAAATAAATAAATAAAAGATGGCACTATAATATTAAATAAATCACAACTTTGTAGGTGTTAAGATTCTAACCCAATACCATTATAAGATTTTCCTAGGAATGTTATCTCCAATCGTGGAAAATTTTAAATTTTTTTTAATTAAGGCACATAAATTTTAAGATGTCACAACGGTCCTTCACATAACTATAATGAAAATTACATCATAGTATTGTTGGGAAAAAATAAAGCATGGAGAAAATATAGGAACACATGAACATAACGTGGAAACTCCAAAACCGAAGAAAAAACCACGAACGTTGTCAAATGACAATCAGAGAATAACACTATGTGAAAATTGTTATAATATATTATATACCCTCAACTAACCCAGCCCCAGTACACTCACATCCTCCAAAACAAATATTTAACTACATCTCACAACACTCTAATACAAGAGCATAAGAGAACAAAGAAAGTCAAATACAAACTTAAAGTGTTTTTGACTGATGCATCTTGGAATGAAAAACTTGATCTTATATATAGTCTTGGACTCCCTATTCCTTCACAAAACTAAGCGATGTGGGATTTCAAATAACGTGTATCATATATATAACCTTGAACTCCCTCTTCATTCACAAAACTAAGCGATATGTGAGATTTATTCAACATGTATATTTTCAATCAACCCTAACAAGTATGTATTATTTATAGTAGTGTGTAAGTAAACAGAGTCGTTGATAATAAGAGTGTGTCACATAATATAATATAAAATTTTATATTTTGTAATAATTAAATCCTAATTAAATATAATTTATTACACATTTGTTACAGTTATATTGTATTTAAATTTTTTTTTTTTTTTTTTTTTTGAAATAAGAGATGTATATACTTCAAAAAAACAGTTAGGTATATGTCGAGATCCAACGGATCCATCAAACTATCAAAACAATGCGAACAAAAGAACCTATAACAGTAATTGAGCTATATATTTTCTATACTTATTCCGCATCCATCCTCTATATGTAATGTTCTCTATAATACTTCGTAGTATTTCGCTATGATCCTTTGCATTTCCAAAGATGAGAGTGTGTTTAAATAAAATTCTTATTCGTTATTGTCACTTATAACTTAATTAAGAGGTCTATATTTAAAAATAATAATTAGGGTCATGCTCAACAGACTTTTTTTAAGGATTTTAAATAATTAAAAAAAAGTTAATTATTTTTATTTTTAATACATTGATGCAAAATTAAAAAAAAAAACATATATTTTTATTTTTTAAAAAAAATCAATTATTTAAATATTCAATACATTAAATACAAATATTTAAAAAGAAAAACATATATTTTTAATTTCTTAAAGATTATCTCTGGAACACTAGTCAGCATTTCTAAAATAAATAAGAAAATCGTATAACTCTAGTAAAAAATAGGGCATATGCAACATGTTATTAGATACAAATTTTATAAAACAAAAAATTATCTAATACATTCAAAATTATCTTTTAAAAATAATTAAAGATAAGACGAATAATTCAACTGATTTAAATTTAAGGTATAAAAAGTTAAAGTTCATAAGTTTCGTCTGAGTTAGATTTTATAACTTGTATTAAATTATAAAAAAGTTAAAGATGAAATTAATAAATATAAATATAAATTTAAATTTAAATTTTTATTTGAAGTTATATTAAACTTATAAACAAACCAATATTATTTATTTTTTTTAATGAAATCATCTGTCCTTTTTACTAAAATACATTTTATATTTAAAAAACAAAGAGGTGAAGCCAAAGCCATCATTTTCACTATCTTTATTTTCACAAAACAGCTTATGTAACCAATTTGACTTTATCGGATTAAAAAAGCATACTATGCACTATCATGGATCTTTTTCTTTTCTTTTTCCATTTCTTCTCATAATCAATCTTGTGGATACCTTTAATAGGGGAGAAAACATTTGAAAACATTCTCATTGGTGCTATTTGTGGCAATAAAACAGATTTTTTTGTAGTGCTTTTGTTCGCTCACTATATACATCATGCAGTATTATGTACAGTTCTACACGTAGAAAGGCCTGTGATTAGGACATTTAAACTATCTTATTCATGATGAGTTGGTATACATAGTAATATATTTGAGTTTATTTATAATAATCATTAGAGGGGGGAGAGAGCAATTTTCATATTTTTTTAAGTATAGAAGAGTGTAATATACTCCATTATATAATAGTTAGAATTATATGTTAATTATGCTATGAATAAAATATACAGCAAACTCAAGTCTAGTTTTTAATATAAGATACATTATATTCGAAACTATATATCGAATGCTATATTTATAGGTCAAGCTAGAAGAAATATTGATTATTTGGCACTAATACTCAATAAAGAAGAACTTTTATAACTTTGAATTTTAGTAACTTTGTAATTTGCACATCTCTCTCTCTCTCTCTCTCTCTCTCTCTCTCTCTCTCTCTCTCTCTCTCTCTCTCTCTCTCTCTCTCTCTCTCTCTCTCTCTCTCTCTCTCTCTCTCTCTCTCTCTCTCTCTCTCTCTACACTACTAAAAAAACACAATTTAGAGACGGAAATTAGTGAAGGGAAATAAATCCCTCACTGATTGCGATGCATTTTGTGACGAAAATTGTCTTCATGATAAAATGTAACGCAACAAACATTAATGATGAAATTTTTGACGAAATTATTCCGTCACAAAATATCCCTCACAAATTCCTTCACAAATTTAAAAATGAAAATTTACAAAAAGGTTTTGAGATAAATTTTATTCATTCATAAATGTGTTGAGTTATATTGTTTAAGGGATTTGCCCAACCTCAAAAATTTTATTTATATAAAAAATTGAAACAATTCTTTTAATGACATTTTAACTCAAATTTTTATTAAAAACTATACATATTTTAAAAAAATAGTAAGTATATAATAAAGAGAAAATGGGTGATGCACTGACAATGTAAAATTTTTTTACACTATCAACCAATCATGACCATAAATCCTGCCAAGTCAGACTGTAACTTTTAAAACTTTAAATGACATGTTTCTATTAGATGACAATATAAAACTGTTTTACACTGTCAGTGCATATCCATTAAACCCTATAATAAAATAATTTTTTTAATATAATTATGATAATGATTAACATAAAATGTAATAATTTTAATCATTATACGAAAAAAATAATCGAATAAACTAATTTTGTTAGAAGATTTATTTAATTAAAAAAAAATTAATCTAAATGTTTTCAACTCACTACAAACTAATTTGGATTTCCCATCCATATTTTCCTTTCCCTCTCAAATCATCGTGAATTTCAATTCACTGATATTTTAAGATTGTAAATTAAAAGATTTATTTGTTAAATTAAAAAAATATATATAGAGTGAAAAGAAAACAATACCCTCTTTCTTTTGCTAAGACTCCCTTGAAACCCTTATTTTCTCGCCCTCAGATTACACGACCACGAAACCCTCTCAATCTTCTTGCTTCAAGGGTTTCTATTCAATCTTTCGATTATGCCGCACAAGAAGATGATTAAACCAAAATAGAGGGAAAGATGTCCGATTAGGTTTTGCTGGCATTATGTGACAGGGGATTATGCACCTTCTTTGACGATGAGGTGGTGGAGTCAATGAAGGTAATCAAAGATTTCGTGATTTCAATTGTTGTTTCTTTAGAACTGTTCTTCTTTCACTTGTTTATATGAGTATCTAAGTTGCCAATCGTGAGGAGTAGTTCAAACTACTGATGTTTTCACCTACGATTTCAACTAAGAGAAAAACGCCTGAAAGTGATGGCCATGGCGGATCTGTAGGTTGCAACATTTGTGGTGGTATAGAAATTTGTTTGAAACATTGAAAATCAGAAATTATAATAAAAAACCCATTTTATTAATATTTTTTTATTTTATTTCTCTGTTTAGACTTGCCTTTGGTATATTAGGTAATTTGTTCCAACGTGTTTTCATTTTTTTTTATCTAAGGAGGCAAACTTCATCAATCTCATCAATACATTGATGATGTGTACAATGTTGTGGAATGTTGGCCTAAATTTTAGGTTTTGGCGAGTTTGTTGGTTCATTTCACTAAAGGCAGTGGGCTATGTAATAAAATAGTAGTAGTTAGGAAAGCTACTAACGGTTTGGGTCTCATTTTTTTAGGCATTTGACATCAATAAGAAATAACTTGAGCCACGACAGTTGTTTTCTCTTAAAGCACATGAGTCCTTCGAGGAGGAAAAATTTCTGGTGTAGACTAATCTAATGCCAGTTGATAGTATTGCTTAAGTAATTGAACAATCTTTTCATGAAGGTTTGATTCATTTTTGTTATTTTATGATTCTAGTTAATGATGTTTTTACTATGTTGGTGTATGGAAATTGGTGGATGTGTTAGACATCCTAATCATTAGATGGACTTTTGTGGGTGTGTTGTTTCCTATCTATTGAATTGAGAAATGAACTTGGATGTGTGAATTGATGTCATTGTGATTTATATTTTTTTAATTTACATGCATTGTCAGTTATGAAGAGGTTGTGTTAAACAACTTTGAATAGATATAATTTTGTGAAGTAGAGAGGGATTCATGATTTTTTCCTAATTAATATTTATAATGTATAAGGTGTTAGTTGCACATCAATATTTATAATGTATAAGGTATTGGCTGCACATCAGGGAGAATATGTGGATTCAAAAAAAGAGGAAGGCCCTACACCTTGGCTATGCCCTTCACTTATAGTGATGTTGTGTGTTGCATTAGCTTTTTAAGGGATAATGATTCAATATCAATGATTAAAGAAATTATAGTTGAGAATGTATCTTAATTATTATGTTTGAGAATGTATCTTAAACATTCCTTTTTGTCTTGAAAATGGTCAATTGGATTTTCTTCTTCAAAAGCATTTTGCTGCAGCCAACACAAACATAGACACCAGTGAGACTATTAGATGTTTTCGAATTATTGTTTTTACAATTTTTATCAGTATAATATATAGACTAATAGTTGTGTGCTACTTACATTCAAATTCAATTAATTAGTTAACTATATTTCAATTTTGTATTTTGTTTCCAAGCATCAACTTAATAAGTGGGCATATTACATTGTCCAGTTTAATGTTTTTCCTTTTTATTTCTCTGTTCTTTGGAGTCATTGGTGCTTAACATCTTCAAATATTGAATAAACTATGAAATCAATTGATTTTAATTTTGTCTTCCTTACAGGTCTATATTCATTTTGATATGAAACAAGGGAGGATCGCTCTTTTATTGTCTAGAGTAGAACATTTGTGTCAACAATAGTTTATGCCATATAACAAGGACCAAAATGAAGACTTATTGGATTCCATGCTACATTGAAGCTGCTGGAGTTAAATCTTCCACGATGCTAGCAATAAAAAATGACAACTTTATTTATTGGAAAATCACTTTTGGTCATGGAGGAATCGCATTTGACTTGAGAGTTAGAGGTAATTTACACAAGTAATTTTCATTTTTCTTAGACAATAAGTCTTCACATTGTATCTTTTGCATCTGAACTTGGGGTCCTTGAGCTACTCCATAGTTTATTTTTTGAAATGCAATTGCTTGAGCTTCTTGGTTAATGTATTCACAATTAATTGATTTGTCATACATTGAAAAATATATGTCTAGGGTGCTTTATTTATAAGTTGTACCTTTTAACTCATAATATTGTTTTTTCACACAGAGTTCAATCAACTATGTCCCAAATTAATGGACTAAATTACACCTGTGGTATGTTAGCGTTAGGATAACATATTAGGAAGAATTAGTTAGTAAATTAGTTAACTATTTGTTTAGTTAGAGAAATGTTTGTATAAATTGACAAATACAATAATAGAGATGGGTGTGATAGAGGCATATATCTTATTTGTAGAAGTTTATTTGAAAGGAATCTCAATTGGTAGAAAATTAAAAATGTTAGAACATCATATATGTGATAAACTTGTAAAAGCTCTTTGTCATATGTTTTGGACCATCATTCTCTATAAGCATTTTAAATAGTTTTCATTAAAATTATTTCATTCTATTGGACCTTACCACCATATATGTATAATAATTAATTGTCAAAATTATACATTTTTTTGTAGATCATAACTCAATCTTTTTCATGTGCTAATTTATAAAGACGATGAAGATTATCAGATGATGATTAAAGATGTGCTTTGGAAGTAAGTTTTTTAATTTAACTCAATAGTCCAAAGTTTTTTATAATACATAATGAGCACCAACAATTTATGCTAGAACTTTGCGGGTGACCCTTAGTAGTAAGTGATATATAATACATGTCTCTAAATTGAAGTGTAAAAATCGAGAATAAAATCCTATTGTCCTATACACATTCAGTAAGAAGGACATTTACTTTTTCATTATTTTAACAAATTATACAATTGATGCAGGATGATTTTGTCCACTATGAAGCCGTCGAAGATCAGAGGAGCTGAAAATTGCTAGATGATTAATTATCTAAGGCATATAAATTATAATCACTCAAGACATATGCTAGTCTTTTATTTCCTTTCATCATAAATTTTTGTTCTAATTGTTAATTAGAGTATAGTGGGTAAAATTGGTAGATATTTCATGTAAGAAATTTGACTTAATGAATTATGATAATGTTGTTGAACACAATTTAAAATGTTTTATTGTTTATTTTTTATTTTAATTATAAATGATTTTATATTATTAATATCATAAATGGAAATAAATTAAAATTTTATAATATTTATATGATTAATTTAGTAACGGAAACAAATTATGTCACCAAAATAGTATTTGGTAATTTTGTGAGGGTAACAAAATTCCCATGTTAATTAGAGAGGGAGGCATTATTCCTTCACAAATTAGTGACGTAAATGTACATGTTGAATATATTTTTTTCTTAATATTTAGTGACGGATTAAAAATTTAGTGATTGATTAATTCCGTCACCATTTGTGACGGAAAGGAAATTCCCTCATTAATATTTTGCGATATTGAAATTCGGTACGGATTTAGTTTCGTCACAAAATCCATCATTAATATAATTTGTGACGGAAATTTAGTAGAGTAGTGAGGGAAAACTTCCCTCTCTAAATTTCTTTTTTTTAGTAGTGCTCTCTCTCTCTCTCTCTCTCTCTCTCTCTCTCTCTCTCTCATCAATGAGGTTCAACCAAAAATGGAGATTTATAGTGTTACGTGATCGTTGATGGAAACATGGCAGACTATTATATGTATAGGGTATCCGCAAGTAGATCTGATGTCACCATATTTGTTTATCCATCTATTATAAAGGTCTTTTTGCTTTAATCAGACAAATTTAAGAATAAAACTAAATGTGTTTGTGATATTTTTAAATATTTAAAATTTTATTTTTTTTGTCTTTCAAATATTTTTTTCAAAAAATAATTCATCAAAATTTTTTTATATATTTTTGGTCTCTCTAATACTAAATATGTACTTAAAATTGTTGATAACTCAGTCAATAAATAATAAACCGTCGTTAAGTTTTAAGAGAGATTAAAAATGTGTATGTAAAATTTTAGAAGAATCATTTAAAAAAAATATTTTGAATAATTAAAAATAAAATTTGAGATTTTTAAAAATAAAATTTGAAATATTTAAAAAGAGTACAAATATATTTAACTCTTAAAAATAGGAACTGTCCACGACATTAAAATTTGTAAGAATGCTTCTATTAGTTCTTATCTCTCTTTTTTCTTTCATATGATTCCTTGTTCTTTTGACATGTGGTGAGTGAAGAGGGGTTCATGAAAAATATGCAAGCCTCACAATCAACTTGCAAAAATAAATAAAATAGATAAATTAGTGTAACTAGAATGCCCAACCTATAGTTAAGAACTTTATGGCTAATTTACAAGGCTTTCAAGAAAGCATAAAACCAACTTCATAATTTTCATTGGATGGTGAACCTCTTTTTTATTGGAATAATATAAGTAAGTGTGAGTAAGTGGGGAAATAATCCCACATTGGATAGGAATGTGGTGACTTGAACATTTATAAGTGGGAGAACCCACTCACCTAAAACCTTAAGGTTTTGGGTGAATATGTGGTGTCTCTCTCACTTGTGTTACTCTTGGCCCAATGTTGATGCTCCTTCTCATATCCCAACAAATGGTATCAGAGTCTAGTTCGTAAAGGGACCGACTTACTTGTATCTAAATGCCCAGGAAGTGGTGTTCTGTTGAAATTGACGCCCAGGAAGAGGTGTATCGAAATGTCCTTGAAAGGCCCTTGAAAAAAGTGTCAACGATGGTACAAGTATAAAAAGGGGGAACATTGTGGACTCACACTTGAGGGGGAGTATTGGAATAATATAATCAAGTGTGAGTAAGTGGGGAAATAGTCCCACATTGGATAGGAATGTGGTGACTTGAGCATTTATAAGTGGGAGAACCCACTCACCTATCACCTTAAGGTTTTAGGTGGACAAGTGGTGTGTCTCTCACAAAGGTACCTAGTCCTACACTATGTATCAATGCTCCCTAGTAAACTCCCCCCAACATTTTTAAAACAACACTGAAAATATTGGATAGAGAAATTTATTAACCCTATAAAAATCTCTCAACAAGACTGATCTTTTCTTTCTCTAATGGGCTTAGAGGACGTCACAATTGACTTCATAATAATATTCTTTAGACTTTTGTGAACCTTGTTCTCATGGATCACTCCAAATGTCACACGTGACATAAATTAGTTGAATGTTTTGTTAGACCCTTTTCAGTTTTAGTTAGTGAAATGGTTAAAAATTTAATGAATTATTGTAGGTGTAGGCATTGCTTTGGTCAAGGGAGGGGTTGTAACGACCCAAAAATCTAAATTATTTATTTATTTATTTAATTTGGAAGGAATTAAGAGGTTTTTGGTAATTTTGGAGAATTTTGGATTAAATGAGTAATTTTAATAATTTTAATAAGATGAATAATCATGTATTATTTAGATGATGATTATTATTATTATTATTATTATTAATAAATAAGAAAAAGGGCAAGGTGGTCTTATTGGAAATTGAGTAAGGATAGGATGGGAAGTTCATAAGTTGGGATTTTTCACTAAAGAAGAAAAGAAGCGATCATTTTCTAACTGATCTTGTTTTTGGTGAAGAACACTGAAGAAGAGAAGAGGAGGAGAAAACATAGGATTCTGAAGGATTTTGAGGAGAATCTTGGAGAAAGAATGAGAAAGCCGCAAATTTCTCTAAGGTATGGAGAGTCTTTCATGGTTTATTATCGTTTTATAGGAATGGGAGATGAGTAGATTAAGAATTGTATGAATTATGTTGATTTTGATGATTGTTGATGTAGAATGAGCAATGTGATGAAAGTTTGATAGATTTAATTGATATGTATTACTATATGTATATTTGGTGAGTGTTTTTGATCAAATTTCATGTAGAATACTGATTTTGGGGTAATGGGAATCAAAAATGCAGAAAAATCACATTTTTGGGAAAAGTGGGTTTTGTCGCACTCTGACACGGGCCATGTCACGGGACACGGGCGGCCGTGTCAGCTTTCTGGTCTTGTATAAAAAATTTGATTTTTTGGAAATTGGTCCCAGACTTTCTGACACGGGCCGTGTCACAGGACATGGGTGGCCGTGTCAGGCTTCTGTCTTGTTGTAAGTTTGTCTGTTTTGGAGTTTTGGCCCAAGCCTTCTGACACGGGCCGTGTCAGACAACTGTCTTGATGATTTTTTGCTGTTTTGATGTTCTTTTGCTGATTTTTGTGGTTTAGTACTTGATATTATATTAATGATAAACATGATTGTATGACGAATTCTTGTTGAAATATGATATGATGATAAACATGATTGTATGACGAATTCTTGTTGAAATGATATGATGGTAAACATGATTATATGATGAATTCTTGTTGAATATGATATGGCGATAAATATGATTATATGGTGATTTTCTTGTTGATTATATGGTGATTTTTGGTGAAATATGAAATGCATGATGCACATGTGGATTTTTGATGATTTGAGGAGTTTGGCATCATTGCATTTTCATAGCATTTTTATGTTGGGGCTTCGGCCTATTGGTAGCTTCAATCCCATTGTGTGGATTGGAGTGATATGGTGATTATGTTGTGCTCCCTTGGGGAGGGTTGATGGCCAGTGTCCATCACATGGAGAAATTGGTACCACATGCATTTGTTGCATCACATTATAGTTGACGTTGCCTTTACATGAAGTATTTGTGATGGTGTTTTGAAGATTTTGTTGATGATGTCATGTTGTCGTTGTTGCTTATTCTATTTATTTTCCATGTCCTTATATTTCTATAATGAATTGTGATTACTCACCCTGCCTGTGTATGGTGATGGTTTATACGCCATCCTGCAGATATCCAGGAGTAGCTTATTGGTGCGTGAGGTTTTAGCTTGGAGCCTTTTAGCTTATTCCTATAGTGTTATATGGTGTCATGCTCTGGTAGATGTAACATCGTGGGGGAAACGCTTAAGTGAATATTATGTTGTTTGTTAGGATGATTTTTATGAGTTACTATGTGTAAAATGTTAGTTGATAATGATTGTTAACAATGACCATAGGTCTGGATGGTTTGATGAAATATATGAAGTTATTTTGAGGTTATGATTCCGCTGCAAAGTTAAATTGTGAATTTGTTTTGAATTATGAAAGAAGTGGATATTTTGAATGTTTTGAAAACCCGTGTTACGGAGCAAGATTTGTTGTTAAGATGTTTAATAAAGAAAATGTGACTCCATTCATGTTGATTTCTACTCTGATAATATGAAATATTTCCTAAAAATCGTATGTGGGTAGAAGGGTGTTACATTAGTGGTATCAGAGCAGGTCGGTCTGTCCAACCAAGTTGTCTGTGTTGTTTACTCCTTAGTATGTGACATGTGTGCGAACACTGTCAGTACTTGTTTGTTTTCTAATTGTTGGCTTCTGGTGTTGGGTTGAATCAAGTAGGGGAGAAGCTATTGCTTCTCTGGAATGTTTGGTGGCGAAGTGTTGGCTCAGTGTGTCTAGGATTGCAAGAGTGCAAATGTTGTTAGGACGGTGTTGTTTCCTATCCCAGAGGGAATGCGGAGATAAGCTTGAGTCAACAAAGGAATTGTGCATGAGGTAACTATGTGCATAAGATGCAAGGAACGCTATTGGAGTTGGTAGGCATGGTTTATGCCCCATCATGATTGTCGGCTATCTATTAACAAATTGAGGAACTGATCACCCTTAATCTCTTGTTAATAGTGGACGGAATCATGTTGGATGGAATAGATGTGTCTTGCCATCTTAGATGGTGTGTCTAGTGAAGTAAGACGGAGTTAAGTTGAGTGCTTACAGGGGGTTTTTATGAGCCGAATGCAGATTATTACATTTAAAGGTAAATAGAGTTCGAATTTCTTGTTTGTTTGTCAAGTTTGAGATTCCTGGAGGGAGAACAAGCCGGTATGGTTAATGTTGTTTCTCGGAGGATAGAGGGTATTGTGATGAATGGTGATATGCAAGAGGAGTACAATTGCGATTTGCCTCTGGAGTATAGATTAGAGTTGGAGACAGCGAAGAAATAGTGTTTTACCGGATAAACGAGGAAGATGACTCTTAGAGAGTGAAGCTTATATGAGTGTATGTGTATGATTACGGTTTTATAAGATGTGAGGAGATTAATGACGGCACGTTAAGGAGATGATTGAAAATAAGGATCTACCCCGGAAAAAGAAAATTGACGATTTGATGGATCAACTGATAGGCTAGTATGTCTTCAGTATAATTGGATTGATGTTGGATTATTTTTGGAATTGGATGAAAAACAAAAATAGTTGGAAGATATTAGAAGCAAGAGAGAGGTAGAACTCATATTTCTCGATTTCGGTTTCTATTTTCGCAGTTATGGAACAGCCTTCAGAAAAAGGGGCATAACTTTTCGTTCGTAAATCCGATGGAAGCGATTCTGGAAATTTTGGAAAGCTTGCGAAATTCCCTACAGTTTGCACATAAACATTGTCCTCGGCATGTTTTTGAAGAGAGAGAAAAACGAGTTTGAATATTTGGGTCTGGTGCTGATTTTGGTGGAAATTTGTATACGGGATTTCTTGACCAGCCTCCATTGCAAGGACGATAACTTTTTACTCGTAACTCGGATTTAAGCGATTATTGAATTTCTGGAATCCACATGAAATTTTCTTCATTTTGGAATATGATTTTATACCAGGGAGGTCTGTATTGAGGGAGATAATCATGTTTGAAGTTGAACGATTTTTACTAAAAATGAGTAAGATGAGAACAAGTGTAAGATGTTGTTAAGGAGTGAAATGTTGGTATTAGAAAGAATGCGACGGTAACGGAGAAATGCAGTGAAATGTATACTTATGTTGAATGAGGATGATTAGAGTGGAGGTAATGTTAAGAGGGAAACAAATTCAAGGGAGAAAATTGGTATCATGCTTGTAAAGAAACCAACTTGGGTCAGGGAGAATTAAAAAGGGTTTTTATGGCAACCGAATATGAAAATGATATTATTGAGATTTACAATTTGGAATGAGATTCAAATGTTAAAATATATGGATCCTTGATTTAGAGAGATTTGGACAAAAAACCAAATATTTATGGATGTCGTTAAAGTTTTCTATGTGGATAGAGACTTCAAATGGACTGGGATAAATTGTTATGTATTTGGTATTATAGCATGTCCTAAGTTGGAGATACCTAACAATTATGTGATGTCAAGCGAGTGCGAGAGAGACTTGTCTTGCTAGTTTGGCAGTGTGTGAAGTAAATAGGCGTCCTATCGGGAAGCTAGTCGTTTTCCATTGATTTAAGAGAGTCAGAGGCTAAATGTGAAGCTTGCGAGGATGATGCACACCATTGGACATCCTAGAATGAAGGTGATATGGGAAAAGTTTCCATTTTGATAGAAGTGTTTAGTATATGTTCGTTTGAAGAATATCAATATTATGGAGTTAATGTGGCATGACAGAACTATCGGTGTTATAAGTTATGTTGATGTTCTTATGACAGTGTTTATGGCAATGGTAACGACACGATTGTGTTCCGGCCTAAGAGTGAATGAGATTCTAAAGTGATGAGACAGGGAGTGAAATGAATTTGTACGTTTATAACTCAGGAGTATTACATCTTGTGGGTCGTTATGGTTAACGATGTGGAATTTGGATTAGTGGAATGTGAGTGGTTGTTGAATGAGGGCTCTAATTGAAAAGAGTAATTTTCTTGGACTGTAATTTCTAGTGTTGAAATTGTTGTGAATTTTTCTAAGGATAGTATGGTGTTGCAATAAGGAATTCTGAAGTCCGTGGTTGGGTTTCGAAGTTTCGTGGTTTAGATGGTTACTATCAAAGAATCATTGTGGATTTTCCTAAGTGCGGTTACCATTAACTTGGTGAACACGCAAAGGCCGAGCTTATGTGTAAGAGGTGGCATGTGGAGGGAATTCGAGTGATTAAAGAAGTTGACTACTGCTTCAGTATTGATTTTAATTAATTAGAATGTGTTTTATCTGGTGCATTGTGATACGTTTAAGATGGGTCTTAAGAGTGTTATTACTTATGAGTCAAGACTACTGGAAACCAATGAAGGAAATAATCATATGCATGATTAGGAACCAACAACTGTAATGTTAGTGATGAGATTTGGAGGTATTAATTGTTTGACTTGAGTTATTAAAGGCTATGTTTTAGATTTAAATTGAGATTGATTGATCAAATGGCGTTGGTTAACCAAGGAATTGGTAGTGAAATCTCGAGTTGATGAGAAAGGTGCATGATATTCGGAAACAAAAACGTGTGTTTCAGAGCCTAAAAAGAATATTTTAGTAAAAGAGATATTGGATTTGGTTATGCTTGTTCGATTTAATGGAAATGGGATAGCACTTCCATGCATTTTATGATTGGGTTACTGAAGATTGCAAGAGATAATGACTAGATGTGGGTGATTGTGGATAGGTTAGCTAAATCGGCGCAATTCTTGCCGATAAAGATTAATCATTCTATGCAGAAGTTGGCTGAGTTGTATTTTGATGTAATTATGAAGTTGCATGGGATGCCTTCGATTGTTGTGTCAGATAAAGACCCGCGGCTTACGTCGAGGTTTGGTAAGAGTTTACAAGATGCTTTGAGTACTGAGTTAAGGATGAGTTCTATTTATCATTCGCAGACGGAATGGTCAGACGGAAAGAGCAACCTAATCTTTAGAAGATTCACTAAGGACTTATGTGCTGGCCCAAAGAGGATCTTGGGATAGTCACTTGTGAACTTACACGATGAGTTTCATGTGACACAGTTGAGGAAAATATATTTCGGATCCGTCACATGTGATTCAAATGGATGATGTTTAGGCGAGGGATAACTTGACAAGTGGAAGCTTTGCCTGTGAGGATTGATAACCAAGAATTGAAGCGACTGTGAAGTAAAGAGATTGCCTTAGTAAAGGTGTTGAGGGGCGGACCAGCTGGTGAGAGTTGGACTTGGGAGTGTGAGGACCAGAAGAAGGAGTCATATCCGACTCTGTTTACTTCAGGTAATTTTTGAGGACGAAAATTCTTAAAGTAGGGGAGAGTTGTAACGACCCAAAAATCTAAATTATTTATTTATTTATTTAATTTGGAAGGAATTAAGAGGTTTTTGGTAATTTTGGAGAATTTTGGATTAAAGGAGTAATTTTAATAATTTTAATAAGATGAATAATCATGTATTATTTAGATTATTATTATTATTATTATTATTATTATTATTATTAATAATAAATAAGAAAAAGGGCAAGGTGGTCTTATTGGAAATTGAGTAAGGATAGGATGGGAAGTTCATAAGTTGGGATTTTTCACTAAAGAAGAAAAGAAGCGGTTATTTTCTAACTGATCGTGTTTTTGGTGAAGAACACTGAAGAAGAGAAGAGGAGGAGAAAACCTAGGATTCTGAAGGATTTTGAGGAGAATCTTGGAGAAAGAATGAGAAAGCCGCAAATTTCTCTAAGGTATGGGGAGTCTTTCATGGTTTATTATTGTTTTACAGGAATGGGAGATGAGTAGATTAAGAATTGTATGAATTATGTTGATTTTGATGATTGTTGATGTAGAATGAGCAATGTGATGAAAGTTTGATAGATTTAATTGATATGTATTACTATATGTATATTTGGTGAGTGTTTTTGATCAAATTTCGTGTAGAATACTGATTTTGGGGTAATGGGAATAAAAAATGGATAAAAATCACATTTTTGGGAAAAGTGGGTTTTGTCGCACTCTGACACGGGCCGTGTCACAGGACACGGGCGGCCGTGTCAGCTTTCTGGTCTTGTATAAAAAATTTGATTTTTTGGAAATTGGTCCCAGACTTTCTGACACGGGCCGTGTCAGGCTTCTGTCTTGTCGTAAGTTTGTCTATTTTGGAGTTTTGGCCCAAGCCTTCTGACACGGGCCGTGTCACAGGACACGGGCGGCCGTGTCAGACAACTGTCTTGATGAATTTTTGCTGTTTTGATGTTCTTTTGCTGATTTTTGTGGTTTAGTACTTGATATTATATTAATGATAAACATGATTGTATGACGAATTCTTGTTGAAATATGATATGATGATAAACATGATTGTATGACGAATTCTTGTTGAAATGATATGATGGTAAACATGATTATGTGATGAATTCTTGTTGAATATGATATGGCGATAAATATGATTATATGGTGATTTTCTTGTTGATTATATGGGGATTTTTGGTGAAATATGAAATGCATGATGCACATGTGGATTTTTGATGATTTGAGGAGTTTGGCATCATTGCATTTTCATAGCATTTTTATGTTGGGGCTTCGGCCTATTGGTAGCTTCAATCCCATTGTGTGGATTGGAGTGATATGGTGATTATGTTGTGCTCCCTTGGGGAGGGTTGATGGCCAGTGTCCATCACATGGAGAAATTGGTACCACATGCATTTGTTGCATCACATTATAGTTGACGTTGCCTTTACATGAAGTATTTGTGATGGTGTTTTGAAGATTTTGTTGATGATGTCATGTTGTTGTTGTTGCTTATTCTATTTATTTTCCATGTCCTTATATTTCTATAATGAATTGTGATTACTCACCCTGCCTGTGTATGGTGATGGTTTATACGCCATCCTGCAGATATCCAGGAGTAGCTTATTGGTGCGTGAGGTTTTAGCTTGGAGCCTTTTAGCTTATTCCTGTAGTGTTATATGGTGTCTTGCTCTGGTAGATGTAACATCGTGGGGGAAACGCTTAAGTGAATATTATGTTGTTTGTTAGGATGATTTTTATGAGTTACTATGTGTAAAATGTTAGTTGATAATGATTGTTAACAATGACCATAGGTCTGGATGGTTTGATGAAATATATGAAGTTATTTTGAGGTTATGATTCCGCTGCAAAGTTAAATTGTGAATTTGTTTTGAATTATTAAAGAAGTGGATATTTTGAATGTTTTGAAAACCCGTGTTACGGAGCAAGATTTGTTGTTAAGATGTTTAATAAAGAAAATGTGACACCTTTCTTGTTGATTTCTACTCTGATAATATGAAATATTTCCTAAAAATCGTATGTGGGTAGAAGGGTGTTACTGGGGTGACACGATAAATCGTGTAATGAGACTGAATATTGTTTATGGGGCGTTAATTTGCGGAACCAAAAATGGAAAAGATTTCAGAAGCTATGGTGGAGCGAAGCTTCGTAAGCAATTCAGTGAAGCAATTTCTTAGATCGAAGGTTGTGATCATGACACATATTGAATCAGAGTCGTTGATCTTGAACTGATGTTGCTAATCTTTGGTACGACGAATCAAGGGGGTGCCTGCATGGTTAGTACACAAACACTCAAGTAAGTTTAGAGTTCAAGATAATCGTAGCGTGAGTCGTGATTAGGAATTGTGTACATGAAACCATCTTGGAACTGTATTTATACCTTGTGTATCGTGCGATTTTTGTCGGTGACGCGGCCATCTTATCGCCATTGGTTGGAATTGGGTGCTACTTTCTGATTTCTTATTTATCCTATGAAGCTGGAAAGGAAAGGGAAGCTATCTAAAACTAACCTTGCACACAAATGTTTTCTTTAAAAAATGCTAAGAGATTGAGGGGTCCGGGGTCAGGGTATACAATTGGGAGTTGTCAATTATCCATCCTATATATGGTTATCCATAGATTGTTTAGAAACTTCTACTGTTGTCTACTTATTAGTGTTTATCTGTCATGGGTTGGGAAAGTTTCTCCTTTAGGAGTGTTGAGAGAGAGAGAGTTTTTTTGTTGTGTTCGGGTTTTCCGATGTTTTTGGTAAGGTACTAGACCTAAAGTTTTTGTTATGTGTGCTCGCTAAGATTTCGCAATCTTATGCCTAAGTATTCCCATTAAATAAAACAGGGAAATCAAAGCAATCGTAGTTCCTCCTATTCCATGGGAGGAAAAAGATGTTTGGTGTCTTGTTCAAAGCCCAAGATTGAAGCTAAAGGGTTTTTTTGTGTCTTGTTCAAATCCCAAGATTGAAGCTAAAGGTTTGACTGAGAGAGAATTTGTCACCTCTAAAGAGAGATATCTCATCTGTTTATCACAGTTATTGGGTAATTGATTATAAAGGAGAATTACTTTAATTGGGATGTATGGAATCCAGCAATGCCATAATTTCCTTTATAAGGGATTTATCCTGAAGGAGGAAACTTTAACTCAGTGTTGAGCAATGCCATTTTTCCTTAGGAATCTTTCATGTTAAGAGAGGGACATTGGCTTGGATGTAAATAATCCAGAGGCTTGTCACTTACAGCAATTAGATGAAAGAGGGGATTTACCAGGATAAGAGATGGACTACAGCTTGGATTTTTTAATCAACAAGTGTGCCACTTACAGCAGTTATCTGGGATTAGGTTTGTTTGATTGTCTGTTTTGATGTGTGATGTACAGAGAAATGTCTTCCTACAGAGTGATTTTTTATTTCCTCTGAGGGGATGTTGGTTTTATGTGCCTTGATCAAAGCCCAAGGTTAAAGCTAAAAGGTTGACTCTGTTAGGGAGTTTTGTATCTGTCTTGTACAAAGTCCAAGATTGAGGCTGAAAAGAGACTGACTCTTTTGGGGAGAACATTATACAAAGCCTAAGAGGAGGCTAGAAGGAATTGACTCTTCCGGGGAATATTTTGTCTGTCTTGTACAAAGCCCAAGATTGAGGCTAAAAGGGTTTGACTCTACTGGTGAGAGGTTTTATCTGTCTTGTACAAAGCCCAAGATTGAGGCTAAAAGGGAATGACTCTACTGGTGAGAGGTTTTATCTGTCTTGTACAAAGCCCAAGATTGAGGCTAAAATTTTAACTGACTCAGTTGGAGAATATTTATATGTGTCTTGTACAAAGTTCAAGATTGAGGCTAAAAGAAGGTTGACTCCACTGGGAAATTTTTATTGGTGTCTTGTACAAAGCCCAAGATTGAGGCTAAAAGAAGGTGATCATTATACAAAGCCTAAGAGGAGGCTGATTGGGGGAATTTCTTATATAAAGCCTAAGAGGAGGCTAGCTTCTGCTGAGGATTATTGAGATCTTGAGATAGGTCCAAATTGGGGAATCAAGTCTTGCTGAGGATTTCAGAAGAGTTGAAATATCAGATGCCTTGAGGTTCTGATAGAGGGTTCATTGATAGTAATTTGACCCTAGCTGGGTAACTTAGGATGAACAGTTTAAAGATTGAGTTTTGAAACCTATGGAGGTTTTAACTCTGTTGGATATTGATGAAATGATCAAGGTTTATCCTCTATTTTTAGGAAACTTGAGGGTTTCTAGAGATCCAAAAGGAGGTGAGGCTGTCTAAGTCTACTGGTATGAAAAGGTTTATCTTTGTATGATGCCCAAGAGGAGGCTGGTGTTTTAAGGGATGAGAATTAACCCTAAATTGGTCTGATGTTTTGAGATTCTGACTCTCTGGAGGATTGAACTATCAAAGGATGACTAAGTTATGTCCTATACTTGTAGGAGGTCTTTAGGTCCTTGTACTAAGCCCAAGAGGAGGCATGAGAACTTCTAAGAAGCCTGAGGGTCCTTGTACAAAGCCCAAGAGGAGGCTGGGGATGATTTTAGGAAGCCTGTGGGTCCAAACCTAAGAAAAGTTCGAGAAAGGTTTCACTGGGAATAATCATTTCTTTAGTGAACAGTTCTAGGGTTTGAAGAAATTCAAGAGAGGTTTCACCGGGAATTAATCCTCTCTGGGGGAAATAAATTTCTTGACAAATTTCTAATAGTGACAGTCTTGAGAAAAGTTTCATCGGGAATAATGCGTTTCTCTGTTTCGTAATGTATAAGCCCAAGAGGAGGCAAGACTATATCTGGAATTTCCTATGGGGAACTAGTTTTGACTGTGTTGAAAGAGTGATCAATGGTTTTATCTAAGCCTAGACCTAGTTGCTGGGGAAAACTCTAAGCAAGTAATATACTGGCATATGTATATATATATATATACAGATGAAATATATAAGCAAGTATATAAAAGAAAGCTGGTAGAACTTACAAGTGAGCAAGCTTCCAGTGTTACAACTGTATGGTTAGTTTTTTAAGAAATTAAAGAAAGTTTTGATAACAACTATGAATTTGAATCTAAATAAAAAAGGAAAGTTGTTTTTAAAAGGAATTTTGGGGCTTATACTCAAGGAGAAGCCCAGATGAATTCTTTTGAAAAGGCGACGATCGCGTCGTAGTTTTGAAAAGCACAAAGGGACTTATACAATGACTGAGGCCCAAATTTATTATATTTACAAAGGGGGTTGGTTCTTACACTTTATTAGAGGCCCAAGAGTTTATTTTATACAAACGATGGGGCTTACAACTCAAGGAGAGGCCCAAATAAAAAACAACGATCGCACCGTTATTTTGAGAGTCGTATCAGGACTTATACAATGACTGAGGCCCAAAAATGTTTTATTTTACAAAGGGGTGGGTCTTACACTCTATTAGAGGCTCAAGAATGTTTAAAAAAAGAAAGAAGATGGGACTTACAACCAAAGGGGAGGCCCATATGATTTTGTTTAAAAGACGACGATCGCGCCGCGATTTTAGAAAACATAGTGGGACTTATTCAGTGACTGAAGCCCAAATTTTATTTATGTGACAAGGGATGGGTCTTACACTCTATTAAAGGCCCAAAGTGTTTAAAAAAGAATAAATATGGGACTTATAACACAAGGGTAGGCCGAGATGAAAATTGTTTGAAAACGGCGATCGCGCCGAGATTTTTAAACGTATCGGGACTTATACAATGACTGAGGCCCAAAAAATGGTCTATTTACAAAGGGATGGGACTTACACTCTATCAAAAGGCCCAAGAGTTTATTGAAAAAGATTTGTGAGGGTGTGTAATAATCAAAACCCTAATTTGATTTAAAAATGTATTTTAATTGAATAAAATTCAATTAAAATGATCAATCATGTGTGAAAAACAATTTGTGATCTTGGATTAATGTTTGAAAAATCACGTTTTATCCCTAGAATGATTTAAAATCATTTGGGTTTGAAAAATCAAGAGAAAGAAACATTTTTAAATGCTTAAAAACAAATAAAAATATATTCTTTATAAAAATATTAAATATACAAAATAAATAATATTTTTGTGAAATTTTTGTATAATAAAATATTTTAACATTTTTATGAATTTTGAAAAAAAGAATCAATTCAAAAACATTAAAATTCAGAGAGAAATTAATTTTTGAATCAATTAAATAAAATAAAAAAAAATCAAAAATTCAAAAGTTTGAAAAAGGGCGCCAAGAACAACTTGTTCTTGCCCGCATCCCCTGTTTTGCTCCAATATGCATTTTCTCACTTTTCTCTCTGATTACTCAATGGTTTTGCACGATTCCAACACCGATCTCACTCGTTTTTGAACAAGGGTCACAACCATATAAATTAATTGCATTTATATTAAGTGTGGAGTGAGAAATCAAAGGATAACCTCAAGAACCCTAATTTCAGCATGAACACAATGAAATTCCATACACGATTGATTCATGGCAATTGATTGAGGGTTAACACTCTATATACATGCAGAAACAAGATGGTAACTTGAAATAACATTTATGATGCATGTAATATGGAGTTAGAACGTTTCAGGCTTACTTGAACTTGCTCGTGCAAGAGACTTTCGAATTTGGAGTTAGAGGTGTTCCAGATGAGTTGTGATGATTTGAACAGCTTTACTATACCCTATGGAGTGTTTTGAGAAGCTTGGACTTGATTGGAGATGCTTGGATCACTTCATGGCATCTCAGCTGCATATGAGCTTCAAGTGGATTTGAAGCTTTGTGATTTTGGTGTTACAGAAGTGTGAGGAGTGTTTGATCAGCTCACATATATTGTATGGGATGTGTTAGAAAAATTGGTTGTGATGGAATAACTCTCTAATGAAAAATTCGATAGTGACTTGCAAATGAAGGCATTTTTGGAGTGAAAGAGAGATTTTGAGGAAATCATCAGTTTGGGTGCTTTGGTGTACTCAAACTAATCACAATTGATATCTATTTATAGTGCAACAAGTTTGTTTTGGCATCAATAGTGAATGGCAACTGGTACAGGTCTGTGGCCAATGGTTACTAAATGGAATCTCAAGTCTCCTCTAGCCATTAACTTGAGATTAGGGAGCAGGCCTATGGTCCTCTGTTGCATGAGTTTATCTTGACTCATTTGGTTGATCATGGACTGATACATGCCAGCTCTATGCATCCTTTAAATGCTCCATGACAAATTTGAAAGTTTTGGATTTTGAACTTTGAATGCTACTTGCCAAATGATAAGGTTTTTGACTTACAAGGCTCTATGGTGTTGTAGCTCTGCAGAGATCATGTTTATTTCACTTTAGAAACTTGTCTTGTATGGTGACAAGGCTTGCCAAGTCATGAAAATGCCAAAATCGTGTGGCATGTACAAAGCTGTCTTGTGAAAAACAGTTTTGGAGGTATCATGTTTCCATGCTTGTAACTCCCTACTCAAGTTGAATTAGGATGAGTTCTGTTACATTTTGGAAAGCTCTCATGACATACTTTAACTTTGATGTTCAAGGTTGGTCTTGGTTCAACTTGGATCAAGGTAAAAAATGGCCTCAAAGTTTGGAAAAAGTGAAACAGATTCTGACTTTTGAAAATTTCACTAAGTGTTGGAAAAAGTGGTCCGTTTCAATTTTTTGTGATTTTGATCAATTCATAACTCAAAATCCATGAGGATTTGAAATATTTTGTAGTTGACATATTTGAATTATGTCATGTGAAATTTCATTTGAGCTTTGGAAGGGAGAAAAAGGCCTTGTGGTTTAGGAGTTATGACCTTGCAAAGTTGGTACAAAATCACTTTTGTTCCATAACTTAGAAAAATTTTGGTTTCTCATGGTTGCCCCTTTTGCAAGAAACCTCACTTTTCTTGATTTTTCTTAATGAATGATGATAAATACCATACATTAACATTGTTTTTGACTTAGGGGAACCATATTTGTGAAAAATTCCAAAAAGTCAAACTTTATTTTAGGCACAGTTGACTTTTTGTCAGATGAAATCCAAACTGTGTGATCCTCTATGAAATCAAGTCCTTGACCTAATTCAAACGTAATGGATAGATTCCATAGGTGTTTTAGGGTGTCTTGAATCATGCCCCAAGGTTTGGGAGCATGTCTTGGTCAAAAGTCAAAGATACAGTTGACTTTTTCTTCAAAACCCTAATTGTGGTCCAGATGAGATAGGAACTTGTGAATCAAGCTTCTTGGATCAATCCATTGTTGAAAATGAATCAATGTAGTGTATTTAAGGCCCTCAAATCATGTCTTTAGGTTTTGGTTCATGTCTTGCCTCAAAAGTCAGCTTAGGGTTGAATTAGGTCAAGAAACCCTAATTCCTTATTTTTGATGAATGCTTCCCCTGAGGTTGTTTTGACTTGATGATTGGGTCCATGAGATCCCTTGGAGTATCTTAGGTTATGCTTTGAAGTATTGGCTCATGCCCATAAGAAAATTTTCATTTGGAGGCGTTGGTCGACCAAAACCCTAATTTGGTGACACTAGCAATCTCGAGCCTTGATCCACTTGGAATGTTGCAACTTTGTGCTTGATTCTAGATATGGGAGTCCTCTTGATACTTTATGGGTGTTTAAGAGATTAGACAAGTTGAAGATAATGTCATTTCTTGATTGATCTTTTGTCTGAATGCTCTGAGAGGGCTTAAAACCCTAATTCTTGATTGTGGTGAATGCTCAACCATCTTTGAGAAGATTGATGAGGCATAAAGGTACGTCCATATTGTGGTGATGATTTGCACAATGATGGGAAATCTTATGGTCAAAAGTTGGGGTATGACACATTGAGTTCCATGAAGTGGGTGAGATGAGTGAGCCTCATCATATTGGGCTTTTGTATGGCTCAGAACAGTTGCCCATAAGACTCACTGGACACTCTGGATGTCGGGGGATTCTTTTAGAAGTCGTGGTCGGCCTTCAGGAATAGTTGTCCATGCGTCGGCAGACATGCATTGCTTTGGTTTTGCCAAAGCGTGATGGGGAACATGAGAATTAAATGCAGCCCCATCATTGAAATGTTTCCTTATTTTTCACTAGACATGTGACTTGAAAAGGTATAGAGTGGCGGGATGTTGCTCATTGTTCACTTGAGTTTGATTGCTTCTTCCAAGGTGAAATCTAATTGTTGGTTTGCACCTACTTCATTCTTTGAATTTGATCCGTCGGATTTTTTTCACCTATATATAAGGGTTTAGGAAATTTGGAAGAATTTTTTAAACTGTTCAGACTTTCCTTCTCGTATTTCCTTCGAGTCTTTTCCTCTGCTCTTAGAGTATTGCCTTTCCTGGAGTAACCGTTATCACATATTCAAATATTTAAAGCCTCAACCTTCAGCCTTTTCCTCTGCTTCATTGCCTTTGCCCTCAAATTCCAAGGTACCTTCTTCCAGCTCAAACTTTTTCTTCAAGAATTTACTCTCTCTCTCTCTCTCTCTCTCTCTCTCTCACACACACACACACACACACACACACACAGTCTCACTTTGTTAACATGAGCGATAAACCTATTATCATATAGAGTGATTTAGAAGGTAGCACTTCTTCTTATTCAGAAAGAGGAATAGAATCTGAATCACATTTCCTTTCTTCTGCCAATGGGGATTTTGATTCAGGGATCATTTCCATGATTGATAATTTTGAAATGGAAGGAATGTCCAGGGATTCCTTTTATAAAAGAGTTTCTTTTGGTGATCCCTTGGAGGCTCTTCCTTCAGGGAAGGCCGACGACGTTGAGGATCCTATCGAGAGGTCGATGCTTCCCCCTGTCCTGAACGAGGGAGAAATAGAAGTTGCCTAACAGAGGAGGGAACACACCAACTAATTTATCCAACTCTATTATGGGGTGATTGGTTGCAACCCTAGTGATGCTGAAATCGCAAGTCATTAAGAGGATCGAGAAAAACCCAATGTTGTATCTTGGATCAAACCTGGTGATCACTTTAAGGCTAATGAAGTGGCTTGGAAGGGAATTCGGATTGTCGAACCAAGTAACACCAACAAATACTATTGGGTGGCTGCTGAAGTGTTAGAGAATTCTTCCAATTTTAACATTGTTGCGACTAAAGTAGAAGTTGTGATTATGGTCAGGGACCCCTTGCAGTAGTCAATTCTCCTAATAGATCTGGCGGAGAGGATATGCAACTCTTTTGAGGGCTGCTTGGTTCCTCTATATGAGTTCCTCTTTACCAGGATAAGAGTACTTTTTCCCTTTTCTGATTTTGAGGTAGTTGTGATGAACTATATGAGAGTTGTCCCCTAACAAATTCATTATGAAGCTTAGGCTTATATGAAGGTGCTTCATCACTGTGTTGAGCAGAAATCTTGAAAACCTTATATTGAACTCTTTTTTATCTCTTTTATATGGCGCGTACTTCTCACGATGACGCCCAGGATTAGGGATTGATCTCTCTGCATCCCAATGTCCCTTGGTTTGACCTTTTTACCGATGCTTGAGGTAATTTCCTTGACCGTTTCATGCTCGTGAAGCCTATACTCAACAAGTTCACTTTTCATTTTGTTCGTCCTTGGCCCTATTTGGATTCACTCATTCTTGCAATCATGACACATCTTGAGAATGGTTTTTCTAAAGGTAAAGTTGACACTACATTATTTAGAAAATCTCTAAAGGAAGAAATTTTGATTTTTCAAATTTATGTTGATGATATAATCTTTGGTTCCACTAATGCATCTCTTTGTCAAGAATTTTCAAAGATCATACAGGCTGAATTCGAGATGAGTATGATGGGTGAATTAAAATACTTTCTTGGTATTCAATTCAATAAGAGAAAAGAAGGTATATACATTCATCAGTCAAAGTACACAAGATAACTTTTGAAGAAGTTCAATCTTGATGACTGCAAATTCATGGCAACTCCTATTCATCCTACCTGCAACCTCAATAGTGAAGAATGCAGTACCAAAGTGAATCTGACTAAATATCTAGCTATGATAGGTTCCTTACTCTATCTTATTGCTTTCAAACCAGATATTTTATTTAGTGTATGCTTGTGCGCAAGATTCCAATCAGATCCTAGAGAAACTCATTTAACAACAGTTAAGAGGATCTTTAGATATTTGAAAGGAACGAGTAATCTTGGACTTCTTTATAAGAAATCCCCCGGTTATAAGCTAGTTGGATTCTGTGATGCTGACTATGCTTTGTGCTTTGAATTAAAAATTGGACTAATATTTAGTTATGATAAAATAAGAATCTTTGTCTTAAATATACTCTGATACTTGATTTTTGAAAATATTGACTTGATGGATAGTTGTCTCTAAAACTCTTTTTCTGGTGAAACAGTTAAAAACTTTCAACAAGGTTAATCCTTCATATACTTGATTTTCAAGAAAAAGTACTTTGAATATTTAGTCTTGGTTGTTGTGTTTTCTCAAAAGTAACTATTCTCGAGACTAAAGGGACATGTCTATCACTCTTTTATTCAAAATCTGCTATGAAATTTAGTTCTTAAAAGGAGTGTACTGACAAAGATTCTGATTCATTTTTATTCAGACTCATTACCGTCTAAACATTTAATGCATGCTCGCTTATTTATGATAAATCAGCATTCTATGTGTTGTGTAGCTGCATCTGAGATTTACCTGATTTTTATGTATTATCTTCTATATATATGATAATATTGTGAAATCATTGTTCTATACTAGAATTTATTTTCTTCTCAATATGTCTTCAAAGACTATTAAAGGAGAGATCTATGATCTAGATATTTTGAAGGAATATACAATTAACCTCGATGAATTGACAGCGGTTAATCTTTCAGGAATTGTCTCAGATATTCATATTCAGAAATGGAATGGATATTTTGCAATGCTTAATGAACCAATCTATCAAGATCTTGTGAAAGAATTTTGGGCAAATGCTCATGTTACTTAGAGTGAGTTAGATGTTTGTAAGATTCTATATGTTGTCAATGGTTTTCCTATTATGTTCAACTCTAAGCTTATCTCTCAAGCAATAAATTGTGAAGAGGATGGAGTTACGGTTGAAGACTACAAACATGACAATAGGTTTACAAATCTTATTCACAACATCCATGATAATGAAGACCCTGCTGCAAACCATGTCTCTTGATGATAAACATTTCATTATGTTCCTAGTCTCCAAAACTAAAATCAACCTGCCTCAAACCATGTTCAATTATCTGAAAGAAGAGATATTAGAGTGTGTTTGGATGAGGAATTTGAGAATTTTTAAGGACTTTAAAATTCTAAGTAATTCAAATGATTCAATTAAAATTCATTCATTTTTAAATTCTTTTGTTTGGATGGTGTATTAAAATGATTCAATGTAAAAAATTTGGGGCCATTTTCATAATTTTTAAAGCTGTTGGGTCAAATTTAAAATATAAGGGACCAATTTGTAATTTTTGAATATTTGAAGGGACCAATTTGTAAAATTTGAAAATTAGTAGGGACTAATTTGCACTTTTTTGAAAATTTTGGGGTTGAATTTGAAATTTTCATAAAATATGAGGACCATCTTGCAAAATTTGAAAAATTAATAATAAACAATTTAACATTCCTATTATATAGAGTTAAGAAGCAATTTGAAATTCTTTACTTTTTGGTGTCATTTTAAATTCCTTAAATTTAACATGAATAAAATACTCCATAAATTTATATCATTTTAACAATTCTCCATATTTTTTATCCAAACAATGGATTTTGATCAAGTCATTTCAAATTCCCTCAAAAAATTACTTTCCCTCATCAAAATCCTTCATCCAAACACACTCTTAGTTTCTTGTGAGAAATTATCTTTTCTCATTCCTTTTGGTATGGTTCTTTCTATGATTCTTGTTCAACAAGGTGTTGTTGCTCATGTGCAACGAGCTGGGTTGGGTGACAAGCTTGTTACTGACTGGTGTTCAGATTTGAATTGTTCATAAACCATTATTAATCGTTGAAGTCTTCTTTTTCTTCTGTCCTTTTATTGATAACAAAAGGGGAGAAATGGATTAAGTATTCTTCTAGTTTAATCTTGGAGTGGATATAATTATTATATATACTTGATTAATCTTATAGTGGATATAATTATTCTATATAGGGGGAGCTTACAAACCTCACCTCTTAGACTTCACAGATATGGCTCAGGGGGAGCTTATAAACCTCACCTCTAAGACTGTTTAACATAGGGTAGCTTACAAACCTCAAACCCTGAAAGTTGTAGAGTAATTAATCTGCATTATTTTAAAATACTTAAGGTTGTCATCATAAAAAAAGGGGAGATTGTTGAGACAAATTTGGTTCATACCATGTATCCTTTAAGGTTTTGATGATACCAAAGTATTTGAAGAACAATTAGGATTCCTAACTAGCTAGTTTATGTGTACATATTTCTATTTACTTGTTGAAACATGATTTGTTAGGAATAAACCTTGGTTCAGTTCTGATCATGCACTTGTGAGAGAGTCTGATCAGAAAGTTATCTTTTGTATAATTCAGAATCAAAAGTGTGCTAACCTTGCCTTTGAAACTGATAAGGTGTCAACTCAAGCTCAAAAATCATGGGACTCGATAGTAGTTGACATTATTTTCAAAAGATTGTGTTGTACTTGTCTCATAGAAGAGTTCTCTGGACAAAGGCCTTGTTCAGTGAATAATTCTTTGGCTACGAGTTCCAACACCTGCTTTATTGAAAAAAAAAAGATGTACAAGAAGATTTGATCTGAATATAGCCGTTGGGGATGCTTCAACGACTCTATTTCTTCAGCTATAAAAGGAGCAGAAGAATTGAAGATCAACTAAGAGAATAACGCTGCAACTACAACTGAAAATATACACGCACTTCACACTATTTGTATCATCTCAAGAGAAGCTAATCTTATAAGAGTTCTTAGTCTGCTATAGCTTAAGAATCTTTAGTGATAAAGTGTGTTGTATTATATTTGAACACCTCTGATTGTTAATCAAGTGTTGTTGTAAATTATTCCTTCTTTAAACAGTCAGTTTAGATAAAAGTCTCTTGCCTTGGGCTTGAGCATTGAAGTCTTATATTCGAGGAATCTGAGCGAGGAAGTCTTGGACTGGTGGTCTAAGCAGGAAGTCTTGTACTCGAGGAGTATAAGCAAGGAAGTCTTGAATCTGAGGGGATTAAGCAGGAAAGTCTTTAGGATCTGAGGATCTAAGCAGAGAAGTCTTGATCAGGTGCTGATTAAGCAAGGAAGTCTTAGGCTATAGGTCTGAGCAAGGAAAAGTCTTGTACTTGAGTGTATAAACAATTGTAATCTGTTTGATTATAGTGAAAATCTCTTGTGCTGTAATAGACTGGACTACTCTCAGTTGGAGAGGAGTCAAGATAACTTTTGTGTGTTCTTTGGCTATTTATTTACTTCTGTCACTTTATTCGCTGCACTAGTTAATCAGATTCTGAACTTCCATTTAGAATCTGAACTCTGTTCAGAAGTAGAAACAATTTGGCAAACACAATTCAACCTCCCTTCTTTTGTATTTTTCTCACCTTCAGATGGGTTTGTGGCGAGACATGTCCTAGATGCCATTATGAGAGAGGCATGTGGGCACTGATGTCCCGGACACAGCATCGGAGGACGGGGGTAGTGGACGCTGAGGAACATGAGGAACCAGAGGATCTGTAGTCCGGTTACATAGTAGTATATAGTAGTTGTACTTTGGATTCATTATGGATTGTATTTTATTTTCACTTCATTCTACTTTATCGTGTATTTCTACCTTATTTATATATGTCATTTTTGGACCATTTGGATTTATATATGTCACTGTTTACACATCGATTGCATGGTTTAAATCTCACCACATAATAGAGTTCTTAACATTTATAAATCATCACTTTCATCTGTGTAACCATAAAACAAACATAATCTGCAATATTCTGATAATGTACGAAGATGTATCTCCGTAAATCCTAAACGAAGATACATCTCCGAAACAATTAACATGTAGAATATCTTTTAGAGTGGGATTCATGATATATGTTTTAAAATATTTCGGATATAAATCTTCGGATTAGTTAACGTTTTGATTTTAACAAGGTGCGTCTTGAAATTCATCTCCAGAATCTGAGGGATATTTTTTGTAGTGTTTTATTGGATATGCCCATTTGTGTTATTAGGTCCATTTATAGTTGTGCTAGTATTATTGTTAGATTAGTTTGTGGTTATTTAGTTGCTATTTAACTAACTTAAAAGTCATGTATATACACATCACTTATGCTATAATTCAGTTAATGAGACAATTCACTTTTCACTGTCATAACACACTTTGTTTTCTTACTCTCTAAGATCTTCATCATCAACAATGATCCTTTCAAGATATAAAAAGAGATTAAGGTACAACCTATTTATAAACATACAAACTACTCACTCCAGAGTAAAACTCAACTTTAAGAATGTTCAAAGGTTCACTTAACCCAAATTAAATACAACACAATACTCAAACCAAACAATTATCCAACTAAAAATTTAACACTAAGATGTAAAACAAGAGTAAACCACTCTAGTCATCAATGAATTGGGTTAGTGGGAATTGTTAAAAAATAAATTCTATATTCTTAAAAAATATATAACCAGCACACTTGTAGACTTGAAGATTCGTGAATCATAAACTTCTCATATTTAAATAAATAAAAGAGACAATTTTTTACTTAAAAATCCATTCACAATTTGAATCAAATTCATTAAAAAATATATGTCATATCTAAACTTGGTTGAAATTGATTAAAATGCAGGTTGAACAAGTTTTAATGATCTGATCCATAAATTGATTAATGTTCATAATTAAAAGTTAGAACCATTATCATGCAAAAAAATTACGGATTTATCAATGTTAGTTGGTTTAGTGGTTATTAACATTGAATTTGGTTGGAAAGAGCACGATTTGATCTCCACAATTATAATCGAAAGAATGTTGAAACCACTTAATATCAGAATTAACCACCAAATCAGATTAATAGATTCAATTAGTTAGATTTTAGTGGTGAAAAAAAAAAGGCTTAAATAGGTTTTTCGTCCCTGTAAGTTGGCGAGATTTTGGTTTTCGTCCCTGTATCTTTTTTTTTTGGGTTTTAGTCCCTGTATCTTACTTTTTGCTGGTGTTTAGTCCTTACAGAGGTTTCCTGCGGATTTTCATGCGGATTTTCCTGCGGATTTTGATTTTTAGGAAAATCCGCAGGAAAATCCGCAGGAAACCTTCGGATTTTCCTGCGAATTTTGGCTTTAGGGACTAAACACCAACAAAAAGTAAGATATAGGGACTAAAACCGAAAAAAAAAAAGATACAGGGACGAAAACCAAAATCTCGCCAACTTACAGAGACGAAAAACCTATTTAAGCCAAAAAAAAAACTACAGGTGTTGGTCAAGGCACATTGCTCTGGCATGATGCATCCACCGTCCATCTCAAGATCATATAAAACAACCAATAATTTAGATTTGAAATCTACATTATTTAGCAAAAAATATCAGTCCTTGGAGTCAAATCACAACTGACAAAACGACAGTTAGTACATACGCGAACTGTAACTCATAATTCATGAACCTCCAAAACCATCTTTTCTTATTCCACAATCCATCCAAAGAAGAGAAGAGAATTTACATTACATTACATATAACATTCCTCAAAACCACTCTCACTCTTTAGTATATTACTTTACTACATGTGAATTATCTGTTTTTTCTCTCCCTTTTTCTCTCCCTTTTTCATGTCAAAATTGATGTCTTATACATGTACACATCACACCATGGAGCACCAATCATCACCCACCATTTGCCAAATATATGTGTGATCAACAAGATACCATATAAATTGAGAGTGAGAGGAGTGCTATAGTGGGGTTACTCATAATTAACTTCTCCATTAATCACTTCACCAACGACATTATTAATTGGAACTGGTTAGAGATAGCTTATCGTCAAACTATTAACATCATATCATTATTTTCAATACTTCCTTTTCTATCATTTTTCTTCCTTTTTTTCTTTAACCAAACCAACAACAAAAATAAGGCCTTTTTCTTTATATAAACGAGGCAATTAACCACCTGCATGTCATTAAAACATTCGTTGCCAAAACAGGAAAAGTGAAACTCATAATTAAATTACCACTTTTCCGTCCCAAATGCTAACAAGGTTGCTAGTTGTGCTTAGACGTCCCAAATGCTACCTGAGTTGATAGTTGTGCAGAGACATTACAAGTGAAGAAGTTAAATGATTAGAATTTAATATTTGACAACGGCTTACATATTAATATTAGCTCAATTGATAGTTGTACAAAGACACGTCAAGAGTCAAAAAGTTAAATGATAGTTAGGCATACTAACTAACAATTAGTAACATATTTGTTCAGTTGATAGTTATGCACTAACGAATACTATAACATACTAATTATTTATAATAAAAAACGACTTTTTTCTCTCTTTATTTATTTATTTATTTATTAATTTCTAACAATAATTACAAATCAATTGAGAGAAAAAAAAACACACAGAAACAAAAGACACAGCAGCATACTCATAACAGAAAAACCACAAGTGGCTGCAGAGACACAAACCAAAACTAAGAAGAAGAAAAAGAAGAGATTTATACAGAACATGAATAGAGAAAACATTTGAGAGAAATATCGGGGAAGGACTTTATAGTAAAATCATCAAACTCATCTGAAAGCTAGCCATAGTTACTATAAACTTCACTCCAAAGAACATCTTCCATGGTGTGCAAGCATGGAGGCTGAAACATCCACGAAGCGTCGATAGAGTCAATAAACACAAACTCCTTCTCGAATTCACCGCTGTTTCCGAGACTCGGAAGTTCGATTATCTCACTCAACTCATACGGGGCTGCGGAGGAAGGAAACTCCATGTGAGCGGCTTTCGTGGCAGCGGCCTGAACATCGCGGGGGGAGACAGAAGCCGGCCGGGGGAGCGAGTTGGCTAACTCGGGGAAATTGAGAATGGCAGCATTTCCTTTGATGCTGAGAGCGGCTACGTCGTGTGCTCGGGCAGCCATTTCTGGAGTTGGGAATGTGCCGAGCCATATTCGGGACTTTTTCTTCGGCTCGCGGATTTCGGACACCCATTTTCCCCAGTTCCGCATACGGACTCCGCGGTAGAGTGGATGTTTGTTTGTATTTGTGTCTGTGTCTGTGTTTGTGTCTCTAATGCGTTTGGTTTTTTGGGATTGTGAGTGTGAGGATTGTGGTGGTGAATTGTTTGAGATGGTTTTGGATTCTGAGTTATGAGGTTGTTGAATAGTAGTACTCATGGTTTGGTTTGGGAAGAGGAGAAGAGACGAGAAGAAGTAAAGGGACTTTTTTGTGTCACTTGCCAATGAGACTTATAAAGGTTGAGTTGAGTTGATATTGAGTAGTTGTTTAGTGTAAAGGACTAAGGGGACCCACACGTAAGGAAAATGGGTCATGGATCCAGATCCCATGCAACCTATTACTGTGTAATTGTATGGAATCGACTGTAGAACGTTAGATTAAGGAAAAAGTAATTGGGAGAAATGATATCTTTCTCTTATAGTCTATTGGTTTGTGTATTGTATAGTATGATATTTATACGATGGTTAAGGGGTGGTAAATAGTTATGTCCTTTTGTTTTAATCTGTTCCGTAAAAAATACAAAAGTTATAATGAATGCATGCATCCCAAAAAAATGAGAGCGGGACAAATATTTTAAAGAATGTGAGATTAAAATTTTGGAAAAAATTTAGATAGACACAAACTTAATATTTGGTTTTAGAAATAATTAATCATATTTTTTTAATTAATTAAAAAAATATAATATTTTCTTTCCTCCATAATCACAACCACTCGTGAATCCAAATTAAAAATAAATTAAATTTTAAAAAAATGTAATATTTTCTCTTTTTCTTATTTGCTGTTTGTAATACTCAGAATTTAAGTTCGTTTTTACGCAAGTTTTTCTCTAAAATCTTAACCCGCCTAGTAAGAAAATGGGGTAAAATGGAAATACTCGGTAAAATGAGATAAAATGGAAATACTCGGTGGATCTTACCCATTTTGCTATGTCCAATAATGATCATTGACTTAAACTTTGAGAAGTCTACATTTGTCATGACCGCATGCAAACAATCACAATTCATTCTTTTAATAAAGGTAAATTCTATAGTATCTATGAGTTTAGTACAAATATATTAAGTTTGATTTAAAAATTAAATTATTTTAAAATAAAATAATATTAAACTGTGATGTGGTATTGAATAACATTATTTTATTAGATGATTAATGCTTGCCCAATTAAATTCAAATGATACAGAAGTATTTACTTTAATTGGGCTGAAAATGAGTCAAATTGAGTCAAATTTGATTTGAGTTGGACATGGACTTTTTTCAAACTCAAATTTGATTTATTTTAAGTTCACAAATAATTTGGTTCAATTTGTTACATTCATCTTATTAGATTCAATTTGCTTGCTTCACATATTTAAAAGTAATTTTTTTAAGTCTATTTTTTTAATTTATATTTTACATGTAAAATAATATTTTTTCAAAAGGGAAATATTGAACCAATAACATCTCTCTTTAAATTTTGTTTTTAATTTCTTAAAAATTATTTTCAAAAACTAAAGTAATTTTGAAAATAAAGTAATAAAAATGCTCCTATGGTCACCAATTTTAACAATTATTTAAATTTTAAAATTTTATTGACAAATCTTTAATATTTTGATCATGGATTTTTTTAATTTTTTAAACGCTATTTAAATAAAAGTCGAATACACTCACCAGTATAAATCATTGATATTTTATTTAATATAAGAAGTTTATTAAATAAAAAGTTTAATCTTTAATCATTATATATAACTTTTTTATATAATATTGATTTTATTTCTGTAGCTATTTTTAAAAACATTTTGTGCACTTGAGAATACAAATGATAAATTAAAATCATTATATTAAAAGAAAATAGAGGTTAAGATTTGAAGTTAATTTTTAAACATATTCTTAGAGTTCATATAACTCTTCTCGTATATAATCGAGTTGATTCATTAACTTAACGGGTCGAATTATGTATGGTTCAAATTCAATTCATATAATTAACGAATTTAGTTTTTTTTACTCGTATTGAACTCATATAATTTATAAATCAATTCAACGATTTAGTTATCGAATTGAGTTTCGAACTCTAACCTTACTTAAAATCAAACACTTTAAATGTCCATTTGATTACAATTTAAGAAGAGACAAAACTAATTTTTAAATTGTTTGATTTGTTAATAATAGAATTGTTTGTGACTTTTAAAATTGATTTTATTTATAGTTAGGATTTGTAGTTTTTTAAATTTAAACATGAATTTTCTTTTTAACTCACTTTTATATAATATATTCAATTATACATTACTTTACTTTCAATTTAATTTTAACCAAAAATAATTTCATATAATCAATTCATTTAAAATTAATTTTTTTCACTATAGAATCAAACAGACGCTAAATTTCAAATCTAATATGTTGGATTTCAAAAATTAATTGATTTTTATATAGTTAATTTTAAAATAGTTTTTTTTAAGGTTTAAATTCAGGTTAATAGACAGCTTGAAAAAAAAATAAGTTTGAGTTAATTTATATTTAATAATAAAATATATATATATTTTTTAACAAAGTCTCAAAATAAATAAGTAAATAAGACTCTGTTTGGGAAAATATTTTTTGAGCTTATAGCTTATGTCTTATAGCTTATAAGCTCATATGATAATAAAAGACCTGTTTGGTAACAGTCTTTTCATTACGAGCTTATAACTTATTTTATTAGCTTATAGCTTATTTTCCAGACGCTATTTTAAATAGCGTTTTAGTTTATAGTTTATAGCTTATCATTTTTTCTTCCACTTTTACCCTTATAATTTTAACTAAAATCCACTACTATCCTTTATAATTTATTATAATTTAAAATAGGGTTAAATATGTTTTTAGTCCATATAAAGTTTGAAATTTCATTTTTAGTCCCTCCTGGATTTTGGCAACGGTTTTAGCTGGTTTTTGCAACCTTTTTTTTGTAAAAACCGTTGCCAAAAGGTAGGGAATGACTAAAAATGAAATTTCAAACTTTATAGGGACTAAAAACATATTTAACCCTTTAAAATAAAATAATAATTATTAAATATCTTTTATGTTATTTTATTTAATCACCTAATTAAACCGCTAATTTTACCAAACACTTCAATTAGCTTATCAGCTATAAGTCATCAGTCATCAGCTATAAACTATAAACTATCAGTCACCAACTATCAGTCATACGCTATGAACTATCAACTAACGTATCAGTCAACCGCTATTTTTACCAAACATAGCCTAAATAGGTTTTATACAATCAATGATCCCAACCCTTACTTCAATTGCAATTATAACTTTAATAATCGTCAACTACCATTCTAATTAGTGTCATGTTTAAGGGTGGCAACACCAGCCGACCTGTTTGACATACCTTTTTTTACTCATATTTTTTACATGATAAATCAAGGTTTTAAGTATGACCCATTTAATAGATTTTTTTAATCATTATTCGATTACACAACTAATATATTTAATTAAATAAACTTCTTAAAAAGTTTAAGCCAAACATTTTTATTAGAAATATCATATGAGACCTAAATAGATAAAACAATAGGGATGAGTTTTTATCATCGCTACCACAAGAAAAATTTGCATGAAAACGAATCTAAATCCTTATTTTTAAAAACAATTAATAATAAAAGAGAAAATTTTAAATTTAATTAAAATTTAATTTCTGTTTTAATTGAAATCAGGGGATGGTTGAGATAATGAAGAAGAGATAATATTTTATTTTTATTTTTTAATTAATAAAAAAATTGTGATTGTTTGTTTGTAAAGCCAAATATTATGTTTGTGTCTATCTTAAGCTTAATGTACTGTACACTAAGTGTTTGGTCTCTTAGTAAGGTGAAAAACTTGCATGTAAATAAACTTGCATAGAAATAAACTTAAATCTTTATTCTTAGAAATAACCAATAAGAAAAGATAAAATTTTAAATTTATTTAAAATTTAATTTCTGTTTTAGTTGAAATCATAGGATGGTTGAGATAATAAAAAAAAGAGAATATTTTATTTTTATATTTTAATTAATAAAAAATTTATAATTAATTATTTATAAAATCAAATGTTATGTTTGTATCTCTCTAAGTTTTTTTCCTATTTGTCTATTATTGTCAAAACGATCATCATTTTAACTATCACTAACCAATGTTGATTAACTCTCCATCGAAAGTTTGTCAACAATCACAATATTAAATCATTATTATAAAATAAATCATATATTAATAATATTTTATTTATTTTGCAAGCATAGTACTATAAACTTTTGAATTAAAATAATATTTATGATAAATGTTTAATATTATATTTATTGTTGTAATTAATTTTAATGTATGGGGCACCACACCCGGCAAGCTTATAACAAGTGGTACACGTACTGGCCTTGTCTTGCCACACAAATTCTGGTCTCTCTGTAACTTTGCTATTTAATTATATAAGTACTGTTGTTGTTTTGCTTCGTGTTATTTTTTTTTAACTATGTCTCTGTTTCTTCACTCATTTTACCCTGTCTTCTATATATATATATGGGTTAATTATGATTTATCCTCCTGACATATGAACGAATTTTGATTTACCCCCTACATGCCTTTAGGCAAAGGTTTTTTTGAAAAAATCGTTGCCAAAACCTGTCTATAGCAACGGTGGGGGGTAAACCAAAACACTCTCATATGTCAGAGGGGTAAATCACAATTAACCCTATATTTATATCTATAACTATGTCTCACCAATTTTTGCCTTGTTCAAAAGGATGTAATGTAATTCTAGTTTATCACCAACTTGTCACTTTAGTTTCGCTACATATATATGATGGTATTTATGGTACAATGGTACATAATGGCATCGACAAGTATGGTTAGTTAGTGGGATTTATAAAGGTTGTTGATGGAGTGGGAAGGACCCGATAATAGTCTCATGTAATATACTTTTTTATATTCTCAGTTTAATTGGCTAATTTTAAGTTTTCTTGTGCCTTTCTAAAAAAGTAAAAAGTTTTCTTGTGGTTTTCATGACCATAACTTTAGGGGCAGGGGTATTGTACGATTATGTTAATGTTGAAAGAATTTGATTATACTCTATGAAATATTTAGGTTGAGGCTCGAATCAAGGATATTATTTTTCGTGAAAAACTCTCTCTAATTGGTTCACGTAAAAATGAATTTGGAGTGAAATTGTTAGAAAATTGTGGTTAGACCTAATTGAATCCTACATAATTGGTTAAAATCGGTTGGTAAGGTGAGGATTATCCCCACTTATAAAGACATTATTATGTCATATATTATCCGATGTGAGATTCTTAACACATCTTCTCACGCTCAGGACTAGACAACTGGAGTGCGGAAATAAATAATGAGTGACCCAATAGCGGAAACCATAGAAGGTGACTTACCAGATCTTTAACGAGACTCTTGATACCATGTTAAGAAATTGTGGTTGGGTCTAACTCAACCCTACAAAACCGGTTAAAACCGGTTGGTAAAATGAGGATTGCCCCTACTTATAAAGACATGTTCATGTCATATATTATCTGATGTGTGACTCTTAACATAAATAACCCATACCTCCTTGTGGTTGATCTAGTTGGCCAAAGTTTTCCATGGTGGACGCTGAGGCCAAATATGGATTAAAGGGCGATGATGTTTCCATCGCTTTATCTGAATATATTGACGCAATAGAGTGTATGCTTGCCATCATTACAATTGGCATGCCAAGCGGTGGCTCCTTCTGAGGCAAAGAAAGACCTAAATAAGGAGGCCTCTGGTCTTCCAGATTCTGTAATTCCCTAGAAACGGTCGGTGCGATTGGCGCGGGTGCCAATGAAATCCCCATATCTAGTCGTATAGAATACACCACTTCTTGGCTGATGATAGTAGGAATCTCCTCGACTAAGGTCGGAACCAACGAACTAGCGACGCTAGTAACCGCCGATTATCCTCATGGGTTTGGAGTATTAATTTGGGAAGGGATTTGGTTTTTTCTAGACATACTGGAAAGACTATTACCACTCCTCAAGTGCATATAACACAAAATACCACAGAAACAGACAAGACTACAAACTAAATGTAGGACATTACTCTTTTGCAAAAAAATTCTACACAAAATAGTCTCATCGGGCATGCCAATTTATTTACCACTGTTTTTGGTAAACAATCACGAGTTTGAAAGTTTATGAGATTAACTCGAAAAATCTCCAAAGCAATTTGTGCAAATACTTCATGTCAACACATGTAACACCCCCAATCTATACCTCCAAGCTATTAAAGCGATAAATAAAAATTCAAAATTTCATCATAGTATATTTAAAACATTCATGGCATAGACCGAGGGGTCACATCAATTTGAAACCAAATACACATAAACCTGCCCATAAAGATATGCAACAATCAGGTAGCAATTAACAGAGGAACTTAGTTCCTACTACCCACAATTCAGATACAGAATAAATGCGAAAAATCTGTACTGAAATCTCATATATATATATATATATATATATATATATATATATATATATATATATATATATATCATGAAAAGTTTGTCTGCCAGATACAATCATACACGTACAATCTCAAAAGAACATATACATATACACAAAAATCACCAACGGTCTCCCTAACTACCCGGTGTCACATATCAGAGCCGACCGACAAAAGAATGAAGACCTAAGCTTCACAAAAAGACCTCCAGCAATCTAATCTGCAATGCCTCATAGAACATTATAAAACAACAGAAGGGTGAGAAACACAATCATAATATACTTGCATACAATTATATATAACACCAAAAATACACATATATACTGTTCTCACCACAACTCATACCATAATTCAAACACAAAAAAACACAATGTATATTTCATATTTCCATCACCAAGGTATACCAACCATGCACAATACAAGTATCACCAACATATATACAGATATCAATTTATCAATTTCATCCACAATTCCACACATAAACAAACCATTAATGATTTATGCAAATGCAAGAGACCGACACAACGACTCTATGCATATGCACATGCGGTACCGACTTTCATCAATTCTCAACACCAGTTCACTCAGGAACCATTGGAACCATCGCTCGTTACTTAGTGTAACTCCCCGTCGGGCATACGATGTTCCCCGTCGCTTTCGGTCCTCTTTGTATAAGGCTCACAACGTTTATGGATCGCTTTCGGTCCTCTTTGTATAAGGCTCACGATCCGATCGCTCACACCCCACACAGGCACACGATCGTCTATAACCATCGCTTTTGGTCCTCTCGGTATAAGGCTCACGATGTTATAGCAGATTCCCTGTGGAATCGATTTGTCGTTCACACCCACTAGGGCACACGACATCACAAGAATGCACATCATGATGCTCAGCATACAATGACTCATGACATTCAAATGCACACATATATGCAACCATCTCACTTAACATTAATCATGCTTTGCAATTCAAGCCCAAAACAATGCATTTATACCATACAACAGCACGCAAATCATACCATATCCATATCAACAACACATTGTATGATACACACCAATTACACACAATTCTAACGACAAAAGTCAACAAAACGACACTATTCCAAATTCTCGACATAATTAAATCGGCTAACAATCTCAAAATTATTATAATAAGAAAGTACAGTTCAATAGCTACTCAATGATACCAAGAATGTTAAAAACGGATAAACAGAACACAGGTTAAGGACTAAATAAGAAAAGACATCGCGAAAAAACCACATTTTGCAATTCTCCTGGCTATACGCGTATTGCCCTGCTCCCTCGCCCATTCCATACGCGTATTGCCCAAGGTCGTATGCGTATGGCAGAGACCCATTTTCCCCCAAAATTCCCATTAAAATTCCAATACGCGTAGTGCCCTACGTCATACGCGTATTGCCCTAAAGTCTTACGCGTACCATTACGTAAATGGGCAGATGGCCGAGAAAATGAAGCTCCATACGCGTATTGCCCAGTTTTCTTCAATACCATATGCGTATTGCCTTGACCAATACACGTATTGCCTTGAGTGATACGCGTATGGGCAGTGGAAAACCAGAATTTTTATGCAGAATTTCTTCTGCGTTTTCCAACCCAAAATCATCCAATTTTCACCTATACACCAGAAAAATTACCAATACAATGCCTAACAACATGTATCTAACATGTATCAACAACAATGGACCTGAAAACATGATTTCCGACACAATTTAATCGATTTCTAATCAATTTTTACATAATATGGTTTTTACTATATATTTCCATTTCAATCCAATAACAACCAAAAACATACATACATAATCATACACAAGCATATAATAATCGAGTTTCGCACCCTTACCCGATTTAATCGTGTTTAGAAAAGTCGGGAGATTGTTTTCTTGATTTCCAAGTTTTCTCTCTTTTTCTTCTCTTCTTCTCTTTTTCTTTCCCTTTTCCTTATTCTCTTTTTCTTTCTCTCTATTTTTCTCTCTTTCTATTTCTATTTTCTTAACTTAAGAAAACAAATAAAGTGAAATGCCCAAAATACCCCTACACTCAAATATCTCGCAAACGTTCCCAAAACGCGATAAAATATCCCAACATTGAAAAATAACATTTCCAAATAAAAGTCGAAAATAAAATAATATAATAATAAAATAATCAAAACGACTCGATTAAATAAAAATACTAAAACTGAGGCGTTACAACACACGTGCGTGTGAATTGAATGTAGCATTACAAAAGACTTTTAAATGAAGTCAAGTTTTGATAAATGATAAAGTAAAATGTAGTAAATAACATTAAACAAAGTAAAAGAAGAAGTACAAAGTTCCGTTGAAGGAAGCAAAATTTTTTTAAAAAAGTGTGGACGTAGACGCATACGTGTTTCTCGCTCAACTGTTTCGCTCTTTGACTCGGTACTCTAGTGGTATGGAGAGTAATGTATTAAATTTTGTGACCTCTATTCTCATGTATGATTCTTATATTTATTATATTTACAATATGACTCTCGACGGTGGTTATGGCCACTAGAGATCCTTGCATTTGCTCCACGTTCGATCCTTCAGGTTTCCACTAGTGCACTTAGGTATTTTTCCTTTGATGTTATCTGCTTGTAACCCACGTTAAGTGGTAACCATTTTTCCACTTCTTCAAAATATCTCAACGATAACTGCTCCAAAGTGTCGTCGACAATCTCACTCAAAAGACCGAAGACTTGTAAGAATCACTAAGTCTTTATACATCGTTGTGTCGTCGACAGGTCCTTTTGAATGGAATGAAGGCTCTTATCGACTTCCCTTTTCAAGATTCTCGACATGTATCTATCGAATATCCTTTTTGATATTTTGGACAAATCAGGGATTTTTCCCTGAGAATCCTCCAAACCATGTCTAGGTGTATCAACGGCTTGGTCGATCCTTCGTAGTTGGTCTATCGACAACATGTTATTAATGTTTCCTTAAAGAAACTTCATTAATGTTCTCATACCTTTATAAAGATACTTCATTATTTATGACAATGTCTTTTCATTGACATTCTTTGTTGACTTTAGCTAAAAATCCGAGTGTTACAGAAGGTTGATAGACCACCATAACCACCAACCAAAATCACAAGCCAGACCTTAGCTCTACTGGATTAAGCTTTATATTTAATGGTCCAATTGGAGTGTTTTTCCATGATGAAAAAGACTTAGTTAATACTTAAAAGTCAGAGACTATTAGATTAAGGCCAGGATATCATTGAACCTTAACCACCCATAGAAATGTGTCCTAGAGAAGAAGATTCTAGAACCTCGTGATCACATATGGGCCTTTCCTAGAAAACACATTATCAAGGTAAATGATTAAAGGAAGATCTTTAGATCCCAAAACAAATAATACACGAACAATTGCAAATTAGGTTATGAATCTTTATTATAATGATGCAAATATCACGCCTAGAATGCTTAGAATGACAAATAGGTCATGATTCTTTATTTCAATGATGTTGAGATCATGCCTAGATTATATAAATTATTTGGTGAAATTATAGCGTGTTAAGAGTCAGTTTTTTATTTTGAAAAATTGCAAAATTTGAAGTACTGGTGTTTTTATTCGAATTAAGGAATTATTTAATTCGAATCAGGAAATTATTTATGCAATTCTTGCTGTCTGACTTTAATCATGATTCGAATTAGTGTTATCCAATTTGAATCATGATTCGAATCAAATTTGTTTTTGAGTAGGATTTTAAAATTGTCTTCATGATTCAAATCAAGGAATCTTCTGACTCAAATCATGAGATCATAATGGCCTAAAATCCTAATTGCTCATGTTCTAAACCCCAACTTAAGCTGGTCAATGTCCATGGACTTTAATCAATTTGTCATAGACTTTAATTTCATTAGGAATAGACTTAGAACAAGGTGACTTAAGTATAGAAAATGATTGAATCATGAGAGGATACATAGGTGAAATTATGAGTTTTGGATTACCATTGAACTATATAGTAAAAAGCATTATAGAAAGTACTTTAGAGATGCAGTGATGAGTGTAGTTGATCTAATATTGGTACCCATACTAGGTTTGAGGTAGTATTTGGAGGAAGAAGATAATGTAATAACATTCGTAGGATGATGTCTAGTAAATCAAAGTGAATGTGTGGATATGGCCCGTGCGATCGTGGATTACAATCACACACATGTAATGTGTTATGTTGATCCAATTGTATGATATGTGATATATCTTGATAGTCGCAATAGAGGAATATATGATTTATTATGATATTCCCAATTATTAATGTGTGATTTATCCACGGGAGCGTATGTGATTTACCCCAGCGATTTGGTCATGTGGATATGTGAAGTATCCCTGCGACATAATTTAAGGATATACGATTTATCTTAGTCCTTAAGTGGAGGATATGCAACTTACCCCGACGATCTTGGTAGAGGAATATCTAATTTATTTAGATAATCCCAATGATGGATATATGATTTATTCATGGAATAATATGTGATTTATCCTAGTGATCTGTTCATGTGAATATGTGATTTTTCTCTGATCCAGTCATATGGCATGTGATTTGACTTGGTACGTGTCACGACGATATGTGATTTATAATAATGGGTTAATACATGGGATATGTGATTTAACCCCGTCAATCTAGTAGAGGAATATGTGATTTATTTCGACACTCCAATTGGTGGATATATTGATTTATCCTATAACCATGACAAGTTCACGAGTATTGGATTATCAACCTTAGAATTTGGATTAGGAAGTGAACCTGAATGGTTGTGAGTTACTAGAGATTATATGGTTGTTTAAGTCTCTATAGATTCTATAGAATATTTGTGATTATCCTAGTAGTCGTGTTTGGGATGTGACTTACCCTGATGGATTATACAACCATGTCTTGAACTGTGTGTGTATAAGGGTTGTAAGAGATTTAGTGGCTTAGATCAAGAACCCAATGACATTAGTATCTCATCTCATGTTGTTATATTATTTTTTTTAGATAAACACGTTCTTGGAGTGGATTTGCAACTGAAGGCTTGACACTGAATATCCGTTGGATCATATTTCTGTTGTGCTAAAGACTTATGTGTATTGAAATTCTGGCATAACAGATAATAGATGTCCTAACACATGTCAAGACATTGTTCTCTGCATAACTTTAAAACAAGAGCAGAACAAACAATCTAATATTCAGAATATCAGCAACAACAGCAAGATAGATGTTTCGACATCTGTTACAACATGTTAATCAAAACTGAAATGTAAATTGCAGAATGATAAACAACACAGAATATGATAACCCAATTCAGTGCAAATCACCTACATCTGGGGGCATACCAAGCCAGGAAGAAGAATCCACTATCAGTAGTATAGTTTTATGTAAACAACCTCTGGTTTACAGTAAACAACCTCTGGTTTACCTATCACTACCCAATGGAGACTTTATCATTAGAAGTCACATCTAATTGATAAGAGAAACCCATCTCAATCCCTAAATCATAACCTGTGATCACTAACAGTTACAATTGATAGCAACTGTATCATTCTACTTGAAAGACACATCTTTCAATGCAAAGTTCAGCCAAGCTACCTTGACTAACAATCCTACTCGAATTCTATTGGATTTGCTTTAAAGCTTCATCCAAGAACAATATACGATTCATTACCTACAGGTTTCTGAATCTGTACAAACATCTATGTCTTCCACAATGTATCAAACTGATACAGAGTGAGACTTACAACACGAGAAAGCCTACGACTCTCAAAACCCTAAACCCTATTTTCTACTTTACAAAAGTGTTACAATAAGGATTAGTTATACAATTCTAGGTCTTGGTCTTCCTTTTATAAACTTCTGTCTTGGGCTTCGAATCTTCTGTTTATTTTTTCCTTGTCCCATGTTCTGATTTCTCCTTAAATCTTGGACTAGATTAGCAACAACCTGCTATATTAGGTCAAGATGTCGAGACACACGTTAGGACATCATTCCTAACAAGTCTTCTTCCACCATAATTCTTCATGTTGGAACACCTTGCCCAACATTATGTTTTACCAAAAATTTGCTCAAATTTGCAGAGCCTTCAATCTCCCCCTTTTGACAAATTTTTGGTTAAAACTTCTTCGGTAGAAAAAGAAAGTCCGAACGTCATTGAATTTCATCCAGAGAATGGTAGTTATGCTTGGCACACTTCTGAGACTCCTTCTTACCCCTGAAATTCCTAGCTGTTTGTTGGTGTACATGAGGAAGAGTATATCACACTCCCCCTCAAACCTATACTTGCCACAGAGGGATAAATCTTCCTCTTAAAGGGGCGTAAGAGAACCCATAAGATCCAGAAAGAGCTTAAGAAGAAACAGATGTATCATACGTAACACAGAGTCGATAGAGTATATAACTCAGGTCACAAGACACAACCTACTTCATAACTCAGATCACAAGGCACAAGGGAAAGACTCAAGGATGTTTGAACATCCCATCCAACATCCTTGCAAAGCAACTGCAAAAATGAACTCCTAACTAAGAAGAATATCAGTTATGTGTTGTAAGAACCAACACACAACCGAGATGATGAATACACTCCCATTCTCCCCCTTTTTAGCCAAAAATTGGCAAAAGTAGCCAACACATTTCCATACCCACATGGTACTTACCCAAACCCGAACAAAAGACGTGACGAAGTAACCCAGAACAAGAACTTCAACCTAGAAAACTAGAAACAAACGCCTCTTTTAAATACCCAAACAGTTTCTCTAGAAATTTACAGTCTATAGAAGTTACAGCTGAACAATTCAATGGAGAAATTAATTTAGGTAGGTAAATTCAACATAAATGACTGTGCAGCGCCCAGCTAGAATTTTACTGTTTCAACTTTAGGATAAACCATCCAAAGAGTGCACTTGTATCAAGACACATGTTTAACACGCCTTCTTTAAAACACACTCTCAACCGTCTAAAACAATCAACTAGGAAACAACCACATGTCCTAACCAAAGCCCTGACACCGTGTCATACTTTGTTTAGTCCATCTGAAGCATAATCACATTCCCTTTCAATGAGCCCCAAGAATAATTCTAACAACCAGAAGAAAATAAAACTGACCAAGATGTTAAGACATTTCTTTAAACATCTCCCAGTTATCAACCAAGTCTTCCAAGAAGCTTTATCAACTTGTGCAGAGAAAAAAAAATTCTCCCAGAAACAAGCAACAACTCTCAGGACACTCCCAAGAGGCTTGTATAACTCTGATTCAATCCATTGACATCCCAATGACAGAGCCAAAATCAACCAGTCAAGTCTGCCAAGAACTAAACCAGTAACACAATGTCACGACATCTCGTCTGACATTACATCCTCACCAGAGGTATTCTATCACAAACTACTTGAAACCACAAACAATCTTGATAAACAACTGCACTACTACAGTAATACATCCAAAACAGAAGTTCAACCCCCCTATCTGAGATAACCAGTGCTTCTTTGCAAGAAGAACACCTTAAAATGAATGGAAAATATAAGACTCATCTTCATGTCTTCAAGAGCTCACCCTCTGTTCAACACACTTGCTGAACGCATTCACTCAATGCTTGATCCACAAGCAATCCATGTACCACACTAATACACTTAACAGACAGAAGTTCTCCCCCTATCTTTCATAAATGATGCTCCTTCTAACAAGAAACACCCCAAAATCACCACATGATATCCCATGACAACTTCATGATCATATAGTTAGAAAGTACCAGGATCACATCCTTGTACCACAACCAACAAACTCTTGGATTGAAATCAAAATCACCATTGATCCTTCTCATCCAGAAACCATCCATACCCTGTACAAATCCACCTTGAATTTTATAGCCATAGATATCCTTGTTTCTTGAGATAAAATCCAATTAAATCTGGAATGCTTCACATTCCTCAAGGAGACATACAGAGTCCCTTAGTGTTATACCCAAAACTTTACCCCTTAGATGTCATGACATTCTTACATTTGCATTAGGGATCAATCATCTATGCATTGTCAACTAACCATCATGTTTTGATAGTTTGTTCTTCTATTGAAAGCTAGGGTATTGTACAAGGAGAAGGAAAGATCCACAAGCCAAACTCTCATACTTTTCAAGGTTTCCTAAGGCACTTCTTGGTATAATACATCCACCTCAAGTACTCCTTAGATGATTGGGAGAGGTGTTTGAATTCATCTGGTCAAGAAAGTCATCTAAGGCTCCAAAAGCTTAATCTTTAGTATTGAGGGCTAATCATGAGGTTTTCAAGTCATATTCCATGGTCTCATGTGATTGGATCAAGAGAAATCAAAGAGAAACCATAAAATCAGGAGTTGTGAAAATTAGGGTTTTGACCTAAGGAATTACAAGGGAATCTTGGTGTGATCAGTCAATGTCGTGATTGGTCCATCAATCAATTGAGCTTACTTACATTCAAGAGACCTCATTTATCAAGAAATAAAGAGTAGTTGGCTCTCATCATAAGTGCAATGAGCCTCAAATTCATCTGGCCACATATTAGGGTTTTACCAGGAAAAGTCAACCATGCCTTTGACTTTTGACCAAGGCATGATCCCAAGTCTTGGGACATGATTCCATATGTTCATATACACCCTTGGAAGTCATCTATGATGTTTGGGAAGTTTGAGAAAGTAAGATCGTCAAGGATCACACAGTTGAATTCATGAAGAAGTTAGGGTTTCATCTGAAAAGTCAAACCTTTGACTTTTGGCATTTTGCGTCCAAGATGAAGTATTCAAGCCATATTCCATCAAGACATGTTTAATATTTGAATTAGATCATGAGAAATCAAGATTTAAGAGGTTTCTTACAAAAAGGGAAAAGTTTGGTTTTTGAAATTTTCTAAGTGTGAAAAAACCTAGTCCTTATGTGAACTTTGAAGAGTCATAAATTTCAATCGACACATCCATTTTTTGTGATCCAAAGCTCAATTTGAAGCCTTCATTATGAAATTTAAAAGTGTAGTACGTTAAACACATCCTCTAAATCACCCTTAAGTTGTTCCAAACCTGGTTTGTGAACTGTAACATCATTTTCTTCAAGTTCCCTCTAGGTCACCTTGTTTGGTTTTGCAAAAACGGGGTATATTCTGTCTGGCCAGTTTCTTTTGATTCCAAGCATCCAGAAAGGTTCAAAGAGATCTATTGAAGCAATCCATGTCATTGGAACATTTCTGGAACAACTATCCTGAAAGTTTCAACTTTGCTCTAAGAGGTAAGTCTATTTCAAACTTGAACTCTCTAAAACATGGTATGTTTTGATGTATACTGATTAGAAATATGTTATTAATGTTGTTTGTGACATGTTTGATGCATTCATTGCTGTTATTCATGACTGTTTTAGAGTGTACCATAGAAGTTGCAAACTTGAGCATTTTTTAGTGTTGCTATCGGGTTTTGCTTTAGAAGCATTTTCAGCTAAAACTAATTATACCAATGGGATCCTTGTGAAAAAATACACGATTTCCATTTTTGTTTCATTGGATTTCATGGAGTATTAAGAGAGTTCCATCCCATTTTGCAAACTGACCAATTCTAGGTCATAACCAGGTTGAACCATGGCCATGGCGCTATTCTGGACTAGAAATTAGGTTGTGTATATTATTATTTCGCTTCCATTTTAATACTGGATGTAACGACCACCCCAGTGGCGCCATACTTGCCTTGCCTTTGCCTTGTACCTCTCATAACCTGGGTTCGATCCTTGCCATCAACCCTTTTGCCAGCGCGCGTATTTTGTGAGGAATTCATGTGGTTTTCACAATTATTTTAGCAAGAGCACTTATAATACAAACCATACAGATATCTCAGCTGATTTAGTGTTTTAACACTAACCAAAAGGCGTGGGTTCAAACCCCATTAAGACCCTTTCCCTTATTTTTAGTACTTAGTTGTTTTATTTTCTTTCACAAACTTTAAAAATCCATAACTTCTTCATTTTTAGGGTTTTTCAACCCATTCTTTTTGCATTATTTCACTCTTCTTGTCTATTTTATTATGACATTAAAATTTTCCCAAAAATATTTATTTTTAGGGCCTTTGTTCATGTGTAAAGTATAGGTTTTTTAAAGGTTTACTTAGAAGAGGTTTTCACTTCTATGGTTGTTCTACTTAGTTTCCCTTATACTTTTGAACTTGTATAAAATTGTCTTAACATGTTTAGACCCTTGAACCATGAATTTAACTTGGACATAGTTGCATAATTTGTTATTAGTGCACTTTTAAGTGTATGTTTATATGTTAAGCATGTAAACTTTTATCATCCCATTGAAGTTTGAGATAGGTCTTCACCTACAATTAGTGCTTTTTCCCCTTGTTTATAATATCTCCACGTGTACATAAACTTGTAACTTAGGTCACACCATATACATATGTGCCTAAAACACTTAACTTCTCCCTTTCTTCAAAGTGGACTTCAAATACAACTTATGTGACATTTCCCCTTTTATACAAAGATTTTGTCAACAACTATACCCTTTAGGTGCTTACTTTGTTCATTAATGAATAACCCTTTGTATTGGCTTGACACTTGTATACTTTCTTAAGTACTTACCTTGAATGTCATCACATTCACCATCATCATCCATGTGTTATTGTGTGTTTATCAACATCATTAAATTCATGTGTGAATATCAATTGTTATCTTTATTTTCCAACTTTATTAAGTTATCCCCTTAAGTGAGTCTAGCTTGTTAGCTTTTCTCATTAACCCTCTTTGTTTCCCTCCTTCCAAAGAAAAGTATCTCTATTGACTTTGATGTCATAGATAGCTCATTCCCCCTTGGCCTCATTAGAGCCATCTTCTCCCCTTGGCCTCATTAAAACCATCATCAACCCTTGGCCTCATTAGAGCCATTCCTTCCCTTGACCTCGTTAGGATCAATCCCTTGGCCTCATTAGAGCCATTCCTCCTTGACCTAGCTTAGGTTAGGATCCTTACCCCTCTTGTAATCACTATCATCATAGATGTTTACTTCCCTCTTTGGCCTCATTAGATCCACTTACCTTACAACTTAGGATTAACCTAGAGTTCTTCAACTCTATGTGAGCATCATCATAATGATGTTCCATTTTTCTTTGGCCTTATTAGAGCTATTCACCCCTTTAACTTAGAGATTAGTATAGAGTTCTTAAACTCTATGTGATTCTCATTATAATGAGTATTTACTTCCCTTTTGATTTTGTTCAAAGTCAACCTCTTAGACTTACCCTTTCAACTTAGACTTAGAGAATTCTTTAACTCTATATGAGTATCATACCCATTCCCCTTGGAACTTTAACCATAGTCAATGGTTCCTCACCCTAATCGAGGTGAACTACGAATGCTCTGATTCATCCTAGTTAGGATACTGTTAGCGCGCGGTTCTCGCACGAACAACCGCTGGCCTCCTAACACAGGTTTACTCGCGAGATCGGACATAGAATCCCAGAACTCTTGGTTAAGGTGTACGTGTTGTTGATATGATGGCGTTTTGTTTAGAGGAGTTGTAAGAAACTTGGATGAATAAAAGGGCTTTCGCGTTGATGAATAAAACAAAGAGAAAAGAAAAACAAGACAGACAAGTAAATGACAAAATGACTTAAAATTGAAGCATATAAATTGCATTAAAATAACAAGTATTGACGCGATCATACATTTCTGTGGGAGTAAACTCGTTTCTCTTAACGCTTGGTACTTTGAGTGTTTCCCTTTTCAATGTTACAAAATGCGACCCCCAAAATGGAAAAAATCATTGCTAAAATAGGCTAAAAAAATAACTGTTCATCTCCCTAGATTGGCTTTGATTGTGACATGTGTCACCCCACTATCTTTCCAGCTTCCCATGTCTTTGGAGTTTTCAAATTTTCCCGCTCACGGATGTATCACCCTTGCCTCGGTTTCGTAAGTCGCCGCTTGACATCCTCCGACAATAATGCATCCCCGTCTCCTTCCGACACGTCCTTAAGCTGTGTCGACCCAAACTCAAGCTTTCTCGCCCTTCCTCCTCTTGGTGTCGACCCGCTTGTCTTGACCTTTCATCATTTCTCCATTGCTCCTGTTTGGTCGAAATCTCATTGCCAATAGATACGTAGGCACGAGATGCAACGTCGTGGCGAGCATACTTAGTGTGTATACCCCTAGGTTTTACCATTAGGTCTTTACCTTTAGCACTTTGGTCTTTACCATAGGTCTTTACTTTACCCTTAGCACCTTTCCCTTAGCAAGCAAACATAACATAACACAAATACAAACAAGAGGTTCCTGTAGAATACTACAGATATCTAGGATGCTAACACCTTCCCTAGGTATAACCAACCCCCGAACCATAGATCTCTTAGCTGTGTCTTTACATAGCACACTTAGGGTTTTTCTTCGATCTTTACCCTTTCCTTTGGATAAAGCAAAGCTTGGTGGTGAATTTCAAAGATGCGTGATTCAAGTTAATTAATAGCTTGATATCCGATTTTCACCGCAACAGAAATGACGACTTCACTAGGGACAGAAAATAAGAGGGTTAAGCCCACCTTGTTTTATTTGTGTTATTTATATGTTTTGCTTGTTTGTATATACGTATATATCTGTATATCCGTATCTGCTTGGGTTTTTCTGTTCGGCAGGGTTGCTACATTTTAGTGGTGAGATGAGTCCTAACCCAGACTTGAGAGCACACATATGATAGGATTATGGTGTAATCAATAGTCGGCTGTTGGGAGTAGTCCTAACATGTTTAGCATATGATGACCACGCTCAGTGGAGGCCCCTTTAGGATTATTGATGTCTGGTGCGAGTAGTCGTATTGATGTCACTCTTTCCGACCTGGGAGTCCGTGATACTGAGGACCTTTAGTTACCCTTCACCCCACTTGGCCTTTTTAGGACGTAGTGCAGTGATTATCCTAGTGTAGACCTGCGATGGTTTTCATGCGATACTACACTCAGACGAGTTTATCTTGAGAATATTGTTAACCCGCACGAGTAGTCGTGTAGGCCAATAATATCTGAAAGATTTATTGATGACTTTGAGAACTTTTTAGAACCCTGCTCTACAAACGATAAACCCATAATACACACCTCTTGGGATGGGCAGACCATGGCTCCACTCATGTGACCTCTAAACCTAGGCCCTGTGTGTTTTGTTGCATGTATATGTGTTTGAGTGTCTATCTGTATTTGTGTGTTTGGTGCATTGCATTCATCCATGCATCCATTGTTGGATTTAAGGAACTCAGTCATCTTTTCCTTTGCAAATCATAGGTATCATGGATTTTGAGAAAAGTAACACCAAGAAGTACAATTTCAAGAAGCCCAATTTGGTAGAGTTGAAAAAGCTGGCAGTTTTGGTATCTTACCCTGAAGACTTCAGAAAATGCTATGGAAGGTTGATTGGTTCCTTAGGACTAAGATAGAGGATGGAGTTCTTGACACATTGGTGCAGTTTTATGACCCTCTTTACCATTACTTCACCTTTCCCGACTACCAACTCGTTCCAACTTTGGAAGAGTATTCTTATTGGTTTGGTCTACCAGTATTAGAACAAGAGCCTTTCAGTGGATTAGAGAAGATTCCTTCGCCAAAAGATATTGCCGATGCTATCCACTTGGAGATGTATGAAGTCAAGGCTAACCTTACCACCAAGAATGGAATCAAAGGTCTACCCTCTAAGTTCCTAATAGATAAGGCTTTCTACTTAGCTAAGATGAATTACATAGATGCCTTTGAAGCAATCTTCGCATTACTTGTCTATGGTTTTGTTTTGTTTGCTAATGTTGAAGAGTTTGTTGATATCAACGCCATTTGGATCTTCCTAAGTGGAAACCATGTACCCACATTGCTTGTTGATACTTATCACTCCATTCATCACAGAACTCTCAAGGGAAATGGGTCTATCTTGTGTTGTGCACCTTTGCTTTACAAGTGGTTTGTTACACATTTACCTCGGACAACACGCTTTAAAGATAATCCAAACAAGCTCCGTTGGTCTCAGAGAATCATATCTCTCACTCACACTGATGTGTTTTGGTACGACTCAACCTATGACAAAGGAGTCATCATTGATAGTTGTGGCCAATTCCCTAATGTGCCACTCCTTGGTATCAGAGGTGGGATTAGTTACAACCCTATTCTCGCTAGACGCCAGTTTGGGTATCCTATGGAAGACAAGCCTAAAAACATCCTTTTGTCTAGTTTCTTCTATCTTAATGAGTAAGCCAGTGTAGAAACTAAGGATAGAGTTTTGCATGCTTTGGGAGCGATCCATAAGAGAACTAAGGACGATTTGGGAAAAATAAATTATGTAGCCTTGGAACCATTCATTCTGTGGGTTCGATCCCAAGCTCGTGATCTTAAAATGCCATATCTCCCTGAGAAACCTCCACAACCTATCGTTGCATCATCTTCTACCATTCCTATTGAGCATATGGAAGAATATTAGGAGATTCTTGCAAGGATGAAACTTGAACGAGACACTTGGGAAGGGAAGTACCATGCCATCTATGCTGAACAGGTGGAGATGAAGAAACAGCAGAAAGAGAAGGATGATTTAATTGAGTTGCTCGAGAGACGTGTAGTAGAAAGGCACGTGGCGCAAGAGAATTTATTTTTCTCTAGCGTATAACCAACTTCCAGTACTCACAAGTATTCAAGTATTCATCTGACATTTGGTGCTTGGAAAGGAATTGTTGACAAGCTGATTCTGGAGAACGACAAGCTGAAGAGGCAAAAGAGGATGCGTGGAGTGGAGCCTTTCTAGATAGGACTACTTGGGACTTTTTAGGCCTAGATATTTTTCTCTCTTTGTGTTTTGAGCTTCTTGAAATGTACTTTGAAGTTGTAACGTTTCTCAATATTAATGAATTGAAGCTTATTTTGAAAATTTCTCTGATGTGTTCCTTAAAACCAACTACATTCGCATTGCATCTTGCATTTTTGCTAACCCTATCAAGGAACTGAAAATTTTTTTTGCAGACATTGTAAGATGGATTTTGGAAAGAGAGGTACTTGGTCGTACACCTTCAAGGTTCCCAATGTTGAGCAACTAAAGGAACTAGGAGAACTGATTGAAGACCCATTACTTTCTCAGGAAGACATGGGAGGATTCTCCCGCTATTGAAGCTTCAAAGGGCTGAGGGACTGTTAGAGACGCTGGTTCAACTCTACCATCCCATACATCATTGGTTCGTTTTTCCTAATTACCAGTTGATGCGGACCTTGGAAGAATACTCCGCTTTAATGGGTCTCCCTGTCAATGATTTCCCTCCATTCTCCAGATTAGAAGATAAACTCAGTGAGATGGATATTGCAAGAGGAACGAGCCTAAGGTTGTCTGAGGTTCGAGTCCACATGACTATCAAGGGAGGACTTTCTGGTTTGCCCGCCCAGTTCTTGTTTGAGAAGGCTCGATATTTTGCTGATAGGAAGAACATTGTGCTCTTTGAGTCCACCTTCGCTTTGTTGGCTTATGGATTATTCTTATTTCCCAATGTCGAAGACTTTGTCAATGTTAACGCTATCCAGATTTTTATGCTCAAGAATCCAGTTCCCACTTTGTTGGCTGATGCCTATCATGCCATTCATTCGAAGAATCTGCGAGAAGAAGGACATATCGTTTACTGTGTTGCTCTCCTTTATAGGTGGTTTATTTCGCACCTACCAAGGACCGCAACCTTTTGGGATGTGAAAGACAGTACAATTTAGTCCAAGAGACTCATGGAGCTTACCCATTCAGACATCGAGTGGTATGATCTGATTTATGGGGGGATCCTTATGATTCATAGCTGTGGGGACTTCCCTAATGTACCTCTCGTTGGCAGAAAGGGATGCATCAGTTATAACCCCGTTCTCGCTCGCCGAAAACTTGGTCACCCAATGGTGGAAGAACTTGATCCTAGAAATCTGACGAGACTTTTTCTCGAAGAAGGAGAAAACCCTTAGCTTAGAAGCAAAATTATGCGTGCTTGGCGTCGCATAAACAAACAAAGATGGGTTGTATTAGGAAATCTTGATTGCACTTTCACAGAAGCTTTCTTGGAATGGGCCCGTGGAATAGCCCTCGTGATGAGGATGTCGTATCCGCGTCATAAACAACCTGTAGTCCCTACAAGCGAAGAGTTGAAGATGAAGAAGGCATCGGAGGAGCTGACCCTTGACAAAGCGAGGATGCAAGAACAAATTCACAAACTCTTGAAGGAGCTCCAAGGAGGGGAGGGACCGTCATCAAGTGGATTAGATTCTTAGTTCCTTTTATGTTGTATTTCTGTTTGCTTATGTAATAGACTTTGGAGGTGTACTGCCTATTTTGTAAAACTTGCAAGTTGACTAATGAAATGAGTTATTTTAAGACGTGTCCTCGATGTCTACAATGTTTGAAAATTTTAATTTTGAGTTACTTGGTTGCTTTGCTTGCATTCGCATTTGCATAACATGTGCATTCTATCTTGTCGTGTCTCATCCCGTCGTCTTGTCTTCAGAAACCGTCACATTAAATCTCCGACGCAGATACAACACTAGAGCCCAAGCTCGCCAAAGGATGTCCGAGCAAAATGTTGAACTAGATAGGGTCAACAATGAATTGGATGATTTACGAGGAAGCGTAGGGCAGATCATGGAAGTCCTACAAGTTAGCAAAGCAAAGATGGATACTCAGACCACCATGGTCTCCTAGATTATCACTCCAACTGTGGAGCCTTCTAATGTCAACACCGCTGCTGTACTACCATTTGAGCTACCTTATGGTTTTGTACCTCTGCCAATTGCTGCAACTACTCAACAGGCTGCTCCTGTGGGGCATGAGAATCCTCAAGCTGTCCCAACCTTTGCTCCACCAACTGTGCAAGCTCAAGTGCACCCTATTTTACATAATCCACCACCGATTTATGATTTCCCCGAAGTATCTGAAGAGGGGGACGAGCGTCATGAAAGGCTGAAAGAAAGTGTGGAAACCATTCAAAGAAAGATGAGAGTAATGGAAGGTAGTAACATCTTTAATACTGATGCTAGAGATATGTGTTTGGTATCTGGCTTAGTGATTCCACCAAAGTTCAAGACTCCAAGCTTCGACCAGTATTCAGACGCGACGTGCCCAAAGTCGCACTTGATTATGTACTACAGAAGAATGGCAGCATATGTGGATAATGACAAACTAATAATCCACTGTTTTCAAGATAGCTTAAAAGGAGCCTCTGCTAAATGGTACATGGGTTTGGACCAATCCAGAATTCACAATTTTCAAGATCTGTCAGATGCTTTTGTGAAACATTACAAGTATAACATGGATTTGGCCCTTGACCGTAGGCAGCTTTTAAGTATGTCTCAGAACAACTCAGAGTCCTTTAAAGAATATGCTCAAAGCTGGAGGGAGACTGCTTCCCAAGTAGAACCCCAATTGTCCGAGAAAGAACTAGCTGATTGGTTCATAGACACTGTGAAGCCTGAGTTTTATGAAAGGATGATTAGTAGCGTTACCGCCAATTTTGTTGACATTGTGGCTATGGGTGTGAAAGTGGAAGCCGGTTTGAAGAGTGGCAAGGTGATTAGTTCTTCAAGCAATTCATGTAGTAGCAGCAACAGGAAGCCTCCCAGTAATTTCCATAAAAAGAAAGAAGGGGAGACAAATGCAGTCATGACTGGAAGAAAGAAGAATCAAGTTTGGAAACAGCTAGTTTATCAACAACAATCTAACCCAGGTTTTGTTCAACAATCAATTTACCCTGTGCAGTTTGCCCCACAACCTTATGTGGCAGCTGTGACTCCGAATTTCAATCATCAAGCTTCAAATTATTAGCCCGTGTAGCAGGCGCCCTTTTATCAACAACCCAACTATCAACAAGCACCCAGTGCTCCAGTTTACCATCAACAACAGAGGCTACCAGCCCCTCAATCAAACACTCCCTACCAAAGACAAGTGTCAAAACCTTCATTTCCCCTATCCCAATGACTTACACAGAGCTTTACCCTTCTTTGGTCCAACAAGGTTTGATCACCACTAGACCCTTGGGCCCACCTATAGAAAAATTAATGGAATTTCATAACCCTAATGCCCACTATGCATTCCACCAAGACGCTGCCGGTCATGAACTAGAAGGATGCCTTGCGCTGAAATATGCTGTGAAGGGCTTAATGAAGAAGAAGATTCTGTCCTTTGGGGATAATCATCCAAATGTGAAGAATAACCCATTGTCTACACATGGGACTGTAAATGCTATTGAGGATGGAATTGACGAGGTGTTGATTAGGGATGCGTCTAAAATTAAGACTCTTGTAAGGGTTTTCATTCAAAATTGTTTGAAGCCGGTTTGTTAAAGGTTTGCCACAATGACTGTGAAGAGTGTAATGCCAGTGTCAGAGGATGTAAATTGGTTCAAGATGACATTCAAGGTTTGATTAACGAAGGTTTTCTGCAAGTAATCAGTAAATTGAAGAAAGAGGAAGTTGCGGTAGTTGAGCCTATTTTCAATTTACCCGAATCAAGAGATAAGGTGCCCATCTTTAATGTGCCTAAGCCAGGTTCTGTGGTCCCTATTTTCAATAAACCAAAGCCAGTGTTCAACGCACCAGAATCTGTTGTTGCTTCTGCTGCCAATCAACCGAGGCCGACAATCATTCAATAACCTGTTCCTTTTCGTTTCAGAGATTCTAAAGTTGTGCCGTGGAAGTATGAGGCTACTGTGATTGACAAAGAGTTTGGAAGTATGGTTCCAAGGAAAGAGGTGGGAACTACTAGTGAAGAAGTAACTAATATAGGTGGGGCTGGGAAGATGACACGAAGTGGTCAAATTTATACTCCCCTCTTCAAAGGAACAACCCCTAAAGAAACTGTTGCTCCTCTGCCTGCAAAGGACAAGGAAAAAGAGGTGGTAACAAGTGATGAAGATGCTGAGTTTCTGAGGATCATTAAAAGAAGTGATTACAAGGTGGTGGGTTAACTTCACCAGACTCCCTCTAAAATCTCAATCTTGTCTCTGTTAATGAGTTCACCTGCTCACCGAGCTGCTCTACAGAAGTTATTGGCCCAAGCCCACGTTGCTCAAGATATCACTACTAGCCAGTTTGATAGTATAATTGCGAATATCATTGCTTGAAACACCCTCAGATTTAGCAAGAGGAGTTACCTAGAGAAGGTCAAAATCACAATCTTGATTTACATGTATCCATGAAATATCAAGAAGACACTTTGGCAAGAGTCCTCGTGGACACTGGCCCCTCTCTAAATGTTTTACCTAAGAAGACACTTGAAAAGTTGGCTTACATAGGGGCTGAAATGAAACCTACCTCCCTGATTGTCAAAGCTTTTGATGGCTCACGAAGATCTGTAATGGGTGAAGTTGAGCTACCAATCTTAATTGGCACGCATGTTTTCAATATCACATTCCAAATGTTGGACATTAATCCTGCCTACAGCTGCCTACTTGGAAGGCCATGGACCCATGCAGTTGGTGCTGTAACTTCAATATTACACCAAAAGATGAAGTTCGTGATTGATGATAAGCTGGTTATTGTCATACCCCAAATTTTTACCACTAAGATTTCCCATCATTGTGCAAATCGTCATCACAATATGGATGGACTATTATACCTCATTAGTCTCCCCAAAGATGGGTGAGCATCCACTACAATCAAATTTAGGGTTTCAAGCCCTCTCAGAGCTCTTAGACAAAGGATCAATCAAGGAATGACATGATCTTCAACTTGTCTAGCCTCTCAAACATCCACAATGGATCAGGAGGACTCTCACAAAATATCAGGAATTAGGGTTTCTTGACCTAATTCATCCCTAAGTTGACTTTTGGGACAAATCATGAGCCAAGACCTCGAGAGAGGATTTGAGGGTCTCTAATAAACCACATTGATCCATTTGCAACAATGGATTGATTCAAGAAGCTTGAGCAACAAGTTTCAATTTCATCTGAATCACAGTTAGGTTTTCGCGAGAAAAGTCAACTGTACTTTGACTTTTGACCAGGACATACTCCCAAACCCTAGTACATGATTCAATACACCCTATAACACCTATGAAATCAATCTATAAAGTTTGATTTAGGTCAAGGACTTGATTTCATAGAGGATCGCACAGTTTTGAATTCATCTGACAAAAAGTCAACTGTGCACAAAAGTCAAACTTTGACTTTTTGAGATTTTTCACAATTATGGTTTTTTAACCCTAAAATGATGTTAATGTGTGATTGGAATCATCATTCATCAAGAAAAATCAAGAAAAGTGGGATAACTTGTAAAAGGGGTAACCATAAAAACTTAGAAATTTTTCTTAGTTATGGAACAAAGTGGCTAGGGTACCAACTTTGGAGGATCATAACTCCTAAACCACAAGGCCATTTTTCCCCATCCAAAGCTGGATTTGTAGATCTCATGGCACTCTACAAAAGCTTCAAACTTAGCTCATTCCAATTCCTCATGGATTTTAAGTTATGCAATGATCAAAATCACAAAAAGTGAAAATGTCACTTTTTTCCAACACTTAGTGAAATTTTCACTAAGTCAGAATCTGCCTTACTTTTTTCCAAATGTAGGGACATTTTCCACTTGGATCCAAAAAGTATCAAAACCAGTTATGATCAAACAGTTGTTGTATCATATGAGGGATTTCCAAAATGGCCAAGAACTCCATCAAAGTCCATTTGAGCCATGAGATATGACAATGCCAATATGCCTTGCTGCAAACTGTCATGGCAAGGCAGATTTTGGAGTTTTGCTCGATTTGGTCAAATTTTGCAAAGGGAAAGCAACTCTATCCATCTGAACACCTCAAGGGGGGACCAAGGAGGAACCAACTCTGATCTCAAGCCTCCCAAGTCTTTGGAACCAAAAATAGCATGCCAAACCTAGAAATGTCTAAAAGAGGGACAAGACTCCAATTTTGGATTGGAGCATTCAATGCATACACCAAGGTGGCATGGACTGAGCCATTTCCAACTGAATTCAGTCAAGACTTATCCAAGACCAAGGGGACCAACAGCCTGTGCCCTAACCTCTAGTCAATGGCTAGAGGAGACTTGGATTCTCATTGCTCAACATTGGCCAAACCTCTGCTGCAGTTACCATTCACTATTGCAGCCAAAACAAACTTGCTCTACTATAAATAGAGCTCAATTGTGTTCAGTTTGAGTACACCAAAGCACGACAACACTTGCTTTCCTCAAAATCTCTTTCTCTTGGCAAAAATGTTTTCTTTAGCAAGGTAACTCTGAGTTTTTGAGTTAGAGAGCATTTCCACCACAGCTTATGATCCAAACACATCCAATATATCATATCTAAGCTGTCCAAACTCTCACAAGTGACCTGTAACACCAAAATCACAAAGTCACATCTCAAAACCTCAAAATAGGACTTTTTTGCATTTTTCAAGCCATGTCTTGATTCAGTCACTTTCCAAACCAGATAAAATCTCAAACACACTCCAAATATCATCCTTGAACTGTCCCAAATGGTTCCCCCATCTGGAACACCATTTGAGAGAGTTGCTATTTTGGCCACTTTTACCCCTTTTGCAAGAAAGAGCTCAAACTTGTTCTTGAGGTTTCCAGCTGATTCCAACCATCCTAAAAGCTTCTAAGAGATCATTTGAGGTTGTTCAAAGCATCAAATCATTTCTGGAATAAGTGGCTTGGCAGATTGCACAAAAGCTCCAAAAAGAGGTAAGCATCACAACTTGGATTCTTTGAACCATGCTTTCTTTTGATGTCCACTGATCATGCATCTCTTATACATGTTATATGTGTTGTGTTTGCACCAATTTATCATGTAATTCATGCTTGTACCAAGAGATGGCATAGAAAGTGCAAATCATGACCTATTTCAAAACCACTATCGGGTTTTTCAATAGGAGCATGATCTGAAAAAAATACCACCACCATTGGATTCCTTGTGAAATTCTAGGCAGGATAGACCTAAATTTTGTCCCAATCCATGGAGAAATGAGAAAGTTATGGGCTTCACATTTTCAACCAAAATCTTGCCTTGCCTTGCCTTGGGCCAGGCCAAAAACAAGGAAAGCCTTGTATATTTGTCGTTGTGTTTCTATCAACGGATGTATCACCACCCCAGTGGCAAGGCGCGCGCCCTATACACAAGAGGTCTGGGGTTCGAATCCCCCTCGCCCCAGATCCTCTTTTTTCTATTTTTTCCACTTTTTTATTGTTTTTCTTATTATTTTTAATGATTTGAAAAATTAATAACTCCCTCAATTTTAATTATTTTTGATTGGTTCTTTTTGCAAAAAATCACAAAAATGTTGAAATATTTTATTCCACAAAAAAATTAAATTTATATTAGTTATTTAATATAATTAGTATTTTTGTGAATAAATTCTTTTTTAATTGTTTTTAAGCATTTAAAAGTGAATATTTACTATGAAAATCAAAACTAAATGAGTTTTAATTTATCTTGTGATTAAAAAATCATTTTTCAAACCCCCAACAAAAATCACAAGTGGTTTATTCAAACTTATTTGGTGTTTTTATCATTTTTATTTGATTTTCTTTAAATATTTCCTTTTAAAAGAAAACAAATTTATGGTTTCCTTGATTTTCACTCAAACAAATCATTTTCAAACACTCATGGGCCTCTATTAGAGTGTAAGACCCAACCCCTTTGTAAATACACCACCTTTTGGGCCTCAATCATTGTATAAGTCCCCCTGTATTTTCAAAAATTCGGCGCGATCATCACCCGTTTAAAACAAATCATCTGGGCCTCTCCTCGAGCTATAAGACCCATTCAAAATCATTGGGCCTCTAACATTGTGTAAGACCCAATCCCCTTTTAACCAAAATAATTTTGGGCCTCAGATATTGTATAAGTCCCTTTGCATTAAAAGAAAATCTCGGCGCGATCGCCAGTTCAAAAATCAAATCCTTGGGCCTACCCTCGTGTTATAAGCCTCACTCTTTAAGAATCATTGGGCCTCTAGTAGAGTGTAAGATCCAACCCTTTTTGAAAACCAAAATAATTTGGGCCTCAATGTATTGTATAAGTCCCGATACCACCAAAAAGTTCGACGGGATCGTCGCCTTTTAAAACAAACCCTTGGGCCTCTCCTTGAGCTGTAAGCCCCACCACTTGTACAAAAATAAACCTTTGGGCCTCTTGAGAGAGTGTAAGACCCATCCCTTTGTACAGAAAACCTTTTTTGGGCCTCAGTCACTTGTATAAGTCCCTGTACAATGTACAAAACAACAGTGCAATCACTGATAAAACCTTGGGCCTCTCCTTGAGCTGTAAGCCCCCAACAATCTTTTCAAAGATCTTTCTCCTTTGATTTTGAATATAATATTGTTATCAAAGCTTTCTTTGTTGAACAACTAACCAAACAGCATGGAAGCTCTACAACCGAGTAAGTGTTTACCCGCTTTCTTTATCTGCTTTCATATATATAACTGTATTGTGGGGCTGCTCACTGTAAGTCTTCTTTCACAAACTTTTATATACTTGTCAAATATCAACTGTGTAATACTAGTATAGTTATTTAGAGTTTTCTGCGGCAACTACGTCTAGCACTAGGTAAAGTCCTGTTGGTCACTCTTAAATACAAACAAAACTAGATCCCCATAGGATTACTAGACACAGTCTTCCCTCCTCTTGGGGTTAAACAATATGGAGGCGTGAAAGGAAGCATTCTCGGTGAACCCTTTCTCAGACTGTCACCCTTAGAAATCGTCAAAGAGACTCTACTCCCCAGAGATGATCTTTTCTCCGTGAATGGAATCTCTTGAGTTTCTTCCAAATTCTCCGACTTTTCTGGCTTGATCTATTCTCGGTGAATGGCATGTCTTGAACTTCTCGGGGTTTGGGGACCCACAGGCTTTTTAAAAGCATCCCCGCCTCCTCTTGGGCGTTGTACAAGGACCCTTCGGCTTTTTAAAAGCTCTCATGCCTTCTCTTGGGCTTAGTACAAGGACCCAGAGACCTCTACAGGTATAGGAACAGAACCTAATCATTAATTTGCTAGAACTGTCTTTCTGAGTCAAGTGTCAGACCAGTTAATGGGTTGACCTTCATCCCTTAACATACCAGCCTTCTCTTGGGCATCATACAAAGATCATTCACTACCTGAGAATCGATTTCTCAAAACACCCGTAGACTTGGACAGTCTCAATACCATTTGGATTTTCCATTTCCTTAAAGAACAGGAAATCTCCCTGATCCTCTGATCAATCTCAAAGTACAACATTACCCATATAAGAACTGATTTTCTCTTTTAACCAACATACTGGACCTGTCACTAAACTGAAACAGTCACCAGCACCCTAGCCTCCTCTTGGGCTTTGTACAATGATTCTCCCCAGCAGAGATAACCTTTTTTAGCCTCCATCTCGGGGTTCGTACAAGATACCAAATCACTCTCTTGTTGAATATAAAAGGCTCTCTTGTTGACTCAACCCCCTTTTAGCCTCCATCTCGGGCTTGGTACGAGATACAAAAATCACTCTCTTGTTGAGTATAAAAGACTCTCTTGTTGAGTCAAACATTTTCTGCCTCTATCTCGGGCTTCATACGAGATACAAAAACTCTCTTGTTGAGTATCAAAGACTCTCTTGTTGAGTCAAACACATTTAGCCTCCGTCTTGGGCTTCGTACAAGACACATACAAAAACACTCTCTTGTTGAGTATAAATGACTCTCTTGTTGAGTCAATCCACCTTTTAGCCTCTCTCTCGGGCTTCGTACGAGATACATAAAAGCACTCTCTTGTTGAGTCAACCCTTTTATCCTCTCTCTCGGGCTTCGTACGAGAAACATAAAAACACCCTCTTGTTGGGTCAATAGCCTCCTCTTAGGCTTTGTATAAGGAAACCTCGGTTGAGTCAATCAACCTTTTAGCATCAAAATTTGTGCCTCATTCACAGTATACAAACATCAACAACTCCTTTTCCCCCCATCTAATTGTTGTAAGCGGAAAGCCTCTGGATTATTTACATCCACGCCACTGTCCCTCTTTTAGCATGAGAAATTCCTAAGGAAAGATGGCATTGATCTAAACTGAGTTAAAGTCTTCTCCTTCAGGTTAAAAATCCTCTTTAAAGGAAATTATGGCATTGCTGGATTCACATATCCCAGTTAAAGTAATTCTCCTTTATAATCAGTCACCCAACAGTTGTGACAAACAGACCCCCTTTTAGAGATGACAAATTCTCTCTAAAGTCAAAACCCCTTTAGCTTCACATCTTGGGCTTCGAACAAGATACAAATAGACCATTCAGCTTCACATCTTGGGCTTTGAACAAGATACAAACCATTTTAGCTTCACGTCTTGGGCTTTGAACAAGACACCAAAACAACCTTTTTTCCTCCCATAGAATAGGAGGAACTACGATCGCTATGATTTCCCTGTTTCGTTAAACGGGAATACGTAGGCATAAGATTGCAAAAGAATCTTAGCGAGCACACTAATCAAAAACTCAAAATCCCGTACCTTCATACATCAATCGAAAAGCATCAGTCCTAACATCCTACCAATAACATAGTCCCGTCATTTCATTCTTAGCAAAATAAGCAGAGAGAGGCCCACAATCTAAACCGCATCTGTAAACCAACAGTCATCTGTTTAAACTCAGTATGCAAGCAGGGTTAATTGGAGACATCTATTTCCCCTCCTTCATCAGCTTCAATATGATAAAAAATGAATCGACCTGTAGTACCCCAGAGTGACCGTGCTTAAGAACCACGTCCAAAATCGCTCGCTACAGTTATCATACGTGGTGAAGAGGACTTGATGGTCAGTAATTTGTCTTCCTTCCACTACATAGAGGCTTATGAGGAAGCTTTGGAAACTTCTTTCCAAGCCCTTGAAATAGCCAATGCTGTCATGTTAGACATTGAAGAGTCGGTGGTCCCAAATAATCCATCTTTTGTTTCATTCAATAGTATCCAGTCTTCCCTGAAAGAAGGTGTTCCCGCAGGCTGGGGCAAGGTTATTGAAGTGCAAGAAAGGAAGAAGTATCAAGGGTTGGGTTACAAACCAACTCGTGGTAAAGCATCTGCTTCTACAACAACGCGACCAAAGACAATTCAGGAAGTGTTCATCAGCAAGGGATATCAGGTCAATGCCGTGATAGAAGACGAGGAAGATGAAGATGCCAGCCATTTGGTGTTTCAGTGTGACGTTGCACTAGATAATTGGGAAGCTATAAGATCCCTGTGTTGTTCCCTGCGCCAGAGTAATATGTTTGATTTTGTTGTTTGTTTTCAATTCCATAGTTGTGCCTAAGGCTATCGGACTATTTTGTATGGGCCACCACTTTCAACTTTTATTAATCAATGAAGATGTTTTGTAAAACTCTTTTGTTTTCATTTATCGTTTTTGCTTTTAAGGGAAAATGGCAATCTTTTTCAAAAATACCAAAAATATTCTCCTTGCATTTAATTTTGTGCATTTTAATAAAATAAGTCCCTCCACCATGCAGAATAATCCACAAACCTGTTGTATTCGATGACCCTACTTTCACCATTGACTTTGACTCACCCATCTACCAAGCTGAAGAAGAGGGAGATGAAGACTATGAAGTCCCAGATGAGTTGGCAAAAATGTGTGAGTACAAGTACACGGATCTTCAGCCACACGAGGAACAAGTTTACATCACCAATCTTGGTACCGATGAGGACAAGAAGGAAGTCAAGATTGGGGCAACGCTAGGGGCAGAGATCAGACTACGATTGGTAAAGCTTCTTGAAGAATATGTGGATGTGTTTGCATGGTCCTATCAGGACATGCTTGGTTTGGATACAGACATAGTAGTTCATAAACTACCACTCAAGCCTGAGTGCCCGCCAGTGAAATAGAAACTCCGAAGAAGTAGACCTGACATGGCTCTTAAAATCAGGGATGAGGTCAAACAGCAACTTGACGCAGGATTTTTGGCAGTTTCAAAATACCCTGAATGGGTAGCTAACATTGTGCCCGTGACAAAAAAGAATGGCAAAGTGCGGATGTGTGTGGATTATAGGGATCTTAACAAGGCAAGTCCAAAGGACGATATGGACAAAACCACGTTCATCACTCCTTGGGGAACTTATTGCTACAAGGTCACGCCCTTTGGTTTGAAAAACGCAGGGGCAACCTATCAAAGATCTATGGTGACTCTTTTCCACGATATGATACATAAAGAGATTGAGGTGTATGTTGATGATATGATTGCTAAATCCCAGAGTGAGGAGGACCATCTGGATCACCTTCTGAAACTATTCAAAAGACTCCGGAAATATCAATTGAGGTTGAACCCTGCCAAATGTACCTTCGGCGTTAGATCAGGAAAGTTTCTCGGTTTTATCGTTAGTCAACGAGGAATTAAGGTAGACCCTGACAAAGTGCGAGCTATCCAAGAGATGCCAGCTCCATAAACTGAGTCTCAAGTAAGAGGTTTTCTTGGTCATTTGAATTATATCTCCAAGTTTATCTCCAATATGACTCACACTTATGAGCCGATCTTCAAACTGCTTCGCAAAGACCAAACTGTAGAGTGGAATTCTGACTGCCAGTAGGCCTTTGACAAAACCAAGAGTTATTTACAAGAACCACCAATCTTGGTCCCGCCTGTTCCAGGGAAACCCCTCTTCATGTATCTAACTGTATTGGAAGGATCAATGGGCTGTGTTTTGGGCCAACATGATGAATCTGGATGTAAATAGCATGCCATTTACTACTTGAGCAAGAAGTTTACTGATTGTGAAAGTCGATATTCACTTTTGGAAAAGACTTTATGTGCTTTAGCATGGGCCGCCGGGCGTTTGAGGAAATACCTGATATGTCATACTACTTTGAAAAGCCTGCTCAAACTAGAAGACTTGCCTGTTGGCACATGCTCTTATCAGAGTATGATATTTAGTACGTCACTCAGAAGTCTATCAAGGGGAGTGTCCTATCAGATTACCTCATAAATCAGCCTGTGGAAGACTATGAACCCCTCAAGTTTAATTTCCCAGATGAAGACATTATGTTGATAAAGAAAGACTATGAAGAGCTAGCTCCCGATGAAGGTCCTGAACCTGGTTCCCGTTGGAAAATGATGTTTGATGGTTCTTCTAACTACAGTGGGCATGGTGTAGGTCCTGTGTTGATGAACCTTGATGGTGGTTATACCCCGTTTACAGCAAGGTTAGATTTTGAATGTACGAACAACATTGCTGAATATGAAGCGTGCATTCTAGGGTTGGAAGCAACTATTGACCTCAGAATCAAGATTTTGGAAGTCAGTGGAGATTCTGCTCTGGTCATCAATCAAGTCAAAGGTGAATGGGAAACTATAGACGAGAAGCTGGTCCCGTACCGTGCTTATATTGTGGAGATGATCCAATACTTTGATGAGATCACTTTCTGTCATGTTCCGCGATCAGAAAAACCACATAGCTGATGCTTTAGCCATGTTAGCTTCAATGTGGAAGGTCAGATTTGTTAATGAGGCGCCACTGATTAGAATTGAGTGCAAGACTGAACCAGCCTACTGCCAGTTGGTTGAAGAAGAGGTGGATGGGAAGCCATGGTTTCATGACATCAGAAATTATCTGAAGAACCAAGAATATCCTGCTAATGCTTCAACTCTTGACAAGAAGACTTTGAGGAGGTTGTCGTCCAAGTTTTTCCTCAGTATTGATGTGATATACAAAAGGAATCACGACATGGTTTTGCTGAGATGTGTTGACAAATGAGAAGCAGACCTGTTAATTCAAGACATTCACGAAGGAGCATTTGGCACTCACGCCAATGGGCATGCAATGTCTAAGAAGATCTTGAGGGCTAGATATTATTGGTTAACTAAGGAGACCGATTGCATCCAATATTCCAGAAAATGCCATAAATACTAAATTTATGCTGACAAGGTGCATGTATCTCCAACATTGTTGAATATGTTGTCCTCACCTTGGCCGTTCTCTATGTGGGGCATTGACATGATTGGGGCAATTGAGCCAAAAGCTTCTAATGGTCATCGTTTCATCTTAGTGGCTATTGACTACTTCACAAAGTGGGTTGAGGCTGTCTCCTACACCAACGTGACCAAGAAAGTGGTTGCCCGCTTCATCAAGAACCAAATTATCTGTCGTTATGGAATTCCAAATAGGATCATAAAAGATAATGGAACAAATTTGAATAATAGGACAATGAAGGAGTTGTGTGATAGCTTCAAGATTGAGCATCATAATTCTTCACCCTACCGTCCCAAGATGAATGGAGGTGTCGAAGCTGCTATCAAAAATATCAAAAAGATCCTACAGAAAATGGTCAAGACTTATAAGGATTGACATGAGATGTTACCATTTGCCTTGTATGGGTATAGAACTTCGGTTCGGACTTCGACAGGGCAACCCCCTTTTCTTTGGTGTATGGGATGGATGTCGTTCTTCCCATTGATGTAGAGATACCATCTTTGAGAATTCTAATGGAGACTAAGCTTGATGAAGCGGAGTGGGTCCAAGAAAGATATGATCAGCTGAACCTCATTGATGAAAAACGTCTGAAGGCGATGTGTCATGGTCATTTGTATCAGAAGAGGATGAAAAGGGCATTTGATAAGAAAATCCATGTTCGTGAATTCTGTGAAGGAGAACTCATACTCAAAAAGATCTTGCCATCTCAAAGGGATGTACGTGGAAAGTGGGCGCTTAATTATGAAGGCCTATTTTTGGTAAAGACTGTATTCTCAGGAGGTTCCCTAATTCTTACGACGATGGATGGTGAACAACTCTCACACCATGTAAATGCTGACGCAGTAAGAAAATATTACGCCTAAAGAGGCCGCTAAGTCGAAAACCAGAAATGGCGACTTAGGCAAGAACAGGGTATCCCGGTGGGTCATAACCTATGAAGGAGACTCAGGCAAAAGTTAGGGATTAAATAAGAGAAAGAAAGAGCTCGCTAGGTTGAAAACCCGAAAGGGCGGCCTAGGCAAAAATGAGCATCCCGGTGGATTGAAAACCCGAAAGGGTGATCTAGGAAAAAGTTAGGGATAAAAGGCGCTTCACTGAGTCAGAAGGGTTGTCACCAATACCAAGGAATTCAAGCAGAAGTCAAGCTCATTCGCTCTCATCAGCAGCAAGGCTCTGGAGGATTCTTAGTCATTAGGGATAGTAGTGGCCCTTGAATACAATGTAACCTATCTCTTATTGCCATTTCCTAATTGTAATGTTCCATGGAACTTCGCTATTTGCAAGTTGTCATTCTAATAAAATCATATTTTAGACCATTTATTGTTTGATATTTATCATTTCTCTACTCTTCTCTTGTTATGCAAAACTTCATTTATTTATTAATAATGGTTTTGAAAGTGGAAATTTTTTTAAATAAAAAAAAAAAATCTTTTGTGAAAACACAATAAAAACATAATCTACTTTGGCTCTGGGGATGATTTAGTAAAATCACATGCTTCCTCAGTGGTTCTTGTTGTGACGAAAACACTGTTAAACCATCTGGCATGTAATTCCCCAATGAAGCAAGTTTAGTCAGTGATGCCTCTTGGATTGAACACTTCAGTAATAACTGATTACCATGATACAAAGGACTTTTCCCCAGTATCATCCACAAATGTTTGTTGAATGTGGAAAGTCTTTACCTCCTCAGGTGAAAGAAGAACATTTCCTATTAGACCCCTGAGCGGTTGTTCTCTTTGGATTCAGTGTGGCTCTTTGCAGTGGATATGTTATCCATTTTCCTTTGTCCCCAGTCTTTTCACCTCTCGTCGGAGTTGTCTCTTGCATATCTTTGAGCATTCGCATCATACCATATCATGTGCATTTTAGCTTTTGTTGTGTTTCTTTTTGGTCTTTACCACTTTTACCTTAGCCTGTTCTCAGTGAGTATCCTTTTGAGTTCGTGGTTCGTCATCCGTGTCTGCTAGTCATCACTATGCGCCCCAGTAATGTCCCATTTGTTGTTTAATCTCTGTCACCAGGCCAGTCATTATTGGTATTTGTAAAGTCTAGTGTTTACTGACATGTTTTAATATCGATCATCATCGATATCGTATAAGTCCAGTGTTTACTGGCATGTTTTAATATCGATCATCATCGGTATCGTATAAGTCTAGTGTTTACTGGCATGTTTTAATATCGATCATCATCGGTATCGTATAAGTCCACTATTTACTGGCATGTTTTTTACCCAATCATTATTGGTATTAAAAAGTCCAGTATTTACTGGCATTGTTCCAAATATCGATCATCATCGGTATCGTATAAGCCCAGTTTTCACTGGTATGTTTTGAAAAAAATCCAATCATTATTGGTGTTGTAAAGTCCAGTGTTTACTGGCATCGTCTAAAGACCTGTTTTCATTGGTACTCTAAGTCCATTATTCACTGGCATTACCTCAAAATTCAATCATTATTGATACCTTAAGTCCAATTTTTACTGGCATGTTTGTAATCCAATCATTATTGGTATCTCAAGTCTAGTGATTACTGGCATTGTTTTGAATATCGATCATTATCGGTATTGTGTAAGTCCAGTGTTCACTGGCATATTTTTCAACCAATCATTATTGGTATTCAAGTCCAGTGATTACTGGCGTGCCTTTCAAAAGTCCAATCATCATTGGCATTTTACAATCTTATCCCCAGTAGAGGTTTGGTAATTACTAATATCCCCGTAAAAGTCCAGTGTTTACTGGCATTTGTTGAAGGTCTGATCATTATCAGTATCCTAAGTTCATTAATTACTGGCATGTTTTCTAAGCCTAATCTTTATTGGCATCTTAAGTTTGGTCATTACCAATATCCTTTGAAGTCCATGTGGTTATCATCATTTGGCGCATGCAGAGTTCGTGTTTCTCTCTGTCTTTTCTGATTTTTCTTGAAGATCCCATTTGAACTCTTTAGTATAAGAAATCCCCAGAAAATCTTTTGTCTGGTGTCTATCCTTCTGTTTCAAATTGATCCCCAATGGACATCATGTCTTCTTTCTGGTTTCGTCCCTATTAAAGAGTTCTGTTTACCTTTTTGCTGTCCCTGAGGTCGTCCGGTCATATCTGAACCTGTCAATCATCTCCCTGGATCTTTCCCCAGTAGAGATCACCTGTCTAAATTCCACCTCTGGTGAGGGTCTTTGGAGTTCCCCTTTAGTTTATTTGCTAACCCCCAATGACTTCTTAGTCATTCCTAGTAAGACTCTTTCGTTGGTTGTTGACCTTCATCCCCAGTAAGTCTCTTTCGTTGGTTGTTGACCTTCATCCCCAGTAAGTCTTATCTGTGGGTGTTTGACCTTTGTCCTTTTTGTCTTGTTTTGTTTGCATTTTTGCACCATCATGCCATCATAGCATCATATTAGAAGTTCATGGCATGTCAGCATTTGCATATTTCTGCCTGTCCTTAGCATATCACTACATCTAAGGGAAAAAATGTTCGGTTTGCTATATTTAACTACCTTTCACCTTGATTCCACGAGGTTTATCATCACTCGTGCCATTCGGTAAGGTTATTTAAATAGGGCAACTGTTATACCCCAAATTTTACCCCTTAGATGTCATGACATTGTTGCATTTGCATTAGGGATCAATCATCTATGCATTGTCAACTAACCATCATGTTTTGCTAGTTTGTTCTTCTATTGAAAGCTAGGGTATTGCATAAAGAGAAGACCAGGGTAACAAGCCAAACTCTCATATTTTTCAAGGCTTCCTAAAGCACTTCTTGGTGCAATACATCCACCTCAAGTGCTCCTTAGATGATTGGGAGAGGTGTTTGAATTCATCTGGTCAAGAAAGTCATCTGAGGCTCCAAAAGCTCAATCTTTAGTCTTGAGGGCTAATCATGAGGTTTTCAAGTCATATTACATGGTCTCATATGATTGGATCAAGAGAAATCAAAGAGAAACCATAAAATCAGGAGTTGTGAAAATTAGGGTTTTGACCTAAGGAATTACAAGGGAATCTTAGTGGGATCAGTCAATCTCTTGATTGTTCCATCAATCAATTGAGCTTACTTACATTCAAGAGACCTCATTTATCAAGAAATCAAGAGTATTTGGCTCCCATCATAAGTGCAATGAGCCTCAAGTTCATCTGGCCCCATATTAGGGTTTTACCGGAAAAGTCAACCATGCCTTTGACTTTTGACCAAGGTGTCGCATCTGCAAAAAACAACCGGCGTAAACAAAACAGAAGAGTCGCCACCGAACGTTATTTATCCTGACGCAGGGAAATGAAATGATCAAAGAAACCTCAAAAGGGAGAAGACATGGTCATCGCAACCATAGTCCGGGCTCGGGAATCGGTTACGCGAGGGGAAGGTATTAGCACCCCCACGCATCCATCGTACTCGATGGGATCCATGCTTGTTGTCTAATCAAAGGGTGAGTTATCTAAAGCCTACTACTAAAAGAAAACGGGAAAGGGAAAACGAAAATGGACTCGCAAGGATTATCACAATCATATGCCTACGTATCTTCATGGACGAATGAAGAACCAGAGTCGACGTAGTTCGACGAACTACGCACCAAAGGGGGAGGTTGCTCGCCAAGTCATCGTCGTCTCGTGCCTACGTATCCTCAATCTAATGAGAAGGAGGAAATCAGAGCAGTCCTAGTTTGACCTACGGGTCGGTTAAGGTCTCGATCGCACTGGGGCGAGAGAAGAGACTCAGTTATCAGGTTGGTCTCGATCGCAAGGGACACATCGTCAAAGAATTAATGGAAAGAAGTATTATCTAAAGAAACACATCGTCAAAGAATTGACGGAAAGAAAACCTGACCGAGGGAACACGTCATCAAAGGGGTTTGACGGAAAGAAAGTCATATTTTTGGAATATCGTCATCAAAGGGTTGATGGACGAGGACTGATCGAGGGTAAGATCGAAGTATGATCTACGACCCAAAAGAAAGGTAAGCAGAGGTTGACTGATATGTCTGTTGGGGAATAGCTCGACATTCTCTCCAGGGATATGTCACTGTCTTGACTGAAAATTACTCCGTGCTTCTGTACAAGGTACCAAATCTGGCTTATGCTCTGCATGCATGTGTTTGAATTTTCTTTCCATGGCATATTGCTCCATACGAAATGGAAATGCTACGCGATTTGAGGATGCAATGATTACTATGCAGAATGATGATGTATGCTCGGGCTACCGGGGAAAGAAGAAAGTGCCAAATATGGTTGGACTTTGCTGGTAAAGATAGGTGAAACCTGATGGTGATTGATTTTTCGAAGGTGAAATTTTTTTGGGGTACCAATGGGGATTGGATTTTAGAATGAGGTGCCAATAGGGATTAAACTTTTGGTGATCGCCAATAGGGAATGGCTTTTAGATTTAGGAAGATTCCAGCAAAGTGGGCTTTGGATTTCTGTTCGGTTTTACAAGGCTTCATGCCATGATATGATATGCAAACGATTATGCAATGATATGATTATGCAATGATGATGACGGCATCGACTAGTGGCTCTGAGGTAGGTCAGATATGACTGATGTTGGAAAGGTATCTTGTCTGGTTACAAGGTTTCTGGATGAAAGGTTTGGGAATGGTTAGCATGACTTCCCGACATTCATCTTGAACTCGAAGATTGACAGAACTTGCCTGATCTGAAAGAATGGAGACGTTCCATTGTTGCCTGTCTTGCCCCAGCCCTTGGGACCTCTGTAATAATTTGCCTCAAAAGGAAACTCGGGACCTCTGTACCCTGATGATATGAGATGTACTGCCCTAGTATTCTGAACCTCGGAGAGGTGCTTCGAATTAATCTCCTTCTGGAAAGGATAACTTCTTGTGCTTTTTTGGGTGGCCTGCCCCAGCCTTGAAATGATTTTGCCCCTGACTGGCTGATCTACGAAGGAGTACCTCTGACTAACTGACCTTCGAGAGATTTTTTGAATCTCGACCTGATCGCCCCAGATTGGCTAAATCTTGGAATGAATTACCCATTAGATATGACTTGCCCCTGCTCAACGGAGTACTCAGGCACTTTGCATCTTATCTTGATCAATCCTTCCATTGCAGAAATTTTTTTGATATCAAGTACTTACCTACGAGTAAAACAATTTGTTTTGAAAAGATAATTTAAATGCAATGCATATGACAGTTTTGAAATCCAAGTTTGTTCACTGAAAAAGTGTTGCGACATATAGTGAATGAATCACTAATCAAAATGTCACTAATACCAACATGAATGGCAAGAAAATCTTTTTAGGAGTCAGCTTCGACGCGATCTTTACCGAAGTATGCTCTTGAAACAACTCTATTTCAATTAGGTCTTTTGAAGGTTGTAACGTGGTCTGGTTCACTGTTTGAGAAAGAAAGGATATAAGGCTCAAAGTTTTGTTTTAACCCACCTATTCTACTTGATGTTCTCCAGTCCTACGTTCAGCTAACTGGACATAGGCGCTCACCTTTCAAAAAAGGTTATTGAATGGTGGAAGTGATGGTTAAGGAACCCACACAGTTTTTGGAGTGGCAGTCACCTCTTTTGTCTTTGGTGTCTGTGGCCACACGAGTTGTTCTCTATCGAGGATTTTTCTTTTGTAATCCTTTTCACTTTTTGCTTTTCGTTCTTTTTTTTCCTTGATTTTTCCTGGACTGATTCTTTTGAATTTTTCGATATTGAAGTCCAGCGGGATGCCCTACCTTTTGCCTAAGTCACTTGTTTTCAAGTTTTTGACTTAGCGGGCTTTCTTTCTACTTTTGATTCTTTTTCTCCCCTATTTTTTTTGAACAAATCGTGTGACACTGGCTTGTCTGACTTGTTTGAAAGGGATATGACTGCCTCACTCTTCAGTTGGTGAGGGATAACCATAGATGCAATTAATCCTCGAATGGGACACTCCTTTTGAAATTTGAACGCCCGGTCAAATTAACTGACACCTACCCCGCCCCAGGTTAAGGTTGAGGGTTTTCCGTTTTCAGAAAAAAGCTCATACTACTAGGCTCAACGGGGTTGACAATGGATTATCTTCCTTATGTCTCTGGTGTTTAGGGATTTGAAACAATGTCTGTATATCATCAGCAGGGTTTTATTTCAAAAGCATACAATCGGAAGTTTTGCGTCTTCGATTTCGTCAACCTCCTTCATATCCTATTTAAACAAGTACTGGATATCGATAAAAAAAGTATGAGTGAACACAAGTGGATTTAATGAAAACATGCATATTCATTTCATTATCATTATCAATCGAAAATAGACAAGTTTTACAAATGAGTTTGCACTTAACAGAAAAGAAACTACAAATGCAAAGAAATGACATGATCTAAAAGATTGCCAACTTCGGGGAACTGGGCTTTCCAATCTTGATTTGCTACTGAGCTAGCCATCTTCAGAATTGCTCATCGAAGTCAGTTTGATAATCATCTGCACAGAAAAGAGAACAAATCAAATATACTAAAACAAAATTGTTATTGCATAAATAATATCAAATTCATTACATAATAGAAGCAGGGACACCCCCTAGCAATGAAGGGTTTAGCTACTCATAATAAAAACGAAAAACAAAAGATAAAGGGTAGACATTACAGATCTATAGATGAAATTAAGTATTCAATCACAAAAGCTCATGAAAATATTGATTCCATGCAAAAATCGGAGTTCTCCAGCCTTCAAAACGTGTTCTTGCCATCAAAAATCCGTCCCTCCCTTAAAAAATCGCATGGTGGCTTTAAATACGTCAAATTTGGGCTTTTTCGCACTTCTGGGCCTCCATACGCGTATCGGGAGTGCCATACGCGTATGGGAGCGTATGGTATGCGTACGAGAGCGTATGGGCATGTTCTGGGCGTATCATACGCGTATGGGGGTAGTCAATACGCGTATGGGGGCAGGCCATATGCGTATGGGCAGAGAAACAACATTTTCAGCATTTTTTCAGCATTCGATACGCGTATGAAATGAGGCAATACGCGTATGAACAGTGTCGAATCTGCCAAAACTTTGTTCATTAAAGTTGTAGCCCTTGATCTTAGCTTTCATTTACTGCCGGACCCACATCATTTCGATTTACGATGCTCAAGTTATGATCAAAATACTGCACGCCTGTCATGGTGAAAAACATGTTGAAAAATAGATTTTTCCAATCTTTCTAAAGTTCGCCGCGTTCCTTTTCTGACCATATCATTGACTTCATCCGACCTAAAAAACACGTTAACCTTCCCAAAAAGATAAAAAAATACCAGAAATGATTAAAACATAGATAAATACGAAATTAAAGAAACTGACATATAAACCACTCAAACTATATGAAAAATGTAAATAATTCGCATACTATCATCTGTTAAAATGATAATTACTTTAGAAAAATGGTGACTGATCATAACCCCAAACTTAGCTTGTTGCTTGTCCTCAAGTAACGTTGTTAATAAAATAGATCATGTCACCCCAAACTTACTGTAAAAACAACGCTTACCACAATACTTCTGAAATCTTTCGCACTTGACCCTTTGATGTTGCCTTGGGTTTTCCTTTTTTTTATTCATAGTCAGCAAGCCAGAAACACTTTCACTTGGAAACACTACTTCATCTGTCAGCTTATTTCACACTCTCACCAAGTCTCTCGGGGTTAAAGTGTTATCACGCTCAAATCAAGGTAAGCAATATCAGATCAAATGTTTGAACAAATTCTCAAATCTTATCAACATGCACAAAACACACACTTTTTGAGGTCTTTAGGTTGTAACGGGGCTTGGGTTAAGGTAGGATATGAAAAGGAAAACAAGGGTTTTTAGTTCAGAGTACGTGAGATCATTCGTGTCACCATGTTCGTTCATTAGGGCTTTTGTGGGGAATTTTAAAATCCATTTGGTGAGTGCATTCTTTTTCACTTTTTTTTTCTCTTGGTTCTCTGCACTCACCGTATTTTACTTGCATCAACTGCATATCTACCCCAAACTTAAAGGTTGCTATTCCAACAGCAACCCCAAACTTAAATTTGAACACAGATCCAAAAACAATAACACATACTCTGAACAGGGTAGGATAATTATGTGGCCAATGGGTTAATAATAACGGGTAATAAAAAAACAAAAGATACATGCTCAAATGGGGTAAACGAAGGATAATAATAATAAAGGGATGGCTAGAAAGGCTCTAGGTGATAAACAAAAAAAAAGTGCCTCAGTGTGTGTACTCATACAGTTAATATTAAAAAAGAACGTACACAAACTATGATAGATAAAAGCATACCTGATATCTCTCATGATGATATATGTGTTTGGCTTTTTCTGAACTCACCGGACGGGTAAAACTGTCAACTTCCATAGTGTCTCTTTGTTCAAGGCTCTTTTGCTCCTGTTTTTGATAACCTTATTTAACCAGTGCATCCAATCATTCACAGAAGTATCAAACAGTTAGGGTGACTTAAGCATAGGACTCTCAAGCATGTTGTGAAAGTGATCAGTATCATCACTATGACCAGTTATCTAATCAAAATAAATCGGTACTGTATGAAAGAAAATCACTAAATTCATTAAAACATGCAAAATACGACGACACGGTGTTGTACCCCAAAATTTGTCTGCCCTATTTTCTAACATTTAAATTATTTTTTGTTTTTAACTTTGATTTTATAAGTTTTTGGTTCGATTTTTACTAACATTTAAACAGTAAGTTTTACTCAAAAAATAGGTAACTGTTTACTTTAAATTGTTTAAATAACAAATAGTTGTTTGACCTTCATATGCTTTCAAGTGCATTTTTGTTTCGATTAAATGAATTGGCACAATTGAAAAGGAGATAAGGCTTGCAAGTATGGGGTCGCGGGTTCGAATCTCACATGTTACATTTTGAATTTGTTTATGTTATTTGTTACTAACTTTCTTTCCATTTTAAATTATTTTCAAAAAAATCACAAAAACTGTATTTTTTTAATATTTGTTTTTAATTTTCGTTTTTTATTTTAAGGCATTTTTGAAAAATAGTTATTTATTTGATTTTATGCACTTTTTACCAAAAAGGAGTGCAAGAATCATATTAGATACAAAAAAAAATATTTTTCTTTTTGTGTACTCATAAAAATCAGATACTATTTGATTTTTATTCAGATATTATTTGATCAATAGGATTATTACTGTTTTTAATTTAATTTAATTTTAATCATTTTTATTGTTTAATTTTTATTTAGTATTATTTAATTTGGGCCTAAAATTATCCATTAAGGACTTTTTTGGATTTTAGAAAATAGTTAACCCTAATTTGTTTCATTATATATATATATATATATATATATATATATATATATATATATATATGTGTGTGTGTGTGTGTGTACGGAGTGGAGAAAAAAAAAAGAAACTAAGAGAAACACGCGGCCGGAATTGTCAAATAGTAAATAACGTAGCGATCTTTTCTCATTCTGATCCTCACTAATTTTTCCATCGGCATACCATCACGTAATAATTTTTATAATCCTATTGTTAATTTTCCATCTGCCGGAATTGTCAAATAGTAACTAACGTTTTGTCAATATATAATAATTTTTTTATAATCCTATTGTTAATACATATTGCTTTTTAATATTTAGTTTTATTTGTTCATCTTTTTTTTTTATTATTGTTTCTTTATTATATTATTATTTTTAGATTGAACCGTGTCGATACGCTATTTGCATATTGATGTGCATAATGCATGACATTTGTATTGGTTCGATCTGGTTGCGATGATCGCATTTCGCGTTAGCAACATTATTGAATTTTTATTACATTTAAAATTCCTTTTTATTTGTGCTTCTTTTTTTTTTTTGTAAATTCATATCTGCCCGATTTGGATCCGGTTGCGATGATCGCGCTTTCGCGTTAGCAACTTTGTTGGTTTTTATCAAATTTTAAAAAATTCTTTTACTTTATTTCTTTTTATTTAGATCCTCACGATTCGGATTCGGTTGCGATGATCGCATTTCGCGTTAGCAACATTATTGAATTTTTATTACATTTAAAATTCCTTTTTATTTGTGCTTTTTTTTTTGTAAATTTAGATCCGCCTGATTTGGATCCGGTTGCGATGATCGCGCTTTCGCGTTTAGCAACTTTGTTGGTTTTTATCAAATCTTAAAAATTCTTTTACTTTATTTTTCTTTTTATTTAGATCGGTACAATTCGGATCCATGATTGCGATGATCGCATTTGCGCGTTAGAAACATTATTGAATTTTTATTACATTTAAAATTCCTTTTTATTTGTGCTTCTTTTTTTTGTAAATTCATATCTGCCCGATTTGGATCCGGTTGCGATGATCGCGCTTTCGCGTTAGCAACTTTGTTGGTTTTTATCAAATTTTAAAAAATTCTTTTACTTTATTTCTTTTTATTTAGATCCTCACGATTCGGATCCGGTTGCGATGATCGCATTTCGCGTTAGAAACATTATTGAATTTTTATTACTTTTAAAATTCCTTTTTATTTGTGCTTCTTTTTTTTTGTAAATTTAGATCCGCCTGATTTGGATCCGGTTGCGATGATCGCGCTTTCGCGTTTAGCAACTTTGTTGGTTTTTATCAAATCTTAAAAATTCTTTTACTTTATTTTTCTTTTTATTTAGATCGGTACAATTCGGATCCATGATTGCGATGATCGCATTTGTGCGTTAGCAACATTATTGTTTAAGAAGTTTAAAATTTTAATTTTTCTATGCATTTTTATTTTATAATTTTAGATCCGCCTCCTCTCTCCGTTTTTTAACTAATAAGGGTTCGTATCAAGTTTTGTCTCTGACATTTTTTTTCTTTTCACTTATTTATTTATTTGCTATTTAAATTCCTAGAAAAATTGTATAGGTCGCATGGCTTTTCTTTTTGTAATAGCCGTAGTTTTATTTCCCGCAAGGTTTGTTATACTTATGTATCTCTCCCAAAGCCTTGTAATAGCGTAGGGATTTTGCTTTCCGCACTTTACATTCCGCTATTTTATTTTACAACTGTGTAGTAATTAAGGTTTGTATGGCAAAACTAAAAAACAATCTAGAAAACCCTAATTCAAGATAAATAATTGAAACTAATCCACTCAATCACACTTGCACCTCCAGGGTAGCCTCTCTCAGTTGCCTTACGAACATGGTCATGTCCCTCGAACGTAGGGATACTTTAGCAAAAGACGCTTACGAATAATATCATCATAGTCCCTTCGATATAAAGATCATAGTCCCTCGATGACCCTTCGAGTTGCCTACGAAAAATGATCTTGTCCCTCGATGACCGTTCGAGTTGCCTACGAAAATATGATCTTGTCCCTCGATGACCGTTCGAGTTGCCTACGAAAAGATGATCTGGTCCCTCGATGACCCTACGGAAAAATGATGATAGTCCCTTCGAATTGCTAAGGTATCCTTACATGTTTCCTTCTATGACCATTCGACGACCCTTCGATGTCCCTTCACATCCAATAGATAGGACTACCTACCCACTAATGGTATGCATAGTACTATCTCTCAAGGAAAAGGATAAGTACAAGAAAGACCTTATAAATTAAGGGTAAGTAACTTTTAAATGCTTGCTCACAACTCAAAAAAAAAAAACAAATACTTTTCACATCTCACACTTTCAAAAATATGTTCTAAATCAAACACTTTGTATACATTCTTATGCGAATTATTACAAAGTGAAACCTTTACAAAAATATTCTCAAAAACAAACACTTTGTATACATTCTTACACGAATTATTACAAAGTCAACTTTTTACAAAATATTTTCTAAACACACACCACATTTCAACAAAAGCAAGTCAAAGTGAGCAAGCAATTAAGAGCCCGTAGATAACTACGGATGAAAAGGGGTGCTAACACCTTCCCTTTTCATAACTTACCCCCCGAACTCAAAATATTTTCAAAAAGGTCTTTCCTGTTCTTTTCACCTTTCCTAAATAAATTGGATAAAAGAAAAGTCGGTGGCGACTCTTGCTAACCGCAACATGTTTTGCGAAAACAAAATTAAAAAGTCAGTTCTCCACCATATTACAGAACTGGCGACTCTGCTGGGGACGTACTTAAAAGAGGGGTTACCTTAGGGTCTAGATCACTTTAACTGCTTTAATTATCTGTTTTGTGTGCTTTACTTTTAAGGGTTTTGTCTTGGGGGGTATTACTTGGGTAAATGATCCTACACCCAGATCTAGGACCTTAGGTAAGTGGCAAGAGACCAAGGAGACTGTACGGCATGTACCGCTACGGTTGATATGGTAGCCATCGTTAGTGTAACACTTTGGTTTGTACTGATGTTCCTCGAGTCTTGGATTGGGGATAACATTAGGCTACCGCGTGGTGTCATTAAGCACTAATTTGCCCTTAGAACCCTAGTTGAACTTAGCCTTGGCCATTAGAAGGTAGTGAGATAGCCAGTTTGGCATGTTCCAAAGTTGGTTGATACTCGAGACTACACTTATTGAGATTGGACTTTCGGGATGTTTTGGTCGGCCGCTCGAGTGTCGCATCAAAATAAAGCCTGCGAGAAAGATCCGTGATATGAGATTCCTAGAACCCAGTTACTATTTTAGGACAGGTTGAACTAACTAAACCTTGGTATGGGAAGGGTACTTACCTTTGGACTTCATGCGAGCCTTTAAACCTAAGGCTACTTGTGTGACTTGTTTGTATTCACTATCTAACAACTTGAATTCCTTGCAGGATTTGTTTGTACTCTAACAACTTGAACTCTTTGCGGGACTTACTTGTCCTCATACTTTTACTTAATGCATAACATCCACATACCATCATAACATAGCATGTTAACTAACCTTTTTCAAGGATCTTAGGGATTTGTGGCGCACAATTTGCAGGTGCTATTATGGAAGGATTATCAAAAGCCAGATTTCTATCAAGGGGCAAGAGGATTTATTTTCCTCTAGCCAGATGCCTTCAAACTCAAAAGAACAGTATCCTGAATCAGAGGCTATGACCCACTTGATATGGCGAGCTTGATTCTTATAGAATGACGTTCAAAGATGAAAAGTCAAGGTTCTTCAGACAAAGCTGCAACCAAATTCAATTTCTAATGTTGCAAACCAGATTCCATAAAGATCCTTGAAAACATTGCATATGCATTTACATACATATCATAACAGGTTTCCATAACGGGTTTCTCATCTCCTCGCTGTTTATTTCAGCAGAAAATGGCATTAGAACAAGCTGTCAAGGATCTCCAGACTCAGAACACCCAATTCCAAGAGATGATCCTGAGCCTATTCAAGGGGCAAGAAGAGTTGAAAGCCCTCCTTGCTAAGGACATGAAAAAGAAAAATCCTGAAGACAACAAGGATGATCAATTGGAATAACTGCAAGCTGAGATGGCAGAGATGAGAATCCAGATGTATGGTCAAAGGGCTCTTATCCAAAACATAGCTCGGGGGCAAGAAGAGCTGAGAGTCCTCGTCAATAAACTTCAAGACAACAGAGTTGGGGATCAGATCATCAGTCGGCCTCCAAGGAAACAAGCTGACTTGGTTGAGGAAAAGATGAGGATAAAAGAAGGAAAGAGACCGGTTACTACTGATAGTCTTTCAATTGAAGAAAGAAGGGCTTATAAGGTTGTCACACCACCAGTTCAACAACAGAAAGATCGGCGTAGGCAGCATGGTGGTCAACGCACTTGGAAATCCAAACCTAAACGACCATTTACCCCATTGCACATGCCGCTGTCTCAGGCCTTGCAACAATTTCTCAATCAGAACTTGATAACTCTGTTGCCTTCATACTCAGCTCCAGCCAACCCTGCTCCTGGTTACGAACCTAACGCAAGATGTGCTTATCATTCGAATAGTCCTGGTCATGATACTGAAGACTGTGGTCCATTGAAACATAGGATCCAAGACCTGATTGACGAAGGAGTCCTCGAGTTCACACCAGATGGTCAGACTGAGTTCTTCTATCGCCCATCTAATATCGAAGCGGCAAGACACATCGTCTGAAGTGACAGGTTCAGGAAGGGAAGCTTTGAAATCATTTGAATTTTCATTTGTAATTTCTTTTGTTGGCTTAAGCACTTACTATTATGTAAAACTTTGGTTTTTTCACATTAATGCATTGCGTATGTTCGTCTTGAATTTATCCATTCGTTTCACTATATTTAAACTATGCTTCTTACTTCTCTTTTGTGATATTTAACTCTCGTTAAATCTGTAAGCCTTTAGAGGGAGGATGACGAAAACGGTACCATAATTTCATATGGTATGCTTTTGAACAGACCGTGTTGACGATGTACAAGCATTGTTTCAAATCCTAAACAGTGGAGTTATAAGGAAGTTAATCCCTAGTCAACCCCTTTGAGCCTAAGAAGTAGGAGTTTTCCTTCTCATGCAAATTAAAACCCTTAATCATAACCTGGGGCAGGGTAGTTCCTCAGTTAACTCAATTATGCCAGTTGATCTTTTGTACACAATTAGTGATGGTTCCCTGTAATCATTAAGTCAGGCAATCAATATCTATCAAAAGAAAAGCCCGCTAAGTCAAAACCTATGAAGGAGACTTAGTAAAAATTGAGACATCCCGCTGGTTGTGATCTCAAAATAAACAGTTCAACCAAAAGTTAGGGATAACAAAGTCAAAAAGAGGTCACTACAAACCCTCAAAAGAAAAATGTTACAAAGAATAATGACTGCCTTTTCAAATAAACTTCCGGTTTTTGAACCATCACCAAACATCAGTGTTAAAATTCCAAAATCTCTAGGAATCTGAATGCATAGTTAACTGAGTATAGGACTGAAGAACATTACGGAGAATGGGTTGGGTACAAATAAACTTTGAGCCTTTATCCTTTGTTTCTTAAACCGTGAACCAGGCCACGTTACAACCCTTTAAAAGTCCTAGCTGAAGCATGGTTAGTTCGAAGGCATACTGTTACCAAAAGGTATCCTGACTCCTTTAGGGCTTATTATAAATCTTGAGTTGACATCACAGTTTTAACAAACATGGTTTTTCTAAATAATTCTTTTTCAAAACTTCAAGACAGACATAAGCGTTGCATTTTGAATATCATTGTTTGCATATAACTAAGTGTTTGACAGCAGAGAAGTTCACATGATGAACATTCAATGAACAAAAGTCCTCCCGACAGACAAAGTTGCTTCAGAGGTGCATCGAAAAGCAGAAATATTTCCTGCGCTGACTCAGTTGGTTAAAGGCCAATGTATACAAGGGGCATGGTCACTATCTTCCAATCAAGGGGCATATTATTATGGGGCATCCCGATTATTTCTCTTGAGGCAGCTCTTTTCAAATACTTCCATTATGGGGCAAATCATCCTCCGCTAGGGGCAACGCTTTCTTTTCAAATGTGATCAGATCAAGTTCAGTTGTAAGCTCCTCAACCATTAACCAGGGAATACACGATCCGCTGCAGTCTGGAAGCACATTCCTCCTGTTACATGGTATTGATCCCGAGTTTCAATAAAAGCCATTGTGGGAGTTACTTGTCTGTGCCAATAGTATCAGATGGTGTCAGTATCATGTCTTCGGATCCAGTCATGATAATTCCTAGAAATTATTTGGGGAAGTCGAGACTATCGATAGTTCTAAATACAGGTGATCTCGGGGGCAAACGAACTCTTACGTGCGAAGAGCCATTCGTAATCAAGAAGATATTTTCTGATGACGCTACGAGGATTACTACCATGGACAACGAAGATTTCTCGCACCTTGTGAACACGGACATAGTCAAAAAATACTACGCATGAAAAAGACCCGCTAGGTTGACAAGCCTAGGCAAAAATAAGGGCATCCCGGCGAACAAAAAAGGTTCGGGAAAAAATTAGGGACATATATAAAAGAATTGTACACCCGGCAAGTCGAAAACCTGAAAATGCGACTTGGGCAAGAAAGGGTATCCCGGTGGACTAAAAACCTAAAAAGGAGGTCCAGGCAAAAGTTAGGGATTAAAGCGTATGACTATGTCCCGTTGGATCATCCACTTGTGAGTCAGTACCAGTTTTCATTGCCAACTCCGTTCAAGCAACGTATATCAATCTTATCATTTTCTACCGACAGCAAGTGTTGAAATACTTGAAGACATAGGGGCAATAGCAGAGTTGAAGCCCGAAGTGATCTTTTCCACCCGGTTTGCTGTCACAGAATCAACATTTACTAAAGATTCTTGGAGGTTGGAATCCCCAGCAAGTCCTGTATCCAACAGATCTTAACAGAATCACCCCCACGGAGCCGGTGTCATGGTAATATCCCCACAGAGCAATCTCCATGGAACTATCTCTACAGAGCTATTTTCACAAGCTCGTCCCCAGTAGAGTTTATTCCTCAGTAGCGTTGCTTCCCTAGTAGAGATCATCCTCAACAGAGATATACTCCCCAGCAGAATTAACATACTCTCAAGCAACAGTTGGGATACTTTCGAGTAATTCACTCCCATATCCCCAAAGGATTGCCCAACAAGACAGAGGTTTGATTCTTTCCACAGCATGCTCCAGAGAGTTCCCCAACGGAGTTTATTTCTCCAACATCTCCTTCACGACATAATTTCTCTCTTCAGCCAGGTCTATTCGAGATTGCATCCCCAGTAGAGTACATAAAGAAACCTCCCCAACGGACGGCTTGACATGATCATCTTCCCTAATAGATCCCCTAACAGATAAAGGAATTTGATCATTCCCCAACCTATTGCAGATATGTCATCAGCATAGCCTATGGAATTTTGATCCCCATCAGATAATATTCCCTCTTGGAAGTATACAGAATTCAATTCCCCAGCGGAGTTTGCTTCTCCAACACTACAAATTACCTGACAGAGTTCTCTTCTCCAGCAGGATTTCGTCCATGGTTGATACTCCCAGAAGAGTGGTCACCCATGTCCGAAACTTGGTCAGATAGTGCATCAGAGGATTATCCATCTCTTTTATCCCCAGTCAGGGTACATAAGAATCAAATCCTTCAATAAAAAGCACGACGAACGACCGACTCTCCTGACATAATACTTCTATCCCCAAGCGGAAGTCAAAGATCCCCAGCGGAATATTCCCAAACGGGAAGTTTGAATCCCTAGTAGAGCCATTCTAAACAGGATCTAAAGATTTATTTTCTCCATCCCCAGCAACAGTCAGGGATTTATTTTCCCCAATCAGACATTACTATTCAAAGCCACCGCTACCTTCAGCGACATTTCATACCTATACATCATTTACAATACATCATAGCATACGCATACAAAACTCATATAACATTCTCATTTATTTTAATAGCATCATTACGCAATGCATTACATATATCATGACATTGCATAAAACTAACTTGGTTTTTTCAGGTTAGTTCTCAAATGGACAAATATTGTCAACAGTTTATCATCCTTCAGATACAATCAGTCGAAGATTCATTCTGATACTCCTTTGGATACAGTCAGGAGTAGACTCATTCTAGTACATCTTATAGACACAGTACAGATACAATCAAGACACAGATTCATTCTGATACTTATTCCAGTACATCTTTTAGATACAGTCGGTCGAAGACTCATTCTAATACTAATTTTTTAGATACAGTCAGACGTAGACTCATTCTAATACGACACTCAGATACAGTTAGGCAAAGACTCATTCTGATCTCCTTATAGATACAGTCAAGACGTAGACTCATTCTAGAACATCATACAGATACAATCAAGGCATAAGAATCATTCTGGCACTCCCCAGCACGTTTGCTAGATACAGTTGGACACAGACTCATTCTAGTATATTCCTCAGATACAGTCAAACCTAGACTCATTCTGATACTCCTATCAGCAGTTACTTTGGATGACATCTATAAGACCATCTTCATCCTGTCATCTTTCCGAATGGCATCTTTAAGCCCATTCAAGCAATACAATCAACCAACAAGCGCTACTTCGTGCACCCGTGAGTGCAAATTTTTGGGCACTTAAGTGTTCAATCCTCTTCCACCTTCAGATCACCAATCTAACTCCTCAGGTTTAAGAAGATTGAACAGGGGCAGCTGTTGTACCCCAAAATTTGCCTGCCCTATTTTCTAACATTTAAATTATTTTTTGTTTTTAACTTTGATTTTATAAGTTTTTGGTTCGATTTTTACTAACATTTAAACAGTAAGTTTTACTCAAAAAATAGGTAACTGTTTACTTTAAATTGTTTAAATAACAAATAGTTGTTTGACCTTCATATGCTTTCAAGTGCATTTCTGTTTCAAATAAATGAATTGGCACAATTGAAAAGGAGATAAGGCTTGCAAGTATGAGGTCGCGGGTTCGAATCTCACATGTTACATTTTGAATTTGTTTCTGTTATTTGTTACTAACTTTCTTTCCATTTTAAATTATTTTCAAAAAAATCACAAAAACTGTATTTTTTTAATATTTGTTTTTAATTTTCGTTTTTTATTTTAAGGCATTTTTGAAAAATAGTTATTTATTTGATTTTATGCACTTTTTACCAAAAAGGAGTGCAAGAATCATATTAGATACAAAAAAAAATATTTTTCTTTTTGTGTACTCATAAAAATCAGATACTATTTGATTTTTATTCAGATATTATTTGATCAATAGGATTATTACTGTTTTTAATTTAATTTAATTTTAATCATTTTTATTGTTTAATTTTTATTTAGTATTATTTAATTTGGGCCTAAAATTATCCATTAAGGACTTTTTTGGATTTTAGAAAATAGTTAACCCTAATTTGTTTCATTATATATACATATATATATATATATATATATATATATATATATATATATATATATATATATATATATATGTGTGTGTACAGAGTGGAGAAAAAAAAAAGAAACTAAGAGAAACACGCGGCCGGAATTGTCAAATAGTAAATAACGTAGCAATCTTTTCTCATTCTGATCCTAACTAATTTTTCCATCGGCATACCATCACGTAATACTTTTTATAATCCTATTGTTAATTTTCCATCTGCCGGAATTGTCAAATAGTAACTAACGTTTTGTCAATATATAATAATTTTTTTATAATCCTATTGTTAATACATATTGCTTTTTAATATTTAGTTTTATTTGTTCATCTTTTTTTATTTATTATTATTTCTTTATTATATTATTATTTTTAGATTGAACCGTGTCGATACGCTATTTGCATATTGATGTGCATAATGCATGACATTTGTATTGGTTCGATCTGGTTGCGATGATCGCATTTCGCGTTAGCAACATTATTGAATTTTTATTACATTTAAAATTTCTTTTTATTTGTGCTTCTTTTTTTTTTTGTAAATTCATATCTGCCCGATTTGGATCCGGTTGCGATGATCGCGCTTTCGCGTTAGAAACTTTGTTGGTTTTTATCAAATTTTAAAAAATTCTTTTACTTTATTTCTTTTTATTTAGATCCTCACGATTCGGATTCGGTTGCGATGATCGCATTTCGCGTTAGCAACATTATTGAATTTTTATTACATTTAAAATTCCTTTTTATTTGTGCTTCTTTTTTTGTAAATTTAGATCCGCCTGATTTGGATCCGGTTGCGATGATCGCGCTTTCGCGTTTAGCAACTTTGTTGGTTTTTATCAAATCTTAAAAATTCTTTTACTTTATTTTTCTTTTTATTTAGATCGGTACAATTCGGATCCATGATTGCGATGATTGCATTTGCGCGTTAGCAACATTATTGAATTTTTATTACATTTAAAATTCCTTTTTATTTGTGCTTCTTTTTTTTGTAAATTCATATCTGCCCGATTTGGATCCGGTTGCGATGATCGCGCTTTCGCGTTAGCAACTTTGTTGGTTTTTATCAAATTTTAAAAAATTCTTTTACATTATTTCTTTTTATTTAGATCCTCACGATTCGAATCCGGTTGCGATGATCGCATTTCGCGTTAGCAACATTATTGAATTTTTATTACATTTAAAATTCCTTTTTATTTGTGCTTCTTTTTTTTTGTAAATTTAGATCCGCCTGATTTGGATCCGGTTACGATGATCGCGCTTTCGCGTTTAGCAACTTTGTTGGTTTTTATCAAATCTTAAAAATTCTTTTACTTTATTTTTCTTTTTATTTAGATCGGTACAATTCGGATCCATGATTGCGATGATCGCATTTGTGCGTTAGCAACATTATTGTTTAAGAAGTTTAAAATTTTAATTTTTCTATGCATTTTTATTTTATAATTTTAGATCCGCCTCCTCTCTCCGTTTTTTAACTAATAAGGGTTCGTATCAAGTTTTTTCTCTGTCATTTTTTTTTCTTTTCACTTATTTATTTATTTGCTATTTAAATTCCTAGAAAAATTGTATAGGTCGCATGGCTTTTCTTTTTGTAATAGCCGTAGTTTTATTTCCCGCAAGGTTTGTTATACTTATGTATCTCTCCCAAAGCCTTGTAATAGCGTAGGGATTTTGCTTTCCGCACTTTACATTCCGCTATTTTATTTTACAACTGTGAAGTAATTAAGGTTTGTATGGCAAAACTAAAAAACAATCTAGAAAACCCTAATTCAAGATAAATAATTGAAACTAATCCACTCAATCACACTTGCACCTCTAGGATAGCCTCTCTCAGTTGCCTTACGAACATGGTCATGTCCCTCGAACGTAGGGATACTTTAGCAAAAGACGCTTACGAATAATATCATCATAGTCCCTTCGATATAAAGACCATAGTCCCTCGATGACCCTTCGAGTTGCCTACGAAAAATGATCTTGTCCCTCGATGACCGTTCGAGTTGCCTACGAAAATATGATCTTGTCCCTCGATGACCGTTCGAGTTGCCTACGAAAAGATGATCTTGTCCCTCGATGACCCTACGGAAAAATGATGATAGTCCCTTCGAATTGCTAAGGTATCCTTACATGTTTCCTTCTATGACCATTCGACGACCCTTCGATGTCCCTTCACATCCAATAGATAGGACTACCTACCCACTAATGGTATGCATAGTACTATCTCTCAAGGAAAAGGATAAGTACAAGAAAGACCTTATAAATTAAGGGTAAGTAACTTTTAAATGCTTGCTCACAACTCAAAAAAAAAAACAAATACTTTTCACATCTCACACTTTCAAAAATATTTTCTAAAACAAACACTTTGTATACATTCTTACGCGAATTATTACAAAGTGAAACCTTTACAAAAATATTCTCAAAAACAAACACTTTGTATACATTCTTACACGAATTATTACAAAGTCAACTTTTTACAAAATATTTTCTAAACACACACCACATTTCAACAAAAGCAAGTCAAAGTGAGCAAGCAATTAAGAGCCCGTAGATAACTACGGATGAAAAGGGGTGCTAACACCTTCCATTTTCATAACTTACCCCCCGAACTCAAAATATTTTCAAAAAGGTCTTTCCTGTTCTTTTCACCTTTCCTAAATAAATTGGATAAAAGAAAAGTAGGTGGCGACTCTTGCTAACCGCAACATGTTTTGCGAAAACAAAATTAAAAAGTTAGTTCTCCACCATATTACAGAACTGGCGACTCTGCTGGGGACGTACTTAAAAGAGGGGTTACCTTAGGGTCTAGATCACTTTAACTGCTTTAATTATCTGTTTTGTGTGCTTTACTTTTAAGGGTTTTGTCTTGGGGGGTATTACTTGGGTAAATGATCCTACACCCAGATCTAGGACCTTAGGTAAGTGGCAAGAGACCAAGGAGACTGTACGGCATGTACCGCTACGGTTGATATGGTAGCCATCGTTAGTGTAACACTTTGGTTTGTACTGATGTTCCTCGAGTCTTGGATTGGGGATAACATTAGGCTACCGCGTGGTGTCATTAAGCACTAATTTGCCCTTAGAACCCTAGTTGAACTTAGCCTTGGCCATTAGAAGGTAGTGAGATAGCCGGTTTGGCATGTTCCAAAGTTGGTTGATACTCGAGACTACACTCATTGAGATTGGACTTTCGGGATGTTTTGGTCGGCCGCTCGAGTGTCGCATCAAAATAAAGCCTGCGAGAAAGATCCGTGATATGAGATTCCTAGAACCCAGTTACTATTTTAGGACAGGTTGAACTAACTAAACCTTGGTATGGGAAAGGTACTTACCTTTGGACTTCATGCGAGCCTTTAAACCTAAGGCTACTTGTGTGACTTGTTTGTATTCACTATCTAACAACTTGAATTCCTTGCAGGATTTGTTTGTACTCTAACAACTTGAACTCTTTGCGGGACTTACTTGTCCTCATGCTTTTACTTAATGCATAACATCCACATACCATCATAACATAGCATGTTAACTAACCTTTTTCAAGGATCTTAGGGATTTGTGGCGCACAATTTGCAGGTGCTATTATGGAAGGATTATCAAAAGCCAGATTTCTATCAAGGGGCAAGAGGATTTATTTTCCTCTAGCCAGATGCCTTCAAACTCAAAAGAACAGTATCCTGAATCAGAGGCTATGACCCACTTGATATGGCGAGCTTGATTCTTATAGAATGACGTTCAAAGATGAAAAGTCAAGGTTCTTCAGACAAAGCTGCAACCAAATTCAATTTCTAATGTTGCAAACCAGATTCCATAAAGATCCTTGAAAACATTGCATATGCATTTACATACATATCATAACAGGTTTCCATAACGGGTTTCTCATCTCCTCGCTGTTTATTTCAGCAGAAAATGGCATTAGAACAAGCTGTCAAGGATCTCCAGACTCAGAACACCCAATTCCAAGAGATGATCCTGAGCTTATTCAAGGGGCAAGAGGAGTTGAAAGCCCTCCTTGCTAAGGACATGAAAAAGAAAAATCCTGAAGACAACAAGGATGATCAATTGGAACAACTGCAAGCTGAGATGGCAGAGATGAGAATCCAGATGTATGGTCAAAGGGCTCTTATCCAAAACATAGCTCGGGGGCAAGAAGAGCTGAGAGTCCTCGTCAATAAACTTCAAGACAACAGAGTCTTTCCTGTTCTTTTCAAAAAGGTCTTTCCTGTTCTTTTCAACTTTCCTAAATAAATTGGATAAAAGAAAAGTCGGTGGCGACTCTTGCTAACCGCAACATGTTTTGCGAAAACAAAATTAAAAAGTCAGTTCTCCACCATATTACACACAGACAATTAAAAAGACTCAAAATAAAATAAAACTCCCTTGGGTTGCCTCCCAGGAAGCGCTTCGTTTAATGTCGCATGGCTCGACGGGTCATTCTCTGTCAAGGTGGCATATATGAAACAAAGAACACACCATCCTTTTTCTTTCTTTTGTTTGGTAGCAATCCCATGAACTTGAGGTATGGATGATGTTGCTTCCAAATCATTTTCAGAGGGATTATTGTGAACAAGGCATAAATGGAATCCAACACTTTATCAATGTCTTGTCTTCCTGCCTTGTCAAAATAGTTTTTATGGATACTATTTTTGTGAAGATTTCCTTGTTGGATGCCTACATCTTCACAAATCGTTACATCTGTATTTTCATCCAACATAAGATCATCTTCAAGTGACATTTTTTCTTCTCCCCCGTATTTCTTGTTTACCTCAAATTCTTCTATTCCAAATGCATCTTCTTCGTTTGACGTCATGCCTTGTTCTTCTTCTTTCACACATTCTTCTTCCAACCTGCACTCTCGCCAAATAAAATAATCTGGATAATAGTTAGCTTCCTCACATTCATTCATAAGGATTCTAACCTCCCTCCTATAAGCTTTAAAAATTTTAGTCGCCTCTTCCAATGTGATTCCCGAATCAGGCGACCAACACGCAGGAGATACAGGTGGCAATGTATAAAAGATTTCCATAACTACACAACTCAAACTTTATTAGTCACACATTATATAAGAATTCATGAAGCAACAAGAATTTGATTTTTTTTTCTTTTTTAATAATAAAATAAAATAAAAATAACAAATAAAATTAAAACTAAATTTTAATTGCGGAGCAACAAAATTTTAACTAAAATAGAATGATGAACTCTATAATCTTTGGCAGTCCCCGGCAACAGCACCAAAAACTTGATCGGAAAAATAGCAAGTGTACTATTCTGCCAATGTAGTAATAAAAAGGGAATTTCCCCGAATGTCGATCTCAAGGACTGCTTGACGATATAGAGTTCTGGTTTTATTTTAGTTAAACAAAAGCTTTGGGGGTTTTGGTTTTGGTTTTGCAAAGTGAAAAATAATTGCGAATAAAATAAAGAAAGTACGGGAACGGTTAAAACAGATATGAGTAACATGCTAGGGAAGGTGTATGATTCAATCATGAAACGATTATGATCTAACAGTGCAACAACGCATTTCAAAATAATTGATTACCGATTCTTTAGGGTATTCACTCCTAAGTCCTTAGTGAGAAAACCTTTGATCAATCAACCTAATTACTATGTCCATAGGTAATTATGGTTGAAATCAAGCATTATTATATCAAGAATAATCCGGTTATTATAAGGTATCCCTAGTCCTAGGTGATATCTATTACAATATGTTATCAAACAGATCATGAACAATGGCGGTCCAGCTTAATTGTTTCACATAAAATCAGACTCTGTTTGTCCGACAGAGAAAGCAATAAGAACAGAAAAGAAAACAAATCAAATATACTAAAACAAAATTGTTATTGCATAAATAATATCGAATTCATTACATAATAGAAGCAGGGACACCCCCTAGCAATGGAGGGTTTAGCTACTCATAATAAAAACGAAAAACAAAAGATAAAGGGTAGACATTACAGATCTATAGATGAAATTAATTATTCAATCACAAAGGCTCATGAAAATATTGATTCCATGCAAAAATCGGAGTTCTCCAGCCTTCAAAACGTGTTCTTGCCGTTAAAAATTCGTCCCTCCCTTAAAAAATTGCATGGTGGCTTTAAATACGTCAAATTTGGGCTTTTTCGCACTTCTGGGCCTCTATACGCGTATCGGGGGTGCCATACGCGTATGTGAGGGTATGGTATGCGTACGGGAGCGTATGGGCATGTTCTGGGCGTATCATACGCATATGGGGGCAGTCAATATGCGTATGGGGGCAGGCCATACTCGTATGGGCAGAGAAACAACATTTTCAGTATTTTTTCAGCATTCGATACGCGTATGAAATGAGGCAATACACGTATGAACAGTGTCGAATCTTCCAAAACTTTGTTCATTAAAGTTGTAGCCCTTGATCTTAGCTTTCATTTTCTGCCGGACCCACGTCTTTTCGATTTACGATGCTCAAGTTGTGATCAAAATACTGCACGCCTGTCATGATGAAAAACATGTTGAAAAATAGATTTTTCCAATCTTTCTAGAATTCGCCGCGTTCCTTTTCTGACCATATCATTGACTTCATCCGACCTACAAAACACGTTAACCTTCCCAAAAAGATCAAAAATACCAGAAATGATTAAAACATAGATAAATACGAAATTAAAGAAACTGACATATAAACCACTCAAACTATATGAAAAATGTAAATAATTCGCATACTATCATCTGTTAAAATGATAATTACTTTAGCAAAATGGTGACTGATCAGGTATGACCGTTGATTCTGAGGAGGTCCCTGATTCAGAGAAAGATAATGTCCTTGATACGGAGACCCAGAAGATTGCTGACTTTGAATAGTTGAAACACCTGAGTATTGAGGATAAGGTGCCAGATGTTCCCAGATGGAACTATTTTCTTCCTCCCATTCTTCTTGAGAACTGACAACTGATTCACTTTCACTAGCTGGCAAGTTCGAGACGCCTTGAATCTTTCCATACTTGAGACCGCTCTCAATGCGTTCTTCAAATATTACCAGGTCAGAGAAGTTTAATGCCCCATTGCCAATCATCTTATATAAGTATGGACCTTGCAAAGTACCCATGAACAAGTCGACCAATTCTCTATCTAGGAGCGGCAGTTGAACGCGAGCAGCTAACTCTCTCCATTTCTGAGCAAACCCTCTGAATGATTCATTATCCACTTGAGATAAGCCTTGCAACTGCATGCGGCTGGGAGCCAAGTCAAGATTATAATTGTACTGCTTCACAAAGGCGTTGGCTAGATCCGACCATGATTGGATGCAACAACTTTCTAACTGCATATACCAATACAATGATGTCCCACTCAGACTATCCTAGAAACAGTGGATCATAAGCTTGTCATTGTGGACATAAGAGGTCATTCTTCGGCAATACATCACCAAATGTTGTTTTGGATAGCTATCCCCTTTGTATTTTTCAAAATTCGGTATCTTGAACTTTGGGGGCATTACAAGGCCAGGTACCAGACACATGCTTGAAGCATTCAGGTCAAGAGCATCACGACCGTCTAGGGCATCAAGCTTCTCCTCCAACAAATGATATCTTCTCATAAACTCAATAGATCGTGGATCTTTAGGTTTCATCTTTGGAACTACCCATTGGAAATCTGGAACAGAGAAGGCAAAGCTCTGATAGTCTGTGGCATCAAGAGAAGAAGAATGTCCATCTCGGACGACGGGACGCTCTTGTATAGTATGATTCTCAACAGGGATTCGCACAGGCTAAGCTTGAGTAACATTGTTCACTGGAGGTGGAATGACATTCCCAATTCTCTGAATATTGGCCTCTCCCCTTGTCATGGCGGCCATAGCTTCCATAAGTTGGTCCAACTGACTTTTCATCAATTCAACATCTGCTCTGGTCATAAACTGGTTTTGGTCCCCTGAGTTCATGATGATCTTTCCAAAATGATGACTCAAGTCCAATACGAAAGTCGGGAAATCAACTGCGGTTCAAGGACAAAGGATGGATGAGCTCACTGTTGTGGTTTGGAGAAAGAAATGCAAAATGATGCAAGACGCAAATGCAATGCAATGTTATGAATGCAACAGACATGGGATCAAAGCTTCCATAAATTCTGAATAACTGTTTTGCTGATGACTGGGTAAGTTCATAAGTCTGCTCTGAAGAGAATACCGGAATACCAGAATATCCGAATAATCAGAATACCAGAATACCAGGCTGATAAGTCCACACTGACAAGAAAACCAGAATACTGGGTAGGATAAAGGTTACAGTTACCTGCGAACCTGTAAACACCCGGCCATGCTCACATGTAGGTTCTAGTCTTGAGGTACGATATCCTAGTAGGTCCTCAGTATCACAGACTCTCAGGTTGAGAAATGATGATACGTTCACCATTTCTTGTTTGGCATCATCACCAATCGAGGAGGCCTCAACTGACTTCCCAATGAACGGTCTCCAGAGTCATAAGCTCTATAAGTCAACATCCTATCGTCTGCACCAATGCGCAGGATAAAACATCTCCAAAGAAAACCTCGTCTGAATGTGGATTTCGTGTACACTAAGTCTAGCCAGACGCCACACAAGACACACTACTTTTCACTCTAATCCTAAGTGTATACTCAAGCCTGGGTATTGGGCTTATCTCTCATGGAACCAACCCACCCAACAGCACAACAGCAGCAGAACAGTATGATAACAATAATCGAAATGCAATAAATGCGGTAAAATACAGTAATATACAGCAAATAATGCACAATAATAAACACCCTATGAAATAAACAGACAAGCGCTAGGATCGACTCAAATAGAGAACCGGTGTCCCCGGCAGAGTCGCCAGTTGTCGCAACTGCGAAAAACAACCGACGGAAAACAAAACAGAAGAGTCGCCACTGAACGTTATTTATCCCGACGCAGGGAAAGGAAACGATCAAAGAAAACCTAAAGAATGGAAAAGACATGGTCATCACAACCATAATCCGGGTTCGATAATCGGTTACGCGAGGGGAAGGTATTAGCACCCCCACGCGTCCATCGTACTCGATGGGATCTACGCTTGTTGTCTAATCAAAGGGTGAGTTATCTAAAGTCTATTGCTAAACGGAAACGGGAAGGGAAAAAAACAAAAACGGACTCGCAAGGATTATCGCAATCCTATGCCTACGTATCTTCGTGGACGAATGAAGAATCAGAGTCGACGTAGTTCGACAGACTATACACTAATGGGAGGAAGGTTGCTCGCCAAGACATCGTCGTCTTGTACCTATGTATCCTCAATCGGACGAGAAAGAGGAAGTCAGAGCAGTTGTAGTTCGACCTACGGGTTGGTTAAGGTCTCGATCGCACTGGGGCGAGAAAAAAGACTCAGTTATCTGGTTGGTCTCGATCGCAAGGGTGCGAGAGAAAAGGGGAGTTAGTTATTAGTATGCTCTCCAAGACTTCACCGTCTTGTGCCTACGTATCCTCATTAGGGAATGAGGAATCAGAGCATCCACACTACGGGAAACTGAAACGGTCCCGATCGCACGAGTGGGAGAGAAAAGATAAGGACACACAGAAGGTCCAAAGGGAAACTCGGTCCTACACGTTATCATGCATCAATGGCCCTAAGGTCAGGATCAAGAGGGATGCCTACCTAATGTTGTCATGCATGGATTGAAATCCTAATGTCTCTCCTACCTCCAACTTAATTAGAAATTAAGTGGAGCTAGGAATCCTAAGGGATCATGTGAACGAACACAAGTAAACACAAGACAACTGTCATACCCTAAATTTTGACCACCAAGATTTCCCATCATTGTGAAGATCATTACCACAATATGGATGTACTTTCATGCCTCATCAATCTGCTCAGGGATTGTTAGGCATTCTTTACAATCAAAGATTAGGGTTTTAACCTCTCTCAGAGCATTTAGACAAAAGATCAATCAAGAAATGACATGATCTTCAACATGTCTAACCTCTCAAACATCCATGGAGGACCAAGAGGTCTCCCACATCAAGAATTAAGCACAAGGTTGTAATATACCAAGTGGATCAAGCCTCGGGATTGCCTATGTCACCAAATTAGGGTTTGGTCGACCAGGGTCCCCAGATGAAAAATTTCCATCGAGGCATGAGCCAATACCGCAATATATGGTCCAATAAGCTCAAAAGGATCTCAAGGGCCCATCCACAATGGTAAAATCACCTTGAAGGTCCATCTAGCAAAAAAAATCAGGAATTAGGGTTTTGACCTAATTCAACCCTTGAGTTAACTAGTGAAGTGAGGCATGGCTTGAAGCCTCAAAATGAACTTCAAAGATCTCAAATACATCATATTAGCATGTTTAAAAGATTTTATTAACTCAAAGAGCTCAAATCATAAGCCACAAGAGCTCAAAACCATCTGATCACAAATTAGGGTTTTTGACGGAAAAAGTCAACTCTACCCTTGACTGTTGACCTACCCTTGATCTCAAACCTTGGGGAGGGGTCCAAGAAATTCCTAAATACCCTTTGAGGCCATCCAATAAGTTTAATCAAGCCCAAGGATTGATTTCACAAAAGGATCCCAAAGTCAAAATTTCATCTGATGAAAAAGTCAACTGTACAAAAATCCAAGTTTGATTTTTTGGATTTTTGGTCAAACAATGTTCCTTAACCCTAAAACAATGTTAGTATGTGATTTGAATCATCATTCATCAAGAAAAATCAAAGAAAGTGAGTTAACTTGTTAAAGGGGTAACCATAAAAAAAAACTTAGAATTTTTCTAAGTTATGGAACAAAGTGGCTAGGGTACCAACTTCCAAAGACCATAACTTGAGATCTAGGTAACCATTTTGGGAGATCCAAAGTTGGATTTGTAGGTCTTGCTACACTCTACAAAAGCTTCAACTACATCAAGCTCCAATTCTTCATGGATTTTTAGTTATGGAGTGATCAAAGTGGCTGAAAACATGAAAATGACACTTTTCCAACACTTAGTGAAAATCTGCCTAAGTTACCAGCCTTGAACATCAATGTTCATGAGGTTTTTTAAATTGGATCCAAATAGTTTCAAGATAAACTATGATCACACATGTACTGTGTCATATGAGAGCTTTCTAATGAGCCCAAGAACATGAGAAAACTCCACCTGAGCTAGAGGTTATGACAGTTGCAACATGCCTTGGTGCAAACTGTTTTTGCAAGGCAGATTTGTGCCTTAGTGCTCGAATTGATCAAATTGGACAAATTCAAGCATGGTTATCCATCTGCACACCTCAAGGGGGAACAACCAAGGGACAAACACTGATTCATCAGCCTCACAAGTCCATGAATCTATGTTTAGGCATGTCATCCCTAGAATTCAAGATGCCTAAAATATTCAAATTTGTCTCAAAGCATTTAATTGATGCATAGAGGTGGCATTCATCAAGACAATGTTATCCAAGTTCAGTCAAGACTTATCCATGAACCAAAGAACATTAGGCCTATGCACTAACCTCAAGTCAATGGCTAGAGGAGACTTGAGATTCCATTTGATCACAATTGGCCAAAGGCCTGCTGCAGTTGCCATACACTGTTGCTTGCAAAACAAACTTGGCACACTATAAATAGTCCTCAATTTTGATCAGTTTGAGTAAACCAAAGCACCCAAACTGATTCTTTCCTCAAAATCTCCCTTTCACTCAAATTTTTCCTTCTAACTGAAGCCACTATTGGGTTTTGAGTTTGAGAGCAATTCCAACCAAACCAATCACACACACACACACACACCTCATAAACTTCATGTATGAGTGATCCATAACACAAAATCACATATGGAACATCAAATTCACAAAATCACCAGCCAATTGCTCAAGTTCTTGACAGATTTGCAGTTGAGGTACCACAACCAGTTCCAGATCATTTCCATCCATTTCAAGCATTCAAACACACTCCTTGGCACCTAAGGAAGCTGTCAAGATCATTGGAACCTAGCTGTAACACCTCCATCACCAAACTCGATCACCAGCTGCAAGAGGTAAGCATGAACCCTTCAAACTCTATGTTCCATGCATCATAAATGAATTTGTGAGTTACCATCTTGTTCCTGCATGTATATAGAGTGATAACCCTAAATCAATTGCCATGAATCAATCGTGTATGGAATTTCATTATGTTCATGCTGAAATTAGGGTTCTTGAGGTTTTCTTCTGATTTCTCACTCAATACTTAATATAAATGCAATTAATCAATATGGTTGTGATCCTTGTTCAAAAACGAACAAGATTGGTGTTTGAATCGTGCAACACCATTGAGAAATCAAGGAGAAAAGTGAGAAAACGTAAATCTGAAAAAACAGAGGGCGCGGGCAAGAACCAAGTGTTCTTGGCGCCATAATTCAAAAATTTGAATTTTAGTTATTTTTGTTAATTGATTCAAAAATGAATTTCTCTCTGAATATTTATGTTTTTGAATTAATTCTTTTTCTCAAAATTCACTAAAATGTTTAAATATTTTATTTTACAAAAAAATCCAATTTATATTATTTATTTAATATAGTTAGAATTTTTGAGATTAATTTCTTTTTATTTCTTTTTAAACATTTTCAAATGGAATTCCCACTTTGATCTTTCAAAACCAATTGAATTTCAAACTCTCATGTAATTAAACATGATTTTTCGAAATATTTTCAAAGTGTACAACTTATTTTTGAATATATTTTAGTATTTTATATATTTTTTTCATTTAATTTCCTTTGAAAAATAACATTTTTATTTAAAATTAGGGTTTTCTCTCGATTTTAAATTTTCAAACACTCTTGGGCCTCTAATAAAGTGTAAGACCCATTCCTTGTAAATATAAACCTTTTTGGGTCTCAGTCATTGTATAAGTCTCGATGCGACTTTCAAAATAACGGTGCAATCATTGTTTTCATCTAGGCATCCCCTCGTGTTGTAAGTCCCATCTCTTTTTTTTCAAAACATCTTTGGGCCTCTTGAAAGAGTGTAAGACCCAACCCTTTTGTAAATAAACCTTTTTGGGCATCAGTCGTTGTATAAGTCCCGATACGATCTTCAAAACAACGGTGCGATCACTGTTAAACCTTGGGCCTCTCTTTGAGTATAAGCCCCAACAATCTTTTCAAAAACAACTTCTTTTTTTATTTAGGTTCAAATATACAGTTGTTATAAAAAATTTCTTTAATTTCTTTGAAAAACTAACAATACAGCAGGGAAGCTTGCTTACCTGTAAGTTTTTATCAGCTTTCATTTACTTGCTTTCATATATATATAACTGTATTGTGGGAAGCTGCTCCCCTGTAAGTCCTACTTTCATATCCTTTTAAATACTTGTCATATATCAACTGTATATATACTAGTATATCTGTTTAGATTTTTCCCCGGCAACTAGGTCTAGAACTAGGTAAAGCCAGTTGGTCACTCTTTAATACAGTCAAAACTAGATCCCCATAGGATTTCCAGATACAGTCTTTCCTTCTCTTGGGCTTAAACAATATGGAACAAAGAGAAAGGCAGTATTCTCGGTGAACCTTTTCTTAGACTGTCACCATTAGAATTTGTCAAAGAAATTCAGTTACCCCATAGAGGATTAATTCCCAGTGAAACTTCTCTTGAATTTCCTCAAACCCTAGAACTGTTCACAAAAGAAAAGATTATTCCCGGTGAAAATTTTCTTGAACTCTTCTTAAGTTTGGACCCACAGGCTTCCTAAAAGCATCCCCGCCTCCTCTTGGGCTTTGTACAAGGACCCTGCAGCTTCTTAGAAGTTCTCATGCCTTCTCTTGGGCTTAATACAAGGACCTGACGACCTCTTAAAGGTATAAGACAGAACTTAGTCAACCTTTATTAGAGAAGTCTTTCCAGTGTCAGAACCTCAGACCAATTGAGGGTTGATTCTCATCCCTTAAAACACCTGCCTACTCTTGGGCATCATACAAAGATAAACTCTTCCACACCAGTAGACTTGGACAGTCTAAATCTCCTCTTGAGTCTCCAAGACATTCTCAAGTTCCCTACAAACATAGGAGAAACCCTGGTCATTCTGGATCAATCTCCAGCAGAGTTAAAACCATTGGGTTCTAAAACCCAGTCTCTCTCCTAAAAATCCCTAGCCAGAGTCAGCTTGTCATCAGTATAACACTATCCCAAATCAGAACCTCAAGGCATCTGATACCTCAACTCTTCTGTAAACCTCAGCAAGAGTTGATTCCCCATTTGGACCTGCCTCGGGATCCCAATAATTCCCAGTAGAAGATAGCCTCCTCTTAGGCTTTGTATAATGATCCTTTCGTTCCTCAGTATAGTCAGCCTCCTCTTGGGCTTTGTACAATGATTCTCCCCAGCAGAGCTAACCTTTTTAGACTCTCTTGTTGAGTCAATCACCTTTCAGCACTCTCTTGTTGAGCCAACCCTTTTAGCCTCAATTTGGGCTTTGTACAAGACAGATAAAACCATTCTCTTGTTGAGATAATTTTTTTCAGCCTCCTCTTAGGCTTGGTATAAATATTTCCCCTAGAAGAAGTCAGCCTCCTCTTAGGCTTTATATAATGATTCTCCAGCTTGTTCAGCCAAAATCCCGGGCTTTGTACAGGACAGATAAAAGCACTCTCTTGTTGAGTCAAACCCTTTTCAGCCTCAATCTTGGGCTTTGTACAAGACACCATATAAATTTCCCTAAGCAGAGTCAAACTCTTTTCAGCCTCAATCTTGGGCTTTGTACAAGATAGATAACACTCTCCAGCAGAGTCAAACTCATTTCAGCCTCAATCTTAGGCTTTGTACAAGACACCTAAAATATCCTGAGCCGAGTCAGTAAAGTCTATTTCAGCCTCAATCTTAGGCCTTGTACAAGATAGATAAAGATTTCTTTCCCACAGAGTCAGTTTCTTTTCAGCCTCAATCTTGAGCTTTGTACAAGGCACATACAAACCCTCCCCGACGTAGTCAAAATACCCTTTTAGCCTCAATCTTGGGCTTTGTACAAGACAGATAGAACATTATCCCAGGAAAGTCAAACTTTTAGCCTCCTCTTAGGCTTTGTATAATGATATCCCCAAAAGAGTCAGTCTCTTTTAGCCTCAATCTTAGGCTTTGTACAAGACATATAAACACTCTCTCGTTGAGTCAGACTTTCCCAGCCTCCTCTTAGGCTTTGTATAAGGACTTCCTTAGTAGAGTCAATCAACCGTTTAGCTTCAACCTTGGGCTTTGATCAAGGCACACAAAAATCAACATCCCTTCAGAGGAAATCCAAATCCCTCTGTAGGAAGTCATTTCTCTATTTATCATTTATCAAAACAGACATTCAAAACAAACCCTAATTCCTGATAACTGCTATAAGAGACACACTTGTAGATTCAAATATCCAAGTTGTTGTCCATCTTTTATCCTGGTAAATCCTCCATTTCATCTAATTGCTGTAAGTGGCAAGCCTCTGGATTATTTACATCCATGCCAATGTCTCTCTCTTAGCATGAGAAATTCCTAAGGAAAAATGACATTGCTCTACACAGAGTTAAAGTTTTCCCCTTTAGGACAAATCCCCTATAAAGGAAATTATGGCATTGCTGGATTCACATATCCCAGTTAAAGTAATCCTCCTTTATAAACAGTCACTCAACAGTTGTGATAAACAGACAAAATGTCTCCCTTTAGAGTTGACAAATTCTCTCTCAGTCAAACCTTTTAGCTTCAATCTTGGGCTTTAAACAAGACACAAATACTCAACCTTTTAGCTTCCATCTTGGGGTTTGAACAAGACACCAAAATATCTTTTCCTCCCTTAGAATAAGAGGAACTACGATTGCTCTGATTTCCCTGTTTCGTTTAAACGGGAATACGTAGGCATAAGATTGCGAAATCTTAGCGGCCATACCAAACAAACACTCTAGGTCCAGTACCTTCACACATCATTCAAACATTAGGTCTAGTACCTTACCAAAAACATCGGAAAAACCCGAACATCAACAAAAACTCACTCTCTCTCTCTCTCATATTTCCCAATAAACTTTCCCAACCCATTAAGGGATAAACACCATCAAGTACAAATTAGAACCTAAAGCTAACATCCCGTGGATAACCACATATAGGATGGGTAACTGACAACTCCCCATTGTATAACCTGACCCCAAACTCCCCGAATCTCTTTAAGCGTTTGTTCAGTTAAACATTCGCGTGCAAGGTTAGTTTTAGATAGCTTCCCTTTCCCTTCCAGCTTCACGGGATAAATAATAAATCAGAAAGTAGCACCCCCTCGTCTTCATTGAGGAGAAAACCCGAATTCCGCGATAAGGTAGTCGCGTCACCGACAAAAATCGCGCGCTACAGAGAAATTGTGACTCTGCTAGAGAAGTCATTGTATGATCTAGTCATCATCATCCCCATTTTCCACTGTAAAATGGCAACTCTGCTGGGGACGTCTTTGATCTGTTTAGGACTATAGACTAGAATTCTTAAGAGGTCTAGGATGTTAGTTTTAGGAATGAATATATATATCGCTTTTCCTACTTGATATCCGTGTTTATTTTTCTGCTAATGGGACTGCGGGTGATGCCGCATGTGGAAGGTTTGAGTGATACCTAAGATAAGTGATGGCATAGATGGGTGGTCTTACAGGGAGTGATTCCCGAATAAGCGATCCTGGTAGACCATCGAATTAGTGGAGATACCCTTTGCAGATTCAATGTCTAGTGACTTCGGTTGCAAAACCAGATTGTTCGATTGTGGTATCCATGAAACTGAGGATTTAGTATACTGAGACCATGTGACTATTTTGTAGTGCGAAAGCTATCGGAAACAGTTGTCATACGATACTACCCTCATTTGAGATTACTAAGATACTACAGCTCGCTCGGGTGAACCAGCCTGCTGTTGTTATCCTAAGGGGGGTCAATGATTTTGAGGACAGGTACAAAAATTCACCATAGTACAACCTTTGGGAATGGGTAAAGCCATGACTCCATGCTCGTGACGCTGAACCTCTGAACCCATGTTTTTTCTATGTTTTTGTGTGCTGTATTCATGCATTCTTTTAAAAAACTCTTAAACAAAGAAAAAATCTTCTCTTCTAGTCTCTCTTTTTTTCAAATTAAACTAAGACAATGATTGCAAATATCAGAGAGAAAGATTGCGTTATGGATTTCGGTAGAAGGAAGACGCACAAGTACACCTTCAAGGTTCCAAAACTAGAGGATTTAAGAGGGTTGGCATGGATGATCACCAACCCTGATGCTTTCAGAGCTAGGTACGGAGGACTGCTGTCTCTGTTAAGGGTCCATGTAATTGAAGAAATCCTGTCTATCACTGTTTCACATTCCCAGATTATCAACTAGCACCAACACTGGAGGAGTACTCTCATCTGAGTGATTTACCCATCACTGACCAAGCTCCCTTTTCTGGACTGGAAGAAATTCCAAAGGATCAAACCATTGCAAGAGCAATCTATTTGGACGAGTCAGAGGTCAGGACTCACATAACCATTAAGGGTGGAATCCAAGGTTTACCAGCCAATTTTTTGATAAAGAAAGCTCTGTACTTTGCTAGTATAGGGAACATGACTGCTTTCGAGAGCATCTTTGTTCTGCTCACCTACGGGTTATTTCTGTTTCCCAACATTGATAACTTTGTTTATATCAATGCCATTAAGATATTTTTGATTGGAAACCCCGTACCGACCTTGCTCGCAGATGCTTATCATTCTGTACACTTAAGGAATTTATACAGCGGAGGAATGATCACATGCTGTGTACCCCTGTTATACAAATGGTTCACTTCCCACTTACCCAAGTCTGCTGCTTTTTGGGATCATAAGAGTACTCTACGTTGGTCACAGAGAATCATGTCTCTTACCAACTCTGACATAGATTGGTACGATCGGATCTATGACGGGATAAGAATCATTGACCGTTGTGTAAACTTTCCTAATGTACCCCTCATAGGAACTAAAGGAGGAATAAACTAGCATCCAGTTTTAGTTCGTCGTCAATTCGGATACCCAATGAGACATGTACCATGTAATGTTCATCTGGAAGGTCTTTTCTTCAAGGAAGGAGAAAATGACAGGGCACTAAAGACAGAAATAGTGCATGCTTGGAAACATGTTCACAGGAAAGGAAAAGAGTCTCTAGGAAAACCGGACTGTGTCTCTGTGGAACCTTATCTCCACTAGGTACAAGCTAGAGCTCTCAAGCTGAGGATGCCTTACCCTCGTCAAGAAGTTCTTCGGTTAAAGGAATCTGTCCTTTATTTTATGTCTGATACGGAAAAACTCCAGGTCACTCTCAACAAAGTTCAACGGGAAAAGAAATCTTGGAAGAACAAGTACCGCATTCTCAATGTGGAGTGTACCAAAATACAGCAACTGTTAAAAGAAAAATATGCTCTGATCGAGATTTTAGAGCAACATGCTGTAGAAAATCAAGAAGACTAAAGGAATTTGCTCGATCCTTTAACTTGGCAAAGGACTGACAACCTGACAACGGCTCAAGAGCCCCGGTCAAAGAAAAGGAAAATACCAGAACCAGCACATGAGCTCTCTTCAGAGAGGACTCAGGATCCATAAGCTTAGATTTTTCCTTTTACAGCACTTTGTAAATTACTGTATTTCCATTTCCGCAATCTTTGAATTCAATAAAACGGGGTCTCCCCACTGTATGATATTTGCAATCCAATTGTTGAAGTTTCTTTTGATTAAACAAAAAAAATTAAAATATAATTATTGCATATCATTCATCATTCTCACATAACACATTCTTCTTACCTACGAATCTCACGCCTGTGTCTCGATTGTAGAGAGCCAAAGTGTCTCATTCGTATAATACTCGGGCCAATCGACAAAAGAAAATGGATGATATCGAGGAAGAGAACAGAGAGCTGAGAGAAGAAATCGATGCTCTAAAAGAAGATCTGAGGAAACTTCACAATGACATGCAATCTCTGACAGCAGCTCAGATACAACAACAAAGGACTGTGATCTCAGAGATCACATCTACCCCCATAGTGGAAAAGTATGATCCTCGGTACAACATCCCTAAAGATCGTCCCTGGGGCATGCCACTCAACTATACCCCAGAAGGATATATTCCGCCGATCACAGAGGATCCAGAAACTACAGTAGGAACCGCTGGGCCTGAAGGTTACAAACTTCGGGAAAGCGAAGATGCAAGGGGCATGACAGCAACTCCTGAAGGTTACAAACTTCGGGATATGGAAGCACCAAGAGTCACCGCCGTAATGACTATACCACAACCCGTGGTACATACTGTCCTAGAAGGACAGATTCCACATGTAATCTCTGGTGGAAACAAAAGTATGTACGAAAGAATGAATGAGTTCCAGGAATAATTCTTGGAGATGCAGAAGGAACTGCATACCATTCGTGTCAGGATTTATTTGGAAAGGACGCCGCAGACCTTTGTTTGGTCCCTAATGTGAAAATTCCGCACAAATTCAAGGTGCCCGAATTTGAAAAATACAGGGGCAACTCTTGCCCTCAAAGTCATTTGGTGATGTACGCTCGAAAGATGTCAACTCAGACAGAGAACCAATAGCTACTGATCCATTATTTTCAAGATAGTTTAACCGGTGCCGCACTCAAATGGTACATGGTTTTAAACCGCACTAAGATTGTCACGTTCATAGATCTTGGCGCTGCCTTTGTTCAGCAGTATAAGTATAACCTGGACATGGCACTGGACAGAGATCAACTCATAGCCATGTCGCAGAAAGACAAGGAAACCTTTAAGGAATATGCTCAGAGATGGCGTGAAAATGCCACCCAGATTTGTCCACCTCTTGAGGAAAAAGAGATGACAAAAATCTTCTTGAAAACCTTGAGCTCATCCTAGTACGACCGAATGGTCGCCAGTGCACCCAAGGACTTTACTTAAATGGTAAACATGGGAGTTCGTCTTGAAGAAGCAGTCTGAGAAGGACGTCTGGTCAAAGATGTTGGACCATCAAGCAGTACCAAAAGATACGGTAATGTTTTCCCCAAGAAAAAGAGCAAGATATTGGTAATATCTCTCTCGAAAAGCAAAGGCGACGGTACCAACTAGTAGCAGCTGTAACTCCTGCTATCAACCTTGTGCCTGTTCCAACGTATCAACCTCAGGTTGCTCAGAGCTAACCAAATCAACAACAATAGCAGCAAAGGACACAACAACCTCTTCAGCAAGCTCGTCCTCCGTACAACAACAACCGTACAACACAACCACCAGGGTTTGTCCCTATACCAATGTTGTACGCAGAACTGTTTCCACTACTACTGGTCAAGGGGCACGTCCAAACTAGGTCTCCTCTAACAGTACCAAAAAATCTTCCTTTTTGGTTCAAAGCGGATCATACTTGCCCTTACCATCAAGGAGAACCAGGGCATAACATAGAAAACTGTCTCAGCTTCAAATCCGATGTGTAAAAGCTTGTCAGGAGCGGGGTCTTATCCTTCAAGGAAACAAATCCAAATGTTCAGACGAACCCGTTGCCTCAACACGAGAAAGCTGCAGTAAATTTGATAGAGGAAGAGTCTAACCACAACTATCAAATTCATGATGTACTCTTATTGGGAACCAACCTGGTCAAGATGCGTTGCAGACAGAGTGGATACGATCATGTACCATCTCATAACTATCACCAGTGTGATATCTGCTCTAAAGACAATCAAGGATGTTCTATGGTGCAATCCGCTCTACAGGAATAGATGGATCTCTGATGGATCCAAGATCACCGAATGCGTGAGGTCAACATGACTTATACAAATTCCAACATCATTCAAAATCACGACATCTGTGCGATGAATGTCAACTTGGTGGCGATGCACTCCAGGAAAAGCCAGCATCATGATCTGCCATGACACGATTACGATTCCTGTCTGATTTGCTCGGTAAGTAATCAGGGATACTCTTTTGTACAAGAGGCCCTCCAGCGTCAGATGGATCTGGGATGGATTCAGGATTACCGTGATAGAAGTCATTATCAAGTTAATATGATTCAAATCTTTGATATACGTTTGATGAATACCAGTCTGGTGGAATTACACGCCAAGCAAGTCCAGCTCGGTTTTCTGACTTCACATGATTATCAAAACTGTAAAGTATGTCGTAACGATGACCAAGGATGTGCACTTATTCAGAGAACGCTTCAACACTTGTTGAACCACTGGTGGCTTCCAATCTATCTAGATGAAGACACACAACAAGTCAGTATGATTAATGGGAACCCTACTAGGCATCAAAATCAGGATGTTCGATCAATGGAAATAGGTCTAGTGAGGTTACACTGCATACAAAGCGGACGTGGTCGGGTGCCACCACACAACTATGAGCGTTGTAGAGTTTGCTCAGAGAATAACCAAGGATGCTACCTCGTGCGAGCAGCCCTTCAAAGTCAGTTGGACCACAAAGAGGTTCAACCATGTTCAAGCTCTGGTTCAACTAACATAATGTCAGACTATCTTCCCAATCGAGGAAAAGAAGTTGTCTTAATCCCTAAACGAGAAGTGGCCAAAGACGTATGCGCCATAATCCCTTTACTCCATGAATCAAGAGTTTCTCTTGATAGTGGAAAGATTCTCAACCTCGAACCAATTGAGGCTGGCTACGATGGTCAGAAAAATCAAAAGGCTCTTGTAGTTATCTATCTGCTGGGACCAATACCGTACAAATACGATAAGGCTATCCCTTACAAATACGGTGCAACAACAATTGAGAATGGGAAGGAAACTCCATTACCCTCCGTCGTGAATATTGCAGACATCAGTCGAGTAACACGGAGCGGTCGAATCTTCAACCGAGAAGTTGGAGAACCCACCAGAGAAAAGGAACCTCAAACAGAAGTTCCTAGTCAACCAGTTGGTTAATCCAATGATCCCGACCTTTCAAAGAACAACGATGAGATGCTGAAGCTCATCCAGAAGAGTGAGTACAACATTGTTAATCAACTGTTGTAAACTCCTTCAAAAATCTATGTGCTATCTCTTTTACTCAAGTCCGAAGCTCACAGGGAAGCTCGACAGAAAGTCATAGAGCAAGCCTTTGTGGAATAAGATGTGACAATAAGACAATTCGACAACATCATCTCCAACATCACTTCCTGTAATAACTTAGGATTTAGTGATGAGGAACTGCTGGAAGAGGGCCAAAATCATAACATGGCACTTAATATTGCAGTCAACTGCCAGGACGATGCTTTAGCCAGCGTACTGGTAGACACCGGATCAGCTCTGAATGTTATGCCAAAATCTACTCTGATGTGACTATCATTTCAAGGATCTCCGATGAGAGGCAGTAAGGTCATCGTCAAAGTATTTGACGGATCCCGGAAAATAGTTATCGGCGAAGTCGACCTTCCCATAACTATCGGTCCTCACACTTTCCAAGTCACTTTCCAGGTCATGGACATCCGGGCAGCATACAGTTGTTTGTTCGGAAGACCTTTGATACACGAGGCTGGGGCAGTTACTTCGACACTTCACCAGAAGCTGAAGTTCGTCAAGAATGACCAACTGGTCGCAGTCTGCAGAGAGCAAGCCTTGATCATGAGCAACTTATCGTCGTCCACTTGTGTAGAACCAGAGGAGGTTATAGGAACCCAGTTCCAAGCACTTTCGGTGAGCAATAACAATCAATCAGAAAAAGGAACATCGATTTCCTCGTACAAGGATGCTCTCGAAGTAATCAAAAGTAACAATGCAAAAGGATGGGGACAAATTGTCATTCCTACTGACAATAAGACAAATAAAGGTCTTAGTTTTTCTTCAACCTGTACTCTGACTGTTAAGAAAGATGAAAGTTTTCACCCCATTCAGGACTTCTTCCACGGTGGAGGGTTCTTTCACCCGGTGTATCAAGAAGTGCATACCATCAAAGAGGGTGATTCCTCCGACACAGATGAAGAATGGAAGTCCTATATTAACGAAGACGGTTATATGTCTCAGGGAGAGGTGCTTACGCCATTTTGCTATACCGTACAGAATCCGAGATATATACCAGGATCAGACGTCAAAATGATATACGGCGATTTTGATCCGAAAGGATGTCGTGCTCCACCAAACTCATTAGAGGAGGATACTCTGATGAAAGACAACTTTGACTATGACTATTATGACCCAATGGATGACTTGCCTATCTGGAAGCCGTACCCAGGAGACTTGGGGCAAAAGAGTCAGCCCAACAATGCATATCAGCTGAGCATCATTAAAAAGAATACTTGTGTCCCCACCCAATCGTGGGATCATTACTCAGGGCATTCTAAAGATATCTCGCACAACGATGAATTTGCAAAGAGCGCAGGATAAGAGTTCCTTAACTATGCTTTTCCTGAGGTCAACGTCATCGAAAGGGATGACTCCTCCAATTCCAAAGAGGTGTGGGACACCTTAGGACAACCGAGTGGCAAGTATGACTTCTTATTCAAGTACACCGCTCCTGAAAGCTCTCGTATCAAGCTCGAAGACATCCAACCAACTGGATGGGAAGATCTGCCTGAGAGTGCAAACACTGTTCAAGATACAACAGAAGAATCCTCCTACGACAACTCTGCCTGGGAGACAGATTCCAACGATCCTGCTCTGCCAAAAATCAGCGTTATTTCTGAAAACAAGCCAAGAGGGAAGGTACCGGACTTTGTGATTCACCGAGGAGTTCGCCGCCAATGGGTTGCTGTCAATGATCCGAAAGTCGTCCATAAGTCTAAGTAATTTCCGTCTTTATCTTAACCTTTCAACCTGCCCAGGTGAAACAGATTTTTGATAGGGCTCACTTTCTGTAAATGTCCCTCTTCGCTTCGTCCAAAGCGACAGAGTTTTATTTTATAGGGTGGTAATTTCAAGAATAGATCAAATCATAAATAAAATAACGTCGTTCTGTAATTTCCGCATTTATTGTTGTTTTCTCTTTTCGCTTTTTCAGAAAATGGTAATCCTAAAAACAACTCAAAAAAATAAAAACAAGCATTTTTCAGAAAATACATTGCACACACTCTTGCATTCTCTCTATCTCTTCTAAAAACAATCACAACGTCGTGCAAATTGCTTGTTTTAAACCCCATTGAAACATACGATCCAATGCCTTCTCCCAACTTTGAATTCCCAATATTTGAGGCTGAAGAAGAAAATGACGAAGAAATTCCAGAAGAGATCTCCGGATTACTCAGACAAGAGGAAAGGTCCATTGAACCTCACAAAGAGCCGTTGGAAACAGTCAACTTGGGTTCAGGAGAAGAGAGAAAAGAAGTCAAGATTGGGGCACTGCTCAGTCCAACTGTCAAAGAAAGTTTGATAAAGCTTCTCAAAGAATTTCCTGATGTATTTGCTTGGTCTTATCAGGATATGCCAGGGTTGGATACCAGCATCGTGGAACATCATCTACCGTTAAGATCAGAATGTCCGCCGATAAAACAAAGACTGAGACGGACTCATCCTGATATGGCCATCAAAATCAAAGAGGAAGTACAGAAACAGATTGATACGGGTTTCCTCGCCACATCAGAATATCCTCAATGGTTAGCCAACATAGTACCAGTTCCAAAAAAGGACGGATAAGTTAGAATGTGTGTAGACTACAGGGATCTGAACAAAGCAAGTCCAAAGGAAAAACCCCGAATCTTTGTAGCATCTGTAAACCAACAGTTTTAACTGTTTAATCTCAGTATGCAAGCAGGGTTATTTGGAGACATCTATTTCCCTTTCTTCATCAGCTTTAATAGGATTAAAAATGAATCGAACTGTAGTACTAGAGCGATCGTGCTTCGCAACCACATCCAAAAATCACTCGATACAGAAAAATGGCGACTCTGCTGGGGAGAATCTGGTTTCTTTAGGGATTTTGTTCTTTTTTGTCCCCTAGGTGGAAACCTTGATGTCATTAGGATCTTAGGTCAAACGCCGTTAATTTGGAATGAAATCACAGATTGGTGACTCCGCCGGGAAACCATTTTCTGTCAGGAACTTAAGATTCTTAGCTTTTAAAAGTCTAGGATGATTAGGGCAAATATATATACTGCTTTTCCTAATTGCTATACGTGTTTATTTTTCTGCTAATGGGAATGCGTGTGATGCCGCATGTGGAAAGATCGAGTATACACTTAAGATAAGTGATGGCGACGAGGTCGACCATCAACCTCAGTGGAGGCTAACCAATGCAACCCATTCTCTCACCTAGACAATGGGCCGATTGTGATGTCTGAGAAGCTGAGGAGCCAAACCCTTTTGTAGTACGGAAACTATCGGGAATAGTTGTTACGCGATACTACCCTCATTTGAGGCTGGTGATCTATTCTCGGTGAATGGCACTTACTCTAAGATTGCTCTACAACTCGCTGGTGATCCGCTTGTTGTTTTGCTTTCCTGGGAGGAGCTGATGATAATGAGTACAGGTACAAAAATCACCCTAGTATAAACCTTTGGGGATGGGTAGAGCCTTGACTTCATGACAACGACCCTTTGACCCCATGTTTTTTCTATGTTTTTGTGTGCTGCATTCATGCATTCATTTAAAAAAAAAACATTCAAAACATTCAAAAAATTTCTCTTCTAGTCTCTCTATTTTTCAAATTAAACTGAGACTGTGATTGCAAATATCAGAGAAAAGGATTGCACTAATGGATTTCGGTAGAAGGAGAACTCATAGTTACACCTTCAAGGTGCCAAAGCTAGAGGATTTGAGAAGGTTAGCGAGGATGATCACTAACCCAGAGGCTTTCAGAGCCAAGCACGGAGGTTTGCTACCACTGTTAAGAGTCTATGTGATTGAGGGAATCATGGATGCGCTCATTCAGTTTTATGATCCGGTTTATCAATGTTTCACATTCCCGGATTACCAGCTCGCACCAACGCTGGAGGAGTATTCTCATCTGATTGATCTACACATTATAAATCGAGCTCCATTTTCTGGACTGGAAGAAATTCCAAAGAATCAGACCATTGCAAGAGCAATTCATTTGGACGAGTCTGAGGTCAGGACTCACCTAACTACCAAGGGTGGCATCCAAGGTTTGCCAGCCCAGTTCTTGACAAAGAAAGCCCTGTATTTTGCCAGTATAGGAAACGTGACTGCTTTTGAAAGCGTCTTTGTCTTGCTCGCCTACGGGTTATTTTTGTTTCCCAACATCAATAACTTCGTCGATATCAACTCCATTAAGGTTTTTCTCATTGGAAACCCTGTGCCGACTTTGCTCGCAGATGCGTATCATTCTGTACACTTGGGAAATTTGTACAGCGGAGGGGAGATCACATGTTGTGTACCTCTGCTTTACAAATGGTTTATCTCTCACTTGCCCAAGTCTGCTGCTTTTTGGGATTGTAAGAGTGTCTTGCGCTGGTCGCAGAAGATCATGTCTCTTACCAACTCTGATATAGATTGGTGCAATAGGATCTATGATGGAATCAGGGTCATTGACCGTTGTGGAAACTTCCCCAACGTACCCCTTATAGGAACTAAGGGAGGGATCAACTATCATCCGGTGTTGGTTTGCCGTCAATTTGGATACCCGATGAGACACGTCCCACGGGGTGTTCATCTGGAAGGTCTTTTCTTCAAGGAAGGAGAAAACGACATAGCACTAAAGATGGAAATAGTGCACGCTTGGAAGCATGTTCATAAGAAAGGACGAGAGTCTCTGGGAAAACCAGACTGTGTCTCGGTGGAGCCTTATCTCCATTGGGTACAAACTAGAGCTCTCAAGCTAAAGATGCCTTATCCTCGTTACAGACTTCTTCCGCCGAGGGAATCTGTCATGTACTTCATGACGGAAACTGAAAAGCTTCAGGTTACTCTCAACAAAGTTCAAAAGGAGAGAAGGTCTTGGAAGAACAAGTACCGCACCCTTGACGTAGAGTGCATCAAAATACAGTAACTACTGAAAGAAAAGGATGCTCTGATTGAAATTTTGGAGCAACATGCTGTAGAAAATCAGGATGACCAAAGGAATTTGCTCGCTCCTTTCATCTGGCAAAGGAATGACAACCCGACAACGGCCCAAGAGCCCCGGTCGAAGAAAAGGAAAATACCAGAGTCAGCACCCGATTTCTCTTCAGAGAGGACTCGGGACCCATTAGCTTAGGTTTCTGTTTCTGCACTTTGTAATCTACTGTATTTCCATTTCTGTAATCCTTTGAATTCAATAAAAAAGGGGTTTCCCCACTGTATGATATTTGCAATCTAATTGTCGAAGTTTATTTTGATTAAACCTTAAACAATTAATATAACCATTGCATTCATCATTCTCACATCGCGTATTCTTCTTACCTATGAATCTCACGTTTGTGTCTTGGTTCTAGAGTCAAACTATCTCATTCATATAATACTCGGGCCAATCGTCAGAAAAAGATGGATGATCTTGAGGAAGAAAACAGAGAGTTGAAAGAAGAGATCGACGCTCTGAGAGAGGATATGAGAAAGCTTCGTAACGACATGCAAGCCATGGCAGAAGCTCAGCTACAAAGGACTGTGATCTCAGAGATCACCTCGACGCCCATAGTGGAGAAGTATGATCCTAGGTATCAAATGCCGAAAGATCGTCCTTGGGGCATGCCTGTTAACTATATCCCGGAAGGATATGTTCCGCCGATCACTGAAGATCAGGGAATCGCAACAGAAGCCGCTGGGCCTGAAGGTTACAAACTTCGGGAAAGCGAAGATGCCAGGGGCATACTGAAGACTCCTGAAGGTTACAAACTTCGGGAAACGCCAAGACTCACTACCGTAGTCACGGTACCACCTCCTGTGGTGCACACTGTCCCGGAAGGACAGATTCCACAGACACCTTCTGGTAAGAAGGAAACTATGTTTGACAGAATGGAGGAATTCCAGGAGCAGTTCTTGGAAATGCAGAAGGAACTGCAAGCCATTCGCGGTCAGGATCTATTTGGAAAGGACGCCGCAGATCTCTGCTTGGTCCCAAATGTGAAAGTCCCGCACAAATTTCAAGTGCCTGACTTTGAAAAGTACAAGGGTAACTCTTGCCCTCAATGCCATCTGGTGATGTACGCCCGGCGAATGTCAACTCAGATGGAGAATCAGGACCTACTGATTCACTACTTCCAGGATAGTTTAATCGGTGCCGCATTAAAATGGTACATGGGTTTAAACCGTGCCACGATCAGTACATTCAGAGATCTTGGCACTGCCTTCGTCCAACAATACAAATACAATTTGGACATGGCACCCGACAGAGATCAACTCAGATCGATGTCGCAAAAGGACAAGGAAACCTTTAAGGAGTATGCTCAAAGGTGGCGTGAGATTGCCGCTCAAATTTGTCCACCTCTGGAGGAAAAAGAGATGACAAAGATCTTCTTAAAGACGTTAAGCTCATTTTACTATGACCGAATGGTTGCCAGTGCGCCCAGTGACTTCACCGAGATGGTGAGCATGGGAGTTCGTCTTGAGGAAGCCGTCCGAGAAGGACGTTTGGCAAAAGACGTTGGGCCATCGAGCTGTACTAAAAAATACGGTAGTGCTCTCCCTAAGAAAAAAGAGCAGGATATTGGGAATATCTCTCTCGGAAAGCAAAGGCGACGTTATCAACTGGTTGCAGCTGTGACTCCTGCTATCAACTCTGCGTCTGTTCCTACGTATCAACCTCAGGTTGTGCAGAGCCAACCTGATCAAAAAAGGACACAACAGCCTCTTCAGCAGGCTCGTCCTCCATACAACAACAACCGTACAACACGGCCACCAGGATTTGATCCTATACCCGTGTCGTACGCAGAGCTATTTCCATTACTACTGGTTAAGGGGCACATTCAGACTAAATCTCCTCTTACAGTACCAGAAAATCCACCTTTTTAGTTTAAGGTGGATCAAACATGCCCTTATCATCAAGGAGGATCGGGGCATAATATAGAAAATTGTCTCAATTTCAAGTCCGACGTGCAAAAACTTGTTAGGAACGGGGTCTTATCCTTCAAGGATACAAATCCTAATGTTCTCACAAACCCGCAGCCTCAACATGAGAAGGCTGCAGTCAATTTGATAGAAGGAGAGACTAACGATGTCTATCAAATTCACGATGTACTCTTGTTGAAAACCAATTTGGTCAAGATGCATTGTAGACAGAGTGGATATCTGTGCCACCTCATAACTATCATCAGTGTGATGTCTGCTCTAAAAACAATCAGGGATGTTCTGTGGTGCAAGCAGCTCTGCAAGAACAGATGGATCTTGGATGGATCCAAGAGCATCGAGTTCGTGGAGTTAACATGGTTTACACGAATTCCAACGTCATTCAGAACCACGATATCCGTACAATGAATGTCAACTTGGTGGCGATGCACTCAAGGCAAAGCCAGTATCATAATCTGCCGGGGCACGATTATAGTTCCTGTCTGATTTGCTCGGTAAACAAACAGGGATGCTCTTTCATACAGGAGGCCCTCCAGCGTCAGATGGATCTTGGATGGATCTAAGACTACCATGATAGGAACTCCTATCAAATCAACATGGTTCAGATCTTCGATATTCGCGTAATGAATACCAACCTGGTAGGGTTACATGCTGAGCAGGTCCGACTCAGATTCTTAACATCACATGACTATCAAAGCTATAGGGCGGGTTGCGAAAACAATCGAGGTTGTACCCTTGTCCAGGAGGCACTTCAGCACTTGTTAAATCACTGGTGGATGCCAATTTATATGGATGAAGATACTCAGCAAATTAGTATCAGCAACAGGAATCCTACTCGGCGTCAGAGTCAGGATGTCCGATCAATGGAAGCTAACCTAGTAAGGTTACATTGTATTCAAAGTGGGCGTGGCCAGGTGCCACCACACAACTATGAACGTTGCGGCGTTTGTTCGGAAAGTAACCAAGGGTGTTACTTTGTGAGAGCAGCTCTTCAGGGTCAGGTAGATCGTGGAGAGATTCGCCCATATCCGGGTTCTGGACCCATCAACTGGACGCCGAACTACCTTGCCGAGCAAGTTGAGGATGTTGTCACGATCTCTGGTCATCACAGGACCAGGGATGTTTTTTCCATTATCCCTCTACTTGATGAATCTAAGGTTCCCAACCGGGAACGGATCGAGATTAATTATGATGGTCAGAAAAATCAGAAGGTACCCATAATCATCTATCTACCGGGACCACTACCGTATGAATCAGCTAAGGCTATCCCTTACAAATACGGTGCAACGACAGTTGAAAATGGAAAGGAAATTCCATTACCCTCCGTCGTGAATATTGCAGACATCAGTCGTGTAACACGGAGCGGTAGAATCTTCAACCGAGGAGTTGGAGAACCTAACAAGGAAAAGGAACTTCAGACGGAAACTCCTGATCCACCAGTCGGTCAATCCATTAATCCCGACCTTTCGAAAAATAATGATGAGATGCTGAAGCTCATCCAAAGGAGTGAATACAACATTGTCGATCAACTATTACAAACTCCTTCAAAGATCTCGGTATTATCACTGTTACTCAGTTCAGAAGCCCACAGGGAGGCTCTACAGAAAGTCTTGGAGCAAGCCTTTGTGGAATAGGATGTAACAATCAGACAGTTTGATAGCATTGTCTCTAACATCACTTCCTGCAATAATTTGGGATTTAGTGATGAGGAATTACCCGAAGAGGGTCGTCGTCATAACATGGCGCTCAACATTACAGTTAACTGCCAGGACGATGCTTTAGCCAGCGTACTGGTAGACACAGGGTCAGCCCTGAAGGATGCCGTGCTCCGCCAAATTCATTAGAGGAAGACACTCTGATGAAAGACAACTTTGACCATAATTACTATGGCCCAATGGATGGTCTGCCAATGTGGCAGCCTTACCCAGGAAACTTGGGGCAAGAGAGTCAGCCGAACAATGAAAATTAGCTGACCATCATTGAACAGAATACCTGTGTCCCCGCCATGTCATGAGATCAACACTCAGGTCATTCAGAAACTACTCAACATGAAGATGAATTCGCAACGTTTGCAAGACTTGAATTCATCAACTATGCTTTTCTCGAGGTCAACGTCATCGAGAGAGATGACTCCTCCAGTTCCAAAGAAGTTTGGGACACTCTGGGACAACCGAGTGGAAAATACGACTATATGGTCAAGTACACCGCTCCCGAAAGCTCTCGTATCAGGCTCGAAGATACCCAGCCTACTGGATGGGGAGATACAGCTGAGAGCACAACCACTCTGTATAATATAATAGAGGAATCCTCCTACGACAACTCTGCCTGGGAAACAGATTCCAATGATCCTGCTCCACCAGAAATCAGCGTTATTTCTGAAGAAAAAATCAAGGAAGGTGCCAGACTTTGTGATTCACCGAGGAGTTCACCGCCAATGGGTTGCCGTCGAGGTTCCAAAGATCGTTCGTCAGTCAAAGTAATTGCCATCTTTAACCTTTCACCCTACCCAGGTGAAACGGATGTTTTGATAGGGCTCGCTTTCTGTAAATTTTCCCTCTTCGCTTCGCCCAGAGCGACAGAGTTTTGTTTTATAGGGCTGTAGTTTCAAGGATCGACTTGTTCATTAATAAAATAACGTCGTTCTGTAATTTCCGCATTAATTGCTGTTTTCTCTTTTTGCTTTTTCAGAAAATGGTAATCCTAAAAAACAATTCAAATAAAAATAAGCAGTAAAATAAAAACACTGCACACACTTGCATTTTCTCTATCTCTTCTAAACATGAATCATCACGTCATGCAGATTGCTTGTTTTAAACCCCGTTGAAACATACGATCTGAGGCCTTCTCCCAACTTTGAGTTCCCGGTATTCGAGGCTGAAGAAGAAAATGACGACAAAATTCCAGAAGAGATCTCTTGACTACTCAGACAAGAGGAAAGGTCCATTGAACCTCACAAAGAGCCGTTGGAAATGGTAAACTTGGGTTAAGAAAAAGAGAGAAAAGAAATCAGGATTGGGGCACTGCTCAGTCCAACTGCCAGAGAGGGTTTGATAAAGCTTCTCAAAGAATTTTCCGATGTATTCGCTTAGTCCTATCAGGATATGCCAGGGTTGGATACCAGCATCGTGGAACATCACTTACCGTTGAGATCGGAATGTCCGCCAGTAAAGCAAAGGTTGAGACGCACTCACCCGGACATGGCCATCAAAATCAAAGAGGAAGTACAAAAACAGATCGACGCAGGTTTCCTCGCTACATCTGAATATCCTCAATGGTTAGCCAACATCGTACCCGTTCCCAAAAAGGACGGAAGGGTCAGAATGTGTGTTGATTACAGGGATCTAAACAAGGCTAGTCCAAAGGACGACTTTCCTTTACCACATATTGACATGCTGGTAGACAGTACAGCAAAGTTCAAAGTCTTCTCCTTCATGGATGGATTCTCGGGCTATAACCAGATCAAAATGGTGCCGAAAGACATGGAGAAAACTTCATTCATTACCCCATGGGGTACCTTTTGTTACAAGGTAATGCCGTTCGGTTTGAAGAATGCCGGGGCAACCTATCAAAGGGCCATGACTACTCTGTTTCATAACATGATACACAAAGAAATCGAGGTATATGTTGATGATATGATTGCAAAATCAAAAACAGAGAGTGAGCACGTTGAACATCTGTCAAAATTGTTCGAACGTCTAAGAAAATTCAGGCTCCGCTTGAATCCCAACAAGTGCACCTTCGGTGTCCGTTCAGGGAAACTACTAGGGTTCATCGTCAGCCAGAAAGGAATTGAGGTTGATCCTGACAAGGTCAAGGCCATTCAAGCATTGCCTTCTCCGAAAACTGAAAAACAAGTCAGAGGATTCCTGGGACGTTTGAACTACATCTCCAGGTTCATATTCCTTATGACCGCCACGTGTGCGCCGATTTTCAAATTACTGAAAAAGAACCAGGATTGTGTTTGGACAGAAGATTGTCAAACCGCCTTCGACAGTATCAAGGAATATCTGTTGAATCCTCTGATTCTATCACCTCCAGTGGAAGGAAGACCACTGATCATTTACCTCACAGTCCTAGAGGACTCAATGGGATGTGTACTTGGCCAACAAGACGAAACCAAAAGGAAAGAGTCTGCCATCTACTATTTGAGCAAGAAATTCACCGACTGCGAGACTCGGTACACGATGCTTGAGAAAACTTGTTGCGCTTTGGCTTGGGCAGCCAAACGTCTTCGCCAATACATGATTCGTCACACTACTTGGTTAATCTCCGAAATGGATCAAATCAAGTACGTCTTCGAAAAGCCTGCTCTCACGGGAAGAATTGCCCGTTGGCAGATGTTGTTATCAGAATATGACATAGAGTACCACGCTCAGAAATCCGTTAAAGGAAGTATTTTAGCCGATCATTTGGCTCATCAACCGATTGACGATCAAGAACCAATCGGGTTTAACTTCCCAGACGAAGATGTCATGTATCTAAAAATAAAAGATTGCGATGAACCGTTACCCAGTGAAGGGCCAGAACCAGGTTCCCAATGGGGACTTATCTTTGACGGAGCAGTTAATCATTATGGAAACGGAATTGGGGCAATCATTGTTACCCCTCAGGGTACCCACATTCCTTTCACCGCCAGACTTACGTTCAAATATACAAACAACGAGGCCGAATATGAAGCTTGTATCATGGGTCTCGAAGAAGCAATTGATTTAAGGATCAAAAACTTGGACGTATATGGCGACTCAGCTCTGGTTATCAATCAGATAAAAGGAGATTGGAACACATACCAATCAGGATTGATTCCTTACAAAGACTATGCAAGAAGGTTGTTACCTTTCTTCAACAGAGTTGAATTTCATCACATCCCTCGTGAGGGGAATCACATGGCTGATGCATTAGCCACTGTCTCTTCCATGATTAGTGTAGGTCAATGGAACGACTTACCTAAGATCGACATAATGCGCCTTGAACGGCCCACTTACATCTTCACAATTGAAGCAGTCCTAGACGACAAACCTTGGTATCATGATATCAAATGCTTCCTTCAGAAACAAGAGTACCCACCTGGGGCACTAAGAAAAGACAGGAAAACCCTCAGAAGATTGGCTGGAAACTTCTTCCTGAGCGATGACACTCTCTATAAGAGAAATTTTGACATGGTCTTACTCCGATGCGTTGACAGACCAGAAGCAGACATGCTTATGAAAGAAATTCATGAAGGGTCCTTTGGCACTCATGCCAACGGACACACAATGGCGAGAAAAATTTCAAGAGCAGGGTACTATTGGTTGACAATGGAATCCGACTGCTACAAGTACATGAGGAGGTGTCACAAGTGTCAGATATACTCTGACGAAATTCATGTACCGCCATCACATCTCAAAGCTCTTTCTTCCCCATGACCTTTTTCCATATGGGGAATCGACATGATTGGCATGATTGAGCCCAAGGCTTCAAACGGACATCGGTTCATCCTGGTGGCCATTGACTATTTCACCAAGTGGGTCGAAGCAATGTCATTCGCCAATGTAACCCGACAAGTGGTGGTCCGATTTATCAAAAACAATATCATCTGCCGTTATGGTGTTCCAAGTGAGATCATTACTGATAATGGATCTAACTGGACAACAAGATGATGAAAGAGTTGTGTGCAGAGTTCAAGATCGAACACCATAACTCATCTCCCTACCGACCCAAGATGAACGGAGTGGTAGAAGCGGCTAACAAGAACATTAAGAGGATTGTTCAGAAGATGGTTGTAACCTATAAAGATTGGCACGAGATGCTACCCTTTGCTCTTCACGGTTATCGCACATCTGTCCGTACTTCAACAGGGGCAACCCCTTTCTCTCTAGTATATGGCATGGAAGCAGTGCTCCCCATAGAAGTAGAGATCCCGTCAATCCGAGTATTGATGGAAGCTAAGCTCACCGAAGCGGAATGGTGTCAAAGTCGACACGACGAATTGAACCTGATCGAAGAGAAGCGAATCACGACACTATGCCATGGTCAGTTGTATCACCAGAGAATGAAGAGGGCGTTTGACAAAAAGGTCCGACCTCGTGTCTTCAGAAAAGGGGACCTCTTGCTCAAGAAGATCCAGTCATTTCTCACTGATTCGCGAGGTAAATGGACTCCGAATTATGATGGCCCCTATGTGGTCACGAAAGCTTTCTCAGGCGGTTCCTTGAGACTTGCAACCATGGACGGAGAGGAATTTTCCTACCCCACAAATGTTGATGTAGTCAAGAAATAATTCGCCTAAACTGGAAAAAAAACGTCTCGGTGGATTGAAAACCCGAAAGGGCGGTCTAGGCAAAAGTTAGAGACATGGAAAAAAATCATCCCGATGGATTGGAAATCTCATGGTACAATCCAGGCAAAAATTAGGGATAATGGCAAGTAACTATGTTCAACAGAGGCAGGTCCCTCAGCAGCAGCAGTTACATCATCCGCCAGAAAACTCCAGTCAAGGTCATCTTCGGCAGAAGCTCAGGATGTCCCGAATTCAAAGTTGGTAGAAGGATAGTGGTCGTTATGTTTCAACGTAGCCCTTTTCCCTGTAAATTACCATTTTCTAACTTTGTATATACTCTTTGGAATCACGCGTTTGGCTGATCTCCATCTTATCAATAAAATTTGAGCCCTTGTGCTTTTGTTTGTAATTCTTATTTGTTTTAGCTTTACGGAACGACATTTTAATATGATTAACGATTCTTGAAATAAAACAAAAATGAATTTACTTGTTAAAACTTTTTCTGCTTTTAAATTAAAGACGGTAATTTCTTTTGACTGTTGAACATCAGAAGAACATCGGTCGCTTCTCCAGAAGTAATCGAACTTCAAAGTGCAGAATCAAAGTACTCCTTCTAACCCAGTACGCCTGAATGAAGGGATCAACTGTGTCAGAGACCTTGTCTCATCTGACACGATTCGACCGAGTTCTTATCTCTTAAGCTCGATCAACGGTATTCCCCGCAGGGACTATCTCTCCTAAGCAAGGTGGGATTGATATTCTGAACCAACGGTACTTCTTCGCCCTGCGATGGCCGAGTATCCAGTCGTGTTCACCTGTCAGTTTGTATGTCGCGTCCGTTTTGTCAGCATAAACATACATGCGTCATTGCATTATTGATTTGCATTCACATTTCATATTGCATCACTATCACTCCAGTCGTCCTTGTCCCCTAGTGATAAAAGTCCTCTCAATCGAGTTGTCAGCCTTTTCCTCGTCAAGAAGTGTTATGTCTGAACATTCTCTCTCCTCCAGTTTTATTTCTGGATTGAAGTGGGGTCCTCGACCACTTTGATAACTTGAACCTCTGAAAGACCAGAGAGCCCTCAGTTAACATCACTCTTCGCCATTGAAGATGATATCCTTGTTTTCCCGAATTAAAGAAAATCCCGAGAGGAAGCCTCCTAAATCGAAGATCCGGCAGTACGGCATTTTTTCTCCAAAAAACCCACTGATGAAAAGGTCATCGGCACCTCAAAATTGGATCACATCATATGGCATTTCTCCGAGAAGATCTCCGAGAAAAGTATGATGTAAAGACCCCAAGCGAATGCAGTCTCTCAAGGACTCGCATTCCCCAAGTAGAGTCAACAAATGGCATCTCCAACAGAGAAGTTTGTACACCTCTACAACTCAGACGACTGGTTTCCCCAGCAAGTCTGACATCGAAACTTTTTCCACTCAAATGGCATCTCCCCAGGAAAATTCGGCGAGAAGTTTGAAGGAAAACCGCTACGAATAGCGTCCATTTTCAGTAAAGTTTATTGACGAAAGAAACTAAGACCAGTTCCTCGGTAGGAAACCAGGATCGAGGGGAAGTTTACATCAGAAACTAAGACCAGTTCCTCGGTAGGAAACCAGGATCGAGGGGAAGTTTACATCAGAAACTAAGACCAGTTCCTTGGTAGGAAACCAGGATCGAGGGGAAGTTTATTTTAGAAACTGAGACTAGTTCCTTCGCTGAAGACCAGGATCGAGGGGAAGTTTACCTTTTCTAAGCATCATTGCTTAGCTAAAAGAAGATGAATGCGTAATCTACCATTCATAACCACCATCAAAATTTCGGGTATTCCGATATTTAATCCTCTTGCACCCCGAATGCCCGAATACCTTCGTCATTCACACCTTCGTGTCCAAGAAGAATAAATAGGGGCATCTGTCATACCCCAAATTTTGACCACTAAGATTTCCCATCATTGTGAAAATCATCATCACAATATGGAGGAACCATCATACTTCATTAGTCTCCCCAAAGATGGGTGAGCATTCACTACAATTAAAATTAGGGTTTTAAGCCCTCTCTGAGTGCTTAGACAAAGGGTCGATCAAGGAATGACATGATCTCCAACTTGTCTAACCTCTAAAACATCCACAATGGATCAAAAGGACTCCCACTTCAAGGATCAAGCACAAGGCTGCTCCCTTCTAGGTGGATTAAGTCTCAAGATCGACAGTGTCACCAAATTAGGGTTTTGGTCGACCAGGGCCTCCAGATGGAAATTTTTCATCTGGGCACAAGCCAATGATCCAAAACCTAACCTAATATACTCCATGGAACCTCATGGACCTAATCATCAAGTCAATTTTGCCTCAGGGGATGCATTAATCAAAAATCAGGAATTAGGGTTTCTTGACCTAATTCACCCCTAAGTTGACTTTTAGGGCAAATCATGAGCCAAGACCTCAAAGGAGGGTTTGAGGGTCTCTAATGAACTATATTGATCCATTTGGAACAATGGATTAATCCAAGAAGCTTGAGCAACAAGTCTCAATTTCATCTGCACCACAGTTAGGGTTTTAAGGAAAAAGTCAACTGTAACTTTGACTTTTGACCAGGACATCCTCCCAAGCCCTAAGACATGATTCAATATACCCTATGACACCCATGGAACATGTCCATCAAGTTTGATTAAGGTCAAGGCATGATTTCCTGAAGAATTGCACAGTTTGGAATTCATCTGATAAAAAGTCAACTGTGCACAAAAGTCAACTATGACTTTTTGAGATTTTTCACCAAAATGGATTTTTAACCCTAAAATGATGTTAATGTATGATTTGAATCATCATTCATCAATAAAAATCAAGAAAAGTTGGGTAACTTGTAAAAGGGGTAACCATAAAAAACTTAGAAAATTTTCTAAGTTAAAAATAAAGTGGCTAGGGTACCAACTTTGGAGGGTCATAACTCCTAAACCACAAAGCCATTTTCTCCCATCCAAGGCTTGATTTGTAGATCTCATTACCCTCTACAAAAACTTCAACTAGACCTAATTCCAATTCATTGTGGATTTTGAGTTATGGAGTGATCAAAATCAAGAAAAGTCACTTTGTTCCAACACTTAGTGAAAATTTCACTAAGTCAGATTTTACCCTACTTTTTGCCAAATGTAGGGGGATTTTTCACTTGGATTCAAAAGAGATCAAAACCAAATATGTTCAAACAGTTGTTGTATCACGTAAGGGCTTTCCAAAATGACCAAGAACATTACCAAATTCAATTTGAGTCATGAGATATGACATTGGAAAGTTGCCTTGCTGAAATCTGCCAAGGCAAGGCAGAATTTGCATTTTTGCTCGATTTGCCAAAATCAGCCAAATCCAAATGCTCCTATCCACTTGGACACCTCAGAGGATTGAATCTAAAGGGGACAATCACTGAGCCAAGCCTCCAAAGTCTTTGGAACAAGAAATAGCATGTTGAACCTAGAATGGCCAAAATAGGGACAAGACTCCAATTTTGGATTGGAGCATTCAATGGAAGCATCAAGGTGGCATGGACTGAGCCATTTGCAACTGAATTTAGTCAAGACTTATCCAAGACCAAGGGAACCACAACCCTGTGCCCTAACCTCTAGTCAATGGCTAGAGGAGACTTGGATTTCCATTGGTCAACATTGAACAAACACCTGCTGCAGTTGCCATTCACTGTGGATCCCAAAACAAACTTGCTCTATTATAAATAGAGCTCAATTGTGGTCAGTTTAAGTACACCAAAGGCCTACAACACTTGCCTTTCTCAAAAACCACTTCTCACTCTAAAAAATGCCTTTCTTAGCAAGTCACTATCGGGTTTTTCATTAGAGAGCAATTCCACTCAAACCAATCACACACACACCTCATATACATCATATGTGAGCTGATCAAACACTTAAACAACAACTGGAACACTGATTTCTCAGAATCACCAGTCAATTGCTCAAGGTTTTAACCAAAGTGCAGTTGAGATGCCATGAAGTGATCCAGCCATTCTCAGTCAAGTCCAAGCATTCAGACACACTCCATAGGGTGTAGGGAAGCTGTTCAGATCATCACAATTCATCTGTAACACCTCCTACTCAGAAATCAATTTACTCTTTCTGTCACGACCTAGAGGTAAGCTTAAACTTGGTCATCTCTCAATCTATGCATATTTCCTCGCACAATACTTTTGCCAAATGTTCATAATCATGCATGAAATGTTTCCCCTCAATTAATTGCTTTGTTTGAATCGTGTATCAAAAATCCTAGCCTTCATGCAGAAATTAGGTTTCTTGAGGATTTTTCATGATTTCTTGTTATATGTTTAATTTAAATGAAATTAAATACCATAGACATGATCGTGAGGTTGAAACGAGTTGATTGGTATGTGGATTACATGATATGATTAAGTATTCAGTGAGATTGGAGAGAAAATGCAAATCTGGGCCAAGCTGAAACACGCGCGTGTTCTTCAGCTGTTCTTGGCGCCATTTTTCATAAATTCAAATATTTGAATTTTGTGATTTTATTTAATTGATTCAAAAATTAATTTTTCTCTGAGTTTTAATGATTTTGAGTTGATTTTTTTTTAATAATTCACAAAAATGTTAAAATATTTTATTTTCTCAAAAAATCCCAAAAATATTATTTATTGTATATAATTGATATTTTTGCAAAGAATTAATGTTTTAATTGTTTTTAACATTTAAAATATTTTTTCCACCTTGATTTTGCAACTTTTACTGCTTTCTAATTATTTTGTAGGTCAATACTTAATTTTTGAAGCATTAATCCAAGATCACAATTTGTTTTCCATATGTTAAACAATTTTAATCATTTTAATTGAATTTTTATTCAATTAAATACATTTTTGAAAATAAAGTAGGGTTTTTGGATTAATTCAACCCTCATAAATCATTTTCAAAACACTTTGGACCTCTAATAGAGTGTAAGACCCAATCCTTTTTTGACCAAATCATTTTTGGGCCTCAGTGTATTGTATAAGTCCCGATACCGTCAAAAACAAACGGCGTGATCGTCGCCTTTTGAAAAATAACCTTTTGGGCCTCTCCTTGAGCTATAAGACCCATTCAAAACTTTTTGGACCTCTAATAGAGTGTAAGACCCAACCCCCTTTTAACCAAAATCACTTTGGGCCTCAGATATTGTATAAGCCCCTCTGCGTTAAAAGAAAACCTCGGCGCGATCGCCATTTCAAACGGAAAAATCATCTGGGCCTACCCTCGTGTTATAAGCCCCACTCTTTTTCTTTAAAACTTTTTGGGCCTCTTGAGAGAGTGTAAGACCCATCCCTTTGTACAGAAAACAATTTTTGGGCCACAGTCACTTGTATAAGTCCCTCTGTACAAATTCAAACAGTGCGCTGACGGATAAAACCCTGGGCCTCTCCTTGAGTTGTAAGCCCCAAATCTTTCTTTTTCAAAGCACTTTCTCCTTTGATTTTGAATATACTGTTGTTTTCAATCTTTCTTTGTTGAACAACTAACCAAACAGCATGGAAGCTCTACAACCGAGTAAGTGGTTATCGCTTTCATTTACCGCTTTCATATACATATAACTGTATTGTGAGGCTGTTTCACTGTAAGTCTTCTTTCATAAACTCATATCAACTGTGTAATAATAGTATAGATATTTAGAGTTTTCCCGGCCACTACGTCTAGAACTAGGTGACGCCGTTTCATTTATTCGTAGAAATAGACAACTAGATCCCCCAATAGGATCACCAGATACAGTCTTCTCTTCGGCTGTCCTCATTAGGAATTGTCAAGAAACTCTATTCCCAGAGATGAATGTATTCTCCGTGAATGGCATCTCTTGAGTTTCTTCCAAATTCTCGGACTTTCCTGGCTTGATCTATTCCTCGTGAATGGCCTGTCTTGAATTTATCGGGGTTTGGGGACCCACAGGCTTCTTAAAAGCACTTGTCAAGAAACTCTATTCCCCAGAGATGATCTTTTCTCTGTGAATGGCATCTCTTAAGTTTCTTCCAAATTCTCGAACTTTCCTGACTTGATCTATTCCTTGTGAATAGCTTGCCTTGAATTTCTCGGGGTTTGGGGACCCACGGGCTTCTTAAAAGCAATCGGCCTCCTCTTGGGCATCGTACAAGGACCCACAGGCTTCCTAAAAGCAACTGTGCCTCCTCTTGGGCATAGTACAAGGACCCGCCGGCTTCTTAGAAGTATTCACAGCCTCCTCTTAGGCTTCGTATAATGATCTCTTCCTCCGAGAATGATAGCCTCCTCTTGGGCATCGTACAAGGACCGATCGGCTTCTTAAAAGTTTCCAGCCTCCTCTTGGGCTTCATACAAATTATCCCGACGACCTCCTGGAGGTATAGGAACAAAAATTAGTCATCTGCATAGAACAGTCCTTTCATAGAGTCTACTACTATTTCTCAAAGCACAACACAAAAGATGACACTCTAGACTTGGACAGTCAAATCTCCTTGAGTCTCAAAGACATTCTCAAGTGACCCCTTCGTTAAATAGGAAGAAAACCCGCAGACTCGGACAGTCTCAATACCCTTCAGATTTCCCACTTCCTTAAAGAACAGGAATAACCCGGATCCTCGAATCAAATCCTTGAGTACAGTGTTACTCATATAAGAACTGATTTTCTCTTTCAAAATCAGTCTACTGGACCTGTCACTTAACTGAACAGTCGCCATAGCCTCCTCTTAGGCTTTATATAATGATCCTTCTCTAGTGAAGTTAGCCTTCTCTTGGGCTTTATACAACGATTCTCCCCAGCAGAGTCAAACAACGTTTAGCCTCTTTCTCGGGCTTTGTACGAGACACATAAGAGACTCCCTCGTTGAGTCAATCACCCTTTCGCCTCCATCTCGGGCTTCGTACGAGATACAAAAAAACTCTCTTGTTGAGTCAAATAGCCTCCATCTCGGGCTTTATACGAGATACCAAAAGATTCCCTCGTCGAGTCAAAACCTTTTAGCCTCTCTCTCGGGCTTTGTACGAGACACATATTAGCCTCCTCTTAGGCTTTGTATAAGAAAACCACTGGTTAATCCAATCAACCTTTTAGCATCAAAGTTGTGCCTCGCTCACAGTATACAAACATCAACAACTCCTTCCCATTCATCTAATCGCTGTAAGCGGCAAGCCTCTGGATCCTCTACATCCATGCCACTGTCCCTCTTTTAGCATGAGAAATTCCTAAGGAAAGATGGTATTGCTCTACACTGAGTTAAAGTCTTCTCCTTCAGGTTAAAACCCCCCTATAAAGGAAGTTATGTCATTGCTAGGATCCGCACATCCCGGTTAAAGTAATTCTCCTTTATAAACAGTTGTGACAAACAAACCCCTCTTTAGAGATGACAAATCTCTAAAGGCAAATAGACTTTTTAGCTTCACATCTTGGGCTTTGAACAAGATACAAACTACCTTTCGCTTCACGTCTTGGGCTTTGAACAAGACACCAAAACACCCATTTCCTCCCATAGAATAGGAGTAACTACGAACGCTCTGATTTCCCTGTTTCGGTAAACGGGAATACGTAGGCATAAGATTGAAAGAAAAATCTTAGCGAGCACACTAAACAAAAATCCAAAATCCCATACTTTCATATATATTCGTCCTAACATCTCAACCGATAGCCTAAAGCACCCCTCGTCAACAAAATAAACCTAGGAAAAACCCCGAATCTTTGTAGCATCTGTAAACCAATAGTTTTGACTGTTTAATCTCAGTATGCAAGCAGGGTTAGTTGGAGACATCTATTTCCCTTCCTTCATCAACTTTAATAGGATAAAAAATGAATTGAACTGTAGTACTATAGCGATCGTGCTTCGCAACCACATCCAAAAATCACTCGATACACAGGGTCCCCAGATGAAAAATTTCCATCGAGGCATGAGCCAATACCTCAATGTATGGTCCAATAAGCTCAAAAGGATCTCAAAAGCCCATCCACAATGGCAAAATCACCTTGAAGGTCCATCTAGCAAAAAAATCAGGAATTAGGGTTTTGACCTAATTCAACCCTTGAGTTAACTAGTGAAGTGAGGCATGGCTTGAAGCTTCAAAATGAACTTCAAAGACCTCAAATACATCATATTGGCATGTTTAAAAGATTTGATTAACTCAAAGAGCTCAAGTCATAAGCCACAAGAGCTCAAAACCATCTGATCACAAATTAGGGTTTTTAACGGAAAAAGTCAACCCTACCCTTGACTGTTAACCTACCCTTGATCTCAAACCTTGGGGAGGGGTCCAAGACATTCCTAAATACCCTTTGATGCCATCCATGAAGTTTAATCAAGCCCAAGGATTGATTTCACAAAAGGATCCCAAAGTTAAAATTTCATCTGATGAAAAAGTCAACTGCATAAAAATCCAAGTTTGACTTTTTGGATTTTTGGTCAAACAATGTTCCTTAACCCTAAAACAATGTTAGTATGTGATATGAATCATAATTCATCAAGAAAAATCAAATAAAGTGAGTTAACTTGTTAAAGGGGTAACCATAAAAAAAACTTAGAATTTTTCTAAGTTATGGAACAAAGTGGCTAGGGTACCAACTTCCAAAGACCATAACTTGAGATCCAGCAAACCATTTTGGGTGATCCAAAGCTGGATTTGTAGGTCTTGCTACACTCTACAAAAGCTTCAACTACATCATGCTCCAATTCTTCATGGATTTTTAGTTATGGAGTTATCAAAGTGGCTGAAAACATGAAAATGACACTTTTCCAACACTTAGTGAAAATCTGCCTAAGTTTCCAGCCTTGAACATCAATGTTCATGAGGTTTTTTCAATTGGATCCAAATAGTTTCAAGACAAAATATGATCACACATGTACTATATCATATGAGAGCTTTCCAATGAGCCCAAGAACATGAGAAAACTCCACCTGAGCTAGAGGTTATGACAGAACATGCCTTGCTGCAAACTGTTTTTGCAAGTCATATTTGTGCCTTAGTGCTCGAATTGATCAATTTGGGCAAATTCAAGCATGGTTATCCATCTGCACACCTCAAGGGGGAACAACCAAGGGACAAACACTGATTCATCAGCCTCACAAGCCAATGAATCTATGTTTAGGCATGTCATCCCTAGAATTCAAGATGCCTCAAATATTCAATTTTGTCTCAAAGCATTTAACTGATGCATAGAGGTGGCATTCATCAAGACAATGTTATCCAAGTTCAGTCAAGACTTATCCCTGAACCAAAGAACCTTAGGCCTGTGCTCTAACCTCAAGTCAATGGCTAGAGGAGACTTGAGATTCCATTTGATCACAATTGGCCAAAGGCCTGCTGCAGTTGCCACACACTGTTGCTTGCAAAATAAACTTGACACACTATAAATAGGCCTCAATTGTGATCAGTTTGAGTACACCAAAGCACCCAAACTGATGCTTTCCTCAAAATCTCCCTTTCACTCCAATTTTGCCTTCTAACTCAAGTCACTATCGGGTTTTGAGTTTGAGAGAAATTCCAACCAAACCAATCACACACAGACCTTATAAACATCATGTATGAGTGATCCATAACACAAAATCACATCTGGAACATCAAATTCACAAAATCACCAGCCAATTGCTCAAGTTCTTGACAGATTTGCAGTTGAGGTACCACAACCAGTTCCAGATCATTTCCATCCATTTCAAGCATTCAAACACACTCCTTGGCACTTAAGGAAGCTGTCAAGATCATTGGAACCTAGCTGTAACACCTCCATCACCAAACTCAATCACCAGCTGCAAGAGGTAAGCATGAACCCTTCAAACTCTATGTTCCATGCATCATAAATGAATTTGTGAGTTACCATCTTGTTCCTGCATGTATATAGAGTGATAACCCTCAATCAATTGCCATGAATCAATCGTGTATGGAATTTCATTGTGTTCATGCTGAAATTAGGGTTCTTAAGGTTTTCTTCTGATTTCTCACTCAATACTAAATATAAATGCAATTAATCTATATGGTTGTGATCCTTGTTCAAAAACGAACAAGATTGGTGTTTGAATCATGGAAAACCATTGAGAAATCTTGGAGAAAAGTGAGAAAATACAAATCTGAAAAAATAGAGGGCGCGGGCAAGAACCAAGTGTTCTTGGCGCCATAATTCAAATTTTTGAATTTTAGTTATTTTTGTTAATTGATTCAAAAATTAATTTCTCTCTGAATATTTATGTTTTTGAATTGATTATTTTCTCAAAATTCACTAAAATGTTTAAATATTGTATTTTACAAAAAAATATAAATTTATATTATTTATTTAATATAGTTAGAATTTTTGTGATTAATTTCTTTTTATTTGTTTTTAAACATTTTCAAATGGAATTCCCACTTTGATCTTTCAAAACCAATTGAATTTCAAACACTCATGTAATTAAACATGATTTTTCAAAATATTTTTCAAAGTGTACAACTTATTTTTGAATATATTTGGTATTTTATATCTTTTTTTTTTCATTTAATTTCCTTTGAAAAATAACATTTTTATTTAAAATTAGGGTTTTCTCTCGATTTTAAATTTTCAAACACTCTTGGGCCTCTAATAGAGTGTAAGACCCATTCTTTGTAAATATAAACCTTTTTGGGCCTCAGTCATTGTATAAGTCCCGACGCGATTTTCAAAATAACGGTGCGATTGTTGTTATCATCTGGGCCTCCCCTCGTGTTGTAAGTCCTATCTCTTTTTTTTCAAAACATCTTTGGGCCTCTTTAAAAAGTGTAAGACCCAACCCTTTTGTAAATAAACCTTTTTGGGCCTCAGTCGTTGTATAAGTCCCGATACGATCTTCAAAACAACGGTCCGATCACTGTTAAACCTTGGGCATCTCTTTGAGTATAAGCCCCAACAATCTTTTCAAAAACAACTTCTTTTTTTATTTAGGTTCAAATATACAGTTGTTATCAAAACTTTCTTTAATTTCTTTGAACAAGTAACAATACAACAAGGAAGCTTGCTCACCTGTAAGTTTTTATCAGCTTTCATTTACTTGCTTTCATATATATATATATATATATATATATATATAACTGTATTGTGGGAAGCTGCTCCCCTGTAAGTCCTTCTTTCATATCCTTTTAAATACTTGTCATATATCAACTGTATATATACTAGTATATCTGTTTAGAGTTTTCCCCATCAATAAGGTCTAGAACTAGGTAAAGCCAGTTGGTCACTTTTTAATACAGTCAAAACTAGATCCCCATAGGATTTCCAGATATAGTCTTGCCTTCTCTTGGGCTTAAACAATATGGAACAAAGAGACAGGCAGTATTCTCGGTGAACCTTTTCTCAGAATGTCACCATTAGAATTTGTCAAAGAAATTCAGTTTCCCCTGAGAGGATTAATTCCCGGTGAATCTTCTCTTGAACTTCTTCAAACCCTAGAATTGTTCACTAAAGAAAAGATTATTCCCGGTGAAACTTTTTTTGAACTCTTCTTAAGTTTGGACCCACAGGCTTCCTAAAAGCATCCCCGCCTCCTCTTGGGCTTTGTACAAGGACCCTCCGGCTTCTTAGAAGTTCTCATGCCTTCCTAAAAGCATCAGTGATCTTGTACTCCAACATACAAGGATAATCAATTAAATATTTGTAAATTCCATAAATAGCAATTGATCTTAAATCCGTGTCCTCAAAACCATACATCTTGTAGGATATATGATCTACCAGATATTAACACAACTTTGTCAATATCTTTCTAGTCAAACAACATGTTGATACATCAAGTCTTCCATCCTTGACTCAACCTGCCTATGACTTTGCTAATAGACTCCTTGAAAATCATAAATGGTAAAAATAAATCATCTCCCAGTATCTCCAAGTTGAATAACATCTATCAGCACCAGAGATCTTCAGAAATCCATCTTCAGCATAAGAAACAAATTATCCTTCTGAAATAGTTCTCAACCACGACCAGAGATTCCTTTATGAGTGGACTTGAGTGAAGACTCAAGTATCTTTGGCAATTTGTCAAAAAGAATATTTACCAAATTTATAAATTTGATAAACATGATCGCAACTCACCTTCTCTTCAAACTGACTTCAAGATACAATTTGGAACCAAACTTCCAAGTATCAAGTCAACCTGACAGAAATCAACCAACAACTCTCTCCATTCTATTGCTCCTGACTTTGGAATGACTAGAGCTTTCACAGATGCTAATATCTTCAGGAAAAGAGGTCAACAATCAAGATCTTCCACCATCTTTCTTCTATCACAACTCCAGAATCCCATAAATACCAGAGTTCTTCCATCAGAAACATGTGCAGCGGAACCACCAAGGAAAATCTTCAACATGCCCTAATAAGATGTTATAACATCTTATAAGACACCATACAGGAGAACTAGCCACTCCTCCTGAGTTGCTGTAGAAACTCCTCAGAAAACTTGAACAACCATCAGTAGTTGTTACCTTTGATCCAGAACATCCATCCCATCTATTAAGACCCTTGAGTATGTCCGAGTGAATGATTTGATCTCCCAAACTCCTCCTTGTTTAAATCCAAAAAGTATCTCCCAAGATCTCATCCAGAAACAGATAGGATGCCCGCTCTAATACAATTGAAATTCTGGCATAGCAGATAGCAGATGTCCTAACACACGTCAAGACATTGTTCTCTGCATAACTTTAAAACAAGAGCAGAACAAACAAGCTAATATTCAGAATATCAACAACAGCAGCAAGACAGATGTTTCGACATCCGTTACAACATGTTAATCAAAACTGAACTATAAATTGCAGAATGATAAACAACACAGAATATGATAACCCACTTCGGTGCTAATCACCTACATCTGGGGGCATATCAAGCCAGGAAGAAGAATCCACTATCAGTAGTATAGTTTTATGTAAACAACCTCTAGTTTACAGTAAACAACCTCTAGTTTACCTATCACTACCCAATGGAGACTTTATCATTAGAAGTTACATCTAATTGATAAGAGAAACCCATCTCACTCCCTAAATCACAACCTGTTATCACTAACAGTTACAATCGACAGCAACTTTATCATTCTACTTGAAAGACACCTCTTTAATGCAAAGTTCAGCCAAGCTACCTTTGACTAACAATCCTACTCGGATTCAATTGGATTTGCTTCAAAGCTTCATCCAAGAACAATATACGATTTATTACCTATAGGTTTCTGAATCTTTACAAACATCTATGTCTTCCACAATGTATCAAACCGATACAGAGTGAGACTTACAACACAAGAAAGCCTACGACTCTCAAAACCCTAAACACTATTTTCTACTTTACTAAAGTGTTACAATAAGGATTAGTTATACAGTCCTAGGTCTTGGTCTTCCTTTTATAAATTTCTGTCTTGGGCTTCGAATCTTCTGTTTATTTCTTCCTTAATCTATGTTCTGATTGCTCCTTAAATTTTGGACAAGATTAGCAACAACCTGCTATATCAGGTCAAGATGTCGAGACACATGTTAGACCATCATGCGTGACAAGTCTTCTTCCACAAGACTTCTTCATGTTGGAACATCATGCCCAACATCCTGTTTTACTAAAAATTTGCTCAAATCTGCAGAGCCTTCATGTATAGATGATGTATTAGTTAGACTTGTTGTATTGTGAAAATTTTATTTGATCCATTTCTAGACCTGTACAATTATGTATCATGTACTAGAAGTTAATACTATAATTTCTATTTTAGACGTGTAATTACGGTGTACATTTTTGGTATCATAGTTGGCCAGCTCCTGACCTAGCCATGGGTATTTAGTGTCAAGTAAAAGATGAAGTTTTGAAAAATATCCTATAATTTTTTTCTATCATTCCAGTATTAACTCTGACGATCTTAATGTTCAAGTGCGTTAGAAAGGATCATGTAGTCGAGAACCATGAAGGAAGTAGTGGGATTGAGAAGATTTTTCAATGTCCAGAAGTTCGGGAGATGAAAACCTCAAGACATGATAGGGGCGCCCGTCACCTATTGATTAAGAGGTGGTTGGATGCTAAAGGGATAACTGAGTAAAATTTACAATCGAGGGGAAATGGTGGGAATGAAATACAATTGAGAAGAAATTGTTGGTACTCTAGCATGAAAGTAATGATATGAGAACTCATGTCATAACTCCGAGTATGCCACAAGGGGAAATTGAACATCAATAGTTGCAACCTATCAAGAATATCAAAGTGAAAGTGGGAAGATATATCCTCATGAATTACATGGTTGGGATACCTCGTACATAATATGGGTTATATTCAAATGAGGTAAGATTAGATGGATTGTCGGAACAAACTCACTTTCTAACAGTCAAGACCGCCTTTGAGGCTCTTCAGATAACAATATGGTTATCACTTATCATAAAATGATAAGGTGGCATGGGGTGACAACTTCAGGGAGACCTGGCTTCTATAAGTCGTGAGTCGGTAATGCTACATAGTGTCAGATGGTGTGCTTATTACATATGCACGAAAATGGGAACTCATATTCATTGTGGATCTTACCTATGATATGGGGCATGTGTTAGTGTTACCAGACTTATGCAGTACCTAGAGCTATCAAAACGGGTAGCCCCGCCCTAAACGGGCCGGCCCTGGCGGGCCTCGGGCTTTTCCGGGTCGGGCTCAAAAAGCCCATTTTGAATACGGGCTCCTTTTTTACTACCCAGGCCCAGCCCTGTCTCGGTTGCGGGCTACCCAGCCCTAAACGGGCCCATTTTAAAAAAAAAATTAAAAAATTCATTTTTTAAGTAATATATAATGTAATAGAAATTAATACTCATTTTAATATATAATGTTATAGAAATTAATACTCATTTTAATGATCTTAATGTAATATATTCATTTTAGAATACTGTAATGTAATATAATGTAATAGAAATTAATGTTCTGGTAGTCACTGAAGTGTGTGTGGACCGAACCAAAGAAGCACTAACACATTGTATCCAAATATTTCTTGGGCCAAATTTATTTTTTAGGTCCAATTATATATATTTATTAATTTATATATGGGCCAAATAGTTAAATTAATTCTTTTAAAAAAAGTTGTCGGGCTGGCGGGCTACCCATAGCCCATACGGGCCGGCCCATTTTTTTTCGGGCTTTTTCGGGCCGGGCTTAAAAAGGCCCGGAATAATATGGGCTCCAAAAATAAGGCCCAAGCCCTAACTTTTTTCGGGCTCGGCGGGCCGGCCCATGGGCTTCGGCCCATTTTGACAGCTCTAGCAGTACCGCAAAATCTCTATATTGACGTATCCTATTAGTAAGTTGGGGGATATATGATTATGCTGATCACAACGTATAATTCCATATGCATGCCTGGGGATATTAGATCGGATTCTGATGAGTTAGAGTAGAACAATCAATTATCTATGCTCCACATTGGATAATTGAATACTAACCTATACAATTCATGGCATATTAGTAATAGGGTATGGCTACACTCCCAAGATTTATACTCATTCATATGGAATTATGCATGGTTTAGATCCTACGAATGGTAGTAGGATTGTATGATGAAATCCATATGCTATGCCCATGGGGTGTCAGTGTCAGTGAGTATTATATTAGTCAAGGACAAGAAGTACACCTCGCGCTTTAAGGAAATGTTGCACCAAGTCCTTGGGGAATCTAAAACTCAGGGAGAGTTAGTAAGCTATCAATGAAGACGATATGACCTAATAGTGCTGGAACAAGCCATCAAGTCAGACAGATGACTCAAGTTAATGTCAAGCCAAAAGAACCCTCAATTGAATATTCAGGATACGAAATGTCGTTAAAACCCATCGTTTAGGGACCAAGGGAGTCCTTGGGAGACAAACTCATTTAGGAAAAGCAAGAATCTACTAGTCAAGAATGTGCAATTGCGATTAGTTAAGGTTAAGGGTGAATATAGTCAAGACATCTGGAAACCATAAGAAGAGTAATGATTTGTTAAAAAGATAACCCTAAGCTAATTCAATGTTTCTTGATGGGGATCTAGAGATACTTTTGGTTAGGTGCAATATGAGTATCAGTCGAAGAGGGAGACATAATCTTCCAAAGAAGCAACCAAAGTTATGTTCTCAATTGTCATTAATTAGTACAAGTGAATTAATTGAGATGATAAGAGATTTAGACTCAAGTGAAGGATTCGTTGAACAACAATTCAGGACATCAATAGAATCAAGCTGAAGGTATTTCAGGGGGAAATTAAGGCATTTCACTGGTCAGACTAGGAAAATATAACATAGTATTTAATGTATGCTTGATTTAGGCATAGGGAAATAAATTTAGTAGTATGAATTGTTAAATTATTAGATAGTGTTTTTTGTAAGTCCAGATCCACTCTATTTCCTTATCTTCTATTTATTCAAGTTTTTTTAATAGATTTTTGCCACGTAGAATTTAATGATTTGAACAGTCAAGATTAAAAACTAAAAAAATATTTTAATTAAATATGGACTATTGAAATCCTTTAATGTTTTTAATCATAGAATTAAATATTTTTAACCATGTATCCTATTTTTAATCTGGATCATTGAAATCCTTTAATGTCACATGACAAAGATATGTTAAATAAAATGGATTAAATGGAGGATAAGAAAATGGAGCAGATCCAAATTCGTTTTTTGTTAGGATTGTATGATGGTTAATTTATTACTACTTATAGCCATTATTTTTCTTTATATTGAAATCAAACAATTATTGTTATTAAAGTCATTTAGTAAATTAGAGTAATATTACATTCCATATTATTTTATAAACATGATTAATATTACAAAATAAATGTGGCGGTGTCTTTTAAAAATATGAGAAAATAAATTAGAAATATGTGGAAAGGGTGGGCCCATGCCCCCACCACATTTTTTATTGAACCAAAATTTAATATTATACGTAATATATTAACATATTTAATGTATTAAAAATTATAAAGTAAAACTAATAAATGCCCCCACTTAAAAAATGATACGGAGACTATCAGACTCATTTAAATATTCAATTAATTATTTTATTTTTTCTTTAAAAAAAATTAATTCTATATAATAAATAAAATAAATACTTTAAATAAAATTAAAAAGAAACCTAACTTTTCCTATTTCTATTCCTATTATTCCTAATTCTCTTTGACTCTTTTCAAATATAAACAAATCACTTTTGGTATACCTCTTTTCCTCTTTTCAAATATAAACAAATCACTTTTGGTATACCTCTTTTCCTCACTCCTCTTTCTCTTACCGCAAAGAGTCTCTCTGTTACTAGCTTCTTCTCCATTGTTGATCTTTTAAAAGGTAATTTTTTTAATTTTAATCTTAATGAATTTATAATTTGTTTTTATTATTGTAATAAGAGTAAAAATATATTATTACATTATTGAGCTAGAGATTATGTTAATTGTAGAAAATTTAATTTTAGAGTTTTGTAGTATTTGTTTGAAATTGTTATGTTTGTATCAATTTTATAGTATTATTATGAATTTTCTGAATAAGATTTCAATTGTGATTTTTTTGTTTTGTTTTTAGTAATAAGCAATGGAAAAATATTTCAAAAGAAAATCAACAGAGCAATCATCAACTCCTAATCCTCAAACACCTAATGAAAGTCGAAGCCTCAAACTGAGTCCTCCCATGAAAAAAAAGGTTTTTGGAGTTTGAATTGGAAAAACTTCCTAATGATCCCGGTTTAAGGCCAAAAATGTCAGATTGTCATCCAAGTGATAGAGATGAAATTAGAAGATACTATTTGCAAAAGGGTCCTTGTCAACCAAAAGAAATTATTTTTCCACAAAGAAAATTTGGAGATATCTTTCGTAAGTTTAATTAGAATTGGTATTTAAAATATGGTAGTTGGTTGGAATATAGTCAAAGTGAGGATGTTGCATATTGTTTATGTTGTTATCTTATGAGGTCACGCGTTGAAGAACATAAAGGTTGTGGTGATGCATTTATAACAGAAGGCTTTACAAATTAGAAAAAAAGTGAAAGGTTTCGAGTTCATCTTGGAGATGTAAATAGCTCTCACAATCAAGCATGGAGAAATTGTCAAGCTTTAATGAAACAAAAGCAACACATTGAAGGTGTCTTGTGTAAATAATCTAATCAAGTTAAAGAGGACTATCGATTTTATTTGACAGGTATAATTGATTGCATTCGATATTTATTAGCACAAGGTTTAGCTTTTTGTGGTAATGATGAGTCAATTTCATCTAGAAATAAGGGGAATTTTCTTGAACTTATGAATTTTCTCGTTAACCACAATGAAGATATTTATAAAGTTTGGAAAAATTGTCGTTGAAATCGTAAGTTAACATCTCCTGATATTCAAAAGGATATTGTTAAAGCTGATGCAACAGTCACTACTCAAGTTATAATAGATGATCTTGGAGATGATTTATTTGCTATTTTAATTGATGAATCTCGTGATATCTCAATGAAGGAGCAAATGGTTGTGGTTATATGTTATGTAAATAATGAAGGAAAAGTTATTGAGCGTTTTCTTGGTGTTGTTCATGTTTCAAATACTAGTGCTCCAACATTGAAATCGGCTTTGGAGAAATCTCTAGTGGGCGCGACTTGAATCAATAAATGACAATTAAGAAGGCGGGGGAATCAAGATGGAGCTCATATTATGGTACATTACTTAGTATAGTTTCTCTATTCTCTTCTATGATTGATGTGCTAGAAATGGTTGAGAAAGATGGAACAGATTTAGATAAAAAAAGTGCTGATGAATTATATGCAATCTTTTGAATTTATTTTCATCTTGCACTTGATGAAAATAGTTTTAGGAATTACACATGATTTATCTCAAGCATTACAAAGAAATGATCAAGATATTGTAAATGCTATGAAGTTAGTAAAAGTGTCCAAAATAAGGCTACAAGCTATAAGAGATAATGGTTGGGATTCTTTGTTGAATGATGTTTCATTATTTTGTGAGCATAATGATATTGATAATCCAGATATGGATGGCACTTTTCAACCGACACAAAAAAAGTCAAAGAGAAAAATGGAGAAAGTATCTAATTTACATCATTTTCAAGTTGAATTGTTTTATGAAGTGATTGATCGACAACTTCAAGAGTTGAATAACCGTTTTACAGAAGTGAATACTGAGTTGCACTTTTGTGTAGCTTGTTTAAGTCCAACAGATTCATTTTCTGCATTTGATAAAGAAAAATTGATCCGTTTAGCTCAATTTTATCCTTCAGAGTTTTCTCAAGTGGAATTATTGGCAGTAGATTGTCAGCTTGAAAACTATTTTTTAGATGTATGCTCTGACACCGAATTTTCAGAATTAGAGGGAATTTGTGATCTTTCTATCAAGCTCATAGAGACCAAAAAACATGTTGTGTACCCGTTGGTATATTTTCTTTTAAAGTTATCTCTGATATTACCAGTGGCAACTGCAACAGCTGAAAGAGCTTTCTCTGCTATGAATATTATCAAGAATCGAATGCGAAATTGCATGGGTGATGATTGGTTAAATGATTGCTTAGTTACTTACAGTGAGAGAGCACTACGCCAAAATTGGAAAAAGACAGCGCAAAAACGACAGCGCTTTTTGGACAAAGCGCTGCTATAAGTCTTTAAAAAATTTCGCTTAAAAAAAGCGCTGTAAAAGACAGCCTTTAGAAAGCGCTTTTTAAAAGCGCTGGTAAATGCCCAAAATGGAAGCCAACTTAGAAAGCGCTTTTTGTAAAGCGCTGCTATAGGCATTACTTTAGACAGGGCTTTTATAAAAGCGTTGTCTAAAGGTTAACCTTAGAAAGCGCTTTATAAAGCGCTGTTAAATGCCCAAAATGGAAGCCACCTTAGAAAGCGCTTTTTGTAAAGCACTGCTATAGGAATTACTTTAGACAGCGCTTTCATAAAAGCGTTGTCTAAAGGTTAACCTTAGACAGCGCTTTTATAAAAGCGCTGCTCTAGGTTTTAAATTCTCCCCACCTTAGAAAGTGCTTTCTAAGGAAAGCGCTGTTATAGGTAGCACTTAAGAAAGCGCTTTTTAAAAGCGCCGTCTAAGGTCATTTATGAATTAAAATATAAAACAATTTCTAATCATTTTCAGACATTTCTTTTCATTTTCTTCTCTTGACTGTTCTTCTCTACTGAAACCCTTGCTATTGTTCTTCTCTGCTGAAAACCATTGCCATTGTCGTCGTTTATTCGCCATTGTCGTTGTTCATTCGTCATTGTCGTCGTTCACGTATTTCCGTCAGTTTGGTTGTTCATTCGCCATTGCTTTCGTGAAGAAGAAGACGAAACGAAGAAGAGGTACGATTTTCATTCTTGTTTTCATTCTGTTTTCATTCTTGTTCTCATCTCGGTCATCGTACGATTTTTGTTCTGTTTTCATTCTTGTCACTAGCTACCATTTTGCCGTCGTAGTACAGGTGTTGTTTGAGGTGGTTCGGAGTTCCTGCGTCATACTTCCTTTTTGTGTATTATCCAGTTGCGACATATCAATTCTTCGGAAATGTCAGCTTATGTCTGTAACATATGAATCGCGACATAAGTTTGTTTGAGTTTGGTGTGAAACTATTAATAAAATGCTTCATGGTTTGTATATTTTATAGAAATACAAATACTATGTATTGGGATATTGAGCAACAAAGCCAGTATATGCCCTTAAAAATTTGTGTGTAGTGTTGATATGGGTAATGACCATAGTTATAAAGTTTTGAACATGTTTACATACTTCTGACTTATTTTTGAGAAGAATGATCCATACATAGAATGACTTATTTCTGACTTATTTTTGAACATGTTTAGAATGACTAATATTGAACATGTTGTTTCTATTTTCATTAGTTGTTGTTTCTATATTCTAGATTAAAGAAAGTATGATAGTTATTGTAATATTGATAGTTATTGTATTGATGGAGTTATGATATATAGAGCCATGAAAGTGGAGTTATGATAGTTATTGTATTGCATGGTCAAAGAAAGTAAGATATTTGTCTTTGCATGAGATGTTTATCTTGCTCAATAATTGCTTTGATGATTATCTTTGTGATATGATGATTACTTGTTTAAGTATGATTTAAACTTGATTCTTGATAGATTTAGGTTATTGTATGAATGTTACTTGTTTAAGTTGATGCATGTTTACTTGTTTAGGTATTGCTTAGATTTGAATCTTGTTAGGTTTAGGATGAATTGCTCTAATGCTTGGTTACTTGTTTAAGTATGCTTGGTTACTTGTTTAAGTATGCTTGCTCTTAAGTATGTTGCTTGTTTGTGAGTACATGTTGCCACTTATCAAGTTATGACTCATAATTGGTCAATTAATGATATTTCATTTTATGATACGTGTACAGGGGGATCTTGGTAATTCTAACCTATCTGGACACTGTGTGGGTCTAGAAGTTGTTTACATCCCTACAGGTAAATATTTTTTATTTTTGTTTTTGTTTAGTTTAATTAGTATAACTATGGATAAGAAATGGATGTCTTCAAGTCAATTGTCGAAAGAGTACGAGAATGGGGTATCAGAATTTGTTAAGTTTGCTGTTGCGCACGCCAAAGACCCCAGTCGAATGAGATGTCCTTGCTTGGATTGTTGTTTTGGGAGTCGGGTTGACGCGGTTCAGTTGGCATCGCATTTAATGAGGAGTGGAATTGATAGAAGTTATACATGTTGGAATTTACATGGTGAGAAAATTAACGGGAATGTTGAACTGGAGGATAATACGACCTATGCTTCAAACGACAATGGCACAGATACATACGATTATGATCGAGTCGAAGAGATTGCAGAAGCACTTGAATAAGATCTTAAGGATTATCCCAAAATGTTTGAGAGGTTGGTAAGAGATGCAGAGAAACCATTATATAATGGTTGCACCAAATTCACAAGATTGTCTGCGGTATTAAAGTTGTACAACTTAAAGGCGGGCAATGGATGGTCGGATAAAAGTTTCACAGAGTTATTGGCCCTTATGAAAGATATGCTTCCAAAGGATAATGTTCTTCCCAATCGAACATGTGAGGCCAAAAAGATGTTGTGCTCTATTGGCATGAGCTATGATAAGATACATTCCTGTCCAAACGATTGCGTTTTGTTTCGAAATGAGTATGCATCGTTAAATGAGTGTCCTAAATGCGATGTCTCTCGATATAAGGAAAAGTTGTCTCCAGCAAAAGTCTTATGGTATTTTCCTATAATTCCGAGATTTAGACGCATGTTTCGTAGTGAGACCGATTCAAGACACTTGACTTGGCATGCAGATGAAAGAATTATTGATGGAAAGTTTCGACATCCGACAGATTCACCACAGTGGATGAAAATTGATGATGATTATCCTGAATTTGGAAAAGAAGCAAGAAACCTTCGCTTGGCATTATCTACTGATGGAATGAACCCACACGGTCTTCAAAGTATCTCACATAGCACTTGGCCTGTGATCATAATGATTTATAACCTACCTCCATGGCTATGTATGAAGCGTAAGTACATGATGTTATCTATGTTAATTTCTGGGCCTAGACAACCAGGGAATGACATAGACGTATACTTGGCACCCTTAATCGAAGGTTTAAAGTTTTTGTGGGAGAACGGTGTGGAGGTTTATGATGGGTATAGGAAAGAAAGTTTCAACTTGAGGGCGATGTTGTTTGGCACAATTAATGATTTTCCAGCATACGGAAATCTATCAGGGTACAGCATAAAAGGTCAATGTGCGTGTCCTATTTGTGAAGATAAAACAGATTGGACGCGATTGAAGTTTGGTCAGAAGAATGTATTTCTCAGTCATCGTAGATTCTTAAATTCTAATCATCACTATCGTGGGTGGAGAAAAGCATTCAATGGAGAGGCAGAACATGGTAGAGCTCCAACTATATTGACAAGTGATCAAATTTTTGAAAAGGTGAAAGATGTGAGTACTCAGTTTGGAAAGCCTTTTGCACATACACTTGTCAAGAGTGGGTGGAAGAAGAGGTCAATTTTTTTTGAACTGTCATATTGGAAGTCGTTGTATGTAAGACATTTTCTCGATGTTATGCATATTGAAAAAAAAATGTATTTGACAGTGTTATTGGTACGTTACTCAATATACAAGGAAAGTCTAAGGATGGCCTTAAAGCAAGAAAGGACCTGGTAGCGATGGGAATAAGAAATGAATTAGGACCCATGAAGAAAGGAACACGAACATATCTACCACCTGGTGCTTATACTCTATCTAGAAAAGAGAAAAAGGTATTGTGTAAGTTTCTAAGTGCAGTTAAAGTTCCAGAAGGATACTCTTCAGATATTAGAAGACTTGTGTCTATGAAAGACCTCAAGTTAAAGAGTTTAAAGACGCATGACTGCCATGTTATAATGGAACATTTTCTACCAATAGGTATACGTTCTATTCTGCTAGAAAAAGTAAGAAGCGCAATAACTAAATTGTGTTTTTCTTCAAGTCAATTTGCAGTAAGGTGATCGATCCTGCGATCTTACCAACATTGCAAAAAGAAATAGTTATTACTTTGTGTGATCTTGAAATGATTTTTCCTCCCTCGTTTTTTTACATAATGGTTCATCTAGTTGTTCATCTGGTGAAAGAGACACAATTGTGTGGACCGGCTTATATGAGATGGATGTACCCTGCTAAACGTTATATGAAAATATTAAAAGGGTATGTTAAAAACCCAAGTCGACCAAAGGGTTGTATTGCCGAACGATACATTGTTGAAGAAGCGATTGAGTTTTGTACTGAATATCTGTCTAATGTACAATTAATTGGACTCCCCAAATCTCATATTGTCGAAAAAAAAGAAGGAAAAAAGTTAATTGGAAATGAAGTTGTGACAGTATCAAGGGTCGAACGGGATCAAGTGCATTTGTATGTTCTGCACAATGAGAATGAGGTTGAGCCGTATGTTGAAACGCACAAGGATGTTCTCCGAGGTTTAAATCCGAATAGAAATGAGAATTGGATAATACGAGAGCATAATCGAAGTTTCATACCTTGGTTTAAGGATCATATTTATTCAAAGTATTATTCAGATCCCGCTTCAATAACTGAAAGGTTGAGATGTTTAGCATATGGTCCAAGTTTGGTTGTCTTTTCTTATAGCGCATACGCAATTAATGGATACACATTTTATACCAAAGAACAAGATGATAAAAGTACTATGCAAAATAGTGGTGTCACCGTGGTAGCTAAAGCAATGCACATTTCAAGTGTGAAAGATTTAAACCCTAAATTTGCAAATTTGTCATATTTTGGGGTTATCGAGCGCATTTGGGTGTTTGATTATGAGAAGTTTCAGATTCCTATATTTTTTTGCAAGTGGGTTGAAAATAATAATGGTGTACGAATGGATAAGTCAGGATTTTTGCAAGTGGATCTTAATAGGGTGGGGTACAAAGATGAGCCTTTTTATTCTAGCCTCTCAAGCTAAACAAGTGTTCTATGTCACTGATCCGACAAGTACAAAATGATCTATAGTGCTTTTATCTAACAAAGTAATTGATGAAACCATTGGAGATCAAGGTGATATTGATGTTGATATTGGATCATTTACTAGAAATGATTAAGATGAAAATATTATAGCGAATGAATCATATACAAGAAATGATCATAATGAGGGTATTTGGATCAATCCAACCGTCCGTGTTGTTAAGAGACGGGTAGAACATATTCCAACCAAGAAAAGAAAGAGACGTTAGTGAAAAAGGTACTAGTTATAAAATTATAGCTTATATCATTCAATAATATTAATTAGTTGTCATGTTATATATAGCTTATATCATTCAATGGATTATGGATTATGGATTTTTATATTTGTCATTTAATTTTTATTTTTTTCTTTCTTACAGGTGAAATGGCTAGTGACCATGACGACACACACGAGACACATGATGAAAATGAAGCTCAAAAGGTATATTAATTTTCACAATGTTGCTTATTAGTGATGCTACTTGATAACACAAAACAACTATATATTAATTCTTATTTGTTTGTCTATATGTAGTGCCCTTGTCAGCGTAATGGCATAAACTGCGAGTATTTCGTTTTGAGGTTTATGAGAGAAATCCTTCAAATGGCTCGATTAGAGATTCCTATTACGGTATGCATGGATTTATAACTTAGGATTTATTTTAATATTTATTGGATATGTCATATAATTTATTATTTTTAACTAAATCATGCATATTTTGTTTTGTTATGTAGTACTTTGATGAATACGCGTGTTCTCATTACACGAAGGATAAATTGCAAGAAATTAAGGAGGAATTGTGCTAATACCTTATTGGAAAAAAAGTCATATAAGGTATAGGATAATGGGATTATGTGAATGTATAGTTTTGTGAATGGTTTATTTTATGGGATTGTATAGTTTTGTGAATGGTTTATGTTATTTATGTGATTTTGGAATGTAATTGTATAGTTTTGTGAATGGTTAATGTAAATGACTTGAATTATAATGGAAATGATTTATGTGGTTTATGTGATTTATGGGATTAGTGGAAATGGTTAATGAACCATACTAGAAATTGTTAATGGAAATGTGAAATATACAGGTTTATTGAAATGGCTTGAATTATACAGGTTTTTGCATAAAAAAATGGTTAAAATGGGATTTTTTTTAAAAATCATTAAAATTATACGTAGAGAAAAGACAGCGCTTTCTAGAAAAAGCGTTGTCTCTAGTTCACAACAGAAAGCACTTTTCCTAAAAAGCGCCCTTTATAGGTATAGAAAAATTCATAACTAAAATTATAGGCATACATTAGACAGCGCTTTTAAAAGCGCTGTCTAAAGGGGGACTTTAGAAAGCGCTTTTCCTAAAAAGTGCCCTCTAAAGGTATAGAAAAAATTACATTAGACAGCGCTTTTTAAAGCGCTGTCTAAAGGGGGCCTTTAGACAGCACTTTTTCTTGAAAAAGCGCCCTCTAAAGGTATAGAAAAATTGATAATTAAAATTATAGGCATACTTTAGACAGCGCTTAAAAAAGCGCTGTCTAAAGGGGGCCTTTAGACAGCGCTTTTTGTTGAAAAAGCGCCCTCTAATGTATACTTTAGAGAGCGCTTTTTCGTAAATAAAAAGCGTTGTCTTTACCTACGTCAGCGCTGGCTTAGGCAGCGCTTTTAAGCGCTGTCTAAGGCCTAAAAAAGCGTTGTCTAAAGTCTTGTTTGGCGTAGTGGAGATATTTTTGTTGATGTTGAAAATGAGAAAATCATTCAACATTTTCAGAACATGAAAAATCGTAGAGAACAATTATGATTTATATTTATATTTTTGAAAATGAAATATTATATTTATATTGACCCCACTATATATATATATATATATATATATATATATATATATATATATATATATATATATATATATATATATATATATATATATATATATATATATTTATGTTTATATGTGATAGTAAAGCATGTTTACAAAATTTAAGTTTACATAATTTATCATTATTTCTAAAATTTATTGTTTAAATGAACTTAATTTAACTTTGTATATAATTTTCAAGATTTATATCAATTTTTTTTATCTACAATTGGGAGACGGATGAAGCCATCACTATATATATATTTTTTTATCTTTGTGTATAATAATAAATGTGTAATTTTTCATGACCGATGGAGCCATCCCGATTATATAATGACGCAAAAAAAAAGTTCTCGTGCAGCTCTTGTTTTCAAGGAAAGTTGATAATTCAACCAGCACTAATAACAATTAGAAATGAAATATCTTTTTTTTAAAGGTTTTATAGTTTTAGTTGATGCAACTAGTTGATAACATGTTTGTTTGTTTTCAACTTGAAACTAGCCATTTGCGAGTTTGTTAATTCAACTAATTCGAATAAGAGCTCATTTTCTCAATCATCTTGTAAAAAATACTTGATAATGATGAAAAGTTTTCACATCAAGCATACATTGATTAATGTTTGTTCATTAGAATTGACATATAATGTATGTTGACATATGTACATACACTGAATAGACTTGAAAAATTATTTATTTAACATATAAATTAATTGCGTGCTAACTTATCATGAGATGCAAACTCTTGATTTTCTCTCAGAGACATGTAATTTTTCATGTTGCGACATTAATATGCATTAGGCCAACAAGTTAGCATAACTCATCCCCTTTACAATTTGTTTTTGATCAAGAACCTATTTTTCCCATCTAAGAATTTTGGATGCGGTGTTTGTAACACCCCAAAATTATTCGATTTTTTTAAATATTTTTTATAATTTAATTTTGTGTGTATTGATGTTTCTTTTTTTTAATTTAATGTTATTATTTTGTGATTATTAATTGGAAAGTATTGGAATTAAGTGAGATTTTGTAAAATTTAGAAAAATAAATAAATAATAAGTGAGAGACGGGAAATTGTGAAGGATGATTTAATAATAATAAAAATAAAAAATAAAATCTGAATTTTTATTTGAGGAAAAATAATTAAATGGGAAAGTAGGGAATAAAAAGGAGAGAAGATTTAAAGTTGGAAAAACATGCATCTTTTTAGAAAAACAAGAAAGGAGGCCAAAAGCCCTAGCAGACAAGTTGTGCAAGGAAGGAGTTCCTCCATTATTGAGAACTCAAGAGAAAATTCACTACATTATCGAGGTAAGGGGGAGATTATTATGTAATTGGTATGTTAACATTGGGATAACGGGATTTCCTAAACCCTGATTAGGTTTATGTTATATGATGAAAATAGCTATGGATTCTTGGTAATTATTGTGATTGGTATGCAATTCTATGATTTTTGATGCTATGTGATCGATGATTGAATATAAAGTGTGACTTCTGCTATTATTGATGATGATTGTGGGTTCCATGGGTAGAACTTGGGTAGAAATGTTGGTTTAATGCATGAAATTCGAGTTAAGGCTTTTTGAGGTGTGATTTTTATGTTCGCGTTAAGTTTATGAATTGCTTGATTGATGCCTTACTATGTTGTTGACATGGTTATGATGTGAACTTCTTGTTGTGTGTGTGAAGTATGATTTCATGATATTCTTAGGAGGTTTATGGTTTTCATTATGTATTTGTAGATGAAAACTTGCATGTGATGTGAATGTGTAATGTGTTAAGCATGATGAACGAACTTCCAAGTGTTGGTTTTTATGCATTTTGATTCCCCAAACATGTTTGTATGTGTTAGGTTAGGTTTAATCATATTTTTGTGTGCTGAAATTGGTGTTAAAACATGAATTTTTTTTAGAAAAGTTGCCAGTACAATCGATTGCACCTCAGAATCAATCGATTGGTACCCTATTTCTGCGTGATTTTTGGGGCAGAATGGACCCTACAATCGATTGCACCCTAGAAGCAATCGATACACTCTATAATCCTCATAACTTGAGTTTTGTGACTCCAATTGAGACTCGGTTTGACATGTTGAAAAGGTAACACATAGAACAATATTATGGTAATGTCTCGTGATGTTTAAATGTGTAAATGATGTTGCAAATACGATAATGTCTCATGAATGTTTATAGGGGTGAATCATGTTGTGAATGTGGTAATTGTTCTTATGATATTTCTATGCGTGAATGATGTGGAAAAGGATTAATTGTGTAAGTGACGTAATGTTTAAGACATAAGTTTAATGCTTTGATAAATACTTGTGTGAGCTAAGTTGTAAATGTTTTAAAACATAAGTCTAGTGTCTCGACTAAATTTTTATGCGAATCAAGTTATCAATATTTTAGGAGTTCAGTAGAATAACTCTGAGTCCAGTGATTGTACCACATGCTTCGGAGTATAGGAGATGAGTATTGCATATTATTCTTGTGTATGTTTAAAATATTGTGTGATTATGATTGATGTACTTGTAGTGATGAATGATATGATTACTCTTATTATACCATGTACTTTTATGGAATGTAATCTCACCCCTTCGTTTTTCCTTGTTTTTCAAATGTGATCTTATATGCAGAGAATGCTTACAACGAGAATCAGAAGTATATGCTTCAAAGTTCCTTATGGAAGATAGTATAGAAGACCTCTTATTTTGTTTCTTTTGTATTTAGTTGAATGTTTAAGTCAGCTTGTTGAATTATTATCATTAAGGCTCTGATGTTGTAACATCAGGGTTAGGATTACATCTTTGTGTATTTTATGTATTTCTATTATGTTGGAACCGAAAAACCTTACACAATTTTATGCTTAAAATTCAATTACTATTTTGGAATAAAAAATTAAGAGTTTATGTTGATGTGATACCCCTGTTCTATATTTTTACATTCCGCAATGTTATGTATATTAAATATAAAGGAAAAATTTTATTGTTGGTTTAGGGTGTTACATAGTTGGTATCAGAGCAGATCGGTCCATCCAATCTTGTGTGTTATTTGTCTATTATGCACTTGTGTATAACATGTGTGTGTAACAGTGTTAGTAATGTATTCTCTTAAGCGCTATTTGCTTTATTGTTTACAACCGGTTTTTATGTCTTGTTATGCAGGAAGAAATGGTTTCTTTCAAGTTACTTATGCTGATTCAGGGAATTAAAAATGTGGGAGCTAATGAATTTCGTGGTCTGGGAAACTTTCAAAAGAATAACCTGACTACTTTTAACGAAATGTATGATCTGGAAGGTGCTTAGATATGAATCTAAGAAGTTAAGCAAAATTTTAAGGGTAATTATATACATGGATGAATAGAAGGTATCATTTAGAACTCATATGCTAGCTGGAGTGGCTGAGTACAAGTGGGATAATGCTCGCCAGAGTTTGGAAATATCAGGTGCTACCATTACTTTGGATAATTTCAAGAAAGTGTTTTTAAAGAAGTATTTTTTCAAAAGACGTCCGCATTAGAATTGAGCGAGCTTAAGAAGCATCTAGAGGAGCTTTTAGAAAGTAAATTTGTTATGCCTAGTGCATCACCTTAGGGTGCATCTGTGCTGTTAGTTAAAAAGAAATATGTGAGCATGTGTTTGTGTATGGATTACCAGTATTTAAATAAGGTAACTATTAAGAATTGATATCCTCTTCCTAGGATTGATGATCATATGGATCAATCGGTGGGGGCTTGTATGTTTAGTAAGATTGATTTAAGGTCATGATATCATCATATTCGAGTGAAGTCAGAGAGTATTCCTAAGACCACGTTCAAAATGCATTATGGTCATTATGATTATTTGGTTATGCCTTTAGGTGTGACTAATGCACCAGGAGTATTGATGGAGTATACGAATAGGATTTTCAACCCTTATTTGGATCAGTTATCGTAGTGTTTATAGATGTCATCCTGACATATTCCATGTTAGATGAATATCATGTAGAATATCTAAGAGTCATGTTGCAAACCTTAAAGGATAATAAGTTGTATGCTAAGTTGTAAAAGTGTGACTTTTGGTTAGAAGAGATGAGTTTCCTTGGACATGTAATCTCTAGTGGTGGAATAGGAGTATATATGTCTAAAGTAGACACATTTTTGCAATGGGAGATGCCTAAGTCGATAACCGAGATCAAAACTGTTTTGGGTTTGGCCGGTTATTATAGGAGGTTTATATAAGTTTCCTAAAATTTTGTTTTTCCTTTTACTCAGTTGACCTAGAAGGGGCAAGCTTATGTGTGGGATGTTTAGTGTGAATTGATTTTCCCAGAGCTTAAGAAAAGATTGACAACAACACCAGTAAGGATTCTACCAAGTCCTAGTGAATCTTTTGCGGTATATTGTGATGCATCTAAATTGGGATTAGGTGGTGTGCTTACGGAGAAAGGTCAGTTTGTAGCTTATGCTTCTAGACTACTCAAGACTCATGAAAGAAATTACCCTACTCATGATCTGGAATTAGCACCAGTAGTTTTTGAACTTAAAGTTTGGAGACAGTATCTTTATGGGTCAAGGTTTGAGGTTTTCGGTGACCATAAAAGTTTAAAGTATTAGTTTGATCAGAAGGAATTGAATATGAGGCAGAGAAGATGGATGGATTTTTTGAAGGATTATGACTTCGAGTTGAATTATCATCTGGGTAAAGCTAATGTAGTAGCTGATGCATTGAGTTGGAAGCCATTGCATATGTCGACTTTAATGGTCAATGAGATGGATTTAATTGAGCAAATTAGGGATTTAAGTTTGGTATGTAAATTAACTCCAAAAAGTGTGAAGTTGGGGATATTGAAAATAACTAACAATATGCTAGAAGTCAAAGAAGGTCAAAAGTTAGATTTGCACTTGTTATACCAGTTGTTATTAATCCATCAAGGAAAATGATTAGACTTAAAAGTAGGTTATGATGAAATTATGAGGTTTCAGGATAGAGTTCATGTGCCAGATATAGCGAAACTTAAAAAGTTAATTTTGGAAAAAGGTCATATGAGTGGTTGGAATATTCATTCATGTGCTACAAAAATGTATCAAGATCGTAATAGGATATTTTGGTGGCCATGTATGAAGAAGGATGTTGCGGAGTTCTTATGTGCATGCTTAATTTATCAGAAGTCAAAGATAGAACATCAAAGCCACCTGGAATGATGAAACCTTGAGTATTCCTGAGTGGAAGTGAGATAGTATCTCAATGAATTTTGAGTAGGTGTGCCTAGAATCTCTAAGGAATGTGACTTGATTTGGGTTATAATGGATAGATTAACTAAGTTAGCTCATTTTATTTCGATAAATATCACTTACCCATTGAAGAAGATAACTAAGATTTATATAAGTGAATAGTGAGATTTCATGGAATTCCATCTAGCATAGTTTCGAATAGAGATCTGAGATTCACATCGAGATTTTGGGAAAGTTTGCAAAAAATCCATGGGGACTAAGTTAAAATTGATTTATTCCTATCATCCACAGATGGATGGTCTGACAGAAAGGACTATCCAATCCTTGGAAGATTTGTTGAGAGCATGTGTTTTGGAATAAGGAGGTAGTTGGGGTAGTTATTTACCACTGATTGAGCTTACCTATCATAATAGTTTCCATTCTAGTATTGGAATGACACCTTTTGAAGAGTTATATGGCATGAAGTGTAGGGCACCTTGTGTTGGTATGAATCCAGTGAAAGCATCGTGTTAGGACCCGAAGTAGTTCAGCAGAATACCGAGAAGGTTAAGATGATTTAGGAAAAGATAAGGACGTTGCAAAGCCCACAGAAAAGTTATCATGATAAGTGAAGAAAAGCCCCTGAATTTCATGAAAGAGATCATATGTTCTTGAGAGTCACTCCAGTGATTAGGGTTGGTCGAAGAATTGAAGACGCGAGAGCTTACTCTTGTTTTATTGGTCCTTATCAAATTTTTAGAAGAGTTGGCAAATTTTCCTACCGAATTGCATTACCTCCATCTCTTTCAAATCTCTATAGTGTATTTCATGTCTCTCAACTTCGTAAATGTAATTTGATCCGTCGCATGTGATTTAGTCGGATGATGTGAAAGTAAGAGATAACTTAACTTATGAAGCATCGCTTTGATAACACTAAAACACACTGTATATTTGACTCCGATTGCACATGTTTTTAGTTGTTTATTTGTTATTTTCCCTTGTTATTCTGGTATTTTGTTTTACTTTCAGATACACTACCTGGTTTGAGCTTCCATTGAAGAAACGACACAAAACGGAGCTAAAATGGAGATTTCCTGTGCAAATTGTACACTAGTTGTTTCACTCAGCAAACGCCATAGAGGACGCCATTTGAGTAGTAGGTTTCGCCCGCATTCCAACTGTCACAAAAGACGTTTTATTCCTCTTGAACACTCGGCGGGCGCGGCGAGGGAGTTGGCGGGCGCTGACCCTTGTAACAGGCAAACGGTCAGAAACGTTAGAAGTTGTTACACACGGAGAAAATTATTATTTAGTCGTTCTTCATAACATCGTGTGGCAGTTACAGCTTAATGACCACTATAAATAGGCCTTGTATTTTCACTTTTATTATCATCCAATCCTAGTTTCCAACCTTAGGCATAAAGTTCATGTTGTAAAGCAATAATCCGTCACATCGAGGGGTTATTGCACTATAGTTGTTAGTTAGATTGGAGCAACCATAGTTAGGAGCGTTTATAGTTATTTACTTTCCTGCAATTTACTTTCCAGCTCTGTACCAGATTTAGTCTCCGCTTTGGAGTAGGTTTCTTTTATAAATTACATTTTATTATATTCCGCATCGCTTTTATATTCGATTATTTTCCTGCACTGCTTTACATTCATTTATTTTCTGTCTCTGCCCTTACTTTGTTATTTTAAGTTTCTGTGTGATCTGTTTATCTTTCAGAACTGAACTCAAGCGTGACACTTGTATTCATTCTCTCAAAATATACTCTCACACTTTGCACGTTTTTATCTTACAAATGCTTTACTCTGCAAACCAATTTATTGTTATGTTTTTAGTTACCATGTCCAGCTAAATCCCTTGTGCTGGGATGTGAGGATCGTCGTTCTGACGGTACTCCACATGTCATCTCTTTAGAAATACTCTAGGGGGATGTTTTTGATTTTAACTAAACTCTTCTGAACTTCAATTGATCGGTCATTACGTAAATGAGACCGTGTTTTTGTTTGCGTAATGACTGTGACTAGATCGGGTAAGATCGAAAGCCGTCCAGCATTTTAGAAAAGAGTTTGTTAGTTGTTAATTGATAAATACAGCGGAAACACTTTATTGATTAACTAGGAAAGTTTTATATTACTAGAAAGAGGTTTTAAACTATTTGCGGACACGTTTATAGATTTAGGATCCGGTTGGCCGAGCATATGCCGGAAACCCTTTGGTATAAAATATTTTAAATCGAAAGCACTTTTTAACTAAGTCTTAGAGGTAATTACATAAAAAAGGACTTTATCACTCTAACGCAGAGAGCGACCGATGCAGCGTGAGCGGCTGGTATAGATTAAAGGTTAGGTCTGGTTCCGGTCACGCTAACGCGGCAGATCCTTTTTAATTAACTCTTTTTCAAAGAAGAAAACATTGCCCTATAAGTGATACTATTTGGATCATAGGAGTATTGTTTGATTGATATGAATTACATTCCAGTATAGTATTTATCTGATTTATTTCTATTTTCGTTCTGTAGAAAACTTTTACTCTGATATTTATTAGCCTTAGATAAACAACGTAACAATAGTAATCGATAGATTGACATTGGTCTTTGTGGGATCGATAAATCTTTTATATTACTCTGACGTAATCCGTATACTTGCGGATAACACGCATCAAGTTTTTGCCGCCGTTGTCGGGGACCAATTACGACAAAATTTCATACCCTGTTGTTACACCGTCTAGACTAAGGCATCCCTTAGCCAGTAAATGCGAAGAACTCACAGTACTGAAAACTTAGTTGATCCATTAGAAGAACCTGAACGTTACGCCCGAGCTCGTCTTTTACTTCGAAAACTCAAAAGAGCAATGGCAGACTAAGAAAACGCTAAACCTCTTAAGGATTTCGCCCTACCCTCTAACGAAGAACCTCATTCTAGTATAGTTAACCCAGCTATACCATCCAATAACTTTGAATTAAAACCATCTCTGTTACAATTAGTACAACAGAACTAGTTCGCAGGTCTTCCCACGGAAAACCCGAACCAACATCTTAAAGTCTTTATTCAGCTAGCCGATACCTTAAAAGCAAACAGAGCTCCTCCTGAGGCAATACGTCTAAGATTATTCCCATTTTCCCTTAGAGATAGAGCCCGGTCATGGATAGATTCCCTTCCAGCCAACTCTATAACTACTTGGAATGACCTGAAGAAAGTATTCCTTGCTAGATACTTTCCACTGAGTAAAACTGCTGTTCTACGAAACCAAATAACTCAATTTACCCAAAGCGTGGGAGAATCACTTTTCGACGTTTGGGAGAGATATAAGGAACTATTAAGAGCATGTCCACATCATGGCTTAGAACAATGGCTTATAATCCATACCTATTATAATGGACTCATGTGCAACACAAAGATGACCATAGACGCTGCCGCTGGTGGCGCTCTAATGAACAAACCCTACCCCGAGGCTAGCGCTCTCATTGAGGATATGGCACAAAACCATTACCAATGGGGGACCGAATGAGCACTGATGGAGAAGAAAGAGACCAAAGGAGGTGTGTATGAAGTGAGTTGTTTTGACCATATGAACGCAAAGATGGATGCTCTAGCTCAAAAGGTAGAAAACCTGACTATCAACCCCACAGCAACCATAGCAGTTATACAACCCGGATGTGAAATCTGTGGAACCTCAAGACATACTATAGCTAAATGCAACCTTTTAGCCGAGAGTACCACAGACCAGGTTAATTACGCCCAAGGAAACCCTTATTCAAACACATACAACCCTGGATGGAGGAATCACCCAAAATTTTCCTATAAAAATAATAACCCTACTCAAAATTCAACACCTCAAAGACCACCCGGTTTCCAAACTCACAGACCCAATCAATCTACACCTTACGCCCCTCAGAAATCAAATTTTGAGAAAAAGATGGACGAATTCATCTCAGCTAAATTACAACAGAACAAGGATTTCATGAACCAAAACATTCATATGAATGGACTAATTACCCAGTTGGGTACTAAACTCGATTCTGTAATTACCCATAACAAAATGCTTGAAACCCAAATCTCTCAAGTAGCACAACAACAATCCACTCATGCTACACCAGGAGGATCATTCCCTGGACAACCTCAACCTAACCCTAAAGGGCACGCAAATGCTATCGCTCTAAGGAGTGGGACCACTTACGATGGGCCTACAAACCCCAGGTTGAATAATCCAGAACCTCCTAGGAAAGAAGTTGTGAACACCCCTGAGAAAGAAGCTGAGAAATCGGTTGGAACCTGAGAAATCTAAGGATACAGAAGTTAAGGAGAAGGAAAGAGAAGAGAATGAAAAAGTTTATGTACCACCTCCTCCTTACAAACCTCCGATTCTATACCCACAAAGACTTAAACAAACCAAATTAGATAACCAATATAAGAAATTCTTAAAAGTGATTGAGAAACTCCACGTAGAGATTCCATTCACAAAAGTTATTACCCAAATACCATCTTATGCCAAATTCCTTAAAGACATTCTAACCAACAAATGAAGATTAGATGATCCTAAACCTTTAGAATGTAATTCAATTGCAGAGAATAAGCTTGCTAAGAAAGAGAAAGATCCAGGAAGTTTTTCCATACCTTGGGTTTTGGGAAACCAAGTTATTGATAAAGCACTTCTGGACTTAGGAGCAAGTGTAAGCTTAATGCCTTTAGCCGTTTGTAAGAGGTTAAACCTGGGAGAAATGCAACCGACTAGGATGTCTCTCTAATTAGCCGACAGATCAGTTAAGTATCCAATTAGCATTTTGGAAGACGTCCCAGTTAGGCTTGGTAAACTTTATATTCCAACAGACTTCGTTGTAATGGACATTAAAGAAGACGATGAGATCCCAATCCTTTTAGGTAGACCCTTCTTATCAACAACTGGAGCTATAATAGATGTCAAGAAAGGAAAAATGACATTCGAGGTAGGTAATGAAAAAGTAGAATTTATACTATCCCAATTCTTAAATGTACCAGCCATAGATGACACATGTTATGCCATCGATATAATTGATGAATGCATAAGAGGACTAGATAAAGAAGATCCAGTGGAAACCATCAAACTACCTTCGATCCCCATTATGGAGGACGATGGATTTGAGCGCTTATCTGAACCTTACATAGATAACAATCTTTACGAATGCTTGGCACTTACCCCAGATCATATGCCATGTCCGAAAAAACCATCTATAGAGCTTAAGGAGGTTCCTAAGAATTTAAGATACGAATTCTTAGACAAAGAATTAAACCGCCCAGTCATAGTGAATGCCACGTTAGATGGTCCTGAAACCAATCAACTCTTAGATGTTTTAAGAAAATATCCCTCAGCTCTAGGTTATAATATCTCCGATCTCAAAGGAATAAGTCCTTTCGTGTGTATGCACCGAATTATACTGGAGGAAGACGCAAAATCCTCCAGAGAACATTAGTGAAGGATAAATCCTATAATGAGTGACGTGGTAAAAAAGGAAGTGTTAAAGTTGTTAGAGGCTGGAATAATATACAAAATATCCGATAGTAAATGGGTAAGCCCCGTACATGTGGTACCTAAGAAAGGAGGTGTCACCGTTGTACAAAACGAAAAAGGAGAACAAATAGCCAAACGTATATAAAATGGTTGGCGGATGTGTATTGATTACAGGAAACTTAATAAGGTAACTAGGAAAGATCACTTCCCACTTCCATTCATAGACCAAATGCTCGAATGTTTAGCTAGGCATTATTACTTTTGCTATTTGGATGGATGCTCATGATTTTTTCAAATACTCATTCACCTTGATGATCAAGAGAAAACAACCTTTACATGTCCCTATAGAACATTTGCTTATAGATGAATGCCATTTGGACTATGCAATGGCCCAGCTACCTTCCAACGCTGTATGATGTCAATCTTCGCAGATTTCCTTGATGAGATCATGGAAGTATTTATGGACGATTTCTCGGTATGTGGATCCAGTTTTAAAAACTGTTTAACCAACCTTGAGAAAATCTTGGAAAGATGTGTAGAAGTTAACCTCGTTCTAAACTGGGAAAAATGCCATTTTATGGTTACTGAAGGCATAGTACTAGGACACATAGTGTCCGAAAGAGGCATTGAGGTTGATAAAGCCAACATAGAAGTAATAGAAAACCTTCAACCACCCAAAATCATTAGAGAAATCCAAAGTTTTCTTGGACACGCCGGTTTCTACTGACGCTTCATTAAAGACTTCTCCAAAATAACTAAACCATTAACCAACTTACTTATGAAAGACGCCGAATTCAAATTCGATGACAAATGTCTTGAAGCCTTTAAATACTTAAAACAAGCACTGATTTCCACACCCATCATTCAACCTCCTGATTGGAACCAACCTTTTGAAATTATGTGTGATGCTAGCGATTATGCTATCGGCGCTGTTTTAGGACAAAAGAAGGATAAGAAACTCCATGTGATTTACTACGCCAGTAGGACTTTAGATGCGGCTCAGCTTAATTATGCCACAACTGAGAAGGAACTCCTGGCAGTAGTCTTTGCAATCGACAAATTCCGATCCTATTTAGTAGGGGCAAAAATCATAGTCTACACTGATCATGCTGCGATAAGATATCTATTAAGCAAAAAGGATGCTAAGCCTAGATTACTACATTGGATCCTTTTAATTCAAGAATTTGATTTGGAGATCCGAGATAAGAAAGGCACTGAAAATGTGGTTGCTGACCACCTTTCAAGGCTTGAATATCTAAAGCCAGATCTTGTTCATATCAATGATGATTTCGCTTACGATAGATTAATAGGAGCAGTTAGAACCATCCATGATGATGATCCTGACCCCTATTTAGAATTAGACATTAAAAAAGCTCTCGTAGTGACAACCACACCTTGGTACGCAGATTTTGTTAACTATCTAGCAGCTGATATCATACCACCTAATCTAAATTACCAACAGAAGAAGAAGTTCTATCACGACGTGAAACACTTCTATTGGGACGAACCCCTTTTATTCAAAAGAGGCGCATATGGCATTTTTCGTTGCTGTGTCCCTGAAGAAGAAGTAGAAACTATAATTAAACATTGTCACTCTTCAATATATGGTGGACATCTAGGCTCATCCAAAACATGCGCTAAAATACTTCAAGCAGGTCTTTTCTGGCTAACTTTATGGCGCGATGTTCATGCCTACATTGTAAAATGTGGCAGATGTCAACGCACAGGGAATGTCTCAAGAAGAGATGAAATGCCTCTGAGAAATATTCAGGAGGTAGAGCTCTTTGATGTTTGGGGTATAGATTTTATGGGACCTTTTCCATCTTCGATGGGAAACAAATATATCTTAGTAGTTGTTGATTACGTATCCAAATGGATTGAAGCTATAGCTTCACCCACCAACGATACTCGCGTAGTCATTAAACTGTTTAAAAATTATATATTCCCTAGGTTTGGAGTACCTCGATTAGTAATAAGCGATGGAGGATCGCATTTCATATCTAGGATATTTGAAAACCTTTTAAAAAAATACGGAGTTAAACACCGAGTAGCCACACCTTATCACCCACAGACTAGTGGACAAGTAGAAGTATCAAATAGGGAAATAAAACAAATCTTAGAGAAAACCGTATCAATTTCTAGAAAAGATTGGTCCTTAAGACTACAAGAAGCCTTGTGGGCTTATAGAACCGCTTTTAAAACCCCTATAGGAACAACCCCATATCAATTAGTCTACGGAAAAGCTTGCCATTTACCCTTCGAGCTTGAACATAAGGCCTATTGGGCCATAAAAGCTCTTAATATGGATTACTTGACAGCCGGAGATAAACGTATTCTAGATATCCACAAATTAGAAGAGTTACGCCGAAATGCTTATGAAAATACCGTAATATATAAAGAAAGAACCAAAGCATGGCATGACAAAAGGATTTCCAAAAAGGAGTTCAACGTAGGTGATCCTGTACTACTTTTCAATTCTAGGTTACGATTATTTCCAAGTAAGTTACGCTCGAGGTGGACTGGACCCTATGAGGTCACCAAAGTCCTGAAATCTGGAGCATTTGAAATTGCAAATCATTCATGTAGTCCCTTTCTAGTGAATGGACAAAGATTGAAACCCTACTATGGAGGTGACATACCCACCTATTACTCTGGTCACACTCTAATAGAACCACCTATAGCAACATCCACAACGTAAGTTTTACATTCGTCCAGCTAACGACGTAAACCAAGCGCTGCGTGGGAGGCAACCCACGACTTTCTTTTCATTATTTTTTATGCATATAATTTATTTCAGAAAAATAAAAAGATTTATTATTTATTATTTGACTAAGTGGACTGACTTATAAAATGTCTATGTTTACAGGTTACAGATCACATCATCCCAGATATTCTATACTAACTTTCTTTTCAGGATGCAGAGCTATGATGACATGCACATCGTGTTCAGAGATGACGCACAGAGGAAGAAATATGTAGTCCTTTCTGAGAGATCGATACTACCCACTAGGTACCCTGACCCAAACTGTCTAACAGCCTTAGGTATTGAGGCCAGTGTGAGGTATCTTTGTCACCAGCTCCAGTGGGATGAGTATTCTGAAGCAATGAATGTAACCTATAAGCATCTAACCTTAGAGTTCCTCAGTTCACTCATTTATGACCCCTACAGTGGAAGTGGTTACAATAGTGGAAGCATTAGATTCAGACTATTTGGAAATGAGTACACCCTTAACCACAGAGATTTTGCTAGAATACTTGGTTTTCAGTGTGGCTTGGATGCAATCCATTTTATACATGAAACCAATGTTATGCAAGATGAACTTGATGGATTCTGAAGCAAAATCACCGGTGGAGGAGGACCTGATCCTTCCACCCAATTAGCAAACAAAATCTATAATCCAGCTTTCCGTTATTTCCAAATGATCCTTGCCGAGACTTTCTTTGGTAGAAGTGAAACCGAGAACCAGGTTGCTGCAGAAGAAATTCTGATGCTATTTTGCACTGCTGAGTCACACCCTTTAGCCAGTGGTAATTTTCTGATGTATGACCTATACTTAACTGCTGGATCCTCCAAAGGACCTATCCATGTAGGCGGTACTGTTACACACATAGCTTATGCCCTAGGTCTAGCCAACAAGCTAACTCATCTTACCTCCCATTGTGGCTACACCTTAATTGACATTAATCATTTCCTTGACCGTGGCCTTATCAGGGGAGCATTCTTTAGTGCCGATAACTATAAGCTCTTGATAGACAACAAAGTCGTTCACTATTTTGGTTTGCCAAACCACACCCGGACAAGTGTCCATGACAAAGCTAACTGGTCATACGCTTTGGAAGGCCAAGAAGAGACACCCATCCGACCTAGGAACCCACCTGTGCCTGAATACCATCTACACCCTATCCTGAAAGGACTACTGTCTATTCCTCTAACTTTTATCTGCAACGCAGTGACATATATTCAGAGTTTGACGTTATGCGCAAGGAAATCATCTCTCTTCGTGAAGAATGCGCCGAGCTCACCTTACAGATACAAATCTCAGACGCAACAAATGCTTCATCATATGATCTTTTATACCAGGAGATTTGCGATCTCAGACATAAGCTTGTAGAAGCACGGGCACCTTGTCCTCACATGAGTCAGGATCTCCACCGACAGTCTTTCTAGAAGATATTCAGGAGCTTTGGGTCATAGCTCACACTTTGTGTGGGAGGGACTTACCATATGCTTATTATGATAGTTTATTTTTACCTTTACCACGTTCTTATCTTTATTGTTATTATCGTTATTATTATCAGACTATTAGTAGATTTAATTTTCCATCGTTATAATTAGACTCATTGCATCCATATGTTATATGCGAGTGTCATATTATTTCAAGTTATAATAAATATCTACATTATTGCAATCTATTGGTAATATTTAAAATTTTTTATTTCATTCATTATTATAATTTAAATTTTTTCTTTTAGAGTTAATAATATAATTGTGATTTAATTCCAGCATTCCCAATTTACAAATATATAAAATAATAACTAAATAAACAAAATATTCTCTATGTTTCTTACATGTACCAATATGCTATAGACACCCCAAGGAATGATACATGGACCAACAAAAGCCCAAAACCCGTGCCAGCCCAGTTTACACAGTCCGCGGACGCGGACCCCTACTTGGCGGACGCGGAGGCGTCCTGGGATTTTAACGAACCAGAATAAGAAAACCCCTATTTTTGCCACTCTCTTCATCTTCTACCTCCAATAATTTCGAAATTAATCACCATAAGACCCCCCTAAACCATTTCCATTCCTTATTTCATAACTTCCCCACTACCATTACCACTTCCATTCCACATTTTCTCTATAAAAACCATAGATTTCACCTAAATCTAAAAAAAAAACCCAAATTACCCATTTTCCACCACCAAACCATCATTTTACTTCAACAATGGCAGCAGAGGGACAAAGAAACATCGTTTTTCGAGATGGAGAGGACGGAGTCAAGCAATGGGAAAAATGGGACAGACTGCAGACACGCAACATTCTTGCGACGAGGTACGTTAATGATATATGTCTGTATAACCTTGGTATACGGTATATCGTATTTTATCTGTTAGAGAATTTAAAATTAGATGGTATCTTTATTCGCATGGAGCCTACTTATGAAAAGCTAACCCGCGAATTTTTGAGTTCTTTAGAGTACACTGTCAGAGATAACACTGCTAGCACTGTAGACACAGTGAGGTTTAGGATGTTCAACGTTGAATACATTTATACCACTGATGCACTTGCTGAGTTATTAGGATTCCATTACGGGAATGGTGCAGTTTGTGAGGCACCCATAGACACGAATTGGTCAACTGAGACTTTCCAACTGTGGAAAGACATCACGGGTCAGACCACCCACTCCTTTGACGGAAATTTGGCTTCAGACATTCATAACCCAGCCATACGAGTATTTCGCCTTTTATTAGCTGATACTATTTTTTCTCGTGAAAATCCTAACAAGTTGAATTCCAAAGAATTTACATTTTTACAGGCTGCTTTACTTAGAAAAAGATTAAATCATGTACCATTTATGATATCACATATGTGGGCTATTGAGAAAAAGGGAAGCACCGTGTCATTTGGAGGATTGATTACCTTCATTGCACGAGCCCTCCACCTGGACACCGAGTTAGCCACGTTGGAACCACTCCCGCCTCGCACCATTTATTTAAAATTTATGCGAGATATGCGTTTATGCAAAGCGAGGCCGGAATGAGGTTATATCCTCATGATCGCAACGCTGCCATCCCGAGTATTGCTTTACCTTGCTCAAGTCGCACTGATGTGCGCAAAAGAGGAAATTGGATCTATGATTTGAAGGCTGCTCCTATTTTAGGTCCGTTACTACTAAACGTCCCAGAGGACGAAGGGAACGAGACGGATGATGAGTTTGACCGTATGGAGCAGTCGCCCATTCATGTATCACTTGCACACACCCCACCTGTTACTAACCATCCTACAGGTACTTCTTCCAGATTTTATATCACCGAAGAAATATGGCTAGCACAGCAAGCCAGAGAAGAAGAGCGTGATGGCATGTTCTATGCCATGTACCAACAATAGCAGGTCCACTCTTGAGAGCTTCCAAGCACTTAGAGATCAAAATGCCTCTCTAATAGAGAGGATTGAGCAGATGGAGCTGTCACATACCACCCGACACCGCAGTCGAAGTCGTCGTCCCAGACGTTCATAGCATGGTGGAGAAGGCCCCAGTGGCCGACATGATTGATTGCCAGGTTTCACCTATCCCTTTCTCACTTTTATCGAAACATTGAGGACAATGTTTGGTCTAAGTGTAGGAGGAGATATTTACTGTTTTTAGTTGTCTTTACTATTTCTATTTTATTATTGCTTTCTAGTATAGTTTAGTTTGTTTTAAAAAATTTTCACATGTGCTTGACGAATCATTTTATGTAGTTTGTCTATTTTCCCAATTCTTGAGCCTTAACAAAAAAAAAATTTAGCAAAGAAAACAACATTTATTTTGAAAATCTGTGCTATTAGGACAGGTAAGTATCATTTGCAAAGGCTTGGGAAAACTCTTGAAAAATCGATATCGTTTTTACACCGTAAGTTCCTTAAATATAGGAGCCTATCCAATTTTTTTTTTATACGGTGGCCTTGAAATCTCACCCTTCATCACTTACCCTTAAGTAGTTTATCCTAGCAGTCAGCACCATCTTAGCCACCGCTAAGTGACAAACCGATGCAAATAGGTAAGATCCTGTAAAAGAAAACGAAAAATCGAAGAAGATGCTAAAGTATCTTTAGAAAAAAAACAAAAATTGCAAGAAAAATTATATATCAAAAAGAATGGCAAAAAAGTATCAAATTTTTTATAATAAGAGGATCAGGATTACCACAGGTTATGTTCACCATGCGAGTGAAAGATAACGGGCTTAATGTGACTGCGCCTGAATGAAAAGGGGTAAGAAAGGAATGAGTAAGATAGGCCTAAGTATAACATCATGGTTTGGATTGGTTTGTATAGGAGAGGAACTTATGCCCGCAAATCGCAGAAAGTGTTATTACGATACCCTTAGTTCATGAGTTAGTACCTACTGATGCATCATTGATCAAACTTAAGTCTTTAGCCCAGATAAGATACTTGTATGTTTGCTGTTTTTCTTTTTTCTGCTTATGAGAGTTTGCTTGTGGACAAGCAAAGGTTTAAGTGTGGGAGAATTTAATAACACTAAAACACACTGTATATTTGACTCCGATTGCACATGTTTTTTGTTGTTTATTTGTTATTTTCCCTTGTTATTCTGGTATTTTGTTTTACTTTTAGATACACGGTCTGATTTGAGCTTGCAGTGAAGAAACGACGCAAAACGGAGCTAAAATGGAGATTTCCTGTGCAAATTGTACACTAGCCATTTCACTCAGCGAACGCCATAGAGGACGCCATTTGAGTAGTACGTTTCGCCCACATTCCAACGGTCACAAAAAACGTTTTATTCCTCTTGAACACTCGGCGGGCGCGGAGAAGGAGTCGGCGGGCGCCGACCCTTGTAACAGGCAAACGGTCAGAAACGTTAGAAGCAGTTACACACGGAGAAAATTATTATTTAGCCGTTCTTCATAACGTCGTGTGGCAGTTACAGCTTCATGACCACTATAAATAGGCCTTGTATTTTCACTTTTATTATCATCCAATCCTAGTTTCCAACCTTAGGCATAAAGTTCATGTTGTAAAGCAATAATCCGTCACATCGAGGGGTTATTGCACTATCGTTGTTAGTTAGATTGGAACAACCATAGTTAGGAGCGTTTATAGCCATTTACTTTCCCGCAATTTACTTTCCAGCTCTGTACCAGATTCAGTCTCCGCTTTGGAGCAGGTTTCTTTTATAAATTGCATTTTATTATATTCCGCATCGCTTTTATATTCGTTTATTTTTCTGCACTGCTTTACATTCATTTATTTTCTGTCTCTGCCCTTACTTTGTTATTTTAAGTTTCTGTGTGATCTGTTTATCTTTCGGAACTGAACTCAAGCATGACACTTGTATTCATTCTCTCAAAATATACTCTCACACTTTGCACATTTTTATCTTACAAATGCTTTACTCTGCAAACCAATTTATTGTTATGTTTTTAGTTACCATGTCCATCTAAATCCCTTGTGCTGGGATGTGAGGATCGTCGTTCCGACGGTACTCCACATGTCATCTCTTTAGAAATACTTTAGGGGTTGTTTTTGATTTTAACTAAACTCTTCTGAACTTCAATTGATCAGTCATTACGTAAATGAGACCGCGTTTTTGTTTGCATAATGACTGTGACTAGATCGGGTAAGATCGAAAGCCGTCTGGCATTTTAGAAAAGAGTTTGTTAGTTGTTAATTGATAAATACAGCGGAAGCACTTTATTGATTAACTAGGAAAGTTTTATATTACTAGAAAGAGGTTTTAAACTATTTGCGGACGCATTTATAGATTTAGGATCCGGTTGGCCGAGCATATGCCGGAAACCCTTTGGTATAAAATATTTTCAATTGAAAGCACTTTTTAACTAAGTCTTAGAGGTAATTACATAAAAAAAGGACTTTATCACTTTAACGCAGAGAGCGACCGGTGCAGCGTGAGCGGCTGGTATATATTAAAGGTTAGGTCTAGTTTCGATCACGCTAAAGCGGCGGATCCTTTTTAATTAACTCTTTTTCAAAGAAGAAAACATTGCCTCGTAAGTGTTACTATTTGGATGATAGTAGTATTGTTTGATTGATGTGAATTACATTCTAGTATAGTATTTATCTGATTTATTTCTATTTTTGTTCTGTAGATAACTTTTACTCTGATATTTATTAGTCTTAGATAAACAACGTAACAATAGTAATCGATAGATTGACATTGGTCTCTGTGGGATCGATAAATCTTTTATATTACTCTGACGTAATCTGTATACTTGCGGATAACACGCATCACGCTTTCAGGAATTGAAGATCTATAGGTAAAATACTTAAGGGGAAAGAAGACCCCTTTGGTTAAATTCATATGGGGCGAAGCAATTGGGGAGCGTGATGTGGGAGTTAGAATGAATGAGTCTTATCCATACATGTTCATTTCAGGTTAATTTTTTAGAACATAAATTTATTAAGTGGAGGAGAATTGTAACACTCAGGAATTATTCAAAATTTTATTCTTTTGATAATTTAATTTTATGTGTACTGATGTTTCCTTTCCTTAATTTTAGTGTTATAATTTTGTGATTATTAATTGGAAATATAGGAATTAAGTGGGAGTTTAGAAAATTTAGAAAAAGAAATAAATAATAAAAGGAGAAGAGAAATTGGGAATGATGGTTTAATAATAATAAAAATTAAAAATAAAATCTAAATTTTTATTTGAGGAAAAATAATTAAACGGGAAATTAGGGAATAAAAAAGGAGAGAAGAGAACAAGTTGGAAAACACGTATCTTTTTAGAAAAACAAGAAAGGAGGCCAAAAACCCTAGCAACCATTACCAAGAATGCAATTGATTGCAGCTCAAAAGTAATTGAATGATACCATGTTTATGCGTGATTTTTGGGGCAGAATGGACCCTATAATCAATTGCACCTTGGAAGCAATCGATTGTACACCCTGTAATCATCATAACTAGAGTTTTGTGACTACGATTGAGGCGCAATTTGAAGCGTTTGAAAGCTAACACATAAGAATATCTTATGGTAATGTCTCATGATTCTTAAATGTGAAAATGATGTTATGAATATGATAATGTGTCATGAATGTTTATTGGGGTGAATGGTGTTGTGAATATGGTAATTGCTCATATGATGTTTCTATGCATGAATGATGCGTAAAAAGATTAATTGTGTAAGTGATGTAATGTTTAGGACGTAAGTCCAATGCTTTGATAAATACTTGCATGAACTAAGTGTTAAATGTTTTAGGACATGAGTCCAAAGGCTTGATGAAATGTTTATGTGAATCAAGTTATCAATGTTTTAGGACATTAGTCCAATGTTTTGATAAGATGTTTATGTGAATTAAGTTGTTAATATCTTAGGACACAATTCCAATGTCAATGAGATATAATTTGTGAACTATTAATGACTTTGTGAATACCCTAAGATTCGATAAGAACCAGTGTTAATTATGTTGAAGGTTTCATAAGAACCGCTGTTCGATTATTTTGAAGGTTTAATAAGAACCAGTGTTTGATTATGTTTAGGATAGAAAGAACCAATGTTTAAGCCTAATCAACAATGTTATTAGGTTCAAAAGACCAAGTGTTAGCCTTAATTGGAAGTGTTGAATTATGGTTTAAAGGTTCGGATGGAAGATTTCATTTGTTTGAAGCATCGTGCATCTTATATTTTGGAGTTAGGTTGAGACTTCAGTCGTTAGGACTTCAGGGACTTTGGTCTAATGTTTTAAGACTTCAGTTAAATAATTTTGAGTCCAGTAATGGTACCACATGCATTGGAGTAGAGGAGATGATCATTGCATGTAATTCTTGTATATGTTTAAAATATTGTGTGATTGTGATTGATGTACTTGTAGTGATGAATGTTATCCTTCCTGTTATAATACTTGTACTTTTATGGAATGTATTTTCACCCCTTTGTTTTTCCTTGTTTCCCAAATGTGATCTTATATGCAGATAATGCTCATGATGAGAATGAGGAGTGGTTGCTTCGTAGTTCCTTATTGGAGCTAGTATCTTATTTTATTTCAGTTGTATTTTACTGAAAGTTTAAGTGAGCTTGTTGGATTATTATTATTAAGGACCTGATATTGTAACAACAGAGTTGTGCTTATTTCCTAGGTTTTCTATTATGTTGGAACCAAAAAATCTTACACTATTGTTATGCTCAAAATTCAGTTACTATTTTGAAATACAAAATTTAGTGTTTATATTGATGTGACACCCTAGTTCTATATTTTTTCATTCCACAATGTTATGTATAATAAATATAAAGAAAACATTTTGTTATGGGTTTAGAGTGTTACATTGATTGTTTCAATTTCTCTACCACTTTGAACTAAGATAAGTCCTCAAGATGAAAATATATGTTTGAATGTGAATCTCTTTCTATAATAAAGTATCTCGATTTGATGATTGACATTTCAATGAATCAAATTTCTTAGCATTAGAGGGAGAGAATAAGAAGCTGAAAAAAAATCAGTTTGAATGAATTGTCATTGTCTCATCTTGATCCATGAACTAAAATATGAGAACAAGAAGTTCAAAATATATTTCATTTGCAAAATGGATACCAACAACTAAGTCATATATACCAACAACTAATACTCTAATAAAAATGGATATCCATGATAGACAACGTAACAAGTCTCAAATGCACATGAAGCGTGGTAAACAAACCGGTTTCAAAGATAAAAGTTATCGAACAAGAAAGGAAGCTAGAAATAAAGAAGGATCGAGCGAGGTTATAGAAACTCTAAAATTGTCTTTAGACATAATACACATTTTAGCTACAAAAGAGACTGATCAGGTACCTGAAATTTATAAAAATAAAGAGATCTCTATAATTAAGTCATGGATGGAATACGTGGAACCTGAATTAAAATAACTAAAAATGAAGTCAAAATTGATAATTTCATTGTATATAATATAACCTAAAGGTGATAAATTATAATAGAGATCAAGAATAAAAAAGTCGATTAAGGACAATAGACAAAGTGAGAATTGGCCAAAATAAAAAGATGTAATTGAAGTAGAATTAAATTCACATTACAATACACTATACTAAAAAAGAGTTTAGGCAACACCCCCTTTACTAGCACTTTTTAATAAAAATGCCGTTAAAATACAAAAAGGACATTAGAAAGCACTTTTGACAATAAGCATTGGCATAAGGTATCCACAAAGGCAGCTCTTTATACTATAAGCGTTGTTGTATGTTAAACAAAAAATTATAATTTTACAAAATTGTATATTAGACATCGCTCAAATCAAAAAACGTTGTCTTAAGATATACATTAGGCAAAAATTAATATATAAAAGCGTTGTCTTAAGTAGTACATTAGGTAGCGCCCCAAAATAAACAAAAAAGTGTTGCCATAAGTGATTAGGCGCTATTTTTATAGAGTTTTAGATAGCGCTCAAATAAAAAGCGTTGTCTAATGATACGCGTAGAATCTTTGAAAATTTAACTAATTATAAACATTGCTTGTAGAAGGTGTCAAACCCCTAAACAATCGAATTTGGGAAACCTACTTTACCAGCTCAGTGACTTCACTTTTAATGTTATATGCACCATACATAACATCTATAAAACTAAATAATCATAAATCTGTAAAAAAAACTACAATAATTGAGGATTGACCTTGTTCTTTCGGTGAAAGACAAACTGCTTTACCATATGGCTAATATGTCTTTTATGATTTATTTTCCTTATTTTACATTTAATAAATATTTAAAAAAAACTTAAAAATTTTAAAAATTATTTCTCTTTCAACTCAATTGTTTCTCTTATTTTTTATCTCATTTTATTCCATTTTTTTTGGGTCTGTCACTTCTTCTCTTTCATTTTATAGATTTTATGTTTCTTTTTTATTTTATTCTCTTTAAGATTTGTGAAACTTTTTGATTATTTTTATTTGTGCTTGCAATGAAATATTTTTCATTTGATTTACAGTTTACTTTTGAATTTTGTGGGTTTTTAGTGAAATATATGTTTGGTTACAAATAACCATAATGAGTCTAGAAATCAATTTCAAATAACTATTTAAATTGAGCCATGTTAATAAAGTATACAAAATATTTTTAATTATATTCAGATAAAGTGAAAGTAAGAATTGTATGAAAGAATTGAAACATGGCAATGAGAGCAATTTGACATTTTCTTCATTTTGAGACAAGAGAGGAGGGGTTATAGTGATTCTCTTAATTGTTAGATACCTTTAGTAATAAAAAAATTTAATTTTATGTTTATTTTTGTTTGTTAATGGAAATGTTTCTGTATAAATAAAATAGTTGAAGAAGACATTATTGAAGTAATTAAATATCATATTATTAAAAAAAATAAGGAATTATACTTCAATATAACATGGAGATTATATAATTTTGAATAGATATAGGTTATCATTTTTCTCCATATATGTACTTTTGAATTTGTATTAGAGAGATTATGAAATTTTTGCAAATTCAAGTTATTTTACAAGTGATTCTTAATGATCACAATACAATATCGATCTATGATAATGAGAATTGTAGAATTTATCATATTTGAATTGAAGACAAAAATTTATATTGAAAAAATATTATGAATATTCACTTGTGTTGTTTTATAATTATATATTTTAGGAGAATATATCTTAGGGTTTAACGCAAAAAAATTGCTTCAAAAAGATGGCTTGAGACAACACTTTTCAATAAAAGTGCTTCCTAATTAAAGGTGACTTAAGCTAAAAGAAATCGTTGTGCAATGTATATATAAGATGCGATTAATTGTCATGCACTGTCAGTGTAAAAAATTTTACACTGTTAATACATCATAACCATCCGTTGATATTACTTTTCAAGTGATTAAAATAACAGTCAAACCATTTAAATATATCAACGGTTGTGATTACCTGACAGTGTAAAAAATCTTTACACTGTCAGTGTATATGAATTAAATTCATATAAAATTATGCTTATTAGCATAAAGTGTTGCCTATTGATAACTTATGCCAGCGTTTTTAACAATAAAAGTTGTCTAAGGTATACTTAAGCCAGCACTTTTAAGAAAAAGTGCTGCCTAAAATGCACATAAGACAACACTTTTAAATGAAAGTGTTGCCTTAAGTGCACTTAAGCTAGTGCTTTAAATAAACAGCCCTGCCTAAAGTGAACTTACCAACGCTTTTAATAAGAGACGCTGCCTAAAGTGCACTTAAGTCAGGGCTTTTACATTAAAAAAAGTGTTGTTTATACCTATAGCATTGCCAAAATAGACAATGCTTAAAAGCATTACCTAAGGTAAAAAAAAAACGCTGCCTATGGTCTTATTTGGCATAGTGATACTACACGTTTTTGAACTAGTAGTCTAAATACCTCAAATGTTAAACAAGTTTGGGTACATTTTTTATTCTTAAAATGAAATAAGAATGATGAAATTGTGATATATAAATTGACTAATTGCTCAAGGATTTTCGCATATATCCAAGATTGATTTTGATAAGATATATTTACTGGTAGTGGATACAAGTACTTTTCAATATTTAATTAGTCTTGTGAATGATTTATTTTTCACATAAAGAATGTTATTAGATTGTTTTCATGACTCGGTAGTTAAATTTATGTGATGCTCTCTAAAAGGTTTAATTTATTGGAGCTACATAATTTTGGATCTTAAAATAGATTATTCATCAAATTGAATAACTTTTTTTATGGATTAAAACATTCATCTCAATTAATATTTACTAAGGGAGAGATATAAAAATGAATCCATTTGTTCTTGTATATTCTATAATTTCTATCTTTGTTGATGACATAAATATTAGTGAAATTTCTGAAGAGTTTTAAAAACTAATAAATTGCTTAAAGAAATAATTTGAGATTAAGGACTTGAAAAGGACAATGTTTTCTCTAAGGTTACAAATTGATCATTTGGATAATGGGACTTTTACACATCAAGTATCTTATATAGAATAAGTGTTAAAATGTTCAAATATGACAAGTCTCATTTGTTGTATACCTCAATGGTTGTTTTCACAAAGTCATTTCCACATATATTTTTTAACCAACTAGTACAAAAAAATTGGGCTTTATAGAAGTCCAAAATGTATAAAAATCGTGTAACGATCTAAAGTAAGCACGCATCAATTAACAAAACATGTCACTATCGTGCAACGATGAAAAGTAATCCCGCAACATTTGGTAAAAATCGCCCAACGACTTTTCCTGTTGATGTACCAATTTTGGAGCTATTCAAAATTCTTCGTTTCCTCTTCTTTTGACATTTTTTATCTTAGTCTCAAATATTGTCAAAAGTTTATTTTAAAACTGTGTACTTCTTCACTAATTGCTATTGTAAATACTTGAAACTATTAATAAAGCTACATGATGATGGACTATAATCAATACCAACAATTAATACTCTAATAAAAACTGATGTCCATGATGGAAAATCTAACAAGTCTCAAACTTGCATAAAACGTGGTAAACCACCGGTTCTAAAGATAAAAATTCTAGAACAAGAAAGAGCGCTAAAAATAAAGATGGCCCTAGCGAGGCTTTAGAAACTCTATAAGAGTTTTTAGACATAATAAACTTTTTAGCTCTAAAAAAGACTCATTCTACTTAAAATTTATGAAAATAAATAGATCTCTACAAATTATGTCATAAATGGAATACGTAAAACCTGAATTAATAGAACTAAAAATGAAGTCAACATTGACTATTTCTTTGTATATTATATAACCTAAAGGTGATAAATGATCATTGAGATCAAGAATAAAAAAGTCTATTGAAGATTGTAGACAAAGCGATAATTAACCCAAATAAAAAGAGGTAATTGAAGTAGAATTGAACTCAGTTTATAAACTATAAGTTTTTGGACTAGTATTCCAAACACCACAAGTGCAAAACAAGTTAGATACATGTTTTAGTGAAAATGAAATGTCTACAATTATGAAATTGTGATATATAAAGTTTGACTTAGTGCTCAAGGATTTTCGCAAATACACGAGATTGATTTTGATGAGATATATTTACTCGTATAGTTGATGGAAGTAATTTTTAATATTTAATTAGTTTTATAGCAAATGAAGAGATTATTTTGCATATGAAGAATGTTATTAGCTTGTTTTCATAGCTCACTTGATAATGACATTTATATGATGTTTTCTGAATGGTTTAATTTGTTTGAGGCACATAATTTAGAATCTTGAAAAGACTACTCCATCAAATTGAATAATTCTCTTTATGAATTAAAATATTCATCTCAGTTGATATTTATTATGGAAGAGATATACAAATGAATCAAGTTGTCTTTGTAATTTTATGAAGAGATTTGGAAAAGAATTTCCTAAAATTTCTATATATGCTTAATGCCATAAATATTATTGAAATTCCTGAAAAAATTTCAAAAGTCATAAATTGCTTAAAGAAATAAGTTGAGATTAAGGACTTGAAAATGATAATGTTTTGTCTAAGATTGCATATTGACCATTTAAATAATGAAATTTTTGTACATCAAGTATCATATATTGAAAAAATGTTAAGATGTTCATATCGGAACAAAACTCATTTTTTGTCTACTTTAATGTTTGATTTCATAAAATCACTGTCAAGTAGAACTTTTAATTAATTAGTATAAATTTTTTTAACTTCATCGTGGAAAAAATGAGTGTTCAATTAAGAGAGAGAAATAAATTTATCTTAAAAAAATATTGTACTATTTATCATTCAATAGATTTTTTTCATTGAATTTTTTTAATCAGGTTTCAACGAGGTATATCTTTAACACCATTAACACCATTTAAGAAGAGTGTTATGAGTAATAAATGTTAAATTCTTGTCTTTTTATCTGTTAATGAAATTCCTCCACTTATTTATATTTATTCTAGAATCTGATTTTTTGTATATAATGCATAATTTCTAATCTTTTTTTCTCTAATTTTTTTCCTGTTTCTTTTATTCATAACAAGAGCAAATATAAATTGATAATTGTCTCTACTTAAATAACCATATTTGTTATATATGTCATATCTTAGACACTCTTAACACACCCTCAAACCTAATACAAGATCTTTAAAGTGTGATCAGAGTAACCTATTTATATCTAAGAAACTTTATCTCATTAAATACAAAACTTTTAACAAAAAGTCTACAATTTATACTCCACTTAGGAGGCCGACATATAAGTGTCCTCAAAGGTGAGAAATAATCTCTATTATGAATGATTTAAAGTTGACTTGAGAGTATAGTGAATCTGTATATTTGTCAGAAGTAATTAATACAAATTGGCTGTTAGCAATATGATTGAAAATTTGATTAGAATATGTACTAAGTCACTGTATATTTCTCCTCCATATTGTTTGAGTAAACCATGATCTATCACCCAATGTGGAGTCTGTTGATCTGTCTCCATGGCTAGCTAGGTATAGATGTAGAGATTTATATAACCAACCAAAGCATGTGGATTCTTTTAAAACTTTAGACTCAGGGCCAACAATCATTTTAGGTTTTTGGATTTTCTTCTCCTTTTACCCAATGTTATTCGTCGCTTATGAAAGATACGCAATTATTTCTCTGCCTTTTTGGTTCATTACTCAAAATGCGACTAGATTTCTCTTTCATTTAATTCATGGGGTCTACTCCATCTCATCACAAACATTAATTTTAAACCCTAAACGGTATTCATAAAATATTATAAAACATAAAGGAAATCAATTTTTTTTTTAAATAACAAAATGTTTTTAAAATGTTGCCGACTTTTACGAATCATAATTCTATTTTAATAAGAGTTTAATGGTACATTACATGACAACTCCTAGTGATTAATTAGACAACTCCTAGTGATTAATTAGGATTGTCCAAGACTTTAAGATTTTTTGTAGGGTTGAGAGACAGAACATGTAGAAGGTGAGGAGCTTTGTATGTGTCATTATCTAAGTGAGAATCAGATTATCTCTCTTAACTTTAAAATTGAGATATTTATAGGTGTGTTCGGTCTAGATCATATATCTCATAGGAATAACAACCACTCTTGAGAAAATAGATGAGTGGATAGTTATTCTCCCGCTAAAATATATATAACAACTACTAAAATATATAATAATATATATTTAAATATTTTAAATTTTATAATCATTACTATTATGATAATATTAAATAATTTAACAATTAGATTGATTTGATTTGATTTTCAAAAAGAAATATTAAAAGTATAAGTATGTTAATTTGTGAAATTCTTTTACCAAGTTTTTTTATTTTGGTGTGAATAAAAATTTAACCGATCAATTTATGATTGGTAAACTAATGTTATATCTAGAACTATATATAAAGGGAATACAAAGTTTTGGTCTGACCTATTTTTTTTCTTTCAAAATTACCCTCAAATAACTTCCTATTCTTTAACCAACTATTTTAAAATTCATTTATTTATTTTTTAAAAGAAATTACACATAAACTAGGAAGGAATGTTGAGCGGTTATAGTATGCATCTTTCTCATACAGTTATCTTCTCTAATCATCAAATGGATGTGAAAACCCTTTATTAATTGAACTTTATTAGACGGTTGGTTTTTTTAACAATTTTATTTTTTAAAATTAAATATATAATCCATAACAATAGATAAAAGTGAATATATGATTTTAATATTGTCTTTTTTTATTCCCAAATTACCAACTACCGAATTCTACAACTTTATTTATTCTTCAATTTCTACAACTTTTTTAATCTAATAAATATAACATATATAATTTTTTAAATATTTTTTAATTAAGAAAAATTATTGATTAAACACGTTTTTTAACAAAGAAATAAAAATAAAATAAAAAATTGAGGGAGGATAGAAAGAGATATTAAAATCAAAATGATCATATACATACTAATTTAACTTAAATTTAAAATTATGAAAAATCAATATTCTATAATTTCTTGCGTGTGCATTCTAAAACAAGTAAACAAATAAATAAGAGAATGTATGTCACATAATTTATTATACAAATAATTTAAATTAATTTAAAAGTGAATAATTTTTTTATATATTTTAACACAGTGCACATTAAAAAAAACGGACAAATGAGCACGAGAGTACCCGTTTGGACGCTAGTTATAGATAAAGAAAGAACTTTTACCCGAAAAAATAATAGAAGAAAAATAACTCTTATCTTTCTTATTTTCTCGCTCATTAACTTATTCACTCCAAACTCATTTATATTTATGTATTGTAAAATTTGAATTTGATATACACATTATTATTAAAACTCAAAATTTTACATGATAATTATCATACGTTTATTTTTAAGTATATACTTTAAAAAAAATATAATGCTACATGTTATTCTATTTAAAAGAGTTTAGAATCTTTTACATATAAATTGATCTATGATTAAAATAATAATTTAATAGACTAATAGAATAAAATTATTTTTTAAAAATTAAAAAAAAAAATATATATATATATATATATATATATATATATATATATATATATATATATATATATTTATAAATATTAATATTTATTTAATATAAATAAATATTGTTGCAAAAGGTTAAATCATAAATCAATAGTTACATTCATTTAATTCAAATAGCTCACGTCAATTAAGATATCTCATCAATTCATATTTATAATATATTTAAATATGTCAAAATTTAATAATCCATCTCTCTCAAAATATAAGAGAAAAAATAAAAATTACACTTATTAAAAAAGTAAAAATATAATATTTGACTTGTATTTTTTTGAAATAAACTGTTTAAAAAGATATAAAAATATTTTTAATTGGTTATTGATTATAGAAAGATCAAAGAGGATAAATTAAATACAATTTACATTTAATTTTACATTACAAAAATATAAAAAATTGATTTTTTTCTCTTATATTTTGTGACAACAAAATTACATATTTTTGAGTATAAACTAAAACACTTAAATAAATTATTGATAATGTTTGAAACCAAACTATATCATCTATTCCTTTCGTTTTAATAACCTATTTGAAATAAAATGATATCCTAAAATAAATAATCCATTTCAATTTTTAATGCACATTAATAAAAATGGACACTTTAATAAAAATGTCATTATCTCACTTTTATTTTTTTTTATTTTGTGTGAAATGGTTAACTGAATCATTCATTATATAACAGAATGGCAGTAATATTTATCAAGTATATTATTTATATTTATTTTTGTAGTTCATCCTAATATATCTAAAATATATACAGTATGTGTGTGGTCTGAACTCTGAAGTTTGAAGAATTTTTTACAGATTTTATACTCATGACTAATCAGTTTTTCAAAATCCTCCACATAATATTGTCTTAAACTTTTTAAGTGAATTCAAGTCATTCTTTCAAAGGCTATAACGTAGGCTCCAACCCAAAACAAATCAAACACGAATCAAATAAAGAAAAAACAACCCAAAAGAGAGCATTACCTACAGCCATAGGTAGGGATGTTATTGGGTCTTAAAAACTGGGAACTGGCCCGAGAACCGGTCCGAGAGAGCCGACTGATTGGATCGGCCGAAATGGCTTTTGGTATAGTAATGGATAATTTTTGTATCTATATTCATCATGCAGAACCGGACCATTTATCCAACGAGTAACCGGTAGAGCTTGCATATAAATACTAAAATTTGTAGATTTTCTCATTTTTTCATCTCTTCTTTTTTTAGACACTCTCTCTGACTCTCTCTCGTCTCTCACTCACATGAGCATCTCAGCATATTCTCCTCTTCCGTTCGTCTCCCTCTCCTAGGGCTCCATCCCCGATCATCTCTATCTCTGATTCTCTTGTAGAATAATTTGTTTTAGAGGCAAAGTGTGAACTGTGGAAAGCTAGAATACAACTATCTTGCTCGTGTAATGTATCCAAACTTTATACTATTTATTTCTGTTATGATATTCTGTACATTGTATGCATGTTTGAGGTATCAACTAGTTGGCTACTTTGTATCAATTTTGACCTAAAAAGTTTTGATTTTGGAATCGTTCTTGACCTAAAATGTTTCGATTTTGAACAAAATTTTGACCTAGGGTTTTGATACGAGGTTTTATTATGTAAATTTTGTTCCTGAGGTTGGATTTTGGCCTATTAATAAATTGTTTTGATGAGGTTCTACTTACTTAGGGTTCGGCCTAGAATTGTGATTTGAGGTTATATCTTGTACATTTGGTTCCCGAGGTTATATTTTGGCCTAATAATAAGTTATGTTGCTTGCTGAGGTTGTATTAAGTTACTCAGATTTGTTTTTGTTTCGTATTCTATTATTGTTTGATTGATATTTAATTTTGTGTCATGTCTTTTCAAGATTCTTCATTGACTCCACCAACCATGGATGATCTTATTGATATTAACATGTTGCTTGATGGGGAAGAGGAGACAATGGATGGAGAAAATATAGATATTGGTAAGATGATTGATTTGGAACTTCCAACTGACGACACCACCCAAAACACTACTCAAAACACTACTACTGCTGCTGATGAGCCAACCCCTCCAGTTGACCCAGCTCAGAGTTCACAGAGCCAGTTAAATGCATTTGGTAAAGCTCCTCGTCCCAATAAATCTGTTGTTCATACTGAAATGGTAGTTATTGAAATGCCTGATGGTAACAAGAAATGGAAATGTAAATGGTGTGGTAAGCTTTATACTTATGATGTGAAATGGAAAAGTACTTCTAATGGTAAAAAACATTTAGGTAATTGCATTCAAAGAAAGCTGAGGTTGAGAGGTAATACTGACAAAGAAGTTGCACAGTCTAGGTTAAATGTAGGTGATTATAGTACTCCTAGTTTGGAAACTTGGACATATAACCATACTAGGGTTAGAGAAGTTGCAGCTCATATGATTCTAGGTCATGAATTTCCTTTTTCTGTTATGGAAGGTGTTATTTTTAATGAATTTCTTAAAGAAATTTATCCATGGTACAAAAAGATTAGTAGACAACAGGTTAAGTTGGATTGTGAGACATTTTATGAGGATGAGAGAGTTAAGATGAAAATGTCTATGTCTATGATTAACAGGATTAGTCTTACAACTGACCTATGGTGGTCTGGTGAACAGAAAATTGGTTATATGACTGTGACTGGCCATTTCATTGATTCAAAATGGCAGCTTCACAAAAGAGTTTTATCTTTTAAGAATGTGCCACCACCACATTCTGGTGAAGTTTTGTGTAGGGAATTGATTAAGGTGATGGATGATTGGGGCATAAGGGATAAGGTTGTTTCTATTTCAGTTGACAATGCTAGTGCCAATGATAACTGCATTACTAGATTGAAGAGAGATTATTCTGGTAGGAGAAATCTACCATTGGATGGTAAACTGTTTCATGTTAGATGTTGTGCACACATCTTAAATTTGTTGGTTCAGGATGGCCTTGATATGATTAAGGTGACTGTTGATAAAATTAGGAACGGTGTCAAATATTTACTGAATTCTGAAACTAGGTGCAAAGCATTCAAGAAATTTGTTGATGAGTTGCAACTTGAAGGCATGATGCAAGTGTTAGATACTAAGACAAGATGGAACTCAACTTGGTTGATGTTGTCCACTGCTTACCATTACAGAGAAGTATGGCCTAGATATGCTGAAGAAAATGGAGTATTTCTCAGTTATTTGCCTGATGCAAATGATTGGGAAGATGTTCGTGATATTTGCAAATTTTTGGAGGTTTTTGTTGATGTGACATCAATTATTAGTGGCACATCTTACCCTACTGCTAATTTGGTTTTGGCTGAGCTTTACAGGGTGAAGGTTTTACTTGATAAACCCTCAAGCATCTCAAATAATCCTCAGTTGCAGGCCCTTGCTAATGAAATGAAGTTGAAGTATGACAAGTATTGGTCAGAGTCTAATACATTGATTTCTATTGGTGCAGTTCTTGATCCAAGGTATGTACATCTTCTAAATTGATAGTTAAATAAGTTGCCATTGTTTATAATTTAGGTAGCTACTATTCTGCTTGGTGTTGCCTTGTGATTAATGATATTCAACCTATGATGAATTTGAGGCTTGTATCTGTCTGGTTTATATTTTGTGATGCCTACTGTTGCCTTAGTTGACAATATTCAGCTTATGATGAATTTGAGGCTTGTAAGTTGTATCTGTCTGGTTTATATTTTGTGCATCCTATTGTTGCCTCGGTTGATAATACTCAACCTATGATGAATTTGATACTTGTATTGTATCTGGTTTATATTTTGATGACATCCTGTTGTTGCCTCAGTTGATAATATTCAACCTATGATGAATTTGAGGCTTGTAAGTTGCCATTGTTTATACTTTAGGTAGCTATTATTCTGCTTGGTGTTGCCTTGTGATTAATAATATTCAGCCTATGATGAATTTGAGGCTTGTATCTGTCTGGTTTATATTTTGATGACATCATGTTGTTGCCTCAGTTGATAATATTCAGCCTATGATGAATTTGAGGCTTGTAAGTTGTATCTGGTTTATATTTTGATGACATCCTGTTGTTGCCTCAGTTTATAATACTCAGCCTATGATGAATTTGAGGTTTGTATTGTATCTGGTTTATATTTAGCCTACGATGAATCACTATTATAGTTCTGTCTGAGTCCAATTATGTTACCTCTTTGTGTGACATTAGTTGTCTCTGACTCCAATTATGTTACCTCTTTGTGTGACATTAGTTGTCTCTGGGTCTGCATTCTGTTACCTCTTTGTGTGACATTAGTTGTTGTCTCTGAGTCCAATTATGTTACCTCTTTGTGTGACATTAGTTGTCTCAGATTCTGAGACTAAAAATACCTTGAAAATACTTTAGTTGGTTGACAACTCTTCTTGTTCAAATAGGTATAAAATGATCTTCATCAAATGGGTATATCCCTTCTTGTATCCAAATGCTACTCAAGCCACTGCCTATGAACAAGAGTTGGCAACCAACTTAAAAACTCTATTCCAAATGTATCAAGATACCTATGGAGTTAATGATGCCCTTGTATCTGAAACTCCTGAAATAGGAACTAGTTCTGGGTTGGGAAGGAGGAGTTTTGAGATGTTTTTAAAAACTGTTGTTGGTAGTTCTAATTCAAAATCTGATCTTGAATTATATCTTGAGGAGTCTCCCTTGAAGGTTCCCCCAAACACTAAGTTTGATGTTTTAACTTGGTGGATGGGGAATGAAGCCAAGTATCCTGTTCTAAGTAAATTAGCAAAGGATATCCTAACTGTTCCAGTTACAACTGTTGCTTCAGAAGCAACTTTTAGTGCTGGTAAAAGGGTTATTGATCCGAAACGATCTTCTATGAAAACTAAGACAGTTGAAATGGTACTTTGTGGGGGTGATTGGGTGAAGGAGAAGTATGGAATTAAAAAGGGTTGCACTGCTAGTATTGTAAGTATCTTATGCACTGCTAGTTGAAATTATGCTTTTAAATTTATGTTGCCTTGTTTAACTTATGTTTTTACTTTTGTAGCTTGAAGAACCACAAGATGAGCCTTTAGTGTATCATTTTGGTGAGGATCTGGGTGTCGCTTCTTCAACAACAGCAACTTTATAATGCTAATGTTATTTTGTTGTTTTGTAATGACAATGATGAGACTGTTCTGCGGCATCATTAACAAATGTAATGTTATTGTGGTTTTTTGAAAACATAAGTTTCCTAACTTATGTTTGAACATGTTTTATGTTTCTGAACAAGTTTTTTTTTTGAAAACATAAGTTAAAAACTTATGTGAAATGTGAATGATATTTAAAATGTAGTGTCAAATCAAATGCCAATGAAATTATGGAATTTAATTGTATTTTAAAAAAATTAATGTATTTTTTCCTTAAAATCGGGTGGGCCGGGTACCCGAACCGAAAATTACCGGTCCAGTCTCGAATATCCATCTATAATTATGTCAGATCCGGTCCGGTTTCGGATTACCCGAAAGTGCCGGATCAGTTTCGGTTCTAAAATTTAACCATCACTATTTTGGACCGGTTCCGATTTACCCGATAAGGGTTTCGGTCCAACTCTCGAGACCCTGAGTATCCGGTCCGGACCGGACCGAAAACAGCCCTAGCCATAGAGAAGGGACCAAAATATAAAAAAAAAAAAAACAAAAAGAAAACAAGAAGAAGAAACCAAAAGAAAAAGCAACCACAAAATATTAGAGGAAATAAAATATACACTAACACTAAAATAATTTTATATTATCAATTAATCATTATCATATATTTTGTTATATTAGATTGTAAATTTCAAATTAATTATATTATATATCATATCGATGATTTTCTATTAATTGACCGTATAAAATTATTTTATATTGTCGGTTTCTATTCTTGAAACTCAAACACTAAGACTTTTCTCCTTACCAATGCAAGATTGGACACAGTGAAACAAGTAGACATACTAACCTTTCTCTCTCTTTTTTCTTTTTCGCTAGAAACCAATTTCAAGATACCCAGATTGGACATTATATGCTTATAATTGGAACACCAATCTTGCATCCTTGTCAAATTTATTTTGTCCGTTAGTTTCAAGGTACATTTTTGTACACAACCTTGCAAAATATTTCATTAATAATAATAATAATAATAATAATAATAATAATAATAGTGAAGAAAATATGAATGTAATAAAATAAATTGCGTTACTTTCAGTCATGCGCAGAGCCGGCCCAATATATAATGAGATTCTAGGTGAATTTTTGAATAAAATTTAACCAAAAACATTTTTAAAATTAAAAATAACTTATTAAATTCTTTTAGTCGATTTTACTTTCATATATTTTCAATAAATAATAAAGTAAACTCATTCAATTTTTAGAGAAACTGTTTTCTTAAATAAACTGTATTAATTTTAACATTAACATAATAATATTATTAGTATTCTTGTTGTTAATGTGAGTTTGTAGCATAAAATAAAATGGTAGAACAAAAAATCTTAAATAATTTGTATTTATATTAAAACATATGGTGCAGGATCCATATTGCTTATCTATGGTGCTTTAACTATTTTCTTTCAGTTGGTTTTTATTCCTAATTTTTTTTTGTTGCTAATTACCTCTCCAAATTAAATCTAACGTAGAAATTAATTTGTCAAAGTCGCACATTCCAATGTCATTTCCCATATTTTCGGTGACGGCCAGTAAAAATTGCACTGTAATACTGTATGCCAGAACTAAGTATTAGTAAAAAAAATTGGAGGCCCAAGGCAGTGGCCTATGTGGCCTACCCCTTGGGCCGAGTCTGCCCATGCGATGCTAGTTTTTCAAAATCTATTAGTTTAAACTCATGCGATGCTAGTTTTTCAAAATCTAAATACTATTTTATTTAATCATTTATCAGTTTTATTTGTCACTTTAAGACAACTTAGTTAATAACTATACAAGACATCAGATGTAGAGATGTAGAATTCAACTCACAATATCTCACTTATTCACCTTTAAAATGGTGAAATTCTAGTCATAAAATTTAAGCACTATGTCAATCTTTTATTATAAGTTATTGTAAATATGATCATATCATATATTACTCAAAAATTTAAAATGGCAAACAGACATGTCCACCCCATTTAAGTTATTTTCGCAAAAGTCCACAAAAAACGATTGGGGAAGGACAAACATAGTTGAGGGTGCGGAATTAAAACCTTGACCTGGCACGCAAAAAGTGAGGACGGAGTGGAGCGGACCAGCGGACGTTGCACATTTTAAGCCTAAAAATGCATAAATTTATGTTAATGTTCGCGCCCACAAAGCCCATAAAAATAGGGCAGGTGGGGAAGACACATTAAAGGGCGTGGGCCTAAACCCTTAGCCCGCACCACACTAAAGTGTGGGCAAAATGGGAATGCCCAACGAGACAACCCTGTTTTACCACCTCTACTCAAAACCATTTCTCTTTTCTCTCCCATCTTCACACTCTCATCCATTTACCACTTTCCATCCTCACTACGATTACGCTACAACCATTTTGTGTCATGATTAGTAATATGATCAAAGCAACATAAATTTCATTGAATAGAAAGATCAGTTATAAACACTACTTATAGATGAAGTAAGATGCATATTCTATAAGCTACGATTGAATACATTGAATTATGGACACCAAGTAACTTCTAACTACCACTTTCTATTAAGGGCACGTATACATTACAATTAACTATCTGACTTAATATATTAGGAAAGTTCTTATGACAAGCTAGTTTTGATCTAACTAACTTGTAACTTCTTTTCCATCTTCATTGTGTGTTATCTCCCCACAAGTTAGAGGATAAATATTGATCATCCCCAATTTGAATAAATGTATTTGAAATGGTTGAGGAAAGACATGCTTAGTGAAGAAATTAGCTACTTGATCCTTGGAAGACACGAGCAACAATTTGAGCAAACCATTTGAAGCTTTTCTCGAATAAGACAATAGTCAATTTTCATATGCTTGTTACATTGATGGAAAATAACATTTTTAGCATTGTGATGGAACTTAGGTTGTCACAATATAGAACTAGTAATTTGGTTGATGCAATCCTGATATCCTTAAGTAGATAGACAAGTTATTGTAATTCATAAGTTGCTGCAGCTAAGGCACGACATTTAGCTTCAAAAGAAGACCTGAACACAATTAAGTTTCTCCATGCTCCACAAAATCAAAGGTTTTTCTAAGAAGAAGCATTGGCCTGAGATTGATCTTATGGTTTCTACACATCCTGTCCTGTCAGCATTTGGTCGTTCAAAGGTGCTATTGTGGAAAGAAGGTTTGTTTGATATCAATTATAGTTTCCCAGGGGGAGGATTTTTGGGTATTAATGTTAAATGGAAGGGTGTTAATTTATAAATAGTCAATGTTTACTCTTCTTGTTTGCTAATTAATAAGGGGAGGTGTTAGAAAAAGCTATTTGATTTTAAAAACAAATTTTCGTCGGGTGAATGGTATATTTGTGGTGACTTTAACGCGGTTAAAAAGGATGGGGAGAGAAAAAGTGTGAATAAGCAATTGTGTAGGAATGAGATGTTATAATTTCGTACCTTTATTAGGGTTATGGAATTAAATGACATTCAGTGGTTGGAAGTAAATTCATGTGGTTTAATCGGAGTGGGAAGGTTATGAGTCGGTTAGATATGTTCCTTTTTTCGGAGGGATTAATTGAAAAGTTGAAGGTCTCAGTTCAAGTAGTTGGTAGAAGGGATTTTTTCGATCATTGTCCGATTTAGATTAAAGGAAAGGCCACAAGTTGTGGACCTAATATCTATTTTGATCATTGGTAGTCCCACCAAAGATTTCAAAGTCACTTGAGGTTTGGGTAAAGGGATCCTTTATCGTCGTTTCTCTTTTTGCTAGTCACCGAGGGTTTATCCGGTTTAATGTGGAATGTAGTTTTGAGTGTTGACTATCAAGGTTTTCAAGTTTCTGATTCTCTTCATTTTGATATTTTGCGATTTGAAGATGACACGATGTTAACAGGGGAAGGCTCGTGGAAAAATTTATGGAGTATTAAGGCGTTACCTAGAGGATTTGAATTGGTGTTCAATTTGAATTCAATTTGTTTAAAAGAAAAATTCATGGTTTTAATTTGAAGGTTGATTTTCTTTTAGTAGCAGCGTCTTTTCTGGCTTGCGATATTGGTTCTCAATCCTTTGTTTTTCTTGGCATCCCTATTGGAATTAATCCTAGATGAAGGGATTTGGGGAGGCTGGTTGTTTTGAAGATAATAAGTAAGCTTGATGTGTGGCATAATAGTCATTTATTGATTTGGAATATGGTGGTGCTGTTGAATTCGATTTTGAGTAACAAGAAGAAATGTTTGGCCGTTAAGGGAAAATTCTTGCGAAAGGATGGTAAGTTCGACAAGAAGAAAGGTAAAAGTCAGCAGAAGTCTTATAGTGGTGAGGCATCTGGTATTCGATGTTATCACTGTAAGAAGGAGGGTTACACAAGAAAAGTGTGCCCAGAACACCTGATAGATCATGGAGGTAAAGATAATGGCAACACAGCCATTGTTCAAGATGACTTCGAATCATCTTATGTTCTTGTGGTTTCAAGAGGCGACTCAAGAAAGGAGTGGATTATGGATTCAAGTTGCACTTGGCACATGACTCCAAATAGAGAATTGTTCGAGGAGCTATGTGATCAAGATGGTGGATCAGTGCTGCTGGGAAACAACAAAGCTTGAAAAATTACAGGTATTGGATCTATGAGATTCAAGCTCCATGATGAGTCAATAAGGTTATTGGCCGAAGTCAGGTATGTACCTGATTTGAAGTGAAACTTGATTTCTCTTGGTGAGTTCGACATGAAGGGATATGTTTTTCAAGGAGAGAAAAGTATCCTAAGAGTCATGAAGGGGTCGAAGGAAGTCTTAAGAGGCGTGAAGAAACAAGGCTTGTATACCCTAGAGGCTGAAGTTGTAAGTGGTTCGAAAAATGTTGCGTCCACGAAACCGTTGTCAAAAACAGAAATTTGGCACATGAGATTGGGTCATGTCAGTGAAAGGGGTCTGGTCGAGTTAGGGAAACAAAATCTGCTTCGAGAAGACAAAGTCGAAAAGCTGAAATTTTGTGAACCCTGTGTACTTGGAAAATCTTGTAGAGTGAAGTTCAACAAAGGCAAACAAAGAACTCATTGATCCCTTGATTACATCCATGTTGATCTTTGGGGGCCTGCAAGGTGTCCATCACATTCAAGAGCAAGGTATTTTCTATCCATAGTCGATGATTATTCCAGAAAGTTATGGGTATTCATCCAGAAGACTAAGGATGAAACTTTTGAGAATTTCAAAGGTTGTAAGACTCTGGTCGAAAATTAGACTGGCAGAAAGGTCAAGAGGTTGAGAACTGACAATGACCTTGAATTTTGCAATGAGGCGTTCGACAGTTTTTGTGCTGCCTCAGGTATTGCAAGGTACAAAACTACTGCAGGTACTCCACAACAAAATGGTTTGGCATAGAGGTTTAATCGAAATATTTTGGAAAGAGTTAGATGCATGTTGACTAGTGTTGGGTTAAAAAATGTGTTTTGGGTTGAGGCTGTTTCGACAGCAACATATTTGATAAACAAATGTCCATCGACTGCGTTAGATATGAAGACACCTGAAGAAGTCTGGTCAGGACATCCACCTAGTCTCAATAGACTGAGAGTATTTGGTTGTATGGTCTATCCTCACATTAGGCAAGACAAGGTCAAACCTAGAGCTCTGAAATGCATGTTCATAGGATACCCTGAAGGAGTCAAAGCTTATAGGCTATGGTACTTAGAGCCAGGTCATAGGAGGTGTATCACCAGTTGAGATGTAGTTTTCAATGAAGCAGAGATGGCCTTCAAGATAACTGATGATGCTGACGAAGAGCTGGAACATGGAGAAATTCTTACTGAGGTGAAGCATGTTAATTCTGAATTGTGTATCCCAGATGAAGTCGAAGAAGAAGCAGAAGATGCTGTTGAAGATGAGGAGACTGATAATGACTACCTGCTAGCAAGAGACAGGTTGAGGAGAGTCATCAAGCCACCTTAGAGACTTGGGTATGCAGATCTTATAACTTATGCCTTAATCTCTGCAAGTGAGGCTCTAGATGAAGAACCTAGAGACTATGAGGAAGTTATAAGGAGTCGAAATAAGACTGAATGGCTGAAGGCCATAGATGATGAGATGAAATCTCTTCATGATAACAACACTTAAGAACTGATCAAGAAACTTGCTGGAGCCAGGTTAGTCAGCTGTAAATGGATTTTCAAAGTTAATGAAGGAATCAAATGAGTGATGTCGAAAAGATACAAGGCAAGATTGGCCGCTAGGGGGTTCACTCAGAAATAAGGTGTCGACTTTAATGACGTGTTCTCTCCTGTTGTGAAGCATAGGTCCATTCGAATGTTGCTTGCCATGGTGGCATAGTTCTACCTTGAACTAGAACAGATGAATGTGAATACTGCGTTCTTGTATGGTGATTTGGATGAAACAATCCTAATGAGGCAACCTGAAGGGTATGCCGAAAGGGGGAAGGAAGATTATGTCTACAAACTGAAGAGATCTTTATATTACGTAAAACAATCTCCTCGATAGTGGAATAGAAGATTCGACAAGTTCATGGCACACATAAGTTTCATCAAAAGTCAGTTCGACCACTGTGTTTACTTCATATTTTGACCGAGTAATTCATTTGTTATTTTGTTGCTCTATGTGGATGATATTCTAATAGCAAGCAACAATGTCGAAGATGTAATGAGGGTGAAGGTTGAACTCAATAAGGAGTTTGAAATGAAGGATCTGGGAGCTGCGTCTAGGATTCTTGGGATTGACATCCAAAGAGATAGAAAGAAATCAAAATTATTCTTGTCTCAAGAGGCATACCTACAGAAGATTCTTGGAAAGTTTGGTATGTCGAATTCAAAGCCTGTTGTGACTCCGACAAACCCTTAATTCAAGCTGAGTATAGATCAGTGTCCCAATACTGATGTCGAAAGAGCTTATATGAATAGCATTCCATATGCTAATATAGTGGGTTCTTTGATGTATGTTATGGTCTGTACTAGACCCGACATAGCATATGTAGTAAGTCTTGTAAGCAAGTACATGGCGAATCCTGGAAAGACTCACTAGCAAGCATTTAAGTGTATTCTAAGGTACATAAATGGGTCTCTGAACAAAGTCCTAATTTATGGTGGAGCCTTGGGTGAAGATAGTAAGCAGCAATCGAAGGATATGTCGACTCTGGTTATGCAGGTTCTATGGATTCTAGAAAATCTATTTCTGGATATGTGTTCACTATGTTTGGGACAACAATCAGTTGGATAGAAACACTTTAGAAGGTTGTTTCCTTATCAACCACTGAAGCAGAATATATTACCCTAACTGAAGCTCTGAAGGAAGCGTTGTGGCTTGAAGGTTTTGCAAAGGAGCTGAAACTTCACGGTCGAGTTGTCATTGTTAAATGTGATAGTCAAAGTGCAATACACATGTCGAAGAATTCAGCCTATCATGAGCGAACCAAGCACATTGATGTAAGGTTGCATTTTGTCAGAGGGGTAATCGAGTGTGGAGAAGTCCAAGTGTGGAAGGTTTCAACAGATCATAATGCTGCTGATATGATCCCTAAGACGTTGCCCAGTTGCAAGTTCTTCCACTATATGCAGTTGATAAAGCTGCATGAAGAAAACTAGTTTGTTTCTTGATGTTATAGAGTTATATCAAAGGTGGAGATTTGTGATATTTTGGATCGAACTCTAGTTAAGCATGTCGTCGAAGTCTGTTCACATGTTATTGTCGAAGATCTACATGCTGTAGATGAATTGGGTTCTAGTATGTAGTTGTCGAAGTACAAGATAAATCAAAGTACAAGATAAATGAGGAAGATGATCAAACACTCAAGTATTTGTTTACTTATTTAGTTTGATCTAGAAAGGATATACGTATGAGAGAGAGAGAGAGAGAGAGAGTATTAATTCGATCCAATATAAATAAAGTGTAATACGAGTAACAAAGAAGTTACGATAAATTATATTTCAAAGTTCTCCAAGAACAAACTTATCTTTCTGCCTCTTACTCTTTAACACAACCCATAAGAACATAAGAGAAAAGCAAGATATAAATGTTAGATCTTTGCTCTAATCTATTATTTATTATAATATATTAAAACTGAGTATCTCACTACTTTATTGGCAACTCATTCTTTTACTCGTCACATCACTAAAAATTTGATGTGACACTCTTCGAAACAAAACTTTCTAAAACTTCTATTATTTCTTTAAAAAAATGTAACGTTCATTTATAAACCTCTTTAAATTATAATTCTTATATTTTTATATTCCATGACTCATTTCTATTCGTCTAACTAAAAATCATATATATATATCAAAACTCAAACTGTTAAAATGTATTTTATTTTCTATTGTGCACAAATAATTTATTTTGAAACAATTAAATTAATTAATTTTCAAATGATTTGATAAAAAACTATGAGAGTTGATTCAATTTTTACAAAAATTAAATTAATCAATTTTCAAATAATTTGATAAAATACTTATGAGAATAAATCTCATTTCTATAAAAATTAAAACAATTAGTCTCTTAATAAAAGAATAACATTATCACTACTTAAATCACTCAAAAAAAAAAATACTAATTGATTTCGTAACAACAATTATTAAGATATAATTTATTTTATTTTTATTAGATTAATCATTATTTTTAATTTTTTCGTATCTATTTTTTTTGGCATTTATCAATATTTCTAAAAAAAAGAATTACATTATATAACATTTTACAAAATTAAACCATAATTTTAGCTATAGTTTATAATTAATTATATAAAAATATCCTAAAATTTATTATTAAATTAAAGGAGTAATTCAATTTAATTAAATCAATTGTAAATATTGCAAATATAAAATCAAACTTTTCATCCTAATATGATCACATAGACACATACCCTTATGATCATAATAGACTTTAATTTATAAAAATTTGTATATGTATTTTCATTTTCCAATTTAAATTTCTTCCAAAATAAATATAATATATAACATTTTTTTTTTTCATTTTTAAAAACATATATTATGAATTAAATAAAAATTTAAAATTCCATTACATTTCTTCATTATAATTATAGAATTTAAAACTATTTCATCTCATTCTTTATTTAGTTTCATACCATAAACTTATATTATTAGCTATAATTAAAAATTTTAAGAATTAGGTTCTTTGTATAATATAATCTCATATATAATATTTTAATATGTGTACTCTTAAATCATGTTAATAATTATGATATATATTTCAAGTTATTGGTTTGTGGGTAATTGTTTTATACCCTTATGTATTTATTCTTAAAAAATTTCTAATAAATTATCTCAATAACAATGCATAAATTCACATAGAAACAATTAAACGTATTTAAAACTATAATTTATTTTTCAAAAATTCAACATATATATTTTTATTTTATTTGATTATCTTGAATGTGTAATTTGAATTAAAATATTATAAATATAAATTGACTATTCATGTTTATCAAAATAAAATGTATTAGCTACTATTAATATTTTAATACATAAATAAATCAATGTACCCTAACGCATGACCCGGGTTTTATTCTAGTTAAATCTTATTAACAAAGATTTTTGTAATGGGTTTCTCAAACCAAATAATTTTTTCCAAAAGCACTTAGCCCTTAGCCATTAATTTCCTATAATATTGCATTTTCTACCTCTCAAGATTATGCTTAAAATAATAAAATAAAAGCCTATATTTAGCTCACAAAATGAGGAATCTGCATCACGCTTGCCCTTGGTACCTCAAGATCCCCTACAAGGTCACTCTAGGCACCTCCTACATGAGCCAACCCACTTTGAGGATTAGAAAATGGCATAACCCATGAAAACATGTTTTGGCAATTGCCTCGAAAGCCTAGTTGGGTGCTACGGGACTATGGTAAGTACTCAACCAATAAACTTCACCCTTCAACCTTTAGAATGATTATATTTTAAAGGCTTGAATAATGTTTTCGTCCATGTAAGTTGACGAGTTTTTGGTTTTCGTTTCTGTATTTTTTTTTTCGGTTTTAGTCTCTATATCTTATTTTTTGTTGGTGTTTAGTCCCTAAAGCCAAAATCCGCAGAAAACCTCTGTAGAGACTAAACACCAATAAAAAGTAAGATATAGGGACTAAAGCCGAAAAAAAAAATATAAGGACAAAAACAAAAAACTCCCCAACTTACCGGGACGAAAACATTATTTAAGCTTATTTTAAATCATACACAACAAATATCCACCTTATTTTAAATCATACACAACAAATATCCACCTTGTCTTTAAATTGGCAGTGATGCCAATTTAAACATCAACCATCTCGTTGATTTCTACAATCTTGAATTACACTTAAAAAATTGATCACATACAAGAAATGGTTGAACTTTGATCTAGATAGTCACTTGATGTGCAATGCATAAATAACATAGTTGGTCTCTCCACGCAGTAACTTGATTTAGGTCGTAACTTGATGAGCAATGCATCAACTGAAATGTAGATAATAAACCAACCAATTTGCTGGTCTCTCCCTTATAGTTTTAGATAATTCCACAAGTGATTATTGATTTTAATTCCAATTCATATTCATCTCAAAAAATGTAAACATAAAACCCAAAAAGGAATTCTTAGTGTCAACAATTCCAACATTGTCTTCATCTACACATCTCTGTATCGCTTGTAAATAATCCAAGGAACATAACGGGATAGAAACTATTAAAAGTACTAACGAAACAAGAACAACAACTATTAATTCATCCGCTAATATATTTTCAGAAAGTCGAAATTAAGTGATAAGGGTTTTGTGTAATATTCCCATTGAGTTATTCTTATGTATTTCAAATATACATTCAAGTATCTATAAACCTAATTCAAGGTTCCAAATGTATAAGATCCATGTTTTCCATAAATCTAGTTACTATGCTAATAAAATATGTTTAGTTTGATATACTAAAAACCATGGCATGCATAATGCTTTCAAATACACTATCATATTAATTAATATCCATATTTTTTTTCTCATCCTTGGATTAAGGACATTTCATTACAAAAACTTTTATGTGATGATCGAAAGGATTATTTAAGGTCTTAACACAATTCATCCTAATTTGCTATTGTATTTTCTACAAGTGTCCATACTGAGAAAAGAAAAAATCATCAAGGAATTTAGAGAAAAAGTGGGTATACTAACAAATGATCATAAGCAAAGAATTCGCCATAAATTAATTCTATTGAAAGCATATGTGGAGAAGCAATGTTACTCTGATTCTGACTAGTCAGAATCTAGTGACTCTGAATGTGTTCATCAGTGTTTGAAGGATCAGGATCTGGTATATTGTTTCAGCCCCTGGTGACAGCTCAGACCCTAAAGGAAAAAGGTGTCTATGATCCGTACTCTGCACCAAAAACAGACCAGTCTTGTCAAGCACTAGATTTCTTAGTCGAGTCAACTATGGTTTTGTTTTGCAAGGCTCAAGGAATGGTGATGTGACATCATCAGTTTGTTTTACCTTTTGTTAGATACCTGGTACTTCGAAAGATGTTGTGAAGAATGCCATTATTCAGTGGACAATACTTCTAACCAGTTGTTATTCTCCAAATGTCTCTCTTAGCATACTTCTTCACTAAGTTTGTTGTTATGTTCAAATCCTCCAACGACTCTTTCTCTACCTCTATAAAAGGAAGCTGAAGACTTAGAGGAAAACTACGACATTATAACGTATTAAAAGATCTTGAAGCATAACTCTGAGCTGTTATTTTTCGTAGTTGTTATTGCATAAGATCTTAAGATTTATTATCTTAGAAATCTTAAAAGGTTGAGAACTTTTGTGATTTTTGCACAATTGTTATACTTCTGATTGTGTATCAAAGTATAGCAGTTATCTTTTCTACTAATCAGTTTGTTTAAAGTAGAGGAAGTATCTTGCCTTCGTGCTTGAGCATTGAAGTCTCTTGTTTGTGTAATTGAGTAGTGAAGTCTCTTTATAGGTTGATTAAGCAGAAGTCTCTTGCAAGGTTGCTTGAGTAGAAGTCTCTTTCTAGGTTGGTTGAGCATTAAAGTCTCTTGCAAGTGTCCTTGAGCAATTTGTAACTTGTTTGGTTATAGTGAAAAACTCTTGTTGAGGCAATGAGACTAGACTACTCTCAGTTGAGGAGAGGAACCAGGATAATCTTTGTGTGTTGCTTGCATTTACTTTTGATCACTCTATTTCCGATCTTGTATATGTTTCTAATATCAGACTCTGAATGTGGTTCAGTTTCTGAAGTTCTAATATCAGAAGTGAAACTATTTTTGTCATACACAATTCAACCCCGTTCTTGTGTATTTTTCTCACCTTCAGTTGGAATCATAGCGTGGTCTGTGCATTAACACTTAAAAGTGGTACAACAAAGATCTTGAGAAAAATATTATTCTCTTCATGGCTGGTATTTATTTAGTAACTAGTTCTGAGGGAAGTTGGCCTCATGGTAGCAACAACCACAACCAAAGTACATCTGGTCAAAACAACTGTATTTCTAGACCACCATATTTAGTGGTGACTCTACTGAATTTGAATGGTGGAAAAGAAAGATGTACACTCGTATCATTGGTTTGGATGATGAGTTGTGGGACATGTTAGAAGATGGCATTGAGTTTCAGGTCAATGGTGTTGGAATGGTTGCTGATAAGAAGTCTCTCACTCCTGATTAGAAAAAGATATATAGAAAACATCATAGAGTGATAGGGATTCATGTTGATGCCTTGCCTCATTCTGAGTATATAAAGATTATTAATAAGTCTACTGCTCAAACTATCTTTAAATCTTTATGCGCTACCTATGAAGGTAATCAACAAGTTCAAGGGACTAAACCAAATCTTTTAGTTCAGCAATATGAGCTATTTTGAATGAAAAAAATGATGAGAACATTGAGTATATGTTCTCAAGATTTCAAGTTCTTGTGTCTTGACTTTAGGTCTTGAACAAGAGCTATACTAATTTATATCATGTCAAGAAGATTCTTAGGAGTCTTCTTGCCAAATACAGACCTAAAGTAACTCATATTCAAGAAGCTAAAGACTTAAACAGTCTAAGTCTTGAGAGTCTTGTTAGAAATCTCCAAATTATGAAATGGAGTTAAATGGATATGAGCCTGAAAATCAAGTCAAAACCTTGGCTTTAAATTCTGTTAGGAGATTTGAGAATTCCTGTCAAACTAAAAAGCTCAGAGAAACCACTCATGATGAGGCTTCTGATGAAGAATCAAATGATGATAAATTAGCTTTTATCATCAAAAGATTTCAACAATTGGCCATAAATAAAAACAGATCCTATGTGAAAAGAGATGGTTTCAAAGGGTTAAGTTCTGGGAGTAAAGATCAGGATGCGTGTTACAACTGCAAAAAGCCTGATCACTTCATTACTAAATGTCCTGATCTTCACAAAGATAAAAGTAGAAAAGAAAACTTCCAAAAGAATAACTTTAGAGGCAAGTTCAAGAAAAGTTTCATGGTAACATGGGAAGAACTTGGCAATGAAAGAAAAGAAGAAGAATCCAATCTTTCTTTGAGGGCCTCAACCTTTTCAGACTCAGAATTTGAAGCTGGTTCTGATTTAAAGTCAGAAGACATAAAACATGTACTCTCTAAACTCTCTAAATCTGATTTGAGTACTCTTTGTCATGATCTTGTGGATTGATGCTAGCAGAAAGCTAATCATATGAAAATATTAAATAAACAGTATCATCTTTTAAAATATGAGCGAAATCTTTCAAACAAAATAAAAAGTTGAGAAAGATCAAATTACTTTGGCAAAAGATATGTCTGAAAAACCACTGGATAAAAATGAATTAGCTGTTCAAGATTTTATTATATCTAGGTTTGAAAGAACCAATCTTGCTTCCATAATCTATAGATTAAGTAAGAGCAAAGGAGAAGGTCTTGGATATTCACTCAAAACACTCTTTTTTATATCAGAAACTCACACTTCACTTCTCATTACCTACATTTTTCTTTTTCTAACCTTCTCTAAAAAAACCTTTTTGAAAAAGTAAACCCTAGAAACCCTAAAAGCTTCTCTCAACAATGGCGTCCTCATCCAATGCTCAACATGCACACATGATTGTCGACTCTGGCAAAAGTATGACCATTAAGCCCAAACCCATGGATTTGAATTAACATGATCTAAAGTTATTGGTGGAACAAATTTTTGATTTTGATTCGTTCAATCAGAATGGGTATGATATTTGGAGCTTCTTCAGAATTCAAGAGTGGTCTCCAATCTTTAAAATTTAAAATGGACCAACCTATCCTTATCTTATGAAGGATTTCTGGGTTAGGGCAGAAGTTTTTTATGAACTTGTTACATCTGAGAAACTTAGACTTATGGTGGAAAAGGACAGTGTTTTGAAAGGGAAGAAGAGAGAACAAGTTGGGTTGAAGAAGTTTAAATAAGTTGAAATCAGGTCTGCTGTGATGGGTGTTGATGTGGTCATCACTCAAAAGACTATTGCTAAACTTTTGAGAGCACCAAACTCTAGAAGGTTTATTGTGGATACCAAAGACAAAAATCCTGAAGCTGAGGTAGTTAAGAGTTATTTGTTTGAGAATGCTGATAAACTTTGTTCCTCTAAATTTTGAATGGTAAAGAACATGAAGAGAGAATTCGCGCTTCTGTTTAAAATCTTAATTAGTTGTATGATTCCTAGATAAGGAAGCACTTATCATATTTCATGGGTTCACAAACATTTCCTTGTCTACTTTAAGAATGAAGATAAGATAAATCTATCTGCCTACATCTTCAATCACATATGTGAAGAAATCAGAAATATCACAAAGCTTCGCAAGAAGAATGTGCCTTATGCTAGATTATTTTCAGAATTGTTTTATCGGGGTTGTCTAATTGATTCCCTTAAAACTTGCCTTATAATGGATATTTGAAGGAGATATATAGGAACATCTTATCTGCTTTTATTCTTAGTAACATAAAGCTTATGAAGAAAGGATATGTTGTTGCTTCAAAGACACCTCTGTCTATTAGAAGTACCAATTCTGATTATCTTGAGGATTATCCTGTCATCACCAAGATGGATAATCCTGAAGTAATTAATAATTTCATTGAAAAAGCTTTCAAGGAAGGAAAAGTCATCAGATATAGAGAAATTCCGAACACTCATGCTAATGCGTTTAAACCTTCAAATAATAGGAAGCATTCGGCTTCAGTTGTTCTGAAGGATGTTTAGAAACCCTTTAAGAGGAGATCTGTACATCAAAAGGGGATTGAAAAGGAAATTGAAGAGTTTATTATATCTACTGAGTTGATGCCCTCCAAAACTAGAAGTGGAAAGTCTCCTAAGAAAGCTGCTTCTGTCTCTGTCATTTCAGAAGCCCCTGCAAGGAAGAAAAGATTGAGGAAACTGGCTGAGCTTGAAGAGGATGAAGACGAAGAGGATGTTGGTGTATCCCTGACCAGGAAGAAGAAAGTTATCAATGAAACTTTTTAGAAGAGTGTACTTGAGCCAAGATTCAAGTGTGCTCAATTTTTAGCATATGTGATTTTAGACTAGTCAAGAGGTTGTTGTTGGTGGTGAACTGGAAACTGCCGAGGTTCAAGCTGCTGAAGTTATGGTTGGGTTAAAGTCTATTGTGACTGAAGCTTCTATTGTTCCTGATGAAGTTGTCTTTGAAGTTGTTGCTACTTCAGAAGCTCTAAATACTGGTATAACAGGTATTAATATGAACCTATTATCTGAAAATGATTTTAATTACTGCACCATTAACTCAAATCACCAACCCCATCACCGATTCGCTCACCTGTTCCTTCTCATATACAACATTTCTCACTCATTGTTGAACCCATGGGTGATCAGAATTAGTTAGCTCTTGATACTATTTCTGATTAACAATCACCTATCAACACAATGTATGAACCACCTATAGATATCTCTAGTGAAAAAAATTCTTCTTCAAGTCTTGAATCAGAACATGATGAAGCAAGTTTTGAAGCTAGATTTGGCCTTAAATCCTTTGACCCCAAACCTATCTTCATAAACCTTATTCCAGCCATTCCCATTAGAACTTTCTCTCCTCAAGACCAATCTTCTAACCAGACATGTCTTGCTTCAAAGTTGAACATGTAACCCTTGTCCAACCAGAAATTACCACTCCTCCAAGAACACTTCAACCTTCACCTCAACCTTCACATCAAGTATCCCCTCTTAGAGAACCTAGCTATGTCTAGAGTAAACCTCTGGATCAAGTTGTAACTGAACATCAAAGTGAAACTAAACAAATTATTCAGGATCTATATCTGGTTCAATTTACTATTGTATCCAGAAGTGAGCACGAATTGATTCCCTTTGACTACCTTCACCCTGAAATATCTCTAAACCTATCTGACCATTCAAACCAATCCTCTGAACCTAGACCCTTGAAGGTGTGAAAATTACACAAGAATTAGGGGTTGAATTGTGTTTCGCGTTTCCTTTAATTTAACTTCTGATCAGAGTTTCAGAATCAGAACTGGTGTTCAGATTCTGTTTTTATTCGTTGACAGCGGATATAACAAAAGTAAACAAATAACAGCAGAAGACACAAAAGATTTATCTTGGTTCCTCCCCTAACTGAGAGTACTCTAGTCCCCTTGCCTCACAAGAGATTTTCATTATAACCACTTCATGATTACAATCGCTTATGCTTCTGCATAAGTCCTTTACACTTGCTCAGACCAACTGTCTGAGACTTTCTTGCTTAGAGCACGTGTCTAAGACTTCTGCTCACATCCTTTGACTGAGCCACCTACTCTTTTGGCCATCCAGACTAAGACTTCCTTACTCACATCCTATGACTGAGCCACCTGCTCTTCTGGCCATCAAGACTGAGACCTCCTTGCTCAAGCAGCACTTGAGACTTCCTGCTTATGCCCCTCAGATAGACAAACCGATAAGACAGTACAATTTATTTTCTGCAGTACGGACAGCTTCCAGTTTTATCACCAACTCTGAGTGGTACCAGATTCTGCTATTCAATTGCCAAGTGTAGTGACTCGTCTAAATACTGGACCTTCAGCACCAGAGTCTGCGCCAAGCCACGCCCGCAAACGTTCTTCAGATTCTTCCACCAGAAGCTAGCAATGAAGCAACTCCCAAGTGTGTCTAAGTAAAACAGATTATGATTATTTATGTACAAGAACAAGAACCTGCATAAATAAAACACACATCAAATAAACCATTGTTTTTTCAATACTTTTGTTATCATCAAAACTAACAGAAAATATGTCATGAACAAATCTTGTTCTAACAATCTCCCTCATTTTTATGATGACAAACACAAGCATTTAAAGGACAATGTTGGGCATTTAATTTTCTCTGCAACATCAGGGTATGAGGTTTGTAAGCTCCCCCTAAGTCTGATAGTCCAAACTGAGTTCTATTGATTCTAACATAAGAACTACTTTTTAAGAAAAAATAAATGAGTTTTCTTAGTAACATCAGGGTCTGAGGTTTGTAAGCTCCCCCTGAGTCAAAGAGTTCCAAGGTTGAGGTTTGTAAGCTCCTTATCAGTTCCATATTTAAGAAAACCAAAATAACAATATCTTAACTTTCTTTGGTAACATCAGAATGTGAGGTTTGTAAGCTTCTTTTGAGAGTGATAGGCTAAGTCTGAGGTTTGTAAGCTCTTACTCAGCACTATGTACAAGAAAGTTGAAATATGTTTCCCTTTTAACTTCCTTTGGCAACACCAGTATACGAGGTTTGTAAGCTCCTTCTGAGTCTGATAGACTAAGTTTGAGGTTTGTAAGCTCTTTCTTAGTTCTATGTACAAGGAAGTTAAAATATGCCCTGGGCTAGGTAAACAAAACGGAAAGTAAATAACAAAAAATAAATGACCAATATGTACAACTTAATGGGTACTCAATGGGTTCAGTTTCCACTTAAATACTTACTATTATTTCTCCCCCTTTTGTCACATCAAAAAGAAAAAAATAAACGAAGGAAAAAGAAGACAATAAGGAAAGGAAAATAATTTCCACTAATTAATGCAATTCAGATCATCATTTCTTGATCAGTTTCCAAGAAAGAAAAGTAATCAAGTAGCAAGGGTCATTGAGGATTGTGCAAATTAGTTATTGGTAAAAAAAAGTCTCAAGAATCAAGCAAGAGATCTTATTCCAACAATTAGGATACTCAGAAACTACAATAAAAAGGACCAACACCTAGTTCATTTTAAACAACATCTTCAAGAGTAACTGAGTCATCAGTTGAGAGCAACAAGAAATATGTGGTAACAGAGATCTCAAAAAATCCAATAACGTCAGAAACAATTTGTTTCTGCATCATCCACTACTGACTATGTGCTTCTTACAAAACCTAATTCAGATGAGCCAACATCAACAACTCCAAAACTGCCCTACAAGAAGGATCCTTCAGAAGCTGTTATGAGACCATGAAGAAAAATCATGAAGAGAACAAGAAGGAAGCGGCTCAACGAGATGTTTAACCAGCTTACGGTTCCAGAGCCATAAATGGAAGATATTGTAGAATACGAACTAGATATTGATTATGGTAGCTACTGATTTTGTAGAAAAAGGATGACATAGAACCATCTGTTTCTAGGTCCATCTATTTTCCTTTTAGGAATATTTTGTAATCCATTGAAAAGATTAATGAAAGATGTTTTGAGCAAATTATTTATTTACATAGTATGCAACAATCATCCAGTTAACCTTGAGACTTTCTTAAGGAGCATTAACAACGTGAAACTGACCACAGAAACATCAGTAAAACTAATCAAACATTAACTCATAGTTGTTCAGAGAATCTTAAATATGTTAGACTGCTAGATAACATTTCCAAGAGTTATTATTAGAGTACTGATAAGATTTAACCAATACTTAAATAATTTTAAACTCAAGACCATGTAAATATCACGTCTATAAAAAGGACTCAAGTAACTTTTCTTACATCATAACTTAATCCCTATACCACCAAGATGTACAAGCAAAAGCAAATCTTGGTTTCAAAGAGAGATTTCAGGAAGACAGCATTACTAAATGCAGCAACTCAAGCAAACCAAGGAAAAGCAGCAGCTGAAGGATCTGCAAGTAAACAGACAGCTTCAGAAGTGCTCTCCTCAACAACATCTTTTATGAAGACAACGAGAAGAAGATCTTCTGGGTCCAGACGCAGACACCAGTTGAGAAACGAGACTATGGAGTTTGCTAAGGAAGAATGGAAAGATTAGTTAGATAGTCTGGACATGTCAGATGATCCTAAGTAGATCCTTAGGGCCGATCCAACAGACCAAAATCAACTAATTGTCTTGTAATAGCTTCCTTTCCATTAATGAAATAAGTTGCAAACATTGATTACTTTTACCTATTTATTTTAGATTCTCATAAACAACATGGAATAAATATTCAACAGTTTAAAATTGAACACAAGCATGAACAAACTCTGAATTCATTAATAAAAATCATAATACCGAGATTTCAACAGAATAATAAGCATAACTATGCAGAAATATAACATCAGAATCTTTCATAGATAGCTTCAAACTTATCTCTCCAAATCTTAGAAGAACTAGCCTCAGAACTTATGTTAACTCCCTGCTGAACAAGTATCTCAGAAATTACGCGTCCATAAGGAATGAAGAAGGTCTTTTCCTTTTGAAAAGAAGAAAGATACCTCATCAGATGATCAAACATAACTTGAGGAAGGTCAATCTTCGAATATAAATTAAGAAGTAGAAGCATATCTTTTTCAATAGGGTCAACAAGCTCTAAATCTTTATCCTTAGGAAGTAAGTTTAAATTCAGAATCTGATTCCAAACAACAGCATCAGGAAGAAGAATTGAGACTGTTTAAACAAGTTTGGTTCATACCATGTATCCTCCAAGGTTTTTATGATAACAAAGTATTTGAAAATCAATTAGGATTTCTAACTAGCTGGTTTGTGGTGCAGAAATATATTTATTTGATGAAACTAGTTCTGACACTGAAAGGACTTTAGTTCGGTTCTGATCATACTAGTATACTCCATCTCTGAAGCGTGTTATGCTGCCTCTGATGCTGAGTAATGTCAAGTCAGTTCTGCTAACATGGGACTCAAGATTTATTGACATTATCTTATACAGGTTGTGTTGTACTTGAATCATAGTTGTATCCTCTAGACAAAGGCCTTGTTTCGTGAATATCATTGTGACTGAAAGTTCCAACACCTACTTTATTGGAAAATAAGTTGTACTAAAAGATTTGATCTATTTGTAGCCGTTGAAGATGCTCCAACATCTCTATTTCATTGGCTATAAAAAGCAACTGAAGATTTGAAGATCGTCAAGAAATAATAATGCAATACAACTGAGAAATACACACACTACTATCAGAGAACTGGGTCTGTTTAGAGTTCTTATTCTTGTGTTGATTAAGAATCTTTGTAAAAGTGTGTTGTATTATTTTTAACACCTTTGATATTTATCAAGTGTTGTTATAAGTTATTCCTTCTCTAAACTTTCTGTTTAGATAAAAGTCTTAGACACGAGCTCTAAGCGCAAGTGAAAGTCTTAGACACGAGCTCTAAGCACAGGTGGAAGTCTTAGACACGAGATCTAAGCAAGATAAGTCTCGGTCAAGAGCTGATTAAGCAGAGGGAAGTCTTAGACACGAGCTCTAAGCAAGGGAAGTCTTGGACAAGTGGTCTGAGCAAATAGAAAAGTCTTATACAAGTGTGTGTAAGCAAGTGTAATCTGGTTGATTATAGTGGAAAATCTCTTAGTTGGCAAAGGGACTGGATTACTCTCTGTTAGAAGAGGAACCAAGATAGCTACTATGTGTTCTGTGCTATTTTTACTTTACTTTTGTCTCCATTTCCGCTACACCATATCAGATTCTAAACTCAGTTTTTAGAATCTGAACTCTGGTTTAGAAGTAAATCTTATTTTTGTAAAACACAACTCAACCCCCCCATTTCTTGTGTATTTTTCTCTCATTCAAAGCCCTCTGATGTATTAGATGGATCTACAAAGATATGCCAAGTAGGAAGATAGTGTTCCTAAACAAGAGTTCCTGTTATTTCTCCAATCTCCTCACAATTGTTCACATTTGCAATCACTTTAGAGGTTACTGTAATAGAAACACCAGTTACTCTAGACAAAATAACATACTTAGAATTCAGCTCAACAATTGAGGCATTAATCAAAAACTCTTTAATAAGACTTGGATAAGTGAAACCACATAGCATCTCTAAGTAGACATTAAAACCTTGTTTAGACACAGTCTTCCAGAAGTTGAAACCAATCTTAAGCAACTCATCAAAATCCACAAACTTTTCATTGATGACAACGAGCTGATTCAAAGAAGAATGAACTGATGAACTCATCTCAAGTTTGGTTTGATCAGCACATAATTAGGAAGAAAAGAAGAAGAAGAAGAAGAAGAAGAATAAGAAGAAGAAGGAATAACCATGAATCCTACAAGAATAAGAATCTTGTCAGAAAAGGACACAATGATGTTACACAAGACAGGGAATAGTAACTGCGAGTACCGAAAGAGAAAACATCATTACCCAGAGGTTCTTATCCAACAAATGTTTCAATTCCACAAGATGAATTTCACCGTTATGAAAATTTAAGCATTATACAAGTTTTTGGAAAACTTTTTACTTAAATTGTTATGTCAGACATAAAGAATCTTCTTTTGAATCTCAGAAACTGACAGCTTTCAGAAGCTAACATCCATCGGAGTCTAGTAGATCTAGACTAAGATAGAGATATCATTTGTCAGTTACAATATTCTAAGATTCTATTTAGAACTAGCACATCATCTTGAAACAAGAGTCATGAGTGATAGATGAATATTGAATTAAATTCTAGATAGCTAACACACAACAGTAACGACACAGAAGGTGAAGAAACTGTTTCCATAAATAAGATCATCATCTGGCTTAATGAGACATTTAGTATAGAGAAACACAATGGAGTTTCCTCTTAAAGATTTATGAAGTTCTTCTTTTCAAAATAACTTCTCTAGAAGTCTAACAGAAACTTTGTATTTAAATCTATACAAATGTTTCATTGAATCAAAAGATAAACCAGAGAAGAACAAGCATACCCTCCTTTTTTTTGGTTGGCCAGACTTGATTAAGTATTTAGACTTAACCAATAGATTCTGAACATAACTTTGAGTGGATTCTGATTCAATGGTTGTCTAACCATTGATTCCACTACTCTCAACAAATTCAGTACCACCAGTATTTGAATATGGGCTATTGGCTCTTCCTCCAATAAATGTTGTAAACAGCCTTATAGAAGATGCCTCTGCTTCTTTCCTTGATATATGTAACAGATACATTATGATACTCATATTTCTATAAGACCATACATGTAACTACAAACAGACTCTTCTTTACCTTATGTCTCTTCCTGATAATAAAATCATAAACCACTCCAGAGTATAAGTCTAGAATGAGATATGATAGTGTAACACCCCAAAATTTTCCCTCTTGTTGTTGCCTAGCTTATGTTTCATTGCATTTCATTTAGACCTCATTTAATCTCATATATCATCTCATGTTGCATAAGGGCATGTGATCGGCTGTTTTCAAAGGCATTGACTATCCCAAGCAAGAGAACAAAAGCCAAGGGTCTCCCAACAAGCCTCAAGGGCCTCTTATATCATACATGATCTCAATTGATACCACAAGGCATTGGAAGATGGGAATTCATCAAGAAGATTGGGCAGTGTATCACCTCTTATAAAAAACAGTCCAAATTAGGGTTTGTGGTCCAAGCAGTCTCTTGATGAAATTTTGATTCAAACTTGATCTCAATATTTTCTACATGATATCAAGTGTCTAAGGGTGGAAGATTGCCCATTGGTTTATTTTAGAAGAGGTTCAATTGGTCAGTTGCTTGAAAATCAAGAAATTGGGGAAAAAGTCAACTGTACATTGAAAAAAGTCAACTCCTGACTTTTCAAGATCAAATTCATGAAATTCAAGTTACATATGGTCAATGGACAAGATTTGATCAAGAAATGATGGAGGAATCATGAAAAATCAAGAAATGTACAAGGTTTCCATTTTTAGAAACTTAAGGTTTCCAAAAATGACAAGTTTGGACCATTTTGCACCACACTTTGAGGCTTCCTTTCTTCAAGATAAAAGCTTCAAACCTCAGGCCCAAGTTGAGCCAATTAAAGTTCACATTCTAAGCTTCAAATCCATATAAAGAACTCTTCCATTGGATCAAAATTGAGGGAGTTATGGTCAATCAAAGTTTGACAAAACTAGGTCAAAAACCAAGTCATGACCAAGCAAGACCAGGTCTGCACGCCATAATTTTGTCAAACACCTGGTGTGCCAAATGTCAATCCTTTTTTCTCATTGAAGGAAGCTTCAAATGAAAAAATGTTGAACATCAAAGTTGTTCCTCTCAATGTCCTCTTCAACTTTGATGTTGAACATTTTTCCATTTTAGCAAGTTATGAGTGAGTTATAGTGGGACAAAGTTGAGGCGTTCATGCTGAATTTTCTACAAGTCATGTTGCCATGCACGCAAGTTGCCACACGCCCATGCACCAGTTCTAATCACTTGAGTTTTAAGCCATTTTTCATTAACTTTCAAGCTTCCATTCAATTAGATTCAAACATAAAAAATATCCTATGATGTACCACCTTTCATTTGCCACCAAAATTGTACATTATCATTCATCCAAGTGAGAGATATTCACCCTCAAAGTCCCTTGGTTGTATTAAAACCAGGTTGCAGCATTGTGGCATTGTTGTTGTTGTTGTTCATATTCACACGCATACACTTTGCACACTCCTCCACTTTACTCCATTTGAACAAACATTCTACTACACACTATTCACTACGTACAACTCCATACATCTAAAAGGAAAAGAATAAAACTTGTATGATAAGCTTCCTTGCTGCAGCAACACAACATCAACTCTCAACCTCACCATTGGCCATGAACCTCCCCACACCATAGCTAACCCTCTCAACTCGCCCCTAACTAACTTAACTCAGTTAGTTAGGATGAACTCATTTAACCAAGCTCCAACTCATTAAACCAACTCACTTAACCACGAGTTAAACATCTAACCCAGCCTATATAATTCAAATTCACTCAGAATTGAAAAACAACACTTCATTTTTTCACTCTCACTCTTTCTCTCAAATTCTCTCTACTCTCTCTCTCTCTGATCTCACACGATTCCATCACCTTCATCAATCATCTTCATCATTTTTTAATTATCGAGCAAGAGCAAGCAAGAATAACCTCACCTCTTCAAGCACAACCTCACTGCAGTAATCATTTTAGCTCTGTTCTCTTCAAGATCTAAGTAACAATAGCGTTTATTTTGCTCAAGATCAAATGCTTCTCTGGTTTTCTCAAGAATTCAAAGATCTTCAAGTTTCAGGTTCCAAAATACTCAAACCTTTCTTGCACGATTTTCATTGTTTTTGTCATTGTTATGTTGATTTGAGCTCAAAGGAGCATCTGACATCCTGTCTAGTTGATAGAGCTCCTTAGGAGTTTAGACTGAAAATTAGGGCAAAGTTGTTGCGTTCGGTTCTCCTTGTATGTGCATGATAAGTGAATTTCAAAGATAGATTTGGATTCCTCTTGACTTCAGCTTCATTTTGATATATGGTTTGTGTATTTTTGTTGACTTGAAAATGTGATCCCACTGGAGACTCGCCGGAGAAGACGACCAGAAGTCTTCTCCGGCCACCTGATTCTCACTCAGGTCAAAACCCTAGCCGTTTGCCAGCTTTAAGTCGTGACCGTCCGATCATCATCATCCAACGATCATAAATATGCCAACGCATTAAAAACCATGTGACTCTCACGTGTTTCATTTTGGACTCTGATTCATCTTGTGTGTGTGCGTGCATGATTGCTTTGGTGTGCTTGCATTGTGGATTGTTAGATTGGTTGACTTTGATGATCATCAGTGATTGAATTGATCTTGTGGCCATGGTTGTGTCAGACATGTGACTGAACATACACCATATCACACACGCGCACGTTTGTATTGGAGTGGATTCATATTGATATCCGCACCTCCTTTTTAAAAGCCCAATCATTTTGCACGTATCTTTTACTTTTTCTGCACCCCCACTCCATTTCTTTTGTATTTTTAATTTCTTTTTTTTATATAGTTTCCATTTGCTTATTTTAAAAATCCTAAAATACATTGAAAAATTCCAAATAAATTCATAAGTGTTCTTAACTCATTTAATTAATTTTATACAATTTTTAATTCTGGTTTTATTAATTTTTGAGCATATTTCCATAATTTCTTTTCAATTTCTTTTTTAGCGACGTTCTTCATTGATACTCAAGCTTGTGCATTTATTTCTCCCATTTCACACACTGTTTTTGACTCATTCTTTTTGCATTGGTTAAATAACACATTAAAGCCTTTAAATAAATTTTCTTTTAATTTTTAAAGTCATTTTATCACATGTTTGCATGTTCAACTTTGCACTTTCTTTTGGTTTGTTCAATGTGATCTTGTGAAATTCTTTGGCCATGTTTTCTCTTGAATTTTGCTATGAGTTTTGGTACATGTTTATGCTTCTGACTTAGGTTGTTTAGGACTTATTTTTTACAATTTTATCATGTGCTTTGATATTTGTTGATGCCTTGCATTTGAAGTAACATGTATGCACATTCTTCTACTTCATTCTCATATGATTTTGATTAGGCACTTGTGCCACCTTTTGTGCTCATTTATATGATATTATAGCTCATTTGTATGATATTATAGGTCATCTTGAACCATGATTATAGGTCATTTGCTTTCACTTCTTGTCACTTACACATGCTTGTTTCAATTTGTGCCATTATATAACTTGATTGAATTAAACTTGCATCCTATCTCTTCTTAAGCTCTACATGTTTTATGTGTTCATTTTTTATGCCATTTCCCTCATTCCATTAGCATCTCATCAATGGTATGCCACTGCCCATATGCATTCATTAATCATTTCACATGTTATGCATCTCTAATATGTCACTTTGTGCATCTAATTGAACATGTCTCTCTTATACTTACTCCTTCTTTATCTTATTTCTTCTACTTGTATTCTTTTATCCATGATTTGTATGATGATTCATAGGCATTGTGAGACACTTATAAATGGTATGTGGTTCTGACCTTGATTTTTTTTGTGAAGCATTATTGCATGTTCACTCTGCATTTCTACCCATTCTTTCATCTATTCCTTCCATGGTGCACTTCTTTGATGTTTAAGGCATTGTGTGTGCAAATTTAGTTCATGTTTGTTATCTTAACATTAAAGAACATCCTTAGAGCATAGGTTCTGACCTTGATTGATTTTCAACTCTTAGGATCTTTATCCATTGATTCTTAATTTGTTTGATCATTATTTGGTATTCTTTCCTTATTTCACTACTTGTAAATAGTTTTTGAACTAACCTTTTCATGTAGGTGCTAAGGGTAAGTAAGTATGTGGACATGCTTCCACATACACTTATTTCTTCTATTTTCTCTTATCTCTTTTAATCATTCTACTTGTGATCTTGATAAGCATTTATATGCTTTCCTTGAATAATTTCTTTCTTCCCCCTTTTGAATTATAACTCATCTTCTACTTTAGAAGTGAGTTGTTTAATTCATTATTCTTCTCCTTTCTCTTAAGATTAGGTTTCTTAAACCACATTAACCATAGGAACATCTATGTATGATAACTTTAGGGTTTGAGTCTTAGTCTTCCTTATTAGATTTTACCTTTCTCAACCATTTGAGTCTCTCTTCTTCTCACCTTAAAACAAAAAAAAACAAAAATACTTAATAAAAGGCATAGCATGCATTGTTTTTTAGCCTTTCATGTGGGAATAAGGAGGTGAGGGGTCTTCTCTAATTTTCTTAGAATGTTTAGCGTACGTCCCGTCTTAGGTCAATACGCGAGACATTCGATCCTACGTGAAGGACTTAAATACAATGTGTGTTACAAAACACAAAAATAATCAAAACACTTCTTTCTAAAAAACTTCAAACAAACAATAACGTCTTTTCTTCGGGAATTCTCTCCTCATCTCATTCACTCATCCCTTAAGGATGCGTCATTTCCGTTCTACCGCAAACAGGTAACGCCTAAGTCTCCTTACAGCGAGCTGCAACACCTAACTGCTAAGACGCGAACGTTGACGTATTCCACTAAAAAACACAAACAATTTTCCCTTAGCTGAGGGGAATTACGTCGCTCTGATTCTCATGTTCCCGATGAGATACGTAGGCAGTGGGGTAGGGCCCATTCGAGCACTTCTTTTATTTTCCCTACATTTGCTTCTTGTTCTCACTTCTTTCTTCTTTTCTTCCCCGTTTCCTCGTTCTTTTCCGTTCCTGTTCCATTTCATTTCCAGTAGCAGCGGAGCTTCAGTCGACGACACCCTTTAATCGAGCAGCAAGCGTGGATCCCATCGGGTACGATGGACGCGTGTGGTGCTAATACCTTCCCTTCGCGTAACCGACTCCCGAACCCAGTTCTCTTGGTCGCAAGACCATGCTCTTTCCTTTCCCTCAGGTTTATGCAGTGTTTCCTTTCCCTCTCTTGGGATAAATACACATTGCTGACGACTCTGTTTCCGTGCCACTTTCGCGTTTGTACTTGGATGAAAATCCCGGGAGCGACAGCTGGCGACTCTGCTGGGGACCGAACCCCGAATCTCTGGTTCCCTTAGCGAGTCAATCCTAGGGCTTGTTTGTTTTTCTTTCATTGGGTGTTTACTGTGATGTTGTATCTTGCTGTATTTACTATTTTATTGTATTGCTGTTTACTTTATTACCGCTTTACTATACATTACTGTATTTACCATATTTTAGCATTTTCATTTCGTATACTGTATTATACTGGACTGTGTTGTGCTGGTTTTCTGTTTGGCGGGATGGGTATTCTGAGATATAGGCCCAATACACAGGCCTGAGTGCACTTATGTTTAGTGTGTTTCATATTCTCCCACGTTCCATTTCGGTGCGAGGAGGGAATATGAAACACAATCTGGATGTGGTTCTCTCTAGAGAATTCTGCGTTGTGGGTCTTCCACAATGGTAGAGCTATCTGGAAGAGCTGTTAAGTCTGGATGACCTTTTAGGATGACCCCTCTTTATTTTTAGGTGAATCAGAGGACGATCTCTTTGTATGGCGATAGCATTGTATCCTTCGGGCTGAATGTTCTATTACCTCTCATTCCGAGATCCGAATTTGAGAATCCTCACTTTCTAGTACATACATGCGAGATTGGGGGGATTATTTACAGGTGTGTAGGAACCTTTGACCTTTAGCATACCCGGTTTCCTTATATGTTCTGGATTTGTTACTGAATCTTTGATCCCGATTGGTTTCTTATTGTTCTGGGTTTATTACCGGATCTTTGATCTTGGTTTTGTGTATTTCACCAAATTCAGACAACAGTACAGTGGGTTCAGCAATATATGTTCAGCATTGATCACATGCCCTTGCATACATATCATCATTCGCATTTTTTCATTTAACCTTCATGTTTATTCATTTGCAGGGTATACTTCCTTTTGATTTCGGTTGACCGTTCCCTTTGCAGCTATGGAGATTCCAAGAAAGAATAATGTGCACTACACGTTCTTCAACACCAAGGTGGGTCAGTTACAGAAGATGGTATCTCTTATTACTCCAGATCATGTGGGTATGTTCAGAAAGGCTCATGGAGAGACTCTGACCATGGTTGATGAGTTGAATGCTTCAGAGAGAAGTGTTATTCATACTTGCTTACAGTTTTATGACCCACAATTGAGGTGCTTCACTTTCTCAGACTTTCAGCTGGCTCCGATGCTAGAAGAGTATGCCCGTCTTCTAGGTGTGCCTCTCAAATACCAGATTCCTTTCAACTTTGATATGCATCCTCCAAAGCATGAAGAGATAGCTAAGGCTCTCCATCTGAGCGTGCCTGTAGTAGAAGATAACCTCGCCACCAAAGGAGGTTTAGCTGGATTTCATCTGGATTTCTTGGTTGCTAAAGCTGAAGAGTGTGCTGCTAAGGCTCAATGGGAAACAATTTGTGCTATTCTGGCCTTGAGCATTTATGGGATTATACTGTTTGCTGATGAGTCCAAGTTTGTAGACATGAGAGCCATCCATATCTTTGAGTTGAAAAATCCTATACCTACGCTCTTGGGTGATTTGTATTATTCTGTGCATTATAAGAATGAGAAGAAATGAGGGGGATTGGTTCGATGTTGTGCACCTTTATTTCATAAATGGCTCATGAGACACTTACCTCATTCCGAGGCTTTCTTGGATCCTCTTCCTTCAATGAATTGGGCTAAAAGGCTGATTAAATTGAGGGCAAAAGATATTCGTTGGTTTGATCAAAGAACGATGGGTGAGAATTTTATCAGTAGTTGCGGAAGACACCCAAATGTGCCACTCTTGTGAATTAGGGGCTGCATCAATTACAATCCTGTTATCTTAAGAAGACAATTTGTATTTGCTTTAATAGATCCTCCGAGGGATAGTGAATTGGAGGAGTCCTTCTTCTTCTCTGTAAAATATAACCCTATGTTGGTAAGGCAAGCTGCCGGAGCCTGGGGTAATTTGCAAACGAAAGGTAAAGTTGTCTTTGGCAAGTGCAATAACGTGTCTTCTCCTCAGTATGATGCATGGTTGAAAAGAAAAGTTCAGATCACTCTTTTGCCATTCTCTATGGAAATACTGTCAGATCCAATTACTGCTGAACCTGTGACCATGATAAGTGTTGTGGAATATAACAAGCTTAAGGCGGAAAAGGATAAGGCAGTCAAGATGAATGAGAAGTTAAGCGAAGGACTCTGAAAGACGCTTTGTGAAAAGCGTAAAGTTGAGCATGAAGTTCAAAAGTTAATTGAGCGCCATGAGGAAAATGAGAAAAGAATTGCTGAGGACACTGTCTATATTCGCAAGATTAAACAAAATGAGATGGCGTTAAACGAGGCGTGTAAGCGTATCAACGAGCAGTTGGTGAAATCTGAAAATGCACTTTCCAAAGGGTAGCAGAGATGGGATGAGTTCTCCGAGTGCCGAAGGAAGATTGAAGCAGGAATCAAGGCTGAAAATGATGAGTTGAAAAAGGATTTGAAGAGTAAAGAAAGCGAATTTCTCAAGAAACTTAGTTCAGCTAACTGAGAGATTGAAGATCTGAAAGTTCGCGCTGGGGTAAAGAAAGTGAAAGATTTAGCTGTTAAATATCAAATCAGAAAGCTTGAGGAAGCTGTCAAGATAAGGAGTCAGCTGATCAGGAGTCTTACAGAGCACCCTAACGATCCCGTTACCGAAGCACTTCTCAAGGAGGTTCGGGAAGACTTGTATGGACTTAGTGTCTGAAGCATTTTCGTTATTGTTCTAAGAACTCAACATCAGGCTTGTTGATGGGTTTTCTTTTGTTTGTATTCATGCTTTCAGTTGTATTTGTTCAAAACAAATTTGTATTTGACAGTTCCACACCTGGTTGTGGGTTTTCATTTATGCTATGGGTATTTTGTTTTGGTACTATTGATTCTATGAGGTGGATTCTTCATCAGATTATACAATGGTTCACACACTCACTGGGCCGTATATGATGGGTATTCTGATTTACTAATGTGCACCTCTGATGTTCTATCAATATTAGCAGTTGCAGGTGTATGTGTTACTCCATTGCGGTCAAACTGGAATCGAGGGAAGGAATGTCCCAAAATGAACAAACATGACATTGCATAGCATATATCATTCTGCATTTTTGTTGCTTGCTTTTCAGGTACTTGTTGCAGGGTCTCTAACCTTTATTTGGTTTCAGGCACTATAGCTGACAACCACATCCACCGGTACGCAACTCGCAAAAACCAGACTAAGATCATGGATCAGATGCAAACTGAATTGGCTGAGTTGAGGAACATGATGGACCAGTTCATGACATTAATGACTGGTATGGCTCAAAATCAGGAAAGACTCAGGGTAATGGTCGAGCGGCCACAGGTAGAGGTGCAGAATGGCAATGGTAATCAGACTGGCATCAATGCAGGAGGTGACCCTCCTAGAAATAACGGGGTTCGTCATGCTGTGAAAGACAACCAAGAGGACCAGTTCACTCTGTTGGATGCTGAAGATGAGAACACTCGCAGGTTTGATGAGCTCACTGAAAAAATCAGGTCCATTGAATCCCAAAACACTCTTGGTTTTGATGTTTCTGACTTGGGATTGGTACCCGGAGTAAGAATTCCACACAAGTTCAAGCCACCAACATTTGACAAGTACAATGGCACTACTTGTCCTAAAACTCATCTCCAATGTTATGTGGGGAGGATAACTGCTCATACTGACGATGATAAATTGTGGATGTACTATTTCCAAGACAGCCTTACCGGGGCATCTCAAGAATGGTATATGAAGTTGAGCAGGAATACTGTAAGGAACTGGAAGGAGTTAGCTCATGCTTTTGTCAAGCAGTATCAATACAACATGGACATGGCTCCGAACCGTACTCAGCTGCAGAGTATGGCTCAGAATGCGAAGGAGAGTTTTAAGGAATATGCTCAAAGGTGGCGCCAGTTGGCTGCCATGGTTCAACCTCCGCTGCAGGATCGAGAAATGGCTGACATGTTCATGGGTACTCTTCAGGGAACTTATCTTGATAGGTTGGCTGCCTGTCCTTCAAATGGGTTTACAGATATTGTAATCGCCGGGGAGAGGATTGAAAGTTTGTTGAAGCTTGGAAAAATACAAGATGCCAGTGGTGCTAGTTCCTCAGGGGTGAGGAAGCCATTTGCTGGAGCTACCAGAAAGAGAGATGGTGAAGCCAGTGTTGTTTATAAGAATAGAGGAAGAGGGAGAGGATATCAAGATTCTTATAATCAGGTTGCTGCTGTGACCATTCTTAGTCCGCAGGTTCAATCACAACCACAACAACAGAATGTTCAGGCACAGAATAATCAACAGCCACGAAGAGCATATCAGCAGAGACAAGCTGACAAGCGTATGGACCCTCTGCCTTTGACTTACGCAGCTTTGTTACCCCAATTGTTTAAGCTTAATCTGGTGGAGCTTCGTACGATTGGCCTGGTTCCTGCTGTATTACCAAAGGGTTATGATGCCAACGCTCGCTGTGAGTTTCATTCTGGGGCTCCAAGTCATACTATTGAAAAGTGTCGGGCATTTCAGCATAAAGTACATGATTTGATTGATGCCAAAGCAATTAATTTCTCACCTCCACCGAATGTGCTTCAAAATCCTATGTCGGATCATAATGGGCCAAAAGTCAATGCCATTGAAGGTGGGAAAGTTTTGAATTTGGTAGCTGATGTGAACAGGGTGAGGACTCCGCTGAGTATTGTGAAGGCTCGGTTGTTGAAGGGGCAAGTGTTCCCTAGCTGTGAAGAAGATTGTGTTGATTGTAAGAATCAGAATAATGGTTGTGATAAACTGTGGGCTGGTATCCAAAGTTTGATGGACAAAGGATGTCTACAATTCGATCAGGGGGACAAAAAGGATGATGATGGACGAAGGATGTCTACAGCTGAAATTCAAGTGCCCTCGCTTGCTGCCATCATTGTGCCTGACGTAGTGAGTCCTGTTACTATCACGGTACCAGGACCAGCTCCTTATACTAGTGAGCGGGCTATCCCATGGCACTATGGTACAGACGTTTACTACCAAGGAGAAAAGCAAGAAGTGGAAGCTCCAGCGGGGGCTAGTTCCAGTATTGATAATGTTGGTGGTCTTGGTGGCTTCACCAGGAGTGGACGCTTGTTCGCTCCACAGACTTTGAGAACTAATGCTGAAGCTGAGGTAGCTGCCAAAGCTAAAGGTAAACAGGTGGCTACAGAGGACGTTGTTCTTGAATCTGTGCAGAAAGGTACTTTTGAGAAAGAGGTTGAAGAGTTCATGAGACTTATCAAAAAGAGTGATTATAAAGTGGTTGATCAGTTGAATCAAACGCCATCAAAAATTTCTATCTTGTCGTTGCTTATGCGTTCTGCGGCTCATAGAGAGGCCCTTCTGAAGGTTTTGAATATGGCCTACGTACCTCAAGAGATTACTGTGAATCAACTGGAGTCAGTTGTTTCTAATGTCAATGCTAGCCATGGGCTAGGTTTTACAGACTTTGATTTGACTATGGAGGGTCGCAATCACAACAGGGCATTACACATCACCCTGGAGTGTAAAGGGGCGGTATTATCTCATGTGTTGGTGGACACGGGGTCTTCCCTGAACGTGTTACCAAAGAAGGCTTTAATGAAGTTAGATGCTGACGGAATTATTCTAAGACCAAGTGATTTGGTAGTGAGGGCTTTCGATGGTTCGAAACGTTCAGTTTTCGGAGAGGTGGAGCTCCCAGTAAAAATTGGTCCTCAAGTGTTTAAGTGCGTGTTCTACGTGATGGACATTCAACCCGCATATAGCTGCTTGTTAGGCAGATTGTGGATTCATGCTGCTGGGGCAGTGACATCTACGTTGCACCAGAAATTAAAGTACGTGGTTGATGGTCAAGTGGTGACTGTGTGTGGAGAGGAAGACATCTTTGTAAGTCAGCTGTCTATCTTTAAGTACGTGGAAATGGATGGAGAGATCCATGAGACGCTGAGTCAAGTATTTAAAGCAGTCAATATTGGTGATTCGTCTTCACAGGCAGTATCTTCTCAGAATGAAGAACAGGTGGGTACCTCTATTGCTTCTTACAGACAGGCGGTGGAAGTGGTCAAAGCAGGTAATGCCCAAGGCTGGGGCAGATTGATTGAAGTCTCTGCAAAGGAAGACAAGTTCGGTATTGGCTATAATCCGTATCAAGCTGCTGCAACAGAGCGCCAGGGGCCGATTACTTTCTACAGCGGGGGAATCATTAATCCAAATCAGATGTGCGCTGCAAGTGAAGATGACGCTAACAGTGATTATAACCTCAACAACTGGGTGCACCCGTGTGTACCGGGTCAAGAGCTTTGCAATTGGTCTATTGAAGAAATTGTTCAAGTTACTCTTCAAACAGAGTAATTTTCTTTGTTTTTCTTGTTGCATGTTAAAATCTCGCACTTTGCCCAAGGCGTGTAGATCCATTTGTAGGGCCTCATAATTGCATTTGCAAGGTTTTTATCATTAATAAAAGACGTTTTGCATTCAAATTTTGTGTTCCTTGTCTTTCATTTTTATTTTTGCAGAAAAACAATAAAATGGCAATGTTTTATTTTGTTATTTCTTTTTTTTCAAAAGGCTCATTCTAAAATAAAGCATGACCCCAATCATGCAGACTTAATCACCCGGGTTTCATTGATAACGATTCTGCTATGGCCAAGTATGACTTTGATAATCCAATCTATCAAGCCTAAGAGGGGGATGAAGAAGACTGTGAAGTTCCTGAGGAATTGACCAGATTGGTGAAGCAGGAGGAGAGGGTCATTCAGCCTCACCAAGAAACAATTGAAGTTATCAACATTGGTTCCGAGGACGCCAAGAAAGAGATTAAGATTGGAGCCAACCTGCAGGCAGAGGTGAAGAAAGAGCTGATCAGTATGCTGCGGGAATATGTTGACATCTTTGCCTGGTCATATCAGGATATGCCAGGGTTAGATACAGACATTGTTGTGCACAGGTTGCCGTTGAAAGAGGGTTGTCCTCGTGTCAAACAAAAGCTCCGGAGGACTAAACCAGAAATGGATCTCAAAATCAAGGAGGAGGTACAAAAACAATTAGATGCGGGATTCCTGGCCGTTACCAATTACCCACCATGGGTTGCAAATATCGTTCATGTGCCGAAAAAGGATGGTAAGGTCAGAATGTGCGTTGATTACCGGGATCTAAACAGAACAAGTCCGAAAGACGACTTTCCTTTACCTCATATTGATGTATTGGTTGACAACACTGCTATGTTCTCGGTATTCTCTTTCATGGATGGCTTCTCCGGATACAACCAAATCAAGATGGCACCGAAAGACATGGAAAAGATAACGTTCATTACCCCGTGGGGTACCTTCTGTTACAAGGTGATGCCTTTTGGGTTGAAGAACGCCAGGGCAACGTATCAGCGAGCTATGGTAACACTTTTTCATGATATGATTCATAAGGAGATTGAGTGCTATGTAGATTATATGATTGCCAAGTATCGAATAGAAGAAGAGCATCTAGTCAACTTGAAGAAACTGTTTGAGAGGTTAAGAAAGTTTCGACTCAGGCTGAATCCAAACAAGTGCACTTTTGGAGTACGGTCCGGTAAATTGCTGGGTTTCATTGTAAGCGAAAAAGGAATTGAGGTTGATCCTGCCAAAATAAAAGCGATACAAGAAATGCCTGTACCAAGAACAGAGAAAGAAGTACGTGGTTTCCTGGGTAGATTGAACTACATTGCACGATTCATATCTCACCTCACAGCCACTTGTGAACCAATATTTAAGCTGTTAAGAAAAGAACAAGCGGTCAGGTGGAATGACGATTGCCAAAGGGCTTTCGAGAAAATAAAAGAATATTTGCAGGAACCTCCAATTCTCATGCCTCCAGTTTCAGGGAGACATTCGATCATGTATTTGACTGTGCTTGAAGGATCCATGGGTTGTGTTCTCGGTCAACATGACGAGACGGGTAAGAAGGAGCACGCCATCTATTACTTGAGCAAGAAATTCAATGATTGTGAATCACGATACTCAATGCTTGAAAGGACATGCTGTGCACTTGCATGGGCTGCTAAGCGATTGAGGCAATATATGCTCACTCATACAACCTTGTTAATTTCAAAAATAGACCCTGTTAAGTACATATTTGAGAAGCCAGCATTGACCGGACGGGTTGCACGGTGGCAGATGGTTCTGACTGAATATGATATCTAGTATACTTCTCAGAAAGCCATCAAAGAAAGTATCCTGTCAGACTATCTTGCACAGCAGCCTATTGATGATTACCAGCCCATGAAATTTGATTTCCCTGATGAGGACATCATGTTTCTCAAAGCCAAGGACTGCGAGGAACCACTCCCGGAGGAGGGGCCAGACCCTGAATCCAAATGGAGTTTGATGTTTGATGGGGCCGTCAACATGAATGGATGCGGAGTTGGAGCAGTTCTTATCACGCCAGAAGGTGTTCATATGCCCTTCACTGCCCGAGTAACTTTCGGATGCACCAACAATGAAGCAGAGTATGAAGCTTGTATAATGGGGATCGAGGAGGCGATTAATTTGCGAATTAAGACCCTCAATATCTTCGGTGATTTAGCTTTGGTGATCAATCATATTAATGGAGATTGGCACCCTCATCAACCAAACTTGGTTCCTTATAGAGACTATGCGAGGAGGATATTGACTTTCTTTACAACAGTGAAGTTGTACCATATTCCTCGAGACGAGAATAAGTTTGTTGATGCCTTGGCCACATTGTCTTCTATGATCAAAGTGCAGAGGTGGAATCATGTACCAAAGATTGAGGTGTCTCGTCTTGATAGGCCTGCACATGTGTTTGCCGTTGACGCAGTGTCTGATGACAAGCTGTGGTTTCATGATATCAAATGCTTCTTGAAGAGTCAGGAGTACCCGCCTGGGGCATCTACCAATGATAAAAAGACTCTAAGAAGGTTGGCTGGTAGTTTCTTCCTGAATAAGGATGTGTTGTACAAACGAAACTTCGACATGGTTTTGCTCAGATGCGTGGATAGACACGAAGCAAACATGTTGATGCAAGAAGTGCATGAAGGCTCTTTCGGTACCCATGCCGGAGGACATGCAATGGCAAAGAAATTGTTGAGGTCGGGGTATTATTGGATGACTATGGATGCAGACTGTTGTTCATACGCCCGCAAATGCCACAAATGTCAGATTTATGCAGATAAAGTGCATGTACCTCCGAATCCGTTAAATGTCATGTCTTCTCCTTGGCCCTTTGCAATGTGGGGCATTGATATGATAGGAAAGATCGATCTAACTGCTTCCAATGACCATCGCTTCATCTTGGTCGCTATTGATTACTTTACCAAATGGGTGGAAGCAGCGTCTTATGCTAATGTCACCAAGCAGGTGGTAGCTCGTTTCCTGAAACGGGATATCATTTGTCGCTATGGAGTGCCCGAAAGAATCATTACTGATAATGGTTCTAATCTCAATAATAAAATGATGGCAGAATTATGTCGGGACTTCAAAATTGAGCATCACAATTCTTCGCCGTACCGTCCAAAGATGAATGGAGCTGTTGAAGCAGCCAACAAGAATATCAAGAAGATTGTGCAAAAGATGGTGGTGACCTACAAAGATTGGCATGAGATGTTACCATTTGCCTTGCATGGGTATCGAACATCAGTAAGGACATCCACTGGGGCAACACCGTTCTCACTTGTGTATGGTATGGAGGCGGTCCTACCAGTTGAAGTGGAGATTCCCTCGCTGAGAGTTCTGATGGATGTCAAACTGGATGAGGCGGAATGGGTTCGCACCTGATTCAATGAGCTAAGCTTAGTTGAGGAAAAGAGACTAGCAGCTATTTGCCATGGTCAATTATATCAGCGGAGGATGAAGCGAGCATTTGATCAGAAAGTGAGACCTCGAGAGTATCAAGTTGGTGAATTGGTACTTAAAAGGATTCATCCTCCAAACACAGATCACAGGGGAAAGTGGACACCGAACTATGAAGGTCCATTCGTGGTTAAAAAGGTCTTCTCGGGCGAAGCCTTATTACTTACAACCATGGACGACGAAGACTTTTCATCCCCTGTCAACTCAGACGTAGTCAAAAAATACTTCGCAAAAAGAGACCCGCTGGACAAAAAAAAGAAGATAAAAATCCAGGCAAAAAAGGGCATCCCGGCGAACCATAAAAACAAAATAAAAAGGTTTGGGCAAAAATTAGGGATATAAAAATAAAAAATTGTGCACCCGGTAAGTTGAAAATCCGCAAGGACAACTTAGGCAAAAAAGGGTATCCCGGTGGATTGAAAACTCGAAAGGGCGATCCACGCAAAAGAGGGATTAAGCAAAGACTGCGATCTGAGTCATCTGTACTGCCTCATCGTTTCACTCAAACTGGCAATCTCCAAAGGGTAGGAATCGGTCCGATTATGCTCCTCAGAAAGCGAAGATAATCGGAAAGTCTTGAAGACATACTGGTCATAGCCGAATTGAAACTCAGTGAAAGGCCGTTTTCAAATTGCCATTAGGATAGTTTCTTTTCTCAATTTTCAGCAATCACCTCTTTCCAGGGATTGCTTCCTGATGTACTTGCCTATTCTGGGCCTTTCAATCAATAAAGTTGATTATTCAGTCAAAAAGCTTCTTATTTGTTTTCATTTTACTGTTTTGTTTGCAAAAACGTCTGAATTTTTTATAAAAAACATTGCTTTGTTGAAAACATTGAGGCTTTACAATAACATGCACAGGGAAAACATTTAAAATTGCTTTGAATGTTGATTAACTCCGAACGGTGGAGTCAAACCATGCAATACCCTGGACATATGTGTGCATTTATTTTGTTACAGGTTTACATTCAGAAGCCTAACATGAAGTCATCTTCAACACCAAGCAGGATTAGGTGCTATCCTCCAAGTGGTGGTTCAGGTTTGGATTTTCTCAATTGCAGAAGTCATATCCAGCACGGGGCATATAGGCATATCCTCTGCTTGCAGGTGGTGGCCTCATACTAGGCTCAAAAATGAGATTGAAGCCTTTTTGAGATCCTGGCTCGTTTCTTCCAAACAAGTAATCACTTATCCCCATGCAGAATGCTGGGACAATCCTGTTCAGGAAATGGTTCACATGTCACCCTTTTGTCACAACGTTTACTTATTGAGTCCATCATTCGGTCGACAGTCGTTCACGGCGATTCGATATCGGTGAATTAATTTCGATTGGATACTGGTGTATCTTATTAAGTCGATTCTCTCATTCAGTAATTCAAATAGCTACAAGCTTTTCTGTGTCGATAACGGTTGCAAAATTCCCCAATAGAGTTACTTCGCAGATCCCGAAGTTAATGTTCAAGGCTCGGTGAGTGTCCAGGAGTTTGAAGATGCCAAATCTTCTGTAAAATCCTCTTGGGACGATTTTCTTCAGACCAGTCTTGTAATCTAGGGCAAAAGCGAGTTTGTGACTCTCCCAAGCATGGGGCAGCGTGAAATCCCTCTGATAGGATGTGTTCCATATCTATTATCCCCAGTAGATTGACATCTCAGTTATTGCATTCTAGCTCGAATCTCAGTGTTTGTTTACGAGTTTGAAGATGCTTGGTCTTTTGTAAAATCCTCTTAGGAGATGTTCCCCAACACGAGACGCCTTGAAGCGATTCTCCCCATCAGAGTTTGTTGTAAGCTCATTATCCCCAGTGGAGTCGTCAAACGGAAAGTTCGCCTAACATGGGGTATTGTGGCATTTATCCTAAGCTCGACAGTTTTGTTCCTCAACAGATTACCGTGGATTTGCTTTGTATTGTCCCAACAGATCTCTAGGGACTCTTTCTCAGCATGTTGTAACAAAACATTTTCCAACCAGGATTTGCGTATCCCTGACGGAGTAGCTCCGATCCTCAGCAAGGTCGTATCCCCAACAATTTGTTGTCAGCAAGAAGAGACTGTAAATTCATTGCTTAGTAACCAGGGCTAAATATGGTGGCATCCCCACAGAGTTCAGCATTGAATCTTGTTAGTAATATTCCCCAGCTGAGCTATTCTTTCTCTCCGCAGAGGTTTAACAGGTCAACAGAATCTCTTCCTCAGCAGAATGTTAGTACATCCTTTCCCCAGTCGATTCGGAAGGCTGATTATCTCTAGCAAAGGATCTTGGGTTTGGTAGATCCCCAAGCAGAGTTAATAATGCTTTTCCTCAGAAAGTTCTCATCCCTAGCGGAGTTCTACGAATAGATAAATCTCTAGGGCAGAGTCGTTCCGGTGGAAACTTCCTCAACAGGATCATTACACCTCAGGGTATTTGCTAGCCAGTTTATTTTTGGCAATTTGTGGCAAGCGTTATCCCAGGTAGAGGGGTTAATCCCCACAGAGCAATTGAAGGATCGAACAATGATCTTTTCCCCGCGGAGCTGGATTCCTCGTCCAGAGTCTCTTTTGCATTTGCATATAGTTTGCATAGCATTTTCTAAAAGCGTAGCATTCCATTGATATGGAGCATTACGGCAAAACTCAAACATACGCATACGAAGCATAAGCCAGGTTTAACCGTTTACCTGCAAGCCAAAGCAATTCACAGACAAAACATTGTCTTTCAACCCCAGCAAAGCTTACTACAACACTTGGTCGTACAATCTTATTTCAATACCCGCCCGTATTGACCTTTGACACCCGTCCGTGTCCTCTTGCATTTCCTCAATACTTCGTCCGTATTGACCTGTGACACCCGTCCGTGTCCTTTCAGCACTCGTCCGTGTTTGAACTCTTAGTTCAATACTCGTTCGTATTGACCTGTGACACCCGTCCGTGTCCTTTCAGCACTCGTCCGTGTTTGAACCTGATTTCAATACTCGTCCGTATTGACCTTGGACTTCCGTCCATGTCCTTTCAACACTCGTTCATGTTTGAACTCTTATTTCAATACTCGTCCGTATTGACCTTGGACATCCGTCCATGTCCTTTCAGCACTCGTCCGTGTTTGACCTCTTATTTCAATACTCGTCCGTATTGACCTTTGAGATACTCATCCGTATCTTATTAATCATCGCCCGATACTCGTCCGTATCGTCGACTTGGTCACTCGTCGTGTACCTCTGATGATTGTCCGATGCTCGTCCGCATCGTTGACCTTTGACACTCGTCCGTGTCCTTTCAGCACTCGTCTGTGTTTGAACTCTTATTTCAATACTCGTCCGTATTGAATTTTGACATTCGTCCGTGTCCTTTCAGCACTCGTCCGTGTTTGAACTCTTATTTCAATACTCGTCCGTATTGACTTTTGACACCCGACCGTGTCCTTTCAACACTCGTCCGTGTTTGAACTCTTATTTCAGTACTCGTCCGTATTGACCGTCGACACCCGTCCGTGTCCTTTCAGCACTCGTCCGTGTTTTCTTTCCATACTCGTCTGTATGGTCCTTGATAAGCGTCCGTAGCCCTATTTCGATACACGTCGTATCAATCTATGCAGTTATTTGCTGATACTTCCAGAAGGGTTTATATCCTTTTTCTTCTTCATTCAGCGTGCAAATTTTCTGGTTGTTTTGGTATTCAATCACAATTCACCTTATCGTCTGAATAGTCGTTGCTTTCATCCTTCTCAGGTTAACAAATGATTGAATAGGGGCAGCTGTAACACCCCAAAATTTGCCCTCTTGTTGTTGCCTAGCTTATGTTTCATTGCATTGCATTTAGACCTCATTTCATCTCATATATCATCTCATGTTGCATAAGGGCATGTGATCAGCTGTTTTCAAAGGCATTGACTATCCCAAGCAAGAGAACAAAAGCCAAGGGTCTCCCAACAAGCCTCAAGGGTCTCTTATATCATACATGATCTCAATTGATACCACAAGGCATTCGAAGATGGGAATTCATCAAGAAGATTGGGCAGTGTATCACCTCCTATAAAAAACAGTCCAAATTAGGGTTTATGGTCCAAGCAGTCTCCTGATGAAATTTTGATTCAAACTTGATCTCAATGTTTTCTAAATGATATCAAGTGTCTAAGGGTGGAAGATTGCCCATTGGTTCATTTTAGAAGAGGTTCAATTGGTCAGTTGCTTAAAAATCAAGAAATTGGGGAAAAAGTCAACTGTACATTGAAAAAAGTCAACTCCTGACTTTTCAAGATCAAATTCATGAAATTCAAGTTACATATGGTCAATGTACAAGATTTGATCAAGAAATGATGGAGGAATCATGAAAAATCAAGAAATGTACAAGGTTTCCATTTTTAGAAACTTAAGGTTTCCAAAAATGGCAAGTTTGGACCATTTTGCACCACACTTTGAGGCTTCCTTTCTTCAATATAAAAGCTTCAAACCTCAGGCCCAAGTTGAGCCAATTAAAGTTCACATTCTAAGCTTCAAATCCATATAAAGAACTCTTCCATTGGATCAAAATTGAGGGAGTTATGGTCAATCAAAGTTTGACAAAACTAGGTCAAAAACGAAGTCATGACCAAGCAAGACCAGGTCTGCGCGCCATAATTTTGTCAAACACCTGGTGTACCAAATGTCAAGCCTTTTTTCTCATTTAAGGAAGCTTCAAATGAAAAAATGTTGAACATCAAAGTTGTTCCTCTCAATGTCCTCTTCAACTTTGATGTTGAACATTGTTCCATTTGAGCAAGTTATGAGTGAGTTATAGTGGGCCAAAGTTGAGGCGTTCATGCTGAATTTTCTACAAGTCATGTTGCCATCCACGTAAGTTGCCACACGCCCATGCACTAGTTCTAATCACTTGAGTTTTAAGCCATTTTTCATTAACTTCCAAGCTTCCATTCAGTTAGATTCAAACATAAAAAATATCCTATGATATACCACCTTTCATTTGCCACCAAAATTGTACATTATCATTCATCCAAGTGAGAGATATTCACCCTCAAAGTCCCTTGGTTGCATTAAAACCAGGTTGCGGCATTGTGGCATTGTTGTTGTTGTTCATATTTGATAACACGAATTTATATCATATTTTTACTTCGATTTATGTTAGTTTCTTATTCCTATTTTCGTCTAATATCCGATTTTCTCGAGATTATTTAAGTGTTTTTACAGGTAATCATATTTCACAAGTCAAAGTATGCTAAGAGTGGAAAAGAACCAAAACATGCAAGAAAAGGGCAGAAAAGAGAAGAAAAATTGAAGAAGTCCATTTTTGCTGATATCACGATCGTCATGGGAGTGCCACGACTGTGGCAGCTTTAAAGTACACCACGACCGTAACATTTCACCACGATCGTCATGCGCGTAATTTACACGTTGGATCAGAGACTTGACTACGAATTCTCAGAGAGCAGTTTCACACGATGCCATTTTCTTCCGAGGATTTCTAGGTCCAAAGTGGTGTAACTGTCAGCGTGAGTGGCTGAATTTTCTCCAACTTCTATCTCAGCTGAGCCTATAAATACAAGCATTTACGAAGAACAAAGGGTGGCCAATTTTGCTTTCAAAGTGTACCGTCTTGCTGCCAATTTATTTTCAGAGCTTTAGTCATTTCTTTTACTTTGCATTTCCATTTCCTTGTTAACCATTACCGAACAAAAGTGACAGTTTCTCACACTGAGGAACTGTTACAACTTAGTTTTAGTTCTTTGTTTCATTGCCTTCAACCTTTGCAATTTATTACATTCAAGCAAGAACCTACCACCTTGTGGAGGGATTGTTATTGCTGTTATTACTGAATTCCAGGTTTTCGTTATTTAATTCAAGCATTGTTTATTTATTTCTTAGTTATGTCTGTGTTTATTTATTTCCTTGCCTCTGCGTTTAATTTCCTAATTATGTCAAGCTAAACCGATATTATCGGTATGTAATGAAATAACTAAAATGAATTAATTTTCTCTAAGCTAAAATCAATAATCAATCCTTCTTCTGGCTTCGATTTCTTAATATAAAACCCAACTTTTATTACGAAAGTAAAAAGGTAACATAGGTTAAAGTCGAGACCACGGGAGTGTGAGGCTTTACCCGGATAGCTGAAATCGGGCATTAGTTTTAAAAACAGCGGAAGCGCTTTAAAGTTAATTAGGTTTAATCAGTTTTCAGAAAGTATTTTTAACCTCATACGGGCTAGCGAGAGCAGACGTATTGACTTAGAAGTATAGTCCGAAGCAAGAACCACGGGAGTGTGAGTTGAGGGCTTTTAAACCGGTTTTTCCTACAGATGAATAAGGTGATAAATCTCTACAGGCTTAGGTTTAATTAATTCTACGTAGGTTACCGAATTATATACCGATAACTTATTCATAACTAGTATTCCCAAATTTTAATTTCCCTTTAATTTCCCGTTTGAACTAAAAAACCCAAATTCTGATTAGCCTTAGATAAACATAGTAATGATAGATAACGGTGTGTTCGATTTCTAGTCTCTGTGGGATCGATAATCTTTTAAAACTACGCGATACAACTGTATACTTGCAGTAAACCCCATTCGACTCATAAAGTCGCGATCAAGTTTTTGGCGCCGTTGCCGGGGACTAATTAAGTCGACATCGTAATTCCTTTGTTACGTCGTATAGACTAAGGCAAAAACCAAAATTCCCTTTCTGTTGATTGTATGCCAAGTACTCGCTCTTCTGGCGAAGACCTCGTACGACCAACAGACAAACCTGAACGTCTTCTTACTGTAAAAAGACGTATCCAAGAATACTGCTTAGCTCACGATATCCCTTTTCCTTTATCAGAACCTGAATTTCAATCAGATCCTGAACTTGAATCCGAATCAGATTCCGAATCAGAACCAGACATGGAAGATCCACCACAGAACCGACCTCTTAAGTATTATGCTGCTGCATCTCAACAAGAACCTCACAACAGTATTTTCGCTCCAGCTATCAACCGAAACGATTTTGAGCTGAAACCCTCGCTGTTATCTACTGTGCAACAAAATCAATTTTCTGGAAACCCAACAGAAGACCCGAACGAACATCAAACCAAGTTTGTGCAGTATGCAGACACAGTGAAAGCGAATGGTGTAACCGCAGACGCCATAAGTCTACGTCTTTTCCCTTTCTCATGAAGAGATAGAGCTTGGACTTGGTTGCAATCCTTGCCATCAAATTCTATTACTTCTTGGGAAGATTTAAAGAAGGTCTTTCTAGCACGATATTTTCCGCCAAGCAAAACAGCTATGCTGAGAGCCCAAATCAACAGCTTCAGACAAAAAGACAACGAGTCTTTATATGATGCATGGGAAAGATACAAAGATATGAGGAGGATATGCCCGCATCATCGTCTTGAGGATTGGTTAATTATCCACACGTTTTACAATGGTCTCTTGTACAACACAAGGTTGACAATAGATGCCGCCGCTGGTGGTACACTCATGGATAAACCCTATGATGAAGCCCAACAACTCATCGAGAGCATGGCTCAGAATCACTACCAATGGGGAGGTGAAAGAACTCAAGTGGAGAAATCCCAACCAAAAGGAGGAATGTACGAAGTATCTAGCCTAGATGCCGTCCGTGCCAAGGTAGATGCAATCGCTCAAAAGATAGACAACTTGACCATGACACCCACAGCCACCGTGGCTGCTGTAGTGCCAAACTGCGAATTATTTGGAACAGCTGGACACGCTGCCCCTGAATGCCAAGTTTTAGCAGGAGCCTCTACAGATCAAGTGAATTATGCTCAAACAAACCCTTATGCAAATACCTACAATCCTGGTTGGAAGAATCACCCCAACTTCTCTTACAAAAACAACAATGCACTGTATGCACCTGGTCAAGCACCTACTGCACCACCAGGTTATCAAAAGGCTGCAACAGCTGCTCCAAATGTTCCTAGGAAGTCTAACCTCGAACTGATGATAGAAAACTTCATAGCTACCCAGACTCAGACAAACAAAGAGTTCCTGAATCAAAACGTACACACTAGTGAATAGATTAAGCAGTTAGCAAACAAAGTAGATGCTTTGGCCACTCACAACAAAATGCTTGAAACACAAATTTCCCAAGTGGCTCAACAACAAGCACCTACTGCTGCTCCTGCTGGAACATTTCCTGGACAGCCACAACCTAATCCTAAAGGACATGCAAACGCTATTATACTGAGAAGTGGAAAAGAATTAGATGGACCCATCAACCCAAGACTTCAAAATCCAGCCATGTACCAAAAGTCTTCTAACGACCAAACAACTGAGAAGGAGAGTGAACCCAAGGAAAATGAAGATAATGACCAAAAGGATGTAAACAAAGAAAAACCTTATGTGCCTCCACCACCTTATAAGCCACCTATTCCGTATCCTCAAGGATTGAAAAGTTCTAAAACTGCAGGGAAATTTAAGAAATTTGTTGAACTTCTGAAACAATTAAACATCACGATACCCTTTACAGAAGCCATCACCCAGGTGCCCTCGTATGCTAAGTTCCTAAAAGAAATCCTATCCAATAAGAAAAACATTGAGGAAAACGAAACAGTTACGCTTACTGCTGAGTGTAGCGCAATAATTCAAAACAAAATGCCTCCTAAGCTAAAAAACCCAGGTAGTTTCTCAATACCTTGTGTAATTGGGAAGTTCGTCATAGACAAAGCTCTATGCGACTTAGGAGCCAGTATTAGTGTTATGCCCTTATCCATTTGCAAGAAGCTTGATATGGGAGAATTAAGACCAACTAAGATGTATGTGCAATTAGCTGACCGCTCTGTTAAATACCCAGTTGGTATACTAGAGAATGTTCCAGTTCGTATAGGACAATTCTATATCCCTACTGATTTCATAATCATGGATATTACAGAAGACTCTACTACTCCTATCATATTAGGAAGGCCATTCCTAGCTACTGCTGGAGCAATTATAGATGTAAAGAGAGGCAGGCTAACTTTTGAAGTTGGTGAAGAGAAAGTTGAATTTATCTTGACACAATTCTTACAAGCTCCAGCCATAGACGACACATGTTATTTACTAGATGTCATAGATGAGTGCGTAAGAGAAATCGAGATGGAACCGACCATATATTCAGATATCCTAAAAATTCCTATACCTCCGATTTTCGAAGATGATAACTGGCGTGAACCTTATCAAGACGATAGCCTAAGCGAATGCTTAGCACTTACACAAGATCATCTACCTTACCCAAAGAACCCATCCCTAGAACTGAAAACATTACCCAAAAATTTAAGGTATGAATTCCTAGATGAAGTTCTCGAACGACCTGTAATAGTCAACGCAGACTTAGGACAGACCGAAACGAAGAAACTATTAGATGTCTTAAGAAAATATCCAACTGCGTTAGGCTATAACATCGCTGATCTTAAAGGAATAAGCCCTTCTATTTGTATGCACCGCATTATGCTGGAGGAAGATTGTAAATCCTCTAGGGAACATCAGAGAAGGATTAACCCGATCTTGAGCACTGTAGTCAAGGACGAAGTGAAAAAAACTCTTAGAGGCAGGAATCATATACCCGATATCAGATAGTCAATGGGTTAGCCCAGTACATGTCGTTCCAAAGAAGGGAGGTGTTACAGTTGTTAAGAACGAAAAAGGTGAATCTATAACAAAAAGGGTTGTAACTGGAAGTAGAATGTGCATCGACTATAGAAAATTAAATAAAGCCACTCGTAAAGACCATTTCCCATTGCCTTTCATTGACCAAATGTTGGAAAGATTGGCTAAACACTCATACTTCTGCTATTTAGACGGTTACTCAGGATTCTTTCAAATTCCTATTCATCCTGATGACCAAGAAAAGACGACCTTCACATGTCCCTATGGTACATTTGCTTATCGGCGAATGCCGTTTGGACTATGTAATGCACCTGCCACATTCCAAAGATGCATGATGTCAATCTTTACTGATTTTATAGATGACATTATGGAAGTGTTTATGGATGACTTTTCCGTATGTGGGCAGAGCTTCAAAGGATGTCTATCGAACCTAGAAATGGTATTGGAAAGATGCGTAAAAGTTAATCTCGTATTAAACTGTGAGAAATGCCATTTTATGGTAAATGAAGGAATTGTACTTGGAGACGTTGTGTCCGATAGAGGAATTGAAGTAGATAAAGCCAAGATAGAAATTATAAAAGATCTTCAACCTCCGAAAACTGTACGAGAAATACGAAGTTTCTTAGGACACGCTGGTTTCTACCGAAGATTCATAAAGGATTTCTCGAAAATCACTAAACCTCTTACCGGTCTATTAATGAAAGACGCTGAATTCATCTTTGATGAGAAATGCCTAAAAGCTTTTGAACGGCTGAAAACAGCTCTTATTACCGCACCTATCATGCAACCACCAGATTGGAGATTACCTTTCGAAATCATGTGTGATGCAAGTGATTATGCTGTAGGTGCAGTTTTAGGACAGAGGAGGGATAGAAAATTTCATGCCATCTACTATGCAAGTAGAACTTTAGATTCCGCCCAAATGAACTACGCTACCACAGAAAAAGAACTTTTAGCCGTGATCTTTGCCCTTGACAAATTCCGTTCCTACCTAGTAGGAGCTAAGATCATCATTTATACAGATCACGCAGCTATTAGATATTTACTTAACAAGAAGGATGCAAAACCTAGACTGCTAAGGTGGATCCTACTTCTACAAGAATTCGATTTAGAGATCAAAGATAAGAAAGGAACCGAAAACGTAGTAGCAGACCACTTATCCAGATTAGAAGGCATTAAACCAGAGCCAGTACCCATTAATGAGGAATTCCCATATGAACGGGTCATAGCCCAACTAGAAAGTGATATGTCTACTCTACAGTTGAATGACGCAAGGATGGAAGAAGTCGTGGAAGAAATTAACATGCACACAACCCTGCCATGGTATGCTGACATAGTCAACTACTTAGCAGCTGGAGTACTTCCACCAGACTTATCTTATCAACAAAGGAAAAAATTCTTTCATGATCTAAAACATTACTATTGGAATGAACCTTTGCTGTTTAAGAGAGAAGCCGACGGTATCTTCCGTCGTTGCGTCCCAGAAGAAGAAATAGAAAACATCATCTCTCAATGTCATTCTGCTCCTTATGGAGGACATGCTAGTACCTCGAAGACATGTGCTAAGATCTTGCAATCCGACCTATTCTGGCCCAACCTTTGGAAGGATGTCCACATCACAATACTAAACTGCGACCGGTGCCAACGCACTGGCAACATATCAAGACGCGATGAGATGCCTAAAAAAGGCATATTAGAAGTAGAAGTCTTTGATATATGGGGGATTGACTTTATGAGACCCTTTCCATCATCCTTTGGAAATAAATATATACTCGTAGCCGTCGATTATGTTTCAAAATGGATTGAGGCAATAGCTTCTCCTACAAATGACACACGAGTAGTCATAAAGCTCTTTAAAAACACAATTTTTCCCAGATTTGGTGTGCCGAGACTTGTCATAAATGACGGTGGTTCTCATTTCATATCAAAAATATTTGACAAATTACTATCGAAATATGGAGTAAGACACCGCGTAGCAACACCATATCACCCACAAACAAGTGGACAGGTTGAGGTCTCAAACCGAGAAATAAAACAAATTCTAGAAAAGACCGTAGCCACCTCTAGGAAAGACTGGTCATCAAAACTCAACGAAGCTTTATGGGCATATAGGACGGCCTACAAAACACCAATCGGAACCACACCTTTCAAACTTGTCTATGGTAAATCTTGCCATCTACCAATGGAATTAGAACATAAAGCCTATTGGGCTATTAAAACATTGAACTTAAGGTATGATTCCGCAGGTGAAAAACGTATCCTAGATCTGCATGAACTAGAAGAGTTAAGATTAGACGCTTACGAGAATGCTAAGATATATAAAGAACGAACTAAAAGATGGCACGATAAGCACTTATCTAGAAAAGAATTTAGTATGGGAGACGTTGTACTCCTCTTTAACTCAAGATTAAAACTCTTTCTTGGGAAATTAAGGTCTAGATGGTCCGGTCCTTTTGAAATTACAAAAATTCTACAAAGTGGAGCGGTAGAAATAAAGGGGAGGAATAGTAATCCATTTTTAGTCAATGAACAACGTCTAAAACACTATCACAGCATTGAAAATAGAGATTATTTGAACTGCCTATGACTTTTAGAGTTGCCCACAGAACCTCCTAACTAAGCTTCTAATTGAATTCGTCAGGCTTTCGACGTGAAAAACAGCGCTTAATGGGAGGCAACCCATGATTTTTGTTTTTTTATGCATTATATTTGTTATTTCTTTATGCTTTCTATGTTTTGTTTTTATTTTGCAAATTTTCAGTTTCATTTATATCGTTTTAAATTTAATTTGGAAATATTGTGCTGATCTTAAAAATTGAAAAAACTATAGGATTACAAAGTCTTTCTACTCTCTCTGTTCTCCTCTTCTGCTTTCATTTTTGCAAAAAGTACTAACTAATGGCAAACGAGGATAACATGCCAGTAGAATTCAGAGATGGAACACAGTGGCATCGCTATGAGGCTTTGTCTCTTAGACCTTTTGCCTTGACAAAATTCGCCCACAGACCCACCATGACCGCCTTAGGTGTAGGTGAGAGCATAGACTTTCTGTTTAGCCAGTTAGGTTGGGAGGGTTTTGCCAATAAGAAACATAAGTGCTACCGTAGGCTGACTTTAGAATTCCTGAGTTCTCTAAGTTATAACCCTCACTGTGGAAAAGGTTTAACCAGGGGTAGAATTACCTTTAGATTATTTGGATACAGCTGCCAGTTCACCATAAAAGAACTGTCGGATCTTTTGGGATTTCCTGAAGGACCCCATGTTTTCTCTGTGGTTCAAGAAGACTTAGAGTTGGTTGGAGAGCTGAGTGACTTTTGGGGTAGAATTTCAGGGAAACCTGATTTTGACATAGACCCTATGCTTTCAACAGAGATACATAACCCCGCTTTCCGTTACTTTCATATGATCCTGGCCTATACCTTATTTGGTAAACCTGAAAATGATAACACTGTTTCGAGGGACGAGCTTTTTATTATGTTTTGTGCTTCTCGGTCTAGAGAGGTTAATGGACTTACTTTTATGCTGAATAACTTTTGCAAACTTATCAATAATGATAATAGTCCAATTTTGATAGGTAGCCTGGTTACTAAGATAGCTGATGCTATGGGATTCAGAACCCGACTTTCTAAGATTAACCCTTTTGGAGAATTTAGACCCATGAATATCACCTTTTGCTTCAATAGGGCTATGATTAGGGACCAAGGTCCGAACCATTTCCAGCTTTTAATTAACAATGTTGTCGTACCACACTTTACACTTCCAAATCATGAACGCACAAGTGTGCACGATCAACATAACTGGCTATATAACCTTGATGAACCCGTGCCTGAACCAGAAGAAACTTTTCCTGAACCTGAGATCGACCCAAAAACACCCCCTCATTACCATGATCTTGACTATATGGATTTCCAAGAGAACATTGACATTCCTAAAGCTGATGCCACTAATTATGCTTCTAATCTGAATTCTATTTTAAAGACTATGGACGAATACCATAAAGAAATCACTTCAGTAAAGGATGAGCTTAACACCGTGCGTCAAAATGTTGTTGGACTTATGGACCTGACCATGGAACAATTTGATCATTTAAATCAAGCCATCGCATCTTTGAAGAAACGCCTTGGCTAGATTTATGAAGCACCCTATTTTCAAGACTTTTTATGCATTTTACTTTAGAACAATTTACATTATTTCAGTTTTCAATTTTTTTCATGTTGGGAATAATTTGATTTCATACATTTTTGATACAGTGCTAGTAGTTTAACTAGCACCTTTCTGGTTTTAAATAATAATTTCATTTGCTGCTGCTATTAAATCTTTGTGATTTCAAATTCCATTCCTATACTTTTAATTCTATATTAATTTGTGTTATAATGTTACTTATCTATGTGTATGAAATTACTGCTATTTCCATGTGCTTTTTATAACCTGCTATTGAATTAATGTGTTTGGAACCGTGTCTGTCATTAAACTAATTCACCACCCAGATTTTGTGGACGTCACAATCGTGACGACCCCGTGACGACCGTCACGCGGGTTTGAAACGAATTCTGCGTAAAAACAGAATTGTTTCGTTTGTTCCCTCTTCTTCCTCGAATTCAAACCCCAGCCGTCCACTACCTTCTGAAATTCCAAACCGTCCCATTACCATTTGAACCACATTAGTCATTTCCATAACCATTCAACTTCCCATTACGCTATATAATCACACCGTACGCAATTCTTTTTCACAAACCCTCACATTACATAACCTACTTTCTTTCCAAAACCCTCTTTAACCCAACAATGGCACATGAAATTCCCGACTTATCCACATTAAACTTCCGTGATGGAGAGGCAGGAGAACGCCAAAGAGCTCGATATATCGACTTCTACCGCCGTTCCGTTCAACCGACCCTCTATGTCGACACTGCATGCTTAGAAGAACTCAGAATGCTTGAGGGAGTTCAATGGATGTTACAAAATGCCGGTCTTTAGTAGCTTTGCACTCAGAGCCAGCCCACTTACGAAGACCTCACTTTAGAGTTCCTCAGTTCCTTTACCTACATAACCCCTCCGGGCGAAATGAACCAATTATCCGGAGTCGCAAAGTTCCGCATGTTTGGCAAAGAGTACTCAATCGAACAAGATCGTCTTGCCGAGATGCTTGGTTTCAAACATGGCGAGAATGTCCATCACCGAGTACCGCAGGAAACTTTCTATCAAGCAGCGTTCCAACTATGGAATCATTTAACGGGAACAACAGTCGACAACTGGGATAGCCTTAACGCAACATTCATCCACAACCCAGCCATCATATACGTCCACCGCGCACTTGGAAGCACCATCTTTGCACGAGATAGTAACCATAAGGTGAATTCTAAAGAGTTGTTTTTCCTTCATTGTATTTTTCATCCTGAGCTAATCAATGCCGCACCATTTTTACTAGCACACATACAGTCAAAATGTGCTAGAGGCTCCAAACTCTTCTACTTTGGAGGGATTGTCGCCTCTATTGCACTCAGTTTGAATTTGGAAAACGACCTTGCTAGACTACCCTCCTTGCCTCCAGTGTTCCTTGATATAGATTATTGCAGAAACTCGCAGCTCATCAAGTTACGACGAGATGGAAAATACCATCCTATGGTCCGAGCCAAAACCGTAAGAAGTATCATCATGCCTTGCAGGAGTCGCATTGACTCTCAGAATATGGCCAATTGACTTTTCAATCTTAATGCTCCTGAGCAAAATGCGCCTGCTCCAGATGATCAAGCACAGGGACCTGTTGATGAGATGGAGCAAGAAATGGATAACGCCCCTGAGAACCAACCACCGCTAGCCAATGATGCTCCTTCGACCTCCAAACGTCGTCGCCGCCCTGACCAAGACCCAGTTACTAATGATGAAATCCTGAGGGCTATATGGCAACAACCCCAGCAACAGAATGAAATGATGACACTTATGCGTCAAATCTAGCAAGGGCAAGTTGACCAAGGACAAAGACTTGACAGTGTCATCGAGGAGATGGGTGCATTGATACTGCGAGTGCAGGGCTTACACGAGTACATCCATCACGTGGGCATTCCTGATCACGTCGCACAACATGGAAGAGGACGCCCTAGAGGCAGAGGACGTGGTCCACCTTGATTTTATTTTGCTTTTTGTATTTTGTTTCTCTTTTTAGTTTTCCTTTGTATTCCCCTTTATATCGCAACATTGAGGACAATGTCCGATAAAGTGTGGGAGAGTTAGATTTATTTCCGTTTATTTCCCTTTCTTGTACTTTCTTTTTCCTTATCAAAGTAATATATGAATGTTTTCGTCCAGTTATCCGATTTCCTCACTTTATTCTGCCATAACGAAAATTTTTTATGATTAATGCTCGTCTGTGACGTACCAAGCTTTAAACTATGTTAGGAAGCTGGGAAAGTGCTAACAAGATCGATACCGTCTCGACACCTTAGACCTCTTGCGTATGCGATATCAGTTTCGACACTTATTATACGATACCTTGAGTTCAGTCCTAAAGTAACCCTTAGTAGTTTATATTAGCAGTCAGCACCGTCTATATCACAAACCACGTGGGGAACCGATGAATGTAAGTGTTTGATGCCCAATTCAAGAAAAAGAAAAAAAATATTTCTTATCTATATGCTGAGAAAAAAATAAATAGAATATGCAACAACTCTCACAATTGTGAAAATGTGCAAGAAAAGAAAGAAAGAGAATCCGTTGTTGATTGGTTCAGAGGTACCTGATTCTGAACTTGGTAGGGCGAACTACTGTTCGATCCCCCTCAATCTACGAATGGGATGTATAAAGGGTTACCACATTTGTGTATCAGGCCCCGTGCGAGAAAATGGGATCAAAGTCACTAACCGATTACTCCACTATGTGCGTGAATAAGGCAAAGGGCTTAATGTGATTGCGTCAGAATGAAACCGGGTAAAATAGATACGAAAACTTATGGTTGAACTATAATATAATGATTTGGACTGGATTGTACAAAAGAGAGGTCTATGACAAGCTTGTTGCTTTTTGTCGATATTGTATCCTTAGTGTTTTACACTAGTACCTGTCTAACTAACAAGAAACTCTTTTTCAACACCATTGGTATGCCAGGTATGTGCATTTGATACAGTTTGTCCGTTTTAATAGACGGATTGCTTGAGGACAAGCAAAGATTCAAGTGTGGGAGAGTTTGATAACACGAATTTATATCATATTTTTACTTCGATTTATGTTCGTTTCTTATTTCGATTTTCGTCTAATATCCGATTTTCTCGAGATTATTTAAGTGTTTTTGCAGGTAATCATATTTCACAAGTCAAAGTATGCTAAGAGTGGAAAAGAACCAAAACATGCAAGAAAAGAGCAGAAAAGAGAAGAAAAATTGAAGAAATCCATTTTTGCTGATATCACGATCGTCATGGGAGTGCCACGACCGTGGCAGCTTCAAAGTACACCACGACCATAACATTTCACCACGATCGTCATGCGCGTAATTTACACGTTGGATCAGAGACTTGACTACGAATTCTCAGAGAGCAGTTTCACACGATGCCATTTTCTTCCGAGGATTTCTAGGTCCAAAGTGGTGTAACTGTCAGCGTGAGTGGCTGAATTTTCTCCAACTTCTATCTCAGCTGAGCCTATAAATACAAGCATTTACGAAGAACAAAGGGTGGTCAATTTTGCTTTCAAAGTGTACCGTCTTGCTGCCAATTTATTTTCAGAGCTTTAGTCATTTCTTTTACTTTGCATTTCCATTTCCTTGTTAACCATTACCGAAAAAAAGTGACAGTTTCTCACACTGAGGAACTGTTACAACTTAGTTTTAGTTCTTTGTTTCATTGCCTTCAACCTTGGCAATTTATTACATTCAAGCAAGAACCTACCGGCTTGTGGAGGGATTGCTATTGCTGTTATTACTGAATTCCAGGTTTTCGTTATTTAATTCAAGCATTGTTTATTTATTTCTTAGTTATGTCTGTGTTTATTTATTTCCTTGCCTCTGCGTTTAATTTCCTAATTATGTCGAGCTAAACCGATATTATCGGTATGTAATGAAGTAACTAAAATGAATTAATTTTCTCTAAGCTAAAATCAATAATCAATCCTTCTTCTGGCTTCGATTTCTTAATATAAAACCCAACTTTTATTACGAAAGTAAAAAGGTAACATAGGTTAAAGTCGAGACCACGGGAGTGTGAGGCTTTACCCGGATAGTTGAAATCGGGCATTAGTTTTAAAAACAGTGGAAGCGCTTTAAAGTTAATTAGGTTTAATCAGTTTTCAAAAAGTATTTTTAACCTCATACGGGCTAGCGAGAGCAGACGTATTGACTTAGAAGTATAGTCCGAAGCAAGAACCACGGGAGTGTGAGTTGAGGGCTTTTAAACCGGTTTTTCCTACAGATGAATAGGGTGATAAATCTCTACAGGCTTAGGTTTAATTAATTCTACGTAGGTTACCGAATTATATACCGATAACTTATTCATAACTAGTATTCCCAAATTTTAATTTCCCTTTAATTTCCCGTTTGAACTAAAAAACCCAAATTCTGATTAGCCTTAGATAAACATAGTAACGATAGATAACGGTGCGCTTGATTTCTAGTCTCTGTGGGATCGATAATCTTTTAAAACTACGCGATACAACTGTATACTTGCAGTAAACCCCATTCGACTCATAAAGTTGTGATCAATATTCACACGCATACACATTACACACTCCTCCACTTTACTCCATTTGAACAAACATTCTACTACACACTATGCACTACATATAACTCCATACATCAAAAAGGAAAAGAATAAAACTTGTATGACAAGCTTCCTTGCTGCAGCAACACAACATCAACTCTCAACCTCACCATTGGCCATGAACCTCCCCACACCATAGCTAACCCTCTCAACTCGCCCCTAACTAACTTAACTCAGTTAGTTAGGATGAACTCATTTAACCAAGCTCCAACTCATTAAACCAACTCACTTAACCACGAGTTAAACAACTAACACAGCCTATATAATTCAAATTCACTCAGAATTGAAAAACAACACTTCATTTTTTCACTCTCACTTTAAATCATTCTCACTCTTTCTCTCAAATTCTCTCTACTCTCTCTCTCTGATCTCACACGATTCCATCACCTTCACCAATCATCTTCATCATTTGTTCATTATCGAGCAAGAGCAAGCAAGAATAACCTCACCTCTTCAAGCACAACCTCACTGCAGTAATCATTTCAGCTATGTTCTCTTCAAGATCTTAGGAACAATAGCATTTATTTTGCTCAAGATCAAGTGCTTCTCTGGTTTTCTCAAGAATTCAAAGATCTTCAAGTTTCAGGTTCCAAAATACTCAAACCTTTCTTGCACGATTTTCATTGTTTTTGTCATTGTTGTGTTAATTTGAGCTCAATAGGAGCATCTGACATCCTGGCTAGTTAATAGAGCTCCTTAGGAGTTTAGACTAAAAATTAGGGCAAAATTGTTGCATTCGGTTCTCCGTGTATGTGCATGATATGTGAATTTCAAAGATAGATTTGGATTCCTCTTGACTTCAGCTTCATTTTGATATATGGTTTGTGTATGTTTGTTGACTTGAAAATGTGATCCCACCGGAGACTCGCCAGAGAAGACGACCAGAAGTCTTCTCCGGCCACCTGATTCTCACTCAGGTCAAAACCCTAGCCGTTTGCCAGCTTTAAGTCGTGACCGTCCGATCATCATCATCCAACGATCATAAACATGCCAACGCATTAAAAACCATGTGACTCTCACGTGTTTCATTTTGGACTTTGATTCATCTTGTGTGTGTGCGTGCATGATTGCTTTGGTGTGCTTGCATTGTGGATTGTTAGATTGGTTGACTTTGATGATCATCAGTGATTGAATTGATCTTGTGGCCATGATTGTGTCAGACATGTGACTGAACATACACCATATCACACACGCGCACGTTTGTATTGGACTGGATTCATATTGATATTCGCACCTCCTTTTTAAAGGCCCAATCATTTTGCACGTATCTTTTACTTTTTCTGGACCCCCACTCCATTTCTTTTGTATTTTTAATTTCTTTTTTTTATATAGTTTCCATTTGCTTATTTTTAAAATACTAAAATACATTGAAAATTTCCAAATAAATTCGTAGGTGTTCTTAACTCATTTAATTAATTTTCTACAATTTTTAATTCTGGTTTTATTATTTTTTGAGCATATTTCCCTAATTTCTTTTCAATTTCTTTTTGAGTGAGGTTCTTCATTGATACCCAAGCTTGTGCATTTATTTCTCCCATTTCACACACTGTTTTTGACTCATTCTTTTTGCATTGGTTAAATAACACATTAAAGCCTTTAAATCAATTTTATTTTAATTTTTAAAGTCATTTTATCACATGTTTGCATGTTCATCTTTGCATTTTCTTTTGGTTTGTTCAATGTAATCTTGTGAAATTCTTTGGCCATGTTTTCTCTTGAATTTTGCTATGAGTTTTTGTACATGTTTGTGCTTCTGACTTAGGTTGTTTAGGACTTTTTTTTACAATTTTATCATGTGCTTTGATATTTTTTGATGCCTTGCATTTGAAGTAACATGTATGCACATTCTTCTACTTCATTCTCATATGATTTTGATGAGGCACTTGTGCCACCTTTTGTGCTCATTTGTATGATATTATAGCTCATTTGTATGATATTATAGGTCATATTAAACCATGATTATAGGTCATTTGCTTTCACTTCTTGCCACTTACACATGCTTGTTTCAATTTGTGCCATTACATAACTTGATTGAATTAAACTTGCATCCTGTCTCTTCTTAAGCTCTACATGGTTTATGTGTGCATTTTGTATGCCATTTCCCTCATTCCATTAGCATCTCATCAATGGTATGCCACTGCCCATATGCATTCATTAATCATTTCACATGTTATGCATCTCTAATTTGTCACATTGTGCATCTAATTGAACATGTCTCTCTTATACTTACTCCTTCTTCATCTTATTTCTTCTACTTGTATTCTTTTATCCATGATTTGTATGATGATTCATAGGCATTGTGAGATACTTATAAATGGTATGTGGTTCTGACCTTGATTTTTTTTGTGAAGCATTATTGCATGTTCACTTTGCATTTCTACTCATTCTTTCATCTATTCCTTCCATGGTGCACTTCTTTGATGTTTAAGGCATTGTGTGTGCAAATTTAGTTCATATTTGTTATCTTAACATTAGAGAACATCCTTAGAGCATAGGTTCTGACCTTGATTGATTTTCAATTCTTAGGATATTTATCCATTGATTTTTAATTTGTTTGATCATTATTTGGTATTCTTTACTTATTTCACTACTTGTAAATAGTTTTTGAACTAACCTTTTCATGTAGGTGCTAAGGGTAAGTAAGTATGTGGACATGCTTCCACATACACTTCTTTCTTCTATTTTCTCTTATCTCTTTTAATCATTCTACTTGTGATCTTGATAAGCATTTATATTCTTTCCTTGAATAATTTCTTTCTTCCCCCTTTTGAATTATAACTCATCTTCCACTTTAGAAGTGAGTTGTTTAATTCATTCTTCTTCTCCTTTCTCTTAAGATTAGGTTTCTTAAACCACATTAACCATAGGAACATCCATGTATGATAACTTTAGGGTTTGAGTCTTAGTCTTCCTCATTAGATTTTACCTTTCTCAACCATTTGAGTCTCTCTTCTTCTCACCTTAAAACAAAAAAAAAAGCAAAAACACTTAATAAAAGGCATAGCATGCATTGTATTTGAGCCTTTCATGTGGGAATAAGGAGGTGAGGGGTCTTCTCTCATTTTCTTAGAATTTTTAGCGTACGTCCCGTCTTGGGTCGATACGCGAGACATTCGATCCTACGTGAAGGACTTAAATACAATATGTGTTACAAAACACAAAAATAATCAAAACACTTCTTTCTAAAAAACTTCAAACAAACAATAACGTCTTTCCTTCGAGAATTCTCCCCTCATCTCATTCACTCTTCCCTTAAGGATGCGTCATTTCCGTTCTACCGCAAACAGGTAACGCATAAGTCTCCTTACAGCGAGCTGCAACACCTAACTGCTAGGACGCGAACGTTGACATATTCCACTAAAAAACACAAACAATTTTCCCTTAGTTGTGGGGAACTACGTCGCTCTGATTCTCATGTTCCCGATGAGATACGTAGGCAGTTGGGTAGGGCCCATTCGACCACTTATTTTATTTTCCCTACATTTGCTTCTTGTTCTCACTTCTTTCTTCTTTTCTTCTCCGTTTCCTCGTTCTTTTCCGTTCCTGTTCCATTTCATTTCCAGTAGCAGCGGAGCTTCAGTCGACGACACCCTTTGATCGAGCAGCAAGCGTGGATCCCATCGAGTACGATGGACGCGTGGGGTGCTAATACCTTCCCTTCGCGTAACCGACTCCCGAACCCAGTTCTCTTGGTCACAAGACCATGCTCTTTCCTTTCCCTCAGGTTTATGCAGTGTTTCCTTTCCCTCTCTTGGGATAAATACACATTGCTGGCGACTCTGTTTCCGTGCCACTTTCGCGTTTGTACTTGGATGAAAATCCCGGGAGCGACAGATAGGAACAAAATATTGTTCTAAGCAGAGTCACTAATCTTATTGTCTAGGATTAAATCTTTTGACTTTGAAATAATGACAAGCTCAGAACCAGATGGTGTTAAATATCATAAATTGTCATTAAGCAAATCAAAGTACTATCTTAGTACATCTGACAGAACTTAAAGAGAGATTGAAGACTTCTCATAGAAATGTATTTTAATACAGCTTCCATGATGATCCTCAATCAAGAAGCAATGGATTTTCCTAAGATATCACCTTAAGGAACATACTTCATATTATCAAATATTTGAAACAAGATAGATTTGACAACATCTCTTGCTCTTTAAAACTTGATTTTTATTTCAGGACATATATGCTTCTTTTCATCTATATTCTGCACTAATATAAGCTTCAAAAGTTTAGACGTTAAGAGCATCTGATATTAGGTTCTGATAGTGTTTCTTCTTGTTTTCAGATCTGGGAAATTAGTTGAAATACAAGTATTTCCGAAGCTTCTGAAGTTACTCTTCTATCAACAAATATCACAATCCATTCAGCCAGTATGGAAGTTTTTCTGACAAGAAACCTAAGTTTCTTATCATTAGTCATTCCAAAGAACTTGAGCTAAATTGAGAAGGTGATCTGTTGAATATTTTTTCATCATCTAACTTTATTTATTTCCTTTGAAAACTGCAAGAAAAACCTTCAGAACACAACAGATTCAAGTTGTAAACATCATGAATAACTGTGATCTTAGATTTAAGTCTCAGAGCAATCTTCTCAGAATTTTCTTGAAAAGATTAAATGAAGTGTAATTGTTCAAGCTTCAAAAACTGATCTCCACAAACCTAAGAACAAGAATTATAAGATTGATTAAGCATCAGACACATCAATGATGTTGATATACTCAAAAGTGAGATAAAGCATCTACCATAATGCAACTACCTCTGAAGATATTCAATATACATCTTCTGAGCCGGTGAAAGAGATTTTTAAGATGATCATCTTTACACCATCAACTTCGATATTAATACCTCTTTCAAGGATATTCTATAGACCTTCAACAACCCTCTACCAAGACCAATGAGTTAAAAATATGTTTAGCTTTTCCATCATTTAAATTCAGTGGAATCATCCTTCGAATATGGTAGGGAAAGCAGTATGATATTTTTCATGTGGCACTTGATTCCTTCTTGAAGAAGAATTATACTTTTCTTATTGGATTATTTTATGTGCCACTGTTAAGTGTTAAGCACAGGCCAGGCTCTGATACCAATTGAAGTTGTGAAAAGTACACAAGAAATGGGGGGTTGAATTGTGTTTCGCATTTTCTTTAATTTAACTTCTAATCAGAGTTTCAAAATCAGAATCGGTGTTCAGTTTCTGTTTTAGTTCATTGGCATCGGTTATAACAGAAGTAAACAAACAACAGTAGAAGACACAAAAGATTTATCCTGGTTCCTCCCCTAACTAAGAGTACTCCATTTCCCTTACCTCACAAGAGATTTTCATTATAACCACTTCATGATTACAATTGCTTATGCTTCTGCATAAGTCTTTTACACTTGCTCAGACCAACTGTTTGAGACTTTCTTGCTTAGAGCACATATCTAAGACTTCTGCTCACATCCTCTGGCCGAGCCACCTGCTCTTCTGTCCATCAAGACTAAGACTTCCTTGCTCACATCCTCTGACCGAGCCACCTGCTCTTTCGGCTATCCATACTGAGAATTCCTTGCCCAAGCAGCACTTGAGACTTCCTGCTCACGCCCCTCAGACTGAGACTTCCCCTTTGCTCAATCAGCTTAGATGAATAAGACTTTCACAGCTCAAGCACTTAAGCAATGAGACTTATTGGTCTTAAGCATCTAGGCTTAAGACTTCTGCTCAATCAACCTTGTTGATTAAGACTCTTACAACTCAAGCAGATAGCAGGAGACTTACGTAGCTCAAGTATCTTGGCTTAAGACTTGTTGCTTGAATCCCAATGAGACAAGACTTTTGCTCAAGCACATAGCATGAGACTTTGATCTAAACTGCCAGGCCCAGCAGGATAGAGAACAAGGTGTACATGATACAAGTATCATAGGTACGGGATATCACCTTAACAAAGACCTAAAGCACTTAAGATTCTAAGATATACAATGTTTAAGAAATCTTAAGGATTTTACAACTACAACCTACAAATAAAAAATCTACATATTACAACAGAGTTGATAATTGCTTGATCTTGCTACTCCTTCGTCTGGAGAATCCTTGTTCTTTTTTTTAGTCAGAACCTTCATCCATATTTATAGCCTTTGCATAAGACTAGTTGTTGAGGAAGTAACTTGATCAAGTGTCTTTGTCTTTGCCCCGTAGTAAAAGAGACGTTGAAGATGGATGCACAGCAGGTTCTAAATCTAGTGTGTAACATGTTTAACCATTGAGTCTTCAAGAGGTTCTCGTACTGATAGAGTCGTTAGAAGTAGTCATCTATAAAGCATGTCAGCTTTTCTTGAGCATTGCAATCTGTAGACTTTGACTTACAAACTGATAAGACAGTATAATTTTCTTTCTGCAGTACGGAAGGCTTCCAACTTTATCACCAACTCTGAGTGGTACCAGATTTTGATATACAATTGCCAAGTGTAGTGACTCGTCTAAATACTGGTCCTTCAGCACCAGAGGTTGCGCCAAGCCACACCAGCAAATGTTCTTCAGATTCTTCCACCAGAAGCTAGCAATGAAACAACTCCCAAGTGTGTCTAAGTAAAATAGATTTTGATTATTTATGTACAAGAAGCTGAATAAATAAAACACACATCAAATAAACCATTATTCTCTCAATACTTTTGTTATCATTAAAATTAAAAGAGAATATGTGATGAACAAATCTTGTTCTAACAACCCTCACATACAAATAATTTATCCACTTTACAAACTATCCAAACCAAATTGGATGTAATAAAAAATATCTTTTTGGATAATATTCAGAATCTGGTCCTTGAGAGATCCTTTGCATCTGACCCAGTATCATATTATACTAAATGGGATTCTCTTTAGACCTCTGTTGCATTAGTTATTCATAATCTGAAGGATTCCACTTTAGAGACTCTTGCATCCTCCTATTCTAGACAAGATGTTTTGGAGAAGAACCTGGATTTTGTTTCTGCAACTCAAAAAGCCATTGCTGACAAGGAAAAAAGATATGGGCGAAAGGATGAAGTTTACAGATGTCAGACAAGACATCATGGGTCCAAATCTCAGAGATATTTTGGAACTTTTAAAGAAACCTTAGGCTTAGGTTCTTAAAACCTTTTTATGTTTTCTGAATTTATGTTGTGATTAACTGATATATTCCATTATTTATTCTTATTCATCCATTTTTTTGGTTTATCTATCTTGTGGTTTTTATTTTTGTTTGCTTATGTTTTACGCTAAGCCATATTTATATGGGAATCATTATTATTCTTCTGATAAATGTTTGATATAATCTTTGCTTGGTCATCTTTTGGATGAACTATTTTTCTAGAAATTTCTTGGATGATTAAAAGAATTCAAATAAGAATCAAGCTATTCAGAATCAATATCATTACAAAAAGGGGAAAAATTTTCATTGATTGCATGGAAAGATTGCAAAATTTTATAGATTACATAAGTTTATCAAGATCAAAACAATAATCCCTATCCCTAATGGCATCTTCCTATTCAACTACTCGCTCTTCGCTTCATTCACCAGAATCATATCTTCTTCTTCTTCTTCTTCTTCTTATTCTTCTTCTTCTTAAGTACATGAATTCACCCACAACCACAACCACACTATTTTGCATGGTACTACAATTATCCTTTAATTTTAATAGAAGGAAAATTTACTCATTTTGTTTACACTCAAAGTTATTACATTAAATTTAGGCATATATGACATTCATTTAATTGTCTAGGATGCACTCTCATAATTGGAAATCCTTTTATTAAACCAAAATATGAAGATTTGATTATGCTCTATCAACAACCATTTTTCATTCCTCAGTGGGGATGTTTCCTTGAAAAGTCTTTTATGATAGAATAATTAAGGTTGACCTTTATCGACATTATTAAATATATACAAATATGCATAAAGAACTACATCCCGGGTAGTTGTCTTAATATTTAATCCATGAGTACTTCTACCTTTATATCTAACGTCATGGCAAGACATGAGAATTCTTATAGAGTCTTCTTCTGACAAATAGTTCGAACAAAACTCAATAGCTTCTCGTGTGATGTAGCTTTCAACAAATGATGATTATTTATATACCATTTAAAGATCTTCATGTATCACTCTACTAGATACATCAGTCTTAAACAAACTGGGCCATAAAAAGTATTCTCCCAAACTAGATAAACAATTAATTAAACCATAATGTCAAAAAATGATTAAGATAAATACATCTCCAATTGACACAAGATCATTGCAGCCTCGTGTTTTGGTTCATACTAATGCTATGAATAGCCACTGGTAGAAATTGTTGCATCAAGACATGACAATCATTAGATTTTAATCTAATTAATTGGATATCTTTCATTGATACAAGTTTGTTGACATTTGACTAGTACCCTTCGAGATGTTTGATAAGTAACACATTACCTTGGCAGGAGAACCCTTCTTGCTTATACCATTATCAGGAACAAGATCACACTATCCTTCAACTTGTAACGCGACTCCCCACATTTTAGGTACTATTTCAGTTTTTTAATACTAATTCTTGTATAATATGCAATCATTACCACATGCATGTCTTTTGATATAGCCCATACCCATTCGACACATATATTATTGGCCTCATAATTACGGTTCGACAATGTGTTACCTTCTAGAGGCATGTCTTTCAAAAATTCAAGCAATTCAATGAATCTTATATTAGTCGACCCACTTTTTGCCTTCAAATTAAATAGCCTCAACCCCACTTCTTTCAGAAAATTGAAGAAATTCAACAACTCTATTCACAAACCCCGCACTTAATCTATTAGCTTTCATCCAATTATGATCCATAACTACATTCTAAAAATAAAATCAATAAATACATATTTTTACATATACATTTTAGGGCATTTATTACTCTCTAAAATAATACCATCATTATACCTTTTACTATCAACAACATCGACAATATTAAACATTTTAGTTTAAACCAGAACAAAAACATTAAACATTTCATAATAACAACATATATTACTAACATAGTTAGTGAAAATGTTAATCATGGGAGGCATAATTGGTGTTGCCAACATAAATTTTGATAAGGAGATAGGCCATACTTGGTTCATACTTTAAGATTCAACATAATATGATGCTGGAAAATTATTAAAAGATGGATAGGGAAATGTTAATAACAACATATATAACTAAGATTGTTAAACCATCAATTTCAACAACAACCTCAATATTAAACATCTTACAACAAAAAAAACTAATATTTCTAAGTTACATGCATGGATTAAGTGATTTATGTACCACAAACATGATGGATAACACAAAAATAGTGGTGGAGGAAGCTTCGTTTCAAGTTTTTCTTCATTTCCATGCTTCTTTCAAGTTTTGTTTGAGTGATCTTTAATGGCGTTAATAGCGACGTGAGGAGGAGACGGTGTTTCAGATACATTTTTGGAAGAGATGAAGTTTAGAGTCTGATTACAGAAGAAGTGAGATTTGGAGAAAATGAAGTTTCGAAACTCAGTATAAGACAAATGAAGTTTCAAGTTGTTTAGAAAGATGAAGTTTCAATGGAGAAGATAAGGATTCAGTTTAGGGTTCATTCGATTTCGAAGGAGAAATAAAAATGGCATATGTTATGAAAACTTTCTCTTTTATGGAAATATATTTATGTTTGACTTTTCCTATCAGATGGGGGGATCAACTGAGGGAATAAGTAATATTTTACCCATTGATTGCCACCCCAACCGAGGGAATATACCTCCTAAATTTTAATTAAGAAAAATGAAAGGCACAAAGTAAAAAAATTTCCTATCGATTGTCATACGAACTAATGTAATAGCTAGTAATTTTATTAAAGGAAATCAAAAAGTATAGTTGTTGGGAATCGAAGGCCTGTTCCCTAGGGACTTTTCCCATCGGCTGGTAACCCAACTGAGCGAATATGTATTCCTATTTAAAATAAAATAAAAAGTGATGCGTGTTGGATTACCTCTCGGTTGGTTATTGGAAAATGTAAAAACTTTGTTATAAAATCTATTATTTGTTGTAGTGAAATCTCGTTGTAATCAATTCCCTTCATTTGCATGAATTTGTTCTCCTAAAGCATTCATTTGCACCTTAATTATCTAGCTTCCATAATACCTTTATTTTCTTTAAGACTCACTTGCATCCAACTACCATATTGTTCTTTAGTAGATGCAAAAAAATTTAAGTATGATTCTTATCCAGTAAGAGTAGTTACTCAATCACATCGTTTAACCAAGTCATTCTTTATAAATTTCTCCAATTGACTTAAAATTGTTTCACATAGTTGTAAACATCTAGACCAAAATCTACAAAGATGATTAATATGAAGTGTTATATGTTGAACTAGAATTGTTGTTGCTGCTCCATGGTGAGGTTATGCATGATGAAACTCGGTTATTACATAATATTTATGAGAAATTTTGGATGAAATCGTTTGAATAATGAGCAAAGTCATGTCAAATTGTGAAGAAATGAGAAAAAAACAACTAAGAGGAAGAAAGTTGGGACTTAGTGAAAATTTGAAGAAAAGAAAGAAAATAGAGAATTTTGCCACCGGTTTTCACAAAGCCATGATGCTGACAACGTAGGAGCAATGATATTGCATTGCGTTCAGGATACTCACCCACGCATGCACGAAGTTGCGCTGCTCTAACACATAGAAATTACTATAAATAAGATTTTTTGGATACTTTTTAGGGGTTCTAAATTTGATAGAGAAAGTGACGACTTGGAGTTCTAAAGCATGTATTTTGAGGATTTTGGAAGTCATTCAAGACATTTATCTTCTTTGAATTCCACACACATTTCATCTAAACTCATGGTAATTGTTATAATCACTATGAGTAGCTAGATTACTTTAGATTAGGTATTTTGAGACAAACTTACTTGTACTCTGTTAGATCATATGGTTATTTGAGACTAATTGAATTCTTTTTTTGTTAGTTTTATTATTTAATTGTTCTGGATTTTAATGTTTTTTGTGTATTGACGAATGCATAAATCGATATCAGATAAGTAGGGATTATTGATTGTAAGTCTACTGATTTGTTCTAGGGTAACTATTCAACTTAGTAATTAACTAGGAATATGTAATTATAAGTTGCGTATTTTGAATTAATGAACGTAGAACACCTAGTTCATCTCAGAATTGGCTTAAGGAATAATGGAATTATTGTGTAAATTAGTGTGTTGTACATCAAGGAATTAGGTGCAATGGCCTTATTAACTTGTCGTGGGACTTTAACATATTTTTAATTCAGTTAATACACAATTCATCAACATGTATAAGTAGAGGATTCGAAATAAAGATCTAACCGCCTTTAATAATTGAATTTTATTCCATAATGTTTCTCGTTCTTATTTTGTATCAATTCGATATTGAACCCCCCTTGTTATTTACTTTAATTTGCACTAGAGTTACCTTGTTAAAATTCTCAATCCTTGTGAAGACAAATATAATTTATTACTTCGACGAGACTAGTACACTTTCTAATTTAATAATCATGTTTTTGGCGTCGTTGCTGGGGATTGTTGATGATTTCAACAAGGAAATATTATGCGACAATTTTAATTTTGCATTTTATTTTAATTTTAGTGTTTAATTTTGAATTTTTTTTTTATTTTTAGGCTTAAATAATGCTTTTGTCCCTGTAAGTTGGCGAGTTTTTGGTTTTCGTCCATGTATTTTTTTTTTTTCGGTTTTAGTCCCTATATCTTACTTTTTGTTGATGTTTAGTCCCTACAGAGGTTTCCTGCGGATTTTCCTGCGGATTTTCATGCGGATTTTCCTGCGGATTTTGGTTTTTTAAGAAAATCCGTAGGAAACCTTCGGATTTTCCTGCAGATTTTGGCTTTAGGGACTAAACACCAACAAAAAGTAAGATATAGGGACTAAAACCGAAAAAAAAAAAATACAGGGACGAAAACCAAAAACTCGCCAACTTACAGGGACGAAAACATTATTTAAGCCTTATTTTTATTTTTGTTTTATTTCTACTTTTATTATGTTTTGTGTGGTGCAGTGCTACTAAGGTATTGTTTTATTTATTTATGCGAGGTGCATATTCGACCCTGATACTAATTGACCCAGAAAATGAAAGAACAACGCGTGTAATTCATTGAGAGAAACGAGAAGCACTACAAGTTAGTGAAGAATTAAAAAAAAGAAGTAGAGATGTTTGTTCCATCACGACAAAGGTTGGGGGGCTATTGCAGGAGAACTGATGCTGGATAAATATCCATAAGATTTGATATTAAGAATTATGTACTTTCAGGTTTGAAGGAGAACTTGTTTGACGGGTAAGCAATCAGATATTCTTGGGAGCATCCCACTAAATTCTACGAGACATTCTCAATGTGCAAGCCAAGTGGTTACATCAATAACGATCAGGTAAAATTATGTTTGTTTGGTTTCATTTTGATAGGTCTTACTAAGGATTGGCTGTAATGTATCCCAATGGTACTATTCAGACTTGGAAAGAGCTTGAAGACAAGTTTCTAGAGAGGTATTATTCAAATGCTCAGTTTTTGGAGAGAAAATACATAATTTCTAACTTTGAGAAGGAAGAGTTTGAGTCATTATCTGATATATAGGTTAGTTTTAGGCTGTTACTTCGAAAGTGTATGGATTATAATACAAGTGTTATGGAATATATGACACAATTCATCAGTGGAATGCAATTACAAACGAGAATTTTTCTCTATGCCTCAGGTGGAGGTACTTTTAGAGCAAAGACAGATGAGGATTTGAAAACACTGATAAATAATGTGTTAGAATGAGTATCGCTCAAGTGAGCAATCGCCAGAACAAAAAGGTTTTCATGCAGTTGATTCGAACACAACATTATTAGCTTAGATGAAGGTCCTTTCTAAACACTTAGCTGCATCCCAATTAGAACAAGTAAATGTGAGTCAAATTCAGACATTAAAGTGTGATTTTTGTGGAGAGGGACATACAAATGGTAATTGTACAGTAGAAGTTAAGAGTGCTGAGGTTCAGAATGTAAATTTTCAAAAGAATAATCCTTATTCCAACACTTACAACCCTGGTTGGAAAGATCATCCAAATTAAAAATGGAGCAATAATCATACATTAAATGCTAATCAAGAAGTTCAACAGGTTCCACAAATAACTCAAAGAAAACCATCATCTCTTGGGGAAACATTGTCAAATTTCATGAAAGCTACACAAGCAAACTTTGATCAAGTAAGCAAATCTCAAGATACCATGTTTAAAACTTAGTAGGAGATGGTAAAAAAATCATATCATTATGAACAAGAATACAGAGGCGTTGATAAATAATTTAGAGATGAAAATTGGTCAATTATCTCAACAAATGGACGCACAAGATAATTCAAGTGAGGGATTTATTGGAAACACAGTGGATTACCCAAAAAATGAAACATGAAAAACCATTGAGTTAAGAAATAGAGTTGTGAATTCAAACCCAAAGGTAAGTGACGAAAATAAAGATTTGAGTGAGGTAGTGAACAGAAGTGAAAAAGAGGTAGGAATAAAAGAGGAAGTTGAGAAAGATTCTGAGGGAGAAAAAAGTGAGGATACTAGTGATGCAGAAGTTAGAAGATACACCATTGACCAATTCATCAAAAAGAACTCACCCTTTAGAAGAACCAAAGAAAAAATCTTAAATGAACCAAATTATGAGCTACCTGATTACATTAAACCACGTTACCCGATTCTAAAAAAGAAGCCTAATAATGAGATGGAAGATAACCAATTCAAAACGTTCATGGAAATGTTAAAGAAAATACAGGTCCTTAATTTGTTTTATGAAGCTCTTGAACAGATGTCTGTTTATTCTAAATTCATGAAAGAGATCTTATCGGGAAAGTGCAAGTTGTAGTATGATGAAAATATCGCTTTAGCGGGAAAAGAAAGTGCAATCATTCAGAGGAAACTTCCACCCAAACTAACTAATCCAGGTAGATTCACTACTCATTTCTCTATTAGTTCACTAACTGTTACCCATGAACTTTGTAATTTAGGAGCAAGCATCAATCTGTTGTTGCTGTCAATGATGAGAAAGTTGAATTATGGTGAGCCAAAGCCGACTCTGATGACTCTAACATTATAGGATATATCAATCACATACTCATATGGAATTCTTGAAGATATCTTGGTAAGAGTATACGATTTATTATTTCCAATTGACTTTGTGATTATAGACATGCTTGAGGATTCCGAGACACAATTACTATTTGGAAGGCCATTCTTGGCAATAGGTAATGCTCTCATTGATGTAGCAATGGAGGAGTTAATATTAAGGTTTAAGAATGAAAAGGTTGTCTTAAACTTGTTTGATGCACTAAAGCGTCATAAAGAAGACTCCTAGTGTTATAAGATAAAGATGAAAAAAATAAGATCCAACAGGTATCACGGTAAAAACCAAGTGAGGAAAGAATTTCAGGTAGGACAAAAGGTTATGCTATATAAATCTCACCCAAAACGCTTTCTTGGTAACTTAAAGACCATAGGATTCGGTCCTTTTATTGTTAACAAAGTCATTTGGTGTGTTGGAAATAAAAGATCTAGGGGATTTAAGCACCTTGACTGTAAAAGGAAAGAGGTTAAAGATTTATTTAGAAGTTGAAATCATATCGAAAAAGGCATCTTTCATACTCATAGAGCCTAAGACAAAAGATTCAAGATAATGACCATAAAGAAGTTCTTAATGGGAGGCAACCCATCAAATATTATTTTATAGAAATTTAAAAATTCTTGTAGTTTATTTTATCGTTGATTTGTTTTGGTTAATCGTTTGTTAATTTTGTAGCATGTTATTAGAAAAAAAAATGGAGTTTTGATACAAAAAGGAAAAATAATTAAGTGAAAAGAAGAAAATATGAAGAAGTGAAGTCGAAAATAAGAATCTGCTACGAGAAGCCACATACGAGATGTCTTCATCGTGGCCGTATTGGAGTTTCATCGCAATTGTAATGGATCTTAACACGGTCGCGATGGAAACCTTGAGAGAGAAGTTGGGAAAGAGATGTTGAAGTGACCGTGGGGCATACCATTGTGCATCGCGTGATGCATAGTAACACGATCTCAATTGAGTGCGAACAGAAGCTATAAAATGAAAATTTTGGATTTTCATCAGTACACCTACTTTTCTATACTCTTTTATACTCTCTACTATCTTTTCTTTCATATTTTTGTTGTTTATTTTTTGTGTGAATTGTATGTAGAGCCATGGCATCCAAGAGAAGTTGAATCTCCCAAGCCACAACTTCATCTGTACCCCGTCCTACTCAAGACGCCCCATGATTTCCAAATTACCTTTTCTTTTCACAAGCCAATGCTAAGCTCGAGTTCTATGCTAATTCTGCCTTGCGTCCATTCAAAGATTATATATTTTATGTGCGAGGTAAGAGTATTGATTATAACTGTTCTAAAATTAATGATCTTATTCTTATCTAATCTCCTCATAAATGTAGTATCCAAAATAGAAGGAGTGTTCACTTGACCAAGAGAATGAGTAAAACGATGTTAGAAGAATTTCGTCAACCTAGGGAAAAATGGATGATTGTGAATGGGAAACCATTAAGGCATAAGGCTACACATATATGCCCGCTACCAAGGGCATGTGCATTGTTTATTGTTGTAGCGAGCGATTTTTGTCGGTGACGCGACCACCTTATCGCTGGGTTTGGGTTTTCCTTCTCGTGGAGAAAGGGGTGCTACTTTCTGATTTCTTATTTATCCCATGAAGCTGGAAGGGAAAGGGAATGTATCTAAAACTAACCTTGCACGCGAATGTTTAACTGAACAAACGCTTAAAGAGATTGGGGGTCCGGGGTCAGGTTATACAATGGGCAGTTGTCAGTTAACCATCCTATATGTGGTTATCCACATGTTATTAGCTTTAGGTTTTGCTTTGTACTTGTTGGTGTTTATCTGTTAATGGGTTGGGAAAGTTTCTTGGGAAGTATGAGTGAGAGAGATTTTTTGTTGATTTTGGTGAGGTATTGGACCTCAGTTTTGATTGATGTATGAAGGTATTGGACCTAGAGTTTTTGATTAGTATGCTCGCTAAGATTTCACAATCTTATGCCTACGTATTCCCGTTTATATGAAACAGGGAAATCAGAGCAATCACAGTTCCTCCTATTCTAATGGAGGAAAATGATATTTTGGTGTCTCGTTCAAAGCCCAAGACAAAGGCTAAAAGGAATATTTGTGTCTTGTTCAAAGCCCAAGATTGAAGCTAAAAGGTTGATTGACTCCAATGGGGAAGTCCTTATACAAAGCCTAAGAGGAGGTTGTATGAGTCCGACTCAACAAGAGAGTGGATATATTGGTGTCTTGTACCAAGCCCAAGACGGAAGCTAAAAGAGACTGACTCTTTGGGGATATCATTATATGAAGCCTAAGAGGAGGCTAACTCTACTGGGGAGGTACTTATCTCTCTTGTATAAAGTCCAAGATTTATGTTAAAAGGGGTTTGACTCAACAAGAGAGTAGTGCTTTTATCTGTCTCGTACGAAGCCCGAGATTGAGGATAAAAAGGGTGGACTCAACAAGAGAGTCTGGAACGTGATTGACTCAACAAGAGAGTCTAAAAAGTGGTTGACTCGACAAGAGAGTCTGAAAAGGTGATTGACTCAAAAAGAGAGTCTGAAAAGTGGTTGACTCAACAAGAGAGTCTTTTATACTCAATAAGAGAGTGATTTGTTGTCTCGTACGAAGCCCAAGATTGAGGCAAAAAGGGTCTTGACTCAACAAGAGAGCCTAAAAAGGTTAGCTCCGCTGGGGAGAATCATTGTACAAAGCCCAAGAGGAGGCTGACTTTCCTGAGGAAAGGATCATTATACAAAGCCTAAGAGGAGGCTATCTTCTGCTGGGAATTGTTGAGATCCCGAGGCAGGTCCAAGTGGGGAATCAACTCTTGTAGGAGAATATAGAAGAGTTGATAGCCATATCTGGATGAGTTCTTCTCAACCTCTGCTTTACTGGCGGACATTCCGACCTCAACGGTAAATGATATTTCACGATGCTGGTATCCAACCCTGGCATGTCCTGATAGGACCAAGCGAACACATTGGGAAACTCTTTGAGAAGCTTTATCAAACTTTCTTTGACAGTCGGACTGAGCAGTGCCCCAATCCTGGTTTCTTTTCTCTCTTCTTCTGAGCCCAAGTTGACCGTTTCCAATGGCTCTTTGTGAGGTTTAATGGACCTTTCCTCTTATCTGAGTAATCGGGAGATCTCTTCTGGAATTTCGTCATTATCTTCTTCTGCAGCCTCAAATACCGGGAATTCAAAGTTGGGAGAAGGCATTGGATCATACGTTTCAATGGGGTTTAAAACAAGTAATCTGCATGACGTGATGATTGTTTTTAGAAGAGATAGAGAGAATACAAAAGTGTGTGCAATGTATTTTCTTTGGAAAACTGCTTGTTTTTATTATTGAGTTGTTTTTTAGGATTACCATTTTCTGAAAAAGCGAAAAAGATAAAACAACAATAAATGCGGAATTAACAAAACGACGTTATTTTATTTATGATCTTGTCGATTCTTGAAACTACAGCCCTATAAAACAAAACTCTGTCACTTTGGGCGAAGCGAAGAGGTACATTTACAGAAAGTGAGCCCTATCAAAACATCCGTTTCACCTGGGCAGGGTGAAAGATTAAGATAAAGACGATAGTTACTTCGAATGATGAACGAATTTCAGAACGCTGACGGCAACCCATTGGCGGCAAACTCCTCGGTGAATCACAAAGTCTGGTACCTTCTTTCTTGACTTGTCTTCAGAAATAATGCTGATTTCTGGTGGAGAAGGATCGTTGGAATCTGTTTCCCAGGCAGAGTTGTCGTAGACGAACTCTTCTGTTGTATCTTGCATAGTATTCGCACTCTCAGGTAAATCTCCCCATCCAGTTGGCTGGATGTCTTAGAACCTGATACGAGAGCTTTTGGGAGCAGTGTACTTAACCAAGTAGTCGAACCTGCCGCTTGGTTATCCTAAGGTGTCCCATACTTCTTTGGAACTGAAGGAGTCATCCCTCTCGTTGACGTTGACCTCAGGAAAAGCATAGTTGATGAATTATAGTCCTGCAAGCTTTGCAAATTCATCGTCGTGCTGGATATTTTCTGAATGCCCTGAGTAATGATCCCATGACGTGGTGGGGACACAGGTATTCTTTTCAATAATGCTCAGCTGATAAGGGTCGTTGGGCTGACTCTTTTGCCCCAAGTCTCCCGGGCACGGCTGCCAGATAGGCAGGCCATCCATTGGGCCATAATAGTCGTGGTCAAAGTTGTCTTTCATTAGAGTATCCTCCTCTAATGAGTTTGGTGGAGCACGAAATCCATCCGGATCACAATCTCCGTATATCATCTTGACATCTGACCTTGGTATAAATCTCGGACTCTGTGCGGGATAGCAAAATGGCGTAGGTACCTCTCCTTGAGACATATAACTGTCCTCGTTAAGATAGGACTTCTACTCTTCATCTGTATCTGAGGAATAACCCTCGTCGATAGTATGTAATTCTTGAGTCAATGGGTGAAGGAAAACTCCACTATGGAAGAAGTTTTGAATGGGATGAAAACTTTCATCGTTAGTAGCAGTCTGGGTACAGGTTGAAGAGAAACCAAGACCCTTCTTTCTTTCGTTATCAGTAGGAATGACAAGTTGTCCCCATCCTTTTACATTGTTACCTTTGATCACTTCGAGAGCATCTTTGTATGAGGAAATTGATGTTCCTTTTTCTGATTGATTCTCATTGCTCACCGACAGTGCTTGGAACTGAGTTCCAATTACCTCCTCCGGTTCCACACAAGTGGACGACGATAAGTTACTTATGATCAAGACTTGCTCTCCACAGACTGTGACTAGTTGGTCGTTCTTGACGAACTTCAGTTTCTGGTGCAGTGTCGAAGTGACTGCTGTGACGCCCTCAATCTATACCCCCAAGCTATTAAAGCGGTAAAAGAAAATTCAAAATTTCGTCAGAGTATATCTACATTATCATGGCATAGACCGAGGGGTCACATCAAATTGAAACAATACATACAACACCTGCTCATAAAGATATGCAACAGTGGGGTAGCAATCAACAGAGGAACTCAGTTCCTTACACCCACATTTCAGAATTTAGAATAAAGCGGAAAATCTAAAAACTGAATATCATAAATATATAGGTATCACTTGAAAAGTTTGTCATACATCAGGTTATACATGCACGAGCCAAAAGATATATATACATAATACACAAATAATCCCAAACGGCCTCCCTAACTACCCGGTGTCACATATCAGAGCCGACCGACAAAAGAATGAAGACGTAAAGTTTCACAAAACTACCTCCAGTAACTCTAATCTGCAATGCCTCATAGAGCATTATAAAACAGCAGAAGGGTGAGAAAAACAACCATATTACAGTTGCATATAACTATATATATAACACCAAAAAAATACACACATTTATATATATATATATATATACGGTTCTCACCACCACTCACGCCATAATTCAAACATAAGACAATACAAGGAATAATTCATATTTCCATCCCCAACACATATCCATATATCAATTTTTATCCACGATTCCACACATAAACAACCATAATGATTTATGCAATGCAAGAGACCGACACAACGACTCTATGCATATGAACATGCGGCACCGACTTCCATCAATTCTCAACACCAGTTCACTCAGGAACTATTGGAACCATCGCTCGTTACTTAGTGTAACTCCCCGTCGGGCATACGATGTTCCCCATCGCTTTCGGTCCTCTTTGTATAAGGCGCACGACGTTTATGGATCACTTTCGGTCCTCTTTGTATAAGGCGCACGATCCGATCGCTCACTCCCCACATGGGTACACGATCGTCTATAACCATCGCTTTCGGTCCTCTTATGTTTAAGGCGCACGATCCAATCAGATCGCTTTCGGTCCTCTTATTTTTAAGGTGCACGATGTTATAGCAGATTCCCTCTGGAATCAATCTGTCACTCAGGACGTCTCAAGAATGCATATCATGATGCTTAGCATACAATGACTCATGACATTTAATATGCACACATATACACATCCATAATTATGCATATATCCTCAATTATCACACATTCGCATTTTCTTGCCGTAAGGCCACACATCATCATCACCACATATATTTCATGCAATTTCACTTTACCACAGTACACAAGTCATACAATGTCCACACCAACAGCATATTGCATGTTATACATCAATTACACATGATTACTACGGCAAAAGTCGACAAAACGATACTATTTCAAATTTACGACATAATTTAATCGGCCAACAATTCTCAAAACTATCATCACAAGCAAGAACATTTTATAAGCTTTTCAACGATATAAAGAACGCTTAAATCGGAAATACGGTTCGAGAGTTATGAATTTTTTTAGGAAAAGTATTATTTGGGAAACTCTCACTACCGCCCGGCGAAACACTCCAACCACCCGACGAAACACCCTTCGCCGCTACCTCGCCCGGCGAAGCACAGGCGACACTAATTCTACCATAATGACTCAAAAGAGTCAGGAACTTGTAACCTCTGCGCCTCTCAAAATCGCCCGGCGAAAGAACGAACCGCCCGGCGAAACAAGCACACCGCCCGGCGCTTCACACCAGAAGCAGAATTTTCTGCTTGTGTTTACATTGTTCCTCACCCCAAAAATCTTATTTTTCCATCCAAATCACTTCCAGCAGCAAAACCGTTAATAGCAATGGTTCATAAACATATAGAGATCATACAACACAAATTATACCAATTTCCGTCCGTGAAAACATCGATTTCTACTCGTTTACGCGTTTTCGACCTATAACCGAAAAAACTATCGAAAAACCAATACCACATACAAACACACATACATAATCATGCACAACGATAAGATAATCGAGTTTCGCACCCTTACCCGATTAAATAACGCGTAGAAAAGTCGGTTGATTCGTTTCCAAGTTTTTCCCAAATCTCTCTCTTTTCTTCTCTTCTCCTTTTCTTTTCTTCTTTTCTCTTACTATGTTTTTCTCTCTTTTTCTTTCTATTTCACTCTTAACTTAACAATTAAATCAAAATGCCCAAAATACCTCTACACTCAATTATCTCGCAAACAATCCCAAAACCCGATAAAATATAATCACGACTAAAAATAACATATTTTCAGATAAAAGTCAGAGATAAAATAATATAATAATAATATAATAATAAAATACTCAAAACGACTCAAATAAATAAAAATACTAAAACTGGGGCGTTACAACTCTCCCCCACTTAGAAATTTTCGTCCTCGAAAATATACCTGAGACGAACAACTCTGGATACAACTCCCGCATCCGACTCTCCAACTCCCAAGTAAAATTGCCCTCAGCAGCGCCTCCCCACGCTACTTTCACAAGTGCAATCTCCTTACCCCTCAACCGCTTCACTTCGCGATCCAAAATACTCACCGGCAAAGCCTCAACCGTAAGGTTCTCCCTTACATCAACCTCATCCATCGGAATCACATGTGACGGATCCGGAACATACTTCCTAAGCTGCAAAACATGGAACACATCATGCAAATTCGACAGATTCGGCGGCAATGCCACCCTATACGCCACAGCACCCACTCTCGCGGATATCTGGTAAGGACCAATAAACCGAGAAGTAAGTTTCTTCGATTTCAATGCACGACCAACACCTGTTACCGGCGTAACCCTCAGAAATACATGATCGCCCTCTTCAAACTCAAGATCCTTCCGTCTCCGATCATGATAACTATTTTGTCTATTCTGAGAAGCTTTCATCTTCTCACGAATAAACTTCACCTTGTCTGTAGTCTGCTGCACCAACTCCGGTCCTACCGCCGAACTCTCGCCAGATTCGTGCCAACACAACGGCGTCCAACACCTTCGTCCATATAACGCTTCAAACGGTGCCATTCCAATACTAGAATGGAAACTGTTATTATACGTGAATTTAATCAATGCAAGATAACTATCCCACACACCACCTTGTTCAAGAACACAAGCCCGCAACAAATCCTCCAACGACTGAATCGTTCTCTCCGTCTGACCATCCGTCTGCGGATGATAAGCCGAACTCAATCTCAATTTAGAACCCAACGCCTTCTGCAAACTTTCCCAAAATCTCAAGGTAAACCTAGGATCTCGATCAGAAACAATACTCAATGGAACCCCATGCAACTTCACAATCACATTGATGTAAATCTCAGCTAACCGCTCCAAAGAAAAACTGATGTCAGTCTGAATAAAATGAGCCGATTTAGTTAGCCTATCTACAACCACCCAAATAGCATTATGTCCTCGTTGAGTATTCGGTAACCCTGTTACAAAATCCATGGAAATACTATCCCATTTCCATTCAGGAATGTCCAACGGTTGCAACAAACCACTAGGCCTCAGATGTTCTACCTTTGATTTCTGACAAGTCAAACACGCATACACAAACTGAGCCACGTCTGTTTTCAATCCAGACCACCAGAAAATCTTCTTCAAATCTTGGTACATCTTATTCGCTCCCGGATGTATACTCAAATTACTCCGGTGTCCTTCTTCCAAAATCATCCGTTTCAACTCCGAATCATCCGGAATACAAATTCGCCCACGGAACCTCAACCCACCATTAACATCCACTTGAAAATCACCATTCGTATCTTTTCCGCCAACCAACATCAAATCCACGAATTTCACATCCAACTTCTGCTTCTCACTTAGCGTCATCAGAAAATCATTAGTAACCTTTAACATACCCAGCCTCACACTATCCAACGTCACTTCACATACCAAACTCAAGTCTCTAAACGATTCCAAAAGTTCCCACTCCTTAACCATTAAAGTGGACATATGCAACGATTTCTGACTCAATGCATCGGCTACCACATTAGCTTTACCAGGATGGTAATTCAAGCCAAAGTCGTAGTCCTTCAAGAATTCCAACCATCTACGCTGCCTCATGTTCAGCTCCTTCTGATCAAACAAATATTTCAAACTTTTGTGATCACTAAAGACTTCAAACCTGGCACCGTAGAGATAATGCCTCCAAATCTTCAACACAAAAACCACGGCCGCTAACTCAAGATCATGAGTAGGATAATTTTTCTCATGAACTCTTAATTGCCTTGAAGCATAAGCCACAACCTTACCGTCTTGCATCAGAACACCACCTAGACCAATCAAAGAAGCATCACAATAAACCACAAATGGTTCATTAGGATCCGGTAAAATCAAAATCGGAGTTGTCGTCAATCTTCTCTTCAGCACATTAAAACTCTCCCCACACCGAATATCCCAAATGAACGTTTGCCCTTTACAAGTCAACTGGGTCAAAGGAAGTGCTAGTTTAGAAAAACCTTCAATAAACCTTCGATAATAATCGGCCAACCCCAAAAAGCTTCGAATTTCAGTAACAGATCTCGGAGCCTCCCATTGTAGAACTGCTTCTACTTTAGATGGATCCACAGCAATACCAATACCTGAAATTACGTGTCCAATAAAACTCACTTCCGATAACCAGAACTCACACTTGGACAATTTTGCAAAAAGTTTCCTTTCCTTCAAAACCTGCAAAACAATACGCAAATGCTCCGCGTGCTCTGCCCGAGACTTAGAATAAATCAAAATGTCATCAATAAACACAACGACAAATCGATCCAGATGCTCATGAAAATACGATTCATGTATTCCATAAACACACTAGGAGCATTAGAAACCCCGAACGGCATCACAGAATATTCATAATGACCGTATCGTGTCCTAAAAGATGTCTTCTGAATATCTTCCTCCTTCACCCTAATCTGATGATACCCTGACCTCAAGTCAGTCTTACTAAACACACACGCACCAACCAACTGGTCCATCAGATCATCAATCCTTGGAAGATGATACTTATTCTTAATCGTCACCTTATTCAACTGGCGATAATCAATACACAATCGCATACTTCCATCCTTCTTTTTCACCAACAAAACTGGAGCACCCCAAGGCGACACACTTGGTCTCACAAACCTCTTCTCTAACAACTCATTCAGCTGTTTCTTTAACTCCACCAACTCAGACGCCGACATACGATAAGGTGCCATAGAAACAGGTCTAGTACCAGGAACTAGATCTATCGAAAACTCCACCTCTCTCTCTGGCGGCACATCTAAAATATCCTCAGGAAACACTTCCGGAAATTCACACACAACAGGAAACACATCTAGTGAAACTTGACTATCCACAGTCAAAGATGCAAACAACCCAAACAACTGAGCTTCATCCGCCAAAAGTCTCTTCAACTCTTTGGTAGATAAGAAACTCGAGTCTTCATCTTCCTCTAGAGAAGGAAACCTTACCAGCTTATGATAACAATCAATATGAACTCGATTGAATTGCAACCAATTCATACCCAGAACCACATCTAATCCTTCCAATGGCAAACACACCAAATCCATCTCAAAGTCTTTACCATAAATGGTCAAAGGACATCTTAGACAAACCAAAGAAGTAGTTACTGACCCCATCGCTGGAGTATTAATAACCATTTCACCACCCATCAAAGACAACACAAGATTCAAACGCTTCGCGCACTCAGACGAAATAAACGAATAAGTCGCTCCAGTATCAATAATAGCAACTAAAGGCGTACTATTAATAAAACAAGTACCTCGAATCAGACAATCTGCACTTGAAGTCTGTGTCCCTGCCAATGAAAACACCTTCCCACTAGTTGGAGCTTGCTTCGGTTTCGGACACTTCGTACTAATGTGACCAGGTTCCCCGCAGTTGAAACACTTCACTACATTCTTCCTTTTACAATCAGCTACAACATGTCCGACCCCTCCATAATTAGAACACGTCCTCAAATCTTTCCTACACTCGGACTGACGATGTCCCACATCACCACATCTAGAACATCTCAGAGGACCAGACATTCCTCCTCCACTTGACCTTTTCTCAAAATTCCCCCTTTGTTTACCCTTATCAGCTGGTGTCACATACGGACCACCACGGAATTGTTGCTTCCCTTTCCTCTCGCTCACACTCTTGTAATGTGTAGAACGAGCCTTACTGTCATCTTCATAAATTCTACAACAATCCACCAAATCAGAAAACCTCCGAATCCTTTGGTAACCAATAGCTTGCTTAATCTCAGGACGCAAACTATTCTCAAACTTTACAAACTTAGAAAACTCCGCAGTCACTTCAGCATAGTGAGGATAAAACTGCACAAGCTCAACAAACTTAGCCGTATAATCAACAACAGACATACTACCTTGTTTCAATTCCAAGAAATCAATTTCCTTCTTTCCTCTTACATCTTCGGGAAAATACTTCCTCAGAAACTCCCGGCTAAACACTTCCCAAGTGATCTCTTCCTCCTCTGCAGCTTCCAACACATTACGTGTACTAACCCACCAATCATCAGCTTCTTCCAGCAACATGTGAGTACCCAGTCTCACCTTCTGATCTTCATCACAATCCATAACTCGGAAAATCCTATCAATCTCTTTCAACCAAATCTGTGCACCATCAGGATCATATCTTCCTTTGAAGACAGGTGGTTTATTCTTCCTGAACTCATCATTACCCGCAACATTCGGTGCACCCTGCACATCCCGAGCCATAGCCTGCATTGCAGCAGCTAAAGCAACGTCGCTCCTTCCAGCTATATTCTATTAATTTCCAATAACAGCAACTATGGTTAAACAAACAGCTCACCCAAACACAACGACCAACAAGGACTGACACATCTGACACAAACTGACACGGACTGGCTCTGATACCACTTAATGTGACGCCCCCAATCTATACCCCCAAGCTATTAAAGCGGTAAAAGAAAATTCAAAATTTCGTCAGAGTATATCTACATTATCATGGCATAGACCGAGGGGTCACATCAAATTGAAACAATACATACAACACCTGCTCATAAAGATATGCAACAGTGGGGTAGCAATCAATAGAGGAACTCAGTTCCTTACACCCACATTTCAGAATTTAGAATAAAGCGGAAAATCTAAAAACTGAATATCATAAATATATAGGTATCACTTGAAAAGTTTGTCATACATCAGGTTATACATGCACGAGCCAAAAGATATATATACATAATACACAAATAATCCCAAACGGCCTCCCTAACTACCCGGTGTCACATATCAGAGCCGACCGACAAAAGAATGAAGACGCAAAGCTTCACAAAACTACCTCCAGCAACTCTAATCTGCAATGCCTCATAGAGCATTATAAAACAGCAGAAGGGTGAGAAAAACAACCATATTACAGTTGCATATAACTATATATATAACACCAAAAAAACACACACACATATATATATATACGGTTCTCACCACCACTCACGCCATAATTCAAACATAAGGCAATACAAGGAATAATTCATATTTCCATCCCCAACACATATCCATATATCAATTTTTATCCACGATTCCACACATAAACAACCATAATGATTTATGCAATGCAAGAGACCGACACAACGACTCTATGCATATGCACATACGGCACCGACTTCCATCAATTCTCAACACCAGTTCACTCAGGAACTATTGGAACCATCGCTCGTTACTTAGTGTAACTCCCCGTCGGGCATACGATGTTCCCCGTCGCTTTCGGTCCTCTTTGTATAAGGCGCACGACGTTTATGGATCGCTTTCGGTCCTCTTTGTATAAGGCGCATGATCCTATCGCTCACACCCCACATGGGCACACGATCGTCTATAAACATCGCTTTCGGTCCTCTTATGTTTAAGGCGCACGATCCAATCAGATCGCTTTCGGTCCTCTTATTTTTAAGGCGCACGATGTTATAGAAGATTCCCTCTGGAATCAATCCGTCACTCAGGACGTCTCAAGAATGCATATCATGATGCTCAACATACAATGACTCATGACATTTAATATGCACACATATACACATCCATAATTATGCATATATCCTCAATTATCACACATTCGCATTTTCTTGCCGAAAGGCCACACATCATCATCACCACATATATTTCATGCAATTTCACTTCACCACAGTACACAAGTCATACAATGTCCACACCAACAGCATAATGCATGTTATACATAAATTACACATGATTACTACGGCAAAAGTCGACAAAACAACACTATTTCAAATTTATGACATAATTTAATCGGCCAACAATTCTCAAAACTATCATCACAAGCAAGAACATTTTATAAGCTTTTCAACGATATAAAGAACGCTTAAATCGGAAATACGGTTCGAGAGTTATGAATTTTTTTAGGAAAAGTATTATTTGGGAAACTCTCACTACCGCCCGGCGAAACACTCCAACCGCCCGGCGAAACACCCTTCGCCGCTACCTCGCCCGGCGAAGCACAGGCGACACTAATTCTACCAAAATGACTCAAAAGAATCAGGAACTTGTAACCTCTGCGCCTCTCAAAACCGCCCGGCGAAAGAACGAACCGCCCGGCGAAACAAGCACACCGCCGCAGAAGCAGAATTTTCTGCTTGCGTTTACACTGTTCCTCACCCCAAAAATCTCATTTTTCCATCCAAATCACTTCCAGCAGCAAAACCGTTAATAGCAATGGTTCATAAACATATAGAGATCATACAACACAAATTATACCAATTTCCGTCCGTGAAAACATCGATTTCTACTTGTTTACGCGTTTTCGACCTATAACCGAAAAAACTATCGAAAAGCCAATACCACATACAAACACACATACATAATCATGCACAACAATAAGATAATCGAGTTTCGCACCCTTACCCGATTAAATAACGCGTAGAAAAGTCGGTTGACTGGTTTCCAAGTTTTTCCCAAATCTCTCTCTTTTCTTCTCTTCTCCTTTTCTTTTCTTCTTTTCTCTTACTATGTTTTTCTCTCTTTTTCTTTCTATTTCACTCTTAACTTAACAATTAAATCAAAATGCCCAAAATACCTCTACACTCAATTATCTCGCAAACGATCCCAAAGCCCGATAAAATATAATCACGACTAAAAATAACATATTTTCAGATAAAAGTCAGAGATAAAATAATATAATAATAAAATACTCAAAACGACTCAAATAAATAAAAATACTAAAACTGGGGCGTTACAACTGCCCCAGCCTGGTGTATCCAAGGCCTTCCTAATAAACAGCTGTACACTGCCCGGACGTCCATGACCTGGAAAGTGACCAGGAAAGTGTGAGGACCGATAGTTATGGGAAGGTCGACTTCGCCGATAACTGCTTTCTAGGATCCGTCAAATGATTTGATGATAACCTCACCGTCTCTCATCAGAGATCCTTTGAATGATAGTCGCATTTACGTGGACTTTGGCATAACATTTAGAGCTGATCCGGTGTCCACCAGTACGTTGGCTAAAGCATCGTCCTGGCGGTTGACTGTAATACTGAGCGCCATGTTGTGACTTTTGCCTTCTTCTGGCAATTCCTCGTCACTAAACCCCAAGTTGTTGTAGGAAGTGATGTTGGAAACGATGTTGTCAAATTGTCTTATCGTCACATCCTGTTCCATAAAGGCTTGCTCTAAGACTTTATGTAGAGCCTCTCTGTGAGCCTCGGAACTGAGTAAAAGAGATAACACAGAGATTTTTGAAGGAGTTTGCAACAACTGATCAACGATGTTGTACTCACTCTTTTGGATGAGCTTTAGCATCTCATCGTGGTTCTTTGAAAGGTCGGGATCACTGGACTGACTAACCGGTTGATCGGGAACTTCTGTTTGAGGTTCCTTTTCTTTGCTAGGTTCTCCAACTCCTCGGTTGAAGACTCGACCACTCCGTGTTACTCAACTGATGTCTGCAATATTCACGACTGAGGGTAATGGAGTTTCCTTTCCATTCTCAATTGTTGTTGCACCGTATTTGTAAGGGATAGCTTTATCAGATTTGTACGGTGCTGGTCCCGGCAGATAGATAACCACAGGAGCCTTTTGATTTTTCTAACCATCATAGCTAGCCTCAATTGGTTCGAGGTTGAGAATCTTTCTACTATCAAGAGGAACTCTTGATTCATGGAGTAAAGGGATTATGGCGCAAACGTCTTTGGCCACTTCTCGCCTAGGGATCAAGATAACATCCTTGTTTTGATCAAGATGATAGTTTGACATTGAATCAAAGCTTGACCATGGTTGAATTTCCTTATGGTCCAACTGACTTTGAAGGGCTGCTCGCACTAGGTAGCACCCTTGATTATTCTCCGAGCAGACTCTACAACGTTCGTAGTTATGTGGTGGCACCCGACCACGTCCGCTTTGTATGCAGTGTAACTTCACCAGATCGGTTCCCATTGATCGAACATCCTGACTTTGATGTCTAATAGGGTTCCCATTAATCATACCGACTTGTTTTGTGTCTTCATATAGATATATCGGAAGCCATCAATGGTTTAACAAGTGTTTTAAAGTTCTTTGAACGAGTACACAACCTTGGTTACTCTCCCGACACACTTTACAGTTCTGATACTCATGCGAAGTCAGAAAACCAAGCTGGACTTGCTTAGCGTGTAATTCCACCAAGCTGGTATTCATCAAGCGAATATCAAAAATTTGAATCATGTTGACCTGACAGGGATTCTTATCACGGTAATCCTGGATCCATCCAAGATCCATCTGACGCTGGAGGGCCTCTTATACAAAAGAGCATCCCTGATTATTTACCGAGCAAATCAGACAGGAATCATAATCGTGTTGAGGCAGATTATGATGTTAGCTTTGCCTTGAGTGCATTGCCACCAAGTTGACAGGCATCGCACAGATGTCGTGGTTCTGAATGATATTGGAATTCGTACAGGTCATGTTGACCCCATGAATTCAGTGATCCTGGATCCATCCGAGATCCAACTGTTCCTGTAGAGATGATTGCACCACAGAACATCCTTTATTGTCTTTAGAGCAGATATCACACTGGTGATAGTTATGAGGTGGTATATGCCCATATCCGCTCTGTCTGCGATGCATCTTGACCAGATTAGCCCTTAATAAGAGTACATCATGAATTTGATATCCTTTTGTTAGACTCTCCTTCTATTAAATTAACTACAACTTTCTCGTGTTGAGGCAACGGGTTCGTCTGAACATTTGAATTTGCATCCTTGAAGGATAGGACCCCGCTCCTGACAAGCTTCTGTACATCGAATTTGAAATTGAGGCAGTTTTCTATGTTATGCCCTGGTCCTCCTTGATGGTAAGGACAAGTCTGATCCACTTTGAACCAAAAAGGCAGATTTTCCAGTACTATAAGAGGAGACCTGGTTTGGACGTGCCCTTTGACCAGTAGTAACGGAAATAATTCTGCGTACAACATTGGTATAGGGTCGAACCCTGGTAGTCGCGTTGTATGGTTGTTGTTGTACTATGGACGAGCCTGCTGAAGAGGCTGTTGTGTCCTTTGCTAATATTGTTGTTGATTCGGTTGGCTCTGAGCAACCTGAGGTTGATACGTAGGAACAGGCGCATGGTTGATAGGTGGAGTTACAGCTGCTACTGGTTGGTAACGACGCCTTTGCTTTTCGAGAGAGATATTGCCAATATCTTGCTCTTTTTTCTTAGGGAAAGCACTACCGTATCTTTTGGTACTGCTCGATGGTCCAGCATCTTTAATTAAACGTCTTTCTCAGGAAGCTTCCTCAAGATGAACTCCCATGCCCACCATCTCGGTGAAGTCATTGGGCGCACTGGAGACCATTCTGTCGTAGTAAAATGAACTCAAGGTTTTCAAGAAGATCTTCGTCATCTCTTTTTCCTCAAGAGGTGGACAAATCTAGGCGGCAATTTCACGCCATCTCTAAGCATATTCCTTAAAGGTTTCCTTATCTTTCTGCGACATGGATCTGAGTTGATCTCTGTCCGGTGCCATGTCCAGATTATATTTATAATGTTGAACAAAGGTGTAAGACCCTAATTTTTACCTCTAAGATTTTTCACATCTCATTGTTTGCATCTTATACCACAAACAAGATCATGCTTAGGTTCCTTTATCCCTCTCTTCTTCGGGTTTATGCCTTGCAGGGATCACTGAGCATCTGTGTATTTCATATCTGCCTTTATTTGCTTATGTTTACTAACCTTTAATCAAAGTCCAAAAATATGTTTGTTTTTGTCTTCACTAACTTTTTCAGGAAGGGAATCAAGGGTATCAAACAGTCCCTCACTCGAATGAATTTCATCTGAACAATGTCAAAGTTGATCTGCGAACAATTCAAAATTATCTGATCAAGAGTTTCCAAGATTTAATTGATTATTATTCAAGAGACTCCAAGGTTCATGTGTTTATTTCCATGCCTTCTTTGACAAGCAAAAAAAATCGAGCCAGAGCCAACACAATCCAGCCAACAGGGCATTTTTCAAGTTTTTCAACTGTGCAATCGATTGCACTATTGGTCCAATCGATTGCACCATGCATTTTTTCCTTGATTTTGAAGTTTTTAGCAGTGCAGTCTATTCGCACTACAGTGCAATCGACTGAACAAAGACAGAATTGGCCAAAATCAGCATTTTTCAAATTTTGAAGCATTTGGCACCAATTTTATCATTTGAAAATATTCTAGATCACCCAAAAATAATTCTCCTACATGATCACAATTAATTCCCACCATACACCTTCACTAATCACCACTTGATCTTGATTTTCCCTCCAAATTCAAATTCCAAGCCTAATTTTCATTTCCAAACCAAATTCCAATCCACCAAATTTTTCAAGCCTAAATTTTATAAATAGACCCCTCATTTCATTCATTCTTCAAGCTTTTGAGAGCCAAATTCACCTTGCTAAAATTTCTCTTGAAGCTTGAAAGCCAGAAAACCTCTGCAGAAAATTCACCGATACACATCTTCAAGCTTCAACTCCAATTCAACTTCCATAAACCTTTAAATTCCAAATTCTTCTTCACTTGCAAAGATCAATTCAAACCACTTCCAATTCATATTTTCATTCATCACCTTCAATTATAATCCACGACAATTTCGCAAAAAAAAAAACACAGTGATTTGCGATCCATTTTCAATATCACGATTCACATCACCGATTCAAGAAAGAAGAAGAAGAAGAAATCGGAAGAAAAATAAAAAAGAAATAAGAAAGAAGAGGAATCAAAGCGTTGCTCACCTTTGAATTGAAGGTAATTGGAAGTTTGCGTTGAATTCTCGCGGTTTCGATTCGAGATATCGAGCCACTTTCGCTTGGAATTGAATATATATCTGAGATGCACATCTGATTCTGATCACAACCGTGCAAATTCCAACTCCCGTCGTCCGCCGTGGTGAGCTCCGCCGTGAGAGCTTCCTTCGCCATGAACAGTTCCGTGAGAGAAATTGAAGAAGATGATGGAACTACTTGTAACGCCCCGATTTGGGTAATTGTATTTATTTATTTCATTTATGTGAATTTTGTGAATTGTGTAAATTAATTGAGTTTTACCTGTTAATTGGATAATTTCTCTGATAGATAAAATAATTGCAATTGATAATATTTTCTTATTAACTTGTAATTCCTGATATATTTTGCATCGCTGTTTATGTTTCATCACATTTTGAGAGCGTTTGGGAGGTATTTGAGCAAAGGGGTATAGAGAGAGAGAGAGAGAGAGAGAGAGAGAGAGAGAGAGAGCAACTAGAGATCAATTATTTTATTAAAGAGACGAATTAATAAGTATTAGTTCAAGAAAGTATTTAAGGTAACTCTAATAATTGATCAATTAGGTTGAGATGACAAATATCAATTGGAGATGTTTACCCTATCGGATTATATTATATAATATTGGATTTTATATATATATATATATATATATATTTGTTAGTAAGAGAGAAGAAAAAGAGGAAAAGGAAGGGAAGGAAAAGAGAGAAGAGGAGAAAGAGGAAAATTGAAGGAACCTCCGTTTCAATCGCGATTAATCGGGTAAGGGTGAGAAGTTCTGATTATATTTCGATTGTATATGTTTATGTATGTGTTTGTTTGGTTTGATTTTGGTTGAAAATGTTAGGATTTTAACATTTGATAGAAATGGTAAATTGAGTGGAAATCGATGTTTTCACGGTTGAAACTTGGTATAAATTGCGTAGTATAGTCGGGTGAGGTTAGGAATTAGTTGGGAATGTTTACTTGTATGTTTTCACATGTTGGTTGAATTTGATGGAAAATTACAACAGTTAATATGTTGAGATTTTGAGATTTAGATACAACACTTTTGTGTTGGAAATCATGATTTAAGGGTCCTAATTGTTGATACATGATAGATATAGGTTGCTATGTATTTAATTTGTATTATAGTGAAGTTTAGATGAGATTTTGAGGAGAATTGAGTGAAACCTGTAGCAGTACTATGCAGAAAATTTTGGGTATTCGCTGCCCATACGCGTAATGGGCAAGGCATTACGCGTATGGCAAGGGCGATACGAGGGCGTTACGTGTATGGAACCCATTTTTCCATGGCCCTCTGTTGAAACACGTAATGGTACGCGTAAGGTGCAAGACATTACGCGTAAGGAAGTAGGTACTACGCGTAATGGAATTAATATGGAATCAAGATGGAATTTTTTAGAGAATCAGCTTCTGCCCGTACGTGTAACCCTCTGGGCAATACGCGTATGGCAAGCGGTAGAACTGGGCAATACGCATATGGAAAGCGGTAGAACTGGGCAATACACGTATGGGTGTGGGCAATACGCGTATAACCAGCGAGAGGGGAGAATTTTTCCGTTTCGCGATTTCTTTCCCGATTTCGCGTTCGATGCGGTTTCTTTCTGGTCTGAGAGGTTGGGATAGGTGCCAGAACTTGTTGAATTTAGGGATGGTATTAAAAATGATTTAAAATGGAATTTGGAGGGATTAATTAGATAATTAACTAATTAAGGCCTCGTGAGATATTTTCCTTAATTGTGTGTATTATGATGAATTGATTGAACAGTCGTAGTAATACTAGTGTGTATTACGGTGAGTATGTATCTCACGTGTGATCAGGAAGATCCTGTAATGTATAACTAATTGTTATACATGTGTTTTGTGCATAATTCTTGTTATGTATGTGTTATGTTGAATTGATTGGACAGGTTTGGTAATACTATTGTGTATTACGGTGAGTATGTATCTCACGTGTGATCAAGGGGATCTTGAAGAGGTATAGTTGTTATTATACCTATGTTTTGTGCATCATTTGTGTCGTGCATTTCATGATGTGTCTGGTGGAGACAGCTAGGTGGGAATCCATGATGGGTGCCTAGTATTGTCCGGACTCCAATGTGGAGTTGTATGGAGACAAATCATTGCTCAATGGGAGTGTATGTGATTTTTCCAGACTTTAATATGGAGTTGTATGGAGACAAATCATTGCTCAGTGGGAGTGTATGTGATTTGTCTGGACTCCAATGTGGAGTTGTATGGAGATAAATCATTGCTCAGTGGGAGTGTATGTGATTTATCCGGATTCTTTTATGAATCGGGTTCAATTGAATGAACCATGTTGTGTGGTACCACTTGCATTGCATTGGGTCATTGAGTTACATTGCATTATTATGTTTGGCTGTTTTGGATCATCGTGAGCCCGGTGGGGAGTACAACGATGCATCCATGTTTTCTGCGGGAATTGGTGGGTTCTTGAAGAACCACTTTTGATGTGTCATTTATATGTTATATCGGTGAATATGAATATATGTGATGTGTTAGTGTGCTTATATATATATATATATATATATATATATATATATATATATATATATATATATATATATATATATATATATATAAGCCATAACTTGTGTACATGAATTTATGATATCTTGGTATGCTATATGTGTTAGCATGTGGTGCGTGGGTGAGTTGATAATATATGTGAATTATATGTTTACATATTATTATGCAATCTTGTTATAGTTGTTATTTCTCACCCTTCTGCTGGAATATGCTTTTTATGGCATAATGCAGATTAGCCGTTGTAGAGGCGTGGAGGCAAGTGGAAGAGTTAGATCTTCATTTTGCTTAGATCTTTGGTGTCTGCTCTGATATGTAACACGGGAGTCGGGGGAACGCTTTTGTTACTTATGTTTATATATGTGAACGTATATATTTTTATAACTCGTATGTATATTTTGACGTTATGAAACAACTTAGTTTGTAAAACGAGTCAATTAGGGATCGTTCCGCTTTATTCCATAATTGAACTTTCCTTTTGTTGGAATAAGTTTACTGTTATTAGTTATTCCATTTTGTGTTATGTATCACAGTTATAAGCAGGTGGATTATGTTTTTCTCAAATGTGGCATCCTTATTTCTGTCGAAAAATTTTTTATTCACTCTGATTTAATTATGTATTATTTATCCGCGATAGGAATTGGGGTGTTACACCACTCACCGTCTGTTTCTCATTTACCTATTTCCATTTAATTCTTTTTTTGTTTTTTTATTTCTTTTAAAAAAGAATTTGGGCCGTGTGGCCTTTGAACTATCACCGCCATCCCATCTTTCTAATTTAACCTCCCTCTCCATTCTTTTTTTTTACAACAAATATTTCTATTAATTTCATTTTGATTTCAAATTTTACTTTTCATTTTTCTCTTTTTTATGTTGCTTGATCTAAAAAACTTGTTCTCACTTGATTTTAAATATTGTTAGCTTTTTCTTTGATTTTTGATATTTTTAACATTGTAATTTAAAATCACTTTTAAAAAAAATCATGTGAATTACTTAGCTCTTGATTTTATCTTCATTGATGAATTGTTGTTTGTTGTGTGGATCATAACATGTTAGATCCACTTTTCTTCATCTCTTTTCTTTTTGATCGATGAAAGTCTAAGAGATCTTGGAATTCCTTTGTTGAATTTCAATCAAGACTAGATCGTTACCATTTTTCTTTTCGTGCGATATTGCTTTCGGATGACGATTTACATATCGTTCATCTAGCATGCATTAGCACAGAGATCTATTGACCGACCTCATTGTAGGGTAATTACTCCGTAAATTACTCGGCGATTGCTTAACATAGCGCAATATTTGTCTCGTATCGGAAAACCATCAAGAATGATTGATTATTTGTCATTTGGTTCAAAACTTATGAAACTTGTTGTCAGGAGGCTTTGGTCTTATCAATCCTCTAATGAGTTCTCATTAACCTTGACCTAAGTGCAATTATTCAATTATTATTGATCACTAACTCTAACAACTAATCACTAACTTCTAACTTCTAACTTTACATTTCCTTCTCGCTCCTTATCTCTCTTTTACTTTTATGCTCCATTATTATCATTTCATATCATGTTTATGCTTCCACAATTTTTCCTTTGTCCGTTGGACACATGTTTATGCTTCCGCCTTTTTCTCTTTGTCCACTTGGACCAAAAACATTAATAAAGGCCAAAACCTCTAAAAACTTGTGCTTCTAATCTTGGACTATGGTTACTATCCTTTGCAATGGACATGGAGTTTTGCACTTAGAACTTGGACATCAAATGCAATTCTTGGAACCTTGGACTTAGACTTAGGACCTTTCTCCCTTTGCTTTGGAATTATGGTTCGAAGACTATGGAGCTTGCTTGTGTGGTTAGGCTATTCTTATCCTTAGCTTTTACTTTATGCTTTAGGATAGTCACTTCTTCTCCTCCCCATTCTTCAGTTTTCAAAACTCTCTCTCTTTTTCAAAACTTTCTTGATTTCAAACTATCACTTCTTTCATAATCAAACCTTAAATTTGTCAAGTGATTTTACTCTTTTCCTTTCATTTCTTAATAAATGCTAAACTACATAAGCATACTCACACCTTTTTCTAAAGACTTTAGAAAACACCAAACCCATCACTCTCTTTTTGTGCCCTCGTGCACTATTTCCTTTAACTTTTTCATAAAGTTTAGACATGATTCATTTCTTTAAGCGGAATTATTCGCTTGGAAATGACGACTTGTATTTACATTTAAAATCAACCAAAACAAACAATTTTCATTCTTTGTACCATGAACTACGAGGTTTGGATCCTACATTGCACATCGTGGGTACGTAGGCATGAGGCGACAAGTCTCTCCAAACACAAAAATCTAAAAAATAATTTCTCTTCTCATCTCCTCAATCTCTTTTCAAGCAAACCTTTTCAGACCAAAAGCGGTAGATATTTCAAAGGGTTCCTATAGAGTACTATTGACGTTTTGGGTGCTAATACCTTCCCTTAACGTAACCAACGCCCTTACCCTGTCTCTGTTCACTTGTTCGCTCTTTTTCCTTTCCTTTTTTGGATAAAATAAAAGTGCGGTGGCGACTCTTTCTTTTCGATTTAAGTTAATCAATAGCTTACACTCACGATTTTGCCACTACAAAAAAAGTGGCGACTCTGCTGGGGACTATGGTTCTTAGTGGGTTCGGCCTACTTTGATTTATTTATCGCTTTTTGTCTGATTTATTTGTTATTGATTATTCTGTCAATGTGCTTGGTGATCTGTGTGGTGAGATAAGCCCAATACCCAGGCTTGAGTATACACCTAGGACTAGTGTGGAAAGTAGTGTGACTTGTGTGGCATTTGGCCAGACTTAGTATACACGAAAACTCCACATCCAGACGAGGTAACTATCCTGCGCATTGGTGCAGATGATGGGATGTAACCTAGAAAACTGTCGACTCTGGCGACCATTCCTAAGGACTCAGTTGAGGCACTCCTCCCAAGAGGCAATAATGGTAGACCAGAAATGGCAAACCCATTATGCTTCTTGATCCGAGGACCCGAAGCTGAGAATTTTAGAATCCTTTAACCCATCTTGGCCTTATTAGGACGTGGTATGGTGGCTATTCAGGTGCAAACTTGAATCAGTTGTTACGCGATACCACACTCAGACGAGACTCTCTTGAGAATATTATTGACTACCAAGCAGTTAGGAAATCGATAATATCCGAAAGATGGGTTGTAGATTCTGGGAACTTCTTTAGAACCTTGTTCGGCAGGTGTTATACCCTTAGTACATACCTTTGTGGGCTGGTTCTTACCCTTGACTCCATGCTCGTGACTCGAACCTTTGAACCCGTGTGCTTTGCGTGATCTTGTTTGTGGTTGTTGCATCCATGCACTCTTGCATCCATGAGCATACATCTGCATTCTTCCAAGTTGTCCAGAAACTCATTTCAACTGTCTCCTTCTCCAATTATCTGTTCACCGTCAAGCTGTTTCCTCAATACAACTACGAAACTAGAGCTGCTGTCAGATTGAGAATGGAAAACCAAGAACAACACAATGCCAAAGTCAGAATGGAAATTGATGAGTTAAAGACCGGCATGACCAAACTCATAGAAATGCTGCAAGTTTTGATTGCTAGAGGTGAACCACCTCAGAGGACTGTGATATCTGAAATCTGACCTGCTATTGTTGACTCTCCACTGACTCAGCAACCAGCTTCTACTTGGCCAGAATTTAGGTTACCTCCGAATTACTCGCCACCCTTTACAACTACTCCTGTGTTTATCTCGTCTGTACTACCAGTATCTTCAGCTCCACTATTCACTGAACCTCAGCCTGTTGTGCATTCTGTTGCTCAAGTTATTCCTGAGAATCCTCCTTTCGTGTACCATGCTGCTGGTCCATAATCTGAAAGTCAGGGAGAACCTGGATACATTGAAGAAGTCAGAGAGCAATGGCAAACTCTAGACAAAAGGATAAGAGCCATGGAAGGAAGTGATGTCTTTAGTGCTGCCGCAATGGACACGTGCTTAGTTTCAGACTTGGTTATGCCTGCAAAATTCAAAACCCCTGATTTTGAGAAATACAAGGGGCATACCTGTCCCAGAAGCCACTTGGTGATGTACTGCCGCAAAATGGCTGCTCATGCCAAAAACGACAAACTGCTCATTCACTATTTCCAAGACAGCTTGAGTGGGGCTTCAATGAAATGGTATATGGGACTTGAGAAGAACCGTATCCAAAGCTGGAAGGACTCGGATGATGTTTTCTTAAAGCAATATAAGTACAATCTGGACATGGCACCTGATCGCCGTCAATTGCAGAATATGTCTCAGAAAGAAAAAGAATCCTTTAAGGAGTACGCTCACCGCTGGAGAGAGCTAACTGCTCAAGTGGAGCCACCATTGGCTGAAAAAGAATTGACTGGATTGTTCATGGATACCCTTCAGCCACTCTTTTGGGAAAAGATGATAGGCAGTGTATCATCTGGTTTTGCTGACCTAGTCACTATTGGAGAAAGACTAGAATAAGGTATCAAGAAAGGAAATATTACTAATGTTGAAGCCTTTAATGGTGCTAAAAAGTATGTTGGGAATTTTCAAAAGGAAAAGGATGGTGATACCCATGTTGTTTCAGTTGAAGGGAAACCTCGTCACAGACAACAACAATATGTAGCTGCAGTCGTTCATGTTGTCAATGCTCAACTAGTTCAAGCTCCTCGTCACACTGTTAGACAGAGTCAGAATCGCAATAGGGTTAACTTTGATCCTATCCCGATGTCCTACACTGAGCTGTTTCCATGTCTTGTTTAGAAAGGTTTGATTACAACGAGGGATCTACCTCCTCCTCAAAATCCTCTCCCAGCCGGCTATAGGGCTGATCTTCACTATGAGTTCCATCGAGGTGGGGCAGGCCATAACTTGGAAGGCTGCTATGCATTGAAAGCTAGAGTACAAGAATTGGTGAACTCAAAGATTTTGACTTTTCTTGATGATAATCCCAATGTTGTCAACAATCCTTTGCCAGAGCATGCCAAGTGAAGTTTGAGTCAGTTGAGATGGATCATCTCCTAAAGTCAGTGTTTCAGACAGGACAACTCATCCTTGTTGTTGATTAGTCACTAGGCCTTGTTTCTCTCTATTTGCATTTTTCTTTAATTGTATTGACTGTTTGCTTTCGAACTTTATTTGTACTTTCATGGTAATTTCAATGAAATGAGCATTCCAATGTTTTGATTCAATTCATTTATATCCACTGTGTGCATCTTTATGCTTTCTTTTTCAAAAAACAAAAAATATATATATCTCCTGTTCACTTTCTTTATCAAGCTTTTATTTATGCAAAGATTGGAGGGAGGATGATGAAAACGAAATACCTAAAATTGCTGGATTGTATGCTTTCAATTTAAAATTTGGCTGATGATTTACAGGCATTGTTTCAACTCCCAAACACTAGAGAAATAAGGAAATTAATCCTTTGTCAACCCCTTCGAGCCTAGAAGTTGGAGTTTCTTTATGTACGAAAAAACTCGCAATCCTAACCTGGGGATGGGTAGTTCTCAGTTAATTTGACTGTGCATGCAAAACGCCTTCCAATAAAGGTTGCAATTACAAGCTTTCCTTCGCACACATCAAAGAAGTGTCGAAGATGTCTTTCAAATCGAAAGCCAATGATGGTTCACCATAATCATTAAGCCAGACAGTCACTACCTTTCAAAAAAATATGCATAAAAAATCAAATGAAAAGCCCGCTAAGTCAAAACCTATGAAGGAGACTTAGGTAAAAATTGGGGCATCCCGCTGACTGTAAGATTAAATGACACAGTTCAGGCAAAAGTTAGGGATAACAAGAGAAAAATTAAGAGGTTACCAAAATCCTCAAAGACAAAACGAGTTGGCTGAGGTCCTCATCAAAAACAACAAAATGTTGTAAGAGAAGTGACTGCCATCTCAAAAATCCTTTGGTCCTTGGGCCATCATCATAATAGTGTTGCAATTCCAAAATCACTTGGAACCTGAATGCATAGTTTAAATTAACTGGGCATAGGACTGGAGATCATCACGAAGAATGGGTTGGGTACAAATTAACTTTGAATCTATATCCTTTGTTTCAAAAACTGTGAACCAAACCATGTTACAACCCTCAAAAGACCTAATTGAAGCCAGGTTTCTTTTGAAAGCATAGTACAACAAGGTTGCGTAAACTGACTCCTATGTTTGTTGCCAATCATTTACTTTGATGTCATACCTTTGCTTTCTCTTCCATTTTGAGTGTTTAAACCACCGTGTTTTGACAAGTGATTCATTTTTCTTTACATCAATAATGTCATTCCAAAAATGATTTTTGATTTCAAAATTGCATGAGCTTTGCATTAAAATTGCCATGTTTGTTTGAATGATCTTATTCGCAGGCAAACTTTCCTCATCAAAAAATTTCAAACAGTTGAGAAACCTGGTCAGTGATCCTATCTGGGGCACATTACCTCCAGAGCCTGTTGTGAATTAGTTCAAGATTTATTTCTCAGTGCAATTCATTCTCAGAATTGGTTAACCAGAAGATCTCTTTCAAGACTTATACTGAGTTTAGCCTTCTCTACAGTCTTTTCAAGAACTGAAGCCATGATCAGTTCATCCCTAGCAACTGAAGCCATTATCAGTTTATTCTCAACAGTCATTTCAAGAACTGAAGCCATGATCAGTTTATCCCCAACAATAGTCAAACTGAAGCCATGATCAGTTTATCCTCAGCATTCATTTCAAGAATTAAAGCCCTGATCAGTTCAATTTTCCCCTGCAGCAGTCAAACTGAAGCTATGATCAGTTTATTTTCATCAGTCAATCAATCTGGGGCAGTCTTCTTCAAGAATCCTCAAGATGTCTTTCCTCAAAAGACCATCATCCTGATACAATTCATTAGTATGATAGAGATGTGTTCAACATCTTTTCTCCAAGCAGAGTGGGCAGTGTTCCCCGTGTTGAGTAATTAGAGTTCCATTCTTCCCTCACAAAAGAGTTTATCTCAATTGTCCCTATCATTTGCATTGCATACATAAATCATTCATATTTCATACATAGAAATATTTTCATAGCTCGAAGTGTGCTCCACGCTCATATGCATTTCCCGAGTTCCTGTTGTTGTCAACATCTTTACCTTGTGATCAAAGTCCGACTTACTTGGCACCTACCAAAACTTTTACCCGCCTTTTCATTCAGTGTCATTCCTGAATGTTGTCGTTTACCTATCTTCTTTCTTTCCAGTGTCATTCTTGGATATTATCGTTTCTCTGTGTATCTATTGTTGTTGTTAGATGTTTGTCTTCTTTCATTCCAGTGCTATTCCTGGATCTTTATTTTCTTTCCCTCCAGTGCCATTCCTGGATATTTGTCTCTTTTGATCTCTAGTGCCATTCCTGGATACCTTGTTCTTCTTGTTTCTCCCAGTGCTATTCCTGGAAGTTTTGCCTCTCTTCTGTAATCCCCATTATATCTGCTTGGATATCTTTCAGTGCCATTCCTGAAAGTTTTATCTGTTCATTCAGTGCCATTCCTGAATGAGATTTTACCCTTACTTTCAGTGCCATTCCTGAAAGTTTTATCTATTCATTCAGTGTCATTCCTGAATGAGTTTTGTCCTTTGCATTTAGTGTCATTCCTGGATGTCTTTCTCACTGACATTCAGTGTCATTCCTGAATGTAGTGATTTACCTTTACTTTCAGTGCCATTCCTGAAAGTTTCATTTGTTCATTCAGTGCCATTCCTGGATGATTTTTCTTCTTTACCTTTCAGTGACATTCCTGAAAGCTCTTTCTCATTATCATTCAATATCATTCTTGAATGAAGTGATTTACCTTCACCTTTCAGTGCCATTCCTGAAAGTCCCTGCTCACTTTATTAAATGCCAGTCTTGGATATCTCTGATGATTACCCTTGCTATCCAATACCATTCTTGGGTGTCCCGAGTGAAGTTTTCAAATGGAATTTTGTTTATATCCAATACTATTCTTGGATGACTCTGATGTTTGTTGTTGCCTCATTCAATGCCATTCTTGAATGTTGTAGTTTCTTTTATCCAATGCCATTCTTGGATACCTTATCCCCAATAAAGTGTTTTTTCACCTCCATCCAATGCTATTCTTGGATGACGCTGTTATTTTTACCAGAAACTTTCTTGTTGCCAAGTCCAATGCCATTCTTGGACATCTTTTGTCACACCTTTTGTCTCGTTCGTAGTTTCTATCAAATGCTGTTCTTGGATGTCACTACTCGTATTTCCAGGGTCTTATCCCTCTCTTTCCAACTATCGATGGACATTTCTTGTCACCTTGACGGATCTCCAGAAATAGCTTGTATTCCCCGGTGTGTATTTTCGTGTCTTGTCATTCTATTTACCGTAAATCCCTTATTTCAAGTTTCCCCGCAGTGTGTTTCATCCTTTGCATTCATATCATCTTGTGGCATCTTAGGGCTAAAAGTTTGGTTTTCTGTATTTAAGTATCTTCAATCTTGACGAGATGAAGTTTTCAACCTTCATATCTCCCGATAGAAGAGTCTTAAATAGGGGCAACTGTAAAACCCTAATTTTTACCCATAAGATTTTTCACATCTCATTTTTTGTATCTTATACCACAAACAAGATCATGCTTAGGTTCCTTTATCCCTCTCTTCTTCGGGTTTATGCCTTGCAGGGATCACTGAGCATCTGTGTATTTCTTATCTGCCTTTATTTGCTTATGTTTACTAACCTTTAATCAAAATCCAAAAATATGTTTGTTTTTGTCTTTACTAACTTTTTCAGGAAGGGAATCAAGGATATCAAACAGTCCCTCAGCTAAAATGAATTTCATCTGAACAATGTCAAAGTTGATCTGCGAACAATTCAAAATTCTCTGATCAAGAGTTTCCAAGATTTAATTGATTATTATTCAAGAGACTCCAAGGTTCTTGTGTTTATTTCCATGCCTTCTTTGATAAGCAAAAAAAATCGAGCCAGAGCCAGCACAATCCAGCCAACAGGGCATTTTTCAAGTTTTCCAACTGTGCAATCGATTGCACTATTGGTCCAATCGATTGCACCATGCATTTTTTGCCTTGATTTTGAAGTTTTCAGCAGTGCAGTCTATTCGCGCTACAGTGAAATCGACTGAACAAAGACAGAATTGACCAAAATTAGCATTTTTCAAATTTTGAAGCAATTGGCACCAATTTTATCATTTGAAAATATTTTAGATCACCCAAAAATAATTCTCCTACATGATCACAATTAATTCCCACCATACACCTTCACTAATCACCACTTGATCTTGATTTTCCCTCCAAATTCAAATTCCAAGCCTAATTTTCATTTCCAAACCAAATTCCAATCCACCAAATTTTCCAAGCCTAAACTCTAAATAGAACCCTCATTTCATTCATTCTTCAAGCTTTTGAGAGCCAAATTCACCTTGCTAAAATTTCTCTTGAAGCTTGAAAGCCAGAAAACCTCTGCAGAAAATTCACCGATACACATCTTCAAGCTTCAACTCCAATTCAACTTCCATAAACCTTCAAATTCCAAATTCTTCTTCACCTGCAAAATCAATTCAAACCACTTCCAATTCATATTTTCATTCATCACCTTCAATTACAATCCGCGAAAATTTCGCAAAAAAAAACAACACAGTGATTTGCGATCCATTTTCAATATCACGATTCACATCGCCGATTCAAGAAAGAAGAAGAAATCGAAAGAAAAATAAGAAAGAAACAAGAAAGAAGAGGAATCAAAGCGTTGCTCACCTTTGAATTGAAGGTAATTGGAAGTTTCCGTTGAATTCTCGCGGTTTCGATTCGAGATATCAAGTCACTTTCGCTTAGAATTGAATATATATCTGAGATGCACATCTGATTCTGATCACAACCGTGCAAATTCCAACTCCCGTCGTCCACCGTGGTGAGCTCCGCCGTGAGAGCTTCCCTCGCCATGAACAGTGTCATGAGAGAAATTGAAGAAGATGATGGAACCACTCACCATCTGTTTCTCATTTACCTCTTTCCATTTAATTCTTTTTTTATTTTTTTTATTTCTTTTAGAAAAGAATTTGGGCCGTGTGGCCTTTGAACTATCACCACCATCCCATCTTTCTATTTTAACCACCATCTCCATTCTTTTTTATTTACAAAAAATATTTCTATTAATTTCATTTTGATTTCAAATTTTACTTTTCATTTTTCTTTCTTTTTAATGTTGCTTGATCTAAAAAACTTTTTCTCACTTGATTTTAAATTTTGTTAGCTTTTTCTTTGATTTTTGAAATTTTTAACATTTTAATTTAAAATCACTTTTAAAAAAAAATCATGTGAATTACTTAGCTCTTGATTTTATTTTCATTGATGAATTGTTGTTTGTTGTCTGGATCATAACATGTTAGATCCACTTTTCTTCATCTTTTTTCTTTTTGATCGATGAAAGTCTAAGAGATCTTGGAATTCCTTTGTTGAATTTCGATCAAGACTAGATCCTTACCATTTTTCTTTTCGTGCGGTATTGCTTTCGGATGACAATTTACATATCGTTCATCTAGCATGCATTAGCACAAAGATCTATTGACCGACCTCATTGTAGGGTAATTACTCTGTAAATTACTCGGCGATTGCTTAACATATCGCAATATTTGTCCCGTATCGGAAAACCATCAAGAATGATTGATTATTTGTCTTTTGGTTCAAAACTCATGAAACTTGTTGTCAGAAGGCTTTGGTCTTATCAATCCTCTAATGAGTTCTCATTAACCTTGACCTAAGTGCAATTATTCAATTTTTATTGATCACTAACTCTAACAACTAATCACTAACTTCTAACTTCTAACTTTACATTTCCTTCTCGCTCCCTATCTCTATTTTACTTTTATGCTCCATTATTATCATTTCATTTTATGTTTATGCTTCCGCAATTTTTCCTTTGTCCGTTAGACACATGTTTATGCTTCCGCCTTTTTCTCTTTGTCCACTTGGACCAAAAACATTAATAAATGCCAAAACCTCTAAAAACTTGTGCTTCTAATCTTGGACTATGGTTACTATCCTTTGCAATGGACATGGAGTTTTGCACTTAGAACTTGGACATCCAATGCAATACTTGGAACCTTGGACTTAGACTTAGGACCTTTCTCCCTTTGATTTGGAATTATGATTCGAAGACTATGGAGCTTGCTTGTATGGTTAGGCTATTCTTATCCTTAGCTTTTACTTTATGCTTTAGGATAGTCACTTCTTCTCCTCCCCATTCTTCAATTTTCAAAACTCTCTCTCTTTTTCAAAACTTTCTTGATTTCAAACTATCACTTCTTTCATAATCAAACCTTGACTTTGTCAATTGTTTTTACTCTTTTCCTTTCATTTCTTAATAAATGCTAAACTACATATGCATACTCACACCTTTTTCAAAAGACTTTAAAAAACACCAAACCCATCACTCTCTTTTTGTGCCCTCGTGCACTATTTCCTTTAACTTTTTCATAAAGTTTATACATGATTCATTTTTTTAAGCGGAATTATTTGCTTGGAAATGACGACTTGTATTTACATTTAAAATCAACCAAAACAAACAATTTTCATTCTTTGTACCACGAACTACGGGGGTTTGATCCTACATTGCACATCGTGGGTACGTAGGCATGAGGCGACAAGTCTCTCCAAAGACAAAAATCTAAAAAACAATTTCTCTTCTCATCTCCTCAATCTCTTTTCAAGCAAACCTTTTCAGACCAAAAGCGGTAGATATTTCAAAGGGTTCCTATAGAGTATTATAGACGTTTTGGGTGCTAATACCTTCCCTTAACGTAACCAACCCCCTTACCCAGTCTCTGTTCACTTGTTCTTGTTGTAGAGCTTGTGTAGGTTTTGTTCGCTCTTTTTCCTTTCCTTTTTTGGATAAAATAAAAGTGCGATGGCGACTCTTACTTTTCTAGTTAAGTTAATCAATAGCTTACACTCACGATTTTGCCGCTACAAAAGGCAGCGCCAAGATCTCTGAAAGTGACGATCTTACTGCGGTTTAAACCCATGTACCATTTGAGTGCGGCACCGGTTAAACTATGCTGGAAGTAATGGATCAGTAGCTGTTGGTTCTCTGTCTGAGTTGACATCCTCCGAGCGTACATCACCAAGTTACTTTGGGGGAAAGGGTTACCCTTGTACTTTTCAAATTCGGGCACCTTGAATTTGAGCGGAACTTTCACATTGGGGACCAAACAAAGGTCTGCAGCGTCCTTACCGAATAGATTCTGACCGCGAATAGCCTGCAGTTCTTTCTGCATCTCCAGGAATTGTTCTTGGAATTCCTTTATCTTATCATTCATAATCTCATTTCCACCAGAAGGTATCTGTGGAATCTGTCCTTCTGGGACAATGTGTACCACGGGTGGTGGTACAGTCATTACGGCAGTGACTCTTGGTGCTTCCCGAAGTTTGTAACCTTCACGAGTTACTGTCATGCCCTTGGCATCTTCGCTTTCCCGAAGTTTGTAACCTTCAGGCCCAGCGGCTCCTGCTGTAGTTTTCGGATCTTTCATGATCGGCGGAATATATCCTTCCGGGATATAGTTGAGTGGCATGCCCCAGGGACGATCTTTTGGCATGTTATACCGAGGATCATACTTTTCCACTATGGGCGTCGATGTGATCTCTGAGATCACAGTCCTTTGTTTTTGTATCTGGGCTGCTGCCAGAGATTGCATGTCATTGTGAAGTTTCCTCAGATCTTCTTTCAGAGTGTCGATTTCTTCTCTCAACCCTCTGTTCTCTTCCTTGAGATCATCCATTTTCTTTTGTCGATTGGCCCGAGTATTGTACGAATGAGACAATTTGACTCTAGAATCGAGACACAAACGTGAGATTCGTAGGGAAGAAGAATGCGTTAGGTGAGTGTCGCTCCCAGGATTTTCATCCAGGTACAAACGCGAGAGTGGCGCGGAAAAACAGAGTCGCCAGCCGTGTAAATTTATCCCAAGAGAGGGAAAGGGAACACTGCATAAACCTTAGGAAGAGGGAAAGGAATGGTCATCGCAACCATAACCTGGGTTCGGGAGTCGGTTACGCGAGGGGAAGGTGCTAGCACCCCACGCGTCCATCGTACTCGATGGGATCCACGCTTGTTGTCTATTCTAAGGGTAAGTCATACTATCATTTATGGCTGTGCTAAAACAGGAAGGGAGGACAAAGACCGACTCGGTAGGACGTCAACGTCCTAGGCCTACGTACCCCCTTTGTGCAATGGGGAATTCAGAGTCAACGTAGTTCGGACCAAGTTCTTTTTGTGTTTTTTATGAGCGACGTTAAGTTTGTGTCCGACAGTTAGGGTCGATGCCTGTTTGCGTCTCAGACGGAAGGTAACGTGCCCTTATTGAAAATAGCCTTTAAGTTGAAGGTCCCGAAGGACAAAAAGGTTTGAAGTTGGTTTGTGTTTTTTAGGACAGAAGTGGCTTAAGTTAGTTCCTAAGCTGCATTGCGCCAAAGTCTAGGGTACAGGGGCGAACACTTAACGCATCGTCCCAAGACAGGACGCTCGCTAAGCACTCTAGAGAGATGAGAGGAAGCCCCTCATTTCTCATTCCCCATACTTAAGGCTCGTGCGCAATACACCTTATTATTATTAAGTGTTTTAAAGAAATTTGAGATGAGGAGAGAAGACACAAGGGTAACTCTAAGGGAGACTATGAGTCCTAATGTCATCATGCATAGGTGACCTACGGTTAGTAAGGTTCAACCTAAACCCTAAAGAATAAAGATAGGAGAGAAAAAGGTAAGGGTAACTATGGGTACTTATCCATACCCTTAAGGAACTTACCTTGATCCTGCATAAAAGGTTAGTGAGAAACAGACGTGAATAAGAGAAATGAGGCGAATGAAAATCAAACAACGGCAAACAATGATAATAATAATCCAAACACGAACCTAGAAATCAAAGGGACACCCTCAAAGCAAATGGCACAAGTGCCTTTCAAACAAGGTAATTAGATAGGACCAAAAATGCGCCTGCAAGAAAATCTCAAGTGAAAATAACTCCAATAATTAGAAAAATGATTCCTAAAATTCCCAAATTAAACAATAAAGTTCCTCAACCAGAGGCAAACAACATATAAAAAGTCCCTGCAAAAAATCAAAATATTAGTCATTCAAATAAATAGGCAAAGTTCAGGTGGGAATTAGGGTTCAGTGTGCTAAAGGGTAGAACCAAAATGCAATATGAAATAAATTTAAAAATGAAAGAAAAATATTTTTATGCAATTTAGGATGTTAGTGAACAAATGCAAAAAGAACGGATGAAAAACATTATATGGATGAAGGGAAATAAAATCAAGAAGTTTAAGTATGCATGAGATGTGTAATTAAGAAGAAAATGATTTAAACAATTAATTTTAAATGATAAAATAAAATAAAAATGAAAAATAAAATTTGTAGAAATTGTATAAGTGGATAAAGATGATGTATAATTTTTTTGGGATTTTTTGAATGCATCTAAGTATTTTTAAAATTAAAATTATGAAAATGTAATGGAAATAAAAAATAAAAATGGAATAAAAGACTGGGGGTGTGTTAGTAACGAAAACATGAAGGAAATGGCATTGGGCTGGTGATGGGGGGTGCGTATAGCAAGCCCGACCCAATAATTCATCAGAAAATAGCAAAAATAAAAAATGGTGCACCGTGTTCCACCACGTGCAAGGCGCGTGCGATTTTTTATTCGCTGGCAGTGTTGAGGACCGTCTGATCCATCAGACGGCTCATGGCTTGGTCAACAAAACAAAAGTAATCAGAATAAAAAAAAAACAATTGGAGGAGTATGGTAGCAACGGTGGGGTGATATCCATGGGATCATCAATTAAATTTCAGAAAAAAAAATAAAATAAGAACACATGGCGCGACCTGGACCGTTGGATTGGGAGAATCAACGGCCAGGACTTCATCTCCTTCCTTGGACCGTCCCGCCGGACTGGTTTTCCGGCCACCACCGGAGTTAGGGTTCCGGCCCCCTACTCCGGTCACCTGCGATAAAAATGGGACCAAAACGTGCGTACGAATACACTACCCCGCCTAGAAAAATTCAAGGAATCCAAATATGGCATCCAAATTTGCAAAAAACCAATGAATAATCTAAAACGAACGAAACAAGGTTAGTGCACGAAACTTTAAACGCACGGTATGGACAATATACACATCTATATTCAAAACAAAATATATTAGCATGATCAGTGAGCATCACACAACGTTATGCATGTCTAAAAACTGAGTTCTATGATCGCGAAAAAAGACACTAACCTGAAGCTAAGCACTGCGTATCCTTGCTCTTTGCTCCAAAAGATGGTTGTTTTCTGCTCTGTGGATCACAAGAATGAAGTCTGTGGAAGAAGTTTTTGATGATACCTCCTGAGCCGTGAGCTTTGATGAAGAATCCTCCTTTAGGTTTTTCTTGAGATCTCCTCTAATTTCACGTGCATACCCTTCAACCCTAGCATGAATTGGCTTATAAAGACTAGGGTTTTCTTCTGACCATGACTTGGGCTTGGGTAATTCCAAGTTTAATTATTTTTGAATTATTTCATTTATTATTGAATTTTAACAAAATAAATCCAATAAAAATAAAATAAAATGAGGAAAAACCAAATATATGCTCTTTGGGTCGTGCATGGCTTTATGTTTATGTTTGGTTTAAGAAACTTATGGCCCATTTGTCAAAATTTGGATTTTAGGCATAGTTTGCTTTGTGCACCTCCTCAAAATTGCCCAACTTTGACTAAGCATAACTCCTTCAATTTTTAGCTCCTCAGTGCAAATTAATACTTTTTAGAAACCTCAAGATGTCCTCTAACCAACCCTTTTGGTCCCATGTCAATTTGATCTTCCATGTTCAAGTTATGAGCTTTTGAAGAAGGTTGACTTTTGTTGACTTTCAAAATGACCTATAATGTCTTGGCTGATATCTCCCAAATGAAGCATTTCTGGACTTGGCTTGTGAGACACAAAGTTGTAGGGAATTAAATTTCCTTCAAGATGGGCTTTGGTTGAGGAATTTTTGATGAAGTATGTGGAAGTTAGGCCTGGTCAAAGTACAGTTGACTTTTCCTATTAAAACCCTAATTTAGTAACTCCTGATTCTTGATGATTCTGAGGTTTCCATGATGAATTGTGATCAACCCTTGATCAAATGATGAATTTCAACCCATAATCTTGATGTTGACCAAAAATCTTGAGGTTTGACTTTGTGTTGACCACAGTTGACTTTTTGACCAAGTTAACTGATTCTCAATCCATTGGCCAATTGAACTTCTCCTGAATCAAACTGATGGCCAATCTTCCACTCCTAGGTACTCAGGGACCCAAGGACAACCATGGAATCAAGTCTTGCCCAAAAAATCAGAAATAAACTGACTTTATAGCAAACCCTAGTTTTGGTACCCTCAGTCTAGGAGGAAATAACACAGTCTCCAAATTCAAATTCCTCTGAATATGATGTGTATCCTCTCCAACAAAGATAAGATATGCCATTTGTTGATGATAAAAACCCAAAGAGCTTGCCCATTGGAGCAATAAACCCAAGAATCTCAAAACCCTAATTCATGCACTGGTTAGGAGGGAGTAATCCACTTGAGATCCCTTGCCACCTAAGCACTCTTGATGATGTGATGGACCAGATATGACCTTCCTGGATTGACTCAGGCACCTTGACCCCATGCTAATGATATGCATACATGATAATGAAATGAAACATAAGCCAGTTAGTAAAAAGTAAGGAGGGCAAATTTTGGGGTGCAACAGCTGCCCCTATTCAATCAATTTGGTCCTGAGTGGTATGATAGCGATGGCTCTCAGACATTCCAGGATACACGGGGATTGAATACTGAAAGAACCCCAGAAATTTGCTAATGATGAGAACAACGAGACGGAGCGTGCTGGAAAAAGGGAATATGACCTCAATCGTGTCCACAAGAAAGCGAATACGACCTCAATCGCCCGCAAAGGAAGACTGACCTCAATCACTCCCACCGATAAAATACGAACACGACCTCAATCGCACCCACAAAACGAATACAACCTCAATTATACCCGCAAAGGAAGACTGACCTCAATCACTCCCATAAATAAAATACGAATACGACCACAATCGCACCCATAAAACGAATACAACCTCAATTATACCCTCAAAGGAAGACCGACCTCAATCACTCCCACAAATAAAATACGAATACGACCACAATCGCACCCACAAACCGAATACAACCTCAATTATACCCGCAAAGGAAGACCGACCTCAATCACTCCCACAAATAAAATACGAATACGACCACAATCACACCCACAAAACGAATACAACCTCAATTATACCCGCAAAGGAAGACTGGCCTCAATCACTCCCACAAATAAAATACGAATACGACCACAATCGCACCCACAAAACGAATACAACCTCAATTATACCCGCAAAGGAAGACCGACCTCAATCACTCCCACAAAAAAATACGAATACGACCACAATCGCACCCACAAAACGAATACAACCTCAATTATACCCGCAAAGGAAGACCGGCCTCAATCACTCCCACAAATAAAATACGAATACGACCACAATCGCACCCACAAAACGAATACAACCTCAATTATACCCGCAAAGGAAGACTGACCTCAATCACTCCCATAAATAAAATACGAATACGACCACAATCGCACCCACAAAACGAATACAACCTCAATTATACCCGCAAAGGAAGACCGACCTCAATCACTCCCACAAATAAAATACGAATACGACCACAATCGCGCCCACAAAACGAATACAACCTCAATTATACCCGCAAAGGAAGACCGACCTCAATCACTCCCACAAATAAAATATGAATACGACCACAATCGCACCCACAAAACGAATACAACCTCAATTATACCCGCAAAGGAAGACTGACCTCAATCACTCCCACAAGTAAAATACGAATACGACCTCAATCGCACCCATAAAACGAATACAACCTCAATTATACCCGCCAAGGATAACCAACATAAAGTGGACTTTACTGGAGATAACGTGAAAACAAAACTTCTGGTTCAAACCACCTCGTTTTAGAACCTACTGGTAAGATGACTCCGTTGGGGAAGAAGAAGTCTAAATAAAAGACTCTGCCGGGGAGTACAAGTATGAGGAACGCGTCCCTCCAAAATCTCCCGAGTGATGCCACCTCCTGCTGGCAAAGAAAGTATCAGACCTGGCTTATGCTTCGAATGCAAATGAAAATGCCATGTTTTTGAGGATGCGATGCAAATGCTTATGATATGCAAAGGGGTCCCTCCAGCAAAATAAATGTCGGAGAGGAAATACCAATTCAGCTGATGACAAAAATAAATTGTCCTCTGAATCCACAAACTCTGCTGAGAAGGATCACTCCGACCGAATCTTTGGATCAACAACTTCTGCTGGGGATGAAATTCCAAAAGAACATCTGCTCTACGGGGATTATACGTAACTCTTTGAAAGGGGAGGCCACGGCCTGAATCAGAAGAGTGCCAGATATCACTTGGATTTAAAACCTGCTAGGGATGTTAACCCCTATTGGACAAACTGTTGCGAGGATCACTACCAAACTCTGCTTGGGGGAACGGTAAGTGCTGACATCCACCCCGCTAGCGGATAACATCAAGCTTACTTATATGTTGAGGATTAGATTGCACCGTTGCTGCTGAGAAAAACATTTCCTGAAGCGTTCAGACTCTGTGGGGAAATATGTCTTAATCCGGAGAAAATACTTCTCAAGTCTCCTGCTGGGGGAGGTCTGCTCTGCTGAGGAGAGTGCAATCTCAATGCTGGGGAGAGTAAGCTGCTGGGGAAGTACGATCCTGTTGCCCTGCAAGTCAAATAACCGCGAATAGAATACGCCACAACATGACTATCACCGTTAACGCCTAGGTAATTTCTACTGCTTTTCGTTATGCTCCGCAAAGCTCGAAGTTTTATATGCAATGTTTATCAAAAATATCGGACGTTTTTGCAAACAAAACAGTAACAGTAAAAGTAAAAGTAAAACAAACAATAGAAAGCTCTTTGAGTGAAATGAATATTTTATTGAGAGAAGTAGCCTGTAAATAGGCATTTACAATTGGAGGCAATTCCTAGAAAGAGGTAATTGCGTAAAAACAAAAAGGAAAATACACATGTCGGCAATGTGGGGAACAGATATCCACCATGATTTGACTTAGCTATGACCCGTATGGCTTGCTTATCCACAAATGTCTTAACCTTCGAAGAGACTAACTGTACTGATTCCTTTCTTTCAGAACTTCCAAGTATCGAGGGTGTTCACAGGTCGAACGCAGACAGTAGCCTTTCGCTTATAAATCCCTAACTTTTGCCTGGATCGCCCTTTTCGGGTTTTCAATCCACCGGGATACCCATTTTTGCCAAAGTCGCCTTTTCAGGTTTTCAACTCTGCGGGTTTACATATTTCTTTTACATTTTATCCCTAATTTTTGCCCGAACCTTTTCCTTTTTATGGTTCCCGGGATGCCCCTTTTTTGCCTGGACTTTCTTTTTTCGTCCAGCGGGTCTCTTTCATGCGAAGTATTTTTTGATTACGTCTGCGTTCACAGGGGAAGTAAAATCTTCGCCATCCATTGTTGAAAGTAGTAAGGCTCCACCAGAGAAAACCTTTCTGACTACATACGGCCCCTCGTAATTTGGAGTCCACTTGCCCCTGTGATCTGTCTGAGGAGGAAGGATCCTTTTCAAAACCAATTCGCCTGTCTGAAAACTCCTAGGACGCACTTTCTGATCAAAGGCGTGCTTCATCCTGCTCTGATACAACCGACCATGTGCGATGGTTGCCAACCTCTTCTCTTCAATAAGGTTCAACTGATCTAATCTGGAACGTACCCACTCCGCTTCATCAAGTTTTACATCAGCCAGAACTCTCAAAGATGGAATCTCGACCTCTAAGGGTAAAACTGCTTCCATTCCATATACTAATGAGAAAGGGGTTGCCCCTGTTGACGTACGTACCGAAGTACGGTAACCATGTAGGGCATAGGGTAACATCTCATGCCAGTCCTTATATGTTACCACCATCTTCTGCACAATCTTCTTGATGTTCTTGTTTGCCGCTTCAACGACCCCATTCATCTTCGGACGATATGGAGAGGAGTTGTGATGCTCGATCTTGAAACTCCGACATAGTTCCTCCATAATCTTGTTGTTCAAATTCGAGCCATTATCAGTAATGATTCTCTCTGGGACCCCATAACGACAGATGATGTCCTTCTTTATAAACCGAGCTACCACTTGCTTGGTGACGTTGGCGTACGAGGCTGCCTCCACCCACTTCGTGAAATAATCAATGGCAACCAAAATGAAACGATGCCCATTGGAAGCAGTAGGCTCAATCTTTCCGATCATATCTATACCCCATATTGCAAATGGCCAAGGAGATGACAACACATTTAGAGGCGTAGGCGGTACGTGCATCTTATCTGCATAAATCTGGCATTTATGGCACTTCCGAGCGTACTTGAAACAATATGACTCCATAGTCATCCAATAATATCCTGCCCTCAACAACTTCCTAGCCATGGTGTGACCACTGGAATGAGTACCAAAAAAACCCTAGTGAACTTCCTCCATCAATGAGCTTGCCTCGTGTTCATTAACACAACGTAGCAAGACCATATCGAAGTTCCTCTTATATAACACATCATCCTTGTTCAGAAAGAAATTTCCTGCCAACCTCCTCAGAGTCTTCTTATCTTTGGTGGAGGCACCCTCTGGATATTCTTGCCTCTTCAGAAAAACCTTAATATCATGATACCACGGCTTGCCATCTGACACATCTTTAATTGCGAACACAAAAGCTGGTCTGTCCAGACGCATGATTCTAATCGAAGGTGTTTCGTTCCAACGGTTCACCTTATACATGGATGCCAATGTCGCCAACGCATCAGCCATCTGATTCTCAGCTCGGGGAACGTGATGAAAATCCACCCTATCAAAGAAAGGTAACAACCTCCTAGCGTAGTTGTTATAAGGTACCAAATTCGCCTGACGAGTCTCCCATTCTCCTGTAATCTGATTAACTACTAACGCGGAATCACCATAGACATCGAGGTTCTTAATTCTCAAATCAATTGCCTCCTCTAACCCCATAATGCATGCTTCATATTCCGCCTCGTTGTTGGTACACACGAATGCTAACCGGGCAGTGAAAGGTATATGAGAACCCTTCGGAGTTGTAATGATTGCCCCAATTCCATTACCATATGAGTTGACAGCCCCATCAAAAATCATCTTCCACTGTGATCCAATCTCAGGTCCTTCGTCAGGCAGAGGCTCTTCACAATCCTTCATTTTCAGAAACATAACATGCTCGTCCGGAAACTCAAACTTCATAGACTGATAATCCCCGACCAGCTGTTCAGCAAGATATTCTGACAGAACACTCCCCTTAATGGCCTTCTGAGAAACATACTGAATATCGTACTCTGTCAAAACCATCTGCCAACGGGCTATCCTTCCAGAAAGCGCTTGCTTCTTAAACACATACTTAATCGGATCCATCTTCGAAATCAACAAGGTTGGGTGATTTAACATATACTGCCTTAGGCGCTTGGCTGCCCAAGCGAGTGCACAACATGTCTTTTCCAACATAGAATATCTTGATTCGCAATCAGTGAACTTCTTACTCAGGTAGTAAATGGCATGCTCTTTCCTACCTGTCTCGTCGTGTTGACCGAGCACACAACCCATCGAATTCTCAAGAACCATGAGGTACATAATCAACGGTCTCCCAGACACCGGAGGCATAAGGACTGGAGGCTCCTGCAAATACGTCTTTATTCTTTCGAACGCTTCTCGACAGTTTTCATTCCACCTGACCTCTTGATCTTTTCTCAACAACTTGAAAATAGGTTCACATCTAGCTGTTAGATGTGAGATAAACCTGGCAATGTAATTCAACCTCCCCAAGAAACCACGAACCTCTTTCTCTGTTCTCGGCTCAGGCATCTCCTGTATGGCTCTTATCTTTGTAGGATCAACCTCAATGCCTCTTTCACTAACGATGAATCCCAGCAATTTACCAGACCTCACGCCGAAAGTGCACTTATTCGGATTTAATCTCAATCTGAACTTTCTCAACCTTTCAAACAACTTCTGAAGGTTCACCAAGTGTTCTTCCTCTGTCTGTGACTTCGCAATCATATCATCAACATAGACTTCAATCTCTTTGTGAATCATATCATGAAAGAGAGTCACCATCGCCCGCTGATAGGTTGCCCCAACATTCTTCAATCCAAAGGGCATTACCTTGTAGCAAAATGTTCCCCACGGTGTTATGAAAGTAGTCTTCTCCATGTCCTCCGGGGCCATTTTGATTTGGTTATACCCAGAGAAGCCGTCCATGAAGGAAAACACAGAATATTGAGCAGTATTGTCCACTAACACATCAATGTGGGGGAGCGGGAAATCATCCTTCGGGCTCGCCCTATTCAAATCTCGGTAATCAACACACATCCTGACCTTTCCATCCTTCTTAGGTACAGGTACGATATTAGCAACCCACGGAGGATAATTTGTCACAGCAAGAAATCCGGCGTCCAACTGTTTCTGAACCTCTTCCTTGATTTTGACAGACATCTCTGGTTTAGTCCTTCTCAATTTCTGCTTGACTGGAGTACAACCCTCTTTAAGCGGTAACCGGTGTGAAACAATGTTAGTGTCAAGCCCAGGCATGTCTTGGTAAGACCAGGCGAAGATATCCACATACTCTCGAAGTAACTCAACCAATCTCCTCTTAACAGTGTCTTCCAAAGCAGCCCCAACCTTTACTTCTCGTTTGACGTCATCGGTTCCCAGATTAACAATCTCAACTTCCTCCTGATGAGGTAGAATAACCCTCTCCTCCTGTTTCAATAACCTGGCTAATTCTTCTGGTAAGTCACAGTCTTCGTCAGCCTCTTCTTCGGCTTGATAGATGGGATTATCAAAGTCATATCTAGCCATAGCTAGGTCATGGGTGTAATCTGAACAAAGGAACCTGCATGATGGATGTTTATGTTTATTATGAGTGCAACAAACAAGAAAACACATTGCCATTTTGATGTGGGTTAATGCAAAAAGTAAAAATAGAAAGACAGGGACCAAAATATTTGAATGAAAAAACGTCCTTTATTGATGGTAAAAATAGCAAATAAAACATCCAAGCCCTACAAATAAGTATCACTACGTCTTGGGCAGAACGTAGGACTCAACATAATGGAAAACAAAAGTAAATTATTTCGGGCGCGTCACTTGGATAACTTTCTCGGAGGACCAGTTGTCTAAACTCTGACCAGGAATGCAGGGACGAATCCATCCATCCATGTCGCAATCACTATCTCCTTCATCCTCAATGGCATTGACTCTGTCGAAGAACACGCCGGCACTGGTGAAACGGACTGGACCGTAGAACTTGGGAGGCTCTTCAGTACGCCTGGGTGGCTTGTAACCTAGTCCATAGGTATCCTGCTTCTTTTGAACATTAATAACACTGCCCCACTTCTGAGAACCACCAGCTTCAACTATAGCACGCGCTTCCTTGAAAGAGGACATGGAAACCTCTGGTTATATGACGACTTCAGGCTGGGCAATCCCCTCAGGCTGACTGACTGCCTTTGGGGGTTCCCCGGGAATCTTCACGGCTTCAAAGGCTTGGCACAAAGTTTCCTGTACTTCACCATCCACCTCTACATACTTGAAGGTTGATAGGTGACTCATCATGATATCTTCTTCACCACAAACAGTCACGACGTGGCCATCCACCATATATTTCAATTTCTGGTGCAGCGTAGAAGTTACTGCCCCAGCACCATGGATCCAAGGGCGACCCAACAAACAACTATAGGCAGGCTGAATATCCATAATGTAAAAGGTGGTGTTGAAAATCTCAGGACCCACCTTGATCGGCAAGACTAACTCCCCAAAAACTGACCTCTTGGAGCCATCAAAAGCACGTACCACTAAGTCACTTGGTGTACAAATCAACCCACGAGTATCCAACTTCATCAAAGCCTTCTTTGGTAACACATTCAAAGACGACCCAGTATCAACTAACACATGCGACATCAAAGAACCACGGTATTCCACTGAAATATGCAGAGCATTGTTGTGATTCCTCCCAATCGGAGTCAGATCTAAATCGGTGAAACCCAAACCATTACCAGCATTCACATGAGCCACAACCCCTTCTAACTGATTGACAGATCTTTCCTGTGGTACATAAGCCATATTCAGAACCTTCAGTAGTGCATTTCGGTGTGCCTCAGAGCACAACAGTAGGGATAGAATGGAAATCTTCGATGGCGTTTGGTGAAGTTGGTCGACAATCTTGTAATCACTTTTTCTGATCAACCTCATAAACTCTTCTACGTCTTCTGAGAAAGTATCCCCACCTGGTTTTGTCATAGAATTATTAGCCTCCTGTCTCTGTATAGACTCATCCAATACCTGTTTACCTCTGTTTTGACTTGAACTACCAGCCTGATTCTCGGGCGGAATAAAAACTCTACCACTCCTAGTGATAGCCCCAGCTTCAACAAGATTTCCAACCCCTGTATTCACAACTGATGTGTCTTCCAATTCATGCTTCTTACCATTAACAAACACCTCGGCCCCATAGTTCCATGGGATGGCCTTGGTGGTCTCATACGGGACTGGTCCAGGAACAGTGATAGTGACCGGCGTTGGTCTTGCCGGCGCCGATATAGTTATTGTCTTGAATGGAATTATTATCGTGGCAACATCAATCCCTCTATCAGTAACATTACTCTGCTTGCAACCTCTGTCAAACTGTAATACCCCTTCGCTGATCATTCTTTGAATACCTGCTTTCAATAAATCACAACCGCCAGATTGCGACACACATCCTACACAACCTTCATCACAACCTGAAAATACCCCTCCTTTTAACAGCCTTCCCTTTACCACACCCAAGGGGGTTTGGACCTCGTTCACATATGAGATCAGGCTCAAGTCTTCACAGTCTTCGATAATAGCATTGATCTTCGGCCCACCGTGATTTGGTATCGGGTTCTGATTCACATTTGGAACATCATTGGAGAAATTGATGGCTTTTGAATCCACCAAATCTTGTACCTGATGCTTAAAAGCTTTACAGTTTTCAATATTATGTCCGGGTGCCCCAGAATGAAACTCACAGTGGGTGTTGGCGTCATAACCAGGAGGCGGATTACCAGTAGGGGGAGCCAGTGTTCTTGTCTGAACCATCTTTAGATTTAACAAATGCTGGAATAGTTGAGGGTAGGACATAGGTGGAGTGTCAAAATGCCTATTCCTCTTAGTCAGAGGCTGCGACCGGCGAGGAGTCTGATTCTGTTGTTGAGATGCTGCAGGCTACTGAGGTGCTGCTGGGATGGTCACAAAAGCCACCTGCTGGTTATAGTTCTTACCACTATATGATGATACAGAGTTTGTATCACCCTCCTTCTTCTTATAGTTATTGGCATAAGGCTTCTTACCTCCTCCAGATGAGGATCCATCACCGCCTGATATTTTTCCCGCCTTAATTCCACTTTCCACCATCTCTCCTACCAAGATCAAATCAGCAAACTTTCCAGACATGCACGGAACCAATTTTTCAAAGTAATGACCCTGCAGTGTGGCCATAAACATAGTTATCATTTCCCGTTCCAACATGGGAGGCTGAACCCTCGCCGCCAGCTCACGCCACCTCTGGCCGTACTCTTTGAAGCTCTCATTATTTTTCTGTGACAGATTCTGCAATTACGTTATGTTAGGAGCCATATCAGTGTTATATTGGTAATGTCTGATAAATGCCCCCGCCAGATCTCTCCGACTACGCACATCCCTCCTTTCCAATTGCATGTACCACTCCAGGGATGCCCCAGATAGGCTATCCTGGAAGCAGTGCATCATCAGCTTTTCATTCTTTGCATGCGCGGCCATCTTATTCGCGTATGCTCTGACATGGGTCCTTGGACAAGACACACCATTATATTTCTCGAAAGTGGGAGCCTGAAACTTGTGCGGGATCACAACGCCTGGAACTAGTCCCAAATCCTCTAGATCCATTCCCACAGAATCCTAATTCATAACACCCTTCAGTTGTTCTTCAATCAACCTGATCCTCTGATCATTGTCGGCCTGGGGACCAGCATCCCCATCTGGCAGAGAAAATGCATCATCTTGAACATCATCATACTGACGGCCATGATTTGCGCCAGCACCATTACCTCCTTCCCCAGCCTTAGGAATCACAACACTTCCTCCACCGCCCGGAGGAATCACAACACCAGAAACAGGAATACCCCCGCCAGTAAGGCCATTCTGATCATCATCAGTAACACCAGTCTGAAGTCCTCCATGAAGGACACCATCATTATCAATCCTCGCAATCAGTGGCTGGACGAGAGTTCTCAACTGTTCTTGTCCCTGAGCAACCCCTTGCATCAATTCCATGAATTGGTTCATGCGAGTCCGCATCTCAATGATCTCATTCTGTAGCTGATCCATGAGTCTCCTCCGATTCTGCTTAGTAGGATACCGGTGAATACGCTGATCTGCAATTCTGAGATGAGAACAAGATAAGAATACCGGAGATAAACACCTGTCATGCAAAATGATTATGCAAAATGATTATGAATATGCAAATGCAAATGGACGTGTTTGAAAATTCATAGGGCGATCCACCCCTTGATTCCGATTTAATAACAAGATATAATGGAACTTCTGCTCATATATTAAGAAAACCAGAGAAAAGCCAAATGCCAACAATCAGAAATTCGAGATAACAGGTCTGAATATAGGTCCCAATCAACAAGCCTGGTGGTGATCCACATATAATGAAAGAAAATAGAAAACTATGGCATATCATCAAAGTTCACAAGTGTCAATCCCCCCATCCATTATGTTTTCTGCACCAGTCTTGAATCTCCTTGAACAGCTTTCTGGTATCGGGATGCTTCGGCCTCTGAATTAGCCCTTGAATGAGAAGGTCTCTCCTGTGCATGATCCCATCCAAGTATCGGCAATGTAGCTCCCAAGCGTCTTCTCCAGTAGCACCATCTATGTTAGGACCCTCATGTCTAGGTTTCTTCACTTCAGCTTGGACTTTCAATTCCTCTATGGAGGCTATAGCTTTGATGAGTTGATCTTGGACAGCTTGTCTCTTGAATATCCCTGATAGAATCTCGGCGTCTTTCTTCTTGAGCGTAGACTTCAACTAATCAATCTTAGCTAGGTAAGCGTCTTCCTTTCTTTTATTCTCAGCCATGGCAGTTTCTTGGTGATCATTGAACCTGTGAATCTTCAACAAAGCCTTGCCTAATTCCTCCTCCTTGGACCTGAGAATGCTACTGATACCATCCAAAGCTTGTTTCATTCTTTCCCTGGATGCAACCATGTCAGCAAGCTCTTTTTCTGCTTTAGCAAGGAGCTCTGTCTTTAACTTGGCAGTATGAACAACTTCACCCCACTCATGCTTCCACTGATAAATCTCTCTCTTTAGCTCACTATTCTCTTCCTGCAACCTTTCTTTTTCAGCCCATAATGTGTTATACTTCTCCAACTCAACGGTGGTAGGAGGCTCGATCACCAAAGGATACAGAGGTGGTTCCACCGGGAATGGGAGAAGCTCCTCTTCTGCTCTCTTCTTAATCCACTCTTTATATGGATGGAAAGCCCGATTGTTACTTTTCCTGAATGGAATCTTACCCTTCTTAGTCACCTGTTTCCAAGCGTTCACAAATTTCCTTATCAACTCTTGATCCTCAATACCATTGAAGAATAAGGATTCTCGGACATCTCGCTCTTCGGGTGGATTCTTCAAAGGATAGCCAAACTGTCTGATAGCTAGGGAGGGATTATAGTTAATTCCACCTTTCCTCCCTATCAAGGGAACATTAGGAAATTCTCCGCATTTGCAAATAATCTCCATTCCTAGCAAGTCACGATTAATCCAAACGATGTTATTGGCAGTCAAGCCCATAACCCTCTTAGACCACTTCAGAGAATCTTTCGTATCAACGAAAGCGCCAGATTCAGGGAGACGAGTCAAAAACCAAGTAGCTAAGAGCGGCGCACAGCAACTCACAGTTTTCCCACGCCTATTCTCATTCTTATAGTGAACTGAATGGTACACATCACCTAGTAAGGTAGGTATAGGATTCTTCGACATAAAGATCCTGACGGCGTGCATATCCACCAGATCAGGAATATTCGGAAACAGAACAATCCCATAGATACACACAGCTAGAATAGCTTGGAAAGCAGTCCAGTTCTTCTCTTTGACATGTATGCAAGCCTGATCGAACAAGAACTTCAATAGGAAACCCTTAACTCCTTGTTTTTCTGCAATATTACTGTTAAGAACAGGCTCACTAATGTGAAGAGCACCAGCCATATCTTTTATACCGGGGTGTTCTTCAGAAAAGAAAACTATATCATGACTAATAGGAATTCCCAAAATAAATGAGAACTCCTCCAACGTCGGAGCCAAGACGTAGTCCGGGAAAGTGAAGCAACGCAGAGGCGGGTCGTAAAACTGAAGAAGTGTGTGAATGGCATCCTTCTCATACTGGGAAATATTATAGACAAATTTCAGAAGTCTTCCATACCATCCACTGAACTCTGTACGAACTCCGGAACCAGCCATATTAATCAATTTGTGAATCAGTGTCAAAGTCGGCTCTGGGAATGAATAGGCAACAATCTTCTTTCTCTGAACATCCATACTGAAGTAACCTCAGAAAACCGGAATCAAGAGTAAGATGCAAGCCCTGAAAAATGTCAAACACGTCAGAATGCAAGAAAAATGATATGCTCATGCAAACATGGGGTCAAGGCACACTGCTGGATGTGCTGTGCTGTTAGCTTAACGAGGAACCAGAAAACCAAAACTCTGAACCACTGAGGAACCCAAATGAACAGACATTGATGAGAAATCCAGAAAACCGGGTAGGTTGAAAGTCTCGGTTACCTGCAAACCTGCAAACGCCCATCCCCTCCCATATGTGGGTACTAAGATGTTCAGTATCCCGGGCTCTCAGGTCGAGAAATGATGATACGTTCACCATTTCTGGTTTGGCATCATCATCAATCGAGGAGGCCTCAACTGATTCTCCAAAGCGGAAGGTCCTCAGCTTTGGCACTGAGGTCGAGAAACAATAGTACGGTGGAGAAATGACTTTTTACTTTTGTTTTTCGCTAAACATGTTGCGGTTAGCAAGAGTCGCCACCGACTTTTCTTTTATCCAATTTATTTAGGAAAGGTGAAAAGAACAGGAAAGACCGTTTTGAAAAGATTTTTGAGTTCGGGGGGTAAGTTATGAAAAGGGAAGGTGTTAGCACCCCTTTTCATCCGTAGTTATCTACGGGCTCTTAATTGCTAGCTCACTTTAACTTGCTTTTTTTTTTAAATATGGTGTGTGTTTAGAAAATATTTCGTAAAAGTCGACTTTGTAATAATTCGTGTAAGAACGTATACAAAGTGTTTGTTTTTGAAAATATTTTTGAAAGTGTGAGGTGTGAAAAGTATTTTTTTTTTGAGTTGTGAGCGAGCATTTAAAAGTTACCTACCCTTAATTTATAAGGTATTTCTTGTACTTATCATTTTCCTTGAGAGATAGCACTATCCATACCATTAGTGGGTAGGTAGTCCTATCTATTGGATGTGGAGGGACAGCGAAGGGTCATCAAATGGTCATAGGAGGCAACATGTAAAGATACCTTAGCAATTCGTAGGGACTACCATCATTTTTCCGTAGGGTCATCGAGGGACAAGATCATTTTTTGTAGGCAACTTGAAGGGTCATCGAGGGACTATGATCTTTATATCGAAGGGACTGTGATGATATTATTCGTAAGCGTCTTTTGCTAAAGGATCCTTACGTTCGAGGGGCATTCATTCCTCGGGGTACAGTACTAAAGTCAATCGAGGAGTGCCTCTGCTGATTCTCTTCAAAACGTAGGGGTCGTCCTATGCGAGTTCCAAAGCGGGCCCTCGGGTGCGAATGGGTTTGCCACAGGATGTGGTCTGCCACTGTCACCACTAAAGAGGGATGTTTCCACTAAGGTCCTCAATGATCGGTCACTAGAGTCGACAGCTCTCTAGATCAACACCCCAACATGCGCAAGACACACACGTTAGAATGCGTCCCAAGATAGCCTCGTCTGGTTGTGAATTTCGTGAAGACACAAACGTACCAAGCGGGCACGTAGGTCCCACTACTTTCCACTCTAGTCCTAGGGTATTCTCAAGCCTTGGTATTGGGCTTAGCTCTCAAACCCACCCAACCTGCAAAACAAAGACAGCCAGCACAGCACAGCAGTATGACAGTAATAAAAAATGAAATGCAGAAAATGCGGTAAAAAAATAAAAATAAAAATACAACACTTAAAGCAAATCAAAACCAAACACCCAAAAAGAACAAAGACAAACAAGCGTTAGGACTGACTCGCTTAGGGATGGACCAGCATAGGTCAACCAGAGTCCCCAGCAGAGTCGCCAGCTGTCGCTCCCAGGATTTTCATCCAGGTACAAACACGAGAGTGGCGCGGAAAAACAGAGTCGCCAGCCGTGTAAATTTATCCCAAGAGAGGGAAAGGGAACACTGCATAAACCTTAGGAAGAGGGAAAGGAATGGTCATCGCAACCATAACCTGGGTTCGGGAGTCGGTTACGCGAGGGGAAGGTGCTAGCACCCCACACGTCCATCGTACTCGATGGGTTCCACGCTTGTTGTCTATTCTAAGGGTAAGTCATACTATCATTTATGGCTGTGCTAAAACGGGAGGGGAGGACAAAGACCGACTCGGTAGGACGTCAACGTCCTAGGCCTACGTACCCCCTTTGTGCAATGGGGAATTCAGAGTCAACGTAGTTCGGACCAAGTTCTTTTTGTGTTTTTTATGAGCGACGTTAAGTTTGTGTCCGGCTGTTAGGGTCGATGCCTGTTTGCGTCTCAGATGGAAGGTAACGTGCCCTTATTGAAAATAGCCTTTAAGTTGAAGGTCCCGAAGGACAAAAAGGTTTGAAGTTGGTTTGTGTTTTTTAGGATAGAAGTGGCTTAAGTTAGTTCCTAAGCTGCATTGCGCCAAAGTCTAGGGTACAGGGGCGAACACTTAACGCATCGTCCCAAGACAGGACGCTCGCTAAGCACTCTAGAGAGATGAGAGGAAGCCCCTCATTTCTCATTCCACATACTTAAGGCTCGTGCACAATACACCTTATTATTATTAAGTGTTTTAAAGAAATTTGAGATGAGGAGAGAAGACACAAGGGTAACTCTAAGGGAGACTATGAGTCCTAATGTCATCATGCATGGGTGACCTACGGTTAGTGAGGTTCAACCTAAACCCTAAAGAATAAAGATAGGAGAGAAAAAGGTAAGGGTAACTATGGGTACTTATCCATACCCTTAAGGAACTTACCTTGATCCTGCATAAAAGGTTAGTGAGAAACAGACGTGAATAAGAGAAATGAGGTGAATGAAAATCAAACAACGGCAAACAATGATAATAATAATCCAAACACGAACTTAGAAATCAAAGGGACACCCTCAAAGCAAATGGCACAAGTGCCTTTCAAACAAGGTAATTAGATAGGACCAAAAATGCGCCTGCAAGAAAATCTCAAGTGAAAATAACTCCAATAATTAGAAAAATGATTCCTAAAATTCCCAAATTAAACAATAAAGTTCCTCAACCAGAGGCAAACAACATATAAAAAGTCCCTGCAAAAAATCAAAATATTAGTCATTCAAATAAATAGGCAAAGTTCAGGTGGGAATTAGGGTTCAGTGTGCTAAAGGGTAGAACCAAAATGCAATATGAAATAAATTTAAAAATGAAAGAAAAATATTTTTATGCAATTTAGGATGTTAGTGAACAAATGCGAAAAGAACGGATGAAAAACATTATATGGATGAAGGGAAATAAAATCAAGAAGTTTAAGTATGCATGAGATGTGTAATTAAGAAGAAAATGATTTAAACAATTAATTTTAAATGATAAAATAAAATAAAAATGAAAAATAAAATTTGTAGAAATTGTATAAGTGGATAAAGATGATGTATAATTTTTTTGGGATTTTTTGAATGCACCTAAGTATTTTAAAAATTAAAATTATGAAAATGTAATGGAAATAAAAAATAAAAATGGAATAAAAGACTGGGGGTGTGTTAGTAACGAAAACATGAAGGAAATGGCATTGGGCTGGTGATGGGGGGTGCGTATAGCAAGCCCGGCCCAATAATTCATCAGAAAATAGCAAAAATAAAAAATGGTGCACCGTGTTCCACCACGTGCAAGGCGCGTGCGATTTTTTATTCGCTGGCAGTGTTGAGGACCGTCTGATCCATCAGACGGCTCATGGCTTGGTCAACAAAACAAAAGTAATCAGAATAAAAAAAACAATTGGAGGAGTATGGTAGCAACGGTGGGGTGATATCCATGGGATCATCAATTAAATTTCAGAAAAAAAAATAAAATAAGAACACATGGCGCTACCTGGACCGTTGGATTGGGAGAATCAACGGCCAGGACTTCATCTCCTTCCTTGGACCGTCCCGCCGGACTGGTTTTCCGGCCACCACCGGAGTTAGGGTTCCGGCCCCCTACTCCGGTCACCTGCAATAAAAATGGGACCAAAACGTGCGTACGAATACACTACCCCGCCTTGAAAAATTCAAGGAATCGAAATATGGCATCCAAATTTGCAAAAAACCAATGAATAATCTAAAACGAATGAAACAAGGTTAGTGCACGAAACTTTAAACGCACGGTATGGACAATATACACATCTATATTCAAAACAAAATATATTAGCATGATCAGTGAGCATCACACAACATTATGCATGTCTAAAAACCGAGTTCTATGATCGCGAAAACAGACACTAACCTGAAGCTAAGCACTGCGTATCCTTGCTCTTTGCTCCAAAAGATGGTTGTTTTCTGCTCTGTGGATCACAAGAATGAAGTCTGTGGAAGAAGTTTTTGATGATACCTCCTGAGCCGTGAGCTTTGATGAAGAATCCTCCTTTAGGTTTTTCTTGAGATCTCCTCTAATTTCACGTGCATGCCCTTCAACCCTAGCATGAATTGGCTTATAAAGACTAGGGTTTTCTTCTGACCATGACTTGGGCTTGGGTAATTCCAAGTTTAATTATCTTTGAATTATTTCATTTATTATTGAATTTTAACTAAATAAATCCAATAAAAATAAAATAAAATGAGGAAAAACCAAATATATGCTCTTTGGGTCGTGCATGGCTTTATTTTTATGTTTGGTTTAAGAAACTTATGGCCCATTTGTCAAAATTTGGATTTTAGGCATAGTTTGCTTGGTGCACCTCCTCAAAATTGCCCAACTTTGACTAAGCATAACTCCTTCAATTTTTATCTCCTCAATGCAAATTAATACTTTTTAGAAACCTCAAGATGTCCTCTAACCAACCCTTTTGGTCCCGTGTCAATTTGATCTTCCATGTTCAAGTTATGAGCTTTTGAAGAAGGTTGACTTTTGTTGACTTTCAAAATGACCTATAATGTCTTGGCTCATATCTCCCAAATGAAGCATTTCTGGACTTGGCTTGTGAGACACAAAGTTGTAGGGAATTAAATTTCCTTCAAGATGGGCTTTGGTTGAGGAATTTTTGATGAAGTATGTGGAATTTAGGCCTGGTCAAAGTACAATTGACTTTTCCTACAAAAACCCTAATTTAGTAACTCCTGATTCTTGATGATTCTGAGGTTTCCATGATGAATTGTGATCAAACCTTGATCAAATGATGAATTTCACCCCATAATCTTGATGTTGACCAAAAATCTTGAGGTTTGACTTTGTGTTGACCACAGTTGACTTTTTGACCAAGTTAACTGATTCTCAATCCATTGGCCAATTGAACTTCTCCTGAATCAAACTGATGGCCAATCTTCCACTCCTAGGTACTCAGGGACCCAAGGACAACCATGGAATCAAGTCTTGCCCAAAAAATCAGAAATAAACTGACTTTATAGCAAACCCTAGTTTTGGTACCCTCAGTCTAGGAGGAAATAACACAGTCTCCAAATTCAAATTCCTCTGAATATGATGTGTATCCTCTCCAACAAAGATAAGATATGCCATTTGTTGATGATAAAAACCCAAAGAGCTTGCCCATTGGAGCAATAAACCCAAGAATCTCAAAACCCTAATTCATGCACTGGTTAGGAGGGAGTAATCCACTTGAGATCCCTTGCCACTTAAGCACTCTTGATGATGTGATGGACCAGATATGACCTTCCTGGATTGACTCAGGCACCTTGACCCCATGCTAATGATATGCATACATGATAATGAAATGAAACATAAGCCAGTTAGTAAAAAGTGAGGAGGGCAAATTTTGGGGTGTAACAGTGAGAATGATGAATGATATGCAATGATTAATTGATTAAAATTTTTTTCAATCAAAAGAAACTTTGACAATTGGATTGCAAATATCAAACAGTGGGGAAACCCCGTTTTATTGAATTCAAAGATTGCGGAAATGGAAATACAGTAATTTACAAAGTGTTGTAAAAGGAAATGTCTAAACTAATGGATCCTGAGTCCTCTCTGAGGAGTGCTCAGGTGCTGGTTCTGGTATTTTCCTCTTCTTTGACCGGGGCTCTCGAGCTGTTATCGGGTGGTCATTCCTTTGCCGAGAGAAAGGAGCGAGCAAATTCCTTTAGTCTTCTTGATTCTCTACAACATGTTGCTCTAAAATCTCAATCACAACATCCTTTTCTTTTAACAGTTGCAGTATTTTGTTACACTCCACATTGAGAATACGATACTTGTTTTTCCAAGACTTCTTCTCTTGTTGAACTTTGTTGAGAGTAACCTGAAGCTTTTCCGTATCAGACATAAAATAGAGGACAAATTCCCTTAATGGAATAACCTCTTAACGAGGGTAAGGCATCCTCAATTTGAGAGCTCTAGTTTGCACCCAACGGAGATAAGGCTCCACAGAGATATAGTCTGGTTTTCCTAGAGACTCTCTTCCCTTCTTGTGAACATGTTTCCAGGCATGCACTATTTCTGTCTTTAGTGCCCTGTCATTTTCTCCTTCCTTGAAGAAAAGACCTTCCAAATGAGCATTACGTGGAACATGCCTCATCGGGTATCCGAATTGACGACGAACTAAAATTGGATGATAGTTGATTCCTCCTTTAATTCCTATGAGGGGTACATTAGGAAAGTTTCCACAATGGTCAATGATTCTGATCCCGTCATAGATTCGATTGTACCAATCGATGTCAGAGTTGGTAAGAGACATGATTCTCTATGACCAATGTAAAGTATTCTTTTGATCCCAAAAAGCAGGAGACTTGGGTAAATGGGAAGTGAACCATTTGTATAGCAGGGGTACACAGCATGTGATCATTCCTCCGCTGTACAAATTCCTTAAGTGTACAGAATGATAAGCTTCTGCGAGCAAGGTTGGTACGGGGTTTCCAATTAGAAAAATCTTACTGGCATTGATTCAATGAAGCTATCAATGTTGGGAAACAGAAATAACCCGTAGGAGAGCAAAGCAAAGATACTTTCGAAAGCAGGCACATTCCATATACTAGCAAAGTACAGGGCTTTCTTTATCAAAAACTGGGCTGGCAGACCCTGGATTCCACCCTTAGTGGTCATGTGAGTCCTGCCTTCTGACTCGTCCAAATAGATTGCTCTTGCAATGGTCTGATCTTTTGGAATTTCTTCTAGTCCAGAAAAGGGAGATTGGTCAGTAATGGGTAAATCAGTCAGGTGAGAGTACTCCTCCAGTGTTGGTGCTAGCTGATAATCCGGGAATGTGAAGCAGTGATAGACCGGATCGTAGAACTGAATGAGTATGGACAGGATTCCTTCAATTACATGGACCCTTAATAGAGACAACAGTCCTCCATACTTAGCTCTAAAAGCATCAGGGTTGGTGATCATCCTCGCCAATCCTCTAGTTTTGGAACCTTGATGGTATACTTGTGAGTCCTTCTTCTACCGAAATCCATAACGCAATCTTTCTCTCTGACACTTGCAATCATTGTCTCAGTTTAATTTAAAAAAGAGAGACTAGGAGAGAAGATTTTCTTTGTTTTAAGTTTTTTAATGAAATGAATGCATGAATGTAGCACACAAAAACATAGAAAAAACATGGGGTCAAAGGGTCGGTGTCATGAAGTTAAGGCTCTACCCATCCCCAAAGGTTATACTGGTATTTTTTGTACATGTCCGTAAAATCATTGATCCTTCTTGGGATAAAAACTGCAGGCTGGAATCACCCAAGCGAGCTGATGTATCTTAGAGTAATCTCAAATGAGGGTAGTATCGCGTGACAACTATTTCCGATAGCTTCCGCACTACAAAATAGTAACATGGTCTTAGTCTACTAAAATCCTCAGCTTCTCAGATAACCCAATCGAACAATCTGCTTTCAACAACCGAAGTCGTATAGGCATTAATTCCGAAGTCGTATAGCTTTAGGTTTTGCTTTGTACTTGATGGTGTTTATCTGTTAATAGGTTGGGAAAGTTTCTTGGGAAGTATGAGTGAGAGAGAGTTTTTGTTGATTTTGGTGAGGTATTGGACCTCAGTTTTGATTGATGTATGAAGGTATTGGACCTAGAGTTTTTGATTAGTATGCTCGCTAAGATTTCACAATCTTATGCCTACGTATTCCCGTTTATACGAAACAGGGAAATCAGAGCAATCGTAGTTCCTCCTATTCTAAGGGAGGAAAATGATATTTTGGTGTCTCGTTCAAAGCCCAAGACAGAGGCTAAAAGGAGTATTTATGTCTTGTTCAAAGCCCAAGATTGAAGTTAAAAGGTTGATTGACTCCATTGGGGAAGTCCTTATACAAGCCTAAGAGGAGGTTGTATGAGACTGACTCAACAAGAGAGTGGATATATTGGTGTTTTGTACCAAGCCCAAGACGGAATCTAAAAGAGACTGACTCTTTGGGGATATCATTATATGAAGCCTAAGAGAAGGCTAAATCCACTGGGGAGGTACTTATCTGTCTTGTATAAAGCCCAAGATTGAGGCTAAAAGGGGTTTGACTCAACAAGAGAGTGCTTTTATCTGTCTCGTACGAAGCCCGAGATTGAGGCTAAAAAGGGTGGACTCAACAAGAGAGTCTGGAACGTGATTGAATCAACAAGAGAGTCTAAAAAGTGGTTGACTCAACAAGAGAGTCTGAAAAGGTGACTGACTCAACAAGAGAGTCTAAAAAGTGGTTGATTCAACAAGAGAGTCTTTTATACTCAACAAGTGAGTGATTTGTTGTCTCGTACGAAGCCCGAGATTGAGGCAAGAAGGGTCTTGACTCAACAAGAGAGCCTGAAGAGGTTAGCTCCGCTGGGGAGAATCATTGTACAAAGCCCAAGAGGAGGCTGACTTTCCTAAGGAAATGATCATTATACAAAGCCTAAGAGGAGGCTATCTTCTGCTGGGAATTATTAAGATCCTGAGGCAGGTCCAAGTGGGGAATCAACTCTTGCAGGGGAATACAGAAGAGTTGATAGATCAGATACCTTGAGGTTCTGATTTGAGATAGGGTTATATGATGATAAACTGACCCTCAATGGGGGATTTTTAGGAGAGAGACGGGGTTTTAGAACCCACAAGTTTTAACTATGCCGGAGATTAATCCAGAATCCGGGGTTTCTTCGTGTGTTTGAAGGGAACTTGAGAATGTCTTTGAGACTCAAGGAGATTTAGACTATCCAAGTCTATTAGTATGGTCTATCTTTGTACAAGGCCCAATATGAGGCCGACTCGTTTAAGGGATGGGTATCAATCCTAAAATTGGTCTGAGGGCTTTTGGGTGACTCTTTTTAGAAAGACAGCTCTAGCAAAGGATGACTAAGCTCTGTCCTATACCTCTAAGAGGTCTTGAGGGTCCTTGTATGAAGCCCAAGAGAAGGCATGCGAACTTTTAAGAAGCCGACGGGTCCTTGTACAGACCCCAAGAGGAGGCGGGGATGCTTTTAGGAAGCCTGTGGGTCCCCAAACCAAGAGAAGTTCAAGAAATGCAATTCACAGGGAAGAGATCATTCCAGGAAAGTTCGAGTATTTGGAAGAAACTCGAGAGATGCTATTCACAGAGAATAGATAAACTCTGGGGAGTAGAATTTTTTTGACAATTTTTTAGGGGTGACATTCTAAGAAAAGGTTCACCGAGAATACTGCCTTTCTCTTTGTTCCATATTGATTAACCCCAAGAGAAGGGAAGACTGTATCTGGAAATCCTATGGGGATCTAGTTTTGTTTGTATTTAAAGAGTGACCAACAGGGTTTTACCTAGTTCTAGACGTAGTTGCCGGGGAAAACTCTAAATAACTATACTAGTATATATACAGTTGATATATGACAAGTATTTAAAAGGGTATGAAAGAATACTAACCATGCGCAGCTTCCCACAATACATTTATGTATATGAAAGCGTATAAAAGAAAGTGGATAAACACTTACCCGTTGTAGAGCTTCCATGCTGTTTTGTTAGTTGTTCAACAAAGAAATTAAAGAAAGTTTTGATAGAAATTATATATTTGGATTCAAAATCAAAGGAGAAAGTATTTTGAACTGAGATCGGGGCTTACAGCTCAGGGAGAGGCCCAAGTTTTAACAGTGAGGGCACAGTTGTTTTGTATCGGGACTTATACAACGACTGAGGCCCAAAAAGTTTTGGTAAAAAGAGGATTGGGTCTTACACTATATTAGAGGCCCAAAGAGTTTGAAAATGGATAAATATGAGTCTTATAGCTCAAGGAGAAGCCCAGTTAAAAATTCGACGATCGCGCCTAACGTTTGAAAATATACAGAGGGGCTTATACAATGTGTGAGACCCAAAAGGTATTATTTACAAAGGGGTCAGGTCTTACACTCTATTAGAGGCCCAAAATATTTTTTAAGAAAAGGAATGGGACTTATAGCTCGAGGAGAGGCCCAGTTGACTTGATTTTGAATTGGCGATCGCGCGTACTCTGTTTTGCAAATGTGTTGGGACTTATACAACGTCTGAGGCCCAAAAAGGTTTTGGTTAAGAAAAGGATTGGGTCTTACACTCTAATAGAGGTTCATGAGTGTTTGAAAAAGATTTGTTTAGGGTGATTAAGATCAAAACCCTAAATTAATTTCAAAATGCATTTTAATTAAATAAAAATTTGATTAAAATGATCAAAATTGTCAAAAATGTGTGAAAAATAAGTTGTGATCTTGGATTAATGTTTCTAAAATCATATTTTTGTCCACAAAATGATTGAAAATCAATTAAGTTTGGAAAATCAAGAAAGAAGAAATATTTTAAATGTTAAAAACAAATAAATATTAATTTTTTTGTAAAAATATCAAGTATATGAAATAAATAATATTTTTGGGGATTTCTGGTAAAATAAAATATTTTAACATTTTTTGTGAATTATTAAAAAAAGAATCAACTCAAAATCATTAAAATTCAGAGAGAAATTAATTTTTGAATCAATTAAATAAAATCACAAAAATTCAAAAATTCAAATATTTGAAAAAGGGCGCCAAGAACATCTTGGCCTTGCCCGCGTACTCTGTTTTGCCCAGATTTGCGTTTTCTCATCAATCTCACAGAATACTTGATGAAATTATACAAACCACATATCAATCTACTCGTTTTCACCTCACGATCATGTATATGGTCTTTAATTTCATTTATTTTAAGCATGGAATAAGAAATCAAAGAGAAACCTCAAGAACCCTAAATTCTGCATGATGGCTCAAAAATTCCATACACGATTTATACAAAGCAATTAATTGAGGGGAAACATTCTATGCATGATTATGAACATTTGGCAAAAGTATTGTGCGAGGAAATATGAATGAATCATGAAATGACCAAGTTGAGGCTTACCTCTTGCAGCTGGTGATCGTGTTTTGTGTTAGAGGTGTTACAGCTTGGTTTCAATGATGTGGACAGCTTCCCTAGGTGCCAAGTGATGTGTCTGAATGCTTGGAGTGGTTTGGAACAAGCTGGAACTTGAGATGGTACCCCAACTGCAAGTCTGCTAAAAGCTTGAGCAGTTGGATGGTGATTTTGTGAATTTGGTGTTCCAGATGTTGTTTAAGTGTTTGGATCACTTCTATATGATGTTTATGAGGTGTGCGTGTGTGATTGGTTTGGTTGGAATTGCTCTTAAGCTCAAAACCTGATAATGACTTGCTTTGGAAGGCAAACTTGGAGTGAAAGAGGAGATTTTGAGGAAAGCATCAGTTTGGGTGCTTTGGGGTACTCAAACTGATCACAAATGAGGTCTATTTATAGTGTACCAAGTTTGTTTTGGTTGCAATAGTGTATGGCAACTAGTACCGGTCTGTGGCCAATTGGATCATTCTGGAATCTTAAGTCTCCTCTTGACATTGACTAGAGGTTAGAGCACATGCCTATGATTCTTTGATTCAAGGATAAGGCTTGATTGAAGTGATCATCTTTGCTCTGATACATGCCACCTCTAAGCATCCATTTAATGCTCCAAAACAAAATTGAAGTCTTGAAGCATCTTTGGCTTTTTAGGTTTGGCATGCTACTTGTAGATTTTGGGACTTTGGAGGCTGGTGAATCAGTGTTTGTCCCTTGGTTGTTCCCCCTTGAGGTGTGCAGATGGATAAGCATGCTTGAAATTGCACAATTTGAGCAATTCGAGCACTTGTGCACAAATCTCCCTTGCCAAGACAGTTTGCAGCAAGGCATGTTACAACTGTCATAACTCTTAGCTAAGATGGAATTTGATGGAGTTCTTGGCCATTTTAGAAAGCTTTCATATGATACAACATATGTGTGATCATAGTTTGTCTTGACACTTTTTGGATCCAAGTGAAAAATGCCCCTACATTTTGAAAAAAGTGAAACAGATTCTGACTTAGTGAAAATTTCACTAAGTGTTGGAAAAAGTGGTATTTTCACGTTTTTGTCATTTTGGTCACTCCATAACTTAAAATCCATGAGGAATTGGAATGAGGTATAGTTGACACTTTTAAAGTATGACATGAGAGCTACAAATCCATCTTTGGATCATCCAAAATGGTTGCTTGGATCTCAAGTTATGATCCTTGGAAGTTGGTACCCTAGCCATTTTGTTTCATAACTTAGAAAAATTCTAAGTTTTTTATGGTTACCCCTTTTACAAGTTATCCCACTTTCTTTGATTTTTCTTGATGAATGATGATTCTAATCACACATTAACATCATTTTAGGGTTAAGGAACCATAATTGTGAAAAATCTCAAAAAGTCAAACTTTGACTTTTGTGCACAATTGACTTTTTATCAGACGAATTCCAAACTATGCGATCCTCTATGAATTCCAGTTCTTGACCTAAATCAAACTTAATAGATGGATTCCATAGGTGATATAGAGTGTATTGAATCATGTCCCAAGGTTTGGGAGCATGTCCTGGTCAAAAGTCAAAGGCACTGTTGACTTTTTCTTCAAAACCCTAATTGTGGTTCAGATGAAATTAAAACTTGTGAATCAAGCTTCTTGGATCAATTCATTGTTGCAAATGGATCAACATGGTGTATTGGAGACCCTCAAATCATGTCTTGAGGTCTTGGCTCATGTTATGTCCCAAAAGTCAACTTAGGGGTGAATTAGGTCAAGAAACCCTAATTCCTGATTTTTTTATAAATGCATCTCCTTATGCTAAATTGACTTGATGATTGGGTTCATGAGGTCCCATGGAGTATTTTAGGTTATGCTTGAAGCATTGGCTCATGCCCAGAGGAAAATTTCCATCTGGAGGCCCTGGTCGACCAAAACCTTAATTTGGTGACACTGGCGATCTTGAGGCTTAATCCACTTGGAAGGTAGCAACCTTGTGCTTAATCCTTGATGTGGGAGTCCTCTCGATCCCTTATGGGTGTTTGAGAGGTTAGACAAGTTGAAGATCATGTAATTTCTTGATTGATCCTTTGTCTAAGGGCTCTGTGAGGGCTTGAAACCCTAAGCTAGATTGTAGTGAATGCTCACCCATCTTTGGGGAGACTGATGAGGCATGTAAATACATCCATCTTGTGATGATGATTTGCACAGTGATAGGAAATATTGGTGGTCAAAATTTGGGGTATAAAAATTGTGAAAACCTTATAATTTTCTTCAAACCAATCAGATTTCATTGTGAAATGGTGTCATGCTTTGATGTACATCCTAAACTAGAAGGATTTAGATGTTTGAAAATTAATAGCTAAAAATATTAAATACATGGTTGATGCCTCACAACTATCTTGTGGGAATTTTTGTATTATTAATGAATTATGTAGGTTAAGTGGAATGCCAAGTCACCCTGATGATGGGATGGTCAATCCAATGATGCCCATCAACAGGAGTGCCATGAAATGAATCCCCATGCATCCAATCAACGATAGTTACCAACAAGAAACACAACAAGAGGATAAATACCAATCCTACCATCCTATCATAAACCAACTAGAAGGAGTTTCACAACAACAACAACAACAACAACAACAACAACAAAAAGCACCTAATCGCTTGCAAAGGTTAGAAGAATATGTGCTTGGCATGACAAGCTAGGCACATGAGATTTCACCCAAATTTTATATTGATCTCCAAAGATTTGGATAAAGTTTCAATGCTTTGTATAATGAGCATAGAGACCACATGCCGGTTCAGAGCTTAAGGGAGCGTTTTACTACTGCTGCAGACATGAAGGCCTACTTTACAGGGAAAAATCAAGCTTTAGCTCACATGAGAGATGAGATGAAGGCCACCGGGAAAGACAAAACCAACAATTCCAGTATGGAATGAATGATTTTCACGTCTTCTTCAGCCCATATAACATGTGACTTAGGAGTTTTTAGCATTTCCTGTTTTTGTTTTGTTTCCCTTTTTGTATTATAATTCAAAGAAGAGTACTAGATAGATCTCATGAAAGCTCTTCCCTTTTGTACTTATCTTTTCTTTGAATTAATGAACTTGTTTGCTTCTGTTGTTTCTTTAAATATTGATTTGATACATTACCAGTGCCATTATTAAAAGGAAAAGAAAGATTCGCCAAAAAAAGAATGAAAAAAAATGATCATCATTGCAGATTGACATTTGATGAAGAAAAAGAGAAGCCAACTACTTATGCTTAATCTCCAAATCGTTGTTCCTTTTTAGATTGGCAACATTATGTAAAACAATATCGGGTAACTTCAAGATGTTTGTGGTGCAAAAGAGAAACATGGGGAACACGAGGTTCCAACATGTGTGTTGCAACATCTGGTTTCTCTACAACAGACACATGGTATTTCAATTTTGGTTCAGAACTATTCTATCCAAGATTCACTCTACAAAGAAGATCTACAATTCATGAAGAAGAGTTAATTTAAATGTACTGGTGCATCATTTGGAACATGATGTCCCAACATGTGTGCAGTGTAACATCTGGCTCTGGTTAGAAGTCAATGATGAATGTTGTTTGGCGCGAAATTTCCGATTGGATCTCAATCAAATTTGTTGAAGAGTATTTGGCTATGTTTGTGTGATTTTTTTGACAGTTGTTGAAGATCAAATAAGATTTAAACGGAGATTCAGATTTGAATTTAAAATATAAAAAAAATTATATCTTTTGTTGGAGAGATTTATGGAGTAAATCCAATCCAACTAATTCAACTATTATTCTGGACGAATTAAATGCATATATCCAAGGAGAAAAATCCTAGAATACATTGCTATATAAGGAGACTCAATTCTCATATTTTGTGAGGGTTTTTTGTCAACTAGATTAAGTTCTAAGTACCTAGGGTTGTGAGTCTTTTTTTCTAGTATTCCACGCTAATGCTTTATTAGCGTTGAGACTATTTGTGTAAACCACTCTATGTTTCAGTAAATTGGCATAGTTGTTGGTTAGTCTTAGTTGAGTTGTAAATTCAACAATCAATAGAGTTTTTATTAAAATTGATCACTAGGGGTTAGTTATTGAGAGAAATTGAAAGGGATTCTCATATTTAGCGGGAGTCCTAAATAGAAATTCACTAGGACTAGGAAGAGGTTTGAACATCATGGGATTGATGTTCCTATAAGACTAAGTGTACTAATTCATAGTAGTGATTTTCCTTTCTTGGGTAGAGTGCCCCTAGACGTAGGTGTGGTTTCACTGAACTGGGTTACCAATCTTTTGTGTTATTTTATTTCTTTCTCCATTGTGTTATTACCGTTGTTATATTGATGTCTTACTGGTTTAACAAGTTGGACCATTTATCCTAACATCGTGTCTAACACCTACCCCCGTAGGAACATAATTTCAATTGGTATCAGAACAGACACCCTGTTTTGTTTGGGTGAGCTCTAGGGAAGATATTTTCTATTGAAATGGATAACACTAAGGATGGTGGTTTAGACAACGGACACCTGTTTTGGATGGTACAAATTATGACTATTAGAATGCAAATATGGTTTCTTTTCTCAAATACATTGACAACCAAACTTGGAAGGTTTTGGTTAAAGGTTGAAAACATCCTTTGATTACTTCTTAAGATGGTTCAACAATTTTAAAGCCTGAAGTTGATTGCTCCAAAGATGAAGACGATGAAGCTCTTAGAAACGAAGAATCTTTTAATGATATATTCAATGGTGTTGACAAGAACATGTTAAGACTAATCAACACTTGTACAAAAGCCAAAGAGGCTTGGGAGATTCTCAAGACTGCTTATGAAGGCACATCCAAGGTTAGGATTTTAAGGATACAACTCTTCACAACTAAGTTTAAAAATCTAAGAATGTTGGAAGATGAATTCTTATCTAATTTCAACATTAGACTGCGTGATAAAGCCAACAATTATTTTTCATTAGGAGAAAAGATTTCAGAAGAAAAGTTGTTTAGAAATATCCTCAGATCCTTTTCTCACAATTTTGTCATAAAGGTAACAGCTATTGGAGAAGCTTAAGACTTTAGCACATTGAAGGTTGATGAACTCATTGGCTTGATTCGAACCTTTGAAGTTTCTATAAATGGAAGATTATAAAAAAATAATAAAGGTGTAACTTTTGTATCAAACATTCAAGAGAATGGAGGTCAAGGTGATAAGGTTACTGAAGAAAGGTTTTCAGATGCTATAACTTTGTTTGGAAGAAATTTCAACAAAGCTTTGAAGAATCTTGACAGAAAATGAAGGACAAATGTGAAAGACATCAGGTTCGAAATTGGTCCCTAGAGCAAGGGCCTAGAAGAAGATAAAAGAAATGGAGTTAGATGTTTTCAATGTGAATGCTTTGATCATATCAAAGATAAATGCCCTACTTTTCTCAAGAAGCAGAAAATGGATTATCTATTACTTGGACTGATTCTGATTATAATTGCTTTCCCTAAAAAATTTGAATCTGAGAGTGTGTCAAGTGATGAAGACATGATTGATGAAGAGCTAGCTGCAACATACATGTTATTGTACACCAAGTGGGAGGAAGCTTACCTAACAATGGAGAATCAAAAGAAAACCATAGGTGTGTTTCATAAGGAAAAGGAGAAGCTTGTCTCAAGTATTACAGGTTTGGAAGACGTAGCTTTACTAAGTTCCAAACTTGAAAATATAAAAAAAAATTGTGCGTATGTTAAACAATGGTTCAAATATTCTAGATGATATATTGGAAGTTAGAAAGATGTCGAGAAATCTGAAGGGAATAGGTTTTGAATCCAGCATGAACAAGAAAAGCAAAATTCCTTCTAAGAAGCTTGTCCTTCCTAAGAAGATGATTGAGTTTCAGATGTTGGACCACATGTCTCAACCTTGTGCTTGACATGTGTACCCTTACTACAAAGGTTCCAATAATTATGTAAAGACTTGTCACCACAGTGGTAGATATGGACATATAAGGCTCTATTGTTACAGACTATATGGATATCCTCAATCTTGAAAGCCTTCAAAGCCTAGGAGAAAGGTAAAGAAGATTCAAGAAAAGAAAGTGTGGAAGCCCAAACAAATTATCACCTATCTTATGGCTCATGTTTCTCTTGGAGTGTACTCAAGAGAAAACTATTACTTTGATAGTGGTTGTACCATAAATATGAATGGGAAAAAGAACTATCTTGAAAAGTTAAGATCCCACTCTGATAGATATGTAACTTTTTTGTGATGGAGCTAGAAAAAAATCAATGGAATAGGAAAACTGATTAATCCTAATTTCCCTTATCCTGCAGATGTTCTGTTTGTAGAAAGGATGAATACTAACCTAATCGGCATAAGCCAATTATATGATCAAGGTTTAATTATGAATTTCAACAAGGCTGAATGTATTGTCACCAACAGAGATATAGAAATGTTGATGAAGGGTTCTAAATACAAATATATCTGATATGTGGATCCCTAAACACTCGACATGTGTGACACAGAAGAAGAACGTGTCTGAAGAAGCAGTTAAGGATGTGTCAAAATTGAATACTGGAGAGGGAAAAGTCTATGAATAAAAGACCATGATGTCCCACAAGATGCTCCAACATCTTACCATATATAAAGTTATTAGGCCAATGGAAAGCATATATGGAACAAGTGAACTCATGGTATGAAGAATGGTCAAGAACAATGTGATTGTGACTTTGGTTGGGTAGTATGTTAGATAAAATGTTGAACTATCCTATCCAACAACTGATGTCTGATGTTGAGACAAGTCTCAATAATTTTCTTGGGAAACAAGTAAATTTACTTGGAGACATGTATCCTAAAGCATCAGATACTAATGAGGTTAAAAGGCTATGGGGGTGTTAGTAGCTGCATGAGTGAAGTTGGGTAGTCCTTAACCAATAAGAGACATGGAAATTTCCTCTCTCCTAAGGTCATCAAAACACATATATTAAGAAAAATCTCTTCAAATATAAATAAATACAAGAGTAGTGAATTTTCAATTTGAAAGTTATTGAAAAGATGCCTTCACCTTTCAATTTTTAATCTATGTAGTGGTTGGTCTAGCAACTCCAATGCCTAAATTATTGAAGATGGACATGACATGAGGTTAATACTTGCTCTATGATCACATAATGCCCTTACACATAAGGAATCTCCTATGTTGCAGGGTATAATAAAGCTTTTAGGATCTTTCTACTTATGAGGGAATGCCTCTTGAACAATTTGGTTGCACTCTTGTGTTAATTCCTTTGTAGCAAATTCTATCACTATTTTCCTTTTATTAAGAACATTCTTCATGAATTTGGAATAATTTGGAATTTGTTGGATGGCCTCAATCAATGGAATATTGATGTGAAGCTGCTTCCGAATTTCTTTGAACATACCAAATTGTTGCTCTTCTTTAGCTTTTCTGATTCTTTGTGGAAAAGGTGGTGGTGGCATTTCTTGCACAAATCTAGGTGTTATGATGACATCATTCATATCAGTCGATTGTTCTGCTAAAACTGATGTCATGCTTGAATGTTTCAGATTGGATTGCTCATTTTGCACATTTTCCTTAATATGTTCCTTTAAAAGTTTTGTTGTAGTAAGCTTTGAATCCTTTACTTCTGATGTGTCAAAAGTATTCAGATTTTCTCTTCTGTGATCTTCCATTGTTTGTGTTGGTCGTTCACATTCTTATCCATTTCTCAACTAGATAACATTGCATGTTTCAATACTCTTGGTACCAGAGGAAGATGCTGGAGTTTTTGTGGAGCTTGGAAGTGCTCCCAAAGTTCTAGAACTAAGTGCAGAAGCAATCAACCCTACTTGGATCTCCAAAATTTTAATGCTTACTCATTGATCTTGAAATTGGTTCTTCGTTTCTTGTATGAAGGACGTTAGGATATGTTCAAGCTCGTCATTCCATTGATTGGCCACAACATGAGTTGGTGCATAAAAACTATGCGACATTTGAGGTGTTTGAGGCTTGAGTTGGTTTTGTGTGTTACTTCATGGAAAGTTTGGATGATTACGCCACCAAGGACTGTAAGTGTTGTTATAGGGTTTATTATACTTGTTGTTTCCCACATATTTCACAGAAACTGGATTGGAATATAAATCTTTAAATAAATGAGCTCCTCCATAAGAAATACATAAAACCTCTTATGTGTAAGTTACAACTTTGATTGGTTTGGATGCTGGCATGTCAGAAGTCATCATCGTGTTCTTCATCATTTGCTGAATCTTAACTACTTAAACAGCAATGGCGGTGGTTTCAATGACTTCATGAATACCAACTGGCTTCTTTTGAGTGGAGATAACATCAACTCTTGTAACTGGCCATTGATAGGTATTGATTGTAATGCTCATAATCAACTTGTAACCTTCTTCATAGGATTTGGATAGAAAAGCTCCACTAGAGGATGCACCCATCATGTTTCTTGAGGATGGTACCAATCCATTATAAAATGTTTCCAATTGAATGCAAATCAGTATCCCGTGATAAGGACATTGTGTTAATAGCTCTTTGAATCTTTCCCAAGCATCAAATAAAGACTCATCATCTCTTTGTCTAAATGAAGTAATCTCAATCTTATCTAAATGAAGTAATGTCATTTTTCATCTTGGCATTCTTGAAAGGAGGAAAGTGCTAAGTTCAAAAACTTTTCGGCCAAGACGTTCTATGTCGCTATGGAATTGGGCTCTAAAGAATTCAGCCAAATTTTGGCTTTATCCCTTAGACAGTATGGAAACAACCTGAGTCTGAAAGCATCATCAATAATTCCAAGTATTTTGAAATTGCTATCTACTTCTAAGAATTACTTCAAGTGCAAATATGGAACTTCATTGATAGCTTCAGAATACTGGCCAATTGCTTGTAACATTTTAAACATCATATGCTTGAATTTAAACTATACCATTGTGATCTCTAGTCTTATGATCCATGTATTAATGGTATTGAGATCAAACACAACATATTCCCTTATGTTCCTTGCTCTATCATTGGCAATGCTAACAATGTCATTGTCTGCCATGACTCTTTTCTCTTCTAGTGGTACTTCTTCAAAGTTTCCTTCAAATGGATCATCAAAGTAACCTTCTAAGTTACCAAAAACAAGAGAATGTGGAGGACTTCCTGGTAAGTGACTTGTAGCTTGAAATATCCTTAGTAATATGAGTGCTCTCTCTGGCTCAGGATCTTCTTTGTATATTGGAGTCAGCAATCTACACATGCAGCAGCTAAGCACCTGTCGTATCACCAAATTATAGAAAAAAATCAAAAGCTCAAATGCTCTATTCACATCAAGAAAAACATGTTTACAAAAATCAAAATGTTATTAGCACACTCCCCAACAACGGCGCCAAAAACTTGTTGGGTGAAAACTATATAACGTGCAAGTATACATGGTCCATAGTAGCAAGTGATAAAAAGTGAGAATATCATTCCCATAAAGAGTTTAATAACTTATATTGATTTGCAAAACTATATATTGTGAATGGACATGAGAAAAGATAATAATAATTGATGGTTGTCACAAGTTTTATTTTTCAAGCATACAATTACAGAACTGAGTTTGAGTTAATAAGTAAAACCAGTAATGGAATATATGTTGGGAAATGATCCATTAATACATTTTATCTAATGTGTGTATATGATGTGAAATATCATACCATATGAGGTCGGAACGTGATCTTATGGTGTTATCCCACAACATCAGAACATATTCAAGGAAGCAAGATGACAAACTCCTAAGCCTCACATTTAATTTTAATGCATGTCTGGTTTCTTTCCAAACTACTCATATAATTGTAGCTCTTTATGCATATAGTAGTTATTCTAATAAATATGTCTATCCTACTATTTTCAATCATATTTACCATGAGTTTCACTGGTTCTTGAATTCCTCTCATCGACAAGCTTTTATATTTTCCAAAGATGATTTGCCAAAGAATCATATTTATAACAATATATTGCATGATAAAACCAGTCACTAACATCACATCAAATGACACAAAAGATTAATTCATATTAACTTCACACTGCTCAACATAAGAGAGTTTAAATCATGATGAGCTCAGTATTACATCAATATTGGTTCCGAAAATAAACAGTTTTAAACACATAATGAAAAAGAAATGAAAACCTAAAATTAACTTCTTTATCTTCTTGCAATCTTCAATCAACAATAGACGTGTTATGTCACACAAGATACTACTGCCTTATACTCAAGAAGAAGAGAAGAGAAATCTTCCACGCTTGATTCAACTTACTTCCATACAAGTCTCTCTCAATTGTTTCCCTCTGAGACTTAAACTCCTTTGATTTCTTCCAAGGGTCCTTTTATAGACAACTGCTCTAGGGTTTCGTGAGGTATTGGATCATGGACTTCTTTATTATCCATCACTTTTGGGTCCAGGAGAATCACCATATCCCTTCTATTCCTTCTCTTCCATACCAGTACCAGGTGAGGTACACAACACATGCAAGGGACAAAGCCTCAAGTGATAGACCTGTTGTGTAGGGAGGATATGTCGTGCTTTGCGGTAACTCTACTATTATGTAGTTATTTGTCTTTTAGCGATTTGATCTTATCCTTTTATTTTCCAGCTCAACTTCCTGCTTTCACGTCAATCTCTTTCCATCTTCGTCTTTCTCTTGACGTTATCTACTTATTTCAGCATCCTTTGATCCTAAAGCTTGCTGAACATAGAGTGTATTTCTGACGCGGTATAATTCATCACCAAAGTGACTCCTACACAAATACAAAACCCATAAAATTCACAAAAGAGAGCACCTAGTATGCTTTCTACCAATCTAGCTAAAAGCATGCAAACTCAACTAAATACTCAAATTTAAATCAAATAAAGAAATACAAATTCAAATGTAAAGAACTTAAATATCTTACATTATATGAATTATCATACGCAAACCATGAGTTAGGCAAAGTGGGTTGGATCGGGCAACCTGTGACCCACCATGCCAGGCCCACCTGAATTGTCTTTGGGTCTTAATAATGTTGTTTGGAATGATTAAGTTATGAAAATTTTACTTCATACCCCCTACAGTTATACCAATACCCCTACAATTTTTAAAAAATGTCAATTTTGTCCTTATTTTTTTTAATTATTTATTTTTTATTGTTCGTGTCAATTTTTATTCATCGGAAGACTTGCCGAAAGTGTACCGGAAGACTTAGACCAAGACTTCCGGTCTTAATAATACCATTTTGGATGTATTATTAAGACACCAAAATACTTTTTGAAAGTGTTCCGGTTAAAAAAATTTCTAAATTAGTTTTAGCAACGGTTAAAAACCGTGGCCTAAAGTAATGAATATCATTCCAGAGCACTTTTTGAAAGTGTAATGGTAAAAAAAATTCTAAATGAGTTTCAACAACGGTTAAATACCGTGGCCTAAAATAATGAATATCATTCCGGAACACTTTTTGAAAGTGTTCCAGCTAAAAAAATTTCGAAATGAGTTTCAGCAACATTTAAAAACCGTGGCCTAAAATAATGAATATCATTCCGGAACACTTTTTGAAAGTGTTCCGGTCTTAAAAAAATTCTAAATGAGTTCTGCAACGATTAAAAACCGTGGCCTAAAGTAACGAATATCATATCAGAACACTTTTAGAAAGTGTTCCGGAATGATATTCGTTACTTTATGCTACGGTTTTTAACCGTTGCTGAAACTTATTTAGAATTTTTTTTAAACCGGAACACATTCTGTGTTTTAATAATACATCCAAATAGTATTATTAAGATCGGAAGTATTGGCCTAAGTGTTCCGGTACACTTTCGGCAAGTTTTCCGATGAATAAAAATTGACACGAACAATAAAATGTAAAAAATAAAAAATAATTAAAAATAAATAAGGGTAAAATTGACATTTTAAAAAAATTGTAAAGGTATTGGTATAACTGTATGGGTATGGGATAAAATTTTCTTAAGTTATAAGTAGTCCTCCTCTAGAGTCCAACTAAAATGAGCCCAATCTACAACTCTCCTAAATTTTTACTCAAAAAGAAATAATTAATTTCACCTCAAGTATAGATATCCAAAGAAATTTGACAGATGCCATTATATCTTTTGACATCGAAAAAATCTATCCCGGTTCATTTTATCATCCATAATTATTGTGATAGCAAACAAAAAACCCACAAAAGTAAAAAGATAAATTTATCTTGAGAGAGATAGTTACTAGTTAACTTTAGTGCTAGTGCTAGGAGCTGTCTGCCTTATTGCCTCTGCACTTCGATTGTTGATTTGTTGTTTCATACAAAACGCGTTTCCACACAATTTTCCAAAGCATAAGCACTTGTAAAGTTGTAAACAATGAAATCGTACCTTCAAATGAGCTGTTACCAGTTGATTTACATTTTGGACCATAAATAGTCTTTCAATCTATAGTGCGCTTTTGTAACAGTAACATACAAATCAATCTACAGTATATAAGAGGAAAAGTTTAGGAACAAAACTGCTGCTGCCACATATATTTCTTTTCTTTTCATAATTAAGGAAACGAGAAAGGAACCTTAAAATGAGACATCAGGGCCACATTAAAGTATGACCCGACAAATTAAGGCATTTCTAGATAACATATTTGACCTGATGGATTCTTGTTAACATGAATGGAATTGTAGGATTTGGACAAATTATTGTTTTGTATTTTATACTGAACGTATATATAATTGGACAGATAACTGTTTTGAGTTTTACTATAATTTGTTTGACTCGTAGAATACATACAAAAGCTATCAGAACAAAATGTTACAATCTAATTACCAATATCCAATCCAACCAATCGTAAATTTTTTCTTAGCTAGGATTTTTATTGGTGAAAATGAGTGTCTTTGAGTCCATAATTATAGACGTGCGTTTACCGACAGAATATCAAACTATACAAATATTAGAGCTATCAAAAATTGTTTGGCAATTCATCCAGCCTTCAATTTTTCGAGGGCATCCGACGTGAAAAAACAGAAACTACAAAATGAAGTTTCTCCAGTGACACCTTTTTGACGCCATTTTATTCATTCTAGCGCCAAACCAAACATAAACTCTGAACATTTTAAATACTTCAAATGTTAATATATATATATATATATATATATATATATATATATATATATATATATATTTTGATGTTGTGATGCATATTCGACTCTTATTTATTTTTAAAAAGGTGATTTTCAACCATTAAATTATTTGGGTAATAAAAAAAATCTAAAATACAATTTAAAGTTTTAATTTTTTTAATTTTTTTAATTTTTATACATATAGAGAATGGTACAACGCACTCACAAGGCGTACTTAAACAAAAACCACTAAATACAAACAATCATAAGGAAAAACTATATATTCACTTAGCATCAAAGAACTTTGTTACATACGCTGTGTAGCACATTGAATCCTCGGAGAATATTTAAACCAACATAGGGAAGGTAAAGACAACCCTGAATTCTACTGGCTTACTCACCACAATATGTTCAATAAGTAAGGTTATCAAACTAAGTGGTCGACTCAATTTTTAGGCAGGATGTTGACTCAGCCACAAATTACATAACGAAAGTTGATAGGAATTATGTAGCGGAGACCCAACTTGGTGAATTACCATTGTGATGTAACTTTTATAACGGTAAAGACCATGAAAGTTGAATTAAAAGGAATAAAACTAACCTAAAAGAGACCTCTGCTTTTGGCATATCGAAGGCGAAGTCTCACCTAATATACTATAACAAGTATATTTGATGTCCACTATGAGGTATGGTTAAACTGATATACGCTTCAAGTCCAATCCATCTGACTTGATGCTGGTGGAGATTGTTGGAAATACCCTTGATTTCTGTTCAAGGATTTCACCAAAAAATGATGAATTTCAAACCAAATCATGTCACTAAGCCAAAAATGATTTTAGGCAGCGCACCTTAGACAGCGCTTTTTTTCAAAAGCGCTGCTATAAGTTAAATAAAAAATAAAACACGGAAACTATGTACGAAATTGTGTAAAAGCGCTGCTAAAAGGTCCACCTTAGACAGCGCTTTACTTAAAGCGCAACTAAAGGCCCAACTACAAAGCGAAAGCGCTGCTAAAAGCACTCATTAGATAGCGCTTCACAAAAGCGCTGTCTAAAGTCGTTTAAAATTAAAATTAAAAAACATATTCTATTCATTCTTTTTCTTCTCAGAACTGTTTCTCTTCTCTCGCGAAAAACCCTAAACCCAGAAAAAATCTCCGTCCTCCGTCCTCTCACGCACCACGCACCTCCGTCCTCTCCGGTGAGGCTTCTGGGTTCCACAATCAGACGAAGCTTTTTCACGGATATCTCTCTCACTTTGCATCTTCCATTCCAAGGTTAGTTCACTATCTCCTATGTTCTTTGTTCAAGTGAAAAATCATGTTAGAACATTGTTGTTTTTTCTGTTTTCAACTCAGTTCAAGTTTCCTATTTTTGCAACACATGTTTCATTTTTGAGCTTATTTTTTACAGAATAATCAATTTTATTTCCAACTTATTTTTCGTCATTTTATTCTTAATCACTTAGCTTCATTAAGTTTGTGTGTTTGAGAGCATGCATAATGAAGTTTTTCAAGTTTGACAATATTATCAATTTGACATTAAAATGGTTTTTGTGTGTTTGTTATATGAGGTTTGACAGTATTATCTTTTGTTTTTGTTCTGTTATCAGCTTTGACATTTCAAGTGAAAAATCATGTTAGAACATTGTTCTTTTTTCTGTTTTCAACTCAGTTCAAGTCTCCCTATTTTCCATTTTTGAGCAACATATGTTTCATTTTTTAGCTTTTTTTTGACAGAATAATAAGCTTTATTCTTTTCCATTTAGGAACATGTGTTTGATTAGTGAGAAGAGTCTTTTATTAATTGTATCATTCTTTTCCGCATTAATATCGGTATGTCTAGTAAGCAATTTTTAAGCCCTATGCAATTTCCGTACATTTCTGTGTTTATACAACTATATTGATCAACAACATAACAACATCACAACATATCTATATTAATTAACATATTTAATACTAATTAACAACGAACTGCCAATAGATAATAGAATTGTGAGAATATTGTGATATTGCATTATTTTGTAAATGAAATGTAACTATTACAATCTCTTATTACAGGTTAGATGGCTAGTAACGAGGATCACCCACATGATGATTCTATTCATGATGGAGATGAGACCGGTAATGTAGTGGAAAGGGAAATTAGACGAGGAATTACAATTATGAAGCGACTCATTCGTGATAGAGATCGAGGCATAAAACATGATGTGCATTGGAGTCAAGATAACCAACTAATTGAGCCTAACGGTTCAACGTTGACAAGTTATCTTGGTTCAGTTACAAGGAGAGAAGTTCCAATTACTTGTGATGATTAGATAAACAAATTGTTGAAAGACGCTAAAGACAAAATATAGATTGAGATACAGGTACCATATGTGATGTTATTTGTTTTTAATGTCGATTATGTATTTAAATTACTTATACTAACGCACTCTGTGTATGATTTTCGTAGAGGTCTTTCAACATTGATGATACCAGAAAAGATTATATACTCGGATTGGCCGGAAAAATACATAGAGGGTTTAGATCTTTTTTATCAAACAAGTATCTTAAGGATGTGGATAAAAAATTTATTGATGCAGAGCTTCCACAGAAACATGCAGATTTGATTACACCTCATGAATGGGAAACTTTTAAATCCAAACGAAAAACCCCAGAATTTGAGAGTGTAAGTGACATAAATCGACAACGAGCATCAAGTCCCGCGTATCCATACAAAAAAGGGCGTATGGGATATGCACGCTTACAACAATCTATAGTAAGTATCTATAAATTGCAATGATATACTTGTTCATCATGAGTTATTTTTTATCATGTTATTTGGCTTAATGTGTAGTTAACAAAGGAGAAAAGTTCTGAAACATCTCTTCCGGACCATGTTTTGTGGAAGGAAGCCCGCATGGGTAAGGATGGAGTTGTTAAAGAAGATGTTCAACAAATTTTTGAGAAATGTGTAAGTATAACTTTATTGCTTGAATTAAATCAAACGTTTATTAACATATAATTAAGTCAAATTTTCGATATTCATATGAATTTCAGGAGCAACTATCTCAGTCTATATCTCCAGATGAAGACAATGATTGCAGGAGGCTACTTAGTCGAGCATTAGATGTTCGTGAGTATTCTGGTCGTGTGAGGGGTAAGGGATATGGGATCACTCCAACATCCTTGAAAGAACCAAAGAAAAAAACGGCTAGCAATAAAGAACTACAGGCAAAGTTGGAAGCATTAGAATCTGAAGTTCGTGAATTGAAAAAGGAAAAAGAAAGAGATAAAAAAGAAAGAGATCAAGCTTCAGCTTTTAAAGATACTAGTGAGAAAGATAGTATCAATTGTAATTTTCAACCGAATATTCCCAAGGTAATTATATATATTATTATGAAATTAAATTAGCTTAATTTATTTAATTGACATATATACACATTAACAATGTCATATTTATTATTGGTTTTAGGGCATTTCCCGTTGTCAACTCTATTTATGGTCACCGACTTATCGGACGGTTGGCAAGGGAAAAGTGCATAACACTTTGGGAGAAATGTTTCACCATAAACCGCTCCCCACTGGATTTTTGAAAGTATCGATTGATATTGTTTTAGAGGGGGATGCCTTATTACCACTACCTGACGATGTTTCGGATGCAACATTGTTGGGAGATGCAATAGGATCGTTTGTTGCATGGCCGTCAACCCTCATTTGCCTAGATGATAAGGTAAGCTTAAAACCATTATGAACCTTTGGGTATTCAAATTTTTTACGGGCATTTTACGTACATTTTTTTTTACATGGTAATGTTAGACTCCAACAAAATCCAAATCAAATGATAAGGGGATTATGCGGGAAACCGAGTCGGTTGCATCGAGAAAAGAGGTACAACACAATTATATGATATTTATGCATGGAAAATGTTAATTCGTGATCTTATACTTCACCTAACTAATTATATGATATTTAGATTCAGGCTAAAGAGATTGAACAAGTCAGTAGGGGTAAGATGCCTGAAATTAGCAACATTCCCACACAAACAAAGGGTGTTGCTAAGAAGACTGCGGCTAGAAAAAAACCTACTTCTCAGTATAGGTCATGCCTTCAGACATGTTTACTTATAACAGATATTCTGGATGGTGGTACTCGGCTTATACCTATGGAGGAAGGTATTTTTGGTTTTTAATATTTGGAAACAATTGGTAGAGAGGACATGGAGCAAGTTTTTAAACATTTGGAATTGGGCATCGGTGTTGTCGATACATACATTCGGTATACTCCGATCAACTTTGTTTAATTAATTGAACAATTTATTTACTCATTTCAAATGAATAGTCTAATATGTTAATGATGTTTTTATTTAAGGTTTTTGTATGACAAATTGATGCGTCCGCGTGGATTGGAACAAAGATTCGCTTTCTTATCTCCCATGACTATCAACTCATGGTTAATCGTACAGAAACCAGATGAAGTCATACAGTATGTACTCGGTTTATTTATGGCCAGCAAAGATACAGAAAAGTTGTTCTTTTTACCATATAATACTGGCAACGGGTTAGATTTTCATTCTAACTTCATCTATTATAATTTTTTGTTTTTTGAAGTTGTGTAGAAAGTTTCCATCTAACCTTTGTTTTCATTCTAACCTTTGTTTAATCTTACAGTGGACATTGGTTGTTGGTGGCAATTAATCCGATAAGAGAAATTGTATATTATCTGGATTCTTTACACAATGATCAAGCAACATACCCAGATATGAAGAAGTTGATTGATACGTAAGTGAGATTGTTCTAAAAATTCGTGTGTATATTTATTTATTTATGTGACATGTTCTAAATATTCGTTTATATTTTATTAGCGTTATACAAGTTTTTCGATCACAAAGAGATATTCAAGTTCCAAAGAGCAAAGCCAACAACATTACATGGATTAGAGTGGAGGTATATTTTCATAATTTTGATTATATTAGTGATGATACTTTATAAAACTAGTTAAGGGGTATATCCTGATATATATCCGTATTTTCTTTCCATGTGTAGTGTCCTCGTCAGCGCAATGGAATAGATTGCGGATATTTCATGTTGAGGTTTATGAAAGAAACTCTTCTTTTGGATCGAATAGATATTCCATCCAAGATATGGATTTCTAACTTAGGAATTATTTTAATATTTACCACATATGTCTCATATAATTAAATAGTTTTAGCTAAATCATACTATGTTATATTATTATGTAGTACTTTGATGAATTCAAATGTGTTCATTACTCAAAAGATCAATTGGATGAACTTAAGGAGGAATGGTGTCAATTCATTATTGAGCTGAGAGTTTTATAAGGTATATTGTCTTTCTTTCATTGATGAGAATTTTGAGTATATATAAGTTTGAGGTTTGATGAATATGTCGCCATTAGTATATTAAATTGTGTTGCAATGTTGTTGTTGTTTGTTATAGAAGGTTGGAATCATAAATTGTGTTGGTGCTGCCAAATATTGATTGATATCTTGTCCATAGAAGGTTGGAATCATATACTGATTTTCATAGGCACTTAGCAATATTCAATAACTCATGATCATGTGTTGACATTTTTGGCAATGCTTGCAGCTTGAATATCAGATTTGGCAATGCTTGCAGCTTGAATATCAGATAAGAACAATGCCTTCTTTGTTTTCTTCTATATTTTGTCTAATGTTGTTGTTGTTTTGTTTCAGGTTATATGTGCAGCTGTAGAAGATAGAGCTAACAAGTTCATTGTTGTTGTTTTTTAGCTTGAATATCAGATTTTTTGTAGCTAACAAGATATATGAATTGTTGTTGTTTTTTAGCTTGAATATCATCAATTTTTTGTATATATAAATTATTGGATTAAAGATGTATATATAAATAGACAAATTTGGTGCATATTTATTGTATTGAAGCTCTAATTTATGAAAATTTGGTGCAAATTCTAAATGCATATTCTGGTGCAAAATGTGGTGAAAACCTGGTGCAAAATATGGTGATAATCTGGTAAATATTTATTGTATATATTAGACAGCGCTTTTTTAAGTTTTATATATAAAAAATTTTGTGGACATTAGACAGCGCTTCAAAGAAAAAAGCGCTGTCTGAAGTGGGGATTAGACAGCGCTTTAAATAAAAAGCGCTGCTTAATGTGGAGAATAGACAGCGCTTCTAAAGGAAAGCGCCGTCTAAAGCAATGCCTAAAGATAACCAAAAGCACTGTCTAAAGTCAAAGCGCTGCCTAAAGGGGTTCTTTAGACAGCGCTTTTACGTAACACCCCCAATCTATACCCCCCAAGCTATTAAAGCGGTAAAAGAAAATTCAAAATTTCATCAGAGTATAATTAAAACATGCACGGCATAGACCGGAGACGCCACATCAATTTGAAACAAACATACAACACCTGCTCATACAGATATGCAACAATTCAGGTAGTAATACACCCACGAATCAGAAACAGAATAATAGCGGAAAATCTGTAACTGAATCTCATATATATATATATATATATATATATATATATATATATATATATATATATATATATATATATATATATATATATATATATATCATGAAAGTTTGTTTGTCATATACAACCATACATGTACAATTCAAAAGATACATATACATAATACAAACTAATCACAAACGGCCACCCTAACTACCCGGCGTCACATATCAGAGCCGACCGACAAAAGAATGAAGACGCAAAGCTTCACAAAAAGACCTCCAGCAACTCTAATCTGCAATGCCTCATAGAGCATTATAAAACAGCAGAAGGGTGAGAAACGCAATCATAACACAGTTGCATATAATCATATATTAACACAAAATGCACATATAAAATATTTTCACCACAATTGCACCACAATCAAATACAACACATATTCTATATATACGTCGCCGATGCATATCGATCATATACAATACTCTCATCAACCACATAAATATACATATTTCATCTCATCAGTCACATTCACAATTCCATACACAATTAATCCATGATTTATGCAAATGCACAGAGACCGACACAACGACTCCATGCAATGCACATGCGGTACCGACTCATCACATCTCAGAACCAGTTCACTCAGGAACTATTGGAACCATCGCTCGTTACTTAGCGTAACTCCCCGTCGGGCATAGGATGTTCCCCGTCGCTTTCGGTCCTCTTTGTATAAGGCTCACGACGTTTATGGATTGCTTTCGGTCCTCTTTGTATAAGGCTCACAATCCGATCGCTCACACCCCACAAGGGCACACGATCGTCTATAACCATCGCTTTCGGTCCTCTTATTTTTAAGGTTCACGATATATCAAATCGCTTTAGGTCCTCTTATTTTTAAGGCTCACGATGTTATAGCGGATTCCCATTGGAATCTATCCGTCGCTCGTACCCTCATTGTACTCGACTTCACAATATGCATATTATGATGCTTGGCATACAATGACTAATAACATTCATATGCACACATTTACTCATCCATAATCATGCATAACTCAACAATTACAACACATTGCAATTTCTTGCCATAAGGCCACCAATCATCATTACGATATGTATTTCATGCAATTTCATCACTCAACAGTACACAAGTCATAAAATATCCACACCAACAACATATTGCACATACACATCAAGTTCACACAATTAAACGGCAAAAGTCGACAACAAAACAACACATTTCCTAATTTCCGACATAATATAATCGGCCAATAATTCTCAAAACCATCATCAATATAAGGTACATTTTATGAGCTTTCTAACGCATCAAACCACACCTCAAACCGAACCACAAATCAAAAGTTATGAATTTTCAAGGAAAAGAATTTATTGAGATACAGCCAAATTCGCCTGGCGACTTGAGAATTCTCCTGGCGAATTCCCATTCGCCATGGATTTCGCCTAGCAAATTCCATTCGCCAACAGTTCGCCTGGCGAGACAGTTGCGAATCACCAATCAGAAGAAAAACCAAGAGTTACAGAAGCTACCCCCTTTCTGTAATTCCTATTTCGCCTGGTGACTTACGAATTCGCCTGGCGAATCCCATTTGCCAGCAGTTCGCCTGGTGAGCTAGTGGCGATACTCAATTCGCCTGGCGAATCCCAAATTCGCCTGGCGAATCCCAAATTCGCCTGGCGAATTACACCAGAACCAGAAAAATGCTGTTACGGGTTACACTATCCAAAATCCTCCAAAAACCTCATTTTTCATTCCAAATCAATTCCGACACCAAAACAATTATCAGCAACGACTCATAAACACATGGTGATCATACAACGCAAATTATATCGATTTCCGACCGCGTAAACATCGATTCCTAATCATTTTATCATTTTCGACCTAGAACTCAAAAGCCATGGAAAGACAAGAAACATCCAAGCAAACACATACATAATCATACACAAACATAGCATAATCGAGTTTCGCACCCTTACCCGATTAAATAGCGCGTAGAAAAATCGGTTGATTGATTTCTTCTTTCTCAAGTTTTCCTCTCTTTTCTTCTTTTCTCTTCTCTTCTCTTCTTTTCTCCTCTTACTATTTTTCTCTCTTTTTCTTTCTATTCTTAACTTAACCAAATAAATCAAAACGCCCAAAATACCCCTACACCCAAATATCTCGCAAACGCTCCCAAAACCCGATAAAATATAATCTCGACTAAAAATAACATATTTTCAGATAAAAGTCAGAAATAAAATAAAATAATAATAGAATAATAAAAAACGACTCAAATAAATAAAACGGACTAAAACTGACAAAAACTGGGGCGTTACAACTCTCCCTCACTTAGAAATTTTCGTCCTCGAAAATATACCTGAGACTAACAACTCTGGATACGACTCCCGCATCTGACTCTCCAACTCCCAAGTCAAATTGCCCTCAGCAGCGCCTCCCCACGCTATCTTCACCAGTGCAATATCCTTGCCCCTCAACCGCTTCACTTCGTGATCCAAAATCCTAACTGGTAAAGCCTCAACCGTAAGGTTCTCCCTTACCTCAACCTCATCCATCGGAATCACATGTGACGGATCCGGAACATACTTCCGCAACTGTGAAACATGAAACACATCGTGCAAATTCGACAGATTCGGCGGCAACGCCACCCGATACGCCACAGTACCAACTCTCGCGGATATCTGGTAAGGACCAATAAACCGAGAAGTAAGTTTCTTCGATTTCAATGCACGACCAATACCCGTTACCGGCGTAACCCTCAAAAATACATGATCGCCCTCTTGAAACTCAAGATCTTTCCGTCTCCGATCATGATAACTCTTTTGTCTACTCTGAGAAGCTTTCATCTTCTCACGAATAAACTTCACCTTATCTGTAGTCTGCTGCACCAACTCCGGTCCTACCACCGTTCTCTCACCAGATTCGTGCCAACACAACGGTGTTCGACACCTTCGTCCATATAATGCTTCAAACGGTGCCATTCCAATACTAGAATGAAAACTGTTGTTATACGTGAATTCGATCAATGCAAGATAACTATCCCACATACCACCTTGTTCAAGAACACACGCTCGCAACAAATCTTCCAACGACTGAATCGTCCTCTCCGTCTGACCATCCGTCTGCGGATGATAAGCCGAACTCAATCTCAATTTAGAACCCAAAGCCTTATGTAAACTTTCCCAAAATCTCGAGGTAAACCTTGGATCTCGATCAGAAACAATACTTAACGGAACCCCATGCAACTTCACAATCACACTGATGTAAATCTCAGCTAACCGCTCCAAAGAAAAACTGATATCAATCGGAATGAAATGAGCCGATTTAGTCAGTCTATCTACAACCACCCAAATAGCATTATGCCATCTCTGAGTGTTTGGCAATCCCGTTACAAAATCCATCGAAATGTTATCCCATTTCCACTCCGGAATATCCAACGGTTGCAACAAACCACTAGGCCTCAAATGTTCAACTTTCGACTTCTGACAAGTCAAACACGCATACACAAACTGAGCCACATCTCTTTTCAATCCAGACCACCAGAAAATCTTCTTCAAATCTTGGTACATCTTATTCGCTCCCGGATGTATACTCAAATTACTCCGGTGTCCTTCCTCCAAAATCATCCTTTTCAACTCCGGATCATCAGGAATACAAATTCGGCCACGTAACCTCAAAACACCATTAACATCCATTTCAAAATCACTACTCGCATCTTTTCCTCCAACCAACATCAAATCCACGAATTTCACATCCAAGTTCTGTTTCTCACTTACCGTCATCAGAAAATCATTAGTAACCTTCAGCATACCCAGCCTCACACTATCCGAAGTCACTTCACATACTAAACTCAAGTCTCTAAACGATTCCAAAAGTTCCCACTCCTTAACCATTAAAGCCGACATATGCAATGATTTCCGACTCAACGCATCAGCTACCACATTAGCTTTACCAGGATGGTAATTCAAGCCAAAGTCGTAGTCCTTCAAGAATTCCAACCATCTACGCTGCCTCATATTTAACTCCTTCTGATCAAACAAATATTTCAAGCTTTTATGATCACTAAAGACTTCGAACCTTGCACCGTAGAGATAATGCCTCCAAATCTTTAACACAAAAACCACAGCCGCTAACTCAAGATCATGAGTAGGATAATTTTTCTCATGCACTCTCAATTGCCTTGAAGCGTAAGCCACAGCCTTACCTTCCTGCATCAGCACACCACCTAGGCCAATCAAAGACGCATCACAATAAACCACGAACGGTTCATTAGGATCCGGTAAAATCAAAATCGGAGTTGTCGTCAATCTTCTTTTCAGCTCATTAAAACTCTCCTCACACCGAATATCCCAAATGAACGCTTGCCCTTTACAAGTCAACTGGGTCAATGGAAGTGCCAACTTAGAAAAACCTTCAATAAACCTCCGATAATAACCAGCCAAACCCAAAAAGCTTCGAATTTCAGTAACAGATCTCGGAGCTTTCCATTGTAGAACTGCTTCTACTTTAGATGGATCCACAGAAATACCATTACCTGAAATTACGTGTCCAAGAAAACTCACTTCCGACAACCAGAACTCACACTTGGACAATTTTGCAAAAAGTTTCCTTTCCTTCAAAACCTGCAAAACAATACGCAAATGCTCCGCGTGCTCCTCCCGAGACATAGAATAGATTAAAATATCATCAATAAACACAACAACAAAACGATCCAAATGCTCGTGAAAAATACGATTCATGTATTCCATAAACACACCTGGCGCATTAGAAACCCCGAATGGCATCACCAAATATTCATAATGGCCGTATCGTGTCCTAAAAGCCTTCTTCTGAATATCTTCCTCTTTCACCCTTATCTGATGATACCCCGATCTCAAATCAATCTTACTAAACACATAAGCACCAACCAACTGATCCATCAGATCATCAATCCTTGGAAGAGGATACTTATTCTTAATCGTCACCTTATTCAACTGACGATAATCAATACACAATCGCATACTTCCATCTTTCTTTTTCACCAATAAAACTGGAGCACCCCAAGGAGAAACACTTGGCCTCACAAACCTCTTCTCCAACAACTCATTCAATTGCTTTTTCAACTCAACCAACTCAGATGCCGACATTCTATAAGGTGCCATAGACACAGGTCTAGTACCAGGAACTAGATCTATAGAAAACTCCACCTCTCTCTCTGGCGGCACATCTGAAATATCCTCAGGAAACACTTCAGGAAATTCACACACAACAGGAAACACATCCAGCGACACTTGACTAGCCACGGTCAAAGATGCAAACAACCCGAACAACTGAGCTTCCTCCGCCAAAAGTTTCTTCAACTCTTTGGTAGATAAGAAACTCGAGTCTTCGTCTTCCTCAAGAGAAGGAAACCTTACTAGCTTATGATAACAATCAATATGAACCCGATTGAATTGCAACCAATTCATTCCCAAAACCACATATAAACCCTCTAACGGCAAACACACTAAATCCATCTCAAAATCTTTACCATAAATGGTCAAAGGACAACTCAAACAAACCAACGAAGTAGTTACTGAACCCATTGTTGGCGTATCAATAACCATCTCACCATCCATTAAAGACAACACAAGATTCAAACGCTTCGCGTACTCAGACGAAATAAACGAATGAGTCGCTCTAGTATCAATAATAGCAATTAAGGGCATACTATTAATAAAACAAGTACCTTGAATCAGACGATCTGCACTTGAAGTCTGAGTCCCTGACAACGCAAAGACTTTCCCACTAACTGGAGCCTTCTTCGGTTTCGGACACTTGGTACTAATGTGACCAGGTTCGCCACAGTTGAAACATACCAACACATTCTTCCTTGCACAATCAGCAACCACATGTCCTACACCGCCGCAATTAGAACACTTCCTCAAATCCTTCCTACACTCAGACTGACGATGTCCTACATCACCACATCTAAAACACCTCAGTGGACTAGACATTCCTCCCCCACTTGACCTTCGATCAAAAGCACCCCTTTGCCTACCTTTATCAGCTGGTGTCACATAAGGACCACCACGAACCTGTTGCTTCCCTTTCCGGTCGGTCATACTCTTATAGTGAGTAGAACAAGCCTTACTATCCTCCTCATAAATCCTGCAACAATCCACCAAGTCTGCAAACCTTCGAATCCTCTAATAACCAATAGCCTGTTTAATCTTAGGACGTAACCCACTTTCAAACTTAACACACTTAGAGAATTCCGCAGTCTCCTCCGCATAATGTGGATAAAACTGCACCAGCTCAACAAACTTAGCAATATAGTCTACAACAGACATACTACCTTGTTTCAATTCCAAGAATTCTATCTCTTTCTTCCCTCTGACATCTTCGGGAAAATACTTCCTCAAGAACTCCCGGCTAAACAACTCCCAAGTGATCTCTTCCTCCTCCTCCGCTGCAGCTTCCAACACATGACGAGTACCAACCCACCAATCATCAGCTTCTTCCAGCAACATATGAGTACCTAGTCTCACCTTCTGATCCTCGTCACAATCCATCACTCGAAAAATCCTTTCAATCTCTTTCAACCAAATCTGTGCACCATCAGGATCATATCTTCCTTTGAAGACATGTGGTTTATTCTTCCGAAACTCATCATTGCCAGCAGCATTCGGTGCACCCTGCACAGCCCGAGCCATAGCCTGCATCGCAGCAGCTAAAGCAGCGTCGTTCCTTCCAGCCATATTCTATTCATTTCCAATAACAGCAACTATGGTTAAACAAATAGCTCACCTAACCACAAAGACCAACAAGGACTGACACAAACTGACACGGACTGGCTCTGATACCACTTAATGTAACACCCCCAATCTATACCCCCTAAGCTATTAAAGCGGTAAAAGAAAATTCAAAATTTCATCAGAGTATAATTAAAACATGCACGGCATAGACCGGAGACGCCACATCAATTTGAAACAAACATACAACACCTGCTCATACAGATATGCAACAATTCAGGTAGTAATACACCCACGAATCAGAAACAGAATAATAGCGGAAAATCTGCAACTGAATCTCATATATATATATATATATATATATCATGAAAGTTTGTTTGTCATATACAACCATACATGTACAATTCAAAAGATACATATACATAATACAAACTAATCACAAACGGCCACCCTAACTACCCGGCGTCACATATCAGAGTCGATCGACAAAAGAATGAAGACGCAAAGCTTCACAAAAAGACCTCCAGCAACTCTAATCTGCAATGCCTCATAGAGCATTATAAAACAGCAGAAGGGTGAGAAACACAATCATAACACAGTTGCATATAATCATATATTAACACAAAATGCACATATAAAATATTTTCACCACAATTGCACCATAATCAAATACAACACATATTCTATATATACGTCGCCGATGCATATCGATCATATACAATACTCTCACCAACCACATAAATATACATATTTCATCTCATCAGTCACATTCACAATTCCATACACAATTAATCCATGATTTATGCAAATGCACAGAGACCGACACAACGACTTCATGCAATGCACATGCGGTACCGACTCATCACATCTCAGAACCAGTTCACTCAGGAACTATTGGAACCATCGCTCGTTACTTAATGTAACTCCCCGTCGGGTATACGATGTTCCCCGTCGCTTTCGGTCCTCTTTGTATAAGGCTCACGACGTTTATGGATTGCTTTCGGTCCTCTTTGTATAAGGCTCACAATTCGATCGCTCACACCCCACAAGGGCACACGATCGTCTATAACCATCGCTTTCGGTCCTCTTATTTTTAAGGCTCACGATATATCAAATCGCTTTAGGTCCTCTTATTTTTAAGGCTCACGATGTTATAGCGGATTCCCATTGGAATCTATCCGTCGCTCGTACCCTTATGGTACTCGACTTCACAATATGCATATTATGATGCTTGGCATACAATGACTCATAACATTCATATGCACACATTTACTCATCCATAATCATGCATAACTCAACAATTACAACACATTTCAATTTCTTGCCGTAAGGCCACCAATCATCATTACGATATGTATTTCATGCAATTTCATCACTCAACAATACACAAGTCATAAAATATCCACACCAACAACATATTGCACATACACATCAAGTTCACACAATTAAACGACAAAAGTCGACAACAAAAAAAAACATTTCCTAATTTCTGACATAATATAATCGGCCAACAATTCTCAAAACCATCATCAATATAAGGTACATTTTATGAGCTTTCTAACGCATCAAACCACGCCTCAAACCGAACCACAGATCAAAAGTTATGAATTTTCAAGGAAAAGAATTTATTGAGATACAGCCAAATTCGCCTGGCGACTTGAGAATTCGCCTGGCGACTTGAGAATTCGCCTGGTGAATTCCCATTCGCCAGACATTCGCCATGGATTTCGCCTAGCGAATTCCATTCGCCAGCAGTTCGCCTGGCGAATCACCAATCAGAAGAAAAACCAAGAGTTACAGAAGCTACCCCCTTTCTGTAATTCCTATTTCGCCTGGCGACTTACGAATTCGCCTGGCGAGCTAGTGGCGATACTCAATTCGCCTGGCGAATCCCAAATTCGCTTGGCGAATCACACCAGAACCAGAAAAATGCTGTTACGGGTTACACTATCCAAAAACCTCATTTTTCATTCCAAATCAATTCCGACACCAAAACAATTGTCAGCAACGACTCATAAACACATGGTGATCATACAACGCAAATTATATCGATTTCCGACCGCGTAAACATCGATTTCTAATCATTTTATCATTTTCGACCTAGAACTCAAAAGCCATGGAAAGACAAGAAACATCCAAGAAAACACATACATAATCATACACAAACATAGCATAATCGAGTTTCGCACCCTTACCCGATTAAATAGCGCGTAGAAAAATCGGTTGATTGATTTCTTCTTTCTCAAGTTTTCCTCTCTTTTCTTCTTTTCTCTTCTCTTCTCTTCTTTTCTCTTCTTACTATTTTTCTCTCTTTTTCTTTCTATTCTTAACTTAACCAAATAAATCAAAATGCCCAAAATACCCCTACACCCAAATATCTCGCAAACGCTCCCAAAACCCGATAAAATATAATCTCGACTAAAAACAACATATTTTCAGATAAAAGTCAGAAATAAAATAAAATAATAATAGAATAATAAAAAACGACTCAAATAAATAAAACGGACTAAAACTGACAAAAACTGGGGTGTTACACTTTTACAGACAAAGCGCTGGCTAAAGTGACAAACAGATTGCGCTTTCAAAGTAAAAGCGCTGGCTAAAGCAGACATTTAGTAGCGCTTTCTCATTAACTAAAGCGCTGTCTTTACTTATAGCAGCGGTCGAATAGGCAGCTCTTTTAAGCGTTGTCTAATCCCTTCTTTGGCATAGTGTGTTGAACAAGAATCAATCTTTCTAAGTGATTATCTCTCTTGTTCTTAACTCTTCACTCGAGTGAATCAACCAACCTTGTTTGCAAGATAATTCTCGTTGCGCAATTGTTAATGGAAGAAGATAGAAAATATAAAATTGGAGAAGAAAGAATTTAGAGTTTTTGAAAAGTAGGAGAAGAAGAAAGGATTTTCTGCAGAGCTTCTCTCTGCTTCCAAACTGGAGTTTTATTCTTTGCAAATACAAGCTCTTTTATACAATAATAGGGGTTACTCCCTATTTATAAATTTGGATTTGCTTGCTCCTTAAGCAAAAGTCAAAATACCTAATTATGCTAATACTACAAAATTAGACCTAAGTCGAAATTCCTGTCGAGATACACTACTTCAACATTTCGACACTCACATAATTGGCGCTTACTTGCTTCTATCGACCAACAAGCTTTGACACAAGAAATTACAAATCAACACACCACCTAATTCACTGTGTCTAAGTTATCTACATTCATCATAAACCTTAATTTCTTAAACATTTTGACCTGCACTCTTTTCATCATGGTATCTACAATTTGATTCTTACTTCTGCATTGTTCCAAGTTCGGCTTCCCTTCTACCCCTTGCTCTCGAACATAATGAAACCTCATTTTGATGTGCTTACTTCGCCATGTGCTATCGGATTTTTCTCCAAATTAATAGCAGACCTTCTGCTGATCTTCATGGTAATTGCTTCATGATCCTTCCCTGTAATCTTTTCGACCAGATTCACCATCTACGTTGCTTGACATGCACAGAGAGAAACATCTATGTACTTTACTTCACACGATGACAGTGCTAATACTAGTTTCTTTCTTGAACTCCAAACAACTATTGCACCACCTTGTGAGTGTACTTTTGGATTTTCAATGATGTCAAAACTAGGATAGTGTAGTGTTATGTATATTAAACAATATCCTTCCATTCTAGATGAGCATCTTAGTAATAGGAAACATTAAAATGATTTGGAAAAGAAGCCTACATCATATATCCATTACAAACCTGGTTTTTGTAAAAAGTGCATTGAAAAACAAGTTTTTGGGTGGTTAAAGCATTTTAGGTCGACACATGCGTAAGTAGGTCGACCTATACAAGCTTCAACTTTAGTATAGGTCGACACATAGAATCTTAGGTCGGCTCCCATGGATCAATATTAAACTTGTATCCACTGCCTAGAGGTCTCCTCACTTAGGTCGACACATGGGCGACACAAGACTTTCATAGGCCGGCTCGAAACCTTCATAGGCCGGCCCGAGTAACTTAATAGGCCGACCTATTTCTTTGATAGGCTAACACGTACGATATACCATCTCAAAAATTTCATTTTTTGCTCCACCAAATTGCATTCCTTTTTCCCATTATTTCCCATACCTATTTATACTCATACATGCATATTTTTTAGCAAGGTACTAGTGTTAAACCTAAACGAAACCAAAATTACAAAGTTTTACCATCATCTTCAACATTTCTTCTACACATAAACACAATCAAACTACACATAATAATTTTTTGAATGGGTGACCATCTAGGTTAGGGTTGATAATGTCCCATTAGGTTGGTGTAACTGAGAATATTGGGTTGGAATCTTTGTGTGTTTCAAATAAGAAAACCAAGTTGGGGTTTTCCTTCTAGATCATTAGGATTTGAAAGTTTTAGACAAGATCACGCAAACACGGATTCGACCGAGTGAAGGCCTTAGGATAAGGTGGTTCCTTGTAAGGGAGTAGCGTGAGATGGTGGATCGTGTTCGGGAATCTTGGGTTCAACAAGTGCGTGCTAGGGATTAATCTGATCGAGAGAAAACCTTTAAGACTAAGAGGTCTTGAAAGCAAGTAGTCAAGAACATTTGAATTGTAGCAGCATTATTGATGACTTAATCAAACTTTGATCAAGGGTTTAGAGGTGATAGAATCAATAAAAAACCATAGTATTTGTGGGGTTAGAGTTCTACATCTATTGTATAAACATTTTTGCAAAGATAAGGTTAATTGCAAGTATCTCAATTCAATTTCAAATCGAGGGCAGACGTACCAATAGTGAGGCCGATTGGGGAACTGGCTAAACAAATCTCTCTCTCTCTCTCTCTCTCTCTCTCTCTCTCTCTATCTCCCTCCCTCCCCCCCCCCCCCCCCCTCCCTCTCTCTCTCTCTCTCTCTCTCTCTTGCAAACTATCGAGTTCGGTGTTGTTTCAATTAATTTGATTGGAAATTGTTTTTCAATTATCTTTTAAAGTGTAGTTGTTAATATAATCATAATCACTTTGATTTTGATTGGCTTTTAACATCAACAAAACAAATTGAATTTCCAATCATTATTGATCACACACAAAGTGTTCGATAAATTGCCTTTGAGTATTTTAATTGATTTGTGTTCATTGGAAATAAGCTTTACAAATAGCTTTGCATTTAATTGATTCGTGAATTAATAGTTGTTGAAAAATTTGTGTTCATTATCATCCTAATTGGTTTACGTTACGCATATCCGAGCTTTTCGATAGTAGGTTCGGTTAGACAATTCGATTCGAGTTTTTTCCGTTGTGCCATAAAACTTTTGAAAACAATTTTTGTCAAAAGTTTTGTTTTTTAAAATTTGTGATCTATTAACCCCCTCTAGATTGAAGCCTATCGTTTAACAAGTGATATCACGAGCTCCGGTTAATTTCGTGCTTATGATTTACTTTTTAGAAGAATGGCTACCAAACTTAAGGGAGCGTACAATAGAGCACCAATTTTCACCGGCGAAAATTATGGCTATTGGAAAGCTCTTATGCGTATTTATGCCAACTCCGTTAGCAAAGGTATATGTGATGCTATCAAAAATGGTCCAAATAAAATAACCATGACCAATGGTGATGTTGTTACCATACCTAAACCGGAAGCACGATGGGATGCTAATGATTAAAAATTGTGGTCACATGATTGGAAAGCGCAAAATATTCTCACTTTCGCTTTGGGTGTTGGTGAGTTTTATCGCGTTTCTCATTGTGAGACGACCGCCAAGGATATGTGGGACATACTAGAGATTTCCCATGAGGGTACTAATTGAAATTCTGGTATCAGACGTGTGATGTTAAGGTGTGATGTCACAACAACACACTCTGCACAATGGACAGCAATAACAGTAAAATAACACCAAGAATTGTTGACCCAGTTCGGTTACAACCAACCTACTCTGGGGGCTACCAAGCTAGGGATGGAATTCACTACTTGTAGATATAATTTACAGACTCAACAACCCATTGACAATCTCCTAAACTTATACTCTACTAATGACTTCCTACCTAAGAAACCACTTAGGTATGAGAACACCACTAAATCCCTTACAAACACTCAAAGAACCCACTTTGAGTAACCTTGATCTTACTTCACATCTTCGATCAATCAAACACTCTCTATTGCTTCACAGCTTCTAGAGAGGACAGAAACTCAACACCTATTCAAACCCTAGAATAGTGTAAATACAAGCACTCTAAACAAACTCTAGACACTAAGCCTCTAGCTCCTGATCTTCTGAATGTTTTCTCTGTCTTTCTGTACCTTTTTCCTTTGGTCTTGTGCGCTTTATATAGCTCCTTGAATTGGTCTTGGACTTCCTACAATATCTCCCAGATTTGTTATTTAAAACTGAATATTTAAAACAGATTTTCTCCTAAAATCTTTTTAAATCTTCAACCTTTTAAATCTCCTACAAATCTGCACCAGATCTCCTATGCAGCAGCAAATATCTATCCCAAGATATTCGCATCCAATGAGACAGCTTGCTCTCCACAATTCCAGCTAATACGCAACCCTAACAACATCACAGCCTGCTGTTGTTAATTCTACAGATCTGATGTTACAACATCACCATGTGACATCAGACATCCAACTTCAGCAATTACTTACTTAACACAACCCAATGTTAAGACTTCAATGTTGCAACATCAGCACCTTGACATCAACATTGAACATACTTTGTTTTACCAAAATTCCAGCCAATCCAAGAACTAACAATCTCCCCCTTTGGCTAATTTTGGCTAAAACAATCTCTGCACTCTGCAAGCAAACTCTGCACTCTGTACCTTCAGAGACTTCAGCAGCGAAAAAACTTCAAACTTTTGAAACTCCATCAGCAGCAGTTTGACAATACTCATAGTCTACATCACTTGATCTGCTGCAGCACCATCTTCATTATTGACAACAGCCAATTGGTGTTCCCCTTCAAAAATATAAACCAGCATCACAGCTGTTCAGTAACTCACAATGTGCAGCACTTTTCTCCCCCTTGATGTTTGCTTGGCTGTACTCTTCAAATGCCATGATATCTGCATCTAGCTCAGTTTAAACTCCTCCTCAATAACTGCATTAGCACCTTTTACCTTTTACTTTTAGCAGCATCAATTTATCTCCCCCTTAATATCACACTAGCAGCATTTGGCAGTAACACTCTTGACTCTCTTGGCTATTTTCTCACCCTTTTTAGCCACAATTAGGCAAACTTCACCTGGCAGTTGACTACACATTTTCAGAAACACCCCAACTGCCCACAACCCCTCTAGCAGATTTAGTCTTCATAAATGCAGATTCCCAATTTGCTTCTTAACCTTTCAAATTGGTTTGCATCTAAGGCTTTAGTGAATATGTCAGCGAACTGGTTATCTGTGGCTACATGCTCCAAGGTAACAATTTTTTCTTCTACCAGATCCCTTATGAAGTGATGCCTTATGCCTATGTGCTTTGTCCTACTATGCTGTATAGGATTTTTATATATATTAATTGCACTCAGATTATCGCAGTACAGTGTCATAACATCTTGTTTAACATTGTATTCACTCAACATCTGCTTCATCCAGACCAGCTGAGAGCAACTACTTCCTGCTGCTATATACTCCGCTTCAGCAGTTGAGAGAGATACACAATTCTGCTTATTGCTGAACCAGGAAATCAGATTGTTCCCTAGAAAGAAACACCCTCCTGAAGTGTTTTTTCTATCATCTGCACTTCCAGCCTAATCAGCATCACAGTATCCTTTTAAATCAGTCTCAGAATCATGGCTATATAGCATCCCATAGTCACTTGTGCCATTCACATATTTCATAATCCTCTTCACTTGATTCAAGTGACTCACCTTAGGATCAGATTGATATCTAGCACATATTCCAACAGCAAAGGAAATATCAGGTCTGCTTGCTGTGAGATACAGTAAACTCCCAATCATACTTCTGTACAAGCTGTGATCCACACTCACTCCATTCTCATCCTTGGATAGCTTCAAATGGGTGGGAGCAGGTGTCCTTTTGTGATTGGCTTTATCCGGGCCAAACTTCTTTACTATGCTCTTAGCATATTTGCTTTGAGAAATAAAGATAGAATCCTCCATTTGTCTGACTTGTAATCCAAGGAAGTAGCTAAGTTCTCCAACCAAACTCATTTCAAATTCTGATTGCATTTGTTGGACAAACTGTTTTACCATAGCATCTGACATCCCCCCAAATACAATGTCATCCACATAAATTTGGGCTACCATTAATTTTCCGCCTTCTTCCTTGACAAACAAAGTTTTGTCAATGCCTCCTTTTCTATACCCATTTGCTACTAAGAATTCTGTCAACCTCTCATACCAGGCCCTTGGAGCTTGTTTTAAGCCATACAGTACCTTCCTCAGTTTGAACACATGATTGGGGAAGTTTGGATCAGTGAATCCTTTAGGTTGATCTACATAGACTTCTTCATTCAGATAGCCATTTAGAAAGGCACTCTTCACATCCATTTGGAACAGCTTGAATCTTAGGTTACAAGCCATACCCAAGAGTAGTCTGATGGATTCTAATCTCGCCACTGGAGCAAACGTCTCATCAAAGTCAACTCCCTCAACTTGAGTATAACCTTGTGCAACAAGTCTCGCTTTGTTTCTTGTAACCACTCCAAGCTCGTCTGACTTGTTTTTGTAGATCCACTTTGTTCCAATAACATTCACCCCTTCTGGTCTTGGCACAAGATCCCAAACTTCATTTCTTCTGAACTGCTCCAGTTCTTCTTGCATAGCATTTATCCAAAACTCATCTGTCAGAGCTTCCTTGACATTTTTTGGCTCAATTTTGGATAGAAGCACGAGCTAGCTATGATTTCTCTGGACCTAGTTCTTACTCCAGAATTTGTATCACCTATGATTAGCTCCTTAGGATGATCCTTTTGAATTCTGATAGAAGGATCCTTCTGAGGTTGCTCAGGCTCAGTATCAGCAGCGCCAGGGGATGGATTTCTTTCTTCAACTTCAACAGCTACCTCATCAGCTGATGTTCCAACATCTTCTATGACATCCTCAACTTCATGCTTATCTTCATCATCAATCACAACATTGATTGACTCCATCATCACTTTGGTCCTGGAGTTGAAGACCCGATAAGCTCTGTTATTGATGGAGTACCCCAAAAATATCCCTTCATCACTTTTGGAATCTAATTTCCTTCTCTGCTCTCTATCTGCCAGGATGTAACATCTACTACCAAACACATGGAAGTACTTGACATTAGGTTTTCTTCCCTTCCATAGTTCATATAGAGTGGATGAAGTGCCTCTTCTTAGGGTAACTCTGTTGTGAATGTAGCAGGCAGTGTTCATGGCTTCAGCCCAGAAGTGATAAGGTAGTTTCTTGGCATGAATCATTGCTCTAGCCGACTCTTGTATAGTTCTGTTCTTCCTCTCAACAACTCCATTTTGCTGAGGGGTGATAGGCGATGAAAACTCATGACTTATACCTTCAGACGAGAAAAATTCTTCAAACTTGCTATTCTCAAACTCTCTTCCATGATCACTTCTAATTCTGATGACCTTACTCTCCTTTTCTCTTTGGAGTTTTTGACAGAGCTCTTTAAAAACATCAAACACCTCAGATTTGTCTTTGATGAAATTCACCCAGGTGTATCTTGAGTAGTCATCCACAACTACATAAGCATATTTCTTTCCACCCAGACTTTCAACCTGCATAGATCCCATCAAATCCATATGAAGGAGTTCCAATACCTTGGAGGTGGTGTCATGTTGAAGCTTCGGATGAGACATCTTTGTCTGCTTTCCTTTTTGATAGTCTCCACACACCTTTCCTTCCTCAATACTAAGTTTGGGAATCCCTCTGACTGCTTCTGAGGAGATAATTCTCTTCATTCCCTTTAGGTGAAGATGTCTCAACTTCTAATGCCAGATTTTGACATCATCTTCTTTAGCAAGCACACATGTGGAGGAATTTGAATTTTGCGGCACCCAAAGATAACAATTGTCCTTAGATCTGGCTCCCTTCATAATGACTTCTCCTCTGTCATCTTTCACATTACATTCGGACTTTGTGAAGTCTACTTTGAATCCTTGATCACAAAGTTGACTAATACTAATCAAATTAGTTGTTAGTCCTTTAACAAGAAGAACATTCTCCAGCTTGGGAGTACTAGCACAATTTAGTTTTCCAATCCCCTTTATCTCTCCTTTGATCCCATCACCAAATGTAACATAGCCAGAAGACTGAGGTTTCACATCAACAAGCAGATTCTTTACTCCAGTCATGTGTCTTGAACACCCACTGTCAAAATACCAGTCATCTTTGGTAGAAACCCTCAAGGAAGTGTGAGCTATCAAGCTGGTAACTTTAGGTATCCATTGCTTCATCACCTTGGGCCTTACCTCTTGCTATTTGGGTTGAGGAGCAGAATTAGGATATCCGTGAAGCTTGAAGCACGAGGACTGCATATGACCAATCCTGCCACAATAGAAGCATCTGACTCTATCATTTCTAAAGTGGTTAAATCTTCTCCCACTTTGATAATGTTGTGGCTGCCACCTATACTGCTGTCTCCTTATTCCATAGTTGAATTATCTTCTCCTGTACTGATGATGTTGTCTCTTAGGCTGTCTTCTATGGTGATGAGGCTTCCTTCTTCCATAGTAATAAGGCACAGCATTGTTGTATGCATAACCATACCATTTTTCCTGATGTTGAAACCTATGATGAGACCTGTTCTGCTTGAACCTGGCAGCTTGCATACTCTGGTGACATTGGGGAGGCATATACTGACTAGCTCCTTGGGGCTGTATCTTCCTCTGATGAGGACCATTCTTCTTCTCAGCATTCTGGGGCTGAACAACCTTCTTTGGGGTAGGGCCCTGTTTCGTAGGTTGATGTTGAGACAACGGTTGAGACATCTCCCTTTTTGTTCCTGAAGTGCTGGCCACATATCCTAAGCCCGATTTATCTCCAGCAGCTTTCTCTAACTGAAGAATCTTATCAAGATCAGCAGTACCACTGTTCATCATCCTAACGAATTTTGTCATCTGATCCAGTTGGGACTTAACTAGTACAACTTCGTTCTTCAAGAATGTGGGACATTCTTTCTTGACATGTCCATACCCTTCACATTCAAAGCACTGAACACCTCTATCCTGGGCAGTCTTCTCTTCATCTTTCTCTTTTGGATTGTTGATGTCAGAGGAACTGTTCTTGACACTAGGCTTGTAGTTATTATTCCATCTTTTTAACACTTTGTTGAACTGCCTTCCCAACATTGCAATGGCTTGTGACAAATCTTCCTGAGAATCTTTGACTACCTTATCTTCTGCAGGAGTGGAGACCAAAGCAATACCCTTGGGCTTCTTTTCTGGTTCTTCTTCATTTAAGCCAAGTTCAAAAGTCTGAAGAGATCCAATGAGCTCATCTACTCTCATCTTGTTGATGTCTTGAGCTTCTTCAATAGCAGTCACTTTCATCTTGTACCTCTTAGGTAAGGACCTAAGGATCTTCCTCACAAGCTTTTCTTCAGACATTTTCTCTCCAAGAGCACTCGATGCATTGGCCAGCTCAAGAACACTCATGTGAAAATCATGAATAGTCTCATCGTCCTTCATCTTCAGGCTTTCAAATTTTGATGTTAAAATCTGAAGTCTCGACATCTTAACTCTAGATGTTCCTTCATGTGTAGCCTGCAAGATATCCCACGCTTCCTTGGCAACTTCACAGGTATTGATTAACCTGAAGATATTCTTATCCACTCTATTGAAGATTGCATTCAGAGCTTTGGAATTTCCAAGGGCAAGCTCATCTTCCTCCTTGGTCCACTCTTCTTCAGGCTTTGGCTTAGAGGTGCCTTCTTTATCTTTGCCAACATCATCCTTCTCACACATGACAGGAGCTTTCCATTCTTTAATAACAGCCTTCCAAGCCCTACTGTCCAAGGATTTTAAGAAAGTGGTCATCCTTGGCTTCCAATAGTCATAATTGGATCCATCCAAAATAGGGGGTCTGTTGACGAATCCTCCAACTTCTTTGTCCATCTTTACACCAGAAAGTAACTTCCCTAGATCTCACCCAGAGACAGACAGGATGCCTGCTCTGATACCAATTGAAATTCTGGTATCAGACGTGTGATGTTAAGGTGTGATGTCACAACAACACACTCTGCACAATGGACAGCAATAACAGTAAAATAACACCAAGAATTGTTGACCCAGTTCAGTTACAACCAACCTACTCTGGGGGCTACCAAGCCAGGGATGGAATTCACTACTTGTAGATATAATTTACAGACTCAACAACCCGTTGACAATCTCCTAAACTTATACTCTACTAATGACTTCCTACCTAAGAAACCACTTAGGTATGAGAACACCACTAAATCCCTTACAAACACTCAAAGAACCCACTTTGAGTAACCTTGATCTTACTTCACAGCTTCGATCAATCAAACACTCTCTATTGCTTCACAGCTTCTAGAGAGGACAGAAACTCAACACCTATTCAAACCCTAGAATAGTGTAAATACAAGCACTCTAAACAAACTCTAGACACTAAGCCTCCAGCTCCTGATCTTCTGAATGTTTTCTCTATCTTTCTGTCCCTTTTTCCTTTGGTCTTGTGCGCTTTATATAGCTCCTTGAATTGGTCTTGGACTTGCTACAATATCTCCCAGATTTGTTATTTAAAACTGAATATTTAAAACAGATTTTCTCCTAAAATCTTTTTAAATCTTCAACCTTTTAAATCTCTTACAAATCTGCACCAGAACTCCTATGCAGCAGCAAATATCTATCCCAAGATATTCGCATCCAATGAGACAGCTTGCTCTCCACAATTCCAGCTAATACACAACCCTAACAACATCACAGCCTGCTGTTGTTAATTCTGCAGATCTGATGTTACAACATCGCCATGTGACATCAGACATCCAACTTCAGCAATTACTTACTTAACACAACCCAATGTTAAGACTTCAATGTTGCAACATCAGCACCTTGACATCAACATTGAACATACTTTGTTTTACCAAAATTCCAGCCAATCCAAGAACTAACACTAATGATGTCAAATAAGCTAGGATCAACACATTAAATTAAGAGTTTGAGTTGTTTCGTATTGAGCATGGTAAAACCATTGGGATATGCGAAAATGGTTCACACATCTTATCAATCGATTAAATGCGCTAGGTAATCTCGTTTCCAATGAACTTGCTACTAAAAAAGTTTTGAGGTGTTTAAGTAGGGAATGGCAACCCAACGTCACCTCTATCAAAGAGGCAAATGATCTTATGTCGTTTGATCTCATGGCTTTGTTTGGTAAGTTGGAAGAGCATGAGAAAGAGATCATTTGCTTAGCTAAATACGAAAAAGAATGTGAAGAAAGTGAAGAATTTGAAAGGGAAAGACAAAGAAGAAGGAAATAAGTCCATAGCTCTAAAGACTTCTAGCTCAAGGTTTTCACATTGTGAGCATAGTGATAGTGAAAGCGATGATGAAAAGAATTTATATGAGGAGGACATGAGGCTGTTCGTAAAGAGATACCAAAGGTATACAAGGAAGAATGGTGTTAAACATTCCGACAAGAACATAGCCAAGTTTAGAAGGTTGACAAGCTCCTTAAAGGATGATGAAAGAAAGAAGAGTAAGCTTAGAAGATATTGCTTTCATTGTGGTGAAGTCGATCACTATAGACCGGAATGTCCAATGAGGAAGAAAGATAAAGAAAAGAGCAATCACAAGACTTCTAGCAAGTCTAGGAGAGCTTATGTCGCTTGGAGGAGTGCAAGTGAGTCCTCTAGTGATGAAAGCACAACTTTAAGTGTCGAATCGACTCGGATTTGTCTTATGGAAAATAAAAAGAAAAAGAAAAATGTAAGTTTTTCTAAGCTTGAATATATTAATGATTTATCCTATTTCGAAATACAAAAAACCTTTGAATATCTTCATAGAGAAGCCTTAAGAGCTTTTAACAAGTTATCTTCACATGAAAAAGTAATTTTAAATTTAGAAGATAAAGTGTTAGAATTAGAAAGGAAGTTCGAAGCTATTAAAAAATCTATGATAGATATTCAAAGTGACAAGAGTGAGGATATAAAACATCCCAGGTTTGGTTGTGAACATTTTCATAATAGACAAGAGGAAGTAAAATCTCTTCAAGTCAAATTGGATGATGCATTTCAAGCTAAGAATGTGTTTGCTATTGATCATTCCAAGGTTGAAAAGCCTTTGAATCATTATAAAAAGAAGCATAAATATATGCATAAGGACTCAAATAGCAAGTAAATGTCTCATAAAAAATGTATATTGTCATTATTGTTGCAAAAAGGGTCATACCATTGAAAAGTGCAAATTTAGGAAACTATTTGTTCCTAAAGGAGCTGTTCAATGGTTGCTTAAGTGCAACTTTGATCTCACTCACTATCAAAGACCCAATGAAAATTGGGTACCTATTTCCTTTGTTTAAATTTTCAGGTTGAATGTCTTGACTCTACCGAAAAGGTGTGGTATCTTGATAGTGGATGTTCAAGGCACATGACGGGTGACATATCCCTCTTCATTGACTTCTTGGCAACGAGAAAGGGGTTCGTCACATATGGAGATAATAACAAAGGTGCTATACTTGAAAAAGGTAGTGTAGGTAATCCCTCGTCTACTATTATCTCTGACGTAATGCTAGTTGGTGACCTTAAAAACAATCTTCTAAGTATGAGCTAACTTTGTGACAAGGGTTTTAAAGTTACCTTTACAAAAACTTGTTTCTTGTTTGTCCATGATAAAAATAAGGAATGTGTGTTTAAGGGCTTGATGGTTAATAATACTTATACGCTAAACTTAGATGGGGTATCCTTGGTTGGAACTAAGTGTCTAGCCACCATGAGTGAAAACTCTTGGTTATGTCATAGACGCCTAGCTCATATTAACTTTGACCTATTGAACAAAGTATCCTCAAAAGATTTTTTAATTGGTCTACCTAAAATAAAGTTCACCAAAGACCATCAATGTGAAGCTTGTCAAATGGGAAAGCAAACAAAAATCTCTTTTGAATAGAAAAATCTTGTTTCTACCTCGAGACCTCTTAAGCTTCTCCATATGGACCCTTTTGGTCCCTCTAGAACCAAAATCATAGGTGGAAATTATTATGGCTTTGTTATTGTAGATGATTACTCTAGATTTTGTTGGGTCTTGTTTTTGTCTAGTAAGGATGAGACCTACCCGGATCTTAAACAATTTGCTAGATTATTCCAAAATAAAATGATTTTGAAAATCCTTTCCATTCGAAGTGATCATGGAGGAGAATTCCAAAATCACCTCTTTGAAAAGTTTTGTAACAAACATGGCATTGTGCATAATTTTTCCGCTCCTAGAACTCCACAACAAAATGGTGTTGTGGAACATAAAAAACAAATTTTAGAGGAGTTTGTGAGAACTATGCTAAATGAAGGTAATTTTTCTAAGTAATTTTGGGCGGACGCCATTAACACAACTTGCTATGTCACGAATAGGGTAATCATACATCATATTTTAGACAAGAACCCCTATAAACTAATTAGAAGTAGAGAACCTAATGTTTCTCACTGACATGTCTTTGGATATAAATGTTATATTCTAAACAATGGAAGGGATAATCTTAGTAAATTCGATGCAAAATTCGATGAGGGTGTCTTCCTTGGATACTCATAATCTAGTAAAGCATATAAAGTTTATGACAATAGATTACTTATAGATGAGGAGTTCATACATGTTACGTTTGATGAGTCCTACCCAAAATATGTTGGTAAAGGTGTGGTTTCTCATGATGTAGGTGTATCTTCTCAAGAAATTCTCAATGCAACTGAACATGGGATTGATCAACTTAAAGCGGTAAACGATGAGAAGAAAGAAGATGACGATCATGTAGAGGAAAAGGAAGAATGTCCAATTGTAATGGAAGATCTACCTTTGACTTAGAAGACATCAAAGGATCACCCTATTGACAACATACTTGGGGATATCAGAAAAGACGTGACAACGTGCTCTAAGATGAGTAATTTATGTTATCATTTTGCTTTCGTTTCTCAAGTAGAGCCTAAGAATTATAAAGATGCATTGCTTGATGAGCATTGGCTTATGGACATGCAAGATGAACTAAACCAATTTAAAATAAATGGTCCTTAGGACCTTGTCCCTCGTCCTAAAGATCATCAAGTAATTGGTACCCAATGGGTTTTTAGGAACAAGCTTGACGAAAACAGGGTGATAACCCGCAATAAATCCCGGCTAGTGGTGCAACGCTATAACCAAGAGGAGGGCATCTATTATGAGGAGACTTATGCTCCGGTGGCTCGCCTTGATGCTATACGGCTTCTACTAGCCTATGTTTGCACTAAAAATTTCAAGTTATTTCAAATGGACGTGAAAAGTGCATTTCTAAATGGTTTTATTAATGAAGAAGTGTATGTAGCTCAACCCCCGGTTTCGAAAGTCACGAGTATCTAAATTATGTGTACAAGCTTAAAAGAGCTTTGTATGGTCTCAAACAAGCCCCTAGGGCTTGGTATGAGTGCCTAAGAAAATTTCTAATTGATCAAGGATACTCAAGGGGAAAAGTGGATACTACTTTATTCATTAAGCGCCAAGGAAAGCATACCTTTCTAGTTCAAGTTTATGTTGATGATATTGTCTTTGGATCAACTAATATGCAACTTGTAAAAGAATTTTCTAAGCTTATGCAGGGAGAGTTTGAGATGAGTCTTATGGGGAGTTGAATTACTTCCTTAGTCTTCAAATCAAACAACTTAAAGAGGGTACATTGGTGTTATCATTAACATAATAACAATGTAATCCCTACAATTCAATCAGTGATATCCAGTTTTCATTAGAGTATCAAGCAAACAACAACAACCAAGTTAACATTGTTCATGCAAATATCAAAGTTCTTAAAATAATCCAAACCAAATTCAACTTAACCTAAGCAAGAACATCTCACTCTCTCCAAAATTACTTCAGTTTAGTACCCATACAAGTATAGCAACATGCATCAATCATAATCACGCATGAAAAACACATTACAACCCTAGAAGATAGTTTCCAAAATTTTTTCACATAAACCCTAACCACATGCTTCTAAAATAACAATGAATTTGACTATAAAATCAAACCTGGAATGAGTAGTTACAGGGGATGGAAGTTGAAATTGAAACTTGGGAAAAGTACTTCTTACTTGATGGTTGAGAGAGCGAGACAAGTGAATGTTTGTGTGTTGTGTGGAAAGTGATAGAGACAAAAAGGGAATGGAAATGCAAAAGGGAGGGTGGGAAAGGTTTTTCCCCACCAAATCTATCAAAAAGCCATTGGGACCACGAAATTGGCCCACCAAATAAAAACAACTTAAGTGATGTAGCAGAAAAAGTGAGTTTTTATTCTGTTTCGCACAGTTCGTACTACAAACTTCCAGTGAGCATTCGCCCAAGGTTCGCACAGCAAACTCAAGGTGAATGGGACAGATTTTTCAAAAAAAATTATTTTCTTCTCAATTTACCACAAAACTTCCTATACTATTTTAATGCTAAAAATTTAATAAAAATTGAAAGGATACTTACAATGTTGGGGTGCCTCCCAACTAGCGCTTTGCTTAACGTCGGTAGAGCTCGAAGGTCCTACAGTTGAAACCACAGAACTAAAAGCAATTGAATTAGCTCCCGGGTGAAACTCACTACCACAGAAGGTCCTTAACCATTGTCATACCCAATTTCGGTCCACTTTTTCTCAAGAATGAAAAATCCCAACAAGACTTCATCATAGCCTTCTTAGCCTCTTCATCATTCTTTTTCATTACCGCTTCAATATTTGCATCCTCGTCCTTCTTTTTCATTGCTGCAACTCTTGCATCTTCCTTTCTCACATGATAGTCATCCTCCACTTGATTTGAATAAACCACACCTTTGAAAAGTGTAAAACACATTTCTTCATCATTAGTCCTCACCTTCATTATGCCTTCATCATCATCAATTAACATTCTTGCGGTTTTTATGAAGGATCTTCCAAGATTTATTGGTGTATCCCCATCCTATTCCATATCCATGACAAAATAAGAACTAGTCAACTTTCAATAACACGTCTTCAACAACACCATGAGGACGAGTCCTTGACTTGTCCGCTAGTTGCAAAGTCATGTGGATTGATTTCATCTCCATGTTCTCAAGCCTTTTCACCATAGACAAAGGAATCAAGTTGATACTAGCACCTATATCAACCAAAGCCTTACACTTGAAATCACTACCTATAGTTATAGGTAGAGCTACTCTTCCAGGATCTCCTTCCTTCAGCGGAAGAATGCTTTGGACAATAGCATTAAAATTTGCATTGAGATCAATGGTTTCTTTATCTGTATACCTCTTTTTCTTTGTAAGTATGTCTTTCATGAATTTTGCATACGACTAAATATGTCTAAGAACCTAGCATAATGCTTCTCATTGTCTTTTCTCGTAGGAGCATTTGGATAAGGCAACTTTTTCATTGGAAATTCACTTTCATGCTCATTTCCTTTCTTACTTTTTTCTTCTTCTCCTCTCTTAAATTCTTTTCTACTTCCTCCTTTTCAACTAACTCCTTATCATTATTTTTTTCAACTTCTTCAAAAATTTCATCCTCCTTTTCAACTTTAACATTTTCACCAATTCCCATACAAATTGTTCTTCCACTTCTAATAAAGATGGCTTTGCAAGATTCCTTCGGATTCACTTGAGTATTAGCCAGAAAATTTTCATTATGCTGGTCGGCTAATTGCTTGGACAATTTTCCAACTTGAGTTTGAAGGTTCCAAATTTCCACATTCGTACTCTTTTGAGTGGAGATAGACATTTTCAAGAATTGGTTAAAAGTTTCCTCAATCTTTGAACTTCCACCTTGGTTTTGTAGAGGTTGATTATAATTTTTATATGGTTGATGGTTAGAAGTACTCGGTTCTTGCCTCCACCCTTGTTGGTAACCTTGGCTATTACCTCTCAGTTGATAGCCTTAGTTATTGCTTTGATACGGTGGTCTAGGTTGATAGCCTTTTAGTTTCCAGCATAGTTGTCTTCTTCAACGACCGGTGGAAAATATCTGGTAGGATGATCACATTTGCACAATTCACAACTTGCAATTTGTTGAGCTTTCTTGGGAACTTCTTGCATCTCTTTGATTTTTTGTGGAAGTTTTGACATTTGTTGTTTCAACAATTCCACTTGTTGGAATAGCAATTTGTTTTGAGCAAGAATATCGTCTTTCGTTTCCAATTCAATAATTCTTGGCTTTCTTTGCGAAGTACCATGGGTGTGTTGACCTTGATGATCTTTTAGTGTCATCCTATCAATGATGGCAACTGCATCTTCCTCGCTTTTTGACATTAGAGAACCACCTGCCGTAGCATCCAAAAGAGTTTTATGAACGGGTTGACGTCCGTTGCGAAATATATTCATTTGAGTCAAGTCATCAAAACCATAGCCCTTGCACTTTCTCAACGTAGATTTGAATCTCTCCCATGCTTCGTTGAGAGATTCGCTTCCTCCTTGCGCAAATACCAAAATTGCCGTCTTGGCCTTCATAAACCGATTGTGGGGAAGAATCGTTCAAGACACTTTTCCTCCAATACGTTCCAATCCGTCATCACCAGAGTAGATTGGTAAAGATACCACTCCTTCTCCTCCTCAATTAAGGAATGCGAGAATAGTCTTTCGAATAAAGGTTCATCTTCGACTTCCGATGCTCCAGTTGCACCCGCTATCTCGTAAAACTTCTTGAGATGAGTAAACGAATCATCATGGTCCATCCCTGCAAAGGGATTTGCATATAAAAGAGCTAGGATTCCCGTCTTCATCTCAGAATGTCTTCTGTTGTTAGCATTACGTGCAAACTGAGCGTTGTGTCTTGGACTGTTAACACATGGGGTTGAAATAGGAGGTGGTGCTGCTGCTGCTGCCATGTTTGGCGTAACAATGAGCGTAGATGAAGAATTTTATCCGCACTCTCGTCTTTCTTTGGCAAGTTTCCTTTTACGCGCGGTTCTTTCAATCTCGGGATCGAAAAGAAGTTGGTCTGCAGGTACACCCCCTCGCATAAACAGAATTTGCACACTTAACCAAACAAATCAAATAGCACAAGAAAAATAAACAGAGGTAAGAGATCACAATACCAAGATCTTAAAATTAATAAATTATTGCAATGCTTGCAATATCAAACAACAATCCCCGGCAACGGCGCCATTTTGTTCGAATTGTGAGTTAAAGGGGCTTTTTGTGATCGTCTCCACATGGATTGTTCTGATATGGGATGCTTGTTGTTCAATAGTTTACCGTTTCAAGAAAAGGGTTTTCAAAGTTTGTTTCATAAATTGTCATGATTTAGTATCAAAGATTTAAATTCTAAAGTTTGATTAACAAAGTATATCAAAAGTAGTTTTTATCTACCATAACTAATATGTATTCTTTTAATCTTGCATGTGAAGTCAGATCCGACTAATATCATCACGTATTCTCTCAATACCGTCTATTTCTAGAGCGGTGTCGTGAGAAATACGGTATTCATCGCTACACGATCTCTCCATATAACAACCAATATAATAAGCTTTAAGTTCGACACAAAGCAAATATCAACCATAGACCGATCTCTCTAATCTATGAATTGATAGATGAATATTTTAGGTCAAGTTCCCTAAAATTTATGTCTAGATTTTTACAAAACAATAATGGATCATTAAGAACAAAAATATTCATCATATATTAATCATCACTTGTTCACATACAAGGCCAATCAAAAGAAATACATAAAGCTAAGGTAGACTACCTCTACCTTTGATACAAAGGAAATTAGCTACCCATAACCATGGTAACTTGCTTTACATGTAATGAGAGAAGATGAATGATCATCGACGTTGAAGAATCGATCTTGGATGCGAATCCATCTTCTATTTGCAAAATATCACTCTTTGGTGAAGAAATGCAGAAAATAGGGTTTCTATGTGAAAAATGGGGTTATGATCCCAAAAAAGTGTGAAAAGTACATATATAGTACTTCCAAAATCTATCAAGTTCGCCTAGCGAACACCTTCTTCACATAGCGAAGACCCCTTTATGGCACCTGAAGTGCCTCTGAATAGTTAAACCGCCCCTGAGAAAATATCTAAGTTCGCAGTGCGAACACTTCTTCGCCCAGCGAGCTTCTTCGCTACAAGTTCGCATAGTGAACTTAGGGTCCTTTTCTTACTGTCACTAATATGAGATGGTTCGCTGGGGCTTCGCTAGAACCTCGCACAGCGAACATGCTGATTCCTCTTCTTTTCTTTGGCTTCCTTGTCAATTCACTTGTGTCTTGATCTTTGATGTTTTATGCCTAAATCCTGCACAATAACACACAAATCAAAGCAACCAAAGTTATTTGCAACATATTTGAAGAATAGCATTGAAACATGGAATAAATCCATTGAAACATAACAAATGAGTTTAAAAATACCAATAAATATGGATCAAAATAAGACATGTTTGGCATTCGACATGATGCAAACTACTAAACTTCTACAAGATGTTGAGAAATGATTGACATTTTCCACTTGAATATTGAGATGTACTCCATATCAAGATTGATGTAAATGCTCATTTTCTCATACTTTTGGGTATTAAGTTGAGTTTTTCCACTCGAATATGACAAAATTTCTTCTCATTTAAAATCAATCGACAAACAGCATAGCTTTTTTAAACACAAATAAGCAAAAGGTTCCTGTGGAGTACCATAGATGTGAGTGGTGTTAATACATTCCCCTTGCATAACCAACCCCTGTATCCAGTTCTCTTTTTTAGCTTTTTGTGGGTTTTGTTCGATCTTTTCCCTTTTCCCTTTGGAAACGATAAAGTTTGGTGGCAACTCTTGTTTTTCTGAGTTAAGTTAATCAATAGCTTAATCTCAAAATTTTCCCACCGCGACACTCGTGTGTTTGAGCAAAGGAAGTCTCTTGCTTATGTGGTTGAGCAAAGAAGTCTCTTACTTGTGTGTTGAGAAAAAGAAGTCTCTTGCTTGTGTGCTTGAGCAAAAACTTGTGTGATTATAGTGAAAATCTCTTGTAAGTACAACGGTACTGGATTACTCTTGAGTTGTGAGAGGAAGCAGAATAACTCTGTGTGTTATTCTTCTTTCTCGCATATTATATCCCCTGCCTACGTCTGACTGAATAAAATCCTACAACTTTATGTTTAGAATCTGACTTAAGAGTTTAAAAAGAAAAAAAAAGTCAACACAATCAACCCCCCTTCTTGTGTTTTTCCCACCTTCATTGGATGTGTGAAAAAGAGACTTAATAAAGTATTGTTTCTTCGACTCATTCAATATTCAATTTCAACAACAAGGACCAAACGATGTCTATACATTCATACAAAATTAAGTTAATTCAAGAGAAAATACAATGTTACCTATGACTGTTTTTCCATTTGCAAGTATATATGAATTTGTGTTTTCTTTTATAAATAAATTTTATACACATTATTATTTATTCGTGATGTTTATGTAGTGGGCATTGACAACTGATAATTATATGTTCCAAAAAAAATAGTGTAATTGTGTTATGCTCGTTACGTAATAATCTTAATTCAATGATGAAATACTTTTGAGCGCATAATTGATATTATTTGGAATACTCAGATTATACCTTTAGTTTTGAATAATGTTTATTCATGTTTAATTTTTACCAACATGTAGAGTTATGGAAGGATACAATTTAATGACTCGTAATGTAAGCATTAAAAAACCATAGTTATTTTTCCCAAAAGTAAGTAATACTTGTGGTTTTTGACATTATTTTATTTTTGTTAATGTGTTACTTGTGCTTTGAGTTTATTAATAACTATATGACAATTATATGTAGACGCGAAAACAACCTAACAAATATATGTGTTGATATTGTGTTATGAAACTATGTTGGATATCTTAGGAGACAAGTGTGAGTTGTGTGGAGAAACAATTCTGAGTTCTAAGTCTCACACTGCTTAGAAAAGTAGAGGTTAAGCACTTTAGTAAGAAGACTCATACACCTACACCTTAAGGTTTTTGGTGAATACGTGGTGTCTCCCTCACTTGTTTGGGTGTGTCTTTGACTTTTAGGTAAGTGTTTGACCCAATGTGAATGTTTCCCCCTCACGATGACTCATCAGAATATTGTCTCTAGAGACATTAGTGATTCATGGGTTAAGGTATTCACATGCATTTAATTTATTTATGTTAGTTGTTAAGTTAATCTTGTTGTTACCTAGTAAAAAGTTTATGTTAAAAGATTTATGTTGTTGTTTTTGTGGAGTTATCCTAATTTAAATTTTGTTAAAATTATAGGTGTTTAAACACCCAACACCAATGATAAAAAAAAACACCCAACACCATTCTCACAAGAAAATATAAATGACATCCGTTCATGTTGGGCTAATTCTTTCCTATTATTTTATAAACCTCAACAACACTAGTTTCTCTTAGTTGTTGTAAACAATGTGTATAGATTTTTTGTTAAACGTATGTATTTAGTTTTGTCACTATACTTCTGTTATCAAATATGTATATAGGTTATGTCTAAAAAAATATAGATCAAAATACAATTGAAAACAAATTATATTTGACAAAAAAATATTTTCTCCTTGGGTAATTCAAACCGAGGTAAATATATACTTTCAACCTCATATATAAATAGAAACTGAGATGTATAGTAATACGTGCTTTTTAGTTTTAAAAATACAAAAATGTTGTTGGGAATCAAACTCATGACACATATAATTTTCCCTTCAATGAAATTATAACCAGAGTGAAAAAAGTGACAAATTTTTATGATATCTTTTATTACGTCACATATGAAACCAAGATAATCCCCTTTTTTTCAATCGAGGTAAAAAGAATTTTTCGTCGCAGTAAAAATCGGATTTATTCACGTAAGTCTAAATAACTTAATATTATTATATATTTTTCTGATGATTTGTGACATGTGAAAATAATAACAAGTTAATTTATTTATCTCTAACTTTATTTAGTAATTTTTATATAATAAACATTTTATTTTTCTTTCACACAAATTCATAAAATATATATATATATATATATATATATATATTGTAGAAGAAAAACTTGGATTTCGCATAGTCAAATATTGGAGTACCTTGTGATGTTATATTTTTTCCTCACAAAAATTCTTCTTGTTGTGTCTTTTTTGCTACTAGTACTCGGAGGCAGTATCAACAGACTTTGATAGTGTTATTGGTCAAATTTAGAGTTTATGAAATAAAAGAGAAAATCTTTTAAGATTGTTGAATAAATTAAAATCCTAATGAAACTCAATCACATCTTCTTAATCACAATATTAATTCTACAAAATCAACAACAACTAAGAAAACCCTATAACACCCAAAAGTTAAAACAAAAAGAACCATAAACAAAGTTTGAGTTCCTAAGATATGAACTAGGATGCAAGGATGCAGAACAATTGGCCTCCACCAAAGCACCAAGTATTTATTTTATAAATCATCTATTATATTTTAGAGTGACAATTTGATTCATCTCCACTGAACATCCACAAAAGTATTCATAATAAATAAGGTAAAAATTCACAAAAATAAATACGGGCACGGATTCAAGTAATTATCCACAAAAATAAGCGGGTATAAATATGGGTATGGACACCTTAGTATCCACTTCACCCCATACCAACACAATATATATTTATGTATTTTTATTTTTATTTTATATATTTTAATTTATATTATCAATTTTAAAAAGTATATCAATATTAAATCATTACATATTTAATATAAGTGTTCGTTTATTTCAACATTAATTTTTTTGAAAACTTTTTAATGTTTTTAAAAACTTAATATGATATGATTTTTATAATTGATTTATTTATTTTTCATAGGAATGCGAATAGCAGGTACAGGTATGACTACTTGCATACTCATAGGACACAAATACGAAGGTTAACTTTGGCGTCCAAACGAGTATGGGTTTGGATATGAAGATTTTTTTAAATCGCAGATATAAAAATGAGTAGTATAATACCCTACCTAAACGTTACCCATCGTCGTCCCTAATTATATTTTACCTAACAGAACTTAACTACGAACAAATTTAATATTACTCTTATCTACTTTCTTAATCATCATGACATCTCCATCTTTAACTAATATTTATCACCCGTTATTAACAAATGAATGATGCAACAATAAATGAATATCGTATATATAGTAAGTACGGGAGTCCCTCAATGAGGAATGTACATATTTGTATATAAATGAAAAAAGAGGAATGTACAATGATACATACATTTGATAGAAATATTGTCTCACTTTTTATCTGTTTTTCTGCCTTTTTAATGACAAAACAAAAACATAGAGAAACTTTCCCCTCACTCTTGAATATGATGTAACAATGTGGAAGATTTTAACAGAAAAAAAGGGACCGATAATTTAGTTCCAATTGATTGAGTCTTTACTCTGCATTTGTTACTTTGTATGATAAATTGCATGCAAATTTCTTTCATTGGGACCAAACTATAACTTGGTTATTAAATTTTTATGGTCCCTTTTGTATATTTCAATGTACGAATCCACGTTCAGACAGACTACGTAGACATGCATGGATGGATGAAATTAAACAAGTACGAATGATGTGTAGGTTTATGTCCGAATCACACGATTGAATGCTGACATTACCAACCAGTTAGCTGTGCCTCTAAATAATGCGTGTTCTAATGGTGTGTTGAATTTGAATTCACACGTTTTGGTACATTGTACTACCACCTTCAACTCCGTGTCATTCCACTAATAAGTTTAATGATTTCATTATATTTATATTTAATTATGAGTAGTTTTTCACATTAATCAGAAGTTCTCAATTTTAATATAGTTGTGGTGTACTACTACGGATTAGATACATCACAACGGTTGAGAGAAATATTCCACCGCTAATGATGAAAGGCGGAGATGTCAAAAAAGTTCTAAATGACAAAGTTCCAATAATTAGGCTCTTTATTAGCCCTATTTTTTTAGGTCCCTTACTAAATGAATATTTTCTTAACGCCTTAGTTTTAAGTCCATTCATATTTTTGTCTTTAATGGAGCTTAAGTGAAGGGCCCAAAATCTAATTTATTTGAAATAAAATATTTTATATTATAAAACTAATTTTTTTCTAAAATCGATTTTTTCTTAAAACTGTTTTTTTCCAAAACTTAAAAAAAAAAACCGATTTTTTCAGAAAATAAAAAAAAAAACTGATTTTTTCCGAAAATAAAAAAACTGATGTTTTTCGAAAATAAAAAAAAAAACCAATTATTTTCGAAAATAAAAAAAATCAGTTTTTTCAGAAGAAAAAAAAAGCCGATTATTTCCAAAAAAAAAACCCGATTTTTTTCCGAAAAATAAAAAACCAATTTTTTCCGAAAATTAAGAAAAACGATTTTTTTCAGAAAATAAAAAAAAAACCGATTTTTTCGAAGATAAAAAAACTGATTTTTTTCAAAAATAAAAAAAACCGATTTTTTCCAAAAATACAAAAAAAACCGATTTTTTTCGAAAATAATAAAAAACTGATTTTTTCCGAAAATAAAAAAATCAAATTTTTTAAGAAAATAAAAAAAAAACGATTTTTTCCGAAAAAAACTTAATTTTTTCCGGAAAAAAACTCAATTTTTTCCGGAAAAATAAAAAAAATACTGTTTTTTTTTAAAATAAAAAAACTCGATTTTTCCGAAGAAAAAAAACTTTTTTTTCTAAAATAAAAAACCGATTTGTTCCGAAAATGAAAAACTCGATTTTTGTAGGAAAAAAAAACGATTTTTTCCGAAAATGAAAAAAACCGTTTTTTTCTGAAAATGAAAAAAACCGATTTTTTCCAAATATAAAAAAATCAATTTTTACCGAAAATGAAAAAACCGATTTTTTTCGAAAATAAAAAAAAAAACCTATTTTTTCCGAAAATGAAAAAAACCGAATTTTTTCGAGTATAAAAAACCGATTTTTTCCGAAAATGAAAAAACTTATTTTTACCGAATATAAAAAAACTGATTTTTTCCGAAAATGAAAAAAACCGATTTTTTCCGAAAATAAAAATACCTATTTTTTCTGAAAATGAAAAAACCTGATATTTTCCGAATATAAAAAAAAAACGATTTTTTCCTAAAATGAAAAAAATCGATTTTTTTCGAAAAAAAAATTGATTTTTTTCGAAAATAAAAAAATTGATTTTTTCTGAAAATATAAAAAAATGATTTTTTTTCAAAAATAAAAAAAAAACAATTTAAAAAAAAATTGATTGAAAAAATCTATTTTAAAAAAAAAAGTCAAGTTTTAAATATGTTGGGGCTTTGAGGCCCTACTTAAATTTTAGGGGCCCTTAATTTAGGGGGCCTACATATTTTTGGGCTCATTTATTTTTAAAATTTTGAGCCCTTCTATTTTTGGGGGCCTTGAAATTTAAGCCCCAACCCCCTAAATTGACACCTCTAATGAAATGTAATAAGGTAGGGTGTGATAGTATGTGTCAATTTTACCACCACGAACATAGTAAAAACCCACTAACACGTTACATATCAATACGGTTATAGAAAGTAACCATAATAAAATGTGGAAGTCACTTGTTCGATATCTAGCGCTAAAATTGTGAGAGATTTTTCAACATTTTACTACGGTTGATAGTTACAACAGTAGTGAAAGACTTAGCGTACAATATTTCATCACGGTTATAACTAGCAATCAATGTGATATGTTCCCTTGAGTTTATTATAACTTATGTGGAATGTTTATTTCACCAACTTGTCAATAAACATATTAGCTTTTAATTTGATTTAGAAATTAATAATATGAAAAAATTGAGTTGTTTTAGAACAGCAAGTTACACTAATCAAGATTTTTCAAGCTTTCTACAACTCATTATCCGTATCTCGCTATTTGACTGTTAGAATTTGGTTTAATGCTAATAGTTCTTCAATCAACCCTTCATGTAAATGAAATTCAAATACAAATGCAAACTTAAATCTAAATGAAACTAAAAACTTAATTAATCTTGAATGTTGAATTACATTCAACATCATCCCTTAATTCATATTCAAGATTGAAAATTAACAACCCCAATTCCATCATTCCATTTGATGAAGTTTTTCAATTTTATTCGCCTTAATCAGCACATCTGCAAATTGCTTCTGAGTGCTGACATGAACAACCTCAAGTACTCTATTTTGAACTTGATTGCGCAGAAAATGATACTTAGTATCAATGTGATTGCTTCTTCCATGTAGCACTGGATTCTTAGCTAGACTTATGGCAGATTTGTTGTCAATCATCAATCCTACTAGTTTGCTCACCTTGAACTTCAGTTCTTGTAGCAAATTCATCAGCCAAACAGCTTGACAAGCTGACAAATCACCAGCTATGTATTCTGCTTCACAAGTTGACAGAGCAACCACTAGTTGCTTCTTGGAATACCAAGAAATGGTAGCTCCTATATACATGAGCAAGTACTATGTAGTACTTCTCCTGTCCATTATGTCACCACATCAGTCAGAGTCTGAATATAATATTAGCTCAACATCATCTAACACTCTAGATGAAAACAAAATTTCATGCCTAAAAGTTCATTTTCATACCCCTAAATCTTGACTACAACTTGGTAATGTGCCCACTTTGGCTTACACATAAACCTACTCACCATTCCAACTACATAACATATGTCGGGACTGATGTTACACAGATATCTGAGAGAGCCAGCCAACTGTTTAAAAGTTGTAGTATCTACATCTTCATCATCAACATCCCAGTCCAGCTTACGATTTGTCTCAGCATGTGTGACTGTTGACTTATAATTTATTAACTCAAATCTCTACAACACCTCAAGTCCATACTTTAATTGGTGCACAATGATTTCCTTTTCAAAGTGGAGAATCTCCATATCCCTAGAAAATATACCATATTTCCAAGGTTATTCATATCAAATGCATTCATTGGCACCTTTTCGAACATTATTATCTTATAAATACAACTCCCTATCAAACGTATGTCATCTACATAAAGACACACTAGAATCACATTTCCTTCAGAAGTATGATGCACATACACACCATACTCCATTTCACATTTTTTGAAACTCATATGCTTGAAAAATGAAATAATTTTCAGATTCCAATCCCTTGGATCTTGTTTAAGATTGTTCAAGGCTTTATGCAGCTTTTATATCATCCCTTCTTTATTCTCTTTAACAAATCCATGAGGTTGTAACACATAAACTTTTTCTTGCAATGAACCATTCAGAAAATCTAACTTTACATCTAAATATATTAGAGGCCAATTCCTATTTGTAGCTATAATAATAACCAACCTTATGGTTTCATGTCTAGCTACAGTTGCAATCACTTCAATGTATTATAAACCAGACTTTTGTAGGAATCCTCTAGATATTAACCTTGATTTATGCTTAGAAACTGAATCATCTAGCTTCAGCTTTATCTTAAAAACCCATCTCACATCAACAACTTTATTGTTCTGAGGTAGAACAGTCAATTCCCATGTCTTGTTTCTTTTAATAGCCTCAAGCTCTTCCTTCATGGCATTCACCGACACCTTCTTCTTGAGAGCCTCATTGATGCTGGCAAGTTCATAGTCCACCATCATGGGACTCTGTATAACTTCCCCTTCAGAGTCAATCGCAGTATCATGCAGTAACTCAAAGTCTATAAGTCTCCTTGGTATATTTCTAACTCTTTCTAGCCTCTAGAACTGTGCAAGTTCACCTTCAGAAGCAGAACCACCTTCAAAAGCTTTACCTTCAGAGGTTCCACCTTTAGAGGCACGACCACCTTTAGAGGTTGGATCACCTTCAGAGGTTGGGTCACTTTCACAGGTTGGGTTACCATTAGTGTCAGATCCACCATCAGAGTCAGAGTCACCCTCAAAGTAAGACTCACCTTTAGAGACAGACTCACCTTTAGAGTCAAATTCATCTTCAGATTTAGACTCACCTTCAGAGTGAGAATCACCTTCAGAGGCAAAATCAGACTCTAATGTTGATACTGCACTAGAGTTAAGAGTTGGATTGAGACTTGTTTCAATCCCATTGTTAGTTTCTTGGATTGGCTGGAATTTTGGTAAAACAAAGTATGTTCAATGTTGATGTCAAGGTGGTGATGTTGCAACATTGAGTCTTAACACTGGGCTGTGTTAAGTGTTTAAATTGCTGAAGTTTGGATGTCTGATGTCACGTGCGATGTTGTGACATTAGATCTGCAGAATTAATAACATCAGGTTTTGTGATGTTGTTAGGGTTTGCGTGTTAGCTGGAATTGTGGAGAGCAGCTGTCTCATTGGATGCGAATATCTTGGGTTAGATATTCTTCGCTGCATAGGAGATCTGGTGCAGATTTGTAGGAGATTTAAAAGGTTGAAGATTTGAAAAGATTTTAGGAGAAAATCTATTTTGGATATTCAGTTTTAAATAACAAATCAAGTCAGATATTGTAGCAGTCCAAGCCCAATTCAGGTGGCTATATAAAGCGCACAAGACCAAAGGAAAAGGTACAGAAATACAAAGAGAAGATCAAGAGCATAGGCTGAGTGTCTTGAGTATTTGGTACGAGTTTTGTATACACCATTCTAGGTTGAATTGGTGAGTCATTTTCTGTCCTCTCTTAGAAGCTGTGAAGTAATAGAGAGTTATTACTTGATCAAAGCTGTGAAGTAAGATCAAGGTTGCTCAAAGAGGGTGTTCCTTGAGCATTGTTTTTAGGGATTGAGTAGCGTTCTCATATCTAAGTGGTTTCTTAGGTAGAAAGTCACTAGTAGGAATTAAGTTTAGGAGATTGTCAACTGGGTTGTTGAGTCTGTAAATTAATTCTACAAGTAGTGAATTTCATCCCTGGCTTGGTAGCCCCCAGACGTAGGTAGTTAGACCGAACTGGGTGAACAATTTGGTGTGTTATTCTGCTGTTTATTTTGTCCATTGTGCAGAGTGTGTTGTTGTGACATCGCACCTTAACATCACACGATTGATACCAGAATTTCATTTAGTATCAGGGCAGACATCCTGTCTGTCTCTGGGTGAGATCTAGGGAAGTTACTTTCTGGTGTAAAGATGGACAAAGAAGTTGGAGGATTCGTCAACAGACCCCTTATTTTGGATGGATCCAATTATGACTATTGGAAGCCAAGGATGACTACTTTCTTAAAATCCTTGGACAGCAGGGCATGGAAGGCTATTATTAAATAGTGGAAAGCACCTGTTGTGTGTGAGAAAGATGATGCTGGCAAAGATAAAGAAGGCACCTCAAAGCCAAAGCCTGAAGAAGAATGGACCAAGGAAGAAGATGAGCCTGCCCTTGGTAATTCCAAAGCTCTAAATGCAATTTTCAATGGAGTGGATAAGAATATTTTCAGGTTAATCAATACCTGTGAAGTTGCTAAGGAAGCGTGGGATATTTTGAAGGCCACTCATGAAGGTACATCTAGAGTTAAAATGTCAAGACTTCAGATTCTAACATCAAAATTTGAAAGCCTGAAGATGAAGGAAGATGAGACTATTCATGACTTCCACATGAATGTTCTGGAGCTGGCTAATGTATCTAGTACTCTTGGTGAAAAAATGTCAGATGAAAAGCTTGTAAGGAAGATCCTTAGGTCCCTTCCTAAGAAGTATAAGATGAAGGTAACTGCCATTGAAGAATCACAAGACATCAGCAAGATGAGAGTTGATGAGCTCATTGGATCTCTTCAAACTTTTGAGCTTGGGTTGAATGAGGAAGAACCAGAAAAGAAGCCAAAGAGTATAGCCTTGGTGTCAAATGATCAAGAAGAAAAAGGAAATAGTTCTGAATCCCAGGAGGATCTGTCTCAGGTCATAGTTATATTGGGAAGATAGTTCAACAAAGTGTTCAAGAGGATGAACAATAACTCCAGGCCTAATGTCAAGAACATATCTTCTGACATCAGCAAGTCAAAAGAGAAGGATGAAGAGAAAACTGCCCAAGATAAAGGAGTTCAGTGCTTTGAGTGTGAAGGGTATGGACATGTCAAGAAAGAGTGTCCCACCTTCTTGAAAAAGCAGAAGAAGGGCATGACAGTTTCCTAGTCTGACTCTGATAGTGAAAGTGAAGGTGAGTCAGCAAAGCATGTTAGAGCTTTGACAGGAACTATTGTCTCTGATGATGATTCTAGTGATGGAGAAATAACCTTTGAGGAACTAGCTTCTACTTATCAAGAGATTTTCCTAAAGAGTGCTGAAATCTGTCAAGAAAACAAGAGTCAAAAGGAACAAATTGCCCAGCTTGAGACTGCTAAAGCTGATTTGGAAAACGAAGTCTCACTGGTCAAAGCTCATCTTGATCATATGACCAAATCTGTTAGGATGCTGAGCTGTGGTACAGACACACTTGATAAGATCCTTCAGACAGAAAAGGTTGCTGGTGATAAGTCAGGTATAGGATTTGTGGCTGAGAAAAAAGTTTCTGCTGAAGCAAGCACTTCAGGAACAAAGGAGGAGGTGTCCCAACCAATGTCTCAAACAAAGAGACAGGGTCCTACCCCTAAGAAGGTTGTTCAGCCTCAGAATGTTGAGAAAAAGAATGGTCCCCATCAGAGGAAGATGCAGCCTCAAGGAGCTAGTTAGTATATGCCTTCCCAATATCACAAGAGCATGCAAGCTGCAAGGTTCAAACAGAACATGTCTCATCAGATATCTCAACATCAGGAAAACTGGTATGGATATGGATACAACAATGATGTGCCTCATCACTATGGAAGAAGGAAGCCTCGTCACCATAGGAAACAGCCTAGGAGACAGCATCCTCAGTACAGAAGAAGACAATCCAACTATGGAAGAAGGAGACAACATTATGGGTGGCAGCCACAGCATTATCATCAAAGTGGCAAAAGATTTAACCACTTTAGATATGACAGATTAAGATGCTTCTATTGTGGCAGGGTTGGACATATGCAGTCCTCGTGCTTCAAGCTCCATGGTTATCCAAATTCTGTTCCTCAAATCAGACAGAAGGAGGTCAAGCCCAAAGTTGCTAAATAATGGGTTCCTAAAGCTTAGGTCACGTGTCTATTGGCTCATACCTCAGATGGACATTTTGCCATAGATGCATGGTACTTTGACAGTGGATGTTCAATGCACATGACTGGATCAAAGGAGCAGTTGGTGGAGTTCAATCCTTGCCATGCAAATAAGGCTGTGTTTGGCAATGGAGAAAAAGGAGTAGTAGAAGGAAGTGGAAGAGTGAAGAATCTTGATGGTCTTACTCTTGATAGTGTGATCCTTGTCCAAGGTTTGAAGGCTAATCTGATTAGCATAAGTCAGTTATGTGATGAAGGTTACAAAGTTAACTACACCAAAGATGAGTGTGTGGTATCTGGTGAGCATAATCAAGTTGTTATGAAGGGTGCCAGAACCAAAGATAACTGCTATCAGTGGATTTCCCTTGAAGTTAATTCAACTAATGATGTTCAAGTTGATGGTATAACATCAGACTATGACATCAGGATGCTGAATGGTCACTCAGAGTTAATGAGTTCTGATGTGAATTCTTTTAAATTTTTAAAAGGAAAGTCTTTATGGAGGGAGAAAATTAGTGATTGGTCTTTAAGAAATACACAAAATCTGGCGCCTTACCTCAGACCCTCATTTCCTATTATAGCAAAATCACAATCCATCAAAACTCATACTCCCGTCTGTTCGTCTCCTTCAACAAGAAGAATCATCTCAACCTATACTGCCTTAAAGGAACCATGTCAAAACATACATCTTCTCCATCAAAAAGTTCATCGCGGAATAAAGCTAGGGTTTCTACAGATGAGTACTTTGAAGACGAAGCTCTGAATATACCACCCATCTCTGTAATGCTCCCAGAGTCAGGTAAACCTAGACCTTCTAAACTTGCTTCTAAAAGGGCCGCAACTACCTTTAAAGACACTTAAACAAAGAAGCTTGTTACTAGTATCCTATTTAGTGATAAATCAACACCTAGGTCATCCACGTCACAAACTGTGGTAGAAAAGTTTGATGTTGACAAGAGTATGGGTAATCTGGCTACCAAAATACTGGACAAAGGTATACCTGTGAAAGGAATTTCTATACCATTGAATCAGATGTCGGCAGAAAATGTAGACATGCAAGGAGTTGAGTCTGATCTTCATAGACTTGATATGTCTATCATTGAAGATTCTGAAATAGGAGGGGAAGAAGATGATGTGCATGAGGACATTAATGTTAGAGCTACTCCTGGAGAAGAAAAGAATGAGGACGTGATCAATGTGATTGATTTATCTGATAATGAAGTCGTTGGAAATGTTGTTCCAAGTATTTCCAAGAGACTAAAGACAAGGAAAGGAAAGACTGATGAATCCTCTCCAAAGAAGTCTACTGAAGGCAAGAAGAAAACTGTTGTTGGTCCCACAAAACCTTGGAGCAAGGTTGTTACATCCTCCAAAAAGAGAAAGATTAGAGAAGAATCTGAATCTGAGGATGATGTTGAGGAAGATGTCCATGACATCACACCAGTCAGAAAGACCATTTTAAAAAGAATCTCTGATAAGGTCCCTGAAGTGCCAGTGGACAACATATCCTTTCATTATGCTAGCAGTGCTCCCTTGTGGAAATTTGTATGCCAAAGGAGAGTAGCTCTGGAAAGGGAGCTTGGAAAGGATGTCTTGGAGATGAAAGAAATTATGTACCTCATTCATGTTGCTGGACTGTTGAAGACTGTGACCAGATTTTCTAAGTGCTATAGTGGACTTGTTAAGGAATTTGTTGTCAACATCCCCATAGACATTTCTGACAATAGAAGTGTGAACTACATGAAGGTGTTTGTTAGGGGTCAGTGTATTGACTTCTCTCCTAGTACCATCAATAAGTATCTGGGAAGAGATGAACAAGAGGGGTGTGAGCTGGAAGTGACTGATAATGAAGTGTGTAGAGAAATCACTGCCACTCAAGTAAAGGTGTGGCCACTGAAAAATAAATTGACAGCTAGCAAACTCAGTATCAAGTATGCTATTTTGCACAGAATTGGTGCTGCTAACTGGGTACCTACTAATCACAAAACCACCATAACTGTGGGATTAGGAAGGTTCATTTATGTCGTTGGGAAAAAGGTCAAGTTCAACTATGGAAGCTATATATTTGATCAAGTTGTGAAGCATGGTACCACTAATGCTATCAAGATGCCTATATCATTCCCTTCCCTTATCTGTGGAATGATCTTAGATCAACATCCTGGAATCTTAACAAGTACAGAGGTAGCATGTAAGAGGGAGTCAACTTTATCTTTGCATCCCAAACTATTTGCTGGGAATCATGTTCCAGACATTGTTATAACATCAAGTTCTGGAGTTAAGAAGGTCAGTATAAAATCTGAGTTGATTGAAGAACTGAAGGCAACCTGCAAGGATCTTGAGATGGTTATCAGTACTAGCACTGTTAGGAAAATGAAGATTGAGCAGATGATCAAAGACTTGGAACAGGGAGAAGATAATGTGAATGGTGATACTGAGGATTCCGGGTCAGATGAAGGTGATGAAGATGCTGATGGTACCAGCTCGGATGAAGACTAACTTCCATCTGCTGTTATTAGATAATAGTTTAGTTTTTTTTGTTTTGCACTTGCTATGCCGGTTATGTAATTTGAATTTTGTGTTGTTATATGCACCTTTTATGTTTTTCTATTCTATGATTTGTTTTGCCTGGTTGCTAACTGTGAGGCTAACAATGAGAGCTAGGGTGTACTAACTGTAGCTAATAGGGCTTCTGAGTGAAGTTTTTATGTATTGAAGATGCTGCTGCTGCTGCTTGGAGTTTCAAAATCATTGAAGTTTTTCTGCTGCTGTAGTCTCTGAAGGTGCAGAGATTGTTTTAACCAAAATTAGCCAAAGGGGGAGATTGTTAGTTTCTTGGATTGGCTGGAATTTTGGTAAAACAAAGTATGTTCAATGTTGATGTCAAGGTGGTGATGTTGCAACATTGAGTCTTAACACTGGGTTGTGTTAAGTGTTTAAATTGCTGAAGTTTGGATGTCTGATGTCACATGCGATGTTGTGACATTAGATCTGCAGAATTAATAACATCAGGTTTTGTGATGTTGTTAGGGTTTGCGTGTTAGCTGGAATTGTGGAGAGCAGCTGTCTCATTGGATGCGAATATCTTGGGTTAGATATTCTTCGCTGCATAGGAGATCTGGTGCAGATTTGTAGGAGATTTAAAAGGTTGAAGATTTGAAAAGATTTTAGGAGAAAATCTGTTTTGGATATTCAGTTTTAAATAACAAATTAAGTCAGATATTGTAGCATTCCAAGCCCAATTCAGGTGGCTATATAAAGCGCACAAGACCAAAGGAAAAGGTACAGAAATACAGAGAGAAGATCAAGAGCATAGGCTGAGTGTCTTGAGTATTTGGTACGAGTTTTGTATACACCATTCTAGGTTGAATTGGTGAGTCATTTTCTGTCCTCTCTTAGAAGCTGTGAAGTAATAGAGAGTTATTACTTGATCAAAGCTGTGAAGTAAGATCAAGGTTGCTCAAAGAGGGTGTTCCTTGAGCATTGTTTTTAGGGATTGAGTAACGTTCTCATATCTAAGTGGTTTCTTAGGTAGAAAGTCACTAGTAGGAATTAAGTTTAGGAGATTGTCAACTGGGTTGTTGAGTCTGCAAATTAATTCTACAAGTAGTGAATTTCATCCCTGGCTTGGTAGCCCCCAGACGTAGGTAGTTAGACCGAACTGGGTGAACAATTTAGTGTGTTATTCTGCTGTTTATTTTGTCCATTGTGCAGAGTGTGTTGTTGTGACATCGCACCTTAACATCACACGACTGATACCAGAATTTCACCCATGTTTCTGATTCTTTTAATATGACATCTCTATTGACTTCAACTTTGTTGGTGACTGGGCAATAGAGCCTATAAGCACTTGTAATGTGGTAACCTATAAGCAACATGACTCTGCTTCTGTCATCCAATTTTCTTCTAGTAACATCTTGTATATGTTTGTAACATATATAACTAAACACCTTGAAATGGCTAACCTTTTGCTTTCTTTCAGTCCATTTCTCAATAGGAACTACTTCCTTTAACTTCTTTGTTAGACATTTTTTAAGCACGTATGATGATGTGACAATTACCTCACCCCACAATTGCTTAGGTATATTCTTCTCCTTCCAGCAAGACCATTATGTTGTGGAGTGTATGGAGCAGACACTTCATGCTCAATAGGATGTTCCTCACAAAACTTCTCGAAATATATTGAGTTGAACTCACCTCCACCATCGGTTATGAGGATCTTCAATCTTTGTCCACTTTGATTTTCAGCCTTCACTTTGAATTTCTTGAACTCAGCAAACACCTCATGTTTGAATTTAATGAGTGATATCCATGTCGTTCTTGCGAACTCTTCCACAAATGACACAAAGTACCTGTTTCCTCCAAGTGAAGGTACCTCAAAAGGCCCATATACATCATATTACACCACACCAAAGCATGAGTTGCTCTTGGAGGCATTTTTTATGAGGACGAAAATCTTGGTTGCTTGCCTCTCATGCATATTGTCGCTCCCGAGATTTTCATCCTAGTACAAACGCGAAAGTGGCACCAAACAGAGTCGCCAGCAATGTGTATTTATCCCAAGAGGGAAAAGAAACACCGCATAAACCTGAAGGAAGGAAAGAACGTGGTCTTACGACCAAGAGAACTGGGTTCGGGAGTCGGTTACGCGAGAGTAAGGTATTAGCACCCTCTCGCGTCCATCGTACCCGATGGGATCCACGTTTGCTTGCTTCAATCAAAGGGTGTAGGAAAAGATACTGGAAAAGAACTAGAAAAGGAATGGAAAGAGAAAGAGAAACAAATGTAGGGAAAATAAAAGAAGTGCTCGAATGGGCCCTACCCCACTGCCTACGTATCTCATCGGGAGCATGAGAATCAGAGCGACGTAGTTCCCCTCACTAGGGATGGATTGTTTGTGTTTTTTAGTGGAATACGTCAACGTTCGCGTCCTAGCAGTTTAGGTGTTGCAGCTCGCTGTAGGGAGACTTAGGCATTACCTATTTGCGGTAGAACGGAAATGACGCATCCTTAAGGAATAAGAGCGAATGAGATGAGAAAAGAATTCCCGAACGAAAGACGTTATTGTTTGTTTTTTTGTCTTTTAGAAGGAAGTGTTTTGGATTTGTTTGCATATGATAGTGTATCTAAATCTTAATCATTGGAATGTACCATCCTCACATTCCAAGATGGAATGAGTAAGAAAGCACACTAAGGGTGAAGAAGACCCTCACACTTAGTTCCAATTATTAAGGTTCAAGTACACTAGCATACTGGTATTTATTAAGTGTTTTTGTTGATTATGAAATGAAGAAGTGTTTTTTATTTGTACCTTCAACAAGTATTGCATTTAAGTCCCTCATACAAGATCAAATGTGTAACACATTAACCCAAGATGGGCCATATGCTACACATTCTAAGATTATAAGAGAAGACCCCTTATAATCTTTTCTTTATATGAAAGGCCTAAATGCAATAAGTGCCTACCTTTATTAGATGTTTTGAATTTTCTTTGAGATGAGAAGATGAAAGACTCAAGGGGAGAGAAAGGTAAAATCTATGTGAATTTAGACTCAATCCTAATTGATTAGCTAAGGGAGTGATCCTAATGGTTTGTGAGGTTTAAAGAGCACTATCCTAAAAAAGAGAGAAGAGACTCAAAGTGTAAGAGAAAACGGAAGTTAGTTGTTAGTGTGCTCGCCAAGGATAGGGATCCTTGTGCCTACGTATCCTCATTAGGGAATGAGGAATCAGAGCATCCGTAGTTCACGGTACTACGGGCGAACAGGAAACGGTCTCGATCGCATGGGTGCGAGAGAACAAAAGGGAATGACACACAGAAAGTCTAAAGGGAAACTCGGTCCTACAAGTCAGCATGCAATGATGGTCCTAAGGTCAGGATCAAGGGAAGTCTACCTAATGTTGTCAGGCATGAATTGCTATCTTAATGTCTCTCCTACCTCCGACTTAATCAAAAATTAAGTGGAGCGAGGAATCCTAAGGGATCATGTCATCAGACAAGTAAACACAGGATAAATCAATCACAAAATGAACTAAAAGCAATGAAAGAATAAACAGTGTCAGTCATCTACAATGTCACACAATCAAAGTAAAAAAGGGGAGCTTTAGCCAAGGGGTCATATCAACCGAGGCAAACAAGCTAGCTGTGGGAAATAGGGGTACTCACCCAATGGTATCGAGAACCATGGAGAGCAGAATAAAAAAGAGGAAGATGTGAATCAGATCACATAAGCATCAGCATTGGTCAATGCGAGCTAAAGACAAAACGTGGGGGTTGGTTGCGAACCCTATCTTCCACTTGACCGACTCGATAACAAGAGCAGGTGATGTTCAAAGCTTCAATCATGTAATGAGAGCTAAGAACGACTCAACTAGAAAAACGGGGGTCGATTGCGAACCCTAACTTCCGTCAATTGCCTTCTTGGAGGTCTTGCCAGGGGAAATGGGAATGGGATGCCTCATAGAGGTCTTTAGGCACAATATTAAACAATCACAAACAAAGCCTCATTTGAGGACTTCCATCATTGCCGGCCAAGTGGCACGGACTCCCAATCCTACTTCTCATGGCATAATAAGGAAAAATGCGGAATTAGTAAAAGAGAAGAGAAATAATACCGAACGGATATAAATCCGTAGCAACGCAAGCAAACTATAAGTAAACCGACAAGCTACTAGTAACCTAGCATAAATGAACAAAAGTGTTAGAAAGTGGAATGGATCCGTGAAAGGCATGGAACCAAATGCTCTTCAAAAAATAATAAAACAAGGCCATAAGCCATAAACAGCAGCAACAACAGCGCTCCAGCACCTGCATAGCTGTAAAAGCCAGCAACAAGTAAAAACAACCTATAACAACTATTATTTCCAGAACAGGGCAGGTGTATATGCTGCCAGCCAGGATATCAACAATTTTACAGCACCCTTTGTGCGCAGCAGCTGTGTATACTACATCAACTTGTACCTTTAAGCATTTATCAAATCAAATGGAAAACACTACAAACAAACTCAAATGTTAGTCAAGATTCAAATGGAAATAACCAAAGTGAGCAACTAAGATCAAAATGAAATGTTAATAAGAAGTAATTGAAATCAATACTAAATATCAACAACAATTAGTCAAAACTAACATGTAACAAGTATTAAGAACTATTAACAAAATTATCAAATTGAAACTATTAAGAAGATTAGTCAAAGGTAGCATTAAAATCTAAGTACATTCTATGTTAGAACAAAATCAAACCAAACTATGTCCACATCAATTAGTTCAAAGTTCTAATTCTAAAACTAGTTAATGGACAATTAAGGCAAGGACAGTTAGTGCAATTAGTAAGCAAAAGCTAAAAACGATTATTCAAATCTTATCTAATTAGTCAAAATTAAGGTATAAAGTCAATATCTAAATCGAATTGAAATTGTTTCTAAACGAAAATTAACCTAAACTAATCTACCATTATTTAACTACTAAACCATGTCGAAATGTCAATTAAAGTCAATGGTAACATCTAATTGAAGCTAAAGTCCAATTAGGCCAAGATTAATTCCTAACCTAAATCTAAAATTAAAATATAACCTAAATCTAAAATCGAAGTCTAATTCTAAGATTAAAGTGTTAAATTAAAATTTAGCAACAATTAGAGTTGAATTTCAAAACTAACAAACCTTCAGTGGAGTGTAGTGGTAAGTTAGGGGTGCGTTGTGATGAATTTCCATGGTGTTTAGGGCTTTAGAAACCGAGTCTAATTCCAAGGCCTATGAATCATGATAAGAACTAAGCCTAGAGTCAGAAAAGCAACCACAAACCATTTCTTCTTGCTCACTCGATCGTCTCCGTCTCCATTCAAATCGCGCCGCCGGCGATCCCTTTCTCTTTCCGTCTCCTTCCGTTTCAACTTCTTCCATCGTTCAACCTCGCCGGAAATCCGTCCCCTCCTAATTTCAACCGAATATAATTCCCCTTTACCGTCGTAAACTCGAGAACCCTAATATCCTAATTCACCAATCTAAGACTCCGATAGATAGGGCAAAGTTCACCTAGGTGGTGCTCTTTCTTCTTCAACGTGATCTTCACACGATGGCAACAGTGATTTAGTATGAATCAGAGCGGGAGACGCGATGACATTACCTGAAGGAGGAAGGAGTCTTCACCGGCGTCAAGGATTGATGAAGACGATACGATCAGGTGGCTCTTGGTCCTCGAACGCTTTGATCTTTCCTCTACTTCTTCTGTTTTCCTTTTCTATTCGATTCTGAATTGGTGTCGTGGAGTCGTTCTGAGGCGTTCTCGAATCTGTAGGTTGCGCAATCGCGTCCGAATTGGTGAGGATGACACCGTTGCGAATCTCAGAGCAGCATAATAGAATCGATGATGAAGAATGGCGCGAAAAGAATCAGAGGTCAGAGTTTTGCGATGAAGACGATGACGATCGAAGGTGCGACGTCGATGTGCTCTGCTACGACTGCCTTAAGGTAAAATTCTTCAACTGTTCTTGAATTATGCTCTGCTACTCATTCGATCTTCACCTTCTTTTAATCTCTCTTTCTTCTTCTTGATTCTGCTCTAGCTCTTCTAAGTTGCTTATTATGAATGATTGGCATAAAGGAGAAAATGAACACACGGAGAACTTTTCTGCTTCTGCAGATTATAGATTTTGACGAAGATTCGTGAGGTTCAGAAGCTTGATTCTACAATTGACAAAAACTGAAGGTTTTAGTGCAGAGTTGAGAAGGAGATTCAAGGTAGAGGGTGAATTCAAGGGAAAAAACTGAAGAAAAAGAGATGGAAGGAATTCTGTTAGTAGTTAGAAAATTCTGTTAGAATTGGTTAGGGATTGTAACTGTTAGAGAAAATGTGAATTGGAATCAGAACTCTGTTATATATTTTCTGCTATGAACCTTTTTTTTCTCTGCTAAATTTCTTGTACCCTGCGCTTGTCATTGCTTTTGTATCATTTGCGTTGTGTAGTGATGGTAAAGTTAAGGTTGATGGTTTGTTTGGTAGCATGGGGGTAACGTATCAATTGAAAGTGGGTTATTTATTGTACATTTTTCAATTTTCTTGTAATGGGTTTGTTGATGGGAAGAGAAAAGAAATAGATAATGGGCTTTGGAAAGTGATTTCGGACTTTATTGAATTTGTATAATGAACCTTGTTTTGGATTATGGTTATGGATTAAGAATTGGATAGAGAATGGATTTGGTAATAAAGGAATATGGATAAAAGATAAAAATGGATATGAATGAAAATTGGTTTAGGGTGGTTTCGGATTTAGAAAAAGTGGTCATGAATTTAAATTGGAAAAAAAAGGTTATAAGATAAAATGGATAATGAAATGGACATTAAAAATGATGTGGATAAATTGGTTTAGAAAAATGGGTATTAAAATGAAATGGATATGGACCAAAAAAAGTGGTTTTGGATATTTGAATATGGATATTTAGGAAATGGACTCTTGCAATGGATTTGAAAATCAAAATGGTTTAAGAAAAGATTATGAAAAAATGGATTGACGAAATGGATATTGGATATTGACTTTGGAATTAATGAAAATTGGTATTAAATGAATATGGGTCAGAAAATGATTTAAAACGAATATCAAAATGGTTATGGGTTAGAAAAAAAGGAGTTGTGTCTCGAATTCCAAGCTAGTCACATGATCACATTCAATCCACATCCAACTTCAGATCCAAAGTGACTAGGAAAACCTCAGATCAGGAAGATTACAACGAGGAGAATTCAACTTCTTGCTCCAACTTAACCGGGAATAGAAACAGACTGAATCCCTTGTGAATAAGGCCAAGAAAATCCTTTGATCCCATGTCTTAGAAGACCAATGCAATGATATGATTATGAGCTACGACCTAATGAGATGCAAAATAAAAAGAAACATAAGCCAAAAAAGGTAGGGCAAATTTTGGGGTACTACAGCTGCCCCTATTCAATCAACTTGGACCTGAAAGGATGACAACAACTGCTTTCAGACATTCAAGGTACAAGGTGATTGAATACAAAAAGAACCGCAAAATTTGCTAACTACGAGGAGAGAACATATTATACTGGAGCCCAGTCACACTTTGCAAAGAAATCTGACGGAAAGACAACATACCCAGAGAACCACATCGTCAAAGGGGTTTGACGGGAAGAAGAATGAAACCCGACTGAAATGACACATCGTCATAGGGATGACGACAAGAAGACTCAACTAAAGGAACACATTGTCATAGAGATGACAGAAAGAAGATGACCCCCAAAGGAAACACATTGTCATAGAGATGACAGAAAGAAAATGATCCCCAAAGGAAACACATTGTCATAGGTATGACAGAAAGATGACTCGACTGAAGGAAACACATTGTCATAGAGATGACAGGAAGAAAACCGAAAACATCTGAAGGTACGAAACCTGAGCTCGGAACACATCGTCAAAGGGTTGACGGAAAGAAACTGAAAACGTCTGAAGGTACGAAACCTGAGCTCGGAACACATCGTCAAAGGGTTGACGGAAAGAAACTGAAAACGTCCGAAGGTACGAAACCTGAGCTCGGAACACATCATCAAAGGGTTGACGGGAAGAAACTGAAAACATCCGAAGGTACGAAACCTGAGCTCGGAACACATCGTCAAAGGGTTGACGGGAAGAAGACTCGACCAAAGGAGACACATTGTCATAGGGATGACAGAAAGAATACTCGACCAAAGATAACACATCGTCATAGGGATGACAGAAAGGAGACCTGATCGAGGGAACACATTGTCATGTGGATGACAGAAAGAAAACCTGACTTAGGGAGCACATCGTCAAAGGGGTTTGACGGCACGAAGACTCAACCAAACGAATCACCCTGTCATGGGGATGACAGGAAGACGACTCGACCAAACGAAACACATTGTCATAGGGATAACAGAAAGAGGACTCGACACCCGACCGAAAGGACACATCGTCAAAGGGTTGACGGAAAGACGACTCAACGGAAGAAACACATTGTCATAGGGATGACAGAAAGAAAACTCGACCAAGGGAAACACGTTGTCATAGGGATGACAGAAAGACGATTCGACCAAGGGAAACACGTTGTCATAGGGATGACAGAAAGAAAAATTCCACCAAGGGAAACACGTTGCCATAGGGATGACAGAAAGAAAAATTCCACCGTAGGAATACATCGTCATGGGGATGACGGAAAGAAAATCTGAAGAGATAACACATTGTCATAGGGATGACAGAAAGAAAATTCCACCGTAGAAACACATCGTCATGGGGATGACGGAAAGAAAATCTAAAAAGATAACATCCGAAGGTACAAAACCTGAGCTCGGAACACATCATCAAAGGGTTGACGGGAAGAAACTGTCTGCTGAGGAATGGCTTGGCATTCTCTTTGGGGATATGTCACTGTTCTGACTGAAAATTGATTTGGGCTCTCGCGCAAGGTACCAAATCTGGCTTATGCTTCGCATGCATATGTTTGAATTTTCTTTCTACGGCGTAATGCTCCATACGAAATGGAAATGCTACGCGATTTTAGGATGCAATGATCACTATATGCCAAAAACCGACGCATGCTCGGGCTACCGGGAAAAGAAGAATGTGCCAAGTACAATTGGACTTTGCTGACAAGGATAGGAGAAACCTGATGGTGATTGTTTCTTTAAAGGCGAAATCTTTCTGGGTACCAATAGGGATTGGATTTTAAATGAAGTGCCAATAGGGATTGGACTTCAGGTTTGAAGGGAACACCAAAAGGGATAGGGCTTCAGGTTTTTTTTGAAATATGCCAGCGAAGTGGGTTGTTGATGGTGTCAAGCAAGGTTGGGCTATGGATTTGCTGTTCGGTTTTACAAGGATTCATGATATGCTATGCAAATGATATGCGATGATGATTATGCCATGATGTTTATGATATGCAACAGGACCACTCCAGCAAAATAAATACTGAAGAGATGAGGCTAACTCCGCTGAGGATAACAAACTGAACCGCCTTCAGTGTCATAAACTGCTCAAGATCCCGACTAAACCTCCATTCTGCAGAAAAGTATGAATAACAAACGTCTGCTGGAGAAACATCCCAGGAATCTTGCTGAAGAAAAGTGCCAATGACAATCGACCTTTGACTTGCTGGGGAAAGCTAACCACCACCCAAAAATAGGCTTGGGGATAATGGTTGATGATGTCAGCCCTGCTAGGGGACCAGATCAGACTTACTCCTTTGTTTGATGCTTGCCTCTTACCCTTACCATGTTGGGGAGATGGGAACAACTTTATCGCAAACTAAGGAAGAACAAACCCAACACTCTTATCCTGTAAGGGGATATAAACTCTTGCTGAAAAAGCAATAACTTCGTCACACTGGCTAGGGGAGAGCGAACTCCTGAACTCTTTCTGGGGAGAATAATCACAATCTACATAATGCTCTGCCACGAGTGACGAAACTCCAGCTATCTCTGCTAGGGAGAGAGACTCTACTGGGGTCATCTCGTGTTAACTATCAACGTGAACCCTGCAGATGTTATATGACCAAAAAAGGTGCCCCGATGCAACATAATCTGTAAATGAACATGTCTTCAGGATGTCTCGTGAAGATCCGACATATATTGCCCCATGGCTTTTGATTAACCGACCTCCAGAGGCAATAACCTTTTTTTTGCTCTTGGGGGGCCTGCCCCAGCCTTGAAATGATTTGTGCCCCTGTCTGGCTGATCTGTGAAGGAGTACCTTTAACTGACCTTCGAGAGATTGTCTAAATCTCGACTTGATTGCCCCAGATTAACTGAATCTTGGGATGGATCGCCCGTTTGGTATGACTTGCCCCGACTCAACAGAGTACTCGGGCACTTTGCACCTTAGATTAATCAATCTTTCCATTGTAGAAATTTTCCTGATGTCAAGTACTGACTCGCAAGTAAAACAATTCGTTTTGAAAAGATAATTTTGGTGCAATGCATATGACAGTTTTGCAATCCAAGTCTGTTCACTGGAAAAATTGTTATGACATGTGGTGAACGAATCACTGATCAAAATGTCACATCGATACCAACATGAATGGTAAGAAAGTCCTTTTGGGAGTCAGAACTGACGCGATCTTAACCGAAGTATGCTTTTGAAACAACCCTGCTTCAATTAGGTCTTTTTAAAGGTTGTAACGTGGCCTGGTTCGCGGTTTAAGAAAGAGAGGATATAAGGCTCAAAGTTTTGTTTTAACCCACCCATTCTCCTTTATGTTCTCCAGTCCTACATTCAGCTAATTCGACACATGCGTTCACCTTTCAAAAAGGTTATGAACGGTATGAGGATGGTTAAGGAACCCACACGGTTTTTGGAGTGACAGTCACCCTTTTTGTCTTTGGTGTCTGTGGTCACACGACTTGTTCTTTGCTCGAGAATTTTTCTTTTATAATCCTTTTCGCTTTTCATTCTTTTGTTTTTGATATCCCTGATTTTTGCCTGGACTAATTCCTTTTGAATTTTCGATTTTGAAGTCCAGCGGGATGCCCTATCTTTTGCCTAAGTCACTTGTTTTCAAGTCTTGACTTAGCGGGCTTTCTTTTTTTTTTTCTTTGATTCTTTTTTTTTTTTTTGAACTAATCGTGTGACACAGGTTTGTCTTGACTTGTAAAGGGTTGTGACCGTCTCACTCTTCGGTAGGTGAAGGATAACCGTGGATGTAATTGATCCTCGAACGGGACATTCCTTTTGAAATTTGAACGCACGGTCAAATTAATTGACACCTACCCTGCCCCGGGTTAAGATATAGGGTTTTTTCGTTTTCAGAAAGAAACTCCTGCTTCTAGGCTCAACGGGGTTGACAAGGGATTATCTTCCTTATGTCTCCGGTGTTTGAGGAATTGAAACAATGCTTGTACATCATCAGCAGAGTTTTGTCCCAAAAGCATACAATTGGAAGTTCTGCGTCTTTGAATATCATCATCCTCCCTCGGATCCTGCTTAAACAAATGTTAGATACCAATAAAGAAAAATATGAGTGAACACGACTGGATTTAACCAAAACATGCATATTCATTTCATTATCCTTATCAATCGAAAACAGACGAGTTTTACAAATGAGTTTGCACTTTTTAGCAGAAAAGAAACTACAAATGCAAAGAAATGACATGATCTAAATGATTTCCAGCTTCGAGGAACTGGGCTTTCCAAGCGTGATTTGCAAATGCTAGCCATCTTCAGAATTGCTCATCAAAGTCATTCTAATACTCATCTGCACAACTGCTCTCAGTGACTTCTTCCATAACCTGGACTGATGAACCCACCTGACTGGATGAAGGAGAAATGTTTATCTGAATACCCTGAGGCGTGAATGAGAACATATTGGAGTCAAGAAGAGTCTGAATCTTGCTCCTGAGCACCTTACAGTCTTCCGTTGAATGCCCCTGTGCCCCAGCATGATAGTCACAACGGGCGTTGACATCAAAACCTGGTGGATACGGAAAAGGCACCGGCTTCAAATCCTTCGGCACTATCAATCCACCTTTGATCAAATCCGGCAACATCTGACTATACGACATTGGCAAATGAGTGAAATTCCTCTCTGGCTTCCTTGGCCTTTGTCGGGCGTGCTGACGCGGCTAACGGCGATATGATCGTTGACTCTGAGGAGGTCTCTAATTTGCAGAAGAATATTGTCCTTGATACGAAGACCCATAAAATTGTTGACTCTGAACAGTTGATATGTATGAACACTAAGAACGAGGTGGTGAAGATTCCTGAATGGAACTATTTTCTTCCTCGAATTCTTCCTGAGAACTAACAACTGATTCATTTTCATTAGCTTGGAAGTTCGAGATGCCTTGGAGCTTTCCACATTTAATCAGGCTCTCGATACGTTCTCCCACCATCACCAGGTCAGAAAATTTTGCTGCCCCATTGGCAATCATCTTTTCCAAGTACGGCCCTTGCAAGGTATCCATGAACAAATCAACAAATTCTCTATCCGAAAGTGGCGGTTGAACACGAGCGGCTAACTCTCTCCATCTCTGAGCATACTCTCGGAATGATTCGTTATCTGCTTGAGACAAGTCTTGCAAATGCATCCGGCTGGGAGCCATGTTAAGATTATAATCGTACTGCTTCACAAAGGCGTTGGCTAGATCTGGCCATGATCGGATGCTACCACTCTGCAACTGCATATACCAATACAAAGATGCCCCACTCAGACTGTCTTGGAAACAGTGGATCATGAGCTTGTCATTGTCGACATGTGAGGTCATTCTTCTGCAGAACATCACCAAATGTAGCTTTGGACAGCTATCTCCTTTGTATTGCTTAAACTTCGGCATTTTAAACTTTGGAGGCATTACCAGACCAGACACCAAACACATGCTCGAAGCATTCAAATCAAGAGTATCACGCCTCTACAGGGCTTTAATTTTCTCGTCCAACACACGGTATCTTTCATCATCAACAGATCGTGGATCCTTAGGGTTCATCTTCGGAACTACCCCTCGGACATTTGACACAGAGAAGGCAAAACTCTGATAATCAGCGGCATCAAGAGAAGATGAATGTCCGTCTCAGAAGATGGTACACTCGTGTATAACATGATTCTCAACAGGGACTTGCACAGGCTGAGCTTGAGTAACATTGTTCACTAGAGGTGGAATGACATTCCCAATTCCTGAAGTCCTCTGAATATGGGCATCTCCCCTTCTCATGGCTGCCATAGCTTCCACAAGTTGGCCCAACTGACTCTTCATCAATTCAACGTCGGCCCTAGTCACAAACTGATTCTGTTCCCCAGAGTTCATGATTCTTCCCAAGGTTGATTCAAGTCCAATACAAAAGTCAGGAAATCAAACTGCAGTTCAGATAAAGGATGGATGAGCTCACTGGTCTGGCCTGGAGAAAGGATATGCAAAAATGATGCAAGATGCAAATGCAATGCAATAATATGAATGCAATAAGACATGGGATTAAAGCTTCCACATAATCTGAATAATCATTGTGTTGTGCTGATGACTGAATAGGTTCATGAGTCTGTTCTGAAGAGAATACCGGAATACCTGAATACCGGATGATCAGAATACTAGAATACCAGGCTGATAAGTCCACACTGATAGGAAAACCAAAATACCGGGTATGTAGAAGGTCAAGGTTACCTGCAAACCTGTAAACAACCCGCCCCTCTCACATGTGGGTACTAGGATGTTCAATATCCCGGGCTCTCAGGTCGAGAAATGATGATACGTTCACCATTTCTGGTTTGGCATCATCATCAATCGAGGAGGCCTCAACTGATTCTCCAAAACGAAAGGTCCTCAGCTTCTGGCACTGAGGTCGAGAAGCAATAGTACATTCATCCCTCGGGGTACAGTACTATCGCCAATCGAGGAGTGCCTTCACTGATTCTCTTCCAAAAAGGAAACCCTATGGCAAGTTCCCAACATTGGGTCCTCGGGTCGAGAATGTGCAATGGGTTTGCCACAGAATGTGGTCTGCCACTGTCACATCTCGGGAGGAGTGCCGCAACTGAGTCCTCGGGAATGGTCACCAGAGTCGACAGCTCTCTAGATCAACACCCTAACATGTGCAAGATGCACACGTCAGAATGCGTCCCAAGATAGCCTCGTCTGGCTGTGAATTTCGTGAATACCCAACGCACTCCAAACGGCACGTAGGTCCCACTACTCTCCACTCTAATCCTAAGTGTATACTCAAGCCTGTGTAATGGGCTTATCACTCAAAAATCCCATCCCGCCAAACAGAAAACAGCACAGTATAATATATGAAATGTAAATGCTAACATGCTGTAAATATGGTACAAGTAATAAAATACAGTAAACAGCAAATACAATACAACAGTAAACACCCAATAAAAGAAAAGCAAACAAGCGCTAGGATTGACTCGCTTAGGATGGACCAGCAATAGGTCAACCTGTCCCCAGCAGAGTCGCCAGCTGTCGCTCCCGAGATTTTCATCCTAGTACAAACGCGAAAGTGGCACCAAACAGAGTCGCCAGCAATGTGTATTTATCCCAAGAGGGAAAGGAAACACCGCATAAACCTGAAGGAAGGAAATAACGTGGTCTTACGACCAAGAGAACTGGGTTCGGAAGTCGGTTACGCGAGAGGAAGGTATTAGCACCCTCTCGCGTCCATCGTACCCAATGGGATCCACGCTTGCTTGCTTCAATCAAAGGGTGTAGGAAAAGATACTGGAAAAGAACTGGAAAAGGAATGGAAAGAGAAAGAGAAACAAATGTAGGGAAAATAAAAGAAGTGCTCGAATGGGCCCTACCCCACTGCCTACGTATCTCATCGGGAGCATGAGAATCAGAGTGACGTAGTTCCCCTCACTAGGGATGGATTGTTTGTGTTTTTTAGTGGAATACGTCAACGTTCGCGTCCTAGCAGTTTAGGTGTTGCAGCTCGCTGTAGGGAGACTTAGGCGTTACCTATTTGCGGTAGAACGGAAATGACGCATCCTTAAGGAATAAGAGCGAATGAGATGAGAAAAGAATTCCCGAAAGAAAGACGTTATTGTTTGTTTTTTTGTCTTTTAGAAGGAAGTGTTTTGGATTTGTTTGCATATGATAGTGTATCTAAATCTTAATCATTGGAATGTACCATCCACACATTCCAAGATGGAATGAGTAAGAAAGCACACTAAGGGTGAAGAAGACCCTCACACTTAGTTCCAATTATTAAGGTTCAAGTACACTAGCATACTGGTATTTATTAAGTGTTTTTGTTGATTATGAAATGAAGAAGTGTTTTTTATTTGTACCTTCAACAAGTATTGCATTTAAGTCCCTTATACAAGATCAAATGTGTAACACATTGACCCAAGATGGGCCATATGCTACACATTCTAAGATTATAAGAGAAGACCCCTTATAATCTTTTCTTTATATGAAAGGCCTAAATGCAATAAGTGCCTACCTTTATTAGATATTTTGAATTTTCTTTGAGATGAGAAGATGAAAGACTCAAGGGGAGAGAAAGGTAAAATCTATGTGAACTTAGACTCAATCCTAATTGATTAGCTAAGGGAGTGATCCTAATGGTTTGTGAGGTTTAAAGAGCACTATCCTAAAAAAGAGAGAAGAGACTCAAAGTGTAAGAGAAAACGGAAGTTAGTTGTTAGTGTGCTCGCCAAGGATAGGGATCCTCGTGCCTACGTATCCTCATTAGGGAATGAGGAATCAGAGCATCCGTAGTTCATGGTACTACGGGCGAATAGGAAACGGTCTCGATCGCATGGGTGCGAGAGAACAAAAGGGAATGGCACACAGAAAGTCTAAAGGGAAACTCGGTCCTACAAGTCAGCATGCAATGATGGTCCTAAGGTCAGGATCAAGGGAAGTCTACCTAATGTTGTCAGGCATGAATTGCTATCCTAATGTCTCTCCTACCTCCGACTTAATCAAAAATTAAGTGGAGCGAGGAATCCTAAGGGATCATGTCATCAGACAAGTAAACACAGGATAAATCAATCACAAAATGAACTAAAAGCAACGAAAGAATAAACAGTGTCAGTCATCTACAATGTCACACAATCAAAGTAAAAAAGGGGAGCTTTAGCCAAGGGGTCATATCAACCGAGGCAAACAAGCTAGCTGTGGGAAATAGGGGTACTCACCCAATGGTATCGAGAACCATGGAGAGCAGAATAAAAAAGAGGAAGATGTGAATCAGATCACATAAGCATCAGCATTGGTCAATGCGAGCTAAAGACAAAACGTGGGGGTTGGTTGCGAACCCTATCTTCCACTTGACCGACTCGATAACAAGAGCAGGTGATGTTCAAAGCTTCAATCATGTAATGAGAGCTAAGAACGACTCAACTAGAAAAACGGGGGTCGATTGCGAACCCTAACTTCCGTCAATTGCCTTCTTGGAGGTCTTGCCAGGGGAAATGGGAATGGGATGCCTCATAGAGGTCTTCAGGCACAATATTAAACAATCACAAACAGAGCCTCCTTTGAGGACTTCCATCATTGCCGGCCAAGTGGCACGGACTCCCAATCCTACTTCTCATGGCATAAAAAGGAAAAATGCGGAATTAGTAAAGGAGAAGAGAAATAATACCGAACGGATATAAATCCGTAGCAACGCAAGCAAACTATAAGCAAACCGACAAGCTGCTAGTAACCTAGCATAAATGAACAAAAGTGTTAGAAAGTGGAATGGATCCGTGAAAGGCATGGAACCAAATGCTCTTCAAAAAATAATAAAACAAGGCCATAAGCCATAAACAGCAGCAACAACAGCGCTCCAGCACCTGCATAGCTGTAAAAGCCAGCAACAAGTAAAAACAACCTATAACAGCTACTATTTCCAGAACAGGGCAGGTGTATATGCTGCCAGCCAGGATATCAACAATTTTACAGCACCCTTTGTGCGCAGCAGCTGTGTATACTACATCAACTTGTACCTTTAAGCATTTATCAAATCAAATGGAAAACACTACAAACAAACTCAAATGTTAGTCAAGATTCAAATGGAAATAACCAAAGTGAGCAACTAAGATCAAAAGGAAATGTTAATAAGAAGTAATTGAAATCAATACTAAATATCAACAACAATTAGTCAAAACTAACATGTAACAAGTATTAAGAACTATTAACAAAATTATCAAATTGAAACTATTAAGAAGATTAGTCAAAGTTAGCATTAAAATCTAAGTACATTCTATGTTAGAACAAAATCAAACCAAACTATGTCCACATCAATTAGTTCAAAGTTCTAATTCTAAAACTAGTTAATGGACAATTAAGGCAAGGACAGTTAGTGCAATTAGTAAGCAAAAGCTAAAAACGATTATTCAAATCTTATCTAATTAGTCAAAATTAAGGTATAAAGTCAATATCTAAATCGAATTGAAATTGTTTCTAAACGAAAATTAACCTAAACTAATCTACCATTATTTAACTACTAAACCATGTCGAAATGTCAATTAAAGTCAATGGTAACATCTAATTGAAGCTAAAGTCCAATTAGGCCAAGATTAATTCCTAACCTAAATCTAAAATTAAAATATAACCTAAATCTAAAATCGAAGTCTAATTCTAAGATTAAAGTGTTAAATTAAAATTTAGCAACAATTAGAGTTGAATTTCAAAACTAACAAACCTTCAGTGGAGTGTAGTGGTAAGTTAGGGGTGCGTTGTGATGAATTTCCATGGTGTTTAGGGCTTTAGAAACCGAGTCCAATTCCAAGGCCTATGAATCATGATAAGAACTAAGCCTAGAGTCAGAAAAGCAACCACAAACCATTTCTTCTTGCTCACTCGATTGTCTCCGTCTCCATTCAAATCGCGCCGCCGGCGATCCCTTTCTCTTTCCGTCTCCTTCCGTTTCAACTTCTTCCATCGTTCAACCTCGCCGGAAATCCGTCCCCTCCTAATTTCAACCGAATATAATTCCCCTTTACCGTCGTAAACTCGAGAACCCTAATATCCTAATTCACCAATCTAAGACTCCAATAGATATGGCAAAGTTCACCTAGGTGGTGCTCTTTCTTCTTCAACGTGATCTTCACACGATGGCAACAGTGATTTAGTATGAATCAGAGCGGGAGACGCGATGACATTACCTGAAGGAGGAAGGAGTCTTCACCGGCGTCAAGGATTGATGAAGACGATACGATCAGGTGGCTCTTGGTCCTCGAACGCTTTGATCTTTCCTCTACTTCTTCTGTTTTCCTTTTCTATTCGATTCTGAATTGGTGTCGTGGAGTCGTTCTGAGGCGTTCTCGAATCTGTAGGTTGCGCAATCGCGTCCGAATTGGTGAGGATGACACCGTTGCGAATCTCAGAGCAGCATAATAGAATCGATGATGAAGAATGGCGCGAAAAGAATCGGAGGTCAGAGTTTTGCGATGAAGACGATGACGATCGAAGGTGCGACGTCGATGTGCTCTGCTACGACTGCCTTGAGGTAAAATTCTTCAACTGTTCTTGAATTATGCTCTGCTACTCATTCGATCTTCACCTTCTTTTAATCTCTCTTTCTTCTTCTTGATTCTGCTCTAGCTCTTCTAAGTTGCTTATTATGAATGATTGGCATAAAGGAGAAAATGAACACACAGAGAACTTTTCTGCTTCTGCAGGTTATAGATTTTGACGAAGATTCGTGAGGTTCAGAAGCTTGATTCTACAATTGACAAAAACTGAAGGTTTTAGTGCAGAGTTGAGAAGGAGATTCAAGGTAGAGGGTGAATTCAAGGGAAAAAACTGAAGAAAAAGAGATGGAAGGAATTCTGTTAGTAGTTAGAAAATTCTGTTAGAATTGGTTAGGGATTGTAACTGTTAGAGAAAATGTGAATTGGAATCAGAACTCTGTTATATATTTTTTGCTGTGCACCTTTTTTTTCTCTGCTAAATTTCCTGTACCCTGCGCTTGTCATTGCTTTTGTATCATTTGCGTTGTGTAGTGATGGTAAAGTTAAGGCTGATGGTTTGTTTGGTAGCAGGTGGGTAACGTATAAATTGAAAGTGGGTTATTTATTGTACATTTTTCAATTTTCTTGTAATGGGTTTGTTGATGGGAAGAGAAAAGAAATAGATAATGGGCTTTGGAAAGTGATTTCGGACTTTATTGAATTTGTATAATGAACCTTGTTTTGGATTATGGTTATGGATTAAGAATTGGATAGAGAATGGATTTGGTAATAAAGGAATATGGATAAAAGATAAAAATGGATATGAATGAAAATTGGTTTAGGGTGGTTTCGGATTTAGAAAAAGTGGTCATGAATTTAAATTGAAAAAAAAAAGGTTATAAGATAAAATGGATAATGAAATGGACATTAAAAATGATGTGGATAAATTGGTTTAGAAAAATGGGTATTAAAATGAAATGGATATGGACCAAAAAAAGTGGTTTTGGATATTTGAATATGGATATTTAGGAAATGGACTCTTGCAATGGATTTGAAAATCAAAATGGTTTAAGAAAAGATTATGAAAAAATGGATTGACGAAATGGATATTGGATATTGACTTTGGAATTAATGAAAATTGGTATTAAATGAATATGGGTCAGAAAATGATTTAAAACGAATATCAAAATGGTTATGGGTTAGAAAAAAAGGAGTTGTGTCTCGAATTCCAAGCTAGTCACATGATCACATTCAATCCACATCCAACTTCAGATCCAAAGTGACTAGGAAAACCTCAGATCAGGAAGATTACAACGAGGAGAATTCAACTTCTTGCTCCAACTTAACCGGGAATAGAAACAGACTGAATCCCTTGTGAATAAGGCCAAGAAAATCCTTTGATCCCATGTCTTAGAAGACCAATGCAATGATATGATTATGAGCTACGATCTAATGAGATGCAAAATAAAAAGAAACATAAGCCAAAAAAGGTAGGGCAAATTTTGGGGTACTACAGCATATATTACATATTTTCTCTGGTTCCACAACTTTAGGAATTTCATGTACCAGGTTCTTTAAACTCAGATGCCCTAAGCTTCTATAGTCAAGATGCCCAAATCTCTTATGTCAACTCATCAGGAGATACTAGATGAGGAGCAGGCTATGGCAAATCATATTATTGATGTTTTGCCTAGATGTCGACGTATCATGGAGCTTGGGCAGACGAGTATAGCTAGAGAATTTTTTTTGGATGACTCTAAGGTGAGGGACGTTCTTGATGCCATCATGGAGAGGCATCGAAGGCACAGTAGTACATGAGGAACCGTAGGAACATATGGGCCTGTGTCTGTCATACACAATAATATATAGTATTTAAATTAGGAACACTATTATCAGTTGTATTTTATTTTGACTTCACTATGTATTTTGGAGTATTAGTGATTTATATGTCATTTTCATATTTTCTGAAAGTGTATGATTTAACTTATATAAAATTGAATACGATAGTATAACTATAATACATCGTCAATTTCGTCAGTTCATATTTGAAACAAAGTCAAAAATTATTGTCTGGTGTGAATACGGAAATGCATCTCTGAATTCTATCTGGTGTGAATACGAAGATGCATCTCTGATCTATTTATGTCAAAATAAGCATGTTTCATTGAGGAATGCATGGGCGTATATAGGTTCGGCGATGTATCTCCGGACTAAATTTGAAAAATATATAGAGTGAGACTCCGTTAAGACGTGTTATGATGGGACTTGTGGTGCGTTTGAAAATGCATTTTCGAAATTTAAAAGGTATTTTAAAATTTGTATAGGGTATTTTTCCACCACTTAAAGGAGAAGCAATTCCCTTTATTCATACCACTAGAAGATGGTTGGGCTTGAAGCCCAAATTTGATCTTTATTTCTTATTTTCGCACACACACGGAAAACAAGCCCAAATTTGATCTTTATTTCTTATTTTCACACACACGGAAAAAAAAAGGCTAGTAACGAAATGACATGTATTGCTATGTGAATTGAAGATGTCCTATACATTTTCTTATTAATTTCTTTGTAAAAGATTTAACCCATTCGGTTTTTTTATCTTTCAATACATTCTTGCTCTTATCCTCCCGAGTATGAGCAAAAAGTCCTCGCATAAGTAAAAGAAGTTGAACCCACGATTTTTCAAACTACTTAAATCTTCATTGACTATACAAGTGATGCTTGATATGCACAATTAACCTCAAATGTTATGGGAGCTGCTAATCCCTAGTCTATATAAAGCGTATAACTAAAGATATTATACTATGATTTAGGAATTGACTAATCCAATCATATATTAAGTGATTCCAAACCATTTCTGATTCCAAACCATTTCTCATCGCAATTACAGAGAATTGAATTATGGTCCTCCCAACTAAATTCAGTGGTCATTCCCCACTAGACCAACTAATCATTTGTAATAGTTGTGTATTATGAATCATATTTGACCAAAATCAATCTCAAGGGGAAGTAGTAATGGAGTAAAAGCACTCTCCATTTTTATTAATAATGTTGCTTGCAAAAGACACATACAACAACACACTGCAAGTCCCTTCTTGAATCAGTAAAGTTTGACACATGAAGAATATTTCAATCTTACAGTTCAAGTTACCTTACAACAATTCTTTTCTTTTCCTTTTTATAACCTTTATTAAATAAATTTGTGAGGTTTTTCTTACACTCTTCTTCTTTTATGACTCAAAATGAAATCATCGTCGTCGTAATCGCTGTCACTCTCGATTTTTCTCTTGGCATTAATGTCGCCGTTATTTGATTTCAGTTGCGGCTTCTCTGAGGTTCCAGTATTATTTGGTCTCTTCTCTGAAGTTCCAGTATTATTTGGTCTCGCTTGCGGCTTCTGTGAAGTTCCGGTTTTTGTCGGCGGCTTTGACGACGACTTAGCCGGAGTTCCTGTTCGAAGCTCCTTTTGCTTTCTCTGCTTCTTATCAAATGCTTTCTTAGCTCTTTCAAGAGACAATAATCCATGTTCCATTAACCTGGGATAAGAAACGTTGAGAATCTCAACTATACTAGACCAATAAATAACGCCATAATCTAATATCAATTTTCGACAGTTTTTTTTTTATCGATTTTCATTTTGGAACAAAATCTGATATCAACCAGTCCTAGATCCGAATTTATGAACATTCAATTCCTTTCTCATCAACCGATTTTAACACGAAGATCCGAACATAATGAAAGACATAGATTGTTAATAACTGCAATATTGGAAGGAAACTCACCAAAATTCCGCCATTTCACTTGTCGGTATCTGTTTCGACAACGACTCATAGAAAATCCTCAAGGGTTCTTTCTGCAAACATAAGGTATCATGATTATAAACAAACATCTTGTATTAGTCCGATTCGATCTCTTGATATAGACAGAGAATTGTACATATCCTGAATAAACTGAAAAATTACGAACCTCTTGAGGTGGATCGTGTTTCTGGCCAGGCAAATTGTAGACTTTCCTCTCTCTCACTTTGGTGGTAGTAGTTTTCCTCTTCGTCGTCTTTGTAGTCGTCGTTGTTTTCGATGATGACGACGAAATTATTGTCGGTTTTGATTTAACCTATCAAGTTTATACAAAGCAGAATTGTCACGTTTACGAAACTAACAAATTTTAACTAATACCAACAAACTTATCTCCAATGTTTTAAAAATCGGTCAAACGGCCGTTATTATGGTTAATTCACACCGTGATGCCCACAAACTGTGGGCAACAATTGCAAAAGTCTTTATGCGACTGCAGCCGTTTTTTAAAACCTTGTTTATCAGTGCCATAACAAATTCCAATTATATCTAACAAATAACTAACTATATCTAACATCTACCAACATTAATTAATCACCATTTAAGCATTGAAAAAATCACAGAATTATGAACCCTAACTTTCAACAAAGGGTAAAATTGTAAAATTAAGAAACCCTAAGTATAATTAAATATTAATAATTACAATTGAATCCTAAAATTGAGTGAGGGTTTGAATTGATGATACCTCAGATTTAGTGACAGTGGTGACAGATTTCATCTTAGAATCAGGCGTATGCTTTGTTGAGCTTGGGAGCTTCTTATTGAGAGATGAAGAATCAGTAACCTTAGGCTTAGAAGGGGCAATTTGGGAAATTGGTTTGATATTCATTGGAGTGGCTTTGGTCTCAGCCATGTCTTTGAAAGCTGTTATCTACTGTATCTATAGATAATTGAAGTGAATTTGTTTTGATTGTGTTGTGAATATATATCCAAAATTTTGTGATTTAAAAGGTAAAATAAAAAAATAAAGAGATGGATTTGGATTTTGGATCTTGGTAGGAGAGAAAGATTGAGAAGATGAGATAAGAGATGTTAAGGTGGGGATGACAGAGACAGAGTTGTTATATACAATGTTTTCAGTATATTCACTGATTTTAACGTTGATTAACGGTTGTCAGAAACACATGTAATTAGACATGTACTATGTATTGTTTTTCCTATTTTTTTAGTATATTTATCAATTCTATTCTTAAATTGATATTTTTCTTTTTTAAAATAAGTGTGGTTTAAAGTTTTTGAAATATATTGCAGTTTTGTTAAATTGACTTTTTTAATTATTGATGATTTTGTTGCCATAAAAAATGTAAAGTGGAATATTTTCTTAATTACTTTTACGTGTTATTTTTAGAGAAAATAGATGGTGCAAATTATTTTTACATTGTTTATCCATGGCAACTATGTATTCCGTCAAATCATCATATAAATTTTAAATTAATTATATGATTTGTAATACTTTTTTACACTGATAGTTCACTATCATTAAACTCTTATTTTTATTATTATTTATTTATATTAGGATAATCAATAAATATTATTACCTTTTAATAATATTTTTTGTTTTTTCAATAATAATACTAATTATTGATTATTTTATTTTATCTATTTTTCTATTTGAATAAATTACTAAAAAAGTATTGACAAATCAATAGTTAATATTGTACTCTATTTAACTTTAAAGATTTAAATTTATAGACGAAGAACAAACTTTTTTCTAGAAAAAGAGAAAAATAATAGCATAGTTGAATGGTATGTTTGAATTAAAAATAATTATATATTAAAAAGTAAGAGTGATATTTATTTTATAACAAAATTTCTTTTTCAAAATAATATTTATTTTGAAACGAAGAAGAGAATATTATTTACATCACCTATTTAAATTATTTTTAAATTTTTTTATTTATAAAAGATTTAAAATAGATAACAAATACATTAACACATATATTTACAAGTTTATAAGAAGATTCCTCTTTGGAGGTTTTCCCTAAAGCAAAATTTTTGTTGCCCCTCTTGATCATGGTTGAAATTGCTCGGTCAATAATAGTGTAATTTTATTTATACTTTAATGTTTAGTCGTATTTTAAAATATTTTTTATATTATTGCTATATAGTTTTTTTTTTATTATTTTTTTTTTTGTACTCAGTGTACCTCGCAGTTATGTTAAATTGTAATTTTGAAACTCTTGATGAAATTTTAGAGGTTGATATAAGTGTTAGAAACGTGAAAGGAATAGTTTTGATTATAGCTCCCTAAATACTAAATCTAAGTTTGTTTTTCTTGTGAAGAAGATTGAATCCAATATGTCAAATTACATGTTATAACATTTTGTTCGACATCATTATCACAAAAGCTTTTAGGTGTCACTATTATGGTCAACAAGGCCATATACGACCTTTTTGCTACAAATTGTTTGGTAGACATTACTACCACTACAAAAACATCATTCCTCCAAGAACACCCCGAGAATTTATAACCATCAAGTTTGGAAAGTCAAAGAAGAAACTATAAGTCATATTGCTCACATATCTCTAAGAGTTTCATCTTAAAAAGATTGATATTTTGGCAGTTGCTACTCCAAAAATATGATTGGAGAAAATAAAAGAGTTAAAAACCTTACTCAAATAGATATGTTACTTTTGGTGATGGTGTTAAGGAAAAGATCATTGGAAAAGGGAAAATGAAGTATCCATGCCTTCCTAGCCTATATGATGTTCTTCTATTGAAGGTCTCATTGAAAATCTCATCAGTATCAACCAATTATGTGATCAAGAACTGTGCATAAATTTTAATCTTTTTGAATGTGTTGTCACTACAAACATCTAGAACAAATAAAGAAGGGTACCTGATCATTATAGATTTACTATATGTGGCCACCTTATGAGAAAAGGCAACCTCAGACTTGTCATATCTCTAAAAGTGTTGAGAAAAAGAATAAACATACCTCTGATACCTTCACTGTTTTAAAAGCTCTTTGTCTTCACTTACAACATGAAAAAGAAGAATAATTTGGCAAGATCACTAAAATTTAAAGCGGTCATGGTAGAGAATTTGATAGCTCTAACTTATACTTGTTCTACACTATTAAAGGGATTACTCATGAGTTTTCTACTCTAGTCTCACCCCCAACAAATTGGGATTGTCTAAAGGAAGAATTATACCTTGCAAGAAATTACGAGAGTCATGATTTATGTCATAATACTTCTTATTGGGTTTCCTTCAGTGATTTCTAGAATTTTGATTTATCAAAACCATGATATTAAATATGATGAGGATGAAATTTTTGGTCAACTTAGTCTGTTGAATTTCAATTATAAACTAATTTTTGGGAAACATGTTTTAAACATTATTATTTGCATTATTACACATTTGGATGAGATTGATTTGGCTGCTAGAAATGTTCTTGATGTCCCGCCCACGTATGGGCCTTTAACAAGCCATCTTATCGAGGTTCTTAGGAATGAAGCTAAAGAAATACATGAAATAATCGCTACATCCACTACCAGAGAAGATGTGATTGAAAGCCTTGCTCAGATGTTGAATTTAGAGACTACTTGTACATCATTTTCTCAAGTTGTTGTTTGAGATGAAGGGAAAGATGTTTGTTAGAGCAAGATTTGTTCATTACATATATCCCTTGGGTTTTGATGATAAAAAAGTATGGAAAGAACAATGGTGTTATCTAATGTGTGTTCCAAGTATGCAGGTTCTAAAGCTTAAAAAGAATGCATTCGGAATCTGATATAAGGACGCATTTGATAGGAGCTGAGTTACTAGCCTCTGGTGGATCAGAATCTAAAGAACACTCTCTAAGTGATGTCTGGCGTAGACTCTGAAGTTGAAAGCTTCAACATCAGAAGCGCAACATATTGTCATGCTCAAGAAGAGTTGCCATGCTTTACGGATATCTTGTTAGACGATGGCTAGGATCTAGAAGGGGGGTTGAATAGATCCCACGATTTTATACACGCAAATGGTTACCAAAAATTGGTTTAAAAAGTTTTTACGGAAGCAACCACTGAATAACACGTCTATAATGAACCTCTACTAAAAGGATCAGATATGCACGACAATATTAGGAATGAAATAACGGATGAGAAAAATTCAGATTAATCAACAAAATTTAAACAATCAACAAGTTTTGTTTGCTTGATGTTAATCCAATTCCAACGAGATAGGTCGACAAATATAATTGCAACTGCGTTCAATTTTGCGTTGAGTCAAATTATCGAACACTTGGTGTGAGCAAACACACTAAGTTCATATTTCCAAATAATGTGAAAGTAAAGTTGATTCTAAATACAATCCAAGGGATTGTATCAATTTAACAAAACAATTTCTCAGCTCTAACTTACACTATCTCATAAATTTCGATCACTTGATACTTAACAAATTCGAATAATATTGAAACATAAAAGAGTAGGGAAAGAGAGGACAAACACGATTTGATTAGGCAGTTCCCCAATCGTCCTCGCTATGGGTACCTCTGCCCCCAATTCCACAAATGGAATTGAGATATATATATATATATATATATATATATATATATAAATTGCCGTTTGCAAATTGTTTATACAAGAGAAGAACAATGAACATCCAAACCCTCAAACGTCTTTGATTGTTGATTCAGAGTCTTTTCTCCTCTTGATTCAAGATGAATCAAGTTCCTCGAATCTAGTTGAACAAATCACCGTCTCACGCTACTAGACTGCAAGAACCCATCGTTCTTCAGTCACCTTCACTCAGTCGATTTCGATCTTCCACAATTCGATCCCAAATATTTCTTCTACGATCATCCGACTGTAGCTACTAAACCGAATGAATACTTTGTTCTTCGGTTACCTTTGCACGGGTGAATCCTTGTAGAACGAAACGATTTGTGCAAAAACCCCCAAAATCACCTTGATTCTTGGAGGACAAAACCAGAGGTTTTATTCAAGAAACACCTACCAATTCTCAACCCAGATCAAAAGATTTACACACTCCCAATTCTGAACGTTATCACTTCAAAAACAATGGGCGACACAAACAAAAATGATTATGTGTGATTGTTTGTTGACTCAAGGTTGAAGATGAAGATGAAGAGAAAGATTGGTATATATTTTCACGTTTCTTGTTAGTTTTGAAAATGAGATGATCAAAATATATATAATGCAAGAATAACCAACTATATGAAATAACAGAAAATAACAGAAAAAATAAAATGCAGAAAAAAATAGCACAGGCAGCGAGCAGTCGACCGCCCAATAAATGAGGGTCGGCGTGAGCCAACCCGTGGAAGAATCTACGCAAATTAAGTGACCATGCGTTGACCACTCAACACGTTGCGTCGACGCAAACATGCTGATCTTGCAGAAATTCAAAGGCCCGGATGTAACACCCCATTTTTTACCCAACGTTTATTAAAAATCAGAGTGCAAAATTTTCAACATAAAACAAATGAGATGTCACATTTTCAACTTTAACAACAAAACCAATAACATAAACCTGTATTTCTTTTTAAAATAGATACATAGCATTCGCCCTTCACAACTTATAAATCATATTCACTTTATTCAACTAGATCAAAACTTCAATTTATAATTATTCAAGAATTATTGTAATAACAACAATTAGGAACAACAACATAAACAAAACATTTCCCCCCGAGTGCTACGTATCAGAGCATGACACCAACTTGAACTAACAGCGACTAAGACTTCAAACCTTCACAGCTATTCTTGAGTACCTGCTCAGTTACCCATAATAGGTAACATCATTACAGAAGGGGTGAGATATCGAAAAATATAATCAAAGGCATGATAATTAATATATTAGATTAGAATCACACAAATTTCACCACTTCATACAACAGTCATACAACAACTATTAGTAAACAACTTAAGAGCAACCACAACTTATAACAAACAACAACTTATAACAACAACCTGTATCAAGCGACAACTTACAGCAATAACAATTTATAACAACAATAACTCACAACAATAACAACTTATATCAACAACACCAACAATCAACAACAACGTAATAATATTAACAACTTCAACATGCAACTCAAATGCGACTCAACTATGCACATGCATGTGGTACCATCGGAGTAAAACTCCCAACTTAAACATATGCCAGGTTATCGAGGCATTTTCAACTTAATCGGATGCCATCAAGGCCAACTTAAACAGGTGTCATCAAGGCCAACTTAATCAATGCAAATGTATGAATGCAACAATAACCACAACGTCACAACAACAACAATGCAATAACAACAACGAGAACAACAATTTAAACATGCACCACTTGCATCAACTTAATCCAACATTGGTCGTTCGACCTACAACTTAATCCATAACATATTCAACATCACCACATCAACAACGTATTCAACATCAACATAAAACATTGGTCATAAGACCTATAACTTAACAGTGCCCATAAACCGAGACAATTCAACCTATTCAACTGTACCTGCAAATCAACTTAATCGACATAATTACCACAAAACAAACCAACCAAGAATACCTACTAATTTATATTAGTTATCCCGCCAATTTTCATTAAATTCCGGACAACTAATTTTCCGCTTAATTCTACTTATTCGACTAACTCCATACATCAACCAACCAAAAATAACTACAACCACTTACGAATTACTTCTGCAAAATTTCAACTAATTTCGGTTAAACAATTATATCGATTAAAACTACTAATATCACTATTCGGTACTATTTTCATCAACCTCCATTATTGCTACTAATTTCCACTATTTCTATTTATTTGATTCCCTGATATCAAATCTCGAATGCTACTAAATCATGTTACTGTCATTAAATTCAACTCTGATACAAAACCTGCTACTGTTATTTCTAAGTCCCCACATTATTGCTATTCCCCTGCATTATTAATCGGTTAACATTGGTGAGGCATATTGCACGATAACACCTCAATCGCACACATTCACGACGGTAAAAATCAACACAACGATACGGTTTCAATTTTCTGCTATAATTGAACTTGATACAGACCACAAAACCATTTTTCCTAGAAAGAACATCTCGTTAGCTTTCCAACACTTCGAACGGGGGTCAAAACTGACTTACGGATCAAAAGATATGAATTTTCCAAACTTTCCGAAACCAGAATTTTTCTGCATAACAGCCCGACGGGATTTTGCATTTTCGTCTGAAAATCTGACCGATCCAATTATTTTCTTCGAAACAAACACCTACTCATTCATACCAAACATATAGTAGTGATTTGGAACCATCAAACGTGAATTCTACTACTTTCGATTTGAATCCAAATCTTAAACCTCCAAATCTCAAAAAATGCAAAAACTTACAAAATCAACCAAATTCGATGAAACAAGCATACTCGATCACGGCCTAACATTTCTCGACACAACTACGCAATCTATTCTGACTTTTGTCCGCGAAAACATCGGTTTCTATCGATTTAACCAAATTTCATCATAAGTTTAACACTATAGAACAATAACCAAACAATCTAGCAAACATCAAATTCCACAAAAACAAAACCAATTCATCAATACACTTCAACACATTCAGTAGAAAATTATATAAATCCCAATCCCACGTATCAATTATCATATACCCGGTTATAAAATTCGAACCCCACCCTTACCTTAGATTGATGGCCGCTCGAATTTCCGATCGACTTTTCCGACTTGACCCCGACTGCAATTCTCCCGTATCCCCTCTGCAAAACTCCAAGCCTAACTGCTTCTCTCTTCGCTCTGCCTCTTTTCCTCTCCTCTTGCATCCATGGAGATTAGAAATATGAACATGCTGCCATTGAGTTCTTATCTTGACCAAAATTCAGCCTCCATCATCATCAATCCCGTAACTACTATTTGACCCATTTCCAGCATGAACTCTCAAACTTCAAATGCATTTTTCTCCTTTAATACCGAACTTATTGACATGAAATCATATATCGAATTGAAGGGAATTTCGTAAGCTTTCCAGAAATTCAAGAATCGCTTTAATTGGAATTACAAGTAAAAATTTATCACCTGTTTAGTTGAGGTTGTACCATAAGTGCGAAAATAGAGATATGATCATGAGTTCTTCTTTCTCCTTCTTTGCTTCCAAGCTATTTTCTCTCCTCTAAAACCCTTATTCTTCTCTAAGACTTTTTCCTCTGTAACTTCCACGATCAATTTCTCCAAAACTTCCTCTTGCAACTTTTCACGTACAACATGTTTTACTCCTTCTCTCAACCCTTATTTTTCTCCACTAATCAAAACCTAATTCCCCTTTTTTCTCAACCAACCCAATTAATAATAATACTAATAATAATAATACTATTATTTTATTATTCTTATTGGGCCTACTATCTTCACCCCCCAATCTTACTACACACAACCATAAAATAAGCCCACTTAAATAAAATACGCTTATATTCCATAATATTAATTCTAATATTATTTCTCTCGACTAAATCGACTAATTACCGACTATCAAATAAATCGTCCAAACCACCAAATCAACATATTTAACCATAGACGGAAAATATCCAATATTATTTCCACAACTTAAATCAATTCAACTCGAACCAACTTAGAAACATCAACATAATATTCCGATATTCCGAAATCAACTTAAATCGACACAAATACTCAAATCAACGCGAATCAACACAACATACTACAATTATATTTAATTAAATACTTAATTAAATAAACGGGCATTACACCAGAAGCATGCGTCGATCGCATGTATCAGGGAGGTCAGCGTGCGCTAACCCGAAGGTTTCACAAGAAATGTTCAAAATAGCATGAGTCGACTCATGCTTACCTTGGGTCGACCCAAGACCTGCAAATTTTCAGAAAATCATTTTTCTGCACATTTTTGCTGACAAAGACTTGAATCGTGTATACCAAACATTAATATCATGATCATGCACATGTAGAAATTTGTGTAGACCTCTTTCTATATGTTTAGACACATGAAACATAATGATTAGATGCAACTTGCCCGACAATGAAGTGATACCGCCCAAATTACAATTTAAAGACTATCCTACTTGTTGACATCATTAAAACAGAAATAGATGAAAGACCTTAGCCCTCACATACTCCCCATTTTTTATGATGGCAACACTGTCGGTCTTTCTCTTTATTTGTAATTTGAGAACGAAAGACTCCCCCTGTCTTTGTGCGATTATTAACACTATAATATCTGCTGCTTTAATATTTTCTGCTGCTGCTACTAGTCTCCCCCTTTGACAACATCAAAAAGTGGAATAGTGATGACTCGATTCCGTATCATTTATTTCGATTCAATTCGTGCATGTTTTATCGTATTTTTATCGAGTCATTGTCATTTTGTGTATTGTTTGCTTATGTTTTCATTTCTTTTCCATTTACAGGTCCTATATCAGCTCCATAGAAGAAAAGACCAAGAATTGAGCTCAAAAGAGAAGAAAGGTGGAGAAATTGCATGATTCTGCTCCTTCCAGATGAAAGGCATTCGCCATTCCCCCCAGTTCAACTGAATGGCGCTCGCCATAGCAGAAAGGAGGGAAATTCAAAGATTTAAAGGAAAGGCGACCGCGGTTTGGCCTAAGGCGACCGCCATTATGCGCGGGAGCAGTTTTCTTGATGCAGTTCTGGCAGTTGCAAGTTTAGTTTTCAAATTTCGAATTCAACTGCTTGGAGCCAAGTTTTTCCTATATACAGAGCATCAGAGGTCTGCATTTGGGGATCAAAGAACCTTGTGGAAGCGCTGCCCGATATTCATTAGCCTAACCACTTATATCATTTGCCATAGTATCGATCGCTCACATCGAGAGATTGATACATCTGCTGTACTTTTCATTTCTATTGTTGCTGATGTACGCTTGGATCAACTATTTAATACAAGTTTCATTTTCCGTTTAATTACTTCGCATTTCAGGTTATTTACAATTTGTCTATTTTACTGCATTATTTAATCTTACTTTTATGCTTTATAATTTGTTTTCACCATCAAAGTGTAAATCTGATCTTAATTAAGAACCAACCAATATGTATGTTTTAAAATTCTGAAATGTTCATGCATTAGTGTTAGATTTAATTATGTCTGAGTAGAATTGCTTTGAGTCCGTAGATTGAGGGTCGTCGTTCCGACGGGAGTCTGTAGGACCTTCGGTGTTTAACTTTTGTTTTTAAAATTCTGGTTTTGGTGTCTAATCTAAATTTAGGCAGCCTCGCCGTGAGAGCGAGGGGTTGTTTAACAGTGTTTCGTCACGAGAGTGAGAAACACACCAAGGCGTGTCCAATAGAGCGGGAGCGTGAGGTAATTGCCGGATAGTAGGCATCGGACATTGAGCATAAATGCTGCGAGAGCGCTTTAGGGCCTCATTTAGTTTATGTTAGTTTTTAAAGAGCGCCTCTTACTACCGAGCGAGCGTGAGCAAAATCTTGGGGTTATTAGGCGTGGCTTGGTTAAGACCGCGAGAGCATGAGGTCGAGCCTTTAAACTGGTATATCCTTCAGACCAATCTCGAGACCTTTGTTAACACTTGGATCTTACGGAGTCCCAAGGAGCACGAAAATCATTCTCCGGTCTCTTATTTATTGTTGTTTTTCAAATCCCGTTAATAACCAAATTTCTTTTACCGCCAAATTTAGCCTTAGCTTTACACCGCAATAATAGATCACTCTAGGTTGATTATTAGTCCCTGTGGGTTCGGCAACCTTTTTAAGACTACGCGATAAGCTGTATACTTGCAGCAGTAATTCGACCATTACGCAAAGTCGCGACCAAGTTTTTGGCGCCGTTGCCGGGGACTCAATTTAGTCAATATTGTGATACTTTCGTTGCACAGTATAGACTAAGGCAACTTTTTATTTTTTCCTTTTCGATTCGTCAATTGTATGCCAAACACTCGCTCACAAGGCGAAGAGTTGGAGCAACCAATAAACGAAATCGAACGTTACATACTTCTGAGACGCCGAATTAACGAATTCCTTCTTAGATATAACATCCCAGATCCTCTTATTCCCTACTCAGATTCGGAAACCGAATCAGAACCAGAACAAAACATGGCAGATGGACCACAAAACCGTCCTTTAAAGTATTTTGCTATTCCGTCACAAGATGAACCACATAATAGCATTGCTGCCCCAGCTATTAACCGTAATGATTTCGAGATGAAACTTTCGCTAATATCTGCAGTTCAAAAAAACCAATTCTCAGGTAATGCTACGGATGACCCCAACCTTCACTTATCAATATTCGTACAATACGCAGACACTGTAAAAGCTAATGGAGATAGTCAAGAAGCAATTAGACTAAGGCTTTTTCCGTTCTCATTGAGAGATAGAGCAAGAGCTTGGCTCTAGTCTCTACCATCCCATTTAGTGACGTCATGGGACGAGTTGAAGAAAGTCTTCTTAGCCAGATATTTCCCACCAAGCAAGACCGCTATGCTGAGAGCCCAAATTAACGGATTTAAGCAAAAGGATAACGAATCCTTATTCGATGCTTGGGAGAGATACAAGGACATGTTGAGGTTGTGCCCACACCATGGACTTGAAGAATGGATGATAATACATACCTTTTACGGCGGGCTGTTGTACAATACCAAAATGAACCTGTGCGCTGCCGCAGGCGGTGCTCTAATGGATAAACCGTATGCAGAAGCTTATAAACTCATAGAGACTATGGCTCAAAACCATTTCCAATGGGGAGGTGAACGCGCTGGTATAGAGAAACCAACTCCGAAAGGAGGAATGCACGAAGTTAACGGTATAGACCGAGTCAATGCTAAAGTGGACGCGCTTGCTCAAAAGATCGAAAGTTTAGCAATAGCACCTCCAGCAGCTACCGTAGCTGCGGTTACACCAAATTGTGAAATATGAGGAAACCCTGGGCATACAAATGCTGAATGCTAGGTGTTGGCTAGTACTCCTACCGACCAAGTGAACTACGCTCAAGGGAACCCGTATTCAAACACTTACAATCCTGGCTGGAGAAATCACCCGAACTTTTCGTATAAGAATAACAATGCTTTGAATCCACCAAACCCAGCACCTGCTATTCCACCTGGATTTCAGAAAGGAGCGCAACCCGCTCCACCTCTACCAAAAAAATCGAATCTGGAAATCATGATGGAGAACTTTATGCATGCTCAAGCTCAGCAAAACAGGGATTTCGCAAATCAAAATGCTCACACGAGCGAATTGATGAAACAATTGTCAAGCAAGCTTGATGTTATGGCTACTCATAACAAAATGTTAAAAACTCATATTTCTCAGGTAGCCCAACAACAATCAACTAATGCAGCCCCCGCTGGAGCATTTCCTGGCCAACCACAACCAAACCCAAAAGGTCATGCTAATGCTATTACTTTGCAAAGCGGAACAGCGTACGATGGACCTGTTGACCCGAGATTCCAAAATTAAGCCATGCACCAAAATTTACAAAAGGGAACTGAGAAAATAAGAGAATCAAACACGGAGAAGGAATATGAAAGCGGAAAGGCCACAGAGAAAGAAACACCTTATGTGCCTCCGCCACCATATAAACCACTTGTGCCTTATCCCCAAAGACTAGCTAAATCCAAAAACGAAGGACAGTTTAAGAAATTTGTAGAGCTTCTAAAGCAACTGAATATAACGATACCTTTCACAGAAGCTATTACGCAAATGCCCTCTTATGCCAAATTCCTTAAAGAGATTCTATCAAACAAGAAAAAGTTGGAAGATAGCAAAACCGTTATGCTCACTGCTGAGTGTAGCGTCATACTTCAAAATAACATGCCTCATAAACTAAAAGATCCAGGTAGCTTTTCCATACCTTGTGTAATCGAAAAGACTGTCATAGACAAAGCGTTATGCGACTTAGGAGCCAGTGTTAGCCTAATGCCCCTATCCACATGTAAGAAACTTGAATTAGGAGACCTGAGGCCAACGAAGATGTCTCTACAACTAGCAGACCGTTCTGTGAAATATCCAGTAGGTATGCTAGAAAACGTGCCAGTTCGCATAGGTCAGTTTTATATTCCGACAGATTTCGTGATAATGGACATTAAGGAAGACTCTAATATACCGATCATCTTAGGTAGACCGTTCTTAGCAACAGCTGGAGCTATCATAGATGTGAAGAAGGGATAGTTAACCTTCGAAGTAGGGGAAGAAAAATTCGAATTTATCTTAGCCCAATTCCTAAAGGTCCCTGCTTTAGATGATTCATGCTGTTTTCTAGACGTTATCGACGAATGCGTCAGAGAACTGGAGAAGGAACCGACAAGGTACACGGAAGTACTAAAGATTCCAGCCCTTCCAATATTCGAAGACGACAACTGGCGTGAGCCGTATGAAGATGACAGTCTAAGAGAATGCCTAGCACTCACACCCTATCCAATGCCTTGCCCAAAGAAACCATCTGTAGAACTCAAAAAATTACCCAAAGACCTAAGGTATGAATTCCTAGACACTGAACTTGAAAAACCCGTAATAGTTAATGCTGATTTAGGACAAATAGAAACTAAGAAATTGTTGGAAGTCTTGAGGAAATATCCCACGGCTCTTGGATATAACATCTCCGATCTAAAAGGGATAAGTCCCTCTATATGTATGCATCGCATCATGATGGAGGAAGACTGTAAGATATCCAGAGAACATCAAAGACGGTTGACTCCTGTCCTAAGCGATGTAGTAAAGAGAGAAGTGTAAAAACTATTGGAAGCAGGAATCATATATCTGATATCTGACAGCAAATGGGTCAGCCTAATGCATGTCGTGCCAAAGAAAGGTGGTGTTACAGTTGTAACTAACGAGAAAGGCGAGTCCGTAGCCAAACGAACTCAAACTGGATGGAGGATGTGCATAGACTATAGAAAGCTGAATAGGGCTACTTGAAAAGATCATTTTCCTTTACGCTTCATAGACCAAATGCTTGAACGGCTAGCCAAACATTCATATTTTTGTTACTTAGACGGATACTCAGGATTTTTCCAAATACCTATTCATCCTGATGACCAAGAGAAGACCACATTTACCTGCCCCTATGGCACATTTGCTTATCGTCGAATGCCATTTGGACTGTGTAATACTTCCGCAACATTTCAGAGATGCATGATGTCGATCTTTGTTGATTTCATAGACGACATAATGGAAGTCTTTATGGATGATTTCCCTGTATGTGGGGGAAGTTTCGAACATTGTCTGTCAAACCTTGAGTTGGTGCTTGAACGATGCATCAAAGTGAACCTTGTGTTAAATTGGGAGAAGTGCCATTTCATGGTGCGACAAGGTATAGTTCTTGGATATGTAGTATCCGATAGAGGTATTGAAGTAGACAAAGCAAAGATAGAAATCATAGAAAACCTTCAACCACCAAAAATAGTTAGAGAAGTATGAAGCTTTTTAGGACATGTCGGTTTTTACCGACGATTCATTAAAGACTTCTCTAAGATTACAAAACCCTTGACTGGACTGCTGATGAAAGAAGCTGAATTTATATTCGATGAAGAATGCCTGAAAGCATTTGAACATCTGAAGAGTGCTCTTATTACCGCACCAATTATGCAACCACCTGATTGGAGTTTACCATTTGAAATAATGTGCGACGCTAGCGACTATGCTGTAGGCGTTGTCTTAGGACAAAGAAAGGATAAAAGGCTTCATGCTATTTACTACGCGAGTAGGACCTTGGACAACGCACAGATGAACTATGCGACCACAGAAAAGGAACTCCTAGCTGTCGTGTTCGCCTTAGATAAATTCCGTTCCTATTTAGTGGGAGCAAGAATTATTATTTATATCGATCACGCCGCGATTAGGTACCTGTTGACTAAAAAGGATGCCAAACAAAGACTCTTAAGATGGATCTTGCTTTTGCAAGAATTCGATTTAGAGATAAAGGATAAGAAAGGTACAGAAAACGTGGTAGCAGATCATCTCTCTAGGATTGAGGATCTAAAGCCCGAAGGAGTGCCTATAAACGGTGATTTTCCTTACGACAGACTGGTAGCCCAGTTAGAAAGGGAAAGCAAAATTGTAGAATATTCCTTGTTATTTAACGATGCAGAGACAAATGAAGTAGTAGAAGCAATCTATACAAAAACCACATTGCCATGGTATGCTGACTTTGTCAACTACCTAGCAGCCAAAGTACTTCCACCAGATCTAACATACCAACAGGAAAAGAAAATTTTCCATGATCTTAAACAATATTACTGGGATGAACCCCTATTATTCAAGAGAGGCGCCGATGGAATATTTTGTCGATGTGTCCCGGAATCTGAAATAGAGGATGTCATATCCCAATGCCATGCTACACCATACGGAGGACATGCCAGTACATCAAAAACATGCGCAAAGATATTACAATCTGGCCTCTTTTAACCAAACATTTGGAAGGACGTTCACATTGCCATTATGAACTGTGACCGGTGCCAACGCACTGGAAACGTTTCTAGACGCGATGAGATGCCGCAAAAGGGGATTTTGGAAGTCGAAGTCTTTGATGTATGGGGCATTGATTTCATGGGACCCTTTCCAACTTCTTTTGGAGACAAATACATACTCGTCGCAGTTGATTATGTATCAAAATGGATTGAGGCGATAGCTTCACCGACAAATGATGCACGAGTGGTGGTAAAACTTTTCAAGAACATAATCTTTCCCAGATTCGGTGTACCAAGAATTGTCATTAGTGATGGCGGTTCCCATTTCATTTCGAATGTTTTCGGGAAGCTATTGCTTAAATACGGAGTACGACACCGAGTAGCAACACCCTATCACCCTCAAACTAGTGGACAAGTAGAGGTGTCGAATAGGGAGATCAAGCATATTTTAGAAAAAACCGTTGCAACCTCTAGGAAGGATTGGTCTACTAAACTTCATGAAGCTCTGTGGGCTTATAGAACAGTCCACAAGACCCCCATAGGAACCACACCGTAGAAACTAGTTTATGTAAAGTCATGCCATCTGCCTGTGGAACTTGAGCATAAAGCTTATTGGGCCATTAAAACCCTGAATATGAATCATAAGGCAGCAGGCGAGAAAAGGATTCTGGATATCCATGAATTAGAAGAACTAAGACTAGATGTCTATGAAAATGCCCGAATATACAAAGAAAGAACCAAGAAGTGGCATAATAAGAGAATAACAAAGAAGGAGTTTAACAAAGGAGATATGGTTCTCCTCTTTAACTCTAGGCTTAAACTTTTTCCTGGAAAATTAAATTCTAGATGGTCTGGTCCTTTTGAAGTTACAAAAGTCCTACCAAGTGGAGCAGTTGAAATTAGAGGAAAGTCGAATGGGACGTTCTTTGTGAACGGCCAGAGACTCAAGCACTACCACTTAGTAGAAAACAAGGAATTCATCACTAATTGCAAGTTAGAAGAGCTTCCTGCTCTTCCCGACAAATGATGCCCTTTTCAATTCTAATGTCGAGCTTCCGACATTAAGCAAAGCGCTCTGTGGGAGCTAAACCAAGATATTTAGTTTTTATTTTACTTTGTTAGTTTTAGGACACTGCATGCATGTTTAGTATAAGATCTATACGATATGCATCACTATTTGTTGCATCTCATTATTGTTGTTATCGTTATCAGTATTATGATTATTATTACTATTTTTATCTTACTAGCGCGTAGCTAATAGTATTATTCCCCTAATATTGTAATGTTTTTCAATTTTCAAGATACCCTTCTCTAGGAAACCTTTGACCAGCAGCCATGCAGACTTTTGAAAATCGTGCCGTTGTTTTCAAGAACGATGTCCAGAGGCTTCGATTTAAGGCTTTGTCTCAAAGAGACTTTGGTCTGTCCATCTATCCTGACGACTCGGCCATGCAAACCCTTAGCATCTGAGACAGTGTTGTTTTCCTTCTGAGCCAGATAGGCTTGTCTCACTTTGCCTTAGAGAAGAGATTTAGCACTTACCGTAGCCTGACCTTGGAGTTCCTTAGCTCCCTCTATTATGATGCCACCCGTGGTTTCGATTTTGGCCGTGGGTTGGCTATCTTCAGGTTGTTTGGGAACAAGTACAGATTCACCCATCATGAATTCGCTGAATTATTGGGTTTTCCTTATGAACCCGATGTTGTGACCAAGACCCCTGTTGATGCCTTCACTAGCTATGATCTTCAACATTTATGGGGTACCATAACCGGAAGCTGTATTGTCGAACCTGATGCTATGTTCTCCGAAAGCATCCACAATCCTGGATGGATATATTTCCATAAGGTTCTTGCTCACACCTTCTTTGGCAAAGAAGAGAACATTACATCTGTGTCGAGGGATGAGCTATATATCATGCTCTGTGCATCCCAAGGAAAGCTTGTCAATGCAGCCCCGTATTTGCTTGCTAATTTCAGTCGTATTGCCCATGAATCCTTTGAACCAATCTTGATAGGTGGGCTGGTGACTATGATTGCTGATGCAATTGGGATGAGGTACCATCTGAACCGTTCCTTTGCATTCAGTGGTTTTTGCCCGATGGACATTAGTTTTTGTTTCAACAGAGGCATTATTGCTAATCTTGGCCCAGTTGAATTCGAGTTACTTATCGATAATGTTGTAGTCCATACTTTCACCTTACCCAACCATGAAAAGACCAGTGTGCACAATAAAGACAATTGGCTCTATGATTTAGAGGCCGTCAATGAGTTTCTGACTCCACCCGACTCTCCTCAGGCTTACGAAAACCGAGATACCGTTATTTCTGCCGAAGCCACTCAAGGTTCCGAGGTCAATCCTAATATACCACCTTTGAATGTAGCTGCTACTATTAATGCTCTCCAAGCTGAAGTAGATTCCTTCCGATATGAGATTTCCTCTCTCCGAGTCGACTTCATTGGACTAATGGATTTTGTTCACGAAGAGTTTGACCATATGTTCCAAATTGTCTACTCTCTTAGACAACATCATGGATGATCCATAGCCGTACCTATTTCCCTATTTTTATTAAGATAGTTTGTTTACATGTATAGTGTTTCCCCTTCTTGTATCGTTTGAATTGTTAATTTCCATTCCACTGTGTACCGTCGGGATGTGGACGCGTAATTGTAATACATTTCAGTTTCATTTAATGCAAGTTTCTTTTTAAGTTTTTGTTTTAGTGTTTTAAATCCTTACTTAACTTGTTATTAATATTTAGCAAATCTAGGTTTGTCAAGAGAAAAAAAAAACCAAAAAAAAAAAAAATTAGTAACCAATTTGCATTCTGCCAGCCAAAAACCAAAAGGCGTGCCTGGAGTAAATGGCGGTCGCCATATGCATAAAGGCGCTCGCCGTGCATTCGAATAGGAAGAACACACGGTTTTCTTTGTGAAATGCACCTTTGCCTCCTTTATTCCCAATCAAGACATGCTTGCATGTTCCTAGACCCCCTAAGTACCTAGTAAACCCTTCATCATCCCACATTAACTTCTACCATCCATTTTCACCCACTTAACCCTTATTTAAACACCCCTAACCACACATTACCATTCACCTTTCTCATACCCACTTTCCATTTCTCTACACACTTCAGAAAATCTCCACAACCATCACCCTCCTAAGAAACAACCATGGCTGCTAACCAAGAGATAGATTACATGGGCATTGAGTTCCCCGACGGAGAAATTGGAGCCACCATGCGTTCGAACTTCCACCGAGTATCCAAAAGGCCACTCTACGCCACAAGGTATCCTGAGCCCGAAACTCTTTGCACATTGGGTCTTTATGATAGCGTCTTGTGGATGCTCAGGAACTTAGGTATGACTCGTTTCTGCTCCATGTTTAATCCCTCTTCCGTTAGACTTACTTATGAGTTTCTTAGTTCAGTCTGATATGTCCATGATCTTAATCGCACCACCGGAACCATTTACTTCAGGACATTTAACGTTGATTATTCGCTCAATCATGAGCAGATAGCTGAATACTTTGGTTTTCCTACCGGTGAGGGTCTTGCAACTCAAGCACCCTTGGACAGTGACTGGGAGGAAGGAGCCTTCCAATTCTGGAATCAAATAACCAACACAAAAGCCACCAAATGGGAGGGCTTGAAAGCCAAGACCATCCATAACCCTGCTATCCGTTATTTCCACCGCACCCTCGCCTCCATCATCTTCGGCCGTGAAAACCCAGGAAACATAAATTCTAAGGATTTGTTCTTTATCCACTGTGCACTTTTCCAAACCCGTGTGAATCCTACACTGTTCCTTCTTACTCACTTTATTAGTGTAGCAAATAGAGTCGGCAGTTCCATCTGTATAGGCGGTATCATTACTTCCATTGCTATCTGTTTAGACTTAGAGGCCGATTTAGAGAACGAGGAGAGTATACCTTGTCTCTATGCTGACATTGACTTTTGTCGTAATGCGCAGCTTGTCAACAGTTTGCATAGTAACAAGTATCACTTTATGGTCCGGACACACGAGTTCTGAGGTTTTTCTTTGCCAATGCTGAGCGTATTAATGTGCGTCGAAGCGCCAATTGGCTATTTGATCTAGGAGCCCGTGATTTAGAGGCAGAAAGCGATGAAAGGCACTACCGTGATTCATGGGGCAGCATTCTGAGCAGCCCCACACTCATAGCCATACCACTGACATACCTGGGTCTAGCACCCAAGCACACACCGCACCTTTTTCTAATTTTGCAGGTAATTGTTCATCATTGGATAAAGTTCTGTCAGAGCTTAGGCAGCAGAGAGAGAGAGAGGCCACGCGTGATGTGCAGATGCAGGAGTTAGAGAGGAGGCAGTACAAGTTTATGGCCAGGACTGAGTCGGATTTGAGAGATGTTGTCTCAGAGATGGCGGGATTGCACAGGGAGGTAAACCGAATTGCAGATTGTGTCCAGCATGTGCCCTAGGACAACCCATCCATCAGGCAGGATAGACACCCTCGTGGAGGGCGTGCTCGATATCATTGATCGTATCCAGGTTTTATAGCTCCTTCTTTCACCTTAGATTAAGACATTGAGGACAATGTCTAGTTTAAGTGTGGGGGAGGAGTCATTTATTGCTTTTATTTATTTCTTGCTTTCTAGCTTAGTTTGTTTTTTTTTCATTATCGAGTCACATGCACGTTTGAGTCGTTTTTACTTTACGTTTTTTCTATGTCTAATAACTCCCTTATTTGACCCCAAATTTCAAATTTTTTGTTTAGACTCAAAGGCATGACGCGTATAGTATAGGTTGTTTCATTCTTTGATTTAGGCTAGGTAGGCGGACTTGGGAAAGTTTTGAAAATATCGGTACCGTTCCTACACCTTAGATTCCCTAAATATGTGATATTGATTTAAATAGACATTATGCCATGACCTTATACCTAGTTTCTAAGAAGTAACCTCTTGATTAGTTTATTCTAGCAGTCAGCATCATCCGTGTGTACGAACTAAGTAACGAGCCGATGCAAATGTGTGTGATCTCAAAAGTTGATTTATGTGATTTTTATAGAAAATGCGAATGAAAGACATGTTCCCGCGATGTTAGGTGGTCCTCACCCGACCATTTAGCCTAAAGGTTCGGACTCTTGAAATTCGTAAGCAAAAAGAAAGCATAAAATGCAAAAAAGAAAAAATTTTGTTGAATAAGAGATCATGAACACTAACAGGTTCGCTTACCATGTAAGTACAAAGGATAACGGGCTTAATATGATTGCGCTCGAATGAAAAAGAGGTGAAGTAAGATGAAGGATATAGGTCTAGGTATAATTTCATGATTTGAATTGGTATTGCATAGGAAGGGAGTTTTTGTCCGATTTTGTGGAGTCGTGTCATTACGGTATCCTTGTTTTCACTATTCAGTACCTATCTGTTTCACTGTAGCCTAGAAACCTTGTGCTTAGATTATTTTTGTCGTGCCTAAGAGTCGAAACATATTGCTTACTATTTTATTACATTGGGAGTTTGCTTGAGGACAAGCAAAAGTCTTAGTGTGGGGGAGTTTGATGACTCGATTCTGTATCGTTTATTTCGATTCAATTCTTGCATGTTTTATCGTATTTTTATCGAGTCATTGTCATTTCGTGTATTGTTTGCTTATGTTTTCGTTTCTTTTCCATTTACAGGTCCTATATCAGCTCCATAGAAAAAAAGACTAAAAGAAAAGAAAGGTGGAGAAATTGCATGATTATGCTCCTTCCAGATGAAAGGCGTTCGCCATTCCCCTCAGTTCAACTGAATGGCGCTCGCCATAGCAAAAAGGAGGGAAATTCAAAGATTTAAAGGAAAGGCGACCGCCGTTTGGCCTAAGGCGACCGCCATTATGCACGGGAGCAGTTTTCTTGATGCAGTTCTGGCAGTTGCAAGTTTAGTTTTTAAATTTCTAATTCAACTGCTTGGAGCCAGATTTTTCCTATATATAGAGCATCAGAGGTCTGCATTTGGGGATCAAAGAACCTTGCGGAAGCGTTGCCCGATTTTCATTAGCCTAACCATTTATATCATTTGCCATAGTATTGATCGCTCACATCGAGAGATTGATACATCTGCTGTACTTTTCATTTCTATTGTTGCTGATGTACGCTTGGATCAACTATTTAATACAAGTTTCATTTTCCGTTTAATTACTTCGCATTTCAGGTTATTTACAATTCGTCTATTTTATTGCATTATTTAATCTTACTTTTATGCTTTATAATTTGTTTTCACCATCAAAGTGTAAATCTGATCTTAATTAAGAACCAACCAATATGTATGTTTTAAAATTCAGAAATGTTAATGCATTAGTGTTAGATTTAATTTTGTCTGAGTAGAATTGCTTTGAGTCCGTAGATTGAGGACCGTCGTTCCGACGGGACTCTGTAGGACCTTCGGTGTTTAACTTTTGTTTTTAAAATTCTGGTTTTGGTGTCTAATCTGAATTTAGGCAGCCTCGGTGTGAGAGCGAGGGGTTGTTTAACAATGTTTCGTCATGAGAGTGAGAAACACACCAAGGCGTGTCCAATAGAGCGAGAGCATGAGGTAATCGCCGGATAGTAGGCATCGGACATTGAGCCTAAATGCTGCGAGAGCGCTTTAGGGCCTCATTTAGTTTATGTTAGTTTTTAAAGAGCACCTCTTACTACCGAGCGAGCGAGAGCAAAATCTTGGGGTTATTAGGCGTGGCTTGGTTAAGACTGCGAGAGCGTGAGGTCGAGCCTTTAAACTGGTATATCCTTCAGACCAATCTTGAGACCTTTGTTAACACTTGGATCTTACGGAGTCCCAAGGAGCACGGAAATCATTCTCCGGTCTCTTCTTTATTGTTGTTTTTCAAATCCCGTTAATAACCAAATTTATTTTACCGCCAAATCTAGCCTTAGCTTTACACCGCAATAATAGATCACTCTAGGTTGATTATTAGTCCATGTGGGTTCGACAACCTTTTTAAGACTACGCGATAAGCTGTATACTTGCAGCAGTAATTCGACCATTACGCAAAGTCGCGACCAAATAGAAGGCGGTCAAAGATAAAGCACGATAATATGGAAACACCCATTCAACAATTTGCAAATATAAACACTAACACTCATCCACATACAATGAAGTTAATGTGATAAGAAAAACGGATAAATACGGAGCACGAGAAGTAACATAATTGATTCCATAATAGTTCAAAATAAAAGAGCATAATTCAAAAAGGAAAGCAAACTGAAACATCATTCAAGAAAACAAAAAAATTATACAACCAAAACACAACTGATGACATGCACTCAAAATGATCCTAATCCCTATGGTTTCCTCCCCCTGAATGGATGACCTCGTCCTCGGTAATGGTGACCTGGTGGTGGTTGGAACGGCTGTTCCTCGAGATACTGATTCAATTTGATCACAACAGTGTTGAGGATGCCTAAACTGTTGGTGATATTCCGGGTCTGTAGTTCCATAGCATTATCTAAATTGGTAAATCTGGCCATTGAGGCATCAGCAAACCTATTGAAGTTCTGGATGTGAGTAGCCAACTGATCTGACAGAGAGGTGAGCCTCTCCTCCTGAGCAGTGTATCTCTGTTCTTGTAATTCCTGGAATTCCTCATGTTCGAGGTTCATCTGGTTCAACATGGCAAGAATTTCTTCAGTGTCTTGGAAGGATTATTGTGGCTGTGGTTGAGGAGTTGGAGGTGCGGAATAGTCAGGCTGATGTCAGTCATAATCACCATAGGTAGGAGGTACATATGCATCCCCAAAAGCAGTCCAACTATTGTATTGCCATTGTCCCCAGCCCTGATTATCATAAGTTTCCTCTGGTTGAGAATAACCCATCCATGCCTCATTATCTTCGTCTACCATATTCACATCAGAATTGTTACCAGCTTGGTTTTCATTCACATGTCCTTCCGCAATATCTTGATCGTCAGGAACATTATGAAGAGGCTGAGTTGCTTTGCTCTTGTATTTGTACTCATTTGCAACCAGATCCCAAATATACCCCATCATGGATAGAGTCTTTTGTTGAAATTGATGCTCAGTTGAAATATTGAGATAGCGAATATTTTGAACCTGAATCCCAGCCTTATTCAGAATACATTGAATACACGAGGCATAGCATAAAGACGTATCCCTTGTAGATTGAAGTAATAGGGCCAGTTGATAGGGATTCGCTCCCTCAACAAATATATTAGGTGAACCTCGGCTTGATCAACTCTAGAAAAACCACCTTTCTTAGGTCGCAATATGTGTGCGACAATCCATTGTAAGATGCGCTCAATAAATTTCAGATGGCCCGTTGTGACGTTTTTGGGAAACAATTCACTTGCCACAACAGCATCCGTATACGACTCACGCATCATGGAATTCAAAGCAGTTTTAAACTCATATCCATGGACAAATTTGGTGTGAGTTACTTCAGGAAGATTTTGGGTTTCCAATTTGAACAAACTATGCCAGACAGTATTATTCATAGAATAAGATTTGTTATTCATAGAATAAGTAAAATCTGTACCTTGAAACTTATCCTAAATGCCGATATAGAACAATCAAACCAAATCAGTACTATACTTATCATCGCATTCCAGAAATTCATCAAATTACTGAACAGCAGGTATGTCCCTAATCTACGTGAGATGGTAATCTGGAGCCATCAATAGGTAGTATGCATATTGTTGAATGGCAGGACGCATTCGAAAATCTTCATTATAAGATTCAGATAATTCATCAGATAACATAGCCAGAGCATTTACCGAAATTGAAGAGGTTCCGGCTGTTGATGTTGAAGCTCTTGTAGTCCGTTTACCAGTTGCACGTTGAGAAGCCATTGTTGAAGAAGGTGAGGAAGAAGATGAACAGTAGCGATGAACAGTGCGCAATAAATAGTGCGCAGATGATGAAGAATGACAGAGCTCTTGCTTCCAAATACCTTATGAAACCCCTTTCTTAAAGACCTTGTGAATCCAATTAATATGGGTTTTGATGATTATGGGTTTTGATGGATTTTGAGTGAGAAGTTTGAAAGGGTAGGAGAGGAGAAGACCCAATATCAGACTTAATGACATGCAACCATACAAATAAAGTGTATTGATATGATGTAGTTTCTTTTTGAGACACCCAGATGGCGCACGCGTTCCCAAGAAAAGAAGATTCTGGGTTAGCCGACCATGCATCGACCTAAGTAGGTTATGCGTCGGCGCACGCTGACGAAACTTAGAAATTTTTTTGAAATTCTTGAGATGTGTCGACCTATGGTAGGCGCGCGCTAACCCGGTTCTTTTCCTTAAAAAAATTCAGTTCATGAGTCGACCCATGATGTGTTTTGGTCGACTCATCCAAGAGAAACATGGAAAAAATCATATTTTATCATATAAGTGCACCCATAAACGATAAATAAACATGCTAACACATACATCAAACATCCAAATGAATCTTATATGCTTAAAGTGTGTAATGAACATCAATTTTAAACATCCAACATGGTACATATATTAAAGAACGATATTACCTTGATCATGATTGATGATGAGAGTGTCGCAACCGCGAAAAAACAACCAGCGAGAAACTAGAACAGAAGAGTCGCCATCGAACGTTATTTATCCCGACGCAGGGAAAGGAAACGATCGAATAAAACCTGAAGAGGGAGAAGACATGGTCATCGCAACCATAGTCCGGGTTCGGGAGTCGGTTACGCGAGGGGAAGGTATTAGCACCCCCACGCGTTCATCTTACTCGATGGGATCCACGCTTATTGTCTAATCAAAGGGTGAGTTATCCTAAAGTCTACGGCTAAACAAAAACGGGAAAGGGGAAAACAAAGACGAACTCGCAAGGATTATCGAAATCCAATGCCTGTGTATCTTCATGGACGAATGAAGAATCAGAGTCAACATAGTTCGACGGACTACGCACTAAGGGGGGAGGTTGCTCGCCAAGACATCACCGTCTTGTGCCTACGTATCCTCAATCTAACCAGAAGGAGGAAGTCAGAGCAGTCATAGTTCGACCAACGGGTCGAAAAGAAGTCTCGATCGCACTGGGGCGAGTGAAAGGGTTCGATTAACAAATCTCGATCACACTGAGGCGAGAGGAAAAGAGGGAAGTTAGTTGTTAGTGTGCTTGCCGAGATATCGCATCTTGTGCCTACGTATCTCATCGAAAATGAGAATCAGAGCATCCGTAGTTCATGGAACTACGGGAAATGAAAAAGTCTCAATCGTACAGGGGCGAGAGAAGAAGGTTTGAATTTGCTTTTTTAGACAGAAGTGGATTGAAGTTAGTTCGTAACTTGTATTGCACCGAAGTCTATGACGTAGGAACGAATGCATAGTAAATCGTTCCAAGATGGGATGTCCACTAAACACTCTAGAAAAATGAGAGGAAACCCCTCGTTTCTCATTTCCCACATACAAGGCTCATACACAATACACGTTACCTTTATTAAGTGTTTTAGAGTTGTTATAAGATGAGAAGAGAAGACTCAAGTCGAAAAGAAAATGCTACGGGAATTCTATCCTAACGTTAGCATGCAAAAACAAAGCGAAAACCAAGAAAAAAAACTAAAAACAGCAGCAACAATGGCGCTCCAGCACTTGCACAGCAGTAAAATCTAGCATACAAACAAGACAGCTTTTAACAGCACACATTCTCAGCATGAAACAGATGTAAAAGGCAGCAGGCCAGCATGTATGCATTCAACAGCAAATAACAGCTACCATTCAGCAAGACAGTCATAGATTCACCAAGGCAGCATACAATGCCACAAAACAAATGCTCATGAATAAACACCAAACAAGTATGATCATGTGGTAACATAACAACAAATTGAACATGCATCCAATTAAGCATCAAGCGAGTAATCACGAGTGAAACAAAGACATTGCATACATTAACATGCGAATGACATGATCAATTAATCACAACATCAATTAGGCATAAGCACGCATGAATAATGCATCGTGAAGGCACATAAAAAATTATGTCATACTTCGGCAAACACAAGTCACGTGTCGAGAAAACTCAAATTCCCTGCAAAGTGATGATGAACAGCTCTAAAATAATCCCCATAATTATACCATATCGATACATGAAGTTTAAGTATGCAAAGGAATGCAAACAAACATGAAAATGCAAGAAAAAGTCACTCTGCAACAGTGATAACCGGTTATCAGATATGATGTAACCGGTTACCCAGTTCAAAACAGCAAAAATACGTAAAAAACAACAAGGTAACCGGTTAGCAGATATGCTGTAACCGGTTACTCTGCAACAGAATTAAAAAAAAATAGTCTCAAAAGTACTTTTCAGCAACAAATGACTTATCCAAACATCCAAACGAACATGCAAACAATTAAGCACGAAATTACATTGAATTACAGCCATCAAACATCAATTATATCCAATAAGCACCAACATTAAGAATCAAAATCAAGCAATGGATCAAGACACATCAAAAGCCATAGATCTACATTGTATAAGCTGAAATTAAGCTAAATCAAGTATGGATCTGAAATTAACCAACCTACAAAGCTGAGAATTTCTTTGGTAAGTGTTGTAAATGAAAATTCATGAATCCAAGCAAGAAATCCAGAGATCTATGAAGCTTTATCAAGAACACTTGAAGAACCAAGCAACAAAACTTCAAATAAACAAAAACTCTTCCAAAAGTGATTCTAACAGCTTAATCCAAGATCCAAACAAGTTGATACTGCAGAATTGAACCAAGAATGATGATGTGATGGAAGTTTAGCTCAAGAATTCACAAATTCCAATGAAGAATTTGTGAATCTATGAATATGGAGCTTTGGTGAGAGGTTGAGGATGAATATGGAGAATGAAAAAGTGAGAGAGAATTGAGAGAAAATTATGAAAATGAGGGTGAAAAAATGAGCCAAGTTCTGTGTGGTTTGGAATGAATTGACTTAAATAGAAGCTAGGTTAGGAAATCAAATATGGTTTGGAGTGTGGGTTAATGAGTGGAATGGAGATTAGGAATGGAATTTAAAAAAAAAAGAATGTGGAATTAGAGTGGAAATGTTGGAAGGAATTCAATTTTGGGTGGAAAATGATGAAAATAAATCAATTCTAGATCCTTCCCACACATGCACAAGCCAAGCATATGATCACAAATGCCTTCAAATTCTGCAGTGGTGAAAATTGCCACATTTTGGCAAATTGCGCTCAGAGTAACCGGTTATCACATATGTTGTAACCGGTTACTTAGTTCAAAAAACCTGAAGATGCACAGAAAAAAAAAAGAGTAACCGGTTATTACATATGCAGTAACCGGTTACTCAGTTCAAAAATTCAAATTTAGCGCCTTTTGGAGGGAAACTTGTAGAAACACCCGTTTTTGCTTGTTCTGGACCCTGTTAAACCTCTGAAACCTGCCAACTGATATTTCTATTAAGTGATACTCAAAAAATGTTGTGAACTCCGTCCCGCACTCAAAATGACCTGCTGAAAATAATTGTCGGGTGCTGAATCACTGATAAAATAATGACTGTCGGAGCTTCTGATTATCAAATCGTCTAATGAGCAAAATAAAAGCTCAAAAAGTCCTTGAAAGCTATCTGCTTGGCTCTGAACACTATTGAAAATAATACTGGAACTGATGACGCCATGAGCTGCTGGAAAATACCTTAATCCCATGCCCAAAAGAGACATGCAAATGCAAAATGATAATGCAGAATGAGATGAAGCATAAGCCCGCTAGGGTTAGAAAAGAGATATGTCTCCTGTCATATGTCTTGAGCAGCCACTATCCAGAACCCATCTTTTTTCGGTGGTCTCAAGACTTCGTACCTACAAAACAATCAAGGAAGAGTAGGTACTCAATTCTCATTGGGTCCTTTACAGTGAGTGAAACCAAGATCGCACTTGGGCAACCATTGACAAATGCCTTTTGGAACAAGAAATCTTCTAAAACTACATTTACCAATAGTATGACCAAGTTTGCAACAATATAGGCAATTATGGTTCATTTGGAATTTACCTTTGTTATCTCTATCTCGAATCACATACGTATACTTTTGATACGGATTATTCATACTTTCTCGATAATGTGATCGATCAATAGCAAACGTAACTTTAGGCTTAAGAGCCTTGTCTAATTTGGCCTTAAGGGTTCTCACCTCTTTTTGCCAAATATGACAAGTATCACAACCATGGAGTTTTTAAGAGCTTCCAATTCCTTTTCGGAATCGGAAACCTTTCTCTCCAAGTATTTAAAAATCTTTTTGTTCGAGGCTAAGCGTTGAAAAGCTTCCTTAGCCTCATGGTGCAACATATCAAAAGCCTTTTGTAATTCTAAATGAGACATACTCTTAGAATGATCATATTTAGAGTGTTTTACCTCTTTCTTCTTTTTTTGACGTACCATAAGACATAGATTAACGGATTCACTTTCGTCACTTGAGTTGTCAACTTTTTCTGACTCGCTAATGCTCTCCCAAGCGATGTATGCTCGTCTAGACTTGTTTGACTTTTTGTGTTGACGACTCTTATCCTTATCCTAATCCTTGTCCTTCTTGAGTGATGGACAATCCGGCTTGTAGTTCCCGGATTTTTCACAGTTGTAACACGTTCCTTTAACCTTGCCATTCCTGTTGCCTTCCTTTTTAGATTGCCTCCTAAATTTGACTAGATTTTTATCCGAGTGTTGAATCTCATTCTTCCGAACGTATCTATTGTATCTCTTCACAAATAGGCTCATGTCATCATCGGAGTCATCATCTTCGTCATTGTTGGTTTCATCATCATTTTTCTCTTTAGATGTGGACTTTGAACAAAAAGCCTTAAGAGCAATTGACTTATTTTCTATATCTTTTGTTTTCCCCTTCTTTATACTCTTTTCATGTTTTTCCAGGCTGATGAGCACTTGCTCATGCTCACGGAGTTTGCCAAATAATGTCTTGAGATCTAGAGTGGCTAGATTATTGGCCTCCTTGATCGCGGTGACCTTCGGCTGCCATTCCCTGTTAAGACACCTCAAAATCTTATTAGTAGCAACCTCGTTGGAAATTGGTTTAACAAGTACATGCAATTTGTTGATAATGTGAGTAAATCATTTTTGCATATCCGCAATGGTTTCCCCTTGTTTCATGTAAAAAAGATCGAACTCTTGCGTTAGTGTGTTGGTACGGACCATTTTAACATCATTAGTGCCTTCGTGAGCTACTTGTAAATCATCCCACATGGCTTTGGCCGTTTCACAATGAGATACTCGATAATATTCGCCAACTCCCAAAGAGGAGATCAAAATATTTCGAGCCTTCCAGTCATAGCTGTATTTTTTCTCGCCCTCATCACTCCATTGAGCTTCAGGTTTGGGAACGACAACGCCTTCAGCATTTGTCATAGTAATTTCCATGGGACCGTTTAAAATAACGTTCCAAACCTTCCGATCTATGGAATTTATATGGGCGCGCATACAATCCTTCCAGTAGCTATAATTCTCGCCTGTAAAAATTGGAGCTCTATTATAAGCCCCTTTAGGTTCATTCGCCATATTCCCAGAAGTTTTACCAAAGCACCAGATAAACCGGAGCTCGTGATACCACTTGTTAGACGATGGCTAGGATCTAGAAGGGGGGTTGAATAGATCCCATAATTTTATACACGCAAATGGTTACCAAAAATTGGTTTTAAAAGTTGTTACGGAAGCAACCACTGAATCACACGTCTACAACGAACCTCTACTAAAAGGATCAGATATGCACGACAATATTAGGAATGAAATAACGGATGAGAAAAATTCAGATTAATCAACAAAATTTAAACGCAATCAACCAAGTTTTGTTTGCTTGATGTTAATCCAATTCCAATGAGATATGTCGACAAATATTACTTACAATTGCGTTCAATTTTGGGTTGAGTCAAATTATCGAACACTTGGTGTGAGCAAACACACTAAGTGCAGATTTCCAAATAATGTGAAAGTAAAGCTGATTCTAAATACAATCCAAGGGATTATATCAATTTAACAAAACAATTTCTCAGCTCTAACTTACACTATCTCAGAAATTTTGATCACTTGATACTTCACAAATTCGAATAATATTGAAACGGAAAAGAGTATGGAAAGAGAGGACAAACACGATTTGATTAGGAAGTTCCCCAATCGTCCTCGCTATGGGTACCTCTGCCCCCAATTCCGCAAATGGAATTGAGATATATATAAATTGTCATTTGCAAATTGTTTATACAAGAGAAAAATAATGAACATCCAAACCCTCAAACGTCTTTGATTGTTGATGCAGAGTCTTCTCTCCCCTTGATTCAAGATGTATCAAGTGCCTCGAATCTGGTTGAACAAATCACCGTCTCACGCTACTAGATTGCAAGAACCCACAGTTCTTCAGTCACCTTCACTCGGTCGATTTCGATCTTCCACAGTTCAATCTCAAATCTTTCTTCTATGATCCTCCGACTATAGCTACTAAATCGAACGAATACTCAGTTCTTCGGTTACCTTCGCACGGGTGAATCCTTGTAGAACGAAATGATTTGTGCAAAAACCCCCAAAATCACCTTGATTCTTGGAGGATAAAACCAGGGGTTTTATTCAAGAAACACCTACCAATTCTCAACCCAGATCAGAAGATTTACACACTCCTAATTCTGAACGTTATCACTTCAAAAACAATGGGCGACACAAACAAAAATGATTATGTGTGATTGTTTGTTGACTCAAGATTGAAGATGAATATAAAGAGAAAGATTGGTATATATTTTCATGTTTCTTGTTAGTTTTGAAAATGAGATGATCCAAATATATATAATGCAAGAATAACCAACTATATGAAATAACAGAAAAAATAAAATGAAGAAAAAAATAGCCCAGGCAGCTAGCGGTCGACCGCCCAATAAATGAGGGTCGGCGTGAGCCAACCCGTGGAAGCATCTACGCAAATTAAGTGACCATGCGTCGACCGCTCAACACCTTGCATCGACGCAAACATGCTGATCTTGCAGAAATTCAAAGTCCCAGAAGCATGCGTCGACCGCATGCATCAGGGAGGTCAGCGTGCGCTAACCCGAAGGTTTCACAAGAAATGTTCAAAATAGCATGAGTCGACTCATGCTTACTTTGGGTCGACCCAAGACCTGCAAATTTTCATAAAAACATTTTTCTGCACATTTTTGCTGACAAAGACTTGAATCATGTATACCAAACATTAATATCATGATCATGCATATGTAGAAATTTGTGTAGACCTCTTTCTATATGTTTAGACACATGAAACATAATGATTAGATGCAACTTACCCAACAATGAAGTGATACCGCCCAAATTACAATCTAAAGACTATCCTACTTGTTGACATCATTAAAACAGAAATAGATGAAAGACCTTAGCCCTCACATATCTACTCTCAATGGATCCATAGTACAAGATTACATGGAAGACACAATGGTTAAACATGTTACACAATGGATTAAGATATTTTGGTGTATCTATCTTCAATGTCTCTTGTAGTATGGAAAAACAAAGACATTTGTTCAAATTATCTCTTCCAACGACTAGTCTTCTACAATTGCTATATAAGCCGTTGAAGATTCAAACTAAATCTTCAACAAGGAACAAGGAACAAGGAGCAAATAGAGAAGGAAAACCAATAAGGATATGAGTGTTTTACAATTCTATCTGGATGGAGGAATAACAAGATCAACAATAAGCAACATAATCGAGTATGCAGAATTTCTGTTATATGTTGTAAATTGTACAAAGCCTTAAGATTTCTTAAACATTGAATATCTTAGAAATCTTAAGTGCTTAAGGTCTTTGCTATAATGATTACCTTGTACCTCTGATTTTATATCAAGTACACCTTGTTCTCTATTATTCTAAACATGTTGTTTAGTAGTTTAGATAAAGTCTCTTGTTGTGTACTTGAGCATCAAAGTCTCTTGCTGAGAAGCTTGAGCCAAGTAAGCCTTCTGCTATGTGCTAGAGCATTGAAAGTCTTGATCAGTTGTTGATTGAGCAGAAATTCTTGGACTGTGAGTCTGAGCAGAAGTCTTGGGTTTGTGGAAATTAAGCAATGAAGTCTTGGGCCTGAGGGGATTGAGAAGAAGTCTTAGGTTTGTGGAAACTAAGCAGAAAGTCTTGAACCTGAGGGGTTTAAGTAGGAAGTCTTGGGCCTGAGGGGCTTGAGCAAGGAAGTCTTGGGTTTGTGGAATCTAAGCAAAGTCTTGGACTTGAGGGGTTTAAGCAGGAAGTCTTGGGCTGAGAGTCTGAGCAAAGAAAAGTCTTATGCTTAAGTGCATAAGCAATTGTAATCAAGATTTGATTATAGTGAAAAATCTCTTGTGCTGCAAGGGGACTGGACTACTCTTAGTTAGGAGGAACCAGTATAAATATGTATGTTCTTTATCTTTTATTTGTTTCTGTTAACATTTCGATGCAACATATTAATTAGAATCTGAACATCAGTTTGGATTCTAAACTCTGATCAGAGGCAAAGTTAAGAAATTGAAAACTTAATTCAACCCCCTTCTTGTGTATTTTTCTCAACTTCAGTTGGTATCAGAGCTTGGTTTGTGCATAAAGCTTAACAGTGGCACAGATAATGGTCCAATGAGAAAAATATGTCTGTTAAAGACATTCCTTCAAGAAGGAGCTAAGTACCACATTAAAAATATTATACTGCTAATCCTACCATATTCAAAGGGTGAATCTGTTGAATTTAAATGATGGATAAAGCAAAATATATTTTTAATTCATTGTTCTTAATAAAGAGTTTTCATGGAGGTCTATAAAATACTCTTGAGAAAGGTATTACAATAGAAGTTGATGGTGTATGGATGATCAAAGTCTGAAAGTCTCTCACACCAGCTCAGAAGAAGTTTATTGAAAACATCTTTAGAGTTAGATGCATTCTAGTAGGTGCTCTATCTCATTCTGATTATATCAACCTCATTTATATGTCTAATGATTAAGACTATCTTTGAATCCTTGTGTTCTTATTTGAAGGGAATCAAGTAGAAGCTTATTAAGTTACACTTCATCTAGTTTTTCAAGCAAATTCTAAGAAGTCTGCTTGCTAGTGTTAAACCTTAAAGTCACATCTACTCAAGAAGTCAAAAGCTTGAGTAGACTGAGTCTTCACTACTACGAAAAACCCATTTAATGATGCCAGGTTTACAACGGATTCGTATCCCACCGTTGTAATAGGTTAAAAAATTTGCAGCTGATTTATAACGCCATATTTAACGACGATCGTATTAAAAAACCGTTGTAATACATGGTGTGTAACAAGCTTCGATTCACAACAACTACATTTTTTTCTCCATATTTTTACATTTTAAACACGCTTGTATTAAAACACCGTTGTAATACATGATGTGTAACAAGCTTCGATTCCCAGCAACTACATTTTTTTCCATATTTTTAGATTTTAAACATATATTTTATTTCTTTTGTTAGTGTTACGGGGATTTAACCTCAAAACTCAAAATTCATCTTTGTTTTTCTATTTTTAAGTGCAAGAGAATATATAAAAATAAAAGAAAACTTCTTTAAAAATAAAAGTGAAAGAGATGAGTATATATAAAAGAAAACTTTATTAAGATTCCATATAAGAAGAGTACATTGATAATCATATATTACATATATTTATCAATGTCAGAGCCCATAGCTGCAAATGCATCTTCATAATCCAGGACTCTCTTCTCACTTCCATCATCGGAATCATAATAAACAGTCCTCCTTTTCGTCTTTTTATTTTTCTTCTTCAGCTTCTTGATCTTCTTCTTCTTCTTATCCTTCCTTACCCTTAACACATCCCTGACGTTGGCCGATGGTTGGACCTCCTCATTTGGCGGTTGACGTTGTTCATTTGTGCCCTCATTGGTGACGTTTCTAGCATTCTCATTTGTAGAACTCATTGTTACAAAGAATATATTATGAAGAAATGTAAAATTCTCTATTTATAGATGAGGTTGAAGATGAAAGGTCTGATAGTTTAATGCTTGCAATAATGATAACTTGTAAATGGTTGATATTCTGGAACGATATTTTTTGAAAAACGGAGAAAATTTTAAATCATTATTATACTTGGCCAAAGTGTTCTCTACTCCGGGAAGAGCATGGGTTATAATATTACAACGGTTAGTAATAATAAGCCTAGCAATACCCCTTATACTTGGTACAATGTTCGACTCCAGGCAACAACATTTTTCTATTTTACGTAATTAGAAAAATGTTGTTGCCTGGAGTCGAACCATGTACTAAGTATAAGGGGTATCACTACGGTTAATATAACTAACCGTTGTGATATTATTAAAATAATATATATACTTATCATTACGGTTATTTTAGAAAACCGTTGTGAAATATTTACCTATATAAGGGAATTAACTTTCCTTTATTGACAGTAGCGCCGTTTCCTTCACAGCGAAACCCTAGCACCCATTTTTTCTCTACATTTTTGGCAACAAACTTCATCTTTTTTTAGAATCCGCGAAAAGAAATACAAGAAGTATGAAGCTTTTGATTTAAGCTTCTTCCTCCTTGTATTTCTTCTTGCAGAATCTAAAATTAGATGAACATGGTGATGATGTTGGCGCTAGCAAGCGTAATGTACATATTGTTTATGGAAAATAAAGTATTCTTCTACTTCAATCTTTTTGTTAGATAGTTCCCATTATCTCGTTTGCTTCTTGTTGTTTTTGTTGATTGTTCTCATTTTGTGCAGATTCGACTTCAATGCTTCAAAAGCAAGGTGAACTTCATTGTAATGGTACAATCTCACTTCTTAGGGTTTGTTTCACATGGTGATGATGATGGTGGTACATATATATGAATTCATTCTGATAAGGTACATATATATGAATTCATTCTGATATTGTATATGAAATTTAGTTTATTATATACTATGTATATTGTTTGTTTCACTATCCTTTTATTGAAAATGCAATCAGTTAAATTGATATAGAACATTAGTTTATTATATACTATGTATATTATATATAGTTAAATTGAATACTAACTAATTTTCTTCATTGCTTCCCACTTCTTAGGGTTTGTTTCACATGGTGCTGATGATGGTGGTACATATATATGAATTCATTCTGATAAGGTACATATATATGAATTCATTCTGATATTGTATATGAAATTTAGTTTATTATATATTATGTATATTGTTTGTTTCACTATCCTTTTATTGAAAATGCAATCAGTTAAATTTATATAGAAACTTATAATCTGGAAATTAAGATGTATTTGAAAACCAACCTTTATCATGTCAATGTTTTCCGAATTGCATCCATTTCATTCAGCACATTGTATGTTCCTTAACATAAAATTTATGGTTCAATGGTCCGTTTGCTTCAATTCATCGATATCTACAATTCTACTTTACCTCATCGTCGTCACTAATCATTGTGGTTGTTAAGATCATGATTGTTATGATGATAAAATCGCGATGATTTGTGGCGATGATGAGGTAAACTATAATAAAAGATATCGATGGATTGAAGGAAACCGACCATTGAACCATAAATTTTATGTTAAGGAACATAAAATGTACTGAATGAAATGGATGCAATTCAGAAAACAATGGTGTGTTTAAGTTGGTTTTCAAGAACAGTTTAATTTTCAGATTATACAATTCTTTACCAATTTTAATGGTTGTATTTCTTTAATTAGGTGTATGGTAAAACAAGCAATATACATTTTTATTTAATAAACTAAGGGTACATTCCACAATGGTTGAGAAACATAACCGTTGTGATAGTTAATATATATTACAACAGTTGAAATACCTAACCATTGCAATATAACGCGCGCTTTCCAGAATACAACAACGGTTTCCAGACCGTTGTAGAAACATCAAACTTACAACGACAATCTACATAACAACGCCTTCGCCCGCGTCATTATATGTCATTCCCAATCGTTGTTAAATGGGTTTTTCGTAGTAGTGCTTTAAGGTTTTAATAGCATTCTTCGAAGAAAAGAAATGAAATTAGATGATGAAAAACTGTCAAACTGATCACCCTTCCTCGAGCCTGTTGAAGAAAAATCGTATGGAATGTTTGATGATGAGGAATTTACCTTCCTTATTGAAAGACTCTTTCAACTGGCTGAATGGAATGTTTGATAATTTTATTTCAACTCATTTACCAAATATTAAGAACAAGGAGAAATACTACCAGAAAAACCCAAAAAGAAAAATGTCAGAGATCTTCAAGGTTTATTCTAATGAAACTGACATAGTTGAGGATTCAGAATCTGATGAATAAAGTAATCATGCATTGCTGGCCATTACTTCTTCTGAAGAACCAATCTGAATCCAGAAATAAAATCAATTATTGAAGAGAAAGAGATAACTTTCAATCTATCTTGCTTCAATATTGATAATAAGAAGTCTGCATCTCAAGATAATATCTTAAGTGACTCCATTGCTCCTTTGGAAATTGAAGGCTATTATAGAATTTGTGTTAGAGGACAATTCTATGAGAAATCTTTCATTTCTTCTTCTGTTTCTAGCAATACTTTGACAGTGCTGTAAACTTGTTTTATGCCAATCTATGATAGCAAACACTATCTGAATCTATGCTTGTCAAATTTCAAAGTCAAAAGATTTAATCCAAGACAATGAAATCAAACACTCTGCTACAAACAAGATTTTGTTAATTCCATTACTCATCCTAGACTCATACTATGGAATGGATCATGGTATTGCTATCAGGTTGAGGCATAAAGATAAAGAAAGCTTGTCAAGGTTAACATTTCTAGACTCATAAAATATGAGTACCAATATCCATATTTGTATTTGCTGAATATAATACAGAAGAAATGAGCAAGGCATCTTCTATGGTACTTAATTAAAGGTTGTTTACAACATTTGATGGAAGAAGAGCCTACATCCCAGACTCATGTGCTAAAAGCATGGAGTTTGATGAAGAAAGTGGAATCATTGGTTTAAAAGCCAATGAATCAGAATCCACTCAAGATAATATTCAGATTCCATGGTCAGGCCTGAATACTCATTTGGAGCATAACCAAGAAAAAAAAAAGTTTTGTTCTTTCCTTGCAAACTTCTTGACTCAATGAAATATTTATGTATGAGTAAATACAAAGTCTGTTATAAGAATCTTCAAAGATCTTTAAAAAGAAACTATGTTGTATTTGTCTATACTGAATATGTTATTAACTAGACGATGATCATATTTATGGAATAAGTACCTTCACCTTTTGTGATGATACTGCTGCTAGTTAGTTGTCAAGAAACCGATTCAATATTCATTAATCAAGCATGACTCTAGCTCTAAGAGAAAAATCTTGATTCTGAATAGAATATCAAGGACTGATGACTAACAGAAGATGTCTCACTCGAAGTCTAATCCTACTAGACTCTGATGACAAATAGCTTCTGAAAATTATTAGTCTCTAAGATTCAGAAAATAAATCTTTACTTCTGATAAAGCAGTTTAAGTAAAAATCTTTTTAAAACAACTTTGTTTTCTTAAAACTTCATAAAGTTGATTATCATCTGGTGGATGCAAGAAGTCTATTGGGTAAGAATCTTAGGGTAATGATGTTTTCTTTTATATATTTCTATTGTCTATATCCCTTGTCGTTGTGAAACATCATTCCGTGTCTTCTTTTTGTTCTTCTAACAAGATTCTTATTCCTTTAGAGTCCTGTTCAGTTTCTTTTCTTTTTTTATTGTTTTTTTCTGTGTTGTTCAAACCAAACTTGAGATGAATTCTCTAGTCAATTCACCTTTGAATCAACTAGTTGTCATCAATGAAAAGTTTATGGATTTTGATGAGCTACTTAAGCTTGGTTTTAAATTTCTGAAGACTGTGTCTGAACAAGGTTGGAATGGATACTTTGATATGATAAGTGGTTTCACTTATCCAAGTCTTGTCAAAGAGTTTTGGATTAATACTTCCATTGTTGAGCTAAGTTCTGAGTGTGCTATTCTTTCCAAGGTTTCTGGTATTTCTATAACAGTAACCTCTAAAGCAATTTCTAATGTAATTAATTGTGAGGAGATTGGAGAAATTCCAGGTACTCTTGTTTGGGAATATTATCTTCCTACTTGGTGTACTTTTATGGATCCATCAAACATCTCTCAGGTCTCAAATCTTCATCCTAATGCAATCATTTGGAATCAGATTCTGAACTCAAACTTGCTACCTAAGGACAAAGATCTGGACCTTATTGACCATATTGAAAAATATATTTTATTTCTTCTCAATTCAGACCTACAGTGGATCTTCCTCAAGTTATGTTTGACTATATGAAGGAGACTCTTTCATCCTTTCACATGGGAAAGACATTCTTCGTTCCTTATGGACAGTTCTTTCAGAACTGTTGATCCAACTTGGAGTTATCATAAGATCAGAGGATGATTCTTCTAAAATCTGGAGAGAAAAGCTTGAAGCTATTTATGAGAGTTTCTGATGTTTGATTTCTGCAAATATATGCCTTGTAATTGTTAAACATCTTGTATTAAGCAGTCTTGTTATTAAAAATTGTTCTTGTTCATATTCTTGTTCAAGTTCTTGTGTGTCTTAACTGTTATTTTAAAAGTATTGTCTGGGTCCTTTAAGTTATTTTAAAATAACAAGTCGGTCCTTTATATATTTTTTTGCTACAAGCAGGTCTCATTTGTTTTTAAATTGTAACAACCAGGTCCTTCAAGTTTTGTCTGTTGTACAAATTACGACCTTACTGTAACAAAACTGGTATAGAATTGCAACAAGTGTTACATGAAGGTACCAAAAATCATGTCTTACGACAAATGTTACATGAAGGTACTAAAAGTCATGTCTTACGATACTAACATCAAAATTAACAATGATCACCACTTCCGAACCAAAATCAACACATCAACACTACAAAAATCAAATTTAACAACATTATGACATAGACTAGCATCTTCAACATCTTCAACATGCTCTTCATTATCTCCTTAAATGACACATCAGCTTCGTTTGTGCCGCATAAGCGTTTTTGAAACGGAGTTTGCGGAAATGTTCAACGGTGAACACGTTAGTTAACATAAAGGACCAAATTGTAGCAAAAAAAATATAAAGGACTAACTTGTAATAATAAAATAACTTAAAGGACCCTGACAGTATTTTTGCCATATATATATATATATATATATATATATATATATATATGTTTATCATGTTGTTCAAGAGAATAATAAATAAGATTAAAACTCTAAAGAAAAACTTGCAACATTCTCATTGAAGATTTGGAAGTTGTTACATATTTTTAAATAAACATTCTAGATATTTGGACCTATCCTAAGGTATTCCCTATGCTCATCTGACATGTCCAGATAGTTTAAATAATCTTTCCAATCTTCCTGTGCAAACTCAACAGCCTTCTTCCTCAAAAGATTCCTGCATTTTGACCTAGAAGTTTTCCTTCTTCTTATTGTCTCAACAAAGGTTGTTGTAGAAGTATGTGCTTCTGAAGTTGCCTGCTTGCTTGTAGATCCTTCAGTTGCTGCATTCTTTATGTTTGCTTGAGATGTTGCATTAAGCACTGCTGTCTTTTTGAAGTCTCTCTTTGGAACTCAAATTTTTTTATGCCTATACATTTTTGTGTTCAAAAGATTAAGTGATTAAGAAAGTTACTTTGCTAAGGGTTTTATAGAGTCTATTGATCCAAGTACCTCGAGTATTTATTGTTTTAATATTGATTAGTCAAATCAATCTTTTAACATCTGACTCTTGGGAAATGATGTCTAGTGTTCAGTCTTATTAAGATTCTCTTAACAACTGTAAATGTTATGTTAACAAGTTAATTGTTGCTTCTATTCATCTTCTTACTTCATTTATGCTTTTATCAGAAAATCATAGAGAAAAATTAAAAGAGTGCATATGCAAAATAAAAATGGTCCAAACATTTTTTTCCTCATTAATCATTTTAAAAGATTACAAAAAGGGATTGGAAAGTACTAAGATTATAAATAATCTAATTCCTCCATTGCCTTGCGACATATCCAGTTTCCCCAGTCGACATCAGGTTCATCTTCATCCACTTCCTCATTCTCTGGCTCTGGGACAATCGACTCATACAATATCTCATCTATGATCTTCTTCTTTTTCTTCTTCATTGATTTCTTTCTTGGTTTCAACTCAGTAGTTGATGGACCTTTTTCAGTAGGTCTCTGAGCAGCTGAAAATGAAACCTCGTTAAAAAGATTTTGGTGTAGTGGACAAAGTACCAGTCGTATATGCTTCAAAGCCTGTTGGCTTCTGAAGACCTTGAGCCTCGTCAGAAGATTTCGGTGTAGTGACAGTGGTGGCAGATTTTATCTTAGAACCAGGTGTATGCTTTGTTGAGCTTGTGAGCTTCTTATTGAGAGATGAAGAATCAGTAACCTTAGGCTTAGAAGGGGAAATTTGGGAATTTGGTTTGATATTCACTAGATTGGCTTTGGTCTCAGCCATGTCTTTGCAAGTTATTATCTACTGTATCTATAGATTATTGGATTGAATTCATTTTGATTATGTTGTAAATATATACTCAAATTTGTGTGATTTAAAAGGTTAAAAAAATAAAGAAATGGATTTGGATTTTGGATCTTGGTAAAAATAAAGAGTACTTGTGGCCTTTCGATTCCTCTCACATATATACCGTCAATTCTGGGTATGCCTGGCTGATGAAGGAAGCTGATGAGGACGACCGTGTCAGCTCTGTTGATGTTAATTTCAAGCTGTTGTGGGGAGCAGATTCGCCGTTAAAAACAATTGTGTTTGGTTGGAGAATTTTCCACAACAGGTTGCCGACAAGGGACAACTTGAAGGTGCGTGGTGTGATTATAAATACTCATGACTTTGTTTGTCCTTTATGTTTCTTGGAGGATGAGTCTCTGTTTCACATTTTGTTTGGTTGCTGTAAAAGTCTTAGAGTGTGGATAGGATGTGTTCTTGGTTGGGTGTTAAGTTGGAATGTTATATTGATGTTGATGATCATTTTTCTAAGTGGATTAGAGCTTTGCGTTTGAAGAAGATTAACCCCAATATTAGTGTGGCATTGTGGTTAGTAATTGGTTGGAATATTTGGTTGAGTAGGAATAGTATTATGTTTAAGGATGGGTTTTGGGATGAAGAACAAGTTAACCAAAACATCATTTTGATGTCTTGGTGGTGGATTGGGAAGAAACGTAGAAAGAAGATTAATTGTAATTATTACGATTGGTTCAATCACCCTTCGGATTTTTTGTAACGTTTTCCGGGGTTTTGGTGTTTAGGTGAGTTTTTTGTAAGCGGGTTGGATACCCCTTTGTTTCCTTGATATATATATTTTTGCTTATTAAGAGAGAGAGAGAGAGAGAGAGAGAGAGAGAGAGAGAGAGAGAGAGAGAGAGAGAGAGAGAGAGAGAGAGAAGATAAGTAACAGAGATGTTAAGGTGGAAATGACAGAGACAGAGTTATTATATACAATATTTTCAGTATATTTACTGATTTTAATCTTGATTAACGGTTGTCTGAAACATGTGTAATTAGACATGTACTATTTTGTTTTTCCTATGTTTTTAGCATATTTATCAATTCTATTTTTAAATTGATATTTTTTTAAAAAAATATGTGTGATTGAAAGTTTTTAAAATATTTCACATTTTTGTTAAGTTGAGTTTTTTAATTATTGATGATTTTGTTACCATAAAAATGTAAAGTGAAATATTTTCTTGATTACTTTTACGTGTCATTTTTATTATTTTTTATTTATATATTAAGATAATCATAAATATTATACTTTTTAATAATATTTTTATTTTTTCAATAATATTACTAATAATTTATTACTTTATTTTTCCAATTTCTTTATTTGAATAAATTATTAAAAAGTGTGTGATCTAATACCCTGAAAGTAGAATAGTTGAATGGCATATTTGAATAAAAATTCATTATATAAAAAATAAGAATGACATTTAGTTTAAAATGAATTTTCTTTTTTAAAATAATATTTATTTTAAAGCGAAGATAATATTATTTATATCACTTATTTAAATTATCTTTTAATATTTTTTATTTGAAAAAGATTTAAATTTAAATATTTTGTCACATTTTTATATATTTTTTATTTATTGTTCTATTGTACTTTTTATTTCTTGTATTTTTGTAGTTATTGTATTTTATAATTATTGTTTATTCTCTCTTAATTTGAAAACTTTTTATGTTTTTTTTTTTTTAATTTATCAATTGATATGTGATTTGAATCATAAGTTATAAGATTTGAAGCAAGATTTTTTTTAAAACTTGATTCAAATTACATCTTTGTCTAACTCGAATCATGAGCAAATCAGAAATTTGAATTTTTGCGCTAAAATGTTGATTTAATTCAAGGTCTTGCCTGGCTTGAATCAAAATGCACATTAATTAGAGTTAGGGTCATGTTTGACTCGAATCATGAATAAACTTAAAGTTTTGTAATTGCATTTGAGAAATGTAATTTGAGTCACATATTTGTTTGACTTGAATAACGTGATTCAACTTATGACTTGAATCACATGATTTAAGTCATGACTTGAATCAAACTTGCTAAATCTTGATTTTATCATCTTAATTCAAGTCACTTTTTCATTTGATTCAAATCATTATTTTGAATTTTGACTCGAACATATTGCTCGTTTTTCACCTATTTTGTGTCTTATCTCTAGCATGTATAATGTCAACAAAAATGCTCTCGTCATTATTATAACATGTTTGCAAAATAAAAAATGTCATAACTTGCAAAAAAGAGTTTTTGCATTCTCTCACAATCTTTGAAAAAGCAAGAGCGTTGTGTTAATCAAACAAACTTTCTTTCAAATCAACCTCGAAGAAAAATCTCTTTAGTGAGTTGATTTCTTTGAGTATAAACAAGTTATGTATGAGATTCTTCTTAAACACTTATCTTTAACCATTAGCAAAAAAACTCATTGTTGTGATTAATGAACTCTAAGTGAGAGTGTGAATGATAGTTGTAAGATATATTAGAGATTCTAATATTTGTGTGAAGTCAAATTAAAGAATCATATTGTATTTGTGAATTCAGGAGATTGACATCTAGTGTAGAAAATAAGAATTTCTTTTCGAAAGGAATTTTGGTAGAAATGTGTGAAGATTGTTGCAGACAACATCTTGGAGCTTTTAGCGCCTTAATTAATTCAAATAATCGGACAATGGAACTTTGATAGGATTGAGTGAAAATCGTTGTAGACGAAATCTTGGAGTGATTTGGTTTTGAAAAAGGTAATTGATTCAAGATTGAGTGAAGATCTTGAGAGATTTGCAGCCTAGTGAGTGGTGTACAATAAAAGGAAAATCAAGATTCAAATTTGTGTTACTTAGCACTTGACTTTAAGTTTTTCAGTTTGTATATGATTATCTATTTTATCAAAAGACACTTGTAATAATTTCAAACTAATGGAAGGCCAGCGAATTTTCAATGGTTCGTCATTGGAGACTGTGTTAAGTGCAAGCCAGGACGACACACTAAACTAGTATAAATTTGGTATACAATTTTCTCTATCTCTAACTCTTCTAAATTCTCCATATTTTGCATCTATTTAGGTTTTAATCGATTTCTAAAATTTCATGTTGTTAGGTTTTACTATTTATAGAGATTTAAAGTTTATGCTTAGACTTGTGTTAGATCTTGTCTACTAAACATTCTTTCTAGGGATTATTCTGAAGTTTTGTAATTGTAAATTATTATATTAATTAATCTAATTTTATGCATACTTCTTGTTGCAATAAAATTGTTAATTATCATTTATAGTCATTTGATGATCATCTTTTTATAATTATTGTTTTCATATGTACACACATACTCAATTGCATAATTCAAATTATAAAAAGCTTTTAAACTTATTCACCCTTGCATTTTCTTTACTCTAATTTTTTGAAGAAAATAATTGAAAACAAATTTAGGGGAAAGTCTATTCAACCCCTTCTACCTTGTATACCATTTTACGCCCATATACAACCCAACAATGGTGAATACATCCCTAATTCTACAAGGTTCTAGTCAACCCTCACATCAGGTCACCTTGAATTTGCTACACAATGTTTCCACATCTCACATCTCTTATCATGTGTCCTAGGTTCTATCAAAGCATTGTTCTCATTGAATTTCCTAATAATCATCATCACCCAGTCATTAAAAAGAAAGAAAGATAAAGAGGCAAAACTAATACTTGTGTTGTACTTGACTAAATGTTGAAGATGAGTTTGAAGGAAGAAGTGCATTCCCGAAGAAAACGAAAGATAAAGTGTAGAAGAAATCAATGGAGAGGAAAAATCATAGCACGTGCATTTAAAGGGTTTTATTTACCCCCTAAGTCAAGTAGAGTCATCATATATATCACAAAAGGGACATGACATCAATGGTCCTTATTGCAAACATGGAAATAGATCAACGACATAAATTGCTCGATCCTTCCCAAAATAGTTTCATGATTATATCATATTAAATGCATCACTTATCCCAAAACTCAATTGTCACTCCTACCTAAGGAGTAACCTCGGTACCATGTAATGTTGTCCCCCAGAAACAAGATTTTCCCCTTAGCATCAATAAACACGTCACAATCACATCATCCTTTTAGGCATCGTACTTAAGGGGCTATGAACTGGGATGTCTCACCTTAATCACATCGCCCTTTCAAGCCACGTGCTTGAGGGGGTCTAAATATGATGTTTTAACTTAATCAGATCGCCGTTTCAGGTCTCATGTTTGAGAGACTGTGAACCGAAATAACTTTGGATGGGCTTAAAAGAGGGCCGACCCACTAACTTTATAGCCCGTAAGTAACATAGAGCAAAAATGGGTGCAAAAGGCGGGATCAAGTGGCAAGCACATCATCCAGCTTTACTGAATACTCATGAGACATAGTTATCGCGAGAACATGTCGAGCCACATGTTAGGGGAGCAAATGAAGTCATCCTAAGTTTCATGTTAACTACACTCCCTATAAGGTTAAAGCCAGGGGACGCATAAGTGGATTCATAAACACTAGAATCATTCTTCATAGCAACTCTTGGATCATGTAATCGAGCCTAATACCCTAGCTAGACAGTTAAAAAATTCATTCACTCATTTACCGATCATCACACATATTCCATCTTGTGCATCTCACCGCAGACATGATAACTACTATTGTATTCACCGCAAATCAAATGCATAAGAGTACAAACAAATAACCAAACTAGAATGTTTTTAGTGAAGATGAAGCAATTGGCCACAATTCAAATAATGGTTAGCACAGTGGTGAACCTGATAATGCAAGTTTCCATGTGAAAATGTAAAGACAACGTGTTTCATCCCTCTCTTAAGCATTTCTTCAAACACCTTCAATGCAGCATGTTCAATTGAGGTATGACTGCAACTTCCGAAATTAGAGGAAAACAATGTCCTATATTGAATTACTGTAAATATATATTCAGTGCAATGCCTGTGAAAGTTTCTGACTTCTCTGTGAATGGAAGCGACATCCATGAATTCACAAAGAATCTAAGCTTTTTCCTAAACAAGTGATGTTCTATTTCTTATGTCACATGATAAACTCTTCTACATTTTTAACAAATCCCATAAAAAATACAAAACATACCTGAAGGTTCCACAAAGAATCCAAACAATAGTATATACTATTAAATGCTAAAATTCACTTTTTAGATTCATTCAGTAACTGACGAATTTAGTCTATATAAATCAGATACATCAGATATATCGATTATTAAATTAATCTAAAAAATAATTTTTACACCAGATGCTATACTTGATAAACTCCTACAAAACTGATACATGATTACTACATCTAACTTGTATAGAAAACTCTATTATACCAAATTGAATGAAGAAGCATGTGAAACAAATCATACTTAACAGGCTCATGATGCCAAAGAAAATGCTCTTGCACCATTTTCACTCTCTTATGCATTTCCAAGTATTTTTCCTCTGAGATCGAAACTAGTACATCCCTCAAATATGCGATATGTTTCTCCTTGATGAACACAGCAAAAGACTCCCAATTCAAAACCTCGAATAAAGGAGGAATAAAGTTATCAGATATGATAACAGGAATACACTCGTGGAATATCGCCTCGACCACGCGCGGGCTGTTAACTTCGTGGCCTCTTGCACATATGCAGAATCTGCTACTCTTCATGAGCTCGATGTAGTTTTTGTTACCTCTTACGTGTGGTAACGGGCCGGAGATTTTCATGTCGGGTTCTTTGTTCTCCCAAAGCTTTATTAACATAGGCCGGACGTAACCGTGTAAACCGCCTGCAAAGAAGGCTAGGATTGGCCTCTGAGAAGGAGGGTTGCCTCCTATGTTTTTGAGAGGATTCTCGACCGATCTAACGTATGTTTCGGGAAGAGATACATCTTTTCCTATCTTGAATCCTACTTCTGTGTCAGCGTTGCAAAGTGCTCTGATGCAATTTAGCATTCGCCCTCGTGTTTCTGCAGGAGCCTGAGAAATTACTGATGAGACTGAAAGTTATAGGTTTTTTTGGCGAAATTTGGAAGAAAATGCATGAATCATGATTTGCATAAGTATAAAGAACCATACCCAATCATGGCAAGCAACAACAAAGTGATCTGTTCCATTGGTTCTATTCCAGAAAGGGTACTTTCCAGCAATCACGTCGACGTAATTTTTCATGTACTCGATTAAGTTTGAACGTTTATGCGAATTACGCACATAAAGTGTTAACTGCAACAATCTTGAACTGAAAGGTATGTAAAACAAGTGAGCCTTCTCAGGATCTCGAGTCGTATACTGTTTGTTTCCTTCCATTGATTTCATAAACCATCCTTCGGATGCATATATTCCTTCCAATAAGGGTTCATGAAAGATTGGCGTGTCTCCGTCCGGGTAGACGAAAACTTTCAACATCTTCTCCATGAGTTCATAACTCCTACAAGGGACACCAAAGAAGGAGTTTTAAGAAAGAGATTCACGGTTCAATCGCTGGTAACTGATATAACTACTAACTAACATTTGCCAGAATCATGAATTCGAATCAGATGCAAGGACTAGGAGACACAACATTGATATGCACGAGCCTCTGAACTCTCTCTAAAAATTCCACCGTCTCTTAGTAGAGTGAAGTAGGTTAGAAGGTAAGCAGGCAACAAGCTTTGCCGCTACCCTTTTTGATGACAAAATCAATCCTCACAAATACTAAGTTCATATGCCTAGGAGACAGCATTGATATGCACAAGTATCTGGACTCTCTGTAAAAGATCTACGACTAGATTTTGTATATTGAAATATGACAATTGTTAATGGTACCTTCTAAACATGGAAACATTCCTGTATAAAGGTGAGTAAAGTCTTGAATCATTCATAACAATAGGCGCATTTTCAATCTCCGATTTTGCTTTCAATATTTCCACATTAACTGCTGAAGAACTCGCGGGTTTCTGCAAAAAAAGTTAAAGCAAACCAAATTAGAAACCTTATAACAAACTAAGATATATATCTTATAATCCAATGCATACCGCTCCCTGCGAAGAACCATGGCTATGCTGCAAGATTAAGTTCATTTCAGATATTGAAACTACTTTAGATGGTCTTCTTTTGGAATTCTTCCAAATCGCAGACGCATTTTTAACAATTGTCGAATTGCTACTTAGCAAAGAACTCAAAATTCCATCCTTTGGATACACTTTTGAATCAAAGAATGATGAGTTGGGCAAAGGCACCATTGGTTGTGGTGCAAGCAAGGAAGATTGATTCCCTTGTGATGTTACATTAACATCTTTTCCAACATCAGTTTCAACTCCTTTACCCTTTTCTGAACTTGTAACTTTATCTAATGAAGATGCTTGAGGACTAATTGAGCTTGAATTTGAAGCATTGAAGTTCGCATTTACATTATGAGTCTCCATTGTAGAATTAACCAAAGGTGTATCCATTGTGAAACTTTTGATCTTGGCAGTAAGAGAAGAGAAAAACTCACTATTTGGAAGTTCAGAAAATTGAAATACTAAAATTAAAGCTATTGTTACTCCTAACAATGAAACTAATCTTCTTGTTTCTGCTTGACATAGAAATCTGAAAACTCCTAGATCCATTTTATAACTGCAAAATCTAACACCTACCACAAGAAACTGAAGCAAGGTTTAATGGAAACTTCATAGATCACACATGATGAAATGGTTCAAAAATGGAAATTTGAAGGCAAACCCATTTGAGATCTTGCAAAAAAGTTGAGAAATTTTGTGAGGGGTTTTGATATGTATAAGAGATGAATGTTGGTGTAAAAAGAGAGAGATAAGAGGTGTATAACAGAATCATGAGATTGCACCGACAGTGGAGAAAGGATTTGTTTATGTGAATCTTTGTGTTGTGTCGGAAAAAAGATGTGACAGTGTTGAAAGGTAGGAACTTAGGAATAGAAGATGGGAGGAAATTGTGGAGTAAGATGGTGAAAAGGTCAAAAACTGGTTTATAATAAGGTTGAGAGGTTCATGCACGTTCTCTATTTTTGTTTAGTTTAACCAATGTATGTTACTAAATATGGTACATTAAACTATATGTAAATGTTATGATTTGCAAATCTAAAATTGGTTTTTTTATTAAAATTTATTGTTCAATTACTTTTATGTAAATGTATCTAATAAAAGTTTAACTCATTCTAAACTAAATTAGTTAAGTCAAAATTATTTTTTATCTTCACGTAATATAATATTTAAATTTTGTATAGCCTTATTAAATATTACTAATTGATCTTAGATAATCTTTATTTTAAGTGAAGATGACAATGAACTTTGGTATGACGATAATTTATATTTGGCGTTGATGGGTGTTTTTGCAAACATTATAAAGATCATGTTAGTGAAGGTCGTACGTGTGAGATTTTTAGAGTTAGAATGATGTGTACATTAGTCTAATTCATTCGTTATACTTTATAGTAGTGTTAGTTATAGGGTTTAAAGGCCTTAAAACCTTCCTCAAGGACACTTGTCTCAAAATACAAATATTAGAGGAACTCGTAGATTTTATAAGCAGACGGTCCTTGGGCGTTAATAATTTCTAATCAAGTGTACTGCTAAGGTATGTTTATCTCCTAGTTCAGAGGTCATAAAATCTTCTTTTAAGATAGTGGCCTCGGTAGGCATGTGCCAGAGGATCTTGTTAACTTTATTATATGACACTCCATAGACGTTAGTCAAACTTGATCATGTGTCATGTTATGATATGACCGTCTCCTAGTTTGCTTTATCTACTAAGACTTATGGGTGTGGGTATCATGTAGATTAGGCCTCGACGTAGTCCAAATTTTTTTCCCCAAGCCTTAGTCGATCAGGCCGAGTTATGACTTGTTTCCCGAAATTATAGTGACTTGGTGGTGCCTATCGCTCAACAGCAAGGTCACATTTATAATATTAGTTTTTTTTATGGTGAAACAAAACTTCGCCTGATGGTTTGGGTCTTCGTTAGTTAGGACATACCCTGGATTTGTAAGAAAGTTAATGTGATTGACGTCTCATAATTTTCAATTTTAAGGACCAAAGGGGGGTCCTGGTAACATACTGACTTTTAATGCTACATATGTCCTTGTTTGTTATCATGATGTGGCGTAACTCTACCCCGACATTCAGATCTTCTCTATTTCTTTGCCATGTTGTTCCTAGCCTTGGGTCTAGGTAGCCTATGGTAAGGCAAACATTTAATTTTTCTTGCAAAAGTTGAGGTGCAATAATGATTTTTTTAGAAAAAGAGCTTTTAAGTGCGACTTTTCATTACTAGATTCGTTTGTTGGTAGTCTGCTAGACTCCTGACTTTCTAATTGTTGGATTTAGTCCTTTGATATCAAAGTGTTTGAATAAGAGTTGTTATAAAAGAAAGATCCTTCCTTCAATTGATTTCCTTTCCTTCAACCATTTTCTGTACCCCTCGGATTTCTTACTTCCTACATTTCATCTTCTCTCATTTTCTTAACTACATTTTTGTCTCCCTATAACTGGTGAATATCTTTCTAGAGATATTTACTTTATCCTCTATGGAAAATCAATTGATTTTTATTGTTAGTGCATACTCATGTTTCTTTATTTTGGCCTACTTTCTACTTGTCCCTCACCCATGATAGTTATTTAGTGTTTTTGGTGTTGCAAAATTTATGCCTATTACTTTTTTTTAGCTTAAATGATTTTCACCCGCACGTCCTCCCCCCCCCCCCCCCCCCCCCCCCCCTTTCTCTCTTTTAAGGGATTATGATATTAGTTGTAAGAAACATGAAAAAAAACCTAGAATTCTTTATGTATATATTTTATGTATGGTCATCTTATTTTTATAGAAGAATAATTAGGCTCTCGGACCCATAAGGGTGACAAGGCATGGTGTTTTTTCGGACTCAACCTTTGCTTAGTGTGGACAAGTTAGAGATGAACAAGACTTTCCATTCTTAGTGGGTCGATTTTGAACCTTATGATGGATTCCCTTCATCCCCATGTGTACATAAATTACTTGGGAACTATGGTATTCGCTTTATTCTGAGGTGTAAACTTAAGCAACTTCCTCCTATGGATTAAACCCTCAATTGCAATTTTCAAATGGACACACTGCTATGTGTCATGTATGTTGCTCTTATGAAAGTTATACTATATTGATTTGTCTATGCCCACATAATCCCAAAAATTCCTAGGAAACTTTACCCCTCATATCAAAAATATATTTTGAAGGTAGTAGATTCCTTGTATCTTAAGCAGGTGGCCTTTTCTTGTCCTTCCCAAGTCTAATCTTTTTCCTCCTTTCTTCCTTAAAGTTCTCTGAATTCCCATAAATCACCTTGTTAGCTTCTAGAATTTTCTAATAATGAATTAATGTATTTTCTCAGCTAAGCAAGCCATTGAAGTTTCTCAATTCTTTCAATGCCAATATTCTCATAAAACTTGGTCCTATTTTTCAATCCTTCATAGAAGACACCTTTTTCTTTTTTTACGTCCTTCACCAAAACTAATTCCTTGTTTAACTAATCTATATAAATCCTCAAAGGCTTGTCCTTCTTCTGACTTACATCCCCCAAGCTTTCTACAAACTTACGATGTAACATAGAAATAGAAAAATGGTTCTCTAAGCGTTTGCATTGTGTGTGTGTGTGGGGGGGGGGGGGGTATATGGAAGTGTGCGCGCACATGTAAGGGGTGTGTGTGTGTGTGTTATTTTCCTTAGTAAAATCGAGAGTTTGTCTTATACCTTTACAAACACTGATCACTCGATATCGACAAGAGAGGTTTCACACTTCCTCTCTTTCTCAACTTTGAAACTTCTGGTTCCTTGCAACATCATCTTTGACTTTAGAATTTATCTGGAACCTTGAACCTTCTTTTGACGAGGCTTGAGATAACTCTTCATAATAATCTCTATCATCAGACAAACCACTTGATTAGAGATCTTTGTCGACTTCGCTAAACTTCGTTTGACATAAAGCATTGTCTTCACAGATAGACACATATGACTTGATCTCCAAGCACAAAAAACTTGATCACCAATACTTTGATAAGCATAACTTGATTAATCATAACTTTGACACTCAAGCACATCCACTTGATCCCAGCATCATATGATCTTCAGACTTCATTTTGATCAACATATCTTGATAACCACATCTTGAGCTTAAGCACCAAGATCCATCACTTAGTGAACGCATCAAGCCCCATAATTTTGTCAACATATAACGCGTAATCACTTGAATAATGTTCAAGCACCATCACTTGAATAGACAAAGCCTAGAACAACAAGACTGGTGAAGAATTCTCTTAAGAGTGTTATCAACAGTAAAAACCAAATCAGTTGGTTGATGTAGTCTTCATACTTGTAAGCATATAGATCCATATAAGTTGTGTCCTCTCTTCCTTTGAGGGGTGAGATCTAGCTTGTGTTCCGTGTGCATAATGTTTATATTGTCGGTGAGACCTGAAGGGTGAAATTCTCCATTTTGAAGGAGATCTAAGTCTTTTGGGGTATTGTTTACTGCTACCAGGCCTTGGAAATGCATAATGGAGAGAATACTTTCCTTGATTTTCCTCATTGAAGAAAATGATTTCTTATATTTCGTTTCTAATGTCATGATTTATCCCTTGCAAAATAGTGGATGATGTCAAATGAGGTTTTGTTCTGCTTCGACCCGCACCATTTGGTCGTTCTACTGTTGTATGTATTCTTATATCTCTTGATTTATTGGCAAGACCTCAAGGATATTTCCTCCATAAGGGGGAATCCTTGCTCTCCAAATTTATATTTGGGTTTCATGGGAAGAAGAATACACATTTAATATATCTTGTGGCATCGGGGTTCTTCTCACAATGTAAGTGGCTTTAATGCAACGTGGGTTTCTGGTAGCTTTGAGTGCAAATTGATTTTATATTCTATTCATCATCAAGTATGGGGAATAAATGAGTTATAATGCATTGAGATTCATTATTTTAACTAAACTCGGAGATCAATAAAATATTGGTTACGATGGGAAAACTCTATAAGATGGGAAAAGTCTCCCCTATGCTACGATGTCTAGGGGAGCACGAAACTACCTTAGTTTTCACTAAGGTTCTTCAAGGAGCATACAAAAACCACATTGGCGACTGGTCCCTCTCCCCAAAACTATTGAGTACATGTTATTATTGGCCCGCCTTAATAAAAGATAGTGTGGTGTTCATCAAGAAACATGACTGATGCCAAAGTCACACCGATCTATACCATGCATTAGTTGAGCTTCTTCACTCTTTGACACCGCCCTGGTCTTTTAACTAATTGAGTGTGGACATTATGGGCCCATGCCCTATAGTTCCCGAACAGTTGAAAATTTTGATTGTGAGAGACAACTACTTCACTAAGGGGATAAAAGTGGAGGTTGTTGCCAAAATTACAATAGAGAGTACATGTTGCTTCTATTGGAAAAAGATAATGTGTAGATTCAGGCTAACAAGTTTCGTCATATCAGACACTGGAACCCAGCCCGCCAGTACCACGATTACTATCTTTTATCGCGAATTGGGAGTGGAAAAAAAGTTCTTCTTTGTCATCCATCCTCAGACCAATGGACAAGTAGAGTCAATAAACAAGGTGATCTTGAAAGGGAACGATAAAAAATTAGATGATGCCAAAAGGATATGGGTGGAACTACTCCATAAAATATTGTGGTCATATCATACCACCCCCAATCAACTACCAAGGAGATTCCCTTCACCATGGTATACAGAGCAGATGTTATGCTACTCGTAGAGATCGACACACCCTCATGGCAACATTCTCAGGTTAACCCAATAGTGAACGATTCAATGCTAAGGTGTGTTGCTGATATAATCGATGAAAATGAGATGTCGCCCACAACCGGGAGTTCATCACCAAGCAGAGGAAAACCATAAGATACAACTCTAAGGTGAAATGCAAAAAGGCGACTTGGTGTTAAGACAAGTTGATTCTCCTGCTCAGCATGGAAAATTACATCCTAATAAGGCAATAAAGGAACGCTAGACTTTCACTAGAAGATCCTAGCTGCCTCCTAAGGCAATACACGGATTTTGAACTTCCATTGGAAGATCTTTGTCGCCTCTTAAGCCAATACACGAACACTGAACTTTCACTAGAAAATCATTTCTGCCTCTTAAGGAAATACACGGACACTGGACTTCCAATGAAATACCTTACCTCCTCTTAAGGCAATACACGGATGCTGGCTTTCCAATAAAAGATCATTGTCGCCTCTTAAGTCAATACAAGAATGTTGGACTTTCACTAGAAGATCATTGTCGCCTCTTAAGTTAATACACAAACACTGGACTTTCACTAGATGATCATTGCCACCTCTTAAGGAAATACACGAATGTTATACTTTCATAAGAAGATCACCGTCGCTTCTTAAGGTAATACACAAATATCATACCTCTACACAAATATCCATGTCACCCTCTTGGGAAACACGATTGAGTTATATGTGGAGGGATCACCTCATCTAAACGCCTTAATTGAGAGACTCGACTAAGATTCTCATCAGACAGGATCATCTAAACACCTTGCCAGAAGGACTGAGAGTCTCATCAGACATTCATCAAATCGCCTCGCCTAAGAAACTAAGAGTCTCATCAAATAGGCTCATCTAAGCACCTCTTCTGAGGGACTCAACTAAGAGTCTCATCAAACAAGCTGGTATAAATGCCTCACCTGAGGCACTAAGGGTATTTTCAAACAAGTTTTTCTAAGCTTTTCATCTGAGGAACTCAACTAAGAGTCTCATGAGACAGGGTCATCTAAACACCTCGCCTAAGGGATTAAGGGTTTCATCAGATATGTTTATCTAGATGCCTCACCTGATGGACAAAGGGTTTTATCATACTGGCTTATCTAAGCACCTCACCTGATGGTCGCCTAAGAGTCTCATCAAACAAGCCCATCTAAACACCTTGCTTGAGAGACCAAGGGTCTAGACAAACTCATTAAAATACCTCGTCTGAGGGACTATGAGTCTCATCAGACATGCACATCTAAACACCTCGCCTGAGGGAATAAGAGTCTCATCAGACAAACCCATCTAACTCCTTGCCCGAGAGACTAAGAGTCTCATCAAACAAGGTCATCTATAAGCGTCGCTTGAAGGACTAGACTAATAGTCTCATCAGACGGGCTCATATGAGTGCATAGCCCATAGGCATAGGCTCTCATATGTCAATTAAGCTCTTTGTCCTTTACCAAGTCCTTGTGCATGGGGGACTATGTAGTGATATATTTGTAACGAACCTTTGATAAGTGCAAATTTTGACTTAAAATGAACTATCTTTCTTGGCGCTTTTCGACTCAATTCTCATGTTTTCTTAGATTTTATTCTTGAATTATTGTCATTCTTCAACATTATGAAAATACCTTTGGTGCTTGTAATATGTGTGTTATTGTGCAGAAAAAGGCATAAATTCATCAAAGAAGTAAGACATAAGAAAGTGATCCAAGTTGCCAAAGAAATGAAGAAACTTCAGGAAGTTTGCTTTGTGAACATGCCAGTGAATGTTCGCTTTACGAACATCTGGCGAAGCTCCAGCGAACAGTCCCAGACTTTGGGCAGTAAGAAAAGGCACCAAAGTTCGCTTTGCGAACTTTCCAGTGAATATTCGCTTTGCGAATAATTATCCGCATTGCGAACTTATGCAGAAATTCTGAGGCGGTTTAGCTTATCAGAGGCACATCAGGTACCTAATTTTGGTGTTCGCTGGGCGAATGAAAAGTTCGCAGTGCAAACTTGGCAATTTCTGAATGTATTATATAAGTCATTTTCATCATTTTTTAGGATATAATGAATATAACTTGTAATATTTGGATCAGAACTTTATCTCTCTTCAATTCCAAATATATTCTAGGGAGAGAAACTCAAACCATAAGAGGGAGAAGGTAAGATCTTTGATCTCTTGTTGGGGTTTGGATGTAATCTTTTTATAACTTATGTATTTCATCTAATATATGTTTGTGAACTAGTTTTGATTCTCTATTGTTGATTGTCTTTGATTGTTTATTTGTGGGTCTTGACAAAACTCTTTTCAAATCTTTGATCTTAGATTTTCATCTATCAATGAGCAAACTTTTGACATGGTTTTGTGAGTTGATATTCATTGTATCTTTTATGGTATTGTGTTGATTAGTAGCATGAGTAAGATCGATAAGGTATTGTGAGGATATGTGATAATAGTGATGAAGAACGATATTCACATACATTTGGAAAATTAGTTGAATACATGTAAAAAGGGTTAAGCGTATGTATGTATTCTGATCATGGCATTTAATATGAAGCAATCATTTATCTGATGTGGGTGTTATCTTTTGTTCTGGTCTGGACAACTGGCTAGACATGGCCCAATCCGCCTCTGCTCCAGAGCGGCCCAAATTGCCTAAGTCCAATCCACAGAGGGGCAAAAGTTACCTTTCTGTCCCTCCAACCGGGCAAGGAATACAACGTTCCTCCCCAGAATTACTGCCCGTTACGCACGACTTCACTGCTCCCCGAACAGCTATGGGCAGGTGCTCGGAACCACGCCTATGCCCGATATAACGGCTAGTTTTGGGCACCCTGCCCGACATAACGGCTAGTTTGGGTAGTTACCTATTCTTTGGGGAAAACGGTTATTTCGCCCCGAAAATAGGACCATTGGCCACGCGCTGGGGGCACTATATAAACCCTCTCACTCGAGAGGGTCAGGTATCCAATATTCACCCTAAGAATTCTTACTTTGTACTTGCTCCTTTTCTCTGACCCTTTCTTACTTGAGCGTCGGAGTACCTTGCAGGTACACCCCCTCCTCTCCATACGACCAGCATCCCTGACGCACTTGGCGGCCCGATTCTACAGGATCTAATCCAGCCTTCACAATCAGTGGCTCCCGTCTGTGGGAAATTTGTTCTCCCCATCTTTCTTTCCTAAAAAACCGAAGATCAAAATAATTCTCAAACATCATCACGATCATGGCCTCCCAAGATCGCACCAAGGATGCTCTCCAAACCACCATCCTCCCTGTCAACAAATCTGACGTTGACGGTCAGTCATCTCTCCTCCGAGATTCCCATTGAAATTCTGGTACCAGACGTGTGATGTTAAGGTGCGATGTCACAACAACACACTCTGCACAATGGACAGCAATAACAGTAAATAAATCAACACAATGATTTGTTCACCCAGTTCGGTCTAACTACCTACGTCTGGGGGCTACCAAGCCAGGGATGAATTTCACTACTTGTAGAATTAAATTACAGACTCAACAACCCAGTTGACAATCTCCTAATCTTAATTCCTACTAGTGACTTTCTACCTAAGAAACCACTTAGATATGAGAACACTACTCAATCCCTAAAACCACTCAAAGAACAACCTCTTTGAGAACTCTTGATTCTGCTTCACAGCTTTGATCAAGTAATACAACTCTCTTTGCTTCACAGCTTTAGAGAGGACAGAATACGGCACAGCAATTCACCCTAGAATTCTAGTTATACACCTTGTACAAAATACTCAAGACACTCAGCCTCTGCTCTTAATCTTCTCCCCGTATTTCTGTACTTTTTCCTTTGGTCTTGTGCGCTTTATATAGCTCCTTGAATTGGGCTTGGACTTGTCACAATATTTGATCAGATTTGTTAATTAAAACTGAATCTTCAAAACAGATTTTATCCCCAAAATCTTTTTAAATCTTCAACCTTTTAATTCTCCAACAGACCTGCAATCAAATCTCCCATGTAACAGAAAATATCTATCCCAAGATATTCTCATCCAATGAGTCAACCACTCTCCACAATTCCAGCTAACACGCGTGCCCTAATAACAACAAGCCCATGCTGTTATCAGTTCTGCAGATCTAATGTCACAACATCGCCATGTGACATCAGACATCCACTTAAACAAATACATACTTAACACAGCCCAGTGTTAAGACTTCAATGTTGCACCATCAGTACCTTGACATCAACATTGAATATACTTTGTTTTACCAAAATTCCAGCCAATCCAAGCACTAACAATCTCCCCCTTTGGCTAATTTTGGCTAAAACACCCTCTGAATCCTCAGAGTCTTCAGCAGCGGAAAACCTTCAGTAATTTTGAGATACACTTCATCAGCAGCAGTTTGACAATCTTCATAGTCTTCATTACTAGATCTGCTGCAGCACCATCTTCATTATTGACAACAGCCAATTGGTGCTCCCCCTCAAAAACATGAACCAACATCACAGCTGTTCAGTAGCTCACAATGTGCAGTACTTCTCCCCCTTGATGTCTGCTTGGCTGCACTCTTCAAATGCTATGATATCTTCACTAGCAGCTCAGTATAAACTCCCCCTCAATAACTGCATCAGCACTTTTCAACTAAACACCTTTTACTTTTAGCAGCATCAATTACTCTCTTCATGGCAATTTTTAACTCTCCCCCTTTTTAGCCATAATTAGACAAATTATGCCAATTCATATGACCTACACTTCATCACATGCGACATAATACAAGCCCTACTGTCAGTAGCAACAAGATCTATGCAATCTCCAAACACAATGTTCTGACATTATTAAAGACATGGTCAAAACCACATTCCAACACTTTTGACTAGACTGGCGATACAAACAATGCTTTAGAAAAACCATTATAAAACCACTCTTTCTCTTTTGCTCAGAACAACACTCCAATAAAGCATGAGTCAATCAAGCTCCAAAGTATCAACCAAGAAACTCAAGCATGAGGATAAAAATCCAGAACCTCTGATGAAGAAGGTCAAATCTCAGACGACATCAGGTCCTTCTTCAGGAGCAACAAAAACTTGCAGGACTTCAGTGACAACTATGAAGCCTGGTAAGAACCATACTGCTCAAAAACAGCCTTCAGAAGATGAATGGGATGCAGATTGGAAGGCATTTCTGGATGCAGGTGATTGGCATGAGGATGTAGTTTAACCTTGTATCTTCAAAAATCTAATAAAACTCCAATCATATTTTAGATTTTTCTGTAACTCTACAAAATTCTTTACAGTACTTTTCTATTGCTTTGCTGATAATTGTACTGCCTTAATATGAACCAACAGCCTAATGTCATAGCATGCTATCTGACATTATATCCTCATAAGATTCAACCAATCTCCATAATCTTGATCAGCATGCAATCTTCACAATATATGTACCTTTGCTGCAAAATCCATAGACAAATACTTCCCCTGTCAAGATTAACAAATGCTCTAGATGGAGATGAACATTTGAGCACATTTACATGCATTTTGGTACCACTGTCCCTTTCACCAAGGGCTATCATACAATTCATCTTCACAATCCAAGGCAAACCTTCTACTTCATCATTCTCCCGTATGACTATGTAGATGCTCCTTAGATATAATGTAAGCACTAAGCTTCAGATCCAGAACAAGGACATCCTTCACCAAGGATACTCTTGACACTCTTGACACCAGGGTATTACATATGCTCCACTACTGGATTTACTATCAGCAAAATAATCCAAACTCAACACTGTGTCACAAACTCCACAAATTCTCAGCTTACTTATAAGCTTTACTGAGATCCAGTCTCTTCAAGAGATCACACTTCCTCTTTCCTTACATCCACCAGTAGTTGTTGAAACTGGTGATGTCTTCAAAGACAGTAGTCATGCTTAAACACATAACCATAATCTCCACTTCTTCTGACCAAAATGCTATAGCATTCAACTCCACATGTCCAATCTTAATCATCTTCCAGATCTAACCACCAGCAAACATGATGTTATAACATCTTTTGGGACATCAGCTTCTCATCACCATTCAAAGGACTCATTGCACAGAGAAGTCCTTCAAGAAGCTCCCAATAAAACATAGTCAGAGCAACTTATTCATACACACCTGAATACCATAAGTTCCCACACCCTCTCTGAACCATATCCTAGCAAACTCAACCATATCCAGAGTATTTATACCAAATTCTTTTTCCAGAACATACTTCCACCATTTTATGAAAAGTACAGGAATGTTATCTAGTATGCCCTTTTGAATTTTCTCAGAAGTTCTAACAACAATGGCTTCCTTCATTTGAGAGATATCCTGGACATTATCCTCAGACTTATCTCTGATCTTCCTAGAGATGAACACTTTACTCCTGGATTTTGTAGTACCATCCACATAGATTTTCTGCTTAGCAGTTCTCATCTTTAGAGGTGACTCAATAGCTTTCCTCTTTCTTGATTTCAGTCGTTTAGCAACCCCAGGAACCACTTTTGCAATTAGTTTATCACCAGCTCTAACATCTGCATCTTCCAACCTAAGGATTGTCAACTTGTGGAATTTTTCTTCTGAACTATAGGAGTCATTAGTCAGGTTGTCATCTTTCTTGGCCTTGCAAGTATTCAGCTCCCAACACTTCTTAAGGTCACAGCTTTTGATCCTTCCATCAGCATTGTTGACTCCTTCATCTTGCTCACATAACTGACTACTCACATCATCCAACTTAGGAGTAACAGCACCATAAGTCATTAACCCAGATTGACTTTTCACCATACTTTCACACTTGATGTCATCATCTGATGTTACAACATCATCACTAGATAAGCTGTCCACTTGAGGTATCCACTGATAGCAATTATCTTTGGATCTTACTCCCTTCATCACTACCTCATTCTGCTCATCAACTACCACACATTCATCTTTGGTGTAGCTTACGTTGTAACCTTCATCACAAAGTTGACTTATGTTAATTAAATTAGCACTCAACCCTTGAACAAGGAGCACATTATCAAGAGTAAGGCCATCATGATTCTTCACTCTTCCAACTCCTTCTACTACTCCTTTTTCACCATTACCAAAAATAACACCATTTGTATGGCAAGGATTGAACTCTACCAAATGCTTCTTGGATCCAGTCATGTACTTTGAACATCCACTGTCAAAGTACCATGCATCCATAGCAAAATGTTCATCTGATGTGTGAGCCAATAGACACTTCATCTTCTCCTTAGGTACCCATTGTTTAACAACTTTGGGCCTGTACTCTCTCCATCTGTTTTGAGGCTGAGGGTATCCATGCAGCTTGTAGCAAGAGTACTGCATATGTCCAAACCTTCCACAATAAAAGCATCTCACCCTTTCATCTCTGAATCTTCTGCCATGATGAGATTGCTTAGGCTGCCATCCATAATGTGGTCTCCTCCTACCATAACTGGCCTGTCTTCTATTATGCTGGTATCTTCTTCCATTAGGAGGCTGAGAATGCTGTTTCCTGGATTGTCTTCCATGATGGTGTGGCTTTCTTCTTCCATAGATATGAGGAACAACATTGGTGTAACCATACCCCTGATGTTGAGACACCTGATAAGACATGTGCTTTTTGAACTGAGCAGCTTGCATGCTCTTGTGGTGTTGTGGGGGCATATACTGACTAGCTCCTTGTGGTTGCTTTCCCTTCTGATTAGGACCAGTCTTCTTCTCAATCTTCTTAGGTTGTGAAACATCAGCTTTCTTAGGTGTAGGATCCTGCTTCTTTGGCTGATGTTGAGACAAAGGTTGTGACACTTCCTTCTTTGAACCTGAAGTGCTTGCTTCTGAAGTTCCCTTATCCTCAGCCACATAACCTATCCCAGCTTTGTCTCCAGCAGCTTTTTCTGACTGTAGTATCTTGTCAAGAGTGGGTGTCCCACTGTTCAACATTCTAACAGATTTAGTCATATGATTAAGATGAGCTTTGACACATAAGACTTCTTTTTCCAATTCAGCTTTGTCATTCTCTAGCTGAGCAATCTGTTTCTTCTGTTGATTCCTTTCCTGACATAGTTCAACACTCTTTAAGCACAACTCTTTGTAGGTTGAAGCTAGCTCATCATAAGTGACTTCTCCATCACTATCATCATCAGGTTCAACAATTCCTGTCAAAGCTGTAACATGCTTTGCTGACTCAATTTCACTTTCACTATCAGAGTCAGACTAGGAAACTGTCATGCCCTTCTTCTGCTTCTTCAAGAATGTGGGACACTCTTTCTTGACATGTCCATACCCTTCACATTCAAAGCACTGAACTCCTTTATCTTGGGCAGTCTTCTCTTCATCCTTCTCTTTTGCCTTGCTGTTGTCAGAAGAGATGTTCCTGACATTAGGCCTGGAGTTATTGTTTATCCTCTTGAACACTTTGTTGAACTGTCTTCCCAACATAACTATGGCTTGAGACAGATCCTCCTGAGACTCATCATCTGCAACTTTCTTAACTTCTGTAGGAGTGGAAACCAAGGCTATACTTTTGGGCTTCTTTTCAGGTTCTTCCTCATTCAAACCAAACTCAAAAGTTTGAAGAGATCCAATGAGCTCATCAACCCTCATCTTGCTGATGTCTTGTGATTCTTCAATGGCAATTACCTTCATCTTGTACTTCTTAGGAAGAGACCTCAGGATTTTCCTTACAAGCTTTTCTTCTGACATCTTTTCTCCAAGGGCACTGGATGCATTAGCCAGCTCAAGCACACTCATATGGAAGTCATGGATAGTCTCCTCTTCCTTCATCTTCAGACTCTCAAACTTCGATGTTAGAAGCTGGAGTCTTGACATCTTAACTCTAGATGTTCCTTCATGAGTGGCCTTCAAAATATCCCATGCTTTCTTAGCAACCTCACAGGTATTAATTAACCTGAAAATATTCTTATCCACTCCATTGAAGATTGCATTTAAAGCTTTGGAATTTCCAAGGGCAAGCTCATCTTCTTCCTTGGTCCATTCTTCTTCCGGCTTCAGCTTTGAGGTGCCCTCTTTATCTTTGCCAGCATCACCTTTTTCAAACACCACAGGAGTTTTCCATTCTTTAATGACAGCCTTCCAAGCTCTGCTGTCCAATGACTTTAAGAAAGTAGTCTTTCTAGGCTTCCAATACTCATAGTTTGAGCCATCCAATATAGGGGGTCTGTTGACAAATCCTCCAACCTCTTTGTCCATCTTCACACCAGAAAGTATCTTCCCCAGATCTCACCCAGAGCCAGACAGGATGCCTGCTCTGATACCAATTAAAATTCTGGTACCAGACGTGTGATGTTAAGGTGCGATGTCACAACAACACACTCTGCACAATGGACAGCAATAACAGTAAATAAATCAACACAATGATTTGTTCACCCAGTTCGGTCTAACTACCTACGTCTGGGGGCTACCAAGTCAGGGATGAATTTCACTACTTGTAGAATTAAATTACAGACTCAACAACCCAGTTGACAATCTCCTAATCTTAATTCCTACTAGTGACTTTCTACCTAAGAAACCACTTAGATATGAGAACACTACTCAATCCCTAAAACCACTTAAAGAACAACCTCTTTGAGAACTCTTGATTCTGCTTCACAGCTTTGATCAAGTAATACAACTCTCTTTGCTTCACAGCTTTAGAGAGGACAGAATACGGCACAGCAATTCACCCTAGAATTCTAGTTATACACCTTGTACAAAATACTCAAGACACTCAGCCTTTGCTCTTGATCTTCTCCCCGTATTTCTGTACTTTTTCCTTTGGTCTTGTGCGCTTTATATAGCTCCTTGAATTGGGCTTGGACTTGTCACAATATTTGATCAGATTTGTTAATTAAAACTGAATCTTCAAAATAGATTTTATCCCCAAAATCTTTTTAAATCTTCAACCTTTTAATTCTCCAACAGACCTGCAATCAAATCTCCCATGTAACAGAAAATATCTATCCCAAGATATTCTCATCCAATGAGTCAACCACTCTCCACAATTCCAGCTAACACGCGTGCCCTAATAACAACAAGCCCTTGCTGTTATCAGTTCTGCAGATCTAATGTCACAACATCGCCATGTGACATCAGACATCCACTTAAACAAATACATACTTAACACAGCCCAGTGTTAAGACTTCAATGTTGCACCATCAGTACCTTGACATCAACATTGAATATACCTTGTTTTACCAAAATTCCAGCCAATCCAAGCACTAACAATCCCATTTCCTCAGGGACGGAGCCACCGCTTCTCCTTCCCCTACCCCTGCTGATCGCAACAACGATCAACCATCACTTGACATCCAGCCCGTTCCTGTTCCGCCCAATGCCGACCCAGCCGTGGCAGCCCTCCTGGAGGCGATCAACAAAACCAACACCCTGATCCTGTAGCAGAACAAGAGGATCGGGGCACTAGAAGAGTCCCACCGTTTGAGATCCCCTCCTACGTGGAGGAACCAGCGACGATCAAGAAGCCCGCAGCCCCAGAGAGAAATCGACCGAAGACTACGCCAAGAACCTGATCCTCGCGTAGCCCGGAAGCGCGACCAGATCTCCCCGTGTGACCATCACGCTCATGACCACAAGAGGACTCGGAGGAACGAGCAATCTCCCCTGATCAAGTCTAAAGGACGGGACCGCTCACCTTCCCCGCGAAGGAACCACTCATCTTCTCCTCGAAGGAACCGCTCACCTTCTCCGCGAAGCAACCGGCGTCGCAGCATCCCGTTCGGTCCCCATCATACACCAGTTCTAGCGACGACGACGAGCCTCGCGGCCCGTTGTCCCAGGAGATCTTGGTTACCCGTCTCCCAAAAGGCTTGGAGAAACCCCCTTCACTTGGCACGTACGACGGGACCACCGACCTCGACGAGCACATCGAGAACATCGATGCGCTGTTAGACTATCGCGGCGTACGGGGCACCATCAAATGCAGATTATTCCCGACCATGCTCCGAAAGGGAGCGATGACATGGTATAAGCAACTTCTCGAGGAGTCCATTACCTCATGGAGACAGCTGGGCAGGATGTTCTTGCGACACTTCACAGCATCTCGCCGCCACCCCAAAACTGAGGCCTCTCTTGGAGCCATAATCCAGGGGAAAAACGAACCTCTCCGCGCATATATCGAGAGGTTCAACAAGGAAGCAGTGCAGGTCCCAATGACAGATAAAATGAAGAAGTTTTTGCTCGAACAAGGGGTCCGCCGGGACTCCGAGTTCTCTAAAGCCATTGGCCTCGCGCCACCGAGGAACTTAGACGCCCTCCTCCTCAAAGCCCAATCTCATATTCAGTACGAAGAGAAGATTGCGGCCTGCAACGTCCGAGCATCATGCCGCCAGGAGAGCGCTCGGGCCTCCAAAGGAGATGAAGCCTCGACATCTTGTCGGGGTGAACGGAGGCACGAAGACCGTCCATGGGACTCCCGCGATAGCAAGGGACCCTCCTGGCGCTTCGATGACTACACTCCCCTGACCGTTTCCAGGGAAAAGATTTTGTCCGAATGTGCCAATTCGGAGTTCAAACAGGCTGGGGTCCGCTTCCCCAAACAACTGCCGAACAGACCAAACGTGGATAAATCAAAATACTGCCATTTGCACAAAAGTCACGGCCATACTACAGAGGACTACATCCATCTGAAGGATTCCATTGAGATACTGATCAGGGATGGCCACCTGAAGCAGTTCGCGAAGAAGAAGGACACTCCTCGGCAGGACGCCTAGGAGTCCAAGAAGGTTGAGGAGGAGGTACCCTCCTCAGAAGACGCCAATGTACAGGTCGCTATGTCCATATCGCGACCCGAGGACTTCAACGTCCCGGACGGGATCAATGCCTCTGCATATTTCGCGGCCCACAGCCCATGGGAGACATTTCCCTCCGCCATGGTCATCTCTGGCAGGGGTTTCAACAAAGTCACTGCGGGCTCCGTAAAATGGAAGTTCGAACACTTGATCAACACAAGCTCCAACAAAGTGACCACGCTTGATCGGACCCAGAAGGGATCCGTCCCCATCTCCTTCTACCGGGAGGAACTCCTCGGAGACTCCCCAAACTCAAGCATACCATTGCTCGTGAGAGCCCGGATGGCGAACTTCGACTTCCGCAGAATACTCGTCGACCAGGGCAGCTCGGTTGACATCATGTACTCCCAGCTGTTTTCAACACTTCAGCTGGATGAATTGCACCTTACCCCCTACGTAGGGTCCGATTTACAGGGATTCAACGGGTCTGTGACCAAGCCGTGGGGATATGTCGAACTGATCGTAACCTTTGGATCAGCTGAGATGGCCAGATCCATCAAGGTGCAATTTCTGGTAATCGACTGCCCGTCACTTTACCAATGCATTTTCAGAAGGCCAACTCTGGCCGAGTTGGTAGCAGTGCCCTCAACCGTCCACCTGAAGATAAAGTATTACACTTCGAAAGGGATGGTCGCCACCCTCCACGGCGATATAGAAGATGCCCGACGGTGTTTCGAAGAAGCTACAAAGGGACTCAACACCATTGTGCCCAAGCCAAAAGTGTCGAGCAAGCCAACACTGCCAAGCAGCTCCGAGGAGGCCAAGCCTCTGCCTCAGGTCGACTCTATCGACCTCGAAAGTCGCTTCCCCAAGGACCAACAAGAGGAACAAGCAGCTTCAGCCAGCCCATCCGCGTCACCCAGCAGCAGCTCCCATCCGATAATAGTAACTTCGAGATAGTTATGTTCGGCAAAGACCCCCAACGGGGAGTGAAGATTGGAGCTGACCTGCCCGACATTGTGAGGAAGCAGCTCAAAGGATGCCTCAGAGAGAATGCCGACCTCTTCGCTTAGAGCGCCGCCGAAATGCCCGGCTTGGATCCATCCGTCGCTTGTCACCAGCTGACCATCGACCCGGCCGTCAAGGCCGTAGCACAACGTAGGAGGAAGCAGTCTCCGGAGAAAACGGAGGCTGCTGAAAAAGCTGTAAAAGACCTCCTCGAGGCCAAATTTATTTCGGAAGCCAAGTACATCACTTGGCTGTCCAACGTTGTATTAGTTAAAAAATCTAATGGAAAATGGCGCATGTGCATTGATTATACCGATCTCAATAAGGCATGCTCGAAGGATGCCTACCCCCTCCCCAATATTGATAAACTTGTTGATAATTCTGCTGGTTTTAAACTTTTATCGTTCATGGACGCCTACTCGGGCTACAATCAAATCCCAATGGCAATGTCCGAAAAAAAATATACGGCCTTCATGACCGAATCGGGCAACTATTACTACAACGTAATGCCCTTCGGCCTGAAGAACGCCGGAGCAACATACCAACGAATGATGAACAAAGTGTTTCGGGGAGAAATAGGCGACATGCTCGAAGTCTACATGGACGACATGATCGTAAAATCCCACGAGGAAACCGATCATACTGCCCATTTGAGAAAGGTCTTCAAATAGGCCAGGAAATACAAAATGCGTTTTAATTCGGAGAAGTGCACGTTCGGTGTCCGAGCAGGCAAATTCCTTGGCTTCTACTTAACGGAACGAGGAATCGAGGCCAATCCTGACAAATGTCGGGCATTCTCCGAGTTTCCTACGCCCAAGTCCAAAAAATTCACCCAGTCCCTCAACGGGATGCTCGCATCACTATCTCGTTTCGTGGCCAAGTCCGCCCAGCACGCCCTACCGTTCTTCAAAGTCCTCCGCAAAGAGGTAGCATTCGAATGGACCGAGGAGTGCGACAAGGCCCTTCTCCATCTGAAACGGGCACTCTCAGAGCCACCGGTCCTCTCTCGCCCGGACAACGGCAAAACGTTGTACCTATACCTGACTGTAGCAACCGAAGTAGTGAGTGCCACTCTCATCCACGAGACACCTGACGGGAAGAAGCCCATATATTTCACTAGAAAAGCGCTGCAAGGACCAGAGTTAAGATACCAACAGATAGAGAAGGTGGCGTTGGCCCTCATCAACGCAGCCAGAAGATTAAGACATTACTTCCTGGCTCACACGATCGTGATTCGAACAGATCAGCCCATAAAGTAGCTGCTCGAACGACCAGATATGGCCGGCCGAATGCTCAAATGGTCGCTAGAACTGTCCAAATTTGACATCCAGTACGAAGGCAGAAAAGCCCTCAAGGCCTAAGCTCTGGCCGACTTCGTCGCAGAAATGACGTTCGCAGACTCCCCCACGAGTGAAGCACTCAAATGGACCATCTTTGTCGACGATGCCTCAAGCTCGGTAGGAAGCGGCGCGGGCATCATACTGGAAAGCGACGAAGGAATTATCGTCGAGGTGTCACTCACACTATCTTTCCCAACCTCCAATAACCAGGCGGAATACGAAGCCTTCCTCGTTGGGCTACGCCTTACCGAGGACCTGGGCGCGGAGGAAGTCGTCATTTGCACGGATTCACAACTCGTGGCCCTCCAGGTCCGGGGAGAATACCAAGCCAAAAACGACAACCTAACCGAATACTTGGCCCTGGTAAAGAAGGAAATGGCGAAGTTCACAACAGTGGAAGTGAAACACGTTCCCCGCGAACATAACGTACGAGCAGACGTGCTGTCTAAACTAGCCAGCACGAAGAAGAAAGGCGGAAACAAATCTGTCATACAGTATTGAAAAGGCCTCCCCGACGCACGACATACAGGTGATCGGCGACAACAACTACTGGATGACCCCAGTCTACAACTATCTCACCAAAGACGAACTCCCGTCCGACCCAAAGAAGGCCAGCGTAATCAGGCGAAGAGCCTGCTCTTATGTTTTGGTCGAAGATAAACTCTACAGACGGGGATTCTCCATTCCGCTGCTCAGATGTGTCGAGGAGCAAATGGTCACACACATCCTGCGCGAAATCCACGAGGGAATCAACGCCCAATATCTCGACGGAAGGTCCCTTGCTCGAAAGGCTCTCCGGGAAGGCTACTACTGGCCGACCATGCAAAACGACACGAAAGAACACGTGAAGAAATGCGATAAATGCCAATGGCACGGGGACATGCACCTGGCTCCGCCTAACGAGCTCAAGGCTATGTCCTCCCCGTGGCCATTCGCCTGGTGGGGCCTAGACATCCTAGGACCCTTCGTGGTTGGATCAAGTCAGAACAAATACCTCATAGTGGGCGTAGACTATTTCACAAAATGGATAGAAGCAGAAGCTCTAGCCAAAATAACTGCCCTCAACATCCTGCGTTTCTACAAACGAAACATCCTTGCACATTTCGGTATTCCCCAAGCGATAGTAATGGAAAACGGGACGCAATTCACGGACAGGAAGTTCCAAGACTTCGTCACCCAACTGGGCACGAAGCAGCACCTCGCATTCGTGGAGCACCCTCAAACAAACGGGCAGGCTGAAGCAGCCAACCGAGTCATCCTTCGAGGCCTCAAGCGAAGGCTGGACGAAACAAAGAAGGCATGGATCGAGGAACTGCACAGCGTACTGTGGGAATACCGCACAACTCCGCACTCAACGACCGGGGAAACACCTTTCAATTTAGCATACGGGACCGAGGCTGTAATTCCCGTCGAAGTTCACGTGCCCTCTAGGAGGATAGAGTCGCCCCTAGACAAAGAGATGAACGACGAATCGTTGAGAGAAGAGCTAGACCTCGTCGAGGAAATCCGAACCGGGGCAGCCCTTCGTGAAGCCTCACTAAAACATAAAATTACCATCAGGCACAACGCTAAGGTGATACGGCAAGAGTTCGACATGGGAAGCCTTGTTCTAAGAAGAAACCACAAAGACTCTCGCGAAGGCAAACTAGCAGCCAACTGGGAAGGACCCTATCGCGTCCGAGTAAAAATGGAAAATGGGGCCTACTATCTAGAACATCTCTCCGAGGAAGAAATTGCTCGACCATGGAACGCTGAAAAGCTAAAACAATACTACTGTTAGTTCTTGGATTGGCTGGAATTTTGGTAAAACAAAGTATGTTCAATGTTGATGTCAAGGTGCTGATGTTGCAACATTGAAGTCTTAACACTGGGCTGTGTTAAGTAATTAATTGCTGAAGTTGGATGTCTGATGTCACATAGGTGATGTTGTAACATCAGATCTGCAGAATTAACAACAGCAGGCTGTGATGTTGTTAGGGTTGCGTATTAGCTGGAATTGTGGAGAGCAAGCTGTCTCATTGGATGCGAATATCTTGGGATAGATATTTGCTGCTGCATAGGAGATCTGGTGCAGATTTGTAGGAGATTTAAAAGGTCGAAGATTTAAAAAGATTTTAGGAGAAAATCTGTTTTAAATATTCAGTTTTAAATAACAAATCTGGGAGATATTGTAGCAAATCCAAGACCAATTCAAGGAGCTATATCAAGCGCACAAGACGAAAGGAAAAAGGGACAGAAAACATTCAGAAGATCAGGAGCTGGAGGCTTAGTGTCTAGAGTTTGTTTAGAGCGCTTGTATTTACACTATTCTAGGGTTTGAATAGGTGTTGAGTTTCTGTCCTCTCTAGAAGCTGTGAAGCAATAGAGAGTTGTTGCTTGATCGAAGCTGTGAAGTAAGATCAAGGGTACTCAAAGTGGTTTCTTTGAGAGTTTGTAAGGGATTGAGTGGTGTTCTCATACCTAAGTGGTTTCTTAGGTAGGAAGTCATTAGTAGAGTATAAGTTTAGGAGATTGTCAACGGGTTGTTGAGTCTGTAAATTATATCTACAAGTAGTGAATTCCATCCCTGGCTTGGTAGCCCCCAGAGTAGGTTGGTTGTAATCGAACTGGGTCAACAATTCTTGGTGTTATTTTACTGTTATTGCTAGAGTGTGTTGTTGTGACATCACACCTTAACATCACACGTCTGATACCAGAATTTTAATTGGTATCAGAGCAGGCATCCTATCTGTCTCTGGGTGAGATCTAAGGAAGGTACTTTCTGGTGAAAAGATGGACAAAGAAGTTGGAGGATTCGTCAACAGACCCCCTATTTTGGATGGATCCAATTATGACTATTGGAAGCCAAGGATGACCACTTTCTTAAAATCCTTGGACAGTAGGGCTTGGAAGGCTGTTATTAAAGAATGGAAAGCTCCTGTCATGTGTGAGAAGGATGATGCTGGTAAAGATAAAGAAGGCACCTCTAAGCCAAAGCCTGAAGAAGAGTGGACCAAGGAGGAAGACGAGCTTGCCCTTGGAAATTCCAAAGCTCTAAATGCCATCTTCAATGGAGTGGATAAGAATATCTTCAGGTTAATCAATACCTGTGAAGTTGCTAAGGAAGCGTGGGATATCTTGCAGGCTACTCATGAAGGAACATCTAGAGTCAAGATGTCAAGACTTCAGATTTTAACATCAAAATTTGAAAACCTGAAGATGAAGGATGATGAGACTATTCATGACTTCCACATGAATGTTCTGGAGCTGGCTAATGCATCCAGTGCTCTTGGTGAGAAGATGTCAGATGAAAAGCTTGTTAGGAAGATCCTTAGGTCCCTACCTAAGAAGTATAAGATGAAGGTAACTGCCATTGAAGAATCACAAGACAACAGCAAGATGAGAGTTGATGAGCTCATTGGATCTCTTCAAACTTTTGAGCTTGGGTTGAATGAGGAAGAACCAGAAAAGAAGCCAAAAAGTATAGCCTTGGTGTCAAATGATGCAGAAGAAAAAGGAAAGAGTTCTGAATCTCAGGAGGATCTATCTCAGGCCATAGTTATGTTGGGAAGACAGTTCACCAAAGTGTTCAAGAGAATGAACAATAACTGCAGGCCTAATGTCAAGAACATGACTTCTGACACCAGCAATAAGGATGAAGAGAAAACTACCCAAGATAAAGGAGTTCAGTGATTTGAGTGTGAAGGGTATGGACATGTCAAGAAAGAATGTCCCACCTTCTTGAAAAAGCAGAAGAAGGGCATGACGATTTCCTGGTCTGACTCAGATAGTGAAAGTGAAGGTGAGTTAGCAAAGCATGTTAGAGCCCTAACATGAGCTGTTGTTTCTGATGATGATTCTAGTGATGGAGAAGTAACTTATGAGGAGTTAGCATCTACCTACCAAGAGCTGTGTTTAAAAAGTGTTGAGATTTGTCAAGAAAACAAGTGCCACAAGCAACAGATTGCTCAGCTAGAGAATGAAAAGACTGATCTGGAAAATGAAGTGGTGCTAGTTAGAGCCCACCTTGATCAAATGACCAAGTCTGTTAGGATGCTGAGCTGTGGTACAAACACACTTGACAAGATCCTTCAGTCAGAAAAAGCTGCTGGAGACAAAGCTGGGATAGGTTATGTGGCTAAGGATAAGGGAACTTCAGAAGAAAGCACTTCAGGTTCAAAGAAGGAAGTGTCACAACTTTCATCTCAACATCAGCCAAAGAAGCAGGATCCTACCCCTAAGAAGGCTGATGTTTCATAACCTAAGAAGATTGAGAAGAAGACTGGTCCCTATTAGAAGAGAAAGCAGCCACACGGAGCTAGTCAGTATATGCCCCCACAATACCACGAGAGCATGCAAGCTGCTCATTTCAAACAACACATGTCTCATCAGGTGTCTCAACATCAGGACAACTGGTATGGTTATGGATATGGATACACCAATGCTTTTCCTCATGGAAGAAGAAAACCACACCATCATGGGAGACAATCCAGGAAACAACATTCTCAGCCTTCTTATCGGAGAAGATACTAGCATAATAGATGGCAGGGCAGTTATGGTAGGAGGAGACCACATTATGGATGGCAGCCTAAGCAATCTCATCATGGCAGAAGATTCAAAGATGAAAGGGTGAGATGCTATTATTATGGAAAGTTTGGACATATGCAGTACTCTTGCTACAAGCTGCATGGATACCCTCAACCTCAAAACAGATGGAGAGAGTACAGGCCCAAAGTTGTTAAACAATGGGTACCTAAGGAGAAGGTGAAGTGCTTATTGGCTCACATGGCTGATAGAGAGTTTAAAGAAGGAACATGGTATTTTGACAGTGGATGTTCCAAACACATGTCTGGATGTAGATCCATGTTTGCTGAAGTCAGTCATATTCCCTCTCATGAGGTTATATTTGGCAATGGAGAAATAGGTGTTGCTGTAGGAGTTGGGAAGGTGCAAGGTGATGGTAGACCTGAACTTGACAATGTTCTGTTTGTCAGTGGTTTAAGTGCAAATTTGATCAGCATAAGCCAGTTGTGTGATGAAGGTTACAAGGTAAACTACACTAAGCATGAGTGTGTGGTTTCTGATGAGCATAATCTGGTTGTTATGAAGGGTGTCAGAACCAAAGACAATTTCTATCAGTGGATTTCTCTTGAAGGAAATTCAACTAATGATGTTCAAGTTGATGTTACAACATCAGACTATGACATCAAGATGCTGAAAGGTCACTCAGAGCTAGTGAGTCCTGATGTGAATTGTTTAAAAGGAAAGTCTTTATGGAGGGAAAAAGTCATTGACACTCCAAATCAAGCTCCTTGCCTCAGACCCCCCTTTCCCGGTATTGCAACATCACGCTTCTTCAAAGCCCTGTTCTCGCAACGAATTAACTTCTTCGTCTTCAAGAATCAACCCTCACTGAAAAGAGTCATGGCGTCCCCATCCAAGAAATCTGAGTGTCAGAGTTCCACAAAAGGAAGAGCTGGGGTTTCCACTAACGAAGGTTCAGCATTCGATCCTATGGACATTGAGCCCCTCTCAACCATTCTTCCTGAATCAGGTACTACGAGACCCACTAAACTTACTCCTAAGAGACCTGCTACTGTCTTTAAGAATCCTGAAATAATGAAAGTTGTTACTAGCGTGTTATTTGGTGACAAACCTAGAACTACTAACCCGCATCCACAAACTACTGAGGAAAGGGTAGATGTTGGTAAGTGCATGGGGCAGATCGTGGATAAAATTTTTTAGAAAGGACTTCCTATTAAGGGTATATCTAGACCCCTGAGAAAAATGGCTGTTGATCAGGGTACAAGAGAAAAGAGTGACATGCAATCTACTGATACAAATCTTCACAGATTGGCGGTCTCCGTAATCGAAGATGCTAAGAAGGAAGCTGAAGGTAATACTGAAGCAGATGATACTCATGTTGAAGGGGATGTCAGAACATCGCCTAGTAGGGATGATGAGACTACTCCTGGAGGAGAAAAGAGTACTGATGTGATTAATGTTGATGACTTATCTGATGATGAAGTCATTGGAAGAGCAATGCCTGGTCTGGCTAAGAGACTAAGAACACGGAAGGAAAAGCAGGGTGAATCTTATCCAAAGAAGGCTTTAGATGATAAGAAGAAAAAGACTGTTGTTGGGCCAACTGAAGCTTGGAGCAAGGTCGAAGTGACTCCAAGAAAGAGGAAGATTGTGGAACAATCTGAGTCTGAGCATAATGAGGATGATGTTCAGAACATCACTCATGTCAGAAAATCTATCGCCAAAAGGATTGCAGACAAAGTCCCAGATGTGCCTGTGGACAACATCTCCTTCCACCGTGCTAGCAATGCCTATATGTGGAAGTTCATTTGCCAAAGGAGAATTTCTCTTGAGAGAGAGATTGGCAAAGAAGCCATGGAGATTAAGGAAGTGATGGAAGGAATTAAATCTGCTGGGTTAATGAAAACTGTGTGTGGATTTTCAAGGTGCTATGATGGTCTGGTAAAGGAATTCATAGTAAATCTTCCTATAGATATCTCTGACCAGAGCAGTCCAGATTATATGAAGGTGTTTGTCAGAGGAAAATGTGTTGAGTTCTCTCCTAAGATTGTCAACAGCTACTTAGGAAGAGAGGATGCAGAGTATCCAGAACTTGAGGATACAAATAATGAAGTGTGCAAGGTAATTACTGCTGGACGGGTTAGAGTATGGCCATTAAAAGAAAAGCTACCAACTAGAAAACTGAGTGTGAAGTATGCTATACTACACAGGATTGGAGCTGCAAACTGGGTGCCCACGAATCATAAAACCACCCTAGCTGTGGGATTAGGAAGACTAATTTATGCAATTGGGACAAAGCAAAGAATTGACTATGGCTCCTACATCTATGATCATACTATTAAGCATGCTGCTACAAATGCTGTGAAGATGCCCATTGCTTTTCCCTCTCTCATTTGTGGGATTATCTTGTCTCAACATCCTGGAATTCTACAGCATTCAGATGTTGCTTGCAAAATGAAGCCTGCCTTGTCAGCCCATTCCAAGTTGTTTGAAGTGAAACATGTTCCTGACAGTGTCAAGACATCTGCTTCAACATCACAACAGTCACCAGCCAAGACTGGGTTGATTATAGAACTAGAGAAGGCTTGCAAGGAGTTAGATGAAGTCATAAGAGTTAGTACTGAAAGGAAACAAAAATTTGAAAGACTTGTCATGACACTGAGATTGGCAGCAAAGAAAGGTGAAGCAGCCAACACAAGGAAGGTTGTTGATGATAGACCTGGTGATGAAGAAGATAATGATGATCTCAGCTCAGATAATTCAAGCTTTTAATGTTTGCCTTCTTATTTAGTAGTGTTAGCTTTATTTTATGTCTTTGTTTCAGCACTGAATGTGATTGGTTATGTAATTTGAATATTGTGCTGTTTTTTGCACCTGTTTGTGTTTTTAGTTTCCTTCTATGATTTGTTTTGCCTGGTTGCTAACTGTGAGGCTAACAATGAGAGCTAGGGTGTACTGACTATAGTTAATAGGGCTTCTAACTAAAGTTTGCCTAATTGTGGCTAAAAAGGGGGAGAAAATAGCCAAGAGAGTCAAGAGTAGCCAAGATAGTCAAGAGTATCAAAGAGTGTTACTGCCAAATGCTGCTAATGTGATGCAGATATTAAGGGGGAGATAAATTGATGCTGCTAAAAGAAAAACGTGTTTAGACTGAGCTAGTGATGCAGAAGAGTGCAGACATCAAGGGGGAGAAAAGTGCTGCACATTGTGAGCTACTGAACAACTGTGATGCTGGTTCATATTCTTGAGGGGGAGCACCAATTGGCTGTTGTCAATAATGAAGATGGTGCTGCAACAGATCAAGTAATGAAGACTAAGAGTATTGTCAAACTGCTGCTGATGGAGTTTTAAATTTTTGAAGTTTTTCCGCTGCTGAAGTCTCTGAAGATGCAGAGTGCAGAGATTGTTTTAGCCAAAATTAGCCAAAGGGGGACATTGTTAGTTCTTGGATTGGCTGGAATTTTGGTAAAACAAAGTATGTTCAATGTTGATGTCAAGGTGCTGATGTTGCAACATTGAAGTCTTAACACTGGGTTGTGTTAAGTAATTAATTGCTGAAGTTGGATGTCTGATGTCACATAGGTGATGTTGTAACATCAGATCTGCAGAATTAACAACAGCAGGCTGTGATGTTGTTAGGGTTGCGTATTAGCTGGAATTGTGGAGAGTAAGCTGTCTCATTGGATGCGAATATCTTGGGATAGATATTTGCTGCTGCATAGGAGATCTGGTGCAGATTTGTAGGAGATTTAAAAGGTTGAAGATTTAAAAAGATTTTAGGAGAAAATCTGTTTTAAATATTCAGTTTTAAATAATAAATCTGGGAGATATTGTAGCAAGTCCAAGACCAATTCAAGGAGCTATATAAAGCGCACAAGACCAAAGGAAAAAAGGACAGAAAACATTCAGAAGATCAGGAGCTGGAGGCTTAGTGTCTAGAGTTTGTTTAGAGCGCTTGTATTTACACTATTCTAGGGTTTGAATAGGTGTTGAGTTTCTGTCCTCTCTAGAAGCTATGAAGCAATAGAGTGGTTGCTTGATCGAAGCTTTGAAGTAAGATCAAGGGTACTCAAAGTGGTTTCTTTGAGAGTTTGTAAGGGATTGAGTGGTGTTCTCATACCTAAGTGGTTTCTTAGGTAGGAAGTCATTAGTAGAGTATAAGTTTAGGAGATTGTCAACGGGTTGTTGAGTCTGTAAATTATATCTACAAGTAGTGAATTCCATCCCTGGCTTGGTAGCCCACATAGTAGGTTGGTTGTAACCGAACTGGGTCAACAATTCTTGGTGTTATTTTACTGTTATTGCTGTCCATTGTGCAGAGTATGTTGTTGTGACATCACACCTTAACATCACACGTCTGATACCAGAATTTCAACTACAGCTAAATCCTCGGTTCGACCCGTCACAACGACGAACGTCAGCTACCGACCACTATGCGCGTCTAGGTACAAGCGTCACATACGAATAAAGCAGAACCCCGCTCAATAACGAGCCGGGTAACTACTCGACGGTGGTCCTCGATCAAGCATCACGGTCGTCAAAGTACCATGACTGGTAGAACCCCAGCTCCCGATGGGGCGTTCACGCTGTAACGCCCCGGTTTCGTCTTATTTAATTAATCGAGTCGAGTTAATTATTTTTATTATTATATTATTTTATTCTTGACTTTTATTTGAGAATATATTATTTTTCATCGTGATTATGTTTTATCGCATTTTGAGAGCGTTTGGGAGATATTTGAGCTGAGGGGTATTTTGGTCTTTTGCTTGGGTAAGTTTATGTTTTTATATAAATAGAAAGAAATAGAGAGAAAAGGAGAAAAAGAAGAAAAGAAGAAAGAAGAGAAAGAGAAAAGAAGAGGAAGAAGAGAGAAAAGAGGAGAAAGTGGGAAAAATCGGGAAAAGTTCCGTTTCAATCGAATTTAATCGGGTAAGGGTGATAAATATTGTTATCTTAACATTGTATGTGTTTATGTATGGTTTCGTTGGAATCGTTTTGGTTGTTTTCGTTATAATACCGTTTAGGTCGATTTGGACATAATCGATAAAAATCGATGTTTTCACGGTTAGAATTTGAAATAAATTGCGTAGATTAGTCGTATGAGGTTAGGCCGAGATTATAGAAACTCGTTTGGTTGAAATCGGTTGATATTGTGAGTTTTGACATTTTTGGGTTTTGAGAATGTGAGATTTTGGTGAAAATCGAACGTCGTAGAATTATCGTTTTATGGTCCTAAAACGTTGATATATATTTGGTAAGGATTACTGTGTATTTGTTTCGAAGAAAATAATTGAATCGGTCGGTTTTTCGGACGAAAATGCCAGAATCCGTAGCGGCCCGCAGGGCATTTTCTGGTTTTCGGGGAAACTTCGGAAATTCATATCTCTTGAACCGTAAGTCGGTTTTGACCCCCGTTCGAAGCGTTGGGAAGCTAACAAGATGTTCTTTCTAGGAAAAATGGTTTTGAGGTCTGAACCTGGTCCAATTGGAACAGTATTTTCGAACCGTTTCGTAGTGTCGAGCCTCCGGTTTATGTTTTTGCGTTATTTTGAAATATACATATCTTCTTCGTTGTTTATCGGATTTAAGTATTCTTTATATCGAATCGAAGCTGTGGATGAGTACTTTTTGATGATGATGGAAAATATTATTTTTAGCCGATTTTTGGCCGACTTTACCGATTAATCATGAATAGTTGTTTTTGATGAAATGAATGTGTGGTTATGAATGTGTTGTGGATATGCTTGTGGAGTGAACCCTTGATTGGGGAATTCTTTGTGAATTGTGGCTCTTTGGTGAATATATGCATTGTTTGAGTTAAATGATAATGCATGTTGATTGTGAATATATGATGAGATGTTGTGATGATGGATTGTTGTGGTTGATGGTGAGTAATTCTTGATGTGAATTGATATGGGTGTAAATGATGAAATGCTATTTGTTGTAGGTTGTAGTTAGTGATAAATACATTGTTTAAGTAAGTATCAATGTATGTGATTTCGAGTGTATTATTAATGTATGATATGGCTACCTCTGTGGCGTAGATCCACAGCAAGATGAATGGTAAGGTATTGATTATCATGAGATTGCTATAGTAGTAATATTTGGTGTGTGGAATGGATTCCAATTGTGTTAGAATACTCATTGGGGTAGAATGGCTTATATGTCATTCCTAGTGAGGTATTAATGTTTTGGTCGAACACATTAGGGTAGAATGACTGTATGTTGTTCCTAGTGTTGTTGTTGTACTCATTAGGGTATAATGACTTTATGTCATTCCTAGTGAAGTGCGAGTGTGTCGTTGGGTCCATTGGGGTAGAACGATTATATGTCGTTCCTAGTGGAGCACTCATTAGGGTAGAATGACTATATGTCATTCCTAGTGATGTACAATTGAGTTGTCGTGTCCATTGGGGTAGAATGACTATGTTGTCGTTCCTAGTGGGATACTCATTGGGGTAGAATGACTATGTTGTCATTCCTAATGAGGTGTGCACTGGGGTAGAATGACGTTGATGTCGTTCCTAGTGTGGTGTCCACTAGGGTAGAATGACTATGTTGTCATTCCTAGTGGGATATTCATTGGGGTAGAATGACGACGTTGTCATTCCTAATGAGAGGTGCACTAGGGTAGAATGACTATGTTGTCGTTCCTAGTGAGGTATGTATTGGGGTAGAATGACTATGCTGTCATTCCCAGTTATGTGATGCGTGGTATTGTCGGGTCTTGATTGGATTGGTGAATTATGCATGATGTATATGTTGATGTGGAATGAGTAGAATTGTGCAGGTGTGCATGGATGGATAAACATGAATATGTGTGTTTGTGTTGAATGATAAGCATTATGAGGAATATGCTTGGTTATATATATATATATATGCCTTGCGATGTATATTGAGTGAGATGTGATGATTGTGACATAGTAAACATAATATGTATGTTTATGTGGTATGATGGAATGGTGAGAATATGTGGTATATGTGTATTTATATGTTGAGATATATAATTATATGCAACGTTAATATGATAATATTTCTCACCCTTCTGCTGTAATATGCTTTTTATGGCATAGTGCAGATTGTCAGCTTTAGAGGAGTGGAGGCAAGTGGAAGAGTTAGATCTTCAATTTGCTTAGGTCTTTGGTGTCTGCTCTGATACGTAACACGGGAGTTGGGGAACGCTTATGTTGTTTTGTTTATCCTTGTGAATATTTTGATGTATAAAACCATTTATTTTGTAAAACAAGTCAGTTATGGATCTTTCCGCTTTATTCCATGATTGATCTTACTTTCGTTGGTAAAAGTTTCCCTTGGTGGATTATTCCTTTGTGTGTTATGTATCAAAAAGAATTGAGCAGGGATTGTGTCTTCTTTCCTTAATTGTGGCATCCCTGTTTCTGTCGGAAAAATAAATTTTTAGTTACTCTGATTTTATTTATGTATTATTTATTCGCGATGGGAAAATGGGTGTTACAAAGTGGTATCAGAGCAGGTCGGTCTGTCCGGCCAAGTTGTTGAGTCAGTTTGTGTGACAGTTGAATACTGTCGTGGTTGTTTGTCCCTTAGTACGTGATAGGTGTGCGGAACACTGTCAGTACTTTCTGGTTTTCTAATCCTTTGTCTGCAGGAGTTAGAATGAGATAAGTGGGGGAGAAGCTTGTACTTCTCCCAGTTGCTTTGGTTATGTGACAAGGATGTTGGTGTTCTGGTTTTGTTGATGTTGTTGAGACCTTGTGGTGTCGTGGAACTTTATGTTCTTGTTTGTGTTGTTGCCTCGTTTCCATCGTGATGGTTCGAGTGTGTGTGGCTAATTTCTTGTGGTGAATTAGGAGAGTGTCACCTGTGGTGATGATAACGATCTTGTTGTGTTTCGGTTCTAGAGTGAACCTGTGTGTTGGTATCTTGGCTTTTCTTTGGGTCGTGAGCTTGTCGTCAAGTGCATGGTATGGGCTTTGCATCTTGTCGTTGTAGTTGTCGTCGTTGTCATGTAATTGTGGTAGTTAGCAAGGTGGTTTGTCAGTTGTGTAATTTGTGGTGTGCCTTTTGTTGGCATGTTGGTTTGTTAGTCGGATGCGAGAGTCGTGTCCGGAGTTGTTCGTCTCAGTATATTTTCGAGGACGAAAATGTCTAAGTGGAGGAGAGTTGTAACGTCCCGGTTTCGTCTTATTTAATTAATCGAGTCGAGTTAAATATTTTTATTATTATATTATTTTATTCTTGACTTTTATCTGAGAATATATTATTTTTCATCGTGATTATGTTTTATCGCATTTTGAGAGCGTTTGGGAGATATTTGAGCTGAGAGGTATTTTGGTCTTTTGCTTGGGTAAGTTTATGTTTTTATATAAATAGAAGAAATAGAGAGAAAAGGAGGAAAAGAAGAAAAGAAGAAACAAGAGAAAGAGAAAAGAAGAGGAAGAAGAGAGAAAAGAGGAGAAGGTGGGAAAAATCGGGAAAAGCTCCGTTTCAATCGAATTTAATCGGGTAAGGGTGATAAATATTGTTATCTTAACATTGTATGTGTTTATGTATGGTTTCGTTGGAATCGTTTTGGTTGTTTTCGTTATAATACCGTTTAGGTCGATTTGGACATAATCGATAGAAACCGATGTTTTCACGGTTAGAATTTGAAATAAATTGAGTAGATTAGTCGTATGAGGTTAGGCCGAGATTATAGAAACTCGTTTGATTGAAATCGGTTGATATTGTGAGTTTTGACATTTTTGGGTTTTGAGAATGTGAGATTTTGGTGAAAATCGAACGTCGTAGAATTATCGTTTTATGGTCCTAAAACGTTGATATATATTTGGTAAGGATTACTGTGTATTTGTTTCGAAGAAAATAATTGAATCGGTCGGTTTTTCAGACGAAAATGCCAGAATCCGTAGCGGCCCGCAGGGCATTTTCTGGTTTTCGGGGAAATTTCGGAAATTCATATCTCTTGAACCGTAAGTCGGTTTTGACCCCCGTTCGAAGCGTTGGGAAGCTAACGAGATGTTCTTTCTAGGAAAAATGGTTTTGAGGTCTGAACCTGGTCCAATTGGAACAGTATTTTCGAACCGTTTCGTAGTGTCGAGCCTCCGGTTTATGTTTTTGCGTTATTTTGAAATATACATATCTTCTTCGTTGTTTATCGGATTTAAGTGTTCTTTATATCGAATCGAAGCTGTGGATGAGTACTTTTTGATGATGATGGAAAATATTATTTTTAGCCGACTTTTAGCCGACTTTACCGATTAATCGTGAATAGTTGTTTTTGATGAAATGAATGTGTGGTTATGAATGTGTTGTGGATATGCTTGTGGAGTGAACCCTTGATTGGGGAATTCTTTGTGAATTGTGGCTCTTTGGTGAATATATGCATTGTTTGAGTTAAATGATAATGCATGTTGATTGTGAATATATGATGAGATGTTGTGATGATGGATTGTTGTGGTTGATGGTGAGTAATTCTTGATGTGAATTGATATGGGTGTAAATGATGAAATACTATTTGTTGTAGGTTGTAGTTAGTGATAAATACATTGTTTAAGTAAGTATCAATGTATGTGGTTTCGAGTGTATGATTAATGTATGATATGGCTGCCTCTGTGGTGTAGATCCACAGCAAGATGAATGGTAAGGTATTGATTATCATGGGATTGCTATAGTAGTAATATTTGGTGTGTGGAATGGATTCCAATTGTGTTAGAATACTCATTGGGGTAGAATGGCTTATATGTCATTCCTAGTGAGGTATTAATGTTTTGGTCGAACACATTAGGGTAGAATGACTGTATGTTGTTCCTAGTGCTGTTGTTGTACTCATTAGGGTAGAATGACTTTATGTCATTCCTAGTGAAGTGCGAGTGTGTCGTTGGGTCCATTGGGGTAGAACGATTATATGTCGTTCCTGGTGGAGTACTCATTAGGGTAGAATGACTATATGTCATTCCTAGTGATGTACAATTGAGTTGTCGTGTCCATTGGGGTAGAATGACTATGTTGTCGTTCCTAGTGGGATACTCATTGGGGTAGAATGACTATGTTGTCATTCCTAATGAGGTGTGCACTGGGTAGAATGACGTTGATGTCGTTCCTAGTGTGGTGTCCACTAGGGTAGAATGACTATGTTGTCATTCCTAGTGGGATATTCATTGGGGTAGAATGACGACGTTGTCATTCCTAATGAGAGGTGCACTAGGGTAGAATGACTATGTTGTCGTTCCTAGTGAGGTATGTATTGGGGTAGAATGACTATGCTGTCATTCCCAGTTATGTGATGCGTGGTATTGTCGGGTCTTGATTGGATTGGTGAATTATGCATGATGTATATGTTGATGTGGAATGAGTAGAATTGTGCAGGTGTGCATGGATGGATAAACATGAATATGTGTGTTTGTGTTGAATGATAAGCATTATGAGGAATATGCTTGGTTATATATATATATATATGCCTTGCGATGTATATTGAGTGAGATGTGATGATTGTGACATAGTAAACATAATATGTATGTTTATGTGGTATGATGGAATGGTGAGAATATGTGGTATATGTGTATTTATATGTTGAGATATATAATTATATGCAACGTTAATATGATAATATTTCTCACCCTTCTGCTGGAATATGCTTTTTATGGCATAGTGCAGATTGTCAGCTTTAGAGGAGTGGAGGCAAGTGGAAGAGTTAGATCTTCAATTTGCTTAGGTCTTTGGTGTCTGCTCTGATACGTAACACGGGAGTTGGGGAACGCTTATGTTGTTTTGTTTATCCTTGTGAATATTTTGATGTATAAAACCATTTATTTTGTAAAACAAGTCAGTTATGGATCTTTCCGCTTTATTCCATGATTGATCTTACTTTCGTTGGTAAAAGTTTCCCTTGGTGGATTATTCCTTTGTGTGTTATGTATCAAAAAGAATTGAGCAGGGATTGTGTCTTCTTTCCTTAATTGTGGCATCCCTGTTTCTGTCGGAAAAATAAATTTTTAGTTACTCTGATTTTATTTATGTATTATTTATTCGCGATGGGAAAATGGGTGTTACAAAGTGGTATCAGAGCAGGTCGGTCTGTCCGGCCAAGTTGTTGAGTCAGTTTGTGTGACAGTTGAATACTGTCGTGGTTGTTTGTCCCTTAGTACGTGATAGGTGTGCGGAACACTATCAGTACTTTCTGGTTTTCTAATCCTTTGTCTGCAGGAGTTAGAATGAGATAAGTGGGGGAGAAGCTTGTACTTCTCCCAGTTGCTTTGGTTGTGTGACAAGGATGTTGGTGTTCTGGTTTTGTTGATGTTGTTGAGACCTTGTGGTGTCGTGGAACTTTATGTTCTTGTTTGTGTTGTTGCCTCGTTTCCATCGTGATGGTTCGAGTGTGTGTGGCTAATTTCTTGTGGTGAATTAGGAGAGTGTCACCTGTGGTGATGATAACGATCTTGTTGTGTTTCGGTTCTAGAGTGAACCTGTGTGTTGGTATCTTGGCTTTTCTTTGGGTCGTGAGCTTGTCGTCAAGTGCATGGTATGGGCTTTGCATCTTGTCGTTGTAGTTGTCGTCGTTGTCATGTAATTGTGGTAGTTAGCAAGGTGGTTTGTCAGTTGTGTAATTTGTGGTGTGCCTTTTGTTGGCATGTTGGTTTGTTAGTCGGATGCGAGAGTCGTGTCCGGAGTTGTTCGTCTCAGTATATTTTCGAGGACGAAAATGTCTAAGTGGGGGAGAGTTGTAACGTCCCGGTTTCGTCTTATTTAATTAATCGAGTCGAGTTAAATATTTTTATTATTATATTATTTTATTCTTGACTTTTATCTGAGAATATATTATTTTTCATCGTGATTATGTTTTATCGCATTTTGAGAGCGTTTGGGAGATATTTGAGCTGAGAGGTATTTTGGTCTTTTGCTTGGGTACGTTTATGTTTTTATATAAATAGAAGAAATAGAGAGAAAAGGAGGAAAAGAAGAAAAGAAGAAAGAAGAGAAAGAGAAAAGAAGAGGAAGAAGAGAGAAAAGAGGAGAAGGTGGGAAAAATCGGGAAAAGCTCCGTTTCAATCGAATTTAATCGGGTAAGGGTGATAAATATTGTTATCTTAACATTGTATGTGTTTATGTATGGTTTCGTTGGAATCGTTTTGGTTGTTTTCGTTATAATACCGTTTAGGTCGATTTGGACATAATCGATAGAAACCGATGTTTTCACGGTTAGAATTTGAAATAAATTGCGTAGATTAGTCGTATGAGGTTAGGCCGAGATTATAGAAACTCGTTTGATTGAAATCGGTTGATATTGTGAGTTTTGACATTTTTGGGTTTTGAGAATGTGAGATTTTGGTGAAAATCGAACGTCGTAGAATTATCCTTTTATGGTCCTAAAACGTTGATATATATTTGGTAAGGATTACTGTGTATTTGTTTCGAAAAAAATAATTGAATCGGTCGGTTTTTCAGACGAAAATGCCAGAATCCGTAGCGGGCCGCAGGGCATTTTCTGGTTTTCGGGGAAATTTCGGAAATTCATATCTCTTGAACCGTAAGTCGGTTTTGACCCCCGTTCGAAGCGTTGGGAAGCTAACGAGATGTTCTTTCTAAGAAAAATGGTTTTGAGGTCTGAACCTGGTCCAATTGGAACAGTATTTTCGAACCGTTTCGTAGTGTCGAGCCTCCGGTTTATGTTTTTGCGTTATTTTGAAATATACATATCTTCTTCGTTGTTTATCGGATTTAAGTGTTCTTTATATCGAATCGAAGCTGTGGATGAGTACTTTTTGATGATGATGGAAAATATTATTTTTAGCCGACTTTTAGCCGACTTTACCGATTAATCGTGAATAGTTGTTTTTGATGAAATGAATGTGTGGTTATGAATGTGTTGTGGATATGCTTGTGGAGTGAACCCTTGATTGGGGAATTCTTTGTGAATTGTGGCTCTTTGGTGAATATATGCATTGTTTGAGTTAAATGATAATGCATGTTGATTGTGAATATATGATGAGATGTTGTGATGATGGATTGTTGTGGTTGATGGTGAGTAATTCTTGATGTGAATTGATATGAGTGTAAATGATGAAATGCTATTTGTTGTAGGTTGTAGTTAGTGATAAATACATTGTTTAAGTAAGTATCAATGTATGTGGTTTCGAGTGTATGATTAATGTATGATATGGCTGCCTCTGTGGTGTAGATCCACAGCAAGATGAATGGTAAGGTATTGATTATCATGGGATTGCTATAGTAGTAATATTTGGTGTGTGGAATGGATTCCAATTGTGTTAGAATACTCATTGGGGTAGAATGGCTTATATGTCATTCCTAGTGAGGTATTAATGTTTTGGTCGAACACATTAGGGTAGAATGACTGTATGTTGTTCCTAGTGTTGTTGTTGTACTCATTAGGGTAGAATGACTTTATGTCATTCCTAGTGAAGTGCGAGTGTGTCGTTGGGTCCATTGGGGTAGAACGATTATATGTCGTTCCTGGTGGAGTACTCATTAGGGTAGAATGACTATATGTCATTCCTAGTGATGTACAATTGAGTTGTCGTGTCCATTGGGGTAGAATGACTATGTTGTCGTTCCTAGTGGGATACTCATTGGGGTAGAATGACTATGTTGTCATTCCTAATGAGGTGTGCACTGGGGTAGAATGACGTTGATGTCGTTCCTAGTGTGGTGTCCACTAGGGTAGAATGACTATGTTGTCATTCCTAGTGGGATATTCATTGGGGTAGAATGACGACGTTGTCATTCCTAATGAGAGGTGCACTAGGGTAGAATGACTATGTTGTCGTTCCTAGTGAGGTATGTATTGGGGTAGAATGACTATGCTGTCATTCCCAGTTATGTGATGCGTGGTATTGTCGGGTCTTGATTGGATTGGTGAATTATGCATGATGTATATGTTGATGTGGAATGAGTAGAATTGTGCAGGTGTGCATGGATGGATAAACATGAATATGTGTGTTTGTGTTGAATGATAAGCATTATGAGGAATATGCTTGGTTTTATATATATATATATGCCTTGCGATGTATATTGAGTGAGATGTGATGATTGTGACATAGTAAACATAATATATATGTTTATGTCGTATGATGGAATGGTGAGAATATGTGGTATATGTGTATTTATATGTTGAGATATATAATTATATGCAACGTTAATATGATAATATTTCTCACCCTTCTGCTGGAATATGCTTTTTATGGCATAGTGCAGATTGTCAGCTTTAGAGGAGTGGAGGCAAGTGGAAGAGTTAGATCTTCAATTTGCTTAGGTCTTTGGTGTCTGCTCTGATACGTAACACGGGAGTCGGGGAACGCTTATGTTGTTTTGTTTATCCTTGTGAATATTTTGATGTATAAAACCATTTATTTTGTAAAACAAGTCAGTTATGGATCTTTCCGCTTTATTCCATGATTGATCTTACTTTCGTTGGTAAAAGTTTCCCTTGGTGGATTATTCCTTTGTGTGTTATGTATCAAAAAGAATTGAGCAGGGATTGTGTCTTCTTTCCTTAATTGTGGCATCCCTGTTTCTGTCGGAAAAATAAATTTTTATTTACTCTGATTTTATTTATGTATTATTTATTCGCGATGGGAAAAGGGGTGTTACACTCGCCGCGAACTCAGGCCTCAAACGCGACCTGAGCTCCGCACCCCGCCAGGATATTCCCCGGCCATTCGACCAGTTCCCCTCACTGTCGAATACATCTGCAACGAGCAATCCCCCTAAAATATTTGCGCAAGTCAAATACTCCCAATCACGGGCAGATATACATTTACAACGAGCTTGAATATGATACTTAGAAAAAAATAAAAGCAAGTAAATTCATACAAACAACAGAATTAAACATGTGATAATTTAACATAATAAGTGGCCGCAAGGGCCACGATTGTACTTAGTTACATGAAACGGGGGCCACACCCACCCCCCCCAAAATAAATTACAAGCAATTCCACGGTATGCAGGCTGGACAGATTACAACAACATCAAAAATACAGATTCCTCACTCATCCGCATGCTCGGCAGGCTCTGGCTGGGGTCCCTGGACCTCTGCGGGCTGATCCTCAGGGGTACCTTCAAGAAGACCGTCGGGCACGACAATACGACCATCCTCTACATGCGCCAGGTAGTGAGTACCCTCAACAGAAAAATCGAGCTCAGGGTTCACCACCCGCAATTGAGCCACGACATTTTTGAAAGACTCCTCCGCGAAGGCAATACCATCGTCTTCGGCCAGCAGCATGCGAGCAACCAGCTCGGATCTAGTCTTCAATTCTTTCACATCGTCCGGCTCATCGATACCCGGGGCATTGACCGCCCTCAGCTCCCTGATCAGCTCCTCGACAGCTTTCTTCTCCGCCGCCAGCTTGGAGTTCTCCTCCTTCAGCCTAACCGCCTCCTCTTCAGCCTTCTTCCGAGCCTCGTCGGGACTCTTGACTTCTTCCTTGAGGGATGCCACAGAAGCCCGGGCAGCATTGAGTTCGGACTCAGTTGCAGAGTCCCCTTCAGCGTAAACAGCCGCCATCTCTAGCATCCTGACCAAGGCAGAAGCGTCTTAGGCCACCAGCGCCCTCTTGCTCGGGCGATTCATACCTTCCAAGCGAAGAGATTCCGCCCGGGGAACGACCAAAGAGTTGCCTTCAAAAAACCTCCTATCAAGGATACAGGGAGGAAGCTCGAACTTCCCTTTCTCCGGCACCCGGGTAAGGTCCACAGCGTCAGCTATCCTTGGCCGCTTCGCTCGCCTGGTCAAGGATAGAGGAGATCCCCGGGGAGCAGGAGTAGGAGAAGAAGAGGTCCCCATGGCAGTTTGATCAGGAGGAGGAGCACGAGCACCAGCAAACCGAGATTTCGGAGGAGCCTCCCCAGCCTTATTCCTCGCGAAAGAGTTCCTTACAACCCTGTCATGGGCCTGAGGCATCTCACCTGCACAAGCAAAACACGAACATGTTAGATACGAGGAAAAGAAAAAACACGAACAAAATCTAAATAACTATGACTACGAAGCAGCTTCTCGGCATCCACGGGAGTCTTGCACTCTAGCAGTGCCTTTACGTTGATGAATCGCCGCTCGACCCTCTGACTCCCATCTTCCTCGAAGATCGGGTTGCCCTTGCTCGTCCAGCACTCAGCAAGCCCGAAGGAGTTGACCCACTTCACCAGCACCTCATACGCCACGGCGTCCTGCCCGCGGAGGTCGCTCGGTTGGAAGACATAGTCACTGGGCTTCTTGACAAAATGGTCGGGTGCCCAATGGAGGGGGAACTTGTAGAGTCTCCGCCCAATAAACCTCCCCTCCTCGTCGTGCAGCTCGTTCCCGTCCTCGTCAACTTCGATCTCCCAGACATATGTACTGTTCTGGGCAACCTCGGACACGGGCTCAACGACATAATACCGTTCCTTGAATGTCCGGATTGACTCTGAAAACGGCTTGAACAGCTTGCGGGGCTGCTTCAAAGAAACCCAGCCGTACTTCTTCCCCGATAGCTGCCGCTGAAGATGGAAGACAGTGAAGAACAAAGGAAGAGTAGCCCCTATAGCGAGATGCTCGCATACCAACTCGAACGGCCGGATGAAGGCCAACGAGTTAGGATGCAATTGCGTGGGGGCCAATTTTAAATGCACGAACACTGACTACTGAAAATCAGTGAACCGCAGCCTCAATCCCAACTCCTTGAAAATGTATTTATACATGGTAAAAGGGTCCCCGAAGTGCATACATACACGATCGTCTAACGAAGGGAAGTGCACCTTCCACTCTCCCTCCGGTCCTACCTCTGTGAAAACGTCCACCAAAGACTTTGCGAAAGTGGACACATGCTCGGCAGGTTCAGCCACCTCCCACTCCTCCGCGGAGAACCCGTCGACATCCTCGTCCATGCCGTCCACCTCTTCCTCCCCGACATTGCTGGAAGAACTCGAAGTCGCCGGACTCGAAGCTGTCGAGCTGCTATTATCTTTGGAGCCCGTCTCCTCCTCGGATGTATCTATAATAACTTCTCTATCTGGCCCCGTCGCCATTACAGTCACCTGAAAAGCAGAGAAGAAAGTGAATTTGACAGCAAATCAAATCCACCCTTCCACTGCTAAGTCAAATGAAAGGGCGCGCAAAGGGCTAAGGACAATGTCCCCGGCCTAAGCCCTAACATCATAAGGAAAGCTGAAACCTCCCCGCGAGGAGACGCTCGAAACTAATCATCCCAGGGCGAGGAGCTTCCCCGCACCCACACCCAGTTTCCGTTTGAAGCTTCACCAGAAATCACAAAGCTTCACCAGAATCTGGGAATGTTCTACCAGAAAACTCATCACTCACTCGGATGATGAACAGACACAGCAATCACGCTTACATAGCTACCGCAACGTCACCGTGAACCGCTCTCCTCGCTGAAACATACTACTAACTCCAGCGACATGTTAGAGGTAGAAAAATAGCGCAACCACCATCCACCACCAATAATCGCCAGAGATTCACCCATTTCGTCCTCTAAAACTAGCCCTAACCACATGCAATCTACCATTAACAACAAACAGAAGCAGAACAGGCAAAGGATCAGAAGACTTACTTGATTTAAGTAGAAGAAAGAAGCTGCTCGAAGCTTGACGCAGTGGTCGGAAGGCAGTTACGAGTAAGAGTACTGAAGGGAGCGAAGAGAAATCAGACTGAAAAGTTCCAAATAGAACTATTTTCCCCCTTTTATACAAAGAGGCACGTGCGAACACGCGCTCGTAGGCCATGATGACTACCCACTAGACATCATTGCCTATTAACTACTACACGGAGCTCTAGGCACATGTGGCGTCCCAACGTTTCCAATTCTGTCTGACCCTTAATCTCCCCGAACACCGGGAAACAAGGTCACGACCACGAACCTCACGGACACAGGGAGCCACGAGCACTGTGAGACAATCCTCCTCGTCTCCAAACGACGACTCCGTACTGGCTCCGCGGAGCAACGAGCCGTCCTTAAGTCATCACTCCCGTGCTCAGGAGCAACGTGTGATGCCCCCAATCTATACCCCCAATTAATAGGCAATTAAAGCACTAAAAGAAAATTCGAAATTTCGTCAGAGTATATTTGAAGTACGGCATAGAAAGGGGAATCACATCAAAGTAACCAAACATAGCATAACATGCAACACCTGCCCATAATGATATGCAACTGTGCGGTAGCAATCAAACAGAGGAAACTTTATTCTTTACACCCACTTTTCAGAAATTAGAATTAAAGCGGAAAATCTAAAATCTGATTAACATATATACATATACACATATAAACAGTTTGTCATACATCAAGTAACATATGTACAACCAAAATATATCATCAGATATACGAAATAATAGCACGCGACCACCCTAACTACCCGGAGTCACATATCAGAGCCGACCGACCAAAATAATGAAGACGCAACGCTTCACAAAAAGGAATACCTCCAGCAGCTCTAATCTGCAACGCCTCATAGAGCGTTATAAAACAGCAGAAGGGTGAGAAAAACAACCATAATATAATTGAATAAAATTATATATATAAACACAAAAATGTACAAGTAACACAATCTCACCACAACCACATATAACATAATACTGCACAATTCTCAAGCATCAAATACCATTACACACCACACATATACCATACAATCATCAATCACATTCACAAATTCACACACAATTAATTCATGATTTATGCAATGCACATAGACCGACACAACGACTCTATGCACATGCCATGCGGTGCCGACTTCCAATGTCTCAGGTCTCATCATCAGTTCACTCAGGAACTATTGGAACCATCGCTCGTTACTGAGAATCTCAAGTAATTCCCCGTCGGGCCTACGATGTTCACCCGTCGCTTTAGGTCCTCAGGCATCGCCTCATATTTTCGAGGCACACGACGTTAAGGATTGCTTTAAGTCTCCAAAGGAGCCCACAATCGTCTATAACCACCGCTTTAGGTCCTCAGGCAGCGCCTCATATTTTCGAGGCACACAATGTTATAGCATATTCCCCTCGGGAACCAAACCGTCTCTCAGGACGTTTCCACAATGCACATTATGATGCTTGGCATACAATAACTCATGACACTCACATTGCATCCATGCACATATTCATAATCATGCATATATCATCAAATACAGCACTTAGCATTTTCTTGCCTTACGGCCACAATTCATCCCCACAACAGCACATAAGGCATACACATCCAATTCACCAACTTATAACATAATACACGTCAAATACGCACCATTTAAAACACCAAAAGTCGAGATTCGACACTATTCACATTTCCCGACAAAATTTAATCGGCTAACAATTCTCAAAACCTAATAATCACAAAGTACGTCTCGATACCTTTCCAACGACACCAAGAATACAAAAATCGGATACTCGGAACAAAAGTTACGGATAAAACCGAAAACACATTTTGAAAAATCACATATTTGCAAATCTCCTGTCCATACGCGTACCACCTATTCCCATACGCGTATTGACAGAGCAATTTTCCTTCACAAAACCACGTTTCACAAATCCATACGCGTATCACCAGAGGGCCGGTAAAACATGCAAGTTCATACGCGTATTGCCCCCAAAACAGCACAATGTTACGCGTATCGCCTGGTCTCATACGCGTATTGGCAAGCCCCTTACGCGTATGGCCAGGACAGACCCAGAAAATTTTTGCAGAACATTTTCTGCGTTTTTCCACCCCAATCATACAATTTCTTCACCTAAAACTCAGAAAAACAGCAATTTGAAGTGTAATAACATACCACCAACATGTATGAACAATCAACAATGCATTCAACAAGATTTTTACCACAATCAAATTCATTTCTAATCAATTTTTACACAATCTAGGTTTTACTAATATTCTCCAAATCAATCCAAAAACAAAAGCAAAACACATACATAATCGTATACAATCATAGAATAATCGAGTTTCGCACCCTTACCCGATTTAATCGACTTTACAACTTGCTCTTGATGATTTTTCCACTCTTTTCTTCAATTTCTCTCTTTTCTCTCTTCTCCTCTTTTCTTCTTTCTCTTTTTCTTTCTATTTTTCTTTTTCTTTCTATCTTACTAACTTAATGAAAATAAGTGGGAAAAGACCAAAATACCCCCACACTCAAATATCTCATAAACGATCCCAAAACACGATAAAATATATTCCCGCCGAAAAATAACATATTTTCACATAAAAGTCAAAAATACAATAAAATAATAATAAAAATATCCAAAAAGACTCAATAAAATAAAATTGGCAAAACGGGGCGTTACAATTCTCCCCCACTTAGAAATTTTCGTCCTCGAAAATCTTACCTGATACAAACAACTCCGGATACGATTCCCGCATCCTACTCTCCAATTCCCACGTCAAATTACCCTCAGCAGCGCCTCCCCACGCCACTTTCACAAGTGCAGTCTCTTTACCCCTCAACCGCTTCACCTCGCGATCCAAAATACTAACTGGTAATGCCTCGATCGTAAGGTTATCTCTTACCTCAACCTCGTCCATTGGAATAACATGTGAAGGGTCCGGAACATACTTCCGAAGCTGTGAAACATGAAACACATCATGCAAATTCGACAGATTCGGCGGCAACGCCACACGATACGCCACAGCACCAACTCTCGCAGATATCTGGTAAGGACCAATAAATCGAGAAGTAAGCTTCTTAGATTTCAAAGCACGACCAACACCCGTTACCGGCGTAACTCTCAGAAATACGTGATCACCCTCTTGAAACTCAAGATCCTTCCGTCTCCGATCATGATAACTCTTTTGTCTATCCTGAGAAGCCTTCATTTTCTCACGAATAAACTTTACCTTTTCCGTCGTTTGTTGCACCAAATCCGGTCCAACCACCGAACTTTCACCTGTTTCGTGCCAACACAACGGCGTTCGACATCTTCGTCCATATAAAGCCTCAAAAGGTGCCATTTCAATACTATAATGGAAACTGTTATTATACGTGAACTGAATCAAAGCAAGATAACCGTCCCACGCACCACCTTGCTCCAAAACACACGCTCTCAACAAATCCTCCAACGACTGAATCGTTCTTTCGGTCTGACCATCCGTCTGCGGATGATAAGCCAAACTCAACCTCAATCTAGAACCCAAAGCCTTCTGTAAACTTTCCCAAAATCTCGATGTAAACCTAGGATCTCGATCAGAAACAATACTCAATGGAATCCCATGCAATTTCACAATCACACTTATATAGATCTCAGCTAACCGTTCCAAAGAAAAACTGATGTCAATCGGAATAAAATGCGCCGATTTAGTCAGCCTGTCCACAATCACCCAAATAGCATTATGCCCACGCTGAGTGTTCGGTAATCCCGTCACAAAAATCCAGCTTTTGTTTCTCACTAACCGACATCAAAAATTCATTAGTAACTTTCAACATTCCAAGCCTTACACTAACCGATGTCACTTCACATACCAAACTCAAATCTCTAAACGATTCCAAAAGTTCCAACTCTTTCACCATCAATGCGGACATATGCAACGATTTCTGGCTCAATGCATCGGCTACCACATTAGCTTTACCAGGATGGTAATTCAAGCCAAAGTCGTAGTCTTTCAAGAATTCCAACCATCTCCGCTGCCTCATGTTCAACTCTTTCTGATCAAATAAATATTTCAAGCTTTTATGATCACTAAAGACTTCGAACCTTGCACCATAGAGATAGTGCCTCCAAATCTTCAACACAAAAACTACAGCCGCTAACTCAAGATCGTGAGTAGGATAGTTTTTCTCATGAACTCTTAACTGTCTTGAAGCATAAGCTACAAATTTACCTTCCTGCATCAAAACACCACCCAAACCAATTAAAGAAGCATCGCAGTACACAACAAACGGTTCATTAGGATCAGGTAAAATAAGAATCGGAGCTGTCGTCAATCTTCTCTTCAGCTCACAAAAACTCTCTTCACATTGAATATCCCAAATGAATGCTTTGCCCTTACAAGTCAACTGCGTCAAAGGAAGAGCTAGCTTAGAAAACCCTTTAATGAACCTCCGGTAATAACCAGCCAAACCCAAAAAGCTTCGAATTTCAGTAACGGATCTAGGAGCCTCCCATTGTAGAACTGCTTCTACTTTAGATGGATCCACAGCAATACAATTACCTGAAATTACGTGCTCAAGAAAACTCACCTCAGACAACCAGAATTCACACTTGGACAATTTGGCAAAAAGCTTCCTTTCCTTCAAAACCTGCAAAATAATACGCAAATGCTCTGCATGTTCTTCCCGAGACTTAGAATAGATTAAAATATCATCAATAAACACCACCACAAAACGATCCAAATGCTCGTGGAAAATACGATTCATGTATTCCATAAACACACCAGGCGCATTAGAAACCCCGAACGGCATCACTGAATATTCATAATGACCGTACCGTGTTCTAAAGGCCGTCTTCTGAATATCCTCTTCCTTCACCCTTATCTGATGATAACCCGATCTCAAATCAATCTTACTAAACACACAAGCACCAACCAACTGATCCATCAGATCATCAATCCTTGGAAGCGGATATTTGTTCTTAATCGTCACTTTATTCAACTGGCGATAATCAATACATAATCGCATACTCCCATCTTTCTTTTTCACTAACAAAACTGGAGCACCCCAAGGAGAAACACTTGGCCTCACGAACCTCTTTTCCAATAACTCATTTAACTGCTTTTTCAACTCCACCAATTCAGATGCCGACATTCTATAAGGTGCCATAGAAACAGGTCTAGTACCAGGAACTAGATCTATCGAAAATTCAACTTCTCTCTCTGGCGGTACATCTGAAATATCAACAGGAAACACCTCAGGAAATTCGCACACAACAGGAAACACCTCCAATGAAACTTGACTATCCACAGTCAAAGATGCAAATAATCCAAACAACTGAGCTTCATCCTCCAAAAGTCTCTTCAACTCTTTAGTAGACAAGAAACTCGAGTCTTCATCTTCCTCAAGAGAAGGAAACCTTACAAGCTTATGATAACAATCAATGTGCACCCGATTGAATTGCAACCAATTCATTCCCAACACCACATCTAAACCTTCCAATGGTAAACACACCAAATCCATCACAAAGTCTTTACCATAAATGGCTAAAGGACAACTCAAACACACTAAAGAAGTAGTTACTGACCCCATCGCTGGAGTATCAATAACCATCTCACCATCCATCGAAGACAACCCAAGATTCAAATGTTCCGCGCACTCAGACGAAATAAATGAATGAGTCCTCAAGTATTAATAATAGCAATTAAAGGCATATTATTAATAAAGCAAGTACCTCTTATCAGACGATCAGCACTTGAAGTCTGAGTTCCCGCCAATGAAAACACCTTCCCACTAGTCTGAGCCTTCTTCGGATTAGGACACTTCGAGCTAATGTGACCAGGTTCCCCACAGTTATAACACTTCACTACATTCTTCCTTTTACAATCAGCTAAAACGTGTCCGATACCACCACAATTAGAACACTTATCCACTTTCTTCCTACATTCCATCTGGCGATGACCCAATTCACCACATTTAAAACACCTAGGAGCATTAGACATACCTCCTCCACTTGACCTTCGATCAAAATTACCCCTTTGTTTACCTTTATCAGCCGGTGACACATACGGACCACCACAGAACTGTTGTTTCCCTTTCCTGTCACTTACACTTTTATAGTGAGCTGAACGAGCCTTACTATCTTCATCATAAATCCTACAGCATTCCACCAAATCAGCAAACCTTCGGATCCTCTGATATCCAATCGCCTGCTTTATCTCAGGACGCAAACCACTTTCATACTTCACACACTTTGAAAATTCAGCTGTCGCTTCCACATAATGAGGATAAAACTGCACAAGTTCCACAAACTTAGCAGTATAGTCAATAACCGACATATTACCTTGTTTTAGCTCTAAAAACTCAATCTCCTTCTTTCCTCGGACATCCTCGGGAAAAATACATCCTTAGAAACTCTCGGCTAAACACCTCCCAAGTAATCTCTTCTTCCTCCTCATCAGCTTCCAACACCTGACGAGTACTGACCCACTAGTCGTCAGCCTCTTCATGTAGCATATGAGTGCCCAGCCTCACCTTAACATCATCGTCATCACAATCCATTACCCTAAAAATCCTCTCAATCTCTTTCAACCACAACTGCGCACCATCCGGATCATGCTTCCCTTTAAAGACCGGCGGCTTATTCTTTCTAAACTCATCATTTCCGGCAGCATTCGGTGCACCCTGCACAGCTCGTGCCATAGCCTCCATCGCAGCAGCCAAAGCATCATCATTACGACCAGCCATATTCTGTTCGTCTAAACACAGAAACTATGGTTAAACAACAACTCGTCCAACACAACTCGCCCAATATGCCAGACACAACAGACACAAACTACACAACTGACACGGACTGGCTCTGATACCACTTAATGTGACGCCCCCAATCTATACCCCCAATTAACAGGCAATTAAAGCACTAAAAGAAAATTCAAAATTTCGTCAGAGTATATTTGAAGTACGACATAGAAAGGGGAATCACATCAAAGTAACCAAACATAACATAACAAGCAACACCTGCCCATAATGATATGCAACTGTGGGGTAGCAATCAAACAGAGGAAACTTTGTTCCTTACACCCACTTTTCAGAAATTAGAATTAAAGCGGAAAATCTAAAATCTGATTAACATATATACATATACACATATAAACAGTTTGTCATACATCAGGTAGCATATGTACAACCAAAATATATCATCAGATATACGAAATAATAGCACATGGCCACCCTAACTACCCGGAGTCACATATCAGAGCCGACCGACCAAAATAATGAAGACGCAACGCTTCACAAAAAGGAATACCCCCAGCAGCTCTAATCTGCAACGCCTCATAGAGCGTTATAAAACAGCAGAAGGGTGAGAAAAACAACCATAATATAATTGAATAAAATTATATATATAAACACAAAAATGTACAAGTAACACAGTCTCACCACAACCACATATAACATAATACCGCACAATTCTCAAGCATCAAATACCATTACACACCACACATATACCATACAATCATCAATCACATTCACAAATTCACACACAATTAATTCATGATTTATGCAATGCACATAGACCGACACAACGACTCTATGCACATGCCATGCGGTACCGACTTCCAATGTCTCAGGTCTCATCATCAGTTCACTCAGGAACTATTGGAACCATCGCTCGTTACTGAGAATCTCAAGTAACTCCCCGTCGGGCCTACGATGTTCACCCGTCGCTTTAGGTCCTCAGGCATCGCCTCATATTTTCGAGGCACACGACGTTAAGGATTGCTTTAAGTCTCCAAAGGAGCCCACAATCGTCTATAACCACCTCTTTAGGTCCTCAGGCAGCGCCTCATATTTTCGAGGCACACGATGTTATAGCATATTCCCCTCGGGAACCAAACCGTCTCTCAGGACGTTTCCACAATGCACATTATGATGCTTGGCATACAATAACTCATGACACTCACATTGCATCCATGCACATATTCATAATCATGCATATATCATCAAATACAGCACTTAGCATTTTCTTGCCTTTCGGCCAAAATTCATCCCCACAACAGTACATAAGGCATACACATCCAATTCACCAACTTATAACATAATACACGTCAAATACGCACCATTTAAAACACCAAAAGTCGAGATTCGACACTATTCACATTTCCCGACAAAATTTAATCGGCTAACAATTCTCAAAACCTAATAATCACAAAGTACGTCTCTATACCTTTCCAACGACACCAAGAATACAAAAATCGGATACTCGGAACAAAAGTTACGGACAAAACCGAAAACACATTTTGAAAAATCACATATTTGCAAATCTCCTATCCATACGCGTACCACCTATTCCCATACGCGTATTGACAGAGCAATTTTCCTTCACAAAACCACGTTTCACAAATCCATACGCGTATTGGCCTCGCCCATACGCGTATCACCAGAGGGCCGGTAAAACATGCAAGTTCATACGCGTATTGCCCCTAAAACAGCACAATGTTACGCGTATCGCCTGGTCTCATACGCGTATTGGCAAGCCCCTTACGCGTATGGCCCGGACAGACCCAGAAAATTTCTGCAGAACATTTTCTGCGTTTTTCCACCCCAATCATACAATTTCTTCACCTAAAACTCAGAAAAACAGCAATTTGAAGTGTAATAACATACCACCAACATGTATGAACAATCAACAATGCATTCAACAAGATTTTTACCACAATCAAATTCATTTCTAATCAATTTTTACACAATCTAGGTTTTACTAATATTCTCCAAATCAATCCAAAAACAAAAGCAAAACACATACATAATCGTATACAATCATAGAATAATCGAGTTTCGCACCCTTACCCGATTTAATCGACTTTACAACTTGCTCTTGATGATTTTTCCACTCTTTTCTTCAATTTCTCTCTTTTCTCTCTTCTCCTCTTTTCTTCTTTCTCTTTTTCTTTCTATTTTTCTTTTTCTTTCTATCTTACTAACTTAATGAAAATAAGTGGGAAAATACCAAAATACCCCCACACTCAAATATCTCATAAACGATCCCAAAACGCGATAAAATATATTCCCGCCGAAAAATAACATATTTTCACATAAAAGTCAAAAATACAATAAAATAATAATAAAATAATCCAAAAAGACTCAATAAAATAAAATTGGCAAAACGGGGCGTTACAATTCTCCCCCACTTAGAAATTTTCGTCCTCGAAAATCTTACCTGATACAAACAACTCCGGATACGATTCCCGCATCCTACTCTCCAATTCCCACATCAAATTACCCTCAGCAGCGCCTCCCCACGCCACTTTCACAAGTGCAATCTCTTTACCCCTCAACCGCTTCACCTCGCGATCCAAAATACTAACTGGTAATGCCTCGATCGTAAGGTTATCTCTTACCTCAACCTCGTCCATTGGAATAACATGTGAAGGGTCCGGAACATACTTCCGAAGCTGTGAAACATGAAACACATCATGCAAATTCGACAGATTCGGCGGCAACGCCACACGATACGCCACAGCACCAACTCTCGCAGATATCTGGTAAGGACCAATAAATTGAGAAGTAAGCTTCTTAGATTTCAAAGCACGACCAACACCCGTTACCGGCGTAACTCTCAGAAATACGTGATCACCCTCTTGAAACTCAAGATCCTTCCGTCTCCGATCATGATAACTCTTTTGTCTATCCTGAGAAGCCTTCATTTTCTCACGAATAAACTTTACGTTTTCCGTCGTTTGTTGCACCAAATCCGGTCCAACCACCGAACTTTCACCTGTTTCGTGCCAACACAACGGCGTTCGACATCTTCGTCCATATAAAGCCTCAAAAGGTGCCATTCCAATACTAGAATGGAAACTGTTATTATATGTGAACTCAATCAAAGCAAGATAACCGTCCCACGCACCACCTTGCTCCAAAACACACGCTCTCAACAAATCCTCCAACGACTGAATCGTTCTTTCGGTCTGACCATCCGTCTGCGGATGATAAGCCGAACTCAACCTCAATCTAGAACCCAAAGCCTTCTGTAAACTTTCCCAAAATCTCGATGTAAACCTAGGATCTCGATCAGAAACAATACTCAATGGAATCCCATGCAATTTCACAATCACACTGATATAGATCTCAGCTAACCGTTCCAAAGAAAAACTGATGTCAATCGGAATAAAATGCGCCGATTTAGTCAGCCTGTCCACAATCACCCAAATAGCATTATGCCCACGCTGAGTGTTCGGTAATCCCGTCACAAAATCCATCGAAATACTATCCCATTTCCACTCAGGAATATCCAACGGTCGCAACAAACCACTAGGCCTCAAATGTTCCACTTTCGATTTCTGACAAGTCAAACATGCATACACAAACTGAGCCACATCTCTTTTCAAACCAGACCACCAGAAAATCTTCTTCAAATCTTGGTACATCTTATTCGCACCCGGATGAATACTTAAATTACTTTGGTGTCCTTCCTCCAAAATCATTCTTTTCAACTCCGCATCATCAGGAATACAAATACGACCACGGAATCTCAAAACACCAAAATTATCCACCTTGAAATCCATATTCTCATTCCTCATCAAATCAACGAATTTCAAATCCAGCTTTTGTTTCTCACTAACCGACATCAAAAATTCATTAGTAACTTTCAACATTCCAAGCCTTACACTAACCGATGTCACTTCACATACCAAACTCAAATCTCTAAACGATTCCAAAAGTTCCAACTCTTTCACCATCAATGCGGACATATGCAACGATTTCCGGCTCAATGCATCGGCTACCACATTAGCTTTACCAGGATGGTAATTCAAGCCAAAGTCGTAGTCTTTCAAGAATTCCAACCATCTCCGCTGCCTCATGTTCAACTCTTTCTGATCAAATAAATATTTCAAGCTTTCAACCATCTCATGTTACACAACGACTTGGGGGGCTCCTATTCTGGACTGGACCACTGGATAGACATGGCCCAATCCGCCTCTGCTCTAGAGCGGCCCAAATTGCTTAAGTCCAATCCACAGAGGGGCAAAAGTTACCTTTCTGCCCCTCCAACCGGGCAAGGAATACAACGTTCCTCCCCGGAATTACTGCCTGTTACGCACGGCTTCACTGCTCTCCGAACAGCTATGGGCAGGTGCCCAGAACCACGCCTATGCCCGATATAACAACTAGTTTTGGGCACCTGCCCGACATAACGGCTAGTTTGGGTAGCTACCTATTCTTTGGGGAAAACGGTTATTTCGCCCTGAAAATAGGACCGTTGGCCACGCGCTGGGGGCACTATATTAACCCTCTCACTCGAGAGGGTCAGGTATCCAATATTCACCCTAAGAATTCATACTTTGTACTTGCTCCTTTTCTCTGACCATTTCTTACTTGAGCGTCGGAGTACCTTGCAGGTACACCCCCTCATATCCATACGACCAGCATCCCTGACGCATTTGGCGGCCCGATTCTATAGGATCTGATCCAACCTTCACGATCATCTTTAATTACCTGTTTATCTTTGATTTGAACCGCTATAGACATATACTTTTCAGATCTGGATCTAGGATGATTATCTGTTAGGTTCTAAACTCTAGACATAGATTTAGGCTTAGCATTTGAGTGAGTATCAGTTCTTAATGCTCTGTGTTGATTTTGTTGCGTGAGACATCACCAATGAGACAATATAGTTGTTCTCTCGACGTTGCGTTAGACATAACCTCTGTTGCGAGTGATACGTGAGGATATTAGATGAATGATTGATTTGTGTTTATTTGATTAGAAGAATGCACGTGTTATCAATTGATGAGATCCAATCCCAACAAGGCTCCGTTTATACTTCAGTCTTTACTTTATATTTTCCGTCTTTACATTTTATGCATTTAATTTTGGTTCTTTAAATATTTTAAACCAAAACTTTTGCACCACAAGCTTAGAAATGTAGAGACCGTTGAACGACATTCTTTCTCGCACCGATCCCTATGGAGAAGACAAAACTGGGTACTTAATTAATTTTTGCTTGCTGCTATACCGTACCAACACCCTTAGGGGGTGACAGGATCGTATCGCCCACAAGAGGATGTCATCACCCATGACACATATCATTCATCTAGAGTTGGAAAACTCGGGAGGTGACGTGTCTTGGTCAGAGATAATGTAGTTAATAAGTAAAAGGAATGGTTCATGTCTCCCAAGAAAATAGGGATTCAACGGTCCACTACCCTTATTCAGATGAACAGTTTCTACTTTTGAGAAATCCTAAATACATGCTCATAAGTCTCTATAAATACTCAACCTTAGGGTTGGGAAGGACAAAATCATATTCACACAAAACACCCATAAACAGAGTGTCATACCCTGAATTTTTCCCCCACCTAAAATCATTCATCTGCATTTCAGTCATCTGCATTCACTAAGTTATGTCCATTAATTTGCATTAATGTTCATTAGTATCACATGACCATTATATTTGGTCATAGAGATCTTTCTACCCATAAGATCAATAATTGAAGACTAAGTAACCTTGTTTGTGTTGTTTTTGTTAAGTTCAATGTGTTCTTATCATGCACCATTAGAGGCTCAGGAATCTTAAGCTTGGATAGTTCATCACTTTTGGTTGGATTATTCATTCACATTTACTTGTAGTCATTTTTGAACTTTGTGATTCATTTATGCATACACATGCACCATGTTGTTCATATAGTTATTTTTTTTATACATCCTTTCTATCATGCATCCATTTGGAATTTCATTAAGTGTTCTTTAACTATACCTTCTTGGCATTTCAAATTCAATTAAATTAGGCTTTATTTGAATTTATTTTGTTTTCATTTTTGTTGCTAGGTTTTAACAAATTTCTTTTTATACGGTTTGGAAATATAGGTAATGAGAATTGTTTTGCAATTTTGGATTGAGTAACAAAGGATATGACTAAATCAAGATTCAAAATTTCTTATTTACATCATGATTTTTGTTTTGCATCAAGTTTTGTTTTACAAAATCAATTTGTTTTTCAACTTTGTTTTATAAAATCAAATTGTTTTACAACTTTGTTGTACACGTAAATTTTTTTTATAATTTTTTTTACAAAATAAAATCCTCTCATAAACAAAATAACAAAAAAAATTCCAAAAGTGGGGACCCCTCAAGCTTGCATTTTGACTTGGCTTTTTTTACTTCATGTGTGCGTGCGATTGTACTTCGCAAGATCGTGTTCTCATTTTTAGAGGTTCGATACAGAGCTTCTCACCCTCGTGAGTTTGTTCTAATGTCACAAATATATTAAAACCTAACAATCCTTACTAGTTAAGGATTGCTACACATTTGTATTTTTTTAACAAGTAACTTGTCTAGTTTTTTTTTTTGTTCTTTAAGGCTCACTAAGATGTAATCCCATTCACTAAGATGTAATCCCATTCTCTAACTTTATTGTAATCCGATACTTTATTTCAAGATTATATTGATTTACATTTATTTATAAAATAATGTTTTACCACGTATGAAAATAGTTTATTGTAATCAATTCTCTCCAACTGATTTCTTGCCATAAACATAAAGAATTACACATCAACAAAATTGTTGAAATATTAGATTAGATTTGATTTAATATGATATGATTAGATTTGATTAGATTTAATATTTAGATATAATCCAAGTTGTCTTGGCCCAAGCCCAATTAGGGTTGTATATAAATAGACCTAGCTTGTATTATTATTTATACAAATCAATAATACAAATTCTTATTTCCTTATTCTCTCTCTTTCTCTCCTCACTAAAAGTGCTTCACGCACTAACAAATTGGTATCCAGAGCTTTCGGTTATTGTTCTTGATCGAGTTTTCAAGAACTTCACGTCAGAGATCGTTTTTTCAGGGCAAGTGAATCAACCGCTGCGAAGATGACTGATGATAAGAGCATTTCGAGTTCCCTTCCAATGCTTGACGACAAGAATTAGATCCGATGGAAAAAATAGATGCAATCCTTATTTGGCTTCCATGAGACCCTAGAAGTGGTTAACGGTGGTGTTCCTGTGTTAGCTGAAAATGCAACCGAAGAACAGAAAAAAAACCCATAACGAAGTCAAGAAGAAAGATTGCAAGGCTGCTTATTGCATTCAGACGTCGGTCGATGCTTCTAACTTTGACAGAATCTCTCATACTGAAACGACGAAGGAGACATGGGATATTCTAGTGAAGTATTATGAAGGAGGTGAGAAAGTCAAGGTTGTCAAGTTGCAAACCTTGCGTCGACAATATGAGTTGTTGTCGATGGGAGAAGATGAAAAAGTTGCAGAATATGTGTCGAAGGTTTAGAAACTCGTCCATCTCATGAAGGGTTGTTGTCATACCCCAAATCTTGACCACTAAGATTTCCCATCATTGTGAAAATCATCATCACAATATGGAGGAACCATCATACTTCATCAGTCTCCCCAAAGATGGGTGAGCATCCACTACAATCAAAATTAGGGTTTCAAGCCCTCTCTGAGTGCTTAGACAAAGGATCAATCAAGGAATGACATGATCTTTAACTTGTCTAACCTCTCAAACATCCAAAATGGATCAAAAGGACTCCCACTCCAAGGATTAAGCACAAAGTTGCTCCCTTCTAGGTGGATCAAGCCTCAAGATCGACAGTGTCACCAAATTAGGGTTTTGGTCGACCAGGGCCTCCAGATGGAAAATTTTCATCTGGCCACAAGCCAAGGATCCAAAACACAACCTAATATACTCCATGGAACCTCATGAACCCATTCATCAAGTCAATTTTGCCTCAGGGGATGCATACATAAAAAATCAGGAATTAGGGTTTCTTGACCTAATTCACCCCTAAGTTGACTTTTGGGACAAATCATGAACCAAGACCTCAAGAGAGGATTTGAGGGTCTCTAATGAACTATATTGATCCATTTGGGACAAAGGATTGATCTAAGAAGCTTGAGCAACAAGTCTCAATTTCATCTGCACCACAATTAGGGTTTCGCGAGGAAAGTCAACTATAACTTTGACTTTTGACCAGGACATGCTCCCAAACCCTAGGACATGCCTCAATATACCCTATGACACCCATGGAACATGTCCATCAAGTTTGATTTAGGTCAAGGACATGATTTCTTGAAGAATTGCACAATTTGGAATTCATCTGATAAAAAGTCAACTGTGCACAAAAGTCAACTTTGACTTTTTGAGATTTTTCACCAAAATGGATTTTTAACCCTAAAATGATGCTAATGTATGATTTGAATCATCATTCATCAAGAAAAATCAAGAAAAGTTGGATAACTTGTAAAAGGGGTAACCATAAAAACTTAGAAAATTTTCTAAGTTAAAAATAAAGTGACAAGGGTACCAACTTTGGAGGATCATAACTCCTAAACTACAAAGCCATTTTTCCTCATCCAAAGATGGATTTGTAGCCCTCATTACCCTCTACAAAAACTTCAACTAGACCTAAGTCCAATTCATTAAGGATTTTGAGTTATGGGGTGATCAAAATGGCTGAAAAGTGAAAATGTCACTTTTTCCAACACTTAGTGAAATTTTCACTAAGTCAGAATCTGCCTTCACTTTTTGCCAAATGTAGGGGGATTTTTCACTTGGATTCAAAAGAGATCAAAACAAAACATGTTCAAACAGTTGTTATATCATGTAAGGGCTTTCCAAAATGGCCAAGAACATTGCCAAATTCCATTTGAGTCATGAGATATGACATTGGAAAGTTGCCTTGCTGAAATCTGTCAAAGGCAAGGCAGAATTTGCAATTTTACTCGATTTGCCAAAATCAGCCAAATTCAAACACTCCTATCCACTTGGACACCTCAGAGGATTGAATCTAAAGGGGACAATCACTGAGCCAAGCCTCCAAAGTCCATGGAACAAGAAATAGCATGTTGAACCTAGAATGGCCAAAATAGGGACAAGACTCCAAATTTGGATTGAAGCATTCAATGGAAGCATCAAGGTGGCATGGACTGAGCCATTCTTATCTGAAATCAGTCAAGAATTATCCAAGACCAAGGGAACCAAAGCTCTGTGCCCTAACCTCTAGTCAATGGCTAGAGGAGACTTGGATTTTCATTTGCCAACATTGGCCAAACCTACTTACCAGTTGCCATTCACTATTCCTTGCAAAACAAACTTGCTCTACTATAAATAGAGCTCAATTGTGATCAGTTTGAGTACACCAAAGCCATCTAACAGATGCTTTCCTCAAAATCTCTTTCTCTTGGCAAAAATGCCTTTCTTGGCAAGGTAGCTATCGGGTTTTGAGTTTGAGAGCTTTTCCAGTCAAACCAATCACTCACACACCTCACATACATCATATACAAATGATCCAAACACTCACATAACATCTGGAACACAGATTTCACAAAATCACCAGCCAATTGCTCAAGTTCTTGACAGTTTTGCAGTTGAGGTGCCATCTTCAACTCCAAACCATTTCAATCCATTCCAAGCATTCAGACACATCACTTGGCACCTAGGGAAGCTATCCACATCATTGGAACCAAGCTGTAACACCTCCAACACAAATCACGATCACCAGCTGCAAGTGGTAAGCATGAGCTCTTCTAACTCTATGATTCATGCAATTTTTGTTGCACAATAATTTGGCCATATGTTCATAATCATGCATGGAATGTTTTCCCTCAATTAATTGCATTGTTTGAATCGTGTATAAAAAATCCTAGCCTTCATGCAGAAATTAGGGTTCTTGAGGATTTTTCATGATTTCTTGTTATATGTTTAATTTAAATGAAATTAATGGACATAGACATGATCGTGAGGTTGAGACGAGCATAATGATATGTGGATTGCATGTTATAATCAAGTATTCAGGGAGATTGGATAGAAAATGCAAATCAGCCAAACCCAGAACACGCGCGTGTTCTTCAGCTGTTCTTGGCGCCTTTTTTGATTTTTCAAATATTTGAATTTTGTGATTTTTGTTTAATTTATTCCAAAATTAACTTCTATCTGAGTTTTAATGATTTTGAGTTGATTCTTTTTTTAATAAATCACAAAAATGTTAAAATATTTTATTTTTCCAAAAAATCCCAAAAATATTATTTATTTCATATAATTGATATTTTTGCAAAGAATTAATATTTTAATTGTTTTTGACATTTTAAATATTTTTTCCACATTGATTTTGCAACTTTTAATGCTTTCTAATTATTTTGTAGGTCAATACTTAATTTTTGAAGCATTAATTCAAGATCACAATTTGTTTTTCATATGTTAAACAATTTTGATCATTTTAATTGAATTTTTATTCAATTAAATACATTTTTGAAAACAAATTAGGGTTTTTGGATTAATTCAACCCTCATAAATCATTTTCACACATTTTGGGCCTCTATTAGAGTGTAAGACCCAACCCACTTGTACAGAAACATTTTGGGTCTCATTCATTGTATAAGTCCCTCTGTACATTTTCAAATAAACGGCGCGATCGTCGCCTTTTCAAAATAAGCATGGGCCTCTCCTCGAGCTATAAGACCCATTCAAAATTTTTGGACCTCCAATAGAGTGTAAGACCCAATCCCCTTTTAACCCAAAACATTTTGGGCCTCACTTATTGTATAAGTCCCTCTGCGTTAAAAGAAAACCTCAGCGCGATCGCCATTTTTAAACGAAAAAATCAATTGGGCTTACCCTCGTGTTATAAGCCCCACTCTTTTTCTTTAAACCTTTCGGGCCTCTTGAAAGAGTGTAAGACCCATCCCTTTGTACATAAAACACTTTTTGGGCCTCAGTCACTTGTATAAGTCCCTCTGTACAAATTCAAACAGTGCGCTCACTGATAAAACCCTGGGCCTCTCCTTGAGCTGTAAGCCCAAAATCTTTCTTTTTCAAAGCACTTTCTCCTTTGATTTTGAATATACTATTGTTTTCAATCTTTCTTTGTTGAACAACTAACCAAACAGCATGGAAGCTCTACAACCGAGTAAGTGTTTATACGCTTTCATTTACTGCTTTCATATACATATAACTGTATTGTGGGGCTGTTTCGCTGTAAGTCTTCTTTCATAAACTCATATCAACTATGTAATAATAGTATAGATATTTCGAGTTTCCTCGGCAACTACGTCTAGAACTAAGTGACGCCGTTTCGTTTAGTCATAGAAATAGACAACTAGATCCCCCAATAGGATCACCAGATACAGTCTTCTCTTCGGCTGTCCTTATTAGGAATTATCAAGAAACTCTACTCCCCAAGATGAATGTATTCTCCGTGAATGGCATCTTTGAGTTTCTTCCAAATTCTCGAACTTTCCTGACTTTGATCTATTCTCGGTGAATAGCATTGCCTTGAATTTCTCGGGGTTTGGGGACCCACGGGCTTCTTAAAAGCATCGGCCTCCTCTTGGGCATCGTACAAGGACCCACGGGCTTCCTAAAAGCAACCCCGCCTCCTCTTGGGCTTAGTACAAGGACCCTACGGCTTCTTAGAAGTATTCACAGCCTCCTCTTAGGCTTCGTATAATGATCTCTTCCTCCGGGAATGATAGCCTCCTCTTGGGCATAGTACAAGGACCGATCGGCTTCTTAAAAGTCTCCAGCCTCCTCTTGGGCTTCGTACAAATTGTCCCGACGACCTCCTAGAGGTATAGGAAGAGAACTTAGTCATTTGCATAGAACATTCCTTTCATAGAGTCTACTACTGTTTCTCAAAGCACAATACAAAAGATGAAACTCTAGACTTGGACAGTCTAATTTCCTTGAGTCTCAAAGACATTCTCAAGTGATCCCTTCATTAAATAGGAAGGAAACCCGTAGACTTGGGCAGTCTCAATACCCTTCGGATTTCCCGCTTCCTTAAAGGACAGGCATAACCCGGACCCTTGAATCAAATCCTTGAGTACAGTATTGCTCATATAAGAACTGATTTTCTCTTTAAAATCAGTATACTGGACCTGTCACTTAACTGAAACAGTTACCATAGCTTCCTCTTAGGCTTTGTATAATGATCCTTCTCCAGTGAAGTTAGCCTCCTCTTGGGCTTTGTACAATGATCCTCCTCAGCGGAGTCAAGCAACGTTTAGCCTCTCTCTCGGGCTTTGTACGAGACACATAAGAGACTCCCTCGTTGAGTCAATCACCCCTTTCGCCTCCATCTCGGGCTTTATACGAGATACAAAAAGGTTCTTGTTAAGACAAACAAACAACAACCTCCATCTCGGGCTTTATACGAGATACAAAAAACTCCCTTGTTGAGTCAAGTCGCCTCCATCTCGGGCTTTATACGAGATACCAAAAGACTCCATCGTCGGGTCAAAACCTTTTAGCCTCTCTCTCGGGCTTTGTACGAGACACATAATAGCCTCCTCTTAGGCTTTGTATAAGAAAACCACTGGTTAATCCAATTAAACCTTTTAGCATCAAAGTTGTGCCTCGTTCACAGTACACAAACTCCTTCCCCTTCATCTAATCGCTGTAAGCGGCAAGCCTCTGGATCATCTACATCCATGCCAATGTCCCCCTTTTAGCATGAGAAAATCCTAAGGAAAGATGGCATTACTCTACACTGAGTTAAAGTCTTCTCCTTCAGGTTGAAATCCCCTATAAAGGAAATTATGGCATTGCCGGATTCACAAATCCCGGTTAAAGTAATTCTCCTTTATAAAACAGTTGTGACATACAACCCCCTCTTTAGAAATGACAAATTCTCTCTAAAGTTGAGGCCTTTCAGCTTCACATCTTGGGCTTTGAACAAGATACAAACCACCTTTCGCTTCACGTCTTGGGCTTTGAACAAGACACCAGAACACCCATTTCCTCCCATAGAATAGAAGGAACTACGAACGCTCTGATTTCCCTGTTTTGGATAAACGGGAATATGTAGGCATAAGATTGAAAGAAAAATCTTAGTGAGCACACTAAACAAAAACCAAAATCCCATATCTCCATCAATCAAAAGCAGTAATTCAAAAACATCAGTCCTAACATCCTAATCCTTGTTCCCCGCCAGAAACCTTCTGTCAAGGTAAAAAGAGAGAAACAGTATTGGCGAAAATACAAATAACCAGTACAAAGGCCCCCCACATTGATAGCATCCGTAACCTAACAGACCGTTGTTTAAACTCAGTATGCAAAGCAGGGTTAATTGGAGACATCTATTTCCCTTCCTTCATCAGCTTTAATAGGATAAAAAATGAATCGACCTGTAGTAAGCCCAACCGCAGAGAGCGACCAGCGCTTAAGAACCGCGTCCAAAATCGCTCACTACAGAAAAATGGCGCCCACCGTGGGGCCGGTCTCTCTTTTTCTCCTTTTCATCTCTTGTGTGACTACCACAGATTGGGGCTTCCGCCGGGGAAACCAATTTCTGTCAGGAACCTAGGATTCATAGCTTTAAAGGTCTAGGATGATTAGGACAAATATATATACTGCTTTTCCTAATTGCTATACGTGTTTATTTTTCTGCTAATGGGAATGCGGGTGATGCCGTATGTGGAAAGATTGAGTATACACTTAAGATAAGTGATGGCGACGAGGTCGACCATCAACCTCAGTGGAGGCTGACCAACGCAACCCATTCTCTCACCTAGACAATGGGCCGGTTGTTAAGTCTGAGAAGCTGAGGAGCCAAACCCTTTCGTAGTGCGGAAACTATCGGAAATAGTTTTTACGCGATACTACCCTCATTTGAGGCTGGTGATCTATTCTCGGTGAATGGCACTTACTCTAAGATTGCTCTACAACTCGCTGGCGATCCGCTTGTTGTTTTACTTTCCTGGGAGGAGCTGATGATAATGAGTACAGGTACAAAAATCACCCTAGTATAAACCTTTGGGGATGGGTAGAGCCTTGACTTCATGACAACGACCCTTTGACCCCATGTTTTTTCTATGTTTTTGTGTGCTGCATTCATGCATTCATTTTAAAGAACATTAAAACATTCAAAAAATCTTCTCTTCTAGTCTCTCTGTTTTTTCAAAATAAACTAAGACTGTGATTGCAAATATCAGAGAAGAGGATTACGCTAATGGATTTCGGTAGAAGGAGAACTCACCAGTATACCTTCAAGGTTCCAAAGCTAGAGGATTTGAGAAGGTTAGCGAGGATGATCACTAACCCAGAGGCTTTCAGAGCCAAGCACGGAGGTTTGCTACCACTGTTAAGAGTCCATGTGATTGAGGGAATCATGGATGCACTCATTCAGTTTTATGATCCAGTTTATCACTGTTTCACATTCCCGGATTACCAGCTTGCACCAACGCTGGAGGAGTATTCTCACCTGATTGATTTACACATTACAGATCGAGCTCCATTTTCTGGACTGGAAGAAATTCCAAAGAATCAGACTATTGCAAGAGCAATTCATTTGGACGAGTCTGAGGTTAGGACTCACCTAACTACTAAGGGTGGCATCCAAGGTTTGCCAGCCCAGTTCTTGACAAAGAAGGCCCTGTATTTCGCCAGTATAGGAAACGTGACTGCTTTTGAAAGCATCTTTGTCTTGCTCACCTACGGGTTATTTTTGTTTCCTAACATCAATAACTTCGTCGATATTAACTCCATTAGGGTTTTTCTCATTGGAAACCCTGTACTGACTTTGCTCGCGGATGCGTATCATTCTGTACACTTGGGGAATTTGTACAGCGGAGGGGAGATCACATGCTGTGTACCTCTGCTTTACAAATGGTTTATCTCCCACTTGCCCAAGTCTGCTGCTTTTTGGGATTGTAAGAGTGCCTTACGTTGGTCACAGAAGACCATGTCTCTTACCAACTCTGATATAGATTGGTGCAATAGGATTTATGAGGGAATTAGGATCATTGACCGTTGTGGAAACTTCCCCAACGTACCCCTCATAGGAACTAAAGGAGGAATCAACTACCATCCGGTATTGGTTCGCCGTCAATTTGGATACCCAATGAGACACATCCCACTGGGTGTTCATCTGGAAGGTCTTTTCTTCAAGGAATGGGAAAATGACAGAGCACTAAAGATGGAAATAGTGCACGCTTGGAAGCATGTTCATAAGAAAAGACGAGAGTCTCTAGGAAAACCAGATTGTGTCTCGGTGGAGCCTTATCTCCATTAGGTACAGACTAGAGCTCTTAAGCTAAAGATGCCTTATCCTCGTTACGGAATTCTTCCGCCAAAGGAATCTGTCATGTACTTCATGACGGAAATTGAAAAGCTTCAGGTTACTCTCAACAAAGTTCAAAAGGAGAGAAGGTCTTGGAAGAACAAGTACCGCACTCTCGACGTAGAGTGCATCAAAATACAGCAATTACTGAAAGAGAAAGACGCTCTGATTGAGATTTTGGAGCAACATGCTGTGGATAATCAGGATGACTAAAGGAATTTTCTCGCTCCTTTCACCTGGCAAAGGAATGACAACCCGACAATGACCCGAGAGCCCCGGTCAAAGAAAAGGAAGATACCAGAATCAACACCCGATTTCTCTTCAGAGAGGACTCGGGGCCCATTAGCTTAGGTTTCTGTTTCTGCACTTTGTAATCTACTGTATTTCCATTTCTGTAATCCTTTGAATTTCAATAAAAAGGGGTTTCCCCACTGTTTGATATTTGCAATCTAATTGTCGAATTTTATTTTAATTAAACCTTAAACAATTAATATAATCATTGCATTCATCATTCTTACATCGCATATTCTTCTTACCTACGAATCTCACGTTTGTGTCTTAGTTCTAGAGTCAAACTGTCTCATTCGTATAATACTCGGGCCAATCGTCAGAAAAAGATGGATGATCTTGAGGAAGAAAACAGAGAGTTGAAAGAAGAGATCGACGCTCGGAGAGAGGATATGAGAAAGCTTCGTAACGACATGCAAGCCATGGCAGAAGCTCAGCTATAAAGAACTGTGATCTCAGAGATCACCTCAACGCCCATAGTGGAGAAGTATGATCCTAGGTATCAGATGCCGAAAGATCGTCCTTGGGGCATGCCTATTAACTATATCCCGGAAGGATATGTTTCGCCGATCACTGAAGATCAGGGAATCGCAACAAAAGCCGCTGGGCCTGAAGGTTACAAACTTCAGGAAAACGAAGATGCCAGGGGCATACTGAAGACACCTGAAGGTTACAAACTTCGGGAAACGCCAAGACTCACTGCCGTAGTCACAGTACCACCCCCTGTGGTGCACACTGTCCTGGAAGGACAGATTCCACAGACATCTTCTGGTAAGAAGGAAACTATGTTTGACAGAATGGAGGAATTCCAGGAGCAATTCTTGGAAATGCAGAAGGAACTGCAAGCCATTCGCGGTCAGGATCTATTTGGAAAGGATGCCGCAGACCTCTGCTTGGTCCCAAATGTGAAAGTTTCGCACAAATTTCAAGTGCCCGACTTTGAAAAGTACAAGGGTAACTCTTGCCCTCAAAGCCATCTGGTGATGTACGCTCGGCGGATGTCAGCTCAGACGGAGAATCAGGACCTACTGATTCACTACTTCCAGGATAGTTTAACCGGTGCCGCATTAAAATGGTACATGGGTGTAAACCGTGCCACGATCAGCACATTCCGAGATCTTGGCACTGCCTTCGTCCAATAATACAAATACAATTTGGACATGGCACCCGACAGAGATCAACTCAGATCGATGTCGCAAAAGGACAAGGAAACCTTTAAGGAGTATGCTCAAATGTGGCATGAAATTGCCGCTCAAATTTGTCCACCTCTTGAGGAAAAAGAGATGACAAAGATCTTCTTAAAGACCTTAAGCTCATTTTACTATGACCGAATGGTTGCCAGTGCGCCCAGTGATTTCACCGAAATGGTCGGCATGGGCGTACGTCTTGAGGAAGCCGTCCGAGAAGGACGTTTGGTAAAAGACCCTGGATCGATGAGCGGTACGAAAAAATATGGTAGTGCTCTCCCTAAGAAAAAATAGCAGGATATTGGGAATATCTCTCTCAGAAAGCAAAGGCGACGTTATCAACCGGTGGCAGCTGTGACTCCTGTTATCAGCCCTGCGCCTATTCCTACGTATCAACCTCAGGTTGCGCAGAGCCAACCTGACCAGCAAAGGACACAACAGCCTCTTCGGCAGGCTCGTCCTCCATATAACAACAACCGTACAACATGGCCACCAGGATTTGATCCTATACCCGTAATGTGCACAGAGCTGTTTCCATTACTACTGGCTAAGGGGCACATTCAGACTAAATCTCCTCTTACAGTACCGGAAAATCTGCCTTTTTGGTTTAAGGTGGATCAAACATACCCTTATCATCAAGATGGTTCAGGGCATAACATAGAAACTTGTCTCAATTTCAAGTCCAATGTGCAAAAACTTGTTAGGAGCGGGGTCTTATCCTTCAAGGATACAAATCCTAATGTTCTCACGAACCCGCTGCCTCAACACGAGAAGGCTGCCGTCAATTTGATAGAAGGAGAGACTAACGATGTCTATCAAATTCACGATGTACTCTTGTTAAAAACCAATTTGGTCAAGATGCATTGTAGGCAGAGTGGATATGGCCATGTGCCACCTCATAACTATCATCAGTGTGATATCTGCTCTAAAGACAATCAAGGATGTTCTGTAGTGCAAGCAGCTCTGCAGGAACAGATGGATCTCGGATGGATCCAAGAGCACCAAGTTCGTGGAGTTAACATGGTTTACACGAATTCTAACGTCATTCAGAACCACGACATCCGTGCAATGAATATCAACTTGGTGGCAATGCACTCAAGGCAAAGCCAACATCATAATCTTCTGCGACACGATTACAGTTCCTGTCTGATTTGCTCTGTCAACAAACAGGGATGCTCTTTCATACAGGAGGCCCTCCAGCGTCAGATGGATCTTGGATGGATCCAAGACTACCATGATAGGAACCCTTATCAGATCAACATGGTTCAGATCTTCGATATTCACGTGATGAATACCAACCTGGTAGAGTTACATGCTCAGCAGGTCCGACTCAGATTCTTAATATCACATGACTATCAAAGCTGTAAAGCGGGTTGTGAAAACGATCGAGGTTGTACCCTTGTCCAGGAGGCACTTCAACACTTGTTAAATCACTGGTGGATGCCAATCTATATGGATGAAGATACTCAGCAGATTAGTGTCAATAATAGAAACCCCACTCGGCGTTGTCATACCCTAATTTTTGACCATAAGATTTCACCTCTCTGTGCATCATTTTGCATATTTTGCATGCTTTATCACTAACGGATTTGTGCAGGAATTTCAATTTCAAGTGGAGAGTTTCAAGACGTGGCCGTTGAATTTTGGCTCAAAAGGTTCCTAAGATTTTCTACTGGTCGTTCTCTTCAAGATTTCTCATAAGCTCAGTGGATGTCCCAGAGATTTAGGGTTTTTTCCTACTATTGGTATTGAGCATGGTCGTTTATGGACTGGTTGTGATTTTTGTAGCAAGTTATATCTTCATAGTTTGTGTGTTGGGTTCGTCATCATCCAAATCATTTTTTGATGGTGCAAGTTCATCATTTTTATTTTTAGAATGAAGTTTGGATTTTCTTGTTGATGGTTTGAAGTTGAGAGTTTGGATTAAAGTTTTGAACCGAGTCCAAGAAGGGATTCATGTGAAATTTAAATTTTGAGGTCTTACAAATTCAAGATGCTACCAAAATTAGAGTTTACATGCATTTCAAAATTTAAGATATGTGTACAAAATGTAAGGTTGTCTACGAGAATTTCAAGTCCTCTTCCCATGTTGCCATGAAGATTCACGCTTTGAAATTTACAAATTCAAGGAAATGTAAAAGAGAATTGTTTGTTTACACATGTATTTTTAAGTGTTGATACAAAATACTATCTTTTGATTCACATTTACATTGTTCTTAATCAAGGAAAAGTGGAGGCAATATAGAATGACGCTGGAACATTCCTACAGATTCCTAAGCACATCATTATGCCTAGTTTCAAGAAAAATTGGGAGCATGGAAAAGCATTGTTTGGAACAAAATCCCGTCAAGTAGATACCACGTTTCTTGCATTCATATTCAGTTTTTTTTTTTTTTTAATGTTCAGGTTACAAAAAAAAAAAAGGAAAAGAAATAAGAGCAAAGTCCTAAAAGAAATGAAAAAGGCCTTCGTATGTTGTCCTAGCCAACAGACTCGTTGCTCAACGGTGGGACTCACCCATTCTCAAACACCAATGTCCCAGCTCTCCTTGAACCACGTGTTGCCTCTATTGTGCTTTTAATTACGAAGTACTTTAAGGCATGCTACTGCTCCTGTCAAAATACAACACAATTAAACATAAGGATTTGGAAACCGGCAAGTTTCGAACATGTTCATGACAGCTTGTTTTCTTTCCAAAACATAATTCCAAACACAATCAACACAATCCCAAAAATAAAGAGATGTGTTTCAAGTTAGACTCATCATCATCAATTGTTTCCAAGACAGTTCTCCCAACACATTCAAGCAGGATCAACACCAGTTCAATTTCATTCCAAAACGGTTTCAGACAAGTTAATATAAAAACAGAAACGATTTTCAAAGCAAAAATTGGGATGTTTTTTCCAAAACAGAATCAGCAACCTGGTTTTAATTGGAATCAATGTTTAAAAAGGGAGGATATCATCATCAATAATATTCCTTACAAAATCAGGCATGAAATCAAATTATATCAGCCATGATTAGTATCTTTCCAATACCAGACACACAGGATATCACATGTTTAATTCCAGATTTCGTGTTTCAATTGTTTGATCCTATAAAAGTAGAAGAACGATACACAGCAAAGGGGGACACGCATAGAAAACAAAAAAAATCCTCTACTGAAAGTCACCAACAATTCGTTGAAAAAATCATAGTCTACATACTCATATCAGGGAGGAAAATTGAGAGGCATTCACAAATAGAAAAAACGCACAAAATTTCCAAACTCTTTCATTTGATTTCCGAACCATAACCATTTGTTATTGTAAAAAAAAGTAGCAGAGATTCACTGAGCAATTTGTACCAGCGACAATGCTTACGGTTTCACACTAAAGGAGGAATTCAAAATTCACAAACACACCAATTCAAAAATAGAGGCGGATCAGGGGAACAAAAGAGTAGAAGAAAAACCTGAGTTAGCTTCGAAGTGGCTTCACGTTACGCAACCGCCCCGTAGCCTCCGGCAAAGCGCCCACAGAACTTCGCATCGCCGTGTAAAACCTCTCGTCGCCGCTGCCGCAAACATATCGGAAGCCACCACCTGAGTTGCTGTTGTCATCCCTCCGACCACCACGCTAACCACCGCAGACGCCGCTTCCATATCGGATCTCGCTGTCGTCTTCACCACGCCATTCATCCTCCGCACGGACAAATCACCGGCGTCGTCGACCTCCATCGCCCGACCGCACCTGAGTTTCCTCCAACCGCATCCGATCTACCATCATCGGAGGATTTGTGAGTCATTCTTTTCATGGAATCTCTTGAATGTTTTTTTTATGTGATCATACTTACATGGAGAAATGATACTTGGTTTGAGTTTGTTTTTTTTTGGAATGTCTAAGAAATCGAGAGAGATTGAGAGTAAATGTAGCGATGAGAGAGTTTTAGGGTTCAAAGGTTCAGACTTTTTTTTGTTTATCTTGATTTTTCTCCTTATGTTGATTTAATGGTTCGGATGGGCCACCCATGTTCTTGTTTAACATATCAGCACATCATAGTACTTACTTTTTTTTTAATTTCTAGATTCTAATTAAGTTTAGTTCAGTCAATTTGATCTAATTTATTTAGTTCTAATCTAATTTATTTAGTTCTAATAATTTAATTTAGTTCCAATTTAATTAGTTCTAATAATTAATTTAGTTCCACTAATAATTTGGTTTAATTATAATTTAATTTGATTGGTCTTCAATTTAGTTTGATTAGCTTTTAATTAAATTTTAAGGTTTATTAGCTTTAATTAGATTTTTTATTATTTAGATTTATTTAGAGTTTTATTTTAATCCTTATTTCTAATAAATTGTTAATATATTGTTCTTTAGTTAATTTTAATTTAGGACTTAACTTCTCATTTAGTTTGTTTGTTAAAAAAAAAAATTGAAAAAATGTCAAAAATATTTACTTTTTTTTCTCTTGATATTTTGTTTATATTTATTTATATTTAAAAATCCAAAAAAAAATCAGTTATCCTTTGATTAGTTAAAAAGAAATTTTTTACTTTTATTTCGATTCTTGTTCAAATTTTTTTTCCAAAATAAACTCTCGATTCACATCGAGCCATTTTTTCCCTTGTAAGTCGATTGCTTTTTAAGCATCACCTTCAACCTTTAGGTCTTTTACCCTAGCACATACCCTTAGCAAGCGAGCAATAAATAACATAAATAATAACAAGAGGTTCCTGTAGAGTACTACAGACGTTTAGGATGCTAACACCTTCCCTAAGCGTAACCAACCCCCGAACTTAGATTCTCTTAACTTAGGTTTTTTCGATCTTTAATCCTTTCCTTTGAATAAAATAAAGACCGGTGGTGAATTAAGAATTATGATTCAAGTTAATATAATAGCTTGACATCCGATTCTCATCGCAACAGAAATGGCGACTTCACTGGGGATTTTTCGAGGGTTTCCCCTAACTTGTTTATATTTATGTTATTTATTTACTTGTTTGCCTATATATCTCTATATCTGTATATATACCTGTTCTGCTTGGATTTTCTGTGTGCAGGGTTGCTAATTTGTGTGGTGAGACAAAGTCCTACACCCGGACTAGAGTGAAATTAAGATAGGAAAACGGTGAGACTTCAATGATACTTTGAGGGAGTCGATTCCTGAAAAAGTAAATTGAGACTTCACCACTCAGTCTAGGCCCTCTCGAATAAAATATTTGTCCAACGAGTTCATTCGTGAAGACGATATGGTTTCGATCTAAAGGCCCTCGAGACTGGGGACCGTAGTTACCTTTAACCCAACTTGGCCTATTAGGATGTAGTGCGGGGACTATGCAGGAGTCTATTTCTGCAATAGTCGCTACGCGATACTACACTCAGACGAGATTCTCTTGAGAATATTATTGACTACCAAGTGATTTGGAAAATCGATAATATCCGAAAGATGGATTGTAGACTCTGGGAACTTTGTAGAACCCGTTCGGCAGGTACAAATAAACCTCTAGTACATACCTTGGGAAGGGTAGACCATGGCTCCATGCTCGTGATCTTCAAACCCATGCCCTTGCTTGTTTACTTGTATATGTGTATATGTGTATACCTGTGCTTATGCATTCATTCATGCATTCATGCATAATCATTCGGTTTCAAGAAACTCAATTTTTCTTTCATTTGCAAAATCAATAAAAAATCCTGGATTATAAAATGAAACTTTTTTTTCAGCCTTTCCGAAATGTTTGCAACCTATTCTTGAGTTCCTTGAAACCATTACATTGCATTGCATATCATTGCATACATCTATTTGTCCAACAACTTATTTCCAGCTATCTTTATCTTCCAGTGTCACCTGTGAGTTGTCAAGCTGATTCCTCGACATCGATACCAGACTAGAGCTAACTATAGACGCATAATGGCAGAGCAAGAAGCACACAATGCTGAGATGCGAATGGAGATCGACGACCTTAAGTCAAGCATGGCAAAGCTCACTGAAATGCTCCAAGTTCTGATTGCTAGAGGAGAGCAACCCCAAAGGATTGTCATCCAAGAAGTTTCAACTGCTGATCCTCAACATGTTCAGGTGCCACCTTCAACTTGGCCAGAGTTTGGTTTACCTCCCAACTACTCTCCACCTCTTGCATCTACTGCTATGATTGGTCAGACTTCTAGACCAGTGTTTCAAGCTCCAGTTTTCTCCGAGCCTAGACCTGTGGTTCATGCTGTTGCCCCAACTACTCGACCTCCTTTTGAAAACCCTCTCTATGAGTACAATGCTGACATTGCTCAGGGTGAAGACCATGAAGATTTTGTTGAACCTGCGATTGTCCGTGAACATTTACAAACCATAGACAAGAGACTCAAAGCAGTAGAGGGTACTGATTTCTTCAACATTGATGCAGAAAACATGGGTTTGGTTTCTGACCTTGTTATGCCTGCTAAGTTCAAGGCTATCGATTTTGTGAAGTACAAAGGTGATTCTTGTCCAAGAGCTCATTTGGTCATGTATACCCGAAAGATGGCTGCTCATGCCAAGAATCAAAAGTTGCTTATCCATTGTTTTCAAGATAGTCTGAGTGGAGCTTCTCTCAAATGGTATATGAATCTTGAACAGAACAGCATTCACTGTTTCCAGGATCTTATTAATGCCTTCATGAAGCAATATAAGTATAACCTCGACATGGCTCCTGATCGTCGTCAGCTTCAAAACATGTCTCAGAAGGATAAAGAGTCTTTCAAGGAATATGCTCAGCGCTGGAGAGAGTTGGCTTCCCAAGTTGAACCTCCTTTGGCAGAGAAAGAATTAACTGGACTGTTTATGGACACCTTGTCTCCATTCTACTGGGAGAAGATGATTGGCAGTGTTTCATCCAGCTTCACTGATTTGGTTACTATTGGTCAGAGACTCGAGGAAGGACTTAAGAATGGTAAAGTATCCAAAGCTGCTGAATCTTCTAATGGTGCTAAGAAATTCTATGGGAATTTCCAGAAGAAGAGAGAAGATCAGACCAATGCTGTTATGTTTGAAACTAGAAGGCCTCGTCCTCGACCACAGTATGCTGACCACCCTGATATTGCCGCTGTTACTCCTGTTGTTGCTGCTCCACGACCAGCTCAAACCCCTCAACGTCCGACTGTTGGACAAAATCAGTACCGTAATAGGAATAATTTTGATCCTATTCCAATGACATACACTGAACTTTATCCTGGGCTAGTTCAAAAAGGTTTGATTACCACAAGGCCTTTGCCTCTTCCTCCAAATCCTCTTCCAGCCGGTTATAGGGCCGATCTTCATTGTGAATACCATCAAGGTGGCGCAGGCCATGACTTGGAACATTGCTTTGCATTGAAGGCTAGAGTACAAGAGCTTATCAGAATTGGTATTCTCTCCTTTCGTGACACCAATCCAAATGTCAAGAACAATCCTTTGCCAGAGCACGCTAAGTGAAGCTTCAGTTGACTTCAGCAGACCTCAGTGTTTCAGACAGGACAGCCCACTCCTGTTTTTGATTAGTCACTAGACTTTTGTTTCTTGTTGTTTACATTTTCCTTATCTTGTATTAGCTGTTTGCTTTCAAATTATGTTTGTACTTTCATAATTAATAAAATGAGCATTGCAACTTTTGGATTCAATTCATTTGCTTTTGTTATTTACATCCTTACGCTTTATCTTTAAAAAAAAAAAAAAAAAAAAAAAAAAAAAAAAAAAAAAAAAAAAAAAAACAAAAACAAAAACAAAAAAAAATTATCTCTTTTCCACTTTCCTTCTGATTATGCAAAGATTGGAGGGAGGATGATGAAAACGTAAATACCCATAATTGTTGTTGGTATGCTTTCAAATCAAAACTTTGCTGAGGATGTAAGGCATTGTTTCAATTCCCAAACACTGGAGAAATAAGGAAGATAACCCCTCGTCAACCCCTTTGAGCCTTGAAGTAGGAGTTTCTTTTCCTTACAAATAAAAACCCACAATCTTAACCTGGGACAGGGTAGTTCTCAGTTAACTGGATTGTGCATACAAGAGTTTCATGCAAGACATCTTTCAACCAAAAGGTTGCATTCTCAATTTTTCCTTCGCACGCAACAAGCAAGTGTCGAAGATGTCTTCCAAGTCAAACGCCAATGATGGTTCACCGTAATCATTAAGCCAAGCAGTCACTTTCTTTTAAAAAAAAAATAGGATAAAAAAAAAAAAAAGAAAAAGCCCGCTAAGTCGAAACCTGTGAAGGAGACTTAGGCAGACAAAAAACCGGGGCATCCCGCTGACTGTAAGATTCATGAGAAACAGTTCAGGCAAAAGTTAGGGATAATAAAAAGGATAAATCTTTAAATCCTTACCATGAAATCCTCAATGGAAAAAAACAACCAAGAGTTATAAGGAAGTAGTGACTGTCACCTCAAAAGTCCCTTAACTTCTGAACCATCATCACTATCATCAATCCCTAACCTATGAGAGCCTGAGTGCAAAGTCTGAGTTAACTGAGTGTAGGACTGGAGATCATCACGAAGATTGGGTGGGTACAAATAAACTTTGAGCCTTTATCCTTTGTTTCTTAAACCGTGAACCAGGCCACGTTATAACCCTCAAAAGACCTAATTGAAGCAAGGTTATTTTGAAAGCATACTACAACGAGGTTGCGTAAACTGACTCCTAAAGATCTTTGCAGATCATTTTTTTTTGGCATCACGCCTTTTTGCTTCACCTTTCACTTTTAAACGTCTTGAACCACCGTGTTCTAACCAGTGACCCTATTGTTTTACCTCTTTCCAAAAATTATTTTGATTTCAAAAGTTGCATGAACTTTGCATTTACTATGTTTGTATGAACACTTTTGTTTGCAAACTGGCTTTCCTCTTAAGGAATTTTCAAACATTTGAGAAACTTGGTCAGTGATCCAATCAGGGGCAAGTTCCTTCCAGATCCTATTGAGAATCAGTTCAAGATTTGTTCAGTGCAAGTCCTTCTCAGAATTGGTTTATACAGAAGACTTTTTCAAGACTCATACTGGGGCAAGTTTTCCAAGTGCACAGTAATTCAATCAGTTTCAGCATCAATTCAAGCTGAAGCAATTATCAGTTCATATACAACAGTCAACTAATCTGGGGCAGTTTACTTGAAGAATCCCCTTCCTACAAGGATCGTCAACTTAATACAGTTTACCAGTGTGGCAGATTCGTGCTCTGTAGCATCTTTAGTTCCAAAGCAGAATGGCAGTGATCTCTGTGTTGAGGAATTAGTATTCCAGTCTTATCGTCTCCACAAAAGAGTCGAGTCGTGTCTTTGACGTCTACATTGCATTTACATTTTCATTTTCATTTGATCATATATCATCTGCATAATTCATACACATATGCATAGCAAGAGTGTCATGCTCATTTTGCATTCATTTGCATTCTCCATAGGTCGTGTTGTCATCCACGTCTTACCTTGTTGTCAAAGTCCAACTCACTTGTCACCTACCAAACAGATATTGCCATGTTTATCCAATGCTTTCTTGGGTATCTCCTTGTTCATATTCATTCAATACTTTCTTGGACGTTATGATTTCTTTACATCCAATGCCTCCTTGGATTGCGCTTTTGTCTCATTTGCGTCTGATGCCTTCTCAGATTTTGAGTTGTACCCTTCATTCAAAGCCATTATTGGATGATAGGTTTCTTTACCTTGTTCACTTTATCTAAAGCCATTATTAGATATCGTGATTACACCTTTCATTCAAAGCCATTATTGGATGATCGGTTCCTTTGCATTCAATGCCATTCTTGAATGTCATCTTTGTTCACAATCATCTAAAGCCATTATTAGATATTGTGATTGTACCTTTCATTCAAAGCCATTATTGGATGTCTGGTTTCTTTACCTTGTTCACTTTCATCTGAAGCCATTATCAGATATTGTGAGTGTACCTTTCGTTCAAAACCATTATTGGATGACTAGTTTCTTTACCATCTGATGCTTTTCCGGATGTGTCTCTCTTTCTGATGTTCTTCCAGATCAAGTCTAAAGCCATTATTAGATGTTGTGATTATACCTTTCATTCAAAGCCATTATTGGATGTCTGGTTTCTTTACCATCTGACGCTTTTCCGGATGTGTCCCTCTTTCTGATGTTCTTCCAGATCGAGTCTTTGTTCACAGTCATCTAAAGCCATTATTAGATATTGTGATTTTACCTTTCATTCAAAGCCATTATTGGATGACTGGTTTCTTTACCATCTGATGTTCTTCCGGATGTGTCCCTCTTTCTGATGTTCTTCCAGATCGAGTCTTTGTTCACTTTCATCTAAAGCCATTATTAGATATTATGATTTTACCTTTCATTCAAAGTTATTATTGGATGATCGGTTCCTTTGCATTCAATGCCATTCTTGAATGTCATCTTTGTTCACAATCATCTAAAGCCATTATTAGATATTGTGATTGTACCTTTCGTTCAAAGCCATTATTGGATGTCTGGTTTCTTTGCCTTTTTCACTTTCATCTGAAGCCATTATTAGATATTGTGAGTGTACCTTTCGTTCAAAGCCATCATTGGACGACTGGTTTCTTTGTGTCCGATGCCTTCTCGGATTACATTATTTTGTCTCATTCTCACCGGTTGCCTTCTTAGTTTACCTTTCATTCAAAGCCATTATTGGATGTCTGGTTTCTTTACCATCTGATGCTTTTTCGGATAGGTCCCTCTTTCTGATGTTCTTCCAAATCGAGTCTTTGTTCATAGTCATCTAAAGCCATTATTAGATACTGTGATTATGCCTTTCTTTCAAAGCCATTATTGGACGTTTGGTGCTTTTTTTCATCCAATACCATTCTTGGATGATCTTTTCCAGATACTTTGCTTTGTTTCAATTCGTTTCTGACACAACTGTAACACTTTCCCCTGTGGTACCATTCCTCACAGGATCTTTGTCTTTGCATTTGGTATCATATCATACCATCCCATATCATATCATTCCATGTCATATCATAAGCATTTTGTGGCATCTTAGGGCCAAAAATTGTGCATATTTATATTTAAGTCTCTCCTATCTCGTCGAGACGAAGATTTCAATCTCCATATCTCCGGATAGAAGCAACTTAAATAGGGGCATCTGTCATACCCTAATTTTTGACCATAAGATTTCACCTCTCTGTGCATCATTTTGCATATTTTGCATGCTTTATCACTAACGGATTTGTGCAGGAATTTCAATTTCAAGTGGAGAGTTTCAAGACGTGGCCGTTGAATTTTGGCTCAAAAGGTTCCTAAGATTTTCTACTGGTCGTTCTCTTCAAGATTTCTCATAAGCTCAGTGGATGTCCCAGAGATTTAGGGTTTTTTCCTACTATTGGTATTGAGCATGGTCGTTTATGGACTGGTTGTGATTTTTGTAGCAAGTTATATCTTCATAGTTTGTGTGTTGGGTTCGTCATCATCCAAATCATTTTTTGATGGTGCAAGTTCATCATTTTTATTTTTAGAATGAAGTTTGGATTTTCTTGTTGATGGTTTGAAGTTGAGAGTTTGGATTAAAGTTTTGAACCGAGTCCAAGAAGGGATTCATGTGAAATTTAAATTTTGAGGTCTTACAAATTCAAGATGCTACCAAAATTAGAGTTTACATGCATTTCAAAATTTAAGATATGTGTACAAAATGTAAGGTTGTCTACGAGAATTTCAAGTCCTCTTCCCATGTTGCCATGAAGATTCACGCTTTGAAATTTACAAATTCAAGGAAATGTAAAAGAGAATTGTTTGTTTACACATGTATTTTTAAGTGTTGATACAAAATACTATCTTTTGATTCACATTTACATTGTTCTTAATCAAGGAAAAGTGGAGGCAATATAGAATGACGCTGGAACATTCCTACAGATTCCTAAGCACATCATTATGCCTAGTTTCAAGAAAAATTGGGAGCATGGAAAAGCATTGTTTGGAACAAAATCCCGTCAAGTAGATACCACGTTTCTTGCATTCATATTCAGTTTTTTTTTTTTTTAATGTTCAGGTTACAAAAAAAAAAAAAGGAAAAGAAATAAGAGCAAAGTCCTAAAAGAAATGAAAAAGGCCTTCGTATGTTGTCCTAGCCAACAGACTCGTTGCTCAACGGTGGGACTCACCCATTCTCAAACACCAATGTCCCAGCTCTCCTTGAACCACGTGTTGCCTCTATTGTGCTTTTAATTACGAAGTACTTTAAGGCATGCTACTGCTCCTGTCAAAATACAACACAATTAAACATAAGGATTTGGAAACCGGCAAGTTTCGAACATGTTCATGACAGCTTGTTTTCTTTCCAAAACATAATTCCAAACACAATCAACACAATCCCAAAAATAAAGAGATGTGTTTCAAGTTAGACTCATCATCATCAATTGTTTCCAAGACAGTTCTCCCAACACATTCAAGCAGGATCAACACCAGTTCAATTTCATTCCAAAACGGTTTCAGACAAGTTAATATAAAAACAGAAACGATTTTCAAAGCAAAAATTGGGATGTTTTTTCCAAAACAGAATCAGCAACCTGGTTTTAATTGGAATCAATGTTTAAAAAGGGAGGATATCATCATCAATAATATTCCTTACAAAATCAGGCATGAAATCAAATTATATCAGCCATGATTAGTATCTTTCCAATACCAGACACACAGGATATCACATGTTTAATTCCAGATTTCGTGTTTCAATTGTTTGATCCTATAAAAGTAGAAGAACGATACACAGCAAAGGGGGACACGCATAGAAAACAAAAAAAATCCTCTACTGAAAGTCACCAACAATTCGTTGAAAAAATCATAGTCTACATACTCATATCAGGGAGGAAAATTGAGAGGCATTCACAAATAGAAAAAACGCACAAAATTTCCAAACTCTTTCATTTGATTTCCGAACCATAACCATTTGTTATTGTAAAAAAAAGTAGCAGAGATTCACTGAGCAATTTGTACCAGCGACAATGCTTACGGTTTCACACTAAAGGAGGAATTCAAAATTCACAAACACACCAATTCAAAAATAGAGGCGGATCAGGGGAACAAAAGAGTAGAAGAAAAACCTGAGTTAGCTTCGAAGTGGCTTCACGTTACGCAACCGCCCCGTAGCCTCCGGCAAAGCGCCCACAGAACTTCGCATCGCCGTGTAAAACCTCTCGTCGCCGCTGCCGCAAACATATCGGAAGCCACCACCTGAGTTGCTGTTGTCATCCCTCCGACCACCACGCTAACCACCGCAGACGCCGCTTCCATATCGGATCTCGCTGTCGTCTTCACCACGCCATTCATCCTCCGCACGGACAAATCACCGGCGTCGTCGACCTCCATCGCCCGACCGCACCTGAGTTTCCTCCAACCGCATCCGATCTACCATCATCGGAGGATTTGTGAGTCATTCTTTTCATGGAATCTCTTGAATGTTTTTTTTATGTGATCATACTTACATGGAGAAATGATACTTGGTTTGAGTTTGTTTTTTTTTGGAATGTCTAAGAAATCGAGAGAGATTGAGAGTAAATGTAGCGATGAGAGAGTTTTAGGGTTCAAAGGTTCAGACTTTTTTTTGTTTATCTTGATTTTTCTCCTTATGTTGATTTAATGGTTCGGATGGGCCACCCATGTTCTTGTTTAACATATCAGCACATCATAGTACTTACTTTTTTTTTAATTTCTAGATTCTAATTAAGTTTAGTTCAGTCAATTTGATCTAATTTATTTAGTTCTAATCTAATTTATTTAGTTCTAATAATTTAATTTAGTTCCAATTTAATTAGTTCTAATAATTAATTTAGTTCCACTAATAATTTGGTTTAATTATAATTTAATTTGATTGGTCTTCAATTTAGTTTGATTAGCTTTTAATTAAATTTTAAGGTTTATTAGCTTTAATTAGATTTTTTATTATTTAGATTTATTTAGAGTTTTATTTTAATCCTTATTTCTAATAAATTGTTAATATATTGTTCTTTTGTTAATTTTAATTTAGGACTTAACTTCTCATTTAGTTTGTTTGTTAAAAAAAAAAATTGAAAAAATGTCAAAAATATTTACTTTTTTTTCTCTTGATATTTTGTTTATATTTATTTATATTTAAAAATCCAAAAAAAAATCAGTTATCCTTTGATTAGTTAAAAAGAAATTTTTTACTTTTATTTCGATTCTTGTTCAAATTTTTTTTCCAAAATAAACTCTCGATTCACATCGAGCCATTTTTTCCCTTGTAAGTCGATTGCTTTTTAAGCATCACCTTCAACCTTTAGGTCTTTTACCCTAGCACATACCCTTAGCAAGCGAGCAATAAATAACATAAATAATAACAAGAGGTTCCTGTAGAGTACTACAGACGTTTAGGATGCTAACACCTTCCCTAAGCGTAACCAATCCCCGAACTTAGATTCTCTTAACTTAGGTTTTTTCGATCTTTAATCCTTTCCTTTGAATAAAATAAAGACCGGTGGTGAATTAAGAATTATGATTCAAGTTAATATAATAGCTTGACATCCGATTCTCATCGCAACAGGCGTCAAAGTCAGGATGTCCGATCAGTGGAAGCTAACCTAGTAAGGTTACATTGTATTCAAAGTGGGCGTGGCCAGGTGCCACCACACAACTATGACAGTTGTAGCGTCTGTTCGAAAAGTAACCAAGGGTGTTACCTTGTGAGAGCAGCTCTTCAGGGTCAGGTCGATCGTGGAGAAATTCGTCCATATCCGGGTTCTGGACCCATCGACTGGACGCCAAACTACCTTGCCGAGCAAGTTGAGGATGTTGTCATGTTCTTTGGTCGTCACCAGACCAGGGATGTTTTTGCCATTATCCCTATACTTGACGAATCTAAAGTTCCCAATCGGGAACGGATCGAGATCACTTATGATGGTCAGAAAAATCAGAAGGTTCCCATAGTCATCTATCTATCGGGACCACTACCGTATGAATCAACTAAGGCTATCCCTTACAAATACGGTGCAACGATATTTGAAAATGGAAAGGAAATTCCATTACCCTCCATCGTGAATATTACAGACATCAGTCGTGTAACACGGAGCGGTCGAATCTTCAACCGAGGAGTTGGAGAACTTAACAAAGAAAAGGAACTTCAGACAGAAGCTTCCGATCCACCAGTCGGTCAATCCAGTGATCCCGACCTTTTGAAAAACAATGATGAGATGCTGAAGCTCATCCAAAGGTGTGAGTACAACATTGTCGATCAACTGTTACAGACTCCTTCAAAGATCTCGGTGTTATCACTGTTACTCAGTTCAGAAGCGCATAGGGAGGCTCTATAGAAAGTCTTGGAGCAAGCCTTTGTGGAACAAGATGTAACAATCAGACAGTTCGATAGCATTGTCTCTAACATCACTTCCTGCAATAATTTGGGATTTAGTGATGAGGAATTACCCGAAGAGGGTCGCCGTCATAACATGGCACTCAATATCACAGTTAACTGCCAGGACGATGCTTTAGCCAGCGTACTGGTAGACACATGGTCAGCCCTGAATGTTATGCCGAAGTCCACTTTGATGCAATTATCATTCAAGGGCCCTCCGATGAGAATCAGCGAGGTCGTCGTCAAAGCGTTCGACGGATCCAGAAAAACGATTATCGGCGAAGTTGAAGACCTTGGATACATCAGGCTGGAGCGGTTACTTCAACCCTCCACCAAAAGCTAAAGTTCGTCAAGAACGGCCAACTTGTCACAGTCTGTGGGGAACAGGCTTTGCTTGTAAGCAACTTGTTATCATCTACTGGTATAGAACCCGAGGAGGTTATTGGGACGCAGTTCCAAGCACTGTCGGTGAGCGAGAATAATCAGTTCAGAGGAGGAACCTCGATTTCCTCATACAAAGATGCTATCAAAGCGGTCTAGAGTAACGATACAACAGGACGGGGACAGCTTGTCATTCCTACTAACAATAAAACAAAGAAGGGTCTTGGTTTTTCTGCAACCTATACCTAGACAGCTGCCAGCGATGAAAGTCTTCATCCCCTTCAAAATTTCTTCCATAGTGGAGGTTTCCTTCACCCAGTGTCTCAAGCAGTACATGCTATCAATGAGGAAGATCCCTCTGACCCAGATGAAGAATGGAAATCCTATCTTAATGAGGACGGTTATATGTCTCAAGAAGAGGTGCCTACACCATTTTGCTATCCCGCACAGAGTCCGAGATTTATACCAAGGTCAGACGTCGAAATGATATATGGAGATTGTGATCCGGAAGGAAGCCGTGCTCTGCCAAATTCATTAGAGGAGGACACTCTGATGAAAGACAACTTTGACCACGATTACTATGGCCCAATGGATGGTCTGCCAATGTGGCAACCTTACCCAGGAAACTTGGGGCAAGAGAGTCAGCCGAACAATGAAAATTAGCTGACCGTTTGTGAACAGAATACATGTGTCCCCACCATGTCATGGGATCAACACTCAGGTCATTTGGAAACTACTCAACATGACGATGAATTTGCAACGTTTGCAGGACTTGAATTCATCAACTATGCTTTTCCTGAGGTCAACATCATCGAGAGGGATGACTCCTCCAGTTCCAAAGAGGTTTGGGACACTCTGGGAGAACCAAGTGGAAAATATGACTACATGGTCAAGTACACCGCTCCCGAAAGCTCTCGTATCAGGCTCGAAGATATCCAGCCAACTGGATGGGGAGATCTGCCTGAGGGCACAACTACTCTACAAAATGCAACTGAGGAATTCTCCTACGACAATTCTGCTTGGGAGACAGATTCCAATGATCCCGCTCCACCAGAAATCAGCGTCATTTCGGAAGACAAATCAAGGAAGGTACCAGAATTTGTGATTCACCGAGGAGTTTGCCGCCAATGGGTTGCTGTCGAGGTTCTGAAGATCATTCATCAGTCAAAGTAATTGCCATCCTTAACCTTTCACCCGACCCAGGTGAAATGGATGTTTTGATAGGGCTCGCTTTCTGTAAATTTTCCCTCTTCGCTTTGCCCGAAGTGACAGAGTTTTGTTTTATAGGGCTGTAGTTTCAAGGATCGACTTGTTCATTAATAAAATAACGTCGTTCTGTAATTTCCACATTAATTGCTGTTTTCTCTTTTTGCTTTTTCAGAAAATGGTAATCCTAAAAAAAACAATTCAAAAATAAAAACAAGCAGTAAAATAAAAACACTGCACACACTTGCATTTTTCTCTATCTCTTCTAAACACGAATCATCACGTCATGCAGATTGCTTGTTTTAAACCCAGTTGAAACATACGATCCGATGCCTTCTCCCAACTTTGAGTTCCCGATATTCGAGGCTGAAGAAGAAAATGATGACGAAATTCCAGAAGAGATCTCACGACTACTCAGACAAGAGGAAAGGTCCATTGAACCTCACAAAGAACCGTTGGAAACGGTGAACTTGGGTTCAGAGCAAGAGAGAAAGGAAATCAGGATTGGGGTACTGCTCAGTCCAACTGCCAGAGAGGGTTTGATAAAACTTCTCAAAGAATTTCCCGATGTATTTGCTTGGTCCTATCAGGATATGCCAGGGTTGGATACCAGCATCCTGGAACATCACTTACCGTTAAGATCGGAATGTCCGCCAGTAAAGCAAAGGTTGAGACGGACTCACCCGGACGTGGCCATCAAAATCAAAGAGGAGATGCAGAAACAGATTGACGCGGGTTTCCTCGCTACATCTGAATATCCTCAATGGTTAGCCAACATCATACCCGTTCCCAAAAAGGATGGAAAGGTCAGAATGTGTGTCGACTACAGAGATCTAAACAAGGCAAGTCCAAAGGACGACTTTCCTTTACCACACATTGACATGCTGGTAGACAGTACAGCAACGTTCAAAGTATTCTCCTTTATGGATGGATTCTCGGGCTATAACCAGATCAAAATGGCGCCGAAAGACATGGAGAAAACTTCGTTCATTACCCCATGGGGTACCTTTTGTTACAAGGTAATGCCGTTCGGTTTGAAGAACGCCGGGGCAACCTATCAAAGGGCCATGACTACTCTGTTTCATGACATGATACACAAAGAAATCGAAGTATATGTCGATGATATGATTGCAAAATCAAAAACAGAGAGTGAGCACGTTGAACATCTGTCAAAATTGTTCGAACGTTTAAGAAAATTCAAGCTCCGCTTGAATCCCAACAAGTGCACCTTCAGTGTCCGTTCGGGGAAACTATTAGGGTTCATCGTCAGCCAGAAAGGAATTGAGGTTGATCCTGACAAGGTCAAGGCCATTCAAGAAATGCCTTCTCCGAAAACTGAAAAGCAAGTCAGAGGATTCTTGGGACGTTTGAACTACATCTCCAGATTCATATTCCTTATGACCGCCACATGTGCGCCAATTTTCAAGTTACTCAAAAAGAACCAGGATTGCGTTTGGACAGAAGATTGCCAAACCACATTCGACAGTATCAAGGAATATCTGTTGAATCCTCCGATTCTATCACCTCCAGTGGAAGGAAGACCACTGATCATTTACCTCACAGTTCTGGAGGACTCTATGGGATGTGTACTTGGCCAACAAGACGAAACTAAAAGGAAAGAGTCTGCCATTTACTATCTAAGTAAGAAATTCACCGTCTGTGAAACTCGGTACACAATGCTTGAGAAAACTTGCTGTGCTTTGGCTTGGGCAGCCAAACGTCTTCGCCAATACATGATTCGTCATACTACTTGGTTGGTCTCCGAAATGGATCCAATCAAGTACGTCTTCGAAAAACCTGCTCTCACGGGAAGGATTGCCCGTTGGCAAATGCTGTTATCAGAATATGACATAGAGTACCACGCTCAAAGAGCCGTTAAGGGAAGTATTTTAGCCGATAATTTGGCTCATCAACCGATTGACGATCAAGAATCAATCGGGTTTGACTTCCCAGACGAAGATGTCATGTATCTAAAAATGAAAGATTGCGATGAACCGTTACCCAGTGAAGGGCCAGAACCAGGTTCCCAATGGGGACTAATCTTTGACGGAGCAGTTAATCATTATGGAAATGGAATTGGGGCAATCATTGTTACCCCTCAGGGTACCCACATTCCTTTCACTGACAGACTTACATTCAAATGTACGAACAACGAGGCCTAATACGAAGCTTGTATTATGGGTCTCGAAGAAGCGATTGATTTAAGGATAAAAAACTTGGACGTATATGGCGACTCAACCTTGGTTATTAACCAGATAAAAGGAGATTGGAACACATACCAATCAGGATTGATTCCTTATAAAGACTATGCAAGAAGGTTGATACCTTTCTTCAATAGAGTCGAGTTTCATCATATCCCTCGTGAGGAGAATCACATGGCTGATGCATTAGCCACTATCTCTTCCATGATTAGTGTAGGTCAATGGAACGACCTACCTAAGATCGACATCATGCGCCTTGAAAGGCCCGCTTACATCTTTACGATTGAAGCAGTCATAGACGATAAACCTTGGTATCACGATATCAAATGCTTCCTTCAGAGACAAGAGTAGCCACCTAGGGCATCCAGAAAAGACAGAAAAACCCTCAGAAGATTGGCTGGAAACTTCTTCCTGAGCGGGGACACTCTCTATAAGAGAAATTTTGACATGGTCTTGCTCCGATGCGTAGACAGACCAGAGGCAGACATGCTTATGAAAGATATTCATGAAGGGTCCTTTGGCACTCATGCCAACGGACACACAATGGCGAGAAAAATTCTAAGAGCAGGGTATTACTGGTTGACAATGGAATCCGACTGCTACAAGTACATGAGGAGGTGTCACAAGTGTCAGATATACTCAGACAAAATTCATGTACCGCCATCGCATCTCAAAGTTCTCTCTTCCCCATGGCCATTCTCGATATGGGGAATCGACATGATTGGCATGATTGAGCCTAAGGCTTCAAACGGACATCAGTTCATCCTGGTAGCCATTGACTATTTCACCAAGTGGGTCGAAGCAGCATCATTCGCCAATGTAACCCGGCAAGTGGTGGTCCGATTTAGTAAAAACAATATCATCTTCCGTTATGGTGTTCCAAGCAAGATCATTATTGATAATGGATCTAACTTGAACAATAAGATGATGAAGGAGTTGTGTGCTGAGTTCAAGATTGAACACCATAACTCATCTCCCTACCGACCCAAGATGAATGGGGCGGTAGAAGCGGATAACAAGAACATCAAGAGGATCGTTCAAAAGATGGTTGTAACCTACAAAGACTGGCACGAGATGCTACCCTTTGCTCTTCACGGTTATCGCACATCTGTCCGCACTTCAACAGGGGCAACCCCTTTCTCTCTAGTATATGGCATTGAAGCAGTGCTCCCCATAGAAGTAGAGATCCCGTCAATTCGAGTATTGATGGAAGCTATGCTCACCGAAGCTGAATGGTGTCAAAGTCGACACGACGAATTAAACCTGATCGAGGAAAAGCGAATCACGACACCATGCCATGGTCAACTGTATCAACAGAGAATGAAGAAGTCGTTTGACAAAAAGGTCCGACCTCGTGTCTTCAGAAAAGGAGACCTGGTGCTCAAGAAGATACAATCGTTTCTCACTGACTCTCGAGGCAAATGGACCCCGAATTATGATGGCACCTATGTGGTCACGAAAGCTTTCTCAGGCGGTGCCTTGAGACTTGCAACCATGGACGGAGAGGAATTTGCCTACCCCACGAATGTTGACGTAGTCAAGAAATACTTCGCCTAAAAAAAACATCTCGGTGGATTGAAAACCCGAAAGGGCGGTCCAGGCAAAAATTAGAGACATGAAAAAAATCATCCCGGTGGATTGGAAATCTCACAGTACAATCCAGGCAAAATTAGGGATAATGGCAAATAACTATGTTCAACAGAGGCGAATCCCTCAGCAGCAGTAGTTACATCATCTGTCAGAAAACTCCAATCAAGGTCATCTTCGACAGAAGCTTAGGATGTCCCGAATTCAAAGTTGGTAGAAGGATAGTGGTCGTTATGTTTCAATGTAGCCATTTTCCCTGTAAATTACCATTTTCAAACTTTGTATATACTCCTTGGAATCACGCGTTTGGCTGATCTCCATCTTATCAATAAAATTTGAGCCCTTGTGCTTTTGTTTGTAATTCTTATTTGTTTTACCTTTATAGAACGACATTTTAACATGATTACCGATTCTTGAAATAAAACAAAAATGAATTTACTTGTTAAAACTTTTTCTGCTTTTAAAATAAAGATGGAAATTTCTTTTGACTGTTAAACATCAAAAGAACATCAATCGCTTCTCCAGAAATAAGCAAACTTCAAAGTGCAGAATCAAAGTACTCATTCTAACCCAGTACGCCTGAATGAAGGGATCAACTGTGTCAGAGACCTTGTTTCGTCTGACACGCCTCGGCCGAGTCCTTATCTCCTAAGCCCGATCAACATAGCTCCCAACAGGGACTATCTCTCCTAAGTAAGGTGGAATTGCTATCTTGAACCAGCGATATCTCTACACGCCCCGCGATGGCCAAGTATCTAGTCATGTTCATCTTTTAGTTTGTGTGTCGCGTCAATTTTGTCAGCATAAACATACATGCATCATGCATTATTGATTTGCATTCACATTTCATATTGCATCGCTATCACTCTAGTCGGTCTTGTCCCCTAGTGGTAAAAGTCCTCTCAATCGAGTTGTCAGCCCTTTCCTCGTCAGGAAGTGTTACGTCTGAACATTCTCTCTCCTCCAGTTTTATTTTTGGATTTAAGTGGGGTCCTCGACCACTTTGATAACTTGAACCTCTGAAAGACCAGAAAACCTTCAATTAACATCACTCTTCGCCATTGAAGATGATATCCTTATTTTCCCGGATTAAAGAAAATCCCGAGAGAAAGCCTCCTAAATCGGAGATTCGGCAGTACGACAGCTTCGCTCCGAAAAGACCACTGATGAAAAGGTCATCGGCACCTCAAAATTGGACCCCATCATATGGCGTTTCTCCAGGAGGATCCCGAGAAAAGTATGATGTAATCCCAAACGAAGGCAGTCTCTCAAGAGACTCGCTTTCCCCGGATAGAGTCGACAAATGGCATCTCCAGCAGAGAAGTCTGTGCACAACTCAGACGACTGGGTTCCCCAGCAAGTCTGACTTCGAAACCTTTTCCACTCAAATGGCATCTCCCCAGGAAAATTCGGCGAGAAGTTTGAGGAAAACCACTACAAATAGCGTCCCTTGTCGATAAAGTTTATTGGCAAAAGAAACTAAGACCAGTTCCTTGGTAGGAAACCAGGATCGAGGGGAAGTTTAAATCGGAAACTAAGACCAGTTCCTTGGTAGGAAACCAGGATCGAGGGGAAGTTTAAATCGGAAACTGAGACCAGTTCCTTGGTAGGAAACCAGGATCGAGGGGAAGTTTAAATCAGAAACTAAGACCAGTTCCTTGGTAGGAAACCAGGATCGACGGGAAGTTTACCTTTTCTAAGCATTATTGCTTAGCAAAAGAAGATGAATGCGTAAGCTACCATTCATAAACCACCATCAAAATTTTGGGTATTCCGATATTTAATCCTCTTGCACCCCGAATGCCCGAATACCTTCGTCATTCACACCTTCGTGTCCAAGAAGATTAAATAGGGGCATCTGTCATACCCCAAATTTTGACCACTAAGATTTCCCATCATTGTGAAAATCATCATCACAGTATGGAGGAACCATCATACTTCATCAGTCTCCCCAAAGATGGGTGAGCATCCACTACAATCAAAATTAGGGTTTCAAGCCCTCTCTGAGTGCTTAGACAAAGGATCAATCAAGGAATGACATGATCTTCAACTTGTCTAACCTCTCAAAAATCCACAATGGATCAAAAGGACTCCCACTCCAAGGATTAAGCACAAAGCTGCTCCCTTCTAGGTGGATCAAGCCTCAAGATCGACAGTGTCACCAAATTAGGGTTTTGGTCGACCAAGGCCTCTAGATGGAAACTTTTCATCTGGGCACAAGCCAAGGATCCAAAACACAACCTAATATACTCCATGGAACCTCATGGACCCATTCATCAAGTCAATTTTGCCTCAGGGGATGCATACATCAAAAATCAGGAATTAGGGTTTCTTGACCTAATTCACCCCTAAGTTGACTTTTGGGACAAATCATGAACCAAGACCTCAAGAGAGGATTTGAGGGTCTCTAATGAACTATATTGACCCATTTGGGACAATGGATTGATCTAAGAAGCTTGAGCAATAAGTCTCAATTTCATCTGCACCACAATTAGGGTTTCGCGAGGAAAGTCAATTGTAACTTTGACTTTTGACCAGGACATCCTCCCAAACCCTAGGACATGCCTCAATATACCCTATGACACCCATGGAACATGTCCATCAAGTTTGATTTAGGTCAAGGACATGATTTCCTGAAGAATTGTACAATTTGGAATTCATCTGATAAAAAGTCAACTGTGCACAAAAGTCAACTTTGACTTTTTGAGATTTTTCACCAAAATGGATTTTTAACCCTAAAATGATGTTAATGTATGATTTGAATCATCATTCATCAAGAAAAATCAAGAAAAGTTGGATAACTTGTAAAAGGGGTAACCATAAAAACTTAGAAGATTTTCTAAGTTAAAAATAAAGTGACAAGGGTACCAACTTTGGAGGATCATAACTCCTAAACCACAAAGCCATTTTTCCTCATCCAAAGATGGATTTGTAGCCCTCATTACCCTCTACAAAAACTTCAACTAGACCTAAGTCCAATTCATTAAGGATTTTGAGTTATGGAGTGATCAAAATGGCTGAAAAGTGAAAATGTCACTTTTTCCAACACTTAGTGAAATTTTCACTAAGTCAGAATCTGCCTTCACTTTTTGCCAAATGTAGGGGGATTTTTCACTTGGATTCAAAAGATATCAAAACCAAACATGTTCAAACAGTTGTTATATCATGTAAGGGCTTTCCAAAATGGCCAAGAACATTGCCAAATTCCATTTGAGTCATGAGATATGACATTGGAAAGTTGCCTTGCTGAAATCTGTCAAAGGCAAGGCAGAATTTGCAATTTTGCTCGATTTGCCAAAATCAGCCAAATTCAAACACTCCTATCCACTTGGACACCTCAGAGGATTGAATCTAAAGGGGACAATCACTGAGCCAAGCCTCCAAAGTCCATGGAACAAGAAATAGCATGTTGAACCTAGAATGGCCAAAATAGGGACAAGACTCCAAATTTGGATTGAAGCATTCAATGGAAGCATCAAGGTGGCATGGACTGAGCCATTCTCATCTGAAATCAGTCAAGAATTATCCAAGACCAAGGGAACCAAAGCTCTGTGCCCTAACCTCTAGTCAATGGCTAGAGGAGACTTGGATTTTCATTTGCCAACATTGGCCAAACCTACTTACCAGTTGCCATTCACTATTCCTTGCAAAACAAACTTGCTCTACTATAAATAGAGCTCAATTGTGATCAGTTTGAGTACACCAAAGCCATATAACAGATGCTTTCCTCAAAATCTCTTTCTCTTGGCAAAAATGCCTTTCTTGGCAAGGTAGCTATCGGGTTTTGAGTTTGAGAGCTTTTCCAATCAAACCAATCACTCACACACCTCACATACATCATATAGAAATGATCCAAACACTCACATAACATCTGGAACACAGATTTCACAAAATCACCAGCCAATTGCTCAAGTTCTTGACAGTTTTGCAGTTGAGGTGCCATCTTCAACTCCAAACCATTTCAATCCATTCCAAGCATTCAAACACATCACTTGGCACCTAGGGAAGCTATCCACATCATTGGAACCAAGCTGTAACACCTCCAACACAAATCACGATCACCAGCTGCAAGTGGTAAGCATGAGCTCTTCTAACTCTATGATCCATGCAATTTTTGCTGCACAATAATTTGGCCATATGTTCATAATCATGCATGAAATGTTTTCCCTCAATTAATTGCATTGTTTGAATCGTGTATGAAAAATCCTAGCCTTCATGCAGAAATTAGGGTTCTTGAGGATTTTTCATGATTTCTTGTTATATGTTTAATTTATATGTTATATGTTTAATAATTCACAAAAATGTTAAAATATTTTATTTTTCTAAAAAATCCCAAAAATATTATTTATTTCATATAATTGATATTTTTGTAAAGAATTAATATTTTAATTGTTTTTGACATTTTAAATATTTTTTCCACATTGATTTTGCAACTTTTAATGCTTTCTAATTATTTTGTAGGTCAATACTTAATTTTTGAAGCATTAATCCAAGATCACAATTTGTTTTTCATATGTTAAACAATTTTGATCATTTTAATTGAATTTTTATTCAATTAAATACATTTTTGAAAACAAATTAGGGTTTTTGGATTAATTCAACCCTCATAAATCATTTTCAAAACATTTTGGGTCTCTATTAGAGTGTAAGACCCAATCCACTTGTATAGAAACATTTTGGGCCTCATTCGTTGTATAAGTCCCTCTATACATTTTCAAATAAACGGCGCGATCGTCGCCTTTTCAAAATAACCATGGGCCTCTCCTCGAGCTATAAGACCCATTCAAAATTTTTGGGCCTCCAATAGAGTGTAAGACCCAATCCCCTTTTAACCCAAAACATTTTGGGCCTCACTTATTGTATAAGTCCCTCTGCGTTAAAAGAAAACCTCGGCGCGATCGCCATTTTTAAACGAAAAAATCAATTGGGCCTACCCTCGTGTTATAAGTCCCACTCTTTTTCTTTAAACCTTTTGGGCCTCTTGAAAGAGTGTAAGACCCATCCCTTTGTACAGAAAACACTTTTTGGGCCTCAGTCACTTGTATAAGTCCCTCTGTACAAATTCAAACAGTGCGCTCACTGATAAAACCCTGGGCCTCTCCTTGAGCTGTAAGCCCAAAATCTTTCTTTTTCAAAGCACTTTCTCCTTTGATTTTGAATATACTGTTGTTTTTAATCTTTCTTTGTTGAACAACTAACCAAACAGCATGGAAGCTCTACAACCGAGTAAGTGTTTATACGCTTTCATTTACTGCTTTCATATACATATAACTGTATTGTGGGGCTGTTTCGCTGTAAGTCTTCTTTCATAAACTCATATCAACTATGTAATAATAGTATAGATATTTCGAGTTTCCCCGGCAACTACGTCTAGAACTAAATGACGTCGTTTCGTTTAGTTATAGAAATAGACAACTAGATCCCCCAGGATCACCAGATACAGTCTTCTATTCGGCTGTCCTTATTAGGAATTATCAAGAAACTCTACTCCCCAAGATGAATGTATTCTCCGTGAATGGCATCTTTGAGTTTCTTCCAAATTCTCGAACTTTCCTGACTTTGATCTATTCTCGGTGAATAGCATTGCCTTGAATTTCTCAGGGTTTGGGGACCCACGAGCTTCTTAAAAGCATCAGCCTCCTCTTGGGCATCGTACAAGGACCCACAGGCTTCCTAAAAGCAACCCCGCCTCCTCTTGGGCTTAGTACAAGGACCCTACGGCTTCTTAGAAGTATTCATAGCCTCCTCTTAGGCTTCGTATAATGATCTCTTCCTCCGAGAATGATAGCCTCCTCTTGGGCTTAGTACAAGGACCGATCGGCTTCTTAAAAGTCTCCAGTCTCCTCTTGGGCTTCGTACAAATTGTCCCGACGACCTCCTAGAGGTATAGGAACAGAACTTAGTCATTTGCATAGAACAGTCCTTTCATAGAGTCTACTACTGTTTCTCAAAGCACAGTACAAAAGATGAAACTCTAGACTTGGACAGTCTAATTTCCTTGAGTCTCAAAGACATTCTCAAGTGATCCCTTCGTTAAATAGGAAGGAAACCCGTAGACTTGGACAGTCTCAATACCCTTCGGATTTCCCGCTTCCTTAAAGGACAAGCATAACCCGGACCCTTGAATCAAATCCTTGAGTACAGTATTGCTCATATAAGAACTGATTTTCTCTTTAAAATCAGTATACTGGACCTGTCGCTTAACTGAAACAGTTACCATAGCCTCCTCTTAGGTTTTGTATAATGATCTTTCTCCAGTGAAGTTAGCCTCCTCTTGGGCTTTGTACAATGATCCTCCTCAGCGGAGTCAAGCAACGTTTAGCCTCTCTCTCGGGCTTTGTACGAGACACATAAGAGACTCCCTCATTGAGTCAATCACCCCTTTTGCCTCCATCTCGGGCTTTATACGAGATATAAAAGGTTCTTATTAAGCCAAACAAACAATAGCATCCATCTCGGGCTTCATACGAGATTCAAAAAACTCCCTTGTTGAGTCAAGTCGCCTCCATCTCGGGTTTTATACGAGATACCAAAAGACTCCATCGTTGGGTCAAAACCTTTTATCCTTTCTCTCGGGCTTTGTACGAGAGACATAATAGCCTCCTCTTAGGCTTTGTATAAGAAAACCACTGGTTAATCTAATTAAACCTTTTAGCATCAAAGTTGTACCTCATTCACAGTACACAAACATCAACAACTCCTTCCCCTTCATCTAATCGCTGTAAGCAGCAAGCCTCTGGATCATCTACATCCATGCCAATGTCCCCCTTTTAGCATGAGAAAATCCTAAGGAAAGATGGCATTACTCTACACTGAGTTAAAGTCTTCTCCTTCAGGTTGAAATCCCCTATAAAGGAAATTATGGCATTGCCGGATTCACAAATCTCGGTTAAAGTAATTCTCCTTTATAAAACAGTTGTGACATACAACCCCCTCTTTAGAAATGACATCTTTCTCTCTAAAGTTGAGACCTTTCAGCTTCACATCTTGGGCTTTGAACAAGATACAAACCACCTTTCGCTTCACGTCTTGGGCTTTGAACAAGACACCAAAACACCCATTTCCTCCCATAGAATAGGAGGAACTACGAACGCTCTGATTTCCCTGTTTTGGATAAACGGGAATACGTAGGCATAAGATTGAAAGAAAAATCTTAGCGAGCACACTAAACAAAAACCCAAATCCCATATCTCCATCAATCAAAAGCAGTAATTCAAAAACATCAGTCCTAACATCCTAATCCTTGTTCCCCACCAGAAACCTTCTGTCAAGGTAAAAAGAGAGAAACAGTATTGGCGAAAATACAAATAACCAGTACAAAGGCCCCCCCACATTGATAGCATCCGTAACCTAACAGACCGCTGTTTAAACTCAGTATGCAAAGCAGGGTTAATTAGAGACATCTATTTCCCTTCCTTCATCAGCTTTAATAGGATAAAAAATGAATCGACCTGTAGTAAGCCCAACCGCAGAGAGCGACCAGCGCTTAAGAACCGCGTCCAAAATCGCTCGCTACAGTTGTGGTGAAACCATAATTGATAAGATGATAGTTGAGAAGGTAATGAGAACGTTGACCTCTCACTTTAATCACGTTATCGTAGCTATTCAAGAATACAACAATCTTGAAACCCTAAAAGTGGAAAATTTGGTTGGTTCGTTGGAGGCACATGAGATGAGGATTGTCGAAAGAAAGGGAGTTCAGGATTCGATATAAGCACTGCAGGCTCAGTCATGGAAAAAGAATGGTGGTTCCAACAAATTCAAAGGCAAAGTCGACAAGACTCAAAGAAAGAAGTCTTGGTCGAACCCTCACAAAAATCAGGTCGAAGATAGAGCTTCTGAATCCTCGAAAAGATGAGGAGGAAATTATTGAAAGGACAAAGAAGATAAGAAAGGTATACAGTGTTATAACTGTGAAAGAGGGGTTATTTGGCCAAACATTGTTGGTACAGGAAAGACAATGGATCAGAAAAAGGCAAGGACGAAGGAGCGAACCTTGCACGCCAAGATTCAGATGATTCTGAAGGTGGTATAGTGGTTATGGCTGCAGTAGCAGATAACCATGTCGAATCCAAGATCTGGTTTCTTGACTCAGGCTGCTCAAATCACATGACTGGTCGAAAGGAGTGGTTGCAGATTTTGATGAGTCGAAGAAGAGCAAGTTAAAACTTGCTGATAACAGTTCGTTGCAAGTATAAGGTACTAGCAACATAGTTTTTCAACTGAGTAATGGAGCGAAAGCTATGATCAGAGATGTGTTCTATGTACCTGGAATGAAGTGTAACCTGTTAAGTGTTGGACAACTGGTCGAAAAAGGCTTCTCAGTTGTCATGAAAGATGGAGTTTTAAAATTGTTCGACACCCAGAACAATTTGGTCTTGAAATCTCTGTTGTCAAAGAACATGACGTTTAAGACCATGATCAGTTCGACTAAAGTACAATGTCTAAAAACTGTTGTCGACCACAAGGATAGTTAGTTGTGGCATTTGAGGTTTGGACATTTGAACTTTCGATCACTCAACCATCTGATTACTCAAGATATAGTATCTGGTATTCCAAGTCTTGAGATGCCTGACAAACTTTGTGAAGGTTATTTAGTCGGAAAGCAATCCAAAAATTCTTTCGTTTCGACTATGCCAATGAGATTATCCTGGATACTCGAAGTTGTACATTCAGATGTATGTGGTCCATTCGAAGAACATACCATTGGTGGAAACAGATATTTTGTTTCATTTGTCGATGAGTTTAGTCGAAAGCTGTGGATCTATGTGATCAAGAGAAAGGACGAAGTATTTGAAATCTTTAAGAGATTCAAGATGCTTTTCGAAAACCAGAGTGAAAAGAGGATCAAAGTTCTGCGAACAGATGAAGGTGGCGAATACACTTCGAAGATGTTTGAAAAATTATGTGCAGAACATGGTGTTGATCATGAGGTAACTGCTCCCTATACTCCTCAACATAATGGAATTGCTGAAAGAAGAAACAGAACCATATTGGATATGGTGAGATGTATGCTCAAGCAGAAGAATTTGCCAAAATCCTTATGGGGTGAAGCTGTTTCGACAGCTGTTTATATCCTGAACAGGTGCCCTACCAAGAAATTGAAGAACAAGGTTCCTGAAGAAGTGTGGAGTGGGAAACGACCATCATGGAGTCATCTGAAGGTGTTTGGCTCTATGTGTTCCAAGCATGTTCCTGATGCAAGAAGAAGGAAGCTTGATGACAAGAGTGAACCTATGATTCTGGTAGGATATCATAAGACTGGTGCATACATGCTATTCAATCCAATTAATGAGAAAATTGTGTTGAGTCAAGATATTGTGATTGATGAAAATTCTGCCTGGGATTGGAATTCTGGAAATTCAATTAACAAGCCATTGATGAGCTCTGATTTCGACGATGAAACTGATGAAGTTGAAGTTGAAGAAATTGCTGAGAATCGAGTCGAAGTCGGAGTAGAAGCAGTTGCTGACATTCCCGATACAGAGTTTGTGGCTGAAACAAGCCAAAGACCTCGGCGAAATAGAGTTCCTCCAACAAGACTTCATGATTATGAAGTGACTGGTGATGATGAAGTCACACCAGATGGAGAATTAGTTCATTTTGCTTTACTTGCATGTGCTGAACCAATCAACCATAACGAAGCTTTAAAAATTCAACGGTGGAAGTTAGCTATGGTCGAAGAGTTACAGGCAATCAAAAGAAACAACACATAGGAGTTAGTCGAATTGCCAGCACATACAAAAGCTATCGAAGTAAAGTGGGTGTTCAAGTTGAAACACAATGCTGATGGGTCGATAGCAAGACATAAAGCAAGATTAGTAGCTCGAGGATTTCTTCAAAGAGAAGAACTTGACTACTCTGAAGTATTTGTTCTAGTAGCAAGACTGGAGACTGTTCGACTAGTGGTAGCATTGGCATGTAACCAAAGTTGGTCGACATTTCACTTAGATGTGAAGTCAACTTTTTTGAATGGTCCGTTAGACGAAGAGGTCTATGTCACACAACCTCCTGGGTTTGTGATTCAGAAGGAAACGAGTAAAGTATATAAGTTGCACAAAGCGCTCTATGACCTTAAGCAGGCACCTAGGACATGGAACAAGAAGATCGACTCATACTTAGTCGAATTGGGATTTGTAAAATGCAAGTCTGAGTATGATGTCTATGTTCAGGTTGTACCACAAGATATAACAATTATCTACTTATATATCGATGACTTGTTAGTAACTGGAAATAGCCTGAAGAACTTGTCGAAGTTCAAAGAGCTGATGAAGAAGGAATTTGAAATGTCGAATCTGGGAAAATTGTCTTATTTCCAAGGCATAGAATTTCATCTGTCGAAGCAAGGTATGGTGCTACATCAAAGGAAGTATGTCAAAGAGATACTCAAGAAATTCAGAATGGATGATTCGAATCCTGCATCCTCACCTGTCGAACCAAACTTGAAGTTGGAGAAGCATGGAGAGGAAGACAAAGTTGATGTAACTTTGTTCAAACAAATAGTTGAATCTCTGAGATATGTGTGCAATAGTCGACCTGATATAGGTTTCGCAGTCGGATTAGTGAGTAGATTCATGGGTGAACCAAGAGTGTCACACATGAAAGCTGCAAGAAGAATTCTGAGATACTTAAAAGGAACAACAGATTTTGGAATTATATTTCGACGAGATTCTGAAGGCAAAAGAGCAATAGTTAATTGCTTTTCACATGCAGATTTGTGTGGAGATAAGGAAGATCGAAGAAGTACAACTGACTATTTCTTTCAAGTATTTGGTGCCCCAATCTCATGGTGTTCGAAGAAGCAACCTGTGGTGGTATTGTCATCGTGTGAAGCTGAATATATAGCAGGATCATATGCTGCATGTCAAGCAATTTGGATCAGATCAGTACTTGAAGAAATGAAGGTCGAAGTGAAGACACCTCTTGTGTTACAAATCGACAAAAAGTCAGCTATAAATCTGGCGAAGAATCCAGTTCTACATGGAAGGAGTAAGCATATCGAAGGCAAATTTCACTTCTTAAGGAAAAAGGTAAATCTAGGTGAACTTGAAGTTAGACACTGCTCAAGTGAAGCACAGTTGACTGGTATTTTCACCAAAGGGTTGAAGATTGACAGATTCCTGAATTTGAGAAAGAAATTAGGAATAGTTCAGATCGACTAGCGTAGGTTCGACAACTTGGATTATGGGGTTGTGTTGAAATATTAGATTTGATTTGATTTGATATGATATGATTAGATTTGATTAGATTTAATATTTAGATATAATTCAAGTTGTGTTGGCCCAAACCCAATTAGAGTTGTATATAAATAAACCTAGTTTGTATCATTATTTATACAATTCAATAATAAAAATCCTTATTTCTTTATTCTCTCTCTTTCTCTCCTCATTAAAAGTGCTTCACGCACTAACAAAAATCACATTATAAACCAATATCTAGGCACTAAAATTTCTAGATTTTCAACAGATAAATTACTTTTTTTACATAAAAATTGTAAAAGAATATCCTCTTTACTCTACTTGGAGGAGTGCATCTGAAGTCAGAAAATTATTTTATCTGGTTCTAGCAGTGAATACTCTATTGTACCAAATGGAATGAAGTATCATATGAAATATATCATACTTAACAGGACTTCTATGCCAAAGAAAATGCTGTTGCACTTTCTTCACTCTCATCTGCATTTCAGCATACCTCTCTTTTGGAATGGAAACAAGAATACTCTTCAAATTTGGAATGTCCTTCTCCAAAACAAAAACAGCAAATGAATCCCAATTCAAAACCTCGAAAAAAGGCGGCACGAAATTGTCTGATATAATAACTGGAACACATTCGTAGACGATAGCCTCGACAACTCTTGGACTGTTAACTTCATATCCCTTTGGACAAATACAGTACCTGCTACTTTTCATGTACTGGATGTAGTTCCGGTTCCCTTTTGACTTTGGCATCATACCGAAGATTTTCATATCAGGATCTTTGTTTTCCCAATGCTGTAGAAGAATCGGACGGACGTGACCGTGCATACCGCCTGCGAAAAAGGCAAGAGTTTTCCTCTCAGAAAGTGGTTTTCCACCGAGGTCTATGGTCCGATTCTGCGCATGGACGTAAGTTTCGGGAAGTGATACGTCTTTCCCTAACATGAAACCTTCTTTGAGATCAGCATTACATAGAGATCTTATGCACTTCGCCATCCGATACTTTGTTTCTGAAGGTGCCTGCATAATGCAGTCCAAAGTGGGTGACTGAGAGATCAATTCATTTTCACAAACTGTAGGTGCCGAGTAATTTCATCTCAAAATTTTCAATATATCACATATCAGTCATCAACTATCAGCTATCAGTCATCAGCTATTTTATAATTTATCAGCAAGAAAATGACAAAGAAAAGATTGATCTCATTGAACTGATAAAAACATACCCAATCATGGCAAGCAACAACAAAATGATCAGCACCTTCAGTTCTGTTCCAAAACCAATGCTTTCCCGCAATCATGTCTACATAGTTATTCAGATAGTGCACTAGGTTCCTGTGACCATGTAAATTCCGATCATACAATGTTTCCTCGAGCCTCCGAGAACTGAAAGGTAAGTAAAACAGGTGTGCCTTCTTCGCGTCTTTAGTAACAAATGCTTGATTAGCTTCCATCAACTTCATGAACCATCCCTCAGAAGCATAAATTCCCGAAAGATATGGCGAATGCATTATCGGCTTAGACCCTTCTGTGTATACATACACTTTGAGAGTCTTTTCCATCAACTCATAGCTCCTGATGATTAGACAATAGTATCATTAAACTTCAGAACAATTTTCAAAACAAAATATACAATAATAACGAGACGATACCTTTTAAACATGGAAACATTGCGAAAAAGAGGAGCATAAAGGTTTCCAAGATCAGTTACAAGTGGTGCATTTTCAATCTCATATCTAGCCTGTAGTAGCTCTTGATCAACAACTGAAGACCATCTTGGCCTCTAAACACAAGTTAACAACATAAGAAAAGAACACAAGAATAAGCAATATTAATAAAACAAATAAATCAAATTAGATTAACTTTGTATACCGTAGATCGATACGAAGCATAGTTTTGAAGCAATAACTTGTCCATTTTTGAAATTGACATTGTTTCTTGAACTTTTACAAGAGAATTTTTATTCTCATTAGACAAAACTGTGATAGAAGACTGGTTGCTAATTACATTGACATCATCTCTTGTCAAATTCACTCCTATATCAATTCTTGAAATAGGGACATTTTTCTCATACAACTTAGTTTCATTAATTTTCTCAAAAGGGTGTTGTGGATATGTTTGATTCAAAAGGGTGATATTGTTATATATTTCAGAAGCAGATGGTGGGTCTGCATCAAGAAATTTAGAGGGAAATAGAATGTTACCGTAGGGAAGTTCAAAGTATTGGAAAACAAAAATGAGTGCAAAGGTGATGGTAATAGTAAGGTATAAGAATCTGTTTCTTTCAAGGTGAAATAAGGAGAAAAATTCTGGACCCATTTCGGTAGAGCTATTCAACAATCATGAGTTGACTTGAGTGGCATATGAAAAAACCAGATCTAGTAGGCACTAAGTATTAAGTAATGGTAAGCGTGAGTGGCATGTATATTAAAGTATAAATTTGCCACTTCAAAATCTCTATTTTCAAGATACCTTGAAAAATATTATTGAATGCTTTTGTAAGCACATTGTTTTAAAATCTCGGTATTAAAAAAATAGGTTAAGTTAAAGTTTGTGTCCTTTATTATATATTCACGATATTAATTTTCATTAATGAGGCATAATTTAAATGTACACTTGAGCTGATTGACGAGATTTGCGATGTCCCTCACATCAAAGAATTCACGATAAAAAAGGAGAAGACATAACTCAAAAGTAGTTCAAAAAAAATGCAAGGCGATGTCATGTTTAGGCAAGTGGTTGTATTAGCTTGCTTGGAGAAGCTGCAACCTAAATGGAATGACCCATATCGTCTATGAAAGAAACTACCTCATAGACCTTACAAAATCGAAGAGTTAGATGGAAGACTCATTCCAAGAACTTGGAACCCAGTTACTTGAGATATTATTATTGTAAGTCATTTAGTGTTTCTTGTTTAATAAGGCGAGATGCTTTGGCCCACCAATGTAGGAACTCTCTAAATATTTTGATTTTTTCAATATCTGGGATAAGATATCACACTTTTTCCCACATGGTTAAGCGTTTTTAATGAGGCGCTATATCTTAAGAATTGTTTAAATGAGGTTTGAATGTATTAATCATGTTGGAACTTTAATGAAGTATCCTCCCACGAGACTATTGAATGGTAGAACTTCAATGAAGTATTTTTGCCACCCACGAGGCTATTTAATGATAGAACTTCAATTAATTATCCTTGTTGTCCATAAGACTATTGAACGTTAGAACTTCTATGAAGGATCCTTTCCACCCACGAGGCCATTGAATGTTGGAACTATAATGAAGTATCCTTGCCGCCAATGAGGCTATTGAATGTTAGAACTTCAATGAAGTATTTTTGTTGCTCGTGAGGCTATTGAATGCTGGAACTTCAATGAAGTATCCTTACTGCTCTAAGAGGCAATATGATTGTTGAATCTTTGTTGAAGGATCTTTGCTGACATACCAGGAAACTTACTATTGGAATCCAAACAGCCCTGCATACATAATGTCACAAGAACTTCCTCCATTGATGAAGATTCTGGACACACTAAAGTTTGATATGGTTACCGTTATTACTAAGGGAAAGATTTCATTTGGGATTCCACCCACCTTTTCACTATCTTGGAACCCAAGAGTAGGCATTTATGGTTTTTCTTCATAAGGTTCCCCCATTTCTTTACTAACCGCCATTAGCTCGATTATTCTCCTCTTTAGCACACCTTTGGACGATTTTTTGGGTCGAAGAAGGCCTCCAATGATTTATGTGATGTATTGCCACTTTCCAATTCAGTCTTCCTATTCATTATCTATTTTATCTTTCTTTCCCACAGTCCCGCCAACGACTTATGTATTTTTCTTTGGGGACCCTTTTCCTCGGTGATGGGATCATTTCTTTCTTGGCAACTAGTATCACTTCTTATACTCTTTCTTTTTGTCCACATCCTCCTTCCGGCTACCCATCTGGGTGTACCAGATGATTCGCCTCATTCTTAACCAGCTCCTTAATCACGTACTTCAAATGCACGCATTCGTCAGTGTGTGGCCTAGACTTTTATGGAAATAACAATATTTTGAATGATCCATCCTAGATGACTCTTTGGCCAAATATGGGTTTTTAATCCTGACTTCTTTAAAGTCCGAATTTTCAAAGTCTGGCCAAAATTTGTCCCTAGACGTGTTCAAAGGAGTGTATAGTAAGAACATGGCTCGAGGTCCCCGTTCTCCGTCATCGAGCCGACCATTAGTGTTTTTCTCGGATGCCTGGATCACTACTACAAAACGCGCAAACAACAATGCCCTAGTCACCACGGTTCTTCCAAAAAACGTGGTGATATCTCTAAACTCAAGTGCTAAATTTATATTATACTTTTTAATAAAAAAAATTATAGGGTATAATAATGGTTGTAAGTATAACCGATATGATATAATCAATCTTTCATGGGTTCGAGCCTCAGTTGTGGCAAAAATGTTTTTCATTAAAGGTTAATGCGCTCCTTTCTTTTTTATTTATTTTTAAATAAGGGATATCACTACGGTTATTATAAATAACCGTCGTGATATAGTTTGCTATTATTTTAAAATATAAAATATAGTTACGGTTGTAGTTTTAAACCGTAACGAAAAGTGATAGTTTTTAATATATAAACGAAACTATCTGTGACCAACTTCATAACTGACGTTTCTCTCTAAAGAAAACCCTAACACAACCCTCTCCTCTCATGAATCTTAACCAATATTGTTACAAGTGAATGGAGAAAAGAAGCTTAAAGGATATCTGACAAGAGCAACGTCCTGCGTAAACTCCTACGGCGGCGAAGATGGTATGTTCTCCTGCTTTCATCTTTCTAGGATTATTGATTTAGGGTTTGGTTTTAGGATGCTGTGGAAAACATTATGTTATTGATGTTTTAGGGTTAAGTTTGATTTTTGTTGTGTCTCCTTGTAGATACATGGTGATGATAGTGGTAGCAAGCGTATGGTGGTAGCAAGCATATACTATGGTGAAGTTTCATATGGTTTTTGAAGCCATGAAGACAAATATAAGAAGTATGAAGTTATTGTATAAACTTCATCCACCTTATATTTCTTCTTCATGGCTTCACAAACTAGAAGAACTTGATATATCTTGATTTGTTAGAGTTCCACGATTATTTTCAATAAGAGATGCATTATTGACTCAATGTATCTTGACTTGTTACATACCCACTTGGGGTTTTGTTGCTTAAATAATGTATGTTTTTTTATTGTGTTTCATGTTGTTTTGCTGTATGTTGTTGTTGTTGACAAATGTTCTCAAAACAAGAACAAAACATTGCTAGGTTACAAGATAGAGGCTTCTTGTTACTTAGCAATGTTTTGTTCTTTAATTTCTTATACAGGTTGACAAGTTTAGTTTATTATATACTATGTATATTGTTTGTTTCACTTACCTTTTAATGAAAATTCAATTATTTATATTGACATAGAAACTTATATTCTGAAAATTGAGATCTATTTGAAAACCAACCTATATCAATCAATGTTTTTCGAATCGCATTCATCTCATTCAACACATTTTATGTTCCTTAACACATAATATATGGTTTAATGCTCTGTTTGCTTCAATTCATCGATATAATTTACAATCGCATTGATAAGCAACAATGATGAGGTAAACTATAATAAAAGATATCAATGCATTGAAGGAATCAGACTATTGAATCGTATATTATGTGTTAAAGAACATAAAATGTGCTGAATGAGACGGACTCAATTCGAAAAAAATTGATGTGTTAAATTTTGTTTTCAAGAACAATTTAATTTTCAGATTATATATTTCTTTGCCAATTTGAATGGTTGTATTTCTTTAAATAGGTGTATGGTAAATCAAGCAATATACATTTTTATATAATAAACTATGTGTACTTTCCACGACGGTTGTCTAGATTAACCGTCATCTAATTAAATAATTACGTTATTTATCACAACGGTTGTTAAGCATAAGCGTTGTGATATAACACGCGCTTTCCAGAATACCACAACGGTCCCAGGGCCGTGATTATAAGTAGCGTATTTACCATAACACTCTACATAACAACACCTTGATCCAAGTTATTATATATATTTTTCAACCATTGTTAAAGGGGTTTTACGTAGTAGTGGATGTGTCAAGGGTTCCCTCATCCTCTTCCTTTCTCCCCATATTTAGTGATAAGTTTTTCCTCATAATTAATATAGGGTTTGACCCAATCTAACAAGTTGTTTAAGCTACATGCTCCTTCCAGACCCTACTTTTCATAAGACATGCAACCCAACCTCAACCCCTTCTTAAATATCTTGCATTTTAAATCGTCATTCATCTCACTCTCTAACCCTGCTTTTACATCATAATCTTCCGCGACACGATTATAGTTCCTGTCTGATTTGCTCGGTAAACAAATAGGGATGCTCTTTCATACAGGAGGCCCTCCAGCGTCAGATGGATCTTGGATGGATCCAAGACTACCATGATAGGAACCCTTATCAGATCAACATGGTTCAGATCTTCGATATCCGCTTGATGAATACCAACCTAGTAGAGTTACATGCTGAACAGGTCCGACTCGGATTCTTAATATCACATGACTATCAAAGCTGTAAAGCGGGTTGCGAAAACGATCGAGGTTGTACCCTTGTCCAGGAGGCACTTCAGCACTTGTTAAATCACTGGTGGATGCCAATCTATATGGATGAAGATACTCAGCAGATTAGTGTCAATAATAGAAACCCCACTCGGCGTCAAAGTCAGGATGTCCGATCAGTGGAAGCTAACCTAGTAAGGTTACATTGTATTCAAAGTGGGCGTGGCCAGGTGCCACCACACAACTATGACAGTTGTAGCGTCTGTTCGGAAAGTAACCAAGGGTGTTACCTTGTGAGAGCAGCTCTTCAGGGTCAGGTCGATCGTGGAGAAATTCGTCCATATCCGGGTTCTGGACCCATCGACTGGACGCCAAACTACCTTGCCGAGCAAGTTGAGGATGTTGTCACGTTTTTTGGTCGTCACCAGACCAGGGATGTTTTTGCCATTATCCCTCTACTTGACAAATCTAAAGTTCCCAACTGGGAACGGATCGAGATCACTTATGATGGTCAGAAAAATCAGAAGGTTCCCATAGTCATCTATATATCGGGACCACTACCGTATGAATCAACTAAGGCTAACCCTTACAAATACGGTGCAACGATAATTGAAAATGGAAAGGAAATTCCATTACCCTCCATCGTGAATATTACAGACATCAGTCGTGTAACACGGAGCGGTCGAATCTTCAACCGAGGAGTTGGAGAACTTAACAAAGAAAAGGAACTTCAGACAGAAGCTCCCGATCCACCAGTCGGTCAATCCAGTGATCCCGACCTTTCGAAAAACAATGATGAGATGCTGAAGCTCATCCAAAGGAATGAGTACAACATTGTCGATCAACTGTTACAGACTCCTTCAAAGATCTCGGTGTTATCACTGTTACTCAGTTCAGAAGCGCATAGGGAGGCTCTACAGAAAGTCTTGGAGCAAGCCTTTGTGGAACAAGATGTAACAATCAGACAGTTCGATAACATTGTCTCTAACATCACTTCCTGCAATAATTTGGGATTTAGTGATGAGGAATTACCCGAAGAGGGTCGCCGTCATAACATGGCACTCAATATCACAGTTAACTGCCAGGACGATGCTTTAGCCAGCGTACTGGTAGACACATGGTCAGCCCTGAATGTTATGCCGAAGTCCACTTTGATGCAATTATCATTCAAGGGCCCTCCGATGAGAATCAGCGAGGTCGTCGTCAAAGCGTTCGACGGATCCAGAAAAACGGTTATCGGCGAAGTTGATCTTCCTATAACTATCGGCCCTCACACTTTCCAAGTCACTTTCCAGGTCATGGACATCCGGGCAACATACAGTTATTTATTAGGAAGACCTTGGATACATCAGGCTGGAGCGGTTACTTCAACCCTCCACCAAAAGCTAAAGTTCGTCAAGAACGGCCAACTTGTCACAGTCTGTGGGGAACAGGCTTTGCTTGTAAGCAACTTGTCATCATCTACTGGTATAGAACCCGAGGAGGTTATTGGGACGCAGTTCCAAGCACTGTCAGTGAGCGAGAACAATCAGTTCAGAGGAGGAACCTCGATTTCCTCATACAAAGATGCTATCAAAGCGGTCTAGAGTAACGATACAACAGGATGGGGACAACTTGTCATTCCTACTAACAATAAAACAAAGAAGGGTCTTGGTTTTTCTGCAACCTGTACCCAGACAGCTGCCAGCGATGAAAGTCTTCATCCCCTTCAAAATTTCTTCCATAGTGGAGGTTTCCTTCACCCAGTGTCTCAAGCAGTACATGCTATTAATGAGGAAGATCCCTCTGACCCAGATGAAGAATGGAAATCCTATCTTAATGAGGACGGTTATATGTCTCAGGAAGAGATGCCTACACTATTTTGCTATCCCGCACAGAGTCCGAGATTTATACCAAGGTCAGACGTCGAAATGATATATGGAGATTGTGATCCGGAAGGAAGCCGTGCTCCGCCAAATTCATTAGAGGAGGACACTCTGATGAAAAACAACTTTGACCACGATTACTATGGCCCAATGGATGGTCTGCCAATGTGGCAACCTTACCTAGGAAACTTGGGGCAAGAGAGTCAGCCGAATAATGAAAATCAGCTGACCATTTGTGAACAGAATACCTGTGTCCCCACCATGTCATGGGATCAACACTCAGGTCATTTGGAAACTACTCAACATGACGATGAATTTGCAACGTTTACAGGACTTGAATTCATCAACTATGTTTTTCCTGAGGTCAACATCATCGAGAGGGATGACTCCTCCAGTTCCAAAGAGGTTTGGGAAACTCTGGGAGAACCAAGTGGAAAATATGATTATATGGTCAAGTACACCGCTCCCGAAAGCTCTCGTATCAGGCTCGAAGATATCCAGCCAACTGGATGGGGAGATCTGCCTGAGGGCACAACTACTCTAAAAAATGCAACTGAGGAATTCTCCTACAACAATTCTGCTTGGGAGACAGATTCCAATGATCCCGCTCCACCAGAAATCAGCGTCATTTCTAAAGACAAATCAAGGAAGGTACCAGAATTTGTGATTCACCGAGGAGTTTGCCGCCAATGGGTTGCTGTCGAGGTTCTGAAGATCGTTCATCAGTCAAAGTAATTGCCATCCTTAACCTTTCACCCGGCCCAGGTGAAACGGATGTTTTGATAGGGCTCGCTTTCTGTAAATTTTCCCTCTTCGCTTTGCCCAAAGTGACAGAGTTTTGTTTTATAGGGCTGTAGTTTCAAGGATCGACTTGTTCATTAATAAAATAACGTCGTTCTGTAATTTCCATATTAATTGTTGTTTTCTCTTTTTGCTTTCTCAGAAAATGGTAATCCTAAAAAAAACAATTCAAAAATAAAAACAAGCAGTAAAATAAAAACACTGCACACACTTGCATTTTTCTCTATCTCTTCTAAACACGAATCATCACGTCATGCAGATTGCTTGTTTTAAACCCAGTTGAAACATACGATTCGATGCCTTCTCCCAACTTTGAGTTCCCGATATTCGAGGCTGAAGAAGAAAATGACGACGAAATTCCAGAAGAGATCTCACGACTACTCAGACAAGAGGAAAGGTCCATTGAACCTCACAAAGAACCGTTGGAAACGGTGAACTTGGGTTCAGAGCAAGAGAGAAAGGAAATCAGGATTGGGGCACTGCTCAGTCCAACTGCCAGAGAGGGTTTGATAAAGCTTCTCAAAGAATTTCCCGATGTATTTTCTTGGTCCTATCAGGATATGCCAGGGTTGGATACCAGCATCGTGGAATATCACTTACCGTTAAGATCGAAATGTCCGCCAGTAAAGCAAAGGTTGAGACGGACTCACCCGGACATGGCCATCAAAATCAAAGAGGAGGTGCAGAAACAGATTGACGCGGGTTTCCTCGCTACATCTGAATATCCTCAATGGTTAGCCAACATCGTACCCGTTCCCAAAAAGGACGGAAAGGTCAGAATGTGTGTCGACTACAGAGATCTGAACAAGGCAAGTCCAAAGGACGAATTTCCTTTACCACACATTGACATGCTGGTAGACAGTACAACAAAGTTCAAAGTATTCTCCTTTATGGATGGATTCTCGGGCTATAACCAGATCAAAATGGCGCCGAAAGACATGGAGAAAACTTCGTTCATTACCCCATGGGGTACCTTTTGTTACAAGGTAATGTCGTTCGGTTTGAAGAACGTCGGGGCAACCTATCAAAGGGCCATGACTACTCTATTTCATGACATGATACACAAAGAAATCGAAGTATATGTCGATGATATGATTGCAAAATCAAAAACAGAGAGTGAGCACGTTGAATATCTGTCAAAATTGTTCGAACGTTTAAGAAAATTCAAGCTCCGCTTGAATCCCAACAAGTGCACCATCAGTGTCCGTTCGGGGAAACTATTAGGGTTCATCGTCAGCCAGAAAGGAATTGAGGTTGATCCTGACAAGGTCAAGGCCATTCAAGAAATGCCTTCTCCGAAAACTGAAAAGCAAGTCAGAGGATTCTTGGGACGTTTGAACTACATCTCCAGATTCATATTCCTTATGACCGCCACATGTGCGCTGATTTTCAAGTTACTCAAAAAGAACCAGGATTGCGTTTGGACAGAAGATTGCCAAACCACATTCGACAGTATCAAGGAATATCTGTTGAATCCTCCGATTCTATCACCTCCAGTGGAAGGAAGACCACTGATCATTTACCTCACAGTTCTGGAGGACTCTATGGGATGTGTACTTGGCCAACAAGACGAAACTAAAAGGAAAGAGTCTGCCATTTACTATCTAAGTAAGAAATTCACCGACTGTTAAACTCGGTACACAATGCTTGAGAAAACTTGTTGTGCTTTGGCTTAGGCAGCCAAACGTCTTCGCCAATACATGATTCGTCATACTACTTGGTTGGTCTCCGAAATGGATCCAATCAAGTACGTCTTCGAAAAACCTGCTCTCACGGGAAAGATTGCCCGTTGGCAAATGTTGTTATCAGAATATGACATAGAGTACCATGCTCAAAAAGCCGTTAAGGGAAGTATTTTAGCCGATCATTTGGCTCATCAACCGATTGACGATCAAGAATCAATCGGGTTTGACTTCCCAGACGAAGATGTCATGTATCTAAAAATGAAAGATTGCGATGAACCGTTACCCAGTGAAGGGCCAGAACCAGGTTCCCAATGGGGACTAATCTTTGACGGAGCAGTTAATCATTATGGAAACGGAATTGGGGCAATCATTGTTACCCCTCAGGGTACCCACATTCCTTTCACTGACAGACTTACGTTCAAATGTACGAACAACGAGGCCGAATGCGAAGCTTGTATTATGGGTCTCGAAGAAGCGATTGATTTAAGGATCAAAAACTTGGACGTATATGGCGACTCAGCCTTGGTTATTAACCAGATAAAAGGAGATTGGAACACATACCAATCAGGATTGATTCCTTATAAAGACTATGCAAGAAGGTTGCTACCTTTCTTCAACAGAGTCGAGTTTCATCATATCCCTCGTGAGGAGAATCACATGGCTGATGCATTAGCCACTATCTCTTCCATGATTAGTGTAGGTCAATGGAACGACCTACCTAAGATCGACATCATGCGCCTTGAAAGGCCCGCTTACATCTTTACGATTGAAGCAGTCATAGACGACAAACCTTGGTATCACGATATCAAATGCTTCCTTTAGAGACAAGAGTACCCACCTAGGGCATCCAGAAAAGACAGAAAAACCCTCAGAAGATTGGCCGGAAACTTCTTCCTGAGCGGGGACACTCTCTATAAAAGAAATTTTGACATGGTCTTGCTCCGATGCGTAGACAGACATGAGGCAGACATGCTTATGAAAGAAATTCATGAAGGGTCCTTTGGCACTCATGCCAACGGACACACAATGGCGAGAAAAATTCTAAGAACAGGGTATTACTGGTTGACAATGGAATCCGACTGCTACAAGTACATGAGGAGGTGTCACAAGTGTCAGATATACTCCGACAAAATTCATGTACCGCCATCGCATCTCAAAGTTCTCTCTTCCCCATGGCCATTCTCGATATGGGGAATCAACATGATTGGCATGATTGAGCCTAAGGCTTCAAACGGACATCGGTTCATCCTGGTAGCCATTGACTATTTCACCAAGTGGGTCGAAGCTGCGTCATTCGCCAATGTAACCCGACAAGTGGTGGTCCGATTTAGTAAAAACAATATCATCTGCCGTTATGGTGTTCCAAGCAAGATCATTACTGATAATGGATCTAACTTGAACAACAAGATGATGAAGGAGTTATGTGCTGAGTTCAAGAATGAACACCATAACTCATCTCCCTACCGACCCAAGATGAATGGGGCGGTAGAAGCGGCTAACAAGAACATCAAGAGGATCGTTCAAAAGATGGTTGTAACCTACAAAGACTGGCACGAGATGCTACCCTTTGCTCTTCACGGTTATCGCACATCTGTCTGCACTTCAACAGGGACAACCCCTTTCTCTCTAGTATATGGCATGGAAGCAGTGCTCCCCATAGAAGTAGAGATCTTGTCAATTCGAGTATTAATGGAAGCTATGCTCACCGAAGCTGAATGGTGTCAAAGTCGACACGACGAATTAAACCTGATCGAGGAAAAGCGAATCACGGCACTATGCCATGGTCAGCTGTATCAACAGAGAATGAAGAGGGTGTTTGACAAAAAGGTCCGACCTTGTGTCTTCAGAAAAGGAGACCTGGTGCTCAAGAAGATACAATCGTTTCTCACTGACTCTAGGGGCAAATGGACCCCGAATTATGATGGCACCTATGTGGTCACGAAAGCTTTCTCAGGCGGTGCCTTGAGACTTGCAACCATGGACGGAGAGGAATTTGCCTACCCCACGAATGTTGACGTAGTCAAGAAATACTTCGCTTAAAAAAAACATCTCGGTGGATTGAAAACCCGAAAGGGCAGTCCAGGCAAAAATTAGAGACATGAAAAAAATCATCCCGGTGGATTGGAAATCTCACAGTACAATCCAGGCAAAATTAGGGATAATGGCAAATAACTATGTTCAACAGAGGCGAATCCCTCAGCAGCAGCAGTTACATCATCTGTCAGAAAACTCCAGTCAAGGTCATCTTCGACAGAAGCTCAGGATGTCTCGAATTCAAAGTTGGTAGAAGGATAGTGGTCGTTATGTTTCAATGTAGCCATTTTCTCTGTAAATTACCATTTTCAAACTTTGTATATACTCCTTGGAATCACGCGTTTGGCTGATCTCCATCTTATCAATAAAATTTGAGCCCTTGTGCTTTTGTTTGTAATTCTTATTTGTTTTAGCTTTATAGAACGACATTTTAACATGATTACCGATTCTTGAAATAAAACAAAAATGAATTTACTTGTTAAAACTTTTTCTGCTTTTAAAATAAAGATGGAAATTTCTTTTGACTGTTAAACATCAAAAGAACATCAATCGCTTCTCCAGAAATAAGCAAACTTCAAAGTGCAGAATCAAAGTACTCCTTCTAACCCAGTACGCCTGAATGAAGGGATCAACTGTGTCAGAGACCTTGTTTCGTCTGACACGCCTCGGCTGAGTCCTTATCTCCTAAGCCCGATCAACATAGCTCCCAACAGGGACTATCTCTCCTAAGCAAGGTGGAATTGCTATCTTGAACCAGCGATATCTCTACACGCCCCGCGATGGCCAAGTATCCAGTCATGTTCATCTTTTAGTTTGTGTGTCGCGTCAATTTTGTCAGCATAAACATACATGCATCATGCATTATTGATTTGCATTCACATTTCATATTGCATCGCTATCACTCTAGTCGGTCTTGTCCCCTAGTGATAAAAGTCCTCTCAATCGAGTTGTCAGCCCTTTCCTTGTCAGGAAGTGTTACGTCTGAACATTCTCTCTCCTCCAGTTTTATTTCTGGATTTAAGTGGGGTCCTCGACCACTTTGATAACTTGAACCTCTGAAAGACCAGAGAACCTTCAATTAACATCACTCTTCGCCATTGAAGATGATATCCTTGTTTTCCCGGATTAAAGAAAATCCCGAGAGAAAGCCTCCTAAATCGGAGATTCGGCAGTACGACAGCTTCGCTCCGAAAAGACCACTGATGAAAAGGTCATCGGCACCTCAAAATTGGACCCCATCATATGGCGTTTCTCCAGGAGGATCCCGAGAAAAGTATGATGTAATCCCAAACGAAGGCAGTCTCTCAAGAGACTCGCTTCCCCCGGATAGAGTCGACAAATGGCATCTCCAGCAGAGAAGTCTGTGCACAACTCAGACTACTGGGTTCCCCAGCAAGTCTGACTTCGAAACCTTTTCCACTCAAATGGCATCTCCCCAGGAAAATTCGGCGAGAAGTTTGAGGAAAACCACTACAAATAGCGTCCCTTGTCGATAAAGTTTATTGGCAAAAGAAACTAAGACCAGTTCCTTGGTAGGAAACCAGGATCGAGGGGAAGTTTAAATTGGAAAATAAGACCAGTTCCTTGGTAGGAAACCAGGATCGAGGGGAAGTTTAAATCGGAAACTGAGACCAGTTCCTTGGTAGGAAACCATGATCGAGGGGAAGTTTAAATCAGAAACTAAGACCAGTTCCTTGGTAGGAAACCAGGATCGAGGGGAAGTTTACCTTTTCTAAGCATCATTGCTTAGCAAAAGAAGATGAATGCGTAAGCTACCATTCATAAACCACCATCAAAATTTCGGGTATTCCGATATTTAATCCTCTTGCACCCCGAATGCCCGAATACCTTCGTCATTCACACCTTCGTGTCCAAGAAGATTAAATAGGGGCATCTGTCATACCCCAAATTTTGACCACTAAGATTTCCCATCATTGTGAAAATCATCATCACAGTATGGAGGAACCATCATACTTCATCAGTCTCCCCAAAGATGGGTGAACATCCACTACAATCAAAATTAGGGTTTCAAGCCCTCTCTGAGTGCTTAGACAAAGGATCAATCAAGGAATGACATGATCTTCAACTTGTCTAACCTCTCAAAAATCCACAATGGATCAAAAGGACTCCCACTCCAAGGATTAAGCACAAAGCTGCTCCCTTCTAGGTGGATCAAGCCTCAAGATCGACAGTGTCACCAAATTAGGGTTTTGGTCGACCAGGGCCTCCAGATGGAAAATTTTCATCTGGGCACGAGACAAGGATCTAAAACACAACCTAATATACTCCATGGAACCTCATGGACCCATTCATCAAGTCAATTTTGCCTCAGGGGATGCATACATCAAAAATCAGGAATTAGGGTTTCTTGACGTAATTCACCCCTAAGTTGACTTTTGGGACAAATCATGAACCAAGACCTCAAGAGAGGATTTGAGGGTCTCTAATGAACTATATTGATCCATTTGGGACAATGGATTGATCTAAGAAGCATGAGCAATAAGTCTCAATTTCATCTGCACCACAATTAGGGTTTCGCGAGGAAAGTCAACTGTAACTTTGACTTTTGACCAGGACATGCTCCCAAACCCTAGGACATGCCTCAATATACCCTATGAAACCCATGGAACATGTCCATCAAGTTTGATTTAGGTCAAGGACATGATTTCCTGAAGAATTGCACAATTTGGAATTCATCTGATAAAAAGTCAACTGTGCACAAAAGTCAACTTTGACTTTTTGAGATTTTTCACCAAAATGGATTTTTAACCCTAAAATGATGTTAATGTATAATTTGAATCATCATTCATCAAGAAAAATCAAGAAAAGTTGGATAACTTGTAAAAGGGGTAACCATAAAAACTTAGAAAATTTTATAAGTTAAAAATAAAGTGACAAGGGTACCAACTTTGGAGGATCATAACTCCTAAACCACAAAGCCATTTTTCCTCATCCAAAGATGGATTTGTAGCCCTCATTACCCTCTACAAAAACTTCAACTAGACATAAGTCCAATTCATTAAGGATTTTGAGTTATGGAGTGATCAAAATGGCTGAAAAGTGAAAATGTCACTTTTTCCAACACTTAGTGAAATTTTCACTAAGTCAGAATCTGCCTTCACTTTTTGCCAAATGTAGGGGGATTTTTCACTTGGATTCAAAAGAGATCAAAACCAAACATGTTCAAACAGTTGTTATATCATGTAAGGGCTTTCCAAAATGGCCAAGAACAATGCCAAATTCCATTTGAGTAATGAGATATGACATTGGAAAGTTGCCTTGCTGAAATCTGTCAAAGGCAAGGCAGAATTTGCAATTTTGCTCGATTTGCCAAAATCATCCAAATTCAAACACTCCTATCCACTTGGACACCTCAGAGGATTGAATCTAAAGGGGACAATCACTGAGCCAAGCCTCCAAAGTCCATGGAACAAGAAATAGCATGTTGAACCTAGAATGGCCAAAATAGGGACAAGACTCCAAATTTGGATTGAAGCATTCAATGGAAGCATCAAGGTGGCATGGACTGAGCCATTCTCATCTGAAATCAGTCAAGAATTATCCAAGACCAAGGGAACCAAAGCTCTGTGCCCTAACCTCTAGTCAATGGCTAGAGGAGACTTGGATTTTCATTTGCCAACATTGGCCAAACCTACTTACCAGTTGCCATTCACTATTCCTTGCAAAACAAACTTACTCTACTATAAATAGAGCTCAATTGTGATCAGTTTGAGTACACCAAAGCCATCTAACAGATGCTTTCCTCAAAATCTCTTTCTCTTAGCAAAAATGCCTTTCTTGGCAAGGTAGCTATCGGGTTTTGAGTTTGAGAGCTTTTCCAATCAAACCAATCACTCACACACCTCACATACATCATATAGAAATGATCCAAACACTCACATAACATCTGGAACACAGATTTCACAAAATCACCAGCCAATTGCTCAAGTTCTTGACAGTTTTGCAGTTGAGGTGCCATCTTCAACTCCAAACCATTTCAATCCATTCCAAGCATTCAGACACATCACTTGGCACCTAGGGAAGCTATCCACATCATTGGAACCAAGCTGTAACACCTCCAACACAAATCACGATCACCAGCTGCAAGTGGTAAGCATGAGCTCTTCTAACTCTATGATCCATGCAATTTTTGCTGCACAATAATTTGGCCATATGTTCATAATCATGCATGGAATGTTTTCCCTCAATTAATTGCATTGTTTGAATCGTGTATCAAAAATCCTAGCCTTCATGCAGAAATTAGGGTTCTTGAGGATTTTTCATGATTTCTTGTTATATGTTTAATTTAAATGAAATTAATGGACAAAGACATGATCGTGAGGTTGAGACGAGCATAAAGATATGTGGATTGCATGTTATAATCAAGTATTCAGGGAGATTGGATAGAAAATGCAAATCAGCCAAACCCAGAACACGCGCGTGTTCTTCAGCTGTTCTTGGCGCCTTTTTTGAATTTTCAAATATTTGAATTTTGTGATTTTTGTTTAATTGATTCAAAAATTAATTTCTCTCTGAGTTTTAATGATTTTGAGTTGATTCTTTTTTTAATAATTCACAAAAATGTTAAAATATTTTATTTTTCTAAAAAATCCCAAAAATATTATTTATTTCATATAATTGATATTTTTGCAAAGAATTAATATTTTAATTGTTTTTGACATTTTAAATATTTTTTCCACATTGATTTTGCAACTTTTAATGCTTTCTAATTATTTTGTAGGTAAATACTTAATTTTTGAAGCATTAATCCAAGATCACAATTTGTTTTTCATATGTTAAACAATTTTGATCATTTTAATTGAATTTTTATTCAATTAAATACATTTTTGAAAACAAATTTGGGTTTTTGGATTAATTCAACCCTCATAAATCATTTTCAAAACATTTTGGGCCTCTATTAGAGTGTAAGACCCAACCCACTTGTACAGAAACATTTTGGGCCTCATTCGTTGTATAAGTCCCTCTGTACATTTTCAAAAAAACGGCGCGATCGTCGCCTTTTCAAAATAACCATGGGCCTCTCCTCGAGCTATAAGACCCATTCAAAATTTTTGGGCCTCCAATAGAGTGTAAGACCCAATCCCCTTTTAACCCAAAACATTTTGGGCCTCACTTATTGTATAAGTCCCTCTGCGTTAAAAGAAAACCTCGGCGCGATCGCCATTTTTAAACGAAAAAATCAATTGGGCCTACCCTCGTGTTATAAGCCCCACTCTTTTTCTTTAAACCTTTTGGGCCTCTTGAAAGAGTGTAAGACCCATCCCTTTGTACAGAAAACACTTTTTGGGCCTCAGTCACTTGCATAAGTCCCTCTGTACAAATTCAAACAGTGCGCTCACTAATAAAACCCTGGGCCTCTCCTTGAGCTGTAAGCCCAAAATATTTCTTTTTCAAAGCACTTTCTCCTTTGATTTTGAATATACTGTTGTTTTTAATCTTTCTTTGTTGAACAACTAACCAAACAGCATGGAAGCTCTACAACCGAGTAAGTGTTTATACACTTTCATTTACTGCTTTCATATACATATAACTGTATTGTGGGGCTGTTTCACTGTAAGTCTTCTTTCATAAACTCATATCAACTATGTAATAATAGTATAGATATTTCGAGTTTCCCCGGCAACTACGTCTAGAACTAAGTGACGCCGTTTCGTTTAGTCATAGAAATAGACAACTAGATCCCCCAATAGGATCACCAGATACATCTTCTCTTCGGCTGTCCTTATTAGGAATTATCAAGAAACTCTACTCCCCAAGATGAATGTATTCTCCGTGAATGGCATCTTTGAGTTTCTTCCAAATTCTCGAACTTTCCTGACTTTGATCTATTCTCGGTGAATAGCATTGCCTTGAATTTCTCGGGGTTTGGGGACCCACGGGCTTCTTAAAAGCATCAGCCTCCTCTTGGGCATCGTACAAGGACCCACAGGCTTCCTAAAAGCAACCCCGCCTCCTCTTGGGCTTAGTACAAGGACCCTACGGCTTCTTAGAAGTATTCACAGCCTCCTCTTAGGCTTCGTATAATGATCTCTTCCTCCGAGAATGATAGCCTCCTCTTGGGCTTAGTACAAGGACCGATCGGCTTCTTAAAAGTCTCCAGCCTCCTCTTGGGCTTCGTACAAATTGTCCCGACGACCTCCTAGAGGTATAGGAACAGAACTTAGTCATTTGTATAGAACAGTCCTTTCATAGAGTCTACTACTGTTTCTCAAAGCACAGTACAAAAGATGAAACTCTAGACTTGGACAATCTAATTTCCTTGAGTCTCAAAGACATTCTCAAGTGACCCCTTCGTTAAATAGGAAGGAAACCCGTAGACTTGGACAGTCTCAATACCCTTTGGATTTCCCGCTTCCTTAAAGGACAGGCATAACCCGAACCCTTGAATCAAATCCTTGAGTAAAGTATTGCTCATATAAGAACTGATTTTCTCTTTAAAATCAGTATACTGGACCTGTCGCTTAACTGAAACAGTTACCATAGCCTCCTCTTAGGTTTTGTATAATGATCCTTCTCCAGTGAAGTTAGCCTCCTCTTAGGCTTTGTACAATGATCCTCCTCAGCGGAGTCAAGCAACGTTTAACCTCTCTCTCGGGCTTTGTACGAGACACATAAGAGACTCCCTCGTTGAGTCAATCACCCCTTTCGCCACCATCTCGGGCTTTATACGAGATACAAAAGGTTCTTATTAAGCCAAACAAACAACAGCCTCCATCTCGGGCTTCATACGAGATACAAAAAACTCCTTTGTTGAGTCAAGTCGCCTCCATCTCGGGTTTTATACGAGATACCAAAAGACTCCATCGTTGGGTCAAAACCTTTTAGCCTCTCTCTCGGGCTTTGTACGAGGCACATAATAGCCTCCTCTTAGGCTTTGTATAAGAAAACCACTGGTTAATCCAATTAAACCTTTTAGCATCAAAGCTGTACCTCATTCACAGTACACAAACATCAACACCTTCAGGTTGAAATCCCCTATAAAGGAAATTATGGCATTGCCGGATTCACAAATCTCGGTTAAAGTAATTCTCCTTTATAAAACAGTTGTGACATACAACCCCCTCTTTAGAAATGACAAATTCTCTCTAAAGTTGAGACCTTTCAGCTTCACATCTTGGGCTTTGAACAAGATGCAAACCACCTTTCGCTTCACGTCTTGGGCTTTGAACAAGACACCAAAACACCCATTTCCTCCCATAGAATAGGAGGAACTACGAACGCTCTGATTTCCCTATTTTGGATAAATGGGAATACGTAGGCATAAGATTGAAAGAAAAATCTTAGCAAGCACACTAAACAAAAACCCAAATCCCATATCTCCATCAATCAAAAGCAGTAATTCAAAAACATCAGTCCTAACATCCTAATCCTTGTTCCCCACCAGAAACCTTCTGTCAAGGTAAAAAGAGAGAAACAGTATTGGCGAAAATACAAATAACCAGTACAAAGGCCCCCCCCCACATTGATAGCATCTGTAACCTAATAGACCGCTGTTTAAACTCAGTATGCAAAGCAGGGTTAATTGGAGACATCTATTTCCCTTCCTTCATCAGCTTTAATAGGATAAAAAATGAATCGACCTGTAGTAAGCCCAACTGCAGAGAGCGACCAGCGCTTAAGAACCGCGTCCAAAATCGCTCGCTACAGTTGTGGTGAAACCATAATTGATAAGATGATAGTTGAGAAGGTAATGAGAACGTTGACCTCTCACTTTGATCACGTTATCGTAGCTATTCAAGAATACAACAATCTTGAAACCCTAAAAGTGGAAGATTTGGTTGGTTCGTTGGAGGCACATGAGATGAGGATTGTCGAAAGAAAGGGAGTTCAGGATTCGATACAAGCACTGCATGCTCAGTCATGGAAAAAGAATGGTGGTTCCAACAAATTCAAAGGCAAAATCGACAAGACTCAAAGAAAGAAGTCTTGGTCGAACCCTCACAAAAATCAGGTCGAAGATAGAGCTTTTGAATCCTCGAAAAGATGAGGAGGAAATTATTGAAAGGACAAAGAAGATAAGAAAGATATACAGTGTTATAACTGTGAAAGAGGGGTTATTTGGCCAAACATTGTTGGTACAGGAAAGACAATGGATCGGAAAAAGGCAAGGACGAAGGAGCGAACCTTGCACGCCAAGATTCAGATGATTCTGAAGGTGGTATGGTGGTTATGGCTGCAGTAGCAGATAACCATGTCGAATCCAAGATCTGGTTTCTCGACTCAGGCTGCTCAAATCACATGACTGGTCGAAAGGAGTGGTTGCAGATTTTGATGAGTCGAAGAAGAGCAAGTTAAAACTTGCTGATAACAGTTCGTTGCAAGTATAAGGTACTAGCAACATAGTTTTTCAACTGAGTAATGGAGCGAAAGCTATGATCAGAGATGTGTTCTATGTACCTGGAATGAAGTGTAACCTGTTAAGTGTTGGACAACTGGTCGAAAAAGGCTTCTCAGTTGTCATGAAAGATGGAGTTTTAAAATTGTTCGACACCCAGAACAATTTGGTCTTGAAATCTCTGTTGTCAAAGAACATGACGTTTAAGACCATGATCAGTTCGACTAAAGTACAATGTCTAAAAACTGTTGTCGACCACAAGGATAGTTAGTTGTGGCATTTGAGGTCTGGACATTTGAACTTTCGATCACTCAACCATCTGATTACTCAAGATATGGTATCTGGTATTCCAAGTCTTGAGATGCCTGACAAACTTTGTGAAGGTTATTTAGTCGGAAAGCAATCCAAAAATTCTTTCGTTTCGACTATGCCAATGAGATTATCCTGGATACTCGAAGTTGTACATTCTGATGTATGTGGTCCATTCGAAGAACATACCATTGGTGGAAACAGATATTTTGTTTCGTTTGTCGATGAGTTTAGTCGAAAGCTGTGGATCTATGTGATCAAGAGAAAGGACGAAGTATTTGAAATCTTTAAGAGATTCAAGATGCTTTTCGAAAACCAGAGTGAAAAGAGGATTAAAGTTCTGCGAACAGATGGAGGTGGCGAATACACTTCGAAGATGTTTGAAAAATTCTGTGCAGAACATGGTGTTGATCATGAGGTAACTGCTCCCTATATTCCTCAACATAATGGAATTGCTGAAAGAAGAAACAGAACCATATTGGATATGGTGAGATGTATGCTCAAGCAGAAGAATTTGCCAAAATCCTTATGGGGTGAAGCTGTTTCGACAGCTGTTTATATCCTGAACAGGTGCCCTACCAAGAAATTGAAGAACAAGGTTCCTGAAGAAGTGTGGAGTGGGAAACAACCATCAGTGAGTCATCTGAAGGTGTTTGGCTCTATGTGTTACAAGCATGTTCCTGATGCAAGAAGAAGAAAGCTTGATGACAAGAGTGAACCTATGATTCTGGTAGGATATCATAAGACTGGTGTATACAGGCTATTCAATCCAATTAATGAGAAAACTGTGTTGAGTCGAGATATTCTGATTGATGAAAATTCTGCCTGGGATTGGAATTCTGAAAATTCAATTAACAAGCCATTGATGAGCTCTGATTTCGACGATGAAACTGATGAAGTTGAAGTTGAAGAAATTGCTGAGAATCGAGTCGAAGTCGAAGTAGAAGCAGTTGCTGACATTCCCGATACAGAGTTTGTGGCTGAAACAAGCCAAAGACCTCGGCTAAATAGAGTTCCTCCAACAAGACTTCATGATTATGAAGTGACTGGTGATGATGAAGTCACACCAGATGGAGAATTAGTTCATTTTGCTTTACTTGCATGTGCTGAACCAATCAACCATAACGAAGCTTTAAAAATTCAACGGTGGAAGTTAGCTATGGTCGAAGAGTTACAGGCAATCGAAAGAAACAACACATGGGAGTTAGTCGAATTGCCAGCACATACAAAAGCTATCGAAGTAAAGTGGGTGTTCAAGTTGAAACACAATGTTGATGGGTCGATAGCAAGACATAAAGCAAGATTAGTAGCTCGAGGATTTCTTCAAAGAGAAGAACTTGACTACTCTGAAGTATTTGTTCTAGTAGCAAGACTGGAGACTGTTCGACTAGTGGTAACATTGGCATGTAACCAAGGTTGGTCGATATTTCACTTAGATGTGAAGTCAGCTTTTTTGAATGGTCCGTTAGACGAAGAGGTCTATGTCACACAACCTCCTGGGTTTGTGATTCAGAAGGAAGCGAGTAAAGTATATAAGTTGCACAAAGCGCTCTATGGCCTTAAGCAGGCACCTAGGACATGGAACAAGAAGATCGACTCATACTTAGTCGAATTGGGATTTGTAAAATGCAAGTCTGAGTATGATGTTTATGTTCAGGTTGTACCACAAGATATAACAATTATCTACTTATATATCGATGACTTGTTAGTAACTGGAAATAGCCTGAAGAACTTGTCGAAGTTCAAAGAGCTGATGAAGAAGGAATTTGAAATGTCGAATCTGGGAAAATTGTCTTATTTCCAAGGCATAGAATTTCATCTGTCGAAGCAAGGTATGGTGCTACATCAAAGGAAGTATGTCAAAGAGATACTCAAGAAATTCAGAATGGATGATTCGAATTCTGCATCCTCACCTGTCGAACCAAACTTGAAGTTGGAGAAGCATGGAGAGGAAGACAAAGTTGATGTAACTTTGTTCAAACAAATAGTTGAATCTCTGAGATATGTGTGCAATAGTCGACCTGATATAGGTTTCGCAGTCGAATTAGTGAGTAGATTCATGGGTGAACCAAGAGTGTCACACATGAAAGCTGCAAGAAGAATTCTGAGATACTTAAAAGGAACAACAGATTTTGGAATTATATTTCGACGAGATTCTGAAGGCAAAAGAGCAATAGTTAATTCCTTTTCACATGCAGATTGGTGTGGAGATAAGAAAGATCGAAGAAGTACAACTGGCTATTTCTTTCAAGTATTTGGTGCCCCAATCTCATGGTGTTCGAAGAAGCAACCTGTGGTGGTATTGTCATTGTGTGAAGCTGAATATATAGCAGGATCATATGCTGCATGTCAAGCAATTTGGATCAGATCAGTACTTGAAGAAATGGAGGTCGAAGTGAAGACACCTCTTGTGTTACAAATCGACAAAAAGTCAGCTATAAATCTGGCGAAGAATCCAGTTCTACATGGAAGGAGTAAGCATATCGAAGCCAAATTTCACTTCTTAAGGAAAAAGGTAAATCTAGGTGAACTTGAAGTTAGGCACTGCTCAAGTGAAGCACAGTTGACTGGTATTTTCACCAAAGGGTTGAAGATCGACAGATTCCTGAATTTGAGAAAGAAATTAGGAATAGTTCAGATCGACTAGCGTAGGTTCGACAACTTGGATTATGGGGTTGTGTTGAAATATTAGATTTGATTTGATTTGATATGATATGATTAGATTTGCTTAGATTTAATATTTAGATATAATCCAAGTTGTGTTGGCCCAAGCCCAATTAGAGTTGTATATAAATAAACCTAGTTTGTATCATTATTTATACAATTCAATAATAAAAATTCTTATTACTTTATTCTCTCTCTTTCTCTCCTCATTAAAAATGCTTCACGCACTAACAAAAATCACATTATAAACCAATATCTAGGCACTAAAATTTCTAGACTTTCAACAGATAAATTACTTTTTTTACATAAAAATTGTAAAAGAATATCCTCTTTACTCTACTTGGAGGAGTGCATCTGAAGTCAGAAAATTATTTTATCTGGTTCTAGCAGTGAATACTCTATTGTACCAAATGGAATGAAGTATCATTAGAAATATATCATACTTAACAGGACTTCTATGCCAAAGAAAATGCTGTTGCACTTTCTTCACTCTCATCTGCATTTCAGCATACCTCTCTTTTGGAATGGAAACAAGAATACTCTTCAAATTTGGAATGTCCTTCTCCAAAACAAAAACAGCAAATGAATCCCAATTCAAAACCTCGAAAAAAGGCGGCACGAAATTGTCTGATATAATAACTGGAACACATTCGTAGACGATAGCCTCGACAACTCTTGGACTGTTAACTTCATATCCCTTTGGACAAATACAGTACCTGCTACTTTTCATGTACTGGATGTAGTTCCGGTTCCCTTTTGACTTTGGCATCATACCGAAGATTTTCATATCAGGATCTTTGTTTTCCCAATGCTGTAGAAGAATCGGACGGACGTGACCGTGCATACCGCCTGCGAAAAAGGCAAGAGTTTTCCTCTCAGAAAGTGGTTTTCCACCGAGGTCTATGGTCCGATTCTGCGCATGGACGTAAGTTTCGGGAAGTGATACGTCTTTCCCTAACATGAAACCTTCTTTGAGATCAGCATTACATAGAGATCTTATGCACTTCGCCATCCGATACTTTGTTTCTGAAGGTGCCTGCATAATGCAGTCCAAAGTGGGTGACTGAGAGATCAATTCATTTTCACAAACTGTAGGTGCCGAGTAATTTCATCTCAAAATTTTCAATATATCACATATCAGTCATCAACTATCAGCTATCAGTCATCAGCTATTTTATAATTTATCAGCAAGAAAATGACAAAGAAAAGATTGATCTCATTGAACTGATAAAAACATACCCAATCATGGCAAGCAACAAGAAAATGATCAGCACCTTCAGTTCTGTTCCAAAACCAATGCTTTCCCGCAATCATGTCTACATAGTTATTCAGATAGTGCACTAGGTTCCTGTGACCATGTAAATTCCGATCATACAATGCTTCCTCGAGCCTCCGAGAACTCAAAGGTAAGTAAAACAGGTGTGCCTTCTTCGCGTCTTTAGTAACAAATGCTTGATTAGCTTCCATCAACTTCATGAACCATCCCTCGGAAGCATAAATTCCCGAAAGATATGGCGAATGCATTATCGGCTTAGACCCTTCTGTGTATACATACACTTTGAGAGTCTTTTCCATCAATTCATAGCTCCTGATGATTAGACAATAGTATCATTAAACTTCAGAACAATTTTCAAAACAAAATATACAATAATAATGAGACGATACCTCTTAAACATGGAAACATTGCGAAAAAGAGGAGCATAAAGGTTTCCAAGATCAGTTACAAGTGGTGCATTTTCAATCTCATATCTAGCCTGTAGTAGCTCTTGATCAACAACTGAAGACCATCTTCGCCTCTAAACACAAGTTAACAACATAAGAAAAGAACACAAGAATAAGCAATATTAATAAAACAAATAAATCAAATTAGATTAACTTTGTATACCGTAGATCGATACGAAGCATAGTTTTGAAGCAATAACTTGTCCATTTCTGAAATTGACATTGTTTCTTGAACTTTTACAAGAGAATTTTTATTCTCATTAGACAAAACTGTGATAGAAGACTGGTTGCTAATTACATTGACATCATCTCTTGTCAAATTCACTCCTATACCAGTTCTTGAAATAGGGACATTTTTCTCATACAACTTAGTTTCATTAATTTTCTCAAAAGGGTGTTGTGGATATGTTTGATTCAAAAGGGTGATATTGTTATATATTTCAGAAGCAGATGGTGGGTCTGCATCAAGAAATTTAGAGGGAAATAGAATGTTACCGTAGGGAAGTTCAAAGTATTGGAAAACAAAAATGAGTGCAAAGGTGATGGTAATAGTAAGGTATAAGAATCTGTTTCTTTCAAGGTGAAATAAGGAGAAAAATTCTGGACCCATTTTGGTAGAGTTATTCAACAATCATGAGTTGACTTGAGTGGCATATGAAAAAACCAGATCAGTAATGGTAAGCGTGAGTGGCATATGAAAAAACCAGATCAGTAATGGTAAGCGTGAGTGGCATGTATATTAAAGTATAAATTTGCCTCTTCAAAATCTCTATTTTCAAGATACCTTAAAAAATATTATTGAATGCTTTTATAAGCACATTGTTTTAAAATCTCGGTATTAAAAAAATAGGTTAAGTTAAAGTTTGTGTCCTTTATTATATGTTCACGATATTAATTTTCATTAATGAGGCATAGTTTAAATGTGCACTTGAGCTGATTGACAAGATCTGCGATGTCCCTCACATCAAAGAATTCACTATTAAAAAAGGATCGTTAGAAGACATAACTCAAAAGTAGTTAAAAAAAAATGCAAGAAGGCGATGTCATGTTTAGGCAAGTGGTCGTATTAGCTTGCTTGGAGAAACTGCAACCTAAATAGAATGACCCATATCGTGTATGAAAGAAACTATCTCATAGGCCTTACAAATTCGATGAGTTAGATGGAAGACTCATTCCTAGAACTTGGAACCCATGTGTTAGATGTCAAACATGCTACATATTTGTATTCAATACTTGACATTTTTCAATACTTTTTATGTTTAACTTGTTGATTTTAGTGGTGATTTGTTGTAGTTCTTCAAACATTGAAATATACTTGTGGTGCTTGTAATTTGTGTGCTAGTGTGCAGAAATATGCATGAAATGATCAAGAAAGTAAGACACAAGGAGTTGATGCAAGCTGCCAAAGAATCAAGAAAGCAACGCAGGGTTCGCTAGGCGAATCCTGGCGAAGTCACCAGCGAAGGTTCGCCTCGCGAACGGTAGCGAATCTTCCAGCGAGGAGGCCCAAAAAGAGTCAGTAGGAAAAGGGGGTAAAATTCGCGTAGCGAAGTGCCAGCGAGTGTTCGCTGCTTTGCTCGCTGGATGAAGTTTCTGGCGAAGGACCCTTGGCTGAGGCAGGGGCTAAAGGACCCAAAATTAGCTGGGGCGAAGGTTTTGGCGAATGGCTCGCTTAGCGAATGAATTGTTCGCCTAGCGAACTCGCGATAACAATTGAGGGCGGTTTAAGTTTCTGAGGCACATAAAGTGCCATTTTTTGATCCATTCGCTAGGCGAGTGAATCCTTCGCTAGGCGAAGTTTGCAGAATTTTAGTATCTTATAAATAGATTTTTACTTTTCCTTGAGGAGGGACTTGCTATTTTTCACACAAAAACATAGTTTTCTGAACTTTGATCATCAAAGAGTGAATTTTCACATAGAGAAGCTGAAGTCACATCCAATCTCAATTATTCGACTTGGATGTTCTTTCATCTCTTCTTGAAACTTATCATCCAAGCTACCATGAGAATGAGTAGCTAAACACTTTTGTGTTAAGGTTAGATGTAGTTGATCTTGATCATATGTATTTCTTTTGATCTTTTGTATATGAACAAGGTTATTGATCAATATAGGTGAAGTTATTTGTTCTTAATGATGTATGTGTGGGTTGTATTACTCTAGACATAGATTTTACAAATCATGACCTAATATTTTCATCTCTTAAAAACCAAACTCTAGACATAGATTTGGGATTTGTTATTCGCTTTGTGTTGATCTTAACGGTTGTTGTTTCGATTGTTAGCACGAGACATCATCTAACGGTCTAAACAACGACACTCACAAATTTGCTTTAGACATAAACTTATTCGAGAGGATACGCGATTGTATTGGTCGGAACTGAGTTCATATGCTTGATTAATCAGATATGTATGAAACGGATTATCGAAACCTAATCTTGACATGTTTTTCTAAAACCTTACAAACTCTTCTCTACAAATTTACTCTTTGCTACAAATTTATGTTAAACAAAACCAATAACCATTTGAAACTCTTTAACTTAAAACGTTGCGACTATTGAACGGCAAGCATCAAAATATCGCACAATCCCTGCGGATACGATAAAAACACCCCCCGAAATACTGTTTCAACACCAGTTACTTGAGATATTATTATTGTAAGTCATTTACTGTTTCTTGTTTAATAAGGCGAGATGCTTTGGCCCACCAATGTATGAACTCTCTAAATATTTTGATTTTTTCAATATCTGGGATAAGATATCACACTTTTTCCCACATGGTTAAGCATTTTTAATGAGGTGCTCTATCTTAAGAATTGTTTAAATGATGAGGTTTCAATGTATTAATCATGTTGGAACTTCAATGAATTATCCTCCCACGAGACTATTGAATGGTAGAACTTCAATGAAGTATTTTTGCCACCCACAGACTATTTAATGATAGAACTTCAATGAATTATCCTTGTCGCCCATAAGACTATTGAACGTTAGAACTTCTATGAAGTATCCTTTCCACCCGTGAGGCTATTGAATGTTGGAACTATAATGAAGTATCCTTGCCGCCATGAGCCTATTGAATGTTAGAACTTCAATGAAGTATTTTTGTTGCTCGTGAGGCTATTGAATGCTGGAACTTCAATGAAGTATCCTTACTGCTCTAAGAGGCAATATGATTGTTGAATCTTTGTTGAAGGATCTTTGCTGACATACCAGGAAACTTACTATTGGAATCCAAACAGCCTTGCATACATAATGTCACAAGAACTTCCCCCATTGATGAAGATTCTGGACACGCTAAAGTTTGATATGGTTACCGTTATTACTAAGGGAAAGATTTCATTTGGGATTCCACCCACCTTTTCACTATCTTGGAACCCAAGAGTAGGCATTTATGGTTTTTCTTCATAAGCTTCCCCCTTTTCTTTACTAACCGCCATTAGCTCGATTATTCTCCTTTTTAGCACACCTTTGGACGATTTTTTGGGTCGAAGAAGGCCTCCAATGATTGTGATGTATTGCCACTTTCCAATTCAGTCTTCCTATTCATTATCTATTTTATCTTTCTTTCCCACAGTCCCGCCAACGACTTATGTATTTTTCTTTGGGGACCCTTTTCCTCGGTGAGGGGATCATTTCTTTCTTGGCAACTAGTATCACTTCTTATACTCTTTCTTTTTGTCCACATCCTCCTTCCGGCTACCCATCCGGGTGTACCAGATGATTCGCCTCATTCTTAACCAGCTCCTTGATCACGTCCTTCAAATGCACACATTTGTCAGTGTTGTGGCCTAGACTTTTGTGGAAACAACAATATTTTGAATGATCCATCCTAGATGACTCTTTGGCCAAATATGGGTTTTTAATCCTGACTTCTTTAAAGTTCGTGTTTTCAAAGTCTGGCCAAAATTTCTCCCTAGACGTGTTCAAAGGAGTGTATAATAAGAACATGGCTCGAGGTCCCCGTTCTTCGTCATCGAGCCGACCATTAGTGTTTTTCTCAGATGCCTGGATCACTACTACGAAACGCGCAAACAACAATGCCCAAGTCACCACGGTTCTTCCAAAAAACGTGGTGATATCTCTAAACTCAAGCGCTAACTTTATATTATACTTTTTAATTAAAAATTTATAGGATATAATAACGGTTGTAAGTATAACCGATATGATAGAATCAATCTTTCATGGGTTCGAACCTCAGTTGTGGCAAAAATGTTTTTCATTAAAGGTTAATGCACTCCTTTCTTTTTTATTTACTTTGAAATAAGGGATATCACTACGGCTATTATAAATAACCACCGTGATATAGTTTGCTATTATTTTAAAATATAAAATATAATTACGGTTGTAGCTTTAAACCGTAACGAAAAGTGATAATTTTTAATATATAAACGAAACTATCTGTGGCCCACTTCATAACTGATGTTTCTCTCTAAAGAAAACCCTAACACAACCCTCTCCTCTCACGAATCTTAACCAATACTGTTACAAGTGAATGGAGAAAAGAAGCTTAAAGGATATCTAACGAGAGCAACGTCCGACGCAAACTCCTACGGCGGCGAAGATGGTATGTTCTCCTGCTTTCATCTTTCTAGGATTATTGATTTAGGGTTTGGTTGTAGGATGTTGTGGAAAACATTATGTTATTGATGTTTTAGGGTTAAGTTTGATTTTTGTTGTGTTTCCTTGTAGATACATGGTGATGATAGTGGTGGCAAGCGTATGGCGGTAGCAAGCATATACTATGGTGAAGTTTCATATGGTTTTTGAAGCCATGAAGACAAATATAAGAAGTATGAAGTTATTGTATAAACTTTATCCACCTTATATTTCTTCTTCATGGCTTCACAAACTAGATGAACTTGATATATCTTGATTTGTTAGAGTTCCACGATTATTTTCAATACGAGATGCATTATTGACTCAATGTATCTTGATTTGTTACAGACCCACTTGGGGTTTTGTTGCTTAAATAATGTATGTTTTTATTGTGTTTCATGTTGTTTTGCTGTATGTTGTTGTTGTTGACAAATGTTCTCAAAACAAGAACAAAACATTGCTAGGTCACAAGATAGAGGCTTCTTGTTACTTAGCAATGTTTTGTTCTTTAATTTCTTATACAGGTTGACAAGTTTAGTTTATTATATACTATGTATATTGTTTGTTTCACTTACCTTTTAACGAAAATGCAATTATTTATATTGATATAGAAACTTATATTCTGAAAATTAAGATGTATTTGAAAACCAACCTATAACAATCAATGTTTTTCGAATCATATTCATCTTATTCAGCACATTTTATGTTCCTTAACACATAGTATATGGTTTAATGCTCTGTTTGCTTCAATTCATCGATATAATTTACAATCACGTTGATAAGGGATGATGATGAGGTAAACTATAATAAAAGATATCGATGCATTGAAGGAATCAGACTATTGAATCGTATATTATATGTTAAAGAACATAAAATGTGCTGAATGAGACGGATTCAATTCGGAAAAAATTGATGTGTTAAAGTTTGTTTTCAAGAACAGTTTAATTTTCAGATTATATATTTCTTTGCCAATTTGAATGGTTATATTTCTTTAAATATGTGTACGATAAACCAAGCAATATACATTTTTATATAATAAACTATGTGTACTTTCCACGACGGTTGTCTAGATTAACCGTCATCTAATTAAATAATTACGTTATTTATCACAACGATTGTTAAGCATAAACGTTGTGATATAACACGCGTTTTCCAGAATACCACAGCGGTCCCATGGCCGTGATTATAAGTAGCGCATTTACCACAACACTCTACATAACAACATCTTGATCCACGTTATTATATATATTTTTCAACCGTTGTTAAAGGGGTTTTACATAGTAGTGGATGTGTCAAGGGTTCCCTCATCCTCTTCCTTTCTCTCCTTATTTAGTGATAAGTTTTTCCTCATAATTAATATAGGGTTTGGCCCAATCTAACAAGTTGTTTAAGCTACATGCTCCCTCCAGACCCTACTTTTCACAAGACATGCAACCCAACCTCAACCCCTTCTTAAATATCTTGCATTTTAAATCGTCATTCATCTCACTCCCTCACCCTGCTTTTACAACTACTTTTGTAAATCGGCCAATATATTCATGTATGGTTTCCTTCATTTTAGGTTAGATTTTACTGAGAAAGGCTAGTATGGTTGGTTTCCACTTTCGTGAGGTGAATTAGGTAATGAAAGAGTCATATAACCCTTTCCAGGAACTAAGGTTCCACGTCTTGGATGATTCCTTAATGGTTAACATGAATAACTTACATTTTACAGCTCCCTGAGCGTGATAATAGTCCATTATGGTATCTATATGATCAATATGTTTGTATAGATCCCCCATTCTATCATAACTCTCTAACCTCGAGGTCTTTTCAATAGACCCGAGATCCTGCTATCGATAATCCTTCTTGAGAATGGATTTCTCTTTTGATTTTGAGGATGAAACTCATTGTTGTGATGTTCTCCCTTCGAGAATGATGCAATGATGATTAATAACGACGAGGTCATCCGTGGGCAACGTTGATTATGGTGTGGTCACCCATTCCTCGAGAATCACGAGGCGGAGTCTAGTGTTGTCAACGTTGATTATGGTGTGGGATCTAGGGGCGATATTTGGAAATGTATTATCAATGAGTATAGGTTATGGTTCGGCTCTCTGGTCATTGTGTGGAACCATCTCACTCATAGAATTATCCTTGGGGGAGCGAATTGCAAGTTTTTATCAATTTGGAGTATCCTTTTAGAGAAAAAGTGAAAATTATGATGTTGCACCAGATTACAGACATTGTTCAGCCGACCGTTTTCCTCTTGCATGCCTACAATTTTTGTAGTTACTAAAGGCTTTAGAGTATTTAGTGAACAAGAATTAAAGGTTGCGACAAATGTTGCTTCGATGTCTAACCGTGGAGTGGTTGGAAGGTTGTGAGAGTTTGAAAGGTGTTATGTCCAACCATCAAAGGTACTCAGTTTTACAGCATTGGAACTGAAGAAGGAGTAACTAAGACCTGAGCATCTTCAATTGGAGGAGAAAGAGGAATCTCCCTCATGAGATCGAGATTGTTAGTTACAACAACGTTGTCTGTAGTATTTGAACAAGTAGATTTTTATGTTGTCGTGATTGTACAAACTTGATCGACAATCCATAAAAGAAAGAGATTGGTACTCTATTAGAAAGGAAGATCGATGACCCGAAAGAGAAATAGATCGATGATTTAAATTTATGGTGAAGAGACAATGGAAAACTTCATAGGAATTAAATTTTAATTGCCACAAACATCGTCATTTTTTCATATGAGAACTAAAAGTTGGCAGAGATCAAGTGAAATAGAGTTCAAATGAGATTAAGTGAGCTTCAAGTCAGTGAATGAGTGAGATAGTAAGTTGAGTGTGTGAATGAGAGATTACTTGAAATGGCATGTGTTGTGCTTTATATAGTGTGAGTGGTTAAAATCTCCCCTTGTGATCTCGTGCTTTATTCATATTTTTGTCAGATCAGATCCAACGGTGGGGTGGTTTGATAGCACGATTAGGGGTAATACCTGCAAGCACTCTAATAGTCAAGTAAGTTTCTATTAGAGGCAATAGGTAATTTCTAAGTAAAAATGTGTATATCTTGATTTTATGTTTGTCTTCTTATAAAATTTTAGGGTTTCTAATGGACTTAGAATCTTCTATAGTGGGATAGCTACCCAAATGTAGATTGCAAAGTATAGTTTATTCTACAATCCTTATTCAATCAATTTCGTGTATCAGGTATTTTCCTTAAATAGATTCACACTTATTTTGGATGTCCTAAAATCTTCTTTAAGTCCATTGCTAGCAGAATGATGCCTTAATGTGATGTCACCCGCCTAACATCAAGGTGATATCCATACTTTTCATCTGATGGTCCTTTGGGCTTCACTAAGTAATGAGCCTAATACATAGTTAGATGTGTTATTGGACCATCAAATACATTCTAAACCAAGAGTTTTGGACTTTAAGGACCCTTCATTAAGTAATGAGCCTAATATAAAGTTAGATGTGTTATTGAACCACCAAATACATTTTCCTGTTAATTTTGTCACTTGGATCTTACAACAATTTTTCTTAGGATTTTTTGCAAAAAAAAAAATCCACATGTAACGTGTTCCTTGCAAAAAGTTTTGCTAAAATCCGCAAGAAATTTTGTAGGTAAATAGAAAAATCGAAGAAAAAAACATACAAATATTGAATGGGTTTCCGTATATTCAATGGTCGAACCTCCTTATTATAATCGTCTCAAGTTTTTGGAGATTCTGTGTAGATTAGTCATAGTTTAATCATAATAAAATAAATAGAAATCTTATTTAATCACAGTTTTATAGTGACAAATATTTTATGAAATCATATTTAACCTTAGTTTAATTATGACGTAATTTGAGTTATGTGTAGTAGTCTGTCTTGCATGTCCTCAAAAACTAATTTGTTCATTATTTTAATAAAAAAATTAAAAATGGAACATTTTGGACATTATTTTTTAATGTGTGGTATTTTAGAAGAAAAAATAAAAAATGTATAATGGTGTAAAAGATTGACAAAAATATTAAAGACACATACTACTTCATCCTATATTATAAACAAAAATTACTTTTTAAATTAACTGAATAATTAATTTATCTAGTCTACTGAATAATTAATGTATCTGATCTATATATAAATCAAATACATTAATTATTCAATATATCTAAAAAATAATTTTTACTTTATAATATAAGACGGAGGGCGTATAATATTGTGATCTTAATGGAGCATGATAACTTAATGAACTTTAGAATATTTAGGAGTTAGACCCACCGCTGCTGCCTACTGCACGTGGTCAAAATCAAAGACTATAAAGAGACTACCGTGGCAGCAAAATCAAAATCAAAGACAAATAAATATCACATTTAAGTTGTACTACTTAAAAAATAATTACTTAAATCAATTTAATATTGTAAAAAAGATTTAATAATGTTACATATTTTTATTAAAATAATTTATAAAATTTTTTAAAAAAAATTTAACAAAAAATTGATTTAAATAATTTTAAAGTATTATTTTAGATATTTTATTCTTTTTTTATAATTTTTTATATAAAATAAATAAATAAATCACATAAATTTAAAACTATTTTGAATAATTTTTCATTAAAAATCATTTTTGGCACACATATTTTTGAAATTTTTTGATTGTGTTTTAAACTTGAATAATATATATATTTATGTTATTAGATGCCAAATTTCATCTTTTAATTAATTAAATATGAACTTGAAAAATATTTTTAATTTCTAATTATTTTATAAAATATTATTTTTAAATAAAAAAATCAATTTTTTTAAAAACTAAAACAAATGGGTTCATAGTTAACCAATACATTCATATTAACAAAAACTTAAATAAATAAGTAGAAAAATGTTTTTAGTGAGTGTTTCGTTCGGAAATTAGAAATGGCTGCTCTATTTCTGCGAAGAAACAAAAAATGATGAATGTTGAATAACTGTTGATCTTGAACGATGACTCTGATCTCCTTTACGGTGGCGCGGAGGTGGATTTACATAGTTAGCACTCTAACGCACAAATCAATTCAAGATACAAAATGAGTAAAGCAAAATTGGATATCAGAGATTGTGTACATTTTTATTGTATGTAAACCAATATATATATATATATATATATATATATATATATAGGTTATGTTAATGCACACCCATGTAATGCATTAGCAACATACACCTTAATATATTTTTGTGTGGGGCCCACCAATTTTGGGTGAGACCCACATTAGAAAGATGAAGAAAAAAAAAATAGAAAGAAAATAGATGTAGTGTATTTTTGTGTGGGCCCACCAATTTTGGATGTATGTTAGTATTTCCATATATATATTGGGTCAAGCATAGTAGACTTGAAATGGATTGATCCTTGGTGAATTGGCCCTTTTTCTCGATCCAGAACAATTGCTCCCAAGGCTTTCTCGAACATTGAAGGAGCCAGATGAAGTCTTAAGTGTCGTTGACCTGCCTTCATGTCGTAACCCGAGATGGAATAAAACTGAACCGTTTGAGAACGGTTTATGAAAAGTAATGAGGAACAAGCTCATTTAATGCAGTTCCATCATTGAGACGCTTTGACATCCATTCTTAACACGTGTGATGACGTGACCAGTTAGGGTGTGACGCATTTCATAGAGTGCTTAAGTGCACATGAGTTTATCATGTTTTCATGAGTAAAATTTTGGCGGTTGATCTTCTGATTTCTATTCATAGTTGCTCTTGATCTTTCAATTGTCGTTGCTTATAAATAAGCTAAGTTGAATATTTAGAAGTTTTTGCAACTTCTTTGTTTTCAAGCTTTCAATTATTTTTCAGAGAAAATGTATTTGTCCTTTCTTTCTGAAAATATCATTAGAAGTGATATAGAGCTTTGCTTATATTTTCATTCTTTTCATTCCTTCTACTTCATCAAACTTCGTTAACCAGGTACCCTTCTCACTCAAGCTTTTCAGCATCTCATATTCTTTAGCCAAAATGAGTGATGATAATGCTGACTCAATGGGAAATTCTAAAATGGAAACTTCATCCGGATCATCCCCTGATTCTCCCCACCATTCTTTTATTAATGATCATGTAGGACCAGAGATTATAACCATGAATGATGACTCTAGGTCAGAAGGGATGTCAGAGACTTCTTTGGAGAGAGAAACTTCTACATGTGGGTTGTTATATACTTTTATATCAAATTTTGGCGAGAGAAAAAAATCGCATTGAGCTCTCTATGCCCCCTCCTACCTTGTCGGAAGAAGAGATAGAAGCTAATTTGAAAAGGAGGGACCCTGATAAAGATTTAATTTAGACTTACCTACAGACTGTAGGTTGCGATCTTAGCGACACCGAGGTGATGAAACATTTGAATCTTTGGCGTCGACCTGGAACGCCGATGTATGCTTGGATATATATAAAGGTAATTGGCACTTCCTCGGCTCTGAGCATTGAGGACGCCATGAGAGATGTTAACGTTGTTGTCAGCGATCCTTTAGAGTGTTCGATTCATCTGGTGCCAGGAGATAAGAGGACATGTAGTTCTTTTGATGACTGCATGGTCCTGTTTCACGAATGCTTGTTTACAAGAGTAGAACTTCATATGCCTTTTTTTTCTGAATTTGAGGTAGTCCTCCTAAAACATTTAAAAGTTGCTCATTCCCAAATTCATCCGGGGTTTTCCGCGTATACCAAGGTCTTCCAATTGCGTGTCGAGTACGAATCTCAGAAGCCTCCTTTTACCTTATTTTTTTCAATATTTTTCATCCGAGGCGTGCGTCTTCGAATAACTTTCGTAACCAGAAGCTTCTTTAGCTCCACCCGATCATCCATTGGTTTGGCTCATTTACTCTGGATGAGTATGGGTTCGATCTCGATGAGGTGCCTCCTACTGAAGTGAAGAAGAAACAAATTGATACACACGCTATCTTGAGCACAATTAATCTTGAAGAAAGGAAGAATATCTTTGGTGAGGGCGGAATCTTCATACCTTTTTTTTACATGCGTGATTGAGTTTTACAAATAACATGGATAAAATAAGCAAGTTGAATATGTTCTACCGCCTTGCAGATACCCAGGATATCCAAGCTGTAGTGAATACTGGTACTTTTACTTTTCCCCCACTGCTACCTCGACTATAAAAGTTTTGGATCTTATGTGTGAGGTGGATCTCATGGATGCTATGGCCATTTTGACAGTGGAGGAACCAACGTTGCTTCCGACTACAACGAAAAGGGACAGAATGAAAGATAACAATCTTCTCGGGGCGAGACTTCTCCGAAACTGACTCGTGTCATTAAGGATGATGCTTCAAGGAGGTGACTCCCCTCATAAAGATATACAATATTTTCTCTTCTCGGCTTCCATGCACTTCTGAGAAGGCTGCTAATGTTGTCATGACGTCTAATTTATCATTCATCCAAAATATTCATGATGGGGATAATATGTAAATGGTTTATGAGCTTGCTTATATCATGTTGAAAGTTGCTTCTAATTTTTCTCTTTTTTCTGCTGGAGGACTAATGTCTTGGCCTCGGGTAGTCCCTTCAAGGAAAAAGATACCTGGAAAAAGAAGGCTAGATCTTTGGAGTTAAAGTGTGTCAATCTCTATAGAGAGCTTGTTGCTTTGCAGGAGGAGGTTAAAGCTGGCAACTCTTTGCAAGAGGCAGTGAAAAAGCTTGGCCCTCCTTCTACTCTAGCGGCTCGTGTGACCGAACTAGAGGGTTCTATCTGGGATGTAGAGGAGTGGTGCAAGGCCTTTTCTAATTCTATTGAGGAAAAGGTCTGCCAGGTTGAAGAGTACCAAAAAGATGCAGAAGCCTTAAAAGCTTTTCAAGACCAGATGACTAGCTTGAGGCGTGTGCTTAATGATGCCCTTCAACAGACCATACGAGACATGCTTGAAGTCTGAGAACAAGTTGTGGAGCAGGCGAGGAAGTTCAACCATGATGCTGTGATTTTTGCTAAAGCAATGGATCCTTTTAAGTCTATTCCTGGGGTGACTCAAAGAGGTGGTTCCGGTGCCTCGACTTCAACTGCTTCGACTTGATTTTTCTTTTGTTTGTATTATTCATTTCCTGCAATGTTTCCAAGGCTTTGTGCCTTGGGTATAATGATATTTAATATTTAATGGGATATTTTACCTTGAGGCTTTAAGTATTATTCACTTTAGAACTTTGTGTCGGTCTTTGTTTTAGCATTATCGTTGTTTATGAATTTTTGTAGCTTCGGGCTATAAAGTCTTAATTCTCTGTTTTGGGCGTGAGAGCCTTTACTGCTTTTTTTTCTTTACGAAAGAAACAACACACTTGAGTATAATAAGATGTCAAGAGTGTCTTTGGAATTTTCTCGATTTTTTGCAATTCAGTGCATTGGATGATGTCGGCTATCATTTTTGGTTGCTCCATTTGCTCTATATCTTTAGCATTGCTATAGTAGCGTAATGTATTGATTCGTATCAAGAGTATCGAAATTTTTAACTTGATTATTAAAAGAGATGCCCGTGTTTGTTATTCGATTATCAAATTTTCAATGAAAATCCGACATTGAAACACTTAAATTTTCAAACATCTTAAAAGAAGCTTAATCAGTTGGTTAGATGAAAAAATTCAAGATGAAAAAAAATTAAAAAAATTAACGAACCAAAAACATTTTGGCTCATATAATAGTAAATAATACTCCCTCCGTCTCACAATAGATGTCCTCTTTGAGATTTTCACACTTTTTAAGATAATGATTAATTGTGTTGATTTCAATAATAAAACGAGTGTCATTTACTAAATTAACCTTATTAATAATAGATAGTGGAGTAGTTAAATGAATTAAAATACAATAAATAAGGGTAAGTTAGTGGAAAAAAATAATAAATATTACATTGATATTCTAAAAGGACAAATAATTTGAGATAAATAAAAAAATGAAAGAGAACAACTATTATGAGACGGAGAGAGTATGATTTACTAGAGAGAGTTCACTTAAAATCATAACCATTCAATCATTATTTAATTAACTTTTTATTATGTCCTTGAGAAAAACTAATGGTTGAGACTTGAGATGTTCTTTTTAAGCCGGAGACAATCTGGTACCCACCGCTACTAATCAAATTCAAAAACCGCACAAAACAAACGCAGACACGGCACGGCATCTTCATTTTCACACGGTCTCCAATCTCATCAAAACTCACCACCAACATTTTTTTTTACTTAAATTACCACCATTACTTTTTTTTTTTTTTAATTTTTTAATTTTTTAATATCTATCTATGTAATGAAAAGAGAACAATTATGAGCAACGTAAACAATTATGATTTATAAATGTCGTAAGTAATTAATTATTTTTTCAGCTTTCTTCCAAAATAGGATTGCTCAATGACAGCTTCTAAAGTTATTACATCATTATGCATTACCTCTTTTTTCTTTTTTTGCTAAAGAAACTAATAATAACAATATTTTCACTGTCGTTCTAGAGAGAGAGAGAGAGAGAGAGAGGGTAAAGCCTTGAAATCGGGTGGTGACGGAATCAGAACAACAACAACATCAACGTTTCTGTTCTGTCTTGCTTCAATTCTCCTATGTCGGATATGTTAGTACCAGGTAGTTCTTGTCTCACCTTTTCCATTTTTCTTCCACTTTCAAAAATTTTTTTCAGTTTTGATGCATGTTGTTAAGTGAAACAACATAAATTTATAATTGTCTTAAACAATTTGTCTATATCTTAGTTCTAACTGGATCTGGTTCATTATTGTGTTATAATATGCAGAGTTCATATATCTGGTTGCTAGTACAAATTGTTACTCAAGTCAACTCATGATTGTTCAGTCCAGCATAAAGGTTTTTTCGATTTTGATTGGCACATGTGTTGCACTAATAGCTAGTTGCAATATGAATTGATCATAATTTATTCTTTATCATAAAAACGGGCGAACATTATTGGCATCGGCGTCTTTAAATACTGTTTTGTTGCGGCCGTTTTTGTAATAACGGCCATTGAGTAAGTATACTAAAATGGCTCAACAAGTTTTCTCCTTATTTCATCTTGAAAGAAAGAAGCTCTCATGCCTTATTATTATCATTACCTTTGCACTCATTTTAGCATTCCAATATTTTCAGCTTCCTTATGGTACTAACATTCTAGTACCCTCTAAATTCGCCACCGAAAAAACATTAACATTATCAAATACTACTGAAATGTTTAACAATGTTACCCTTTTGAATCAAACATATTTTCAACATCCTCTTGAAAAAGTTAATGAAACTAGGTTGCATGAGGAAAATGATACTATGTTCAACAATTCATATGCTCGTTTTCATTCCCCTTCTCCTAGTCCTGCGATTGCGCCAACATATTTAACTCCTACTACTGCAATTGCGCCAACAAATTTGACTCCTACCCCTGCAAGTCCTCCGACAAAAATGCCATCAAATGATTCTGAAATTGCTGATTCTATGAATGATGAGAGGTTCAAGCCTTTACAAGATGATGATGTCAATGTAATTAGCAGCAACAAGTCTTCTATCACAATTTTGCCTAAGGAGATGAGTGGTTCTGTTATTAAAGTTCCAGAGACGACATCGATCTCGGATATGAACAAGTTATTGCTTCAAAACTATGCTTCGTATCGATCTATGGTATACAAATTAATGAAATTTGGTTTATTTGTTGTATTAATATTGCTTATTCTTGTGTTCTTTTCTTATGTTGTTAACTTGTGTTTAGAGGCCAAGATGGTCTTCGGCTGTTGATCAAGAGCTACTACAAGCTAGATTTGAGATTGAAAATGCACCAGTTGTAACTGATCTTGGAAACCTTTATGCTCCCCTTTTTCACAATGTTTCCATGTTTAAGAGGTATCGTCTCATTATTATTGTATATTTTGTTTTGAAAATTGTTCTGAAGTTTAATGATATTATTGTCTAATTATCAGGAGCTATGAGTTGATGGAGAAGACTCTCAAAGTGTATGTATACACAGAAGGGTCTAAGCCGATAATGCATTCGCCATATCTTTTGGGAATTTACGCTTCTGAGGGATGGTTCATGAGGTTGATGGAAGCTAATAAAGCATTTGTTACTAAAGACGCGAAGAAGGCGCACCTGTTTTACTTACCTTTCAGTTCTCGAATGCTCGAGGAAACATTGTACGATCAGAATTCGCATAGTCACAGGAATCTAATGCAGTATCTGAATAACTATGTAGACATGATTGCTGGAAAGCATCGGTTCTGGAACAGAACGGGAGGTGCTGATCATTTTCTTGTTGCTTGCCATGATTGGGTATGTTTTAACAATTCAATGAATTAGCCTTTTCTTTGTCAATTTGTTTAGGCTCTGTTTGGTAAAAATAGACGGTAACTGATACGTTAGCTGGTAGCTTATAGTTTATGACTCAGCTGATAGCTTATAGCTTATGACTGATAGATGATAGCTTATAGCTGGTGACTGGAAATTGATAGCTGATAAGTTAATTGGAGTGTTTAGTAAAATAGCGGTTAAATTTGAGTGAATCGCCACTAGCTATAATTGTTTCTTAGTTCACATCCAACGGTACCGTTTTTGTAGAAAAGCTTACATTTGTAAACTTTGAGCGAATCGCAGTTTATTCTATTAAACTCTTTGGCCGGCATTATGCAGGCACCATCAGAAACAAAGCAGCGGATGGCAAAGTGCATAAGATCTCTATGTAATGCCGATGTCAAAGAAGGTTTCATGTTAGGTAAAGACGTGTCACTTCCCGAAACTTACGTCCGCAATGCTCGAAATCCGACTAGAGACCTCGGTGGAAAACCACTTTCAAGGAGGAAAACTCTTGCCTTTTTCGCAGGCGGTATGCACGGTTACGTCCGTCCGATTCTTCTACAGCATTGGGAAAACAAAGATCCTGATATGAAAATCTTCGGTATGATGCCAAAGTCAAAAGGAAACCGGAACTACATCCAATACATGAAAAGTAGCAGGTATTGTATTTGTCCAAAGGGATATGAAGTTAACAGTCCAAGAGTTGTCGAGGCTATCGTTTACGAATGTGTTCCGGTTATTATATCGGACAATTTCGTGCCGCCTTTTTTCGAGGTTCTGAATTGGGAATCATTTGCTGTTTTTGTTTTGGAGAAGGACATTCCAAATTTGAAGAGTATTCTTGTTTCCATTCCAAAACAGAGGTATCTTGAAATGCAGATGAGAGTTAAAAAAGTGCAACAGCATTTTCTTTGGCATAGAAGTCCTGTTAAGTATGATATATTTCATATGATACTTCATTCCATTTGGTATAATAGAGTCTTCACTGCAAGAACTAGATAAAATAATATTGGAAATTCTTATACAATTTTTAGGTAAAAAATGTAATTTTTCTGTTGAAATTTGAGAAATTTTAGTGCCTAGATATTGATTTATAATGTGATTTTATTGATGTGTACATTCTTTAGGTTTCTGTTGTAAATAAATTTCTAAATATTATTCAATGTGTTGATTTGTAATTTAATTGTGGTGTCTTGTAAATCAAATTCTTGAACATGTTCATATTTTTGAGATAATTATAGATTGATGAGATAATTAAAGATTGTTGAGAGAATAGTTCATATTGTAGAGATAATTATGGATAAAGATAATTGTTTGTTGAGAAAAACTAGAGTTATCTAAAACCTCGTATTATATATATAGTTTGTAACACTGTAATATATTTGTAAGACATAAATAAAAGGAACTATACCTACTATATAATTAGAGAGACGTGTGCAATTTGGCCGAACTACGTGAATACAAGTTTTGTGCATTTCTCTTTATTCTGATATGTATTCCCGTTTCTGTTGTAACAATTGGTATCAAATGACGCTTAATCTGGGAGGTGCGAAATTCGAAGTGACTCGGTTCGACGGAAACAGTCAATTTCGGTTTATGGCAAATGAGGGTTAAGAATTTGTTGGCTCAGCAAGGTTTACAGAAGGCGCTTCGTGATGAGAGACCAACAGACATTACAATCATTGATTGGAACGAGGTGAAGGACAAGCCTGCAGGTTTGATAAGACTTTGCGTTTCTGATGATGTGATGAATCATATCCTGGACCTCATAACTTCGAAGGATGTCTGGGAAAAATTGGAAAATCAGTATATGTCCAAGACGCTCATGAACAAATTGTTCGCGAAAAAACATCTATATAGCCTGAAGATGCATGAAGGAGGCGATTTGCAGGCTCATGTCAACACTTTTGAAAGCACCTATTGGTTTGAAAAATTTTGGTAAAACACATTGATGATAAAGATGAATAAATCTGGACTGAACAAAGATGTCGAAGAAGATGTCATAACCTAAAGTCATGACATCCTGAAGTACTGCACTGATTTAGCAAGTAGATAATGCGCATGGCCCAAGGAAGCAGAAGACACTATAAATAGAAGACTTAGACCTAGGTTTATGTAAGCCTTTTGTATGCCTTTTGTAACCTAGTTCTCTTGCGTAAGAAACAAGGGTTTAGGGTTTTGAGAGTCGTTGGCTTTCTAGGTTGTAAGTCTCCCTGTGTATTAGTTGATACACTGTGGTAGATATAGGTGTCTCACAGATCCATAAGCCTTGAGGTATTGGATTGTGTATTGTTCTTGGATGAAGCTTTTAAAATAATCCGAGTTAGCTTGTTTGTCAAGTATGCTTGATAGAATTCTGTATTGATAGGGACGATGAAGAAATCACAGTTGGTGATTGAGGGAAGTGAGTGGGGTATCTCGTATCAGGGTTCTAAACGTTTGAGTTTAACCTTGGTAAAGATGTTCATGGGGTAGATGTTAGGGATAAAGTTGTAAACATGAGAGTTTAACTTTGTAACAGTCTACACAATAGTGAAGTCTTCTTCCTGGATTGGTATCCCCCAGATGTAGGTGAGTTGCACTGAACTGGGTTAACAATTACTGTGTTCTTTATCATTCTGCAGATTTAAGTTTTCTGTTAGGGTTCATGATAAACATGTTGGATCAGATGTCGTGACATCTGAGAGTGAGCAGTTCTGATATTCAAGGTATCAGCCTGCTGTTGCGCCTCTGAGTTTAAAAGATTATGCAACACAATGTCTTGACATGTGTTAGGACATCTACTGTCTGCATAGGCCAGAATTTCAATTGGTATCAGAGCAGACATCCTGTCTGGTTCTGGATGAGATCTTTGGGAGATACTTTCTGCTGTTTAAACAAGGAGGAGTTTTGGATATTAGATCAATCAACTCAAACATACCCAACGGTATTAATGGATGAGATGGATGTTCTGGATCGAAGGGAGCAACCCAGAGGTTGTTCATGTTGCTGAGGAGATTCTACAAAAACTACAGGAGAAGTGGCCAGTTCTCTTGTTGATGTGTCTTATAAGATATTGTGACATCTTATTAGGGCAAGCAGGATCTGTTCCTTGGTGGTTCCGCTGCATGTGTTTCTGATGGAAGAGCTCTAGAATTATGGGATTTTGGAGTTGTTACTGAAGACAGTTGGTGGAAGGTCTCGATCGTCGGCCTCTATAATTTTAAAGGTATCTGTGTTCTTTTATTCCAGAGTCGGGAGCGATGGAGTGAAGGAAGTTGTGGTCAGATATCTAGTATGATGACTTGGTACTTGGAAGCTTGTTTCCTGGTACAGTTTGAAGTCAGTTGAAGAGGAGATATGTTGAGGTGTAAAGTTTATCAGGTTCTTGCTCTAGGAGTTTGATAAATGTTTGGACGGCTAGGTTATCAAAGATACTTGAGAATTCTCTCAAGTCCACTCATAAAGACATCTATGTCGTGTATCTGGAGTCTTCTAGTTACTCTTCTGACTAGAAGGTGTTTCCTTGAGACACAAAGTGAAGACCGTGGAGGTGATTTATTTTCACCCTTCACAAAAACGTGCAAGGAAGAACTCATACTTTCAACCCTAAGAATGAGTTCACACAGTTGAGGTAATTAGGATTCGTTCAGAGAGAATCTTAAGAGCTTGAGTCAAGGGGGCAGCCTTGATATCTTAACAACTTGCACAAACTGAAGAAGACAACATGATGAGGAATATCTTGGGATATTCAGAATATGCTGGATTTGGATAAGGGTTATTGCACAAGGATTTAAGATCAATTTCTATTTGTTGAATCCACAAGTATTTAATTGATTATCCTTGAAAGTCAAGATTGAGGATGTTCTGTCAGATGTTCTAACATCTTTTCATCAGAGGTTTGAAGAATCATGGGAGGGGTTCTGCATTCGCTCAAAAGTCTCATAGGTGTTGACCTGGGATTATTGGCTTAGCATCTGTTTCCTGGAAAGTATTGTGAATGACTTGTCCAGATGGTGATGCTGTTGAAGATGGAGATGGAAGACTATGAAGACATCATAATCTTGATGGTTACATCTTAGGTCAGTTTATTTGTGATCTAGGTGCTTTGGAGCATAGTGTTTGCTCTGGTTGTGAAGGTCGAGGATAAGTGGCAGTTATCTCTGGCTTTCTTTTGACGGCTCTACTAAGGGAAGTGACATTCTTTGGTATTACTATGGAATAGTCGTGGACTACTTATTTTCTAAAGATTCAGATGTGGCAGGTTTGAAGTCTTTGGAGTTTCAAAGCAGAATGAAGGTTGTCTACTCAAAACTTGGTTGTTGAATTAAGTCTGTGAGAGCATGGAAATCTGTTTCTGCAAAGGGAAGAGGTTCTTCTAAGTGGCAGAAGGAAGAGCTGAATTCAACAGTTGGATGTCATAATGTTTTGACATCTAGCATAACATCAGAAGTCTCAGCTGGTGATGTGCCACATTAGCTTAAGATAAGGTGATCTACAGGAGAATGGGAGTGATGGATTCTTCAAAAAGGTCTATCTCATGCAGTTTGCGGGAGCTGTGGATGAGAAGATGTTACATGACTAAGAGGCTTGGTGGATCCAAGATGTCTTGCTTGGGGCAAGTAGTTCGTGTGACTTGAAGATCTGGTTTCATTAGTAGATCAGGGTATCTTGTGGGAGTTCTGAAGATGAGTGAGGTCAATCAAAAGGTGGCATTTGATTGGTTTCACAATGAGCGTTCAAGCAGGATGCTTGAAACTGATTGCTCTTTTGTAAAAGAGTAGTTGGTTGAATTTGTTTAAAGGTTCTGGTTCTCTGGGAGCTTGTGGCAGAAGTTCTGGGTTGAGGATGGAAGCATACCTTCTTGGTGGTTGAGAGTTTATTTCTCTCTGGGTTCCTGAAGACTTCTTTGTTCAAGCTGGTGGGTCAGTGTTGTGTGAAGATCTTCAGTGTGGATTACTATGCTGATAGTAAGTCCAGTAGTGGAGCATATAAAGAACCATGGTGTGTGGTGTCTGTGATGTGTGGAGGATGTCCTAACTGATGTTAGAACATCTTTGGGTTAGTTATCCTTGGTGAAGGATTTCAGGTTCTGTGATGAACTGGTTACTTGCATCGTGTCCAAGAAGTATCTACATGATCATCTGGGAGAATGATGGAGTAGAAGGGTCCCTTGGAAGAAGGATGTAAGTATTTGTGAAGACTGAAGTGAATCATGTAGTGATTGCATGGAAGTATGTTTCCTGAATGCGTTCAGAAGTGGAGATTTACCATAAATTAGAAGTATTCCAGGTTATCATACGGGAGAATGATAGGAATGACTGTCTTGGATTGCGGGGTTTATCTCTATTGTTGGCTGGGTGAGGTCAGTGGAAAATCTTGCATACGACATTGGAGCCCTTGGAGCAAGTCATGCTAGTAGTGGATCAGTTTAGCAGCTGTGAAGTTCTGGAGCATGCATACGATAGCTGACATCGTGGTAACAAACTAAGGGTCCTGTGCGTCTCTTTGAGGAATGTGAAGCATTCCAATTCAATTGGTTTATGCCTCAAGCAAAGGGATATCTATACATGAGAATTTAAGAGGAGTTCGTGTGGTGTATAAGATGGTTGTGGAATGAGGGGGATCAATGGGACTTTGATCTCAAGCCAAGAGTTTGTTATGGTTGGTATACACGTACTCATGGGATGCATGACTTTGATCATGTGTGAGTAATTATTGTTTCTTGTCAGAGGGAACAATAATGAGTTAATGGTTGCGTTCAGCAGGTGTGTTGAACAGAGGGTGCGCTCTTGAAGACATGAAGATGCGTCTTATGTTTTCCAGTCATTAGCTTGGGTGTTCAGTGGAGGAGCACCAGTTACCTTAGTCAGGGGGAGAGGCCTCTTGATCTAAGATGAAATTCCAGTTTGCATTTGTGCGTCAAGCAAACTGAGATGTCAAGATGGCTTGGCATTATTGTTGAAGTTCCAGTTTGCATTTGTGCGTCAAGCAAACTGAGATGTCAAGATGGCTTGACATTATTGTGGAAATTCCAGTTTGCATTTGTGCGTCAAGCAAACTGAGATGTCAAGGAGGATGTCTTGACATAGGAGTATTGTTGCAAGTTGTGGGAAACTTGGCAATGCATATTTAAATGGTTCTTATTGGATGCTTAAGAATCATTGATGAGTCTGGGAGAATTTATTTTCTACAGATTGTGGTCACGAAAATTGTGAAGCTATTCGTCAATAAAGAAGTCTTATTGAGGGACAATGTCTGACATAATGTCAGAACATTGTTAAGGACATGCTTGATGGGTAATAGGTCTTTTGGCAGGTGGGTCTTGTATTATGCGCGTGATAAACATGTTCATCGTTACTTGCATTATTGTTGGACGGTTTCCTTGAAAAAGAAACAGTCAAAATATTCTCAGCCGGTGCACATTGGGAATTGGGAAAGTTACAACCTTAGAGTAATAACTGCATTGAATTTCAACAGATCGTTACATTCGAAGGAAAATTCTTGGTTATTTAAGGGTGTTTCTGAAGCAGGTTTCCTCAGAATGTGGTACTCTTTGTGGTTCAGTCAAGATGTATTTTGTTCAAGTCTGGTTTTGTGTTAGTTGGGTATGGGAATGTCTTGGTTTCTTTTACCAATTTTTGGCTAAAAATGGGGAGTATGAGTATGAGTCACAAGGTCAAGGTCAAGGGTTTTAGGGGTTGTTCTTGCAGTTGCTCTGTAAGGATGATAAACAAGATGTTCTAACATCTTGTCTGTGTGTTTTCCTTTGTGTCTTGTGACTTGAGTTAAGAATCAAGTTGTGTCTTGTGACCTGAGTTACATGCTTTATATGCTCAGATTCAAGAAGACTACAACTGATCTCTGGAGGGGGAGTGTATTTGAAAAAGATGTCCTATGTCTTCTGGTTTCAAAGTTTTTAATAACTTCTTTAGAAGTTTCTATTGCCTGGACAGTTATATCAAATCCACTCATCCTGGTTTACTACTTTCCTCAAGAGTGGTAGTACCGTTCATTGGTTAAGGGGGAGCCAGAGTTATCTTCTTCCACATGTACACCAACACAGACTCGGTTTGCACAGTATTCTAATCATAGCCGCCACTCAGGTCGAAGAGACGCTCAAAATGTGTTTTAGCCAAAATTTGTCAAAAGGGGGAGATTGAAAGCACCTATTGGTTTGATAAATTTTGGCAAAACACATTGATGATAAAGATGAATAATTCTGGACTGGACAAAGATGTCGAAGAAGATGTCATAACCTAAAGTCATGACATCCTGAAGTACTGCACTGATTTAGCAAGTAGATAATGCGCATGGCCCAAGGAAGCAGAATACACTATAAATAGAAGACTTAGACCTAGGTTTATGAATGCCTTTTGTATGCCTTTTGTAACCTAGTTCTCTTGCGTAAGAAACAAGGGTTTAGGGTTTTGAGAGTCGTTGGCTTTCTAGGTTGTAAGTCTCCCTGTGTATCAGTTGATACACTGTGGTAGATATAGGTGTCGCACAGATCCATAAGCCTTGAGGTATTGGATTGTGTATTGTTCTTGGATGAAGTTTTTAAGCAAATCCGAGTTAGCTTGTTTGTCAAGTATGCTTGACAAAATTCTGTATTGATAGGGACGATGAAGAAATCACAGTTGGTGATTGAGGGAAGTGAGTGGGGTATCTCGTATTAGGGTTCTAAACGTTTGAGTTTAACCTTAGTAAAGATGTTCATGGGGTAGATGTTAGGGATAAAGTTGTAAACGTGGGAGTTTAACTTTGTAACAGTCTACACAATAGTGAAGTCTTCTTCCTGGATTGGTATCCCCCAGATGTATGTGAGTTGCACCGAACTGGGTTAACAATTACTGTGTTCTTTATCATTCTGCAGATTTATGTTTTCTGTTAGGGTTCATGATAAACATGTTGGATCAGATGTCGTGACATCTGAGAGTGAGCAGTTATGATATTCAAGGTATCAGTCTGCTGTTGCGCCTCTGAGTTTAAAAGATTATGCAGCACAATGTCTTGACATGTGTTAGGACATCTGCTGTCTGCATAGGCCATAATTTCAACTTTCAACAACATCCTCGATGATTTGACATAGCTTGGTGTGAAGGTTATTGATGAGGATAAAGCCATTATTTTGCTGTGTTTTTTAACAAGCTCTTATGATCACTTAGTGACCAATCTCACAAACGGGAAGGAAACAATTACGCTGGATTCTATTTCTTCTACTATTTTGCAACACGCACAACATCACCAAAGTGTAAAGGAAGCTCAGGTGAAGGTTTGTTTGTGAAGGAAGGTCAAGATCGTGGCAGAGGCAAAAGCAAAGTAGTGAGTTCTAGAAAGAAAAAGAGGTTAAAGTCCAAGGACAGAAAACAACAAAATGTTATGGTTGCAAGAAAATTGGCCATTAGAAGAGGAACTGTAGTTCATCAAATTTTGTTCAATCTAATGGCTCTTCTAGTGAAGAGGATTTGCTTTGCGTTTCATCTACAAAGTGCACTGATGCATGGATTCTTGATTCTGGGTGCTTCTACCATATAATGCCGCTCTAGAAATGGTTCATCTCTTTTAAATCAGGTGATTTTGGGATTTGTCACACCCTAATTTTTGACCCTAAGATTCTGTTTTTCGTTTTGCATCTTCTACATAGCATATTGCATTTCATCTCGCATAATGCCCAATTTTATCAGTCAGAATAAATTTGCTGGAATTTACAGCGGAATCGGTCAAATGAAAATCAACTATGCGAAAAATCAGTGGACGGAGAATTTTAAAATCGAGCCTGCAGACGCCAGTCATATTAAGATACGTTTTCTGTAGTTTAACCTGGCGCGCTCATTTAAATTTTTCGACCATTTTTCGGTCGCATTTCTGGATAGTTTAAGCTGTTTTAGCGGGTAAAATTAATTTCAAAATTTGACCAAACGCTGTATTTTTTCCAATCCGTATATTTTGCGCTGATCATTTTGGTGTGTTCGTTTTATTTTTCTGAGCGCTTCGATTTCGGTCCGATTTCTCGTATTTAATCGATTTTATTTTATTTTAGTTAAATAATTTCTTAGTTAATATTAATTTAAATCAGATTTCAATTCTTTTTTTTATTGTTTAATTAGTTAATTTATTTATTCTTTTCTTTTTTTAATATATTAAATATTTGTTTTTTTCTATTGTTAGTATAACTTAATGTCTAAGTTTAAAAGGATAGTTTGTTTTTTACCCCATTTCTGTGTAAAGCTAGCTGGAATACTACAACACACTTGTACACGGACTACGCTTGAAAAAAGGGTGGGTATGGACCGCATTCCAACAACACAAACCATCTTCAATTCACTCTCTCAGCATGTGAAAAAAAGAGGTTCTCCTTTTGACTCAAAAAAGAGCCTACCCGCCTCCACTTCATAATCCATGCATTCCAAGTCACTTCTCTACCAAACAACCATTCCACCATATAACCTCTTTTCTCCCATTACTCACACAAAAACATACCTCTCCTTCTCAGTAAAAAAATAAAGTATTTTCATGAGGACAACACACACCTTTAATCCCCATTTGTTCTAACATAAAACCATTCTTTCTCTTCCATTTAACTTCATCATCTCACCACTTGTACTTTCAAAATTTCACTTTCCTTCTCACTAGAAAAACCTCTTTCTCTTGCACATAAAAACCGTGAATCTCTGATAAGCTCCACCACCAACTCAAACTCATAAAAACTCAGCCCTCCATTTTAACCTTCACCGCAGTAACCTCACTGCCACGCTGTTTCTTCCAACTTTCAATAACCTCCTCCATAAACCGCGTCGGATCACCCATTCTTCTTCATCGTTTCACAAATAACCTACTACTTCCTCTCACGCTAAACAAACACACATCCTTCAAACAAGCTTCAAAACCACTTCTTCACCTCACCCTGCTTCCAAACATAAACCTTTCACGGATAACATAACGACAACATCAGAACCATGCCATTGATTTTTCATCATCACCATCACCTTGCGCAATCTCACCACCACCATACTAAACAACCAAAACTCATAAACTCCTCCATAACACTATCATGCGCGTAGCATCACACCACCGTTCCGCTGTAACACATCCTCCGTAGCCATTTACAACAACTACACGAACAAACCCAAAACCCCATAACCCAAAATCACCGAAAGAGAAAGAGAAAAATGCGTTTCAGACCCAATCTCAGAAAACCTGAATCAGTAAGAAGGAGAGAAGATGATTTGAAACGAAACCGAAGTTATATCAAACCTGAAACATTGAAACGTAGTGAACGAAAAGTGGATTGGATGGGTTGAGATCGTTTGTTTCGAAGTTGGAATCTTACTGTTTCTCTTTTCGCGACGACGAAATAGTTTCATTAACCTTTCCTAGCGGACCAACCATTTTTTTCTCTTTTCACTAATGATGTGTTGATATCCCAATTTTGGTCTTTGTGAGGTTTTCTTGTTTGATTTTAACCAGATTTTGTTGTGTTTAACCTGATGATAACGTTAAGGGTGTTGTTGTGTGACTACATCATAGCCTTGGTTTTAATATATATATATATATATATATATTTTAAATTATTAGCTTGTTTGTTATTTTTTTAAAAGGCTGGACCGTATGAGGATGGGCTCAGGCCCATGGTGAATTTCCAATACACACACTGCCTGTATTTTCATACACTCCCCCTTTTTGGTTTTTTAATTTATGCTTTAAGATTTTCTCTTTTTTTTTTTTTTTTGTAATTCTTATCTATTTTTCTCTTTTTTTAGTAGATTTCACTTCCATTGTGATTCCCATTTCATTTCATCTTCGATTTTATTTTATTTTGGGCCAATGATATAACAAAAGTCATGATTGGTTGATTTCAAATCAATAAAAATCTTGATCAATATGAGACCATTTTCTATTTTTGTTGGTCAATGAAAGTCAAAAATCGTAGATTATCGATTTATCGATTTAATTCTTGACTAAGACGAGACTATTTTATTTCGATTTCTATTTCATTTCACATCTTCGTCTTCTATTTTCATTTTCGATCGATGAAGTCTTTAGAACCACGAATGTTGGTTATTGAAGCGATTAACCTTCGTTATTTCAAATCTGTAGTGAGTGATCATTGAGACCACTTTCTATACTTTGAGATCGTGATAGGTTACCTTCGATTAATCGACGCAAGTTTGTGATTAAGAAGAGACCGTCACTTTTCGTGTGGCACGATTTCATTGGAGAATGATCCTCAATATCATTTCTCCGTCGTGTTTTAGAACAAATATCATCTTGCGCGACCTCCTATAGCATGATCTTTATCATAGATCGTGCTACAACGGTTTAGCGCTAAAGTGGACCCAATTCATCTGATTAACAATTGAACATTAACTTTAATTTCTGTCTATATACTCTTAATTTAATTTCTGTTAATATATCACGGTTCGTATTATTATCATTGTTCATATTCATACTGTCATCTTATCTTGTTCATACCTCATTCAAAACACACTAATAACTATAGAAACCCTAAAACTTTAATTGGTGGACTGTGGTTACTATCTCGAGCTTTGAACTATGGACTTAGATCTAGGACCCTACCCTATGCTCTTGGAGTTGAGATTTGGAGGCCTTACACCGGTTATGTTGCTTTTTCTGATGGCTCACTAGTCCAGTAAAGGAGAACGCTTGTCATGAGCTATCTTTTTGGTTAGATCCTTCCATCTCTCACTATTTACTTGATTCCTACTATTATAATACCTTGCCTTGTGATTTGATGTCATGCCTTGATTTATATTTTGTACATATGCTGATATTTGTTCATACTCTTATTTTGCTATTTGCACATTGTACATTATTTTCATGATGCCTATTTTATTTATGTCCAAGGGAAGGACTTGTGGTTGACTTTATAGTCATATCCATTACAGTCATGTTCATTTGCATCTTTTACCCATCGTGTGATCCCTGTTTCCCCTTTAGGTTGATCATATTAGGTTGTACATATCTAGATTGTTAACTCTAGCTTAGACTATTCATTCCTTTTAGACAGATACCTTTTAGGTAGTTTCCCTTAGGACAGTTTTCCTTAGGATGTTAACTTTATACAACCTACAATTAGGTTCCTTTTCTCCTTAGAGAGTCTTTTCTCCCTAGAGAGATTAGACATGAGTCACCCCTAGTTGAGATGTAATTCTTCTACCCCATGACATAGTTGAGAAAGTTGTAGATTCTTTTCCGCTTGAGAGAGGTACGTGGCATACTCGTCAATCCGATATCCGAGCCAGAACCCTTCTCTTAATGCGAAGAAAAGATCCATCTTCTACATGTTTGTGGTGGTTCAGTTGAGTATTCTACTTAAGATGACGATTTGTCTCTTCTCCTAACCAACCAACAACATAGTTTTATCCGTAGTCCGAACTACAGACGCTCTGATTTCTTAAAGATCCCTTTGAGAATACGTAGGCACAAGGTCAATCCTTGGCGAGTAACCTTTTCTTTTTACCCTTTGTTTACCCTTATTGAGGGGAACTACGAATGCTCTGATTCCATTCCCGTCAAGATACGTAGGCACGAGATGCGATGTCTTGGCGAGCATACTTAGTGTATATACTCCTAGGTCTTCCCTTTATCTTTTTACCCTTAGCAAACAGATAACAAATAACACAATAAAACAAGAGGTTCCTGTAGAGTACTACAGATACTTAGGGTGCTAATACCTTTCCTTAGTATAACCAACCCCCGAACCTTAGACTCTCTCTTGCTTTTCATTGCATGCATATTTATGGGTTATTCGTTCTTTTTCCCTTCCCTTGGATAAATTAAAGATCGGTGGTGAATTATGATTTGTGATTCAAGTTAATTAATAGCTTGATATCCGATTCTCACCGCGATATGGTTGTCTATTTAGGTGATGATAAAACTTGTACCATCACTAGAAAGGGGGAAATTAAGATTTCTTTGGATGATGGTGGGGTGCACACGTTGAGTGAGGTGCGTTATGTTTCAGAATTGTGAAAGAATTTGATTTCTCTGGGTAATCTTCAAGCAAATGGTTATTCATTCCAGTTAGTTGGAGATAGAGGCATCACAGGGATTAGAAAAGGTGCAATGACAGTGATGACAACAAGGAGGACTGCAGGCAACATTTATAAGTTGTTAGGGGGCACAGTTATGGGTGAGGTAGCATTTGTTGAAACTGATAATGATGCAACCAAACTGTGACACATGCGCTTGGGTCATCCCAGTGAACGTGGGATGATGGAACTACATAAGAGGAATTTGCTGAAGGGTGTTCGCAATTGCATAATTGGATTGTGCAAGTATTGTGTTCTTGGGAAACAATGTAGAGTTCGTTTCAAGATCAGGCAACACAAGACCAATGGAATCTTAGACTATGTTTATTCTGATGTTTGAGGTCCTATAAAAGAGCCCTCCGTTGGAGGTTCCAAGTACTTTGTGACATTCACTGATGATTTTTCTCGTAAGGTCTGAGCTTATTTCATGAAATATAAATCTGAGGTCTTTTCTAAGTTCAAACTATGGAAGGCGGAGGTTGAGAACCAGGCATGAATAAAAATAAAGTATTTGTGGTCTGATAATGGAACTGAATACACATACAAGAAGTTCATGAATTTCTGTGAGGAGAATGGAACCCATAGACATTTTTTTGTGAGGAAGACACCATAACAGAATGAAGTTGCAGAGAGGATGAACAAGACTCTGACGAAGAAGGCAAGGCGCCTTCAGTTGAATGTTGGTCTTTCAAAAGGTTTTTATGCATCAATAATTAATATGGCATGTTATCTAGTCAACAAATCACCATGGGCTTCATTGGATGGAAAAGTTGTAGAGGAGGTGTGGACAGGTAACCCCATTGATCTAAGTAATTTGAGAATTTTTTGGTGTCCAACATATATGCATATTTCCAGTGTTGATCGATCTAAACTTGACCCCAAGTCAAAACAGTGCATCTTTATTGGCTACAATAAAGGTGTGAAGGAGTACAAGTTATGGGATCCAGTTAAGAGGAATGTGGTTGTCAACAGAGATGTTATATTTGACGAGCAATCGATTTTGAAACACTCATATATGACAGTTGTGTCAAATACCGATGTAGAAAGTTCCAATCAGGACAAGATTCAGGTGGACATTAAGGAGCCACCAGTGAGTATTGTAGCCCAACAACAGGATAAACCAGACTCAGATTCAGGTGGAGTGCAAGATTCTGGCGGAGTACAAGACTACACATTTGTGCGTGATAGGGAGACCATCATTTTACACCTCCAGTCAGATATGGGTTTGAAGACTTAACAATATACGCTCTTCTTACAAATTTAGGAGACCCTTCTAACTTTCGAGAGGATATAACTAGCTATGAGTACTCCATTGGCGAATCATTTTAAGCTTTCTTTGGAAAAATGTCCGAAGACAGACTCAGAGATTGAAGATATCTCTAAAATTCCTTATTCCAGTGTAGTTGGTTATTTGATGTATGTTATGGTTTGCACTAGACTGAATTTGGCACAAGCAGTTAGTCAAGTGTGCAAGTTCATGTCCAAGACAGGGAAACAACATTGGGAAGCATTCAAGTGGATCCTAAGGTACTTGAAGGGTACAATAGATCATAGTATCATGTTCATCAAGGAGCAGAGTGTTCCATCAGTTGCGGGATATGTGGATTCTAACTATGCAGGTGATATGAATGATACAAGGTCTATAACAGGGTATGTCTTTACTCTTGCGGGGGACCTATATATTGGAAATCATCAGTTTAATCCATAGTAGCTATGTCTAAAACTGAGGCCGAATACATGGCAATAACTAAAGCTGCCAAGGAAGCATTATGGCTTACAAGGTTAGTAAAAGAGTTGGTTGTTGAGAAATGCGGAGTTCAATTGCAGTGTGATAGTCAGGGTGCTATCTATTTGGCGAACAATCAGGTGAATCATACTAGGACTAATCATATTGATTTGAGGTTCCATAAGATCAGGGAGTTGTTGGCGTCTAGACAAATATACCAATTGAAATTCTGGCATATGCAGACAGAAAATGTCCTAACACATGTCAAGACATTGTGCTACATAATCATTTAAACAGGAATAGCAACAACAGACTGATTCCTTGAATATCAGAACTGCAGGATCATAGATGTTACGACATCTGATCCAACATGTTAACCAAGACTGAACTGAAAAAGCAGAATGATAAACAACACAGAATATGATGACCCAGTTTGGTGCAACTCACCTACATCTTGGGGATACCAATCCAGGTAGAAGTAATGACTATCAGTAGTATAGTTTTATGTAAACAACCTCATATTTACAGAAAACACCCACGCTAACCTATCACTACCCAATGAAGACTTTTTCATTAGAAGTCACATCTAAATGATAAGAGAACCCCTCTCACTTCCTAAATCACAACCTGTGATTATCTAACAGTTACTACACCATAACTGTATCTACCATATTGAAAGACGCCCCTTCCAATACAAAGTTCAGTCAAGCATCCTTAACTAACAACAATACTCGGTTTTGCTTAAAAGCTTCAACCAAGAACAATACTCAACTCTTGCTTCAAAGCTTCGAGTGAGACCAATTTACAACAACCTATGTCAACCACGTAGTATCAAAGGATACATGGGTGACTTACAAACTACATAAGAGACTCTCAAAACCCTAAACTCTTATATTGCACCGACGACTTGTTGTTGTGTGTGCTTGCTATTTTAGGTCTAGCAAGTCCTTATATATAGACTCTTGTAGTATGGGCTTGGACTCTTCAATCAGGTCCAATCTTCACGTTTTAATTCAGCTGCAAGATCTTCTCCACAAAAATAGGAACAAATCTCAAAATAGTTTCCTAAAAAAGTCTCTAAGATCCTTTTTATGAAATCCAATTAAATCTGCACTTTGTTCCTAATAAATCTCCTTCACATGCGTATAATGATGAGACATATCCAAAATATTCTCATCAAAACAAAACAAATCTGTCAAGAGATATACAACAGCAACACCTGCTGTACCAGACAAAGATGTCATGACATCTGTCATGACAGTAATACTGTCATGACAGTGGATGAAGATGCTTCAACATCTTACTCGACATCTTGTCAAGTATTATAACCACATCTGTACTGATGTCTGATCAACCATTTCAGGACATCTTACCCAACATCTTGCTGTAAATTTATTTTAGCCAAAATGTAGCCAATCAAAGAACTAACAATCTCCCTCTTTGGCAAATTTGGGCTAAAGCAACCTTTGGATAACACATCCAGCTCCCCCAAAGAAGACTACTACTACTTAGTTCTCCCCCTTTTTAGCCATAATATGCCAAACCAAGTAACTATGGATTTAAGGGCAATCAATCCAAAAGCAAACAAGTCAGTAGCAGAACGTATGTAGCAGAACAACAGAAGCAACAACAAGTAGCACAAGCATGACACACTATCATGCTCCCCCGAAGTAGTTGCATACAACACAATATAATGTCAAGACATCTCATCCTCTCCAGATGAAACCAATCACAGCTTGCTTGACCCTCAACCAAACTTGATTAAAAACTGCACCACTACATTAGTACATCTTAGATCCAGGATCAACTCTCCCTATCTAAGATAACCAGTGTTCCTCTAGTGAACACTTATTTTGATGAAAAGAAAACATAAGACGAATCTTCATGTCTTCAAGAGCGCACCCTCTGTCCAACCTACCTGCTAAACGCAATAATCAACTGCACTTATTGCTTCTTCTGATAGGAACTAATAATCACTCACACATGAACACCATCATGCTTCCCGTGAGGACTCATTAGGATCACCATCCTAAGTTAACAAACTCTTGGATTAAGATCAAAGCTCTATTGATCCCCCTCTTCCAGAAACTATCCATGCAACAAACGAATTCCTCTTGAATTCTCATGTATAGATCTCCTTGTTCCCTGAGATAAAATCCAATTGATCTGGAATGATCCACATTCCTCAAAGAGATACCATACCTCTTAGTTTATTTTCTACCAACGGTGTCAGATACAGTATACATGCTTCAGAACTTCACAGCTGCCAAACTGATCCACTTCCCGTTAGCATGACTTGCCAATAGGGGCGTTATCCCCTCCACAAGCTTTTCATCAGACCTTAGCAAGGCCAAAAAATATGATAGACACCCTACAATCCAAGACAATCATTCCTTCATCATTCTCCCGTATGATAACCTGGAATACTTCTGATCAACTGGTGAATATCCATATTCAGACTTCCATGCAATCAACACATGATCCACTTCAATCTTCTCTACACCATCCTTCCAAGGCAGTTCTTCTACTCCATCATTCTCCCATATGACAAGTTAGATACTCCTTTGACACGATGTAGCCAACAAGTTCCTAGACCAGAACTTAAAAATCCTTCACCAAGGATAACCAACCCAGATAATGTTCCAACATCAGTTAGAACATCCTTCACATATCACAGACACCACACACCATGGTTCTTGATATGCTCCACCATTGGACTTACTATTTGCATAGTAATCCAAATTGAAGATCTTTACACAACATTGCGCCACCATTTTGAACAAAGAGAACTTTAGAAACCCAGAGAGAAATAAACTCTCATCCACCAAAAGAAGGCAATCTTTCATCAACTGAGAACTTCTGCCACAAGCTCCAAAATGAACTAGATCCTTCTTACGTTTTCAACAAACTACCCTTCTGCAAAAGAGTAATCAGTTCCAAGCATCCTGCTTGAATGTACACTATGAAACCAATTAAATGCCACCTTTTGATTGATATCACTCTTCTTCAGAACTCCCACAAGATACACTGATCCACCAATGAAATCAGATCTTCAAGTCACATGAACTACTTGCTCCATAACAAGACATTTTAGATCCACCAAGCCTCTAGACATGTAACATTTTTCCATCCACAGCTCCTGCAAACTGCATAAGATAGACCTTTTTGAAGCATCCATAACTTCCATTCTCCTGTAGATCACCTTATCTTAAGCTGATGTGCCACATCACCAGCTGAGACTCTGATGTTAAACTAGATGTCAAAACATTTTGATATGACATCCAGCTGCTGAATTCAGCTCATTCTTCTGCCACTTAGAAGAACCCCCTCCCTATTACAGAACAAGAGTTTCATGCTCTCATAGACTTGATTCAACAACCAAGATTAAGTAGACAACCTCTATCCTGCTTTGAAGCTCCAAAGACTTCACACCTGCCATGTCTGAATCTTTAGATGAAAAAGTAGTCCTAGACTACACCATAGCCATACCAAAAAATGCCAATTTCCTTAGTAGAACAGTCTGTAGAAAGTCAAAGATAACTACCACTTAACTTTGGCTTCCAAGAAGAGCAAGACTCCATGCTCCAACGTACCTAGATCAGAAATAAACTGATCCAAGCTGTGCCATCACCAGCACTTCATTCCTCCTAGATCAGAAATAAACTGATCCACGAAGTAACCATTAAGATTATGATGTCTTCATCTTCATCTTCAACAGCACCAAAGTCCAGACCAGTTTCTTGCCAGGAAACTCTCCAAAGAACACATGCTTCTGTCACACCCAACTGAAGCAACTTCTTAGGTCACCACCTAAGATCAAAATAGATGCTAAAGCATATGCAGTACCCCTCCCATGATTCTGCACAAACTCTGATGATGAGATGTTCCAACATCTTGTTGAACATCAACAATCTTGACTTTCAAGGATAATCAATTAAATACTTGTGAACTCCACAAATAACAATTGATCTTAAATCCTTGTCCAATAACCCTTCTTCACTGTTGTAGCTAAGCTCCACCAGATCACTTCATAAACACTTATCAAGTATTCAATCTTATGCAAGTATCTTCTTTGAAGAACAGTGTTGAGATACCAAGGCTGCCACCCTTAACTCATGTAACTAAGATTCTCTCTGAACGAATCCTATTTACCTCGACCATTCTGAAAGCTCCAAACAGATTAGATCCACCCTTAGGGTTAAGAGAGATGAATCCTTCCTTGCTGTTTTGGATGGTGAAAATAAATCACCTCCACTTTCTTCAGATTGTGTTTCAAAGAAACACCTTCTAGTCAGAAGAGTAACTAGAAGACTCCAGATGCACGACTGAGACGTATTTATGAGTGGACTTGAGATAATTCTCAAGTATCTCTGACAACCTAGCCGATCAATAATTTATCAAACTCCCAGAGCAAGAAATTGATAAACTTAAACTCAAATCCTCTCCTCCTCAACTGATTTCAACTGTACCATGGAACCAAACTTCCAAGTACCAAGTCACCATACCAGATATTTACCAACAACTCCCTTCATTCCATCGCTCCCGACTTTGGAATAAAAGAATGCAGATATCTTCACATATAGAGGCCGAGATTGAGATCTTCCACCAACTGTATTTAGTAACAACTCTAGAATCCCATAATTCTAGAGCTCTTCCATCAGAACCTCATGCAACGGAACCACCAGGGAACAGATCCTACTTACCCTAATAAGATGTCAGAATATATTATAAGACACCCTAACAAGAGAACTAGCCACTACTCCTGCAGTTGTTGTAGAACCTCCTCAGCAACATGAACAACCAACAGGTTATTACCTTCGATCCAGAACATCCATCTTATCCATTAACACCCTTGAGTATATCTGAGTTGATTGATCTGATCTTCAAAACTCCTCCTTGTTTAAACACCAGAAAGTATCTCCCAAAGATCTCATCTAGAACCAGACAGGATGCCTGCTCTGATACCAATTGAAATTCTAGCATATGCAGACAACAGATGTCCTAACACATGTCAATACATTGTGCTACATAATCATTTAAACAGGAACAACAACAGCAGACTGATACCTTAAATATCAGAACTGCAGGATCATTGATGTTACGACATCTGATCCAACTTGTTTACCAAGACTGAACTGAAAAAACAGAATGATAAACAACAAAAAATATGATGACCTAGTTCGGTGCAACTCACCTACATCTGGGGGATACCAATCCAAGAAGAAGTAATCATTATCTCTAGTATAGTTTTATGTAAATAACCTCAGGTTTACAGAAAGCACCCACACTAACCTATCACTACCCAATGAAGACTTTTTCATTAGAAGTCACATCTAAATGATAAGAGAACCCCTCTCACTTCCTAAATCACAACCTATGATTATCTAACAGTTACTACACCATAACTGTATCTACCCTATTGAAAGACACCCCTTCCAATACAAAGTTCAGTCAAGCATCCTTGACTAACAGCAATACTCGGGTTTTTCTTAAAAGCTTCAACCAAGAACAATACTCAACTCTTGCTTCAAAGCTTCGAGTGAGACCAATTTACAACAACCTATGTCAACCACGTAGTATCAAAGGATACATGGGTGACTTACAAACTACGCAAGCGAGTCTCAAAACCCTAAACTCTTATGTTGCACCGACGACTTGTTGTTGTGTGTGCTTGCTATTTTAGGTCTAGCAAGTCCTTATTTATAGACTCTTGCAGTATGGGATTGGACTCTTCAATCAGGTCCAATCTTCACGTTTTAATTCAGCTGCAAGATCTTCTCCACAAAAATAGGAACAAATCTCCAAATAGTTTCCTAGACAAGTCTCCAAGATCCTTTTTATGAAATCCAATTAAATCTGCACTTTGTTCCTAATAAATCTCCTTGACTGCGTATAATGATGAGACATATCCAAAATATTCTCATAAAAAAAAACAAATCTGTCAAGAGATATACAACAGCAGCACCTGCTGTACCAGACAAAGATGTCATGACATCTGTCATGACAGTAATACTGTCATGACAGTGAATGAAGATGCTTCAACATTTTACTCGACATCTTGCCAAGTATTATAACCACATCTGTAGTGATATCTGATCAACCATGTTAGAACATCTTATCCAACATCTTGCTGTAAACTTGTTTTAGCCAAAATGTAGCCAATCAAAGAACTAACAACTTTAGAAGGTTCACACTTCAGAGAATGCAACTTATATGTTGACCAAGCCAGTCACCAGTGACAAGTTCAAACACTGTTTGGACTTATTACATATTTTTCAGTGTAAAGCAGGAGGTGTTCCTCCTCAGTTTCCAGGATGAATCGTTATATAAGAAGTCTTGGTAGGGATTTGATATTCGCCAAGGTGGAGATTGTTGGATATGACTCATATTATTGAGATAATTATAGATTGTTGAGATAACTATAGGTTATTAAGAGAATATCTCATATTGTTGATATAATTATGGGTAGAGATAATTGTTTATTGAGGGAAACTGGGATTATGGTTTTAGGTAAAATAAAACCTCATATTATATATGATCATGAAGGCTTGATCAGATCCTGTGAATGGCCAAGAAGAACACCTGGGATGCTGGATGCGAGATGAGGTAGAGGAGGTGTACCTGCAAGGCACTCCGACGCTCAAGTAAGAAAGGGTCAGAGAAAAGGGGCAAGTACAAAGTATGAGTTCTTAGGGTGATTATTTGATACTCGACCCTCTCAAGTGAGAGGGTTTATATAGTGCCCCCAACGCGTAGGCAACGGTCATATTTTCAGGGCGAAATAACCGTTTTCCTGAAGAATAGGTAACTGTCTAAAACTAGCCGTTATGTCGGGGATGGTGCCCAAAACTAGCCGTTATGATGGGCAAAGGCATAGTTTCGGGCACATGCCCTTAGCTATTCAGGGATTGATGAAGCCGTGCGGAATGGGCATCAGTACCGGGGAGGAGCAATGTACTCCTTGCCCGGTTAGGGGGAAAAAGGTAACTTTTGCCCCTTTATGGATTGGACTTAGGCAATTGGGCCATTCTGGCAACAGAAGCGGATTGGGCCATTAGGCATTGGTCCAGTCCAGAACAGAAGCCCCCCAAGTCGTTGCTCCCGTGGGAGTGATGACTTAAGGTTAGCCCGTTGTTCTGAGGAACCATAGTGGAGTCGTCGTTTGGTGACGGATGAAGTTGTCTCGTGGTGCCCGTGGGCCCTGGTGTTCGTAAGATCCATGACCGTGTCTGATCTGCCCGTTGTACGGGGAGGCTAACGGTCAGGAAATATTGAAACGTTGGGGCGCCACGTGTGCCTCGAGCCCTGTGCTGCAGTAACTAGGCAATGATGGCTAGTCTACAGTCATTATGACCTACGTGGGCGTGCCTATGCACGTGCTCCTCAGCAGTATAAAAGGATAAGAACTCAGGCCATTTGGAACTTTCGCTCCTCTCTCTTCTTCTTCGTCTTCCTCAGAAAGCTTTGCCCACCGCCGTTGTCCGCTGCTTCAACCGCTGTCACCAGCTTCGAGCACCCATTTTAAGCTTTTCAACTACGTAAGTCTTCCGGTCTTTTGTTTTTGTTCATCTTCTTCTTTAGATTGCATGCGGCTAGGTTAGGTTTAGATGACATAGGGTTGTTTTTCTGGTGGTTGTTGGTGGTTGACGGTGGCTAAGCCGTTTTCTATCGCCGACGAGGCTGTTAGAGCCTCTTAGATAACTCACGAGTAGGACGGTTTTCGGCATTGTTGCGATGATGGCGCATAGGTAATCATCGCTGTTACTCAATTTCTGGTGCTCCGATTGAAGTTTTCGGTGACAATTGTAGTCTCCGGCGAAGCTTCAAACGGAAACTGGGAAGCAATCCGAGGAAGTTCCTCGTTGTGGAAGTGATTCTTCTCGAGCGTCTCCTCGTGGGAGACTTTTGAGCTTTTGTTTAATATTAGGGCTTAGGCAGGGACACCGTCCTCAGCCCTTTGTATGCCCTTTCACTTGACTAGCGGTGGAAGGGTGGATTTGATTCCTCGTCGAATTCACTTTTTTCTATGCTTTTCAGGTGATCGATATGGCGACAGGTCCTGATGGGGAGATTATAATAGACTCATTCAAGGAGAGTTCCACGGAGAGCAGTAGTACGGAAGCTTCCACTATCCCCAGCGAAGTCGGGGAGGAGGTCGATGAGGATTCTACCGAGGAGTGGTCGGTGGCTGAGCCTGCCGAGCACGTATCTACCTTTGCGACCTACCTTGGGGATGTCTTCACGGCCGTTGGGCCAGAGGGGGAATGAAAGGTGCATTTCCCCTGCGAGGATGATCGAATCTGTACAAATTTTGGGGAGCGGTTCGCTATGTACGAATATGCATTTAAAGAGTTGGGGTTGAGGCTGCCCTTCACCGATTTTCAGCAGTCATTTTTTGTGCATCCGGACCCGGCCCCGTCGCAGCTGCATCCCAACTTGCTGGCGTTCATCCGTGCCTTCGAGTTGACGTGTGAGTTCTTGCAGATATGAGCTACTCTTCCTCTATTTTTCACCATCTTCCATATCCAGCGGCAGTTGACGGGGAAGAGATACGGCTGGGTGTCGTTGAAACAGCCCCGTAAGTTATTCAAGCTCTTTTTGGAGTCAATCCGGACGTTTAAAGAAAGGTTATATATCATAGAGTCTGTGTCAGAGAAGACCCAGGACAACATGTATGTCTGGGTAGTGTCCCTTGACGAGGACGGTAATGACATGCACGACGAGAACGGGAAGCTGATCGGGGAGAGAGAATTCAAGTTTCCCATCACTGGAGTGCCGACCACTTTTCTAAGGAGCCCAACGAGTATGTTGCTCAGCCGCACATGCTGGACGGGCAGGATTCGATTGGCTATGAAAAGCTGGTGAACTATGTTAACTCTTTTCGGCACGCTGAATGCTGGATGAAGAAGGCGTCCCTGATTTTCGAGGAGGACGGTAGCCAGCGGGTGGAGTACCGTTTTATCAACACCAAGGCGCTTTTGGAGTGCAAGACTCATGTAGATGCTTATAAATTGCTCAGTAGTCTTAGTTACTTGACTTGCCCGACATATTTTTCCTTGGTCGTCTAACATATTTGTTTTGTTTTTGCAGGTGAGATGCCTTCTGCTCATGAAAGAATGGTAAAGAATGCTATCGCGAGGAACAAGCCCGGGGCGGCTGCTCCCGAGACTCGATTTCCCCAATGTGCTTGATGTTGAGTACAATCAAATGTAAGTATTATGTTTTATCGTATCCACAGGGATTGGGATGATACCAAAACCGTTCAATGAGTTCTATGATTCTAAGCGGAAGTTTCAAGATTGTTTGGTTTGTAAGTAACGAAAAGTAAAATCGTGCAAGAATTAAAGATAAGTTTCAGAGGAATAGGCTTGTTGGGAATTGGTTTTCATTCACCGATTCAATATGTATATCACAAATCAGTTATACACAAATTAAGCATGTTTCAATATTATCACGTATCATTCACCAACAAAGTTCATGTCTAAACTTTGATGAGATTTCTACCTTATGGTTTAATCGACGATTTCTCAGCCTATTAAACAAAACGGTAGCATTAAGATTCGATACTTACGGTGAATATTAAACCTAAATCTATGTCTAGCATTTAGAGTTTAATAAATGTTATCTTTGATCGAGAGTTGGATCGTATTTGTCAATATCGATTCAATCCATGAAGTAAACGATAAAATAAAGATAACATCAATATTGATTCATAAATAAAATGCGTACAACGCCATGATTAATGAAAATACATACTGTTTTGGCGAACTACGACCAATCCCAACAAGAGAGGGATTTAGCTACTAATGGTAGCTTGATACACAATGGAAGAATGGAGTTGAACCGACATCAATGGAGATTTCCTGACTCTTGATGTGAATCCAGCTCCTTCTCCTTACAACCTCTTCTATTTCTCCTTTCCTAAACTATTACAAAGTATTATTCTATGATAGATTACAAGATATCCCAACTGAATGCATCTGATCTCCTTTTATAGTGTTTTTGGCCGCCTACTTTCGCTATGCGAAGTTCTGGTCGCTATGTGACCCTGCCTTTCTTCTCCATTAAGTCTTTGAGCTGTCAAACCGTCTTTGGAGAAGCCGCCTTACTTCGCTATACGAAGTAAAGTTTGCATCGCGAACTTTCGCTACCTGCCGCTCTCTTCGCTTCAAGGATAATTTGGTTCTGTCTTGCATCGCTGCCTATCGCTGTCCATAGCTTCTTGTTGCATTACGAACTTCAAGCGAAGTGTCATTCAAGTAAGATAAATTCCCTATTTTATGTGCTATTTTATCATGAATAAAACACTTATCAAACTCTCCCCAACTTGAATCTTTGTTTTTCCTTAATCAAAGCTATATAAAAGCACGAGTTTCTATACCATTTTTCACATGATCAACCAAAAAATGTTTCAATGAAGTACATGGTTCCATGGTGAATTCCACATCCAAGTTATTATGCACTACTACTTTCCAAGCATTTAGACATGTTTATGAAACAAGTTTTCCACATAAAGTTCTTTGTCAATCAGTCCAAGCAATAAACATGTCTTATCATGAATCACAACTATCACACTTTTTGTTTAAGTGGAAATATCAAGGTCTTTTGAACTCCTACTTGACAAACTTGCTAACATCTTGATTAATTCATGCATTCATCTTAAGTAAAATATGTCAATAAGCAAAAACATAGATCACTAAGGTCTTTTTAAGGTTGTAAAGTGGCCAAGGTACCAAGGAAGTGTCATTTCTAAGGCTAGTGGAAACAAAGTGGTTTTTGAATTTTTCTTTCTTTTTTAGAAGAGCATTCATAGAATTTGATTCTTTGTACCATATTACTCCTTCAAACCTTCCTTGTTTCTTTCTTTTGAATCTATCCATCTTTTGGTATCTGCCTTTTTCTTTTCTTACTTTTCTTTTTCTTTCATATTTTTCTTGATCCTTTCATTTTCTAATTTTTCTTTTCTTGACACAAGAATTTTTCTTCCTCTCCCCAACTTGAATAAAACCTTTCTTTTTACTTTGAATGCTCTTCAAGAATTGACAATGGTTTTAAGGGTTTATTTCAAGAAGATTGTGAATCAATCATGGATGAACTTTTATGAATTTTCAGGATGTGGAACAATATCCATTAAGTGGTTTACTTAATGCATTGCTCAGTTCATCAATGATTGTTTCAATGTCATATGGCTCAAAAGGGGTTGCAAATGCTCACTCACTCACAAGGGACAATGAGGCTCCATTTGGTTTACTAGTTATGCTCACTTTGAAGAATTGCCTTAATCCTTTCCATGTCTCCACAATTATTACCATAAATGCAAGATTAAGCATGAACCAACCGAGTTAAAACAAGAATGTATCACTCTCTTAAGCATATAGTAAATGAAAGGTTACCTCACTTTTTCTGGTTTTGGCACTACGTGATTCACAATGAAAACATGTTATTACAAAAGCTTGAATGACTTGATTTTATGTAGACTACTCATGTCATAATCATGCTAAGTTCTAAGAAAGCAATAAACAAGTACCTTGGATTGTGTGATTCTTCCAAAATTTGTATCATAACCATTGTACCTTTGTTGAATCATGTGAATGTGATCATCCACTCTTTTGCTTTTCCAATCTTATTTAGAGGACAAGTATCAAGTATATGGATTGGTCATATGACACCCACAGTTGAACTAAAAGAAAAACATTAAAGTGAAGGGGAATGGCATGAATGGCATTTTTGCTGATTCTGCTACTTTCGCTATGCGAAGTATATTTCACGATGCAAAATCTGCAGAATTCAGTTTTATGCAGAATTTTCTTTTGACACATTCATGCTATTTCCTTTCTTCCATTTACTAGTTATGCAATAGGAAACAAACATAAACAAATAAAAAGGTTGGGTTACCTCCCAACAAGTGCTTGTTTAACGTCGTTAGCTCGACGCCTGTTTCGCGCAAAATCAAGGTGGATTGTATGGATTTGCCAAAGCATCTACTCCACCATCCTTTGGCCTCTCCTTGTTATTCTTTATCTTTGAATGTCGGCCTATTTCATCAGGAGCCTCAAGCTTATCATAGTCATCCTCTTTGTGTTGAAATAACTTAAAGTTGACTTCTTCATCTTTGTACCTCACTTTCATCTTGCCTTTATCTATGTCAATCATCATTCGGGTTGTTTTAATAAAGGGCCACCCTAAAATTAGATGACTGTCATGATCTTCTTCAACGTTTATCACCGCAAAATCTATTGGAAATATAAATCTCTCAAGTTTGACCATTACATTCTTTATCATGCCAACTGGTTTTGCAATTGATTTGTCAGCAAGTTGTAGCAACATTGTTGTAGGCTCCATTTCAGGGTTACCGATCTTTTTAAGAACGAAAACCGGAAGAAGATTGGTTCTTGAACCAAGATCAATCAAAGCTTAATCAAAATTCATTTTTCCAATGGTAACATGTATTGTAATGCTTCCAGGATCAACATTGATTTCTTCCTCCAATTTCTTATTTTTCTTTTTTTCTTGATTTTTCTCCACAACCATCTCTTTTGAATTCTCCCCAACTTTGTTTTGAACCGTGTCACCACTCTTCGTTGTAATTTCATTACACGTTTCCTTAGGATTATTTTGAGTGGTAGCAGAAAACATACCTTTTTGTTGCTCGTTCAACTGTTTTGCGATTTGCCCTACTTGCGTTTCCAGATTTCTGATCGATGCATCCGTGTTTTTCTGGTTTGCAATGGACATCTGCATAAATTGGTTCAAGGTATCTTCTATCTTTGTAAGCTTGTCTGGCTGGGTGTAGCTTTGGTATTGGTTCTGCCTGTTTTGGCCATAGCTTGCATTGTTGTTGTAGGAATACCCTTGATTGTTTTGGTACGAGGCCTGCCTCTGCTGCTGGTTTCCCACATAATTGACCTCTTCATTAATCGGAGGACAAAAACCGGTTGGGTGGTCTCCTGCACAAAGTTCACAGATGGCTACTTGTTGTGGTTTGTTGGTTGAACCGTGCATTTCCTTCAGCTGTTGTGGAAGTTTGGATAGCTGTTTTGTTAATTCTTCCACTGTTTGAGTGAATATTTTGTTTTGTGCCAAGATTGCATCATTGGTGCCTAACTCCAGGATTCCAGGTTGTCTTTGTGTTGTGCTACGATTATACTGCACCTAATGATCATTCAAGGCCATACAGTTGATGATAGATACCGCATCCTCTGTGCTTTTAGATAACAAAGATCCACCTGCAGTTGCATCGAGTAAAAGCTTGGGTTGTGGCTGCAGTCCATTTCTGAAAATGTGGATTTGTGTATGCTCATCAAACTCGTGATTAGGACACTTCCGCAACATAGATTTGTATCGCTCCCAAGCCTCACGCAGAGTTTCAGTTGCACTTTGTGCGAACGAGGCGATTGCTGCCTTGGCATCCATGAACTTATTGTGTGGGAAGAACCTATTCAGGAAGTGTTCTTCGAGTACATTCCAATTGGTCACGATGTCCGTCGGTTGGTCCAAGTACCAATCCTTTGCTTTACCGATTAAAGAGTGTCGGAATAGTCTCATGAAGCCTGCCTCTTCTTCAGCTTCCGGTGCTCCTAATGTACCATCTAACTCGTAAAACTTGGTGAGATGGATGTACGAATCTTCATGATCTAAACCTATAAAAGGGTTAGCATAAATAAGTTGTAGCAGTCCCGTTTTCATTTCAGCTCGTCGGTTGTTTGGAGTGGTGGTGAGATGAGCCAATCGTCTCGGACTACTCCGACAAGGTTCATTGTTGACAACTTCAGCCATTGTTTCTTTTGTTGGATTTGTTGAAGAAGTTGATGCTAAAGCTCCTTTATGACTTTTCTTCTTGGATAGTTGTTTCAGTTTCTTCTTTGTCTTTTGTTCTTACGGATGGTTCTTTCAATCTCGGGATAAAAAAGAAGTTGTTCTTCCGAAGTCTTCCCTCGAAGCATAAACAGAAGTTTCACCACCTATCCAACAGTTGAATACACGTTCCGAAAAACAAATATATACAATATATAACAACTTAGAAATATAGAAACTATTGTGATGTTTTAATATCTTAAACGCCAATCCCCGACAACGGCTCCAATTTGATGTTAAGTACAATCAAATGTAAGTATTGTGTTTTATCGTATCCACAGGGATTGGGGCGATACCAAAACCGTTTAATGAGTTCTATGATTCTAAGCAGAAGTTTCAAGATTGTTTGGTTTGTAAATAACGAAAATTAAAATCGTGCAAGAATTAAAGATAAGTTTAAGAGGAATAGGCTTGTTGGGAATTGGTTTTCATTCACCGATTCAATTTGTATATCACAAATCAGTTATACACAAATTAAGCATGTTTCAATATTATCACGTATCGTTCACCAACAAAGTTCATGTCTAAACTTTGATGAGATTTCTACCTTATGGTTTAATCGAAGATTTCTCAGCCTATTAAACAAAACGGTAGCATTAAGATTCGATACTTACGGTGAATATTAAACCTAAATCTATGTCTAGCATTTAGAGTTTAATAGATGTTATCTTTGATCGAGAGTTGGATCGTATTTGTCAATATCGATTCAATCTAAGAAGTAAACGATAAAATGAAGATAACATCAATATTGATTCATAAATAAAATGTGTACAACGCCATGATTAATGAAAATACATACTGTTTCGGCGAACTACGACCAATCCCAACAAGAGAGGGATTTAGTTATTCATGGTAGCTTGATACACAATGGAAGAATGGAGTTGAACCGACATCAATGACGATATCCCGACTCTTGATGTGAATCCAGCTCCTTCTCCTTACAACCTCTTCTATTTCTCCTTTCCTAAACTATTACAAAGTATTCTTCTATGATAGATTACAAGATATCCCAACTGAATGCCTCTGATATCCTTTTAGTGTTTTTGGCCGCCTACTTTCGCTATGCGAAGTTCTGGTCACTATGCGACCCTGACTTTCTTCTCCATTAAGTCTTTGAGATGTCAAACCGTCTTTGGTGAAGCCGCCTTACTTCGCTATGTGAAGTAAAGTTCGCATCGCGAACTTTCGTTACCTGTCGCTATATTCGCTTCAAGGACAATTTGGTTCTGTCTTGCATCGCTGCCTATCGCTGTCCATCGCTTCCTGTTGCATTGCGAACTTCAAGCGAAGTCTGCTAGATTTGATTCTGTTTTGCTTTTCCTGGCTCGCCTTCTGTCACTTTCCTTCGCATAGCGAAACTTCGCGTAGTGAAGCTTTTGGTCGCGATGCGAAAGTTGTAGGGCATGACTTTTCTTTGTTCTTTCTTTGATGCATTCTTTAGCCTTTTCCTGCACAACTGTCAACCAAACCAAGAAGTCTTTGCACCATTCATTAGTTGAGGTGTTTATGTTAGAATCTTGTCATTCAAGTAAGATAAATGCCCTATTTTATGTGCTATTTTATCATGAATAAAACACTTATCAATGCTCCTTCTCCTCGAACAGCGCCGGGGAGTTCTTCGTCTGCTCCTGCCCAAGGATCCCCCTTGCGTCTTGACTCAAGGTTTAAGCGGTCCAGAACTAATGAAGCGGTAGACCTCAGTCGGGCACCAGAAAAAGGGAAGTTTGAGCTTCCTCCATGTATTCTTGACAGAAAATTCTTTGAGGGGACGTCCATGGTGGTGGCGCGGACAGAGTCTCTCCAACTGGAGGGCATGGATCGCCCGAGCAAGAGGACGCTGGTGGCCCAGGATGCCTTCACATTAGTCAGAGTTCTGGAGATGGCGACCATCTATGCTGAAGGAGATTCTTCAACTGAGTCTGAACTCAGAGTTGACCGGGCCACCATAGCGTCTCTAGAAGAGACGACGAGGAAGGCCAAGGAGGATGCTAAGAGTGCCGGTGATGCGCGGAAGAAGGCAGACGAGGAGGCTACTAGGTTAAGGGAGGAGAATGCTACGCTGAGGCTAGCGAATGCTCCGGGTAAAGATGAACCTGAGGATGTGAGGGTAGTGAAGACGAGGGCTGAGCTGGTTGCTCGTATGTTAAAGGTTGAGGATGACAGCATTGTCATCGGGGACACATTTTTTAAGAATGTCGTGGCCCAACTGCGGGTGGTCAACCCCGGGGTTGAGATCTCCACCGAGGGTATCCAATACCTGGCTCATGTCGAGGATGGCAGGATAGTTAGTCCGAACTCCCTCCATGGTGGTGACGAGCATGCTGAAGTTCTGAACGGGGAGACTCAGGAGCCTGAGCCCAACCTCAAGCAGCCTGAGCGGATGAAGGAGTGATGGGGTTTTATTCTTGTTGTAATTTATCCGGCCTGCGTGTCGTGTATCTTTTGACGTAACTTATCATTTATGTTTGGGGGCGCCACCCCCTGTTAATGTAACAAGTACAATCGTGGTCCCCGTGACCACTTATTACTTAATTATGTATGTGTCCGGTCCTCGTGGCCGGTTTTGTGATTTGCATCGTTTTATCTGTTTTGATTTCTGCTAAGTGTTGTACTTTTGCTCGATATGCACGTGTGCCCGTAATAGGGACTACCTTAATTTGCTTTAAGTTTCAGGGAATTGCTCATTGTAGATGTGTTCGGCAGTGAGGGGTACTGGTCGAACGGCCAGGGAATGTCCAGGCGAGAGAGCAGAGCTCAGGTCGCGTTTGAGGTCTGAGTTTGCAGCGTGAACCTCCCATCGCGAGCTGGGTGTTCTGCCCATCGTGGTACTTTGACGACGGCGGTGCTCGATTGAGGGACCATTGTCGAGCAGGGACCTGGCTCGTTCCTGAGCGGGGTTATGCTTTACTGACATGCGACGCTTGTACCTAGGCGTGCATAGTGGTCGATAGGTGACGCTCGTCGTTTTGACGAATCAAACCGACAGTTAAGGCCTTCGCTATAGTATTGCTTTAGCTTTTCGGCGTTCCATGGTCAAGCAAGTTCTTCCCCATTGAGATGTTTTAGGTAATAGGCCCCATTCTCCGTTTTTGCCCGGACACGATAGGGTCCTTTCCAATTAGCGGCTAGTTTGCCTTCGCGAGAGTCTTTATGGTTTCTTCTTAGGACGAGGCTATCCACGTCGAACTCTCGTCATATGACTTTGGCGTTGTGCCGGATGACAATTTTTTGTTTTAACGAGGCTTCGCGGAGGGTTTCCCCTAATCGGACTTCCTTGACGAGGTCGAGTTCCTCCCTTAGTGCTTCGTCGTTCATTTCCTCATCCAGGGGCGATTCCGTATGCCTGGAGGGTACGTGAACCTCGATGGGAATTAAGGCTTCGGTCCCGTAGGCCAGGCGAAAGGGTGTTTCCCCGGTTAAAGAGTGTGGAGTTGTACGGTATGCCCACAAGACGCTATGCAGCTCCTCGACCCAAGCTTTCTTCATTTCGTCCAGCCTTCGTTTGAGGCCTCGAAGGATGACTCGGTTCACCGCTTCGGCTTGCCCGTTTGTCTGTGGATGTTCGACGGATGTGAAGCGTTGCTTCGTTCCCAGTTGGGCGACGAAATCCTGGAACTTCCTGTCCGTAGACTGTGTTCCATTGTCCGTGACTATCGCCTGGGGGATGCCAAAACGTGCAAGGATGTTTCGTTTGTAGAAACGCAGTATGTTAAGGGCTGTTATATTTTCTAGAGCCTCTGCTTCTATCCATTTTATGAAGTTTCCACGCCTACTATGAAGTACTTGTTCTGGTTTGATCCTACCACGAATGGCCCCAAGATGTCTAGGCCCCACCAGGAAAATGGCCATGGGGAGGACATAGCCTTGAGCTCGTTAGGTGGAGCTAGGTGTATGTCCCCGTGCCGTTGGTATTTATCACACTTCTTCACGTGCTCTTTAGCATCCTGCTGCATGGTTGGCCAGTAGTATCCTGCTCGAAGGGCCTTCTGGGAAAGGGACCGTCCTCCGAGATGTTGGGCGTTGATTCCTTCGTGAATTTCGCGCAGGATGTGGGCGACCATCTCTTCCTCAACACACTTGAGTACCGGGATGGAGAACCCTCGCCTGTAGAGTTTATCTTTGACCAGGACGTAGGAGCAGGCTCTTTGCCTGACTACGCTGGCTTCTTTGGGGTCGGACGGAAGTTCGTCCTTAACGAAATAGTTGTAAACGGGGGTCATCCAGCAGTTGTTGTCGCCGATCATTTGTACGTCAAGGGTCGGGGGGGGGGGGGGGTTCTCGATACTGGGTCGAGGAAGTACCTCCTGTATGACAGACTTGTTTCCGCCTTTCTTCTTCGTGCTTGCCAGTTTAGACAAAACGTCTGCCCTGACGTTGTGTTTGCGGGGAACGTGCTTTACCTCTACCGCTGTGAACTTTGTCATCTTCTCCTTGACCAAAGCTAAGTATTCGGACATGCAGTCGTTTTTGGCTTGGTATTCTCCTCGAACTTGGAGGGCCACGAGTTGTGAATCTGTGCAGATGACGACTTCTTCTGTGCCGAGATCTTCGGCCAGGCGTAAGCCGGTGAGGAAGGCTTCGTACTCGGTCTGGTTGTTAGAGGTGGGGAAGGAGAGGGTAAGAGATACTTCAACGATGATTCCTTCATCGTTCTCCAATATAATGTCTGCCCCGCTTCCCGCCGAGCTGGATGCGCCATCCATAAAAATCGTCCATTTGCGTGCCCCGCAGGTAGGGGAATCTGCGAACGTCATTTCTGCGACGAAGTCAGCCACAACCTGGGCTTTGAGGGTCTTTATGCTTTCATACTGAATGTCGAATTTGGATAGCTCTAGCAACCATTTGAGCATTTTGCCGGCCATGTTTGGTCATCCCAGCAGCTGCTTTACAGGTTGATCTGTACTGACCACGATCGTGTGGGCCAGGAAGTACTGTTTCAGTCTTCTAGCTGCGTTGATGAGGGCCAGTGCCACTTTTTCTATCTGTTGGCACCTCAGCTCTAGTCCCTGCAATGCTTTGCTAGTGAAATATATGGGCTTTTTCCCGTCAGGTGTTTCGCGGATAAGAGCGGCGCTCACTGCCTCGGTCACTACAATGAGATACAGATACAGGGTCTCGTCGTTGTCTGGTCGAGAGAGGACTGGGGGCTCAGAGAGTGCCTGTTTCAGATGGAGGAGGGTCTGGTCGCAGCCCTCTGTCCATTCAAATGCTGCCTCCTCTGCTCATTGCCATTGGTATTTGATTATAGCCGAGTAGGTGTCCATGAATGATAATAGTTTAAAACTGGCAGAGTTATCAACAAGTTTATCAATATTGGGGAGGGGGTAGGCATCCTTCGGGCATGCCTTGTTAAGATCGGTATAGTCAATACACATTCGCCATTTGCCATTAGATTTTTTCACAAGTACAACGTTGGATAGCCAAGTGGTGTACTTGGCTTCCGAGATAAATTTTGCCTCGAGGAGGTCTTTTATAGCTTTTTCTGCAGCCTCTGTTTTCTCCGGAGACTGCTTCCTCCTATGTTGTGCTACTGCTTTGACGGCCGGGTCAATCGTGAGTTGATGGCCGGCAACAGATGGGTCTATGTCGGGCATCTCGTCGGTGCTCCAGGCGAACAAATCAACGTTCTCATGGAGGCAGGCTTTGAGTTGCTTCCTTGCGATGTCGGGGAGATTCGCTCTAATCTTTACTCCCCGTTAGGGGTCGTCGCCGAACAAGACGAGCTCGAAGTTGCCATCCGGGATGGGACGCATCAGATGGGAGCAGATGCTGTTCGTGGCAGATGAGCTGCTCGAGGCTGCTTGGTCCTCTTCAGGGAAGCGGCTGATGAGGTCGATGGGGTCGACCTGTGGTAGTGGCTTGGCCTCCTCGGAGCTACTGGGCAAGGCTGGCTTGTTAGATACCTTTGGCTTAGACGTGATGGTGTTGAGTCCCTTCGTGGCTGCTTCAAAGCATCATTGTACGGCTTCGATGTCGTCGTGGAGGGTGGCGACCATCCCCTTTGAAGTGTAGTACTTCATCTTGAGATGGACGGTTGAAGGCACAACTACCAACTTGGCCAAGGTTGGTCTTTCGAAGATGCACTGGTATAGAGATGAGCAATCGATTACCAAAAACTGTACTTTAACGGATCTGGCCGTCTCCACTGACCCAAAAGTTACGATCAGTTCGACGTATCCCCAGGGTTTGGTCACCGACCCATTGAATCCTTGCAAGTCAGAACCCACATAGGGAGTGAGGTGTGACTCGTCCAGCTGGAGCGTTGAAAATAGTTGGGAGTACATAATGTCGACCGAGCTGCCTTGGTCAACGAGAATTCTACGAATGTCGAAGTTCACCATCCGAGCTCTGACGAGCAGGGGAATGCTCGAGTTTGGAGATCCTCCAAGGAGCTCTTCCCGGTAGAAGGAGATGGGGATAGAGCCCTTTTGGGCTTGATCGAGTGTGGTCACCTTGCTAGAGCTTGTGCTAATTAGGTGCTCGAATTTCCTTTTCACGGAGCCCACCGTGACTTTATTGAAGCCTCCCCCCGAAATGACCATGGCGGAAGGGAACGTCTCCCATGGGCTATGGGCCGCAAAGTTGGCGGGAGCACTGAGCTCATATGGGACGTAGAAATCTTTTGGTCGCGATACGGACATGGCGACTTGGATGTTGGCCTCTTCTGAGGAAGGCACCTCCTCTTCTACCTTCTTTGACTCCTGGGTAGGCATGGCAACGGGGCGGGTCGGGGGCGGGTTTAGCTAGCCCCGCACCCGCCACCCTGTTATAGACTCGGCCCCGCCCCCAAACCCAGTCGGGGGTGAAAATTTACCACTCAGACTCGCCCCCGATAGAAACGGGTTTGCCTGCACCCGCACCCGCCCTCACCCGCAAATTTTTTTTTTATAGTAATAAAAATTAACATTTTTATTAAAAACTTAACCATTTTAATAATAAACTTGTTTATAAAGATGTGAGTTTGAGTGAATGGTGAGAAATGACTAATGAGAATTTTTAATTATTTCTTCAAAAGTGAATAAATGTGATATAAAATAATTTAAATATGGGTATTAAAGTAAATATTATAAGACCGGGCAGGGGCGGGGGCGGGGGCGGGTAGTAACATCCCCCCCGCCCCCGCACCCGCAATTACAAACCGGGTTTTACCCATACCCGCACCCAATCAAATCGGGTTTCCCCCGTTAATTTGGGGCCGGGTCCGGGTGGGCCCCAGCGGGCCTGGGTTTTCTTGCCATGCCTACTCCTGGGCGTCTTGCCGGGGAGTATCCTTCTTTTTCGTGAACTATTTCAGGTGGCCATCTCTGATCAGTATTTTGATAGCATCCTTCAAATGGATGCAATCTTCGGTGGTATGGCCGTGACTCTTATGGAAACGAAAGTACTTTGATTTGTCGGCGTTGGGCTTGGCCGATATCTGTTTGGGGAAGCGGATCCCTGCTTGTTTGAATTCCAAATTCGCGCATTCAGACATTATCTTTTCCCTAGAGACAGTCAGGGGGTGTAGTCGTGAAATCGTCCAGAAGGTCCATTGCTATTCCGGGAGTCCCGAGGACGGTCTTCGCCCTTCCTTTCTCCTCGACGAGATGTCGAGGGCTCTTCGTCTTTGGAGGCCCGGGCGTTCTCCTGGTGGCGGAAGGTTCGGGCGGAGTGGGCCGGTTCCTTTTCCTCGTACTGAACGTACGACTGCGCCTTGAGGAGGAAGGCGTCCAGGTTCCTCGGAGGTGCGAGCCCGACAACTTTGGAAAACTCTGAGTGCGGGCAGAGTCCTTGTTCGAGCATAAATTTTTTCATGTCGTCAGTGGTGGGGACTTGCACCGCTTCTTTATTAAACCTCTCGATGTATGCCCAGAGAGGTTCATCCTTCCCTTGGATTATGGCCCCAAGAGAGGCTTCAGTCTTGGGGTGGCGGCGCGACGTCGTGAAATGCCTGGAAAACATTCTGCCTAGCTGCTTCCACGAAGTGATAGACTCTTCGGGCAGCTGTTTATACCAAGTCATTGCTCCCTTTCGGAGCGTCGTCGGAAACAGACGACATTTAATGGCGCTCCGGACGCCACGGTAATCCAACAACGCATCGATGTTTTTGATGTGCTCATCGGGGTCAGTTGTTCCGTCGTATGTGCCAAATGCCGAGGGCTTCTCCAAGCCCTTGGGGAGGCGTGTTGCCAAGATTTCCTGGGACAATGGACCGTGAGACTCATCATCGCTGCTGGAACTGGTTAGTGACGGGGACCGGACGACTCGCTCGTGACGGTGACCTCTTCGGGGAGAAGGTGTACGGGCCCGACCTTTTGACCTGACCGGGGGTGATTGTTTGTCTCTCCGGGTTCTCTTATGATCGGGAGAGTGTTGGTTTTGCGGGGAAACATGGCCGCATTTCTGGACAGCATGAGATTTTGGTTCTTGGTGCAGCCTACAGTCGACTTCTCACAGGGGTCGCAGGCTCTTGGATCGTCGATGGCTTTTCCTCGGAGGGAGGATCTTGGACGGGCAGATTCCTCCAATGCCCCGATCATTTCGTTCTGCTGAAGGATCAGGAGGTTGGTCTTGTTGATTGCCTCCAGAAGGGCCACCACGGCTGGGTCGGCGTTGGGTGGAGTAGGAAAGGGATGGATGGCCAGCAATGACTGATCGTTGTCGCGGTCAGCGGGAGTAGGGGAAGGAGAGGCTGTGGCCCCGCCTCTCAGAAAACGGGGGTCTCCGAGGAGGGATGAGGGACCGTCAACGTCAGTCTTGTTGACCGGGAGGACAACTGACTGGAGAGCACCTTTGACATGATCTTGAGAGGCCATGATGATAATCTTGGACGAAAGTGTTTTGGTCTTAGTATCTGAGGTGGATGTTAAGACGGGGATAACAGTTTCCCACAGACGGCGCCACTGATCGTGAAGGCTTGATCAGATCCTATGAATGGCCAAGAAGAACGTATGGGATGCTGGATGCGAAATGAGGAGGAGGGGGTGTACCTACAAGGCACTCTGACGCTCAAGTAAGAATGAGTCAGAGAAAATGGGCAGTACAAAGTATGAGTTCTTAGGGTGATTATTTGATACCTGATCCTCTCAAGTGAGAGGGTTTATAGAGTGCCCCACCGCGTGGCTAACGGTCCTATTTTCAGGGCGAAATATTCGTTTTCCCTAAGAATAGGTAACTGCTCAAAACTAGCTGTTATGTCGGGCAGGGTGCCTAAAACTAGCCGTTATGACGGACAAATACATAGTTTCGAGCACATGCCCTTAGCTATTCAGAGACTGATGAAGCCGTGCGGAACGGGCAGCAGTACCGGGGAGGAGCGATGCACTCCTTACCCGGTTGGGGGGCAGAAAGGTAACTTTTGTCCCTTTATGGATTGAACTTAGGCAATTGGGCCGTTCTGGCAACAGAAGCGGATTGGGCCATGCCTAGCCATTGGTCCAGTCTAGAACAATATATGACTTGTAACACTGTAATCTATATGATATTGCAAGACATAAATAAAAGGAACTATAAATGTTCTATAGTCGCAGATGTAGGCAATTTGGCCGAACTGCGTGAACAAAACTTTTGTATTTCTCGTTACTCTGATTTGTATTCGCGTTTTTGTTCTAACACAAATATTGTAGGTGTAGCGTTTTAAAATTAGTTTAAGAGGTCTCTTCTTAGTATGTGAAACATTTTTTAAATGATTTTCAAACTAGTTTAAAATAACAAGTATTAATTCGATTTTGATTTTTCAATTCATTAACACCAATCACTCTTTTGTCCATTTTAGAGTTTAAATTCTCATCTACATAATATAAGTGATCTATACATTGTATATTTCAAAAATTAATGTATCACAATAAACAACTTAATAAACACTTAATATAAATAACATACAAATCAGCATATAAAATGCGAAAAACAACTACACATTGTTAGCAAATTGTTGTTTCTTGTGATGCAAGCAAGAATGTATATATTATAAAATATGAAATGACTTAATAAAATCAATTAAATTGAAAATTATACAAAAGGTATATATAAAGTTTGTAGGTCAAGTAAACCCTCAATTAACTAACTCACTAAGTTAGTTGTTAAAACTAGTAAGCACGCTTATTAAATAACTTAGGATATTAATGGTTTGTTGATTAACACTAACACACCCTACTAGTCCATAAACCTAAATATACACCAATCCTATTTCCTTTAAAAATACAAATATATTTATCTTCAATGCCTTTATAAATTCATAAGCTAGCTATAATTTTGATTGACAATATGAAATTTCAAGCGTTTGATTCACCCCTTGCTCTCTTATCAAATGAAACCTAGTCTTTATATACTTGCTTCTTCCATGTGAAGTTGGATTCTTAAAATTTATTGTTGATTTGCTGTCAATCATAATCTTTGATGGCTTATGTACTCTACATTATATCTCTTTTAGCAATGTATCTAGCCAAATTGCTTGTCATGAAGAAAATGAGCCAGCTATGTACCCCACTTCATAGGATAACAAAGTTGATACATGTTATTTCTTTGCACAACAGGAAATGGTAGCTTCACTGTATATGGAAACATTGCCCGATCTGCTTCTTCTATCAGTTCTATTACCACACTAATCAGAATCTAAATAGCTTATTAATCATGTGTTCTTCTCCTTCATAACAGGTAAAAATAACAAGACAAGTATTGTAGTCGCCTTTTGATACCTAAGTATTCTCTTTGTATCCAATATATGTGATTTCTTAGGCTCACTCGTGAACTTGTTGATCATACTTATTGTAAATAAGATGTTAGACCCTGCTATTGCATAAGTACCTCAATGATCGTATAATCTGTTGTATAATGTTGCTTCTACCTTTTCTTCAGCAGAATATTCATCAAGTTTTGCATTTGTTCCAGATGGGTTTGTGACTGTGTTGCAACGATTCATTTCAGATCTATCTAGCAACTCCTTCACATACTTTTACTGATGCATAACCATGCTTTCATAGACTTTCACAATAACAAGAAAGTATGAGAGCTTAAATAAGCCACTCATCTCCAAGTTATCCTTCACGTGTTATCTAAATTCTCATCTCAGATGAATGACTATCATTGATGAGAAGATCATTCACATACATGCATATAACCATGATAATTGAATTTCTGAAACTTTTAACATAAACACCATACTCAATTTAAGCTTTTTAAATTCAAGGTGAATTAAAATTGGTCAATTATCTTGTGCTAGGCTTTAGAGCTTGCTTGAATCTGTACAAGGCTTTGTGCAACTTGTATGTCATATGATTTTTTCCTTTTACCTCAAAACTTTGTGTTTATGTGAAAAATAATATTTTTCTAATGAACCATTTAGAAATGCAAACTTTACATCTAAATAGTTGAGGAAACAACTCCTGCTACTAGCTATTGTCACACATAGTCTTATTGTCTCGAGTATTGGCACATGAGCAAATACCTCATTATAGACAATGATATACTTGTGCAGAAAACCTCTAGCCACTAACCTTTCCTTATGTCTTTAAAGTGTGCCATTAGGAATAATCTTCACCTTAAAGATCCACTTCACATGAATAATTTTCTTTCTCTTGTAAATCAACTAGCTCACAAGTGTAATTCTTCTCAATTGACTTGCGTTCCTCCAGCATGGCCTCTCTCCAAACCTTACTTTTCTTCTCTAACTCTAATCCTCTTTAGGAATTTTCATCTTCAGCTTCTTGGTGGAGCATTTGTTTAGTATATAAGTGGATGTGTTGACTACTTTTCCCTAAAACATATGAGGCATATTCTTGTGCTTTAGCATAATTTTGTACATGTGAAGTATGGTCATGTTCCTTCTTTCTGCTAGACCATTATATTGAGGAGTATATAGTGATGTAACTTCATGTCTTATGCATTCAATAATGAAAAGAGAATCAAATTCCTTTAAGGTATACTCTCCACCATCACCAGTTCTCAAAACCTTTATTGTTTTCTTACTTTCCTTCTCAATCAAGGTTTTCAACTTCTTGAACACTTCAAGAGCTTCACTTTTGCATTTAATTGTATAAAACCACATCATTATTGTATGTTCATCATCAAAAGTGATAAAATACTTGCTCTTACCTAGTGATGATACTTCAAAAGGTCAACGTATATCAAAATGTATTATTGATCAAGTGACTTAAAACACAAGAGGGAGGTGAATTGTGATTAATTTTTCTCGAAAGCTTGAAGGTTCAAAAGGATTTTCAATTTAATTTTAAGACAAGTGTATAAAAATAAAGAAAATGACAGATAAATGATTACGATAAAGTAAAAAGATAGGAGATAAAGAAGGAATACACCATATTTATCCTGGATTGCCTCAAAAACCATGAGGTTTACGTCCACGCCCCAAAGATAGCACCTTGATATTTTCCATTATCAACCAAGATTTTATCATAGATTCATTCCATAATCTCTTACACCAAACTTTTATCTCAGGTTCAACTTGCAACCTTTAGACTTATATAAGTTCAAGAGAAGAACTTTCTCTTTGTTTTACAATACATATCAGAATTACATCAACGAAATACACTAGTTATTATATAATAGTTACTCTATAAGAATTAAGATATATGAAATATATATGAAAATTCTAACTCTAGTTACACATGTTTTTTTTAGTAAAATAGTTTTCATCACGGTTCCTAATGACAATTGTGGTCATAGAATATAGGAAACAAGCTTCGAATCCCAACATCAACATTTTTCTATTTTTTCAATAGAGCGATACATGAAGATCTTTAAAGGATATATGAAGAATCATCACCGACCGAAAGCCTCAATCGTTGAAAGGTACATCATAGGAGAAGCTGTTGAGTTTTGTTCAAACTATTTGTCGGAAACAGAGTTTATAGGAATTCCAAAGTCTCGTCATGCTGACAGATTTGGAGATAGAGGTACTCAAGGTTTAAATGTTAAGTCAATGGCTCATGATGTAGTTCTTGAAGCACATTTCTATACATTGAATAATCTTAGTGAAGTTGAATCCTACATAGCTAATCACAAAACATTTATAAAGAAAAAATATCCCCAAATGAATGACAAGCGGTTGTTGACAGAGCATAACAAGAAATTCATAAGTTGATTTAATAAGAGGATTTCTAATGATGATACTCCATATGAGATAATTAAATGGTTCTCATACATGTCAAAACTTAATGTGATAACTTGGATTGCATATGACATTTCTAACTTTTTCTATTATACAAAAGTAAAAGATGATCGTAGTTAAATGCAAAATAATGGGGGTTATGGTTGAAGCCGAATTCATGTATTTCTCTAGTTCGAAAGATAAGAATCTGATAACATGTAAATGTATCGTATTTTTAGACCCGGTTTGCATGCAATTTAGTTTCGTTTCATTTATTTTCTTTGATTTATGTTTTATTATGCCAGTATTTATTGTCTTTTTCAGGTGCTTGATAGAAATGAATTTTAATCGCAAAAGGAAAGAAAAAAAAAGTAATGAAATGAAGAAAATAAGAAGAAGAGAGGAAAAGAAGGCATTTGACAGCAGAATGAGGATTCTGCACTAAGGGCGCATGACGACCGTCACAGGTCCATGGCGACCGTCACAAAACTTAAAGCTGTGACCCTCGTCACAGGTCCATGGCGACCGGCACAAGGGAAATTCTCAGAATCCAATTTTAAACTACGTGGACTTCTCAACGGGTATCAACTAGACCAAAACCACGTTCAGCCAGTCAAGGAAGTGCTTCAGATATTTTCGGCCACAACTTCTTCAACTTCCCAGTATCTCCACTACTTTTCACATAAATTCTTAAGTAACTTCCAACCTGTTATCACTATATATAGGACCTATCATTTAGTTTCAGGGGGATCCAAGTTTTGTGCGCGAAAGCGCTGTTCGTAGTTTTAGGCAGAAAATTACAATTGTAAAAGGAGTATTTTCTCACATCGAGGAATTACTCCACCATTAGTATTTAGGCCTATGTTCTATGTAACTTGCTTGGATCAACAATCTTGCCGTCATTATTGAAGTTAAAGTTAATTCAAGTTTCTTTATTTCCCGCATTTTACTTCAAGTCTTTACAGGTTCTTTATCGCATTGCTTATTATTATTATTGTTTATCGCTTTCCTAAATTAATTGTGATGATGTTTTCAAATGCAATTATAATGTTTAATTTGTTTATGTTTAATTCCATGTTTGGCTAAATAGTTTAGAGTCCGGCGTATGAGGACCGTCGTTATCGACGGGACTCGGTAGAAAATAATAGGTGCGAACTTATGATTAAAATTCTGTTTTGGTTATAATTTCCAAGTGTAATTTAAATAGCTTTGTCACATGAGTGAGAGGTTATTTAACACAATTTTGTCACGAGAGTGAGGAATTAATTAAGGTTAGAGCCGACACTGCGAGAGCGTGGGGGTCGAACCAGATAGTGGAAATTAGGCAACATATCTAAATACAGCGAGAGCGCTTTAGATATGTTTAGGATATTATTGGCTTTCAAAATATATTTCCTAGTTACCGGGCGAGCGAGAGCAAAATCTTGGGATTAGGGAACATGACTTTAGTTAATACCGCGAGAGCGTGAGGTGGAGTTTTTAAGTTGGTATATTCTACGGAACTAAGTTATAGTTGTAATTAGTACCCGAATTCTACAAAGTCCTTTAGGAACGCGGAATCCATATTCCGGCCTCTCTTTATTATCATATTTTCTAAGTTCATTTTTAGTTTTAGTTCTAGTTTTCTCTTAATTAAATATCCATCAGCCTTAGCTTTAAGGAATTCCACCCAAATTACCACTCCCAATATTTTGAGGAACCACAAGAATCTGTTAATTCCAACCTCGAAACATTAATGGAGGATTTCATTGAAACAACAACTAATTCGAGGCTAGAATCTATGATGGAGCACTTTGTGGAGACACAAACTCTCCACAATGAAGAGCTTAGAAGACAACATCTCGATACTTATGAAACCCTTAGGCAGATAAACACTATGGTCGAGTCCCTCGCGACTCACATTGAGGCATTGGAGACTCAAAAATCCCTGCTTGCACGGACGCCTATAGGACCCTCCCTTGAGGAGCATGTGGATGTTGTAGTGACCTGTAGTGAAACAAAAATCAAAGATCCAAAGGAGAGTGATAATGAGGCTAAGGAGAGTGATAATGAGGTTGAGGAGAGTGATATTGAGGTTGAGGAGAGTTCTGGTGAGGAAGGAGTAGAGATTGAGAAAAATTCACTGGAACCATCTGAAAGGGAGGTCGTCAAAGAGGTAGAGAAAGAAACACCTAATGTCGTTCCTCCTCCATATACCCCACCAATTCCTTTCGCGCAAAGGTTTGTGGAAGCTAAGGTAGAATCCAAATCCAAAACGTATGTGGAGATATTGGAAAATATCCACACTAACGCACCTTTGTCTGAGGTCTTGCATGAAAAGAGAAAATTCGAGGACCATGAAACTAGGGATATCATTACTGCTAAGAGGGTAAAGTTAGACTTTGAGATGGTGGATGAAATAACTAAGCCTAAACTCGAAAAGCTAATACTTAGGATATATCCTGAACCACCACCACAAGTTCAAAAGAATGAACCACCCCACAGAAGGAAGAAAAGAAAAGGTGAGGGATATGTGAGATGGCTTGATAAATGGCCATGGAAACCAAAGATTAACACTCCTAACCGTCGAGCTATCGACGTTAAACAAAGCCCTGCGTGGGTGGCAACCCACGAGATTTTAATTTAATGTTTTCCTTTTATTGTTTGTGTTTGCAGAAAATAAAGAATTGTATCACTTGTCACATCTCAGCTACATTTAGGCGAAAGATCTCTAGACGACAATCCCTTAAAATGACCTGGTGCCCATGGGAATTCCTACGAATGTCGCTGCTGGTGGTGACACCAATGTTGAGTATGATAGGAGAGGGCATATCTCTCCCGTTCGTAACTCACCTTCTCCTTGTCTTTTTGGATGGTCATGTTCCACCTGCACACACCGCACCGTATTTTTCTAACAATTTTTTCAGGTACTTCCTTCGGAAACAGGTAGTAGGATGAGCGGCTTCAGTAAAGTGAATTTTTAGCAAATTCAGATAACTCGTAGTGCAAGACACCGGAGTAGAAGTGGTCAGCGAAGACAGGGACAACAAGGGAAGAATCAGAGCGAATTTGGCCATGGTAGCACGCAAAAGCATTCATACAGGTTCTATCTTTCCTTTACCACCTTTTATCAAAACATTGAGGACAATGTTTGGTTTAAGTGTGGGGGAGGAACATTTACCGCTTTCATTTTACCGCTTTCTAGTTATATTTACTGTTTTCTGGCATGATTTTAAATTTTTTTCTGTTTTAATGTTTCGTCCGTATGTGCATGTGCTGTCGAGTCTTTATGCTTATTTTATGTTGTTTATCGATTTTCCCATTCTCTTTAGCCATACCAAATATTTTGAAAATTTTTGAGTAAAAAATAGTGTTTCTTTTGAAAATCTTAGGTTACAGACGAAATTGAGGTTAGATTGTGAGACTTGGGAAAATTCTGCAAGATCGGTATCGTCTTAACACCGTGAGCCTCTAAATTATGGAAATCGATTTGAGTACTTGTTATGCCATAGCCTTAAGTTCTCATCCCTTTAGTAGTCCCTAAGTAGTTTATTTAGCAGTCATCACCATCCTAAGCACGCACTAAGTAGGAAGCCGATGCAAATAAGTGTATGATCTCGACTTAAAAGGTAAATTAAGAAAAGAAAAACAAAATGAATGCTCCTTCTAAGTTAGGTGATCCTTACCCGATCATTTAGCCCAACGGTGCAAACTCCTTTATTTTATTGATTTTTAAGACAATGTGCAAAAAGAAAAAAATGTTGATAATGAGATCATGGTCACTAACAGGCTATCCTACCATGAGTGTGAAAGGATAACGAGCTTAATGTGATTGTGCCAGAATGAAAAGGGACGAAAGAAGGATGAGTGAGTTAGGCTTAGGTATAATGACATGATTCAGATTGGTTTGTATAGGATGGAGGTTGATGAACGCAAAAGCGGAATTGTGTTATTATGATATCCTTAATGTGTGAGCAAGTACCTATCAATACAAACTTAACCGAAGTAGAGTTGGTAGCCTAGAATGAGTATCCGTATACACTATTTTTCTCCCGAGTCAAGGTGTGCTTGAGGACAAGCAAAGGTTTAAGTGTGGAGGAGTTTGATAACTCGAAAATGTATCGTATTTTTTGCCCTGAATTACATTGATTTATTTCGTTATTTTCGTTTATTAGCATTGTATTTGCGAGTATTAAGTTCACTTTCAAGAATTCTCTTTAAGTCAACCAACAAGAAGAAAGAAGAAGAAAACAGAAGAAAATAGAAGAAAACCAGATGTTTTGACAGCAAAATTAGGAAGATGCACTTAAGGCCTGTGGCGACTGTCACAAGGAGTGTGGCGACCGTAATGCATTCTTAAGTGTGACGCTCGTCACAGGTCCATGGCGACCGACACAAGGGAAATTCTCAGAATCCAATTTTAAACTACGTGGACTTCTCAACGGGTATCAACTAGACCAAAACCGCGTTCAGCCAGTCAAGGAAGTGCTTTAGATATTTTCGGCCACAATTTCTCCAACTTCCCATTATCTCCACTAATTTTCACATGAATTCTTAAGTAACTTCCAACCTGTTATCACTATATATAGGACCTATCATTTAGTTTCAGGGGGGATCCAAGTTTTGTGCGCGAAAGCGCTGTTCGTAGTTTTAGGAAGAAAATTACAATTGTAAAAGGAGTATTTTCTCCCATCGAGGAATTACTCCACCATTAGTATTTAGGCCTATGTTCTATGTAACTTGCTTGGATCAACAATTTTGCCATCATTATTGAAGTTAAAGTTAATTCAAGTTTCTTTATTTGCCGCATTTTACTTCAAGTCTTTACAGGTTCTTTATCTAATTGTTTGTTATTATTGTTTATCGCTTTCCTAAATTAATTATCATGATGCTTTCAAATGCAATTATAATGTTTAATTTGTTTACATTTAATTCCATGTCTTGCTAAATTGTCCGGAGACCGGCGTATGAGGACCTTCGTTACCGGCGGAACTCGGTAGAAAATAATAGGTGCGAACTTATGATTAAAATTCTATTTTGGTTTTAATTTCCAAGTCTAATTTAAATAGCTTTGTCACGGGAGTGAGAGGTTATTTAACACGATTTTGTCACGAGAGTGAGAAATTAATCAAGGTTAGAGCCGTCATTGCGAGAGCGTGGGGGTCGAACCGGATAGTGGAAATTAGGCAACATATCTAAATACAGCGAGAGCGCTTTAGATTTGTTTAGGATATTATTAGCTTTCAAAATATATTTCTTAGTTACCGGGCGAGCGAGAGCAAAATCTTGGGATTAAGGAGCATGACTTTAGTTAATACCGCGAGAGCATGAGGCGGAGTTTTTAAGTCGGTATATTCTACAGAACTAAGTTATAGTTGTAATTAGTACCCGAATTCTACAAAGTCCTTTAGGAACGCGGAATCCATATTCCGGTCTCTCTTTATTATCATATTTTCTTAGTTTTATTTTAGTTCTAGTCTTAGTTTCCCTTTTATCAATTATCATTAGCCTTAGTTTTACATCGCAGCAATAGATAACGGTAGGTTGACATTGGTCTCTGTGGGTTCGACAATCTTTTATATTACTTCGATATTTCCGTGCACTTGCGGACGCATCAAGTTTTCATATTTTGGCAATTAGCGCGTTCTATGGTGTCATTAAGGAGATTTTGAATATTGATTATGTTATTTTCAAAGTGTCTTTATTTAATTGCAAGTGGGTTCCCAATAACAATGGTGTACAAACTAATGACTTAGGATTGACACGGTTAACCTTGGTAAGGAAACTTATATGACCGAACCGTTCATCATAGCTACTCAAGCAAAACAATTTTTTTATGTGACAGACCTTTCAGACTTATTGAGTAAATGGTCAATTATTCTCCAAGGAAAATACATTCCTTATAGTGATGCAAATTTTGATATTCCTTCCACTCCTTCTTACACATCACAAGTGCCTAATTCATATGAAGAAGTTGACGGAGATGATGTGCATGATATTCGTAATGATCATCAAGAAGGCATATCGGAAAATTAAAAAGGAAGTATTTTATATTTTTCATTCATAATTTATTGTAAGTTATAATTTCTAAGATTATTTACTAATAAATATTATTATTTAAAATTATTGGTGCTTAAAGTTAAGACACCAAGAGACCAGACATAAAGACACCAAAATACTATTATTTGATGTAATGATGTGTAAATTATAGGTGGTTTTGTGCCTCAAAACCATGAGGTTTACGTCCACGCCCCAAAGATAGCACCTTGATATTTTCCACTATCAACCAAGATTTTATCATAGAATCATTCCACAATCTCTTACACTAAACTTTCATCTTAGGTTCAACTTGCTACCTTTAGACTTATATAAGTTCAATAAAAGAACCTTCTATTTGTTTTACAATACATATCAGAATTACATAAGCGAAATACACTAATTATTATATAATAGTTACTCTCTAAGCATTAAGATATATGAAATATATATATGAAAATTATAACTCTCTAGTTACACATGTTTTTTTAGTAAAATAGTTTTCATCACGGTTCCTAATAACAATTGTGGTCATAGAATATAGGTAACAAGCTTCGAATCCCAACATCAACATTTTTCTATTTTTTTCAATAGAGCGATACATGAAGATCTTTAAAAGATATATGAAGAATCATCACCGACCGAAAGCCTCAATCGTTGAAAGGTACTTCATAGAAGAAACAGTTGAGTTTTGTTCAAACTATTTGGCGGAAACAGAGTCTATATGAATTCCAAAGTCTCGTCATGCTGACAAATTTGGAGATAGAGGTACTCAAGGTTTAAATGTTAAGTCAATGACTCAGGATGTAGTTCTTGAAGTACATTTCTATATATTGAATAATCTTAGTGAAGTTGAATCCTACATAACTAATCACAAAACATTTATGAAGAAAAAATATCCCCAAATGAATGACAAGTGGTTGTTGACAGAGCATAACAAGAAATTCATAAGTTGGTTTAAGAAGAGGATTTTTAATGATAATACTCCATCTGAGATAATTAAATGGTTGTCGTACATGTCAAAACTTAATGTGATAACTTGGACTGCATATGACATTTCTAACTTTTTCTATTATACAAAAGTTAAAGATGGTCGCAGTTAAATACAAAATAGTGGGGGTTATGGTTGAGGCCAAATCCATGTATTTCTCTAGTTCGAAAGATAAGAATCCTATTTTGGCAACTAACGCGTTCTATGGTGTCATTAAGGAGATTTTGAATATTGATTATGTTATTTTCAAAGTGTCTTTATTTAATTGCAGGTGGGTTCCCAATAACAATGGTGTACAAACTAATGAGTTAGGATTGACACGATTAACCTTGACAAGGAAACTTATATGACCGAACCGTTCATCATAACTACTCAAGCAAAACAAATTTTTTATGTGACAGACCTTTCAGACTTATCGAGTAGATGGTCAATTGTTCTCCAAGAAAAATACATTCTTCATAGTGATATAAATTTTGATATTCCTTCCACTCCTTCTTACATATCACAAGTGACTAATTCATATGAAGAAGTTGATAGAGATGATGTGCATGATATTCGTAACGATCATCAAGAAGGCATATTGGAAAATTAAAAAGGAAGTATTTTATATTTTTCGTTCATAATTTATTGTAAGTTATAATTTCTAAGATTATTTACTAATAAATATTATTATTTAAAATTATTGGTGTTTAAAGTTAAGACACCAAGAGACCGGACATAAAGACACCAAAATAATATTATTTGATGTAATGATGTGTAAATTACAAGTTGTTTTGTGCCATTTTGATTTTTTATGTAATATACAATTGTTGGTTCTTAATTCAATTCACAAATGAGTGTGTTGTTATTTCTGGTTTGATGCGATTCAAAATAATTCAAGTTAAAAATTGAAAATTCTGTAAAATAAAAAAATTATATTGAAAAAACAAAAACTTTACAACGGTTGTTTAGTAAAACCGTTATTGTAAACTATACATACGATTGTTGGGTGAATATTGTGAGACTTCTTTTTGAGCAAAACTTTTGTGAGAAACACACTATATTTTTACCCAAAATCTTAAGTTAATAGATGGGTGAGTTCTTTCACTTATAAATGCTTAGGTCTTTACATTTTCACTTATTAATAACAAGTTGGTCTCTTGGTTCATTTATTGATCTTGTAAACATTTTTATTCATTGCTTATGTCTTGTTAGTTAATGTATGAAGAATATTCGAATGTGTTGAATGCTATAAATAAGTCAAAAACAGGATTTCACCTACCCTAGAATTTAGATGCCTCTCTTTTTTTCTCTATGTAAAATGAAAGTGACCTTAGTCTATTTTCTATATGATTCAAAACTTATAAAACCAAATTTAATGCACACCATACTATATATAGATACACCAACCTGTTAATTAAACTCAATTATATGGTTATGGTATGGCGATTTCATATAATACTAATAATAATGCATTTATAGTAAAGTGTTCCATTCAGAAAAGACCTTCTTATGTCTCAGAAAATTCTCATCACAACAATGATTTTCCACTTTTCTCTATATTTAAGGTAGGCATATATTTAGATTTGATTTTACATATTTTTTGCTGCAAAAGAAATTGACGTGTTAATTGATTCACTGAGCAGCTAAACATGAGATCAACCCTACCTGAAGTCTCTTTGCAATTTGATGTTGCTAAAACAGTGAAAAATAGTGTAGCAAAAATAGTTGATGTGTTTGTGGATTCATTCTTTGAATTCATTGATAAACCATTGCTTCAAAGTAACTTTGCTCCTGTGGAAGAGTTAGGGGAAGCAATACTTTTGAATAGCATCCGAGGACGAATTCCGAGTGATTTTCCAGAAGGCGTCTACATTAGAAATGGTGCGAATTAATCCTTTAAACTTTTATATATATTAGATTAGTCTCAGTTTAACAATGACAAAACAAATAGAGGTTCATTTTAACCACGGTTTAACTGTGACAAATTTTGTGTTTAGGGTTTAGGATTTAGGGTTTAGACGACTGATTTCTGATAATTAGATATGTATAATGTGCAGGGCCAAATCCACTTTTTGGAGGACTGAAATCAACAAATTCTATCTTTGGTAGGTCAAGTCACATTTGGGTGGAAGGAGAAGGAATGCTTCATGCATTGTATTTTCAAAAATCAAGTCATGGAACATGGAATGTCATTTACAACAACAAACACGTCGAAACCGAAACATACAACCTTGAAAAACATAGAAACAAACCATTGTTACTTCCTGCTATCGAAGGCAATTCACTCGCCATTCTGTCTGCTTATCTCTTCAACTGGTTGAGATCTGGAAAAGCAAACAAATACATTAGCAACACCAATGTGTTTGAGCATTCTGGAAAATTCTACTCAGTTGCTGAAAGTCACATGCCACAAGAGATTGATATATTTTCCTTGAAAACTTTGAACAATTGGGAACTCAGCGCAGCTTGGAATCGACCTTTTACGAGTCATCCAAAGGTTTTTGTTTACCTATTACTATATTTGCAAATCAACACTTTTAGCACTCTACAATATTGCTTGTTTTACTCATAAATTATCATCACAGAAAGCTCCAATTACAGGAGAGCTAGTAACATTAGGTGTGGAACCAATTAAGCCTTTTGCCGTGGTTGGAGTTATTTCTGGTATGCTTTTGTTCTTTGTAAAAGCAAAAAAAATTTGAACAAAATTAGCTTTTTCTTTAATCGCGACATTTATTTTTTCAGCTGATGGAAAGAAGTTGGTTCATAAAGTTGATATCAAACTAAACAGGTACAGTCTTTGCCATGACATAGGTGTTACACAAAGGTGCCATTATTGACTATTAAGCTTTCTTGGAAAACAAGAAATCAGAATTGCATTGTAGAATATGTTTTCATGTGAGTTTTTTTTTCAGGTACAATGTGTTCATGGATTTTCCACTAACCATTGATCTTATCAGACTTCTAAGAGGAGGCCAGTGAGTTCATACAATTTGAATGCCTTCAATTTATTTTATGATAACTGGCATAGAAAAGTTCTTCTGACTTAAAAGTTAGAATCACTTGTTTCAATGTAGATTAATAAAGTATGATAAGAAAGATTATGCAAGGATTGGAATAATGCCGCGCTATGGTGATGCAGACTCAATCAAATGGTTTGAGGTGGAACCTAATTGCACCTTTCATATTATCAATTCTTTTGAAGATGGAGATGAGGCAAGTTGTTATCCTAAAGTAATGTATAAAAGATTAGGTTTAGTTTTAGCAAACTATAGATTTTTGAATGTTTGTCTAATGTGGATCAACAGGTTGTAGTGAGGGGATGCAGATCTTTTGATTCTTTAATTCCTGAACCCGACCTGAGTTTGAATGACTATGAGTGGTTATCTCGTGGTTACGAATGGCGATTGAATATGAAAACCGGAGAGGTTAAGGAGAAAGATCTCTGTGGTGAGAAAGTAGTTTACATGGATTTTCCTATGATCAATGAAAACTTTGTTGGTATTAAGCATAAATATGCATACACACAAGTAGTTGATCCCACTGTAACCTCCACCACTCAAGGTAATTAACAATAGATTGTAGAGTATAAGTTTATTCTTTCATATTTCCTAAATAAAATATTTTATAACATGGTTTTGCTGTTGTGTTATTCAGATGTGCCAAAATATGGAGGTTTAGCTAAGCTATACTTAGAAGAATCATGTGAAGAGTTTTCTATGTCAATGGAAAAAGATGAAGGGATAAAGATGAAATACCATATGTTTGAGAAGAATACATATTGCAATGGAGCAGCCTTTGTGGCAAGAGATGGAGGAGTTGAAGAAGATGATGGTTGGATCATTACTTTTGTTCACAATGAAGATACTAACAAATCTCAAGTGGGTTTAGTAGCTCTTTAATAATTAGAACAGTTATTAACACATTTACTAATTTTGTTCTATCAACTTTTATTTCAGGTTCATATAATCGATGCGAAGAATTTCTCTGGTGAGACAGTAGCCAAAATTGAAATGCCTTGTAGAGTTCCATATGGATTTCATGGAGCTTTCATGCCAATCTCATTACAAGATCAGTAGTTCACATGCATGTAATTGGTTGGCACAATAGTGCAACGGGTTATACCCTTTTAAATTGTTAAACACAAACTTACAGTAGTAAAGTGCAACTGGTTGACATAATAGTGCAATCGGTTATACCTATAGTATCTTAGTTAAAAACTGACTTAGTAGTTAAGTGCAATGTGTCAACCGGTTCTTGGGAGTTTTCAATTTTATTACTTTGATAATGGTACCTCATCATGTAATTGTTAAATACGTTTGGGATATCTCATGAATAATAGATTGCATTTTTCACCATCAATTTTACTCTCTTTAATTCTCTCTCGCTCTCTCCCTCTCCACACTAAATTCCTCAATTATTCACCGACCTTGTGCTTGCAAGTTCTAATATTTGGCATCAAGAGTTTGGTTCGATCATTCAAACACCTAGTGTGCAAACATGACTTCTGTCTCCAATGAAAAAATTCATGCAAATCTACCTATCCTTAATGCAAAGAACTTCGACAAATGGTGCAAACAAATGAATGTGTTGTTTGGATATCAATATGTTTATGAAGTGATCAAGAATGGGGTATCTACACTTGTTGAAGGTGCAACAGATGCACACCGATCTAAGCATAAAGTGGAGAAGACGAAAGATTACAAGGTGTTGTTTTTTATCCATCAATGTGTTGATGCGAATAATTTTGAGAAAAATCGTGATTGCGAATCATCGAAGCAAGCGTGAGAAAATCTTGGAGAAGGCGTATGCAGGGGATGACAAGGCAAAGTGTTCTGTACTGGGCAGGCGCTTGGCCCACAGGAGGGCAAGGCCCAACCCAGTCTAGCTCTTGGCAATGCCCAATAACTGGATTCAGCCAATCTAGCTGTTGGACACAATCTAGCCGTTGGGCAAAACATAACCGTTGGGCACAATATGACCGTTGGGGACGTCCCCCTCACGCGACCAACTGCCTCTCCGGATCTCACGGAAGAAGTTGGACCAGGTCAAAGGGTCACACGCCTGACCCTCCACCTGGCAGTCTCCCATTGGTCGACCAGATAATTCGGCCACATGGGAGACCTTGGCCCCGCGTTGGGGGTTACTTCTATAAATAACCTCTCACTTGAGAGGGTCAGTTTTGATCACTATTCAATATTCTAAATCATACCTAAAATCTTTGTACTTGCTTTCTCTCTAGCCCAAACTTACTTTGGCATCGGAGTACCTTGCAGGTACACCCCTCCTCTCCTACATCCATCATCTCTGCCCTACATAGAAGGCCACGACGATCCAGTCTGATCACTCCAGATCAGTGGCACCGTATGTGGGAAACATTTCTTCCCCGTCTTTTTGAATCAAGATACCTCGTCTTTTCACCCAAAAGACCAAAGCTTGCTCTCTAAATTTCACCCGATCATCATGGCCTCCAACAGAAATGATGATGCCCATCAAGAACCTGTTGTCACCGTTACCATGGATAACGTCGACCACTATAACCTAGTAGCCACGGTCCATGAGACCGATCACAGGGACGAAAGGACTGTGTCTCCTCACTCCAACGATGTGAAGCCCCGCGCACAGGCTACCAGTCACGTCTTTGAGCCTATTCATATCCCTCAAAACGCTGACCCCGACACTGCTGCCCTCATTGCCTCTCTCAACAGGTCCAACCTCCTGATCTTCCAACAGGGTGAGAAGATCAACATGCTCGAGCACGTCCTCCAGGAGCGACTTCCTTCGCAGAAGCCTAGCAGTCCCTCTCCACGCCCACAGTCTCCTCCTCAGAAACGTCGGCGAGACAGATCCATGAACATTTCTCCCATCAGGGGACGATCAAGATCGGAAGAACCTGAGTCAGAAGTCGCCAGAAGACGACATCGTTCTCCTCCGCAGAGATCCGACGTTCTCCTGCCCCAAAGAGGTCCAGGCCCTTAGAAAAACATCATGAGCACCGTCGGTCGCGTAGACATTCTGCTCGACGCAGCAGAAGTTGCGGGCGCAGCCACTCCCCATTCTGGTCATCCAGCGCGAGCAGTGATGACGATGTCCATGGATCCCTATCTCAGGAGATCATGGACACTCGCATTCCTCGAGGGCTGGAGAAACCCCCTCCTCTGGCAACTTATGATGGGACCACCAGCCCAGGCGAGCATATAGAAAATATCGAAGCCATGCTCCACTACCACAACGTGAGCGGAGCCATTAAGTGCAGGTTATTCCCCATCACTCTCAGGAAGGGGGCCATGACCTGGTACAAGTGACTTCCCCGGGGTTCGGTCACATCCTGGAGAGATCTCAAGAACCAATCCGCCAGACACTTTACTGCTTACCGACGCCATCCCAAGTCGGAAGCCACTCTCGAAGCTATCATACAGGGCAAGGATGAGCTCCTGTGTGCGTACATCGAGAGGTTCAACAAGGAAGCTGTCGAGGTCCGCACAACGGACCATATGAAGAAATATCTCCTCGAGAAGGGGTTGAGACCGAAGAGCGAATTCCGTAAAGCAGTGGGCATCGAGATCCCTCGTACCTTGGCCGAATGCCTCCGTAAGGCTCAAGCTTATATACAGTACGAGGAGAAAGAAGCCGCATACAAGGCCTAAGACTCAATGGATTAAGAGAGTTTCTGGGCAAAAAAAAAAATGAATTAGAGGCCCCCAAGCACGACAGGGAGAGATGATGAGACGATCGTCCTCGCGAGGGCAAGGGACCCGCGGGTCGCTTCACAGAATACACCCTGCTGACGTATTCCCGCGAGCACATTCTCTCCGAATGCATCAACGTGGAGTTCAAGCAAGGGGGTGTCCGGTTCCCCAAGCCAACAACGTCAAAGGGCAACACGAAAAAGAGCAAGTACTGTCGCTTCCATCGCAGCCACGGCCACGTGACCGAAGACTGCGTGCACCTGAAGGACGCTATTGAAATCCTCATCAAGGAGGGTCACCTGAAGCAGTATATGAAAAAGGGTGAATCTTCCCGACGAGGGACTTCAGAGTCCAAGAAGGAAACAAAGTCTTCACCGCCCAGTCCTCCCCCGCAAGTCACCATGTCCATCACGCGGCCGAAGGACTTCATTATCCCTGACTACCTAGAGGATCCTCCCCAGATATCCGCACACAGCACCTGGGAGACCTTCCCCACGGAAATGGTTATCTCATGTGGTGGATACAACGAGCTGACTGTAGGGTCAGTCAAAAGAAAATTCGACCACCTTATTGACTGCAGCCCCAATCGATTATCCACGCTCGAGAAATTCTGGGGGCGTTCTCAGCCTATCACATTCTACCGTGAAGAACTGCCTGGGGTCTCCCCGAACTCACATATTCTTTTGCTCATCAGGGCAATATTGGCCAGCACTGATGTCCGACGGATCCACGCCATGAAGCTTGACCTGAAGAATTTGTCACTGTACGTGGGGTCTAACCTATAAGGATTCAACGGAGCTACCGCCAGACCTTGGGGGTGCGTGGAGCTTCCAGTCACGTTCGGGGAGGAGGAGGCATCCAAGTCGATCAAAACCCAATTTCTGGTAATCGACTGTCCATCGCTATACCAATGCATCCTAGGGAGACCAACCCTCGCAGAGATGATCACTGTCCCTTCAACCATTCATCTCAAGATGAAGTATTATACGGAGAATGGCCACGTCGCGAGTTTGCACGGAGATATAGAGGTTGCGAGGAGGTGCTTTGAAGCAACTACCCGAGGACAAAGCTCGATCGGTGCAGCACCTAAGGCTGCCAAACGGGCAAGGGATGAAGATCTTTCCGATGAAGAGAGTCATCCGGACAAGAAGCCAACTCTCCCAGTACATACAGTCTACCTCGACAACCGGATTTCTGAAGAAGGCAAGGAAGACAACAACAAAGGTACTTCAGCAGTATCAGGCAGCTTCCCTGCATCAACCATCATGTGTCCGATACCAAACGGGGAATTCGAAGTAATCACCTTCGGAGACAACCCAAACAAAGGGGTAAAGATAGGCCCAGGGCTGCCCGACGAGGTAAAGCAGCAGTTGAAGATATGCCTAGAAGAAAATGCAGATTTATTTTCTTGGAGCGCCGCGGACATGCCCGACCTTGACCCTGAGACTGCATGCCATCAACTCACCATCGACCTAGCTGCTCGAGCGGTCGCACATCGCAGGCGCAAGCAATCCGATGAAAAGGCACAGGCTGCCAAAAAACTTGTACAAGACCTCTTAGAGGCAAAATTTATCTCGGAGGCCAGGTATACAACCTGGCTGTCCAATATTGTACTTGTCAAGAAACATAATGGAAAATGGCGCATGTGTATTGATTATACTGATCTCAACCGGGCTTGCCCGAAGGATGCTTATCCTCTGCCCAGCATAGATAAGCTCGTAAATAATTCTGCAGGTTTCAAACTCTTGTCCTTCATGGACGCCTACTCGGGATACAACCGAATTCCCATGGCCGAAAAGGACAAGAAATACACCGCGTTCATAACCTCGTCGAGGAGCTATTACTACAACGTAATGCCCTTCGGTCTGAAAAACGCCGGGGCCACGTACCAGCGTATGATGAATAAGGTCTTCCGATAAAAAATCGGAGACATGCTCGAAGTATACATGGACGACATGATCGTGAAGTCCCAAGAGGAATCCGATCACACGGTCCACTTGCAAAAGGTATTTGACCAAGCGAGAAAATGCAAAATACGTTTTAACCCAGAAAAATGCACCTTCGGCGTGCGGGCAGGGAAATTCCCCGGCTTCTACCTCACCGAGAAGGGGATAGAAGCCAACCCTGATAAATGTCGGGAATTCGCTGAATTTTCCACGCCTAGGTCGAAGAAATCTATACAATCCCTCAACGGGATGCTCGCGTCTCTTTCTCATTTCGTAGCCAAGTCTGCCCAACACGCTCTGCCCTTCTTTAAGCTTCTGCGAAAGGAAGCCACATTCGAGTGGATAGAGGAATGCGAACAGGCTCTGATCCACCTCAAGCGAGCTCTATCTGAACCCCTGTCTTATCTCGACCAGATAACGGGGAGACGTTGCACTTGTACCTCTTGATCACCTGCGAAGCCATTAGCCCCGCCCTAATTCGTGAAACACCAGACGGGCAAAAACCCATCTATTTCACGAGCAAGGCCTTGCAAGGGCCATAATCGAAAAGGTCAACCTCGCTCTCATCAACGCAGCGAGGAGACTAAGGCATTACTTCCTGGCCCACACGATAGTAGTGCGAACAGACCAGCCCATAAGATAGCTGCTTAGTCGGCCATACATGGTCGGGAGAATGCTCAAGTGGTCTTTGGAGGTGTCAGAATTTGACATCCACTACGAGGGCAGGAAGGCCCTCAAGGCGCGAGTCCTGGCCGATTTCGTGGCTGAGATGACGCCTCCGGCCAATTTCTATGGATACGATAATTATAAAACTTACTTTTGTGCTCACAATATTTGTGTCTATCTAGAGACCACAGTCTTGTAAGTCCACAAGGATATATCTATAATTACTAAGGATAAATCACACACACACATAAGCACGCGCACACACACGCGCACTCACGTATACACACACATAGACACGCACACACACACACACACACACACACACACACATACACTTGCAAGGACACGTACACGCACGTACGTGTGTACACACACCCAGACGCACACAGATAGACACACGCACGCACACACGCATACACACACACACACACACACACAAATACACATGCATAAACACACATGCGCACACACACACACGTGTACACATACACGCACAGACAAAAACATACACACACATACACACTCACACACACGCACACACGCACGCACGCACACACACACGTAAGCACACATGCACGCTCACATAAACACACTCACTTTATCCTATAAATAGAGATCTCCTGCACCATTTGAAATTAATTAGAAAATAACCTTCGATTCTACTTTCTCACTATCTCATTTTTCCCTATAAATCTTTCTTTTTCTAACTTGAATTTTGTCTCAATGATTTGAAAGTGTTCTTGTGCTTAGTAAGGATCATTATTTTGGATGAGGGCATAATTGTAATTTACACAAGAGTATATTATCTCTTGAGTAAATTATGTTTTGTAAGAAGTTGTTTGGTTCTGAGCTATACCATTGAAATCTCTTGTTTGGTTTGTGAGTTTCTCGCTGCTACAAAAGCACTCGTTTGGTTTGTGAAGATCATCCAACAAAATCTCCAGAAAGGTTCATGAGTTCAACCCATGTAAAAGCTTTATTTGGTTCCAAGATTAGCCAGTGTAAAATCTTATGCAAGGTTCTTGAATCAAGATCGTATAAAACCTTTGTCAGGTTCTGTGATCAACTTGTATAAATCTCAAGGAAAGGTTCAAAACTAGTTTGAGTAAATTCTCCCACAAGTTTCGTGAGCTAAGATCGATATAAAACCTATATTTGGTTAGGTGGTTATAATATGTAAAACCCCATCTCGGTTTGGAGGTCAGCAGATACAAAATATCTATTTGGTTCGGTGGATAGCCTATCAAAACTTCAAGTTTGGTTGGAAGTTATGCATTGAGAAACTCTAAATTATTGTAAAAGAAGTTTGTGAGCATATCCTATTAAAAGCTCTCAGGATAGTGGAAACTCTCAAGAATTATTTGGGAGAGGATTAGGTCACTGTCATTTAGACGAAACATCTATAATTATTTGGTGTCTTTCTCTTTCCCTTATCTCTTTTATTTTCCAGTTATTTTCTTTTCTCTATTCACAACTCACCCTTATCTTTTGTGTTTGGAGTCACTTGTCCAACATCATCAAGGATAAGACATTTACCATCACATCTTAAAGACTATTTATGTGTTTCCTTCAATTATTCACTAAATCAATCTTCATCGGGTAATTCATATCCTTTATCTAATTATTTGTCATATTCTCAATTGTCTTCTTGTCGTTGTAACTATAGTCTCTCTCTATAACTACACAAATTGAACCAAGGTCATACAATGAGGAAAACAAATTTGATTGTTGGAATCAAGCTATGAAAGTCGAGTTAGATGCTCTTTATATAATTAGTACTTAACAAATTGTTGATCTTTCACCCAACATTAAACCAATAGGTTGGAGACAGGTCTATAAAATTAAGCATAACTCAAATAGGATCATTGAAATATTCAAGGCCAGATTAGTTGCCAAGGTATATAATTAGATTGAGGGATTTGATTATTTTGATACTTACTCATATGTTGCAAAGCTAACCACAATTAGACTTTACTATTTTTTGCATCCATTCACAAATTGCATTTTCATCAACTTGATGTTAATAATGTCTTTTTAAATGGTGAGATACATGAGAATATTTATATGTTAATTCCTCCTGATGTTATATCCTCCAATTCAAAATGAAGTATGCAAGTTGATTAAGTTTTTATATGGCTTTAAACAAGCTAGTAGACAATGGTATGGGAAGTTAACATCTATTCTTATCCAACATGGCTAATAAAAGCTTACTTTGATCATTAACTATTTGTAAAAGGAAAGGACTCACAATTCATACCTCTTCTTGCCAATGTTGTTGATGTGATTATAGCCAGAAATTCTCTTTCTAAGTTTCAACTAATTAAAGCAGCTCACCATCAAGCTTTAAAAATAAAGGACCTTTGCATTCTCAAATATTTCTTAGGAAGTGGATCATTTTGAACTTGGCATTTCACTTTGCCAAAGAAAGTATTACATTGATCTTCTAAATGATTCATGATTGCTGGGCTTGAAACCAGTTTCTACCCCACCTGATCCATCCGTTAAATTCTGCAATGATATTGCTTAATTATCCATATGAAGACATACCATCATATAAATGGTTACTTGGTAGGCTTATCTACCTCAACACCACTAGACCCAATATCGCATACATCACTTAACAACTAAATCAGTTCTTGTCCAAATCTTTAGTTGTTCACTACTCTAACACCCCCCTCAAACTGAAGGATGTTGGCTTGCTGAAACAACCTTGAGTTTGCCACTCAGCTCCTGAAAAAGAAGTCGTACTCAACGGCTTGGTAATCACATCAACAATTTGCACAACAATAGGAACATGATGGATTGACATTGTACCACCCATAACTCCTTCTCTTACAAAGTGGATGGCTAATTCAATGTGCTTCGTGCGATCAGAAAAAACCGAGTTGTGAGACAACATAACAACATTGAGATTATCACACAATAGTGTTGGTGTGTGAAATGTAACTTTGGGTACAAAGAGCAAAGATTCTAACCAGAGCATTTCAGATGTTGTATGCGCAAATGCCCTATATTCGGCCTCCATACTTGAGCGGGCAACTAGAGACTGTTTCTTAGAACTCTAAGATACCATATTTAGACCAAAGAATATGCAGGAACCAGAGGTTGATCTTCGATCATATGGATCACTTGCCCAATCATAATCGTTGTAAGTACAAAGAGAGAACTTGGATGCTGAGATGGAGGGAGATAGAAGAAGACCATATTGAGCAGTACCACTTAGATATCTTGTCAATCTTCTAACAGTTGACCAATGAGAATCAAGAGGACAAGCCATAAATTGGAAAGCTTTGTTAACACTGAATGCAATGTATGTTTTAGCAGAGTCACATACTAAAGTGCCTCTACAATGGATCTGTACAATTGGGGATAAGAGAAGTGATTAGTACCATGTTTGCTGAGTTTACAAGTGCTCATCATAAGAGTAGGAAATTCATTAGCATTACTCCTCTTGGCTCTTGCAAGCAGATCCTGAATATATATATGGACTGGGTGAGACATAATGCCCCATTACTATGAAATTTGACTTCAATACCTAGAAAGTACCTAGGTTGACCCAACTTCTTTAGAGAATATGTAGTGTACAATTTGTTGATTGGGTCATGTATGAGGGCAAAGTTAGAACCAATAAGGAGTATATCATCTAAATAGACCAAAGCATACGTAGAAATTCCTTGTTTGCTATATACAAAGAGAGAATTATCACACTTAAAAGTAGTGAAGCCAAATTGAAGAAATGCCTGAGTCAGTTTCTCATACAAGCCCTTGAGCCTGTTTGAGACCATAAATAGCCTTGTTAAGCTTGCAAACAAGTGTTTTATTAGTACTAGCAAATCCTGGGGGTTGTGTCACGTAGACTTCATCATGAAGGTTGTCATTCAAGAAAGAATTGTTCACATCTATTTGTTGGATATCCCATATGTTAATGATAGCAAGAGTTAAAATGACTATAATGTTGGTTGTCTTGACCACATGAGAGAATGTTTCAATGTAGTCAAAGCCTTGCTCTTGATGAAATCCCTTGGCCACAAGTCTGGCTTTGTGTTTTTGAATGGATCCATTAGCATTCTCTTTGAGTTTAAAGACCCATCTATACCCTACAACTTTTCTGTTAGGAGGAAGAGTGGTTAATATCCAAGTGTTGTTAGCTTGTAAAGCATTGAACTCATCTCTCATGGTTTTAGCCTATTCAGATTAGAATAGAGCCTGCTTTACACTAGTAGGTTCAGATTCAGTGCGTACCATATATGCTTTAGGTTTGGAGTGGCCAGTTTTGGCTTTAGTAAGCATGGGGCGAGCATTCTCAAGTAGGGAATCAACTGGTTTACTTGGAAGAATAGAGGGAGATTGAGATGAGTCCGAAATAGGAATGCAAGAGGATAAAGAGATTTCATTAGAATAAAAGGTAGTCTGCTGGTCAAATGCACTTTGCTCAAGATTATGCATGAAGCCAGGTAGGTCCCCAAGTTAGTTATTATCCTCAAGATAATGAGATATGTCACAAGCAGAATCAGATGTATGACCTGTAGTGTTATTGTTTTGTTTAGACACCTCAACATGGTCATTGTCCTTAGGTAAGTTGGGTGCATTAGGTCTTGTACTAGAGGTAATAGACAACTTATGAGGGGCATTAGCATGACTAGGTCCGTTGACTGTCTCTACCACAGTAGAAGATGCAGTAGCTGAGTAAGTAGACCTATTTGCAGAGGTAGTCTGATTTGGGCTTAGGACTAGACCAAGGGACTGAAGCACCTAGTCTTGTGGACAGCTATATGCCTAGCAGGTTTGTCAGTCATAGGAGATTGAGTATTTTAGTTAGGTGATATGTTCTGACTAGACACTGTTCCATTTGTGACAGGTAGAGAGATATGAGAGATTGTTGGAACAGGTTTATGAGAGGTAATTATAGGCACATAAGGAGCACTAATAGAACCAGATATGAATTCATCATTGTGAGGATTATTGGGTACAATCTCTTTACCAAATAATTTGGGATAAGGAAAATAGCTTTCATTCAATGTAACATCCTTAGATATAAAAACTTTGCCCTTCTTACTTAGACACTTAAAGCCTCTATGTTGAGAAGACATGCCTAAATACACACACTCTTGACTCCTTAATTGAAATTTGTGTTAATTTGTTATATGGTCTAAGTAGGGGAAAACATGAATATCCAAAGACCTTTAATGAGGTATAATCAGGCTGCTTGCCATAGAGCGCATGAAAGGGTGAAGTGGCCTTTGTCAAGAAGGCAATAGGAAGTCTATTAATAACATGAACAGATGTAGAAAATCTATGCTCCCGGTAGGTTAAAGTTAAAGAGGCATGTGCTAAAAGGGTGAGACTTATTTCAACTATGTGTCGATGTTTTTGCTCAATAGAACCATATTGATGAGAAGTATGAGGATAGATAAGTCTATGATTTATCCCTAGTTCAGTGAGAAATTTAGTAAAGGATCTAAACTCACCACCAAAATCAATTTAGACAAACTTAATAGTTACCTGAAATTGAGTTTGGACAAATGTATGAAAGAGTTTAAAAGCTTGTAATGCTTCAAACTTTTACTTGAGAAAATATAACCATGTATGTCTAGAGTGACCATCAACAAAGTCTATGTAATATTTGTAGTCTGAACTAGAGGGATTAGGGGATGAGCCCCACAAATCAGTTTAAATTATATCAAAGGGTTTGTGATAAACTGTATCAGTTAATGGAGCATCTAACCTATGTGCTTTGCCAAGACTACAAGAGGTGCACAAAATATTACCATGTTTATGTTGACTTTTTTACTATAATGCATATATGCATGATTATGGTGACTTTATTTGATGATTAAAATGCATATGGCTAAAAATATGCAAAAATTGACAAATGGACATGTATCAGATGGATTTAAAATGTCCGGACAAAATTGGGGTAGGACAATAGGGAGTTAAGTGGTGAGAAACACCTGAATCTGCAAACCAAACTTGAGATTCCAACTCTGAAGGCAAAGAGTATTCTTCTGTATAAGTTGTTGGTCGACTTGTTGTAGCCATCATTGCCATGGCTTGAGTACCTTGTGCAACATCTTGAGTAAAATCATGAGTTAAACTTTAGGTTTTTGCAGTGTCGGCTGAGGCACTGGATGTAGAAAGATGCATGAAATTTTCATCATACCTGTGCCAGCAAGAGGTGACTGCGTTCCCATACTTTCCATATAGTTGACATGTAGCCTATTTCCAGTTGTAGTTCTACCTAGGCCACGACTACGCCTTCAACTGAATCTTCTTGTTCCATGATTGTAAGAGTATGCTCATATGAAGCTATTCTCTTCTTGATTGGTGTGAGCAACATTAGCAGCAACATTTGTAGTGGCCAATTCTTGACGAAACTTGTCAAGTTGTCCTTCTTGCAGATACAACAAGGCTTCAACATCACACTGAGTGGGAGGTGTAGGGCAACCATACATTTTCATGACAACGGGATTGTACTATTCGGGTAAACCTTCAAGAATCAAATCAACTTGATCTTGCTCAGTGATAGCACTACAAGAAAAATGCATTTTAGCATCAATATTTTAGCGTCGGCCACGACTCCGACGCTATTAGTGGCTATTTTGCGTCGCCGAAAGTGGACGCTAACATGTCTTTTTATTTGATATTTATTTTTTAATATGTCTTACATATTGGCGTCGGCCAAATCCGACGCTAATGAATTTCCAAACCAAAAGTATTATTTATTTATTTATTTATTATTTTATAAAAATACTAGCGTCGCATGGAGGCCGACGCTAAATATTGATGTGAAATAAATTTCATTTCCCACCACTTTTTTCGTTTCCCTCCCTATTTATTTATATTTTTTATTTATTTTTATTATTTTATAAAAACATTAGCGTCGTATAATGGCCGACGCTATATTGGAGCGAAATATATTTCATTTCCCACCACTTTTTTCTTTTCCCCCCTGTTTATTTATTTATTTTATTATTTTATAAAAAAAACCAATAGAAAAAAATAAAAGAATAAAATAAAACCAATAGAATTTCATCTTCGTCTCAAAATCGCTTCTCATCTCAAAATCGCTGCATTTCATCTGAAAATCTCTGCTCATCTAAAAATCGCGTCATTTCATCTTCGTCTCAAAGCTTCTCATCTCAAAATCGCTCCAGCTTCATCTTCGAGTGTAAGTGTTTCTCATCTCATTGCATTTATCATCTCATTTTCGTTCTAACTCATTTAGGGTTTTTGGCAGAAACGCTCTCAGTCTCACGAAGCTTCTTAATCTTCGTTTGATTTGGTGTAAGTTTCTTCGCATTTGATTTAGGGTTTTGGTGTAATCTCTATTTTGATTTGTTAATCACCATATTGTATCTTCTCATTTCTTTCATTTTACAAAATTTCAAGGGATCGCTTTAAGGGTTCGATTTGATAAGGAAATAACTTTAAGGGTTCGATTGACATACTCTTCTTCAAAGAATTTGATTTTAAGGTTAGAATCTGCGTTTCTTCTTGTATATTCGGTTCGATTCTTCATTTCGGTTTGAATTTCAGGAACTTAGATGTGCTTAAACTGTTTTCATACAATTTGTTTTTATAAACTGTTAATTGCCATGAATATTTCTGATGATGAACCATACACATGTTTCAGAATTCAGTTGGGGTGAATTAGAATAGAAAATAGTTGGTTTGGTTAGGATTCTGTTATGTCAGTTAGTTGAAGTTAAGAGATTAGCTTGGTTAGGAGCTAGTTGAACTATTCTGTTAGTTAAGAAATTGTATAGGCTGTTAGTAGTTTAAAATGTTAGGAAGGTTAGTTTGAACTATGTTAGAATTGTTAGGGACTGTTAGTAATGTTGACTGTTGTGCTGAATAAATGGAAACATTACGGAGCTCTGAAAATTCATGCTAGATTGTTCAATAATCAATAAACTGAATGAAAATATTAGAAATACATCTTCGAATTAAAATTTTATTTTAGTATAGGGTGACAATCATTTGACGTATTATACAATAATGTAAATGTTACATCCGAAGATGTATATTCGAAATCGTAAAAAACATTTTTGAATTTTCATATAGTAACAGCTTCAGCTTTGAATAAAGCTATATTCTGCTTGAGTTCACAAATCACAATTAATAACAATCTCGCTTTACTTGGGAAATGGAAGTGGAAAATTAACAAAGAGGTTAGTGGTATGTGGTTGAGGGCTTTAACAAATAGATACGGGGATTTAGCGGGGACTGTTAATGACAGTGAGTTAGATTCCTCATGGTGGTGGAAGGAAATAGCACATTTAGATGTTGGTAGAAACTTAGGGCATTAAGAGTGCTTGTTTGAAGTTGGCTTGACATTATGAGGTCTCAAATTGGGACCGGACCTTTTTGTTGTAATTACACACAGTGCAACAATCTTTATGCTGCCTCTGTGTTTTATTAATAAAGTTTGATCTAGGGTGTCTGGTTTACTGTGGTATCAGTAAGTGGTCATTCTGTAATACCGAAGGCATGTTACTATTTTAGTGAAGTTCCGTGATCATGGAGGATTGAATGGTTGGTGGTCCATCTTTGATGCAGTAGAAGGTGTGATGCCTCAGTGCCTTCATACCGAGATGTATTCCAGTGGTAATAGATTCTTCAGTCTGCAGATCACAGTGGGAGGCTCAACAGTATAAAGTCTGGGCCCAGGGGATGTCTTAGTTTGGCCTGTCGAACCGATAGCTGTTGGTAATATGGTATGAGTGCCTGTGGAATAATGGAGATAAAACTCGCGTCGTGCAGGCAGGTATTTCACAAAAGAGTTTGAGGTTGAGGGGAGTCACATCTGATATGTCTAGAGCCATGAGGATCACCTCAATTGCCTTGAATTTATCATTGGGCGGGGTAGAGAGATTTTCTAAAAGGAAAAGGAGGATATTCGTTCCGGATCAAAGCCATTAGTGGACCTGTTTGAGAGGTAAAGGCAAGTTCATCATCTGCAGATTGATTCAATGGTTTGCGAATCCGAGGATTTTCTTAGGCCTTGGTGGGAGCGTGCTGGAGACATATCTCAAGAACGCAGCATCTGTATATGTATATGTTTGACAGTTAGTGCTTGCCTAGACCATTTGAGTTGTTTCTTGTTATCCATGCCGCATGGGAGTTTGGTTAGAGGTCTGTACTTTGGTTTATCCGGCCAGTTGCAGCGGTTGGATTGCTCGCCCTTATTTCATTGTAGAGCTTTTACCAGCATGGAGCAATTTGATTAATACAGTGTAGGGCGTTGACACTGCAGTGTTAGTTTTTACGTCAGTCCTTTGTATTGTGTTTGGTGAAAATGTTTTAGTTATTATAGCAGCATTATAGTCGTGGTAGCATTTTGTCGAATCGATTCATTGTTCAAATTCGTCGTTTCGATTCGTTTTTTATTAATTAAATCATTACTTTCATCTTGTATGGTTAAGTTTAATAAAAGAAATTATTGTCTTTGTTAATATTGAGATTGATTTTTCTCTCTTTCAAACTGATGATATAAGTGTGTCTGTGTGAGTTTGGTTTTGTTCTGAAAACTAGCATAAACCAACAATTTTTTCTTGTTTGATATGCCATTGAAGTTGGTTCTACACTTTCTTCAGTATCTCACCCTGTTATTGTAAATATAATGGATTGGTTCTAGACTTTCTAATGATTGAATGCCATTTTATTCTGCTATTGTGATTCTAAGTAATTGCATTCATGTGCACATTAGTTTAGGTATGTGTCCTTACTTATTTTTTCAATACATGTATGCAGATAGGGTATTGATATAATCAATCCAACTTTAACTTAATTGTGATTGGTGGAAGCATCTTGGCAAGAGTTGTTGTTGAAGCACATCATCAAAGTAAGCTTTATATATTGATGTTGGATGGTATATTTGCAATTTATGAATGTTACAGTGTGAATGTATTGTGTGTGCTTGTTATGATTCTAGGGATGTGCTGAAATTTTGTTTGGCAATGATATTAGTTTGAAAATCTGTTATCCTATTGTATGCATTCTGAGTTGAAAGTGGCATTTAATTGTGATGCAATTGTGTGATGAAATTAGTTTTATGCTGTTATGTGAATATAACTCGATTGAAATTCTGTACAGACTGGATTTTTATGGGTTTTTTGTTAGAAAATGTTGTTAGAGTTTGAAGCTTTGATAGTTAGTGAGTTAATTGTTAGCGAGGAAGCTTGAATTGTTACAGTTAGATATGTTGTTAGGTTAGTTGTATTGTTAGGAGAGTTAGAGCGTTGGAATCAGTTGATTGATTTATGTTAGTTGAACTGTTATGGAACTTGGAACTAATTAGTTTGGCTAATGAGCTTGAACTGTTATAGTTAGTAGTTCAATTAGTTAACTGTTAGAAAAATTAGTTAGAAATTGAATTGTTAGTTAATGGAATTAGTTAGTTGTGTTAGTTAACTGTTAGTTAAGTCAATTAATAGTTAGTTGGTTAGAAATTTGGTAATTAGTTTGATTTGGTTGTTATGGAAATGTGGAATTAGTTAATTATGGAGTTGAACTGTTAGATAGTAAATTTTGAGCTTCCATTTTAAGTGGAATGCGATGCGGCTGGTAGAGGGATTGGTGCAGTCCTGATGCAACAGAGGCAGCCAATAGCTTTTTTTAGCAGGGCATTATCTGATGGAAATTTAGCTAAATCAGTGTATGAAAAAGAATTGATGGCCTTGGTCTTAAGTATTATCATTACTGTTTCTTTTATTATTCATATATCAACCCATCAGAAAACAATTATCAGTTAGTGTGTTTGAAACTTGAACTGCTATACTAATGAAAACCTGTTAGTTATGGTTAGAAACATCTTCCTTAAATAATATGGTTAGAAAGATGATACACAATTTTCTTCTTATTTATTATTTATTTTATATTTGATCACTTTAGTATCATTAACCACACCATTATAAAAAATATAAAATATAAAATTCTCATCTTCAATGCAGGACCTCTTGGTTGTGTTGTTGAAGATCCTCTCTTCTTCAATTCATCCATTTCAAGGTAACCCTTTTCTCCTTCTTCAATTATGTGTTGAAATCAATTTTGATGCAATTTCTGTTAATGTTAGTTTTAGAGTGTTAAAATCACTTCTGTTATGCTATGCCATGAATTTGTTGTAATAAACTCATTGAACAAATGTGCATAATGATACTAGATGCTTGAAATTTGTTGCCTAGTACATTTTGGCTGATGATAGGTATTCGATAGGTGCTTGCCGTATTAATTTGTGTTGTTGCTGCTAATGTTTAGAACCTGAACCAATGCATTCCTAATATTTTTTTTTCTCTGTTTTTGGTTCTAATTAGAACCTGAACCTGAACCATATTCTGTTTTTGGCTACTAGTGTGCTTTAAAGTTTGGAATAGATTACTTCATGAACATGTGCATTGTTTCTTATAAGCCGCGGTTTCGATCCATTTACGTAAATGTGTTTGTTTCTGCTGCATAGTTTGCTTTCATTGTTAATACTAATGAGAAATTCTGATTATGAGTCTTAATGTATGCTTTGTGCTTGCTGCCACTTTTTGTTGTCTTGCAAATCATAAAAGTCTAGCTTTTCCTTTCTTAAGTTTTTTCTTGATGATTAATTAAGAAAGAAGAATACAACCTTCACATCCAAATTCTCAATAAAGAGATATTCTCTAGAAGTAGATTGAACAAATGAAGATTAGAAACTTATATTTGTTTTTTTATGTAGAGAATGGATCGAAGTTGGATGTATGATAGAGTAAACTCCGATAGGTATGGTTTGAAAGATGAATTTATTAGTGGAGTTGAAGAGTTTGTCAATAAAGCGATGAATCGACCTCAGTTTTTAAACGAAGGAGGGATAAGGTGTCCTTGTGTAAATTGCGTCTGCATTCTCTTGAAAACGCCTAATGAGGTCAAACACCACTTGTACAAATATGGTTTTTTGTCCAACTATTATACATGGACTGATCATGGAGAAGAGAATCAGAATGTGGATCTTGATGGTCATTCTAGTAGTGGCGGGAATGCTGGTGGGGATAATCTAGGTGATGAAGAACAATTTGATGCAATGAATGAAATGGTCTCTGATATTTTCAGGCCATTTGTTAATGTCCCAAATGTGAATGCTAATATAGAAAATGAAACAATTAGTGAGGGTGAGGTACCAAATGAAAAAGCTCAACGATTTTATGATGAATTAATCTCTGCAAACCAACCCATTTATGAGGGAGCTTCTGAATCAAAACTATCTATTTCAGTTAAGTTGTTGGCTGCCATGTCTAGTTGGCATGTTCCTCAAAAGGCCATGGATTTTTTCTCTCAAATGCTCGTTGATGTTTGTCCAACTAAAGAATGCTTACCTGGAAACTATTACCAAGTGAAGAAGTTGGTGTCTAAGTTAGGATTGGAAGTTGAGAAAATTGATTATTGTGTGAATGGATGCTTATTATATTTTAAAGAAGATAGCACCTTAACTCAGTGCAGAGTTTATGGAGCTGCTAGGTATGTTCCTCGAAAGTGTGGAATGGGAAAATACAAAGATGTGGTAGTGAAGAGAATGTTCTATTTTCCAATCATTCCTAGGTTACAACGACTTTATGCTTCAAAGGAATCTGCAGCTCAGATGAGATGGCATCGTGAGAACACCAGCAATCCAAATGTTCTGCGTCACCCATCTGATGGAAAAGCTTGGAAATACTTCGATGAAGTTTATCCCGATTATGCTAGTGACCCAAGAAATGTAAGATTGGGTTTATGTACTGATGGGTTTACCCCTTACATTCAAGCCTCTAGTTCTCCATATTCATGTTGGCCAATAATAGTCACACCATACAATCTCCCTCCCGAAATGTGCATGACCAAACCATACATGTTTTTGACTTGTCTTGTACCTGGACCGTACAACCCGAAAGTTAAAATAGATGTCTACTTGCAACCTTTGATTGATGATTTGCAGCGCTTGTGGAAAGATGGCATTGTGACATATGATATCTCTATGCAGCAGAATTTTGTTATGAGAGCGCATTTAATGTGGACAATCAATGATTTTCCAGCATATGGTATGTTGTCTGGATGGGGGACACAAGGTAAATTAGCATGCCCTTATTGCATGGACAATACATATTCTTTCACTTTACGATTTGGTGGAAAAAGTTATTGGTTTGATTGTCATCGTAAGTTTTTACCAATGGATCATCCTTTCAGAAAAAGTAAAAAGAGATTTACAAAAAGCAAGATTGTGAAAAAAAGACCACCACCATTGTTTACCGGCCATGATGTTTGGGAAGCTATTCGTGATTTTCCAAAAGTCACTGACAGTGTCTGTGCCACCAAATTTCCAGGGTATGGGAAACAACATAATTGGAACAAAAGAAGTATATTTTGGGATCTTCCATACTGGAAGGACAACTTATTAAGGCACAACCTTGATGTGATGCACATAGAGAAGAATGTATTTGATAATGTGTTTTACACTGTCATGAATGATCCTGCAAAAACAAAGGACAATGAGAAGGCAAGATTGGATTTACCTCTTAACTATTTACGTGGGGATTTAGAGATGCGCCCTCTACCTAATGGAAAGATGGCTAAGCCAAAGGCAAAATTTTCATTGACACCCGAAGAGGCAAAGTTAGTCTGTAGATGGATTACGGAACTAAAAATGCCGGATGGTTATTCCTCGAATCTTTCTAGGTGTGCTGATGCTACCAAGGGTAGGATAAAGGGGATGAAAAGCCATGACTGTCATGTATTCATGGAGTGTTTGCTTCCAATTGCTTTTCGTTCCTTGCCTCTTGAGATATGGAAGCCGCTAACTGAGTTGAGTCGTTTTTTGAAAGACTTGTGTTGTAATACATTGAAGTTGGAAGACCTTGTTAGGTTGGAACAAAACATTCCCATCATCATATGCAAGCTAGAAAGAATTTTTCCACCAGGTTTCTTTGACTCGATGGAACATCTCCTGATTCACCTACCTGCTGAAGCAATCCTTGGTGGTCCTGTACATTATCGTTGGATGTATCCATTTGAAAGGTAATTGATGTTTAATTTTTGTAGATTAATTAAATGAAAAAACATTTTTTAATCGTTTCATGTGTAGATTGATGGGAGACTACAAGCGTTCGGTGAAAAATAAAGCCAGGGTTGAAGGTTCAATATGCACTGCCTACTTGCACAGTGAAACTACTCATTGTTTCTCTCACTATTTCAAGACCTTTAGTTTGTTGCCAAGTACAAGTTTAAGGAACGATCCTCGATCAGATCATGAGAATTCCCAACCAACACTTTCAGTTTTTAGTAAATGTGGTCGTCCTAGTGGAAAGGCTCGAGTCTATTGGGTGATTGATAAGGAATGGAAGTCTGCTCACGTGCACGTCCTAATCAATTGTGACGAGGTTAAACCGTATCTCGAGTAAATACATTTTTGTAAGATAACTGCGTTGTACTCAACCAATTTTTATAAATACACTCATCAATTTTATGATCGATGTCAGATTGTTCATGCAATATCATTCTATCAATGAGGAAGATGCTTCCGGTCTTATACACGAGCAGTTTCCTTCATGGCTAAAGAACTATGTTAGTATATTTCTCACAATTTATATTATGTGGTTGAAAATAAACTATCTCTAAGGTTAGATATATATTTTTAGGTGAATGATGAGAGAAATGGAACGACTAGTCCATATCTGAAGGCCTTAGCTCTCGGCCCTAATCCGAAGGCAACATCATGGAATATATACTTTGTTAATGGGTACAAGTTTCACACTCAAGAATGGAGTCGTGGTAAAAAGACTACTAATTGTGGGGTACATGTTAAAGGTATTACAAATGGATGAGAAAACGATTTTTATGGCATCATCCAACGTATCCTTCAATTGGAATACCATGGCTTTAGCAACAAGATTTCCCTATTTTATTGTGATTGGTTTGATCCTACAAATAATACTGGCACAAAAGTTAATATTGAGTACAACATTGTTGACATTAAGATGAATAAGCGATATCGTCAGTATGACCCGTTCATTCTTGCACAAGAAGCAAAACAAGTGTATTATGTTCCATATCCAGAAATGTGTAGGAATATGCGTGGATGGTGTGCAGCAATCACCACAAAACCAAAGGGTTATGTCGAGATAGACAACACCGGGGATGCAATTCCTTATCAATCCGATGAAATGTTACAAGTTGTGCCTATTACAGAAGTTGAAGAAATACATGGTTTAGCTGATGGAGGGTTAATTGACGAGGTCGAGCCAATAACAATGACAACTGACCCAATGATTCAAGATTAAGAGAACATTTTATCTTGTTTTTATTATAGACTTTTATGCACTTGTTTTTTCTCTATTAGTAGGTGGATTCTCTCCTTAGAACGTGACACAATTGTTTTAGTTAGTATCGCTATAAGTATGGAATTAATTACCATGCACTTGTTTTTTCTCTATTAGTAGGTGGATTCTCTCCTTAAAACGTGACACAGTTGTTTTAGTTAGTATCGCTATAAATATGGAATTAATTATTTGTTTCAAATGGTGTCACATAACTAATAGTAGTACTACTTTTAAGTGGCTCGTGAGTAATGTCAACAACTTCATTTGATATATATTTTTAGAAAGACAACTCTATAAAAATCATCAAATTAATAAACATAAACACTTATGAATAAAACAACCAATCTTCAAAAGACAAGGGGTCTTGAAAAGCTCATCAAGATAATGCCAACTATTAGAATGACCTAATATGAGAAGATTACCTCAGGAGCCATCCAATGATAAGTCCCAGTTTCTGTTTCCTGTTTTAGTTATAGATTTAGTTATAGATTTGAAAGTGTGAAGTCAACTTGCCTTTATGAACTCAGGATTCCAGGCCTTATATTAACTTCTACGGTATGATATTTGTGTTCAAGAGGTGAAAAACCTTGTCAACTTGAATTGCTTATGACCAATTAATAGCACTGTTGTAGTTTAAACGTAAAGCTTGTGATGCCATGAAATGTTGTGATGTCAATTGAATTTGGTTTTTGTAATGATAATAGTTGTGAACTTAGTTTAATTTTGTTGGCTTTAGTGTGATATGGTTAGGAAGTTATTTATTATGTGCTATGATTATGTGAAACTTAAATTATGCTTTGATGATATTAATTGGAGTTAATTATTAACCAAAAGAGAACCATTTAGTTGTTATTTGAACTTGTAGTCAAGTGTTATAATATGATTGTTAGTTGCTGTAGAAACACTATTAATAACCATTTGAAATGCCTTGAACCTGGTGCATTCAAGTTATTCATAGAAGCTGTTGTTTGAAATATGAAATCAGTGGAACTGGTTGAATGTGTTAGCAGCGGATCGTAGTTACAAATTGGATGGAGTACTGTAAAGTGAAAATGCATTGGTTATATGTTGATAAAAATAATATTTGTCCTCCTTTAAATTACTAATTAATGTGCAAACTGCTTAGAGATTCTACTATTTTACTGTAATAAATTTGTGTGGAGGTCCTATTTTGTTCTATTTTGAGATGGATTAATTGTGACAAAAATTCGAATCCATTATTATAACCACTTTGTAGATGTTTATAGTCAGTTTTTAAGTCTTTTAAGGCTAGTTTGCATCGATTATTATAACCACTTTGTAGATGCAAAATTGAAAAACTTTACAATCATCTCATAATTGTGTAACGTGCATCCAACTAACTAAGCTAGGATGTTTCGTTTTTCAACAACAAGAATAATTAAAAAAAGAAGGAAAATTCACGGGTGGAAAATGGAGAAGAAGGAAAAAAAGAAGGCTTTACTTGTAAACAGAAAATGCTTTTAGCTTCTCTGTTTCCTGTTTTCAAACCGAATAATCAAATATGGCATATTCAATCAAATTCTGCCATCTCAGAAGCAGATTGTCATTGTTTAATTGTTATAGTATTGATCATTGATTAGTAATAGTTTTAGTAATTTGTGTCTTTGATTGATGTTTCCTCTGTGTGCTGCCATCTAGTTCCTAATTGTGCATATTGTTATTCAGTGTTGGCAGCTTTGATACAATTTTATTGAAATGACTGGACAAAACGGAAAGAGAAAAACACCATCGAGCACATCTAAGTAAGATGACTAAATCTTTTCTCCTATTTGGTTTTTTTGTCCTAATCAATTAATAATGTTTGGATTTAGACTTATTTTTTTTATGGCTTCTTTGTAAAAAAGAGTTGTTGACAGGTTATGCCGTCAACGACAGATTCCACTTGGGACTCTTGCTATAAACAACTCTCGTAAGGTCCATAGCAAACCTGGTTCAACGAACCCACAACCACCTACTCAGAGAAACCCACCACCACCTACTAAGAGAAACCCACCACTGCATACTCAGCCTCCACCATTGATTCAAATAAATCCAACACCATCACATACTCAGTCTCCACCACCTACTCAGTCTCCACCACCTACTCAGCCTCCACCTCCTACTCAACCTTCGCCACCTACTCAGCCTCCAGCACCGACTTCTGAGGAGTTCATATTTATTCCTACTCCAGGATATACTCAGCCTCAGCCGCAAAGTCCTCCCCATCACACCACAGACGAGGAAGTGCAGAGGGACCAAACACCTTTTAATGAGGAACAACAACACGACGGTGGGCAAAAACCGAAGATCCATATTGTGGAAACAACTAATGCGTAAGTAAATAATTTTCTCTTTCGAATACCAATGTGTCATTCATAAATAATTTTCTATGTGGTGAAATTATTACTAGTTAGGTAAATTATAACTAGTTAGTGAAATTGGCAACTGATACAATGATGTAATTGTTCCAGAATTTTTCCTGAATTCCTGTATAGAACATGTGCAGAATTCCTGTAGAATTCCAATTATCTTCTTTAATGCACTAATTGGAAATAGAACTGGAAACAGAATTGGATTAGCTACAAAGTAGTTTTGTTGATGTGAAAATGTAGTTTCTACTTTCTTGATAGAATTGGATTAGCTGTAGAATTGGAAACAGAATTGGATTAACTGCAGAATTCCAAGTATCTTCTTTAATGCACTAATTGTTTAATGCACTAATTGTATAAATTCCTGATAGAATAGTAGCTTAGCATTATATGTAAGTTAAGTCCAGCTGATCTTGTTGCCGCAATGGTTCGAAAAGTTATTGAAAAGAATTATCGAGGAACCTTCGTTAATTATGGTGAGCTTAAACGCGACGGAAGAGACGACGTGAGAAAGGAATGGTTCAACGAGTTTAAAGTAAGACATGGCATTTCTTTTTTAGTAGTTTGATGATGATGTATATTGTTGAGTTTTATCTTGTATGTTGGGACCGTTGTGATGATGCAAATATGGAAGAATTATTTCATCAGAAATGTGGAAAACGACTGTCTGATATACAACGAAAGGCTAGAGAAAAGGGGCGCAAGCCGGGTTGGATGGGTGTAGATACATGGACGTATCTTCTAGACAACTGGAAGTCAGATGAATTCAAAGTTGTATCCCAACAAAATAAGATTAATCGATCATCCAAGAAAGGTGGGACAGTCCATACAACAGGTTGTAGAGCTCACCATGATGTTGCACTTGAATTGGTATATATATACTTTGTAATTACAATGCGTTAATATAATTATATCTGATATACATTGTGACCATATATACTGCCTCTAATGATAGGCTAAAAAAATCAATCGACCCGCACATCCAGATGAGATTTTCATTGCCACCCATAAAAAGAAGAATGGGGAGTGGGTTGACGCTCGTGCAGCGGCAACACATGTAAGTTAACGTTTCCGATCTTAATCTAAATTTGTATGCATATTACTATAGGATACTCAGAGAAGTGTTTCAACATCATGACATCATTAGAAGTTAGAAGTAGAAAGCAATAAAGTGTTAAAATTGTGACAATAATGTATTGTTAGGAAACAATTTTAAACCTTCAGGAAATTCTGACAATAATGTATCGTTATGTGTTATCAACGTGTACAGGAAATTCTGCAAGTTTATATTTTTAAAATTGTTGCATATACATTGCTCTTGTTTCTGATGTGTTATCAACGTGTACAGGAAAAATTTTGCAGTAGTTTGACACAAGTTGGGGATGAAGTGGAAGGATCAACAAGAATACAAATTTGGAAAGAAGCTGCAGGGGGTAAAACACGGGGCCGGTGTTATGGAATTGGACAATTGGCGCGTAACATAAGATATGGAGTGAACTTCTTGACACAAGTATCAATTACAAACCCACATAGAGAAGCAGATAACCAGGCCATTGAGGCTGCCAGAGCTGAAGCTGCTGCTGCACGTGAAGAGGCTGCACGGGCTAATGCGCAGACAGATGAATTGGCAAAGAAATTTGATGAATTGTCAAAGAAATTTGATATGTTGCATTCTCTTCGAGCGGGTCCTTCTAGTGCTCCTGCGAGTGGTCATCCTGATTATAACGATTCAGTACGTTCTATTTTTCTCTGAGGTTGTTAGGTTTTTTTTAATGGATTTACGACATTTTCGTTTGAATTTAACTGTGACTAGGCTGCAAGTGTAGTGTGACTATCTGACCTATTTGTGTTGTGTGCTGCTGTTATCACTGAGTTGTTAGTTGATGTTCTGAATTTTCTCGTTTGTCTCATTTATTCTCTTTTGTCTCGTTTCTGAATAGGTTGTTAGGTTTATTCTCTTTTGCCTCGTTTCTGAATTTTCTTTTGTTGGTAAGGGGAGCTGTAGCTTAGCGCATATATTGAGAGCTGAACCAATTCGTCGATAGCTGCAATCTCATTTGAAGTTAAGTTACCGACAACGGATTTGATTGAAGTGCAACGAAACTGTTAGTTCGTTCATCCATCGTGAATACAACCAACTGAAGTTGTTGAATGCTTAAGAGTAATTGTTTCTGCTATGCTCTGATTGTGGCTATACAAAGCCAAAATTGCTGCAAGCCACACAGTGCTGCTACATAACCATTTTTGTTTTCGCGCACCACTTATCTGACCATTCAATAAACAACTCAGTGCTGCTACATAACCATTTTTGTTTTTGGTTGGTGTTTCTTTTTTATTCTCACGCTGTTTACATATTGTATGTTCACCTCCATTCATGATGATGTGATTAGCAGGTATTGGTTTCACGCACAGCTGATCCTTAGTCTGAAATTGTTGCGACATTGTAGGATTTTGGTTCTTCAAATGATACTATATTGTTGTTGTTTCGATTGTTTGTGACATTTACATACATATTTGATATTCAATTACATTATATGGTGTCGTTAAACTTTCGACAGATTAACCTTATGTGTCGCTTCATGTTGTTTGTGTTATAACTGTTACACCAGTTTGCATTGTAGCAGTCCACAAATCTTGTATGTTGGGTGAGGTGTTTCTCCTTGGAAATTAGAATCGGGTGTAAATTCTTTAGAAAATTTTTTTTATGGTTTTAGAATTCTTGTGATAATCTTCATGCTGCTGCTACTGAATATCACCTGCATCCTCAATGTTTTCTGTTAAAGTAGTATTTCAATTGGATATTGCATTAGGACCATGAAGTATATATATACAAAAAAAAATCCAAAAGCCATGTAGAAATCCAGTATATATTTTGCCTTGCCTAAGTTATTGGGTGTTCATGTTTCTGTGTGGCTTGCAGCAATTTTGGTTTTGTAAGTTTGTTGAATGTGAGTGTGAAGGTTCATGTAATAAGGCCCATGTGTGTTGGTACTATCATTTATTTCGACTCGTGACTATTTATTTCGAATCTTTATGTGTCTGACTCGTGACTATTTATTTTGGATGTTGCAGGAGGAGGAGGATTATGAGGATGATGATGAGGATGATGATGAGCGAGGAAGTTGATGTTGGTTATCATGATTAGTACGTAGATCGTTTAGGAGATTATCAGTATTTTGGAACTCATTAGTATTTTGATGTTGGTGTATTTTGGAACTCATTAGTATTTTGATGTTGGTGTATTGAGATTATGTATTTTTAAGTAAATTTGTTTTGGATCACCTGAATTGTGGATTGATGAATCTTTTCTGAAATGCCATTGGTCTGTTGGAGTTATGAACTACGAAGTTTGCTATGAATCCATGCATTAAGTTTGACAATTGGGAAAACTCTGTTGGATTGAATTAATAATAAACAGGTTTTGATCATAACAGGTTACAATCAACCAAATCGATTGTGGTTCACTGTCCAGTCATTGTGGGTTGTTTGAGTGGTTCACTGTCCAGTCGATTGTATAAAGCGGAGGTGACATTCCCGCTCTTTGTAGTGGCGGCCACGAGGCCGACGCTACTATAATATCATATGCTGACTAAATCCATTAGCGGCGGCCACGACACCGACGCTACTATAATACAATATACTGATTAAATCTAGTAGTGTCGGCCTAGAAACCGACGCTATAATAAAATAATCTGCTGTCTAAATCTACTAGTGGCGGCCACGTGGCCGACGCTACTCTAATACAAAATGCTGACTAAATCTAGTAGTGGCGGCCACGACACTGACGCTACTATAATACAATATGCTGACTAAATCCAGTAGTGTCGGCCTCGAAACCGACGCTATAATAAAATAATTTCCTGTCTAAATCTACTAGTGGCGGCCAAATGGCCGACGCTAGATATTGACGTGGACATAACCTTGATGGAAGACAACTCAATCAAAAAAAGACACCTGGCACTCCTTAGCGTCGGGTACAACCGACGCTAACTCAGTAATTAGTTGCATGATTATGGTCAGCAATTAGTGGCGCCTTAGCGTAAACAATAGCCGACGCTACACTAGTGTCACTCAAAGGCCGACGCTAGATGTAACTAACTTCCAGCTCTGGAAAGTCCGCCTCGACCCCACACTAAGCCGACGCTAACCCCCTTGTAGCGTCAGTTTTAGTGTTATTAGCTAGGGCTTTTGGCCGACGCTAACTCTGTGTTTTCTTGTAGTGTAGATTCACCAACCTCGAGTAGAGAGTTTGCAATTGCCTTAATTCTGAGGACGAATTCAGTGATTGATTTTTTTCCCTTTCTTAGTCGATTTTAGCTCTACACGAAGTTGATGAACCCTAGCTTTCATTTGAGCTTTGAAGAATTGATGGATCTTGTCCCAAACCTCAAATGTGTGCTTGCACGTAAAAACCTAAGAACCATAGATTTAGATATTGTGGATAATAGCCAGATGAAGAAAACTTGATCTTGCACGATCCAAGATTCATACTCCTTAAAAATTGTACATTCGATGTGATCTTGAGCTGATTTGTACTTCAACAGTATTTGAGGATTGACAACCAGCTTGTGCATCTTTTGTGTCAAAATCACGACTTCGATCTGTTGGTTCCATAGAAGATAATTGTTCTCTTGTAGTTTAATTGAGAGCTTCGGTCCAAAGGAGTTAGAGGATTTTGTTGAGAGCTTTTGGATCCTCCATTGTTGAACCGAGACAAGCTCGTTGTGGCATATCAAAGATGAGCAATTGTGAAAGTGCAGGGGATCAAAACCGCAAATGATACCATATTAGAGATGAATCACAATGTTCATCTTTAACTGTGAGCACATTGCAAAATCAGAGAATGAAGAAGAAAAGAAGATAATTCATAAATGAATAGTATAATTATTACAATGTTATTGGAGCTAGTTTAAATACTCTTGAGTTAACAGAAACGGTTAACCGTAACTCCTAACTATAAACACTAGCTACATATTAAAAGAAAGAGTTAGCCAACTATTTCACTACTCTAACAACATGTCATTGTTTTGACAAATACACCGAAATACAAAATATAAAATAAGATGTGTTAAAACGTCATAATCTTCAATTTTGCCAGCTTAGATAGAGGACGTTGTTCTCTAAACGAAATGATTGGTTTCATGTATCATCATTGACTTTATTATAATTGTCCAACTAATTATTATATTTTAATTATATTTTTTAATTATTACTTTTTATATTATTTTTAACGTATTAATAGGATTAACTAAATAAAAATGTGAAATTTTATAATAATATCATTGCTTTTTTAATATGTGTACAATAATCATAAACTACAATGATTTAAAACCAGAAGTAGTAAAGTTTATTTTATAAATGTTGAGATACCTCATTTATACTTATTTTATAGTAATAGGACTCAAGTCTATATAGGCTTATTGTATTTTGTGTTTGTTTTTATTGGGTTGGAATCCAAGTCTTTAAAGATAGGGTTATTTATATGAAACCCCCCTGCCATATGAGCGAATTTTGGTTTCCCCCCCTCCATGGCTTTTGGCAACGGTTTTTTCAAAAAAAACGTTGCCTAAACCTGCCTATGGCAACGGTGGGGGGTAAAACGAAACACGCTCATATGGCAGGGGGTTTCATATAAATAACCCTTAAAGATATATTTTTCTTTGAAAAGCGTGTCAATGACATATGGAATGGATTGATATACTTCTGTTTGTCAAAACCCTAGTTAACATTTGCTACTTGCATTTATATTTCGGCAACAATGGGGGTCATAAGGCATGTTAATAGTGCATCTTAACGGTGGACATTTTTCTCTTATAGTATATATATATATATATATATATATATATATATATATATATATATATATATATATATATATATATATTATTTTTTATTATATAACATGTGTCATCCATGGCGGGAAAAAATCCTAATATGAGATTTTTTATGGAGTGTGATTTCAAGATATATTAATTGTTCTAGCAAAAAATGATTAGATACACTAAAAATGCTAGTTCTCTTCTTCTGGATAAGGAGAACCACGCTGTCTATATTGTGTAGTATATTTGGGGATTTGAGAGCTATACAAGTGTTGTATATTGTCTCAAGATGATTGTGTCTTGCTTAACCCTCATGTAGGAGCCCCTTTTATAGTCTTCCATTAAGATATGCCATTAAGAGAAGTCTCTTGGCCTTCTGACGTTACATGACCATCATTGATGTAACTCCCCTTCATGAACATAGGCATTGAAACTCTGGTAACGTCCGCATTGATGTGCCGCCACCGTTACAACTGTTAGTGTGTCAGTTGAGCTCATGTCCGACGTAAGTGTCGGGTTGATGGAAGTCAGTACTCGACCTCGTAGGAGTTGTGCTGATGGGAGTCAGGTTCCCTGACCGGCTCAGACTATGGATGATACTTGTCTAACTCTCTGCATTGCTCAACCTTTCTTTCTATCGTAGTCTAGTTCATGTTTAACCTTGTCTGGCTACACAACTCGGCTTAAAATATATTCGGTATGAACATAAGCCCTCCGAGTACTATATCCGTTTACAAGGGTACAATACTCGGCAATAACATGAGCCTGGATATATTTGATAGGTATCGTGCTATAGGTTGACTTTTCTTCTCAAATCCTTACGTGTCATGAATTCCTTTGATGATTGTGTCCTTTCATTTTCTCCAATGTTATGATGACTTTAATGCGTCATGAGTGGCTATTTTCTAGCCATTTTTGAACGTTGGGCTCCTATTAAAGTCATTTTTATTTTCCCTTTACTCCTACGCTCTTATTCTCCTTTTAACAAATTCGTTTCAACTTCAAGTGTTCTCTTCATTTCAGGTATTTTTTTCTTTCGCTCTTGACTTTCCTCGATTTTTCTTTAACAAAAATGGCAGTCTTTAGGGAATGTGATGATGAAGGTAAGGTCATCCATAAGAGTGACGAGGAGAGGAGAAGATTATGGAAAGAAAACATGCAAGAGATGAGTGGTTCTTTAAGGGTAGAAGAGTATAGGCGAGTCATGGACAAATTTTATAATGATATTCTCATTTCTGAAAGTGATTTTGACTCTGACTGTTCAGGTTCTGTAGAAATTCTAATGGAGACTGCTGCTCGTAACACCCCAATTCCCATCGCGGATAAATAATACATAAATAAATCAGAGTAAATAAAAATTTATTCTTAGACAGAAACAAGGATGCCACATTTAAATAAAGAAAACACAATCTCTGCTCATAAATTTGATACATAACACAAAATGGAATAAACAAAAAAGGAAAACTTTTTCCAACAAAAGGAAAGTTCAATTATGGAATAAAGCGGAAAGATCCATAACTGACTTGTTTTACAAAATAAATTATTTTATAACATCAAAATATTCATACAAAGGTAATGCAAAATAGATCCAACAAATGTATACATATATAACAAAAGCGTTCCCCGACTCCCGTGTTACGTATCAGAGCAGATAGACCGACAAAAGGATGGAGAACTAATCTTCACAAAAGCCTCCAAGATACTAATATGCAATTTTCTCATAGAGCAACAAACCACAGCAGAAGGGTGAGAAATAACAACTAAATCAAGATTGCATAATAATATGCAAACACATATAAATTCACATGCATAATTATTATCACCACAAGAATCACATACTAATACAGATAGCATGCCACAGATACATAAGATATTTCTAATAATCCTACCACATAGGATATATCAATTATATCAACATAATAACATATTCACACATAATGCATCCCAAAGTTATGACATATGGAAACACTCCACCACATCACATATATTCATATATAGCATACCATAGATAATTAATACAATCATTGTAATGTACAACATCCCCACAAAACATAGCATATGTCTATACATAAAACATATCATCCATAACTAATGCATTTATCACAAATGCATATCAAACCACCAATGATATCACGAGCTCAACACATAATCAATCAATTCTCAATTCCCCACACATAATCAATCCATTCACAATTTCCCACACATAATCAATCCATTCACAATTCCCACACATAATCAATCCATTCATGATTTTCCACACATAATCAATCCATTCATGATTTATGCAAATGCACAGAGACCGACACAAAGACTCTATGCAATGCGGTACCATTCCATCCATCATTCTCATCATCATTAATTCACTCAGGAATTATTGGAATCATCGCTTGTTACTTAGTGTAACTCCCCGTCGGGCAAACGATGTTCCCCGTCGCTTTAGGTCCTCTTTGTATAAGGCACACGACGTTTATGGATCGCTTTAGGTCCTCTTTGTATAAGGCACACGATCCGATCGCTTTAGGTCCTCTTTGTATAAGGCACACGATCGTCAATAACGTCGCTTTAGGTCCTCTTTGTATAAGGCACATGACCGTTACAGCAGATTCCCTCTGGAAACATTTCGTCGCTCACACCCCACAAGGGCACACGACATCACAAGATGCATATCATGATGCATGGCAATGGAAATCAATTCAAACAATGCCTTTACTTGCCATAAGGCCACCAAATAACACACATTGAATTTCACATAAACAATGCATTTCATCATAATCCACAAACCACAACAATTAGCATTTTAGCATATACACTCATATCAATTCACATCAAGAATTACTCACCATCAACCACAACAATCCTGCAATCATACAATGATACTCACAACACTAGGATTCACGCCACGAAGGCTACCCATAACAACATACATTAATACCATACATTTGTATTCAATTCAACAAATTATTTTGCCATAAGGCCACAACCATTACAACAACTTATCACCTGCTTCAACATCATATAAACCACATAAAAGCTCCACTTCATATAACAATAGCACAACACACTGTAAAACACCGTCGCACGCATTTAACGCGATAAAAACCCGACAACCTAACACTTTTACACAACCACAACTCAATTAAATGATCTAATGTCATCCAAACCATTTTTATAAGAAGTAACATCTCACTAGCTATCCAACGCATCCGACCGTGCCTCAATCCGAGTTAAGAATCAAAAGTTATGAAGGAAACAAAATGAAACAATCTGCTATGTTTGCTAGGTGAACCCAGCGAGCGTTCGCTTTCCTTCGCAGAGCGAAGCTCCAGGCGAAATCCCACAAACAGAACCAAAACGACACAAAGTTCGCTAGGCGAACAACTTGGCGAACATTCTCCTTCCTTCGCTGCCGGGTCCGCTAGGCGAACCCTCGAAACCATTCGCTTCCGCTTCGCCCCAGGTTCGCTCGACGAACCATGCAAAATTCAGAAATTCAGCAGCGCTGTTATGGGTCCAAAAACAACATTTCTTCACCCAAAATCACTTCCAAGTCACACCATAACAATCAAAACATATTCCAATCATAATCAACAAGTATTCCCATGCATTTATATCCCATTTCAACCGTGAAAACATCGATTTCTATCTAATTGATCACAAATTATCAATAAGAAAAAGTTGTGAAACAACCAAAACAATTACAACAAACAACACATATACATACACATGCAAGATATAATCGAAACTTCTCGCCCTTACCCGATTAATCGCGCTTGAACGGATGATTTCTTCTTCCATAACTTTTTCCTCTCCTTCTCTTTTCCTTCCTCTTCCTATCTTTCCTTTCTCTTTCTTTTCTCTCTTTTTCTCTCAAATATCTATTTATAAAAATCTCTAATTTTTCTAAAATATCTAACCCCTCAAAATGACCATTTTACCCCTCAGCTCAAATGTCTCGCAAACGTTCTCAAAACGCGATAAAACATAATAACGATGAAAAATAATATATTGTCAAATAAAAGTCAAGAATAAAATAATATAAAAACGAAAATAATTAAATCGACTCGATTAAATAAATCGGACAAAACGGGGCGTTACAATTCTCCCCCACTTAGACATTTTCGTCCTCGAAAATATACTTGGTGCAAACAAATCCGGATACGACTCTCGTATCCGACTAACCCACTCTCATGCCATTAAAGGCAACACCAAGAATAACACAACTAACAACCCACCTTGCTAACAACAACTACTACAACGACACGACAACGGTAATAACGACAACGACAAGATGCAATGCCCATACAATGCACTTGAAGACCAACTCACAACTCAAAGAATACCCAAGTTACGAACACACAGGTTCACTCTTGAACCGAAACACAACAAGATCGTTACCATCACCGTAGGTAACACTCCCCTAATTCCCCACATAGGAATTAGCTACTCGCACTCGAACCATCACGATAGAAACGCGGCAACAACAAAAATAAGAACATAAAGTTCCACGACACAACATCGTTTCAACAACCTCTACATAACCACAATTCCAACATCCTTGTCACACAACATTATTACAACAATGTTACGATTCACCAATCGAACGTATAACCAAAACATCCTTCTACATAGTAGCCCATGAATAATATTTAAACCTTTCACCTAACACTTCCATTCTAAAACGTCCAATGGTCTCATCATCCTACATATTCATAATGTTCAACCTATGAACTCTTACCAGTCACACACGCATATACGAATTGTGCAGCATCACGCTTCCGTTGCACACTCTGATAACTCGTAACCATCAAAACTATCAATCCCACGTCCAAAGTCTAACTCTTTCTCATATTCGCCAAAAATCACTGTTCACTTTTAATATACCCAACCTCACACTATCAGATGTCAATTCACACACCAACTCAAATCTCTAAATTCTTCCAAAAGTTCCCACTCTTTAACCATCAAAGCAGACATATGTAAAAACTTTCGACTTAACTCATCAGGCACGACATTAATTTTACCAATAGGATAATTCGAGCCAAGGTCATAACTAATCAGGAATTCCAACCATCATCGTTGTCTCCTGCTTTATTCCTTCTGACCAAACAAGTACTCTAAACCCTTGTGATTACCAAACACCTTGAATCTAAAACCCTCAAAATAATACCTCCAGATTCTCAACACAAAAGTAACTGCAGCCATCTTGAAATCATGAATCCTTAATTGTTGTAAAGCATAAGAAATGACTTTACCATCTCGCATTAACACACTAACTACACTCATCAAGGACGCATCCCAATATTCCATAAACAGTGTATTAGGATCAGGAAGAATCAAAATTGGAGCCGTAGTCAATCTCTACTTCAGCTCACCAAAACTTACTCACAATGAACATCCAAAACAAACGACTCATCCTTTGCAAGTCAACTGAGATAACAGAAGCACTAACTTAGCAAAGTCTTCCATAACCTGCAGTAACCACCAACTAAGCCCAAAAGTTTCTAATCTCCTTAACCGACTTTGGAGTCTCTCAATGTAGAACTGCATCTATTTTGGATAGATACACAACAATACCATCATCGGAAATAAAATAACCAATAAAACTAACATCTTTCAATAAAAATTCTCACTTCGATAATTTAGTAGAAAACTCCCTCTCTTTTAGCCCTTGTAACTCAATCCTCAAATACACTACATACTCATCCTTTGATTTAAAATAAATCAGAATATCATCCAATAAACATCACTATGAACTTATCCAAACAAGTATGGAAGATACGATTCATATACTCCACAACCATAACATATACAACCCATAACAAAAGTAATACCATCAAGGAACTTCAAATCGTTCGCGATTCGTCACAATTCAAAACTCAATCTATCCAGAACACAACCTCAAGTTTCCATACTACTCACTAATTAAAATGCAACCTCATGCTATCATCCTTTTCCTTACCAACCATGCTGGACCTCTTCAAGTCAACACACTAATGTTTCATCCAAAAACACATCTGAAACAATGCACAACTGACGGCCCATCACTGTGACTTTCCTACCAATTTCCAGAACACTATCATCACAAACATGACAAACATCTGAGTTTCACTTCCTAAAAGTTCTTCTACTTACTTAGCAGATCCAAACCTCAAATCCTCACCTTTGTCAAATTTGAGTTCACACTCTACTCTCTGAGAACAACCATTAATGATACCCAATCGTTCTCTCTCAATGACTTCCCAACTGGACCAACATACCAAAACCTTTAATCCGTCTCATCTTTCTATAATAGAATTTTCATCGACTCAACAAAACAATCTGTACTCAGCTTAGCTCCAAACGATTCACAAAACATACTATCAAAGCTGGAAAGACACGTCTATTCCATCCAACATAATTCCGTCTACTATCAACAAGAGTTTAAGGGTGATCAGTTCCTCAATTTGTCAATAGACGGCCGACAATCATGATGGGGCATAAACCGTCTTTACCAAACTATAATAGCATTTCTTGCATCTTGTGCACAAAACTACCTAAGGCACAAATCCGTAGTTGACATAAACCTTACCTCCGCATTCCCTCCGGAATCGGGAACAACACTGTCCAAACAACACTTACACTCTTGCAACCAACGACACACAGAGCCGATGCTCCACACCTGAAGCAACTTGGAGAAGCACAAGCTTCTCCCCCACTTATCTCATTCTCAATCTTGAAGACAAAGGGTTAGGAAGCCAGAAGCACTGACAGTGTTTCACACACATATCACGTACTAAGGGACAAACAACATTGATAGTATTCAACTGTCATGCCACACAGACTCAACAACTTGGCCGGACAGACCGACCAGCTCTGATACCACTAATGTAACACCCTAATTCCCATCGCGGATAAATAATACATAAATAAATCTGAGTAAATAAAAATTTATTCTTAGACAGAAACAAGGATGCCACATTTAAATAAAGAAAACACAATCCCTGCTCATAAATTTGATACATAACACAAAATGGAATAAACAAAAAAGGGAAACTTTTTCCAACAAAAGGAAAGGTCAATTATGGAATAAAGCGGAAAGATCCATAACAGACTTGTTTTACAAAATAAATTGTTTTATAACATCAAAATATTCATACAAAGGTAATACAAAATAGATCCAACAAATGTATACATATATAACAAAAGCGTTCCCCGACTCCCGTGTTACGTATCAGAGCAGATAGACCGACAAAAGGATGGAGAACTAATCTTCACAAAAGCCTCCAAGATACTAATATGCAATTTCCTCATAGAGCAACAAACCACAACAGAAGGGTGAGAAATAACAACTAAATCAAGATTGCATAATAATATGCAAACACATATAAATTCACATGCATAATTATTCTCACCACAAGCATCACATACTAATACAGATAGCATGCCACAGATACATAAGATATTTCTAATAATCCTACCACATAGCATATATCAATTATACCAACATAATAGCATATTCACACATAATGCATCCCAAAGTTATGACATATGGAAACACACCACCACATCACATATATTCATATATAGCATACCATAGATAATTAATACAATCATTGTAATGTACAACATCCCCACAAAACATAGCATATGTCTATACATAAAACATATCATCCATAACTAATGCATTTATCACAAATTCATATCAAACCACCAATGCTATCACGAGCTCAACACATAATCAATCAATTCATAATTCCCCACACATAATCAATCCATTCACAATTTCCCACACATAATCAATCCATTCACAATTCCCACACATAATCAATCCATTCATGATTTCCCACACATAATCAATCCATTCATGATTTATGCAAATGAACAAAGACCGAAACAACGACTTTATGCAATGCGGTACCATTCTATCCATCATTCTCATCATCATTAATTCACTCAGGAATTATTGGAATCATCGCTTGTTACTTAGTGTAACTCCCCGTCGGGAAAACGATGTTCCCCGTCGCTTTAGGTCTTCTTTGTATAAGGCACACGACTTTTATGGATCGCTTTAGGTCCTCTTTGTATAAGGCACACGATCCAATCGCTTTAGGTCCTCTTTGTATAAGGCACACGATCGTTTATAACATCACTTTAGGTCCTCTTTGTATAGGGCACACGACCGTTACAGCAGATTCCCTTAGGAATCGTTTCGTCGCTCATACCCCACAGGGCACACGACATCACAAGATGCATATCATGATGCATGGCATACTAATGACTCATGACAATCAAATGCTTATTCACAAATCAACAATATGAATTATCTCATCGTTATTATTCATGCATTGGAAATCAATTCAAACAATGCCTTTACTTTCCATAAGGCCACCAAATAACACACATTGAATTTCACATAAACAATGCATTTCATCATAATCCACAAACCACAACAATTAGCATTTTAGCATATACACTCATATCAATTCACATCAAGAATTACTCACCATCAACCACAACAATCCTGTAATCATACAATGATACTCACAACACTAGGATTCACGCCACGAAGGCTACCCACAACAAGATACATTAATACCATACATTTCTATTCAATTCAACAACTTATTTTGCCATAAGGCCACAACCATTACTATAACTTATCACCTGCTTCAACATCATATAAACCACATAAAAGCTCCATGTTATATAACAATAGCACAACACATTGTAAAACACCGACCGCACGCATTTAACGCGATAAAAACCCGATAACCCAACACTTTTACACAACCACAACTTAAATAAATCATATACTGTCCTCCAAACAATTTTTATAAGAAAGAACATCTCACTAGCTTTCCAACGCATCCGACCGTGCCTCAATCCGAGTTACGAATCAAAAGTTATGAAGGAAACAAACTGAAACAATCTGCTATGTTCGCTAGGCGAATCCCAGCGAGCGTTCGCTTTCCTTCGCTGAGCGAAGCTCCAGGCGAAATCACACAAACAGAACCAAAATGATACAAATTTCTCTAGGCAAACAACTTGGCGAACATTCGCCTTCCTTCGCTGCCGGGTTCGCTAGGCGAACCCTCGAAACCATTCGCTTCCACTTCGCCCCAGGTTCGCTAGGCGAACCATGCAAAATTCAGAAATTCAACAGCACTGTTATGGGTCCAAAAACAACATTTCTTCACCCAAAATCATTTCCAATTCACTCCATAACAATCAAAACATATTCCAATCGTAATCAACAAGTATTCCCATGCATTTATAGCGCATTTCAACCGTGAAAACATCGATTTCTATCTAATTGATCACAAATTATCAATAAGAAAAAGTTGTGAAACAACCAAAACAATTACAACAAACAACACATATACATACACAAGCAAGATATAATCAAAACTTCTCGCCCTTACCCGATTAATCGCGCTTGAACGGATGATTTCTTCTTCCATAAGTTTTCCTCTCCTTCTCTTTTCCTTCCTCTTCCTATCTTTCCTTTCTCTTTCTTTTCTCTCTTTTTCTCTCAAATCTCTATTTATAAAAATCTCTAATTTTTCTAAAATATCTAACCCCTCAAAATGACCATTTTACCCCTCAGCTCAAATGTCTCGCAAACGTTCTCAAAACGCGATAAAATATAATAACGATGAAAAATAATATATTGTCAAATAAAAGTCAAGAATAAAATAATATAAAAACAAAAATAATTAAATCGACTCGATTAAATAAATCGGACAAAACAGGGCGTTACAATTTTCCCCCACTTAGACATTTTCGTCCTCGAAAATATACTTGGTGCAAACAACTCCGGATACAACTCCGGATACGACTCTCGTATCCGACTAACCCACTCTCATTCCATTAAAGGCAACACCAAGAATAACACAACTAACAACCCACCTTGCTAACAACAACTACTACAACGACACGACAACGGTAATAACGACAACGACAAGATGCAATGACCATACAATGCACTTGACGACCAACTCACAACTCAAAGAATACCCAAGTTACGAACACACAGGTTCACTCTTAAACCGAAACACAACAAGATCGTTACCATCACCGTAGGTAACACTCCCCTAATTCCCCACATAGGAATTAGCTACTCGCACTCGAACCATCACGATAGAAACAAGGCAACAACAAAACCAAGAACATAAAGTTCCACGATACAACATCGTTTCAACAACCTCTACATAACCACAATACCAACATCCTTGTCATACAACATTATTACAACAATGTTACGATTCACCAATCAAACATATAACCAAAACATCCATCTACATAGTAGCCCATGAATAATATTTAAACCTTTCACCTAACACTTCCATTCTGAAACGTCCAATGGTCTCATCATCCTACATATTCATAATGTTCAACCTATGAACTCTTACCAGTCACACACGCATATACGAATTGTGCCGCATCACGCTTTCGTTGCACACTCTGATTACTCGTAACCATCAAAACTATCAATCCCACGTCCAAAGTCTAACTCTTTCTCATATTCGCCAAAAATCACTGTTCACTTTTAATATACCCAACCTCACACTATCAGATGTCAATTCACACACCAACTCAAATCTCTAAATTCTTCCAAAAGTTCCCACTCTTTAACTATCAAAGCAGACATATGTAAAAATTTCTGACTTAACTCATCAGGCACGACATTAACTTTACCAATAGGATAATTCGAGCCAAGGTCATAACTAATCAGGAATTCCAACCATCCTCGTTGTCTCCTACTTTATTCCTTCTGACCAAACAAGTACTCTAAACCCTTGTGATTACCAAACACCTTGAATCTAAAACCCTCAAAATAATACCTCCAGATTCTCAACACAAAAGTAACCGCAGCCATCTTGAAATCATGAATCCTCAATTGCCGTAAAGCATAAGAAATGACTTTACCCTCTCGCATTAACACACTAACTATACTCATCAAGGACGCATCCCAATATTCCATAAACAGTTTATTAGGATCAGGCAGAATCAAAATTGGAGCCGTAGTCAATCTCTACTTCAGCTCACCAAAACTTACTCACAATGAACATCCAAAATAAACGACTCACCCTTTGCAAGTCAACTGAGATAACAGAAGTACTAACTTAGCAAAGTCTTCCATAACCTGCAGTAACCACCAACTAAGCCCAAAAGTTTCTAATCTCCTTAACCGACTTTGGAGTCTCTCAATGTAACTGCATCTATTTTGGATAGATACACAACAATACCATCATCGGAAATAACATAACCAATAAAACTAACATCTTTCAATAAAAATTCTCACTTCGATAATTTAGTAGAAAACTCCCTCCCTTTTAGCCCTTGTAACTCAATCCTCAAATACACTACATACTCATCCTTTGATTTAAAATAAATCAGAATATCATCCAATAAACATCACTATGAACTTATCCAAACAAGTATGGAAGATACGATTCATATACTCCACAACCATAACATATACAACCCATAACAAAAGTAATAACATCAAGGAACTTCAAATCGTTCGCGATTTGTCACAATTTAAAACTCAATCTATCCAGAACACAACCTCAAGTTTCCATACTACTCACTAATTAAAACGTAACCTCATGCTATCATCCTTTTCCTTACCAACCATGCTGGACCTCTTCAAGTCGACACACTAATGTTTCATCCAAAAACACATCTGAAACCATGCACAACTGACGGCCCATCACTGTGACTTTCCTGCCAATTTCCAGAACCCTATCATCACAAACATGACAAACATCTGAGTTTCACTTCCTAAAAGTTCTTTTACTTACTTAGCAAATCCAAACCTCAAATCCTCACCGTTGTCAAATTTGAGTTCACACTCTACTCTCTGAGAACAACCATTAACGATACCCAATCGTTCTCTCTCAAGGACTTCCCAACTGGACCAACATACCAAAACCTCTAATCCGTCTCATCTTTCGATATTAGAATCTTCATCGACTCAACAAAATAATATGTACTCAGCTTAGCTCCAAACGATTCACAAAACATACTATCAAAGCTGGAAAGACACGTCTATTCCATCCAACATAATTCCGTCTATTATCAACAAGAGTTTAAGGGTGATCAGTTCCTCAATTTGTCAATAGACAGCCGACAATCATGATGGGGCATAAACCGTCTTTACCAAACTATATTAGCATTTCTTACATCTTGTGCACAAAACTACCTAAGGCACAAATCCGTAGTTGACATAAACCTTACCTCCGCATTCCCTCCGGAATCGGGAACAACATTTTCTAAACAACACTTACACTCTTGCAACCAACGGCACACTGAGCCAATGCTCCACACCTGAAGCAACTTGGAGAAGCACAAGCTTCTCCCCCACTTATCTCATTCTCAATCCTGAAGACAAAGGGTTAGGAAGCCAGAAGCACTGACAGTGTTTCACACACATATCACGTACTAATGGACAAACAACATCGACAGTATTCAACTATCATGCCACACAGACTCAACAACTTGGCCGGACATACCGACCAGTTCTGATACCACTAATGTAACACCCCAATTCCCATCGCAGATAAATAATACATAAATAAATCTGAGTAAATAAAAATTTATTCTTAGACAGAAACAAGGATGCCACATTTAAATAAAGAAAACACAATCTCTGCTCATAAATTTGATACATAACACAATATGGAATAAACAAAAAAGGGAAACTTTTTCCAACAAAAGGAAAGTTCAATTATGGAATAAAGCGGAAAGATCCATAACTGACTTGTTTTACAAAATAAATTGTTTTATAACATCAAAATATTCATACAAAGGTAATACAAAATAGATCCAACAAATGTATACATATATAACAAAAGCGTTCCCCGACTCCCGTGTTACGTATCAGAGCAGATAGACCGACAAAAGGATGGAGACCTAATCTTCACAAAAGCCTCCAAGATACTAATATGCAATTTCCTCATAGAGCAACAAACCACAACAGAAGGGTGAGAAATAACAACTAAATCAAGATTGCATAATAATATGCAAACACATATAAATTCACATGCATAATTATTCTCACCACAAGCATCACATACTAATACAGATAGCATGCCACAGATAGATAAGATATTTCTAATAATCCTACCACATAGCATATATCAATTATACCAACATAATAGCATATTCACACATAATGCATCCCAAAGTTATGACATATGAAAACACACCACCACATCACATATATTCATATATAGCATACCATAGATAATTAATACAATCATTGTAATGTACAACATCCCCGCAAAACATAGCATATGTCTATACATAAAACATATCATCCATAACTAATGCATTTATCACAAATGCATATCAAACCACCAATGCTATCACGAGCTCAACACATAATCAATCAATTTATAATTCCCCACACATAATCAATCCATTCACAATTTCCCACACATAATCAATCCATTCACAATTCCCACACATAATCAATCCATTCATGATTTCCCACACATAATCAATCCATTCATGATTTATACAAATGCACAGAGACCGACACAACGACTCTATGCAATGCGGTACCATTCCATCCATCATTCTCATCATCATTAATTCACTCAGGAATTATTGGAATCATCGCTTGTTACTTAGTGTAACTCCCCGTCTGGAAAACGATGTTCCCCGTCGCTTTAGGTCCTCTTTGTATAAGGCACACGACGTTTATGGATCGCTTTAGGTCCTCTTTGTATAAGGCACACGATCCGATCGCTTTAGGTCCTCTTTGTATAAGGCACACGATCATTTATAACATCACTTTAGGTCCTCTTTGTATAGGGCACACGACCGTTACAGCAGATTCCCTCAGGAATCGTTTCGTCGCTCACACCCCACAGGGCACACGACATCACAAGATGCATATCATGATGCATGGCATACTAATGACTCATGACAATCAAATGCTTATTCACAAATCAACAATATGAATTATCTCATCGTTATTATTCATGCATTGGAAATCAATTCAAACAATGCCTTTACTTTCCATAAGGCCACCAAATAACACACATTGAATTTCACATAAACAATGCATTTCATCATAATCCACAAACCACAACAATTAGGATTTTAGCATATACACTCATATCAATTCACATCAAGAATTACTCACCATCAACTACAACAATCCTGTAATCATACAATGATACTCACAACACTAGGATTCACGCCACGAAGGCTACCCACAACAACATACATTAATACCATACATTTCTATTCAATTCAACAACTTATTTTGCCATAAGGCCACAACCATTACAATAACTTATCACCTACTTCAACATCATATAAACCACATAAAAGCTCCACGTTATATAACAATAGCACAACACATTATAAAACACCGACCACACGCATTTAACGCGATAAAAACCCGATAACCCAACACTTTTACACAACCACAACTTAAATAAATCATATACTGTCCTCCAAACCATTTTTATAAGAAATAACATCTCACTAGCTTTCCAACGCATCCGACCGTGCCTCAATCCGAGTTACGAATCAAAAGTTATGAAGGAAACAAAATGAAACAATCTGCTATGTTCGCTAGGCGAATCCCAGCGAGCGTTCGCTTTCCTTCGCTGAGCGAAGCTCCAGGCGAAATCACACAAATAGAACCAAAACGATACAAATTTCTCTAGGCGAACATTCGCCTTCCTTCGCTGCCGGGTTCGCTAGGCGAACCCTCGAAACCATTCGCTTCCACTTCGCCCCAGGTTCGCTAGGCGAACCATGCAAAATTCAGAAATTCAACAGCACTGTTATGGGTCCAAAAACAACATTTCTTCACCCAATATCACTTCCAATTCACACCATAACAATCAAAACATATTCCAATCGTAATCAACAAGTATTCCCATGCATTTATAGCGCATTTCAACCGTGAAAACATCGATTTCTATCTAATTGATCACAAATTATCAATAAGAAAAAGTTGTGAAACAACCAAAACAATTACAACAAACAACACATATACATACACAAGCAAGATATAATCAAAACTTCTCGCCCTTACCCGATTAATCGCGCTTGAACGGATGATTTCTTCTTCCATAAGTTTTCCTCTCCTTCTCTTTTCCTTCCTCTTCCTATCTTTCCTTTCTCTTTCTTTTCTCTCTTTTTCTCTCAAATCTCTATTTATAAAAATCTCTAATTTTTCTAAAATATCTAACCCCTCAAAATGACCATTTTACCCCTCAGCTCAAATGTCTCGCAAACGTTCTCAAAACGCGATAAAATATAATAACGATGAAAAATAATATATTGTCAAATAAAAGTCAAGAATAAAATAATATAAAAACAAAAATAATTAAATCGACTCGATTAAATAAATCGGACAAAACAGGGCGTTACAATTTTCCCCCACTTAGACATTTTCGTCCTCGAAAATATACTTGGTGCAAACAACTCCGGATACGACTCTCGTATCCGACTAACCCACTCTCATGCCATTAAAGGCAACACCAAGAATAACACAACTAACAACCCACCTTGCTAACAACAACTACTACAACGACACGACAACGGTAATAACGACAACGACAAGATGCAATGACCATACAATGCACTTGACGACCAACTCACAACTCAAAGAATACCCAAGTTACGAACACACAGGTTCACTCTTAAACCGAAACACAACAAGATCGTTACCATCACCGTAGGTAATACTCCCCTAATTCCCCACATAGGAATTAGCTACTCGCACTCGATCCATCACGATAGAAACGAGGCAACAACAAAACCAAGAACATAAAGTTCCACGACACAACATCGTTTCAACAACCTCTACATAACCACAATACCAACATCCTTGTCATACAACATTATTACAACAATGTTACGATTCACCAATCAAACATATAACCAAAACATCCATCTACATAGTAGCCCATGAATAATATTTAAACCTTTCACCTAGCACTTCCATTCTGAAACGTCCAATGGTCTCATCATCCTACATATTCATAATGTTCAACCTATGAACTCTTACCAGTCACACACGCATATAGTCACACACGCATATACGAATTGTGCCGCATCACGCTTCCGTTGCACACTCTGATTACTTGTAACCATCAAAACTATCAATCCCACGTCCAAAGTCTAACTCTTTCTCATATTTGCCAAAAATCACTGTTCACTTTTAATATACCCAACCTCACACTATCAGATGTCAATTCACACACCAACTCAAATCTCTAAATTCTTCCAAAAGTTCCCACTCTTTAACCATCAAAGCAGACATATGTAAAAAATTTCGACTTAACTCATCAGGCACGACATTAACTTTACCAATAGGATAATTCGAGCCAAGGTCATAACTAATCAGGAATTCCAACCATCCTCGTTGTCTCCTACTTTATTCCTTCTGACCAAACAAGTACTCTAAACCCTTGTGATTACCAAACACCTCGAATCTAAAACCCTCAAAATAATACCTCCAGATTCTCAACACAAAAGTAACCGCAGCCATCTTGAAATCATGAATCCTCAATTGCTGTAAAGCATAAGAAATGACTTTACCCTCTCGCATTAACACATTAACTACACTCATCAAGGACGCATCCCAATATTCCATAAACAGTTTATTAGGATCAGGCAGAATCAAAATTGGAGCCGTAGTCAATCTCTACTTCAGCTCACCAAAACTTACTCAAAATGAACATCCAAAACAAACGACTCACCCTTTGCAAGTCAACTGAGATAACAGAAGTACTAACTTAGCAAAGTCTTCCATAACCTGCAGTAACCACCAACTAAGCCCAAAAGTTTCTAATCTCCTTAACCGACTTTGGAGTCTCTCAATGTAGAACTGCATCTATTTTGGATAGATACACAACAATACCATCATCGGAAATAACATAACCAATAAAACTAACATCTTTCAATAAAAATTCTCACTTCGATAATTTAGTAGAAAACTCCCTCTCTTTTAGCCCTTGTAACTCAATCCTCAAATACACTACATACTCATCCTTTGATTTAAAATAAATCAGAATATCATCCAATAAACATCACTATGAACTTATCCAAACAAGTAAGGAAGATACGATTCATATACTCCACAACCATAACATATACGGCCCATAACAAAAGTAATACCATCAAGGAACTTCAAATCGTTCGCGATTTGTCACAATTTAAAACTCAAGCTATCCAGAACACAACCTCAAGTTTCCATACTACTCACTAATTAAAACGTAACCTCATGCTATCATCCTTTTCCTTACCAACCATGCTGGACCTCTTCAAGTTGACACACTAATGTTTCATCCAAAAACACATCTGAAACCATGCACAACTGACGGCCCATCACTGTGACTTTCCTGCCAATTTCCAGAACCCTATCATCACAAACATGACAAACATCTGAGTTTCACTTCCTAAAAGTTCTTCTACTTACTTAGCAGATCCAAACCTCAAATCCTCACCGTTGTCAAATTTGAGTTCACACTCTACTCTCTGAGAACAACCATTAACGATACCCAATCGTTCTTCTCAAGGACTTCCCAACTGGACCAACATACCAAAACCTCTAATCCGTCTCATCTTTCGATATTAGAATCTTCATCGACTCAAGAAAATAATCTATACTCAGCTTAGCTCCAAACGATTCACAAAACATACTATCAAAGCTGGAAAGACACGTCTATTCCATCCAACATAATTCCGTCTACTATCAACAAGAGTTTAAGGGTGATCAGTTCCTCAATTTGTCAATAGACAGCCGACAATCATGATGGGGCATAAACCATCTTTACCAAACTATATTAGCATTTCTTGCATCTTGTGCACAAAACTACCTAAGGCACAAATCCGTAGTTGACATAAACCTTACCTCCGCATTCCCTCAGGAATCGGGAACAACATTGTCTAAACAACACTTACACTCTTGCAACCAACGGCACACTGAGCCAATGCTCCACACCTGAAGCAACTTGGAGAAGCACAAGCTTCTCCCCCACTTATCTCATTCTCAATCCTGAAGACAAAGGGTTAGGAAGCCAGAAGCACTGACAGTGTTTCACACACATATCACGTACTAAGGGACAAACAACATCGACAGTATTCAACTATCATGCCACACAGACTCAACAACTTGGCCAGACATACCGACCAGCTCTGATACCACTAATGTAACACCCCAATTCCCATCGCAGATAAATAATACATAAATAAATCTGAGTAAATAAAAATTTTTTCTTAGACAGAAACAAGGATGCCACATTTAAATAAAGAAAACACAATCTCTGCTCATAAATTTGATACATAACACAAAATGGAATAAACAAAAAAGGGAAACTTTTTCCAACAAAAGGAAAGTTCAATTATGGAATAAAGCGGAAAGATCCATAACTGACTTGTTTTACAAAATAAATTGTTTTATAACATCAAAATATTCATACAAAGGTAATACAAAATAGATCCAACAAATGTATACATATATAACAAAAGCGTTCCCCGACTCCCGTGTTACGTATCAGAGCAGATAGACCGACAAAAGGATGTAGAACTAATCTTCACAAAAGCCTCCAAGATACTAATATGCAATTTCCTCATAGAGCAACAAACCACAGCAGAAGGGTGAGAAATAACAACTAAATCAAGATTGCATAATAATATGCAAACACATATAAATTCACATGCATAATTATTCTCACCACAAGCATCACATACTAATACAGATAACATGCCACAGATACATAAGATATTTCTAATAATCCTACCACATAGCATATATCAATTATACCAACATAATAGCATATTCACACATAATGCATCCCAAAGTTATGACATATGGAAACACACCACCACATCACATATATTCATATATAGCATACCATAGATAATTAATACAATCATTGTAATGTACAACATCTCCACAAAATATAGCATATGTCTATACATAAAACATATCATCCATAACTAATGCATTTATCACAAATGCATATCAAACCACCAATGCTATCACGAGCTCAACACATAATCAATCAATTCATAATTCCCCACACATAATCAATCCATTCACAATTTCCCACACATAATCAATCCATTCACAATTCCCACACATAATCAATCCATTCATGATTTCCCACACATAATCAATCCATTCATGATTTATGCAAATGCACAAAGACCGACACACTGACTCTATGCAATGCGGTACCATTCCATCCATCATTCTCATCATCATTAATTCACTCAGGAATTATTGGAATCATCGCTTGTTACTTAGTGTAACTCCCCGTCGGGAAAACGATGTTCCCCGTCGCTTTAGGTCCTCTTTGTATAAGGCACACGACGTTTATGGATCGCTTTAGGTCCTCTTTGTATAAGGCACAAGATCCGATCGCTTTAGGTCCTCTTTGTATAAGGCACACGATCGTTTATAACGTCGCTTTAGGTCCTCTTTGTATAAGGCACACGACCGTTACAGCAGATTCCCTCTGGAATCGTTTCGTCGCTCACACCCCACAGGGCACACGACATCACAAGATGCATATCATGATGCATGGCATACTAATGACTCATGACAATCAATTGCATATTCACAAATCAACAATATGAATTATCTCATCGTTATTATTCATGCATTGGAAATCAATTCAAACACTGCCTTTACTTGCCATAAGGCCACCAAATAACACACATTGAATTTCACATAAACAATGCATTTCATCATAATCCACAAACCACAACAATTATCATTTTAGCATATACACTCATATCAATTCACATTAAGAATTACTCACCATCAACCACAACAATCCTGCAATCATACAGTGATACTCACAACACTAGGATTCACGCCACGAAGGCTACCCACAACAACATACATTAATACCATACATTTCTATTCAATTCAACAAATTATTTTGCCATAAGGCCACAACCATTACAACAACTTATCACCTGCTTCAACATCATATAAACCACATAAAAGATCCACGTCATATAACAATAGCACAACACATTGTAAAACACCGACCGCACGCATTTAACGCGATAAAAACCCGATAACCTAACACTTTTACACAACCACGACTTAAATAAATCATATACTGTCCTCCAAACCATTTTTATAAAAAAGAACATCTCACTAGCTTTCCAACGCATCCGACCGTGCCTCAATCCGAGTTACGAATCAAAAGTTATGAAGGAAACAAAATGAAACAATCTGCTATGTTCGCTAGGCGAATCCCAGCGAGCGTTCGCTTTCCTTCGCTGAGCGAAGCTCCAGGAGAAATCACACAAACAGAACCAAAACGATACAAATTTCTCTAGGCGAACATTCGCCTTCCTTCGCTGCCGGGTTCGCTAGGCGAACCCTCGAAACCATTCGCTTCCACTTCGCCCCAGGTTCGCTAGGCGAACCATGCAAAATTCAGAAATTCAACAGCACTGTTATGGGTCCAAAAACAACATTTCTTCACCCAAAATCACTTCCAATTCACACCATAACAATCAAAACATATTCCAATCGTAATCAACAAGTATTCCCATGCATTTATAGCGCATTTCAACCGTGAAAACATCGATTTCTATCTAATTGATCACAAATTATCAATAAGAAAAAGTTGTGAAACAACCAAAACAATTACAACAAACAACACATATACATACACAAGCAAGATATAATCAAAACTTCTCGCCCTTACCCGATTAATCGCGCTTGAACGGATGATTTCTTCTTCCATAAGTTTTCCTCTCCTTCTCTTTTCCTTCCTCTTCCTATCTTTCCTTTCTCTTTCTTTTCTCTCTTTTTCTCTCAAATCTCTATTTATAAAAATCTCTAATTTTTCTAAAATATCTAACCCCTCAAAATGACCATTTTACCCCTCAGCTCAAATGTCTCGCAAACGTTCTCAAAACGCGATAAAATATAATAACGATGAAAAATAATATATTGTCAAATAAAAGTCAAGAATAAAATAATATAAAAACAAAAATAATTAAATCGACTCGATTAAATAAATCGGACAAAACAGGGCGTTACAATTCTCCCCCACTTAGACATTTTCGTCCTCGAAAATATACTTGGTGCAAACAACTCCGGATACGACTCTCGTATCCGACTAACCCACTCTCATGCCATTAAAGGCAACACCAAGAATAACACAACTAACAACCCACCTTGCTAACAACAACTACTACAACGACACGACAACGGTAATAACGACAACGACAAGATGCAATGACCATACAATGCACTTGACGACCAACTCACAACTCAAAGAATACCCAAGTTACGAACACACAGGTTCACTCTTAAACCGAAACACAACAAGATCGTTACCATCACCGTAGGTAATACTCCCCTAATTCCCCACATAGGAATTAGCTACTCGCACTCGAACCATCACGATAGAAACGAGGCAACAACAAAACCAAGAACATAAAGTTCCACGACACAACATCGTTTCAACAACCTCTACATAACCACAATACCAACATCCTTGTCATACAACATTATTACAACAATGTTACGATTCACCAATCAAACATATAACCAAAACATCCATCTACATAGTAGCCCATGAATAATATTTAAACCTTTCACCTAACACTTCCATTCTGAAACGTCCAATGGTCTCATCATCCTACATATTCATAATGTTCAACCTATGAACTCTTACCAGTCACACACGCATATACGAATTGTGCCGCATCACGCTTCCGTTGCACACTCTGATTACTTGTAACCATCAAAACTATCAATCCCACGTCCAAAGTCTAACTCTTTCTCATATTCGCCAAAAATCACTGTTCACTTTTAATATACCCAACCTCACACTATCAGATGTCAATTCACACACCAACTCAAATCTCTAAATTCTTCCAAAAGTTCCCACTCTTTAACCATCAAAGCAGACATATGTAAAAATTTTCGACTTAACTCATCAGGCACGACATTAACTTTACCAATAGGATAATTCGAGCCAAGGTCATAACTAATCAGGAATTCCAACCATCCTCGTTGTCTCCTACTTTATTCCTTCTGACCAAACAAGTACTCTAAACCCTTGTGATTACCAAACACCTCGAATCTAAAACCCTCAAAATAATACCTCCAGATTCTCAACACAAAAGTAACCGCAGCCATCTTGAAATCATGAATCCTCAATTGCTGTAAAGCATAAGAAATGACTTTACCCTCTCGCATTAACACATTAACTACACTCATCAAGGACGCATCCCAATATTCCATAAACAGTTTATTAGGATCAGGCAGAATCAAAATTGGAGCCGTAGTCAATCTCTACTTCAGCTCACCAAAACTTACTCAAAATGAACATCCAAAACAAACGACTCACCCTTTGCAAGTCAACTGAGATAACAGAAGTACTAACTTAGCAAAGTCTTCCATAACCTGCAGTAACCACCAACTAAGCCCAAAAGTTTCTAATCTCCTTAACCGACTTTGGAGTCTCTCAATGTAGAACTGCATCTATTTTGGATAGATACACAACAATACCATCATCGGAAATAACATAACCAATAAAACTAACATCTTTCAATAAAAATTCTCACTTCGATAATTTAGTAGAAAACTCCCTCTCTTTTAGCCCTTGTAACTCAATCCTCAAATACACTACATACTCATCCTTTGATTTAAAATAAATCAGAATATCATCCAATAAACATCACTATGAACTTATCCAAACAAGTATGGAAGATACGATTCATATACTCCACAACCATAACATATACAGCCCATAACAAAAGTAATACCATCAAGGAACTTCAAATCGTTCGCGATTTGTCACAATTTAAAACTCAAGCTATCCAGAACACAACCTCAAGTTTCCATACTACTCACTAATTAAAATGTAACCTCATGCTATCATCCTTTTCCTTACCAACCATGCTGGACCTCTTCAAGTCGACACACTAATGTTTCATCCAAAAACACATCTGAAACCATACACAACTGACGGCCCATCACTGTGACTTTCCTGCCAATTTCCAGAACCCTATCATCACAAACATGACAAACATCTGAGTTTCACTTCCTAAAAGTTCTTCTACTTACTTAGCAGATCCAAACCTCAAATCCTCACCGTTGTCAAATTTGAGTTCACACTCTACTCTCTGAGAACAACCATTAACGATACCCAATCGTTCTCTCTCAAGGACTTCCCAACTGGACCAACATACCAAAACCTCTAATCCGTCTCATCTTTCGATATTAGAATCTTCATCGACTCAACAAAATAATCTATACTCAGCTTAGCTCCAAACGATTCACAAAACATACTATCAAAGCTGGAAAGACACGTCTATTCCATCCAACATAATTCCGTCTACTATCAACAAGAGTTTAAGGATGATCAGTTCCTCAATTTGTCAATAGACAGCCGACAATCATGATGGGGCATAAACCGTCTTTACCAAACTATATTAGCATTTCTTGCATCTTGTGCACAAAACTACCTAAGGCACAAATCCGTAGTTGACATAAACCTTACCTCCGCATTCCCTCCGGAATCGGGAACAACATTGTCTAAACAACACTTACACTCTTGCAACCAACGGCACACTGAGCCAATGCTCCACACCTGAAGCAACTTGGAGAAGCACAAGCTTCTCCCCCACTTATCTCATTCTCAATCCTGAAGACAAAGGGTTAGGAAGCCAGAAGCACTGACAGTGTTTCACACACATATCACGTACTAAGGGACAAACAACATCGACAGTATTCAACTATCATGCCACACAGACTCAACAACTTGGCCAGACATACCGACCAGCTCTGATACCACTAATGTAACACCCTAATTCCCATCGCGGATAAATAATACATAAATAAATCTGAGTAAATAAAAATTTATTCTTAGACAGAAACAAGGATGCCACATTTAAATAAAGAAAACACAATCACTGCTCATAAATTTGATACATAACACAAAATGGAATAAACAAAAAAGGGAAACTTTTTCCAACAAAAGGAAAGTTCAATTATGGAATAAAGCGGAAAGATCCATAACTGACTTGTTTTACAAAATAAATTGTTTTATAACATCAAAATATTCATACAAAGGTAATACAAAATAGATCCAACAAATGTATACATATATAACAAAATCGTTCCCCGACTCCCGTGTTACGTATCAGAGCAGATAGACCGACAAAAGGATGGAGAACTAATCTTCACAAAAGCCTCCAAGATACTAATATGCAATTTCCTCATAGAGTAACAAACCACAGCAGAAGGGTGAGAAATAACAACTAAATCAAGATTGCATAATAATATGCAAACACATATAAATTCACATGCATAATTATTCTCACCACAAGCATCACATACTAATACAGATAACATGCCACAGATACATAAGATATTTCTAATAATCCTACCACATAGCATATATCAATTATACCAACATAATAGCATATTCACACATAATGCATCCCAAAGTTATGACATATGGAAACACACCACCACATCACATATATTCATATATAGCATACCATAGATAATTAATACAATCATTGTAATGTACAACATCTCCACAAAATATAGCATATGTCTATACATAAAACATATCATCCATAACTAATGCATTTATCACAAATGCATATCAAACCACCAATGCTATCACGAGCTCAACACATAATCAATCAATTCATAATTCCCCACACATAATCAATCCATTCACAATTTCCCACACATAATCAATCCATTCACAATTCCCACACATAATCAATCCATTCATGATTTCCCACACATAATCAATCCATTCATGATTTATGCAAATGCACAGAGACCGACACACTGACTCTATGCAATGCGGTACCATTCCATCCATCATTCTCATCATCATTAATTCACTCAGGAATTATTGGAATCATCGCTTGTTACTTAGTGTAACTCCCCGTCGGGAAAACGATGTTCTCCATCGCTTTAGGTCCTCTTTGTATAAGGCACACGACGTTTATGGATCGCTTTAGGTCCTCTTTGTATAAGGCACAAGATCCGATCGCTTTAGGTCCTGTTTGTATAAGGCACACGATCGTTTATAACGTCGCTTTAGGTCCTCTTTGTATAAGGCACACGACCGTTACAGCAGATTCCCTCTGGAATCGTTTCGTCGCTCACACCCCACAGGGCACACGACATCACAAGATGCATATCATGATGCATGGCATACTAATGACTCATGACAATCAATTGCATATTCACAAATCAACAATATGAATTATCTCATCGTTATTATTCATGCATTGGAAATCAATTCAAACACTGCCTTTACTTGCCATAAGGCCACCAAATAACACACATTGAATTTCACATAAACAATGCATTTCATCATAATCCACAAACCACAACAATTATCATTTTAGCATATACACTCATATCAATTCACATCAAGAATTACTCACCATCAACCACAACAATCCTGCAATCATACAGTGATACTCACAACACTAGGATTCACGCCACGAAGGCTACCCACAACAACATACATTAATACCATACATTTCTATTCAATTCAACAAATTATTTTGCCATAAGGCCACAACCATTACAACAACTTATCACCTGCTTCAACATCATATAAACCACATAAAAGCTCCACGTCATATAACAATAGCACAACACATTGTAAAACACCGACCGCACGCATTTAACGCGATAAAAACCCGATAACCCAACACTTTTACACAACCATGACTTAAATAAATCATATAATGTCCTCCAAACCATTTTTATAAAAAAGAACATCTCACTAGCTTTCCAACGCATCCGACCGTGCCTCAATCCGAGTTACGAATCAAAAGTTATGAAGGAAACAAAATGAAACAATCTGCTATGTTCGCTAGGCGAATCCCAGCGAGCGTTCGCTTTCCTTCGCTGAGCGAAGCTCCAGGCGAAATCACACAAACAGAACCAAAACGATACAAATTTAGCTAGGCGAACAACTTGGCGAACATTCGCCTTCCTTCGCTGCCGGGTTCGCTAGGCGAACCCTCGAAACCATTCGCTTCCACTTCGCCCCAGGTTCGCTAGGCGAACCATGCAAAATTCAGAAATTCAACAGCACTGTTATGGGTCCAAAAACAACATTTCTTCACCCAAAATCACTTCCAATTCACACCATAACAATCAAAACATATTCCAATCGTAATCAACAAGTATTCCCATGCATTTATAGCGCATTTCAACCGTGAAAACATCGATTTCTATCTAATTGATCACAAATTATCAATAAGAAAAAGTTGTGAAACAACCAAAACAATTACAACAAACAACACATATACATACACAAGCAAGATATAATCAAAACTTCTCGCCCTTACCCGATTAATCGCGCTTGAACGGATGATTTCTTCTTCCATAAGTTTTCCTCTCCTTCTCTTTTCCTTCCTCTTCCTATCTTTCCTTTCTCTTTCTTTTCTCTCTTTTTCTCTCAAATCTCTATTTATAAAAATCTCTAATTTTTCTAAAATATCTAACCCCTCAAAATGACCATTTTACCCCTCAGCCCAAATGTCTCGCAAACGTTCTCAAAACGCGATAAAACATAATAACGATGAAAAATAATATATTGTCAAATAAAAGTCAAGAATAAAATAATATAAAAACGAATATAACTAAATCGACTCGATTAAATAAATCAGACAAAACGGGGCGTTACACTGCTCCCTTTGATTCTAAGGTTATGAACCATAAGAATAATACTGCTGATGACATGGATATTTCCAAAATCCGATCCCTGAGGATATCTTATACCTCAAATTATAAGAATTATAAAGATCATTTCTTAAGGGTCCGATGTGGGCCGAGATGTCTGCAGGTGTTATACGCCTTAGATGGACATCCGCGCTTTCCTCACTACTGGACCAAAGATCCCATGTCAGTTATTGGTTTTAACTATGACAAGTTGAATGACTTGGAAATCTAATCCTTGGTCATTCTTGGATCATTTTGTATGATAAGGATCAAAGAATTGTTGCCCTTAGATGACGACCGACTTCTTGCCTTTCTGGGTAATCATCATCTTTTGCTTTAAATATTTCTCGTCTTCCTTTTATTCTAACCTTATGTTGCTTGCCTGCAGACAAGATGACAGATCTGACTGTAGCCAAGCAAAAGAAATTGATGCAGGCAGCCCGGGAAGCCCGGAGAGGGGCTAGGGGTGCGTCTGCATCCCAATCTCATTTAAGTGGGTTAGAGGCCCGAGCACCAAAATGATCCATGGAGACGAGTACTAAAGCCGCCCCGAGTAAAGGTGAGCCCCAGCCTCTTGTTCTTCCTGTTCAAGATGGGATCTCTCAAGGTGATCCGAAGAAGCTGAAGGTTCTAATGAATGAAGATATCCATCAACCCGAAATGGATATCAACTCCCTCATGCGAGGCCCTGGGGGAAATTCTGTGTCTGGGGAGTTCAAGTTTTGGTCCAATGACTTTGATGGCTTCAAGTTTCTGCGTGATCACCTCAATGCTACAGAGGATGTTAATAAAGTTAAATCCATTGGACAGCAAAAGATTACCCAGAACCTTAGTTCCTATCTGATGAGATGTGCCGTCCTCGCCCGTGGTTTATTTGAATTATCTGACGACTCTGAAAAGATTGATTCAAAATTTAAGGATGAAATCGCTCAGTTGAAGAGTACCCGAGAATCTCAGTCTGAGAAGCTTTCCAGCTTGGAGGAGGATTTGGCTAATGCGAGGAAGGAGAAAGAGACTTTGAAGTCGGATCACAAGTCGGCCTTAGCCCAACTTGCTGATCAATTGAAGCTATCTGAGGCCTCCAATGCCTAGCTCTTATCATCCAATAACGATCTTAGAAAATCTCTGAAGAAAGCTTAGATCGACATTTTGTCTGCTGGTGTGTTGACAGGAGATTTCGACCAAGGGTAGAAGGATAAGAGGAAATTCAACCAGTCGACATCAGGGGATTCTCAAAGCGTCGATCCGACACAGGCCAAGTAGGTGCGTCGGAGAGAAGGCGACAAGCCATGGTGTCGGAGGAAAGCCAGGCGAAGGACAAGTCCCAAATTCAAGGATAAGTACTTGGGCAGGAAGAGTTTGAAAGTTCCAAGAATATGGGAAGTTGAAAAGAAAGTGGGGTGACACGTGTCAGCACCAAAGGAAATCTGGGCAGATGAACAGTTATTCTTTAGGCCTATATAAGGCATTGTATTTTCCATTTTTAGGGGTCGCATTTTGTAACATTGTAAAGGGAAAACACTCAAAGTACCAAGCTTAGAGAGAAACGAGTTCAATCCCACGAAAATGTATAACTGCGTCCACCTTTACTTAATGCAATTTATTTTCAGAGTTTAAGTTATTGTTTCTTTTGTTGTCTGTTTGTCCTCTTTTTCCTTTATCTTTTTCGCTTGGTTCCAAACTTGGTTGATTATTTAAACCTTATAACTTTTCCAAAAGACAAGGCACTGTCATATCACATAAGCATACGTTTCCAATTCCTTGTTCTGGGATTTGTGTGGCCAATCCCACGAGTAAACCTGTGACACAAGGCCAGCGGTTATTCGCGCCGGCAAACAAATTGGCACGCCCAGTGGGACCCTTGTGAATTGAGTGTATGTTTTTGCGTAGTGATAAGATGGTAATACCACGTCCGAACGACGAACCGTCTTCGACGGAAAGTACGGTTGTGACACAAATAACTGATGTTGGCTCCGGTACCGTGTCAGCGGTTTCAACCACCCCTAGTGGACCAACCGCGACACCACGTCGATATGACCCGAAATCAACAATGGCAGGGACTACAGGGCAGTATATGCCTAGTATCACCATGCCTATTCCTCGATCTTATGGGATGTCGACAGAGTTCATGTTGAGTTTGCACTCTACCGACCCTTTGTTTGGGGAAAGTTCGTCCCCAGTGTTTTCACCTTATCAAGGGGTCGGGCATCTCTCGAACCAGATGGTTCGACCCCCAGGTTTGAATCTTTTTTCTCAATCCATACCGACATTTACCTCTAGTTCCGTCGCGGTCATGAGGCAACAGATGGATGAGAGTAATCATGAGATGGTTCATATGTTGACTCAACAGATGGGTACAATATTGAGACCACTGATACAAGAGTCAACACAGAGTTACCAACAACTGGAGACTCAAATGACACGTATAGGTGACTTTCTAGGTGCCCCTAGGGATCAGGGTCGACGGATCCCTCCGCCTCGACCGGAGACGCCCATTCTTCAGGATGAGGTCTTCGACGAAACAATTGACAACCCCATGAATTTGAAGAGATCAGATGCCTCCTATGTTAGTCCATAGGAACCAAGATCCGGATTTTGTCGTCCGACAAGTTCGACAGGACACCTTAGCTGGGGAACACAACCTGGAGGCTGTGGTCGAACGTATCATGGTTCGTAATAGGGCAAACCCAGGCCTTCGACAGCCGACATACACGTCCCCATTACCAGATTTTGTATTACAAACAGAGTTACCCAGGGGTTGGAAGGTGCCAAAGTTCACCAAATTCGCTGGCGAGACTGAGGAGTCCACCGTCGAACACGTCGCTAGGTATCAAACCGAAGCAGGCGACATAACAAACAATGAGGACTTGAAAATGAAATATTTCCCAAGTTCCCTCACGAAAAATGCATTTACGTGGTTTACCACGTTGCCCCCTCAATCCATCCACACGTGGGCACAATTGGAGAGACTGTTTCATGAACAATTTTACATGAGGCAGTCGAAAATAAGTCTGAAAGAGTTTGCAAGCGTCAAACTCAAGGCCACAGAGTCAGTAGACCAGTACTTGAACATGTTTAGACTTTTGAAAGTGCGGTGCTTTACTCAAGTCCCTGAGCACGAATTGGTCGAAATGGCAGTTGGTGGTCTGGATTATTTGATCAGAAAGAAGCTAGACACGCAGTATCTTAGAGACATGGCGCAGCTGGCTGACTGAGTTTGCCAGGTCGAACGATTAAAAGCCGAGAAAACTCAGTCTAACAGATATCGTAAAAAAGAAAAAGTGTCATATGTGGTTGCTGATGAGTATTCATCCGACGATGAAGAATTCGTCGATGAAAGTGAGGTCCATGTGGCTGAACATAAGCCAGGACCTCCCTATACGTGCAAATTGTTGAAACCATCAAACGGGAAAAATCCCGCAGAAACTGGAAAAACGGATAAATACGTTGCTAAAACTTATACTTTTGATGTTTCCAAATGTGATGAAATATTTGATTTACTGGTTAAAGATGGTCAAATAATTATTCCTCCTGGTTTGAAAGACCCCCCTCTAGAACAAAAGAAAAAGAGGGGATTTTGTAAATTTCATAATTTCCTTGGTCATAAAATAGCTCAATGTGTTCTTTTCAGGGATTTGGTGCAGAAAGCTTTGAAGGAGGGCCGACTCCAATTTGGTGAAAAGCCAAAGATGTAGGTTGACACTGACCCACTGAAGGTCGAGGAGGCTTTGTACTCAGAGGTGTACGAATGTATGATGGTCAAGGCTACTGAGGGTGTTGACAAACAACCAATGGCTGAAGCGGTGGAGTGCATGGTGTTCGAAACTACTGAAGGTTCCGATAAGAAAGCTGAGGAAAAACTCGAAGCAGTGTATCCCCAGGCTGGTAAAAGTTTGGAAGATTTTCAAGAAAAGTGCAGGATAAGCGGGTCGAAGGCCACATTATGCCCTAGGTGCAACGCTGTGTTCGATGAGAAAGCTGTTGAAAGGTATAAGGCAAGCAAGAGAAAAGTGTTACCAGAAAATAAGCCACCTGTCCCAAGGTTTGTGTTTGACAAGAGTGGTGCCCCTCGACGAAATGAGGAGTACATAAAGCTGTTCCAAGAGGCACGACCCAAAACTTTTGTGCCTCTGTCAGACACCCCACAGGAAAGATGGATGGCACCAGTTAGCCAGAAAGGAAGTAAAAGACCAAAATGGAAGGTTCTAGATTTGGAGAAGGAAGCGAATGCCTCCGACAAGAGAGTCGAGCCAAGGGGCTATATGGTGTCCCCCAACTACAAGCGAAAAAACCCCATGACTAGGACTCAGTGGAGGCGCCATCAGCGCTATAAGAAGGCTGAGAGAGAGGCTGCAACTTCACAGTTGAAGCCTGTCGAAACGTCTGGACAAAAGCGCCAACACCCAAGAGGAAAATGGGTAGAAAAAGATAGAGTGGTGACAAAGCAGACCATGGCAGTAACCATGGACACATCAGGAGAGAAATGGGTGGTGTCGACCCAAAGCTCAAAATGTACTTCGCTGGTTGAAAGCAAAAAGGAGCCAGAATATACCTCTCAGACGGATGAAGAGGAGCCAAGATACTCTCCTCAGTCGGACAATGAGTATGATCCATCACCTAAGGGAGATTTTGACGAAGACATGTACGACGACACCAATGACGACACCTATGGTGAAGATTTCGTGCTGAATTGTGGTATCATGTCAATCCTACCAGCTGAGTATGATGTGGTGTCTGAAATCTCTGAGGCAGAAGAAGATTTTGTCCCTGACGAAAATGCGGATGACAAGCCGCTATGTTATTATGTGATGAATAGTGGTGTGGTCGAAGAGCAAACGGCTATGTTTGAACGTCCTAGTCCTGGGATGATGTATCACTTGAAGCCATTGTTCATAAAGGCGAAAGTTGACGGAGTGGCAGTCAACAAGGTGTTCGTGGATGGTGGGGCAACTATAAATCTGATGCCCCACAATTTATTCAAGAAAATTGGAAAAATAGAGGCTGATCTCCGACAGCACAACATGGTTCTTTCCAACTATGAAGGCAATACCAGTAATATCCTAGGGGTTGTTCAAGTGGATTTGGCAGTGGAAACAACCAACAGGCTAACACTCTTCATGGTCATCAATTCAAAGGCAAATTTCAATATGTTGCTGGAACGGGAGTGGATCCATGGAATTGGGGCATAACCGTCGACAATGCACCAGAGATTGACCATTTGGAGAAAAGATGGCATCGTCGAAAACATTGAGGCAGATCATAGTTACTACAAAGTCGACGAAGCCAAGGGTAACAAGAAATCTTTTGACCAACACTTAGCAAATGTGGCTCCTTGTGATGACGGGTCAGGTTCCTACACCTCCATCGACACGGGTCGCGTCATGAACTAGACCCCCACTATGGGTTCATCTGGGATGCTGCTGACGAAGCCACGGAGCTTATGGAAATGCCACGAACGGGGTGACCCACAGTCAGTGAAAATGACTGCTGAGTCAGAAAGCATGACTCAAATTTCGGCCTATTTGGCTAAAAACAGAAGAATGTCGGCACTTGAAAAAGACAAACCAGCACAAGCGATTAAGGGAGCCGACTGCGATACACAAACAAGTGGCCCACAAGGCCAAGAAACAGCTTTAGAAAGCTGGAGGCTTGATTGTATTTTTGACGACGAGCCTTTGGGGTTTGAGAAAGACCCAAACCATGAGCTGCAGAGAATGTAGGCGCAAGACCCACTTGAAGAAGTTGACTTGGGGGATGGGGCAACCAAAAGACCCACCTATGTGAGTGCCAAAGTGGGGCCAGAAATGAAGGCCACGCTGGTTAAAGTATTAAAAGAGTACAAGGATTGCTTTGCCTGGGATTATGGCGAAATGCCTGGTTTGAGTCGGAGCATAGTGGAGCATCGACTTCCAATCCATCCAGGTAAGAGGCCAGTAAAGCAACAACCTCGACGCTTCGTCCCAGAAGTCACGTTGAAGATCAAGCAGGAAATTGAAAGACTGCTCAAAAGCCGGTTCATCAGAACTGCAAGGTATGTAGAATAGATAGCAAACATAATACCCGTTATTGAGAAAAATGGAACCCTTCGAGTTTGCATCGATGCTACCCCTAAAGACAAATATTCGATGCCTGTGGCAGAGATGCTGGTCGACTCAGCCGCAGGATTCGAATATTTGAGCATGCTCGACGGCTACTCCGGCTACAATCAAATTCTCATAGCCGAAGAGGATGTCCCCAAAACCGCGTTTCGATGCCCTGGAGCTTTGGGGACATATGAATGGGTTGTGATGCCTTTTGGGTTGAAAAATGCTGGGGCGACCTATCAAAGGGCTATGAATGCTATATTTCATGACTTTATTGAGAATTTTATGCAGGTATACACTGATGACATAGTCATAAAATCGTCATCAGAAGATGGTCACCTAGACCACCTTCGACGCTCATTTGAGAGAATGAGAAAATATGGATTAAAAATGAATCCACTAAAATGTGTCTTTGGTGTTCATGCAGGGGACTTTTTGGGATTCGTGGTCCACAAGAGAGGCATCGAGATAAACTAGAACAAGACGAAGGCAATATTGGATCTCAAGCCTCCGACGACAAAGAAACAGATCCAGTCTTTGTTGGGGAAGATAAACTTCTTGAGGAGGTTCATCTCGAACCTAAGTGGCAAGACGAAAGTGTTTTCACCACTGCTCAAGACCAAGAAGGAGAGTGAGTTCCGTTGGGGACAGGAGCAGCAGGAGGCTTTCAACGTAATTAAAGAGTACCTCATAAAGCCTCCGATCCTATTACCACCTAGTATAAATAAAAACATGAAGTTGTACATTGCAGCGTCGGATACGACCATAGGCAGTATGTTAGCACAAGAGGATAGTAGTGGCGTCAAAAGACCCATTTATTACCTTAGTTGGATGTTAATAGATGCTAAAACTAGGTACTCTCTGATTGAAAAGTTGTGCCTATGCTTGTACTTCTCATGTATGAAACTAAAGCAATATATTAAACCAGTTGATGTTTATGTTTCGTCGCATTTTGATATTATTAAGCATATGTTGTCCAGACCTATTTTGCATAGTCGAATTGGGAAATGGGCACTAGCATTAATTGAGTTTTCCCTGACATACGTTCCTTTAAGGGCGATGAAAGGTCAAATAGTGGCAGACTTTATTGTCGACCACGCGATAGTCGAAACGTTGATACACAGTATCAATATCGCTCTGTGGAAGTTGTACTTCGATGGATCAAGCCATAAAAACGGGGCAGGTATTGGAATCCTAATAATATCCCCACAAGGTATTCCAACTACATTTAAATGCAAAGTTGATGGCAAATGCTCAAATAATGAGGCGGAGTATGAAGCCTTAATCACTGGTCTCAAAATACTTAAGGATTTGGGAGCCAAAGAGGTCGAGATAAGAGGAGACTCAGAATTGGTGATTAAATAAATCACAAGGGAATACAAGTGCGTGAAAGAGCATCTTTTGAGTTACTTCTCATTGGCGAGACGTTTGTTAGAGCATTTTGAAGTGGTCAACATTTCGCATGTGCCTAGGGTGGAAAACCATAAAGCCAATGAATTAGCACAAATTGCCTCCGGTTATAAAGTGTCAGAAGGTAGGCTGAAAGATTTCATCGAAACTAGGGAAAAGATGGTGTCGAACATGCATTCACCATCAAGTTGATCAATATCCAAGGACTCGAGGAGTTTGGTCAAAGATTTAGGAAGTTATGAGGTTTTTATTAACAATGTGTCACCAACAGATTGGCGAAGACCAATCATGGAGTATTTGGAGAAGCCGTCAGGCAGTACTGATAGGAAGACTAAGTACAGAGCAATGTGTTATGTCCTTATGGGAAATGAGTTATTAAAGAAAACTCCAGAGGGAGTGTTGCTCAAATGCTTAGGAGATACATATGCCTATCTGGCAACTTCCGAGGTTCATAGTGGAACCTGTGGAGCTCACCAGGTTGGTCACAAAATGAAATGGCTTTTGTTTCGACAAGGTGTCTACTGGCCTAGCATGCTCAAGGATTGCATAGATTTCGCGAAGGGGTGCCAAGATTGCCAGATACATGCAAATATTCAGCATGTACTAGGAGAGACATGCAAATATTCGAGGTTGGGCTTTGGATGTAATAGGAGAGATTCAGCCAGCTTCGTCGAAGCAGCAAAGATTCATCCTCGTGGGAATAGACTATTTCACAAAGTGGATAGAGGTTGTGCCTCTAGTGAAGGTGGATCAAGAGACCGTGATAGAATTCATCCAGAATCATATCTTGTATAGATTCGGGATACTTGAGACAATCACGACAGATCAAGGCTATGTGTTTGTGGGGCAGAAAATGCAAGAATTTGCAGCAGAAACATGTTTCAAGTTGGTTACTTCGACGCCATACTATGCTCAGGCGAATGGTCAGGTCAAAGCAGCTAATAAGGTGATAATTGGGCTAATCAAGAAGCACGTTGTTAAAAAGCCAAAAAACTAGCATAAGACATTAAGTCAAGTTTTGTGGGCTAGTCGAACATCACCCAAGGAGTCGACCAATTCGACTCCATTCCCTTTAACCTTCGGGCATGACTCTGTGCTACCAGCAGAAGTATGCCTGTAATCAGTTAGAGTACAACGACAATATGAGATTCCATCGGAATAATATTGGGAAATGATGCTAGACGAACTCGTGGACTTAGATGAGGAAAGGATGGTAGCTTTAAATGTATTGTTGCGCCAGAAGGCACGAGTTGCCAAGGCGTACAACAAGAGGGTCCAAGAGAAAACCTTCGCTACAAATTACTATGTTTGGAAAGAGGTGTTGCCCATGGATCGACGGGATCAGACGATGCGAAAATGGCCACCTAACTGGGAGGGACCATTTAAGGTGACTCGAGTGTTTAGTAATACCGCGTATGAAGTGCAAGAGTTGGGAATGGACCAACGAATCTTAAGAGTAAATGGGAAATATTTAAAGAAATATAGACCTATGCTACAAGAGATTCATATCAAAATATAGTTTTCTCATTGATTAAAGGCGAAAATAGGCTAAGGGGCCAAAAATGGCTTACAAAATGTTGTTATATCAGTTCGACATACAAGCTAAGGAAACTCAGGGAATCTAGACTTAAAGTCTTCAAAGAGGGTCTTCTCGTGAACAATCTTGCTCTCGAGGAGCACCTTTCTTCTCTGCACGCGGCTAATAGCATCCTTGATCATCATAGCCGCTTCGACGTGAGCAATTCCTTGGGCTACCTCGTGATCGATGGCTTCTTGAGAGGGCAGAGGCTCAGCTGAGTCTAAGGAGGCTTTCTGTTGTTCGACCTTAGCAATCTTTTTTGTCAGCTCTGTTATCTGAGCTTGATATTCAGATATCTGCTAGTCGAAGGCTTGACGCTTGTCGGAGCGCTCCTGTTTTTTGGTTTCAAAATCTCTAAGCTTCTGTTCACAAACTGAGCTAAGGTACCACTCACGTTTCATATCATTATGTCGAAACCGAATTTGAGCATCGGCCTGATGACTCATAGAAAGATCTTTGGCCAACTGAGTGAAGAAGGCTTCGAACTCGATCAGGTACGTGGCCATGGGGGCAGGAAGCTGGAATTGGGAAAGTTCATCCAAAAGCTTGAAAACGTCATTGGCTATGGCAACTTCTTCGGCGACAGCTGCCAGGAACTGTTCTTCAAAAAGATAGGACCGCAACTGTTGAAGTTTGAGATTGAATGAGGTGTCCAATTCTGGAGTTGGGATGGTTGTCGAACTGGTAGGTTGAATCTCTTCAGTCTCTTTGTGAAGTTTGTGTAGCGCCTTTAGGGTCGCTGCTGGATCTGTTTGCTTGGCTGCCAAGAGTTCCTCTGGAGTAGGGGTTTTGTCGACAATAGGTGAGGTTATCTCTGGGCAATGTTCAGGGGCTTGAAAGTTTTCTCCGACTTCAGTAGTGGCGACGACAGGTGAAGGATTGATATTTTCCCCAAGAGTTACACCATCATTCTCAGTCCCAAGGTTGTCAGGTTGGGAAGGAGGCGTCTTCGCCACCAAGTTTTCCTCTGACAAGGGTATCTGGAATTCATCGACCTTCTAAGGACTTGGCGTGATAGTGATGCCAGCAGTAGTGGCGTCGGCAGCCAGTTTAGTATCGCCAATGCCGACAGTGGTCGAAGTGACCACATTTTCCTACAAAGCAAGATGCAGTGAGATTTTTCGCCTAAGTGTCACCTAAGGTACTAAAGTGGAGAAAGGAAGTACATGTGCATGATGAGAAGGAGTTGTCTTGGGAGGGACGACAGTAGGGATTGGCTCAAATACATCTTCAAGATTTTTGGGGACAACCGGGGCCACCGTCCAAATGCGGGTTCTTGAAGGTGTTCTCCTTGTCAAAGCTTTTTTCTTCCTCACCAAAGGTGTGGATGGAGGGGATGCTGGAGCTGTTGCGGTAAAAACTCAGGAGTAAGTACTCTCATTTGACTCAGTTCTTTCGGGAGAAGGTACTTTCTCAGAAGCTTGTGCAGAAATACCGTCAGAGAGAGAAAAGACAAAGAAGCAGAGTAAGAAAATAAAATATACCTGTGAAGTGGTGGTCCTGGGTTTTTAGCAGGCCTAGTGGAGCTCGACACAGTAGCTGTTTCCCATTTGCGTCCCTGAAAACAAAGCTGAAACAATTTAGTTTAAACCCACAGGCGAAACAAAATCAAAGTCCAGAATCCACCTTTGTGGAGGGGTCTTCTGTGGTGTCGACATCGGCAACAGAGGCCACGGTCGATGATTTAGGAACTCCACCAGCCAGAGAAGCAAAAGCGTCGACCATATTCTCCAAGAAAAGGTTTGGAATAAAGGTTTGAGCCTGGTACTCCGACCACCAGGCGTCGAATTCTTGAGTGGTGAAAAATGAAGGCTGGAATACAAATACCGACAATTCAAGATGTTGAGTGGCTCTGACGAACCTCATTCAAGCTCTATGACCCACCTGGGTCAAGTGTCGGCCAGATCGTACTATATCGTCAACATGTTTTACCAGAGACTTTGGCAACATTTGGATCAAGGTAAATTGTCGGGCTACCAAATTTGGCTGATAGTTCATAAAACCATAGCCATTGCTGCCTGGGTCGATCCGGAAGGATATCATGGTAGGAGTAAGAAACGCCCGCCATATAGAATTCGACTGCGCAACAGCTTTGGGGGAGACCCCGACCAATGGATTTCTAAACCATTCAGGACCAAACTTACGTTCCACAAACGGCGCCATGTCGGGGACAAAAGAAGTGGTCTCGACAAACATACTGAGATACCTCATAAAGAGGGTTTTCTTCGGAGCCTCTTGGGTAATCATCAGAGCAAGTCGCATTCCTTCGACAGAGCGTTCTCTGTTCAGATGCTCCATTGTCATAGAAGCTGGATATCCCAACTTGTGTTCAAAAGTGGCGTTGAGCCAATGCTGCAACAGCCACATAGGCCCTGAGACGTTTAGAGCCTTGGTAGTCTGGTGGAGGAGTTTCAGCCTCATAGCCGACAGGCCAAGAGAATGGTAAAGAGAGGCTAGCAGAAGTTTGGCCAAAGATATCTGTCGACCTTCATGGATCTGAATGGCCAGACTGATAAAACTTTTGGCTATTTATAAGGAGCCAAGGCAAAACATATAGTACGACAACCATAATGTCAGGAAATCAATGTGCTCCTCATCAGAGACTTCTTTGGAGTGCTTGTCATGATGGTCTTCAATATAGTTCTGAAAGCTGGCACGTTCGAAGTCGAAAGCATTGTTTGTCTCCAGGGTTGGGTCGAACGTCTCACCCAGTGGCGAAAGGCCAGTAATGGCCGCCACGTCAAAAAGTGTTGGTGTGAACATGCCACCGGGGAGGTGGAATGTGTTGGTCGATCCTTCCCAGAAGTACATTGACACAAGTAGAAAAAAAGGGTTGACCCTGTGAGCAGTTCTGGAGAGTTAGATGGCGTCAAAAATGCCATATTCTTTCCATTGCTTTTTACGTTGACCTTCGACTTTGTCGAGCCAGGTAATATAATCTTTGTTTCCTGGGGTAGGCATGAATCTGAAAACTCGAGATTTAGGCGCCATAAATTTGAGATCTAAAGTGCCGCCCTTCTCGAAAGCCGGTGGAATTGTTTGGTCGAAGCAAGAAAAAAACTTTTGGAGTTCTTGTGGATTAGGTCTTTTGTATGAAAGAGGGCCATGGAAACCGTGAAGTTTGTTCTCTACCGCGAAGGGGATAACCATCTGGCGGCGCCAGTTGTCTACCACCGTCTCGTCAGCTGATGACGGTTGAAGAAGACGACGGAGGATTTCTGCTTCAGAGAGCACACACGCAACTGGATTGTTACCGGTGGTTTAAGGAATGGAAATGGTAGCAGTGTTTGATGAAGCCATTAGACAAAAAGAAATGCCGAAGGTGTTCTGAGACAACTAGCGTTTTGGGAAGAAAAGAGAAAAGTTTTGATTTCAAGAACAAATGACAGGTTTTGAAGAAGAAGTTATGGAGAAATGGTAAGAGTGGTTTTGTGGGAGACTATTTATAAGGAGCATGCAAAAGGTGAAAGATCACCAAAACTTTTCAACTTGTGAGAGTAAGTGGGAGTTGGTTTCGAGGCTCATAACTCAGACAAGACTAGCCATCATGGCGTTTTTCTTGGAAATCGTGGTATGAGATTGCCATCATCATGTCAGACGGCGTTGGACATGTGTCTTAGGAGAAGACAAAACGTTGGTGATTGTGTAAAAAAAAAAGCCGTCAAAATCTCGCGAGAAACCAAAAAGCCAGATTTCTCAATCGACGTAATGCTCAATCGAAACTGGCCTTTTGGGGGGGCAATTTGTTGACAGGAGATTTCGACCAAGGGTAGAAGGATAAGAGGAAATTCAACAAGTCAACATCAGGGGATTCTCAAAGCGTCGATCTGACACAGGCCAAGTAGGTGCGTCGGAGAGAAGGCGACAAGCCATGGTGTCTGAGGAAAGCCAGGTGAAGGACAAGTCCCAAATTCAAGGATAAGTACTTGGGTGGGAAAAGTTTGAAAGTTCCAAGAATATGGGAAGTTGAAAAGAAATTGGGGTGACATGTGTCAGCACCAAAGGAAATATGGGCAGACAAACAGTTATTCTTTAGGCCTATATAAGGCATTGTATTTTCCATTTTTAGGGGTCGCATTTTGTAACATTGTAAAGGGAAAACACTCAAAGTACCAAGCTTAGAGAGAAATGAGTTCAATCCCGTAAAAATGTATAACTGCGTCCACCTTTACTTAATGCAATTTATTTTCAGAGTTTAAGTTATTGTTTCTTTTGCTGTCTGTTTGTCCTTTTTTTCCTTTATCTTTTTCGCTTGGTTCCAAACTTGGTTGATCATTTAAACCTTACAACTTTTCCAAAAGACAAGACACTGTCATATCACATAAGCATACGTTTCCAATTCCTTGTTCTGGGATTTGATTGGCCGATCCCGCGAGTAAACCTGCGACGGAAGGCCAGCGGTTGTTCGCGCCGGCGAACATGGTGATGACGCTTTTGATAGAGCCAAAGATTAAGTTCTCTGTCTCCATCCTGAATTGGATTTGTCGGAGATGGATTACTTCAAGGTAGTGAAGGATGGCCGCCTTGTGGATCTTAACGAGCTGGAGAAAGATAGCCCGGAAGGATCTCGAGGCCCAGTTAATGGTGTTGACGGGAATGTGAACCCGACCAACAATGATGTTGCCAATGAGACTTCGGCTGCTACTTGACGTTTTCTTATTTTAGTTAGCCATCCTTCTGGATGCATTTTTGAAGTAATCTTTTCAACCTTCGGGCTTTGTAATGAACAAAATTGAAAAAAATTTGGCCCTTTTGTGGCTTTCCTTTTGCTAATGTTATTTTCGTTTACCATCATTTTGATTCCTTTGCAGAATAATCCTGATTCCTTTGCAAAATAATCTTGTTCGTATATCCAGCCCCTCGGACACTAAGTTAAAATAATTTAAGGTGTCCGATTATAAAGTTTCGGGCATTATTTTGCCTTTTTGCTTTGCTTAGTTTGATTCCTAAGGCTTTTTGGATAACTCGTTTCTCGGCAATCTTTTATTAAAGCCCTAGGCTATATAGCTTAGACACTTTAGAGAGTCCTGAACTCTTATAGGCTTAGGTGCCGATTATGGCATGGACTTTGGTGTCCTTTTATCAGGACTTGCTCCCAGTTCTTATAAGCCTTTGGCAGTTGGTTATGTATGACTTTGAGCCCCAAGTTTTTTTGGTGTGCTCGGGCCTATATGTTTCATCATTTTCATACTTGATTATCTGGTCTGTGTGCACGGAGCGAGTAGGACATTTATAAGTGTTTGTTCAACCCGTGTACACGGAGCGTTTATAGGCGACCTATGTACGCAAAGCAAGTCAACACGTGAATGTTTATGGGCGACTTATGTACGCGGAGCATGTCAACACGTTTATAGGAGTTTAATCAACCCTTGTACTCGGAGCGTTTATGGGTAACCTATGTACGTGAAGCAAGTCAACACGTTTATAGGAGTTTAATCAACCCTTGTGCGCAAAGCGTTTATGGGCGACCTATATACGCGGAGCAAGTCAACACGTTTATAGGAGTTTAATCAACCCTTGTACGCAGAGCGTTTATGGGAGACCTATGTACGCGGAGCAAGTCAACATGTTTATAGGAGTTTAATCAACCCTTGTACGCGGAGCGTTTATGGGCGACCTATGTACGCGGAGCTAGTAAACACGTTTATAGGAGTTTTTTGAGTTATAACTCACCATCTTCAGCCGAATACCTATAAACAAGACATAAAATTTTATTAAGTTCAGGTGTCTCGTTAAAAACCCTTGCCCTTTCAAGGGAAAAGAGTGCAACCCAGATCCTTTATTCGTTATTGAATTACATAATATTTAGCTGAAATATAGCCTAAGGTTGGATACATTCCATGTCCTAGGTATTTCTACTCCTTCTAATGTTTCCAGCTTGTAGGCTCCATTGTTTAGTTTTCGAAGTACCCTGAATGGGCGTTCCCAGTTTGGGGCGAACTTTCCCTTGTTTTTTGGGTATGTGATTTTCTTCAAAACCAGATCGCCTTCCTGGAACTCCCTCTGCCGGACTTTCAGGTTGTATCTTTTTGCCAACCTCTATTTTGCATCGACTTCTCTAACTCGTGCTGTCTCTTTAACCTCATCTATCTGATCAGCCGAGATGTTCAAGTTATCCATGTTGGCAACTTCATCAAAGTGTTCACGCCTCAAAGTCGGGGTGTTGATTTCCATCGGTATCATTGCATCAGCTCCATACACCATCCTGAAGGGTGTCTCCTGAGTAGTAGAATGTGGTGTTGTGTGGTATGACCACAAGATCTCGGGTAAGTACTCGGCCCACATTCCTTTTGCCTCCTCCAGCTTCTTTGTTATTCCTCCTAGGATAACCTTGTTTGCAGCTTCTGCTTGGCCATTGGTTTAGGGGTGTTCCATAGATGTGAACCTATTTTTTATTCCATAATCCCTGCAAAATTCTATGACGGAAGTGCTTGCAAATTGGGCTCCATTGTCCGAGACTATGATTCCCAGAAAACCGAACCGGCATATGATATTCCTCCAATAAAATTTGTGAACCCTCTCGGCAGAGATCCGAGCAACAACCTCGGCTTCCGCCCATTTTGTGAAATAGTCGACTGCAACGATTAGGAACTTGAGTTGTCCTGAAGCAACTGGGTATGGTCCTAGGATGTCTGCTACCCACTGATGGAACGACCATGAAGATGAAATCAAATGGAGCGACTCAGCTGGTAGGTGTTTAATTGGAGCGAATACTTGGCACTTTTTGCACTTCCTAACGTACTCGATGCAATCTCGCATTATATGCGGCCAATAGTACACGACTCTTAGGATTTTTCCAGATAGTGCTCTCCCACTGATGTGGCTACCACACGCTCCCTCGTGGACCTCTTTAATTACCAGTTCAATCTTAGGATCTGACACGCAACTGAGCATAGGTGTTGACCTACCCATCTTGTACACCGTGTCTGAGATTTTGACGTATCGGGAAGCTATTCTTTTAAACTTGCGGGCTTCATTGGCATCTACAGGTAATATTTCCTGGGTCAGATAGCTCATGATGGGCCTCATCCATCTTTGGACATCCTCTATTATTAATACTTCCTCTGATTAGATGTTGGGTGCTTCGAGAACTTCTTGGATCACAATCTTATTCATTCCTGGATTCTTTGAGCTTGCTAATCGGGCTAGGAGGTCGGCCCAGGCATTGTCTTCTCTTGGGATGTGGACGACTTTGAATTCTGAGAACGCTTTGGATATTCCTGAAGCTTTCTGAAGGCACTTTATTAGGGTGGAATCCTTCGTTTGGTACTCGTTCTTCATCTGTCCGACCACTAGCTAGGAGTCAGTCTTTAATAATAAATGTGTTACTTCGATCTCTCTCGCTAATTTCATTTCGGCAATCAAAGCTTCATACTCTGCTTGGTTGTTCCTAACCTGAAAATTGAAACATAAAGAGTATTCTAATGTTAGATCTCTGAGTCCTTCCAGAATTATTCCGGCTCCGCTTCCCTTGATATTTGAAGATCCATCTATATAGAGGATCCATCTGTTTGAGACCTCTTCTCCAGTTAGTGCACTTAATTCTACCATAAAATCGGCCAGTGTCTGTGACTTGATACCGGTTCTGGGCACAAAGTTGATTTCATACTCGAAGAGCTCTACTTCCCACTTGATCATCCGTCTTGCTAAGTCGGGCTTCTTCAGTATTTGTTTGATGGGGTAATTCATCTTGACTGTGATGGGGTGACCTTGAAAATAATGTCTCAGCTTTCGGGTTGTGATAACTATTGCCAGCGCCAACCGTTCAATCTTTTGGTACCTTAGCTTTGCCCCTTTTAGAACTTTGCTGATAAAGTACACGAGTCGCTCTCCGTCTTCTCCATCTTGTACTAAAACCGAGCTAAGGGATTTATCCGTGACCGACAAGTATAAGACCAAAGGTGTGTTTTCTTTGGGCCTTACTAGAATATGAGGCGAGGAAAGAAAACACTTTATTTCTTGAAAGGCTTCTTCACATGCCTCTGTCCATTCAAAACTTCTTAGACTTCCTTATAGCTGCAAAGAAGTGTATTGATTTATCTCCTGCACATGATAAAAATCGTGACAATTCGGCTAGTCTCCCGGTCAACTGTTGACCTCCTTTTTCGTGGTTGGACTTCTCATATCTATTTTAGCCCGACATTTGTCTGGGTTTGGGTCGATTCCTCGGTTGGTGAGCATAAATCCGAGGAACTTCCCGACTTGTACTCTAAAGGTACACTTGTCTGGGTTCAGTCTCATGTTGTAGCTTCTTATGGATGCAAAGGTTTCTATTAAATCCTTTACATGTGACCATTTTGTGTTTGTCTTGATAACCATGTCATCTACATAGACCTCCAGATTCTGACCTATCTGAGTAGCGAACACCTTATCCATCAGCCTCTGGTAGGTAGCCCCAACATTTTTGAGTCTAAAGGGCATGACCTCATAATAATAATTGCTTTGATATGTCATGAAGGCGGTTTATGGTGCGTCTATTAGATTCATCTGGATCTGATTGTATCCAGAATATGCATCTATAAAGCCGAGCAAACGGAACCCAGACGTAGCATCTATCAGCCGGTCAATGTTTGGCAATGGATACGGATCTTTAGGACACCCCTTGTTGAGGTTCGTGGAGTCTACACACATTTGCCATTTCCCGGATTTCTTCTTTACCATCACCATGTTGGATAACCAGGTCGGATACTTGATCTCCATAATGAACCCGGCCTGTAATAGCTTCTCGACTTCCTCTGTAATTGCTTTCTTCTTTTCATCACCACCCTTTCTTTTTCTTTGGGAAACTGGCTTGATATCCTGATCGATTGCTATGTGATGGCACATGAAAATGGGATATATCCCTGGCATGTCTGAAGGTTTCCAGGCGAAAAGATCCACATTGTCTTTTAGTGTTTGAACAACCTCTTTCTCCTCTTCGGGGGACAAGTTGACTCTAATGTGTGTAACATGGGACGCTAGGTGCCTAATCTGGACATACTTTGTTTCTTCGTTGGCCATTATGTTGTCTTCAACTAAATCATCACGTGGGTCTATGTCGAGGAGGTGGACTTTGAGTGTATTCCTGGGATCTGCTTCTCCTACGAGTTCCTTTCTTTTCAACTTTAGGCTATCCTTATAACACTTTCTCGCCAGCCCCTGGTCGTATTTGACAATACCAACCCGGCTAACTCCGAGTGGAAATTTCATGGTCAAATACAGAGTTGAAAGCGAAGCTTCTCGGGCTTTGAATGATGGCCGACCTATAATAATGTTATAGGGTGAAACAACGTTGACTATCAGGTACCTCACTCAGACAGTCTTCGCATTAGCCGTGCTGCCAAAGGTGGTCGACAATGCTAGGTGCCCGAGCACTTGCACCTGTTCTCCCGAGAATCCTACTAAAATGCCTTTGAATGGTAATAACTCGGTCTCATCGAGCCCCATTCCTCTGAAAGCATCCCAATATAGAACATCAACTGAGCTTCCAGGGTCTATCAATACCTTTTTCACGCTCTAGTCTCTTATTTAAACTTTAATAACCATGGGATCATTTTCATGATCTAGGACTCCTATGACGTCTCGTTCTGAGAATGTTACAGCATATAAGTTGCCTTCCGTTTTCTCTGGAGATCTCTGGTTGATATGCATGACTGCCCTAACATATCTCTTTCTAGCTGAACTTGTTTATCCACCACCAGCAAACCCTCCAGCGATGAGGTTTAATGGGTGCCGAGTTGTCTTTGTATCGTGACCCTCTTCGGCATCTGAACTCTTCTTCTAGGCTGATTTTTCTGGCCCCGGGTCGTCTCGGCGGGGACTTCTCTTGTTATTTTTTGGTCGAGAATCCTTCACATATGCCAAGAGATGACCTCTCTGGATTAGAGCTTCAATTTCTTTTTTGAGCTATTGACAGTCCTCGGTGTGATGTCCCCGTATACGGTGGTAATTACACCAAGCCTCAGGTTGCCTTCCCATGATAGCGTTGGCTCTTTTGGGACGATGAGGCTCTGGTAACAGGTTTATATGGCCGACTTCTTTAAGGATATCTCCCCTGCTTTCATTCAATGGGGTGAGGTCTCTGTCCGACTCATATGACTGTCTGTATGGTCTGGGAGCATGTTGCTCGCTTATAGCTACCCGAGGATGCTCCTTTATCTTGTTCAAAGCCTCTTCCTTGCTTATTGTCTTTTCACTGCTGTCTCGAGCTCTTTTCTCTTGGTTACTTTCCTCTTCATTGATGTAACACTCAGCCCGAGTAGTGATCTCGTCCATGCTGATAGCCGACTTCTGAGCTAACGAATCATTGAACTGTCCGGCTCATAATCCATGTTGAAAGGCTCCCACAAATAGTTATTGGTTTGGATGAGATACTTTGAGGGTTTCCTCATTGAATCGAGTCAGGTATTCACGTTTGCTTGCTGAGAAGTGTTGTACTAACTTCTTAGTCAAGGCTTGATAGCTTACGATGGAAAGCGGAGGAAGGCTCATGTACCATCTTAGAGCTACATCCTTAAAGGTACCGGTCACGAGCTTGCACTTCAGTGAATCCGAATGGGCAACTATGGCCATCTGATTGTTAATGGCAATAACATGCTCCTGAGGATCCGTCTTCCCATTGTAATACCCAAAAATTTGCCCTCTCATTTCTTCATATCATTTAGCATGAGTGTTCATTTCATTGCATTGCATTCAAGCATAGAAAAAAATAAAACATTAAGCATTGCATTGCATATTGCATAAAGACTTGTGATCAAGGCATCTTCCTTTGGTTTGAGCTATCCGTAATTCAAAGACTTATCCGCATCAAAGGGTTCAGGGCGATCAAGTTCTTAAGAGGTGACTTTGTTCAAGGAGTTGGTCCAAGTAAAGATGGAAAATATAGGGTTATGGTCTATTCGAAAGGCATTATTTCATTTTAAGCGTATGTGCTCGCATATACCATCGAGAACTATATGTTTACATGTCATCATTAATTCACCTGGCCACGGTCAACTGGGTTTTAGCAACACATAACATGATGTCTTCGCTTTTGGGGTGTTGCTTTTGGAGTTGTTTTAAGAAAAACATTGGGTTTTAATGAGGCTTTGTGAAAGCGAGAGTTTGAAGCAAATGGTGATTCCGGCAATTAAAAGAACACGTCATCAAAGGCTCTCCCTCCTTATGTTGACATCATCTCCTTATGTACTCGGCTTGTAAAAGAATTTCAGCCTCCATTTGCCGAAATAGTGGACTCTTGGATGGCACCGAATGTGATCCAAAATGTTTTATAGCATCACCGTCGATAAGCCATGCATCTGTACCGTCGTGAGAACTTGTTGACATTAATACACTATGTTTTGCTTTAATAGGCGTTGAAGCCATGCTCCGTGAAGTTAGAGTTTGATGACGTGGTTTTGATCTCTTAAAGCATACAATTTGGAGATTTCTCCAACTGATATAGTGTAATTTGCCGCATCCCTGGCTGCTTTACGATTCTTCGCATCCATGATACATGCACCACCATTGAACGATGATATTGCATCAGTATTTCAAGCATTGGTGTTGATTTCAATTTGGAGAAATAGGCCATCAGAATCTTCTAAGAGCAGGTCCTCTTTCGATATTGATAATAGCCTACCCAGTGATCAAAGTGTGATAAATAAAGCGTCGAAATCAAAAAGGAAGCATCAAATGGACGGTGTTACATCTTCACACCCTGCTAAGGTTTTGAAAATCTCTAACAGGGCCATATTTCTCAAGAGTTTCAACGAAAGCTCCCAACAGAAAATTCAGAAAAAAAATTCATTACACGAAATGTACAGCAGTTTAATTACAAACTCATATCAGTTCTTTACAAAAATTCTTACACCAGAAAAATCCAGAAAAATCATCTTCACATTTTCCTAATCAATATCTCTAATTTTTTTTTACACCAGAGGATGTTCACTAACCTTTTTTCCTCTAACAATTTCTTCCTAACCTTTCTAACAGAATTTCCTCAGGATCTCTAACTATTCACTAACCGTAACCTCTAACTGAATTCTCGAACCTGCTAACAGTTCTTAACCGAAAACTCTTCATAACTGTCAAAAACTCCTCCCTAACCGTTTTTCTAAGGAACTGGTAACGAATCTAACTGAAAAAACCAACTCAATCTTCAAGCTCCATTCACCTTCATCTTCATCTTCACCAATCTCCAATCTTCTCTACATTATTCATCCTCAATCATCTCCAAGGCTTCTCATCAACCTTCAATTTATCAACAATCTCAATATCTGCAGAAACGGTACCATCTTTCTTCTCTCGGTAATTCATCAATCTTCACCGTGCAAACCATATCATCTTCAATCTCAAAACCTGCATCACAAATCGCAACAACCACAACAATTGCTGAAGTTCAGATCCACTTGCAAATCGTCGAAACTGCAGCAGTCAAATTCAAGTTCACAGAGCAGAGAGAAGAAGAGTGAAAAAGAATATTAATACACGATTTGCAGAAGAGATCGATGACACAATACCTGAAGAAGAAGATCCAATCTTGAAGAGCCGCCATAGCTACAATGATCGGTAAATTTCACTTTGCCTCTTTCAATTCGCAACGAAATCGACGCCTGGACATAGTTCCTCTGTTAAGGAGCCAACACTAGGGTTTGAAATCCACTTCGCCGTCTTTTGATCCCGCCGTCGTCACTTTATTCAACACGGAATTCATGAGTCAGGTGAAGCTTCAGAGGTAAAATCGTTCAACCTTGCAAGAAACGTTGAGCACCTTATTTCTCGCCTCGCGTAACTGGTGGTGGCGATCGCGATAACGAGTCGAGGCAAGTTGTTGTTCGTGTCGCTCATGAATCAGAGATTTCGCTTAGGGTTCGTGGATGGTTTCGTTCGAATTCATGAGGCTCTGTTAGAGTGGGATGATATTAAACGTTGAGGTCGGAAGAGAAGGTAGATTACGGAGAAGATGGTTGGCCATGGAAGCTCGACAGAGAGGAGGATAGTAAAGAAGATGGTGGAAGAAGAAGACGAAGAGGGTGAAAGGAGAGCGAGACGGCGGCGATTCAGGGAGATTGCGCCGGCGGATGCAAAGAAGAAGAAGAAATTGAGAGGCGCGGCTGAAGAAGTAGGATTTGGGAGAAAGATGAATTTGATGTTTCTCTAGGTTATCTGTTCTTATCTCCATAACCGGATCAGGCATTACCCCATGAGATTTGGACCCTCTTCACGCCTCAAATTCTATCCACAACAGGTGTATTGCTCACGGCACCCCACGGGTAACCCTTTCCTTTATTTTTTATTATTTTTGACTTTAGAAATTAATTAGATTTTAATTATGTGTTAGTGTTAAGATTAGGCTTTGAGTTTAGAATCAGATTCTAATTGTGATTAAAAAATTCTTAGAATTAATATACACTTTTACACTTAGCCTTCCATTAGGTTTTCAAGAACTAATATTAGTTTTAGAATTAGAATTAAGTTTAGAATTAGATTTGGATTTAGATTTTCAATTGGAAATTAGTCTTGACCTTCATTGATTTTTTAGCATAATTTAGTGATTTAGGCTAATTAGATTTAGACTCCATAATCGTTTTTTTGCCTAATCACTCCATAATCGATTTTTTTTTTGCTTAATCGCTCATTAATTGATGTTTTTGCCTAGTGGTTCACTAATCAGTTTTTAGCTTAATTGTTCGATAGTTGTTTTGTAGCTTGATGACTTGATAATAGTTTTTGGCTTAATAGGTCACTAATAGTTCACTAATCATTTTTTAGATTAATCGTTCAATAATTGTTTTTTCTTAATCATTTCCTAATTGTTTTTGCTTGCCTATGTACCAATTGTTTTTGTAGAATTAGAAATAACTTTGAACTAATTGACATTGAGTTAGTTCTAACATCGATTAATCATTTTAATAGTTCATTTGTTAACTTTGTTAATAGTCCCTAATATGTTTTGCATAGAGGTGTGGCTAATTGTGGTTACATTTTTTGTATTGATTTCATTTACTTCTTATTGACAAGCTCCATTTGAATTTTGACTAACATTTGAGTTTGTTTTGTAGTGTTTTACACTTGATTAGTAAAATGTAGAAGTTGCTGCCACATACACAGCTGCTGTGCATAAAGTGTGCTGTAAAATGTTACTATTCTGCCTGATTGTATACATACCTGCCCGTTCTGGAAATAGTAGCTGTTATAGGCTGTTTTTACTTGTTGCTGGTTTTTATAGCTATGCAGGTGCAGGAGCGCTGTTGTTGCTGCTGTTTATGGCTCATTGCCTTGTTTTGTTTTAAGGACTTAAATTTGTTTTACCTTAGCCGTTGGTGGATGTTTATAAGATGTGTGCACACTTTTAACATGAGTTCAATTATGGTTTTGGTTTACTTTCATGTCCTTTGCCTATACTTGTAACTCTTAGGTGATTTCTTTTGTTGGTTTACCTTTAACTTCAAAGTAGATTAGTCTTGTAGCATAGTTGTAACTTGACTTGTAATTTCATAATCCTTTTAGGTCTTTCACTTTGACTAATGTAACTCAAATGTGCATAGTCATTAGACTTAGGTTTTCATATTATGCATACCCTCTCTTGTTAGTACTAATGTCTTTGGTTCACATGTGCAAGGTACATAAAGGAGACATTCCAAAGGTGGCGTGACCATTTCATTTTGTAAATAAAATCTTGTTTCTAACTTGGTTTGCTATTTGTTTATAAGTGCTTTCGTGACTTGCTTTCGTTGCGCTTTCGTTGCTTTGCTACGGATTCATATCCATTTGGTAAGACCTCTTATCTCTTCACTTCTCTTTAATGCTTTCGAATGCCATGAGAAGTAGGGATAGACGATGCCATGATAAGTAGGATTGTATGGAAAGCCCTCAAGTGAGGCCATGATTGTGCTTGTTTGATATTGTGCTGAAGACCTCTAAAGAGGCAATTGACGGAAGTTAGGGTTCGCAATCGACCCCCGTTATTCTAGTCGAGTCGTTCTTAGCTCTCATTACATGATTGAAGCTTCGAACATTACCTGCTCCTGTTATCGAGTCGGTCAAGTGGAAGATAGGGTTCGCAACCAACCCCCACACTTTGTCTTTAGCTCGTATTGACCAATGTCGATGCTTATGTGATCTGATTCACATCTTCCCTTTCTTACTCTGCTCTCCATGGTTCTCGATACCATTGAATGAGTACCTACTTCCCACAGCTAGCTTGTTTACCTCGGTTGATATGACCCCTTGGCTAAAGCTTCCCTTTTCTCCCTTTGGTTGTGTGATACTATTGCGGACTGATATTGTTTATTCTTCCGTTTACTTTTAGTTCATTTTGTGATTGATTTACCCGGTGTTTACTTGTCTGATGACATGATCCCGTAGGATTCCTCGCTCCACTTAATTTTGGATTTAGTCGGAGGTAGGAGAGACATTAGGATAGCAATCCATGTATGCTAACATTAGGTAGAATTCCCTTTCTTACCTCAACCATAGGGCCATCATTGTATGATAACATTAGGACCTAGTTTCCCCTTAGCATTTTTCTCCGCCTTTGAGTCTCTCTTTCTCATCCTAAAACAAAAGTAAAAAACACTTAATAAAGGCATAACAAATATTGTATTTAGGCCTTTCATGTGGGAACAAGGAGGTGAGGGGTCTTCCCTCATTTCTTTGGGAGAATGTTTAGCATACGTACCGTCTGGGGACGATGTGCGAGGCATTCAATCTCACATGAGGGACTTAAATACAATACGAGTTACAAAACACCAAAAACATTCAAAACACTTCTTTCTTCTAAAAGACAAAAACAAACGATAACGTCTTTCCTTCGAGAATCCTTTTCTCATCTCACTCATTATCAACGTACGAACGTGATTCTCCTCGTTCTCTTGCAAGACGGTAACGCCTAAGTCTCCCTACAGCGAGCTGCAACACCTGAGCTAGAACGTTAGCCGTTCTCTAAAAAAACACAAACAATCCATCCCTAGTGGGGGAACTACGTCGCTCTGATTCTCATGCTCCCGATGAGATACGTAGGCAGTGGGGTAGGGCCCATGCGAGCACTTCTTTTATTTTCCCTACATTTGTTTCTCTTTCTCTTTCCATTCCTTTTCCACTTCCTTTTTTCCAGCATCTTTTTATCACCCTTTGATTGAAGCAAGCAAGCGTGGATCCCATCGGGTACGATGGACGCGTGAGGGTGCTAATACCTTCCTCTCGCGTAACCGACTCCCTTACCCTTTCTCTTGGTCATAAGACCATGCTCTTTCCTTTCCTTCAGGTTTATGCGGTGTTTCCTTTCCCTCTCGTGGGATAAATACACATTGCTGGCGACTCTGTTCGGTGCCACTTTCGCGTTTGTACTAGGATGAAAATCCCGGGAACGACACCCATCATAAGAGGTTAGTGATGATGCTTTAAAGTTTTCTGGGACGTGGTCGTCCCATATCTCTTGAGAAAGAGTTTGTGGCTCGAGAACCTCCTCCTCACGGTCGTCGTTAGCCTGACTTTGTTGTTGCAGAACTTGTATGCTGTCTTGCAACGTCTCATTCTGCTGACACATGGTTTCCATCATGTCTAGCAGTTGAGCCATGTCTGGAGGATCTCCTGCAGAGGACATATTGTTAGTGTAAGGTATGGTCTGGGAGAGTTTTACCTAGGCCCGACGGTGGGCGTCAAATGTTCTAGCCAAAAATGGTTAGATACACCAAAAGTGCTAGTTCTCTTCTTCTGGACAAGGAGAACTAAGCTGTCTATAATGTGTAGTATATTTGGGGATTTGAGAGCCATACAAGTGTTGTATATTGTCTCAAGATGAGTGTCGCTACTCGAAAAATAGTCGACCGGAGGCGAAAAGGAAGAAAACAGGAGAGTCGCCATCGAACTTTATTTATCCCATAAAGGGAAGGGAAAACATCGAGAAAACCCAAAGAAGAAAGGATAAGATGGTCTCGCAACCAAATTACGGGTTCGGAAGCCGGTTATGCGAGGGGAAGGTATTAGCATCCCTCACATCCATCGTACTCGATGGGAACCATTTGCTTGTCTATGTGTAAGGATGTTTGCTAAAAGTATTGCTTTCTAAGAGTGTTCTAAGAGGGAAAGAGAAGGGTGAGAAGATGGGAAATGAAAGAAAATAAAAGAAAAGGTGGGGAGAAGAGAAAGGGAGACTCGATAGGACTTTGCGGTCCTATGCCTACTGTAGCGAGCGATTTTGGACGCGGTTCTTAAGCGCTGGTCGCTCTCTGCGGTTTGAGCTTTGACTACAGGTCGATTCATTTTTTATCCTATTGTGAGCTGAATAAGGAAGGGAAATAGATGTCTCCAATTAACCCTGCTTTGCATACTGAGTTTAAACAGCGGTCTGTTAGGTTACAGATGCTATCAATGTGGGGGGCCTTTGTACTGGTTATTTGTATTTTTGCCAATACAGTTTCTTTCTTTTTTATCTAGGCAGAAGGTTTCTGGCGGGGAATAAGGATTAGGATGTTAGGACTGATGCTTTTGAATTACTGCTTTTGATTGATGGAGATATGGGATTTGGGTTTTTTGTTGATTGTGCTCGCTAAGATCTTTTCTTTCGATCTTATGCCTATGTATTCCCGTTTACCGAAACAGGGAAATCAGAGCGTTCGTAGTTCCTCCTATTCTATGGGAGGAAATGGGTGTTTTTTGTGTTTTGTTCAAAGCCCAAGACGTGAAGCGAAAGGTGGTTTGTATCTTGTTTAAAGCCCAAGATGTGAAGCTGAAAGGTCTATTTGTGTCTTGTTCAAAGCCCAAGACGTGAAGCTGAAAGATCTCGACTTTAGAGAGAATTTGTCATCTCTAAAGAGGGGAGAAGGATAATTACTTTAACTGGGATACGCGGATCCGAGCAATGCCATAATTTCCGAAGAAAGGGTTTTAACCTGAAGGAGAAGACTTTAACTCAGTGTAGAGCAATGCCATCTTTCCTTAGGAATTTCTCATGCTAAAAGAGGGACAGTGGCGTGGATGTAGATGATCCAGAGGCTTGCCGCTTACAGCGATTAGATGAAGGAAAGAGTTGTTGATGTTTGTGTACTGTGAACGAGGCACAGCTTTGATGCTAAAAGGTTGATTGGATCAACCAGTGGTTTTCTTATACGAAGCCTAAGAGGAGGCTAATTTAAGTGTCTCGCACAAAGCCCGAGAGAGAGGCGAAAAAGGTTTTGACTCAACGAGGGAATCTTTTGGTATCTCGTATAAAGCCCGAGATGGAGGCTATTTGACTCAACAAGAGAGTTTTTTGTATCTCGTACGAAGCCCGAGATGGAGGCGATTGTTTGTTTGGCTCTATAAGAACCTTTTTGTATCTCGTACAAAGCCCGAGATGGAGGCGAAAGGGGTAATTGACTCAACGGGGGAGTCTCTTATGTGTCTCGTACGAAGCCCGAGAGAGAGGCGAAAAGGGTAATTGACTCAACGGGGGAGTCTCTTATGTGTCTCGTACAAAGCCCGAGAGAGAGGCTAAACGGTTGTTTGAGTTGAGTGACAAATCCAATATACTAATTTTAAAAGAGAAAATCAGTTCTTATATGAGCATCACTGTACTCAGGGATTTAATTTGAGGATCAGGGATATTTCCTTCTCTTTGAGGAAACGGGAAATCCAAAGGGTGTCGAGACTGTCCGAGTCTGCGCAACCTGAGGTTGATACATAGGAACAGGCGCGGGGCCGATAGCAGGAGTTACAGCTGCTACTGACTGATAACGTCGCCTTTGCTTTTCGAGAGAGATATTCCCAATATCTTGCTCTTTTTTCTTAGGGAGAGTACTACCGTATTTTTTAGTATCGCTCGTTGATCCAGTGTCTTTTACCAAACGTCCTTCTCGGACGGCTTCCTCAAGACGTACACCCATGCCGACCATCTCGGTGAAATCACTGGGCGCACTGGCGACCATTCGGTCATAGTAAAATGAGCTTAAGGTCTTTAAGAAGATCTTTGTCATCTCTTTTTCCTCAAGAGGTGGACAAATCTGGGCGGCAATTTCACGCCATCTCTGAGCATACTCCTTAAAGGTTTCCTTGTCCTTTTGTGACATTGATCTGAGTTGATCTCTGTCGGGTGCCATGTCCAAATTGTATTTGTATTGTTGGACGAAGGCAGTACCAAGATCTCTGAATGTACTGATCGTAGTACGGTTTAAACCCATGTACCATTTGAGTGCGGCACAGGTTAAACTATCCTGAAAGTAGTGAATCAGCAGGTCCTGATTCTCCGTCTGAGCTGACATCCGCCGAGCGTACATCACCAGATGGCTCTGAGGGCAAGAGTTACCCTTGTACTTTTCAAAGTCGGGCACTTGAAATTTGTGCGGGACTTTCACATTTGGGACCAAGCAGAGGTCTGCGGCGTCCTTTCCAAATAGATCCTGACCGCGAATGGCTTGCAGCTCTTTATGCATTTCCAAGAACTGCTCCTGGAATTCATCCATTCTGTCAAACATAGTTTCCTTCTTACCAGAAGGTGTCTGTGGAATCTGTCCTTCCGGGACAGTGTGCACCACAGGGGGTGGTACCATGACTACGGCAGTAAGTCTTGGCGCCTCCCGAAGTTTGTAACCTTCAGGAGTCTTGAGTATGCTCCTGGCATCTTCGCTTTCCCGAAGTTTGTAACCTTCAGGCCCAGCGGCTTCTGTTGCGATTCCCTGATCTTCAGTGATCGGTGGAACATATCCTTCCGGGATATAGTTAACAGGCATGCCCCACGGACGATCTTTCGGCATCTGATACCTAGGATCATACTTTTCTATGGTGGGCGTTGAGGTGATCTCTGAGATCACGGTTCTTTGTAGCTGAGCTTCTACCATGGCTTGCATGTCGCTACGAAGCTTTCTCATATCCTCTCTTAGAGCGTCGATCTCTTCTTTCAACTCTCTGTTTTCTTTCTCAAGATCATCCATCCTTTTCTGACGATTGGCCTGAGTATTATACGAATGAGACAGTTTGACTCTAGAATCGAGACACAAACGTGAGATTCGTAGGTAAGGAGAATACGCGATGTGAGAATGATGAATGCAATGATTATATTAATTTTTTTTTTGTTTAATCAAAATAAACTTCGACAATTAGATTACAAATATCAAACAGTGGGGAAACCCCTTTTTATTGAATTCCAAAGGATTACAGAAATGGAAATACAGTAGATTACAAAGTGCAGAAACAGAAACCTAAACTAATGGGTCCCGAGTCCTCTTCTTTGACCGGGGCGCTTGGGCCGTTGTCGGGTTGTCATTCCTTTGCCAGGTGAAAGGAGCGAGCAAATTCCTTTCGTCATCTTGATTCTCTACAGCATGCTGCTCCAAAATTTCAATCAGAGCATCTTTCTCTTTCAGTAATTGCTGTATTTGGATACACTCTACGTCGAGGGTGCGGTACTTGTTCTTCCAAGATCTTCTTTCCTTTTGAACTTTGTTGAGAGTAACCTGAAGCTTTTCAGTTTTCGTCATGAAGTACATGACAGTTTCCCTTGGTGGAAGAATTCCGTAACGAGGATAAGGCATCTTTAGCTTGAGAGCTCTAGTTTGTACCCAATGGAGATAAGGCTCCACCGAGACACAGTCCGGTTTTCCCAGAGACTCTCGTCCTTTCTTATGAACCTGTTTCCAAGCTTGCACTATTTCCATTTTTAGTGCTCTGTCACTTTCTCCTTCTTTGAAGAAAAGACCTTCCAGATGAACACCCAGTGGGATGTGTCTCATCGGGTATCCAAATTGACGAAGAACTAATATCGGATGATAGTTGATTCCTCCTTTAGTTCCTATGAGGGGTACGCTAGGGAAGTTTCCACAACGGTCAATGATTCTGATTCCCTCATAAATCCTATTACACCAATCTATATCGGAATTGGTAAGAGACATGATCTTCTGCGACCAACGTAAGACACTCTTGCAATCCCAAAAAGCAGCAGACTTGGGCAAGTGCGAGATAAACCATTTGTAGAGCAAAGGTACACAGCATGTGATCTCTCCTCCGCTGTACAAATTTCCCAAGTGTACAGAATGATATGCATCTGCGAGCAAAGTCGGCACAGGGTTTCCAATGAGAAAAACCTTAATAGTGTTGATATCGATGAAGTTATTGATGTTGGGAAACAAAAATAACCCGTAGGTGAGCAAGATAAAGATGCTTTCAAAAGCATTCCCGTTCCCTATACTAGCAAAGTACAGAGCTTTCTTTGTCAAGAACTGGGCTGGCAAACCTTGGATGCCACCCTTAGTGGTCATGTGAGTCCTGACCTCAGACTCGTCCAAATGAATTGCTATTGCAATAGTTTGATTCTTTGGAATTTCTTCCAGTCCAGAAAATGGAGCTCGATCAGTGATATATAAATCAGTCAGATGAGAATACTCCTCCAGCGTTGGTGCAAGCTGGTAATCCGGGAATGAGAAACAGTGATAAACCGGATCGTAGAATTGAATGAGCGCGTCCATGATTCCCTTAATCACATGGACTCTTAACAGTGGTAGCAAACCACCGTGCTTGGCTCTGAAAGCCTCTGGGTTAACGATCATCCTCGCTAACTTTCTCAAATCCCCTAATTTTGGAACCTTGAAGGTATACTGGCGAGTTCTCCTTCTACCGAAATCCATTAGCGTAATCCTCTTCTCTGATATTTGCAATCACAGTCTTAGTTTAATTTGAAAAACAGAGAGACTAGAAGAGAAATTTTTTTGAATGTTTTAATGTTTTATTAAATGAATGCATGAATGCAGCACACAAAAACATAGAAAAAACATGGGGTCAGAGGGTCGTTGTCATGAAGTCAAGGCTCTACCCATCCCCAAAGGTTTATACTAGGGTGATTTTTGTACCTGTACTCATTATCATCAGCTCCTCCCAGGAAAGCAAAACAACAAGTGGATCGCCAGCGAGTTGTAGAGCAATCTTAGAGTAAGTGCCATTCACCGAGAATAGATCACCAGCCTCAAATGAGGGTAGTATCGCGTAACAACTATTTCTGATAGTTTCCGCACTACGAAAGGGTTGGCTTTTCTAGGTGTATACTCAATCTTTCCACATACGGCATCACCCGCATTCCCATTAGCAGAAAAATAAACACGTATAGCAATTAGGAAAAGCAGTATATATATTTGTCCTAATCATCCTAGACTTATAAAGCTATGATTCCTAAGTTCCTGACAGAAATGGGTTCCCCGGCGGAAGCCCCAATCTGTGGTATTCAGCCAAAGAGATGGACCAGCATAGGTCAATCTTTCTCCTCAGCAGAGTTCCCATTTTCCGTGGAAAACGGGGATGATGCCCTAAGGCAGAAAATGACTCTGGCAAGGAATCCCCAGCAGAGTCGCTATTTTACAAGGAAAACAGAAAGAAAGAAAGATGTCGGCCCCACGGTGGGCGCCACTTTTCTGTAGCAAGCGATTTTGGACGCGGTTCTTAAGCGCTGGTCGCTCTCTGCGGTTTGAGCTTTGACTACAGGTCGATTCATTTTTTATCCTATTGTGAGCTGAATAAGGAAGGGAAATAGATGTCTCCAATTAACCCTGCTTTGCATACTGAGTTTAAACAGCGGTCTGTTAGGTTACAAATGCTATCAATGTGGGGGGCCTTTGTACTGGTTATTTGTATTTTCGCCAATACAGTTTCTTTCTTTTTTATCTAGGCAGAAGGTTTCTGGCGGGGAATAAGGATTAGGATGTTAGGACTGATGCTTTTGAATTACTGCTTTTGATTGATGGAGATATGGGATTTGGGTTTTTTGTTGATTGTGCTCGCTAAGATCTTTTCTTTCGATCTTATGCCTACGTATTCCCGTTTACCGAAACAGGGAAATCAGAGCGTTCGTAGTTCCTCCTATTCTATGGGAGGAAATGGGTGTTTTTGGTGTCTTGTTCAAAGCCCAAGACGTGAAGCGAAAGGTGGTTTGTATCTTGTTTAAAGCCCAAGATGTGAAGCTGAAAGGTCTATTTGTGTCTTGTTCAAAGCCCAAGACGTGAAGCTGAAAGATCTCGACTTTAGAGAGAATTTGTCATCTCTAAAGAGGGGAGAAGGAGAATTACTTTAACTGGGATACGCGGATCCGAGCAATGCCATAATTTCTGAAGAAAGGGTTTTAACCTGAAGGAGAAGACTTTAACTCAGTGTAGAGCAATGCCATCTTTCCTTAGGAATTTCTCATGCTAAAAGAGGGACAGTGGCGTGGATGTAGATGATCCAGAGGCTTGCCGCTTACAGCGATTAGATGAAGAAAAGAGTTGTTGATGTTTGTGTACTGTGAACGAGGCACAACTTTGATGCTAAAAGGTTGATTGGATCAACCAGTGGTTTTCTTATACGAAGCCTAAGAGGAGGCTAATTTAGGTGTCTCGCACAAAGCCCGAGAGAGAGGCGAAAAAGGTTTTGACTCAACGAGGGAATCTTTTGGTATCTCGTATAAAGCCCGAGATGGAGGCTATTTGACTCAACAAGAGAGTTTTTTGTATCTCGTACGAAGCCCGAGATGGAGGCGATTGTTTGTTTGGCTCTATAAGAACCTTTTTGTATCTTGTACAAAGCCCGAGATGGAGGCGAAAGGGGTAATTGACTCAACGGGGGAGTCTCTTATGTGTCTCGTACGAAGCCCGAGAGAGAGGCGAAAAGGGTAATTGACTCAACGGGGGAGTCTCTTATGTGTCTCGTACAAAGCCCGAAAGAGAGGCTAAACGGTTGTTTGAGTTGAGTGACAAATCCAATATACTGATTTTAAAAGAGAAAATCAGTTCTTATATGAGCATCACTGTACTCAGGGATTTAATTTGAGGATCAGGGATATTTCCTTCTCTTTGAGGAAACGGGAAATCCAAAGGGTGTCGAGACTGTCCGAGTCTGCGGGTTTCCTTCCTATTTAACGAAGGGTGCTTGAGAATGTCTTTGAGACTCAAGGAAGTTAGACTGTCTGTGTCTAGAGTTTTATCTTTTGTACTATGCTTTGAGAAACATCAGTAGACTCTATGAAAGGACTGTTCTATGAGGATGACTATGTTCTGTTCCTATACCTCTAGGAGGTCGTCGGGATAATTTGTACGAAGCCCAAGAGGAGGCTGGAAACTTTTAAGAAGCCGACGGGTCCTTGTACGAAGCCCAAGAGGAGGCTATCATTCCCGGAGGAAGGGATCATTATACGAAGCCTAAGAGGAGGCTGTGAATACTTCTAAGAAGCCGTAGTGTCCTTGAATAATACCCAAGAGGAGGCCGATGCTTTTAAGAAGCCCGTGGGTCTATCATCTCCTTTCCATTAGGAGAGATAACTCTTTTAAAGATAAAAACCACTGGTAAACGTGCGAGGTTTACTATCCAGCGACTTTTAGCTTTTAAAGAGGGTTCCTTAGTTAAGGTCCAAGATTATGACCGTAGTGGGTACCCAAACCCCGAGACATTCAAGGCAAGCTATCCACAAGGAATAGATCAAGTCAGGAAAGTTCGAGAATTGGGAAGAAACTCAAAGATGCCATTCACGGAGAATACATTCATCTTGGGGAGTAGAGCTTCTTGACGATTCCTAAGGAGGACAGCCGAAGAGAAGACTGTATCTGGTGCTCCTATTGGGGATCTAGGCGTCTATTTCTACGAATAAATGAAACGGCGTCACCTAGTTCTAGACGTAGTAGCCGGGGAAACTCGAAATATCTATACTATTATTACACAGTAGATATGAGTTTATGAAAGGAGACTTACAGTGAGCAGCCCCACAATACAGTTTATAATATGAAAGCAGTAAATGAAAGCGATAACCACTTACTCGGTTGTAGTGCTTCCATGCTGTTTGGGTTAGTTGTTCAACAAAGAAAAATTGAAAACAACAGTATATTCAAAATCAAAGGAGAAAGTGCTTTGAAAAAGAAAGATTTAGGGCTTACAGCTCAAGGAGAGGCCCAGGGTTTTATCAGTGAGCGCACTGTTTGACTTTGGACAGAGGGACTTATACAAGTGACTGGGGCCCAAAAAGGTTTTCTGTACAAAGGGATGGGTCTTACACTCTCTCAAGAGGCCCAAAAAGGTTTAAAGAAAAGAGTGGGGCTTATAACACGAGGGTAGGCCCAAATGATTTTTCGTTTAAAATGGCGATCGCGCCGAGGTTTTCTTTTAACGCAGATGGACTTATACAATAAGTGAGGCCCAAAATTATTTTGGTTAAAAGGGGGATTGGGTCTTACACTCTAATAGAGGCCCAAAGTGTTTTGAATGGGTCTTATAGCTCAAGGAGATGCCCAAATGGTTTTTATTTTTAAACGGGCGACGATCGCGCCGTTTACTTGTACAGAGGGACTTATACAATGGATGAGGCCCAAAAAGTTTTTGTACAAGGGGGGATGGGTCTTACACTCTCTCAAGAGGCCCAAAAAGGTTTTAAAAATGATTTATGAGGGTTGAATTAATCCAAAACCCTAATTTGTTTTCAAAATGTATTTAATTGAATAAAAATTCAATTAAAATGATCAAAAATTGTTTAACACATGGAAAACAAATTGTGATCTTGGATTAATGCTTCAAAAATTAAGTATTGACCTACAAAATAATTAGAAAGCATTAAAAGTTGCAAAATCCATGTAGAAAAAATATTTAAAATGTTAAAAACAATTAAAATATTAATTCTTTGCAAAAATATTAATTATATGAAATAAATAATATTTTTGGGATTTTTTGTGAAAATAAAATATTTTGACATTTTTCTGAATTATTAAAAAAAGAATCAACTCAAAATCATTAAAACTCAGAGAGAAATTAATTTTTGAATCAATTAAACAAAATCACAAAATTCAAATATTTGAATTATTCAAAAATGGAGCCAAGAACAAGCTGAAGAACACGCGCGTGTTCTTGGTTTCTCAGATTTGCATTTTCTATCCAATCTCCATGAATACGTAATCATATCATGCAATCCACATATCATTATGCTCGTCTCAACCTCACGATCATGTCTATGTACTTTAATTTCATTTAAATTAAACATACAACAAGAAATCACAAAGAAACCTCAAGAACCCTAATTTCTGCATGAAGGCTAGGATTTTTGATACACGATTCAAACAATGCAATTAATTGAGGGAAAACATTCCATGCATGATTATGAACATATGGCCAAATTATTGTGCGAGGAAATATGCATAGATTGAGAGATGACCAAGTATATGCTTACCTCTAAGCCGTGACAGCAAGTGCAATGTGATTTTTGATTTGGAGGTGTTACAGATGAGTGGTGATGATCTGAACAGCTTCCCTACACCCTATGGAGTGTGTTTGAATGCTTGGACCTGATTGAAAATGGCTGGATCAATTTGTGGTACCTCAGCTGCACTTTGGTTAAAACCTTGAGCAACCAGCTGGTGATTTTGTGAAATTGATGTTTCAGAAGTAATCTAAGTGTTTGATCAGCTCATATATGATGTATGTGAGGTGTGTGAGTGATTGGTTTGATTGGAATTGCTCTCAAACTCAAAACCCGATAGCTACCTTGCTAAGAAAGGCATTTTTGCCAAGAGAACGAGATTTTGAGGAAAGCATCTGTTAGATGGCTTTGGTGTACTCAAACTGATCACAATTGAGCTCTATTTATAGTAGAGCAAGTTTGTTTTGCAAGGAATAGTGCATGGCAGCTGGTAAGTAGGTTTGGCCAATGTTGGCAAATGAAAATCCAAGTCTCCTCTAGCCATTGACTAGAGGTTAGGGCACAGAGCTTTGGTCCCCTTGGTCTTGGATAAGTCTTGACTGATTTCAGATGAGAATGGCTCAGTCCATGCCACCTTGATGGTTCCATTGAATGCCTCATTCCAAATTTGAAGTCTTGTCCCTATTTTGGCCATTCTAGGTTCAACATGCTATTTCTTGTTCCATGGACTTTGGAGGCTTGGCTCAGTGATTGTCCCCTTTAGATTCAATCCTCTGAGGTGTCCAAGTGGATAGGAGCAATTGAATTTGGCTGATTTTGGTAAATCGACCAAAGTTGCAAATTCTGCCTTGCCTTGACAGATTTCAGCAAGGCAACTTGGCAATGTTGTATCTCATGGTGTAGGTTGAATTTGGCAATGTTCTTGGCCATTTTGGAAAGCTCTTACATGATACAACAACTGTTTGAACAAGTTTGGTTTTGATCTCTTTTGATTCCAAGTGAAAAATCCCCCTACATTTGACAAAAAGTGAGGCAAAATCTGACTTAGTGAAAATTTCACTAAGTGTTGGAAAAAGTGACATTTTCACTTTTCAGCCACTTTGATCACTCCATAACTCAAAATCCTTAATGAATTGGAATGACTTGTAGTTGAAGTTTTTGTAGGTGATAATGAGGGATACAAATCCATCTTTGGATGAGAAAAAATGGCCTTGTGGTTTAGGAGTTATGGTCCTCCAAAGTTGGCACCTTTGCCACTTTATTTTTAACTTAGAAAAATTTCTAAGTTTTATGGTTACCCCTTTTACAAGTTATCTCACTTTTCTTGATGAATGATGATTCAAATCATACATTAACATCATTTTAGGGTTAAAAATCCATTTTGGTGAAAAATCTCAAAAAGTCAAAGTTGACTTTTGTGCACGGTTGACTTTTTATCAGATGAATTCCAAACTGTGCAATTCTTCAGGAAATCATGTCCTTGACCTAAATCAAACTTGATGGACATGTTCCATGGGTGTCATATTGTATATTCAATCATGTATTAGGGTTTGGGAGCATGTCTTGGTCAAAAGTCAAAGTTACAGTTGACTTTTCCCTTAAAACCCTAATTGTGGTGCAGATGGAATTGAGACTTGTTGCTCAAACTTCTTGGATCAATCCATTATTCCAAATGGATCAATATGGTATATTAGAGACCCTCAAATCATCTCTTGAGGTCTTGGCTCATGGTTTGTCCTAAAAGTCAACTTAGGGGTGAATTAGGTCAAGAAACCCTAATTCCAGATTTTTGATGAATGCATCCCCTGAGGCAAAATTGACTTGATGCATGGGTTCATGAGGTTCCATGAAGTATATTAGGTTATGTTTTGGATCATTGCCTTGTGCCTAGATGAAAATTTCCATCTGGAGGCCCTGGTCGACCAAAACCCTAATTTGGTGACACTGTCGATCTTGAGACTTAATCCACCTAGAAGGGAGCAGCCTTGTACTTAATCCTTGAAGTGGGAGTCCTTTTAATCCATTATGGATGTTTGAGAGGTTAGACAAGTTGAAGATCATGTCATTTCTTGATTGATCCTTTGTCTAAGCACTCAGAGAGGGCTTGAAACCCTAATTTTGATTGTAGTGGATGCTCACCCATCCTTGGGGAGGCTAATGAAGCATAAAGGTACATCCATATTGTGATGATGATTTTCACAATGATGGGAAATCTAAGTGGTCAAAATTTGGGGTATTACACCTACGTATTCCCTTGTGCAATGGGAAAGTCAGAGTCAACGTAGTTCGAAGGACTACGGGTGAAGAAAATGGAAGGGGGGTATGTGGACGATGTTAACGTGCAGGTTCTAGCAGTTAGGTGTTTTGCGGCTCGCTCGTGGAGTCTTATGCGTTACCTGTTTGCGGTAGAATGGACGTAACATGTCCTTTTTGAAAAGGTTGATTTTCGCCATCAAGGCAAGATGTCACATTTGATTTGTTAAAAGTTGGTTTTAAGGGTGAAATAAGTCCTCAGATAGGAACCCCTTCGGGTAGTACCCAATTCTTTATCTCAAAAGGTTTATTTTGAAAATGGTGTGGCGAATACGGTTATGTCTTTGTATTGAAAGATGAGTATCGAGACCACACACTCTCAAGTGAGCATCCTAATACTCGAAGAAGAAGAGGTCTTCATCCAATCCCCTCTCTTTAGTTCAATACAAAGAGAACCTATTCTCTTATTAAAAGTGTTTTTGGTTTTAGATAGTAAGTGCTTTACGAAAGTGAACCCTAAAGGTAGTGTCAAGCACTCGGAATAGGAAAAGGCCTTCGCCTAACCACTCCACGGCCATCTAAGTTTTTTTTGAGAAAAGGTTTGAAAATGCACTTGGTACAAGACCAAGGTTTTTAGACGCAAGGAGATGAAATAAATAGAGAAAAAGGTTTTTGAAAGAAATGGGTGGTGAATAGTCACGTCTTCGTATTGAAAGACGAGTATCGAGACCACACACTCTAAAGTGGGCATCCTAATACTCGAAGAGGAATAGGTCTTCACCCAATCCTCTCTTTTTAACTCAATACAAAGAGAAATTTTGAAAATGAGCACTTGGTACTAGACCAAGGTTTTTGACTTTAGAAGAGAATGAAAATGAGAAATGGAATACGTTGATGAATACAAGAATGTGGTCAAGAGAAAAGTCAAGAAAGACTCAAAAACAAGATCGAGTAGAAATAATCAAATCCCTACCTCACAAAGTTATTAGTCAAATAAGTTAATAGAAATTAGAAATCAAAGATTAAAAATCTTGATATTTACATTTTGAATATGATTTAAAATTAAAAGATTAATCTAATAAGAAAATATTTTTGAGATTTTTTTTTAGTTAATAATTAAACTAATACCCTAAATGACTATTATTAAATAAATATCAAATCAAATCAAACAAAATAAATATATTCCTAAATTCAATATTACTAACTAAAACTAAAAGAGAATTAATTTAAAATCTAAAAATAGTAAATTAGATTAACACTAACTAATTGCTAAACTAATATTAAATTACTAATCCTAAACTTATAATAACCTAACTAAAAGAGAATTCAGGATTAAAACAAAAAATGGCATGTTCTTAGAATTTTAAAACAAGAAAAGAAAAGGAACATGCAGGCCCAACATTTGAGGGTGATCCAACATTTGAGGAGTGTGGGTCGGATTACTAAACGAAGCGGGTTCTGCTGACCCGGATCCAAACCCCATAGTATGACCATTCAACAACAAAACCTAAACATGATGAACTAGCCGCCCCTCACTCACACAAATCACGCTCTGCATAGTGAAGAGAAAAAAAAACGAACAAAAACTCTCAGCAAACCGACCATCGAGAAAGCTATGCTCCAACGCTCAACTCTTTCTTTCGATCGCTATCCTCTCTCGATCGATTTGATTCTCGTTCTCCCTCCGTGCAGTCCTTCTTATCTCGGTTCTCTCACGGCGGTTCACCAAAATCCGACCGATCTCTCTTCTCCGCCTTTATTCTCTTTCTGTTATTCGGTGTTGTTGTTGATTTCGGATGGGGTGAATTTTGTTGGATGTTGAAGGTACTTTGTTGCTGTTTGAATCTAAGTCACTCTTTCTCTCTTTTCTGCTGATTTTGGGTCGATTTGATTTTGTGGGTTGGAAATAGTTTGAAGGTTGTTGGTCGTGTGAGGTGGAGGTAGGCAGTTTTGAGGATGGGAGTGTTTTCAAAGCAGGATTTGAAGAAGGTTTTTGTTGTTGTTCATTTGGTTATGTGAGGTGTATGAGATTGGATTTGAGTTTTGAAGGGTGTGAAGATTTTGGAGGAAAGGGATTTGAAGTTGTTGATGAATGGAGAGTGCAGAGCAGTCGCGCACGGTGTGGAGTAGTGGTTCGAAGTGGCGTGATTTGCGGTTCGAAGCGGTTTGTGTAGGTGATGTGAGGGGGTTTGGTTTAAGAAAAAGGGTGAATGGTTTGTGAAGAGTCCCCCCTTCGTGCGTAAAGGGTTGGCCTTGTAAAGATTTCTCAAGCTGGTATTATCTCCTCCTTTTTTCATTCGGCTCCTCCCCCTTTTATGATTGATTCCCACTTTGTCTTTTAAGTTTTTGAATTTTGTCTTGCTATTGTTAAGTCTCTTTCACAGTGCAGGTTGTTGTTGGGAGTGGTTGTTTTCAGACCACAGTGTGCAGGTCTGGGGCTGGTACGGTTCATGGTGCAGGCTTATGGTTCATGGAGGAGCAGGTTGTCGGTTGTAAGGGTTGGTCTGGCGTGACAGTTTTTTTGTGAGCTGGGCTTTCTCTTTTTTGAATTGTTTTATAAATATGGGCCTTTTTGTATTGTAATATGTGATGGTTAATTAGAAATGGATTTGAATATGAAATAGATTAGGGGAAAAACAAATGGATAATAAAAAATGAGAATTAAGTAAAAAATGGGTTTAGTGAAAATGGGTAAAAATGGACAAAGGATTATTCAATTGGATAATGAAAATATAATTTGGATAATGATGGAGTAAAAAAGTGAAAATGGTTATGAAATTGGAAATGGGTAATTGATATGGAAAATGGGTGATGAAATTAAAAGTGGATATTGTGAATTGAATGATAGATAAAAAAAAATGGATAAAAAGTGGATATGGAATTAAGAATGGTTAGAAATGGATATTAAAGGATAATTGAATGAATTTTTGAATTATGGTTTTATGGAAATAATATGGACATTGATGGATAAAAAGAAATGGATTTGGTGGACTCAAAATGGTTATAAAAATGGATGGAATATGGACATTTGAAATTGGTTTATGAATTTGATGAACTTGAACAATCCTCCACCCATATCTTCCACTGACACACACCTTGACTGGATTTACTCCGAAAACCACACTTGAAACTCTTTCAACAATTCTCTGATAAAATTAACACATCTACCACTGAATGCCCAACAACCAAAACAATGACCAATTAATTTTCTGAATATCTCTCATAAATCGCTTCTGACGAAATCCAATACAAGACGATTTGACTTCGGATACACACTTGAGAAATAATCCACTGACGCAAATATTTGCAATTACAGCAAACTTTTTTAATAGTTTGACCAAGAATAGATCAACCATCCATCTGAACTGGATCATGAACGAACAACTAGGCTTGACCTGAAGCTATACCCTTATCTTGGAATGAACACTGATACTCCTCTGAATATGGAAGACTCAAACCACACAAAAACGCCTTGATCCCATGTCACAAAAGCTTACGCAAATGGATGAATGCAAAGTTGTGTTAATGACCTAATGGAGATGCAGAGATGATATAAATGCTATGAAATGCAAGGCTAGGGTGAAAATGAGGGTGTGACAGATGCCCCTATTTAATCTTCTTAGACTTGAAGGTGTGAGTGACAGAGGTTTTCTTACAGTCAAGGTACAAGGAGATTAAATATAAGAATACCCGGAATTTTCAGCCGGAAAACTAGGTGGAATGAAAGTGATGAATTGGTGGGATGACTTGAAAAAGGCATCTGTCAGTGGGAAATGGTAATTGGTTATGAGGGATATGATAATGCTTGAAATGCAATGCGGGATGAACATGAGTGCTAATGATGCGGAAATGTATGCAAAATGCTGGGGATATAAAGATGTGAAAGTCTGGACATTGTTGGGAATAATTGCATATCAACTCGGGGGTTGAGGAAAGCAAATATACCATCGACTCGGGGGTCTTGAACAAAAATTGAAAAAACAAGTCAACTCGGGGGTTGAAGAAAAGGTAAAGGTAACAACATCGACTCGGAGGTCAAGAACTAAAACAAGATATCAACTCAGGGGTTGAGAAAGTAGTAACACTGATATCGACTCGGGGGTCAAGAAAAAAAACAAAATATCAACGCAGGGGTTGCGAAAGGAAATAACAATGATATCGACTCGGGGGTCAAGAATAAGAACAAGATATCAACTCAGGGGTTGAGAAGGTGAAGACAATATCGACTCAGGGGTCAAGAACAAAAACAAGGTATCAACTCAGGGGTTGAGGGAGGAAGTGACAATGATATCGACTCGGGGGTCAAGAAAATAAAGACAGCATTGACTCGGGGGTCAAGAGAATAAAGACAGCATTGACTCGGGGGTCAAGAGAATAAAGACAACATTGACTCAGGGGTAAAAAACAAATCAAAATATCAACGCAGGGGTTGAGGAACGAAATGATTATGTTATGTATGCAATGCATATGTGGATGCAAGCAGGAAGGTTGGGCTTTTGGTAGGTGCCAAGCAGGGTTGGACTTTGGTTTCGGGGTGCCAAGGAAGGTTGGGCTTTTGGTGGTTGCCAAGTAAGGTTGGGCTTTATTTGGGTAGGTTGCCAAGCAGGGTTGGACTTTAGGTGATAGGATTTGACTTCCCGACACTCAGTATTTGATAATACGATGATCAGAAGACAGATGTGGATGCTTCTGGTGCTCCAAGCTTGATTATTTGCAGCAGTTGCGTGCTTGTTCTTAAGAGAACCTCACTTCTAGCTGATGTGCCACGATGGCTTGCAGATGATTGTGTGAGCGTAGCGACTTATCTAATGCATATTAATTGCGCCTTTGCTCTGCCCCAAGGCCTTTTGACACTTGTTGAACTCCAAGGTTGCTTAGTGTATGACATGGTCAGCTTGACCAACTTGAAAGTATGAAGGGAATTTGATCCTTCGCAAAATGTTTGCCCCAGTCCGTAGGGTCTCTGAAGGAGTTCTTCCTGGAAATGTTTATGCCATGACATAGTCTGAGATGATTTGCCCCAGTGTCTGAATCTTGCAGTGGTCTGCCCCCATTCTTGGCCTTTGAAAAACTTGCACCAAATCCACAAGGTCACGAGAAAGTCTTGATTCATGTCAGCACCAACAGATGTTCAAGTTCCTCTTTGATTTCTCTTGGTTGGAATTTCCATAATGTCAAGTACTAATTTGCAATTAAAATTGATCATTCAGAAATGGTAATTTTAATGCGACATTCATGCAAGTTTTGAAAAGTCATTTATTGGAATGATGTGAAAGTGTGTGACAAGTGGACCATTAGTCCAAACGTAGTGTTGATTTTGATGGTGTGAAAGATATAGCAAGAAGAGTGACACCAGTGCTGAAGATTAGAAAACCTTTGGGAGTCAGTTTACGCAACCTTGCCGCTGTATGCTTTCAGAATACACCCCGCCTCAATTAGGTCTTTTGAGGGTTGTAACGTGGTCTGGTTCACGGTTATTGAAACAAAGGATATTAGGCTCAAAACTTATTTTGGTACCCACCCCTTCTTCATGATGATTCTCCAGTCCTACGTTCAGTTAAATTGACACACACATCTAGAGTTTGACGGTGTAAGATTGAAGATGATGATTCAAGATTGACAGTCACCTTATTTATTTTTGTGGATGGATATCAGTGACCTTTTGACGGTGATCGCTGAATTTTATTATGTTCTGCTCGAGGATTTGAGGGCCTCTTTTGCTTTATTTACTTTTTGATCCCTAACTTTTGCCTAAGTCGCCTCTTTGGGGTGGTAGACTTAGCGGGCTTTCTCTTTTTTCTATTTTTTTTCTTTCTTTTTTTTTCGGAAAGGCTTGTGACTGCCAAGTCTTTGGTCATTGAATAACAACAGCCATAACAGGAGGTTTCATCTTGAAAATATGTGTAATCAGGGTAACTGAACACTACCCATGCCCCAGGTTAAGCGTAAGGGTTTAGAAATCCGAAGGAAACTCCTACTTCTAGGCTCGAAGTGGTTGACTAGGGATTAACTCCTTATCTCTCCGGTGTTTAGGGGATTTGAAACAATGCCTGTACATCATCAGCAGGATTTTATTCGAAAGCATACAGTTCATAATTATGGGTATTTTGTTTTCATCATCCTCCCTCCAATCTTTGCTAAAACGACAGTTGATAAAGGGAGTGAAGTGGAGAAATATTTTTTTGATTTTGATTTTTTTTTTTTGCAATAAATGGGAAAAGATGAGTGAATACGAATGGACTTGTTCAAAACGTGCATGATCATTACATTAATAATACCATTAATAAAGTACAATGTCTAGAAGCAAATAGCCTTTAACAAAAAAGAAATTACAAATGCAAAGTAAATGACATGATCTAAAACTTCCATCATTGAGGAACTGGGATTTTCTCTCTTGATTCACTGTTGGGCTAGCATTCTTGCTCATCGAGACCAGTATTGTAGCCTTCTTCATACCTGCTCTCAGCAACTTCTTCCATACCATGGGCGGATGACGGACCTGCCTGACCAGATGAAGCATTGATATTGATTTGAAGACCTTGAGGCGTAAATGAGATTAGCTTGGACTCAATCAAATCTTGGATCTTATTTCGGAGCTGTTTGCAATCTTCGGTTGAATGCCCCATTGCGCCAGCATGGTAACCACATCGTGCATTGGCGTCAAAGCCTGGTGGGTAATGAGGGATCACAGGGTCCAAGTCCTTTGAATGTTACCATCTTTCCTTGCCAAGGTTGTCATAGCTTCCGCAAGTTGGTCCAACTGGCTTTTCAGCAATTCAACATCTGCTCTTGACGCAAACTGATTCTGCTCTTCTGAGGCCATGATTCCTTCCAAAGCTACTTCAAATCCAATACGGACGTCAGGAAGTCAACATTGGGTTATGAACAAAGGATGGATGAGTTCTCTGGTTTAAGGTTGGAGAAAGATATGCAAAATGATGCAAAAGATGCTGATGCAAATGCAATGTTATGAATGCCATAAGACATGGGATCAAAGATCGCTGAATCAGGGGTTCACAATAGATATCACGGTCACAGATTCTGTAGGACAACCCAACTAGATATCCCTCACCTCGGGTAGGTTATCTATTGGTTTATAACAGGGCATTCCACGGGTTTTCAAACAAGGTCCCATGCACTAGCCCTCAAAAGTTTTCCATCATAACGAGGATTCGTAAGACGGTAATCCCTTCAAAGGATGAGCACAGAGTTATGCCTTAGTAACCTTTGGAATATGGTTCTAAAGGTCCTCAGAATCACGGACTCCCAGGTTGGAAACAAAGACATCATTACGACTAATTGTAAGACATAATTACTCCCAAAGGGGCCTCATCTGATCGGTGGAAGTCAAACCAACTTGACGAGTCCTAAGTCTAGCAAATCAGTAAGCAACCACCTCCTAGCTTAGTGTATACTCGAAAAGCTCAGGTAGAAAGCCTTTCCTCACAAACCATCCCCAATATACCCAACAGATAAGAAAAGCATAAGATAATAAAGCAATAATAAAGCAAACAAAAGCACACATGCGACAAACAAATTAGGCTTGGCTTGCTAGGGTGAACCAGTCCCCAGCAGAGTCGCCAGCTGTCGCTACTCGAAAAATAGTCGACCGGAGGCGAAAAGGAAGAAAACAGGAGAGTCGCCATCGAACTTTATTTATCCCATAAAGGGAAAGGAAAACATCGAGAAAACCCAAAGAAGAAAGGATAAGATGGTCTCGCAACCAAATTACGGGTTCGGAAGGCGGTTATGCGAGGGGAAGGTATTAACATCCCTCGCATCCATCGTACTCGATGGGAACCATTTGCTTGTCTATGTGTAAGAATGTTTGCTAAAAGTATTGCTTTCTAAGAGTGTTCTAAGAGGGAAAGAGAAGGGTGAGAAAATGGGAAATGAAAGAAAATAAAAGAAAAGGTGGGGAGAAGAGAAAGGGAGACTCGATAGGACTTTGCGGTCCTATGCCTACGTATTCCCTTGTGCAATGGGAAAGTCAGAGTCAACGTAGTTCGAAGGACTACGGGTGAAGAAAATGGAAGGGGGGTATGTGGACGATGTTAACGTGCGGGTTCTAGCAGTTAGGTGTTTTGCGGCTCGCTCGTGGAGTCTTATGCGTTACCTGTTTGCGGTAGAACGGACGTAACATGTCCTTTTTGAAAAGGTTGATTTTCGCCATCAAGGCAAGATGTCACATTTGATTTGTTGAAAGTTGGTTTTAAGGGTGAAATAAGCCCTCGGATAGGAACCCCTTCGGGTAGTACCCAATTCTTTATCTCAAAAGGTTTATTTTGAAAACGGTGTGGCGAATACGGTTATGTCTTTGTATTGAAAGAGGAGTATCGAGACCACACACTCTCAAGTGAGCATCCTAATACTCGAAGAGGAAGAGGTCTTCACCCAATCCCCTCTCTTTAGTTCAATACAAAGAGAACCTATTCTCTTATTAAAAGTGTTTTTGGTTTTAGATAGTAAGTGCTTTACGACAGTGAACCCTAAAGGTAATGTCAAGCACTCGGGATAGGAAAAGGCCTTCGCCTAACCACTCCACGGCCATCTAAGTTTTTTTTTGAGAAAAGGTTTGAAAATGCACTTGGTACAAGACCAAGGTTTTTAGACGCAAGGAGATGAAATAAATAGAGAAAAAGGTTTTCGAAAGAAATGGGTGGTGAATAGTCACGTCTTCGTATTGAAAGACGAGTATCGAGACCACACACTCTAAAGTGGGCATCCTAATACTCGAAGAGGAATAGGTCTTCACCCAATCCTTTCTTTTTAACTCAATACAAAGAGAAATTTTGAAAATGAGCACTTGGTACTAGACCAAGGTTTTTGACTTTAGAAGAGAATGAAAATGAGAAATGGAATACGTTGATGAATACAAGAATGTGGTCAAGAGAAAAGTCAAGAAAGACTCAAAAACAAGATCGAGTAGAAATAATCAAATCCCTACCTCACAAAGTTATTAGTCAAATAAGTTAATAGAAATTAGAAATCAAAGATTAAAAATCTAGATATTTACATTTTGAATATGATTTAAAATTAAAAGATTAATCTAATAAGAAAATATTTTTGAGATTTTTTTTTAGTTAATAATTAAACTAATACCCTAAATGACTATTATTAAATAAATATCAAATCAAATCAAACAAAATAAATATATTCCTAAATTCAATATTACTAACTAAAACTAAAAGAGAATTAATTTAAAATCTAAAAATATTAAATTAGATTAACACTAACTAATTACTAAACTAATATTAAATTACTAATCCTAAACTTATAATAACCTAACTAAAAGAGAATTCAGGATTAAAACAAAAAATGGCATGTTCTTAGAATTTTAAAACAAGAAAAGAAAAGGAACATGCAGGCCCAACATTTGAGGGTGATCCAACATTTGAGGAGTGTGGGTCGGATTACTAAACGAAGCGGGTTCTGCTGACCCGGATCCAAACCCCATAGTATGACCATTCAACAACAAAACCTAAACATGATGAACTAGCCGCCCCTCACTCACACAAATCACGCTCTGCATAGTGAAGAGAAAAAAAAACGAACAAAAACTCTCAGCAAACCGACCATCGAGAAAGCTATGCTCCAACGCTCAACTCTTTCTTTCGATCGCTATCCTCTCTCGATCGGTTTGATTCTCGTTCTCCCTCCGTGCAGTCCTTCTTATCTCGGTTCTCTCACGGCGGTTCACCAAAATCCGACCGATCTCTCTTCTCCGCCTTTATTCTCTTTATGTTATTCGGTGTTGTTGTTGATTTTGGATGGGGTGAATTTTGTTGGATGTTGAATGTACTTTGTTGCTGTTTGAATCTAAGTCACTCTTTCTCTCTTTTCTGCTGATTTTGGGTCGATTTGATTTTGTGGGTTGGAAATAGTTTGAAGGTTGTTGGTCGTGTGAGGTGGAGGTAGGCGGTTTTGAGGATGGGAGTGTTTTCAAAGCAGGATTTGAAGAAGGTTTTTGTTGTTGTTCATTTGGTTATGTGAGGTGTATGAGATTGGATTTGAGTTTTGAAGGGTGTGAAGATTTTGGAGGAAAGGGATTTGAAGTTGTTGATGAATGGAGAGTGCAGAGCAGTCGCGCACGGTGTGGAGTAGTGGTTCGAAGTGGCGTGATTTGCGGTTCGAAGCGGTTTGTGTAGGTGATGTGAGGGGGTTTGGTTTAAGAAAAAGGGCGAATGGTTTGTGAAGAGTCCCCCCTTCGTGCGTAAAGGGTTGGCCTTGTAAAGATTTCTCAAGCTGGTATTATCTCCTCCTTTTTTCATTCGGCTCCTCCCCCTTTTATGATTGATTCCCACTTTGTCTTTTAAGTTTTTGAATTTTGTCTTGCTATTGTTAAGTCTCTTTCACAGTGCAGGTTGTTGTTGGGAGTGGTTGTTTTCAGACCACAGTGTGCAGGTCTGGGGCTGGTACGGTTCATGGTGCAGGCTTATGGTTCATGGAGGAGCAGGTTGTCGGTTGTAAGGGTTGGTCTGGCGTGACACAGTTTTTTTGTGGGCTGGGCTTTCTCTTTTTTGAATTGTTTTATAAAGATAGGCCTTTTTGTATTGTAATATGTGATGGTTAATTAGAAATGGATTTGAATATGAAATAGATTCGGGGAAAATGAAATGGATAATAAAAAATGAGAATTAAGTAAAAAATGGGTTTAGTGAAAATGGGTAAAAATGGACAAAGGATTATTCAATTGGATAATGAAAATATAATTTGGATAATGATGGAGTAAAAAAGTGAAAATGGTTATGAAATTGGAAATGAGTAATTGATATGGAAAATGGGTGATGAAATTAAAAGTGGATATTGTGAATTGAATGATAGATAAAAAAAATGGATAAAAAGTGGATATGGAATTAAGAATGGTTAGAAATGGATATTAAAGGATAATTGAATGAATTTTTGAATTATGGTTTTATGGAAATAATATGGACATTGATGGATAAAAAGAAATGGATTTGGTGGACTCAAAATGGTTATAAAAATGGATGGAATATGGACATTTGAAATTGGTTTATGAATTTGATGAACTTGAACAATCCTCCACCCATATCTTCCACTGACACACACCTTGACTGGATTTACTCCGAAAACCACACTTGAAACTCTTTCAACAATTCTCTGATAAAATTAACACAGCTACCACTGAATGCCCAACAACCGAAACAATGACCAATTAATTTTCTGAATATCTCTCATAAATCGCTTCTGACGAAATCCAATACAAGACGATTTGACTTCGGATACACACTTGAGAAATAATCCACTGACGCAAATATTTGCAATTAGAGCAAACTTTTTTAATAGTTTGACCAAGAATAGATCAACCATCCATCTGAACTGGATCATGAACGAACAACTAGGCTTGACCTGAAGCTATACCCTTATCTTGGAATGCACACTGATACTCCTCTGAATATGGAAGACTCAAACCACACAAAAACGCCTTGATCCCATGTCACAAAAGCTTACGCAAATGGATGAATGCAAAGTTGTGTTAATGACCTAATGGAGATGCAGAGATGATAGAAATGCTATGAAATGCAAGGCTAGGGTGAAAATGAGGGTGTGACAGATGCCCCTATTTAATCTTCTTAGACTTGAAGGTGTGAGTGACAGAGGTTTTCTTACAGTCAAGGTACAAGGAGATTAAATATAAGAATACCCAGAATTTTCAGCCGGAAAACTAGGTGGAATGAAAGTGATGAATTGGTGGGATGACTTGAAAAAGGCATCTGTCAGTGGGAAATGGTAATTGGTTATGAGGGATATGATAATGCTTGAAATGCAATGCGGGATGAACATGAGTGCTAATGATGCGGAAATGTATGCAAAATGCTGGGGATATGAAGATGTGAAAGTCTGGACATTGTTGGGAATAATGGCATATCAACTCGGGGGTTGAGGAAAGCAAATATACCATCGACTCGGGGGTCTTGAACAAAAATTGAAAAAACAAGTCAACTCGGGGGTTGAAGAAAAGGTAAAGGTAACAACATCGACTCGGAGGTCAAGAACTAAAACAAGATATTAACTCAGGGGTTGAGAAAGTAGTAACACTGATATCGACTCGGGGGTCAAGAAAAAAAACAAAATATCAACGCAGGGGTTGCGAAAGGAAATAACAATGATATCGACTCGGGGGTCAAGAATAAGAACAAGATATCAACTCAGGGGTTAAGAAGGTGAAGACAATATCGACTCAGGGGTCAAGAACAAAAACAAGGTATCAACTCAGGGGTTGAGGGAGGAAGTGACAATGATATCGACTCGGGGGTCAAGAAAATAAAGACAGCATTGACTCGGGGGTCAAGAGAATAAAGACAGCATTGACTCGGGGGTCAAGAGAATAAAGACAACATTGACTCAGGGGTAAAAAACAAATCAAAATATCAACGCAGGGGTTGAGGAACGAAATGATTATGTTATGTATGCAATGCATATGTGGATGCAAGCAGGAAGGTTGGGCTTTTGGTAGGTGCCAAGCAGGGTTGGACTTTGGTTTCAGGGTGCCAAGGAAGGTTGGGCTTTTGGTGGTTGCCAAGTAAGGTTGGGCTTTATTTGGGTAGGTTGCCAAGCAGGGTTGGACTTTAGGTGATAGGATTTGACTTCCCGACACTCGGTATTTGATAGTACGATGATCAGAAGACAGATGTGGATGCTTCTGGTGCTCCAAGCTTGATTATTTGCAGCAGTTGCGTGCTTGTTCTTAAGAGAACCTCACTTCTAGCTGATGTGCCACGATGGCTTGCAGATGATTGTGTGAGCGTAGCGACTTATCTAATGCATATTAATTGCGCCTTTGCTCTGCCCCAAGGCCTTTTGACACTTGTTGAACTCCAAGGTTGCTTAGTGTATGACATGGTCAGCTTGACCAACTTGAAAGTATGAAGGGAATTTGATCCTTCGCAAAATGTTTGCCCCAGTCCGTAGGGTCTCTGAAGGAGTTCTTCCTGGAAATGTTTATGCCATGACATAGTCTGAGATGATTTGCCCCAGTGTCTGAATCTTGCAGTGGTCTGCCCCCATTCTTGGCCTTTGAAAAACTTGCACCAAATCCACAAGGTCACGAGAAAGTCTTGATTCATGTCAGCACCAACAGATGTTCAAGTTCCTCTTTGATTTCTCTTGGTTGGAATTTCCATAATGTCAAGTACTAATTTGCAGTTAAAATTGATCATTCAGAAATGGTAATTTTAATGCGACATTCATGCAAGTTTTGAAAAGTCATTTATTGGAATGATGTGAAAGTGTGTGACAAGTGGACCATTAGTCCAAACGTAGTGTTGATTTTGATGGTGTGAAAGATATAGCAAGAAGAGTGACACCAGTGCTGAAGATTAGAAAACCTTTGGGAGTCAGTTTACGCAACCTTGCCGCTGTATGCTTTCAGAATAAACCCCGCCTCAATTAGGTCTTTTGAGGGTTGTAACGTGGTCTGGTTCACGGTTATTGAAACAAAGGATATTAGGCTCAAAACTTATTTTGGTACCCACCCCTTCTTCATGATGATTCTCCAGTCCTACGTTCAGTTAAATTGACACACACATCTAGAGTTTGACGGTGTAAGATTGAAGATGATGATTCAAGATTGACAGTCACCTTATTTATTTTTGTGGATGGATATCAGTGACCTTTTGACGGTGATCGTTGAATTTTATTATGTTCTGCTCGAGGATTTGAGGGCCTCTTTTGCTTTATTCACTTTTTGATCCCTAACTTTTGCCTAAGTCGCCTCTTTGGGGTGGTAGACTTAGCGGGCTTTCTCTTTTTTCTTTTTTTTTTCTTTCTTTTTTTTTCGGAAAGGCTTGTGACTGCCAAGTCTTTGGTCATTGAATAACAACAGCCATAACAGGAGGTTTCATCTTAAAAATATGTGTAATCAGGGTAACTGAACACTACCCATGCCCCAGGTTAAGCGTAAGGGTTTAGAAATCTGAAGGAAACTCCTACTTCTAGGCTCGAAGTGGTTGACTAGGGATTAACTCCTTATCTCTCCGGTGTTTAGGGGATTTGAAACAATGCCTGTACATCATCAGCAGGATTTTATTCGAAAGCATACAGTTCATAATTATGGGTATTTTATTTTCATCATCCTCCCTCCAATCTTTGCTAAAACGACAGTTGATAAAGGGAGTGAAGTGGAGAAATATTTTTTTGATTTTGATTTTTTTTTTTTTTGCAATAAATGGGAAAAGATGAGTGAATACGAATGGACTTTTTCAAAACGTGCATGATCATTACATTAATAATACCATTAATAAAGTACAATGTCTAGAAGCAAATAGCCTTTAACAAAAAAGAAATTACAAATGCAAAGTAAATGACATGATCTAAAACTTCCATCATTGAGGAACTGGGATTTTCTCTCTTGATTCACTGTTGGGCTAGCATTCTTGCTCATCGAGACCAGTATTGTAGCCTTCTTCATACCTGCTCTCAGCAACTTCTTCCAAACCATGGGCGGATGACGGACCTGCCTGACCAGATGAAGCATTGATATTGATTTGAAGACCTTGAGGCATAAATGAGATTAGCTTGGACTCAATCAAATCTTGGATCTTATTTCGGAGCTGTTTGCAATCTTCGGTTGAATGCCCCATTGCGCCAGCATGGTAACCACATCGTGCATTGGCGTCAAAGCCTGGTGGGTATGGAGGGATCACAGGGTCCAAGTCCTTTGAATGTTTCCATCTTTCCTTGCCAAGGTTGTCATAGCTTCCACAAGTTGGTCCAACTGGCTTTTCAGCAATTCAACATCTGCTCTTGACGCAAACTGATTCTGCTCTTCTGAGGCCATGATTCCTTCCAAAGCTACTTCAAATCCAATACGGACGTCAAGAAGTCAACATCGGGTTATGAACAAAGGATGGATGAGTTCTCTGGTTTAAGGTTGGAGAAAGATATGCAAAATGATGCAAAAGATGCTGATGCAAATGCAATGTTATGAATGCCATAAGACATGGGATCAAACATCGCTGAATCAGGGGTTCACAATAGATATCACGGTCACAGATTCTGCAGGACAACCCAACAAGATATCCCTCACCTCGGGTAGGTTATCTATTGGTTTATAACAGGGCATTCCACGGGTTTTCAAACAAGGTCCCATGCACTAGCCCTCAAAAGTTTTCCATCATAACAAGGATTCGTAAGACGGTAATCCCTTCAAAGGATGAGCACAGAGTTATGCCTTAGTAACCTTTGGAATAGGGTTCTAAAGGTCCTCAGAATCACGGACTCCCAGGTCGGAAACAAAGACATCATTACGACTAATCGTAAGACATAATTACTCCCAAAGGGGCCTCATCTAATCGGTGCAAGTCAAACCAACTCGACGAGTCCTAAGTCTAGCAAATCAGTAAGCAACCACCTCCTAGCTTAGTGTATACTCGAAAAGCTCGGGTAGAAAGCCTTTCCTCACAAACCATCCCCAATATACCCAACAGATAAGAAAAGCATAAGATAATAAAGCAATAATAAAGCAAACAAAAGCACACATGCGACAAACAAATTAGGCTTGGCTTGCTAGGGTGAACCAGTCCCCAGCAGAGTCGCCAGCTGTCGCTACTCAAAAAATAGTCAACCGGAGGCGAAAAGGAAGAAAACAGGAGAGTCGCCGTCGAACTTTATTTATCCCATAAAGGGAAAGGAAAACATCGAGAAAACCCAAAGAAGAAAGGATAAGATGGTCTCGCAACCAAATTACGGGTTCGGAAGCCGGTTATGCGAGGGGAAGGTATTAGCATCCCTCGCATCCATCATACTCGATGGGAACCATTTGTTTGTCTATGTGTAAGGATGTTTGCTAAAAGTATTGCTTTCTAAGAGTGTTCTAAGAGGGAAAGAGAAGGGTGAGAAAATGGGAAATGAAAGAAAATAAAAGAAAAGGTGGGGAGAAGAGAAAGGGAGACTCGATAGGACTTTGCGGTCCTATGCCTACGTATTCCCTTGTGCAATGGGAAAGTCAGAGTCAACGTAGTTCGAAGGACTACGGGTGAAGAAAATGGAAGGGGGGTATGTGGACGATGTTAACGTGCAGGTTCTAGCAGTTAGGTATTTTGCGGCTCGCTCGTGGAGTCTTATGCGTTACCTGTTTGCGGTAGAACGGACGTAACATGTCCTTTTTGAAAAGGTTACTTTTCGCCATCAAGGCAAGATGTCACATTTGATTTGTTGAAAGTTGGTTTTAAGGGTGAAATAAGTCCTCGGATAGGAACCCCTTCGGGTAGTACCCAATTCTTTATCTCAAAAGGTTTATTTTGAAAACGGTGTGGCAAATACGGTTATGTCTTTGTATTGAAAGACGAGTATCGAGACCACACACTCTCAAGTGAGCATCCTAATACTCGAAGAGGAAGAGGTCTTCACCCAATCCCCTCTCTTTAGTTCAATACAAAGAGAACCTATTCTCTTATTAAAAGTGTTTTTGGTTTTAGATAGTAAGTGCTTTACGACAGTGAACCCTAAAAGTAATGTCAAGCACTCGGGATAGGAAAAGGCCTTCGCCTAACCACTCCACGGCCATCTAAGTTTTTTTTGAGAAAAGGTTTGAAAATGCACTTGGTACAAGACCAAGGTTTTTAGACGCAAGGAGATGAAATAAATAGAGAAAAAGGTTTTCGAAAGAAATGGGTGGTGAATAGTCACGTCTTCGTATTGAAAGACGAGTATCGAGACCACACACTCTAAAGTGGGCATCCTAATACTCGAAGAGGAATAGGTCTTCACCCAATCCTCTCTTTTTAACTCAATACAAAGAGAAATTTTGAAAATGAGCACTTGGTACTAGACCAAGGTTTTTGACTTTAGAAGAGAATGAAAATGAGAAATGGAATACGTTGATGAATACAAGAATGTGGTCAAGAGAAAAGTCAAGAAAGACTCAAAAACAAGATCGAGTAGAAATAATCAAATCCCTACCTCACAAAGTTATTAGTCAAATAAGTTAATAGAAATTAGAAATCAAAGATTAAAAATCTAGATATTTACATTTTGAATATGATTTAAAATTAAAAGATTAATCTAATAAGAAAATATTTTTGAGATTTTTTTTTAGTTAATAATTAAACTAATACCCTAAATGACTATTATTAAATAAATATCAAATCAAATCAAACAAAATAAATATATTCCTAAATTCAATATTACTAACTAAAACTAAAAGAGAATTAATTTAAAATCTAAAAATATTAAATTAGATTAACACTAACTAATTACTAAACTAATATTAAATTACTAATCCTAAACTTATAATAACCTAACTAAAAGAGAATTCAGGATTAAAACAAAAAATGGCATGTTCTTAGAATTTTAAAACAAGAAAAGAAAAGGAACATACAGGCCCAACATTTGAGGGTGATCCAACATTTGAGGAGTGTGGGTCGGATTACTAAACGAAGCGGGTTCTGCTGACCCGGATCCAAACCCCATAGTATGACCATTCAACAACAAAACCTAAACATGATGAACTAGCCGCCCCTCACTCACACAAATCACGCTCTGCATAGTGAATAGAAAAAAAAACGAACAAAAACTCTGAGCAAACCGACCATCGAGAAAGCTATGCTCCAACGCTCAACTCTTTCTTTCGATCGTTATCCTCTCTCGATCGGTTTGATTCTCATTCTCCCTCCGTGCAGTCCTTCTTATCTCGGTTCTCTCACGGCGGTTCACCAAAATCCGACCGATCTCTCTTCTCCGCCTTTATTCTCTTTCTGTTATTCGGTGTTGTTGTTGATTTCGGATGGGGTGAATTTTGTTGGATGTTGAAGGTACTTTGTTGCTGTTTGAATCTAAGTCACTCTTTCTCTCTTTTCTGCTGATTTTGGGTCGATTTGATTTTGTGGGTTGGAAATAGTTTGAAGGTTGTTGGTCGTGTGAGGTGGAGGTAGGCGGTTTTGAGGATGGGAGTGTTTTCAAAGCAGGATTTGAAGAAGGTTTTTGTTGTTGTTCATTTGGTTATGTGAGGTGTATGAGATTGGATTTGAGTTTTTAAGGGTGTGAAGATTTTGGAGGAAAGGGATTTGAAGTTGTTGATGAATGGAGAGTGCAGAGCAGTCGCGCACGGTGTGGAGTAGTGGTTCGAAGTGGCGTGATTTGCGGTTCGAAGCGGTTTGTGTAGGTGATGTGAAGGGGTTTGGTTTAAGAAAAAGGGCGAATGGTTTGTGAAGAGTCCCCCCTTCGTGCGTAAAGGGTTGGCCTTGTAAAGATTTCTCAAGCTGGTATTATCTCCTCCTTTTTTCATTCGGCTCCTCCCCCTTTTATGATTGATTCCCACTTTGTCTTTTAAGTTTTTGAATTTTGTCTTGCTATTGTTAAGTCTCTTTCACAGTGCAGGTTGTTGTTGGGAGTGGTTGTTTTCAGACCACAGTGTGCAGGTCTGGGGCTGGTACGGTTCATGGTGCAGGCTTAAGGTTCATGGAGGAGCAGGTTGTCGGTTGTAAGGGTTGGTCTGGCGTGACACAGTTTTTTTGTGGGCTGGGCTTTCTCTTTTTTGAATTATTTTATAAATATGGGCCTTTTTGTATTGTAATATGTGATGGTTAATTAGAAATGGATTTGAATATGAAATAGATTAGGGGAAAATGAAATGGATAATAAAAAATGAGAATTAAGTAAAAAATGGGTTTAGTGAAAATGGGTAAAAATGGACAAAGGATTATTCAATTGGATAATGAAAATATAATTTGGATAATGATGGAGTAAAAAAGTGAAAATGGTTATGAAATTGGAAATGGGTAATTGATATGGAAAATGGGTGATGAAATTAAAAGTGGATATTGTGAATTGAATGATAGATAAAAAATGGATAAAAAGTGGATATGGAATTAAGAATGGTTAGAAATGGATATTAAAGGATAATTGAATGAATTTTTGAATTATGGTTTTATGGAAATAATATGGACATTGATGGATAAAAAGAAATGGATTTGGTGGACTCAAAATGGTTATAAAAATGGATGGAATATGGACATTTGAAATTGGTTTATGAATTTGATGAACTTGAACAACCCTCCACCCATATCTTCCACTGACACACACCTTGACTGGATTTACTCCGAAAACCACACTTGAAACTCTTTCAACAATTCTCTGATAAAATTAACACAGCTACCACTGAATGCCCAACAACCGAAACAATGACCAATTAATTTTCTGAATATCTCTCATAAATCGCTTCTGACGAAATCCAATACAAGACGATTTGACTTCGGATACACACTTGAGAAATAATCCACTGACGCAAATATTTGCAATTAGAGCAAACTTTTTTAATAGTTTGACCAAGAATAGATCAACCATCCATCTGAACTGGATCATGAATGAACAACTAGGCTTGACCTGAAGTTATACCCTTATCTTGGAATGCACACTGATACTCCTCTGAATATGGAAGACTCAAACCACACGAAAACGCCTTGATCCCATGTCACAAAAGCTTACGCAAATGGATGAATGCAAAGTTGTGTTAATGACCTAATGGAGATGCAGAGATGATAGAAATGCTATGAAATGCAAGGCTAGGGTGAAAATGAGGGTGTGACAATGAGTGTGTCTTGCTTAACCCTCATGTGGGAGCCCCTTTTATAGACTTCCATTAAGATGTGCCATTAAGAGAAATCTCTTGGCCTTCTGAAGTTACATGGCCATCATTGTTGTAACTCCCATTCATGAATATAGACATTGAAGCTCTGGTAACGTCCGTATTGATGCGCCGCACCGTTACAACTGTTAGTGTGCCAGTTAAGCTCATGTCCGGCGTAAGTGTCGGGTTGATGGAGGTCAGTACTCAGCCTCGTAGGAGTTCGGCTGATGGGAGTCAGGCTCCCTGACTGAATCGGGCTATGGATGATACTCACCTAGCTCTCTGCATTGCTCGACCTTTCTTGCTATCATAGTCTAGTTCATGTTTAACCTTGTCCGGCTACACAACTCGGCTTAAAATTTATTCGGCATGTACATTAATAACATTTTGTCTAAAATATGGTGTACAAATGGGATGTACTATTATAAGATGACACTCATCTATCTATTGTCCGATGAATGCTACCCTAGATGTATATTATGTCTAATCCTTTTTATTATTAATCACCGACTATTGGATCATAGATGATTCATAGGAACGATGCATTAGACATGGTTGATGAGTTAGGAGTTGGTCTTATAGTGGCTGAAAAGGATAATTTTTCAAACTTTAAGATGTTTTGCAAGGTTTAAATGACTTGAAAAATTGTACATCCATCATTTGGCATCCTCGTTAGCTCATCACAATGAGGAATATCATAGAGAACATTGTTAGAAATTGACTCTAAATTAAATGGATCAAGCTTAGAATCTTACAAATGAGCACTATATTCTAATAGAATTTCAAGCACCCTTTAAATTGTCTTAGAGTCTACACGCAGGAGCATTCAGGATAATTCAATCTATTTCAAGTTCGCACAAGAAAGTTGAAAACTCAAATGTAAGGAAGAAAGAAATTTGAAACTAAGCAATGAAGAAGAGATTTCGAATTACTTTTTTTTTCTGAATCTAAAACATTCTATTTATAGACAAAATAGAGTAGATTCACAAGGTTGCGACCCTTGATAAAACGTACCATTTCACCAAATATTGCAACTCTTCCTACTAAGTGTTATAAGTATTCAAATTCAAAAATAAAAAAATGGAGTAACAACCACTGCCACATGTGGTAACTGCTACTAGCCAGCCGAAGGCCGAAGGCCATACACTCCGCGAGTAGCCTAATTACTCTGATAAGTTGTGCCTAAGTGCTCAAGTTCCACCTATAAGCCTCCTCTAGCGCATCCATTCCCACGCCTCTGATCCCGTCTCCAGAGACAGAGCCAGTGTTGTCGATGGCGACATCGACAAAGTAGAGTGTGAAGGTGACAAGTGGCATAAAAACTTGGGATCACCATACTCATCCATCCATGTGGCACTCTCTCCTCTTTAACCCCTTAATAAGTTAATAAGTGTAACTATATATAATGAGCATGAAAGTGAGTTAAACATTCAATGTGGGATTCTTTCCTACACATTGCAATGTGTCATGTTATTATTGGAATGCCACTATGTTATCATTGGAATACAACAAACATCATCATCTTTGAGGCACCATGACTTATTTCTTATACTAGGTTTACACAACCATTTTTATCGATAAGAGTGCAACATTTAGCAGTGTTGTGTACTTAATATACTCCCTCCGTCCCAAATTATAAGACGTTTTGTGCTTTTCACACAAATTAAGAAACTTAATTATTACTTTATGGGAAAGATAAATTATGTATAACTTTACAGTAATGCCCCTCATAATTATATAGGAGAGAAAAATTAAAAGAGTTGAAAGAATAAATAATAATAAATATTTGAGGGTATATTGGGGAAGATGTCATTTATATTGCATTGGGAATGTAAGGTGACTTATAATTTGGGACAAATTTTTTTGGCAAAGTGACTTATAATTTAGAACGGAGGGAGTACTTCATAAAGGTAGACTGCATCCATGAGTTTTATTTAAGAGCTTCATGTATTATTCACTTGTACACGCAATTAGACAAATCAAGGAAATTCAAGATAAGAACTTTGGATAAAAGCACTTGTCTCCTTCAAGTAATATCTCAAAACTAAGTATTATACAATAATTTCTTATAATATTTTTTATATATTTCCTAATACTTGTGTTGGAACTTGCTTTCAGGTCTGGCTGCTTGAATATTTTCCTATTATTGCTTTGTGGGAATTTCACAATGACTATAACAAAGAGTTTCTCCGGGTGTGTATCCTTTCTCCATTAAGGGTGCATTCCATTTTTGATTCATATAAGCACACTCTAAATTGCATCTTATTGGAAGATATATGTTTATATCCTTACGTTGATCATCTCCGGACACACACACTACAAGATATTTGTTGATACCTGTCGTACCTCGAAAAATACGATCCTCGCGATGGACGCGGAAAAAACTGTTCGAAACAAAGTCACCACCGAACTTTATTTATCCCAAAAGAGGGAAAGGAAAATATCGAGAAAACCTTTAAAGGGATAAGAAAATGGTCGTCGCAACCAAATTTTAGGTTCGGGAGTCGATTACGCAAAGGGAAGGTATTAGCACCCTCTACGTCCGTTGTACTCAACGGGAACCTCTTGATTCGATTCGTGAGAAAAGTTAGCTTGGTTTGTTTGTTATCTTCTAAGGTAATATTGCTTTCTATGGGGAAAATGGGTGGTTTTTTATTAGTGTGCTCGGCAAGGATCAGAACCCTTGTGCCTACGTATTCCCTCGTGCAATGGGAAAGTCAGAGCATTCGTAGTTCGTGGGACTACGGTTTGGTTTGTGTTTTAAACGAACGAGTGTTTAATTCGCATTCTAACTGTTAAACGTTGGCTTGTCTGCTCGTCAAGGGAGGCTGAAGCACTAGTTCATATGCGCGGAAAAATGGACTAAACAATGTTCTTTTTGTGAAAGTTGTTTGATTTGGATTAAGTATGTTAAGATTTGATTGAAAAAAAAGAGTTGGATTTGGACGTGTTTTAGGGTTTCGGTCGCACGGAGGCAAGGAAAGGATAGATTTGATCGTATTGGATATTTTTAGAGGTGACAATCGCTCACACACGAGTAAGAGAACTCGCACCCAAATAATTGAGGAGAAGGGTCAAAGACTCGACCACCCTCACTTCACCTTTAGTAAAATGTGTTCAAATAGGGATTAAATGTTTTGATAATTTCTTGGAAAAAGGTTTGAATGTTGTCGAGTTTCACGTGTTTTAGTGGTGTCAATTGTCCGCACACGAGTAAGAGAACTCGCACCCAAACAATTGAGGAGAAAGACCAAAGACTTGATCCCCCTCTTTTCCACCTTTTAAGAAATGATATTTAGTATAATTAAATGTATTACTTTGATTTAAGAAAAATACACGACGTTGGATCGAGGTTTGGATTTGCGTGCGAAATGGTTTGAGCACTAATGGAAAGGAGGTCCTATGGTTTAAGGTAAGGTCGATTGCGAGGCAAAAGCGCTCGACTTACAAGAGGTAAAGGGACTTGATATGTGGATCAAGTGAATGCTTGAGGATAAGTTAATTTGATTTGGAAAATACTTGACGTTGGATCAAGCTTGTTTATTGTTGTAAAAAAGGGTTGATTTTAATCTTATGGGAGAGGGGTGTAATTAATCAAGTGGGAATAATCGAGCCATGATTAAAGTGAGCCAATCACATACACGCATACAAACCAAAGTGAAATGTGCAACAATTATCGTTGTATAAAGCCCAAGAGGAGGCATTGTGAGGTTGATTGCGATCGTGAAAACGATCGACTTACAAGGTATGAAAATGATTGACATGAAGTCACAATATTGGTTTGAAAAAAGATTTTTTGGTTTGAACAAGTATAATATGAATAACACACATACAATTAAAGCATGAAATAAACCCACATGAATAGAGTATACACAAAATAAAATGATGGGATAAAAATAAGCACAAAAGTTAGGTTAGTAACCTAATTCTAAAGTTAATTCTAAGGAGGGAAGTCCTAAACTAAAAATTAAGTTCTAGGTTTCTTTAAAGTTCAAATAATTAATTAGATTAAATCAAAACATTTAATAAAATTAATTATTTAAAGTTAACTAATATTAAATAAAATGATTTAATAAAATTAATTAAAGCTTAAATAAATATTTTTTGATTTTTTAGGATTAAGAAAGACTCAAAACTAATTAGATTAAATTAAAATATTTAATAAAATTAACTATTAAGATTAATTAATATTAAATAAAATAATTTAATAAAATTAATTAAGTAAAAGAAATGGAAATTAATTAGAAGAGAGTATTGTTTAGATTTTTGGAATTAAAACCAAACTATAATTAATCAAATTAAAATTTAACATTTAATAAAATTAACCGTACATAAATTAATTAATATTAAATGAACAATTTTAATAAAATTAACCAAATTATTTGATAATAATATTAAAAAAAAAAAGTCTGTTTTTTAAAAGAAAATAAAATGTTTTTAAAATCAGAAAATAAAATGTTTTTTTAAAAAGAAAATAAAATGTTTTTTAAAAATCAGAATGGGCCAGAAATTAGGGGGTGTGATTAGTGAAAACTCCAGGCCCAAAGACACAGAGGCCCACGCTGGGAGAAGAGGTCCACCATGGACCTCAGTCAAACAGTTGGCTATCAGACTGCATCTGGGACGTTGGATTCCCATGATAGTCAAAGATCAAGCGGTTTAGAGAAAAAACCCACCGTATAGGGAAAGGAATGCGTGCGTAGGATCATGGGAAGGGGACAACCGGTGACACTTGTCACCGGTAGAGGGTGCCAACCAACAACAACCGACAAAGGCAGTGGTTAAAGGAGTAAGACCAAGAACAATAAGTCATTTCCATTTTTTAAGTCTCTCTCTTCATTTTTTCAATCTCTGAACGTTCTCACTCTCTCTAACAATTCTTTCTCTCAACAAAAGGCCACCACCGAGAACCCTAACCATGGCCGGAGAAGCGGCGGCGCGCGGCGGCCGCCACCGTCTTCTCCGGCGACACTACTCCAAGACCTTAAACAAACTACATGAACCTTAATTATTTTTCTACCCTATTTCCAAATCTGAACATAGATTTTCCCAAAACCTAACCAATCGCCCAAATCGCCAGTTTTCCCGATTAAACCCTAACTTCAAATCAACAATGTATAATAGAAATTACTCTGCACTACACAAAGATAAAAGATTCAAAGGAAATATCAAGCAAAAACGTTCAACTCACAGAGCAATCAAGTGCAGAAACTACCTCTTGAAGAACTTCTCAACCGAGCTCGTGCGAGTATCTTTCTCAGGTATTTCTTCTACTCGAATCTCTTCCTTTCTCTTCCACCCGTTTGTACTTTGCGCTCTTTCTATTTCTTCTCCACAAAAATATTTTGCTTGTTATGTCTGAACGAACGTTAGGGAGGGTTTAGCTCGAGCAAATTTGAGTCTCAGTGTGAGACTCAAAGAGCTTTTTGTTGGACATGAGCTTTAGTGAATTCTGATTTTTGGTAGGAAATACTTCTAGGGTTTCTGTTCAGGTCCTCCATTTTTCTTCGTGTAGAAATCTTAGTTTCTTTTGCTATTGTCCTCTGGTGGCTCAAGAAATTAGGGTTTTTTCGCCGTCCTTTCTTTGAATGAACAGTGAAGAATATATAGGGTGCTTAATATGTGTGAATTTTCTGAATTCTGAATTTGATATGTGTTTTGTTTGTTAGGAAAATGGTGAGGTGTCCTCAACGCAAATCAAGCCGTTAGAGAATGTTGTCCGATCCTGATCACGTGGAATTTGGGAATAAAATTTTGGTGATGCTCTCTGATTTGTGGGGACCTCCACGATGATAATTCATTCTCTTTGTTTGTCTGTATTGAAAGGTAAGGGCTTCTAGAATGTTAATTTCACCTGAGTTTTTACTGTGTAATTGTGTGATTTTTTACTGCCTTAATTTAATGCTGATGTGGTATCCTTGACTTAAGATTATTGGTTGCTTTTGAATGGCTTGTATTGTTTATTTCATGTACATATTCTGGGAGCAATGGATGGTTTAAAGAGGAAGTGATAACTTTGGCTTGAGCTGCTTGATGTCATTCGGAAACCAGGATAAAACAGGGTCTGCACTAAAATGAAGAAATCGTTGGGCCAATGTCTCTTGCTGCATAATTACCACTGAGTTTTATCTCCATGATGGTGTAGGTAATTCATACTTTAAGGTTTATGTATCAGTTCTGAATGAAAACCAGCTTTTTATCTTGACAAGATTTGAGCTTGGCTAAATTGTTTGTGCATTTCAGGCATGAAATCAGTGAGTTGTACCCAAGATGAAACATCAACCGATAGGGACAAATATGAATTTTAACAAAGAAGTTTGGCATGACTTGTATGAGCTTGATCTTGGACTGTTCTTAATTCATTTTGTGGTGATGGTGAAGATATCGTGAAGGCTTGGGTGAAGGTGAAAAAGCCACGCTGCCTTGAAGCTTGATTTGCATTTAGTGAGGCAATTTGAAACCTTTCAACTTGGTTTCTTAGGCGTTGTAGGACTAGGGTGGTACTTGAACACAACTTGTAAATTGAAATGCTTTGGTTACACCTTCCATTCCAATTCCTTGTAATATGTGTTCTATCCTTTGTCTTTGAGTATTTCAACTTTGCCTTGTATTTCTCCAATTCAAATGATTAGCTTTGTAGCTTTAAATCCGAATTGTGACGGTCTTGCAATTCCTTTGAAGTTAGAATAAAAATTCATTCATGGCGCCATTCTTGATTTTGAATTCTTGTATCTTGTATTTCAAGTTGGTATCATTTTGGTTTCTTCATTTGTTCTTGTACCAGTTAGGAAACTTTGCATTGCAAATAAACTCAGTTGTTGCAACATGTATCGAATGTTATACACTTTTTCCTCTTTTTGAAAGTCGATCCCTTCCTGAATAAAGACAAGAAATAGAAGTCTTTGGAACATGGTTCATGTCTTGCAATAGCTTGAAACAAAACAATTTAACTTATGATTTGGAATAATTCCCACATGACTTAAAATAATCCAAACATTGCACCAGTTGAAATGTCTTGATCTAAAATTGGTTATGCTTTGAAAATGAATAATCATAACTTGAAATCACTTATAATCATGGTTGAAAATAAACTTGAAACAAATCAAGGCAAAGCTTGAAACAATTCTTCCAACCATGGCTTGTAAATGGGCTTGAACCACTTGAAACATGACTTGAATATTGGCCTAAAATCTTCTTGAAATATGCCCTAGAATCATTTTGGAATATGGCTCAAAATCAACTTGAATTCACTTGATCATATCTTGACCAGTTGACCATGATAATTATGACATATCTTTTCTCTTGTTTCCACTTGAATTCAACACCCTTGCGAGAAACTGTATACACAATGCACAAACAAGACCTCCATAACCTAAATTTTAGAGGATTATAGTCAAAGGTCAAATAATTACTCTGAGAAAGATCATGAAGCAACAACATTCTTGGCATAAGAAAAAAAATGATAGGGTAGGACAAATTTGGGGTATGACAGATGCCCCTATCTAATTGTCTTGGACCCGAGTGAATGAACTGTTGCATGGCGTTCATTTTTAGGGTAGAAGTCAATTAGATATAAGAAAACCCCGAAATTTGTCTCACAAAAGGTAAAGTGTTGTAGAGTAAGAGCTGACAGAACGAGGTAGCGGGTACAAAATGAATAGAATAACTTGAGGTTCTCTGGATCGTCGAAGCAGTCCCTTATCCGTTAAGGTTCTTCAATGATACCAAAGCAGTATATGAAAGGTAAATTTGCTGAGGGAATAGTTGAGTGAGATTCCTGTCGAAGGAGGAAATGTGCTGGCTTTGCAGGGGAAAACTCACAAGAAACTTTCTAGGATATCCTCTGCTTGGGGAGTACCAATAACATTTGCTAGGGATTGTCATTATCAACTGTATGGCTGGAGAATGACTTGCTGGGGAATAAAATTCCTTGAGTATGTGCGTGGTACCAACTCTTTTTAGAGGAATACTGCCGACTTTGATGGAGGATTGGCCACGATGCTTGCGAACCGATCCTGGATCCTGCTATGCTATGCTGTTGGGGATGGATATGCCATGCATACAGGAATGCAAATGAACATGTTTATATGAGATGCATATGGGAATGCAACTGGGCAAGACTTCACTTCTGGTTTCCAAAGGAGGATTAATGATGATTAGATGGAGCAAGGTGAAAGACTCACTAGGAATATTGGCATATCAACTCGGGGGTTGAGAAAAGGAAAAACTATCGACTCGGGGGTCGAGAAACATTAAGATAAATTGTCGTCAACTCGGGGGTTGAAAGAAAGGTAAAGGTAATATCGACTCGGGGGTCAAGGAAATAAAGACAAAATATCATCAACTCAGGGGTTGAAGAAGATAAAGATGACAATGACTCGGGGGTCAGTACAAGCAATAAGATGTCAACTCGGGGGTTGAAGATGTAATAATGATATCGACTCGAGGGTCAAGAAACTAAGGCAACATCGACTCGGGGGTCGAGAAAATAAAGACAAAATATCATCAACTCGGGGGTTGAAAGAAAGGTAAACATCTACTCGAGGGCCGAAGTAAATAAAGACAACATTGACTCAGGGGTCAAGAACAAAACAATATATATCAACGCGGGGGTTGAGGAAGGAAATAGGTTATGCATATGGTGCATGTTGAATGTATGTGATGCATATGCGGATGCAAGCATGTTATTGGTTTTATGAAGGTGCCAGCAGGGTGGACTTTTGGTGGTTGCCAAGCAAGGTAGGACTTTGAATTAATGGAAAGATTTGATTTCCCGACACTCGAAAATGGAAGATATTATAATCAGTAAGCCAATACTTCTCTTGGTGCCCCAAGTCTGATCCTTTGCAGAATTTGCATACTTGTTCCCGAGAGAACCTCACTTATAGCCTATGTGCCATGATGGCTTGTAGATGATTGTATGAGCGCAACGACGTAACCAATGCATGTTGATTGTGTGAGCGTAGCGACTTATCCAATGCATTCTGATGGTGCATTTGCTCTGCCCCAAAGCTTTTAATACTTGTTGAATTCAAGGGTCGCTTAGTGCATGACATGGCCAGCTTGACCAACTTGAATGTATGAAGGGAATCTGCCCCTGTCTGGAGGGTAATGAGATGATCTGCCCCAGTGTCTGGATCAGTGGTCTGCCCCTGTGTCTGGATCTTGCAGTGGTCTGCCCCAGTGTTGGCTTTTGAAAGACTTGCCTCAGATTGACTAAGTATTGCTTTGAAGGACTTGCCCCAGATTCACAAGGTTATGAGATAGTCTCGATTCGAGTCAATGCCAACGAATACTCAAGTTTCCCTCTGATTGCACTTTGCTGTAATTTCTAAAATATCAAGTACTGATTTGCAGCTAAAATTGATCATTCAGAAATGGTAATTTTAATGCGACGTTCATGCAAGTTTTGAAAAAATCATTTATTGGAATGATGTGTCAGTGTGTGACGAGTGAACCATTAGTCCAAACGCAGTGCTGATTTACTGATGTGTGAAAGATACAGCAAGAATATGATACTAATTCAAAAGACTAGCAAATTCGTAGGAGTCAGTTTACGCAACCTTGCTGTAGTATGCTTTTAGAATAAACCCCGCCTCAGTTAGGTCTTTTGAGGGTTGTAACGTGGTCTGGTTCACGGTTATAGAAACAAAGGATATAAGGCTCAAATTTGATTAGTACCCACCCCTTCTTCGTGATGATCTCCAGTCCTACATTCAGTTAAATCGACACACGTACTTAGATATTGACGACGTAAGAATGAAGATGAAGGTTCAAGATTCGCTTGAAATGGCAGTCATCTTGTTTTGTTTTTGATGGACGCCAGTGACCTTTTGATTTTTGATATGGTGGTCACTGAATCTTATTTTGCTTCGCTTGAGGATTTAAGGACCTTTTTTGTTTTTTTTTTAAATTTTTGATCCCTAATTTTGCATGGACTGATTTTATTCTACGAGTCCATCGGGATTGCCCTAATTTTTGCCTAAGTCTCCTTTTTAAGGTGTTTGACTTAGCGGGCTCTCTTCTTTTTTTTTTAGTAAGGCTTATGACTGCCAAGTCAGTAGTCATTGAAGAACAACCACCATAACTTCTGGATTTTGCATGATTTCTTCGTCACCTCAAGACGTGTACAAAGAATACGGAGTCAGATTAACTGAACACTACCCTGCCCCGGGTTGAGTGTAAGGGTTTGAATATCCAAAGGAAACTTCTACTTCTCGGCTCAAAGTGGTTAACTAGGGATTAACTCCTTATTTCTCCAGTGTTTAGGAATTTGAAACAATGCCTGTACATCCTTGGCAGGATTCTATCCGAAAGCATTCTAGCAACAATTATGGGTATCTCGTTTTCGTCATCCTCCCTACGATCTTTGCTAAACAACAATTTGGTAAAGAAAGTGAATAAGAGGTATATAGATGAACATTTTTTTGTTTGTTTTTTTTTATAAGTGAAGAAAAATGTGAGCGAATGCGACGTGATTAGTTCAAAAAATGCATGATCCCTTCATTAATATTACCATTAATAAACAACAATGTCTAAAAGCAAATAGCATATAACAAAAAGAAACTACAAATGCAAAATATGAAAATGTCCAAGGATTGCCAGCTCTGAGGATGTTTTCCTATTTGAGAAAATGCCTCTTGGAATCTTCAAACTCATTTGGGCGAGATGTTGATACGCACAACCAAATTCCCATCTTGAAAGGATATGCACTTTTTGTCAATCAAGTGTTGCACCTTGGCTTGGAAAGCTTTGTAATCTTCAGTTGAATACCCTATTGATCCAGCATGATAGCTACAATGCTCCTTGGGATCGTACCCAGGAGGGTATGGTTCTGGCACCGGCTTGAGAGACTTGGGCTCCACTAGTGAGTTTCGGACTAGATGCGGTAAAAGTTGACTGTACGACATAGGAACTAGGTGAAGAGGAGTAGTCATTCTTTCCAAGTTGTTGCGAGGCCTTGTCTGATTCTGGCGTGGATTCTGACTTCCTCGGCCATGAGCTCGTTGATTTGCATTGGGAGCAGCCCAAGGTTTTTGGTATGATGGCCTAGGCACTGTTGGTTGCCTTTTTGGGAACCAAAGGTTGATATCATCATCATCAATATCAATGGGATGCTTTCCAAAGTCCTTTTTCGGGGCCTCCTCAGAAAATGCAGCCTTTTCGGACTTCTCTACCAGCTCTCCTCTTGTGGAGGTATTATCCAAGGCCATGGTTTCAACATGATTATCAGAGAATAAAGATGTTTCATCTTCCACAAACTCGACCTTTTCCTTGTGGTATATGATTCTGAGTGGTCCACGAAACTCTTGTATTTTCTCTTTGCCAGATCTTTGGGTTAAACCATTCACGCTAGGGTCTTCCCTTTTGGTTAGTTTTTGCAATTTGTTTCGAAAGCTTTCACATTCTTTGACAGCACGCCCTATGGTTCCAGTGTGGTACTCACACTCTACCCCTGAGTTGTCTTCTTCAAAGACTAGACGTTTCTTGTTAATAAGTTCTTGAACCTTGTTCTTGAATGACCAACAGTCTTCAATAAAGTGCCCCCTCGCCCCTTTATAGTATTCGCACTGTGCATTGATTATATCCAGGTGGAGGAGGGTTATGAGCCGGTCCAAGGGAGGTGAGTGCCACCATTGAACTCTGAATCAGGTATGATAGCAGCTGTCCACAGGGTATAGGAATAGGGTCAAGGATTGGGCGCAACTTAGACTTCTTATGGCCTCTCTGGTTTAGATTATCATGCCTCTGGGGCAGAATGGGTGCTGACCACTGATTCTGAGGTTGTGAAAGAATTGGTCGGGGACAAAACCCAGGAGGAACAACACACAATGGGTTATTCACTGCAGCTTGTGGAGTAGAAGGAACTGTGGGAGTAACACTCCTAGATGTTGTGCCTTCTTGAAGCTTTTTATTTCTTTTCCCCATAGTTGTTAAAGCTTCTGGCATCTGCTCCATCTTGCCTTTCATGCTGTTTATGCCTTTTCTCCACTCAACTTGATTCTGCTTCAAGTGTTCCATGGTTCTCCCAGAGCTACCTCAAGTCCAATATGTGCGTCGGGAAATCAACTGCGGGTTATGGAAAAAGGATGGATGAGTTGGTTGGAAAAATGACATACATGCAAATGCAATGCTGATGTCATGAGTATGCAATGCTTATGCACAGTTCCAGGATCAAAACAACATTTGATTATGAGGAAGGAGTTAGACACATGATATCTCTGATCATCGGATCCCCCACAGGTAGGCTCTAAACGGGTAGGTGCCTAGAGTTATGGATACCTTTCAAAGACATTATAGCCATGACGAAGGAACATCAGACGATAATATTTTTGAAAGGATCTCGTCTAGGTGAGGTCTTCGTTTCTTCCCCACGAGAAAGACTCCTCGGAGGCGCCCACTACACAACCATCGACACACGGGTTTAGGGTTCTCAGAATCCTAGATCGAGGCCGAAAATATTACGGTCAGGAAGTAATACGTTCGAGGGATCTCATCTGATTGGGGCGTTCGCATTAACTCACATAGAATTAACACTACTAACCCCCATGGGTAATTAGGTTTTGGTCCTTGGTATCAACAACCCACCTCAAAAGTATTACCACAGTGGCAAAGTTTCACCACAGCAATAATATCTCCAAGGGAGTCTACTCCAAGCGGGGTCTTCGCTTCAACTCACGTGGAAGAAACCACGTAAGCCTACGCTACACAACCACCAATGTCATATCTAGGGTTATATCTGACTCGGGTGTAGAGCCATCTCACAAAGTACCAATGATCAGAGAACCCCAACAGTGTCACAAGACAATAACAATATATAATAAAGATAATCGAACAAATAGATAATAAACAAATAATCAAGCAAGCAAACAAACAAGAGAAGATAAACAAACAAGCGGATCTAACACTCACGAATCGAGTCAAGTTAGGTTTGACTCTCTCTAGCATAGGGCAATGTACAAGTCCCCAGCAGAGTCGCCATCTGTCGTACCTCGAAAAATACGATACTCCCGATGGACGCGGAAAAAACTGTTCGAAACAGAGTCGCCACCGAACTTTATTTATCCCAAAAGAGGGAAAGGAAAATATCGAGAAAACCTTTAAAGGGATAAGAAAATGGTCGTCACAACCAAATTCTAGGTTCGGGAGTCGATTACGCAAAGGGAAGGTATTAGCACCCTCTACGTCCGTTGTACTCAACGGGAACCTCTTGATTCGGTTCGTGAGAAAAGTTAGCTTGGTTTGTTTGTTATCTTTTAAGGTAATATTGCTTTCTAAGGGGAAAATGGGTGGTTTTTTATTAGTGTGCTCGGCAAGGATCAGAACCCTTGTGCCTACGTATTCCCTCGTGCAATGGGAAAGTCAGAGCATTCGTAGTTCGTGGGACTACGGTTTGGTTTGTGTTTTTTAAACGAACGAGTGTTTAATTCACATTCTAACTGTTAAACGTTGGCTTGTCTGCTCGTCAATGGAGGCTGAAGCACTAGTTCATATGCACGGAAGAATGGACTAAACAATGTTCTTTTTGTGAAAGTTGTTTGATTTGGATTAAGTATGTTAAGATTTGATTAAAAAAAAGAGTTTGATTGGACGTGTTTTAGGGTTTCGGTCGCACGGAGGCGAGGAAAGGATAGATTTGATCGTATTGGATATTTTTAGAGGTGACAATCGCTCACACACGAGTAAGAGAACTCGCACCCAAACAATTGAGGAGAAGGGTCAAAGACTCGACCACCCTCACTTCACCTTTAGTAAAATGTGTTCAAATAGGGATTAAATGTTTTGATAATTGCTTGGAAAAAGGTTTGAATGTTGTCGAGTTTCGCGTGTTTTAGTGGTGTCAATTGTCCACACACGAGTAAGAGAACTCGCACCCAAACAATTGAGGTTAAAGCTTAAGTTTTTTAGAGGCACCAATTGTTCGCACACGAGTAAGAGAACTCGCACCTAAACACTCGGCAAGTTAGAGCTTAAGTTTTTAGAGGTGTCAATTGTTCACACACGAGTAAGAGAACTCGCACCTAAACAATCGACAGGTTAAAGTTTAATTTTTTAGAGGTGACAATTGTTCACACACGAGTAAGTGAACTCGCACCCAAACAATTTACAGGTTAAAGTTTAATTTTTTAGAGGTGACAATTGTTCACACACGAGTAAGTGAACTCGCACCCAAACAATTGAGGAGACGGATCAAAGACTCAACCCACCTCACTTCACCTTTTATAAAAGTAATGTTTGAATATAAATTACGTGTTTTAATAATCGATACAAAAAAAGAAATTTGAGTGTTGTCGGATTACGAGTGTTTTAAAGGCGTCAATTGTCCACACACGATTAAGAGAACTCGCACCCAAACAATTGAGGAGAAAGACCAAAGACTTGATCCCCCTCTTTTCCACCTTTTAAGAAATGATATTTAGTATAATTAAATGTATTACTTTGATTTAAGAAAAATACTCGACGTTGGATCGAGGTTTGGATTTGCGTGCGAAATGGTTTGAGCACTAATGGAAAGGAGGTCCTATGGTTTAAGGTAAGGTCGATTGCGAGGCAAAAGCGCTCGACTTACAAGAGGTAAAGGGACTTGATATGTGGATCAAGTGAATGCTTGAGGATAAGTTAATTTGATTTGGAAAATACTTGACGTTGGATCAAGCTTGTTTATTGTTGTAAAAAAGGGTTGATTTTAATCTTATGGGAGAGGGGTGTAATTAATCAAGTGGGAATAATCGAGCCATGATTAAAGTGAGCCAATCACATACACGCATACAAACCAAAGTGAAATGTGCAACAATTATCGTTGTATAAAGCCCAAGAGGAGGCATTGTGAGGTCGATTGCGATCGTGAAAACGATCGACTTACAAGGTATGAAAATGATTGACATAAAGTCACAATATTAGTTTGAAAAAAGATTTTTTGGTTTGAACAAGTATAATATGAATAACACACATACAATTAAAGCATGAAATAAACCCACTTGAATAGAGTATACACAAAATAAAATGATGGGATAAAAACAAGCACAAAAGTTAGGTTAGTAACCTAATTCTAAAGTTAATTCTAAGGAGGGAAGTCCTAAACTAAAAATTAAGTTCTAGGTTTCTTTAAAGTTCAAATAATTAATTAGATTAAATCAAAACATTTAATAAAATTAATTATTTAAATTTAACTAATATTAAATAAAATGATTTAATAAAATTAATTAAAGCTTAAATAAATATTTTTTGATTTTTTAGGATTAAGAAAGACTCAAAACTAATTAGATTAAATTAAAATATTTAATAAAATTAACTATTAAGATTAATTAATATTAAATAAAATAATTTAATAAAATTAATTAAGTAAAAGAAATGGGAATTAATTAGAAGAGAGTATTGTTTAGATTTTTGGAATTAAAACCAAACTATAATTAATCAAATTAAAATTTAACATTTAATAAAATTAACCGTACATAAATTAATTAATATTAAATGAACAATTTTAATAAAATTAACCAAATTATTTGATAATAATATTTAAAAAAAAGTCTGTTTTTTAAAAGAAAATAAAATGTTTTTAAAATCAGAAAATAAAATGTTTTTTTTAAAAGAAAATAAAATGTTTTTTAAAAATCAGAATGGGCCAGAAATTAGGGGGTGTGATTAGTGAAAACTCCAGGCCCAAAGACACAGAGGCCCACGCTGGGAGAAGAGGTCCACCATGGACCTCAGTCAAACAGTTGACTATCAGACTGCATCTGGGACGTTGGATTCCCAGGATAGTCAAAGATCAAGCGGTTTAGAGAAAAAAACCCACCGTATAGGGAAAGGAATGCGTGCGTAGGATCATGGGAAGGGGACAACCGGTGACACTTGTCACCGGTAGAGGGTGCCAACCAACAACAACCGACAAAGGCAGTGGTTAAAGGAGTAAGACCAAAAACAACAAGTCATTTCCGTTTTTTAAGTCTCTCTCTTCATTTTTTCAATCTCTGAACGTTCTCACTCTCTCTAACAATTCTTTCTCTCAACAAAAGGCCACCACCGGGAACCCTAACCATGGCCGGAGAAGCGGCGACGCGCGGCGGCCGCCACCGTCTTCTCCGGCGACACTACTCCAAGACCTTAAACAAACTACATGAACCTTAATTATTTTTCTACCCTATTTCCAAATCTGAACATAGATTTTCCCAAAACCTAACCAATCGCCCAAATCGCCAGTTTTCCCGATTAAACCCTAACTTCAAATCAACAATGTATAACAGAAATTACTCTACACTACACAAAGATAAAAGATTCAAAGGAAATATCAAGCAAAAACGTTCAACTCGCAGAGCAATCAAGTGCAGAAACTACCTCTTGAAGAACTTCTCAAACGAGCTCGTGCGAGTATCTTTCTCAGGTACTTCTTCTACTCGAATCTCTTCCTTTCTCTTCCACCCGTTTGTACTTTGCGCTCTTTCTATTTCTTCTCCACAAAAATATTTTGCTTGTTGTGTCTGAACGAACGTTAGGGAGGGTTTAGCTCGAGCAAATTTGAGTCTCAGTGTGAGACTCAAAGAGCTTTTTGTTGGACATGAGCTTTAGTGAATTCTGATTTTTGGTAGGAAATACTTCTAGGGTTTCTGTTCAGGTCCTCCATTTTTCTTCGTGTAGAACTCTTAGTTTCTTTTGCTATTGTCCTCTGGTGGCTCAAGAAATTAGGGTTTTTTCGCCGTCCTTTCTTTGAATGAATAGTGTAGAATATATAGGGTGCTTGATACGTGTGAATTTTCTGAATTCTGAATTTGATACGTGTGTTGTTTGTTAGGAAAATGTTGAGGTGTCCTCAACGCAAATCAAGCCGTTAGAGAATGTTGTCCGATCCTGATCACGTGGAATTTGGGAATAAAATTTTGGTGATGCTCTCTGATATGTGGGGACCTCCACGATGATGATTCATTCTCTTTGTTTGTCTGTAGTGAAAGGTAAGGGCTTCTAGAATGTTAATTTCACCTGAGTTTTTACTGTGTAATTGTGTGATTTTTTACTGCCTTAACTTAATGCTTATGTGGTATCCTTGACTTAAGATTATTGGCTGCTTTTGAATGGCTTGTATTGTTTATTTCATGTACATATTCTGGGAGCAATGGATGGTTTAAAGAGGAAGTGATAACTTTGGCTTGAGCAGCTTGATGTCATTCGGAAACCAGGACAAAACAGGGCCTGCACTAAAATGAAGAAATCGTTGGGCCAATGTCTCTTGCTGCATAATTGCCACTGAGTTTTATCTCCATGATGGTGTAGGTAATTCATACTTTAAGGTTTATGTATCAGTTCTGAATGAAAACCAACTTTTTCTCTTGACAAGATTTGAGCTTGGCTAAATTGTTTGTCCATTTCAGGCATGAAATCAGTGAGTTGTACCCAAGATGAAACATCAACTGATAGGGACAAATATGAATTTTAACAAAGAAGTTTGGCATGACTTGTATGAGCTTGATCTTGGACTGTTCTTAATTCATTTTGTGGTGATGGTGAAGATATCATGAAGGCTTGGGTGAAGGGTGAAAAAGCCACGCTGCCTTGAAGCTTGATTTGTATTTAGTGAGGCAATTTGAAACCTTTCAACTTGTTTTCTTAGGCGTTGTAGGACTAGGGTGGTACTTGAACACAACTTGTAAATTGAAATGCTTTGGTAACACCTTCCATTCCAATTCCTTGTAATATGCGTTCTATCCTTTGTCTGTGAGTATTTCAACTTTGCCTTGTATTTCTGCAATTCAAATGATTAGCTTTGTAGCTTTAAATCCGAATTGTGACGGTCTTGCAATTCCTTTGAAGTTAGAATAAAAATTCATTCATGGCGCCATTCTTGATTTTGAATTCTTGTATCTTGTAATTCAAGTTGGTATCATTTTGGTTTCTTCATTTGTTCTTGTACCAATTATGAAACTTTGCATTGCAAATAAACTCAGTTGTTGCAACATGTATCGAATGTTATACACTTTTTCCTCTTTTTGAAAGTCGATCCCTTCCTGAATATAGACAAGAAATAGAAGTCTTTGGAACATGGTTCATGTCTTGCAATAGCTTGAAACAAAACAATTTAACTTATGATTTGGAATAATTCCCACATGACTTAAAATAATCCAAACATTGCACCAGTTGAAATGGCTTGATCTAAAATTAGTTATGCTTTGAAAATGAATAATTATAACTTGAAATCACTTATAATCATGGTTGAAAATAAACTTGAAACAAATCAAGGCAAAGCTTGAAACAATTCTTCCAACCATGGCTTGTAAATAGGCTTGAACCACTTGAAACATGACTTGAATATTGGCCTAAAATCTTCTTGAAATATGCCCTAGAATCATTTTGGAATATGGCTCAAAATCAACTTGAAGTCACTTGATCATATCTTGACCAGTTGACCATGATAATTAGGACATATCTTTTCTCTTGTTTCCACTTGAATTCAACACCCTTGCGAGAAACTGTATACACAATGCACAAACAAGACCTCCATAACCTAAATTTTAGAGGATTATAGTCAAAGGTCAAATAATTACTCTGAGAAAGATCATGAAGCAACAACATTCTTGGCATAAATAAAAAAATGATAGGGTAGGACAAATTTGGGGTATGACAATACCCAAGAATGCTAGTCTACAAAGATCGAGTCATGTACCCTTATTTACCAGAGCTTGTACTAAGAGTGTTTGGGTATGTGTACATTGTCCCGAGGGGTCCATCCATAGTTTTTCCTTCAAATATGTCTCATCCTAAAGTTGATATATTTTCTAAGTTTGAGGAACATATGGTTATAGATAAGATGAGAGGTATACTAACTACTTAGCCATGGGCTACTTTTTATGGATACATCACACAGTTTTTTTAGAGTTTCAAACATGTATTTGATTGTAGTGCCAAAGAGAGAACCCTTAAGGCTAACTCATCTGGAGGTTCTTGAGGAAACAGATGGTGAGGTGGACCACGCAATTGATGTGTTACCTAGATGCAGACATATCATTTCCATACTCGAGGGTGTTGTTGCTAAAGGAGAAGTACCAGAAGGAACCCCTATGTGAGACTCTATATGCAAGAAGTATTATCAAAGTCACATGGTGCAATAGTGTATAAGAGGCATAAATAAAAGTGTTTACCAAACACTATTTTTTTTTAATTTTTAATGCATGAAACTAATTTGTTTTCATATGACTATGTATATGAGACATTCTTCTCCTTAATGTGTACCTTAATATTGTAATCAACTTCGTTAAATATTTTCTAAATCTTCCATTCTATTAGAATATAGGCTTTTTCCTTTATATTGGGCCGGGTCATTTGGTTATTTCCTTGGCCCATTTATCTTTGTATTTAGTTTAGGTTTAGTTTTTATATAGGGCAAGCAGCAAAAATATTTATTTTCGGAAGAATTCCCTCCGGGATTTATGTCGTATCCACAGAGATCGGTTCGAGGGAAAGAATGTCGTTCGACAGTCTTTCGCGGTAATGAGTTTAGATTAAAATGGTTTAAAACATGAAAACAGAAAAGTAAACATTAAAACATAAAAAAAAATTCATTCTTCAACAAGAAAAACTCGTCCGGCAATGCATATAAATCACTCCTCACAAACTTAAACTTACCGACCAGTTATACTCCACCTACAATACTCCTCAATATCACCCAGCATCGCTCACAACAAAAGTTATGTCTAACGCACAGTTGAGATAACAACCGTGTCACTCTCTTCGTCACTCTCGCGAGCGAAGCCTCGAAACACGGAAGGCATTAAGCTTCGACGCCTATTGAAGATTGTTAGCTCTAAATCTATCTCTAGAATCCAGAAACTAACAGATAATCATCCCTAATCGAAGTTTGCGACGGTTATCTCTAACGCAACCCAAACCCCGCGCATAAAGCAAAAATCAAAGACAATCACCAATAAAGATTTGTAAAGCAAGTTTTATACAATGCCATGGGCGACAAATATACATGAGATCGTAGTCAATACATATACAAAACCCAACATAGAAGAAAAACACAAAGAAGAAAAGAAATGAACCAAACACTTCACGGATTGTCGGAGTCGATCGATGAGAAATCCACCTCGGATCATCCACATGCAAGCTTCCATGTTGTTTTCTAAGCTAATCTACTGAAAAAATGAAGTTTGATGGAGTTGGAGCAAGAATCCCCAAAACCATCCTCTAAAAAATGCTGAAAAATGAAGTTTATAGGTGGTTTTTGCTGCCCAGGTTCGCACTGCGAATATATGCCGCCTTAACTTCCTCTAGAATGGTGTTTTTCATGCTTCCAGGCACTTTTTATTCGCCCCGGGTTCGCAGTGCGAACTCGCTAGCGAGTGCTCGCCACGGGGGTTCGCAGTACGAACATGACAGCAAACCAGAATTTGTTTTGATCACAACTCATGAATCGTAACTCCGATTGACGCACGGTTTGAAGCGTTGGAAAGCTTATTCAATGCTCTTTATGAATATGGAAAAATCCCATTGCTAGAACACCTGTAAAAATAAATGAAAATCAATTAAACTCAATGATATTTACACGGTACCGCATTATACACCGAAAAAGTAAAGTAAACGTATTTACGAACAAAGCGGGGTTTATTCAACCAATTTTAACACAAAGTAATGATAAGTGCAACAAAACTTATATACAAAAATAGGTACATTTTGCACTTATCAAACTCTCCCCAACTTACATAATTGTTTGTCTACAAACAAGAATCAAACAAACTTGAACATGCACAAGCAATATCCAAAGAATGACGAATCAACAGGTTTTGAAAAACGTAAACGAATGAATGGTTCAAATGAAAACGGTACACACAAAAAGTAAATACTTACCACTAAACTACGACGACAACATAGTCACGAAACAAATGCAAAATACAAAAATTCATGCCGAACATTCTTAAACAACACAAGTTCCAAAGTGAATCACACCTAGCAAAAACAATCATCTGTAGATGAAAAACACATAATAAGGTACTTTACACTCACACAACACTCATGCAAACGAAAGACTAAATTATGCATACATCCACAAATTCACATTGAAAATACAAAGGCAAGAATCACAAGGACTTTCAAGGTTGTAACGTGGTCAGGTAAACAAACAAGGGGCAATTTCTAAATGTAATTGAAACAAAAACTTGCCTAAACCTAAGGGAGTGAAAACTCACAAAGATTCACACACAAAATTTCAACCAACTTCTTCCACAATCCCAAGTGCTACACAACACACAATACTTATTTAGCACAATTATTGAAACTCTTTTTGTTTCTTTTTTCAAGGATTTTTCTTTTTCTTCTTTTTTCTTTCTTTTTCTCTTTCACAAATTTTTCTCTTTTTTCTTTTCTTTTTCAATCCTCATAGAATCCAACCAATGAGTATACAATCATCCTCTCCACAACTTGAATTCAACCGCACCATCATGTGAATACTCCCTACTTTCTAAGGCAAGGAAAAAAATCCATACAACAACACAAAATTGAGGTCCAAGAAAAAACAAAATCCATTTAAAAACAAGTGAACTAAATACTCATAGACAAGCATTAAGTTCAAATAAAAACATCGATCAAAAAGCTCAAAGGGGTTACGAATTCTCACACACTCACAAGGTGAATTGACTATTTGGCGAAGGTAGTTGTGCTCAAAATGAAACAATTGTCTTGATCCTTTTCATGCATTCATATAATCAACACAAACAAAAGATTCAACATAATAAAATCCAGTTAGAACAAGAATGTTGGTTCTCCGCGCATATATGAACAATGGAAAGCTACCTCACAAAAAGGTTGAGAACTAAAGTGATTCACAATAGAACAAGTATACAAAAGAATGGATGGCATCGAAGTTTGTAAAATGCCTAAGTATCATGAATATGCTAAAGTATAGAAAGCGATAAACACATACCTTGGACGTGTACAAAACTTAACAATATCATTACCATGCATTCGCAAGTTAAAATGAACCAACTTGGAAAATCACAAAAGCATCCTCAAATAAGTCGACCAAGACTTGCAACCAAACAACAAACAAAACATTAGAAAAGAAAAACTATAAAACATGCTTGTTTTACATCGTAAGCTCGACGCCTTTATGGTGCTTAGCTAGAAACTTCCTTCATTCATGCCATAGTGATGCCTCACCGCGCAAATCAAAAGCAAGTGCCCTAACCAAACACTTAAACAAACATTACGGGAACAAAATGTATACAACACTTGAACAAACATAATGGAAATAGAAAATATATACGATATATACAAAACTCAAAAATAAAGAAACTATCGCAATGTGATTCAATATCAAAACCAATCCCCGGCAACGGCGCCATTTTGTTGAATGCAGAATAGGGCAAGCAGCAAAAATATTTATTTTCTAAAGAATTCCCTCCGGGATTTATGTCGTATCCACAGAGATCGGTTCGAGGGAAAGAATGTCGTTCGACAGTCTCTCGCGGTAATGAGTTTAGATTAAAATGGTTTAAAACATGAAAACAGAAAAGTAAACATTAAAACATAAAAACAAATTCATTCTTTAGCAAGAAAAACTCGTCCGACAATGCATATAAATCACTCCTCACAAACTTAAACTTACCGACCAGTTATATTCCACCTACAATACTCCTCAATATCACCCATCATCGCTCACAACAAAAGTTATGTCTAACGCACAGTTGAGATAACAACCGTGTCACTCTCTTCGTCACTCTCACGAGCGAAGCCTCGAAACACGGAAGGCATTAAGCTTCGACGCCTATTGAAGATTGTTAGCTCTAAATCTATCTCTAGAATCCAGAAACTAACAGACAATCATCCTTAATCGAAGTTTGCGACGGTTATCTCTAACGCAACCCAAACCCCGCGCATAAAGCAAAAATCATAGACAATCACCAATAAAGATTTGTAAAGCAAGTTTTATACAACGCCATGGGCGACAAATATACATGAGATCGTAGTTAATACATATACAAAACCCAACATAGAAGAAAAACACAAAGAAGAAAAGAAATGAACCAAACACTTCACGGATTGTCGGAGTCGATCGATGAGAAATCCACCTCGGATCATCCACATGCAAGCTTCCATGTTGTTTTCTAAGCTAATCTACTGAAAAAATGAAGTTTGATGGAGTTGGAGCAAGAATCCCCAAAACCATCCTCTAAAAAATGCTGAAAAATGAAGTTTATAGGTGGTTTTTGCTGCCCAGGTTCGCACTGCGAATATATGCCGCCTTAACTTCCTCCAAAATGGTGTTTTTCATGCTTCCAGGCACTTTTTATTCGCCCCGGGTTCGCAGTGCGAACTCGCTAGCGAGTGCTCGCCACGGGGGTTCGCAGTACGAACATGACAGCAAACCAGAATTTGTTTTGATCACAACTCATGAATCGTAACTCCGATTGACGCACGGTTTGAAGCGTTGGAAAGCTTATTCAATACTCTTTATGAATATGGAAAAATCCCATTGCTAGAACACCTGTAAAAATAAATGAAAATCAATTAAACTCAATGATATTTACACGGTACCGCATTATACACCGAAAAAGTAAAGTAAACGTATTTACGAACAAAGCGGGGTTTATTCAACCAATTTTAACACAAAGTAATGATAAGTGCAACAAAACTTATATACAAAAAGAGGTACATTTTGCACTTATCAAACTCTCCCCAACTTACATAATTGTTTGTCTACAAACAAGAATCAAACAAACTTGAACATGCACAAGCAATATCCAAAGAATGACGAATCAACAGGTTTTGAAAAACGTAAACGAATGAATGGTTCAAATGAAAACGGTACACACAAAAAGTAAATACTTACCACTAAACTACGACGACAACATAGTCACGAAACAAATGCAAAATACAAAAATTCATGCCGAACATTCTTAAACAACACAAGTTCCAAAGTGAATCACACCTAGCAAAAACAATCATCTGTAGATGAAAAACACATAATAAGGTACTTTACACTCACACAACACTCATGCAAACGAAAGACTAAATTATGCATACATCCACAAATTCACATTGAAAATACAAAGGCAAGAATCACAAGGACTTTCAAGGTTGTAACGTGGTCGGGTAAACAAACAAGGGGCAATTTCTAAATGTAATTGAAACAAAAACTTGCCTAAACCTAAGGGAGTGAAAACTCACAAAGATTCACACACAAAATTTCAACAAACTTCTTCCACAATCCCAAGTGCTACACAACACACAATACTTATTTAGCACAATTATTGAAACTCTTTTTGTTTCCTTTTTCAAGGATTTTTCTTTTTCTTCTTTTTTCTTTCTTTTTCTCTTTCACAAATTTTTCTCTTTTTTCTTTTCTTTTTCAATCCTCATAGAATCCAACCAATGAGTATACAATCATCCTCTCCACAACTTGAATTCAACCGCACCATCATGTGAATACTCCCTACTTTCTAAGGCAAGGAAAAAAATCCATACAACAACACAAAATTGAGGTCCAAGAAAAAACAAAATCCATTTAAAAACAAGTGAACTAAATACTCATAGATAAGCATTAAGTTCAAATAAAAACATCGATCAAAAAGCTCAAAGGGGTTACGAATTCTCACACACTCACAAGGTGAATTGACTATTTGGCTAAGGTAGTTGTGCTCAAAATGAAACAATTGTCTTGATCCTTTTCATGCATTCATATAATCAACACAAACAAAAGATTCAACATAATAAAATCCAGTTAGAACAAGAATGTTGGTTCTCCGCGCATATATGAACAATGGAAAGCTACCTCACAAAAAGGTTGAGAACTAAAGTGATTCACAATAGAACAAGTATACAAAAGAATGGATGGCATCGAAGTTTGTAAAATGCCTAAGTATCATGAATATGCTAAAGTATAGAAAGCGATAAACACATACCTTGGACGTGTACAAAACTTAACAATATCATTACCATGCATTCGCAAGTTAAAATGAACCAACTTGGAAAATCACAAAAGCATCCTCAAATAAGTCGACCAAGAATTGCAACCAAACAACAAACAAAACATTAGAAAAGAAAAACTATAAAACATGCTTGTTTTACATCGTAAGCTCGACGCCTTTATGGTGCTTAGCTAGAAACTTCCTTCATTCATGCCATAGTGATGCCTCACCGCGCAAATCAAAAGCAAGTGCCCTAACCAAACACTTAAACAAACATTACGGGAACAAAATGTATACAACACTTGAACAAACATAATGGAAATAGAAAATATATACGATATATACAAAACTCAAAAATAAAGAAACTATCGCAATGTGATTCAATATCAAAACCAATCCCCGGCAACGGCGCCATTTTGTTGAATGCAGAATAGGGCAAGCAGCAAAAATATTTATTTTCGGAAGAATTCCCTTTGGGATTTATGTCGTATCCACAGAGATCGGTTCGAGGGAAAGAATGTCGTTCGACAGTCTCTCGCGGTAATGAGTTTAGATTAAAATGGTTTAAAACATGAAAGCAGAAAAGTAAACATTAAAACATAAAAACAAATTCATTCTTTAGCAAGAAAAACTCGTCCGACAATGCATATAAATCACTCCTCACAAACTTAAACTTACCGACCAGTTATATTCCACCTACAATACTCCTCAATATCACCCATCATCGCTCACAACAAAAGTTATGTCTAACACACAGTTGAGATAACAACCGTGTCACTCTCTTCGTCACTCTCGCGAGCGAAGCCTCGAAACACGGAAGGCATTAAGCTTCGACGCCTATTGAAGATTGTTAGCTCTAAATCTATCTCTAGAATCCAGAAACTAACAGACAATCATCCTTAATCGAAGTTTGCGACGGTTATCTCTAACGCAACCCAAACCCCGCGCATAAAGCAAAAATCATAGACAATCACCAATAAAGATTTGTAAAGCAAGTTTTATACAACGCCATGGGCGACAAATATACATGAGATCGTAGTTAATACATATACAAAACCCAACATAGAAGAAAAACACAAAGAAGAAAAGAAATGAACCAAACACTTCACGGATTGTCGGAGCCGATCGATGAGAAATCCACCTCGGATCATCCACATGCAAGCTTCCATGTTGTTTTCTAAGCTAATCTACTGAAAAAATGAAGTTTGATGGAGTTGGAGCAAGAATCCCCAAAACCATCCTCTAAAAAATGCTGAAAAATGAAGTTTATAGGTGGTTTTTGCTGCCCAGGTTCGCACTGCGAACATATGCCGCCTTAACTTCCTCCAGAATGGTGTTTTTCATGCTTCCAGACACTTTTTATTCGCCCCGGGTTCGCAGTGCGAACTCGCTAGCGAGTGCTCGCCACGGGGGTTCGCAGTACGAACATGACAGCAAACCAGAATTTGTTTTGATCACAACTCATGAATCGTAACTCCGATTGACGCACGGTTTGAAGCGTTGGAAAGCTTATTCAATGCTCTTTATGAATATGGAAAAATCCCATTGCTAGAACACCTGTAAAAATAAATGAAAATCAATTAAACTCAATGATATTTACAGGGTACCGCACTATACACCGAAAAAGTAAAGTAAACGTATTTACGAACAAAGCGGGGTTTATTCAACCAATTTTAACACAAAGTAATGATAAGTGCAACAAAACTTATATACAAAAATAGGTACATTTTGCACTTATCAAACTCTCCCCAACATACATAATTGTTTGTCTACAAACAAGAATCAAACAAACTTGAACATGCACAAGCAATATCCAAAGAATGACGAATCAACAGGTTTTGAAAAACGGAAACGAATGAATGGTTCAAATGAAAACGGTACACACAAAAAGTAAATACTTACCACTAAACTACGACGACAACATAGTCACGAAACAAATGCAAAATACAAAAATTCATGCCGAACATTCTTAAACAACACAAGTTCCAAAGTGAATCACACCTAGCAAAAACAATCATCTGTAGATGAAAAACACATAATAAGGTACTTTACACTCACACAACACTCATGCAAACGAATGACTAAATTATGCATACATCCACAAATTCACATTGAAAATACAAAGGCAAGAATCACAAGGACTTTCAAGGTTGTAACGTGGTCGGGTAAACAAACAAGGGGCAATTTCTAAATGTAATTGAAACAAAAACTTGCCTAAACCTAAGGGAGTGAAAACTCACAAAGATTCACACACAAAATTTCAACCAACTTCTTCCACAATCCCAAGTGCTACACAACACACAATACTTATTTAGCACAATTATTGAAACTCTTTTTGTTTCCTTTTTCAAGGATTTTTCTTTTTCTTCTTTTTTCTTTCTTTTTCTCTTTCACAAATTTTTCTCTTTTTTCTTTTCTTTTTCAATCCTCATAGAATCCAACCAATGAGTATACAATCATCCTCTCCACAACTTGAATTCAACCGCACCATCATGTGAATACTCCCTACTTTCTAAGGCAAGGAAAAAAATCCATACAACAACACAAAATTGAGGTCCAAGAAAAAACAAAATCCATTTAAAAACAAGTGAACTAAATACTCATAGACAAGCATTAAGTTCAAATAAAAACATCGATCAAAAAGCTCAAAGGGGTTACGAATTCTCACACACTCACAAGGTGAATTGACTATTTGGCTAAGGTAGTTGTGCTCAAAATGAAACAATTGTCTTGATCCTTTTCATGCATTCATATAATCAACACAAACAAAAGATTCAACATAATAAAATCCAGTTAGAACAAGAATGTTGGTTCTCCGCGCATATATGAACAATGGAAAGCTACCTCACAAAAAGGTTGAGAACTAAAGTGATTCACAATAGAACAAGTATACAAAAGAATGGATGGCATCGAAGTTTGTAAAATGCCTAAGTATCATGAATATGCTAAAGTATAGAAAGCGATAAACACATACCTTGGACGTGTACAAAACTTAACAATATCATTACCATGCATTCGCAAGTTAAAATGAACCAACTTGGAAAATCACAAAAGCATCCTCAAATAAGTCGACCAAGACTTGCAACCAAACAACAAACAAAACATTAGAAAAGAAAAACTATAAAACATGCTTGTTTTACGTCGTAAGCTCGACGCCTTTATGGTGCTTAGCTAGAAACTTCCTTCATTCATGCCATAGTGATGCCTCACCGCGCAAATCAAAAGCAAGTGCCCTAACCAAACACTTAAACAAACATTACGGGAACAAAATGTATACAACACTTGAACAAACATAATGGAAATAGAAAATATATACGATATATACAAAACTCAAAAATAAAGAAACTATCGCAATGTGATTCAATATCAAAACCAATCCCCGGCAACGGCGCCATTTTGTTGAATGCAGAATAGGGCAAGCAGCAAAAATATTTATTTTCGGAAGAATTCCCTCTGGGATTTATGTCGTATCCACAGAGATCGGTTCGAGGGAAAGAATGTCGTTCGACAGTATCTCGCGGTAATGAGTTTAGATTAAAATGGTTTAAAACATGAAAACAGAAAAGTAAACATTAAAACATAAAAACAAATTCATTCTTTAGCAAGAAAAACTCGTCCGACAATGCATATAAATCACTCCTCACAAACTTAAACTTACTGACCAGTTATATTCCACCTACAATACTCCTCAATATCACCCATCATCGCTCACAACAAAAGTTATGTCTAACGCACAGTTGAGATAACAACCGTGTCACTCTCTTCGTCACTCTCGCGAGCGAAGCCTCGAAACACGGAAGGCATTAAGCTTCGACGCCTATTGAAGATTGTTAGCTCTAAATCTATCTCTAGAATCCAGAAACTAACAGACAATCATCCTTAATCGAAGTTTGCGACGGTTATCTCTAACGCAACCCAAACCCCGCGCATAAAGCAAAAATCAGAGACAATCACCAATAAAGATTTGTAAAGCAAGTTTTATACAACGCCATGGGCGACAAATATACATGAGATCGTAGTCAATACATATACAAAACCCAACATAGAAGAAAAACACAAAGAAGAAAAGAAATGAACCAAACACTTCACGGATTGTCGGAGCCGATCGATGAGAAATCCACCTCGGATCATCCACATGCAAGCTTCCATGTTGTTTTCTAAGCTAATCTACTGAAAAAATGAAGTTTGATGGAGTTGGAGCAAGAATCTCCAAAACCATCCTCTAAAAAATGCTGAAAAATGAAGTTTATAGGTGGTTTTTGCTGCCCAGGTTCGCACTGCGAACATATGCCGCCTTAACTTCCTCCAGAATGGTGTTTTTCATGCTTCCAGGCACTTTTTATTCGCCCCGGGTTCGCAGTGCGAACTCGCTAGCGAGTGCTCGCCACGGGGGTTCGCAGTACGAACATGACAGCAAACCAGAATTTGTTTTGATCACAACTCATGAATCGTAACTCCGATTGACGCACGGTTTGAAGCGTTGGAAAGCTTATTCAATGCTCTTTATGAATATGGAAAAATCCCATTGCTAGAACACCTATAAAAATAAATGAAAATCAATTAAACTCAATGATATTTACACGGTACCGCATTATACACCGAAAAAGTAAAGTAAACGTATTTACGAACAAAGCGGGGTTTATTCAACCAATTTTAACACAAAGTAATGATAAGTGCAACAAAACTTATATACAAAAATAGGTACATTTTGCACTTATCAAACTCTCCCCAACTTACATAAGTGTTTGTCTACAAACAAGAATCAAACAAACTTGAACATGCACAAGCAATATCCAAAGAATGACGAATCAACAGGTTTTGAAAAACGGAAACGAATGAATGGTTCAAATGAAAACGGTACACACAAAAAGTAAATACTTACCACTAAACTACGACGACAACATAGTCACGAAACAAATGCAAAATACAAAAATTCATGCCGAACATTCTTAAACAACACAAGTTCCAAAGTGAATCACACCTAGCAAAAACAATCATCTGTAGATGAAAAACACATAATAAGGTACTTTACACTCACACAACACTCATGCAAACGAAAGACTAAATTATGCATACATCCACAAATTCACATTGAAAATACAAAGGCAAGAATCACAAGGACTTTCAAGGTTGTAACGTGGTCGGGTAAACAAACAAGGGGCAATTTCTAAATGTAATTGAAACAAAAACTTGCCTAAACCTAAGGGAGTGAAAACTCACAAAGATTCACACACAAAATTTCAACCAACTTCTTCCACAATCCCAAGTGCTACACAACACACAATACTTATTTAGCACAATTATTGAAACTCTTTTTGTTTCTTTTTTCAAGGATTTTTCTTTTTCTTCTATTTTCTTTCTTTTTCTCTTTCACAAATTTTTCTCTTTTTTCTTTTCTTTTTCAATCCTCATAGAATCCAACCAATGAGTATACAATCATCCTCTCCACAACTTGAATTCAACCGCACCATCATGTGAATACTCCCTACTTTCTAAGGCAAGGAAAAAAATCCATACAACAACACAAAATTGAGGTCCAAGAAAAAACAAAATCCATTTAAAAACAAGTGAACTAAATACTCATAGACAAGCATTAAGTTCAAATAAAAACATCGATCAAAAAGCTCAAAGGGGTTACGAATTCTCACACACTCACAAGGTGAATTGACTATTCGGCTAAGGTAGTTGTGCTCAAAATGAAACAATTGTCTTGATCCTTTTCATGCATTCATATAATCAACACAAACAAAAGATTCAACATAATAAAATCCAGTTAGAACAAGAATGTTGGTTCTCCGCGCATATATGAACAATGGAAAGCTACCTCACAAAAAGGTTGAGAACTAAAGTGATTCACAATAGAACAAGTATACAAAAGAATGGATGGCATCGAAGTTTGTAAAATGCCTAAGTATCATGAATATGCTAAAGTATAGAAAGCGATAAACACATACCTTGGACGTGTACAAAACTTAACAATATCATTACCATGCATTCGCAAGTTAAAATGAACCAACTTGGAAAATCACAAAAGCATCCTCAAATAAGTCGACCAAGACTTGCAACCAAACAACAAACAAAACATTAGAAAAGAAAAACTATAAAACATGCTTGTTTTACGTCGTAAGCTCGACGCCTTTATGGTGCTTAGCTAGAAACTTCCTTCATTCATGCCATAGTGATGCCTCACCGCGCAAATCAAAAGCAAGTGCCCTAACCAAACACTTAAACAAACATTACGGGAACAAAATGTATACAACACTTGAACAAACATAATGGAAATAGAAAATATATACGATATATACAAAACTCAAAAATAAAGAAACTATCGCAATGCGATTCAATATCAAAACCAATCCCCGGCAACGGCGCCATTTTGTTGAATGCAGAATAGGGCAAGCAGCAAAAATATTTATTTTCGGAAGAATTCCCTCCGGGATTTATGTCGTATCCACAGAGATCGGTTCGAGGGAAAGAATTTCGTTCGACAGTCTCTCGCGGTAATGAGTTTAGATTAAAATGGTTTAAAACATGAAAACAGAAAAGTAAACATTAAAACATAAAAACAAATTCATTCTTTAGCAAGAAAAACTCGTCCGACAATGCATATAAATCACTCCTCACAAACTTAAACTTACCGACCAGTTATACTCCACCTACAATACTCCTCAATATCACCCATCATCGCTCACAACAAAAGTTATGTCTAACGCACAGTTGAGATAACAACCGTGTCACTCTCTTCGTCACTCTCGCGAGCGAAGCCTCGAAACACGGAAGGCATTAAGCTTCGACGCCTATTGAAGATTGTTAGCTCTAAATCTATCTCTAGAATCCAGAAACTAACAGACAATCATCCTTAATCGAAGTTTGCGACGGTTATCTCTAACGCAACCCAAACCCCGCGCATAAAGCAAAAATCAGAGACAATCACCAATAAAGATTTGTAAAGCAAGTTTTATACAACGCCATGGGCGACAAATATACATGAGATCGTAGTCAATACATATATAAAACCCAACATAGAAGAAAAACACAAAGAAGAAAAGAAATGAACCAAACACTTCACGGATTGTCGGAGCCGATCGATGAGAAATCCACCTCGGATCATCCACATGCAAGCTTCCATGTTGTTTTCTAAGCTAATCTACTGAAAAAATGAAGTTTGATGGAGTTGGAGCAAGAATCCCCAAAACCATCCTCTAAAAAATGCTGAAAAATGAAGTTTATAGGTGGTTTTTGCTGCCCAGGTTCGCACTGCGAACATATGCCGCCTTAACTTCCTCCAGAATGGTGTTTTTCATGCTTCCAGGCACTTTTTATTCGCTCCGGGTTCGCAGTGCGAACTCGCTAGCAAGTGCTCGCCACGGGGGTTCGCAGTACGAACATGACAGCAAACCAGAATTTGTTTTGATCACAACTCATGAATCGTAACTCCGATTGACGCACGGTTTGAAGCGTTGGAAAGCTTATTCAATGATCTTTATGAATATGGAAAAATCCCATTGCTAGAACACCTATAAAAATAAATGAAAATCAATTAAACTCAATGATATTTACACGGTACCGCATTATACACCGAAAAAGTAAAGTAAACGTATTTACGAACAAAGCGGGGTTTATTCAACCAATTTTAACACAAAGTAATGATAAGTGCAACAAAACTTATATACAAAAATAGGTACATTTTGCACTTATCAAACTCTCCCCAACTTACATAATTGTTTGTCTACAAACAAGAATCAAACAAACTTGAACATGCACAAGCAATATCCAAAGAATGACGAATCAACAGGTTTTGAAAAACGGAAACGAATGAATGGTTCAAATGAAAACGGTACACACAAAAAGTAAATACTTACCACTAAACTACGACGACAACATAGTCACGAAACAAATGCAAAATACAAAAATTCATGCCGAACATTCTTAAACAACACAAGTTCCAAAGTGAATCACACCTAGCAAAAACAATCATCTGTAGATGAAAAACACATAATAAGGTACTTTACACTCACACAACACTCATGCAAACGAAAGACTAAATTATGCATACATCCACAAATTCACATTGAAAATACAAAGGCAAGAATCACAAGGACTTTCAAGGTTGTAACGTGGTCGGGTAAACAAACAAGGGGCAATTTCTAAATGTAATTGAAACAAAAACTTGCCTAAACCTAAGGGAGTGAAAACTCACAAAGATTCACACACAAAATTTCAACCAACTTCTTCCACAATCCCAAGTGCTACACAACACACAATACTTATTTAGCACAATTATTGAAACTCTTTTTGTTTCTTTTTTCAAGGATTTTTCTTTTTCTTCTTTTTTCTTTCTTTTTCTCTTTCACAAATTTTTCTCTTTTTTCTTTTCTTTTTCAATCCTCATAGAATCCAACCAATGAGTATACAATCATCCTCTCCACAACTTGAATTCAACCGCACCATCATGTGAATACTCCCTACTTTCTAAGGCAAGGAAAAAAATCCATACAACAACACAAAATTGAGGTCCAAGAAAAAACAAAATCCATTTAAAAACAAGTGAACTAAATACTCATAGACAAGCATTAAGTTCAAATAAAAACATCGATCAAAAAGCTCAAAGGGGTTACGAATTCTCACACACTCACAAGGTGAATTGACTATTTGGCTAAGGTAGTTGTGCTCAAAATGAAACAATTGTCTTGATCCTTTTCATGCATTCATATAATCAACACAAACAAAAGATTCAACATAATAAAATCCAGTTAGAACAAGAATGTTGGTTCTCCGCGCATATATGAACAATGGAAAGCTACCTCACAAAAAGGTTGAGAACTAAAGTGATTCACAATAGAACAAGTATACAAAAGAATGGATGGCATCGAAGTTTGTAAAATGCCTAAGTATCATGAATATGCTAAAGTATAGAAAGCGATAAACACATACCTTGGACGTGTACAAAACTTAACAATATCATTACCATGCATTCGCAAGTTAAAATGAACCAACTTGGAAAATCACAAAAGCATCCTCAAATAAGTCGACCAAGACTTGCAACCAAACAACAAACAAAACATTAGAAAAGAAAAACTATAAAACATGCTTGTTTTACGTCGTAAGCTCGACGCCTTTATGGTGCTTAGCTAGAAACTTCCTTCATTCATGCCATAGTGATGCCTCACCGCGCAAATCAAAAGCAAGTGCCCTAACCAAACACTTAAACAAACATTACGGGAACAAAATGTATACAACACTTGAACAAACATAATGGAAATAGAAAATATATACGATATATACAAAACTCAAAAATAAAGAAACTATCGCAATGCGATTCAATATCAAAACCAATCCCCGGCAACGGCGCCATTTTGTTGAATGCAGAATAGGGCAAGCAGCAAAAATATTTATTTTCGGAAGAATTCCCTCCGGGATTTATGTCGTATCCACAGAGATCGGTTCGAGGGAAAGAATGTCGTTCGACAGTCTCTCGCGGTAATGAGTTTAGATTAAAATGGTTTAAAACATGAAAACAGAAAAGTAAACATTAAAACATAAAAACAAATTCATTCTTTAGCAAGAAAAACTCGTCCGACAATGCATATAAATCACTCCTCACAAACTTAAACTTACCGACCAGTTATACTCCACCTACAATACTCCTCAATATCACCCATCATCGCTCACAACAAAAGTTATGTCTAACGCACAGTTGAGATAACAACCGTGTCACTCTCTTCGTCACTCTCGCGAGCGAAGCCTCGAAACACGGAAGGCATTAAGCTTCGACGCCTATTGAAGATTGTTAGCTCTAAATCTATCTCTAGAATCCAGAAACTAACAGACAATCATCCTTAATCGAAGTTTGCGACGGTTATCTCTAACGCAACCCAAACCCCGCGCATAAAGCAAAAATCAGAGACAATCACCAATAAAGATTTGTAAAGCAAGTTTTATACAACGCCATGGGCGACAAATATACATGAGATCGTAGTCAATACATATACAAAACCCAACATAGAAGAAAAACACAAAGAAGAAAAGAAATGAACCAAACACTTCACGGATTGTCGGAGCCGATCGATGAGAAATCCACCTCGGATCATCCACATGCAAGCTTCCATGTTGTTTTCTAAGCTAATCTACTGAAAAAATGAAGTTTGATGGAGTTGGAGCAAGAATCCCCAAAACCATCCTCTAAAAAATGCTGAAAAATGAAGTTTATAGGTGGTTTTTGCTGCCCAGGTTCGCACTGCGAACATATGCCTCCTTAACTTCCTCCAGAATGGTTTTTTTCATGCTTCCAGGCACTTTTTATTCGCCCCGGGTTCGCAGTGCGAACTCGCTAGCAAGTGCTCGCCACGGGGGTTCGCAGTACGAACATGACAGCAAACCAGAATTTGTTTTGATCACAACTCATGAATCGTAACTCCGATTGACGCACGGTTTGAAGCGTTGGAAAGCTTATTCAATGCTCTTTATGAATATGGAAAAATCCCATTGCTAGAACACCTATAAAAATAAATGAAAATCAATTAAACTCAATGATATTTACACGGTACCGCATTATACACCGAAAAAGTAAAGTAAACGTATTTACGAACAAAGCGGGGTTTATTCAACCAATTTTAACACAAAGTAATGATAAGTGCAACAAAACTTATATACAAAAATAGGTACATTTTGCACTTATCAAACTCTCCCCAACTTACATAATTGTTTGTCTACAAACAAGAATCAAACAAACTTGAACATGCACAAGCAATATCCAAAGAATGACGAATCAACAGGTTTTGAAAAACGGAAACGAATGAATGGTTCAAATGAAAACGGTACACACAAAAAGTAAATACTTACCACTAAACTACGACGACAACATAGTCACGAAACAAATGCAAAATACAAAAATTCATGCCGAACATTCTTAAACAACACAAGTTCCAAAGTGAATCACACCTAGAAAAAACAATCATCTGTAGATGAAAAACACATAATAAGGTACTTTACACTCACACAACACTCATGCAAACAAAAGACTAAATTATGCATACATCCACAAATTCACATTGAAAATACAAAGGCAAGAATCACAAGGACTTTCAAGGTTGTAACGTGGTCGGGTAAACAAACAAGGGGCAATTTCTAAATGTAATTGAAACAAAAACTTGCCTAAACCTAAGGGAGTGAAAACTCACAAAGATTCACACACAAAATTTCAACCAACTTCTTCCACAATCCCAAGTGCTACACAACACACAATACTTATTTAGCACAATTATTGAAACTCTTTTTGTTTCCTTTTTCAAGGATTTTTCTTTTTCTTCTTTTTTCTTTCTTTTTCTCTTTCACAAATTTTTCTCTTTTTTCTTTTCTTTTTCAATCCTCATAGAATCCAACCAATGAGTATACAATCATCCTCTCCACAACTTGAATTCAACCGCACCATCATGTGAATACTCCCTACTTTCTAAGGCAAGGAAAAAAATCCATACAACAACACAAAATTGAGGTCCAAGAAAAAACAAAATCCATTTAAAAACAAGTGAACTAAATACTCATAGACAAGAATTAAGTTCAAATAAAAACATCGATCAAAAAGCTCAAAGGGGTTACGAATTCTCACACACTCACAAGGTGAATTGACTATTTGGCTAAGGTAGTTGTGCTCAAAATGAAACAATTGTCTTGATCCTTTTCATGCATTCATATAATCAACACAAACAAAAGATTCAACATAATAAAATCCAGTTAGAACAAGAATGTTGGTTCTCCGCGCATATATGAACAATGGAAAGCTACCTCACAAAAAGGTTGAGGACTAAAGTGATTTACAATAGAACAAGTATACAAAAGAATGGATGGCATCGAAGTTTGTAAAATGCCTAAGTATCATGAATATGCTAAAGTATAGAAAGCGATAAACACATACCTTGGACGTGTACAAAACTTAACAATATCATTACCATGCATTCGCAAGTTAAAATGAACCAACTTGGAAAATCACAAAAGCATCCTCAAATAAGTCGACCAAGACTTGCAACCAAACAACAAACAAAACATTAGAAAAGAAAAACTATAAAACATGCTTGTTTTACGTCGTAAGCTCGACGCCTTTATGGTGCTTAGCTAGAAACTTCCTTCATTCATGCCATAGTGATGCCTCACCGCGCAAATCAAAAGCAAGTGCCCTAACCAAACACTTAAACAAACATTACGGGAACAAAATGTATACAACACTTGAACAAACATAATGGAAATAGAAAATATATACGATATATACAAAACTCAAAAATAAAGAAACTATCGCAATGCGATTCAATATCAAAACCAATCCCCGGCAACGGCGCCATTTTGTTGAATGCAGAATAGGGCAAGCAGCAAAAATATTTATTTTCGGAAGAATTCCCTCCGGGATTTATGTCGTATCCACAGAGATCGGTTCGAGGGAAAGAATGTCGTTCGACAGTCTCTCGCGGTAATGAGTTTAGATTAAAATGGTTTAAAACATGAAAACAGAAAAGTAAACATTAAAACATAAAAACAAATTCATTCTTTAGCAAGAAAAACTCGTCCGACAATGCATATAAATCACTCCTCACAAACTTAAACTTACCGACCAGTTATACTCCACCTACAATACTCCTCAATATCACCCATCATCGCTCACAACAAAAGTTATGTCTAACGCACAGTTGAGATAACAACCGTGTCACTCTCTTCGTCACTCTCGCGAGCGAAGCCTCGAAACACGGAAGGCATTAAGCTTCGACGCCTATTGAAGATTGTTAGCTCTAAATCTATCTCTAGAATCCAGAAACTAACAGACAATCATCCTTAATCGAAGTTTGCGACGGTTATCTCTAACGCAACCCAAACCCCGCGCATAAAGCAAAAATCAGAGACAATCACCAATAAAGATTTGTAAAGCAAGTTTTATACAACGCCATGGGCGACAAATATACATGAGATCGTAGTCAATACATATACAAAACCCAACATAGAAGAAAAACACAAAGAAGAAAAGAAATGAACCAAACACTTCACGGATTGTCGGAGCCGATCGATGAGAAATCCACCTCGGATCATCCACATGCAAGCTTCCATGTTGTTTTCTAAGCTAATCTACTGAAAAAATGAAGTTTGATGGAGTTGGAGCAAGAATCCCCAAAACCATCCTCTAAAAAATGCTGAAAAATGAAGTTTATAGGTGGTTTTTGCTGCCCAGGTTCGCACTGCGAACATATGCCGCCTTAACTTCCTCCAGAATGGTGTTTTTCATGCTTCCAGGCACTTTTTATTCGCCCCGGGTTCGCAGTGCGAACTCGCTAGCAAGTGCTCGCCACGGGGGTTCGCAGTACGAACATGACAGCAAACCAGAATTTGTTTTGATCACAACTCATGAATCGTAACTCCGATTGACGCACGGTTTGAAGCGTTGGAAAGCTTATTCAATGCTCTTTATGAATATGGAAAAATACCATTGCTAGAACACCTATAAAAATAAATGAAAATCAATTAAACTCAATGATATTTACACGGTACCGCATTATACACCGAAAAAGTAAAGTAAACGTATTTACGAACAAAGCGGGGTTTATTCAACCAATTTTAACACAAAGTAATGATAAGTGCAACAAAACTTATATACAAAAATAGGTACATTTTGCACTTATCAAACTCTCCCCAACTTACATAATTCTTTGTCTACAAACAAGAATCAAACAAACTTGAACATGCACAAGCAATATCCAAAGAATGACGAATCAACAGGTTTTGAAAAACGGAAACGAATGAATGGTTCAAATGAAAACGGTACACACAAAAAGTAAATACTTACCACTAAACTACGACGACAACATAGTCACGAAACAAATGCAAAATACAAAAATTCATGCCGAACATTCTTAAACAACACAAGTTCCAAAGTGAATCACACCTAGAAAAAACAATCATCTGTAGATGAAAAACACATAATAAGGTACTTTACACTCACACAACACTCATGCAAACAAAAGACTAAATTATGCATACATCCACAAATTCACATTGAAAATACAAAGGCAAGAATCACAAGGACTTTCAAGGTTGTAACGTGGTCGGGTAAACAAACAAGGGGCAATTTCTAAATGTAATTGAAACAAAAACTTGCCTAAACCTAAGGGAGTGAAAACTCACAAAGATTCACACACAAAATTTCAACCAACTTCTTCCACAATCCCAAGTGCTACACAACACACAATACTTATTTAGCACAATTATTGAAACTCTTTTTGTTTCCTTTTTCAAGGATTTTTCTTTTTCTTCTTTTTTCTTTCTTTTTCTCTTTCACAAATTTTTCTCTTTTTTCTTTTCTTTTTCAATCCTCATAGAATCCAACCAATGAGTATACAATCATCCTCTCCACAACTTGAATTCAACCGCACCATCATGTGAATACTCCCTACTTTCTAAGGCAAGGAAAAAAATCCATACAACAACACAAAATTGAGGTCCAAGAAAAAACAAAATCCATTTAAAAACAAGTGAACTAAATACTCATAGACAAGCATTAAGTTCAAATAAAAACATCGATCAAAAAGCTCAAAGGGGTTACGAATTCTCACACACTCACAAGGTGAATTGACTATTTGGCTAAGGTAGTTGTGCTCAAAATGAAACAATTGTCTTGATCCTTTTCATGCATTCATATAATCAACACAAACAAAAGATTCAACATAATAAAATCCAGTTAGAACAAGAATGTTGGTTCTCCGCGCATATATGAACAATGGAAAGCTACCTCACAAAAAGGTTGAGGACTAAAGTGATTCACAATAGAACAAGTATACAAAAGAATGGATGGCATCGAAGTTTGTAAAATGCCTAAGTATCATGAATATGCTAAAGTATAGAAAGCGATAAACACATACCTTGGACGTGTACAAAACTTAACAATATCATTACCATGCATTCGCAAGTTAAAATGAACCAACTTGGAAAATCACAAAAGCATCCTCAAATAAGTCGACCAAGACTTGCAACCAAACAACAAACAAAACATTAGAAAAGAAAAACTATAAAACATGCTTGTTTTACGTCGTAAGCTCGACGCCTTTATGGTGCTTAGCTAGAAACTTCCTTCATTCATGCCATAGTGATGCCTCACCGCGCAAATCAAAAGCAAGTGCCCTAACCAAACACTTAAACAAACATTACGGGAACAAAATGTATACAACACTTGAACAAACATAATGGAAATAGAAAATATATACGATATATACAAAACTCAAAAATAAAGAAACTATCGCAATGCGATTCAATATCAAAACCAATCCCCGGCAACGGCGCCATTTTGTTGAATGCAGAATAGGGCAAGCAGCAAAAATATTTATTTTCGGAAGAATTCCCTCCGGGATTTATGTCGTATCCACAGAGATCGGTTCGAGGGAAAGAATGTCGTTCGACAGTCTCTCGCGGTAATGAGTTTAGATTAAAATGGTTTAAAACATGAAAACAGAAAAGTAAACATTAAAACATAAAAACAAATTCATTCTTTAGCAAGAAAAACTCGTCCGACAATGCATATAAATCACTCCTCACAAACTTAAACTTACCGACCAGTTATACTCCACCTACAATACTCCTCAATATCACCCATCATCGCTCACAACAAAAGTTATGTCTAACGCACAGTTGAGATAACAACCGTGTCACTCTCTTCGTCACTCTCGCGAGCGAAGCCTCGAAACACGGAAGGCATTAAGCTTCGACGCCTATTGAAGATTGTTAGCTCTAAATCTATCTCTAGAATCCAGAAACTAACAGACAATCATCCTTAATCAAAGTTTGCGACGGTTATCTCTAACGCAACCCAAACCCCGCGCATAAAGCAAAAATCAGAGACAATCACCAATAAAGATTTGTAAAGCAAGTTTTATACAACGCCATGAGCGACAAATATACATGAGATCGTAGTCAATACATATACAAAACCCAACATAGAAGAAAAACACAAACAAGAGAAGAAATGAACCAAACACTTCACGGATTGTCGGAGCCGATCGATGAGAAATCCACCTCGGATCATCCACATGCAAGCTTCCATGTTGTTTTCTAAGCTAATCTACTGAAAAAATGAAGTTTGATGGAGTTGGAGCAAGAATCCCCAAAACCATCCTCTAAAAAATGCTGAAAAATGAAGTTTATAGGTGGTTTTTGCTGCCCAGGTTCGCACTGCGCACATATGCCGCCTTAACTTCCTCCAGAATGGTGTTTTTCATGCTTCCAGGCACTTTTTATTCGCCCCGGGTTCGCAGTGCGAACTCGCTAGCGAGTGCTCGCCACGGGGGTTCGCAGTACGAACATGACAGCAAACCAGAATTTGTTTTGATCACAACTCATGAATCGTAACTCCGATTGACGCACGGTTTGAAGCGTTGGAAAGCTTATTCAATGCTCTTTATGAATATGGAAAAATCCCATTGCTAGAACACCTGTAAAAATAAATGAAAATCAATTAAACTCAATGATATTTACACGGTACCGCACTATACACCGAAAAAGTAAAGTAAACGTATTTACGAACAAAGCGGGGTTTATTCAACCAATTTTAACACAAAGTAATGATAAGTGCAACAAAACTTATATACAAAAATAGGTACATTTTGCACTTATCAAACTCTCCCCAACTTACATAATTGTTTGTCTACAAACAAGAATCAAACAAACTTGAAGATGCACAAGCAATATCCAAAGAATGACGAATCAACAGGTTTTGAAAAACGAAAACGAATGAATGGTTCAAATGAAAACGGTACACACAAAAAGTAAATACTTACCACTAAACTACGACGACAACATAGTCACGAAACAAATGCAAAATACAAAAATTCATGCCGAACATTCTTAAACAACACAAGTTCCAAAGTGAATCACACATAGCAAAAACAATCATCTGTAGATGAAAAACACATAATAAGGTACTTTACACTCACACAACACTCATGCAAACGAAAGACTAAATTATGCATACATCCACAAATTCACATTGAAAATACAAAGGCAAGAATCACAAGGACTTTCAAGGTTGTAAAGTGGTCGGGTAAACAAACAAGGGGCAATTTCTAAATGTAATTGAAACAAAAACTTACCTAAACCTAAGGGAGTGAAAACTCACAAAGATTCACACACAAAATTTCAACCAACTTCTTCCACAATCCCAAGTGCTACAAAACACACAATACTTATTTAGCACAATTATTGAAACTCTTTTTGTTTCCTTTTTCAAGGATTTTTCTTTTTCTTCTTTTTTCTTTCTTTTTCTCTTTCACAAATTTTTCTCTTTTTTCTTTTCTTTTTCAATCCTCATAGAATCCAACAAATGAGTATACAATCATCCTCTCCACAACTTGAATTCAACCGCACCATCATGTGAATACTCCCTACTTTCTAAGGCAAGGAAAAAAATCCATACAACAACACAAAATTGAGGTCCAAGAAAAAACAAAATCCATTTAAAAACAAGTGAACTAAATACTCATAGACAAGCATTAAGTTCAAATAAAAACATCGATCAAAAAGCTCAAAGGGGTTACGAATTCTCACACACTCACAAGGTGAATTGACTATTTGGCTAAGGTAGTTGTGCTCAAAATGAAACAATTGTCTTGATCCTTTTCATGCATTCATATAATCAACACAAACAAAAGATTCAACATAATAAAATCCAGTTAGAACAAGAATGTTGGTTCTCCGCGCATATATGAACAATGGAAAGCTACCTCACAAAAAGGTTGAGGACTAAAGTGATTTACAATAGAACAAGTATACAAAAGAATGGATGGCATCGAAGTTTGTAAAATGCCTAAGTATCATGAATATGCTAAAGTATAGAAAGCGATAAACACATACCTTGGACGTGTACAAAACTTAACAATATCATTACCATGCATTCGCAAGTTAAAATGAACCAACTTGGAAAATCACAAAAGCATCCTCAAATAAGTCGACCAAGACTTGCAACCAAACAACAAACAAAACATTAGAAAAGAAAAACTATAAAACATGCTTGTTTTACGTCGTAAGCTCGACGCCTTTATGGTGCTTAGCTAGAAACTTCCTTCATTCATGCCATAGTGATGCCTCACCGCGCAAATCAAAAGAAAGTGCCCTAACCAAACACTTAAACAAACATTACGGGAACAAAATGTATACAACACTTGAACAAACATAATGGAAATAGAAAATATATACGATATATACAAAACTCAAAAATAAAGAAACTATCGCAATGCGATTCAATATCAAAACCAATCCCCGGCAACGGCGCCATTTTGTTGAATGCAGAATAGGGCAAGCAGCAAAAATATTTATTTTCGGAAGAATTCCCTCCGGGATTTATGTCGTATCCACAGAGATCGGTTCGAGGGAAAGAATGTCGTTCGACAGTCTCTCGCGGTAATGAGTTTAGATTAAAATGGTTTAAAACATGAAAACAGAAAAGTAAACATTAAAACATAAAAACAAATTCATTCTTTAGCAAGAAAAACTCGTCCGACAATGCATATAAATCACTCCTCACAAACTTAAACTTACCGACCAGTTATACTCCACCTACAATACTCCTCAATATCACCCATCATCGCTCACAACAAAAGTTATGTCTAACGCACAGTTGAGATAACAACCGTGTCACTCTCTTCGTCACTCTCGCGAGCGAAGCCTCGAAACACGGAAGGCATTAAGCTTCGACGCCTATTGAAGATTGTTAGCTCTAAATCTATCTCTAGAATCCAGAAACTAACAGACAATCATCCTTAATCGAAGTTTGCGACGGTTATCTCTAACGCAACCCAAACCCCGCGCATAAAGCAAAAATCAGAGACAATCACCAATAAAGATTTGTAAAGCAAGTTTTATACAACGCCATGGGCGACAAATATACATGAGATCGTAATCAATACATATACAAAACCCAACATAGAAGAAAAACACAAAGAAGAAAAGAAATGAACCAAACACTTCACGGATTGTCGGAGCCGATCGATGAGAAATCCACCTCGGATCATCCACATGCAAGCTTCCATGTTGTTTTCTAAGCTAATATACTGAAAAAATGAAGTTTGATGGAGTTGGAGCAAGAATCCCCAAAACCATCCTCTAAAAAATGTTGAAAAATGAAGTTTATAGGTGGTTTTTGCTGCCCAGGTTCGCACTGCGAACATATGCCGCCTTAACTTCCTCCAGAATGGTGTTTTTCATGCTTCCAGGCACTTTTTATTCGCCCCGGGTTCGCAGTGCGAACTCGCTAGCGAGTGCTCGCCACGGGGGTTCGCAGTACGAACATGACAGCAAACCAGAATTTGTTTTGATCACAACTCATGAATCGTAACTCCGATTGACGCACGGTTTGAAGCGTTGGAAAGCTTATTCAATGCTCTTTATGAATATGGAAAAATCCCATTGCTAGAACACCTGTAAAAATAAATGAAAATCAATTAAACTCAATGATATTTACACGGTACCGCACTATACACCGAAAAAGTAAAGTAAACATATTTACGAACAAAGCGGGGTTTATTCAACCAATTTTAACACAAAGTAATGATAAGTGCAACATAACTTATATACAAAAATAGGTACATTTTGCACTTATCAAACTCTCCCCAACTTACATAATTGTTTGTCTACAAACAAGAATCAAACAAACTTGAAGATGCACAAGCAATATCCAAAGAATGACGAATCAACAGGTTTTGAAAAACGGAAACGAATGAATGGTTCAAATGAAAACGGTACACACAAAAAGTAAATACTTACCACTAAACTACGACGACAACATAGTCACGAAACAAATGCAAAATACAAAAATTCATGCCGAACATTCTTAAACAACACAAGTTCCAAAGTGAATCACACATATCAAAAACAATCATCTGTAGATGAAAAACACATAATAAGGTACTTTACACTCACACAACACTCATGCAAACGAAAGACTAAATTATGCATACATCCACAAATTCACATTGAAAATACAAAGGCAAGAATCACAAGGACTTTCAAGGTTGTAACGTGGCCGGGTAAACAAACAAGGGGCAATTTCTAAATGTAATTGAAACAAAAACTTGCCTAAACCTAAGGGAGTGAAAACTCACAAAGATTCACACACAAAATTTCAACCAACTTCTTCCACAATCCCAAGTGCTACACAACACACAATACTTATTTAGCACAATTATTGAAACTCTTTTTGTTTCCTTTTTCAAGGATTTTTCTTTTTCTTCTTTTTTCTTTCTTTTTCTCTTTCACAAATTTTTCTCTTTTTTCTTTTCTTTTTCAATCCTCATAGAATCCAACCAATGAGTATACAATCATCCTCTCCACAACTTGAATTCAACCGCACCATCATGTGAATACTCCCTACTTTCTAAGGCAAGGAAAAAAATCCATACAACAACACAAAATTGAGGTCCAAGAAAAAACAAAATCCATTTAAAAACAAGTGAACTAAATACTCATAGTCAAGCATTAAGTTCAAATAAAAACATCGATCAAAAAGCTCAAAGGGGTTACGAATTCTCACACACTCACAAGGTGAATTGACTATTTGGCTAAGGTAGTTGTGCTCAAAATGAAACAATTGTCTTGATCCTTTTTATGCATTCATATAATCAACACAAACAAAAGATTCAACATAATAAAATCCAGTTAGAACAAGAATGTTGGTTCTCCGCGCATATATGAACAATGGAAAGCTACCTCACAAAAAGGTTGAGAACTAAAGTGATTAACAATAGAACAAGTATACAAAAGAATGGATGGCATCGAAGTTTGTAAAATGCCTAAGTATCATGAATATGCTAAAGTATAGAAAGCGATAAACACATACCTTGGACGTGTACAAAACTTAACAATATCATTACCATGCATTCGCAAGTTAAAATGAACCAACTTGGAAAATCACAAAAGCATCCTCAAATAAGTCGACCAAGACTTGCAACCAAACAACAAACAAAACATTAGAAAAGAAAAACTATAAAACATGCTTGTTTTACGTCGTAAGCTCGACGCCTTTATGGTGCTTAGCTAGAAACTTCCTTCATTCATGCCATAGTGATGCCTCACCGCGCAAATCAAAAGCAAGTGCCCTAACCAAACACTTAAACAAACATTACGGGAACAAAATGTATACAACACTTGAACAAACATAATGGAAATAGAAAATATATACGATATATACAAAACTCAAAAATAAAGAAACTATCGCAATGCGATTCAATATCAAAACCAATCCCCGGCAACGGCGCCATTTTGTTGAATGCAGAATAGGGCAAGCAGCAAAAATATTTATTTTCGGAAGAATTCCCTCCGGGATTTATGTCGTATCCACAGAGATCGGTTCGAGGGAAAGAATGTCGTTCGACAGTCTCTCGCGGTAATGAGTTTAGATTAAAATGGTTTAAAACATGAAAACAGAAAAGTAAACATTAAAACATAAAAACAAATTCATTCTTTAGCAAGAAAAACTCGTCCGACAATGCATATAAATCACTCCTCACAAACTTAAACTTACCGACCAGTTATACTCCACCTACAATACTCCTCAATATCACCCATCATCGCTCACAACAAAAGTTATGTCTAACGCACAGTTGAGATAACAACCGTGTCACTCTCTTCGTCACTCTCGCGAGCGAAGCCTCGAAACACGGAAGGCATTAAGCTTCGACGCCTATTGAAGATTGTTAGCTCTAAATCTATCTCTAGAATCCAGAAACTAACAGACAATCATCCTTAATCGAAGTTTGCGACGGTTATCTCTAACGCAACCCAAACCCCGCGCATAAAGCAAAAATCAGAGACAATCACCAATAAAGATTTGTAAAGCAAGTTTTATACAACGCCATGGGCGACAAATATACATGAGATCGTAGTCAATACATATACAAAACCCAACATAGAAGAAAAACACAAAGAAGAAAAGAAATGAACCAAACACTTCACGGATTGTCGGAGCCGATCGATGAGAAATCCACCTCGGATCATCCACATGCAAGCTTCCATGTTGTTTTCTAAGCTAATCTACTGAAAAAATGAAGTTTGATGGAGTTGGAGCAAGAATCCCCAAAACCATCCTCTAAAAAATGCTGAAAAATGAAGTTTATAGGTGGTTTTTGCTGCCCAGGTTCGCACTGCGAACATATGCCGCCTTAACTTCCTCCAGAATGGTGTTTTTCATGCTTCCAGGCACTTTTTATTCGCCCCGGGTTCGCAGTGCGAACTCGCTAGCGAGTGCTCGCCACGGGGGTTCGCAGTACGAACATGACAGCAAACCAGAATTTGTTTTGATCACAACTCATGAATCGTAACTCCGATTGACGCACGGTTTGAAGCGTTGGAAAGCTTATTCAATGATCTTTATGAATATGGAAAAATCCCATTGCTAGAACACCTGTAAAAATAAATGAAAATCAATTAAACTCAATGATATTTACACGGTACCGCACTATACACCGAAAAAGTAAAGTAAACGTATTTACGAACAAAGCGGGGTTTATTCAACCAATTTTAACACAAAGTAATGATAAGTGCAACAAAACTTATATACAAAAATAGGTACATTTTGCACTTATCAAACTCTCCCCAACTTACATAATTGTTTGTCTACAAAGAAGAATCAAACAAACTTGAACATGCACAAGCAATATCCAAAGAATGACGAATCAACAGGTTTTGAAAAACGGAAACGAATGAATGGTTCAAATGAAAACGGTACACACAAAAAGTAAATACTTACCACTAAACTACGACGACAACATAGTCACGAAACAAATGCAAAATACAAAAATTCATGCCGAACATTCTTAAACAACACAAGTTCCAAAGTGAATCACACCTAGCAAAAACAATCATCTGTAGATGAAAAACACATAATAAGGTACTTTACACTCACACAACACTCATGCAAACGAAAGACTAAATTATGCATACATCCACAAATTCACATTGAAAATACAAAGGCAAGAATCACAAGGACTTTCAAGGTTGTAACGTGGTCGGGTAAACAAACAAGGGGCAATTTCTAAATGTAATTGAAACAAAAACTTGCCTAAACCTAAGGGAGTGAAAACTCACAAAGATTCACACACAAAATTTCAACCAACTTCTTCCACAATCCCAAGTGCTACACAACACACAATACTTATTTAGCACAATTATTGAAACTCTTTTTGTTTCCTTTTTCAAGGATTTTTCTTTTTCTTCTTTTTTCTTTCTTTTTCTCTTTCCCAAATTTTTCTCTTTTTTCTTTTCTTTTTCAATCCTCATAGAATCCAACCAATGAGTATACAATCATCCTCTCCACAACTTGAATTCAACCGCACCATCATGTGAATACTCCCTACTTTCTAAGGCAAGGAAAAAAATCCATACAACAACACAAAATTGAGGTCCAAGAAAAAACAAAATCCATTTAAAAACAAGTGAACTAAATACTCATAGACAAGCATTAAGTTCAAATAAAAACATCGATCAAAAAGCTCAAAGGGGTTACGAATTCTCACACACTCACAAGGTGAATTGACTATTTGGCTAAGGTAGTTGTGCTCAAAATGAAACAATTGTCTTGATCCTTTTCATGCATTCATATAATCAACACAAACAAAAGATTCAACATAATAAAATCCAGTTAGAACAAGAATGTTGGTTCTCCGCGCATATATGAACAATGGAAAGCTACCTCACAAAAAGGTTGAGAACTAAAGTGATTAACAATAGAACAAGTATACAAAAGAATGGATGGCATCGAAGTTTGTAAAATGCCTAAGTATCATGAATATGCTAAAGTATAGAAAGCGATAAACACATACCTTGGACGTGTACAAAACTTAACAATATCATTACCATGCATTCGCAAGTTAAAATGAACCAACTTGGAAAATCACAAAAGCATCCTCAAATAAGTCGACCAAGACTTGCAACCAAACAACAAACAAAACATTAGAAAAGAAAAACTATAAAACATGCTTGTTTTACGTCGTAAGCTCGACGCCTTTATGGTGCTTAGCTAGAAACTTCCTTCATTCATGCCATAGTGATGCCTCACCGCGCAAATCAAAAGCAAGTGCCCTAACCAAACACTTAAACAAACATTACGGGAACAAAATGTATACAACACTTGAACAAACATAATGGAAATAGAAAATATATACGATATATACAAAACTCAAAAATAAAGAAACTATCGCAATGCGATTCAATATCAAAACCAATCCCCGGCAACGGCGCCATTTTGTTGAATGCAGAATAGGGCAAGCAGCAAAAATATTTGTTTTCGGAAGAATTCCCTCCGGGATTTATGTCGTATCCACAAAGATCGGTTCGAGGGAAAGAATGTCGTTCGACAGTCTCTCGCGGTAATGAGTTTAGATTAAAATGGTTTAAAACATGAAAACAGAAAAGTAAACATTAAAACATAAAAACAAATTCATTCTTTAGCAAGAAAAACTCGTCCGACAATGCATATAAATCACTCCTCACAAACTTAAACTTACCGACCAGTTATACTCCACCTACAATACTCCTCAATATCACCCATCATCGCTCACAACAAAAGTTATGTCTAACGCACAGTTGAGATAACAACCGTGTCACTCTCTTTGTCACTCTCGCGAGCGAAGCCTCGAAACACGGAAGGCATTAAGCTTCGACGCCTATTGAAGATTGTTAGCTCTAAATCTATCTCTAGAATCCAGAAACTAACAGACAATCATCCTTAATCGAAGTTTGCGACGGTTATCTCTAACGCAACCCAAACCCCGCGCATAAAGCAAAAATCAGAGACAATCACCAATAAAAATTTGTAAAGCAAGTTTTATACAACGCCATGGGCGACAAATATACATGAGATCGTAGTCAATACATATACAAAACCCAAAATAGAAGAAAAACACAAAGAAGAAAAGAAATGAACCAAACACTTCACGGATTGTCGGAGCCGATCGATGAGAAATCCACCTCGGATCATCCACATGCAAGCTTCCATGTTGTTTTCTAAGCTAATCTACTGAAAAAATGAAGTTTGATGGAGTTGGAGCAAGAATCCCCAAAACCATCCTCTAAAAAATGCTGAAAAATGAAGTTTATAGGTGGTTTTTGCTGCCCAGGTTCGCACTGCGAACATATGCCGCCTTAACTTCCTCCAGAATGGTGTTTTTCATGCTTCCAGGCACTTTTTATTCGCCCCGGGTTCGCAGTGCGAACTCGTTAGCGAGTGCTCGCCACGGGGGTTCGCAGTACGAACATGACAGCAAACCAGAATTTGTTTTGATCACAACTCATGAATCGTAACTCCGATTGACGCACGGTTTGAAGCGTTGGAAAGCTTATTCAATGCTCTTTATGAATATGGAAAAATCCCATTGCTAGAACACCTATAAAAATAAATGAAAATCAATTAAACTCAATGATATTTACACGGTACCACGGTACCGCATTATACACCGAAAAAGTAAAGTAAACGTATTTACGAACAAAGCGGGGTTTATTCAACCAATTTTAACACAAAGTAATGATAAGTGCAACAAAACTTATATACAAAATTAGGTACATTTTGCAATTATCAAACTCTCCCCAACTTACATAATTGTTTGTCTACAAACAAGAATCAAACAAACTTGAACATGCACAAGCAATATCCAAAGAATGACGAATCAACAGGTTTTGAAAAACGGAAACGAATGAATGGTTCAAATGAAAACGGTACACACAAAAAGTAAATACTTACCACTAAACTACGACGACAACATAGTCACGAAACAAATGCAAAATACAAAAATTCATGCCGAACATTCTTAAACAACACAAGTTCCAAAGTGAATCACACCTAGCAAAAACAATCATCTGTAGATGAAAAACACATAATAAGGTACTTTACACTCACACAACACTCATGCAAACGAAAGACTAAATTATGCATACATCCACAAATTCACATTGAAAATACAAAGGCAAGAATCACAAGGACTTTCAAGGTTGTAACGTGGTCGGGTAAACAAACAAGGGGCAATTTCTAAATGTAATTGAAACAAAAACTTGCCTAAACCTAAGGGAGTGAAAACTCACAAAGATTCACACACAAAATTTCAACCAACTTCTTCCACAATCCCAAGTGCTACACAACACACAATACTTATTTAGCACAATTATTGAAACTCTTTTTGTTTCCTTTTTCAAGGATTTTTCTTTTTCTTCTTTTTTCTTTCTTTTTCTCTTTCACAAATTTTTCTCTTTTTTCTTTTCTTTTTCAATCCTCATAGAATCCAACCAATGAGTATACAATCATCCTCTCCACAACTTGAATTCAACCGCACCATCATGTGAATACTCCCTACTTTCTAAGGCAAGGAAAAAAATCCATACAACAACACAAAATTGAGGTCCAAGAAAAAACAAAATCCATTTAAAAACAAGTGAACTAAATACTCATAGACAAGCATTAAGTTCAAATAAAAACATCGATCAAAAAGCTCAAAGGGGTTACGAATTCTCACACACTCACAAGGTGAATTGACTATTTGGCTAAGGTAGTTGTGCTCAAAATGAAACAATTGTCTTGATCCTTTTCATGCATTCATATAATCAACACAAACAAAAGATTCAACATAATAAAATCCAGTTAGAACAAGAATGTTGGTTCTCCGCGCATATATGAACAATGGAAAGCTATCTCACAAAAAGGTTGAGAACTAAAGTGATTCACAATAGAACAAGTATACAAAAGAATGGATGGCATCGAAGTTTGTAAAATGCCTAAGTATCATGAATATGCTAAAGTATAGAAAGCGATAAACACATACCTTGGACGTGTACAAAACTTAACAATATCATTACCATGCATTCGCAAGTTAAAATGAACCAACTTGGAAAATCACAAAAGCATCCTCAAATAAGTCGACCAAGACTTGCAACCAAACAACAAACAAAACATTAGAAAAGAAAAACTATAAAACATGCTTCTTTTACGTCGTAAGCTCGACGCCTTTATGGTGCTTAGCTAGAAACTTCCTTCATTCATGCCATAGTGATGCCTCACCGCGCAAATCAAAAGCAAGTGCCCTAACCAAACACTTAAACAAACATTACGGGAACAAAATGTATACAACACTTGAACAAACATAATGGAAATAGAAAATATATACGATATATACAAAACTCAAAAATAAAGAAACTATCGCAATGTGATTCAATATCAAAACCAATCCCCGGCAACGGCGCCATTTTGTTGAATGCAGAATAGGGCAAGCAGCAAAAATATTTATTTTCGGAAGAATTCCCTCCGGGATTTATGTCGTATCCACAGAGATCGGTTCGAGGGAAAGAATGTCGTTCGACAGTCTCTCGCGGTAATGAGTTTAGATTAAAATGGTTTAAAACATGAAAACAGAAAAGTAAACATTAAAACATAAAAACAAATTCATTCTTTAGCAAGAAAAACTCGTCCGACAATGCATATAAATCACTCCTCACAAACTTAAACTTACTGACCAGTTATATTCCACCTACAATACTCCTCAATATCACCCATCATCGCTCACAACAAAAGTTATGTCTAACGCACAGTTGAGATAACAACCGTGTCACTCTCTTCGTCACTCTCGCGAGCGAAGCCTCGAAACACAGAAGGCATTAAGCTTCGACGCCTATTGAAGATTGTTAGCTCTAAATCTATCTCTAGAATTCAGAAACTAACAGACAATCATCCTTAATCGAAGTTTGCGACGGTTATCTCTAACGCAACCCAAACCCCGCGCATAAAGCAAAAATCAGAGACAATCACCAATAAAGATTTGTAAAGCAAGTTTTATACAACGCCATGGGCGACAAATATACATGAGATCGTAGTCAATACATATACAAAACCCAACATAGAAGAAAAACACAAAGAAGAAAAGAAATGAACCAAACACTTCACGGATTGTCGGAGCCGATCGATGAGAAATCCACCTCGGATCATCCACATGCAAGCTTCCATGTTGTTTTCTAAGCTAATCTACTGAAAAAATGAACTTTGATGGAGTTGGAGCAAGAATCCCCAAAACCATCCTCTAAAAAATGCTGAAAAATGAAGTTTATAGGTGGTTTTTGCTGCCCATGTTCGCACTGCGAACATATGCCGCCTTAACTTCCTCCAGAATGGTGTTTTTCATGCTTCCAGGCACTTTTTATTCGCCCCGGGTTCGCAGTGCGAACTCGCTAGCGAGTGCTCGCCACGGGGGTTCGCAGTACGAACATGACAGCAAACCAGAATTTGTTTTGATCACAACTCATGAATCGTAACTCCGATTGACGCACGGTTTGAAGCGTTGGAAAGCTTATTCAATGATATTTATGAATATGGAAAAATCCCATTGCTAGAACACCTGTAAAAATAAATGAAAATCAATTAAACTCAATGATATTTACACGGTACCGCACTATACACCGAAAAAGTAAAGTAAACGTATTTACGAACAAAGCGGGGTTTATTCAACCAATTTTAACACAAAGTAATGATAAGTGCAACAAAACTTATATACAAAAATAGGTACATTTTGCACTTATCAAACTCTCCCCAACTTACATAATTGTTTGTCTACAAAGAAGAATCAAACAAACTTGAACATGCACAAGCAATATCCAAAGAATGACGAATCAACAGGTTTTGAAAAACGGAAACGAATGAATGGTTCAAATGAAAATGGTACACACAAAAAGTAAATACTTACCACTAAACTACGACGACAACATAGTCACGAAACAAATGCAAAATACAAAAATTCATGCCGAACATTCTTAAACAACACAAGTTCCAAAGTGAATCACACCTAGCAAAAACAATCATCTGTAGATGAAAAACACATAATAAGGTACTTTACACTCACACAACACTCATGCAAACGAAAGACTAAATTATGCATACATCCACAAATTCACATTGAAAATACAAAGGCAAGAATCACAAGGACTTTCAAGGTTGTAACGTGGTCGGGTAAACAAACAAGGGGCAATTTCTAAATGTAATTGAAACAAAAACTTGCCTAAACCTAAGGGAGTGAAAACTCACAAAGATTCACACACAAAATTTCAACCAACTTCTTCCACAATCCCAAGTGCTACACAACACACAATACTTATTTAGCACAATTATTGAAACTCTTTTTGTTTCCTTTTTCAAGGATTTTTCTTTTTCTTCTTTTTTCTTTCTTTTTCTCTTTCACAAATTTTTCTCTTTTTTCTTTTCTTTTTCAATCCTCATAGAATCCAACCAATGAGTATACAATCATCCTCTCCACAACTTGAATTCAACCGCACCATCATGTGAATACTCCCTACTTTCTAAGGCAAGGAAAAAAATCCATACAACAACACAAAATTGAGGTCCAAGAAAAAACAAAATCCATTTAAAAACAAGTGAACTAAATACTCATAGACAAGCATTAAGTTCAAATAAAAACATCGATCAAAAAGCTCAAAGGGGTTACGAATTCTCACACACTCACAAGGTGAATTGACTATTTGGCTAAGGTAGTTGTGCTCAAAATGAAACAATTGTCTTGATCCTTTTCATGCATTCATATAATCAACACAAACAAAAGATTCAACATAATAAAATCCAGTTAGAACAAGAATGTTGGTTCTCCGCGCATATATGAACAATGGAAAGCTATCTCACAAAAAGGTTGAGAACTAAAGTGATTCACAATAGAACAAGTATACAAAAGAATGGATGGCATCGAAGTTTGTAAAATGCCTAAGTATCATGAATATGCTAAAGTATAGAAAGCGATAAACACATACCTTGGACGTGTACAAAACTTAACAATATCATTACCATGCATTCGCAAGTTAAAATGAACCAACTTGGAAAATCACAAAAGCATCCTCAAATAAGTCGACCAAGACTTGCAACCAAACAACAAACAAAACATTAGAAAAGAAAAACTATAAAACATGCTTCTTTTACGTCGTAAGCTCGACGCCTTTATGGTGCTTAGCTAGAAACTTCCTTCATTCATGCCATAGTGATGCCTCACCGCGCAAATCAAAAGCAAGTGCCCTAACCAAACACTTAAACAAACATTACGGGAACAAAATGTATACAACACTTGAACAAACATAATGGAAATAGAAAATATATACGATATATACAAAACTCAAAAATAAAGAAACTATCGCAATGTGATTCAATATCAAAACCAATCCCCGGCAACGGCGCCATTTTGTTGAATGCAGAATAGGGCAAGCAGCAAAAATATTTATTTTCGGAAGAATTCCCTCCGGGATTTATGTCGTATCCACAGAGATCGGTTCGAGGGAAAGAATGTCGTTCGACAGTCTCTCGCGGTAATGAGTTTAGATTAAAATGGTTTAAAACATGAAAACAGAAAAGTAAACATTAAAACATAAAAACAAATTCATTCTTTAGCAAGAAAAACTCGTCCGACAATGCATATAAATCACTCCTCACAAACTTAAACTTACTGACCAGTTATATTCCACCTACAATACTCCTCAATATCACCCATCATCGCTCACAACAAAAGTTATGTCTAACGCACAGTTGAGATAACAACCGTGTCACTCTCTTCGTCACTCTCGCGAGCGAAGCCTCGAAACACAGAAGGCATTAAGCTTCGACGCCTATTGAAGATTGTTAGCTCTAAATCTATCTCTAGAATTCAGAAACTAACAGACAATCATCCTTAATCGAAGTTTGCGACGGTTATCTCTAACGCAACCCAAACCCCGCGCATAAAGCAAAAATCAGAGACAATCACCAATAAAGATTTGTAAAGCAAGTTTTATACAACGCCATGGGCGACAAATATACATGAGATCGTAGTCAATACATATACAAAACCCAACATAGAAGAAAAACACAAAGAAGAAAAGAAATGAACCAAACACTTCACGGATTGTCGGAGCCGATCGATGAGAAATCCACCTCGGATCATCCACATGCAAGCTTCCATGTTGTTTTCTAAGCTAATCTACTGAAAAAATGAACTTTGATGGAGTTGGAGCAAGAATCCCCAAAACCATCCTCTAAAAAATGCTGAAAAATGAAGTTTATAGGTGGTTTTTGCTGCCCATGTTCGCACTGCGAACATATGCCGCCTTAACTTCCTCCAGAATGGTGTTTTTCATGCTTCCAGGCACTTTTTATTCGCCCCGGGTTCGCAGTGCGAACTCGCTAGCGAGTGCTCGCCACGGGGGTTCGCAGTACGAACATGACAGCAAACCAGAATTTGTTTTGATCACAACTCATGAATCGTAACTCCGATTGACGCACGGTTTGAAGCGTTGGAAAGCTTATTCAATGATATTTATGAATATGGAAAAATCCCATTGCTAGAACACCTGTAAAAATAAATGAAAATCAATTAAACTCAATGATATTTACACGGTACCGCACTATACACCGAAAAAGTAAAGTAAACGTATTTACGAACAAAGCGGGGTTTATTCAACCAATTTTAACACAAAGTAATGATAAGTGCAACAAAACTTATATACAAAAATAGGTACATTTTGCACTTATCAAACTCTCCCCAACTTACATAATTGTTTGTCTACAAAGAAGAATCAAACAAACTTGAACATGCACAAGCAATATCCAAAGAATGACGAATCAACAGGTTTTGAAAAACGGAAACGAATGAATGGTTCAAATGAAAATGGTACACACAAAAAGTAAATACTTACCACTAAACTACGACGACAACATAGTCACGAAACAAATGCAAAATACAAAAATTCATGCCGAACATTCTTAAACAACACAAGTTCCAAAGTGAATCACACCTAGCAAAAACAATCATCTGTAGATGAAAAACACATAATAAGGTACTTTACACTCACACAACACTCATGCAAACGAAAGACTAAATTATGCATACATCCACAAATTCACATTGAAAATACAAAGGCAAGAATCACAAGGACTTTCAAGGTTGTAACGTGGTCGGGTAAACAAACAAGGGGCAATTTCTAAATGTAATTGAAACAAAAACTTGCCTAAACCTAAGGGAGTGAAAACTCACAAAGATTCACACACAAAATTTCAACCAACTTCTTCCACAATCCCAAGTGCTACACAACACACAATACTTATTTAGCACAATTATTGAAACTCTTTTTGTTTCCTTTTTCAAGGATTTTTCTTTTTCTTCTTTTTTCTTTCTTTTTCTCTTTCACAAATTTTTCTCTTTTTTCTTTTCTTTTTCAATCCTCATAGAATCCAACCAATGAGTATACAATCATCCTCTCCACAACTTGAATTCAACCGCACCATCATGTGAATACTCCCTACTTTCTAAGGCAAGGAAAAAAATCCATACAACAACACAAAATTGAGGTCCAAGAAAAAACAAAATCCATTTAAAAACAAGTGAACTAAATACTCATAGACAAGCATTAAGTTCAAATAAAAACATCGATCAAAAAGCTCAAAGGGGTTACGAATTCTCACACACTCACAAGGTGAATTGACTATTTGGCTAAGGTAGTTGTGCTCAAAATGAAACAATTGTCTTGATCCTTTTCATGCATTCATATAATCAACACAAACAAAAGATTCAACATAATAAAATCCAGTTAGAACAAGAATGTTGGTTCTCCGCGCATATATGAACAATGGAAAGCTATCTCACAAAAAGGTTGAGAACTAAAGTGATTCACAATAGAACAAGTATACAAAAGAATGGATGGCATCGAAGTTTGTAAAATGCCTAAGTATCATGAATATGCTAAAGTATAGAAAGCGATAAACACATACCTTGGACGTGTACAAAACTTAACAATATCATTACCATGCATTCGCAAGTTAAAATGAACCAACTTGGAAAATCACAAAAGCATCCTCAAATAAGTCGACCAAGACTTGCAACCAAACAACAAACAAAACATTAGAAAAGAAAAACTATAAAACATGCTTCTTTTACGTCGTAAGCTCGACGCCTTTATGGTGCTTAGCTAGAAACTTCCTTCATTCATGCCATAGTGATGCCTCACCGCGCAAATCAAAAGCAAGTGCCCTAACCAAACACTTAAACAAACATTACGGGAACAAAATGTATACAACACTTGAACAAACATAATGGAAATAGAAAATATATACGATATATACAAAACTCAAAAATAAAGAAACTATCGCAATGTGATTCAATATCAAAACCAATCCCCGGCAACGGCGCCATTTTGTTGAATGCAGAATAGGGCAAGCAGCAAAAATATTTATTTTCGGAAGAATTCCCTCCGGGATTTATGTCGTATCCACAGAGATCGGTTCGAGGGAAAGAATGTCGTTCGACAGTCTCTCGCGGTAATGAGTTTAGATTAAAATGGTTTAAAACATGAAAACAGAAAAGTAAACATTAAAACATAAAAACAAATTCATTCTTTAGCAAGAAAAACTCGTCCGACAATGCATATAAATCACTCCTCACAAACTTAAACTTACTGACCAGTTATATTCCACCTACAATACTCCTCAATATCACCCATCATCGCTCACAACAAAAGTTATGTCTAACGCACAGTTGAGATAACAACCGTGTCACTCTCTTCGTCACTCTCGCGAGCGAAGCCTCGAAACACAGAAGGCATTAAGCTTCGACGCCTATTGAAGATTGTTAGCTCTAAATCTATCTCTAGAATTCAGAAACTAACAGACAATCATCCTTAATCGAAGTTTGCGACGGTTATCTCTAACGCAACCCAAACCCCGCGCATAAAGCAAAAATCAGAGACAATCACCAATAAAGATTTGTAAAGCAAGTTTTATACAACGCCATGGGCGACAAATATACATGAGATCGTAGTCAATACATATACAAAACCCAACATAGAAGAAAAACACAAAGAAGAAAAGAAATGAACCAAACACTTCACGGATTGTCGGAGCCGATCGATGAGAAATCCACCTCGGATCATCCACATGCAAGCTTCCATGTTGTTTTCTAAGCTAATCTACTGAAAAAATGAAGTTTGATGGAGTTGGAGCAAGAATCCCCAAAACCATCCTCTAAAAAATGCTGAAAAATGAAGTTTATAGGTGGTTTTTGCTGCCCAGGTTCGCACTGCGAACATATGCCGCCTTAACTTCCTCCAGAATGGTGTTTTTCATGCTTCCAGGCACTTTTTATTCGCCCCGGGTTCGCAGTGCGAACTCGTTAGCGAGTGCTCGCCACGGGGGTTCGCAGTACGAACATGACAGCAAACCAGAATTTGTTTTGATCACAACTCATGAATCGTAACTCCGATTGACGCACGGTTTGAAGCGTTGGAAAGCTTATTCAATGCTCTTTATGAATATGGAAAAATCCCATTGCTAGAACACCTATAAAAATAAATGAAAATCAATTAAACTCAATGATATTTACACGGTACCACGGTACCGCATTATACACCGAAAAAGTAAAGTAAACGTATTTACGAACAAAGCGGGGTTTATTCAACCAATTTTAACACAAAGTAATGATAAGTGCAACAAAACTTATATACAAAATTAGGTACATTTTGCAATTATCAAACTCTCCCCAACTTACATAATTGTTTGTCTACAAACAAGAATCAAACAAACTTGAACATGCACAAGCAATATCCAAAGAATGACGAATCAACAGGTTTTGAAAAACGGAAACGAATGAATGGTTCAAATGAAAACGGTACACACAAAAAGTAAATACTTACCACTAAACTACGACGACAACATAGTCACGAAACAAATGCAAAATACAAAAATTCATGCCGAACATTCTTAAACAACACAAGTTCCAAAGTGAATCACACCTAGCAAAAACAATCATCTGTAGATGAAAAACACATAATAAGGTACTTTACACTCACACAACACTCATGCAAACGAAAGACTAAATTATGCATACATCCACAAATTCACATTGAAAATACAAAGGCAAGAATCACAAGGACTTTCAAGGTTGTAACGTGGTCGGGTAAACAAACAAGGGGCAATTTCTAAATGTAATTGAAACAAAAACTTGCCTAAACCTAAGGGAGTGAAAACTCACAAAGATTCACACACAAAATTTCAACCAACTTCTTCCACAATCCCAAGTGCTACACAACACACAATACTTATTTAGCACAATTATTGAAACTCTTTTTGTTTCCTTTTTCAAGGATTTTTCTTTTTCTTCTTTTTTCTTTCTTTTTCTCTTTCACAAATTTTTCTCTTTTTTCTTTTCTTTTTCAATCCTCATAGAATCCAACCAATGAGTATACAATCATCCTCTCCACAACTTGAATTCAACCGCACCATCATGTGAATACTCCCTACTTTCTAAGGCAAGGAAAAAAATCCATACAACAACACAAAATTGAGGTCCAAGAAAAAACAAAATCCATTTAAAAACAAGTGAACTAAATACTCATAGACAAGCATTAAGTTCAAATAAAAACATCGATCAAAAAGCTCAAAGGGGTTACGAATTCTCACACACTCACAAGGTGAATTGACTATTTGGCTAAGGTAGTTGTGCTCAAAATGAAACAATTGTCTTGATCCTTTTCATGCATTCATATAATCAACACAAACAAAAGATTCAACATAATAAAATCCAGTTAGAACAAGAATGTTGGTTCTCCGCGCATATATGAACAATGGAAAGCTACCTCACAAAAAGGTTGAGAACTAAAGTGATTCACAATAGAACAAGTATACAAAAGAATGGATGGCATCGAAGTTTGTAAAATGCCTAAGTATCATGAATATGCTAAAGTATAGAAAGCGATAAACACATACCTTGGACGTGTACAAAACTTAACAATATCATTACCATGCATTCGCAAGTTAAAATGAACCAACTTGGAAAATCACAAAAGCATCCTCAAATAAGTCGACCAAGACTTGCAACCAAACAACAAACAAAACATTAGAAAAGAAAAACTATAAAACATGCTTGTTTTACGTCGTAAGCTCGACGCCTTTATGGTGCTTAGCTAGAAACTTCCTTCATTCATGCCATAGTGATGCCTCACCGCGCAAATCAAAAGCAAGTGCCCTAACCAAACACTTAAACAAACATTACGGGAACAAAATGTATACAACACTTGAACAAACATAATGGAAATAGAAAATATATACGATATATACAAAACTCAAAAATAAAGAAACTATCGCAATGCGATTCAATATCAAAACCAATCCCCGGCAACGGCGCCATTTTGTTGAATGCAGAATAGGGCAAGCAGCAAAAATATTTATTTTCGGAAGAATTCCCTCCGGGATTTATGTCGTATCCACAGAGATCGGTTCGAGGGAAAGAATTTCGTTCGACAGTCTCTCGTGGTAATGAGTTTAGATTAAAATGGTTTAAAACATGAAAACAGAAAAGTAAACATTAAAACATAAAAACAAATTCATTCTTTAGCAAGAAAACCTCGTCCGACAATGCATATAAATCACTCCTCACAAACTTAAACTTATCGACCAGTTATACTCCACCTACAATACTCCTCAATATCACCCATCATCGCTCACAACAAAAGTTATGTCTAACACACAGTTGAGATAACAACCGTGTCACTCTCTTCGTCACTCTCGCGAGCGAAGCCTCGAAACACAGAAGGCATTAAGCTTCGACGCCTATTGAAGATTGTTAGCTCTAAATCTATCTCTAGAATCCAGAAACTAACAGACAATCATCCTTAATCGAAGTTTGCGACGGTTATCTCTAACGCAACCCAAACCCCGCGCATAAAGCAAAAATCAGAGACAATCACCAATAAAGATTTGTAAAGCAAGTTTTATACAACGCCATGGGCGACAAATATACATGAGATCGTAGTCAATACATATACAAAACCCAACATAGAAGAAAAACACAAAGAAGAAAAGAAATGAACCAAACACTTCACGGATTGTCGGAGCCGATCGATGAGAAATCCACCTCGGATCATCCACATGCAAGCTTCCATGTTGTTTTCTAAGCTAATCTACTGAAAAAATGAAGTTTGATGGAGTTGGAGCAAGAATCCCCAAAACCATCCTCTAAAAAATGCTGAAAAATGAAGTTTATAGGTGGTTTTTGCTGCCCAGGTTCGCACTGCGAACATATGCCGCCTTAACTTCCTCCAGAATGGTGTTTTTCATGCTTCCAGGCACTTTTTATTCGCCCCGGGTTCGCAGTGCGAACTCGCTAGCGAGTGCTCGCCACGGGGGTTCGCAGTACGAACATGACAGCAAACCAGAATTTGTTTTGATCACAACTCATGAATCGTAACTCCGATTGACGCACGGTTTGAAGCGTTGGAAAGCTTATTCAATGCTCTTTATGAATATGGAAAAATCCCATTGCTAGAACACCTATAAAAATAAATGAAAATCAATTAAACTCAATGATATTTACACGGTACCACGGTACCGCATTATACACCGAAAAAGTAAAGTAAACGTATTTACGAACAAAGCGGGGTTTATTCAACCAATTTTAACACAAAGTAATGATAAGTGCAACAAAACTTATATACAAAATTAGGTACATTTTGCAATTATCAAACTCTCCCCAACTTACATAATTGTTTGTCTACAAACAAGAATCAAACAAACTTGAACATGCACAAGCAATATCCAAAGAATGACGAATCAACAGGTTTTGAAAAACGGAAACGAATGAATGGTTCAAATGAAAACGGTACACACAAAAAGTAAATACTTACCACTAAACTACGACGACAACATAGTCACGAAACAAATGCAAAATACAAAAATTCATGCCGAACATTCTTAAACAACACAAGTTCCAAAGTGAATCACACCTAGCAAAAACAATCATCTGTAGATGAAAAACACATAATAAGGTACTTTACACTCACACAACACTCATGCAAATGAAAGACTAAATTATGCATACATCCACAAATTCACATTGAAAATACAAAGGCAAGAATCACAAGGACTTTCAAGGTTGTAACGTGGTCGGGTAAACAAACAAGGGGCAATTTCTAAATGTAATTGAAACAAAAACTTGCCTAAACCTAAGGGAGTGAAAACTCACAAAGATTCACACACAAAATTTCAACCAACTTCTTCCACAATCCCAAGTGCTACACAACACACAATACTTATTTAGCACAATTATTGAAACTCTTTTTGTTTCCTTTTTCAAGGATTTTTCTTTTTCTTCTTTTTTCTTTCTTTTTCTCTTTCACAAATTTTTCTCTTTTTTCTTTTCTTTTTCAATCCTCATAGAATCCAACCAATGAGTATACAATCATCCTCTCCACAACTTGAATTCAACCGCACCATCATGTGAATACTCCCTACTTTCTAAGGCAAGGAAAAAAATCCATACAACAACACAAAATTGAGGTCCAAGAAAAAACAAAATCCATTTAAAAACAAGTGAACTAAATACTCATAGACAAGCATTAAGTTCAAATAAAAACATCGATCAAAAAGCTCAAAGGGGTTACGAATTCTCACACACTCACAAGGTGAATTGACTATTTGGCTAAGGTAGTTGTGCTCAAAATGAAACAATTGTCTTGATCCTTTTCATGCATTCATATAATCAACACAAACAAAAGATTCAACATAATAAAATCCAGTTAGAACAAGAATGTTGGTTCTCCGCGCATATATGAACAATGGAAAGCTACCTCACAAAAAGGTTGAGAACTAAAGTGATTCACAATAGAACAAGTATACAAAAGAATGGATGGCATCGAAGTTTGTAAAATGCCTAAGTATCATGAATATGCTAAAGTATAGAAAGCGATAAACACATACCTTGGACGTGTACAAAACTTAACAATATCATTACCATGCATTCGCAAGTTAAAATGAACCAACTTGGAAAATCACAAAAGCATCCTCAAATAAGTCGACCAAGACTTGCAACCAAACAACAAACAAAACATTAGAAAAGAAAAACTATAAAACATGCTTGTTTTACGTCGTAAGCTCGACGCCTTTATGGTGCTTAGCTAGAAACTTCCTTCATTCATGCCATAGTGATGCCTCACCGCGCAAATCAAAAGCAAGTGCCCTAACCAAACACTTAAACAAACATTACGGGAACAAAATGTATACAACACTTGAACAAACATAATGGAAATAGAAAATATATACGATATATACAAAACTCAAAAATAAAGAAACTATCGCAATGCGATTCAATATCAAAACCAATCCCCGGCAACGGCGCCATTTTGTTGAATGCAGAATAGGGCAAGCAGCAAAAATATTTATTTTCGGAAGAATTCCCTCCGGGATTTATGTCGTATCCACAAAGATCGGTTCGAGGGAAAGAATGTCGTTCGACAGTCTCTCGCGGTAATGAGTTTAGATTAAAATGGTTTAAAACATGAAAACAGAAAAGTAAACATTAAAACATAAAAACAAATTCATTCTTTAGCAAGAAAAACTCGTCCGACAATGTATATAAATCACTCCTCACAAACTTAAACTTACCGACCAGTTATACTCCACCTACAATACTCCTCAATATCACCCATCATCGCTCACAACAAAAGTTATGTCTAACGCACAGTTGAGATAACAACCGTGTCACTCTCTTTGTCACTCTCGCGAGCGAAGCCTCGAAACACGGAAGGCATTAAGCTTCGACGCCTATTGAAGATTGTTAGCTCTAAATCTATCTCTAGAATCCAGAAACTAACAGACAATCATCCTTAATCGAAGTTTGCGACGATTATCTCTAACGCAACCCAAACCCCGCGCATAAAGCAAAAATCAGAGACAATCACCAATAAAGATTTGTAAAGCAAGTTTTATACAACGCCATGGGCGACAAATATACATGAGATCGTAGTCAATACATATACAAAACCCAACATAGAAGAAAAACACAAAGAAGAAAAGAAATGAACCAAACACTTCACGGATTGTCGGAGCCGAACGATGAGAAATCCACCTCGGATCATCCACATGCAAGCTTCCATGTTGTTTTCTAAGCTAATCTACTGAAAAAATGAAGTTTGATGGAGTTGGAGCAAGAATCCCCAAAACCATCCTCTAAAAAATGCTGAAAAATGAAGTTTATAGGTGGTTTTTGCTGCCCAGGTTCGCACTGCGAACCCCCGTTCGCACTGCGAACATATGTTGCCTTAACTTCCTCCAGAATGGTGTTTTTCATGCTTCTAGGCACTTTTTATTCGCCCCGGGTTCGCAGTGCAAACTCGCTAGCGAGTGCTCGCCACGGGGGTTTGCAGTGCGAATATGACAGCAAACCAGAATTTGTTTTGATCATAACTCATGAACCGTAACTCCGATTGACGCACGGTTTGAAGCGTTGGAAAGATTATTCAATGATCTTTATGAATATGGAAAAATCCCATTGTTGGAACACCTGTAAAAATAAATGAAAATCAATTAAACTCAATGATATTTACACGGTACCGCACTATACACCGAAAACGTAAAGTAAACGTATTTACGAACAAAGCGGGGTTTATTCAACCAATTTTAACACAAAGTAATGATAAGTGCAACAAAACTTATATACAAAAATAGGTACATTTTGCACTTATCACCTACTTTCAAATTCAGTTTAATTTCTATAGCTAAAATCTGTCACACATCACACTATAATGTCACTTTCTCACACAATTCCTGTTATATACATGATGTGTCTACCAAGCAGACGATTGGTCAAGTCACTCAACATAGCAATCTTTACATCTTGCATAGGACACCTATTATTACCTGCCAATCTACTAGCCATTGTAATACTATCACTTCCCATGATTCCACTAACTTAGATGTTTCCCAATGGCACCATAGATTGGGCCATCCCTCTAATGAGGCGTTACATAATATGTCTAAATTCTTTCCTTTTATAAAATTCAATAAAAGTTCTTCTTGTCATACTTGTCATCTATCTAAACAATCTAAACTCCCTTTTCCTAGTAGTTCTATTATATCTCATAATTGCTTTGATTTGGTTCATATGGATATTTGGGGACCCATATCTACCCCTTCCATGGATGTTTTTAAATACTTTTTAACCATAGTTGATGATTTTTCTAAATACACATGGGTTTTTCTAATGCATAACAAATCTGAAACAAGGCAACATATACAAAATTTTATATCTTACTGTCAAAATCAATTTTCTTGTACCATTAAGGTTCTTAGGAGTGATAATGGACCTGAATTCCTTATGCATTCATACTATGCTAATCATGGGATTTTACATCAAAGAAGTTGTGTGGAGACACCTCAACAAAACTCTTTTGTGGAAAGAAAACATAAACACTTAATACAGGTGACTAGATCTCTCCTATTTCAAGCTAACTTACCTATATTTTTTTGGTCCTTTGCATTATTTTATGCCACCTATTTGATTAATAGATTATGCACACCTACCTTAGGCAATGATACTCCTTATCAAAGGTTATTTAACACTCCTCCATCCTTTCACAACCTTAAAACCTTTGGTTGTCTTGCCTATGCCTCCACCCTTACTAGAAATAGAGGCAAACTTGACCTACGGGCATCCAAATGTATTTTTTTAGGCTTCACAATGGGGATTAAAGGTTATCTTCTATTGGACCACCATAATAGATCCATATTTAGTTCTAGAAATTATGTTTTTTATGAACATCTATTTCCTTATACATCTCATCCTACTATACAACCTAATCAAGATCACATTTCTCCATCAGAACAATCCACCATACCTTTTTTATTTGACATTAATGAGCCTTTGGATGCTTCCTTTATTCCAAATCCTGCTCCTGAGCCTACTCAGAATTTTTCACCTATTAATTCACCTCACTAATCATCTCCTCATTCACCCACAATTGACAATACTCAATTGAACCTTATATTTCCTCTGATTCTGACAGTGACCAAATATTGCCCCATTAGGCAGTCCACAAGACTTAAGGCTGCTCCCACATACTTAAAGGATTATGTTTGTCATGCATCTAACTCATCTCATCTTTATGACATTTCCAAGTTTATCTCATACATTAATCTTGCACCTGCACATCATTCTTTTATTACTGCTATTACTGCTTCTAGTGATCCTACTTCCTATAAGGCTGCTTGTATTCTTCCTCATTGGGTACAAGCCATGAAATCTGAGCTCAATGCCTTAACTGCTAACAACACTTGGCAGCTCACTACTTTACCTCAAGGTAAGAAACCCATAGGTTGCAAATGGGTGTTTAAAACTAAATTCAACTCAAATGGTACCATAGAAAGACACAAGGGAAGGTTAGTCGCTCAAGGCTTTAAGCAAATTCAAGGTATTGATTTTTTTTAACACCTTTTCTCCAGTTGCTAAACTCACCATTGTAAGAATTATACTTGCTCTTGCCTCTTCCTTAAATTTTTACCTTCATCAATTAGATATTCATAATGTGTTCCTTCATGGAAATTTAGATGAAGAGGTTTACATGACCTTACCTAAGGGAATGTCTCCTACTTCAACTAATCAAGTGTGCCGACTTCTTAAATCTATCTATGGATTAAAACAATCTAGTAGACAATGGTTTGAAAAGCTATCCACGGTTTTAACCACCAACAATTTTCTCCAATGTTCTTGTGATCACTCCTTGTTTATACATAAGTCACAATACCATTTCACCTTTATTTTGATTTATGTTGGTGACATTCTCCTTGCAGGTAACAACATGGATATCATCACTCAAACAAAACAACTTCTGCAGCATCACTTCAACATTAAAGACCTTGGCACCTTGAAGTATTTTTTGGGCTTGGAGATTGCTCGTAACAGTTTTGGTATCAACATCAATCAACGGAAATATACTCTTGATCTTTTTGCTGCAACTGGCTTACTTGACTGCAAGCCAGCCAAAACACCTATGTGTTGCACCCCAAAATTTGCTCTCCTTACTTTAGTACTAACTGGCTTATGTTTCATTGCATTTTTGCATTATCATGTGTGCATATCATTGGTTCTTAGCATGGGGTCAAAGTGGCTGAGGCAAGTTCAAGAGGAGAAGATGTTCTTCAGAGGGTCAAGCAAGAGAGTTCAAGTGGATCACTTTCTCCTAACCAGTGCAGAAATTAGGGTTTTGAGATTCTTGGGTTTATTGCTCCAATGAGCAAGTTCCTTGGGTTTTTATCATCACTAAATGGCATATCTTATCTTTGTTGGAGAGGATACACATCATATTCAGAGGAATTTGGATTTGGAGACTGTGCTATCTCCTCCTAGACTGAGGGTACCAAAATTAGGGTTTACTATAAAGTCAGTTTATTTCTGATTTTTTGGGCAAGACTTGATTCCATGGTATTCCTTGGGTCCCTAAGTGTCTAGTAATGGAAGATTGTCCATCAGTTTGGTTCAGGAGGAGTTCAATTGGACAATGGATTTGGAATCAGGAGAATTGGGGAAAAGTCAAACAGAGATAGGGGAAGTCAACTGTGGAATTTTGAGGTTCTCTTCAAGGTTTTCAAGGTCTCACATCCCCATATGATCTTCAAGAGTCAAGTTTCATACCATTTATCAAGAATCAAGGGTTGGTGCAAAAGTTACTAAATATGGAAATGACCTATAATTTGAAAGTTTCCTTTTTGGGCAAGTTCCTACACCACATTCAACTTGACTTTTCATCATCAAAGAAGCTTCAAACGAATTTTTCTCCAACATGAAAGTTGAATATCTTTTTCTCCTCTTTCCAACAAGTACTAGTGGGTCTCCATATCATTTGTGAAACTCAAGTTATGGCCAAAAGAAGGCAAAGTGGTTTTTAGGGTTTCATTTTCACAACTTTTACATTTTGGGACATATGGACCTATAATTAATTCCATTGCTTCAAGGCACTTTTTAACATCAAAGGACACTCCTTAAGGATCATTTTTAGGCCTTTGAATCAAGTGAATCCATGGTATATTCTTCACTTATTCTCCATTATGCCAAATTGCCAAATTATTAAAAACTCATGAATCAAATGGTTTCAAGGCCCAATTTCAATTGAGGTGTGATTAGCAATTTATCAATAAGTGATCCATCATGAAATATTTGGATATCCATGCATGGAAGGAGGTGTATCTCACATTATTTGATTTTCCAAAATTGCCCAAAACTCATTAAACAAGGAATTACCAAGGCCCAAATGCTGATCAATGGATTAAACCTAGGTATTTAAACTCATTCATGCACTGGTTAGGGTTTGATTGATGTGCCTTTGTGGAGAATTCAAGTGTGAGCCCTAAAAGATCATTCCTTCATATCTCTCAAGCAAGAAGATTTTTTCCACAAACTCCCTCCTTGTGATCAATAGAGTGCAAACCATCCCCCATTCGCAGCCAACAGCAAGGATTCAGGTTGCACCACCTCAGGTTAGTGATGTTTTGCGTGATCATAGAACTCTGTTTTTAAGTGTGCATAATGTTGTGTGACATCCATGGATCATTCTGATGTGCTTTGTTTAAAATATGGACGTGTATATTGGTTGTATTATGAGTTTCAAAGTTTTAAACCTTACTTTATTTCCTTCGATTCTCCTTATTTATGCGTTGTTGGGATTTTTGATTGCATATTTGGAATCCTCACATTTTTCTGATCAAAATAGTGTATTCGCATGAAAATTTTGGGCAAGTTTTGAGTTGCAGGTGGCTGTGGGTGGCGGCCGGAGCTAGGGCTCCGGCGACTGGTATGGTGCTCCGGCCGGCTAGGGTTTTTGGCGAGGAAGATGATCCCCAGCCGTTGATGCATTTGATCGCACGGTCCAAAGCTTGCCATGTGTTTTATTTTTTATTTTTTTCCTGAGTTTTATTTAGTGTTCATGTGTGTGCCGTCCATTGTTATTATCATGTGCCTTCGGATCATGTACCCTTATCATGATTACTTTGTACTTTGTTGACTTGCTTACGTGCGTGGGATGAATCGTGTGGATCCTATGCTGCCAACGAATAAAAATAGACATGTGCCTGGCACATGGGGATGTATGGTAAAAGCTGGTTGGTTGTGTGTGCGTGCGTGTTTGATAAGTGTGGTGTGCGTGTTAATCCTGACCACTGATCTTCAATACTTTTTGATCTTGTTGACTAAATGCTGAGCGTATGATCAATCCAAGGGCCCGTGTTGAGTCAATTCATTGACTAAAGTCCTTGTGTTCCTTTTTTATTTTATTTTTTTTCTGATGGATTTTAGGATTCGGCTCGTTAATGACACCCCCCACCCTTTAGCCCATTAACATTTCCAACGTGATTCTTTTACTTTACACACCCCCCATGCGCATTTCATTGTTTTTATTTCAATTATTATTTGCATTCATTTTTAATTATTAAAAATAGCTATATGCATTTAAAAATTCCAAAAAAATTCATGCATCATTTTTATATTTTTATAAAATTTTTCAAATTTTATTTTATCATTTTATTTTATTTTTATCATCTAAATTACTTATTTTATTCATTTTCTTTTTGAATTATCCATATCATTCATACCTAAATTTGTTTATTTTATTTCTCTGCATCCATAAAACATTTTCAATCCGTTCTTTTTGCATTTGTTAGATAACATTCTGAAGTGCATTAAAATATTTTTCCTTCATTTTTAAAATCTTTTCATATTGCATCTTAGTCCTTTCCTTTTGCATGTTGAGTCATACTTCTCATCTGAACTTTGCATGATTGTTTGAGTGACTAACATCTTGAATTTTTGCAGGAGTTTTTGATATGTTGTTTGTTTCTAGTTGAGATACTTTGATAATTAATTTAGTAATTTTAAAAGATGTTTTACTACTTGTTTAATTGCTCCTTGTGTGAGATTTTCTTGTATGCACATCCTTGATCTTGCCTGAGTTTTTGTTTGAGAAGGCACTTGTGCCATTGTTTTGGGATTGTGTCTTTGACCTCTTAATTCATGTTTGGATTGTTATAGGTCATTTAATCATTATTATATGTCATTGTTCGGTTTGCATTTGCCTTAATATCACTTATGTCCGTTTGCACTAACCTTTTATGCAGGGGCTAAGGTAAGTTATTTAAGGGTGTGGATAGTCATCTATACTCACTCTCACCCTTTCCTTCTCTCATCTTTTCCTTTCTTTAGGTTTAGGTTGTCGTCAAACCTCACTAAACGTAGGTCACCCATGCATGATAACATTAGGACTCTTAGTTTCCCTTTAGAGTTTCCTTTGTGTCTTCTCTCTTCTCATCTCCAACTTCTTGAAAATACTTAATAAGGATAAAGTGTACTGCGCACGAGCCTTAAGCGTGGGGAATGAGAAATGAGGGGCTTCCTCTCATCTTTCTAGAGTGCTTAGAGAGCGTCCTGTCTTGGGACGATGCGTTAAGTATTCGCCCCTATGCCCTAGACTTTGGTGCAATGCAACTTATGAACTAACTTAAGTCACTTCTGTCCTAAAAAATACAAACAAACTTCAAACCTTTTTGTCCTTCGGGATTGTCAAACTAAAGGCTATTTTCAAAAAGGGCACGTTACTTTCCGTCTGAGTCGCAAACAGGCATCGACCCTAACTGGCGGACGCGAACTTAACGTCGCTCATAAAAAACACAAAAAGAACTTGGTCCGAACTACGTTGACTCTGAATTCTCCATTGCACAAAGGGGGTACGTAGGCCTAGGACGTCGACGTCCTACCAATTTTGTCTTTGTTTTCCCTTCCCCGTCTTAGTACAGCCATAGATGATAGGATAACTCACCCTTAGAATAGACAACAAGCGTGGATCCCATCGAGTACAATGGACGCGTGGGGTGCTAGCACCTTCCCCTCGCGTAACCGACTCCCGAACCCAGGTCATGGTTACGATGACCATTCCCTTCCCTCTTCCTCAGGTTTATGCGGTGTTCCCTTTCCCTCTCTTGGGATAAATTTACATGGCTGGCGACTCTGTTTTCCGCGCCACTCTCGCGTTTGTACCTGGATGAAAATCCTGGGAGCGACAGCTGGCTACTCTGCTGGGGACTCTGGTTGACCTATGCTGGTTCATCCCTAAGCGAGTCCATCCTAGCGCTTGCTTGTCTTTGTTCTCTTTGGGTGTTTTATGTTTGTTTTGCTTTATTTGTTGTATTTTATTTTTACCGCATGTTCTGCATTGCATTTCATTGTTATTACTATCATACTGGATACTGCTGTGTTGTGCTGGCTATTTTTGTTTTGCAGGTTGGGTTGTTCTGAGAGATAAGCCCAATACCCAGGCTTGAGTATACCCTAGGACTAGAGTGGAAAGTAGTGGGACCTACGTGCCCGCTTGGTACGTTTGTGTGTTCACGAAATTCACAACCAGACGAGGCTATCTTGGGACGCATTCTAACGTGTGTGTCTTGCACATGTTAGGGTGTTGATCTAGAGAGCTGTCGACTCTGGTGACCGATCATCGAGGACCTTAGTGGAAACATCCCTCTTTAGTGGTGACAGTGGCAGACCACATCCTGTGGCAAACCCATTCGCACCCGAGGGCCCACTTTGGAACTCGCATAGGATGGCCCCTATCTTTTGAAGAGAATCAGTGGAGGCACTCCTCGATTGACGATAGTACTGTACCCCGAGGGATGAATGTACTATTGTTTCTCGACCTCAGTGCCAAAGCTGAGGACCTTCCGCTTTGGAGAATCAGTTGAGGCCTCCTCGATCGATGATGATGCCAAACCAGAAATGGTGAACGTATCATTGTTTCTCGACCTGAGAGCCCGGGATACTGAACATCCTATTACCCACACGTGAGAGGGGATGGGTGTTTGCAGGTTTGTAGGTAACCGAAACCTTCAACCTACCCTATTTTTCTAGATTTCTCATCAATGTCTGATTATCTGGGTTCCTGGTTATCTCAGTGGTTCGAAATTCTGGTTTTCTGGGTTGTGGTTCTCGTTCAGTTAACAGCACAGCACATCCAGCAGTGTTGCCTTGATCCCATGTTTGCATGAGCATATCATTTTCTTGCATTCTGACATGTTTGACATTTTTCAGGGCTTGCATCTTACTCTTGATTCCGGTTTTCTGAGGTTACCTTAGCATGGATGTCCAGAGAAAGAAGATCGTTGCCTATTCGTTCCCAGAGCCGACCTTGACATTGATTCACAAGCTGATTAGTATGGCTGGTCCTGGAGTTCGTACAGAGTTCAGTGGAGGGTATGGGAGACTTCTGAAGTTTGTCTACAATATCTCCAAGTATGAGAAGGATGCCATTCATACACTTCTTCAGTTTTACGATCCGTCTTTGCGTTGCTTCACTTTCCCAGATTACATCTTGGCCCCAACGTTGGAGGAGTTCTCATTTATTTTGGAAATCCCCATCAGGCATGACATAGTATTCTTTTCTGAAGAACACCCTGAGATAAAAGAAATGGTTGTTGCTCTTCATATTAGTGAATCCGTTCTGAGCAGTAATATTGAGGAGAAACAAGGAGCTAAGGGTTTCTTATTGAAGTTCTTGTTTGATCAAGCTTGCATACATGTTAAAGAGAAGAATTGGACTGCTTTCCAAGCTATTCTGGCTATGTGTATCTATGGGATTGTCCTGTTTCCCAATGTTCCTAATCTGGTGGATATGCATGCTGTCAGAATCTTTATTTCAAAGAATCCTATACCTACCTTGCTAGGTGATGTGTATCACTCAGTCCACTACAAGAATGAAAATAGGCGGGGAAAAACTGTGAGTTGTTGTCCACCGCTCTTATCTACTTGGTTTCTGAGCCATCTCCCTGAAACTGGTGCCTTTGTTGATACGAAAGATTCTCTAAAGTGGTCAAAGAGGTTAATGGGCTTGACTGCTGACAACATTGTCTGGTTCAACCATGATTTGCCAGGAATGGAGATTATTTGCAAGTGCGGAGAGTTCCCTAATGTACCCTTGATAGGGAGAAAAGGTGGAATTAACTATAATCCTTCCCTTGTTATCAGGCTGTTTGGTTATCCTTTGAGAGGTCCACCTAAAGAGCGAGATGTCAGAGAGTCTTTATTCTTCAATGGTACTGAGGATCAAGAGACGATAAAGAAGGTTGTGAAGGCTTGGAAGCAGGTGACCAAGAAAGGAAAAACTTCATTCGGGAAATGTAACAACCGGGCCTTCCCTTCCTATAAAGAGTGGATTAAGAAGAGAGCAGAAGAGGAGCTTCTTCCCTTCCCGGTGGAACCACCTTTGTATCCTTTGGTGATCGAGCCTCCCACCACAGTTGAGATAGAGAAGTTTAACAAGTTGTGGGCTGAAAAGGAAAGACTGCGGAAAGAAAATAGTGAGCTAAAAAGAGAGGTTTATCAGTTAAGCATGAGCGGGGTGAAGCTGTTCATACCGCCAAATTGAAGACAGAGCTTCTTGCTAAGGCAGAAAAAGAGCTAGCTGACATGGTCACATCCAGACGAAGGATGAAGCAAGCTTTGGATGGTATCAGTAAGGTTCTCGAGTCTAAGAACGAGGAATTGGACGAGGCTTTGTTAAAAATTCACAGGTTCAATAATCACCGAGAAACTGCAATGGCAGAGAATAAGAAAAAGGAAGACGGTTATCTAGCTCAGATTGATCAGTTGAAGTCGCAGCTCAAGAAGAAAGACGCTGAGATCCTGTCAGGGGTATTCAAGAGACAAGCAGTCGAGGGTCGACTCAATGAAGCTATAGCCTCCATAGAGGAACTTAAGATCCAAGCTGAAGTGAAGAGACCTAGAAGTGAGGGACCTAGCATGGATGGTGTTTCTGGAGAAGACGCTTGGGAGTTACATTGCCGATACTTGGAAGGGATCATGCATAGGAGGGACGTTCTCATTCAAGAGCTAATTCAGAGACCGAAGCATCCCGACACCAGAAAGCTGTTCAAGGAGATTCAAGATTGGAGCAAGAAGCATAATGGATGGGGGGATTGACACTTGTAGACTTTGATGATATGCCATAGTTTTCTTTTTCCTTTCATGATTTGGACCACCGCCAGGCTTGTTGGTTGGGATCTTTGATTATTATGTTCAGACTTGTTATCTTGGATTTGCGATTGTTGACATTTGGTTTTCCTCTGGTTTTCTTAATATATGAGCAGAAGTTCTATTCTATATTGTTGTTAAACTGGAATCAAGGGGTGGATCGCCCTGGGAATATTCAAACATGTTCATTTGCATTTGCATATTCATAATCATTTTGCATAATCATTTTGCATGACAGGTGTTCAAGGCTGGTTATTCTTATTTTGATCTGGTTACCTCAGAATTGCAGATTTAACTCCTCAGGCCATTCAAGAGTTTATCATGGAGCGAGTTTAAGCTGAGTTGAGTGAACTGAAGGTTCAGATGAGGCAATTTGGGGAAGACATGCTCCAGGAGCAGAAGATGCTGAGGGAGGAGGTCAATCAGATGAAGACTCAGATGGGCTTGGTCATGGAAATTTTGAAAACAGTGCTAAAGAAGGAAAGTAGGCATGTGCCCGCTTCCACAACAGAGATCCTTACTCCTCCCGTCTCTTTGGAATTTGATTTAAATCGTGGATTACCTCGTGAATCTCTTCCACAAGCGGAAGTTCCAGAACTCTCCCAACAGCAGCTAGGTCTTGGCTCCCAAGAGAAGCCCAAGGGCAAAAAGTGTACACAGAGACAGAAGAAGTCTGAAAGAGTTTTTCATCCGCTCCCTATGCCATATTCTCAACTATTGCAGCATCTCCTTCAGTTGCAACTGGAACAGAAAAGGACCCTGGCTCCTCTCACTGGTAACCCTCCACCAGGCTATGACGCAAGAGCCCATTGTGATTTCCATTCTGGGGCACCAGGGCATACTGTGGAGAAATGTAGGGCCTTTCAGCACCAAGTCCAGGATTTGATTGATGCAGGGGCAATTGAGTTCACGTCGGGCGGCGTGGATATACAAGGTGATTTTACCCCAAAAGAAGTGGAGACTCCTCCCCTCTTTGCAGGATCCACCTCATGTCATGAACTTTCTCCGCAACCTTTTGTTGCAGAAGCTCTACGTCAGCAACCTTTGTTTGTGCCTCAGCCAAATACGGAAAGGAAAGTGAAAGCGCAGGTGAGGCGCCCAAATCAGCACCGACAGCAGAGTTATCAGCAGCAGGGGCAACCGAGACCAAGAGGACCCAAGAGGATATTTGATCCTATTCCTATCCCTTATAGTCAGTTATTTACTCGTCTGCTCAAGAACTCTCTGATTCAAACGAGGAGTACCGCGCCGGTACCGTACCCTATTCCTCCGGATTATGACATGATTGCTAGGTGCGAATTCCACTCGGGAACGTTTGGGCATACAATTGATAAGTGTAATGCATTCCAGCACAAGGTGCAAGACCTGATAGACTCAAAGATCATTGTATTCACTGAAGATGATATGTACATCAATGGAAGCCTCCTTTCTCCAATGAATACTCAGTCTGCAAGCACGTCCAGACAGAATTAAGCTTCCTCAGCAATGGCAATCTTCAGCTTCTTTACTGCATTTTCATTTGTAATTTTTCATTTCTTGTTAAAGCATCGTATGCATGTAAGACTTGTTTGATTTTTATGATGATATTAATGCAATGAGTATGTTTTTCTTGAAGTAATCCATTCGTGTTCACACTTAAATGTTTATATGCACTGCAATACCAATTTTCTTGTTTAAAACTTTTGAGGGAGGATGATGAGACGAAAATGCAGAATCTCTGGTCGCATGTTCAAGGATAGAACCCTGTTGAGGATGTACAGGCATTGTTTCAAACCCCTAAACACTAGAGATATAAGGGAGATAGACCCTCGTTAACCCCTTTGAGCCTTGAAGTAGGAGTTTCTTTCGTATGAAAAAACCCTCATACTTAACCCAGGGGCAGGGTAGGCGTCAGTTAGTTTGACCAAGCGTCTAAATTTCAAGGAGAGTGTGCATCTGAGGATCCATTACCTTCTATCCCAGCACCAAGAGGTCAAGAGATGCGAAACCACAATGGTTATCCATCAACAACCAAGGAGTGAGGCAGTCACAACCCTTTCAAGCAGGTAAGACAGCCAGTGTCACACGCTTTGTTCAAAAGGGGGAATAAAAAAGGAAAGGCCCGCTAAGTCGGAACTTGGAAACAAGCGACTTAGGCAAAAGTTAGGGCATCCCGCTGGACTTCAAATCGAAAAACTCAAAAGACTCAGTCCAGGCAAAAATTAGGGATCAGAAAAAGAGCAAAAGAAAGAAAAAGCGAAAAGCGTTACAAAAGAAAATCCTCGATAAGAACAAATTCGTGTGATTACAGACACAAAAGGGACTGTCACACCAAAACCTCTTTAGGTGTCACACCATTAGTTGCATGGGTCCCTTAAAGATCGTAAACCTCTTAAGAGATGAGCGTTTGTGTCAAATTGACTGAACATAGGACAGGAGAACATCACGAAGAGTGGGTGGGCACCGATAAATTTTGAGCCATAAATCCTTTTTTCTGAAACCGTGAACCAGACCACGTTACAACCCTTAAAAGTCCTAATTGAAACAGGGTTTATTCCGAAAGCGTACTTTAACAGGATAGCGTTCCTGACTCCTACGAGTTATGCTAATAAGATTTGTTGGTATTGCATGTGCGCATTGTTTTGCCATTCAAAAATCAAGGTCGCGCCCCTGCTAGTGATTCGTTCACAAGGCTCGACGACGCATTTTCAATAAAACTTCAAGGTTAACATGAGTGTTGCATTAGAATTGTCATTCTCATAATAAACATTTTCTGCTTGCGTATGTTTGGCATCAATGCAGCTTACACAGTGAAAGTCAGTCAAGAAGCTTGATCCTGCCAAGTTGGGTTGCTTGAAAGTTCTGAAGGACAATCATATCAAAGGGCATGCTGCCAAGAGACTCAGGGTAGAAGGGGCTCTCTCCAGTAAGTCGTGTTAAGATGTAGCCAATATGGGGTTGTCACGTTGAGAACTCTCTCCGAAATTCAGTTACTCTGGGACACTCATTCTAAGATCAGGGGCAAAGTCACGTCAAAGCTCATATTGGGGCAGGCCACCTCTTGAGCGTGGGAGGTTATCCATTGCTGAAAATGGTTAATTGAAAACACCTCCTCAAGGTTCAAGATACTAAAACAGAGTATTTTCAAGTCATTACCAATCCTTTTGAGGCAAGTCACTTCGTAGATTATGTCGTCTGGGGCAGTTATGTCGAGACCTGATAAATCTCTCCAAGAGTTTAAAGACCCTGGGCAGTACGAACGCCCGATCTTCTATAAAATCCTCTTGGGATGATTTCTTCCATTAGACCTGGTGGTCTGGGGCAAGTGAAAAGTTCAAAGAGCCGCTTATGACCATAAAGACAAGTCAGGTTGCATGATTGTGCTTCCCCAGCAGTTGGCTCTCCCCAGCATTGAGATTGCTCCTTCCCCAGCAGGGCAAACTTTCCTCAGCAGAGCAGACCTTCCCCAGTAGGAGACTTGGGAAGTATTTTCTCCGGATCAGGACGTTATCTCCCCATAGAATCAGGTGTTCACTTTCCCCAGCCAGTCAGGAAGTGTACTTTCACCGACAACGTTATGTTCTAACCCCCAGCAAGGTGAGAGTAAAGTCATTCTCCCATTAGCAGGCTAGGTTCAGCAGTATCCCCAAGCAAGATGATATTATGGGCTGGCATTCCCCAACAGGTCCTAAGCCCATCTGTTATTGGCAATCCTCAGTAACAAACCTCCGGTTCCGTTATTGTCACTCATTCTCAACTCCTCCAGCAGAGGAGAAATCTCAGGTTTCGGATGTCACCTTCAGTAGAGGACATGTATAATCCCCGGTGGTATGGATGCTCTTTTGGGATTCCATCCCCAGTAGAAGTTGTTGATCCGAAGAGTCGATCAGTATGACCCCTCTCAGCAGAGTTCCTGGATTCAGAGGACAATTTATTTTTGTCATCCCTAGCTGAATTGGTCTTTTCTCTCCGGCATTTATTTTGCTGGAGGGACCCTTTTTGCATATCATAAGCATTCGCAATGCATCCTCAAAACGTGTAGCATTTCCGCTTCGTGTGGATCATTACGGCAAAATTCAAACATTTGCATTCGAAGCATAAGCCAGGTTTGATGCTTTCCTTGCCAGTTCTCTTTCCCAGCAGAGATGGCATAACTCAGGAGATTTTGGAGGGATGCGTTCCTCATACTTGTGCTCCCCGGCAGAGTCTTTTATTTAGACTTCTCCTTTCCCCGACGGAGTCATCTTATCTGTGGATCGTGAGTCCGTTAGAAGTTTGCCTTTGTTTGGCCTTTCTCTTTTGTGAAATCCAGCTCTCGCCTGGTAGGCAGTTCTCGCTTGACATATTTTGTTTGCCAGTTTCCCTTTTTCAGTAGGGGTGGTATAAACCAGAAGTTTTGTTTCACGTTATCCCCAGCGAAGTCCACTTTATGTTGGTTATCCTTTGCGGGTACAATTGAGGTTGTATTCATTTTGTGGGTGCGATTGAGGTCGTATTCATGTTTTCTTTATGTTGGTTATCCTTTGCGGGTACAATTGAGGTTGTATTCGTTTTGTGGATGCGATTGAGGTCGTATTCGTCTTTTCTTTGTGGGTAGAGTGATTGAGGTTAGTCTTCCTTTGTGGGTACAATTGAGGTTGTATTCGTTTTGTGGGTGCGATTGAGGTCGTATTCGTATTTTCTTTGTGGGTAGAGTGATTGAGGTCAGTCTTCCTTTGTGGGTACAATTGAGGTTGTATTCGTTTTTGTGGATGCGATTGAGGTCGTATTCGTCTTTTCTTTGTAGGTAGAGTGATTGAGGTCAGTCTTCCTTTGTGGGTACAATTGAGGTTGTATTCGTTTTGTGGGTGCGATTGAGGTCGTATTCGTATTTTCTTTGTGGGTAGAGTGATTGAGGTCAGTCTTCCTTTGTGGGTACAATTGAGGTTGTATTCGTTTTATGGGTGCGATTGAGGTCGTATTCGTGTTTTTCTTTGTGGGTAGAGTGATTGAGGTCAGTCTTCCTTTGAGGGTACAATTGAGGTTTTATTTGTTTTGTGGGTGCGATTGAGGTCGTATTCGTATTTTCTTTATGGGTAGAGTGATTGAGGCCAGTCTTCCTTTGTGGGTACAATTGAGGTTGTATTCGTTTTGTGGGTGCGATAGAGGCCGTATTCGTATTTTCTTTGTGGGTAGAGTGATTGAGGTCAGTCTTCCTTTGTGGGTACAATTGAGGTTGTATTCGTTTTGTGGGTGCGATTGAGGTCGTATTCATGTTTTTCTTTGTGGGTAGAGTGATTGAGGTCAGACTTCCTTTGTGGGTACAATTGAGGTTGTATTCGTTTTGTGGATACGATTGAGGTCGTATTCGTATTTTCTTTGTGGATATGGTTAAGGTCATATTCCTTATTTTTCAGGACGCTCCATCTCATTATTCTCACCATTAGCAAATTTTCGGGGCTCTTTCGGTATTCAATCCCCATGTATCCTGGAATGTCTGAGAGCCGTCGCTATCATAGCTTCAGGACCAAGTTGATTGAATAGGGGCAGCTGTTGCACCCCAAAATTTGCTCACCTTACTTTAGTACTAACTGGCTTATGTTTCATTGCATTTTTGCATTATCATGTGTGCATATCATTGGTTCTTAGCATGGGGTCAAAGCGCCTGAGGCAAGTTCAAGAGGAGAAGATGTTCTTCAGAGTGTCAAGCAAGAGAGTTCAAGTGGATCACTTTCTCCTAACCAGTGCAGAAATTAGGGTTTTGAGATTCTTAGGTTTATTGCTCCAATGAGCAAGCTCCTTGGGTTTTTATCATCACTAAATGGCATATCTTATCTTTGTTGGAGAGGATACACATCATATTCAGAGGAATTTGGATTTGGAGACTATGTTATCTCCTCCTAGACTAAGGGTACCAAAATTAGGGTTTGCTATAAAGTCAGTTCATTTCTGATTTTTTGGGCAAGACTTGATTCCATGGTATTCCTTGGGTCCCTAAGTGTCTAGGAATGGAAGATTGTCCATCAGTTTGGTTCAGGAGGAGTTCAATTGGCCAATGGATTAGGAATAAGGAGAATTGGGGAAAAGTCAAACAGAGAGAGGGGAAGTCAACTGTGGAATTTTGAGGTTCTCTTCAAGGTTTTCAAGGTCTCACATCCCCATATGATCTTCAAGAGTCAAGTTTCATACTATTTATCAAGAATCAAGGGTTGGTGCAAAAGTTACTAAATATGGAAATAACCTATAATTTGAAAGTTTCCTTTTTGGGCAAGTTCCTACACCACATTCAACTTGACTTTTCATCATCAAAGAAGCTTTAAACGAATTTTTCTCCAACATTAAAGTTGAAGATCTTTTTCTCCTCTTTCCAACAAGTACCAGTGGGTCTCCATATCATTTGTGAAACTCAATTTATGGCCAAAAGAAGGCAAAGTGGTTTTTAGGGTTTCATTTTCACAACTTTTACATTTTGGGACATATGGACCTATAATTAATTCCATTGCTTCAAGGCACTTTTTAACATCAAAGGACACTCCTTAAGGATCATTTTTAGGCCTTTGAATCAAGTGAATCCATGGTATATTCTTCACTTATTCTCCATTATGCCAAATTGCCAAATTATTAAAAACTCATGAATCAAATGGTTTCAAGGCCCAATTTCAATTGAGGTGTGATTAGCAATTTATCAATAAGTGATCCATCATGAAATATTTGGATATCCATGCATGGAAGGAGGTGTATCTCACATTATGTGATTTTCCAAAATTGCCCAAAACTCATTAAACAAGGAATTACCAAGGCCCAAATGCTGATCAATGGATTAAACCTAGGTATTTAAACTCATTCATGCACTGGTTAGGGTTTGATTGACGTGCCTTTGTGGAGAATTCAAGTGTGAGCCCTAAAAGATCATTCCTTCATATCTCTCAAGCAAGAAGAGTTTTTCAAGAACTTCTTCCACAAACTCCCTCCTTGTGATCAATAGAGCGCAAACCATCCCCCATTCGCAGCCAACAACAAGGATTCAGGTTGCACCACCTCAGGTTAGTGATGTTTTGCATGATCATAGAACTCTGATTTTAAGTGTGTATAATGTTGTGTGACATCCATGGATCATTCTGATGTGCTTTGTTTAAAATATGGACGTGTATATTGGTTGTATTATGAGTTTCAAAGTTTTGAACCTTACTTTATTTCCTTCGATTCTCCTTATTTATGCGTTGTTTGGGATTTTTGATTGCATATTTGGAATCCTCACATTTTTCTGATCAAAATAGTGTATTCGCATGAAAATTCTGGGCAAGTTTTGAGTTGCAGGTGGCTGTGGGTGGCGGCCGGAGCTAGGGCTCCGGCGACTGGTATGGTGCTCCGGCCGGCTAGGGTTTTTGGCGAGGAAAATGATCCCCAGGCGTTGATGCATTTGATCGCACGGTCCAAAGCTTGCCATGTGTTTTATTTTTTATTTTTTTCTGAGTTTTATTTAGTGTTCGTGTGTGTGCCGTCCATTGTTATTATCATGTGCCTTCGGATCATGTGCCTTTATCATGATTACTTTGTACTTTGTTGACTTGCCTACGTGCGTGGCATGAATCGTGTGGATCCTATGCTGCCAACGAATAAAAATAGACATGTGCCTGGCACATGGGGATGTATGGTAAGCTGGTTGGTTGTGTGTGCGTGCGTGTTTGATAAGTGTGGTGTGCGTGTTAATCCTGACCACTGATCTTCAATACTTTTTTATCTTGTTGACTAAATGCTGAGCGTATGATCAATCCAAGGGCCTGTGTTGAGTCAATTCATTTACTAAAGTCCTTGTGTTCCTTTTTTATTTTATTTTTTTTTCTGATGGATTTTAGGATTGGGCTCGCTAATGACACCCCCCACCCTTTAGCCCATTAACATTTCCAACGTGATTCTTTTACTTTCCACACCCCCCATGCGCATTTCATTGTTTTTATTTCAATTATTATTTGCATTCATTTTTAATTATTAAAAATAGCTATATACATTTAAAAATTCCAAGAAAATTCATGCATCATTTTTATATTTTTATAAAATTTTCCAAATTTTATTTTATCATTTTATTTTATTTTTATCATCTAAATTACTTATTTTATTCATTTTCTTTTTGAATTATCCATATCATGCATACCTAAATTTGTTTATTTTATTTCTCTGCATCCATAAAACATTTTCAATCCGTTCTTTTTTGCATTTGTTAGATAACATTCTGAAGTGCATTAAAATATTTTTCCTTCATTTTTAAAATCTTTTCATATTGCATCTTAGTCCTTTCCTTTTGCATGTTGAGTCATACTTCTCATCTGAACTTTGCATGATTGTTTGAGTGACTAACATCTTGAATTTTTGCAGGAGTTTTTGATATGTTGTTTGTTTCTGGTTGAGATACTTTGATAATTAATTTGGCAATTTTAAAAGATGTTTTACTACTTGTTTAATTGCTCCTTGTGTGAGATTTTCTTGTATGCACATCCTTGATCTTGCCTGAGTTTTTGTTTGAGAAGGCACTTGTGCCATTGTTTTGGGATTGTGTCTTTGACCTCTTAATTCATGTTTGGATTGTTATAGGTCATTTAATCATTATTATATGTCATTGTTCGGATTTCATTTGCCTTAATATCACTTATGTCCGTTTGCACTAACCTTTTATGCAGGGGCTAAGGTAAGTTATTTAAAGGTGTGGATAGTCGTCCATACTCACTCTCACCCTTTCCTTCTCTCATCTTTTCCTTTCTTTAGGTTTAGGTTGTCGTCAAACCTCACTAAACGTAGGTCACCCATGCATGATAACATTAGGACTCTTAGTTTCCCTTTAGAGTTTCCTTTGTGTATTCTCTCTTCTCATCTCAAACTTCTTGAAAATACTTAATAAGGATAAAGTGTACTGCGCACGAGCCTTAAGCGTGGGGAATGAGAAATGAGGGGCTTCCTCTCATCTTTCTAGAGTGCTTAGCGAGCGTCCTGTCTTGGGACGATGCGTTAAGTATTCGCCCCTGTGCCCTAGACTTTGGTGCAATGCAACTTATGAACTAACTTAAGTCACTTCTGTCCTAAAAAATACAAACAAACTTCAAACCTTTTTGTCCTTCGGGATTGTCAAACTAAAGGCTATTTTCAAAAAGGGCACGTTACTTTCCGTCTGAGTCGCAAACAGGCATCGACCCTAACTGTCGGACGCGAACTTAACGTCGCTCATAAAAAACACAAAAAGAACTTGGTCCGAACTACGTTGACTCTGAACTCCCCATTGCACAAAGGGGGTACGTAGGCCTAGGACGTCGACGTCCTACCGAGTCTGTCTTTGTTTTCCCTTCCCCGTCTTAGTACAACCATAGATGATAGGATAACTCACCCTTAGAATAGACAACAAGTGTGGATCCCATCGAGTACGATGGACGCGTGGGGTGCTAGCACCTTTTCCTCGCGTAACCGACTCCCGAACTCAGGTCATGGTTGCGATGACCATTCCTTTCCCTCTTCCTTAGGTTTATGCGGTGTTCTCTTTCCCTCTCTTGGGATAAATTTACACGGCTGGCGACTCTGTTTTCCGCACCACTCTCGCAATTGTACCTGGATGAAAATCCTGGGAGCGACAGCTGGCGACTCTGCTGGGGACTCTGGTTGACCTATGCTGGTCCATCCCTAAGCGAGTCCATCCTAGCGCTTGCTTGTCTTTGCTCGCCTGAGCACTATTACCAACTAACAAAGAATACAAAACATCTTTATTAAAGTTATACAAAACATCTTTATTAAAGTTATATTCTGATATAGTGATGTTGTTCCCTAATGAGGTATGTATCAGAATACGTTACAACACGATCATGATGTTAATTGCTTCACAACCTTGCAAAATCACTCTTACTCTTCAACAAATATTATTTTACCCTACCAGGCGCAGATTCAACTATGTTTATAGATGTGTTGGTAAAGTGTATAACCCGGTCAGGCTAACCTCGAACTATTTTTTTACTAGTTCTAATATTGCAGTTTTAACATATTTTAGACAATTTAAAAAGTTCACACATACTTCTAAAATGCACAACACGATTAATATCAAATTTTTATGTAGTAGAATTTATTACGGCTTCACATATTCCCATTATGGTATTCAACAACTATTTTGGTTTAATCTTTTTTGCACTCCCTTATTTTTCTTTAGCCTTGAGTGAGATTTTTTAGTTTTCACATCCGACATGCATCTTGATCTCACATCTTTTTATCATGTGATAATGATAAGGTAAAATAGATGAAGTTGAAAAAAAATCACAACAACATTCATCAATGTGGTATTACGAACAATGACAATGACAATGGACCTACAACATATTATCTAGATCATTCAATAAATTGTAACACATCTCTAAAGCCAAATATCATTATTTTCCTTTTCACAATTCATAAAAGCAAATACATTTGTATATGTCATCGTGGTAGAAGTAAAACCAAAAAACTAGAGTAAAGGTAGTTTTGATTTGTTGATCTTATAGGTTGAATCAATTACCAATATAATGTGAAATGTATTAAGAAACTTGATAAATTTTGTATCCGTCAAAAATATATCTCTAGCATATTATATGACATCAAACATTCTATACCTAGAGACGTATTTGTGTTCATCCAACCATTTCAACATATGTTGCATTTAAGTTCTCCAACTCCATATAGTGTTGTTGTTTATGTCCATAATATTATAAATTTGTTTAATATTTCTTACAATAGTTAATCTCTTTCTTTTCAAAGTCATGAGAATGTTTTTTTAGAGAAATCATGTTCATGGTCATCTCAACAATAATTCCATTTTCTTTAACATTTAAATGAGCAACAATAGAATAAAATTCTGACTTGCAATTCAAATTATGGTTATGTACACTGCAAACCGTAGTAAGTTTATCAATATTTGAAGTCAACTAGTACTCACGTAACCTGAATGTAAATTCACATTTTCTTGTTTTTACAACATCGCATTTCAATTTTTTTATTTGTTTCTTTATACTCATCAGATCGTTCCCGACCCAACACTATGAGATTTTTTCTTCTATAAGAACCATAATTATATCTAGACCATTTCTTAATACACCACACAAGTTTCTTATACACCACATAAAATTATTTTTTTGTCCCCCAGTTTCGGATGTGCACATCCGGACGCACCGTTTTTTTTAAAAACTTTGCCTTGTTCCGGATGTGCAAATCCGGAATGACAAGTTACGCGTATTCCGGATGTGGACTTCCGGAAAAATGGCTGAAACTTAAAAAGATACATTTATTTTAAGAAATAATAATAATATGTATTTTAAAAGAATAACGATCAACAGTAAAACATTACTTCTATTACCAGAGTCGACACAAAGTTGGTGATACTCCTATTACCACTTGCAGAACCAATGGACTGACTTTGGGTCACAAGATACTGAGGAATTGTTTCTGCTCACAATATATTAAGTCCTAACTTTATCAGAATGCCGAAGACAACCATTATATTGACGGAGAGGCAACAACCCTAGAGTTTGTTATAACTTCTGATGACATTACTGCTACTGGTGCACCAGCCACATTGCTTATTTTCAATAACGAAAAGGGTTTATCTCCGAAATATATTGAGTCCTAACTTTATCAGAATGCCGAAGACAACAATTATATTGACGGGGAGACTCCAGCCCTAGAGTTTGTTATAACTTCTGATGACATTACTGCTACTAGAGCACCAGCCACATTACGTATTTTCAATAACGAAAAGGAGCAGTGGTTACACTGGAGAGAAAGGATCAACAAAGTTTTCTATTGAAGAGATACGAAGAACAAAGTTTTCTATTGGAGAGATACGAAGAACAAGATTTTCTATTGGAGAGATACGAAGAACAAAGTTTTCTATTGGAGAGATACGAAGAACAAAGTTTTCTATTGAAGAAATACGAAGAACAAAGTTTTCTATGGGCGGAAAACCTAATCTCTTCTCGCTCCCCTCATTCGAATGTATATTAACTTGCGATGATATATTAACGTATGCGACCAACTGACAAACCGATTTAAAAAAAAAATATATAAAGTTATGCTATTTTTCGGATCTGCAGTTCCGGAATTTTAAAAAATAAAGCTATACTATATTTCCGGATGTGCACATCTATAACACATCAGCGTTTTAAAAAAACTGGTGCGTTCGAATGTGCACATCCGGAATCAGGGAGCAAAAATGAAATTTCACGTGGTGTATAAGAAACTTGGGTGGTGTATTAAGAAATGGTCTTATATCTATTGATAACTACACCAAACACTAACTTATTGTTAGAAGTAATTCATGTTAGTTTGTCGAAGTCGAAGGGTTTTATAGGTTTTGGTCGAAGTTGTATGTAGTCAGTCGAATAGTTATAGTGTTATGTAGATCAGCTGTATTCGACAGAGTCGAATATAGCTGATAAGGAGTTCAGTCGAATTGCAAGTTTATGTCGAATTGTTAGTTTGTGGGCCTGGGCTTTGATAGCCTATATAAAGGGTCTTTTACGTTGTATTTTAATACACAGCTTCATAATAAAATTTTACAAAGTTCCCAAACCCTAATTTCTTCTTATTTTCTCTCTCTTTCTTCTTCTTCTTTCTCTCAAACATTCATCTTTCTTGGAACCCAGTTCCAACAATTGGTATCAAAGAGCTCGGTTGCGATTCAGAGAGATTCTAATGGCAAACGGAACAACAACGTCTACACAATTCCCAGCGAATCTACCGGTTTTCAAAGGGGAAAACTACCAACGGTGGGTGGCGCAGATGAGAGTTATCTTCAGATTTCAAGATGTGGTTGAAATCGTGAATGATGGCGTAACGGAATTGGGGGCAAATGCTACTGATGAACAGAAAGCTGCGTACAAGGATCAAAGAAAGAAAGATGGCAAAGCGTTGTTCTTGATTCACCAGTGTGTGGATCCGAATGTGTTTGAGGAAATTATTGAAGAAGAATCTGCAAAAGAAGTGTGGGACAAGTTAAAGAACTTGCATAGAGGTGATGAGAAACTGAAGAGGGTGAAGTTGCAAACCTTGAGAAAGCAATACGAGATGATTCAAATGAAGGAAGATGAATCAGTTTCGGAATTCTTTTCAAGAATGGTGATGCTGACGAACCAGATGAAGTCTTGTGGAGAAACAATCACAGATTTGCAGAAGATTGAGAAGGTACTAAGATCTTTGACTGCAAATTTTGATTACATTGTAGTGTCAATTGAAGAGTCCAGAATCTTGCTGAGATGAAGATTGAAGAGCTACAGGCCTCTTTGGAAGCTCATGAGATGAGATTGAAGCAAAGAGATTCAGAGAGAGAAAAGGTATCGGACCAAGCACTACAAGCAAAATTCACCAAGAAATCTGGGAAGGCGAAGCAGGGAAGGAATCTTGCTAGTGATGAGAAGTCAAGCAAGAGTTCAAATAATCGTGATGATTCGACAAAGAAAAGCATGGGCAGTAAGTATTATGGGAAGAAAGTTGACATGAAAGACGTGCAGTGTTACAATTGCCAAAGTTTTGGTCATTATGCTCGAGACTGTCGAAAGAAGAAGGAAGCACGAGCAAAAGAAAGTGACAAACCGCAGTATGTACAAGCAGGAGAGAGTGATTCTGAAGGTGTGCTACTAATGGCAGACACTCAGTCGAATGATGATGAAACGAATTTGTGGTATCTTGATTCAGGTTGCAGCAACCACATGACTGGTAACAAGAACTGGTTCAACAAGCTTGATGAATCAGTTAAGAAGGTGATAAAGTTTGCAGATGGTAGGCAGATCACATCAGGTGGAAAAGGAAACATATCTGTAATGAGAAGAGATGGTAGAAAAGCTAGCATTACTGATGTGTTGTGTGTGCCTTCTATGACAAGTAACTTGATAAGTATAGGTCAATTACTTGCCAAAGGACATAATATGAAGCTGGAGAATAATTAAATGAAGGTGTATCATGCTGATGGGAGGTTGGTACTGAAAGCACCATTGGCTGATAACAAGATTTTTAAAGTTCAGATTAACATGATTAATCATGAATGTATTGCGTCAACTACGGAAGAGGAAAAGAATTGGCTATGGCATCATAGATATGGGCATCTAAACTTCAGGAGTTTGGGTATGCTGAATCAGAAGAAGATGATGTATGGTTTACCTCAGGTGAAGGAACCAAATCATGTGTGTGAAGAATGCTGTAAAGCGAAGCATGCTAGAAAAGCATTCAAACATGATCTGCCAATTAAGTCAAAATGAAAGTTGGAGCTTGTTCATTCTGACGTATGTGGACCTTTTGAAGTTAGGTCGAATGGTGGCAAGCGTTACTTCTTAACTTTCATTGATGAATTCACCAGATATATGTGGATTTATGTGATTGAAAGTAAGAGTGAAGTATTCACAAAGTTCAAGAAGTTTAAGTTGCTTGTTGAAAAGCAAAGTGGCTGCAAGCTAAAGAAACTGAGAACTGATGGTGGTGGCGAATATGTCTCTCGAGAGTTTGCTAGATTTTGTGAAGAGGAAGGTATAGAGCATGAGGTTATTGCACCCTATACACCTCAACATAATGGCATAGCTGAGAGGAAGAATAGAAGTATACTGAATATGACGAGAAGTATGTTGAAGGCTAAAGAGGTGCCAAAGAGATTTTGGGCTGAAGCAGCTTCGACAGCAGTATACATTCTGAATAGATGTCCAACGAAGAAGTTAGTCGAGAAGACTCCTTATGAAGCTTGGACAGGTGAGAAGCCAAATGTAAGTAATCTTAGAGTTTTTGGATCAATATGTTTTAGGCATGTTCCTGAGCAATTGAGAACAAAACTAGATGATCGAAGTCAAACCATGGTGCTCATAGGTTATCATTCGACTGGTGCATATAGACTATATTCACCAGAAGATGATAAATTTGTGATCAACCGAGATGTTCTGGTAGATGAAAATCAAAATTGGGAGTGGAGTCATGGGTCAGTTCGACAGGATACTGGTCGACAGATGGAATAGACAGTTCCGACGGTGTTTGAAGAAGACCAACAAACTGAGGCCACGACAAGTCGAAATGAAGAACCTCCTGAGCAGAATGTCAGAAGATCAACTAGAACAAGAGCTGAGTCGACAAGGTTAGCTGGATATGAGAGATTTCCAGATAATGCAATCGATGCAGATGGTGACTTAATAGAAGAAGCAATGATGATGGCTGAAGTAGAACCAATTAATTTGGATGAAGCCATGAATGATTCAAATTGGTGTGAAGCCATGAAGGAAGAACTCAGGGAAATCGAGAAGAATAATACCTGGGAACTTGTCGAAAAAGCCAGCAAGAAGCCTATTGATGTGAAATGGGTTTACAAGCTGAAACGAAGGCCAAATGGTGAAATTGCCAAGCATAAGGCAAGACTAGTGGCAAGAGGATTTCTGCAGAAACCTGGTGTTGATTTCAACGAAGTCTATGCGCCAGTGGCTAGGTTGGAAACAATCAGGATTGTTGTTTCGACAGCAGCGTATAGAAGATGGAAGATACATCAGTTGGATGTAAAATCAGCATTTTTGAATGGACCTTTGGAGGAATAAGTATATGTCAGTCAACCACCAGGATTTGAGATTAAAGGGCACGAGTCGAAGGTGTACAGATTGAGGAAAGCTCTCTATGGATTGAAGCAAGCCCCAAGGGCTTGGAACAAGAGAATAGATAGTTTCCTAATCGAAGCAGGGTTCATGAAGTGTGTGTCTGAGCATGGAGTTTATGTAAATGATGTCGACAATGATAGTTGATGATTTGATGATTACAGGTGCAAATGAAGCTGAGATAAGAAAAGTCAAGTCGAAGCTAATGCAAGAGTTCGAAATGTCCGACCTAGGGAATTTGTCATATTTCTTAGGGATGGAATTCAAAGACACAGCTGAAGGTGTGTTCCTGCACCAGAAGAAGTATGCTCAAGATATTTTGAAGAGGTTCAAGATGACTGACTGTAAAGCTGCAACAACTCCATTGGAGACAGGAGCAAAATTGAAGAAGGTAACTGATGATGAGTTTGTAAGTTCGACACTGTACAAACAAATTATTGGATCCTTGAGGCATCTTTGCAATACAAGGCCGGAAATTTGTCAGAGTGTCGGATTGTTAAGTCGATTTATGGAAAAACCCCAAGAATGTCATCTCATTGCAGTAAAGAGAGTACTGAGATACATTAAGGGTACGATTGATCGTGGTGTGCTGATGCCATATCGAAATAAGTCCAAGTCGAAAGATGCTGAGGTATATGGTTATACTGATTCAGATTTCAGTGGAGACCAAGATGAGAAGAAAAGTACTGCAGGATATATTTTCATGATCGAAGGAGCTCCAATCTCTTGGAGTTCGAGAAAACAAAGCATTGTGGCTTTGTCATCATGTGAAGCCGAGTATGTAGCTGCATCGTATGCAGCATGTCACGCAGCATGGATAGATATGTTGCTCGAAGAACTCAAGATCAAGGAACCTGGGAAGATGAAATTGTTTGTAGACAACAAGTCAGCTATTGATCTTGCCAATCATCCTATGTGTCATGGTCGAAGTAAACACATAGAAAGAAGGTATCATTTTCTCAGGGAACAAGTAAACAGAGGGAAGCTGGATCTTGAATATTTCAAGACTGAAGTTCAACTAGCTGACATACTTACCAAACCTCTAAAGAAAATCAGATTCGACGAGTTAAAGAAGAACATTGGGATGAGAAGTTTCGAAAACATGAATTAGGTGGTGTGTTAGAAGTAATTCATGTTAGTTTGTCGAAGTCGAAGGGTTTTATAGGTTTTGGTCGAAGTTGTATGTAGTCAGTCGAATAGTTGTAGTGTTGTGTAGATCAGCTGTATTCGACAGAGTCGAATATAGCTGATAAAGAGTTCAGTCGAATTGCAAGTTTATTTCGAATTGTTAGTTTGTGGGCCTGGGCTTTGATAGCCTATATAAAGGGTCTTTTACGTTGTATTTTAATACACAGCTTCATAATAAAATTTTACAAAGTTCCCAAACCCTAATTTCTTCTTATTTTCTCTCTCTTTCTTCTTCTTCTTTCTCTCAAACATTCATCTTTCTTGGAACCCAGTTCCAACAATTGGTATCAAAGAGCCCGGTTGCGATTCAGAGAGATTCTAATGGCAAACGGAACAACAACGTCTACACAATTCCCAGCGAATCTACCGGTTTTCAAAGGGGAAAACTACCAACGGTGGGTGGCGCAGATGAGAGTTATCTTCAGATTTCAAGATGTGGTTCAAATCGTGAATGATGGCGTAACGGAATTGGGGGCAAATGCTACTGATGAACAGAAAGCTGCGTACAAGGATCAAAGAAAGAAAGATGGCAAAGCGTTGTTCTTGATTTACCAGTGTGTGTATCCGAATGTGTTTGAGAAAATTATTGAAGAAGAATCTGCAAAAGAAGCGTGAGACAAGTTAAAGAACTTGTATGGAGGTGATGAGAAACTGAAGAGGGTGAAGTTGCAAACCTTGAGAAAGCAATACGAGATGATTCAAATGAAGGAAGATGAATCAGTTTCGGAATTCTTTTCAAGATTGGTGATGCTGACGAACCAGATGAAGTCTTGTGGAGAAACAATCACAGATTTGCAGAAGATTGAGAAGGTACTAAGATCTCTGACTGCAAATTTTGATTACATTGTAGTTTCAATTGAAGAGTCCAAGAATCTTGCTGAGATGAAGATTGAAGAGCTACAGGCCTCTTTGGAAGCTCATGAGATGAGATTGAAGCAAAGAGATTCAGAAAGAGAAAAGGTATCAGACCAAGCACTACAAGCAAAATTTACCAAGAAATCTGGGAAGGCGAAGCAGGGAAGGAATCTTGCTAGTGATGAGAAGTCAAGCAAGAGTTCAAAGAATCGTGATGATTCGACAAAGAAAGGCATGAGCAGTAAGTATCTGGGAAGAGTGTTGACATGAAAGACATGCAGTGTTACAATTGCCAAAGTTATGGTCATTATGCTCGAGACTGTCGAAAGAAGAAGGAAGCACGAGCAAAAGAAAGTGACAAACCGCAGTATGCACAAGCAGGAGAGAGTGATTCTGAAGGTGTGCTACTAATGGCAGACACTCAGTCGAATGATGATGAAATGAATTTGTGGTATCTTGATTCAGGTTGCAGCAACCACATGACTGGTAACAAGAACTGGTTCAACAAGCTTGATGAATCAGTTAAGAAGGTGATAAAGTTTGCAGATGGTAGGCAGATCACATCAGGTGGAAAAGGAAACATATCTGTAATGAGAAGAGATGGTAGAAAAGCTAGCATTACTGATGTGTTGTATGTGCCTTCTATGACAAGTAACTTGATAAGTATAGGTCAATTACTTGCCAAAGGACATAATATGAAGTTGGAGAATAATCAAATAAAGGTGTATCATGCTGATGGGAGGTTGGTACTGAAAGCACCATTGGCTGATAACAAGACTTTTAAAGTTCAGATTAACATGATTAATCATGAATGTCTTGCGTCAACTACGGAAGAGGAAAAGAATTGGCTATGGCATCATAGATATGGGCATCTAAACTTCAGGAGTTTGGGTATGCTGAATCAGAAGAAGATGGTGTATGGTTTACCTCAGGTGAAGGAACCAAATCATGTGTGTGAAGAATGCTGTAAAGCGAAGCAGGCTAGAAAAGCATTCAAACATGATCTGCCAATTAAGTCGGAAGGAAAGTTGGAGCTTGTTCATTCTGACGTATATGGACCTTTTGAAGTTAGGTCGAATGGTGGCAAGCGTTACTTCTTAACTTTCATTGATGAATTCACCAGATATATGTGGATTTATGTGATCGAAAGTAAGAGTGAAGTATTCACAAAGTTCAAGAAGTTTAAGTTGCTTGTCGAAAAGCAATGTGGCTGCAAGCTAAAGAAACTGAGAACTGATGGTGGTGGCGAATATGTCTCTCGAGAGTTTGCTAGATTTTGTGAAGAGGAAGGTATAGAGCATGAGGTTATTGCATCCTATACACCTCAACATAATGGCATAGCTGAGAGGAAGAATAGAAGTATACTGAATATGACGAGAAGTATGTTGAAGGCTAAAGAGGTGCCAAAGAGATTTTGGGCTGAAGCAGCTTCGACAGCAGTATACATTCTGAATAGATGTCCAACAAAGAAGTTAGTCGAGAAGACTCCTTATGAAGCTTGGACAGGTGAGAAGCCAAATGTAAGTAATCTTAGAGTTTTTGGATCAATATGTTTTTGGCATGTTCCTGAGCAATTGAGAACAAAACTAGATGATCGAAGTCAAACCATGGTGCTCATAGGTTATCATTCGACTGGTGCATATAGACTATATTCACCAGAAGATGATAAATTTGTGATCAGCCGAGATGTTCTGGTAGATGAAAATCAAAATTGGGAGTGGGGTCATGGGTCAGTTCGACAGGATACTGGTCGACAGATGGAAGAGACAGTTCCGACGGTGTTTGAAGAAGACCAACAAACTGAGGCCACGACAAATCAAAATGAAGAACCTCCTGAGCAGAATGTCAGAAGATCAACTAGAACAAGAGCTGAGTCGACAAGGTTAGCTGGATATGAGAGATTTCCAGATAATGCAATCGATGCAGATCGTGACTTAATAGAAGAAGCAATGATGATGGCTGAAGCAGAACCAATTAATTTGGATGAAGCCATGAATGATTCAAATTGGTGTGAAGCCATGAAGGAAGAACTCAGGGCAATCGAGAAGAACAATACCTGGGAACTTGTCGAAAAAGCCAGCAAGAAGCCTATTGATGTGAAATGGGTTTACAAGCTGAAACGAAGGCCAAATTGTGAAATTGCCAAGCATAAGGAAAGACTAATGGCAAGAGGATTTCTGCAGAAACCTGGTGTTGATTTCAACGAAGTCTATGCGCCAGTGGCTAGGTTGGAAATAATCAGGATTGTTGTTTCGACAGCAGCGTATAGAAGATGGAAGATACATCAGTTGGATGTAAAATCAGCAGTTTTGAATGGACCTTTGGAGGAATAAGTATATGTCAGTCAACCACCAGGATTTGAGATTAAAGAGCATGAGTCGAAGGTGTACAGATTGAGGAAAGCTCTCTATGGATTGAAGCAAGCCCCAAGGGCTTGGAACAAGAGAATATATAGTTTCCTAATCGAAGCAGGGTTCACGAAGTGTGTGTCTGAGCATGGAGTTTATGTAAATGATGTCGACAATGATAGTCGAATCATTTTATGTCTGTATGTTGATGATTTGCTGATTACAGGTGCAAATGAAGCTGAGATAAGAAAAGTCAAGTCGAAGCTAATGCAAGAGTTCAAAATGTCCGACCTAGGGAATATGTCATATTTCTTAGGGATGGAATTCAAAGACACAGCTGAAGGTGTGTTTCTGCACCAGAAGAAGTATGCTCAAGATATTTTGAAGAGGTTCAAGATGACTGACTGTAAAGCTGCAACAACTCCATTGGAGACAGGAGCAAAGTTGACGAAGGTAACTGATGATGAGTTTGTAAGTTCGACACTGTACAAACAAATTATTGGATCCTTGAGGTATCTTTGCAATACAAGGCCGGACATTTGTCAGAGTGTCGGATTGTTAAGTCGATTTATGGAAAAAACCCCAAGAATGTCATCTCATTGCAGTAAAGAGAGTACTGAGATACATTAAGGGTACGATTAATCATGGTGTGCTGATGCCATGTCGAAATAAGTCCAAGTCAAAAGATGCTGAGGTATATGGTTATACTGATTCAGATTTCAGTGGAGACCAAGATGAGAAGAAAAGTATTGCAGGATATATTTTCATGATCGAAGGAGCTCCAATCTCTTGGAGTTCGAGAAAACAAAGCATTGTGGCTTTGTCATCATGTGAAGCCGAGTATGTAGCTGCATCATATGCAGCATGTCACGCAGCATGGATAGATATGTTGCTCGAAGAACTCAAGATCAAGGAACCTGGGAAGATGAAATTGTTTGTAGACAACAAGTCAGCTATTGATCTTGCCAATCATCCTATGTGTCATGGTCGAAGTAAACACATAGAAAGAAGGTATCATTTTCTCAGGGAACAAGAAAACAGAGGGAAGCTGGATCTTGAATATTGCAAGACTGAAGTTCAACTAGCTGACATACTTATCAAACCTCTGAAGAAAATCAGATTCGACGAGTTAAAGAAGAGCATTGGGATGAGAAGTTTCGAAAACATGAATTAGGTGGTGTGTTAGATGTAATTCATGTTAGTTTGTCGAAGTCGAAGGGTTTTATAGATTTTGGTCGAAGTTGTATGTAGTCAGTCGAATAGTTGTAGTGTTGTGTAGATCAGCTGTATTCGACAGAGTCGAATATAGCTGATAAGCAGTTCAGTCGAATTGCAAGTTTATGTCGAATTGTTAGTTTGTGGGCCTGGGCTTTAATAGCCTATATAAAGGGTCTTTTACGTTGTATTTTAATACACAGCTTCATAATAAAATTTTACAAAGTTCCCAAACCCTAATTTCTTCTTATTTTCTCTCTCTTTCTTCTTCTTCTTTCTCTCAAACATTCATCTTTCTTGGAACCCAGTTCCAACAATTGGTATCAAAGAGCCCGGTTGCGATTCAGAGAGATTCTAATGGCAAACGGAACAACAACGTCTACACAATTCCCAGCGAATCTACCGGTTTTCAAAGGGGAAAACTACCAACGGTGGGTGGCGCAGATGAGAGTTATCTTCAGATTTCAAGATGTGGTTGAAATCGTGAATGATGGCGTAACGGAATTGGGGGCAAATGCTACTGATGAACAGAAAGCTACGTACAAGGATCAAAGAAAGAAAGATGGCAAAGCGTTGTTCTTGATTCACCAGTGTGTGGATCCGAATGTGTTTGAGAAAATTATTGAAGAAGAATCTGCAAAAGAAGCGTGGGACAAGTTAAAGAACTTGTATGGAGGTGATGAGAAACTGAAGAGGGTGAAGTTGCAAACCTTGAGAAAGCAATACGAGATTATTCAAATGAAGGAAGATGAATCAGTTTCGGAATTCTTTTCAAGATTGGTGATGCTGACGAACCAGATGAAGACTTGTGGAGAAACAATCACATATTTGCAGAAGATTGAGAAGGTACTAAGATCTCTGACTGCAAATTTTGATTACATTGTAGTGTCAATTGAAGAGTCCAAGAATCTTGCTGAGATGAAGATTGAAGAGCTACAGGCCTCTTTGGAAGCTCATGAGATGAGATTAAAGCAAAGAGATTCAGAAAGAGAAAAGGTATCGGACCAAGCACTACAAGCAAAATTCACCAAGAAATCTGGGAAGGCGAAGCAGGGAAGGAATCTTGCTAGTGATGAGAAGTCAAGCAAGAGTTCAAAGAATCGTGATGATTCGACAAAGAAAGGCATGAGCAGTAAGTATTCTGGGAAGAGTGTTGACATGAAAGACGTGCAGTGTTACAATTGCCAAAGTTTTGGTCATTATGCTCGAGACTGTCGAAAGAAGAAGGAAGCACGAGCAAAAGAAAGTGACAAACCGCAGTATGCACAAGCAGGAGAGAGTGATTCTGAAGGTGTGCTACTAATGGCAGACACTCAGTCGAATGATGATGAAATGAATTTGTGGTATCTTGATTCAGGTTGCAGCAACCACATGACTGGTAACAAGAACTGGTTCAACAAGCTTGATGAATCAGTTAAGAAGGTGATAAAGTTTACAGATGGTAGGCAGATCACATCAGGTGGAAAAGGAAACATATCTGTAATGAGAAGAGATGGTAGAAAAGCTAGCATTACTGATGTGTTGTATGTGCCTTCTATGACAAGTAACTTGATAAGTATAGGTCAATTACTTGCCAAAGGACATAATATGAAGTTGGAGAATAATCAAATGAAGGTGTATCATGCTGATGGGAGGTTGGTACTGAAAGCACCATTGGCTGATAACAAGACTTTTAAAGTTCAGATTAACATGTTTAATCATGAATGTCTTGCGTCAACTACGGAAGAGGAAAAGAATTGGCTATGGCATCATAGATATGGGCATCTAAACTTCAGGAGTTTGGGTATGCTGAATCAGAAGAAGATGGTGTATGGTTTACCTCAGGTGAAGGAACCAAATCATGTGTGTGAAGAATGCTGTAAAGCGAAGCAGGCTAGAAAAGCATTCAAACATGATCTGCCAATTAAGTCGAAAGGAAAGTTGGAGCTTGTTCATTCTGACGTATATGGACCTTTTGAAGTTAGGTCGAATGGTGGCAAGCGTTACTTCTTAACTTTCATTGATGAATTCACCAGATATATGTGGATTTATGTGATCGAAAGTAAGAGTGAAGTATTCACAAAGTTCAAGAAGTTTAAGTTGCTTGTCGAAAAACAATGTGGCTGCAAGCTAAAGAAACTGAGAACTGATGGTGGTGGCGAATATGTCTCTCGAGATTTTGCTAGATTTTGTGAAGAGGAAGGTATAGAGCATGAGGTTATTGCACCCTATACACCTCAACATAATGGCATAGCTGAGAGGAAGAATAGAAGTATACTGAATATGACGAGAAGTATGTTGAAGGCTAAAGAGGTGCCAAAGAGATTTTGGGCTGAAGCAGGTTCGACAGCAGTATACATTCTGAATAGATGTCCAACGAAGAAGTTAGTCGAGAAGACTCCTTATGAAGCTTGGACAGGTGAGAAGCCAAATGTAAGTAATCTTAGAGTTTTTGGATCAATATGTTTTAGGCATGTTCCTGAGCAATTGAGAACAAAACTAGATGATCGAAGTCAAACCATGGTGCTCATAGGTTATCATTCGACTGGTGCATATAGACTATATTCACCAGAAGATGATAAATTTGTGATCAGCCGAGATGTTCTGGTAGATGAAAATCAAAATTGGGAGTGGAGTCATGGGTCAGTTCGACAGGATACTGGTCGACAGATGGAAGAGACAGTTCCGACGGTGTTTGAAGAAGACCAACAAACTGAGGCCACGACAAGTCGAAATGAAGAACCTCCTTAGCAGAATGTCAGAAGATTAACTAGAACAAGAGCTGAGTCGACAAGGTTAGCTGGATATGAGAGATTTCCAGATAATGCAATCGATGCAGATGGTGACTTAATAGAAGAAGCAATGATGATGGCTGAAGCAGAACCAATTAATTTGGATGAAGCCATGAATGATTCAAATTGGTGTGAAGCCATGAAGGAAGAACTCAGGGCAATCGAGAAGAACAATACCTGGGAACTTTTCGAAAAAGCCAGCAAGAAGCCTATTGATGTGAAATGGGTTTACAAGCTAAAACGAAGGCCAAATGGTGAAATTGCCAAGCATAAGGCAAGACTAGTGGCAAGAGGATTTCTGCAGAAACCTGGTGTTGATTTCAACGAAGTCTATGCGCCAGTGGCTAGGTTGGAAACAATCAGGATTGTTGTTTCGACAGCAGCGTATAGAAGATGGAAGATACATCAGTTGGATGTAAAATCAGCATTTTTGAATGGACCTTTAGAGGAATAAGTATATGTCAGTCAACCACTAGGATTTAAGATTAAAGGGCATGAGTCGAAGGTGTACAGATTGAGGAAATCTCTCTATGGATTGAAGCAAGCCGCAAGGGCTTGGAACAAGAGAATAGATAGTTTCCTAATCGAAGCAGGGTTCACGAAGTGTGTGTCTGAGCATGGAGTTTATGTAAATGATGTCGACAATGATAGTCGAATCATTTTATGCCTGTATGTTGATGATTTTCTGATTACTGGTGCAAATGAAGCTGAGATAAGAAAAGTCAAGTCGAAGCTAATGCAAGAGTTCGAAATGTCCGACCTAGGGAATTTGTCATATTTCTTAGGGATGGAATTCAAAGACACAGCTGAAGGTGTGTTCCTGCACCAGAAGAAGTATGCTCAAGATATTTTGAAGAGGTTCAAGATGACTGACTGTAAAGCTGCAACAACTCCATTGGAGACAGGAGCAAAGTTGAAGAAGGTAACTGATGATGAGTTTGTAAGTTCGACACTGTACAAACAAATTATTGGATCCTTGAGGTATCTTTGCAATACAAGGCCAGACATTTGTCAGAGTGTCGGATTGTTAAGTCGATTTATGGAAAAACCCCAAGAATGTCATCTCATTGCAGTAAAGATAGTACTGAGATACATTAAGGGTACGATTGATCATGGTGTGCTGATGCCATGTCGAAATAAGTCCAAGTCGAAAGATGCTGAGGTATATGGTTATACTGATTCAGATTTCAGTGGAGACCAAGATGAGAAGAAAAGTACTGCAGGATATATTTTCATGATCGAATGAGCTCCAATCTCTTGGAGTTCGAGAAAACAAAGCATTGTGGCTTTGTCATCATGTGAAGCCGAGTATGTAGCTGCATCGTATGCAGCATGTCACGCAGCATGGATAGATATGTTGCTCGAAGAACTCAAGATCAAGGAACTTGGGAAGATGAAATTGTTTGTAGACAACAAGTCAGCTATTGATCTTGCCAATCATCCTATGTGTCATGGTCGAAGTAAACACATAGAAAGAAGGTATCATTTTCTCAGGGAACAAGTAAACAGAGGGAAGCTGGATCTTGAATATTGCAAGACTGAAGTTCAACTAGCTGACATACTTACCAAACCTCTGAAGAAAATCAGATTCGACGAGTTAAAGAAGAGCATTGGGATGAGAAGTTTCGAAAACATGAATTAGGTGGTGTGTTAGAAGTAATTCATGTTAGTTTGTCGAAGTCGAAGGGTTTTATAGGTTTTGGTCGAAGTTGTATGTAGTCAGTCGAATAGTTGTAGTGTTGTGTAGATCAGCTGTATTCGACAGAGTCGAATATAGCTGATAAGGAGTTCAGTCGAATTGCAAGTTTATGTCGAATTGTTAGTTTGTGGGCCTGGGCTTTGATAGCCTATATAAAGGGTCTTTTACGTTGTATTTTAATACACAGCTTCATAATAAAATTTTACAAAGTTCCCAAACCCTAATTTCTTCTTATTTTCTCTCTCTTTCTTCTTCTTTTTTCTCTCAAACATTCATCTTTCTTGGAACCCAGTTCCAACACTTATCAACTTCAACATGAACTCATTTAGTCATATCATCTCGTATGTAAATTTTTGTTCATGACTAAAATATTTATCAACCTCAATTTCATCAGAAGCTACTTTAGAAACATCAAATTCAAGAACATTTGGTTCGCCAACACCTAGTACATGAGCATTCAAACCAAGGTTTCTCGTAGACTAGATTAATAACAGTTGGGTACATCATATTTATTGATGTTACACATAATAGAAACAAAAAAAAACAAAAACAATTAAGCCTTATCCCACTAAGTGTGGTCAATTACATGGATCAACTTTCGCCATATTGTTCTATCAAGAACCATGTTTTTTTCTAAATCATTAATCTCGAGATTTTTCTTAATAAATTCTCTGATAGTCTTTTTATGTCTTCTCCTTCCTCTAATTATTTGTTTTCTCTCCATCTGGTCTACTCTTCGTACTACAGAATTTACCGGTCTTTTCTCTACATACACAGACTACCTAAGTCTATTTTCCACAATCTTCTCCACTATAGGCGCTACCCTGAAACTCTATAATATTTTCATTTCTAATTCTATCATGTCAAGTCTTACTACACATCCACTGCAACATCCTCATTTATACTACACTTATTTTATTCTCGTGTTGATTTTTAACTGTTTAACATTCTGTCTCGTACAAAATCGTATGTCTTAGTGTAATCCGATAAAACGTTCTCCTCGACTTGAGCGGTACCTTTATATCACATTTCTAAAAGTGATTCGTGGGATTTTTGAATGATCTTTTCAGAAAATTTCCGCAGTGCTATTAGAGGAAGTATGAGAACATACAAACAACAATGTAGAGACATAGAGTTTCGGTACCGGACGATAATGAAGTTGATAACTCAAGCAAAATAAAAATTTTCATTAAAAAACAAAAAACAAAACAAATTCAACAAGTGTTTAACTGAGACAGTTCATAATAAAAACACAATACAAAGCACGTATCCACAATAATGCCATTTATTTATATTTTGATACAATCAACTCATTAATTTATACAACATCTTTTGGCTGCTGATAATACTATAATATGTTGTCAACCATGAAAAATGTGTTTTAACAAGACATATACCTCAGCTGATGTAAGTTTTTGTCTTCTTAAAACACAAGATATTATTAAATAATTGTCCAAGACAGGCACTACACCAAAACCGACACACACATAAAGCAATCATATCATACCAATATAAGGACTATTAACAATATATTACTACCAAATCATAAAACAAAAATTTCAAATATGCTTAAGTAGAGAAAAACCCTTATTCTTGTTACACAAAACTCCATAATAACATGTTTACTAGTAATACAAACCATTTTCTAATACTAATTATGGTTCTTTCATTACTCTTAAACATTCAAAGCCAAAACACCAGACAAAACCAGAACATGCCAGAGATACCACAAGGTGTAACTCCAAGTAAAGGTGTTGTAATAATTGTTCTTTCCATTATGTTTCTCATCACTTTTATGTTACTTGTTTATGTCAAATTCTGTCGTGTTACTCCTCTTCATCTTATACACCAAGCCCCGCTTAATCAAGGAACAACTCGATCGCGGGCTATAGTTTTTGGTGTTGAAAAGAAAGTGATTGAAACACTTCCTTTTTTTAAATTTTCTTCCTTAAAGGGAACCAAACAAGGACTAGAATGTACTGTTTGTTTGTCGAAATTTGAAGACGAAGAGACGCTTAGATTGTTGCCTAAATGCAAGCATGCTTTTCATATGAGTTGTATTGATAAGTGGCTTGAAAGTCACTCTACTTGTCCTCTTTGTAGGTACATGGTTGAAGAAAACGACATAAGAAACTTCACTTTTTCGTTCAGTTCAAGGTTCTTAAGGGTTCCTTCAAATCTAAGTGAAGATCCAAATCTTGAGATTTTTATTCAGAGAGAACGTTCTCAAAGAAAGAGTGAAAGAGAACAACAAGAACTAGTCCTTGATGATGAAGAAAGTGGTAGCAGTAATGTTACAAAGTGTAATCATCATCATCATCATCAACAACAACAGCAACAACAGACTTTGCATATGATTAATCATAGAATATTGATCTCTGATGTTGTTACGAGAAGTAGATGGAGTGATCTTAACTCTTCTGATTTGTTATCATTGAAAAGTGAGATGCTTCATGATGTGTCAAGTGCAAGATTTTCTCATGATGAGGATGAAAATTCGTTTACGGCATTGAATCCTGGTGAGAAGAGGAGTATGTCTGAGATTGCAAATGTTCCGAGGTTTGTGGAAATTAACAACAGAAGAAGGAATGGAAATGACGAGAGATTGTGGAGGATTTGGTTGCCGATTGCAAGGAGAACAGTTCAATGGTTTGCAAGACAAGAAACAAACTCGGTTCAGTTATTGCAACATAAACATTTAGCTTCAAATGTTTGATGAACAGTAATTAGTATTGTAATTAGTTTATGTTGATTGTTGGTTTGAGTGGATTAACAAAAGTAAGTATATTTAGTCAAAGATTGCTATCTTATAATATAGTATCAAAGTATGCAAAAGCGTGGTTTATGAGTCTTTATTGGTAAAGATAGATAATATCAAAATCCCTTTCTTCTTTTATCTATGCTATTGATTAGGAATGCTTTTTGTGGAATCATTATCTCATTATAGTAATAATGCCACACTTTGCAACGACAAAAAAAAATAATGCATTTAGGCGCAATAATTGAATCACACTATATTGCATCATGGTTAAGTTTCACGGTGTAATATTACTTCTACCACTTTCTTCATTGGTTAAATATATATATAAAATTGGTGTAACATCCATATATATATATATATATATATATATATATATATATATATATATATATATATATATATATATATATTTATTGGAATTAACTCAAAACCTATGGGAATTCCGACCCTATCTTGATAAACAAGAAAGGTTTTTAGTGCAGCAACTGTGGGATTTTTCTCTTTCAATTCACTTGCAACTGCAAACCGTGAATTACAATGTGTTATCTTTATTTACAAAAATAAGGGTTACTCCCTATTTATAGATTTAGGTTTACTTGTTCTCCAAGGCAATGCCCAAAACTATAAAAGCCCAAAATACCTATTTTGGAACTATATCAAATCAAATCTAAATCAAATCTGTGTGAAACAACTGTTTCGACACACCCTTGTTTCGACACTTCGACACAAGGAATTATAATTTAACACACCACCTAATTCATTGTGTCTAAGTTGTCTACATTCATCATGGCTCTTAGTCTTCTGAAAACTTCGACATGCACTCCCTTCGTCATGATATCTGCAATCTGATTCTCAGTTTTGCAGTGTTCCAAGTTTATCTTCCCTTCTGCCACCTGCTCTCGAAGATAATGGAACTTCATTTCGATGTGCTTGTTTCGACCGTGTGCTATTGGACTCTTCGCCAAGTTGATAGCTGACATGTTGTCGATCTTCATGGTAATTGCTCCATGGCTCTTCCCTGTAATCTCTTCGACCAAGTTCACCATCCAGGTTGCTTGACATGCACAAAGAGAAGCAACTATATATTCTGCTTCGCATGATGACAATGCCACTACTGGCTCCTTTCTCGAACTCCAAGCAACTGGTGCACCACCTAACATAAACACATATCCAGCTGTGGATTTTCTATCCTCAACATCACTACAGCAGCTAGAGTCGGTGTATCCCACTAACTTGCATTCTTTCCCTTCATCAGTTGCAGGAAACAAAATGCCGTAGTCGAGAGTTCCTTTCAAATACCTCACTATCCTCTTCGTTGCTGCTAGGTTTGATACCTTTGGCTTCTGCATGAATCTACTTACCATACCCACACTGTATGCTAAGTCAGGGCTTGTGTGACAAAGGTATCTAAGTGACCCAATAAGTCTTCTATATTGGGTTGGGTCGACATTATCTTCATCTGAATCCTTCGACAATTGCAGTCATGTCTCAGCTGGAGTCGAAGTTGGGTTGCAATCTTGCATCTCAAATCTCTTGAGTATTTCGCCTGTATATCTTATTTGGTGCATCATTAAACCTTTACTAGTCTTGTAGAATTAGATGCCAATGAAATATGAGAGATTTCCCAAGTCTGACATTTCAAACTCCTCACTTAGGTCATGTTTGAAATCTTCGATCTCCTTCTTGCAACTCCCTGTTATCAACAAATCATCGACATAGAGGCATAGTATAAGCAATTCATTATTACTTCTCCTTACATACACTTCATGCTCATTCGTACACTTCAAAAATTCCTTCTCCCTTAAGAAGCTGTCGATTTTCTTATTCCAAGTTCTTGGAGCTTGCTTAAGTCCATACATGGCTTTATGCAGCCTGTACACCTTTCCTTCTTCGCCTCGTTTCACATACCCAGCTGGTTCTGCGACATAAACTTCTTCATCTAAGGGCCATTAAGGAATGCACACTTCACGTCCATCTGACATGTGTGCCAATTGTTCATATTTGCTAGACCAACAACCAACCTGATTGTTTCGATCCTAGCAACAGGTGTGAACACTTCATCGAAGTCGATTCCTTCCTTCTGTAGAAATCCTTTCGCCACAAGCCTCGCCTTGTGTCGAGTTACTTCTCCTCTAGGATTCACCTTCACCTTGTAAACCCATTTCACATCAATTGCCTTCTTGCCTTGAGGCAATTCAACAAGTGGACTCTAACTCCTCATTCATTACTTTCACCCACTTCGAATCTTTCAATGCCTCAGCTGCATTGACTGGTTCGACATCTGCGTAGAAAGCATAATGTACCAGCTCACCCTCTTCATCGACCACATCATCTGATGTAATTACACATTCTTGCAACCTTGCGGCATGTGTCTTGTTCGTCGAGGTCTGCTTGGACCTGCTTCATCTCTAACTTGTTCCTGTCGAACTTCTCTTTCGACTTCAGTGGCTGGTTCTTCACAAGAGATTCTCACTGAATCCTTCTTGACATTCTCAGTCCAATCCCATTCTTTAAGCTCATCTATGATCACGTCCCTGCTGATCACTAACTGCTTATTCACTGGGTCGAACAACTTGTAACCTCTAGTCGAATGATAACCTATCAAGATCATCTGATTCAACTTGTCATCAAACTTCCTTCTCAACTGATCTGGTACATGTCTATGTGCTATAGATCCAAACACCTTCAAGTGGATGAGGCTAGGCTTGACACCAGACAAACATTCTTCTGGTGTGATTCCTTCAAGCTTCTTCGTCGGGCATCTGTTCAAAATATATGTTGCTGTCGAAACCGCTTCTCCCCATAATTCTTTGGGTAAATGCTTTCCATTCAACATACTTCTCACCATGTTCATGATGGTTCTGTTCTTTTGTTCTGCAATGCCATTTTGCTGTGGAGTGTAGGGTGGCACCACCTCATGCACAATCCCTTCCTTTTCACATAATGCATCCAACTCTTTCGAAACATGCTCTCCACCACCATCAGTCCTCATAATTTTCAACTTTCGACCACTCTGTCTTTCGACCATAGATTTGAATCTGGCAAATACCTCAATCACATCACTTTTCTTCTTGATGAGGTAAGTCCACAACTTTCGACTGTAATCATCTATGAACGTGACAAAGTATCTGTTGCCACCAATCGAATCCACCTTGGTTGGACCACATACATCAGAGTATATGACTTCCAGAATTTCCTTCGACTTCCTTCCTGCATCCTTGCTGAAGCTATTCTTGTGTTGTTTCGACTGAACACACTCTTCACAGACTTCACTTGGAATGTCGATTTCTGGTAATCCTGAAACCATATTTCTTCTCTTCAGCTCTCTAATGTCATTGAAATTGAGATGACCTAGTCGAAAATGCCATAACCACTCATCTCTGCTGGCTGCAGTTGCTAGATACTTGTGTTCCATCACCTTGAGTCCAATCTTAAAGGTCCTATTCTGAGACATTGGAGCCTTCAAGATCAACCTACCACCTGCGTCGAGGACTCTCATCATCTTGTCTTTGACAACTACCTTGTAGTTCTTTTCGACCAGCTGCCCTATACTGAGCAAATTACTCTTCATGCCTGGTATGTACAACACATTGGAAATTGTTTACCTCTTACCATCTTTCCTCATAATCAGAACATCACCAACACCTTCAGCTGCTAGAGTGTTGTCATTTGCAAACTTCACTGTGTTCTTCGACGAGGGCTTCATGTTAACAAACCAATCTTTCCTTCCAGTCATGTGTGATGAGCATCCTTAGTCCAAGTACCACTGATCTTGGAATCTTTCTTCATCTCTTGTTGTGACCATCAGCAACGTCTCTTCTTCTTCTTCATGTTTCGCCAGCTTTGCATCAGTTTCTTGATTTTTCTTCTTTTTTGGACAGACACTAAAATAGTGGTCATACTTCTGACAATTGAAACACTGAATGTGACTTTTGTCAGATTTTCGACCACCACCTCTTCCTCTACCTGTAGCACCACCTCTTTGGTTGCCTTGGTTCCAGGGTTTTCTCTGATTCGACCAGTTTCCTTCATGCTGATTTCGACCATTCGAATTGTTGTAGCCTCCTCTACCTTTGTTGCCATTCCTGCTTCCTTTGCCTTTTCTTTCCTTTTCTGACTGCGCCTGTAAAGCCATATTGCTCTTCAACTTTCCTGCAGCTCTTTCAGCTATCCTTTGTTCATGAGACTCAAGCGTCCCTTGAAGCTCTTCCTTCGTCAATACTGACAAGTCTTTCGACTCTTCTATGGCTACTACCACGTGGTCGAACTTTGGAGCCAATGACCTCAAGATCTTTGCAACAACTGATCTTGATGTCAACACCTCTCCACATACCTTGATTTGATTCACCAGCTTTGTAACTCTGGTGAAGAAATCTGCTATACTCTCATTATCTTCCATCTGAAGCAACTCATAGGTTCTCTTGTGAGTTTGTAACCTCACCTCTTTCACCTTCTCTGCGCCTCCAAACGATTTTTCAAGAATCTCCCACGCTTCCTTCATTGACTCTACATCACTAACCTTTTCAAAGCTATCTGGATCGACACATTGATGGATTATAAAGAGAGCTTTATAACCTTTCTTCTTCAACTCTTTGTGTGCAGCCTTTTCTTGATCCGTCGCGTTCTCTACAAGCGGTGTTACTCTTTCCTTCACAAGATCCCAAAAATTTTGATAACAGAAAACCACCTTCATCTACTTGCACCAATTCTCATAATTATCTTTCTTGGGAATCGGAAAACTCGCCGGAAAGTGCCCGTTCGGATGATTCATTGTCATCTCCTTGAATCGCAACCGGAGCTTTAGATACCAAATGTTGGAATTAACCCAAAACCTATGGGAATTCCGACCCTATCTTGATAAACAAGAAGGGTTCTTAGCGTAGCAATACCAAAGAAAAGAAGAAAATAGAGAAAGAAAGGAAATTAGGATTCTAAGAGAATTTGAAGAAGAAGGTTGTTACCCACAAACTGTGAGATTTTTCTCTTTCTATTCACTTGCAACTGCAAACCGTGAATTACAATGTGTTGTCTTTATTTACAAAAATAAGGGTTACTCCCAATTTATAGATTTAGGTTTACTTCTTCTCCAAGCCAAAGCCCAAAACTATAAAAGCCCAAAATACATATTTTGGAACTATATCAAATCAAATCTAAATCAAATTTGTGTGAAACAACTGTTTCGACACACCCTTGCTTCGACACTTCGACACAAGGAATTACAATTTAACTATAATAATAATAACATTAGTCAAAGTATTAATTTAGTACTGAAAGCATATATAAGTATCTAAATGACATATTAATTTATCATGTACCGTAAAGGATCGATTACACAAAACATTGTACTTGATTTATAACACATGTCTACATAAACTACAAGTTCTCAACCATATAGCAAATAAAACATGAGCATCAAGGTCTTTAGTCTTTAGGTCATTCTGCCTTTACCTTTTTCTTGTCTCAAAATACATGAAAGATAACAACATGAATGGGGTGAGATATTATATCTCGATGGAGTTCCCTATCTTATGAGTATATTGAACTCTAAATGATTTTTCTCACAAATTATTCCACTAGTACTACACTTGCGTACTAGGCGAACAAACTAAGAGGTCAAAACTCCAATGTTCCCTCAATGCGTGATCATCCAATCACCTATTACCATACTCGTAATAGAGATGTGTATAAGAGAACATAGCTCTTATTGCTTACACAAGACATGAACAATGACTCGTAGTTACCTGGTCAATCGACATGTTACGGCAAGGTTAGTTTCATCGAATAGAGCAAATTACTAAACCTTATCCATCTGGGCATGGTTTTACGGTAAGACTTACCATCACAGAGTCCTGAAAATGCCCACTAAGGCGAGTGTAATATGGGTTTACCCGCCTTCCTACTTTTGGGACCGTATCCCTCAAGGTGAGGTCTTTCGAGTTTTTCATCCTCCCTTTGCATGGGTCTTACATACCTAATCATATCCTACTCTCGACTGATGCTAGATATTTAGATTAATTGACTAAGGTTATCCAAATTAATCAATCGATTGGGTACATGCACGACCATTCAAACCAAGTATGGTTTGCATACAACAATTTAATCAAATTAGATTTCACACATTCATTATTAACCAACTAGGATTTGTCACTTTAATCGATTAACCAACAAGGATTTCTCACTTTTATCGATTACCAACAATGGTTTTTTAATGTCCATTTTACTCAACCACAATTAAGCATGAACTAGCATATCATTGGATCACAATCATAAGTCTTAGCACTCAAGTCACACAACAAGGACATACAAGTGAATATAAACAAGTTTGCAAAAGGTGAAATCACCAAACCACCAAATAAATTAAAATTCACATATAATCATCTAAACTGATTAGGATTTATACATGACGATTCAACCAACAAGTTTTAGTATACAATTCCCTTAAGTCAACTAGGGTTCATACACAACCATACCCAATCATGTAAACCAACTATGGTTGCATATGCTCACATGCTAAACCAATCACATTTAACATAAAATTAGAATGCTATCATGGTACTACATTACCATTAAAAGATTCACCCATTCAAGTAACATAATACAATCAAGCAAGTGAAAATAACAAGATTTTCAAAAAGTTCAATCGATTGCTCCATAACTGCAATTGATTTCTCTGAAATTCTGGCAATGTAGACAGCAGATGTCCTAACACATGTCAAGACATTGTTCTGCATAAACATTTAAAGAAGGAACAACACAACAGACTCATACCTTGAGTATCAGAACTGCAACAACACAGATGTTACGACATCTATTCCAACATGTTTATCATGAACCCTAACAGAAAAGTAAATCTGCAGAATGATAAAGAACACAGCAATTGTTAACCCAGTTCGGTGCAATTCACCTACATCTAGGGGATACCAATCCAGGAAGAAGACTCCACTATCTGTAGAATTATCATAAAGCTAAACTCCCCCGTTTACAACTTTATCTCCTAATATCTACCCTATGAAGACTTTACCAAAGAACACCCTCTTTGATATGAGATACCCCACTCATTTCCCTTAATCACAAACTGTGATATCTACATCATCACTGTCAATACAGAACTCTGTCAAGCATACTTGACCAACACGCTAACTTGGATTTGCATAAAAGCTTCATCCAAGAACAATACTCAACTCTTACTTGAAAGATTTGAGTGAGAACAATTTACAACAACCTATGTCGACCACATAGTATCAAAGGATACATGGGTGACTTACAAACTACACAAGAGACTCTCAAAACCCTAAACCCTTATGTTGCACCGACGACTTGTTGTGTGTGCTTGCTATTTTAGGTCTAGCAAGTCCTTATTTATACACTCTTGCAGTATGGGCTTAGACTCTTCAATCAGGTCAAATCTTCACATTTTAATTCAGCTGCAAGATCTTCTCCACAAAAATAGGAACAAATCTCCAAATAGTTTCCTAAAAAGTCTCCAAGATCCTTTTTATGAAATCCAATTAAATCTGCACTTTGTTCCTAATAAATCTCCTTGACCTGCGTATAATGATGAGACATGTCCAAAATATTCTCATCAAAACAAAACCAATGTGTCAAGAGATATACAACAGTAGCACCTGGTGTACCAGACAAAGATGTCGTGACATCTCCTTCGATACCTTGATTAAGAGTCACATGACAGCAAAACAGCAACACCTGATGTACCAGACTAAGATGTCATGACATCTGTCATGACATTACTACTGTCATCTTACTCGACATCTTGCCAAGAATTATAACCACATCTGTACTGATGTCTGATCAACCATGTCAGGACATCTTACCCAACATCTTGCTGTAAACTTGTTTTAGCCAAAATGTAGTCAATCAAAGACCTAACAATCATGACCACAATCGATTGTATGATCAGTATGACTTGAATTTTTCTAAATTTCAAGGGTGTCAATCGATTATTTGTTTGGTACAATCAATTGCATGACCAGTCTGAATTTAAAAATAACACAATTACATGGGTGCCAATTGATTGTTTTCATGGTGCAAAAGATTTCACCTTCAATTTTTCTCAAAAATCCATGTTCTAACACCATTTTTAGCACACCAGTTCACAATCCAAGCATTCCTAACATGTACTAGCATGGTATATATATACCATTTTACATCCAATTAATCACATGCAATCAAGTTCATAACATTCTCAAACAATTCAAGTTATTTGCCACACACATTAGTAAGAATTCATGATAAACCTAAAACCTCCTATACATTAACCTAAGTGATCCAACCCATATGCTAAGAACTACCTAGAACCCCACATTGAAAGATGAAACCTTGAATTGGAGGTGGATTGATGAAGATGATAGTGTGTAAACTTGGTCTTTTAAAACTCTACTCTAAGAAACCTTCAATTTTGATGCATGCAAGATGAGATGATGAAGACCACTACCTTGATTATAAAACCTTTCCTCTAATGGATCTTTAAGAACTCTTTACATGATAATGATGATGATCATTAGATGATTAAGCCATTATCTTTCTTGATTAACTTCTATTAAGCCAAAATTTTGCACATGCAATAGAGGTGGATAATTAAACTTCAAGAGCTCCTCCTTCTTTCTTCAAGAAACCCAACTCTCTCTCTCTCTCTCTCTCTCTCTCTCTCTCTCTCTCTTAATTTTTGAATGTGGTGAGATAAACAAGAATGGAAAATGAGGAAAACTTATCTCAAAAGGACTTATACAGTAACCTTGCAAATTGTCACCTTTGCCTTTGATCTTAATCCAAAATTTCTAATGATGTCACTCCCATTTCAATTGGAGATTATGATCATGATTAGGGTTATAATTACTTATTAGTACACTAATCAAACATGATCATACTAATGCTTCATTAATAGAAAAAATGCTAGAACTTAGAGAAAAATCAGAGTATTACAATTGGGATAGTATATACCTAGTAGGATCTAGTCTAACAAATCTTAAATAACACACTGATATCATTTTAGTAATTATGGTTAGGCCTTACTCATTCTTACAAACTCAATTTGTAAGATGAAAATTATCCCCAGTTTTAAACACATATTCATACAATATATTATCTGATGTGAGACTCTTAACTGTTCATATCACTTATCATATAAAAGTGTGTTCAATAGATACAATAGATTCTCTCATCTCACATTAATATAACAAGATAAATAGTAAGATGCCACCATGTTACATCAAATAGTAAAAATAATTTTTTAATGAAATTAATCAAAACTAGAGCATATATTAGTAAAGTAGATATTATGAACTAAAATAGAGAATGGAAGAAAGATTGAACATAACTAGCATAAAGAGACTTTTGGTACAATGGTTAATTAATAAGGTCTCTAGTAATAAGAAGAGGGGCATATTAGGTTGGAAGTCCAACACTCAAATCAGTTTTTGAGAAGTAAAAGTGGCTTCGAGTCACAATTATACATGGGTGATAGTTAGAACCTTCTAGGTTGAATTTGTTTGAATTACGAAGGACCGTTGGATGCATAGTAACAGTTGATATAAGAACGAGATTAGTGCTCATATGTGATACTATAGAGTGGAGTTCCACTTATATGTTAGTTTAATGAAGTACTTTTTCAGGATTGAGGCATTCTTATTGGGTCTCCAGTAAACCCAAAACAACCGCCTCCAAGACCACGCTATCAGTGATCAAGTGATATATTGATGCAACCGTTTTTGAGACCGATCCAAGTGTTCCGCTGAAGAGGTAGATCTATTGAGAAAGTTCCCCGGGAAAAGGGGAAGATCCATTCTACCATTGAGTGAGGGTAATTTGCATTGGGAACACATGCATTTAATGTCGATCAGGGATGACCTCCATGTATGCTCACATGTATAGGGTAGGAAGGCGACATGCCTAAGTTCACTCGAGTATTCTTGAATGCCTTTACATAATCGAGGATTCTGTCATACCCCAAATTTTGACCACCAAGATTTCCCATCATTGTGCAAATCATCGTCACAATATGGAGGAACATTCATGCCTCATCAATCTCCTCAAAGACTGTTGAGCATCCACTACAATCAAACTTAGGGTTTCAAGCCCTCTCAGAGCTCTTAGACAAAGGACCAATTAAGGAATGACATGATCTTCAACTTGTCTAAACCTCTCAAACATCCACAATAGATCAAGAGGATTCCCACATCAAGAATCATGCACAAGGTTGCAACATTCCAAGTGGATTAAGCCTCAAGATCGCCAGTGTCACCAAATTAGGGTTTTGGTCGACCAGGGCCTCCAGGTGGAAATTTTCCTCTAGGCATGAGCCAATGCTTCAAAGAATAACCCAAAATACTCTAAGGGACATCATAAACCCAATCATCAAGTCAATTTATCCTCAGGGGATGCATTCATAAAAATTCAGGAATTAGGGTTTCTTGACCTAATTCACCCCTAAGTTGACTTTTGGGACAAAACATGAGCCAAGACCTCAATAGATGATTTGAGGGTCTCTAACAAACCACATTGATCCATTTGAAACAATGGATTGATCCAAGAAGCTTGATTCACAAGTTTTAAGTTCATTAGAACCACAGTTAGGGTTTCGCGGAAAACGTCAACTGTGCCTTTGACTTTTGACCAGGACACACTCCCAAACCTTGGGACATGATTCAATACACCCTAAAACACCTATGAAATCAATCCATCAAGTTTGATTTAGGTCAAGGACTTGATTTCATAGAGGATCGCACAGTTTGGAATTCATCTGATAAAAAGTCAATTGTGCCCAAAAGTCAAAGTTTGACTTTTTGATTTTTTGATCAATTATGGTTCCCTAACCCTAAAATGATGTTAACATGTGATTGGAATCATCATTCATCAAGAAAAATCAAGAAAAGTGGGATAACTTGTAAAAGGGGTAACCATAAAAAACTTAAAAATTTTCTAAGATATGGAACAAAGTGGCTAGGGTACCAACTTCCAAGGATCATAACTTGAGATCCAAGCAACCATTTTTGTTGATCCAAAGATGGATTTGTAGCTCTCATGGCATACTTTAAAAGTGTCAACTACACCTCACTCCAATTCTTCATGGATTTTTAGTTATGGAGTGACCAAAATGACAAAAACATGAAAATGCCACTTTTTCCAACACTTAGTGAAATTTTCACTAAGTCAGAATATGTTTCACTTTTTTCAAAATGTTGGGGCATTTTTCACTTGGATCCAAAACTTGTCAAGACAAACTATGATCACACATATGTTGTATCATATGAGAACTTTCCAAAATGGCCAAGAACTCCATCAAATCCCATTTGAGCTAAGAGTTATGACACTGGCAATATGCCTTGCTGCAATTGTCATGGCAAGGCAGATTTGTGTATTTTGCTCGATTTGATCAAATTATGTAAATGACAAACAAGTTTATCCATCTGAACACCTCAGAGGGAGACCAAGGAGGAGCAAACACTGATCCATAAGCCTCCCAAGTTTTTGGAACCAAAAGTAGCATGCCAAACCTAGAAATGCCTAAAAGGGGGACAAGACTCCAGTTTTGTTTTGGAGCATTCAATTGATGCACCAAGGTGGCATGAACTGAGCCTTTTCCAACTGAATGAGTCATGGATGATCTCTGAACTAGGGAACCGAAGGCCTGTGCTCTAACTTCTGGTCAGTGGCTAGAGGAGACTTAAGATTCCAAAGTGATGCAATTGGACAATGAGCTGGTGCAGTTGCCATTCACTATTGCTTGCAAAACAAACTTGCTTTATTATAAATAGAGCTCATTTGTGCTCAGTTTAAGTACACCAAAGCCATCAAACTGATGCTTTCCTCAAAATCTCTTCTTTCACTCCAAAATTTCCTTCCAAAGCAAGTCACTATCGGGTTTTAAGTTTGAGAGTCATTCCAACCAAACCAATCACACACACACCTCATAAACATCATGTAGAAGTGATCCAAACACTTAAACCACATCTGGAACACCAATTTCACAAAATCACCAGCCAATTGCTCAAGGTTTTAACCAAGTTGTAGTTGAGGTACCATAACCTGTTCCAGTCCATTTCCAATCACTCCAAGCATGCAAACACATTCCATATGGTGTAGGGAAGCTGTTCAGATCATCACAAATTATTTGTAACACCTCCAACCCAAAAATCACATTACTCTTGCTGTCACGACCTTCAAGTAAGCCTAAACTTGGTCATCTCTTAATCTATGCATATTTCCTCGCATAATACTTTTGCCAAATGTTCATAATCATGCATAGAATGTTTCCCCTCAATTAATTGCATTGTTTGAATCGTGCATCAAAATTCTCAGCCTTCATGCAAAATTTAGGGTTCTTGAGGTTTTATCTTGATTTCTTATTCCATGCTTAAAATAAATGAAATTAAAGACCATAAACATGATCGTGAGGTGAAAATGAGCAGATTGATATGTGGATTGTGTGATTTCATCTAGTATTCAGTGAGATTGGATAGAAAATGCAAATATGAGCAAAACTCCCTTCGCGCGTGTTCTTGGCCCATGTTCTTGGCGCCTTTTTCACAAATTTGAATATTTGAATTTTGTAATTTTATTTAATTGATTCAAAAATTAATTTCTCTCTGAGTTTTAATGATTTTGAGTTGATTCTTCTTTTAATAACTCACAAAAATGTTAAAATATTTTATTTTGCCAAAAATTCCCAAAAATATTATTTATTTCATATACTTGATATTTTTGCAAAGAATTAATCTTTTATTTGTTTTTTAACATTTAAATATTTTTTCCTCCTTGATTTTCCAAATTTAATTGGTTTCCAATCATTTTGTGGATATAAACATGATTTTTCAAACATTAATCCAAGATCACAACTTGTTTTTCACACATGTTTGATAATTTTGATCATTTTAATTAAATTTTTATTTAATTAAAATACATTTTGAAATTAATTTAGGGTTTTGATCATAATCACCCTAAATAAATCATTTTTAATTTTCTTTGGGCCTCTAATAGAGTGTAAGACCCAATCCCCTTTTAACCAAAACAATTTTGGGCCTCAGATATTGTATAAGTCCCTCTGCGTTAAAAGAAAAATCTCGGCGCAATCGCCAGTTCAAAAATCAAACCCTGGGCCTACACTCATGTTATAAGCCCCATTTATCTTCTTTAAATTTCTTTGGGCCTCTAATAGAGTGTAAGACCTAACCCCTTTTTGAAACCAAAATGATTTGGGCCTCAGATGGTGTATAAGGCCCACTGTGTTTTCAAAAACCTCGGCGCGATCACCATTTTCAAACAAATAACTCTGGGCCTCTAATAGAGTGTAAGATCCATCCCCTTGTACATAAAAACTTTTTGGGCCTCAGTCGTTGTATAAGTCCCGATACGATCTTTAAGACAACGGTGCGATCATCGTTAAAACTTGGGCCTCTCCTTGAGCTGTAAGCCCCAACCATCTTTTCAAATCACTTTCTACTTTGATTTTGAATTCAAATATATGTTGTTATCAAAACTTTATTTAATTTCTTTGTTGAACAACTAACAAAACAGCATGGAAGCTCTACAACGGGTAAGTGTTTATCCGCTTTCGTTTACCGCTTTCATATGTATATAACTGTATTGTGGGGCTACTTCACTGTAAGTCTTCACTCACATCCTTTTATATACTTGTCACATATTCACTGTGTAATACTAGTATAGTTATTTAGAGTTTTCCCCGGCAACTACGTCTAGAACTAGGTAAAGCCCTATTAGTCACTCTTTAAATACAAACAAAACTAGATCCCCATAGGATTTTTAGATACAGTCTTCTCTTCTCTTTGGGTTAAACAATATGGAACAAAGAGAAAGACAGTATTCTCGGTGAACCTTTTCTCAGACTGTCACCCTTAGAAATTGTCAAAGAAACTCTAACTCCCCAGAGATGATCTTTTCTCCGTGAATGCCATCTCTTGAGTTTCTTCCAAATTCTGGAACATTCCTGGAATGATCTCTTCTCTGTGAATTGCATTTCTTGAACTTCTCTTAGTTTGGGGACCCACAGGCTTCCTAAAAGCATCATCGCCTCCTCTTGGGCGTTGTACAAGAACCCTTCGGCTTCATAGAAGTTCTCATGCCTTCTCTTGGGCTTAATACAAGGACCCTGACGACCTCTTGAAGGTATAAGACAGAACTTAGTCATCCTTTGCTAGAGCAGTCTTTCCAGTGTCAATACTCCGGCCATTTTAGGGTTGATACTCATCCCTTAATGCCCGTGCCTCCTCTTAGGCATTGTACAAAAGATAAAACTCTAGACTTGGATAGTCTAAAACTCTTGAGTCTCAAATACATTCTCAAGTTCCTTTCAAACATAGGAAAAACACCGATCACTCTGGATCAATCTCCAGCAGAAACCTGTTCCCTCTCATGAGAGTTCCCCACACTTGGACTGGCTTCAGGATCTCAATAATCCTCAGCAGTAAGTCAGCCTCCTCTTGGACTTTGTACAAATGATTCTCCCCAGCAGATCTAACCTTTTCAGACTCTCTTGTTGAGTCAACCACTTTTAGCCTTCGTCTTGGGCTTTGTACAAGACATATAAAACACTCTCTTGTTGAGTCTAAAAGACTCTCTTGTTGAGTCAATCAGCCTTTTTAACCTCCGTCTTGGGCTTTGTACAAGACATATAAAAATCACTCTCTTGTTGAGTATAAAAGACTCTCTTGTTGAGTCAATCAACCTCCAGACTCTCTTGTTGAGACAATCACCCATTCAAGACTCTCTTGTTGAGTCAACCTTTTTAGCCTCTGTCTTGGGCTTTATACAGGACAGATAAAAGTACTCTCTTGTTGAGTCAAACCATTTCAGCCTCCATCTTGGGCTTTATACAAGATACATTCTCCCCAACGGAGTCAAAATCCCTTTTAGCCTCAATCTTGGGCTTTGTACAAGATAGAAAGAACATTTTCCCCAGAAAAGTCAAACTTCCCGCCCCCTCTTAGGCTTTGTATAAAGAAACCCCCGGTTGAGTCAATCAACCTTTTAGCTTCAAACTTGTGCTTTGATCAGGGCATACAAACATCAACAATTCCTCTTTAGAGATGAAAAATTCTCTCTCAGCCAAAACCCTTTAGCTTTATATCTTGGGCTTTGAACAAGATACAAATCACCTTTAGCCTCATGTCTTGGGCTTTGAACATGACACCAAAATATCTCTTTCCTCCCATAGAATAGGGGGAACTACGATCGCTCTGATTTCCCTGTTTCGGGAATATGTAGGCATAAGATTGCGAAATCTTAGCGAGCATACTAATAAAAAAACTCAAAATCCAGTACCTTCATGCATCCATCAAAAACATCAGACCTAACACCTTATCAAAATCCTCTTGTACAGTCACGACTGTCCATTTTTAAACGAAATAACCTAAAGACAGACCCTTCCCCTTTTTTGATAGCATCTGTAAACCAACAGTTTTAACTGTTTAACCTCAGTATGCAAGCAGGGTTAATTGGAGACATCTATTTCCCTTCCTTAATCAACTTCACAGGATAAAAAATGAATCGAACTGTAGTACCAAAGCGATAGTGATTCGAAACCACAAAAATCGCGCTACAGAAAAATGGCGACCACAGTGGGAGGTATTTATCTCTTGCAGTCTTACAGTGGAAGACCTTTCTTTCTCACAATCTTAGGTAGAAAACTTTAAGCTCACAAAATACCACAGAAATGATGACTCTGCTAGGGAGTCATTGTCTGTATAGGATCATAGGATTATAGAGGTCTAGGATTTTAGGACAAATATATATACTGTGTTTCCTAATTGATATCAGTGTTTACTTTTCTGCTAATGGGAATGTGTGTGATGCCGCATGTGGAAAGATTGAGTATACACCTAAGATAAGTGATGGCACTAAGTAATCTTACGGGGAGTGAATCCCAGATAAGAGGTCCCGGTCGACTATCGAATCAGTGGAGATGCCCTTTGAGGATTCAATTCCTATACAACTTCGATTATTGAAAGCAGATTATTCGATTGGGTTATTTGAGAAGCTGGGGATTTTAGTAGACTGAAACCATTTTGTAGTGTGAAAGCTATCAGAAATAGTTGTCACGCGATACTACCCTCATTTGAGACTACTCTAAGATACTACGCCTCGCTGGCGATCCGCTTGTTGTCGTTATTCCAAGAGGGGTCAGTGATTTTGAGGACAGGTACAAAAAATCACCAGTATAAACCTTTGGGGATGGGTAGAGCCTTGACTTCATGACACCGACCCTTTGACCCCATGTTTTTTCTATGTTTTTGTGTACTGCATTCATGCATTCATTTCATTAAAAATATTTAAACAAAGAAAAATCTTCTCTTCTAGTCTCTCTCTTTCAAATTAAACTAAGACAATGATTGCAAATGTCAGATAAAGAGATTGCTAATGGATTTTGGTAGAAGGAAGACTCACAAGTACACCTTCAAAGTTCCAAAACTAGAGGATTTAAGAGGTCTGGCGAGGATGATAACCAACCCTGAGGCTTTCAGAGCTAAGTATGAAGGACTGCTGTCTCTGTTAAGGGTCCATGTAATTGAAGGAATCCTGTCCACACTAATCCAGTTCTACGATCCGATCTATCATTGTTTCACATTACCGGGTTATCAACTAGCACCAACACTGGAGGAATACTCTCACCTGACTGATTTACATATTACTGATGAAGCTCCCTTTTCTGGACTGGAAGAAATTCCAAAGGATCAAACCATTGCAAGAGCAATCTATTTGGATGAGTCAAAAGTCAGGACTCATATGATCATTAAGGGTGATATCCAGGGTTTGCCAGCCCAGTTCTTGATAAAGAAAGCTCTGTACTTTTCTAGTATAGGGAATGTGGCCGCTTTCAAAAGCATCCTTGTTTTGCTCACCTACAGGTTATTTTTGTTTCCCAACATCGATAACTTTGTAGACATCAATGCCATTAAGATTTTTCTGATTGGAAACCCTGTACCGACCCTGCTCACTGATGCTTATCATTCTGTACATCTAAGAAATTTGTACATCAGAGGAATGATCACATGCTGCGTACTCCTGCTGTACAAATGGTTCATTTCCCATTTGCCAAAGTCTGCTGCATTTTGGGATCAAAAGAATACTTTACGTTGGTCACAGAGAATCATGTCTCTTACCAACTCTGGCATCGATTGGTACAATCGAATCTATGACGGGATCAGGATCATTGACCATTGTGGAAATTTCCCAAATGTACCCCTCATAGGAATTAAAGGAGGAATCAATTATCATCTAGTTTTGGTTCGTCGTCAATTTGGATACCCGATGAGGCATGTCCCACGTAATGCTCATCTGGAAGGTCTTTTCTTCAAGGAAGAAGAAAATGACAGGGCACTAAAGACAGAAATAGTGCATGCCTGGAAACACGTTCATAGGAAAGGAAGAGAGTCTCTAGGAAAACCAGATTGTGTCTCGGTGGAACCTTATCTCCACTGGGTACAAACTAGAGCTCTCAAGCTGAGGATGCCTTACCCTCGTCGAGAAGTTCTTCCATTAAGGGACCCTGTCCTTTATTTTATGTCTGATACGGAAAAACTTCAGGTTACTCTCAACAGAGTTCAACAGGAGAAGAAGTCTTGGAAGAAAAAGTACTGTATTCTCAATGTGGAGTGCAATAAAATACAGCAACTATTGAAAGATAAAGATGCTCTGATCGAAATTTTTGAGCAGCATGCTGTAGAGAATCAAGAAGACCAAAGGAATTTGCTCGCTCATTTCACTTGGCAAAGGAATGACAACCCGACAATGGCTCAAGAGCCCCGGTCAAAGAAAAGGAAAGTACCAGAACCAACACCTAAGCTCTCCTGAGAGAGGACTCAGGACCCATAAGTTTAGATTTCCTTTTATAAAACTTTGTAAATTACTGTATTTCCATTTCCATAATCTTTAAATTTAATAAAATGGGGTTTCCCCACTGTTTGATATTTGTAATCCAATTGTCAAAGTTTCTTTTGAAAATATAAAAAAAAAAACTAAATATAATCATTGCATATCATTCATCATTCTCGCATAAACGCATTCTTCTTCCCTGCGAATCTCACATCTGTGTCTGGATTCTAGCGTCAAATTGTCTCATTCGTACAATACTGTGGCCAATCGACAGAAAAAGATGGATGATCTCGAGGAAGAGAACAGAGAGTTGAGGGAAGAGATCGACACTCTGAAAGAGGATCTGAGAAAGCTTCATAACTACATGCAAGCTCTAACAGAAGCTCAGATGCAACAACAAAGGACTGTGATCTCAAAGATCACATCAACGCCCATAGTGGAAAAGTATGACCCTCAGTATACCATGCCTAAAGATCGTCCCTGGGGCATGCCTATTAACTATATCCTGGAAGGATATGTTCCGTCGATTACTGAAGATCAGGGAACCGCAGCAGGAGCCGCTGGGCCTGAAGGTTACAAACTTCAGGAAAGCGAAGATTCCCGGGGCATGACAGCAACTCCTGAAGGTTACAAACTTCGGGAGAGGGAAGTACCTAGAGTCACTTCCATGATGACTATACCAACACCCGTGGTACACACTGTCCCGAAAGGACAGATTCCACAGATACCTTCTGGTGGAAACGAAAGTATGTTCGACAGAATGAATGAGTTCTAGGAACAGTTCTTGGAGATGCAGAAAGAGCTGCAAGCCCTTCACGATTAGGATTTATTTGGAAAGGACGCCGCAGACCTTTGTTTGGTCCCCAATGTTAAGGTTCCGCATAAATTCAATGTGCCCGAATTTAAAAAGTACAAGGGTAACTCTTGCCCTCAAAGCCATTTGGTGATGTACGCTCGGCGAATGTCAACTCAGACAAAGAACCAAGAGCTACTGATTCACTATTTTCAGGATAGTTTAACCGCTGCCGCACTCAAATGGTACATGGGTTTAAACCGCACTAAGATCAGCACTTTCAGAGATCTAGGCGTTGCCTTCGTTCAACAATATAAGTATAACCTGGACATGGCATCGGACAGAGATCAACTCAGAGCCATGTCACAGAAGGACAAGGAAACCTTTAAGGAATACGCTCAGAGATGGCGTGAAATTGCCGCCCAGATTTGTTCACCTCTCGAGGAAAAGGAGATGACAAAGATCTTCTTGAAAACCTTGAGCTCATTTTACTATGACAGAATGGTCGCCAGTGCGCCCAGTGACTTTACTGAAATGGTAGGCATGGGAGTTCGTCTTGAGGAAGCAGTCCGAGAAGGACGTTTAGTTAAAGACGCTGGATCATCAAGTAGTACAAAACGATACGGTAGTACTCTCCCTAAGAAAAAAGAGCAGGATATTGGGAATATCTCTCTCAGAAAGCAAAGGCAATGGTACCAACCAGTAGCAGCTGTAACTCCTGCTATCAACCCTGCGCCTGTACCTACGTATCAACCTCAGGTTGCTCAGAGCCAACTGAATCAACAACAATATCAGCAAAGGACACAACAGCCTCTTCAGCAGGCTCGTCCCCAATACAACAACAACCGTACAACACGACCACCAGGGTTTGACCCTATACCGATGTTATACGCAGATTTGTTTCCACTCTTACTGGTCAAGGGGCACGTCCAAACCAGGTCTCCTCTTGCAGTACCGAAAAATCCACCTTTTTGGTTCAAAGCGGATCAGACTTGACCTTACCATCAAGGAGGACCATGGCATAACATAGAAAACGGTCTCAGTTTCAAATCTGATGTGAAAAAGCTTGTTAGGAATGGGGTCTTATCTTTCAAAGATATGAATCCGAATGTTCTCATGAACCCGCTGCCTTAACACGAGAAAGCTGCGGTAAATTTGATAGAAGGAGAGTCTAACAACAGCTATCAAATTCATGATGTACTCTTGTTGAGGACCAATCTGGCCAAGATGCATCGCAGACAGAACGGGTACCACCTCACAATTATCACCAGTGTGATATCTTCTCTAAAAACAATCAAGGATGTTCTATGGTGCAATAACCTCTACAGGAACAATTGGATCTCGGGTGGATCCAAGAGCACCGAGTTCGTGGAGTTAATATGACGTATGCAAATTCCAACATCATTCAGAACCACGACATCCGTGCAATAAATGTCAACTTGGTGACAATGCACTTAAGGCAAAACTAGTATCATAATCTGCCGCGGCACGATTACAATTCCTATCTGATTTGCTCGGTAAACAAATAGGGATGCTCTTTTGTACAAGAGGCCCTCTAGCGTTAGATGAATCTTGGGTGGATCCAGGACTACCATGATAGAAATCCTTATCAAGTTAACATGATTCAAATATTCGATATTCGTTTGATGAATACCAGCTTGGTGGAGTTACACGCCAAGCAAGTCCAACTCGATTTTCTCACTTCGCATAGTTATCAGAACTTTAAAGTATGTTGTGAGAGTAACCATGGGTGCGCTCTCGTTCAAAGAACTTTACAACACTTTTTAAACCATTGGTGGCTTCCGATCTATCTAGACGAAGACACGCAACAAGTCAGTATGATTAATGGGAACCCTACTAGACATCAAAGTCAGGATGTCCGATCTATAGAAATAGACCTAGTAAGGTTACACTGCATTCAAAGCGAATGTGGCCAAGTGCCACCACACAACTACGAGCGCTGTAGAGTCTGCTCGGGAAATAATCAAGGATGTTACCTCGTGCGAGTAGCCCTTCAAAGTCAGTTGGACCGCAAGGAGATTCAATCGTGTCCAAGTTCTGGATCAATCAACTAGACGCCAGACTATTTCACTGATAAGATTAAGGATGTTGTCGTGATCTCTAATCGCGAAAGGACCAAAGATGTTTGTTCCATTATCCCTCTACTTGACGAATCGAAGGTTCTTAACCAGGAATTGATTGAAGTTACTCACGACAGTCAGAGAAATCAAAAGGCTCCTGTAGTTATCTATCTACCGGGACCGTTACCATATGAATCAACTAAGACTATCCCTTACAAATACAGTGCAACAACAGTTGAGAATGGGAAGGGAATTACATTACCCTCCGTCGTGAATATTGCAGACATCAGTCGAGTAACACAGAGTGGTCGAATCTTTAACAAAGGAGTTAGAGAACCTAACAGAGAAAAGGAATCTCAAACGGAAGTTCCCAATCCACCAGTCGGTCAATCCAGTAATCCCGATCTTTCAAAGAACAATGATGAGATGCTGAAGCTCATCCAAAGGAGTGAATACAACATTGTTGATCAGCTGTTACAAACTCCTTCAAAGATCTCTGTGTTATCCCTTTTACTCAGTTCCGAAGCCCACAGAGAGGCTCTACAGATAGTCTTAGAGCAGGCCTTTGTGGAACAAGATGTGTCAATAAGACAATTTAACAGCATCATCTCCAACATCACTTTCTGCAACAACTTGGGATTTAGTGATGAGGAACTGCTGGAAGAGGGCCACCATCACAACATGGCACTCAATATTACAGTCAACTGCCGGGAGGATGCCTTAGCCAGCGTACTGGTAGACACCGGATCGGCTCTCAACGTTATGTCGAAGTCTACTCTAATGCGACTATCATTCAAAGGATCTCCGATGAGAGGTAGTGAGGTCGTCGTCAAAGCATTTGATGGATCCCGAAAAACAGTTATCGGCGAAGTCGACCTTCCCATAACTATCGGTCCTCATACTTTCCAAATCACTTTCCAAGTCATGGACATCCGAGCAACATACAGCTGTTTGTTGGAAAAACCTTGGATACACCAGGCTGGGGCAGTCACTTCGACACTTCACTAGAAGCTGAAGTTCGTCAAGAATGACCAACTCGTCACGGTCTGTGGAGAACAAGCCTTGATCATGAGTAACCTATCGTTGTCCACTTGTGTAGAACCCGAGGAGGTTGTTGGAACTCAGTTCCAGGCACTTTCGATAAGCAGTGGGAATCAATTAGAGAAGGGAACATTAATATCCTCGTACAAAGATACTCTCGAGGTGATCAAAAGTAACAATGCAAAGGGATGGGGACAGCTTGTCATTCCTACTGATAACAAAGCGAAGAAGGGTCTTGGTTTTTCTGCAACCTGTACCTAGACTGCCGCTAACGGTGAAAGTCTTCATCCCATTCATAACTTCTTCCATAGTGGAGGTTTCCTTCACCCAGTTTCTCAAGAAGTACATACTATCAACGAGGGAGATCCCTCTGATACAAATGAAGAGTGGAAGTCCTATCTTAACGAGGATGGTTATATGTCTCAGGAAGAGGTGCCTATGCCATTTTGCTATCCCGCACAGAGTCCGAGATTTATACCAAGGTCGGACGTCAAAATGATATACGGAGATTGTGATCCGGAAGGATGTCGTGCTCCACCAAACTCATTAAAGGAAGACACTCTGATGAAAGATAACTTTGACCACGACTATTATGGCCCGATGGATGGTCTGCCTATCTGGCAGTCAGACCCAGGAGACTTGGGGCAAGAAAATCAGCCGAACAATGAAAATCAACTAAGCATCATTGATAAAAATACCTACGTCCCCACCATGTCATGGGATCAACACTCAGGTCATTCAGAAAATATCCAGTGCGATGATGAATTTGCAAAGTTTGCAGGACTAGAATTCATTAACTATACTTTTCCCGAGGTCAACGTCATGGAGAGAGATGACTCCTCCAGTTCCAAAGAAGTGTGGGACACCTTAGGACAACCAAGTGGCAAATTCAACTTCTTAGTCAAGTACATCGCTCCGAAAAGCTCTCGTATCAGGCTCGAGGACATCCAGCCAACTGGATGGGGAGATTTACCTGAGAGCACAAATACTATGAAAAATACAACTAAGGAATCCTCCTATGACAACTCTGCCTGGGAGACAGATTCCAATGATCCTGCTCCGCCAGAAATCAGCATTATTTCTGAAGATAAATCAAGGAAGGTACCAGACTTTGTGATTCACCGAGGAGTTCGCCGCCAATAGGTTGCAGTCGATGTTCCGAAGATTGTTCATAATTTAAAGTAATGACCCTCTTTGTTTTAACCTTTCACCCTGCCCAGGTGAAACAGATGTTTTGATAAGGCTCACTTTCTGTAAATATCCCTCTTTGCTTCGCCTAAAGCGACAGAGTTTTGTTTTATAGGGCTTTAGTTTCAAGAATCGACAAGTTCATAAATAAAATAACGTCATTCTGTAATTCCCGCATTAATTGTTGTTTTCTCTTTTCGATTTTTCATAAAATGGTAATCCTAAAAAACAATTCAAATAATAAAAACAAGCAGTAAAAAAATACACTGCACACACTCTTGCATTTCTCTCTATCTCTTATAAAAAACAATCATCACGTCATGCAGATTGCTTATTTTAAACCCCGTTGAAATGTACGATCCGATGCCTTCTCCCAACTTTGAATTCCCGGTGTGTAAGGCTGAAGAAGAAGATGACGAAGAAATTCCAGAGGAGATCTCCCGATTACTCAGACAAGAGGAAATGTCCATTAAACCTCACAAAGAGCCGTTGGAAATGGTCAACTTGGGCTCAGAGGAAGAGAGAAAGGAGGTCAAGATTGGGGCACTGCTCAGTCTATTTGTCAAAGAAAGTTTGACAAAGCTTCTCAAAGAGTTTCCCGATGTATTTTCTTGGTCCTATCACGACATGCCAGGGTTGGATACCAGCATCGTGGAACATCATTTATCGTTAAGATCAGAATTTCCGCCAGTAAAACAGAGGTTGAGATGGACTCATCCAGACATGGCCATCAAAATCAAAGAGGAAGTATAGAAACAGATTGACGCGGGTTTCCTCGCCACATCAGAATATCCTCAATGGCTAGCCAACATAGTACCCGTTCCGAAAAAGGACGGAAAGGTCAGGATGTGTGTAGACTACAGGGATCTGAACAAAGCAAGTCCAAAGGATGACTTTCCCTTACCACACATTGACATGCTGGTAGACATTACATCAAAGTTCAAAGTCTTCTCCTTCATGGATGGATTCTCGGGCTATAATCAGATAAAAATGGCGCCGAAGGACATGGAGAAAACTTCCTTTATCACCCCATGGGGCACCTTTTGTTACAAAGTAGTGTCGTTCGGCTTGAAGAACGTCGGGGCAACCTATCAAAGGGCCATGACTACTCTGTTTCATGACATGATACACAAAGAAATCGAAGTATATGTTGATGACATGATTGCCAAATCTAAAATAGAAGAGGAGCATCTGACCCACTTGTCAAAACTATTTAAGAAGTTGAGGAAGTATAAACTCCGCTTGAATCCCAACAAGTGCACCTTCGGTGTCCGTTCAGGGAAACTCTTAGGGTTCATCGTCAGCCAGAAGGGAATTGAGGTTGATCCTGACAAGGTTAATGCCATTCAAGAAATGCCTTCTCCAAAGACTGAAAAACGAGTCAGGGGATTCCTGGGACGTTTGAACTACATCTCCAGATTCATATTCCTCATGACCGTTACATGCCCGTCGATCTTCAAATTACTCAAAAAGAATCAGGACTGCGTTTGGACAGAAGACTGCCAAGCCGCCTTCGAAAGTATCAAGGAATACCTGTTGAACCCACCTATCGTGTCACCTCCTGTAGAGGGGAGCCTGTTGATCATATACCTAACAGTCTTGGAAGACTCCATGGGTTGTGTACTTGGCCAATAAGACAAAACCAAAAGGAAAGAGTCTGCCATATACTATTTGAGCAAAAAATTCACTGATTGTGAAACTCGGTACACTATGCTTGAGAAAACTTGTTGTGCTCTGGCTTGGGCAGCCAAACGTCTTCGCCAGTACATAATTCGTCACACTACTTGGTTAATCTCTGAGATGGATCCAATCAAGTACGTATTTGAAAAGCCTGCTCTCATGGGAAGGATTGCCCGTTGACAGATGTTGTTATCAGAATATGACATCGAGTACCACGCTCAGAAAGTCATCAAGGGAAGTGTTTTAGCTGATCATTTGGCTCATCGACCGATTGATGATCAAGAATCAGTCGGATTTGACTTCCCAGACGAAGATGTTATGTATCTAAAAATGAAAGATTGCGATGAACCGCTACCCAGTGAAGGGCCAGAACCAGGTTCCCAATGGGGACTTATCTTTGACAGAGCTGTCAATCATTATGGAAACGGAATTGGGGGAATCATCATAACACCTCAGGGTACCCACATTACTTTCACCGCCAGACTGACATTCAAGTGCACAAACAACGAGGCCGAATACGAAGCTTGTATCATGGGCCTCGACGAAGCGATCGACTTAAGGATCAAGAACTTGGATGTATATGGCGACTCAGCCCTGGTTATCAATCAGATAAAAGGAGATTGGAACACATACCAATCAGGACTGATTCCTTACAAGGACTACGTGAGAAGGTTGTTACCCTTCTTCAACAGAATCGAGTTTCATCATATCCCTCATGAAGAGAATCACATGGCTAATGCATTAGCCAGTCTCTCTTCCATGATTAGCGTAGGTCAGTGGAACGACTTACCTAAGATTGACATAATGCGCCTTGAACGGCCCGCTTACATCTTCACGATTGAAGTAGTCATAGACGACAAACCTTGGTATCACGATATCAAATGCTTCCTTCAGAAACAAGAGTACCCACCTGGGGCATTCAGAAATGACCGAAAGACCCTCAGAAGGTTGGCAGGCAGTTTCTTTCTGAGCGGCGATACACTCTATAAGAGAAACTTTGACATGGTCTTGCTCCGATGTGTAGACAGACCAGAGGCAGACATACTGATAAAGGAAATTCACGAAGGATCCTTTGGTACCCATGCCAATGGACACACAATGGCGAGGAAAATTCTGAGAGCAGGGTACTACTGGTTGACCATGGAATCCGACTGCTACAAGCACATGAGGAAGTGTCACAAGTGTCAGATATACTCAGACAAAATCCATGTACCGCCTACGCATCTCAAAGTTCTCTCTTCCCCATGGCCTTTTTCTATATGGGGAATCGACATGATTGGCATGATCGAACCCAAGGCTTCAAACGGACATCGGTTCATCCTGGTAGCCATTGATTACTTCACCAAGTGGGTCGAAGCAGCGTCATACGCCAATGTAACCCGACAAGTCGTGGTCCGCTTTATCAAAAACAATATCATTTGCCGTTATGGTGTTTTGAACCAGATCATTACTGATAATGGATCTAACTTGAACAATAAGATGATGAAAGAGTTGTGCGCTGAGTTCAAGATCGAACACCATAACTCGTCTCCCTACCGACCTAAGATGAATGGAGCGGTAGAAGGGGCTAACAAGAACATCAAGAAGATCATTCAAAAAATGGTTGTAACCTACAAAGATTGGCATGAAATGCTGGCTTTTGCTCTTCATGGTTATCGGACATTTGTCCACACTTCAACAGGGACAACCCCTTTCTCTCTAGTATATGGCATGGAAGCAGTGCTCCCCATAGAAGTAGAGATCCCATCAATCCGGGTATTGATGGAAGCTAAGCTAACAGAGGCTTAATGGTGTCAAAGTCGACACGATGAGTTGAATCTGATCGAAGAGAAGAGAATAACGACACTATGCCATGGTCAGTTGTATCAACAAAGAATGGAGAAGGCATTTGACAAAAAGGTTCGACCTCGCGTCTTCAGAAAAGGAGACCTTGTGCTCAAGAAGATACAATCATTTCACACTGATTCCCGGGACAAATGGACTCCGAATTATGACGACCCCTATGTAGTCAAGAAAGCTTTCTCAGGTGGCGCCTTGAAACTTGCAACCATGGACGGAGAGGTATTTTCCTACCCCACGAATGTTGACATAGTCAAGAAATACTTTGCCTAAATAAATAAATAAAATGTCTCGGTGGATTGAAAACCCGAAAGGGCGATCCAGGCAAAAATTAGAGAAATGATCAAAAATCATCCCGAAGGATTGGAGATATCAAAGTACAATCCAGGCAAAAGTTAGGGATAATGGCAAGTAACTATGTCTTATCAGGTCAACTCCGCAGCAGTGATGTCGTCCATCAGAGAAAACTCCAGTCAAGGTCATCTTCGACAGAAGCTCAGGATGTCCCGAATTCAAAATTGGTAGAAGGATAGTGGTCGTTATGTTTCAATGTAGCCCTTTTTCCCTTAAATTACCATTTTCTAACTTTGTAAATACTCCATGGAATCACGCGTTTGGCTGATTTCCATCCTATCAATAAAATTTGAGCCCTGGCGCTTTTGTTTATAATTCTCATTTGTTTTAGCTTTACAGAACGACACTTTAACATGATTAACGATTCTTGAAATAAAACAAAAATGAATTTACTTGTTAAAACTTTTTCTGCTTTTAAAATAATGATGGCAATTTCTTTTGACTGTTGAACATCGAAAAAACATCGATCGATTATCTAGAAGTAATCGAGCTTCAAAGTGCAGAATCAAAGTACTCCTTCTAAACCCGTGCACCAGAATGAAGGATCAACTGTGTCTGATGCGAATGTTCTGTCCGACATCACCGGCCGAGTTCTTATCTCCTAAGCCCGATCAACGTTGTTCCCCGCAGGGACTATCTCTCCTAAGCAAGGCAGAATTGTTATTTTAAATCTAGTGGTACCTCTTCGTCCCTCACAGTGGCCGAGTATCCAGTCGTGTTCATCTATTAGTTTGTATGTCGTGTCAGTTTCGTCAGCATATACATACATACATCATGCATTATTGATTCATACATGTTCATATTGCATCATTATCACTCTAGTCGGTCTTGTTCCCAAGTGATAAAAGTCCTCTCAATCGAGTTGTCAGTTCTTTCCTCGTCAGGAAATGTTGCGTCTGAACAATCTCTCTTCCAGTTTATTTCTGGATTGAAGGTGGTTCCTTGACCACTTTGATAACTTGAACCTCTAAAAAGCAAGAAAACTCTCGACAAACGTCACTCTTTGCCATTGAAGATGATATTTTCACTTTCCCGGATTGAGGAAGACCCCTAGAGAAAGTCTCTTAATCAAAGATTCGGCAGTACAACAGTTCTCCTTCAGAAAATTCACTGACAAAAAAGGTCATCAGGACCTCAGGTTTGGATTGCATCACATGGCATTCCTCCGAAAAGATCTCAAGGAAAAGTATGATGTAATATCCCCAAGCAGAAAGCAGTCTCTCAAGAGACTCGTTTTTCCTAGTAGAGTCGACAAATGGCATCTCCAACAGAGAAGTTTGTATACTTCTACAGCTCAGACCAACGGGTTTCCCCAGCAAGTCTGACATCAAAAGTTTTTCCCATCAAATGGCATCTCCCCAGGAAAATTCAGCGAGAAGTTTGAGGAAAACCTCTACTAATAGCGTCCCTTGTCAATAAAGTTTATTGACAAAAAAAACTGAGACCAGTTCCTTGGTAGGAAACCAGTATCGAGGGGATGTTTACATTAGAAACTGAGACCAGTTCCTTGGTAGGAACCCAGGATCGAGGGGAAGTTTACATTAGAAACTGAGACCAGTTCCTTGGTAGAAAACCAGGATCAAAGGGAAGTTTATCTCAAAAACTTAGACCAGTTCCTTGGTAGGAAACAAGGATCGAGGGGAAGTTTACATCAGAAATTGAGACTAGTTCCTTGGTAGGAAACCAGGATCGAGGGGAAGTTTTACCTTTTCTAAGCATCATCGCTTAGCAAAAGATGATGAATGCGTAAGCTACCATTCATAACCACCATCAAAATTTCAGGTATTCCGAAATTTAATCCTCTTGCACCCCGAATGCTCGAATACCTTCGCCATTCACACCTTCGGGTCCAAGAAGATTAAATAGGGGCATCTGTCATACCCAAAATTTTAACCACCAAGATTTCCCATCATTGTGCAAATCATCATCACAATATGGAGGAACCTTCATGCCTCATCAATCTCCTCAAAGACTGTTGAGCATCCACTACAATCAAACTTAGGGTTTCAAGCACTCTCAGAGCTCTTAGACAAAGGACCAATCAAGGAATGACATGATCTTCAACTTGTCTAAACCTCTCAAACATCCACAATGGATCAAGAGGACTCCCACATCAAGAATCAAGCACAAAGTTGCAACATTCCAAGTGGATCAAGCCTCAAGATCGCCAGTGTCACCAAATTAGGGTTTTGGTCGACCAGGGCCTCCAGGTGGAAATTTTCCTCTGGGCATGAGCCAATGCTTTAAAGCATAACCCAAAATACTCTAAGGGACATCATAAACCCAATCATCAATTCAATTTAGCCTCAGGGGATGCATTCATAAAAAATCATGAATTAGGGTTTCTTGACCTAATTCACCCCTAAGTTGACTTTTGGGACAAAACATGGGCCAAGACCTCAAGAGATGATTTGATGGTCTCTAACAAACCACATTGATCCATTTGCAACAATGGATTGATCCAAGAAGCTTGATTCACAAGTTTCAAGTTCATCAGAACCACAGTTAGGGTTTCGCGAAAAAAGTCAACTGTGCCTTTGACTCTTGACCAGGACATGCTCCCAAACCTTGGGACATGATTCAATACACTTTATAACACCTATGAAATCAATCCATCAAGTTTGATTTAGGTCAAGGACTTGATTTCATAGAGGATCGCACAGTTTGGAATTCATCTGATAAAAAGTCAACTGTGCCGAAAAGTCAAAGTTTGACTTTTTGATTTTTTTCATCAATTATGGTTCCCTAACCCTAAAATGATGTTAATGTGTGATTGGAATCATCATTAATCAAGAAAAATCAAGAAAAGTGGGATAACTTGTAAAAGGGGTAATCATAAAAAACTTAGAAATTTTCTAAGTTATGGAACAAAGTGGCTAGGGGTACCAACTTCCAAGGATCATAACTTGAGATCCAAGCAACCATTTTGGCTGATCCAAAGATGGATTTGTAGCTCTCATGGCATACTTTAAAAGTGTCAACTACACCTCACTCCAATTCTTCATGGACTTTTAGTTATGAAGTGACCAAAATGACAAAAACATGAAAATGCCACTTTTTCCAACACTTAGTGAAATTTTCATTAAGTCAGAATCTGTTTCACTTTTTTCAAAATGTAGGGGCATTTTTCACTTGGATCCAAAAAGTGTCAAGACAAACTATGATCATACATATGTTGTATCATATGAGAGCTTTCCAAAATGGCCAAGAACTCCATCAAATCCCATTTGAGCTAAGAGTTATGACAATGGCAATATGCCTTGCTGCAACTGTCATGGCAAGGCAGATTTGTGTATTTTGCTCGATTTGATCAAATTGTGCAAATGACAAACAAGTTTATCCATATGAACACCTCAGAGGGAGACTAAGGAGGAACAAACACTGATCCATAAGCCTCCCAAGTCTTTAGAACCAAAAGTAGCATGTCAAACCTAAACATGCCTAAAAGGGGGACAAGACTCCAATTTTGTTTTGGAGCATTCAATGGATGCACCAAGGTGGCATGAACTGAGCCTTTTCCAACTGAATGAGTCAAGGATGATCTCTTAACTAGGGAACCAAAGGCTTGTGCTCCAACCTCTAGTCAATGGCTAGAGGAGACTTAAGATTCCAAAGTGATACAATTGGACAATAAGTTGCTGCAGTTACAATTCACTATTACTTGTAAAACAAACTTGCTCTACTATAAATAGAGCTCATTTGTGCTCAGTTTAAGTACACCAAAGCCATCAAACTGATGTTTTCCTCAAAATCTCTTCTTTCATTCCAAAATTGCCTTCCAAAGCAAGTCACTAGCGGGTTTTGAGTTTGAGAGCCATTCCAACCAAACCAATCACACACACACCTCATAAACATCATATAGAAGTGATCCAAACACTTAAACCACATCTGGAACACCAATTTCACAAAATCACCAGCCAATTGCTCAAGGTTTTAACCAAGTTGCAGTTGAGGTACCATAACCTATTCCAGTCCATTTCCAATCACTCCAAGCATTCAAACACATTCCATATGGAGTAGGGAAGCTGTTCAGATCATCACAACTCATATGTAACACCTCAAACTCAAAAATCACATTGCTCTTACTGTCACGACCTTCAAGTAAGCCTAAACGTGGTCATTTCTTAATCTATGCATATTTCCTCGCACAATACTTTTGTCAAATGTTCATAATCATGCATAGAATGTTTCCCCTCAATTAATTATTTTGTTTGAATCGTGCATCAAAATTCTCAGCCTTCATGCAAATTTTAGGGTTCTTGAGGTTTTATCTTGATTTCTTATTCCATGCTTAAAATAAATGAAATTAAAGACCATAGACATGACCGTGAGGTGTAAATGAGCAGATTGATATGTGGATTGTGTGATTTCATCAAGTATTCAGTGAGATTGGATAGAAAATGCAAATCTGAGCAAAACTCCCTTCGCGCGTGTTCTTGGCCCATGTTCTTGGCGCCTTTTTCACAAATTTGAATATTTGAATTTTGTGATTTTATTTAATTGATTCAAAAATTAATTTCTCTATGAGTTTTAATGATTTTGAGTTGATTCTTTTTTTAATAATTCACAAAAATGTTAAAATATTTTATTTTTCCAAAAATTCACAAAAATATTATTTATTTCATAAACTTGATATTTTTGCAAAGAATTAATCTTTTATTAGTTTTTTAACATTTAAATTATTTTTTCCTCCTTGATTTTCCAAATTTAATTGGTTTCCAATAATTTTGTGGATATAAACATGATTTTTCAAACATTAATCCAAGATCACAACTTGTTTTTCACACATGTTTGATAATTTTGATAATTTTAATTGAATTTGTATTTAATTAAAATACATTTTGAAATTAATTTAAAGTTTTGATCTTAATCACCCTAAACAAATCATTTTTAATTTTCTTTGGGCCTCTAATAGAGTGTAAGACCCAATCCCCTTTTAACCAAAACAATTTTGGGGCTCAGATATTGTATAAGTCCCTCTGCGTTAAAAGAAAAATCTCGGCGCAATCGCCAGTTCAAATATCAAACCCTGGGCCTACCCTCGTGTTATAAGCCATATTTCTCTTCTTTAAATTTCTTTGGGCCTCTAATAGAGTGTAAGACCCAACCCATTTTTAAAACCAAAATGATTTGGGCCTCAGATGGTGTATAAGACCCATTGTGTTTTCAAAAACCTCGGCGCGACCACCGTTTTCAAACAAATAATTCTGGGCCTTTAATAGAGTGTAAGACCCATCCCCTTGTACATAAAAACTTTTTGGGCCTCAGTCATTGTATAAGTCCCGATACGATCTTTAAGACAACGGTGTTGTAGCGAGCGATTTTGGACGTGGTTCTTAAGCACTGTCGCTCTGGGGTACTACAGGTCAATTCATTTTTTATCCTATTGAAGCTGATGAAGGAAGGGAAATAGATGTCTCCAATTAACCCTGCTTGCATACTGAGTTTAAACAGATGACTGTTGCTAAGAATGAAATGACGGGACTATTTGTGAGGATGTTAGGACTGATGCTTTTCGATTGATGTGTGAAGGTACGGGATTTTGGGTTTTTGATTAGTGTGCTCGCTAATATTTTTCAATCTTATGCCTACGTATTCCCGTTTAACGAAACAGGGAAATCAGAGCGATCGTATTTCCTCATATTCTATGGGAGGAAAAAGGTCGTTTTGGTGTCTTGTTCAAAGCCCAAAACATGAAGCTAAAGGTGGTTTGTATCTTGTTCAAAGCCCAAGATGTGAAGCTGAAGGGTCTATTTGTATCTTGTTCGAAGCCCAAGATGTGAACCTAAACGATTTTGACTTTAGAGAGAATTTGTCATCTCTAAAGGGGAATATTTGGTCTGTTTGTCACAATTGTTGGGTGATTGGTTATAAAGGAGAATTACTTTAACTGGGATATGTGTATCCAGCAATGCCATAATTTCCTTTATGGGGGATTTTAACCTGAAGGAAAAGACTTTAACTCAGTTTAGAGTAATGCCATCTTTCCTTAGGAATTTCTCATGCTAAAAGAGGGACAGTGGCGTGGATGTAAATAATCCAGAGGCTTGCCGCTTATAGCAATTAGATGAAGGAGTTGTTGATGTTTGTATATGTAGCGGCAAAATCGTGAGTGTAAGCTATTGATTAACTTAACTCAAAAATAAGCAAGAGTCGCCACCGCACTTTTATTTTATCCACAAAGGGAAAGGAAAAAGAGCAAACAAAACCTAAAGAGTTCTAAAAAAAAAAAAAGAACAAACAGAGAATGGGTAAGGGGTTGGTTACGCAATGGGAAGGTGTTAGCACCCAAAACGTCTATAGTACTCTATAGGAGCCCTTTGAAATATCTACCGCTTTTTGGTCTGAAAATGGTTTGCTTGAAAAAGATTGAGGAGATGAGAGGAGAAATTGTTTTTTTAGGTTTTTATGTTTGGAGACACTTGTCGTCTCATGCCTACGTACCCACGATGTGCAATGTAGGATCAAAACCTCGTAGTTCGTGGTACAAAGAATGAAATTTGTTTGTTTTGGTTGTTTTTAAATGTAAAGACAAGTCGTCATTTCTAAGCGAATAATTCCGCTTAAAGAAATGAATCATGTCTAAACTTATGAAAAAGTTAAAGGGAAAAAGTGCACGAGGGCACAAAAGAGAGTGATGAGTTTGATGTTTTTTAAGTCTCTTGAAAAAGGTGACAATATGCTTATGTAGTTTAGCATTTGTTAAGAAATGAAAGGAAAAAAGTAAAATCACTTGACAAAGTCAAGGTTTGTTTATGAAAGCGGTGAAAGTTTAAAATCAAGAAGGTTTTGAAAAAGAGAGAGAGTTTTGAAAATTAAAGAATGGGGAGGAGAAGAAGAGACTATCCTAAAGCATAAAAGAAAAGCTAAGGAAGAGAATAGCCTAACCACACAAGTATGCTTCCAAGTCTTCGAACCATAATTCCAAAGCAAGGGGAGAAAGGTCCTAAGTTCTAAGTCCAAGGTTCCAAGAATTGCATTGGATGTCCAAGGTCTAGGTTCAAAACTCCATGTCCATTGCAAAGGATAGTAACCATAGTCCAAGATTAGAAACACAAGTTTTTTTTAGAGGTTTTGGCCTTTATTAATGTTTTAGGTCCAAGTGGACAAAGAGAAAAAGGCGGAAGCATAAACATGATATGATATGATAATAATGAAGCATAAAAGTAAAAGAGAGATAAGGGATAAGAAGGAAACAAGATATAATAAATGATTAGTACAATAGAAATGTTAGTGAATAATGGTATGGTGAACTTAATCATCCACAATCAAAGACAAAGCAAATAGTGTCAAAGAGAATGAAAAAAGTAACCGGTTCCGCTTCATATCTTGCACTACGGTGATTAATTAATGCAATTAGTCCAAATTTAGTGAAGACTTGAAAGAAGATTGGGATACCCAAAGCAACTACGCATCAAGCTTCAAAGTTTATGGAACTAACACAAACAAATAATCAACCTTGGGATGACGCGACTAATCAAAGTCCGGTCCACGAAAGTACAAGTGTTGAATTGGATTTATTTCGAGTAGGGACAAATTTTGGTCTATGTTAAGCGCACGCCGAGTAATTTGTTCGAGCAATTACCCTACGAATGAGGCCGGCCATGAGATATATGTGTTAATGCACGCGAGATAAACGATATAGGGATCGTTATCCTAAAGCGGTGCCACACGAAAAGAAAAGGTGGAAATGATCTCGTCTCGATCGAAATTCAACAAAGAAATTTCACGATCACTTCGACTTTCATCGATCAAAAAGAAAATAGATGAAGAAAAAGTGGATCTAAAAATTATGATCCACACAACCAATCAAAAATGAAATAAAATGAGAAATCAAAATGAAAATCAAGAATTAAAAGATAATTCATGATATAATTTTTTAAGACTTTTTCTAAGAAATTTTCTAAAACCAGAATTTTAAAATAAACTCTAATTTCAAAAAAGCTACTAAAAAAAGGTATATAGAAAAAAAGGATTTGAAATTATATTTTTTAGAAAAAAGAAAGGGAGGTAAGAATTTAGGAAATGGAGGTGGTATGTAGAGAAATGAAAACGGGCCAAGCCCAATCAAACCAACTAAGCATTAAAAATAAAAACCAATTATCAGAAAAGAAAACAAGAGCAAATGTTATCTTCTTCTTCAATGAGAACAACCGACGGCCACTGTAGCACGGTAATGGGAGGCTCGCGGCGGAGCTAACGGAGGAGCGACGGAGTCGGATATTTGCACGGTTATGTTCGAAAAACAGAGCTAAACTCGAATCTAAGTTCGGTTTCGAGAATCAATCAACAACTCGTCCGAATCCGTGATACGAAAGCTTTACGAGCAAACCAAATATCTACCTTCAAAACTAGGTGAAAAATTGCTTTGATTCTTCTTTTCCTCTTTGAATTTGTGTTGTTGTTGATGTGGAGAATCGTTGTTGTTGAAGCTTTGAATTGATTTTGCAGGTCAGAAATGAGGGAAGTTTTTAGAGAGATTTTGTTTTTGTTGAGTTTGGAAAGAAGATGGTTGAAGTTTCTTGTTGTTGAATTGATGGAAAATGGAAGGATTATGGTGATTTTTTTGCAGAATTTTATTGGCTCTTCAAAGCTTTGAGAATGAAAATGGAATTGAAGCTTTGGGTTTTGATTTTGGCAAGGTGTTTAGGGGCTGTCCAAGCTTGAAGGAATTGCGTAGAAATCGCTCCTATTTATAGAATGAAGTGGTGTTGCCGTTTCGCATCTTCTTCCGCGTTTTGCACTGCTGCTGCGTTTTGCATTGTGACCGATGCCGTTTTATTATTTGATGCAAACGTTTTGTGTGTTTTATCCACGTCGTTTTGGAAATGGCTTTTGGCATGAAAGTTGTGTTGAAAGGGCTTGCTGACGTGAAGGATTGGTGGCTTGTGATGTTGGACGGCTCAAGTTTCATTTGGCTGGGAGTTGTAGGACAGTTTGCTATGTTTGGCATTTGGCTAGAAGAAATGGAAAAAATGGGCCGTGGCAATAGCTTTTTCCTTTTGGCAATTTTTTGTTCAATTGGTTAAATGGATTGGATTTTTTTAGTGAATAGGGCTTATCATATGGGCCTTTATTTTGGTGTGCATTTTTATGATGAATGGGTTTTCATTTTTTGGTAGAATTTAGGTGTAAATGGTTTATGGCAAGTTTGGATAAAAATGAGATTAAATGGAATAGGAAAAAAATGGTTTAAAAAAAATGGATATGGAAGTGAATGGATAGTCAAGCTCTATTTTTAACCCAAAACCAAATCTCGAATTTTTTGTTTCACAGGCCTTTGATAAATGTGCCACACAACAAATCACAACTGGAACAACGGCCATCTAAATCGGTCTAAACCCAAAACTCATATGCACCATTGCCTGATAAACTGAAGAATCTCAGCACAAGACATCTTGCTTTTGAACAAACACCTGTGACTTGAAATCACTTCATTATCTTTGACAAACCTGCACAACACACAGAGAAAGAAACAAGCAAACAGCAGCATATTTTTGGTATTTTGGTTAGAGATTAGTAAACAGAAGCAAGTAAGAAGTATACAGATGCTCAAGAGAAACAAAAATTGTGATCTTGTTTGTGGTAAGAGATGCAAATGAAATGTGCGAAATCTTAGGGGTAAAAATTAGGGTCTTACAGTATACTATGAGCAAGGCACAGATTTTGATGCTAAAAGGTTGATTGAATCAACCGGGGTTTCCTTATACAAAGCCTAAAAGGAGGCTATTGGCCCAACAAGAGGGTGTTTTTATATGTCTCGTATGAAGCCCGAGAGAGAGGTTAAAAGGGTTGACTCAACAAGAGAGTGCTTTTGTATGTGTCTTGTACGAAGCCCAAGACGGAGGCTAAAGGTGTTTGACTCAACAAGAGAGTCTTTGTACCTCGTACGAAGCCCGAGATGGAGGCTGAAAATGTTTGACTCAACAAGAGAGTCTTTTATACTCAACAAGAGAGTGATTTTATATCTCGTACGAAGCCCGAGATGGAGGCTGAAAGGGTAGTGACTCAACAAGAGAGTCTTTTATACTCAACAAGAGAGTGTCTTTATATCTCGTACGAAGCCCGAGATGGAGGCTGAAAGGGAAGTGACTCAACAAGAGAGTCTTTTATACTTAACAAGAGAGTGTGAATAGGTTAGCTCCGCTGGGAAGAATCATTGTACAAAGCCCAAGAGGAGGCTAAGTGTGCTGGTGACTGTTTTAGTTTAGTGACAGGTCCAGTGTGTTGGATAAAGAAAAAATCAGTTCTTATATGGGTAATGTTATGCTTAGGGATGGATCGGAGGATCAGGGTTATTTCCTGTTCTTTAAGGAAATAGGAAATCCCAAAAGGTATGGAGACTGTCCAAGTCTACGGATGTTTTGAGAAATCGATTCTCAGGTAGTGAATGATCTTTGTACGATGCCCAAGAGAAGGCTGGTATGTTAAGGGATGAAGGTCAACCCATTAACTGGTCTGGCACTTGACTCAGAAAGACAGCTCTAGCAAATTGATGACTAGGTTCTATTCCTATACCTGTAGAGGTCTCTAGGTCCTTGTACTAAGCCCAAGAGAAGGCATGAGAGCTTTGAAGAAGCCGAAGGGTCCTTGTACAACGCCCAAGAGGAGGCGGGGATGCTTTTAAGAAGCCTGTGGGTCCCCAAACCCCGAGAAGTTCAACAACAAGCCATTCACCGAGAATAGATCAAGCCAGGAAAGTCCAAGAATTTGGAAGAAACTCAAGAGATGCCATTCACGGAGAAAAGATCATCTCTGGGGAGTAGAGTTTCTTTGACAATTTCTAAGGGTGACAGTCTGAGAAAGGGTTCAACGAGAATGTTGTCTTTCACGTCTCCATATTGTTTAACCCCAAGAGGAGGGAAGACTGTGTCTGGTAATCCTATGGGGATCTAGTTTTGTTTGTATTTAAGAGTGACCAATAGGGCTTTACCTAGTGGTAGACGTAGTTGCCGGGGAAAACTCTAAATAACTATACTAGTATTACACAGTGGATATTTGATAAGTATATAAAAGTTTGTGAAAGAAGACTTACAGTGAGCAGCCCCACAATACAGATATATATATATATATATATATATATATATATATGAAAGCGGGTAAACACTTACTCGGTTGTAGAGCTTCCATGCTGTTTTGTTAGTTTGTTCAACAAAGAGAGCTTTGATAACAATATTATATTCAAAATCAAAGGAGAAGGTGCTTTGAAAAGATTGTTTGGGGCTTACAGCTTAAGGAGAGGCCCAAGGTTTTATCAATGATTGCACTGTGGTTTTGAATTTGTACAGGGGCTTATACAAGTGACTGAGGCCCAAAAAAGGTTTTCTGTACAAAGGGATGGGTCTTACACTCTCTCAAGAGGCCCAAAGGTTTATTTTTGTACAAGTGGTGGGGCTTACAGCTCAAGGAAAGGCCCAAAAGTTTTGTTTTAAAAGGCGACGATCGCGTCGAACTTTTTGATGGTATTGGGACTTATACAATAAGTGAGGCCCAAATTATTTTGGTTTTTAAAAAGGGTTGGGTCTTACACTCTACTAGAGGCCCAATGATTTTTAAAGAGTGGGGCTTATAACACGAGGGTAGGCCCAAGAGTTTGATTTTTGAACTGGCAATCGCGCCGAGGTTTTCTTTTAACGCAGAGGGACTTATACAATATCTGAGGTCCAAAATTGTTTTGGTTAAAAGGGGCTTGGTTCTTACACTCTATTAGAGGCCCAAAGAGTTTTGAATGGGTCTTATAACTCGAGGTGAGGCCCAAAGGTTTGGTTTTAAACGGGCGATGATCGCGCCGAACTTTTGAAATACAAAGGGACTTATACAACATTTGAGGCCCAAAATTGTTTGTATTTACAAAGGATTGGGTATTACACTCTATTAGAGGCCCAAAGAGTTTTAAAAATTTTGATGATGGTTGAATTAATAAAAAACCCTAATTTGTTTTCAAAAATGTATTTTAATTGAATAAAAATTCAATTAAAATGATCAAAATTGTTAAACATGTGGAAAACAAATTGTGATCTTGGATTAATGTTTCAAAAATTAGGTTTCTATCCACAAAATGATTGGAAATCACTAAAATTTGAAAAATCAAGAGGGAGAACATATTTTAAATGTCAAAAAACAATTAAAATATTAATTCTTTACAAAAATATCAAGTATATAAAATAAATAATATTTTTGGGATTTTTTTAAAATAAAATATTTTAACATTTTTGTGAATTATTAAAAAAAGAATCTACTCAAAATCATTAAAACTCAATGAGAAATTAATTTTTAAATCAATTAAATAAAAGCACAAAATTCAAATATTCAAATATTCAAATTTGCAAGGAATAGTGAATGGTAACTGCTGCATAGGTTTGGCCAATGTTGACCAATGAGAATCTAAGTCTCCTCTAGCCATTGACTAGAGGTTAGGGCACATGTTGCTGGTCCCCTTGATCTTGGATAAGTCTTGACTGAATTCAGTTGGAAATGGCTCAGTCCATGCCACCTTGGTGCTTCCATTGAATGCTCCAAAACATAATTGGAGTCTTGTCCCTCTTTTAGGCATTTCTAGGTTTGGCATGTTATTTTTGGTTCCAAAGACTTGGGACGCTTGGGATCAGAGTTGGTTCCTCCTTGGCCCCCCTTGAGGTGTTCAGATGGATAGATTTGCTTGACCTTTGCAAAATTTGTGCAAATCAAGCAAAACTCCAAAATCTGCCTTGCCATGACAGTTTGCAGCAAGGCATGTTGGCATTGTCATATCTCATGGCTCAAGTGGACTTTGATGGAGTTCTTGGCCATTTTGGAAAGCCCTCATATGATACAACAACTGTTTGATCATTAATTGGTTTTGATACTTTTTGGATCCAAGTGAAAAATGCCCCTACATTTGGAAAAAAGTGAAGGCAGATTCTGACTTAGTGAAAATTTCACTAAGTGTTGGAAAAAATGACATTTTCACTTTTTGTGATTTTGATCATTCCATAACTCAAAATCCATGAGGAATTGGAATGAGTTATGTTTGAAGCTTTTGTAGAGTGCCATGAGAGCTACAAATCCAGCTTTGGATGGGAAAAAATGGCCTTATGGTTTAGGAGTTATGATCCTCCAAAGTTGGTACCCTAGCCAATTTGTTCCATAACTTAGAAAAATTTCTAAGCTTTTTATGGTTACCCCTTTTACAAGTTATCCCACTTTTCTTGATTTTTCTTGATGAATGATGATTCCAACCACACATTAACATCATTTTAGGGTTAAGGAACCATAATTGACCAAAAAATAAAAAAGTCAAACTTTGACTTTTGGGCACAGTTGACTTTTTATCAGATGAATTCCAAATTGTGCGATCCTCTATGAAATCAAGTCCTTGACCTAAATCAAACTTGATGGATTGATTTCATAGGTGTTATAGGGTGTATTGAATCATGTCCTATGGTTTGGGATTATGTCCTGGTCAAAAGTCAAAGATACAGTTGACTTTTCTCGTGAAACCCTAATTGTGGTTGTGATGAACTTGAAACTTGTTGCTCAAGCTTCTTGGATCAATCCATTGTTGCAAATGGATCAATGTGGTGAATTAGAGACCCTCAAATCATGTCTTGAGGTCTTGGCTCATGCTTTTCCCCAAAAGTCAACTTAGGGGTGAATTAGGTCAAGAAACCCTAATTCCTGATTTTTGTGAATGCGTCCCCTGAGGTTAAATTGACTTGATGATTGGGTCCATGATGTCCCTTGGAGCATCATAGGTTATGCTTTGAAGCATTGGCTCATGCCAAGAGGAAAATTTCCATCTGGAGGCCCTGGTCAACCAAAACCCTAATTTGGTGACACTGGCGATCTTGAGGCTTGATCCACTGGGACTAGGGGTGTGCATGGTTTTAAAACCAAACCAAACCGAACCAAATATATAATTCAGTTTGGTTTTTAAAACCACTTTAATTAAACCAGCTTATTTTTTTAAAATTGGTTTTTATTTGGTTCAGTCCGGTTTAAAACCGGTTTATATTAATATCCAGTTTTTCACTTGAACCAATTTAAAACCAGATTTTTCATAAAACCAAATTGTAATCAGAATATTTCCAATTTTATAGTGACTTCATAAAACCAATGGCTATCCATATTATGAGACTGATATGCTTGTTTTAAATCCTTAAATTTGTGTTTCCATGGATTATTCATTTCCCGACAAAACTATTCTAATGACATACATATTAATTGTGTATCTAGCTACACAAAAAATAATTCAATTGTATAACTATTAGATTCAAATATTATAAAATAAAACTGTAGAAAGTCTCACTAACAAGTTTTTTAATTGTTATTATTGGTGCATAACAAATTATATATATATATATATATATATATATATATATATATATATATTTGTTATGGTTACTGGTTTATAATGTTTCATATTTAAATTTAATGTTTCATAGTAATCCAATTTGTTATCCAGTAATGAAACATAATAATCCAATTTTTAATAGTTCTATGTACCAATTATAAAATTTGTTACTGGGACATAGAACTGAGACTTTCTGTAGTAAAATAATATGATGCATAGTAATCCAATTATATAATGAAACATAAAAAAAAACAAATATATAAATTTAACACATAGTAAAATTTGGATATCCAATAACTAAACATATGGTTACCGGTTTATATTTGGATAATAAAATGGATAACCGAATTTATATTTTGACATTTGGTTTGGATTTTTAAAAGTGGAACAATTTGGATACCAATTTGGTTAAGCATAACCGGTTTTTTTGCACACCCCTAACTGGGACTGTTGCAGCCTTGTGCTTAATCCTTGATGTGGGAGTCCTCTTGATCTATTATGGATGTTTGAGAGGCTAGACAAGTTGAAGATCATGTCATTCCTTGATTGATCCTTTGTCTAAGAGCTCTGAGAGGGCTTGAAATCCTGAGTCTGATTGTAGTGGATGCTCACCCATCTTTGGGGAGACTAATAAGGCCTGATGGATTACCCATATTGTGGTGATGATTTGCACAATGATGGGAAATATTAGTGGTCAAAATTTGGGGTATGACAGATGCCCCTATTTAATCTTCTTGGACCCAAAGGTGTGAATGGCGAAGGTATCCGGGCATTCAGGGTGCAAGAGGATTAAATATCTGAATACCCAAAATTTTGATGGTGGTTAAGAATGGTAGTTTACGCATCCTTCTTCTTTTGATAGGCAATGATGCTTAGAAAAGGTAAAAACTTCCCCTCGATCATGGTCTTTAGCCAAGGAACTGGTCTCAGTTTCTAAAATAAACTTCCCCTCGATCCTGGTTTCCTACCAAGGAACTGGTCTCAGTTGCTGAAATAAACTTCCCCTCAATCCTGGTTTCCTACCAAGGAACTGATCTCGATTTCTGAAATAAACTTCCCCTCGATCCTGGTTTCCTACCAAGGAACTGGTCTCGGTTTCTGAAATAAACTTCCCCTCGATCCTGGTTTCCTACCAAGGAACTGGTCTCGGTTTCTGAAATAAACTTCCCCTCGATCCTGGTTTCCTACCCAGGAACCGGTCTAAGTTTCTGATTTAAACTTCCTCTCGATCCTGGTTTCCTACCAAGGAACTGGTCTCAGTTTCTTTTGTCAATAAACTTTCTTGACAAGGGACGCTACTCGTAGCAGTTTTCCTCAAACTTCTCACCGAATTTTCCTTGGGAGATGCCATTTGACGGAAAAAGTTTTGATGTCAGACTTGCTGGGGAAACCCATTCGTCTGAGCTGTAGAGGTGGTCAAACTTCTCCATTGGAGATGCCATTCGCTGACTCTACTGGGGAAAACGAGTCTCTTGAGAGACTGCCTTCGCTTGGAGATATTACATCATACTTTTCTCAGAGATCTTCTCGGAGAAATGCCATATGATGTGATCCAGTTTTGAGGTGCTGATGACTTCATTAACATCGACTCTCTGGAGAGCAAAATCAATGCGTTGCTGAAAGTCTTTAGTTGTGAGGCTTTCTCTGGGGATTTTCCTTAATCCGGGAAAGCGACGATATCATCTTCAATGGCAAAGAGTGACATTTGCTAAAAGTTTCTCTGGCCTTCCAGAGGTTCAAGTTATCAAAGTGGTCAAGGGCCAACTCTAATCCAGAAATAAACTGGAGGAGAGAGATTGTGCAGACGCAACATTTCCTGACGAGGAAAGAACCGACAACTCGATTGTGAAGACTTTTATCACTAGGGGACAAGACCGACTAGAGTGATAGTGATGCAATATGAATATGAATGTAAATCAATAATGCATGATGCATGTATGTATATGCTGACAAAACTGACACGACATACAGACTAGTAGATGAATACGACTGGATACTCGGACACAGTGGGAGATAAAAAGTATCGATGGTTCAAGATAGCAATTCTGCCTTGCTTAGGAGAAGTAGTCCCTGTGGGGGAACAACCGTTGATCGGGCTTAGGAGGTAAGAACTCGGCCGAAGATGTCAGATGGAACATTCGCGTCTGACACAGTTGATCCTTCATTCAGGTGTACTGGTTTAGAAGGAATATTTTGATTCTGCACTTTGAAGCTTAACCGCCTTTGGGAGAAGCAATCGATATCCTTTTGATGTTCAACAGTCAAAAGAATTTGCCATCTTTATTAAAAGCAGAAAAATTTTACAAGTAAATTCATTTTTGTTTTATTTTAAGAACCGTTGATCATGTTAAAATGTCGTTCTGTAAAGCTAAAATAAATAAGAATTGCAAACAAAAGCACAAGGGCTCAAATTTTATTGATAGGATGGAAATCAGCTAAGCGCATGATTCCATGGAGTAATTACAAATTTAAAAAATGGTAATTTAAGGGAAAAAGGCTACATTGAAACATAACGACCACTATCCTTCTACCAACTTTGAATTCTGGACATCCTGAGCTTCTGTCGAAGATGACCCTGACTGGAGTTTTTCTTCTGATGGATGGCATTACCGCTGCTAGGGAATTTGTCCCTGTCGAACATAGTTACTTGCCATTATCCCTAACTTTTGCCTGGATTGTACTTTGAGATTTCCAATCCACCAGGATGATTTTTATTATGTCTCTAATTTTTGCCTGGACTGCCCTTTCGGGTTTTCAATCCACCGAGACTCTTTTTTTTTTTTTAGTTTAGGCGAAGTATTTCTTGACTACATCAACATTTGTGGGGTAGGCAAATTCCTCTCCGTCCATGGTTGCAAGTCTCAAGGCACCGCCTGAGAAAGCTTTCTTGACCACATAGGGGCCGTCATAATTCGGAGTCCACTTGCCCCGAGAATTAGTGAGAAATGATTGTATCTTTTTTAGCACAAGGTCTCCTTTCCTGAAGACACGAGGTCGAACCTTTTTGTCGAACGCCTTCTTCATTCTTTGCTGATACAACTAACCGTGGCATAGTGTCGTTATTCATTTCTCCTCGATCAGGTTTAGTTCGTCGTGCCGACTTTGACACCATTCAGCCACTGTTAGCTTAGCTTCCATCAATACCCGAATTGATGGGATCTCTACTTCTATGGGGAGCACTGCCTCCATGCCATATACTAGAGAGAAAGGGGTTGCCCCTGTTGAAGTACGGACAGATGTGCGATAACCGTGAAGAGCATAGGGCAGCATCTCGTGCCAGTCTTTGTAGGCTACAACCATCTTTCGAACGATCTTCTTGATGTTCTTGTTAGCCGCTTCTACCGCTCCGTTCATCTTGGGTCGGTAGGGAGATCAGTTATGGTGTTCGATCTTGAACTCAGCACACAACTTTTTCATCATCTTATTGTTCAAGTTGGATCCATTATAGGTAATGAGCTGGCTCGGAACACCATAACGACAGATGATATTGTTTTTGATAAATTGGACCACCACTTGTCGGGTTACATTAGCGTATGACGCTGCTTCGACCCACTTGGTGAAGTAGTCAATGGCTACCAGGATGAACCGATGTGCATTCGAAGCTTTGGGTTCAATCATGTCAATCATGTTGATTCCCTATATGGAAAAAGGCCATGGGGAAGAAAGAACTTTGAGATGTGTTGGCGGTACATGGATTTTGTCGGAGTATATCTGACACTTGTGACACTTCCTCATGTACTTGTAGCAGTTGGATTCCCTGGTCAACCAGTAGTACCCTGCTCTCAGAATCTTTCTCGCCATTGTGTGTCCGTTGGCATGAGTGCCAAAGGATCCTTCGTGAATTTCTTTTATCAGCATGTCTGCTTCTGGTCTGTCTACGCATCAGAGCAAGACCATGTCAAAGTTTCTCTTATAAAGTGTATCACCACTCAGGAAGAAGCTACCAGCCAGTCTTCTGAGGGTTTTTATGTCCTTCCTTAGTGCCCCAGGTGGGTACTCTTATTTCAAAAGGAAGCATTTGATATCGTGATACCAAGGTTTGTCATCTATGACTGCTTCAATCGCGAAAATGTAAGCCGACCGTTCAAGGCGCATTATGTCGATCTTAGGTAGGTCACTCCATTGACCTACACTAATCATGGAAGAGATGGTGGCTAAGGCATCAGCCATATGATTCTCTTCACGAGGGATATGATGAAACTCGATTCTGTCGAAGAATGGTAACAACCTTCTCGCATAGTCTTTGTAAGGAATCAATCCTAATTGGTATGTGTTCCAATCTCCTTTGATCTGATTGATAACCAAAGTTGAGTCGCCATATACATCCAAGTTTTTTATCCTTAAATCAATTGCATCCTCGAGACCCATAATTCAAGCTTCGTATTCGGCCTCGTTGTTTGTGCACTTGAATGTAAGTCTGGCAGTGAAAGGAATGTGGGTACCCTGAGGTGTTATGATGATTGCCCCAATTCCATTTTCGTAATAATTAACTGCTCCGTCAAAGATAAGTCCCTATTGGGAACCTGGTTCTGGCCCTTCACTGGGTAGCGGTTCATCACAATCTTTCATTTTCAAATACATGACATCTTCGTCTGGGAAGTCAAACCCGATTGATTCCTGATCGTCAATCGGTTGATGAGCCAAATGATCGGCTAAAATACTTCCCTTAACGGCTTTCTGAGCGTGGTACTCTATGTCATATTCTGATAACAACATCTGCCAACGGGCAATTCTTCCTGTGAGAGCAGGTTTTTCAAAGACGTACTTGATTGGATCCATTTCTGAGATCAACCAAGTAGTGTGATAAATCATGTACTGGCGAAGACATTTGGCTACCCAAGCCAAAGCGCAGCAAGTTTTCTCAAGCACAGTGTACCAAGTCTCGCAGTCGGTGAATTTCTTGCTCATATAGTAAATGGAAGACTCTTCCTTTTCGTTTCGTCTTGTTGGCCAAGTACACAACCCATTGAGTCCTCTAAGACTGTGAGGTAGATGACCAGTGGTCTTCCTTCCACTGGAGGTGATAGAATCAGTGGATTCAACAGGTATTCCTTAATACTGTCGAAGGCGGTTTGGCAATCTTCTGTCCAAACGCAGTCCTGGTTCTTTTTGAGTAATTTGAAAATCGGCGCACATGTCGCGGTCATGAGGAATATGAATCTGGAGATGTAGTTCAAACGTCCCAGGAATCCTCTGACCTGTTTTTCAGTTTTCGGAGAAGGCATTTCTTGAATGGCCTTGACCTTGTCAGGATCAACCTCAATTCCTTTCTGGCTGACGATGAACCCTAAGAGTTTCCCTGAACGAACACCGAAGGTGCACTTGTCGGGATTCAAGCGGATTTTGTACTTTCTCAACCGCTCAAATAGTTTTGACAGGTGGGTCACATGCTCCTCTTCTGTCTTAGATTTGGCAATCATGTCATCGACATATTCCTCAATTTCCTTGTGTATCATGTCATGAAACAGAGTAGTCATGGCCCTTTGATAGGTTGCCCCGACATTCTTCAAACCGAACGACATTACCTTGTAATAAAAGGTACCCCATGGGGTAATGAACGAAGTTTTCTCCATGTCTTTCGGCGCCATTTTTATCTGGTTATAGCTCAAGAATCCATCCATAAAGGAGAAAACTTTAAACTTTGATGTACTGTCAACCAGCATGTCAATGTGTGGTAAAGGAAAGTCGTCCTTTGGACTAGCCTTGTTCAGATCCCGGTAGTCCACACACATTCTGACCTTTCCATCATTTTTTGGAACGGGTACGATATTGGCTAACCATTGAGGATATTCTGACGTGGCGAGGAAACCCGCGTCAATCTATTTCTATACCTCCTCTTTGATTTTGATGGCCATGTCTGGATGAGTCCGTCTTAGCCTCTGTTTTACTGGTGGACATCCTGACCTTAACGGTAAGTGATGTTCCACGATGCTGGTATCCAACCTTGGAATGTCCTGGTAGGACCAAGCAAACACATCGGGAAATTATTTGAGAAGCTTTGTTAAACTCTCTTTGGCAGTTGGACTGAGCAGTGCCCCAATCCTGATTTCTTTTCTCTCTTTTTTTGAACCCACGTTGATCGTTTCCAACGGCTCTTTGTGAGGTTCAATGGACCTTTCCTCCAGTCTGAGTAATCGGGAGATCTCTTCTGGAATTTCGTCGTCAACTTCTTCTTCAGCCCCAAATATCGGGAACTCAAAGTTGGGAGAAGGCATCGGATTCATTGGGGTTTAAAACAAGCAATCTGCATGACGTGATGATTTATGTTTAGAAGAGATATATAAGATGCAAGTGTGTGCAGTGTATTTTTTTTTAAAAACTGCTTTTTTTTATGATTGAATTATTTTTTAGGATTACCATTTTCTGAAAAAAGCGAAAAGAGAAAACATCAGTTAATGCGGAGATCACAGAACGACGTTATTTTATTAATAAACAAGTCGATTCTTGAAACTACAGCCCTATAAAACAAAACTCTGTCGATTTGGGCGAAGCGAAGAGGGAAATTTACAGAAAGTGAGCCCTATCAAAACATCCGTTTCACCTGGGCAGGGTGAAAGGTTAAAGACGACAATTACTTTGACTTATGAACAATCTTCGAAACATCGACAGCAACCCATTGGCGGCGAACTCCTCGGTGAATCACAAAATCTGGTACCTTCCTTGATTTGTCTTCAGAAATGACGCTGATTTCTGGCGGAGCAGGATCATTGGAATCTGTCTCCCAAGCAGAGTTGTCGTAGGAGGATTCCTCTGTCGTATTTTGCATAGTATTTGTACTCTCAAGAAGATCTCCCCATCCAGTTGGTTAGATGTCTTCGAGCCTGATACGAGAGCTTTCAGGAGCGGTGTACTTGACCATGAAGTCAAATTTTCCACTTGGTTGTCCCAAGGTGTCCCACACTTCTTTGGAACTGGAGGAGTCATCTCCCTCGATGACGTTGACCTCAGGAAAAGCGTAGTTGATGAATTCTAGTTCGGCAAGCTTTGCCAATTCATCGTCGTACTGGATAGGTTTTAAATGACCTGAGTGTTGATCCCATGACATGGTGGGGACACAAGTATTCTTCTCAATGACGCTCAGTTGATTTTCATTGTTCGGCTGATTTTCTTGCCCCAAGTCTCCTGGGTACGGCTGCCAGATAGGCAGGCCATCCATTGGGCCATAATAGTCGTGGTCAAAGTTGTCTTTCATCAAAGTGTCCTCCTCTAATGAGTTTGGTGGAGCACGACATCCTTCCGGATCACAATCTCCATATATCATTTCGACGTCTGACCTTGGTATAAATCTCGGACTCTGTATGGGATAGCAAAATGGCATAGGTACTTCTTCCTGAGACATATAACCGTCCTCATTGAGATAGGACTTCCATTCCTCGTCCGTATCAAAGGGATCTCCCTCGTTGATAGTATGGACTGTTTGAGGCACTGGGTGAAGGAAACCTCCAATGTGGAAGAAATCCTGAATGGGATGAAGACTTTCATCGTTAGCAGCTGTTTGGGTGCAGGTTGCAGAAAAACCAAGACCCTTCTTTGTCTTATTATCAGTAGGAATGACAAGCTTTCCCCATCCTTTTGCATTGTTATTCTTGATCACTTCGAGAGCATCTCTGTATGAGGAAACCGAAGTTCCTTTTTCTGATTGATTCTCATTGCTCACCGAAAGTGCTTGGAACTGGGTTCCAACAACCTCCTCGGGTTCTACACAAGTAGCTAATAACAGGTTACTCACGATCAAGGTCTGTTCTCCACAGACCGTGACGAGTTGATCGTTCTTGACGAACTTCAATTTTTGGTGCAGTGTCGAAGTGACTGCCCCAGCCTGGTGTATCCAAGGTCTTCCTAATAAGTAACTGTATGTTGCCCGGATGTCCATGACCTGGAAAGTGATTAGGAAAGTGTGAGGACCAATAGTTATGGGAAGGTCGACTTCGCCGATAACTGCTTTCCGAGACCCGTCAAATGCTTTGACGATGACCTCACTGCCCCTCATCGGGGGTTCTTTGAATGATAGTCGCATTAAAGTGGACTTCAGCATAACGTTGATGGCTGATCCTGTGTCTACCAGTACGCTGGCTAAAGCATCGTCCTGGCAGTTAACTGTGATATTGAGCGCCATGTTGTGGCTTTTGCCCCCCTCTGGAAAATCCTCATCACTGAATCCTAAGTTGTTGCAGGAAGTAATGTTAGAGATGATGTTATCGAACTGTCGTATTGACACATCTTGTTCCACAAAAGCCTGCTCTAAGAGTTTCTGTAGTGCCTATCTGTGGGCTTTGGAACTGAGTAAAAGTGATAGCACTGAGATCTTTGAAGGAGTTTGAAACAGTTGGTCAACAATGTTGTATTCACTCCTTTGGATGAGCTTCAGCATCTCATCATTGTTTTTCGAAAGGTCGGTATCACTGGATTGACCGACTGAAGGATTAGGAACCTCTGTCTGAAGTTCCTTTTCTTTGTTAGGTTCTCCAACTCCTCGGTTGAAGATTCGACCGCTCCGTGTTACTCTACTGATGTCTGCAATATTCACGACAGAGGGTAATGGAATTTCCTTTCCATTCTCAATTATTGTTGCACCGTATTTGTAAGGGATCGCCTTACCTGATTCATACGGTAATGGTCCTGGTAGATAAATAACTATAGGAGCCTTCTGATTTTTCTGATTGTCGTAAGTAACTTCAATCAGTTTCTTGCTAAGAACCTTTGATTCGTCCAGTAGAGGGATGATGGTACAAACATCCTTGTTCCTCTCAGGGTCAGAGATCACAACCACGTCTCTGATTTGATCTGCGAAGTAGTCCGGCGTCCAGTCAACGGACCTCGAAGCTAGGTATGGGCGAATCTCCTTGCGATCCAACTGACTCTGAAGAGCTGCTCGCACGAGGTAACATCCTTGGTTATTTTCCGAACAGGCTCTATAGCGTTCATAGTTGTGTGGTGGCACCAGGCCACGCCCGCTTTAAATGCAGTGTAACCTCACTAGATATGTTTCCGTAGATCGGACATCCTGACTTTGATGTCGAGTAGGGTTCCCATCAACCATGCTGATTTGTTGTGTGTCTTCATCCATATAGATTGGAAGCCACCAGTGGTTTAATAAGTGTTGTAAAGTTCTTTGAACGAGAGCGCACCCTTGGTTACTCTCACAACATCCTTTACAGTTCAGATAATCACGCGAAGTGAGAAAACCAGGTTGGACCTGCCTGGCGTGTAACTCCACCAAGCTGGTATTCATCAGACGAATATCAAAGATTTGAATCATGTTGATCAGATAGGGATTCCTATCCTCGTAGTCCTGGATCCATCCAAGATCCATCTGATGTTGGAGGGCCTCTTGTACAAAAGAGCATCCCTATTTGTTTACCGAGCAAGTCAGACAGGAATTGTAATCATGCCGCGGCAGATTATGATACTGGCTTTGCCTTGAGTGCATCGCCACCAAGTTGACATTCATTGCACAGATGTCATGGTTCTGAATGACGTTGGAATTTGTATAGGTCATGCTGACTCCACGAACTCGATGCTCTTAGATCCATCCAAGATCCAATTGTTCCTGTAGAGCTGATTGCACCACAGAACATCCCTGATTGTTCTTAGAGCAGATATCACACTGGTGATAGTTATGAGGTGGCACATGGCCATATCCACTCTGTCTACAATGCATCTTGACCAAATTGGCCCTTAATAAGAGTACATCATGAATTTGATAGATGTTGTTAGACTCTCCCTCTATCAAATTGACTGTAGCTTTCTCATGTTGAGGCAGCGGGTTCATGAGAACATTAGGATTCACATCTTTGAAAGATAAGACCCCGCTCCTGACAAGCTTTTGCACATCGTACTTGAAACTGAGACAGTTTTCTATGTTATGCCCTGGTCCTCCTTGATGGTAAGGACAAGTCTGATCCGTTTTGAACCAAAAAGGCATATTTTCCGGTACTGTAAGAGGAGACTTAGTTTGAACATGCCCCTTGACTAGTAGTAACAGAAACAGTTCTGCGTAAAACATGGGTATAGGGTCGAACCCTGGTGGTCGCGTTGTATGGTTGTTGTTGTACTGAGGACGAGTCTGCTGAAGAGACTGTTGTGTCCTTTGCTGAATTTGCTATTGATGCGGTTGGCTCTGCACAACCTGAGGTTGATACGTAGGAACAGGCGTGGGATTGATAGCAGAAGTTACAGCTGCTACTGGTTGATATCATCGCCTTTGCTTTCCCAGAGAGATATTCCTAATATCTTACTCTTTTTTCTTAGGGAAAGCACTACTGTATCATTTCGTACTACTTGATGATCCAGCGTATTTAACTAAACATCTTTCTCGGACGGCTTCCTCAAGACGAACTCCCATGCCCGCCATTTTGGTGAAGTCACTAGGCGAACTGGCGACCATTCTGTCATAGTAAAATGAGCCCAAGGTCTTTAAGAAGATCTTTGTCATCTCTTTTTCCTCAAGAGGTGGACAAATCTGGGCAGCAATTTCACGCCATCTCTGAGCGTACTCCTTAAAGGTTTCCTTGTCCTTTTGTGACAATGATCTGAGTTGATCTCTGTCCGGTGCCATGTCCAGATTATATTTGTACTGCTGAACGAAAGCAGCGCCAAGATCTCTGAACGTACCAATCGTGGCGCGGTTTAACCCCATGTACCATTTTAATGCGGCACCGGTTAAACTATCCTGAAAGTAGTGAATTAGTAGCTTCTGGTTCTTTGTCTGAGCTGACATTCGCCGAGCATACATCACTAAATGACTCTGAGGGCAAGAGTTACCCTTGTACTTTTTAAAGTCGGGCACTTGGAACTTTCACATTGGGGACCAAGCAAAGGTCTGCGGCGTCCTTTCCAAATAGATCCTGGCCACGAAGGACCTGCAGTTCTTTCTACATCTCCAGGAATTGTTCCTAGAATTCATTCATTCTGTCGAACATGCTGTCGTTCCCACCAGAAGGTATCTGTGGAATCTGTCCTTCCGGGACAGTGTGTACCACGGGTGGTGGTATAGTCATTATGGCCGAGACTCTCAGTGTCTCCCAAAGTTTGTAACCTTCAGGAGTTGCTGCCATGCCCCTGGCATCTTTGCTTTCCCGAAGTTTGTAACCTTCAGGCCTAGCGGCTCCTGCTGCGGTTCCCTGATCCTCAGTGATCGGGGAAACATATCCTTCTGGGATATAGTTAATAGGCATGCCCCAAGGACGGTCATTTGGCATTTTGTACCTAGGATCATACTTCTCCACTATGGGCGTCGATGTGATCTCTGAGATCACAGTCCTTTGTTGTTGCATTTGAGCTTCTGCTAGAGCTTGCGTATCATTATAAAGATTTCTCAGATCCTCTTTTAGAGTGTCGATCTCTTCTCTCAACTCTCTGTTCTCTTCCTCGAGATCATCCATCTTTTTCTGACGATTGGCCCGAGTATTGTACGAATGAGACAGTTTGACTCTAGAATTGAGACGCAAACGTGAGATTCGTAGGTAAGAAGAATGTGTTTATAAGAATGATGAATGCAATGATTATATTAATTATTTTTGTTTATTCAAAGTAAAATTCGACAATTTGATTGCAAATATCAAACTGTGGGGAAACCCCGTTTTATTGAATTCAAAGGATTGTGGAAATGGAAATACAGTAGATTACAAAGTGCTGGAAAAGGAAATCTAAACTAATGGATCCTGAGTCCTCTCTGAGGAGAGCTCAAGTGCTGGTTCGAGTGCTTTCCTTTTCTTTGACTAGGGCTCTTAGGCCGTTGTCGGGTTGTCATTCCTTTGCCAAGTGAAAGGAGCGAGCAAATTCCTTTGGTCATCCTGATTTTCTACAGCATGTTGCTCTAAAATCTCAATCAGGGTATCTTTTTCTCTTAACAGTTGCTGTATTTTCTTACACTCCACATTGAGAATACGGTACTTATTCCTCCAAGACTTCTTCTCTTGCCAAACTTTGCTGAGAGTAACCTAAAGTTTTTCCGTCTCAGACATAAAATAATGGGCAGAGTCCCTTAATAGAAGAACTTCCTGAAGAGGGTAAGGTATCCTCAGCTTAAGAGCTCTAGTTTGTACCCAATGGAGATAAGGCTTCATCGAGACACATTCTGGTTTTCCTAGAGACTCTCGTCCTTTCCTATGAACGTGTTTCCAAGCGTGCACTATTTCTGTCTTTAGTGCCCTGTCATTTTCTCCTTCCTTGAAGAAAAGACCTTCCAGATGAGCATTCCGTGGGACGTGCCTCATCGGGTATCCAAATTGCCGACGAACGAGAATTGGATGATAGTTGATTCCCCCCTTAGTTCCTATAAGGGGTACATTTGGGAAATTTCCACAACGGTCAATGATCCTGATCCCGTCGTAGATTCGATTGTACCAATCGATGTCAGAGTTGGTAAGAGACATGATTCTCTGCGACCAACGTAAAGTATTCTTTTGATCCTAAAATGCAGCAGACTTGGGCAAATGGGAAGTGAACCATTTGTAAAGCAAGGGTACACAGCAAGTGATTATTCCTCCGCTGTATAAATTCCTTAAGTGTACCGAATGATACGCATCTACGAGTAAGGTTGGTACAGGGTTTCCAATCAGGAAAATCTTAATGGCGTTGATATCTACAAAGTTATAGATGTTGGGAAACAAAAATAACCCGTAGGTGAGCAAAACAAAGATGCTCTCGAAAGCGGCCACGTTCTCTATACTAGCAAAGTACAGGGCTTTCTTTGTCAAGAACTGGGCAGGCAAACCCTGGATGCCACCCTTAGTGGTCATGTGAGTCCTGACTTCTGACTCGTCCAAATAAATTGCTCTTGCAATGGTCTGATCCTTTGGAATTTCTTCCAGTCCAGAAAAGGGTGTTTGATCAGTAATATGTAAATCAGTCAGGTGAGAGTACTCCTCCAGCGTTGGTGCAAGCTGATAATCCGGGAATGTGAAACAGTGATAGACCGGATCGTAGAACTGGATTAATGTGGACAGGATTCCTTCGATTACATGAACCCTTAACAAGGACAACAATCCTCCATACTTGGCTCTGAAAGCCTCGTGGTTGGTGATCATTATTGCCAAACCTCTTAAATCCTCTAACTTTTGAACCTTGAAGGTGTACTTATGAGTTTTCCTTCTACCGAAATCCATTAGCGCAATCTTCTTTCTCTGATATTTGCAATCATTGTCTCAGTTTAATTTGAAAAAGAGAGACTAGAAGAGAAGATTTTCTTTGTTTTAATGTTTTTTAAATGAATGTATGAATGCAGCACACAAAAACATAGAAAAAACATGGGGTCAAAGGGTCGGTGTCATGAAGTCAAGGCTCTACCCCCCCCCCCCCCCCCTCAAAGGTTTATACTGGTGATTTTTTGTACCTGTCCGCAAAATCATTGACCCCTCTGGGATAACAACAGCAAGCAGATCGCCATCGAGCTAATGTATCCTAGAGTGACCTCAGATGAGGGTAGTATCGCATGACAACTATTTCTGATAGCTTCCGCACTACAAAATGGCTTAAGTCTACTAAAAACCTCAGCTTCTCAGATAACCCAGTCGACCACACTACTTTCAACAACCGAAGTCGTATAGGCAATGTATCTGCAAAGGGAGTCTCCACTGAGTTTGATGGTCGATCGGGGGCTCTTAACTGGAATTCACTCCCAGTAAGATTACCCGCATTGTTATCACCTATCTTAGGTGTATACTCAATCTTTCCACATGCGGCATCACACACATTCCCATTAGCAGAAAAATAAACACAGATATCAATTAGGAAAAGCAGTATATATATTTGTCTTAGTCATCCTAGACCTCTAGTCATATGATCCTATACAAACAATGACTCCCCAGTAGAGTTGCCATTTATGTGATACTTCGAGAACTCAGGTTTCAACCAGAGAGATAAGAGAGACAAGATGCCCTGCTTGGCCCCACGGTGGGCGCCATTTTTCTGTAGCGAGCGATTTTGGATGTGGTTCTTTAGCACTGTCGCTCTGGGGTACTACAGGTCGATTCATTTTTTATCCTATTGAAGCTGATGAAGGAAGGGAAATAGATGTCTCCAATTAACCCTGCTTACATACTGAGTTTAAACAGATGACTGTTGGTTTACAGATGCGGTTTAGATTGTGGGCCTCTCTCTGCTTATTTTGCTAAGAATGAAATGACGGGACTATTTGTGAGGATGTTAAGACTGATGCTTTTCGATTGATGTGTGAAGGTACGGGATTTTGGGTTTTTGATTAGTGTGCTCGCTAATATTTTTCAATCTTATGCCTACGTATTCCCGTTTAATGAAATAGGGAAATCAGAGCGATCGTAGTTCCTCTTATTCTATGGGATGAAAAAGGTCATTTTGGTGTCTTGTTCAAAGCCCAAGACATGAAGCTAAAGGTGGTTTGTATCTTGTTCAAAGCCCAAGATGTGAAGCTGAAGGGTCTATTTGTATCTTGTTCGAAGCCCAAGATGTGAAGCTAAACGGTTTTGACTTTAGAGAGAATTTGTCATCTCTAAAGGGGAATATTTGGTCTGTTTGTCACAACTGTTGGGTGACTGGTTATAAAGGAGAATTACTTTAACTGGGATATGTGTATCCAGCAATGCCATAATTTCCTTTATGGGGGATTTTAACCTGAAGGAGAAGACTTTAACTCAGTTTAGAGCAATGTCGTCTTTCCTTAGGAATTTCTCATGCTAAAAGAGGGACAGTGGCGTGGATGTAAATAATCCAGAGGCTTGCCGCTTACAGCAATTAGATGAAGGAGTTGTTGATGTTTGTATACTGTGAGCAAGGCACAGATTTTGATGCTAAAAGGTTGATTGACTCAACCGGGGTTTCCCTATACAAAGCCTAAGAGGAGGCTATTGGGCCAACAAGAGGGTGTTTTTATGTGTCTCGTACGAAGCCCGAGAGAGAGGCTAAAAGGGTTGACTCAACAAGAGAGTGCTTTTGTATGTGTCTTGTACGAAGCCCAAGACGGAGGCTAAAGGTGTTTGACTCAACAAGAGAGTCTTTGTACCTCGTACGAAGCCCGAGATGGAGGCTGAAAATGTTTGACTCAACAAGAGAGTCTTTTATACTCAACAAGAGAGTGATTTTATATCTCGTACGAATCCCGAGATTGAGGCTAAAAGGATAGTGACTCAACAAGAGAGTCTTTTATACTCAACAAGAGAGTGTCTTTGTATCTCGTACGAAACCCGAGATGGAGGCTGAAAGGGAAGTGACTCAACAAGAGATTCTTTTATACTCAACAAGAAAGTGTGAATAGGTTAGCTCCGCTTGGGAGAATCATTGTACAAAGCCCAAGAGGAGGCTAAGTGTGCTGGTGACTGTTTCAGTTTAGTGACAGGTCCAGTATGTTAGATAAAGAGAAAATTAGTTCTTATATGGGTAATGTTGTGCTCAGGGATGGATCGGAGGATCAGGGTTATTTCCTATTCTTTAAGGAAATGGGAAATCCCAAAAGGTATGGAGACTGTCCAAGTCTACGGGTGTTTTGAGAAATCGATTCTCAGGTAGTGAATGATCTTTGTACGATGCCCAAGAGAAGGCTGGTATGTTAAGGGATGAAGGTCAACCCATTAACTGGTCTTACACTTGACTCAGAAAGACAGCTCTAGCAAATTAATGACTAGGTTCTGTTCCTATACCTGTAGAGGTCTCTGGGTCCTTGTACTAAGCCCAAGAGAAGGCATGAGAGGTTTTAAGAAGCCGAAGGGTCCTTGTACAACGCCCAAGAGGAGACGGGAATGCTTTTAAGAAGCCTATGGGTCCCCAAACCCCGAAAAGTTCAAAACAAGCCATTCACCGAGAATAGATCAAGCCAGGAAAGTCCAAGAATTTGGAAGAAACTCAAGAGATGCCATTCACGGAGAAAAGATCATCTCTGGGGAGTAGAGTTTCTTTGACAATTTCTAAGGGTGACAGTCTGAGAAAGGGTTCACCGAGAATGTTGCCTTTCACATCTCCATATTTTTTAACCCCAAGAGGAGGGAAGACTGTGTCTGGTAATCCTATGGGGATCTAGTTTTGTTTGTATTTAAGAGTGACCAACAGGGCTTTACCTAGTGCTAGACGTAGTTGCCGGGGAAAACTCTAAATAACTATACTAGTATTACACAGTGGATATTTGACAAGTATATAAAAGTTTGTGAAAGAAGACTTACAGTGAGCAGCCCCACAATACAAATATATATATATATATATATATATATGAAAGCGGATAAACACTTAATCGGATGTAGAGCTTCCATGCTGTTTGTTCAACAAAGAGAGCTTTGATAACAATATTATATTCAAAATCAAAGGAGAAGGTGCTTTGAAAAGATTGTATGGGGCTTATAGCTCAAGGAGAGGCCCAAGGTTTTATCAGTGATTGCACTATGGTTTTGAATTTGTACAGGGACTTATACAAGTGACTGAGGCCCAAAAAAGGTTTTCTGTACAAAGGGATGGGTCTTACACTCTCTCAAGAGGCGCAAAGGTTTATTTTTGTACAAGTGGTGGGGCTTACAGCTCAAGTAGAGGCCCAAAAGTTTTGTTTTAAAAGGCGACGATCGCGTCGAACTTTTTGATGGTATCGGGACTTATACAATAAGTGAGGCCCAAATTATTTTGGTTTTTAAAAAGGGTTGGGTTTTACACTCTACTAGAGGCCCAATGATTTTTAAAGAATGGGGCTTATAACACGAGGGTAGGCCCAAGGGTTTGATTTTTGAACTGGCGATCACGCCGGGGTTTTCTTTTAACGCAGAGGGACTTATACAATATTTGTGGCCCAAAATTGTTTTGGTTAAAATGGGATTGGGTCTTACACTCTATTAGAGGCCCAAAGAGTTTTGAATGGGTCTTATAGCCCGAGGAGAGGCCCAAAGGTTTGGTTTTAAAAGGGCGATGATCGCGCCGAACTTTTGAAATACAACGGGACTTATACAACATTTGAGGCCCAAAATTGTTTGTATTTACAAAGGATTGGATCTTACACTCTATTAGAGGCCCAAAGAGTTTGAAAAAGTTTAATGAGGGTTGAATTAATCAAAAACCCTAATTTGTTTTCAAAAATGTATTTTAATTGAATAAAAATTCAATTAAAATGATCAAAATTGTTAAACATGTGGAAAACAAATTGTTATCTTGGATTAATGTTTCAAAAATTAGGTTTATATCCATAAAATGATTGGAAATCACTAAAATGTGAAAAATCAAGAGGGAGAACATATTTTAAATGTCAAAAAACAATTAAAATATTAATTATTTACAAAAATATCAAGTATATAAAATAAATAATATTTTTGGGATTTTTTGGGAAAATAAAATATTTTAACATTTTTGTGAATTATTAAAAAAAGAATAAACTCAAAATCATTAAAACTCAGAGAGAAATTAATTTTTGAATCAATTAAATAAAATCACAAAATTCAAATATTCAAATTTTCAAAAAAGGGCGCCAAGAACAAGGGCAAGAACATGCGCCACCCTTTGTTTCTGCAGATTTGCGTTTTCTATCCAATCTCACAGAATACTTGATGATATCATGCAATCTACATATCAATCTACTCGTTTTAACCTCACGATCATGTCTATGGTCTTTAATTTCATTTATTTTAAACTTGGAATAAGAAATCAAAGAGAAACCTCAAGAACCCTAAAATTTGCATGAAGGTTCAGAAATTCCATACACGATTCAAACAAAGCAATTGATTGAGGGAAAACACTCTATGCATGATTATGAACATATGGCCAAATTATTGTGCAGCAAAAAATGCATGGATCATAGAGTTAGAAGAGCTCATGCTTACCTCTTGCAGCTGGTGATCGTGTTTTGTGTTAGAGGTGTTACAGCTTGGTTCCAAGGATATGGACAGCTTCGCTAGGTGCTATGGAGTGTGTCTGGATGCTTGGAGTGGATTGAAAGAACTTGAGATGGTACCCCAACTGCAAATCTGTCAAGAACTTGAGCAATTGGCTAATGATTTTGTGATTTTGGTGTTCCAAATGTTGTGTGAGTGTTTGGATCACTTCTATATGATGTTTATGAGGTGTGTGTGTGTGTGTGTGATTGGTTTGGTTGGAATAACTCTCAAACTCAAAACCCGATAGTGACTTGCTTTGGAAGGAAATTTTGGAGTGAAGAAGGAGATTTTGAGGAAAGCATTTGTTTGAGGGCTTTGGTATACCCAAATTGATCACAAATGAGCTCTATTTATAGTAGAGCAAGTTTGTTTTGCAAGGAATAGTGAATGGAAACTGCTGCATAGGTTTGGCCAATGTTAAGCAATGAGAATCCAAGTCTCCTCTAGCCATTGACTAGAGGTTAGGGCACAGGCTGCTGGTCCCCTTGGTCTTGGATAAGTCTTGACTGAATTCAGTTGGAAATGGCTCAGTCCATGCCACCTTTGTGCTTCCATTGAATGCTCCAAAACAAAATTGGAGTCTTGTCCCTCTTTTAGGCATTTCTAGGTTTGGCATGCTATTTTTGGTTCCAAAGACTTGGGAGGCTTGGGATCAGAGTTGGTTCCTCCTTGGCCCCCCTTGAGGTGTTCAGATGGATATAGTTGCTTGCCCTTTGCGAAATTTCAGTAAATCGAGCAAAACTCCAAAATCTGCCTTGCCATGACAGTTTGCAGCAAGGCATGTTGGCATTGTCATATCTCATGGCTCAAGTGGACTTTGATGGAGTTCTTGGCCATTTTGGAAAGGCCTCATATGATACAACAACTGTTTGATCATAATTGGTTTTGATCCTTTTTGGATCCAAGTGAAAAATGCCCCTACATTTGGAAAAAAGTGAAGGCAGATTCTGACTTTGTGAAAATTTCACTAAGTGTTGGAAAAAAATGACATTTTCACTTTTTATGATTTTGATCATTCCATAACTCAAAATCCATGAGGAATTGGAATGAGTTATGTTTGAAGCTTTTGTAGAGTGCCATGAGAGCTAAAAATCCAGCTTGGGATGGGAAAAAATGGCCTTATGGTTTAGGAGTTATGATCCTCCAAAGTTGGTACCCTAGCCACTTTGTTCCATAACTTAGAAAAATTTCTAAGTTTTTTATGGTTACCCCTTTTACAAGTTATCCCACTTTTCTTGATTTTTCTTGATGAATGATGATTCCAACCACACATTAACATCATTTTAGGGTTAAGGAACCATAATTGACCAAAAAATCAAATAGTCAAACTTTGACTTTTGGGCACAGTTGACTTTTTATCAGATGAATTCCAAACTGTGCAATCCTCTATGAAATCAAGTCCTTGACCTAAATCAAACTTAATGGATTGATTTCATAGGTGTTACAGGGTGTATTGAATCATGTCCTAGGGTTTGGGAGCATGTCCTGGTCAAAAGTCAAAGATACAGTTGACTTTTCTCGCAAAACCCTAATTGTGGTTCTGATGAACTTGAAACTTGTTGCTCAAGCTTCTTGGATCAATCCATTATTGCAAATGGATCAATGTAGTGTATTACAGACCCTCAAATCATGTCTTGAGGTCTTGGCTCATGCTTTTCCCCAAAAGTCAACTTAGGGGTGAATTAGGTCAAGAAACCCTAATTCCTGATTTTTGTGAATGCATCCCCTGAGGTTAAATTGACTTGATGATTGGGTCCATGATGTCCCTTGGAGCATCATAGGCTATGCTTTGAAGCATTGGCTCATTCCCAGAGGAAAATTTCCATCTGGAGGCCCTAGTCAACTAAAAGCCTAATTTGGTGACATTGGCGAATCTTGAAGCTTGATCCACTGGGACTGTTGTAGCCTTGTGCTTAATCCTTGATGTGGGAGTCCTCTTGATCCATTGTGGATGTTTGAGAGGCTAGACAAGTTGAAGATCATGTCATTCCTTGATTGATCCTTTGTCTAAGAGCTCTGAGAGGGCTTGAAATCCTAAGTCTGATTGTAGTGGATGCTCACCCATCTTTGGGGAGACTAATGAGGCATGATGGATTACCCATATTGTGGTGATGATTTGCACAATGATGGGAAATATTAGTGGTCAAAATTTGGTGTTTGACAGGTGCGATCATCGTTAAAACTTGGGCCTCTCCTTGAGCTGTAAGCCCCAACCATCTTTTCAAAGCACTTTCTCCTTTGATTTTTAATTCAAATATATGTTGTTATCAAAACTTTCTTTAATTTCTTTGTTGAACAACTAACAAAACAACATGGAAGCTCTACAACGGGTAAGTGTTTATCCGCTTTCGTTTACCGCTTTTATATGTATATAACTGTATTGTGGGGCTGCTTCACTGTAAGTCTTCTTTCACATCCTTTTATATACTTGTCACATATCCACTGTGTAATACTAGTATAGTTATTTAGAGTTTTCCCCGGCAACTACGTCTAGAACTAGGTAAAGCCCTGTTGGTCACTCTTTAAATACAAACAAAACTAGATCCCCATAGGATTTCTAGATACAGTCTTCCCTTCTCTTGGGGTTAAACAATATGGAACAAAGAGAAAGGCAGTATTCTCGGTGAACCTTTTCTCAGACTGTCACCCTTAGAAATTGTCAAAGAAACTCTAACTCCCCAGAGATGATCTTTTCTCTGTGAATGGTATCTCTTGAGTTTCTTCCAAATTCTCGAACTTTCCTGGAATGATCTCTTCTCTGTGAATTGCATTTCTTGAACTTCTCTTGGTTTGGGGACCCACAGGCTTCCTAAAAGCATCCCCGCCTCCTCTTGGGCGTTGTACAAGGACCCTTCGGCTTCTTAGAAGTTCTCATGCCTTCTCTTGGGCTTAATACAAGGACCCTGACGACCTCTTGAAGGTATAAGACAGAACTTAGTCATCCTTTGCTAGAGCAGTCTTTCCAGTGTCAAAACTCCGGCCATTTTAGGGTTGATACTCATCCCTTAATGCCCGCGCATCCTCTTAGGCATTGTACAAAAGATAAAACTCTAGACTTGGACAGTCTAAAACTCTTGAGTCTCAAAGACATTCTCAAGTTCCTTTCAAACATAGGAAAAAACACCGATCACTCTGGATCAATCTCCAGCAGAAACCTGTTCTCTCTCATGAGAGTTCCCCACACTTGGACCCGCTTCAAGATCTCAATAATCCTCAGCAGTAAGTCAGCCTCCTCTTGGGCTTTGTACAAATGATTCTCCCCAGCGGAGCTAACCTTTTCAGACTCTCTTGTTAAGTCAACCACTTTTAGCCTCCGTCTTGGGCTTTGTACAAGACATATAAAACAATCTCTTGTTGAGTATAAAAAACTCTCTTGTTGAGTCAATCAGCCTTTTTAGCCTCCGTCTTGGGCTTTGTACAAGACATATAAAACAATCTCTTGTTGAGTATAAAAAACTCTCTTGTTGAGTCAATCAGCCTTTTTAGCCTCCGTCTTGGGCTTTGTACAAGACATATAAAAATCACTCTCTTGTTGAGTATAAAAGACTCTCTTGTTGAGTCAATCAACCTCCAGACTCTCTTGTTGAGACAATCACCCGTTCAAGACTCTCTTGTTGAGTCAACCTTTTTAGCCTCCGTCTTGGGCTTTATACAGGACAGATAAAAGTACTCTCTTGTTGAGTCAAACCATTTCAGCCTCCATCTTGGGCTTTATACAAGATACATTCTCCCCAACGGAGTCAAAATCCCTTTTAGCCTCAATCTTGGGCTTTGTACAAGACAGAAAGAACATTTTCCCCGAAAAAGTCAAACTTCCCGCCTCCTCTTAGGCTTTGTATAAAGAAACCCCCGGTTGAGTCAATCAACCTTTTAGCATCAAACTTGTGCTTTGATCAAGGCATATAAACATCAACAATTCCTCTTTAGAGATGACAAATTCTCTCTCAGCCAAAACCCTTTAGCTTCATATCTTGGGCTTTGAACAAGATACAAATCACCTTTAGCTTCATGTCCTGGGCTTTGAACAAGACACCAAAACATCTCTTTCCTCTCATAGAATAAGGGGAACTACGATCGCTCTGATTTCCCTATTTCGGGAATACGTAGGCATAAGATTGTGAAATCTTAGCGAGCTTACTAATAAAAAAACTCAAAATCCAGTACCTTCATACATCCATAAAAAATAATCAGACATAACATCTTATCAAAATCCTCTTGTACAGTCACGACACTCCGTTCTTAAATGAAATAATCTAAAGAGAGGCCCCCATTTTATGATAGCATCTGTAAACCAACAGTTTTGACTGTTTAACCTCAGTATACAAGCAGGGTTAATTGGAGACATATATTTCCCTTCCTTAATCAGCTTCACAAGATAAAAAATGAATCGAATTGTAGTACCAAAGCGATAGTGATTCGAAACCACAAAAATCGCGCTACAGATTCATCTCGGTTGTTGGGTGTGGTTTTTTATTTTGTGTTGGATCACATTCATTATTGATCTTGCCACTTTCAGTGTCTATAAATTGGTAAATTGAGGTTTGGTTTCACTTTTTAACTTTCTTCGTTCTAAAGTGGTCTGAACTTCCTTCTTTTTCCTTCAACTTATTCCATTGTTGTTAAAGTTTCTTTAGTTTCAAGTCCCTTATCTTGAATCGAACTGTGTTCCTCGAGTCTTCAGAACCTACACTAAATTATAAGGTACCTATTTTCTTAACTTTTGCTCTTCTCTATTTTTTGTTAGGTACTTAGTAATGACACATTTAGGAAACCCAAAAGCACGTATTCCCTTTACTGATCTTAATATTGACGTAGATATTAGCAATGCATCATCTCAGACATAGGCGGGGGTGATTGAACCAGAATTATTGAAACCAGAGGTGGCAAACCCATGAGTGAGTAGCCCATAAAGTAGAGAGTCTATCCCTACTAGGATAGACATGAAGAGGTTGATGTTGGGTTTACCATTGACGAAATTCCAATGGTTCCTCAGATACTTATGGGGAATCTCATGGAGGAACGAGGGGATCAAAATATTGCTAGGTGTATAAGGCGTTCATTTAACCACTGGGCTACTAAAGGTGATATTAAGTGGTGGTTATAAGAACAATCAATATATAGTACTCATGGTTGGCATATTATATCTTTTTATGGTGGAACGAACATGGGGGTGCTAAATCTTTATCTTCTTAAGGATGCAAATAAATATTCATGGGTAGACGATGAATTATAGGGACACCATCTTGGTACACAGGTGAAGATAAGATAGATCTAACTCACCAATACGTGGGATTATCTTTATACTAGAAGGTGACTAATCCCATAAATGGTGAACAATTTTCTAGTCAATACAACATGTATAGATTGCCTTTACATGAATGTTTGTTCTCCAATATGAGGTTGATAAAAGTCAATAGTTGATACATCTTTGGTAAAAACTTGAACAAAATGCTTGCTTCCATTAACTTTTAAGATGAAACTTGACTAACAAATGATCCAAAAGGATGTTACTCTTGAATGTTTATGGTTTTGCAGTATTTAGCAAAAGAAAACATCAGTTGCAAGCAAGAAGAATCCATGCCCTGCAAATTTCGCATCGCGAGAAAACACTTCGCTACGCGAAGCTGAAGCGAGCGACAACAGACAAAAAAATCAAAAGTCCAAAGTTCGCTTAAAGCGAAAGAAGCAAAGGACTTTCGCATCGCGAGCCAGGGCTATGCTATGCAAAGTTCGCGACGCAAGGAGAAGCGAAGCAAAAATAGAATAAACCATAATCAAACTTACCCAGTTTTGCTTGAAGCGAGAGGAGCGAGCCGAAGCGAGAGAAGTTCGCTATGCGAACTTTACTTCGCATAGCGAAGTATGGAGGTTTCCAGGGGCGGTTTAAAATTCTTAAAGGTTAAGGAAGATGACTTCGCATAGCGACCATAACTTCTCATAGCGAAAGTCCCAAATCTCAACCACAATAAAAGGAATACGGAAGGGGCATTGAGGATTATCACTTTTTAATTTTAACTTGTAATAGATAGTATTAAGATAGTTCTAAGTAAGGAGAAAAGTGTGGAAAGAATCGAGCTGGGTTCGCATCAAGAATCGAGAGATCATCCTTGATGCAAATTCATCTCCAATTCTTACTTTTTGTGCAAGCTACCATGACAATGGATAGCTAAAGCTCTTCTCTTGTTAGGATTGGAAGGAAACTACTGTAATCGTATGTATTTATTGATTCCTTCTTTAATGAAATTATGTTATTCATAATTATCGATTAAATCTTTGTTTGTCATTCTAAACCTATGAATATGAATCGTGATTGAAAAATACAGTCGTATTAAAGTTAAAGATTATAATCGGTTAAACGCTTTGTTCTAGATATAGAACTAAGGATTTAACTTTCATAAACAACATTCGGTTCTTAATGCGATTGCTTAGTTTAATTGATCGAGAAATCATCAGTTAAACTAAACCAATTGAAATCTTAACAAGCATATAGACATATATGTTGTTGTGAGTGAATTCAATGAAGGTAATGTGAAAAGCAAAGTTCTTTAAAGAAATATCAACCAAAAGCATAAGTGCACGGTAATGGAATTTCAATCCTACCAAGTTCTCTATCATTTAAACTTTAATTTCACAAGTTTCGATTTTATATTCTGTTACTTTAAAAACAAATCAATTTACAAACTTCACTTAAAAACGATAACAATTGTCTTAACGTTAGTAATATCGCGCCGGTCTTTGTGGATACGATACTTAATACTTTATTTTGATTTACTCAACATCAGAGGTTCCATCCTCCTCTTAATGACTTCAAAGTTGGGATTATGAACCATTTAAGACTTACTTCATCACTACTGCACCTTGTGAGTTGGTCCTATGTAAAAGTATTCCAACATTTGTGTTAATAAAAACATAATATTCCTATGGTGACACTATTCTTTCATTTATTTCGTGTTTTGAGAACTTCTGCTACCCTCGATCTCCCCTAAGGGTTGATGTCTTTCAAATAAGTTCTGAAGATATTCAACGTTATATGGAAAACTTCAATGGTTTCAAAGATAGACATTGTTTTGTTACTCCCCGTAATCGTGTTGCTCTTGAGAGTCTTCGTGAGATCCCATAAGGGGCCTTTATAACATTGAGTGCTCTCCGAGATACTCTCATTCACATCCTCGTACTTCTACTCCCCTTCCACCATGCAATGTTTTGGAGGCGAGACCATTTTCTGATGAGTTTGGAAACATACATATAAAAATCACTTATTTATGCAATAAGAATGCATTTTTTAAGAAGTTCCTCACAAAACTATGAAATGATCATGTGGGTGTTGAAGAAGTAGATCCTAAAGGTGTTGATTTCCCAATAAGAAAATATGTTATACAGAAACCTATTTGTTAATCGAGATGGACTCTAATGAAGAGAGAAAAACCTTTTTTTGGTGAAGAGGAATCCTTTTGTGAACATTGATACTTAATCATTTATCTTGCTTATCAACTGTATTATAGACTGCTTTGTGATGTTTCTTTTTTAGAGTTTTGTGATGTAATTTTGAATTCTTATTTATCATCTGCTTAACATCTTGTGTTGAAATGACTTGTTTTGATCGTTAATATATTTTTTATTTTGGTCTTTTCAAAAAAATATTGACACTTAATCATATTTTCTATAAAGTTGTTTTTCTTAATATTGACGTGTATTATTTTATTTGTTAAATAATGAATTAATGAAATTAATTAATAAATTATAAATAAAATAAGTGTTCTATAACCTATATTCTTTTATGATTAATGAAATATTAAAAAATGATTTATGACGTAATTCTGAAATTGTGTTATAAACAAATCTATATTTTTTTTATTATAAAAGTTTGTTTAAATAAAAAACTAATGTTTAAGATATTCACTCAGTGAAGTATAAAAGATGTCTTATTTTATGTTAAAATATTGTTGAAAAATAAATGTAAGAAGCAAATGTTGACTTGGCTTTTGGCAAACACAGTCATATATTATCAATCCATTCCATATGTCATTGACATGCTTTTACAAGAAAATATATATTTTTAAGGACTTTGATTCCAACTCAATAGAAACAAACACAAAATACGAATAAACCTATGGACTTGAGTCTCATAACTATAAAATAAGCATAAGTGAAGTATTTGAACATCTATAAAATAAATGTATTTTTTGTCTAAAAAATATAATAAATATGTATTTCATCCTATTCTATTTAATTTATCTTGTTTTATTCCAATTCGGTTTTGCAGCATCTCGTCTATTTCAATCCGTCTAAATATGTTATTGAATTTCATTTTATATTTGGTCCATTTCACTACTATTCAATCACCAACTTGGATCATTATAATAAAGTGACATGAATTGAGTGTAAAATTTTTATATATTTTTATTTTTTTAATCACATTTAAAGTATCATCTATAAATAAATATGATATACTAATAATATACTGAAAAAACACACCAATATTATGTTTCGACAACAACATTGTTTATTTAAACTGACAAAATTATGAATAAGATTAGGATGTTGTAACCTATCTTAACGCATATTTGTCCTCAGTAATGATTTTTTTAATGATATATATATATATATATATATATATATATATATATATATATATATATATATATATATATATATATAATGGGTTTAATGGTAGTGCACTGTCAGTGTAAAAAAAAATTACACATACATCCAATCAAAATATTTTAAAGTGCCAAATCATTTAAATAATTTAAGATTTACAGACTGACTTGGCGGGATACATGGTTGTCATTGATTGACAGTGTAAAAATAATTTACACTGTCAGTGCACCATCCCTTTTCTCATATAAAATTTTAAAAATAAAATCATTTTAATAAATACATTTTAAGCATTTATATATTTTACAATTTTTAAAAAATAAAATTCAAATAGAAATAAATATTTCAAAATATCAATGAAAAATATTTTTTTAAGATAAAACTAAATGTAAATTGCACTTAGTTTGTTTTATCTTTATTTTTTCTAATTAACGATCAATCAAAATTATTTTACATTTTTTTTTTTTGGAATAAGGGAGAGAATTTTATTGTCAAAAAATGAACATTCAGTATAACGCCGATCAAAACGATCTAAGCTCAAAAAGACAACAAAAGCAAAGGAACTAAGAGAGACTATGTCATTCTATTACAATATTCAAATACTTTCTCATATTTTCCGCCCTCATCATCACAACATCTTTGATTTGTTAAACTCCTGCATCACTTGTTTCCAAACTTGCTTTGTATATACACATTCAAAGAAGAGGTGTGAGGCAGTTTCAATCTTATTGTAGAACATACACTTACTGTCAGTAGAGATTCCAAATTTTTGCACCCTATCCTTGGTCATCAACCGCCTGTGGCAAGCCATCCACAAAGTAAAGATTGCTCGAGGCCTTGCAATGTTGCCATAAAACAGATCCCTCCATTCAACCTTTGGTTTGTTGGCCCTCAACGTTCGGTACATGCTAGTTGTTTTGTATTTCCCTGCAGCCTTAAAATCCTGCCATACTTCAGAACTTACTATGACATCTTGGTTCTTGAAGATTCACTTTACAATCCAAGAAGAATTTTGGCCTGGCTTGAAGTTTTTCACATCTCCATGTTTCACATAATATTGGTGCAACCACTTTATCCACAACACATCTTTTTTATTCCATATGTTCTACAATAACTTTCCTAGTGTTGCTTTATTCCACTCCACGAGCGATATCATGTTTCTACCACCTGCAGAGACATGATCATAAATATGGTCCCAAGAAACTGGGGTTTTCCTGCTGCTTTCACTTGAACCAGTCCACAGGAATTTTCTACACAAACTCTCAATATGAACAATAACTTTTTTGGGCAGAGAAAATATTTGCATCCAGTAATTTGAGATAAAAAGTATAACACTTCTAATCAACTAAAGCCTGCCAGCATATGACAGTAACTGTGTACCCCAATGGTTTATTCTTTTCAACATCTTCTCAATTAGAGGATGACATGAGTGGACACTCAACTTTTTGCTATCCAAGGGCACACCTAAGTATCGAATGGGCATTACTCCTTCAGGTAGACCAGTTTGCTGGTGGATATGTCTTCTGATATCTTCTTCAACACCTGCCATAAACAACTTGCTTTTTGGTTGACTAATACACAGGTCAGTTGCATCTGAGAAGTTTTGAACCTTTTCCAAAACCAGTTTCAAAGATACAATATCCCCTCTAGTAAATAGAAGGATGTCATCTGCAAAAAATAGGTTGATAATCCTTAGTTTCTCATACCTAAGATGAAAGTTAAAATAAGGGGTTAGATGCAATCTTTGGAGGGTTCTATATATGAAGGTACTCCATAATGAGTACGTACAAACAACAATGGAGATATGGGATCTCCCTGCTCAAACCTCTTTTTGCTCTAAGGAGGTGGGATGGGGCACCATTTATTAAAAACCTATAGGAAACAGAATTCACACATGCCATGACCCACTGTATGAAAACCTGAGGAAACCCTAGCTCCACCATGATTTAATTTAGTGCCTGCCAGTCAACAGTTTCATAAGCCTTTTGTATGTCTAGTTGAATCATGCATCTAGGAGACACATTTTTCCTACCATACCCTATGACCAGTTCTTATGCAAGGATGACATTATCATGGATTGTCCTACCATGGAAAAATGTTGACTGAGTATCTTCAACAACATTGCCAATCACTTTACCAAGCCTAGCAGTTAGGATCTTTGAAATTATTTTATATATAGTACTACAGCAGGCCATGGGCCTCATTTTCTTAATAGTTTTTGCATCTGGGCTTTTGGGGATTAGTGTGACCAGAGTACAATTGATTGCTGCATACATATTGTTGGTTTAAAAGAAGTCATGGATAGTAGCCTTCACATCCTGTTTAACTACCTGCCAAGTTGCTTTGAAAAAGTAAGCATTATAACCATTAAACCCTGGTGCCTTGTGATCTCCTATACTGCTAAGGGCATTTCAGATCTCCTTGTCATCCACATTGGCTATCAGCTGATGAGCATCCTCTCTATTCAGAGTTTTTCCAGCTCTAACAGTAGGGAAATCAATCCCTTTAATATTTCCTGTTGTGGTACCAACTAGACCTTTATAGAACTCCATAATTTCTGCTTCAATCTCCTCGTGATTGCTTAGGACATTACCATTTAGATCTTACAGCCTATGTAAGCCCTTCTTCCTATTCTTCTCTCTCACTGAGGCATGAAATATGAGTTGTTTTGATCACCTAATTGAAGCCAATCCACTTTTGCCTTCTGTTTTAAGATATCTTCTTCCACCTGGTTCAAGTGCATAAGTCTTTCAGTCTTGGCCTTAACCTGTTGAATAGCTTGGTCATCGAGGGCATCATTTTGTAACCTGCTCTGGGCTTGGTGAAGTTCCTCCATAGCTTGGATAATCTTATCTTGCATTCCTGTGTATCTCTTGGGAAATTGCTTCAACTTTGGCTGTAGTTTTTTCAATTTCTCCCAAAGGATGTGCATAGGTCTACCCTGAACCTCTTCATTCCAGCTCTCCTCAACAATCTTGAAAAAATCCTGCTCTTTAGTCAAATAGTTAAGGAATTTAAAGACAGTTTTCCTCCTGGTATGTGTAGACATATATTTTCGACACCATGTCTTGGTAGGTAAAATGATGTTCTTTAACTAAAAAAATGACTACAGATGAAGAAGAAAGAAAATGAAGGTATTCAGAAGAAGTTTTCGACACTTCGACAAGAACAGAGTTTCGACATTTCGACGGAAACATAAGGAAGTTTTCATCAGACAACGTTTCGACACAAAGGGAAAATTCAAATTCAAGAGTTATAACGTTTGGCAGAAGACGCGTGGAAGCTTTAGAAGAAAAGAAGACATGCAGAAGGCCAAGTGTCAAAGATTTAGAATTTTTCCGTTATTAGGCAGTTATTGTATTTGTATATAAATAGGATAGTTGTTGTAGAATTTTAGTGTGTGAAAAACTTGTACTAAATTCCTGTAAATACTCAAAGTACCCATGAGAGAGAAAAGAGTTTATTATCTGGAAATGTACGTGTGAAACACCATCTTTTTAAGTTTATAGAAATTCAAAGTCTTTTATAATTGCCTTTACTTTTCCCAGTCATTTATCCGTTGTCATTTACTTTATGCAAGTTTTAATTTCATTCAATTTATCTTTTCGCCAGAAGTTGTTATTTAGTTCTTTAACCAAACCATTCATACATAAAAGATATAACAAAACAAACCATCAAAACACCATTATCCTAAGAGTTAGATAAATTTGCACATGTATCCCAGGATTTGTGTGGTTGGTTCTGCCAGTAACCCAGTTTTATAAGAGATTGGTAAACCAGAGGTTGTTCGCCAAAATCAACAGCGAACAAATTGGCACGCCCAGTGGGACCAGTGCAAAATTTTAGAATTTTTACAGAATAACTCTTAGCCAAATAATTTCTACTTCGTTGTATGATTTTGAGAAGCGGTAAATTAGCCATAACCGACGTAGAAAGACCTAAAAGAACAAGAGTAAGAAGAATGGAAAATCAGCCAAATAATCCAAATCCAAATGAAACCATTCCAGTTTCCAACCCTATCCCTTCAATAGGGGGAAATGTGGATTCAAACCCTGTTCTGGAGGAGGCTATGCCTTCATCAACAGGATCTATACCAGCGGTTTCGCTCTCCCAAAATATGCCTAGTTCTTCCACAATGGGACATTCAATGCCCATGGGGACGCCTCCTCCTGGAGGACATAATTATAGGCCATTTCAGACAAATTTTTCCATGCCTATGTTTGGTAGAGAACAACCATATGGAATGCCAACTTCAGTGATGGTAAACTTGCAAAATGCACCATCCTTGTATTCTGATGCCATGGTCCACGTGTCTTCACCACTACAAGGGTCGGGATATGGTGGAAATATGAGTAGATTGAACCAACCCCTACCAAATTTCCAAATGCCAGCAATTACAAATAATTCTGCGCAAGTAATTCGACAACAAATGGACGAAAGTAATCATGATATGGTCCAAATGTTGACACAACAAATGGGAGCAGTGTTTAATCCTTTAATACAAAACACTACCCAAGCCAACCAATTGTTGGCTACGCAAATGACACGCATTGCTGACTTTTTTGGTGTTCCTCAAACACGACAAAGAGAACAAGTAATTCAAAATCCAGTAGTGAATGTCGAAGAGGAACCCACAATAAATCAAAGGCCTTTAGAGAATCCTCAGGAAAACCCTAGAAACCAAGAGGCAGTGGTCGAACAACCTCGTGTCGAAATCCCCGCTCAACAAGAACCTAGGAGGGTAATAGTCCAGAGAGGCCAAGATGTTGATGATGTGTTGCAACAGCGAATACGATATAATAACCTGCCTGCCGAAAACAATTTAGCAGCCATGGTCGAAAGGATAATGGCGCAAAATGGGGTAAATGTAGGATTACAAAGGCCTAGTTATGCTTCCCCATTATCTGAATATGTTCTACAACAGGAATTACCCCCAAGGTGGAAAGTCCCCAAATTTTCCAAATTTTCAGGGGACACTAGCGAATCCACCATAGAACATATAGCGTGTTATTTGATTGAAGCGGGAGAAATAGCCCATAATGAAAATTTGAAAATTAAATACTTCCCAAGTTCTTTGATAAAAAATGCGTTTACCTGGTTTACATCCTTGCCTGCGAACTCGATATTCACATGGACCCAATTAGAAAGATTGTTCCATTAACAATTTTATATGGGTCAGACTAAGATAAGTTTGAAGGAATTAGCCAGTGTTAAGAGGAAATTTTCAGAGCCTATAGATGATTACCTAAATAGGTTCAGGTTGCTTAAGGCAAGATGTTTCACACAAGTGCCAGAACAAGAGTTAGTCGAAATGGCTGCAGGGGGTCTAGATTATTCTATAAGAAAAAAATTAGACACTCAATATTTGAGAGATATGGCACAATTAGCAGATAGGGTAAGACAAATTGAAAGGCTAAAAGCTGAGAAATTTAGATCAAATAAAAATAAAAAGGAAAGAGTGGCCTATGTAGGAGTATGCCAGGATGATGATAGTGACGAAAATGAACTAATTTTGTTCGACGAACAAGAAATTGATCTGGCAGAACTAAAGTCAGGCCCACCATACGCCTGTAAAGTACTAGCTCCGTCGAATGGGAAAAATCCAGTCGAACCTGAAAAGAATGATAGGTTTCCTAAAAGAACTTATACGTTCGATGTCACCAAGTGTGACGAAATTTTCGACTTATTAGTCAAAGATGGTCAATTAATAAAACCAGCAGGCACTAAAGAGCCTCCTGTGGACCAACAGAAAAAGAGAGGTTTTTGCAAATACCATAACTTTTTGGATCATAAAACTTCTCAATGTTTCCTTTTCAGGGATCTTGTTCAGAATGCAATCCGTGATGGAAGACTGAAGTTTGGAGACAAATCAAAACAACAGATGAGGATTGACTCAAACCCCATGCAGGTGGTTGAAGCCAATTATGCTGAACCTTCCACTGTGAATATGGTGGAAGTCGAAGTAGCCTCTGATTGTAGTTTTGAAATGGTGGAAGATGCTGAGGGCTTCGACAATAATATCAACATGGTGGAGGTTGCTGATGATCTCCTAGACAAGCCTGAGGTGGAAAAAGTATCCAAGGACTTTGTAGACCAGCCAATGTTGATCAAGATTACTGAAAATCTTGATGTAGGAAATTTGAATGACTATATCAGCAAAGTTGAGACTACTGAAGTTTTCGACAGTAAGAACAAAGTTAGAGATACTGAAGTCTTCGACAGTCAGAAGAAGGAGGAAACTACTGAAGGTTTCAACAACCAGAACGCAGTTGGAGTTACTGAAGGTTTCGACGAAGAGAATAACAACAAAATTGCTGAAGATGGAGTAATTTGGGATACTTTAGGGGAGCCCAGTGGAAAATTCGACTATCTCGTGAAATACTCTGCACCCCCAAGTTCTCGTATTGACATCAACAAAATTCAGACAACTGGATGGGGAGATTTCTTTGAAGATACTGATGAAGGAGCAAATGATAATGCCCCTATCATCAAAGAGGAGGCTATTGAAGGCCTTAATCATGACAAAATGGAGACAATGAGAGTTGCTGACAAGATCAACACTATGGAACCAGTCAATAAGAACGTTACCAGAATCAAGGCAGAGGTTGCTGAAGGCCTTGTGAAACCCGCTCCTTATGGGATTTTGCGTAGAACAATGGAAGACCCTAAAGGAAACTCAGTCGAGCAATGCTGTAAACTCATCTCCAGGGACCTACCCTCAGAGGGAAGCTTCGACCAGGCGAAAGGGAATGCTGAAGAAGAGGCAAGACTTATTGAAAGAATGAATAAATTAAGTATCACTGATGACCAGAATGTGGATATCAACATGGTGGAAATTTCTCAGAAGAAACAAACAGAAACTGACGAAGAACGCCGTCGAGAAGAGTATCAGAAGTTGGCTTACCCTAAGGAGGAGGAGAACTTAGTCGAATTCATCCAAAGGTGCCAGAGTAAGAAGGCTGAAGTCATGTTGTGCCCATGTTGTAGTGCGGTGTTCGACAAGAAAGCAGCAAGCAATCTGGAAGGGGTGGAGAAAGCCAAAAGAAGAGGAAATTGGGGGGCAATCCCAGCAGCCAGAAATGGAAGGTTCGATCCAAGGAGGAGTGAGCATCACAACCAAAGGTTTGGCGAAGGACTTCAAAGAACTTACAAGCCATCTGTCAAAGCTGAGGATGATAAGTGGGTCCAACCAATCAGAGATGCTCAAGGGCAGAAAAGATGGAAGAATTTTGAAATACAGAGAGGTTCCTCCATGGAAGGAAAAAGGGAGGTCGAAAAACAGAAACCAAGACCATACCCATCAGAGAACTATAAAGGAAAGAATCCCATGTCAAGGTCTCAGTGGAGAAGGTTCCAAAGACAGAAAATAGCAGAAAAGGAGGCTGCAGAAAAGAACAAAATCAAAGAAAACATTGTTGATGAAAATAAATCTGAGTCAAGCAAGAACATGCAAATAATGAACAAAGAAGAGTCTGTTCCCAAAAACGAGCCCTCTCAAAAGGACAATCCAAGCAACATGGTGGAGATGTCGAAGCCTAACAACAAGGTGCCAGAAGACGATGAAGTGACTGATGATTTTAGGTCAGACTCAGAAGCATCTTTCGATGTCACATGCAATGTGGTTTCAGTGCTGCCTAGAGACTATGATAGAGTGATGGAGATCGAAGACGAAGAAGATGATGTTGAAGACGACAACATGGGGCTCAGGCCTGTGTGTTATTATATAATGAACAATGGCTGTGTCGAAGAGCAGAACGCTTTCTTTGAGAGACCAGATGATGCAATGAAGGCACACTTGAAGCCTTTATTCATAAAAGGAAAAGTGGAGAACATTGGTGTCAACAAGATATTAGTAGATGGTGGAGCTGCTGTGAATTTAATGCCCCATTTCATGATAAAAAAGATTGGAAAGGATGACTCAGACACAAAGCCCAACAACATGGTGTTGTCAAATTATGAGGGAAAAGTAGGAAGTACCATGGGAGTGATCCAGGTGAACCTAACTGTTGGAACCATAACAAGACCAACAATGTTTATAGTGATAGCTTCAAGGGCGAATTATAACTTGCTGCTTGGAAGAGAGTGGATTCATGGGATAGGAGCTGTACCATCATCCATGCACCAACGAGTAGCCATCTGGAGGCCAGATTGGATTGTTGAGAATATTGAAGCAGATCAAAGCTATTTTATGACTGAAGTAAACAACGTGAATAGTCGAAGTTTCTACAAGAATTTGGCTCACATACCCCCCTGCAACCCAGCAGAATTCGACTTGAAGGCAACTGACAACGCCTATTGTTCCATGTACCTTCACTCAACACATGGTTTTCAATGGGACAAAGAAGTAATTGGCGAACCAAGTCACGTATGGGGAACTTCTCATACTGAGCCAACCGGTTGGGGAAGTGAATTTGATGATTATGATGAGTGAAGCCTCAGCGATCGAAAGAATTACGGCTTATATAGCCGAAAATAAACTCAAAGCGGCCCTAGAGGCCGAAGTAAAATACATGGCTGTCGAAGCCAACAAAGAAGATTTTGAAGAGCAATGTCCCCAAAGGGATATTGAAAAAGGTTATGACAATAATCAGACTGACGAATGGCAGAATCAGAAGCTTGACGCCATCTATGATGACGAACCCTTGGGGTTCGAAAAGGATCCAGCATCGACTAACGTGAAGATGGTGGCACAGGATCCATTAGAAGAAATCAATTTAGGACTGGGGGCAGAAAGAAGGCCAACTTACATCAGCGCCAAGATGGATCCTCAGTTCAAAGTCGAAATAGTCCAATTGCTAAATGAGTACAAAGACTGTTTTGCATGGGATTACGACGATATGCCAGGATTAGACAGGAGTTTGGTCGAATTGAAGCTGCCAATAATGGAGGGAAAGAAGCCAGTAAAGCAGACTCCCAGACGCTTCGCACCAGAAATCTTGTCGAAAATAAAAGAAGAGGTCGAAAGACTTCTAAAATGCAGATTCATCCGCACCACCAGGTATGTCGAATGGATTGCAAACATAGTTCCTGTAATTAAGAAAAATGGCAAGCTAAGGGTATGCATTGATTTTAGAGATTTAAATTCAGCTACCCCTAAGGATGAATATCCTATGCCAGTGGCAGAAATGCTCATAGATTCTGCAGCAGGCCATGAGTATTTGAGTATGCTTGATGGATACTCTGGCTATAATCAAATTTTTATTGCTGAAGAAGATGTTCCTAAAACGACTTTTCGTTGCCCTGGAGCAATAGGAACCTATGAATGGGAGTAATGCCCTTTGGTTTAAAAAATGCTGGAGCAACTTATCAAAGAGCCATGAATTCAATTTTTCACGACTTTATTGACACTTTTATGCAAATATACATTGATGATATTGTGGTTAAGTCCGTTTCAGGAACAAGTCATATAGACCATCTTCGACTGTCCTTTGAAAGGATGAGAAAGTTTGGTTTAAAAATGAATCCCCTTAAATGTGCTTTTGGTGTGCAGGCGGGTGATTTCTTAGGTTTTGTGGTCCACAAGAAAGGGATCGAAATAAATGAAAACAAAGCAAAAGCCATAATGGAAGCGAAAGCGCCATCGACAAAGAAGGGATTGCAGTCTCTACTAGGGAAAATCAACTTTCTCAGAAGGTTCATTTCCAACCTTAGTGGGAAGACACGAGCCTTTTCACCTCTACTTCGACTAAAGAAGGAAGATTTCACATGGGGGCAAGAACAACAAGATGCCTTCGACAAGATCAAAGAGTATCTGGCTAGTCTTCCAGTTTTGATGACTCCTTGTAGAAAAAGAAGTATGAGGTTATACATTTCAGCATCAGACAAAACTTTGGGAAGCATGTTGTGTCAAGAAGATGAAAATGGCGTCGAAAGGGCCATCTATTATCTCAGCAGAGTCCTAAATGATGCTGAAACTAGATATAGTGTGATAGAAAAATTATGTTTGTGTGTAGATTTCTCTTGTACAAAGTTAAAGCAATATATAAAACCTGTTGATATATATGTTTCTTCTCATTTCGACGTAATAAAGTATATGTTATCTAAATCCATTTTACATAGTCGAATTGGGAAATGGGCTTTGGCATTGATAGAATATTCCTTAAAATATTTGCCTTTAAAGGCTGTTAAGGGACAAGTGGTTGCTGATTTCATAGCTGACCACTCAATAAATGAAAATGAAGTAGAATATGTTGAATTAGAGCCATGGAAGTTATATTTCGACGGTTCCAGTCATAAGAATGGAACTGGTGTTGGAATACTAATTATTTCTCCTGACAAAATTCCAACAAAATTCAAGTACAAAGTCGAAGGCTTATGTTCAAATAATGAAGCAGAATATGAAGCTTTGATTGCCGGACTTGAAATATTGTTGGAATTGGGGGCAACAAGAGTCGAAATAATGGGTGACTCTGAGTTGGTGATAAAACAATTGACAAGAGAATATTAATGTGTCAAAGAGAATCTGATTATGTACTTCGTGATAGCTAACAGACTTCTCAAACAATTCGACAATGTGGCCATTAGACACATTCCTAGATTGGAGAATCAAGAAGCAAATGATCTGGCTCAACTTGCGTCAGGCTACAAAGTGTCGAAAGAAAACTTCGAGAAAGCTATTGAAGTAAAGGGAAGAGTCATATCCACCAAATTGGCTCCTTCAGATTTGGAGACAATAAAATTAGGTTATGGGGATGAGGAAAATTTTGAAATTTTCAATGTAGATGATTCAAAAATTGAAGATTGGAGAAAACCTATCAAGGATTATCTACAAGACCCAAATCAGAAAGTCGAAAGAAAAGTTAAGTACAGGGCATTAAGTTATGTGCTTTTTGGAAATGAGTTGTTTAAAAAGACTTCAGAGGGTGTTTTGTTAAAATGCTTGGGCGAAAATGAAGCTTTTATAGCATTGTCGAGTGTGCACAGTGGTGCATGTGGTTCTCATCAAGCAGGTCATAAAATGAAATGGTTATTATTTAGACAAGGGGTGTATTGGCCAACGATGTTGAAGGATTGTGTCGAATTTGCAAAAGGTTGCCAGGAGTGTCAAGTACATGCAGGAATACCACATGTCCCTGCAAATGAGTTACACTCTATTGTGAAGCCTTGGCCATTTAGGGGTTGGGCTTTAGATTTAATTGGAGAAATTCGACCATCGTCGTCGAAAGGCCAAAGATAAATTTTGGTCGGAATAGATTATTTCACATAGTGGATAGAGGCCATACCTTTGGTAAACGTTGATCAAGAAGCGGTCATAGAATTCATTCGAAAACACATCATCTATAGGTATGGAATACCCGCGACAATAACAACAGATCAAGGGTCTGTGTTCACGGGGAAGAATATGCAGACATTCACAAAAGAGATGGGGTTCAAGCTTCTCACTTCGACGCCTTATTACGCTCAAGCAAATGGACAAGTCGAAGCAGCAAATAAGGTGGTGATAAGTTTAATTAAAAAGCACGTAGGGACAAAGCCTAAGAATTGGCATAAGACGTTGGATCAAATTTTATGGGCTTGTCGAACATCTCCTAAAGAAGCAAAAAATGCTACCCCATTTAGATTAACGTATGGACATGATGCAGTTTTACCAGTTGAGATTTATTTACAGTCGATTCGAATTCAGAGGCATCATGAAATTCCATCAGACATATATTGGAATATGATGATGGACGAGTTAGTCGATTTGGACGAAGAAAGATTAAATGCGTTGGATTCATTGAGAAGGCAAAAAGAAATAGTCGAAAAGTCTTACAATAAGAAAGTAAAATGTAAGACGTTCTTAATTGGTGAGTTAGTTTGGAGAGTAATTCTTCCCATGGATCGAAAAGATAGACTAATGGAAAAATGGTCCCCTAAGTGGGAAGGACCTTTTCAAGTTATACAAGTATTTTCCAATGGCGCGTATGAAATCGAGGAGTTGGATAAAGATAAGCGTGTATTGAAAATAAACGGGAAATATTTGAAAAAATATAGGCCCACATTGCAAGAAATTAAAATAGCAGTCGAATAATTGTAAAAAAGAAAAGCAATATGGCGGATTAAAAAATCTTCTCGCCAAATAATACAGATCCATTGTCATTACAAAAAGGGCTTTAAAAGCCAAACAAAAATTACAAGTATTCAAACAGGAAAAGATGCTTTCAGCTTCTCAAATTTCGACTTCTGGATTTGAAGGCGTCGCTCACAAAGTGTCTTGTTTTTAGAAATCTCCTCAATCTCCTCGCCAAGCTTACGGGCCCTGTCGACAAGGTGCACACCAACTTCTAGCTCTTTGCGGATTTCTTCCTGGTCATTCTTCTGCAGTTCTGCTTGACGTTTTTCCGCCTGTGAAGTTTTTCCTTGGAGGACAGCTATTTGTTTTTTCCATTTTAGAATGTTTTCGCCACACAAAGATGCTTCCCGCTTATTTTGCTCAGACACTTGCTCCATTTCAGTTACCTTGTTGGACGAATTTGACGCAGCTTCCCACTCAGCAAGTTGGGTCTCTGTTTTGTTTTCAAGCTTCTTGGAGTACTCTCGAAGTCGATTAAAGTCAGTTACCACAAGATCTATCAAGGTAGTAAGGTCCAGCACCACATCAGTGACTTCAGGAGGAGCCTCCAGGACGTTGACTTGCTTTAGGATTTTCTTCAAATCGAATTGAGCATAGGAGTCATTCTCCAGAAGTTGAAATAAGTCAATATCAAGGACCTTCTGTCGAATGTGTGCCAGCGATTCGTCCATTGATTTGGCATCAGAAGTAGTTCCTGAGGTGGTTGAACTACTGATGGTAGTATTAGCAAAGTTGTAGCGGGAACTGAGCATGGTCTTTAGGTACTCAAAAGGCCTTTGCACCTTCATACTTTCTAGCTCCTCATGAGAGAACTGGGTCGAAGTCGTCCCGGTCGAAGCAGCTTTAGTTGTTTTACCAAGATTTTCTTCGACGTTTTCTGTCTCTTCGTCAGTATCAGCAGCAGGAGTTGGTGGCCTTTCATGTTCTTTTTCTTCTTCTTCTTCGGCATCACTTGTAGCCTCCTCATCTTTCTCTTCGTCAGCAAATTCTGAATTGGGGGGGGGGGGGGGAGATTGATCTTCAGCTTCATTTCTAGTGGCAGCCGCGGTATCCCCATCAGTTTCGACGAAGTCTTCAGTATCAGGACCAGTCTCTTCTTCCACTACTTTTGGAATTTGTATAGAAATGGCAACGGGTTGATCTACTTCGGTGGCTGTTTCCTTCGCTGAATTCTTAGGAGAGGATTTGGAGGCGATGGCTGGGTTATAAGTAGGATCATTGCTGGTCTTGGGAAGAACTTGGATTATAGGGTGTCCATGAATATCGACAGGTACCTGAAGGATAAATAGGTCAAAGAAGCGAATACAAGTAAAACAGCTTGTTAGCATCGAAAGGAAAAGAAAAATCATACCTTTGGAATTTTGGTCTTCAGGCTAGAACTTTCACTTTCCGCTGGAGCAGGAGTGATTTCCTCACCTGGTTCCTTTGATAGAATTTTCTCTAAAACTTTGGGAGTAGGAGGTTTCTGTGGGAGAGGTTTGGTTGCCTTCTTCTTCTTTTTGGTGGGTTTTACCTGATCTGGTGACTCATCACCATCATCAATTTCATCAGCTTTGACTTCTTTTGCTTTTCTTTTCTTTGGCGTTGGTGGGGGTCTTCGACTGCCCTGTGGATCAAAGAAAATTTCATTAGTTAGTTCAAGAAAATGAAACACTTGGACTATAGGGAAAAAGAAAGTAAATTGATACCTTCGCCAAAGGTGTCTTGGCAGTATCTTTCTGAGGCTCTGCTTCTCCTGCGGTTTTTGCTTCGACTGTGGCAGGTTTTTTGATGGGAATCTTTATAGCTTGAAAAGTAGAAAAGGAAAAGAGTCAAGCATAAAAAAATATATTCGAATAAATAAAAAGTAAGATTGAACTGCTTCCCGTTTTCCACACCTTCATATATAGGGGTTTCCACGCGAACGTGTTCTAGGCCAATATGAAGGTGACCTTTGAAATTGTCCAGGGTGTACTTAGTCGGAACCACTCGCTTGGCACGTTTTTGGTTGTCCTGGCGAAGAATTTTTAGATGCTCCCCACAAATGAACCAATCTGGGAATGGAGGGCTAAAAGCCACGCCAAATGCAGCAGATGGTAGAGGGGGAAATTTTGGGCGATAAAGTTTAAAAGCTACCTCATAACGTTGTTCTGGTCGAACATACGAGGGTAGTTTTAACTCATCAAGTTTTTCTGTAAACTTTTGTTTCAAAGTAACTGCTGCTTCGCGTATGGTTCGACTAAGATCATCAGGCCTGTAGGCAGTTTCAAAGTATTTCTAGAAAGCTTGGATTTCTTTGATGTGTCGAGAAGTACCTTTCTTGGTCCTGTCCTGCACAAGAGTGAAGGATTTAGTCAGTTGAGTGGTAAAAGAATCCACGTTGAACATTTGAGACTCATAGTAAGCCCTCCACCATTCATCAAACTCTTGAGTGCAGAGGAAGTTAGGTCGAAAGACCACTGGTTGGATTTCGACCAGGTTAGAATACTTCGCTAACAATTCAGAGCATTCGTCTTCAGTATGGGTCATGTTGTAATGAATCAGAGAGCCTTTCCTGGAGAAAAGAGGCTTTGGTACTATCTGTATCAACCCAAATTGTCGAGAAACCAAGTTGGGTTGATAGTTAACAAGGGAAACTTTGAGTTTTGAAGGGCCAAGTTTGGATACTAAAAGTCTTGGAGTAAGGAAGGATTCCCAGACGTTGAGGAATTCGTCTTCCAGCGATTTCGATTCTAGGGGAAGTTTTCTGGTGAACCATGAGGGTCCAACTTTCCTTTCAGCAAAAGGAGCCATGTTGGGTGTAAAACTATAACGTTTCGCAAACATCATGACATAGCTAGTAAAGGTTTGTTGAAGACTCAGGCCTTCGTCATGAGGTGTCATCTGCGCCAAACGAAGACCTTCAACGCGTTTGTCCCCTTGAACGGTTGGGTCCACAGTGGATTTGTTGGGAAGAGAAGCTTCAAAAGTGGCATTGAGCCACAATTGTAAAAGCCAAAAAGGCCCTGATAGCAGCAAAGTCTTCTTTTCCTTGATGTTCTTTAAAATGGTGACTCCTTCGCCAAGGGATTCACATAGATTCGCCAGGATCATCTCGCTAAGACATAGCTTGTGCCCAGCATGAAGTTGATTCACTATGGTGATATAGCGTTTTGCCACCTGGAGAGATCTGGAGCAGAAAATGCACCTCGACAGCCAAAGGGCCAGGAAAGCTACATGTTCTTGGTCAGAAACTTCCTTGGTTTCCTTGTCATGGTAATTGGCAATATAGGCTGTGAAGGTGGCCTTATTGGTGTCGAAACCTATTGAATCGTCAGCAAGCAAGTTGGGATCATAGTCAACTCCTAGGGGGCTTAATCCAGTGATAGCAGCTATGTCGAAGAGCGTAGGAGTGATCATCCCACAGGGAATATGGAAATTGTTGTAGGTACTATCCCAGAAATAGAGAGAGGCCAAAAGCATGGAAGGGAAATATCCTGGCCCTACTTTCGACAGTTGAATAAAATCATAAATGCCCATGGTTTTCCAATCATTGCTCTTAACCCTTTCTATCTTTTCCAACCATGCCAAATAGTCAGAGGGATCCTTCGACAGAGGACAGGACCTAAAAATCCTAAAATTGTTCATGTATTCCAGGTTTATTACTTCATCAGAAGGAGTCCCTTGGCCATCTATTTTGGATTTTTCATCTATAATCTTCTCCTTCTCCATCCTAGGCCTAACACCATTCGCTAGGGGTTTGTAGCGATGGTAGGTGGGAAAAAATTCTCGCACCTTAACTGGGTCTAGCGTTAAGTCTGGTAGCGGTCCTAAAATTGCATGAGATTTTCCAGAAATTAAAATGGGAATAAGTACCTGAGATTGGTAAATGGAGCGCTTTTCTTCTTCTTCATTAGGAGGTTCTGGAATGTACTAGTGATTCCCCACCACTCTGGGACCCAGAATCCTCTCCATCGGTGCTAGACTGTTGGACTTCCGAGAGTCTTTGTCGGTGATCTTTTGAGAAGTGGAGGAAGCCATTGCTGGTTACAGAGAAAATGGAAAAGGAAATAGGGAAGATGAGGTTTTGAAAGAACTCTTGGAAAGAAAATGAGGAAGATGAAGTTTGAAGAAATAACGTAAAAAGTGGAAAAATGAAATTCTCAGCTTATATATAAGGTGTGAAAAAGAAACGGTTGGTATTCTGAAAATGGAAATGGAAAAGTAGTGGGAAGGTTATGGGACACGTGGTGAGTGCGAAATGGGTAATGCTGACTGTGGCAGTTAGGGTTTGACCCACGATGTGATAGGAGTAGAGTAGGAATGATGAGAGCTAAAAAATGTGGGCTGAAATGACGTTTTGGGAAAAGCGCAATGATGGTTCTGACATTTCTAATGTCTAAATCATATGAACACTCTCTAGTCGAATAGTCCATGGCGTCGAAAAGCACTGGCAAAAAATGTTTTTCTCCCTTAGTCGAAAACGCATTTTTTGGGGGGCAATTTGTAGACATATATTTTCAACACCATGTCTTGGTAGGTAAAATGATGTTCTTTAACTAAAAAAATGACTACAGATGAAGAAGAAAGAAAATGAAGGTATTCAGAAGAAGTTTTCGACACTTCGACAAGAATAGAGTTTCGACATTTCGACGGAAACATAAGGAAGTTTTCATCAGATAAGGTTTGAGGGACATTTATTACTTTTCGACAATTCGACAAGGTGAAGAGGCGCAACGTTTCGACACAAAGGGAAAATTCAAATTCAAGAGTTATAACGTTTGGCAAAAGACGCGTGGAAGCTTTAGAAGAAAAGAAGACATGCAGAAGGCCAAGTGTCAAAGATTTAGAATTTTTCCGTTATTAGGCAGTTATTGTATTTGTATATAAATAGGATAGTTGTTGTAGAATTTTAGTGTGTGAAAAACTTGTACTAAATTCCTGTAAATACTCAAAGTACCCATGAGAGAGAAAATAGTTTATTATCTGGAAATGTACGTGTGAAACACCATCTTTTTAAGTTTATAGAAATTCAAAGTCTTTTATAATTGCCTTTACTTTTCCCAGTCATTTATCCTTTGTCATTTACTTTATGCAAGTTTTAATTTCATTCAATTTATCTTTTCGGCAGAAGTTGTTATTTAGTTCTTTAACCAAACCATTCATACATAAAAGATATAATAAAACAAACCATCAAAACACCATTATCCTAAGAGTTAGATAAATTTGCACATGTATCCCAGGATTTGTGTGGTTGGTCCTGCAAGTAACCCAGTTTTATAAGAGATTGGTAAACCAGAGGTTGTTCGCCAAAATCAACAGCGAACAGTATGATGTTCATGTTTGCTAACTTTTACATGGTGTGATCTGATATGTTTGGAGCCAAATTCTCTACCACAGCATCCTGAAAAGTTTTGTACCATAATGCATTCCCGAAAGCTCTATCAATTCTAGAGTGGAATTGTTTTACATTTTATTATGAAATATATTTAAAATAAGATAAAAGAAATTAAATTTGTTTAATAAATGAAATATTGACTTTTGTTTGTAAATAATTACAGAAGGAGTATCATGCTATATTTGTCAAAACTATGGTGTCACAATAATTTTACAAATATTTCATTGTGTCAAGTCGATCCATATTATATGCAAAAGAAAACAACATATGTCAATAACAATAAAAACAACTAGACAAAAAATATGATTAAGTAACATGGATCACAAGGGGATCCCCTTATTAGAGCCCTCCTCAATTGACCAATATATTGTTTTTTCTTATTGAGAAGACCAACACCTTCGGGATTCCCTTCTTCAATGTCCCCATGATCATTCCATGATTTTTTAAGGACTTCTTAAAAAATAATCATCATTAAACAAATAAGTGCTTATTTATATGTATGTTCCCGAAGTCATTAGGAAATGGTCCCGCCTCTAAAAATTTGGAAATTTATTTTTGCATGGTTGAAATGGAGTAAAAGTATGGGGATAGGAATATGAGTACCCCGTAGAATACTTACCATTATCAAAGGCCCTTTATGGGTGTAGTGATTGATTTTTGGATGTGGTTGCGAAGCACGATCGCTCTAGTACTACAGTTCGATTCATTTTTTATCCTATTAAAGCTGATGAAGGAAGGGAAATAGATGTCTCCAATTAACCCTGCTTGCATACTGAGATTAAATAGTCAAAACTGTTGGTTTACAGATGCTACAAAGATTCGGGGTTTGTCCTAGGTTATTTTGTTGACGAGGGGTGCTTTAGGCTATTGGTTGAGATGTTAGGATGGATATATATGAAAGTATGGGATTTTGGGTTTTTGTTTAGTGTGCTCGCTAAGATTTTTCTTTCAATCTTATGCCTACGTATTCCCGTTTACCGAAACAGGGAAATTAGAGCGTTCGTAGTTCCTCCTATCCTATGGGAGGAAATGAGTGTTTTGGTGTCTTGTTCAAAGCCCAAGACGTGAAGAGAAAGGTGTTTTGTATCTTGTTCAAAGCCCAAGATGTGAAGCTGAAGGGTTTATTTGTATCTTGTTCGAAGCCCAAGATGTGAAGCTAAAAGTGTTGACCTTAGAGAGAATTTGTCATCTCTAAAGAGGGGTTTGTCTGTTACGACTGTTTATAAAGGAGAATTACTTTAACCGGGATTTGTGAATTCGGCAATGCCATAATTTCCTTTATAGGGGATTTCAACCTGAAGGAGAAGACTTTATCTCAGTGTAGAGTAATGCCATCTTTCCTTAGGAATTTCTCATACTAAAAGAGGGACATTGGCATGGATGTAGATGATCCAGAGGCTTGCCGCTTACAGCAGTTAGATGGAGGGGAAGGAGTTGTTGATGTTTGTGTACTGTGAACGAGGCATAGCTTTGATGCTAAAAGGTTAATTGGATCAACCAGTGGTTTTCTTATACAAAGCCTAAGAGAAGGCTATTATGTGTCTCGTACAAAGCCCGAGAGAGAGGCTAAAAGGTTTTGACTAAACGAGGGAATCTTTCGGTATCTCGTATAAAGCCCGAGATGGAGGCTATTTGACTCAACAAGAGAGTTTTTTGTATCTCGTACGAAGCCCGAGATGGAGGCTAATTGACTCAACAAGAGAGTTTTTTGTATCTCGTACGAAGCCCGAGATGGAGGCGAAAGGGTGATTGACTCAACTAGGGAGTCTCTTATGTGTCTCGTACAAAGCCCGAGAAAGAGGATGAACGTTGTTTGACTCCGCTGGGGAGGATCATTGTATAAAGCCCAAGAGAGAGGCTAACTTCACGGGAGAAGGATCTTTATACAAAGCCTAAGAGGAGGCTGTGGCGACTGTTCAGTTAAGTGACAGATCCAGTATACTGATTTTTAAAGAGAAAATCAGTTCTTATATGAGCAATGTTGTACTCGAGGATTTGATTCGAGGATCCGGGTTATTCCTGTTCTTTAAGGAAGTGGGAAATCTGAAAGGTATTGAGACTGTCCGAGTCTACGGGTTTTCTTCCTATTTAACAAAGGGGTTACTTGAGAATGTCTTTGAGACTCAAGTATATTAGACTGTCCAAGTCTAGAGTTTTTATACTATGCTTTGAGAAACAGTAGTAGACTCTTTGAAAGGACTGTTCTATGAAGATGACTAAGTTCTGTTCCTATACCTCTAGGAGGTCGTCGGGACAATTTGTACGAAGCCCAAGAGGAGGCTGGAAACTTTTAAGAAGCCGACGGGTCCTTATAAGATGCCCAAGAGGAGGCTATTATTCCCGGAGGAAGAGATCATTATACGAAGCCTAAGAGGAGGCTGTGAATACTTCTAAGAAGCCGGCGGGTCCTTGTACTAAGCCCAAGAGGAGGCGGGGTTGCTTTTAGGAAGCCTGTGGGTCCTTGTCTGATGCCCAAGAGGAGGTCGATGCTTTTAAGAAGCCCGTGGGTCCCCAAACCCCGAGAAATTCAAGGCAAGCTATTCACAAGGAATAGATCAAGCCAGGAAAGTTCGAGAATTTGGAAGAAACTCAAAGATGCCATTCACGGAGAAAAGATCATCTCTGGGGAATAGAGTTTCTTGACAAGTGCTTTTAAGAAGCCTGTGGGTCCCCAAACCCCGAGAAGTTCAAGACATGCCATTCACCGAGAATAGATCAAGCCAGGAAAGTCCGAGAATTTGGAAGAAACTCAAGAGATGCAATTCACGGAGAAGAGATCATCTCTGGGGAGTAGAGTTTCTTTGACAACTTCGACAAGTGACAGTCTGAGAAAGGGTTCAAAAAGAATCTGCCTTTCATATCTCCATATTGTTTAACCCCAAGAGGAGGGAAGACTGTGTCTGGTAATCCTATTGGGGATCTAGTTTTGACTATTTAAGAGTGATCAACGGGCTTAATGCTAGACGTAGTTGTCGGGGAAACTCTAAATATCTATACTATTATTACACAATTGATATGAGTTTATGAAAGAAAACTTACAGCGAAACAGCCCCACAATACAGTTATATGTATATGAAAGCGGTAAATGAAAGCATATAAACACTTACTCGGTTGTAGAGCTTACATGCTGTTTGGTTAGTTGTTCAACAAAGAAAGATTGAAAACAACAGTATATTCAAAATCAAAGGAGAAAGTGCTTTGAAAAAGAAAGATTTGGGGCTTACAGCTCAAAGAGAGGCCCAGGGTTTTATCAGTGAGCGCACTGTTTGAATTTATACAGAGGGACTTATACAAGTGACTGTGGCCCAAAAAGGTTTTCTGTACAAAGGGATGGGTCTTACACTCTCTCAAGAGGCCCAAAAGGTTTAAAGAAAAAGAGTGGGGCTTATAACACGAGGTTATGCCCAGTTTGACTTTTCGTTTAAAAATGGCGATCGCGCCGAGGTTTTATTTTAACGCATAGGGACTTATACAATATCTGAGGCCCAAAGTGATTTTGGTTAAAAGGGGGTTGGCTCTTACACTCCATTAGAGGCCCAAAAGTTTTGAATGGGTCTTATAGCTCGAGGAGAGGCCCAAAAGGTTATTTTTCAAAAGGTGACGATCGCGCCGTTTGTTTTTGACGGTATCGGGACTTATACAATACACTGAGGCCCAAAAATGATTTGGTCAAAAAAGGATTGGGTCTTACACTCTATTAGAGGCCCATGAGTGTTTGACAATGATTTGTTTGAGTGAAAATCAAAGAAACCCTAATTTTATTCTTTAAAAGTAAATATTTAAAGAAAATCAATGAAAAATACCAAATAGGTTTGAATAAACCACTTGTGATTTTTTTTTTAAGGTTTGAAAAATGAGGTATAAATCACAAGAGATATTAAAACTCATTTGGTCTTGATTTTTCAAGATGAATATTCATTTTAAAATGTTTAAAAACAAATAAAAGTGAATTTATTCACAAAAATACTAATTATATTAAATAAATAATATAAATTCAATTTTTTTTGTGGAATAAAATATTTCAACATTTTTGTGATTTTTTGCAAAAAGAACCAATAAAAAATAATTAAAATTGAAAGATTTATTAATTTTCCAATTAATTAATAAACCATGAAAATATTGGAAAAAATGGCAAAATGTGAAAAAAAACACAAAATGGCATGGGTGGGGTTTGAACCCAAGACCTCAAGGTTACAAGGCGCGCGCCTTACCACTGGGGTGGTGATACATCCATTGTTTGAAACAAAACAACAAATATACAAGGCATGACTTGGTTTTAGGCCTGACCCAAGGCAAGTTTTGGCTCAGAAACGTGAAGGTCATAACTTTCTCAATTCTTAATGGTTTAATACAAAATTTATATGCATCTGGACCAGAATTTCATAAGGAATCCGATGGTGGTGGTAGTTTTTTCAGATCACACTCCCTCCTCAAAACCCGATAGTGGTTTTGAAAATGACCTATAAATGCATTTTCTATGCTACAACTTGGTACAAGCATGGATTACATGGTGAATTAGCTCAAACACAACATATACAACATGTATGAGATGTTTATGATCAATGGACTTCAAAGCATTGCATGTTTGAAAGATTCCAAGTTGTGAGGCTTACCTCTTTTTTGAGATTTTGGAGCTTTTGTGCAATCTGTCAAACTTCTTGTTCCAGAAATGATTTGATGCTTTAGACACACTCAAATGATCCCTTAGAAGCTTTTAGGATGATTGGAATTGACTGGTACCTGCAAAATCACAAACAGTCCCTTTCTTGCAAAAGGGGTTAAAAGTGACCAAAATAGAAACTCTCTCAAATGGTGTTCCAGATGAGGGGAACCATTTTGGACAGTTCAAGGATGATATTTGGAGTGTGTTTGAGGTTTTATCTGGTTTGGAAATTGACTGAATAAAGACATGGCTTGAAAAATGCAAACAAAGCCTATTTTGAGGTTTTGAGATGTGACTTTGTGATTTTGTGATTACAGGTCACTTGTGATAGTTTGCACAGCTTACATATGATATATATGAGGCGTGTTGTGATTGATTGTGATGAAAAAGCTCTCAAGCTCAAAAACTCAAAGTTGCCTTGCTAAAGAAGGCATTTTTGCCAAGAGAAAGAGGTTTTGAGGAAAGCATCTGTTTGATGGCTTTGGTGTACTCAAACTGATCAAAATTGAGCTCTATTTATAGTAAAGCAAGTTTGTTTTGGGATCCACAGTGAATGGCAACTGCATCAGGTGTTTGTTCAATGTTGGAATATGGAAATCCAAGTCTCCTCTAGCCATTGACTAGAGGTTAGGGCACAGGGTTGTGGTTCCCTTGGTCTTGGATAAGTCTTGACTGAATTCAGTTGCAAATGGCCAGTCCATCCCACCTTGATGCTTCCATTGAATGCTCCAATCCAAAATTGGAGTCTTGTCCCTATTTTGGCCATTCTAGGTTCAACATGCTATTTCTTGTTCCAAAGACTTTGGAGGCTTGGCTCAGTGATTGTCCCCTTTAGATTCAATCCTCAGAGGTGTCCAAATGGATAGGAGCATTTGGATTTGGCTGATTTTGGTAAATCGAGCAAAAATGCAAATTTTGCCTTGCCTTGGCAGATTTCAGCAAGGCAACTTCCCAATGTCATATCTCATGGCTCAAATTGAATTTGGTAATGTTCTTGGTCATTTTGGAAAGCCCTCACATGATACAACAACTGTTTGAACATATTTGGTTTTGATCTCTTTTGAATCCAAGTGAAAAATCCCCCTACATTTGGCAAAAAGTAGGGTAAAATCTGACTTAGTGAAATTTTCACTAAGTGTTGGAACAAAGTGACTTTTCTTGATTTTGATCACTCCATAACTCAAAATCCATGAGGAGTTGGAATTAGGTCTAGTTGAAGTTTTTGTAGACAGAAATGAGATCTACAAATCAAGCCTTGGATGGGAGAAAATGGCTTTGTGGTTTAGGAGTTATGACCCTCCAAAGTTAGTACCCTAGCCACTTTATTTTTAACTTAGAAAATTTTCTAAGTTTTTATGGTTACCCCTTTTACAAGTTATCCAACTTTTCTTGATTTTTCTTGATGAATGATGATTCAAATCATACATTAACATCATTTTAGGGTTAAAAATCCATTTTGGTGAAAAATCTCAAAAAGTCAAAGTTGACTTTTGTGCACAGTTGACTTTTTATCAGATGAATTCCAAACTGTGCAATTCTTCATGAAATCATGTCCTTGACCTAAATAAATCTTGATGGACATGTTCCATGGGTTTCATAAGGTATATTGAATCATGTCTTAGGGCTTGGGAGCATGTCCTGGTCAAAAGTCAAAGTTACAGTTGACTTTCCTCGCGAAACCCTAATTGTGGTGCAGATGAAATTGAGACTTGTTGCTCAAGCTTCTTGGATTAATCCATTGTTACAAATGGATCAATATAGTTCATTAGAGACCCTCAAATCATGTCTTGAGGTCTTGGCTCATGATTTGTCCCAAAAGTCAACTTAGGGGGGAATTAGGTCAAGAAACCCTAATTCCTGATTTTTGATGAATGCATCCCCTGAGGCAAAATTGACTTGATGATTGGGTCCATGAGGTCCCATGAAGTATATTAGGTTGTGTTTTGGATCATTGGCTTGTGCCCAGATGAAAAATTTCCATCTGGAGGCCCTGGTCGACCAAAACCCTAATTTGGTGACACTGTCGATCTTGAGACTTGATCCACCTAGAAGGGAGCAGCCTTGTGCTTGATCCTTGAAGTGGGAGTCTTTTTGATCCATTGTGGATGTTAGACAAGTTGAAGATCATGTCATTCCTTGATTGATCCTTTGTCTAAGGCTCTGAGAGGTCTTGAAACCCTAATTTTGATTGTAGTGGATGCTCACCCATCTTTGGGGAGACTAATGAAGTATGATGGTTCCCCCATATTGTGATGATGATTTTCACAATGATGGGAAATCTTAGTGGTCAAAATTTGGGGTATGACAGATGCCCTTATTTAATCTTCTTGGACACGAAGGTGTGAATGACAAAGGTATTCGGGCATTCGGGGTTCAAGAGGATTAAATATCGGAATACCCGAAATTTTGATGGTGGTTATGAATGGTAGCTTACGCATTCATCTTCTTTAGCTAAGCAATGATGCTTAGAAAAGGTAAACTTCCCCTCGATCCTGGTCTTCAGCCAAGGAACTGGTCTCAGTTTCTAAAATAAACTTCCCCTCGATCCTGGTTTCCTACCAAGGAACTGGTCTTAGTTTCTGATGTAAACTTCCCCTCGATTCTGGTTTCCTACCAAGGAACTGGTCTTAGTTTCTTATGTAAACTTCCCCTCGATCCTGGTTTCCTACCGAGGAACTGGTCTTAGTTTCTTTCGTCAATAAACTTTACTAACAAGGGACGCTATTCGTAGCGGTTTTCCTTCAAACTTCTCGCCGAATTTTCCTGGGGAGATGCCATTTGAGTGGAAAAAGTTTCGATGTCAGACTTGCTGGGTAACCCAGTCGTCTGAGTTGTAGAGGTGTACAAACTTATCTGTTGGAGATTCCATTTGTTGACTCTACTTGGGGAACGCGAGTCCCTTGAGAGACTGCATTCGCTTGGGGTCTTTACATCATACTTTTCTTGGAGATCTTCTCGGAGAAATGCCATATGATGTGATCCAATTTTGAGGTGCCGATGACCTTTTCATCAGTGGGTTTTTCGGAGAAAAACTGCCGTACTGCCGAATCTCCGATTTAGGAGGCTTTCTCTCAGGATTTTCTTTAATCCGGGAAAACAAGGATATCATCTTCAATGGCGAAGAGTGATGTTAACTGAGGGCTCTCTGGTCTTTTAGAGGTTCAAGTTATCAAAGTGGTCGAGGACCCAACTTCAATCCAGAAATAAAACTGGAGGAGAGAGAATGTTCAGACGTAACACTTCCTGATGAGGAAAGGGTTGGCAACTCGATTGAGAGGACTTTTATCACTAGGGGACAAGGCCGACTAGAGTGATAGTGATGCAATATGAAATGTGAATGTAAATCAATAATGCATGATGCATGTATGTTTATGCTGACAAAACTGACGCGACATACAAACTGACAGGTGAACACGACAGGATACTCGGCCATCGCGGGGCGAAGAAGTACCGTTAGTTTAGAATAGCAATTTCGCCTTGCTTAGGAGAGAGAGTCCCTGTTGGGAGCTATGTTGATCGGGCTTAGGAGATAAGAACTCGGTCGAGGCGTGTCAGACGAAACAAGGTCTCTGACACAGTTGATCCCTTCATTCAGGCGTACTGGGTTAGAAGGAGTACTTTGATTCTGCAGTTTGAGGTTCGATTACTTCTGGAGAAGCGACCGATGTTCTTCTGATGTTCAACAGTTAAAAGAAATTTCCGTCTTTATTTTAAAGCAGAAAATTTTTTAACAAGTAAATGCATTTTTGTTTTATTTCAAGAATCGTTAATCATGTTAACAACGTCGTTCTGTAAAGCTAAAACAAATAAGAATTACAAACAAAAGCACAAAGGCTCAAATTTTATTGATAAGATGGAGATCAGCCAAACGCGTGATTCCAAAGAGTATATACAAAGTTTGAAAATGGTAATTTTACAGGGAAAAGGGCTACATTGAAACATAACGACCATTATCCTTCTACCAACTTTGAATTCGGGACATCCTGAGCTTCTGGCGAAGATGACCTTGACTGGAGTTTTCTGGCGGATGATGTAACTGCTGCTGAGGGACTTGCCTCTGTTGAACATAGTTACTTGCCATTATCCCTAATTTTTGCCTGGACTGTACTGTGATGTTTCCAATCCACCGAGATGATTTTTTCCATGTCTCTAACTTTTGCCTGGACCGCCCTTTCGGGTTTTCAATCCACCGAGACGTTTTTTTTTTAGTTTAGGCGAAGTATTTATTGACTACATCAACATTCGTGGGGTAGGCAAATTCCTCTCCGTCCATGGTTGCAAGTCTCAAGACGCTGGCTGAGAAAGCTTTTGTGACCACATAGGGGCCATAATAATTTGGGGTCCATTTGCCCCGAGAATCAGTGAGAAATGACTGTATCTTCTTGAGCACGAGGTCTCCTTTTCTGAAGACACGAGGTCGGACCTTTTTGTCAAACGCCCTCTTTATTTTCTGTTGATACAATTGACCATGGCATAGTGCTGTGAATCGCTTCTCCTCGATCAGATTCAATTCGTCGTGTCGGCTTTGACACCATTCAACTTCGGTGAGCTTAGCTTCCATCAATACTCGGATTGACGGGATCTCTACTTCTATGGGGAGCACTGCTTCCATGCCATACACTAGAGAGAAAGGGGTTGCCCCTGTTGAAGTGCGGACAGATGTTCGATAACCATGAAGAGAAAAGGGTAGCATTTCATGCCAATCTTTGTAGGTTACAACCATCTTTTGAACGATCTTCTTGATGTTCTTGTTAGCCGCTTCTACCGCTCCGTTCATCTTGGGTCGGTAGGGAGATGAGTTATGGTGTTCGATCTTGAACTCAGCGCACAACTCCTTCATCATCTTGTTGTTCAAGTTAGATCCATTATCAGTAATGATCTGGCTCGGAACACCATAACGGCAGATGATATTGTTTTTGATAAATCGGACCACCACTTGTCGGGTTACATTGGCGAATGACGCTGCTTTGACCCACTTAGTGAAGTGATCAATGGCTACCAGGATGAACCGATGTCCATTTGAAGCCTTGGGCTCAATCATGCCAATCATGTCGATTCCCCATATGGAAAATGGCCATGGGGAAGAGAGAACTTTGATATGTGATGGCGGTACATGAATTTTGTCGGAGTATATCTGACACTTGTGACACCTCCTCATGTACTTGCAGCAGTCGGATTCCATGGTCAACCAATAGTACCCTGCTCTGAGAATTTTTCTCGCCATTGTGTGTCCGTTGGCATGAGTGCCAAATGATCCTTCATGAATTTTTTTCATAAGCATGTCTGCTTCTGGTCTGTCTACGCATCGGAGCAAGACCATGTCAAAATTTCTCTTATAGAGAGTGTCACCGCTCAGGAAGAAGCTTCCAGCCAATTTTCTGAGGGTTTTTCTGTCTTTTCTGAGTGCCCCAGATGGGTAATCTTGTTTCTGAAGGAAGCATTTGATATCGTGATACCAAGGTTTATCGTCTATGACTGCTTCAATCGTGAAGATGTAAGCGGGCCGCTCAAGGCACATTATGTCGATCTTAGGTAGGTCATTCCATTGACCTACACTAATCATGGAAGAGAGAGTGGCTAATGCATCAGCCATGTGATTCTCCTCACGAGGGACGTGAAGAAACTCGACTCTGTTAAAGAAGGGTAACAACCTTCTTATATAGTCTTTGTAAGGAATCAATCCTGATTGGTATGTGTTCCAATCTCCTTTTATCTGATTGATAACCAGAGCTGAGCCGCCATATACGTCTAAGTTTTTGATCCTTAAATCAATTGCTTCTTCGAGACCCATGATACAAGCTTCGTATTCGGCCTCGTTGTTCGTACATTTGAACGTAAGTCTGGTAGTGAAAGGAATGTGGGTACCCTGAGGGGTAACAATTATTGTCCCAATTCCGTTTCCATAATGATTAACTGCTCCGTCAAAGATTAGTCCCCATTGGGAACCTGGTTCTGGCCCTTCACTGTGTAACGGTTCATCACAATCTTTCATTTTTAGATACATTACATCTTTGTCTGGGAAGTCAAACCCGATTGATTCTTGATCGTCAATCGGTTGATGAGCCAAATGATCGGCTAAAATACTTCCCTTGACAGCTTTCTGAGCGTGGTACTCAATGTCATATTCTGATAACAACATCTGCCAACGGGCAATCCTTCCCGTGAGAGCATGCTTTTCGAAGACGTACTTGATTGGATCCATTTCGGAGATTAACCAAGTAGTATGACGAATCATGTATTGGCGAAGACGTTTGGCTGCCCAAGCCAAAGCGCAACAAGTTTTCTCAAGCATCGTGTACCGAGTTTCGCAGTCGGTGAATTTCTTGCTCAAATAGTAAATGGCTGACTCTTTCCTTTTGGTTTCGTCTTGTTGGCCAAGTACACACCCCATTGAGTCTTCCAAGATTGTGAGGTAGATGATCAGTGGTCTTCCTTCCACTGGAGGTGATAGAATCGGAGGATTCAACAGATATTCCTTGATACTGTCGAAGGCGGTTTGGTAATCTTTTGTCCAAACGCAATCCTGGTTCTTTTTGAGTAATTTGAAAATCGGCGCACAGGTCGCGGTCATAAGGAATATGAACCTGGAGATGTAGTTCAAACGTCCCAGGAATCCTCTGACTTGTTTTTCAGTTTTCGGAGAAGGCATTTCTTGAATGGCCTTGACCTTGTCAGGATCAACCTCAATTCCTTTCTGACTGACGATGAACCCTAGTAGTTTCCCTGAACGGACACCGAAGGTGCACTTGTTGGGATTCAAGCGGAGTTTGAATTTTCTTAGACGTTCGAACAATTTTGACAGATGTTCAACGTGCTCACTCTCTGTTTTAGATTTTGCAATCATATCATCGACATACACTTCGATTTCTTTGTGTATCATGTCATGAAAAAGAGTAGTCATGGCCCTTTGATAGGTTGCCCCGGTGTTCTTCAAACCGAACGGCATTACCTTGTAACAAAAGGTGCCCCATGGGGTAATGAACGAAGTTTTCTCCATGTCTTTCGGCGCCATTTTGATCTGGTTATAGCCCGAGAATCCATCCATGAAGGAGAAAATTTTGAACTTTGCTTTGCTGTCTACCAGCATGTCAATGTGTGGTAAAGGAAAGTCGTCCTTTGGACTAGCCTTGTTTAGATCCCTGTAGTCGACACACATTCTGACCTTTCTGTCCTTTTTGGGAACGGGTACGATGTTGGCTAACCATTGAGGATATTCAGATGTAGCGAGGAAACTCGTGTCAATCTGTTTCTGCACCTCTTTTTTTATTTTGATGGCCATGTCCGGGTGAGTGCATCTCAACCTTTGCTTTACTGGCAGACATTCCGATCTCAACGGTAAGTGATGTTCCACGATGCTGGTATCCAACCCTGGCATATCCTGATAGGACCAAGCAAATACATCGGGAAATTCTTTGAGAAGCTTTATCAAACTCGCTTTGGCAGTTGGACTGAGCAGTGCCCCAATCCTGATTTCTTTTCTCTCTTTTTCTGAACCCAAGTTTACCGTTTCCAATGGCTCTTTGTGAGGTTCAATGGACCTTTCCTCCTGTCTGAGTAGTCAAGAGATCTCTTCTGGAATTTTGTCTTCATTTTCTTCTTCAGCCTCGAATACCGGGAACTCAAAGTTGGGAGAAGGCATCGGATCGTAAGTTTCAACGGGGTTTAAAACAAGCAATCTGCATGACGTGATGATTCGTGTTTAGAAGAGATAGAGAAAATGCAAGTGTGTGCAGTGTATTTATTTTACTGCTTGTTTTTTGAATTGTTTTTTAGGATTACAATTTTCTGAAAAAGCAAAAAGAGAAAACAGCAATTAATGCGGAAATTACAGAACGACATTATTTTATTAATAAACAAGTCGATCCTTGAAACTACAGCCCTATAAAACAAAACTTTGTCGCTTTGGGCTAAGCGAAGAGGGATAATTTATAGAAAGCGAGCCCTATCAAAACATCCGTTTCACTTGGGCAGGGTGAAAGGTTAAAGATGGCAATTACTTTGACTGATGAACGATCTTCGGAACCTCGAAGGCAACCCATTGGCGGCGAACTCCTCGGTGAATCACAAAGTCTGGCACCTTCCTTGATTTGTCTTCAAAAATAACGCTGATTTCTGGTGGAGCGGGATCATTGGAATCTGTCTCCCAAGTAGAATTGTCGTAGGAGAATTCCTCAGTTGCATTTTGCATAGCATTTATGCTCTCAGCTGTATCTCCCCATCCAGTAGGCTGGATATCTTCGAGCCTGATACGAGAGCTTTCGGGAGCGGTGTACTTGACCATATAGTCGTATTTCCCACTCGGTTGTCCCAAGGTGTCCCATACTTCTCTGGAACTGAAGGAGTCATCTCTCTCGATGACGTTAACCTCAGGAAAAGCATAGTTGATGAATTCAAGTCCTGCAAACGTTGGAAATTCATCTTCATGTTGAGTAGTTTCTGAATGACCTGAGTGTTGATCCCATGACATGGTGGGGACACAGGTATTCTGTTCAATGTTGGTCAGCTGATTTTCATTGTTCGGCTGACTCTCTTGTGACAAGTTTCCAGGGTAAGGCTGCCACATTGGTAGACCATCCATTGGGCCATAGTAATTGTAGTCAAAGTTATCTTTCATCAGAGTGTCCTCCTCTAATGAATTTGGCGGAGCACAGCATCCTTCCGGATCACAATCTCCATAGATCATTTCGACGTCTGACCTTGGTATAAATCTCGGACTCTGTGTAGGAAAGCAAAATGGTATAGCCACCTCTTCCTGAGACATATAACCGTCCTCATTAAGATAGGACTTCCATTCTTCATCTGTGTCAGAGGGATCTTCCTCATTGATAGCATGTACTGCCTGAGACACTGGGTGAAGGAAACCTCCACTGTGGAAGAAGTTTTGAAGGGGATGAAGACTTTCATCGTTGCCAGCTGTCTGGGTATAGGTTGCAGAAAAACCAAGACCCTTCTTTATTTTATTGTCAATAGGAATGACAAGTTGTCCCCATCCTGTTGTATCGGTACTCTCGACCGCTTTGATAGCATCTTTGTATGAGGAAATCGACGTTCCTCCTTTGAACTGATTGTTCTTGCTTACCGACAGTGCTTGGATTTGAGTTCCAATAACCTCCTCGGGTTCTATACTAGTAGACGATGACAAGTTACTTACAAGCAAGGCTTGTTCCCCACAAACTGTGACAAGTTGATCGTTCTTGACGAACTTTAGCTTTTGGTGGAGGGTCGAAGTGACCGCTCCAGCCTGGTGTATCCAAGGTCTTCCTAATAAACAACTGTACGTTGCCCGGATGTCCATGACCTGGAAAGTGACTTGGAAAGTGTGAGGACCAATAGTTATGGGAAGATCAACTTCGCCGATAATTGTTTTTCTGGATCCGTCGAACGCTTTGACGACGACCTCGCTGATTCTCATCGGAGGGCCTTTAAATGATAATTGCATCAAAGTGGACTTCGGCATAACATTCAGGGCTGACCCCGTGTCTACCAGTACGCTGGCTAAAGCATCGTCCTGGCAGTTAACTGTAATGTTGAGGGCCATGTTATGACGACGACCCTCTTCGGGTAATTCCTCATCACTAAATCCCAAATTATTGCAGGAAGTGTGGTTAGAGACAATGCTATCGAAATGTCTGATTGTTACATCCTGTTCCACAAAGGCTTGCTCCAAAAATTTCTGTAGAGCCTCCCTGTGCGCTTTTGAACTGAGTAAAAGTGATAATACTGAGATCTTTGAAGGAGTCTATAACAGTTGATCAACAATGTTGTATTCAATCCTTTGGATGAGCTTCAGCATCTCATCATTATTTTTTGAAAGGTCGGGATTACTGGATTGACCGACTGGTGGATCAGGAGTTTCCGTCTGAAGTTCCTTTTCCTTGTTAGGTTCTCCAACTCCTCGGTTGAAGATTCTACCGCTCCGTGCTACACGACTGATGTCTGCAATATTCACGAGGGAGGGTAATGAAATTTCCTTTCCATTTTCAATTGTCGTTGCACCGTATTTGTAAGGGATAGCCTTAGTTGATTCATACGGTGTTGGTCTCGGCAGATAGATGACTATGGGAACCTTCTGATTTTTCTGATCATCATAATTAATCTCGATCCATTCCCGGTTGGAAACTTTAGATTCGTCAAGTAGAGGGATAATGGCAAAAACATCCCTGGTCCTGTGAAGACCAGAGATCATGACAACATCCTCAACTTGCTCGGCAAGGTAGTTCGGCGTCCAGTTAATGGGTCCAGAACCCGGATATGGGCGAATCTCTCCATGATCTACCTGACCCTGAAGAGCTGCTCTCACAAAGTAACACCCTTGGTTACTTTCCGAACAGACGCCGCAACGTTTATAGTTGTGTGGTGGCACCTGGCCACGCCCACTTTGAATACAATGTAACCTCACTAGGTTAGCTTCCACAGATCGGACATCCTGACTCTGATGCTGAGTGGGGTTTCTGTTATTGATACTAATCTGCTGAGTATCTTCGTCCATATAAATTGGCATCCACCAGTGATTTAACAAGTGCTGAAGTGCCTCCTGGACAAGGGTACAACCTCGATCGTTTTCGCAACCTGCCTTACAGCTTTGATAGTCATGTGATGTTAAGAATTCGAGTCGGACCTGCTCAGCATGTAACTCTACCAGGTTGGTATTCATCACGCGAATATCGAAGATCTGAACCATGTTGATTTGATAGGAGTTCCTATCATGGTAGTCTTGGATCCATCCAAGATCCATCTGACGCTGGAGGGCCTCCTGTATGAAAGAGCATCCCTGTTTGTTTACCGAGCAAGTCAGACAGGAACTGTAATCGTGCCACGGCAGATTATGATACTGGCTTTGCCTTGAGTGCATCGCCACCAAGTTGGCATTCATTGCACGGATATCGTGGTTCTGAATGATGTTAGAATTCGTGTAAACCATGTTAACTCCACGAACTCGGTGCTCTTGGATCCATCCGAGATCCATCTGTTCCTGTAGAGCTGCTTGCACCACAGAACATCCCTGATTGTCTTTAGAGCAGATATCACACTGGTGATAATTATGAGGTGGCACATGGCCATATCCACTTTGTCTACAATGCATCTTGACCAGATTGGTTTTCAACAAGAGTACATCGTGAATTTGATAGACATCGTTAGTCTCTCCTTCTATCAAATTGACTGCAGCCTTCTCATGTTGAGGCAGCGGGTTCATGAGAACATTAGGATTCGTATCCTTGAAGGATAAGATCCCGCTCCTAACAAGTTTTTGCACTTCGGATTTAAAATTGAGACAAGTCCCTATGTTATGCCCTGGACCTCCTTGATGATAAGGGCAAGTTTGATCCACCTTAAACCAAAAAGGCGGATTTTCTGGTACTGTAAGAGGAGATTTAGTCTGAATGTGCCCCTTAGCTAGTAGTAATGGAAACAACTCTGCGTACGACACAGGTATAGGATCAAATCTTGGCGGCCGTGTTGTACGGTTGTTGTTGTATGGAGGACGAGCCTGCTGAAGAGGCTGTTGTATCCTTTGTTGATCAGGTTGGCTCTGCGCAACCTGAGGTTGATACGTAGGAATAGACGCAGGGTTGATAGCAGGAGTCACAGCTGCTACCGGTTGATAACGTTGCCTTTGCTTTCTGAGAGAGATATTCCCAATATCTTTCTCTTTTTTCTTAGGGAGAGCACTACCGTAGTTTTTAGTACCGCTCGTCGATCCAGTGTCTTTTACCAAACGTCCTTCCCAGACGGCTTCCTCAAGACGTACGCCCATGCGAACCATTTCGGTGAAGTCACTGGGTGCACTGGCAACCATTCGGTCATAGTAAAATGAGCTTAAGGTCTTTAAGAAGATCTTTGTCATCTCTTTTTCCTCAAGAGGTGGACAAATTTGAGCGGCGATTTCACGCCACCTTTGAGCATACTCCTTAAAGGTTTCCTTATCCTTTTGCGACATCGATCTGAGTTGATCTCTGTCGGGTGCCATGTCTAAATTATATTTGTATTGTTGGACGAAGGCAGTGACAAGATCTCTGAATGTGCTGATTGTGGCACGGTTTAAACCCATGTACCATTTGAGTACGGCACCGGTTAAACTATCCTGAAAGTAGTGAATCAGTAGGTCCTGATTTTCCGTCTGAGCTGACATCCGCCGGGCGTACATCACCAGATGGCTTTGAGGGCAAGAGTTACCCTTGTACTTTTCAAAGTCGGGCACTTGAAATTTGTGCGGGACTTTCACATTTGGGACCAAGCAGAGATCTGCGGCGTCCTTTCCAAATAGATCCTGATCGCGAATGGCTTGCAGTTCCTTCTGCATTTCCAAGAACTGCTCCTGGAATTCCTCCATTCTGTCAAACATAGTTTCCTTCTTACCAGAAGGTGTCTGTGGAATCTGTCCTTCCGGGACAGTGTGCACCACTGGGGGTGGTACCGTGACTACGGTAGTAAATCTTGGCGTCTCCCGAAGTTTGTAACCTTCAGGAGTCTTCAGTATGCCTCTGGCATCTTCGCTTTCCCAAAGTTTGTAACCTTCAGGCCCAGCGGCTTCTGTTGTGATTCCCTGATCTTCAGTGATCGGCGGAACATATCCTTCCGGGATATAGTTAACAGGCATGCCCCAAGGACGATCTTTCGGTATTTGATACCTAGGATCATACTTCTCCACTATGGGCGTTGAGGTGATCTCTGAGATCACAGTTCTTTGTAGCTGAGCTTCTGCCATGGCTTGCATGTCGTTACGAAGCTTTCTCATATCCTCTCTCAGAGCGTCGATCTCTTCTTTCAACTCTCTGTTCTCTTCCTCAAGATCATCCATCTTTTTCTAACGATTGGCCCGAGTATTATACGAATGAGACAGTTTGACTCTAGAATCGAGATACAAACGTGAGATTCGTAGGTAAGAAGAATACGCGATGTGAGAATGATGAATGCAATGATTATATTAATTATTTTTTGGTTTAATCAAAATAAACTTCGACAATAAGATTGTAAATATCAAACAATGGGGAAACCCCTTTTTATTGAATTCAAAGGATTACAGAAATGGAAATACAGTAGATTACAAGGTGCGGAAATAGAAACCTAATCTAATGGGTCCCGAGTCCTCTCTGAAGAGAAATCGGGTGCGGACTCTTTCCTTTTCTTTGACCGGGGCTCTTGGGCCGTTGTCGGGTTGTCATTCCTTTGCCAGGTGAAAGGAGTGAGCAAATTCCTTTGGTCATCTTGATTCTCTACACCATGTTGCTCCAAAATTTCAATCAGAGCATCCTTTTCTTTTAGTAATTGTTGTATTTTGATGCACTCTATGTCGAGGGTACGGTACTTGTTCTTCCAAGACCTCCTTTCCTTTTGAACTTTGTTGAGAGTAACCTGAAGCTTTTCAGTTTCCGTCATGAAGCACATGACAGATTCCCTCGGCGGAAGAATTTCGTGACGAGGATAAGGCATCTTTAGCTCGAGAGCTCTAGTTTGTACCCAGTAGAGATAAGGCTCCACCGAGACACAGTCCGGTTTTCCTAGAGACTCTCGTCCTTTCTTATGAACATGCTTCCAAGCGTGCACTATTTCCATCTTTAGTGCCCTGTCATTTTCTCCTTCCTTGAAGAAAAGACCTTCCAGATGAACACCCCGTGGGACGTGTCTCATCGGGTATCTAAATTGACAGCGAACCAACACCGGATGATAGTTGATTCCTCCCTTAATTCCTATAAGGGGTACGTTGGGGAAGTTTCCACAACGGTCAATGATCCTGATTCCATCATAGATCCTATTACACCAATCTATATCAGAGTTGGTAAGAGACATAATCTTTTGCGACCAACGTAAAGCACTCTTGCAATCCCAAAAAGCAGCAGACTTGGGTAAGTGAGAGATAAACCATTTGTAAAGCAGAGGTACATAGCATGTGATCTCCCCTCCGCTGTATAAATTTCCCAAGTGTACAAAATGATACGCATCTGCGAGCAAAGTCGGTACAGGGTTTCCATTGAGAAAAACCTTAATGGAGTTGATATCGACGAAGTTATTAATGTTGGTAAACAAAAATAACCCGTAGGTGAGCAAGACAAAGATGCTTTCAAAAGCAGTCACGTTTCCTATACTGGCAAAATACATGGCCTTCTTTGTCAAGAACTGGGCTGGCAAACCTTGGATTCCACCCTTGGTAGTTAAGTGAGTCCTGACCTCAGACTCGTCCAAATGAATTGCTCTTGCAATGGTCTGATTCTTTGGAATTTCTTCCAGTCCAGAAAATGGAGCTCGATCAGTAACGTGTAGATCAATCAGATGAGAATACTCCTCCAGCGTTGGTGCGAGCTGGTAATCCGGGAATGTGAAACAGTGATAAACTGGATCATAAAACTGAATGAGCGCATCCATGATTCCCTCAATCACATGGAGTCTTAACAGTGGTAGGAGACCTCCGTGCTTGGCTCTGAAAGCCTCTGGGTTTGTGATCATTCCTGCTAACCTTCTTAAATCCTCTAGCTTTGGAACCTTGAAGGTATAACTACGAGTTCTCCTTCTACCGAAATCCATTAGTGCAATCGTTTTCTCTGATATTTGTAATCACAGTCTCAGTTTAATTTGAAAAACAAGAGAGACTAGAAGAGAAATTTTTTGAATGTTTTTAATGTTTTTTAAATGAATGCATGAATGCAGCACACAAAAACATAGAAAAAACATGGGGTCAAAGGGTCGTTGTCATGAAGTCAAGGCTCTACCCATCCCCAAAGGTTTATACTAGGGTGATTTTTGTACCTGTACTCATTATCATCATCTCCTCCCAGGAAAGCAAAACAACAAGCGGATCGCCAGCGAGTTGTAGAGCAATCTTAGAGTAAGTGCCATTCACCGAGAATAGATCACCAGCCTCAAATGAGGGTAGTATCGCGTAACAACTATTCCCGATAGTTTTCGCACTACAAAAGGGTTTGGCTCCTCAGCTTCTCAGACATCACAATCGGCCCATTGTCTAGGTGAGAGAATGGGTTGCATTGGTCAGCCTCCACTGAGGTTGATGGTCGACCTCGTCGCCATCACTTATCTTAAGTGTATACTCGATCTTTCCACATGCGGCATCACACGCATTCCCATTAGCAGAAAAATAAACACGTATAGCAATTAGGAAAAGCAGTATATATATTTGTCCTAATCATCCTAGGCTTTTAAAAGCTAAGAATCTTAAGTTCCTGACAGAAAATGGTTTCCCGGCAGAGTCACCAATCTGTGGTTTCATTCCAAATTAACGGCGTTTTGACCTAAGATCCTAGTGACGTCAAGGTTTCCACCTAGGGGACAAAAAAGAACAAGATCCCTACAGAGACCTGCGTAGTCCCCAACAGAGTCGCCATTTTTCTGTAGCGAGTGATTTTTGGATGTGGTTGCGAAGCACAATCGCTCTAGTACTACAGTTCGATTCATTTTTTATCCTATTAAAGCTGATGAAGGAAGGGAAATAGATGTCTCCAATTAACCCTGCTTGCATACTGAGATTAAACAGTCAAAACTGTTGGTTTACAGATGCTACAAAGATTCGAGGTTTGTCCTAGGTTATTTTGTTGAAGAGGGGTGCTTTAGGCTATTGGTTGAGATGTTAGGACGGATATATATGAAAGTATGGGATTTTGGGTTTTTGTTTAGTGTGCTAGCTAAGATTTTTCTTTCAATCTTATGCCTACGTATTCCCGTTTATCGAAACAGGGAAATCAGAGCGTTTGTAGTTCCTCCTATTCTATGGGAGGAAATGGGTGTTTTGGTGTCTTGTTCAAAGCCCAAGACGTGAAGCGAAAGGTGTTTTGTATCTTGTTCAAAGCCCAAGATGTGAAGCTGAAGGGTTTATTTGTATCTTGTTCGAAGCCCAAGATGTGAAGCTAAAAGTGTTGACCTTAGAGAGAATTTGTCATCTCTAAAGAGGGGTTTGTCTGTTACGACTGTTTATAAAGGAGAATTACTTTAACCGGGATTTGTGAATCCGGCAATGCCATAATTTCCTTTATAGGGGATTTCAACCTGAAGGAGAAGACTTTAACTCAGTGTAGAGTAATGCCATCTTTCCTTAGGAATTTCTCATACTAAAAGAGGGACATTGGCATGGATGTAGATGATCCAGAGGCTTGCCGCTTACAGCAGTTAGATGGAGGGGAAGGAGTTGTTGATGTTTGTGTACTGTGAACGAGGCACAGCTTTGATGCTAAAAGGTTAAATGGATCAACCAGTGGTTTTCTTATACAAAGCCTAAGAGAAGGCTATTATGTGTCTCGTACAAAGCCCGAGAGAGAGGCTAAAAGGTCTTGACTCAACGAGGGAATCTTTCGGTATCTCGTATAAAGCCCGAGATGGAGGCTATTTGACTCAACAAGAGAGGTTTTTGTATCTCATACGAAGCCCGAGATGGAGGCTAATTAACTCAACAAGAGAGTTTTTTGTATCTCGTACGAAGCCCGAGATGGAGGCGAAAGGGTGATTGACTCAACGAGGGAGTCTCTTATGTGTCTGGTACAAAGCCCGAGAAAGAGGTTGAACGTTGTTTGACTACGCTGGGGAGGATCATTGTATAAAGCCCAAGAGAGAGGCTAACTTCACGGGAGAAGGATCTTTATACAAAGCCTAAGAGGAGGCTGTGGCGACTGTTCAGTTAAGTGACAGGTCCAATATACTGATTTTTAAAGAGAACATCAGTTCTTATATGAGCAATGTTGTACTTGAGGATTTGATTCGAGGATTTGGGTTATTCCTGTTCTTTAAGGAAGTGGGAAATCCGAAGGGTATTAAGACTGTCCGAGTCTACGGGTTTTCTTCCTATTTAACGAAGGGGTCACTTGAGAATGTCTTTGAGACTCAAGGATATTAGACTGTCCAAGTCTATAGTTTTTTTACTATGCTTTGAGAAATAGTAGTAGACTCTTTGAAAGGATTGTTCTATGAAGAAGACTAAGTTCTGTTCCTATACCTCTAGGAGGTCGTCGGGACAATTTGTACGAAGCCCAAGAGGAGGCTGGAAACTTTTAAGAAGCCGACGGGTCCTTGTAAGATGCCCAAGAGGAGGCTATCATTCCTGGAGGAAGAGATCATTATAAGAAGCCTAAGAGGAGGCTGTGAATACTTCTAAGAAGCCGGCGGGTCCTTGTACTAAGCCCAAGAGGAGGCAGGGTTGCTTTTAGGAAGCCTGTGGGTCCTTGTATGATGCCCAAGAGGAGGCCGATGCTTTTAAGAAGCCCATGGGTCCCCAAACCCCGAGAAATTCAAGGCAAGCTATTCACAAGGAATAGATCAAGCCAGGAAAGTTCGAGAATTTGGAAGAAACTCAAAGATGCCATTCACGGAGAAAATATCATCTCTGGGGAATAGAGTTTCTTGACAAGTGCTTTTAAGAAGCCTGTGGGTCCCCAAACCCCGAGAAGTTCAAGACATGCCATTCACCGAGAATAGATCAAGCCAGAAAAGTCCGAGAATTTGGAAGAAACTCAAGAGATGCAATTCACGGAGAAGAGATCATCTCTGGGGAGTAGAGTTTCTTTGACAACTTCTACGAGTGACAGTCTGAGAAAGGGTTCAAAAAGAATCTGCCTTTCACATCTCCATATTGTTTAACATCAAGAGGAGGGAAGACTGTGTCCGGTAATCCTATGGGGATCTAGTTTTGACTATTTAAGAGTGATCAACGGGCTTAATGCTAGACGTAGTTGCCGGGGAAACTCTAAATATCTATACTATTATTACACAATTGATATGTATTTATGAAAGAAGACTTACAATGAAACAACCCCACAATACAGTTATATGTATATGAAAGCGGTAAATGAAAGCATATAAACACTTACTCGGTTGTAGAGCTTACATGTTGTTTGGTTAGTTGTTCAACAAAGAAAGATTGAAAACAACAGTATATTCAAAATCAAAGGAGAAAGTGCTTTGAAAAAGAAAGATTTGGGGCTTACAGCTCAAAGAGAGGCCCAGGGTTTTATCAGTGAACGCACTGTTTGAATTTGTACAGAGGGACTTATACAAGTGACTGTGGCCCAAAAAGGTTTTCTGTACAAAGGGATGGGTCTTACACTCTCTTAAGAGGCCCAAAAGGTTTAAAGAAAAAGAGTGGGGCTTATAACACGAGGGTAGGCCCAGTTTGACTTTTCGTTTAAAAATGGCGATCGCGCCGAGGTTTTCTTTTAACGCAGAGGGACTTATACAATATCTGAGGCCCAAAGTGATTTTGGTTAAAAGGGGATTGGGTCTTACACTCTATTAGAGGCCCAAAAGTTTTGAATGGGTCTTATAGCTCGAGGAGAGGCCCAAAAGGTTATTTTTCAAAAGGCGACGATCGCGCCGTTTGTCTTTGACGGTATCGGGACTTATACAATACACTGAGGCCCAAAAATGGTTTGGTCAAAAAAGGATTGGGTCTTACACTCTATTAGAGGCCCATGAGTGTTTGACAATGATTTGTTTGAGTGAAAATCAAAGAAACCCAAATTTTATTCTTTAAAAGTAAATATTTAAAGAAAATCAATGAAAAATACCAAATAGGTTTGAATAAACCACTTGTGATTTTCGTTTAAGGTTTGAAAAATGAGGTATAAATCACAAGAGATATTAAAACTCATTTGGTCTTGATTTTTCAAGATGAATATTCATTTTAAAATGTTTAAAAACAAATAAAAGTGAATTTATTCACAAAAATACTAATTATATTAAATAAATAATATAAATTCAATTTTTTGGTGGAATAAAATATTTCAACATTTTTGTGATTTTTTGCAAAAAGAACCAATAAAAAATAATTAAAATTGAAAGAGTTATTAATTTTCCAATTAATTAATAAACCATGAAAATACTGGAAAAAATGGCAAAATGTGAAAAAAAACACAAAATGGCATGGGTGGGGTTTGAACCCAAGACCTCAAGGTTACAAGGCGCGAGCCTTACCACTGGGGTGGTGATACATCCATTGTTTGAAACAAAACAACAAATATACAAGGCATGACATGGTTTTAGGCCTGGCCCAAGGCAAGTTTTGGCTCAGAAACGTGAAGGTCATAACTTTCTCAATTCTTAATGGTTTGAGACAAAATTTATATGCATCTGGACCAGAATTTCATAAGGAATCCGATGGTGGTGGTAGTTTTTTCAGATCACACTCCCTCCTCAAAACCCGATAGTGGTTTTGAAAATGACCTATAAATGCATTTTCTATGCTACAACTTGGTACAAGCATGGATTACATGGTGAATTAGCTCAAACACAACATATACAACATGTATGAGATGTTTATGATCAATGGACTTCAAAGCATTGCATGTTTGAAAGATTCCAAGTTGTGAGGCTTACCTCTTTTTTGAGATTTTGGAGCTTTTGTGCAATCTGTCAAACTTCTTGTTCCAGAAATGATTTGATGCTTTAGACACACTCAAATGATCCCTTAGAAGCTTTTAGGATGATTGGAATTGACTGGTACCTGCAAAAACACAAACAGTCCCTTTCTTGCAAAAGGGGTTAAAAGTGACCAAAATATAAACTCTCTAAAATGGTGTTCCAGATGAGGGGAACCATTTGGGACAGTTCAAGGATGATATTTGGAGTGTGTTTGAGGTTTTATCTGGTTTGGAAAGTGACTGAATCAAGACATGGCTTGAAAAATGCAAACAAAGCCTATTTTGAGGTTTTGAGAGGTGACTTTGTGATTTTGTGATTACAGGTCACTTCTGATAGTTTGCACAGCTTACATATGATATATATGAGGTGTGTGTGTGTAATTGATTGTGATGAAAAAGCTCTCAAGCTCAAAAACTCAAAGTTGCCTTGCTAAAGAAGGCATTTTTGCCAAGAGAAATAGGTTTTGAGGAAAGCATCTGTTTGATGGCTTTGGTGTACTCAAACTGATCACAATTGAGCTCTATTTATAGTAGAGCAAGTTTGTTTTGGGATCCACAGTGAATGGCAACTGCAGCAGGTGTTTGTTCAATGTTGGCCAATGGAAATCCAAGTCTCCTCTAGCCATTGACTAGAGGTTAGGGCACAGGGCTGTGGTTCCCTTGGTCTTAGATAAGTCTTGACTGAATTCAGTTGCAAATAGCTCAGTCCATGCCACCTTGATGCTTCCATTGAATGCTCCAATCCAAAATTGGAGTCTTGTCCCTATTTTGGCCATTCTAGGTTCAACATGTTATTTCTTGTTCCAAAGACTTTGGAGGCTTGGCTCAGTGATTGTCCCCTTTAGATTCAATCCTCAGAGGTGTCCAAGTGGATAGGAGCATTTGGATTTGGCTGATTTTGGCAAATCGAGCAAAAATGCAAATTCTGCCTTGCCTTGGCAGATTTCAGCAAGGCAACTTCCCAATGTCATATCTCATGGCTCAAATTGAATTTGGTAATGTTCTTGGTCATTTTGGAAAGCCCTTACATGATACAACAACTGTTTGAACATATTTGGTTTTGATCTCTTTTGAATCCAAGTGAAACATCCCCCTACATTTGGCAAAAAGTAGGGTAAAATGTGACTTAGTGAAATTTTCACTAAGTGTTGGAACAAAGTGACTTTTCTTGATTTTGATCACTCCATAACTCAAAATCCATGAGGAGTTGGAATTAGGTCTAGTTGAAGTTTTTGTAGAGGGCAATGAGATCTACAAATCAAGCCTTGGATGGGAGAAAATGGCTTTGTGGTTTAGGAGTTATGACCCTCCAAAGTTAGTACCCTAGCCACTTTATTTTTAACTTAGAAAATTTTCTAAGTTTTTATGGTTACCCCTTTTACAAGTTATCCAACTTTTCTTGATTTTTCTTGATGAATGATGATTCAAATCATACATTAACATCATTTTAGGGTTAAAAATCCATTTTGGTGAAACATCTCAAAAAGTCAAAGTTGACTTTTTATCAGATGAATTCCAAACTGTGCAATTCTTCATGAAATCATGTCCTTGACCTAAATCAAACTTGATGGACATGTTCCATGGGTTTCATAGGGTATATCGAATCATGTCTTAGGGCTTGGGAGCATGTCCTGGTCAAAAGTCAAAGTTACAATTGACTTTCCTCGCGATACCCTAATTGTGGTGCAGATGAAATTGAGACTTGTTGCTCAAGCTTTTTGGATTAATCCATTATTCCAAATGGATCAATATAGTTCATTAGAGACCCTCAAATCATGTCTTGAGGTCTTGGCTCATGATTTGTCCCAAAAGTCAACTTAGGGGGGAATTAGGTCAAGAAACCCTAATTCCTTATTTTTGATGAATGCATCCCCTGAGGCAAAATTGACTTGATGATTGGGTCCATGAGGTCCCATGAAGTATATTAGGTTGTGTTTTGGATCATTGGCTTGTGCCCAGATGAAAAATTTCCATCTGGAGGCCCTGGTCGACCAAAACCCTAATTTGGTGACACTGTCGATCTTGAGACTTGATCCACCTAGAAGGGAGCAGCCTTGTGCTTGATCCTTGAAGTGGGAGTCCTTTTGATCCATTGTGGATGTTAGACAAGTTGAAGATCATGCCATTCCTTGATTGATCCTTTGTCTAAGGCTCTAAGAGGGCTTGGAACGCTAATTTTGATTGTAGTGGATGCTCACCCATCTTTGGGGAGACTAATGAAGTATGATGGTTCCCCCATATTGTGATGATGATTTTCACAATGATGGGAAATCTTAGTGGTCAAAATTTGGAGTATAACAATGGGATCTCACGGAGACTCTCGTGAGCAACACGATTAGATGGAGAAACAATTAATGTCTATCTTTAAAGCCTTTGAAATTTTCCATATAAACACCAAACATCTTTCGACCTTGTTTGAAAAAGATTAACCTTTGGATTTTGACCTTGTTCGGAGTCATCCCTAGTTAGTCGAAGGCCAACTATAGCAGGGATGTCGTAAAGGGTAGTACTTAACATCCCACATGGTAGGTGGAACGTGTTTGTAGACGTGTCCTAGAAACACATGGAAGAAATAAGCATGTGAGGGTTCCAGGAGGGATCTACTTTGGGCAGTTGGATTAGGTAAAAAATGCTTAAATCCCTCCATAAGTGTTGCTTATTTTTCTCAACCCTGTTCGTCGACTTCACCTATTCAGCATCCTCAGTTGGAGGAGAAAAGCGAAAGACTTGGTTCTTGGGAAAGTTAAATTTGAAAGGTTCATCAAGGAACACTAACGATTCATAACCAGGATAAATGGAGAAGCCTTGTAATGCTTGAGGTTTCTTGATGTATTTGGGTAAGGGACCCATGAAAGCGTGCACCTTACCTGCAAGAATATATGGGATGCAAGTAGAACAATACCATTCTTTCCTTCTTTCCTCCTCCATATGAGGCTCAAGAACGTAAATACAGTCGTTGATGTATAAAGGAAGCGTTATTTAAGTAGCGAAACCTGCATGATGTTGGACTGGAAGCGCCATTGAGATGAATGGGTTTTTAGTAAAGAGTTTAAGGAAGAAGAAGCAAAGGTGGGGATCGTTCTTTATGTGTGAGAGTTACAGAAGGATGGAAGTGAAGTGAAAATTGTTTGAGCGAGCACGTTAAATACCCAGATGAAAGAAACAATTCAGTTTTTTCCCCAATTGATTTCGGCCATGTGGCGTGTCTGAGTCGACAAATGGCACCATAAAAGTTATGTTGAGTTTATCAAAGGAAGTATTGTGTTATCGTACCCACTGAGACTGGAGTGATATTACCAACTTTTTAGATTTCTGAAATAGTTTAAGTGAAAGTTGTCAGAAAGTTTTTATATGTTTTAAAGTACTACGAAACGATTAAAACAAATGGAATAAGTTAAAAGGGATTGTGATATGACAAGTTATCTTGCAGGGATTGGATTTCATCTACCGTTCACGTATACAATTTACCGATTAATTATGACACAACCATGTTTTCATTCATATTTCCATATACTTTGCAAAACAATATGTATGTCTACATAAAAAGTTCCTAGATCCTAATCGGTTTGTTGAATCGATGATGTCTCAACCGATTAAACAAACAGATAGTATGAAGTACGAGTATTTTGAATTGGATATCAAAAACTAATTCTATGTCTAGAAATTAGATTTTAATAGATTCGTTATCTTTGATTCATGAAGTCGAGATCAATTTTCATTAATACGCCGAATTAATTAGATGTGATACTAAGGAAAAGATAGAATCAATACTAATGAAAAAATGTTTGCATTGAAATTAAAATCGGTGCGTATATATACGGTTACGGTAGATTCTTCCAATCCCAACAAGAGAGAGAGAGTTTAGCTATCCATTTTCATGGTAGCTTGTACAAAAAGGAAGAAGTGGAGATGAATGAGCATCAATGACGATTTCTCGATCCTTGATGTGTATCCAGCTCGATTCTTCGATTCTCTCCCCTAAGTATCTATTACAACACTTTCTTAGTAACTATTACAAACTAAATTTAAAACAACATGAGATGTCTTTCTGCATTGCCTTTGATCTCCTTTTATAGTGTCTTTAAACGCCTGAGTTCGCATAGCAAGAGAAAGTTCGCTATGCAAACTTCCTTTTTTTCTCCATTAAGATTTAAAATTTCAAACCGCCTTTCAGAAACCGCCAGACTTCGCTATGCAAAGTATAGTTCGCGACGCGAACTTTGCTCGCTTCGTCTCGCTTTGTTCGCTTCAAGCGAAGTTTGGCATTTTTTATTTTGTTTCTCTTCGTCTTTCCTTGCGCCGCGACCTTCGCTTTCCATCGCGTCGCGATCTTCAAGTGAAATCCTTCGCTTTCTCTCACTTTTTTTGCTTCAAGAAAAATTTGGTCATTTTTATTCTGTTTTGGCTTGCTGTCACTCGCTCCACTTTTGCATAGCGACCTTCGCGTAGCGAGATCATTATTCGCGATCCGAAAGTTACAGGGCATGGATTTTCTTTGTGTTCAACTGGTGTTCTTCTTAGTTAAACCCTGCAAAACCACACATATTCACAAGTACCATCCTTTTGGGTCTTTTGTTAGTCAAATTTCATTAGAAATGCAATGGAACAAAGCAATTCGTTCAAGTTTTGACCAACGATAAATTGACTTTAAGGCTTTTATAAAAAAGCCATGTGGAAATATGAAATGGAATTGAGAGCCTTTTTAATAATTTCATTTTCATTTAAAGCTCCTAAGAAATAGCATGTGATCATCATGTATTTGCACGCACGTCCGTGGCATGACGTTTTTGTGTAAAGTGGTCATAAAGGCCATAATAATAAATAATTACTTTGACATTTCATTGATGTGATGTGTATAGGGTGAACAGTGTCAAAGAGTTTAAAAAATGGCACATTTCTCCCATTTAATCATGATCGAAAGTGGACTTTTTAGAGGGCATTTGTTGACCATGGATTTTCTACCTAGTAGGAAAATCAAGTCAAATGTTGTATTTGGTAAATACTAAGTGTAAGAAGTGATGGACAAGAGTCGATAATGATGGCACATCGACCAGAGGTTCTTAACTGGCATCTTGAGATGTTAGTTTAGGAAAATCTAAGGGAGATGTCTTGAGGAATTAGTTGAAGGATTCTAGGGAATAGACTCAAGTGACTACTCGACACCATGTCGAGGGAGAACTTTCCTACAAACTCTGAATAGTTAGAAGATTGAGGAAACCAAAGATAAAAGGCTTTATGCACTCAGTTACTACCTTCTACGAGCAAGAAATTACTAGCCTATAAATAGTTAGAGAACGAGGGATAATGGTTACAACAGTCTTAAAGCCTTGACAATGTGGTAAGACATGCAGACAGAAGTTGCATGCATTCGAATGACATGTCAATTTCTGTAGAGTTAAACTGTCGAAGACAACTATTCCTAGTTAGTATTTATAGCAGACTCGTGTTTTGTAATAATGGTTCACAAGTTTTCACATACATTCTCTATAGAACTGGAGTACCCAAGCCAAAGAGCGAAATAATTTGTGAGAAATTATGTGAGTCTGCGCCCCTTTTTCTTTGTGCTTTTGTTTCCTTAATTGAAATACTTTTTCTTTCTTGTCATTTGTTGCATTTCATTTAATGTTGTTTATTTCAAGTTCTTTTTACTTTAACTTAACCTTTATTATCTTTAAAGTGTATTTACGCACTGTCTACAATCAGACTTTCGTAGTTACGTCGTACACCTACGTCACATTAACCATTTTTACACAAAACTGATCCCGAGATTTTTCGAGTTAATCTCAAAGACTTTCAAACTTGTTATTGTTCGCTAAAAACACCTACAAACACCAAGTTGAATGAATTATTGTCTGATACCAATAACAGAAAGGTGAGAAAGATCAAGTTTTGTGAAGATTGGATTGATACTAATGGAAGGGTGAAAAACAACCTTATTGAGTTGAAGACCGATGAAGATTTGTTAGTTTTGTAGAGATCATTTCTCCGTAGGCTAACTTAGGGGCCGATCGAGTTAGATGCAAAGATTTCAAGATCTGTCGACGACATAATTAAGATGATGAAGCGTCCAGAATCATCTAGTAATGTTTAGGTTTTCTTATTTATTATTGTTTTCTCAAGTTATGTAATCGTTTGTCTAAGTTATCTAACCCTTTTTCAAATGTTAAATTATGTTTATCATGCATCAATGGAAGACCCAAAACGTTATCTAATAAAAAGTATTATGCATATGTTTGAGTGATGTTACACATAATATACAAATAATATATAAATAACACATAAAAATAATAATAAAGTTTAAATATATCTCCCACGGGCTATGTGTGTTGTCTGCGATAATCCAGTAAAAACTTCACCATATGGCTTTACCAAACCCATGAGGTTATCCATAATAAATACAATCATTTACAGGCACTGCTGGTCATCGACATCAACTGGAAGTGGAGGCAATGGCGTGTCATCGACAAGTAACCCATCATCGGAAGGCCCGACATCATCCGTATGCTCAACAATTAGGATGATGTGAGGATGTGATACAGTGAGGTACCACTCCAGGTAACCATCATCTCACTTCGAGTCATGCCGAACCCTCATTGTGTTAATATCTAATGGAACGAGTAGAGATGATAATGTTACTCTAAAACTACCTACCAATGCCCGCAATTGGAACATCCAGAATTGGTTTTGGGATGCCCTAGACATAACCATACTGTCACAGACACCTCTCAGGCAAGTGTCTAGCGACTAAGGTCTCCCACCGCATATAACAAGAAATTAAAGAAGACTCGTCAAACTCACGGTGGACTCTATGACCTGTGTATGGTGTCCAGATGACATCATCTACAATCAACATATTAATCTTCATCCTATACTCCACAACACCACCTGGATGTGCCTTCCCAACCTTCCATCTCCTCGCTCATGGGGTGCCCGCAGGGGTATGCTGCACCCTTTTGTCACAAATGGTGGGGAAATGCTTGTATATTCAGAACTGATAACATACATAACAAAGAATAATTAAGAAATGTTATTCGTAACAATTAAATAAAAATCAAACTACAAATAAGAATTTCAAGTATACCTAGAATAGACTCAAATAACCAGCAAGTTGTCTGATCTCAAAGGCAGCCGTAACTTCAAGTGATGTATATAGGATGGTCAATGCAGCATATCCACAAGCCCAACTAGTATCATCAAGGCTACTGAACAACCACATGTACCGAGCGTCAATATAAACATGAGACTTATCCGCAAAGAGAGTACATGTTACTATATGTAGCATCTACACCCTAGCAGAAACCTCATACATTTGTGCCTCCACAAGCTCCTCGTACCTATCCCGAAGTCAAGACATCCGAAGGTGAGCTCCCCTATCAAAGGCAGACGCAACTTCAAGTGATGTATATAGGATGGTCAATGCAGCATATCCCCAAGCCCAATTGGTATCGTCAAGGCTACTGAACAACCACATGTACAATATAAACATGAGACTTATCCGCAAAGAGAGTACATGCTACTATATGTAGCATGTACACCCTAACGGCAACCTCATACATATGTGCCTCCACTAGTTCCTCATACCTATCCCGAAGCCAAGACATCCGAAGGTGAGCTCCCCTGTTAAAATCAAACTCCTCTAGCACGACCTCCTCAGTAACTCCCAAATCTCACACAGCCACCATACATGGAAGCTTTTGGATAATAACAAGAGTGGTGAAGAATTTACTAGCGATTGAGAGATGGAACAAAGAGGAGACGTCTTCCAAAGTGATATTCATCTCCCCAAAAAGAATATGAAATAAAGATGTCTCCTTGTGCCATCTCTAAACAAAAGCAATAAGAAGTGAAGCGTCAAGCATGGTGAGTGAGCAGTCGGAAAATGAGAGGACACCAAAGTCATGTACAATTCGCCTGACTTGGCTAGGCATCAAAGTCTTAGGGAAGTTCTTCATCTTTAACCTGTGGGATGTCACCTTCAGCAGGAGATGGTGCTGTAAGAACCAAGTTTAAATAAATGATCAGTTAGCTTGCAACACATCATGGAACAATAATAAATAAATTAAAGTTAAACATAAAATATATATATACCTCCCCCTACCATAATCGATATGCCACATGGTCAAAATACTCGGTAAGCACTGATCGATCAATAGGTCCTCCAGGGAACTCTCCATTAGTGTCCACAGACGACTTCGTCGAAGCAGGAGCTGTAACCTCTGTATCGGTAGTAGCAAAAGGGACCTGATCTTTGGCAACCACCTCATCAATAACAGGGGCATTTGGCTGGACCACTTCATCTAGAACAGGGGCATCTAGTTGTATCACCTCATCTGCCACCTCATTAGCAACATGTATCACATTTGTCTCGACCGGTGGGACATGAACAACCTGAACATGCATCTTCTGAGCATGAACAACTTCGACATTATCTCTGGGCTGCTAGTCTGATCTCACCGCTTGACATTGGGTGCTACGGGGTGCGCGGAATTGCCCCTGCTGAGCCAACCATTTTAGGTGTGAATCGGTTGGAACTACATGTCCAACGCATAGCTAGGAAGACTCAGACTCAACAACCCTAGTCTGAGTTGTCGCTCTATTTGTGGCCATGCTTGCAATGATGTCGCCCTTTCCCTAGTATTTCACTGCAAAAATGGAAGAAAAAAAAAGAGCAAAATATCAGTAACTTCCAGAAAATTTGAAATTTCCCACATATCATCGAAAATTCTGAAATTTCTGAAAATAAATCCAAATATTTTTAATTGCCAGAAATTTTGAAATTTCCAGTAAAATGTTAAAACAAAATATTGGGAATTCTAAAATTTCAAAAAAAAAATTACATAAAAATTTTGGAATTTTAGAAATTTTTGGTACAAAATCAAAGGATTCTCACATAAATTTTGAAATTTCCCAAAAAAATCTTAATTGTTTTCAAAATTTTCGATATCATTATGCATTTTTTAGAATTTGCGAAAATTTTAAGTAGATTTTAAAAGTGATTGAAAAATTTACTAAATTAATATAATCAATTCATTGAATTTGGGGTACAGTTACCATTATGGGTGTGTAGAGCTCAAGGTGCCTTGTAGCATGCGCTAGGTAGAAAGCTTTGAAATGAAAATTTTATCTCTTATTTCTACTATTATCCCTTTATTCTTATATTTTTTTTAAATATTTCAATTTTATTCTTTTCACTTATCAAATAATTTTATTATTTAATATTTATTATTTTTTGATATGTATTTTTTTTATTAAATAATTTGTAATCAAATTTTCTGATAGGTAATTTAACGTGTATGTAACTAAAAGGAGGAACTTTTTCGATTCAAAGCTAAGTGTTAAATACATTTGGGAAGAAATTCATTGGATTGAGAAACTTATTACAAACACACATTAGAGGAAGAATCTAAGTTTTTTTTCTTCTTTTTCACTTGATTTCTTTTAGGAGCATCTAGTGGGTCTAGTGGGTTGTGTGAAAAGAGTAAGAAGCTGAAATTGGGGATTGTTTTTAGAGATTTGAAAGAAATTAACTTTTTGTAACTTTGTAACTCTCGTAATCAACATATTTACTTAGTGGATCGTGGTTGATTTTTATTCTATACAAAAATCAATTTGAATCAAACTGAGTATATAAATATTGGTGTATTCCTCTTCCTCCTTTATTATTATTTTGATTATTGTGGGTTGTGATTATTGTTTGAATTTGTGGGTTGTGACTATTGTTGTTGGCTTGAACAAGTATTTTTTTAATCACCCACCAACAACTTATTTGCAAGTACACCTTTACTTGAGTATTTATAGGTACTGAGCACAACTTGATCATGTGATACAAACAAAATATTTAATCTAACATCTTGAAATTACAACTCCTATGAATCATGAGTGCTTCAGCCTAGAAAAATATACAAAGAAAAATACTATGAATCCTAAAAAACCAAAAACAAAGTTTTATTTAGTTACTCCACTAAAACAATAGCTCCATTTTTATTTAGTTACTGATCTTGGAATGAGATAGGCATGAAAGCTCCATGAAATCCATATGGAACTCTACAAGGCATTTCAATTTTGGCTACTGTCTCACCAGAGAAATTCTTTGTATCAATTATATGAACCTGAAATAAAAGTGGATAGAAGAAAATTAGTAAATGTGTTAATAACTGTTCTAATTAATAAAAAGCTACTAAACCCACTTGAGATTTGTTAGAATCTTCATTGTGAACAAAAGTAATGATCCAACCATCATCTTCTTCAACTCCTCCATCTCTAGCCACAAACGCTGCTCCATTGCAATATGTATTCTCCTCAAACATATGGTATTCCATCTTTATACCTTCATCTTCACATGATTCTTTTAAGTATAGCTTAGCTAAACCTCTATACTTTTGCACATCTAAATAACACAAAAGCAAAATCATGTTAAAAAATAGCCTATCCAAACATGACCTTACAAGTTACAAGTCTCTAGATATAGTTATATTTATTGTTAATTACCTTGAGTGGTAGAGCTTGCAATGTGATCAACTACTTGTGTGTAAGCATATCTATGCTTAATACCAACAAAGTTTTCATTGATCATTGGAAAATCCATATAAACAACTTTTCCACCACAGAGATCTTTCTCCTTAACCTCTCCAGTTTGCATATTCAATCGCCATTCGTAAGAACGAGATAAGCATTCAAATTCTTTCGAACACGGGTCAGGTTTAGGAACTAAAGAGTCAAGCGATCTGCAGCCCCTCACAACTACCTGTTGAACCACAAAAATAACTTATACAAAAGCACTTATATGAACATGATCACTTCAGGATAACAACTTACCTCGTCTCCATCTTCAAAAGAATTGATAATGTGAAAGGTGCAATTAGGTTCCACTTCAAACCATTTGATAGACTCAGCATTACCATAGCGTGACACTACGCCAATCCTTGCATATTCTTTCTTATCATACTTCATCAATCTACATTGAAACAAGAGAATCTTAGTCACTTCATTTTTCTATATCCTATATTGAAGGAATTTAATTGATATGAACTCACGGTCCTCCTATTAGAACTCTCATAAGATCAATGGTTAGTGGAAAATCCATGATCACATTGTACCTGCAAAAAAGCTCACATGAAAACATATTCTACAATGCAATTCTGATTTCTTGTTTTCCAAGAAAGCTCAATAGTCTATAATGATACCTTTGTGTAACACCTATGTCGTGGCAAAGACTACACCTGTTTAGCTTGATATCAACTTTATGAATCAACTCCTTTCCATCAGCTGAAAAAAAAAACAAGATAAGAAAAATATCAGTGATTAATAAAGAAGCTAATTTTCTTCAGCTTTTTCTCTTACAAAGAACAGGAGCATACCAGAAATAATTCCAACCACAACATAGGGTTTAATTGGTGAGAAACCAAATATAACTAACTCTTCTGTAGTTGGAGCTTTCTGTGATGATACATGAAACAGAATTCATGAGTGAACAAACAATGAAAGAGTTCTAAAAGTGTTGATTTACAAATATAGTTATAGGTGATCAAAAACCTTTGGATGACTCGTAAAAGGTCGATTCCAAGCTGCACCGAGTTCCCAATTGTTCAAAGTTTTCAAGGAAAATATATCAATCTCTTGTGGCATGTGACTTTCAGCAATTGAGTAAAATTTTCCGGAATGCTCAAACACGTTGGTGTTGCTGAGGTATTTGTTTACTGTGCCAGATCTCAACCAGTTCAATAGATAAGCAGACAAAATGGCAAGTGAGTGGCCTTCTGCTGCAGGGAGAAACAATGGTTTGTTTCTTTGTTTTTCTAGATTGTATGTTTCGGTTTCAACGTGTTTGTTGCTGTAGATGATTTTCCAGGTTCCATGACTTGATTTTTGAAAATACAGTGCATGAAGCATCCCTTCTCCTTCCACCCAAATGTGACTTGACTTACCAAAGATTGAATTTGTTGATTTTAGCCCTCCAAAAAGTGGATTTGATCCTGCGTGCAGTATAAGTTTTATCATAAAAAAAATGTTTAACGTGTGTTAGTTGTAAAGTTTCATGAATTTTAAAATTATGAAACACTCATCACTTTCCCATTTTAGGTTTATCCCTTTCCCAAGTTTCTATAGGTTTGTTTATGTTAGCAGATGGGGTCCTGATGCCTACTCCCTTATAGGCAAAGGGGATTCAAGGACTAAACTTGGCCATCCATTTGAAAAATTTTACATGTTTGGTTGCTATTCAATCATTGTCTTTTGAGGGTGTTTCTTTTGGGATGATACTTGGTGATGGCACTATAGTGATGATGAGTTTTTTTTTTAGTAAAATTGGCTTATTCTTTTTCTTTTTGTTAGTAGACTTTAGATTGAACATCCCTGAGATGATGTTGGTTTGATCATGCCTTTAGTTTGGAAGAGTTTGATCCCTTTGAATGTGATTCTTTCTCTTGACAATTACTTTTGGACATGATTTTCAGTTTGGAAGAGTTTGACATGTTTTTGTACACCTGGATATGATCTTAGGAACATTGTTTTAAGAGAAATCGGGAGACTACCAACCACCTTTACGTGAATTTTGAGGTGGATGATGCAATATCTTTAGGTGGTTAAGGTGGTTGTTTGTGCTGCCTGCAGATTAACTTTAGTCTTATGTATTGTGCAAGTAAATATCTTCTAAAGATTTTGAAGACGATAATTGAAAATCTTCATCATTTTATAAAAACATCTTAAAACCAATCCAAACAAATACTTAATTTATTAAAAAGCAATTCTAATCAATTAGAAAATAAAACTCAATTGTCTAGTCGATTAAGCTATTCCATTAATTAATTAGAACAAGAGTAACACTTTCTAATAAATTAGATTATCCTTCTTAATTGATTAAGTGGCGTAGCAAATTCAAGAGGTAAATATAAAAAAAAAATTATGCCTTTAGATTTAAGTCAAGGAACAATCTTCTCAGAATTTGCTTGAAAAGATTAGATGAAGTGTAACTACTTCAAGCTTCAAAAACTGATCCCCACAAACTCAAGCACAAGACTTCAAAGATAGTTCAAGCATCAGACATATCAATGATGTTGATATACTCAGAAGTGAGATAGTGCATCTACCAGAATGCAACTACCTCTGAAGATATTCAATATGCCTCTTCGGAGTTGGTGAAAGAGATTTTCAAGATGATCATCTTTAACACCATCAACTTCTATAATAATACCTTTTTCACGGATATTCTATAGACCTTCAGCAATCCTTTATCAAGTCCAATGAGTTAAACATATGTTTAACTTTTTCATCATTTAAATTCAATGGAATCACCCATTTGAGTATGGTAGGAAAAACCGTAAGATATTTTTCATGTGGCACTTGATTCCTTCTTGAAGAAGAAGTATACTTTTTTATTGGATTTACATCTGCACCACTGATAAGTGTTAAGCACAGACAATGCTCTGATACCAATTGAAGGTGTGAAAAGTACACAAGAAGGGGGAGTTGAATTGTGTTTCGCGTTTTCATATTATTTTGCTTCTGATCAGAGTCTCAGAATCAGAACTGATGTTCAAATTCTAAGTTAATACATTCGGCAGCGGATACAACAAAAGTAAATAAAATAACAGCAAAAGACACAAAAGATTTATACTGGTTCCTCCCCTAACTAAGAAATCTTAAGACTTTTACAATTACAACCTTACGCTGAAAATCTGCATATTACATAGAGTTGATAATTGTTTGATCTTGCTACTCCTTCAACAGAAGAATCCTTGTTAAAAATTTAGGCTTGAATATTCAGCCATATATATAGGCTTTTCATAAACTAGCTGTTGAGAAGGTTACTTGATCAAGTGTCTTTCCTTTTGCTCCATAGTACAAGAGACATTAAAGATTGATGCACATCAGATTTTGAATCCAGTGTGTAACACGTTTAACCTTTGAGTCTTTCAAGAGGTTTTGTACTAATAGATTTGTTGGGAGCAAAAATCCATAGAACGTACCAGCTTTTCTTGAGCCTTGCAATCCTGTAGACTCAAGCTGACAGGCTGATAAGACAATACAGATGTTGATATACAATTACTAAGTATAGAAACTCGTCTGAATGTTGAGGCCTTCAGTTCAAAGTCTTCGTCAAACCACACTAGAAATTGTTCTTCAGACTCTGAGAAGCTAGCAATGAAGCAACTCCAAGTGTGTCTAAGTAAAACAGATTCTAATTATTTATGTATAAGAACAAGGACCTCCATAAATAAAACACACATCAAATAAACCATTATACTTTTAATAATTTTGTTATCATCAAAACTAAAGAGAAAATATCAAAAACAAATCTTGTTCTAACAATAATCACTAAAGTAGTGCCCATAATTCTGACAATTGAAACACTGAATGTGACTTTTGTTAGGTTTTTGACCATCACCTCTTCCCCTACCAGCAGCACCGCCTCTTTGGTTGCTTTGGTATGAAGACTTTCTCTGGTTTGAATAACCTCATTCTTGTTGATTTCGACCAGTCGAATTATTGTAGCCTTCTCTACCTTTCTAACTTCTTTTGCGTTTATTTTCTTTTGTTGATTGCATCTACAAAGCCACATCACTCTTCGACTTGCTTATAGCTCTTTCAGCCTTTATTTGTTCATGAGATTCAAGCGTCAATTGAAGTTCTTCCTTTGTCAAACTTGACAAATATTTCTAATCTTCTATGGCTACTACCACGTGGTCGAACTTTGGAGCCAATGACCTCAAGATCTTTGTAACAACTGATCTTGATGTCAACACTTCTCCACATATCTTGATTTGATTCATCGATTTTGTAACCTAGTGAAAAAATTTGTTATGCTTTCACTTTCTTCCATCTGAAGCAATTCATATGTCTTTTTGTGAGTTTGTAACCTTATCTATTTCATCTCCTCTGCGTCTCCAAACAATTTCTCCAAGATTTCTCATGCTTCTTTTGTTGATTCTACATCACTAGCCTTTTCGAAATTGTTTAAATCAACACATTGATGAATTATTAAGAGAGCTTTGTAATTTTTCTTCTTCAATTCTTTGTATGCAGTTTTTTCTTGATCTGATGCGTTTTCTGCACGTGGTGTTACTCCTTCCTTCCCAAGATCTCAAGGATCTTGACAACAGAAAACTACCTTCATCTATTTACACTAGTTCTCATAATTCTGGCCCTTCAGAAATGGAAAATGTCCATTCGTATGATTCATCTCCATTGTCATTTGTGTTTTGCTTCCCACGAATCGTTCACCCAGTGCTCTAGATACCAGATGTTGGAATTAAATCCAAGACTTTGAGTAATTTAGAATCGATCTTGATGAACAAGATTCAATCACAGCGATTGAATTCCCTCTTAATTTTCACTTTTCTCTCGAATGAATCAACCAAGATTGGTTGCAAGAATATTGTATCGCTACACAATGGTGATGATAACAAGAAAAGAAGATTGAATTGGGGCAGAAGAAAAATTTCTACAGAATAACTTTTTGCTCTCAAAACTGAAATTATATTCAAGTGATTCACACAACAATAATAGGGTTACTCCTTATTTATAGATTTGGCTTGTTTGCTCTTAAGCAAAGCTCAAAAATAAAAAGTGCAAAATATCTAATTCTACTAACACTACAAAATTAGGTTTAAGACAATTCATGTTGAGGCTAGCTCCTCGACACTTCGACAAGAAGACAATTTTGACACACACACTAGACTATTCGACAAACTTTTTGTCTCTGTCGAGTACCCTGCTTCGACACAAGGAATTACAAATCAACACTTAGTTTTAATTAATTTGAAGGTTGTAAGATAAATTTGTCAAAAAAAATTGGTTTAAGGTTGTTCAATTGAATCTGTGTAAAAGTTCAATTGTTTGTGTAAGATTGTTGGATTTTGATCTTGTGTAAACGTTTAAGTTGTTTAAGGTTGTTAGATTGGACCTGTATAAAAGTTCTAGTTATTGTTTAGTGAAAATTTTAAAAGACAACTCTTAGGAACTAGAATTGACCACATGATTTAAAAATTAATTAGAATAATCTTTAATGTGATATTTTTTTATTATATCTCATTTATGTCTGTCATGTTTTTTTCCACTGTCATTTATCATTTTCACGGCTTAATCTTCGCTTATTCTTCTTTTTAATATAAACCTTTTCAAAAGCAATTGTTTTACTAATTTTTTTTTTTAAATCTGAATATCACAATTCTATATCTTAAAAGTTATTTGTTCAACAATAAGAACCATTGTTAAAGAATTGTAGTTCTCAATATAATAAAGTTAGAAAAGAATTCCCACCATTTCTAATGTAGACACCCTCCGGAAAATCCTTTGGAATTTGTCCTTGGATGCTACTCACAAACATGGCTTCCCTCAACTCTTCCACAGGAGCAAAGTTACTCTGCACAACATTCAACACACAATTTAAATATTACTAAATAGATCAGTGTGTGTGTTACGTTGTGGCTTTATTTTGAGAAGCAAGAAATTTATACCTCAGATGGAAGCAATGGCTTGTCAATGAATTCAAAGAATGAATCCACAAACACATCAACTAACTTTGCTAAACTATTTTTCACTGTTTTAGCAACATCAAATTGCAAAGATACTTTAGGTAGGGTCGATCTCACGTTTGGCTGCTCAATGAATAAATTAACCAGTGAGTTTCTTTTGAAGCAAAAATATTTAAAAACAAAACCAAAATTGTATGTATACTTACCTTAAAAAAAGAGAAAAGTGGAATGTTGTTGTGACGAGAATTTTCTGAGACATGTAAGGGTGTTTTGTGAATGGAGCAATTTACTATAAATGCATTATTATTATTATATAAACTGGCCATAGCCTCTATAGGTTTAATCAGTAGACCAGTGTATCTATATATAGAATTGTGTACAATTAAAAAGTTGACCTCTATATAGAGAATGCATGTGAGTAACTAGTGGTGTATTTAACAATAGGAGGAAAAAGTGAAGATTGGAGAATTTTTTTAAGGAAATACCCTTAATTTTGGAAAAAATTTCCTAAATAACCTATGTTTTAAAAATATTTTTAAAATGTTCCCATTAGAGTTTTGGTTTGAACTATGTCGCCAATTGAATTGGCGACTCTCTTGTAGAGGTTGAACCATGTCGCCAATGTAACTGGAGACACACAACCAAGTCGCCAATGCAATTGGCGACACAGTGTAATGCTTAAACCATGTCGCCAATCCAAGTGGAGACACAGTGTAATGCTTAAACCAAGTCGCCAATCTAAGTGGAGACATGGTGTGTTTTGTGTTTTTTTTTTTTTAAATATTGGAATATTATATTGATTTTGTTTGCACAATGATATAAAATTTTCATTAATTCAATAAAATATTACATTAATTAATCTTCGTGACCGGGTGCATCCAACCGGCCACCAGTTCCACATCCCCTAGGGACCCTCACTCGTTGCACTCGTTGCTGCCGTTGTACTCGTTGCACTCGTTGCTGCCGTTGTACTCGTTGTACTCGCCCTCAAACACCGGGCGTAAATCAACAACAAGGGGAACAAGGGGGGCGAGTACAACGAGTACAACGGCAGCAGCGAGTGCAACGAGTGAGGGTCCCTAGGGGATGTGGAACTGGTGGCCGGTTGGATGCACCCGGTCACGAAGATTAATTAATGTAATATTTTATTGAATTAATGAAAATTTTATATCATTGTGCAAACAAAATCAATATAATATTCCAATATTTTAAAAAAAACACAAAACACACCATGTCTCCACTTGGATTGGCGACTTGGTTTAAGCATTACACTGTGTCTCCACTTGGATTGGCGACATGGTTTAAGCATTACACTGTGTCGCCAATTGCATTGGCGACTTGGTTGTGTGTCTCCAGTTGCATTGGCGACATGATTCAACCTCTACAAGGGAGTCGCCAATTCCATTGGCGACATAGTTCAAACCAAAACTCTAATGGGGGCATTTTGAAAATATTTTTGAAACATGAGTTATTTAAGAAATTTTTTTCAAAATTAGGGGTATTTACATAAAAAAATTCAAGATTGGATGTATAATTGAAAATGCATGAAAATGTACGTTTGCATGTGGAAAAGAGAAGCAACTTGTAACAAAATAAAAGAGAAAAGAAAGGCATCTCTAAGAAGCGATAGGTGAAATCCGGTTTTTGGCTGTTCTCAAAATAATTGAGAACAATGATCAAAGTTGTCTCATTGTACATATTAATGCTTTCTAAGAGCAACTAGTGCATATCCACGAGTAATGTGGTGGTACGGGCGTAGACACGAGTTTTGGAGTGGTGTACGTATTTGTTCATATATTTAAAAAAAAAATTATTGATATTTTAATATTTAGATTAATAATTTCATTTTTCCTATTTTATATAATTTCCATAATAGAAAAAAATCAAAATTATTAAAATTTTATTATGTTTGACTCATTATAATAAAGCCGTAGATTTTTTTCCAAGAATTGACGGTTTCTTCAAGGCGAGTTAGAAGACTATCAAGGGGGACATTTTTGCTGCGGTACTGGATTTTTTTCCAAAACGAGAATGTATAAGACTTTTAACTGTATATTGGTTACTCTTATTCCCAATTCCGAAGGAGCCATTTCCATTAGAGATTTCAAGCCTATATCGCGGGTTGTACTATCATTTATAAGATAATTTTCAAGGTGTTCAATGCTAGGTTGGGCAAAGTGATAGCTAGCATTGTGGGATCATTGTGGGATCATTGTAGGCCCTGTCAAGCGCCTTAGGTGAATTTTTATCTATCCACTTCAAAAAATTGAGTAGAGTTACTCATAGAGTAAATTAGGCTACACTGCATTGTAAATCTACAAAATTTAAATTATTAAATAAATAATTAAGTATAATAAAATGATATGGCATTAGTGGATTGGTTGAAGGTAGGTTACCCAACTTTTTGTGATAGGGTAACGAAGTTGTCCCCATAATCATATCCTCCTTGCCTATGAACGTATGAAAGTCTATTCAAGGAAAGGGGCACCCCTAGATGCATGACTCAACTTGATTTGCAAAAAGCTTATGATATGGTTGACTGGTTTGCATTGGAATGCATCCTCAAAGAAACAGGTTTGCTTGCTAAGTTTGTAAGATGGACAATGCTGACTGTTAAAACTGTATCGTCTACGTTTAATATCAATGGACAAGAGGACCCATTGTCACCCCTACTGTTTGTATTAGTTATGGAATATATGACCAGGTTGTTGATAAAAATGCAGAAAGATCTAAACTTCAACCATCATTCGAAATGTGAGAAACTGAACATTACTAATTTAGCATTTGCGGATGATATTTTGCTTTTGCTAGTGGGGCTCTAAATCTGGGGAAATTATGATGGATGCCCACAATTCTCAATGACGACAGGCCTAAAAGTAAACCCAAGGAAATGCAAGGTTTTCTTCGACGCGGTGGATGAAGACACTAGAGGCAAAATGATTGGTTTGACTAGTTTTGAGCAAGGGGTACTCCCAATCAAATATTTAGTTGTACCATTAACTTGCAAGCATCTGGCTGTGCACCACTATATGAATTTTGTGGAGAAAATAGTGAGCAGAATAAGACACTAGAGCAGCAGCCTGCTGAGCTATGCAGGTATGATCCAATTTATTAAATCTGTCTCTTTTGTGGTTGCGAATTATTGGCTGCAATGTTTTCCCCTTCCCAAATTTATGATTAACAAGATTAGTTATATACTTAAATCCTTTTTATGGACTGGTAAATATTTTGTTCGCAAGAAAAGCCTAGTTGCATGGGATAGAGTTTGCAGCCTCAAAAAATATGGTGGTCTCAATATTATTTATCTTGATACTTGAAATGATATTACTATATTGAAGTTACTTTGGAATCTGTGTAGGAAATCTGATAACTTATGGGTGAAATGGGTGCATAGTTTCTACGTAAAGAGGGAAGAATTGATGGATTTGAAGGACAAGCAAGTTATTCTTGGATTATGAGGGCTATACTCAAACAGCAAGATTCGACCACTACTTTACAGACTTTATGGCAACAAATAGGTTCAAGAGCCCCGTTTTAATACTAAGCAAGCTTACCTTCATATGAGAAGCATTGGAGAAGAGAAAGTACAATGGAGACTATTGTTTTATAATAACTTTACTAGACCAAGGGATGATATGACTTTATGGCTTGCTTGCCATGGAAGATTGTTAGATAATAGTAATTGCACTTTTTATCATAATGAAGAAACTTTGGATCACTTATTTTATGGTTGCAATGAAAGTAGAATTATATGGAAAAAAAATTATTGAGTGGATACAAGTGGTACATGAACCATTGGAATGGAATGAGGAATTAAAATGGATCACTACTATCTATAAAGGGAAGGGATGAAGAGCGTCCATTCTTAAGCTGGCAACTGTAAAAATAATGTATGGTATTTAGAAGTATTGAAATGACACATGGTTTGGAAATAATGTAGATACCACTAAAATTTTGAGGATTTCTTTTTACACCACCCAAGTTTCTTAGGCACCATGTGAAATTTCATTTTTGCCCCCAGATTCCGGATTTGCACATCCGGACGCACCAAATTTTTAAAAAACGCTGATATGTTCCGGATGTGCACATCCGGAAGAATTCCTGATTTGCAAATCCGGAAAAAATCAAATGAATTCCATAAAATCATTTACTTCTAAATATAATTAAATCCAATCTAATTAAAATCTAATATAATTAAAATTAATATCATTTTTTCAATATAATTAAATCCAATATAATTAAAATCTATATTAATTAAAATTAATATAATATTTAATATGATTAATTTTTTTCAATATAATTAATAGGATTAATATGGTATTTAATTCTAAATTATTTTTTTATATTGAAAAAATTAATTTAATTATATTGGATTTAAAATTATATGGTATTTACTTCTAAAATTGGATTTAATTATATTGATATTTAAAATTATATGGTATTTACTTCTAAATTATATGGTATTTACTTCTAAATTATAATTAAAATTATATGGTATTTACTTCTAAAATTAATTTAATTATATTGGATTTAATTATATTGAAAAAATCATATTAATTTTAATCATATTAATTTTAATTATATTGGATTTAATTATATTGAAAAAATCATATTAAGTTTAATTATGTTGGATTTTAATTATATTGGATTTAATTATATTTAGAAGTAAATGATTTTATGGAATTCATTTGATTTTTTCCGGATTTGCAAATCAGGAATTCTTCCGGATGTGCACATCCGGAACATATCAGCGTTTTTTAAAAATTTGGTGCGTCCGGATGTGCAAATTCGGAATCTGGGGGCAAAAATGAAATTTCACATGGTGCCTAAGAAATTTGGGTGGTATAAAAAGAAATCCTCCATAATTTTTGATACAATAGCTGATATGATAGTGTATATATATATATGTATAATGTGGATTAATCATCTAATTCTACCTATATAAACAAACAAATATTATTGAAATTGCATTATTTTTTATTCATTAAAACTAACCAAAAAATCATTAATCATCTAATTCTACCTATATGAACAAACAAATATTATTGAAATTGCATTATTTTTTATTCATTAACACTAACCAAAAATTCAGATTCATATATTGATGTCAAAATATTTTTATTTAATTTATATGTGAAAAATATTCGTATGTATAGAAGTCAAATTGGTGTTGAGTTGTAATTCCTTGTGTCGAAGCAGTGTAGCTCGACAAAAACAAGGATTAGTCGAATTGTTATAATGTGTGTCGAGTTATATTAGTGTGTCAAAATGTCGAAGCTGGTTGCTTCACACAGGATTTTGACTTAGCCCTATTTTAGTAATGTTGGCTATTTTGACCTTTTTATAGTTTTGGGCTTTGGTTTGGGGTGCAAGCTAACCTAAATCTATAAATAGGGAGAAACCCTTATTTTGTAAAAAAAACTTATAACAAAATTCACAATTTTGCAGTTGTAAAGTGAATAAAGAGGTTTCCACAGTTTGTGGGCAGAGAGAAACTCTGCAGAAAATTAATCATCTTCTCCAACGTTATTTTATTTCTTTCTTTCTCAACCTTTTCTTTTCATTGCATTGCGTGATTGATAACAATCTTGTTCATCAAGGTTGAGTGAAATTCTCCATAGGTTGTGGTTGAATTCCAACATCTGGTATCTAGAGCTCCGGTTGCAATTCAAGGAAGCAAAACTGTGATGGCGATGAATCATCCAAACGGACACTTTCCGATGAACCTTTTGATTCTAAAAAAATATAATTATGAGAATTGGTGTGTCTCGTACCACATCATCTGATATTATCACACATTCTTGATACCTGTCTTGTTCGTCGAGGTCTGCTTGGGCCTGCTTCACCTTTGACTTCTTCTTGTCGAACTTCTCTTCACTAGCTGGTTCTTCACTTAAGATTCTCACTGAATCCTTCTTAACGTTCTCAGCCCAATCTCATTCCTTAAGCTCATCTATGATCAGGTCCCTAATAATCATTACTTGCTTGTTCACTAGGTCGAACTGTAACAACCTTTTCTACCTCCAATAATGTTGCAGCAGAAACAACTCAAATATCAGAGTAAATTCTTGTCTCCTTGTCCTGTAATTCATGAAAATGTTGTGATTGTGTTGGAACATGTCTGTGTATGTTTGGAAAGAAAATGAACCAGTCTTGAACATGTTTAGGCCTTGTTTTAGAAAGAAATTGAATTGGTCTTGCTGATGTTTGATTGTGTTTTTTTTTATAAAAAAAAAAAATATTAATAAATAAATTAAAAATAAAGTTAATTAATTAAAAATAAAATTTTAAATTAAATATCTAATTAAATCTACATAAATTAAAATATTATTTAACTAAAAATAAATAAAAATTATTAAAAAAAACAAAATAAAAAGTCGAGAAGAAAAGTGCTCGAAAAAAATAAAATGAACATACCAAAATAATCAGCGCGAAATAAACATATTGAAAAAATACAGCGTTTGGTCAGATTTTGAAATAAATTTAGAACGGTTTGTCTGTAAATCCAACAAATTTATTTTGACTGACATTTCAGACACTATGCGAGATGAAGTGCATGATATGCTATGCAGACGACGCAAAAAGAAAAACAGAATCTCAGAGTCAAAAATTAGGGTATGACACATATGTATTGATTTTGTATTCTTTACACGTCTTGTGTAAATTCAGCATTAAATTAATACAATGCATTGTTTACTCTTTGGTTAGATTGTTAATTTGATCTTTATTATATTGTGTACTGATCATAGTGTTTTGTGTATATATCGTTCGATAAGCATAATTACTTTATACACATTTTACTTCCGCTGCACAAATTTTTTGACTAACCAATTTCTTGGATTTAAATTTTTTTGTTGGAAATCTAAAGCAACTACAATTATTAAACTGAAGGGTTCTTGTTCTAGAGACTTGATTCGTATATTTGATAAATTGCAGGATATTTTACATGGTTTAAAAGAGATCCCAAGAACGTTAAAGCGAAAGAGTCTATTGTGAACGAAGATATCCAAATATACATTAGCAAAAGATCTCACATTAAATAGAATGATAACACAAACTTAATCAATGAATCAAAACAAGATAATGGCAACATAGACTCATCTTATCAATCTAAACATGAGGATGATGAAAATTTGTGTCTCATGAAAGACTACAAAGAAATGAGGTATGCTTTACAAATTCAAACTCCAAACATTGTCAAAACAATATCTATTCAAATCACTCAACCATAGAGTTTAGTGAGTTTCTATCCTCTATTCTAAAAGGAGAAGATGACACCTCATATAGAGAAATCTTCAAAAATATTCTGTAAAAAAAAGATACTTAGAAGGAAGATAAAATTAATTGGATGTTTCCTATATTAAGACCTTCCGAAAAATTCTAAGGAAAAAGTATCTATGTAAAACAAAAGTTAAGATTCCAAAGGGAAGAAATCTCATAAATTCCAAAATCTTCTTAACATAGGTAAGAAAATGTGAGTCATTTTTTCATGTAGAATTAAGGGATATCCTTGTATCTCTTTAACAAATGTTAATTGCTTATTTTTATCTGTGTCCTTTAAAAACATATATTATTCAAATGAAATTACTGATGTTTTTACAAGATCTTTCCAAGTTGAAGGGTAGAAAGAAAGTGGGCCAAGGTACAAGAAATCATGACCAAACTCCTAAAAGCCTAAAAATATCACCTCATAATTGATTCTACCCTGAGCATAATTGAGTATGATAGTTCAAAAAAAGGCGGGAAAATTCTTGGCCCAAATTCCTCATAATTGGCCTATATTCTTGAATATCTATTGGCATAATCAATTCCTTTTATTCCTCTTAAATGAGTTACATGATGCTTGCTTAGAGTTAAGGAACCCTCTAGACATGACATAAGAGTTCCAAGTTGATCCATTTTATCAGTTTGTTGTTAGTGGTAGAATTTATGGGGATGCAATCCTATTAGGCGTAGATTATCTTGATATCACTCATAATGGCATAAATATTGTCCCATTAGATGAACATTACTATAGACATGACATATGCAATAAGACACTTCTGTTTTTTGTCCCCTCTCCTGATTTATCATATTTTGTTATAATGTTACTCTCGAGCCTCCTCTTAGGCGGAAGGGATTTCTTACCCAACTCGCGCTCTCTAGTTGATGCCTTATATCCTAGCATAAATTTAGACACGTTTCTTTTATGATTTAAATCACCAATTGTGTCCTTCATTTGAATGTATTCTTTAGTTTTATGCCCATTACTTTAGTGGAGCCAACTTCATAACTCATTTAGGATCTTTGACCACTCCCTATTTGCAAACTTTATGTCGGCACATTCCTATAAGATACACCCTCTAAGATCTTTTAAGGGTGTGTAATCCTGGTATTATGAGCGAGGAGGTCTGCTATTATATTTTTCGAGGGTTTCTTAATACACCACCCATGTTTCTTATACATTACGGGAAATTCCGTTTTTGTCCCCCAGTTCCGGATGTGCACATCCAGATGCACCGTTTTTTTTAAAGCGTTACTTTGTTCCGGATGTGTAAATCCAGAATGACAAGTTACGCGTTTTCCGGATGTGCACATCCGAAAAAATGGCTGAAACTCAACATATTAAAAGGTATATTTATTTTAAGAAATAATAATAATATGTATTTTTACAGAAGACTACATGTTCTGTATCCAAAAGCTGTCTAGTAGTTCTAACCCATATTTAAACAAAATAACGGTCATCCACCTATGATCACAAACATGATTTGTAACCATAAGTTATATATCCAAAAAAGGCATTGTGAATATCCGAACTCCCAAATCTATCCTCGAAGATTGTAGGACAAATGAAGATCAACAGAGTCGACACAAAGTTGGTGGTACTCCTATTACCACTTGCAGAACCAAAATCAGAATTTTCGACTTCACTTATGTAGTATCGAGCGTGGTGCCTAAATGATACATGTTTACTTCATCAACGTTTCGCTCTGTAATGCATGTTTACTTCATTGACATTGACTGAAGATTAATGGCTACACCGAAACAACACATTGAAGAGATACGAAGAACAAAGTTTTCTATTGGCAGGAAACCTAATCCCTTGACTCAAGATCTTCATCATGCTGTCAAAACCTTCTCCCTCCCCTCATTCGAATGTATATTAACTTGGGATGAAATATTAACATATGCGACCAACCAACAAAATCGATTTTAAAAAAAAATAAAGTTATGCTATTTTTTCGGATCTGCAGATCAGAAAATTTAAAAAATAAAGTTATGCTATTTTTCCGGATGTGCACATCCGGAACACATCAACATTTTTTAAAAAATTGGTGCGTTCGGATGTGCACATCCGGAAACTAGGGGCAAAAAAGAAATTTCACGTGGTGCCTAAGAAACTTGGGTGGTGTATTAAGAAACCCTCTATTTTGCGTACCTTTCTTTCTTCCAATTCTCCTTTCCTAGTCAATATTGGTTGTAATAGATTATTTTGTTGGCTTCCAACATCTCTTTGCAATGGATATATTTATTTTGGTGTTGGAGCTAATTGTTGAATTCATCTAGTTCTTCAATCCGTATTTTTTCTGACAATGCCTTTTTGGAGTCATTGGTCCAGTACGTACCTCTTATTCCAATCATTTGTATCTTTATGTAGGAGTTGTGATAGCAGCAAAAATAAATTTTAAAATTAATGTGTCCACAAAGATTGATGGTTTTGCAGACCATTCAATGATTTTTAAGATCTTAAGTAGAGAATGGTTGTGTATTTGTTGTGATGCGTGAAAGTAAATGACAGAAAGTAAAATGAATATTTTGGTGTTAACATTAAGAAAACTTGTTATAGGTAGATTTCATCATTACATAATTATCATGCACATTCATAGGTCAGTAGTATGCTCCTCTACACAGCTATTAATATTACCACCTTTTGCTCTTATTCATATATGATTTTCGTCTCAACGTCTTGAGATCAGTGCATTACCCAATAGTCTGATATATCGGTTATCAACCAATGCATAGCATTACGTTTCAATAGTTATAAAGCAGCAAGACTCCATACCGATTCATACTATAATACATGTGGACATTGAACCTAACCTTATCTATGGGCACTAGTATCAAATGGATGATTATCTTGGATCTAATAATGGCATGCACCTTTTGATGTCAAGTCACACTATGAAATCAAGTTTTAGGTGGAAAAGCTAAAACAGGCATTAAAATTAAAGAGTCGTCAATATTAAAGCATGAGTGGAATTGCATAGAAATCCATGACCTATTTAGTACATGAGTATAATGACTACATCTCACCCCCAACAAAGAGATTGTATCCATGCTTACTCATTGTAGTGTAACTACTGATAATCCCGTGAAGTTGATATTGGAAGTGTGATCTACCATGTCACTTAAGCAGCTCTTCCACCAATAGGAACCCTCAGTTATTGTCAAGTTGTAGACCAAAGTAAACATACTCCAATTTTGTACTATCTCAATCCACTGAAACTCCCTTTGCACAGAAGTGGAAACTCTTATTCATATGAAAAAATTTTGACCTCTCGATAGGCTCACTATTCTTGCGCCTAATGCGCTTACCCTGTACTACCCAACTCGCTTTTCTTCCTCACCAAGCAATGCTTGCATGTCTGCCACATGGCCCTAGCCGCCCTTCCTCGTCTAGCGCACCACCATTTTGACTGGAGAGTTAACCCTTGCTTCAACATGAAGTAATTGAAGTTGGATGTTCCATCTAGCTAGACTATCTTTCACCTAGCACATGTATGTTGGGCCTAGCGAGCCTTATTCTTCAGGGTTTTTCTTTGGATTGGTTTTTGCATAGTGAATTTTTGTTTTCCAAATTTTTTACCTGTTTTCAATTAACATGTACCAGAAAAATTTTAACTATGTGTTTTCTTACTTTTAATAGATGAATTATGGGTTTTTGTATCGATTGTTTGTGAAATAATATAATAACTGCAGACGTATTTAACGTAAATCTGACACTTATTAGTAGGAAAACCTCTTTCTTGAATATGTTTAAGTAAATTCAAATGGGTTTATATTTCTTATGCCTTATGGCTCCCATACTAACCAATGACTTAGGTTGTCTTCAAGAAGCCATCAAGCGAGTCTATAAACTTTAGTCCATGGGTTGGCAAACCCATTCCCCCTAGCCTTTAAACCATGTCATTTCCCTTTCTTTCAAGATAAAGAATCACTTGTGTTTCACGAGTCCTCTCACATAGCAGAATGTGAGAATGTTATCCATAGTCTCCATATGGTCGTTGGGATCACTAGTTCCCTCGTATGATCCTATCCTAAGGGATTTTGGGGATCCTTGTGAACAATATATAATTATTATGTTGAGAGGAGAATGAAGACACTAAACTCTTTTACGAAGAGGGGGAGTGGTGACACTAGTTGTACAGGAAGTCGTCTTCAGATCCATGCCCTATGCACATCCACGAATGTGAAACCAAACTTCCATGTCACCCTATGTGATGGTCATGATGCTTGTGTGAGCTGTTAGAATAATGTTTTTGTTTTTGAATAAGATGTGTGCTCAGAAATATCATACATGTCGGTTTCAAGCCTTGAGAACACAGTCTTTAAAGTTTTCGAGTCGAGAAAGAACTATCTTCATCTTGCTTAGTGAAGTCCTGGTTTGGCCTTCGAGGCCTGATGAGTTTTGTTTGAGAGGGTTGTCCCCAGTCTAACTACTACAAATAATGCTTATAATGTCACACACGAAAGAGATGTAACCTTGGCTACCAAGCCGACGTAATGAACAGTGACATAAAAAGTTTCCACTTAACACCTTGGTTAATAAAAAACTGAGGGGGTAAAGTTATATAATCATGGATTCGAACCCCAGTATCTGCATTTTTATTATTTACACAAACAACGCTTCAAACCTCTCAGTTTATTTAAAAACTAAGGGGTTAGATAGTTTGTTTCTTTATAAATAAATCCATTACATTGTTTACAAAGAATATTAATAAATTAATTTGTTTACAAACTACATTGTTTACATAGAATATTACATTGTTTACACAGAATATTAAAGTAAAATTGTTGTTCCTCGTCGCCATCGCTGTCGGTGAAGAACAAATGTTGGATATCTTGGAGAAGAGAAAATGTTGGGGATCCTCATTTCATAAATCAAAATGCAATATATTATCTATGACTTGCATTCATTTGTTTCTGATATAAAACAGAAAAAAGGTTAGCTAAATAAAATAAATATTCAGTTATATGATTATTTAAGAACACAAACCTTAAACCCAAGATAATTTTCTACACTTGCAATCCATCACATAAATCTTTGGCAAAGTAAATACACTCTCACCAGCCATATATTAAGTAAACCTATCTTTTTTTTGCTCTTGCAATCTATCACAATTAAACTTTTACTTTGTAAAATCTCATGGCGCTCTAACTAAACATAGAGTTTCACAACTACTATCTAATTTAAATATTAAGAATGCTTTTATAATGAGAGTTTTAGGTTTCACGAGGATCACTAATGACAGTGTCTTGAGCATTGATACTCATTAAATGGACGATGAAGATTTGTTTAAGAACGGTGAAGAAACCGAAAAAATACGGTAATATGTTACATCGGTTATTACTCAAACCGAGGTGAAATTTTTTTTTATATTTACATTGTTTAAAAAGATTATTAAAATAAATTACTTAAGCAAATCAAGAGTTTGAAAATGGATTTTTGGAGAACAACCCAGAGGAATTATCTGCTCCAAACAAGAGAATTTTTTATATTTACATTGTTTTCAGATTTCTGAGAAGTTATATGTTCCAACTAAAAGAACTTTTTTTCTGTACTTGCAATCCATCCCAGATTATATTGAGCAAATGTTTTCATGGCAAATGTTTCACATGAAAAAAATTAAAGAGAAATGGATGCACGTGTTAAGTAATAAATTTCCCAATGCTGTCAACCGAGGAAATCAATAGATTTCTCAATATTTTCTTTGATTGAAAACATAGGAATATTATTACATAAATACTGTAGCTCCGATTTTGTGACGCGACCACTACCGCATTTAGTGCTACTTTCTGATTTCTAATATTTATCCCATGAAGCTTAAAAGGAAGGGGAAGATATCGTAAACTAACCCTGCTCACAAATGGTTTCCTTACAAATGCTAAGAGATCTGGAATTGGGGGTTGGTTATACTGAGGGAAGCTATTAATACCCTGAGTATCTATAGTAATCTATAGGAACCTTTATTTGCATATATTTCTACTGTTGAATTGCTTGTTGCTTAAGTCTGTTTACTGCTAAATTGGGAAAGTTAATCCTTTGTGAAAGCTGAGGAAATGTTTTTGTTGTTTTAGGGTTTTCTATTTTTTTTTGGAAAGGTACTTGACCTAAGTTTTTTTTATTAGTGTGCTCGCTAAGATTTCACAATCTTATGCCTACGTATTCCCGTAAAGATATTTGGGAAAATCAAAGCGTTCGTAGTTCCTCCTATTCTATGGGAGGAAATTGTTTGGTGTCTTGTTCAAAGCTCAAGATTGAAGCTAAAAGAGTATTTGTGGCGTGATCAAAGCCCAAGATTGAAGCTAAAAGTTTGACTGAGAGAATTTTTCATCTCTAAAGGGAGATATCTCACCTATTCATCACAAATACTTAAGAGTAAAATCATAAAGGAAGAAGCTTTAAACTTGGATCTTTGTTATCCTAAGCAATGCCACATCTTTCTTTATAGGAGAAGTGAAATGTCATGAAGGAAGAAGCTTTAAACTTGGATTTTTGAAATATCCATAGCAATGCCACATCTTTCTTCATGAGTTTTATCATAAGGGAAAAAATTTTAAACTTGGATTTTGAAATATCCAGAGCAATGCCACATCTTCCTCTATGTAAAACAGTTTGATTTAAAATTTGATTTAAAATGTGATGTATAGAAGGGATATCCTCCTACAGAGGGGACTCAGAGTCTCATCTGTGGGGAAGTTGAATTTAGTGCCTTGATCAAAGCCCAAGGTTGAAGCTAAAAAAGTTAAAAACTGACTCAACTGAGAGAGTTTTATATGTCTTGTACAAAGCCCAAGATTGAGACTGACTGATTATAGCCTGAGAGAAGGCTAATAACTATTGAGGAAGTTTGAAAATGATTGGTTCAAAACTAGTGGCCTTGACTGACTCTTTTGGGGATTTTACTTGTATCCTGTACAAAGCCTAGGATGAAAGAGGCTAAAAGAGTTTATTTGTATCATGTACAAAACCCAGGATGGTGAGGCTAAAAGATTTTATTTGTATAGATGACTAAGAATTGACCTATGCTTTTAAGAAGCATGAAGGTCCTTGTATGAAGCCCAAGAGGAAGCTATGATGCTTGGATAAAGCCCAAGAGGAGGCTAGAGGATTGAGTAAGGCTTCCCAAGTCTCCTTGTATGAAGCCCAATAAGAGGTTACCTTGCTGGGGAGATTCTTTGTATGATGCCCAAGAGGAGGCTATGATGCTTGGATAAAGCCCAAGAGGAGGTTGTGATGCTTGGATAAAGCCCAAGAGGAGGCTCTGATGCTTGGATAAAGGCCAAGAGGAGGTTGTAATGCTTGGATAAAGCCCAAGATGAGGTTGTGATGCTTGGATAAAGTCCAAGAGGAGATTGTCTGTACTGGGGAAATTCCCTGTGTACAAGAGGGAACTAGTTGTTTGAACTAAATTGTATTGAATGAAGGGATCCTATTGTTTGACCTATATCTAAACTGAGGATGGCTTAAATTCTAATAGAAACTTAACAAGATATAAACAAGTATATTAACAATCATGAAATGAATTGAAAAGGTGGTGTTGGGTCTTACATTGATAGAAACCTGTCGCTCCCGAAAGATTCGCATCCAACGGTACAAACGCGAGAGTGGCGCGGAAAAACACAGAGTCGCCAGCAATGTGTATTTATCCCAAGAGAGGGAAAGGAAACACTGCATAAACCTGAAAGAAAGGAAAGAGCATGGTCACGCGACCAAGAGAAACGGGTAAGGGAGTCGGTTACGCGAAGGGAAGGTGTTAGCACCCCATGCATCCATCGTACTCGATGAGATCCACGCTTGTTGTCTGCATCAAAGGGTGTCGTCGTCTGAAGCTCCACTGCTACTGGACCGGAGAAGAAACGAGAATGGAAAGAACGGAGAAACGAAGAAGAAAAGAAAAAGAAGTGACTTAATAGGACGTTATCGTTGTCCTAGGCCTACGTACTCCCTCAGTGCAATGTGAAAGTCAGAGTCAACGTAGTTCGGACGGGAACTGTGGGGGAAGGTTGCTCGCCAAGACAATTGCTGCCTTGTGCCTACATATCCTAAATCGGACGAGAGAGAGGAATCAGAGCTAATGTAGTTCGTGGGTACGACCACGGATGGGTAAGTGTTTTTTACGTGAGCGACGAGCTCTTTTCTGAAAATGAAGTTTGAAACCCAACAATCCCGAAGTATAAAAAGATTTGAATTTGTTTTGTGTTTTTTAGACAGAAGTGTTTTTTAAGTTGTTTCGTAACTTGCATTGAACTCAAGTCTTAAATATAGGAACGAATACTTCGTGCATCGTCCCCAACAGGACGTACACTAGGTATCCTAGAAGAATGAGGGGAAACCCCTCATTCCCCACTTCCCACATAGAAGGCTCAAGCGCAATACACGTTAACTTTTATTACGTGTTTTGAAGAAGTTTTGAGATGAGAAGAGAGAAGACACAAAGGAAACTCTAAAGGGAAAATAAGAGTCATAATGTTATCATGCATGGGTAACCTAGGGTTAGTGAGGCTTAGGAGAGATGACTACCTAAAACCTAATGCTAATCCTACTCCAAGCTTAATCAAAAATTAAGTTGGACTAGGTAGCTCTAAAGGGAGAGAATCCAAGACTTAAACAAGTCTTGAAATCCATGGGAAAGAAGCATCTTAAATGCTAAAGCAAACACAGTATGAAAGCTTAAAAGAGAAAGGAGAAGTTAGAATGTGGATAACTATCCACATTCCATTCACTTATCATTAGCCCCTACATGGTTAGCAAAAAACAAACATAAGCAACAATAAGACAAATGAAACCCAAACAAGTCACAACCCAAAGAGAAATGGTTACAAACCAAATGAAACTCATCCAAGTCAGAATGTACACCTTAGAGGTGACCCATAATGTTTACCAAACAAGATCAAGCAAAGAGAATGCAAACAAGTGGCAAAACATACATGAAAGTTATCAAAGAAGGAGTAGAAGAAGAATGAGTGGATATGCAAGGTGATCATGCAAGAATGCTTCAAATAATATCAAATTCAGAATGTGGATGACCTAAACATGTGCCTAAACCTTCTATACAAGTGTCACATAAGGCATACAAGCAAGTATTCAAGCATTAAGAATCATTAGAAGAAAGAGAAGGAAGCATGTAAGTGAAACATGTTAAAGGATGCAAAATGAAACATGAATAGCATATGACATGAATGCAAAGCTCCAAGGTCAGAAACATACATCAAATTAAGTGCAAAGGAATGATATGGCATGGCATACACAAACCAAATACAAACCAAGAAGAGGCATAGATAAGAAGAAGTGAGAAGATAAGTCAAAAGAGGCATGTAAATCAAACATTGAACATGTGCACAAAATATGCAACAACCTCACACCAATGACCTATAATTGCAATCAAATGACCTATAATGATTCAAAAATGGTTTATGAAGTCAAAGAAACAATCCCAAATAATGGCACAAGTGCCTTCTCAAACAAGTAATCAAACATGATCAAAGATGTGCACAAAAGAAGACCTCAAACAAAGAGCAATCAAACAATTAGCAAATATTCTTCAAAAATTACCAAATTAATTCTCTAGACTCCTCAACCAGGGGTAAACAACATTTCAAAATCTCATGCAAAAATTCACAAGATAAGTCCTTCAATCAATCATGCAAAGTCACATGGGAATTATGAACTAATATGCAAAAGAGAGGGACCAAAATGCGATATGAAAAGATTTTAAAAATATGAGAAAAAATTTTTTATGCACTTCAATATGTTGGTGAAACAATACAAAAAGAATGGACTCAAAATGTTTTGTAGATGATGAGAAATAAAATCAGCAAGTTTAAGTGTGCAAATATGAAACAATTCAAAAAGAAATTAAAGCAACAATTAATTCAGATGCTAAAAATAAAATAAAAATGGAAAATAAAATTTGGAAAAATATTATAAAACCCTAAGGATGATTCATGATTTTTTTCATAATTTTTGGATGCATTAAACTAATTTTAAAAATTAAAAATGAAATGAAACAATTAATGAAAATAAAAAAAAAACAATGAAATAAACATGGGGGGTGCAAACAGCAAGCATAGCACATTGGAAAATAAACAAATGGGCTCAGGGGGGAGGTGTGGATATCAAGCCCAAGTCAAAAGACCCACCAGCGAAGTCAACACACCCCACATGGAATTCAGCCAACACATAGGATTCACACAAGCCATTGGATCAATCAGACGTCCCACATGCAGTCAACAAAACTAAGGTAATTAAGATAGAAGGCTCAGATCACAAGGCACACCATAATAAACATGCACGCGCATACATACAAATACTCAGAATAAAAAAGAAAACACGTGATAGGCACATGAGGATTTTAATGTGTTGGCACAATCCCAACCACCAGATGCATCAGACGTTCCAGATTAGGTCAACAAAGTCAAAAATCATGCAAGATTAAGGGTTAAGATCTAAGGCACATGATAACAAACGTGAATCACAAACACACAAACCACAAAATAAAAACAGATTTTAAATGACGTGTCCCAACGTGATCCATCAGATCAACACAACCAATGGCTGTGATTACATCTTCTCCAAACAAACCCTCAGCCGTCTGAAAAAGACCAGGTGCCGAAGCCCTAGCTCCGGTAACCTTCTCCGGTGACCTGCAACTTCAAATTTCCTAGAAAATGCAAACGAGTACACTATCTTGACCAGAATTCAACAAGGAGTTCAAATATGCAATTAGTTTCACCAAATGATCAACACACAAGCCAAATCAAAGGAAAACAAGTTAGATATAAAAACTTTAATCATCAAATACTCCCATGATACACGTCCAAAACTCACACAAAATAGATCAGAATGATTAGTGAACATCATAGATCATAATGCACACAACAAAATCAAGTTCTATGATGGTGAAAAGTAAGCTTACCTGAACCTTGTAGAACTTGAAATACGCCAAGAAAACCCTCTGGAAGCTGCAGATCTACTCCTTGGAACCTCTAATTGCAAAATAAATGCAACTAGAGCTTGGAATCGTGCTAGATCTTAAAGTTTGAAGAAGTTGAATCCAAATCCGATTATGGCCAAAACCTCAGTATGATCTTCAATCAGTGGTTGATTCTTGCTCTATTCTCTTCACTGATCAAGAATGTGAAGAGAAATCTCAAAGAAACTCCAAGGAGAGTGAGTTTCGAAGAGAGAAAGTGTGAGAGCAAAAATTCAAATCTGAGCAAATGATAGTACATGACCTAGCAATGAGAGCATGAGTTAGCTTATATACATCCCATTAGACCTCTGATCATAATTAGCAATTGATTAATCCATTGGTTAATGAGTTTTGATGTGAATTGCAAATTTGCAATATGTGATCAACCCACTAATCCACACGTGCAAGCTCATGCTTTTCATGATGAATCACTCACACTTCCCTTGCTGATCACATCTCAATTCGAATTGGGCCTTGTAGTGGTTTAATTTGTGAGTTTTGAACCATCTTGCCATTTTGCATAATATGGAGAAAGTGAGGTACATGGCATGAAATGACTTGATTCAAGGGCCAAACTTGGGCCAAATGAAGTGTAATTGGATGTTAGAATGTGACTTGAAGCAATAGAACCAATTACAAGTCAATTTGTACCAAAATGCAAAAGGTGGAAAAAGTGGTACATGTGAAAACCCTTGAAAAGCACCTTGCATTGTTTTGACCATAACTTGAGTTCTACAAATGATATGGAAACCATCTAGTACTTTTTGGAAATGGGAGAGAAAGATCTTAAACTTTCATGTTGGAGGAAAATTCATTTGAAGCTTCCTTGATGATGAAAAGTCAAGTTGAATGTGGTGGAAAAACTGCCAAAAATGAAAAGTTCTCATTATAGGTCATTTTCCAAATTTAGTAACTTTTGCACAAACTCTTGATTCTTGAAGAATGATGTCATCCAAGTTATTCCTTGACCAAATAAAGGTACATGGACTTGGGAAACATGGTTTGAACCCTTGAAAACCCATGGTTGACTTTCCTTTGGAACTGTTGACTTTTGCTTACTTCACAAGTAACTGATCCACTGAACATCTTCCACAATGAATCACTAGCCAAATCTTCATCCATGAGTGCTTGTGAGCATATGGAAACCATGAGAATGTTGTTGAATCCACAAAGCCCTTCAAGAAGTCCCTTGGGTCAAAAACCCTAATTTGGACCATTTGATTAGGAGAGTGTGATTCATTTGAAAACTCTTGCTAACCTTGATCTTATGAAGATGTGATGAACCCCTCAAACCACCTTGAGGCTTGAGACTCCTTTGAGATGAACCAAGTACCTTGATCCCATGCCAAGAACCAATGCTATGCACAAATGCTAATGCAAGAAATGCAAAGAAACATAAGCCAGTTAGGCAAAAACAAGAAGGCAAATTTTGGGGTGTTACAGCTGCCCATATTCAATCAACTTGGTCCTGAAGGTATGATAGCAACGGTTGTCATGCGTTCAAAGGATTCACGGAGATTGAATACCAAAAGAAACCTGAAATTTGCAATCTTCAAAGGAGAGACGACTCCACTGGGGAACAAGTAATAAATGATGCACTGTCACAACACGTACGAGTGTTGGAAACCAATACAACCAATGTATTGAAATGTCATGAAATAAACACAAACGAGTGTTAACTATGTTGGGGATAAACACGGACGGGTGTCAAGGAATTAAAGATATCAGATACGGACGGGTATTGAGAAGATACACGGATAGGTGTAAAAAAAGGTTCAATACGGACGGGTATCGAAAAGGTACACGGACGGGTGTAAAAAGGTTCAATACGGACGGGTATCGAAAAGGTACACTGACGGGTGTAAAAAGGTTCAATACGGACGGGTACTGAAAAGTAACACGGACGGATGTAAAAGGATTCAATACGGACGGATACTGAAAAGGTACACGGATAGGTGCCAAATGTCAATACGGACGGGCATTGAAAAGGTACACGGACGGGTGTAAAAAGGTTCAATAAGGACGGGTACTGAAAAGGTACATGGACGGGTGTAAAAAGATTCAATACGGACGGGTACTGAAAAGGTACACGGACGGGTGTAAAAAGGTTCAATACGGACGGGTACTGAAAAGGTACACGGACGGGTGTAAAAAGGTTCAATACGGACGGGTACTTAAAAGGTACACGGACGGGTGCTGAAAGAACACGGACGGGTGCCAAATGTCAATGCGGACGGGCATTGAAACAAAAGTTCAAACACGGATGGGTGCTGAAAGAACACGGACGGGTGCCAAATGTCAATACGGACGGGCATTGAAACAAAAGTTCAAACACGGACGGGTGCTGAAAGAACACGGACGGGTGCCAAATGTCAATACGGATGGGCATTGAAACAAAAGTTCAAACACGGACGGGTGTCTGACGGTAAAAACCTTGAGGGGATAAACCAAAGAACCACCTGGACGAAGGGGTAAAAATGAAATCATGGATTAACGATCCTGGCAATCAACTCTGCAAGGGAATGTCAAATATTGCTTAGAATGACTAAACCCAACACCTGTGGAGTGAAGTCAAAAGATATCTTCCTGAAATCCGGCTTTTTCTTGACGAAGGAAAACTCAAACCTGGCTTATGCTTCGGATGCATATGTTTGAATTTTGCCGTAATGCTCCACGCGAAGTGGAAATGCTACGCATTTAGGAGGATGCCATGCGAAAAATGCGTATGCAATGCAAAAGATCGTCTCAGCGAAATAAACGCTGAGAACAGAAGCAGCTCCACCGAGGACGACAAACTACATTGTCATCAAACCAAAGAACAACGCTGAGGAAAACTTCACCCTGCTAGGGAAGATCACAATCACCAATTCTGCTGGAGATGGACGAAACTCCGAGAGAATACCCACTCTGTTGGGGAATATCAAGATCAACAATTCTACTGGAGATGGACAAAACTCCGAGAGAATACCCATTCAGCTGGGGAGGGAGATGAATACTGAAGATGGAAACTCCTCCGCTAGGGATCACCAAATACCTCAGAACTTGGCTTTGACGCCTGCTAAAAACGATTGAACTTAAGACCTGCTGGGGATACCAGTCACCACCAGACTCTGCTTGGGGAGATGAGCACCTTTACCCTGCTGCTAGGGAAATAACTTTACCTTTACCCTACTGGGGATTAGATCAAGCCGTTGTCGGTGAGACTATACTTTCTAACCAACTGAGGAAAGTAGACCCTAGGACTCTGTGGGGATAATAACATCTTTGTCCACGAATCTCCTACTGGAGATACAACAACATCCACCTTAGAGCAATCAACTTCTGAATGCTTGCTAGGGAATAGTAATCCAAACACAACTTCGGCTGGGTATACAACCTTCTGCACTCCTGCTGAGGAAAGATAAGCCAAATCACAACTTTGGCTGAGGGTAAACCCCTTATACCCTGCTGAGGGGGACGATCCTCAACGGCTCCGCTTGGGAAATCACTTCTTTATACTCTGTTGAGGAAAACGATCCTCGATACTCTGATGGGGAAGAGTAATAAACTGCTGAGGACGATCATACTTCAAAGTTGGGGAGAGCTCTACTGGGGAGGTACCAATGAAGATTAGACTTTGAATTACTTGAGATGACTAGATCTGACCGTTAAGGAAGAGAACACTCTGACTCCTCATCGTCTTCTTGACGATATTCTATCGTCTTACCTTACTGAGAGTGAGGATTCCATCTGTACTGCTAGAGATAAGAAACCTTCATAAAATCCCTTTTCGAACATAGGACAATTCTCTTCTTGAGGAAGAATAACAATTCCCACACCTTGCTGGAAAAAGATACCCTCTGGCTCTTTGCTGGAGGGAAAAGACTCCAAAAGTCCCACACTGGGAACAACTCAGTGCTTCAAGTTTCTGCATATTAATTGTCAAGAGTGAAACACAGTTCCTTTAACTCTCCACCTTGCCCCAGACCACAGGGTCTACTTGAAGCAATCATCTTAAGATGATTTTACAGAAAACCTGGCGTTCAATAATGCTTCAGGGTCTTCAAACTCTTAGAGATGTACCCGGTCTGGACATAACTGTCCCATACTTCATGATTCATGAAATAAACCAACTCGAGAGGGTTCGTAATGACCTGAAATGTTCTGCCACAGTATTCTGAACCTTGCAGAGGTGTTATTGATTGACTGTGTTCTGAAGGGAAAAACTTCTCGCGCCCTTGAAGTGACCTGCCCCAGTACAAGCCTTGCAGTACATTTGTCTCTGACCGACTAGTCTTCGAGAGATTTACCAAATCTCGACGTGATTGCCCCAGTTTACATGCTTGTGTAGAGATTTATCGGATCTCGATATAATTGCCCCAGTTCGAAGAAATTTTCTCAACATGAATGCCCCATGGTTGATTGTATTCTGAAAAGACCTTCTCAACTTGAATGCCCCAGCTTGGCTACATTTTGAAGAGATTTCCTGGTGTGATTGTCCCAGGTTGGTTACATCTCAACACAAATGGATGGAAACGCCTTTTTTCCACATAATTCAGCAACGTGTCTTCTGGAGTCTCAGGCACCTCAACTTGGCCAGTTTAAGCTTCTCGACTGATGTTCATCGTGTAAGCTTCTTTGATGTCAAACAAATGTATGCAAGCAAAAAATATTTATTCTGAGAATGATTATTCAAATGCAACACATATGTTAATCTTGAAGTCCTTATTGAAAATATGTCACACAACCGAGTTACGACACTTATTTTTGAAAGGAAAGCAATACGCACATGCAACACCAACAAAAATCTAATTAGCACAACTCATGGGAGTCAGGAACGCTATCTCGTTGAAGTACGCCTTCAGACTAAACCCTGTTTCAATTAGGACTTTTAAGGGTTGTAGCGTGGCCTGGTTCGCGATTTGAGAAAAAAGGATTTATGGCTCAAAGTTTATTGGTACCCACCCACTCTTCATGATATTCTCCAGTCCTATGTTCAACTAATTTGACACAAGCGCTCATCACCAAAAGGATTTTTGTGAGGATTGAATGACAGTTAAGGAACTCACGAGGTTTTTGGAGTGGCAGCCACCCTTTTGTCTTTGGTGTTACGGTCACACGACTTGTTCTTTATCGAGGATTTTCTTTGTAATCCTTTTGGCTTTTCTCTTTCTCATTCTTTTGCTTTTTGTTCCCTAATTTTTTCCTGGACTGACTCTTTTGAGTTTTCAATTTTGAAGTCCAGCAGGATGCCTTAACTTTTGCCTAAGTCACTTGCTTTCAAGTTTTTCGACTTAGCAGGCTTTTTCTTTTTCTCATTTTTTTGAACAAGTCGTGTAACACCGTTTTGCCTGACTTGTTTGAAAGGGTTGTGACTGTTTCACTCTTCGGTTGGTGAGGAGTAACCATTATGGTTCTACACCTCTTAACCTCTTGTTAGTGGAATGGAAGGTAATGGATCCTCAGATGTACACTCCTTCTGAAAGTTGAACACTTGGTCAAACTAACTGACGCCTACCCTGCCCCTGGGTTAAAATTGAGGGTTTTTCATTTTCAGAAAGAACTCCTACTACTAGGCTCAAAGGGGTTGACAAAGGTCTATCTCCTTATCTCTCCAGTGTTTGTGAATTGGAAACATGCTTGTACATCCTTAACAGGGTTTTATCCAAAAGCGTACCATTAGAAATCTGCGTTCTTATTTCGTCATCCTCCCTCAAGAGTTCTAGACAAGAAAAGTTGGTATTGCAGTGCCTATAAACATGACATGAGTGCATAAAAGTTAGATACTTCAGGAATAACACATCATTGCATTAAAATCAACATTCAAACACAAACAAGTTTTTACATGCAGACAATGTTTAAACAAACAAAGGAAAGCTACATATGAAAATGCAGTAAAGGAAGCTGATGATTGCCATTGTTGAGGAGACTTGACTCCGTCTGGACTTATTGCTTCTGATGACGCTCTTGCAATCTGGTGCTTACTCTGACAAAGAAGCTTCACCTCATGGGGGTACCATCTGGCGTGATGACCTTTGAGTCGATCAAGTCTTGCACCTTGTGCTGGAATGCATTACAATTATCAATTGTATGCCCAAACGTTCCTGAGTGGAACTCGCACCTAGCATTCATGTCAAAGTCCGGAGGGATAAGGTATAGCACTGGCATGGCATTCCTCAGCTGGATCAGCGAGCTCTTGAGCAAGCGAGCAAACAACTGACTATAAGGAATAGGAATAGGATCAAATATCCTCTTGGGCCTTCTTGGTCTGAATGGCCCCTGCTGCTGATAATTCTGCTGATTTGGGCGCCCCACCTGCCCCTGTACTTTCCTTTCCACATTCGGCTGAGTCACAAACAAAGGTTGCTGACGTAGAGCTTCTGCAGCATAAGGTTGTGGAGGAGATCCCAGACACGAGGTGGATCCTTCAAAGAGGGGAGGAGTCTCTACTTCCTTTACAACAATTGGGGTAAAATCACCTTGTATGCTCACACCGCCGACGTGAATTCAATTACCCCTGCATCAATCAAATCCTGGACTTGGTGTTGAAAGGCCCTACATTTCTCCACAGTATGCCCTGGTGCCCCAGAATGGAAATCACAATGGGCTCTTGCATTGTAGCCTGGCGGGGGATTACTAGTAAGAGGAGCCAAAGTCCTTTTCTGTACCAGTTGCAACTGAAGGAGATGCTGCAATAGCTGAGAATATGGCATAGGGAGCGGATGAAAAACTCTTTCAGACTGCTTCTGTCTCTGTGCACACTTTATTCTTAGGCTTATCTTGGGAGACAAGACCTGGTTGTTATTGGGAAAGTTCTGGAACCTTGGGTTGTGGAGGGGATTCACGAGAAAATCCATGATCTAGCGAAAACCCCAAAGAGATGGGAGGATTAAGGACTTCTGTTGCGGAATCGAGCACATGACTGTTTTCCTTCTTTAACACTGTTTTCAAAATTTCCATGACCAAACCCATCTGAGTCTTCATCTGATTAACCTCCTCCCTCAGCATCTTCTGGTCTTGCATGAGAGTTTGCATATTCCCCATAAACTTCCCCATCTGGCTTCGCATTTCCCTCAACTCAGCTTGAATTTGCTCCATGATCCACTCTTGAATGACCTGAGGAGTTAAGTCTACAATTCTAAAGAAATCCATATCAGAACAAGAATAACCAGCCTTGAACACCTGTTATGCACATGAGTATGGAGCTGCAATGCCAATGCCATGTTCAAATATTTCCAAGGAATCATTCTGTTTTAATTCAAGACTTTTCAGAAGAACCACAAGGATTAAATGGAAATGCTCAACAGTGAGCCTCAACAATGATATCCTTGGAAATACAAGAACATGTATGCAAGAATGATGATGCATATGCAACAGACATGGGATCAAGGTATCCACACAAATTGGTTGCACTGCACTGACTGAAAAAATCAAGGCTCTGTACCAAAACCCAGAAAAAAGCAACCACAGTGATAAAACTAGAAAACCAGGTAGGTTGAAGGTCAAGGTCACCTGCAAACCTGCAAACACCCATCCCTCTCACATGTGGGTACTAAGATCCTCAATATCCCGGGCTCTCAGGTCGAGAAATGATGATACGTTCACCATTTCTGGTTTAGCATCATCATCAATCGAGGAGGCCTCAACTGATTCTCCAAAATGGAAGCTCCTCAGCTTCTGGCACTGAGGTCGAGAAGCAATAGTACATTCATCCCTCGGGGTACAGTACTATCGCCAATCGAGGAGCGCCTCCACTGATTCACTTTCAAAAAAAGAGTCCTATGGCAAGTTCCCAACATTGGGTCCTCGGGTCGAGAATCGTAATGGATTTTCCATTTCTGGTCTGCCATTATCATTCTCGGGAGGAGTGTCATTACTGAGTCCTCGGGAATGGTCATCAGAGTCGACAGTTCCTCAAGAGAATAACTACTGGCCTGTATCAACATACAGTAGCAGATATCTCTCGATAGAACCTCGTCTAACTGTGGGGATCGTGATCACCCGCACGTGGCCAACACCAGGGAGCGTCACACCTACCCACACTAAAACCTATGTGTATGCTCGAGCCTGGGTAGTGGGCTCATTTCTCAGAACCTCCCAACCTGCCAAACAGAAAACCAGCACAGCGCAGCACAGTCCAGCATAACAATGAAAGGCAATGCAGTAAAATGCGGTAAAAAACAGTAAAGCAGTAAAGCAAAAATACTGTAAACAGCAATACAGTAATATACAGCAAAACAAAGCACCACAAAAAACACCCAATGAAATAAAACAGACAAGCGCTAGGATTGACTCGCAAAAAGGGGATGGACCAGCAAGAGGTCAACCTGTCCCCAGCAGAGTCGCCAGCTGTCGCTCCCGAAAGATTCGCATCCAACGATACAAACACGAGAGTGGTGCGGAAAAACACAGAGTCGCCAGCAATGTGTATTTATCCCAAGAGAGGGAAAGGAAACACTGCATAAACCTGAAAGAAAGGAAAGAGCATGGTCACGCGACCAAGAGAAACGGGTAAGGGAGTCGGTTACGCGAAGGGAAGGTGTTAGCACCCCACGCATCCATCGTACTCGATGAGATCCACGCTTATTGTCTGCATCAAAGGGTGTCGTCGTATGAAGCTCCACTGCTACTGGACCGGAGAAGAAACGAGAACGGAAAGAACGGAGAAACGGAGAAGAAAAGAAAAATAAGTGACTCGATAGGACGTTATCGTTGTCCTAGGCCTATGTACTCCCTCAGTGCAATGGGAAAGTCAGAGTCAACGTAGTTCGGACGGGAACTATGGGGGAAGGTTGCTCGCCAAGACAATCGTTGCCTTGTGCCTACATATCCTCAATCGGACGAGAGAGAGGAATCAGAGCTAATGTAGTTCGTGGGTACGACCACGAATGGGTAAGTGTTTTTTACGTGAGCGATGAGCTCTTTTCTGAAAATGAAGTTAGAAACCCAACAATCCCTAAGGATAAAAAGATTTGAATTTGTTTTTTATTTTTTAGACAGAAGTGTTTTTTAAGTTGTTTCGTAACTTGCATTGAACCCAAGTCTTAAATATAGGAACGAATACTTCGCGCATCGTCCCCAACAGGACGTACACTAGGTATCCTAGAAGAATGAGGGGAAGCCCCTCATTCCCCACTTCCCACATAGAAGGCTCAAGCGCAATACACGTTAACTTTTATTACGTGTTTTGAAGAAGTTTTGAGATGAGAAGAGAGAAGACACAAAGGAAACTCTAAAGGGAAACTAAGAGTCCTAATGTTATCATGCATGGGTAACCTAGGGTTAGTGAGGCTTAGGAGAGACGACTACCTAAAACCTAATGCTAATCCTACTCCAAGCTTAATCAAAAATTAAGTTGGACTAGGTAGCTCTAAAGGGAGAGAATCCAAGACTTAAACAAGTCTTGAAATCCATGGGAGGAAGAGTGTGAAAGAGAAGAAAGAAGTATCTTAAATGCTAAAGCAAGCACAAGTATGAAAGCTTAAAAGAGAAAGGAGAAGTTAGAATGTGGATAACTATCCACATTCCATTCACTTACCATTAGCCCCTACATGGTTAGCAAAAAACAAACATAAGCAACAATAAGACAAATGAAATCCAAACAAGTCACAACCCAAAGAGAAATGGTTACAAACCAAATGAAACTCATCCAAGTCAGAATGTACACCTTAGAGGTGACCCATAATGTTTACCAAACAAGATCAAGCAAAGAGAATGCAAACAAGTGGCAAAACATACAAGAAAGCCATCAAAGAAGGAGTAGAAGAAGAATGAGTGGATATGCAAGGTGATCATGCAAAAATGCTTCAAATAATATCAAAGTCAGAATGTGGATGACCTAAACATGTGCCTAAACCTGCTATACAAGTGTCACATAAAGCATACAAGCAAGTATCCAAGCATTAAGAATCATTAGAAGAATGAGAAGGAAGCATGTAAGTGAAACATGTTAAAGGATGCAAAATGAAACATGAATAGCATATGACATGAATGCAAAGCTCCAAGGTCAAAAATATACATCAAATTAAGTGCAAAGGAATGATATGGCATTGCATACATAAACCAAATACAAACCAAGAAGAGGCATAGATAAGAAGAAGTGAGAACATAAGTCAAAAGAGGCATGTAAATCAAACATTGAACATGTGCACAAAATATGCAACAAACTCAAACAAATGACCTATAATTGCAATCAAATGACCTATAATTATTCAAACATGGTTTATGAAGTCAAATAAACAATCCCAAATAATGGCACAAGTGCCTTCTCAAACAAGTAATCAAACATGATCAAAGATGTGCACAAAAGAAGACCTCAAACAAAGAGCAATCAAACAATTAGCAAATATTCTTCAAAAATTACCAAATTAATTCTCAATACTCCTCAACCAGGGGTAAACAACATGTCATAAGTTCATGCAAAAATACACAAGATAAGTCCTTCAATCAATCATGCAAAGTCACATGGGAATTATGAACTAATATGCAAAAGAGAGGGACCAAAATGCAATATGAAAAGATTTTAAAAATATGATAAAAAAATTTTTATGCACTTCAAGATGTTGATGAAACAATACAAAAAGAATGGACTCAAAATGTTTTGTAGATGATGAGAAATAAAATCAGCAAGTTTAAGTGTGCAAATATGAAACAATTCAAAAAGAAATTAAAGCAACAATTAATTCAGATGCTAAAAATAAAATAAAAATGGAAAATAAAATTTGGAAAAATATTATAAAACCCTAAAGATGATTCATGATTTTTTTCATAATTTTTGGATGCATTAAACTAATTTTAAAAATTAAAAATGAAATGCAACGATTAATGAAAATAAAAATAAAAAAACAATGAAATAAACATGGGGGTGCAAACAACAAGCATAGCACGTTGGAAAATAAACAAATGGGCTCAGGGGGGAGGTGTGGATATCAAGCCCAAGTCAAAAGACCCATCAGTGAAGTCAACACACCCCACATGGAATTCAGTCAACACATAGGATTCACACAAGCCATTGGATCAATTAGACGTCCCACATGCAGTCAACAAAACCAAGGTAATTAAGATAGAAGGCTCAGATCACAAGGCACACCATAATAAACATGCACGCGCATACATACAAATACTCAGAATAAAAAAGAAAACACGTGATAGGCACATGAGGATTTTAATGTGTTGGCACAATCCCAACCACCAGATGCATCAGACGTTCCAGATTAGGTCAACAAAGTCAAAAATCATGCAAGATTAAGGGTTAAGATCTAAGGCACATGATAACAAACGTGAATCACAAACACACAAACCACAAAATAGAAACAGATTTTAAATGATGTGTCCCAACGTGAGCCATCAGATCAACACAACCAACGGCTGTGATTACATCTTCTCCAAACAAACCCTCAACCGTCTAAAAAAGACCAGGTGCCGGAGCCCTAGCTCCGGTCACTTTCTCCGGTGACCTGCAACTTCAAATTTCCTAGAAAATGTAAACGAGTACACTATCTTGACCAGAATTCAACAAGGAGTTCTAATATGCAATTAGTTTCACCAAATGATCAACACACAAGCCAAATCGAAGGAAAACAAGTTAGATCTAAAAACTTCAATCATCAAATACTCCCATGATACACGTCCAAAACTCACACAAACTAGATCAGAATGATCAGTGAACATCATAGATCATAATGCACACACTAAAATCAAGTTCTATGATGGTGAAAAGTAAGCTTACCTGAACCTTGTAGAACTTGAAATACGCCAAGAAAACCCTCTGGAAGCTGCAGATTTACTCATTGGAACCTCTAATTGCAAAATAAATGTAACTAGAGCATGGAATCGTGCTAGATCTTGAAGTTTGAAGAAGTTGAATCCAAATCCGATTATGGCCAAAACCTCAGTATGATCTTCAATCAGTGGTTGATTCTTGCTCTATTCTCTTCACTGATCAAGAATGTGAAGAGAACTCTCAAAGAAACTCCAAGAAGAGTGAGTTTCAAAGAGAGAAATTGTGAGAGCAAAAATTCAAATATGAGCAAATGAGAGTGCATGACCTAGCAATGAGAGCATGAGTTAGATTATATACATCCCATTAAACTTTTGATCATAATTAGCAATTGATTAATCCCTTGGTTAATGAGTTTTGATGTGAATTGCAAATTTGCAATATGTGATCAACCCACTAATCCACACGTGCAAGCTCATGCTTTTCATGATGAATCACTCACACCTCCCTTGGTGATCACATCTCAATTCGAATTGGGCCTTGTAGTGGTTTAATTTGTGAGTTTTGAACCATCTTGCCATTTTGCAAAATGTGGAGAAAGTGAGGTACATGGCATGAAATGACTTGATTCAAGGGCCAAACTTGTGCCAAATGAAGTGTACTTGGATGTTAGAATGTGACTTGAAGTAATAGAACAAATTACAAGTCAATTTATACCAAAATGCAAAAGGTGGAAAAAGTGGTACATGTTAAAACCCTTGAAAAGCACCTTGCATTGTTTTGACCATAACTTGAGTTCTACAAATGATATGGAAACCATCTAGTACTTTTTGGAAATGGGAGAGAAAGATCTTCAACTTTCATGTTGGAGGAAAATTCATTTGAAGCATCCTTGATGATGAAAAGTCAAGTTGAATGCGGTGGAAAAACTGCCAAAAATGGAAAGTTCTCATTATAGGTCATTTTCCAAATTTAGTAACTTTTGCACAAACTCTTGATTCTTGAAGAATGATGTCATCCAAGCTATTCCTTGACCAAATAAAGGTACATGGACTTGGGAAACATGATTTGAACCCTTGAAAACCTATGGTTTACTTTCCTTTGGAACTGTTGACTTTTGCTTACTTCACAAGTAACTGATCCACTGAACATCTTCCACAATGAATCACTAGCCAAATCTTCATCCATGAGTGCTTGTGAGCATATGGAAACCATGAGAATGTTCTTGAATTCACAAAGCCCTTCAAGAAGTCCCTTGGGTCAAACACCCTAATTTAGACCATCTGATTAGGAGAGTGTGGTTCATTTGAAAACTCTTGCCAACCTCGATCTTATGAAGATGTGATGAACCCCTCAAACCACCTTGAGGCTTGAGACTCCTTTGAGATGAACCAAGTACATTGATCCCATGCCAAGAACCAATGCTATGCACAAATGCTAATGCAAGAAATGCAAAGAAACATAAGCCAGTTAGCTAAAAACAAGAAGGCAAATTTTGGGGTGTTACAAAACCCAAGTGTATTATGATTGAATGAATTAGGGTTTTGAGAAATTGAAAAAAGTTTTGATAGGATAAGATGATTTAAATTTGAAGATGACTTTGATTTTTAAAAATGAGGGAGAGAAGAGAGGTGTTGGGTCTTACACTCTGGATAGAGACCCAAGATTATTTGTATTATGTACAAAGCCCAGGATGAACGAGGCTAAAAGATTATTCTATTTACAAGGGGGTGTTGGTTCTTACACTCTATCAGAGGCCCAAAGATTGTTTGAAAACATTGAAGTTTTGAAATGAGTTAAGGTGGAAACCCTAATTTCATTTTTTAAGATATTTTTCAAAGAAAAATCAATAAAAAAATGGTATAATTTATGAAATTAATCCATTAACCATGTCATGAACAATGATTAAGGTTTATAAAAAGATGTTTTATTCACATGAATATTTGAAATCAATTTGATTTAAGAAAAATTAAGAAAAGAAATTATTTTAAAATATTTAAAATAATTAAAATAATATTTTTTTAATATATTAAAAAATATATCAAATAAAAATATTTTTTTTTTATTTTTTTGGTGATTAAAATATTTAAATATGTGAATTATATGTGTTCGAAAAATCATTTGAAAATAATTAAAATTGAATATAGAAATTAATTTTTTTAAAATAATTATGAAAAATAAGAAAAATAAAAAAATTCAAATATTTGAATTATGGCGCCAAGGCCATTGTCTTCTTCCTCGCACACCACCACCATCCCCGATTTGCAAAACCTCTCTTATGTCCCTCAATACGCAATGATTTTAAAAGATGTAAACATGAAAATTGCTCGCTTTTGAACATGGAACACAATGGTGGTGTTTAATTGCATTTATTTTAAGTGTAGAGCAAGATATCATGTGATGAACAAATGAACCCTAATTTTTGCAAGAACAATGTGAAATCCTATACACGATTAATACATAGTAATTGATTGAGGGAAAACATTCTATATACATGCAGAAACATGTTGGTAATTTGAAATATAAAAAATGATGCATGAATTATAGAGTTTGAAAGTTCAAGGCTTACCTCTGCAAGAAGGAATCAAATTATGTTGTAGAGGTGTTACAGAAGTGAAACAATGATCTGGATAGCTTCCTTAGGGCTCAAGGATCGTGTTGCACCCTTTAGAATGTTTTGAAACTCCTTGGATAAGCTGACTCGATTCTGACTGCAGTTGGACCAAGTGAGAAATGGAGATGTTGATCCTGATGTTTTAGAAGTGATTAGATGGTTTATATCACTTCTATAATGTTTATGGAAGGTGTTTGGATCATTGGTTTGAACAGAAATGCTCTGGTTTGAGAAATTCGATTTCTCACTCTCTTGGAACTTTGAAATTTGGGGTGAGAAATGAGAAAACAAGTTGTGATGTTGTTTTGGTGTGTTTGAAATTATCAGAAATAACTCCTATTTATAGGAGAACAAATTTGTTTTGGGAGGAATAGTGAATGGATGAAGGATCACTCTATTGTCTAATGGATTTTGTCATGTGGCATGACTTGAATGCTAAGGTACCACAAGTCTCCTCTAGCATAGCTAGGCATTGACTCCAACCAATTTTGCAGGCTTGATCCTTCATGGTTCTTGGATATGTCTTGACTAGTCTGTGCTTGATTCATGCCACCTCTATGCATCACATAAATGCCAAATGCCAAAATTGAAATTCAAGACTTTTGTAATGATGAGTTTGCACATGCTAAGCTAGATTCTTGACTCTTTGGTCCAAAGTTGCAGGTTCTTCATGATTGACTGAGATTCTTGTTGATTTAGACGAGGATCAGTCTTGCATAGTCACCAAATTTGGACTCAAAAATCGTGTGCTACAAGTAATGCACAAAATTTGTCTTTGAAAAACAGTTGCAGCAAGGTGAGTTGTGAGGTTCATAACTTCTTGCTCAAGTTGAATTAATGGATGTTCTTGTACTCTTTGGAAAGCTGATATGATGTACTACAACATTGATGTTTACATTTGGTCTTGAATCTTCTTGGATCATGGTGAAAAATGTCTCCAAAATTGGCCAAAACATGAAACAGATTCTGCCTAAAAAATTCTAAGTGTCAAAGTGTAAAACATCATGAAACCCTAACTTTATGGCCTTATAACTCAAAATATATGCATTTTTTGGAGATGGTTCAACCTAGCAATCTTGTTGTATGGAAGAAGATCTACCATTTGAGCTTTGGAGTGCAAAAAATGGTTACTTGGATCACAAGTTATGGCCTTTGGAAGTTAGGAAAAAATCATGTTTTTCCATAACTTAGTGAATTTTTCAATTTTTCAACATTGCCCTTTTTACAAGTTACCTTGATTTCTTGATCAAATCTTGTTCAAATGCAACAATGGATCGTGTTTTCTTGTATAATGGCTCATGATGAACATTTTTGGCCAAAAAGTCAAACTTTGACTTTGGGTCTCAGATGAATTTTGTGCAGAGAAATCTTAATTCCTGATTTTTGATAGATGAATCCTCTGAGGCAATTTTGAACTTATGAATGGACTCATGAGGTTCTTTTGATCTTTTTGAATCATGTCCCAAGATTTGAGATCATGCCTTGCTCAAAAGTCAAAGGTATGGTTGACTTTTCATCAAAACCCTAGTTTGTGGCTCAAATGGATTTGAATTCTTGCATTGTTTATGAATCAAGTCCTTTAGGTTAATCCAATCATATGAAGGGATTAATATAAGGCATTTGAGGTCCTTGAAACATATTTGGAGGTTTGGGATCATTCCTTGCTTCAAAAGTCAACTCAGGGATTGAATTAGGTCGAAAACCCTAATTATGGTGTACTGATGATCTTAAGGCTTGATCAATTTGAAATGATGCAATCTTGTGCTTGTTTCTTGATGTTGAGGATCTCTTGACCTCTATGGGTGATTGAGAGGCTTGATAAGTTGAATATCATGTAAATTCTTGGTTGATCCTTTGCCTGAGTTCCCTGAGAGGCTCAAAACCCTAATTTTTTCCTAGAGTGAACACTCAACAATCTTTGAGAGGATCAGTGATGCATAAAGGTAAATCCATATTGTAGTGATAATTTGCACAATGATGTGAAGTCTTAGGGTCAAATTTTATGGTATGACAAATACAACAACAACATCGCCAACATTATGTGAGATAGATTATAAGGGCAGAAAAATGATTTGTTAGAGATAGAAAAACATTGAAGATTTTTCTGTCTTACAATCCATCCCAAAGAATGATGCTTGGGGCAGCTTCATATTAGTAAGGATTATGGTAAAATCTGTTTAATGCGTGCTTTTATAGTAAAATCTTATTACTTTATGCCTCAGTTAAATTGAAAACCAAAGAGTTAAAACATTTTGTTTACACTTATAAATAAATAAAATCATAAACTGCGATAGCTGGGAATCGAAGCTTGTACTGAGTTGTTTGTTCACCTCGGTTTTAGGAAAAACCGAGGGAAATTATGATATTTTTTAAATAATAAAAAATACCTCAGTTTTCTATTGTTTGAGGTGAAAGCTTTTTCATGAAAAGTGTTATTTGTTGTAGTGTTTCTACTCGTACCATGCATTTGTTTTAATTCTAAATGACCTTGGATGGCCACCAGCAGATCCCTAAGAATATAATTGTTTTATGGTTATCGAGTTATTCCTTAAGAGTTTCCATAACATAAAGAAGTATCCCCTTACTAGGGCATGGAACCCTTCCTCATCGTGGTTGGACGAGAGATTCAAGAAAGAAGGGTGGCATAGTCATTTTGTCTTCTTGATATGAGATGCTCCTTACACCTTCACTTGAAAATGTACTTCGTGGAAAAGGTTTTTAGTGGCCATAGCTCGGGTTTGTCGTAGCTTCACCATCAGATAAAAAACAAAAGGTGGAACTACTAAGCTCATTCCCCAAAAATGGTGCCAAATGATATGATCAAACCTAGAAAATTTGGATACTAGTGAATAATTGGAAACTGATTTATGAGTTGTTCCCAAAGGTAGGTGTGTATCTGCAAACACTTAGTCAATCAAGAATGTATAGGTTGTGAGTGTGAGATTTAGAATTTAAAATGGTTTTAGCTCAATTTGAATTATTTGTAAGCCTTTAAAATGAGGATCTAGGGTTTAAGAGCCCTAGAACCTTCTCTTGGACAACTAGCTCAGGAGATCCAGTGTGTTTTATACTTATGCATCCCTAATACATTCAGGGGGAGCACCCCAATACAGTTATTTTTTGCTTGTTTTATCGCTTTCATTTGGATTTACTTTTGATTATTGAGTTTCATTCATGATCGCACCTCTCTGGATAAAGTTTTGAAATGATTCATTTTTAGCATGCATAAATAATTTGTTAGGTATGAAATTGATCATGATGCTTTTAATCAATTGCAAGATTCAGTGGAATAAGAGTCATATATATTATTGATTCAAATTAGGCGGAAAGAAAAATCTCAAAGTCTTTTGAAAATTTTGAAAATTTGCGATTTTGGGTGTTTGATTTGAATCAAACATAAATCTTGATTCAAATCACTTTGGACAAAGGCAAACCAGAAATTTTCAAACAATTTGATTCAGAAAAAAATTTACACATGATTCGAATCAGCCAACTCGGGGTCACCTTTGCTAGAATTGATTCGAATTAATCTTTACACCTAATTCGAATCAGACAATTTTTCCACATTTTTCAGTTGGCTCACCTTAATTGATTCGAATCAAAATTAACAGATGAATCGAATCATGAGGTCTTTGATTCGAATCATACTTTGCTCTTGATTTGAATCAACTAAAAAATGGGTCGAATCTCTGTTTTTCTTTTATTCCACTTCACTTATTCAGTTGATTCAAGTAATTAGATGCTCTTGATTCGAATCTAACTAACTTTTCAACTATAGTTTATGCTTAATCTCAAGCACGTATAAAACATTTTAGTCATCACTTCTCATGTAACGAATCAACAAATTCATATTCATTTTTGTGTTATTCTGAGAAAAATAAATACACTATGTTTTTTAAAGTTCAAAGTTCTTGCAATGAAATTATTACATCTTCAACTTAAATTTGATTCAGATCTTGATAACGAGATCTTTTTAATTGATTAAAGGAGACACACTCTTGAAACTAATCGTTCTTGAAGATTTGGTTGAGATTTTTAGGTAGTTTGCAAGATTGAGGTAATTCTCTTTGGTGCTGACAAATTCCAGTGAAAATAAGGAGGTTCTTCTCTCCATATTTCCTTGGTAGTGACTGTGTGGAAGGCTATGGATAAGGCAGAGTTCTTCTCAAACCTTAGGATAATTCATCACTCAAGGAATCTGTAGGATCAAGGGTTTGATTGCTACACACGAAGGCTTGAAGCATATTGGTGATATTGGAATATTCAAGAAGCGTCAATCGAGTAAAGATTATGCAGAAGAGTTTGGCATTACGTTGTATACAAGTCAAGATCCTAATATGAGATTTTATAATTTTCAGCATTGTTGTGGATTAGTGATTGTATGAACACTTGCAGATATTTGTCAAATAAAAAGGAACAATGCATGTTCCAGTGGGAAACTATTGAAGAGAACACGTAGGCAAAGCGATGACGAATGTCAAAGAACTATAAATCTCGATGCCATATCTCTGCCTTATGTGAGTGCATTCTTCCAAATAGTCATGTTTTGAGTGATGTCAAAATTGGGATCAATTTAGCGTTTTTGTATATTGGACGGTTTCAACCCAATCTTAGATATGCATTGATCATTTTTAGCACTAGGATGCATACAAACATGTTTGAAAATGATTGGAAGTGACTTAGGCAAGAATCATGCTTCAAAAATTGAGCTTTAGTGAAAAAACCATTGCATAAGCCGACACATGTGTGTTTAGGTCGACATATAGAACATTTTTCTTCAGTATAGGTCGACATGAAGCTTGCACATGTCGACACTCAGGCCTAAATAACAAAGGTTGTAGCTTCTGTTTGACAGGTCACCTTACACAGGTCGGCCTAAGACCTTTACAGGTCGGCACATCACTTTGATAGGTCGACCTATAATGTAATTTTTTTATAAATTTGTGTTTCCCCTCATTTCTTCATGCATGCCTTTGTTCCATACCACACACACAGATATATATATATATATATATATATATATATATATATATATATATATATATATATATATATATATATATATATATAGGAAATGCTAACATACACCCAAAATTGGTGGGTCCCACACAAAAATACACTACATCTATTTTCTTTTTATTTATTTTTTTCATCTTTCTAATGTGGGTCCCACCCAAAATTGGTGGGCCCCACACAAAAATATATTAAAGTGTATGTTGTTAATGCACACATACATGAGTGTGCATTAACATAACCCTATATATATATATATATATATATATATATATATATATATATATATATATATATATATATATATAATCATACATGTACCTCATTCTCTAAAGGTACTAGTTTAAAACCTAAATGAAACCAAATTTACAAAGTTAACCCATCATCTTCAACCTTTTTTCTATGCATACACACAATCAAACTACACATAATCATTTTTTGATTGGGTGACCATCTATATTAGGGTTGATAACGTCCAATTAGGTTGGTGTAACCGAGAACATTGGGTTGGGTTCTTTGTGTGTTTCAAATAAGAAAATCAAGTTGGGGTTTTCCTTCAAGATCATTGGGATTTGAAGGTTTTGGACAAGATCACGGAAACACAGATTCTATCGAGTGAAGAGGCCTTAGTACTTGATGGGGATAACCTTGCAAGGGAGTAGCGTGAAACAGTGGATCGTGTTCATGAATCTTGGGTTCAACAAGTGTGTGCTAGGGATTAATCCGACTGAGCTAAAACCTTGAATACGGGGAGGTCTTGCAAGCCAGTAACAAGAATCGGTGGATTGTAGCAGCATTATTGGTTACTTGATCAATCTTTAATCAAAGATTTTGGAGGTGGTAGAATTAACAACAAACCATAGGATTTGTGGGGTTAGAGTTCTTCATCTCTTATATACACTTTGTTTTGCAAAGTAAGGTTATATTGCAACTATCTCAATTCGAATTGAGGGCAGATGTACCCATAGCGAGGCCGGTTGGAGAACTGCCTAAGCAAATCCTTCTCTCTCTCTCTCTCTCTCTCTCTCTCTCTCTCTCTCTCTCTCTCTCTCTCTCTCTCTCTCTCTAATTGATGCATCGAATCTTTGTTCTTTAGATAAATTCGTTTGGAAATAAAAAAAAATTATTACATTTTGAATAACAATTTGTTGATATAATCATAATCACTTTGATTGTGATTGGTTTTAACATCAACAAGTCAAATTAAATTTTCAAGCGTTATCGATTTCACTCAAGGTGTTCGATAATTTGTTTCAATTGTTTTTAATTGAATTTTTTATCATTGGAAACGAGTTCTACGTGTAGTTTAGCATTTAATTGATTTGTGAATTAGTTGTTGTTGAACAATTTGTGTTTATTATCATCCAATTGGTTTACGTTACACATATCCGAGTTTTTCGATAGTAGGTTCGATTAGACTATTTAATTCGGGTTGTTTCCGTTGTGCTTTAAAACTTTTGAAAACCATGTTTAATTTTCGTAGGATTTGCATGCTTAGGTATTTCAATTCTAGTGTAGTTTATAGTTTATTCAATTAGTAGTGATTCATTGCGTAAACTTAGGTTTTGTTAGAACTAGTGACTAATCTAGCTGCATTGGTGATTAAAAATCTGAGAAACAATTGAGGTTATAATTCATTGTCATTGTACCATTGTATAATTACATTTTGTGAAATATAGAATTGAATCAAGTGAATACCTTTATGTATTATCATTAAACTATAAGTGGTATTTATAAATTGATTTAGTGTTAACGTGATCGAATTTCGAAAACTATAATTTTTATATTTCCGCTTCAAATCTTCAACCAAGGAGAACCTGCATAAAAAAAAAGAATTACATTCCAAATTTATAAGAATTTATTTATCATATAGATACTATTTTTTTAATTAAAATTCCTTGTGTTACATAGTAGTACTATTTTAGCATTCCTTCCTCTTGTAGAAAAACAATTGAAGAGGCAATTAATTGGAGTTCCACATCAATTGCTGCCAACTATTACTCACCAAACTTTTACGTTGATTTAGTAACACAAACTGTCCCATAACATTGTTCTTGTGATAATAATATAATGTTAAGCAATTTCGAAGTGACTACTTACGACATTCATTTAAACGTCAACTAAAATTAGCTAGCTAGTATGTATATAATTACTACATTTTGCACAACAAGTAATTGAATCTTCAAAATTTAACAACATTAAAAACCTTACCATCCATATGAATAGAATTAAAAGGTCTCTCTTGAAGTTGGCCACCTTCACAATAATGATTAGAACCACCTTACCTATTCATACTTTCACTTATGGAAGGCAAACCCGGCTCCCCACAAAAGTCCAAAAAAACATAGGATAGGACAGGACGATATAGTTGAGATTGCGAGTCTAAAATTTTAGCATATCCCACTCTCATTTTTTTTCCAGATGTATTAGAGGGTGTGAACTTAAAACACTATTCTATCCTGCGAAAAAATGCAAACATGTCCCGTAGATCAGACTTTCACTAATTTCAACCCGGTCAATTATTCGGTTTATGTTATAAGACCACTCAAGTTAGGATCGAGATATCTAGTAACTCAAATTCTAAGATATGGAAGAAGGGACTAGACTCATTTCACAAATGAAAAACATTTATACCTTCATAAATACACCACCCATCAACCAAACCCTTCTACCATTTTAAAACTACCACAACTCAATCTATAGTTCTCATCATGCATGCTGTCATTACCACCATGGATTTTTATGGAAACAGAACACTCCTCACCTCAACGGACAAAGAAAAACCAGAACAACCAGAATCCCCCAACATTCACCTTCATCTCCAAATCCAAACTCACCGCGAAACAAATGATCATGACATTCACTTTAGTCCACCAAGACCTTCCATTTTCCCAGAATCACCATGGACACTTTCTCATCTTCCATCTTCCCCTTCATTGCTATACCACTGCATCGCCTCCCTCCACCGCCACAAAGGAAACATCTACTCCATCGCAGCTTCCAAAGGCTTCATCTTTACAGGATCCAACAGTAGTCGAATTCGTGTTTGGAAGCAGCCAGATTGCATGGACAAAGGCTACCTCAAATCAAACTCCGGCGAGGTTCGCGCAATTTTAGCTTATAACAACATGGTTTTCACCACACACAAAGATCAAAAAATCAGAATATGGAACTTCAGTGTTTCGGAGAATTTCAAATCCAAGAAAGTGGCTACTCTTCCCAAAAGAAAAAACAACTCTCTTCTAAACTTCAACCGAACAAAAAACAGCAACAATGCTCACAATTACAAACACAAAGAAACCATTTCTTGCATGGCTTATTACCATTCAGAAGGGTTATTATACACCGGCTCTCATGACAGAACAGTGAAAGCTTGGAGAATCTCTGATGGAAAATGCATTGACTCATTTCTAGCACATGAAGATCATGTAAATGCTGTGTTAGTGAACCAAGACGATGGTCGTGTTTTCACATGTTCTTCTGATGGATCAGTGAAAATATGGAGAAGGGTATACACTGAAAACTCCCACACATTAACAATGACACTAAAGTTTCAACCTTCACCAGTGAACACACTTGCATTGAGTTCATCATTCAACCATTGTTTTCTCTATTCCGGAACTTCAGATGGAATGATAAATTTCTGGGAGAAGGAGAGGCTGTGTTACAGGTTCAACCATGGAGGGTTCCTGCAGGGTCATCGATTCGCGGTACTTTGCGTTGTGACAGTAGGGAACAACATGGTATTTAGCGGCTCGGAGGATACGACGATACGAGTTTGGAGAAGAGAGGAAGGGAGTTGTTATCATGAATGTTTGGCTGTTTTGGATGGACATAGAGGACCTGTGAGGTGTTTGGCTGCTTGTCTTGAGATGGAAAAGGTTGTTGTTGGGTTTCTGGTTTATAGTGGGAGTTTGGACCAGACATTTAAGGTTTGGAGGATTAAGGTTTCTTGTGAGGATGGGAATGTTGTTGGTGAAAAGTGTGAAGGGAGAGTGAAGAAGATTAGGGAGTATGATATGAGTCCTGTTTTATCACCTTCTTGGGTTGAGAAGAAACTTCAGGGTAGTAGTCCTTTTCAGTAGTCCTAGGATGATGATGGATAACTAGGTTGTGGTTTTTTGTTTGTCATATGTTTCTGTTCTGTTCTTAATTCTTATGTATGCTAACAATTATCACTTTTTTTTTCTCTATTAATCTATCTATCAAAATGGAACATACTTTCTATCTCAATCTCTTTTGAACATACTATATGTCGCTTGCGTAATTTTGTGAGATCTAATTATAAAAAAAAAAATCGGTTGTTGATTTGGGAGAAATAAATGTCTTTAGAATAGAGCTCATGTTGATTTTCTTAGATATAATTTCGATTCTTTTTCTGTTTCAAGATTTCTAGGGTTTTACTTACATTTTCCTTTTTAGTTTTTTTTATTGATCAGTACTTATCCTGAAATCTTTTTCGAATCTGTTTATTTTATTATATATATTATTATTTAGTTTTAATAATTAGTAATATTAAATATGTGATCAATATTTTAATAGTTTGATTTTTATTAGTTATTTAAAATATTTAAAATGTATATATGAAATTTTTGAGATTGTTTTATTTTATTATTTATAATATTATTTAATTTTTAAAAAAATAAATATTTTTATTAAAAAATTGATTTGGTGGCGGAGTAGAATACTTGAACCCAATCCAAATTCATTTGAGACGGATTTAATTTTTAATTCTTTAATAAATATTTTTATTAAAAAAATTGATTTGGACGGAGAATGGAAATTATTTAGAAATTTAAATTTGGTTTTGACGAGGTAAAAACCGTCTCCTATCCAACTTGCTGTCATTCATAATCAAGTTCTTAATTTTTTTTTAAGCTCATTTAAAATGCTCTTTTTAGTGATGATTGTTCTAGCAAGAGAGACTTTATCATGATTTCTTGTTGCTGTACGTGATATCATGTTTTTTAGGAAGTCGGTCACTTATTAATTTTACCTTAATTTAAAATCCTCTTATAGGAATAAAATGTAAATTCTTTAATCAAGTATTTGAGTTCGAGTGGTAAACAAGCTCCATCTAAGGGATAAAGATTTAGGAAATAACGAGTTTAATTCCTGATAAAAACAATACTTCCTTTTATTAATTTTAATCTACACTTCTTAAGACCATGTCATAAATGGAAAATAATTTTTTTATTTTATTTTGAAAAGGGTAAAATAAGATTTTAATCATGATATTTAACTTAAAATGCCAATCTCCTATTTTTTATTTTTTTAAGTTTTAATCTCCTTATTTTAAAATCAAATTTATTAGTCCTTCATTATCTTAATACATTTTAACAAATATTATTTTAAATTGCTTTAATTAAAATTTTTGATAAAATATCTATGAAAGTTTATTATTGACATATTATTATTAACATAAAATTTTTTATAAAAACTTGATGAAATAAAATATTTATTAACTATAAATATTTGTAGATGTAACCTAATGTATTAACAAATATAAATGATTTTAAATAAAATATAATAATAGGTTAAAGCAAACATAAACAATCATGATCATAATGTTATTATATTGTAAAATAAACAAAAAGATAGGATAAAAAGATATTTAATTATAACATTTTAAAATAAGTACTATAAAAATATCGTATTTTCATCTCTGCAATGTACGTATGTGCCAATTTGAATACACTTTTGACAATATCCCACACATATATGGCTTGTTTGATAGATTATAATTTGATTAATTAATTTTATATTAAAAGTTAATATTTCATAATTTAAAAAGTAGTGGCAGTTAAAACCTTATTAGTTACAAACCTAACACACACAACACACAATTCTTGTATTAATAATTAAGAAACCAAATTTAAAATTTTTGACCTCTTTTACTTCTATCATTCTATAAGCCCTATCACAATCAAATTATCAAATGGATCACATATCTTGTCTAGCATTTCAAGAACAATTCAACTAAACTCTAATTTAACTTTATATCATGTTTTATATTTTCATACTTTCCGCTGCAATCTTATTTCTGCATCTCAATTATTTGCTAACAATAATTGTAAACTCATCTTTTACCATTGTTCTTGTGTAATTCAGGCACAACCTTCATTGAAGATGATTGGGCTTGCTAAGCTTCAATATCATTTGTACATCATACATCAAAATTCTTGCATTAATTTTGTTTTTCACATTGATACCTCTATTTCTACATGTAACTATACTGTTGCTACCAAATTTAGTCTTTGGCACCATAGGTTGGGCCACCCTTCTAACAATGTAATCAAAACTATTCAATAAAGTTTCCCTCATATCAATACTCATTCTAATTACATTTGTGATTGTTGTCATTTTGCCAAACAAAATAGATTATCTTTTCGATTAAATAACATTAAATCTACTTTTGCCTTTGCACTAATTCACATGGATAGATGGGGGCCTTTACACCCTCATCTATCCATGGACATTCATATTTTCTGACCATTGTAGATGACTTCACAAGGCACACTTGGGCTTTTCTAATGAAATCAAAATCCGAGGCCAGGCCTTTGATCATGCAATTCATTAGCTTGGCTCACACTCAATTTGGCAAACTTGTCCAGCAAGTTAGGAATGGTAATGTCAAAGAATTTTCGATGCATGACTACTTGAGGCATTCTTCATCAAAGAAACCGCATTGAAACACCTGAACAAAATGTTGTAGTAGAGAGAAAGCACAGACATATATTAAATGTTGCTAGAGTCCTCGTGTTTCAATCAAATCTTCCAAAAGTTTTTTGGAATTATGCCATCAGTCATGATGTCTTCCTCATCAACATATTGCCTTCTCCTATCACATGCTTTAAGTCTCCTCATGGACTACTTTATGATGCTCCTCCTTCATATGACAATCTCAAGGTTTCTAACTCCCTTGTGTTTGCTTCTATAATCACTCAAGGGCGATAGAAATTTGATCCTCGTGCATCAAAATGCATATTTTTTGGCTACAAACAAGGCATCAAAGGGTATGTTGTTATCAACCTTACCACTAGGGAGATCTTCCTTACTAGAAATGTTTACTTATATGAAGATCATTTTCCCTTCCACATTACTTCCTCTACCTTGCCATCCAACACACCAAAGATTCTTGACTATGACCTACCTTTTTTAGACACACCTCCAGACACTTCATCTACTTCAACCACATCCCCTACTCCACAACCATTCAATACAAATATTGATCCTCCACCCTTACCTACCACTCATTTGCCTCCCCCTAATCACAACAACAATACCACTCAAACACCACTTCCACTTAAAGATATGCCATCCACCAACACTTCTACCCATCCTCCTCCTCTTGTATCTAGAATTTCCAACAAAATTATCCAAATGCCTAAAAGATATGATGACTTTGTTTGCAATAACATCTCACCTTCTCAACAACCTACCTACCATATCTAACTTTACCTGCATAATCCATATAATTCTCCCACCTCCAATCATTACATCCTCACCATCACTTCCCTATCTAAACCTACTACCTTTAAACAAGCATCTCAACATGACTATTGGAATTTAGTTATGTTAACTAAACTTCAAGCCCTACAACAAAACAACACTTGGCTCATGACTCCTTTAGCACCTCACAAGAAAGCTATAGGTTGAAAATGGGTTTACAAGATAAAGAGACATGTTGATCGCTCCATTGAAAGATACACATCTCGGTTGGTTGCAAATGTTTATACATAAACTGAAGGCATTGACTATATGGACACATTCTCACCAGTTGTAAAAATGACTACCATATGACTCATCTCAGCCATTGTTGCATCGTTCAATTGGCATCTGATTCAACTAGATGTAAATAATGTCTTTCTACATAGTGATTTGGATGAAGGAGTTTATATGACTCCACCTCCCTACCTTATCCATCCCCTCCTATCCATGTTTGTAAACTTCAAAAGTCTCTTTATGGACTTAAGCAGGCCAGCAGACAGTGGTTTTCAAAACTATCCTCCTTACACCTTTCCTTACATTACACTTAATCACCATCTGATCATTTTCTATTTACCAAACTTGGAGACAACACATTAATAATCCTTCTCATATATGTTGGTGACTTGATTATCTCCGGTAATAGCATTGTTGCCATTAATAATCTCAAACACATCATTGACACTACTTTCAGAATAAAGGACCTTGGTGCTTTGCAGTATTTCCTTGGCCTTGAAATTACACGTTCATCTCTTGGAATTTCCATTTGCCAACACAAATACACTCTTGACTTCCTCCATGACACAGGCCTCCTTGCTGCCAAACCTTGCTCTACACCTATGACAAAGTGTCATAAATATTCCATTGATGATACTTCACCACCCATGGATCCCACTACCTATCGCAAGCTTAATGGACGATTGATCTATTTATGTTCCACAAGACCAGACATAAGTTATTCAATGCAACAACTCAGTCAATTCATGTCTTCCCCTAAATCTACTCATCTTCAAGCTGCATATCATGTCCTCAAATACCTAGAGCAATCTCCCTCTCAAGACTTGTTTTTCTCCTTCTCTTCCTCTCTTCAGCTGAAATCCTTCAGTGACTCAGACTGGGCATCATGCATTTATACAAGAAGATCCTTCACAGGTTTCTGCATCTTCCTTAGAGATTCTCTCATCTATTGGAAATCTAAGAAACAATCCGCCATCTTAAGATCATCTTCTGAATTTGAATATCGCGCCCTTGCTTCAACAGTTTGTGAGCTTCAATGGTTAACATACTTACTCAATGATCTTCAAGTTCCATTCAATACACTTGTGCTACTTTACTGCGACAATGATTCAGCACGACACATTGCCTCCAATTCCACCTTCCATGAACGCACCAAACATATAGACATTGATTGCCATCTTGTTCGCGGAAAACTTCAGGCTAAACTATTTCATTTATTGCATATTCCTAGTTCAACACAACTTGCATACATACTAACCAAACCTCTAGATCACTCACCCTTCTCTCTCATTCTTTCCAAGCTTGGTGTCTCGTCTATCTTCACTCCAGTTTTAGGGGGAATTAGATATAGTTATGCTACTTTCCTTTTTATTTTCTCGCGTTTTGATTTAACTGTATTTTTCACTTTTCATGCATAGTCGTTAGCTTGTTACACAAGCAACACATTGCATATATATATATATATATATATATATATATATATATATATATATATATATGCCTTATGATGTAACTTCACTCTTTGAGCCAATAATGAAATGTATCACACACATTGTATTAGAAGGTTCATAATCCAAGGCCGAGAACTCAAAATCAAAATCGAAGATAACAAAATCATATATTGTTAATCATTAAGCTTGTTTCATCATCATGTTCATATTAATTTTATCCTTCCAATATTTTCCATATTCAATAATATGGGTTGCAAACCAAACTGTATTTGTTCTGGGTTCAATACGATGTTTGAGTTCCGAGCTCAGAAAATATGTTCATTGAACTGTTATTCGGCTAGGAAAGAGTATAAATAGTAAATGCTAGAGTTTGGAGCTCTCTGAGTTCAACACAATTTCTTGCGTAAGCATTATTCAATATTCATAGCCAGAGCAGATTTTAATATTTGATACTTCTGCCATAAGTTTCGCAATTTTTTTTCATACAGTGTCATCTATTTGTTCTGTTCTTTTCACCATTAAGTCAGTCACATGCCCCTGATTGGTTTGCAATTTGGGGCCATGATCTCATCATTTGTCATTGTTCTTAAATGAAAAGACATTTAGATCAAAATAATTGTTTTGGATGAAGATAGGTTTTAATGCATGTTTGTTTAAAAAATTGAATAATGGTGCTCTAAAAGCCATGCCTTTTATTTTAGAGATCATGGCTTAACCTTGGAAGGTGTGAGTGTAACCTAAATTTTGGATAGAATGCATCACACATCTATATTTATCTCACTTAAATTGCACGTCTCCATATTCCTTGCATTATTATTGTTGAAATTGATCCAAATGTTATAGCTAGGAAAGTTGGAAGTAATAGTATATATTCTAGAGCTCCTCTCTCTAAACAGGTATGTTACTTCCTTCACTTTGATACCATAAAATAAAATTAAAATGAAACTTATATGTTGAATTTATCATTAATCTATCTTGCTTTAGAAAGGAGTTTTGTTAATAATGAATTAGTTATATCTAAAACCAACCATATTATAATGTGCAGCACTATCAAAGTGGTGCAGAACAATTTGTGATGTCTTTATATTTAGCTCACTATAGGAGCATAGGAGACGTGATTTTGTGTGTTTTTTTAGCATGAAATAGATCAAAACCATTTATCTTCATCAGTAATTAGTGTAAGAATGACTCTATTGATTAAGTCAGTAGGGATTACAATTATTGTCTAAAGTAAACATGTTCTTGTAGAAGTGCAAAATATTTTGCTCAATTTGCTCCTGAGTATGAAGAATAACATCTCCATTTTGAAGCCTAAGACTCATTATAGCCATACTGGTGTTACATCTCCACTACATTGAAGCACAAAAATGTGCATTGTGCATAGTTATAATTGTGCACTCAATGTATACCTTGTGCCATATATTCCTGACATTGAGATTGTAATATATAAGTTAATTATGAGGATGTTGTTGTTTTACTTGTACATGTTAACATGCGAATGTTTCTTCCTGCTGCAGGTTTTGAAGAGAGATTTTAGAAGGAAACTTTGTGAAGTTCATCTACTATTTAACCTACCTTGGTTAAGATAATTTGATCTAATTTCAATTAGCTTCTACCTTGTGACTGTGAGAACTGCTCAATTAAAATAAGATACTGAATCTTTTGATGTCTTTAATACAAATTCTAACAGTGTTGTTGTAATTTCCTTGGGATGTGAAGTTATAGGTAGATAGATAGACATGGTTTTGTAGGAAAAAGGTATGCAGAAAGCAGAATTCGGGGGCAGATTTTCTAGAGCAGTCTGCTGCCAGCACTATTGACAGGACAACATAGTGGTTTGGTTCAGAGTTTTCACGGTTTTGGACATGATGAAAGCAAACCACTCCAAGCAAGATCAAAGTTTTGGCAAAATTGAATAAAAATTTGTATAAGTACAACAGTCTACATCATCAAAGTTAATTTTGACATAATAACTTTAGTTATTCTTATATACATCAAAATTGTTCTATGTTAACACTATTTTATTACTCAATTTATATTGGTATAGCATGCAGTTTTGATACATTAAAACATATAATTCACCATGTTGCTTTAGTCTTAAGCATTTTTCAACCTTTCTTCTTACCTTTTCTTTTCCTCAAGAGGAGCTGTATTATTCCCTTTCTAGCTTACTCTTCTAAAACTTGATGAAGTTGTTTCAACTCATTTCTTATAGTCTAATTATGAAACAGTGAATGTTCCTAGTGTTTCATTTCCTTTTCATGTCAAAGATCTTCCTTACCCAGTTCTCTACAAAAGAAGGATTGAGTGATACATACACATCTTTTTTGTAATTTTTGTTAACAAAATCATATGAAACTAAATGGTCAATTTTAATGTTTGAATAAAATGTAACAACTAAAGCAACTAAGTTAATATCTAAGTAACTTGTTCTATCATTGCATAATGATTTAAACAAAAGAACATGGTTCCAAGTGATGGTGCTATTGTATTCGTTTTAAAAGGACCTTGAATGACATTGGTTGTTTTTTTTTTAAACTGGAACCAATAGAGAAATTGTAGGTTAGTTAATCAATCTAACCTATGTAGCTAGTTGTTCAATTTGTTTTTAGACATCATGAGCATCATATTCATCATTATGACTCTTGTAACGCCCCGATTTCGATTATTTCCATTTTTGATTGAGTCTTTTATTTAAATTGAGTGATAAATTATTTTATCTGTGAAATTGGTATGTTAATATGCTATGTTGACGTATTACGTTATTTTACCGTTTTCGAGAGTTTTCGGAGAAAATTAGAATGGAGGGTATTTTAGACATTTCTCAATTAATATTAAGTTAGAAATTTTAGTAGAAATAGATTTGTGAGTGAAAATGAATTAATTTGGATTGGTGTAGAAAATGAGAGAAAAGAAATAGAAAAGAAAGAAAAAGAGATAAGAAAGGAAAATAGAAGGAAATAGAAAGAAAAGAGAAATAGAGAGAAAAAGGAGAGAAAGAAAGAGGAAGAAAGGAAAAGAGAAGGAAAAGAGGGGAAAAGCTAGGAGATCAAGAAATCAACTTCTAGGAATCAATTAAATCCGGGTAAGGGTGTGAAATCTTGTTATCTTATCAATGTGTATGATTATGTATGATTGTTTGTTGTTGTTGTGGAATTTTTATGAGTTTTAGGTATGAACCATTTTGAAAAATTGATTGGAAATTGATCCAAATGTATTAAAACTCGTGTTGATTGTGTTCATTGTTGTTTATACATGATTGGTATGTATTGTTATACATCAAATTGGCATTTTTCTGAGTGTTAGGTGGAGATTTGGATGATTGGGGAGTGGAAAACGCAGAACTTCGTTCTGCAGAATTTTTCTGGGTATGCTCTGGCCATACACGTAAGGGGCATGTCCATACGCGTATGAGCCAAGGCGTTACGCGTATCATTGGCTTGTTTTTGGGCCAATACGCGTATGAATCTTGGCATTACGCGTAACATGGGCGAGCCATGGGCCAATACGCGTATGGACTTTGAGACGAGGAATTTGTGAAGGAAATGGGCTCTGCCCATACGCGTATGAGCATTGGCATTACGCGTATGGATAGGAGGAATGTAAAAATGGGATTTTTCAAAATGTCGTTTTCGTTTTCGTCCGTAACTTTTGTTCCGATTATCCGATTTTTACATTCTTGGTGTCGTTGGAAAGCTATTGAGCTGTACTTTCTTATTATGATGATTTGGAAATTGTTAGCCGATTAAATTGTGTCGGGAAATGTGAATAGTGTCGTTTTGTCGACTTTTACCGTTTTAATGGTGTGTAAATGAGGTGTATTATGCTATGTGCTATTGATATGGATATCGTATGACTTGTAGGACGTTGTATGATGTGAATGCATGTGATGACATGTTGTGGTGATGAATTGTGGCCGAAAGGCAAATAAATGCAATGTGTTGTATTTGATTATATATGCATGTTTATGGTTGCATATATGTGTGAAATGCATGGTTGTCATGAGTTCTTGTGTGTCAAGCATCATGATGTGCATTGTTGTTGCGTCCTGTGTGACGGCGGTTCCGGTGGGGAATCAGCTATAATATCGTGTGCCTCCAAAATATGAGGTATGAATAGCCTGAGGACCTAAAGCGATGGTTATAGAGGATCGTGAGCCTCTCTTGGTGGAGGTGTGAGCGATCGGGTCATGAGCCTCTCTCGGTGGAGGTGTGAGCGATCCATAAACACCGTGAGCCTCTCTTGGTGGAGGTGTGAGCGGTGGGTGAACATCGTAGGCCCAACGGGGAGTTACATTGGTAACGAGCGATGGTTCCAGCAGAGTTCCTGAGTGAACTAGTGATGATTGAGTCGGTACTGCATTGCATTTGCATAGAGTCGTAAGTCAGTCTCTATGATTTGCATTTATCACCTTTATATGATGCATTGGTGAATAAACATAAATGTGTACGTTTATGTGGAATGATTGTGAATGGTGAAAACATGAATGATGAATATGCTTAGTTGTGTGCATATATATACAATGTGATGTATATGAATGAATTGTGGTGAGAATGTGGAAATGTGTATTTTTATGCTAAGATATATAATTATATGCATTGTTATTATGATAATATTTCTCACCCTTCTGCCGTTTTATGATGCTCTATGAGGCATTGCAGAGTAGGTATGCTGGAGGTCTTTTGTGAAGCGTGTCTTCATTCTTTTGGTCGGTTGGCTCTGATATGTAGCACCGGGTAGCTAGGATGTATATGATTCTTTTGTGATACATTTGTACATGTATCTTGTTGATGAATGTTTACGTAAACATGAATTATGTGTTGGATTATACTCGATGATGTATATATATTTGATGTATTTCAATGTTTAGATTTTCCGCTTTTATTCTAAATATTGAGATGTGGGTGCAAGGACTAAGTTCCTCTGTTGCAAAGTTACCCCACTGTTGCATATCAATTGTTGAGCAGGTGTTGAATGTTTTAATGTTACGAATAATGTGACGTGCCTCTTTTATACCATGTTTATAATTATACTCTGGTGAAATTTTTAATATGTGCCTAAATGATTATGTGATTATTTGGGGGTATAGAAAGGGGGTGTTACATTAAGTGGTATCAGAGCCAGAGTTGAGTCAGTTGTGTCTGTCTTGTTGTTGTGTTGGTTGAACTGTTGTTTAGCCTTGTTGTAATTTTTGGGAATGATCAGAAGATGGCTGGTAGAAACGACAATGCGATGGCTGCTGCTTTGGAAGCAATGGCTAGGGCGGTGCAAGGTGCGCCGAATGTGAATGCTAATGACGAGTTCAGGAAGAATCATCCACCGGTCTTCAAAGGAAGATTTGATCCCGATGGAGCTCAATTGTGGTTGAAAGAGATTGAAAGAATTTTCAGAGTTATGGGTTGTGATGAGGAGAATAAGGTGAGGCTTGGGTCTCACATGCTGAAGGAAGAAGCCGACGATTGGTGGGTCGGTATGCGTCAAGTTCTTGAGGTGGATGATGAAGAGATAACTTGGGATTTATTTCGTATTGAATTCTTGAGGAAGTATTACCCTGAAAGTGTGAAAGGGAAGAAGGAGATGGAGTTTCTTGAACTAAAACAAGGTAGTATGTCGGTGGTGGACTATACTGCTAAATTTGTAGAGTTGGTTCAATTCCATCCTCACTATGCTGCAATTACTGCTGAGTTCTCTAAGTGTATTAAGTATGAGAATGGTTTACGTCCTGAGATTAAGCAAGCTGTGGGATATCAAAGGATAAGAAGGTTTACATATTTGACGGAATGTTGTAGAATCTTCGAGGAAGATAGTAAGGCTCGTTCTACACATTACAAAAATTTGAATGAGAGGAAGGGAAAGCAACAAGCTAGAGGTGGACCTTATGTGACACCCGTTGATAAGGGCAAGCATAGGGGAAACTTTGATAGGAGATCTGGAGGAGGAAGTTCCGGTTCCGTTAAGTGTTACAAGTGTGGTGGAATGGGTCATAAGTCATTTGAGTGTGGGAAGACTGTGGTGAAATGTTCTAACTGTGGAGGAGTAGGGCATACTACTACTGATTGTAGAAGGAATGTAGTGAAGTGCTATAATTGTGGAGAAGTGGGTCACATTAGTACTAAGTGTACTAAGCCGAAACAAGCTCAAGCGGGCGGAAAGGTGTTTGCATTGGCGGGCACTCAGACCACTAGTGCAGACCGTTTGATTAAAGGTACATGCTTTATTAATAGTACACCTTTAGTTGCTGTTATTGATACGGGAGCGACTCATTCATTTATTTCGTCTGAGTGTGCGAAGCGTTTGAATCTTGCTTTGTCTTTGATGGGTATTGAGATGGTTATTGAGACTCCTGCTTCAGGGTCGGTAACTACGTCTTTGGTGTGTGTAAGTTGTCCTTTGACCATGTATGGTAAAGACTTTATTATGGATTTAGTATGTTTGCCGTTGGAGGGATTGGACGTAATCTTGGGTATGAACTGGTTGCAATTTAACCGAGTTCATATAGATTGCTATCACAAGTTAGTAAGGTTTCCTTATTTGGAAGATGATGAAGATGAGAGTTTCCTATCCACTAAAGAGTTGAAGAAAATTTTAGCGGACGACGCTCAATTGTTTGGTTTGTTTGCATCATTGTCGGTGGAGAGTAAAGTTGAGCTTGATGGGTTCCCAGTGGTGTGTGATTTTTCAGAAGTGTTTCCGGAGGATATTACGGATGTACCGCTGGAAAGAGAAGTTGAGTTTTCTATTGATCTAGTTCCGGGTACTAGACCGATTTCGATGGCACCGTATCGTATGTCAGCATCGGAGTTGGTAGAATTGAAGAAGCAATTGAATGACTTGTTGGAGAAGAAATTTGTAAGACCAAGTGTTTCTCCTTGGGGTGCTCCGGTATTGTTGGTAAAGAAGAAGGATGGGAGTATGCGGTTATGCATTGATTATCGACAATTGAACAAGGTGACCATTAAGAACAAGTATCCGCTTCCAAGGATCGATGATTTGTTGGACCAATTGGTTGGTGCGCGTGTTTTTAGTAAGATTGATTTGAGATCGGGATATCACCAAATTCGTGTGAAAGAAGAGGATATTCAAAAGACGGCCTTTAGGACACGGTATGGTCATTACGAATATTCCGTGATGCCATTCGGGGTTTCTAATGCGCCGGGTGTGTTTATGGAATACATGAATCGTATTTTTCATGAACAGTTGGATCGTTTTGTGGTTGTGTTCATCGGCGATATTTTGATTTACTCTAAGTCTCAAGAGGAGCATGAAGAGCATTTGAGGATTGTGTTACAAATTTTGAAAGAGAAACAATTGTATGCTAAGTTGCCGAAATGTGAGTTTTGGTTGTCGGAAGTAAGTTTTCTTGGACATGTTATTTCCGGTAGTGGTATTAGTGTGGATCCATCCAAGATTGATGCGGTGATGCAATGGGAGGTTCCTAGGTTGGTTACGGAGATTCGAAGCTTTTTAGGCTTGGCGGGTTATTATCGGAGGTTTATTGAGGGATTTTCGAAGTTGGCACTTCCGTTAACGCAATTGACTTGTAAAGGAAAGGTTTTCATTTGGGATATTTATTGTGAAGAGAGTTTTAATGAGCTAAAAAGAAGGTTGACAACGGCTCTGATCTTGATTTTACCGAATCCTAATGAACCATTTGTTGTGTTTTGTGATGCTTCGTTGATTGGTTTAGGTGGTGTTTTGATGCAAGATGGAAAAGTTGTGGCTTATGCTTCAAGACAATTGAGAGTGCATGAAAAGAATTATCCTACACATGACTTGGAGTTAGCGGCCGTGGTGTTTGTTTTGAAAATATGGAGGCATTATCTTTATGGTGCGAGATTTGAAGTTTTTAGTGATCACAAGAGCTTGAAATATTTATTTGATAAAAAAGAATTGAACATGAGACAAAGAATGTGGTTAGAACTTTTAAAGGATTATGACTTTGGTTTGAATTACCATCCGGGTAAGGCAAACGTGGTGGTCGATGCATTAAGTCGGAAGTTGTTACATATGTCCGTACTGATGATGAAAGAATGGGAACTTTTGGAGAATTTTAGAGACTTGAGTTTGGTTTGTGAAATGACACCGAGAAGTGTGCGACTTGGTATGCTACATGTTACGAATGATTTTCTTGCAACCGTATGCGAAAAACAAAAGTTGGATTTGAAATTCGTTGATTTGATGTTGAATGAGAATGAGGATTTCAAGGTTGATAATTTTGGAGTTTTGAGATTCCGTGGTCGTATTTGTATTCCCGATGATGTGGAGTTGAAAAAGATGATATTGGAGGAAGGACATCGAAGTAACTTAAGTATTCATCCGGGAGCGAACAAAATGTATCAAGATTTGAAGAAAATCTTTTGGTGGTCCGGATTAAAGAGGGATGTAGCTCGATTCGTGTATGCGTGCTTAACTTGTCAAAAGTCTAAGGTGGAGCATCAAAAGCCTAATGGATTGATGCAACCGTTGGACATTCCGGAATGGAAATGGGATAGTATATCGATGGATTTTGTTACGGGATTGTCGAATACACAAAGAGGTCATAATTCTATTTGGGTAATTATTGATAGGCTTACTAAATCTGCTCACTTCATTCTAATTGATATTAGTTATCCTTTGGAGAGGTTAGCCGAGATTTATGTTCTTGTGGTGGTGAAGTTACATGGAGTTCCTAAGAGTATTGTATCGGATAGAGATCCTAGATTTACATCGAGGTTTTGGGAGAGTTTACAAAAGGCTTTGGGTTCTAAGCTAAGATTGAGTTCGGCTTATCATCCGCAAACGGATGGTCAAACCGAAAGGACAATTCAATCGTTGGAGGATTTATTGCGTGCTTGTGTGCTCGAGCAAGGTGGTGCTTGGGATAGTTATTTGGCGTTGATTGAGTTCACCTACAATAACAGTTTTCATTCAAGTATAAGTATGGCACCATTTGAGGCTTTGTATGGTCGGAGATGTCGAACACCTTTGTGTTGGCATGAAACGGGTGAGAGGACGATAGTTGGACCGGAGATGGTACAACAAACGATGGAGAAAGTGAAGTTTATTCGGGAGAAGATGAAAGCTTCTCAAAGTAGACAAAAGAGCTATCATGACAAGAGAAGGAAAGATCTTGAGTTTCAAGAAGGCGACCATGTATTTTTGAGAGTTACACCGGTTACGGGTGTGGGTCGTGCTTTGAAGTCGAAGAAGTTGACTTCTCGTTTTATTGGTCCGTATCAGATTACTTCACGAGTTGGTGTTGTGGCGTATCGTGTGGCGTTGCCTCCGAATCTTTCGAATTTGCATGACGTATTCCATGTTTCGCAACTTCGGAAGTATGTTCCGGATCCGTCACATGTTATTCCTATGGACGAGGTTGAAGTGAGAGATAGCCTTACGGTTGAAGCTTTACCGATTAGGATTTTGGACCGCGAAGTTAAGAAACTAAGAGGCAAAGATATTGCGCTTGTGAAAGTAGCATGGGGAGGCGCTGCGGAAGGCAATATGACTTGGGAACTAGAGAGTAGGATGCGAGAGTCGTATCCGGAGTTGTTTGAATCAGGTAATATTTTCGAGGACGAAAATTTCTAAAGTGGGGGAGAGTTGTAACGCCCCGATTTCGATTATTTCCATTTTTGATTGAATCTTTTATTTAAATTGAGTGATAAATTATTTTATCTGTGAAATTGGTATGTTAATATGCTATGTTGAAGTATTACGTTATTTTACCGTTTTCGAGAGTTTTCGGAGAAAATTAGAATAGAGGGTATTTTAGACATTTCTCAATTAATATTAAGTTAGAAAATTTAGTAGAAATAGATTTGTGAGTGAAAATGAATGAATTTGGATTGGTGTAGAAAATGAGAGAAAAGAAATAGAAAAGAAAGAAAAAGAGATAAGAAAGGAAAATAGAAGGAAATAGAAAGAAAAGAGAAATAGAGAGAAAAAGGAGAGAAAGAAAGAGGAAGAAAGGAAAAGAGAAGGAAAAGAGGGGAAAAGCTAGGAGATCAAGAAATCAACTTCTAGGAATCAATTAAATCCGGGTAAGGGTGTGAAATCTTGTTATCTTATCAATGTGTATGATTATGTATGATTGTTTGTTGTTGTTGTGGAATTTTTATGAGTTTTAGGTATGAACCATTTTGAAAAATTGATTGGAAATTGATCCAAATGTATTAAAACTCATGTTGATTGTGTTCATTGTTGTTTATACATGATTGGTATGTATTGTTATACATCAAATTGGCATTTTTCTGAGTGTTAGGTGAAGATTTGGATGATTGGGGAGTGGAAAACGCAGAACTTCGTTATGCAGAATTTTTCTGGGTATGCTCTGGCCATACGCGTAAGGGGCATGTCCATACGCGTATGAGCCAAGGCGTTACGCGTATCATTGGCTTGTTTTTGGGCCAATACGCGTATGAATCTTGGCATTACGCGTAACATGGGCGAGCCATGGGCCAATACGCGTATGGACTTTGAGACGAGGAATTTGTGAAGGAAATGGGCTCTGCCCATACGTGTATGAGCATTGGCATTACGCGTATGGACAGGAGGAATGTAAAAATGAGATTTTTCAAAATGTCGTTTTCGTTTTCGTCCGTAACTTTTGTTCCGATTATCCGATTTTTACATTCTTGGTGTCGTTGGAAAGCTATTGAGCTGTACTTTCTTATTATGATGATTTAGAAATTGTTAGCCGATTAAATTGTGTCGGGAAATGTGAATAGTGTCGTTTTGTCGACTTTTGTCGTTTTAATGGTGTGTAAATGAGGTGTATTATGCTATGTGCTATTGATATGGATATCGTATGACTTGTAGGACGTTGTATGATGTGAATGCATGTGATGACATGTTGTGGTGATGAATTGTAGCCGAAAGGCAAATAAATGCAATGTGTTGTATTTGATTATATATGCATGTTTATGGTTGCATATATGTGTGAAATGCATGGTTGTCATGAGTTTTTGTGTGTCAAGCATCATGATGTGCATTGTTGTTGCGTCCTGTGTGACGGAGATTCCGGTGGGGAATCAGCTATAACATCGTGTGCCTCGAAAATATGAGGTATGAATAGCCTGAGGACCTAAAGCGATGGTTATAGAGGATCGTGAGCCTCTCTTGGTGGAGGTGTGAGCGATCGGGTCGTGAGCCTCTCTCGGTGGAGGTGTGAGCGATCCATAAACACCGTGAGCCTCTCTTGGTGGAGGTGTGAGCGGTGGGTGAACATCGTAGGCCCGACGAGGAGTTACATTGGTAACGAACGATGGTTCCAGCAGAGTTCCTGAGTGAACTAGTGATGATTGAGTCAGTACCGCATTGCATTTGCATAGAGTCGTAAGTCGGTCTCTATGATTTGCATTTATCACCTTTATATGATGCATTGGTGAATAAACATAAATGTGTACGTTTATGTGGAATGATTGTGAATGGTGAAAACATGAATGATGAATATGCTTAGTTGTGTGCATATATATACAATGTGATGTATATGAATGAATTGTGGTGAGAATGTGGAAATGTGTATTTTTATGCTAAGATACATAATTATATGCATTGTTATTATGATAATATTTCTCACCCTTCTGCCATTTTATGATGCTCTATGAGGCATTGCAGAGTAGGTATGCTGGAGGTCTTTTGTGAAGCGTGTCTTCATTCTTTTGGTCGGTTGGCTCTGATATGTAGCACCGGGTAGCTAGGATGTATATGATTCTTTTGTGATACATTTGTACATGTATCTTGTTGATGAATGTTTACGTAAACATGAATTATGTGTTGGATTATACTCGATGATGTATATATATTTGATGTATTTCAATGTTTAGATTTTCCGCTTTTATTCTAAATATTGAGATGTGGGTGCAAGGACTAAGTTCCTCTGTTGCAAAGTTACCCCACTGTTGCATATCAATTATTGAGCAGGTGTTGAATGTTTTAATGTTACGAATAATGTGACGTGCCTCTTTTATACCATGTTTATAATTATACTCTGGTGAAATTTTTAATATGTGCCTAAATGATTATATGATTATTTGGGGGTATAGAAAGGGGGTGTTACAACTCTCATCAGTTTTTTTAAATAATCAACACAGCATATTAACAGAAAACTATAATATTTTGCATATTAACTCAAATTGGAAAAAAATAAATAAAATAAAACACTAAATATAGTTTTATTCATCTATCAAAATGGAACACTTTTTGCCTCAATCTCTTTTGAACACTATTTTATTTGTTAGAAATTAGATAAATTTCACTAAATATAAGTGTCGTTTGCATTGTTTTATGAGATCTAATTATAAAATAAAATTTGCAGTCATTGATTTGGGAGAGATAAATGTCTTAAGAATAGAGCTCATCTCAATTTTCCTACATATAATTGAACAAGCATACGTCAGTGATTGGAATAATGTGTGGTTAAAAGCGACTCCCAAACCGCAATTCAAGCCTTGCTTAAATATGATTTGATTCTTTGGGATCTCGAAAGTAGATTATTTAATTGTAGGAATTTATGGATGCCTCTAGCATTTTCACACATATGCAGAAAGGGTAACACTTGTGCGGACAAACTAGCAAACTATGGACATAATCTACTGGACTTCTTAAGAGACTGGTTTGATTTTTCTACATTCACATTTTCTAACTGATTGGTGGATTAACCTAACCATTTTTTCTAGTTTCGATTCTTTTTTCTATTTCTAGATTTTTAGGGTTTTCCTTAAATTCTCCTTTTGTTTTTGGAATAATTAGTCCCTAGGTCCCTTAACTTTGAGTGAAGTTTCGCTTTAGTCCCCGAACTAAAAAATGTTACATAATGATCCCTTACCTTCACTTTCGTTAAACCATTTGGTCCCTACCGTTAGTTTGTGTGGAAAAACGTTAAATATGGCTGAGGTGGCGTGCCAGATAAGCAAATGATAAATTAAACATTTAGCTTCTGTCTTCTCCCAACTTTCAATCATGTTCAATTTCCATTTGGTCACTACCCCATTTTCACTTTCTCTCTTTCTTCCATCGTTGCCACAGATCTCTCTCTTCTCCCAACTTTCAATCATGTTCAATTTCCATTTTTTCATGCCATTTTGACTATTCGGTAAGCATAATTTCACCCACTGTTGACTTAAATTTTTTCACCAAAAATCTCATTCATATTTTCTGGGATTGTTTTGTCTCAAAAATTAAACATGGGTTCTTATTGGATCGAAGTTTGGTACTTGGAAAGTAGTGGGTTTTGCAATCTGATGATGTTGGTTTTGTTTAACTTTTCCTTTCATCGCCGCCTCAGTTGTTTCTCGATTGACACCAATCATCAAAACCGTATTTTTCATTTAAAAATTCCACCTTTTTAACCTAACAATGAATAATAATGATTCCCTAAAATTACTCTTTGATGTTTCCAACTCCAACAATGTAGAAAACTCCTTACAGATTCCAACAGTGTTCATTTTTGTTGAAAAAAATCTCACCTTTTTGTCAGCATCTCATTGAGAAAAAAAAAACCAAATAAGATTTTTGAAAAAGAAAACGTGGGTTGGTAGGTGATGGTTGAAAAAAAGAGAGAACAAGTTATGATTATTGTTAAAATATATGAAAAAGGAGTGATTGGAGTTGCAGATGCAAAAGGGCAGTGGTTGGAGTTGAAGAAATGAAATATTGTTTTCATTTATCTCTGTTTATATGTGTAAATGGAATGGTGGCGTGTTGATTTCTTTCTCACTCACTTCAAAGTTTGTGTCTTTTTATTCCATGTGACACCAGATATTTTATTCCAAGTCAGCCATTTTATTCCAACTCAGCCATTAAAAGTCCAACAAAGCAATTTTTAACGTTTTTTAATAAAACCTAACAGAAAGGACTAAAATATGTAACGGAGTATAAGTTAATAAACTACTATGTAATGTTTTATTTAGGGACCAAAGAGAAACATTGACTAAAGTTAAGGGACAAAAAGAGGTATTAAGCCTTTGTTTTTCTATTGATAGGTCGGGTATAGCCCCCCTGTTGTGCACTTCTTTTTCATTTATAATATATTTTTTCCTTTCTTTTAATGTGTGTGTGTGTGTGTGTGTGTATATATATATAAAGAAAGCATTGAAGATTAAGGGAAGTACTTATCCCACCTTATGAGGCTCTCCCACCCAATAATAAAAATTCATATATGTCTATAGAATATGAAGATGAATTTCTAAACGCATTATTTTTTACGAACTCTTTAGTGCAAATTGGTGTTGCACCTTTATTTTTTCAAAATTTAGTCCAAATATGCATCTCCTTATCAACATTAGGGTGAGTTCGGAGATACTTCTCCGTAAAAACCCTTAATTCAAAATTCAGGGAGTTTTACAGAAATGCATCTCCGGATACGTTTATTTCATTTACCTTTGTCAGACCCTTCCTCGTTCCTTCTTCATTTACTGCAAACTCACTAAAAACCCCATTTGAGTTCGTGAGAAAATTTCTTCAAGTTCATTTTACAAGGTTCAACACTACTTCATTTGCTTCATCAAGTTAATTCTATTTCATTTGCTGCAAAGTCACTCATTTCATTCAAGCTTTTCATCCACAAATTTAATTTGGTAAATATCTCATTTAATTTCTTTTTTCGAGATTTGATGAATGTATTAGGTAACATAGGTCGTTTAAAAGCATTAGAGAGTAGTACATTTGAAATAGGTAGTTGGTATAGACATGCATTTCCATTTGGTTGGATTTTAGGGCATCAATGGGGGTTTCTGCTATTTTTTCAACTCACAAGTTTATCCGTAGATGCATCTCCTGGTTTAATCTGAATTGATATTAGGAGATGTATCTCTGGATTTGGTTTGGATGTCATTTGATGTTATTTTCTTGTTTTATTATAGGTACAATGGCTAAAAAACAACCAGGACATAATGATTCTCGGTTGTGTGTCCCAACACACGTGTGTACAACATGAGAGGGCTAGGGGCGGGGCCACGAGTCGATGCTACCTCATTTGATGGTTCAAAGTTCGAGTTTCACAACCATATGCTTCTGCTTGTCGAAGTTGTCTGTCTCAGACAACTACTTCACGAGAATCCCCCTGAAGCTTATGAATCCAATCTTGAGGAACCCTCAGCTAATCTTGATGCTCTCGTAGATAGTTATTCATGAGTCCCATTTAACACCTCCTTACTTTATCTCTATGGAGACCATTCTACTTGGCATGTCTGAGAAGGAGAGTTATATTTATTTACTTTTGCATTACATCTATTTTATATTAATTTAATTGGACTAGTAGTGATATATTTATTTTTACAAGAGCGTCTATGTTTGAAATTCACAAACCACATAAACAACCCAAAAATTACTGGTTCAAGAATGTTCTCTGCAACTATGGGCTTGCCGGTTTATGTGATGTTGTATACACTACTATAAACCATGGCATGCAGTCAGCATTTGCAGAGAGATAACATTCAGAGATGTCATCTTTCCACCTTCATCTTGGCGATATGACCATCACTTTGGATGACGTCTCATGTCTCTTACATCTTTCCATCAAGGGAAAATTACTAGACAATTGAAGGATCAATCGAGATGAAGCCACCGAGATGATAGTCATCTATTTGGGGATTGACCCAAGTGAAGCCGCAATTGAGGTAACTGACACTATAGGTCCTTCTGCTAGATTCAAATTCTTGTAAGACCTTTACAAAGACCACCTGCAGATAGTTGTAGATGTCGCCGGTGATGATATGCAAGTTGAGTACCACCAGCAGTGTGCATTGAGGTATTACATCTTGTTCCTCGTTTGCATGTCTATGTTTGTGGACAAAAGTTCAACTTACGTCGATGTGGTCTACCTTAAATACTTTATTTAATTGACAGTGATTCACGAGTACAATTGGGGGCGCCTGTCTACCTATACTAGAAGCTGGACGAAGTTTGTTTTTAGAATATAAAGTAGTTGAAAATGCACGTTGCTTACGGTAATTTTTTGTTACTAATATTTTCGTAACTCTTTCGTTACACTTGTTACTAATATTTTATCAAAACAATTTTCAAAGATGAATCATCTCTCGCTTTCCTCACACTTTTGGCTAGCAACACGTGTGTCACTAAATTGAGGATTAGCCATGTGCTTGTGCCTTTGCACTGCTCAGAGTGAATTAGGCCATCGATCCCTTCCAAGTGTATCTTGATTGTCATGTAATAGATGACATTGTCTTCTTCCAATACGACGGTCTCCCCGAGACGCGTTAAATTGACATCATTTCATTATGCTCCAGAAGGATGGTTTGAAGGTCAGATCTGATGAATGTGTATCTTTTTGAGCGAGTGATGTGTCAATTTGGATATCTGTAGGTTATTCCGAGACACCCCTCAGATTTTGCTCATCTCATTGTCCACTGTAGAGATCTTGATGTCATACTTAAGGATCTCGATAGTCATGTGGTACTAGAGGAATATTGCAGGGTGTCAACTCATGTACAATGAGCTTATGCAAATGGTTAAATCACATGGTTGTATAGGGTATCACATCGTATCATGACACCAGACGCTCTTGGAAGACCACCTAGGTTATCTAATTAGGAGATATAGAAGGCTAGGGATGACCACATCATCTGTCAGTATATTGTGGATATGGCGATATCAGACATAAAGGTTGGACTTTTTGAGGTAGGCAGTCCTCAGTTGGCCCTTGTGGAAAACACTATGGTCGAGGCACATAATGATTTGTAGTACAGGCAGGAGAGAAATTGGGGGGTTAGACTTACTCAATCGCTTATGTTTGTTTGTGTAGCGGCAAAATCATGAGTGTAAGCTATTGATTAACTTAACTCGAAAAGTAAGAGTCGCCACCGCACTTTTATTTTATCCAAAAAAGAAAGGAAAAAGAGCGAACAAAACCTACACAAGCTCTAAACAAGAACAAGTGAAGAGAGTCCGGGTAAGGGGGGTTGGTTACGCAATGGGAAGGTGTTAGCACCCAAAACGTCTATAGTACTCTATAGGAGCCCTTTGAAATATCTACCGCTTTTGGTCTGAAAAAGGTTTGCTTGAAAAGTGATTGAGGAGATGAGAAGAGAAATTGTTTTTTAAGATTTTTGTGTTTGGAGAGACTTGTCGCCTCATGCCTACGTACCCACGATGTGCAATGTAGGATCAAAACCCCATAGTTCGTGGTACAAAGAATGAAAATTTGTTTGTTTTGGTTGTTTTTAAATGTAAAGACAAGTCGTCATTTCCAAGCGAATAATTCCGCTTAAGAAAATGAATCATGTCTAAACTTATGAAAAAGTTAAAGGAAAAAGTGCACGAGGGCACAAAAAGAGAGTAAGTGAGTTTAGTGTTTTTTAAGTCTTTTGAAAAAGGTGTCAATATGCTTATGTAGTTTAGCATTTGTTAAGAAATGAAAGGAAAAGAGTAAAATCACTTGACAAAGTCAAGGTTTGATTATGAAAGATGTGATAGTTTGAAAACAAGAATGTTTTGAAAAAGAGAGAGAGTTTTGAAAATTGAAGAATGGGGAGGAGAAGAAGTGACTATCCTAAAGCATAAAGTAAAAGCTAAGGATAAGAATAGGCTAACCACACAAGTAAGCTCCATAGTATTCGAACCACAATTCCAAAGCAAAGGGAAAAAGTCCTAGTTCTAAGTCCAAGGTTCCAAGAATTGCATTGGATGTCCAAGGTCTAAGTGTAAAACTTCATGTCCATTGCAAAGGATAGTAACCATAGTCTAAGATTAGAAGCACAAGATTTTTAGAGGTTTTAGCCTTTATTAATGTTTTTGGTCCAAGTGGACAAAGAAAAAAAAAACGGAAGCATAAACATGTGTCCAACGGACAAAGGAAAAATTGCGGAAGCATAAACATATGTCCAACGGACAAAGGAAAAATTGCGGAAGCATAAACATGATATGGAATGATAAAATGAAGCATAAAAGTAAAAGAGATAGGGTGCAAGAAGTAATTGTAAAGAAGTTAGTACAATAGTAATGTTAGTAAGTTAGTGATTAGTAGTTAAAGTTAGTGATCAATTATAATTGAATAATTGCACTTAGGTCAAGATTAATGAAAACTCATTAGAGGATTGATAAGACCAAAGCCTCCTAACAACAAGTTTCATAAGTTTTGAACCAAAAGAAAAATAATCAACTATTCTTGATAGTTTTCCGAGGCGGGACAAATTTTGGTCTATGTTAAGTGCACGCCGAGTAATTTGTTCGAGCAATTACCCTACGAATGAGGCCGGCCATGAGATGTATGTGTTAATGCCCGCGAGATGAACGATATATGGATCGTCATCCTAAAGCGATGCCACACGGAAAGAAAAGGTGGTAATGATCTCGTCTCAATCGAAATTCAACAAAGGAATTCCAAGATCACTTCGACTTTCATCGATCAAAAAGAAAATAGATGAAGAAAAGTGGATCTAAAAATATGATCCACACAACCAATCAAAAAAATGAAATAAAATGAGAAATCAAAATAAAAATCAAGAATTAAAAGATAATTCATGACATAATTTTTTTATGACTTTTTTTCAAGAAATTTTTCTAAAACAGAACTTTAAAATAAAATCTAATTTCAAAAGTTACTAAAAAAGTATATAGAAACAAATTGGAATTATATTTTTAAGAAAATAAAAAATGATAAAGGAGGTATGAATTGAAATGGAGGTGATAGTGGGAATTTGCGGACGGGCCAGGCCCAAACATTTTCATTGAAAATTTTTTTTAACAACATAAAAGGAACACAGGAGAGGAATAAATGATAGTAAAAAACAAAATAGAAAACAAAAGTTATCTTCTTCTTCTAAACACGCGTGACTATTCACCGGCGGAACCTCCATAGCCAAGGCCTTCGAGTTCTTCAATTTTGAACGGCGGGAAGAATAAAACACACGGTTTCGATCGGAAATGAATGCTCTACGCCATGGTATCAACGATTTCAAGAAAGGTTAACGACAGATACGACTCGAAAATAACGAGATCTCTTCCATACTACCTTTAAATCAAGGTAAATGATGCTTCAATCTTCCTCTCTTTTTTCTGATGTGAGCGGATTGTTGTTGTTGACGAGCGGATGGCGATGTTGCGAATCGGTTGATGTTGGAGTGTTGTTGTTGAATGAATTGTGAAGGTTGTGTTGTTGATGTAGGTTGAGGATTGAAGAAAGTAGGTGGAGATAGTTGAAGCTTGAAAATGAGTATGGACGAATTTTCTTCAGAGGTTTGATGGTGAATTTTGAAGGTGAAGATTGGAGGAAAATTGAGGAGTTTGATGAAAATTCTGCAGGGGTTTATTGGCTAATTCAAGCTTGGAAGAATGAGTGAGTTTGGGGTCTTATTTATAGAAGAAATGGTGAGGATTATGAAATTGAAAATTGAAGTGAGTTGTGAAAGTTTGGTTGTCGTTTCAATTCTTTCTCTGCGTTTTGATTTATGATGCGATGCTGTTTTGGTTCAGCAACTGCTGCGTTTTATGCTGCGGTTTGTGTGGCTTGTGTAAGTTGTTTTGGAAGGCTCATGTGCGTGTGGAATGTGGTTTCGCACGGCTTGAGTTGATGACGGTAACAGCTGGAAAATTGGGCAAGTCATGAAGTGTGAAAAGCTTGAGCTAGCTTTGTTTCATGGTTTGACGTTGTATTGGCTTGGCTGAAAAAAAATTGTGTAGCTTGAAATGTTATGGCTTCATGTGAAAGTGGCTCGCATACAGTTGCATTAGCTGGTGTGAAGTGGCTTGTTTTTGGTGTGTAAGTCACAGCAAGAAATTGGAGGCATATGGCTTGGTTTGGTGATGTTTTCGTGAGGTCTTGAAATGTGAACAAAAAGAAAGTGGGTCGTGTGAATTCAAGAGTAGCATCTTTTTTTTTTTGGCAATATTTTGTATTGGGCTTTGAAAATTGGAATATTAGGCAATGGTTTAGATTAATGAATTGATAGAATTGAGTAAAAGGGATATTGGGTGATAGATAAAAAATAAAAATTGGTTATGAATAAATTGGATAAATGGATAAAAAAGGGTTTATGGATTTTGAAATGAATAATGGATTGTGGTTTAAAAATAAAATGAAAGTAAATTGGATTGGATAATGGAAATAAGAAATGGTTTAGATAAAAGTGGAATTTGGATATAATGGATTTAAAGTAAAAAATGGATATTTGAAAAATGGGAAAATATGGATATGGATACTTGGTTATACAAAAATGGATATGGTAAAAAATAGTAAATTGGATTAGAAAAAAAATGTGGATATAATGGATATCAAATCTTTATTTTCAGCCCAAAACTAAACTTGACTTTTCATCGCAAGCCTCTGATAACATATGCAACACAGCCATTACTGAACCAGCCACAACCGAACAACGACCATTTGAATTTGACTTTCTGAACCCAAAACTCACATGAACCACTGCTTGATAAACTGAAGAATTTCAGCACAAGACATCTTGCTTTTGAACAAACACCTGTGACTTAAAATCACTTCATTGTCTTTGACAAACCTGCACAACGCACAGAGAGAGAAACAAGCAAACGACAGCATATTTTTTTGGTATTTTGATTAGAGATTAGTAAACAGAAACAAATGAAGTAAAAGAGAATCACACAGGTGCTCAGGAGAAACACAAATTGTGATCTTGTTTGTGGTAATGATATGTAAACGAGATGTGCGAGATCTTAGGGGTAAAAATTAGGGTTTTACAGTTTGTATTACTTTTGTATTTTCTGAACAAATTATGTATTGTCGGTACATTTTAAATTTAACTTAATTAATGTATGAGTTTTTTTAATGAATGTATAATATTATTGAATCAATTTATGACACTCTTAAATGCCCAAAAATGGTCTAAAATAACTTAAAATATAAGTTGGTCTAAAAAAATGTCAAAGATAGGACAATGTTGTTGCCTAGAATGGATTCAGGGGGTTTCAGGAGAAGCATCTCCGAAATATTTCCTGTGATGTGCAATAAAAACGCTTCCAATAACTTAAAATACTTCGGGAGGTTTACGGAGATGCATCTCCATATGCACCCCAGAAACTTTATGGAGATCTCCGAACTAGATTTTGACAAAAATGAGGTGTGCGACTGAATTACGAGAGATATGTGAATTTAGATGGGTTCAGAGATTCATCTTCGAAAACCAATAAAGACATTTTTAAATTTTTAGAGGTGTGAGCCGCACCCATAGTATGAATGAGGACGAGTATTTCCCAGATTAAAAGTCCACTTGAAGCCCAGCCCAGCCCAGCCCAATGAAAGCCTGTTAATTCCGAGCATTGCAAACCAACGCCTGAATTTGGATATAACCATAGCCAACAACAACATAGTAACATATCACTATAATAGCGTACTAGATTTGTTTCTGTGACTACCGTGTCCCATAGATTTGCATAACAATGATCTCTTCCTTAATGTTACCATCTGCTACAACAACAAGACCTTACTGTAATTGCAGCATCATTCCCTCATCATCCTCATCATCTTCATCTTCACGAAGACTCACTCTCTTTCATCTTCTCACCACCGGTGCTATAGGTAACAAACTAATCTCTCTACCTTTCTCCACACACAACACAACAAACCCTTTATTTATTATTATTATCATTCATTTTTCTTATCACTTAGTTTTCTGGTGCTGCTGCTGCATTTGGTTATTCCTTTCCTTACTAGTTCTTCCACCACAATCACAATTCTTCGGTGCAAAACTATCACAAGCTAATGCTGCTCAAAACTTGTTTGATTGGGTCCAAAATGATGATAGAAGGTTTCTACATGTTGTTTACAGTGTTGCAGATTTGGACAAGACTATAAAGTATATATGCTAATGATCCTACTTGTTCGATTTTTGAATTGATGCTTTTCAGTCATGTTCTTGATGTAAATATTTTTGTATGTATGTGTGTGAAATTTGATAGGTTCTACACTGAATGTCTTGGCATGAAGCTTTTGAGAAAACGCGATATACCCGAAGATAAATATTCTAATGCTTTTCTTGGATATGGACCTGAAGATTCCAATTTTACCGTTGAGCTTACTTATAGTAAGTTGAATTCTTAATGCCACTTCTTTTTGTTTCGGTAGAATCATTATGAATATCATCATGTACACAAAATTGATTCTCATCGTAGTTGCTATTTTGCGGTGATTGCAGATTACGGCGTAGATAAGTATGACATTGGAACTGGTTTTGGACATTTTGGTGTTGTAGCTCAGGATGTAAGCTTTTCAGAAAGATTATCAAGCATTATTGTTTTTATCTTCAATGCAAGAATTCTATGATCGCGATTGTTGTTTTATATTGCAACTCTGCAGGTTGCCAAGACAGTCGATATTGTAAAGGCAAAAGGGGGAAAGGTTACGAGGGAGCCGGGGCGTGTTAAAGGCGGCTCTATCGTTACTGCTTCCGTTGAAGATCCTAGTGGTTATCGGTTTGAGCTTTTGGAGAGAAGACTTACTCGTGAACCATTGTGCCAAGTGATGCTTCGAGTAGGCGATCTTGATCGTGTCATAGCCTTCTACGAAAAAGTGAGTGTATTTACTATTCTTATTGTGATGGTTACATAAGTAGCTAAATGTTTTTCTTGTCTTTGTTGATTTCGAAGGCTGTTGGCATGAAACTTCTCCGCAAGATTGACAACCCTGAGGATAAGGTAACAAGTAACAACTACTTGAGGCTATTGATAAGATGCATAGCTATCGGTTCTGGACATTACTGTTTTGATTGATGTTTTTAATTGCTACATAATAAATTTATGATTGTTCTTTCGTCGTTGGAGGTGATTCAGATCGGTTGAGGTGATTGAGATTGCAAGACCGTGCAATTCCATGATCTGGATCACGATTTTGATAACTTGTGATTGTTTTCCAGAACACAGTAGCCGTGTTGGGATATGGTCCTGAAGCTGATAGTCCAGTTCTAGAACTGACTTATAACTACGGCGTCACTAATTATGACAAAGGAAATGGTTATACACAGGTAAGTTCTATTCGTTTTGTATAATCTGAAGAGGATTTTATGATTTTTGCACGTTCCTACATGAATAATAATGCAAGCCATTATAAGAGTGTGACTCGTTTTGGGTTTGAACAGATCGCAATAGGCACGAATGATGTCTATAAGTCTGCAGAAGCAATCAAGTTATACGGTGGGAAGATTATCCGTGAACCTGGACCCTTACCAGGTATCAACACCAAGATTGTCGTTTGCTTAGACCCTGATGGTTGGAAATTGGTACGGATTTTTTCATTCTGTTTGTACGTATGTGATGTATTATTGTGTTAAACTTTATATGTCACGCGCTGTTTATTTCTCTGATTGACTTATTTATTACTTCACGCAGGTATTTGTTGATAATGTCGATTTTCTGAAGGAATTAGAGTGACAATAGCATGGCTTATTTATTACATTTCACTAAACTTCTAATAGGCCAACAATTTTTTCAGCGATATTTTATAATCGCGCTGTCAAATCATCATATCGATAAAGAAAAGTAAACATGTATTTACAGCAATCACATTGTCATCTATAATATTTTTTAGTATGTTACTTAGGCTTGGCAATTCAACATGTATTGGATTCCTTCTAACCACAACAGTTTGTCTCCTTTTCTTCCACATTCAAATTCTATTAATCTGTCGGCTGTTTTTATTCCAAAATATGCTCTCTTTTCGCCATTGTCTTCCTTTCCGGGCCAAGTTGGGATATCACTGCACACTCCAGTGACTATATCTGCCATTTTTAGACCATACCTTAATATTGCTTACAGTAACAAAAGAGTAAAATAAGTAAGTTATGTGTACGGAAACTTGGCTTACATTTCTTCTTTTTCGTGAATGTTCCTGCAATATGCTTGCTTTTCATTTTCGCTACTACCTGTTGTCATTGTGTCGATATATTTAGCAATTATTCGAACTCGTGCCTATGATTTGTTAGAAGTTTTTTCTTCAAGCAATTACCTGAAATTTTGAATTAATATTGAAAGAAACTTGCTTCCAATGAAGAATACCTGTTATGGACAGTAAAAATAACAGTTACTTGCATTAGAAGTTATTCTTCAATTTCAATGAAGCGACATTTTCAAACATGTCGGTAGACATACCTTTTCTTGTACGTTTGAGAAGTACGCCTCCTCGAAAGACAAAGTCCAGTGCTGTCAAGATGCTTGCTTCTTTGGCTTCGCCGCACTTCTCCTCAACCGGAGGAATTGTAGTAGCTCCAATCCCCCTCTCCAGACGCGCCTTTAGAGTAGCAGCTCCTCGCAACGCTGTTGTTTATTTCATTACATTTTCTCTTGTTTTGCGTTAGAATTTGAGATTCATAAATTGACTTTAAATTTTATTATACCTGTGGCTGCTCCAGCTGTAAGAGTCATAATATCCCCGTTAGTTTTAGCGTTAATAGCCGAGTCAACTGCGGCTACGATCTGGTCCTGTTCAGCTCCCATATCTTCTGCAATCTCAATGCAGTGAGAAGCTACTAAAGAAGCTGCAGAAGCAACTGCAGCAGAAGCCATGGCCTTAGGCTTTTCGGACGATGCTATGGAAGCAGCAACCGCTGCAACAGCGGCAGCAACACCAACTACAGATACTGCGGCGTGCAGCTGAGCATTATGAGTCCTAATTTCTTGCTTTTTCCTCTCCTTCTGATCTTTCAACCACCTACCTGTTGTCTTCCCTCTCATCAAGCTCCTATAAAGCTGGTGAAGTAAAAAATGAATGAAAAAAAGTTCCAAATAGTATAGTAACAGATTCAGCTAGTATCTGATTATATAATTGATGGATATAATCACAAGTCGAATGCAAAATACCCCGTTTCTCATCAAGTTTTGATTCGAAATGAACTCCGTAGAAAGTGCTTGATGAAGTAAAAGTAAATCCTGCAGATGAATCTCAGCAAGTGTTGATATTGATTTATACACACTATAGATCGAATCGATCGACTTTATGGTTATATTTATGATCATCTCGGTTATAGCTAATAAGTTAAGTACCTTCGTTTCACTACTTTCATTTGGCGAAATCTGAGGATAACGCCGGTTAGATAACTGCTAAAATAACTTGCATCAGAAGTTCATAGCCAATATAATAAAATTAACATGAACACAAAGACATTATTAACTGCATGGTTTCCAATTTTCATGCTGCATTGTATTGTGAAAACATAAAAGAAAATGTTCTTACAGAATCCTTAGAGGCGGTGAAACCTTTGGCATTAAACTGATCAGAATGGCATAGAAGTTGCATCTCAATAGCCGAGGATGTCGAAGTATTGGTGTTATGCAATGCTTTGGATAGTTCCGTGGCAGAAAGACTCCATGATCTAGCAAGAAACTCCATAGATTCTGTCGGCGTTTCAGGCGGCGGAAGGCAAGATGATGCAGGAACATTCTCATCTAATGTCTCCAGCTGATGAACTGAGCATTTAGAGACAGAAGTGTTGAAGTTCACTAAAATTGAAATTAATCACACAAAAAATGAGTTATATACTTTCATGATAATTAAAAAAAAGTTTGAAGTTTCTTTATTTTACCAATATTAACACTCACTTGTTAAGAGTTATACTCTTCAGTTCCTTAGGCCTCAATGACTCAAGAGAGCAATATGATGAGAGAATTTATGAGCTATAGTTAGATATATGTAAGGAGAAATGTGAAGTTGTTTAAAAGTGCTTATTATTTAGGATGAGAAAAAAACAAGTTAAAAGATTCTTAGTGGTGATGGAAAGAATATGATTGAAAGGGCAATTATATTTGTCTCCACTTATGATGTATCTTTTGATTTCCACTTGTTAGTGCTTTATGCATAAAGAGTCAAAGACCTGTTTTTATGGCAGCGGTTCATCATTACTAGGAATTTTTATGTCACCATTATCATCACTTTTTAAAGTAGAAATTAGGGACCCATTTGTTTGTAGATTTGTACTTTGATTAAAAAATTAATTAAAATACTTATTATTTAAAAATAAAGTATTTTTTATTTTATTATTAAAAGAATTTAAATTTATTGAATAATCAAGCAATGTTTTTAGATCAGATATTTTTTTTTTATAACCCAACTATTTTCATTAAACTAAAGAAATAGGAACTGTTATAATTAAACGTGAATCCATCGAGGGAATGCAACCAATCCAGGTCCTTGACCCTAACCTCTTACCAACACCCACTGGATTGTCAGCCTCAGTATTGAGTTGTCTACTAATGTAAATAACAGTTGCTTTCTTGAAGCATTTAAGGTGCAACTTACAGTCATCCACTATGGGATCTAAAACAGCAGAAAAATTAATATAAGTGATACAATTAACAACGTTTAAGGCGTCCGATTGAACCAGAATCCGCTCCACCTTCAACTCCCCTGCAATTTGAAGTCCTCATCTAATAGCCAAAGTTTCTGCAGTGCTAGCCTCAGTCACGCCTTGTTTCCTTCTACTTGCAGCAATGGAAATATTCTTCTGGTTCTTGATCACGCACCCCATCGCAGTAACTCCATCTGGATAGCGCGCTTTAATTAGACATGTGGTAACTGGTTGTTTTTTTGCCCTAAGGTAAGGGTTGGTTAAGTTGAACTCCATCACGAAATCGACCGCGTCTCTTGCAATCTCTTGTGCCTCAAACTGTTTCTTTTGAAAAACGCAATTGTTTCTAGCATTCCAAATCTTCCATAGTGGTACTGAACACTTGAGCACCAAAAGCCTTTTTACATTGCAGTCATTCCATAATCCAATCCTACAATCTACCTGAAAAGAGACCCAAATACCAAGATTAGAAGAGAACCATACAATTTTTGCAGGAACACACTACATGAAAAGGTGTTGAGTTATCTCCACTAGTGCATGACAGAAGTTGCAGATAGTATCCAACTTCATTCCTTTCTTTTCAAGGTTGCTCTTCATTGGAAGGATGTCCTTGATCACTCTCCACATGAAATTTTTTACTTTGTTCTGGATTGGAGCATGCCAAATACTTTTCCACGAGTTTTTTTTCAGGGACATTTGAGGGGCCATGTTTCTTGTAGGATTTAGCAGCCTCAAGGGTGTGGTAAGCCTTAAGTCAAGGTTCGTTAACAGAAGACGATTATTCACACAATGAGCTCTACAGGAGTGCCCAAATAAACGGGGAAGGAGAAGGTTTACACCCAATCAATCATTTTACTTTTATAGGAAAACCAAAATTAATTCAATTAACTATTGTTTTTTAATAGCATAGACAAATTTTTGAACATGGAGCTCTACAGTGGTGTCCAAACACTCGGTGAAAGATAAGGTCAATACCCAATCCATCATTTTTCATCCAAGTTATTGTGGAAGTAAGATAATATGTATTTAATTACAATAAGGAAATTCACTCGATAGGGGTCTCAGTTTTGATTCATGTGGAAAGTCTATTTTTTAATGGACGACGATTGTTCGAACAAGGAGTTTTCCAGTAGTGCCCAAACATTCGGGAAAAGAGAATGTCTACACTCAATCAGTCTTTTTTCATCCAATTTATGAAATGATGTTTGATAAAAATTAGATGTTTTAATTTAATCGGGAAAATACGCTCGATGTTGATCGATGTTTGATTTGCGTTGCAGAAATAAGAAATGATTTGAAATGGGAAGCTTGGTGAAAGTGATGAGATATTTTGAAAGAAAACGACTTTATGTTGATCAAGCATTTGAAGCTTATTTTAAAAGATTGATTTTATCGCGCATCCACTTTATCTTGTTTAACAATCAAAGGTCTAAGTGAAAGGCTAAATAAATCATGAATCAAGTATAAACACATAAGCATTCACACAATCAATATAGATTAAACAATTTAAGCAACAATTGAATCAAAGTTATTTAAAAAAAAATTAACTCTTTAAAAACTCTTTCGTAGTTACATGTTGGCAAATAAAAATTGGAGATTTAATGTGATGTGTGGTTTGCATAACCGTGATTTGTGTTTACAATTAGCCGGTCATCCTAGTGTCTGTCGGCTCAAGCCAGAAGAGAAGGAATGTATTGCTAATATGACCTTGAATCTTGTTCCACCGAAAAATATACTTGCAACATTGAAATGGAAACGACCCGATAATATATCAAATATCAAACAAGTGTATAATATTTGGTACCTCACTGACAAGACACTTAGGGGGATAGAACTAAGATGCAATAACTCTTGAAATTGTTAGATGATAACAATTACGTATCTAGATACCGAACATGCGATGATGGAGTTACGGTTAGAGAGATTTAAAAAAATATAAATTTACATCCTTTATTTTTTCAAACTTCATGCATTCATTATAATTTAAAATACTTTTTTGACCAAGAAATTTAATTTAATTTATTTCTATTTAACTTTCACATACTAATAAAAATCAAAATGTTTTTCAATTAATAATTGATCATATTGTAAAATTGAAATATTTTAATTAATTGAATTGAATTGAAATCTTCAAATTAATCATCAATGTGATCTTTTTGAATCGATGATAATAGTAAACTAGAATGGTAATAATTAAAATTAGGGGTGGTAAAACGGACCGCCTGCTCCACCCTGTCTTAAGTCCGCCAAAAAATGAGGCGGGACGGACAAGCACGCCAAGTAAAATTGGGTTTGAAAATCTAGCCCGCTCCGACAAGGTGATGGCTTTGATTGCCTATTTTATTTATTTATTTATTTTTCATTTTTTTAATAGATTAATAGACTTATTTTTACATTTTTATTAGATTTTTCATTTTTTTTTAGAATAATTTTTTATAGAGCATATTTTTAACAAAATTTAATTAAAAAAATATTGCATATATTTACAAATAAATATATAAGATAGAACCATCCACAAGTATTCCAAAACTATAGTTTAAGTATTAATCTTCAATCAATCAAAATAAATATTTTGAGTGCTCGATAACTAAGATTGAGGGTTGGCGGACCAATCCACCCCTTTTCGGCAGACTTAAGGCAGAGCAGACTGAGCAGATACGGGATACAAAATCCTTATTCAATCCGTCATTTTTTAGCAGATGCGAAGGCCGATCCGGCGGGTCACAACCCGTTTTGCTATCCCTAACTAAAATAAGTAAAACCTACAAAAATTTTCTTACTAAAAAAATGAATTATTTTTATAATATGTCAATAAATAAAAATCTTACTTAGTGTGCTAGCTAATGAAGATCAGTCACTATCATTCAATTTTTTACCATCAAATATATATAAAAAAAAGTCATTTATTGATTGTGATAGTAAATAAATTCTAATTTGAGTAAATATTTTTATGGTTCAAATTTTTCAAATGATAGTTAATTTGAGTAGATGATAGTTGATTTGAGATAGTCTTTTTCTTTTTAAATTAACATCAATGTATGTGTATCACTAATTGAAATTATTTTTAAACAAAAAAAAATTGTAATTGTTTTTAATTTAAAATATAATACTTTTTTAAATAATAATGATTTATTGATTAAAAAAATCATAAAATCTTAATCAAAATTACTTAAAAAGTAATGTATGTTACAAAGTGCTATTGATATAATTAAACCAACAATTATAGAAATAGATAATACTGATAAAAATAATACAATTTATTTATATTATACAATAGATAATTAAGCCAATAATCAAATTTTTTTTATATATATAGAAAAAATTATATCATCAATTCAACGAGAAAAATATATGATTTTATAAATTAATATAAAATATTGACATATTTATGTTAATTTTAATATTATTTTCTTAATTTTAATAAATGGAAGATAATACAATTATAATAATATCTGATATTATTACATAAAAAAACACAAAATAGCATAACATATATTATTTGACATTCATAATATAATAAAATATTTGAAAAAAAACATTTATCTTACTATTCTTTTATACAAAATAGAAATGATAAAATTCAAAACTTAATTTCTTATTGTAGATTTAAATATAAAAAATATATTTATTTAAAATATTTTGACATATTTGTATAAATTTTAATATTATTTTTTCATTTTAATAAATAAAAGATAATACAATTATAATAATGTAAGTTATTTTTATATTAAAAAACACAGGATAGCATAACATTAATTTGATATTAATAATATAATAAAAACATGTGAGACAAATAATAAATGGATTTAATTGATATGTCCTGACAGTGTAAAATAGTTTTACACTATCATCCAATAAAAAATTAACATTCTACCATGTCATTAAATTTTTTTTAAAATATCAATTTGATGTGGTGGAATTCATGGTCGTTATTAATTGATAGTGTAAATAATTTACACTGTCAATGTATCACCTATTTTTCATATTAAATATTTACCTTTTGTATAACCAAATACTTGGGCTCGAGTGGTAAACGAGCTCCTGCTAAGGGACGAAGGTTCGGGGAATACCGAAAAAAATAGGTAGGTATAGAATCTTAAGTAAAATAGAAATAGAAAAAAGGGAAACGGGATTCTAGGATGGATAATTTGTCTTTTTGCATTTCGAGATTGGCATGGTGTAGTCTTATTGACTTGACAATAACTAAAAATATAATTCGTATGTTATTATTTCAAAATCCAGAATGGTCAGAAGATTTTCAGAATTGGCAAAGAGAAACTCATATTAATTGCACCTATAATGGCACTCCATAAAGAAAAAATAATAGGTAGATATAGAATCTTAAGTAAAATAGAAATAGAAAAAAGGAAAACGGGATTCTAGGATGGATAATTTGTCTTTTTGCATTTCGAGATTGGCATGGTGTAGTCTTATTGACTTGACAATAACTAAAAATATAATTCGTATGTTATTATTTCAAAATCCAGAATGGTCAGAAGATTTTCGGAATTGGCAAAGAGAAACTCATATTAACTGCACCTATACTGGCACTCCAGTATATAACAATGCATTGCCATACCAATGGGATCAATGTCTTACTCCAGGAACAAAATAAGAGAACAATAGCCTGACAAAGGATTTAGACATCAAATGGAATCCATAATGGATTTGAGATATGATATGGATCGTTGGGGTTATCGTATTATTAGTCTGGGTTTTTTCTTTTTAACGGTAGGTATTCTTTCAGGAGCAGTATGGGCTAACGAGGCATGGGTTCCTATTGGAATTGAGATCCAAAAGAAACTTGGGCCTTTATTACTTAGACCATATTCGCGATTTATTTACATACTAGAAAAAATAAAAAATTAGAAAGTGTAAATTCTTCAATAGTGACCTCAATAGGATTTCTTATAATTTAGATGTTATTTGGAGATCCTATTAGGAATAGAACGAGAATGAGATTTTCATTCTGTACATATCAAATCACGAATTAGTAATTACATGAAATCTCCAAAAAAAAAATCTCAATTTATGTATGGATCCATAAGTCTATGTGCGTATATTGACCATAGATCTTGTTCATGGATTAACAAGAATGTGCACGAGTTCTATTTGTCTCCACCATTTTCTTAGTCTCAATGTATCACCCATTTCTCATATTAAATATTTACCTTTTGTATAACCAAGTACTTGAGCTAGAGTGGTAAACGAGCAGATTCAGAGAATATCGAGTTCATCATATTTATACGGTGAATATATAAACAATATTTTTATTTTTTTACTAAAGAAAAAATAATAATATTTATAAAAAAAATATTTTTATTTTTAATATTCTTTTTATAACACAAATATAAAATTTATCATTAATCAATTTTATTATTTTATTAACCACAAAAATATAGGTTATTAACGACATATTTTACTTGTAATTCATTAATCAAATTTAATATTTTATTAACCAATAAACTACATAACATTATCCAAATTTTAACATTAAAATATAAAATATAATCAATTTTTATACTCTATTAAGCAAGTTCTGAAATTAAATTATAATATATATAAAATAAAACAAATAGAATTTGTTAATAGAGTTTAAAAAAATGATTATATTTCATATTTTAATGTCAGAGTTCTGTTATGTAATTTATTGACTAATGAAGTAGTATACTTGATTAATAAATTATAAATAAATGTGATTAATAACCTATATTTTTAATGTTAATGTAATAATAAAATTGGTTCAAACTTTATATTTGTATTTTAAAAATAAAAATATTTTTTTATAAATATTTTTTTTATAAAAAACAAAAACACTGTTCATCAGATTTGAAAAAAAGTATTGAGATTAAAGTATATCTTTGTGTCAAAAATCCAAAAAATCAAACACTTTTAAGAGAAGAGAAAAATTAATAATTTTAGAAATAAATTTTTATTCAATGGTCTAAATTCATTCTTATATTGTCATATAAAAATAACATTCAAATATATATAACATTCAAATATATATATATATATATATATATATATATATATATATTTGAATGTTATTTTTATATGACAATATATATATATATATATATATAATTCAATGGTCTAAAATAACATTCTCATATATTTAATTCAATGGTCTAAAAAATTAAAAAGACAAATGTTTTCTAAGTAATCAATGCATTGAAAACAAAAATATTGTGTGGCACTAGTTGGCGCATGACCCAAAAAATAACGTAGAGATGCCAATCAGCATTAAATGGTTGGATATGTTTGGTCCACTCTACCCATTGCCAGCCAGAAGGTTGGTAAGGACTTGGAATAAACCAAAGTCCACGTGAGATAAGTCTATAGAATGCTAACACCAAGTTTAACAAAACATCTGTTTAAATAAACTATGACTAGGATTGATTTGTGAATAATTTAATTGTTGGGGAACGGTTACAATCAAATCGAATGCTAGCAAACCTACCTGTACATGTGAAGAGACAGTGGAATTTCTGTTCTAAATGCGTGAAAGAAAATCAAATGACCGCGAAAATATAAAGCAGACAGACTTAGTCCCGCTCGTATCCACCGCCATGCCTCGTTCTCAAAAATTGTTAAAAACATTGATGTTTCCCTCTCTCCAACACTTGAAGCATGACGAGTCATAAATTTGATAGAAGGTACTGTGTATAGGAAGTTAATCGTGTCAGAAATCGTGGTTGTCATATTACAGTCCATGGTTCTTCTGGTGAGGTGAGTGGCATGACATTTGCAACACTGAAAATTAAAACAAGCTCTCTAAGGGACTCCTCCAAAATACTATCTGAGAAAAAAACAAAGGTCGGTGACTCAGCCAAGTTCAGCCAAGTATTATACGACTGATATAATTTGCGACAGAACTGATAATAGTATAGCAGAGTCCAACTACATACTCTAGAGAAGTGATTTTCTTACCTGTTATTTGGTTGAAGAAATCCGTCGCAATGAAGGAATCCAGCTGCTTGAAACATGGGAGTTACTACCAAATACTCGACTTAGGTTTGAGGTTCCTGTGGACCTTTCAGGCTTGGAGACAACTCCTGTAGTTGATTTTTGCAAGGCAGATGAAGTGGATGAACCATTGTTCACATTCTGCAAAAAAATTATTTCAATCAGTTGAAATATCTATGATTGAACTAACAGCCCAAACATAACGAGAGAAGTGAGGCTACCGTGTTGTCAGAAGAAATTACTGACTTACATGTTTTTCAGTCTGATTCCTCGCATTCGGTTTCTTAACATTGGATGGCTTAGGATGCACACGTACGTTTGGACGATCAAGATTTGTTAGCAGTTTTGTTACAGTAAATTGAGGAGAGCTATTGATTCCTGAAAAGGGAGTAGATGCACAGGAATCAGAATGTGATCGGTATGTTGCATTATTAGTCCACTATACTGCAAACTTTTAAGTCTAGCTTAGCTCAACACTAGTACAGCAGAACAAAACTCCAAGTGAAAAGTATTAATAGTAATAATGATTACAAGGAAGTTGATGGTAAATATTATTAGAATATGTGAATATAACACTTTTACTATTAATATTAATTGTAAATGTTTAATAGAATCAAAAGGTCATCATTACTATGTGTTATTTCTTGATGACTACACAAAACCATTACTATGGTACATATATATGACTACCAGAAGAATGAAAAGGCACGGCCAAAGTTTTCTTACAAATATTCTTCAAACTTTACTTGACAAATGACAACTATCTTAATTTATTGTACATCAGAACTCAGAAGCTATTATATTATGGTTCAGAAACAACAAAATTCCATGAAAAGTAACCAACACATAAATCACAAACTATTTTCTTTTTCCCAATTTCCAATGAACATATTACGTCACTTCAAATTATAATTCATTCTACTAGAAAATAAAAATTTCATCTGCAAATCACTTCAATCACACATGGCATGAACATAAGAGACTAAAGTTACCTGTGCGCTTTTCCACAGCCAATGGTTCCAGACTGCTAGGAACAACACTAGGCACAGCATCCGAAGTCTGCAAATGGTAATTGACTCAAAAGTGAGAGAGAGAATAAAATCAGGAAACTTTAATAATCAGGACTCAGGCTATCAGAAAATCCATATGCATTGCAATAAAAGCAAGCTAAACCATAATTAAACAAATATATTTGAAGGTTCAAAATAAAATACTAACAGATGATTGATTCTGTTTCCTTGTCTGTTGCACCTGCCGATTTCTTAGGATGGTCCAGTCGAATAAATTGTCATACTCATATCCTGCTCATTAAATTAAGCCAAATAAGCTTCTTATGACATCAGGGGAGAAGGTAAATACAACACATGAGACCGCCAGAAACAACTTTGAAACACTAAGATCGGTAGTACGTGATACAGTTAAATATCTTTTCTCAACATAGAATTTGCAAAACGTGAAAACATGAATTTATTCTTATGGAGAAGATAGGTTAAATACAAGGTAACATTCATTTATAATACCTCCAACAGTCAACAGGCTAAAGCAATCAACCAATAAGCAAACCATCATTAACAATGTGATATATGTCCAATTGAGAGCAATTATTTAAAATCAAATGTAAGATTAAAAGGATAAGTCAATACCTTCACAATTGAACAAATCACGAAACAGACGCTTTAAGAATCCATAATCTGGATCTTGATCAAATGCCAAAGAGCGACAATAATGAAAGTAAGAAGCGAACTCCACCGGATATGATTCGCAAAGCGTCTAGAACAAGAAATATAGATTCATTAAACTTCTGAGTAACAAAAAAAATTCAATAAGAAAACCTTTCAGGAGAGGATTAACTAAAATTTGATTAATCCAGTAATAGCAATCCTTAAAAGCTCTTCTTGTTTTTGCATAATTCATCACCAAAATCTAATCCAGTTTCTAATGCCCAAAGTATGAGGGCGAGAAGAAAAGAAGATTAAAACTAAAATAGGGGTCAGGGGTTTAGCCATTTTATGGAATTGAAAATTTATACCTCAATGGGAGTTGATAACTTCTTCTCTCGAATCTTGTTATATTTTTCCTCTTTGGTGACAGCTTTCAATCCCTGCCAAGGAAGGCTAAAATGCAAGAATCGTAGAGTCAAGCCCTAATTTTACCTCAAAAATATGTGCAATTGATACTCATGTGCAGTGAACAGGAAGAAACATACCTTCCTCTTAAGAAGTACATAAGAACATAGCCAATAGATTCCAAGTCATCACGACGACTTTGCTCTGATGAAATTAAACCAAAATAGAGTCAAAATTGTAGGTTACAAGTTGTAACTGTAAAGGAGATTTATTTCAACGCACCAATTCCTAAGTGAGTATTGCAACTTGCATATCGTGCAGTCCCGGTTAAATTTTTCTTCTCTCTGTATAAGTTTATCAATGTCAAACCATTAGGCAATGATTACCTTGCTAGTTAAACTGGCAAAGCAAAAGTAACAGTGAGAATGAAACATTCAAAAGAGTTCGGAAAAGGAATCATACATGAGATTACACAGATTACAAGTTGGAAGATTTTTCATTGATAAACAACAATGTACATTTAATTTACAAAAAAAAAAAAAAAAGAGAGAAACCATTTTAACAAAATACACATTGACGATGGCATAGGAAAATAGGCAATGGTCACACCAGTTACAGAAGGGTTTAATAATTAGAAGATTTGAACTAACAAAAACTTGATTGAAGGCATCTATTAAATGTTCTCCAATAATCAACTTAACTTCCATTCGGTATAATATTCCCATTTTTTACTGCATAGATGATATTAAATCAATCTGGTTTCATTTGGTCAAACCTCTAGAACTTTTGTAAGGCATTGAAAGGAAGAAAAAAAGAAGAAACTGTATCACTTAGTAAACTTTATTCTGAAAACAACTTTTATTTTTCAAAAGACTTAAAACCTTGAGCAGAAACATTTCTCACATCATAAATTCTTACTGAAAAATCAATAAGAAACATCTTGTCAAATAGAAAAGTAATCAAATGTAATATATTTATCACACAAGAAAACCTTAGAACACAGGCCAGAGATGTAAAACAATGATCCAAAATAGAATAATAAAAAATATAAATAAAATTAAACAGAGCAAAATATACCTGTAAGCAATATGCAATTTTGTTTTGGGGTCCCGATATCTTTTTGCTAGTCCGAAATCAATAATATAAACCTATGAATGTACCAAATTGTAAAAAGAAAATGTAAGAAAGAGGAAGCATAAAAGGAATTATGGGAGATGAAAATTATCAACATAAGTTAGCCATTGGAGATGATGAATTTGGATGACTTTACCTGACTTGATTTTCTCCTAATACCCATTAGGAAGTTATCTGGTTTAATATCTCTATGTAAAAATCCCTTGGAATGCATGTATTCTATTCTTGAAAGCTGTAGTCAAGTAAATAAAACACAAATCATTTTACATTAATGTGCTTTCATTAATGCTGCAAGAGGCAACTTCTAGATAATAAAACTGCTACTATATTGATATGCAACAAACATGGGAATTATTTCCCAAACCAATATCTAAAATCAGCAAGAAACTAATGCTGCCTCATGCAAACCAAAGGAAACAACCCAAACATGAATCAGTCGTTACCATCTGGTCAGCCAACATCAAAACTGTTTTTAAAGAAAGCTTGTTCCCGCAGAAGACAAAAAGATCTTCCAGACTACGTCCTAGAAGATCCATAACCAGAACATTATGGTCTCCATCAGTACCACACCATTTCATATTTGGAATACCACCTAAAATCCAAAGTGTAAAACGAATCAAAAAAAAAAAACAAATAACATAACCTTCTTCAATTATCGTATCGTCATCTAAAAACACACAAATTCTTCTTTTATAACTCACTTTCTCCTTGAAGAATACTGTACAATTTGGCCTCTTGCAATAGTTGTGGATGCCTTGTATTCTTCTTCTCCTATAAAATAGAAATGCAACTACTATGAATCAACATGAGACCTTGTACATACCTCTCGAACAATATAATGCAAACGAATGTCAAAAGTATAGTTCGCTTCATTAAAAATTGACAAGTTTTTTTTGGCCAGTAGACGACGTGGTTATAACCACTAGAAACTCACACACACTTTGAGTACAACCTAGCAATAACGGCTTCTACCAGTTGAGCTGGCTTCTACTGTTGACCTAGGATTTGCGGACATTCACCTAAGTTTTACTTATAAGGATCTAATCACTATATGCAAATCAAAAAATAAAACCCAACCCTAATTCATTTGTATCAAATCACTAGAAACTCACACACACTTTGAGTACAACCTAGCAATAACGGCTTCTACCAGTTGAGCTGGCTTCTACGGTTGACCTAGGATTTGCGGACATTGACCTAAGTTTTACTTATAAGGATCTAATAACTATATGCAAATCAAAAAATAAAACCCAACCCTAATTCATTTGTATCAAACCACGTAGATCCAACTACAAAATGTTGATATTATCAAGAAAAAATCAACTATTCCTTATTCCTTAGATCACCAGAGAATCAACTAAAGCAATGAGTTATCATGACTCTAAAGCAAGCAACAAAAAAATTATGCAAACTCACAAGTTCCAAAAAAAATACTTAAAAAATGAAAAAAGTAAATTAAAATTTAAACTTCAAAGTAAACAAAATTTGAAAGATGAAATCAAACCATTTTAACGGCTACGATCTCAGAGTTATCCATATCCGAAGCTGAAAAAAGCAACAAAAAAACTCAGCAAAAATCATAACCAGCATATACATAGAAAAACACATATAAATAAAATACGAATAAATAACCTGATGAAAAAGTTCCTTACCAATAAAAATTTCACCAAACGAACCGCTTCCGATTTTGCGACCTATCTTAAACTTGCCGCCGACAACCCACTCCATGTTAAACAGGCCGGCGAACCTTATCCGACGACGATAAGAAACTTTAACAACGATACGTGACGCGATTCAACGGTTGATTCGACGGAAAGTCGTTAACAGCGATGAACGGAAAAATAGGGTTTGGTGAAGATAAAGATAAAGGAGAGAAAGAAGAAGAGAGAAATTGAAAATGGATTGAAAGAATAAAGAAGAAGAAGAAAATATAAAAAGTAAGGTTAATTTAGGAAATAGATAGATAAAAATCGTTTTCAAAAGTCGGTTGGTGATTATCTGTACGAGCTAGCACTCAACGTTATTCTTGTTATACCTTACTCGTTTCCGAGTAAATTACTATTTCGTCCACGTGGGAATTGAAAAACACGCTTTTATAGCTTTTTTTTTTCTTGCAGACACTAGTTTTTTTTTATAATTTTGGTAATAAATAAAAAATAAATTGGAATGGATAAACATAATCTGACTCAGCAGGATAAAATAATAATAACTTTATTTCCGCGTGGATAAATAAATAACTGCAGATAAATTTTTTAGATTCGGATCTGTGGGGATTATTATTCCGCATTTATCAATGGATTTTTGTTTTTTTGTTTTGGATAAAATAGAGGTGCCACGTTTTTGTTTCGGAATGGAATTGAATTGGATAAGGCTGTTATTGAGTTGGAAATTAATTATTTTTGAATTCTTAATGTTAATTTATGACAGTTCATTAGGAGTGCCCAACACGAAATCGACCTTAGTTGAAAAAATAATAATAATGGAAAATGAGAAACTTTCTTTCCTTTTTTATATTTTCAAAAAAATTAAAAATAATTTTATTAAATAACCATTTGGTGACTTGCGTAAAATAATCTATAATAATTACTAGATGACGATTTAGCTATTCAAATAAAATTAAAAATAATTATTATTATTTAACCGTTATTAAATTGAGAATTTTATGTAAATACTTACTCATCTTTTTCAATTTTATTTTCATATTAGTAATTATTATTTCTATCTATTTTTCAAGTAATTGACTTTTAAACAAAAAAAAATACTCCCTCCGTCTCATAATAGGTGTTTTCTTTGAGATTTTCACACTTTTTAAGATAATGATTAATTATGTTGATTTCAATGATAAAACGAGTGTCATTTACTAAAATAACTTTATTAATAATAGATAGTGGAGTAGTTAAATGAATTAAAATATAATAAATAAGGGTAAGTTAGTGGAAATAAATAATAAATATTACATTGATATTCTAAAGGGACAAATAATTTGAGACAAATAAAAAAATGAAAGAGAACATCTATTATGAGACGGAGGGAGTATGAGGTGTTGCTAGATAATTTGGCATCTCCATTTAAAAAACAAGAGATGTCATGAATTGAATGGGTGATTGTATGTGGTGTAGTTAATCTAATTTATGACTAATGCATTTTATAAGAGATATTGTCAATTGTCTCCATTTAAAATATAAGAATTGTCCAAGTGATCTTTAGATTAATTACTCTTAGCTCTTATATGTAGTCGACAATTAGATTATCTACAATCACACACAATTATTAATTCAATTAACACACTTCTTATTTTTTAAATGGAGGTGTCAATTTATCTAACAACACATCTTTATTTCAAAAAAAAAATGTTTGAAAAATAGATGAAAATGATGATTATTATGAGAATAAAATTGAAAAATCGAATTATTTACATTAAAAAATTTATTAAATTATTATTTAGTGACTAATACAATTCTTATTTCTTATTAGAAATAGTCTCATTTTATTTTTGACAATGAATTTATTTTATTTTATCAAATCATAATAAGAGAAAAAAGATTATACACCGACAGTGTAAAATATTTTTACACCGTCAACCAATCACAGGCGTGTATCCCGCCAAATCACAAGTTTAATTTTAAAATATTGATATGACATGGGGAAATATTATAATTCTATTGAATGATGGTGTAAAATAAATTTACACTGTCAGTGCATATCTCATCATAATAATACCTTCAACTCATTAAATAAAATAGTTTCTTTTAAATTTTCCTATCAGCTTACGTTATTCTTTGTATTTGAAAATATGTGATGCTAAATATTTTTTTTTAAATCTTAATTTTTAATAATAAAAAAATTTCATTTTACTTTTAAACAGATGTAACTTTCTTTTTTCTTCAATACATTAAATTATATTAATTCACTTAAAGTAAATAATAAAACTAATATATTTTTAAAATGAGTACATCATAATACTCAAAGTGTGTAAAAATAATTAATAAGTACATAATAACTTGCTATTGAACCTAATATTCTACTTAGGTTTTGATACTGTAAATAAATTTATAAAAAAAATAAAAAATTCTTCTATGGGATTCTTTAAAAAGAAATTCTTGTGATAATAATATATTCACATGACTCAAGTATTCTTAAGATATGGAATTCGGAATTAAGTAGTTGATTTTCTAAAATTTAAGGAGCGCGGTTAAATTCCATTACTCCCTATCCAACTAGTAGGAAACTCGTGCGTCCACACGGATTCTGGTGTGGACTGCGTATACGTCACCTCACCAGTTAGGTTATGAAATATAAAAAAATAATAATAATAATTAAATGTAGTTCTAAATTCAAAAACAATTAAAATGATTTACCAAATAAATAATGTATTTTTTCCTGTATATAAATATTAATTTTTTTTTACACTATTTATAAATATATTTGAATCAATGGTAAAGTTGTTTGCATTTATAAAAAGATTTAAATTAAAATATTATTCTTGTTTTGACATAATTTATAAATATATTTGAATCAAAAGTAAAATTTTTCCCGTTTATAAAAAAAGTTTATAAGAATAATATTAAATTTAAGTTGAAATAGTAATAAATGTAGAAGATGAAATGTAAATCAAAATATCAAAAGTAATATGATTTCAAAATGAGACAAATATTTTATAAGAGAGAATACAGTTTTAGAATATCAACTCAATATTATATAATAGATTCCGTAAATTGTTTTCAATATTATACAATAGTGTTTTTTCCCGTATATAAAATGTTTGAATCAACCATGTAATTTTTCCCGTGTATAAATATTTGATTTGTTTTGATATTATTTTATAAAAAAAAAAATTATAAGACCAAGGGGTTGGTGAGTAAGGATTTGGATCTGATTTTGCGAGAAGAGGAAGACGGAAGAAGGAAGAAGAAGAGACAGAGAAAGAGTGAGAGAAAGGACGATAGAGAGAGATAGAGTCAAAAAAATGAAATGAAAATAATAAGTTTTGTTTTGACATAATTTATAATAATATTCTAATCAATAGTAAAGTTTTTCCCGTTTGTAAAAATATTAAAATGAATATTTTTAGTTGTTCACAATGTTTATAAAAATATCACTATAAGTTAGACTTTTCCCACTATATAAAAATATTAAAACAAAAGTTTTTGGTTGAATTATTAAGTTGCAATTAGTGGTAGACTTTTCATCTAAGAAATCCTTGAAGTGTGTTATACTCATATCATAAAAGAGAAAACCAATTCATAAGTATGTACGTAGCAAAGGATGTGACATAACAGTTTTAGAAATTTGACAAAGTATGAATGAGAGATGACATTTAGGGTCGATGTCTTACCTCATTGGGGTTCATGTATTCGTTGATCTTTATCCAATATAGCATCAAGGTTTATAAGTTAGATTTGTGGGTGATCTTTACCAGCCTACAGATAGGAAAAATGAATTATCGATAATTTGAATAAACAGTAGGGTATAAATTATATAATACATGACTTGATATGAAATTGTGTACTCATTTCCTTCATGATACTTCTTTCTAGTGTCGTCACTTAGCACAATGTTAGCACACACTTTCTTTCCATTGACATCTATCTGAGACTTGATCGCCTCGTGCAAGCATCCAGTGACTTGTAATAGAAAACAATGCGGAAAAAAATATCAGCAGGTATGTAAATAAAAGAATTCAAAAAATGAATGAATAATGAAGAAAATAAGATACAAAAACCATATAAAGAGTCATGCCTGAATGTTCCATTAAGAAAATCTGAGATAGGTTTGAATTTGTATGGGTGAGAAGGTATGTCATGCGGTTCAGACTTGCAAATAATTGTCGCACTCTTGAATAGGAGTTTAAGTTTATTTTCACAGTCATTCAAAGCAAAATCATGTTTTGATGGTTTACCATTGTACAATGTATAAGTTTGGTGTTGAACAAAATTTTCATAAAGAAACAACTGTTATAGCCAGGATTCATACCATGTTTTCGTAACTGCATTTCATTGATAAAAATTGGAGGACTATACATCTATGACAGTAGGAAAATGTTAGAAGCAAAGACAAGATATATGAAAAAATTTAATGTATGCACATTGTGTTTTTGTTTCAACAAATACATAGTGAAACTCGTAGCTTTACTTGATCTGTAAAAAAACTATGCATAGTGAGCAACTCTAAAAAATCAAAATATTAAATACAGTGTAGGCAAAAGAAGTGTTTAAACAAATTGCACGAGGCTCTTTAAAATTGGGGATGTTTTTGAAAATGAAGTGTGTTGTCAAAATTAAGAAAGACATTATGTTTGTGTTTCAACGCATATTAAAACATGTAGCTTTCCTTTATCTATATGAAACAACACATTGTGAATAACCCAAAAAAATAAGGGTGATATACATTGTAGGCCAAAGAAGTGTATTCAGAAAAATAAGAGTCCACATGATAATAGTTGTGAAAAATGTATTCAGAAAATGTATTTAGATAAATGTATTCAGAAAACACTTACAACTGTGAGGGTGAAGTGTTTCAAAGCAGTGGGATGATATCATCGTGTGACTTTCTTTATTTTCCTTCGCATCACAATCCACATGAGAGTCCAGATGATATGGTATATCATTGTGTGACTTGCTGTATTTTTCTTCCCATCACACTCGACATGACAGTCCAGAGGATCTGGTATTTGGAATATGACCAGTTTAGTCATTTAAGTGTGTTATAATTTTAAAAGCTATAAAGAACAAATCTACTATATGCAACATGATAAGAAAGATGATTAAGTACCTTAAGATGAAGGACCTCTGCAATACTTTCTCCATTTGGAATCTGTAAGTAAACCTGAAGATATTTTGTAAATTACATCAAGTAAAATACCATACCCACAATATGAACCGAGGCAGGGGAAATGCTTAATTGGTGAAGTACTGCCCACGACCAATAATAGTAAGTACTTCACCCACGACCAATAATAGTAAGCACTGCCCACCAAATTTTAACAACTTAGAAAGCAACACATTAATAAACTCTCAATTTTGTTTCTTCATTAATCTCTATATGCCTAACCTAGTACCCTATGTTACAAATAAAGAACAAAATAGCCATATAAAATTTTAGGTTACATACAACCGTAGGCAATGTGGTACCGAAGAGCTCTGATATATCTTCAGGAGTGGATAATTCCACAGCTAGCCAAACCAATTGACCAACTTCGTCGTTCACTAACTTATGTACTTGTAAATAAACAAAAGTCGGCTGATACGATTCAAGAACTTTACGAAATTGTTCGTTTTCCGGATTACATAGAGTTTGAACCTACATTTTAAAAGAACACAAAATAATTAAAAAAATCACATCATAATTGATCGTACCTGGATCAGACAGTTATTCAATGGCCAGCAACGTCGTATGGACTTCAGCTCCGGTGATGATGATACGGCGGGGGGGGGGGGGGGGGGGGGGTGTACCTGCAAGGTACTCCGACGCTCAAGTAAGAAAAAGGGAGTAAGCAAGTACAGAAAAAGCAGGTGTAAGAGTTAGAATGTAATGTAACCTGACCCTCTCAAGTGAGAGGGTATTTATAGAGAGCCCCCAGCGCGGGGCCAACGGTTACTTGCACTGGGCTGGATTGCAAGGCCTAATCCAAGTAACTGTCAGGACTTACGTGGCGTAGTGAAGACCAGTACGTGGTCTTCGCCCTGGTGCAACGGTCCCTAAATCTCCAGAAGTAGGGCAGACCGATTCCTTCGGGAGTGGGAAGTTACAAGAGAATGTGTCCTCGCGGGGAGGAGCACGTAGGTGTTGATGAGAGGTGTGTCCACGAGCTATACGCCTCTGCCCGACGGTATTCTACCCCGCGTGTCCGACGTCTGAGGGGACTGGTACGTGCCCGACACAGAGGTGGCTTTGGCCTCGTTGGGCCTTCGTTAGTCATTGGGCTTGGGCCTGCCCGACCGTAGGGCAGGCGCTGGCCCAGTCCGAAACAGGAGCCCCCCAAGTCGTTGTTCTGAGGTGTCAGAGTAATGACTTAAGGGCTATTAATATGTCGAGGATGTATCCCATTGGGGAAGGGATTCTAGACGAGGAGCGGTTGGTCAAACGGGGAGAAATAAATCGCTCCGCTCGGGCTAGGCTGGCCGCGGGTGAGCGACGTCGCGGGGATACGGGAAGTCTGAAGCGAGGCGAATGGAAGAACGCGTGTTGGGGAATGAAAAGACACGCGTGGGGAAGCGTGTACCACGTGTCACACCTCATCATTCCCTAGGGCGGCTACGCTAGGGTAGCGTAATCGATTGCCTAGGAAACCCTCGAGTCCCGTGAGGCCCTTATAAATAGGGGTCATCTCGTCTCGTTTACACTTTTGCTTCCCCTTTACTCAGACTCTCTCTCTTTCTTTCTTCTCTATTTCGCCACCGTACGCCGCCACCAACTGTCGTGCCAGAACCCTACCGAAAGTGTATTTCAAGTAAGTTTCTCTCTTTTTTCTCCTTTCGTTTGCATTTATAGGGTGGTTTTATGGTGAACTGATGAAGTTCTCATGGAAATCACGAAATCTCTGACGAAAACGGTGGGATTTCTTAGTTTCTTGTTGCATCTCGCAGGGAGAAGGGATGAGTATTCCGGGGACACGAAGAATGTCCCGAGGACACGAGATGAAACTTTCGGGGTCCTCGCCAATATCTCTTCTGTGTGAGGGAATCCTCCCAAAGTGGCATACCGGTGACCTGAGGATGGTCACGGGGACGCTCGTCAGTTGTCGCGGGGACGTGGGCGAGCGCGACAGTCTCGAGATCTCGACGCTCCCTCTTTGCCCTTTCACTTGAACAACGGTGGAGGGGTGAATTTGATATGGATCATCGAATTCACCGTTTCCTTCTGCTTTTCAGGTATATGAAAGCTTTTTTCGTTTCTGTGGCCGTGGGATCGTTGGACGTCGACGACCAGCCCGACTCTCCAATGGTGCCAATCACTAGTGCCGGGGAACGTCCCCTCGCAGAATGGGTTAGCGACGAGCCGTTAAACATGGCTTCCCAGTTCGTCGACGGGGACGAAGACGATATTTTTTGCACAGTCGAGCACCGGCTGGTGGGCTCCTCGAAGTCGTGGAAGGTGTTCCAGCCTTAAGCACACCATCGCATCTGCTCGACATATCGAGGGATGAGGTTCCTTCTTTATGAGTTCATGTTCGACGAGGCGGGGTGGCGTTTGCCCTTTACGGATTTCCAACAAGCGGTGTTCGTTTGGTTGCGCCTGGCGCCCTCGCAGCTCCACCCTAACTCCCTCGCTTTTATCCAAGCTTTCGAGCTCGTTTGTAAATATCTCCAAATTGGGGCAACCGTGTCTCTTTTCTTTTGCATCTTTCACCTCCAGTGACAGGCCTCTGACGGCAGACATGGTTGGGCGTCTTTTAAACAAACGAGCAGCCTCTTCCACACCTACCTGGACTTTGTTCGGGACTTTAAATACCGGTATTATATCGTGAGGTCGGTCACGCTTGAAGCTGTGAATTCGGTGTATCGCCGAGTTTCTCACGAAGTGGACGGGCAGACGGAGGAGGTCCTTGAACCGAGATTCCCCTTGTTCTGAATGGAAGAACACTTCAAAAAGGGGACAGACAGCTACAAAGTCAGCCCTGGTCGTCTTGACGAGGAGGATCGCCTGGCCTATGAGAGAATAGTCACTTTCGTCAACGGTTTTAACAAAGCCAAGCTCGTGACGATGGACGGGGAACTCGTGCGGGGAGACGACGAGCAGGTGTTAACGAAGCGTCGTTTAATCAATACGAGGGCCCTCCTCGAGACGTTTTCCGATGAGGATGCCCTCGAGCTGCTAGGTGGTGAAATCCTCTTCGACTCACTTTTTTCTTCGCGTCCTGGTCTCTGGTTTACTGACATATTTATTTTCTTTTTGCAGGCAAGATGTCGGATGTTGAGGAGCGTATCAAGAAGCTGAAAGTTGCCCGCATATCGAAGAAGGGCGACAAAGGCCGCATCGAGTAACTCCGATCGCAGGTCCCCGTTCCCACTCCGACAACCGGGGGTTATTCTGGTTCTCCCCAGGACAGCGACTCCCCCAGCACTCAGCACTCCCCGGAGAGAGAACGGCTTGCTGATCATGTGGACGTCGACCTCACCGAGAACAAAAGTCCCCCTGCTGTGAAATTTGTGCTCCCGCCTTGTCACTCGAGGTCAAACTTCTTCATGGGGAACAATTCCCTATGCGTTGGTGCCCCCGAAGCTCAGACCATCTTGGGCGTCGACGGGGTTTCTCGGAGAAGGGCGCTGGTGGAGGACGTGTCTGCGGTGATGCGGGTTTGCGCTGCTGCCTTGGTTCTGAACGACGAGGCGTGCCCACAAGACGAGCTGAACAGGTTGCGAGAGAGTTTTAGGTCTATATCAGCTGAAATAGAGAAGGTGGGCAAGGAGCTGGCTGACTGCAAAAGACAGAACCAGGCACAGGTCGAGCTTCAAGGGAAGTTGGAGGAGAGGTTGAAGAATGTTGAGGAGGAAAGGAAACGTCTCTTGGCTAGAAACGTCGAGCTGGAAGAGTCTGTTCGTCAGGCTGAGGAAGAGAGGGAACGTCTCTCGGCGAGGAATGTTGAGCTGGAAGAGGTTATTCGCCCTGCTGAGGAGGACAGGTTGTTGACTTCGCGGGTAGCGCTGATAGCGAAGCTCAGGGAAACCGAGCAGGACAACCTCGTGGTGGCTGAAATAGGTTTCCGGAACACCATGGAGCAGCTTCGGGTTCTCAACCCCGACCTTATAACTTAAGGGACTGACCCCGACTATGAGGTGGTCGACGGTTAAATCGTGCAGCCGATGCAAGAGGACGAGGTCGGCGGAGGGGCGGAAGAGCACGGGCAGCCAGAGGGGACCGTCGCCGATTAGATCTTTCCTTTATCGTTTTGTTTGGCCTGCGAGCCATTTTATTTTTTGATGCATATGCCCCGCCTGCGCGCCAGGGGCTTTTTGATATTTGTCTGTAATACCTGTACAATGGGCTTTTGCCCGCTTAATGCATTTTTGTTTATCTGCTCGTGTGATGCTTGTATGCTTTCGCTTGTGTGTGATGTTATTATATTTGCTATACTTTGTTTATTTTTGACTAAGTAATAGAGATATTGGGAATTTGCTCGACTTCGATAATCCTCGACTGCGTGGAGAGCTGGTCGAGTGGTCGGAGGCGTATTCCGACCTTCAACGAGGCTAAGGGCTCGGTCGAGGTCTTAGCTTTGTGGCGTGAACTTCCCATCGCGAGCTGGGTGTTCTGCCTAATTGGTACAACGACGGAGGAGCTCGATCGAGGTATCCTCGTCGGATCAAAAGTCCTCGCGCACACACAACGCGGCCTTTGATCATCGTGTTCTGTATAAGGGTGTCGCGCTTGTACCCTAGTGCGTCCCCGTAAACGTGATGCTAGTGTGTCGCAGGCAGTGTTTAACTGTACTACTGTTTGAGCTTCTCAGCGTTCCATGGTCGAGCAAGTTCTTCCCCGTGCAGATTTTCGAGGAAGTAGGCTCCTGTCCCCGTTTTCACGCGGACGCGGTACGGGCCCTCCCAGTTTGCAGCGAGTTTGCCTTCTCGCGAATCTTTCTGGTTCCTTCGTAGGACGAGGGTGCCTACCTAAAAATCACGTTTGATAACTTCGTCGTTATAACGTAAAGTTATTTTCTGTTTAAGTGAAGCTTCTCGGAGAGAAGCACTCGAACGCGTCTCCTCGACGAAATCGAGCTCTTCCCTCAGGGCTTCGTTGTTCGCGTCTCTGTCGAGGGGGGCTTTTGCCCTCCTCGAGGGTTCCCTGATCTCCATGGGGATCACCGCTTCCGTTCCGTAGGTTAGACGAAAAGGGGTCTCCCCGGTCGTGGAATGCGGGGTTGTTCGGTAGGCCCAGAGGATGCTGTGTAGCTCCTCGACCCACCATTGTTTGGCGTCGCCTAATCGACCTTTCAATCCTCGGAGGATTACTCTGTTCGCCGCTTCGGCTTGCCTGTTCGTTTGAGGGTGCTCGACCAACATGAAGTGCTGCTTCGTGCCCAGTTTGGTGACGAAGTCTTGGAAGTTCCTGTCGGTGAACTGTGTTCCGTTGTCGGTGACAATAGCTTGGGGCACGTCGAATCGAGCGAGGATATTCCTCTTGTAGAAACGTAGTATGTTGAAGGCCGTGATTTTGGCCAACGTTTCCGCCTCGATCCACTTCGTAAAATAATCCACCCCGACAATGAGGTATTTGTTTTGATGCGATCCCACGACCAAAGGTCCGAGGATATCCATTCCCTACCATGCAAACGGCCATGGGGAGGACAGTGTTTTGAGCTCGTTAGGAGGAGCGAGGTGCATGCCCCCGTGTCGCTGGCATCTATCGCACTTCTTGACGTATTCCTTAGCGTCCTGTTGCATGGTGGGGCCAGTAATACCCTTCCCGAAGTGCTTTACGGGCTAACGATCGTCCACCGAGGTGCTGTGCATTGATTCCCTCATGGATTTCCTGGAGTATCCCGGGGACCTTGGTCTCCTCGACACACCTGAGGAGGGGAATAGAAAACCCCCGTCGGTATAGCTTATCCTCGACTATCGTGTACGAGCACGCCCGCCACTTCACCATCCCCGCTTCCTTGGGATCTTCGGGCAGTTTGCCCATCGTGAGGTACTCGTATACCGGGGTCATCCAGCAATTACTGTCTCCAATGGCATTCACGTCCGCCACCGGAACGGGTTTGTCGATGCTCGGGCGGGAAAGCACTTCTTGTATGATGGATTTGTTTCCACTTTTCTTCTTTGTGCTTGCCAATTTGGACAAGACATCTGCTCGGGTATTGTGCTCGCGAGGGATGTGGGTTACTTCCGCAGAGGTAAATTTTTTCATCTTTTCTTTCACCAATGTCAAGTATTCAATAAGGCTGTCGTTCTTGGCCTGGTACTCTCCTCGGACTTGCGAGTCCACGAGCTGGGAGTCGGAGAAGATTTTGACCTCCTTGGCGCCGAGGTCCTCGGTCAATCGAAGCCCGACGAGGAAAGCCTCGTACTCTACTTGGTTGTTCAACGTCGGGAAGGATAGTTCGAGGGATACCTCGATCAGGATGCCTTCCTCGTTTTTTAGGATAATGCCTGCCCCGCTTCCCTTCGTGCTACAAGCTCCGTCGACATAGATCGTCCAGTTTTGGGATCCGTTGGTCGAAGGTTCCAGGACGGTCATCTCTGCCACAAAGTCGGCCAATACCTGAGCCTTCAGGGCTTTCCTTCCCTCGTATTGGATTTAGAATTCGGCGGGTTCGAGCGACCACCTGAGCATCCTCCCCGCCATATCTGGTCGTCCAAGGAGTTGCCTTATAGGCTGTTTGGTCCTCACGACGACAGTGTGGGCTAGGAAGTAATGGCGCAGCCTCCTGGCCGCGGTGACGAGGACCAGAGCGACTTTCTCTATCTGTTGATACCTGAGCTCGGGGCCTTGGAGGGCTTTACTCGTGAAGTAAATCGGTTTCTGCCCGTCCGGGGTTTCCCGGATGAGGACGGCGCTGACCGCTTCACTCGTGATTGCGAGATACAAGAACAGTGTCTCCCCGTTCTCGGGCCGTGAGAGGACCGGGGGTTGCGATAAGACTTGTTTTAGGTGGAGGAGCGCCTGCTCGCACTCCTCGCTCCATTCAAACGTCGTTTTTTGTCGAAGAAGTTTGAAAAACGGGAGCGCGTATTGTGCAGACTTGGCGACAAAGCGGGAGAGGGCGGTGAGCATCCCGTTCAGTGATTGTATTGACTTCTTCGAGTTCGGAGTTGGGATCTCAGAGAAAGCCCTACATTTGTCGGGGTTGGCATCGATTCCTCGCTCTGTGAGGTAGAAGTCGAGGAACTTACCTGCCCGAACGCCGAAGGTGCATTTGTCGGGATTGAACCTCATGCGGCATCTCCTCGTTGTGTCGAACACCTTCTTGAGGTGCGCGGCATGGTCGACTTCTTCTTCGGATTTGACGATCATGTCGTCCATGTAGACCTCGAGCATGTCACCGATTTCCCCCCGGAAAACCTTGTTCATCATCCGTTGGTAGGTCGCGTCGGCGTTCTTGTGGCCGAAGGGCATTACGTTGTAGTAGTAATTACCCGACTCGGTCATGAAGGCCGTGTGCTGTTTGTCGACCTTGTCCATGGGGATTTGGTTGTACCCTGAGTAGGCGTCCATGAAGGACAATAGCTTGTAACCTGCAGAATTGTCGACCAGCTGGTCGATGTTAGGCAAAGGATAACAGTCTTTCGGGCAGGCCCGGTTAAGATCGGTATAATCAACACACATCCTCCATTTTCCATTATTCTTTTTGACAAGTACAACGTTGGACAGCCAGGTCGTGTACCTGGCCTCCGAAATAAAATTCTCCTCTAAGAGGTCTTTTACAGCTTTTTCAGCAGCCTCCTCTTTTTCGGGAGACTGCCTACGCCTACGTTGAACTATGGCCCTAGCGGCTGGATCTACTGCGAGCTGATGGCAGGCCACCTCGGGGTCGAGGCCAAGCATCTCGGAGGCGTTCCACGCGAACAGATCAGCGTTCTCCCGGAGGCATGTCTTCAGCTGCTTCTTCGCCAGGTCGGGGAGCCCAGCGCCAATCTTCATGTTACGATCTGGATCGTCCCCGAGGGCGACGAGCTCGAAGTCTCCGTCTGGGATGGGGTGCGTTGGGTGGAGAGGCTGCCCATTGTTTTCTGCCTGGAGGTCGAGGTCTACTGCTCCGTCCTCATCGGGTTCGCCCAGGAACCTGCTGTCGAGGTCGACCGCGTTGACGCGCGGGAGAGGCCTATGTTCGGTGTCTGGGGATGACTTTGCTCCGGTCTTGGGCTTGGTGCCGATAGAACTCATGCCTTTGATAGCAGCGTCGAAGCACCTCCTGGCCGCGTCTATGTCCCCGTGCATCGTAACTACCCGTCCCCTGGATCCAAGACGTAGTCCATGGATGATTAAAAACTTCTTCATGTCGTCGGTCGTATGAACCTCGACAACTTCCCTGTTGAACCTCTCAATGTAGTTCCTGAGAGATTCGTTCTTCCCCTGGAAGATGCTTTCTAGTGCGGCCTCCGTCTTCGGGTGTCAACGAGACGCTGGGAAGTGTTTGGTGAAGCGTTCTCTTAGTTGCTTCCAGGAAGTGATCAACCCGGGTGCCAGACTCCTGTACCAGGTCATGGCGCCCTTCCGCAAGGTGGTGGGGAAGAGTCTGCACTTAATGGCTCCCCTGACGTTTCTGAAGTCGAGCATGACTTCAAAACTTTCGACGTGATCGTCGGGGTCGGCCACGCCGTCGTAGGTCCCTAGTGGCGGAGGTTTCTCCATGCCCACAGGAATTGGGGCGTCCATGATCTCCCATGACAGGGGGGTCCTCTGGTCGTCATCGTCACTTCCGGCTGGGGACCTTGAAGGGGATCGGTGATGTCGACCAGGTCCTTGTCGTGGAGGGGAGTTCCTGGGACGGTTCCTCGGTCTCTCCTCGGCGGTCTTGCTCCTCTTGGTAGTTGAGGAAGGCATGGGTTCCTTTCGAGGCGGGGAACGATGGCGCTTCTGGGAGATCGTCGGCTGGGGGCGTTCGAGGCGTGGCCGACGACCCTCGCGTACCGGCTAGGGGGTTCGAGATTCTTCCGAAGGAGTCCTTCGCAGGGAAGGAGGACGATGAGGTGAAGGTGGACGAAGATGTCTTCGCGGGGAAGATCGTCGTGTTCGCCCTCGCTCGAGTGCTTCAATTATGAGATTCTGGTGCATGATCAGCTGGTTGGTCTGATTGACCAAGGCAAATAGGGCCACGGTGCTCGAATCTGCATTGGGCGGAGGAGCAACTGGCTGGAAGGCGGCTTGTTGACCGTCCTGCTAGGCGGCGTTGTAAGTCGTGTCTTGGGAGTCTGGGGAGGCTGTCTACCCATCTCTTACGTCGCCTTCTTCGACGTTGAGGGCAGCAGCGTCCCCACGGTGGTTTTTGTTCTCGAGTTGCGCGAGGACGATGTCCAGAGCTTTGTTCGCAGACTTGTTGTTGGCCATGTTGGTGATGAACGAGAGGATTGATTTGGTTTATCGTTGAAGGAAAAACGGGGAAACAGTGTTTCCCACAGATGGCGCCACTGATCTTACCTGATTAGAAGGGAGACTAGTGGCCAGCGACGTCGTGAGCTCAGCAACTCCGGTGATGGTGAAACGGCGGGGGGGAGGGGTGTACCTGCAAGGTACTCTGATGCCAAAGTCAGGAAAAGGGAGTAAGCAAGTACAGAAAAGCAGGTGTAAGGGTTAAAAAGTAATGTAACCTGACTCTCTCAAGTGAGAGGGTATTTATAGAGAGCCCCCAGTGCGGGGCCAACGGTTACTTGCACTGGGTTGGATTACAAGGCCCAATCTAAATAACTGCTAGGGCTTACGTGGCGTAGTGAAGACCAGCACGTGGTCTTCGCCCCGGTGCAACGGTCCCTAAATCTCCGAAAGTAGGGCAGACAGATTCCTTCGGGAGTGGGAAGTTACAAGAGAACGTGTCTTCGCGGGGAGGAGCACGTAGGTGTCAAGGAGAGGTGTGTCCACGAGCTATACGCCTCTGCCCGACGGTCTTCTACCCCGCGTGTCCGACATCTGAGGGGACTAGTACGTGCCCGACACGGAGGTGGCTTTGGCCTCGTTGGGCCTTCGTTGGTCATTGGGCTTGGGTCTGCCCGACCGTAGGGCAGACGCTGGCCCAGTCCGGAACAGTTTTTATCATGTATGTAACGAAAAGTGTATAGGATATAGAATGAGAAAAGGGATGGTGCACTGACAGTGTAAATTATTTTTACACTGTCAACCAATGACAACCATGTATCCCGCCAAGTCAGCCCGTAAATTTTAAATTATTTATATGATTTGGCACTTTAAAATGTTTTGATTGGATGCATGTGTAATACTGTTTTACACTGACAGTGCACTACCATTAAACCCATATAGAATTGTGTCAAAAGCAAATAATAGGTAATGAAACTAATATTATATATAAGAGTTGTGCTATTCTTACATTGATTTTTAGGTTAATAGTCATTTTCCCCTCTGCCATATAGGCGCTATTCGAAAAACACCCCTATAAAAAAAACTTGCAAAAAATACCCTAACATTTTAAGATTCTCTCAATTTTAACCTTCATCACATCCAGTCACCAAAAAAACTGATGTGGCAGCGTTTTTTTTTAGTGATGTCCCCTGCTATATAGGCGCTATTTGAAAAATCTCCCTATAAAAAAAAAACTTACAAAATATACCCTAATATTTGATTTAAAATAAATAAAAATAATTAAAAATTGCTACAGTAAAATTACTAAAATGATTTAATCGATTTTAGTTTAGTAAAAATTATTAACTAGTTAATTATGTATTATGTATATCATAGTTGTACATAATATCATAAAACACAATATAACCTAGTGGTAGTGAGTGGTGCTTTGTGTTAAGAGGTCACTCATGGGTTCTATTCCCATCTCCAACATATTATTAAAAATAAATTAAAAACGAAATGCCAACGTGACATTAAAATAAATTAAAAATAAAAATAAAAAACCAACATGGTCTTCCACATCACAAAAAAAACGTTGTCACATCAGTTTTTTTGTTGACTGGATGTGATAAAGGTTAAAATTGAGAGAATCTTTAAATATTAGGGTATTTTTTACAATTTTTTTTTATAGTGGAGTTTTTCGAATAACATCTATATGGCAGAGTGCAAAATAGCTATTATCCCATGATTTTTCCATACACCATATCTACACCGTAAATAAAAATAAAGCAAAGTGTTGTGACACAGAAACCAAAGTTAGATAAATTAATAAATAAAAGAAAATTAGTATATGTAAATAAAAGTGATATATATATATATATATACTGTAGCGCCATATTTTCTTTATCAAATGAAAATGATATAAAAAGCTTACCCTGTAGCAAGTCATAATGATGATGATAATGCCAATGAATTAATGCTTATATACTTTTGTCCTGTGGCAAGTTAGTAATTGAAATGTTTTATCAAATACCTAATAATTAATTTAAAATATTGACTAGTTAATTTAAATATTAATTATTTATTTAGGTACTGATTATTATTTATTTAATATTGAGTTATTTATTAAATATTAAATTATTTATTAAATATTAATTTATTTATTGAATATTGAGTTATTTATTAGAATGTTGAATTATTTTTTGAATATTAAATATCTATAGTAATTAGTAAAACACTGAATTTAATTATAGTACAATATTAAATAAATGGCATCAAGGCTTAACCCATTTGATTAATGATTTCTTAAATAATTGTTGATACTTATTCATTAGTAGATATTTATTTAAAATATTGAGACCTTATTTAATTATTAATTATTTAATTAGATATTTGATATTTAATTTAAATATTAATTATTCATTTAATTATTGATTATTTATTTATTAATGGTTATTTATTCATATATTGATTGTTTATTTAAATGTTGATTATTTATTAAATTTTGATTATTTATTAAATGTTGGTTATTTATCAAAATGTTGATTATTTATTGAATAATTGAATTAATTAGTAAATATTAGATTATTTAATTGAAATATTGAATTATTTATTAAATATTGACTAATTATTAAAGTATTGGTTGTTTATTAAAATATCGATTATTTAATTGAATATTAAACAGTTATTGAATATTTATTTATTGAATTGAGTAGTGAATATGTCTTGAATATTGAATTTAATTATTATGATGAGTTTAACTAATCTATATCCAAATTAGTGTTGTATGTTTTGTGAAATGAGATTGGATTGTGGATTCTTGTAAATCACTTGCTGTGTAGTGGTAATATTTGAAGTATGAATGCTTTGATTATGAAAATGTGATTGTGTGTGCAATTTTGTGGTAATTCAAGTGTGATGAATTATTGAAGATGTGCATGATATTAAGATTAGAGAATGATCTTAATTTCATATGATTGTTGATTGCATACGCATCATTTGTGTCAAAGAGGCAATGCTTGTTAGTTCTGTGGGAGCTAGTGACTTGTCCCAAACCTAGATCAGGGTTTGAAAGCTTAGGGAACGGGCTTTTGTGTGTTACTAGTCTAGGGAACGGACACGGTTTAAATGTAAAAGCCGAAAAATAATAACAAGTGTTGGTACCACATGCATGAGTTGCATTTGAGTCTTGCATCGAGTCACATGGTGTCTTTGGTTGCAATATGAGATTATATGTAATATGTGAATTGTTGAATTGGTGAAATTGTGGATTGTGAGTATATACTTGTGAGTAGTATGACTACTTGAGTGATATTATGTTGATGAAACTTTTGAAGTGTGAGAATAATTGTGATTATGCCTGTATGCCTTAAATTATATTATCTTATGATTTCGATGATTATGTGAATACTCACCCTTTTGTTGGAATGATGTTTTGTACGACATCGCTCAGGTACTGAAGATTAGAGTTGCTTCTAGCAAGGTAGCCATTGGAGTAGCTTGTTTTAGTGTTCTTATATATGTTGGGTCGAGTCGTGCTCTGATCATGTAACACTGAGATCGTTTCGGTTTATGTTTGAGAGATACATTATGTACTCTACTTTATGTTGCTATGTTTATTTGAATTATGAAGTATTAGCTTTTATGCCTAAGTATTGATTATGAGTTAGATGAGCATGAGACTTTCATTATGTCTATTATGATTGAAACAAATTCGCTACTACATGCTAATGTGAAAGAATATGAAAAACATGAATTTATTCTAAGTGTTATTGAGCATGACAGGTGCATGTGATGTTATGAAATTACATGTGACACCCTTTTGTGAGATGTATGATAATTCACTGATTATTTATATATATTCCTCGGGGAAGGCTGTTACAGGAGGAGGTTCTTTTAAGTGGCAGAATGAAGGACTGAATTCATCAGCTGGATATCATATCAGAATGTTCTGACATCAAGCTTAACATCAAGATCTCAGTTGATGATGTGGCACATCATCTTAAGATAAGCTTATCTACAAAGGAATGGAAGATGTTGATGCTTCAAAAAGGTCTATCTCATGCAGTTTGCGGGAGCTGTGAGCAGTAGAAGATGTTACATGTCCGAGTCTTTGTGCATCTAAGATGACTTGCTATGGAGTGAGTGAATTATGTGACTTGAAGATCAAGTTTCATTGGTGGATCACTGGTTCTTTTGGGGATCTGGAGAAAGGTGAGGTAATCGAACAGTGGCATTTGGTTACTCTCGAGCAGTGTCTTGGAACAAATTACTCTTGGCCAGAAGGGTAGTTGGTTGAAGACTTAAGAAGGTTCTGGTTCTGGTTCTGTTCTATCTTGGAGCTTGTGGTAGAAGTTCTAAATTGATTATGGAAGATTACCTTCTTTAGGTGGATGAGAGTTTATTTCTCTCTGTGGTGGTCTGGAGTTCTTATTCATCAAGCTGGTGGCGCAGTGTTGTCTGAAGATCTTTAGTTGGATTACTATGCAGTAGTAAGTCCAGTAGTGGAGCATATCAAGAACCATGGTGTATGGTGTCTGTGATATGTGAAGAATGTCCTAACTGATGTTAGAACATCATCTGGGTTGGTTATCCTTAGAGTAGGATTATAAGTTCTGTGTGTGGAACTTGACACTTACATCGTGTCTAAGAAGTATTTATTCTATCATACGGGAGAATTATGAAGGAATGATTGTCTTGGATTATGGAGTGTCTATCCAGCTGTTTGACTCATGTTGAGTTCAAAAAACTTGTGGAGGGGATACCGCCTCTGCTACAAGTTATGCTAGAGTGAAGTGGACCAGTTTGGCAAGCTGAGAAATTTTAGAGCATGTGTATGATATCTGACATCATGAAGAAGCTAACAAACTAAGAGGTAGGTATCTCTTTGAGGGATGTGGAGCATTCCAGAGTCAATTGGATTTTATCTTAAGGAACATAGATATCTATACATGAGAATTCAAGAGGAATTCGTATGGTGTATGGATGGGTTCAGGAAGAGAGGGATCAATGGTGATTTTGATCTCAATCCAAGAGTTTATTGGTTATAGGATGGTGATCCTAGGGTGATCTCACAGTGAGCATGATGGTGATCATGGAGAATCATGTGAGTGGATATTGTTTCTTATCAGAAGAAGCAATGGTACAAGGGGTGATTGTGTTCAGCAGGTTGGTTGAACAAAGAGTGAGCTCTTGAAGACATGAAGATGCGTCTTATATTTTCCATTCATCAACATAAGTGTTCATTGAAGGATCACTGGTTATCTTAGTCAGGGGGAGTTGTTCCTTGATCTCATATCAGATGCTGTAGGAGTGCAGTTCAGAATCAAGATTGTTTGAGGGGGTTAAGCAAGCCGTGATTATTCCCTCTTGGGAGGATGAGATGTCGAGAAGAATGTCTTGACATTGCTCTGCTGTTGCAAGTTGTGGGGGACTTGACAGTATAAGGTAGGTTCAATCATTGGAGATTCAATAGATTGAATCAGCGGTGTTCATGCTTCTTATGAGTGTCCTGAGAATTATCGTGTGTGTCTGGGAGAATTTATTTATTTCTGCATATTGGGATTCAAATTCAATGGTTGTTTACTGTAGAAGTTTAAGAAGATATCATGATCAAGGTTACTAATTCTGGATGAAAGCAGTCCAGTAAGAAGAATTGTGACTAAGCTTTAAGTTATGCGTGTCTAAGATTGATGAGACGATGCTATGGGGTATTGATCTATACAGAAGTTTTTGCTAGACAATGTATGACATGATGTCAGGACATTGTTAAGGACATGCTTTTAAGTAATTGGTTCTTTGGACGGTGTGCCTTGGACAGTGGAGAACATGCACGTGCAAAACATGTTCTTCGTTACTTGCATTATTTTTGGACGGTTTTTCTTTAAAGAAGAAACAATCAAAACATTCTTGGTCGGTGCGCATTTTTTATGGTGAAGTTACAACCTTCGATTAATAATTTCATTGAATTGACCATCGTTATTTTCAATGGTTCGTTACATTTAAAGGAAATTTCTTGGGTATTTAAGGAAGTCCTTGGATTAGTTTGTCTCAGGCTGTGTTTTCTTTGTGGTGTGCTCCAAATGTCTTTTGTTCGAGTCTAGATAAGTATTGGTTGGATATGGGAATGTCTTGGCAACTTTTGTCAATTTTTGGCTAAAAAGGGGGAGTGTGACTCACTAGTACAGGGGGAGCGTGTGTTGTTCTTGCAGTTGCTTTGCAAGGATGTTGAACAAGATGTTCTAACATCTTGTCTGTGTCTCAATTCCTTTGTGTCTTGTGATTTGAGTTATAGAAAAGGTTGTGTCTTGTGACCTGAGTTACATGCTCTATGTAATCAAAACTACGAAGTCTACAACTGTTCTCTGGAGGCGGAGTGTGTTTGATAGGAGTGTCCAGTGTTCTTCTGTTTCAGACTTCCTTCTTGTTTCTTTAGGAGTCTCAACTTCTGGACCTTTTTCAACTTCACTCATCCTGGGATTAATCTTCCTCTTAGGCGAGGTTATACAGATTCATGGGTTAAGGGGGAGTTTGTGTTATCTTCTTCCTCATGTACACTAACATGAATTCGGTATGCACAATATTCGAATCATAACCGCCACTCAGACTAAAATAAATTTAGGAGCATACTGGGTTTATTGTCCAAAAGGAGTTTTAGCCAAAATTTGTCAAAAGGGGGAGATTGAAAGCTCTTGTGGTTTGACTAAATTTTGGTAAAACATATTGTTGATAAAGATGAAGAAATCTGGCCATGAACAAAGATGTCGAAGAAGATGTCTCAACCTGAAGACATGACATCCTGGATTAATATATTGATTTAGCAGGTTTTAATTCTGTAACAAATCTGGCCAAGATTTGATGCGCTTTTTAGGACTTGATCAAGGACCAAAGATATGAATCCCAAGACAGTTGAAACCTATATAAGAAGATTTAGACATAGGATTTAAAAGGTACCTTTTTGTAACATAGGTCTTGTTTGAAAAATAAGGGTTTAGGGTTTCGAGAGTCGTTGGCTCTTTGTATTGTAAGTCTCCCTTTGTATCATTTTGATGCATTGTGGTAGACATAGGGTATCACACAGATTCAGAAGCCTTTAGGTAATGAATTGTGTATTGTTCTTGGATGAAGCTTTGAAGAAAATCCGAGTTAGCTTGTTGGTTAAGTATGCTTGACAGAACGTTGTATTGATAGGGATGAATCAGTTACTAGTGGCGGTAACTGTAAGAGATCACAAGTTGTGATTAGGGGAAGTGAGTTATGGTTCTCATATCAAAGTCGGTGTTCTTTGATAAAGATTTCATTGGGTAGTGATTAGGAGATAAAGTTGTAAATGGGGGAGTTTAGATTTAAAATAATACTACAGATAGTGGAGTCTTCTTCCTGGATTGGTATCCCCCAGAGTAGATGAATTACACTGAACTAGGTTAACATATTCTGTGTTGTTTATCATTCTGTAATTTAAAGTTCTGATGTGTTCTTGATAAACATGTCGTAACAGATGTTGTAACATCTGTCGTGACTTTGTGTTGATATTCAGAGTATCAACTGTTTGTGTTCTGCCCTTATTTATAAGATGCAAAGATCAATGTCTTGACATGTTATTATGACATCCGAGGATCTCTATACCATAATTTCATTATTTAAGTCCAGGCGGAGCCTCTACACTGCATCCTTAGAGGATGCCTGCATCATTATGTGGGTGGATGATTGCGACTTTAAGTACGTTCCCTGAGTTGGCCATAATAATACACAAGAGGAAGATGAAGATGTACCTTGAGAAGATAAGACACGAGAAAAAGAATGACCTACTATAAAGAGACATCGAATGGATGAAGTTGACGGGACTCATAAACAGAAGAATAAACTCAAGGGAGATGTGCAGTTTCTAATTGGTAAATGAAGCAAAAAACGACGTTTGAAAGGGGATAACCTTTTATATTGAAATAAATAACAAATCAACAATCTAGATAAGAAGTGAAGAGGAAATCTAAGGGTAATGGATCAACCGCTCCTTGGGAATATAAATGATTCAGATGCACTCGAGTACCCTATATGAGGAAACCACACCTCAACTTGTAGGTCTAGAGCCATATGTTTGGGGTAGTGACGAAATGTCTCAATGATGGGAAAATTTTTAATGCACTTGTTCCTCACTACTTCTATAATTATTGCACGAGCTTCTCACTTCTCACTATGATCGGACACGATAGCCAAACATCGACCAGGATTTTAAAAAACTTCCCGACTAGTAAACTCCCCACAATCCTTAGGGGAAAATATTTTGGATCAGCTAAATATCTGGTGCTGAAGCCCAACCACACATGGCCTAATTGGAATTATCCAATGTATATAGTCAATTTACAATGCAAATTAGTTTCTTTTTTTTCCCAATTCTATAATTTAATCATTATTACTTTCATCACTTTCAATACTTGATAATGGGTACTTTAGCAATAACATCATTATCTCTCTTTCAATTATTCACTTTCTTAATATGTGTGAAATAGTTAACTGAGTCATTCGTTGTGAGATGGATGGAGTATACTATCTATTTATTAAAAGAACATGCTTTGGAAATGACCAATAAACCCTTCTTAATTCAAGTTTATTTTTCCTAATTATAGGACTATATCCATCTAAACGCACTTAACTTAATTTAATGAATACTTTTATTGTTTACCCATTATTTACCGTATACCATAATTATTTGTCACATTTTCCATGCAAATATCACTCTCCTCAATGCATTGAGTGCTGAACAACTCAATGGTCATATTGAGAAATGGAAAGCCATTGGTATCAAAGAGAAACTTAAGAAACACATTCAAAATTGAAATGCCTCTCCATCTATCCTTTGGAAAAGCAAATATGGTGTGGTATGTAACAACAACTCTGCATTATCATCTCTACTGAAAATTCATTAACACTTGAAACACTCTCTACTAGATCCTTCATTCACCATCAACGACAACAATCCATCTGATTCAACAAAGAAATATAAAGAAGGAGAAAATGGATCCAAACACCGGCAAAAATGTATCTAACCGAAAATGCATTTGGCGGGAAACACATTCCGCCAAAAATGTTATATATGCCAAAAACCACTCACAACCGGCGACTACCGCACACAACAGAACCACTCCACTTCCATTCCTTCAAACCGTATCACATAGATTTCAACACCCTCCACAAAATTGCACAACAACCACCAAAGATGCTTCCGCGACCGCCATCGTCAGATCTGCCACTATCACAATGTCACACACTGAGTTTCCTCGTGATATCCTTTGTTCCTTTCATGATTTCGTTTTGGTTTTATGTCGGCTTCTGGTTTTGCTTGCTAAGATGTGGTTCCAATTTGTTCTGAAAAATGAAAGAGGAATTCATGTTGTTGCTTGCATATAGATTTCTACTCTGGATTATACGTTCTTCTTCAGTTCAGGGTATTTTCAACCTATGTTCATACATTAACTTGTTGTTTTTCTTATTCTGCAGAAATATAATCTCTAATCTTATTTTGTACTTGGGGGCACCATTCTAACACGTTCAACAAACCCTACTCTCACCTTAGGTCCATTTTATGTCTGCAATGGCAAAGAAGAAAGATGAACATTAACGTCTCAGGAAAATCCAAGCACTCTCTTGATGCCAATCACAACAATAACTTGAAGACCAAGTCGTGTTCCGCCGTCACAATTTGTTGTCTCGAGATGTACAAAACTAAACCCATTTGTAACAGTGGAGGCAAAATCCTTAGGCATGAGTATCAATCCAAACCCTCGAATCAAACTCGATCGGTCAATGGTTTGGTATGTTCGATTTCACCTCATATGAGTTCAATTTCACTATCTATGATTCTTCAATAATTCAAGTCGTTAATTTTAGGGTTTTGTGATTTGCAGGGAATACTCCTGCTGTGAATCAGAAAGAGCTTAAGTTTTTCGGAGATGAAATGGCTAAGCATAGTTTGAGTAATTATAATGTTATTCTTAAGGGGAAGAATTTTCTTATGTCGCTTCTCAATGATCACCAGAAGGTTTATTTCTTTAGTTAATGGTTATGTGCTTTCAATTTATAATTTAAAATAAATATGTATATTTACTTGCTTGTGAATTTTGAATGCAGGAATCATGAGTTCACCTTCTTGATAGAGAGCCTTTTTCGGATGCATTTGTACCTAAGACTAAAAGAAAATTGAAAGCTCCTATGGTTTGACAGAATTTTGGTAAAACATATTGTTGATAAAGATGAATAAATTTGACCATGAACAAAGATGTCGAAGAAGATGTCCCAACCTGAAGACTCAACATCTTGAACTGATATACTGATTTAGTAGGTTTTTAGATCAATAACAAATTTGCCAAGATTTAATGCGCATGGATCAAGGACCAAAGATATAAAGCCCAAGGAAACTGAAGCCTATAAAAGAAGACTTAGACCTAGGATTTTATATGCCTTTCGTAACCTAGTTCTCTTGTGAAAAATAAGGGTTTAGGGTTTTGAGAGTCGTAGGCTTTCTAGTAAGTCTCCCTCTGTATCGATTTGATGCAGTGTGGTAGACATAGGTACTTGTACAGATTCAGAAGCCCGTAGGTAATGAATCGTGTAGTGTTCTTGGATAAAGCTTTGAAGCAAATCCAAGTTAACTTGTTATACTTGACTGAACTTTGTATTGGAAGGGGTGTCTTTCAATAGGAATGATACAGTTATGTGGTATTAACTGTTAGATAATCACATGTTGTGATTTAGGGAGTGAGATGGGTTTCTATTATCTATTAGATGTGACTTCTAATGATAAAGTCTTCATTGAGTAGTGATAGGTTAGCGTGGGTGCTGTCTGTAAACCTGAGGTTGTTTACATAAAACTATACTACTGATAGTGAATTCTTTTTCCGGGATTGGTATCCCCCAGATGTAGGTGAGTTGCACCGAACTGGGCCATCATATTCTGTGTTGTTTATCACTCTGTAATTTACAGTTCAGTTTTGATTAACATGTTGGTCAGATGTCGTAACATCTGTGTTGGTGCAGTTTCTGATATTCAAGGTATCAGTCTATTGTTCTGTTCTTTGTTTAAATGTTTATGCAGAACAATGTCTTGACATGTGTTAGGACATCTGTTGTCTGCTATGCTAAAATTTCAATTGGTATCAGAGCAGGCATCCTGTCTGTTTCTGGATGAGATCTTTGGGAGATACGTTCTGGCATTTAAACAAGGAGGAGTTTTTGAAGACCAAATCAATCATCTCAGACATACTCAAGGGTATTAATGGATGGGATGGATGTTCTGGATCAAAGGTAACAACCCGATGGTTGTTCATGTTGCTGAGGAGGTTCTACAACAACTGCTTGAGAAGTGGCTAGTTCTCTTGTTGGGGTGTCTTATAAGATGTTCTGACATCTTATTAGGGCAAGCAGAATTTGTTCCTTGGTGGTTACGCTGCATATGTTTCTGATGAAAGAGCTCTAGAATTATGGGATTCTGAAGTTATTGCGGAAGACAGATGGTGGAAGGTCTTAATTGTCGGCCTCTATTTGTGAATATATCTGCATCTTTTTATTCCAAAGTCGGGAGCGATGGAATGGAAAGAGTTATTGGAAGATGTCTGCTACGGTGACTTGGTACTTGGAAGCTTGGTTCCATGGTGCAGTTTGAAGTCAGTTGAAGAGGAGAGGAGTTGAGTTTAGGTTTATCAAGTTCTTGCTCTGGGAGTTTGATAAATTATAGATCAGCTAGGTTGTCAAAGATACTTAAGAATTCTCTCAAGTCCACTCATAAAGGCATCTCAGTCGTGCATCTGAAGTCTTCTAGTTATTCTTCTGACTAGAAGGTGTTTTCATGAAACACAACCTGAAGAAAGTGGAGGTGATTTTGTCATACCCCAAATTTTGACCACTAATATTTCCCATCATTGTGCAAATCATCACCACAATATGGATGAACCAACATGCCTCAGTCAATCTCCTCAAAGGTTATTGAGCATGCACTGTAAACAAAAATTAGGGTTTCAAGCCCTCTCAGAGCCTTAGACAAAGGATCAATCAGGAAATGACATGATCTTCACCTTGCCTAACCTCTCAAACATCCACAAAGGATCAAGAGGACTCTCACATCAAGAATCAAGCACAAGGTTGCAGCATTCTGAGTGGATCAAGCCTCAAGATCGCCAGTGTCACCAAATTAGGGTTTTGGTCGACCAAGGCCTCCAGATGAAAATTTTCATCTGGGCATGAGCCATTGCTTCAAAGCACAACCTAAGATACTCCAAAGGACCTCATGGACCCAATCATCAAGTCAATTTGGCCTCAGGGGATGCATTTATAAAAAATCAGGAATTAGGGTTTCTTGACCTAATTCACCCCTAAGTTGACTTTTGGGACAAAGCATGAGCCAAGACCTCAAGACATGATTTGAGGGTCTCCCATACACTACATTGATCCATTTGAAACAATGGATTGATTCAAGAAGCTTGATCTACAAGCTTCAATTTCATCAGGACCACAATTAGGGTTTTGAGGAAAAAGTCAACTGTACTCTTGACTTTTGACCTAGACATGCTCCCTAACCTTGGGACATGATTCAATACACCCTATAACACCTATGGAACATATCCATTAAGTTTGATTTAGGTCAAGGACTTGATTTCATAGAGGATCGCACAGTTTAGAATTCATCTGGTAAAAAGTCAACTGTGCACAAAAGTCAACTTTGACTTTTTGAGATTTTTCATAATTATGGTTCCTTGACCCTAAAATGATGTTAATGTGTGATTGGAATCATCATTCATCAAGAAAAATCAAAGAAAGTGGGATAACTTATAAAAGGGGTAACCATAAAAACTTAGAATTTTTCTAAGTTATGGAACAAAGTGGCTAGGGTACCAACTTCCAAGGATCATAACTTGAGATCCAAGCAACCATTTTGGCTGATCCAAAGATGGATTTGTAGCTCTCATGGCATACTTTAAAAGTGTCATCTACACCTCATTCCAATTCCTCATGGATTTTAAGTTATGGAGTGATCAAAATGGCTGAAAACATGAAATGTCACTTTTTCCAACACTTAGTGAAATTTTCACTAAGTCAGAATCTGTCTTGCTTTTTTTCCAAATGTAGGGGGATTTTTCACTTGGATCCAAAAAGTCTCAAGATAAACTATGATCACACATGTGTTGTATCACATGAGAGCTTTCCAAAATGGCCAAGAACTCCATCAAATTCCATCTGAGCTAAGAGTTGTGACAATGGCAATATACCTTGCTGCAACTGTCATAACAAAGCAGATTTGAGCATTTTGCTCGGTTTGATCAAATTTTGCAAATTACAAATAAGTTTATCCATTTGAACACCTCAGGGGGAGACCAAGGAGGAACCAACACTGATCCATAAGCCTCCCAAGTCTTTGGAGCTATAAGTAGCATACCAAACCTAAAAAGCCTAAAAGGGGGACAAGACTTCAATTTTGTTTTGGAGAATTCAATGAGTGCACCAAGGTGGCATGAATTGAGCCATTTCCAACTGAATGAATCAAGGATAAGCTCTGAACCAAAGACACATAGGTCTGTGCTCTAACCTCTAGTCAATGGCTAGAGGAGACTTAAGATTCCAAAGTGATGCAATTGGACAATGAGCTACTGCAGTTTCCATTCACTATTGCTTGCAAAACAAACTTGCTCTACTATAAATTGAGCTCATTTGTGCTCAGTTTGAGTACACCAAAGCACTACAACACTTGCTTTCCTCAAAATCCCTTTCTCTAGGCAAAAATACCTTCTCTAGCAAGGTAACTCTGAGTTTTTGAGTTAGAGAGCATTTCCACCACAACTCATGATCCAAGCACATCCAATATGTCATACCTAAGCTGTCCAAACTCTCACAAGTGACCTATAACATCAAAATCACAAAGTCCCATCTCAAAACCTCAAAATTGGACTTTTTTGCACTTTTTAAGCCATGTCTTGATTCAGTCACTTTCAAAACCAGATAAGACCTCAAACACACTCTAAATATCATCCTTGAACTGTCCCAAATGGTTCCACACATCTGGAACACCATTTGAGAGAGTTTCTATATTGATCACTTTTGCCCCTTTTGCCCCTTTTGCAAGAAAGAGCTCAAACTTGTTTCTGAGGATTCCAATTGGTTCCAACCATTCTAAAAGCTCCTAAGGGGTCATTTGAGGGTGTCCAAAGCATCAAATTGTTTCTGGAATAAAGCACTTGATAGATTGCCTAAAAAGCTCCTAAAGAGGTAAGCATCACAACTTGAACTCTTTGAAATATGCATTGCTTTGAAGTCCACTGATCATGCACATCCTATACATGTTATATATGTTGTGTTTGAACCAATTCATCATGTAATTCATGCCTGTAACAAGAGGTAGCATAGAAAATGCAAATCATGGTCTATTTCAAAACCACTATCGGGTTTTTCAATAGGAGCCTCATCTGAAAAAACCACCACCACCATTGGATTCCTTGTGAAATTCTAGGCAGGATAGACCTAAATTTTGTCTCAATCCATGGAGAAATGAGAAAGTTACAAGCTTCACGTTTTTAGCCAAAATCTTGCCTTGCCTTGCCTTGGCCAGGCCAAAAACAAGGCAACCCTCATATATCCATGGGGTGGTTTTGATACACGGATGTATCACCACCCCAGTGGTAGAGGGCGCGCGCTGCACACAAGAGGTCTGGGGTTCGAATCCCCCTCGCCCCAGATCCTCTTTTTATCACTTTTTTCACTTTTTATTATTTTTTATGTTATTTTTAAATAATTTGGGAAATTAATAACTCTCTCAATTTTAATCATTTTTTATTGGTTCTTTTTGCAAAAAATCACAAAAATGTTAAAATATTCTATTCCACAAAAAAATTAGATTTATATTAATTATTTAATATAGTTGATATTTTTGTAAATAAATTCATTTTTTATTATTTTTAAACCTTTTAAAAATGAATATCCACCTTGAAAAATCAAGACCAAATGAGTTTTAATTCATCTTGTGATTAAAACATCATTTTTCAAACCTTAACCACAAATCACAAGTTGTTTATTCAAACTTATTTGGTGTTTTTATCATTTTAATTTATTTTCTTTGAAAATTACTTTAAAGAATGATGAAATTTGGGTTTTGTTGATTTTCACCCTAACAAATCTTTTTTTCAAACATTTTTGGGCCTCTAATAGAGTGTAAGACCCAACCCCTTTTGAAAGCCAAAATAATTTGGGCCTCAGTCATTGTATAAGACCCACTGTGTTTTCAAACCTCGGCGCGATCGCCAATTTAAAATAAAATCATTTGGGCCTCTCCTCGAGCTATAAGTCTCATTCCTTTTCTTAAAAACACTTTTGGGCCTCTAATAGAGTGTAAGGCCCAATCCCTCTTTGAAACCAAAACTTTTTGGGCCTCAGTCATTGTATAAGACCCACTGTGTTTTCAAAAACCTCGGCGCGATCGTCATTTTCAAACAAAACCTTGGGTCTCTCCTGAGTTGTAAGCCCCATCACTTATATAAAAACACTTTTAGGCCTCTAATAGAGTGTAAGATCCAATCCCCGTGTAAATAAACCATTGTGGGCCTCACACATTGTATAAGTCCTTCTGTACATTTTCAAAATACGGCGCAATCGTCACCTTTTTAACAAAAATCATCTGGGCTTCTCCTTGAGCTATAAGACCCATCTTTATTCATTTTCAAACTCTTTGGGCCTCTAGCAGAGTGTAAGACCCAATCCTCTTTTGACCAAAACCTTTTGGGCCTCAGTCGTTGTATAAGTCCCAATACAAACAACAATGCCATCACTGTTAAATTTTGGGCCTTTCCCTGAACTGTAAGCCCCGATCTCTGTTCAAAGTATTCTATCCTTTGATTTTGACTCCAAATGTATAGTTGCTATAAAAAATTTCTTTAATTTCTTTGTTGAACAACTAACAAAACAACATGGAAGCTCTACAACGGGTAAGTGTTTATCCGCTTTCTTTTATCTGCTTTCATATATATAACTGTATTATGGGGCTGCTTCACTGTAAGTCTTCTTTCATACCCTCTTTAAATACTGGTCATATATCAACTGTATATATACTAGTATAGTTATTTAGAGTTTTCCCCGGCAACTACGTCTAGAACTAGGTAAAGCCATGTTGGTCACTCTTAAATACAAACAAAACTAGATCCCCCGTAGGATTCCAGATACAATCTTCCCTTCTCTTGGGGTTAAATAATATGGAACAAAGAGAAAGACAGTATTCTCAGTGAACCTTTTCTCAGACTGTCACCCTTAGAAATTGTCAAAGAAGTTCTACTCCCCAGAGATGATCTTTTCTCCGTGAATGGCATCTCTTGAGTTTCTTCCAAACCCTCGAACTTTCCTGGAATGATCTCTTCTCTGTGAATTGCATTTCTTGAACTTCTCTTGGTTTAGGGACCCACAAGCTTCCTAAAAGCATCCCCGCCTCCTCTTGGGCTTTGTACAAGGACCATTCGGCTTCTTAGGAGTTCTCATGCCTTCTCTTGGGCTTAATACAAGGACCCTGACGACCTCTTAAAGGTATAAGATAGAACTTAGTAATTCTTTGATAGAGTAGCCTTTCCATTATCAAAAAAACTCCGGCCATTTTAGGGTTGATTCTCATCCCTTAGATGCCCGTGCCTCCTTTTGGGCATAATACAAACGATAAAACTTCGGACTTGGACAGTCTAATCCCCTTGAGTCTCAAAGACATTCTCAAGTTCCTTCTAAACATAGGAAGAAACCCTAATTATTCTAGACTAATCTCCAGCAGAAACTCGGCCTCTCTCATGAGGGTTCTCCCACTCAGACCTGCCTAAGGATCTCAATAATCCTCGGCAGTAAGATAGCCTCCTCTTAGGCTTTGTATAATGATCCTTTCCTCAGGAAAGTTAGCCTCCTCTTGGGCTTTGTATAAATGATTCTCCCCAGCGGAGCTAGCCTTTTCAGACTCTCTTATTGAGTCACTCACTTTTCAAGACTCTCTTGTTGATTCAATCTTCTTTTAGGCTCAATCTCGGGCTTCGTACGATACAACAAAAACACTCTCTTGTTGAGTCAATCAACTTTCAGACTCTCTTGTTGAGTCCATCCCCTTTTAGCCTCCTTCTCGGGCTTCGTACGAGACACTAAATCACTCTCTTGTTGAGTATAAAAGACTCTCTTGTTGAGTCAAACCCTTTTAGCCTCAATCTTGGGCTTTGTACAAGACAGATAGAATATTTTCCCCGAAAAAGCCAAACTTTCAGCCTCCTCTTAGGCTTTGTATAAAAAAAATCCCCCAGCCGGGTCAATTAACATTTTAGCGTCAACCTTGCGCTTTGATCAAGGCACCCAAAAATCAACAATCATTCTTTAGAGATGACAAATTCTCTCTAATAAACTTTAGCTTCAATCTTGGGCTTTGAACAAGACACCAAAACACCTTTTTCCTCTTATTATAGGAGGAACTACGATTGCTTTGATTTCCCTGTTTCATTAAACGAGAATACATAGCATAAGATTGCGAAATCTTAGCGAGCATACTAATCAAAAAACCTAGGTCCAGTACCGTCATACCTCAATCAAAGAAAAAAACCAAATCCAGCACCTTATCAAAAGCCTCAAGACACTCTATTCTCAAGCGAAATACCCTAAGACAGACCCCCCTATTTTGATAGCATCTGTAAACCAACAGTCATCTGTTTAAACTCAGTATGCAAGCAGGGTTAATTGGAGACATCTATTTCCCTTCCTTAATCAGCTTCACAGGATAAAAAATGAATCGAACTGTAGTACCAAAGCGATAGTGATTCGAAACCACAAAAATCGCGCTACAGATTTATTTTCACTATCCAAAACAGCAAGGAAGGATTCATCTCTCTTAATCCTAAGGGTGGATCCAATCTGATTGGAGTTTTCAGAACTGTTGAGGTAAATGGGATTCCCTCAGAGAGAATCTTAGTTACTTGAGTCAAGGGTGGCAGCCTTGGTATCTCAACAATTATTGTCAAAGAAGATACTTGCAAAAGATTGAATACTTGATAAGTGTTCATGAAGTGATCTGCTGAAGCTTAGCTTCAACAGTGAAACAAGATTATTGGACAAGGATTTAAGATCAATTGCTATTTGTGGAATTCACAAGTATTTAATTGATTATCCTTAAAAGTCAAGATTGCTGATGTTCAACAAGATGTTGGAATATCTCTTCATCTAGTTTGTGCAAAATCATGGGAGGGGTACTACATAGGTGTTAGGTGCTAAAAACTGTTAATATTTAGATTAGTTTTTAGCACCTTTTTTTGTGAGCTTTATTCGTAAATCCATGCTTTTCCCATTGTTTCCGTTTATAACCGTTTTCTAGTTAATTTCATTATTTATCGTATCTATCTATCTTTTGTGTTTTTTGTGCAGATTTTTACATGGAAAGGTCATGAATGGAGCCTTGAGGATGGCACAAAAACAGTTTTGGAAAATTTGGATTTTTTGTGCATGCTTTGAGCGCGCTCCCAGCGCGAAGAAGGAGGTTGTGGCAGTAGCTTGCGCGCTCGGCGCGGATTGGCAGCCCGCTCAGCGGGCTCTAGGTCATTTTGGCAATTAATGAGGCCGCGCTCAGCGCGGTGCTGCGCGCTCTGCGATTTGTGGCCCCCTTATAAATAGTTCTGTCTGCATTTCTTTTGATCCATCCTTTTTACAGTAGAGAGAAGAACACTTTGTGAACACTGTAGTATCCATTTGAGGAAGATTGGAAGCATCATTCTTCGAGATATCGTCATTGATGTTAAATAATCTTCTTCATCTTCTTGTTTGTTTAGCTTCCATGACAATGGAGAGCTAAGTTACCTTTTGTGTCAAGGTTAGATGTAGGTGAACCGTTACTTTGTATGTATATGGATTGATCCTCTCTTGTGAACTCTTGGATGATGAATGTATGATGATAAACCTTGTTTTTATGTTTATTCTTTGTGTTGGATCATGATTGAGAAATGTGCTCCAACTCTTTACCTAGGTTTGTCATCCATCAATGTATATTGGCTAGAGATAGCAATGTGTGTTGATGTTCATAAATATTGAACTCTAATGTTGTCATTTTGATAGTTTGTGTGAGAAATCAACAAAGGATCAAAATGGCAAAACTCACAATATGTGTTAGAGATAAACATATTGGGAGGATATGTGATTGTATTTATCATTTAAGCAAGTTCATTAGCGTATCGATTATATACGTGCGAAGTGGTTTGCCGAACCCTAATCTTGACATGCTTTTATAAACCGTTAAAACAATCTTTTTACCGTTTTTAATTAACTTTGAATGCAAACGTTACGAAAACAATCTAAAACCCCCTGTTACTTTAAAGTTTGAAACGTTACGACTTTAGAACGGCTGCGATATCTCCAAACAATCTCTGTGGAACGATAACTAAAACCCTAACTCTATTTGTACTCCAACAAATTGGCGCCGTTGCCGGGGATTGTAAATTGATATTTCAAGCATTGCAATAGTTGTGAAGTTTTCAACTTGTTACAATTTTTCTTGTGCTTGTTGATGTGTTTTGTTTAAGTGTGCAGACTTGGTTTATGCGAGGGAAACTACCGGTGGACCAACTTCTTTTCGATCCTGAGATTGAAAGAACCGCTCGTAGGCTCAATAGCAGAACTAGACGGAGGAGGCAGCTTGCGAGACAAAGACAAGAGCAAGAAGGAAGTTCTACTACAACACCACCACCACCATTCACACCAATCATGGCGCAACCACCTCCACCTCCCGCATCCACACCTTGTGTGAACAGTCCACGGCATACCGCTCAGTTTGCCAACAACAATCAAGGAAGGCAAGCTGAAATGAAAACTGGAACTTTGAATTTATTGTATGGAAGTCCATTCACCGGAATGGACCATGAAGATCCTTTTGCGTTTCTCACAAAATTCTATGAGATTGCATTAGTGGCCGGTGCAGATCCAGCACAAGAGTTACCTCTCTTTAAAAGATTATTTCCGCATGCTTTGCTTGGCAAGGCAAAGGATTGGTACCTCGATCAAACTCCAGCCGTGATGACCGATTGGAATGTCTTGGAGGAAAAATTTATTGAACGGTTCTTCTCTCATAACCGTTTCATGGAGTCAAAAACAGCAATTTCAGTGTTCTCTCAAGGCACTAATGAATCCCTCAATGAAGCATGGGAACGATTCAAGTCCATGCTTCGCAAATGTAAAGGTCACGGGTTTGATGAGTTAACACAAATTCATATCTTCAAGAATGGTCTCCAACCGAATTATAAGACTTTGTTGGATGCCACTGCGGGAGGAAGTTTGATGGCAAAGAATGCCGAGGAAGCAATTGATATTATCAATAGAATGGCTCTAAACGATCTTCAAAGTCAAAGCTGTGGCAACTCTCAAAAGAAGCCCGGTGTCCTTGAATTGGGAACTAACGATGCGATCCTTGCGCAAAACAAGCTTATCTCTCAACAAGTGGAGCTTTTGACTCAACAGATCAAAGAAATGAAGGAGCCAAGCAGAAGTAAGCAAGTAGCTTGTTGCGAACTTTGTAAGGGGGAGCATGACACCGGATTTTGTCCTCCTCCGGGTTTTGAAGAAGTGAACTATATGGCAAATCAAAGAGATTATCAAGGTAGACAACAACAACCTTACCAACAACAACACAATTCTCAACAAAATTATCAAGGAAATCAAGGATTTCAACCGCGAGCAAATTATCAAAATAATCAAGGTTATGGTGCCGGTCCTTCAAACCGGCAAAATCCGTATCAACCTTCACCACCTCCGGTTGCTAGCTCTAAATTGGAAGACACTTTGACTCAATTCATGCAAATGTCAATGGCCAACCAAAAGAGTAGTGATGCGGCGATTAAGAATCTTGAAAACCAAGTGGGGCAACTTGCCAAGCAAATTGCCGAACAACAATCGGGTCCTTCCTTTTCCGCGAATACTCAAGTGAATCCTAATGAGCATTGCAAGGCGATTGTTACTAGAAGTAGGAAAGAGTTGGAGAAAGAAAAGGAGAAAAAAATGGAGGAAGGAAAACTTGATGGTCTTGTGGAGGATTGTGGTGATGAGGAAGTAGTTGAAAATAAAAATGATAAAATGATAGAAGTTGAAAATAATAGTGGTGATGAGTCGAAGAAAAAGGAGAAACTTAGGAGAGTGAAGAAGGGAAAAGCGTTAGTGAGCGCTATTCCAATCCAAAACTTACCATATCCTCATGCTCCTTCAAAGAAGGAAAATGAGAGGCACTATACGCGGTTCATGGACATCTTCAAGCAATTACAAATTAACATTCCGTTTGCCGAAGCTTTGGAACAAATGCCGAAGTATGCAAAGTTCATGAAAGACATTCTCACGAAGAAGCGGAGGTATTCGGAACCAGAAACTATTGTTCTTGACGCGAGTTATAGTGCAATCATCCAAAGAACTCTTCCTAAAAAAGAAGTTGATCCGGGGCGTGTGACTTTGCCAGTCACCATTGGTGACGTCTATGTTGGAAAGGGCTTAATTGATTTGGGCTCAAGCATTAATCTTATCCCATTGTCCATTGTAAAGAAGCTTGGGAACATTGAGATGAAAGCCATTCGTATGACTTTACAATTGGCCGACAAGTCCACAACTCATCCTCATGGGTTAGCTCAAGATGTCTTGGTAAAAGTTGACAAATTTTTCTTTCCGGTGGATTTCATTGTTATTGATATGGAAGAGGATGATGATGCTCCTCTTATTCTTGGACGGCCTTTTATGAAAACCGCACGTATGATGATTGATGTGGATGACGGTTTGATGAAGGTGAGGGTCCAAAATGAAGAGGTTTGTTTTGATCTTTTCGAAGCTATGAAACATTCCAAAGATAAACATGATAGCTTTCGGATCGATGCAATTGAAGAAGCAACTGTGGAGGTTTCTAAGCATGTACATGAAATCTCTCCTTTGGAAATGGCTCTTAATGATTCTTTTGAAGTATTTTCCGAAGAAGAAGAAAAAGCTCTTGAAGAGTGCTTAAAAGAGCTTGATTCCCTCAAAGAGTTGCAACCTTGGGAGGTAGAACCGGAAGAATTAAAAAAGGATTTGAAAGTTGAAAATTCACCACTTGAATTGAAGGTCTTACCTTCCAATTTAAAATACGCGTTTCTTGATGACGGTGGTAACAAGCCGGTTATCATTAGTAACGTGTTATCCAAAACCGAGGAAAGTCGTCTAATTCATGTTTTGAAGAAAAACAAAGATGCTATAGGTTGGGTCCTTTCCGATTTAAAAGGAATTAGCCCGACTTATTGCATGCATCGTATCTTGATGGAAGAAGATTTCAAGGCGGTTGCCCAACCGCAATGCCGCTTGAACCCAACAATGAAAGAGGCGGTGAGAAAAGAAGTGGTTAAGCTATTGGAAGCCGGTATGATTTACCCGATTTCCGATAGCCCTTGGGTTAGTCCTGTCCATGTTGTGCCAAAAAAAGGAGGAATGACCGTGATTCGTAACGAGAAAAATGAGTTGGTTCCAACAAAAACAGTGACGGGGTGGAGGATGTGTATTGATTATAGACGGCTCAACACCGCGACAAGAAAAGATCATTTTCCATTACCGTTTATGGACCAAATGTTAGAAAGGTTATCCGGGCAGCAGTTCTATTGTTTTTTAGATGGATATTCGGGGTATAACCAAATTGCGGTTGACCCGGTGGATCATGAGAAGACGGCCTTTACGTGTCCCTTTGGTATTTTTGCATATCGCAAGATGCCCTTTGGTTTATGTAATGCGCCGGCAACTTTCCAACGGTGCGTTCAAGCTATCTTTTCTGACTTAATAGAAAAGACGATGGAAGTGTTTATGAACGACTTTTCCGTTTTTGGAGGTTCGTTCGATTTATGCTTGACAAATTTGGAAACTGTGCTAGAGAGGTGTGTGAAGACAAACCTAGTGTTGAATTGGGAGAAGTGTCACTTTATGGTAACGGAGGGAATTGTGCTCGACCACAAAGTTTCGTCTAAAGACCTTGAGGTTGATAGAGCGAAAGTTGAAGTGATTGAGAAGTTGCCTCCTCCGACCAACGTGAAAGGGATCCGTAGCTCCCTTGGGCATGCCGGATTTTATCGGCGTTTTATCAAAGACTTTGCAAAGGTGGCTAGACCATTGAGCAACTTGCTTAGCAAGGATCAGGTATTCCTTTTCGACGATGAATGTCTTCACGCTTTTGCTATTTTGAAAGAAAAGTTAGTTACCGCTCCAATAATAATCGCTCCAAATTGGACTTCAAATTTTGAACTTATGTGCGATGCGAGCGATTATGCTATTGGAGCGGTACTTGGCCAGAGAAAGGAGAAAAATTTCCATGCGATACACTATGCTAGTAAAGTATTAAATGAGGCACAAATTAATTATGCCACAACTGAAAAAGAATTACTTGTTATAGTGTATGCGCTTGAGAAATTTAGATCCTACCTCATCGGGTCTAAATTTGTTGTCTACACCGATCATTCGGCGCTCAAGTATCTGCTAACCAAACCGGATTCGAAGCAAAGGCTCATCCGATGGATCCTTTTATTACAAGAGTTTGACTTGGAAATAAAAGATAAAAAAGGATCGGAAAATTTGGTGGCAGATCACTTGTCTCGCCTTGTGAATGTTGAGGTCACCATTGCTGAAAAGGAAATCCAAGAGGAATTTCCTGATGAAAAACTTTTCAAAGTCCAAGTTAGGCCTTGGTTTGCAGATTTTGCTAACCATAAGGCTACCGGTTGGGTGCCCGAAGACCTGACTTGGAACCAAAAGAGGAAGTTCCTTTCGGATGCCAGTTATTACGTATGGGACGACCCGTATTTGTTTAAGTTAGGAAGTGACAACCTTTTGAGAAGGTGTGTCACGAGTGATGAGGCTCAAAGCATTCTTTGGCATTGCCACAACTCGCCGTATGGAGGCCATTTTAATGGTACGAGAACGGCCACTAAAGTCCTTCAATCAGGATTTTATTGGCCTTCTCTTTTTAAAGACGCACATCTCCATGCTAAAAGTTGTGACATGTGCCAAAGAACTGGTGGAATCGGACAAAGAGATGAAATGCCTCTCCAAAACATACAAGAGGTAGAAATTTTTGATTGTTGGGGCATCGATTTTGTTGGTCCATTTCCACCATCTTTTGGAAATGAGTATATGTTGGTAGCCGTTGACTACGTTTCGAAGTGGGTTGAGGCGATTGCCTCACCTAGGGTGGATGGAAAAACGGTGATAAATTTTTTAAAGAAATGCATTTTTTCCCGTTTTGGCACGCCTAGGGTGCTCATTAGCGATGGTGGGTCGCACTTTTGTAATACACCTCTCGAAAATGTTTTAAAACACTATGGTGTATCACATAAGGTGGCGACCCCTTACCACCCGCAGTCGAATGGTCAGGCTGAGGTATCCAATCGAGAGATAAAAAGAATCCTTGAAAAAACCGTGTCTAGTTCAAAAAAGGATTGGTCACAAAAATTGGATGAGGCTTTGTGGGCATATCGCACTGCTTACAAAGCTCCAATTGGTCTAACTCCGTTTCAACTAGTTTATGGTAAAACTTGCCATCTACCGGTTGAATTGGAGCACAAGGCCATGTGGGCCTTAAAAATGCTGAATTTTGACAAGGACTTGGCCGGTACCAAGAGAAAAGGGCAACTTCTTGAGTTGGAAGAAATGCGTAATGCCGCATACCACTCAAGCTGGTTGTATAAGGAAAAGGTGAAAGAGTACCACGACAAGAAGCTCCGGCAAAAGGACTTCAAGGCCGGACAATTGGTATTGCTGTTTAACTCTCGGTTAAGACTCTTCCCGGGAAAATTAAATTCCAAATGGTCCGGTCCGTTTCGTGTGAAGGAAGTAAAGGAGTTTGGAGCGGTGGTTATCGAAGACCTGGAAAAGAAGGATTCTTGGACCGTAAACGGTCAGCGCCTGAAAATTTACCTTCTTGGAAATTTCGATCGCGCCTCTAGTACTGTTCTCCTTGATGTTCTTAAGTGAACATCTTGGACCGTCGAGCTTAGCCGACGTTAAACAAGCGCTCATTGGGAGGCACCCCAACACTGTAAGTTTTTAATCGTTTTTACTAGTGAATTTGCTGTTTAGACGTGTTTTGTGAAAAATTATTGTTGTATGATGTTTAGGATGATGTTTTGAACGTGGGGATGATGTCTGTTTGCTGCTGGAAAATTTTTTGAATTTGCTCTGCGCGCTCAGCGCGCAGGTAGAGCGCTCAGCGCGCGTTTGAAAAAAGGAACCTATACTTACAGTAGCGAGTGCGCTCAGCGCGCTATGGATCCCGCTCAGCGCGAGTTGCAAAATTTTGAAAAAAAATTTATTTGATTTCTGGGCCCACAGAGGTGTACCCGGCCCAGATGAATGTTAAAGTGGCTAGGGTTTGCCAAACCTTACCTCTTTCTCATTTTTCTCATTTCTCTCTTTTTCTCTCTTTTAAAATTTTTCACAAAGTTCCTTGGATTTGCAAGACCATTCATCATCTCCCTTTCATTTTCTGCAGAGCATAATCATCATCAATCATAGTAAGTTTCTGTTTTAGCAATTTTTTTCGTTTTTCATTTAGAAACCCATAAATGGGACATTGTTTGTAATTGTTGGATAGCCATGTTCTTCTTCTTCTCTTGGATTTTTAATGAAATTCTGTGTTAGAAGTTCTGTGTTAGTATGCTTGCATATTGTTAGAATTTAACATTGTAGAAATTAGGTTAGGAAATTTTAGACTTAGGGTTTGTTGAAAGAGTAATTTGCTTTGATTTGTGATGATTAGTTCTCTGTAACAGACTGTGTAGTGAAATTAGGGGTTGTGTCTTTCTGTTTGAGCCATCTGTGCAGAGGGAAATTTTTCTGCATTTCGCAGAGCCCGCTCAGCGCGCTCCTGCGCGCTCTGAGATTTGCAGAAAAGTCCCCCCTTGTCCCAACTCTGTTCTGCTATATTGTCATTGTATTTATTTTGTTTAAATAATTTAAGAATTCTAGCTTGCTGTTTTCACTAATTTGAGGTACTATTTTGTTTGTACGTTGTTTTCTTGTTTTTTGTTTTTCTGATGTCAGGAAGGAAGAAGCAGCGTGTTGGTTCGACGTCGAATCCTAACCGCAGAGCTCCCGCTGGCCAATTTGATTCAACGCGTTTTGTTGGCTTAGAGCAACAACAAAGATACGTGGAGCTTGAAAAAAGATCAATTTGGCCGGATAGGTTAATCATGATTGATCCCAATGGTCCCCATAGGAACATGAGTCATTTTGTGCAGGGTGGTCCGTGGGACAAGCTTAGTTCTCCCTTCCCTGAGTACAACATTGACATTGTTAGGGAGTTCTATGCTAATGCATTGCCGTCCGATGGAGAGACGTTCACTTTTCAAACATGGGTTCGGGGAAAGGCAATCAATTTCTCGAGGGAGTCCATCAATACCTACCTTGGGGACCAACCTCAGCTGGGGGAAGATGACATTTGTGATTTTGGACGGACGTTGGCTCGGCGGAACTGGAATGCCGACCAACTTAGGGAGTCCTTGTGCAGACAAGGGGGTAATTACATTTTAAGTGCTGCTGGTGCTCCTCTGAAGTTTGCTAGAAGGGTGTTGGATAATGTCTCGCAGCTTGTCATGTCGGTTGTTCTTTACAACCTTCGACCGAGAAGCCACACCTCTTCTATTCCAATGGAGACGGCGGCTCTGATTTTTCATTTGTGCAGGGCGGGCCATACTGTGGACTTTGGACGGATTATATCTAGCGAATTGAAGAGAACCGCCACCAGTGGTACGCCTCTTGGAGATCGTGTGGCATGCGCTCTGATTTATCCAGGTTTGATTATGGCTTTATGCCATGAGTTGCGTGTTACATTGCCTACCCACCTGAATGTGAAGCTCCAGGTTGTTGATGATAGCTATGTCACTCGTCACTGTATGGGGGCGATTGATTTTGAGCAGGCTGTCCCTGTAGCTGCTGCTGCTCCTGCTCGTGGCCGTGGGCGCGGACGCGGGCACGCTTTTGATCCGAGTGCTGAGGCCAATTGGGCCATGCACGAGGCTCATCAGCGAGCTTTATTATTTTTGCATGACTCTATGATGCAATTGCAGCTGCAGATTCGTGAACCGCATGTGGACCACCAGCTGAGAACTCGCGATGATCTCGTTGCTTATGCTCGTTGGCCTGAGGGCAGGCCTATTTTTTCGGAGAGGGAAGGTGACCTTGATGGCGATGACGGTGATGATGGAGCGTCTAGCTCTAGTTCAAATTGATGTTGGGTTTGATTGGACCTTATTTTATTTTGTCTTTATTTTGGTATAACTTTTATGTTGGGATTTTGTTTTGACTACATTGTGTAGGAATTTTGTATTCTTCATCCGGGCGGATGTGAGTGAATTGGTGTTAAAACTTTTTGGTTAATTAATGAAGTTAACATCCGGGCGGATGTGTTTTTGCTTATATGATTAGTTTGTACAGGAAATTTTTGTTGTTTGCCCTTTATTTTTAAGGTAATGGATGGTTGAAGCAAGTTGTTTCTTTGAACATTTAAGTGTGCACTTCACCTTTCATTGATGGTGATGATATAAGTCTAAATTGGTGCACACAAAGGTACTCTGTTTTGTGCTTGGTAGAATGTTAGTATGTTTTTGAACTTTGTGCTTCACATGATTTTCAAGTTTCTCTTCATGTAGCAATTTTTGTTCACGTTGGAATCTGTTAGGACACAACCACAAATGTGAGTCCCTCCATTGTTCATAAATATTGAGTGATTTTGTAAATGTTGTTTAGCTCGTATGATTCATGTTTAATCTTGTATTCATGTGCAAACCATGGAAACATTGAAATGATCTAGGCAATTGTTGACTATGAGAAAAACCACAAAACCATAACCTTCAATTTTACCTTATGAGAGGTGTGAGCACTTGCTAGCCATGTTGAGCCTTGAATTGGAATGAATCTTGTATCTACCCGTCGTATGATCAAAAGAATGCGCTTTATAGTGGGTTGTTAATGCTAAAGAAAAACCCTTGTGATTCATTCTAGTTCTTTTATTTTTGCACTTAGCCCTTTGTTTGAACATACTTTTGAAGAACATTGCCTATTAATTATAGTATGGTTTAAAGTTGGGGAGAGTTGTGCTAGTTTATGAAAAAGAAAATGGAGTGGGGAATTGGTGCCTCTTGTGAAGAAAGAAAGAACTTGAAGCACTATTTTGTGCTATGCTTTGCACTCCAAAGGGAGTTGTTTAAAAAAAAATGAAAGAGTGCACCATAAGAAAAGAATAGAAAAGAAAAGAAAGGTTTGAATTGAATTGTTATGAGGTTGGTCTTAGTGGGTTATTGGCATGTTCTTCATTTGTTGATAATTTTTGTTAACCACTTTGTTTCATTGGCCTTTTACAAATATCCCTTTCTTGTTTAACCTTGCCAAGCTACAACCTTTAGAAGCCCTTAAGAGATCTTTGTTTCCTTGGTTTTCTTGTGATTTGGTTTGATGAAAGCATGAATTGTTCTGGATGCTGACACTTTTGCTATGAGTGTGTTTTGTCCCTTGGATATATTGAGCTAGGCTCATTCGAAAAATTAGGTGATTCTAATTTGAGCATTTGTTGCTTATGAATTGTGCTTGTTAATGATGTTTAGAATTTAGTTCATTTACATATTTTCATTCTTCGTAAGGATGAGCGGTACTTGCGTGCGTGTTTATTTGGTTTGAACCATTATGTTTTGTTGGTATTTTGTTCCCTGTTTTCCGCTTGCTTCTATTCTAAATTATCTTCGTTTGAGGGCAAACAAAGAGACAAGTTGGGGAGAGTTGTTAGGTGCTAAAAACTGTTAATATTTAGATTAGTTTTTAGCACCTTTTTTTGTGAGCTTTATTCGTAAATCCATGCTTTTCCCATTGTTTCCGTTTATAACCGTTTTCTAGTTAATTTCATTATTTATCGTATCTATCTATCTTTTGCATTTTTTGTGCAGATTTTTACATGGAAAGGTCATGAATGGAGCCTTAAGGATGGCACAAAAACAGTTTTGGAAAATTTGGATTTTTTGTGCATGCTTTGAGCGCGCTCAGCGCGCTCCCAGCGCGAAGAAGGAGGTTGTGGCAGTAGCTTGCGCGCTCAGCGCGGATTGGTAGCCCGCTCAGTGGGCTCTAGGTCATTTTGGCAATTAATGAGGCCGCGCTCAGCGCGGTGCTGCGCGCTCAGCGCGCTCTGCAATTTGTGGCCCCCTTATAAATAGTTCTGTCTGCATTTCTTTTGATCCATCCTTTTTACAGTAGAGAGAAGAACACTTTGTGAACACTGTAGCATCCATTTGAGGAAGATTGGAAGCATCATTCTTCGAGATATCGTCATTGATGTTAAATAATCTTCTTCATCTTCTTGTTTGTTTAGCTTCCATGACAATGGAGAGCTAAGTTACCTTTTGTGTCAAGGTTAGATGTAGGTGAACCGTTACTTTGTATGTATATGGATTGATCCTCTCTTGTGAACTCTTGGATGATGAATGTATGATGATAAACCTTGTTTTTATGTTTATTCTTTGTGTTGGATCATGATTGAGAAATGTGCTCCAACTCTTTACCTAGGTTTGTCATCCATCAATGTATATTGGCTAGAGATAGCAATGTGTGTTGATGTTCATAAATATTGAACTCTAATGTTGTCATTTTGATAGTTTGTGTGAGAAATCAACAAAGGATCAAAATGGCAAAACTCATAATATGTGTTAGAGATAAACATATTGGGAGGATATGTGATTGTATTTATCATTTAAGCAAGTTCATTAGCGTATCGATTATATACGTGCGAAGTGGTTTGCCGAACCCTAATCTTGACATGCTTTTATAAACCGTTAAAACAATCTTTTTACCGTTTTTAATTAACTTTGAATGCAAACGTTACGAAAACAATCTAAAACCCCCTATTACTTTAAAGTTTGAAACGTTATGACTTTAGAACGGCTGCGATATCTCCAAACAATCTCTGTGGAACGATAACTAAAACCCTAACTCTATTTGTACTCCAACAATAGGCTTTTGGTTCTATTTCTCTTGGGTGGTGACCTAAGAATCTACTTCAGTTGGTGTGGCAGAAGCACCTGATCTCTGGATAGTTTCCTGGCAAGAAACTGGTCTAGACAATGGTGATGTCGAATATGAAGAAAAAGACATCATAATCTTGATGGATAGTTCTTGGATCAGTTTATTTCTGATCTAAGAGTATTGGAGTGCAGCAGGTGTGTTCAAGTTGCATCTGATGTTTATCTAGAGAGTGTCCTGGCAAGAGACTTGTCCATAATAGAGTGTTGGTGGTAGCACAGCTTGGATCCGTTTATTTCTGATCTAGGTACTTAGAAGCATCAAATCTTGCTCATTTTGAAGGTCAAGGTTAAGTGGGAGTTATCTCTGACTTTCTACAGACTGCTCTACTAAGGAAAGTGGCATTCTTTGGTATGTATATGGTGTAGTCTAGGACTACTTTATCTTCTGAAGATTCAAACGTGGCAGGTGTAAAGTCTTTGAAGTTTCAAAGCAGTTATTCATCAAGGTGTAAGCTTGAATGAAATATCTGTGATGGAGGTTGTTTACTCAAACTTGGTTGTTGAATCAAGTCTATGAGAGCATGGAACTCTTGTTCTGTTAAAGGGAGGAGGTTCTTCTAAGTGGCAGAAGGAGGAGCTGAATTCAGCAGCTGAATGTCGTATCAGAATGTTCTGACATCTAGCTTAACATCAGAATCTCAGCTGGTGATGTGGCACATCAGCTTAAGATAAGGAGATCTACAGAAGAATGGAAGTTATGGATGCTTCAAAAAGGTCTATCTCATGCAGTTTGCGGGAGCTGTGGATTGAGAAGATGTTACATGTCTAGAGGCTTAGTGGATCCAAGATATCTTGCTATGGAGCAAGTAGTTCATGTGACTTGAAGATCAGATATCATTGGTGGATCAGTGTATCTTATGGGAGTTCTGAAGAAGAGTGAGATCAATCAAAAAGTGGCATTTGGTTGGTTTCATAGTGTGCATTCAAGCAGGGTGCTTGGAACTAATTACTCTTGGGAAGAAGGGTAGTTGGTTGAAAACGTAAGGAGGATCTGTTTCATCTTGGAGCTTGTGGTAGAAGTTTTAGGTTGAGGATGGAAGTATGCCTTCTTTTGGTGGATGAGAGTTTATTTCTCTCTTTAGTTATCTGGAGTTCTTGTTAATCAAGCTGGTGGCGCAGTGTTGTTTGAAGATATTCAGTTGGATTAATATGCAGATAGTAAGTCCAATGGTGGAGCATATCAAGAACCATGGTGTTAGGTGTCTATGATATGTGAAGGATGTCCTAACTGATGCTAGAACATTTTCTGGGTTGGTTATCCTTGGAGTAGGATATTAAGTTCTGAGTGTAGAACTTGACACTCACATCTTGTCTAAGAAGTATTTATCTTATCATACGGGAGAATGATGGGTAAAAGATTGTCTTGGAAGTCTGATGTGAATGGGACATGCTAGAAGTGGATCAGTTTGGTGCTTGTGGAGCAAATGGGCTGAGAAGTTCTGGAGCATGTATACGATATTTAACATCGTTAAGAAGATAGCAAACTTAGGGGCCCTGTGTGTCTCTTTGAGGAATGTGGAGCATTCCAGATCAATTGGATTTTATCTCAAAGAACATGGAGGTCTGTACATGAGAATTCAAGATGAATTCGCGTGGTGTATAGATGGGTTCAAGAAGAGAGGGATCAATAGAGCTTTGATCTCAATCCAAGAGTTTGTTAATTTAGGATGGTGATTCCAATGTGATCTCACGGGAAGCATGATGGAGTTCATGTGTGAGTGATTATTGGTTCTTGTCAGAAGAAGCAATAAGTGGAGTTGATGATTGTGTTCAGTAGGCGGGTTGGACAGAGGGTGCGCTCTTGAAGACATGAAGATGCGTCTTATGTTTTCCATTCATCTACATAAGTGTTCATTGGAGGAGCACTGTTTATCTTAGATAGGGGGAATTGCTTCTTGATCTAAGATGTTTTACTGCAGGGTGCAGTTCTGAATCCAGGTTGCTTAGAGGTCAAGCTAATTGTGATTATTGTGAAGATGAGATGTCAAGAAGGATGCCTTGACATTACTCTGCTGCTGCAGACTGTGGGGGTATTGATTAATACATAAGTTTTGATAGAAAATGTCTGACATGATGTCAGGACATGTGATAAAAGTAACTGGTCTTCTGGTCGGTGAAGAACATGCAGGTTCATTGTAACTTGCATTACCTTTGGACGGTTTTCTTCAAAGAAGGAACAGTCAAAGTTTTTTTTAGTACGCATTAGTTTCTGGTGGAGTTACAACCTTGGATTAATGACCTCATTGAATTGACCATTGTTATTTTCAAGCGCTCGTTACATTTGAAGGAAAATTCTTGGGTATTTAAGGGAGTCCTTGGAGAAGTTTATCTCAGACTGTGTTTTCTTTGTGGTGTGTTCAAAATGTCTTTTGTTTAAGTCTGGATTAGTATTGGTTGGGTATGGGAATGCCTTGGCTAACTTTGCCAATTTTTGGCTAAAAAGGGGGAGTGTGAGTCTCGGGTACAGGGGATGTGTGTGTTGTTCTTGCAGTTGTTTTGCAAGAACATTGAACAAGGTGTTGGCTTTATCATCTTGTCTATGTTTCTCTTGTGTCTTGTGACTTAAGTTAAAGATCAAGTTGTGTCTTGTGACCTGAGTTACATGCTTTATGTACTCAGATCCATGAAGTCTACAACTGATCTCTAGAGGGGGAGTGTGTTTGAAAGGAGTGTTCAGAGTTCTGGTGGTTCAGACTTTCTTCTTGGTTCTTTAGGAGTCTCAACTTTTGGACCTTTTTCAACTTCACTCACCCTGGGAAGAGGAAGGTTGTGTTATCTTCCTCCTCATGTACACCAACATGAATCCGGTGTGCTCAGTATTCCAATCATAACCGCCATTCAGACTAAAAGGAGTTTTAGCCAAAATTTGTCAAAAGGGGGAGATTGAAAGCTCCTATGGTTTGACAGAATTTTGGTAAAACATATTGTTGATAAAGATGAATAAATCTGACCATGAACAAAGATGTCGAAGAAGATGCCCCAACCTGAAGACACAACATCTTGGACTGATATACTGATTTAGCAGGTTTTTAGATCAGTAACAAATTAGCCAAGATTTAATGCGCATGGATCAAGGATCAAAGATATGAAGCCCAAGGAAACTGAAGCCTATAAAAGAAGACTTAGACCTAGGATTTTATATGCCTTTTGTAACATAGTTCTCTTGTGAAAAATAAGGGTTTAGGGTTTTGAGAGTCGTAGGCTTTCTTGTAAGTCTCCCCCTGTATCGATTTGATGCAGTGTGGTAGACATAAGTACTTGTACAGATTCAGAAGCCCGTAGGCAATAAATCGTGTAGTGTTCTTGGATAAAGCTTTGAAGCAAATCCAAGTTAACTTGTTAGTCAAGGATGCTTGACTGAACATTGTATTGGAAGGGGTGTCTTTTAATAGGAATGATACAGTTATGGGGTATTAACTGTTAGATAATCACAGGTTATGATTTAAGGAGTGAGATATGTTTCTCTTATCAATTAGATGTAACTTCTAATGATAAAGTCTTCATTGGGTAGTGATAGGTTACCGTGGGTGCTTTCTGTAAACCTGAGGTTGTTTACATAAAACTATACTACTGATTGTGAATTCTTCTTCCTGGATTGGTATCCCCCAGATGTAGGTGAGTTGCACCGAACTGGGTCATCATATTCTGTGTTGTTTATCATTCTGTAATTTACAGTTCAGTTTTGATTAACATGTTGGATCAGATGTCGTAACATCTGTGTTGGTGCAGTTTCTGATATTCAAGGTATCAGTCTGCTGTTCTGTTCTTTGTTTAAATGTTTATGCAGAACAATGTCTTGACATGTGTTAGGACATCTGTTGTCTGCTATGCTAGAATTTTAAAAACATCCAAGCCTTTTAGCGACTGACTACGAGTCCTTAGCTAAGAAAGTTGATGGTACTCAAGGTGGAAGTCATGATTTCTCTCTAAATTGGGGTGTTTAGTTAGAATTATCATGAGATATGCCAAGTTTATTTGTGCTTTTTCTTTTTTAAGGATAAATGTGGTTTATCATGAGATATGTCCAAGCCTTTAGTAGATATGCCAAGTAAATTATAAAATTATTTACTTAAACATATTGTTTATATTGTGATTCTATTATTGGGTTTTTAATTCATTATTCTATTTTTTAGCTGGAATATTTGTTTATACGTGGTATTTTTATTTGACCAAATGATGTTGAACATTATTTGATTAGTGTTATTGATTTGTTCCTGCATTACTTTCCTTTGCAAATGCTTTTGAAGAGAAGTATGATGCATCTGCATAATCTAATGAGTAATGATGCATATGGATTTAAATATTAATGTGCGGCATAATATGCTTGATTGTATGTATATTTATGGATCTTTGTATAAAATCTCTTTTACAACTCTTAATCGATGTCATCTTTACTTTACTATCTATCTTAATGGGTTTGGATAGCTATAGACATATACTTTTCGAACTCGACCTAAGATGAATGTCTATTGGTTGCAGGAAGCAGTCTAATATTCATATGTGTGTCAGATCTTAATGCTCTGTGTTGTTTAGTTGCGTGAGAAATCACCTACGAGAGAATACGATTGATCTCTCGACTTTTGTGTTAGACATAACTTCTTGTCGTGAGCGATACGTGGGGGTTTTGACGAGTGATTTAGGTTGCGTACATTTGATCCATATATTTTTTAGTACATGATGGGTATAACGAAATACAACTCCTGACGAGTTTTCTCATGTCTTAAGAATGCATTTAGTTTCTTGTATTATGTTTTTCTTTTGCATCTTACTCTTTAAAACCATTTAAACCTAAGCTTAGAGACGTAGAGATTGTCGAACGAAATTCTTTCCGTCGCACCGATCCCTGTGGAGACGATATAAATCCAGGAGGGATTCTTCCGAAAATAATATTTTTGCTTGCCGCTTTACCGCTTCAACAATGACATCGATTCACAACAAACTGGTGCGGTGAGCGTGGAGGCAAAAATGTCGTAAAAAAGTATGAGATTGAGAAATTCACAGGTGTGAATGATTTCGGTTTATGGCGCTTGAAGATGCAAACCCTTCTTGTTCAACAGGTTTTGTTAGAAGCATTGAAAGGATAGGAGAAGATGGACGCTGCCTTATCGAAGAAGGAGAAGACAACGATGGTCGAAAAAGCTCACAATGCCATTGTATTGAGCCTTGGTGATAAGGTTCTCTGGCAAGTTCCAAAGGAGAAAACTGCAGCGGGTGTGTGGACAAAACTTGATGGTTTGAGCATGACGAAATGGTTGGTTAACCATCTCTACCTGAAGCAAGCTTAGTATTCATTCAAGATGAGTGAAGACAAAGCCTTGGCTGAGCAGTTGGATATGTTCAACAACTTAATTCTTGATCTTGAAAATATTGAGATCAAGATTGATGATGAAGATCAAGCATTGTTATTGTTGTGCTCTTTACTTAAGTCTCATGCTAACTTCAGCGAAACTTTTCTTGAAGAAAGATGGTAGGTTTGAGAAGAAGAAGGGTAAAGTTCTACACAATTCTTATGGTGTTAATGCTCTTACTATTAAGTGTTATCATTGTAAGAAGGAGGGTCATACAAGAAAAATATGCCCTGATCGATTCAACAATCATGGTGGAAAGGATAATGGTAATGTAGCCATTGTTCAAGATGGTTATGAATCATCTAATGTCATGGTGATTTCAATCAGTGACTCTGGAAAGGAGTGGATTATGGATTCAGGGTGTACTTGACACATGACTCCAAACAAAGACGTGTTTGACGAATTGTGTAATCAAGATGGTATATCAGTGTTGCTGGAAAATAACAAAGCTTGCAAAATTACAGGTATTAGATCTGTGAGATTCAAGCTCCATGATGAGTCAATAAGGCTATAGATTGATGTTAGGTATGTATGTGATCTTAAGAGGAATTTGATTTCTCTTGGTGAATTCGACAAGAAAGGATATGTTTTCAAAGGAGAGCAAAGCATCCTAATAGTAATGAAAGGGTCGAAGGAAGTCTTGATAGGCGTGAAGAAACAAGGCTTGTATACCCTTGAGGTTGATGTTGTAAGTAGTTCAGCAGATGTGGCATCCATGAAACCTGTGTCGAAGACTGAGCTATGGGACAAGAGACTTGGCCATGTCAGTGAAAGAGGCCTAGTTGAATTGTTGAAACAAAATATTTTGGGTGGTGATAAGGTTGAAAAATTGGAGTTTTGTGATCCTTGTGTATTTGGTAAATCCTGTAGAATGAAGTTTAACAAAGGTAACCAAAGAACACATGGATCCCTTGATTACATTCATGCTGATCTCTGGGGACCTGCAATGAATCCTTTATACTAAGGTGGAAAATATTTTCTATCCATAATTGATGATTACTCCAGAAAGTTATGGGTATTCATCCAGAAGACTAAGGATAAAACTTTTGGAAATTTCAAAAGTTGGAAGACTCTGGTCGAAAACCAAATTGGTAGGAATGTCAAGAGGTTGATGATCGACAATGGTCCTGAATTTTGCAATGAGGCTTTTGATAGCTATTGTGATGTGTATGACATTGCAAGGAATAGAACTACTGCAGAGACTCCCCAACAAAATGGTTTGGATGAAAGGTTTAATCAAACCATTTTGGAAAGGGTGAGGTGCATGTTGGTAAGCGCGCGATTGAAGATAATGTTTTGGGCAGAAGCTGTTGTGACTGCAACATACTTGATAAATGGGTGTCCTTCGACAGCCTTGGGAATGAAGACACCTGAAGAAGTGTGGCCGGGATATCCACTTAGTCTTAACAGACTTAGAGTATTTGGTTGTTTAGCCTATGCTCATATTAAGCAAGACAAGGTCGAACCTAGAGCCAGGTCACAGTAGGTGTATCACAAGTCGAGATGTAGTTTTCAACGAAGCTGAGATGACTTTCAAGAAAACTAATGACATTGGTTGAAGTTCGAAGATCTCTAAATAAGAGCTGGAACATGAAGAGATTCCTGTTGAGGTGGAGCATAATGATGCTAAATTGCATAACCAAGATGAAGTAAAAGAAGAATCTCAAGTTGCTGATAAAGAAGAGGAGACTGATAATGACTGCCTATTGGTAAGAAACAGGTCGAGAAGAGTCATCAAGCCACCTCAGAGACTTGGTTATACAGATCTCATAACTTATGACTTAATCTCTGCAAGTGAGGTTCTTGACGAAGAACCTAGAGACTATAAGGAAGTTATGAGGAGTTGAGATAAGAATGAATGGCTAAAAGCCATGGATGATAAAAGCTAGTTTGTTCCCTTGTTATAGAGTTTGTTCTAAGGTGGAGATTTGTGGTATTTGGATCGGACTCTAGTGTCGACAAGGGTAGCTTCATTGTTCGACAGGAGTTGTGTATGTTGTTGTCGAAGTCTGTTCGAGCATAATCTCGAAATATATTAACTTGTAATTTAAGTTAGTATGTCGAATTGTGTCTTGTTTCTAAGCCCAATTGTTAAGTTAGCTTGTATCCTAAGTTAGCATAGTAGTCTATAAATAGACTAGTTCTCTCAGGTCGTTGAGAGAGGTTAATTATTGGTATTCACTTGTAATCTTTGAATCCTTATTGAGAAAGTGAATAGAAAAATAGATTTAACCAATTCTTATTCTTTTTCCTTCTTCTCTCCCTTTTGTAAAACCTAATAGGGTTTCTTGTGTTCGTTGAAGAAACTCAATCTTTTTCTCATATTTTGGTTTGTTCTTAATGACATGATTCACAACAAACTGGTGCTGTGAGCGTGGAGGAGAAGATGTCGTCAACAAAGTATGAGATTGAGAAATTCACCGGTGTGAATTGAAATTCTGGTATCAGATGTGTGATGTTAAGTATGATGTCACAACAACACAATCTGCTAATATGAACAAGGCTATAACAACAGTAAATCAACACAATGATTTTTTTTAGCTTTTCTCCTTCACGACAGACTTGTTCACTTCTCATGCACAGTTCTTTATAAGAGGCAGCAAGCTCTTCATAAGAAACCTCATCATCACATGAATCATCATCTGACTCACAAACCCCAATCATAGCTCTAACAAGCTTAGCTGATTCTTCTTCAGATTCACTCTCACTATCAGTATCAGACCAGGAAGCAGATAACCCCTTTTTCTGCTTCTTGAGATATGTAGGACACTCTTTCTTGACATGACCATACCCTTCACACTCAAAGCATTGAACTCCTTTGTCATTATTGGTATTTTCTTCATCTCTAGTTTTCTTCCCCTGATCTCATGATCTGTTGGTGTCAGATGTGATGTTCTTGACATTAGGTTTGTAGCTCATGTTTATCCTTTTTAGAACCTTGTTAAACTGTCTTCCCAGCAGAACAATAGCATTTGAAAGCTCCTCATCAGTCTTAGGATCACACTCTTTCTCTTTAGACACCAATGCTATGCTTTTGGTCTTCTTTTCAGATTCCTCATTCATCCTTAATTCAAATGTCTGAAGAGAACCAATTAACTCATCAACTCTCATCTTGCTGATGTTTTGAGCTTCTTCAATAGCAATCACCTTCATTTTGTATCTCTTAGGAAGGGATCTGAGAATCTTCCTTACCAGCTTCTCTTCAGTCATTCTTTCTCCTAAAGCACTAGAAGCATTGGACAGCTCAAGAATGTTCATGTGGAAGTCATGAATGGTCTCATCATCTTTCATCTTCAGATTTTCAAACTTTGTTGTCAGAAGTTGAAGTCTTGACATCTTAACCTTGGAGGTTCCTTCATGAGTAGTCTTCAAGATATCCCATGCTTCCTTAGCTACTTCACAAGTGTTGACCAACCTGAAGATGTTCTTATCAACACCATTGAATATGGCATTCAAGGCTTTAGAATTCCCAAGGGCAAGTTCATCTTCTTCCTTGGCCCATTCTTCTTCAGGTTTCAGTTTTGAGCTACCCTCTACTTCCTTCCCATTCTCATCTTTTTCCACAATAACAGGATGTTTCCATTCTTTCAAAATTGCCTTCCAGGCCCTGCTGTCTAAAGACTTCAAGAATGTAACCATACGAGGTTTCCAATAGTCATAATTTGATCCATCTAGAATAGGGAGTCTATTCACAAATCCACCACACTCCTTGTCCATTGCACCAGAAAGTATCAGCCCTAGATCTCACCCAGATGCAGAGCATGATGCCTGCTCTGATACCAATTGAAATTCTGGTATCAGATGTGTGATGTTAAGTATGATGTCACAACAACACAATATGCTAATATGAACAAGGCTATAACAACAGTAAATCAACACAATGAATTATTCACCCAGTTCGGTCTAACTACCTACGTCTGGGGGCTACCAAGCCAGGGAGGAAATTCACTATTAGTAGTATTAAATTACAGACTCAACAATCCCAGTTGACATCTACCAATCTTAATCACTACCCAATGACACTTCTACCTAAGAGACCACTTAGATATGAGAAACCACTCACTCCCTAAATCACCTCAGTGACACAATCCAAAGATTACACTTTAAACCACACCTTGATCTTGCTTAACAGCTTTGATCAAGAACAACACACTCTTGCTTAAAAGCTCTAGAGTGAATACACATACAACCCAAAATAGTAACACCTATTCAACCATGAATGGTTTACAAAACACACACGAAAACACAAATTTGACTTTCAGTCTTTGCTCTCTTGTCTTCATTATCTTCAACAAGGGTTGAGGCTGCTTTAAATAGAATTCTGACTTGGGCTTGGACCTCTTCCAAAAATCTGATTTGATTTGTTTTAAAAACAGAATTTAAAACAGATTTGATCTTTAAATCTTTTTAAATCAAACAGCCCTTAAACATAGCAACAGGATCTGCTCCAAATCTGATTGTAACTGAAAATATCTTCTCCAAGATATTCGCACACAATCTCTCTAACATATCTTCTCAAAACAAATTTTTGCGCGCAGCCCTAAAACATCACAGCCTGATGTTCTGATGTTCAGATAACTGATGTCAAGACATCAAGTCTAACATCAGCATATAAAACTTCAACCCTGCAACAACTAATGTTAGGAACCAATGTTAAGACATCAGACATATGACATCAACATTGTTCAACTTTGTTTTACCAAAATTCCAGCCAATACAAGAACTAACATGAATGATTTCAGTTTATGGCATTTGAAGATGCAAACCCTTCTTGTTTAACAGGGTTTGTTAGAAGCAATGAAAGGGTTGGAGAAAATGGACGCTGCCCTATCAGAGAAGGAGAAGACAGCGATGGTCAAAAAAGTCCACAGTATCATTGTATTGAGCCTTGGTGATAAGGTTTTCCAACAGATTTTAAAGAAGAAAACTGCAGTTGGTGTATGAACGAAACTTAAAAGTTTGTACATAATATAAATACCTTTGTATTATTAGTACACGAAATCTCAAAAACGACTCTGATTTTACTTAAAAAGAAATCTAAAGTTTGAAATCTATAACACTGAATTAAAAAAAAGACTATTTTTAGCGTTGAAAGAAGATAAAATAGGTGATATAATAAAAAACAAAAGTGTAGATTCGTCAAAGAAAATTAGTTGCCTCCTCTCGAGTGGAATACAAATGTGCTTTGCATACAGCCAGGATCACAAGTGTACAAGTGCACGTTTGAGTCAAATCTGTACACTAATAATTATTTAGAGAACTTGTAAATTAAAGAATTAAGAAAGGAATGTTTTCATGTGCAATATTCCATTAACATACTTAGTGGTGGGTAAAAATAGTTAAACAAATGTAAGGGTGGTTACTGACTAAAGTATGTCTGTATCTATTTGAATTGGCATCTAGCTAGGTTGAAGGTTGATTTTTTAAATAAAATTGGACGTGATATTGTATTTGTTGTTCAAATTAATTGTTTTTGGTAAAAATATCTTGAATTAAAAATATCTTGAATATGAAATATATAATAATTAAAAATACTACCAATAATTTTTATGAATACAATAAAAGTAAATAGAATTGTTTTAATCTTCATATTATTGTTTAAAGTTGATTATTTAGTTGACTTCAACACTTAAAAATCTCAAATCTGACAAAGTTTCCTAAATTTTGTTATTAGTCATACATTGAAAAATATATTTTCTTTTACTCTAGTCTTCTCTTAAATATTAAATATTGAGTATAATAACACTCAGCATCCAAGAGTTTTGATAAGTTGTCTTTGTTGAAAAAATTGATCACTAGACTAAATATAAATTATATGACCTTTAGTTAAAATTCTAGTTTTTTAAATCAATTTTTTTATTCAAGCTATTGAGTCAGAACGTTCTCAAGCTAAGGAGTTTGAACCGAGTTATTTCTAAATTTTAATTGAGTCGAGTTTGAGATGGAAAATTTTTTATGATGAACTTGATTGAAGTTTTGAGTTAATCTAATTCTTATTGAGTTTGATCAAGTTAAACCGATTTCGACTGTGCTTGACTTATTTTCAACCCTAGTTGTAGAGTTCAATAAGAAGACTTATATAGACAAAATAGTCAAATTAGTCAAAATTAGGGAGACCATTATATTGACACTCAAGCTTTAGTTTTAGTTGCCAATATTGGCGAAGGAACCACTCTGCTTGATTCATTCTTTTACCGTGTAATTAATTTCATTTGTCTTTCTACTGATTTTGTTTTTATGTACAACTTATATGCCTAGGGATGGCAAAACAAGCTCAGACCACCGAGCATGCCCGTTTTTCCCACATTTTTTCGCATGATGGATTAAGGTTTTAGGCCTGCACCCTATAATATCTCTGCCCCATCTCACGCCTGTTTTTGAGGATGCAGACACTAACATAAATTTTTGCAATAGGTAGAGTGTCTGCATGCCCGACCCGCCCCGCCTTTTTTTTATGGGTGACCTAAGGTTTCAGCCCTGCTCCCTCAACAATGTTCGCACAGTTTTTTTGCGCACTTTTGCGGGGCGTGCCTAAACGTGACAGACGTACCCGTTTGCCACCCCTAGACTATGTCAATGCAAAATGTATACTAGAAGTTCAAGAAAGGGAAAATAAACGTAAGACCTATCCTTTAGGAGTCGTCCAAGACAACTTCAACAAGTCATGTTCCTTCCATGTTGCTGGTAACACGGGTGTCGCTCCCAGGATTTTCATCCAGGTACAAACGCGAGAGTGGCGCGGAAAAACAGAGTCGTCAGCCGTGTAAATTTATCCCAAGAGAGGGAAAGGGAACACCGCATAAACCTTAGGAAGGGGGGAAAGGAATGGTCATCGCAACCATAGCCTGGGTTCGGGAGTCGGTTACGCGAGGGGAAGGTGCTAGCACCCCACGCGTCCATCGTACTCAATGGGATCCACGCTTGTTGTCTATTCTAAGGGTGAGTTATCCTAAAATCTATGGCTGTACTGACACGAGGAAGGGGAAAACAAAGACAAACTCGGTAGGACGTCAACGTCCTAGGCCTACGTACCCCCCTTGTGCAATGGGGAATTCAGAGTCAACGTAGTTCGGACCAAGTTCTTTTTGTGTTTTTTATGAGCAATGCTAAGTTCGCGTCCGACAGTTAGGGTCGATGCCTGTTTGCGACTCAGACAGAAGGTAACGTGCCTTTTTTGAAAATAGCCTTTAAGTTGAAGGTCCCGAAGGACAAAAAGGTTTGAAGTTGGTTTGTGTTTTTTAGGACAGAAGTGACTTAAGTTAGTTCCTAAGTTGCATTGCACCAAAGTCTAGGGCACAGGGGCTAATACTTAACGCATCGTCCCAAGACAGGACGCTCGCTAAGCACTCTAGAAAGATGAGAGGAAGCCCCTCATTTCTCATTCCCCATATTTAAGGCTCGTGCGCAATACACCTTATTCTTATTAAGTGTTTTAAAGAAATTTGAGATGAGAAGAGAGAAGACACAAGGGTAACTCTAAAGGGAGACTATGAACCCTAAAGTCATCATGCATGGGTGACCTACGGTTAGTGAGGTTTGAAGACAACCTAAATCCTAAAGAAAGAAGATAGGAAGGAAAAAGTAAGGGTGACCATGGATACTTATCCATACCCTTAAAGAACTTACCTTAGTCCCTGCATAAAAGGTTAGTGAGAAACAAACATAAGTAAGAGAAAGGAGGTGAATGAAAATCACACAATGGCAAACAACAATGATTATCATCCAAACATGAATCAAAGAAACAAAGAAACAACCCCAAAGCAAATGGCACAAGTGCCTTTTCAAACAGATAATCATACAAAGTCAAGGATGCGCCTGCAAGAAAATCTCAAGTGAAAACAAATCAGATAATTTAAAAAAATGACTCCTAAAATTCCCAAATTAAACATTAAGGTTCCTCAACCAGAGGCAAACAACATATCAAAAGTCCCTGCAAAAAATCAAGGTATTAGTCGTTTAAATAATTGGGCAGAGTTCAGATGGGAATTAGGGCTCAGTGGGCCAAAGGGAAGGACCTAAATGCAATATGAAATAAATTTAAAAATGAAAGGAAAATATTTTTATGCACTTTAGAATGTTAATGAATGAATGCAAAAGGAACGGATTAAAAATACTTTATGGATGCAGAGAAATAAAATAAAGAAATTTATGTATGCATGATATGAGTAATGCTAAAAAGAAATTAACTAAATAATTAGTTTAAGTAATAAAAATAAAATAAAAATAAAAAAATAAAATTTGTGAAAATTTTATAAAATGATAAAAATGATGTATGAATTTTATCAGAATTTTTTTAATGCAAGAATGTATTTTTTAAAATAAAAATGAAATTATTATGAATTAAATAAAAATAAAATAGAAAATAGTATGGGGGGGGGGGGGGTGGGTTAGTAAAAAAATGAAGTAGAAAATGAGATTGGGTTGGCGAGTGGGGGGTGCATATAGCAACCCAGCCCACTGATTAATCAGAAAAAAAAAACAAAAATGGAGGAAGCTACCGTGGGCATGCCATGTGCCATGCGCGTGACCCTTTTAATGCGTTGGCTGCTTGCTGTTCGCATGATTCATCAAACGGCCCATATTTGGTCAACAAGAATAAAAAGTAAACAGAATAAAAAAAATGATTGGAGGAGCATGGTAATACTCGTGGGTGAATAAACATGAGATTACAAAATAAAAATCAGAAAAAAAATAAAACAAAAAGCACATGGCGCAATCTGAACCGTTGGATTCATGGATCGGACGGTTGTGGTGTCGTCTTCCTCACCCAAGCCCTCGCCGGACTGGTTCACCGGCCACCATCACCGGAGCTAGGGCTCCGCCTCCTTCTCCGTTCACCTGCAACAAAATGGCACCAAAATACACGTACGAGTACACTATCCCACCCAGATTTTCACGAGGATTAAGATTATGCCATCAAAAACAACAAAAAACTAACGCATGGTGAGATAGGAAGAGAAAAAAGTTAGGGCATGAAACTTTAAATGATCATTACAAGCCATATACGCATCCATATTAAAAACCAATTATATTAGGATGATCAGCAGACATAACACAACAAAATAGACATAAAAAAGAGGAGTTTTGGGAGCACGAAAAAAATCATCAACCTGAGATGGCACAACTCCAATCCTTGCGTTTGGTGCGAATAGTGGTTGATTTGCACTCCAGAGATCACCAGGAGAAGGTTTGTGGAAGTGCTTTTGGGAGAACTCCTCTTGGCCATGAGTTTGAATGAGAACTCCTCTTTTAGGGTTTTCTTGAGAACTCCTCCAACTTCACGTGTATGAACCCTAACCAATGCATGAATAGGCTTAAATACTTAGGGTTATTTCATATCTGATCATTTGGGCTTGGGTAATTGTTTGTTTCATGAGTTTTTGAATTATTTTGTTAAAATGCATTATGCGGAATACACCTCTCTCCATGCATGTTCACTTAAAAATTCCATGATGGATCACTAGCACTTGGATTGATAATTACACCCCTATGGAACTTGGGCCTTGAAAATAATTGATTCATTACTTTTGAATAATTTGGCATTTTTTGAACAATGGAGAATAAGTGAAGAACACACCATGGAATTGCTTCATTCTTGGGCCCAAAATAATCCTCAAGGAATGTCTTTTAATATTGGAATGTGGCATGAAACAATGGAATTGATTATAGGTCATTATGCCCAAAGTTGTGAAAATGGGATCATGAGAAACCCTAAAAACCATTTTGCCTTCTTTTGATCATAACTGGAGTTTCACAAATGATATGGAGACCCACTAGTACTTGTTGGAAAGAGGAGAAAAATATCTTCAACTTTCATGTTGGAGAAAAATCCATTTGAAGATTTCTTGCTAATGAAAAGTCAAGTTGAATGCAGTGCAGGAACTTGCCCAAAAAGGAAACTTTTCATTATAGGTCACTTTCCAAATTTAGAAACTTTGCACCAACTCCTGATTCCTGACAAATATGTATGGAACTTGACCCCTGGAGACCATATGAGGATATGAGATCTTAAAATCCCTGAAGAGAACCTCAAAATTTCACAGTTGACTTTTCTCCTTTCACTGTTGACTTTTCCCCAAATTCAACTGATTTTCAATCCATTGGCTAATTGAACTTCTCCTGAACCAAGCTGATGGACAATCTTCCACCCCTAGGTATTTAGGGACCCAAGGAATACCATAGAATCAAGTCTTGCCCAAAAAATCAGAAATAAACTGACTTTATAGGAAACCCTAGTTTTAGTACCCTCAGTCTAGGAGGAAATAACACAGTCTCCAAATCCAAATTCCTCTGAATATGATGTGTATCCTCTCCAACAAAGATAAGATATGTCATTTGGTGATGATAAAAACCCAAGGAGCCTGCCCATTGGAGCAATAAACCCAAGAATTCAAAACCCTAATCTATGCACTGGTTAGGAGAGGATGATCCACCTGAGCTCTCTTGCCACTTACGAACTCTTGATGATGTGATAGACCAGATGGGACCTTCTTGAACTGCCTCAAGTACCTTGACCCCATGCTAATGATATGCATACATGATAATGCAAAAAAAATGCAATGAAACATAAGCTAGTTAGTAATAAAGTAAGGAGGGCAAATTTTGGGGTGCAACAACGGGTACTCCATTATTGCCACATTTTGAATAATCCAATATTGTTGGTGTGGTTCTATGTGTTGTACAAGTAACTTTGTCAAATGGTTTTGATGACAACATCTGTTAAATGGTTGTGTTGATGAGAATTGGCAACTGCTATTGGTCACAACAACTCTTCCAAAGGTTTTTTTTTGATGACATATGAACAAGAAAGAGATATCACAAATTTTATTAGTCAAATGTGTCGAATTCTAGTTGAAAGTGTTAGACAAAGTTTCATCAAGCAAGGGAAATTAAATTTATGAAGTTGTGATCTTGAAGTTGTGGACTCAAAGATGTGAAAGTGTGAAAGCTTGTTTGGTCTTGCGCTTATCGTCATATCTAGTTTTGATCAGTTTATTGTAAAATGAACAAGAGCAAGTCTTTAGGCACTAAGGCAATGCGCGCGCGCACACACACACACACACACAAACACAAAGTATTTTAAAACTTTCTTCTCTTTTGACAAAACTTCTTAAAACCAATTTGGGCAAGTAATAAATTAATTAAAAGCTTGGTTAACTAATTAGAAAGGTAAAAATACATTTGCTAATCGATTATGAGGTCCTTATAATCGATTAAATCATTAAAACGACCATAGACTTTCCTTTAATCGATTAAATCATTAAAATGGCCCATGAATTGTTTCTTTTTTTAGCCAATTTTTTCTATATAAAAGAGGTTTCTCCTCATTGAAAAATACACCGATTTTATGAATGAAAACTCTTCATTATCATTCTTTCTCTCATTCTTTTATAAAGTATTTTTTCACTAGATCTAGTTGCCTTAGTGATAAGAGCGTGAAAAGTTTCATCTTAGAGTTGTGTTATACTGATGTTATGCTGAAAGTGCTTATTCAAGAACATAGTTCTCTTGTGGTATCTCTATAATAAGATTTAAAAATTGCAAGGTAAACCTGAAAAAGCTTGGGTGAAGGTTATTCAACTGAGCTTCTGTAAAAATTATGGTTAAGGTTATTGAACTAAGCATGTGTAAAAACTCTGGTTGTTTTTAGAAGGTCTGTGGCTTGATCTTGCACAAAAGCTCATGTTGTTTCTAAGGTTGTTTGGGTTGATCATGTATAGAAGCTTAATATTGTCTTAGTGGAAATCTCAAGGAAAACTTCTGAGGATTGAAGTAGGCCAAATGGTTTAGACAAAACCAAAATAATTCTCTAGTGTGGTCTTTCTATCCATTATCTCTTTTATTTTTATGATTTATAATTCTCTAGTGTAGGGGTGTTCATGGGTACGAGTCAACCCGCGAACTCACTCACCCAACCCAATCATATACGGGTCTAACCCGAACTAACCCATTCAAGCCCATTAATATTTGGTTCGGGTAACAAGTTTGATGTTTTAAGTCCACGAACCCGTGAACGCAACCCATTGACATATCACAAAATTTTTATTTTATTTTATTCATAAATTATCTAGTATAATTCTTACAATGCATATATATTTTTAAATATAATTATAGTTTTTATTAATTGTAAAAGCCTTAGTTTAAATCAAATTTGAGAGATCAAGTTTCTTTATTTAAAGAGAGAGAGAGATATATATCTTACCTTTTAAGTCATACTTTACACCATTTGTATATATTTTTTTACTTGATCTGAATCATAAAAGAGTTTTTAGATATTAAACGATAAATTTTATTCAAATTAATACTAAAATTTTATGATTTTAAAATGTTTTGTAAAATAAATGAGTTAATTAAATTGATATTTTATTTAAAATATAAAAATTATATTTAGTGAATGACCCACGAATCCAACCCAACTCAACCCATTGATGAGCGTGTTGGTTTGAGTCGGATTTAGTTTTAAAAGTACGGGTTGAACACTTAACCCAAACCAAAGTCGGATTTAGTCTTAAAAGTCGGATTTTGTTGGCAATCCAAATAACATAATTCACCACATATTGTGGAAAACCAAATATCACAATTCACCGTTGTATGTAGGCCAAACTATTTCTTCAAACTAGGGGATGCAACCATGTTTCCTTGAAACTCAAGACCTTTCAATGATGTGTTCCTGGCCTTTTTTTTTTCTTTTTCGCAAGTGGATTTTGAAGAGGAGGGGGGATTTGAGGGTTTTAAGTCTTGAGCATTTGTTAATACACCACCCATGTTTCTTAGGCACCACGCGAATTTCCGTTTTTGCCCCCTGATTCCGGATGTGCACATCCGGACGCACCAATTTTTTAAAAAACGTTGATGTGTCCCGGATGTGCAAATCCGGAATAATTCCTGATCTGCAGATCCGGAAAAATAGCAGAACTTTATTTTTTAAAAAAAATCAGTTTTGTTGGTTGGTCGCATATGTTAATATATCGTCGCAACTTAATATACATTCGAAAACATCCATATATAAAATAAAATAATATATATACATAATAATACTTCTGTCAAAATACAGCATATAAATGTAATAAAAATAGAATACATCAAACAAAAAACTACTGTGTATGGCGAAGGATCTGTCCTGGCTCCCCTGCTCCTTTGTCCCTACCCGCCGTCTTGGCTCGATGTCTGCAGTACTGAAGTGTCCCCCGAGAAATCTCAATAATCCTATCAACGGCAAGTCTGCCACTAGAACCCTCAGGGAGGTGACCGTCTGTAATGGCCTGCCGTGCTATCTCCTCTATCTCACGACAACGAGGTAGGACATCCTGAGTGTGGTCTAGCTGAGACTGCCACTCCTCTAATATCTCCTGATGAGCAGGTCTCGGTGGCGATCCCTCAGCAGTGGGCACCATGCTTGGGTGTGAGACGGTATAGAACCACATGATGTACCCGACCGCAAAGCTCCAGTCTCTCGGCGCTCTGGTCGCCCGAGCCTCTTCCGGTACCAAGTGGGTCTGGAAGTCAGCATATAACTCATCTATCTGCACGCGGGTCAAGCCTAGAGGAGCAGACTCATGAGGCATCCTGGGGATCGTCTGCGTGTAACCGAACTGACGCAAGACGCGCTCTGACAGGTATCGAGCAGTAATGGTCAAACTGCATGCCAACCATCCTGAGAACAACGAAACCTTATCGAACGGGCGCGTCACACGGTGATCGGCATAAGCGTTATAAAAAACGTCCTCAGCAGCCATCCGATCAAGATAAACTCTGTAGGGGTCAGGCGCCTGGTTCCCTCTGAGCAGGAGAAATGCAGCAGCACGCGGCATATCCTCAATGTACCCCTCGACACTCCCTCAACCAGTAATCTTGGGAAAGTGCTGTAATATCCACGCCTGAAATGGAAAACATAACATCAGTGTCAAACATTATAATGAATATAGAAAGAAAAGAAATGAAAAAGAGACTTAAAATATAAGATTGTTACCACGTATAGTGTACAACTACCTACCATAGTCTTGGCTGCCCAGAGGCAACCATCTGAGAGCCTAGCATAGGTGTATGCCAGCGTAGCCGCCCCCTAGTTGTACCCATGAATCTCTGTGGGATCCAAAAGGTACCTGAGGTAAACGATATCAACGTAAGTGGCGCTGGTGTCCACAAACAGCTGCGTGCTGAGAAGAAACAGATAGTAGCATCTCAGGGAACGCTGCCTGTGGATTTCCACCTCAGCTGGATCACCTGCTGTCCGTCATGCCTCTGCAAGCTCCTCACAAAATCTGTGTGTCAGAAAGGAGAACCGGACGTGTGCGCCTCTCAACTGGGTCACCTCCGTAAGTGCATTATCTGGGGTAGCCCCAAGCTCCTCAGTCAGCATCTCTATCGCGTCTACCTTCGACATCTTACCATGACAGAGAAGGGTACCCGTGATCAGTACATGTTAAAGGCACGAGATGTCGTCGAGTGTGATCGTGAGCTCGCTGTACGGTAGATGAAATGAGGATGCCTCAGGGTGCCATCTCTCAACAAAGGCCATCAGCATACCGTACATAATTTGGGGATACCCAATCCTAGAAAGGCCTCCGAGACTAGAGGTAGCAAGTACAGACGTGAACCACTCATCCCTTGGCAGCGCCGCAATCATGTCTATAACCTTGCCCCCATGGTTATAGAACTTCTGGGAATCCTTCTCCTGAAAATTTCCAAATAAAACAATGTTACAAATGAACATATTTTCAACGAAAACAATTCTATAAATAAACTGAGAAAGGTTACTGTTTGGATTATTTAATTCAGCGTATCCCTAAGGGATTCGATGGGCTTAACATCCCACCCATGAGCGCCCTACTCAAGTAGGCCCCTTGGGGTTCACTATAAGGAAATATAGTTGCGCCCTGACTATTGTAGCGAGCGATTTTGGACGCGGTTCTTAAGCGCTGGTCGCTCTCTGCGGTTGAGCTTAAACTACAGGTCGATTCATTTTTTATCCTATTGTGAGCTGAATAAGGAAGGGAAATAGATGTCTCCAATTAACCCTGCTTGCATACCGAGTTTAAACAGCGGTCTGTTAGGTTACGGATGCTATCAATGTGGGGGGGCCTTTGTACTGGTTATTTGTATTTTCGCCAGTACGGTTTTCTTTCTTTCTAGGACTTTCTAGCGGGGAACAAGGATTAGGATGTTAGGACTGATGCTTTGGAATTACTGATTTTTGATTGATGGAGATATGAGATTTGGGTTTTTTGTTGATTGTGCTCGCTAAGATCTTTTCTTTCGATCTTATGCCTACGTATTCCCGTTTACCGAAACAGGGAAATCAGAGCGTTCGTAGTTCCTCCTATTCTATGGGAGGAAATGGGTGTTTTTGGTGTTTTGGTGTCTTGTTCAAAGCCCAAGACGTGAAGCAAAAGGTGGTTTGTATCTTGTTCAAAGCCCAAGATGTGAAGCTGAAAGGTCTATTTGTGTCTTGTTCAAAGCCCAAGACGTGAAGCTGAAAGACCTCGACTTTAGAGAGAATTTGTCATCTCTAAAGAAGGGTTTGTCTGTCACAACTATTGGGTGACTGGTTATAAAGGAGAATTACTTTAACCGGGATACGCAGATCCTAGCAATGCCATAATTTCCTTAAAAGGGGATTTTAACCTGAAGGAGAAGACTTTAACTCAGTGTAGAGCAATGCCATCTTTCCTTAGGAATTTCTCATGCTAAAAGAGGAACATTGGCATTGATGTAGATGATCCAGAGGCTTGCCGCTTACAGCGATTAGATGAAGGGAAAAGAGTTGTTGATGTTTGTGTACTGTGAACGAGGCAGAGCTTTGATGCTAAAAGGTTAATTGGATCAACCAGTGGTTTTCTTATACAAAGCCTAAGAGGAGGCTAATTTCCGCTAGGAAAATCATTATACAAAGCCTAATTGGAGGCTATTTTATGTCTCGTACAAAGCCCGAGAGAGAGGCTAAAAGTTTTTGACCCGACGATAGAGTCTTTGTGTCTCGTACGAAGCCCGAGATAGAGGCTATTGTTTGTTTGACTCTACGAGGGAGTCTTTGATACTCAACAAGAGAGTGTTTTTGTATCTCGTACGAAGCCCGAGATGGAGGCTAAAGGTTTGTTTCAGTTGAGTGACAGATCCAATATACTGATTTTAAAAGAGAAAATCAGTTCTTATATGAGCAACGCTGTACTCAGGGATTTGATCTGAGGATCAGGGATATTTCCTTTTCTTTGAGGAAACGGGAAATGCAAAGGGTATTGAGACTGTCCGAGTCTGCGGGTTTCCTTCCTATTTAACGAAGGGGTCACTTGAGAATGTCTTTGAGACTCAAGGAAGTTAGACTGTCCAAGTCTAGAGTTTTTTTTCTTTTGTACTATGCTTTGAGAAACAGTAGTAGACTCTATGAAAGGACTGTTCTATGAGGATGACTAGGTTCTGTTCCTATACCTCTAGGAGGTCGTCGGGACAATTTGTACGAAGCCCAAGAGGAGGCTGGAAACTTTTAAGAAGCCGACGGGTCCTTGTACTAAGCCCAAGAGGAGGCTATCATTCCCGGAGGAAGAGATCATTATACGAAGCCTAAGAGGAGGCTGTGAATACTTCTAAGAAGCCGTAGTGTCCTTGAATAATGCCCAAGAGGAGGTCGATGCTTTTAAGAAGCCCGTGGGTCTATCATCTCCTTTCCATTAGGAGAGATAACTCTTTTAAAGATAAAAACCACTGGTAAACGTGCGAGGTTTACTATCCAGCGATTTTTACCTTTTAAAGAGGGTTCCTTAGTTAAGGTCCAAGATTATGACTGTAGTGGGTACCCAAACCCCGAGACATTCAAGGCAAGCTATCCACAAGGAATAGATCAAGTCAGGAAAGTTCGAGAATTTGGAAGAAACTCAAATATGCCATTCACGGAGAATACATTCATCTTGGGGAGTAGAGCTTCTTGAAGATTCCTAAGGAGGACAGCCGAAGAGAAGACTGTATCTGGTGCTCCTATTGGGGATCTAGGCGTCTATTTCTACGAATAAGTGAAACGGCGTCACCTAATTCTAGACGTAGTTGCCGGGGAAACTCGAAATATCTATACTATTATTACACAGTAGATATGAGTTTATGAAAGGAGACTTACAGTGAGCAGCCCCACAATACAGTTTATAATATGAAAGCAGTAAATGAAAGCGATAACCACTTACTCGGTTGTAGTGCTTCCATGCTGTTTGGTTAGTTGTTCAACAAAGAAAGATTGAAAACAACAGTATATTCAAAATCAAAGGAGAAAGTGCTTTGAAAAAGAAAGATTTGGGGCTTACAGCTCAAGGAGAGGCCCAGGGTTTTATCAGTGAGCGCACTGTTTGACTTTGTACAGCGGGACTTATACAAGTGACTGGGGCCCATAAAGGTTTTCTGTACAAAGGGATGGGTCTAACACTCTCTCAAGAGGCCCAAAAAAGGTTTAAAGAAAAGAGAGGGGCTTATAACACGAGGGTAGGCCCAAATGATTTTTTGTTTAAAAATGGCGATCGCGCCGATGTTTTCTTTTAACGCAGAGGAACTTATACAATAAGTGAGGCCCAAAATGTTTTGGTTAAAAGGGGGATTGGGTCTTACACTCTAATAGAGGCCCAAAGTGTTTTGAATGAGTCTTATAGCTCGAGGAGAGGCCCAAATGATTTTTATTTTTAAACGGGCGACGATCGCGCCGTTTACTTGTACAGAGGGACTTATACAATGAGTGAGGCCCAAAAAGTTTTTGTACAAGGGGGGATGGGTCTTACACTCTCTCAAGAGGCCCAAGAAGTTTTGAAAATGATTTATGAGGGTTGAATTAATCCAAAACCCTAATTTGTTTTCAAAATGTATTTAATTGAATAAAAATTCAATTAAAATGATAAAAAATTGTTTAACACATGGAAAACAAATTGTGATCTTGGATTAATGCTTCAAAAATTAAGTATTGACCTACAAAATAATTAGAAAGCATTAAAAGTTGCAAAATCAATGTAGAAAAAATATTTAAAATGTCAAAAACAATTAAAATATTAATTCTTTACAAAAATATCAATTATATGAAATAAATAATATTTTTGGGATTTTTTGTGAAAATAAAATATTTTAACATTTTTGTGAATTATTAAAAAAAGAATCAACTCAAAATCATTAAAACTCAGAGAGAAATTAATTTTTGAATCAATTAAACAAAATCACAAAATTCAAATATTTGAATTTCTAAAAATGGCGCCAAGAACAAGCTGAAGAACACGCGCGTGTTCTTGGTTTCTCAGATTTGCATTTTCTATCCAATCTCCATGAATACGTAATCATATCATGCAATCCACATATCATTATGCTCGCCTCAACCTCACGATCATGTCTATGTACTTTAATTTCATTTAAATTAAACATACAACAAGAAATCACGAAGAGACCTCAAGAACCCTAATTTCTGCATGAAGGCTAGGATTTTTGATACACGATTCAAACAATGCAATTAATTGAGGGAAAACATTCCATGCATGATTATGAACATATGGCCAAATTATTGTGCGAGGAAATATGCATAGATTGAGAGATGACCAAGTATGTGCTTACCTCCAAGTCGTGACAGCAAGTTCAAAGTGATTTTTGATTTGGAGGTGTTACAGATGAGTGGTGATGATCTGAACAACTTCCCTACACCCTATGGATTGTGTTTGGATGGTTGGACTTGATTGAAATTGGCTGGATCATTTTGTGGTACCTCAGCTGCACTTTGGTTAAAACCTTGAACAACCAGCTGGTGATTTTGTGAAATTGATGTTTCAGAAGTAATCTAAGTGTTTGATCAGCTCATATATGATGTATGTGAGGTGTGTGAGTGATTGGTTTGATTGGAATTGCTCTCAAACTCAAAACCCGACAGTGACTTGCCTTAGAAGGCAAAATTGGAGTGAAAGAAGAGATTTTGAGGAAAGCATCTGTTAGATGGCTTTGGTGTACTCAAACTGACCACAATTGAGCTCTATTTATAGTAGAGCAAGTTTGTTTTGCAAGGAATAGTGCATGGCAGCTGGTAAGTAGGTTTGACCAATGTTGGCAAATGAAAATCCAAGTCTCCTCTAGCCATTGACTAGAGGTTAGGGCACAGAGCTTTGGTTCCCTTGGTCTTGGATAAGTCTTGACTGATTTCAGATGAGAATGGCTCAGTCCATGCCACCTTGATGGTTTCATTGAATGCCTCATTCCAAATTTGAAGTCTTGTCCCTATTTTGGCCATTCTAGGTTCAACATGCTATTTCTTGTTCCATGGACTTTGGAGGCTTGGCTCAGTGATTGTCCCCTTTAGATTCAATCCTCTGAGGTGTCCAAGTAGATAGGAGCAATTGAATTTGGCTGATTTTGGCAAATCGACCAAAGTTGCAAATTCTGCCTTGCCTTGACAGATTTCAGCAAGGCAACTTGGCAATGTTGTATCTCATGGTGTAGGTTGAATTTGGCAATGTTCTTGGCCATTTTGGAAAGCTCTTACATGATACAACAACTGTTTGAACAAGTTTGGTTTTGATCTCTTTTTATTCCAAGTGAAAAACCCCCCTACATTTGGCAAAAAGTGAGGCAGAATCTGACTTAGTGAAAATTTCACTAAGTGTTGGAAAAAGTGACATTTTCACTTTTCAGCCACTTTGATCACTCCATAACTCAAAATCCTTAATGAATTGGAATGACTTGTAGTTGAAGTTTTTGTAGGTGATAATGAGGGCTACAAATCCATCTTTGGACGAGAAAAAATGGCCTTGTGGTTTAGGAGTTATGGTCCTCCAAAGTTGGTACCTTTGCCACTTTATTTTTAACTTAGAAAAATTCTAAGTTTTATGGTTACCCCTTTTACAAGTTATCTCACTTTTCTTGATTTTTCTTGATGAATGATGATTCAAATCATACATTAACATCATTTTAGGGTTAAAAATCCATTTTGGTGAAAAATCTCAAAAAGTCAAAGTTGACTTTTGTGCACAGTTGACTTTTTATCAGATGAATTCCAAACTGTGCAATTCTTCAGGAAATCATGTCCTTGACCTAAATCAAACTTGATGGACATGTTCCATGGGTGTCATAGGGTATATTCAATCATGTATTAGGGTTTGGGAGCATGTCTTGGTCAAAAGTCAAAGTTACAGTTGACTTTTCTCTTAAAACCCTAATTGTGGTGCAGATGAAATTGAGACTTGTTGCTCAAGCTTCTTGGATCAATCCATTATTCCAAATGGATCAATATGGTATATTAGAGACCCTCAAATCATGTCTTGAGGTCTTGGCTCATGGTTTGTCCCAAAAGTAAACTTAGGGGTGAATTAGGTCAAGAAACCCTAATTCCTGATTTTTGATGAATGCATCCCCTGAGGCAAAATTGACTTGATGCATGGGTTCATGAGGTTCCATGAAGTATATTAGGTCATGTTTTGGATCATTGCCTTGTGCCCAGATGAAAATTTTCCATCTGGAGGCCCTGGTCGACCAAAACCCTAATTTGGTGACACTGGCGATCTTGAGGCTTGATCCACCTAGAAGGGAGCATCCTTGTGCTTAATCCTTGAAGTGGGAGTCCTTTTGATCCTTTGTAGTTACTTGGGAGGTTAGACAAGTTGAAGATCATGTCATTTCTTGATTGATCCTTTGTCTGAGAACTATGAGAGGGCTTGAAACCCTAATTTTGATTGTATTGGATGCTCACCCATCTTTGGGGAGACTGATGAAGCATGATGGTTCATCCATATTGTGATGATGATTTTCACAATGATGGGAAATCTAAGTGGTCAAAATTTTGGGTATTACAGATGCCCCTATTTAATCTTCTTGGACCCGAAGATGTGAATGACGAAGGGATTCGGGCATTCGGGGTGCAAGAGGATTAAATATCGGAATACCCGAAATTTTGATGGTGGTTATGAATGGTAGCTTACGCATTCATCTTATTTAGCTAAGCAATGATGCTTAGAAAAGGTAAACTTCCCGTCGATCCTGGTCTCCTACCAAGAACTGGTCTCAGTCTCTTTTGAAATAAACTTCCCCTCGATCCTGGTTTCCTACCAAGGAACTGGTCTCAGTTGTTGAAACAAACTTCCCCTCGATCCTGGTTTCCTACCAAGGAACTGGTCTTAGTTTCTGATTTAAACTTCCCCTCGATCCTGGTTTCCTACCAAGGAACTGGTCTTAGTTTCTGATTTAAACTTCCCCTCGATCCTGGTTTCCTACCAAGGAACTGGTCTTAGTTTCTTTTGTCAATAAACTTTACTGACAAGGGACGCTATTCGTAGCGGCTTTCCTTTAAACTTCTCGCCGAATTTTCCTAGGGAGATGCCATTTGAGTGGAAAAATTTTTGATGTCAGACTTGCTGGGGAACCCATTCGTCTGAGTTGTAGAGGTACACAAACTTCTCTGTTTTGGAGACGCCATTTGTCGATTCTACTGGGGAAAGCGAGTCTCTTGAGAGACTGTTTTCGTTTGGGGTTACATCATACTTTTCTCGGGATCTTCCCGGAGAAATGCCATATGATGGGATCCAATTTTGAGGTGCCGATGACCTTCTCATCAGTGGTTTTTCGGAGCAAAACTGGCGTTCTGCCGAATCTCTGATCACGAGGCTTTCTCTGTGGATTTTCCTTAATCCGGGAAAGCAAGGATATCATCTTCAATGGTGAAGAGTGATGCTTATTGAAAGTTTTCTCTGGCTTTTCAGAGGTTCAAGTTATCAAAGTGGTCAAGGACCAACTTCTTTCCAGAATTAACTAGAAGCGAGGTTGTTCAGACACATTATTTCATGACTAGGCAAGAACTGACAACTCGATTGAGAGGACTTCTACCACTAGGGGACAGGACCGACTAGAGTGATAGTGATGCAATATGAAATGTGAATGCAAATAAAAAATGCATGATGTATGTATGTATGTGCTGACAAAACAGACGCAACATACAGACTAAGAGATGAACACAATTGGATACTCGGCCATCGCGGGGCGAAGAAGTACCATTGGTTCAAAATAGCAATTCCACCTTGCTTAGGAGAGATAGTCCCGTTGGGAGCTATGTTGATCGGGCTTAGGAGATGAGAACTCGGCCGAAGATGTCAGACAAAACATGGTCTCTGACACAGTTGATCCCTTCATTCAGGCATACTGGTTTAGAAGGAGTACTTTGATTATGCACTTTGAAGTTCGCTTACTTCGGGAGAAGCGATCGATGTTCTTCTGATGTTCAACAGTCAAAAGAAAGGCCATCTTTAATTTAAAAGCAGAAAAAGTTTAACAAGTAATTTTGTTTTATTTCAAGAATCGATGATTAAGTTTAAACAACGTCGTTCTGTAAAGCTAAAACAAGTAAAGAATTATAAACAAAAGCACAAGGGCTCAAATTTTATTGATAAGATGGAAATCAGCCAAACGCGTGATTCCAAAGAGTATATACAAAGTTAGAAAATGGTAATTTACAGGGAAAAGGGCTACGTTGAAACATAACGACCACTATCCTTCTACCAACTTTGAATTCTGGGAATCCTGAGCTTCCGTCGAAGATGACCTTTGACTGGAGATTTCCTCCGATAGATGATGCTGTAACTGCTGCTGAGGGACTTGCCTCTGTTGAACATAGTTACTTGCCATTATCCCTAATTTTTGCCTGGATTGTACTATGAGATTTCCAATCCATCGGGATGATGTTTTTTCATGTCTCTAACTTTTGCCTGGACGACCCTTTCGGGTTTTCAATCCACCAAGACATTTTTTTTAGGCGAAGTATTTCTTGACTACATCAACATTCGTGGGGTAGGCAAATTCCTCTCCGTCCATGGTGGCAAGTCTCAAGGCACCGCCTGAGAAAGCTTTCGTGACCACATAGGGGCCATCATAATTTGGGGTCCATTTGCCCCGAGAGTCAGTGAGAAATAATTGTATCTTCTTGAGCACGAGATCTCCTTGTCTGAAGACACGAGGTCGGACCTTTTTGTCAAACGCCCTCTTCATTCTTTGTTGATACAACTGACCGTGGCATAGTGCCGTGATTCTCTTTTCTTCGATCAGGTTCAGTTCGTCGTATCGACTTTGACACCATTCAGCTTCGGTGAGCTGAGCTTCCATCAATACCCGGATTGATGGGATCTCTACTTCTATAGGGAGCACTGCTTCCATGCCATATACTAGAGAGAAAGGGGTTGCCCCTGTTAAAGTGCGGATAGATGTTCGATAACCGTGAAGAGCAAAGGGTAGCATTTCGTGCCAATCTTTATAGGTTACAACCATCTTTTGAACGATCTTCTTGATGTTCTTATTAACCGCCTCTACCGCTCCGTTCATCTTGGGTCGGTAGGGAGATGAGTTATGGTGTTCGATCTTGAACTCTGCACACAACTCTTTCATCATCTTATTGTTCAAGTTAGATCCATTATCAGTAATGATCTTGCTTGGAACACCATAACGACAGATGATATTGTTTTTGATAAATCGGACCACCACATGTCGGGTTACATTGGCGAATGACGCTGCTTCGACCCACTTGGTGAAATAATCAATGGCTACCAGGATGAACCGATGTCCGTTTGAAGCCTTGGGCTCAATCATACCAATCATGTCGATTCCCCATATGGAAAAAGGCCACGGGGAAGAAAGAACTTTGAGATGTGATGGCGGTACATGAATTTTGTCGGAGTATATCTGACACTTGTGACACCTCCTCATGTACTTGTAGCAGTCAGATTCCATGGTCAACCAATAATACCCGGCCCTGAGAATCTTTCTCGCCATTGTGTGTCCATTGTCATGAGTGCCAAAGGATCCTTCATGAATTTCTTTCATGAGCATGGCTGCTTCTGGTCTGTCGACACATCGGAGCAAGACCATGTCAAAATTTCTCTTATAAAGAGTGTCACCGCTCAGGAAGAAGTTTCCAGCCAATCTTCTGAGGGTTTTCCTGTCTTTTTTGAGTGCCCCAGATGGGTACTCTTGTTTCTGAAGAAAGCATTTGATATCGTGATACCAAGGTCTGTCGTCTATGACTGCTTCAATCGCGAAGATGTAAGCGGGCCATTCAAGGTGCATGATGTCGATCTTAGGTATGTCATTCCATCGACCTACACTAATCAAGGAAGAGAGAGTGGCTAATGCATCAGCCATGTGATTCTCATCACGAGGGATGTGATGAAAGTCGACTCTGTTGAAGAAGGGTAACAACCTTCTTGCATAGTCTTTGTAAGGAATCAATCCTGATTGGTATGTGTTCCAATCTCCTTTTATCTGGTTAATAACCAGGGCTGAATCGCCGTATACGTCCAAGTTTTTGATCCTTAAATCAATCGCTTCTTCGAGACCCATGATACATGCTTCGTATTCGGCCTCGTTGTTCGTACATTTGAACGTAAGTCTAGCAGTGAAAGGAATGTGGGTACCCTGAGGGGTAACAATGATTGCCCCAATTCCGTTTCCATAATGATTGACTGCTCCGTCAAAGATAAGTCCCCACTGGGAACCTAGTTCTGGCCCTTCACTGGGTAGCGGTTCATCGCAATCTTTCATCTTTAGATACATGACATCTTCATCTGGGAAGTCAAACCCGATTGATTCTTGATCGTCAATCGGTTGATGAGCCAAATGATCGACTAAAATACTTCCTTTAACGACTTTCTGAGCATGGTACTCTATGTCATATTCTGATAGTAACATCTGCCAACGGGCAATCCTTCCCGTGAGAGCAGGTTTTTCGAAAACGTACTTGATTGGATCCATTTCGGAGACCAACCAAGTAGTATGACGAATCATGTACTGGTGAAGACGTTTGGCTGCCCAAGCCAAAGCGCAACAAGTTTTCTCAAGCATTGTGTACCGAGTTTCACAGTCGGTAAACTTCTTGCTTAGATAGTAAATGGCAGACTTTTTCCTTTTAGTTTCGTCTTGTTGGCCAAGTACACATCCCATTGAGTCCTCAAGGACTATAAGATAAATGATCAGTGGTCTTCCTTCCACTGGAGGTGATAGGATCGGAGGATTCAACAGGTATTCCTTAATACTGTCGAAGGCAGTTTGGCAGTCTTCTGACCAAACGCAATCCTGGTTCTTTTTGAGTAATTTGAAAATCGGCGCACAGGTGGCGGTCATAAGGAATATGAATCTGGAGATGTAGTTCAAACGTCCCAGGAATCCTCTGACTTGTTTTTCAGTTTTCAGAGAAGGCATTTCTTGAATGGCCTTGACCTTGTCGGGATCAACTTCAATTCCTTTCTGGCTGACGATGAACCCTAGTAATTTCCCCGAACGGACACCGAAGGTGCACTTGTTAGGATTCAAGCGGAGCTTGAATTTTCTTAGACGTTCGAACAATTTTGACAGATGTTCAACGTGCTCATCCTCTGTTCTTGATTTTGCAATCAAATCATCGACATATACCTCGATTTCTTTGTGTATCATGTCATGAAACAGAGTAGTCATGACCCTTTGATAGGTTGCCCCGACATTCTTCAAGCCGAACGGCATTACCTTGTAACAAAAGGTACCCCATGGGGTAATGAACGAAGTTTTCTCCATGTCTTTCGGCGCCATTTTGATCTGATTATAGCCCGAGAATCCATCCATGAAGGAGAATACTTTGAACTTTGCTGTGCTGTCAACCAGCATGTCAATGTGTGGTAAAGGAAAGTCGTCCTTTGGACTTGCCTTGTTTAGATCTCTGTAATCAACACACATTCTGACCTTTCCATCCTTTTTGGGAACGGGTACGATGTTGGCTAACCATTGAGGATATTCACATGTAGCGAGGAAACCCGCGTCGATCTGTTTCTGTACCTCCTATTTGATTTTGATGGCCATGTCCGGGTGAGTCCGTCTCAACCTTTGCTTTACTGGCGGACATTTCGATCTTAGCAGTAAGTGATGTTCCACGATGCTGGTATCCAACCCTGGCATATCCTGATTGGACCAAGCGAATACATCAGGGAATTCTTTGAGAAGCTTTATCAAACTTTCTTTGACAGTTGGACTGAGCAGTGCTCCGATCCTGATTTCTTTTCTCTCTTTTTCTGAACCCAAGTTTACCGTTTCCAACGGCTCTTTGTGAGGTTCAACGGACCTTTCTTCTTGTCTGAGTAGTCGGGAGATCTCTTCTGGAATTTCGTCGTCATTTTCTTCTTCAGCCTCGAATACCGGGAACTCAAAGTTGGGAGAAGGCATCAGATCGTATGTTTCAACGGGGTATAAAACAAGCAATCTGCATGACGTGGTGATTCGTGTTTAGAAGAGATAGAGAAAATATAAGTGTGTGCAGTGTATTTATTTTACTGCTTGTTTTTATTTTTGAATTGTTTTTTTTAGGATTACCATTTTCTGAAAAAGCAAAAAGAGAAAACAACAATTAATGCGGAAATTACAGAACGACGTTATTTTATTAATGAACAAGTCGAATCTTGAAACTACAACCCTATAAAACAAAACTCACTCGCTCTGGGCAAAGCGAAGAGGGAAATTTACAAAAAGCGAGCCCTATCAAAACATCCGTTTCACCTGGGCAGGGAGAAAGGTTAAAGATGGCAATTACTTTGACTGATGAACAACCTTTGGAACCTCGACGGCAACCCATTGGCGGCGAACTCCTCGGTGAATCACAAAGTCTGGCACCTTCCTTGATTTGTCTTCAGAAATGACGCTGATTTCTGGTGGAGCAGGATCATTGGAATCTGTCTCCCAAGCAGAATTGTCGTAGGAGGATTCCTCTGTTGCACTTTGCATAGCATTGGTGCTCTCAGATGTATCTCCCCATCCAGTTGACTGGATATCTTCGAGCCTGATACGAGAGCTTTCGGGAGCAGTGTACTTGACCATAAAGTCGTATTTTCCACTTGGTTTTCCTAAAGTGTCCCAAACTTCTTTGGAACTGGAGAAGTCATCCCTCTCGATGACGTTGACCTCAGGAAAAGCATAGTTGATGAATTCTAGTCCTGCAAACGTTGCGAATTCATCTTTATGTTGAGTAGTTTCCGAATGACCTGAGTGTTGATCCCATGACATGGCGGGGACACAGGTATTCTGTTCAATGAAGCTCAGCTGAGTTTCATTACTCGGCTGACTTTCTTGCCCCAAGTTTCCTGGGTAAGGCTGCCACATTGGCAGACCATCCATCGGGCCATAGTAATTGTGATCAAAGTTTTCTTTCATCAGAGTGTCTTCCTCTAATGAATTTGGCGGAGCACGGCATCCTTCCGGATCACAATCTCCGTAGATCATTTCGACATCTGATCTTGGTATAAATCTCGGACTTTCTGTAGGAAAGCAAAAAGGCATAAGCACCTCTTCCTGAGACATATAGCCGTCCTTGTTAAGGTAGGACTTCCATTCTTCATCTGTGTCAGAGGGATCTTCCTCATTGATAGCATGAACTGTCTGAGACACTGGGTGAAGAAAACCTCCACTGTGGAAGAAGTTTTGAAGGGGATGAAGACTTTCATCGTTGGCGGCTGTCTGGGTACAGGTCGCAGAAAAACCAAGACCCTTCTTTATTTTATTGTCAGTGGGAATGACAAGCTGTCCCCATCCTTTTGTATCGGTACTCCCGACCGCTTTGATAGCATCTTTGTATGAAGAAATTGAAGTTCCTTCTTCGGATTGATCGTTCTTGCTCACTGATAGTGCTTGGAACTGAGTTCCAATAACCTCCTCGGGTTCCACACAAGTAGATGATGATAGGTTACTCACAAGCAAGGCTTGTTCCCCACAAACCATGACAAGTTGATCGTTCTTGACGAACTTTAGCTTTTGGTGGAGGGTTGAAGTAACCGCTCCAGCCTGATGTATCCAAGGTCTTCCTAATAAACAACTGTATGTTGCCCGGATGTCCATGACCTGGAAAGTGATTTGGAAAGTGTGAGGACTAATAGTTATGGGAAGATCAACTTCGCCGATAACTGTTTTTCTGGATCCGTCGAATGCTTTGACGACGACCTCACTGACTCTCATCGGAGGGCCCTTAAATGATAATTGCGTCAAAGTGGACTTCGGCATAACATTCAGGGCTGACCCTGTGTCTACCAGTACATTGGCTAAAGCATCGCCCTGGCAGTTAACTGTAATGTTAAGCGCCATGTTATGACGACGACCCTCTTCAGGTAATTCCTCATCACTAAATCCCAAATTATTGCAGGAAGTGATGTTAGAGACAATGCTATCGAATTGTCTGATTGTTACATCCTGTTCCACAAAGGCTTGCTCCAAGACTTTCTGTAGAGCCTCTCTGTGTGCTTCTGAACTGAGTAACAGTGATAATACTGAGATCTTTGAAGGAGTCCATAACAGTTGATCAACAATGTTATATTCACTCCTTTGGATGAGCTTTAGCATCTCATCTTTGTCTTTTGAAAAGTCGGGATTACCAGATTGACTGACTGGTGGATCAGGAATTTCTGCCTGAAGTTCCTTTTCTTTGTTGGATTCTCTAACCCCTCGGTTGAAGATTCGACCGCTCCGTGTTACACGACTGATGTCTGCAATATTCACGACGGAGGGTAATGGAATTTCCTTTCCATTCTCGATTATTGTTGCACCGTATTTGTAAGGGATTGCCTTAGCTGATTCATACGGTAGTGGCCCCGATAGATAGATGACTATGGGAACCTTCTGATTTTTCTGACCATCATAAGTAACCTTGATCCGTTCTCGGTTGGGAACTCTAGATTTGTCAAGTAGAGGGATGATGGCAAAAACATCCCTGGTCCTATGACGACCAGAGATCGTGACAACATCCTCAACTTGCTCGGCAAGGTAGTTCGGCGACCAAATGATGGGTCCTGAACCGGGATATGGACGAATTTCTCCATGATCGACCTGACCCTGAAGAGCTGCTCTCACAAGGTAGCACCCTTGGTTACTTTCTGTGCAGACGCTACAACTTTCATAGTTGTGTGGTGGCACCTGGCCACGCCCACGTTGAATATAATGTAACCTCACTAGGTTACCTTCCATTGATCGGACATCCTGACTTTGACGACGAGTAGGATTCCTGTTATTGATACTAATCTGCTGAGTATCTTCGTCCATATAGATTGGCATCCACCAGTGATTTAACAAGTGCTGAAGTGCCTCCTGGACAAGGGTATAACCTCGATCGTTTTTGCAACCCGCTTTACAATTTTGATAGTCATGTGATATTAAGAATCCAAGTCGGACCGGCTCAGCATGTAACTCTACCAGGTTGGTATCCATTACGCGGATGTCGAAGATCTGAACCATGTTGATTTAATAGGAGTTCCTATCATGGTAGTCTTGGATCCATCCAAGATCCATCTGATGCTGGAGGGCCTCTTGTATGAAAGAGCATCCCTGTTTGTTTACCGAGCAAATTAGACTGGAACTGTAATCGTGCCACGGCAGATTATGATACTGGCTTTGCCTTGAGTGCATCGCCAACAAGTTGACATTCATCGCACGGATGTCGTGATTTTGAATGACGTTGGAATTCTTGTAAACCATGTTAACTCCACGAACTCGGTGCTCTTGGATCCATCCAAGTTCCATTTGTTCCTGTAGAGCTGTTTGCACTACAGAACACCCCTGGTTGTCTTTAGAGCAGATATCACACTGGTGATAATTATGAGGTGGCACATGGCCATATCCACTCTGTCTCCCAATAAGAGTACATCGTGAATTTGATAGACATTGTTAGTCTCTTTCTCAATCAGATTGATTGCAGCTTTCTCGTGTTGAGGTAGCGGGTTCGTAAGAACATTAGGATTCGTATCTTTGAAAGATAAGAGCCCGCTCCTAACAAGCTTTTGCACGTCGGATTTGAAATTGAGACAAGTCTCAATGTTATGCCCTGAACCTCCTTGATGATAAGGGCATGTTTGATCTGCTTTAAACCAAAAAGGCAGATTTTCCGGTACTGTAAGAGGAGACTTAGTCTGGATGTGCCCCTTAGCCAGCAGTAACGGAAACAGCTCTGCGTACGTTACGGGTATAGGATCAAATCCTGGTGGCCGTATTGTACGGTTGTTGTTATATGGAGGACGAGCCTGCTGAAGAGGCTGTTGTGTCCTTTGTTGGTCAGGTTGGCTCTGCGCAACCTGAGGTTGATACATAGGAACAGGCGCGGGGCCGATAGCAGGAGTAACAGCTGCTACTGGCTGATAACGTCGCCTTTTCTTTTCGAGAGAGATATTCCCAATATCTTGCTCTTTTTTTTAGGGAGAGCACTACCGTATTTTTTAGTACCGCTCATTGATCCAGTGTCTTTTACCAAACGTCCTTCTCGGACGGCTTCCTCAAGACGTACACCCATGCCGACCATTTCGGTGAAATCACTGGGTGCACTGGCAATCATTCGGTCATAGTAAAATGAGCTTAAGGTCTTTAAGAAGATTTTTGTCATCTCTTTTTCCTCAAGAGGTGGACAAATTTGAGCGGCAATTTCACGCCACCTTTGAGCATACTCCTTAAAGGTTTCCTTTTCCTTTTGCGACATTGATCTGAGTTGATCTCTGTCGGGTGCCATGCCCAAATTGTACTTGTATTGTTGGACACAGGCAGTACCAAGATCTCTGAATGTACTAATCGTAGTACGGTTTAAACCCATGTACCATTTGAGTGCGGCACCGGTTAAACTATCCTGGAAGTAGTGAATCAGCAGGTCCTGATTCTCCGTCTGAGCTGACATCCGCCGAGCGTACATCACCAGATGGCTCTGAGGGCAAGAGTTACCCTTGTATTTTTCAAAGTCGGGCATTTGGAACTTGTGCGGGACTTTCACATTTGGGACCAAGCAGAGGTCTGCGGCGTCCTTTCCAAATAGATCCTGACCGCAAATGGCTTGCAGCTCTTTCTGCATTTACAAGAACTGCTCCTGGAATTCATCCATTCTATCGAACATAGTTTCCTTCTTACCAGAAGGTGTTGGCGGAATCTGTCCTTCCGGGACAGTGTGCACCACAGGGGGTGGTACCGTGACTACGGCAGTAAGTCTTGGCGTTTCCCGAAGTTTGTAACCTTCAGGAGTCTTCGGTATGCCCCTGGCATCTTCGCTTTCCCGAAGTTTGTAACCTTCAGGCCCAGCGGCTTCTGTTGCGATTCCCTGATCTTCAGTGATCGGCGGAACATCCTTCTGGGATATAGTTAACAGGCATGCCCCAAGGACGATCTTTCGGCATCTGATACCTAGGATCATACTTTTCTATGATGGGCGTTGAGGTGATCTCTGAGATCACAGTTCTTTGTAGCTGAGCTTCTGCCATGGCTTGCATGTCGTTACGAAGCTTCCTCATATCCTCTCTCAGAGCGTCGATCTCTTCTTTCAACTCTCTGTTTTCTTCCTCAAGATCATCCATCTTTTTCTGACGATTGGCCCGAGTATTATACGAATGAGACAGTTTGACTCTAGAATTGAGACACAAACGTGAGATTCGTAGGGAAGAAGAATACGCGATGTGAGAATGATGAATGCAATGATTATATTAATTGTTGTTTTTTTGGTTTAATCAAAATAAACTTCGACAATTAGATTGCAAATATCAAACAGTGGGGAAACCCCTTTTTATTGAATTCCAAAGGATTACAGAAATGGAAATACAGTAGATTACAAGATGCAGAAACAGAAACCTAAGCTAATGGGTCCCGAGTCCTCTCTGAGGAGAAACCGGGTGCTGATTCTGGTATCTTCCTTTTCTTTGACAGGGGCGCTTGGGCCGTTGTCGGGTTGTCATTCCTTTGCCAAGTGAAAGGAGTGAGCACATTCCTTTAGTCATCTTGATTCTCTACAGCATGCTGCTCCAAAATTTCAATCAGAGCATCTTTCTCTTTTAGTAGTTGCTGTATTTGGATACACTCTACGTCGAGGGTGCGGTACTTGTTCTTCCAAGATCTTCTTTCCTTTTGAACTTTGTTGAGAGTAACCTGAAGCTTTTCAGTTTCCGTCATGAAGTACATGACAGATTCTCTCGGCGGAAGAATTCCGTAACGAGGATAAGGCATTTTTAGCTTGAGAGCTCTGGTTTGTACCCAATGGAGATAAGGCTCCACGGAGACACAGTCCGGTTTTCCCAGAGACTCTTGCCCTTTCTTATGAACCCGTTTCCAAGCTTGCACTATTTCCATCTTTAGTGCTCTGTCATTTTCTCCTTCTTTGAAGAAAAGACCTTCCAGATGAACACCCAGTGGGATGTGTCGCATCGGGTATCCAAATTGACGAAGAACCAATATCGGATGATAGTTGATTCCTCCTTTAGTTCCTATGAGGGGTACGCTGGGGAAGTTTCCACAACGGTCAATGATTCTGATTCCCTCATAAATCCTATTACACCAATCTATATCGGAATTGGTGAGAGACATGATCTTCTGCGACCAACGTAAGACACTCTTGCAATCCCAAAAAGCAGCAGACTTGGGCAAGTGAAAGATAAACCATTTGTAGAGCAAAGGTACACATCATGTGATCTCCCCTCCGCTGTACAAATTTCCCAAGTGTACAGAATGATACGTATCTGCGAGCATAGTCGGCACAGGGTTTCCAATGAGAAAAACCTTAATAGCATTGATATCGACGAAGTTATTGATGTTGGGAAACAAAAATAATCCGTAGGTGAGCAAGACAAAGATGCTTTCAAAAGCAGTCCCGTTCCCTATACTAGCGAAGTATAGAGCCTTTTTTGTCAAGAACTGGGCTGGCAAACCTTGGATGCCACCCTTAGTGGTCATGTGAGTCCTGACCTCAGACTCGTCCAAATGAATTGCTCTTGCAATAGTCTGATTCTTTGGAATTTCTTCCAGTCCAGAAAATGGAGCTCGATCAGTGATATGTAAATCAGCCAGATGAGAATACTCCTCCAGCGTTGGTGATAGCTGGTAATCCGGGAATGTGAAACAGTGATAAACCGGATCGTAGAACTGAATGAGCGCGTCCATGATCCCCTCAATCACATGGACTCTTAACAGTGGTAGCAAACCACCGTGCTTGGCTCTGAAAGCCTCTGGGTTAACGATCATCCTTGCTAACCTTCTCAAATCCCCTAGTTTTGGAACCTTGAAGGTATACTGGCGAGTTCTCCTTCTACCGAAATCCATTAGTGTAATCTTTTTCTCTGATATTTGCAATCACAGTCTTAGTTTAATTTGAAAAATAGAGAGACTAGAAGAGAAAGTTTTTTGAATGTTTTAATGTTTTATTAAATGGATGCATGAATGCAGCACACAAAAACATAGAAAAAACATGGGGTCAGAGGGTCGTTGTCATGAAGTCAAGGCTCTACCCATCCCCAAAGGTTTATACTAGGGTGAATTTTGTACCTGTACTCATTATCATCAGCTCCTCCCAGGAAGGCAGACAACAAGCGGATCGCCAGTGAGTTGTGTGCAATCTTAGAGTAAGTGCCATTCACCGAGAATAGATCACCAGCCTCAAATGAGGGTAGTATCGCGTAACAACTATTTCCGATAGTTTCCGCACTACGAAAGGGTTGGCTTTTTTAGGTGTATACTCAATCTTTCCACATACGGCATCACCCGCATTCCCATTAGCAGAAAAATAAACACGTATAGCAATTAGGAAAAGCAGTATATATATTTGTCCTAAACATCCTAGACCTTTAAAGTTATGAATCCTAAGTTCCTGACAGAAAATGGGTTCCCCGGCGGAAGCCCCAATCTGTGGTATTCACATAAGTGAAGAGAAGGAAGATCGAGTTTGACAAAGACCGGCCCCACGGTGGGCGCCATTTTTTTGTAGCGAGCGATTTTGGACGCGGTTCTTAAGCGCTGGTCGCTCTCTGCGGTTGAGCTTAAACTACAGGTCGATTCATTTTTTATCCTATTGTGAGCTGAATAAGGAAGGGAAATAGATGTCTCCAATTAACCCTGCTTGCATACTGAGTTTAAACAGTGGTCTGTTAGGTTACAGATGCTATCAATGTGGGGGGCCTTTGTACTGGTTATTTGTATTTTTGCCAGTACGGTTTTCTTTCTTTCTAGGACTTTCTAGCGGGGAACAAGGATTAGGATGTTAGGACTGATGCTTTGGAATTACTGATTTTTGATTGATGGAGATATGGGATTTGGGTTTTTTGTTGATTGTGCTCGCTAAGATCTTTTCTTTCGATCTTATGCCTACGTATTCCCATTTACCGAAACAGGGAAATCAGAGCGTTCGTAGTTCCTCCTATTCTATGGGAGGAAATGGGTGTTTTTGGTGTTTTGGTGTCTTGTTCAAAGCCCAAGACGTGAAGCGAAAGGTGGTTTGTATCTTGTTCAAAGCCCAAGATGTGAAGCTGAAAGGTCTATTTGTGTCTTGTTCAAAGCCCAAGACATGAAGCTGAAAGACCTCGACTTTAGAGAGAATTTGTCATCTCTAAAGAAGGGTTTGTCTGTCACAACTATTGGGTGACTGGTTATAAAGGAGAATTACTTAAACCGGGATACGCAGATCCTAGCAATGCCATAATTTCCTTAAAAGGGGATTTTAACCTGAAGGAGAAGACTTTAACTCAGTGTAGAGCAATGCCATCTTTCCTTAGGAATTTCTCATGCTAAAAGAGGGACAGTGGCATGGATGTTGATGATCCAGAGGCTTGCCGCTTACAGCGATTAGATGAAGGGAAAAAAGTTATTGATGTTTGTGTACTGTGAACGAGGCACAACTTTGATGCTAAAAGGTTAATTGGATCAACCAGTGGTTTTCTTATACAAAGCCTAAGAGGAGGCTAATTTCCGCTAGGAAAATCATTATACAAAGCCTAAGAGGAGGCTATTTTGTGTCTCGTACAAAGCCCGAGAGAGAGGCTAAAAGTTTTTGACCCGACGATAGAGTCTTTGTGTCTCGTACGAAGCCCGAGATAGAGGCTATTGTTTGTTTGACTCTACGAGGGAGTCTTTGATACTCAACAAGAGAGTGTTTTTGTATCTCGTACGAAGCCCGAGATGGAGGCTAAAGGTTTGTTTCAGTTGAGTGACAGATCCAATATACTGATTTTAAAAGAGAAAATCAGTTCTTATATGAGCAACGCTGTACTCAGAGATTTGATCTGAGGATCAGGGATATTTCCTTCTCTTTGAGGAAACGGGAAATCCAAAGGGTATTGAGACTGTCCGAGTCTGCGGGTTTCCTTCCTATTTAACGAAGGGGTCACTTGAGAATGTCTTTGAGACTCAAGGAAGTTAGACTGTCCAAGTCTAGAGTTTTTTTTCTTCTTTTGTACTATGCTTTGAGAAACAGTAGTAGACTCTATGAAAGGACTGTTCTATGAGGATTACTAGGTTCTGTTCCTATACCTCTAGGAGGTCGTCGGGACAATTTGTACGAAGCCCAAGAGGAGGCTGGAAACTTTTAAGAAGCCGACGAGTCCTTGTACTAAGCCCAAGAGGAGGCTATCATTCCCGGAGGAAGAGATCATTATACGAAGCCTAAGAGGAGGCTGTGAATACTTCTAAGAAGCCGTAGTGTCCTTGAATAATGCCCAAGAGGAGGCCGATGCTTTTAAGAAGCCCGTGGGTCTATCATCTCCTTTCCATTAGGAGAGATAACTCTTTTAAAGATAAAAACCACTGGTAAACGTGCGAGGTTTACTATCCAGCGATTTTTACCTTTTAAAGAGGGTTCCTTAGTTAAGGTCCAAGATTATGACCATAGTGGGTACCCAAACCCCGAGACATTCAAGGCAAGCTATCCACAAGGAATAGATCAAGTCAGGAAAGTTCGAGAATTTGGAAGAAACTCAAAGATGCCATTCACGGAGAATACATTCATCTTGGGGAGTAGAGCTTCTTGACGATTCCTAAGGAGGACAGCCGAAGAGAAGACTGTATCTGGTGCTCCTATTGGGGATCTAGGCGTCTATTTCTACGAATAAATGAAACGGCGTCACCTAATTCTAGACGTAGTTGCGGGGGAAACTCGAAATATCTATACTATTATTACACAGTAGATATGAGTTTATGAAAAGAGACTTACAGTGAGTAGCCCCACAATACAGTTTATAATATGAAAGCAGTAAATGAAAGCGATAACCACTTACTCGGTTGTAGTGCTTCCATGCTGTTTGGTTAGTTGTTCAACAAAGAAAGATTGAAAACAACAGTATATTCAAAATCAAAGGAGAAAGTGCTTTGAAAAAGAAAGATTTGGGGCTTACAGCTCAAGGAGAGGCCCAGGGTTTTATCAGTGAGCGCACTGTTTGACTTTGTACAGCGGGACTTATACAAGTGACTGAGGCCCAAAAAGGTTTTCTGTACAAAGGGATGGGTCTTACACTCTCTCAAGAGGCCCAAAAAAGGTTTAAAGAAAAGAGAGGGGCTTATAACACGAGGGTAGACCCAAATGATTTTTCGTTTAAAAATGGCGATCGCGCCGAGGTTTTCTTTTAACGCAGAGGGACTTATACAATAAGTGAGGCCCAAAATGTTTTGGTTAAAAATGGGATTGGGTCTTACACTCTAATAGAGGCCCAAAGTGTTTTGAATGGGTCTTATAGCTCGAGGAGAGGCCCATATGATTTTTATTTTTAAACGGGCGACGATCGCGCCGTTTACTTGTACAGAGGGACTTTTACAATGAGTGAGGCCCAAAAAGTTTTTGTACAAGGGGGGATGGATCTTACACTCTCTCAAGAGGCCCAAGAAGTTTTGAAAATGATTTGAGGGTTGAATTAATCCAAAACCCTAATTTGTTTTCAAAATGTATTTAATTGAATAAAAATTCAATTAAAATGATCAAAAATTGTTTAACACATGGAAAAAAAATTGTGATCTTGGATTAATGCTTCAAAAATTAAGTATTGACCTACAAAATAATTAGAAAGCATTAAAAGTTGCAAAATCAATGTAGAAAAAATATTTAAAATGTCAAAAACAATTAAAATATTATTTCTTTGCAAAAATATCAATTATATGAAATAAATAATATTTTTGTGATTTTTTGTGAAAATAAAATATTTTAACATTTTTGTGAATTATTAAAAAAAGAATCCACTCAAAATCATTAAAACTCAGAGAGAAATTAATTTTTGAATCAATTAAACAAAATTACAAAATTCAAATATTTGAATTTCTAAAAATGGCGCCAAGAACAAGCTGAAGAACACGCGCGTGTTCTTGGTTTCTCAGATTTGCATTTTTTATCCAATCTCCATGAATACGTAATCATATCATGCAATCCACATATCATTATGCTCGCCTCAATCTCACGATCATGTCTATGTACTTTAATTTCATTTAAATTAAACATACAACAAGAAATCACGAAGAGACCTCAAGAACCCTAATTTCTGCATGAAGGCTAGGATTTTTGATACACGATTCAAACAATGCAATTAATTGAGGGAAAACATTCCATGCATGATTATGAACATATGACCAAATTATTGTGCGAGGAAATATGCATAGATTGAGAGATGACCAAGTATGTGCTTACCTCCAAGTCGTGACAACAAGTTCAAAGTGATTTTTGATTTGGAGGTGTTACAGATGAGTGGTGATGATCTGAACAGCTTCCCTACACCCTATGGATTGTGTTTGGATGGTTGGACTTGATTGAAATTGGCTGGATCATTTTGTGGTACCTCAGCTGCACTTTGGTTAAAACCTTGAACAACCAGCTGGTGATTTTGTGAAATTGATGTTTCAGAAGTAATCTAAGTGTTTGATCAGCTCATATGTGATGTATGTGAGGTGTGTGAGTGATTGGTTTGATTGGAATTGCTCTCAAACTCAAAGCCCGATAGTGACTTGCCTTAGAAGGCAAAATTGGAGTGAAAGAAGAGATTTTGAGGAAAGCATCTGTTAGATGGCTTTGGTGTACTCAAACTGACCACAATTGAGCTCTATTTATAGTAGAGTAAGTTTGTTTTACAAGGAATAATGCATGGCAGCTGGTAAGTAGGTTTGGCCAATGTTGGCAAATGAAAATCCAAGTCTCCTCTAGCCATTGACTAGAGGTTAGGGCACAGAGCTTTGGTTCCCTTGGTCTTGGATAAGTCTTGACTGATTTCAGATGAGAATGGCTCAGTCCATGCCACCTTGATGGTTTCATTGAATGCCTCATTCCAAATTTGAAGTCTTGTCCCTATTTTGGCCATTCTAGGTTCAACATGCTATTTCTTGTTCCATGGACTTTGGAGGCTTGGCTCAGCGATTGTCCCCTTTAGATTCAATCCTCTGAGGTGTCCAAGTGGATAGGAGCAATTGAATTTGGCTGATTTTGGTAAATCGACCAAAGTTGCAAATTCTGCCTCGCCTTGACAGATTTCAGCAAGGCAACTTGGCAATGTTGTATATCATGGTGTAGGTTGAACTTGGCAATGTTCTTGGCCATTTTGGAAAGCTCTTACATGATACAACAACTGTTTGAACAAGTTTGGTTTTGATCTCTTTTGATTCCAAGTGAAAAATCCCCCTACATTTGGCAAAAAGTGAGGCAGAATCTGACTTAGTGAAAATTTCACTAAGTGTTGGAAAAAGTGACATTTTCACTTTTCAGCCACTTTGATCACTCCATAACTCAAAATCCTTAATGAATTGGAATGACTTGTAGTTGAAGTTTTTGTAGGTGATAATGAGGGCTACAAATCCATCTTTGGATGAGAAAAAATGGCCTTGTGGTTTAGGAGTTATGGTCCTCCAAAGTTGGTACCTTTGCCACTTTATTTTTAACTTAGAAAAATTTCTAAGTTTTATGGTTACCCCTTTTACAAGTTATCTCACTTTTCTTGATTTTTCTTGATGAATGATGATTCAAATCATACATTAACATCATTTTAGGGTTAAAAATCCATTTTGGTGAAAAATCTCAAAAAGTCAAAGTTGACTTTTGTGAACAGTTGACTTTTTATCAGATGAATTCCAAACTGTGCAATTCTTCAGGAAATCATGTCCTTGACCTAAATCAAACTTGATGGACATGTTCCATGGGTGTCATAGGGTATATTCAATCATGTATTAGGGTTTGGGAGCATGTCTTGGTCAAAAGTCAAAGTTACAGTTGACTTTTCTCTTAAAACCCTAATTGTGGTGCAGATGAAATTGAGACTTGTTGCTCAAGCTTCTTGGATCAATCCATTGTTCCAAATGGATCAATATGGTATATTAGAGACCCTCAAATCATGTCTTGAGGTCTTGGCTCATGGTTTGTCCCAAAAGTCAACTTAGGGGTGAATTAGGTCAAGAAACCCTAATTCCTGATTTTTGATGAATGCATCCCCTGAGGCAAAATTGACTTGATGCATGGGTTCATGAGGTTCCATGAAGTATATTAGGTCATGTTTTGGATCATTGCCTTGTGCCCAGATGAAAATTTTCCATCTGGAGGCCCTGGTCGACCAAAACCCTAATTTGGTGACACTAGCGATCTTGAGGCTTGATCCACCTAGAAGGGAGCATCCTTGTGCTTAATCCTTGAAGTGGGAGTCCTTTTGATCCTTTGTAGTTACTTGGGAGGTTAGACAAGTTGAAGATCATGTCATTTCTTGATTGATCCTTTGTCTGAGAACTATGAGAGGGCTTGAAACCCTAATTTTGATTGTATTGGATGCTCACCCATCTTTGGGGAGACTGATGAAGCATGATGATTCATCCATATTGTGATGATGATTTTCACAATGATGGGAAATCTAAGTGGTCAAAATTTGGGGTATTACAACTATCAGCAAAAAATGCTTTTGGCCTAGTGGTAAGCGCTTGATCCTTTATGTGGTATCAGAGCCAAGGTCATGGGTTCGAATCCCCTCGGCTGACACTGGGGGGAGATTATTTGGATTATTTAATTCAGCGTCTCCCTAAGGGATTCGATGGGCTTAACATCCCACCCATGAGCGCCCTACTCAAGTAGGCCCCTTGGGGTTCACTATAAGGAAATATAGTTGCACCCTGACTATCAGCAATTGCTTTTGGCCTAGTGGTAAGCGCTTGATCCTTTGTGTGGTATCAATTGTGAGAGCAAGAGTTGTCTCTACAAGTCAATCTATGTTTTGATGATAACAATAAGTATTTGTGAAAGAACCATTTTATGTTCTAACGTGTGTTGTGTGCAGATCATATTCATAGAAGTTATCAGATCCAACAAGCACCAGCCAGATGAACGTAATTGATAATATGTGAAGTTACTATGTGTGACACAAGTCACAAGAAGCAAGAATGCTTCTGTATCTGATCGTGATCAGTCAGATCCAAGGATGCCGATATTGCTGTTGCAATGCTCTTGTGGATGCTCTCTGAAAGTGGTAGAGATTCTGAAGATTGCGAAGCTTCTGAAGAAGAGAACTGAAGTGCTGAAGACTCTCATGACTTGAAGTTCTGAAGGCGGAAGACTCTGAAGACCAAGTGCAAAAAGACTCTGAAGACTTTTGTGTTCTGAAGTTTATGGTTCTAGAAGTCAAGTGCTAAAGACTCTGAAGACGGGTTTCTAATGGACGAGTTCAGAAGATTCGGAACACTTGAAGACGTAAAGGATAATGTTCTTAAAGACAAGTGCTGAAGTTCTGAAGACTGATTCCTAATGGACTTCTTCAAATGACTTAAGACTTGACGTATCAGATATCCTGTTAAGAAGACTCTAATCATGCTTCATCAATTTACCATCAGAAGTGTCTGAAGTTTGGAAGTCAAATGTTACCGTTGTGAGTAACTGTACACGGCACCCAAGAAAGATATATCCCGTCACTTCTCCCACAGCAAAAAGGAGATGTGTCAGTACAGCTAGTTATTACGCAACGTCTGTTTTCCAACAACCAACAATATTTCAAACGACTATATTTCTACTGGGCTATTTAAAGGAAAGAGTACTCGCTTCTGAAAAGATCGATCAAATCCAAAAAGACTGACCAATTCCATGAATCAATTCACCCCACAAAAGATTGATTCATTCCATCAAAGGTAAATTGATCAAGTTATTGTGTGAAGATAGCAACAACGATGAGTTCTCGTTGTAACACTTAAATATCAAAAGCTATCACCATTTACACATGGCCATTGTTGTTGAAGTTCAAAGATCATCATTCAACACAACAACAATGAATTAATACAGAAGCTGTTGATGAAGAAGACAACATTGCAAATTAGTCAAGTCATCAACCACCCTCTCGTCAGCGCTACATTGAAGATCTGAAGCAAGGAGTTATTGCTCATAGCTTGCTCACCCAAGAAGACGAAGAAGAAGAAGATCTACAAGATGTCAACCACTGTCAAATCATTATACATCTCTGTAGTTTCTTAGGATAAAGCAAGGAGCTGTTGCTCACATCTTGCTTGAACACTTGTGTGTTCTTTATACTTAAACTTAGGAGTAATCTTCTTGCTAAGAAGCATTTTTGTAATCTCCTGTACAACTAATTCTTGGTGAATTAGGATTCCTTGAGTGGTCAGTGTGACCGAAGACTCGAGAAGACAATGGCGAGATGTCATTGTGGGAAAAGCCTGAAATAGGGTCAGTAGCGTTATATTCATTGCGATGAATCCCTAAATGTCTAGCTGTAAAAGCCTAGCAGTAGGTCTTGTGAGATTGGAACCTGTAGGTCAATGTTCGTTATATTCATTAAGTTGAATCCCTGAACAGTTCATTGCATGTTAGTCATAGTGCGGCTGTGCAAGTTGTGAGTCACCGGCTGTTGCCCGTGCATCTGTAATCGAGATTGATTATAGTGGATTAAGACCTTGTGTTCTAGGCGAAATCACCTAAGGAGGGTGGACTGGATTAACCTTTGTGGTGAACCAAGATATATCGTGTGTTATTTACTCTTATGCTTAATGTCTCGTTTATGTTTCTATATTATGTATCAGAACCTTACACAAGCAAGTCAGAACCTTGCAACTCTGATAAGCTTCCGCTCTGCAAGTTCTGAATGTTACTCATAGTGTTCAGACTCTTGTAGGTTCTCATGCTTCATGCATTGCAAGTCTGAATGTAACTTCTCTAGTCAGAGTCTCTCAACGAACTCTGATGTTATCCTTAGTACTTTAACGACAAGATGTGAAAAGTTGTTAAAAGAGTAAATACACAATTCAAACCCCTCTTTCTTGTGTCTTTCTCGCACCTTCAATTGGTATCAGAGCACCGGTTCTGTTATTGATGGAAATCAAACACTTAACAGTGTCAGAAAAAGATCCAGATGCGGTGCGTAGAAATACTCTGGGTGAGAATGAAATCCACTTACAATTTCTGTAACAATTCAGAAGATGACTGTGTACAAAATTGTAATCAATCTTAGTACTTGAGCAAATCACTGATTCTGAAAGTTTCTGCCGTCGTCAAACAACTAAACCTTCCTCACTTAAGTTTTATTGAAGATTGAAGAATCTGTTGATAAGATAGATTAATTAGATAAGAAGTAGTATCTGTTGAATGCTAATCTTGGAAGATACGTGTGGATGAACCACGTATTTGCTCAAAGAAGAATCATCAGAAAACAAGAAGTCTTGTTTGCTGAAGATCAATTCTTTATGAGTTTTTGAGATGTTTTCAAGAAACGGATTAGGTTCACCCTTGAATTTCTCGTATACAAACTCATTCAGAACTTCTTCATGTAAAGAAGAAAGGTTGCTTTTCTATGATGCTGAACTTCAGAATGAAGTATGCAGAATTCTGAAAATCTGAAGAAGTCAAACTCTTAGAAATAATTCAACATCTGAATTTTGACTGATCAAGAAGGTTAAAAGATTCACTGTAGAACTGAATATTATTTTCTTGGAAGCTATGCAGGAAACTGAATGAATATTCAGAAAGAGGATTCTCACAAATTCATCAAGTACTTGATCAAGAATGAACACTTAGAGTTTTGATTGAATCAGAAGATATCAATCTAAACACTTAGTTCCTCGACTTAAGGATTCTAGTTGCAGACGTCATTCAGAATGAAGAAATCAGAAGTAGATATGCTATGGGCTATTTTTAAACAAATTAGATCAGCATTGTGAGAGCAAGAAGTATCATGTAAACTATGTTTCATGTCGTAAACACGTTTGATGATAATCAGTTCTGAACTAGGATATACATTAGTTGATGAGACAAGTCAGAGGATATTACGTGATGTCAGAATCTCTCAGCACATAATCTTTCGACGGTTCATGTTATAGCCTTAGACTACATGACCTTCTGGAAATAAGGAAGCCTTAAGGAAGGTTGTCGAGTAAATCAGAGTTTCTGATTGGTCATTCTCAAAAATCAGATGAGTTTGTCTGAACATGAAAAAGAATTGGATCAATTGATTCTAGTTCTCAAACCAATATCAGAATTCATAAAATAGTCACACTCTTCAGAAATGAGAATGCAAGTAAATCCGAAGAATCCAAGAAATCTCAGCAGTTCTCTCAGAAGAAGGAAGTAGCAGAATGTTTTGATCAAAGGCTCAGAAGTCAGAATGAAAAGCACTCAGCTAAAGAATTTCAGATTCTCTAAGGTACGACTCTCCTTATCAAAAGACTAATTAGGATTAAAAATTAATTGGTAGGTAAAAACATTAATGAGATTCTTTCTTTCAAGAAAAATCTTTTGATCACACCTCTGGATAATGTGTTTACTCATTATAACATCTGTCAAAATTGCATATCTTGAGTAATCATGATATATCCTTAGGAATATAGGTTCTAGTAAAAAATTATACTAAAAGATTTTTCCGTCTGACAACATAAGCTCACTTAAAATCTTATTAAAATCCTTTTGTACCTGATCTATGTTTTCCCTAGACTAGGCACAACTCATCCTATCCATTTATGTGTATAAAAATAACTTCTCCCCTTCAAATAATTTCATAACTAAATCCTTACTTCATAAAACATAAAGGTCAAAACTCTGTTGTCCATCCATCATCACGCTGTAATACCCCAAATTTTGACCACTTAGATTTCCCATCATTGTGAAAATCATCATCACAATATGGATGAACCATCATGCTTCATCAGTCTCCCCAAAGATGGGTGAGCATCCAATACAATCAAAATTAGGGTTTCAAGCCCTCTCATAGTTCTCAGACAAAGGATCAATCAAGAAATGACATGATCTTCAACTTGTCTAACCTCCCAAGTAACTACAAAGGATCAAAAGGACTCCCACTTCAAGGATTAAGCACAAGGATGCTCCCTTCTAGGTGGATCAAGCCTCAAGATCGCCAGTGTCACCAAATTAGGGTTTTGGTCGACCAGGGCCTCCAGATGGAAAATTTTCATCTGGGCACAAGGCAATGATCCAAAACATGACCTAATATACTTCATGGAACCTCATGAACCCATGCATCAAGTCAATTTTTCCTCAGGGGATGCATTCATCAAAAATCAGGAATTAGGGTTTCTTGACCTAATTCACCCCTAAGTTGACTTTTGGGACAAACCATGAGCCAAGACCTCAAGACATGATTTGAGGGTCTCTAATATACCATATTGATCCATTTGGAACAATGGATTGATCCAAGAAGTTTGAGCAACAAGTCTCAATTTCATCTGCACCACAATTAGGGTTTTAAGAGAAAAGTCAACTGTAACTTTGACTTTTGACCAAGACATGCTCCCAAACCCTAATACATGATTGAATATACCCTATGACACCCATGGAACATGTCCATCAAGTTTGATTTAGGTCAAGGACATGATTTCCTGAAGAATTGCACAGTTTGGAATTCATCTGATAAAAAGTCAACTGTGCACAAAAGTCAACTTTGACTTTTTGAGATTTTTCACCAAAATGGATTTTTAACCCTAAAATGATGTTAATGTATGATTTGAATCATCATTCATCAATAAAAATAAAGAAAAGTGAGATAACTTGTAAAAGGGGTAACCATAAAACTTAGAAATTTTTCTAAGTTAAAAATAAAGTGGCAAAGGTACCAACTTTGGAGGACCATAACTCCTAAACCACAAGGCCATTTTTTCTCATCCAAAGATGGATTTGTAGCCCTCATTATCACCTACAAAAACTTAAACTACAATTCATTCCAATTCATTAAGGATTTTGAGTTATGGAGTGATCAAAGTGGCTGAAAAGTGAAAATGTCACTTTTTCCAACACTTAGTGAAATTTTCACTAAGTCAGATTCTGCCTCACTTTTTGCCAAATGTAGGGGGATTTTTCACTTGGAATCAAAAGAGATCAAAACCAAACTTGTTCAAACAGTTGTTGTATCATGTAAGAGCTTTCCAAAATGGCCAAGAACATTGCCAAATTCAACCTACACCATGAGATACAACATTGCCAAGTTGCCTTGCTGAAATCTGTCAAGGTAAGGAAGAATTTGCAACTTTGGTCGATTTGCCAAAATCAGCCAAATTCAATTGCTCCTATCCACTTGGACACCTCAGAGGATTGAATCTAAAGGGGACAATCACTGAGCCAAGCCTCCAAAGTCCATGGAACAAGAAATAGCATGTTGAACCTAGAATGGCCAAAATAGGGACAAAACTTCAAATTTGGAATGAGGCATTCAATGAAACCATCAAGGTGGCATGGACTGAGCCATTCTCATCTGAAATCAGTCAAGACTTATCCAAGACCAAGGGAACCAAAGCTCTATGCCCTAACCTCTAGTCAATGGCTAGAGGAGACTTGGATTTTCATTTGCCAACATTGGCCAAACCTACTTACCAGCTGCCATGCACTATTCCTTGCAAAACAAACTTGCTCTACTATAAATAGAGCTCAATTATGGTCAGTTTGAGTACACCAAAGCCATCTAACAGATGCTTTCCTCAAAATCTCTTCTTTCACTCCAATTTTGCCTTCTAAGGCAAGTCACTATCGGGTTTTGAGTTTGAGAGCAATTCCAATCAAACCAATCACTCACACACCTCACATACATCACATATGAGCTAATCAAACACTTAGATTACTTCTGAAACATCAATTTCACAAAATCACCAGCTGGTTGTTCAAGGTTTTAACCAAAGTGCAGCTGAGGTACCACAAAATGATCCAGCCAATTTCAATCAAGTCCAACCATCCAAACACAATCCATAGGGTGTAGGGAAGCTGTTCAGATAATCACCACTCATCTGTAACACCTCCAAATCAAAAATCACTTTGAACTTGCTGTCACGATTTGGAGGTAAGCACATACTTGGTCATCTCTCAATCTATGCATATTTCCTCGCACAATAATTTGGCCATATGTTCATAATCATGCATGGAATGTTTTCCCTCAATTAATTGCATTGTTTGAATTGTGTATCAAAAATCCTAGCCTTCATGCAGAAATTTGGGTTCTTGAGGTCTCTTCGTGATTTCTTGTTGTATGTTTAATTTAAATGAAATTAAAGTACATAGACATGATCGTGAGGTTGAGGCGAGCATAATGATATGTGGATTGCATGATATGATTACGCATTCATGGAGATTGGATAGAAAATGCAAATCTGAGAAACCAAGAACACGCGCGTGTTCTTCAGCTTGTTCTTGGCGCCATTTTTAGAAATTCAAATATTTGAATTTTTTGATTTTGTTTAATTGATTCAAAAATTAATTTCTCTCTGAGTTTTAATGATTTTGAGTTGATTCTTTTTTTAATAATTCACAAAAATGTTAAAATATTTTATTTTCACAAAAAATCCCAAAAATATTATTTATTTCATATAATTGATATTTTTGCAAAGAATTAATATTTTAATTGTTTTTGACATTTTAAATATTTTTTCTACATTGATTTTGCAACTTTTAATGCTTTCTAATTATTTTGTAGTTCAATACTTAATTTTTGAAGCATTAATCCAAGATCACAATTTGTTTTCCATTTGTTAAACCATTTTTGATCATTTTAATTGAATTTTTATTTAATTAATTACATTTTGAAAACAAATTAGGGTTTTGGATTAATTCAACCCTCATAAATCATTTTCAAAACATTTTGGGCCTCTTGAGAGAGTGTAAGACCCATCCCCCCTTGTACAAAAGCTTTTTGAGCCTCACTCATTGTATAAGTCCCTCTGTACAAGTAAACAGCGCGATCGTCGCCCGTTTAAAAATAAAAATCATCTGGGCCTCTCCTCGAGCTATAAGACCCATTCAAAACACTTTGGGCCTCTATTAGAGTGTAAGACCCAATCCCCCTTTTAACCAAAACATTTTGGGCCTCACTTATTGTATAAGTCCCTCTGCGTTAAAAGAAAAACCTCGGCGCGATCGCCATTTTTAAACGAAAAATCATTTGGGCCTACCCTCGTGTTATAAGCCCCTCTCTTTTCTTTAAACCTTTTTTGGGCCTCTTGAGAGAGTGTAAGACCCATCCCTTTGTACAGAAAACCTTTTTTGGGCCCCAGTCACTTGTATAAGTCCCGCTGTACAAAGTCAAACAGTGCGCTCACTGATAAAACCCTGGGCCTCTCCTTGCGCTGTAAGCCCCAAATCTTTCTTTTTCAAAGCACTTTCTCCTTTGATTTTGAATATACTGTTGTTTTCAATCTTTCTTTGTTGAACAACTAACCAAACAACATGGAAACACTACAACCGAGTAAGTGGTTATCGGGCTTTGTACGAGACACAAAATAGCCTCCTCTTAGGCTTTGTATAATGATTTTCCTAGCGGAAAAATAGCCTCCTCTTACGCTTTGTATAAGAAAACCACTGGTTGATCCAATTAACCTTTTAGCATCAAAGCTGTGCCTCGTTCACAGTACACAAACATCAACAACTCATTTCCTTTCATCTAATCGCTGTAAGCGGCAAGCCTCTGGATCATCTATATCCATGCCACTGTCCCTCTTTTAGCATGAGAAATTCCTAAGGAAAGATGGCATTGCTCTACACTGAGTTAAAGTCTTCTCCTTCAGGTTAAAACCCTTTCTTCGAAAATTATGGCATTGCTCGGATCCGCGTATCCCAGTTAAAGTAATTCTCCTTCCCCCTCTTTAGAGATGACAAATTCTCTCTAACGTCGAGGTCTTTCAGCTTCACGTCTTGGGCTTTGAACAAGACACAAATAGACCTTTCAACTTCACATCTTGGGCTTTGAACAAGATACAAACCACCTTTCGCTTCATGTCTTGGACTTTGAACAAGACACCAAAACACCCATTTCCTCCCATAGAATAGGAGGAACTACGAACGCTCTGATTTCCCTGTTTCGGTAAATGGGAATACGTAGGCATAAGATCGAAAGAAAAGATCTTAGCGAGCACAATCAACAAAAAACCCAAATCCCATATCTCCATCAATCAAAAATCAGTAATTCCAAAGCATCAGTCCTAACATCCTAATCCTTGTTCCCCGCTAGAAAGTCCTAGAAAGAAAGAAAACCGTAATGGCGAAAATACAAATAACCAGTACAAAGGCCCCCCCACATTGATAGCATTCGTAACCTAACAGACCGCTGTTTAAACTCAGTATGTAAGTAGGGTTAATTGGAGACATCTATTTCCTTTCCTTATTCAGCTCACAATAGGATAAAAAATGAATCGACCTGTAGTTTAAGCTCAACCGCAGAGAGCGACCAGCGCTTAAGAACCACATCCAAAATCGCTCGCTACAGAAAAATGGCGCCCACCGTGGGGCCCGTTCTTTGTCTTGCTCACCTACGGATTATTTTTGTTTCCCAACATCAATAACTTCGTCGATATCAACGCTATTAAGGTTTTTCTCATTGGAAACCCTGTGCCGACTTTGCTCGTAGATGCGTATCATTCTGTACACTTGGGAAATTTGTACAGCGGAGGGGAGATCACATGCTGTGTACCTTTGCTCTACAAATGGTTTATCTCTCACTTGCCCAAGTCTGCTGCTTTTTGGGATTCCAAGAGTTTCTTACGTTGGTCGCAGAAGGTCATGTCTCTCACCAATTCCGATATAGATTGGTGTAATAGGATTTATGAGGGAATCAGAATCATTGACCGTTGTGGAAACTTCCCCAGCGTACCCCTCATAAGAACTAAAGGAGGAATCAACTATCATCCGATATTGGTTCTTCGTTAATTTGGATACCCGATGCGACACATCCCACTGGGTGTTCATCTGGAAGGTCTTTTCTTCAAAGAAGGAGAAAATGATAGAGCACTAAAGATGGAAATAGTGCAAGCTTGGAAACGGGTTCATAAGAAATGACGAGAGTCTCTGGGAAAACCGGACTGTGTCTCGGTGGAGCCTTATCTCCATTGGGTACAAACCAGAGCTCTCAAGCTAAAAATGCCTTATCCTCGTTACGGAATTCTTCCGCCGAGAGAATCTGTCATGTACTTCATGACGGAAACTGAAAAGCTTCAGGTTATTCTCAACAAAGTTCAAAAGGAAATAAGATCTTGGAAGAACAAGTACCGTACCCTCGACGTAGAGTGTATCCAAATATAACAACTACTAAAAGAGAAAGATTCTCTGATTGAAATTTTGGAGCAGCATGCTGTAGAGAATCAAGATGACCAAAGGAATATGCTCACTCCTTTCACTTGGCAAAGGAATGGCAACCCGACAACGGCCCAAGCGCCCCGGTCAAAGAAAAGGAAGATACCAGAATCAGCACCCGGTTTCTCCTCAGAGAGGACTCGGGACCCATTAGCTTAGGTTTCTGTTTCTGCATCTTGTAATCTACTGTATTTCCATTTCTGTAATCCTTTGGAATTCAATAAAAAGGGGTTTCCCCACTGTTTGATATTTGCAATCTAATTGTCGAAGTTTATTTTGATTAAACCAAAAAAACAACAATTAATATAATCATTGCATTCATCATTCTCACATCGCGTATTCTTCTTCCCTACGAATCTCACGTTTGTGTCTCGATTCTAGAGTCAAACTGTCTCATTCGTATAATACTCGGGCCAATCGTCAGAAAAAGATGGATGATCTTGAGGAAGAAAACAGAGAGTTGAAAGAAGAGATCGACGCTCTGAGAGAGGATATGAGGAAGCTTCGTAACGACATGCAAGCCATGGCAGAAGCTCAGCTACAAAGAACTGTGATCTCAGAGATCACCTCAATGCCCATCATAGAAAAGTATGATCCTAGGTATCAGATGCCGAAAGATCGTCCTTGGGGCATGCCTGTTAACTATATCCCGGAAGGATATGTTCCGCCGATCACTGAAGATCAGGGAATCGCAACAGAAGCCGCTGGGCCTGAAGGTTACAAACTTCGGGAAAGCGAAGATGCTAGGGGCATACTGAAGACTCCTAAAGGTTACAAACTTCGGGAAACGCCAAGACTTACTGCCGTAGTCACGGTACCACCCCATGTGGTGCACACTGTCCCGGAAGGACAGATTCCGCCAACACCTTCTAGTAAGAAGGAAACTATGTTCGATAGAATGGATGAATTCCAGGAGCAGTTCTTGGAAATGCAGAAAGAGCTGCAAGCCATTCGCGGTCAGGATCTATTTGGAAAGGATGCCGCAGACCTCTGCTTGGTCCCAAATGTGAAAGTCCCGCACAAGTTCCAAGTGCTCGACTTTGAAAAATACAAGGGTAACTCTTGCCCTCAGAGCCATCTGGTGATGTACGCTCGGCGGATGTCAGCTCAGACGGAGAATCAGGACCTGCTGATTCACTACTTCCAGGATAGTTTAACCGGTGCCGCACTCAAATGGTACATGAGTTTAAACCGTACTACGATCAGTACATTCAGAGATCTTGGTACTGCCTTCGTCCAACAATACAAGTACAATTTAGACATGGCACCCGACAGAGATCAACTCAGATCAATGTCGCAAAAGGAAAAGGAAACCTTTAAGGAGTATGCTCAAAGGTGGCGTGAAATTTCCGCTCAAATTTGTCCACCTCTTGAGGAAAAAGAGATGACAAAAATCTTCTTAAAGACCTTAAGCTCATTTTACTATGACCGAATGATTGCCAGTGCACCCAGTGATTTCACCGAAATGGTCGGCATGGGTGTACGTTTTGAGGAAGCCGTCTGAGAAGGACGTTTGGTAAAAGACACTGGATCAACGAGCGGTACTAAAAAATACGGTAGTGCTCTCCCTAAGAAAAAAGAGCAAGATATTGGGAATATCTCTCTCAGAAAGCAAAGGCGACGTTATCAGCCAGTAGCAGCTGTTACTCCTGCTATCGGCCTCGCGCCTGTTCCTATGTATCAACCTCAGGTTGCGCAGAGCCAACCTGACCAACAAAGGACACAACAGCCTCTTCAGCAGGCTCGTCCTCCATATAACAACAACCGTACAATACGGCCACCAGGATTTGATCCTATACCCGTAATGTACGCATAGCTGTTTCCGTTACTGCTGGCTAAGGGGCACATCCAGACTAAGTCTCCTCTTACAGTACCGAAAAATCCGCCTTTTTGGTTTAAAGCGGATCAAACATGCCCTTATCATCAAGGAGGTTCAGGGCATAACATTGAGACTTGTCTCAATTTCAAATCCGACGTGCAAAAGCTTATTAGGAGCGGGCTCTTATCTTTCAAAGATACGAATCCTAATGTTCTTACGAACCCGCTGCCTCAAAACGAGAAAGCTACAATCAATCTGATTGAGAAAGAGACTAACAATGTCTATCAAATTCACGATGTACTCTTATTGGGGACCAATCTGGTCAAGATGCATTGTAGACAGAGTGGATATGGCCATGTGCCACCTCATAATTATCACCAGTGTGATATCTGCTCTAAAGACAATCAGGGGTGTTCTGTAGTGCAAGCAGCTCTATAGGAACAAATGGATCTTGGATGGATCCAAGAGCACCGAGTTCGTGGAGTTAACATGGTTTACACAAATTCCAACGTCATTCAAAATCACGACATCCGTGCGATGAATGTTAACTTGGTGGCGATGCACTCAAGGCAAAGCCAGTATCATAATCAGCCGCGGTACGATTACAGTTCCTGTCTGATTTGCTCGGTAAACAAACAGGGATGCTCTTTCATACAAGAGGCCCTCCAGCGTCAGATGGATCTTGGATGGATCCAAGACTACCATGATAGGAACTCCTATCAAATCAACATGGTTCAGATCTTCGACATCCGCGTAATGGATACCAACCTGGTAGAGTTACATGCTGAGCAGGTCCGACTTGGATTCTTAATATCACATGACTATCAAAATTGTAAAGCGGGTTGCGAAAACGATCGAGGTTGTATCCTTGTCCAGGAGGCACTTCAGCACTTGTTAAATCACTGGTGGATGCCAATCTATATGGACGAAGATACTCAGCAGATTAGTATCAATAACAGGAATCCTACTCGTCGTCAAAGTCAGGATGTCCGATCAATGGAAGGTAACCTAGTGAGGTTACATTGCATTCAAAGTGGGCGTGGCCAGGTGCCATCACACAACTATGACAGTTGTAGCGTCTGTGCAGAAAGTAACCAAGGGTGTTACCTTGTGAGAGCAGCTCTTCAGGGTCAGGTCGATCATGGAGAAATTCGTCCATATCCCGGTTCAGGACCCATCATTTGGTCGCCGAACTACCTTGCCGAGCAAGTTGAGGATGTTGTCACGATCTCTGGTCATCACAGGACCAGGGATGTTTTTGCCATCATCCCTCTACTTGACAAATCTAGAGTTCCCAACCAGGAACGGATCAAGGTTACTTATGATGGTCAGAAAAATTAGAAGGTTCCCATAGTCATCTATCTACTGGGGCCACTACCGTATGAATCAGCTAAGGCAATCCCTTACAAATACGGTGCAACAATAATCAAGAATGGAAAGGAAATTCCATTACCCTCCGTCGTGAATATTGCAGACATCAGTCGTGTAACACGGAGCGGTCGAATCTTCAACCGAGGGGTTGGAGAATCCAACAAAGAAAAGGAACTTCAGGCAGAAATTCCTGATCCACCAGTCAGTCAATCTGGTAATCCTGACTTTTCAAAAGACAAAGATGAGATGCTAAAGCTCATCCAAAGGAGTGAATATAACATTGTTGATCAACTGTTACAGACTCCTTCAAAGATCTCAGTATTATCACTGTTACTCAGTTCAGAAGCACACAGAGAGGCTCTGCAGAAAGTCTTGGAGCAAGCCTTTGTGGAACAGGATGTAACAATTAGACAATTCGATATCATTGTCTCTAACATCACTTCCTGCAATAATTTAGGATTTAGTGATGAGGAATTACCTGAAGAGGGTCGTCGTCATAACATGGCGCTCAACATTATAGTTAACTGCCAGGGCGATGCTTTAGCCAATGTACTGGTAGACACAGGGTCAGCCCTGAATGTTATGCCGAAGTCCACTTTGACGCAATTATCATTTAAGGGCCCTCCGATGAGAGTCAGCGAGGTCGTCGTCAAAGCATTCGACGGATCCAGAAAAACAGTTATCGGCGAAGTTGATCTTCCCATAACTATTGGTCCTCACACTTTCCAAATCACTTTCCAGATCATGGACATCCGAGCAATATACAGTTATTTATTAGGAAGACCTTGGATACATCAGGCTGGAGCGGTTACTTCAACCCTCCACCAAAAGCTAAAGTTCGTCAAGAACGATCAACTTGTCACGGTTTGTGGGGAACAAGCCTTGCTTGTGAGTAACCTATCATCATCTGCTTGTGTAGAACCCGAGGAGGTTATTGGAACTCATTTCCAAGCACTATCGGTGAGCAAGAACGATCAATCCGAAGAAGGAACTTCAATTTCTTCATACAAAGATGCTATCAAAGCGGTTGAGAGTACCGATACAAAAGGTTGGGGACGGCTTGTCATTCCTATTGACAATAAAACAAAGAAGGGTCTTGGTTTTTCTGCGACCTGTACCCAGACAACTGCCAACGATGAAAGTCTTCATCCCCTTCAAAACTTCTTCCACAGTGGAGGTTTTCTTCACCCAGTGTCTCAGACAGTTCATGCTATCAATGAGGAAGATCCCTCTGACACAGATGAAGAATGGAAGTCCTATCTTAACAAGGACGGTTATATGTCTCAGGAAGAGGTGCCTATGCCTTTTTGCTTTCCTACAGAAAGTCTGAGATTTATACCAAGATCAGATGTCGAAATGATCTACGGAGATTGTGATCCGGAAGGATGCCGTGCTCCGCCAAATTCATTAGAGGAAGACCCTCTGATGAAAGAAAACTTTGATCACAATTACTATGGCCCGATGGATGGTCTGCCAATGTGGCAGCCTTACCCAGGAAACTTGGGGCAAGAAAGTCAGCCGAGTAATGAAACTCAGCTGAGCGTCATTGAACAGAATACCTGTGTCCCCGCCATGTCATAGGATCAACACTTAGGTCATTCGGAAACTACTCAACATGAAGATGAATTCGCAATGTTTGCAGGACTAGAATTCATCAACTATGCTTTTCCTGAGGTCAACGTCATCGAGAGGGATGACTTCTCCAGTTCCAAAGAAGTTTGGGACACTTTGGACAACCAAGTGGAAAATACGACTTTATGGTCAAGTACACTGTTCCCGAAAGCTCTCGTATCAGGCTCGTAGATATCCAGTCAACTGGATGGGGAGATACAGCTGAGAGCACCAATGCTATGCAAAGTGCAACAGAGGAATCCTCCTACGACAATTCTGCTTGGGAGACAGATTCCAATGATCCTGCTCCACCAGAAATCAGCGTCATTTCTGAAGACAAATCAAGGAAGGTGCCATACTTTGTGATTCACCGAGGAGTTCGCCGCCAATGGGTTGCCGTCGAGGTTCCGAAGGTCGTTCATCAGTCAAAGTAATTGCCATCTTTAACCTTTCACCCTGCCCAGGTGAAACAGATGTTTTGATAGGGCTCGCTTTTTGTAAATTTCCCTCTTCGCTTTGCCCAAAGCGACAGAGTTTTGTTTTATAGGGCTGTAGTTTCAAGATTCGACTTGTTCATTAATAAAATAACGCCGTTCTGTAATTTCCGCATTAATTGCTGTTTTCTCTTTTTGCTTTTTCAGAAAATGGTAATCCTAAAAAAAAAAACAATTCAAAAATAAAAACAAGCAGTAAAATAAATACACTGCACACACTTACATTTTCTCTATCTCTTCTAAACACGAATCATCACATCATGCAGATTGCTTGTTTTATACCCCGTTGAAACATACGATCCGATGCCTTCTCCCAACTTTGAGTTCCTGGTATTCGAGGCTGAAGAAGAAAATGACGACGAAATTCCAGAAGAGATCTCCCGACTACTCAGACAAGAGGAAAGGTCCGTTGAACCTCACAAAAAGCCGTTGGAAACGGTAAACTTGGGTTCAGAAAAAGAGAGAAAAGAAATCAGGATTGGAGCACTGCTCAGTCCAACTGTCAAAGAAAGTTTGATAAAGCTTCTCAAAGAATTCCCCGATGTATTCGCTTGGTCCTATCAGGATATGCCAGGGTTGGATACCAGCATCGTGGAACATCACTTACTGCTAAGATCGGAATGTCCGCCAGTAAAGCAAAGGTTGAGACGGACTCACCCGGACATGGCCATCAAAATCAAAGAGGAGGTACAGAAACAGATCGATGCGGGTTTCCTCGCTACATCTGAATATCCTCAATGGTTAGCCAACATCGTACCCGTTCCCAAAAAGGATGGAAAGGTCAGAATGTGTGTTGATTACAGAGATCTAAACAAGGCAAGTCCAAAGGACAACTTTCCTTTACCACACATTGACATGCTGGTTGACAGCACAACAAAGTTCAAAGTATTCTCCTTCATGGATGGATTCTCGGGCTATAATCAGATCAAAATGGCGCCGAAAGACATGGAGAAAACTTCGTTCATTACCCCATGGGGTACCTTTTGTTACAAGGTAATGCCGTTCGGTTTGAAGAATGCTGGGGCAACCTATCAAAGGGCCATGACTACTCTGTTTCATGACATGATACACAAAGAAATCGAGGTATATGTCGATGATTTGATTGCAAAATCAAGAACAGAGGATGAGCACGTTGAACATCTGTCAAAATTGTTCGAACGTCTAAGAAAATTCAAGCTCCGCTTGAATCCTAACAAGTGCACCTTCGGTGTCCGTTCGGGGAAATTACTAGGGTTCATCGTCAGCCAGAAAGGAATTGAAGTTGATCCTGACAAGGTCAAGGCCATTCAAGAAATGCCTTCTCCGAAAACTGAAAAACAAGTCAGAGGATTCCTGGGACGTTTGAACTACATCTTCAGATTCATATTCCTTATGACCGCGACATGTGCGCCGATTTTCAAATTACTCAAAAAGAATCAGGATTGCGTTTGGTCAGAAGATTGCCAAACCGCCTTCGACAGTATCAAGGAATATCTGTTGAATCCTCCGATTCTATCACCTCCAGTGGAAGGAAGACCACTGATCATTTACCTCACAGTCCTAGAGGACTCAATGGGATGTGTACTTGGCCAACAAGACGAAACTAAAAGGAAAGAGTCTGCCATTTACTATCTAAGCAAGAAATTCACCGACTGCGAGACTCGGTACACAATGCTTGAGAAAACTTGTTGCGCTTTGGCTTGGGCAGCCAAACCTCTTCGCCAGTACATGATTCGTCATACTACTTGGTTGGTCTCCGAAATGGATCTAATCAAGTACGTTTTCGAAAAACCTGCTCTCACGGGAAGGATTGCCCGTTGGCAGATGTTACTATCAGAATATGACATAGAGTACCATGCTCAGAAAGCCGTTAAAGGAAGTATTTTAGCCGATCATTTGGCTCATCAACCAATTGACGATCAAGAATCAATCGGGTTTGACTTCCCAGACGAAGATGTCATGTATCTAAAGATAAAAGATTGCGATGAACCGCTACCCAGTGAAGGGCCAGAACCAGGTTCCCAGTGGGGACTTATCTTTAACGGAGCAGTCAATCATTATGGAAACGGAATTGGGGCAATCATTGTTACCCCTCAGGGTTCCCACATTCCTTTCACTGCCAGACTTATGTTTAAATGTACGAACAACGAGGCCGAATACGAAGCATGTATCATGGGTCTCGAAGAAGCGATTGATTTAAGGATAAAAAATTTGGACGTATACGGCGATTCAGCCCTGGTTATTAACCAGATAAAAGGAGATTGGAACACATACCAATCAGGATTGATTCCTTAGAAAGACTATGCAAGAAGGTTGTTACCCTTCTTCAACAGAGTCGACTTTCATCACATCCCTCGTGATGAGAATCACATGGCTGATGCATTAGCCACTCTCTCTTCCATGATTAGTGTAGGTCGATGGAATGACATACCTAAGATCGACATAATGCGCCTTGAACGGCCCGCTTACATCTTCGCGATTGAAGCAGTCATAGACGACAGACCTTGGTATCACGATATCAAATGCTTCCTTCAGAAACAGGAGTACCCATCTGGGGCACTCAGAAAGGACAGGAAAACCCTCAGAAGATTGGCTGGAAACTTCTTCCTGAGCGGTGACACTCTTTATAAGAGAAATTTTGACATGGTCTTGCTCCGATGTGTCGACAGACCAGAAGCAGACATGCTCATGAAAGAAATTCATGAAGGATCCTTTGGCACTCATGCCAACGGACACACAATGGCGAGAAAAATTCTCAGGGCCGGGTATTATTGGTTGACCATGGAATCTGACTGCTACAAGTACATGAGGAGGTGTCACAAGTGTCAGATATACTCCGACAAACTTCATGTACCGCCATCACATCTCAAAGTTCTTTCTTCCCCGTGGCCTTTTTCCATATGGGGAATCGACATGATTGGTATGATTGAGCCCAAGGCTTCAAACGGACATCGGTTCATTCTGGTAGCCATTGATTATTTCACCAAGTGGGTCGAAGCAGCGTCATTCGCCAATGTAACCCGACAAGTGGTGGTCCGATTTATCAAAAACAATATCATCTGCCGTTATGGTGTTCCAAGCGAGATCATTACTGATAATGGATCTAACTTGAACAATAAGATGATGAAAGAGTTGTGTGCAGAGTTCAAGATCGAACACCATAACTCATCTCCCTACCGACCCAAGATGAACGGAGCGGTAGAGGCGGTTAACAAGAACATCAAGAAGATCGTTCAAAAGATGGTTGTAACCTATAAAGATTGGCACGAAATGCTACCCTTTGCTCTTCACGGTTATCGTACATCTGTCCGCACTTCAACAGGGGCTACCCCTTTCTCTCTAGTGTATGGCATGGAAGCAGTGCTCCCCATAGAAGTAGAGATCCCATCAATCCGGGTATTGATGGAAGCTCAGCTCACCGAAGCTAAATGGTGTCAAAGTCGACACGACGAACTGAACTTGATCGAAGAAAAGAGAATCACGACACTGTGCCACGGTCAGCTGTATCAACAGAGAATGAAAAGGGCATTCGACAAAAAGGTCCGACCTCGTATTTTCAGAAAAGGAGACCTCGTGCTCAAGAAGATACAATCATTTCTCACTGACTCTCGGGGCAAATGGACCCCAAATTATGATGGCCCCTATGTGGTCACGAAAGCTTTCTCAGGCGGCGCCTTGAGACTTGCAACCATGGACGGAGATGAATTTGCCTACCCCACGAATGTTGATGTAGTCAAGAAATACTTCTCCTAAAAAAAACGTCTTGGTGGATTGAAAACCCGAAAGGGCGGTCCAGGCAAAAGTTAGAGACATGAAAAAAAAAATCATCCTGATGGATTGGAAATCTCATAGTACAATCCAGGCAAAAATTAGGGATAATGGCAAGTAACTATGTTCAACAGAGGCAAGTACCTCAGCAGCAGTTACAACGTCATCTATCGGAGGAAATCTCCAGTCAAAGGTCATCTTTGATGGAAGCTCAGGATGTCCTGAACTCAAAGTTGGTAGAAGGATAGTGGTCGTTATGTTTCAACGTAGCCCTTTTCCCTGTAAATTTCCATTTCTAACTTTGTATATACTCTTTGGAATCACGCGTTTGGCTGATCTCCATCTTATCAATAAAATTTGAGCCCTTGTGCTTTTGTTTGTAATTCTTTACTTGTTTTAGCTTTACAGAACGACGTTGTTTAAACTTAATCAGCGATTCTTGAAATAAAACAAATTTACTTGTTAAACTTTTTCTGCTTTTAAATTAAAGATGGCATTTCTTTTGACTGTTGAACATCAGAAGAACATTGATCGCTTCTCCCGAAGTAAGCGGACTTCAAAGTGCAGAATCAAAGTACTCCTTCTAAACCAGTTCGCCTGAATGAAGGGATCAACTGTGTCAGAGACCTTGTTTCGTCTGACATCCTCGGCCGAGTTCTCATCTCCTAAGCCCGATCAATATAGCTCCCAACGGGACTATCTCTCCTAAGCAAGGTGGAATTGCTATTTTGAACCAACGGTACTTCTTCGCCCCGCGATGGCCGAGTATCCCATTGTGTTCATCTCTTAGTCTGTATGTTGCGTCTGTTTTGTCAGCACATACATACATACATCATGCATTTTTTATTTGCATTCACATTTCATATTGCATCACTATCACTCTAGTCGGTCCTGTCCCCTAGTGGTAGAAGTCCTCTCAATCGAGTTGTCAGTTCTTGCCTCGTTAGGAAATACTGTGTCTGAACAACCTCGCTTCCAGTTAATTCTGGAAAGAAGTTGGTCCTTGACCACTTTGATAACTTGAACCTCTGAAAAGCCAGAGAAAACTTTCAATAAGCATCACTCTTCGCCATTGAAGATGATATCCTTGCTTTCCCGGATTAAGGAAAATCCACAGAGAAAGCCTCGTGATCAGAGATTCGGCAGCACGCCAGTTTTGCTCCGAAAAACCACTGATGAGAAGGTCATTGGCACCTTAAAATTGGATCCCATCATATGGCATTTCTCCGGGAAGATCCCGAGAAAAGTATGATGTAACCCCAAACGAAAACAGTCTCTCAAGAGACTCGCTTTCCCCAGTAGAATCGACAAATGGCGTCTCCAAAACAGAGAAGTTTGTGTACCTCTACAACTCAGACGAATGGGTTCCCCAGCAAGTCTGACATCAAAACTTTTTCCACTCAAATGGCATCTCCCCAGGAAAATTCGGCGAGAAGTTTAAAGGAAAGCCGCTACGAATAGTGTCCCTTGTCAGTAAAGTTTATTGACAAAAGAAACTAAGACCAGTTCCTTGGTAGGAAACCAGGATCGAGGGGAAGTTTAAATCAGAAACTAAGACCAGTTCCTTGGTAGGAAACCAGGATCGAGGGGAAGTTTAAATCAGAAACTAAGACCAGTTCCTTGGTAGGAAACCAGGATCGAGGGGAAGTTTAAATCAGAAACTAAGACCAGTTCCTTGGTAGGAAACCAGGATCGAGGGGAAGTTTGTTTCCACAACTGAGACCAGTTCCTTGGTAGGAAACTAGGATCGAGGGGAAGTTTATTTCAAAAGAGACTGAGACCAGTTCTTGGTAGGAGACCAGGATCGAGGGGAAGTTTACCTTTTCTAAGCATCATTGCTTAACTAAAGAAGATGAATGCGTAAGCTACCATTCATAACCACCATCAAAATTTCGGGTATTCCGATATTTAATCCTCTTGCACCCCGAATGCCCGAATCCCTTCGTCATTCACACCTTCGGGTCCAAGAAGATTAAATAGGGGAATCTGTAATACCCCAAATTTTGACCACTTAGATTTCCCATCATTGTGAAAATCATCATCACAATATGGATGAACCATCATGCTTCATCAGTCTCCCCAAAGATGGGTGAGCATCCAATACAATCAAAATTAGGGTTTCAAGCCCTCTCATAGTTCTCAGACAAAGGATCAATCAAGAAATGACATGATCTTCAACTTGTCTAACCTCCCAAGTAACTACAAAGGATCAAAAGGACTCCCACTTCAAGGATTAAGCACAAGGATGCTCCCTTCTAGGTGGATCAAGCTTCAAGATCGCCAGTGTCACCAAATTAGGGTTTTGGACGACCAGGGCCTCCAGATGGAAAATTTTCATCTGGGCACAAGGCAATGATCCAAAACATGACCTAATATACTTCATGGAACCTCATGAACCCATGCATCAAGTCAATTTTGCCTCAGGGGATGCATTCATCAAAAATCAGGAATTAGGGTTTCTTGACCTAATTCACCCCTAAGTTGACTTTTGGGACAAACCATGAGCCAAGACCTCAAGAAATGATTTGAGGGTCTCTAATATACCATATTGATCCATTTGGAACAATGGATTGATCCAAGAAGTTTGAGCAACAAGTCTCAATTTCATCTGCACCACAATTAGGGTTTTAAGAGAAAAGTCAACTGTAACTTTGACTTTTGACCAAGACATGCTCCCAAACCCTAATACATGATTGAATATACCCTATGACACCCATGGAACATGTCCATCAAGTTTGATTTAGGTCAAGGACATGATTTCCTGAAGAATTGCACAGTTTGGAATTCATCTGATAAAAAGTCAACTGTGCACAAATGTCAACTTTGACTTTTTGAGATTTTTCACCAAAATGGATTTTTAACCCTAAAATGATGTTAATGTATGATTTGAATCATCATTCATCAAGAAAAATCAAGAAAAGTGAGATAACTTGTAAAAGGGGTAACCATAAAACTTAGAAATTTTTGTAAGTTAAAAATAAAGTGGCAAAGGTACCAACTTTGGAGGACCATAACTCCTAAACCACAAGGCCATTTTTTCTCATCCAAAGATGGATTTGTAGCCCTCATTATCACCTACAAAAACTTCAACTACAAGTCATTCCAATTCATTAAGGATTTTGAGTTATGGAGTGATCAAAGTGGCTGAAAAGTGAAAATGTCACTTTTTCCAACACTTAGTGAAATTTTCACTAAGTCAGATTCTGCCTCACTTTTTGCCGAATGTAGGGGGATTTTTCACTTGGAATCAAAAGAGATCAAAACCAAACTTGTCCAAACAGTTGTTGTATCATGTAAGAGCTTTCCAAAATGGCCAAGAACATTGCCAAATTCAACCTACACCATGAGATACAACATTGCCAAGTTGCCTTGCTGAAATCCGTCAAGGCAAGGCAGAATTTGCAACTTTGGTCGATTTGCCAAAATCAGCCAAATTCAATTGCTGCTATCCACTTGGACACCTCAGAGGATTGAATCTAAAGGGGACAATCACTGAGCCAAGCCTCCAAAGTCCATGGAACAAGAAATAGCATGTTGAACCTAGAATGGCCAAATTAGGGACAAGACTTCAAATTTGGAATGAGGCATTCAATGAAACCATCAAGGTGGCATGGACTGAGCCATTCTCATCTGAAATCAGTCAAGACATATCAAAGACCAAGGGAACCAAAGCTCTGTGCCCTAACCTCTAGTCAATGGCTAGAGGAGACTTGGATTTTCATTTGCCAACATTGGCCAAACCTACTTACCAGCTGCCATGCACTATTCCTTGCAAAACAAACTTGCTCTACTATAAATAGAGCTCAATTGTGGTCAGTTTGAGTACACCAAAGCCATCTAACAGATGCTTTCCTCAAAATCTATTCTTTCACTCCAATTTTGCCTTCTAAGGCAAGTCACTATCGGGTTTTGAGTTTGAGAGCAATTCCAATCAAACCAATCACTCACACACCTCACATACATCACATATGAGCTGATCAAACACTTAGATTACTTCTGAAACATCAATTTCACAAAATCACCAGCTGGTTGTTCAAGGTTTTAACCAAAGTGCAGCTGAGGTACCACAAAATGATCCAGCCAATTTCAATCAAGTCCAACCATCCAAACACAATCCATAGGGTGTAGGGAAGCTGTTCAGATCATCACCACTCATTTGTAACTCCTCCAAATCAAAAATCACTTTGAACTTGTTGTCACGACTTGGAGGTAAGCACATACTTGGTCATCTCTCAATCTATGCATATTTCCTCGCACAATAATTTGGCCATATGTTCATAATCATGCATGGAATGTTTTCCCTCAATTAATTGCATTGTTTGAATCGTGTATCAAAAATCCTAGCCTTCATGCAGAAATTAGGGTTCTTGAGGTCTCTTCGTGATTTCTTGTTGTATGTTTAATTTAAATGAAATTAAAGTACATAGACATGATCGTGAGGTTGAGGCGAGCATAATGATATGTGGATTGCATGATATGATTACGCATTCATGGAGATTGGATAGAAAATGCAAATCTGAGAAACCAAGAACACGCGCGTGTTCTTCAGCTTGTTCTTGGCGCCATTTTTAGAAATTCAAATATTTGAATTTTGTGATTTTGTTTAATTGATTCAAAAATTAATTTCTCTCTGAGTTTTAATGATTTTGAGTTGATTCTTTTTTTAATAATTCACAAAAATGTTAAAATATTTTATTCTCACAAAAAATCCCAAAAATATAATTTATTTCATATAATTGATATTTTTGCAAAGAATTAATATTTTAATTGTTTTTGACATTTTAAATATTTTTTCTACATTGATTTTGCAACTTTTAATGCTTTCTAATTATTTTGTAGGTCAATACTTAATTTTTGAAGCATTAATCCAAGATCACAATTTGTTTTCCATGTGTTAAACAATTTTTGATCATTTTAATTGAATTTTTATTCAATTAAATACATTTTGAAAACAAATTAGGGTATTGGATTAATTCAACCCTCATAAATCATTTTCAAAACATTTTGGGCCTCTTGAGAGAGTGTAAGACCCATCCCCCCTTGTACAAAAACTTTTTGAGCCTCACTCATTGTTTAAGTCCCTCTGTACAAGTAAACGGCGCGATCGTCGCCCGTTTAAAAATAAAAATCATCTGGGCCTCTCCTCGAGTTATAAGACCCATTCAAAACACTTTGGGCCTCTATTAGAGTGTAAGACCCAATCCCCCTTTTAACCAAAACATTTTGGGCCTCACTTATTGTATAAGTCCCTCTGCGTTAAAAGAAAAACCTCGGCGCGATCGCCATTTTTAAACGAAAAATCATTTGGGCCTACCCTCGTGTTATAAGCCCCTCTCTTTTCTTTAAACCTTTTTTGGGCCTCTTGAGAGAGTGTAAGACCCATCCCTTTGTACAGAAAACCTTTTTTGGGCCCCAGTCACTTGTATAAGTCCCGCTGTACAAAGTCAAACAGTGCGCTCACTGATAAAACCCTGGGCCTCTCCTTGAGCTGTAAGCCCCAAATATTTCTTTTTCAAAGCACTTTCTCCTTTGATTTTGAATATACTGTTGTTTTCAATCTTTCTTTGTTGAACAACTAACCAAACAGCATGGAAGCACTACAACCGAGTAAGTGGTTATCGCTTTCATTTACTACTTTCATATTATAAACTGTATTGTGGGGCTGCTCACTGTAAGTCTCCTTTCATAAACTCATATCTACTGTGTAATACTAGTATAGATATTTCGAGTTTCCCCGGCAACTACGTCTAGAATTAGGTGACGCCGTTTCATTTATTCGTAGAAATAGACGCCTAGATCCCCAATAGGAACACCAGATACAGTCTTCTCTTCGGCTGTCCTCCTTAGGAATCGTCAAGAAGCTCTACTCCCCAAGATGAATGTATTCTCCGTGAATGGCATCTTTGAGTTTCTTCCAAATTCTCGAACTTTCCTGACTTGATATATTCCTTGTGGATAGTTTGCCTTGAATGTCTCGGGGTTTGGGTACCCACTACGGTCATAATCTTGGACCTTAACTAAGGAACCCTCTTTAAAAGCTAAAAATCGCTGGATAGTAAACCTCGCACGTTTACCAGTGGTTTTTATCTTTAAAAGAGTTATCTCTCCTAATGGAAAGGAGATGATAGACCCACGGGCTTCTTAAAAGCATCGGCCTCCTCTTGGGCATTATTCAAGGACACTACGGCTTCTTAGAAGTATTCACAGCCTCCTCTTAGGCTTCGTATAATGATCTCTTCCTCCGGGAATGATAGCCTCCTCTTGGGCTTAGTACAAGGACCCGTCGGCTTCTTAAAAGTTTCCAGCCTCCAATTAGGCTTCGTACAAATTGTCCCGACGACCTCCTAGAGGTATAGGAACAGAACCTAGTCATCCTCATAGAACAGTCCTTTCATAGAGTCTACTACTGTTTCTCAAAGCATAGTACAAAAGAAAAAAAACTCTAGACTTGGACAGTCTAACTTCCTTGAGTCTCAAAGACATTCTCAAGTGACCCCTTCGTTAAATAGGAAAGAAACCCGCAGACTCGGACAGTCTCAATACCCTTTGAATTTCCCGTTTCCTCAAAGAGAAGGAAATATCCCTGATCCTCAGATCAAATCCCTGAGTACAGTGTTGCTCATATAAGAACTGATTTTCTCTTTTAAAATCAGTATATTGGATCTGTCACTCAACTGAAACAAACCTTTAGCCTCCATCTCGGGCTTCGTACGAGATACAAAAACACTCTCTTGTTGAGTATCAAAGACTCCCTTGTAGAGTCAAACAAACAATAGCCTCTATCTCAGGCTTCGTACGAGACACAAAGACTCTATCGTCGGGTAAAAAACTTTTAGCCTCTCTCTCGGGCTTTGTACGAGACACAAAATAGCCTCCTCTTAGGCTTTGTATAATGATTTTCCTAGCGGAAAAATAGCCTCCTCTTAGGCTTTGTATAAGAAAACCACTGGTAGATCCAATTAACCTTTTAGCATCAAAGCTGTGCCTCGTTCACAGTACACAAACATCAACAACTCCTTTCCTTTCATCAAATCGCTGTAAGCGGCAAGCCTCTGGATCATCTATATCCATGCCACTGTCCCTCTTTTAGCATGAGAAATTCCTAGGGAAAGATGGCATTGCTCTACACTGAGTTAAAGTCTTCTCCTTTAGGTTAAAACCCTTTCTTCGAAAATTATGGCATTGCTCGGATCCGCGTATCCCAGTTAAAGTAATTCTCCTTCCCCCTCTTTAGAGATGACAAATTCTCTCTAAAGTCGAGGTCTTTCAGCTTCACGTCTTGGGCTTTGAACAAGACACAAATAGACCTTTCAGCTTCACATCTTGGGCTTTGAACAAGATACAAACCACCTTTCGCTTCACGTCTTGGGCTTTGAACAAAACACCAAAACACCCATTTCCTCCCATAGAATAGGAGGAACTACGAACGCTCTGATTTCCCTGTTTCGGTAAACGGGAATACGTAGGCATAAGATCGAAAGAAAAGATCTTAGCGAGCACAATCAACAAAAAACCCAAATCCCATATCTCCATCAATCAAAAATCAGTAATTCCAAAGCATCAGTCCTAACATCCTAATCCTTGTTCCCCGCTAGAAAGTCCTAGAAAGAAAGAAAACCGTACTGGCGAAAATACAAATAACCAGTACAAAGGCCCCCCCACATTGATAGCATCCGTAACCTAACAGACCGCTGTTTAAACTCAGTATGCAAGCAGGGTTAATTGGAGACATCTATTTCCCTTCCTTATTCAGCTCACAATAGGATAAAAAATGAATCAACCTGTAGTTTAAGCTCAACCGCAGAGAGCGACCAGCGCTTAAGAACCGCGTCCAAAATCGCTCGCTACACACGCCTCAACTAACCTTCCTAGGAAACCAAGATCTCCTTGAACTTATTCCTGAAAAACAGTTTGTAATCAACACCCATTCTCTTCCGATTACGTTGCTTGCAGTCTAGCAGATGTGATGTACACTCAACAATGGACTAGATACTCCATGATGCTAGAAAAACCTATCTATGTAAATCTTGTCAAAGATTTCTGGAAACATGCCAATCTTGATCTTGAAAGCAAATGCATCACCTCCTTTGTTTTTGAAGTCCCATTCATCATCAACCTGTTCTCAGTCACTCTTGCAACTGGGTGTGAGAATGTTGGAATCCTTGTTGACTTTGACAAAAACAAATTTCTTGCTACTAAAAATTTTGCATCCCTTCATGACCTAACTTTAGGATACATACTCTTCAATCCTGAAAATCTCCTACCCATTCCCAAAGCCTGGTACAAGCTCATGCTGTCCAATTTTTCTTCCCAAAGGAGAAAGTCATGACTTACTTAGATTTCATGACCATGAATTCATTTATTTACTAATGAATGAATTTCAAAAAAGCCTACCACACACTATCTTCATCTGTCTCTGAAAAACCATCTCTGAGTCCAGAAACCTCACAAAGTCCTACATTCCTTATGGAAGAGTTTTGTCTGAGATTTTCTTCAGAGATGGAATTGTGGACATGATCAAAGAGAAAATTAAAGTAGATGGTCCTGAAAGCCTTCCAGATAACTGCTTGTTGAAGACTAAATGTGAAATCTTTAGCAACTACAAAAGCAAATTATTGTATCTCGGTTTAATTTATGTCTGGATTTTATTAGTTTAAACCGTATTTGGTCTAGGTAGTTGTATTTGCATCAGATTATTTCTATACTATTTAGGGTAAATGAAATGTCTAATCAATATCATCTAAATCAATATCTCTTATTTGTTATTCTAAGAATATGAAATTCTCTCCCTCATGACTAACCATTAATTGGGATTGAGAAAATCAAGTATCTGACAAAGCATTAATTGATATTATCTATCAAAAGATACTTGAAAGATCTTTTAGTGGCTCAAGAAATCTTCATTATTAACTTATCAGTCCTTTGGCCACTCGCTGCAAAACAGTTGTTAACACATTAACTCTTCCCAAATAAATTAGTAACTGCTCCGTTTTTCTTTTCCCACACAGATACAACCCTTAGTATACTCTAAGTAATCATAACCTACCTAGGAAATAGTAAACACAAATCCTTTGCACCAAACCAGTCACTCTCTTCACTCTAACTCGCTATAAATAGTTAGACGCTTCCCTTGCATAACTCATCCTCAAATCTAAACTCTTTTTCTGATAAAACTCTCATTTCAACAAGGTAATGAACTCTTAAAGAAATGGTCCTACCTTCTTAGGCAGAAAAGAAAATTTACTTGTTGACTCAGAGAAAAGACCCAACCTCGCTTGTCTCGGAAACAATGAGATAATAAGAAGCATGCAAGCTCAGTCTTGGCAGTGCTATTACTCCCAACTGAATGGCCCAATCTTTACTAATCTTGTTAAGGAATTCTAGAATTATGCTAGGGTTAGCTCTGATGGAAAAACCATCTGGTCTGAGGTTCATTATCACCCCATTGCTATCTCTGTTGCCTCAATAGAGAAAATCATTGGGTGTGTCTCTGACAGAGTCACGATTGATTACTTTCAATCTGACTTAAGCATGGTGGAGAGATGTAGAATCTTGTTTGATAATTCAGTTCCATACGAATCGAATAATCCTGAGAAACTCCTTCCTGCTCCAAAAACTTGGTTCAAATTTTCACTGACCTACCTTCGTCCATGCGCATCTGTGAGAAGCACTATGACTCATAACGACTGAATCTTCATCTTTCTTCTAACACATCACATTAGAATAGACCTTCCCAAGACTATCTTTAACCACATGAGACACTCTATCAGAACCTCAAGGAATCAGATGCATGCCTACATTCCATATGGGAGAATAATATATGAGATAATTTGGAAAGAAAAGGCCTGGGGATTAATAAGCAGGCTTGAACCTGGATCCTCACCAGAAAAGACCAGATGTGAACGAGTGGATAAAATTGAGGATTTTGATGATTAAGCTTTAAACCTTAGTAAATCTCAAATTGTTCTTGTAGTTTTGTGCTGATGGTTCTATATGAGTTTAATCAATGAATCAATGCTGCTTTCTGTTTTATCATCTATAATCATATTAGTACTAAATCCATAACTTAAAATCTTTATCATTCTATGAGATGCTTACATTGCTTAAATAAAACATTTAAAACATTATCATAATCTAACGATGATCGTTAGAATAAAAAACTGTAAATGACGCATTAACATCCTTTAAGGATGATGCTATCACAAGGATTCAGAACTTAATAGATGTTTCCAGTTCAAGCATAAACCCCTTAGAAGTGAGGAACATCTGGACTGAGTTCCATGAATGGATCTCAGAGGAAATTGTGAAGAGCAAGACTTTGGCTGTCACTCAAGCAGAAGAAAAACTGCATGCCTCAAGAACTGATGGTTCTGAAAGCTCGTTCTCATCTTCATCATTAGGCTCCTTTTAGTCTAATTCTTAGGAACCTATCCTCATTAAGTCTATGTTTTGATTACCTTTAGGATTAAGCTCACCTAAGCCTTATGTTTTTAAACTACTTTGTGGTTTTGAGTTAAAACTTCATTGATAAATCTGATCTACTATGTCTATGATAACGCCGTATCTGATCTCTACAATGATATATTACTGTTCTTTATCATTTTGACCTAAATATGCGTAATGCTTAAATGATACATCCTTTGAGTCTATTTATGTTCACCATCTTATCAATCTAGTGCTTAAAGCCTAAATGCTCAGATGCTCTATAACTTTTTGATGATGTCAAAAAGGGGGAGAAAGAATATGATTTTGATTGATGAATATGAATATTGATTGAAAAAATATGAATATGAATATTGATTGAAAGAAAGAATATGAATATTGATTGAAAGGAAGAAGAAAATCTTAAAACAAAAAGAATGCAACTCAAACAAGTAATCTATCATATAAAATGCGTTACTACTAACGTTTGTTGTTTGATGTTATCCGAGGAACTCTAAACAAGTTCACTAGGCATTCTAAGATAGGTCAAGAAATAAGAACTCTGTTAGTCATATGATAGAAGTTGTACACTTCGTGAACATGTGTTCAGAATCAGATCTACCCAGTACTGTTCAGAAGTTGAGAACTGTCTGAAAGTCAAAGTTTATCTTGATCTCTATCTCACTTGGTTCAGAAGCTGTAAGTTGTCTGAGAGTATAAGATTCAGAACGCAAGAATCAAAAGAAGAAAACTCTGAAAGCAGTCTAGACAAAGTCTACATCTCAAGATGCTTATTCAGAAGAATTGTGCAAAATAGAAGTCAAGAACTGTCTGAAGATCCAGATTGAAGATCCAAGAAGAAATAGTTCTGATGTCTACCAAGAACTCAATTAAGAAGAAATGATTTGGTATCAGACTAAGTCAACAAATGGTAATCAGACTCAGTACACACAAAGATTGGTATCAGACTCAGTCTGCAGTAATATCAATCAGAGCTAAGCTGTACAATGTTTTTAATACCTTCATTGGTATCAATCTCAACACTATAAGGAAATACCTTTCAAGTGGTATAAGAAAAATACATTCACTTGGTATCAGACTAAAATCAAATCATGTGTACCAGATTTAGAATCAAGCGGTGATTGATCACAAAAATTATCCTTCAATTGGTATCTGATCAATAATCAAGCCTTGATGAACTACTGAGTTGTGACAATAACAAGGTTCTGAGATGAAGACCTGTGTTCAAAAGTCAAACTCTAAAAAGTCATGATCTTTATTGGTGATTAACATTTAATATTTCTGAACTACGTTCTGAAAGATCCGAATATCTGACTTATGGAAATTAGGGGGAGACTACCCAGAAGATTCAAATGATAAATCCTATAATCTTCACAAAGTCTGAAACTCAGGGGGAGTTTCTTAAAAATATAGTGCATGTCTCTGATGAATAGCGAGGCTATGTTATCAGATAAGAACTGGTCTGTTTGTGCTTAAATGAATCTGCTAAAAAGTAGAAATGCTTCAGAAAACTCTGAAGATTACAAGCTCTGATACGACCACAAAGGAATTGAGTTCTGAAGATGGAAGTTCTGATGAACAAGTCCAGATGCTGAAGACTCTTTGTTTTCTTAAAGATGAGATAGAGAAGTAGTCCTTTTCTATTCTTCGTTCTGGTAACTCAAGTTGTTATTCTGTATATATTTGGATCATATAAGATTCTAGATGATCACAGATAAAACCTTGAGGATAACACATTCAGGGGGAGCTGTTGTTCCAGACTCTGAATAAGTTTGTTTTGGTGATTACCTTGTATAAAATATTCAATCAAAATACTTGGTTTTGTCATCATCAAAAAGGGGGAGATTGTGAGAGCAAGAGTTGTCTCTACAAGTCAGTCTATGTTTTGATGATAACAATAAGTATTTGTGAAAGAACCATTTTATGTTCTAACTTGTGTTGTGTGCAGATCATATTCATAGAAGTTATCAGATCCAACAAGCACCAGCCAGATGAGCGTAATTGATAATATGCGAAGTTACTATGTGTGACATAAGTCGCAAGAAGCAAAAATGCTTCTGTATCTGATCATGATCAGTCAGATCCAAGGATGCTGATATTACTGTTGCAATGCTCTTGTGGATGCTCTCTGAAAGTGGTCTAGATTCTGAAGATTGTGAAGCTTCTGAAGAAGAGAACCGAAGTGCTGAAGACTCTCATGACTTAAAGTTCTGAAGGCGGAAGGCTCTGAAGACCAAGTGCAGAAAGACTCTGAAGACTTTTGTGTTCTGAAGTTTATGGTTCCAGAAGTCAAGTGCTGAAGACTCTGAAGACGAATTCCTAATGGCTGAGTTCTGAAGATTCAGAAGACTTGAAGACGTAAAGGATAATGTTCTTAAAGACAAGTGCTGAAGTTCTGAAGACTGATTCCTAATGGACTTCTTCAAATGACTGAAGACTTGACGTATCAAATATCCTGTTAAGAAGACTCTACTCATGCTTCATCAATTTACCATCATAAGCCTCTGAAGTTTGGAAGTCAAATGTTACCGTTGTGAGTAACTGTACACGGCGCCCAAGAAAGATATATCCCGTCACTTCTCCCACAACAAAAAGGAGATGTGTCAGTACAACTAGTTATTACGCAATGTCTCTTTTCCAACAGCCAACAATATTTCAAACGGCTATATTTCTAATGGGCTATTTAAAGGAAAGAGTACTCGCTTCTGAAAAGATCGATCAAGTCCAAAAAGAGTGACCAAGTCCATGAATCGATTCACTCCACAAAAGATTGATTCATTCTATCAAAGGTAAATTGATCAAGTCATTGTGTGAAGATAGCAACAACGATGAGTTCTCGTTGTAACACTTAAATATCAAAAGCTATCACCATTTACACATGGCCATTATTGTTGAAGCTCAAAGATCATCGTTCAACATAATAACAATGAATTGATACAGAAGCTGTTGATGAAGAAGACAACATTGAAAATTAGTCAAGTCATCAACCACCTTCTCGTCAGCGCTACATTGAAGATCTGAAGCATGGAGTTGTTGCTCATAGCTTGCTCACCCAAGAAGACGAAGAAGAAGAAGATCTACAAGATGTCAACCACTGTCAAATCATTATACATCTCTGTAGTTTCTTAGGATAAAGTAAGGAGTTGTTGCTCATATCTTGCTCGAACACTTATGTGTTCTTTGTACTTAAACTTAGGAGTAATCTGCTTGTTAAGAAGCATCTTTGTAATCTCCTGTACAACTAATTCTTGGTGAATTAGGATTCCTTGAGTGGTCAGTGTGACCGGAGACTCGAGAAGACAATGGCGAGATGTCATTGTGGGAAAATCCTGAAATAGGGTTAGTAGCGTTATATTCATTGCGATGAATCCCTGAACGTCTAGTTGTGAAAGCCTAGCAGTAGATCTTGCGAGATTGGAACCTACAGGTTAATGTTCGTTATATTCATTAAGTTGAATCCCTGAACGGTTCATTGCATGTTAGTCACAGTGCGGCTGTGCAAGTTGTGAGTCATCAGCTGTTGCCGTGCATCTATAATCTACATTGACTATAGTGGATTAAGACCACGTGTTCAAGGCGAAATCACCTGAGGAGGGTGGCCTGGAATAGCCTTTGTGGTGAACCAGGATATATCACGTGTTCTTTACTCTTATGCTTAATGTCTCGTTTATGTTTCTATATTATGTATCAGAACCTTACACAAGCAAGTCAGAACCTTGCAACTTTGATAAGCTTCCGCTCTGCAAGTTCTGAATGTTACTCATAGTGTTCAAACTCTTGTAGGTTCTCATGTTTCATGCATTGCAAGTCTGAATGTAACTTCGCTAGTCAGAGTCTCTCAACGAACTCTGATGTTATCCTTAGTACTTTAACGACAAGATGTGAAAAGTTGTTAAAAGAGTATATACACAATTCAAACCCCCCTTTCTTGTGTCTTTCTCGCACCTTCAGTTACCTGTCCTAGCCAAACATATCTGGCAGTATGCTCAGAGTACCCTACGAGTAGGGACATATCAGACGGTCCCCCAGGGTAACCGTCCAGCTTATCGAAATCGTCATCGACGTCACCACCCTCATGTGCCGGGTGATCACTATAACGACCCGAAAGTCTAAATCAATTATTTAATTATTTATTTAATTAATTTAGAAGGAATTAAGAGGTTTTTGATAATTTTGGAGAATTTTGGAGTAAAAGAGTGTTTTTGAATAATTTTAATAAAGTAAATGAGCATGTGTTATTTATATTATTATTATTATTAAAAATAAAATGAGAAAGGGCAAGGTGGTCTTATTGGAAAGTAAGTAAGGATAGGATGGGAAGTTCATAAGTTGGGATTTGTTAGCCAAAGAAAGAGAACGATCATTTTCTCATTTTGTCGTATCTTTTGTGAAGAACACTGAAGAAGAAAGAAGAAAGATAACTAGGGCTTGAGGATTACTAGAGGAATCTTGAAGAAAGAGGAAAAAAGCTTAAGATTACTCTAAGGTATGGGGAGAGTTCATAATTTCTTATAGTTTTATAGGAATTGGAGATGAATAGATTAAGGATTGTATGAATTGTGTTGATTTTGATGATTGTTGATGTAGAATGAGTAAATTGATGAAAGTATGATGAATTTGATTGATATGTATTGCTATATGTGTGTTTTGTGAGTATTTTTGATCAAATTTCGTGGGAGAAACTGATTTTTGAGGTAATCGAAGTCAAAAATGCAGAAAAGCACTTTTCGGGAAAAGTTGGGTTTTGTCGCATCCTGACACGGGCCGTGTCACACAACACAGGCACCCGTGTCAGCCTACTGGTTGGGGAAAAAAAATAATTTTGTTACAGGGCTTCTGACACGGGCCGTGTCACAGGACACAGACGGCCGTGTCAGGCCTCTGTTTCTATTGAAAATTTTTCTGTTTTGGGTTTTTCGTGTAGGCCTCCTGACACGGGCCGTGTCACTCGACACGGGCGGCCGTGTCAGGCCACTGATTATTTTCCGTTTTTGCTGTTTTGATATTTTTCGTGCTGATCTTTGTTGTCTCGTTGCTTTGTCGCTGTATGGATGATAAAACATAATTTTATGATGAATATTGTTGGAAATGAAATGAATGATGCAGATGTTGATATTTGGATGAAATGAGGAGTTTAGCATCATTGCATTTCATGGCATTTTTTTATGTTGGGGCTTCGACCTATTGGTAGCTCCAATCCCATAGTGTGGATTGAAGTGATATGTTGCTATGTTGTGCTCCCTTGTGGAGGGTTGATGGCCAGTGTCCATCACATGGAGAAAAATCGGTACCACATGTATCCTTTGCATACCATTATGTTTGACATCGCATTTTATGAAGTAGTTGAGATTGTGTTGTGAATAATTGTTGATGATGATTCCGATGTTGTTGTTGCTTAATTATTTATTTTTCCATGTCCTTGTATTACTATAATGAATTATGTTTTCTCACCTTGCCTGCTTGGAAATGTTGCCTCTTATGTGGGTAACTTGCAGATAACCAAGAATAACTACGAGGTGACGAAGGAAGCAACTTTGGAATGTTTCGTTATTAATGTCTAGTTAGAGGTGTCCTGCTCTGTGTCATGTAACATCGGGTCGGGAAGATTGTTGTGAACCTCGTTTCTTTTAGTTTATGACTGAATTTTTATAATGTTGATGATGGTGTTCGATTTGGACATATTTATTATGAAGTATTTTATGGAATTGAAAATAAAAATTGATTTTCGCTGCGTAGTTGTTAAATTTTGATATTGATGAACGAGCAACCCGTGTTACGGGACAGGACAATGATCGTTTACATGATGTTTTGAATACTATGTGGCACCTTTCATGTTGATATTTACTCTGATAATATGAATTTTTTTTCCTAAATTGTATGTGGGGTAGAAGGGTGTTACATTAGTGGTATCAGAGCAGGTCGGTCTGTCCGGCCAAGTTTTGTGTTGTCAGTCTGTTGTCAGTCTGTTGTCAGTCGTTACTTGTTAACGATTAATTGTTTTTTTTGACGTGGTGGGTGTTGTACAGAATGGCTGGAAACAACACGCGCGCTCTTGCTGATGCTATTGGAGCTCTTGCTCGGAACCATGCCCTTGATGAGTTTCGTGCGTTGGAGAAGTTTCAGAGGAACAACCCACCGAAGTTTGAAGGGACTCATGACCCGGCGAACGCACAAAAGTGGCTCAAGGAGATTGAGAAGATTTTTAGAGTGATGGGGTGCTCTGATGCGCAGCAAGTGCAGTTTGGAACGCATATGCTGGAAGAAGAGCCCGAGGACTGGTGGGATAACACCCATCAGAGGCTGGAAGATGTTGGCACTGTGGTGACTTGGAATGTGTTCAAGCAAGAATTTATGGGCAAGTATTTTCCTGAAGATGCTCGTGGTAAGATGGGAGTGGAATTCATTGAATTGAAGCAAGGAAATATGACTGTGGCAGAGTATGCTGCCAAATTTGAGAGGCTCGTGAAGTTTTGTCCTCATTACAACCATGCAGATGCTGAACTTTCTAAGTGTCTCAAGTTTGAGAATGGGCTGAGACCAGAGATTAAGCAGGGGATTAGATGCTAACAGATTCGCAGGTATGCGGAACTGGTGGATAAGAGTAGGATCTATGATGAAGATAGCCGAGCTCGATCTGCTCACTACAAACAGCTAAGTGAAAAGAAAGATAAGGGTCAGTTTAGAGGAAAACCTTATGCGACCCTAGGTGATAAAGGGAAACAGAGGGTATCAGATGAGAAGAAGTCAAGTAGGGGAGCCGTTAATGCACCTACTAAGTGCTATAAGTATGGAGAGTCAGGTCACAAAGCTGATGGGTGTACTAACAAAGTTCTGAGATGTTACCGTTGTGGTAAGACTGGGCATATAATTGGTGATTATCCGAATGAGGGTCCGACCTGTTTCAACTGTGGTGAACAGGGGCATATCAGTACTCAATTCCAGAAACCAAAGAAGACTGCTACAGCTGCCCAGACTACTGGAAGAGTGTTTGCTTTGGCTGGCTCAGAAGTTCCCAAGAAGGACAACTTGATTCGAGGTGCTTGTTTTATTAACAATGTTGAGTTGATTGCTATTATTGATACTGGAGCTACGCATTCATTTATCTCTCTTGAGTGTGCTACTAGATTGGGTTTGAATTTGTCTAACATGAATGGTAGTATGATAATAGAGACTCCGGCTAATGGTTCGGTGACTACCATGCTTGTTTGTTTGAAGTGTCCCTTGACGATCTTTGAGAAGGATTTTGTGATGGATTTGGTGTACTTACCTTTGCACCAAATCGATGTTATCCTTGGTATGAACTGGTTGGAGTTCAACTACGTTCATATTAATTGTTATAGCAAGACTGTGAGGTTTCCAGAGTTAGGTGAGGATGGTGAACTGGTGTTCTTATCTGCTAAACAAGTGGATGAACTTTTATTAGATGAAGCGTTGATGTTCGCAGTGTTTGCATCGTTGCAAGTCGATGGTGAAGCCGTCAGTGTTGAGTTGCCTGTGGTTTGTGAGTTTCAAGATGTGTTTCCTGAGGATATAAGTGATTTACCTCCGGAACGTGAAGTTGAGTTCACTGTGGACTTAATACCAGGTACGAGTCCAGTGTCGATGGCTCCTTATTGGATGTCTGCTTCGGAATTGAGTGAGCTGAAGAAACAACTAGAAGAATTGTTAGAAAGGAAGTTCATTTGACCTAGTGTTTCTCCGTGGGGTGCCCCGGTGTTGCTCGTTAAGAAGAAAGATGGTAGTATGAGATTGTGTGTCGATTATCGACAGTTGAATAAGATGACCATTAAAAATAAGTATCCGCTTCTGAGAATCGATGATTTAATGGATCAACTCGTAGGTGCTTGTGTGTTCAGTAAGATTGATCTGAGGTCTGGTTATCATCAGATTAGAGTTAAAGCTGATGATATTCCGAAAACAGCCTTCAGAACGAGGTATGGTCATTATGAATATACGGTGATGCCATTTGGAGTTTCTAATGCGCCTGGTGTGCTCATGGAGTATATGAACAGGATCTTTCATGAATATCTTGATAAGTTTGTGGTGGTTTTCATAGATGACATCTTGGTATATTCTAAATCAGAAGAAGAACATGCGGAACATTTGAAGATTGTGTTACAAGTGTTGAGGGAAAAGAAATTGTATGCTAAGTTGTCAAAGTGTGAGTTCTGGTTGAAGGATGTGAGTTTCCTAGGTCATGTGATCTCAAGTGGTGGAATTTCTGTGGATCCCTCAAAGATTGATGCGGTTTTGCAGTGGGAGACACCGAAGTCTGCTACGGAGATTCGTAGTTTTCTTGGATTGGCTGGGTATTATCGTAAATTCATTGAAGGTTTTTCTAAGTTGGCTTTGCCTTTGACGCAATTGACTTGAAAGGGGCAAGCGTATGTATGGGATGTCGCTTGTGAGGAAAGTTTTGTGGAACTAAAGAAAAAGTTGACAACTGCTCTGGTGTTGGTTTTGCCAGACCTAAATGAGTCCTTTGTGGTTTATTGTGATGCTTCAAAGATGGGCCTTGGTGGAGTTTTGATGCAAAATGGTAAAGTGGTCGCTTATGCTTCTAGGCAGTTAAGAGTCCATGAGAGGAATTACCCTACACACGACTTAGAGTTAGCTGCTGTAGTATTTGTGCTGAAGAATTGGAGGCATTATCTTTTTGGTTCGAAATTTGAGGTATTCAGTGATCATAAAAGTTTGAAATACTTGTTCGATCAGAAAGAGTTAAACATGAGGCAGAGAAGGTGGCTAGAATTGTTAAAGGATTTTGAATTCAATTTGAATTATCATCCTGGTAAAGCAAATGTAGTGGCTGATGCTTTGAGTAGGAAGTCATTGCATATTTCGATGCTTATGGTGAGAGAACTTGAAATGATTGAACAATTCAGAGACATGAGTTTGTTGTGTGAGACGACCGCTAATAGTGTGAAATTGGGCACGCTAAAGCTGACTAGTGGGATTTTGGAGGAAATTCGGGAAGGTCAGAAATCTGATTTGAAATTAGTTGACCAGTTAATGAAGATTAATCAAGGTAATGGAGGTGAGTTCCGAATTGATGAAGATGGAGTTTTGAGGTTTCGAGATAGAGTATGTATTCCGGATATTTCTGGAATCAGAAAGAGTATTTTGGAGGAAGGGCATAGAAGTCGATTGAGTATTCATCCTGGTGCTATGAAGATGTATCAAGACCTGCGTAGATTGTTTTGGTGGCCAGGTATGAAAAGAGATATTGCTGAATTTGTGTATGCATGTTTGACTTGCCAGAAGTCCAAGATTGAACATCAGAAGCCTTCAGGTATGATGCAGCCGTTGAATGTTCCTGAATGGAAATAGGATAGCATTTCCATGGATTTTGTGACTGGGTTACCAAAGACTGCAAGAGGTAATGACTCGATATGGGTAATTGTGGATAGGTTAACTAAGTCGGCGCTTTTCTTGCCGATGAGAATTAATTACTCTATGCAGAAGTTAGCTGAAATTTATATTGATGAAATTGTGAAGTTGCATGGAACGCCTTCGAGTATTGTATCAGATAGAGATTTGCGGTTTACGTCAAGGTTTTGGAAGAGTCTACAGGATGCCTTGTGTAACACCCCAATTCCCATCGCGAATAAATAATACATAATAAATCAGAGTAACTAAAAATTTATTTTTTTTCGACAGAAACAAGGATGCCACATTTTAAAATAAGAAAACACATTCCCTGCTCAATTATTTGATACATAACACATAATAGAGAAAATCATTAACGGTAAACTTTTTCCATATAAAAGGAAAGTTCAGTTATGGAATAAAGCAGAAAGATCCATAACCGACTTATTTTACAAACTAAATTGTTTTATAACACCAAGATATTCATACAAACATGATACAAAATATATTCAACAAAGGTATACATATATAACTAAAGCGTTCCCCGACTCCCGTGCTACGTATCAGAGCAGACACCAAGACCGACAAAAGAATGGAGAACTAATCTTCACAAAAGACCTCCAGCAACTCAAATCTGCAATGCCTCATAGAGCATTATAAAACACTAGAAGGGTGAGAAATAATAACTAAATCAAGATTGCATAATAATATGCAAACACACATAACAATCACATACACAATTATTCTCACCTCACGCATCACATACTAATATGTATAGCAAGCCACAGATGCATAACATATTTTTGACAATCCGAACACATAGCATATATCAATTATGCCCACGTAATAACATATTCACACATAATGCACACCAAAGTTATGACACATGGAACCACACCACCACATCACCATAAAACATATGGCTATACATAAAACATATTATCCACAACCAATGCATTTACCACATATGCACACCAATTCACCAATCCAATCATAAATCTCAACACATATTCAATCAATTCATAATTTCCCACACATAATCACATAATCAAACCATTCATGATTTTCCACACATAATGCATCCATTCACAATTCTCACACATAATCACATAATCAAACCATTCATGATTTTCCACACATAATGCATCCATTCACAATTCTCACACATAATCAATCCATGATTTATACAAATGCACAGAGACCGACACAACGACTCTATGCAAATGCCATGCGGTACCGACTTCCAATATTTCTCATCACTAGTTCACTCAGGAACTCTGCTGGAACCATCGCTTGTTACTAGAAGTAACACCCCGTCGGGCCAACGATGTTCACCCGTCGCTTGCAGTCCTCTTTGTATAAGGCTCACGACGTTTATGGATCGCTTGCAGTCCTCTTTGTATAAGGCTCACGATCCGATCACTTGCAGTCCTCTTTGTATAAGGCTCACGATCGTCTATAATCATCGTTTTCAGTCCTCTTATTTTTAAGGCTCACGATCCAATCATATCACTTTCAGTCCTCTTATTTTTAAGGCTCACAATGTTATAGCAGATTCCCTCAGGAATCAATCCGTCCCTCAGGACATCATAAGAATGCATATCATGATGCTTGGCATACAATGACTCATGACATCAAATGCATCTTCACACATATATGCAACCATAATCATGCATATATTTCAACTCATCAATTCCATACATTCATAATTCAACCATATGAATTAATCAACCTCATCACATTCATGCATTGCAAATCAATTCAAACAATGCGTTTCAAACCATAAAGGCCACCACACAACATACATTGAATTTCACATAAACAATGCATTTCACCACAAACCACAAACCACAACAATCATGCCATCACAATTACTCCCACAAGGGATTCACACCACAAGGCTACCCACAACACATCATAACAACATACATTGATATTCAATCAAACAATGTATTTTACCACACAACAACATCATTAATCACGCATCGAAGTCTAATTCAAAACAATGCACATATTTGCCATAAAGCCACAAACCATCATCACAACATTCCATCATGTATATTCACATCATATAACGGCACACAAGCTACACGTTACATATCAAAAGCATATAGCATGATAACACATCAATCGCACACATTGTACGCGATAAAAACCTGACAACCCGACTATTTTTCCAAAAACACTAATTAATTAAATCATATTTTAACCTATAAACCATCTTTAATAGAAATAACTTTTCATTAGCTTTCCAACGCTTCAAACGGGGGTCAAAACGGACTTGCGGTTCAAAAGTTACGAAGAAAACAAAATCGGACATTTTGGAAAATTGGTGACCATGCGCCGACGCATGAAGCTTGGGGGTCAGCGCATGAACATGGGAATTTCGCCCGGGTCAGCGCATAAAGCTGGGGGTTAGCGCATAATTCTGGGGGTTAGCGCATAAATGTGCAGATTCTGCTAAAAACTCAGTTTTCGGCCGTTAAATGCCTTCCGGACCTCCGATTTCGATTCCGTAAAAAGCCCCGGTCTCAGAATTCGAAATACTACAATATTTTCACCATTAACAAGCCATCCAACACATTTTCCATTTTTGGAATATTTTGAAACATAATTTTATCAATACATTCACACCCAAAAACTCAATCAACACCTATGGAAACATACCAACAAGTTTACCCGAGTAAATCATATCATCACCCGACTATACTACGCAATTTATTCCCCGTTCCAACCGTGAAAACATCAATTTCTCACCATTTCATCATTAATGCCCTAACTCTCACAAACTATGTAACTCAATCTAAAACTCCATAAATCATACCAACGAGTATTCCCGATTAAACCCAAACATTACTCGGCTATTCTACACAATCTATTCCAAATTCTAACCGTTAAAACATCGATTCTACACATTTGTTCTTCAATCCAAACAATAAGAAAAAGTATATATTTCAACCAAACAAAACACAAACAACACATACATATACATATACAATCGAAATATAATCGAAACTTCTCACCCTTACCCGATTAATCGAAGATCAAGCTTTGTTTTGATGATTTTCTCTTCTTCCCCTTCTTCTCTCTTTTCCCACGTTTTTCCTTCTCTTCTCTACTATCTTTTCTCTCTTTTTCTCTCAAATATCTATTTCTTATATAAATAAAAATATCTTACCATACAAAAAGACCAAAATACCCCTCAGCTCAAATATCTCCCAAACGCTCTCAAAATGCGATAAAACATAAACAACGATGAAAAATAATATATTGCCAAATAAAAGTCAAGAATAAAATAATATAAAAATAAAATAATTAAATCGACTCGATTAAATAAATAAGACAAAACGGGGCGTTACAATTCTACCCCACTTAGACATTTTCGTCCTCGAAAAATATACTGAGACAAACAACTCCGGACATGACTCTCGCATCCGACCAATAAACTAACATGCCAACAAAAGCACACCACGAATAACACAAACTGACAAACCACCTTGCTAACAGCAACCACAACAACAACACGACACAGATAACAACTACAACGACAAGATGCAAAGCCCATACAATGCACTTGACGACCAATTCACGACTCAAAGAAAACCTTGTTGCCAAACTCCCACATAAGGATTAACCACACGCACTCGAACCAGCACCATGGAAACGAGGCAACAACACAAACAAGAACATAAAGTTCCACGACACCACATCATTTCAACAACCTCGACCAAACCAGGATACCAAACATCCTTGTCACACAACAATATTACAACCATGCTACGATTCACCAATCGAACATATAACCAAAACATCCATCAACACAGTAGCCCATGAATAATAGTTAAACCTTCCACCTATCACTTCCATTCCGGAACGTCCATAGGTCTCATCATTCCTACATGTTTCCAACGTTCAACCTACGAACTCTTACAAGCCACACACGCAAATACGAAATGTGCAGCATCACGCTTCCGCTGCGCACTCTGATTACTCGTAACCATCAAAACTATCAATCCCACGTCTAAAGTCTAACTTTTTCTCATATTCGCCAAAAAGCACTGTTCACTTTTAATATACCCAACCTCACACTAACAGATGTCCATTCACACACCAACTCAAATCTCTAAATTCTTCCAAAAGTTCCCACTCTTTAACCATCGAAGTAGACATATGTAAAAACTTTCGACTTAACTCATCAAGCACGACATTAACTTCACCAATAGGATAATTTGAGCCAAAGTCATAACTCATCACGAATTCTAACCGTCCTCATTGTCTCATACTCTATTCCTTCAGACCAAACAGGCACTCAACATTCTTGTGATTACTTAAACACTTCGAATCTAGAACCATAAAGATAATACCTCCAAATATTCCAACACAATACAACCGCGACCAAATCCAAACCCAAAATAGTATAAATCCTTTTATAAATCCTCAATTGTCGTAAAGCATAAGAAATGACTTTACCCTCTTACATTAGCACACTGACTAACTCATCAAAGACACATCCCAAAACCTCACAAACGGTTGAACAGGATCACACAAAATCAAAACTGGAGCCGTAGATAACTTCTACATCAGTTCTCTGAAACTTTCCTCATAATGAACATCCAAAACAAACGACTTACCCTTTGCGCGTCAACTGAGATAACAGAAGTACGAACTTAGCAAAGTCTTCCATAACCTGCAGTAACAACCAACTAAGCCCAAAAGTTTCTAATCTTCTTAACCAACTTCGGAGTCTCTCAATGTAGAACGGCATATACTTCCGAGGGATCCATAATCATACTTTCATCTGAAATAACGTATCCAAGAAAACTAACCTTTCCAACCAAGATTCTCACTTGAATAACTTAGCATAAAACTTCATCTCTTTTCAACACTTGTAATTCAAATCTCAAACACTCTACCTATTCTTCCTCTAGATTTATAACAGATCCGGACGTTCTCAATCAAAGCCCTTACGAACTCATCCAAGTAAATATGGAAGATACGATTCCTCTACTCCATAAACATTACAGACGCATTACTAACACCAAACAACATCACTGAGCATTGTAATGCCCAACCAAACTAACCCTCATCCAAACTTATCCAAACTTACATACAAGCTTAACCGAGTAATTAACAGCCTATTCCGATGATAACAACATAACCAGTCACATCAAATCGATCAAAGCCTTAACTCACGCAATTCACCACTCTTATCAAACATTCCATACACCTGCAACTCCACTCAAACTCAACCAAACCATTCTAGTCATCTGTTCATGAAAGTGGACACTTGTTCTTAATCGTTACCTTATTCAACTTCCAGTAATCCATACACAATTTCTTCGCTTAACAGTCCAAATTCCATAAATTCCAACCCTCTCCAGAACTCTAAGTTTTACTTTCCATAGTCTCAATACCATCATACACATCATGCTCGTTATTCCATCTGAGTTTCACTTCCTAAAAGTTCTTCTACTACTTAGCAGATCCAAACCTCAAATCCTTACCTTCGTCCAATTTGAGTTCACACTCTTCTCTCTGAGAACAACCATTAACGATGCCCAATCATTCTCTCCCAATGACTTCCCAACTTGACCAACATACCAAAAACCTCTAATCCATTTCATCTTCCGATATTAGCATCTTCATCGACTCATCAAAACAATCCGTAATCATTTCCTTAAATTCCAAACAACTCATTTCACACACTATCAAAGCCGAAAAGACACGTCAATTCCATCCAACATAATTCCCATATGCTATCAACAAGAGATTAAGGGTGATCAGTTCCTCAATTTGTAAATAGACAGCCGACAATCATGATGGGGCGTAAACCGTCTTCACCAAACTATAATAGCGTTTCTTGCATCCTGTGCGCAAAACTACCTAAGGCAAAAATCCTTAGTCGACATAAACATTACCTCCGCATTCCCTCCGGAATCGGGAACAATACTGTCCAAAGAGCACTTACAATCTTGCAACCAACGACACACTGAGCCAATGTTCCACAACTGAAGCAACTTGGAGAAGTTCCAGCTTCTCCCCCACTTATCTCATTCTCAATCCTGAAGACAAAAGATTATAAAACCAGAAAGTACTGACAGTGCTTCCACACACATATCACGTACTAAAGAACAAACAATAACGACAGTATTCAACTGTCACACCAACTGACTCAACAACTTGGCCGGACGGACCGACATGCTCTGATACCACTTATGTAACACCCCAATTCCCATCGCGAATAAATAATACATAATAAATCAGAGTAACTAAAAATTTATTTTTTTCCGACAGAAACAAGGATGCCACATTTTAAAATAAGAAAACACATTCCCTGCTCAATTATTTGATACATAACACATAATAGAGAATATCATTAACGGGAAACTTTTTCCATATAAAAGGAAAGTTCAGTTATGGAATAAAGCGGAAAGATCCATAACCGACTTATTTTACAAACTAAATTGTTTTATAACACCAAGATATTCATACAAACGTAATACAAAATATATTCAACAAAGGTATACATATATAAATAAAGCGTTCCCCGACTCCCGTGCTACGTATCAGAGCAGACACCAAGACCGACAAAAGAATGGAGAACTAATCTTCACAAAAGACCTCCAGCAACTCAAATCTGCAATGCCTCATAGAGCATTATAAAACAGCAGAAGGGTGAGAAATAACAACTAAATCAAGATTGCATAATAATATGCAAACACACATAACAATCACATACACAGTTATTCTCACCTCACGCATCACATACCAATACGTATAGCAAGCCACAGATGCATAACATATTTCTGACAATCCGAACATATAGCATATATCAATTATGCCCACGTAATAACATATTCACACATAATGCACACCAAAGTTATGACACATGGAACCACACCACCACATCACCACAAAACATATGGCTATACATAAAACATATTATCCACAACCAATGCATTTACCACATATGCACACCAATTCACCAATCCAATCATAAATCTCAACACATATTCAATCAATTTACAATTTCACACACATAATCACATAATCAAACCATTCATGATTTTCCACACATAATGCATCCATTCACAATTCTCACACAAAATCACATAATCAAACCATTCATGATTTTAAACACATAATGCATCCATTCACAATTCTCACACATAATCAATCCATGATTTATACAAATGCACAGAGACCGACACAACGACTCTATGCAAATGCCATGCGGTACCGACTTCCAATATTTCTCATCACTAGTTCACTCAGGAACTCTGCTGGAACCATCGCTTGTTACTAGAAGTAACACCCCGTCGGGCCAACGATGTTCACCCGTCGCTTACAGTCCTCTTTGTATAAGGCTCACGACGTTTATGGATCGCTTTCAGTCCTCTGTGTATAAGGCTCACGATCCGATCGCTTGCAGTCCTCTTTGTATAAGGCCCACGATCGTCTATAATCATCGTTTTCAGTCATCTTATTTTTAAGGCTCACGATCCAATCAGATCGCTTTCAGTCCTCTTATTTTTAAGGCTCACGATGTTATAGCAGATTCCCTCAGGAATCAATCCGTCCCTCAGGACAACACAAGAATGCATATCATAATGCTTGGCATACAATGACTCATGACATAAAATGAATCTTCACACATATATGCAACCATAATCATGCATATATTTCAACTAATCAATTCCATACATTCACAATTCAACCATATGAATTAATCAACCTCATCACATTCATGCATTGCAAATCAATTCAAACAATGCATTTCAAACCATAAAGGCCACCACACAACATACATTGAATTTCACATAAACAGTGCATTTCACCACAAACCACAAACCACAACAATCATGCCATCACAATTACTTCCACAAGGGATTCACACCACAAGGCTACCCACAACACATCATAACAACATACATTGATATTCAATCAAACAATGTATTTTACCACACAACAACATCATTAATCACGCATCGAAGTCTAATTCAAAACAATGCACATATTTTCCATAAAGCCACAAACCATCATCACAACATTCCATCATGTATATTCACATCATAAAACGGCACACAAGCTACACGTTACATATCAAAAGCATATAGCATGATAACACATCAATCGCACACATTGTACGCGATAAAAACCCGACAACCCGACTATTTTTCCAAAAACATGAATTAATTAAATCATATTTTACCCTCCAAACCATCTTTAATAGAAATAACTTTTCATTAGCTTTCCAACGCTTCAAACGGGGGTCAAAACGGACTTGCGGTTCAAAAGTTACGAAGAAAACAAAATCGGACATTTTGGAAAATTGGTGACCATGCGCCGACGCATGAAGCTTGGGGGTCAGCGCATGAACATGGGAATTTCGCCCGGGTCAGCGCATAAAGCTGGGGGTTAGCGCATAATTCTGGGGGTTAGCGCATAAATGCGCAGATTCTGCTAAAAACTCAGTTTTCGGCTGTTAAATGCCTTCCGGACCTCCGATTTCGATTCCGTAAAAAGCCCCGGTCTCAGAATTCGAAATACTACAATATTTTCACCATTAACAAGCCATCCAACACATTTTCCATTTTTGAAATATTTTGAAACATAATTTTATCAATACATTCATACCCAAAAACTCAATCAACACCTATGGAAACATACCAACAAGTTTACCCGAGTAAATCATATCATCACCCGACTATACTACGCAATTTATTCCCCGTTCCAACCGTGAAAACATCTATTTCTCACCATTTAATCATTAATGCCCTAACTCTCACAAACTATGTAACTCAATCTAAAACTCCATAAATCATACCAACGAGTATTCCCGATTAAACCCAAACATTACTCGGCTATTCTACACAATCTATTCCAAATTCTAACCGTTAAAACATCGATTCTACACATTTGTTCTTCAATCCAACCAATAAGAAAAAGTATATATTTCAACCAAACAAAACACAAACAACACATACATATACATATGCAATCGAAATATAATCGAAACTTCTCACCCTTACCCGATTAATCGAAGATCAAGCTTTGTTTTGATGATTTTCTCTTCTTCCCCTTCTTCTCTCTTTTCCCACGTTTTTCCTTCTCTTCTCTACTATCTTTTCTCTCTTTTTCTCTCAAATATCTATTTCTTATATAAATAAAAATATCTTACCATACAAAAAGACCAAAATACCCCTCAGCTCAAATATCTCCCAAACGCTCTCAAAATGCGATAAAACATAAACAACGATGAAAAATAATATATTGCCAAATAAAAGTCAAGAATAAAATAATATAAAATGAAAATAATTAAATCGACTCGATTAAATAAATAAGACAAAACGGGGCGTTACACCTTGGGTACCAAGTTGAAGATGAGCTCTGCTTATCACCCGCAGACAGATGGTCAGACGGAAAGAACAATCCAATCTTTAGAGGATTTGTTGAGAGCTTGTGTGATGGATCAAGGAGGATCTTGGGATAGTCACTTGCCGTTGATCGAGTTTACATACAACAACAGTTTTCATGCTAGTATTGGGATGGCTCCATATGAGGCGTTGTATGGTAGACGTTGTCGAACTCCATTGTGTTGGTACGAGTCAGGAGAGAGTTCTGTACTTGTACCTGAGATTGTTCAGGAGACAACGAAGAAGATTAAAATGATTCGGGATAAAATGAAGACGTCGCAGAGTCGTCAGAAGAGTTACCATGATAAGAGAAGAAAAGCACTTGAATTCCAGGAGGGAGACCACATGTTCTTGAGAGTTACTCCGATGACTGGTGTGGGACGAGCTTTGAAGTCTAGAAAGCTCACTCCGCGCTTTGTTGGTCCGTATCAGATTATGCAGAGGATAGGAGAGGTTGCTTATCAGGTGGCTTTACCACCGTCACTTGCAAATTCGCATGATGTGTTTCATGTGTCGCAGTTGAGGAAGTATATTCCGGATCCGTCACATGTAATTCAAATGGATGATGTTCAGGTGAGAGATAACCTGACGGTAGAAGCGTTGCCTGTGAGGATTGATGGTTGAGAATTGAAGCAACTGTGAGGTAAAGAGATTGCTTTAGTGAAAGTATTGTGGGGCGGACCAGCTGGTGATAGTTGGACTTGGGAGCGTGAAGATCAGATGAAAGAGTCGTATCCGACTCTGTTTACTTCAGGTAATTTTCGAGGACGAAAATTCTTAAAGTAGGGGAGAGTTGTAAGACCCAAAAGTCTAAATCAATTATTTAATTATTTATTTAATTAATTTAGAAGGAATTAAGAGGTTTTTGATAATTTTGGAGTAAAAGAGTGTTTTTGAATAATTTTAATAAAGTAAATGAGCATGTGTTATTTATATTATTATTATTATTAAAAATAAAATGAGAAAGGGCAAGGTGGTCTTATTGGAAAGTAAGTAAGGATAGGATGGGAAGTTCATAAGTTGGGATTTGTTAGCCAAAGAAAGAGAACGATCATTTTCTCATTTTGTCGTATCTTTTGTGAAGAACACTGAAGAAGAAAGAAGAAAGATAACTAGGGCTTGAGGATTACTAGAGGAATCTTGAAGAAAGAGGGAAAAAGCTTAAGATTACTCTAAGGTATGGGGAGAGTTCATAATTTCTTATAGTTTTATAGGAATTGGAGATGAATAGATTAAGGATTGTATGAATTGTGTTGATTTTGATGATTGTTGATGTAGAATGAGTAAATTGATGAAAGTATGATGGATTTGATTGATATGTATTGCTATATGTGTGTTTTGTGAGTATTTTTGATCAAATTTCGTCGGAGAAACTGATTTTTGAGGTAATCGAAGTCAAAAACGCAAAAAAGCACTTTTCGGGAAAAGTTGGGTTTTGTCGCATCCTGACACGGGCCGTGTCACACAACACAGGCACCCGTGTCAGCCTACTGGTTGGGGAAAAAAATAATTTTGTTACAGAGCTTCTGACACGGGTCGTGTCACAGGACACGGGCGGCCGTGTCAGGCCTCTGTTCCTGTTGAAAATTTTTCTGTTTTGGGTTTTTCGTGTAGGCCTCCTGACACGGGCCGTGTCACTGGACACGGGCGGCCGTGTCAGGCCACTGATTATTTTCTGTTTTTGCTGTTTTGACGTTTTTCGTGCTGATCTTTGCTGTCTCGTTGCTTTGTCGCTGTATGGATGATAAAACATGATTTTATGATGAATATTGTTGGAAATGAAATGAATGATGCACATGTTGATATTTGGATGAAATGAGGAGTTTAGCATCATTGCATTTCATGGCATTTTTTTATGTTGGGGCTTCGACCTATTGGTAGCTTCAATCCCATTGTGCGGATTGAAGTGATATGTTGCTATGTTGTGCTCCCTTGTGGAGGGTTGATGGCCAGTGTCCATCACATGGAGAAAAATCGGTACCACATGTATCCTTTGCATACCATTATGTTTGACATCGCATTTTATGAAGTAGTTGAGATTGTGTTGTGAATAATTGTTGATGATGATTCCGATGTTGTTGTTGCTTAATTATTTATTTTTCCATGTCCTTGTATTACTATAATGAATTATGTTTTCTCACCATGCCTGCTTGGAAATGTTGCCTCTTATGTGGGTAACTTGCAGATAACCAAGAATAGCTACGAGGTGACGAAGGAAGTAGCTTTGGAGTGTTTCGTTATTACTGTCTAGTTAGAGGTGTCCTGCTCTGTGTCATGTAACATCGGGTTGGGAAGATTGTTGTGAACCTCGTTTTTTTTAGTTTATGACTGAATTTTTATAATGTTGATGATGGTGTTCGATTTGGACATATTTATTATGATGTATTTTATGGAATTGAAAATAAAAATTGATTTCCGCTGCGTAGTTGTTAAATTTTGATATTGATGAACGAGCAACCCGTGTTACGGGAGAGGACAATGATCGTTTACATGATGTTTTGAATATTATGTGGCACCTTTCATGTTAATTTTTACTCTGATAATATGAAATTTTTTTCCTAAATTGTATGTGGGGTAGAAGGGTGTTACAATCACCCTCATGAACAGGAACATGGGATGAAATAGGAGCAGCTGATGGAGCTGGAGTCTTTCGACGACGCTTGCGTGCGGGCTGGGACCCTGATGAACCAGCAGTAGAAACCCGACGCCTCCGAGATGTAGAATCGGCGGCTGACGGGGGAATGACCTGAACCTGTGATGTGGAAGTGACCTGAACCTGTGATTGGAAGGCTGTGGTGTAGTATGTGGTGTAGAATGTCCCTCAGCTGTAGGGGCTACCCCAACTCCCTCTGCGCCGGAAGCCTCGACTGTAGACTGCGTCCGCTCACGTCGGACAGATGCGTGTTGAGCTGTCCGTCCATGTATGATACGATCGTCTCTGTCAGCCATGTAATCTGCAAAGCACGTAAAATAATTAAAAAAAAACGAAGTGTCTTCCGGATTTGCACATCCGGAAGTACGTAAAATATTTAACGTTGGGTGTTTCCGGATTTGTACATCCGGAAGCACTCAGAATATTTAACGTTAAAATCCTTCCGGATCTGCACATCCGGTACGTATTTTCAAGTTCAAAAATAGCAGCCATGGCTACTGTACCATGGAAAAGGGCATTTTAATGCCCTGATCGTCCGTTTGAATCAGCAAACAATACCTACATTGTCTCTAACCAATGTTATTTATACTACCTAACAATTTCTATACCAAAATGTCTACTCTAAATCGATTACTCGAAAATAACTCCGAAACTCTAAAATTCGAAAACTTATCGATTAAATTGAGATACGGAGGATTTGGAGTGTCTTGATCGTTGTAGAAGTTGTTCTGCGCCGAACTCAAGTGAAAAAAGTCGAGATTTGTGAGATTGAGAATTTGAGAGTTTTAGAAAGTTTGGTGTTTGGAATATGAAAATGTGAAGAATGAGGAGGAGGAAGAAGGTCTGGCGCAAATTAATAAGACATTGTTCCGGATCTGCAGATCAGGTAGTTTTTCGGATATGCATATCCGGAACGCATCAATGTTTTTAAAAAAATTGGTGCGTCTGGATGTGCACATCCGGAATCAGAGAACAAAAAAGAACTTTTACATAGTGCTTAAAAAACTTGAATGGTGTATTAAGAAATGCATTTAAGTCTTAATGACGTGAAGTGCCTAGGATGTGATCCTCCTAAGAATTTTTTTTTTTGTAACATTTGTAAAAAATTATTTACGCATTCATTCTATTAATATATTTTTCCATCTAGATATTAATGTGAGAATTATTAAAATAATTGAGAGAGAAGTAATTGATCAAAGTGATTATGCTTTTACTATGTAAGATCATTGATCGATATGATGTTTTATATAGGTTTTCATCATACTCTTGCTCAACACTTACTTAAATATAAATATATAACTATTTTAACTAACTGAAAAAGTTAGTTGAAAACTTATTTGAAGTAGTTGCAACAGCATCATTCTCTAGTTCCAGATTTATTTGAGTTAGTTACAACAACATATTTTTGTATTTACTGAATTATTTGAATTAGTTACAGCAATATCTTTCTCTACGAGAAATACTCTGATTCTTGTGGATTTTATAGAAATACATTTTCTGCGATTTTTTCTGCTGTTTATCGTTCCCAGCTAGAAACAAAATCTGCAGGTAAAATCGCAGGAATCTCAATCCGCAGGTACTATAATTTTGGAATAAAAAAAATTAAATGAAATTAATTCTACTTTCATTGTTGTTATCAGTCATCTAATGAGAACGGCTTAATAATTTCACATTACTGATGTAACAAATAGTTTTCTGAAAATATATTCCTAATGCAAGTGAACAAATTATAGCATATTACACACCAATATCATATTCAGTACTATTCTTCCCATCTTTATTTCATTGTCTTCTTTCCAACCTAAACCTATGATCCTAAACGAGGGCTATAAGGAAGGTTCATACAAATTTGACTCTGAAATTTTACTTGGAAGGAATACTCACAGGTACACCCCTTTCAACTTGACTCTCTTGTCTGTTATGTTGCAGTAGAAGAGATCTAAACTAGTGCCCAATAGACTTACCTTCAATGTTATGTTGCAAGTTTTATCTGTTGTAGGATTCTGAATGTAGGCTATTTTGTCGGCAATATTACTCAAGCAGTCTGCCTCATAGCCATGCACAATTTCAACAACCTGATAGAGACAAGAAAATTAAAGTAATAGTTAGAATTAAATATATCAGTAACTGTAACCATAAATTCATTCAGTTATAGCATGCAAGCTTACGTCTCTGTAAGCCATTAGTGAAGCAATTCTAATAGAAATTAACACAACACTAATAAAAAATCCTGAGTCTGCAAGGAGACACTTAAGTTAAATATGAATTATACCACTACATAAATAACAATTTATATTTAATCACATAAGTATTATTCACTACATACACACATAAGTATTATTCAATACATACACACGGGGGAGTATCACATTGCCGAAAATTCACAAAAGAACCTCAACAGAAAGACATATCAATAGCCAATACCTAACAACAAAGATCACAAACAGTGGACACCCAGAGCTTTCAAGCTACTTATAATTTCTCAATTTACATATTCAACTATGAGCTACTTGGATATATAATTTCTTAATTTACATATTCAAATTATATTTTAGCAAATTGCTCACAATTTCAGAGCGATGCATGGTATGACGAGACCATCCAATTTGGTGCAAGTCTTGGTGCCATAGAGGTTGTGGTGGTGGTACGGGTGAAGGAGGAAAAATTAGTGAAGGTCTGTTAATTGCTTCATGGCGACCCTCATTACGTTCATCACCCTGCCGATCAGGGTCTCGTTCAGGTGAGGCAGGAGCCGTTGTAGGCAAGTCTCGATGCAAATCCCAGTCAACTGGAGCGCGACCTTGCCTTTCAACATAAGACTCTATTAGTTGATCCAGACTTTCATGGAAATGATAGCGAAGAAGGTTTGATACGCTTCTCCTAAAACATGTATATAAAGATCAATAACTATCACAAGGCAAGAAGCCTGGAAAAAATGAAAGCCAATAAATGAAGTATAATGCCAGGTTCCGTATAATGAAGTATAAACAAGTGTTTCGACAGAAGGTTCTTCAGGCCAATTAACATCAGCTTCCCTTGTGTTATGGTCCTGCCAAACTCTTTGTGCTTCCTGTGGATGTGGATCTTCTCCGGCTGAATTTCTGAGAGTTTCTTGTGGCAAATCACTGACTTCCCTTCCATTTCTGAGCTGATTAATAAATAAGTTTCTAAAGACTTATTTATTACAAAGTTTATTCGGAATTTAACACATTAGAACAGTTTCACCCAAGTCATGACTGGTAATCAACAATGAACAAATACTGTTTTAGGCATTCCAACAATATATCTAATGGTTCTAACCCACATGGGATGATGCTTGGCTTAAGTTACCACAAAGGTGCAAACCAAAGTAAGGTGGCAGAAAATGAGGAACCTGCTGTATAATAAATTGTGAAAATGATATGAATGTCATTACAATGTCAGGTGTGTGGAAGGAGTCCTTAATTGCGGAAAATCTATTTATGCTCCTGATAAGTCGAGCATATCAGAAAATCAATAGCTCCAATTTAAGACTCACATTGTTGTGAAAAACAATGTCTTTAAGCAAAGTATAAAACGGTTTTTTGATAATCAAGAACCAAAAACAAGGGTTAGGGTTTAACGGAAAAAAAAAACAAGAAGAAGAAGAAGAAGGAACAACAAGGATTGGATAAATATAAATTCTATTTACTATTCACTTTCTCATTAAAGTCACTAATGATTACAAGTGAATATCACAATTTGCCACACTCAACAAACTGAGTGTACTAGCCTATTTATAGACTAACTAGGTAACTTACAGCCCAAAAAACCTAAACAATTGGATCCTTAACACAAGACCCAATTCGAAAGAATAATTCGACAGTACATATTAGAACAGACTTCGACTACAATATGTAATAATCAGGCATCAGCATGTGAACAAGCTTCGACTGCATGCTTGCCTCCTGTTGAAAAACACATGAAAGCTCTCCTTCGACACAACATGAGTTCGACCAAAATCTCACAAATCTCCACCTTGGATCTAACTCAGCAACAAGGGAATCAACTAGCTTTTATCATGCAGCTTTATCAACTGCATACAGTGGAAAAACTTGCAACTTGGCAACGTCTTGGTGATCATATCAGCAGCATTGTCTTCAGTCGAAACCTTCAGCACCTGGACTTCACCACGCTCGATTATTTCTCTAACGAAGTGCAGCCTCACATCGATGTGCTTAGTTCGCTCATGATAGGCTGAATTCTTCAACAGGTGTATTGCACTTTGACTATCACATTTAACAGTGATACTTCGACCTTGAAGTTTCAGCTCCTTTGCAAAACCTTCAAGCCACACTACTTCCTTCACAGCTTCAGTGAGGGCAATATATTCAGCTTCAGTGGTTGATAAGGCAACAACCTTCTGAAGCGTCGCTTTCCAACTAATTGCTGTGCCAAACATTGTGAACACATATTCAGAAATAGACTTTAGGGAATCCATACAACCTGCATAATCAGAGTCAACAAATCATTCGATTTCGACTATGCTATCACCACCACAGGCTCCACCATAAATCAAGACTCTTTTCAGAGACCCATTTATGTACCTGAGAATCCACTTTACAGCTTGTCAGTGCGCCTTTCCAGGATTGGCCATATACCTGCTCACAAGGCTCATTCCATATGCTATTCTGGCCTCGTACAAACCATAGCATACATCAAAGAACCCACTACACTAGCATATGGAATGCTATTCATATAGGTTCTTTCAGCTTCAGTACTTGGACTTTGAGTAGTACTAAGCTTAAACTGAGGTTTTGTAGGTGTCACAACAGGCTTCGAATTCGACATACCAAACTTGTCGAGAAGCTTCCGTAGGTATGTCTCCTGAGATAATCACAACTTCGACTGCTTTCTATCTCTCCGGATGTCAATCCTAAGAATCCTGGCTGCAGCTCCCAGATCCTTCATTTCGAACTCCTTACTAAGTTCAGCCTTCACCTTCGTTACATCCTCAACACTATTGCTAGCTATGAGGATATCATCCATATACAGCAGCAACATAACAAGTGAGTTTCCAGGTCGAAATCTAAAGTAAACACAGTGATCGAACTGACTTCTAGTGAAACCAATGTGGGCCATGAACTTGTCAAATCTCCTGTTCCACTGTCGAGGAGATTGTTTCAGGCCATACAAAGACCTATTCAGCTTGCACACACAATCTTCTTTTCCCTTTTCTGCATACCCTTCAGGTTGACGCATCAGGATCGTTTCATCTAGATCACCATACATAAATGTTGTCTTCACATCCATTTGCTCAAGTTCCAAGTCGAACTTTGCTACCATGGCCAACATCATTCGAATAGATCTATGCTTTACAATAGGTGAGAACACATCATTGAAGTCGACTCCTTCTTTCTGAGTGAACCCCCTAGCAACCAACCTCGCCTTAAAGCGCTTCTACATCAATCCTTTGATTCCTTCCTTGACCTTGAAAATCCACTTACAACTGACTAACCTTGCTCCTGCAGGTTTCTCAATTAGCTCCCAAGTGTTATTATCATGAAGAGATTTCATCTCGTCATCCATGGCTTTTCGCCATTCAGTCTTGTTTCGACTCCTTATAGCTTCCTTGTAATCTCTAGGTTCTTCCTCAAGTACCTCACTTGCAGAGATTAAGGCAAAAGCTATAAGATCTGCATAACCAAGTCTCTGAGGTGGCTTGATTACTCTTCTCGACCTATCTCTTGCCAGTAGGTAGTCATCGACAGTTTCCTCAGCCTCTTCAGCATCTTGCTCTTCGACTTCATCTGGGCTATGCACTTTAGCATCACTATGCTCCACCTCAACAGGCATCTCTACATGTTCCAGCTCATCTTCAGAGATTTCTACACTTCGACCAACATCACCAGTTTTCTTGAAAGCTATTTCGACCTTATTGAAAACTACATCACGACTTGATACATCTTCTATGACCTGGTTCTAGGCACCACAGCCTATAACCCTTGACTCCCTCAGGATATCCAAGGAACATGTGTAACACCCCATTTTAATTTATTTAATCGTCGTGTGTTATTTCTTTTGTTTGGCCGTGTTGAGGGTGTGTAGTTGAGACCAGTTGAGGTCTAGTGTGCTATGAGTATTTATCTAATAAGATAATTAGAGCAACTGGTGAACTCAGAGCTGATCATATTAATATTGTTTAACGCTAAGGTGTTATTAATTGGTGCATCTGAGCTAATTTGGACATTTAGTAGTGTTCCTAAATAATGATGTTTCTATATATCATTTCTTTTCCATCATTTTTAGAAGGAGAGAAACATTTAGAGGAAGAGAAAGAAAGGAAAGGAAAAGAGGAGGAAATTTCCAAAGAGCTAAGCTTTGGCATCATCAATCTTCACAAGAATTTAATCATGAATTCGAGGTAAGGGGGAGAATGAGTTCAATATGGGTGTAGATTTTCTTGAGGTTGTAGAGTTAGGTTTGATTTTGTGAGAAAATGAGTAATCTTGCGAAAATCATGAATCTAACGGTTGAAAATCGATATAAATTGCGTAGTGTAATCGTATTATGCATATAATCATTGATTATGTTTGGTTGGGCTGTTTAGAAGTGTTTTGGGTGAAGAATTTGGAGGTTGGACCCAAATGTTTCTGGTTTCTCACTGCTGCGAATTTCAAATTTCTGCTTTGTTCGCCTAGCGAACATGGCGAACGCGAAAGCGAATGTTTGGTCGAGGGTTCGCCTGAACCCCGGGGCGAACGGAAGGCGAATATTCTCCCAGAAGCTTGCTTAGCGAACTTTATGCCCTTTTTCCACTGACTTGGTTCGCTAAGTGTTCGCCTAGCGAACCCTGGAGCGAACGTGACAGATTTTTCCAACTTGTTTCCTCCATAACTTTTGATCCGTAACTCGGATTGACGCACGGTCGGAAGTGTTGGAAAGCCACTTCAATGATCTTTGTGATAGTGAGGTAGGAACATAGTTATATGTCATGGATTGATAGGATAGAGATAAAATGTGTGTGATCCTAAGGATCGTGTAGATGTATAACGGCTATTATACGTGTATTTTGTGTATGAACTGTGTCATGCATTTCATGATGTGTTTGGTGGAGACAGCTAGGTGAGAATCCATGATGGGTGCCTAGTATTGTCTGGACTCCGATGTGGTGTTGTATGGAGATAAATTATTGCTCAGTGGGAGTGTATGTGATTTATCCGGATTCAATTAAGAATCGGGTTCAATTGAATGAACCATAGTGTGGAGACAGCTAGGTGAGAATCCATGATGGGTGCCTAGTATTGTCCGGACTCCAATGTGGAGTTGTATGGAGATAAATCATTGCTCAATGGGAGTGTATGTGATTTATCCGGAATCGATTAAGAATCGGGTTCAATTGAATGAACCATGGTGTGTGGTACCACTTGTATTGCATTGTGTCATTGAGTTACATTGCATTATTACGTCTTTGTTGGGTTATAATTGAAAGTGACATGTGTGTCGTGAATGTGTGTATATTAGGTGTGATTGCTTGATTACTACTCTTTATCATGTATTTTACACCGTTAATTATTGAACGTAGTTCTCACCCCTTTGTTATTTTTTGTGTTTGTGCTTCTTTAGAAGTACAGATAATCCAAGTACTTGAGTAGTGCATTGAGTGCGTGTTGCCTGATCGAGTCTTAGGAGTCGCTCTGATACGTAACACGGGATAATGGGAATTTCTTCTTTTGTTGTATATATTGTGTATAGTGTTATGTATCATTACTCATCTTAAAACATGGTGAACCACGAGTTTATGTGGACCATGATTTTGTTGGCCAATGGCCTTGTTATTTTGGGGTTCGATATTTCATTCTGCTGTTTGTAATTATTTTTTAGAAACAAGAAGTGAATGAAGTAAATAGAGAAATTCAGGTTATGTTTTTATGGTGTGACATCCCACTATTTAGAGTAACTCTGATTATATTTGTAATATTTGTATACTTTTGTTATATTTGGGAAGTGGGGTGTTACAATTGGTATTAGAGCAGGTCGGTCCGTCCGGCCAGATGTTGTAGTAGAGTCTGTCCTCAGAATAGGAGTAGACTTGTGTGTTCTTCTAACCGTGTTGGGATTGTTGAACAGTATGGCAGGGAGGAATGATGCTGCTCTTGCTGCGGTGCTGCAAGCTATGGCGCAGGCAGTGCAGAACAATAATCAAATTGCTGGGGAGGCGCAGTTCCGTAACTTAGAGAGGTTTCAGAGCAACAAACCGCCTACTTTTAAGGGAGGTATTCTTGATCCTGAAGCGGCACAAAAGTGGCTGAAGGCTATTGAGAAGATCTTTAGGACCATGGGATGCAATGAAGCTCAGAAAGTGCAGTTTGACACTCATATGCTGGAAGGCGAAGCTGAAGCCTGGTGGGATAATAGTCGTCATAGGTTGGAAGCTGCGGGTACTCTTGTGACGTGGGCAGTGTTTCAAGGTGAGTTTCTGGAAAAGTATTTCCCGAAAGATATTCGCAGTGCAAGGGAGATTGAGTTCCTGGAACTGAAATAGGGTACCATGACTGTGGTTGAGTATGCTGCTCGGTTCGAGGAGTTGGTGCAATATTGTGCTCATTATAATACCGAGGAGGCTATGACTTCGAAATGCTTGAAGTTTGAGAACGGGCTGCGTCCCGAGATCAAACAGGGCATTGCTTGTCAAAAGATAAGGAGTTATCCAGAACTGGTAAGTAGAAGTCGGATTTATGATAATGATAACAGGACCCGAATTGCTCATTACAAAGCCTTGAATGACCGAAAGGGTAAGCAAAGGTATGGGGGTCGCCTTATAGTGCTCCAGCTGGAAAAGGAAAACAGAAGATCGGTGTGGGAAAGAAACTAAGTGGGGGAGATAAGGCTCCCAACCCTACGAAGTGTTTCAACTGTGGTGGCACGGGTCATCGTGCTAGTGATTGTAAGAGTGAGGTGAAGAAGTGCTTCAAGTGTGGACGACCAGGTCATGTTGTGGAAAATTGTAGGACTGCTATACCTACCTGTTTTAACTATGGAGAACATGGTCATATCAGCACTCACTGTCAGAAGCCTAAGAAGTCTCAGACAATTGGAAGGGTGTTCGGATTGGTAGGAGCCCAGCCTATCGGTGATGAGCGTTCCATCAAAGGTACTTGTTTTATTAATGACATTCCTTTGATTGCTATTATTGACACAGGTGTAACCCACTCATTCATTTCTGTTGATTGTGTGAAGAAATTAGGAATTGTACTGTCTGTTTTGGATCGGAGGATGACTATTGAAACCCCATCTATTGGTTCTGTGGTTACTTCTTTAGCATGCTTGAATTTCCCGTTGACTATTTTTGGTAGAGAATTTGGCGTGGACTTGATTTGTTTGCCACTCAGTGATCTGGATATCATTTTGGGAATGAATTGGTTAGAATTCAACCGAATTTTCATTAATTGCTTTAGGAAGAGGTTGTTGTTCCTTACTCCTGAAGAGGAAGTGTTGGCTAATTATTTGTCTACTAAGGAATTGAGAACCTTGTTAGAAGACGAAGCTAAGATGTTCGCAGTGGTTGCCTGGTGAAATACCCCAAATTTTGACCACTTAGATTTCCCATCATTGTGAAAATCATCATCACAATATGGATGAACCATCATGCTTCATCAGTCTCCCCAAAGATGGGTGAGCATCCAATACAATCAAAATTAGGGTTTCAAGCCCTCTCATAGTTCTCAGACAAAGGATCAATCAAGAAATGACATGATCTTCAACTTGTCTAACCTCCCAAGTAACTACAAAGGATCAAAAGGACTCCCACTTCAAGGATTAAGCACAAGTATGCTCCCTTCTAGGTGGATCAAGCCTCAAGATCGCCAGTGTCACCAAATTAGGGTTTTGGTCGACCAGGGCCTCCAGATGGAAAATTTTCATCTGGGCACAAGGCAATGATCCAAAACATGACCTAATATACTTCATGGAACCTCATGAACCCATGCATCAAGTCAATTTTTCCTCAGGGGATGCATTCATCAAAAATCAGGAATTAGGGTTTCTTGACCTAATTCACCCCTAAGTTGACTTTTGGGACAAACCATGAGCCAAGACCTCAAGACATGATTTGAGGGTCTCTAATATACCATATTGATCCATTTGGAACAATGGATTGATCCAAGAAGTTTGAGCAACAAGTCTCAATTTCATCTGCACCACAATTAGGGTTTTAAGAGAAAAGTCAACTGTAACTTTGACTTTTGACCAGGACATGCTCCCAAACCCTAATACATGATTGAATATACCCTATGACACCCATGTAACATGTACATCAAGTTTGATTTAGGTCAAGGACATGATTTCCTGAAGAATTGCACAGTTTGGAATTCATCTGATAAAAAGTCAACTGTGCACAAAAGTCAACTTTGGCTTTTTGAGATTTTTCACCAAAATGGATTTTTAACCCTAAAATGATGTTAATGTATGATTTGAATCATCATTCATCAAGAAAAATCAAGAAAAGTGAGATAACTTGTAAAAGGGGTAACCATAAAACTTAGAAATTTTTCTAAGTTAAAAATAAAGTGGCAAAGGTACCAACTTTGGAGGACCATAACTCCTAAACCACAAGGCCATTTTTTCTCATCCAAAGATGGATTTGTAGCCCTCATTATCACCTACAAAAACTTCAACTACAAGTCATTCCAATTCATTAAGGATTTTGAGTTATGGAGTGATCAAAGTGGCTGAAAAGTGAAAATGTCACTTTTTCCAACACTTAGTGAAATTTTCACTAAGTCAGATTCTGCCTCACTTTTTACCAAATGTAGGGGGATTTTTCACTTGGAATCAAAAGAGATCAAAACCAAACTTGTTCAAACAGTTGTTGTATCATGTAAGAGCTTTCCAAAATGGCCAAGAACATTGTCAAATTCAACCTACACCATGAGATACAACATTGCCAAGTTGCCTTGCTGAAATCTGTCAAGGCAAGGCAGAATTTGCAACTTTGGTCGATTTGCCAAAATCAGCCAAATTCAATTGCTCCTATCCACTTGGACACCTCAGAGGATTGAATCTAAAGGGGACAATCACTGAGCCAAGCCTCCAAAGTCCATGGAACAAGAAATAGCATGTTGAACCTAGAATGGCCAAAATAGGGACAAGACTTCAAATTTGGAATGAGGCATTCAATGAAACCATCAAGGTGGCATGGACTGAGCCATTCTCATCTAAAATCAGTCAAGACTTATCCAAGACCAAGGGAACCAAAGCTCTGTGCCCTAACCTCTAGTCAATGGCTAGAGGAGACTTGGATTTTCATTTGCCAACATTGGCCAAACCTACTTACCAGCTGCCATGCACTATTCCTTGCAAAACAAACTTGCTCTACTATAAATAGAGCTCAATTATGGTCAGTTTGAGTACACCAAAGCCATCTAACAGATGCTTTCCTCAAAATCTCTTCTTTCACTCCAATTTTGCCTTCTAAGGCAAGTCATTGTCGGGTTTTGAGTTTGAGAGCAATTCCAATCAAACCAATCACTCACACACCTCACATACATCACATATGAGCTGATCAAACACTTAGATTACTTCTGAAACATCAATTTCACAAAATCACCAGCTGGTTGTTCAAGGTTTTAACCAAAGTGCAGCTGAGGTACCACAAAATGATCCAGCCAATTTCAATCAAGTCCAACCATCCAAACACAATCCATAGGGTGTAGGGAAGCTGTTCAGATCATCACCACTCATTTGTAACACCTCTAAATCAAAAATCACTTTGAACTTGCTGTCACGACTTGGAGGTAAGCACATACTTGGTCATCTCTCAATCTATGCATATTTCCTCGCACAATAATTTGGCCATATGTTCATAATCATGCATGGAATGTTTTCCCTCAATTAATTGCATTGTTTGAATCGTGTATCAAAAATCCTAGCCTTCATGCAGAAATTAGGGTTCTTGAGGTCTCTTCGTGATTTCTTGTTGTATGTTTAATTTAAATGAAATTAAAGTACATAGACATGATCGTGAGGTTGAGGCGAGCATAATGATATGTGGATTGCATGATATGATTACGTATTCATGGAGATTGGATAGAAAATGCAAATCTGAGAAACCAAGAACACGCGCGTGTTCTTCAGCTTGTTCTTGGCGCCATTTTTAGAAATTCAAATATTTGAATTTTGTGATTTTGTTTAATTGATTCAAAAATTAATTTCTCTCTGAGTTTTAATGATTTTGAGTTGATTCTTTTTTTAATAATTCACAAAAATGTTAAAATATTTTATTTTCACAAAAAATCCCAAAAATATTATTTATTTCATATAATTGATATTTTTGCAAAGAATTAATATTTTAATTGTTTTTGACATTTTAAATATTTTTTCTACATTGATTTTGCAACTTTTAATGCTTTCTAATTATTTTGTAGGTCAATACTTAATTTTTGAAGCATTAATCCAAGATCACAATTTGTTTTCCATGTGTTAAACAATTTTTGATCATTTTAATTGAATTTTTATTCAATTAAATACATTTTGAAAACAAATTAGGGTTTTGGATTAATTCAACCCTCATAAATCATTTTCAAAACATTTTGGGCCTCTTGAGAGAGTGTAAGACCCATCCCCCCTTGTACAAAAACTTTTTGGGCCTCACTCATTGTATAAGTCCCTCTGTACAAGTAAACGGCACGATCGTCGCCCGTTTAAAAATAAAAAAATCATCTGGGCCTCTCCTCGAGCTATAAGACCCATTCAAAACACTTTGGGCCTCTATTAAAGTGTAAGACCCAATCCCCCTTTTAACCAAAACATTTTGGGCCTCACTTATTGTATAAGTCCCTCTGCGTTAAAAGAAAACCTCGGCGCGATCGCCATTTTTAAACGAAAAATCATTTGGGCCTACCCTCGTGTTATAAGCCTCTCTCTTTTCTTTAAACCTTTTTTGGGCCTCTTGAGAGAGTGTAAGACCCATCCCTTTGTACAGAAAACCTTTTTTGGGCCCCAGTCACTTGTATAAGTCCCGTTGTACAAAGTCAAACAGTGCGCTCACTGATAAAACCCTGGGCCTCTCCTTGAGCTGTAAGCCCCAAATCTTTCTTTTTCAAAGCACTTTGTCCTTTGATTTTGAATATACTGTTGTTTTCAATCTTTCTTTGTTGAACAACTAACCAAACAGCATGGAAGCACTACAACCGAGTAAGTGGTTATCGCTTTCATTTACTGCTTTCATATTATAAACTGTATTGTGGGGCTGCTCACTGTAAGTCTCCTTTCATAAACTCATATCTACTGTGTAATAATAGTATACATATTTCGAGTTTTCCCGGCAACTACGTCTAGAATTAGGTGACGCCGTTTCATTTATTCGTAGAAATAGACGCCTAGATCCCCAATAGGAGCACCAGATACAGTCTTCTCTTCGGCTGTCCTCCTTAGGAATCGTCAAGAAGCTCTACTCCCCAAGATGAATGTATTCTCCGTGAATGGCATCTTTGAGTTTCTTCCAAATTCTCGAACTTTCCTGACTTGATCTATTCCTTATGGATAGCTTGCCTTGAATGTCTCGGGGTTTGGGTACCCACTACGGTCATAATCTTGGACCTTAACTAAGGAACCCTCTTTAAAAGCTAAAAATCGCTGGATAGTAAACCTCGCACGTTTACCAGTGGTTTTTATCTTTAAAAGAGTTATCTCTCCTAATGGAAAGGAGATGATAGACCCACGGGCTTCTTAAAAGCATCGGCCTCCTCTTGGGCATTATTCAAGGACACTACGGCTTCTTAGAAGTATTCACAGCCTCCTCTTAGGTTTCGTATAATGATCTCTTCCTCCGGGAATGATAGCCTCCTCTTGGGCTTAGTACAAGGACCCGTCGGCTTCTTAAAAGTTTCCAGCCTCCTCTTGGGCTTCGTACAAATTGTCCCGACGACCTCCTAGAGGTATAGGAACAGAACCTAGTCATCCTCATAGAATAGTCCTTTCATAGAGTCTACTACTATTTCTCAAAGCATAGTACAAAAGAAAAAAAACTCTAGACTTGGACAGTCTAACTTCCTTGAGTCTCAAAGACATTCTCAAGTGACCCCTTCGTTAAATAGGAAGGAAACCCGCAGACTCGGACAGTCTCAATACCCTTTGAATTTCCCGTTTCCTCAAAGAGAAGGAAATATCCCTGATCCTCAGATCAAATCCCTGAGTACAGTGTTGCTCATATAAGAACTGATTTTCTCTTTTAAAATCAGTATATTGGATCTGTCACTCAACTGAAACAAACCTTTAGCCTCCATCTCGGGCTTCGTACGAGATACAAAAACACTCTCTTGTTGAGTATCAAAGACTCCCTCGTAGAGTCAAACAAATAATAGCCTCTATCTCGGGCTTCGTACGAGACACAAAGACTCTATCGTCGGGTCAAAAACTTTTAGCCTCTCTCTCGGGCTTTGTACGAGACACAAAATAGCCTCCTCTTAGGCTTTGTATAATGATTTTCCTAGCGGAAAAATAGCCTCCTCTTACGCTTTGTATAAGAAAACCACTGGTTGATCCAATTAACCTTTTAGCATCAAAGTTGTGCCTCGTTCACAGTACACAAACATCAACAACTCCTTTCCTTTCATCTAATCGCTGTAAGCGGCAAGCCTCTGGATCATCTATATCCATGCCACTGCCCCTCTTTTAGCATGAGAAATTCCTTAGGAAAGATGGGATTGCTCTACACTGAGTTAAAGTCTTCTCCTTCAGGTTAAAACCCTTTCTTCGGAAATTATGGCATTGCTCGGATCCGCGTATCCCAGTTAAAGTAATTCTCCTTCCCTCTCTTTAGAGATGACAAATTCTCTCTAAAGTCGAGGTCTTTCAGCTTCACGTCTTGGGCTTTGAACAAGACACAAATAGACCTTTCAGCTTCACATCTTGGGCTTTGAACAAGATACAAACCACCTTTCGCTTCACGTCTTGGGCTTTGAACAAGACACCAAAACACCCATTTCCTCCCATAGAATAGGAGGAACTACGAACGCTCTGATTTCCCTGTTTCGGTAAACGGGAATACGTAGGCATAAGATCGAAAGAAAAGATCTTAGCGAGCACAATCAACAAAAAACCCAAATCCCATATCTCCATCAATCAAAAATCAGTAATTCCAAAGCATCAGTCCTAACATCCTAATCCTTGTTCCCCGCTAGAAAGTCCTAGAAAGAAAGAAAACCGTACTGGCGAAAATACAAATAACCAGTACAAAGGCCCCCCACATTGATAGCATCTGTAACCTAACAGACCGCTGTTTAAACTCAGTATGCAAGCAGGGTTAATTGGAGACATCTATTTCCCTTCCTTATTCAGCTCACAATAGGATAAAAAATGAATCGACCTGTAGTTTAAGCTCAACCGCAGAGAGCGACCAGCGCTTAAGAACCGCGTCCAAAATCGCTCGCTACACCTGGTTATCGGTTGAAAGCAATACATCAGTTAATGAGTTACCGGTGGTAAGGGAATTTCCTGAAGTGTTTTCGGACGATATTACCAAATTGCCTCCGGCGAGGGAAATTGAATTTACTATTGATCTTGTTCCTGGTACCAGACCTATATCTATGGCACCATACAGGATGTCTGCATCAGAATTGGCAGAGTTGAAATTTCAAATCGGAGAATTGCTTGATAAAAAATTTATTAGGCCAAGTGTGTCACCGTGGGGAGCTCCGGTGTTGCTGGTGAAAAAGAAGGATGGTAGTATGCGGATGTGCATCGATTACCGTCAGTTGAATAAGGTGACCATTAAGAATAAGTATCCACTTCCGAGGATTGATGACTTAATGGATCAGCTTGTGGGGGCTCGTATTTTCAATAAAATTGATTTGAGGCCGGGTTACCATCAGATTAGAGTGAAGGAAGGTGATATTCAGAAGACTGTGTTCAGAACTCGATATGGACATTACGAATATGCAGTGATGCCTTTCGGAGACTCTAATGCGCCGGGTGTGTTTATGGAATATATGAACCGTATCTTTCATTCTTATCTGGATCAGTTTATTGTGGTATTTATTGATGATACATTGGTTTACTCCAAATCTGAAAAGGATCATACAAAACACTTGAGGATTGCACTGCAGGTGTTGAAGGATAATAAATTATTTGCAAAGTTCTCAAAATGTGATTTTGGTTGAATACTGTGAGTTTCTTGGGTCATGTTATTTCTGGTGATGGCATAGCAGTGGATCCATCTAAGGTAAGTGTAGTGCTTCAGAGGGAGCCTCCGAAGATGGTGACGGAAATTAGAAGCTTCTTGGGTTTGGCAGGTTATTACCGAAGATTTATCGAAGGATTTTCTAATTTCGCGTTACCGTTGACTCAGTTAACTAGAAAGAGTCAAGCTTTTGTTTGGGATACGGCGTGTGAAGAAAGTTTCGAAGAATTGAAAAAGAGATTGACTACAACACCAGTATTGATTCTACCCAATCCAAATGAACCTTTTGTAGTGTATTGTGATGCGTCTAAGATGGGATTAGGCGGAGTATTAATGCAGGATGGCAAAGTAGTGGCATATGCTTCACGACAATTGAGAGTACATGAAAGGAATTATCCTACTCATGATCTTGAACTAGCTGCGGTGGTTTTTGTATTGAAAATTTGGAGACATTATTTGTATGGGTCGAGAATTGAAGTATTCAGTGACCATAAGAGTCTGAAGTATTTGTTTGATCAGAAGGAATTGAATATGAGGCAGAGGAGATGGTTAGAGTTTTTGAAGGACTATGAGTTTAATTTGAGTTACCATCCGGGGAAAGCTAATGTTGTAGCAGACGCTCTGAGTCAGAAGACAATTCACATGTCGGCATTAATGATAAAAGAAATGGAATTAATTGAACAGTTCAGGGACTTGAGTATGGTTTGTGAAACTACACCAGAAAGTGTTAGATTGGGTATGCTTAAAGTGAATAATGACTTTTTGGACATAATTAAGGAAAATCGGAGGCTTGATGTGAAGCTAGTGGACTTGATGCCGTCGGGAGGAAATGATCCTGATAGTGATTTTAAAGTGGACAATGTTGGGGTATTGAGATTCCGAGGCAGAATTTGTGTACCGGATAATATAGAATTGAGAAAAGCAATCTTAGAGGAAAGTCACCGGAGTAGCTTGAGTATTCATCCGGGAGCCACGAAAATGTATCAAGACTTGAAGAAGTTATTTTGGTGGTCCGGTATGAAGAAAGATGTAGCTCAGTTTGTTTAAGCTTGTTTGCCATGTCAGAAGTCAAAAGTGGAGCATCAGAAACCTTCAGGGTTGATGTAACCGTTGGAGATCCCAGAATGGAAGTGGGATAGTATTGCTATGGATTTTGTTACTGGTTTGCCAAATACGGCGAGAGGCTTTGATGCTATTTGGGTAGTGGTGGATCAGCTTACGAAATCCGCACATTTTATACCAATTAATATCAGTTTTCCGTTGACGAAGCTGGCAGAGATTTATATCAGAATAATTGTGAAGCTGCATGGTGTTCCGTCGAGTATAGTGTCGGATAGAGATCCGAGGTTTACTTCAGAGTTCTGGAAGAGTTTGCAAGAAGCTTTAGGTTCTAAACTAAAGTTGAGTTTGGCTTATCATCCACAGACCGATGGTCAGTCGGAGAGGACTATTCAGTCGTTAGAGGATTTGTTGAGAACCTGTGTGTTGGAGAAAGGTGGTGCGTGGGATACTCATTTGCCATTGATTGAGTTCACGTATAACAATAGTCACAATTCTAGTATTGGGATGGCACCTTTCGAAGCTTTGTATGGTAAGAGATGTAGGACGCCTCTGTGTTGGTATGAATCTGGTGAGAGTATTGTGCTTGGGTCTGAGATAGTGCAACAAACTACTGAGACGATTAAGATGATCCGTGAAAAGATGAAAGCGTCTCAGAGTAGGCAGAAGAGTTATCATGATAATCGGAAGAAAGATTTGGAATTCAGCGAAGGTGACCATGTATTCCTGAGAGTCAATCCCGTGACAGGTGTTGGACGTGCATTGAAATCGAAGAAGTTGGATCCTAAATTCATTGGACCGTATCAGATCTTGCAAAGAGTGGGTACAGTTGCTTACAGGGTGGTGTTGCCGCTGGAGCTTTCGAACTTGCATGACGTATTTCATGTATCGTAACTTCGGAAGTATGTGCCAGATCCATCTCATGTTATCCAGAGGGATGAAGTGCAGATTCGAGATAATCTAACTGTGGAAGCGATGCCGATAAGGATCGAGGATCACAAGATGAAGCAACTTAGAGGAAAAGAGATTCCTCTAGTGAGAGTAGCTTGGGGAGGAGCTGCTGGAGGAAATGTGACCTGGGAATTGGAGAGCAAGATGCGAGAGTCGTATCCAGATTTGTTTCCATCAGGTACATTTTCGAGGACGAAAATATTATAAGTGGGGGAGAGTTGTAACACCCCATTTTAATTTATTTAATCGTCGTGTGTTATTTCTTTTGTTTGGCCGTGTTGAGGGTGTGTAGTTGAGACCAGTTGAGGTCTAGTGTGCTCTGAGTATTTATCTGATAAGATAATTAGAGCAACTGGTGAACTCAGAGCTGATCATATTAATATTATTTAACGCTAAGGTATTATTAATTGGTGCATCTGAGCTAATTTGGACATTTAGTAGTGTTACTAAATAATGATGTTTCTATATATCATTTCTTTTCCATCATTTTTAGAAGGAGAGAAACATTTAGAGGAAGAGAAAGAAAAGAGAAAGAAAGGAAAGGAAAAGAGGAGGAAATTTCCAAAGAGCTAAGCTTTGGCATCATCAATCTTCACAAGAATTTAATCAGGAATTCGAGGTAAGGGGGAGAATGGGTTCAATGTGGGTGTAGATTTTCTTGAGGTTATAGAGTTAGGTTTGATTTTGTGAGAAAATGAGTAATCTTGCGAAAATCATGAATCTAACGGTTGAAAATCGATATAAATTGCATAGTGTAATCGTATTAAGCATATGATCATTGATTATGTTTGGTTGGGCTGTTTAGAAGTGTTTTGGGTGAAGAATTTGGAGGTTGGACCCAAATGTTTCTGGTTTCTCACTGCTGTAAATTTCAAATTTCTGCTTTGTTCGCCAAGCGAACCTGGCGAACGCGAAAGCGAATGTTTGGTCGAGGGTTCGCCTAGCGAACCCCGGGGCGAACGAAAGGCGAATATTCACCCAGAAGCTCGCTTAGCGAACTTTATGCCTTTTTTCCACTGACTTGGTTCGCTAAGTGTTCGCCTAGCAAACCCTGGAGCGAACGTGACAAATTTTTCCAACTTGTTTCCTCCATAACTTTTGATCCGTAACTCGGATTGACGCACGGTCGGAAGCGTTGGAAAGCCAATTCAATGCTCTTTGTAATGGTGAGGTAGGAACATAGTTATATGTCATAGATTGATAGGATAGAGATAAAATGTGTGTGATCCTGAGGATCGGGTAGATGTATAACGTCTATTATACGTGTATTTTGTGTATGAACTGTGTCATGAATTTCATGATGTGTTTGGTGGAGACAGATAGGTGAGAATCCATGATGGGTGCCTAGTATTGTCCGGAATCCAATGTGGAGTTGTATGGAGATAAATCATTGCTCAATGGGAATGTATGTGATTTATCCGAATTCGATTAAGAATCGGGTTCAATTGAATGAACCATAGTGTGGAGACAGCTAGGTGAGAATCCATGATGGGTGCCTAGTATTGTCCGGACTCCAATGTGGAGTTGTATGGAGATAAATCATTGCTCAGTGGGAGTGTATGTGATTTATCCGGATTCGATTAAGAATCAGGTTCAATTGAATGAACCATGGTGTGTGGTACCACTTGTATTGCATTGTGTCATTGAGTTACATTGCATTATTACGTCTTTGTTGGGTTATAATTGAAAGTGACAAGTGTGTCGTGAATGTGTGCATATTAGGTGTGATTGCTTGATTACTACTCTTTAGCATGTATTTTACACCGTTAATTATTGAATGTAGTTCTCACCCCTTTGTTGTTTCTTGTGTCTGTGCTTCTTTAGAAGTACAGATAATCCAGGTACTTGAGTAGTGCATGGAGTGCGTGTTGCCTGATCGAGTCTTAGGAGTCGCTCTGATACGTAACACGGGTAATGGGAATTTCATCTTTTGTTGTATATATTGTGTATAGTGTTATGTATCATTACTCATCTTAAAACATGGTGAACCACGAGTTTATATGGACCATGATTTTGTTGGCCAATGGCCTTGTTATTTTGGGGTTCGATATTTCATTCTGCTGTTTGTAATTATTTTTGAGAAATAAGAAGTGAATGAAGTAAATAGAGAAATTCAGGTTATGTTTTTATGGTGTGACATCCCACTATTTAGAGGAACTCTGATTATATTTGTAATATTTGTATACTTTTGTTATATTTGGGAAGTGGGGTGTTACAACATGCATCTCAGAGCTCTAGGTTCGACTTTGTCTTGCCTAATGTGAGCATAGGCTAAACAACCAAATACTCTCAGTTTGTCGAGATCTGGTGGGTGACCCGACCAAACTTCTTCAAGTGTCTTCATTCCCAGCGCAGTTGTTAGATGTTAAACATGTTAGATATTTGTATGCAATACTTGGCATATTTCATTACTTTCCATGTGTAATTTGTTGATTTAAGTGGTGAATTGTGTTGTTGTGCATACATTGGAATACACTTGTGGTGCTTGTAATTTGTGTGCTAGTGTGCAGGAATAGGCATAAAAGGATCAAGATTGTGAGTCACAATGAGTGGATGCAAGTTGCCATGGAATTTGAAGCTGCAACAGGGTGTTCGCAGTGCGAAGAATCTGGCGAAGGTGCCAGCGAAGGTTCGCACTGCGAACGTCAGCGAGGCTTCCAGCGAATGGTGGCAGAAAGTTTCACTTGGAAAATAACCCAAGGTTCGCACTGCGAACTCCTAGCGAAGGCTCACTGGTTGTCTCGCAGTGCGAAGGTTCTAGCGAATGGTGGCAGTGGCTAATGGACTTTGAATTCGCTGTGCGAATGAGCTGGCGAATGATTCGCTGTGCGAATGGATGGTTCGCAGTGCGAACCCACGATATCAACCTGGGGTGGTTTAAGTCTCAGAGGCACTTAAGGTGCCATTTTCTCTCATTCGATGTGCGAATGATTCACTCGCAGTGCGAATGCTGTAGAATTCTGGTGTGTATAAATAGATTTTCACTTTGCTTGTAAAGGATCTTTTGCTCTTTTTCACCCAAAAACATAGTTTTCTGCATTTTGATCATCTAAGAGTGGATTTTCACTTTGAGAAGCTGAAGTCACATCCATTCTTGATTATTCGACTTGGATGTTCATTCATCTCCTCTTTCAACTTGTCATCCAAGCTACCATGAGAATGTGTAGCTAAACACTCTTGTGTTGAGGTTAGATGTAGTTGATCCTAATTATATGTATTTCTGTTGATCTTTTGTGTATGAACAAAGTCTTTGATCAATATAGATGAAGTTATTTTCTCTTAATGCGTTATGTGTGATTTGTATTGCTCTAGACATGGATTCTACAAATCATGACCTAATAATTTCATCTCTTAAAAACCAAACTCTAGACATAGATTTGGGATTTGTTATTCACTTTGTGTTGATCTTAACGATTGTTGTTTAGATTGTTTGCGTGAGACATCATCTAACGATCTAAACAACGATACTCACGACTTTGCTTTAGACATAAACTTAGTCGGGAGGATACGCGGTTGTATTGGTCGGAAACTAAGTTCATATGCGTGATTAGTCAGATATATATGAAAAGGATTAGCGAAACCTAACCTTGACATGCTTTTCTAAAAACCTTTCAAACCCTTTGTCAAAAATTACTTTTTGCTACCAATTAATGTTAACCAAAATTGAGAACCATTTGAAACTCTTGAACTTAAATCATCACGAGTATTGAACGGCAGGCATCTTATATCGACAATCCCTGTGGAGACGATAAAAACACCCCCTAATACTCTTTCAACAAAATGGCGCCGTTGCCGGGGATTGTTCATTGATATTGCAAGCATTGCAATAGTTGTGCTGTTTTAAGCTTGTTAAACTTTTTCTTGAACTTGTTAATTTGTTTTGTTTAGTGTGCAGACCTTGTTTTATGCGAGGGAAACTACCGGCGGACCAACTTCTGTTCGATCCTGAGATTGAGAGAACCGCTCGTAGAATCAACAGCAGAACAAGACGAAGGAGGCAACTAGCGAGACAAAAGCGAGAACAAGAGGAAAGTTCAACTTCTACACCACCAGTTCCACAGTTACTTCCAGTTATGGAGGCAGATCCACCACCACCACCACCACCTGCTTCTAGGCCTTGCACCAACAGTCCGAGACGTAATGCACAGTTTGCTCGCCATGCGCAGAACGGTCGTCATTCCAAAATGAAAACTGGTATTCTCCAACTGCTATATCAAAGTCCTTTTACAGGTATGGATCATGAGGATCCTTTTACCCATCTGACGAAGTTTTATGAGATTGCGGGAGCAACTGGTGCGCCCGAAGCTGAAGAGGAATCTCTGTTTAAGAGACTATTCCCGCATTCCCTCATTGGGAAGGCCAAGGAATGGTATCTTGATCAGTCAACGGCGATAATGACGGACTGGAATGCACTTGAAGAGAAATTTTTGGAGCGATTTTTCCCTCATACTCGGTTTATGGAGGCAAAGACCGTAATCGCAGTGTTCACACAGGGTATTAACGAATCTCTCAATGAAGCTTGGGAGAGATTCAAATCGATGTTGAGGAAATGCAAGGGCCATGGTTTTGATGAATTGTCGCAAATTCATATATTTTGAAATGGACTTCAACTTGTGCATAAAACCTTGTTGGATGCCACCGCTGGTGGATCCTTAATGAGCAAATCTGCTAAAGAAGCCACAACTATTATTGATAAGATGGCGTTGAATGACCATCAGGGAAGTCATAACCGTAGCCCTTCTCAAAGGACTCCTGGAGTTTTGGAACCGGGAACCAATGATGCTATACTTGCTCAAAATAAGTCATTATCCCAGCACGTGGAGTTGTTGATGAAACAAATGTCTAAACTTCCTCAACAATTTAAAGAGATTCATGACTCCACGAGCAAGAGTGTTCAAGTAGCTTGTTGTGAATTGTGTAGAGGAGATCATCCTACCGGATATTGTCCTCCGATTGTGGAGGAGGTAAATTATGCTGGAAATCCGACTCAAGGTTATCAAGGACGACCTCCGTACCAAAGTGCTCAACCACCATACCAAAATCAACAAGGCTATCAACCTCGAAGCAACTACCAAAATCAACAAGGATGGAGACAAAATCCTTACCAACCACCCCAAGATCAAAGTGGAAGTTCAAGAATGGAGGAGACTTTCACCAAATTCATGCAATTATCTATGGCAACTCAAAAGAGTACGGAAGCTTCGATTAAAAATCTTGAATTGCAAGTAGGGAAACTTGCCAAGCAATTAGCCGAAAACCAGCCGGGACCATCCTTCTCCGCTACCACTCAACCAAATCCCAAAGGGGAGTGTAAAGCCATTTTCACAAGAAGTGGTAGAACAATTGGAAGAGATGTTGAACATGAGGTGGTAGTTGAAAAGGAAAACGATATTGTGTTGGAAGAAGTCGAAAAAAATGATGAAAATGGGGTAGTTGAAAAGAATGATGAAGAAGTGAGGAAGAAAAAAGACAAAGAAAGGAAGGAGTTTGAGAAGGAAGTCTTACAAAGACGATTACCGTATCCCCCTTCTCCAAAGAAAAAAGAGAATGATAGGCATTATGCAAGGTTTTTAGAGTTATTTAGTCGGTTGCAAGTAACCGTACCTTTCTCTGAAGCTCTTGAACAAATGCCTAGGTATGTCAAGTTCATGAAAGACATACTCATGAAAAAGAAGAGGTGCACTGACAAAAACAACATTGATCTTAATGCCGAGTGTAGTGCCGTCATCCAATGTGTGCTTCCGCGGAAAGAACAAGATCCGGGAAGAGTAGCATTACCTATTACAATAGGTAATGATTTTCAATGCAAAGCTTTGGTTGACATGGGTGCGATGATCAATTTAATTCCCTTGTTGGTGGTGAAAAGACTTGATAATATGACCGTAAAATCAACAACCATGACATTACAACTTGCTGATAAGTCTAGAACGTGTTCGTATGGTGTTGTGGAGGATGGGCTAGTAAAAGTAGATAAATTCTTCTTTCCTGTTGATTTTGTGGTTGTTGGAACGGATGAGGATGAAGATACACTGATTATATTGGGCCGACCATTTATGAAAACCGCCAAAATTTTGGTGGACGTTGATGAAGGCTTAATGAAAGTGCGGATCAAGGAAAGTGGTATGGAGGAAGAAGCTTGTTTTACATTGTTCAAAGGAGTGATGTTTGTGAATCAAGTGGATGAAGTCGTGAAAAAAGGAAAAGACTTGGAAAAAGAGAAGTTGGAACGTGTAGCATTTGAAAAGAAAAAGAATGAAGATGCAAAGGTAGCCTTGATGAATTCATGTTGGGATTGGTCGTTTTTAAAGAAAAGGAGACCAAAAACTAGGCACGATAACGGATGAGTTTGTGTTCGCGTTGTGTGTTCGATTCGGTAGCCGGTGCGTTGGCTTTTGTTTGCGAGGCGTCTAGTCTCCGGGCCGTCGAGCTTAGCCGACGTTAAACAAGCGCTTGTTGGGAGGCACCCCAACATTGTAAGTATTTCTCGCTTTTATTGCTGTTTTAAGTGATTTTAGATATTTGAATGATTGGCATTGTGGAAGCAGGACAGAAACAAAAAAAAAATTCAAAAATGTCTCATTCGCTGGCTGCTTCGCACTGCGAGTCTGGGGCGAGCATTCGCCAGCCAGTTCGCACTGCGAACCCAGCGAGACAGGCCTTATGTTTTTGCTGCCACCTCATAAAAAGTGGGGTTTAATTAAGTGGGTGGGCCTGCACATAGGCCCAAGACCCATTTTAGTGGCTGAAGGCTTGAGGGAAAAAAACCCTAGTCCCACTTGCCTCTCTCATTCAAAGAAAAAAAAAAGAGAAAAACCAAAGTACTCTTTCTCTCTCACGTGCTTTTTGCTGACCACATATCAAGTGTTTTCTCCATCAATTGCCATATTCCAATCCAGGTTTGAATCTCCTTTCTTGTTGCTTTCTGCTAGTTGTTGTTAGGGTTGTAATGAGCATTAGAAACATTTAGGAAGTTATGGTTTAAATTCTGTTGTAAGGTTTGTATGTGATGCATGTTGAATTGTCTGCAACCTTTAGAGTACAGAGGACTTTGTGAATGATGCTCTGCTGTGGACTGTGGGGGTGCTAAATTTTTTTCAAAATTTTCATGGATTCGCTGGCCCCTTCGCAGTGCGAATCTGGGGCGAATGTTCGCCAGGATTCGCAATGTGAGGTTGCAGCGAACAGAGCAGATTTTGTTTTTTTTATGAAGTTCAGTCTGATGTTATTTGAGTTCTAATTTCTAATAAACTGTCTTGGTGTTTTGTGTTGTTTGGTTTGTTAATATGTGCAGATGGGTCCAAAGACTAATCTTGCCAAGAAGAGGAAGGCAACTACATCAAGACAGGTGCCGATTCAATTTGATGATGCTCGGTTCAAAGGTCCCAGGCAGGCTGAGAGATATTTGGTTTTGGAAAAAAGGACCATTCTAGCAGAGAAGCGGTTTAATTTAAATGATCAAGGGAGTTATCGTACTGTAGCTGCCCTCTTGAATGCAAAAAAAATGGGATCAGCTGATAACTCCGCTTGATTGGTATAATGTGGAGATAGTCCGGGAGTTCTATGTAAACGCCCTCCCGGATGAGGGCGACCTTTTTAATTGGACAACTGTGGTTAGGGGAAAAACAGTGAGATTTGACCGACGGACAATAAGTTCGGTTCTTGGAAACCCTCTACCGTTACGTGCCAGTGAGGAGGATGCTTACCATAGGAATCTTAACCGTCACCGTGATATCCCACAAATGACCCGCGATCTGTTGCGCCCAGGGAAGAGTGTTAAGTTCAACCATTCTGGGGTTGCTGTCAGGTACCACCGGGAGGACATGCTGCTGTTGGCCCAGCTGGTATTGCTTTTGGTTGTCACCAATATAAAACCAAAGTCGCATTCCTCAACAATCCCGATTCCCCTTGCTCACTTAGTCCATAGTATCCTAACCAATGTGTAGATTGATGTCGCGCGGATAATTGCCGATGAGATAAGGGCCGTTGTGGAGAGCGGTTTAGGAGGTAACGCTTCTAGGAAGAATGCCCCTCTCGCATTTCCTTGTCTGATCATGTCATTGTGTGCAGAGGCTGGTGTGGTGTTGCCTTCACGGTGCCAGGTTACCATTCCGTCGGCTATCGATGATCGATACGTCGACAAATTCTGTAAACCTAAAGGCGTTAGGGCTGAGTCCTCAGGTGCTGGTGCTGAGGCCGGTACAAGTGGGGGAGATACTTCTGGGTCGCATAATTTTTATCCTTATCAGCAGGAAATTTGCCAGTATAACTGGGACTGGATGGCCGCTTCTCAGCCCGCCATGTTGGACTTACATGATTCTATGCAGGTACTTCAGCTGCAGATTTGTGATCCCACCGCAGAGCAGTCTTTGATGTCGAGGGAGCAGTTCCTCGCACACGCTGGTTGGCCTGAGGCCAGGCCAGCATTCGGAGGGGGAGAAGATGCAGCTGGTCCTCCTGGTGATGATGCTGATGAGGAGGGAGATGGTGAGGATGTGGAGGTTTCTGGCTCTGAAGAGGGAGAGGATGATGATCAGGTGACCGAGGTCTTCGAAACAGAGTCTGAGGAGGACTGATTTTGTGGTTTCCAGACTTTTGTACTTCCTTTTGTAACCAAAGTGAAGTTTTCTTGTATTCAGTTTTTTTCCAGCTTTTACTAGTGTATTTTATCCACTTGGTGGAATATTTTGGATATTGATGTACTGTACCCTTGAGGTACTTTTTGACTATGTAGGTGTTTCTACACCTTGCACATTATTATTATTATGAGTAATGTTAGTTGTTTTCAGTAAAAATTTTCCTGTTTCACTTTTACTAATAGTTATGAATGTGCAGCTCTTAAAATTGTTTATATGTGTTATGTAGTATGCTTGTGAGGATTTAATATTTCCTTCTTTTGGTGATGAAACTTGGGGAATGTTAGGTCGGTGACTCTTTATTTTAAAGGAAGATTCCTCCAAGATGGGATGGCTATAATAGTACTTTAAGCATATTGTTGTGGCAAGGTACATAGTTACCTAGTTCGAGAATTTAGAATGTATCAGAACTTTGTGTCTTGGTGCAAATGAAAATGTTGTTTCGTGTTACAACTCTCTTTGAATGCTTGTGTCATTTAGGTTCAAAAATCACTAAAGTGAGAAGCTTCCAAGTTTTAATATATGCTAAGGATTGATGATAAATGTTGTTTTATACTTTTAATTCATGCCTTATCTTGTGATGTATGTGATTTTATGGAAGTAATAGAAGTGATCAAGGCACTTGTTGAAATTGAGCACAACCATTTCCATATAGTAATTTACCCGTGAGTAGCGAGAATTTGTTAGCCCCTTTGTGCCCAAATTTGTTAGATCTCTTTTAGTGATGAACTATGGATTGTACATATTTGAAAAGTCGAGTTCATCATTGAATTTTTAAGAGCTTCTAAAATGTTTTCTTCTTGAACCTTTGAACTGTTGTTTAAGTTAACTCCCTTGCCTTAAAAAGCAAGGAACATTCACTTTAGGTTGAGTCGAAAATAAGTTGGGGAGAATGAAAAGAAGATGGGTGAATTACTCAAAATTTTGAAAAAAATTCAAGCAAGCATGAGAAGAGAATAGTTGTGAATATGTGTGTACAAATGAGAAAATGCTTGCGTGAATGAAAAAAAATAATAGATTCAATAATTGTGCACGGTAGTTTGAGAAGGTGTGATGAAAAAAAATTGGTGAATGAAGTTGAGATGTGTGAATATTGTGTTTAGTGAATGTTCTTTTGCATCAGCAATTTCGTTTCAATGGCCGTAAGAAATATCCCTTTTTTGTTTACCCGACCAAGCTACAACCTTGAAGTCCTTAGTGATCTTTTGCTTCCATGATTTCTTTTGTGATCATTGAGATATTGTATGAATTGCTTAGTATTTGCATCATTTGTCATTTGAGTGTAATGGTCCCGTGTTTGTATGCACGTTTTCCTTCAATCCTTTTTCGAAGAGGAGTGTTAGATTGGCACGTGCATGATGAGTTAGTTGTCTCTTGAAACATTGTTTGAAAGTTGTTTAAGAGTCAAGTTCTTTTACATTATAGGTTCTTGGAGTGTGTAATTGTTGCTTTGTTGTGATTGTTGTTTAGTTGAGCCGTTTATCGTGTCTTGGGTTGAATTGAATGCTCGAGCAAATCCTCTTGAGAGCCATACTTTGCTTGAGGACAAACAAAGAGTTAGTTGGGGAGAGTTTGTTAGATGTCAAACATGTTATATATTTGTATGCAATACTTGGCATTTTTCATTACTTTCCATGTGTAATTTGTTGATTTAAGTCGTGAATTATGTTGTTGTGCATACATTGGAATACACTTGTGGTGCTTGTAATTTGTGTGCTAGTGTGCAGGAATAGGCATGAGAGGATCAAGATTGTGAGACACAATGAGTGGATGCAAGTTGCCATGGAATTTGAAGCTGCAACAGGGTGTTCGCAGTGCGCAGAATCTGGCGAAGGTGCCAGCGAAGGTTCGCACTGCGAACGTCAGCGAGGCTTCCAGCGAATGGTGGTAGAAAATTTCACTTGGAAAATAACCCAAGGTTCGCACTGCGAACTCCTAGCGAAGGCTCGCTGGTTGTCTCGCAGTGCGAAGGTTCTAGCGAATGGTGGCAGTGGCTAATGGACTTTGAATTCGCTGTGCGAATGGATGGTTCGCAGTACGAACCCACGATATCAGCCTGGGGCGGTTTAAGTCTCAGAGGCACTTAAGGTGCCATTTTCTCTCATTCGCTGTGCGAATGATTCACTCGCAGTGCGAATGCTGCAGAATTCTGGTGTGTATAAATAGATTTTCACTTTGCTTGTAAAGGATCTTTTGCTCTTTTTCACCCAAAAACATAGTTTTCTGCATTTTGATCATCTAAGACTGGATTTTCACTTTGAGAAGCTGAAGTCACATCCATTCTCAATTATTCGACTTGGATGTTCATTCATCTCCTCTTTCAACTTGTCATCCAAGCTACCATGAGAATGTGTAGCTAAACACTTTTGTGTTGAGGTTAGATGTAGTTGATCCTGATTATATGTATTTCTATTGATCTTTTGTGTATGAACAAAGTCTTTGATCAATATAGATGACGTTATTTTCTCTTAATGCTTTATGTGTGATTTGTATTGCTCTAGACATAGATTCTACAAATCATGACCTAATAATTTCATCTCTTAAAAACCAAACTCTAGACATAGATTTGGGATTTGTTATTCGCTTTGTGTTGATCTTAACGATTGTTGTTTAGATTGTTTGTGTGAGACATCATCTAACAGTCTAAACAACGATACTCACGACTTTGCTTTAGACATAAACTTAGTCGGGAGGATACGCGGTTGTATTGGTCGGAAACTAAGTTCATATGCGTGATTAGTCAGATATATATGAAAAGGATTAGCGAAACCTAACCTTGACATGCTTTTCTAAAAACCTTTCAAACCCTTTGTCAAAAATTACTTTTTGCTACCAATTAATGTTAACCAAAATTGAGAACCATTTGAAACTCTTGAACTTAAAACATCGCGACTATTGAACAACAAGCATCTAATATCGACAATCCCTGTGGAGACGATAAAAACACCCCCTAATACTCTTTCAACAGCAGTCGAGGGACATCTATTTATCAGATAAGCTGCTGTCAAAACAGCCTCCGCCCAAAACACCTTCTTCAATCCAGCACTAACCAACATGCATATAACTCTTTCAAGGATTGCTCGATTGAATCTCTCAGCTAAGCCATTTTGTTGAGGAGTACCTGCTACAGTCTTATGCCTTGCAATCCCAGACTCAACACAGTAAATGTCGAACGCTTCGTTGCAGAATTCAAGGCCATTGTCGGTTCTCAACCTCTTAACCTTTATGTCAGTTTGAGTTTCGACCAGAACCTTTCAACTTTTGAAATTCTCAAAAGTTTCATCCTTCGTCTTCTGAATGAATACCCATAGCTTTCTGGAATAGTCATCAACGATGGATAGAAAATACCTTGCACCTGAGTGTGAAGGATTCCTTGCAGGCCCCCAAAGATCAGCATGAATGTAATCAAGGGATCCATGTGTTCTTTGCTTGCCTTTTTTAAACTTCGCCCTACAGGATTTACCAAATACACAAGATTCACAAAACTCCAGCTTTTCGACTTTGTCACCTCCTAGCAGGTTCTGCTTCCCCAATTCGACCAGATAAGCCATAATTCTGTCTTCGACACAGGTTTTGTGGATACAACATTTGTCGAACCACTTACAACCTCAGCCTCAAGGGTATACAAGCCTTGGTTTTTCACGCCTCTCAAGACTTCCTTCGACCCTTTCATGACTTTCAGGATACCTTGCTCTCCTTTGAAAACATATCCCTTTCTGTCAAATTCACCAAGAGAAATTAAATTCCTCTTAAGATCAGGTACATACCTAACCCTAGTCAATAGCTTTATTGACTCATCATGGAGCTTGAATCTAACAGATCCAATACCTGCAATCTTACAAGCTTTATTGTTCCCCAACAACACTGATCCACCATCTTGGTCACACAATTCTTCAAACACATTCTTGTTTGGAGTCATATGCCAAGTACATCCAGAATCCATAATCCACTCTTCGCAAGAGTTGCTGCTCGACACCACAAGGACATCAGATGATTCATAACCATCTTGCACTATAGCTGCATTCCCATTGTCCTTACCTCCATGATTCTTCAGGCGCTCAGGGCACACCTTTCTTGTGTGACCCTCCTTCTTACAATGATAACATTTGATACTAGACATATCACCACCATAAGACTTCTGCTGAGCCTTTCTTTTCTTCTTGTCAAACCTACCATCTTTCTTTGACGATCTTCCTTTCACGGACAACCCTTCGCCAACTGATAAAGGTTTCTGCTCCTTTCTTTCATTCAAATCCTTTGAATACAAGTCTGTTTAAACTTCTTCAAAGGTCAGGGACTCTCTTCCATACAAGAGAGTTTCTTTGAAGTGAGCATGCGATCTGGGCAAAGCACATAACATCAACAGTGTTTGATCTTCGTCATCGATCTTCACACCAATGTTTTCAAGATCAAGAATCAGCTTGTTGAACATATCCAATTGCTCAGTCAAAGCTTTGTCTTCACTCATCTTGAATGAATACAGAGCTTGCTTCAGGTACAAACGATTTACCAACGATTTGGTCATGTACAAGCTTTCAAGCTTCACCCATAACCCCGATGCCGTCGTCTCCTTTGATACCTGCCGAAGAACCTTATCACCAAGGCTCAACAATATTACACTGTGTGCTTTCTCGATCATTGCCGTCTTTTCTCTTTTCGTCAACGCAACATCCATGGCTGCCTGTCCCTTCAACGCTTCCAAACAACCCTGCTGCACCAGTAGGGCTTTCATCTTGAAACGCAACAGACCAAAATCGTTCACTCCGGTGAACTTTTCAATCTCATACTTTGTTGAAGACATCTTCTCCACGCTCACCGCACCAATTTGTTGTGAAAAATGATGTTTTTAAGCAAAGTATAAAACAGTTTCTTGATAATCAAGAACCAAAACATGGGTTAGGGTTTAACGGAAAAGAAAACAAGAAGAAGAAGAAGAAGAAGGAACAACAAGGACTGGGCAAATATAAATTCTGTTTACTATTAACTTTCTCATTAAAGTCACTAATGATTACAAGTGAATATCACAATTTGCCACACTCAACAAACTGAGTGTACTAGCCTATTTATAGACTAACTAGGTAACTTGCAGCCCAAGAAACCTAAACAATTGGAAACTTAACACAAGGCCCAATTCGACATAATAATTCGACAGTACATATTAGAACAGACTTCGACTACAATATGTAACAATCAGGCATCATCATGTGAACAAGCTTCGTCTGCATGCTCGCCTCCTGTCGAAAAATACATGAAAGCTCTCCTTCGACACAGCATGAGTTCGACCCAAATCTCACACACATTAAGTTATTCATCGCAGTTTTAATCTCAAAAGTAGAACTAAAATAGTATACCTTTTTTCTCAACCTTCATCATTGTCTTCCTCTCATTTTCCTACTACAATATATAATAAATAAAATTTCAGGATAACAAAATTAAATTGAAGTCAGAGAAAAATTGAGCAACGGATAATCTATCAAATTAAAATAACATATACATGGAAACACCGAAGGAGTTCCTTAGCCTCTGCCGCTGATGCTTTATTATCCTCCTCAGCCACTTCACTGCAGAAACAGAACAAATAACAGAACCATCAAATTAAGTCAATGTTGTTAAATAGCAGCACTATAGGCCTACAACACTATCGTGTTAAGGAAGTTGAACAAATTAAATAACTATTGTTCTGCGATATATGTTGGCACATCATAACGGCAAGCATGACCATAACTGAGTAAGCTAACAGTACATGTAAAAAAAAAAGTGAAAGGTGATTTAATAAGTCATAGTTCCTGTGAATGGATGTTTTATCACTGCAACTAATTTCTGAATTTAAAATGATCTAAATAGGAAAAGTAATTCAACATCATCACCATGTGCTTGAAAACAAAGCCCAAATTCTAATAGTAAATATGAATGAGTTACGGAATTTGACGCCGTAGAAGGAAAATCAGTAACAAGACCATCAACAGATTCGTCTTTCGCTATAAACTGTAGGTACTCAGCAGTAGGATCATAGTTATAATCATAACTTGAAAAGAAATCATTAGCAACTTAGGATAAAATTAAGAACACAAACCTCAACTTTAAAATCTACAAGATGTCATATATGTTTATAATAAAGAATCTCTTACTTGGCACATTGTGGTCAATCTGAGCAGTAGTGTAATACACCATGAAGTGTCCTTGCATAGCCTTTCCATTAATGTTGTAGGTTTTCTCATTTGGATCAAACATTGCTATAGCTGTTGCGTTTTCAAGTTTAACTCCTGTCACACAAAAGGCACCAACATCTTTTGTAAACTGAACATTACAAAGAAAAATGTAACAACGTACCTTCTTCATTTCTACAACTTACCTTCTTCTGAACAGGACCACCACATTCTTGTTTGAAGCAGCTACATTCTAAAAGACTTTAAGAATAAAACTATTACTACAACCATTATTTCCCGCCACTGCACTGGTAGAGTTATCAAAATCCATACCGTTTCGAAGGTTGGGATAAAACAAGTTAGGATTCTGAAAATAATCTCATCATGGTTTCATTTTATGAATGGAAACCATGCAAAATGTAACATTGTGAGACATGATTACCCCAAATATGCTGGTATATTCTTCTAATAAGGTTATAACAATTGCTTGGGCATGGTTAGTAGCTGCAGCTGCTTGTAGAAGTTATTATAACTTCAAGAATTTAGATAGAAATTTTGAAAACCTTTTCATTAGACAACAATCATGGAAAATAAATTTTGATTAAAAGACATAAGTACTTGTTTGTATGGTCCTAGATTTCTATTGAATTAGAATAATATTGAAACATCAAAATGAAACTTACGGCAAGCTTCTAACAGTGCATTACAGCAAGGTGCATGGACCAGAGAAGAAGGCAATCCCCGAATAACATGCTGCAAATTTATAGAAATAGGAAGTTATTATAATGTATGAGCCGCATGAAGAAAACATCACTTTCGTTTATCATGAGTATACCTTAATACAATCACCAATGAGATGTGCATCTTCATCCGGAGCAAACTCAGTTTTTATTGCAACCATGTCGCATAGTCAAGAACATAAAAACTTACCGAGTAACTTTGATCAAAAAAAGAGGAAAGAAGAAAGTGCACTTTGAAAACTACAAAACTTCACAATCTTCAATGTGAGATTTGGGTCGAACTCATGCTGTGTCGAAAGAGAGCTTTCATGTGTTTCGACAGGAGGCAAGCATGCAGTCGAAGCTTGCTCACATGTTGATGCCTGATTGTTACAAATTGTAGTCGAAGTCTGTTCTAGTTTGTAGTGTCAAAATATATTTGTGTCGAATTGGGCCTTGTGTTAAGGATCCAATTGTTTTGGTTTCTTGGGCTGCAAGTTACCTAGTTAGTCTATAAATATGCTAGTACACTCAGTTTGTTGAGGGTGGCAAATTGTGATATTCACTTGTAATCATTTGTGACTTTAATGAGAAAGTGAATAGTAAATAGAATTTATATTTGCCCAATCCTTGTTGTTCCGTCTTCCTCTTCTTGTGTTTTCTTTCTTGGTTTTCTGTTAACCCTTGTTTGGTTCTTGATCATCAAGAAACCGTTTTATACTTTGCTTAAAGATATCGTTTTACACAACAAATTGGTGCCGTTAGCGTGGAGAAGATGTCTTCAACAAAGTATGAGATTGAAAATTTCACCGGAGTGAACGATTTCAGTTTGTGGCGTTTGAAGATGAAAGCCCTACTGGTGCAGCAGGGTTGTTTGGAAGCGTTGAAGGGACAGACAGCCATGGATGCTTCGTTGACGGAAAGAGAAAAAACAACAATGATCGAGAAAGCACACATCACAATATTGTTGAGCCTTGATGATAAGGTTCTCCGGCAGGTATCAAAGGAGACTACGGCGTCAGGATTATGGGTGAAACTTGAAAGTTTATATATGACCAAATCTCTGGTGAATCGTCTCTACCTGAAGCAAGCTTTGTATTCTTTCAAGATGAGTGAAGACAAAGCTTTGGCTGAGCAGTTGGATATGTTCAACAAGCTAATTCTTGATCTTGAAAATATTGATGTGAAGATCGACGACGAAGATCAAGTATTGTTGCTGTTGTGTGCTTTGCCAAGAACGCATGCTCACTTCAAAGAAACTCTCTTGTATGGAAGAGAGTCCCTGACCTTTGAAGAAGTTCAAGCAGCCTTGTATTCGAAGGATTTGAATGAAAGAAAGGAGCAGAAACCATCATCAGTTGGCGAAGGGTTATCCGTGAAAGGAAGATCGTCAAAGAAAGATGGTAGGTTTGACAAGAAGAAAGGTAAGGTTCAACAAAAGTATTATGGTGGTGATATGTCTAGTATTAAATGTTATCACTGTAAGAAGGAGGGTCACACAAGAAAAGTGTGCCCTGAGCGCCTGAATAATCATGGAGGTAAGGACAATGGGAATGCAGCTATAGTGCAAGATGGTTATGAATCATCTGATGTCCTTGTGGTGTCGAGCAGCAACTCTTGCGAAGAGTGGATTATGGATTCTGGATGTACTTGGTATATGACTCCAAACAAGAATGTGTTTGAAGATTTGTGTGATCAAGATGGTGGATCAGTGCTGCTGGGGAACAATAAAGCTTGCAAGATTGCAGGTATTGGATCTGTTAGATTCAAGCTTCATGATGAGTCAATAAAGCTATTGACTGGGGTTAGGTATGTACCTGATCTTAAGAGGAATTTAATTTCTCTTGGTGAATTCGACAGAAAGGGATATGTTTTCAAAGGAGAGCAAGGTATCCTAAAAGTCATGAAGGGGCCGATGGAAGTCTTGAGAGGCGTGAAGAAACAAAGCTTGTATACCCTTGAGGCTGAGGTTGTAAGTGGTTCGACAAATGTTGTATCCACGAAACCTATGTCAAAGACAGAATTATGGCACATGAGATTGGGCCATGTCAGCGAAAGAGGCCTGGTCGAATTGGGGAAGCAGAACCTGCTAGGAGGTGACAAAGTCGAAAAGCTGGAGTTTTGTGAATCTTGTGTATTTGGTAAATCCTGTAGGGCGAAGTTTAACAAAGGCAAGCAAAGAACACATGGATCCCTTGATTACATTCATGCTGATCTTTGGGGGCCTGCAAGGAATCCTTCACACTCAGGTGCAAGGTATTTTTTATCCATCGTTGATGACTATTCCAGAAAGCTATGGGTATTCATTCAGAAGACGAAGGATGAAACTTTTGAGAATTTCAAAAGTTGGAAGGTTCTGGTCGAAACTCAAACTGGCAGAAAGGTTAAGAGGTTAAGAACCGACAATGGCCTTGAATTCTGCAATGAAGTGTTTGACAGTTACTGTGTTGAGTTTAGGATTGCAAGGCATAAGACTGTAGCAGGTACTCCTCAACAAAATGGCTTAGCTGAGAGATTCAATCGAACAATACTTGAAAGGGTTAGATGCATGTTGGTTAGCGCTGGATTAAAGAAGGTGTTTTGGGCAGAGGCTGTTTCAACAATGGCTTATCTGATAAATAGATGTCCCTCGACTGCGTTGGGAATGAAGACACCTGAAGAAGTTTGGTCGGGTCATCCACCAGATCTCGACAAACTGAGAGTATTTGGCTGTTTAGCCTATGCTCACATTAGGCAAGATAATGTCGAACCTAGAGCTCTGAGATGCATGTTCCTTGGATATCCCGAGCGAGTCAAGGGTTATAGGTTGTGGTGCCTAGAACCAGGTCACAGAAGATGTATAACACGTCGTGATGTAGTTTTCAATGAGGTCGAAATGGCTTTCAAGAAAACTGGTGATGTTGGTCGAAGTGCAGAAATCTCTGAAGAGGAGCTGGAACAGGTAGATATGCCTGTTGAGGTGGAGCATAGTGATGCTAAAGTGCATAACCCTGATGAAGTCGAAGAGCAAGATGCTGAAGAGGCTGAGGAAACTGTCGATGACTACCTACTGGCAAGAGATAGGTCGAGAAGAGTCATCAAGCCACCTCAGAGACTTGGTTATGCAGATCTTATAGCTTTTGCCTTAATCTCTGCAAGTGAGGTACTTGACGAAGAACCTAGAGATTACAAGGAAGCTATAAGGAGTCGAAACAAGACTGAATGACGAAAAGCCATGGATGACGAGATGAAATCTCTTCATGATAATAACACTTGGGAAATGAAACTTACTGCAAGCTTGTAACAGTGCATTACAACAAGATACAAGGACTAGAGAAGAAGGCAATCCCCGAATAACATGCTGCAAATTTATAGAAATAGGAAGTTATTATAATGTATGAGCCGCATGAAGAAAACATTACTTTCGTTTATCATGAGTATACCTTAATACAATCACCAATGAGATGTGCATCTTCATTCGGAGCAAACTCAGTTTTTATTGCAACCATGTCGCATAGTCAAGAACATGAAAACTTACCGAGTAACTTTGATCAAAAAAAGAGGAAAGAAGAAAGTGCACTTTGAAAACTACAAAACTTCACAATCTTCAAACATTTAAGCAGCCTCTAATTCCTTACCCTTTGATCACTCCCACAACAAAAGATTTGAATGATGAAAAATCTATTTAAGCCTAAAACCTATTTACAAAAAGTAGTGAGGTAAAAAGATGAGAGGATAATAATACCACACAGCCTCCTCTTGCAGAACCATCCAGTTTGGTCAATATTAAACCAGTTACAACCACAACCTGTCCCAGGGCGAAAAATCTTCATTAACCGCTTAAAGAAAGTTAATATGAAACTGTGGTGATTCGTAACCATTTCTAGTACGGTTAGTTTTAAAGCCGTTAAAACATAATGAACTTATTTTGCATCGTTGACACCGTTAGCAATTGCATTAACGGTGATAATTGGAGGTAAGATACAGAGATAAGACACTAACGTGTAGACAAAGCCATTCTTATCCACCGCCACTGTATATACAAAACAAAAATAATAAGAAATAGTAATAAACAAGGTCTAATAATTAGGGATGACAAAAAAATCCATACCCGCGGATAAAATCGGTCACAGATATGAGTCGGATAGTTTAATGGATATTCATGGATAAAATAAATAGATATTTAAATACCCGTATATTAATGGATATGGATACGGGTTTAATGATATCTGTGCCTGCGGATATCCATATTCGTTAATAAATTATTAAAATCATTTAAATATAATTAATTTATTATTGATCTTTTCATCTTCTAAAAAATATTAGTATTCTTTTATATATATATATATATATATATATATATATATATATATATATATATATATATATATATATATATATATATATATTAAGAAAACCTTTCACATTTAATTCAAATTCGATTAGACATTTCATATTTAAACTCTTCATTACTTCATATCTCACTTCAACAATTTCATAATCCAACCAACTAGTGTTGTCGTTCTTCTGTCAAACTAGTGTCTCTCTTCCTACTTCTTTATTGTCCGTTCTTCCATCATAACTCACAATCACAATATCTTATATTTGTTTTGTTAAAAATAAAATGTATGAATATTATGTTTGAATCTATTTATGTTTTGATGAATAAGAAGAAAATTAATGTGATAAAATTTTATTGTTAAATTAAAAGTGAATTGTATCGATATTATGTGATAATAACTTTTTGTGTCTTTTAAAGAAGTTAAAAATATTTTGGCTTAAATGCAGTTTTGGTCCCCATAGTATCATTTTTCTAAACTTTTGATCCCCCTTTAAAATATCCCAGGTTTTGGGTCCCTTGTTTTGATTTTTTTTGGGATTATTTTGGTCCCCTATCCAAATTAGGGTATGTGGCATTTTTCTCGCTGATGTGGACTATTAATTGTTGTCCTAGTTGGAAATAAAGTTCCACGTCAGCAATTAAAAACATGGTTAATATTATTTATAATATAAAAAAATAATTTTAATTAAAGTAATTGCTTAAACCCTCACCAAGATGTTTCACGCGAACTTATATAACTTTGTCTTCTTTCCCATTTGAAAAACTCAGAAACCTAAATCTCTTGTTCTTCCTCATTTGAAAATTTCAGAAACCCTAAATCTCTTGCATCCCCAGATTTCTTTTCAATCCTCACCCTTCAACCCTCACCAAGATGTCTGTGTATTCTTCGTCAAGCAAGCGCACTGTGTCTCGCTCCATTGACGTTGAATGCAAGTGTGGGATTCTGTCTCCATTGATGACGGCCTGGACGGATCAAAACCCAGGTCGTCGTTTTTTTGGCTGTGGGATGTGCAAGGTTTATCGTAAAATCCCTAATTTCTTCCATTATTTGTCGTATAATCAAGTAAATCCCTAATTTCTTCATCTCTTTTGCTAGAATCACGGATACAAGAGATATTCTCACTTTGTCTGGTTTGATGAAGAAATGTCTCAACGGGCCAAGGAAGTTATATCTTCTCTGCATCAAAAATTGAACCAAGAAAAGGTTAAGTTTAATGAAGCTACTGTTAGAGAAGAACAACTCAAGTTGGAGATCAAATATTTGAAGATGTTGAACAAAGTTATTATGGGAATGACATTAGTGTTATTGATTGGATGGATTTTATCTAATGTAACAAAGTAGTTTGTAATGGTTAAGTGTTAGGTTTGTTTGTGTTTCTTTGTAATCTCAGACCTGTAATGTATTTGGTTATAATGAAAATGTTAAGTTGCAACCAGACCTGTAGTGTATTTGTTTGTGTTTGATTATTATGTTTTTGGTTCTTATTTCTTTGGTGCCTATATTCTTAATACATAACCTATAATGTTTGGTTGAATTACAGAACTTTAAAAACATGCTAATACAAGACCTATAATGTTTGGAGGCACATAACAGACCTATAATTTTTGGTTGCATAAAGCAGACCTATAATGATAATGTGACCTATATCAGATAAAAGGCTTGCAAATATCAGTATCAGCTTTGTAATTTCAAAATGACAGCTTCATAACAAAATACTTAATCAAACACAGGGCCGGATTTGGGCCCGTGCAACCTGGCCCGTTGCACAGGGCCTCCAAAAATTGGGGGCCTCAATTTTTTTTTTATAATGATAAACATTTAATAATTATATATATAATATCTGTTGTAACATATACTAACTATTTGCAAAGCAGCGCAGCGGAAAAGTATTTAATTTTGGAACAAGAGGTGGCGGGTTCGATCCGGAAGAATATCCTTTTTTATAATTAAATTCTATTATTTGACAAAAAGTGCCAAAATCATGTATAAGGGATTTGAAATCAATTGCCTCATTAATGATATACCACTGCACTAACAGCTATAAATGTTCTTTTTTTTTCTTTCAATTATATATTATTCATTATAATTTATACTTCCATCAGCCCATAATAAATATTTTAATTTTTTAAACAAATTTTAAAATATAATTGAATAGTTAAAGGTTTACCACTAATATATTAATAAAATATATGTAAATAATTTTTTTTCTTTAATTTTTAATGTTATTTATAACTTTAATAAAATATAATTTTTTTTATTAGAGTCCATTTTAAAAATTAGAACAGGGCCTCTGAATTTTCTGAGACGACCCTGATCAAACATTAGTACAGCCAGTAATGGCTACATAATTCAACATAACACTTAGGTCATAAAAGTTACAAAATACTTAATTCAGCATAACAAAGTACTTAACCCAAAATGACAGCTTATGTCATGACAGTTACAAAATGACAGCTTAGGTCATGACAGCAAAATACACAATTCAGCAAAATACATAATCCTATTCTTGGGTAGGTTGTGGAGCCTGAGAACATGATCCAATCTCTTGAGTTGACTCCTTTTGCTTCTTTTGCTTATTTGCCTTCTTTGCCTTTGCACCCTTTCCATCTTTATGCTTCTTCTGCTTACTGACAGTTTTTTGCTTTTTGTTCCCTCCCTTAGGCATCACTATATCAGCTGCTCTCTTCCCCTTGCAAGTTCTCATGTTATGGCCAATGGAACCACACTTGTGGCATGTCACAGTTTGAAATTTCCTTGGTAACACATGTGGATTTTTGGGTTCATCATTGGTTTTGTTCTTTATTTTCTTTGGGCGTCCAATTGCCCTCCTCATCATAGGTGGATTGACTACCAACTCATCATTTACAGGCCACAGCTGGGGACCATTAGTTGGGAAGATGATATGTGAGTATGTTTTCTGGAAAGTAGCTTTCCTGCAGAATGAGAGCACTAAGTTCAGTGGATAAAATGACAAAAATAACAAAATCAGAAAATAGGATAATAGTTTAATCATACTTGTAGTAATCAGAAGTGAATTCTTCGGGTTGTGTTTTGTTATGCCACATGCATGCTATTGCATGACTGCAAGGTATACCAGAGAGGTTCCATTTCCTACAAGCACATGTTCCTGCCTTAAGGTTGACACAATATGTTTCTATACCATTAGTCACACTAAATATTGCCATATCATCATCACCATGCCAAGTTGGAATCCATATTTCAGCAAACCTCTTATTTTTCTCAAGAACTACTTGAATTCTTGGGCAAAGATCACCAACTTATTTAACCATCAATTCTTTTTGTTGTGTAATCCTCTTGGTCAAGTAATACTTAATCCCTTCTAAAAGGGTGATGATTGGTTTATCCCTATATTCTAGGGCAGCCCTATTAAAAGCCTCACACATGTTGTTTACCCAAAGGTCACACTTAGAGTAAGTCTTGAAATGAGACCTACTCCAAAATTCAGCTGGCACCTATTTCATGTCTTTCCAAGCAGCTTCATTCAAACCTTTCATCCTCAACATTGCCCTCTCCCACCCTTGCACAGTAGTGGCCCTTGCAGCACTCCACAATACTTTCTTCAATTTCATACCAGCATACCTTTTCTTCCAATTGCCATACAGATGCTTGACACATAGCCTCTGTTCCACATGCTCATCCCTAACTCAAACTTGACTCCATCACCAACTTTATAGGTTGGGAAACTCTTACATTCCTCAGCATCTTCACTCTCATTTGGGGTTTGAAGCTGGTAGGAATCATCTCCATTGTTAAAGTCATTCATAATAGGTTCATCATTGTCTTTAGGTAAAACACTTGTCCAATCTAAGTCATTAACTTCATCTTCCAATTCCTCATTAATTTCATCTTCCTTGTCCATAGCCTCCTCCACATTAACCTCAGCCTCCTTTCCTCTTCCCTCTTCTTCATTCATCTCAGCCTCATTTTCAATTCCCTCTTCATCATTCACCTCAGCCTCCTTTCCCATTCCCTCTTCATCATTCACTTCAGGCTCCTTTCCCATTCCCTCTTCATCATTCACCTCAGATTCTTTTTCCATTCCTACTTCATTATTCACCTCAACAACCTCATCATCAGAGAATACTTCATGACCTATATCTGTCTCTTCTACAATGTCAGGTTCACTAATGCTATGTTCAACATACAAGTCAGCAATTTCATAGCCATCAACATCTCTTATCATTTGCAAAACATCTTTGTCACAGTTCAGTGGCCTAAGACCAAAGGTAAAACTCTTCCTAGAGTTCAAATACCAGATACACTTAATGTCTACATATTTATCCTTCTTAATCAGTTCCAACAACTCCATATATGACAGATAATCTACATCCCACTTCCAGTCCATTTCTGAAACAAATCCACCAACATACAGTCTGACAGGAGTTTCAACGAGTGCACCTCCATGGTGAATCCTAAACCTAATTGTTTGACACTAGGTTGACCTGTATTAATTCATACATCATTGTCAGAATGGGTCCACACAAACAAGACTTAAATAATGAAGAAATGGTTGGACCACAAAACCCTAAAAGACGAAGATTTCTAAACCCTAACACAAAAAGGACCACCAAGTATGGTAAAATACAACGAAAAAAACCCTAAACCATTTGGGGTCCACCATTAACATTAAACTAAGAATGAAATAAAGGAAGAACGTGGGGAAAGAATACGACAACATACCTGAGGCAGAACTTGACGCCTTTGCTCGTCTTGGAAAGACCAGGATTTTCCATGGAAGCTTCACAGTATTTGGTGCGTTTGAATCGTTTGCTGGTCTAGGGTTCAAAGTTTCTGGAAAATTTTCTCTTAAACAATGTTACGATGAAATGCAATTAGGGTTAGCTAACTACTTATATTAAATATTCAGAATAATAAAAATAACATAAAGTTATTTTATTTTGTGATTTTTTAAAAATTAAAATTAAGTTTAATGATGTGGCAATTCAGCTGGCAATTATAAGCTTTGCCATGTCATAATCTACAATGCCACATACTCTAAACTGGCGGGGGACCAAAATAATCCCAAAAAAAATCAAAACAAGGGACCCAAAACCTGGGTTTTTTAAAGAGGGATCAAAAGTTTAGAAAAATGATACTATGGGGACCAAAACTGTATTTAAGCCAAATATTTTTTTCAAAAAATAAATTTCATAAAAACAATTTATCTATGGATATCTGTAAATATCCGCAGATATCGTAAAATTCGCGGATTACCCGCTTAACGGATATCCGCATGGATATCATATTTATCCAATGGGGCGGATACGGATATCATAGTACCCGTCTCCACGGATATCCATTTACATCCCTACTAATAATCAAGATCTCAAAATAACACCCACCTGTGTGATTTGATCCGCACACGAATACAGGTGACATTTAATTAGTGTGACCAATTCAGTATTTATGCTCTTAACATGTCTTTTGCAAGCAAACATAAACTACACAATTTATCTAATAATAAATCTTAATTAGCAAAGACAATTTTTCACATAGCACAACTCAAGTTCTGATAAATAGCTAAGTAAATACTATTGAATCAAAGACTACTTTCTCTAAATCATGGATAAGACACTCAAGAACCAATAGAAAATTCTTAGAGATCTTATAAATTACATTTCAGAATCACTTCCTTTCTTGGAAGCAGCTAGCATCTAGAGAATTTGGAGTAATACACATTATAATTCATGTTATGCAGTAAACAAAAACTATAAAGACAATAACATTTATAGATTCAATATATGTATTGAAGACCCTTTAAAATGTTATTGTTATTGTGTATATGATTGCTTATTAGTTATTACCTTATTTCAGCAGCAAATGTTGAAGCTGTAAGAACCATCTTTCTCCGATCTGCAGTATCTAGTATTTGATGTTATTCATCAAAAGAATCTTCCATTGCCTTGTAGTGATTAACTTATATTAAATAAAGTAAAGTATCAGTACTTGAAGCAAACTCCTTAGTATGGCCTAGTGGTGAAACGCTTTGGGTCTTGAGAGTGTGCTCCTCTCAAGGTCTCAGGTTCGAATCCTGCTGGGTACAAATTGCTTATTAAAAAAAAATAGCACATAAGCAATTAAAAGAGACTAAACGCACAACAGGATATAGGGATATGTCATACCACATAAGCAATTAAGTTAAGATCGTCCTGTAACATCAAACAGTTGACGGGTGAACTAAAATGAATAACAAACCAACAGAAATCAACTTAGCAAAAGAAACTAGACTCACGACATATAGTAAGCTAAGGTATAAATTCCAACCGAAAAAATAATATTTATATATAATCCAAGTTGTGTTAGTCCAAGCCCAATTAGGGTTGTATATAAATAGACCTAGCTTGTATCATTATTCACACACAATTCAATAGTACAAATCCTTATTTTCTCTCTTTCTTTCCTCACTAAAAGTGTCTCACGCACAAACAAATTGGTATCCAGAGCTTTCGGTTATTGTTCTTGATCAAGTTTTCAAGAATTTCACGTCAGAGATCCTGTTTCCAGGGTAAGTGAATCAACCGCTGTGAAGATGACTGGTGATAAGAGCATTCCGAGCTCCCTTCCACTGCTTGACGGCAAGAATTGGATCCGATGGAAAAACAGATGCAATCCTTATTTGGCTTCCATGAGACCCTAGAAGTGGTTAACGGTGGCGTTCCTGTGTTAGCTGAAAATGCAACTGAAGAACAGAAAAAAGCCCACAACAAAGTCAAGAAGAAAGATTGCAAGGCTGCTTATTGCATTCAGACGGTGGTCGATGCTGCTAACTTCGACAGAATCTCTCATGCTGAAACGGAGAAAGAGGCATGGGATATTCTGGTGAAGTATTATAAAGGAGGTGAGAAAGTCAAGGTTGTCAAGTTGCAAACCTTGCGTCGACAATATGAGCTGTTGTCGATGGGAGAAGACGAAAAAGTTGCAGAATATGTGTCGAAGGTTTAGAAACTCGTCCATCTCATGAAGGGTTGTGGTGAAACCATAACTGATAAGATGATAGTTGAGAAGGTAATAAGAACGTGACCTCTCACTTTGATCACGTTATCGTAGCTATTCAAGAATCCAACAATCTTGAAACCCTAAAAGTGGAAGATTTGGTTGGTTCGTTGGAGGCACATGAGATGAGGATTGTCGAAAGAAAGGGAGTTCAGGATTCGATACGAGCACTGCAGGCTCAGTCATGGAAAAAGAATGGTGGTTCCAACAAATTCAAAGGAAAAGTCGACAAGACTCAAGGAAAGAAGTCTTGGTCGAACCCTCATAAGAATCAGGTCGAAGATAGAGCTTCTGAATCCTCGAAAAGAGGAGGAGGAAACTATCGAAAGGACAAAGAAGATAAGAAAGGTATACGGTGTTATAACTGTGAAAAGAAGGGTCATTTGGCCAAACATTGTTGGTACAGGAAAGACAATGGATCAGAAAAAGGCAAGGACGAAGGAGCAAACCATGCATGCCAAGATTCAGATGATTCTGAAGGTGGTATGTTGGTTATGGCTGCAGTGGCAGATAACCATGTCGAATCCAAGATCTGGTTCCTCAACTCAGGCTGCTCAAATCACATGATTGGTCGAAAGGAGTGGTTGGCAGATTTTGATGAGTCGAAGAAGAGCAAGATAAAACTTGCTGATAATAGTTCGTTGTAAGCAGAAGGTACTGGCAACATAGTTTTTCAACTGAGTAATAGAGCGAAAGCTATGATCAAAGATGTGTTCTATGTACCTGGAATGAAGTGCAACCTATTAAGTGTTTGGACAACTGGTCGAAAAAGGCTTCTCAGTTGTCATGAAAGATGGAGTTTTGAAATTGTTCGACACCCAGAACAATTTAGTCTTGAAATCTCCGTTGTCGAAGAACAGGACGTTTAAGACCATGATAAGTTCGACTGAAGTACAATGTCTAAAAACTGTTGTCGACCACAAGGATAGTTGGTTGTGGCATTTAAGGTTTAGACATTTGAACTTTCAATCACTCAATCAGCTGATTACTCAAGATATGGTATCTGGTATTCCAAGTCTTGATATGCCTAACAAACTCTGTGAAGGTTGTTTAGTTGGAAAGCAATCCAGAAATTCTTTCGTTTTGACTATGCCAGAGAGATCATCCTGCATTCTCGAAGTTGTACATTCAGATGTATGTGGTATGTTCGAAGAACATACCATTGGTGGAAACATATATTTTGTTTTGTTTGTCGATGAGTTTAGTCGAAAGCTGTGGATCTATGTGATTAAGAGAAAGGACGAAGTATTTAAATCTTTAAGAGATTCAAGATGTTTGTCGAAAACTAGAGTGAGAAGAGGATCAAAGTTCTGCGAACAGATGGAGGTGGCGAATACACTTCGACGATGTTTGAAAAATTCTATGCAGAACATGGTGTTGATCATGAGGTAACTGCTCCTTATACTCCTCAACATAATGAAATTGCTGAAAGAAGAAACAGAACCATATTGGATATGGCGAGATGTATGCTCAAGCAGAAGAATTTGCCAAAATTTTTATGGGGTGAAGCTATTTCGACTGCGGTTTATATCCTGAACAGGTGCCCTACCAAGAAATTAAAGAACAAGGCTCCTGAAGAAGTATGGAGTGGCAAACGACCATCAGTGAGTCATCTGAAGGTGTTTGGCTCTTAGTGTTACAAGCATGTTCCTGATGCAAGAAGAAGGAAGCTTGATGACAAGAGTGAACCTATGATTCTTGTAAGATATCATAAGACCGGTGCATACAGGCTATTCAATCCAATTAATGAGAAGATTGTATTGAATCAAGATATTGTGATTGATGAAAATTCTGCCTGTGATTGAAATTCTAGTCATTCAATTAACAAGCCATTGATGAGCTCTGATTTCGACGAAGAAACTGATGAAGTCGAAGTTGAAGGAATTGCTGAGAATCCATACGAAGTCGAAGTAGAAGCAGTTGCTGACATTCCCGACACAGAGGTTGTGGCTGAAACAAGCCAAAGATCTCGGTGAAATAGGGTTCCTCCAACAAGACTTCATGATTATGAAGTAACTGGTGATGATGAAGTCACACCAGATGGAGAATTAGTTCATTTTGCTTTACTTGCAGGTGCTGAACCAATAAACCATAACGAAGCTTTAAAAATTCAACAATGGAAGTTAGCTATGGTCGAAGAGTTACAGGCAATCGAAAGAAATAAAACATGGGAGTTAGTCGAATTGTCAGCATATACAAAAGCTATCGAAGTAAAGTGGGTGTTCAAGTTGAAACACAATGCTGATGGGTCGATAGCTAGACATAAAGCAAGATTTGTAACTCGAGGGTTTCTTCAAAGAGAAGGACTTGATTACTCTGAAGTATTTGCTCCAGTAGCAAGACTAGAGACTGTTCGGCAAGTGGTAGCATTGGCATGTAACCAAGGTTGGTCGACATTTCACTTAGATGTGAAGTCAGCATTTCTGAATGGTCTGTTAGACGAAGAGGTCTATGTCACACAACCTCCTGGGTTTGTGATTTAGAAGGAAGCGAGTAAAGTATATAAGTTGCACAGAGCGCTCTATGGTCTCAAGCAGGCACCTAGGGCATGGAACAAGAAGATCGACTCATACTTAGTCGAATTGGGATTTCTAAAATGCAAATCTGAGTATGGTGTCTATGTTCAGGTTGTAGCACAAGATATAACAATCATCTGCTTATATGTTGATGACTTGTTAGTAACTGGAAATAGCCTGAAGAACTTGTCGAAGTTCAAAGAGCTGATGAAGAAGGAATTTGAAATGTCGGATCTGGGAAAATTGTCTTATTTCCTAGGCATGGAATTTCATGTGTCGAAGCAAGGTATGGTGCTACATCAAAGGAAGTATGTCAAAGAGATACTCAAGAGATTCAGAATGGATGATTCAAATCCTGCATCCTCACCTGTCGAACCAAACGTGAAGTTGGAGAAGCATGGAGAGGAAGACAAAGTTGATGTAACTTTGTTCAAACAAATAGTTGGATCTCTGAGATATGTGTGCAATAGTAGACCTGATATAGGTTTCGCAGTCGGATTAGTGAGCAGATTCATGAGCGAACCAAGAGTGTCACACATGAAAGCTGCAAGAAGAATTCTAAGATACTTAAAAGGAACAACAGATTTTGGAATTATATTTCGACGAGATTCTGAAGGCAAAGGAGCAATATTTAATTACTTTTCAGATGCTGATTGGTGTGGAGATAAAGAAGATCGAAGAAGTACAACTGACTATTTCTTTCAAGTATTTGGTGCCCCAATATCATGGTGTTCGAAGAAGCAACATGTGGTGGCATTATCATCGTGTGAAGTTGAATATATAGCAGGATCCTATGCTACATGTTAAGCAATTTAGATCAGATCAGTACTTGAAGAAATGGAGGTCGAAGTGAAGAAACCTCTTGTGTTGCAAATCGACAACAAGTCAGCTATAAATCTGGCGAAGAATCCAGTTCTGAATGGAAGGAGTAAGCATATCGAAGCCAGATTTCACTTCTTGAGGGAAAAGGTAAATCGAGGTGAACTTGAAGTTAGACATTGCTCAAGTGAAGCACAGTTGGCCGACATTTTCACCAAAGGATTAAAGATCGACAGATTCCTGAGTTTGAGAAAGAAAATAGGAATAGTTCAGATCGACTATGACTAGCTTAGGTTCGACAACTTGGATTATGAGGGTGTGTTGAAATATTAAATTAGATCTGATTTGATATGATTAGATTTAATATTTAGATATAATCCAAGTTGTGTTAGCCCAAGCCCAATTAGGGTTGTATATAAATAGACCTAGCTTGTATCATTATTCACACACAATTCAATAGTACAAATCCTTATTTTCTCTCTTTCTCTCCTCACTAAAAGTGCCTCACGCACTAACAAAGAAAACCAACCACCAAAAAACATATAAACCATCTACAACACACAAATAAGAACAACGATAAAAAGAGAAGTAGATCTAGAGCTCCCTGACCACTGACCAGAAATAGCGAGCACCTATCTTCACTAAAACACTAAGAACACGCTAAAGGAAGACCTCAGACACTCAAGCCACTATTGATTCAGGTGCAAGCATGACTAACTTATCATTAATAATTGCATGTTAACTATTTTTGAGAACATCTATTGTGTGTCAACTGACTGATGTGTAGCAATTACCATGCTACTGATATGTACTTCTATTGTAACTGATGTATGCTTTAATATTTGTGGTTCAGCTGCTGGTGATGTTTGGACCGAGTATGGAATATGCTTGATACTCAATTGTGTTTTTGCTTAAAGTAGTTGTTTTGCCAAACTTTACCAAAAGGGAGATTGTTGGTCCTTTTGGAATTGGATGCATTGTTCAAACTAACATGGTGTTTGTTTAAGTCGTTTCTGGTGTAGAAGGGACACATGTGGAACACGATGTTCCAACATATGTGTTGCAACATCTTGTATCTCTACAACAAATAGACGATATTGCAGTTTTTATTCATAATTGTTCTATCTAAGATTCACTCTACAAAAAAGATATACGATTCAAAGAGAAGAGTTAATTTGGATGTACTGGTGCAACATGAGGAACATGATGTTCTAGCATGTGTGCACTGCAACATCTGGCCTTGATTCGCAGGTCATGATGGATGTTGTTTGGTACAAAATTTCTGATTGAATCTCAATCAGATTTATTGCAAATTATTTGAAAAATTTTGTGTGATTTGTTTAACAGTTGTTTAAGATCAAATCAGATTTAAATGGTGATTTAAATTTGAATTTGAAATATAACAAATCATATTTTTGTTGGAGAGATTTATGGAGAAAATCAAATTCAACTAATTCAACTATTATTCTAGACAAATTAAATGCAGATATCCAAAGACAAAAAGCCCAAAAGACATTGTTATATAAGGAGACTCAATTCTCATGTTTTGATAAGAGTTTTGTGCACAAGATTAAGTTCTTTGTGCCTGGGAATTGTGAGTATTTGTTTCTTGTATTCCTTTCTAATGTTGTATTAGTGTTGAATCTATTTGTGTACACCACTCTATGTTTCAGTAACTTGGCTTAATTATTGGTTTGTCTTAGTTGGGTTGTAAATTCAACAATCATTAAAGTTGTTATTGATGTTGATCACTAGGGGTTAGTGATCGAGAGAAAGTGAGAGTGGTTCTCATATTTAGGGGAGTCCTAAATAAAAAGTCATCAGGATTAGGAAGAGGCGTTAAATATCATGTGGTTGATATTCCTATAAGACTAATTGTACTAATTTGAAGTAGTGAATTTCCATTTTTGGGTAGAGTGCCCCCAAACGTAAGTGTGGTTTCACTGAACTGGGTTACCAATCTCTGGTATTATTTTATTACTTTCTGCATTGTGTTATTGCTGCTGTTATATTACTGTCATACTGGTTTAACAAGTTGGACCAGTTGTCCCAACATCGTGTCCAACGTTTGTCCCCTCAGGAACATAATTACAAAGACTAACATTAATGGACATAGAGAGGAATACAGACTAAATAATGGCGTGTATCCATTGACAAAATTTGTTACAGAAATCAATGACCCTAAGGACTTGAAGAAGGAATTGCCAATTTAGGGTGTTAAAATCTTTTCAATGTGAATTTTCAGGGCTACATTTCCACCATAACATTTCTTGTTCAAAATTTTATTGGCCTCATATGTCAAACATACACAGTCCTTGATGTTTCCACCATTGATAAATCCCATATGCTCATTGGATATGGTGTGAAGCGTGGCTGAAGACAGTCTTTCAACAACAATTTTGATGATGATTTTTGTTTTTGAAGTTTGCTAGGGTAATTGACCTGAATTGTCCTATGGTGTTGGCATTATGAAAATTTGGAATCAACACAGCGATGTTGAAGTTGTAGTGAGGAAGGATCCAGTCTTCATTGAAGAATTGAGTCAAAACTCTGATGACATCAGTCTTGATGATATCCCAAAAAGTATGATAGAAAAATCCTCCAAAGCCATCAGGGCCAGAAACACTTTCCTTGTTCAGGTTGAGAATGACACCTCTGATTTCCTCAACATTATGAGTGAGGGTAAGCAAAGAGTTAGTGTTATCATCCACCAAATAAGGAATGGTTTCTTCAACATACCATTGTCTTGCAGGTTTGAAATAACATTGAATAATGCTTTGTAATGGTTTGTTACATGATTAGAAATTAGTTTGGGGTAAAAAATTGCCTCATTATTATGGAGAATGACTGAAAGAGATTTGGCGAAAGCTTTGATCTTGGCATATCTATGAAAGAATCTTGTATTCCTTTCCTCTTCAAAAGCACATTTAACATTTGCCTTTTCCTTCCAAAAAGCTTCCTCTAGGTTCAAAGCAAAAGAAAGCTCCTTTTATGTAATCTTCTCTTGGTCTTGAGTCAGATCATTGTGCTCATTGTTGGTAGTCCCTTGTTGAATGTTGTTTAATTTAGCATCTGCCAATTTGACTTTTCATGAATGTTACCAAAGGATGTCCTGTTCCAAATATTCTGATTGAATTTTAGGAGCTTAGTATTTTTTTTGTCTAAAATGAACATGGGGCAGCCAACTACCTCGGTTTCCCAAGTTTTAGAAATAATTTATTTGCAGTCATCATGCATTGACCACATATGCATAAAATAGAATTGAAAGGGATGTCTAGACTTATGGATCTAAAAATTCATCATAATAGGGTGATGATCATAACAAATTTTGGTTAGGGTGGTACAAGATAAAGATTAGCAAAAGATCAATCCAAGCTTGATTACCAATGGGTCTACCTAGGCATTCTTCAGTAAGTTTTCTACCATCTCTACCATTGGACCAAGTTAAGTGTGAAGGTGAGAAAAATACACAAGAAGGGTAGGGGGTTAAATTGTGTATAACGATTTCTTTTTCACTTTTGAAAAACACAGCTTTAGAATCTGAACAAGTTCTGAGTTTGAACACAGAATAAGAGAAGCAGCGGAATAATGAAGTTCAGAAGCAAGAGTAAATCAACACACAAAGTTTATCCTGGTTCCTCTCCTAAACTGAGAGTAGTCCAGTCCCCTTGCCTTAATAAGAGATTTCCACTATAATCAAACTGATTACAACTTTGCTCAATCAAATCAGAAAGAGACTTCATTTCTTAATCAATCCAAAAAGAGACTTTCGCTCAAGCAACCTAGCAAGAGACTTCTGCTCAATCACACTAGAAAGAGACTTACTGCTCAAGCACACATACAAGAGACTTCACAGCTCAAACAACCTAGCAAGAGACTTCCTCTACTTTAAACAAACAGTTTAGTAGAAAAGATAACAACTATACTTTGATACACAATCAGAAGTATAACAGTTGTACAATAACCACAAAGGTTCTTAACTCTTAAGATTTCTAAGATATACAAAGATATGAAATCTTAAGACCTTATGCAATAACAGATATAAACAATAACTCAAAGTTATGCTTGAAGTTGTTCTGATGTAGTGTTATGTACTTATTTCAAATCTTCAACTTCCTTTTATAGAGACAGAGAAAGAGTCGTTGAAAGGAATGAACATAAGAGCTTTCTTCATGAAGAAGCATGCCAAGAGAGACGTTGGAGGATTTATCTGGTTAAAAACATTGTCCAATGAATAATAACATTGTTCCCAACATCTTTCTAAGTATTATGTATCTACCAAAATGTAGAACAGACTGAAGAGGTCACATAACCATTCCTTGAGTCTTGCAAAACAAAACCCTAGTTGATTTTCTCTAGAAATCTAGCGTTTGACAAGACAGGTATGTCTAGGAGACATAGTACGGCTCAAAGGCACCTTTAGCCTTTAGAGTCTGAGCTCTCACCAGAGGAAGGAATACAATGATCACATTCAGATCCTTCAAATGCTGATGAATATGTTCAGAGTTATCAGATTCTGATCTTTCAGAGTCTGAGAAACTTTGCTTCTCTACATATGCTTTTAACAGGGTTTATTCAGATTTGAATATAAGCCTATGATCCTGTACACTTGAACATATATTAGTATACCCAATTGTTCTTTAATTACTTTGTTATCATAAAAACCCAAGGGATATAAACAATTTTGTTCCAACAAAGGGATAGCCACTAATAAGAAGATGGATCAAGTTATTTGAGTTAAACCAGTTAAAGAAGTCTTCCATGGGGATTCTAGCTGGTTGAGATGATCCCCCATACTCATAAGCTCCCATTATGGCATTGAAATCTCCTATGAAACACTAAGGAATATCAGCTTGGCTAGGCTGATGAGTGCTCCAAAGTTCCCTTTTCTGTATGTGTTAAGGGCCAAATTGTGCATACTTTTAGTTATATTTTATGGCCCTTTCCAATGGTTTCCTTAATATTTTAGTAGTAAATCTATTAGTTTTAGTGTTAATATGTAAGTTTATGATTTTATTATAAATATTGTGAATTATGATCATTTTGATTCTTTTTGACAGGTCTTCTTGCTTATATTTGATGATAGGAACCTATGGTGAAGGAAAGAAGGCCTAAAAGATCATTTTCATGGCGGTCGTGTCGATAACTCACGCTTAACGCGTTTTTCAGCGCAGTTCCAACGCGTTTTTACTGTTGAGGCAGCAGTTAAGGCCTTTAGCCACACTAAGCGGCCTGCTACCGCGCTTAGCACGCTTTCTGGGATTTTGCCTCTGTTTTGCTGACCGCACTCCTGATGGCGCTTAGCGCGGTGCCACTTACTGCACTTTGTACACTTGCTATAAATATCTTCCTTGGAAGATATTTTCACCAACTGTTGTAATTGTACACTTTTTAGCATTTTAGAAAGGAAAAAGGGTTTTTAGGTCAAAAAAGCTTAGAAACTCAAGAAGAAGTGAGAATCAAATCTTTGGAGCATCAACCCTCGATTCTTCAACTATGATGCTAGAAAAGCTTTCTTTTTTACTTGTTGATCAAACTATCATGGTGATGGGTAGCTAAACACTTTTGTGTCAGATTAGAGGTAGTTAATATTTCTATTATGTATTTCTTTTGATCTTTTGTATGTGAACAAGGTTTATGATCAATAGATGATGAAGATCTTTGCTTTTAATGTTGTATTGAATCACTCTAGACATAGATTTTCCAAGTCTTGATCTATTTTCTTCATCTATTAACCAACAAATTCTAGACATAAATTTGAAAGTTAATATTTGCTTTGTATCGATCTTTATGTTTATTGTTTCGATTTTTATTTCGAGAAATCATCTAGCGATTAAAACAATAATACCCATGGAGCCGCTTTAGAAATAAACAGATTCGCGAAGAAAAACGATTATATTGATCGAAACTAAGTTCACATGCTTGATTAATTGGATATGTATGAAAGGGGTTAACGAAATCTAATCTTGACATGCTTTTCTTAAAACAAAACATCCATTTTCTAGTTTACTCTTTACTACAAAACTTATGTTACAAAACAAGAACTCTTTGAAAACCTTTCTCTTAGAACGTTAAACTATTGAATGATGATCATCTATATATCTTAGCACCATCCCTGTGGATACGATAAAACAACCCACCAAAAATACTTTTCAACAAAATGGCGCCATTGCTGGGGATTGTTAAGTAGGATATTGCAAGCATTGCAATAGTTTAGTGATTTTAAGATATTTGTATTGTGAATATCTTACCCCTGTAATTCTCTTGTGCTTTTTAAGTTGTTTGGCTAAGTGTGCAGAATCTGTTTATGCGAGGGAGTGTACCTGCAAAAGAACTTCTTTTTGATCCTGAGATTGAAAGAACTACTCGTAGGTCAAATAGCAGAACACGACGGAGACAACGACTTGCTAGAGAAAGACAAGAGCGAGAATAATCTTCTTTATCCACACCAATTGAAACACCAATCATGGCAAATCCACCTCCACCACCACCTCAGCTTCAACACTATATATCAACAGTCCAAGGCATAATGCTCAGTTTGCGCGCAACGCCCACAATGAGAGGCCTTCTGAGATGAAAACTGCAATTCTTGTGCTTCTCTATGAAAATCCTTTTACCGGTATGGATCATGAGGATCCTTTCACTCATCTCATAAAATTCTATGAAATTGTGGGTGCAACGGGAGTGCCGGAAGCTGAAGAAGAATCATTGTTCAAGAGACTATTTCCGCATTGCTTAATCGGGAAGGCAAAGGAATGGTATCTTTATCAATCCACTTTGGTTATGACGGACTGGAATTTGTTGGAAGAAAAGTTCCTAGAACGATTTTTTCCATACAATCGATTCATGGAAGCAAAGACGACAATTTTGGTGTTTGCTCAAGGTGAAAATGAATCTCTCAATGAAGCTTGGGAGAGGTTCAAATCCATGTTACGAAAATGTAAGGGCCACGGTTTTGATGAACTAACTCAAGTGAACATCTTCTGAAATGAACTCCAATCGATCCACAAGACTTTGTTGGATGCTACTTTAGGTGGATCGTTAATGTCCAAGAGCGCCGAAGACACAATTGCTATTATTGATAGGATGGCACTCAATGTTCACCAAGGAAACCACAATTATGGTACACCTCAAAGGAAGCCGGGCATGATTGAGTTGGGAACAAATGATGCGATTCTTGCACAAAACAAATTGCTTTCACAACTAATGAAGTTGTTGACTCAACAAATGTCAAAACTTCCACAACAAATCAAACAAAATGCAAGAAATTCCCAACAACAACAAATAAGTGGCGAGTTGTGAGCTTTGTAAGGGAGATCACCCTATCGGGTATTGTCCTCCGGATGTGGAAGATGAGAATTATGCGGGAAATCAAAATCAAGGGTATCAACCTCGACCACCTTACCAACAAGGCAACTAAGGTTACCAACAAAGAGGTAATCAAGGTTATCAACAATAATGGAGGCCTCAAGATGCCGGAACTTCTAATCGTCAACAACAATATCAAAACTACACTCAACCTCCACAAGCTCCAAGTGGAAATTCAAAGATGGAAGACACCCTCACTCAATTCATGCAAATGTCAATGTCTAATCAAAAGAACACTAATGCGGCTATAAAGAACCTTGAGACACAAGCGGGGAAATTACCAAAACAATTGGCCGACCAACACAAAGGATGTTTTCCGGCGAATACTCAAGTGAATCCAAAAGAGCATTGCAAGGCTATTCTTACTAGAAGTGGTAGAGAAATTGATATGGGCATAAGTGAGGAAGTTATGGAAAGAGAGGGAGTAGTTGAAAAAGAAAAAGAGATTGATGAGAAAGAAGTAGAAAAGAATGTTGATGGAGAATTAGTTGAAAATGAAACGAAAAAGAGTGAGGAAGAAGAAAAGAAAATGAGAGAAGAGAAAATTAAAAAGACTACGAAGGGGAAGGAACAAGTGAGTACTATTTTGATTCAAAATTTGCCTTATCCTCATGCTCTGTTGAAAAAAGATAATGCGAGGCACTATGCTCAGTTTTTAGATATTTTTAAGCAATTGCAAATTAATATTCCATTTTCCGAGGCATTGGAGCAAATGCCAAAATACGCAAAATTTATGAAGGATATTCTCACCAAGAAGAAAAGGTACACAGATCAAGAAATGATCATGGTTGATGCTAGTTGTAGCGTTATCATTCAACAGACTCTTTCGCGGAAAGAAAGTGATATGGGACGAGTTACTTTTCCGATTACAATAGGAAATATTTATGTTGGCAATGGGTTGATCGATTTAGGCTATAGTATCAATTTGATACCGTTGTCCATTGTGAAAAGGTTGGGATATATGGAGTTGAGAGCTACTCAAATGACATTGCAACTAGCCGATAAATCCATTACCCTTCCTCACGGTGAACCGGAAGATGTGTTGGTTAATGTAGACAAATTCTTGTTTACCATCGGCTTTGTGGTGATTGATATGGAAGAAGATGAAGACGCTCCCTTGATTCTTGGAAGACCTTTTATAAAGACCGCTAGAATGGCCATCGATATGGATGACGATCTCGTGAAAGTAAGAGTTCAAGATGAGGAGATTTATTTTAATCTATTTGAAGCCATGAAGCATTCGAAGGACAAAGGTGATTGTTTTATAATCGATGCAATGGAAGAGGTGATTGAAGAAGTCACAAGGCAATTACAAGTTCCTACCCCATTACAAAAAGTTCTTACAAATGCTCTTCAAAGTGTCAATGAGAATGAAGAAAAAGAAATCGAATAGTGTTTGCGGGAACTTGAAGAATTGGAGGAGATTCCTCCCTTGAAAGAAAGGGTGGAAATTTTGAAAAAGGAAAATAATGAAGAAATCAAGCTTGAATTGAAGTTGTTGCCCTCTCATCTTAAATATGTGTTTCTTGATGATGAGGGACATAAACCGGTGATCATAAGCAAGGAGCTAACCAAAGAGGAGGAGGACAAATTGATTTGTGTGTTGAAAAAGAATCAAGATGCTATGGGGTGGACTCTTTCTGATTTAAAAGGAATAAGTCCTTCCTATTGTATGCATCAGATACTCATGGAAGACAATTTCAAACCGATAGCCCAACCTCAACATCGCTTGAATCCTACCATGAAAGAAGTGGTTAGGAAAGAAGTGGTGAAAATGTTGGACACCAGAATGATCTACCCGATTTTCGATAGTCCATGGGTTAGCTCAGTGCAAGTGGTACCAAAGAAAGGAGGGATGACAGTAATCCGAAATGAGAAGAATGAGTTGATCCCTATAAGAACCGTGACCGGATGGTGAATGTGCATTGATTATCGTAGGCAAAATCATGCTACGAGGAAATACCATTTCCCTCTTCCGTTCATGGATCAAATGCTCGAGAGACTTTCCAGTCAAGAACTCTTTTGTTTTTTGGATGGTTATTCGGGTTACAATCAAATTATTATGAACCTGGAGGACCATGATAAAACTGCTTTCACTTGCCCTTTTGGAATCTTTGCTTATAGGAGGATGTCGTTTGGGTTAGGTAATGCGCCGACCACTTTTCAACGGTGTATGCAAGCAATATTTTTGGACTTGATTGAAAAGTCAATTAAGGTGTTTATGGATGACTTCTCAGTTTTTGGACCATTGTTTGATCTTTGTTTGAAAAACTTGGATGTGGTATTGGAAAGGTGTGTGGAAACCAACTTGGTTCTTAATTGGGAAAAATGCAATTTCATGGTAACGGAAGGAATTGTGCTCGGCCACAAAGTTTCTTCACGAGGCCTTGAAGTTGATCAAGCCAAGGTGGACGTCATTGAAAATTTCCACCACCATTGAATGTGAATGGTATAAGGAGCTTCCTTGGTCATGCGGTATTTTATCCGAGAATCATCAAAGATTTTGCAAAAATCGCAAAGCCTTTGAGCAATTTTCTCAACAAAGACAAGTTGTTTGAATTTGATGAGTCTTTCATAATATATTTTAATTATTTAAAACAAAGCTTGACTACCGCTCCCATAATCATCGCGCCAAATTGGAAAATTGATTTTGAACTCATGTGTGACACAAGTGATTATGCGATAGGTGCGGTACTAGGTCAACGAAGAACAAATTTTTTTCATGCTATACACTACATAAGCAAGGTCTTGAATGAAGCTCAAGTAAACTATGCCACAACAGAAAAAGAGTTGCTTGCGATAGTGTATGCATTGGAGAAATTTCGGTCATACTTAATTGGGTCTAAAGTTGTGATTTACATGGATCATGCGGCGATTAAGTATTTGCTTACCAAGCCGGATTTAAAACAAAGGATAATTCGTTGGGTCCTTTTGTTGCAAGAGTTTGATTTAGAAATTCGCGATAAAAAGGGATCCAAGAATTTGGTGGCGGATCACTTATCCCGCCTTGTTAATGTTTAGGTGACCAAGAATGAAATAGAGGTCAAAGAAGAATTTCCTGATGAAAAGTTGTTTATGGTGCAAGTTAGACCTTGGTTTGCCGACATGGCAAATCACAAAGCCGCCGGATTAATACCAGAAGGTCTAACTTGTAACCAGAAAAATAAATTTTTATCTGATGCCAAGTGTTTTGTATAAGATAAACCATATTTGTTTAAGCTTGGTGTCGATAACATTTTGAGAAGGTGTGTGTTGAAAGAAGAGGTTAATAATATCCTTTGGCATTGTCATAACTCTCCTTACGAAGGGCATTTTAATAGTTTGAGAACGGCAACGAAAGTCCTCCAATCGGGCTTTTATTGGCCTTCTTTGTTCAAAGATGCGCATGCGCATACAAAAAGTTGTGACAAGTGCCAAAGGAGTGGTGGAATTTCAAAACGGAATGAAATGCCATTACAAAACATGCTGGAGTTGAGGTGTTTGATTATTGGGGCATAGACTTTGTCGGCCCATTTCCATCATCGTTTTCCAATGAATACATTTTGGTCGCAATGGACTATGTGTCCAAGTGGGTAGAAGCGATAACATGTGCTAAAGCGGATGGAAAAACTGTGATAAATTTTTTAAAGAAAAACATTTTTTCTCCATTTGGTACTCTGAGAGTGTTGATAAGTGACGGAGGATCCCACTTTTGCAAATCTCAGCTAAAAAAAAGCATTGGAGCAGTATGGTGTAAATCACAAAGTTGCAACGCCATACCATCCACATGAAAATGGGCAAGTAGAGGTATCAAATTGAGAAATTAAAAGGATTCTTGAGAAAAAGGTGTCGGCTTCTAGAAAAGAGTGGTCAAACAAACTCGATGATGTTTTGTGGGCCTATCAGACAGCTTTCAAAGCTCCGATTGGTCTCACACCTTTCAAAATAGTTTATGGTAAGAATTGTGTCACGGTGAGAATTGGATACCAAGTTATTATATTAACTTGAATCGCATTTCTTTTATTTCACCACCGTCTTTGATTTATCCAAGGGAAGGGAGAAAGATCGAATTACCCACAATGCAATGCAAATGCAAGCTAAGATTCTAAAGTTCGGGGGTTGGTTATACCTAGGGAAGGTGTTAATACCCTAGATATCTGTAGTACTCTACAGGAACCTCTTGTTTATTTATGTTATTCGTTTTTTGTTTTGCTAAGGGTGTAAGGGTAGGTGACCTAGAATTCTATTCCTAAGCGTGCTCGACAAGATATCGCATCTTGTGCCTACATATCCTGTCGGGAAGGAATCAGAGCACATGTAGTTCCTCTTGAAGGATACTAAAGTTGGAAAAAAGGTCTAGGAGAAGAGATGAGTCGTCATCTTAAGAAACCACCACAGTTTTTGAAATTTGTTTGTATTTGTGGGGTATGGGATTGTATGTCCCTTCTTTGAGATGATTCACATCTAATTATCTTGTGTGGAGAATTAGGTGAGCTAAATTTGTTTGATTGTCTAATCAATTTTAAGGGGGACTAACTTAGGAAGTCTATCCTAAAGTTGTCTAATAAACTTATCTTAGGGGTATCGAGACCTATAGGGAGGTATGATGCAAATGAAATGCACCATGCACAATAATTTGATTATCACGCATGGGATTTTCCCTTGGATGTTAATGCAATCGATTAATTAAGATTTAAGCGAAAGTGCTAGCAAAGTGGTGCTAGTCTTGTGTCTAGTGACCAAAGGTTGGTAGCGATGCCCAAAGACGATCGACTTACATAGGTGGAGAATGGCTCGACGTTGGATCGAGATTTTTTATATTTTAAAAGGGTTTGGAACAATCAGAACATGTATACATCACATATAATAAACAAACGAAAGCACAAGCAAGGCATGATATCAAACAAAAGTTCTAACCTATTTCATACAAACGTACAACTAAGCGCAAGAGGGATCCTAATGGGGAACAATTTATTAAGAAAGGAGTTTTGATTCTTTTAGGAAAGGTTTATTTTATTTTTAGAGACGTATTAGAGATTATTATAATTTAGAGTTTTCTTATTAAGCGTTTGATTATTTTAAAAGTTTTGATTATTATTTTTAGTTTTAAAGTCATGTTGAGAAAAGGTTAATTAGAAAAAAAGTTATTAAAGAAATTTCCGATTAATTTAGAAGAGGTTTTAATTTCAATAGAAATAAAAGTTTTTATTATTATTTAATTTTAAAGTTATATTAAAAAGTTAATGAAGTTTTTTCCTTATGAAAAAGGATTTTAATTTAGTATTTTAAAGATTTTTATTAAAGGTTCTTTTCTAATAAAAAAAGAAAGGTTCTATATTATTATTTATTTTTAGATAAAAAAGGTTATATTAGATATGATGAATTTATTTAGAAGAGTTAAAATAAAAAAAGGATTGATTACTTAAACGGAGGGATCAGGTGGGCTGAACGAGCAGAGGGTCCATCGCGGACCCTCAAATCACAGCCCTGTGATCTGCGCATGCTATAATCAAAGAGACCAAACGTGAGGGCGCCTGGAGTACGTCATATGTGTGCGTGTACAGGATAAAATGACAAACAAAAGGGCAATCACACACGGATTCTCTCGTTCTCTCACCTATCTCTCTCGTCCATCTTTATTTCCCTCGGAAATTAGGGTTATGAAAACCCTAACCGCACCGTCGCTTTTGTTCTCTCATCTCTCTCGAATGATCAAGCAAAAACCTAACTACCCTCAATCCCAAAGATCCCAGCCCCAATCCATTAATTTTGAGATGATTACAATTACAATGATTTAGAGCAAGAAAAAGGAAAAAAGAAAAAGGAGAGGGGTGCCGACGGTTGAAGGGACGCGACCGAGGTTCAAGATCTCCCGAGGACAAGTCTTTTATCTCTTCCTCTTTGCATTGTAGGTTGTGTGTGTGTTGCTTGTGTGTATATTGTCTTTGCTGTGTGTATGTGATTTTTGAAATTGTTGATGTCTTGCTTGGATGATGCGTTGTGTTTGACTGTTGTATGATCTTGTGGATTCTGGTGTAAATTTTGATGAAGTGGTTTTCTGGTACGATATGATGAATTGTTTCTGTAATGTGATGGATTGGATTGAGTATGATTTGAATTTGGTATGTGTATGGATTTTGAGTTTTTGTGGTGTTCTCCCCTCTGGCAGTCGTGTGTGCTTCTTATATAGGTTCAGAAGCAATGAACAGATGAAATCTTGTCTTGAAGATGCTTTAATCCTGTGTCTGGACCTGCTATTTTCATTTGGGAAAGTTTAGGAACTGTCTGAAATGTGTTGTCATTGTTTTGGAATGGTTTTAAATTTTGTCTGATAAATGTTGGTTTTAGTTTAGGAAAGTATTTGAAAGTTGTCTTGGTTGTGCTTGGGAAATTTGATGATGGTGATTCTATAATGATACTTTCCTTCTTTACATCAAACATGTTTAAAATACGTTTGATTTTCTTTTCTTTTTCAACCTGACATGTTATGGTTTGTTTTGGAAACTAAAAACTGCTGCTGGTTTTCTGTTTGATGAACCTGTTAAATTCCTTTCCATTTCTATCGAAACATGTCTTGAGACATGTTTTATCTTGTTTTGGAAACATTTCAAATGTTGTTTGATCGTGTTGGCTCTGGTTCTTTAACAGATCAGAATTTCAATTTCAATTATAGCTTATGTTTGATTACTTTGAGAAATATTTGATGGTGTGTTTACATCCTGCAGGAAACGTAGCATGGTTTCTACAATTTCCTTAGATGTTTTCCAACGTTTGACATGAGAAATCACAGGCCAGTACTCACCAACTCAGGCTGACATTTTCTGCAAGGTTCAGGACAACCGCCTATGCTCAAATATTCAAGGAGACAGTCAGGCGATGGGGGTCAGTTGGAAGATTCGGCAGTTGGGGACAATCCACAATCTGAAACCTCTTAAGACAAGTCAAGGTTGTTAAGAAATCAGGGAGCATCCTAAGGTTTGGAAGATTTTTAATTACCAAGGTAAGTAATGTGTTTGCAGCACTTAGAATCCAACGAGGCAATGTCAAAATATTTGGAAAATTCCTAAACGACTTTCCTACTCACGTTTCTCATGCTTAGTTAACATTTTTTCTTTTCAATTTCTCCGCAGTTATGAGATCTGTAGCTGATTACCCACTGCTTATATATCAACATGAGTAAGCTTCGAAGTGATTGTAATACCCCGTAAATTATTTTACTTTGGATAATATTAGTTGTGAGCAACTGAGTCCCAGTGTACTCTGATAAATTATCTGCAGAGATAGTTAGGGTAACTGTTGGACTTAGAGTAAATCCAAATAATATTATCTGACTCTGAGATATTTAAATATTTGGACTGTAGAGACTTTTTGGAAAATTAGTAGTGTTACTAATTGATGATATTTTCTATATCATTTCTCTTCCTCTCATTTCCAAACATAGTTAACTTGGAGAAGAAAAGGAAAGGAAGGAAAAGGGAGAGAAAAGGAGAAAAAGTTCAAGAACACCAAATCTTCAACCATCATCCAATCTTCATTGAATCAACTCATCTTCTTCATCATCATCCTCTGTATAAGGTGGGTTCTAGATAGATGCTCTAGATGTAGAATTCTATGTGATTTAGAGTTAGGTTGAAATTGTGAGAAAATGAGTAATTATGTTAAAATCATGAATTTAACGGATGAAATGCGAGATAATCATTGTTAAATACTTGTTGTTATGATAATACCATGTTTCGATAACTATTAGGAGGTTTGGATGTGTTATGATTGGAAAATATTTGGTTTTGAGTTCAAGAACAGCGCTGTGGAGAAGTGGGATTTTCCAGGCTTCGCCTAGCGAACCTGGGGCGAGTCCCAGCGAACGGATTTTTGAGGGTTCGCCTAGCGAACCCGCCAGCGAAGGTCAGTTCGCCAGGGACGTTCGCCTAGCGAACTTTGGGTGTTTTCAGTTCTGTTTGGTTCTGCCTTGCTTTGCTGAGTTATTCGCTAGGCGAAGGGAGAGGCGAGTGTTCGCCAGAGTGTTCGCGAAGCAAAATTCATGTCTATTTTATTCTGCTTGTGCGTTCGCCAGGAGCTTCGCCTAGCGAAGGCTGGAGCGAAGGCTCGCTGGGACGTTCGCCTAGCGAACATGGCTGTGTATGAAATTTTGTTTCCTTCGTAACTTTTGCATCGGTTATCCGTTTTGCGTATTCTTGATATCGATGTGAAACTGTGAATGACCTCTATTTAATAGGAGGGAGAAATATTGGTTTTGATGCCCGATTAAATAAATCGGAGGGAACCGTTAATCGGCGTAATATGCGATATGTGGAATTATGTGTTTTAATTGTGTGATTAATGAATGATTGCCTATGTCCTATTGTTATGCATGTTAAAATATGAAATAGGTAGAGTGAGGAATATCACCGTGAACAATTGTCGGATAGTGTGGAATAACATTGTGACAACGCTCATGCAGAAGAGGCCGAGGCGTGTGTCTAGTTATCATAACCGATTGATCTTGCGGTGTAGTTTCATGAGACTCGAGCACCTCCTCTGAAACGTATGCACAATTACTTGGCAAGTTTGATTCCCGCGTATAGTACGAATGGAGCCTACGGGTAAAGAGACTTGTGATGGTTAACAGGCCATGAGAAGTGACGGTTCACGCTAACAAGCCGATGATCCCGAATCCATTTCGTATGCCAAGTAACTTCAAGGATCCATGACTCGGGTCGTCTTCTAGACGTAGAAGCGGACGGGAACAGGGGATGTGTTGGTACGGTTATTGATTAGTGAGATTCTTGAGTTAACAGGCTCAGGACGTACTTTGGTACTAGTGTGAGTTAACAGGCTCACGGGTGTGGATACATATATAGTGTGTGCACTCAAAGTCACTTCCCTTCCCTTTGACTTGAGTTAGGTTTGTTAGAACCTTGTAAAGCCGAGAGGACTTTAAGATAGGGAACTCACTGAGATTTGATGTATCTCACCCCACTGTTGTTGTTTACATCACAGGTTCTGCAGGTTCGGCGAAGGGTAAGGACAAAGTGGTTTGACTTTTCCTTACGGATCGTGGTTTTGAGATGGCATGGCTTCCGCTATGGCGTTTTATTTTGAGATCATTGTATTGATCTAGTTCTTAGTGCTTTTAGGACATCTTGTATATGTTGTGCCGTAGACTTTAGAGCTTTGTATTTAGGGCATTTAATGTATACAATGTGTTAACTAGGAACTTGTACATATATATTTCAGTACCAAAAGTATTTTTCATGTATGATATATGCTTTGATGTATGTATGTATATGTGGGTGTTACAGTGATGTTGTGAGAGAAGCCATCTCAACTGAAATAGGAAGAAATTCATCCAAAATAATCATGTTGTTGCTTACTACCGGGTCTATATTTTTCGCCATCAATAATATAAATGCTGCTGCTGCTACATAGTTTTCTGGATGCGTCATTTCATGAACCATTTTTTGAATTTTATCATCTTCTCTCAAAGAAGAAAATAGGCGTTCACTACTACATGCTTCTCTTCTATATCCCAAGGATACGACTCCTATGTCGTTGGACGTTTTCATTGCCATTGTTTTTGTGAACTTATGTAGCAGTTTGTTGGCTATGATTGGAGCTTGTGTATTCTCCAAATGTATTTTGGCTTGTATTTAGTGAAGTAGTTGCTGGTGTGAGGATTGTAAAGCCGTTGTAGCTGGCTTGTTGATGTAGCCGTATGGTAGCTTCCACGAGCTCAATTTCATGTGCCTTGTTATTCATTTATTTTTGTTTTATATATTTTGTCATGTGTTCTCTTTTAAACATGTGAAGTCTTGACATACTTACGAATCCGACTTTAAATGAAACAAAGTTGCTTGGTCTTGTACTTGGTTTGTAATGTAGCTTGCAATTTGAATTAATCGTGACAATGTTATTTGTAAGTAAACTTGAATCTCATATTGGATTTCTCCCATCTTAGAATTGTATTTCAATTGGAGAGAAACAAAGAAAGGTGACCTGAACCCTTGTGATATGACTTAAACTTTGGATTTTAGGAATTCAACATAATTGAAACTCATCTTGAAACCTTTGTCGCTATAAATATACTTCCAAAACCTTGAATTACCTTTAAAACAAACTTGAGTCCATAATTAAAAACAATTGCCTCCAACCTTGCCAAACTTCCTTTGAAATAAACATGCCTCGTAACTTGAAAAATGGTCCAAATAAACTTTGTGAATTTCAACTAAAGTCAAAGGCCTTGAATTAATTTGGATTTCCATGAGCCATGCCTTGTAACTTGGAATTCAACATGAATTCATATTTGTAAACAACCGTTATGCGTTTCCCCGAGTCCCCGAGTTTTGGAAAGTACTAGACATGAGTCACTGTAATAAAAATAAGGACTAAACTTCTCCAACAAACCGGCTATAGCATTTTACCTCTTTAACAACAATATTAACAAACAAAACTTTTAAGAATTTGCAAGGATTACCCAAACATTCCATAAATGGTCAAGACATCTTGAACATTTCAAATTCCAAAGATCTTCAAACATGCTTGAAGAAAACTTGACAGTTTTAAAAATACAAATATTCTTCTTGAAACAGAGGGCCTGTGTTTCATACTTGAACCAAGACTTCTAATTTCTTCCCAAATTGAACTTTCTTGACGTACGATATTAAGAGCAAAAGCAAACACATCACTTAGCCTTAAGGAGTTTACGGAGGGAAAAATACCAACATGTAATCTAACTGCCTAAAAAAAAGAATAGTGACTAGTCTTTAGGGACCAATTCCACATCAGAGGGTGTAAGGATCTAGTATTCTGTGGGGGGAAAACTGAGGAGTCTGAGGGAAGAAAAGGCTTGGTGGTGGCTTAGGGACCAAAAAGGGGAAGGGCACAATCTCACAGGAATCCACACACATATTGCAAGGACCAGGAAACCTCCACAAACACACACACAACACAACCTTCAGGGCCTTGGATCTTCTGCAGCAGTCCTATCCTTAAAAGAGAAACAAACAGACGAAGCTAGATAACCGGTTAGTTATTCACGAAAGATGACATAATATGTTATGCAAGGAACAAGGCGGGGATCTTAGGGTCAAAAATTAGGGTGTGACAAACTGTCATTTGCCGGTGGAGTTAGAACATAAGCCATTTTAGGCCTTAAAATTTTTGAATTTCGATCCAACTTCAAGCGTTGAAAAAAGGAAGGTACAATTGCATGAAATGGAAGAATTGCGCCTTCAAGCGTATGACTCCAACAAGCTGTACAAAGACAGAGTGAAGACTTACCATGACAAAAAGATTGTGACCAAAGAGTTTAAGGAAGGGGAGTTGGTCTTACTGTTCAATTCTCGATTAAAACTGTTCCCTGGGAAGTTGAAATCCAAATGGTCCGGTCTATTCCGGATTAAGGAGATCAAACACTATGGGGTAATTGTCATTGAAGAAACACTGTCAAATAAGAGTTGGACTATAAATGGTCAGAGGATGATGGTTTATCTTGGTGGAGATTTCGAGCGAAACACTGCCACAATGCCTTTTTGCGATCCTTGAGGTCGCATTGGACCGTTGAGCTCAAACGACGTTAAACAAAGCGCTTGTTGGGAAGCACCCCAACATTGTAAGTATTTACTATTTTTTTAGTATTTTGAATTTAATCGGGCAGAAAAGTCTGGAGAACACAGCCTGAAGCCAAACTTCATTTGCTATGTTTCACTGAGCGCGCTTAGTGCGCTACTGAGGCCGCTTAGCGCGGTCACGTGAACATGACCAATGAATTGTGGGCCTGAGTGGAAAATGAGGGAAATGGGCCATGGGCCTGTTTTGTTTAAAAGGGTAAAAAATCCAGAAAACCCTTATTCCCTCATTTTGTCTTCTCACGGCTACTTCAACATTAAGCTTTCATTCCATTCCTTCAACTCAACTCTTGCTCTTCAATCTCCCATTCATCCTTCTCTCATTCACTAGCAGGTTTGCAAAGTTTTTATTTTTATGTATTCTGGTAAAGTTGATTGTATGATGTTAGGGTGTAGATTGGATTAAGATGCTTGATTTTTAGAGTTTGTTTTTGAAGAAGAGGTTCTAAACCCATTTGACCAATGTTAGGGTTATGTCACAAACTAGTTTATTTGTTGTTTAGTGATTGTTCTGTGGTAGTTTGATAATGCATGTCTTAGGGTTCAGTGTGGGTGATTTGATTGTAGGTTGTGCAGCTCCATTGTTTTGGAAGATGAAATTGTTTGCTTGTTGTCGCAGGCGCGCTTAGCGCGCTATGAGCCAGCTAAGCACGCCCTTCTTACCCTGTTCTAGTTATTTTTATTTTTCTGATGTTTTATGATTGAAATGTGTTGGGTATGCTGTTGTTGGGTAATTTTTGTGTAGGATATGTGAGTTTGGGACAGGTTGGTTGCAGAGCACATTGTGCTTGCATGCTTGACCGCGCTAAGCGCGCTTTGGCCGCGCTATGCATACTCTGGCCGCGCTAAGCGCGCCCCCTGGGATCAAAATCCTCGATTTTTAATTTTTCGTCATCTGTTTGACTGTTTTGTGTTGACCTGGGGTTTCTTATGATTTTTTTTTTAATTTCCTGGCTGGTTGTTTAACTTCTTTGGTGCTGTTTTGGTCTGTTTTTTCTTGGTTGCAGATGGCTCCTAAATGTCTCCATTTTAGCACTGGATAATCATCACAGTAGAGACAGCCGCATGTGGATTATGATGCACACAAATTTTTAGAGGCTGAGCAGCAGGGTCGATACCTCGAGCTGACCCGAAGAAGTATTTGGACAGAGTGTATTTTCAGGATTAACCCGCAAGGGGAGTTTCGCGACTGTTAGAACATCATTGAGTCGCATGGTTGGAAAGCCCTCCTTACTCCACCGACCTTGCTCAACTACGAGATAGTGTGTGATTTCTATGCGAATGCAATTCTGACGGAGGGTCAGTTGTACACCTTTATGACCTTTGTGAGAGGGAGACTGGTGTGGTTCTCTAGAGATGCAATTAATGAATATCTTGGCAACCCATTTGTTTTGGCCAAGGGTGAGCAGTGCTCATACTATAGGAGGGTGGCTAGGAAGAACTGGAATTTGGAGAATGTGTGCTTGGTCTTGGCACACCCGGGACAAGGATTTGAGTTAAATGCGGCGGGAAGGCCGAAGATATTGAAGAGAGGAGATATGAATACTACAGCTCAGGTTCTGCTGATCATTGTCCTGCATAACATCAGGCTAATGAGTCATACCTCCTCCATTTCGGTTGACATTGCATGTATGCTTTACTATATCATGCAGGAGAGAAAGGTTGATGTTGCTAGGATTATTTCTGATGAGATCTGAGCCATAGCTGCTAGCGGACATCACTTGGGTACTAAGGTCCCTGCGATTTTAGTATTTCCAGGACTTATTATTAGACTGTGTACGCGAGCGGGTGTCCTAATCTAGGGTGTGGTTCACAAGACCATAAAGGGGGTAGTTACTGACACATGGATCCAAAGTCATTGTATGTCGAGACTTGACCAGCCACCACCACCACCACCAATCCAACCAGATCACCCACTGCAGTAACACGTCGAAGTTCCACCCGCTGATCCGGCATTTGATGAGCGTGTCGTGTGCATGTACACGTGGGATATGCATATGGCTCATTATAGGGCCTTTACATTTTTGCACTCATCCATGCGAGCTTTAAGTTTACAGGTTCGTGAGCCACAGGTTGAGCATCCATTCCCGACGCAGGAGGACTTTGACGCTTATGTAGCTTGGCCTGGGGACAGGCCTTTCCATTTTTAAAGGGGCATGTTCCGCCTCAGGGTGCTTAGGTTCCCCAGTCAGAGGTTGCTAGGGATGATGAGGATGTAGAGGAGGCAGAGGATGATGAGGTTGCAGATGACGATGATGATGATAGTGAGGACACCACATGGGAGATTGGTTCAGAGGCCAGTTCTGAGTAGTTGATCCTGGGTTTATCTTATATTTTGTATACTTTATATTATATTTATGTTTGAACTTTCTAGATTTTGTTGTTCTATTTTTATTGTACTTCTGCATCATTTTGTACCATCCTTGAAAGGATGAGGAATATATGTGCGGCACCATTGTTTTGGATGTCACAAATTTTGGCATTATGATAATATGTTTTAGTATTTTGAGTAGTTTTTGCAATTGTTAGTTTTGGTAGAAAATTTTTGATTTTGTGTTGTTCCTAAGTTGAAAACTTGAAGGAATCTTGTGACTAATGCCAAGATTGATGAATCAATGGGCAATTGAGTGATAATGATATGATCGAGTAAAGGTACCGCGCAAGGTACATTTTTATCGCTTTCTAAACTAAGCATGGAAATGAAACTTGTGATGAGTGTAAAACTTATAGACATTACTTCTTTTGAAATACTTGGTCAATTATGAATCATTTAGAACATTGCCTTTGTGAGGAAGCTTTCATTGTATAATATATGCGGGATTCCGACATTCTTGTTTAACTCGTTCGTATTATGTTGAAATCATGCATGTGTGTTAATTTGTGGAAAAGGAAGAAAAGGATCAAGGCAATTTTTGTGTATTTTGAGAAAAACCACTTGAACAAATAAGAATGATCAATCTACCTTGTGAGTGAGCGAGTATTCGATAACCCCATTGAGCCTTCGTATAAAGATCCGTGTGAATAATTGAATTGTGTAAATATTGTGCATGGAAAATAAGTGAATTTTGAAATGGATCATGAAATTTTGTTGTGAAACTTTTGAACCCCAACCTGAAGTATGGCTTCTTTTGTTGCTCCTTGCCTTAGATGTGTGAGAGCATTCTTAATTATCATGTTTTGGTTGTGTTCAAAGTTGGGTAGTAAAAGGTAGATTGAGGCATCACGAAAAATAAAGTGATTTTGAATGATGAAAGAGCTTGAAAGAAAAAAACAACTGAAAAAGAAAAGAAATTGGGCATGAATTGCCAACAAAAAACTCAAAGTTGTAATGATGCCTCAAAGAAAAGAAAACAAGAAGGTTAAGGTCTTGAAGTGCTATGTGTAGAGAGCGATTTTTGCCGGTGACACGACCACCTTATCGCTGAGGTTTTGGGTTTTCCTCCTCGCGGAGAAAGAGGTGCTACTTTCTAATTTCTTATTTATCCCGTGAAGCTGGAAGGGAAAGGGAAGGTATCTAAAACTAACCTTGCACGCGAATGTTTAACTGAGCAACCGCTTAAAAGAGATTGGGGGGTCCAGGGTCAGGTTATACAATGGGTAGTTGTCAATTACCCATCCTATATGTGGTTATCCACAGGATGTTAGCAACAGGTTCTGCTTTGTACTTGATGGTGTTTATCTGTTAATGGGTTTTGGAAAGTTTCTTGGGAAATGTGACGGGGAGAGTGAGTGGGTTTTTGTTGATGTTTTTGGTAAGGTGCTGGACCTAAGTTTTGATTGATGTGAAGGTAAGTGACCTAGAGTTTTGATTAGTATGCTCTCTAAGATTTCGCAATCTTATGCCTACATATTCCCATTTAAATGAAACAGAGAAATCAGAGCAATCGTAGTTTCTCCTATTCTATAGGAGGAAAAATATGTTTTGGTGTCTCGTTCAAAGCCCATGACAGAGGCTAAAAAGAATATTTGTGTCTTGTTTAAATCCCAAGATTGAAGCTAAAAGGTTGACTGAAAGAGAATTTGTCATCTCTAATGAGGGATTGTGTGCCTTGATCAAAGCCCAAGGTTGAAGCTAAGAGGTTGATTGACTCCACTGGGGAGGTCCTTATACAAAGCCTAAGAGGAGACTGGAGATGACCAACTCAACAAGAGAGTGGATATATGGGTGTCTTGTATAAAGCCCAAGATGGAAGCTAAAAGAGACCGACTCTTTGGGGATATCATTATACAAAGCCTAAGAGGAGGCTAACAGTTTGACTTTTTCGAGGAAAAAGTTATTTCTGTCTTGTACAAAGCCCAAGATTGAGGCTAAAAGGGATTTTTGACTCCGTTGGGGAGGTTTATATGTGTCTTGTACAAAGCCCAAGACGGAGGCTAAAGGAGTTTGTCTCAACAAGGGAGTCTTTTATACTCAACAAGAGATTGTTTTTCATGTCTCGTACAAAGCCCAAGACGGAGGCTAAAGGAGTTGACTCAACAAGAGAGTCTTTTATACTCAATAAGAGAGTGTTTTACTGTCTCGTACAAAGCCCGAGATGGAGGCTAAAAGGAGATTGACCCAACAAGAGAGTCTTGAAAAGTGATGGACTCAACAAGAGAGTCTGAAATATAGTTGACTCAACAAGAGAGTCTGATAAGTGATTGACTCAATAAGAGAGTCTGAAAAGTGATTGACTCAACAAGAGAGTCTGAAAATGTTATCTCCGCTGGGGGAGGATCATTGTACAAAGCCCAAGAGGAGGCTGAATTTCCTGGGTAAAGGATCTTTATACAAAGCCTAAGAGGAGGCTAACTTACTGCTGAGGATTAGATCCATAGGCAGGCCCAAGGATGGGGAACTCTCATGAGAGAGACCGGGTTTCTACTGGAGATTTATCCAGAGTGATCGGTGTTTTTTCCTATGTTTAAAAGGAACTTGAGAATGTCTTTGAGACTCAAGGGGGTTTTAGACTGTCCAAGTCTACTGGCGTTGAAGAGTTTTATCTTTTGTAGGATGCCCAAAAGAGGGCAATGGCCTTAAGGGATGAGAATCAACCCTAAAGTGGCTTGAGGTTTGACACTGGAAAGTCTGCTCTAGCAAAGGATGACTAAGTTCTGTCTTATACCTTTAAGAGGTCGTTAGGGTCCTTGTATTAAGCCCAAGAGAAGGCATGAGAACTTCTAAGAAGCCGAAGGGTCCTTGTACAAAGCCCAAGAGGGGCGGGGATGCTTTTAGGAAGCCTGTGGGTCCCTAAACCAAGAGAAGTTCAAGAAACGTAATTCACAGAGAAGTGATCATTCCAGGAAAGTTCGAGTATTTGGAAGAAACTCAAGAGATGCTATTCACGGAGAATAGATCAACTCTGGGGAGTAGAATTTCTTTGACAATTTCTAAGGGTGACAGTCTGAGAAAAGGTTCACCGAGAATATTGCATTTCTCTTTGTTCCATATTGATTAACCCCAAGAGAAGGGAAGTCTGTATCTGGAAATCCTATGGGGATCTAGTTTTGTTGTTATTTAAAGAGTGACCAACAGGGCTTTACCTAGTTCTAGACGTAGTTGCCGGGGAAAACTCTAAATAACTATACTAGTATATATACAGTTGATATATGACAAGTATTTAAAGGAGTATGAAAGAAGACTAACTATGCGCAGCTTCCCACAATACAGTTATATATATTGGACATATAAAAGAATGAAAGAAGACTAACCATGCACAATTTCCCACAATACAATTATATATATGAAAGCATTTAAAAGAAAGCGGATAAACACTTACCCGTTGTAGAGCTTCCATGTTGTTTTGTTAGTTGTTCAACAAATAAATTAAAGAAAGTTTTGATAGCAACTATACATTTGGATTCAAAATCAAAGGAGAAAGTATTTTGAACAAAGATCAGGGCTTACATCTCAAGGAGAGGCCCAAATTTTAATAGTGATGGCACTGTTGTTTTGTATCGGGACTTATACAATGACTGAGGCCCAAAAGTTTTGGTTAAAAGAGGATTGGGTCTTACACTCTACTAGAGGCCCAAAGATTTATTTTTGTACAAGTGATAGGGCTTACAACTCAAGGAGAGGCCCAGTTGGTTTTGTTACAAAGGCGATGATCGTGCCGAACTTTTGAAAATATACAGAGGGACTTATACAATGTGTGAGGCCCAAAAATTGTTTATTTACAAAGGGGTTGGGTCTTACACTCTTATTAGAGGCCCAAAAGTATTTTTGTACAAATGATGGGGCTTACAGCTCAGGGAGAGGCCCAATGATTTTAAACTGGCGATCACGCCGAGATTTTTTATTGTGTCGGGACTTATACAATATCTGAGGCCCAAAATGGTTTTTGTACAACAAGGGTTGTGTCTTACACTCTATTAGAGGCCCATGAGTGTTTGAAAAAAATTTGTGAGGGTGAAAATCAAAGAAACCCTAATTTTATCATTTTTAAAAGTAAATTCTTAAAGAAAATCAATAAATAATGATAAAATACCAAATAAGCTCGAATAAACATCTTGTGATTTTTGGTTAAGATTTGAAAAATGATGTTTTAATCACAAGATGAATTAAAACTCATTTGGTTTTGATTTTCAAGATAAAAATCCACTTTTAAAAGTGTCTAAAATAATTAAAAATGAATTTATTTACAAAAATACCAACTATATTAAATAATTAATATAAATCTGATTTTTTTATGGAATAAAATATTTTAACATTTTTGTGATTTTTTGCAAAAAGAACCAATCAAAAATCATTAAAATTGAGAGAGTTATTAATTTTCCAAATCATTAAAAAATAATATGAAAAATAATGAAAAGTGGGAAAAATGATAAAAAGAGGATCTGGGGCGGGGGGATTCAAACCCCAGACCTCTTGGGTGCAGCGCGCGCCCTCTACCACTGGGGTGGTGATACATCCGTGTATCAAAACCACCCCATGAATACATGAGGCATGCCTTGTTTTTGGCCTGGCCAAGGCAAGACAAGGCAAGGTTTTGGCCAAAAACGTGAAGCTTGTAACTTTCTCATTTCTCCATGGATTGGGACAAAATTTAGGTTCCTGCCTAGAATTTCACAAGGAATCCAATGGTGGTGGTGATTTTTTCAGATGAGGCTCCTATTTCAAAACCCGATAGTGTTCTTGAAATAGGCCTATAATTGCATTTTCTATGCTACCTCTTGTTACAGGCATGAATTACATGATGAATTGGTTTAAACACAACATATATAACATGTATGAGATGTGTATGATCAGTGGACTTCAAAGCAATGCATATTTCAAAGAGTTCAAGTTGTGATGCTTACCTCTTTATGAGCTTTTTGTGCAATCTGCCAAGTGCTTTATTCCAGAAACAATTTGATGCTTTGGACACCCTCAAATGATCACTTAGAAGCTTTTAGAATGGCTGGAACTAGCTGGAATCCTCAGGAACAAGTTTGGGCTCTTTCTTGCAAAAGGGGCAAAAGTGACCAATATGGAAACTCTCTCAAACGGTGCTCCAGATATGGGGAACCATTTGGGATAGTTCAAGGATGATATTTGGAGTGTGTTTGAGGTTTTATCTGGTTTTGAAAGTGACTGAATCAAGACATGGCTTGAAAAATGCAAAAAGTCCAATTTTGAGGTTTTGAGAGGGGACTTTGTGATTTTGGTATTACAGGTCACTTGTGAGAGTTTGGACAACTTAGATATGACATATTAGATGTGTTTGGATCATGAGCTATGATGGAAATGCTCTCTAACTAAAAAACTCAGAGTTACCTTGCTAAAGAAGGCATTTTTTCCTAGAGAAAGAGATTTTAAGGAAAGCAAGTGTTGTAGTGCTTTGGTGTACTCAAACTGAGCAAAAATAAACTCTATTTATAGTAGAGCAGGTTTGTTTTGCAAGCAATAGTGAATGGTGGCTGCAGCAGGCCTTTGGCCAATTGGATCATTTTGGAATCTTAAGTCTCCTCTAGCCATTAACTAGAGGTTAGAGCACAGGCCTATAGCTCTTTGGTTCAGAGCTTATCCTTGACTCATTCAGTTGGAAATGGCTCAGTTCATGTCACCTTGGTGCATCCATTGAATGCTCCAAAACAAAATTGGAGTCTTGGCCTCTTTTAGGATTTTTAGGGTTTGGCATGCTACTTTGGGAATCTTGGACTTGGGAGGCTGATGAATCAGTTCTTGTCCCTTGGTTGTTCCCCCTTGAGGTGTGCAGATAGATAAGCATGCTTGGAATTGCACAATTTGAGCAAATCGAGCCCTTGTGCACAAATCTTCCTTGCCAAGACAGTTTGCAGCAAGGCATGTTGCAGCTGTCATAACTCTTAGCTCAGATGGAATTTGATGAAGTTCTTGGCCATTTTGGAAAGCTCTCATATGATACAACATATGTGTGATCATAGTTTGTCTTGACACTTTTTAGATCCAAGTGAAAAATTCCCCTACATTTTGAAAAAAATGAAACAGATTCTGACTTAGTGAAAATTTCACTAAGTGTTGGAAAAAGTGGCATTTTCATGTTTTTGTCATTTTGGTCACTCCATAACTTAAAATCCTTGAGGAATTGGAATGAGGTGTAGTTGACACTTTTAAAGTATGCCATGAGGGCTACAAATCCATCTTTGGATCAGCCAAAATGGTTGCTTGGATCTCAAGTTATGATCCTTGGAAGTTGGTACCCTAGCCACTTTGTTCCATAACTTAGAAAATTTCTAAGTTTTTTATGGTTACCCCTTTTACAAGTTATCCCACTTTCTTTGGTTTTTCTTGATGAATGATGATTCCAATCACACATTAACATCATTTTAGGGTTAAGGAACCATAATTGTGAAAAATCTCAAAAAGTCAAACTTTGACTTTTGTCCACAGTTGACTTTTTATCAGGTGAATTCTAAACTGTGCGATCCTCTATGAAATCAAGTCCTTGACCTAAATCAAACTTGATGGATATGTTCCATAGGTGTTATAGGGTGTATTGAATCATGTCCCAAGGTTTGGGAGCATGTCCATGTCAAAAGTCAAAGGTTCAGTTGACTTTTCCTTCAAAACCCTAATTATGGTCCAGATGAAAATGAAACTAGTGAGCCAAGCTTTTTTGGATCAACCCATTGTTTCAAATGGATCAATGTAGTGTATTGGAGACACTCAAATCATGTCTTGAGGTCTTGGCTCATGTTTTGTCCCAAAATTCAATTTAGGGGTGAATTAGGTCAAGAAACCCTAATTCCTGATTTTTGGTAAATGCATCCCCTGAGGTTAAATTGACTTGATGATTGGGTTCATGAAGTCCCATGGAGTATCTAGGGTTGTGTTTTGAAGCATTGGCTCATGCCTAGAGGAAAATTCCCATCTGGAGGCCCTGGTCGACCAAAACCCTAATTTGGTGACACTGGCGATCTTGAGGCTTAATCCACTTGGAAGGTAGCAACTTTGTGCTTGGTTATTGATGTGGGAGTACTCTTGATCCTTTATGGAGGTTTGAGAGGTTAGACAAATTGAAGATCATGTCAATTCTTGATTGATCCTCTGTCTAAGAGCTTTGAGAGGGTTGAAAACCCTAATTCTGATTGTGGTGAATGCTCACCCATCTTTGGGGAGACTGATGAGATATAATGGTACATCCATATTGTGGTGATGATTTGCACAAGGATGGGAAATCTTAGTGGTCAAAATTTGGGGTATGACACTATGAGTGTGAGAATTGAATGCTCTCTTAGGAATAGGCATTTTTGTTTCAATGACTTTGATAAATGACCCTTCCTTGTAGCCAAGCCAAATTACAACCCTAGAAGACCTTGTGATTCCTTGTTTTTCACTCATTAATGCATGTTGTTTGTTGAATGTATAATTTGTTCCGGATGTCTGCAGGATTGTTTGGTGAGTGATAAAACCTCATATTGTTTTCATCCATTGATGAATTTGTGCTTAGGTGTGATTCATGTTGAACTTGTATTGCTCAAGAAGTTTCGAATTGTGTTTTTTCACTTAGCAATAGTTTCATCTCCATGATGTGTTTAGAATATGATAAGTTATCTTGTTTGTACTTCTACTTTTTGAACCATGAAATTGTCGTTGTTCTATTGTGTTGATTCTAATTTCTTGTGCGGGTTTTCGAGTTCGTTTTTAGTTTGAGACACTTTAGTTTGAGGACAAACAAAATAATAAGTCGGGGAGAGTTGTTAAGGGGCAAATTTTGCATACTTTTGATTATAGTTTATGGCCGTTTCCAATGGTTTCCTTGATATTTTAGTAGTAACTCTATTAGTTTTAGTGTAAATATGCAAGTTTATGATTTTATTGTAAATATTGTGAATTATGATCAGTTTGATGTTTTTTGACAGGTCTTCTTGCTTATATTTGATGATAGGAACCTATGGTGAAGGAAAGAAGGCCTAAAAGATCATTTTCAAGGCGGTCGTGTCGGTAACTCGCGCTTAGCGCGCTATTCAGCGCGGTTCCATTGCATTTTTACTGTTGAGGCAGTAACTAAGGCCTTCAATTGCGCTAAGCGGCCTGCTACCACGCTTAGCGCACTTTCTGAGATTTTGCCTCTGTTTTACTGACCGCGCTTAGCGCGCTACTGATGGCGCTTAGCATAGTGCCACTTACTGCACTTTGTGCACTTGCTATAAAATTGGAAGATATTTTACCAACTCTTGTAATTTTACACTTTTCAGCATTTTAGAAAGGAAAAGGGTTTTTAGGTCAAAAAAGCTTAGAAACTCAAGAAGAAGTGAGAATCAAATCTTTGGAGCATCAATCATCTGTTCTTCGACTTTGATGCTAGCAAAGCTTTCTTTTATACTTGTTGATCAAGCTACCATGGTGATGGGTAGCTAAACACTTTTGTGTCAAGATTAGAGGTAGTTAATCTTTCTATTATGTATTTCTTTTGATCTTTTGTATGTGAACAAGATTTATGATCAATAGATGATGAAGATCTTTGCTTTTAATGTTGTATTTATGGTTTGAATCATTCTAGACGTAGATTTTCCAAGTCTTGATCTAATTTATTCATCTATTAACCAACAAACTCTAGACATAGATTTGAAAGTTAATATTTGCTTTGTATCGATCTTTATGTTTATTGTTTCGATTGTTATTTCAAGAAATCATCTAACGATTAAAATAATAATACCCACAGAACCGCTTTAGAAATAAACGAATTCATGAGGATACGTGATTGTATTTGTTGCGGTGAAAATCAGATAACAAATTATTAATTAATTTGCATCATTATCTTTTACAACCGACTTTGATTTATCCAAAGGAAAGGTTCAAGATCGTTAGAAAAACCTAAAGGGAAAGAGATCTAAGGTTCGGGGGTTGGTTACGCCTAGGGAAGGTATTAGCACCCTAAACGTCCGTAGTACTCTACGGGAACCTCTTGTTAATGTTATCTTATGTTTGCTAAAGGTTCTATGCTAAAGGCTTGAAAACCCTAGGGGTTAGTATCTAAGTATACTCGATAAGGCATCGCACCTTACGCCTACGTATCCTCGGGAATAGAATCAGAGTATGCGTAGTTCTTAGTCTACTGAATGATTGACTGTGGTCAATATTCAGAGGGGAAATGAGTACAAGCTCATTGTAGAGTTTAGGAACTCTCTAGATCTAGTTGTAATGGACCTATGTTGAAGTTTAGTCAGTAGGGGAAGTGATAAATTCATTATGATGAATATCACTAAGAGTTGAAGAACTCTTCCTAAAGCTAGTTATAATTTCATGGCTCCTGATAAGTCCAAGAAATGGAGTTTCTTCCTAAGAGGTTACTTAGGTTAAGGTAGGGGTCAATGACTTTAAGAGTCAACACTATTCACCTTCCTTTGGAATGGGGGAGAAAAGTTACATGATAAAGCATGATAAGTAATGATATAAGATAAAGCATATATAAGCATAATAATAGCTTTATGCTCAAACGATAAGTGAAAGTGAAGTGGTAAAGTGTAAGTGTTACAAACAATACAAGCATAATAATAGCTTTATGCTTCACACATAAGATAAATGAAGATCATGAAAATAAGCATAAGATTAGCATTATGCTTAAATAAAAAAGGTAAGGTAAAGCATGAGATTTGCATTATGCTTCAAAACAGATAATGAAATAAAAAGTCAAAGATAAAACAATGACATGTGAATTTTGAGAAATAAAGCATACATGCATAGAGGTCAAGATAGAATGGTAATCTTGTATAAATCCCAAGAGGAGGCTAAGGGAGGTCGGTTGCGATCGCGAGAACGATCGACTTATCAGGTATAAAAATGGTTGACATGAAGTCCAAGTATTAGTTTGAAAACATTTTGAATAAACACACAATGGATAATGAGAAAAATAGTCAGGATAGTATATGACATAAAATGAAATCAAGATGAAATTGGTCATACATGCAATTATTGGTCAAAGCATTGTAAGGTGTAATAAGAATAAATATTCAAAAAATAAATGGATTAAATGTAAAATACACCCCTTTTAAAAAGAATTTCTAAAATGAGATATAAAGTTGATAATAAATTATCTTAAATAAATATCTAGGAAAATAAATTTCTAAATGAATAAATGTTTTGGGGTTTTTGAAAATGAATAGAATTTCTAAAGATAAAATAAATTGTTTTTTGAATTTTAATAAACTTTAAATAAGGAAAAGAAAATTGATTAAAAGAGAAGGGAAATGTCTCAAGCATGGTTTGAACCCATGACCCTTTGTGTACAGCCCAAAACGAGGGCCAATTGAGCTATGCGCGCGTATTGGTATAATGATGGAAACGCAATAATATATATGAAATAAAGCGATCATGCGAAATTAAAATAAAAGGACGTGGCGAGGGGGATCGAACCCCTGTCCTTAGGCACGGCAAGGAGCAACACAAATACAAGTCCATCCACTGGGGCGGGAATACGTCCATTAACAAATTTGCTTCAATAAATACACATATTAAACATGCGTGGATATCCCAAGTTAACAATACAAACCCAACAATGCCCAATCCGTTTGCGCCAGAGGTACATCCAGGTCATGCCATTTATTTACACAGACAACATAAGCAGGGACAGAAGCATTTAATCAAAACACATGAATTACCAAACAAAAACTAAACAAAGCCAAATACATACAAACCAATCATCCAAATGAATTCCTATATTGGTAATGTGAATAAACAGCAAGAACAAGGCAACAAATCAATAACATATAGTGTGACATTTTCGAATGCAGCTGTTACAACAACAGGCACATAATATATTCAATTGAAAATCATGAAAAATGTAGATTTGGGAAAAACAGTAATGGCAAGGATATTACAAGTCAGTCTTGTCATAAGCAAGCAGTGGCAAGGTAACATAAGCAGCAGTCAAGATTTCGATAAGAAAAGTGTAAGCAAAAGTCTGAGTTATCAAGAGAACGCACAGATAATTCCATGTCAACATATAGCAGGATTTGGGGTACTCACACATACATTAACATGCTGACAGAATATATGCATATAAGGTATGTATGAAGAATAGACATTGCAGAGACATACTAACAGCAATCCTGTATGCAAGCTTTAAGCATTCATGAACAGAAAATTCAAACAACTTAGTTTCAGCAATCATGCCATCAGCTAACATGTATATTAATGTAGGTTAATGTAAAGCATCAGGCACGAGATGATATAACAGAAACATTTGCACTAAGATTGATGGCTTTCTAGGTTGAATACATCAAGATAACCCTCACTCAAAATATATCATAAAAGACCTAAACCTTATATAAATGGATACAAACAGATCGATAGTCAGGACTCCTCATAATTTTGACACTTAAAAGCACACACCTTATTGGAGACATCAAGTAATACATATTGACATTAGATAACACCTCTTAAACATACATACACCAGACCAAAACAGGGTATCATGATAGGACATTTAAGGATTTTCAGCTTAATAAAATGACAGTAGTTTCATGGATCAATTTCAAGTTTACAACTCCTACACTTATAAACAGCACCAAAACCACACAACCTAGAATGCAGCTCGTGTTTAAACAAAGAAAAAAGGCCAACATAGATCTTCAGACATAGCTTGAGGTGACACTAATTATATTAACACTAACCAAAGGTGAAGTACAGATGGTGACAAGGGTTTATTAGGCATAATATCATAAGTATTTAAAGGCACATAAAGGATTGGACGTCCATTAACCTCAACATCCAAGCACACATAAATAGGCTGACATTTCAAATTATAACATTAAGATGGAACTTGTGAAGCTAACAGTCTTCATGACTTCAACCATGATGACATATTAGACACAAATAACTTAACAAGACATATAGGTATCTTATTAAAAATGAGTCGTTTACAAACAAACAGTCGAATATTCAAACATACATTAGCAAATAAGGAGCACATATGAAAACCATGGAATATGACATAATGATACTAAGCAAAATGTGATTTAAATGAGAAGGAAGAAAGTGATACCAAGTGAGTGATAATACACTGTCTTCGGATATGCAGATTCCCTTCTTCCCAAAATGCTCCAAAGACCAATTCCTTCCTCGAGTGCTCACAATTTATGAAGACTTTAAAGTATATTTTCGTGAGAATTCGTTCATGATCAGAACTGAAGTAGAGCCTCTTTAAATAGGCAAAGTATTGGGTTGATGAGAAGCCTCATGGGCTGGGTTAATTCCTCAAACATTTGGTGGGAAAAAATTTGACATTTGAATTCAACCGTTGATCCTCAAGGAGACATACGCTCCAATGCTGCACCAATGCTCTGAGCTCGCAGAGTCAAAACACTAGAATGGGCATTGCTTCTCAGCTATATTTCTGGTGGTAAGTGGATAGGTATTGAAAGAAGGAAATTGACAGAGATGGCGCTATGACAATTGCAGGGAAAGCAGGACATGGCAGTGTGAATGCTTAAATGGGCAATGCTTCAGAATCGCTTTTACGAAACAAAACGTTGAGAGCTCAAGATGGAATTGCTTTGGGAGAATTCAAATCAAATCATACGCGCCAAGGGATTGAATTGTGGAAGTGATTTGAATGGATGAATTTACTTGAATTTTCCTTGTTCTCTTCTGAAATCGTGAGCAAGAGGGAGAAGAACAATTTGGTTTGCTTTGTTTCTTTGGTTATCACGTGTCATGCTCTAAATGGTTAGGAGAGTGGTTGAAAAGTCAAAGAAAATGGTTTTGAATTCTGATTGGTTGGTGGTTTGAAAGTTTGTCCAATTTAGAAAGTTAGCAAACCAAATCACACGTATACATACTTCTAAACTTAAAACCCACCTAAATCAAAAGATTACTAAGACAAAATTAATTAATTAAACGCATCCTAATTAAAACAAATTGAATGAAATTAAGCAAAATGAATAAATTGGAAAGCAAATAAATAAATAAATAAATGGATAATAAAATGGGATAACAATTAATCTATATCCTAGTTAAATAATTAAAACAATAAACCAAATTAACAATTGATCAATTTTAATTAAACTGATAATTGGAACAATTAAATTAAATTGAGATTAAATTGAATTAATAAAGATAGGACAACCTAAAATAAAATAAGCCAAATTAAAACTAAATTAAAATAAAAACAAATGAAAGTATTGAAATAAATATTAAATTTAAATAAATAATAGAAAACAACTAGCAAGAAATGAGGGTAAAATTTGGGGTGCAACAGTTGCCCCTATTTAAATATCTTCACCTGATGACATGAGAAATGAAGATCCTCATGTAATCAAGAGTGTGAGATATTTAAATACAGATAACCAAAAATTTTACCCTAGATGCACACATATGCAATGCAGCAAACATGATGCCAAGAATATGCAAAAATGCAGACACAACGAGACACCAAGGGGTAAACGGGAAGCAAAAAGACCAGAGAGCTTCACTGGGGAAGAAAACAGGTCAGTATCCATGAGAAACAAACTCAATGGGGAGACAAGCCAACCAACGAAAGGAACCCACCGGGGAGACCGGGGAGAGAAACGAGGAGATAGACTACTGGGAAGACAAACCCACACTCTTCCTGGGTATGAGACCAAAAAAAAGATCTGATCACTGGTTGAATAAAACGGTCATTCAATACGATATCTGATAATGGATTTAGATAAACTAAATAAAGATATTCGATCTGAGAAACCTCAGAGAGAGGGACCCATCCGGGAAGGCATCAGATGGTAAAAGAACCAGATACCCAAGACTTGCTTTGGATAGAAGGTACGAAATCGGAATGTCTAATAATGGCTTTAGACAAGGTAAGCAAAGAGTGGGATCCAAGAAAACAATACCGGACATTCAATAATGGCTTTGAATGAAGGTAAAACCACAACATCCAATAACGGCTTTAGATAGATGTGAACAAGGCTACATTCAATAATGGCTTTGAATGCAGAGAAAATAATCATTCAATAATGGCTTTGAATGAAGGTGAGTGAATCATAATATCTAATAATGGCTTTAGATAAGAACAGCTAAAAACTACATTCAATAATGGCTTTGAATGCAGAGAAAACAATCATTCAATAATGGCTTTGAATGAAAGTGAAACACTCATCCAATAACGGCTTTGGATGCTAAGTGAAAATATCACGATACCTAATAATAGCTTTAGGACGAAATGTAAAGGTCACAATATCTAATAATGGCTTTAGATGAATGTGAGCAAGACTACATTCAATAATGGCTTTGAATGCAGAGAAAACAATCATTCAATAATGGCTTTGATTGAAAGTGAATATATCACCATACCTAATAATAACTTTAGGTAAGAGTGGATAAAGATTACATTCAATAATGGCTTTGAATGCGAGGGAACCGATCATCCAATAATAGCTTTGGATGAAAGTGAATGAAATCCTCATATCTAATAATGGCTTTAGATAAAAGCGAACAAAGACTCGATCTAAAAAGAAAATCAGAAAGAGAGATACATTTGGAACGGCATCATATGGAAAGAACCAATCATCCAATAATAGCTTTGAACAAAAGGTATGAATTACGATATCTAATAATAGCTTTAGATAAGGCGATGAGTTAAAGAAGTCAGTCATCCAATAATGGCTTTGGATGGAGGTGGTCACAATGTCTAATAATGGCTTTAGACAAGGATGTAACTCATAATATCATTAGAAGAGAATGAGATAAGAGAGTAATGTGAACTTTCAGGAATGGCACTGAAAGTAAAGGCAAAACACCATGTTCAGGACTAGCACTGAATGATAGCGTGGAATACATCCAGGAATAGCACTGGAGTGAAAGGCAAAGATCTAGGAATGTACTGAGGATGAACATATGAGCCCGGGAATAGCACCGGTATGAAACAACAAACATTCGGGAATGGCACCGAGAGAATGACATCCAGGAATGGCACTGAAGTCAGAGAATATAAAGCTCTAAAAATAACACTGGAGTTGATAGGAAGCAAAGACATCTAGGAAAAGCACTGGGGAGGAACATAAAGGCCCGGGAATAGCACCGGGAATGACATTGGAGTGAATATAAAAATCCAGGGATAACACTGGAATGATAAGATCATCATCTAGCATTAGGACTAGATGCACAAGGGGACGACAACATTCAGGAATAGCACTGAATAGGTATGATATGTAACATTTTGTAAGGTAAGACGTAAACTTGAGAGAAAATAGAAAAATGAGGATAAAGCACTCATGATAGGTATATAAATATGCACAGCTTGACTCTTGGTAGGAAGACAAGACTGGAAGACTGATTCCTCAACACGGAGATCACTGTCATACTAGTAAGTTGTATCAAGTTGATAGTACTTGTATAAACGATGAATAGTTGTTTGGGGTACTTCAGGTAAACTGCCCCAGATTAGCTGAATGTTGTAGATCAACTGATAATTGCTTCAATTTTGATTGATTCTGTAAACGACTGTTCCATGGTGCTCTTAGAAAGCTTGTCCCAGACTGAGTCTTGAAAGATGATAACTTTACTATACACTGGGAAAGCTTGCCCCAGTATGAATCTTGAAAAGTTGTCTGGATAAACCAAATCTGAGAAGTCGTCATTAGACCACAAGTCTTGAACTGATCCTTGACAGGATATGATAGGAACTTGCCCCTGATTAAATCACTGACCAAGTTTCTTTAGTGTTAAATTCCTTGAGAGGAAAGCCAGTTTGCAAACAAAAGTTCCTGTACAAACATGGTAAATGAAAAGCTTATGCAACTTTTGAAATCAGAAATCATTTTGAAAAAGATGCACAGTAAAGTGAATCATTAGTCAGAACACGGCGGTTCAAGACATTAAAGTGAAAAGTCTTAATGCAAAGACTTTTAAGAGTCAGGTTACACAAACTCGCTGTAATATGCTTTCAAAGTAACCTTATCTCAATCAGGTCTTTTGAAGGGTTGTAATGAGATTCGATTTCTGGTTTATGAAGCAGAAAAAGTATAGGCTCAAAGTTTTATTGGTGCCCACCCCATAATTTATGATGAATTGCAATCATAGTCTTAGTTGAAATTGAGAAATACCCTGCCCCAGCCTTGAGATATTGAAGGTGTTTTATGTGATGAAAGAAAAAGTTCCTACTTCTAGGTTCGAAGTGTTTTAGGAATTGAAGCAATGCCTTATATCACTGGCAAGGTTTAGTTGAAAGCATATCACAGCAATTATGTGTATGAGGTAATCATCATTCTCCAATCTTTGCAGAATAAAGCGGCAAAGGTAAGTAAATTTTTGAAAGTATTTAGAGTAAGTAGCAATTGAATTGAATTAAAAGTTGCAAAAACGCTCATTTCATTGAATTTGAAAGTACAGACATAGTTGAAGGCAAACAGCTATAAAGAAAAATGTAAACAACAAGAAACAAAGGCCTAGTGACTAATCAGAAACAAAGATGAGCTGTCCTGTCTAAAACACTGGCTTTTAGGAGAATAATCTGCTGAAGTCGACTGAAGCTTTACTTGGCGTGCCCGGGCAGAGGGTTACTCTGGACATTGGGATTATCCTTAAAGGAGAGGATTTTGCTTCTCACCAACTCTTGTACTCTAGCCTTCAGTGCATAACAATTTTCCAAATCGTGACCTGCACCACCTTGATGGTATTCACAATGGAGATCATCCCTATAGCCGGCTGGAAGAGGATTTGGAGGAGGAGGCAAAGGTCTTGTGGTAATCAACCCTTTCTTCACCATGCCAGGATAAAGTTCGGTGTATGTCATGGGAATGGGATCAAATTGACCCCTATTACGGTATTGGTTCTGTCCTGCAGGTGGACGTTGGGTAGCTTGAGCTTGTCGTGGAGCAGTAACCACAGGGGTGACGACAGCAACAGTAGGGTGAATGTTATATCGAGGTTGAGGACGAGGCTTCTTCACTTCAAACATCACAGCATTGGTTTGATCTTCCTTCCTCTTATGGAAGTTCCCAAAGGGTTTCTTCGCAGCATTTGAGGGTTCAGCGGCTCTGGATACTTTTCCTTTCTTGAGTCCCTCTTCAAGTCTTTGGCCAATAGTGACTAAATCAGTGAAGTTGGATGAAACACTTCCAATCATCTTTTCCCAATAAAATGGAGTCAATGTATCCATGAATAGACCAATTTATTCTTTTTCGCCTAAAGGAGGTTCAACTTGAGAAGCGAGCTCTCTCCAGCGCTGAGCATATTCTTTGAAAGATTCCTTATCCTTCTGAGACATGTTCTGAAGTTGACGGCGATCAGGAGCCATGTCCAAGTTATACTTGTATTGCTTCATGAAAGCATTAATAAGATCTTGAAAGCAGCGGATGGAATTCTGTTCGAGATTCATGTACCATTTGAGTGAAGCTCCGCTCAAACTATCTTGAAAGCAATGGATAAGCAGCTTTTGATTATCAGCATAAGCGGTCATTCTTCGAAGATACATGACCAAGTGAGCCCTTGGACAAGAATGCCCTTGGTACTTCACAAATTCTGGTAATTTGAACTTTGCGGGCATAACAAGGTCAGACACCAAGCACAAGTTGTCAGCATCCAAGTTGAAGAAATCATTACCCTCAATGGCCTTGAGTCTTTTGTCCAAGGTTTGGAAACGCTCATGGACGACTTCAGGTTCAACAAAATATTCAGGCTCTTCACCCTGAGCACTGGTAGCATTGTACTCAAAGAGGGGGTTCCCAAATGAAGCTCTAACGGGTTGTGGAGTGGCGTGGACCACAGGTCTGGTCTCGGCGAAAACAGGCATCTGAAAAACAGGCATAGTGGTCTGACCAATCATAGCAGTAGATGCAAGAGGTGGAGAATAGTTAGGAGGTAAACCAAATTCGGGCCAAGTTGATGGTGGTAACTGAACTGGTGGAGGATCAGCACTTGAAACTTCTTGGATGACTGTCCTTTGGGGAGGCTCTCCCCTAGCAATCAAAACTTGGAGCATCTCAGTGAGTTTAGTCATGCTTGACTTAAGTTCATCGATCTCCATTCGGACCTCAACATTGTGTATCTCTTGCTCTGACATCCTTCGTCTGTAGTTAGCTCTAGTCTAGTATCAGTGTCGAGGAATCAGCTTGACAACCCCCAAGTAATCTCTGGAAGATAGAGATAACGAGAAATGAAGAACTGGGCAAACAGACACATGCAATGAAACATGCAAACATGCAAATGATATGCAAGATGCAAATAGGATGCAAAACACACATGCAACAGGATCAAGGGTTCGAGATCACAGCATGGAGTCTGGGTAAAGCACCAACCACAGGGTGTGTACTATGGTTTATCAACTGTAGAACAGGGTTCTAAAAAGTTCCCAGAGTCTACGTAAATCCTTCGGATATTATCGGCCCATGTAACTACTTACACGGGTTAATAATATTCTCAAGATAAACTCGTCTGAGTGTAGTATCGCGTGACAACTACTCGGGACTGGCTCCCTCATAGTCACCGCACTACATCCTAAAAGGCCAAGTGGGGTAAAGGTAACTACGGTCCTCAGAATCTACGGCTCCCAATTAAAAAAGCAATATCAATGTGACTTCTCACATCGGACATCAACAATCCCAAAGGGCCTCATCTGAGTGTGGTCATCATATGCCATAAATTGTTGGTACTACTGCCAACAACCGACTATTGATTACACCACGATCCTATCATAAGTGCTCTCAAGTCCGGGTTAGGACTTATCTCACCACTCAAGGTAGCAACCCTGCACACAGAAAAAGACTCAAGCACAACAGGTATATATACAGATATAACTATACAAATGTACAAGCAAGCAAACATGTAAATAACACAAATACAAACAAGATAGGCTTAACCCTCTTAGGAATATCCCCAGTGAAGTCGCCATTTCTGTTGCGGTGAAAATCAGATAACAAATTATTAATTAATTTGCATCATTATCTTTTACAACCGACTTTGATTTATCCAAAGGAAAGGTTCAAGATCGTTAGAAAAACCTAAAGGGAAAGAGATCTAAGGTTCGGGGGTTGGTTACGCCTAGGGAAGGTATTAGGACCCTAAACGTCCGTAGTACTCTACGGGAACCTCTTGTTAATGTTATCTTATGTTTGCTAAAGGTTCTATGCTAAAGGCTTGAAAACCCTAGGGGTTAGTATCTAAGTATACTCGATAAGGCATCGCACCTTACGCCTACGTATCCTCGGGAATAGAATCAGAGTATGCGTAGTTCTTAGTCTACTGAATGATTGACTGTGGTCAATATTCAGAGGGGAAATGAGTACAAGTTCATTGTAGAGTTTAGGAACTCTCTAGATCTAGTTGTAATGGACCTATGTTGAAGTTTAGTCAGTAGGGGAAGTGATAAATTCATTATGATGAATATCACTAAGAGTTGAAGAACTCTTCCTAAAGCTAGTTATAATTTCATGGCTCCTGATAAGGCCAAGAAATGGAGTTTCTTCCTAAGAGGTTACTTAGGTTAAGGTAGGGGTCAATGACTTTAAGAGTCAACACTATTCACCTTCCTTTGGAATGGGGGAGAAAAGTTACATGATAAAGCATGATAAGTAATGATATAAGATAAAGCATATATAAGCATAATAATAGCTTTATGCTCAAACGATAAGTGAAAGTGAAGTGGTAAAGTGTAAGTGTTACAAACAATACAAGCATAATAATAGCTTTATGCTTCACACATAAGATAAATGAAGATCATGAAAATAGGCATAAGATTAGCATTATGCTTAAATAAAAAAGGTAAGGTAAAGCATGAGATTTGCATTATGCTTCAAAACAGATAATGAAATAAAAAGTCAAAGATAAAACAATGACATGTGAATTTTGAGAAATAAAGCATACATGCATAGAGGTCAAGATAGAATGGTAATCTTGTATAAAGCCCAAGAGGAGGCTAAGGGAGGTCGGTTGCGATCGCGAGAACGATCGACTTATCAGGTATAAAAATGGTTGACATGAAGTCCAAGTATTAGTTTGAAAACATTTTGAATAACCACACAATGGATAATGAGAAAAATAGTCAGGATAGTATATGACATAAAATGAAATCAAGATGAAATTGGTCATACATGCAATTATTGGTCAAAGCATTGTAAGGTGTAATAAGAATAAATATTCAAAAAATAAATGGATTAAATGTAAAATACACCCCTTTTAAAAAGAATTTCTAAAATGAGATATAAAGTTGATAATAAATTATCCTAAATAAATATCTAGGAAAATAAATTTCTAAATGAATAAATGTTTTGGGGTTTTTGAAAATGAATAGAATTTCTAAAGATAAAATAAATTGTTTTTTGAATTTTAATAAACTTTAAATAAGGAAAAGAAAATTGATTAAAAGAGAAGGGAAATGTCTCAAGCATGGTTTGAACCCATGACCCTTTGTGTACAGCCCAAAACGAGGGCCAATTGAGCTATGCGCGCGTATTGGTATAATGATGGAAACGCAATAATATATATGAAATAAAGCGATCATGCGAAATTAAAATAAAAGGACGTGGCGAGGGGGATCGAACCCCCGTCCTTAGGCACGGCAAGGAGCAACACAAATACAAGTCCATCCGCTGGGGCGGGAATACGTCCATTAACAAATTCGCTTCAATAAATACACATATTAAACATGCGTGGATATCCCAAATTAACAATACAAACCCAACAATGCCCAATCCGTTTGCGCCAGAGGTACATCCAGGTCATGCCATTTATTTACACAGACAACATAAGCAGGGACAGAAGCATTTAATCAAAACACATGAATTACCAAACAAAAACTAAACAAAGCCAAATACATACAAACCAATCATCCAAATGAATTCCTATATTGGTAATGTGAATAAACAGCAAGAACAAGGCAACAAATCAATAACATATAGTGTGACATTTTCGAATGCAGCTGTTACAACAACAGGCACATAATATATTCAATTGAAAATCATGAAAAAGGTAGATTTGGGAAAAACAGTAATGGCAAGGATATTACAAGTCAGTCTTGTCATAAGCAAGCAGTGGCAAGGTAACATAAGCAGCAGTCAAGATTTCGATAAGAAAAGTGTAAGCAAAAGTCTGAGTTATCAAGAGAACGCACAGATAATTCCATGTCAACATATAGCAGGATTTGGGGTACTCACACATACATTAACAGGCTGACAGAATATATGCATATAAGGTATGTATGAAGAATAGACATTGCAGAGACATACTAACAGCAATCCTGTATGCAAGCTTTAAGCATTCATGAACAGAAAATTCAAACAACTTAGTTTCAGCAATCATGCCATCAGCTAACATGTATATTAATGTAGGTTAATGTAAAGCATCAGGCACGAGATGATATAACAGAAACATTTGCACTAAGATTGATGGCTTTCTAGGTTGAATACATCAAGATAACCCTCACTCAAAATATATCATAAAAGACCTAAACCTTATATAAATGGATACAAACAGATCGATAGTCAGGACTCCTCATGATTTTGACACTTAAAAGCACACACCTTATTGGAGACATCAAGTAATACATATTGACATTAGATAACACCTCTTAAACATACATACACCAGACCAAAACAGGGTATCATGATAGGACATTTAAGGATTTTCAGTTTAATAAAATGACAGTAGTTTCATGGATCAATTTCAAGTTTACCAACTCCTACACTTATAAACAGCACCAAAACCACACAACCTAGAATGCAGCTCGTGTTTAAACAAAGAAAACAGGCCAACATAGATCTTCAGACATAGCTTGAGGTGACACTAATTATATTAACACTAACCAAAGGTGAAGTACAGATGGTGACAAGGGTTTATTAGGCATAATATCATAAGTATTTAAAGGCACATAAAGGATTGGACGTCCATTAACCTCAACATCCAAGCACACATAAATAGGCTGACATTTCAAATTATAACATTAAGATGGAACTTGTGAAGCTAACAGTCCTCATGACTTCAACCATGATGACATATTAGACACAAATAACTTAACAAGACATATAGGTATCTTATTAAAAATGAGTCGTTTACAAACAAACAGTCGAATATTCAAACATACATTAGCAAATAAGGAGCACATATGAAAACCATGGAATATGACATAATGATACTAAGCAAAATGTGATTTAAATGAGAAGGAAGAAAGTGATACCAAGTGAGTGATAATACACTGTCTTCGGATATGCAGATTCCCTTCTTCCCAAAATGCTCCAAAGACCAATTCCTTCCTCGAGTGCTCACAATTTATGAAGACTTTAAAGTATATTTTCGTGAGAATTCGTTCATGATCAGAACTGAAGTAGAGCCTCTTTAAATAGGCAAAGTATTGGGTTGATGAGAAGCCTCATGGGCCGGGTTAATTCCTCAAACATTTGGTGGGCAAAAATTTGACATTTGAATTCAACCGTTGATCCTCAAGGAGACATACGCTCCAATGCTGCACCAATGCTCTGAGCTCGCAGAGTCAAAACGCTAGAATGGGCATTGCTTCTCAGCTATATTTCTGGTGGTAAGTGGATAGGTATTGAAAGAAGGAAATTGACAGAGATGGCGCTATGACAATTGCAGGGAAAGCAGGACATGGCAGTGTGAATGCTTAAACGGGCAATGCTTCAGAATCGCTTTTACGAAACAAAACATTGAGAGCTCAAGATGGAATTGCTTTGGGAGAATTCAAATCAAATCATACGCGCCAAGGGATTGAATTGTGGAAGTGATTTGAATGGATGAATTTACTTGAATTTTCCTTGTTCTCTTCTGAAATCGTGAGCAAGAGGGAGAAGAACAATTTGGTTTGCTTTGTTTCTTTGGTTATCACGTGTCATGCTCTAAATGGTTAGGAGAATGGTTGAAAAGTCAAAGAAAATGGTTTTGAATTCTGATTGGTTGGTGGTTTGAAAGTTTGTCCAATTTAGAAAGTTAGCAAACCAAATCACACGTATACATACTTCTAAACTTAAAACCCACCTAAATCAAAAGATTACTAAGACAAAATTAATTAATTAAACGCATCCTAATTAAAACAAATTGAATGAAATTAACCAAAATGAATAAATTGGAAAGCAAATAAATAAATAAATAAATGGATAATAAAATGGGATAACGATTAATCTATATCCTAGTTAAATAATTAAAACAATAAACCAAATTAACAATTGATCAATTTTAATTAAACTGATAATTGGAACAATTAAATTAAATTGAGATTAAATTGAATTAATAAAGATAGGACAACCTAAAATAAAATAAGCCAAATTAAAACTAAATTAAAATAAAAACAAATGAAAGTATTGAAATAAATGTTAAATTTAAATAAATAATAGAAAACAACTAGCAAGAAATGAGGGTAAAATTTGGGGTGCAACAGTATTGATCGAAACTAAGTTCACATGCTTGATTAATCAGATATGTATGAAAGGGGTTAACGAAAACTAATCTTGACATGTTTTTCTTAAAACAAAACATCCATTTTCTAGTTTACTCTTTGCTACAAAACTTATGTTACAAAACAAGAACTCTTTGAAAACCTTTCTCTTAGAACGGTAAACTATTGAACGACGAGCATCTATATATCTTTGCACAATCCCTGTGGATACGATAAAACAACCCACCGAAAATACTTTTCAACAATATGTAACTAGTGGAAGCATATATTGCAATGATTCCAAATTTTTTATTGTTTTCCTCAGTGACAAAAGAAACTTACTTGTCATCAGCTGCAATGAACACATGATCAATATTATCTTTGGAAATGACAAAAAACTAGGCAAAAACTATCTTTGTGATTCATGGCAAACAATTTCTAGTTGAAATTTGATAACCAATTTCTAGGAAAATTGGAGTATTTCATCCATGTCTCTGCAATAAACACAAAATCAAGTTTATTCTTCTTTATAATTTTCTTAAGAGCTAATTTTGTAGGGGAATTAGCAAGACCCCTAATGTTCTAGAAAATACACTTCATATTTAAGTGTTAGGATTACTAGAGCCAGGTCTAATGTACTTCTTGGCTTTTGTCTTTTTAGATTTTTGTTTAGAAGACATCAACTTAAATCCGTCATTTGTATACATATATGTGTGTGTATGTGTGTGTGTGTGTGTGTTAGGCAGTTGCTCCTCTACTTGTTCAACCATATTTGCCCAAGGGTTTTGTAGAAACTCTTGCATTATTTTATTGTTAATTGATAAGTGCTAAAATATATTAATTTTTATTGTGAATAATTGGCACTTATTTGCTTAATTCAACCAATAAACCTCAACTTTTGTGCATATGTTGTATAGTTTACATTATAGTGTATATATTGCGTATTATGTAAATATCATTGATTTTAATTGTTTTTCTCTCATTTTTGTAGGTATATAAGCAATGATTATTTTGTCATTGTCTAATAGATCATTGAATAAGCTTTCCAACGCTTCCGACCGCGCGTAAAACGGAGTTACGGTTCAAAAGTTATGGTTGAAACAAGTGCTGGTTTGCTGTCATGTTCGTTGTACGAACTGGAGGCGAGCAAATTCACCAAGAGTTCGCACTGCGAACTCAAGGCGAGCAAAAATTGCCCAGAAGCATGGAAAACACTGTTTTGGCAGTAGCTAAGGCGGCATATTTTCGGTGGGCGAACGGGAGTTCGCAGTGCGAACACGGGAACCCATTTTTGCCTATAAAATCACATATTCAGATTTTTTTAGGTTAGGTGGTTGGGAACTTTTTACTCCAACTTCATCAAACACATTCTTGAGTAGATTTAGCTTAGAAACAACACATGGAGTGTATATCTTGACGATCCGTAGTCGAATCTACTTCAATCGGAGTTCACAAACCGTGATATTTGTGTTCTTCTTCCTTCCTCTTTATGTATTTTTCATTTGTTGGGGTTTTGTATGTAAGTTTATCTTGATTGTATGTATATTTATGGATCTTTGTATAAAATCTATTTTATAACTCTTTAGAGATGTCATCTTTGATTTTTTACTTAATGGGTTTGGATTGCTATATACATATACGGTTCGAACTCGATCTAAGATGAACATCTGTTAGATTGTAAACTCTAGATTTAGGTCTAATATTCACGTGGGTATCGATTCTTAATGCTCCGTGTTGTCGAGTAGCGTGGGACATCATCAATGAGGTGATGCGGTTGTTCTCTCAACTTTGCGTTAGACATAACCTCTGTTGTAAGCGATACATGATGATATTGACGAGTGACTTAGGTGACGTGCATTTGATCCATAGATTTTTTAGGGCTTGATGGGTAGATTTAAATACAACTCCTGACGAGTTTTCTCATGTCTTAAGAACGTATTTATTTTATGGTTTTATGTTTTTCCTTTTTCACTTTTATCTCAAACCATTTAAACCCAAACTTAGAGACGTAGAGATTGTCGAATGACATTCTTTCCCTCACACCAATCCCTGTGGAGACAACATAAATCCCGGACGGAATTCTTGCGAAAATGATTTTTGCTTGCCGCTTTACCGCCCCAACAAAATGGCGCCGTTTCTGGGGATTGGTTTTGATATTGAATCGCATTGCAATAGTTTTTATATTTTCAAGCTTTGTACATACTTGTCCATAGTTGTTTCCTATATGTGATTATACATATTAGTTTCCGTTTCGTATATTCACTTATCGTATATATGTGTTGTCCATCATGTTTGTGTATGTGTATGTATATATTTTTGTTTTTCGTTTACGTTTGATCAAAGTGTTGTGCAGGTTTATTTGGTAGTAGTTGGTGAACCAAGCAACATGGAGGAGCTTGTACGTAAATAAGGCGCGAGCTTACGACGTGAAAAAAGCGCTTGTTGGGAGGTAACCCAACGGTTTTTGAGTTTGTACAGCTTTATGTTTATTTAGTTTGATACAATTTTGTTAGGTTGTTAGGAAATTTTTGTGTTTTTTTTTCTCAAGCTTTATTTTTGATTAGCTTGAGGATGCATTTTGTGATTGTTCAAGTTTGATTGTTTAACAACAAATGTTATGGTGAAAGAGTGTTGTAATAAACCATAAGTAGAAAAACCAGATTTTTTGAGTTACTGTCATGTTCGCCCTGAGTTCGCTGTGCGAACCTGGGGCGAATGAGTTCGCTAGGCGAATAATTGTTCGCACTGCGAACATGACAGATTCTGTAATGGTGAAACGTTTAAAGGAGTAACATGGCTAAGGTTTGTGTTTATCGCTTTCTAGAACATAACATGATTAAGAAACTTTTCATTTGTACAATTTTCATGTCATTCATTCTTTTTCCATACTTGTTCAGTTTTGAATCACTTTCGAACAAAACCCTTTTTGTAAGGAGCTTTCCATTGTTACTAAATGCAGGAGACCAACATTCTTGTTTAACTAAGTTTTATGATGTTTAATCTTGTACTTGTGTTGATTTGTATGATAGCACTAAAATGATCAAGGCATTTTGTTTGATTTTGAGCATAATCACTTGACCAAATAGTCAATCTACCTTGTGAGTGAGTGAGAATTTGCTTACCCCATTTGAGCCTTTGTTAGAATCCATGTTGGTGTTAAGTTCATTTTTGTTTGAATTTTAATACTTTTTCTTAAACTATAACCATGACTTGTTATTTGAGTGTTTTTACCCTTGCTTGATTAGTTTGGGAGCATTCATGTTACTATGTGTGGTTGTATTCAAGTTGGGGAGAAGAGGTTGGTTGCTAAGAGGTTGAGAAAAAGAAAATGTTTGAAAAAAAAGAAAAGAAAAAAGTGAAAAAGAAAAAGAAAAGAAAAGAAAGGAAAAATAATTGAAAAAAAAGAAGAAAAAAAAAAGAATAATGTTATGCTAATAAGTTGTGTGGAATGGTGTAACAATTTGGAAAAGAGAAAATGGTGATTGGAATTTGTGAGTGCTTGAGATTGTGAGAAATGATCACTCTCATTTGATTAGGAAAGTTTTTGTTTCTTTTACCTTGAGAAAAAACATTGTTTGTTACCCAAGCCACATTACAACCCTTAAAGCCCTTGTGATTTTTTATTTTATACTGTTTAATATGAGTTTTTTCTTGATGAATGCATAATTTAACTTGTTGTTAGCTTGATTGTTGGGTGAGAGTTAAGCCCCTCGTGTTTTTTTTTATTTCATCTACCAATGAAGTGTGTGCTAGGTGTGGTTCATTTTTGAACATTATATTGTCTTAGAATTTTTGACATGTGTTTTGTATTTAGGAGTTGTTTCGTTTTCATGTTATCGTTGTAGTTTAGTGGTAAGCATTGTTTTGCATGTACTTTTGATATTTGTACCATACGTATGTTTTCCGTTTGTAAAAACTTGTTGAGCATGATTTCTTGATTATTGCTTTTGTTTCTTTGAGTTGATTGATTCTTGTTTGAGGGCAAATAAGTTTAAGTTGGGGAGAGTTGATAAGTGCTAAAATGTATTAATTTTTAGTGTGAATAATTGGAACTTATTGGCTTAATTTAACCAATAAACCTCAATTTTTGTGCATATGTTGTATAGTTTACATTATAGTGTATATATTGCGTATCGTGTAAATATCATTGAGTTTAATTGTTTTTCTCTCATTTTTGTAGGTATACAAGCAATGATTATTTTGTCATTGTCTAATAGATCATTGAATAAGCTTTCCAACGCTTCCGACCGCGCGTAAAACGGAGTTACGATTCAAAAGTTATGGTCAAAACAAGTGCTGGTTTGCTGTCATATTCACTGTGAGAACTGGAGGCGAGCGAATTTGTAACACCCCATTTTAATTTATTTAATCGTCGTGGGTTATTTTAATTGTTTGGCCTGTTTAGGGTGTGTGTAGTTGGGCGCGGAGGTGTAGTGTCCTTAACGGATTAGGATCAATAGAGTAACTGGAGAACTCTGAAGAGATCTATTATTAAATGAAAGAGACAGATCAATAATTATTAGTCCAATAGAGTATTTTAAGGTAACACTAATAATTGATCAATTGGGTTAAAATGACAAAATATTAATTGGAGATATTTTACCCTGTTGGATTATATTGTATAATAAGTATTATATATATATATATATATATATATATATATATATATATTTGTTAGAAAAGAAAGAAAAGAGGGGATAGAAGAAGAAGAAGAAGGAAAAGAGGAGAAGGAAAAGGGAGAAGAGGAGGACGAGGAGAATTGAAGAAATCTCCGTTTCAATCGCGATTAATCAGGTAAGGGTGCGAAGTTCCAATTATAACTTGATTGTATATGTATATGCATGTGTTGGTTTGGATTGATTTTAGTTGAAATGTTAAAGTTTTAACATTTGTTAGAATTGGTAAATTGAGTAGAAGTCATGATTTAAGGCGCCTAAGTGTTGATACCTGATAGATATAGGTTGTTGTGCATTTAATTGGTAGTATACGGATGTTTAGATGAGTTTTGGAGTGGAATTGAGGCAAAACCCATAGCAGAAATTATGCAGGAAAATTTTGGGGTTTCACTGCCCATACGCATAACGGGCAAGACAATACGCGTATTGGGTAGGGCAATACGCGTATGGCAAGGACAAAATGAGGGCATTACGCGTATGGATCCCATTTGACACGACCTTCTGTTGAAACACGTAATGGTACGCGTAAGGGGCAGGGCATTACGCGTAAGGATGTAGGCATTACGCGTAATGGATTTAATATGGAATCAAGATGGAATTTTTGAGAGAAATCAGTCTCTGCTCATACGCGTAATACTTTGGACAATACGCGTATGGTGGGCGAGCGAGCTGGGCAATACGCGTATGGGTGAGGGAAATACGCGTATGGCCAGCGTGAGTGCAGAATTTTGTCGTTTCGCGAATTCTTTCCCGACTTCGCGTCCGATGCGGTTCCTTTTGGTCTGAGAGGTTGAGGTAAGGTCAGAACTTGTTAAACCTTGGATTGGTGTGGAAATAATCAAAAATTGAATTTAGGTGGATTAATTAGATAATTAACTAATTAAGGCCTCCTGAGGTATTTTCCTTACTTTTGTGTATTGCGGTGAATTAACTTGACAGTGGTAGTAATACTAGTGTGATCGGGAGGATCGTGTATATGTATAACTGATTGATATATATGTGTTTAGTGCATAATTCTTGTTATTTTGTGTTATGTTGAATCGATTAGATAGTTGTGGTAATACTAATGTGTATTACGGTGAGTGTGTATCTCACGTGTGATCAGGAGGATCGTGTGTATGTATAATTGTTATTATACATGTGTTTTGTGTGTAATTTGTGTTGTGGCGAATGATTATTTTATGTGTGATCAGGAGGATCGTGAGAATGTATAATTTTATTATACATGTGTGTTATGTGCATCATTTGTGTCGTGCATTTCATGACGTGTCAGGTGGTGATGAATCATTGCTCAGGAGAAGCGTATGTGATTCATCCGAACTCTATTGTGGAGTGTGGTGGGGATAAATCATTTCTCAGGAGGAGTGTATGTGATTTATTCCAAACTCCATTGTGGAGTGTGGTGGGGATAAATCATTGCTCAGGAGGAGTGTATGTGATTTATTCCGGACTCCAATGTGGAGTTGTTTTGGTGATAGACCATTGCCAAGTAGAGGTGTATATGGTCTATCCGAATTCAATTATGAATCAGGTTGATTGAATGAACCATGTTGTGTGGTACCACTTGCATTGAGTTGCATTGTATTATTATGTTTGGTTGTGTAGGATCATCGTGAGCCCAGTGGGGAGAATAACGATGTATCCGTGTTTCCTTCGGGAATTGGTGGGTTATTGAAGAACCACTTTTGATATGTTATTTTTATGTCATATCTGTGGATATGGATGTATGTGGTGGTTTGATGTGAGACATATATGTCATATCTGTGTATATGAATCTATGTGACGTGTTGGTGTGTTTATATATATATATATATATATATATATATATCTGTCATAACTTGTGTATATGAATATATGATACTGTTGTATGCTATATGTGTTAGCAGGTGGGGTGTGGGTGAGTTGGTAATATATGTGAATTATCTGATTACATATTATTATGCAATCTTGATTATGTTGTTATTTCTCACCCTTCTGCTGGAATATGCTTTTATGGCATAGTGCAGATTAGCCGCTGTAGAGGCGTGGAGGCTAGTGGGAGAGGTAGATCTTCTCTTTGCTTAGCTCGTTGGTGTCTGCTCTGATACGTAACACGAGAGTCGAGGGGAAACATTTTGTTATTGATGTTTATATATGTGAATAGATATATGTATATATATTTTGGATAACTCGTACATGAATTTTGATGTTATGAGACCACTTATTTTGTAAAATAAGTCAATTATGGATCGTTCCGCTTTAGTCCATAATTGAACTTCCCTTTTGTTGGAAAAAGTTTCTTATTATTGTGTATTCCATTATGTGTTATGTATCAATGTTTTGAGTAGGTGGATTATGTTTTCTCAAATGTGGCATCCTTATTTCCGTCAAATTTATTTTTATTCACTCTGATTTAATCATGTATTAATTATACGCTAGATGGGAATTGGGGTGTTATAATTGGTATCAGAGCAGGTCGGTCCGTCCGGCCAAGTTGTTGAGTCATTGTGGCATGACAGTTGAATACTGTCGATGTTGTTTGTTCCTTAGTACGTGATATGTGTGTGAAACACTATCAGTGCTTTTTGGGTTTCTAAACCTTTGTTTGCAGGTTGGGAATGAGATAAGTGGGGGAGAAGTTGGTGCTTCTCCAAGTTGCTTCAGTTGTGGAGCGTTGGCTTAAGTGTGTCGTTGTTTGCAAGATTATAAGGGTCGTTTGGACAGTGTTGTTTCCGATTCTAGAGGGAATGCGGAGGTAAGGATTGTGTTGACTAAGGATCTGTGCCTTAGGTCGTTTTTGTGCACAAGGTGCAAGAAATGCTATTACAGTTTGGTAAAGACGGTCTATGCCCCATCATGATTGTCGGCTATCTATTGACAAATTGAGGAACTGATCACCCTTAATCTCTTGTTGATAGTAGACAGAATTATGTTGGATGGATTAGGCGTGTCTTTCCGGCTTAGATAGTGTGTGTAATGAATTGTTGGTAGTTAAGAAAATAATTATGGATTGTTTTGATGAGTCGATGAAGATTCTTATATCAGAAGATGAAGCGGATAAGAGGGTTTGGTATGTTGGTCAAGTCAGCATGTCTCTGAGGGAGAACAAGCGGGCGTTTTGATGGTTGCTCCACAGAGAGTAGAGAGTGAACTTAAATTGGACGAAGGTGAATATTTAAGGTTTATATCTGCTAAGTAAGTAGAAAACTCTTAGAGGATGAGACTAAGATGTTTGTGATATTAGTGTTTTGAAATTAACAGGGAAGCCACAGTGAAGGGTTGCCAGTGGTGTGTGATTTCCGAATGGGTTTCCGGATGGAATAACAAGCAAGATGTGTATAATGGCAATAAGGCTATGGAAAGCAAAACTTAGAGTTTTGATGAGTTTTGAGAGTTCTTTTTGGTTGATTATTGATACATGTTGGAATTTGGATTGTCCCTAGAATGAAACTGTGTATGGATTACTGATAGTTGAATAAGGTAACGATTGGCAATAAGTGTCCACTTTCGAGAATAGATGATTGGAATCACAATTGTTTGGAACGTTTGATAAGAGTGGTGAATTTGTGTGAGTTGAGGCTTGGATCGATTCATGTGACTGGTTATGTTTGTTATCATTGGAATAAGTTGTTATTTACTCGATTAAGCTTGTATGTGAGTATGGACAAGTTTGGATGAGGGTTGGTTTGGTTGGGCATTACAATGTTCAGTGATGTGGTTCGGTGCTCGTAATGCATCGTGAATGATTGTGGAGTATATGAATCATATCTTCCATATTAAATGGGATAAGTTCGGGTGGTGTTCATTTGAGGATATGCTGATCTATTACAAAATCAGAAGGAGATCGTGTAGGGCGTTAGAGATCGAGTTGCAAGTGTTGAAAAGAAAGGAATTTTTATGCTAAAATATGCAAGTGAGAATTTTGGTTGAAAAAGGTTAGTTTTTCTGGATATGTTATTTTTGAGGATGGTATTGTTATGGATCCATCGGAAGTAGATGTAGTTCTAAAATGAGAGGCTCCGAAGTTGGTTAAGGTGATTAGAAGCTTTTTGGGCTTTAATTGGTTATTACCGGAGGTTATGGAAGCCTTTTCCAAGTTAGTAATTTTGTTATTTCAGTTGACTTGCAAAGGGTAAGTCGGTTGCTTTGGATGTTCATTGTGAGGAAAGTTTGAGAGGGCTAAAGTAGAATTTGCCTACGGCTTCAGTTTTAGTTCAGGGTGATCCTAATAAACCGTTTGTGAGGTATTGGGATGCGTCTTTGACGAGTTCGGTCAGCGTGTTAATGTAAGATGGTAAATTCGTGGCTTATGCTTTACGACAATTGAGGATTCATGATTTCAAGATGACTGCAGTTACTTTTGTGTTGAGAATCTGGAGATATTATTTTTATGGTTTTGAGTTTGAGGCGTTTAGTAAATCAAAAGAATATTGAGTACCTGTTGGGTCGGGAATAAGAGAGTATGAGACAACGAGGATGGTTGGAATTCCTGATGAGTTAAGTCGAAAGTTTTTCTGCATGTCTGTGTTGATGGTCAGAGGATTATAATTAATTGGGCGGTTCAAAGACTTGTGTCTGGGGTGTGAGATAACACTGTAGAGTGGGAGGTTGGGTATGTTAGAAAGGAACTATGATTTTGCTGGTGAATACTAGAGAGAGTCAGAAGTTAGATATGAAGTTGGTAGATTTGATTGTTGCGAGTAATCAGAGTGCACAGCGGAAGCGTGATGTGACACATTTCGTATATGCGTGTGTGACTTGTAAGAGTTCATAGGTTGAACATGGGAAACATGTAGGAATGATGAGACCATTGGACATTTCAGAATGGAAGTGTTAGGTGAAAGGTTTAAATATTATTCTTGGTCTACTAGGTAGATGGATGTTTTGGTTGTATGTTCGATTGGTGAATCGTAGCATTGTGGTAATATTGTTGGGTGACAACGATGTTGGTATTATGGTTATGTAGAGGCTGTTGAAGCGATGTGGTGTCGTGGAACTTTATGTTTTTGTTTTTGTTGTTGCCTCTTTTCCATCGTGATGGTTCGAGTGCGAGTGGCTAATTCCTAAGTGGGGAATTAGGGGAGTGTTACCTATGGTGAGGGTAATGATCTTGTTGTATTCTGGTTCTAGAGTGAACCTATGTGTTCGTAACTTGGGTATTCTTTGAGTCGTGAGTTAATCGTCAAATGCAGTGTATGGCCATTGCATCTTGTCGTTGTTGTTGTTGTTGTTGTTAGCAAGGTGACTCGTCAGTTAGTGTTATTTGTGGTGTGCATAGTGTTGGCATAATAGTTGGTTAGTCGGATGCGAGAGTCGTATCCGGAGTTGTTCGTCTCAACTACATTTTCGAGGACGAAAATATTTTAAGTGGGGGAGAGTTGTAACACCCCATTTTAATTTATTTAATCGTCGTGGGTTATTTTAATTTTTTGGCCTGTTTAGGGTGTGTGTAGTTGGGCGCGGAGGTGTAGTGTCCTTAACGGATTAGGATCAATAGAGTAACTGGAGAACTCTGAAGAGATCTATTATTAAATGAAAGAGACAGATCAATAATTATTAGTCCAAGGGAGTATTTTAAGGTAACACTAATAATTGATCAATTGGGTTAAAATGACAAAATATTAATTGGAGATAGTTTACCCTGTTGGATTATATTATATAATAAGTATTATATATATATATTTGTTAGAAAAGAAAGAAAAGAGGGGATAGAAGAAGAAGAAGGAAAAGAGGAGAAGGAAAAAGGAGAAGAGGAGGAAGAGGAGAATTGAAGAAATCTCCGTTTCAATCGCGATTAATCAGGTAAGGGTGAGAAGTTCCAATTATAACTTGATTGTATATGTATATGCATGTGTTGGTTTGGATTGATTTCAGTTAAAATGTTAAAGTTTTAACGTTTGTTAGAATTGGTAAATTGAGTAGAAATCATGATTTAAGGTGCCTAAGTGTTGATACCTGATAGATATAGGTTGTTGTGCATTTAATTAGTAGTATACTGATGCTTAGATGAGATTTGGAGAGGAATTGAGGGAAAACCCATAGTAGAAATTATGCAGGAAAATTTTGGGTTTTCGCTGCCCATACGCGTAACGGGCAAGGCAATACGCGTAATGGGTAGGGCAATACGCGTATGGCAAGGGCGAAATGAGGGCATTGCGCGTATGGATCCCATTTGACATGGCCTTCTGTTGAAACACGTAATGGTACGCGTAAGGGGCAAGGCATTACGCGTAAGGATGTAGGCATTACGCGTAATGGATTTAATATGGAATCAAGATGGAATTTTTTAGAGAAATCAGTCTCTGCTCATACGCGTAATACTTTGGGAAATACGCGTATGGTGGACGAGCGAGCTGGGCAATACGCGTATGGGTGAGGGCAATACGCGTATGGCCAGCGTGAGTGCAGAATTTTGCCGTTTCGCGAATTCTTTCCCGACTTCGCGTCCGATGCGGTTCCTTTTGGTCTGAGAGGTTGAGGTAGGGTCAGAACTTGTTGAACCTTGGATTGGTGGTGGAAATAATCAAAAATTGAATTTAGGTGGATTAATTAGATAATTAACTAATTAAGGCCTCGTGAGGTATTTTCCTTACTTTTGTGTATTGCGGTGAATTAACTTGACAGTGGTAGTAATACTAGTGTGATCGGGAGGATCGTGTATATGTATAACTGATTGATATATATGTGTTTGGTGCATAATTCTTGTTATTTTGTGTTATGTTGAATCGATTAGACAGTTGTGGTAATACTAATGTGTATTACGGTGAATGTGTATCTCACGTGTGAGACATATATGTCATATCTGTGTATATAAATATATGTGAGGTGTTGGTGTGTTTATATGTATATATCTGTCATAACTTGTGTATATGAATAAATGATACCGTTGTATGCTATATGTGTTAGCAGGTAGGGTGTGAGTGAGTTGGAAATATATGTGAATTATCTGATTACATATTATTATGCAATCTTGATTATGTTGTTATTTCTCACCCTTCTGCTGGAATATGCTTTTATGGCATAGTGCAGATTAGCCGCTGTAGAGGCGTGGAGGCTAGTGGGAGAGGTAGATCTTCTCTTTGCTTAGCTCGTTGGTGTCTGCTCTGATACGTAACACGAGAGTCAGGGGGAAACGTTTTGTTATTGATTTTTATATATGTGAATAGATAAATGTATATATATTTTGGATAACTCGTACGTGGATTTTGATGTTATGAAACCACTTATTTTGTAAAACGAGTCAATTATGGATCGTTCCGCTTTAGTCCATAATTGAACTTCCCTTTTGTTGGAAAAAGTTTCTTATTATTGTGTATTACATTATGTGTTATGTATCAAAGTTTTGAGCAGGTGGATTATGTTTTCTCAAATGTGGCATCCTTATTTCCGTCGAAATTTTTTTTATTCACTCTGATTTAATTATGTATTAATTATACGCTAGATGGGAATTGGGGTGTTAAAGAATTCGCCAAGAGTTCGCACTGCGAACTCAAGGCGAACAAAAATTGCCCAGAAGCGTGGAAAACATTATTTTTGCAGTAGCTAAGTCGGCATATGTTCGCTGGGCGAACGGGAGTTCGCAGTGCGAACAAGGGAATCCATTTTTGCCTATAAAGTCACATTTTCAGATTTTTTTTTAGGTTAGGTGGTTGGGAACTTTTTACCCCAACTTCATCAAACACATTCTTGAGTAGATTTAGCTTGGAAACAACACATGGAATGTATATCTTGACGATCCGGAGTCGAATCCACTTCAATCGGAGTTGACAAACCGTGAGATTTGTGTTCTTTTTCCTTCCTCTCTATGTATTTTTCATTTGTTGGGGTTTTGTATGTAAGTTTATCTTGATTGTATGTTTATTTATGGATCTTTGTATAAAATCTCTTTTACAACTCTTTAGAGATGTCATATTTGATTTTTTACTTAATGGGTTTAGATTGCTATAGACATATACGGTTCGAACTCGATCTAAGATGAACATCTGTTAGATTGTAAACTCTAGATTTAGGTCTAATATTTACGTGGGTATCGATTCTTAATGCTCCATGTTGTCGAGTTCGTGAGACATCACCGATGAGGCGATGCGGTTGTTCTCTCAACTTTGCGTTAGACATAACCTCTGTTGTGAGTGATACATGATGATATTGACAAGTGATTTAGGTGGCGTGCATTTGATCCATAGATATTTTAGTGCTTGATAGGTAGATTGAAATACAACTCCTGACTAGTTTTCTCATGTCTTAAGAATGTATTTATTTTATTATTTTATGTTTTTCCTTTTGCACTTTTATCCCAAACCATTTAAACCCAAACTTAGAGACGTGGAGATTGTCGAACGACATTCTTTCCCTCACACCAATCCCTGTGGAGACGACATAAATCCCGGAGGAAATTCTTCCAAAAATAATTTTTGCTTGCCACTTTACCGCTCCAACATTAACCATGTCTTGTGTTTCACCAACAACTTCTTCCATCAGTGTCCAAAACCTCAATGTTTGGAGCTTCCTGAATAACAATCAAGCTATTGTGATTATTCAATGGTTTAACTACACCACTTGTTTCTCTTACATGTTTAGTCTCATGGACTTCCTACTATTTTTGTTTCAATACATCTACATTATTTTTTCCTTCTACTGGAATAAACATTATTTTTGAACCCTTTTTAGGCTTAGAACTGGCCATGTCAACTTTATTATCTACCTTAAATTTCTTCTTTTTCATTTACCATAAGATTGACCAATACAAGTACAGTAATGACTAAATTCTAGAACTTTTTCATATTCAATCTCCACAAAAAAAGAAAAGTTAATCCTTTCCATAAGAATTTTGTAAATGAATTCCTTAACCCGATCAAAACCAACAAGCACTCTGCATAGTGACCAAAAACTCTTTCTAAAAGACCCTCATTAGAAGAAGTGTCTATGCATATTGGTGTCCTTATAATACTAGCAATAACAAAGATGCTTTTTTATTTCCAGTACTCTTGAGACAACCCATGAATCCTTATCCAGACTTGTGTTGAGGGTTGTTTAAGTGTTGAAGGTACAAAGTTCCTTGTCGAAGGAAATAACTTCAAAAACCCTAGGTTTAGGTTCAAAGAATTGATTGATAAGAAAATATGAACATCCTCTAATCAAGAAAAGGAAAACTCAAAAAAACTTTACCTAATTAAGTGATGCCCTATATGCCTATGGATTTCCAAAGGTCTTCTGACTTATTGCACAAGGAAACGACAGTTAAAGGGATGGCACCTTTAGACCATACAACTCTTCCATGGAGGTTATGCTTGCAAGCTTAGACCTATTAGCTTGTATACATCTTCAGGTACTGAGATGGCTAAACGATCACCTCTCACACAAGAAATTGGCATTTGACTTCGAGGTATATTACACATATTATTCACCACTACTCCGAAAGACTCAACCACTTGGATAGAATTTGGATATTTAGAGGTGGATATCGAAGGAAGGGGAGGAGATGGATGAAGCAATTTCGGGAAAAAGGAACGATTCCATTGATGAGACGGATGAGGAATAATGTTAGGTCAACAGTATCACAGGGTTTTCTTCAGAGCTCATTTCTTCAAGATTTCTTCCCAATGGCCTCAAGTAACACAATATCATACCTAAAATCGAAAGCAAATCTACAATAAGTCAGAAGCAGATAAAAGACAAGAAATACAAAAAATTGTTTACCATGATCTACTATGGTGGAGAGAACAACTCTTCGATTCACTATACTTCTAAAAATTGTTACAAACACTTACAAATGAATTACAAGAAAATAGTCACCCAAGTTTTCAAGAGCAAACCTTATCTTTTACGCAAGTGTATGTTTCCCTATCTCTTAAACTCTCTATATATGAATTACATAAGCTCAAAGTGTTTAAAAGTATTTCTCAATTTCCTTGGATACCTTCGATGAATGCACAAATTCTAAGAACTCTAAAGAATTTTAACTCTTGTCTCTCTAATTTATATAAGATTCCAAACCATTCTCTTTGTTTTCGGTTGTATAAAGTTCTAAAAGTTACAAAAACAAGCATCATAGAAATACATATTTATAATTAATGAAATCTAATTAGTCCAAAACTCAATCCATCAATTTTAGAATAAAAAAATTATAAATTTATTATAACATATTTTATATTTATTTAAAGTTTCTTAAAATATATTTTTATATATGAAAATATCTCTAAATCTCATATAATAAAGAGTTAAATATACAAACTCCCCTGTAATGTTAGCGAGTTCTCATTTTAGCTCCTGGTAAAGTTTTTTTTTTAAAAAACTCTCTCATTTTAGTTAGATTCCCTCACTTAGGCCCCTGATTGCCACATTGCAGCAAAGATTATTTCCTATTGCTTGCGTGACAGTTAACGTGGCATTTTAAATATTTTTTAATTATTTTTTATTATTTTTATTATTTTATTATTATTTTTATTATTTTTATTATTTTTTTATAATTTTTTTATAATATTTTTTCCTTTTTTTTTATAATTTTTTTTTTTTTTTTTTTTTGAAAATTTTTTTTCGTTTTTATTTTATTTTATTTTTTCGTTTTTGGGCCTAACTTTTTTTTTTGTTTTTTCGTTTTTAAAAAATTACAGAGGCTAAAACCAAATATCGCTAACAATCTTAAAATAGGAAAAAAAAGGTTAAGAGAATTATGCTTGCTTGACGGTGGTTTTGAGAGCTGGGAGAACAAGACCATGGTAAGCATCAGTACACCATAACTTTGAAGTAATGAATAATTCGTTGCGATTTTTAACGAGGCATTCCTCTAAAGCTTTTGACACAGCTTGGCCTAAAAGTTCTTTAGTATTATACAAAAAAGCAGTATCAAAATGTTTGTAGCCAATGTCAATAGCATCAATCAAAATGTCTGTAGCCAATTCACAATTTTCTCTTATGATATGAATGGTAACTTTGAGATTTGAGATAATATAATCAGTTTTATAATTTTTTTTTAATATTTTACAATTTATTAAATTAAATAGCTTTGTTTTTTGAAGTGTTTTTCGTCAAAGATATCAATTCCAATTTCCAATACATGTGCAATATTGCACTATTCAATTTTCTGAATAATTTAAGTCTTTTTTCGAAACAAAATTATTTTAAATAATTATAATACATAGATAATAGTATTAATTACACAGAAGTACAAAAGAAGAGCATAATAATGCGCATCTATTTTTTTAGAAAAACTGAAGTATTCATTTTTTTTTTCATTATTTTAGTCCTTGTTATTTTAAGGGTTAAATATACAAACCCCCCTGAAAAAAAATAAATAAAAAAAATAAAAATTAAAAAACGAAAAAAAATAAAAATAAAAATAAAAAAAACAAAATAAATAAATAAATAAATAAAAAACGAAAAAAAATAAAAATAAAATAAAAATAAAATAAAAATAAAATATAAAAAATAAAAAATATTAAAAAAATATTAAAAATGCCATGTGGACTGTCACGCAAACAATATGAAAGAATCTTTGCTGTAATGTGGCAATCAGAGTCCTAAGTGAGAGAATCTGAATATTAAGAGGAGGTGTTTAAAAAATAAAATTTACAGGAGCTAAAATAAAAACTCGCTATCATTGCAGGGGGTTTGTATATTTAACTCTATAATAAATTAATATAAAAAATATTTATAATGTTTTAACATCAATGTCCAGATTCGCAAATCCAACAGAATAAATCTAATACTCTTACAAATCCAATCGAATAAATCTAATACTCGTGAACTGTCTTGGACTGAACCCTTGCCTTTAAGACCGGGAAGCTCTAACATCATCCATCGACATTTTTTAAGGTATACTTTAACCTATTATACGATCCTTATAATCTTGGTGGAGCAGTTGATATGCTTACGTTCAATACCATTCCCCTCCCCCCTCATTCAAAATGGTCCTACTCCTATATATGTAACATTTTCCTAACAAGGTTTGTGTACCAGTTAACAACTTTAAGCTCAAAAGCATTCCCTTTAATTATTTTATTACAAAACCAAACAATAACAGGAATCACAAATACATGAAACAAAAAACTTTAAAATAATCATTTCTTTCTATTCTTAAAAGGACCATAAGATTTACTACAATAAAGAAAATACACAAAATTTAAAATGCTCAAAGCACAAATAAAACTATAATAATAGTCATAGTGACCCTTATTTATGTTACTTGAAACCCAACTTTCATTCCCTACACTTCCGCTAACACTCACAACAATACTCAAAATAAAACTTGCAACCAAATTTGCAACAGAAATTCCAAGTCCACCAAGAGTTGAAGCTACACTAGACATAGATTGAGGCAACTCATTCAGAAAAAACTCACTTTGTCCTACTACACCACACGCCTCGGCCAATCCATCGATGATTTGGCGCGGCAATAGCCACATTGCAGACATATTTACCACGGCTTCCGGTTGTTCTGAATAGCCTTGGTTGACCGCCATTCTACGCCGAATATTCTCTACAATAGCAAGCGATGCGATTGATATGCAACAAGAAAACAGACTAACTCCCAGTTTTTGTTTTGCGCCTAAGCAGGTCGGGTGTCCTCGTATCTTCGATGACAAAGGGACTAAAATTCGGTTGTAGAGTATAACCCAAAGTATTAATGATAAAATCATAAATGTACCGAAGGAGGCTGGAGGGACTTTGAAATTTGAACCAATTTGGCAGTTCATGGAGGTAGCTTCTAGTACAAGAAACGAACTTTGACTTACATTTACTGTCATCATGATTCCTGTTGTCCAAATTGGTACTATCTTAACAAGTGCCTTGAAATCTTCAACTTGATCAATTGTGCAAAGGTTCCATGGTTTTAAAGCGCTTCCTTTCGGTGTTAGATCTTGTAAGGGATTTCTCATTATGCATGCTTTGTTGAGAAACCTGTTCAATAAATTACTGCTTTAGCTTCTTCTATTCATTATATCCAAAACATTATCATAAACGAGACTATGTAACAAATTTTACCTTAATTTCTCAGTTGGTACTAGGAGATTGGAATCCTTGTCATGATGATAGACACTACCATTCACATTCACATCCTTATGTGGTAACTGCAAAAGTCTGTTTCTGTAAGAAGCTACAACAACTTGTGCTAAACTACTTAGAATGTTCCTCTTAGCCTCAACCATTACATAAAATGGAGTAGCTAAGAAAAATGATAATGTAGCGACAAACATTAAAATAACAGGAACACCGAATCCTACTGTCCATCCCATGTTATCTTGAACATAGACAACAACACTTAATCCTAAGAGCGACGACACTCCCGTAGCAGCGTAGTACCAGCTTAAGTAGCCCTCTTTGATTCCTGCATTTTCGCCGCGTTTGCTTAATTGATCAAGACCAAAGGCCAAAGAGGATGATCTTATGCCGCCAGCTCCAACGGACATGAGAGCAAAAGAAGAATGCAACATCAACATAGGTCTTGATAGTGGGATGATAGTTGTTAACCATAGAAGAATCATTCCCTGCTTAATCCGAACAAGGACATGGGAGCGCCGAAAATAAAATATAATATGATATCAGAGTCTATCTATTAGATAAGACTATACAAAAAGTGAAAAGAAAGAAAGAAAAATACCAGAAGGCTAGAAAGAGAACCGAACGCAATCATTAAATATCGACCGAAATAGGAGTCAGCAAGAAAAGCAGCAATGAGGGGAGTGAAATTGGTGGGAGCAGACCATAGCAAGATAAAATTAGTAGCTTCAGCTGTGAGCATGTTATACTCTTTAGTCAAGTATATTATCATATTCGGCATTAATCCAATACTTGCAACTCTCTCACATGCCTCATTAGCTGCAAAAACCAACATTTAATTAGTAAAGTTTGTTAATTAATGTTACAATTAGTGAAGACATGAAAATCATTACCTATGATAAAAGGTAAGGTTCTAAAACCACCTTTGTTGTTGTTGACAAAAATGACATTAGAGTTCTGCTCCTGGTTTAGAAGAGGTTCTTGTTCTTCTATCACTTTCTCCATTAACTTGTGAGTGTTTGTTTCGTTTGTAAAAGATGATGAAACATAAAAGCAACAAAATGGGAAGGTGGTGGGGTCTATCTAGCATATTGATGGACCAATTACAATAATAGCAGGTGACTCCCATTTTGTATAATTAAAATTGGATCAAATCTTTTTATATCAATTTGTAGCTTGTGTAAAATAAAGAACTGGTATAATGTTAATGGAGTTGATGATTTGATACTAATAGTAGATGCGTGTGACGCACTAGGAAATCAAAGTATAGAAAATTATATTATTTCTTTTTCTAGAAAGTGTTCTATAGATTTTTTTAAGTAGTTTAATGGACAAAATTTCAAGATTTAAAATGAATAAGTGAGATGTCATGAGTTCGAATTTGCGCCTCTGCAATCAAATGTTCATACATAGCTATCAATTGAGTTATTCTAAGGAGATTTTTAGAAAAATATTTTAATAGACTGTAACATAATTATTATTATTGTAATTAATTTAAATTAGCATGTAATTAGGGAATGATGTTGTTGTAACTAACTCAAAAATATGTGTGTAACCAACTTTCAGTTTGTTAAAGTGGTTATATGTTTTTTGTATTTCAGTTAGTGTTGAGCAAGAGTATTGTGATGCATATATAAAGTATCTTGTATCACATAATCAACATACAATCACTTTGATCAAGTACTTTCCTCTCAATTATTCTAACAAACCGGTAACAATAGCATATGTTTTGATTCAAGGAAAGAAAATGAGTAAAATGCATTCAAGAACAAGAAAATTTGAGTGAATGGTTAGAAACAATAGTTTTCCAACAAATCTGCCATTCTTAGATGGTAGGAATTGAGATATTTGGAATAAATAATTGTAAATTATCTTCAATGTCCAAGATGTAAGCGAATTTTTCGATGATGGTTTTGAATCATTGGCAGTAAATCCTAGATAGGTGCAATGAATGAAAATAGGGAAGGCATGTTCTCTACCAAGTCAGCTAAAGGGACCCACAAGAAGACAAAGGGAATAATTCAATGATTCGAGAAATATGGTGCAAAGTAGGGGTGGACGGCGGTCGGTTTGGATTGGATTCGGGTTCAAAAAGTCAAACCATTTCAAACCATGGATGCAACTACAAAGTCCAATTCCGACCGAAATTTTAATCGGTTTAATCGGTTTAATCGGTTTATCGGTTAAAATGGATCGGTTTCTTCGGTTAATTGACATAAAAAAATTCTGTTACTTTTTTATTTTAACTTTTAAATTAAAACAATATTAAACAATAACTTTAAAGCAATAATAAATATAACAAATTGCACACAAGCATATATTTACTTTGATCAAACTGTAAATCACAACACTGCCTATGAAACATTCAAGCATTCTAATCCAAATTTACAGTCAAGCATATATTACAGTATCGACTACATCAAGCATATATTACAGTCATCCAAATTTTAAACATCAAGTTGATTTCAGTAGTAGCAAAGAAGTAGATTTTTCAACAACATCAGCCAAGAATTAGATTTTACCTGGGTGGAGATGATTCACTACAGCAACAACTTTCCAAGCATTCTAGTATATACAGACAGTGGATTCATGAAAAATGCAACTTGCAAAAGTGAATTCCATTGCTTATATTTCAATAGAAATGTGTATTCAAATCACGCCAATAGACTAGAAATATTACAAAATATCGTTCTTTTCAAGTTGACATCACCATGTGTAGTTTTGACCTTCAAATAGTAATAATAACAAAAATTGAGAATGATATAAAGGAGCATACCTTCAAATTATCAAGCATATTAAGGACTGCAATCAGCATTAAAGGCACCATGTGTCTTCTACTATATAATTTCCAAGAACTGCCAAGCATTATGCAAGGTTTCCAGCATACAAGGCAAACCACTGCATAATTTTCATCCAAACAGAAAAAAGGGGAGGATGATGAAAAATGAGATACATACAAACATAAATAACTCCAAATTCAAACAGAAGTTTTACCATCAGCATTAAAGGAAACAGGTGCTGCTGAATGAAATCATAGTTGAGCATTTCATACATGTCCCACGCGTCAAAAAATGAGTTTCAAAAAGTGTCTCCAAAAAACAAAAGCTTGTGTTGTTGAGTCACAACGTGGCTCCAAAATATTCAAAAAAAGTTCACACCTGTAAATAAACTTATAAAATTAAAAACCAAGTAAAATAACCAAAAGTCATGTAAAATAACATAATTATTACTGAAGTGTGAATTAAACAGGCCTAGCCTGCCTAGGAGCAGCTGCTCCACCAGTAGCTGCTTGAAACTCTAAAAGTTATTAAAAATAAATAATGAGTCTTAAATTTTAACAAACAATATTTAAATTAATGTTAAAATAGATATTGTTTTGATTAATAAAGTACCTGAAACAATTGAATCAGTTATCTCATATTCTTCAATCATATTAAGGACTTTTAGATCCTCTTCAGAAGGCCTCAACCAATTTTGAGAACAAATGAGGGCCTCGACCATGTCTGGACTCAAAGAGCTCCTATACATGTCTAAAATCCTCCCCATGTGCTAAAAGCACTTTCTGAAGCTACGCTCGAAACAGGTGTTGCCAACACATCCCGAACCAATGTTGCTAAAATAGGATAACGGGTGCAATTCTCCTTCCACCAGTTTAGAATGTTAAAGTTTTCCCCATCCCCACAACAAGGATCACCTAAGTAACTCTCTAGTTCATTTTGATTTTCAATTGTTTCTTTCTCCTTCAAGTGTCTTTTAAAAGCATCAGCCCGTGCAAAAACGGATGAACTTTTAGCTTGGGAAGATGTTTCTCCAAGGGAAGTGCTCCCTAATGGGTCATTTAGTAGACCAGCCCCAACTTTCTTTTCATGCTCAGATTTGTACCAATTGTACAATTTAAAGAGACTAGTTTTCACACACTTAACATTTTTCTTGGCAAGTTCGCTACAAATCCCATACATGTCATTAAAAGACCACTCAATATAACCAAACTTAAACCTAGGTCAAAGATCACACCATAGTAAAGAAAGTGATTCACTTTTCCCACATCCCCCCAATACTTATCAAATTTAGTCTTCATATTTGATACCATTGGAGCCACAAAAGTATTCTTATTCAAAGACGCTTCTTGAAGCTCAGACAAAATTGAAGACAAGTTATGGAAAGCTGAATGCAATGACACTACTTGTGAAGCTGAAAAGACTTTGGTTGCTTCATAGAAAGTGTTCAAAAAAACCACAAAAGCCCTAGCTTTTTCCCAATCAAGAGCATAAGGAGGACTAGAAAGGTTAAAAAATTCCATGTATCCAGGATCCTCATCCTCTAACCTTTCAAATGCTGCCTCAAACTTTTCAGCAGCATCTAACATCAAGTAAGTGGAATTCCACCTTGTAGACACATCAAGACAAAGTTTTTTTTACATGTTATTCCTGCAATTTCAATACACTCCTTAAATTTAAGAGCTCTTTATGGAGAAGACCTCACAAACCTAACAGCATCACGGACATTCTCAATAGCCAATTCATGGTCTTTTTGTCCATCTCTCACTACCAAGTTTAAGATATGGGCAACACACCTCATATGCAAATAATCCCCTTCCCTCATTAAAGCATTCTTGCTCTTAAGTCTTTTTTCCAAATAAGACACAACCACGTCATTACTTGTTGCATTGTCAAGGGTAATGGTTGTCACTTTTCTAAGCCCCCACTCCTTCAAAACATCCTCGACTTTTTTACCAATGGTTTCACCTTTGTGATTTGGAACTAAACTGAAACTAATAATTTTTTTTTGGTAGTTCCATGTGTTGTCAATGAAGTGTGCAGTGGTGGCCATATAACTAAGGTTTTGAATAGAAGTCCAACAGTCGGTGGTTAGTGCAACCCTAGTACAATCAAATTTAAAAAGGGCTTTTAGGCGTTTCTTTTCATCTAGGAAAAGCTGAAAGCAATCCCTAGCAACAGTCCTCCTTGAAGGGATCGCCAATTGTGGCTGCAATTGTTTACATAGTTTCCTAAATCCCTCACCCTCAACCACTCTAAAGGGATGCTCATCAAGGATGATAAAAGTGTTAATGGCTTTCCTACATGCTGCAGCATTGAACCGTTGGCTAGTAGGAACTAAAAACCCACCCTCACCAATTACAAGGTTTCTTTGATTTGGGTCTTTCAACAAAAGGGCTGGGTTTTTGTGGCATACTTTCGAGTGAGCTAGCATGTTAGATGTTCCATGTGTTTTAGGGTCGCAACGATATCTTTTGTGACAATGTTTACACGCGGCTATTGGTTCAGACTCATCGGGTAAAATGTTAAAGTCAACCCAAACAGGAGAGGTTTTCCTAGTTCCACTAGCATTAAGTTTTCTTTTTTTCCTACCTTCGGGAAGGGGATGAAGTGCATCTGCTGCCTGTGTAAGTTCAACGGGAGAAACAAGATGTTTCGGCACTGAAAATATTTTGTAAAACTAAATCAAACAGTCTAACAAACAACCATACACGCTAAAAGCATACTCATACTCACATTACACAATCATACACACTATTTTAACTGACAGTAAGAAAACATAAGTATATATTTCATTTATCTAGATCAAATTAGTATCTATTTTAAATTGGTATCTATTTAATAGAAGTTTTAACTAACATTAAGAAATAGAATTTCAAATCGATATCTACATGAAGTTTTAACTAACAGTAAGAAATAGAATTTCATTTATCTACATGAAATTAGTATCTACATGAAGTTGGTATCTAATTATAGAATTTTTAACTGACAGTAAGAAATAGAAATTAGTATCTACATGAAGTTAGAATTTCTTACTAATAGTATCTACATGAATTTGAATTTTTAACTGACAGTAAGAAATTAGTATCTACATGAAGTTAGTATCTACATGAAATTATTAGAAGTTTGAACTAATATTAAGAAATAGAATTTCAAATTGGTATCTACATGAAGTTGACATCTAATTATAGAATTTTTAACTGACAGTAAGAAAACATAAGTATATATTTCATTTATCTAAATCAAATTAGTATCTATTTTAAATTGGTATCTATTTAATAGAAGTTTTAACTAACATTAAGAAATATAATTTCAAATTGGTATCTACATGAAGTTTTAACTAACAGTAAGAAATAGAATTTCATTTATCTACATGAAATTAGTATCTACATGAAGTTGGTATCTAATTATAGAATTTTTAACTGACAGTAAGAAATAGAAATTAGTATCTACATAAAGTTAGTATCTACATGAAGTTAGAATTTCTTACTAATAGTATCTACATGAATTTGAATTTTTAACTGACAGTAAGAAATTAGTATCTACATGAAGTTAGTATCTACATGAAATTAATAGAAGTTTTAACTAATATTAAGAAATAGAATTTCAAATTGGTATCTACATGAAGTTGACATCTAATTATAGAATTTTTAACTGACAGTAAGAAAACATAAGTATATATTTCATTTATCTAGATCAAATTACTATCTATTTTAAATTGGTATCTATTTAATAGAAGTTTTAACTAACATTAAGAAATAGAATTTCAAATTGGTATCTACATGAAGTTTTAACTAACAGTAAGAAATAGAATTTCATTTATCTACATGAAATTAGTATCTATTTTAAATTGGTATCTATTTAATAGAAGTTTTAACTAACATTAAGAAATAGAATTTCAAATTGGTATCTACATGAAGTTGACATCTAATTATAGAATTTTTAACTGACAGTAAGAAAACATAATGGACTGCTACAGAATGAATTCAAGTTATTATGATCCTTAAAACTAGATGTTATGAAATTCAAGTTATAAAATTTCATATTATACCATGATAAATGAATACAAGTTATTATGATCCTTAAATTTTAAAACTAGTTATTATGATTCTTAAAACTAGTTAACATGATAAAATTAGTCATCTTGGACTGCTACAGACCTCCAAAACCAAACACAAACTTCATATTATACCATGCTATATACCTTTTATTCATGTTTCAAGTGAATTAAAAAAAATAGTATACATTCAGCAGTAGCAGTAGTATCACAACTAAGAACATACCTTGATTCGCTCCTTCCGAGCTACCATCTCCAGCACCAACGAAACTACGTTCTCCCGCTCCATGTGAGCTGCCTTCTCCATGTTCCATCTTCGAATAAAATAAATGTAATTGAATTAGAACACATCAAAATTTTATCCTCTAATCAACCTAAATGAAAAATTACTAAAAATAAAGTTGCAAGTTACTAAAAACAGAGTTGCAAGTTATTCTAACAATAGAGTTGCAACAACATAGAACAATAAAGCAGGCATATAGCAATGGCATAAAACAAACATATCATATGTGACAGAAACATAACATTAGAAAAATAAGTTCTTATGGACATAATCCTTCTCACAATTACAACAAATTATTAGAAAATTGTGACAACTTCTAAAACTTTTTAAACTTACCACAACAAGACTTCCACAACATAAGAGAGGGAAACGAAAGAGACAGAGGGAGATAGAAAATAACTGAAACATTTGTGTGCTCTAAGATTTGTGTAAAATAAAAACATTCATCACAGTTCAACATCCATCACCAAATGTGTTCATTAAAAACAAAATGAAACATTAACATTGAAACCCTAACAAACACACACAAAGAAAGCGAGAGGGGGTAACGAAACAGAAAGAGAGGGAGAGAGAGTCACTTACGGATGTTTTTTGTGGCCGGTGACCGATGGGTGAGACTGAGAATTCTTCTTCGTGTTTGGAAACCCTAGCGCAGTGAGAGACGAATGGATGAAGAAAGTGAGGTGAAACCAAATGAAATGAAACCCTCGTTTTTGTGTGAGTGAGACTGAGACATAGTCATATATTTGGGCTGGGTTGTTTTATTGTATACTGGGCCCATATGTTTACAAACAAAGTCCTTTAATATATATGTTTTAATCGGTCGGATGTGGATAAACCGTGGGTCAATAATTGTCACCCTAAACCGACCTATTGAACCCAATAAAACCCACTTTTCACTAAACCGCCAAACCGGTAAACCGGCTCACCCGAACCGGTCCATTACGGGTGGCTTGGTTTGGTCGGATTGGACCGGTTTTCACCCTTTTGTCCAGCCCTAGTGCAAAGGAAGCGAATGAGGAAACGGATTACTTGCACAAAGCACAGGGACTACATATGCACAAAAGCTATAATAGAAAGTGTTAGAAAATTAATTTAACTCAAATGGATCGAGGATAGAATCGTGAACGGAATCACTTTCTTTAAAAGTATTTCAAGCACTCTCAAATTTGTCTTAGAGTTGGAACGCAGGAATACCCAGGATAATTCAGCCTTATATCGAATTTGCGCAAGACCGACGAAAATTCGATTATGTAGCGAAGAGTGTCTGGAATTTTGTACAAGAGAATATTTTGTTTGTGATGTGTTTTCTGAATTCCAGAATGATGTATTTATAGGCCATATATGTGTTGTTTCACATGGTTGCGACCCTTAATGAAACAACACCTTTTAACCAAAAGTTGTCATGTTTCCAACCATTGCCTATGTTCATTTTGCAGCAACCCTTCACGAAATGTTGCTTCTTTTCGAATTCCAAAAATTAATATTCACTTGAATATTTTCTTGTCATTTTAGAACACACTTATTATTAATTATTAATAATTTGCAACAGAAAGTAATTACTTTTATGCAAGTTGTGAGAACTATCTTTATTCTATTCCTCACTCATACTCTCTTTTTCCCAGAATTTGCATATGTCTATGTTTCCTTCTAGAACCATACATGTAAGTGACTTTATTTCAATTAATACAAGTTCTACTTTCCCTTTTACGTAATTTGCCTATTACAAGAGGCACATAGAACAACTCATAACGATTTAAAGAAGGACTATAGGGCATTGTTTTACATACACCAGTGTGTTAATATGAAGGTGTTAGACAAAATTCTAAAAAAGAACATCCTATGGTGTCTGTAACATGCTAGTGAATTAATTTGGTAGAGATGCAAATTTAAAGATGGGTTGTTTGCAATCACTGAGGAAACAGTGTGAAATACTACAAATGAATAATGATGAATTTGTAGCTGATTTTTTCTCAAGATTAGTAACACTAACTATTCAGATGAAGACTTCAAGAGAGGACAAATGTTGAATATGACTCATATTATTGAGATAATTAAGGGTTGTTGAGATAAATATCAGTTGTTGGAATTATAACTCGTATTATTGAGATAATTATAGGTTTTTGAGAAAATAGCTTATATTGTTTAGATAATTATGGGTAGAGATAATTGTTTGTTGAGGGAAACTAGGGATTAGGGTTTTAGATAAACTAAAACCTCATATTACACATATGACTTGTAACACTGTAATCTATATATAATTCACAAGACAAAAATAAAAGGAACTATAGCCACTCTATAGCGGCAGAAATAGGAAATTTGGCCGAACTGTCTGAACAAAGATTTTGTGTGTTTCTCTTTACTCTGATTTGTATTCGAGTTTCTGTTCTAACAATTGGTATCAGATGAGGCTTAATCTGCGAGGTACGAAATTCGAAGTGACTCGGTTCGACAGAACAGGCAGTTTCGGTTTATAGCAAATGAGGGTTAAGGATTTGTTGACTCAAGGTTTATAGAAGGCGCTTCGTGATGAGAAACCGACAGACATCACAACCATTGATTGGAACGAGATAAAGGAGAAGACTGCAGATTTGATAAATTTTTTGCATTTCTGATTACATTATAAATCATATTTTGGACCTCAACCCTCCGAAGGATGTTTGGGAAAAATTGAAAAATTTGTACATGTCCAAGACGCTCATGAACAATTTGTTCGCGAAGCAGCGTCTCTATAGCTTAAAGATGCAGGAAGGAAGTGATTTGCAAGATCACGTAACACTTTCAACAACATCATCGCTAATTTGACACAGCTTAGTGTGAAGGTTAACGATGAGGATAAAACCATTATTTTGTTGTGCTCTTTACCATGCTCTTATGATCACTTGGTGATTACTCTCACATACAGGAAGGAAACAATCACACTAGATTATATTTCTTCTACTTTTTTGTAACATGCACAATGTCGCCAAAGTGTAGAGAAGGTGGAGGAAGCTCAGGTGAATGTTTGTTTGTGAAGGAAGGTCAAGACCGTGGCAGAGACAAGGTCAGGGCAGTGAGTTCTTAAATGAAAAAGAGGTTTAAGTCCAAGGACAGAAAAACAACAAAATGTTATGGTTACAAGTAAATTGGCCATTGGAAGAGGGACTGTCCAAACAAGTCAGGAAACAGTAGTTCAACAAATGTAGTTCAATCTGATGGCTCATGTAATGAAGAGGATTTTCTTAGCATTTCATCTACAAAGTGCACTGATGCATAAATTCTTGATTCTGGGTGCTCTTACCATATGACGCCGCACCGAAAATGATTCTCTTTTAAATCAGGTGATTTTGATTTTGCCTATTTAGGTAATGATAAAACTTGCACCATCACTGGAAAGGGGAATATTAAAATTTCTTTGGATGATGGTGGCGTGAGCATGTTGAGTGAGGCGCGTTATGTTCCAAGATTAAGGAAGAATTTTATTTCTCTGGGTACTCTTCAAGGAAATGGTTATTCATTCCGTCCAGATGGAGATAGAAACATCATAAGGGTTACAAGGGTGAAATGACAGTGATGACGACAAGGAGGAATGCAGGAAACATTTATAAGTTGTTAGGGGACACATTTATGGGTGATGTAGCATTTGTTGAAACTAATAATGATGCAACCAAACCATGGCACATGCGCTTGGGTCATCTCAATGAATGTGGGATGATGGAACTACATAAGAAGAATTTATTGCAGTTGCACAATTGGATTGTGCAAGTATTGTATTCTTGGGAAACAATGTAGAGTTTGTTTCAAGACCACACAGTACAAGACCAGTGGAATCTTAGACTATGTCCATTTTGATGTCTAGGGGCCTACAAAAGAGCCCTCCGTTGGAGATTCCAAGTACTTTGTGACATTCACTGATGATTTTTCTCGTAAGGTCTGAGTTTATTTCATGAAATATAAATCTGAGGTCTTTTCCAAATTCAAACTATGGAAGGCGGAGGTTGAGAATCAAACAGGGAGAAAAATAAAGTATTTGCGGCCTGATAATGGAATTGAATACACAGACAAGAAGTTCATGCATTTCTATGAGGAGAATGGAATTTAGAGACACTTTTCTATAAAGAAGACACCACAATATAATGGTGTTACAGAGAGGATGAGTATGACTCTGACGGAGAAGACAAGGTGCCTTCAGTTGAATGCTAGACGGAGAAGACAAGGTGCCTTCAGTTGAATGCTAGTCTTTCAAAAGGTTTATGGGCAACAACACTCAATATGGCATATTATCTAGTCAAGAGATTACCACAAACTTTATTGGATAACAAAGTTGCAGAGGAGGTGTGGACAGGTAACCCTATTGATCTGAGTAATTAGAGGAGTTTTGGGTGTCCAACATATGTGCATATTTCCAGTGAAGATCGGTCTAAACTTGACCCCAAGTCAAAACAATGCATCTTTATTGGCTATAATAAAGGTGTGAAGGGGTATAAGTTATGGGATCCGGTTAATAGGAAGGTGGTTGTCAGTAGATATGTTATATTTGACGAGCAATCGATGTTGAAACATTCAGATGTGACATTTTTGCCAGATACTGATGTAGAAAGTTCCAGTCCAAGACAGATTATAGCCCAACAATAGGATGAACAAGACTCAGATTCAGGTGGAGTGCAAGATTCAAGTGGAGTACAAGACTATACACTCGTACGTAATTGGGATCATCATCGTATTACACCTCCAGTCCGATATGGGTTTGAAGACTAGCAGCATATGCTTTTCTTACCCATTCAGGAGACTCTTCTACCTTTTGAGAGGCTATGGCTAGCCAGAAAAAAGATAAGTGGATGGGTGCTAGGGTGGAGGAGATGGAATCCTTGAAAAAGAATGAGACATGGGATCTTGTTCAGCTGTTTTAGAGAAAGAAAGTTATTGGTTGTAAGTGGGTGTACAAGAAAAATCCAGCAATAGCAGAAAAAAGGAGAAAAGTTCAAGGCTCGCCTAGTTGCAAAAGGGTATTCACATCAGAAGGGGATTGATTATGATGATATTTTCAGCCCGTTCGTTAGAAACACTTCTATAAGAGTAGTATTGGCTCTGGTAGCCAACAAGTATATGCATTTAGAGCAGATGTATGTGAAAACAATTTTCCTCCACAACAATCTAGAAGAGCAAATCTACATGGAGCAGCCAGAGGGATTTAGTAATACTGGACATGGCAGACTTGTTTACAAATTAAAGAGGGTTTTGTATGGCTTGAAGCAGTCTCCAAGGCAGTGGTACAAGCGCTTTGATTCATACATGCTCCGGATTGGCTATAGAAGGTGTGATTATGATTGATGTGTTTATGTGAGGAGCCTTGATGATGGCTCTTTTATTTTCCTGTTACTTTATGCTAATGATATGTTGATTGCTGCTAACCATTTGCATGATGTAAATGAGTTGAATACCAAGTTGAATAAGGAGTTTGATATGAAGGATCTGGGTGCTACAAATAAGATTCTTGGGATGGAAATTCACAAGGACCGAGGAGCTAATAAATTATGGTTGTCTCAGAAAAGCTATGTTAAAGGTGTTTTGAGCAGATTTGACATGAGCAAAGTAAAGCCTATGAGTACTCCATTGGCGAATCATTTTAAGCTCTCTTTGGAACAATGTCCGAAGACTGACTCAGAGATTGAAGATATTTCTAAAATTCTTTATTCAAGTGCAGTTGGTTGTTAGATGTATGCTATGGTTTGCCCTAGACCAGATTTGGCACAAACACTTAGTCAAGTGTGCAAATTCATGTCCAAGCCCGAAAAACAACATTAGGAAGCAGTCAAGTGGATCCTAAGGTACTTGAAGGGTACAACAGATCATGGTATCATGTTCAACAAGGAGCATGGTGTTTCATCAGTTGTGGGATATGTGGATTCTGACTATGCAGGTGATCTGGATGATATGAGCTCTACAAAGGAATATGTATTTACTCTTGCGGGGGACCTATATGCTGGAAATCATCAGTTCAATCCATAATAGCTATGTATATAAGTGAGGAAGAATGCATGGTTGTAGCCGAAGCTGCCAAGGAATCATTATGGCTTACAGGGTTAATGAAAGAGTTGGGTGTTAAGTAAGGTGGAGCTCAGTTGCATTGTGATAGTCAAAGTGCTATCGATTTGGAGAACAATTAGGTGTATCATGTTAGGACCAAGCATATTGATGAGAGGTTCCATAAGATCGGGGTGTTTTTGGCGTCCAGACAGATATTATTTCAGAAGGTTCACCTTCAGAGAATGCAGCTGATATATTGACCAAGTCAGTCACCAGCAAAAAGTTCAAACACTATTTAGACTTATTACATATTTATCAGTGTTAAGCAGGAGGTGTACCTCCTTAGTTTCCAGGATGAATCATTATGCAAGAAGTCTTCATAGGGGTTGATATTCGACAGGGTGAAGATTGTTAAATATGGCTCATATTGTTGAGAAAATTATGGGTTGTTGAGATAACTATAGGTTGTTGAGAGAATAGCTCATATTGCTGAGATAATTTTGGGTAGAGATAATTGTTTATTGAGGGAAAACTAGGAATTAGGGGTTTAGATAAACTCAAACCCTGTATTATATATATGACTTGTAAAACTATAATCTATATGCAATTCACAAGACATAAATAAAAGGAACTATAGTCACTCTATAGTCACAGACATAGACAATTTGACCGAACTACGTGAACAAAGCTTTTATGTGTTTCTCTTTACTCTGATCTGTATTCACGTTTCTGTTCTAACACAATATTTGAACAATCGATAGATGAGAAGGTGTTGCGCTTTCTAACTCCTCACTATGACATAATCATAGTGACAATTGAGGAAACTAAAGATCCAAATAGAATGAAAATTAAGGAACTTCAAGGAGCTCTCTATGGCTTGTGAAATGCGAGTATGTCAAAGAGAAACTGAAATGGATTCTGAAAAAATTCTCTCCCAGTCAAAACCTTTAGCCGCTGTCTTGGGCTTTGAACAAGACACCAAAACCTCCTTTCCTCCCATAGAATAGGAGGAACTACAATCGCTCTGATTTCCCTGTTTCATTTAAACAGGAATACGTAGGCATAATATTGCAAAATCTTAGCGAGCACACTAATAAAAAACTCTAAACCCAGTACTTTCATACCTCAATCAGAAAAACATCAGATCTAATACCTTACCGAAAGCCTCACAGTCCAGACCCCCTACTCTTAACAAAATAGCCTAAGGGAGACTCACTATCTTAATAGCATATGTAAACTAACAGTCATCTGTTTAGCCTTAGTATGCAAGCAGGGTTAATTGGAGACATCTATTTCCCTTCCTTAATCAGCTTCACAGGATAAAAAATGAATCAAACTATAGCACCCAAAGTGATAGTGATTCGAAACCACAAAAACCGCGCTAGAGAAAAATGGCGACCACAGTGGGAGGCATTCTGTCTTACAGTTTTAGGTAGAAACCTTGAACAAGTCATTTCCACTGTGGCCGCCACAAAATGGCGACCACAGTGGGAGCGATCATTCTTCTTCTATTCCTTAGGTTGAAACCTTAAGTGCCACGGAAATGGCGAATCTGCTGGGGAGCCATTGTCTGTTTAAAACTAGGATTATTATAGCTCTTAAGAGGTCTAGGATGTTAGTTTTAGGATAAATATATATACTACTTTTCCTAATTGATATCTGAGTTTATTTTTCTGCTAATGGGAATGCTGTGATGCCGCATCTGGAAAGATTGAGTATACACCTAAGATAAGTGATGGCACTAGACGAGTAATCTTAAAGGGAGTGACTCCCAAATAAGAGATCCCGGTCGACCATCGAATCAGTGGAGTACCCTTTGCGGATTCAATGCCTATACGACTTCGGTTGTTGAAAGCAGATTGTTCGATTGAGTTATCTGAGAAGTTGAGGATTTTAGTAAACTGAAACCATTTTGTAGTGTGGAAGCTATCGGAAATAGTTGTCACGCGATACTACCCTTATTTGAGGTTACTCTAAGATACTACAGCTCACTTGGCGATCTGCTTGCTGTCGTTATCCTAAGACGGGTCAGTGATTTTGAGGACAGGTACAAAAAATCACTAGTATAAACCTTTGGGGATGGGTAGAGCCTTGACTTCATGACACCGAACCTTTGACCCCATGTTTTTTCTATGTTTTTGTGTGCTGCATTCATGCATTCATCTAAAAAACATTAAAACAAAGAAAAATTTCTCTTCTAGTCTCTATTTTTCAAATTAAACTAAGACAATGATGGCAAATATCAGAGAAAAAGATTGCATTATGGATTTCGGAAGAAGGAAAACTCACAAGTACACCTTCAAGGTTCCAAAACTAGAGGATTTAAGAGGTTTGGCGAGGATGATCACCAACCCTGATGCTTTCAGAGCTAAGTACGGAGGACTGCTGTCTCTGTTAAGGGTCCATGTAATTGAAGAGATCCTGTCTACACTAATCCAGTTCTACGATCCGGTCTATCACTGTTTCACATTCCCGGATTATCAGCTAGCACCAACACTGGAGGAGTATTCTCACCTGACCGATTTACCCATTACTAATCACGCTCCCTTTTTTGGACTGGAAGAAATTCCAAAGGATCAAACCATTGCAAGAGCAATCCATTTGGACGAGTCAGAAGTCAGGACTCACATGACCACTAAGGGTGGAATCCAAGGTTTTCCAACCCAGTTTTTGATAAAGAAAGCCATGTACTTTGCTAGTATAGGGAATGTCCCTGCTTTTGAGAGCATCTTTGTTTTTCTCACCTACGGGTTATTTCTGTTTCCTAACATTGATAATTTCATTGATATCAATTGGAAACCCCGTACCAACCTTGCTCGCAGATACCTATCATTCTGTACACTTAAGGAATCTGTACAGTGGAGGAATGATCACATGTTGTGTACCCCTGCTATACAAATGGTTCGTTTCCCATTTGCCAAAGTCTGCTGCATTTTGGGATAAGAAGAGTACTTTACGTTAGTCGCAGAGGATCATGTCTCTTACCAACTCTGACATCGATTAGTACAATCGAATCTATGACAGGATCAGGATCATTGACCGTTGTGGAAATTTCCCTAATGTACCCCTTATAGGAACTAAGGGAGGAATCAATTATCATCCAGTTTTAGTTTGTCGTCAATTTGGATACCCAGTGAGGCATGTCCCGCGTAATGCTCATCTGGAAGGTCTTTTCTTCAAGGAAGGAGAAAATGATAGGGCACTAAAGACAGAAATAGTGCATGCCTGGAAACATGTTCACAGGAAAGGAAGAGAGTCTCTAGGAAAACCAGACCGTGTCTCGGTGGAACCTTATCTCCACTAGGTACAAACTAGAGCTCTCAAGCTGAGGATGCCTTACCCTCGTCATGAGGTTCTTCCATTGAAGGAACCTATCCTTTATTTTATGTCTGAGACAGAAAGACTTCAGGTTACTCTCAACAAGGTTCAACAAGAGAGGAGGTCTTGGAAGAAGAAATACCGCATTCTCAATATGGAGCGTAAGAAAATACAGCAACTATTGAAAGATAAAGATGCTCTGATCGAGATTTTAGAGCAACATGCTGTAGAGAATCAAGAAGACCGAAGGAATTTGCTCGCTCCTTTCACTTGGCAAAGGAATGACAACCCGACAACGACTCAAGAGCCCTGATCAAAGAAAAGGAAAGTACCAGAACCAGCACCTGAGCTCCCCTCAGAGAGGACTCAGGATCCATAAGTTTAGATCTACTTTTACAACACTTTGTAAATTACTGTATTTCCATTTCCGCAATCTTTGAATTCAATAAAACGGGGTTTCCCCACTGTTTGATATTTGCAATCCAATTGTCGAAGTTTCTTTTGAAAATAACAAAAAAAACTAAATATGATCATTGCATATCATCCATCTTTCTCGCATTAACGCCTTCCTCTTCTCTACGAATCTCACATTTATGTCTCGATTCTAGAGTCAAACTGTCTCATTCGTACAATACCCGGGCCAACATTCAGAAGAAAATGGATAATCTCTAGGAAGAGAACAGAGAGTTGAGAGAAGAAATCGACGCTCTAAGAGAGGATCTGAGGAAACTTCACAGTGATATGCAAGCTCTGGCAGCAACTCAGATACAACGGACTATGATCTCAGAGATCACATCAACGCCTATAGTGGAAAAGATTGATCCTCGGTATAACATGCCTAAAGATCGTCCCTGGGGCATGCCACTCAACTATATCCCGGAAGGATATATTCCGCCGATCACTGAAGATCCGGAAACTGCAACAGGAGCCGCTGGGGCCTGAAGGTTACAAACTCCGGGAAAGCGAAGATGCCAGGGGCATGACAACAACTCCTGAAGGTTACAAACTTTGGGAGACGCCAAGAGTCATAGCCGTAATGACTGTATCACCACCCGTGATACACACTGTCCCGGAAGGACAGATTCCACGGATACCTTCTGGTGGAAATGAAAATATGGACGAGAAAATGAAGGAGTTCTAGGAATAGTTCATGGAGATGCAGAAGGAACTGCAAACGATTCGCGGTCAGGATCTATTTGGAAAGGACGTCGCAGACCTTTGTTTGGTCCCCAATGTGAAAGTTCCGCCCAAATTCAAAGTGCCCGAATTTGAAAAGTACAAGGGTAAATCTTGCCCTTAAAGTCACTTGGTGATGTACGCTCGGAGGATGTCAACTCAGACTGAGAACCACCAGTTGCTGATCCACTATTTCCAAGATAGTTTAACCGGTGCCGCACTCAAGTGGTACATGGGTTTAAACTACACTAAGATTGCTATTTTCAGGGATCTTGGCGCTGCCTTCGTTCAACAGTATAAGTATAACCTGGACATGGCACCATACAGAGATCAACTCAGAGCCATATCGCAGAAGGACAAGGAAACCTTTAAGGAATATGCTCAGAGATGACGTGAAATTGCCGCCCAGATTTGTCCACCTCTTGAGGAAAAAGAGATGACAAAGATCTTCTTGAAAACCTTGAGCTCATTTTACTACGACAGAATGGTTGCCAGTGCACCCAGCGACTTTACTGAGATGGTCGGCATGGGAGTTCATCTTGAGGAAGTAGTCCAAGAAGGACGTTTAGTTAAAGGCGCTGGATCATCAAGCAGTACCAAAAGATACGGTAGTGCTCTTCCTAAGAAAAAAGAGCAAGATATTGGCAATGTCTCTCTCAGAAAGCAAAGGCGACGGTACCAACCAATAGCAGCTGTAACTCCTGCTATTAACCCTGCGCCTGTTCCTACGTATCAACCTCAGGTTGCTCAGAGCCAACCGAATCAACAACAATTTCAGCAAAGGACACAATAGCCTCTTCAACATGCTTTTCTTCAATACAACAACAACCGTACAACGCAACCACCAGGGTTCGACCCTATACCCATGTTGTACGCAGAACTATTTCCATTATTACTGGTCAAGGGGCATGTCCAAACCAGGGCTCCTCCTGCGATTCCAGAAAATTTGCCTTTTTGGTTCAAAATAGATCAGACTTGTCCTTACCATCAAGGAGGACCAGGGCATAACATAGAAAACTGTCTCAGTTTCAAATCCGATGTGCAAAAGCTTGTTAGGAGCAGGCTCTTATCCTTCAAGGATACAAATCCAAATGTTCAGACGAACCCGTTGCCTCAACACGAGAAAGCTGCAGTAAATTTGATAGAAGGAGAGTCTAACAACAGCTATCAAATTCATGATGTACTCTTATTAAGGGCCAACCTAGTTAAGATGCATCGTAGACAGAGCAGATACAATCATGTACCAGCTCACAATTATCACTAGTGTGATATCTGCTCCAAAAATAATCAAGGATGTTCTGTGGTACAATCAGCTCTACAGGAACAATTGGATCTCGGATGGATCCAAGAGCACCGAGTTCGTGGGGTCAACATGACTTATACGAATTCCAACATCATTCAAAACCACGAAATCCATGCGATGAATATCAACTTGGTGGCAATGCACTCAAGGCAAAGCCAATATCATAATCTGCCGCGACACGATTACAATTCCTGTCTGACTTGCTCGGTAAACAAACAGGGATGCTCTTTTGTACAAGAGGCCCTCCAGCGTCAGATATATCTTGGGTGGATCCAGGACTACCGTGATAGAAATCCTTATCAAGTTAACATGATTCAAATCTTCGATATTCGTTTAATGAATACCAGCTTGGTAGGATTACATGCTAAGCAAGTCCAACTCGGTTTTCTCACTTCACATGATTATCTGAGCTGTAAAGTATTTTGTGAGAGTAACCAAGGGTGCGCTCTCGTTCAAAGAACTTTACAACACTTGTTAAACCATTGGTGGCTTCTGATCTATCTAGACGAAGACATGCAACAAATCAGTGTGACAAACAGGAACCCTATTATACATCAAAGTCAGGATGCCCGATCTATGGAAATAGACCTAGTAAGGTTACACTGCATTCAAAGCGGACGTGGCCGGGAGCCACCACATAACTACGAGTACTGTAGAGTCTGCTCGAAGAATAACCAAGGATGCTACCTCGTGTGAGCAGCCCTTCAAAGTCAGTTGGACCGCAAGGAGATTCAACCGTGTCCGAGTTCTGGATCAATTAACTGGACGCCAGACTATTTTGCTGATCAGATTAAGGATGTTGTTGTAACCTCTGATCATGAAAGGACCAAAGATGTTTGTGCCATAATCCCTCTGCTTGACGAATCAAGAATTCCTTTGGACAGTAGGAAAGTTCCTAACCAGGAACTGATTGAAATTACTTACAATGGTTAGAAAAATCAAAAGGCTCCTATAGTTATCTATATGCTAGGACCGGTACCATATGAATCAACTAAGACTATCCCTTACAAATACGGTGCAACAATAATTAAGAATGGAAAAGAAGTTTCATTACCCTCTGTTGTGAATATTGCAGACATCAGTCGAGTAACACAGAGCGGTCGAATCTTCAACCGAGGAGTTGGAGAGCCTAACAAAGAAAAGGAACCTCAAACGCAAGTTCCCAATCCACCAGTCAGTCAATCCAGTGATCCCGACCTTTCGAAAAATGATGATGAGATGCTGAAGCTCATCCAAAGGAGTGAATACAACATCGTTGATCAACTATTGCAAACTTCTTCAAAAATCTTGGTGTTGTCTCTTTTACTCAGTTTCGAAGCTCACTGAGAAGCTCTACAGAAAGTCTTAGAGCAGGCCTTTATGGAACAGGACGTAACAATACAAAAATTCGACAGCATCATCGCCAACATCACTTCTTGCAACAACTTGGGGTTTAGTGATGAGGAATTGCCAGAAGAAGGCAAAGGTCACAACATGTCGCTCAATATTATAGTTAACTGCCAGGGCGATGCTTTGGCCAGCGTACTGATAGATACCGGATCGACTCTCAACGTTATGCTGAAGTCCACTTTAATGCAACTATCATTTAAAGGACCTCCGATGAGAGTCAGTGAGGTCATTGTCAAAGCATTTGACGGGTCCCAAAAAATGGTTATCGGCGAAGTCGACCTTTCCATAACTATCAGTCCTCACACTTTCCAAGTCACTTTCCAGGTCATGGACATCCGAGCAACATACAGCTGTTTGTTGGGAAGACCTTGGATACACCAGGCTGGGGCAGTCACTTCGACACTTCACTAGAAACTGAAGTTCATCAAGAATGACCAACTCGTCACAGTCTATGGAGAACAAGCCTTGATCATGAGTAACCTATCACAATCTACTTGCGTAGAACCCGAGGAGGTTGTTGGAACCCAGTTCCAAGCACTTTCAGTGAGCAATGAGAATCAATCAGAAAAAGGAACATTGATTTCCTCGTACAAAGATGCTCTCAAAGTGATCAAAAGTAACAATGCAAAAGGATGAGGACAACTTGTCACTCCTACTGATAACAAAGAAAAGAAGGGCATTGGTTTTTCTTCAAACTGTGCCCAGACTACTACTAATGATGAAAGTTTTCATCCCATTCAGGACTTCTTCCACAATGGAGGTTTTCTTCACCCAGTATCTCAAGAAGTACATACCATCAATGAGGGAGACTCCTCCGATACTGATGAAGAATGGAAGTCCTATCTTAAGGAGGACAATTATATGTCTCAGGAAGAGGTGTCTACGTCATTTTGCTATCCCGCACAGAGTCCAAGATATATACCAAGGTCAGATGTCAAGATGGTATACGGAGATTGTGATCCAGAAGGATGTCGTGCTCCACCTAACTCATTAGAAGAAGACACTCTGATGAAAGATAACTTTGACTACTATGGCTCGTTGGATGGCCTGCCAATGTGGCAGTTGTACCCGGGAAGCTTGGGGCAAGAGAATCAGCCGAACGATGCATATCAGTTGAGCATCATTGAAAAGAATACCTGCGACCCACCACGACATGTGATCAACACTCAGGCATTCTGAAAATATCCAGCACAACGATGAATTTGCAAAGCTCGCAGGGCTAGAGTTCATCAACTACGCTTTTCTTGAGGTCAACGTGATCGAAAGGGATGACTCCATTTCCAAAGAAGCGTGGGACACCTTAGGACAACCAAGTGGAAAGTACGACTACTTCGTTAAGTACACTACTCCTGAAAGCTCTCGCATCAGACTCGAAGATATCCATCCGACTAGATGAGGAGATATGCCTGAGAGTACAAACATTATGCAAGATACAACAGAGGAATCCTCCTACGACAACTCTGCCTGGGAGACAGATTCCAACGATCCTGCTCCACCAGAAATCAGTGTTATTTCTGAGGACAAGTCAAGAAGGAAAGTACCAGACTTTGTGATTCACCGAGGAGTTTGCCGCCAATGGGTTGCTGTCGATGTCCCGAAGATCGTCCATAAGTCTAAGTAATTGCCATCTTTAACCTTTCACCCTGCCTAGATTGCTTGTTTTAAACCCCATTGAAACATACGATCCAATGCCTTCTCCCAACTTTGAATTCCCGGTATTTAAAGCTAAAGAAAAAGAGGACGCAGAAATTCCAGAGGAGATCTCCCGATTACTCAGACAAGAGGAAAGGTCCATCAAACCTCACAAAGAACTGTTGGAAACGGTCAACTTGGGTTCAGAAGAAGAGAGAAAGGAAATCAAGATTGGGGCAATGCTCAGTCCGACTGTCAAACATGATTGATAAAGCTTCTCAAAGAGTTTCCCGATGTATTCGCTTGGTCCTATCAGGACATGCCAGGGTTGGATACTAGCATCGTGGAACATCATCTACCGTTGAAATCAGAATGTCCACCAGTAAAACAAAGGTTGAGACTGACTCATCCTGACATCGCCATCAAAATCAAAGAGGAAATACGAAAACAGATTGATGCTGGTTTCCTCGCCACATCAGAGTATCCTCAATGGTTATCCAACATAGTGCCAGTTCTGAAAAAGGACGGAAAAGTCAGAATGTGTGTAGACTACAGGGATCTGAACAAAGCCAGTTCGAAGGATGACTTTCCCTTGCCACACATTGACATGCTGGTAGACAGTACAACAAAGTTCAAAGTCGTCTCCTTCATGGACGGATTCTTGGGCTATAATCAGATAAAAATTGCACCGAAAGATATGGAGAAAACTTCCTTTATCACCCCATGGGGCACCTTTTGTTACAAGGTAATTCTATTCAGCTTGAAGAACGTCGGGGCAACCTATCAAAGGGCCATGACTACTCTGTTTCATGACATGATACACAAAGAAATCGAGGTATATGTCGATGACATAATTGCTAAATCTAAGACAGAAGAGGAGCATATGACCCACCTGTCAAAGTTATTCGAGCGTCTGAGAAAGTACAGACTTCACTTGAATCCCAATAAGTGCACATTCGGTGTCCGTTTAGGGAAACTTTTAGGGTTCATCGTCAGCTAAAAAGTAATTGAGGTTGATCCCGACAAAGTTAAGGCCATTCAAGAAATGCCTTCTCCAAAGACTGAAAAACAAGTCAGGGGATTCCTGGGACGGTTGAATTACATTTCCAGATTTATATTCCTTATGACTGCGACATGTGCGCCAATCTTCAAATTACTCAAAAAGAATCAGGACTGCGTTTGGATAGAAGACTGTCAAACTGCCTTCGACAATATCAAGGAATACCTATTGAATCCACCGATTCTATCACCTCCAGTGGAAGAAAGACCACTGATCATTTACTTAACAGTCTTGGAAGACTCCATGGCTTGCGTGCTTGGTCAACAAGAAGAAACAAAAAGGAAGGAGTCTGCCATCTATTATCTGAGCAAGAAATTCACAGACTGTGAAACTCGGTACACTATGCTCGAGAAAACTTGCTGTGCTCTCGCTTGGACAACCAAACGTCTTTGCCAGTACATGATTCGTCACACTACTTGGTTAATCTCAGAAATGGATCTGATCAAGTACGTCTTAGAAAAACTTGCTCTCATGGGAAGGATTGCCCGTTGGCAGATGTTGCTATTAGAGTACGAAATCGAATACCACACTCAAAAAGCCATTAATGGAAGTATTTTAGCTGATCATTTGGCTCATAAATCGATTGACGATCGAGAATCAGTCAGATTTGACTTCCCAGACGAAGATGTCATGTACTTGAAAATGAAAGATTGTGATGAACTGCTACCCAGTGAAGGGCCAGAACCAGGTTCCCAATGGGGACTTATCTTTGACAGAGCTGTCAATCATTATAGAAACAAAATTGGGGCAATCATCATAACACCTCAGGATACCCACATTCCTTTCACCGCCCGACTGACGTTCAAGTGTACAAACAATGAGGCCGAATACGAAGCTTGTATCATGGGTCTCTAAGAAGCGATCTACTTAAGGGTCAAGAACTTGGATGTGTATGAAGACTCAGCCCTGGTTATGAATCAGATCAAAGGAGATTGGAACACATACTAATCAGGATTGAATCCTTACAAAGACTACGCAAAAAGGTTGTTACCATTCTTCAACAGAATCGAGTTTCATCACATCCCTCGTGAAGAGAATCACATGGCTGATGCATTAGCCACTCTCTCTTCTATGATTAGTGTAGGTTAATGGAATGACATACCTAAGATTGACATAATGCGCCTAGAAAGGCCCGCTTGCATTTTCACGATCGAAGCAGTCATAGACGACAAACCTTGGTATCACGATATTAAATGCTTCCTTCAGAAACATGAGTACCCACTTGGGGCATCCAGAAAAGATAGAAAGACCCTCAGAAGGTTGGCAGACAGCTTCTTCCTGAGCGGTGATACACTCTATAGGAGAAACTTTGACATGGTCCTGCTCCGATGCGTAGACAGACCAGAAGCAGACATGCTGATGAAGGAAATTCATGAAGGATCCTTTGGCACTCATGCCAACGGACACACAATGGCGAGAAAAATTCTGAGAGCAGGGTACTACTGGTTGACCATGGAATCTGATTGCTACAAGTACAAGAGGAGGTGTCACAAGTGTCAGATATACTCAGACAAAATCCATGTACCGCCAACGCATCTCAAAGTTCTCTCTTCCCCATGGCCTTTTTCTATATGGGGAATCGACATGATTGGTATGATTGAACCTAAGGCTTCGAACGGACATCGGTTCATCCTGGTATCCATTGACTACTTCACCAAATAGGTCGAAGCAGCATCATACACTAATGTAACCTAACAAGTGGTGGTCCGATTTATCAAAAACAATCTCATCTGCCGTTATGGTGTTCCAAGCTAGATCATTACTGATAATGGATCTAACTTGAACAATAAGATGACGAAAGAGTTGTGTGATGAGTTCAAGATCGAACACCGTAACTCATCTCCCTACCGACCCAAGATGAACGGAGCGGTAGAAGCGGCTAACAATAACATCAAGAAGATTGTTCAAAAGATGGTTGTAACCTACAAAGACTGGCATGAGATGCTACCCTTTGCTCTTCACGGTTATCGTACATCTATCCGCACTTCAACATGGGCAACCCTTTTTCTCTAGTATATAGCATGGAAGCAGTGCTCCCCATCGAAGTAGAGATCCCATCAATCCGAGTATTGATGGAAGCTAAGCTAACAGAAGCAAAATGGTGTCGAAGTCGACACGACGAATTGAATCTGACCGAAGAAAAGAAAATAACGGCACTATGCCACGGTCAGTTGTATCAGCAAATAATGAAAAAAGCGTTTGACAAAAAGGTCCGACCTCGTGTCTTCAGGAAAGGAGACCTTGTGCTTAATAACATACAATCATTTCTCACTGATTCTCGGGGTAAGTGGACTCCGAATTATGACGGCCCCTATGTGGTCAAGAAAGCTTTCTCAGGCGACGCACTGAGACTCACAACCATGGATGGAGAAGAATTTTCCTACCCCACGAATGTTGATGTAGTCAAGAAATACTTCGCCTAAATAAATAAAAAAAGGGAAAACGTCTTGGTGAATTGAAAACCCGAAAGGGAGGTCTAGGCAAAAATTAAAGACATAATCAAAAATCATCCCGGTGGATTGGAAATTTCAAAGTACAATCCAGGCAAAAATTAGGGATTCATGGCAAGTAACTATGTCTGATCAGGGGGAAATTCCCAGCAGCAGTAATGCCATCCATCTGGAAAACTCCAGTCAAGGTCATCTTCGACGGAAGCTCAGGATATCCGGAATTCAAAGTTGGTAGAAGGATAGTGGTCGTTATGTTTCAATGTAGCCCTTTTCCCGTAAACTACCATTTTCTAACTTTGTAAATACTCTGTGGAATCACGCGTTTGGCTGATTTCCATCCTATCTATAAAATTTGAGCCCAAGTGCTTTTGTTTACAATTCTTATTTGTTTTAGCTTTACAGAATGATGTTTTAACATGATCAACGATTCTTGAAATAAAACAAAAATGAATTTACTTGTCAAACTTTTTCTGATTTTAAAATAACGATGGCAATTTCTTTTGACTGTTGAACATCGAAAGAACAACGATCGCTTCTCCTGAAGTAATCGAGCATCAAAGTGCAAAATCAAAGTACTCCTTCTAAACCAGTGCACCTGAATGAAGGATCAGTTGTGTTAGATACCTTGTTCCATCTGACATCCCCGACAGAGTTCTTACCTCTTAAGACCGACCAAGGTTGTTCCCCACAGGGATTACCTCTCTTAAGCAAGGCAGAATTGCTATCGTGAACCAAATGGTTTTACCTCGTCCCCTGCAGTGGCCGAGTATCCAGTCGTGTTCATCCGTCAGTTTGTATGTCGTGTCAGTTTTGTCAGCATATACATACATACATCATGCATTATTTATTTGCATTTACATTGATATTGCATCACTATCACTCTAGTCGGTCTTGTTCCCAAGGGATAAAAGTTTACTTATCAATCGAGTTGTCAGTTCTTTCCTCGTCAGGAAGTGAATCATCTAAGCAATCTCTCTCCAGTTTATTTCTGGATTAGAGACGGTCCTCGACCACTTTGATAACTTGAACCTCTAAAAGGCAAGAAGACCTTCGACGAATGTCACTCTTCATCAGTGAAGATGATATCTTCGCTTTCCCGGATTAAGGAAAATCCCCAGAGAAAGCCTCTTAATCAAAGTTTCGACAATGTAGTAGTTTCTCTTTGAAATTTTGCTATCAAAAAGGTCACCAGTACTCCAAATTGGAATACATCACATGGCATTTCTCCGAGAAGACCTCGAGAAAAGTATGATGTAGTATCCCCAAGCGAAAGTAGTCTCTCAAGAGATTCATTTTCTCCAGTAGAGTCAACAAATGGCATCTCCAAACAGAGAAGTTTGTACACCTCTACAGCTCAGACGGATGGGTTACCCAGCAAGTCTGACATCAAGATTTTTTCCGTCAAATGGAATTTCCCCAGGAAAATTCGGCGAGAAGTTTGAGGAAAAACCACTACGAATAGCGTCCCTTGTCAAGAAAGTTTATTGACAAAAGAAACTAAGACCAGTTCCTTGGTAGAAAACCAAGATCGAGGGGAAGTTTATATCAGAAACTAAGACCAGTTCCTTGGTAAGAAACCAGGATCGAGGGGAAGTTTATATCAGAAACTAAGACCAGTTCCTTGGTAAGAAACCAGGATCGAGGGGAAGTTTATTTCAGAAACTGAGACCAGTTCCTTGGTAAGAAACCAGGATCGATGGGAAGCTTATATCAGAAACTAAGATCAGTTCCTTGGTAGGAAACCAGGATCAAGGGGAAGTTTTACCTTTTCTAAGCATCATGGCTTAGCAAAAGAAGATGGATGGGCGAGCTGCCTTTCATAACTACCATCAAAATTTTGGGTATTCCGATATTTAATCCTCTTGCACCCCAAATGCCCGAATACCTTCGCCATTCACACCTTTGGGTCCAAGAAGATTAAATAGGGGCATCTGTCATACCCCAAAATTTGACCACTAAGATTCCCATCATTGTACAAATCATCATCACAATATGGACGAACTTTCATACTCATTAGTCTCCCCAAAGATGGGTGAGCATTCACTACAATCAAAGAATTAAGGTTTCAAGCCCTCTCAGAGCCCTTAGACAAAGGATCAATCAAGGAATGACATGATCTTCAATTTTTCAATCCTCTCGAACATCTATAAAGGATCAAGAGGACTCCCATAACAGGAATCAATCACAAAGTTGTAGCATTCCAAGTGGATTAAGCCTCAAGATCGCCAGTGTCACCAAATTAGGGTTTTGGTCGACCAAGGCCTCCAGATGGAATTTTTCATCTGGGAATGAGCCAATACTTCAAAACATAACCCAAGGTACTCCATGGGACCTCATGGACCTAAGCATCAAGTCAATTTAACCTCAGGGGATGTATACATCAAAAATCAGGAATTAGGGTTTCTTGACCTAATTCACCCGTAAGTTGACTTTTGGGACAAAACATGAGCCAAGACCTCAACACATGATTTGAGGGTCTCTAACACACCACATTGATCCATTTGCAACAATGGATTGATCCAAGAAGCTTGATCAACAAAGTTCAATTTCATTTGAACCACCATTAGGGCTTCGAGGGAAAAAGTCAACTGTACCTTTGACTTTTGACTAGGACATGCCCCCAAAACTTGGGACATGATTCAATACACCCTATAACACATATGGAACATAGCCATTAGGTTTTATTTAGGTTAAAGACTTGATTTCCCTAAGGACCGCACAATTTGAAATTCATCTGATAAAAAGTCAACTGTGCACATAAGTCAAGTTTGACTTTTTGAGATTTTTCACAATTATGGTTCCTCAACCCTAAAATGATGTTAATGTGTGATTGGAATCATCATTCATCAAGAAAAATCAAAGAAAGTGGGATAACTTGTAAAAGGGGTAACTGTAGCGCAAATTTTTGCGTGGTTGCGAAGCACTATCGCTTTGGGGTACTATAATTCGATTCATTTTTTATCCTATTGAAGCTGATGAAGGAAGGGAAATAAATGTCTCCAATTAACCCTGCTTGCAAACTGAGTTTAAACAGATGACTGTTGGTTTACAGATGCTATTAAGATTGTGGGTCTCTCTTAGGTTATTTTGTTAAAAAAACAGTGTCTAGGCTATTGGTAGGATGTTAGGACTGATGCTTTTCGATTGATATATGTGTAGCGAGTGATTTTGGACGTGGTTCTTAAGCACTGTCGCTCTGGGAGGGTACTACAGGTCGATTCATTTTTTTATCCTATTGGAGCTGATGAAGGAAGAGAAATAGATGTCTCCAACTAACCCTGCTTTACAAACTGAGGTTAAATAATCAAAACTGTTGGTTTACAGATGCGATCAATGTGGGGGGGGGGGGGGGGGGGGGGGGCTCTCTTGGGTTTATTTTGATTGAGTTTAGACTTTTGGTGGGGGATACGGACTCGGATGTTTTGATGGATATGTTAGGATTTGTGGCCATAGGTTTTTGATGTGGTGTGCTCGCTAAGATTTTTCTTTCAATCTTATGCCTACATATTCCCGTTTACCGAAACAGGGAAATCAGAGCGATCGTAGTTCCTCCTATTCTATGGGAGGAAACGGTGTTTTGGTGTCTTGTTCAAAACCCAAGACATGAAGCTAAAGGTGGTTTGTATCTTGTTCAAAGCCCAAGATGTGAAGCTGAAGGGTTTATTTGTATCTTGTTCAAAGCCCAAGATATAAAGCTAAAAAGGTGTTGGCTTTAGAGAGAATTTGTCATCTCTAAGGGGGTCTGTTTGTCACAATTGTTGGGTGACTGATTATAAAGGATGATTACTTTAATTGGGATATGTGAATCCATTAATGCCATAATTTCCTTTATAGGGGATTTTTAACCTGAAGGAGAAGACTTTAACTCAGTTTAGAGCAATGCCATCTTTCCTTAGGAATTTCTCATGCTAAAATAGGGACAGTGGCGTGGATGTAAATAATCCAGAGGCTTGCCGCTTACAACAATTAGATGAAGGAAAAGGAGTTTTTGATGTTTGTATACTATGAACGAGGCACAGATTTGATGCTAAAAGGTTGATTAACTCAACCGGAGTTTCCTTATACAAAGCCTAAGAGGAGGCTATTGGCCCAACAAGATGGTGTCTTTATGTGTCTCGTACGAAGCCCGAGAGAGAGGCTAAAAGGGTTGACTCAACAAGAGAGTGCTTTTGTATGTGTCTTGTACGAAGCCCAAGACGGAGGATAAAGGTGTTTGACTCAACAAGAGAGTCTTTTATACTCAACAAGAGAGTGTTTTGTATCTCGTACGAAGCCTGAGATGGAGGCTAAAGGTGATCGACTCAACAAGAGAGTCTTTTTATACTCAACAAGAGAGTGTTTTTGTATCTCGTACGAAGCCCGAGATGGAGGCTAAAGGTTTGACTCAACAAGAGAGTCTTTTATACTCAACAAGAGAGTGTTTTGTATCTCGTACGAAGCCCGAGATGGAGGCTAAAGGTTAACTCAGTTGGGGAGAATCATTGTACAAAGCCCAAGAGGAGGCTAGGATTACTGTTTCAGTTGAGTGACAAGTCCAGTATGTTGGTTAAAAGAGAAAATCAATTCTTATATGGGTAATGTTGTACTCATGGATTTAATCTGAGGACCGGGATTATTTCCTGTTCTTTAAGGAAACGGGGAATCTGAAGGGTATTGAGACTGCCCAAGTCTACGGGTCTTATCTTTTGTACTATGCTTAAGAAACAGTAGTAGTGAGATCTAGACTCTTTGAAAGACTGTTCTATTAAGATGACTAATTTCTGTTCCTATACCTCTAGAATGTCGTCGGGACAATTTGTACGAAGCCCAAGAGGAGGCGAGAAAACTTTTAAGAAGCCGAGGGACAATTTGTACTAAGCCCAAGAGGAGGTTATCTTCCTGGGGAATAAATAATTACACAAAGCCTAAGAGGAGGTTGTGAAAACTTCTAAGAAGCCGACGGGTCCTTGTACAACGCCCAAGAGGAGGTGAGGATCCTTTTAGGAAGCCTGTGGGTCCTTGCACTAAGCCCAAGAGGAGGCTGATGAACAGTTCCAGAAGGGGTTTCACTTGGAACATTGACCTTCTGTATATGAACTGTTCAAGGGGGAGATTTCTTAGATCTAGTTATCTAAAATTGTTATAAAAGAAAATTCTCAGGGTTAAGGTATATCTGGGTGAACGTCGGAGGTAAAGAGACGAGGTTTTGCCTAGTTCTAGACGTAGTTGCCGGGGGAAACTCTAAATATCTATACTATTATTACACAGTCGATATGAGTTTGTGAAAGAAGACTTACAGTGAAACAGCCCCACAATACAGTTATATACATATGAAAGCAGTAAATGAAAGCGGGTAAACACTTAGAGTATTTTAGGCTAAATTAACTTGATGATTGGGTTTATGATGTCCCTCAGAGTATTTTAGGTTACTTTGAAGCATTGGCTCATGCCCAAAGGAAAATTCCATCTGGAGGCCCTGGTCGACCAAAACCCTAATTTGGTGACACTAGCGATCTTGAGGCTTAATCCACCTGGAATGCTGTAACATTGTGCGTGATTCTTGCAGTGGGAGTCCTCTTGATCCCTTGTGGGTGTTTGAGAGGTTAGACAAGTTGAAAATCATGTCAATTCCTTGATTGATCCTTTGTCTAAAGCTCAGAGAGGGCTTGAAACCCTAATTATTGTTTGTAGTGGATGTTCACCCATCTTTGGGGAGACTAATGAGGTATGATGGTCCATCTATATTGTGATGAGGATTTTCCCAATGATGGGAAATATTAGTGGTCAAAATTTGGGGTATGACAGTAACCATATAAACGTAGAAATTTTCTAAGTTATGAAACAAAGTGGCTATGGTACCAACTTCCAAGGATCATAACATGTGATCCAAGTAACCATTTTGGCTGATCCAAAGATGGATTTGTAGCTCTCATGGCATACTTCAAAAGTGTCAACTACACCTCATTCCAATTCCTCATGGATTTTAAGTTATGGAATGATCAAAATGGCTGAAAACCCAAAAATGACATTTTTCCAACACTTAGTGAAATTTTCACTAAGTCAGAATCAGTTTCATTTTTTTCAAAATGTAAGGGCATTTTTCACTTGGATCCAAAACGTTTAAAAATAAACTATGAACACACATGTGTTGTATCATATGAGAGCTTTCCAAAATGTATAAGAACCCCATGAAATTCCATTTTAGCTAAGAGTTATGACAGTGGCAATATGCCTTGCTGCAACTGTCATAACAAGGCAGATTTGTGCATTTTGCTCGATTTGAGCAATTTGTGCAAATGACAAACAAGTTTATCCATCTGAACACCTTAGGGGGAGACCAAGGAGGAACAAACACTGATCCATAAGCCTCCCAAGTCTTTGGAACTACAAATAGCATGCCAAACCTAAAAACCCTAAAAAGGGGACAAGACTCCAATTTTGTTTTGGGAGCATTCAATGGATGCACCAAGGTGGCATGAACTGACACTATTCCAACTGAATGAGTCAAGGATGATCTCTGAACTAGGGAACCAAAGGCATGTGCTCTAACCTCTAGTAAATGGCTAGAGGAGACTTAAGATTCGAAAGTGACACAATTGGCCACAGACCTGTACCAATTGTCATTCCCTATTCCTTGCAAAACAAACTTGCTCTACTATAAATAGAGCTCATTTCTAATCAGTTTAAGTACACCAAAGGCCTACAATACTTGCCTTTCTCAAAATCATCTTCTCACTCTCAAAAATGCCTTTCTTAGCAAGTCACTATCGAATTTTTCAGTAGAGAGCAATTCCACTCAAACCAATTACTCTAACACCTAATAAACATCATATGTGAGCTGATCAAACACTAAACACACAACTGTAACACTGATTTCTCAGAATCACCAGCCAGTTGCTCAAGTTTTCAACCAAGTTGTAGTTGAGATGCCATGAAGTGATCCAGCCATTTCCAATCAAGTCCAAACATTCAAACACACTCCATATGGTGTAGGAAAGCTGTTCAGATCATCACAACTCATCTGTAACACCTCCAACTCAAAAATCACATTGCTCTTGATGTCACGGCCTTCAAGTAAGCCTAAACTTGGTCATCTCTTAATTTATGCATATTTCCTCGCACAATACTTTTGCCAAATGTTCATAATCATGCATAGAATGTTTCCCCTCAATTAATTGCTTTGTTTGAATCCTGTATCAAAATTCTCAGCCTTCATGCAAATTTTATGGTTCTTGAGGTTTTGTCTTGATTTCTTATTCCATGCTTAAACTAAATGAAATTAAAGACCATAGACATGATCGTGAGGTGAAAACGAGCAGATTGATATGTGGATTGTGCAATTTCATCAAGTATTCAGTGAGAATGGAGAGAAAATGCAAATCTGGGCAAAACTCAGAACACGCGCGTGTTCTTGGGTGTTCTTGGCGCCCTTTTTCCAAAATTCAAATATTTGAATTTTTGTGATTTTATTTAATTGATTCAAAAATTAATTTCTCTATGAGTTTTAATGATTTTGAGTTGATTCTTTTTTTAATAATTCACAAAAATGTTAAAATATTTTAGGGTTAATAGTCATTTTGCCCCCTGTCATATAGGCGATTTTTGAAAAATCCCCTGTAAAAAAAACTTGCAAAAAAAAACCCTAACATTTGAAGATTCTCTCAATTTTGACCTTCATCACATCCAGTCACCAAAAAAGCTGATGTGGCAGGGTCAAAATAAAAACGCTGCCATAATGGTAGGGGTCAAAATGAGAATGCTGCCAAAATGGCAGGGGTCAAAATAAAAATGCTGCCAAAATGGCAGGGGTCAAAATGGCAGATTTTTGGTGACTGGATGTGATGAAGGTCAAAATTAAGAAAATCTTCAAATGTTAGGGTTTTTTTTTGCAAGTTTTTTTTTACAGAGGAGTTTTTCGAAAATCGCCTATATGACAGGGGGCAAAACGACTATTAACCCAATATTTTATTTTACCAAAAATTCCCAAAAATATTATTTATTTCATATACTTGATATTTTTGCAAAGAATTAATCTTTTATTTGTTTTTTAACATTTAAAATATGTTTTCCTCCTTGATTTTCCAAACTTAATTGGTTTCCAATCATTTTGTGGATAAAAACTTGATTTTTGAAACATTGATCCAAGATCACCACTCATTTTTCACATGTTTTCAATACATTTTATTAATTTTTTAACAAAATTAATTCCATTTTTAACAAAATTAGGGTTTTGATTAATTCCACCCTCACAAATCTTTTTCAAACACTCATGGGCCTCTATTAGAGTGTATGACCCATCCCCTTTGTAAATACACCACTTTTTGGGCCTCAGTCATTGTATAAGTCCCACTGTATTTTTAAAAACAACGACGCGATCGTCGCCTTTTTAACAAAACCAATTGGGCCTCTCCTCGAGCTATAAGTCCCATTCCTTTTCAAAAACAAAAACTTTGGGCCTCTAATAGAGTGTAAGACCCAACCCCTTTTTGAAAGCCAAACATTTTGGGCCTCAGACAATTGTATAAGTCCCCGATAATTTTCAAAACGATGGTGCGATCACTGTCCACCTGGGCCTCTCCCTGAGTTGTAAGCCCCATCTCTTGTACAAAAATAAACTTTGGGCCTCTAATAGAGTGTAAGACCCATCCCCTTTGTACAAAAAACCTTTTAGGTCTCACTTATTGTATAAGTCCCCCTGTACAGTTCTCAAAATAACGACGCAATCGTCGCCTTTTTAAAAAATCACTTGGGCCTCTCCTTGAGCTATAAGCCCCAACAATCTTTTCAAAGCACTTTCTCCTTTGATTTTGAATTCAAATATACAGTTGTTATCAAAACTTTCTTTAATTTCTTTGTTGAACAACTAACAAAAGAGCATGGAAGCTCTACAACGGGTAAGTGTTTATCCGCTTTCATTTACTGTTTTCCTATATATAACTGTATTGTGGGGCTGCTTCACTGTAAGTCATCTTTCACATCCTTTTACATACTTGTCATATATCAACTGTATATATACTAGAGTTTTCCCCAGCAATTAGGTCTAGAACTAAGTAAATCCTATTGGTCACTCTTTAAAACAAACAAAACTAGATCCCCATAGGATCTCCGGATACAGTCTTCCCTTCTCTTAGGGTTAAACAATATGGAACAAAGAGAAAGGCAGTATTCTCGGTGAACCTTTTCTCAGACTGTCACCCCTAGAAATTGTCAAAGAAATTCTACTCCCCGGAGTTGATCTATTCTCCGTGAATATCATCTCTTGAGTTTCTTCCAAACCCTCAAACTTTCCTAGAATGATCTCTTCTCTGTGAATTGCATTTCTTGAACTTCTCTTGGTTTGGGGACCCACAGGCTTCCTAAAAGCATCCCCGCCTCCTCTTGGGCATTGTACAAGGACCCTTCGGCTTATCAGAAGTCCTCATGCCTTCTCTTAGGCTTAATACAAGGACCCTGAAGACCTCTTACAGGTATAGGAACAGAACTTAGTCATCCTTCGTCAGAGCTGTCTTTCTAAAAAGAGTCAACACTCTCAGACCAATTTTAGGGTTGATACTCATCCCTTAAATGAGCCGGCCTCCTCTTGGGCATCATACAAAAGATAAAACTCTACCAATAGGCTTGGACAGTCTAAACATCCTTGAGTCTCAAAGACATTCTCAAGTCCCCTCCAAAACATATGAGAAGCCCCAGTTTCTGGATTAATCTCCAGTAAGAGTTAAAACATGTGGGTTCTATAACCCCGCAAGAGTTGATTCCCCATTTGGACCTGCCTCGGGATCTCAAGAATCCCCTGCAAAAGCTAGCCTATTCTTAGGCTTCGTATAAGGACCCTTTCCTCAGGATACCTAGCCTCTTCTTAGGCCTTGTACAATGATTCTCCCTGGCAGAGTTAATCTTTTTAGACTCTCTTGTTGAGTCGATCAATTACTTTTTAGACTCTCTTGTTGAGTTAATCACCCTTTCAGACTCTCTTGTTGAGTCAGACTCTCTTGTTGAGTCAATCACCTTTGAGCACTCTCTTGTTGAGTCATCCATTTTAGCCTCAGTCTCGGGTTGTACGAGACAGATAAAAACCATTCTCTTGTTGGGACAGTCTTTTCCAGCTTCCTTTTAAGCTTGGCATAAGGATTTCCCTAACAGAGATAGCCTCCTCTTAGGCTTTGTATAAAGATTCACCCTAGCAAAGTTAGCCTACTCTTAGGCTTTCTCCAGCTTGTTCAGCCACCATCTTGGGCTTCGTACAGGACAGATAAAAGCACTCTCTTGTTGAGTCAAACTTGTTTAGCCTCCGTCTTGGGCTTTGTACAAGACACTCAAAATATCCTCAGTCAAGTCGATTAAATTTCTCATTTTTAGCCTCTATCTTGGAGTTTGTACGAGACACATACAAAACTCTCCGGCGGAGTCAAAGTCAATCTTTTAGCCTCCTCTTAGGCTTTATATAAGGACTTCCCCAGGGAAGTCAATCAACCTCTTAGCTTGAACCTTGGGCTTCGATCAAGGAACACAAAAATCAATAATTCCCCTTTAGAGATGACAAATTCTCTCCCAGTCAAAACCTTTAGCCGCTGTCTTGGGCTTTGAACAAGACACCAAAACCTCTTTTCCTCCCATAGAATAGGAGGAACTACGATCGCTCTGATTTCCTTGTTTCGTTTAAACAGGAATACGTAGGCATAAGATTGCAAAATCTTATCGAGCACACTAATCAAAAACTCTAAACCCAGTACCTTCATACCTCAATCAGAAAAACATCAGATCTAATACCTTACCGAAAGCCTCACAGTCCAGACCCCCTACTCTTAATAAAATAGCCTAAGGGAGACCCACTATCTTAATAGCATCTGTAAACTAACAGTCATCTATTTAGCCTCAGTATGCAAGCAGGGTTAATTGGAGACATCTATATCCCTTCTTTAATCAGCTTCACAGGATAAAAAATGAATCGAACTGTAGCACCCAAAGCGATAGTGATTCGAAACCATAAAAACCGCGCTACAGACACGAACAACCACATTCTTTAAGGATATTGAGTTTGGGGGGAGGGGGAAAAATAAGGTTAGAGACTTTGTCTTAGAGGAAGAATCGATAACATTTCCAGAACCGATTCATATAGTTGCTTTTGATCAAACAAGTAAGAAACCTCCACAAGACATTGTTGCAATTCCTCCAACTCAAGATGATTTGGTAATTCATGAAGAACAAACTCAAAATCCTCAAGAACAAGTGTTACAAGAACCAATACCTTTGCGGAGATCCACTAGAGAAAAGATAAATGCTATTCCGGATGATTACGTAGTCTTTCTCCAAGAACATGAGGAAAATAATGGTATGATGGAAGATGATCCAGTCAACTTTCATCAACCCATGCAGGATTCTAACTCGGAAAAGTGGATTAAAGCAATGAAGGAGGAGTATAAGTCCATGAAAGACAATAAAGTTTGGGAACTTGTCCCATTACCAGAAGGTGTGAAGCCCATTGGTTGCAAATGGATTTTTAAGACCAAACGGGATTCTAACGGTAATATGGAGAGGTATAAGGCCCATCTTATGTCTAAGGGATACTCAAAAGGAAGGGATTGACTTAAAGAGACTTTCTCTCCGGTTTCATCGAAAGACTTTTTTAGGACAATCATGGCTCTTGTTGCACATTATGATTTGGAACTCCATCAAATAGATGTCAAGACAACTTTCCTCAATGGAAACGTTGATGAAACAATCTATATGTTGCAACTAGAATACTTTGTGTCAGGAGACTCAAAGAATATGGTTTGCAAATTGACAAAATCCATTTATGGACTAAAGCAGGCGTCTCTTCAGTGGTATCACAAGTTTCATAAAGTAATTCTCTCATTTGGTTTTAAGGTGAATGTTGCTAAAGATTGTGTGTATCATAAATAAAGTGTGAGCAAGTACATTTTTGTGTTCTTGTATGTAGATGACATACTGCTTGCCACAAATGATATAGGAATGATGCACTAAACTAAGAAATTTCTATCAAGAAATTTTGAAATGAAAGATCTTGGTGATGCCTCCTTTGTATTAGGAGTTCAAATGCATCGAGACCGATCTCGTGGTATTCTAGGATTATAAAAAAGGACCTATATCGAAAAGGTACTTAAAAGGTTTGGCATGCAGGAATGTAAATCAGGAAATACTCCAATTGCTAAGGGAGACAAATTCAGTCTCAGTCAGTGCCCAAAAGGAAACTTAGAAATTCAAGAAATGCAAAAGATTCCTTATGCGTCAGCAGTAGGGAGTTTTATGTATGCCCAACTGTGCATGCGTCCGGATATTACGTTCATAGTTGGGATGTTAGGAAGATATTTGAGCAATCCAGGAATGGATCATTGGAAAGCAGCCAAAAAGGTTATGAGGTATTTAAAGAGAACAAAAGACTATATGGTCATATATATGAGGTCATACTAGTTAGAGATCACTGGATACTCTGACTCAGATTTTGTTGGATTCCAAGATAGTAAAAGATCCACTTCAGGCTATATCTACATGTTGGCTGGTGGAGCAGTTTCTTGGCGCAGTGCTAAGCAAACTCTTACGACTTCATCCAACATGGCAGTAGAGTTTATAGCATCTTATGAGGCATCCAACCATGGGATTTGGATGAGGAATCTTGTCACTGAGCTGCGAATTAAAGAAGGAATTGAAAGGCCACTTAAGTTATACTATGACAACATATCAACTGTCTTGTATTCCAACAATAAAAGGAGCTCGACTAAGTCAAAGCATATTGATATCAAGTTCCTAGTTGTTAAGGAAAAGGTACAAAGTGGACAGATTTCCATAGAACTCTTGGGGACAAACTCCATGATAGCAGATTCTCTTACAAAAGGTCCTCCCACCCAAGGTTTTTCATGAGCACACTACTCGCATGGGTGTTTTATTGTTAGAGGAGACTTTGGTTTAGTGGGAGTTAGTCGATTATGAATTTTATGTTCTGTGTTTGGTATTATGCATGCATACTATGATTTTGGATATTTTTCAATTAGCGTATCCCTGTGTAGCGAGAAAAGAGTTTCTGAAGAAAAGTACGTTTTATGTAACACCATTTTTCTTATTCAATGCAATCCAATTAATCTTTACCCAGAAATTTATCTTCTTGCTTTTATTTTGTTAAGTTATTTTCTAATGCACTTTTAATTACTTCCTCATATAATTTTCTTTGGTATTATCGAAATAGCCCTTTTTCTAAATAATGAAGATTGTCGAATTGTTAATCCTTTATCAAACGCTCTTTAAGGGAGCGTGAAAGTGAAAACAGTTGTTGAAGAGGGTATTTATAAGTTGGGAAGTAGAAACAGTTTTAAAAAATTGTTGTAATGTTGAAAATGATAGTGGGACGCGTGTCTTCTCAACGATTCCTGATGAAGCGGTGGTAATAAGTGTCTACTCCCCCATGATCTTCTAGACTCTAGGAAAGGTCTGCTGATGGAAAGTGAACAGTTGGAACTATGAGCAATCGTCGAAGCATCATAAGGACTGAATGAGGCGTCGAATGACATTCTCAAAAGATGCCTTTTTCTTTAGTGGTGTTGAAAATGACATTTTTGGGGGGCAATTTGTCAGCTCCTAAATTCGACGCCTGACATTGGATTAAGATTTTTTCAAAAGAAATGAAATTTTTGGAGTTTCAGAAGACTTCGACAGGAATGTTGTTTCCAGAAAGTCCAGTCGAAAAATGTCCTTGTGTAGAGAAGGCATGATTTGTGGACTTAGAAATATTTATAATAATTTGGAGATATATTTCGACAGAAGCTTAACTGGTGCCGTTCGATTGGAGATTCAAATTCAAATAATGGAGGGAATTTTGTCCTTATCCATTTGATAGAAGAAGACACGTGGAGAGCAGTTGAAGGACGAAGCCATGCAGAATGAAATTTGTCTCATTCTAATTAGTAGGTGTTAGCTCCTCAATTCGACGCCTATATTGATTTAGAGGAATTAATTGAAGTGTTAAACTCTTTGAAGAAGTTTGAAAGCGTTCAACTGGATCTTCATGGTGGAAGCCTAAGTCGAAGGTATGCTTGCGTAAGGAAAAGATAAGCGTGGGACTTAGAAATATTTTCAAGCATTGGGAAATATCCTTCGACGGATACTGCTGATGGTGTTCGACGCAAAGTAATTCAAATTCAAATAAAGGAGGGAATGCTTATTCTTATCTGCTTTTGAAAAAGACAAGTGGCGCGCATCCAGAGGATTAGAAGCATGCAGTATGTTAATTGTTTTGGCAGTTAACAACAGTTAGTCTAATTAGTATAAATAGGAGTTCTAGCAATAGGATTCGCGTGTTATTCAATTTGTACAAGTTACTCAGAAATTACTCAAAGTATCCGCGTGTAGAGAAACGAGTTTTGTGAGAATGTACGTGATGTAAACACCACTTTTTCATTTCAATGCATTTTCTTTAAGTCTTTTACTAAGAGTTTATCTTTTACTTCGTGCAAGTTATTTTTCTGCATTTCATTTAGTCTTTACCATTTCAGCCTTTTCGACTCAGAGTCTTTAAGCATTTTTTATTAAAATTCCCTTTAATTTCACGCAAGTTAAATTCATGCCTTTACCAGCCTCTTTGATTTAAATCTTTTTCTCAAAGTCTTTTACTTTTCAGTCACTTTAAGTTTCTTGAAGAAAGCCCTTTTCCATTCCTTTACTTAGTCGAAACATAGAAGTTTACACAAGAAATCAATTTAGCACATATCCTAGGATTTGTGTGGTCGATCCTACAAGTTACTCAGTTTTATATGAAATTGATAGACCAGCGGTTGTTTACCATTTTTACCAGTAAACAAATTGCCACGCCCAATGGGACGATGCTAAGTAACATTTTTAGAAAACGTAGAATTCTGTGATTTGAATATCCTTTTTGTGTCACGTACTTCGTTGTATGTTATTAAGGAGTGGAAAGGTAGCCACCACAAACGAAGAAAGACCAAAAAGAAAACATACGAGGAAAATGGCAAGTACTAATCAGCCAAGTAGTTCAAATCCTCAAATTACATCCGGTGTCAATGTAGAACCAACCCCCGTGTCTTCGACTGGAGGACCCACCGTTCTTGCGTCTGCATCCAAAACTATGCCCTTTATGGCTAGTTCGATACCGACACATTCCATTCCCCATACTGAACCAGTCTTGACATATGTGGGGCCAACCAAACCCCCAGTAACTCCTCCTCCGATTGGGACGTCTACTTATTGACCGTTCCCACCACCAGGTTTTTCAATGCCCTTAAATGGTCGAGAGCAGCCTTATGGAATGCCAACTTTCATGATGATGAATTTACAAAATGCACCCCCAGTGTATTCTGAACCTATAATGACATCACCTTTACAAGGGTCGGGGTCTGGAGTAAATATGGGTCGAAACCAATCCTTAGGAGTAGGATATTAAACCCAAGTGCCAGGCTTGACGAATACTACTGCAGCCTATCTAAGGCAGCAAATGGATGAAAATAACCACCAGATGGTCCAAATGATGTCTCAAACCATGGGGGAAATCTTTTCGCCTCTAATCCAAAATACTACCCAGACCAATCAGCAAATGGCTGTGCAGATGACGTGCCTTGCAGATTTCTTTGATGTTCCTAATCCTCCTCGACACCCTCAAAGAGAGTATATCGCAGCAAACCATGGAGTGGTATTCGAAGAGGACCCTACTATTAACCAAAATCAACAAAATCCAGGGAATATCCCCCAGGTAAACGCACCAAATCAGGTAGCAGTCGAACCCCCTAGGATTCAACAGCCAGTGCCTGTAGGGGATCAACCAAGGGTGGTTTTGGTGAATAGAAATCAGGATGTTGATGACGTCGTACAACAAGTTCGACGTAATGACATGGCAGCAGATAATAATCTGGCAGCTATGATCAAAAGGATAATGGTCCAAAATGGGGTAAATGTGGGCTTGCGAAGGCCAAATTATACATCCCCATTGTCAGAATACATTCTCCAGTCGGAGTTACCCCATAGAACAAAAGTCCCTAAGTTTACTAAGTTCTCTGGGGATACCACTGAATCCACCGTCGAACACGTGGCTCGATACGTGATAGAGGCTGGGGAAATCGCAAATAATGAGAACCTTAGGATAAAATAATTTCCAAGTTCTCTGACGAAGAATGCCTTCACGTGGTTCACGACTTTGCCACCTAATTATATCCACAATTGGACCCAATTAGAATGGTTGTTTCACGAACAGTTCTATATGGGATAAACTAAGATTAGTTTGAAAGAGTTGGCTAGTATTAAACGTAAATTCACAGATCCAATTGATGATTACCTAAATAGGTTCCGACTGCTGAAAGCTAGATGCTTTACTCAAGTACTAGAGCACGAGTTAGTCGAAATGGTCGCTGGAGACCTAGATTATTCCATTAGAAAGAAGTTGGATACACAATATCTTAGAGATATGACCCAATTAGCCGATAGGGTTCGACAGTTAGAACGCCTTAAGGAAGAAAAGGCCAAGGCAAATAAGAACAAGAGAGTGTTTTACGTCGAAGTTAATAACGACGATGAAAAATATCATGATGAGCCAGTTAGTTTTGACGAAGGCGAGGTCGACCTTGCTGAATTGAAACAAGGTCCACCTTACTCTTGTAGGTTGTTGGCACCTTCGAATGTCGAAACTGAGAAAAATGACAAATTTCCCAAGAAAACTTATACTTTCGACGTCACTAAATGTGACGAAATTTTCGATTTGTTAGTTAAGGATGGTCAGATGATAGTGCCACCTGGTGCTAAATTTCCTCCTTTAGAACAAAGGAAAAAAAGAGGGTTTTGTAAATATCATAATTTCTTGGGTCATAAGACTTTTCAATGTTTTCTTTTCAGGGATCTGGTGCAGAACGCAATTCAGGAAGGAAGGTTGAAGTTTGGAGAGAAGTCCAAAAGTCAAATGAAGACCGATTCAGACCCCCTGCCAATAGCTGATGCTCATTATACTGAGCCAACGGAGGTCCATATGCTCGAGGTTGCTGAAGGCCTCAACAATGATGTCAATATGATTGAGATCACTGATGATTTTAACAATGAAACAGTCATGGCCAGGGTTATTGAAAATCTTGACCAGAAATTCCTAAGGAGCTTGGTTATTGGTTCTGTCGAAGTATTCAACAGTAACAATGCTGATGGTGTTGAGATTATTGAAGGTGCTGACGAGGGAGTTGCTGCGGATTCTCAGAAGATGCTGGTAACCAAGGAGACCGCTGATAGTTTCGTCCAGATGGATAGGGCTATTGAGGATTTATAGATGAAATTGTGCAAGTTTGACATCACTGAGGATGTCGAAATGGAAGTTAACATGGTGGAAATTTCTGAGGAGTTACCAATGGAAGTCGGCGAGGAACGCCGACAGGAGGAATACAATAAGCTGGCCTTCCCAAAAGAGGAAGAAAGTTCGGTTGACTTCATACACAGATGTCAACGAAAGGGATCTGAAGTAATGCTTTTCCCTAGGTGCAGCGCTGTGTTCGACAAAAAAGCGGCGTAGAATCTCGAAGGGGTACGAAAGGCTAAGAAGAAGTGGGAGAAGGCCAACCATGGCCCCCGAAGTTTCGACCCAAGAAGGTCTGAGTCGAAGGCTAGAGCACCAGGAGCAAGGCCTGCTACCTTCAAACCATTTGCTGAACTTTCTAATGGCAAATGGGTTAAACCAAATGAGAACAGGCAGAAAGGTCAGCAGAAGTGGAAAAACTTCGATGTTGTCGCTCCCGGGATTTTCATCTAGGTACAAACGCGAAAGTGGCGCGAAAGAAAGGAAGAGAGTCGCCAGCCAGGCATTTTTATCCCAAAGAAAGGGAAGGGTAATACTGCACAAACCTGGGAGAAAGGAAAGAACAAGGTCCCGCGAACCAAATAGAATGGGTAAGGGAGTCGGTTACGTGAATGGAAGGTTATCGCACCCCTTCACGTCCGTCGTACTCGATGGGATCCACGCTTGAAGTACTGCTCAAAGGGTGATAAATGAAAAGGAATTGATAGAGAACGAGAAACAAATATAGGGAAAATAAAATAAGTGCTCGAATAGGCCCTACCCCACTGCCTACGTATCTCATCGGGAGCATGAAATCAGAGCGACGTAGTTCCCCTGACTAAGGGAAAACTGTTTGTGTTTTTTAGGGAACGGCTAATGTTCTAGCTCAGGTGTTGTAGGCTCGTTGAATCGAGTGTGTTACCGTATTGCAAGAAAACGAGGAGAAGCACGTTCGTACGTTGAGACTGAATGAGATGAGAAGAGAATTCCCGAGGGAAAGACGTTATTGTTTGTTTGAAGTGTTTTAGAAGTTTTTTATTTGAAGTGTTTTGTATAGGTAAGTGTACCTAAGTCTTTGTCAATGGAATGTGCATCTCATACATCATTCCAAAATGAAATGATGATGAAGTACACTAAGTATGAGGAAGATCCTCAAACTTACTTCCAAAGTTAAAGGCTTAAGTACACTAGCCTATTCCCTTTATTAAATGTTTTTGTTGTCTTTAAATGAAGAAGTGTTTTTGAGTTTGTTTGTGAAATCACTTCATGTTAAAGACTTGTACCTCATGCTAGAAAACCTACAACACATTCCAAGATGGAATGTATGCAAGCCCCCCCCCCCCCCCCCCCCCCATGGAATAAGGCTCATGACACATGAAGATGTTTCAACCTTTATTAGGTGTTTTGAACTTGTTTTGAGATGAGAAAGAAGAGACTCAAAAGAAACAAAGGTAAAGACTAAAGGGGACTAAGACTCACCCTAATGTTATCATGCTTGGATGTTCCTAATGGGTTAGTGTGGTTTAGAAGCCTCAGTCTAAAAGAAGAGAGAAGAAGAGAGCAAGAGGTAACATAACTCACTTCTAAGATAGAAGATGAGTTATGAACCAAGAGGGAGAAGAAAGAAGTTGAACAAAGAAAGCATTGAAATGCTTTGCACAAACACAAGAGAGAAAAAATTAAAAGATGAGGGAAGAAGGTGTGTGTGGAAGCATATCCACACACTCAACTTACCATTAGCCCCTACAAGCAAAGGTTAGTTCAATAATGAAATAATAAAGCATAAGTGAAAGAAGGAAGACTAAACCTAAAAGGAAAGGACCCTAAGTGTTCAAGGACTTCTAAAGTCAGTAGCTATGTCTAAAGGTATTCTACTAGGGTTTGGGTACCTAGTGGGATCAAACTATATCAAAAAAGGTGCCAAAGATTCACACAAGTTCAAGTTATGAAGCAAAGATGAAGTATGAATGTGTATGGCATACAAACATGAATGAATGCATGAAGAAATGTCAAAGTCATAGGTGAATGGCATATTACAATGCATATTAATGTAGATGAATGATCATACAAAGCATGAGTGAAATGATTTAAGAAGATAAAGCAAATAGAAGCACACAATGTTCAAGTTCAAGTAAGAAAAGAAGAAACTTGTAACACAAGTCAAAGTTGAAAAAGAACATGAAAATAAATGCAAATGGATGCAAGTCAGAACTAAACATCATATTTGAATGGCCTATAATGTCTATGAATAAGCATACAAATCATGAGAAAGAATGTTCAAGTGTAAGAAGTTAGATGGCGAAGAAGTGAGAAGAAGAGAAACAAGTTTCACATAAGGAAAGAAGTAACTTGGAACACAAGCCAAAGTGGCAAACCAAAAAAGGATGAACATGGATTATAGGTCAGTAGAATACTTAATATGAAATGCAAATGAGATGCATGAATAAGCATTGATGATTCACAAACAAGTCATGTTAGGCATTAGAAGAGAAGAGAAGCAAGTTTAGGTCAAAAGGATTCAAGTAAGGATGCATTTAGGAACACAAACACAAACACAATTCAAATGACCTATAAATCTACACAAATGACCTATAATATTATAATAAAGGCCTATAAAATGCACACACAAGTTCTCCTAGGATGGCACAAGTGCCTCCTAACAATTAGGGTTTAGAAGTTGAACAAAAGATCACATAATGCTACCTATACTAACAAGCAAGGAAAAAATAGAAATGAACTTGTAAAAATTATGAAATTTAAGTGTAAAGTACCTAAGTCAGAACCTAAACATTCACCAAAAGTTCATTGCAAAACTCAAAAGGAAACTAGGTTAAAGGGAGGCTCAAAGTCACATTGAAACAAGTCAAAAGAATGCAAAAAGAGGAGTATCAAAAGTCATGATAAAATGACTTTAAAAATATAATAAAAATACTTTTAGATGCATTAAGATGTTATTTGAACATTGAAAAAAGAATGGACACAAAATGGTTTTAGAGTTATGCAAAATAATTGGATAAAGATCAAGTATCAAGAAGGAATCAAATTGAAATAAGAATATAAAATAAAATTGCAAAATAATTTGCAAAATGAAATAAAATCATAAATAAAAATATTGAAAAATTATTAAAATGTGTAAAGATGCTATGAAAATTATTTTGGAATTTTTGGATGAGTTTTGATATTTTTAATAAAAGAAAATCAAAACAATGTCAAAAAGAAATTAAAAATAGAAGAAATATGAGGGAGGGGTGAAAACATAGCAAAAATGCAGTTCAAAATGTGATTGGGCTCCAACAAGGGGGCGCAAAAAGCAAGAAAGCATGGGTCCAGTTACACACTTTAGAGGAGGTCTATGCTATGGAATCAGTCAAACATGTGGACTCAACACACACCACACGATGCAGTCAACAAGATCAATTAATCAATGTAATCAAATCAGAGGGATCTCAATGCACACACACCATAATTACTAAACACGCGCGCACATGAAACAAGTCAAAGTCAACAATTCAGAGAGAGAGTCACGTGATAGGCAAGTGGATCATTTATTCGCTGGCACCATATCATGCATTGGATCGGAACAAATCGGACGACCATGTTATAAAGTAAGCAACAGCTAGGGTTTTGACCTGAACAAGAATCAGGTGACCGGAGAAGACTTTCGATCGTCTTCTCCGGTGAGTCTCCGGCGAGGTTACACTTTCAGGTCAATGGAAACTAGCAAACCGCATATAGAAATGAAGTTGAAGTCACGTAGAACACGAATCTGACCTTAGAAATCACACAACATGCATGTACAGAGAGAATCGAACACAAACAATTTGCCCTAAAAATTTGAATCTAAGCACTTAAAGTGCCTATCACTAGCCAGATCAATCACATTGCTTCTATTAAGCTATAATCAACATAAAACAAGTTTAAACAGTAGAAATCGTGTAAGAGAATTTGAAGTTCAAACCTGAAGTTGAAGCTACTTAGATCACAAGAAAACCAGAGAGGAGAATCCTTTGCTCTTGATCTTCCAAAGAGCAAAATAAATGCTCTAATGCTTGAGATCTTGAAGAAAACAGATGGAAATTCAAACTGGAAAAGTTGCTACACTTGAGGAATTGATCTTGTTCTTGCTTGTTCTTGAGCAATGATGAACAATTGATGATGATAATGATGAAATATGGATGAATTCGTGCAAAAAGAGAGAGAGAGAGAGAGAGAGAGAGAGAGAGAATTCAGATAGAAACTTGAGAGCTTTGAGGTGGGGAGATGTTCCCTATGTATGAATATGTCTTCAAGGAGATATGGTTGAGGTTGCCCTTTACGGATTTTCAGAGGCCAATCTTCGTGCATCTGGATCTGGCCCCCTCGCAGTTACATCCCAACTCGATTGTCTTCATATGGGCATTCGAATTAACGTGCGACTTTTTGGAGATCGGAGCTACCCTCCCTCTTTTCTTTACAATCTTCCACCTTCAGTGACAAGTTTCGGGGAGGAAGTTCGGGTGGATCTCCCTGAAGCAGGGGAGGAAGTTGTTCAAACCCTTCTCTGAGTCCATTAGGACTTTCAAGGAGAGGTTTTATATTATTAAGCCCATGTCGGAGAGGGCCATTGACTCCACGTTTGTCTGGGAAGTTTCAACGGATGAGAACGGCGAGGATATTGTCGATGAGGAGGGCAAGGTACAGGGGCAGAGGTTGTTGAGGTTCCCCTTCTGCTGGAGCGGGGATCATTTCACTCTGGGAACAGATGGTTACACCGCCACCCTGGACATGCTGAACAAGGATGACAAGGCCAGTTACGCGAAGCTGGTGGGTTTTGTCAACAGTTTCACCCCTACTCAGTGTGTAACACCCCCAATCTATACCCCCAATTAAAATAAAGCGATAAAAATTTCATCAGAGTATAACTAAATATTCACGGCATAGACAGAGGCGTCACATCAATTTGAAACAAACATACAACAACCCTGCTCATATAGATATGCAACAATTCAGGTAGCACATAACAAAGGAGCTTAGCTCCTAACACCCACAGTTCAGATACATAATAAAAGCGGAAAATCTGTAACTGAATCTCATATATATATATATATATATATATATATATATATATATATATATATATATATATATATATATCATAAAAGTTTGTTATATACAAAGTCAACCATGTACATCCAAACGATACATATACATATACACCTAATAACTAACGGTCTCCCCGACTACCCGGTGCCACATATCAGAGCCGACCGACAAAAGAATGAAGACCTAAGCTTCACAAAAAGACCTCCAGCATCTAATCTGCAATGCCTCGTAGGGCATTAAAACAGCAGAAGGGTGAGAAACACAATCATAACATAATTGCATATAATTATATAATAACACGAAAATACTCACCTAAAATATTCTCACCACAACTTACACCAGAATTCAAGTACAAAACAACACAATGCATATTTCATATATCCATCACCAATGCATATCAATCATGCACAATACAATTATCACCAACACAAATATATTTATATATCTCAACTCATCAATTCCAATCACAATTCCACACAAAATCAATCCATTCATGATTTATGCAAATGCATAGAGACCGACACAACGACTCTATGCAATGCATATGCGGTACCATCCATCCATCATCTCATCACTAGTTCACTCAGGAACTATTGGAACCATCGCTTGTTACTTAGTGTAACTCCCCGTCGGGAAAACGATGTTCCCCGTTGCTTTAGGTCCTCTTGGTATAAGGCGCACGACATTTATGGATTGCTTTAGGTCCTCTTTGTATAAGGCGCACAATCCGATCGCTTTAGGTCCTCTTTGTATAAGGCGCACGATCGTCTATAATCATCACTTTAGGTCCTCTTTGTATAAGGCGCACGATGTTATAGCGGATTTCCTCTAGAATCGTTTCGTCGCTCACACCCACTATGGCACACGACATCACAAGAATGCATATCATGATGCTTGGCATACAATGACTCATGACATTCAAATGCACGCATATTTGCAACCATCTCAATCAACAATAATCATGCTTTGCAATTCAAGCCCAAAACAATGCATTTATTTGCCATACGGCCACAAACCATCATCACCTCATCTAAACACATGTATTTACATCATACAACAGCACACAAGTCATACCATATCTATCAAAGGCATATTGTATGATAACACATCAAACACACACAATTAAAATGGTACAGGTTGACAAAATGGCACCTTTCCGAATTCCCAACATAATTTAATTGGCCAACAATCTCAAAACCAGTTTAATAAGAAAGAGCATGTCAAAAGCTTTCCAACGCACCAAACCGCGCCTCAAACCGACTTACGGATCAAAAGTTATAAAGAAAACAAATTGGAAAAAACTATCATGTTCGCAATGCGAAGCTCCTAGCGAGTCCTTCGCTTCCTCATTCGCAGTGCGAATACCCCAGCGAACCATGGTAGAAAGGAAAATAGCCTACAGTTCACAGTGCGAGTCTCTGGCGAATGCCTAGCCAACACTTGTTCGCTTCCCCATTCGCAGTGCGAACGTCTGGCGAACCAAGTCAGAACTGAAATGAAGTAAAGTTCGCAGTGCGAGTCTCTGGCGAATGCTCGCTCTCACCTTCGCAGTGCGAATAGCCAGCGAATGCTCGCTTTCCCCTTCGCTAGGGGATTCGCAGTGCGAACCTACGAATTCAGAAAAACCCAGCAGCGCTGTTACATAACCCAAAACCATATTTTCCCCACCAAAACACTTCCAAACCAACACATAGCAATCAAAACATAACCCAATCATGGTAACTAGTGTTTTACAACATTTACACCGATTTTCAACTGCGGAAACATCGATTTCTACTCGTTTATCTCATTTCGACCTATATTTGAAACCCAATAAAACTTCCACACAAACATACATAATCATACACAAACATAGTATAATCGAGTTTCGCACCCTTACCCGATTTAATCGTGTTTTTGAAAGTCGGTTGATCGATTTCTTAATCCACAAGTTTTTCTCTCTTTTCTTCTTTCTCTTCTCTTTCCTTCTTTCTCTTTTTCTTTCCTTACTATTTTTTCTCTCTTTCTATTTCTATTATATGAAAAATATAATATCTACCCAACAAAAGACCAAAATACCCCTACACTCAAATATCTCGCAAACGCTCCCAAAACGCGATAAAATATAATCACGATGAAAAATAATATATTTACCAAATAAAAGTCAAAAATGAAATAATATAATAATAAAATAATCAAAACGACTCAATTAAATAAAACTAACTAAAACTGGGGCGTTACAACTCTCCCCCCTTAGAAATTTTCGTCCTCGAAAATATTACCTGAGACGAACAACTCTGGATACGACTCCCGCATCCGACTTTCCAACTCCCAAGTCAAATTGCCCTCAGCAGCGCCTCCCCACGCCACTTTCACAAGTGCGATATCCTTGCCTCTTAACTGCTTCAACTCGCGATCCAAAATTCTCACCGGTAATGCCTCAACCGTAAGGTTCTCCCTTACCTCTACCTCATCCATCAGAATCACATACGACAGATCCGGAACATACTTCCGAAGCTGTGAAACATGGAACACATCATGCAAATTCGACAGACTCGGCGGCAACGCCACCCTATAAGCCACATCACCCACTCTCGCGGATATCTGGTAAGGACCAATAAACCGAAAAGTAAGTTCTTCGACTTCAATGCACGAACAACACCCGTTACCGGTGTAACCCTAAAAAATATATGATCGCCCTCTTGAAACTCAAGATCTTTCCTCCTTCGATCATAATAACTCTTCTGCCTACTCTGAGAAGCCTTCATTTTCTCACGAATAAGTTTCACCTTGTCCGTAGTCTGTTGCACTAACTCCGGTCCAACCACCGCACTCTCACCAGACTCGTGCCAACACAACGGTGTTCGACATCTTCTTCCATACAATGCTTCAAAAGGTGACATTCCAATACTTGAATGGAAACTGTTATTATACGTGAATTCCACCAACGCAAGATAACTATCCCAAGCACCACCTTGCTCAAGAACACAAGCTCTCAACAAATCTTCCAACGACTGAATCATTCTCTCTGTCTGTCCATCCGTATGAGGATGATAAGCAGAACTCAACCTCAACTTAGATCCTAAAGCCTTTTGCAAACTTTCCCAAAATCTGGAAGTAAACCTCGGATCTCGATCTGAAACAATGCTCAACGAAACACCATGTAATTTCACAATCACACTGATATAAATCTCGGCCAACCTCTCCAAAGAAAAACTGATGTCAATCAGAATGAAATGCGCCGATTTAGTCAGCCTATCCACCACCACCCAAATCGCATTATGTCCCCGCTGAGTGTTCGGCAACCCTGTCACAAAGTCCATAGAAATGCTATCCCATTTCCACTCAGGAATATCCAACGGTACCAACAAACCACTAGGCTTCAGATGTTCTACCTTCGACTTCTGACACGTCAAACATGAATACACAAACTGGGCCACATCTCACTTCAATCCAGACCACCAGAAAATCTTCTTCAAATCTTGGTACATCTTATTAGCTCCCGGATGTATACTCAAATTACTCCGGTGTCCTTCCTCCAAAATCATCCTTTTCAACTCCGAATCATCAGGAATACAAATTCTACCTCGGAACCTCAAAACACCTTTATCATCCACTTTAAAGTCCTCATTTTCACTTTTAACTCCAACCGTCATCAAATCCACAAATTTCACATCCAATTTCTGTTTCTCGCTAACGGTCAACAGAAAATCATTAGTAACCTTCAACATACCAAGCCTCACACTGTCAGACGTCAATTCACACACCAAACTCAACTCCCTAAAAGCTTCCAAAAGTTCCCACTCTTTAACCATTAAAGCGGACATATGCAACTATTTTCGACTCAACGCGTCGGCTACCACATTAGCTTTACCAGGATGGTAATTCAAGCCAAAATCGTAGTCCTTTAAAAATTCCAACCATCTCCGTTGCCTCATATTCAACTCTTTCTGATCAAACAAGTATTCCAAACTCTTATGATCACTAAAGACTTTGAATCTTGCACCGTAGAGATAATCCCTCCAAATCTTCAACACAAACACCACAGCCGCTAATTCAAGATCATGAGTAGGATAATTTTTCTCATGCACCCTCAATTTCCTCGAAGCATAAGCCACAACCTTACCTTCTTACATCAACACTCCACCTAGCCCAATCAAAGACGCATCACAATACACCACAAATGGTTCACTAGGATTCGGTAAAATCAAAATCGGAGCTGCTGTCAATCTTCTCTTCAGCTCATTAAAACTTTCCTCACACCGAATATCCCAAATGAACGCTTGCCCTTTACAAGTCAACTGGGTCAAAGGAAGTGCTAACTTAGAAAAACCTTCAATGAATCTCCGATAATAACCAGCTAAACCCAAAAAGCTTCTAATTTTAGTAACAGATCTCAGAGCCTCCCATTGTAGAACTGCTTCTACTTTAGATGGATCCACAGCAATACCATTACCTGAAATCACATGCCCAAGAAAACTCACTTCTGACAACCAGAACTCACACTTGGACAACTTAGTAAAAAGTCTCCTCTCCTTCAAAATTTGCAACACAACACGCAAATGCTCCGCATGTTCCTCCCGGGACTTAGAATAAATCAAGATGTCATCAATAAACACAACAACAAATCGATCCAAATGCTCGTGGAAAATACGATTCATATACTCCATAAACACACCTGGCGCATTAGAAACCCCGAACGGCATCACATAATATTCATAATGACCGTATCGTGTCCTAAAAGCCGGCTTCTGAATATCTCCCTCTTTCACCCTAATCTGATGCTAACCCGATCTCCAATCAATCTTACTAAACACACACACACCTACCAACTGGTCCATCAAATCATCAATTCTTGGAAGAGGATACTTATTCTTAATCGTCGCCTTATTCAACTGGCGATAAACAATACACAATCGCATACTTCCATCTTTCTTTTTCACCAATAAAACTGGAGCACCCCAAGGCGACACACTTAGCCTCACAAACCTCTTTTCTAACAATTCATTCAACTGCTTCTTTAACTCAACCAACTTAGATGCCGACATACGATAAGGTGCCATAGAAACAGGTCTAGTACCAGGAACTAGATCTATAGAAAACTCCACCTCTCTCTCTGGCGGTACATCTGAAATATCCTCAGGAAACACTTCAGGAAATTCACAAACAACTGGAAACACATCAAGTGAAACTTGACTATCCACAGTCAACGATGCAAATAACCCAAACAACTGAGCTTCATCCGCCAAAAGTTTCTTCAACTCTTTGGTAGATAAGAAACTCGAGTCCTCGTCTTCCTCAAGAGAAGGAAATCTTACTAGCTTATGATAACAATCAATATGAACCCGATTAAACTGTAACCAATTCATACCCAGAACCACATCTAAACCCTCCAACGGCAAACACACCAAATCCATCTCAAAGTCTTTACCATAAATGGTTAAAGGACAACTCAAACAAACCAAAGAAGTAGTTACTGACCCCATTGCTGGAGTATCAATAACCATCTCACCACTCATCGAAGACAACAAAAGATTCAAACGCTTCGCCCACTCAGACGAAATAAACGAATGAGTCGCTCCAGTATCAATAATAGCAATTAAAGGCGTACTATTAATAAAACAAGTACCTCTGATCAGACGATCTGCACTAGTAGTCTGAGTTCCCGCCAATGCAAATACCTTCCACCAGTTGGAGCTTGCTTCAGTTTCTGACACTTTGTACTAATATGACCAGGTTCACCACAGTTGAAACACTTCGCCACATTCTTCCTCTTGCACTCAGCCGCTACATGTCCTAAACCTCCACAATTGGAACACTTCCTCATATCTTTTCTGCATTCAAACTGGCGATGTCCTAATTCACCATACCTAAAACATCTCAGAGAATTAGACATACTTCCTCCACTTGACCTTTTCTCAAAATTACCCCTTTGCTTACCTTTATCAGCTGGTGTCACATACGGGCCACTACAAAACGGTTGTTTCCCTTTCCTTTCATTCACACTCTTATAGTGAGTAGAAAGAGCTTTGCTATCTTCTTCATAAATCCTACAACAATCCACCAAATCAGAAAACCTTCGAATTCTCTGATAACCAATTGCCTGCTTAATCTTAGGACGCAACCCGCTCTCAAACTTCACACACTTAGAAAACTCTGCAGTCGCTTCAGCATAGTGTGGATAAAACTGCACAAGCTCCACAAACTTAGCAGTATAATCAACAACAGACATATTACCTTGTTTCAATTCCAAGAACTCTATCTCCTTCTTTCCTCTAACATCTTCGGGAAAATACTTTCTCAGAAACTCAACACTAAACAAAGCCCAAGTGACTTCTTCCTCCGCAGCTTCCAACACATGACGAGTACTAACCCACCAATCATCAGCCTCTTCTTGCAACATGTGAGTACCCAGTCTCCCTTCTGATCCTTAGCACAATCCATCGCTCAGAAGATCCTTTCAATCTCCTTCAGCCAAATCTGAGCACCATCAGGATCATGTCTCCCTTTGAAGACAGGCGGTTTGTTCTTCCTGAACTCATCATTCCCAACAGCATTAGGTGCACCCTGCACAGCCCGAGCCATAGATTGCGTAGCAACAGCCAAAGCAGCGTCATTCCTACCAGCCATATTCTGTTCATTTCCAATAACAACAACTATGGTTAAACAAACAGCTCACCTAAACACAACCACCGACAAGGACTGACACAAACTGACACGGACTGGCTCTGATACCACTTAATGTAACACCCCCAATTAAAATAAAGCGATAAAAATTTCATCAGAGTATAATTAAATATTCACGGCATAGACAGAGACGTCACATCAATTTGAAACAAATATACAACAACCCTGCTCATATAGATATGCAACAATTCAGGTAGCACATAACAAAGGAGCTTAGCTCCTAACACCCATAATTCAGATACAGAATAAAAGCGGAAAATCTGTAACTGAATCTCATATATATATATATATATATATATATATATATATATATATATATATATATATATATATATATATATATATATCATAAAAGTTTGTTATATACAAAGTCAACCATGTACATCCAAAAGATACATATACATATACACCTAATCACTAACGGTCCCCCCGACTACCCGGTGCAACAATCAGAGCCGACCGACAAAAGAATGAAGACCTAAGCTTCACAAAAAGACCTCCAGCATCTAATCTACAATGCCTCGTAGGGCATTAAAACAGCAGAAGGGTAAGAAACACAATCATAATATAATTGCATATAATTATATAATAACACGAAAATACTCACGTAAAATATTCTCACCACAACTTACACCAGAATTCAAGTACAAAACAACACAATGCATATTTCATATATCCATCACCAATGCATATCAATCATGCACAATACAATTATCACCAACACAAATATATTTATATATCTCAACTCATCAATTCCAATCACAATTCCACACAAAATCAATCCATTCATGATTTATGCAAATGCACAGAGACCGACACAACGACTCTATGCAATGCATATGCGGTACCATCCATCCATCATCTCATCACTAGTTCACTCAGGAACTATTGGAACCATCGCTTGTTACTTAGTGTAACTCCCAGTTGGGCAAACGATGTTCCCCGTCGTTTTAGGTCCTCTTGGTATAAGGCGCACGACGTTTATGGATTGCTTTAGGTCCTCTTTGTATAAGGCGCACAATCTGATCGCTTTAGGTCCTCTTTGTATAAGGCGTACGATCATCTATAATCATCGCTTTAGGTCCTCTTTGTATAAGGAGCAAGATGTTATAGCGGATTCCCTCTGGAATCGTTTCGTCACTCACACCCACTAGGGCACACGACATCACAAGAATGCATACCATGATGCTTAGCATACAATGACTCATGACATTCAAATGCACACATATATGCAACCATCTCAATCAACAATAATCATGCTTTGCAATTCAAGCCCAAAACAATGCATTTATTTTCCATACGACCACAAACCATCATCACCTCATCTAAACACATGTATTTACATCATACAACAGCACACAAGTCATACCATATCTATCAAAGGCATATTGTATGATAACACATCAAACACACACAATTAAAATGGTACAGGTTGACAAAATGACACCTTTCAGAATTCCCAACATAATTTAATCGGCTAACAATCTCAAAACCAGTTTAATAAGAAAGAGCATGTCAAAAGCTTTCCAACGCACCAAACCGCGCCTCAAACCGACTTACGGATCAAAAGTTATAAAGAAAACAAATTGGAAAAAACTGTCATGTTCGCAATGCGAAGCTCCTAGCGAGTCCTTCGCTTCCTCATTCGCAGTGCGAATACCCCAGTGAACCATGGCAGAAAGGAAAATAGACTACAGTTCGTAGTGCGAGTCTCTGGCGAATGCCTAGCCAACACTTGTTCGCTGCCCCATTCGCAGTGCGAACGTCTGGCGAACCAAGTCAGAACTGAAATGAAGTAAAGTTCGCAGTGCGAGTCTCTGGCGAATGCTCGCTCTCACCTTCGCAGTGTGAATAGCCAGCGAATGCTCGCTTTCCCCTTTGCTAGGGGATTCGCAGTGCGAACCTGCGAATTCAGAAAAACCTAGCAGCGCTGTTACATAACCCAAAACCATATTTTCCCCACCAAAACACTTCCAAACCAACACATAGCAATCAAAACATAACCCAATCATGGTAACTAGTGTTCTACAACATTTACACCGATTTTCAACTGCGAAAACATCGATTTCTACTCGTTTATCTCATTTTGACCTATATTTGAAACCCAATAAAACTTCCACACAAACATACATAATCATACACAAACATAGTATAATCGAGTTTCGCACCCTTACCCGATTTAATCGTGTTTTTGAAAGTCGGTTGATCGATTTCATAATCCACAAGTTTTTCTCTCTTTTCTTCTTTCTCTTCGCTTTCCTTCTTTCTCTTTTTCTTCTCTTCTTTTTCTTTCCTTACTATTTATTCTCTCTTTCTATTTCTATTATATGAAAAATATAATATCTACCCAATAAAAGACCAAAATACCCCTACACTAAAATGTCTCGCAAACGCTCCCAAAACGCGATAAAATATAATCACGATGAAAAATAATATATGTACCAAATAAAAGTCAAAAATGAAATAATATAATAATAAAATAATCAAAACGACTCAATTAAATAAAACTAACTAAAACTGGGGCGTTACACAGTGCGTGACTAAGAGCGGGGATCTAATTTACGAGGAAGATGGGGGGCTCAAGGTGGAGAGCCACTTTATCAATATGAAGGAGCTCCTCGAGTGGAGCACTCGTGAGAAGGCTCTAGAACTGCTGGGTAGCCTTTATTTCTTAGATTGTTTGGATTGTTATCCTCTTCTTTTACTAATGTGCTCGTTATTTTTTGTAAGTACAATGTCTTCTGCCCATGAACGAATGGTGAAGAATTGTCAGGCGAAGGCCAATGGGGCATAATAATCGGGAAGAGCCGCCTCAGCCAGCGAGGGCCTCCTCCGCAAACGGGGTCGGGGACCTCTTCGTCAACCCCCTCAACCGTCCAGACATCCCCTGTATCCGTTAATTCAAGGCCCAAGTGCACACGGATGGGCGAGATTGTGGACCTTAGCAAGGAGGGAGAGAAGAGTAGGTTCGAGCTGCCCCCGTGCCTCCACAACAAAAGGTTCTTCGAAGGCTCTTCTTTGGAAATTCCTTGGGCGGAGTCTCTGAAGCTCGAGGAGATGGATTGTTCGAGCAAAAGGACAATGCTTGCTCAGGATGCTTCTGCCCTGATTAGGGTCTTAGAAATGGCGGTGGTTTACACCGAGGAGGGCTTGTTAGAACAATATTTGGTTCTGCAAGATATCTCTTTGTTTTGATAATAACAAAGTTGTATTTGTGTGAGAACAATTTTGGTACTCTAACGTTTGTTTTCTTAAGTATTGACAAACAGGTTCTGACTCTGATGAAGATAATTCTGACTCTGATAAAGATAGCTCTAACTCAGATAGAGATCTTGTGAAACGTCACTCTCAAATTAGCAAAAGTCGCTTCTGCGTCAAAGAAAAAAGATTGCTTCCGATCTATTGTGATTCAGAAAGACTCTAAGAAGACAATATGTTGTTGCTGCAATGTTCTCTTGGATTCTAACTCTGAATATAACTCTGATACTTATCTTCTGAAGACTAAGTGCTAATGACTTTAAAGACAAGGTTCTGATGAACAACGTTCTGAAGACTCTGAAGACTTAAGTTTCTTAAGACCAAGTTCTAAAGACTCTAAAGACAAGGTTCTGCTGAACAAGTTCTGAACACTCTGAAGACTTATGTTTTTGATAACCAAGGGTTCTGAAGAAGGAGTGCTGAAGACTCTGAAGACAAGGTTCTGCTGAACAAGTTTTGAAGACTCTGAAGACTCAAGACTTTGAAGACCCAGTGATCCATTCTTCTGATCATGCTTCAACCATATCAATTCAGAAGCCTCTGATGAATAGAAGAAGATGAAACGTTTGTGAGGGAAAATATTACATAGTACAGATCAAACACGTTCTTTTCCACTACCATTCCACTACCCTAATTTGGTGGTACAAAGGACAATTTCAGTGTACGATTTTCATCCCAGCATAACGACATTATTTCAAGTCGCCAGTATTTTACTGATATTCCTGATCTGCCCTTCAACGGATCTTTTTCTGGCTATATAAAGACTTGATCACTCTAAGAATTGTGTGTGACACCAAGTGTAAAAAAGATACATACAAAAACACTGATTCATACGAGAAAGAACTCAGAAATAGAGAAATCCATGAGTGAACAGTAAAGCACCACAATACAAAGAAGAAGATTGTTCTTACTGTATAGATTTTATCTAAGTTAGTTTGAGCTAGAAATTGTGTTTATATCAGCTTATGTAAGAAGCATTTCATTGTAAACATTTTATTTGATCAAATAGTTGTTTGAATTCCTTAAGGGACCAGTTGGGTCAAAATCCTTAAGAAGAGACAGTTAGTCTGTGTATGTTAGTCACCAGCACTTGCTAGTGTAGTTGTAATCAATTCGGTTATAGTGGATTTAGTCCTTGTGTATAAGGCGAAATCACCTTGGCGGGTGGACTGGATTAACTTGATAGTTTTCAAGTGAACAAGGATATATCGTGTGTCTTTCTCTATTGTTAGTGTATTTGTGATCTTTGTTTGAGTTTCACAAAAAGCTTTCATTTTGAATACCAAATTCAAACCCCCCTTTCTTGTGTTTTTCTCACACCTTCAATTGGCATCAAAGCTCTGATTCTGATTGTGATAAAATGATTTATCAACACGTCACCGTGTTCACTACCGATCCAGTATTTGTGTGAGATATCATGGCTGCTGCAACTAATCTTAATTCTGTTGTAGAAGAGAAAGATCATTACAGTGCCAAACCACCTGTCTTTGATGGTGAAAGGTTTGACTACTAGAAAGATAGAATAGAAAGTTTCTTTCTTGGTTATGATGTAGATTTTTGGGATCTGGTAGTCGATGGCTACACTCACCCAATTGATGCTACAGGTACTAAAATATCTAGAAGTGATATGACCAAACAACAAAAGAAAGATTATAAGAATCATCACAAGGCTAGAACCACATTGCTAAATGCTATCTCTTATACTGAGTATGAGAAGATAACAAATAGAGATACTGCCAAATCCATTTTTGATTCTATGAGAATGACTCATGAAGGAAATGCTCAAGTTAAGGAGACAAAGGCGTTGGCCCTAATCCAAAAATATGAGGCATTCAGAATGGAGGATGATGAAACAGTTGAGACCATGTTTTCAAGGTTTCAAATGTTAGTCGTAAAACTTAAATTTCTGGACAAAGGTTACTCAACTGCTGATCATGTTAAAAAGATCATCAGAAGTCTTCCCAAGAAATGGAGACCTATGGTAGCAGCTCTAAAGCTATCCAAGGATCTTAATAACATAAGTCTTGAAGAGCTTGTTAGTTATTTAAGAAGCCATGAGATAGAGTTGGAAGAAGATGAACCTCAGAAGAAAAGCAAATCTATCGCTCTTAAGTCTAAACCTGAAAGGGCAAAGGCTTATCAAGCTGAGGAAGAATCAGAAGATTCTGGTGAAGAGTCAGAAGATGAGTTGTCGCTAATCTCTAGAAGGATCAACAAACTCTAGAAGCATAGGCAAGGAAACTTCAGAGGATCAAGAAGAAACAAAGGCCGCTCTGAATCATCATCTAGACAGAAGAAGCAGAACTCCGGAAAGGAAGTCATCTGCTATGAGTGTAATGAGCCAGGTCATTACAAGAACGAGTGTCCAAAGCTTAAGAAATACAAGAAGCCTAAGAATAACTCTCCAAAGCGAAGAAATGATTAATGGTAACTTGGGACGACTCTGATTCTGAAGAAGAAGACTCTGATGAAGAACAAGCAAATGTTGCACTAGTAGCAACAATTGACGATGAAGTTTCTAGAGAACCAGAAGACAAAATATCGTCAGAACTAGAATGAGACTCGGACTCAGACTCATAGGTACTATCTAAACTCTCTCATTGTGAATTAGAATCATGTCTTTCATAAATGCTGGAAAAGTATCAAACTCTTCAGAGTAAATACAAAGATCTTAAAAGATCACATGTAATTGCTTCAGAGGAAAAAGATAAGCTTGAGCAGAATAATTCTTCTCTAAATGAAAACATTTTTTCCTTAAAAAATAGTAATTGTGCCCTTAAAAGCAAAATTGCTAAATTAGAAGAAGAATTAAGCTCCAATGTCTCTGACACAAGCTGTATCAACAAGTATGATAAAGCATTCCAGTATTTTCTAGCTAAAAGCATAAATAGAAGCAGAATAACTTCCATGATCTATGGAGCTAGCAGAAATGGTAAGAAAGGTATGGGATGTACATAATCATCTAAAATTGACGAAAGTCAACATGTTAAACCAAAACCTCTCTATGACCATTTTGTGCCTTCTGGCACTGAGATTGTTTGCTCTGAGCTTGCACAAGAACCCCCACCGACACAGAAATTTGTTTCTGAAGTTAAATATCATGCACAAATCCCACTTGATTATCCTATTGCACAAAACCTGAAAGTTGTTAAACACTCTGGGAAAACTAACAAGAGAGGACCCATAATGTGGGTACCTAAGGACAAGATAATCTATGTTGCAGATATCCTTAGCAGCTCAGTTGAAACACCAATCATGGTATCTGGACAGCGGTTGCTCGCGACACGTGACGAGATGAAGGCATATGTTCCAAAGTCTAGAACTTAAGCCCGGAGACTTCGTTGGTTTCAGAGGAAATCAGAAAGGAAAAATCATTGGCTCTAGAACCGTTAGTAATGGTAACCTTCCTTATATTACTGATGTTCTTTTAGTCGATGGTTTGATGCATAACTTGTTATCAATTAGTCAAATTAGTGACAATGGTTATGATATCATCTTTAATCAAAAGTCCTGTAAGGCTGTAAGTCAGAAAGATGGTTCAATCCTATTTGTCGGAAATAGGAAAAACAACATTTATAAGATTAGACTTTCTGATCTTCGTGAACAGAATGTCAAATGCTTAATGTCTGTTAATGAAGAGCAATGGGTATGGCATAGACGTTTAGGCCATATTAGCATGAGGAGGATTTCTCAGCTAAATAAGCTTGAACTTGTTAGAGGCTTGCCAAATCTGAAGTATTCTTCAGATGCTCTTTATGAAGCATGTCAGAAAGGAAAGTTTTCTAAAACTTCCTTTAAAGCAAAGAATGTTGTGTCCACCTCTAGACCGTTAGAACTTCTACACATTGATTTATTTGGACCAGTGAAATCTGCTTCAATCAGTGGAAAGAAGTATGGATTAGTAATCGTTGATGATTATATTCGTTGGACATGGGTAAAATTTTTGAAACACAAGGATGCGTCTCATTCTGTGTTCTCTACCTTTTGCTCTCAAGTGCAAACAGAGAAGGATTGTAAAATAGTCAGAAGTGACCATGGCAGAGAATTTGTGAACATATACTTTGAGAATCTTTTTGATTCCCATGGCATTTCCCATGATTTCTCCTGTCCTATAACTCCACAACAAAATGGGGTAGTGGAAAGGAAGAATAGGACTTTGCAAGAAATGGCTCGTACCATGATCCAAGAAACTAACGTGGCTAAGCACTTCTGGGCAGAGGCAGTAAATACAACATGTTACATTCAGAATAGGGTTTCAATAAGACCTATTCTGGATAAGAGTCCTTATGATTTGTGGAAGAATAGAAAACCCAATATTTCATATTTTCATCCTTTTGGTTGTATTTGTTTTATGTTGAACATTAAAGAGAATCTTTGCAAGTTTGACTCCCAAGCTCAAAAGAATTTATTGTTAGGATACTCTGAACGCTCTAAAGGCTACAAAATCTATAACACAGAAACAAGAATTGTTGAGGAATCAATTCATGTCAGATTCAATGATAAGCTTGACCCTTAAAAGTTAAAGCTAGTTGAAAAGTTTGCAGATCTAAAGATCACCTTATCAGAATCTAAAGAAGAAGAAGATTCTAGAGAAGTAGACAAAGATGCAGATTCTCCAGATTCAGACACAACCTTACCAGAAACTGAAAATAACCTATCTCATCAGAAGAAGAATAGATTAAAGACTTCTCATTCTGAAGAATTGATTTTGGGAGATAAAGTTGATCTAGTCAGAACTCGTTTGTTGTACCCCAAATTTTACTCTTAGATCCTTTGATCTTTTTCATATCATCTAGGTAAATCATATTGCATAGCTAACCAATTTGTCAGGCTTTGTCTTGTTTCTTGTGAATTAGGGTTTGCTTTGTTCAAAATGCTTAAAGGACTGATCAATCAAAGTCTTGGATGAATCATCAACCAAGAAAATTCTCATACTTTCAAGAGATCTCCCTTCCTCAATAATCAAGTGCAATATAACTTCATCACAAGTTCTTCAAGGCTCGGGCTTTGCAGGATTTAATCAAGGTTCAGGCCAGATTGTCTGGTCAAGTGTGTGTGCGGTGTGGTTTGAGATTCAGTGGAAGTTTGACCCAATCTTGGTTAGAGGAGTGGTTTGTTTCAGTGTCAAGTTATCAGACTATGGCAAAGAAATTTGTTTCAAGGTGGATAATCATCTTGGCCAGTTGACTTTCGATTAGGGTTTTGGAGCAGTGGCAGAATAGTTTAAGTCACCTGAGTTATGGATTATTTTAAGGGCAAGAAAGTGTCATATTCAAGTGGCTTATATCTGGAAGTCATCAGGTGATCAAGATTAGGGTTTTGTGCGAGAACATAAGTTATCTGACGAAGTCAAGTTGCAGAGCTATCAGAAGTCAATACACTTGGTCAAAACTCGGAAGTTTTGATTTTGTGATTCGTGTCCCTGTCATGTGAGAATCCATGCCTTTTATTCAATTCAAGACCATTTCAAAGGTGGGATCAAGATGTGTTGTCGCTTCTCATGGAATTGATTCAGATTTCAATATATTTCTGGTATAATTTTGATGAAGAGTTCAAAATGTTGAGATTTGGTTTCAAGGATGATTTATTGGTTCAAGTCAGGAGTGTCACTTTTTCAGGTCTTGTTTCAAGTGGTTCATTTTTAGGCATTTCTCAAAATTTGAATCAAGATTTCAAGTTTCTTTCCGAATTTCATATCAATTCCAAATTTGCAAGTTTCATCCAAGATTCAATTTCAAAATCCATTACAAATTCTTCAAATTCAAGTTCAAGGTTCCATTTCAAATATTCAATTCTATTCAAGTCCAATTTCAATCCAATTTTATTTTCAATCCAATTTTATTTTCAATTCAAGCTCAATTCCAATTTCAAGTTTCATCTCATGTCAAGTTTTCAAGTCTCAATTTCCATTCATGTTTCAAATTCAAATTCAAGTGTCAATTTCATTTAATTTACAATCTCTATTCTAGATCCATTCAAATTTATTTCAAGGTTTCAATTTCAAGTTTCATTTCTAATCAATTCCAATTTTTTATTCCAATTCATCTCAAGTTTCAAAAATCAAGTTCATGTTCAAATTCCAAGTCTCATGTCTTCTAATCCTGGAAGTGCAAGTGCAATTCCATCTCATACTCATTTTCAAATTATGGTTCAAAATCAAGTCCAAAAAGTATCAAAAAAAGAGAGGAATCTATCATATAAGAAAATTCATTGTTCTTGGAATGACTTTTCTACCCTCCTACCTCTTTATTAAGCCACGTGGATACCTTCTCATTACACCAAAACTTTTCTTTCATTCATTCATCCTTCTCTTTTTACCACGTTATCACATTTTTAATATGTATTAAATTTTTTTTTCCATTCTCTCTCTCATCCACTTGCTCCATTGTCTCTCTCTCACCTACTCATTCATCGTCTCTCTCACTCTCATTGTCTCTCCCAGCTCAACAGTGTTTGTAAGAACAAATTCTTCGGTTTCTCACTATCAGCGTCTCTCTCGAATCCTCGTCTCTCTCTCACTCTCATCGTCTCTCTCTTTCATTGTCAATTTTTTTCGCAAAAACCCTAATTTTCTTCATTGATTTCGCAAGTTTTTTAGTGATTTCGCAGCATTGAAGGTCGTTTTTCAAGCTTTGAGATGAACAAGCGAGTTATTCAGGTTTGTTTTACATAACGTTTTTCTTTGGTTAATTTTTCACGATGATGCATTCTTACTTTTTGATTAGGGTTTCTGCCTTCTTCTCACTTCTTCTTCTTCTTTCTTCAACATGGAAAGGCTTCAAAGAATGTTCGCTCTCCTCAAGATGCTTAAACTTGGCAAAGTTTCCGTTTTTAACCTAATCAAATCATTGTCTATCTAATTTTTAAAATTAAGGTTTTCTCAATTTTGATTTTGTTATATCTTGAATATAATAGTATGGCTGGTGTTCCATGGAGATTATGGGTTTAATGCTTGGAGAATTTGTGCATGAGTACGTCGTTCATGTTGTTGATGTGTTTGCAATGACTTAAAGTGGAACTGGTGTTAATGTTGAAGTTGTTGATCATGTCTTTCAGACTAATATGCTTGATATGCTTGATAGTCTGTCTGATTGATAATTCAAAGTGCATGTAATGCTTAGTTTGTTATTGTCTATTATTTTTATTGTTTTTGAATAATAATGAATTTCACATGTTCGATCAAAGTCCCATTAAACAGAAAAATGTTTTGGAAAATCCGCACGTTCTCCTCTGAAGCTGATTGACAGGTTCTCTGATAATCTTGATATTGGCACACTACATGATAATTTTGTGTGAGCATTACTCGTTTTTCTCATCAAAACTTATTTCAACTTCATGAGGTTAATGTGTAATCTTAATAATCATTACTTTTCTAAGAAATTATATCTCAAGATTTAGAAATTGATATGGATTTTGTTAAACTAAATAATAATAGGCGCTCAGTTGACATTTATCGAGACTACAAATACTTGGGAACCTGTGTCTGCGTCAGTGGATCAGTTGGGGAGTAAACAACTCTAATAAGTTTTCGATTCCATCTTTGTTTTTTTCATTCAGATTACTTTTACATCATTCTCATCATTTCCTTTCATCCTGCAATTCTAAGGTACAACTGGATAACATATAGAGAATGGAATACTGCTCGGGCGGCAATAGCTTCTGTTTTGGTTAATCATGGAATCCCAAAGGTCAGTACTAGATCACAGTTACAAGGTGAGTACTATAGAACCATTCATCGCCTTTTTGATGACTTAGTTTGAGCTTGATGCATTCCCCAAGGTGAATACTATTCAATGAGTCTTAGGTTTAGGTTTCATTAGCTTATGGACCATGTTTATGGATAATAGGATCTCAAAATAAATTTTAAACCTAAATGCAGGTCACATGTTCTTGATTGTACGAGTAACCAATAAAGATCGTTAATACCGATGACATTGAATTACTGATGCAATGAGCCAGTGATGAAGAAAATGAAAAAAAGTTAAGGTTCATTCTCCTTGAATCAATTACAATTGAGATTGGTTTCCTTTATATATCGGGATTTTGGCAGCAGATTGCGAGCATGGTTGCAGCAAGATCCCTTTCGTTGGTGCGGGTTTGCATATCAGTGAAGTGAAGCTTCATTGTGTCACTTCAACTTGACAAATTGTGTCCTTTACAAGTGTCTGTTACTTTTCAGTCAACTCATTGTTAACACTCCATGTAAGGTCATTGGCCTTTACAATTCTGAAGAATACTTCCTCTAGAGAAAATTGTTTGAATGTTTTTACTTTTTCCATTAGACTCAAATGATTCATTTAGATTTTATACATGAGTTTTGTTTTCCTCCCCTTTTTGCAGGGACCTGTATGTTGCTTATGTAGTTGTTATTGCTATGTGAAACTAAACTTTTAGGGACAGGTTGTGTTTTGTGGTCAGATATTTTGCATTTTGAACTTACATTACATTTTATATATAAGTGTTTAAAGCTTTATCATGTTTTCATGAGGTTGTTTTCCTAAAAAATAGAAAGGTCGTTGCAACTCATATGAACGGTGAGAACATCTTAAAGAAGTTGCAAATATAAATAAATTATTGTAAACTCTTGGGTCGCTAACTATCAAGGACCTGCTTTTTAATTCTACTGGATTAAAACACACCCATTGCATATAATGTACTTGTGGCCGCAATGACAAATTTCCTTGCAACCCATTTTTCAAACACGATTTAATTTTGTGAATGAAAACAGGTTTCTAGACCTGTCGTGGTTGCAGATGGAATGAATGGGGCCGCTATGTATGAACCGGTGCGTGTTGGTCATGATAATCTCATTGGATAAATTATTCGTTTGGAAGGAAATTCTGCCACTATCTAAGGTTTATGTTGTTTGCATTTATTTTATTTTCATTTCCTATATAATAATCAACACTATTTTTGCAGGCTAATCCTGTCATTGAGAGGAATATCCTGACTAATAAAGGTTTGCATCTTTTGACCATTGAATTTTGATTTCAGTAGATGATATTAACAAAATTAAAGTGTTGAGAGAGGGATTGCAGATGACCTTATCAGTTATGTATCATGTTGTTCCAATCTATGGGAACTTATCATGGATACTGGAACTAATTATACCGCTCAAGTTTACAAGTTATCGCCATTGTTTTTACATTAGGTGGAATGTGTTGTGTTTGCCTTGCGCTTTTTATAATTATAGATTTGACATGATTAATGTTATATATATGAAATTGTTTCTTTGCAGGAATGGGTCTTAGAAGAATGGGATAAGAAATTCTACATTACTTCTATTGCAGGGGCCAATAATGGCAGCTGTGTTGTGGTGATGCATATCAAGGAGAGTGAATCTGCTTATATCTATCTACTCGTGAATTTCCATTTTTAGTAATTATTTTCTCAGCCCTTTGTTGCACCATGTTTCCAAAGTTTAGGGTTGGATTTATAAGTCCATTTAATTAGCAAATAACATATGCATTCACTTTAGGGATCAAGACAAGTATGTTAGATAATTTGTTATTATAATAAAAGTACCATAATTTCTTATTCGTGGTAGATATGGGAGCAAGACTTTGAAGTTGCTCAACATCAATCTGCATATTGGAATGACTACATACACGACAGGGTACGTTAGCTAGCTTATATCCTATACACATTGCTATATACTTTAAGTATTCTAAGAAAAGTACCATAATTTCTTATTCATTGTAGATATGGGAGCAAGACTTTGAAGTTGCTCAACATCAATCTGCATATTGGAATGACTGCATACACGAAAGGGTACGTTAGCTAGCTTATATCCTATACACATTGCACATGGTTTTGAACTGAAATGGAAGTAGTGACACAAAAGGTAATGTCATAGTTTCTTCTGTTGAGAATACTCTTGGAGTTATGGCTTCTCAAGGAACCAAAATTCTTGTTGATAAGTTACTCAGTGATGTTCAAGAGTCAGCACACAATTTGATTATTCTCCCTAATTTTTCATTTTAGGTTTTCATACTCCTAATTTACTTTCATTGCTTAGGTTCTATCCTTATTTCCTAATTTGAGGAAGGTCGGTTTGCCTTACTTACATAACTTGAAGTCATTGAAAATAGTAACATTCCGACTGTCATCAATACCAAATGTGATAGACATTTTTTTACTTCAACATGATTGTCGTCAGCCAAGAGAGCCATCATAAGATCAAGGTAAATTTATATCAACATTTAAACACGATTTTTATGATTTGACTTTTGCCTTATTTGTTTTGTTTCCTTTGGTCACTCTTTTGAAATAAAATTCAAGTAGAGATATTAATTATGTTTTCAAGTGTATTATTATTTCTACTTTCCTATTTTCATAACTGTATTTGTCATGTACATTATACCACTAATTATTGTTTTGACTCCTTGTGTTCCAATATTATAGTTTCAAGGTAATTAATTAATACTTTCAATGTAATTAATTCTATGGCATTTCCAATTTCTGGGAGCAAGTTAACAGTCATAGCCCACTACTATATAAAAGGTTGTCTCCTATTCTCACCAACATAAACAAAATTCTGAATCCCACAATCTATTTACATGGCAACCAAGAATTCCCTCCAAGTTGCACAACCTACTGAGATGCATTTGCCGGCTGATATACAACCAACCACAACCTTGCCACAACCAGACGTAGCCAACCAGGCTGTCAATGTCCAACAAGCTGAACAGGTTCGTATCCTACATAAACTGCTTTATTTTTCAATCACTAGATACATCTCTGCAAATTTCTTCCTCTCTGTTTTAATGAATTTTTTTTTTACTTTAACAGACCCAAGAAAATGTTCAGGCTCCTTTAAGGGGAACACCACCTGCTGACATCCAACCGCATCCGCAGCTTCAACCACCTACGGACAACCATGTTCAACAACTTCAGGAGGTTGAGCCGGTTGTATGAAAAAGACACAAGAGGAGAAGAACCAGGAGATCAAGAACAATGGGGATACCCGTTCGAAACTTTGATTACCTTGATGGTGAAGAACCGGACAATGATGTCTTTGATTCTGATGACGACGATCAGCGGGATTACCGGTGGGACAACTTTTGGACTGCGAGGAGTTTTAAATTGAATGATTAATGTTTCAAATATTATTTCGATTTCTTGTGGACGAATTTTCTATGTTTTTCGTCTTTCTATTGTATTGAACATCAATGTTTCTTATTTAATTTTTAGCTTCTCAAATTCACTTGATTTTTTTTATTTAATACATTTTTTTATTTAATACATTAATATTTAATACATTAATATTCAAATAATACTTTACACAGTTAGATATCAAAATAATATTTTTGGAAGAATGAGGGTAAAGATATTAATGTTGCTTTCTTACCCAATCATATCAATATATCGTTTGGTAATTATGCCAATGATAAATAAGTTGGTTCTCTGTTCAAGCATCGTCAGGTTGCAACAGACGTTTATTTCGTCACTCGACATATGCGCAAAGTATTTCTCCGGGTTACGTAATCAATGGGTCAGCAAAGCTCTTATCAAACATAATTTTTCATGTCAAGAATCTCAGAGGAAGTTGAAGTTTTCAGCCGATTCAGAACAGTTTGAGCAGAAAATCAGTTTGCTGTGCAAATTTGCAAAATTCATAACTCTTGCTCTGGAACTCGTTTTGGCTGGATATTCAACAGTTAGAACCGTCTTGGTATTCTCTACAACTTTTATGTTCGGCTCGGAAGTCAATTCATCAAGGAAAGTGGTGGGAATTATTTGTTTTTGGAATTTCGGTTTCGCTGGATAATTGCGTCAGCGGTATTCAAAAGGGCTTAACTTCTGATTGGATCATCATTTCTGAGCTATTCCTATGCCAAAGAGTTCCATATTGAAATTATCTGCAACTTTTGTGTTTGGACCGAGGGCTGATTCTTTGAGGAAGATCTCTGAACACGCGAGTTTTCAGAGTCGATACAGTGCAAAAAACAGTGAAAAATAGTGCTGAACCGGTGTATTTCGGACACTAAAAAATTCATAACTCTCAGCTCGTTTATTGGATTAATGCCGTTCCAGTGCCTAAAATTCCGTTTAGATGTTATCTTCGTGCCGTGAATTCAGTTTGGGTTAGGTCCGAGCGGAAGGACCCCGAAAATGTGAATTACCAGTGGGGTTCTTTGATGCAGTGCACTGTTTGTCAGATTTTGTAAAATTCATAACTCGGTCAATTTTCATCAGATTGCGTCCGTTCTCGAAGCGTTGGTTCACAAATTTTATCATCTTCAAGTTCCAAGACAAGCTCGAGTTCGAACGATGCTCCGAAGATCATCGTTTTGGTTTATTTCGCAAAACGGAAGTGCTGAACCGAAGAAAAAGGCTGAAAGTTGTTTCACGGGAAAATGCATATCTCGCTCGTTTTTTGTCCGATTGTGCTCATCTTTTGACACGAGGTCACTGACTCATAGATCTACAACTTTTCTGAAAAAGTCGAGTCGAGATTATGCTCCGAAGAGGTTGACCTCGTCACGTTTTCGAGTAGCGGACACCAAATAAGCTGAAAAAACAACTTATTCAGTGACGTCTTGCAGCTTAAACATATCGATCGCACTCGATTTTGATCGTATAACGTCCGTTATTTTTGAGTTGCAACCGTGATTCAGAGGGGGACGATGTTGTGGAAGGCTCAGAGTCGAAATTTCTTGCCGAAGACGGTGTTATTTTCACTTAAACCAAAATTCTACCTTTTGCCCTTCATTTTAGACTCCACTTTATATTCAAAACTCTCTCTCATTTCCCATAACTTCACTCATTCTCACAAACACCAAAAACTCTCTCAAATTTTTCTCTCAACTCTCACAAGATCAAAAAACCAAAAGCTCATAAACTCATTGGAGAACACACGTGATTTTGAGGAGAACAAAAGTTTGAACCCTAATCCTTCTCTCATTCGAATCTCACAATCCACAAAGGCTTTGGGTGAAATTCTTTCACAGTCTTCATCCTTGGAATCCATAGAGCATAAACCACCCATCGTTGGAAGCTAAAAGCAAGGATACAGACTGCTTGATCTCAGGTTAGTGCAATTTTGCATGCTCTTAAAACTCCTTTTTTGATGTGCATAATGATGTGTGACATTCACTGATGATTCTGATGTATTTGGTTTGGAGTTTGGACGCATGGTTTGGTTGTATGATGAGTTTTAAGTTTTGGAACCAAACTTATTTCGTTCGATTCTCTTCGTGTGTTGATTATTTTCTATTTTTAATGTGATATTATTGATCCTGGTGAAATTCTGGTCAAGAACATATATTCGCTTGCGTGTTTTGGTAACTTTTTGGTTGCAGGTGAACGGAGAAGACGACCGGAACCCTAGTTTCGGCGTCTGGTTCAGTCTCCGGCGAGTTTAGGGTTTGAAGGTAGGAGACGAAATCTTGACCGTCCAATTGTTTGATCTCACGGTCCATATGATGCCACATCTTTTAATTTTTGTTTTTATTTTATGATTTAGATATGTGTCATTCCACACTAACTACTATACACCCTCTGTTTCTATTACTTTTTATTTATTTTTTTTTTTCGTTTTTGTTTTAATAATTAAAAATACTTCTGATTATTCGAAAATTCCAAAAAAAATCATGAACGTATTTTAATGTCTTATTTAATTATTTTTTAATTTTATTTTAATTTTTCATTTGTTTTGATAATTAATTCTGATTTTCTTTTCCAAGGTGTATTCCATGTTTACCCTCGTAGTTAATGCTTGTGTTTGATGACTTTACCATGCCTTCTTGAGCCGATTTTTTTACCATGTATTTACACTTAAATTATGAATGTTTGAATGTCATGTTTCTGTCTTGGTGATCAATTTTTGATTATTTTCCATGTGGTTCTCTTCGCTCTCGATTATTTCTTCGTTAATTTGATACGTGTGATGTTTGGATCCATTTGGTGATGTAATTTTGTGGTTCTTGGTGAGATCTTTTTCACATACATTCTTGATGGATATGACGTGATTTTCAGAATTTATTCAGATTTTTATAAGGTATGCTTCTATATTTTGTTGATATTTACATGTGACTCAAACTTTGAATGGAATATTTTGGGTACGTGACCTAGTTTGGATCTTTTTGACCCTTTGTGTTTAAGTGAAGCTTGGAATGATTATATGTTGTGATCATATACTGACTTGGTTTGTTTGTGGCTTTGGAATCATTTTCATTTAATCATTTTTCTGTTTATGGTGGATTTTCCAAGTTGACAATGTTTTGACACAACTCTTTGGATGTTTTGAACTAGTTTCTTTGAGATGCCTTCTCATAAGATCTCATAAATGTTTGGTGACTCTTATTTTCTTTGAATGACATGTGTGAGGTTCTGATCCTCTTGATATGGTTTCCATTAAATGACATTTCCTCACTTCTTGCCTCACATGATCTTTTGTTGCTTGCATGAATGACATAAGTGAATGTTTTGCCTAGTTTTGGCACATGTTTTGAGTATGACGGATGATGTTCCTTCTTTGATGATTTGAGCTTAGTATGACATGAAGTGCTTGCTGCCCTACCTTGTTTATTATCTCTTGTGTCATCTTCTTCTTCATCTCCCTCACTTCTTTTCTTCCCTTTTGGATCTCAAGACTTGTTTAAGTCTTGGATTCACTTTTGCGTGTTCCCTTAGGGTTTCCTAGTCTAACTTAATCCTTGATTAAGCTTGGAGTAGGATAGACATTAGGATTCAAACCATGCATGCTAACTTAGCTAGATGTTCCCCTTTCAAACTCAACCTTAGGGCCACTTTTGCATGATAACATTAGGATAGATTTCCCCTTAGTGTTTTCTTTTCTTTTGAGTCCCTATTCTCATCTCATAACATCTCTAAAAACACTTAATAAGAATAAAGTGTATTGCGCACGAGCCTTAAGCGTAGGGAATGAGAAATGAGGGGCTTCCTCTCATCTTTCTAGAGTGCTTAGCGAGCGTCCTGTCTTGGGACGATGCGTTACGTATTCGCCCCTGTGCCCTAGACTTTGGCGCAATGCAACTTATGAACTAACTTAAGTCACTTCTGTCCTAAGAAATACAAACAAACTTCAAACCTTTTTGTCCTTCGGGATCGTCAAATTAAAGGCTATTTTCAAAAAGAGCATGTTACCTTTCGTCTGAGACGCAAACAGGCATCGACCCTAACTGCCGGACGCGAACTTAACGTCGCTCATAAAAAACACAAAAAGAACTTGGTCCGAACTGTGTTGACTCTGAATTCCCCATTGCACAAAGGGGGTACGTAGGCCTAGGGCGTCGACGTCCTATCGAGTCTGTCTTTTTTTTCCCCTTCCCCGTCTTAGTACAGCCATAGATGATAGGATAACTCACCCTTAGAATAGACAACAAGCGTGGATCCCATCGAGTACGATGGACGCGTGGGGTGCTAGCACCTTCCCCTCACGTAACCGACTCCCGAACCCAGGTTATGGTTGCGATGACCATTCCTTTCCCTCTTCCTCAGGTTTATGCGGTGTTCCCTTTCCCTCTCTTGGGATAAATTTACACGGTTGGCGACTCTATTTTTCCGCGCCACTCTCGCGTTTGTACCTGGATGAAAATCCTGGGAGCGACATACCCTGTAATAACCGTTATATTCTTAATAAAATATAATGCTTGTGATTCTTTCTAGACTGCTAAGGAATTAGGGTAAAGACTGAATTTCAAAAGTTTTTCTGATAAGGAATTTGGGAAAAATAATCTTAAAAATCGTTAAGGTTTGTTTTGAGTCATGTCTCCTAGAATAAGGATTGAGGGTTTTTGCAGTGCAATTCATACACTTTCTTCTAGAATGCCTTCTCATATCTGTCTTAAGTAAATTTTATAATTCTGTTTACTTTATTATTATTAGTTATAATTTCTTAAACAATCAAACCCCAAGGAAACTTTTGTTTAATTGAATTAGCATCTGCACTTATAATAATGCGCAGTCCTCGAGATCGATTCTGGAGATAACCCCTATTATTACTACATCGTAAAAATAGTACACTTGCTATTTTTACGATCAGGGGGTGTAACCGGTTACCATTTTTGATGTAACCGGTTACACTGGGAAAACATTAGTCACTGTTTTTGGTTAAGTTGTAACTAATTACCTGTTTTGGTGTAACTAGTTACACCTCTTGTGTCAATCTTTAATAATTCATAACTTGAGTTTCGGGTGTCCGATTGAGGTGTCGTTCAAAGCGTTAGGAAACTCACGCAATGTACGTTAATTTAAAAATAGTTTTAATACCTGGAAATGATTTTAAATGGTGCATAATAGTGTTGTATGGTATGCGGTGTGTATGTTGCGATGTGGTATTGTATATAAATGGTATGTTGTTACTTGTTATATTACTATAATGTTATTATTGAATGCTTGTAGTATATGTTTGGTGTTTGGTGACCGGTTTTGGTGTAGTACATTGGTTAAGGTGAATATCATTGTACATGATGTTGTTGCATGTCATGTATGAATCATGCATCTTGGTGAACGAGCTTCGGTCCAATTTTGGTGAGCCTTTATCCTATGGTGATGAATCGGGTGCGAGTACCTAATTCCTATTATGGGGGATTAGTGAAGAGTTACCTATGATGAAGGTAATGAGATTTAATGAGCCTCTATACCATTGTGATGGATCGGGTGCGAGTAGTTGGTTCCAGGTGGGAATCAGTGAAGTGTTACCTATGGTGATGGTAACGAATTCTGGTGGGCTCTGATCCTATGGTGGGGATCAGGAGTGAGTGACCCTGAGAATTCACATTCGCTACCACATGCATTGAGTTATGGAGTTGAGTCTCATTGCATTGCATACATGTTGTATTACTATTTTTGGATTGTGTGGGGTGTGAATTGTGGATTGGATGATTATGTATGTGATAATCATATGCTTATATATTATTATGCAGTTTCTTATATGATTGTGATTTCTTGCCCCTTCTGTTTGAATGTTTCCTTTACATGGGCATCACACAGATAATCTATAGTAGAGGCGTTGAAGTGAGTGGAAGAGATTACTTTTCTTTATGATATTTTTGAATCGGCATCTGCTCTGATATGTAACACTGGGGTGGGGGAAGAACGTTGTTTCTTTACTTTGTGTTTAATGGAGACCTTTATGTGTACCTCCTACTTTTGTTATTTCTTTATGATTACATTATGTTATTTTACATTTTGATTAATTAAATTAATCAGTTGTTGAATGTATTTCCGCTGCTAATAAAAAGTTGAAGTTAAGACTTGATTATTATTATTATTATTTGGAAATTCCGTATGTGTTACATATCCAATTGCATGAGCTGGTTGATGTTGAAAGTAGCATCCTAATTGTTTGAATGCTTTAATTTACTCTGATTTTTATTTATAAATTACGCGGGGGAAATTAGGGTCTTGGATATTCAAATAGAGAGAATGGGTTGATGAAACCCATGAAACGCTTTATAAAGAAAGGTTTGTTGCTGATAGGACTAATAGAGTAACTCCTTTAGGGAACATAACAACGAACTTATACATGGACGTCAGTCTGCTCATTGGAGACTAAAAACATGTTGTGTTGCGAAATGATGTCGTCAATAACAGAACAAAGTTATGAGATAAAGATTGAGTTTCTTAAACAAACACAATAAACCCTATTAGGTTTCACAAAGGAAAAAAAGAAGAAGGAAGAAGAGTAGAGAATTGGTTAAATCTATTTTACTATTCACTTTCTCAATAAGGGTTCAAAGATTACAAGTGAATACCAACAATTAACCTCTCCCAACAACCTGAGAGAACTAGTTTATTTATAGACTTCTAAGTTAACTTAGATTACAAGATAACTTAACAATTGGACTTACAAGCAAGGCCTAATTCGACATGCTAACAATCCTAGCATTTTGACTACTGCATGCTTGAGCATATTTCGACTACAACATACAAGATTAGTATGTGAACAGACTTCGACTTCATACTAAACCTTCTGTCGAACCATGAAGCTACCTTTGTCGACACTAAAGTTCGATCCAAAATACCACAAATATCTACCTTGGAACAAACTCTACACAAAACAAGTGAACACATTAGCTTTCATCATGCAACTTTATCAACAGCATACAGTGGAAAAACTTGCTACTTGGCAATGTCTTTCGTTGGCATCTGTGAAGAAACTCAACCAGATTCTCTTCTTGTCTTAGATATGCCACTTTGGCATATTCTTCTTGTTTAAGAGTTCATTTGTCCACTTCCATTGCGGACTCTTGGGTCATCTCGACCATGTTAACCCCAAGGTTGGTACCTGCAAAGATATCCAATTTTTGAAGTTTCATCCTAAGGCCTTCAGTAGCCTTAGTTTCGTTGTTGATTTGTATGAAACCATCAGTAGTTTCATACATTGAAATTACTTGGTTGGACCCTCAGTAGACCCGTTATCGGAGCCTTCAGGAGCTTCGTTCATGAAACCTTCAGTGGTTTCAATTTGAAAGTCGTTAGTGACTTTCTTAGTGAAGCTCCCAGTGGCTTCTTCGTCGAAGCCTTCAGTGACTTCGTGATTGAAGTTCCCATCAATTCAGACGAAACCCTCAGTGGTTTCTTGATCATAGTCTTTAGCAACTCTTACGGTGAAGCCATCAGTAGCTTCGACCATTACAACATTACTAGTGAAGTCATCAGCAACTTCGACCATGTTTACCATGGATGGTTCTGAATAGTGTGCATCAGCAACGGGGAGGGGATCAGAGTCTACCTTCATCTGGTTCTTTTACTTATCAGCAAATTTGAGTCTTCCTTTCTTAATAGCATTTTGAACGAGATCCCTGAAAAGAAAACATTGAGATGTTTTATGACCAAGAAAATTATGATACTTACGAAAACCTCTCTTTTTTTTCTGTTCTAAAGGAGGCATTTTAGCGCCAGGAGGCACTATCATTTGGCCATCTTTAACTAATACATGAAAGATTTCGTCACACTTGGTGATGTTAAAGGTATAGGTCCTTTTAGGGAACCTATCATTATTCTCTAAATCAACTAGATTATTTCCATTCGATGGCGTTAAAACTTTACATGAGTAAGGTGGGCCTTGCTTTAATTCAGCAAGGTCAATTTCACTTTCGTCGAAAAAGGGATCGACACTAGTTTCTTGCTTATCTTCGTCGAATTCGACATAGGCTACCATCTCCTTTCTATTCTTGTTTGCCCTAGCTTTCTCAGCCTTCAGTCATTCGACTTGTCGAACTCTATCAGCCAACTGGGCCATATCTCTCAGGTACTGGGTATCCAACTTCTTCCTAATTGAGTAGTCGAGGCCACCAGCGGCCATTTCGACTAACTCATGTTCAGGCACCTAAATAAAGCACCTTGCCTTAAGTAATCGAAACCTATTTAGGTAATCGTAGATTGGCTCAGAGAACTTCCTCTTAATGCTAGACAATTCTTTCAGACTTATCTTTGATTGTCCTCTTTCGAATTTGCTGGCAGTGTTGTAAACCAAGTGAAGGCGTTTTGGTGAGTGAACTTGGGAAATACTTCACTCTTAGGTTTTCGTTGTTAGTAATTTCGCCAGCCTCTATCAAATATCTTGCCACATGCTCAACTGTGGACTCACTAGTATCCCTAGAAAACTTAGTAAATTTGGGGACTTTCCATCTAAGGGGTAAATCTGACTGCAAGATGTATTCAGATAAAGGTGATGTATAATTTGGCCTATGAAGGCCAACATTTACCACATTTGGCCATAATCCTTTCGACCATGACTGATAGGTTATTATCTGCCGCTACATCTTTGTGTCGAACTTGATTTATTACTTCATCAGCATTCTGATTTCTATTTACCATTACTACCCTTGGTTCCCTCTGGATTGGCTGTTCAAATCCAGGAGGTTCGACCCTAGGTGGTTCGACTACTGCCCCTGGTTTAAAGCGTTCGCCTGGGGTACATTTGGTTGAACTTGGTTAATTGTAGGGTCTTCTTCTAAGACCACCCCAACATTTTGTACCATCAATTCCCTCTGAGGTTGTCGAGGGGGTTGTGGAACACCAAAGAAGTCAGCAATGTGTGCCATTTGCGCTGCCAATTGTTGGTTGGTTTGGGTAGTGTTTTGGATTAAGGGATTGAATATAACACTCATTTGTTGGGCAAGCATCTGGACCATCTCATGATTATTTTCGTCCATCTGTTGCCTTATAACCGCTGCAAAATTGTTAGTGATGTTTGGCATCTGGGTAGGAAATCCAGTTCCTAAGGGTTGGCTAATTTGACCCATATTGTTTATACCTGTACCAGGTTCTTGTAATGACGAAGTTACATTCACCACTGGGTCTGCAAATGCTGATGAGGCATTGTGCAAACTTGCCATCACTGATGTTGGCATACCATAAGGTTGATCACGTCCTATTGGAGACATTGAAAATCCATACACATAAGGCCTAAACAAACTATTCCCCACTGGAGGGGGGGGGGGTCATTGGTAGACCCTGTGTTCCCCATAGGATGGAATGGGACCATTTTGCACAATCGACTGCACAGGCGTAGAATTTTCCGTGGTTGGTATGGCTATAGACACTAACACTGAAACTTTATTGCCCCCTAAGAAGAAGAATGGGGTGGTTCTCCATCATTTGGTGGATTTTGGTTCACCATCCTCCTTACGTATCTCCTTCTAGGCCTTTCTTCGTTGTTTGTGGCTATTCTACCACTCCTAAGTCTCATGCAACGAAGCGTAGAGAGATCGTAAAAATGACGAACTTAAAAGTAAAAATTTTCTCGGAAAAAGTAAAAGAAATATTTTAAACACGATAGCACTGTCCCACTGGGCGTGCCAATTTGTTTACCGTAAAAATTGGTAAACAACCGCTGGTCTTCCAAAAATTTGGTTTACTTGCAGGATCAACCAGTGAATCCTAAGGACATAGCTATTGTGTTTAATGTATTTCTGGAAAATTGTAGAACACTTCGACAATATTCATTTGTGTAAAAGATTGTTTTGATTGTTTGTTGAAAAGACTAAACTTTGTAAAAGTTTAGTAAAGAAATGCAATGAAGAAAAGAACTTCAAAGTAAAATAGTGCAGTAAAGAATAATTGATAAATGAAAGTAAATTTCTATTGAATAAAATGTATGGTGTTTCAAACGTACATTTCTCAACAGTAACTCTTTTCTCACGTTAACTTGGATACGTTGAGTAAATTTTGAGTATATTACAATAATCGAACACACGGGAATCCTAATACTAAGACCCCTATTTATAATACGTTGAAATAACTGTCTCCAACGAGCATTTCTCCAAAAGTTTACACGTTTCGCCCTGCATGCCTTCGTTTCGTCATAGTTCTCCACGCGTTTCTCCTAAGAAACAGATAAGGACAAAAGACAGTTATCTATTCGTATTTTGAAATTCAAACTTCAGTCGAAGGAAAGCTTCAAAACATCCATTCGTCGAAGTGACTTCCTATTCTTAGAAAATATTTCTAAGTTTTTAGCTTAAGCACGCTGTAATACCCCAAAATTTGCTCTCTCTTTTGTCATCATAGCATAGCATTATCATATATCATATCATATCCATCTCATTAGCCTTGCATTGCATCTTTAACATAGAAAAATGAAGCATAACATCCCTCTTACCATCAAGGCATGTGATCAAGGGAAAGATGGACAATCAAGGAATCATTCAAGGCACAAAAGGTAAAACAATTTGCCTCAAGGCAAGCCAAGAGGTCTTTCATGTCTCATACTATCTCAATTAATCATCCAAAACCTCAAGAAAGTGAGATTTAATAGGAGATTGAAGCATTACATCCTTCACCATGCAAGAGATCCAAAAAACTGAAGGAAAACCCTCAAAAGAGATAGTTCATTGGTTCAAAAACACCCTCAAGTGGCATATCTCATCATCCTTTAAGAGGATACACAACATACTCTGAGGAATTTGAAATTAAAGACTGCACATTTTTCCCCTAATATGTGGGTACCAAAATTAGGGTTTCCAATTAAATCAGGTCATCTCTGATTTTTTGGACAAAACTTGATGTCATGGTATTCTACATGTCCTTAAGTGTATGTGTGTGGAAAATTGCCTCTCAATTGGTTTTAGAAGTGGTTCAATTGGAAGAAAGATAAAAAATCAGGAAAATTGGGGCTAAGTCAAATAATCAGAGGAAAAAGTCAACTCTTGACTTTTTGAGGCCAAATTCATGAAATTCATGTTATATGTGACCAATGTACAAAATTTGATCAAGAAACTCCAAAAGGATCATGAAAAATCAAGATTTGAAAAGTTGCCATTTTTGGAAGAAGTAGGGTTTCTAAATAAGGAAAGTTTTGGCCATTTTGCATCAAACTTTGAACCAAGGCCATTCAAAATTGAGACATCAAATAAAAATTCCACTCGGCCACAACAAAAGATCTTGTTTCAAGCTTCAAATCCATGTGTAGAACACTTCCATTGGATAAAAATTGAGTGAGATATGAGTGATCAAAGTTGGAGGAAAGTAGGTCCAAAATCAGGTCATGACCAAGAATGCCCAGGCCCACGCGCCATCATTTTTACAAACACTTGGTGGGCCAAATGTTAAGCTTAATTTCTCAATGATAAAAGCTCCAAATGCAAAACTTTTCAACATCAAAGTTGTTCCTTGCAATGCCCTCTTCAATGTTGATGTTGGACAAATTTTGAATTGATCAAGTTATAAGGGAGAAATCTTGGTCTCAAGATAGGGTGATTATGCTGAAAATCCATGCGCATTGTTGCCTTGCCATGACATGACATTCCTCGCCCATGACCAGTTCCAAACCTTTGTGTTCCAATCCATTTTCCAACCTCTTCCAAGCCTCAATTCAATCCAAGATCCATACTAATATTGTTCTATGATCCACTCTCTTTCCAATGATCCATAAATTTCATGATCCCATACAGTATAGTGAGAGAATTTCCTTCTCAAACTTGCATATTTCCATTGGTTCCAAGCTGTCACAAAACCAAAAATAACAATGTTGTTGTTGATTCGTATCAGTTTACACATGCTTTATGAATCAGTATATTTCCTTTCCTCATTAAGCCAATCATTGTCCTTACTTGCACGTGCCACTCATGCTCATTACATATGAAAATGGAAAAAGTTAGAAGCTTGTAGAACAAGTTTATGTTGCTGCAGCTCACACACAAGTTTATTACCACTACTGATTCTTTTGCAGTCCACCATAGAACATCATAAACTATCATAACCATAGCAAAACCATTGTTAACTCGCCCTAACTAACTTGGCTCAGTTAGTTAGGGATGACTCACCTTAACCATGTTAACTCACTCTAACCAACTCATGTTAACCATAGTTAAGCTCTCATATAAAACCAAATTTCACTCTCATTTTTCATGGGAACTCTGATTTTTCCACATTCACTCCAAAGTTCTCTTACTTTCTCTCTCAGTTTCTCTCTATTTTCTCTCTGAGTTAGTGCGAAATCATCATCATATTCTTCTAACTTCATCTTCAAGTTTTGGAAATGGCATTGCATTGTTGAAGTAGCTACATTGCAGATTCAAATTCCTCTCCATTCTTCAAGATTCTCAAGCCTTTATTTGGCCAGTGGAGGATCAAGAGTATCAAGTTCATTCTCTGGTTTTCTTGGTTCAAAAGTTCCATCAAAATCAGGTAAATATTCCTCACCTCTTTCTGTACGATTCATGAGAGTTTTAAGTTCATTACATATTGATTGAAGCTTATTAGAAGCACAAGATTGATTCTAGCTAGTTGATAGGTCTTCTAGAGGCATAGTACAACACCTAGGGCAAACTTTGCTTCTTCGTTTCTCACTGTACAGGCTGTATTTGTGTATTTTGTTGATTGTTTAGTGATCTTCTTGAGTTTTTCTTTCCATTGATGTATTTTTTACACATTTCTGGGCATATGTAATTTTCTAAGTCACCGGATATGGCCGGAGAAGATGACCGGAGGTCTTCTCCGGCCGGTGAGGGTTTGAATTAAGGTTTAGTGCAATTTTAAGTCGTGACCGTCTGATTTGTTTTAATCCAAGGGTGGTGATGTTGCCAGCGAATTAATGGGGATGGTGTGTGTCACGTGATTCATTTTCAATCCATCTGATGCTTGCATGCGTATACGTATATGATTATTATGATGTACCAGCAGTATGATGTGCATGATTTACTTACTTTGATTGTGGTTTGACTCTGATTTGATCCAATGGTCACGCGTGAGTCAATTTTGTGGACTGAATTCCATGTTTGTTATCGTGTTCCACGCGCTTGGACTTGGACTGGACTAAATTGATTTTCACACCTCACGTTTTAAAGCCCAAACAATTTTGAACTGGTGGTTTACTATGCATGCACCCATTTCTTATTTCAATTTCTTTTATTCTCTTCATTTCATACATGTTTCATTTTTTATTTTTAAAATTACAAAATAACATCAGAAAATTCTGGAAACATTCATGAGTATTATCAAGACATTTAGGAAATTTTTGATATTTTTATTTCATGATTTTATTACATTTTTACCACTGTTTCATAATTTTCTTTGAATTTCCATTTGTATGCATTCCAAATATGATGCATGAATTTGTAGAATTTTGTTCTTGCTCATTACAAACTGTTTTGACATGATTCTTTTTGTATTGATTCACTAATACATTGAAGCATGTTAGATGATTTTTGTTTGATTTTTTAGGTCACTTTATGACATGTTTTGATGCTTGTCTTTGCACCATTTTGCATGATGTTTCAACTTGACCTAATGCATTGTTTAAAGTCATTTTGCTTTGAATTTTGACATGCCATCTTGATAAATGATTTACTTCTGACTTAGGCATTCAAATACCATGCTTGTATAATTTTCATAAGTCCATTTGATTTTTGTTTGATGCATTACATTTGAAGCCTAATACATGGCATATCATTCTAACTTTAGTGCATGTTTGCATGAATTTTTTGTGCATATTGGTATGAGCATTTGCATATTTTATGAGCCATTCATGTGATATTATAGGTCCTTGGTACACATTATAGGTCATCTTTACATGTTTATTTCAACTTGAACTTTGTGCATCCTTAACATGTATTGTTTGCACTTTCCTCTTGAACTTTCACTTCACTTCTTCTCCTATTACTTCTTGAATGTTGATTCATGAATACTTTGAGATGTTGATAAACCATCATTACAACAATTCAAAAAAATAATAAAGCAATGAGCAACATAGTAAAACGCATAATGTTATACGATAACTTAGGGAATTATCCCAAGTCCCTTTTGGTTGTCGCGACTGTACATCAAATAAACATATATCAACATACAGGTTATTCATATATCAGACGTGCAATAATCCATATTCAAAAAAATAAACTTCCCAATAAAGGGTGTTGATGGAAGGGTAAGGACCCTCCTCATCCTAACTGCCAAATTATTCACTCAAAAGTATGGTAATTCCCCTACCTCGTATGCCGAAACTCTTACGATTGATTCCCCGCTGCATGTTGTCACTCTCAACTGCTTCCCAAATCCTTCCAAAATGCGCCGCTTCTCTCTTTTCTTTTTTGTTCCCAATTCTAACACGCTAACACGTTTATAACTAACCTGATATCCCAATCGACCAATTCACCTCCTACTTACTCACACACCCCAAATCCTAACGTTACTGTATGTTTCTTTTTTATTATTAATAAAATAATCTCAATTAAATAATTATTGAAATTCACTAATATTCTTAAATTACCATCACATCTAATTATACTTAAATAAATATTTTTCTAAATAAAATAAATAAATAAATAAAATTATATTATTATTAAAAAATCTATCCTAATAATTAATATAAATCAAAATTAATCAATTATTACTAATAATTTAAATTAGTTCGATTCTAACTTTTCCACTCTCAAACTCAAATATATTTGTAATTATCAAATTATTAAAATGCCTCTACATTTCCAAAAACACCAAAAAGTATCAAATAATCACACAACATCTAATATAATTATTCTAATAATTTAAATAAAATAGAAATATAAAGGTTGGGGGTTATACACTTGTCGCCCCTAGTAATTTTTTTCCCAACGTGATAGACCCGTGGGTCTTTGAATTTGCTTGGGTATGACTACTACTTGTTTTCCAAGGTTTGGTTAAGTCAATTTAGAACAATTATAAAATAAATGAAATATTAACTTTTTTTATCGAATATTTTCAACTAATTTAATTTTCAACAAAACTAATTCCTCTCCAAATCTTGAAAAAAAAAACATTGATCAAATAAATAAAATACCTTTAAAATTGGGAAGTTAAATTCTAAAATATTGGGATATGTTTAATTTAAAAACTATATTTCCATTATACTCCCTCCATTTTTTATTATAAGTCGTTTTTTATTTTTCACACATATTAAGAAATGTAATAATTGTAGTATATTAAAGAGAAATTTTGAATGTGTTTACAAAATTGTCATTTATTAATTGTATTGAAAAAATAAATTTACATAATTAAAAGGAGGGAGAATAATAAATATTTAAGGGTATAAAAGGAAAAATGACATTAATTATTCATTGATATTATAAAATGACTTATATTGTGGTACAAATTTTTTTTCCAAAACAACTTATAATAAAAAACGGAGATAGTACATTTTTATTATATTAAATTGTCCCACCTTCCAATTTAATTCAAAAGAAAAAAAAACATTGAATTAGTCTTTTTTTTTTCATTCTTTCTATTGAAGTCCCTATCTACTAGAGATTTTAGCAACATTAAATAAATATGAACACATATAATTTTCTTTTTGAAATTTAAATTTTTTTTATCACATTTTGATAGACTAGTTACTACTGTTGGAATAATACAAGCAAGTGTGAGTAAGTGGGGAAATAGTCTCACATTGGATAGAAATGTGGTGACTTGGGCATTTATAAGTGGGAGAACCCACTCACCTATCACCTTAAGGTTTTAGGTGGACAAGTGGTGTGTCTCTCACAGAGGTGCCTAGTCATACACTATATATCAATGCTCCATAGTAAAACTCTCCTAACATGGTATCAGAGCCTGGTTCGTAAAGGGACCGACTTACTTGTCCTACACTATATAAAAAAGGAGGAACATTGTGGAGTCACACTAGTCCTACACTATGTATCAATGCTCCCTAGTAAAACTCCCCTAACACCTACCACCAAAGTCACTCCTCGTGGGTTACCCTTCCATTTATCTATAATATAAGAAAATTTGTTGTTCTGGAAAACACTAATTTGCCCTTTCTTCTTAATCTGCCACCTCACTAAAATAAGAGCAATTTTGGTCCAAAAATTACTTTTTGCAACTAATGATGTCACATTGTTGAATTCCAGTTACATAGTTATTGTATTATGCCTTTGTTGGTTAGGTTTGGATCAATTGATGATGTCTTATGTTTCAATTGTAATTCTTTTTCCTTTTTTCACTTTTTCCAATGTTAGCTTTAATTCAAAAAAAAATTCTTCTTTCCCCAAACACGACATTTCACGTTCTCTCTATTCGTCTTCTTTTTTCTTCTCTCTTCTCCTCTCTCATCCTCTTCTTCTTTCTTCTATGGTCTGCTACCTCTCTCTTCTTCTTCTTCTTCCTTCTCGCTTCCTCTTCTTCTTCTTTTCGCTTGCTTTTCTTCAACAAAATTACAAATTTTTTGGAGGATTTTCAGATATCTATGAATCCAAGTATTTCAAGATACATATTGGATTATGAAAGTTATTGGATTTTCAGATTTACATAGATCTTCCTTTTACGTTTGCGTTTAACTCATGGTAGGAAGGTAAAAGCCAACTTTTTTATTGCTTTAATGTCTTATTAAATCTTTCATTTTGAGTCTTGATTTTTGATATTTAGGGTTCGGTTTATGTTTTTATTTTATTTTATGGGTTTGGTTGAAGAATCTTTTAAGTTGTTAAAGATGTGAACTTGCTGCTCAGTGGCGCCAAACTTTCCATTCAAATGTGGTTGTAGACTTGGTGTGTTATCGTCGATTTGGCCACAATGAGATTGACGAACCATCGTTTACACAAACTAAAATGTATAAGGTTATCCCTTTTGTTTATTATGCTTTTCTTCATTTTGTATGCGCATTGCTTTTGGACAAGTCAATCAAATTTGTGACTTTGTTATCTTAATATAGGCCATATTGATGTTTATTTACATGATAACTTAACAGGTTATATTAAAAAGAAATGGTGTTTGTCCCCATCAAAAGTTCTATGGTTTTCTACTGTAATCATTTTTAATGAAAATTTTAATTGATCTTACTACTGCAGAGGTTGTTCACATTGATTTTGTTGTTTCTTTTGAAAAGTAGTTTAATATTTGAGTTATTTTCTTAATGCTGCAGAAAACTTCCAATGCTTCTAATGGAAACAAGAAGGCAGTGATTGTTGCTAAGAAAGAGGTTAGTGGATCTTAGAAATTTTTTGGTTATGAGCTATGCCAATTTTGTAGCATGTCATTCGGTGTCCAGCGATCTGACATGTACTTATTTTTTTTCTCAATCATGTGATCTTTAGTTATCTTGCTCTATAAGAACTATCTAACTTTGAATTATCCAGTGAAAATTTCTTTCAAGAATGCAGAGAAGTTGTTGATGTCTGTCTTGCTTTAGATGAGGATGAGAGGCTTAAAGGTTATTGACATATTGAGTTTGTGACTGCAGAGGCAGCCCAAAGTGTATGTTTTTAACATTTTGTCTAATTTGTGTAATTGATGACAATTGTTATTGATGTCATCCGAGTCATATACCTCTAGATTCACGTGTTACTCATAATTAATCTGTGTTTATTATTATAGTCACTTGAGTTGAATGGGCAAGAATTTTTGCAAAAAGGTATTCGACTTGATTTAGCTCAGGAAAGGGGAGCTTACACTCCAAATAGTAACAGGTATCTTATTCGTACACAAGTTTTTATTTTACTTCATTTGTGTCGCTTGTAGTAATTCCATTATAACTTATACTTTTTTAATAATTTGCAACAACCTATTATGTTCCGAACAGTGGTAGAGGCCAATCCCAAACTGTATTTGTTAGGGTTTTTTATAAATCTCTTGGGGAGGATGAGGCAAGCTACCATACACCGTCGAAGAACCTAGGTTGTTATGTCATATGATATGGTGGTCATTTCACAGATTGGGGAGGTAAAACTTAAGCGCTCTTTGTTGACATCGACTAATACTTAAAGATTCAATTCAATTTATGTTAGTATTTGATGCAGTTCTGTTTGTTGAGAAATGATTGTTTGGTTGACATTACAAGACTGATCTATGATGACATGCAGTACTGATGACATGCAGTTACAATACTAATTTTGGTCTTAGATTGTCCTTGTGATTAGTTATTTTTACTTTAAACATGATTAAAAGTATTCTTATGATTCTGGATATGAGAAGATGAACATTTGTATGATTTATTTGCATTATAGAAAAAACTTTGCAACTTTTGTTGAGACGTGTTTTCATAAATTTGGGGACAGTGTGAAGCACTACATTACATTTAATCAGCCACATACATTTTCTATACAAGGATATGATGTCGGTTTATAAGCGCCTGGACGATGCTCTATTCTTTTTCACCTGTTTTGCAGGGCAGAAAATTCTGATATTGAACCTTACAATGTTGCTCACAATGTCATGCTTTCTCATGCATCAGTAGCAGATATTTACAGGGAAAAGTATAAAGTAAAATTATGGACTTTTTTAATACTTCAATTCACATAGAGATGAGTTTTGTAATATAATTGCAGCAACCTATTGTGTTCTCAAACTATATTTGTCAGGGGTTTTGATAAATCTCTTGGGAAGGATGAGGTAATTTTATTCTCCTATTTTGTAAAGTTTATTATAATTATGTGCATTTTGAGTGTTTTATCTTGACATTTTTTGTTATATACACACATATTAGAGCTAAGTTGGAGTAACATTTTGCTTCTTGCGGGCAGGCTACAAGGGTGTCAATCCCAAAAGATTATGATTCTGGCTATGTGAAAGGGTATGTTTTTATATGCAAAATTTGCTAGGCATGCTCTACTGTTTATCATAATGTTTATTTAAAACTCACTGCATTTATCCTCGGGTCTATGGTTATGGAAAAGTTAGTATGGTAGTTGAGGTATCAAGTGATAAGATAAATTGTTATGCAGCAAAGATTAGAGATGCGGTCAAGGACTGTGGAGGAAAGATGGCTGATTATGGGTTTCTGTTGTTTAATTTTACGTGTCCTTGAGTAGTAAACTTTAAAGTCAATGATGATGACTGTTACGGTGAAAATTGGATAACAAGCTATTAATTAACTTGCATCATTTTTCTTTTACAACCGACTTTGATTTATCCAAAGGAAAGGTTCAAGATCGTTAGAAAAACCTAAAGGGGAAAGATCTAAGGTTCGGGGGTTGGTTACGCCTAGGGAAGGTATTAGCACCCTAAACGTCCGTAGTACTCTACGGGAACCTCTTGTTAGTATGTTATGTTATGTTTGCTAAAGGGTTCTATGCTAAAGGTTAGTTAGCAAGGGAAGTGATAAATTCATTATGATGAATATCACTAAGAGTTGAGGAACTCTCTCCTAATGCTAGTTGTAATTTCTATGGCTCTGATGAGGCCAAGAAATTGAAGTTTTATCCTAAAAGGTTACTTAGGTTAAGGTGGGAGGTCATGACTTATGAGTCAACATGTTTAACCTTCCTTTGGAATAGGGGAAAACAATTATAAGTTACTAAGATAAAGAGATTAGTGCAAATACAATGATACAATAATACATGAATAAGATAAGATAAAAATCATGATATTAATGTAAAGTGAGAATTAAACATGTTAGACAATGATTAAATATAAGATAAAATAAGAAATAGTCTCGTCTTAATCATGATTTAATCGAGAAATCGATAATTAATGATTCTTGACTTTCATCGACAAAATAGAAAGTGGTCTCATGTTGATCAAAGTTTTGTCAACTCAATGAAATCAACCAAACCATGAGGTTTGTTATGTCATCAACCAAAATAAAAGTCGGTCTCGTCTAAATCAAGATTTAATCGAGAAATCGATAATCTTAATATTTGACTTTCATTGACCAAAAAGCGGTAGCCTCCCATTTATCAAGACTTTATTGATTTAGAATAAATCTACAAGTCACGATTTTGTATGTCATTGGCCTAAACAAAGGAATGACGTAAACATAAGGTTGATCTCGTCTTAATCAAGATTTAAATCGAAGGATCGATAGTCTTGATATTTGATTTTCATCGATCAAAATAGAATCGGTATAAAATCAAGTTGGTCTCGTTTAAATCAAGATTTAGTCGACAAATCGATAATCTTAGATTTTTAACCTTCATCGACCAAAATGGAATCGGAAAGAAAATAAAATTAGTCTCGTTTAAATCAAGATCTAATCGACGAATCGATAATCTTGGATTTTTAACTTTCATCAACCAAAATGGAATAAAAAAACAAATTGGTCTCGTTTAAATCAAGATTTAATCGACAAATCGATAATCTTGGATTTCTAGCTTCATCGACCAAAATAAAATAAACCAAATAAACGTAAATGGTTAAGGATTTACAAAACCTTTCTTAACAAAAACTTGATAAAAAATAAATATAAAAAAACTCAACCAAGATTTAAAAAAAAAACACAAATTAATGAGAGAAAATTATAAAGAAGAAAAGAGAGAGTGGGGCGCTGTATTTTGAAGGGTGTGTATAAAGGACATGATCCTTTGGGCTTCATGAGCCCAATCACCACACACTTAGGGTTCATCAAACCCTCCAATTACTCACACGCCGCCGCCTGGTGTGAACATCATCATCAACCGTTATATTTTTAAAATAAAATCAAAAAGCAAAAGCTGACCGAGTCAACAACCATCAGCTCATGGAGACGCGATTGAGAGAAAGCTAAAGGTAACAGGGGTCAATAAAAAAAAACATCACAACCATCAGAAAAAAAAGAACTATGTCTGTGAAAAGCCAATGTGTATCATTTCTTCTCAACCTTTGGCTTCATTTTTAACTCGCTTGCCCGATCATTCCCTTTTATGATCTAGCTTCCGTTTGATCAGTTTAACCGCTTTCAGGTTTGTGCTCGCAATTCCGTCTTTGGTTCGCTTGGTTAATTTTCCTTCGCTCAATCCTTCATCTTAATCTTCTTTTTGGGTTCAATCTACATTTTGGGTTCTGAAGGTGGACGGAGAGTTACGGGTTGAAGAAAAGCCGAAATCGGAGGAAATGTTTGTGGGTGTGGATGTTGTCGCCGGTTCACGCGTTGTTGTTGTACGAGGGTGGCGAGGCTGTTGGAGGAGAAAAAGGAGTCGGGTTGATTTGAAGGGTTTACAGTTTCACGGCGAAAAAGCTATATATAAAAAAAGTGCTTATTTCAGAAGCTCTTGTGAGTGATGAGAAGGTTATGGTGGTGGAGGATGATGTTCGGTTTGGTTCTGGAGTTGAAGATGAAAGAGGTTGGGATGGTTGATGGTGGTTTGTTTTGTGGCAGTGAGGTGAAGTTATGAATGGACGGTACGTATTTGAAAAGGTAAGTTGAGGATAATTAGAAGAAAAGAAGAAGCTGCAGTGTGTGTTTTGAGAGTACTGGGAAAGCTGGTCTTGTGAAGTTTGGACAGACGAGATTGGTGGAAGTGGTTATGGTGGGTTGTGTTTGGAGGTTTGAAGATCAAATTATTTCTGGTTTTTTCGTGAGGTTATTGTTGGCAGGGGATGTAAGATTGAAGGAGGGAGGTCCTTGAGGTTTTATGAATGTTGGCTGGAGCTGGAAAGTAAGATGGAAGAGGTGATGGAGATGCGAGGAACACTTCCGGTTCCCCCTTTCTAATGTCGTAACCTCCCTCTTTTAAATCAAATTCAGCACCCATTTTTCAAATTCAATATGTCCGTTATTGTGAAGTTATTTTCAGGTCTGCAGAAGGAGCAGGATGCGCAGAGCTTCGTACGGTTAGAGCCAACGGATTAAAAAATTGAAATGAGTATGAACGAGCTTGTTGGGATTTTTGAACTCATTCTTTCCTCTGCCAAAACAAACACGACAAGGAATAGGATATTTGGTTGTGTTTTCTTTCTTTTTAAATGCCACGTGTCCCCCCTCCCCCCTTATTGGTTGAAGACAAGGTTGAAAAGTCAAACATATAAGCCTATTTCTCATTGGTTGATGGTAAAATAGAAAAGAAAATCCAATAATGAACTAAAAAAGCACACGGTGGAAAAAAGTGAGGAATGGAAATGAAAAGTTTATTTTTAGTTTTGAATTAATAATATGATAATAACACTAATAAACTAATTAATATCTAAATTAAAACTAGTTAGAAAAATAAACTAAAATGAATAATTACTCTAATTAATTAAAACTAATAATTAAAATTGAATAAAATTAAGATTAATTTAAATTAATAAAAATAAAATAACTTGGATATAAATGAAATAAAAATAGGCCATATTGACTTTAAGCTAAAATAAAACAAATAAAAACTAAGATAATTATTAAATTAAAAAAAAAAAGAGAAAAAAAGATAAAACATCAACTAGCAGAAAAATGAGGGTAAAATTTGGGGTACAACAGTTGCCCCTATTTAAATATCTTCACCTGATGACACGAGAGATGAAGATCCTCATGTAATCAATAGTGAAAGATATTTAAATATAGATAACCGGAAATTTTGCCCTCAGATGCACTCACATGCAATGCAGTAAACATGATGCCAAGAAGGTGCAAGAAAATGCAGACACAACGAGGCACCAAGGGGAAAACAAGAAGCAAAAGGACCAAAGAGCTTCACTGGGGAAGGACAGAAGGTTAGTATCCATGAGAAACACCTCACTAAGGATACAAGGAAACCAGCGAAAGAGACTCACTGGGGAGACTCCAAAGAAACACCGGGGAAAAGACCACAGACAATCTCACTGGGAAAAGATCCGGGGGATAGACTACTGGGGACAAAACAAAAACCACACTCTTCCTGGGCACGAAAACCGGAAAGAAGAATCTGATCACAAGGGACATAAAAAAAGATAGACAACTAAGCAAAGACTTCCTGGGGATTCTACACCGAAGAGTTCGAGATGGGATCTTTAAGAAAAGCCAGGAAGACAGAGACAAACTCTGCGCACCAGATAGGAGTCCTATAAGGTTGAAGAAATTCGTTCCAAGAAGCTTAGCTTTAAAGCAAGTTTCAAAAATCCAAGGTAAGGGTTCAGTGTCCGACACGATTCGAACAAGAAAGTGTCCGACACGATTCGAACAGAGACTCTGTTTAGGTTTGACACGATTCAAACGAGAACAAGTTCAAGTCTGACAAGATTCAGATGAGAACAGTTTTACAAGACAATGCTTGACATGATTCAAACAAAGTCCAAGTTCAAGTTTGACACGATTCAAACAAGAACAAGTTCAAGTCTGACACGATTCAAACGAGAACAGTTTTACAAGACAATGCTTGACATGATTCAGGCAGGGTCCAAGTTCAAGTTTGACACGATTCAAACAAGAACAGCTTTACAAAATCTTTAACGTTAAACTTCTTGGGGAACAGCAAAAGGTTTAAAGATTTAAATCTGGCGCGCAAAGGTTAAGACTGAACAAGCACGACACAAGGCAAACCGGGAATGTCTTTACTTCACTGGGGAAATAAAGACGGGCACAAACAAAAGACCACAAGCACAAGGATGCAAAGATGCTAGGGTATGATGCACATGCTTAGCTATATGCTAGAAACGACGCGAACGACGCAAATAGGAAAGAAGAAAGGATAACACAAGCCAACACCCTGAAACCCAAACATCAAGGATAACCAGGCAATCCTCCTTCACTGGAGATGGTAGATTCATGCCCAAAAACACAGTACTGCTAACTCTTCCTGTGCAAACTTGATTCCAAAACGTCTTAATTCCAGAGTAAAACTTGGTTTATCTTTGTTTTCTTAAAACTTTCCCGCTTCCAAGAATCAGATGAAAATGACGGAGTTATTGTATTAAAAGACCAATAACAATTCTAATGACTAAGAATTCTGTCGTCTAACAGCTGACTTCTCTGGGGATTCCTGGATAAAGAGCTGGGGTTTAAATGGGAACCTGGTTAATGAGTCAAGAATAGACTCTGGTACTCAAATAAGAGTTGGTTGAGATAACACATAATCTGCTTCATGGAGGAAAACCGGTAGGAACCAGAAAGGTAACCTCATTGGAGATAGAACCAAGAAATGGGCTCCAATAAAGGTATCTAGAATGATTGATCATCAAGCAACTAGATGAAATTCTAGAAATGATCCGCAATGAAGGCTGAACCGAAAAACGGTCTTCACTGGGAAAAGATATCTAAAGTGATGGAACAACAGGTTCATGCATGACCAGTTGGCACTTTGGAAAAAGAAGAAACTTATTGGAGATTGAACCAAGAAATGGGCTCCAATAAAGTATCTAGGATGATTGATCATCAAGTCAAAACATGACTAAATGACATCCTAGAAACACCTCTAAAGTGATGGACCAACAGGTTCAAGTATGACCGGTTGGCGCTTTAGAAGTAACCTTATTGGAAATAGAACCAAGCAATGGGCTCCAACAAAGTATCTAGAATGATTGATCATCAAGGCTAAACGCGACTAGATGACATTCTAGCAAAGATCCGCAATGAAGGTTGAACCGAAAAACGGTCTTCACTGGGAAAAAGACATCCAAAGCGATGGAACAACAGGTTCAAGCATGACCGGTTGACACTTTGGAAAAAGAAACCTTATTGGAGATAGAACCAAGAAATGGGCTCCAATAAAGGTATCTAGGATGATTGATCATCAAGTCAAAACATGACTAAATGACATCCTAGAAACACCTCTAAAGTGATGGAACAACAGGTTCAAGTATGACCGGTTGGCGCTTTAGAAGTAACCTTGTTGGAAATAGAACCAAGCAATGGGCTCCAACAAAGTATCTAGAATGATTGATCATCAAGGCTAAACGCGACTAGATGACATTCTAGCAAAGATCCGCAATGAAGGTTGAACCGAAAAACGGTCTTCACTGGGAAAAAGACATCCAAAGCGATGGAACAACAGGTTCAAGCATGACCGGTTGGCACTTTGGAAAAAGAAACCTTATTGGAGATAGAACCAAGAAATGGGCCCCAATAAAGGTATAAAATCTGATAGGTTAGTACCGGGGTTGCATAACCGAAGATAAGGCTTCCTGGGAAATACCCAATTGCGGTTGCGAAGAGGTTGAATAGTACCAGAGATAGATAAGCTGCTTATAAGAGACTGCCAAGCTTCTTCAAGAGATTACTGCTTCAAAGATATGTTGATATCACAACAATGTTGGAGAAATAATGTCTTCAATGTGGATCTGTGAAAGATGCTTCCTGCGAGAAACGGTGCAAAATAAATGCACGTTCAAAGATAGGTTTGAAAACCACACCTGCCAGAGACCAAAGTTCAATCTAGGAACAAACTAGAAAGAAACGGTCAAACAAGACTCCAATTGAGGAATGAACTCAAATGGGGTTTATCTTATCCACATGTGGAAAAGATAACTGAACCAACCATCATCCACGAGAATCAAACTCTGTGGGGAATTCAGAAAAGTATGGGCACTTTATGCCTAAGGGCTGACAACTCTATTGGAGTGAATAGACAAACCCAGTCACTTGGGGAGATAACCGCCAAAGTGAACAAAGACAGGAAAACACCAGAAAAAGAAGCAGAAATTCTAAAATGCTATGCATATGCTATGCACATGCTTATGCTGACAAAACAGACAAGCGAAACTGGAGACGAAGAAAACGTCTCGACAAGGATACCCAACCAAACTCAAAGGGCTGGACCAATACTGGGGATGAGGAAGAATCAACAACCTCACTGGTGAAAAGAGTATTCCACTTGCGGTATAACATCATGAGGATTGCCATCATGAGCTTGATCTCTTTGTTGGAGAAAAATCCATGGAGAATTTGTCAGGATTAGCTGAAGTAACAGCTTACTGGGGATCTAGCAAAGGATACTGGCATAATGATCATCTTCAAATCTTATCTGCCCCAGACTATATGGTTTGTCGGAAGACGATAACAAAAGGATTTTATAGAAGAATTGGCATACAGGGTGTTTCAACATCTTCAAACTCTTGGAGAGATCTTGACGTAACTGCCTCATATTAACGGCGTTTACACAACAAAGCCTTGGAACTTGCTTCAGACTGATTGTTTGATGATTTGGGGAACAAACCTTGCCCCTGCTAGCTTGGTTGATCTGTGACGAAGATGTCCTTGACTGACGGTCTTTTAGAGATTTGCTGAATCTCGACCTGATTGCCCCTGATTAACTGGTTCGTGAGGGTAAGTCACCAAAAAGATTTCACAGAAGAATTGACGCACCAGGTACTTCAATGAACTTAGACATGACTGCCCCAAACAACTGTATTTGAAATACTCCAACTGTAGTAGAGACGACTGGAGAACAAAACTTGCCCCATACTGATTGGTCACTGGAGTCCACACTTGTCATAAGATGACCTAGAGAAGACTTGCTCCAAGTATTTTAAACTTGACGAGTTCTGCCTCTGATTCGGTAGATTGGCAAATCCTTCCGCTTGGTTTCCCCTGACTGAGCTTCCTTTATCAAGTTGAATTCCCCAGCTGGCTGTATTTGTTGGAATTCCTTTGATATTGAATTGTTTTTGCGAACAAGTATCGTTCATTAAAAAATTGGCAAAATTTAATGCAACGTTTAATGCAAAGTTTAATGCAAAGTTTTGATAAAAAACGCACAGTGAAATGATTAAATAGTCAAAAACAATGGTGGGTCTAGTCATTAAGGAAGTGACCAACACACGCGGGCAACAAAGATTATTAGAAGTCAGGTTACTCAACCCTGCTGTAGTATGCTTTTCAAAACAACCCTACCTCAATTAGGTCTTTTAGGGGTTGTAATGTGGTATGGTTCATGGTTTACGAAACAAAAGATAAAGGCTCAAATCCTACGCTCAGTTAACTCAAGATATACGTTCAAATCTCCAAAAATAGGAAGTCACTTGATTTGAAAGCTGACTGGCGCCTTATATGAAGCGCTCATGTTTGAATGTATAGCCGAGTTAAACTGAGAACTACCCTGCCCCAAGGTTTGAGATTGAAGGGTTTTTTGTGTGTAAGGAAAGAAAACTCCTACTTCTAGGCTCGAAGGGGTTGACAAGGGATTGTCATCCTTCCTTCTCCAATGTTTAGGAAATGAAACAATGCCTTACATCCTTGGCGAGGTTTAATTGAAATCATATCACAGCAATTATGAACATGAGGTTTTCGTCATCCTCCCTAATCTTTGCTTTAACAAAAGTTTGAAAAAGGGGTGAAAAGATATATATTTTTTGCTTTTATGAAAATAAAAGTAAATGAGTGAAACGAATGGATTTAACCAAAAGATGCATAAATACTTCGTTAATGTTGCCAATTTGAAAGTACAACAAAGCTCATAAGCAAATACAAATTCAAAGTGCAAAGGAAATACAATAAAATTGCTGAAGCAGCCAACAGATTGCCAGCTTTAGGGAATCAAATGCAGAAAATCAAAGAGGAGCTCAATCATAGTCCATCTTGGTCTTGATACATCTTCCACAACATTACTTATCTCATGAGCGGGTAAGGATTATTCTTGATGATAGGCTGGGAGCCGTCGAAAGACAAAATGTTTCTCTTCACTAAGTCCATCACAATATGCTTCAAAGCAAAACAACCTTCTAAATTATAGCCTGGTGCACCTTTATGGAACGCACAATGAGCGTTGGGATTGTAAGAAGGTGGAAGCGGATCAGGAGGTGGGCCTAATGACCTTGTAGTTATTAATCCTTGTTGCATCAGAACAGGATACAATGCCGTATACGTCATAGGAATGGGAGGAATCGGAGGCCTTCCACCCTTTCTTTTGCCTGGAATGTTCTGACGAGAAACTTGAGTCCATTGGAGATAAGCAGGAGCGTTGGGCGCTCATTGATACACTGGTGGTTGAGGAACCGGCTGATAAATAGAAGCTTGGTTATTGCATGTTGGCGCGATGGTTGTCACATAAGGTTGCTGAACAGAATAACACTGTTGTTGCTGCTGTCGTTTCCAGAACTAATTTTTCTTCCTTTTGTTCGTCATTACCACATTGGTATCTCCTTCCCTTTTGAAGGATATCTTGGCAACATCGCTTGGACTACCAGCTCTCTTGGTCATTTTACCACTCTTCAGACCAAGCTCTACTTTAACCCCCACAACCACCATATTGGAAAAACTAGCAGACATGCTACTGATCATCCTTTCATAGAATTCTGGTCTTACCGTGTCGACAAACCAATCAGTTAACTCTTTTTCAAATAAAGGTGGCTCTACCTGTGAAGCCAGCTCTCTCCATCTTTGTGCATACTCTCTAAAAGACTCAGTATCGCACTGTGACATACTCAGTAGTTGTCTGCGATTTGGCGCCAGGTCCATGTTATATCTGTAATGCTTCACAAAAGCATCAGATACATCTTGAAAACAACGGATCCTAGATTGGTCCAAAGTCAAATACCACTTTGCGGCAGCCCCTTTCAAACTATCTTGGAAGCAGTAGATCATCAACTTATCATTATCCCTAAATGCAGCCATTCGCTGGTAATACATGACCAAATGCGACTTAGGACAGGTCGCTCCTGAGTAGTGGTCGAAATTGGGTAGTTTGAACTTGGGTGGAATTACCAAGCCTGAGACTAAGCACATGTCTTTAACATTCGTATTAGATACATTGCTCCTCTCCATTGCTTCCAAATTCCTCCGCATTGTCTCTATACTTTCCTCCAATCTTTCATGTCGATTATCCCCTTCTTCGGTCCTATTGACATGATCATGAACCGGATGTGGACTCTGAAAAACTGGGTGCATCCGGGCTTGTACTGTTGCTGGAGTGAAGGTAGGAATAGCTTGAAAAGCCTCATTAACCAAGGGAACAACTTGTTGAGTAGAAGTGACGGCCGGAGCACGTATAAAGTTAAAAGGCATACCCAAAGTGGGGTTCACAATAGTAACGGGAGGTTCTACAGTTGTAGTGATAATCTCGGAGACCACTGTCGCTTGTGTATCCATCCTTGCACTCATAACTTGAATTGCTTCCAGAATCTGCCCCATTCCTCCTCGGAGCTCACTCAATTCATTGTTGACTCTGTCCATTTCAACGTATTGTTCAGACATCCTTTGTCGAGTTTGACTCGGGTGACGATTCAAAGACGATTCTGAAGGGAAAACGGCGACATGAGATGAAGACAGAGAGGAAATGCACATGCTGTGACATGATGCAAATGAGATGCTAATGCAAGCCAAATGGTTTCAAAGAACTCAAAGGCAAGTTGCAAACTTTTTGGAAAATTAAAGAGTTTTTGTTTTAAAATCTCTGATCTGTATTAATTTTTGAAAAGGAAACGAACATTTAAGCTCCATCGAAACCAAAAGGGCTAAGAATGCTTAAATGTAGAGATGCATAAAACACACGAGCACAGACATATGGCAAACACACAACAAGATAAACAAAACCTAGGTTTAGGTCTCATGAATGGAGCCATGGTCTACCCATCCCAAAAGGTGAGTACTATGGTTTTCACCTGCAAGACAAGGTTCTAAAAAGTTCCCAGAGTCGACAACCCATCTTTCGGATTTTATCGACTTTCCAATTGCTTGGTGATCGATAAAATTCTCAAGAGAATCTCGTTTGAGTGTAGTATCGCGTAGCAACCATTTGGGATTGCTCCCTCACAGTCCTCGCACTACGTCCTAAATGGGCCAAGTTGGGTTAAAGGGATAACTAAAGGTCATCAGTATCTCTGGCTCCTAGGTCGAAAGTAGTAACGCATTCACGATTGCTCGTTCAACATTTACCACTTCTGAGAGGGCCTCAACTGAGTGTGGACTTCAAGTTCCCTCCTTTGGGATTTCTCCCTCGAAGTTCCCTTGACTATGTCCACAGTTCCTAAACATACGTGTTCTCTCAAGTCCGGGTTAGGACTTATCTCACTCATTGATATCATGTCAACCCAAACCAAACAGGATAATATCAAACATAGAACAGATATACAAGTATACAAGCAGATATGACAAACAGGCAATCATACAAGTAGATAAGCAAACATGAATAACATAAAACAAGATAGGCTTAACCCTCTTAGGAAAGGACCAGCAATAGGTCTAACACTCCCCAGTGAAGTCGCCATTTCTGTTGCGGTGAAAATTGGATAACAAGCTATTAATTAACTTGCATCATTTTTCTTTTACAACCGACTTTGATTTACCCAAAGGAAAGGTTCAAGATCATTAGAAAAACCTAAAGGGGAAAGATCTAAGGTTCGGGGGTTGGTTACGCCTAGGGAAGGTATTAGCATCCTAAACGTCCGTAGTACTCCACGGGAACCTCTTGTTAGTATGTTATGTTATGTTTGCTAAAGGGTTTTATGCTAAAGGTTAGTTAGCAAGGGAAGTGATAAATTCATTATGATGAATATCACTAAGAGTTGAGGAACTCTCTCCTAATGCTAGTTGTAATTTCTATGGCTTTGATGAGGCCAAGAAATTGAAATTTTATCCTAAAAGGTTACTTAGGTTAAGGTGGGAGGTCATGACTTATGAGTCAACATGTTTAACCTTCCTTTGGAATAGGGGAAAACAATTATAAGTTACTAAGATAAAGAGATTAGTGCAAATACAATGATACAATAATACATGAATAAGATAAGATAAAAATCATGATATCAATGCAAAGTGAGAATTAAACATGTTAGACAATGATTAAATATAAGATAAAATAAGAAATAGTCTCGTCTTAATCATGATTTAATCGAGAAATTGATAATCAATGATTCTTGACTTTCATCGACTAAATAGAAAGTGGTCCCATGTTGATCAAAGTTTTGTCAACTCAATGAAATCAACCAAACCATGAGGTTTGTTATGTCATCGACCAAAATAAAAGTCGGTCTCGTCTAAATCAAGATTTAATCGAGAAATCGATAATCTTAATATTTGACTTTCATTGACCAAAAAGCGGTAGCCTCCCATTTATCAAGACTTTATTGATTTAGAATAAATCTACAAGTCACGATTTTGTATGTCATTGGCCTAAACAAAGGAATGACGTAAACATAAGGTTGATCTCGTCTTAATCAAGATTTAAATCGAAGGATCGATAATCTTGATATTTGATTTTCATCGATCAAAATAAAATCGGTATAAAATCAAGTTGGTCTCGTTTAAATCAAGATTTAGTCGACAAATCGATAATCTTAGATTTTTAACCTTCATCGACCAAAATGGAATCGGAAAGAAAATAAAATTGGTCTCGTTTAAATCAAGATCTAATCGACGAATCGATAATCTTGGATTTTTAACTTTCATAAACCAAAATGGAATAAAAAACAAATTGGTCTCGTTTAAATCAAGATTTAATCGACAAATCGATCTTGGATTTCTAACTTCATCGACCAAAATAAAATAAACCAAATAAACGTAAATGGTTAAGGATTTACAAAACCTTTCTTAACAAAAACTTGATCAAAAATAAATATAAAAAAGCTCAACCAAGATTTAAAAAAAAAAAAACACAAATTAATGAGAGAAAATTATAAAGAAGAAAAGAGAGAGTGGGGCGCTGTATTTTGAAGGGTGTGTATAAAGGACAGGATCCTTTGGGCTTCATGAGCCCAATCACCACACACTTAGGGTTCATCAAACCCTCCAATTACTCACACGCCGCCGCCTGGTGTGAACATCATCATCAACCGTTATATTTTTAAAATAAAATCAAAAAGCAAAAGCTGACCGAGTCAACAACCATCAGCTCATGGAGACGCGATTGAGAGAAAGCTAAAGGTAACAGGGGTCAATAAAAAAAACATCACAACCATCAGAAAAAAAAAGGACTATGTATGTGAAAAGCCAATGTGTATCATTTCTTCTCAACCTTTGGCTTCATTTTTAACTCGCTTGCCCGATCATTCCCTTTTATGATCTAGCTTCCGTTTGATCAGTTTAACCGCTTTCAGGTTTGTGCTCGCAATTCCGACTTTGGTTCGCTTGGTTAATTTTCCTTCGCTCAATCCTTCATCTTAATCTTCTTTTTGGGTTCAATCTACAATTTAGGTTCTGAAGGTGGACGGAGAGTTACGGGTTGAAGAAAAGTCGAAAGCGGCGGAAATGTTTGTGGATGTGGATGTTGTCACCGGTTCACGCGTTGTTGTTGTACGAGGGTGGCGAGGCTGTTGGAGGAGAAAAAGGAGTCGGGTTGATTTGAAGGGTTTACAGTTTCACGGCGAAAAAGCTATATATAAAAAAAAGTTCTTATTTCAGAAGCTCTTGTGAGTGATGAAAAGGCTATGGTGGTGGAGGATGATGTTCGGTTTGGTTCTAGAGTTGAAGATGAAAGAGGTTGGGATGGTTGATGGTGGTTTGTTTTGTGGCAGTGAGGTGAAGTTATGAATGGACGGTACGTATTTGAAAAGGTAAGTTGAGGATAATTAGAAGAAAAGAAGAAGTTGCAGTGTGTGTTTTGAGAGTACTGGGAAAGCTGGTCTTGTGAAGTTTGGACAGACGAGATTGGTGGAAGTGGTTATGGTGGGTTGTGTTTGGAGGTTTGAAGATCAAATTATTTCTGGTTTTTTCGTGAGGTTATTGTTGGCAGGGGATGTAAGATTGAAGGAGGGAGGTCCTTGAGGTTTTATGAATGTTGGTTGGAGCTGGAAAGTAAGATGGAAAAGGTGATGGAGATGCGAGGAACACTTCCGGTTCCCCCTTTCTAATGTCGTAACCTCCCTCTTTTAAATCAAATTCAACACCCATTTTTCAAATTCAATATGTCCGTTATTGTGAAGTTGTTTTCAGGTCTTCAGAAGGAGCAGGATGCGCAGAGCTTCGTACGGTTAGAGCCAACGGATTAAAAAATTGAAATGAGTATGAACGAGCTTGTTGGGATTTTTGAACTCATTCTTTCCTCTGCCAAAACAAACACGACAAGGAATAGGATATTTGGTTGTGTTTTCTTTCTTTTCAAATGCCACGTGTCCCCCCCCCCCCCCCCCCCCCTTATTGGTTGAAGACAAGGTTGAAAAGTCAAACATATAAGCCCATTTCTCATTGGTTGATGGTAAAATAGAAAAGAAAATCCAATAATGAACTAAAAAAGCACACGGTGGAAAAAAGTGAGGAATGGAAATGAAAAGTTTCTTTTTAGTTTTGAATTAATAATATGATAATAACACTAATAAACTAATTAATATCTAAATTAAAACTAGTTAGAAAAATAAATTAAAATGAATAATTACTCTAATTAATTAAAACTAATAATTAAAATTGAATAAAATTAAGATTAATTTAAATTAATAAAAATAAAACAACTTGGATATAAATGAAATAAAAATAGGCCATATTGAATTTAAACTAAAATAAAACAAATAAAAACTAAGATAATTATTAAATTAAAAAAAAAAAGAGAAAAAAAGATAAAACATCAACTAGCAGAAAAATGAGGGTAAAATTTGGGGTACAACAATGACAAAGATCAATTGCTTGGAATTTCTGTAGATGTTGGATCAAGAGCTGTATTGGGAAATGATATCAGTAATCAAACTTTCTGTGTTGCAGAGGACAACGCTGATCTGAAGATGATATAGGCAGTGTGACGCCCCCAATCTACACCCCCAATTAACATGCATTTAAAGCAATAAAAGAAAATTCGAAATTTGGTCAGAGTATGTTTGAAAACACGGCATAGAAAGGGGGTACCACATCAAAGTAACCAATACATAACATAATACACCTGCCCATGAAGATATGCAACAGTGGGGTAGCAATCATACAGAGGAAACTCAGTTCCTTACACCCACTCCTCAGAAATTAGAATTAAAGCGGAAAATCTAAAATCTGAATAGCATATATACATATATACATATAAACATGTCTTCCATACATCAAGTTATACATGTACAACTAAAATATATCGTCAGATATACAAAATAATCACAACGGTCACCCTAGCTACCCGTGTCACATATCAGAGCCGACCGACAAAAGAATGAAGACGCAAAGCTTCACAAAAAGAATACCTCCAACAACTCTAATCTGCAACGCCTCATAGAGCGTTATAAAACAGCAGAAGGGTGAGAAAAACAACCATAATATAATTGCATAAAATTATATAGTAACACAAACATACGCAAGTAAACACATTTCTCACCACAGTTGTACCACAATTTTTCATAGATCAAACATAACGTAATACAGCACAATTCTCACGCATTAACTCTAATACACATCAAACATACAACATACCCGTAATCACCAACCCAATCACACATATTCCATCCCATCAATCACATTCACAATTACATGCACAAGTAATTCATGATGAATGCAAATGCACAGAGACCGACACCACGACTGTATGCACATGCCATACGGTACCGACTTCCATTGCTCGTTACTGAGAATCTCAAGTAACTCCCCGTCGGGCCTACGATGTTTACCCGTCGCTTTAAGTCCTCAGGCATCGCCTCATATTTTCGAGGCACACGACGTTATGGATTGCTTTAGGTCCTATCCAAGGCACACAATCCGATCGCTTTAGGTCCCATCATGGGCACACGATCGTCTATAACCATCGCTTTAAGTCCTCAGGCATCACCTCATATTTTCGAGGCACACGATGTTATAGCGGATTCCCTCTGGAACCAAACCGTCACTCAGGACGTTTCCACAATGCATATCATGATGCTTGGCATACAATGACTCATGACATTCACATTGCATACGCACACACATCCATAATCATGCATATATCATTAAAACATTACACCTTTCATTTACTTGCCTTTCGGCCACAAATCATCACCGCAACAACACATAAGTCATACTACATTCAAGGCAACAACATACGGCATAATACACGTCAATTACACACCATTAAAACTACAAAAGTCGAGAATCGACACTATTCACATTTCCCGATACAATTTAATCGGATAACAATTTCCAAAACACCATAATCATAAAGTACAGCTCAATACCTTTCCAACGACACCAAGAATGCAAAAATCGGATAATCGAAACAAAAGTTACGGACGAAACCGAAAACGACATTTCCAAAAATCACATTTTCCCCATCCTCCTGTCCGTACGCGTATCACCCATGTTCATACGCGTATGGACAGAACCAATTTCTCTTCACAAAATCATGTTTTCAAAAACCATACGCGTATGCCCATCGCCCTTACGCGTATCACCAGAGGGCCGGTAAAACATGCATTTCATACGCGTATTGGCCCAAGAACAGGCCAATGATACGCGTAACGCCTAGGCTCATACGCGTATTGGCAAGTCCCTTACGCGTATGGCCAGGACAGATCCAGAAAAATTCTGCAGGATAATTTTCTGCATTTTCAACCCAAATTCAACCAATTCATCACCTAAAACTCAGAAAATCACCAACATGACTTGTAATAACACATAACAAACATGTATGGACAATAAAAAATGCAATCAACAAGTGTTTGAACACATTTACATCAATTTCTAACAAATTTTTCCAAATATGATTTTTACCAATTTTTTTCCAAATCAATCCAAAACAATCACAAACACACATACATAATCGTATACAATCATATAATAATCGAGTTTCGCACCCTTACCCGATTTAATCGACTCTAGAACTTGTTCTTGATGATTTTTCCACTCTTCTCCAATTTTCTCTCTTCTCCTCTTTTCTTCTCTTTTTCCTTCTTTCTTCTTTCTTTCTCTCTATTTTTCTTTCTTTCCCTTTTCTATTTTCTTTTCTTACTAACTTATCCAAATATCTATGAAATGTCCAAAATACCCCCACACTCAAATATCTCGCAAATGTTCCCAAAACGCGATAAAATATATTCACGACTAAAAATAACATATTTTCACACAAAAGTCGAAAATAAAATATAATAATAATAAAATAATCAAAAGACTCAATAAAACTAAAATTGGCAACATTGGGGCGTTACAACTCTCCCCCACTTAGAAATTTTCGTCCTCGAAAACAGTACCTGATACAAATAACTCTGGATACGACTCCCACATCCTACTCTCCAACTCCCACGTCAGATTACCATCAGCAGCGCCTCCCCACGCCACTTTCACAAGTGCAATCTCTTTACCCCTCAACCGCTTCACCTCGCGATCCAGAATACTAACCGGTAATGCCTCGATCGTAAGGTTATCCCTTACCTCAACCTCGTCCATCGGAATCACATGTGAAGGGTCCGGAACATACTTCTGAAGCTGTGAAACATGAAACACATCATGCAAATTCGACAGATTCGGCGGTAACGCCACACGATACGCCACAGCACCAACTCTCGCAGATATCTGGTAAGGACCAATAAATCGAGAAGTAAGCTTCTTAGATTTCAAAGCACGACCAACACCCGTTACCGGCGTAACTCTCAGAAATACGTGACCACCCTCTTGAAACTCAAGATCCTTCCGTCTCCGATCATGATAACTCTTTTGTCTACTCTGAGAAGCCTTCATTTTCTCACGAATAAACTTTACCTTTTCCGTCGTCTGTTGCACCAATTCCGGTCCAACCACCGAACTTTCACCAGTTTCGTGCCAACACAACGGCGTTCGACATCTTCGTCCATATAAAGCCTCAAAAGGTGCCATTCCAATACTAGAATGGAAACTGTTATTATACGTAAACTCAACCAAAGCAAGATAACTGTCCCACGCACCACCTTGTTCCAAAACACACGCTCTCAACAAATCCTCCAAAGACTGAATAGTTCTTTCGGTCTGACCATCCGACTGCGGATGATAAGCCGAACTAAACCTCAATCTAGAACCCAAAGCCTTCTGTAAACTTTCCCAAAATCTCGATGTAAACCTAGGATCTCGATCAGAAACAATATTCAAAGGAACCCCATGCAATTTCACCACCACACTAATATAGATATCAGCTAACCTCTCTAAAGAAAAACTGATGTCAATCGGAATAAAATGCGCCGATTTAGTCAGCCTGTCCACAATCACCCAAATAGCATTATACCCTCGCTGAGTGTTTGGTAATCCCGTTACAAAATCCATCGAAATGCTATCCCATTTCCACTCAGGAATATCCAACGGTTGCAACAAACCACTAGGCCTCAAATGTTCCACCTTCGATTTCTGACAAGTCAAACATGCATACACAAACTGAGCCACATCCCTTTTCAAATCAGACCACCAGAAAATCTTCTTCAAATCTTGGTACATCTTATTCGCTCCCGGATGAATACTTAGGTTACTCCTGTGTCCTTCCTCCAAAATCATTCTTTTCAACTCCGCATCATCAGGAATGCAAATACGACCACGAAACCTCAAAACACCAAAATTATCCACCTTGAAATTCACATTCTCATTCCTCATCAAATCAACGAATTTCAAATCCAGCTTTTGTTTCTCACTAACCGACAACAAAAATTCATTAGTAACTTTCAACATTCCAAGCCTTACGCTAACCGACGTCACTTCACAAACCAAACTCAAATCTCTGAACGATTCTAAAAGTTCCCACTCTTTCACCATCAATGCGGACATATGCAACGATTTTCGGCTCAATGCATCGGCTACCACATTAGCTTTACCAGGATGGTAATTCAAGCCAAAGTCGTAGTCTTTCAAGAATTCCAACCATCTCCGCTGCCTCATGTTCAACTCTTTCTGATCAAATAAATATTTCAAGCTTTTATGATCACTGAATACTTCGAACCTCGCACCATAGAGATAGTGCCTCCAAATCTTCAACACAAAAACCACAGCCGCTAATTCAAGATCATGAGTAGGATAGTTTTTCTCATGAACTCTTAACTGCCTTGAAGCATAAGCTACAACCTTACGTTCCTGCATCAAAACACCACCCAAACCAATTAAAGAAGCATCACAATACACAACAAATGGCTCATTAGGATTAGGTAAAATAAGAATCAGAGCTGTCTTCAATCTTCTCTTCAGCTCACAAAAACTCTCTTCACATTGAATATCCCAAATGAACGCTTTGCCATTACAAGTCAACTGCGTCAAAGGTAATGCTAGCTTAGAAAAACCTTCAATGAACCTCCGATAATAACCAGCCAAACCTAGAAAGCTTCGAATTTCAGTAACGGATCTAGGAACCTCCCATTGTAGAACTGCTTCTACTTTAGATGGATCCACTGCAATACCATTACCTAAAATTACGTGCCCAAGAAAACTCACCTCAGACAACCAGAATTCACACTTGGACAATTTGGCAAAAAGATTCCTTTCCTTCAAAACCTGCAAAACAATATGCAAATGCTCTGCATGTTCTTCACGAGACTTAGAATAGATTAAAATATCATCAATAAACACCACTACAAAACGATCCAAATGCTCGAGGAAAATACGATTCATGTATTCCATAAACACACCAGGTGCATTAGAAACCCCGAACGGCATCACTGAATATTCATAATGACCGTAACGTGTTCTAAAGGCCGTCTTCTGAATATCCTCTTCTTTCACTCTTATCTGATGATACCCCGATCTCAAATCAATCTTACTAAATACACAAGCACCAGCCAACTGATCCATCAGATCATCAATCCTTGGAAGCGGATACTTATTCTTAATCGTCACTTTGTTCAACTGGCGATAATCAATACATAATCGCATACTCCCATCTTTCTTTTTCACCAACAAAACTGGAGCACCCCAAGGAGAAACACTTGGTCTCACGAACCTCTTTTCCAACAACTCATTCAACTGCTTTTTCAGCTCTACCAACTCAGATGCCGACATTCGATAAGGTGCCATAGAAACAGGTCTAGTACCAGGAACTAGATCTATAGAAAATTCAACCTCTCTCACCGGCGGCACATCTGAAATATCATCAGGAAACACCTCGGGAAAATCACACACAACAGGAAACACTTCAAGAGAAACTTGACTATCCACAGACAACGATGCAAACAAACCAAACAACTGAGCTTCATCCGCCAAAAGTTTCTTCAACTCTTTGGTAGATAAGAAACTCGAGTCTTCATCTTCCTCAAGAGAAGGAAACCTTACAAGCTTATGATAACAGTCAATGTGAACCCAATTGAATTGCAACCAATTCATTCCCAACACCACATCTAAACCTTCCAACGGTAAACACACCAAATCCATCACAAAGTCTTTACCATAAATGGATAAAGGACAACTTAGACAGACCAAAGAAGTAGTTACTGACCCCATCGCTGGAGTATCAATAACCATCTCAAAACCCATCACAGACAACACAAGATTCAAATGCTTCGCGCACTCAGAAGAAATAAACGAATGAGTCGCTCCAGTATCAATAATAGCAATTAAAGGCGTATTATTAATAAAGCAAGTACCTCTTATCAAACGATCTGCATTTGAAGTCTGAGTTCCCGCCAATGAAAACACTTTCCCACTAGTCTGAGCTTTCTTCGGATTAGGACACTTCGAACTAATGTGACCAGGTTCCCCACAATTGTAACACTTCACCACATTCTTCCTTTTACAATCCGCTAGAACATGTCCAATACCACCACAATTAGAACACTTATCCAACTTCTTCCTACATTCATGCTGGTGATGTCCCAATTCACCACATTTAAAACACCTAGGAGAATTAGACATACCTCCTCCACCTGACCTTCGATCAAAAGTACCCCTTTGTTTACCTTTATCAACTGGTGACACATACGAACCACCACAGAACTGTTGTTTCCCTTTCCTGTCACTTACACTTTTATAGTGAGCAGAACGAGCCTTACTATCTTCATCATAAATCCTACAACATTCCACCAAATTAGCAAACCTTCGAATCCTCTGATAACCAATAGCCTGCTTTATCTCAGGACGCAAACCACTTTCATACTTCACACACTTAGAAAATTCAGCAGTCGCTTTCACATAATGAGGATAAAACTGCACAAGTTCCACAAACTTAGCAGTATAATCGACTACAGACATATTACCTTGTTTTAGTTCCAAAAACTCAATCTCCTTCTTTCCTCGGACATCCTCGGGAAAATACTTCCTCAGAAACTCTCGGCTAAACACCTCCCAAGTAATCTCTTCTTCTTCCTCCTCAGCTTCCAACACCTGACGAGTACTGATCCACCAGTCGTCAGCCTCTTCATGTAACATATGAGTGCCCAGCCTCACCTTATCATCATCGTCACAATCCATTACCCTGAAAATCCTCTCAATCTCTTTCAACCACATTTGTGCACCATCAGGATCATGTTTCCCTTTAAAGACCGGCGGCTTATTCTTTCTAAACTCATCATTTCCTACCGCATTCGGTGCACCCTGCACAGCTCGTGCCATAGCCTCCATCGCCGCAGCCAAAGCAACATCATTACGACCAGCCATATTCTGTTCGTCCAAAACAGAAACTATGGTTAAACAACAACTCGCTCAACACAACTCGCCCAATATGCCAGACACAACAGACACAACAAACACAACTGACACGAACTGGCTCTGATACCACTTAATGTGACGCCCCCAATCTACACCCCCAATTAACATGCATTTAAAGCAATAAAAGAAAATTCGAAATTTGGTTAGAGTATGTTTGAAAACACGGCATAAAAAGGGGGTACCACATCAAAGTAACCAATACATAACATAATACACCTGCCCATGAAGATATGCAACAGTGGGGTAGCAATCATACAGAGGAAACTCAGTTCCTTACACCCACTCCTCAGAAATTAGAATTAAAGCGGAAAATCTAAAATCTGAATAGCATATATACATATATACATATAAACATGTCTTCCATACATCAAGTTATACATGTACAACTAAAATATATCGTCAGATATACAAAATAATCACAACGGTCACCCTAGCTACCCGTGTCACATATCAGAGCCGACCGACAAAAGAATGAAGACGCAAAGCTTCACAAAAAGAATACCTCCAACAACTCTAATCTGCAACGCCTCATAGAGCGTTATAAAACAGCAGAAGGGTGAGAAAAACAACCATAATATAATTGCATAAAATTATATAGTAACACAAACATACGCAAGTAAACACATTTCTCACCACAGTTGTACCACAATTTCTCATAGATCAAACATAACGTAATACAGCACAATTCTCACGCATTAACTCCAATACACATCAAACATACAACATACCCGTAATCACCAACCCAATCAGACATATTCCATCCCATCAATCACATTCACAATTACATGCACAAGTAATTCATGATGAATGCAAATGCACAGAGACCGACACCACGACTGTATGGACATGCCATACGGTACCGACTTCCATTGCTCGTTACTGAGAATCTCAAGTAACTCCCCGTCGGGCCTACGATGTTTACCCGTCGCTTTAAGTCCTCAGGCATCGCCTCATATTTTCGAGGCACACGACGTTATGGATTGCTTTAGGTCCTATCCAAGGCACACAATCCGATCGCTTTAGGTCCCATCATGGGCACACGATCGTCTATAACCATCGCTTTAAGTCCTCAGGCATCACCTCATATTTTCGAGGCACACGATGTTATAGCGGATTCCCTCTGGAACCAAACCGTCACTCAGGACGTTTCCACAATGCATATCATGATGCTTGGCATACAATGACTCATGACATTCACATTGCATACGCACACACATCCATAATCATGCATATATCATTAAAACATTACACCTTTCATTTACTTGCCTTTCGGCCACAAATCATCACCGCAACAACACATAAGTCATACTACATTCAAGGCAACAACATACGGCATAATACACGTCAATTACACACCATTAAAACTACAAAAGTCGAGAATCGACACTATTCACATTTCCCGATACAATTTAATCGGATAACAATTTCCAAAACACCATAATCATAAAGTACAGCTCAATACCTTTCCAACGACACCAAGAATGCAAAAATCGGATAATCGAAACAAAAGTTACGGACGAAACCGAAAACGACATTTCCAAAAATCACATTTTCCCCATCCTCCTGTCCGTACGCGTATCACCCATGTTCATACGCGTATGGACAGAACCAATTTCTCTTCACAAAATCACGTTTTCAAAAACCATACGCGTATGCCCATCGCCCTTACGCGTATCACCAGAGGGCCGGTAAAACATGCATTTCATACGCGTATTGGCCCAAGAACAGGCCAATGATACGCGTAACGCCTAGGCTCATACGCGTATTGGCAAGTCCCTTACGCGTATGGCCAGGACAGATCCAGAAAAATTCTGCTGGATAATTTTCTGCGTTTTCAACCCAAATTCAACCAATTCATCACCTAAAACTCAGAAAATCACCAACATGACTTGTAATAACACATAACAAACATGTATGGACAATCAAAAATGCAATCAACAAGTGTTTGAACACATTTACATCAATTTCTAACAAATTTTTCCAAATATGATTTTTACCAATTTTTTTCCTAATCAATCCAAAACAATCACAAACACACATACATAATCGTATACAATCATATAATAATCGAGTTTCGCACCCTTACCCGATTTAATCGACTCTAGAACTTGTTCTTGATGATTTTTCCACTCTTCTCCAATTTTCTCTCTTCTCCTCTTTTCTTCTCTTTTTCCTTCTTTCTTCTTTCTTTCTCTCTATTTTTCTTTCTTTCCCTTTTCTATTTTCTTTTCTTACTAACTTATCCAAATATCTATGAAATGTCCAAAATACCCCCACACTCAAATATCTCGCAAATGTTCCCAAAACGCGATAAAATATATTCACGACTAAAAATAACATATTTTCACACAAAAGTCGAAAATAAAATATAATAATAATAAAATAATCAAAAGACTCAATAAAACTAAAATTGGCAACATTGGGGCGTTACAACTCTCCCCCACTTAGAAATTTTCGTCCTCGAAAACAGTACCTGATACAAATAACTCTGGATACGACTCCCACATCCTACTCTCCAACTCCCACATCAGATTACCATCAGCAGCGCCTCCCCACGCCACTTTCACAAGTGCAATCTCTTTACCCCTCAACCGCTTCACCTCGCGATCCAGAATACTAACCGGTAATGCCTCGATCGTAAGGTTATCCCTTACCTCAACCTCGTCCATCGGAATCACATGTGAAGGGTCCGGAACATACTTCTGAAGCTGTGAAACATGAAACACATCATGCAAATTCGACAGATTCGGCGGTAACGCCACACGATACGCCACAGCACCAACTCTCGCAGATATCTAGTAAGGACCAATAAATCGAGAAGTAAGCTTCTTAGATTTCAAAGCACGACCAACACCCGTTACCGGCGTAACTCTCAGAAATACGTGACCACCCTCTTGAAACTCAAGATCCTTCCGTCTCCGATCATGATAACTCTTTTGTCTACTCTGAGAAGCCTTCATTTTCTCACGAATAAACTTTACCTTTTCCGTCGTCTGTTGCACCAATTCCGGTCCAACCACCGAACTTTCACCAGTTTCGTGCCAACACAACGGCGTTCGACATCTTCGTCCATATAAAGCCTCAAAAGGTGCCATTCCAATACTAGAATGGAAACTGTTATTATACGTAAACTCAACCAAAGCAAGATAACTGTCCCACGCACCACCTTGTTCCAAAACACACGCTCTCAACAAATCCTCCAAAGACTGAATAGTTCTTTCGGTCTGACCATCCGACTGCGGATGATAAGCCGAACTAAACCTCAATCTAGAACCCAAAGCCTTCTGTAAACTTTCCCAAAATCTCGATGTAAACCTAGGATCTCGATCAGAAACAATATTCAAAGGAACCCCATGCAATTTCACCACCACACTAATATAGATATCAGCTAACCTCTCTAAAGAAAAACTGATGTCAATCGGAATAAAATGCGCCGATTTAGTCAGCCTGTCCACAATCACCCAAATAGCATTATACCCTCGCTGAGTGTTTGGTAATCCCGTTACAAAATCCATCGAAATGCTATCCCATTTCCACTCAGGAATATCCAACGGTTGCAACAAACCACTAGGCCTCAAATGTTCCACCTTCGATTTCTGACAAGTCAAACATGCATACACAAACTGAGCCACATCCCTTTTCAAATCAGACCACCAGAAAATCTTCTTCAAATCTTGGTACATCTTATTCGCTCCCGGATGAATACTTAGGTTACTCCTGTGTCCTTCCTCCAAAATCATTCTTTTCAACTCCGCATCATCAGGAATGCAAATACGACCACGAAACCTCAAAACACCAAAATTATCCACCTTGAAATTCACATTCTCATTCCTCATCAAATCAACGAATTTCAAATCCAGCTTTTGTTTCTCACTAACCGACAACAAAAATTCATTAGTAACTTTCAACATTCCAAGCCTTACGCTAACCGACGTCACTTCACAAACCAAACTCAAATCTCTGAACGATTCTAAAAGTTCCCACTCTTTCACCATCAATGCGGACATATGCAACGATTTTCGGCTCAATGCATCGGCTACCACATTAGCTTTACCAGGATGGTAATTCAAGCCAAAGTCGTAGTCTTTCAAGAATTCCAACCATCTCTGCTGCCTCATGTTCAACTCTTTCTGATCAAATAAATATTTCAAGCTTTTATGATCACTGAATACTTCGAACCTCGCACCATAGAGATAGTGCCTCCAAATCTTCAACACAAAAACCACAGCCGCTAATTCAAGATCATGAGTAGGATAGTTTTTCTCATGAACTCTTAACTGCCTTGAAGCATAAGCTACAACCTTACGTTCCTGCATCAAAACACCACCCAAACCAATTAAAGAAGCATCACAATACACAACAAATGGCTCATTAGGATTAGGTAAAATAAGAATCAGAGCTGTCTTCAATCTTCTCTTCAGCTCACAAAAACTCTCTTCACATTGAATATCCCAAATGAACGCTTTGCCATTACAAGTCAACTGCGTCAAAGGTAATGCTAGCTTAGAAAAACCTTTAATGAACCTCCGATAATTACCAGCCAAACCTAGAAAGCTTCGAATTTCAGTAACGGATCTAGGAACCTCCCATTGTAGAACTGCTTCTACTTTAGATGGATCCACTGCAATACCATTACCTAAAATTACGTGCCCAAGAAAACTCACCTCAGACAACCAGAATTCACACTTGGACAATTTGGCAAAAAGATTCCTTTCCTTCAAAACCTGCAAAACAATATGCAAATGCTCTGCATGTTCTTCACGAGACTTAGAATAGATTAAAATATCATCAATAAACACCACTACAAAACGATCCAAATGCTCGAGGAAAATACGATTCATGTATTCCATAAACACACCAGGTGCATTAGAAACCCCGAACGGCATCACTGAATATTCATAATGACCGTAACGTGTTCTAAAGGCCGTCTTCTGAATATCCTCTTCTTTCACTCTTATCTGATGATACCCCGATCTCAAATCAATCTTACTAAATACACAAGCACCAGCCAACTGATCCATCAGATCATCAATCCTTGGAAGCGGATACTTATTCTTAATCGTCACTTTGTTCAACTGGCGATAATCAATACATAATCGCATACTCCCATCTTTCTTTTTCACCAACAAAACTGGAGCACCCCAAGGAGAAACACTTGGTCTCACGAACCTCTTTTCCAACAACTCATTCAACTGCTTTTTCAGCTCTACCAACTCAGATGCCGACATTCGATAAGGTGCCATAGAAACAGGTCTAGTACCAGGAACTAGATCTATAGAAAATTCAACCTCTCTCACCGGCGGCACATCTGAAATATCATCAGGAAACACCTCGGGAAAATCACACACAACAGGAAACACTTCAAGAGAAACTTGACTATCCACAGACAACGATGCAAACAAACCAAACAACTGAGCTTCATCCGCCAAAAGTTTCTTCAACTCTTTGGTAGATAAGAAACTCGAGTCTTCATCTTCCTCAAGAGAAGGAAACCTTACAAGCTTATGATAACAGTCAATGTGAACCCAATTGAATTGCAACCAATTCATTCCCAACACCACATCTAAACCTTCCAACGGTAAACACACCAAATCCATCACAAAGTCTTTACCATAAATGGATAAAGGACAACTTAGACAGACCAAAGAAGTAGTTACTGACCCCATCGCTGGAGTATCAATAACCATCTCAAAACCCATCACAGACAACACAAGATTCAAACGCTTCGCGCACTCAGAAGAAATAAACGAATGAGTCGCTCCAGTATCAATAATAGCAATTAAAGGCGTATTATTAATAAAGCAAGTACCTCTTATCAAACGATCTGCATTTGAAGTCTGAGTTCCCGCCAATGAAAACACTTTCCCACTAGTCTGAGCTTTCTTCGGATTAGGACACTTCGAACTAATGTGACCAGGTTCCCCACAATTGTAACACTTCACCACATTCTTCCTTTTACAATCCGCTAGAACATGTCCAATACCACCACAATTAGAACACTTATCCAACTTCTTCCTACATTCATGCTGGTGATGTCCCAATTCACCACATTTAAAACACCTAGGAGAATTAGACATACCTCCTCCACCTGACCTTCGATCAAAAGTACCCCTTTGTTTACCTTTATCAACTGGTGACACATACGAACCACCACAGAACTGTTGTTTCCCTTTCCTGTCACTTACACTTTTATAGTGAGCAGAACGAGCCTTACTATCTTCATCATAAATCCTACAACATTCCACCAAATTAGCAAACCTTCGAATCCTCTGATAACCAATAGCCTGCTTTATCTCAGGACGCAAACCACTTTCATACTTCACACACTTAGAAAATTCAGCAGTCGCTTTCACATAATGAGGATAAAACTGCACAAGTTCCACAAACTTAGCAGTATAATCGACTACAGACATATTACCTTGTTTTAGTTCCAAAAACTCAATCTCCTTCTTTCCTCGGACATCCTCGGGAAAATACTTCCTCAGAAACTCTCGGCTAAACACCTCCCAAGTAATCTCTTCTTCTTCCTCCTCAGCTTCCAACACCTGACGAGTACTGATCCACCAGTCGTCAGCCTCTTCATGTAACATATGAGTGCCCAGCCTCACCTTATCATCATCGTCACAATCCATTACCCTGAAAATCCTCTCAATCTCTTTCAACCACATTTGTGCACCATCAGGATCATGTTTCCCTTTAAAGACCGGCGGCTAATTCTTTCTAAACTCATCATTCCCTACCGCATTCGGTGCACCCTGCACAGCTCGTGCCATAGCCTCCATCGCCGCAGCCAAAGCAGCATCATTACGACCAGCCATATTCTGTTCGTCCAAAACAGAAACTATGGTTAAACAACAACTCGCTCAACACAACTCGCCCAATATGCCAGACACAACAGACACAACAAACACAACTGACACGAACTGGCTCTGATACCACTTAATGTGACGCCCCCAATCTACACCCCCAATTAACATGCATTTAAAGCAATAAAAGAAAATTCGAAATTTGGTTAGAGTATGTTTGAAAACACAGCATAAAAAGGGGGTACCACATCAAAGTAACCAATACATAACATAATACACCTGCCCATGAAGATATGCAACAGTGGGGTAGCAATCATACAGAGGAAACTCAGTTCCTTACACCCACTCCTCAGAAATTAGAATTAAAGCGGAAAATCTAAAATCTGAATAGCATATATACATATATACATATAAACATGTCTTCCATACATCAAGTTATACATGTACAACTAAAATATATCGTCAGATATACAAAATAATCACAACGGTCACCCTAGCTACCCGTGTCACATATCAGAGCCGACCGACAAAAGAATGAAGACGCAAAGCTTCACAAAAAGAATACCTCCAACAACTCTAATCTGCAACGCCTCATAGAGCGTTATAAAACAGCAGAAGGGTGAGAAAAACAACCATAATATAATTGCATAAAATTATATAGTAACACAAACATACGCAAGTAAACACATTTCTCACCACAGTTGTACCACAATTTCTCATAGATCAAACATAACGTAATACAGCACAATTCTCACGCATTAACTCCAATACACATCAAACATACAACATACCCGTAATCACCAACCCAATCAGACATATTCCATCCCATCAATCACATTCACAATTACATGCACAAGTAATTCATGATGAATGCAAATGCACAGAGACCGACACCACGACTGTATGCACATGCCATACGGTACCGACTTCCATTGCTCGTTACTGAGAATCTCAAGTAACTCCCCGTCGGGCCTACGATGTTTACCCGTCGCTTTAAGTCCTCAGGCATCGCCTCATATTTTCGAGGCACACGACGTTATGGATTGCTTTAGGTCCTATCCAAGGCACACAATCCGATCGCTTTAGGTCCCATCATGGGCACACGATCGTCTATAACCATCGCTTTAAGTCCTCAGGCATCACCTCATATTTTCGAGGCACACGATGTTATAGCGGATTCCCTCTGGAACCAAACCGTCACTCAGGACGTTTCCACAATGCATATCATGATGCTTGGCATACAATGACTCATGACATTCACATTGCATACGCACACACATCCATAATCATGCATATATCATTAAAACATTACACCTTTCATTTACTTGCCTTTCGGCCACAAATCATCACCGCAACAACACATAAGTCATACTACATTCAAGGCAACAACATACGGCATAATACACGTCAATTACACACCATTAAAACTACAAAAGTCGAGAATCGACACTATTCACATTTCCCGATACACTTTAATCGGCTAACAATTTCCAAAACACCATAATCATAAAGTACAGCTCAATACCTTTCCAACGACACCAAGAATGCAAAAATCGGATAATCGAAACAAAAGTTACGGACGAAACCGAAAACGACATTTCCAAAAATCACATTTTCCCCATCCTCCTGTCCGTACGCGTATCACCCATGTTCATACGCGTATGGACAGAACCAATTTCTCTTCACAAAATCACGTTTTCAAAAACCATACGCGTATGCCCATCGCCCTTACGCGTATCACCAGAGGGCCGGTAAAACATGCATTTCATACGCGTATTGGCCCAGAAACAGGCCAATGATACGCGTAACGCCTAGGCTCATACGCGTATTGGCAAGTCCCTTACGCGTATGGCCAGGACAGATCCAGAAAAATTCTGCAGAACAATTTTCTGCGTTTTCAACCCAAATTCAACCAATTCATCACCTAAAACTCAGAAAATCACCAACATGACTTGTAATAACACATAACAAACATGTATGGACAATAAAAAATGCAATCAACAAGTGTTTGAACACATTTACATCAATTTCTAACCAATTTTTCCAAATATGATTTTTACCAATTTTTTTCCAAATCAATCCAAAACAATCACAAACACACATACATAATCGTATACAATCATATAATAATCGAGTTTCGCACCCTTACCCGATTTAATCGACTCTAGAACTTGTTCTTAATGATTTTTCCACTCTTCTCCAATTTTCTCTCTTCTCCTCTTTTCTTCTCTTTTTCCTTCTTTCTTCTTTCTTTCTCTCTATTTTTCTTTCTTTCCCTTTTCTATTTTCTTTTCTTACTAACTTATCCAAATATCTATGAAATGTCCAAAATACCCCCACACTCAAATATCTCGCAAATGTTCCCGAAACGCGATAAAATATATTCACGACTAAAAATAACATATTTTCACACAAAAGTCGAAAATAAAATATAATAATAATAATAAAATAATCAAAAGACTCAATAAAACTAAAATTGGCAACACTGGGGCGTTACAGGCAGCATAAGATTGGGTGCGTGGATCCGAAAAGGTTGAATGCTCTCCATTGGTAAGATGAGTGATATATATATTCAATTTGGTTGCATATGCCTATTGTATTTCGGCACCTACACATTCCAATGCACATGACAGTGTTCTCCTGTATATTAACGGAGTTGAATTTACTGTACTATGTTCTCCTGCATATGCGTATGTTATTTGTGTATTAGTCTAGGTAATTAATGTGCGATGTTTAGTGTTTACATAAGAAATATAATGTACTAAATGGTTATTTCAATTCAAAATGTTCAATTGTTTAAAAATATTTTCTCATTAATGCCAATCAACATATGTTCAAATTAGATTTAGGTATTTAATCAAGTTGATTTTTTATATTAATCAAGTTCTCTTTGGGAAATTATGCAGAAGCTTATGAAATTGCAGATTATGTCCTTAGGTAGAAAGAGGTTCAGTGCAGATTTTTAGTTGATGTTTCGTCTTCTCAAATTGTTTGTGTTTATTAGAGTCGTTGTTTGCATGGCCCTGATGTTTACTCTGCTTAGCCTCACAGTCGAAGACATCTTTGCCAGCCTTTTGGCCTTTTTGCCAACAGTGTGGCAATTATACAGGTACTCAAGTCTCTTTATTCATTCCCGTAATGCAAATGTGAATGTCAAATCATTGTTTCTGACTGGCGCAATATTTTACCATGTAGATAGCACAAGCAAACAGGCCATCAGTGAAAGGCATTGGAATGTGGTTTCTGTTAAAGCTTTAGCTAGAGGCTACTAATACTTGATGGCAGTGGTTATTTTTACACCAGTGGCCATACTACGAACACGTAGACTTCTTACTTTCATCATAGATATAGGTGTATGTCATGGTAAACTCATTTATATTCATGTTCTCACTCAACCAATGTCATGTTATTGTTTACTATATCATCATAAGTTTCATATTTTCTGACTCAAAATTGTAGAGGTTTCTATCTATCTATTTTCCTATTAAATGTTCAAAGGTCCAATAGGAATATTATTATCTGTTAGTTGAAGATGAGATGTCTTGCTAGCCACACAACCATGTCTTATATTCTTAGGTTTTGTTTAGTCTCAACTAGATTGTGAAGTATGAATCATTTAGCTTAACATTTTTTGAACAAGTTCCAATGAATATTTCAGCACATTTCCTAAGGAATATTTTGTGAGTTTTCTCTTCATAGTGACCCGATTCGGGATGGAAAACACTGCTCTTGTGAATTTTTCCACATATTTTCCGTTGAATAATTTTAGAATAGTTTTATTTGTACATATGAATTTTGTTTCTTTCCATCTGCCTGTTGCTCTTTTTGTTGGTTTTGCTCTGTAGTGTGCCTTTAATTATGTTATTCTTGAGAATTAAAATTTACTATATGTGTTTATGTTTCTCATGTGTATGCCATTTTGGTCTGCATTCATAGGATGAGTATGTAGTGTGGGTGATTTCCTCTCAAAGAAGTCTCCTTGAGGTTATGGCTGAATTTCCGTCAATCAAACCTCCAATTGTGTCTTTTTTTCAACAATTGTGTCTCGCCTGCAGCCAAGATATTATTCAATATCATGATATCCAAGGTTAGTCCTCAAAAAGGCAGACAATAACGTTATTGGCATTATCTTACATAACAGTAGAATTTATGGGTAGTGGCAGAAATCAGCCTGATTCTTTTTCATGTTTGTCTAGGTTGATGTTGTCGTTGTCTCATTCAAACTGAAGCAACCATCCGAATATCCCCATTTATCGTCGAGTAAAAGCTTCTTCGGAGTGGTAACTGCCCTTTCTCTGTCATACATTGTCATGAATTGAGTTTCTGAGGATTTTCATCTTTAGTTTCATTTAAGTATTGTTGCCCTCTGAGGTTATAGATGAGGAAGATGGCATTGATGCTGAAGACAATGATGAGAAACTTACTGGATCATCTAATGCTTCTGATCAAGCATATGAAGTTATAGTAAGTGACATATTTACCTTGTGTTTTGTTTGTGATTGTTACAATAATAAACAATAGAAGTTAAATCTAGCTATCTATTAGTGAATTTTATATTTTCTTTTATTGAAACTCTATCTACGGTCATGGTTTAAGGACCGTACATGTATAATTTCAATTATTTCCTTCCAAACCCGCTAGCTCCGTTAACATGGAAAAAGAACAAATGAGTGTTGCCATCAACATTCATTTTTTCATACGTCTCCGAAAATTACATTATGTAATGAAGTAAATATTTTAATGGTTGCAATTTTTTAAGGTTGTATTATTATAAAAGAAATTATTTTATTGATTAATTATAAATTAATGATCTTTTATTTTTTTGGATGTTGTTATATTAAAATATAGAATTTGAAGAGTTTTAAATTTCAATTTCATAATTTGTTTTTTCAAAAAATACAAAGAGTTGTCCGTATGACATATATGCACGTGGAATATATGTCCGTATGAGATATTTGTTTACTCTTAATGGAAAATACTTGAATATTTCCACATTTTACATAATTTTTGTTCACTTTTCTAGAATACTTTAATGAATGCTTTGACTGCTATTTGATCATAACGATTGTTTTTTTATCAATGGCGATTGTTTTTTAAAGTGATCTTCATTTTCTCTTATCAATAATCTTTTTTTTTTTTTAAATAATAACTTATAGGGATATATGTTGTTAATTTAAAAAAGAAAAATATATATCAAACAGAAAAAGCATACTACAAAATAAAAGCTGTATTTATTTAAGATGGCTTAAGATGGCTTTGTGAGCTGTTGTTGTCACAAAGGTTTCAAATTGAACCTTAGTACTTCAAAGGTTGTTGGTTATTGATTATTAATTAAATTATATTATATTTTAAATTGATATTTTAACATTAATCTTTTGTATCGTTATATTAACTTTAAATCTTACTTATCGTCAATAATGATTGAAAGGAATATATATATTTTTTAAATTAGTTTTTATTTATAAAATTAGTTTATAATATTATAAAACTTATAGTAAATGGATTTGATTAATTTGAAATTAAAATTAGTTAAATTTAAGTGTATGTGAATAAAGTGCAAAATAAATTTAATTTTCCCAGACTAGATTTTTTAAAATTTATTCTGAATAATTTTAATTTTATTTTATTTTTAAAGTAGTACGGGCTACAACCAGTTAGATATAGATAAAAAAAATATTTAAATATATTATTTCAATCTAATGAACAAAAATCAAATGAAATAATAACACCATTAATTGAATTTGTAAATAATGGATTTAGTGGAATGGAATATAATGAAATCATTATATCTCATTCAAACAAATCTCACTATTAAAATAAGAAACAACTGAAACATTTAAATATGAAATTGAATTTTTATGGTTATTAAAATAATTAAGAAAATATTTGTGTAGTATATATAGATATTTGTTTTTTTCTAATATTTAAATTATATGAAACGGGGAAAATCAAAATATTGATCAAATTCTTGAATGATTACGGTAACAACTATATTATTTATTTAAAATTTTTTAATGCCTAATGTCAAAACAATAATAATATTTAAATACGGAAAAATATATATTGTTAAATCAAATTTTGTTATATACGAAAAAAATACTATTGTTATAAAGAGCACAACTTCAAAATTTGATTCAAATTATTTTATATACGAAAAAATATCATTGTTTTAAACGGTACAACTTTAATTTTGATTCAATTTTTTTATATAAGATAAAACACTACAGTTATAAACGGGAACAACTATAATTTTGATTCAAATATTTTTATATGCGAAAAAAATACGATTGTTATAAACGGGCACAAGTTTAATTTTGATTAAAATTTTTTGATTTACGAAAAAAATACTATTGTTATAAACGAGTACAACTTTAATTTTAATTCAATTTTTTTATATAAGATAAAATACTACTGTTATAAACGGGGACAACTATAATTTTGATTCAAATATTTTGATATACAAAAAAAATACTATTGTTATAAACGGGGACAACTTGAATTTTGATTCAAATTTTTTTATATACGAAATAAATATTGTTGTTTTAAACGGGCACAACTTAAATTTTGATTCAAATTTTTTTTATATAAGATAAAATACTTCTGATATAAGTATGGACAATTATAATTTTGGTTCAAATATTTTTATATAAAAAAAAATATTATTGTTATAAACCGGGACAACTTTAATTTTGATTCAAAATTTTTTATATACGAAAAAATTACTACATGTTATAAACGGCCACAACATTTTCTTATACTTACCATTCAAAATCCAGGCTATACTCCTACTAATACCACCATAGATTTTGCAGGTAAGCAAGGAAAAAAGTATTAGTAATATTTTATGTAATACTGACACTTTTAAAAACAGTGTGTTCATGTCAGTGTCTTTGCATACACATACATCAACATTTATGATTACGTTTGATTTATTTATTTTTTTTCAAAATATCCGTGTTTTATAAATATGTTTTTTTCTGATTCTTTTAAGATATTATTTTTATGCCTAACAATGAAGGAAGGAGATTTCGTTTTGGAACCATTGGCAACAAACCTGTTATATTGGTCATGACCGGATTGAGTGTGGTATGGATGGTTTGTAGTTTTATATTAATTATTGGAACTTAGTATCTAATTAATTAGACTAATATTGTTGTATTAATGTATGAAATGTAGATAAATGCAGCTATAACAACACAGCTTCTATTAAGCTTTTTCAATATAGAAGGAGTTGTTCATTATGGTATTGCTGGGAATGCAAATCCTTCGTTGCATATTGGAGATGTTGCTATTCCTCATTATTGGGCACATTTGGGACTTTGGAGTTGGCAGGTATTATAGCCCACAATAATTCCTATGTATGATAGAATATACCATTGGTTTATGAAAATTAATCTCTATATTATGAGATAATGAAAATTAATCTCTCCCTTGATGCTCTGAACGGTCAAGGCTGACAAGCTAAACAATAATTTATAAGTTAAGTATGATAAAGGTTTATTAAAATTAATTGTTTGACTATTTGATAAATGTAAAATGACATAATTATTTGATATTCTTTATATTTAATATATAATTATTTTATTTTTAAATTAAAATAAATTATAAAGGTTAAAAGTGATTTTTAGTTAAAATATTAAGGATAAAAATGAAGAAAAAAATAATAAATTATAAACTATAAGTTAAAATGCTATTTAAATATACGATAAATCTTTTAAAAAGATTATTATCAAATAAATCTTTTAATATCATGTGAACATAAATTATTATAAACTATAAATTTAACAATGTATCATATCATACTGATAAGTTGATTAACGTAGGTTTAGATATCTCTAATTTTATTTGGGAGAACGATGTTCATATGAATATTCAACCGGAGTTTATTAAAAACTAGTTAAGATTATCAAACTTTAAAATCATATAGGTTTATAGTTTCGGCTTTATATCCCCTTATTTTTGTATCTACTTCTTTTTTAATATATTTTTTGAGCTTTTGCTCAATTTATAAAAAAAAAAAAAATCAAACAGATTCTATCAACTGATGGGCCTGTTAAATCATCTTCCAAATACAATTTCTATTAGTTAAATCAACTTAAAATTTATTTTAACTAGATATAAATCAGGAAAAACTATAAATTATATACCACTTTTTTTTTTTTTTAATCTAATTTATAATTATTTTTTATTTTAGTTTTTGTAAATATTATTTTTTTATCGTTATTTTTCTATTTTAGTCCTTGCAAAATTTATTTATATTGAAATCAATCATTTTTGTAATTTGTATAATATTAGATTTTAATTCTCATATCATTACTATAAAAAAAAATTAGAGAGTTTAAAATTAAATAGGCTAAAATACAGTTTTGGTCTCCCTGTTTTTCAAAATTCACAGTTTTGGTCCCCCTGTTTTTTTTTTTAACAGTTTTGGTCCCCCACCCCTCACTGTTCATGTACGGACATGGACTGTTCATGTACGGACGCGTACTGTTCATGTACGGACAAGTTACTGTTCATCACTTTTTTTGGGCCAAAATTGGGGTGGGGGACCAAAACTGTTGAAAAAAAAAACAGGGGGACCAAAACTGTGAATTTTGAAAAACAGGGGGACTAAAACTGTATTTTAGCCAATTAAATATTATACCTATTACAATGATCAAGTTTAATATAAATCAATTATAAAAGTATTAAGAGAAAAGAATATGAATAAAATATAAAAAATAAATATTTTTAATAATCAAAATTAAATAAAAATAATTTTATAAATTAAACTAAAACATTATATATTTACAAAGACAAATTACATATTTAAATTATAGAATAATAATGGGTGATTTTCATATGAGAAAGAGATAAAATCAGCTTATCTTAATTTAATCTAAAATTAAAATGAGTACTAGTCGTCTTACTTATCTCTCACGTCTTCACTTATTGCTAACTAAAGTCAAATAAACTTCTTGACTAAGTTAAATAATCAATTAATACTAGTATAACGTAACATACTTAGTCATTTTGAATTTGATTGCATAATTAATAATTAATTAATTTTTTTTCGTAGATTGACTTAATATATATTTGGTTGGCCATGTTGTTATTTATTAATTGAATTTATTATAATACATGCAGAGATTTGGACAAGGAGCTAATGATACGTTACCCTAATGGAGACTATACAAGGGATGTAGGGTTCATCAAATTTTCAGATTTTATCTCAAGTATAAGTGCTGCTGACAGTGTTAGAGTTGATAACCATCTCAACAGTCTTTGGTATCAACCTGAAGAGATTTTTCCAGTTGATGGCTTTCCTGAACAAAGACAACATGCTCTTTGGGTTTCTGTTAATGCCAAGTATTACCGTATTGCCAAAAAGCTTGAGGTAAATAAAGGCCATATTCTTCTCTACAAAGTATAATCAAATTATCGTATTTTGCTAGTGTGATTCAATCGGGGAAGGTTGATGTTTGTTTTATCCAAGAGACAAAGAAATCGAGCATTGACTGTAACTTAGTTTTCTCCTTGTGGGGGAATCAGGAGGTGGAATGGTCCGCATCTGATGCTATCGGGAGTTCTGGTGGTGTATTAATTATGTGGAAGAAAGATACAATATCCTTCAACTGCAGTTTCAGGAAGGAGGGGTTCCTAGGTGTTAGTGGGTTCTGGAAGGGCACAGAAGTGTTTCTTGTGAATGTTTACTCGTCATGTCACCTGCCTAAAAAGAAGGAGTTATGGAGCGAATTGCTGAAGCTGAGAAGTTGTTTCAACAGGGGCGAGTGGGTTATTGGTGGTGATTTTAATGCTGTTGCGTACAAGGAGGAGAGGAAGAGTCTGGTGGGAGTTACTAGATCTAAGGAGGTGGAGGAGTTTCGTAATTTCATTGGAGAGCTGGGTTGTGTGGATGTGCCGTGTGAGGGGGGTGTTTTCACCTGGTTTAACTGAACGGGAAATGCTATGAGTAGAATTGACAGGTTTTTAGTCACTGAAGGTTTGATTGATTTATGGAACATCTCAGGTCAGCAAATTGGTCGAAGGGACGTTTCAGACCACTGCGCTATTTGGCTGAAAAGCAACAGGATGAACTGGGGTCCTAAGCCCTTCAGGTTCGTGAATTCTTGGCTGAAGCATCCTGAATTCTTTGGGTTTGTCAAGCTTTGTTGGGAGTCTATGGTCATCGAGGGCAGGGGGGATTTTGTTCTAAAGGTTAAGCTAAGTAATCTAAAAGAGAGGCTTAAAATTTGGAGTAAGGAGGTTTATGGTCGGTTGGATGTTAAGATCGAGGAAGCTATTTCTGAGCTAAACTGGTTAGACCAGGAGGTTAGCAAACTTGGTTTTGTGAATTTTGACTAAATGGTGAAAGCTAGAAGTAAAGCCAACAGTGAGGTGTGGAATAAACTCAATTTGAAAGAGGATTTGATAAGGATTAAAGCGAAGGATATGTGGCTGAAGGATGGGGATAGTAATTCTAGATACTTTCACAATGTGGTTAGAAGGAAAAAACGCAGAAACGGCATACGGTTTGTTAAGTCTGATAGTGGCGTTGTTGAGGACGTTGAGGGAGTCAAGAGAGAGGTAAGTAATTTCTTCGAAGAGAACTTCAGAGAAAAGAACTTTAATCGTCCCTCCTTGAACGGTCTTGTAACGAGAAGTTTGTCGGAGGAGGATAAAGCGTGGTTACAAAGGGATTTTTTGGAAGAAGAAGTTAAGGAAGCTATTTGGAACTGTGGTGGCGATAAGAGCCCGTGTCCAGATGGGTTTACGTTTGCCTTTTTTCAGGGTTGTTGGGACATAGTTAAAGGGGATGTTTTCCACTTCGTGAAGGACTTCCATGGCAACCCGACTCTCTCTAAAGCTGCTAAGGCTTCTTTCCTGACTTTGGTGGCGAAGACTAGGAATCCTCAGCAACTTTCGAACTATCGGCCTATCTGCCTTGTTTCTTGCTATCAAAAGATTTTGTCTAAAATCTTAGCTTGCAGAATAAGGAAAGTCATTGGGTCGCTGGTGTCTCTTGAACAGTCGGCGTTTTTGCCTGGTAGATGCATTTTTACGGTGTTTTGTTAGCTAACGAGATTATCGATCTTTCCAAAAGAAGAAGGAAGAGTTGTTTGCTGTTTAAACTAGACTTCGAGAGAGCTTATGATTGTGTGTCATGGAAATTTCTTACGGATCATATGGTGAAGTTAAACTTTGGGGAGAAGTGGATAGCGTGGATGGGGACTTTGGTTTGTGATGGTACTATGTCAGTTTTAGTCAACGGTAGTGCGACGAGAGAATTCAAGGTTCACAAGGGGTTAAGGCAAGGTGATCCTCTCTCCCCTTTCCTATTTTTGCTTGTTATGGAGGTTCTAACTTCTCTTGTGCTTAAAGCTGAGAATCTTGGGTTGTACGAAGGATTTAGAGCAGACGATGAAGGGAGCTATAAGGTTACACACTTTGCTGATGACACGTTGTTTTTCGGTGACGCAGTTTGGGGTAACTTATGGAGCTTGAAGGCTATCCTCAGAGGTTTTGAGTTGATTTCTGGGTTGAGGGTGAATTTTTGCAAAAGTAAGGTTGGCGGCATTAATGTTAGTAACAATTTTCTGAGTTCTGCATCCGCGTTTCTTAACTGCGACCTTTTAGAGTTACCGTTTGTCTTCCTTGGTGTTCAGATAGGGGATAGCCCAAGAAGGACTTTCATGTGGAAGGAGTTGTTGGAGAAGGTCAGGTCTAGGCTTGCCGATTGGAAGGGGAGGTAACTTTCCATTGGCGGCAGACTTATCCTTATTAAGTCTGTTATAAGTTCTTTACCTCTATACGCTTTTTCATTCTACAAAGTTCCGGTAGGTGTTCTGAAGGTTCTCCAAGGTATACATAGTAGGTTCTTGTGGGGTGGGAGCGAGGATAAAAGAAAAATCCACTGGATTGATTGGTATACGGTTTGTCACCCTATTCAGGACGGTGGTCTTGGAGTAAGGGATTTGAAGGATTTCAACAGGGCATTGTTGATGAAGTGAAAATGGAGGATGGTAAACTCAGAAAAGTGTATATGGAAGAGTCTGTTGAAGTTCAAATACGGAAACCTGGCCTTAACCATTAATAGTCCTGCTGTTGAGCCTGCTAGCAGGTTTGAATCTATTTGGTGGCGCGACATGAGAAGCATTAGCTACGATAAAGCTTTGGATAGAGACTTATTCTCTTCTAACGTCAGAATTTCAGTGGGTAATGGTGTCGACACCTTGTTCTGGTACTCTAACTGGGCAGCTAACGTTCCTCTTAAAGATATTTTCCCTAATTTGTTTCTTTTTGCTGTTGGACCTCTTAGCTCTGTTGATAGTCTCGGGTCATGGAACGGGAGCGAGTGGGCGTGAAATCTTTCTTTCTCAGCGTTTCCTGAGGGTTCTGTGATGGAAAGGGAGGAAGAGGATTTAAGGTATTTACTGCATCACAATGTTCCTAACAGGGGAAAGGGTGTTTTCAACTGGGAACCTAACAAGCTCGATAGCTCTGAAGATTTTAAGGTCAAAGGTTGTTACGAATCGTTGTGGTATTCTCGAAATGCTTTAGCCGTTGATGCAGTGGATTCGACCGTTTTGAGCAAGGTTTGGAGTTCTAACTTACCTTTAAAGATTAAAATTTTTATGTGGCGGTTTACTAGGAACAGACTTCCATCTATGGAACAATTGTCGAAACGTGGGATTGTTAACGTAGACGGGGTCGTGTCCTGTGCAGAGTATGGATGCGAGGTTGAATCCCTTAACCATGCCGTGTTTGAATGTCTGAAATCGGTTGCGGTTTGGAAAGGAATGGAAACGTGGTTGGGGATTGCTAGCTGCAATTCCATCTGCTGGTTCGACTTTGCGAATGCGTACTATGCGACGTTCTGAAAGAATCTGGCAGTAGTGCAGGTATTATGTTGTGGTGTTTAGTCGCCTAGTTCATTTGGTATGGCAGAAACCTTAGACGTTTTGAGTCTAAATGTTTATCTGTTCTTGATATTTTGAATTCTATCAAATATTTTAGTTGGAAATGGTGTATTCTCAATAGGAGCAAAAAGGTTTTTCCTTTCTATGACTGGTACACAGTTCCTATGTTGTGTTGTAAAGGAACTTAGTGTGTTGTATCTGTTGGGTTCTGCACCCCTTGTGCAGGTTTTTAGTTATATTTATCACTTGCCTTCAAAAAAAAAATGTGAGTAAAACTCAAAATATATATATATATAAAATAGTTCACCGATACAGAAAGTGTCAAATCAAAAGACAATAAAAAACATACAATAATGGTAAAACAATGATTATTTTCATTTATGATCACATATTAGAGTTACATAATGTCCGATGCTCTTAACTCATTCCCTCGTGATCAGAATTGGATACCTAAAGCGTGTAAATATATGGTGATTAATGAGTGACTCGATAGTAGAAATTTGATAATAGATGATTTAATAAATTTTAAACGAGACTTTTTATATTTATATCATGTTAAAAACTTTGATTGAATCTAACTCATTCATACTAAATTAGTCTGTAAGGTAAATAATGCACTCTATATAAACTATTTTTAAGTCTTATAACTTATGTGATTTTTTCCAAAAAAAAATTACTAAAACATATACTTTTTTTAACTAATTTTTTTTTATAAATTGGTTTTTTAAAGGTTGAGTTAAGTGAAATTCTATTCAATATATCATGAATCTATCGATTTGAGATATCTGTCTTTATGTATGCGCATTAGGCTCAATAATGTTAGTCGTAAAACGTGTGTTGGAAAAATCAAATCTTGCATATCAATAATTTGAGTTACTCACCATTTATGTCAATACGCTAAAACTCAATATTGTTTAATGTAAGAAGTTGTATTATAAGTTAAAATAAGACCTAAAAATAATTTATATAAAGTATCACATTTCAAATTTCAAATTCCATGTGGATTTTGTGAGATTGAATTTCGTAAAATTGAGTTTGTAGGATTTAAAATAAAAAAAAAACCTATTGTATTGTGTTAGGCAATAAGGTTATGTTATTTTTTAATGTGTTTTTCAGAAAATGAAGCTAGAAGCTTGTATAGATTCCAACACATGCTTGACAACAACACCAAAGATTATGCTTGTGGAGAGAGGAACAAGTTCAGGATTCTACCTAGACAATGCAGCATACAGAACCTTCATCTTCAATAAGTTTAACGTGAGTCCAGTCGACATGGAAAGTGCATCAGTTGCTCTTATATGCTTGCAACAAAAGATCCCTTTCATTGATATTACACTACGCCAAACAAGGGAAAAGATGGCGCTTTTTTTGGCCTATGACAGCGCTAAAAAGCGCTGCCTAAGCCGGCGCTGTCGTAGGTAAAGACAACGCTTTTTTATTAATGAAAAAACGCTCTCTAAAAGGGAACTTTAGACAGCGCTTTTAAAAGTGCTGTCTAATGTATACGTTTAAAATTTAAAAGAATTTTTTTATATACTTTAGAGAGCGCTTTTTTCCTCAAAAGCGCTCTATAAAGGGGGACTTTAGACAGCTCTTTTGAAAGCGCTGTCTAATGTATACGTATAATGATTTTTTTATATACCTTTAGAGAGCGCTTTTTCCTTAAAAGCGCTCTCTAAAGGTGGACTTTAGACAGTGCTTTTAAAAGTGTTGTCTAATGTATAACTTTAGACAGCGTTTTTTTCTCGAAAGCGCTGTCTTTTGTCTACATATAATTTTGAAGATTTTTTTTAAAAATCACATTTTAACCATTTTTTTTATGCAGAAACCTGTATAATTCACATTTCCATAAACCTGTATAATTCACATTTCAATAAACCAGTATGGATACGCATTTCCATCAACAAATTCTATTTCAAAACTAGAATTTACATTAATGCAGAATTCGCACAAATTCTATAAACTAGAATTTGTACATTTCAATAAACTAGAATTTACATGCAGAATTCGCATAAATTCTATTGTATGGTTTCAAACCTGTATAGAATTTACATTTCAATAAACTAGAATTTACATTCACAAAACTATACATTCAAGAAAGAATTCTTCTTGCAATAAAAAATTCGCACAATTCCTCCTTAGTATCTTGCAATTGTTTCCTCGTGTAATAAGGATACGCCATATCATCGAAATACTACATAACAAAACAAAATACGCATTATTTAGTTAAAAGTAATAAATTATACGACATATCCAATAAATATTAAAATAAATCCTAAGTTATAAAACCATGCATACCGTAATAGGAATCTCCAATTGTCCCATTTGAAGGATTTCTCTCATGAACCTCAAAACGAAGTACCCGCAGTCTATGCCATTACGCTGACGAGGGCACTACACATAGGACACTCATTTAGGACACCGCATTTAACGACGCATACTCATTTCGAAACAATACGCAATCGTTTGGACAAACATGTATCTTATCATAGCTCATGCCAATAGAGCACAACATCTTTTTGGCCTCATATGTTCGATTGGGAAGAGCATTATCCTCTGGAAGCATATCTTTCATAAGGGCCAATAATTCTGTGAAACTTTTATCCGACCATCCATTGCCCGCCTTTAAGTTGTACAACATTAATACCGCAGACAATCTTGTAAATTTGGTGCAACCATTATACAAAGGTTTCTCTGCATCGCTTACCAACCTCTCAAACATTTTGGGACAATCCTTAAGATCTTCTTCAAGTGCTTCTGCAATCTCTTCTACTCGATCAGAATCATATGTATCTGTGCCATTGTCGTATGAAGCGTAGGTCATATTATCCCCCGATTCAACATTCCCGTTAATTTTCTCACCATGCAAATTCCAACATGTATAACTTCTATCAATTCCACTCCTCAATAAATGCGATGCCAACTGAACCGCGTCAACCCGACTCCCAAAACAGCAACCCAAGCAAGGACATATCATTCGACTGGGGTCTTTGGCGTGTGCAACAACAAACTTAACGAATTCCGATACCCTATTGTCGTACTCTTTCAACAATCGACTTGAAGACATCAAGTTCTTATCCATAGTTATACTAATTAAACTAAACAAAAATAAAAAGAAAAAATTTTATACCTGTAGGGAAACGATCCGACTTTCACACTTTGAACACAAGTAACCCCTATACACGTATCATAAAATGAAATATCATTAATTGACCAATTATGCGTCATAACTTGATAAGTGGCAACATGTAATCACAAACAAGCAACAATTAGAGGTAAACACCTACATATTCCAAGTACTCAAGAGCAAAATAAATACTTTAGAATCACTAAGTTTAGAGAACAGATCACAATACAAGAAGAAAGGTGAGAGACAACCATTAATATAGGCTCATTGACTTATAATATAACTTTAAAAACCACGAAAAATTATAATTTAAAGTATCAAAAAAATTCTCTCCTCAATAAGTATAAAGTAGACAATTAACTTATAACAAAAAGTCACAAGTTCTAGAAAATAAAAGAAATGAACTTGGAAAAAAAGGATAGACCAAACACAATCAATTGGAAAAACAGTACAACACAACTAGCGAAATACAATTTCAATCAATACTAGGTTGTTTATACTAATCAATTTTGCCAAATATACAGTAGAAAATATTTAAAAGTAACCTTCCACAAAACTAGGTTGTATCATGAAGTATCTTTTCAATAATAGTCATCGTTGTGAAGATACTTTAATATTAGTTTCCTTATGAAAATACCTAAAGAATGCATAACATAATGAGCTTTTATCCTCATCGTGAAAGATTAAGGATTGATACTTTGCCAAATATACATGAAAAATAAAAGCAAAAAATAGGTTCGATTCTGCAACAATAAAAGAGGGAGCTTTTATCCTCATCGTGAAAACTTTTTCCGCATAAAAATCAAATCAAAAACAAAAATTAAAAACAGAGAAATGAATAATAAAAGAGCAACAACATACCTTATTCGTTTTCAGAGGATAAGAGAATAAGAACAACAACCACAACAACGTTTTCACGAATGGAATGCAACAATGACGACAACGGTGACGGCAACGGTGACGGCAATGGGAATGCAAGAACGGCGGCAATGGCAATGCAAGAACGACGTCAAGGGTTTCAGTAGAAGAAACGGTCAAGAGAAGAAAATGAATAGAAGTGTCTGAAAATGTTTAGAAATTGTTTTATATTTTAATTCGTAAATGACCTTAGAGGGCGCTTTTAAGAAAGCGCTTTCTTATGTGAAACCTATAAGAGCGCTTCCCTTAGAAAGCGCTTTCTAAAGTGAAAAGAATTTAAGACCTATATGAGCGCTTTTCTGAAAGCGCTTTCTAAGGTTAACTTTAAACAGCGCTTTTTAAAAGCGCTGTCTAAAGTAATACCTATAACAGCGCTTTCTAAGGTGGCACCCATTTATTGCATTTAACAGCACTTTTTAAAAGCGCTTTCTAAAGTCTGTCTTTTACTGCGCTTGTTTTTAGCGAAATTTAGTTATTCTTTTTAGCAGCACTTTTTTATAAAAGCGCTGTCTTTTTTATGCTGTCTATTCCTATTTTTGGCGTAGTGTTAGGACTCTCTCTGATTTGGTTGGCGGTGGCTCCGCGGAGTCGAATGAGGCTGATACCTTTTCGCCACTCGCAGCCACTAACTCTGTCGATGTGGTCATTGAGTTTGTGAAGCAATTGTCACACCACTCTAAGTTATGATCTAGTTTGTGACGTTCTCAATAATCTGTAAGATGTGCATCGATGCACATGTAGACATCAACATTGTTCTTGACTTGAATTTGTAAACGTATTTTAAAATTGCTAAGTGAAAGAAACAATTTAGTGAATTTGTAGTTAAAAATAATAATATTGGCTACACACTCATCTATCATTTGGAGTTATTTTTCAATCTTTGTCTCTCAAGAGTTGTCGTCCTATTTTCTTTCTTCTATTATTGTTATGTCCTTGTCCTTTTCTCTTTATGTTTTGTAGTTGTAGGTGTGGTTGTAATTAGGGATTATAAAATCCTTCTTGGTTCAAACATAAAGATGCTAATGGTCTTGGTCAAAAAATCTAAAACATTCTTTTTTTTTTCTTCTTTTATTTATTTTCCTAAATAAATTGTGTGTGCCACTTTAAGAGTGTGTTCATCCTATAAATCTCTCATTCACAACTCATGTAGAAAAGAGTTGCTTCGTCATGTCTGCTTTTTTTCTTTAGTTTATCATCTTTGTCTTATATAAAATCTTTGTCATCATATCTGATTCATTCTTGTTGCTGTGAATTTTCTCATGTGAAAACAACTTCATCTTTAAAGAATCTCGTATCTAATGATATGGCACCTTAATATGCTTGGATTTGGGATGAAACGTCGGGTTCTAACCAAGATGAATTGAACTTTGACTCTCATACAATAACACAAACTTTTATTATTCAACACCCAACTCTTGTGAGAATTTCTTCATCCACAAAAATTACTTAGACACTTCAATTGCTACAATATACTTAACATCGGTAGTAGATAAAGCAACACAATTTTGTAACCTTGATTGCGATGAAACCACTCTCCATGCAAAATTCATAATGTGTCCATAATCTATATCACCAATCATACTTGCATTTTATAGTCAACTAACGCAGGATAACCATTCCCAAAGAATAAGCACACTTTGGATGTACCTCCATCATATCTGAGAATCCGTTTGACTGCTTACATATGATCTTTACTCGGAATAGAGAGAACCCGACAAGAAAAAAATTAACATAAGAAATATATAGTTTTGTGCAACCATAAAATACATGAAATTATGGATCTATGTGCTTATTAGTTTGAAGTTAATGATCCTGATGTTGTTGACAGTCTGAAGGTTTTGATGATGACAACATTGATGTTTGTTGAATTCGGTGGTGATATATTTCCAACTCTCTGATGATGGTGTTTAACTTGATGATATTTCAAGTCTCATCAAGTAGAAGATTCAAAGTTCCAATTAATTTCTTATATGATCGATGTATCTAACAAAGGAACTTAAAGCTTCAAAATAACGAAAGAGGGGAAGTGTGAAAGCTTGTACGGTCATGTCTGTCTAAGTGACCAGAGTCTTGTGAAAGTAGAAGAGTAACTCCTAAGATACTAAGACATCTCTCTCTCTCTCACTCTCTCTCTCTCTTTCTCTCTCTCTCTCTCTCTCTATCTCTCACTCACTCTCTCTCACACACACACACACACACACACACACACACACACACACAACCTCAAGGAACCTCTTTTTACTTGCTAAAATCACCTAAAAATCTCTTTAAGGCCTAGAAAATCAAATAGGGAATTATTTTTCAATTTTCGTCTCTCAAGAGTTTTCGTCCTATTTTCTTTCTTCCATTATTGTTATGTCTTTGTCCTTTTCTCTTTATGTTTTGTAGGTGTGGTTGTAATTAGGGATTATAAAATCCTTCTTGGATCAAACATAAAGATGCCAATGGTCTTGGTCCCAAAATCTAAAACATTCTTTTTGTTTCATTTTTTATTTATTTTCCTAAATAAATGGTGTGTGCCACTTTAAGAGTGTGTTCACCCTATAAATCTCTCATTCACAACTCAAGTGGAAAAGAGCTGCTCCGCCATGTCTGCTTTTTTTCTATAATTAATCATCTTTGTCTTATATAAAGTCTTTGTCATCATATCTGAGTCATTCTTGTCAAGATGGATCTTCTCAAGTAAAAACGACTTCATCTTCAAAGAATCTCGTATCTAATGATATTGCACCTTAATGTGCTTTGATTTGGAATGAAACGTGGGTTTTAACCAAGATGAATTGAACTTTGACTCTCATACAATAATAGAAACTTTTATTGTTCGACATCCAACTCAGGTGAGAATTTCTTCATCCACAAAAATTATTTAGACGCTTCAGTTAATGCAATATACTCAACCTCGGTAAGAGATAAAGCAACACAATTTTGTAACCTTGATTGCGATGAAACCACTCTCCATGAAAAAGTCATAATGTATCCATAATCTATATCACCAATCATACTTGCATTTTATAGTCAACTAACGCAGGATCACCATTCCCAAAGAATAAACACATTCTGGATGTACCTCTAAGATATTTGAAAATCAATTTCACTGCTTACATATGATATTTACTAGGATTAGAAAGAACCCTACTAGCAAAATAATTAACATGAGAAGTATATAGTTTTGTGCACGTATAACATACATAAAATTGTGGATCTATGTGCTTAGAGGTTTGAAGTTAATGATCCTGATGTTGTTGTCGGTCTTGATGTTTTAATGATGACAAAATTAATGCTTGAAGAATTTGGCGGTGATATACTTCGAACTCTCGAAGATGGTGATTAACTTGAAGATATCTTAAGCCTCATCAAGCAGAAGATTCAAAGTTCCAGCGAAGTTCTTTTATGATCGGTGTATCTGACCAATGAATTTAAAGCTTCAAAGTAATGAAAGAGAGGAAGTATGAAAGCTCGTATGGTCATGTTTGTCCGAGTGGCCAGACTCTTGTGAAAGTAGGAGAGTAACTCCTAAGATACTAAGGTAACTCTCTCTCTCTCTCTCTCTCTCTCTCTCTCTCTCTCTCTCTCTCTCTCACACACACACACACACACACACACACACACACACACACAAACACACACACACACACACACACACACCTCAAGGAACCTCTTTTTACTTGTTAAAATCACCTAAAAATCTCTTTAAGGCCTAACAAATCAATTAGGGAATTATTTTTCAATCTTCGTCTCTCAAGAGTTTTCGTCCTATTTTCTTTCTTCCATTATTGTTATGTCTTTATCCTTTTCTCTTTATGTTTTGTAGGTGTGGTTGTAATTAGGGATTATAAAATCCTTCTTGGATCAAACATAAAGATGCCAATGGTCTTGGTCACAAAATATAAAACATTCTTTTTGTTTCTTCTTTTATTTATTTTCCTAAATAAATGGTGTGTGCCACTTTAAGAGTGTGTTCACCCTATAAATCTCTCATTCACAACTCAAGCGGAAAAGAGTTGCTCAGCCATGTCTGCTTTTTTCTATAATTAATCATATTTGTCTTATATAAAGTCTTTGTCATCATATATGAGTCATTCTTGTTAGTATGGATCTTCTCAAGTGAAAACAGCTTCATCTTAAAAGAATCTCGTATCTAATGATAAGCGTCTTCTCTTCAATAGAGTTGTCAGTTTTCCTTTCTACGTCAGATATGACAAAATTTCGGTCTAAGTTCTTTCCTCGTACAGAAATGTATCATCTAAACAATCTCTCTCCAGTGTAATCCTGGATTGAAATCGGTCCTCGACCACTTTGATAACTTGAACCTCTGAAAGGCAAGAAGTCGTTTGGTAGGCACCTTTGGAACATTACTCTTCACCAATGAAGATGATATTTTTCTTCCCCGAATTAAAGAAAAATCCCAGAGAAAGCCTCTCCGCCAAAAGACTCTTGGCAATACGGCAGTTTCTCCCCAGAAAATTGTTTTCAATGAAGTCATCAGCACCTCAAAATCGTATTACATCACATGGCATCCCTCAAAGAAGAGAAGGTATGACGTAATTCCGCATCAATCAAAACAATCTCTCAAGAGATTTATTTTCCCCCAGAGGTAGACAGATGGCATCTCCACAAAGAAGTTTGCACACTTCTGCAGTTCAGACAAATGGTTCTCCCCACCAAGTCTGACATAAAATCTTTTTCCATCAAATGGCGTCTCCCAGGTAAAACTCGGCGAGAAGTTTGATGAAGACCGCTACAAATAGCGTTCCTTGTCGAAGGAGGAACTCGACAAGAAGAAAACTGAGACCAATTTCGTGGCTGAAGACCAGGATCTAGGGGAAGTTTATTTCCAAAGAAAACTGAGACCAGTTCCGTGGCTGAAGACCAGGATCAAGGGGAATTTTATTTCAAAAGAAAACTGAGACCAGTTCCATGGCTGAAGATCAGGATCGAGGGGAGGTTCATTTCAAAAGAAAACTGAGACCAGTGCCATGGCTGAAGACCAGGATCGATAGGGAGTTTATTTCAAAAGAAAACTGAGACCAGTTCCATGGCTGAAGACTAGGATCGAGGGGAAGTTTTACCCTTTTCTAAGTAGCATTACTTAGTAAAAGAAGATGGACGGGTAAATCAGTTACCATTTACAATCGCAGTCAAAATTTTGGGTATTCCGATATTTAATCCTCTTTTACCTTGAATGTCTGAACGTCTTCGCCATTCACACCTTCAAGTCCAAGAAGATTAAATAGGGGCATCTGTCATACCCTAAATTTTGACCACAAGATTTTCCATCATTGTGCAAATCATCACCACAATATGGATGTATCTTCAAGCCTTATTAATCCTCTAAAAAATTGTTGAGCATTCACTACAATCAAGAATTAGGGTTTTGAGCCCTCTCAAAGTACTCAGACAAAGGATCAATCAAGAATGGAAATGATCCTCAACTTGTCAAGCCTCTCAAACATCCATGAAGGATCAAGAGGTCTCACACATCAAGAATCAAGCATGAAAATGCAACATTTTAGGCTGATCAAGCCTTGAGATCATTAGTGTCACCAAACTAGGGCTTTGGTCGACCAAGGCCTCTAGAGGAAAAATTTCATCTGGGCATGAGCCAATACTTCAAAATATGATCTAAGAAGCTCAAAGAGACCTCATGAGTTTAATCATGAGTTCAAAATAGCCTTAATAGATGCATTAATCAAAAAACAGGAATTAGGGTTTCTTGAGCCAGTTCACCCCCAAGTTGACTTTTGAAGCAAAGCATGAGCCAAGACCTCAAGAAGTGTTTTGAAGACCTCCAATACATCATATTTATCCATTTACAAGATTTGATTGATTCAAAGAACTTGGTTCTTAAGCATTACAAGGATTCAAATTCATCTGGACCAATTAGGGTTTCTGATGAAAAAGTCAACTGTGCCTTTGAATTTTGACCAAAACATGACCCCAAACCTTGGGACATGATTCAAGACACTCTAAAACACCTATGGAATCCATCCATTAGGTTTAAATTAGGTAAAGGACTTGATTTCATAGAGGATCACAAAGTTTGAAATTCATCTGACAAAAAGTCAACTGTGCCAAAAATCAAGTTTGACTTTTTGAATTTCTTGACAAACAAGGCTCCCCTAAATTAAAAAAAAATGTAAACTCATGGTTTGGATCATCATCCATCAAGAAAAATCAAGAAAAGTGGGGTTACTTGCAAAAGGGGCAACCATAAGAAACTTGAAATTTCACTAAGTCATGAAAAAAAGTGATTTATACCTTACTTTACAAGGTCATAACTTCCAAACCACAAAGCCTTTTTCTTCCATCCAAAGATCAAATAAAAGCTCTCATTACATACAACAAGAATGTCAACTACACCTCATTCTAAGTCCTCATGGATTTTGAGTTATGGATTGATCAAAATCACAAAAATATGAAAATGGACATTTTTCCAACACTTAGTAAAATTTTGGGCAGAATCTGTTTTACATTTTCACCAACTTTGAGGCCATTTTTCATTATGATCCAAGATGATTCAAGACCAAAGTTAAACATCAAATTTGAAGTATGTTATTGGGGCTTTCCAAAAAGTACAAGAGCCTCCCATAGTTCAACTTGAGCAAGGAGATATAAACCCCTAAAAATGGAATTTTTCACCATGCCCACACAATGACATGAAAACCAAACTTGTGCCACACGATTCTCTCCTTCAAATCTTGTCATTTTGTCAACTTTGTCGTCTTCCAAAAGCACAAAACATCTGATGACTCACTTGTTTCTTGATCAAGGAGGCAAGAATTTCAACTTGGCATATGAAAACCATCATGACATGAAACTTGGAAATTCAAATTTGGCAAGGTAACATCAATGCAATACATTAAGGTGTCATGAATCAATGTATCGTGCTAAAGACTATGACATATGAGCGAATACTTTGCAAGGTCGCCCCCAACGGAACGTTTCCAAAGCACCCTAGAAGAGTAAAGGAGACCTTCACTAATCATTTCCCATGTGCTTAAGGCTCGTGGCGCACTCCACATATGATATTTGTTAAGTGTTTTTTGCTTTTCTTTTAGAGAGAGAAGAGAGACTTAAGTGGCTAAAAAAAATCTAAGGGAATCTCCATCCTTGAAGTTGTCATGCAATGATTGATCCTATAGTTGAGGTTAGGAAAGGGAATCTCCACCTATGTTAGCATGCTTGAATTGGTAACCTAATGTCTCTCCTACTTTGAACCTAATCCAAAATTAGATTCAAGCTAGGAATCCTAAGGGAACAAGTAAACATTAGACGATTTAATCACAATTCCAAGAAGTAATGAAGAAGAAGTGAGATGAAAGATAAGTCTCAAACAAGTTGACATCAATGTAAAAGGATACAAGCATCCATGTATGTCAACCAAGCTCAACTATTGAATAGTTGAAAGAAGCATGCAAAGCAATGCACTTATGCTTGTGCAAATGCCCTAAGACTACACTAGAAGTAATGTCAATTATCAAACCAAATGAAATGGACCCAAATAAGGTGAGAACCAAGATAGGGCAGTAGATATGTCCTATTGCATTCAATTCATGTTATTGTCCAAAGAAAGCTTAAAAAGATTCAAATCATGTGCTATATCTTAACTCAAACAAATGTCATCACAATGTTCATGCAAGATACACTTTAAAAGCTCAAACATGTAAACTTGAAGGAAGAAACATGGGGCAGTAGCATTACACATCATAATAAATGCAAAGTGAGGTTTAAGGAGTCAAGAAGTGATCATTAAATCCACACCAAGTCATGTACAAAAGATTAGGCAATCCTACACAAGAATGTCACCTATGTCATGCATCATTTACTTATGACACAATAATGAACAAGTAAGCATTAAGTTGACTTGTAAATGAACTAAGCTAGAAGCTAATTCATGTATTCAATGCTTAAAAATAACCTCATGTTGTCACAAAATTGTCATGGCAAATCATTCTCAAAAGTTGGAACAAGCAAGGATCAAGTTAAACCTTAATCACCCTCTAAAAGCATGTGAATTGTCAATCATGTAAAGGAATGAACCAAGTCAAGTCAAGAAAGTGTATAAGCATATAAGTCAGAGGAAAATGACCCATAATATCCCACATTTAAGTCCCACAAGCATTGAGTAAAGATGGCATGTAATTGGCTCAAAGGAAGTTGACAAAGTTGATGCACAATCATGCTCAAATTCATGCAAGCATACACCAATTAGAGGCACACAAAATGACCCATAAAATGGTATGGAAAGGATTTACCTCATGCTACATCAATTGTAAATCAATAATCAAAATATCCCAAAAGGATTGCATAAACGAATCATCCAAATCCAATCACTTAGGTAAACATTGAACAAGTATTGGGTATGCATTTAGGGTTCAAGACAAACACATAGATCATGTCAAGGAGATTAGCTTAAGAAGGGTCACACACAAGCATCCAATTCAACCTACTTCTAAACATACATCCAAACACTAGGCATGTAATGGTCCACTCATGAAAAATAGTTAGAAGCCTGGAAAAATCATGAAAATTTAAACCTAACATGATGATGTCAGTGGCTAAACATGTCCCAAAAATAGGCTCAAGAATATGCACAAAAGTATTCAAACAATGGCAAACATAGGGTAATTCATCAAACTATGCTCATTCAAAACAAGCCACCAAGAAGGGATTCAAAGAGGAGCCAAAAATTATGGTACAAGTTCCAAATGAACATCAACATGTCACACAATCAAGTAACTAAATGTGTACAAAAATTGAGGTCAAAACTAGTTTGGGAAAACTAATTTCATGCCTTGATATGCAAGCTATGTCACATTACACACATTTATTCCTAAAATAAAAAATAAATGCCATATTATTCGAAAAATGGAATTAAAATTTATAGAAAATAAGTTAATACCCTAAGGAATACTCATGATTTTTCTTGTAATTTTATGATGGCTAAAAGTATTTTTAATGGATCAAAATGAATTGAGCACAAAATAAATTAAATGAAAAATAATTAAAATGCAATGCGGGTGTAGCGTTAGTAATTTCTCAGTTCAGAATGCTAGTGGGTCAGGATATGGGGGGTGTGCATAGTAATGCGCATGGCCCAGACCAGTCTCTAAAAAAAAACCTTCTTTTTAATTCTGACTATTATTATTATTAATCAAAAATGGAAAAAACAAACGGAGCAATTAATCACGTGGGGAATTACGTTAGCCTCATTAATGCGTTGGCAGGGTAACACTGGTTGGATTCAAAATGCAATACACGCTGGCAATGCAAGGTACACGTTGGGTCAAAAAAACTTACATGGTCCAATTATCATATGACGCACACATGTATGACTTTTCTTCGCATGCCAACGGGGACGCCGGAGCTAGGGCTCAGGTCGTCTTCCCCGATCTACCCTCACCGGAGTTTAAACAAAACCACACGAAAAATAAAAATTCTTGACATCATTTCGCACGTAATTTTACACTGATCAAGAATATAACCTTGATTTTCAAAAATAAATACTCTAAGGCCATGAAATTAGAGCACGAAGTCTTGACCTACATCTTGAAACTTGTTCAAATCAAGACAAATAGGATACCAACATTGCCTACAATGGTGTAGGACTTCATATGCGACTACCTACATGCCTCTAAGCTCATGTATTGCCCTAAAATGATGCTGCAAATTCAAGAAATCTAACATGGCCGGAAGTGTTTTCCACACGCGTTAGAAACCCTAAAAACTTCCTGCAAGTCTTGAGATCTTCTTTGGGAGCAAAATAAATGCTTTAGAACCCTTGAATCTTGAGGAAAAATGCAAGTTGATGATGAACTGAAGTGGATCTGTGGATGGGAGTGTAGCTCTTCCATATGAGATTTCTTGCAAACAGAAGCAAGAAGGATCAATAGTGATGAGGATTGTGGAAAAACAATGAAGAAAACTTCCAGAAGGTGTGAGATTCGAAGCTTTCCAATGGTTGGTGCAAAAATTGAGTTTTGATCTCTTTGGCTCAATCTGTTGTAACTAACTCAGTTAAGGGTGCTTAGAGGATTATATATGGTGGTTAGAATGATGGTTAGGGTGTTAATCATAGTTAAAGTTTAGTTAGGAGCTTGGTTTAGAAATTGGTAAAAAATGAGGGAGGTTATGCTTGGCACGGGTTTGAAAGGTTTTGTGAGTGTGTGCATCATTGTTATGGTGTGCTACAAGATAATGATGATGATGTATGTTGATGGTAAGGCTAGTACAAGTCAGAATACTAAGCTTGTTCACTAAGTTTCTTTTTCTCTCTCTCACATGAGGTAATGTTGGTGATATATGCATGGAATGTAAGAATTTGCATGGCTTAATGAAGTAACTTTGGTGGCATTATGCGCATGGCTTGGTAATGGCAACAATGAGGCTTTGTCTTGGAAACTTGAATGAGTTATGTCTTGGTTCATGACATGAAGAACATATGCCATGGAGTTGACTTTGGAAGACAATATCTCAATATTTAATGGATCATTTTGCACAATCTTGGAGTCTTTGGAAAGAGGACACTTGATAGAACAAATTTCATGTTAGAAGCAAGTTGAATGGAAGCTTTAAACATCAAGAAAAATGATCATGAATATGCTATGTCACAAACTGGTTTTTGCACTTAGAAAAAATTCTAAGTCCTTCATGTTTCACAACTATGAGATCATGATTTTGAGTGAGCATAACTCCATGAATGTGGGATCAAATGGCATGGTTTTGGTACCAAATTAAAGGGTGGACTTGATACAACAACTTTGATGTTAGAAAGAAATGCATTAGAGGTCTAAAACATGATGAGAATTGTCATTGCAGTCATGGTCACCAAACTGAATTTTGGGACTTAGAAAAATCTAGAAGTTTCTCATGTTGAACAACTTGAATGTCATGACTTTGAATGATCACAATTTTTGATCCAAGAATCCAAATGATGCATTCTTTATATGGTTGGAAAGCTTGGAATGCATACTACAACTTTCATGTTTGACAAAAATCGAAATGAAGCTTTGATCATGGAGAAAAATGGCCTTGAAAGTAGCTGCATGGCATGAAAAACTTTCCAAAAATGGAAAGATTCTAAAACCCTAATTTTCCAAATTTGGTAACTTTCCACACAAGCTTGATTATGATGATTCCTTTGACATTTCTGGATCAAATTCCATCCATTGGTCATGTTTGACATGACAAACACAAAGTTGACCTCAAAAAGTCAGGAGTTGACTTTTTTCCTGCACAGTTGACTTTGTTCCCAATTCAGCTGATTCTCCATGACCTGACCAATTGAGCTCCTTCTGAATGAAATTGATGGTCAATACTCCAACCATAGACACTTGAGGACACATAGAATTCCATGAAATTAAGTCTTGCCCAAAGAATCAGAAATAAACTGATTTTACACAAAACCCTAATTTGGCTCCCAAAAATCAGGAGATGTTGATTGTTCTTCAAAACCCTAATTCCTCTGAATTGTATTGAGAATCTCTTAAACCAAGATGCTTTAAATGATAGGAGGATGTTGAGGCTTCAAAATCCTTTCCCATGAGGGTGCCACACACACAGATAGATAAAACCCTAATCTGAGGACCAAAGATAGGAGAGAGTGATCCTCTTCAAGTTTCTTGCAAGTTCTAATCTCCTGATGAAATGGTGAACCAAACATGATGTCTTGAGGTATGAGAAATCCTTTGTAGCATGAGTGCTTGAGTACATCCCATTCTCTTTGCTTTGAACAACCAATACCATAGAAGCCTCTGATCCCATGCCTTGGGAAAACCAATGATGCATGTATGATGCTTATGACCTAAATGCACATGAAATGTAAAGCATAAGTAACTTATTGATGGTAAAATATGAGGGCAAATTTGGGGTGTTACACCTTGTCATTTAGAACAACATACGGCTTCCCACAGTTCTGATTACTATTTTTTTTATCACTGACATTTTTATAATAAGTAGATCGAGCACGACAGTCTTCATCATAAATACAACACTTGTTGTCTAGCACTAGAAATTCACGAATATCTTGGTATCCGATAAATTACTTAATCTCTAGGCGAAGTATGAAACGCCCCAAATAATTATAATATTTATTATTATGATTATTCGGTGTTTTGGTGCTTTGTGATGATTTGTGACGTTTATGAATTTATGTGGTGTTGTGGGGTAGCCTTGGGTTAAGAGAACATTGAGACCTCTTAGAAGTAGTAAATAGTTGGATTATTTTATTAATAATAATATTAGAATAATTTGAGTAATTAAAATATTATTTAGATTATTATTATTATTGTTAATTAAAATAATTAGGCGACAATTAAGGGTAACACGGTAATGTTGAGGGGATTAATGAAGGATAATACGGTAAATCGTAATTAAGGCCCAAAACACAGGTTTAACAAAAGAAAAATAAGGATTATGAGAATTAGTTTTGTGCAACCCTAAGAAGTGATTAGAGAGCTGAGGAAAGGAGGCTAAAACAAGGAATCAACCGTAGAACCTCGGGAATGAAGAATTTCTGCTGGAAAATTTGAGGTATGGGGGGTAATCCGGGTTAATACATTTGATATGGGTTTAAGGTAGAGGTAATTGTGTGTTTCCATTTTTGACGATTTTATGCTGATCCGTGACGAATCTGTGATGAAATTTCGTAATTGTATGTGTATGATTTCTGTGATGAATTCTGTGAGATTTGCCATATTTGCTGTAAATTTCATGTGGATGTTGATGCTGCTGTGATGAACATGTGGGTAAACCAGATCTGAAAATTGAAACTGATAATAATTAGTTATGACTTAATAATTAGGAAGAAACTGATGTAGACAATGAAGTAGGATGAATAACATAGATCTGGGATGAATCGAAGCTAGTTTGAGGATGATTTTGGTAGATCGTAGTTGCTGGAATGAGGAGGTTTACGACCAGATGCGAAATCTGAGTTTTGGAGTAGTTTCTGGTGATACGCGTAATGGGGGTATGTGTTACGTGTAATGAGGGGGCTTCCCAGGGTGATACGCGTAGCGTACGCACCCGTCCCCAAGGGCTGGCACGACCCTCTGCTAGTACGCGTACGCATATGGGATGGTGGGCAATACGCGTAAGAGGAGATATTACGCGTATTGGATGACTGGGAAAAGGAGAATACGCGTAAGAGGAGATTCTTACGCGTATGGGATTGGGGAAAGTGCCTTACGCATATGGACTGGCCATTACGCGTAAGGGGGAATCTGGGGGAGAATTGAGAGGAAAACCCTTACTGTTGATACGTGTATGGTATGCGTAAAGGGGTGGCGTGAAGTTTGAGCCATACGCGTAACAGGGTGGTCCTTACGCGTATGGGCAGTGATATGGGCAGATTTTTCCCGTTTTTGTGATTTTTGTCCCGATTTCGCTTGTGACGTGGTTTCCTTGAGACGTAGGGCTATGATGGGATAATAAGACACTAGTAATCTAGTAATGATGATGAACGAGATAAAATCATGGATTTTTATGTGATGAATAAAACATGACGAATTGTGAGGTATAATGACGAACTTTGACAAGTGCGACTTGGTGTGACATATTGATGTTTGTTTGATGGTGATTCATGAATGATGGTGTAATTATGACGATGTTTATTATGATAATTTGCATCTTGCATTCATGGAATAGTTGGGAATTCGGTCCATTTGGTGGCTTCAATCCCATTGTGTGGATTGGAGTGTTTTATGACGTGCTCCGGTTCTTGTGTAAAATCGATTCTATTGGTGGGGATCTTTGGAGGGTGATGGCCCAGTGTCCATCAATTATGACGAGTTGGTACCACATGCATGAGTCTCTGAGGTTGCATTGCATATTGTGTGGCATTGCATTATATTGATGTGATTTTGATGTATTCTGACGTGTGAATGACTTGATGATGTTGTTGCTTGTGCTTTATCTTTTACTTATATCTTATATATTGATTTCGTTATTACTCACCCTGCCTGTTTGAATGTTGCCTCCATGTGGGTAACGTGCAGGTGTTACATTAGTGGTATCAGAGCAGGTCGGTCGGTCCGACCAAGTTTTTACTTGATGTCAGTCCCCTGTCGGTCGACAAGTGTGTGTACACTGTCGATGTTTTGTTTCTTATCACCTTGTTGGTGGTGTGCAGAATGGCTGGAAGAAACGATCGTGCGATTGCTGATGCATTGGAATCAGTTGCTCAAGTATGTACGCGTTTGGGTAGTGATGTGGGCACATTTTTCCCATTTTTCGATTTCTGTCCCGATTTCGCTTGTGACGTGGTTTCCTTGAGACGATGGGCTATGATGGGATAATGAGACACTAGTAATCTAGTAATGACGATGAACGAGATAAAATCGGGAATTTTTATGTGATGAATAAAATATAACGAATTGTGAGGTGTAATGATGAACTTTGACGAGTGCGACTTGGTGTGACATATTGATGTTTGTTTGATAGTGATTCATGAATGATGGTGCAATTATGACAATTTTATGACGATGCTTATTATGAAGATTTGCATCATGCATTCATGGCATAGTTGGGACTTCGGTCCATTTGGTGGCTTCAATCCCATTATTTGGATTGGAGTGTTTTATGACGTGCTCCAGTTCTTGTGTAGAATCGATCCTATTGGTGGGGATCTTTGGAGGGTGATGGTCCAGTGTCCATCGATTTTGACGAGTTGGTACCACATGCATGAGTCTCTGAGGTTGCATTGCATATTGTGTGGCATTGCATTATATTGATGTGATTTTGATGTATTCTGACGTGTGAATTACTTGATGATGTTGTTGCTTGTGCTTTATCTTTTACTTATATCTTATATATTGATTTCGTGATTACTCACCCTACCTGTTTGAATGTTGCCTCCACGTGGGTAACGTGCAGGTGATCAGGCTTAGCTCCCTTGGCGCATGAAGATTTATTTTGAAGCATTTTTGTTTTTCTCCGTCGATTAGAGGATCTTGCTTTGATATGAAACATCGGGTCGGGACGTTTGAGTCGAACGATTACGTTCTTTTGTTTTGTGGACATGATTTTTTTCATGAGTTTTATTTGAGAAGTTTTTGGAATTATAAAATTGTTTCGTTTAGACTTGATTTTCCACTGCGTGGTGTTTAATTAAATTATGATGGTAAAACCCGTGTTACGGGACAAGTGGATATGTGATGATTTTTGACGACATGTGATGCCCTTTTAGGACTTTACTTTAAATTATTTGTCGTTTTATTCATGATGTTTGTTGGGTAGAAAAAGGGTGTTACATTAGTGGTATCAGAGCAGGTCGATCCGTCCGACCAGGTTTTTACTTGATGTCAGTCCCCTGTCGGTCGAAAAGTTTGTGTACACTATCGATGTTTTGTTTCTTCTAACCTTGTTGGTGGGGTGCAGGATGGATGGAAGAAACGATCGTGCGATTGCTGATGCATTGGAATCAGTTGCTCAAGTAGCGGCGCAGCTCAATCCGAATGGTGGAGTTCCAGATGAGTTTCGTGCTTTGGGGAAGTTTCTGAGGAACAATCCACCGACTTTTGTGGGTACTCATGATCCAGCAAGTGCACACAAATGGCTGAAGGCAATTGAGAAGATATTCCAGATGATGGGGTGCACTGATGAGCAACAAGTTCAGTTTGGAACGCATATTCTGGAAGAAGAGGCCGAGGATTGGTGGGATCACACCCGTCAGAGACTCACAGATGTTGGCATTGTGATAACCCGAGTTGTGTTCAAGCAGGAGTTTCTGGGAAAGTATTTTTCGGAGGATGCTCGTGGCAAGAGAGAAGTGGAATTCCTTGAGCTAAAGCAAGGAGACATGACTGTGGTAGAGTATGCCGCAAAGTTCGAGACGCTGGTGAATTTCTGTCCTCACTACAACCTTACTGATGCTGATATGTCCAAGTGTCTCAAGTTCGAGATTGGGCTGAGACCAGAAATCAAGCAGGGCATTGGGTACCGACAGATTCACAGGTTTGCTGAGCTGGTGGATAAGAGTAGGATCTACGACAAGGATAGCCGAGCTCGATCTGCTCACTACAAGCAGTTGAGTGAGAAGAAAGGGCAGTATAAGGGAAAACCTTATACGACTTCAGCTGACAAAGGGAAACAGAAGTCTTCAGATGGGAAAAATATAAGTGGGGGAGCAGCTCCCGCTTCTGGGAAGTGTTACAAGTGTGGCGAGCAAGGCCACCATGCTGATGGTTGCACCAATAATGTGTTGAGGTGCTACAGATGTGGTAAGAAGGGTCACAGAGCTACTGATTGCAAATATGATGGTCCAACCTATTTCAATTGTGGGGAGAAGGGTCATATCAGTACCCAATGTTAAAAGCCGAAGAAGACTACTACTGCTGCTCAGACCAGTGGAAGAGTGTTTGCTTTGAGTGGTGCAGAAGCGCCAGAGAAGGACAACCTGATTCGAGGTACTTGTTTTATTAAAAATATCGAGTTGGTTGCTCTTATTGATACTGGTGCTACTCATTATTTTATCTCGCTTGAATGTGCTAATAGATTGAGTTTGAAGTTATCGGATACGAATGGTAATATGGTAATAGAAACTCCAGCTAATGGTTCTGTTACTACTACCTTTGTGTGTTTGAGATGTCCTGTGATGATTTTTTAGAAGAGTTTTATGATGGATTTGGTGTGCTTACCCTTGCACCAAATCGATGTAATCTTTAGAATGAACTGGTTGGAGTTCAACCGTGTTCATATCAATTGTTATAACAAGACTGTAGAGTTTCCTGAGTTTGGTGACGGCGGGGAGTTGATGTTCTTGTCTGGTAAGCAAGTGGACGAACTTCTGGAAGATGAAGCCTTGGTGTTTGCAATGTTTGCATCGTTGCAGATTGATCGTGAAGATGCAGGTATGGAGTTGCCTATTATCTATGAATTTCCAGAGGTGTTTCCAGACGACATCAGTGATTTGCCTCCAGAATGTGAAGTAGAGTTTGCAGTGGACTTGGCACCAGGTACGAGTTCGGTGTCAATGGCTCCTTATCGAATGTCCGCTTCTGAGTTAAGTGAATTGAAGAAACAGTTGGAAGAGCTGCTTGAGAAGAGGTTCGACTAAGTGTTTCTCCGTGGGGTGCTCCTGTGCTGCTAGTGAAGAAGAAAGATGGAAGTATGAGGTTGTGTGTTGATTATCCGCAGTTGAATAAAGTGACGAGCAAGAATAAATATACACTTCCGAGAATTGACTATTTGATGGATCAGTTAATAGGTGCATGTGTGTTTAGCAAGATTGATTTGAGGCCGGGATATCATCAGATTCGTGTTAAACCTGACGACATTCTGAAGACAGCTTTTAGGACGAGGTATGGTCACTATGAATACACTGTGATGCCGTTTGGAGTGTTCAACGGACCTGGTGTGTTCATGGAGTATATGAATCGGATTTTCCATGAGTATTTGGATCAGTTTGTTGTGATTTTCGTTGATGATATTTTGATATATTATAAATTAGAAGAAGAGCATGTTGAGCATTTGAGGGAGAAGAAGTTGTATGCAAAGCTGTCGAAGTGTGAGTTTTGGTTGAAGGAAGTGAGTATCCTTTGCCATGTGATTTCAAGTGGTGGAATTATTGTTGATCCTTCTAAGATTGATGTTGTGTTACAGTGGGAGACTCCGAAGTCTTCTACCGAGATACGAAGTTTTCTGGGATGGGCGGGTTATTACCGCAATTTTATTGAAGGATTTTCTAAGTTGGGATTACCTTTGACTCAGTTGACTCGAAAGGGTCAAGCTTTTGTGTGGGATGTAGCATGTGAGGAGAGTTTTGTGGAACTGAAGAAGAGATTGACTACGGCTCTAGTGTTGATTTTACCTAATCCAAATGAATCTTTTGTAGTGTACTGTGATGCATCGAAGATGGGTTTTGGGGGAGTAATTATGCATAATGGTCAAGTTGTTGCTTATGCTTCCAGGCAATTGAGGGTTCATGAAGTGAATTACCCAACCCATGACTTAGAGTTGGCAGCTGTAGTATTTGTGTTGAAAATTTGGAGACATTATCTGTTTGGCTCTAAATTCGAAGTGTTCAGCGACCATAAGAGCTTGAAGTATCTGTATAATCAGAAAGAGCAGAATATGAGGCAGAGAAGGTGGTTGGAATTGTTGAAGGATTATGAATTTGATTTGAATTACCATCCTGGTAAAGCGAATGTAGTGGCCGACGCATTAAGCAGAAAGTCATTGCATATGTCGATGCTTATGGTGAAAGAGTTGGAGTTACTTGAACAATTCCAAGATTTGAGTTTGGTGTGTGAAGCGACTCCCGACAGTGTGAAGTTGGGAATGTTGAAGTTGATGAGTGGTATTCTAGAAGAGATCAGAGAGGGACAACAATCTTACTTGAAGTTGGTTGACCAGTTGACACTGATTAACCAAGGTAACGGAGGTGAATTTCGGATTGGCGAGAATGGTGTAATGATGTTGAGAGAAAGGGTGTGTGTCCCAGATGTTCCAGAAATTAAGAAGAGCATTCTTGAAGAAGGACATCAATGTAGGTTGAGTATTCATCCCGGTGCTACGAAGATGTACCAGGATTTGAAAAAGTTGTTTTGGTGGCTAGGGATGAAGAAGGACATTGCGGAATTTGTTTATGCGTGCTTGACTTGTCAGAAGTCGAAGGTTAAGCATCAGAAGTCTTTAGGTATGATGCAACCATTGAATATTCCAGAGTGGAAATGAGATAGTATTTCCCTAGATTTTGTGTCAGGATTGCCAAGGACTGCTAAGGGAAATGATTCGATTTGGGTGATTGTGGATAGATTAACTAAATCGGCTCATTTCTTGCCGATGAAGATTAATCATTCTATGCAGAAGTTAGTTGAGATGTATATTGAGGAGATTGTGAAGTTGCATGGTATACCTTCGAGTATTGTGTCGGATAGAGACCCGAGATTTACATCGAGGTTCAGGAAGAGTTTGCAAGATGCTTTGGGCACTAAGTTAAGGATGAGTTCAGCATATCATCCGCAGACGGACGGTCAGATAGAAAGGACTATCCAATCTTTAGAGGATTTGTTGAGGGCGTGTGTGTTGGATCACGGAGGATCTTGGGATAGCTATTTACCGTTGATTGAGTTCACGTACAATAATAGTTTTCATGCTAGTATTGAAATGGCGCCCTATGAAGCTTTGTATGGGAGAAGATGTAGGACTCCTTTGTGTTGGTATGAGTTAGGCGAGAGTGATGTACTCGGACCTGAAATTGTGCAAGAGACGACTGAGAAGATTAAGGTGATCCAAGAAAGGATGAAAGCTTCGCAGAGTCGTCAGAAGAGTTACCATAATAAGAGAAGAAAGGCACTTGAATTCCAAGAGGGAGATCATGTGTTTTTGAGGGTGACGCCAGTGACTGGTGTGGGTCGAGCTTTGAAGTATAGGAAGCTCACTCCATGTTTTGTTGGTCCTTACCAAATATTACAAAGGATAGGAGAGGTGGCCTATCAGATTGCTTTACCGTCGATGCTTACGAATTTGCACGATGTGTTCCATGTGTCTCAGCTGAGAAAGTACATTCCAGATCCGTCGCACGTGATTCAGATGGATAATGTACAAGTAAGGGATAATCTGACCGTGGAAGTGTTACCTGTGCGGATTGATGGTCGTGAAATGAAGCAACTACGGGGTAAAGACATAGCTTTGGTGAAGGTAAAGACATAACTTGGGAGCGTGAAGATCAGATGAAGGAGTCGTATCCGACTCTGTTCCCATCAGTTAATTTTCGAGGGCGAAAATTATTTAAGTGGGGGAGAGTTGTAACGCCCCAAATAATTATAATATTTATTATTATGATTATTCGGTGTTTTGGTGCTTTGTGATGATTTGTGACGTTGATGAATTTATGTGGTGCTGTGGGGTAGCCTTGGGTTAAGAGAACATTTAGACCTCTTAGAAGTAGTAATTAATTGGATTATTTTATTAATAATAATATTAGAATAATTTGAGTAATTAGAATATTATTTAGATTATTATTATTATTGTTAATTAAAATAATTAGGAGACAATTAAGGGTAAGACGGTAATGTTGAGGGGATTAATGAAGGATAATACGGTAAATCGTAATTAAGGCTCAAAACATAGGTTTAACAAAAGAAAAATAAGGATTATGAGAATTAGTTTTGTGCAACCCTAAGAAGTGATTAGAGAGCTGAGGAAAGGAGGCTAGAACAAGGAATCAACCGTAGAACCCCGGGAACGAAGAATTTCTGCTGGAAAATTCGAGGTATGGGGGGTAATCCGGGTTAATACATTTGATATGGGTTTAAGGTAGAGGTAATTGTGTGTTTCCGTTTTTGACGATTTTATGCTGATCCATGAGGAATCTGTGATGAAATTTCGTAATTGTATGTGTATGATTTATGTGATGAATTCTGTGAGATTTGCCATATTTGCTGTAAATTTCATGTGGATGTTGATGCTGATGTGATGAACATGTAGGTAAACCAGATTTGAAAATCGAAATTGATAATAACTGGTTATGACTTAATAATTAGGAAGAAACTGATGTAGACAATGAAGTAGAATGAATAACATAGATCTGGAATGAATCGAAGCTAGTTTGAGGCTGATTTTGGTAGATCGAAGGTGCTAGAATGAGGAAGTTTGTATCCAGATGCGAAATCTAAGTTTTGGAGTAGTTTCTGGTGATACGCGTAATGGGGGGTATTACACTTAATGAGGGGGCTTCCCAGGGTGATACGCGTAGCGTACGCACCCGTCCCTAAGGGTTGGCACGACCCTCTGCTAGTACGCATAGCGTACGCGTATGGGATGGTGGGCAATATGCGTAAGAGGAGATGCTTACGCGTATGGGATTGGGAAAAGTGCCTTACGCGTATGGACTTGCCATTACGCGTAAGGGGGAATCTGGGGGAGAATTGAGAGGAAAACCCTCTCTGTTTATACGCGTATGGTACGCGTAAAGGGGTGGCGTGAAGTTTGAGCCATATGCGTAACAGGGTGGTCCTTACGCGTATGGGCAGTGATGTGGGCACATTTTTCCCATTTTTCGATTTTTGTCCCGATTTCGCTTGTGACGTGGTTTCCTTGAGACGATGGGCTATGATGGGATAATAAGACACTAGTAATCTAGTAATGATGATGAACGAGATAAAATCGGGGATTTTTATGTGATGAATAAAATATGACGAATTTTGAGGTGTAATGATGAACTTTGACGAGTGCGACTTGGTGTGACATATTGATGTTTGTTTGATGGTGATTCATGAATGATGGTGCAATTATGACAATTTTATGACGATGCTTATTATGACGATTTGCATCATGCATTCATGGCATAGTTGGGACTTCGGTCCATTTGGTGGCTTCAATCCCATTGTTTGGATTGGAGTGTTTTATGACGTGCTCCGGTTCTTGTGTAGAATCGATCCTATTGGTGGGGATCTTTGGAGGGTGATGGTCCAGTGTCCATCGATTTTGACGAGTTGGTACCACATGCATGAGTCTCTGAGGTTGCATTGCATATTGTGTGGCATTGCATTATATTGATGTGATTTTGATGTATTCTGACGTGTGAATGACTTGATGATGTTGTTGCTTGTGCTTTATCTTTTACTTATATCTTATATATTGATTTCGTGATTACTCACCCTGCCTGTTTGAATGTTACCTCCATGTGGGTAACGTGCAGCCGTCCGACCAAGTTTTTACTTGATGTCAGTCCCCTGTCGGTCGACAAGTGTGTGTACACTGTCGATGTTTTGTTTCTTCTAACCTTGTTGGTGGTGTGTAGAATGGCTGGAAGAAATGATCGTGTGATTGCTGATGCATTGGAATCAGTTGCTCAAGTAGTGGCGTAGCTCAATCCGAATGGTGGAGTTCCAGATGAGGTTTCGTGCTTTGGGGAAGTTTCAGAGGAACAATCCACTGACTTTTGTGGGTACTCATGATCTAGAAAGTGCACACAAATGGCTGAAGGCAATTGAGAAGATCTTCCGGGTGATGGGGGTGTACTGATGAGCAACAAGTTCAATTTGGAATGTATATACTGGAAGAAGAGGCCGAGGATTGGTGGGATAACACCCGTCAGAGACTCACAGATGTTGGCACTGTCATAACCTGGGCTTTGTTCAAGCAGGAGTTTCTAGGAAAGTATTTTCCAGAGGATGCTCGTGGCAAGAGAGAAGTGGAATTCCTTGAGCTGAAGCAAGGAGACATGATTGTGGTAGAGTATGCCGCAAAGTTCGAGACGCTAGTGAAGTTCTATCCTCACTACAACCATGCTGATGCTGAGATGTCCAAGTGTCTCAAGTTCGAGATTGGGCTGAGACCAGAAATCAAGCAGGGTATTAGGTACCAACAGATTCGCAGGTTTGCTGAGCTGATGGATAAGAGTAGGATCTACGACGAGGATAGCCAAGCTCGATCTGCTTACTACAAGCAGTTGAGTGAGAAGAAAGGGCAGTATAGAGGAAAACCTTATACGACTTCAATTGACAAAGGGAAGCAGAAGGTTTCAGATGGGAAAAAGATAAGTGGGGGAGCAGCTCTCGCTTCTGGGAAGTGTTACAAGTGTGGCGAGCAAGGCCACCGTGCTGATGGTTGCACCAATAATGTGTTGAGGTGCTACAGATATGGTAAGAAGGGTCACAGAGCTACTGATTGCATAGATGATGATCCAACCTATTTCAATTATGGGGATAAGGGTCACATCAGTACCGAATGTCAAAAGCCAAAGAAGACTGCTACTGCTGCTCAGACCAGTGGAAGAGTGTTTGCTCTGAGTAGTGCAGAAGCGCTAGAGAAGGACAACCTGATTCGAGGTACTTATTTTATTAATAATATCGAGTTGGTTGCTATTATTGATACTGGTGCTACTCATTCTTTTATCTCGCTTGAATGTGCTAATAGATTGGGTTTGAAGTTATCGGATATGAATGGTAATATGGTAATAGAAACTCCAGCTAATGGTTATGTTACTACTACCTTTGTGTGTTTGAGATGTCATGTGACGATTTTTGAGAAGAGTTTTGTGATGGATTTGGTGCGCTTAACCTTACACCAAATTGATGTAATCTTTGGAATAAACTGGTTGGAGTTCAACCGTGTTCATATCAATTGTTATAACAAGACTGTAGAGTTTCCCGAGTTTAGTGACGGTGGGGAATTTATGTTCTTGTCTGCTAAGCAAGTGGATGAACTTCAGGAAGACGAAGCCTTGGTGTTTGCAATGTTTGCATCGTAGCAGATTAATCGTGAAGCTGCAGGCATGGAGTTGCCTATTGTCTATGAATTTCCAGAGGTGTTTCCAGACGACATCAGTGATTTGCCTCTAGAATGTGAAGTAGAGTTTGCAGTGGACTTGGTACCAGGTACGAGTCCGGTGTCAATGGCTCCTTACTGGATGTCCGCTTCTGAGTTAAGTGAATTAAAGAAACAGTTGGAAGAGCTGCTTGAGAAGAGGTTTATTCGACTAAGTGTTTCTCCGTGGGGTGCTCCTGTGCTACTAGTGAAGAAGAAAGATGGAAGAATGAGGTTGTGTGTTGATTATCGGCTGTTGAATAAAGTGACGATCAAGAATAAATATCCACTTCCGAGAATCGACGATTTGATGGATCAGTTAGTAGGTGTCTGTGTGTTTAGCAAGATTGATTTGAGGTCGGACTATTATCAGATTCGTGTTAAACCTGACGACATTCCGAAGACAGCTTTTAGGACGAGGTATGGCCACTATGAATACACTGTGATGCCGTTTGGAGTGTCCAACGCACCTGGTGTGTTCATGGAGTATATGAATCAGATTTTCCGTGAGTATTTGGATCAGTATGTTGTGATTTTCATTGATGATATTTTGATATATTCTAAATTAGAAGAAGAGCATGCTGAGCATTTGAGGACTGTGTTGCAAGTATTGAAGGGGAAGAAGTTGTATGCAAAGCTGTCAAAGTGTGAGTTTTGGTTGAAGGAAGTGAGTTTCCTTGGCCATGTGATTTCAAGTGGTGGAATGTTGTTGATCCTTCTAAGATTGATGCTGTGTTACAGTGGGAGACTTCGAAGTCTGCTACCGAGATACGAAGTTTTCTGGGATTGGCGGGTTATTACCGTAATTTTATCGAAGGATTTTCTAAGTTGGCATTACCTTTGACTCAGTTGACTCGAAAGGGTCAAGCTTTTGTGTCGGATGTAGCTTGTGAGGAGAGTTTTGTGGAACTGAAGAAGAGATTGACTACTGCTCAAGTGTTGATTTTACCTAATCCAAATGAATCTTTTGTAGTGTACTGTGATGCATCGAAGATGGGTCTGGGGGGAGTATTGATGCAGAATGGTCAAGTTGTTGCTTATGCTTCCAGGCAATTGAGGGTTCGTGAAGTGAATTACCCAACCCATGACTTAGGGTTGGCCGCTGTAGTATTTGTGTTGAAAATTTGGAGACATTATCTGTTTGGCTCTAAATTCGAAGTGTTCAGCGACCATAAGAGCTTGAAGTATCTGTGTAATCAGAAAGAGCTAAATATGAGGCAGAGAAGGTGGTTGGAATTGTTGAAGGATTATGACTTTGATTTGAATTACCATCCTGGTAAAGCGAATGTAGTGGCCGACGCATTGAGCAGAAAGTCATTGCATATGTCGATGCTTATGGTGAAAGAGTTGGAGTTACTTGAACAATTCCAAGATTTGAGTTTGGTGTGTGAAGTGACTCCCGACAGTGTAAAGTTGGGAATGTTGAAGTTGGCGAGTGGTATTCTGGAAGAGATTAGAGTGGGACAACAATCTGACTTAAAGTTGGTTGACCAGTTGACACTGATTAACCAAGGTAACGGAGGTGAATTCCGGATTGGCGAGAATGGTGTAATGATGTTCAGAGACAGGGTGCGTGTCCCAGATGTTCCAGAAATTATGTAGAGCATTCTTGAAGAAGGACATCAAAGTAGGTTGAGTATTCATCCCGATGCTACGAATATGTACCAGGATTTGAAAAAGTTGTTTTGGTGGCTAGGGATGAAGAAGGACATTGCGGAATTTGTTTATGCGTGTTTGACTTGTCAGAAGTCGAATGTTGAGCATCAGAAGCCTTTAGGTATGATGCAACCGTTGAATATTCCAGAGTGGAAATGGGATAGTATTTCCATGGATTTTGTGTCAGGATTGCCGAGGACTACTAAGGTAAATGATTCGATTTGGGTGATTGTGGATAGATTAACTAAATCGGCTCATTTCTTGCCGATGAAGATTAATCATTCTATGCAGAAGTTAGCTGAGATGTATATTAAGGAGATTGTGAAGCTGCATGGTATAACTTCGAGTATTGTGTCAGATAGAGACCCGAGATTTACATCGAGGTTCTGGAAGAGTTTGCAAGATGCTTTGGGCACTAAGTTAAGGATGAGTTCAGCATATCATCCGCAGACGGACGGTCAGACAGAAAGGACTATCCAATCTTTAGAGGATTTGTTGAGGGCATGTGTGTTGGATCACGGAGGATCTTGGGATAGCTATTTACCGTTGATTGAGTTCATGTACAATAATAGTTTTCATGCTAGTATTGGAATGGCGCCTTATGAAGCTTTGTATGGGAGAAGATGTTGGACTCCTTTGTGTTGGTATGAGTCAGGCGAGAGTGCTGTACTCAGACCTGAAATTGTGCAAGAGATGACTGAGAAGGTTAAGGTGATCCAAGAAAGGATGAAAGCTTCGCAGAGTCGTCAGAAGAGTTACCATGATAAGAGGAGGAAGGCACTTGAATTCCAAGAGGGAGATCAGTGTTTTTGAGGGTGACGCCAGTGACTGGTGTGGGTCGAGCTTTGAAGTCTAGGAAGCTCACTCCATGTTTTGTTGGTCCTTACCAAATATTACAGAGGATAGGAGAGGTGGCCTATCGGATTTCTTTACCACCGACGCTTACGAATTTGCACGACGTGTTCCATGTGTCTCAGCTGAGGAAGTACATTCCAGATCCGTCGCATGTGATTCAGATGGATAATGTACAAGTAAGGGATAATCTGACCGTGGAAGTTATCTTATTAATTGGATTATTTTATTAATAATAATATTAGAATAAAATGAGTAATTAGAATATTATTTAGATTATTATTATTATTGTTAATTAAAATAATTAGGAGACAATTAAGGGTAAGACGGTAATGTTGAGGGGATTAATGAAGGATAATACGGTAAATCGTAATTAAGGCCCAAAACATAGGTTTAACAAAAGAAAAATAAGGATTATGAGAATTAGTTTTATGCAACCCTAAGAAGTGATTAGAGAGCTGAGGAAAGGAGGCTAGAACAAGGAATCAACCGTAGAATCCCCGGGAACGAAGAATTTCTGCTGGAAAATTCGAGGTATGGGGGGTAATCAGGGTTAATACATTTGATATGGGTTTAAGGTAGAGGTAATTGTGTGTTTTCGTTTTTGACGATTTTATGCTGATCCGTGAGGAATCAGTGATGAAATTTCATAATTGTATGTGTATGATTTCTGTGATGAATTCTGCGTGATTTGCCATATTTGCTGTAAATTTCATGTGATGTTGATGCTGCTGTGATGAACATGTGGGTAAACCAGATTTGAAAATCGAAACTCATAATAACTGGTTATGACTTAATAATTAGGAAGAAACGGATGTAGACAATGAAGTAGGATGAATAACATAGATCTGGGATGAATCGAAGCTAGTTTGAGGTTGATTTTGGTAGATCGAAGGTGCTGAAATGAGGAGGTTTACGTCCATATGCGAAATCTGAGTTTTGGAGTAGTTTCTGGTGATACGCGTAATGGGGGGTGTTACGTTTAATGAGGGGGCTTCTCAGGGTGATACGCGTAGCGTACGCACCCGTCCCCAAGGGCTGGCACGGCCCTCTACTAGTACGCGTAGCGTACACGTATAGGATGGTGTGCAATACGTGTAAGAGGAGGTATTACGTGTATTGGATGACTGGGAAAAGGGGAATACGCGTAAGAGGAGATGCTTACGCGTATGGGATTGGGAAAAATACCTTACGCGTATGGACTAGCCATTACGCGTAAGGGGAATCTGGGGGAGAATTGAGAGGAAAACCCTCTCTGTTGATATGCGTATGGTACGCGTAAAGGGGTGGCATGAAGTTTGAGCCATACGCGTAACAAGGTGGTCCTTACGCGTATGGGCAGTGATGTGGGCACATTTTTCCCGTTTTGGTGATTTCTGTCCCGATTTCGCTTGTGACGTGGTTTCCTTGAGACGTAGGGCTATGATGGGATAATAAGACCCTAGTAATCTAGTAATGATGATGAACGAGATAAAATCGGGGATTTTTATGTGATGAATAAAACATGACGAATTGTGAGGTGTAATGACGAACTTTGACGAGTGCGACTTGGTGTGACATATTGATGTTTGTTTAATGGTGATTCATGAATGATGGTGCAATTATTACAATTTTATGACGATGTTTATTATGACGATTTGCATCATGCATTCATGGCATAGTTGGGACTTCGGTCCATTTGGTGGCTTCAATCCCATTGTGTGGATTGGAGTGTTTTATGACGTGCTCCGGTTCTTGTGTAGAATTCATCCTATTGGTGGGGATCTTTGGAGGGTGATGGCCCAGTGTCCATCGATTATGACGAGTTGGTACCACATGCATGAGTCTCTGAGGTTGCATTGCATATTGTGTGGCATTGCATTATATTGATGTGATTTTGATGTATTCTGACGTGTGAATGACTTGATGATGTTGTTGCTTGTGCTTTATCTTTTACTTATATCTTATATATTGATTTCGTGACTACTCACCCTGCCTGTTTGAATGTTGCCTCCACGTGGGTAACGTGCAGGTGATCAGGCTTAGCTCCCTTGGCGATGAAGATTTATTTTGAAGCATTTTTGTTTTTCTCCGTCGATTAGAGGGTCTTGCTCTGATATGTAACATCGGGTCGAGACGTTTGAGTCGAACAATTACGTTCTTTTGTTTTGTGGACATGATGTTTTTCATGAGTTTTATTTGAGAAGTTTTTGGAATTATAAAAGTGTTTTGTTTAGACTTGATTTTCCGCAGCGTGGTGTTTAATTAAACTATGATGGTAAAACCCGTGTTACGGGACAAGTGGATATGTGATGATTTTTGACGACATGTGATGCCCTTTTAGGACTTTACTCGGAATTATTTGTCGTTTTATTCGTGAGTTTGTTGGGTAGAAAAAGGGTGTTACAAAGTCCACTCTCAAACTTGATGCATTTTGACCCTTTCGCTCCCACTCTGTTGTAATGAGGGCAGAACTTGGACAATTCTTCAAATTTGGCAACATAGTCCGCAACAGTCATGTTACCTTGCTTCAGCTCCAGAAATTAAATCACTTTCGTACTGCGCACATCGTCTAGAAAATATTTCTCCAAAAATGCAGTCCTAAACACAACCAAGTAATTTCAGTACCAGGTGCCTCCTTCCTTTGTCGAGTATTATCCCACCAGTATTCAGCCTCCTCTGATAGCATATAGGTACCATACAGAACCTTCTGAGCATCCTCGCAGACCATTACTTAGAAGATTTTCTCTATCTCTTGTAACCACACTTGAGCGCCTTCTGGATCATATTTTTTCTTTGAATTTTGGAGGCTTGTTCCTCAGGAACCTATCCAAACCATAATCTCCATCTTCAGCTTGCTAATTCTGTTGTGCTTGTCCCATCACATTTGCCAAGGCCTCTAATGCATTAGCAATAACACAATCGTTTCTTCCATCTATTTTTCTAAATATCAACAAATAACTATTAAAAGAAACGTTGTATTGACGGTGTTAATACACTTGTCACACACTAGGAAATTGATAACAATTAACAAAATCTGGCCTAACCGACCGACCTGCTATAATACCACTATGTAACACCCTAATTCCACGCGCATAATTTAATGGCTAAATTAATTAATAAGCACTTAACACATAGGGTGTCACACTTACTTAAACAAAAACAAGCTCATCTATAACACATATGATTTTAAAACTAAAACATTTAACACATGTCATCGCATGTTCATTTTCACTTAGGGTATCATCTCAGGGGAAGTCATCAATTAAACATGTAGTATAAACTCATTTATGTCTCAAATTAATTACTTCAATACAATTGAAAGGCAATTAAGGTAAAGCTTTCGCACAACAACAAAAACATCAAACATTGAGAGCATGATATTCAAATCTTTAAATAACATCCACAAACGAAAATATAAATGAAATAGAAATATTGGTTGCCCCGCCCGGTGTTACACAATCAAAGCAACGAATCTAAACTCAAAACAGAAATAGTAGAAGAATAACATCATGCCACCCTCTCGCACTAAGCATATACTCAATTACTTGCTAATCTGTACTCCGAAAAAGGAACACATGCCACAAAGACAACAAGGGGTGATAATACACCTTACAATTGTTAATGATGAAAAATCAAAATTAAGATGATAAAAACGAAATAACAATTCAATTCATATTTAATACATTTAATTATAAACATCCACAATATAATAATGCAATGTTGATGCTTTAACTCCATCACCCAAAATACATGTGGTATCGATTTTTGGATATCAGAGGTTTGTTACAAATTAATCCCCGGTCTGTGGTCCCTCATATTAACCAACAATTCCAACAATGAATCTGAGACCCTCCCCTGGTTCCTCACTGAACCAGTAATTCCACCAATAATTTTGAGGTCGTCACTAGACCGAAGTTTTTCCTATCTCTGTCATACCCCAAATTTTGACCACAAGATTTCCCATCATTGTGAAGATCGTTACCACAATATGGATATACCATCATACCTCATCAATCTCCGTGAGGATTGTTGAGCATTCACTACAATCAAGAATTAGGGTTTTGAGCCCTCTCAGAACATTTAGACAAAAGATCAATCAAGAAATGACATGATCTTCAACTTGTCTAACCTCTCAAACATCCATGAAGGATCAAGAGGTCTCTCATATCAAGAATCAAGCACAAGGTTGCAACATTCCAAGTGGATTGAGCTTCGAAACACCCAGTGTCACCAAATTAGGGTTTTGGTCGACTGAGACCTCCAGAGTGAAATTTTCATAGGGGAATGAGCCAAGGCTTCAAAATATGGCTCAATGTGCTCAAAATAACCATAGGAGCCCATTTGAAAAGTTAAATTACCCTCAGAGAATGCATTCCTCAAAAGTCAGGAATTAGGGTTTTTCATCACCGAATCGCTCCGAAGCCAAAAGTCAAAACATTACTTTTTAGGCAAAAATGATCCTTATGACTCATATTCTCATAAAATATGATTTATAATGTCATTTGAACAAGAATTGATCAAGAAATCATGATAACTTTTAAAAGGGGTAATCTTGAAAATTTGAAAAATTTTCAAAGTTACTATATTTAGATGGTTTTGGTACCAACTTCCAAGGACCATAACTTTTGATCCAAGCAGCCATTTTGAGTGATCCAAAGCCTGATTTGTAGGTCTTCCTACATTCGACAAAAGATTCAACTACATGAAACTCTAATTCTTCATGGATTTTTGGTTGTGGATGGATCAAAGTGGTGAAAAATCAAATATTTAACACTTAGTAAAAAACTGTCTAAGTTTTCAGCCTTGAACATCAATGTTCATGAGGATTTTTCAATTGGATTCAGATAGTTTCAAGATGAACTATGACCACACATAGATTGTACCATATGAGGGCTTTCTAAAAAGTACATGAGTCTTCCATAACTCAATTTGAGCAAGGAGATATGATCATCCCAAAATGACACTTTCAAACTGTCTTGTACAAGGCAGTTTTGTGCATTTTTGCTCGAGCTGGCCAAATTGTGCAAACTTAAGCCTTGTCACACTTCTGAAAACATATGAGAATCTCATCCAAGCAAGTATCTCTGATCCACAAGCCTCACAAGTCCAAGAGCTATCATTTAGGTATGTGGAAATTCAAGATTCTTATTCAAAATTTTCAAAGTTGTTAAGAAGCATTGAATGAATGCATAGAGGTGGCATGCATCAAGACAATGGTATCCAAGATGAGTCAAGCCTTATCTCTGAACCAAAGGACTCATAGCCTGTGCCCTAACCTCAATTCAATGGCTAGAGGAGACTTGAGATTCCATTTGATCACCATTGGCCAAGGGAATGTCCCAGCCTCCATTCACTATTGATGCCAAAACAAACTTATTGAACTATAAATAGACATCAATTGTGATCAGTTTGAGTACACCAAAGCCTCATAACACTAGCTTTACTCAAAATCTCTCTCTCACACAAGAAATGCCTTCATTTGCAAGTCAATATCGAATTTTTCATTAGAGAGCCATTACATCACAACCAATTATTCTAACACATCCCATACATCATATATGAGTTGATCAAACACTCCTCACACTTCTAAAACATCAGGATCACCATTTGCATTCCTCACTTGGTCCAACTGCAGTCAGAATCAAGCCAGCTTATCTAAAGAGTTTCAAAACATTCTAAAGGTTGCAACACAATCCTTGAGGCCTAAGGAAGCTATCCAGATCATTGTTTCACTTCTGTAACACCTCTACAACAGAATTCGATTACTTCTTACAGAGGTAAGCCTTGAACTTTCAAACTCCATGCTACATGCATCATAAATGTTGTTTCAAGTTACCAACATGTGTATGGATGTTCATAGATCATTAACCCTCAAACAATTGCTATTTATCTTGTGTGTATAGGATTTCATATAGTTTTTGCATTTTTTTAGGGTTCATATGATCATCACGTAATAACTTCCCATATACTTAAAATAAATGAAATTAAATGCCACTATCGTGTTCCTTGTTTAAAAACGAGTGATTTTCATGTTTACATCATCCCATTTCATTACGTATTGAGTGAGATAGCATGGATTTTGCAAATCCGGCTAGAGGTTGAAGATGAAGTTCTTCGCGCGAAAGTTTGAATTTACCATGCATTTATCATATATTATGTGTTGGTTGTGTTTCAATATCACCAGCACACGCTGGTTCACTTGGCAAGGGCATGTTTTGCTTGTGTGTGGGTGAGAGGTCATGGGTCCAATCCCCACCCATGACAAAATTTTATCACTTGTCCAATTTCATTTCTTTTTCTCATATTATATTCTTAAATGATTTCAAAAATTAATTTCTCTCTCATTTTTTTTTATCATTTTTTATTGGTCTTTTTTTTATAAAAATCATAAAAATGTTAAAGTATTTTATTCCGCAAAAAAATCGAAAAGATATTATTTATTTAATATATTTTGAATTTTTGAAAAGAATTCCTTTTAATTGTTTTTAAAACATTTTTAAATAAATTCTATCTCTTGATTTGTCAAATTCATATGATTTTTAAATCATTCTATGGATAAAACATGATTTTTCAAAGACTTATCCAAGATCACAACTTATTTTTCACACATGTTTGGTAATTTTGATCATTTTTAAATTATTTTTATTCAAATTAAAATGTATTTTTAAATCAAATTAGGGTTTTGATTATTTTCACCCTCACAAACATTTTTCAAAACACTTTTGGGTCTCTAATAGAGTGTAAGACCCATCCCTTGTCACCATAAATAATTTGGGCTTCGGTCTTTGTATAAGTCCCTACGCAGTTTTCAAAAAAACAACGGTGCAATCACTGTTTTACATCTGGGCCTCCCTTTGGTTGTAAGTCCCATTTTTCTTCTTTTTCAAACACTTTTGGGCCTCTAATAGAGTGTAAGACCCAACCCCCTTTGTACATAAACAATTTGGGCCTCAGTCATTGTATAAGTCCCGATACGATTTTCAAAATGACTGTGCAATCACTGTCTTTTATCTGGGCCTCTCCCTGAGTTGTAAGCCCCATCTCTTGTATAAAAATAAACTTTTGGGCCTCTAGTAGAGTGTAAGTCTCATCCCTTTGTAAATAAAACAATTTGAGCCTCAGTCATTTTATAAGTCCCTTTGCAATTTTCAAAACTACGACTAGATCGTCGCTTTTTCAAAAAAGTTCATCTGGGTCTCTCTTTAAGTATAAGCCCCAAACTTCCTAAAAACAACTTTCCTTTTGATTTAGATTCAAATCCTAAGTTTTATCAAACTTTTTTCAATTTCTTGAATGACTAACTATACAGCTGTGATTACAATACTGGAGCTTGCACAACTGTAAGTTCTACCATTTTCTTTTGCATACTTACTTATATATTTCATTTGTGTATATATGCCTGTATATACTTGCTTAGAGTTTTCCCCAGCAATTAGGTCTATATTTAGATCAAACCAGTGGTTACTCTTTCAACACAGTCAAAACTAGTTCCCCATAGGAAATTCCAGATACAGTCTTCCCTCCTCTCGGGCTTATACAATAAGGAACAGAGAAAGACATTATTCCCGGTGAAACTTTTCTCAAGACTGTCATAGCTTAGAATTATTGAGTATAAGAAATTCATTTCCCTAAAGAGGACTAATTCCCGGTGAAACCTCTTTTGAATTTCTTCAAACCCTGGAACTGTTCACTAAAGAAAGGATTATTCCCGGTGAAACCTTTCTTGAACTTTTCTTAGGTTTGGACCCACAGGCTTCCTAAAAGCATCCCCAGACTCCTCTTGGGCTTTATACAAGGACCCTCAGGTTTCTTAGAAGTTCTCAGCCTCCTCTTGGGCTTAGTACAATGACCCAAAGACCTCCTACAGGTATAGGACAGAACTTAGTCATCTCTACTAGTTCAATCCTCCAGAGAGTCAGAACATCATACCAGTTTAGGGTTGATTCTCATCCCTTAAAACATCAGCCTCCTCTTTGGCATCATACAAAGATCATCCTCTAACTAAAACCTCTTCATACCAGTAGACTTGGAAAGTCTCATCTCCTCTTGGATCTCAAAGAAACCTTCAAGTTTCCTAAAAGCACAGGAAAAAACCCCGATCACTTCATCAATCTCCAACAGAGTTAGAACCTCTATAGGTTTTTAAAACTCCATCTTTAAACCCTCATTCTAAATTCCCCAAGCTAGGGTCAAATTACTACCAATAAATCCTCAGAAAAATCAGAACCTCAAGGCATCTGATATTTCAACTCTTCTATCCACAAGAGTTGATCCCCCAATTTGGACTTGTCTCTAGATCACAAAAATCCTCAGCAGAAGTTAGCCTCCTCTTAGGCTTCATATAAGAAACTCCCCAACCAGCCTCCTCTTAGGCTTTGTATAATGATTTTCCCTTAGCAGTTTTAGCCTCAATCTTGGGTTTTGTACAAGACAGACAAAATATTTTTCAGCTGAGTCAATAACTTTTAGCCTCAATCCTGGGCTTTGTACAAGACAGATAAAACTTTCTCCAGTAGAGTCAATTCTTTTTAGCATCAATCTTGGGCTTTGTACAAGACAGAAATAAAACTCCCTAAACAGAGTCAACCTTTTAGCTTCAACCTTGGGCTTTGATCAAGGTACACAAAAATCAACACCCCTCAGAGGAAATCAAGATTTCTCTGTAGGAAGACGTTTCTCTGTATATCACACATCAAAACAGACAACCAAAAAACCCAATCCCAGATAATTGCTGTAAGTGACACACTTGTTGATTCAAAAATCCAAGTTGTAGTCCCTTTTTTATCCTAAAACACCTTCTCTTTCACCTAATTGATGTAAGTGGCAAGCCTCTGGATCATTTACATCCAAGCCAATGTCCCACTCTAGGCATGAAAGATTCATAAGGAAAAATGGCATTGCTCAATACTGAGTTAAAGTTTATTCCTTCATGATATCACCCTTATAAAGGAAATTATGACATTGTTGGATTCCATATATTCCAGTTAAAGTAATTCCCCTTTATAACCAATCCTTCAACAATTGTGATAATTAGGTGAGATATCTCCATTTAGAGATGACAAATTCTCTCTCAGTCAGACATTTTAGCTTTAATCTTGGGCTTTGAACAAGACATAAATACTCATCTAGCTTCAATCTTGGGCTTTAAACAAGACACCAAACATCTTTTTTCTCCCATAGAATAGGAGGAACTACGATTGCTCTGATTTCCCGAGTATCTTTACGGGAATACGTAGGCATAAGATTGCGAAATCTTAGCGAGCACACAAATCAAAAACCTTAGGTCCAGTACCTTACCAAAAACATCGAAAAACCTGAAAACAACAAAAATACTCTCTCAACACTCCAAAAGGAGAAACTTTCCCAATTCATAACAGATAAACACCAGTAAGTAGATAATAGAGAAACATGCCAGAAACGATCTATGGATAACTATATATACGCTGGGTAATTGGTAACTTCCCATTGTATAATCTGACCCCGGACCCCCTAATCTCTTAGCATTTGTTAAAGAAAACATTTGCGTGCAAGGTTAGTTTTAGATATCTCCCCTTTCCTTTCCAGCTTTATAGGATAAATAAGAAATCAGAAAGTAGCACCCAATTCCAACCATTGCGGTAAGGTGGTCGCGTCACCGACAAAAATCGCACGCTACAATCTCCAACTATATGTATGAATGATGTAATATGCAAATATCTAAACGATTCATATTATTCATCTCAAACATCAAAAGCAATCATCAGAAACCACTATCAAAATTATCATAAAAAACTATCATAAAAATGATTCCTCATCCGAACCCCATTTTCGCCAATCCAAGCCATCACTGTAACCTTTGAGGGTACTAATCACAACAAAAGATTCCTCATATAATTGAGTAATATTATGTCATTACCCTAAAATTCGACAACTCAAAATTCACCATTCACCCGAAACAACATTATTCACCATAAAACATTATTCATTCGAAAAAGACTATTCATGTGAAACATTATTCATTCGAAAATACTATTCATCTAAAACATTATTCATCCTAAAAACACTATTAATCTGAAACAACACTATTTTTCGATTTTTGAAAAAGTTGATTTTCTCTAACTTTTGAAAAGTTAATTAAGTTTTTTGTCAATTAAAAAAAAAAGCGATTTTCATAAAAATGAGTTTTTCTGCCTAATTTGAGAAAAGTGCTTATTTTATTATTAACAATAACCCTTATCCTCATTTCAACTCAACCCCATACACAACAGATATGACTACCTTATGGGATTATCCCAAATCCCCTTAGATAAAAGCATCATTACAACAATTCAAAAAAATAATAGAGCAATGAGCAACACAGTAAAACGCATAATGTTATACGATAACTTAGGTAATTATTCCAAATCCCTTTTGGTTGTCGCGACTGTACATCAAATAAAAATATATCAACATACATGTCATTCATATATCAGATGTGCAATCATCCATATTCAAAAAAATAAACTTCCTAATAAAGGGCGTTGATGGAAGGGTAATGACCCCTCCTCATCCTAACTACCAAATTATTCACCAAAAAGTATGGTAATTCCCATACCTCGTATACCGAAACTCTTGACTAAATCACGATCGATTCTCCACTGCATGTTGTCACTCTCAGCTGCTTCCCAAATCCTTCCAAAATGCGCCGCTTCTCTCTTTTCTTTTTTGTTCCCAATTCTAACACGCTAACACATTTATAACTAACCTAATATTCCAATCGACCAATTCACCTCCTACTTACACACACACTTAAAATTCTAACGTTATTGTATGTTTCTTTTTTATTATTAATAAAAATAATCTCAATTAAATAATTATTGAAATTCACTAATATTCTTAAATCACCGTCACATCTAATTATACTTAAATAATTTTTTTAAATAAAATAAAATAAAACTTATTTTATTATTAAAAAAAATCTAAATTATCCTAATAATTAATAAAAATAAAAATTAATCAATTGTTATTAATAATTTAAATTAATTCGATTCTAACTTTTTCACTCTCAAACTCAAATATATTTGTAATTATCAAATTATCGAAATGCCTCAACATTTCCAAAAACACCTAAGGGTATCAAAAAATCGCAACAACATCTAATATAATTATTCTAATAATTTAAATAAAATAGTAATATACAGGTTGGGGGTTATACACTTGTCACCCCTAGAAATTTTTTCCCAATGTGATAGACCCGTGGGTCTTTGAATTTGCTTGGGTATGACTACTACTTGTTTTCCAAGGTTTGGTTAAGTCAATTTAGAACAATTATAAAATAAATGAAATATTAACTTTTTTATCGAATATTTCAACTAATTTAATTTTCAACAAAACTAATTCCTCTCCAAATCTTGAAAAAAAAACATTAATCAAATAAATAAAATACCTTTAAAATTGGGAAGTTAAGTTCTTAAATATTGGGATATGTTTAATTTAAAAACTATATTTCCATTATACATTTTTATTATATTAAATTGTCCCACCTTCCAGTTTAATTCAAAAGAAAAAAAAACATTGAATTAGTTTTTTTTTTCATTCTTTCTATTGAAGTCCCTGTCTACTAGAGATTTTAGCAACATTAAATAAATATGAACACATATAATTTTCTTTCTGAAATTTAAATATTTTTCATCACATTTTGATAGACTATTCCTACCACCAAAGTCAGTCCTCGTGGGTTACCCTTCCATTTATTTTCTATAAAAACCAACTTATTTGGGTCCTTCATTACTCAAATCCCACAGTTCTTGCTTTCTTATTTAGTGTGTCTAGGAAACAAATGGCTGCTACTCATAGGAGAATAGTCTTGTTCATGTTTCTTGCAACATTTATATGGTTTAATGCCCAAAATACATTAGTGAGTTGTGCTTTAACACCAGAATTACAAAAGAAAATTTCAAGAATCAACAAAGAGGGTCCTTATTTAGGTTTAGTTACACCAAATTCTTTTGAACTTAACCCTCTTCTTCAGAATCCAGGCTATACTCCTACTAATACCACCATAGATTTTGCAGGTAAGCAGCGGAAAAATATTATGAATTTTTTACGTAGCACAAACAACTTTAAAACAGACGTGTTTATGCATCTATCTTAATATTTGCAATTATGTTTAATTTATGTATTGTTTTAAATTATTATAGATGTCGTCCTATCAACATCAGAGTCGTGTTTGAGGTGTCACTGTTTTCTAAATTTATATTTTCTGATTCTCAATATTTTATTTATGGATAATAATGAAGGAAGGAGATTTCGTTTTGGATCCATCGGCAACAAACCTGTTATATTGGTTATGACCGGATTGAGTGTGGTATGGGTGGTTTGTAGTTTTATATTAATTATTGGAACTTGTTATCTAATTAATTAGACTAATATTGTTGTATTAATCTATGAAATGTAGATAAATGCAGCTATAACAACACAACTTCTATTAAGCTTTTTTAATATAGAGGGAGTTGTTCATTATGGTATTGCTGGAAATGCAAATCCTTCATTGCATATTGGAGATGTCGCTATTCCTCATTATTGGGCACATTTGGCACTTTGGAGTTGGCAGGTATTATAGCCAACATTAATTCCTATGTATGATAAGATATACCATTGGTTTATGAAAATTAATCTCTATATTATGAGCTAATGAGACAATTAAACCATTTTCCAAATACAATTTCTATTAGTTAAATAAACTTATAATTTAATTTAATTAAATGTAAATCAGGAAAAAAAATTATAATTGTATTTCACTTTTTTTATTTTTTTATTTTACTCTTGACAATTTATTTATTTTTGGTTTTAGTTTTTTGTAAATATTTTTTATTATATTTTTTGTCATATTTTTTATATCTTAGTCCTTGCAAAATTTATTTATATTAAAATTAATTTTTGTAAATTGTAATATATTAGATTTTAATTCTCATATCATTAATATTAGAAAGTTTAAAATTAAATATTCTACCTATTATAATAAATATTTTTAATAATCAAAATTAAATAAAAATAATTTTATAAATTAAACTAAAACATTATATATTTACAAAGACAAATTACATATTTAAATTATTGAATAATAATGGGTGATTTTCATATGAGTAAGAAATAAAATCAGCTTTTCTTAATTTAATCTAAAATTAAAATGAGTACTAGTCGTCTTACTTATCTCTCACGTCTTGGAACAGACTTATTGCTAACCAAAGACAAATAAACTTCTGACTAAGTTAAAAAATCAATTAATATAACGTAACATACTTAGTCATTTTGATTTTGATTTTGATTGCATAATTAATAATTTATTAATTTATTTCATAGATTGACAATATATATATACTATTTGGTTGGCCATGTTGTTATTTATTAATTGAATTTATTATTAATATATGCAGAGATTTGGACAAGGAGCTAATGATACGTTACCCTTGGAAAATAATGGAGACTATACAAGGGATGTAGGGTTCATCAAATTTTCAGATTTTACCTCAAATATAAGTGCTTCTGACAGTGTCACAGTTGATAACCATCTCAACAGTCTTTGGTATCAACCTGAAGAGATTTTTCCAGTTGATGGTATTCCTGAAGAAAGACAACATGCTCTTTGGGTTCCTGTTAATGCCAAGTATTACCGTATTGCCAAAAAGCTTGAGGTAAATAGAGGTTATATTCATTACCGTATTTTGTTAAAAAAAAAATAAATGGTCAATATATTAATAAAGTGAGTAAAATTCAAAATAAAAAAAATGTCAAATTAAAAGGCAATAAGAAACAAACAACAACGGTAAAGTAATGATTGTTTTCATATAATCACATATTAAAGTTATATAATGTTGGATGCGCTTAACTCATGCCCTCATGACTAAGACTGGATACCTAAAGCGTGTAAATATATGGTGATTAATGAATGATTCGATAGCAGAAATCTGATAATAGATGGTTCAACAAATTTTAAATGAGACTCTTTATATCATTATTAAGAACTGTGGTTGAATATTTATACTAAATCAGTTTGTAAGATAAATGATACACTCTATATAAATCATTTTTAGGTCTGTGATTTTTTTCAAAAAAAAAATTACTAAAACATATGTTTTTTTTAATTAAAAAAACTTTTTAAATTGGTTTTTGTAAGGTTGAGTTAGGTCAAACTTTATTTATATTTATATATCATGAATCTATCGATTTGAAACATCTATCTTTATGTATGAGCACTAGGCTCAATAGTGTTAGTCGTACGTGTGTTGGAAAAATCAAATCCTACACATCAATAATTCAGATTACTTACCATTTATATCAATACATTAAACTCAATATTGTTGGATGTAAGGAGTTGTATGGAAGAAAATCCAAATCTCATGTAAGTTAAAGATAAGACCCAACAACAATTTATTTAAAGTATCACATTTCAAATTCCATGTTGATTTTGTAAGACTGAATTTTGTAAAATTGAGTTTGTAGAATTTAAAAAATAAAAACCCTATTGTATTGTGTCAAGCAATATTAAGATTATGTTATTCTTTAATATGCTTTTCAGAAAATGAAGCTAGAAGCTTGCATAGATTCCGACACATGCTTGACAACAACACCAAAGGTTGTGCTTGTGGAACGAGGAACAAGTTCAGGATTCTACCTAGACAATGCAGCATATAGAACCTTCATCTTCAACAAGTTTAACGTGAGTCCAGTCGACATGGAAAGCGCATCAGTTGCTCTAATATGCTTGCAACAAAAGATCCCTTTCATTGCTATTAGGGCTCTCTCTGATTTGGCCGGTGGTGGCACCGCGGAGTCCAACGAGGTTGATACCTTCTCGCCACTCGCAGCCACTAACTCTGTCGCTGTGGTCATTGAGTTTGTGAAGCAATTGTCACACCACTCTAAGTTGTGATCTAGTTTGTGATGTTCTCAATAATCCGTAAGATGTGCATCGATGCACATGTAGACATCAACATTGTTCTTGACGTAAATTTGTAAACGTATTTTAAAATTGCTTAGTGAAAGAAACAATTTAATGAATTTGTAGTTAAAAATAATAATATTGGCTACACACTCATCTATCGTTTGGAGTTATTTTTTAATCTTTGTCTCTCAAGAGTTGTCGTCCTATTTTCTTTCTACTATTATTGTTATGTCATTGTCATTTTCTCTTTATGTTTTGTAGTTGTAGGTGTGGTTGTAATTAGGGATTATAAAATCCTTCTTGGATCAAACATAAAGATGCTAATGGTCTTGGTCACAAAATCTAAAACGTTCTTTTTTTTCTTCTTTTATTTATTTTCCTAAATAAATGGTGTGTGTCACTTTAAGAGTGTGTTCATCCTATAAATCGCTCATTCACAACTCATGTAGAAAAGAGTTGCTCCGTCATGTCTGCTTTTTTTTCTTTAGTTAATCATCTTCGTCTTATATAAAGTCTTTGTCATCATATCTGAGTCATTCTTGTTGGTGTGGATCTTCTCATGTGAAAACGACTTCATCTTTCGTATCTAATGATATGTCAACTTAATATGCTTGGATTTGGGATGAAACGTCGGGTTCTAACTAAGATGAATTGAACTTTTACTCTCATACAATAACACAAACTTTTATTATTCAACACCTAACTCTTGTGAGAATTTCGTCATCCACAAAAATTATTTAGACACTTCAATTGCTGCAATATACTTAACATCAGTAGTAGATAAAGCAACATAATTTTGTGACCTTGATTGCGATGAAACCACTCTCCATGCAAAATTCATAATGTGTCCATAATCTATATCACTAATCATACTTTCATTTTATAGTCAACTAACACAGGATAACCATTCCCAAAGAATAAGCACACTTTGGATGTACCTCCATGATATCTGAGAATCTGTTTGACTGCTTACATATGATATTTACTAGAAATAGAGAGAACCCGACAAGAAAAAAATTAACATATGAAATATATAGTTTTGTGCAACCATTAAATACATCAAATTGTGGATATATGTGCTTATTAGTTTGAAGTTAATGATCCTGATGTTGTTGACAGTCTTAAGGTTTTGATGGCGACATCATTGATGCTTGTTGAATTCGGTGGTGATATCTTTCCAACTCTCTGATGATGGTGTTTAACTTGATGATATCTCAAGTCTCATCAAGTAAAAGATTCAAAGATCCAATTAATTTCTTATATGATCGATGTATCTAACAAAGGAACTTAAAGCTTCAAAATAACGAAACAGGGGAAGTGTGAAAGCTTGTACGGTCATGTCTGTCTGAGTGACCAGAGTCTTGTGAAAGTAGGAGAGTAATTCCTAAGATTCTAAGGCATCTCTCTCTCTCTCTCTCTCTCTCTCTCTCTCTCTCTCTCTCTCACACACACACACACACACACACACACACACACACACAAACCTCAAGGAACCTCTTTTTACTTGCTAAAATCACCTAAAAATCTCTTTAAAGCCTAGCAAAACAAATAGGGAATTATTTTTCAATTTTTGTCTCAAGAGTTTTCGTCCTATTTTCTTTCTTCCATTATTGTTATGTCTTTGTCCTTTTCTCTTTATGTTTTGTAGGTTTGGTTGTAATTTGGGATTATAAAATCCTTCTTGGATCAAACATAAAGATGCCAATGGTCTTGGTCACAAAATCTAAAACATTCTTTTTGTTTCTTCTTTTATTTATTTTCCTAAATAAATGGTGTGTGCCACTTTAAGAGTGTGTTCACCCTATAAATCTCTCATTCACAACTCAAGTGGAAAAGAGTGCTCCGCCATGTGTGCTTTTTTTTTCTATAATTAATCATATTTGTCTAATATAAAGTATTTGTCATCATATCTGAGTCATTCTTGTCAGTATGGATCTTCTCAAGTGAAAACGACTTCATCTTTAAAGAATCTCGTATGTAATGATATTGCACCTTAATGTGCTTTGATTTGGAATGAAACATGGGTTTTAACCAAAATGAATTGAACTTTGACTCTCATACAATAACAGAAACTTTTATTGTTCGACATCCAACTCATGTGAGAATTTCTTCATCCACAAAAATTATTTAGACACTTCAGTTAATGCAATATACTGAACCTCGGTAGTAGATAATGCAACACAATTTTGTAACATTGATTGCAATGAAACCACTCTCCTTGAAAAAGTCATAATGTATCCATAATCTATATCACCAATCATACTTGCATTTTATAGTTAACTAACGCAGGATCACCATTCCCAAAGAATAAGCACATTCTGGATGTACCTCTAAGATATTTGAGAATCAATTTCACTGCTTACATATGATATTTACTAGGATTAGAAAGAACCCTACTAGAAAAATAATTAACATGATAAGTATATAGTTTTGTGCACCTATAACATACATAAAATTGTGGATCTATGTGCTCAGAGGTTTGAAGTTAATGATCCTGATGTTGTTGTCGGTCTTGATGTTTTAATGATGGCAAAATTAATGCTTGATGAATTTGGTGGTGATATATGTAACACCCTTCTAATCCCCGCGGAAAACATATAATAAATCAGAGTAAATAATCATGCCATTCACTTAAGGGTGTCACACATAATCATAAAACTTCATATTTTCACCTGTCATGCTCATTAACACTTGAATAATTTCATGCTTTTCAAACTTCACTTAGCATGTAGCAGCGGATTCAAATTAATCATAATTGACATAAATAAAGTTTCATGCTCATCACATTAATAAACAATGCTTAGGCATAAAAGTCAAACTTCATAATATTCCAATAAACATAAAAGCATAAGGTAGAGTGCATAGAGTATCTCTAAAACATAAACCAAACGATTCCAGTATTACATGATCAGAGCATGACTCGACCCAACATAATAAAGAAACTAAACATCTACTGCAGCGGCTACCTCGCGCTACGAGCAACTCTACTCCTCGGTACCTGAGCGATGTAGTACAAAACATCCTTCCAACAGAAGGGTGAGAATTCACATCAATATTGAAATCATAAGATAATAATTAATTAAAAGGCATACAACATTATTATAATCATTCTCACACTTCCAAGTTTCATCAACAAGTATCACTCAAGTAACAACACAATTCACAATTTTCCAATTCAAAAAGGCACATACATACACATACTTCCATATAACAAACATATATGTCATGTGACTCGATGCAAACTCAATGCAACTCATGCCATGTGGTACCAACACTTGTTATTATTTTTTTTCGGTTTTTACACTTAAACCGGGTCCGTTCCCTATACCAATAACAAAAAAAAACCGTCCCCTAAGCTTTCAAACCCCACTCTAGGTTTGGGACAAGTCACTATCTCCCACGGAACTAGCAAGCATTGCCTCTTGACACAAATGATGCGTATGCAATCAACAACCATATGCGATTAAGACCATTCCCTAATCTTAATATCATGCATATTTCAAATAATTCATCACACTTGAATTATCACACAATTGCACACACAAATATATTTTCATAATCAAGTACTCATACTTTAAACATCATCACCACAATTAGCAATTAAATACACAAGGATCGGCTCGATCCATTCACAATTCACAAAACACAATTACCGATTAATTACAGAATAATTAATCAATCACTAATAATTGAATCCAATATTCACTAAAATTCCACTATTCAATAAATATTAATCAATATTTAAATTAGGGATGACAATTTGACCCATCCTTAATGGGTACCCAGAAAATTACCCACAACGGGTAGGGTAAAAATCCGCAAAACTGGATACGGGTACAGACTCGGATAATTACCCACTTAAATAAGCGGGGATGGGCACCTTAGTACCCAGCCCGCTCCATACCCGCACAATATATATTTATATATTTTAATTTATATTATTATATAAAAATAAATATTTATAAAATTTAAAAAAAAAACATCAATTTTAAACTACTACATATTTAATATAGGTGATCATTTATTTCATAATTCAACAATAAAATTTTTAAAAACTTTTTAATATTTTTAAAAACTTAAAATATTATGATATTTTATACTTGATATATTTATTTTTATTAGAAATACGGGTTACGGGTACGGGTACGGACACTTATATACCCATAGGATACCGGGACGGGTGCCAAATTTGATACCCAAGCGGGTATGGGTTCGGGTACGGGGATTTTTTTCAACTGCGGGTATGGGAACGAGTACTATAGTACCCTACCCATACCCTGCCTATTGTCATCCCTAATTTAAATAAACAATCAATATTTATATAAATAATTTAATATTTAAATAAATAATTAATAATTAAATAAGTAATTAACATTTAAATTAAATAATAATTATTGGAATAAATAATTAGTATTTAAATAAATAATCCATATTTAATAAATAATCAATTATTAAATAACTAATCAATATTTAAATTAGTTTATAATTTAATAATTAATATTTAGTAAAACATTTAGTCCTTATTAAAATTCTAATAATAATAATATATATTATATATATTACAGCGCACGGTATTATATATATGATCACTTCATATACTTAATTGACCTATACTTGATTATAATAATCACTTTATATGGAAAATGCTCCCTTCATAAGTTTTAAGTGGCACATTTCCTAGTTATTTGAAGAGAAAGGATGCGCTGCAGGAGGAAAATAAAGGTCCTGTTGTTGTACTAATGCATTGATTAGAAATAATTCATGTACATATCCATCATGCTACAGGACTCATGAAAAGGAAGTGCCACATTGAACTCTCATTGTTAATCTTACATATAAGAAATTGAATGGCTAGGGAAAAGACACAAATGCCCCTCTTGCTCCACAGCCCTCCAGTTGTTCAATGTCTTGGTTTACACGTGTATTTCTAATACGTGGTTGGTGTTTTGCATGTTTGTGATATTTTTGAAACCATTCAATGCACTCTTCCATCATGTTCTGAGCTTCTATGTCTCACCAACCTGTCTTGCTACATCTCTCTTCTCCTTTCTCTTTATCTCTCTCTCTCTCTCTCTCTCTCTCTCTCTCTCTCTCTCTCTCTCTTCTTCTACAAAAAAACCAGAACTACTGTCGATTTCATCGCTGCATCAGCTCGCAAATCGTTTTTCGTTTTTCCGCGGATCTACCAAAAAAATACATATCTACTATTGATTATTAGGGTTTTAACCGATTTTGTTATTGTTGTAGGATTTACTGGATTTAAGGAACAAGAACAAGGGTTTGAAAGAAGAACTAGGGTTTGGTTGAAGACGGATTTCAGGAAGATGAATATGACAAACGGTATGATCGGCGGTGGCTCAGACTCTGCTATTATACCAATAGGTATTTATTATTTTACATTTTACATTTTTTGTTTAGGTTGCTTTGCCTTATACAATTGTTGTAACTTTGTTTTATGTTTTAGATTTTGTTTCACATTTCAAGATAACCCTGAAAGTATTGAATCGGGTTTCGACGGATAAGTCGGTGTTTTAATGTTTGTTTATTCTAATAGTTTTGTTTCACATTTCAGTTCATGAAATTTTTCTGATTTAATTGTATTATTAATAATAATATTCTCTAATATGTTTGATTTAGTTTTAATTGGGTCAGATGAATGCGTGCTACTATTAAAAAATATAGTCATTTTTTGACTAATTAGTTTAGATTGAATAGTTTATTAGAAATTATTAGATGGAATTGTCATAGCTTCATTTATTTTCATTATCGGGCTTAAAATGCAAGCTGAGGTTATTGGTCTTCATCCAAGGGATTGCGAGAATTATCCGCTACCTCAAACCTCCCAATCTCACGGTTCGTTTTCATCATCTCTTTCATTGCATTACACAACTAATTAGATCAATATCATCACTGTTAGATTCATCATGTATAATATAACTGTGTATGATGTTATCGAATACCGTAGATAATGGGTCTGTTCGATGTATAGATATGTCGCTGCTGATTCAACTCACTGCTGTTCAATCACTGGTAGACGATTAGGTTCGAACAAAGCTATTCCAGATGCTGCCGCTGTCATGGAGCTGAAAGCAAGAATCTGTCTGTATTGAAATGTGGTCCAATTACACAATTTCGGTAACGATTTCGAGTTCTTTTAAAGAGTTGAAATTGTATGAACGTAGATATTTGCCATTCCGTTTCCGTCGCAACATGCTTATGACTTGTTTGATGGTGTCTTGATTGTGTCGGCTGTATTTTGAAGGTTTGCTTTGTGTGATTGATATTTTGCCTTTTTCAACAAAACATGTCTATGCAGGTTTTGGAAAGAATTAAAATTAGTTTGGATGCTTCATGATTTGTGATGTCTGATTGTATTTGGAAAGCAGTTATTCTTGATGGTCCATGAACTTTTTCACCTTATTTGTCAGGTATACTTTCATTCACCTCAATTAATAAGACTTTCTCAATTAACCTCTATTGCATCCAACACTTATCTCTCTCTATCATCCAACAACTTTAAAGCATTCCTTTAACGGTTCGGGTTTGTTCATGCTTAATAGCTTTTACTTTCATTTTCGTATCTTTTACTTGCTTCTTGATGCAAGTGTTTGTGTATCACGTCAGTCTGGGATTTCATGAAGGTGGTATTATCTTCTCTTGTCCTTCTCCAAACACATAAATGGCGGCGGATACAAATGGTGATGAGGCGTATGGTGGAAGGGAAAAATGAGTTAGATGTTGGTTTTTGAGGTTAATTTTTTTAACTGCAATGTGTCTCCCTGTCTTGAAAATTTGTTTGATTATGAAGATTTATTTTCAGATGACATAGCAAATGTTCTTCAACAACAACAACAACCTTTGTCTTGTGAAAGTTATGTTTCTTATCCTTTAGAAAGATCCAACAAGAAGTTGAAAACCGAAAACACTTAGCAAGATATTTCAAATTCCCCTGTTTCTTCTCATTCTTCTGCCACTAATAAAAGTGATATCATATCAGAGAGAAAGTGAAGAGAGAAACTTAACAGGAGCTTAATTGCTTTAACTGCTCTTATTCCTGGATTAAATGTACCAAATGATTCCTTTCATTCCAAATGTACGGTAGTTTACAAATTTTGTATTATGTTGTGAATCAATCATTCTACAGATGGACAAGGCTTCAGTGTTAAGAGATGCTATCAAGTACATGAAAGAGATCCAATAACGTTTGAAGGTGTTAGAAGAACATAACAAGAATAGTACTATTAAAATGATCTTTTATTTGTTAACTGCAGGTATGAGAAAAACCTATTGGATTACTTGCAATTAGTCCCTTGACAGGTTACTTGCTAATTTTCAATCATCTCTTCAAGAAATAATTATCATTACAACAGAACATGCTTCGTACCTCCTGATTCTGCAAATGAAATTGGTGGAAAGGCCGTTGAACTTCGAACTTACATTAACCCAACCAAAGGTAACAAAGATGCTTTTGTTGGTATATTTATTGGCAGTATATTTATCTCAACAATTTTGTTATGGCAGACAATGATTCATTGCTACACATCCAACTCTGGATAGATCCTACGGAGGAGTTTTCACAGTATGTTCATACTGGGGACCCCTTAGATATGACTTTCAGTGTAAAAGAACTGAAGGTACAGTTAGCCAAGTGTTTTGATTATGGTGGGATATTTAAGCTTTTACGATTTTGATAGAGATTGCTTTCAGATATTACGATTTTTATCATGCCATTTTCCATAATGTCGGCAATAAGTTTTTCCATCTTCTCCCGTTCTAATGTTAATTTAAACCTTTTAGGAATGTACTTGATGTTTTTATCACCAAACTGCTGGCATTTTTCTCATTTTGCGAGGGCTGTGAAATTGATATCCATTTACATTTCGAGAAAACTAGCAAGTAAGATAAAATTTGTGCCCATATCTTTATTCTTGCTTACATGCATATCAAACATATCCTAGAAATGGTCTCAGAATATATGTTTATTTAGGATTATTGAAATTTATGTTTACTGTTGATGAGCAGCAGTTCAATTTGAATGCTTATTATATTTAGGATATAATCGTGTCAAATTCACAGTGATAGAAATATGTTGAGAAATTGTGGTAAATTTGGAGGTACAGGAAATAATGTTTATGAATGTAATTAAAATTTAATGTTGTCCTTGGTTTTGATAAATTGCAGTTGTTTGATTTTGCGGATAAATATAGAGGCAAATATGACAGCAGCATCACAGTTGAACAGAAGTATTACAGATGTATCAGTGGCTATAATGTAAGATTTTATGGTTCAATTCAATTGTGGATCAACATAAAAAGCACCTAACATTTGAAAATTTGAAAAGAACAATGTGTTTATTCGGAATTGAATAATGGTAATTGTATGAACAGGATGAATTGCTCTGGGCTGCTGCATGGTTGTATCAAGCATCTAACAACCAATATTACTTGGATTACCTCGGTAGAAACGGTGACACCATGGGTGGAACTGGTTGGCAAATGACTAAATTTAATTGGGATGTTAAGTATCCTGGTGTTCAGACTTTGGTTGCCAAGGTAACATCAGTTTTCTTCAATCATATAGACATTGGCATTGGAATGAGATACGATTGCATGTGTTTATTATCAAACATTTGTGGCTAAACATTTTTCTACTGTTTCTTGATGTGTAGCTCCTATTGCAAGGAAAAGTCGGCATTCATACACCGGTGTTTGAAAGATATTTGGAAAAGTCCAAGTATTTCATGTGTTCGTGCATGGGAAGGGGTACTCACAATGTTCAGACGACACCTGGTCGCCTAATATACCGCCAGAGATGGAACAACTTACAGTTTGCCACAAGTGCCTCCTTTTTAGCCACAGTCTATTCTGACTACCTCGCTTCTTCTGCTAGGGACTTGAAATGTGCTTCTGGCTATGTTGCTCCTTCTCAGCTTCTCTCATTTGCAAAGTCTCAGGTGGATTACATTCTTGGGGATAACTCGAGGGCTACGAGTTAGATGGTGGGATATGGAAACAATTTCCCTCAGAGAGTTCACCACAGAGGTTCATCCATTGTTTCAATCAAGGTAAGCCCTTCATTTGTCAGATGTATGGGAGGTTACGATACTTGGTTTAGCAGCAAAAGGAGCAATACCAATATACTAACTAGTGCTATTGTTGATGAAAGAAAGAACTATGAACAAACAGAACCTGCAACCTGTCATACCCCAAATTTGTCCTACCTGTTTATAGTTTTCATCTGTGCACCCACCCACTGACAATTATTCATAAAATTCAGAAAAATACGTGGTCTTCAACTTTAGCCATTTCCATTTCCAAATATTCATTTTTTAATCCTTTCATATTTTTCAATCCAATTACCCACTTTTCCTTTAGACCCAAATCCATATCCATTACTATTTCCAAAATTTATTTTCAAACCTCATTCTAAATATCCACTTTTATCCATTTCATTTTCTTTATATATCCATTTTATTTCCAATATCTTTTTTTATTTTCAATATCCATATTCACCTTTAGTCATCCAAAAATCCATTATCCATTCTTATCCACTTTCCTAAATACATATCCAATATCATTTTCTTAAACCCATTTTCTTCTTAAATTCATTTCTTTTTTTCTCAAAACCAATTTTATTCATCCAATTCACAAACTCATATTCAAATCCATAATCCATATTAAGCCCATTTTCAATCCATAATTAACCACTTTCAAAAATAAAGCCCAATACCAAGGCCCATTGTCCATTTTTACAACCCTACAATAAAATTGCCAAAAAAAGAAAATAAAAAAAAAGAGGAAAACTGAATTTGAAAGAAGGCAAGCTCATGGACCCCATGATGGACTCCTCACGCCATTCCCTTCTAAGCCACGAATCTCACGATACGTTCCACGCTGCTATGAACCAACAAGCCGTACAAGCACGCAACTACCATTCGTATGATAATCTGGCCATAACGCAAGCGACGTGAACCGAGCAAGTCTGACTCACCTGCAAAACCAATAGCCAAAAAAACCTGCATCAACAGCAAAACCTGCTAAGAAAGTGACGACACAACAATTAAAAAAAACAAAATTTCACAAGCTTGAACGGGTTAAAAGAAGGAGAACAGCAACATAAGAGGGGGGAGTATCAGAGAAAGGAAAGGAAAAAACCTTAAACTCTCAGCGGAAAAAAACAAAACAAAAACTCTCACTAACCTCTTCTTCAAATGGATTCAACCCACGAACCTCAGCTCTCAACACCATAAATTCACAACCAGCAAAAATAGACCTCTCCCTAAATCTTCTTCTCCATCCTTCCTCAACGTTGTTCTTCCTCCGAAACCTCCAATCACCCTTGCTTCATATCTTCAACACGACAACTCAAAACCCACCTTGAAATCACGATGAGAACCACCTTTCTACATCCTTAACAACTGCTACAAATCATGAACACAACACATTCCACCTTCCATTTCATGCTCCCTCAACCTTTTGTTTTCTAAACCTCCAACCTTTCTTTTTCTCAAAAAGAAACAACAAACCATCTTTACCTTCATACTCACATGATACAAACCCTCTTCAATATTCCTCCCAACAATACACAATCCAATCATACCCCGCACCAACAACAACCTTTCTTGAGCCTTCATCTTTCCACAAAATTCACATTCTCAGAAACCAACCAAAACAAACTGTCTTCCACCGTTTTCATTGCGTAATTCCTTCCCTTACTTCATCTTCATCATATACAAAACCTTCGAAGTAACTCAGAACCTCTCCTTCAACACCCAAACTTTCATCAGATTTCAACTCAACAACAACATCCTTCAAACTCCCCCAAAACAGAACCAGATCACGATTTCGAAACCAAACCCGTCGAGAGAGAAGACGACACAACTAGGAAGAGAAAACGCACAATAGGATCAGATCCGAACTTGAGGCAGATTTTGAGACTGATAGATAGAGATTTAAAGGTTGAGTTGCGATTCATCTTCTGGTTTCTTGAAATAAAATAAATCGTGCGAACCTGTCCGAAACAGAGTGAGAAACCGACACGCGATTGAAGCCGAGAACGGAGACACTGAAAAGAAAAGGTGGATTAGGAATGATGCTTGTGTTGTTCTCGTTTTACTTGTTTAGATTTTGAGGAAAATAATGTTGAGCAGAAAATGTTGTTTTCAAAAAACCAATTCGCTCTGTTTGCAAGGTGGTTGTGGTAAAAAATGTGTTTTAGTTGAGGGAGAAGAATCCTGATGGCTGTTGTGTACGGCTGACCTAGTGGTCTTATTTCCAAATTTTAATTTCTTGATACTGGGCTTTAAGCATGATTCGGATCAGTAATATGCACACCCTTGTTTGGCATGCTTACCCGTGTTTGGCTTGGTAAGGGATGATGGGCTTTGAGCCCAAATGATTCCCATCCTTTGCACCCATCCCCCTGTTCATACGCCCCCTTTTTCTTTCTCTTAATTTTTTTTATTATTATTTTTTCTTGTTTTATTTCTTTTAAAAAAAAAATAGAAGGAAGAATTCTATTATATTTTGTTAATAAATTTGGTTATTTTCTCTTGATTAATCATCTTTGGTCCCTTTCTTTTTATTTTTCTCCTTGATTTTATTTTTTTTTTCATTTCGATTTTTCTTTTGAATTTTATTCATTTTGGGTCCATGAAAACTAAATATCGATTGATTTATCAATTTCTCGATTAAATCTCGATAAAGGTGAGACCTTTATTCTTTGTATTCGTATTTTCGATTTAATTTCCTCTTTGTCACTTTATATTTCTTTTATTTTCATTTTGGTCAATGAAAGTCAAAAGTCGACGATTATCGATTTCTCGATTAAATCATGATTAAGACGAGACCAATTTTATTTTATGTCAACTTTAATATTTTGTCAATATTATCTTGATTATTATCGTTTACATTCTTATTCATATCCATATCATATTCATATTCATACTTATCTAACCGTTTTTATCTGTTCAAACGCTTACTTCCCGATTAAAATACTCAACACATATTCAAACCATTTTTCTTAATTAAATCGCGAAAGAACTGAATTCTTGAGGTCTAGCACCTCTTGGGTTCTTGAGTGACCACTATTGAGGCGCACGCCTTAAGTTGTGATCATTCGACCTTTCGTTCCTAAAACACTCGTCATAACTATTTGGACAAAGGAATGCCATTGGAGTCTAGCATTCCACGTGGTACTTTCTTTGTTCATCAAACAATATTTCGTAAATCGATCGAATGAAAAAGGTGTCGTTGGGATCTAGCATCTCAATAATGCCCCGATCAATTGGTTGCGAGGCCGACGTCTCGTTTATCGAACAATCGTCATTCTCCCCAAAACATTTAACAAACCGAATCATTTTCAAACCAATACTCAATTCGTCGTTGAGCCACTCTTCAAAACATTCTCGTAAGTCGAGTGTCTTTTGCCTCGTCGTCAAATGCACACTTGCACATCTCATGGTTTCGTTACTAGGAGCACCCCTAGGGACTAGTAGCGATCCTCACCTCTTTTCGCAACCATTCCTATTCGATCTTTTTCAAACATTTTCTTAATCAACTTACGAAAGGAGGAGATTCTTGGAATCTAGCATTCCTTGGATCTTCGAATGGATGGCTCTCAAGGCACGCCCTTGGGTTGTCATTCATTCACCCTTTCGTCTTAAAACACTTAATCCCTATCAAACATTTTCGCAATCAATTCTTGAAAGAACTGAATTCTTGGAATCTCGCATTCCTTGGATTCTTGAGTGACTGCTCTCGAGGCACGCCCCTTGGGTTGCATGTCATTCAATCTTTCGTCTCCTAAAATTCAAACCCTAACCCCTCTTTTCATGGGCATACCACGAACTACGACTGCTCTGATTCTTTATTCTCGTCCGAATAAAGATACGTAGGCACAAGATTGCGATAATCTTGGCGAGCACACTACCATCTTTTTCCGTTAAACCCCGTAGTCGAACTACGATTGCTCTGATTTCTCATTCTCGTCCGAATGAGCATACGTAGGCCCGAGGTCGCGATGATCTTGACGAGCACCCTACCCTAAAACCACCCCCATTTCCCCTTAGTATCTTTATCTTGTCATTTCGCGTTTACCATTGAGAAGAAAACAAACAAGCTTAGATAACATTCCTCACAATTCGAACTAAGAGGTTCCCGTTGAGTACAACGGATATGAGGAGTGCTAATACCTTCCCCTCACGTAACCGACTCCCGAACCCAGAATGTGGTTGCGACGACCATGTTCTTATCCGCTCCTTAAAGGTTTTCTCGATATTTTCCTTTCCCTCTTTTGGGATAAATAAAGTTCGGTGGCGACTCTATTCGAACCATTTTCCGCGCCTTTCGCGCGAGGGTCGTATTTTCGATGAATTTTCGAGGTGCGACAGATGGCGACTCTGCTGGGGACCTTTGCTCCATGCAAGAGAGAGTCAAGCCTATCTTAGAGTGATTTGTGAGGAGCGTTATCTTTGTTTGCATGTTTTTTTCTCATTTACGTATTTGCTCTCTTATTGCTTTCTCCTATTGTTCTTGGTTGTTGGATCTTGGGATGATATCATGAGTAAAGCTCTACACCCGAGCTTTGGTAAAAGCAGAGAGAACACATAGTTTAGAATTGGATGTCGAGTAGTGTTAGTCCCCAAGGACTCGCTCCTTGCGTGCCTAGCATGAAAGCTCCCCTAGAGTAGACCTTTTCGTAGATCCTGTTGTAACACAGCTAGCCTGTTGCACGACTTGATTCATGAAGGGTCCGTGACTCTATGAACCACTCTTAGAACCAAGTTCTATATTGGTGGTCGTGTAGTGTTAGTCTCCAAGGACTCGCTCCTTGCGCGCCTAGCATGAGGACCCCACTCAGGAGAGACCTTGTCGTCATTATCGTCGTAATGCAGCTAGCCTGTTGCGTGACATTGATGCGATTTGTGTCTGTAATCCTGAGAACCTTATCCGTCAACATAGAAACCATCCCGTGAGTGGGTTTGTGGGTAAAGAATCTAGAACTTTCCTCATAGAGCCTACTTATAGGGTTTCTTTGATCAGAGGCTTTGGTCATCTACCCGTGAACAGCCAACCTCAGAATTGTTTGAACCTGTGATCCGCGATCCTGGATCTTGCATCTTGCATTGCATCTCATGTCATTGCATTGCATTGCTTCTGTTATGCATTTTGCATTGCATTTTCAACCTCAGAATATCACCTCAACTTCCTTCCTTCTCCAGTAAATCAAGCTGATTCCTCGACACCAGTACGTAACTCGAGCCAACACAAGAAGAACGATGGAGCAGATTCAGCAAGAGCAAGCTGCCTTCAGAGAAGAAATAGATTCTATGAAGGAAAAGATTGATCAGATTCTTGAAGCCATCATGGCGGCCAGAAGAGAAGAAGAACTGCGTGAAGTCGCTGCTGCCAACAACAATGCACAGGTTCAAGGGTCACCCTCAAGGCTCTCAGCTCCTGTTCCCAACCCCATCACTTATGGGATACCAATGAACTTCGCTCCTGCCGCTGAAGGAGCCACCACTCAACCACTTCCAACACCTGGAGTCACTGTTGGTGCTATTCCGTAAGCCCAACCTGTTCCTATTCCTCATGCCGAAGAAAATCTGGTGGATCAATATGATGAGGTACAGAATTACCATGCTGCTATCCCAATTATCAATCCTACCTCTGCTCAGGATTCTGAAGCCATCAAGATGTGCCGTGATCTAGCTGAAAAACTCCGAGTCATGGAGGGGCGCAACTCAAAATCGCTGAATGCTTTGGATATGTGCTTGGTGACAGATGTTGTCATTCCTCCCAAGTTCAAGATACAAGATTTCCCGAAGTACAAATGCCTCAGTTGTCCTCACATACATCTAAGGATGTACTGTCGCAAGATGGCTGCTCATGCCAAAGATGAAAAGCTGATGATCCATTACTTCCAAGACAGTCTGTCTGGGGCATCTCTTGAGTGGTACATGCAGCTGAGCGTAGCAACGTGCGCACTTTGGATGATCTAGCTAATGCATTTGTCAAGCAATATAAGTACAACACTGACCTTGCTCAGAATCGTACTCAACTTCAGAGTATGGCTCAAAAGGACAACGAATCCTTTAAGGAGTACGTGCAACGCTGGAGAGAGCTAGCTGTAAGGGTGCATCCACCTCTGGTTGACCGTGAACTGATTGACATCTTTATGGGTACTTTGCAAGGCCAATACTATGAGAAGTTGATTGGTAATGTTTCTGCCGGATTCTCTGATTTGGTAATTGTTGGTGAAAGAATTGAGGAAGGTTTGAAAAGTGGAAAGATCCAAGGAGGTTCTAGCAGCCAGTCTCAAGCCAAGAAGCCCTTCAATGGATTCAAAAAGAAAGAGGGCAAAACAAATGTTGTCTATGCTCAGAAGGGGCAAGCTCTACAAGCGCCAGCTCCAATGCCTTATCAAATGCCATACTTCCAGTATCCATATGTTGCTGCTGCGCAATACGCTCCAATGCCTTATCAGCCAACTGTTCAAGCTGTTCAAACTCCAACGCCTCAGCAACAGGCTCCTCAGCAACAGTCATACAACCAGCAAGGGTATCAGTATCCTCCTTAACATCAACAACAGAGAGCTGCTCAACAACGTCAGCCTAATCAACAGAGGACAAGGAGGTCAGATAGAGACTTTGATCGTCTACCGATGACATATGCTCAGATCTTTGCTTAATTGATGGAGAAGAGGGCCATTACTCCGAGGGACTTAGCTCCTCCAACTGTCATTCCCCCAGATTATGATGCTAATGCTCATTGTGAGTTTCATAAGGGTGCTCCAGGGCATACGATCGAGGACTGCAGAGCTTTCAAACACAAGGTTCAAGACATGATTGACTCAAAGTATCTCGTGTTCAATGGGAAGGCTCCAAACGTCATCAACAACCCTATGCCGCCGCCACGCTAGTGCCAACATCAAGTCAAGTCAAGTCAAGTCAAGTTCATTCCCCGAAGAAGGCAGTCATGTTGCCATCCCATCACTTTGCATTCTTGTATTTTGTCTTTATTTGTTTAAGTATTGTATGCTTTGAACATTGCCTTTCATATTTGGTTTTCTTAATGTAATGATTATACATGTTTTGAATCAGTTATGTCATATTCACTCATTTCTTCCATTTAATGCAAAACACTGACACATTTATATCCACTTCACTCTCTATACCAAACTGTTGTTAGCAATGATTGGAGGGAGGATGATGAAAACGAAATACCCATAATTGCAAACCGTATGCTTTCAGATAAAATCTCGTCGACGATGTACAGGCATTATTTTAATTCCCCAAACACTGGAGAGACAAGGAGTTAATCCCTAGTTAAACCACTTCGAGCCAAGAAGTAGCAGTTTCCTTCGGATCTATAAACCCTTACACTTAACCTGGGGCAGGGTAGTGTTTAGTTAACCCAATTACGCACTCAAATCACAAAGACAAAATCCAAAAGACATGTCGGTTGTTCATCAATACCCTATGACTTGGCAGTTATAATCATCCAAGAAAAAACCAAAAAAATCAAAAAAATTAGAAACCTGCTAAGTCAAGCAGCTTAAAGGAGACTTAGGTAAAAATTAAGGCAACCCTGATGGACTCAACAGGCGAAATTAGTCCATGCAAAAGATAGGGATCAAAATCAAAAGAGGCCTTCGAACCCTCACCAAAAACAAAATAAGATCCAGTGACCACCATCTCAAAGGGTCGCTAACATCCATCAAAAACAAAATAAGGTGACTGCCATATCGAGCAAACCTTGAATCATCATTCTTACACCGTCAACCCTTTTGGAAGACAAACCTGTGCAGATTTAACGGAACGTAGGACTGGAGATCATCACGAAGAAGGGGTGGGTACAAATTATACTTTGAGCCTAATATCCTTTGTTTCATAAACCGTGAACCAGACCACGTTACAACCCTCGAAAGGCCTAATTGAGGCGAGGTTTATTCTGAAAGCATACTATTGCAAGGTTGCGTAAACTGACTCCCCATATTTGTTAATCTTCAGCATTGGTGTCATTTTCCTTGCTATATCTTTCACACCATCAAAATCAGCACACGTTTGGGCTAATGGTCCATTCATCTCACTATCACGACACTCCAATAAACATCTCTTTTTCAAAAACTTGCATGAGCATTGCATTAAGATTACCATTTGTAAGTGTGCAATTTTAACTGCAAATCAGTGCTAGACATTCAAGACAACTCCAACAAGGGGCAATCAAAGAGGAACTTGACTTTTCAGTGGTGTCGACCCGAGTCAAGACTCCCTCAACAGCTCAGGCTGGGGAAAACCGTTCAACGGCTCAATCAGGGGCAAGTCACCTCAAAGCACGTCAAAGCTCAACCTCCAAAGATCATACTATTTCAGAACTGGTTAATCAGGGGCAGACCATTACCATGCTCAGACTGGGGCAAGACCCATTGCAGCAAGTAACCCTGACCATCAAGCAAAGTTGTGGTTCTCTCAGAAATGAACTCATTATCAAGTGATCAAACTCGAGGCTTCAAAAGCACCTTCGTTTGCTTCAATCATGGCATCTTCAATGAACTGAGTGTCGAGGCAATCAAATCCCTCCCACCGCCCAAAGTCCAATCCTCATTGGCAATTACCAAAGTCCACCACGCTGGCGCCTCTCCAAAAATATCCAATCACCCGTCTGCAATCATGTGCATCATACGCATCATAAGCATCATTTGCATCATATGCATACCATAACCAATCATACTTCCCCAGCACTTGCATCTCCGTGCGTTAGCATTTGCATTGCACATCATTACAAAATCAAGCATTCATACATGCGCATGTCAAGATCCAGGAAAATAATGTTGAACAGAAAATGTTGTTTTTAAAAAACCAATTCGCTCTGTTTGCAAGGTGGTTGTGGTAAAAAACGGGTTTTAGTTGAGGGAGAAGAATCCTGATGGCTGTTGTGTACGGCTGACCTAGTGGTCTTATTTCCAAATTTTAATTTCTTGATACTGGGCTTTGAGCATGATTCGGATCAGTAATATGCACACCCTTGTTTGGCATGCTTACCCGTGTTTGGCTTGGTAAGGGATGCTGGGCTTTGAGCCCAAATGATTCCCATCCTTTGCACCCATCCCCCTGTTCATACGCCCCCTTTTTCTTTCTCTTAATTTTTTTTATTATTATTTTTTCTTGTTTAATTTCTTTTAAAAAAAAATAGAAGGAAGAATTCTATTATATTTTGTTAATAAATTTGGTTATTTTCTCTTGATTAATCATCTTTGGTCCCTTTCTTTTTATTTTTCTCCTTGATTTTATTTTTTTTTTCATTTCGATTTTTCTTTTGATTTTTATTCATTTTGGGTCCATGAAAACTAAATATCGATTGATTTATCGATTTCTCGATTAAATCTCGATAAAGGTGAGACCTTTATTCTTTGTATTCGTATTTTCGATTTAATTTCCTCTTTGTCACTTTATATTTCTTTTATTTTCATTTTGGTCAATGAAAGTCAAAAGTCGACGATTATCGATTTCTCGATTAAATCGTGATTAAGACGAGACCAATTTTATTTTATGTCAACTTTAATATTTTGTCAATATTATCTTGATTATTATCGTTTACATTCTTATTCATATTCATATCATATTCATATTCATACTTATCTAACCGTTTTTATCTGTTCAAACGCTTACTTCCCGATTAAAATACTCAACACATATTCAAACCATTTTTCTTAATTAAATCACGAAAGAACTGAATTCTTGAGGTCTAGCACCTCTTGGGTTCTTGAGTGACCACTATTGAGGTGCACGCCTTAAGTTGTGATCATTCGACCTTTCGTTCCTAAAACACTCGTCTTAACTATTTGGACAAAGGAATGCCATTGGAGTCTAGCATTCCATGCGGTACTTTCGTTGTTCATCAAACAATATTTCGTAAATCAATCGAATGAAAAAGGTGTCGTTGGGATCTAGCATCTCAATAATGCCCCGATCAATTGGTTGCGAGGCCGACGCCTCGTTTATCGAACAATCGTCATTCTCCCCAAAACATTTAACAAACCGAATCATTTTCAAACCAATACTCGATTCGTCATTGAGCCACTCTTCAAAACATTCTCGTAAGTCGAGTGTCTTTTGCCTCGTCGTCAAATGCACACTTGTACATCTCATGGTTTCGTTACTAGGAGCACCCCTAGGGACTAGTAGCGATCCTCACCTCTTTTCGCAACCATTCCTATTCGATCTTTTTCAAACGTTTTCTTAATCAACTTACGAAAGGAGGAGATTCTTGGAATCTAGCATTCCTTGGATCTTCGAATGAATGGCTTTCAAGGCACGCCCTTGGGTTGTCATTCATTCACCCTTTCGTCTTAAAACACTTAATCCCTATCAAACATTTTCGCAATCAATTCTCGAAAGAACTGAATTCTTGGAATCTCGCATTCCTTGGATTCTTGAGTGACTGCTCTCGAGGCACGCCCCTTGGGTTGCATGCCATTCAATCTTTCGTCTCCTAAAATTCAAACCCTAACCCCTCTTTTCGTGGGCGTACCACGAACTACGACTGCTCTGATTCTTTATTCTCGTCCGAATAAAGATACGTAGGCACAAGATTGCGATAATCTTGGCGAGCACACTACCATCTTTTTCCGTCAAACCCCGTAGTCGAACTACGATTGCTCTGATTTCTCATTCTCGTCCGAATGAGCATACGTAGGCCCGAGGTCGTGATGATCTTGCCGAGCACCCTACCCTAAAACCACCCCCATTTCCCCTTAGTATCTTTATCTTGTCATTTCGCGTTTACCATTGAGAAGAAAACAAACAAGCTTAGATAACATTCCTCACAATTCGAACTAAGAGGTTCCCATTGAGTACAACGAACTTGAGGAGTGCTAATACCTTCCCCTCACGTAACCGACTCTCGAACCCAGAATGTGGTTGCGACGACCATGTTCTTATCCGCTCCTTAAAGGTTTTCTCGATATTTTCCTTTCCCTCTTTTGGGATAAATAAAGTTCGGTGGCGACTTTGTTCGAACCATTTTCCGCGCCTTTCGCGCGAGGGTCGTATTTTCGATGAATTTTTGAGGTGCGACACAACCTACAACAATGCTCCTCTTATAGGTGTTCTTGCTCGGCTCGGTGGTGGTCATGGTCGTTATAACCAGCTCCTTCCAGGTATTGTCCGATGTTAATCATCTTGTATTTGGAATTGCTTCAACTGGAAATTCATGGGCTAATAGGAAAAAATATGTCAAACTTTGGTGGAACAAAGATATTAAAGGTTGTGTTTTTGTGGATAATCTTCCACGGGAACAAAATGATCGGGATGATTTTGTTCCTCCTCTTTGTCTCTCGGAAGACACTTCGAAGTTTCATTCTACTTTTAGAGGTGGTTTAAGATCAGCAATTCGTGTGGCGCGTGTTGTTAAAGGGATTGTTGGATTGAATAATCATTCAAATGTTAGGTGGTATGTGTTTGGTGATGATGACACAGTTTTCTTTCCTGGGAATCTTGCTAAGACTCTTTCTAAATATGATCATAGGCTTTGGTACTATGTTGGTGCTTACTCTGAGAATTATGAAGGGTCTTATGTTTTTGGTTTTGGAATGGCTTTTGGTGGAGGTGGTTTTGCGATAAGTGCTTCTTTAGCAAATGTTTTATCCAGAGTTTTTGATTCTTGTATTGAGAGATACTCTCATCTTTATGGAAGTGATGCTAGCATGTTCTCTTGCATAACAGAACTTGGTGTTGGGTTAACATATGAACCTGGTTTTCAATGTACTAATAATAACATTTTTATTTATTGAATATTTGTTTTGTAATTCCTGTAATAATAATAATCACTTCTATTAATGTGATTATATGAAATTATTGGATTATAGGTTGATTTAAGCGAAAATATCTTTGGATTATTGGCGGCACATCCATTAAGTCTCGTGTTATCCTTACATCATCCAGATCTGGTTGAACCAATCTTTCCTCGAATGACAGCTTCAGAATCACTGCAACATTTATTTGAAGCTGCAAATGTTGATTCACTGAGGATCCTACAACAAACAGTTTGTTACGATAAACAATTTTCGCAGATAATTTCAGTATAATGTTTTTATTTTAATTTGGTAAAATTTCTGGTGATAGTAAAAGTAATCGGCAGTGTTTTTTTCCCTCGCAGTTGTTGTTACAGCTCCAAATCGAAAGCCTGTTGTTACCAGGCAACATTCATTCACCAAACCCAAGATAACTCGATCCCCAGGTACTGGTTTTAGCATATGATTTCTTTAACTAACTGATAAATACCTAAATTTTCAAAGTCTAATTGAGTAACTTCACTTTTTCCAGCTACGTGGTCCGGTCCAATTTCCGTCGAACAGAAAATGACTCACTCATGGGTTGCAAATGGAATAACTTACTACAGATATTCAACAACTGTGACTAACAAATCAAACAAGAATCCCAAGTGTCTCAATCTTTCAATATCCAAGTTTTACGGTCCACTCTGGGGACTAACAAAGTCCGGTGATTCATACACATTCCCAGCATGGATTAACTCATTATCAAGTTAGCTTTGAGGAACAAGTTAGCTGAAACATTTAACAAGACTGCAGATGTTAAATGCTCCCCTAAAGATATGACACATTTATTGAATTTCTCCCATCGTTTTGGTGCCACTAATTTAGAGTAAGTTTCAGACAAGTTTATTAATGGACTCTCAGAATGTGTGATTGCAACTACAGGAATGTGCTTATATATTTATATTTCTCACTAAGAACATTGCTCTGCTGTTAAACATGTTTTCCCTTCAATTTGTTTATGTTTTCAGGCATTCTTTGTGCAAGTTTATAGAACTGAACCAAATAAGACAGGATGTTGATGAAACTACCATGCTCACGTGTGATGTAACTCGTGTGCTGCACAATGATGGAAGCAAGGAATTTAAAGACCTGCATATATTTAAACATTCAAGGCAGCCTACTTACACCACAACTCGACTTGGAACGTTTAGTTGAGTTGTTATGATCACATTATTCTTCACAATTGGATTTGGATTTTGTTGAGTATAAACATGTTATCTAACAACATGTTGTACCTGCTGAATAATACCCTGTTGTCTCAAACAATCTTTTGAAACTAAATATTCCTATTTCGATGTGAATTGTATCAATTTCGAAGCAATTTCCATGATCTTTATAGTTAATTCTATGTACTGTGTCCATACCTATTTATTAAATTAAATATATCCCATAGTCTTAATGTAAGTCTGATACACCTCTTTCAAATTAGCCGACCCCTCCGGTGGTACTTTATGCCGGTAGGTAAAGCGAGACACTTGAATTTATCTTCACCAAATGACCATTCCTTTGGTTTGGGACCCGAAACTTGAATGCTCACTGTATCTGCCATCTCCACTCATTTTCCATTTCAGTTTTTAGCCTTGATTTTCTCTATGATTTACTGCTTATGTGTTGTTTTGGATTTATACGGGTTTATATGGTAGTTAGAAATTGTATGTTGAAATGATTATGAAAATTCTGGTGTCAGATACGAGATGTCGAATACAATGTTACGACACTAATATCTGTTTTGGTTTTGAGAGCGAACAAAATAAATAACGCAAACAATTATAAAAGACACAAGTAATTGTTAACCCAGTTCGGTGCAAAACACACCTACGTCTGGGGGCTACCAAGCCAGGGAGGAACTCCACTATTAGTAGTATCAATTCAGGATCAAACCACACAGTTTACAACCTTCACTTAATCCCTACCCAATGCAATTACAAACTCCCCCTCAATCACAGCAGTGATAATAACAGACACAATTAAACGAGACAGAAGAACACTCTTCAAGGACACAACTTGATTTTGCTTAAAAGCTTCAATCAAGCACAATGATACTCTTTGCTTAAAAGCTTAAGAGTAAAAACTTACAACTCAATAAACCTATTCCAAAACAATCATCAAAACAATAATTGCTTTGGTTCACAAGAAAACTATGACCACACTTCAAACTCTTAAAAACCGTAACCCAAACAAATGATAGCAGCTGTTTATTTATAGATCCCACAGCCGCAGCAGCTCCCCAGAAGCTTTTAACCTAATTAGGTTAATTACCAACAATCAAGGAGAGAAAATAGAAACAAATGAATACTTTCTGGAAATAGCAAATCACACGATTAGGAGAATCTTCCAAAATAAAAGCGCCTAAAAAATCTCAACAGAAACACACTGCAAAACCCAAAGCGCGCGTACACAATCCAAGGCCCAACGAGCTGATCAGAAACAAACATGTCACGACATCAATTTTGACATCCTGATGAAAGCTGCTTACAGGCAGTACTTCATACCTGCAGAGAGGCTACCCAAGCATGTCGTGACATCAGCCTTGACAGGTATGTTTTACCAAAAATTGCTGCCAATTAAAAACACTTACAAACTCCCCCTTTGGCGAAATTTTTTGGCTAAAACATAATAATCGAACAACAATCAGAAATAGCAGCAGCAGAAAAAGAAACAGCAGATCCAAGGAAGTAAGCAGCATAGCATCAGAAATAGCAACTTCCAAAGTTAAGAGAAACAGAAATATCCAGTGCTCCCCCTTTTTAGCCATAAAGAGAGCCAAACCAACCAAAAAACACATAGTCTTTACAACCAAAAAGCCAAATAACCAAAAAGAAACTAACACAAGGTGCAGAAGCACATCAAACCAAAAGAACTTCCACAAGAACCAATATGGAAACATATGGCAAAAAAAACTTAATCTTCATCAGAACCAGAAACATCTTCAGCTTCTTTACCAGACCCAGATTCATCTTCAGCCTCTCCACCAGCATCAGCCTCATTGTCACTCCCACCAGAGTCTTCACCCTCATTGTCAGCTTCAGTCTTTGCATTATCACCATCCTCACGTTCCTCCTTCTCAAGTATTCTGATAAGAGTTTCAAGCTTCAACTTTCTGCTTTCTAGCTCTTTGCAAGTCTCCTTGAGCTCAGAAATGATGGTAGACTTATTCACAGGTCTACTGCTAGAGGATGTCTCAGCAGATGTTACAACAATATCAGGGACATGGGTCCCCTGAAACAGCTTGTAATGAAAAGACAAGACACTTTCTCTTTTGCAAGCAGTGTCTGACTCAGTTAAAATTCCAGGATATTGTTTAAGGATAATGCCACAAATGACAGAGGGAAAAGCTATGGGAAGCTTCACAGCCATCGTACCTGCATGCTTCAATGTCTGTTCAAAGATGTATGTCCCATAATCAAATTTTGCCTTGGTTCCAACAGCAAAAATGAATCTGCCCAGACCAGTAGCAATGGTAGATGTGTGGTTAGTGGGAACCCAATTAGCAGCTCCAATTCTGTGCAGCATCGCATACTTGACACTTAGTAAGCTAGCAGATAATTTTCCCTTTAGAGGCCATTTCTTGACTTGATTCGCTGTAATGGTCGTGCAGACTTGATTATCAGACACCTCCAACTCAGGTTGAGGCTCACCAGTCCTTCCTAGGTAAAAATTTATCACATCAGGGGAGAAATTGACACATCTTCCTCTAACAAACACTTTTCTGAACTCCTTAGATTTACCATCAGCACAATTTTCAGAAAGATTAACAATAAACTCTTTAACCAGTGTCTCGTAGCACTTTGAGAAGCGAGTCACAGTCTTTAACAGGCCAGCAAAGTAGATTAAATCCATTACTTCCTTACACTCCATAGCATTTTCACCCAGCTCTCTTTCTAACGCCAACCTCCGCTGATACACATATTTCCATTTGTTAACACTCTCAGCAGAATGAAAAGAGATATTATCTAGAGGAGCATCAGGTATTCTGGTAGCCAGTTTGCTAGCAGAGGATTTCTTTTTGAGACGGATGTCAGGAACATCACTTTCAACATCATCTTCAGAATCAGAAGAGACTCTAATCTTTCTCTTCTTGACAACCACTTTGCTCCAACCCTTGGGGGGACCAGAACCAACCTTCTTGATGTTGCGCTTGGAAGGACTTGGACTAGCTACATTCTTGTGCTTGGGAGAACTTTGCTTAGCACCCTTGTTTCCTTTCCTAGTAACAAGTCTATTAGCTATGCTGGCAAGGAGAGCGTTGTCATCAATCTCATCAAGATCCACAACATCATCAGCCATGACATCTTTGGTTTTAGAGGGTTTACTCCCAGCATCCTTCACACTTTCAAAGGTATCTTCAGCAACAGAGGTCTTAACATCACATGCAACATCTTGAATATCTTCTAGATTTATATCACCATCTTTTTGATGCTTCTGACTAGTTTGAGGGGCTGAAAGTTGCCTCAAAGGGATAGAAATCCCAGCCACAGCATGATCTTCATTAATGATACGAGTAACGATGCTATCAACAGTCTTATGAACATACTCAGATCCTTCCCTTGCCATAGCAGAAAGATCAACAGAAGACGATGTGGGAATGTTAACTGAAGGACTTTCTTTAGGTCTTCTTGCATGTTGAGTTCTATGCCTTTGAACATGAGGCACATCAGCAAGCACCATATTTAACGGGACAGCATCAACCACATCCTTGGGAGAATGATCCATATCTTGTGCCCTAGAATCAGAAGACGAAACAGTCTTAGGAGACACAGGCTTAGAGGGGGACGAAGCTTGTTGGTGAGACATGTTATTCACAGGCAAAGTGATAGACGAAAATCTGAAATAAGGGTTGGCAGTGACAGAATGTTTGGAGAGAAGAAGATAAACAGTATGGCGTGTATGAGTGGGAATGGAGAGCGTTTGATAATGATGCAAAAGAGGGGGGAAAGGATTTATATATTTTGATGGTACAAATTCTTGGAAAACTAAGATGTGCCGGACAATGTTTCCACATGTGATTAATTGCTATAAGCCTTCATAAAGACAAATTCCTAACTTACCCCTTAGGTTCTCAAATTGACTTGCATCCAAAGCCTTTGTAAAAATGTCAGCCAGCTGCATCTCAGTGGCAACATGCTCCAAGGTAATTACTTTGTCTTCCACAAGATCCCTAATGAAATGATGCCTAATGTCTATATGCTTGGTACGGCTGTGCTGGATAGGATTCTTGGAGATATTGATAGCACTTAGGTTGTCACAATATAGTGTCATGACATCTTGTGTGACATTATACTCTGTTAGCATTTGTTTCATCCATACTAGCTGTGAACAACTACTTCCAGCTGCAATGTATTCAGCCTCTGCCGTGGATAAGGAGACACAATTTTGCTTTTTGCTGAACCATGAAATGAGATTGTTTCCTAAGAAGAAGCATCCTCCTGATGTGCTCTTTCTATCATCAGCACTTCCAGCCCAATCAGCATCACAATATCCAGATAAAATAGGATTACACCCATGAGAGTACAGCATACCAAAGTCACAAGTTCCATTCACATATTTGAGAATCCTCTTGACTTGATTTATGTGACTAACTTTGGGATCTGCTTGATATCTGGCACACACTCCAACTGCAAAAGCAATATCAGGCCTGCTAGCTGTGAGATACAGTAAGCTACCTATCATACTTCTATATAGACTTTGATCAACATTAATCCCCTTTTCATCTTTAGATAATTTCAAATGAGTAGGTGCAGGTGTTCTTTTATGGCTTGCATTCTCCATTCCAAATTTTTTGACTATGTTTCTTGCGTACTTACTTTGACTGAGGAAGATTGAATCTTCCATCTGTTTTACTTGTAACCCAAGAAAATAAGTCAGTTCTCCAACAAGACTCATTTCAAATTCAGACTGCATTTGTTGAACAAAGTGTTTCACCATCCTATCTGACATTCCACCAAACACTATATCATCCACATAAATCTGAGCAATCATGATTTTTCCTCCTTCATCTTTAACAAAAAGAGTCTTATCTAACCCTCCTTTTCTGTATCCATTATTAATGAGGAACTCTGTCAATCTCTCATACCAAGCTCTAGGAGCTTGTTTCAGTCCATAAAGAGCCCTTTTTAATTTGTACACATGGTCTGGGAAGGTTGGGTCAATGAAGCCTTTAGGCTGCTCTACATAAACTTCCTCATGCAAATAGCCATTCAAAAAGGCACTTTTCACATCCATCTGGAACAGCTTGAATTTTAGAATGCAAGCCACTCCTAATAGCAATCTGATGGATTCAAGTCTAGCAACAGGGGCAAATGTCTCATCAAAATCAACCCCTTCAACTTGAGTGTATCCTTGAGCTACAAGCCTTGCTTTATTCCTGGTTACAACTCCCTGCTCATCTGACTTGTTCTTGTACACCCACTTTGTACCAATAACATTTGTCCCTTCAGGTCTTGGAACAAGCTCCCACACCTCATTCCTTTTAAACTGACTTAATTCCTCTTGCATTGCATTAATCCAAAACTCATCAGTCAGAGCTTCTTTGATATTTTTAGGTTCAATTCTTGACACAAAGCAAGAGCTTGAGATGAGTTCTCTTGATCTTGTAGTCACTCCACTGTTGAGATCTCCTATGATAAGTTCTTTAGGATGATCTTTCTGCACTCTGGTGGAGGGTCCCTTGTTGATAGGTTCACCCTCAGATTCTGTGGTAGTAGGATTGGAGTCAACTTCTTTATTTGATGTACCAGCAGGAATATCCAAGAATGTTCTGACATCATCTGTGACATTTGCTTCCTCATGCAAATCATCAACCACCACATTTATTGATTCCATCATCGTTCTTGTTCTAGAGTTGAAAACCCTATAGGCTCTGCTGTTTGTAGAGTAACCGAAAAAGATTCCTTCATCACTTTTGGGGTCCATCTTCCTTCTTTGTTCACGATCTGTTAGTATGTAACACTTACTACCAAACACATGAAAATATTTGACAGTTGGTTTTCTTCCTTTCCAGATTTCATACAAGGTAGTGGAGGTTCCCTTTCTCAAGGTCACTCTATTATGAACATAGCAAGCGGTATTCATAGCTTCAGCCCAGAAGTGGATAGGGAGTTTCTTGGCATGAATCATAGCTCTGGCTGATTCTTGAAGTGTCCTGTTTTTTCTTTCCACAACCCCATTTTGTTGAGGAGTAATGGGAGATGAAAATTCATGACTGATTCCTTCAGATGAACAGAACTCTGCAAATCTTTGATTTTCAAACTCTTTTCCATGATCACTTCTAATTCTAACAACACAGCCTTCCTTCTCTCTTTGAACCTTTTGACAGAGGTCTTTGAAGACATCAAAAACATCTGATTTCTCTCTGATGAAATTTATCCAGGTATATCTAGAATAATCATCAACAACCACATAGGCATATTTCTTCCCACCAAGACTTTCCACTTGCATAGGTCCCATTAAATCCATGTGTAACAATTCCAAAACTTTAGATGTGGTAAGATGTTTAATCTTTGGATGTGACATCTTGGTTTGTTTGCCAACCTGACATTCACCACACACTCTTTCTTCATTAATCTGTAGTTTTGGAATCCCTCTTACAGCTTCCATAGAGATAATCCTTTTCATACCCCTTAAATGAAGATGACCAAGTTTTTGATGCCATAGCTTTACTTCATTTTCTTTGGTTTCAGAACAAAATGATGAGTAACTAGGTTCATGAGATATCCACAAATAACAGTTATCCTTAGACCTGACACCCCTCATAATCACTTCTTTTTCTTCATTTGTGACCATACATTCAGATTTTGTAAAGTTGACATGATAACCTTGATCACAGAGTTGACTGATGCTGATGAGATTGGCAGTCAATCCTTTTACCAGTAGAACACCATCCAGATTTGGAACTCCTGAACACTCCAGTTTTCCAACACCTTTGATTTCACCTTTGGCTCCATCACCAAACGTCACATACCTGGTAGCATGAGGTTTGACATCAACTAACAGATTTTTGATTCCAGTCATATGCTTTGAACACCCACTGTCAAAGTACCAATCTTCTTTGGCTGATACTCTGAGGGACGTATGAGCTATTAAGGCAACAACTTTGGGACTCCATTGCTGCTTCTTAATGAGCTGATTCTGTTTAGGTCTGAAATATGGAGTTTGATCAGGGTATCCATACAGTCTAAAGCAGAATGGCTTTATGTGCCCATATCTACCACAATAATGACATCTCCATCTTTGGAATTTCTTTCTTGTGTGATTCATTTTACCCTTATCATGATGTTGAAACATAGGTTTTGACATCTGATTCATCATACTAGATTCAGGTTCTGGTTGACTGTTTCCTGAAGACGATTTCTTTGTTCTTGCAAATCCTATACCAGACATATCTCCTGCACTCTGTCCAGTCTGAAGAATCTCATCCAGTGTGTCAGTTCCACTGTTCAACATTCTGATAGACTTGGTCATCTGATCAAGTTTTGAATTCAGCAAGGTGACTTTATTGTTTAACTGAGATATTGTTCCAAGATGTTCTTTATTCTCAGCTTCCAGCTTGATTATAAGTTTCTTCTGCTTTTCCCCTTGTTGACAAACTTCTGCACTTCTGATACATAGCTCTTTGTAGGATGCTGCAAGCTCTTCAAAAGTTAACTCATCTTCACTTGAGTCTCCATCTGAAGTACAAACACCAGTTAGTGCAGTGACAAGTTTGGCAGATTCATCATCAAAGTCACTCTCAGAATCTTCATCAGACCATGTAACAGTTAACCCTTTCTTTTGCTTCTTGAGATAAGTAGGACACTCAGCCCTAATATGCCCATACCCTTCGCATCCATGACACTGAATCCCTTTGCCTTGGTTAGACTTTTCTTCAGGTTTTGTTTTCCTATTGGAATCATAGGACCTGCTAATGTCAGAAGAATTGTTCCTGACATTTGACCTTGACTTCTGATCCATTCTTTTCATAATTTTGTTGAATTGTCTTCCAAGCATAGCCAAGGCATCTGATAAGTTCTCTTCATTACTAATATCATTTTCTTCTGCCTCTTCTTCAGTATTAGACACAAGAGCTATACCTTTGTTCTTCTTTTCAGAGTTGTCATTTATTCCCATCTCAAAGGTTTGAAGAGAGCCAATGAGTTCTTCAACTTTCATATTGCTGATATCCTGAGCCTCTTCTATAGCAGTGACTTTCATGGCAAACCTCTTGGGCAAGGATCTGAGAATTTTCCTCACCAGTTTTTCATCAGACATTTTTTCTCCTAATGCTCCTGACGTGTTGGCAATCTCAAGAATATTCATGTGAAAGTCATGAATACTCTCATCCTCTTTCATCCTCAGATTCTCAAACTTGGTAGTAAGCAGCTGGAGCCTTGACATCTTCACCTTGGATGTACCTTCATGGGTGGTTCTGAGAGTATCCCAAACATCTTTGGCTAATTCACAGTGATGCACCAGTCTGAATATATTTCTATCAATCCCATTAAACAAGGCGTTTAAAGCTTTAGAGTTGCCAAGAGCCAACTCATCCTCCTCTTTGCTCCATTCTTCCTCAGGTTTAGGAATTGTCTTTCCATCCTTTCCAACAGTGACAGGATGTTCCCATCCTTTGTTTGCTGCTCTCCATGCCTTGCTATCCAAGGATTTCAAGAAGGCTATCATACGAGGTTTCCAGTAGTCATAATTAGAACCATCCAGAACAGGTGGTCTGTTCACAAACCCTCCTCCTTCCATAAAACCAGAATATAATGTCCCTAGATCTCACCCAGAGTAACAGGCAGGGTGCCTGCTCTGATGCCAATTGAAAATTCTGGTGTCAGATACGAGATGTCGAATACAATGTTACGACACTAATATCTATTTTGGTTTTGAGAGCGAACAAAATAAATAACGCAAACAATTATAAAAGACACAAGTAATTGTTAACCCAGTTCGGTGCAAAACACACCTACGTCTGGGGGCTACCAAGCCAGGGAGGAACTCCACTATTAGTAGTATCAATTCAGGATCAAACCACACAGTTTACAACCTTCACTTAATCCCTACCCAATGCAATTACAAACTCCCCCTCAATCACAGCAGTGATAATAACAGACACAATTAAACGAGACAGAAGAACACTCTTCAAGGACACAACTTGATTTTGCTTAAAAGCTTCAATCAAGCACAATGATACTCTTTGCTTAAAAGCTTAAGAGTAAAAACTTACAACTCAATAAACCTATTCCAAAACAATCATCAAAACAATAATTGCTTTGGTTCACAAGAAAACTATGACCACACTTCAAACTCTTAAAAACCGTAACCCAAACAAATGATAGCAGCTGTTTATTTATAGATCCCACAGCCGCAGCAGCTCCCCAGAAGCTTTTAACCTAATTAGGTTAATTACCAACAATCAAGGAGAGAAAATAGAAACAAATGAATACTTTCTGGAAATAGCAAATCACACGATTAGGAGAATCTTCCAAAATAAAAGCGCCTAAAAAATCTCAACAGAAACACACTGCAAAACCCAAAGCGCGCGTACACAATCCAAGGCCCAACGAGCTGATCAGAAACAAACATGTCACGACATCAATTTTGACATCCTGATGAAAGCTGCTTACAGGCAGTACTTCATACCTGCAGAGAGGCTACCCAAGCATGTCGTGACATCAGCCTTGACAGGTATGTTTTACCAAAAATTGCTGCCAATTAAAAACACTTACAGATTAGAACAGGATTTGGATTTACAGGTTGTTAAAAAAGGTTAGGGATGACAAAAGTGTTATGATATTGGATGGTATAGATTTAAGAGTTAAGCATTTGTGTTTGGGATTGGTTTAGAGGTTTCGATCGGTATGTGTATGATAAATCAAAGTCTGCCATAAATGATCTCTAATGTGTCAATTTGATGAAACTTGCTATGATTGTATTACTGCAGGGCTTCTAACTATATCATTGCCTTTAAACTTGTTCTGGAACTTGGGAAAGAAAGTGTACGATACTAAACTTCAGATCAAATTGACTTCTAGGGTCTGCTTCCGCCGCAAGGGATCTTACTTCCTTAATATGTTTTCTTTTTATTGTTTCTGAGCAATACCAACACCGGATCCTAATTTTGTTATCGTTGTGGCAGGTTGGTGGTGTCATGACATTAGGATCTTGCTGTATTGAAGTTGGTGATCCTGGATCAACTTCTATGTGTGGAAGCATACGTGCAACACGGGTAGCTAAACATCATGATGAGAAGTGAGCATCCATTTCACCTTAACTTCACAGTACAAGGCAATTCAATAGCTGCCGCTGCAGCCCCATCATAGTTTGGGCGTCATATTCATCGTGTGGGGTAGTAATAGAAAGCTTTGAATGGTTTAGCTTAGGTCTAATCTCCCTTGCGGTTCTTAAATATCGTATACCTTGAATTCTTTCACTTGTAATAATTTGACTGATTTTGAAATGAACTTGTATTCATTGTATTTTAAGGATTTTGCAAATGTGTATGAATACGGATGATGTACAATGATTTTGAATTGGTTTCAAATGATTGCGAACTTGGTCATGGTAATATATTTCATGTGAACACCCATAGTCAAACGTTGGTGTTTTAGGTTAAAAAATGGCAAATTGGAGTAAAATGTAACCTACTGCATTCAAGCAGTTGCAATGTTATAAGTCAGAGTTTTGGTGTTGGGATTAAGCCAAAAAAAAAGCTCCACCATGAAACGGAGATATTAGTGAATTCTTGCACCATGGAACCCTAAAACGCCGGTTTTTAATGAAACATTTAGAATAATAACTTTATAAATCCCACTTATAGTTAGATTTTTGTGTTACTTCTAAGAGTGTGGTTTTAAAATTCAACTAATGGGGCTCCTTCAGGAAAAAAAAATAGAACCACTAATGAAATCCGGTAATTGCCATTGTGGAACTAATTGCACATAACTTGACCACACTTGAAAACTTGGTTCCAAACTGTAATAAAATTTTGAGACATCCTATGAAATCTATGGTTATGTTTATTTTAAAAAAATATTCTATTATTTATTTTAATTTAATATCTTTTATCATCATTATTACAATTATTCTATTATTTAGAGAAAAAAATATAGATGATAAATAATAAGAGGGGATAAATACATTAGATAGTAAAAACATTATTAGACAAAATATTAAATAGTTATACATTGGAAAATACATTGAATGGACAAGACATTGAATAGTGTAAATATCAGACATTGAATAGTTATACAATGGAAAATACATTAAATGGACAAGACATTGAATAGTGTAAATATCAGACATTGAAAAAAAAATAAAAAACAACCATCTCAAATTAAATGTTAAAGTTTGGACCTTTCAACATATCAAGATTTTGATTTTTTCATTTAATTTTTTTAAAGTCATGATTTTATATCGGATTTTAAAATAATTGGTATAAAACCATAAATATTAAAAAAGATTATAATTTTATATTGAATTTTTAAAATGTTAGTTAAAACTATAGTTTTTTAATCAATGAAATAATTTTAGAATGTATCAAAAGTTAGTTAACGTGTGTGTAAGAAAGAGTTAATTGAAAGTTTTCATTCCCAATAAAATTAATGAATGAATCTTTCATCATTGGTATCACATATATCATTGATATATGAAATTAAAAAATTATTATTATTATTATTTTATAATCATGATATCACCTTCAATAAATCTTTATAGAAGATTATTTAGAGAACCATAGAATCATATCTATCCATCTATAAACTGAGTTAATATTATCACAGGCTTTTTATCTAAAGCAAGGGTAACTGCTAACATAGCATTTAATGTCTCCATGGACCAAATTTAAAGCAGAGTTAATATATCATATATGCAATAATTTCTTGCCCGGGACGATACGTGTTCATAATAATGGACCAAATTTAATGTAAATAACAAAAATATATATTATATTTAATTATTAATTGATTTATGGACCAAATTTTCTTCATTAATTAACGTTCATACCATTAAAATAATGATTTAAAAAATATTTTCCATTTATGTAAATAACAAAAATATATATTATAATAGTAATTTATTGTTTAAAGTTATAACAAATTATTGTTTTAATTTCACATTAAATAAATTAAATAATAGTAATTTATTATATTCTTATCATTAATTGAGTAATTTATTGGGTAAATAAGGATAATTTTTTTTAAGGAATTCTATTTTTTTTTATGTATATAATATATTTCTTATTTTCTATTAAATGTTATTATGACTAATATATATATATATTCTCTTACAACACTATCTTATTAACCAAAAAAATAGGGTTAATACCTCTTTTGCCCCCTGCCATATAGGCGAAATCCCAAAAACAACCCTGTAAAAAAAAAAAAACACAGATTCCATCCCTGCCATTTGTAGATTCCCTCTTTTTGCCCCCTGAGTAGATTTGATCAACAAAATTGATGACATGGCTGCTTAGTTGGAATTTTATTTTATTTTTTTATATATTTAAATTACACGCGTGGCATTTTATTATTATTTTAATATTTGATATTGAAATGCTTAAAATTCAAAAAACTGCCAACCACAAGGATTAAACCCACCCCTTTTTGTTTCAAAGCTTAAGCACCTACCACTAGGCTAAAGCCTTAATCTTTTATTTTAATTACTTTTAAACATACATATTATACGTTTGCATACTTGTTTTCATTTTCATCAATTATTATTAGAATATATTGTAACTATATTATATATACTATAACTATTATTAGAATATAGTTATATAACATATTGTAAATATTATACTGTAACTATAATTTTTTTACATATTATACATATTGTAACTATATTGTAGCTAAATTCTAAATATTTACTAAGTATTAATATTAAAACACATTTACTAAATTATTATTTATATTTTCATAATTATTAATTACAGTAAATAATAACTAAATAATAATTTCAGCTTATTAAACTAAATAATAACTAAATATTTATAAATAGTAATTACTGTAAATAAAAGCTAAATATTTATAAATAGTTAAGATATTTGTAAAAAATAATAACTATTTGTAACTAAAATATTAACTAAATTAATAATGACTAAATAATATTTATAGTTAAAATAAATACAGTAAATAATAATAATTAATATTTTAAAAAACTGTTATTTTAAAAAAAAACTGCTATTTTAAAAAAAACTATTATTTTAAAAAACTCTTAATAAAAAACTAAACTAAATAAATAAATATAATAGTAGTTTTAATATTAGTAATTACTAATAAACAGAAAATAAAAATATTAGTAATTAATAGTAAACTGAAAATTAAAAGATTTTTAATTAAAATAACAGTTTTTTATATTAATAATTAATAACAAACTGAATTTCTTTTTAATTAATTATAACGTTAAATAAAAATAAAAAATTTAGTTTTTATGATATAGATTTGAAATAAAATAAATAAATAAATAATTTTTAAATAATAGCATTAAATAATTTTAGAAAAAATTATTCATTAGTTCAGTTAAAATTATTTAACGCTAATAATTTCATTAGTTAAAAAATTATTAAATAAAAATTATTCATTTATTTAACGCTAATAATTTAGTATTAATTAACGTTTTAATATTAAATAATTCAGTATTAAAATTAATATTAATATTAATTTAACATATTAATATTAAATTTACATAATTTAATTAATTAACGTTTTATTTTAGTATTAATATTAATATATAATTCATTATTAATATTTAGATTAATAGTTCAGATTAATAATTCATAATTAATCCTAGTTCAGATTTATAATGTAATATATAATTTTCAAAAGGATAATATAACAAAACAATCAAGATGGCCTAGTGGTGGAAGGCACCCTATGTAAGCTTTAAGTCATGGGTTTGATTCTCATGAGTGACAAAATTTTGATATTTTGACATTTTAACATGCAATCAATAAAATATTAATAAAAATGTCACGCGTGTAATTAAAAAAAAAAAAAAAAAAAACTAACAAAGCAGCGCCATGTCATCAATTTTGTTGACCAAATCTACTCAGGGGGCAAAACGAGGGAATCTATAAATGGCAGGGATAGAATCTGTGTTTTTTTTACAGGGTTGTTTTTGGGATTTCGCCTATATGACAGGGGGCAAAAGGGGTATTAACCCAAAAAAATATTATTAATTTATCGTAAAACATGAGAATTTAATATTATACCAACTATCTTTGGAGGTTAAAAGTGTTATATCACTCTATATTAAAATGGTAGTATAAAAATATTTTTGAAAAATATTTATTATGCTATTAATACTAATTAATTCTACACTAATATTCAAATAATTATTAATGATAAATGTTTATTGTGCTATTAACACTAATAAATTTGAAATAATTTGATCAATATTTATTTGTTTTTAAACATATTAATTAATCCATAATCATTATAAAACTTTTTTTTCAATTAAATGGACAATTTTATTATATTACAATAAATAATTGTTAATATGATGCTAATCCAATTTTTTTTATATACGAAAACAATTATAAATTCTATATTTATATATATTTTTTAAATAATATTTATGCACGGAAAAAAATTGTTGTTAGCCTATTATTTCGTGTATATTTTTTAAAAATAATAACTTTTTTGGGTTAAATAATTTTGTCGTTTTCATTTTATTTTTATTACATTTTAAACACAAATATGTGTACTCCACCAATACGTGCGTCGCGCGGGTATCCCGCTAGATCATCAAATTCAAACTTAGTATATAACAATAGTATAATAACAAAATATGTGATTGTTGATAAGTGTATATTTAATTTATATTTTAACAAAATCAAAATAATTTTAAAGTCGTATATTTGATTTTTTATGTGTTTCATTATTTTTTAAAATATATTAATCTAAATCCAAAATATGTATTTAATATTGATTCAAATATTTGTATAACTAATTTCAAATAAAAAATAATATTAATATATGAGAAAAAAATATATGGTTGATTAAAATATTTTATATACGGGGCACGAAAAATTCTAATTATGAAATAAAATATCAATATTAAATACATATTTTAATAATATACTGAAACGAAAAAAAATGAAGTCATTGATAATATAGTAAATCATACGAGACACATATTTTTATACAACAAAAAAATTTAAATACTTTAGATTGAACTTTATTTTTATATATGAAAAAATGTATGGATGATCCAAATACTATTTATTTTTTAAAACAAGTTTTTTATTCATCAAAATATTTATATTAATTAGTAAAACATTAAGGTTTTATAATTTTTAATATATATTGTTTATAGAGTTAGAAATTGAATGGACGTATAATCATTTATAATTAATACGAGATATTGAGTTTCAATTTTTTTTTAATATGACACTAATTATAGAGTTTCAAAAGTTTAAAACAAAAGAGTTATAAATAATTTTTCTTTTTATTAAGTAATAAATAACTAAAATTAAATTTATTAAATTTTGCGAGAAAAAAACAGTTTTTTTTATAAATTAGAACGGTAGTGTTGTAGGTTAATCAGTATCCGGACAAACACACGGGTACTAATATGAGTATCCCACAAAATATATACTTTATTTATTAAATTAAACCAATATTTACAAATACTATGACATTATTTGAAATTTATAGAACTAAATCATTGCATAAATATTTTTATAAAAAAAATCAAACGATGCATGCAGGTATTGATTTTTTTTAAATATAAATTATATTTTTTTGTATTTATTAATTTTTATTAATTTTAATTTTAAAAAAATAAAAACAAATCTGCATAACACATCAGTACTCGGACAATCACATATGAGTACTGATATGAGTAAATATATTTATTTATAAAATTAAAATAATATTTACAAATACTATGTTATTATTTGATATTTATAATACTAAATCATTGTGTAAATATTTTTATAAAATATACCAACCGATGTCTGTGGATATTGATTATATTTTTTTTAAAATATAAATTATATTTTTTTTATATTTACTGATATTTATTAATTGTATTTTTTTTCAAAATTTTAAATGAAAACAAATATGCGTCACCGACGGGTACCCGTGTGAACGCACGAATATCATATTAATTTTTAGTAAATAAAAAATTTACTAATTTTTATGATATTTTGTTTTTTTTTTAATTTTAAATATAAATAAATACATTCTAAGAACAAATATATTCTGAAAAAAAATATATTATGAAAATAAATACATTTTAAAAACAAATACGCGTCACTGACGTGCAGCCATGCGAACGCACGGATATCATACTAGTTAATATATAATGGGCCACCTTCATTTGCCCCATCCAACAATACGTGGCGCTGCCACTTAAATGAAAAGGAAGAAAAAGAATAGCATTTTCATTCATTAATGGAGCGCTACAATTAAGGAGAAAAAGTGGCCACATTGCTTTGATCAGCAATCCACTCGCCACAATGGGAAAAGGGAAAACATGTGCTACCACTACAGGCATTTACTACGTAGCATTTCCCACATCAGCAAACAAGTGGAAAATAAGGGACATTAATGTGAAGGGATATTAATTTTTATAGTGTAACATAATTTTGTAGAAAAAAATTTTACAAAAAAATTTATTATAAAAGTTTTAAATAAAAAATTGGTTTGAATAGTTATTCTTAAAATGTTATTTTAGGTATTTCATTATTTTATCGAAACTTTTTTTGGATATCAAAATTTCAAAAAATCACTTAATTTTGAAGCCATTTCAAATAGCTTTTGATGAAAATCATTTTTAAAATACAACTTTTGAAAAAATTGTGATTTTGACTATGTTTTGATCTTTAATAATGTATATTAATGTTATAGAATGTCAAAATTAGTCTTTTAATTTATAAAAAACAAATTTAAAAAAACTTGTATTATTTTGAATTTTTTTTTTGTAGAATCCATTTTAAAAAATACAAAGAAAAAATCTATTTTTTTAAATCTAAAACAAACTAGCTCTTAGCTACAGGAACTACAACATATATAATTTGGAGAATGGATTCAATTGATGGTTTAGTAATTAAACTACCACTACTTAATTCTCACTGCCATTACATCACTTCTAACGCCACGATTACGCTACAGGGTGGGATAAATTTCCTCAGTAATATCCCATTCTTGCGCTACAGTGAATCAGTATGCATATATTCTTAAACTTCAAATTCTATACTATGATTATAATGGGTCTCTATAGTATACCAATAATTAACTCTAAACACACAAAAATTCATATTTTCAGAAATTAATCTCAAAACCTAATAATTCAATCTCAAATAAAATTTTTGGGGATTTAAATCTAACTCTATTTCTACCCAATAATCATCACCCAATAATCATAATAATGAGTAAAAACCCACCCTTACCTTGAATTTTTTTGATGAATTTGTTCTTTGCTCTTGAGTTCCTCTTTTCTTCTCCCTTTTCTCTTCTTCTCTTCTACTCTTTCTCTTTTCCAATTTTCCTTACTAACTTTTTTTTTCTAAAACCCTAACTTGTTTTAAACCAAGTGGCCCTAACTCAACTATTCACTATTCACACCTCACATTAAACCCAATTAAAGTCTAGCAACTATATTATTCCACTAATAGAATTAAATTAAATAATTTCCTTAATTCCAATAATCTAATTAAATCAAATAATTAGACAAATTCAACAATTCAATTATTTTCAATAATTCAATAAATCACACATTTCAATTTAATCAATTAAATCAGTTAATTCACATAAATTAAATAAACCAATTAATTTATATAATCTCAATAATTTATATAAATCAAACAACTCATATAAATTCAATAAATCAAATAATTCATTTAATTCAAATAATTCAAATAAATTAAATAAATCACATAAATCAATTAATTCATGAAATCACCTAATTAATTAATTCAAATAATTAATTATTAAAAATCAGGGTGTTACAACCCTCCCCCACTTAAAAGATTTTCGCCCTCGAAAATTAACTCAAACGAAAAGCTCGGCATATGACCCCCTCATCTGACTCTCAAGCTCCCAAGTCACGTTTCCACCGACCGGTCCTCCCCAAACGACCTTCACCAAAGCGATCTCTTTACCTCGAAGTTGCTTCAACTCCCGATCTGCAATCTGCATAGGTGATGTCTCCATAGTCAGATTATCTCCCACCTGTACATCATCCACTTGGACTACATGAGACGAATCCCCAATGTATTTCCTCAACTGAGATACATGGAACACGTCATGGAGATTAGCAAGTGACGGCGACAAAGCAATCCAATAGGCTACCTCTCTTATCCTCTGCAAGATCTGATAAGGACCAATGAAACGTGGTGTCAACTTACGCGACTTCAGCGCTCTACCAATCCGATAGGCTACCTCTCCTATTGTTATGCCTTTGTCATTTTCTCTTTATGTTTTGTAGGTTTGGTTGTAATTAGGGATTATAAAATCCTTCTTGGATCAAACATAAAGATGCCAATGATCTTGGTCACAAAATTTAAAACATTCTTTTTGTTTCTTCTTTTATATATTTTCCTAAATGTTAGTTCTCTAATTTTTGGATTGACATTAATTTTAGTAAAACAAATATAGCAACAATATGTTAAATAAGATGTGATTACTTGCTAAGAAGAACAGGTTAAGCAAGAAGTCCTATTTTATGTTGAGACATGTTGAGATGAGAAGTTCTCATCATCTGGAGTAACATGTCGGATAAGATGTCCTATGCTGAATCATTCGACATCGCGCCTGTGCTGAGCTGGACAGTTAAATTCTGTTATGATTTAACAGATGCAGAATATTCTGGGAATATTATGTTATCCTATGTGGTGCTGTTTTATAGGTCTGGAAGATTCAAGTCAGAATCAAGAAGAATATTGAAGAATAATGACTTTCTAATTATGAAGATAAATTAGGAAGGATTTGCTTGAAGACCTATTATGTAGCAGAAGTTTCTGCTGATTTGTAGCAGCTGATATGCTGTGATTTGAAGCCCAAATCCAGTTGGGAATAAGTTATAAATAGAATGCTTGTAACCTAGAAAAAGCACGAGTCCAAGATGTAGATCATTAGGGCTTTGTCTAAGTGAACCACTCGGGTTGTGAGATGGTCACTGTGTTCTCACTCAGAAACCTGTAGGTAATGAGTTTTGTATTGTTCTTGGAGGAAGCTTTGAAGCAACTCCAAGTTGTGTTCTTAGTTAGGAAAGAAGTTGTAAACGGTGGAGTTTAGCTTTGAGTCTTGACTAGGTATTGTCATGGAAGTGTGTCTTCCTGTTTGTTCAGAATTGTTGTATCCAATCGCTGTCCATGATTGATGAGGGATTGAGGACGACCTCATATCTAGGTGAGTCTTAGATAGAAGTCTAGCTTAGGTAGTGATTAAGTAAGTAGACTGTAAACTGAGGTGTTTGCTATAAAGGTCTATGAATTGATACTATCATAGTGGATTTGTCCCTGGCTTGGTATGCCCCCAGAGTAGGAGAGTTGCTCCGAACTGGGTTAACAATTCTGGTGTTGTTGCTTATGCTTTTCAGTATCATGTTTAATGTTTATATGCCTTGCCTATGTGTTTTGTTCAGATCAGATGTCTCGACATGTCATAGGACATCTAGGTTCTGTCATACCAGAATTTCAATTGGTATCAGAGCAGGCATCCTGTTCTATTTTCTGGGTGAGATCCTAGGGAAGATACTTTTTGGTTATGGGCAAGGTAGGTTGTACCTACTGAAAAGTTGTTTGAACTTGGAGAAGTTCATATTGTTGTTTGAATGGTCCCTAGAAGTGGAGGATGGATTGTTCATGACAGGGTGTGTATTGGACCTGTCTGTTGTTATCAGGCTTGTAGCTTTGGTGGTGAGCTGATGTGTGGTTTGATTTATTTTCAAACCTATGTTGACCTATTGTACATGAAGTGTCGTGTTTGTGCAAGGGTTATTATGTTTTGCCTGAAGGTTGTAGAGGAGTTTTCTGGTGTGTGTTCTGCTGCATATATATATCTGATGGAAAATTCCTGGTGGTTTGTGTGTTGAGGCTGCAGCACTCTGTTTTTCCTCTGAAGGTGTATCCCATGGTGTGGTGATACTTGAGGATAGGTTCTACTAGCTTAATAATGTTGCCAAAGATACTTGAGGTCTATCCCAAGTCCACTCATAAAGGCACATTTATATGAGTTTGTTGAAAAGAGATCTGAAGAAAGTTATAAGCAATTTATTCTTGCTTCTAACCCTAAAAGGCCATTCTCTGGGCTTTGATAAAGGATCTCTTGGTGTGTTTCTTGAGAAGGGAACTAATGTCCTACCAGATGTTGGAACATCAAACCAGCAGATTGTGCAGAATCTTGTTGGATAAAGGTATGGCATATCAGATGCTTGGGGGCTAAACAAATGTGTATTGATCACATCTGTTTGAAACCTACTTCTGGCTTGGAAGAGGAGGCATCTGGGTTGTGTGTCTAAGAAGTTTCTATCAAGAAATATGTCTTAGATAAATGTGTTGGTCAAGAGATGATCAACATATTGTCACTCATTGGATTAGTGTATTTTTGATCCAAGTTGTCGCTCCCGGGATTTTCATCCAAGTACAAACGCGAGAGTGGCACCGAAACAGAGTCGCCAGCAATGTGTACTTATCCCAAGAGAGGGAAAGGAAACACTGCATAAACCTGAGGGGAAGGAAAGAGCATGGTCTTGCGACCAAGAGAACTGGGTTCGGGAGTCGGTTACGCGTGAGGAAGGTATTAGCACCCCCATGCGTCCATCGTACCCGATGGGATCCACGCTTGCTTGTCTCAATCAAAGGGTGTCGTCATCTGGAATCCACTGCTATTGGAAAGGGAAAGGAACGGGAAAAAGAAAAAAGAAAAGAGAGAGAAAAAAGAAACAAATGTAGGGAAAATAAAAAAAGTGCTCGCATGGGCCCTACCCCACTGCCTACGTATCTCATCGGGAGCATGAGAATCAGAGCGACGTAGTTCCCCTCACTAGGGGTGGATTGTTTTTTTAGGGAACGACTTACGTTCTAGCTCAGGTGTTGCAGCTCGTTGTATGGAGACTTAGGCGTTACCGTCTTGCAATAGAACGAGTAGGAGCGCGTTCGTACGCCGAGAGTGAGCGAGATGAGAAGAGAATTCCCGAAGGAAAGACGTTACTGTTTGTTTGAAGTTTTTTAGAAAGAAGTGTTTTGATTGTTTTGTGTTTTGTAACGCACATTGTATTTAAGTCCCTCATGTAAGATCGAATGCCTCGCATAACGACCCGAGATGGGACGCACGCTAAACATTCCAAGAAAATGAGAGAAGATCCCTCACTATCTTATTCTTACATGAAAGGCCTAAATACAATGTTTGCTTTGCCTTTATTAAGTATTTTTTACTTTTGTTTGAAGATGAGAAGAGAGAAAACACAAAGGAAACTCTAAAGGGAGATTAAGGGTCCTAATGTTATCATGCATGGATGTCCTATGGTTAGTGAGGTTTTGGAGAAAAGACTACCTAAAACCTAATGCTAATCCTACTTTAAGCTTAATCAAAAATTAAGTTGGACTAGGTAGCTCTAAAGGGAAAGAATCCAAGACTTGAACAAGTCTTGAGATTCATGGGATGAGAAAGAGTGAAAGAGAAGAAAAGAGGAAGAGAAGAAGAGAGATGAGATACAATGAATGGAAGCAAGCACATCATATCATAAATGTCCAACTCAAATCAACAATCATGTTTCAAATATCAATGCAAAACAACTCAAGTAAGCATACAAAGATAAACATGGAAGGATGCAAGCATACTTGTATGAAATGCACAATTAAGCATACATGGACTTCATATGAAATGAGAAAGGCAAGATGAAAATGAAGACAAGTCAGAACCAATATCATATTATCATCAACAAATCATGTGTGCAAAAATGATTCAAAACATGGAGCATTAATGTCCAAAGAAGCTCACAAAAGGAAAGGTAATGATATTAACCATACAATTCAAACCAAACGCATTCAATTATGCTCAAGTAACATGAAAACCAAGTATAGAACTCAAGAGGCAGTAGCATATGCGTCAACATCACATCAAAACCAAACTCAAGTCATACAAGTTCAAACATCAACCAACACTTTCAAAACATGCACCAAAGCAAACTTCAAAGAGAGGACAAAGTTCCAACACTTAGGCATACTCAAACATGATTCAAACATGATCCACAAAGTGTAAAATTAAGTCCCAAAGGACCTCAACCAGGGATAGACATCATATTAAAAGTACATGCAAAGAACCAACAAGAAACTCAAGAAAATGGACATGGCAAGTCAACTTGTGCAAAGAAGTGTCAAGATATGGTCATGCATAATTCACTTAAGCACAACAAATCAAACATGCATCAAATGACATTCTAAAATTGTGAAATCAGAACACAAATGATATAGATCAGAATACAATCACCTGTTAAAAGATCTCAAAAAAATTCACATGGTAAGCACCTCAAACAATTAGGCAAAGTCCACATAAGAAACATGATTCAAAATGCAAAAGAGGAGGACCAAAATGCAATATGGAAAAGTTTTAAAAAATAAAAAAAAATGTTTTTATGCACTTCAGAATGTTTATGAAACAATGCAAAAAGAATGAATTGAAAATGTTTTATAGATGATGAGAAAGAAATTTTACAAGTTAGAGTGTGCAAGTGAAACAATTAAGAAAAGAAAATTAGGCAATTAATTAAATCAGATGCCAAAAATAAAATAAAATGAGAAAATAAAATATGGAAAAATTTTATAAAACTAAAAACAAGCTTCATGATTTTTTTATGATTTATAGATGCATTGAAATGATTTTAAAAAAAATAAAATGCAAAACAAAAATGAAAATAAAATAAAACAAAAGAAATAAGCATGGGGGGTTCAGCTAGCAATACAAACACGTTCAAATAATAAAGGCCCAAAAGGTGGGGGGTGCAATCAGTAAGGCCCAAACAATTAACCCATCAGCGAAAGTCAAATGGAGAACAATGGACTTCAGTCAACAATCAGGTTCAATCACAACCACACAATTAATCCAACGTTCACCACTTAGTCAAACATATCACAAGGTAGTAATGATCAACGGCTCAGATCACCAAGCACTATAATCTACACATCCACGCGCACACACAATCAGTTAAGACACCATAGGCAGCCACGTGATAGACACATGGGTTTTTTAATTCGCTGGCTCACTAATGTCCACATGATTCATCCAACGCGCCATATTACATCACCAATTCAAAAATTAAACAAAAACAAAGGCTGAGATCTAAGCACATGATAACACGCATGGGTGAGCAAGCACACAAACATTAAAATAAAAACATAAAAACAGAAAACATGGCACAATAAGGGACGTTAGATCAAGCATATCAACGGCCACGATTGCTTCTTCTCCAATTAAACCTTCGCCGGACTGAATCAACCACCAGCCGCCGGAGCTAGGGCTCCGGTCACCCTCTCCGGTGAGCTGCTGCGTAAATTTCTCCAAAAATTGCATATGTGTACACCATTTTGACCAGAAAAACATGAGGAACTCAAATATCCAAACCATTTCATCAGATAACAAGCACACAAAGCAAATCGCATGAAAACATTCTTAGATCCAAAACTTTAAATCCAAAATTCATCCATGATACACGTCCAAACTTCAAATAAAATAGATCAACATGCTTAGTGAAGTTCACAGATCATTATGCACACTTAAAATTTGAGTTCTATGATGGTGAAAATTACACTAACTTGAACCTTGAAGAGCTTAAAATACGCCAAGAAATCCCTCTAGAAACTGCAGATCTACTCATTGGAACCTCTAGTTGCAAAATAAATGCAACTAAAGCTTGAAATCGTGCTAGATCTTGAGATTTAAGTTTGAATCCTCTTGAATGGAGCTTGGTGAAATCCTCAGTATGAGCTCAAAATAGCAGTTGATTCTTGCTCTATTCTCTTCACTGATCAAGAATGTGAAGAGAAATCTCAAAGAAACTCCAAGGAGAGTGAGATTCAATGAGAAGAAGTGTGAGAGCAAAAAACCAAAACTGTGCAAATGAGAGCCTCTACCCTAGCTGTGAGGGTATGAGTAAGCATATATACTCTCCATTAGTTCACTGATTAGAATTAGCAAGTGATTAGAACCTTGGTTAATGAGATTTTGATGACTTTGCAAAAATGCATTTTGTACCACCACCACTAATTCACACGTGAGAAGACCTTGCTACAAGCATGATTCACCTCCAATTTACTTATTGATCACCTCTAAATTGAATTTGGGCCTTGTACTTTCTTGGTTTGTAAGTTTTGAATCAATTTGCAATTTTGCATAATGTGAAAATAATGAGAAATATGGCATGGAATGAATTGATTCAAAGGCAACAAATGGTCCTCTTGACTTGTATTTTGATGTTGTAATGTGACATGAAGCAATTGGGAACATTACAAGTCCTTTTGAGTGAAAATGCAAATGGTGGAAAATTTGACATATAAGAAATCCATGAAATGCACCTTGCATTGTTTTGACCATAACTAGAGTTCCACAAATGATATGGAGATGTTCTAGTACTTTTTGGAAATGGGAGAGAAAGATCTTCAACTTTCATGTTTGAGGAAAATTCATTTGAAGCTTCCTTGATGATGAAATTCCAAGTTGAATGTGATGGAAAAATTGCCAAAAATGGAAAGTTCTCATTATAGGTCATTTTCCAAATTTAGTAAATTTTGCACAAACTCTTGATTCTTGATGAATGATGTGAAACTTGACATTTGAAGATCATATGAGGATGTGAGACCTTGAAAACCATGAAAAGAACCTCAGAATTCCACAGTTGACTTTCTCCTTTACAGTTGACTTTTGCTTTACAGTTGACCTTTGCTTACTTCACAAGCAAATGATCCACTGAAAATCCTCCACAATGAATCGATGACCACACCCTCATCCATGAACACCTGTGAGCATATAGACCTCATAGCATCATGCTTGAACCTACAAAGCCCTTCAAGAAGTCCTCTTGAAACCAAAAACCCTAATTGGTCTCTCTGGTTAGGAGGGAGAGATCCACTTGCAATCTTTTGCCATGCTTGATCTTGTGATGATGTGATGAACTCCTCAAACCACCTTGAGGCTTGAGACTTGAGAATATGGACCAAGCACCTTGATCCTATGCCCTATGCTGAATTCCATGCTATGCAATCTATGACCTACTATGGAATGCAAAAAGAGAGTAAAGCATAGACCAATTTATTGAGAAAACATGAAGGTAAATTTTGAGGTATTACAGCTGCCCCTATTCAATCAACTGTGAATCTGAATAGATGAAAGCAACGACTATTAGGAATTCAAGATACAAAGGGATTGAATACAAAAATAACCGAGAAAATTTGCACTGTGGTTAGAGAAAATGCTGTAAAGGTAAGGAAGAAAAGTTGGTGAAGAAGACCTTGGAACCATTGGACCCCATAGGAAACCTGTTGGGAACTGGTGAAATACATGTCAGGAACTGGTGAGCTTGGACCTGTTTTGCCTATCGGGAATGGGCAAGTGTACCTGTCGGGAACTGGCAAGGTTCAACCCAAAGGGAGCGGTCGGGAACGGCTGCAGTTTATAACCAAGGCTTACCTATCAGGTATGGGTAACGGGGCTTGTCGGGAACTGGCATGGTTAAAACTCAAAGGAGCGGTCGGGAACGGTTGCAGTTTATAACCAAGGCTTACCTATCGGGAATGGGTAACGGGGCCTGTCGGGAACTGGCATGGTTAAAACTCAAAGGAGCGGTCGGGAACGGCTGCAGTTTATAACCAAGGCTTACCTATCAGGAATGGGTAACGGGGCCTGTCGGGAACTGGCATGGTTAAAACTCAAAGGAGCGGTCGGGAATGACTGCAGTTTATAACCAAGGCTTACCTATCGGGAATGGGTAACGGGGTCTGTCGGGAACTGACATGGTTAAAACTCAAAGGAAGCGGTCGGGAACGACTGCAGGAATCCTATCGGGAATGGTTCCAAGAGACTTGCAAGTTGAGAGATATGACTCTGTGGGGAGAAAAATGATGAAACCCTTTGTATCGCTTTGAAATGTCTGCCGGGGAATGAACTAGGCATTCTTTCTGGCTTTGTCAATGATATAAGGAGCAAATTTTTGGACCCACGCACGAGTTATCAAAACTGGCCTATGCCTCATATGCATATGTTTGAATTTTTCCGTAATGCTCCATACGAAATGGAATGCTACGCATTTTAGAGGATGTTATGCGTACTATATGCAAAATGCAAAGAGGTCCCCCAGCAAAATAAATGATGAGGAAAGGAAAACAACTCCGCCAGGGATAACTAGCTAGATTGACTTCGCGGTTGCAAACCGTACTGGGGAAGACAAATTGACCTGACCTCCTGATCTGGGCACCGACCTGACAAGCCTGTTAAAGCTACTGTAGGAAAAGATAACTTTGCTGGGGAGGCATCATCTGAACCAGTCTGCTTGGGGAATAACTATAACCATATAACTCCGCTGGAGATTAATGAGCTTACAACAAACTTGCTTGGGAGAATCGTTTCAAAGTGTCTCATGCCAGGGAATGTTTCCTAAGAGAATTTTACAGAAGATCTGACATCTTCCAACTCTTAAACTAATACCGAGACCTAAGCTAGGATGCAGTAGTTGGGGAGGCCACTCTGTTGGGGATAATAGATATGGAATACTCCTGTCGGGGGATTTCATGATGCTCCATACTTGAGATGGTAAACCACTTGCTTTTGCCCCAAGATACAAGTCTGATCTGGGGAAAACGTCCCAAGAGGATTTTACAAAAGATTCGACATCTCCCAACTCTTGGACACTTATTGAGTCTTGAACATCAGCTGCAAGGTGTGTGAAGCAACTTTACTGGGGAGTTTACAACCGTTATCAACACAGAAAAGCTTGCAGCTGTTGGAATTACTGAATAGGATACAATACTACCCTTTTGACAACGCTGCTGGGGATCATGAAGCTTTGTAAATACGCTGGGGATGACTACCTCCAAAAATAACTCTCCTGCTGAGAAGCCCTCTCTGCCTGGGGAGGAATGATCATTTGCGCTTCGTAAAGGATTTTGGCTTGAAGGCGTCATACATCTTTGCATAGCCATCCAGTGAAATCTCCACACCTGTAAACAAAAGAATGCGTGCATATGCCCCAAAATAATGCGAGGTTTGGTAGTATCCACCCAAGCGTACCCGTCATTTAAAGTAATTTTAAATGTTTTCTCCTTTATGCACATTATTGTAGAACCCCAAGATTTTCGCATGCAAGTGTTTATAAAAAATTTGGACGTTTGTGTAAACAAAGCGAATATAAAAACAAAACAAACAGATAGAATTATTCTGAATAACGACCATTTTATTGATTGAAGAGCCTAAAAAATAGGCATTTATATCAAGAAGCAATTCCTGGAAAGAGGTAATTGCCAAAACAGAAAAGAAACTGTCCTAATGGCAATGTGAAAATGGAACTTCATTGAGTTTCAACCCTGCTATGGTTCATATATCTTCAAGATTCTCCAACTGCTTTGCCTTTAAAGGGGGACGATTGAACTGATTCCTGACCTTCGGAGTGCTTACTGATTGAGACGAGGCAATACAGATTACTCAGATCGCAGTTTTCGCTAAATCTCTCTTTTGCCTGGATCGCCCTTTACGGGTTTTTAATCCACCGAGATACCCTTTTTGCCTAAGTTGCCCTTGCGGGTTTTCAACTTACCGGGTGTACTTCTTTTTATTTTATCCCTAATTTTTGCCCGAACCCCTTTTTTTTTTTTGGTTCGCCGGGATGCCCTTTTTTGCCTGGACTCTCTTTTTACTGTCCAACGGGTCTCTTTATGCGAAGTATTTTTTAACTGCGTCTGAGTTCACAGGGGACAAAAAATCCTCACCGTCCATCGTTGTAAGCATCAAGGCTCCGCCCGAGAAAACCTTCTTAACAACATATGGACCTTCATAATTAGGTGTCCATTTGCCCCTGTGATCTGTATTCGGAGGAAGAATCCTTTTCAATACCAAGTCGCCCGTCTGGTAGGTCTGAGGGCGCACTTTCTGATCAAATGCTCGTTTCATTCTCCTCTGATACAGTTGTCCATGACAAACTGCAGCCAACCGTCTTTCTTCGATGAAACTCAACTCATTGAACCTCGCTCGAACCCATTCAGCCTCGTCAAGTTTAACGTCCATCATGACCCTTAAAGAAGGGATTTCCACTTCAACCGGTAGCACTGCCTCCATACCATATGCAAGCGAAAACGGGGTTGCCCCAGTAGATGTACGAACAGAAGTACGGTACCCATGTAAAGCGAAGGTAGCATTTCATGCCAATCCTTATATGTCACCACCATCTTTTGCACAATCTTCTTAATATTTTTGTTGGCTACCTCGACGGCTCCATTCATCTTCGGGCGGTAAGGAGAAGAATTGTGGTGTTCAATTTTGAAGCTCTGGCATAGCTCTTTCATCATCTTGTTGTTGAGATTAGAACCATTGTCAATAATGATCCTTTCAGGCACCCCATATCTGCAGATAATCTCCTTCTTAATGAATCGGGCTACCACTTGCCTGGTAACATTTGCAAAAGAGGCAGCTTCTACCCACTTGGTAAAGTAATCAATAGCCACCAAAATGAATCGGTGTCCGTTGGAAGCAGTATGCTTAATCTTCCCTATCATATCAATGCCCCACATAGCAAAGGGCCATGGAGAACTCATCACATTCAGGGGGTTTGGTGGCACATGCACCTTATCAGCATAGATTTGGCATTTGTGGCATTTTCGAGCATACTTAAAGAAATCAGCCTCCATAGTTAGCCAATAATACCCTGCTCGTAATAATTTCTTCGCCATAGCATGCCCACCAGCATAGGTACCGAAAGATCCTTCATGTACTTCCTGCATTAACATGTCTGCTTCGTGTCTATCCACACATTTGAGCAAGACCATGTCAAAGTTTCGCTTGTACAACACATCCTCATTAAAAAAGAAGCTTCCTGCCAACCTCCTCAGAGTCTTTTTGTCATTGTTTGATGCCCCAGCTGGATACTCTTGACTCTTCAAGAAACGCTTGATATCAAAATACCAGGGTTTATCATCAATCGTAGTATCAGCGGCAAACACATGAGCGGGCCTGTCTAGTCTCATCACATCAATCCTCGAGATATGGTTCCACCAATTCACTTGAATCATGGAAGACAATGTAGCTAAAGCATCAGCCGTCTGATTCTCATCACGAGGTATATAGTGCAATTTTACTGTTGTAAAGAAGGTCAACAGTCTTCTCGCGTAGTCTCTGTAAGGAATCAAGTTCTGCTGGTTGGTATGCCAATCTCTGTTGATCTGGTTGATTACTAGAGCGGAATCACCAAATATCTCAAGAGTCTTGATCCTCAAATCAATGGCTTCCTCAATACCCATGATACAAGCCTCATATTCCGCTTCGTTGTTGGTGACATTAAAAGTTAACCTGGCAGTGAAAGGTATATGTGATCCTTTCGGAGTGATAAGGACTACCCCAACACCACTTCCATTCATGTTAACGGCCCCATCAAACATCAGTTTCCATTTGTCATCAAGATCCGGTCCTTCATCAACCGGAGGCTCCTCACACTCTTTAACCTTGAGAACATAATGTCTTCATCGGGAAAATCAAACCTCATTGGCTGGTAATCATCAATAGGCGACTCGGCAAGATAATCAGACAACACACTCCCTTTGATAGCTTTCTGGGAAGTGTATTGTATATCATATTCAGTCAAAACCATCTGCCACCGAGCGAACCTTCCATTAAGAGCTGGCTTTTCAAAGATGTACTTGATTGGATCCATTTTTGAAATCAGTAGGGTTGTATGAGTCAGCATGTATTGTCTCAATCGCTTAGCAGCCCATGCTAGTGCGCAACACGTCTTCTCAAGCATCGAATACCTGGACTCGCAATCGGTGAACTTTTTGCTCAGGTAGTATATAACATGCTCTTTCCTACCTGTCTCGTCGTGTTGACCGAGAACACAACCCATTGATCCATCACGTACAGTGAGATACATAATCAGTGGCCTCCCAGGAACTGGAGGCATGAGAATCAGAGGATTTTGCAAGTATTCTTTTATTTTATCAAAGGCCTTTTGACAGTCATTGTTCCACCGGATTGATTGATCTTTTCTCAATAACTTGAATATTGGCTCGCAGGTTGTAGTAAGATGAGATATAAATCTTGCAATATAATTCAACCTTCCCAAAAAACCCACGAACTTGTTTTTCAGATCTCGGCTCCAGCATTTCTTGAATGGCTTTTACCTTTGCTGGATCCACCTCGATTCCCTTTTCACTAACAATGAAGTCCAGAAGCTTACCATATCTTACCCCAAAAGTACACTTATTCAGGTTCAGCCTCAGTCTGAAATGTCTCAACCGCTCAAACAACTTTTTCAAATTTATCAAATGCTCTTCTTCCGTTTGTGACTTGGCAATCATATCATCCACATAAACTTTAATTTCTTTGTGAATCATATCGTGGAAGAGCGTTACCATGGCACGCTGATATGTAGCCCCAGCATTCTTTAAACCAAACGACATCACCTTATAACAGAATGTGCCCCAAGGGGTAATAAATGTAGTTTTCTCCATATCCTCAGGCGCCATCTTAATCTGGTTGTATCCGGAAAATCCATCCATGAAAGAAAACACAGAGAATTGAGCCGTATTGTCCACCAACACATCAATGTGTGGTAACGGAAAATCATATTTTGGACTCGCCCTGTTCAGATCTCGATAATCCACACACATTCTGACTTTGCCATCCTTCTTCGGTACAGGCACAATATTAGCGACCCACGGCGGATAATTAGTAACAGCTAGAAACCCCGCATCCAACTGCTTTTGCACCTCCTCTTTAATCTTGATGGCCATTTCAGGTTTAGTTCTCCGAAGCTTCTGTTTGACAGGAAAACAACCCTCTTTCAGTAGCAATCTGTGCACCACGATGTCTGTATCCAACCCCGACATATCTTGATAAGACCAGGCGAAGATATCAACATACTCTCGCAACATCTCACTCAACTCTTTCTTTACATTCTCAGCCAGGCTTGCCCATACTTTAACCTCTTTCCTTACCTCTTCAGTACCAAGATTGACAACTTCTACCTCTTCCTGATGAGGCTGAATGGCTCTTTCTTCCTGTTTCAATAATCTAGCCAACTCCTCTGGCAGTTTATAGTCTTCCTCGTCCCCCTCTTCGGCTTGGTATATTGGATTATCGAAGTCATAATAAACCATAGCAGATTCGTCATCAATGAGATCCAGAGAATTACTTCTGCATGAATGATAACTCATGCCTTTAGAAACTGCTCTTTGAAAGGAAAAAGGAAAATGCAAGAAAACTGTGAAGAAAACATTGCCATTTTTTATTTATCTGATTAAAATAAAAAGAAAGACAGGGAACACAACTTGAATACAAAACGTCCTTTTATTAATGATAAAAACTTGTATGAAAACAAAATGGGGGGCCCTACAATGAAGTCACTATGCCTTGGGCAGAGCATAGGACTTTTGCATGCTTAATGAAAGAAAAACAAAGAAAATTACTTATTTGGCAGAGTAACTTGGATGAGATCCTCCGAAAACTAATTGTTCAGCTTCACTCTTGGGGCACATGGACGCACCCAGTTGTCCAGGTCACAGTCACTATCTTCACCGTCTTCAATTGCTGCACAGGTATGGCTTGGATATATGACCCCTCCACTTGAGAAGAAAACTGGCCCTTGGCGCTCTTGACCCTGTAGTGGAACCCGAGGAGGTTTATAACCAATTCCATTCTTATCATCCTTGAAAGGTATCTCAATCATTTGTCCCCAACCTTCGGTATGACCAGACTGCACCACCTCCAAAGCCTGCTTATATGAAGTCATAGAGGTTCCCACTCTTGCCACACCAGACAGAGACGGAGAATCTTTCACCATATTCATAGTTTCAAATGCCTGACAGAGAGTTTCGTGGATTTCTCCGTCCATCTCTACGTACTTGAAGGATGACAGATGGCTAACAAAAATATCTTCTTCTCCGCATACCGTAACAACTTGACCATCAACTACAAATTTTATCTTCTGATGCAAGGTTGAAGATACGGCCCCAGCAGCGTGGATCCAGGGATGACCCAATAGACAACTATAGACCGGTTGGATGTCCATCACATAAAACACTGTATTGAACACCTGGGGTCCTATCTGGACAGGTAACTCTATCTCTCCAAACACTGATCTCTTTGAACCATCAAACGCTTTCATCACTAGATCACAAGGTCTGAGTATCACCCCTTCCACATCCAGCTTGGCTAATGCTTTCTTAGGCAACACGTTGAGAGACGAGCCAGTGTCCACCAATACATGAGATAACATAGCACCTTTACATTCCATTGATATGTGGAGAGCCTTATTTTGATTCCTTCCTTCTGGCGTTAAGTCAAAATCTGTGAACCCTAATCCATTTCCAGCATTAACATTGGAGATCACACTTTCAAGCTGGTTCACTGATATTTCTTGCGGTACGTACGCCATATTCAAAATTTTGAGCAAAGCATTCCGATGGGCTTCAGAACACAGCAACAATGACAAAATGGAAATCTTAGAAGGAGTTTGATGTAGATGGTCAACGATCTTATAATCGCTCTTTCTGATTATTCTCATGAATTCCTCAACATCTTTCTCAAATGACTTATCAGATTCTGCCCCTGGCACCGGTTCAGCCCCTGGCGTTGGTTCATCATTCAGTACCCGCTTCCCCTTAGCCCTTTCTAATGCTTCAGTATTGCCTTTCCTGAGTGTCTGAGGAGCAAAAAACCTTCCGCTGCGAGTAAAACCACCCACTCCTCCAACATTCCCGATACTTGAACCACTTTCTTTAGGAGTCTGCACCTCCTGCCTCTGTCCTTGACTATTAGTCCCATAGTACCACGGGATAGCAACCTTGTTCTCATTTGGGACATAGCTGGGAACATTTATAGTTATAGGGGCTACTCGTTCAGGCGCAGATATCTATACAGGAGCAGGCACCGGAATTTTCACAGGATCAAAGTAGATTGTAATAGTAGAAACTTCATCATCATTCTTTTTCAACTGATCAAATTGCAAACATCCTTCATCTATCATACTCTGAAGGCCATTTCTCAACTTTACACAACCATTATCAGCACTCAAACAATCTTCACAACTTTCTGAACAACCAGGAAAAACAGCCCCTTTCAGCAAGCGTTCCTTCACAACTTTCAACGGAGTCTTGACATCATTAATGTCCCTTACCATATTTAGCCCTCTATCTTCTTCAATGGCATGCACCCCCGGTCCACCATGCGGAGGCATGGGATTTTGAATTACATTAGGCCTCGGAGCAAAATTAATAGCTTTTGAATCAACAAGGTCTTGCACCACATGTTTGAAAGCCTTGCAGTTTTCCACATTGTGTCCTGGCGCATTGGAGTGAAACTCACACTTTTCATTTACATCATATCCAGCGGGTAACCTGCCCAATGGGGGAGCCAAAGTCCTCAATTGTACCAAATTCAAACGAAGTAAATTTTGTAGCATCTGTGAACAAGTCATAGGGAAAACATCAAAATGTCTGTCATTCATTCTCTTTCTTGGGTGATACTGCCTCTGAGCTGCAGGTTGAGCCTCATTACCAGGAGTTGGAATAGTTATAGATGCTGCCTGGTGATGTACACCCTGTTGTCCTCTACCTCTCCCCCTTGTGAATATGCAGCATTAACGTCACCTTCACGCTTTCTGTTATTGTTGCCAAAAAACTTCTTTGCAGGAGCTGAACTTGTACCACTTCCGTCCTGAATTTTCCCCATCTTTAACAAACTCTCAATTCTCTCTCCATCAATTACTATGTCAGCAAATCCAGTAGATGGAAAAGCGGCCAGCCTATCAAGATACGGACCTTGCAAAGTATTCATGAACATGTCAACCATTTCTCTATCTGCCAACGGAGGTTGCACCTGAGCAGCAAGTTCACGCCAGCTCTGGGCGTATTGCTTAAAACCTTCCTTGGGGTCTTGTGTCATGCTTTATAACTGAGTGCGATTCGGTGCCATGTCGATGTTATATTGGTATTGCTTTAAGAAAGCCAAGCACAACTCTTTCCAGCTTCTGACGCGGGCCCTGTCCAATTTTATATACCATTCCAGTGAGGCTCCAGACAAGCTGTCCTGGAAAAAATACATCCATAACTTCTGATCATCAGAATAAGCTGATATCTTCCGGTTGTAAGCCTGGAGGTGAGCTTTGGGACAAGTGCTACCATTGTACTTGTCGAAAGTAGGTGGTTTAAACTTCGGGGGAATCTTGACACCCTGTACCAGTCCCATATCCTCGACATCAATTCCCAAAGGATTTTGACTTTCTATAGCTTTCACTCTCTCAGCCAATCCCTCGTATTTCCTTTCATTATGGTAGAATCCCATATCAGCATTAAGTACGGAAAACTGGTCATCATGACGATCTTCAACCAGCCCATTGTTGCCAGGAGCAAAACCTAAATTAACTCCAACCGGAGGAGGAGTAACCACAGGAGGATTGACCACAGGAGGGTTGACCACAGGAGGGTTAACCCTAGGGGGATTAACGTGATCACCAGTAGGAATCTCAGTCTCCAACCTTTGGATGGTAGCTCTCATGTCTTCTTGCCCTGCTCTCAGGTCCTGCTGCCCCTGAGCAACCCCTTGCATCAGATTCATAAATTGCTCCATGTGTGCCCTTAACTCAGCCAACTCTGTCTGTACCTGATCCATAGCTCTAGCCTGGTTTCGTCTGTTGCGTATCGGTGAATGGGAGATTCAGCTATTGTGCCTGAAACCAAATAAAGGTTAGAGGTCTCCTACAATAAGTACCTAAAAACAAACAACAGAATGCAACATGATATGCGATGCAATGCAATGTTTATTCATTTTGAGGCATTCCTTCCTTCGATTCCAATTTGACCAAAAGAGAAGAGCGCATATCCATGCAGTTGCTAGAAATGACAGAACACCAGAGGTGTATACTAGTAATTCAGAATACCCATCATACAACCCAGTGAGTGTGTGAATCATTGTATAATCTGACGAAGAATCCACCTCAATAGTTACCAACAAATCCAGTAGAATAAATGAAAAAACCCACAGCCAGGTGTGGAACAGTCAAATACAAATTGTTTTCGAACAAATACAACTGAATAGTATGAATACAAATAAAGGGAAACCCATCAACAAGCCTGATGGTGACTCCCAGAATAGCAACAATACAACTCAAACACTGAGCCCATATAAATCTTCCTGGACCTCCTTGAGAAGCGCTTCAGTAACTGGATCATTTGGGCGCTCGGTAAGACATTTGATCAGTTGACTCCTTAACTTGATGGCTTCTTCTAGCTTTCGAATTTGATCTTTGACAGCTGACTCTTTGGCTCTCTTTACTCCGGCGCGGATCTTCAGATCTTCGATCTCTTGATTAGCTGAACTTAGTTGTTGGAGAAATTCACTTTCTTTGCTCTTCAAATTTTTCCTCAACTCGTCGTTTTCAGCCCTGATTCTTGCCTCGATCTCCCTCCGGCATTCAGAAAACTCATCCCATCTCTGTTGTCCTTTGGAAAGGGCATTCTATGACTTGGTCAACTGCTCATTAATGCACTTGCACGCCTCCTTTAGTGCCATCTCATTCTGTTTGACCTTACGAATATAGATAGTGTCTTCGGCAATTCTTTTTTCATTGGCCTCATGACGCTTAGTCAGCTTCTGCAGTTCATACTCAACCTTACGCTTGTCACAAAGAGTCTTTCTGAGTCCTTCACTTAGTTTCTCATTCATTTTGACAGTCTTATCCATCTCCGCTTTAAGCTTGTCATATTCAGCAATGCTTATCATGGTCACTGGTTCCACAACAACTGGATCTGACGGTCTTTCCTGAGAAAACGACAAAAGAGTAATCTGAAACCTTCTTTTCAACCAGGCATCATATTGAGAGGAAGACACATCGTTGTACTTTCCGAAGACGACTTTACCCTTCATTTGCAGATTACCCCAAGCTCCAGCCGCTTGCCTTACCAACAAAAGGTTATCCTTCACAGGGAAAAAGAAAGACTCTTCCAAATCACCGTCCCTCAGAGACTTTACTAAGGCAAATCCTAATTGTCTCCTGAGAATAACAGGGTTATAATTAATGCAACCTTTTACTCCCAAGAGTGGCACGTTAGGAGGTCTTCCATAGCTGCTGATGAAATCTCCCCTCATTGTCCTCTGATTGAGCCAACTGATATCCTTTGCTGTCAACTGAATCATCCTCTTAGCCCAGTTCTTTGCAGGCTGAGGATTCAAAAAGGCCTCTGAATTTGGTAAATGCCTCATAAGCCACTTATGGAACAGAGGTGCACAACATCTAACCAGACCTCCTCGCTTCTTCTTATTTTAAAGTGCACAGAATAGTACAAATTGCCCAGGAGTGTAGGTATGGGGTTCTTCATTACAAAAATATGGATTGCACTCATGTCCACAAACTTTGGTTCATTAGCAAACAACATAATTCCATAAATACTCAAAGCCAGGATTGCACAAACGGTTTCCCACTGAGATTTAGCAGCACATTCTTCAGCTTTGGCAACCAAGAAGTCCAGGTGAAAACCAGATAAACCTCCTTTGGTGGTGAGGTTATCTGCTACCACAGGTACGCCCAGATGGAGGGTCTTAGCTATTTCTTCAGGCTTTGGAGGGTGCATGTCAGAGTTGAAAGGAATCTGGTACTTGAGAGGCACACTTAGCAGCAATGCATACTCTTCTAGCACCGGGCCCAACTGAAAATCCAAGAAAGTGAAGCATCTCAACTGTGGGTCATAAAACTGTAAGCATGTATGAATGACACTCCTTTCTGAAGCATCCAAGTCAATAACCACAGTCATAATCTCCCCATAAGCCTTTCGGAACATACCCACATGGTCTGGAGTAATAAGAGAAATCATCTTTCGCAACTGTCCCACCTTTGTGTCAAAGAACGTGTAATGCACATTGTTCTTCCTAGGAATCTCCATAGCTGTAAAGAGAACTGTCAACTGGAACCGAAAGAAAGTATACCCTGCAAATGAATAAACATGAAGTTTAAATGCAAGAATGCTAATGATGATATGTATGCAAGGGCATGCGATCAGTGCTGCACAAATAAAGCCGAATCCACTGTACTGCAATCTGAGTTTGGTGGGATATACAACAATTAGGATAAGAAATCCAATAACAAATACAGAACCACATGTGAGCTGATCAGGATCATAATCTTCAGTAACCAATCCAGAACAAAAAAGAAAACCAGGTATTCTGAAGGTCAAGGGTTCCTGCACACCTGTAAACAATCCCCCCAATCTCACATGTAGGTACTAGGATGTTCAGTATCCCGGGCTCTCAGGTCGAGAAATGATGATACGTTCACCATTTCTGGTTTGGAAACATCATCAATCGAGGAGGCCTCAACTGATTCTCCAAGATGAAAGATCCTCAGCTTCAGAGGTTTGAGAAGCAATAGCACATTCAGCCCGAAGGATACAATGCTATCGCCAATCAAAGAGGTCGTCCGCTGATTCACTTCAAAATAAAGAGGGGTCATCCTAACAGGTCATCCAGACTTAACAGCTCTTCCAGATAGCTCTACCATCGTGGGAAATCCACAACGCATAATTCTCTAGAGAGAACCACATCCAGATTGTGTTTCATATTCCCTCCTCGAACCGAGATGGAACGCGAGAGGATATGAAACACGCTAATCCTAAGTGCACTCAGACCTAGGTATTGGGCCTATCTCTCAGAATACCCCATCCCGCCAAACAGATAACAGTACAGCAGTGCAGCATAATACATCATATGAAATGAAAATGCTAAAATGCAGTAAATACGGTAGTATACAGTAAAGCAAAAATACAGTAAATAGCAATACAGTACAATAGTAATACGGCACAACCGTAAACACCTAATTAAAGAAAGCAGACAAGCGCTAGGATTGACTTGCTAAGGAAACCAGAGATTCTGGGTTTAATCCCCAGCAGAGTCGCCAGCTGTCGCTCCTGGGATTTTCATCCAAGTACAAACGCGAGAGTGGCACCGAAACAGAGTCGCCAGCAATATGTATTTATCCCAAGAGAGGGAAAGGAAACACTGCATAAACCTGAGGGGAAGGAAAGAGCACGGTCTTGCGACCAAGAGAACTAGGTTCGGGAGTCGGTTACGCGTGAGGAAGGTATTAGCACACCCACGCGTCCATCGTACCCGATGGGATCCACGCTTGCTTGTCTCAATCAAAGGGTGTCGTCATCTGGAACTCCACTGCTACTGGAAAGGGAAAGGAATGGGAAAAAGAAAAAAGAAAAGAGAGAGAAAAAAGAAACAAATGTAGGGAAAATAAAAAAAGTGCTCGCATGGGCCCTACCCCACTGCCTACGTATCTCATCGGGAGCATGAGAATCAGAGCGACGTAGTTCCCCTCACTAGGGGTGGATTGTGTTTTTTAGGGAACGGCTTACGTTCTAGCTCAGGTGTTGCAGCTCGCTGTATGGAGACTTAGGCGTTACCATCTTGCAATAGAACGAGTAGGAGCGCGTTCGTACGCCCAGAGTGAGCGAGATGAGAAGAGAATTCCCGAAGGAAAGACGTTACTGTTTGTTTGAAGTTTTTTAGAAAGAAGTGTTTTGATTGTTTTGCGTTTTGTAACGCACATTGTATTTAAGTCCCTCATGTAAGATCGAATGCCTCGCATAGCGACCCGAGATGGGACGCACGCTAAACATTCCAAGAAAATGAGAGAAGATCCCTCACTATCTTATTCTTACATGAAAGGCCTAAATACAATGTTTGTTTTGCCTTTATTAAGTATTTTTTACTTTCGTTTGAAGATGAGAAGAGAGAAAACGCAAAGGAAACTCTAAAGGGAGACTAAGGGTCCTAATGTTATCATGCATGGATGTCCTATGGTTAGTGAGGTTTAGGAGAAAAGACTACCTAAAACCTAATGCTAATCCTACTCCAAGCTTAATCAAAAATTAAGTTGGACTAGGTAGCTCTAAAGGGAAAGAATCCAAGACTTAAACAAGTCTTGAGATTCATGGGATGAGAAAGAGTGAAAGAGAAGAAAAGAGGAAGAGAAGAAGAGAGATGAGATACAATGAATGGCAGCAAGCACATCACATCATAAATTTCCAACTCAAATCAACAATCATGTTTCAAAGATCAATGCAAAACAACTCAAGTAAGCATGCAAAGATAAACATGGAAGGATGCAAGCATACTTGTATGAAATGCACAATTAAGCATACATGGACTTCATATGAAATAAGAAAGGCAAGATGAAAATGAAGACAAGTTAGAACCAATATCATATTATCATCAACAAATCATGTGTGCAAAAGTGATTCAAAACATGGAGCATTAAGGTCCAAAGAAGCTCACAAAAGGAAAGGTAATGATATTAACCATACAATTCAAACCAAACGCATTCAATTATGCTCAAGTAACATGAAAACCAAGTATAGAACTCAAGAGGCAGTAGCATATGCGTCAACATCACATCAAAACCAAACTCAAGTCATACAAGTTCAAACATCAACCAACACTTTCAAAACATGCACCAAAGCAAACTTCAAAGAGAGGACAAAGTTCCAACACTTAGGCATACTCAAACATGATTCAAACATGATCCACAAAGTGTAAAATTAAGTCCCAAAGGACCTCAACCAGGGATAGACATCATTTTAAAAGCACATACAAAGAACCAACAAGAAACTCAAGCAAATGGACACGGCAAGTCAACTTGTGCAAAGAAGTGTCAAGATATGGTCATGCATAATTCACTTAAGCACAAAAAATCAAACATGCATCAAATGAAATTCTAAAATTGTGAATTCAGAACACAAATGATATAGATCAGAATACAATCACATGTTAAAATATCTCACAAAAATTCACATGGTAAGCACCTCAAACAATTAGGCAAAGTCCACATAAGAAACATGATTCAAAATGCAAAAGAGGAGGACCAAAATGCAATATGGAAAAGTTTTAAAAAAGAAAAATTTTTTTTTTTATACACTTCAGAATGTTTATGAAACAATGCAAAAAGAATGAATTGAAAATGTTTTATAGATGATGAGAAAGAAATTTTACAAGTTAGAGTGTGCAAGTGAAACAATTAAGAAAAGAAAATTAGGCAATTAATTAAATCAGATGCCAAAAATAAAATAAAATGAGAAAATAAAATATGGAAAATTTTGTAAAACTAAAAACAAGCTTCATGATTTTTTTTATGATTTATAGATGCATTGAAATGATTTTAAAAAAAATAAAATGCAAAACAAAAATGAAAATAAAATAAAACAAAAGAAATAAGCATGGGGGTTTCAGCTAGCAATACAAACACGTTCAAATAATAAAGGCCCAAAAGGTGGGGGGTGCAATCAGCAAGGCCCAAACAATTAACCCATCAACGAAAGTCAAATGGAGAACAATGGACTTCAATCAACAATCAGGTTCAATCACAACCACACAATTAATCCAACGTTCACCACTTAGTCAAACATATCACAAGGTAGTAATGATCAACGACTCAGATCACCAAGCACTATAATCTACACATCCACGTGCACACACAATCAGTTAAGACACCATAGGCAGCCACGTGATAGGCACATGGGTTTTTTAATTCGCTGGCTCACTAATGTCCACATGATTCATCCAACGCGCCATATTACATCACCAATTCAAAAATTAAACAAAAACAAAGGCTGAGATCTAAGCACATGATAGCACGCATGGGTGAGAAAGCACACAAACATTAAAATAAAAACATAAAAACAGAAAACGTGGCACAATAAGGGACGTTAGATCAAGCATATCAACGGCCACGATTGCTTCTTCTCCAATTAAACCTTCGCCGGATTGAATCAACCACCAGCCGCCGGAGCTAGGGCTCCGGTCACCCTCTCCGGTGAGCTGCTACGTAAATTTCTCCAGAAATTGCATATGTGTACACCATTTTGACCAGAAAAACATGAGGAACTCAAATATCCAAACCATTTCATCAGATAACAAGCACACAAAGCAAATCGCATGAAAACATTCTTAGATCCAAAACTTTAAATCCAAAATTCATCCATGATACACGTCTAAACTTCAAATAAAATAGATCAACATGCTTAGTGAAGTTCACAGATCATTATGCACACTTAAAATTTGAGTTCTATGATGGTGAAAATTACACTAACCTGAACCTTGAAGAGCTTAAAATACGCCAAGAAATCCCTCCAGAAACTGCAGATCTACTCCTTGGAACCTCTAGTTGCAAAATAAATGCAACTAAAGCTTGAAATCGTGCTAGATCTTGAGATTTAAGTTTGAATCCTCTTGAATGGAGCTTGGTGAAATCCTCAGTATGAGCTCAAAATAGCAGTTGATTCTTGCTCTATTCTCTTCACTGATCAAGAACGTGAAGAGAAATCTCAAAGAAACTCCAAGGAGAGTGAGATTCAATGAGAAGAAGTGTGAGAGCAAAAAACCAAAACTGTGCAAATGAGAGTCTCTACCCTAGCTGTGAGGGTATGAGTAAGCATATATACTCTCCATTAGTTCACTGATTAGAATTAGCAAGTGATTAGAACCTTGGTTAATGAGATTTTGATGACTTTGCAAAAATGCATTTTGTACCACCACCACTAATTCACACGTGAGAAGCCCTTGCCACAAGCATGATTCACCTCCAATTTACTTATTGATCACCTCTGAATTGAATTTGGGCCTTGTACTTTCTTGGTTTATAAGTTTTGAATCAATTTGCAATTTTGCATAATGTGAAAATAATGAGAAATATGGCATGGAATGAATTGAATCAAAGGCCACAAATGGTCCTCTTGACTTGTATTTTGATGTTGTAATGTGACATGAAGCAATTGGGAACATTACAAGTCCTTTTGAGTGAAAATGTAAATGGTGGAAAATTTGACATATAAGAAATCCATGAAATGCACCTTGCATTGTTTTGACCATAACTAGAGTTCCACAAATGATATGGAGATGTTCTAGTACTTTTTGGAAATGGGAGAGAAAGATCTTCAACTTTCATGTTTGAGGAAAATTTATTTGAAGCTTCCTTGATGATGAAAATCCAAGTTGAATGTGATGGAAAAATTGCCAAAAATGGAAAGTTCTCATTATAGGTCATTTTCCAAATTTAGTAACTTTTGCACAAACTCTTGATTCTTGATGAATGATGTGAAACTTGACATTTGAAGACCATATGAGGATGTGAGACCTTGAAAACCATGAAAAGAACCTCAGAATTCCACAGTTGACTTTCTCCTTTACTGTTGACTTTTGCTTTACAGTTGACGTTTGCTTACTTCACAAGCAAATGATCCACTAAAAATCCTCCACAATGAATCAATGACCACACCCTCATCCATGAACACCTGTGAGCATATAGACCTCATAGGATCATGCTTGAACCTACAAAGCCCTTCAAGAAGTCCTCTTGAAACCAAAAACCCTAATTGGTCTCTCTGGTTTGGAGGGAGAGATCCACTTGCAATCTTTTGCCATGCTTGATCTTGTGATGATGTGATGAACTCCTCAAACCACCTTGAGGCTTGAGACTTGAGAATATGGACCAAGCACCTTGATCCTATGCCCTATGCTGAATGCCATGCTATGCAATCTATGACCTACTATGGAATGCAAAAAGAGAGTAAAGCATAGACCAATTTATTGAGAAAACATGAAGGTAAATTTTGAGGTATTACACAAGTGAGTAGGAGTACAAAGGCTGTTTTTTTGTGTGGAGGTCAAGCTCAAATGTCAAGGACATTCTCTTTGAAATCTAGAAGTTCCTTCTGATCAAATGAGCCAGATGTATGGAATCTTATTTATGGCCATGGAGCAGATTACTGTTATATGTGTGTACCAACCACAGGATGTGCAGCTATTGGATGGGAGAATGAATAATTCCCTTAGGAGTTCTTAGCAGTTAATAAGGGAGAGTCCTTAATCTGATGCTGGAAGAACTCAAAGAAATGTCAGACATAATTTCTTGACATCTTTGTATTGAGAATTTATTTTTCTCAATATGTCTGGTGGTGTTTCTCAAAAACAGGATGGAGGTTGTTTACTCAAACTTGATATCACTATCAAGTCTATGAGAGCATGGAACTCTTGTTCTAGTGGAAGAGAAACTCAAAGGGTCGTGCACAGAGGATATGTATTAACCTAACTGGTTGACTGGTGTCTTCATTGTTGGAATGCCATCCAAACCATCTAGGATGAGCATTTCAGATTTGTGTTTGGAGCAAGGAGGAATTGGTGTTTTTTTGGGACCAAAGGATTATGGTTCCCTGGTATCTGCATGAGAAGTTTCTTCTTAAGCTGGAGTTTAGTTATGTGGTGTCCTCACATAATGGAACAATTTTTTTTGCAGGGATTGAAGGGCATCCTTGTAGTGTGAAGTGTTGGGAGAAGCATATTTTTTTTGTGATGACCAGTCAATGTTTTTTTTAGTATGCTCCAGAAACCTGTTAGAGGGAATCTCCTCTTTAGGTGCAGAAGGATGGCATCCAACATCTCAAAGTCAGACAAGAGGTTTGAACATTAGAAGTTTGAGTAGAAGATTCTTGAGATGTAGAGTATGCAGGTTCCTGCATGTGTGTATGATCTAGTTTTGAAGGTTGATCAACTACTGATGGTTGATCCTCTTATGTCCCTTGCAAGAGATGTGTGTGGATTACTATGGTTGTTGTCTCCAAAGCCATAGTAAATGTTTAAATCCATGTGATTTAGACTGATGTTGGAACTGATGTTGAAACATCATTTCGGTTCTTTGCTTTCTCAGCCAAGGAAGTTTGTTTAGCTCAGGGTGGAGTGAAAGGTCAAGACACTGACCTAATCTGGAATGATTTTGTGGTGTGAATGGTTGTCATGATGGTTTGTCATGAAGAAGAATCAACAGATGCCTGATGTGTGCGAAAGAAGAATGTCAGACCAAATGTCTTACCTTGTGTGTGAAGGTAGTCTTATCTGACTAATGATAAATACTTTGACGGGAGCTGAGTATTTGTCTGTCCTCTGATAAGGGTGTGCATCTGACTAATGATAAATACTTTGACGGGAGCTAAGTATTTGTCTGATGTGAGTATGCAAGTCTGCAGTCTGAACTCTTTGCTTCAGAGAGGGTGTGCGAGTTTATTTCTCTCTATGGTGTTCAGGTGTTTATGTTAACCTGAATAACCTGCTCTGGCTGTGTTTTATTGGGAGCTTCTTAAAGGACTTCTATGCACAATGAGTCCTTTGAATGGTGATGGGAAGCATCATGATTGTTGATGGTTTTATTTGGAAGATGATTGAGATTTTGCATGTGGAGTTGGATGCTCAAGCATTATTGTCAGAAGAGGTGTTTCTGACTATGTGAATTAGAATATGGAGATTCTGATCTTGTTTTTAGTAGTATGTTCTGGCAAAGCATGACTACTAATTTTGAAGACTTCACTAGTATCAACAACTACTAGTGAATGTAATGGCAGAGGAATTGTGTCAGATGATGTGATCTGATCAGAAAGTTTTTTTTAAGAGTTGTTCTTTCTTCTGCTGCAAGTATCTCTTGAAGAGATTGGATCTCAGTAAAGCTTTTAAGTAAGCTAAGAATTCGTGGAGTTTGTGAGCAGTGTCAAACCAGTCAGGGTACTTGGATGTGTTCTCCGAGAGTGAGAGTACAGTATGTGAATATGCTCAGCAAGTGTGTGAAGTTTTGGTGCTCAAATGTTCATCTCCATCAAGAGCATTGGTTATCCATGACAGGGGGAGTACTTGTCTATGGATTTTGCTGCAAAGGTGTATATATTATGAAGCTTGCATGCCGATCAAGCTTGTGGAGATTGGTTATCTCTTATGAGGATATAATGTCAGATAACATGCTATGACATTAGGATGCTGGATGGCGTTTTGGTGTGTTCTTAATAGGACTTGTATGGTTCTAGCCATGTGAAGCTAATTGTTTGAATCATGTGTGCACATGCTTCTGAGGAGGAGTCTGAAGGACAGTTTTGTTTGTGTCTGGGAGAATTTATTTTTTCTCTGCATATTTTGGAAGAGCTCTGTGAGGGTCTTTGTTGATGGGAGATGTCACACTTGTCTTGGTGTGTGTTATTAATTCTAAGTAAGAGGAGTTTACTTAGAGTTCAGTGGAAGGCATTATGTTTGTGCTTCAGAACTTGTGGATGATTGTGTGAAGCATTCCTGACTGGATAGTTGAAGATGTGTTGGTCAAGCTTTTGTGCATACAAGAGAAAGAAGACAATGTCTAATTTGATGTCAGGACATTTTTCGGGACATGTTTTCTCCTTGAGCCATACAAGGAAGTATTGTGGACGATGCTGTCAGGAGGATGTGTAAAATGGAATGTCTTTGCATGTGCATGTATTGGAATTATGATGATAGTCATAATCTGTCTTGGACAGTGCATTGTTGTTGGATTTCTTCCTCAAATAACATTCTCATTGATCAAGATCATTATTTCCTAAGAAAATTGTGTGGCTATTTAAAGAGGTCTCCATCACCTCTTTCATCTTGTGGTAGTTACTCCTTCTTTATCTTTATGACCTATGTCCGGGTGTGGATGTGTACATCGTGGGTATGATCTGATCAGCTGCTGTTGTGACCTATTGTGGTTCTCATGTGTCCCTTGCAAAGGGAGGTATATGGATTATTATGCAAATAGTAATTCCTATGTTTGTTGGCTCTTGAGAAGGAGTGAAGTTGTTGTGGGGTCTGTATGAGCATGAAGATGTTCATGTGCTTGAACTGAGGATTGGTGTTTTTGTTTCCGTTGTGTGCCTCAGGGGGAGTAAAGTGGTGTTTTGTTTGCTATTTATGATGTCAGATCAGATGTCATGACTTTATGTCATGTGTGTACTACTGCTTAGGAAGAGTAGTTACATTTTTGTTGCTGAACTTGTGCAACTATTTAGGGGGAGCATGATAGTCTGTCATGTTTGCTTGCTGCTACTGAAAAGTTGTGGAACTCCTTACTGTGTCTGGGAGAAGTTATTCTCTGCAGTAGGTTGTAGTCTTCCGGGGGAGTAAGGCTGAGGTGGTTGTGGTTGTTACTTCACTTGATGGGAATTTGAATTGTTCAAGTTTTTTTTTTTTGTGTTTTTAACCTTCTCCTTCAGGGGGAGTACTGATATTGTGTGACAGAGGGAGTGGTGTACCTGTCTGTTTTGCTGCTGCAAGATTGTAGTTGTAAAGAGCTTACATGTTCTCATGTGGCTTGTGTTTCTTTGTGATGTCAGACCTAATGTCTTGACATTGTGCTGTCAGATATGTTTTTTTTCCTTTTTATGTGACAACATTGTGGGTCTTGAGGAACGGTTGCCCAGAATAAGCTGGAGGTTAAAAGATTCCAATGTCAAACGCGATGTCATTGTACTGTGACAAGCTGATCACAATCAGTATTTTCAAGAATTCTCCTTCTGTACAGCTGGACAACAGTGATATGATGGGTCAAAATTCTATCTGCGGTGTTTTGAAAGGTTGTATTAATGAAGAGTTATAGCATCTTCAGTTTATGAGGCATGAAAAACGTTTTTTTTGTGCATGCGTATTCAAGGACAACAGTTTTAATGACATGGGAATTGTCATAGTCAAAGCTTGGGAGTAGAGAAAGAGGAACCTAGACTTTGTGCACAATTTCTAAGGATGATTGTATTTTCGTCCATAAATGCTCTCTTTAACTAGAGTGTCTTTACTAGCAATGGTCATTATAATCTAGGTAACTCTCATTGTATTTTAAGGCCTGGCTATCTCACTATCCTCTCAAGCAAGGTATCATCTTGAGTAAATCTTCCAAAATGTTGATGCTAAGAAGGTTCTTTAGGGAGGTTCTGTTTGGCCTTCGCCAGTGTGTTTTGTGGTTTGCGTCTTAGTCTCCGTCTCTGTGTTTTTGTTTGTCAATTTTTGGCCAAAAAGGGGGAGAGAAGGTTTGTTTCACAAGGATGTAGAATAGTCAGTTCTGTTCTGAGTATGTTGGTTGGGATATTTGTGACTTGTGATCTGAGTTAATGAACACAATTGTGACTTGTGTTCTGAGTTACCCGAATTAAAGGTATTCTGGGGTAGCTTCTGGGTCCTCAACATTGTGAGGAAGGGTTTTGGATTAAGGGGAGTGTCTTCAGCCTGTGAGGAATGTTTCTGGGAATGAGCCTGTAATAGATTGGTTCGGCTGAACATGAAGAGGAGCTGTTGGGATGGAATGGAAATGTTTAGAGTTGCTGTGAAGAAGATGTCGAACAACATGTTCTAACATTAATCAGACTGAAGACCTGTTTCTATGTTCAGTAGCATCTGAAGAATCTGATTTTATTTTTGGTTGTAATTTTGTTATTGCTGTAACTTGTATTATTTGTTTTAGCCAAAATTTGCCAAAGGGGGAGATTGTTAGTTCTCTAATTTTTGGATTGGCATTAATTTTAGTAAAACAAATATAGCAGCAATATGTTAAATAGGATGTGATTACTTGCTAACAAGAACAGGTTAAGCAAGAAGTTCTATTTTATGTTGAGATGAGAAGTTCTCATCATCTGGAGCAACATGTCGGATAAGATGTCCTATGCTGAATCATTCGACATCGCGCCTGTGCTGAGCTGGACAGTTGAATTCTTTTATGATTTAACAGATACAGAATATTCTGGGAATATTATGTTATCCTATGTGGTGCTGTTTTATAGGTCTGGAAGATTCAAGTCAGAATCAAGAAGAATATTAAAGAATAATGACTTTCTAATTATGGAGATAAATTAGGAAGGATTTGCTTGAAGACCTATTATGTAGCAGAAGTTTCTGCTGATTTGTAGCAGCTGATATGCTGTGATTTGAAGCCCAAATCCAGTTGGGAATAAGTTATAAATAGAATGCTTGTAACCTAGAAAAAACACGAGTCCAAGATGTAGATCATTAGGGCTTTGTCTAAGTGAACCACTCGAGTTGTGAGATGGTCACTGTGTTCTCACTCAGAAACCTGTAGGTAATGAGTTTTGTATTGTTCTTGGAGGAAGCTTTGAAGCAACTCCAAGTTGTGTTCTTAGTTAGGAAAGAAGTTGTAAACGGTGGAGTTTAGCTCTGAGTCTTGACTAGGTATTGTCATGGAAGTGTGTCTTCCTGTTTGTTCAGAATTGTTGTATCCAATCGTTGTCCATGATTGATGAGGGATTGAGGACGACCTCATATCTAGGTGAGTCTTAGATAGAAGTCTAGCTTAGTTAGTGATTAAGTGAGTAGACTGTAAACTGAGGTGTTTGCTATAAAGGTCTATGAATTGATACTATCATAGTGGATTTGTCCCTGGCTTGGTATGCCCCCAGAGTAGGAGAGTTGCTCCGAACTGGGTTAACAATTCTGGTGTTGTTGTTTATGCTTTTCAGTATCGTGTTTAATGTTTATATGCCTTACCTATGTTTTTTGTTCAGATCAGATGTCTCGACATGTCATAGGACATCTAGGTTCTGTCATACCAGAATTTCACTAAATAAATGGTGTGTGCCACTTTAAGAGTGTGTTCACCCTATAAATCTCTCATTCACAACTCAAGTCGAAAAGAGTTGCTCCGCCATGTCTGCTTTTTTTCTATAATTAATCATATTTGTCGTATATAAAGTCTTTGTCATCATATCCGAGTCATTCTTTTCAGTATGGATCTTCTCAAGTGAAAACGACTTCATCTTCAAAGAATCTCGTATCTAATGATATTGCACCTTAATGTGTTTTGATTTGGAATGAAACGTGGCTTTTAACCAAGATGAATTGAACTTTGACTCTTATACAATAGCATAAACTTTTATTGTTCGACACCCAACTCATGTGAGAATTTCTTCATCCACAAAAATTATTTAGATGCTTTAGTTAATGCAATATACTCAACCTCGGTAGTAGATAAATCAACACAATTTTGTAACCTTGATTGCGATGTAACCACTCTCCATGAAAAAGTCATAATGTATCCATAATCTATATCACCAATCATACTTGCATTTTATAATCAACTAACGCAGGATCACCATTCCCAAAGAATAAGCACATTCTGGATGTACCTCTAAGATATTTGAGAATCAATTTCACTGCTTACAGATGATATTTACTAGGATTAGAGAGAACCCTACTAGAAAAATAATTAACATGAGAAGTATATAATTTTGTGCACCTATAAGATACATAAAACTGTGGATCTATGTGCTTATAGGTTTGAAGTTAATGATCCTGATGTTGTTGTCAGTCTTGATGTTTTAATGATAACAAAATTAATGCTTGTTGAATTTGGTGGTGATATACTTCAAACTCTCGAAGATGGTGATTAACTTGAAGATATCTTAAGCCTCATCAAGCAGAATATTCAAAGTTCCGGTGAAGTTCTTTTATGATCGGTGTATCTGACCAATCATGAATCCTCAAACTATCGTTTATTTGACTTGACTTATGCATATTTTCCTATTGTTTTAATTCCGTTTCCACTATTATGCTAATTTTTTTCCTTTGTTTCATGGAATTTATTAATCAGGATTTGTGGGCGAAGAAACGAAGCGAAATGGACGAAAAGCAAAGAATTGGAGCAGACTTGCATCTATGGCGACCACCATGGCGTTCATTCTAGGGGTGCCATGGGTGGTCTGCGTACCAACTAGTGGGATGACCAAGTCATGCCCACTTTGTGAGCATGGTGGTCGCCATGAAGTTGTGGCGGTCACCACCCTTGAAAATCCCAAACGGTTGGGAATAAACCATGCTTAGTCTTCAAGTCTCCATAAACCGTCCCTACATTTTATCCACGGCCTGGAAGTTGTTCCTTGGTGATTTCTAGGGTTTTAGACTCCTATAAATACCCCTTTCATGCCATTTTCCAGGGTATCCAAGCTTATGCAAATTTAAGCCAATATACTTTCGAATTGTAAAGCAATAATCTCTTCACACCGGAGGATTATTGCACCGTCGATCGAGTCTGTATCAAGTTTAGAGCACCTTGTACAAATTTATTTCCGAAGCACTTTATTTCCGTCATTTAAATTCCATCAAGATTTATTTCAAGTAATCGCAATTTGTATCAGATTCAAGACTCCGTTTGGAGCAGGTTTTTAATTCATTCAGCATTTACATTTACTTTGTCTTGCCTTTATTTTCCTTGTCTTGTTTAATCACATTTTTCCACTTCGTCTTAATTAATTTCATAAAGTTTTTACCCGTCATTATGTTTACCTTTGCACTCAAAACCATTTATGTTTTGTTTTCCCTAAACATGCCTGGCTAAATTAATGAATGCTGGCATGTGAGGATTGTCAATATACGATGCTCTACATGTTAACTCCTTAAGATTACCTTTGTGGGTTGTTTTGATTTAAACGCAATTTTTCCGAACTTATTTTAATCTACCTTCACGAAAGTGATGCAGTGAAAACGTCGGGAAAGATCGAAAGTCATCCAACATTAAAGACTAAAATTATTTTGTCTTTGGTTAACAAATACCGCAAAAGCACTTTGTTAATCAATTATGAAGCTTTAACCTTTCTATAAGGAGGTTTTAAAACTTTTTGTGGACGCGTTTATAGATTTAGGATCCGGTTCCCTGAGTGAGAGCCAGGAACCCTTTTTAGTTAAACTTTCCAATCAAAATCACTTTTCTATTAAGTTAAGAGTCTAATTTCTTAAAAATGAGTTTACTACTTTAACGCGGTAAGCGCCTTCCATATGTGACAAATGGAGGGTATAAATTAGAGAGTGAAATTTGGTTCTAAATACGCGAAAGCGGCAGTTCCTGTTAAATTAATTCTTTTCTAAATAGGAAACATTGCCCTGTAAGTTATCTTAGTACATTTCAACATTGTTATTCATCTGTTTTTATTAAATCCTTTTGTTTCGTTTCCTTCCTTTTAACTATTTCATTCGCCTTAGATAAACACCGTAACAACTGGAAACAATAGATCTTTGACTATTGGTCTCTATGGGATCGATATCTTTTAAAACTACACGATAGGCCGTGTACTTGCAGTTAGATTTTATACCCGCTAAACGAGCATATCCGATCAAGTTTTTGGCGCCGTTGCCAGGAACCAACTACGTCAAATATTGCAACTTTGTTGTTACACCGTCTAGACTTAGGCACCTTTTTTCTGGTTGATGCGAAGAACTTGTAGCACTGGTAACTTAGTAGATACAATAGAAGAACCTGAAAGATACGCACGCGCACATCTTTTACTTCAAAAGATTAGAAGAGCGATGGCTGAAGAACAGAACCAAAGACCTCTTAAGGACTTCGCCCTACCTTCTGATGAAGAACCAAACTCGAGTATAGTAAACCCAGCTATCGCAGCTCATAACTTTGAGTTGAAACCAGCTTTGTTACAATTAGTACAAAAAATTAGTTCGTTGGTCTCCCTTCTGAGAACCCGAACCAACATTTAAATTTTTTTATCCAATTAGCGGATACCCTAAAAGCCAATGGTTGTCCTCCTGAGGCAATACGTCTAAGACTATTTCCTTTTTCCCTCAGAGATAGAGCAAGATCATGGTTAGATTCCCTTCCACCAAATTCAATAACCACTTGGAATGACCTTAAGAAAATTTTCCTTGCTAGATATTTTCCACTAAGTAAGACCGCTGTCCTACCAAACCAAATAACTAGGTTTACCCAACAAGACGACGAATCTCTTTTTGACGCTTGGGAAAGATATAAAGAGCTATTAAGAGCTTGTCCACACCATGGTTTAGAACAATGGCTGATTATTCACACCTTTTACAAAGGACTTCTCTATAACACTAAGATGACCATCGACGCTGCCGCTGGTGGTGCACTGATGAACAAACCTTACCCCGAAGCTTGCGCTCTCATTAAAGATATGGCCCAAAACCATTACCAATGGGGGACGAAACAAACATTGGTGGAGAAAAAGGAGCCCAAAGGAGGTATATATGAGGTCAGTTGTCTTAACATGATGAAAGCTAAAATGGACGCCTTAGCCCCAAAAGTAGAAAGTATGTTTGTTAAACCTACAACTACCATAGCTGCAGTGCAACCAGGATGCGAAATCTGTGGAATCCAAGGACATATAACTGCTGAATGTAGTCTCTTAGATTAACTAACCCCGAATCAGGTCAATTATTCCCAAGGAAATCCCTTTTCCAACATTTATAACCCTGGATGGAGGAATCACCCAAATTTTTCTTATAAAAACAATAACCCTAATCAGAATTCTGCACCCCAAAGACCCCAAGGTTTTCAAGCTCAAAGACCGACATAGCCTATACAAGTTGCTCTTCAGAATTCAAATCTTGAGAAAATCATGGAGAGCTTCATTTCATCCCAAACTCAACAAAGCAAAGAATTCATGAACCAAAACATTCATATAAACGAGCTGATTACTCAATTAGGCATCAAAGTCTATTTTGTGGTAACCCACAACAAAATGCTTGAAACCCAAATCTCTCAAGTAGCTCAACAACAAGCTGCTCAGGCTACGCCAGGACGACAATTTCCTAGACAACCTCAACCTAACCCAAAGGGGCATGCTAATGCTATCTCCCTAAGTAGTGGAACCACTTATGATGGACCAGAAGATCCCAGGTTGAAGAAGCCAGAACAACCAACGAAGAATGTTGTTGCCACACCTAAGACACAAAATGAGGAGAGTGTAGAACCTGAAAAACAAAAAGAAATTAAAGATAAGGAAGGAGTTAAATATAACCAAGTTTATATTACACCCCCTCCTTATAAACCACCTATCCCATATCTGTAAAGACTTAAACAAACCAAATTAGAAAACCAATACAAAAAGTTTGTAAAAATGATCGAGAAACTCCATGTTGAGATTCCTTTTATTGAAGTTATTACCCAAATACCATCTTATGCTAAATTCCTCAAAGACATCCTAACCAATAAGCGTAGACTTGATAACCCTAAACCATTAGAATGCAACTCTATTTCTGAGAACAAACTAGCCAAAAAGAAGAAAGACCTTGGGAGATTTTCTATACCTTGTGCTTTGGGAAATCATGTTATCGATAAAGCCCTTCTGGACTTAGGAGCTAGTGTGAGCTTAATGCCTTTAGCTGTTTGTAATAGGCTAAACTTAGGAGACATGCAACCAACTAGGATATCCCTTTAATTGGCCGATAGATCAGTTAAATACCCCATAGGTATCTTAGAAGACGTCCTTGTTAGGATTGGTCAACTTTATATACCAACAGACTTTGTGGTAATAGACATTAAAGAAGACGAAGAAATTCCTATCCTTCTAGTTAGACCCTTCTTATCTATAGCTAGGGCTATAATAGATGTCAAGAGAGGAAAGATGACTTTCGAAGTAGGTGATGAGAAAGTAGAATTCATCTTGTCCAAATTTCTACAAGCTCCTGCTATAAACGACTTATGTTGCTCCATCGATATTATCGATGACTGTATAAGAGAGTTTGAAACACAAACCGAAATTGATTTTGAAACACGAAACGAAACCATGAAACTTCCTTCAACCGAGATAATGGAAGACAATGGAATAAAAGTATATACACCATATGTGGATGATAGCCTTCATGAATGTTTATCACTTACCCCTAACCATCTGCCAGGTCCTAAGACAGCGACTGTAGAACTTAAAGAATTACCTAAGAATCCGAAATATGAATTCCTTGATAAGGAATTGAATCGTCCTATTATAGTAATTGCAAATTTAAACAAGGACAAGAAAAATCAACTCTTAGATGTCTTACGTAAGTACCCTGCAGCTCTAGGATATAATATCTCTGACTTAAAAGGGATAAGCTCGTCTGTGTGCATGCATCGAATTATGTTAGAGAAAGATTCTAATCCCTCCAGGGAACACCAGAGGAGGATAAACCCTAACATGAGTGATGTGGTAAAAATGGAAGTGTTAAAACTACTGGACGCCGGAATAATATACCAAATCTCTGATAGTAAGTGGGTTAGCCCAATACACATCATACCCAAGAAAGGAGGCGTCACAGTAATGTAGAACGAAAAAGGTGAATTAGTGCCACAACATATAGTAAGTGGTTGGCGCATGTGTATTGACTATAAGAAGCTAAAAGTAACCAGGAAGAACCATTTCCCCCTTCCATTCATTGATCAAATGTTAGAATGTTTAGCCAGGCATTCTTATTTTTGCTATTTAGACGGATATTCAGGATTTTTTCAAATCCCTATTCACCCTCATGATCAGGAGAAAACAACCTTCACATGCCCTTACAGAACTTTTGCCTATCGGTGAATGCAATTTTTGGACTATGCAACGCTCATACGACATTTCAACGATGTATGATGGCCATATTCGCAGATTCCTTGACGAGATAATGGAGGTTTTTATGGATGATTTCTCGGTATGCAGATCCAGTTTTAAAGACTGCCTCGCTAACCTGGAAAAGATTATGGAAAGACGCGTACAGGTAAATCTCGTATTAAACTGGGAAAAATGAAATTTCATGGTTACCGAGGGTATAGTTTTAGGACACATAGTTTCTGACAGAGGAATTAAGGTTGACAAAGCTAAGATTGAGATAAAAGAAAACCCCTAGCCACCCAAAAAAGTTAGGGAAGTACGAAGTTTTCTTGGACACGCCGGGTTCTACCGAAGTTTTATCAAAGACTTCTAAAAAATTACAAAAACCCTAACAGGTCTCTTGATGAAAGACGCCGAGTTTATTTTTGATGAAAAATGCCTAAAAGCATTTAATATCTTGAAGCGAGCACTGATTTCCGCACCTATCATGCAACCCCTAGATTGGAATAAGCCATTCGAGATCATGTGCGATGCAAGTGATTTCGCCGTTGGTGCAGTTCTAGGGCAAAGAATCGAAAAGAAAATGCATGTGATATATTATGCTAGCAGAACATTAGACGCTGCTCAACTAAATTATGCCAAAATAGAAAAAGAACTCCTAACCATAGTATTTGCAATAGAAAAATTTCGTTCTTAGTTAGTTGTACCCAAGATCATAGTATACACCGACCATGCTGCCATAAGATATTTTTTAAAGAAAAAGGATGCAAAGCTTAGACTACTCCGATATATCCTCCTACTACAAAAATTTGATCTTAATATTCGAGACAAAAAGGGAACTGAAAATGTAGTAGCTGACCACCTTTCAAGGTTAGAATATTTAAAACTGGATCATATTCCCATAAATGATGACTTCACCTATGATAGATTAGTAGCATCAGTCCAGAAATGGGCAGATCCAGATAACAATGAATCCGAGCCCAAAATAGAATCTGCCTTAATAATAACAAGCATGCATTGGTATTCTGATTTTGTTAACTATCTGGCAGCCAATATTCTACCCCCTGATCTGACCTATCAACAAAAGAAAATGTTCTTCCAGGACATAAAACATTTCTACTGGGATGAACCACTACTTTTCAAGAGAGGAGGAGATGCATATTTCTTCGCTGCTTCTTGGAAGAGGAAGTTGAAAAAATAATAACTCATTGCCACTCTGCACTTTATGGCGACCATGCTAGCACATCAAAAACTTGCACAAAAATCCTTCAAGAAGGCCTCTATTGGCCTACCTTATGGCGCGATGTGCATGCCTACATATTCAAATGCAACAGATGCCAGCGCACTGGAAACATTTTCAGACGTGATGAGATGCCCCTTAGGAACATTCAAGAAGTAGAAATTTCTGATGTCTGGGGAATATATTTCATGGGACCGTTTCCATCATCCATGGGAAATAAGTATATATTAGTTGCACTCGATTACGTATCTAAATGGATCGAGGCTATCGTCTCACCTACTAACGATGCACGAGTTATGATTAGAATGTTTAAGAACTACATATTCCCAAGGTTTGGAGTCTCACGCCTAGTCATAAGCGATGGCGGATCCCATTTCATCTCACAAATCTTCAATAACCTTCTAGAAAAATATGGGGTAAAACACAGGGTAGAAACGCCCTATCATCCACGAACCAATGGACAGGTCGAAGTCTCAATTAGAGAAATAAAACAGATCTTAAGAGAAAACTGTCACTATTTCCAGGAAGGACTGTGTGAGGGAAAGGTTCCTTAGTCCTTATTTTAATGATGTCAAAACTTGTATTAGCTCGTACTTTGTACTTTGGACGGTATCATCGCGTCTTAAACTTCATTCATACTTTAAAATGCACAAAATAGTCTACGTTCATGTGTCTATACATATAGGAGCATCTCATATGTGAAATGTGTGCACTTAATCATCTTAGATACCTTAGATCTACACAAAAATGGGTTAGGTGGACCAAAAAATTAGCAAAGAACACATTTTTGGATGTTTAAGGTCCTTGCGTCGACTCACAGTCCTGTGGAGGTCGACGCACACATGTGAAAGCCTAAAAATCTGTTACTTTGAAGTAACCTTGCGTCGACGCATGGTCCTGTTCCGGTCGACGCATCACTTGTTTTTTTGTGTAGTTTTGCATTCGGGTGTGCTCAAGTCGACCCACATATTGCTTTGGTCGACCGCTCGCTGTTGTGAGTCAATTTTCCTTATCTGTTATGTTTCAAAATAATGTTATGTTAGTGAGTGGGTCAAGGCATCATATATATTCATTTTGTCTCATCATTTCAAAATAGAGCAAGAAAAGTAAAAGATATACACTGAATTTTTGCTCATCATCTACATTCTCACTTGCATTTTTCAACAATTACACATAACTATTTTTGTTGATCTTGTGCATTGTCGAGGTGATAACGTCCAAACGTAGGATTGTGTATCTAGTTTGGGTTGAGGTTTCAGTAGGTTTTTCTTGAATAAAACCATTGGGCTTTTGCCCTCCAAGATCTTGAGTCTTTGGGGGTTTTTGCACAAATCTTTGCTTCACGAATTCAGCCGAGTGAAAGGTTTGAAGAATGGTGGGTTCGTTCAAACAAGTAGCGGTAACCAGAGGATTGTGACGAAAGATTTGGGTTCAAACGTCTTGCGATCGGAATCAGCCGAGCGAAAGGTTTGAAGAATGGAGGGTTCGTTTAGACAAGTAGCGGTAACCGGAGGTTTGTTCGGAGCATTTGACGTACTTGACTCGACTTGAATCAAGGGGAGAGAAGGGAATAGTATTAACTTCAACAATTTGGCTTGAGTGTGTGGTGACTATTGCTTCTCATGTATAAACTTTAAAACGTGATAATAAATATCTCAATTCTAGTTTTAGAATTGGGGGCAGACGTACCCGAAGCGAGTACGAAAAGGGGAAATGCCTAAACAAATCTGGTGTTGTTCTCTCTTTCTCTATATCTTTATTTGTGTTGTTAACGTTTGTGTGATTTCGATTATTCAATAAATTTCCTCTATTGTGTAGTGCTAAAATTCTGTTTTGGAAAACTAATTACAATCTCTTGGATTGTCATTGTGAAAATTTCTGCACTAGAATTACAAGGAAATTCAACTCGGGGTGCTTGCACACCAAGTGTTCGACATGTAAAGTGCACACAAACTGTTTATGATATTGCCAATTTAAGTTTACTTTTTACAATTCTTTGGAAATAGGATAAACTAAGTGGAAATTACTTGTATTGATTAATTGGCAAATCATTGATGCAATTTCTCATTCAATTTTATTCCATTTGGCTTTTCGTATATCCGATCTTTTCGATAACGGTTCGTTTAAACGATTTGGTTCCTCGGCCGCTTCCGCACATTTTGAAAACCAAAATTTAAGCGCCAACTCTTGTTTAAAAATTAGTGATCTATTCAACCTCCCCCCTTCTAGATCATTGCCATCGTCTAACAAGTGGTATCACGAGTACCGGTTCATCTAGTGCTTCGCATATAACTTTTTAGAAAATGGTCAACGAACCAAAAATGGCGTACAATAGAGCACCAGTTTTTACGAGTGAAAACTATAGTTATTGGAAAGATTGTATGAGTGTACATATCAATTCCATTGATAGAAAGGTATGGAACACTATTCAAAATGGTCCTATGGAAATAACCATGACCGATGCGAATAATGTTGTTGTGCCTAAGCCGGAAGCACAATGGAACGAAGAAGATGAGAAAAAGTATAGTTACAATTGGAAAGCTAGAAATATTCTAATATCTTCTTTGGGAGTTGATGAATTTTATAGAGTTTCACATTGTACTACTGCTAGGGCTATGTGGGACGCATTGCAAGTTACCCATGAGGGAACTAATGATGTCAAACTAGCTCGAATCAATACTTTTACACAAGAGTTTGATCTCTTTCACATGAAGCAAGGTGAAACCATTGCTGAAATGCAAAAGAGATTTTCTCATGTAATCAATCACTTAAACACACTTGGAAGACCCGTTTCCAATGAAATTGCTACTAATAAAATTTTGAGATGTCTTAATAGGGAATGGCAACCAAAGGTCACGGCGATCAAGGAAGCCAATGATCTCACTACATTGGACACAAAAATTTGTTTGGTAAGCTTGATGAACATGAGCAAGTGCTCATTAGTCTTGACAAACATAAGAAAAGAGAAAGGAAAGAGAAGATGAAAGACACAGACAAGAAGTCTATTCCTCTTAAGGCTTCTAGCTTAAAGTCCTCAACACAAGAGTAAAGTGGAAGTGAATCTAATGATGATGAGGAAGATATGAGTGAAGATTTGGGACTATTTGTGAGAACATATAATAGATATATCCAAAAAAAGGGAATTCAACACTTGGACAAAAATCTCATCAACTTTCGACGACAATCAAAGTCCTCTAAGAATGAAGGTAACAAGAGTGGTAAATCAAAAGGGTCATGTTACAATTGTGGAAAGGTCGGTCATTACTAGCCGAATTTCCCGTTGATAAAGAAAGACAAAGGAAAAGAGAATAATCGTCAACAAAAGAAATCGGGCAAACCTAGAAGGGAATACATTGCTTGGGAAAGCGATATTGAGTCTTCTAGTGAAGATAGCTCAAGTGATGAAGACGAATCCGTCAATCTTTGTCTCATGGCTCATCATAAGAAGAAAAAGGAGGTAAGACACTCTAAGTATGAACACTCTAATAAAATGTCTCATTCCGAGTTCCAAAAGGCTTTTGATACTTTACACCATGAAGCTAAAGAAGGTTTTAAACGCTTAGCTTCAAATAAGCATTTTTTTTGGCATTACGAGAAAAAGGTTTCCGATTCCGAAAAGGAATTAGAAGCTCTTAATAACTCTATGGTGGAAGCAACAAAAGCTGAAATTGAGGAAGACAAGAACACTTAGTTAATTTGGGGTTGTGAAACTTGTCACATTTGGAAAAAGGAGGTTAGAACTCTTAAAGCCAAATTAGACAAGGCTCTAAAACCTAAAGTCACATTTGCTATTGATCGGTCACATTTTAGAGAAAACATGAATAATACGTATAAAAAATACACTTATGTGATTAGAGATAAAGATAGCAAAAGTAACACCCATGTCAACCTTACTAGTCTATATTGTTACAAGAAGGGTCACACCATTGCAAAATGCCGATTTAGGAGATTTTTGGTTCCTAATGGTATTTTCCAATGGTTGCCCAAATGCAACCAAAGTTTCACTCACACCCAAGGACCCAATAAAAATTGGGTACCTATTTCCCTTGTTTGAATTATGTAGGTACAATATCTTGAGTCTACGGAGAGAAGATGGTTTCTCGATAGTGGATATTCAAGACACATGACGAGAGACATTTCCTTATTCATTGACTTTGTGGAAAAGAACAAAAGATTCGTGACCTACGACGATAATAACAAAGGACCTATACTCGGCAAAGGTAGTGTATGTAACCCCTCTTCTACTACTATCTCAGACGTGCTATTAGTTAAGGGTCTTAAACACAATCTAATTAGCATTAGTCAATTATGTGACAAAGGTTATAAAGTTTCATTTGCAAAAGATTGTTGCATGATTGAACATAAAGATAAAAAGGATGATGTGTTCAAAGGCCCGAGGGTTAACAATGTCTATATGCTTGACTTGAGTTAAGTTTCATTGAGTAGTATAAAATGTCTTGTCACCACGAGTGAAGATTCATGGCTATGGCATAGGCGTTTAGCGCATGTTAACTTTGATTTGCTAAATAAAGTAGTCTCTAAGGATTTAGTAGTCAGATTACCCAAAATCAAAATTTCAAAAGATCACTTATGTGATGCATGTCAAATGGGGAAGCAAACAAGGATCTCGTTTAAATCTAAAAATTTTGTTTCTACAACGAGACCTCTTAATCTCCTCCATATGGGCCTATTTGGACCATCTAGGATTAAAAGCTTAGGTGGTAATTACTATGGTTTTGTGATAGTAGACGACTACTCTAGGTTTTGTTAGACTATTTTCTTAGCAAGCAAGAGTGATACTTTTTCAGCTTTTGAGAATTTTGCCAAGCTCTCTCAAAATAAATTGAATACAAGCATTGTAACAATCCGAAGCGATCATGGAGGTGAATTTGAAAACCACCTCTTTGAAGAATTTTGTGATAAGAATGGCATTGATCATAATTTTTTCGCACCACGTACTCCTCAACAAAAGGGAGTAGTGGAACGTAAAAATTATGTTTTAGAAGAACTCGGAAGAACTATAATCAATGAGAGTGACCTTCCTAAATACTTTTGGGTCGATGCTATTAGTACGGCATGCTATGTTTTGAATAGGGTGCTTATCTGTCCTATTCTTAACAAAACTCCATATGAGCTATTAAACAGAAGAAAACCTAACGTATCACATCTTCATGTTTTTGGTTGTAAATGCTTCATGTTGAATAATGGTAAAGAGAACCTTGGCAAGTTTGATTCAAAGGCCGATGAAGGTATCTTTCTTGGATACTCTCAAACTAGTAAGGCATATAGGATATTCAATAAACGGTTACTTATGATAAAAGAATCCGTACATGTTACTTTTGATGAATCTTATCCAAAAAATGTCGAAAAAGGTATTTCTTTTCATGGTGCATGTGTATCTTCCGAAGACATACTCAAGGACACTAAAAAAGGGATTGATCAACCTGAATCGGTGAAAGTTGAGGAGGAGGAAGATCACAACTATGAAGAGATTGAGAAGGATCATCCAATTAGCAACGATGACCTTCCTCTAGCGTGGAAATCCTCTAAGGATCGTCCCATCGACAACATACTCGGAGATATATCAAAGAGAGTAACTACGAGATCCAAGCTAAGTAACTTTTGGTATCACTTTGCTTTCGTCTCTCAAATTGAGCCTAAAAACTCCAAAGAGGCCTTACTCGATGAAAATTGGTTTTTGTAAATGCAAGATGAGTTAAATCAATTTAAAATAAATGAGGTTTGGGACCTTGTACCACCTCCGCGAGATCATCGAGTGATTGGTACTAAATGGGTATTTAGGAACAAACTTGACAAAAACAGAGTTATAACTAAGAACAAGTCGCGCCTAGTGGCTCAAGGCTATAACCAAGATGAGGGCATCGACTATGAGAAAACTTATGCTCCCGTTGTCTGCCTTGAGGCTATATGTCTATTGCTTGCCTATGCTTGTTCCAAAAACTTCAAATTATACCAAATGGATGTTAAGAGTGCTTTTCTGAACGGATACATTAATGAAGAAGTCTATGTATCTCAACCTCCTGGTTTTGAAAGTCATGAGTATCCTAATTATGTTTATAAGCTTAAGCGTGCTTTGTATGGTCTTAAACAAGCCCTTAGGGCTTGGTACGAGCGTATTAGCAAATTTTTACTAGATCAAGGATTCTCAAGAGGGAAGGTTGATACTACCCTCTTTATTAAACATCAAGGAAAACACTCCATATTAGTACAAGTTTATGTAGATGACATTATATTTAGGTCTACTAACATGCTTTTGGTTAAGGAATTTTCTAAGTTGATGCAGGGTGAGTTTAAGATGAGCATGATGGGGGAGCTAAACTACTTCCTCGGACTTCAAATCAAACAACTCGAAGAAGGAACATTCGTGAGCCAAACGAAGTACTGCAATGAGCTACTCAAGCGCTTCGATATGGCTAACTCTAAAGAAATTGACACTCCAATGCCTACAGGTGTAAACTTGGACCGAGATGAAAATGGTAAGACCGTAGATGTAAAAAGGTATAGAGGTATGATAGGTTCTCTCCTCTATCTCACCACATCTCGTCCATATATTATGTTTAGTGTATGTATGTGTGCTAGGTATCAATCATGTCCCAAGGAATCACATTTAAAGGTCGTCAAGCACATACTTAGACACCTATGTGGTACTCCCAAGTATGGGCTTTGGTTTCCCAAGGGAAGTGATTATACTTTGGTTGACTATTCTGATTCCGACTTTGCCGGTTGCAAATCAGATAGGAAGAGCACTAGTGGCACTTATCATTTCTTCTCAAATTCCTTAGTGAGTTGGCATAGCAAAAAGCTAGTTTCCATTGCTTTGTCAACAGCCGAGGCGAAGTACGTTGCAGCTGGTAGTTATTGTGCCCAAATCTTGTGGCTCAAGCAACAACTACTTGACTTCAAAGTTAAACTTGAACATATTCCCATTTTGTGTGATAATACAAGCGCCATTAACTTAACCAAAAATCCTATATTACATTCACGCACAAAACATATTGAAATCCGTCATCATTTCCTTAGGGATCATGTAGAGAAAGGTGATGTCATATTTGAGCATGTTGATAGCAAGAATCAACTTGCCGACATTTATACAAAACCACTTGCGACATAACCCTTCTTCAACATCCGTAGGGAACTTGGCTTTCTCGATATCTCGGATCGTGTTTAAATTTGGATAGTTGCATGCTCTATATCTATGCTTGTGTATACTTTAACTAACAACATTGATAAGTGCAAGCTATGTGAGGACATTGACCGTTTATCTTCATTGGAGGTAATATCGTTCCTATCTATTTGACTTTTCTTGATCAATATATATATATATGAAATTGTATTATGATGTGTGCTATCTTGATGTTTATTCTAGTGTTTGGACCTATTCTTAATCCATTGTTATGTTTGAAGTATGTGTGGGCTTGTTATTTATTGTACGTGCTTCATTTATAACATGTTTTCATCATTTTTATATGATTGCACTGCATACGTCGACCGCCACAGGGCATTGGTCGACTCATGCCTTCTTTATTTCAACACATTTTGCCTCGAGTTAGCACAGGTCGACCCATGCGTTGACTCACATTGTAATGATTTAGAATTGTGTATTTTTAATCTACATGCGTCGACGCATCCTAGGTTTAGGTCGACGCATCATTGCGAAATTCAGATATTTTTGGAAAATGGGGCGCAATAGCTTTTCTTGGGAAATTATCATCATTCAATGTGTTGTTGTCATACCCCAAATTTGTCCTACCCTCTCATTTTTCTTATACCAAGCATGTGTGTTGCTTCATGATCTCTCTCAAGATAATCGTCTGGCCTTTAGTCTTGATCCTCTGGAATTTAGGTTATGTAGGTTTTGTTGGTGATTGTTGTGATAATTGTCTCTTGCAAGGTGTGGAATTCATATGGAGATAGAGAAAAGGTATGTCCTCATTATCATGGGTAATTAGTCAAGACTTGATTAATTAACATCAAGTTGATTTGATGATTTGATGCTATGATAAGAAGTTATTTTCTCAATCCATGCTTAAGGTTGTTTCAAGTTTCAAGACCAATCTATGACAAGCTTTAACTTAAATCAAGTCATGTGATTCAAGTCCATTTGCAAGCCAATGCATAACCAAGATCAAGTCCTATGATTAATTCACGCAGTGTTTGGATTATTTTTCAAGCCACACCATGAGTTTGTGACTAATCAAATGTTATTTCAAGTTATTGCAAGATGTGACCGATTAACTTTCAAGCCATGTTTTGAATTTATCTTCAAGGCTATGATTTGAATTATTCTTAAGCCATGTTACAAGTTTCAAGCCCTGACTATATTATGCCCAAGGGTGAGCCAAGCTGATGGAGTTGATTGTTTATTTTCCAAGTCATGAAATACTTATGGACAAGTGAAGCTTAGGCTATGCTATAAATTGAGGGATCCGTTATACCAAGGCCATGTTATTCACATCCAAAACTTCAACAGTGCATGGCCAAGGCATAACAATGCAATCCCAAGCTCCTAACGCTGAGCAATATTATTGTAAACCCAACCTTTATTCCAACATCAACCAATGTTCCAAAAAGTACAAACATTATACCATAAATCATCCTACAATTCCTAAGTTTCCACATAAGCAATGATAAGTTGGAATTACAAATCTGATTAAGTTTCAGACATCACATTCTAATACTTGAACCTAAGCTTCGTTACAAGACAATGCAAGTTTAATTTTAAATGTCAGCCCTAAGAGATCAAAGTTAAAAGTCTAAAGTAGCGGCTTTGAGTTTGCTCTTCACTTGTGAAAAGTCTCCATGGCAGTCTTTGAATTCTTTTGTCATGCTAATTTGCTCTTCCATGCCGATGCCTCTCCTGTCCAAGTGCAGTACATATGGAAAAGAAAATGGAACCCAGAATCAGTACAGTAAATAAAGCATGTGCAATTCCAACCAAATTCAAATAAAGGCATACAAAGCACCACAATGTAAACAACAACTCAACCTTCGGCTAAACTGTCACAGACGAAACTTATGCAAAATAAAACCAAGACCATAATAATATACCCTTGGCAAACCCACAGCAGCGATACAAAGCCGGCAAGCCATCCAGATATCACCACAAGCTATGATCTGCGTAGAATTAAACACACATTGCTCCAGAATTTGCACATAAAACAACAACACTTTTGATGGTACGAATGCTTTACGGTATAATAGGTCCAGTTCACTGGCTGCTACAATCATCCCTGTCTCAAATGCTATTCAAGATACCTGTGAGAATGCAGAAGAGATTTTAAGCTATGAAGAATGTAATCAAGAGGAATTGGATGAATTCAATACTATTGATAAACTATGCATTTCATTACCTTTAGATGAGACTTTGATCAATCTCCAGGTATTGTATCACCACCAAAACCATACCATTTGACAAGTACACATAACCATTACCAAGCTCCATCATTAAGGCACCAATGGTTTCTTCATCAATCCAAATTCCAATACAGTGCCAAGTTTCTCCAAAGTCTGTACATGAAATGATAAAGAACATGGATGATTAGAAATATAAGCAAGCAGGACAATGCAAGTTAAATCCAAGTGAAATACATCATCATATTTGCAGCATGAAGATTCAAGCATCATAAAAAATTTCAACATAAATCACAAAGAGAAAACCAACAGCAAGACATTAAGGCCAACAAAGCTCAGTTGTAATAGAAAGGCAATACCAAGATTCTTAACAAGGATGAACAAGACAATGATGGAAAGTTTTTCATAGAAACAAAAAAGCAAATGTCAACTATTGTTTTGAGTCAAATAAAAGCCCCATCAGCATAAATTCAAAATAGTAAAATCTTCAAAATAACACTATTCACGCAGTGAAAATTTTGAACCATTCTAGAAGCTCACCACAGACAAAATCCTAATGAATCACTACCAAAGACCCACACAAATCCTTCAGCGGCAGAAATCGTACCATTACACATTCCACCCAAATTGTAGGTTTCATACTATTGTACCCTATCCTTCTTCAGCAAGTTTTCACGTAAAACCCTAATCTGAGCCTATAAAAACACCACTATTCATCATCAAAAGGGAGACGAAGAACCCTAGAACGGCTGCGCAAGGAGATTCAAAAACCCTATTCACAAAAGCTCTAAGACCTCTAAGAATTACTCAGAGTTTCTCATTGAAACTCTGAGCTAATTTGAGCTAAACTACTCCATTTGAAACAAGCTTCAACAACACAGCAACAACATCAAACGAGGAAAGGGTAGAAGAGAAAAAACAAAGGAAAAAGGCCGGAATCAGAAAGAAGCATTACCGTGGCCGGAGTTGAAACTTAGACTTGCTCTAATTTGGGTAAAATCCTTCCCTTTTTGCTCTTTCTGATGTGATATCTTTGCTTGTCTTGTTCTTGTGACTCCAAACCCTCTTGTTGTTTCATGTTTCTTCATTGATTTTGTAGATATAAGTTTGTTAGGGTTTTTGGCTTTTGAGAGTTTGAGAAGGTTTTTGGGTATTTTGTGGTCGGATTTGAGATGAGGAAAGAAAATAATGTAGGGTTTGTGTAGGTTGTCTTCGTTTTGCGAGAGATCTCGTCGGAGAAGACGGGGCGGCCGCCGCTTCTCTGGCCATTATTAGGTTTCCGGTGATTATGTTGCAGAGCGTTGGATTAAGAGAGAGAGAGTGTGTTGAACGTGAAATGTGTTTAAAACCCACTCTTCCCTCTTTTTAATATTGTTGCCATGCTATTTCTGTTGTGGCTTCCATCACCGGTGACACGTGTCACTGGTCTATGGCTTCCCCATATTCCTGTGTGTTTGTTCCTTGGATCCATACTGTGTGGGTCATTTCATGGCCCTTTGATCAAGAGTCATCCTTGACTCGTCACAAGATCTAACGCCTCTGATTTAGTTCACGGTCAACCAAGTTGACCAGGGTCTATGATAGACCCTACCCAGCGTGGGCTCACTTGTTTGGGCCTGGGGAATTTTTTTCCTATTCGCACACACCAATTTCTACTAACAAGTCTGGCCCGTTCTATTTTATTTTAGATTTATTTTATCAATACTTTCCTTTTAATATAAAAAAAATCCAAAAAAATAATTTATTAACTTATTTCTTAAAAAAACCAAAATACTAATTGTCTTTTAGAAAAACCTAGAGATTTGTTTCCTAATTAATTAATTTTATTAAAATTATTTATTTAATACTAACTAATTATTTTCATAATTAGTTTTATTAAATATTTGATTTTAACTTAATTAATTGTATTAGTCATATTTCTCTAACCCTAAAAATCCAAAACCTTGCTAATAAATTAAATTGATGATTAATTGTATTAAGCCACGTTATTTAATACTAATTAACTTTAATAGTTATTTATTAAATATTTTAGTTTAATTTGATTAATTATTTGATTTTTCACCATTTTCTCTAAATAAATTAATTAGTTAATTTAGATTCTTTAAATTAACCTTAGAATTAGGTTGCTAACTTCACTAACATGTTTGATTATATTTCTCCCCCCAGTTTTATTGGTGATCTTTATGTGATGTTTATACTTTTCTCTTATGGATTAATTTCATGCTCTAATTATATGTATGTCATTCATAATATGCTTGTTCAAACCAAAAACTCTTTTCAAACTAATACATTGACTTAATGTCAAGCCCTTTTCAATACCTTGTAAGTCGATTGTTTTCACGATCGCAATCAACCTCACATAGCCTCCTCTTGGGCTTTATACAACGATACTTGTTGCACATTTCACTTTGGTTTGCATGCATATGTGTGATGGTCATACTTTAATTGTGGTTTGATTATTCCCACTTGAGTAGTTATATCCCTCTCCCATAAGATTAAAATCAACCTTTTTCAAAAGAATAAATAAGCTTGATCCAACGTCAAGCATTTTCCAAAACAAATTCAATTAATCAATTCATCTCCAAGCATTCACTTGATCCATATATCAAGTCCCTCACCTAACTTGTAAGTCGAGCGCTTTTGCCTCGCAATCGACCTTACCTTGAACCATTAGGACCTCCTTTCCATTAGTCCTCAACCATTTCGCACGCAAATTCAAACCTCGATCAACATCGAGTATTTTTCTTAAGTCAAATCAATATACCTAATCATACTTAAACACTATTTCTTAAAGGGTGAAAAGGAGGGGGATCAAGTCTTTGGTTTTTCTCCTCAATTGTTTGGGTGCGAGTTCTCTTACTCGTGTGTGGACAATTGACACCTCTAAACACGTGTAACTTGACAACATTCAAATCTTTTCCAAGCAATCACTAAAACACATGATCCTTATTTAAACACCTTTTGCTAAAGGTGAAGTGAGGGTGGTCGAGTCTTCGATCCTTCTCCTCAATTGTTTGGGTGCGAGTTCTCTTACTCGTGTGTGGGCAATTGTCACCTCTAAAATATCCAATACGAATAAGACTCTCCTTTCTCGCCTCGTGCGATCGAAACCCTAAAACACATACAAATCAAACCCTCTTTTCTCAATCAAACCTTTTTAACATACTTAATCATATATTCAAACACAACTTCCTAAAAGGTGACATGAGGAGGGCCAAGTCTTTGACCTTTCTCCCCAATTGTTTGGGTGCGAGTTCTCTTACTCGTGTGTGGACAATTGGCGCCTACATAAAAAACACTAACCAAACAACCGTAGTCCCACGAACTACGAATGCTCTGACTTTCCCATTGCACGAGGGAATACGTAGGCACAAGGAACCTAATCCTTGCCGAGCACCCTAATAATAAAACCACCCATTTTCCCTTTTAAAAACCAATTCTTTTAACTTAGAAGATAACAAACAAACCTAACTAACTTTCTCACGAATCGAATCAAGAGGTTCCTGTTGAGTACCATGGACGTAGAGGGTGCTAATACCTCCCCTCTTGCGTAACCGACTCACGAACCTAGAATTTGGTTGCGATGACCATTTTCTTATCCCTTCAAAGGTTTTATCGATATTTTCCTTTCCCTAACTTGGGATAAATAAAGTTCGGTGGCGACTCTGTTTCGAACAGTTTTTTCTGCGTCCATCGCGAGGATCGTATTTTTCGAGGTACGACAGATGGCGACTCTGCTAGGGACATACGCATTGCCATATGCTAGAGAGAGTCAAGCCTAACTTGACTCGATTCGTGAGTGTTAGATCCGCTTGTTTATTTATCTTCTCTTGCTTGTTTGCTTGCTTGTCTGATTATTTGTTATCTACTTGCTTGCTTATTATTATTATATCCTATTACTGTTTCTTGTGACACTGCGGGGGTGTTATGACAATGGGAACTTTGTGAGATGGCTCTATACCCGAGTCCGAGTATAACCCTAGGATTAGGATGGTGGTTGTGTAGTGGAGGCTTGCGTGGTCTCTTCCGCGTGAGCCAAAGCAAAGACCCCGCTTGGAGTAGATTCCCTTGGAAATGTTATCGTTTTGATGTTACTTCGTCACGATGATAATGTTTTCGAGCCTGAATCATTGATCCCAAGGACCTTTAACCCATTTTATCCATGGTGGTTGGTAGTGTTAACTCTTTGTGGGTTAATGCAAACGCCACAATCAGATGAGATCCCTCGAACGTATTACTTCCTGACAGTAATATTTTCGACCTCGATCTAGGATTCTGAGAACCCTATTTAGAACCCTTGTGTCGATGGTTGTGTAGTGGACACCTCCGATGAGTCTTTCTCGTGGGGAAGAAACGAAGACCTCACCTAGACGAGATCCTTTCAAGGATATTATCGTTTGATGTTCCTTCGTCATGGCTATAATGTCTTTGAAAGATATCCATAACTCTAGGCACCTACCCGATTAGAGCCTACCTGTTAAGAGGGTTGGGAAGTGACTTGTTATCCTGGATCCTGGATCTGTCTGCATTGCATTCATTTGCATACCATTGGATTTGCATTCACCAGCATTGCATATCATCTTCCAAAATAAAAAACTCAACCATCCTTTGTCCATAACCCGCAGTTGATTTCTCGACACCCGTATCGGATTTGAAGACACTTTTGGAAGAATCATTGACTCAGAGCAGAACCAGTTTGCGTCAAGAGTAGATGTTAACTTGATGAAGAACCAGTTAGACCAACTTGTGGAAGCTACGATAGCCTTGGCAAGGAAAGAGGACAACATTCAAAGGCCTACAGTCATTGAGAACGTCACTCTGCCTCAAGTGAATAATCTTGCCCAATTTCAGCCTGTGTGGATTCCTGTTGGGAACCAGGTAATACAAGAATGTCACACTATTCAAGATGAACATGCCTCGTCTCATGATGCAGTTGAATACCATAGCTTTGTATTCACTACACTGAATTCCTGAGGGACAAGCCTGGTGGTGAATACTGAACGACCTCAAGATGTTGAGTTTGCTGAAAGATGTCGTGTGTTGGAAGAGAAGCTTGAAACCATAAAGGGGCGTGATGCTTTTGATCTGAATGCTTTGAACATGTGTTTGGTACCCGGACTTGTATTACCTCCTAAGTTCAAGATGCCAAAATTTGAGAAATACAAAGGAGATAGTTGTCCAAAGCAGCATTTGGTGATGTTTTGTAGAAAGATGACCTCCAATGCTCTCAATGATAAACTTATGATCCACTGTTTCCAAGACAGTCTGAGTGGGGCATCGTTGAGTTGGTACATGCAGCTACAGAGTAGCCATATCCAGTCGTGGTTGGACTTAGCCAACGTCTTTATGAAACAATACTAATACAATCTTAACATGGCTCCCAACCGCATACAGATGCAAGGCTTATCTCAAGAGGAGAATGAATCCTTCAGGGGGCATGCTCAGAGATGGAGAGAGGTAGCTGCTCGCGTTCAACCACCACTTTTAGATAGAGAATTGGTTGACCTGTTCATAGATACTTTGCAAGGCCCATACCTAGAAAAAATGATGAGCAATGGGACATCAAACTTCTTAGACTTGGTTTTAGTAGGAGAACACATTGAGAGTTATATCAAGAGTGGAAAGATCCTAGACGCCTCGAGCATCGATGCTAGTGAGAGTGAACCCATTGTCAGTTCTCAAGAGGAAGATGAGGATGAAATGAATGCAATCTAGGACACTTTACAAGCTCCGTCTCCGGTACCTTATCCTCAATACCCAAACATCTCAAATGTTCAAAGTCAGCAATCCCATGGGCCTCCCTGTGCGATTCCATTCTCTCCACATGGTCAATATACTCCTGCCAATAGAGGCCCCCCTCGTCAACAATAGATTGCACAACAACACTCTTCACAACCCCGACGCTACTATAGTCAAAGACCAAAAAGGCATTTTGATTATTTGCCAGTGCCATTCAGTCATATATTGCCACGTTTGATTAGTAGTGGGTTATTAGTGCCAAAGGGCTTGGATCCTGTTATTCCTCCATACCCACCAGGCTTCGATACCAATGCACGATGTGGATACCATGCTGGCGCCATGGGGCATTCAACTAAGAATTGCAAACAGCTCAAAAACAAGATCCAAGATCTGATTGAGTCCAAGCTAATCTCATTTACGCCTCGAGGTCTTCAAATCAACGTCAATCCTTCACTTGATCGGGTGGGTCCATCCGCCCATGTTATGGAAGAAGTGTTGAGAGTAGGTGTGAAGAAGGCTATCATAGTGGTCTCGATGAACAAGAATGCTAGTCCAACAGCGGGTCAAGAAAGAAAAGCCTAGTCCCCAATGCTGGCAATTTTTAGATTATGTCGTTTCTATGCATTTGTAGTTTCTTTATGTTATGCGCTATTTGCTTTTAGACATTGTTGTTTATTAATGGTAATATTAATGAAGTGATCATGCACTTTTTGAACTAATCACGTCGCATTCGCTCACATTTTCTTCACTTATATAAAAAAAATATTCATCTATATACCTCTCATTCACTTTCTTTACCAAATTATTGTTTAGCAAAGATTGGAGGGAGGATGATGAAAACAAGATACCCATAATTGTTGCTAGTATGCTTTCGGATAAAATCCTGCTGATGATGTACATGCATTGTTTCAAATCCCCAAACACTGGAGAAATAAGGAGTTAATCCCTAGTTAACCACTTTGAGCCGAGAAGTAGAAGTTTCCTTTGGATATTCAAACCCTTACACTCAACCCGAGGCAGGGTAGTGTTCAGTTAATCTGACTCCGTATTCTTTGTACATGTCCTGAGGGGACGAAGAAATCATGCAAAATCCAGAAGTTATGATGATTGTTCTTCAATGACTACTGACTTGGCAGTCACAAGCCTTACTCTAAAAAAATAAAGAGCCCGCTAAGTCAAACACCTCAAAAAGGAGACTTAGGCAAAAATTAGGGCAATCCTGATGGACTCGTAGAATAAAATCAGTCCATACAAAATTAGGGATCAAAAATAAAAAAACAAAAAAAAGGTCCTTAAATCCTCAAGCGAAGCAAAATAAGATTCAGTGAACACCATATCAAAAATCAAAAGGTTGCTGACGTCCATCAAAAACAAAATAAGATGACTGCCATTTCAAGCGAATCTTGAACCTTCATCTTCATTCTTACACCGTCAAAATCTAAATACGTGTGTCGATTTAACTGAACGTAGAACTGGAGATCATCACGAAGAAGGGGTGGGTACTAATCAAATTTGAGCCTAATACTCTTCGTTTCTTAAACAGTGAACCAGGCCACGTTACAACCCTCAAAAGACTTAGTTGAGGCGGAGTTTATTCTGAAACCATACTACAGCAAGGTTGCGTAAACTGACTCCTACATATTTGCTAATCTTCTAAGTTGGTGTCATATTCTTGCTATATATTTCACACCAGTAAATCAGCACTGTGTTTGGACTAATGGTTCACTCGTCACACACTGACACATCATTCCAATAAATGATATTTCAAAACGTGCATTAAAATTACCATTTCTAAACGAACAATTTTAACTACAAGTCAGTACTTAGCATCAAGGAAATTCCAAGCAACAATCAGAGGAACTTGATCGTTCAACAATGCTTACCCGAATTGAGTTCACGTCATAACCCTATGGAGCAGGGGCATAACATCTAATGACTATGGTGATGAATGAACTGACCAGGCTAAAAATCTTCAGGTATCAGCAGATTAAGGAGGAATGACCATTTTAGGGCAGACCTTTGCAATCAACATTCAACCCATCTGGGGCAAGCCCTGTAATCAGCACGTCCAGTTCAACTGGGGCAAAGCCATCAAAGGTTTGATCAATGACAAACCACTACAGGTTCAAACTCTGGGGAAATAGTCTCCGATCATGTCATGGTATGATCATTTTCAAGGTGAATTCATTCAAAAACCCCACGGATTGGGGCAAACAAGTTGGAAAGGGGAAGTTTCCCTCCATACTTTCAAGTTCATCAAACAGACTATGCAGGACGGTAGTAATTGTTGAGTCAACACGTGTCAAAAGCCACGGGGCAGAGCAAAAGCATAATCAACATGCATTGGTTAAGTTGCTACGCTCATAAGGTCAACATGAATTGATCACGTCGCTACGCTCATACAAAGCCATCATGATTGAGGTCCTCCCAAGAATAAATACACAGCTTATCAGCAAAGGATCAAAAGTGGGGCACCAAGAGTGTCCACATCTATTTAAAGTCCAAGTGTCGGGAAGTCAAACACTCTCACCATCCCCATAAAACCCAAAGTCCAATCCTTTATTGGCAACTTCTCAAAAGTCCACACTCGTTGGCACCTTCAAAGATACCCTTTAAAGTCCAGTCTTCATTGGCAACCATTAAAAGTCCACCGTCGTTGGCATCCTCATTACACCAAAATAACCAAAGTCCAATTTATTGGCAAACACCAAAATTACCAAAGTCCAATTTATTGGCAAACACCAAAATTACCAAAGTCCAATTTCATTTGGCAATTACCAAATCCAATCCCTGGTGATACCCTCGACAAGGAAACTTATCCCCAGCACGCCTGATCATTTGCATCGTCATGTGCATGACATGCAAGCATAACATTACATACTCATATCAAGCACTATCATATCATACGCGCATTAGATTCCCCAGCAGTTGCATCTTAGTATGTGTTTCAGTGCATCATGTAATGCATGGCATATCCACCCCCGGCAACATAGCATAACAGGATCCAGGATTAGTTCACAAGCATCTTGGCTAGTCCTCCTTCAAAGTCGACAGTATTCTTCTAAAGAGAAATTGATACCCTGCACGTGCTCTCAGAATTCTATTCCCCAGCAAGTCATTCTTCAACCATGCAATTGATAATGACAATCCTCAATAGTTGTTGTCAGTGCTCCCCAAGCAGAGGTTACCCTGGAAAGTTTCTTATGAGCTTTCCCCTGCAGAGCCAGCACATTTCCTCCAACAAGAATCTTGCTCAACTATTCCTCAACAAATTTACCACAGAGAAACTGCTTTGGTATTATCGAGGAACCTTAATGGATAAGGGACTGCTTCGACGACCCAGAGAATCTTCTGCCTTCAGAGATACTGCTTTGGTATCATCGAAGAACCTTAATGGATAAGGGACTGCTTCGACGACCCAGAGAATTGTCTGCCTTCAGAGATACTGCTTTGGTATCATCGAGGAACCTTAATGGATAAGGGACTGCTTCGACGACCCAGAGAATCGTCTGCCTTCAGAGAAACTGCTTTGGTATCATCGAGGAACCTTAAAGGATAAGGGACTGCTTCGACGACCCAGAGAATCGTCTACCTTCAGAGATACTGCTTTGGTATCATCAAGGAACCTTAATGGATAAGGGACTGCTTCAACGACCCAGAGAATCGTCTGCCTTCAGAGATACTGCTTTGGTATCATCGAGGAACCTTAACGGATAAGGGACTGCTTTGACGACCCGGAGAATCGTCTGCCTTCAGAGATACTGCTTTGGTATCATCGGGGAACCTTAATGGATAAGGGACTGCTTCGACGACCCAGAGAATCGTCTGACTTCAGAGATACTACTTTGGTATCATCGAGGAACATTAACGGATAAGGGACTGCTTCGAAGACCCATAGAATCGTCTGCCTTCAGAGATACTGCTTTGGTATCATCGAGGAACCTTAACGGATAAGGGACTGCTTCGACGACCCAGAGAATCGTCTGCCTTCAGAGATACTGCTTTGGTATCATCGAGGAACCTTAACGGATAAGGTACTGCTTCGACGACCCAGAGAATCATCTGCCTTCAGAGATACTACTTTGGTATCATCGAGGAACCTTAACGGATAACGGATTGCTTCAACCATCCAGAGAATCTCATGCCTTTTCAAGGATACACCTTTGGTATCATCGAAGAGCCTTAGTGTATAAGGGACTGCTTCGACCACCCAAAGGGCCTCAAGTTATTTTGTTCAGTTTGAACCCCACTACCTCATCCTGTCAACTCGACTCCATATCACTTTACCTTTTGTCAGACAAATTTTTGGGGTCTTCTTGTATCTAATTGCCTTCCACCCTAAAAATTGAACCCCATGCAGCAGTTTATTTTCTCGGGTTCAATACAATTAGATAAGGGCATCTGTCATACCCCAAATTTGTCCTACCCTCTCATTTTTCTTATACCAAGCATGTGTGTTGCTTTATGATCTCTCTCAAGATAATCGTCTGGCCTTTAGTCTTGATCCTCTGAAATTTAGGTTATGGAGGTTTTGTTGGTGATTGTTGTGATAATTGTCTCTTGCAAGGTGTGGAATTCATATGGAGATAGAGAAAAGGTATGTCCTCATTATCATGGGTAATTAGTCAAGACTTGGTTAATTAACATCAAGTTGATTTGATGATTTGATGCTATGATTAGAAGTTATTTTCTCAATCCGTGCTTAAGGTTGTTTCAAGTTTCAAGACCAATCTATGACAAGCTTTGACTTAAATCAAGTCATGTGATCCAAGTCCATTTGCAAGCCAATGCATAACCAAGATCAAGTCCTATGATTAATTCACGCAGTGTTTGGATTATTTTACAAGCCACGCCATGAGTTTGTGACTAATCAAATGTTATTTCAAGTTATTGCAAGATGTGACCGATTAACTTTCAAGCCGTGTTTTGAATTTATGTTTGAATTTATCTTCAAGGCTATGATTTGAATTATTCTTAAGCCATGTTACAAGTTTCAAGCCCTGACTATATTATGCCCAAGGGTGAGCCAAGCTGATGGAGTTGATTGTTTATTTTCCAAGTCATGAAATACTTATGGACAAGTGAAGCTTAGGCTATGCTATAAATTGAGGGATCCGTTATGCCAAGGCCATGTTATTCACATCCAAGACTTCAACAGCGCATGGCCAAGGCATAACAATGCAATTCCAAGCTCCTAACGCTGAGCAATATTATTGTAAACCCAGCCTTTATTCTAACATCAACCAATGTTCCAAAAAGTACAAACATTATACCATAATTCATCCTACAATTCCTAAGTTTCCACATAAGTAATGATAAGTTGGAATTACAAATTTGATTAAGTTTCAGACAACACATTCTAATACTTGAACCTAAGCTTCGTTACAAGACAATGCAAGTTTAATTTTAAATGTCAGGCTTAAGAGATCAAAGTTAAAAGTCTAAAGCAGCAGCTTTGAGTTTGCTCTTCACTTGTGACAAGTCTCCATGGCAGTCTTTGAATTCTTTTGTCATGCTAAGTTGCTCTTCCATGCCGATGCCTCTCCTGTCCAAGTGTAGTACATATGGAAAAGAAAATGGAACCCAGAATCCGTACAGTAAATAAAGCATGTGCAATTCCAACCAAATTCAAATAAAGGCATACAAAGCACCACAATGTAAACATCAACTCAACCTTCGGCTAAACTGTCACAGACAAAACTTATGCAAAATAAAACCAAGACCATAATAATATACCCTTGGCAAACCCACAGTAGCGATACAAAGCCGGCAAGCCATCCAGATATCACCACAAGCTATGATCTGCATAGAATTAAACACACATTGCTCCAGAAATTGCACATAGAACAACAACACTTTTGATGGTACTAATGCTTTACGGTATAATAGGTCCAGTTCACTGGATGCTACAATCATCCCTGTCTCAAATGCTATTCAAGATACCTGTGAGAATGCATAAGAGATTTTAAGCTATGAAGAATGTAATCAAGAGGATTTGGATGAATTCGATACTATTGATAAACTATGCATTTCATTACCTTTAGATGAGACTTTGATCAATCTCCAGGTATTAGATCACCACCAAAACCATACCATTTGACAAGTACACACAACCATTACCAAGCTCCATCATTAAGGCACCAATGGTTTCTTCATCAATCCAAATTCCAATACAGTGCCTAGTTTCTCCAAAGTCTGTACATGAAATGATAAAGAACATGGATGATTAGAAATATAAGCAAGCAGGACAATGCAAGTTAAATCCAAGTGAAATACATCATCATTTTTGCAGCATGAAGATTCAAGCATCATAAAAATTTCAACATAAATCACAAAGAGAAAACCAACAGCAAGACATTAAGGCCAACAAAGCTCAGTTGTAATAGAAAGGCAATACCAAGATTGTTACCAAGATTCTTCATTGATTTTGTAGATATAGGTTTGTTAGGGTTTTTGGCTTTTGAGAGTTTGAGAAGGTTTTTGGGTATTTTGTGGTCGGATTTGAGACGAGGAAAGAAAATAATGTAGGGTTTGTGTAGGTTGTCTTCGTTTTGGGAGAGATCTCGCCGGAGAAGACGGTGGCGGCCGCCGCGCGCCACTGCTTCTCCGGCCATTATTAGGTTTCCGGTGATTATGTTGCAGAGCGTTGGATTAAGAGAGAGAGAGTGTTGAACGTGAAATGTGTTTAAAACCCACTCTTCCCTCTTTTTCATAGTGTTTCCATGCTGTTTCTGCTGTGGCTTCCATCACCGGTGACACGTGTCACTAGTCTATGGCTTCCTCATATTCCTGTGTGTTTGTTCCTTGGATCCATACTGTGTGGATCATTTCATGGCCCTTTGATCAAGAGTCATCCTTGAATCGTCACAAGATCTAACGCCTCTGATTCAGTTCACGGTCAACCAAGTTGACCAGGGTCTATGATCGACCCTCCCCAGCGTGGGCTCACTTGTTTGGGCTTGGGGAATTTTTTTCCTATTCGCACACACCAATCTCTGCTAACAAGTCTGGCCCGTTCTATTTTATTTTAGATTTATTTTAACAATACTTTCCTTTTAATATAAAAAAATCCAAAAAAATAATTTATTAACTTATTTCTTAAAAAAACCAAAATACTAATTGTCTTTTAGAAAAACCAAGAGATTTGTTTCCTAATTAATTAATTATATTAAAATTATTTATTTAATACTAACTAATTATTTTCATAATTAGTTTTATTAAATATTTGATTTTAACTTAATTAATTGTATTAGTCCTATTTCTCTAACCCTAAAAATCCAAAACCTTGCTAATAAATTAAATTGATGATTAATTGTATTAAGCCACTTTATTTAATACTAATTATCTTTAATAGTTATTTATTAAATATTTTAGTTTAATTTGATTAATTATTTGATTTTTCACCATTTTCTCTAAATAAATTAATTAGTTAATTTAGATTCTTTAGATTAACCTTAGAATTAGGTTGCTAACTTCACTAACATGTTTGATTATATTTCTTCCCCCATTTTTATTGGTGATCTTTATGTGATGTTTATACTTTTCTCTTATGGATTAATTTCATGCTCTAATTATATGTATGTCATTCATAATATGCTTGTCCAAACCAAAAACTATTTTCAAACTAATACCTTGACTTAATGTCATGCCCTTTTCAATACCTTGTAAGTCGATTGTTTTCACGATCGCAATCAACCTCACATAGCCTCCTCTTGGGCTTTATACAATGATACTTGTTGCACATTTCACTTTGGTTTGCATGCATATGTGTGATGGTCATACTTTAATTGTGGTTTGATTATTCTCACTTGAGTAGTTATATCCCTCTCCCATAAGATTAAAATCAACCTTTTTCAAAAGAATAAATAAGCTTGATCCAACGTCAAGCATTTTCCAAAACAAATTCAATTAATCAATTCATCTCCAAGCATTCACTTGATCCATATATCAAGTCCCTCACCTAACTTTTAAGTAGAGCACTTTTGCCTCGCAATCGACCTTACCTTGAACCATTAGGACCTCCTTTCCATTAGTCCTCAACCATTTCGCATGCAAATTCAAACCTCGATCAACATCGAGTATTTTTCTTAAGTCAAATCAATATACCTAATCATACTTAAACATTATTTCTTAAAGGGTGAAAAGGAGGGGGATCAAGTCTTTGGTTTTTCTCCTCAATTGTTTGGGTGCGAGTTCTCTTACTCGCGTGTAGACAATTGACGGCTCTAAACACGTGTAACTCGACAACATTCAAATCTTTTCCAAGCAATCACTAAAACACTTAATCCTTATTTAAACACCTTTTGCTAAAGGTGAAGTGAGGGTGGTCGAGTCTTCGATCCTTCTCCTTAATTCTTTGGGTGCGAGTTCTCTTACTCGTGTGTGGGAAATTGTCACCTCTAAAATATCCAATACGAATAAGACTCTCCTTTCTCGCCTCGTGCGATCGAAACCCTAAAACACATACAAATCAAATCCTCTTTTCTTAATCAAACCTTTTTAACATACTTAATCATATATTCAAACACAACTTCCTAAAAGGTGACGTGAGGAGGGCCAAGTCTTTGACCTTTCTCCCCAATTGTTTGGGTGCGAGTTCTCTTACTCGTGTGTGGACAATTGGCGCCTACATAAAAAACACTAACCAAACAACCGTAGTCCCACGAACTACGAATGCTCTGACTTTCCCATTGCACGAGGGAATACGTAGGCACAAGGACCCTAATCCTTGCCGAGCACCCTAATAATAAAACCACCCATTTTCCCTTTTAAAAACCAATTCTTTTAACTTAGAAGATAACAAACAAACCTAACTAACTTTCTCACGAATCGAATCAAGAGGTTCCCGTTGAATAAAACGGACGTAGAGGGTGCTAATACCTTCCCTCTTGCGTAACCGACTCCCGAACCTAGAATTTGGTTGCGATGACCATTTTCTTATCCCTTCAAAGGTTTTATCGATATTTCCTTTCCCTAACTTGGGATAATTAAAGTTCGGTGGCGACTCTATTTCGAACAGTTTTTTCCGCGTCCATCGCGAGGATCGTATTTTTCGAGGTACGACAGTCGTCTCATTTCAAATATTCATTATCATCATCATTTGCATCTCTTTATCTTAGTTCTCCTCTCCTACTCTCTAAAACTCTCTACAAACCTTAAAACCCAATTCCAAAAACTTCATCAAATCAGAAACTTGAAGGTTACATAAGCCTTCAATTGGGGTTCTCATCATAAATAACTACTCGTGTGTTGTTCATCTCTCACAAAATCAGAGCTTCAATGGCTTCTATAAGATCAACGGGGAAGAGGTCTACTCGAGCGTCCACTTCTTGGGCAGGTACTTCACAACCTCGATCAAAGATTTCGGTAAATGCTCTTTCCTTACTCTTTGATAAACTGGTTGCAACTTATGAGAAGACTTTTAGTAAAAGATCAATTGTCAAGCAATCTGTGTATTATTCGAAACTGGCTAAACACTTGCATATTTCAAAAGTTGTTGAACTGCTTGATTTTTAAATGTTTAATCCGTTCTTAGATTGTGATACAAAATATAATGAAGATTTGGCCAGGTTATTCTATACTGGTTTACATGGAAAGTTCATTGATTATGATTTTGGATATAAGATAGGTGGTAGAAGTTTAAAGGTTGATGCCGATACTTGGAAAGATATATTTGATATGTGTCCACAGTTTTCTCCTAACCTTAAGATAACCGATACAAAATTGGCTCCGAACTATGAGTTCAAAACAACTCTGAATTCAATGTTGAAGGATCCCAATCCCGACAACATTGTTTCTAGTGATTTGTTTCCTAAAACTGTTACTACTGGTCGTTTGAAGCCTATTGACAGAATTCTGCAGTGGATAGTAGCTCACATTCTCCGTCACAAGAAGGGAGGTTACTCGAGGGTTGACTAAGCTGAGGTACATTGGTCTATCTGCTGAAAAATAAGATAAGAGTACATTGGCCTTATTAAATCGCTAGTAGGATATTTACTCTAAAAGAATCAGGTCGAGGTATTGCTTTATGTTATGGATCTTTCATTCAAAGTGTTCTTAATAAGGCTAGGATTGTGGTTCAAGGTATTCCATACAGCTCTTTTACGAATGATCAAGAATTTAGCCAAAAGACCTTAACTTTGATGGGTTACCTTTAGGATCATCAAGAGCAAAGGTATAGGTTCAAGGTAAAAGCCTCAGGTTCAAGGGTTCAGGATTCGGATGAGGATGAAGAGGATAACGAAGAAGAGGATGACGAAACTCATTACATGGAGGATGATGACCATCCTACTGACGGTCATGGTGATTGGCTAGGTGATTCCCCTGGACATGATCCATATGCTAACCAAGGCTGGGGAGAATGGTAACATACAGGATGGACCAACAAAGGCTCGTCCTACATACCTCCATCTCCACCTCAATACCAACCGGATAACTTTGAAGTCCTGGAATTGTTGAGAAATATGCAAATTCAACAACAAAACTTTGCTACACTTCAAGAGGAGAGATACACAGCTTTGTAGAGTTAGCTTCAAGCTCAAAGTGATAACTTTGGTTTGTTTGCCTTAACAGTCTTATAACGGTTTGATACTATAACTGTGAATGCTGCAAGTCAGCATCTTACTATGGCTGAGAATGTTGCAAGTCAGCATAGATCTCTCTCTATTTCCTTCAACACTCTAAATAGAATCGTTCACGAGTTAACCGAACGCCAAGAGGAGCAAAGGGCGTCACATCCGGAGTACTCTTTCAGAGGGAGGGGTCACCCACATAGGGGGAGGATACCATAGGGTGTTGTGTTGTGGTGTGCATTTCATATTTAAATTTGCATGTTATTTTACATTTTTGTTTTATGTTGTGGCTATATTGACTTGGAACATGTATTGAACAAATTTGGTTATGTAATATGCTGAGTTTCTTTCTCTATGTTTCTTGTCCTATTTATGTTTATATCCCTGGCATTAACATCATTTTATGTGAATGGTTGTTGATGTTAATCTATTGCAAAGTGTATGATTATGTTCATATGAATATGTTTTGATTTCGGTTGACCTCGTGCTTCACTCTTTTTGATGTTGTCAAAGGGGAGAATGAAAAAGCAGCAGCGATTCACAAAGATAGATCAGATTTTTTTGGAGTAATGCATAAAATCAGGGGGAGGATGATTCTCAAAATACTCGATAAGTTGAAGATTTTGCAACAGTTTTGCCAACATAAAAAAGGGGGAGTATATGAGGGGAAGGTTCCTTAGTCCTTATTTTAATGATGTCAAAACTTGTATTAGCTCGTACTTTGTACTTTGGACAGTATCATCGCATCTAGATTGCATTCATTCTTTGAAATGTACAAAATAGTCTACGTTCATGTGTCTATACATATAGGAGCATCTCATATGTGATATGTCTGCACTTAATCATCTTAGATACCTTAGATCTACACAAAAATGGGTTAGGTGGACCAAAACATTAGCAAAGATCTCATTTTTGGTTGTTTAAGGTCCTTGCGTCAACTTACAGTCCTGTGGAGGTCGACGCACACATGTTGATTAAAGATAAATTGCTCTCGGGTCTGCTCACGTCGACCCATAGGTCATCTCATACTGAAAGCCTAAAAATATGTTGGTTTGAAGTAACCTTGCATCGACGCATGGTCCTGTTTTGGTCGACGTATCGCTAGTTTTTTTGTGTAGTTTTTCATTCGGGTGTGCTCAGGTCGACCCACATATTGCTTTGGTCGACCGCTCACTGTTGTGAGTCAATTTTTCTGATCTGTTATGTTTCAAAATAATGTTATGTTAGTGAGTGGGTCAAGGCATCATATATATTCATTTTGTCTCATCATTTCTAAATAGAGTAAGAAAAGTAAAAGATATACACTAAATTTTTGCTCATCATCTACATTCTCACTTGCATTTTTCAACAATTACACATAACAATTTTTGTTGATCTTGTGCATTGTCGAGGTGATAACGTCCAAACGTAGGATTGTGTATCTAGTTTAGGTTGAGGATTCAGTAGGTTTTTCTTGAATAAAACCATTGGGATTTTACCCTCCAAGATCTTGAGTCTTTGGGGGTTTTTGCACAAATCTTTGCCTCACGAATTCAGCCGAGTGAAAGGTTTGAATAACAGTGGGTTCGTTCAAACAAGTAGCGATAACCGGAGGATTGTGATGAAAGATTTGGGGTCGAACGTCTTGCAATCGAAATCAGCCGAGCGAAAGGTTTGAAGAACGGAGGATTCGTTCAGACAAGTATCGGTAACCGGAGGTTTGTTCGGAGCGTTTGACGCACTTAATTCGACTTGAATCAAGGGGAGAGAAGGGAATAATATCAACTTCAACAATTAGGCTTGAGTGTATGGTGACTATTACTTCTCTTGTATAAACTTTGCAACGTGATAATAAATATCTCAATTATAGTTTTAGAATTAGGGGTAGACATACCCGAAGCGAGGACGAAAAGGGGAACTGCCTAAACAAATATAGTGTTGTTCTCTCTTTCTCTATATCTTTATTTGTGTTGTTAACGTTTGTGTGATTTCGATTATTTGATAAATTTCCTCTATTGTGTAGTGCTGAAATTCTGTTTTGCAAAACTAATTACAATCTCTTGGATTGTAATTGTGAAAAATTCTGCACTAGAATTACAGGGAAATTCAACTTGGGGTGCTCTGCACACCAAGTGTTCGACGTGTAGAGTGCACACAAACTATTTGTGATATTGCCAATTTAAGTTTACTTTTTACAATTGATTGGAAATAGGATAAACTAAGTGGAAATTACTTGTATTGATTAATTAGCAAATCATTGATTCGATTTCTCATTCAATTTTATTCCATATCCGATCTTTTGGATAACGGTTCGTTTAGACGATTTGGTTCCTTGTCCGCTTCCGCACATTTTGAAAACCAAATTTTAAGCGTCAAATCTTGTTTAAAAATTAGTGATCTATTCAACCCCCTTCTAGATCATTGCCATCGTCTAATAGACTGGTCCTCTAAACTTCGAGATGCACTGTGGGCCTATAAGACTGCCTAAAAAACTCCTATAGGGACAACACCCTTTAATTTGGTCTCTGGAAAATCATGCCACCTACCTTTCGAACTAGAACACAAAGCCTATTGGGCTATAAAAACCTTAAACATGGATTACTTAAAGGCAGGTGATAAACGCTTGTAGGACATCCTCGAATTAGAAGAAATCAGATGAGATGCTTATTAGAATGCTATAATTTACAAAGAACGGACTAAAGCATGGCATGATAAGCGAATCGCGAGGAGATAGTTCAATATAGGCAACCAAGTACTTTTGTTCAACTCTAGATTGTGACTTTTTCCTGGTAAACTATGCTTCAGATGGACTGGACCCTTCAAAGTCACAAGGGTCCTGCAATCTGGGGCGGTTGAAATTAAAAGTCCATCTAGGAGTCCTTTCATTGTGAATGGACAAAGATTGAAACTTTACAACAGTGGTGAGGCCAACATCACCCATGATCGTCTTACTTTTTCCGAACCACCCCCTGTTACTGGTGCAACTTGATTTTAAAGATCGTCGAGCTACCGACGTTAAACACAGCACTGCGTGGGAGGCAACCCACAATTTTTCTTTTCATTTTATCTGCTCCAGTTATTTCTTTTACTTTTTAAATAATCTCTAACTTGTGTGTGTTTTCATTTCAGGGCAACAACCTTCTACTTAGGCAGATTTTATCAACTAACTATATTTCAGGATGCAGCTGGCTGACGTGACACAAATCATTTTCAAAAATGATAACCAGAGAAGGCGCTTTGTTGCCGTAACTGAGAGAACCACCTCACCTACCCTGTATCCGGATTTCCCTTCCTTGGTCTAGCCGGGACTTGTTGACAGTGTCCGCTTTATGTTTAGCCAAATGAGTTGGGATAGGTTTTCCGTCGCGAAGCACCTAACCTACAGAAGCCTGGCACTAGAATTTCTAAGTTCATTCCGTTTTCAACCCCATATTGGATTAGGACAAGATGAAGGTTTAGCTCCCTTTAAATTATTTGGCCAAGATTATAGTATCACTGGTAGAGAGCTAGCCAGATGCCTTGCCTTTCAGCATAACCCTAGTGCCTATTTCGAAGTACCTGTTGATATGCAATATGAATTAGATTACTTTTATGGAGGGATCACTAAAGATTTTCCTCCTGATCATGAGGCTATGAATAACACCATAATCCATAATCCTGCCATTAGGTACTTTCATATGGTAGCCGCCCAAACATTCTTTGGAAAAGCTGAGAACCAAATTTGTGTAAGCAAAGAGGAGATGTTTTTCATCTTAAGCGTTTTTTAGAACCGCCCTATAAACTCTGCAACCTTCCTACTGACCAATCTTAAAAAGGTTGTCATACAAATAGTCGAAAACATCTATGTGGGTGGATTAGTCACCCATATTGGTATTGCGTTGGGCCTGCAAAATCAAGTGGCTCAACTAACCCCAACCTGTGGATACAATCTCTTAGATATTGACCACCGCCTAAACCATAGTTTAGTGACGCGCGAAGGACCTAACCAAATCAAAATTCTTATCAATTATGAAGTAGTCCATCTTTTCACCCTACTAAACCACGAGTTCACAAGTGTCCATAACAAAAAACAGCGAGCGGTACCAATTAGAAAACCTAGATGAAACCCATCACCCCCTGAGACTCCTACCGAACGTGAAGTTCAACATGCACATTATATTGACTGTGAGCTTTCCACTTTAATAAAGGAAATCATGGCTCTTCGCCGTGAGCAAAGGGATCAAACTGACAGGTTAGCAGAACAAATGGACCACCTATTCCAGGAGATTCATTCATTAAGGAGAACTCACGGCCGTCAAGGCCCCTGATCTGATCACCCACCAGTTTCTATCATTTCTCTTTCACCTTGGATTAAAACATTGGGGACAATGTTTGACTTAAGTGTGGGAGAGGAGTTTTACTGCTTTCTAGTTAGATTTATTGCTTTATTTTATTTTCTTTTGATGAGTCCAAGCCTTAGAGGTTGGCATCAATTTTGGTAAAACTAACTTAGCAGAAAGATGTTGGATAAGATGTCCTGACATGATAAACTAACTACAGGTTAAGATGTTAGACAAGATGTCCTATCAGTTGGATTCGACATCTTTGTCTGTTATAGTTTTGGAATAACTGTATTTTTGTTCCAGGTGTGATTGGAATATGATTTGATCCCAGGTGGCATCTGAGATTGAGGAATCAGAGATTCTAATTCTAAAAGGAATATGCGGTTTCCTAATAAGGAGACATTTTTTGAAACTTGGGATTGAAGAAAAGAATAGGTCGCAGATTCTGTGGAGCAGAATTACTGCGTTTTTGAAGCCCAAATCCAGTTCTGTTTTGGTATATAAATAGGATGGATTTGACCTAGAAGGATTGGATATTGCAGCTGATATAGAAGTACTAGGGTTTGTACTTGTGTGAGCCTCTCTTGTATTGCGTGAATACTAGAGAAGGACAGTTTATTGAGTTGTAATATTATTCAGTTACTACTGTGATTGGAAGGGAATTGATAAGGGTCTCATACCTAGGAGTGTCTTAGGTAGAAATCTAGGAAGGGTTGTTTCTATGTGCTAAGTTGTAAACGTTGGATTTTAGCTTAGAACCAATTCTACTGAGTTAATTTCATTCTTGGCTTGGTAGCCCCCAGACGTAGGTGTTGTTGATCACCGAACTGGGTTAACAATTTCTGTGTGTTGTTTTCTTTTTGCTGTTTGTTTCTGTTCTTCCTTATTCCTTGTGAGAAGTAGAGATAAAGTGTCACAACATCCTGTATGACATCTTAGTGATCTGCTTAACCAGAATTTCAATTGGTATAAGAGCAGGCATCCTGCTCTGTATCTAGATGAGATTCAGGGATGATACTTTCTGGTTTGATGGATAAAGAAGGGGGAGTTCTAAATAGACCACCAATACTTGATGGTTCCAATTATGAATATTGGAAGGTGCACATGGTGGCGTTTATCAAGTCAATGGATGGAAAAGCTTGGAAGTTTGTGGTTAAAGGGTGGGATCCACCAAAGATCAAAGACAAAGATGGAAAGCTCACTAATGAGCTGAAACTGGAGGAAGACTGGGATGATGAAGATGATAACCTTGCTCAAGGAAATTCCAAAGCCTTGAATGCCTTGTTCAATGGAGTGGACAAGAACATCTTCAGACTCATCAAGAACTGCACTATTGCAAAGGATGCTTGGGAAATCATGAAGACTGCTCATAAAGGTACTTCTCGAGTCAAATCTTCAAGACTCCAGCTTCTCACCACTAAGTTTGAGAACTTGAGGATGAGAGAAGATGAAAGTATACATGACTTTCACATGAACATTGTTTATATTGCCAACACATCTAGTGACCTTGGGGAGAAAATTCCTGAAGCCAAGCTGGTTCAGAAGATTCTAAGGTCTCTTCCCAAGAGGTTTGATATGAAAGTCACAGCTATTGAAGAAGCTCGGGACATAAACACTATGAAAGTAGATGAGCTTATGGGATCACTCCAAACGTTTGAGATGGCTATAAGTGAAAAGGATGAAAAGAAGAAAAGTCTTGCCTTGGTAACCAACCAAGAAGAGGTTGACACCAATGAGGATTTGTCCAAAGCTGTAGGGTTTCTTGAAAAATAGTTTCATTAACTGGCGAAGAAACTAGATGAGAAGTCTAAGACCAATGTCAAGGCTCAGACTTCCAACATCTATAGATCAAGAAACTTTGGAAGAAGACCTAGCTATGATAAGAAACCCAGCTGAGGAAAGGGAATTCAATGTTTTGAGTGTGGAGGTTTTGGACACACAAGAGGGGAGTGTCCCACTTTCCACAAGAAGGAGAAAAAAGGTCTATCCACCTCGTGGTCTGAGGATGACTCCTCGAGCAATGGAGAATATGCAAAAAAGGTGCCTGCAATGACTAGAGTCTATGACTCTGACAAGGAGTCAGATAGTGGATATTTCAACCCTAGTGATCTTGCTGAGTTGTGTCAATTGGGACATGCTCAGCATAATCTTATTTCCCAACTCTGTGATGAAAGAGTAAATCACTTGGAAACGATATCTGATCTGGAGGATGGAGTTGTGTTGTTAAACTCCAAACTCAACAACATCACCAAGTACATAAGGATGATGAACAATAGCTCAGATATGCTAGATGAAATCCTTATGTTAGGAAGAAATGCTGGAAGCGGAAGAGGTCTCGACTACAATGATCAGGATAAAGGGCAGGGGACTGGAGGGAACTCAGCTCATGTGATGTCAAGAAAAATGTCTCAACATCATCAAAGGCCTCAGAACATCTCTTCAAGAAAACAGAAACAGGATAAGCAGTGTTATTACTATGGGAAGTTCGGTCACATAAAGGCTCACTGCTATAAGCTAAATGGTTATCCTAAATCATCAACACGATCTAGAAGAAGAAAGAAGGTTCCTAAAGGGAAGAAGAAGTGGATCCCTAAAGATCAAACGGCAGCCTTCATAGCTCACACTTACTTGAGAGCCTCTGCCAAAGAAGACTGGTATTTCAAAAGTGGCTGCTCCAGACACATGATAGGTGTCAAGAAGTTCTTGACTGACATTAAAACTCATTCCACTGGTCATGTCACCTTTGGAGATGGTTCATAAAGAGAGATAAAAGGTGTTGGTAAGTTAAAATATGATGGACAACCCAACCTTGATAGGTTTTGTATGTCAAAGGTTTGACAGCAAACCTAATAAGTATTAGCCAATTATGTGACTGAGGCCTTAAGGTTAACTTCTCTGAATCTGAGTTCCTGGTTACAAACGACAAAGAGGAACTCATCATGAAAGGTACCAGATCTAAGGATAATTGTTACTTATGGGCTCCTCGTGAAACTAAGTGTCCTCCCACATGCCTAGTGTTAAGGGAAGATGAAGTGAAGATATGGCATCATAAACTTGGTCACTTGCACTTGAAAGGAATGAAGGAAGTCATCTCCAAGGAGGCTGTCAGAGGAATTCCTAATTTGAAGATATATAAAGGCAAGATATGTGGTGAATGCCAAATTGGCAAACAAACCAGAATTTCGCATTAAAGGCTTCAACATCTGACCACCTCAAAAAACTTAGAGCTCCTCCACATGGACTTAATGGGACCTATGCACGTTGAAAGCCTAGGTGGAAAAGGTATGCATATGTTGTTGTAGATGATTTCTCTAGGTACACTTGGGTACATTTTATTAAAGAGAAGTTAGAAGTTTTTGAAGTTTTCAAAGGACTGTCTCAGAAACTTCAAAGAGAAAAGGATAGTGGGATTGTTAGAATCAGAAGTGATCATGGGAAGGAGTTTGAGAACCGTCAGTTTAATGAGTTTTGCTCCTCAGAAGGAATCAGCCATGAATTCTCTTCACCCATCACTGCTCAACAGAATGGTGTGGTCGAGAGAAAGAACAGATCAATTCAAGAATGTGCAAGGGTCATGCTTCATGCAAAGAAACTTCCTTATCGATTTTGGGCTGAAGCAATGAACACTGCTTGCTACATCTTAAACAGGGTAACTATCAGGTCTGGAACATCTGTCACACTGTATGAATTATGGAAAGGCAGAAAACCAATTGTGAAATACTTCCATGTCTTCGGAAGCAAATGCTGCATCCTTGCAGACCGTGACCAGAGAAGAAAGATGGATCCTAAGAGTGAAGAAGGAATCTTTCTAGGATATTCTACTAATAGCAGAGCATACCGAGTCTATAATTCAAGAACTCAAGTGGTACTGGAGTCCATAAATGTTGCAGTTGATGACTCTCCTATGGAAGTCGAAGCTACAAATAATATTGGAGCATTCTTTCCTATGGAGGAGGAAGATGTCACAGAGGATGTTGAAATACCCCAAGATAATTCTGAAGGTGCTGTAATATCAAACAATGACAATCATGAGCCTAATGTGACTGAGCGGGTTGACAAGGGACCATCCATCAGAATTCAGAAAGATCACCCCAAGGAACTCATAATAGGGGATCCAAATGAAGGAAGGATGACCAGATCTCGAGATGTTGTTGCAAGTGCCTGTTTTGTGTCAAAAATGGAACCCAAGAATGTCAAGAAGGCCTTGATAGATGAATTCTGGATTAATGCGATGCAAGAAGAGCTGTGGCCGTTCAAGAGACATGATGTCTGGGATCTTGTACCCAGGCCAGAAGGATCAAATGTGATTGGAACAAAATGGGTGTTTAAGAACAAGTATGATGAACACAGAGTAGTCACAAGAAACAAGGCCAGACTTGTTGCGCAGGGGTACATTCAGATAGAGGGAGTGGACTTTGATAAAACTTTTGCTCATGTAGCTAGACTGGAGTCTGTAAGACTGTTACTTGGGATAGCTTGTCTGCTGAAATTCAAGCTTTTTCAAATGGATGTCAAGAGTGATTTTCTAAATGGATATCTCAATGAAGAAGTTTATGTGGAACAACCTAAAGGCTTTGTTGATCCAACATTTCCAGATCATGTATACAAGCTGAAGAAAGCCTTATATGGGTTGAAACAAGCTCCAAGGGTCTGGTATGAAAGGCTAACTGAATTTCTTGTTACAAATGGCTATAGAAAGGGAGGCATTGATAAAATCCTCTTTGTCAGAGAAAGAGAAGGAAATCTCATGATAGCACAAATTTATGTTGATGATATTGTTTTTGGAGGAACGTCAGAAGAGATGGTTCAACATTTTGTTAAGCAAATGTAATCTGAGTTTGAAATGAGTCTAGTTAGAGAATTAACTTACTTCCTTGGTCTTCAAGTCAAACAAATGGATGATTCTATATTTCTCTGTCAAGGGAAACATGCCAAGAATATTGTTAAAAAGTTTGGCTTGGAAAATGCAAAACACAAGAGGAGTCCGACCCTTACTCATCTGAAATTATCGAGAGATGAGAAAGGAGTAAGTGTTTATCAGAGTCTCTATAAAAGCATGATTGGAAGCCTTTTATACCTAACAGCTAGTAGACCTAATATAACATTTGCACTAAGAGTCTGTGCGAGGTATCAGGATAAACCCAAAGTTAGCCATATTAATAAGGTCAAGAGAATTCTGAAGTATGTAAATGGCACATGTGACAATGGACTACTCTACACACACACCTCTGACTCTGTACTAATAGGATACTGTGATGCTGACTGGGCTGAGAATGCAGACTGGGCTGAGAATGCAGACGATAGAAAGAGCACCTATGGTGGTTGGTTTTTTCTAGGGAATAATTTAATCTCCTGGTTCAGTAAAAAGAAAAATTGTGTCTCCTTGTCTACTGCTGAAGCTGAATATATTGCAGCAGGGAGAAACTGTTCTCAAATGATGTGGATGAAGCAAATGCTGACTGAATATAACGTCACTCAAAATGTCATGACCCTTTTCTGTGACAACTTGAGTGCAATCAATATTTCAAAGAATCCAATTTAGCACAGCTGAACCAAACACATTGACATCAGACATCAATTCATTCGAGACCTTGTGGAAGACAAAATCATAACCGAGCATGTTCCCACAGAAAATCAACTCGCAGACATTTTTACTAAAACTTTGGAATGCAAGCTTGGAGTTTGCATATCTGAAGGAGCATAACCGTTCACTGGTTATGGGAATGCTAGTCATTTTTCTGAATATGTATTCCCATCTAGCTTAAGAGGATTGTCTTCAAATTCTCTCAAAGATCTCACCTTTATTTTTATGCTTTTACTTTGTTTTTGGTTGTGTAAGGGCTGAATGCCCAGGATATTTTTTCCTTTGTTGGGTGTGTAATTTAATTACTATGAACTGATTAATTGGTTTTTGAGTTATTTCTTCTGCCTTTGTCATATTCTGGCTAAAAAGGGGGAGAAATACTAACATCACTAACCACTGCTGATATACTACTAACCACTGAGGGGGAGTAGTTCTGTGTTGCTTGCAGGAGGTACTAGTTGAGGGGGAGACAAAGTTGTGTTTCCGCTGCTGTTCTGATGATGGTCTCCCTGATATGCTTCTGCAGGTTAATTAAAGTTAGTTTTAGCCAAAATCTTCCAAAGAGGGAGATTGATGAGTCCAAGCCTTTGAGGTTGGCATCAATTTTGGTAAAACTAACTTAGCAGAAAGTTGTTGGACAAGATGTCCTGACATGATAAACTAACTGCAGGTTAAGATGTTAGACAAGATGTCATATCAGGTGGATTCGACATCTTTGTCTGTTACAGTTTTGGAATAACTATATTTATGTTCCAGGTGTGATTGGAATATGATTTGATCCCAGGTGGCATCTGAGATTGAGGAATCAGAGATTCTGATTCTAAAAGGAATATATGGTTTCATAGTAAGGAGACATTTTTGGAAACTTGGGATTGAAAAAAAGAATAGGTCGCAGATTCTGTGGAGCAGAATTGCTGCGTTTTTGAAGCCCAAATCCAGTTCTGTTTTGCTATATAAATAGGATGGATTTGACCTAGAAGGATTGGATATTGCAACTGATATAGAAGTACTAGGGTTTGTACTTGTGTGAGCCTCTCTTGTATTATGTGAGTACCAGAGAAGGACAATTTATTGAGTTGTAATTTTATTGGAAGGGAATTGAGAAGGGTCTCATACCTAGGAGTGTCTTAGGTAGAAATCTAGGAAGGGTAGTTTCTAGGTGCTAAGTTGTAAACGTTGGAGTTTAGCTTAGGACCAATTCTACTGAGTTGATTTCATTCCTGGCTTGGTAGTCCCCAGACGTAGGTGTTACTGATCACCAAAATGGGTTAACAATTTCTGTGTGTTTTTTTCTTTCTGCTTTTTGTTTCTGTTCTTCCTTAATCCTTGTGAGAAGCAAAGATCAAGTGTCACGATATCCTGTCTGACATCTTAGTGATATGCTTAACCAAAATTTCATCTTTGATTTTATCTAGTCATTATATGTATTGTCAAGTCTTTAGGCGTAGTTTTTGTTGTCTATTAATTCTCTTCCTTTTCTTGAGCCATACTGAAATTTTTTGCAAAAAGAAACAATGTGTAGGCTATTAAGACATGTTATAAAGACTTGGGAGAAGTCCTGAAACATCAGTATCATTTTAACACCGTAAATTTCTCGACTATAGAGATCGATTTGGATAATTGTTATGCTCTAGCCTTAAGTTCTCACCTCTAGATTAATCCTTAAGTAGTTTATTCTAGCAGTCAGCACCATCTAAGTTATTGCTAAGTGAATAAACCGATGCAAATAAGTGAATGATCCCGTAAAAATAAAAGTAATAAAAAACAAATGATTTGAAAAGAAAATCCGCCTTCTAAGTTAGGTAACCCTCACCCGGTTACTTAGACCAATGGTAGAGGAACCTTTAAAATTATGCTTATGTGTCAGTGTTGAAAAATAGCATAAAGTGTTGAATTTTGACACAAATATGGATCAGGATCACCAACAGGTTTGTTCACCATGCGAGTACAAGATAACGGGCTTAATGTGATTGCGCCTGAATGAAAAAGGATTAGAAAGGGATGGGTAAGGTAGGCCAAAGAATAATAATATGATTCAGATTAGTCTGTATAAGGGAGAGATTCATGATCGTAAAATACAGACTGTGTTATTACGATGCTTTTGTATTCAGTAACTTAGTACCTATTAATGTAATCTGTTCAAAGTGTAGTATTTTTAAAGCCTATAGTAGCTATTGAGTTTTCCTGTTTTACTTACATTTTGCTTGAGGACAAGCAATGGTTCAAGTATGGGAGAGTTTGATGACACCTCAAACTATCGTTTATTTGACTTGACTTATGCATATTTTCCTATTGTTTTAATTCCGTTTCCACTATTATCCTAGTGTTTTTCCTTTGTTTCAGGGAATTTATTAATCAGGAGCCGTGGGAAAAGAAACGTAGCGAAATGGACGAAAAGCGAAGAATTGGAGCAGACTTGCATCTATGGCGACCAACATGGAGTTCATTCTAGGGGTGCCATGGGTGGTCCGCGTACCAACTAGTTGGATGACCAAGTCATGCCCACTTTGTGAGCATGGCGGTCGCCATGAGGTTGTGGCGGTCGCCACCCTTGAAAAATCCCAAACGGTTGAGAATAGACCATGCTTAGTCTCCAAGTCTCCATAAACCGTCCCTACATTTTCTCCATAACCTGGAAGTGGTTCCTTGGTGATTTCTAGGGTTTTAGACTCTTATATATACCCTTTTCATGCCATTTTCTAGGGTATCTAAGCTTATGCAAACTTAAGCCAATAAACTGTCAAATTTTAAAGCAATAATCTCTTCACACCGGAGGATTATTGCACGGTCGACCGAGTCTGTATCAAGTTTGTAGAACCTTGTAAGAATTTATTTCCGAAGCACTTTATTTATGTTATTTACATTCCGTCAAGATTTATTTCAAGTTATTGCAATTTGTATCAGATTCAAGACTCCGTTCAGAGCAGGTTTTTAATTCATTCAGCATTTACATTTACTTTGTCTTGCCTTTTTTTTCCTTGTCTTATTTAATCGCATTTGTTCTATTCATCTTAATTAATTTCATAACGTTTTTACCCGTCATTATGTTTAGCTTTACACTCAAAACCATTTATGTTTTGTTTTCCCTCAACATGTCTGGATAAATTATTGAATGCTGGCATGTGAGGATCGTCAATAGACGATGCTCTACATGTTGTTTCCTTAAGATTACCTTTGTGGGCTTGTTTACTGTGAATTTTGGTAAACAACCTCTGGTCTATCAATCTTAAACAAAAACTGACTAACTTGCAGGATCGACCACACAAATCCTAGGACATGTGCTAAATTTGAGAGACAAGTGTAAATGACAAATGAAAATTAAAGAGGATGTAAATTGAACTCCACGTTCGACAATCTAACTGAACTCTACGTTCGACTACTTGCAATAAGGTAAAGTAAAGGCTTGAAATTTAAAGGGCTGTAAATAAAAGATGCAGAAATTAAAGGCGTCGAAAGGCAATGACAATAAGTAAAAAGCTTTGAAAGTAAAATGCGACGAACTCCACGTTCTTGAAAAGTAAAGGCTGGAATGATAAAATTGTTGTCGAAGGTAAAGTGAAGGAAAAATAAAAGGACTTTGAAAATAAATGCAATGAATTAAAGATGAACTCCACGTTCTTGAAAATAAAAGACTTTGAAAAGTAAACGCTTGAAGATTAAATGCTTGAGTGTAAAAGTGCAGTCGAAGGTAAATGCAGAAAGTTTAAATGACTTTGAAAGTAAATTTGGCATGGAAGATAAAGTTCAAGAAATTGTAAAGGCATGGAAAGTAAATGGCTGAATCTTAAACATGATGAAGATAAATTGCATTGGTGAAGGAAAGTGGTGTTACATTACGTACATTCTCACGAACTCGTTTCTCTACACGCGGGTACTTTGAGTTTCTTTGAGTAACTTGTACAGAAATATGAACACCCTTATTACATAGAACTAACTCCTATTTATAGTGCTAGGAAATAACTACTAAGTGGTGGTTATTACTTCAAACGTGTGGATTTTGGCGCCTTCTCCTTGGTCTCAACTGTTCCCACGTTCACAACTGCTCTTATTTAAATTTCAAACATTGGAAATTCCCTCCAGCCTTAGCATAACAAATGCAGCACGCTTTTCCATATTCCCATGGTCGAAACCTTTCCCAACACTTAGCCATTTTTGAGGTTTCCAAAACCTCTATTCGACTCAGGCTTCACCAAAGCTGGGTCGAAGCCTTCTTTATGTTAAAAATAATTTTTTAACTTAAAATAGCTTTGATCTTTTCTAGCATCGAAAATAAGGGTTAACAAATTGCCCCCAAGGAATGTCCTTTCTCCAGAATTGGTAGGAAGGTCATTTCTTGATATAATAACCATTTCGACGCTTGTTAGCATGGCCTTAACCGAATAATCTACTAATTACTTAGTGGCTGAATTGTTCAGTTCCTTTAACCCACGCTTATGACGTCAGGCCATCATGACAAATCCTTAAACGTCTTTTCAGCCGTATTCATCATGACCTTTTTCTTGAAAACAGACGTTTGCAGTCTGACCATAACTGCTACCTTTCATCACATCTTCAAGAGAAGGACACACATCCCACTAACTTCTCAGCTTCAACGGTAGATCCAAGGCTCTTGGGATTTCAAATGTCTATATATACCTATTTCCGCCACTTTTTGAACTTTCCACACTTTTCATACTCTCAAGCAACCTCTTCATCTCTTTAGTTTTTCTTACGCAAACCCAGAAAAAACACCATCTTTTCGTCTTCTTCAACAATGGCGTCTTCCCAAATCAATCCTCAACAAAAGAAAACTCAGAGAGGCAAAGCTACTCCATTTAAACAAACCATTCCTCCCTTCGCTAATATCCCAGGCCCCCAACTAGTAGATAATCGTTGTTGCATGCCGGAACCCACCACTGAAGAAACAAGAGCCATCTATAAATCTAAGGTAATGATTCCTATAGTTGTGTCTGATAAACCTTATGCGCTATCTGGTCCTTTAGCTGATGTGGACGTATCTAATGAGAGACTAAGTGAGTTTCTCCCCTCGTACCGGAAAACCAGACCGTTAGGGCAAAAGAGTTTTCCCAAAATCAATGCTGCTGCTGGAACTTCTCCTGAAGACATCCCCTACCCAAAATCAACGCTGGCTATCTCACTGATGGTACCAAGCTGGTGAGAGCTGTCAATCCCTTGAAAGAATTTGACCAATGGATGGCGAAGATGGAGAAGGTCAAAGCTGAACATTGGAAGGATATAAGGATTTATGACCTTCTTATGCTGTCGAAGACCAGCATACCATATTGTCTGAACATGTTGGCAGCATCCTTATACTTTTGGGACAACACCCATTATACCTTCCATCTGCCATGTGGAATGGTTACCCCAACCTTCTTTGATGTAGCTGCCATCACAGGGCTTCGCCCAGATGGCCTTACCTATAATCCTGATGTTGATGCTGAAGACACCATCAATATTTTAGGCTCCAAACTTACATACACTCTCTTCATCAAACACCACTTTAAACAAGAAGATGACGAAGTGTCTGATGAAGAACATATTGCTTTTCTCACAGTCTGGCTGTCGAGATATGTTTTTTGTACAAAGTCTTTGTAGGTGGCCAAGAAGTACCTGCCCCTGGCGAATTAACTCCACAACAACAGAGGAACCTGCTTGAGTGAACTTATCTTGGCGAGCCTTTATGAGTCTATCAGCGAAGGGGCTTCTCGACTTAAAAATGTGGAGGCCCAAGGTCCTATGCACTTGAGTGGGCCTCTTTGGCTACTTCAATTGTGGCTTAATGCTACATTTGAGGCTAGCCTCCCTAAAAAAGGCCTAGTTGATGAAGCCTCTGCTGAAATTCGGGAAAAGAGTGTCGAAGGGACGCGTCTGGCCAAACTCACTCCTAATGATGATGGTGAAACCCTCAAAGGGCCTTTACCAGTTATATTATGATGTTTTCCAAGCGCTATGAGTTCACTCCTAGCATGGCACCTTTTGCTCAACGAAGATACGGCCCTGTGTGGTTTAAAAGGCCATTTCCAAATCCTCATCAAACTCTTGATCAAGAATCTGTGGCTATCTGGGAAGCCCTTTTGATTCCCAGGTTCTTTATCCACAGGCTAAACTTAGGGAGAGGTTTATCAGCACTGATTGCCTATCAACCAAACCTTGTCTCTCGAAAGTTTGGGCTAGCCCAAAGCTTCCCTCAATGCTTGTATGAGAGAAAGGGCCAAGTAATTCTTCACACTGCTTGCTTCGACGAGGAAAATGTCTCCCTTACACTCGACAGCCGGACTGAGAAAAGAAGAATCCTCTCTCCTGTGTTTTTTGAGCCCTCTTTTCTATGCACTTCATCATTCCACCAATGGTGGTCGAAGCACTATAGTGAGCACTTTCTTGATGTGGCTACATTTTCTCCGTTACTTAACCAAGCTTTTCTCAATGTGCAGGACAAGACGAAAAAGAGTAAGTTTACTCACATCGAAGAAATACAGGCTTTTCAGAAATACTTTGAAACTATCTATCGACCAGATGATCTTAGTCGAACCATTCATGAGGCTGCTGTCACTCTAAAGAGAAAATTTTTAGAAAAGTTGGATCAACTAAAAATTCCTCCCAACATCCCTCGTGAGAAACGTTATGAGGTAGCTTTTAAACTTTTCCCTCCAAAGTTCCCTCGACTGCCTAATGCTGATTTTGGAGTGGCGCTTGCCCCTCCATTTCCAGATTGGTTTGTCTGTGGGGAGCATTTAAAACTTCTTCGATAGCAGTCTCAGCCAAAGGCCCAACGAGTGGTTTCGACTAAGCATATGTTAGACAGTTTTAAAGGCCACCTTCATATAGGAATTCAGGACGTTCGTGTTGAATCTGAAATATATGAAGGTTTGGAATCCCTAATCCATGGCTTTATGACTAACCACGTAATCATTATCTTGTAACAATTTTTACTGTCTTTCAGCTGTGCCTAGGAAAACTGCTTCAACTAGGGCTGCTGCCTCATAAAGTAGCAAAGAACCAGAGAGCACACATGTATCTTTCACATCCCCTGCTTACACTTTTACTATATGAATTCCTTTCTTATGTTTGCATTGCCTCTTCAGACTGGTCGAAGACCTCCAACACCTTCCAAGAAAGGCAAAAAGGATACCCCAGCTGTGATTATAACTTCAGAGGCCTCAGATGAATCTCCTGAGGAGGTTCTCACAAAGAAAAGAAGAAAACCCATAAAGGCTTCTGGACCTACTGGCCCACCTCCTTCGAAGGTGGCCAAAATACTCGAAAAGGCACCCGCAACAAGTGGTGTCGAGAAAGAACCTCCCAAGGTGGCCTTGAGAACCCCTCTTGGTGACCATGGGAGTGATAAATCAAGTCCTGCTGTTGAACAAACTCAGGTATGTGCACCATTTTTTCATTATACTGACGTCTTTTGCCCATTGTTTCAATCTCATTTTCTCCACTTGTGTTCTTTAGGCACCCATAATCAACAATCCTGATCCCCAACCAACTCCAAGCAACTTCGCCACCAACATAATTGACGATCCTGTTCCTCAACCAACTACAGAAAGCTTCACCACCACGCTCCTCAACAGCCAAGGTGAGCCAACTTATCACCCATCTTCTGATATTGGCTCTGGTTTGAGTGAGATTAATCAACCTGTCCAACTTCATGGATGATGATCAATTGGTTGAAGAAGAAAGGAATGAACCTGAAGTTCAAACACACAACGATAATCCCGGTCAAGCTGCGCCTGAGGAGACAAATGAACCACATCCCACACCAGTTGATGATCAAGAGAACATTCGACCAGCTACTGAAGAGCCTGACGAAGAGATGGTAGTCGAAGAAGAAAAAGATGAAGAAGGAGAAGCATCAGAAGAAGAGGAGGAAGAAGAACAAACTGGTCCTAATCCCCACCATACTCCTTCACCTATGGTCCAACAAACCCTGGCTAACCTTCCACCTCCTAGGGACTCACTGACAGCACTCAAGTGGTCGAACCCACGTGAGTTTACCAAATTAATCCTTGGGCAGAGGTATGGTTCTTCTTCTTCTGTCTCTTCGACTCCAGCATTAGATGACTTCGCCTAACCAATTCTCCAAGCCATCAAGAAAAAATACTTCATGGGGGATATTCACAGAGTTTTGGCCTCAGACCCATCTGCAATCGCCTATCTGAAGGATACTCTGGGAAAGCTGGAACTCACCACTCTTAATCCAGACGTTTCTGGTTTTCTGATAGAATTAACTACTGTGGTGAAGCAAATAGCTGCAGAGATAAAGCTGCTTCCATCTATCAGGAAGACCCTAGAGGAAACATTTGGTCTTGAGAGTGCAGCTTGGTGTGGTGCCAAGGAGTCATATGAGAAGGTCGAAAGTATAGAGGCTGAACAAAAGAAAACACAAAATGAAATAGCCTCCAATCAGAAGAACATGGAAGCCTGGAAGCAGCAATTCACTGAGTTACAAGCTAAAATTGAGGATGCTGAAAAACGCAACTGTGATTTGCAGAACTTCGACACCACTAAGATGGCTAGGGAAATGAAACATGCCATAGATCGTATTGAGGCAGCTCAAAAACTTGAGAAACAGCTTGCCAAAGCCAAGCTTGATGAGTCCTTGTGCAATGCTCGCCTCAAACATCACATCGAAACCTTTGCCCAGTTGGAGTCGAGGCTTCCCTTCTGATGCTTTCAAGACCTTTATTTGCTTAACCAATCATTTGTTTCTTGGCCTTTTTCAGGGCCTTATGTAATGACAGTTTTATGCCTTTGGCATTACTTAATCAATCGTTATTATTTCGCCATTAACTGCTTTCGACCCATGTTATATTATGATGCATTTTATTTATTGCCTCACATCTAAGTCAAATTTGCAATTAAGGCATTCTATCTTTTTCTTGGAAAGCCAAACTTTCCAGCTTTAAATTCCAAGGCATAAGCCTCTAGCTTTTAAAGTAACATTTATAGAATAGCCCTCAGGCATACTTCCAAGAATAACTCACGTGTTTCCACCGTTTGACTGGCCAATCCAATCAGTACTTCGCCTCTATAAATTTCTTCCACATGACCACGTTTTGCATAGAAGCAAACATGAATAATTCAGAGAAATCATCAGCCAAGAAAATGGCTGGAAAAGTAAAGGCAGTTGAAGAAACAAAGATGGTGGAGGCAACCAGGAAACCTGAAGCCTCTATCGGAGCAACCTCTCAAGCCAAGAAGAGAGAAACTAAAATGAAGATCCCCAAGAAAGGACGCTCCAGTACCCAGGACTCTGATGATGAACCAGATGCAGATTATATGGATTTCCTCAAATCCATAGATTGGAGAGATTATGAATAACCTTTCCTTGATTAGAAATTGTTGCATTAATTCTGCTTTGTATGCCATATTAGCCTAACTTGGCCTATTTTGGCTTTATTTTTATTGAATAAAGCTTATGTTTTAATATGAATCTCTTGCAGTATAGGCTTATATTTTTTCAAATACTTGCCATTTACTTTCAAGACTCTTTTATCTTTGTCTAACTCTTCCACTTCATAAGCTCCATTAGAGAAAACTTGTATGACTTGGAATGGGCCTTCCCACTTAAGAGACCATTTGCCTAATGTTCTATCCTTTCGATCCATAGGCAAAATCACTTTCCAAACTAATTCCCCACATGCAAAAGACATAGACTTAACCTTTTTATTGTAGGATTCTTCGACCCTTTTCTTTTGTCTTCTTAACAACTCCAAGGCTCTAAGCCTTTCTTCATTCAAATCCACTAATTCATTCATCATCATTTCCCAATAATTCCCAGAGGGAATCTCATAATGTCTTTGAACTCTTATAGACTGTAAATAAATCTCAACAGGCAATACTGCATCATGACCAAAAGTAAGCCAAAATGGGGTAGTGTTGGTAGCCTCTTTAGGGGATGTTCGACATGCCCAAAGAACTTGGTCTAATGTCTTGTGCCAATTTCTAGGCCTCTTTCCCACATGCTTCTTAATTAGTCCAATCACTACCTCATTGGCAGCTTTGACTTGCCCATTGGCCTGAGTATAATAAGGTGTAGAAGTCAATAACTTAAAACCTATTTCTTTGGCAAACTCCTGCACCTTTCGACCAGTAAACACTGATCCTTGATCCGTAGTAATTGTTTCAGGAATGCCAAATCTATAAATAATGTGATTCTGAATGAATTCAATAACATTTTCTTGACCTATATTCGCCAATGGTATTGCTTCAATCCACTTGGTGAAATAATCAATTCCCACCAAAATATATCTTTGGTTCTTTGAAGATGCTGGTCGAATCTCTCCCACTATATCCAAAGCCCATCCTCTGAAAGGCCATGGTTTCACTATGGAATGTAATTCACTTGCAGGGATATGCTGTATGCCAGCATGAATTTGACATTCTTGGAAACCCTTAGCAAATTCTATGCAATCTTTCAGCATAGTGGGCCAATACATGCCTTGTCGAAACAACAGCCATTTCATCTTCTGGCCAACTTGGTGTGCTCCACAGGCCACACTATGTACTGTCGAAAGAGCCAAATATGCCTCTGCTTCACTAAGGCATTTCAATAGGACTCCCTCAGGGGTCTTTTTAAACAATTCATTACCCAAAAGCACATAGTTTAAAGCATGATACTTGACTTTTCGCTCTGTCGAAGCCGTTGGATTTTGCAAATACTCAACTATAGGCTTCCTCTAGTCTTCATCGGTTAAATTATCTATAGCAAAAATTTCAAAATTTTCGCCATCTATGCATCCAAGCTTAGTTGTTTCTAAGTCTGATGGGCACAATCCCACAGCCACCACCTTACCTCTTGCTCCAATTACTTCTTGAAGGTTTTCGTTCGACACCTTGTATCCAGAGGCAATTTGAGCCAAGTCATTAGCAACTTGATTCTCTATTCTAGGTATGTGTTGGATGGCCACTACCTCAAATTTCTTTAATAATCTATTGGCTATCACAAAGTACATAATGAGATTTTCTTTAACACATTTATACTCCTTTGTGATTTGTTTTATAACCAATTCTAAGTCTCCCATTATTTCGACTCTAGTTGCCCCCAATTCTAACAAAATTTCAAGGCCAGCAATTAATGCTTCATATTCAGCCTCATTGTTAGAGCAAGGTCCTTCGACCTTATACTTGAATTTTGTTGGAATTTTTTCAGGAGAAATAATGTGTATTCCCACTCCTGTTCCATTTTTATGACTTGATCCATCAAATTATAACTTCCAGGATTTTAATTCAACATAATCCAAATCATTTTCATTTATGGAGTGATCAACTAGAAAGTCTGCAACTATTTGCCCTTTCACAGCTTTTAGAGGTTGATATGTTAGGGAAAATTCTGTTAATGCTAATGCCCATTTGCCAATTCGACTATGCAAAATAGGTTTAGATAACATATGTTTTACAACATCAAAGTGAGAAGAAACATACACATCAACTGGCTTTATATATTGCTTCAATTTAGTACAAGAGAAATACAAGCATAAACATAACTTTTCAATCATGCTATACCTAGTTTCTGCATCATTTAAAACTCGACTAAGGTAATAAATGGCTCTTTCGACTCCATTTTCATCCTCCTGAGCTAACATGCTCCCTAGAGTTTTATCTGATGCAGCTATATACAATCTCATACTCTTGTTTCTACAAGGTGGTGAAAGAATTGGAGGGTGGCTTAGGTATTCCTTGATCTTGTCAAAGGCTTCCTGCTGTAATTGCCCCCACTCAAAACCATCTTTATTGAAACGAAGCAATGGCGAAAAGGCTTGTGTTTTGCCACTCAGGTTGGATATAAACCTTCTTAAGAAGTTGATCTTACCCAGCAACGACTGCAACTCCTTTTTAGTTGATGGCGCTTTCGCCTCCATTATGGCTTTGGTTTTATTCTGATTTATTTCGATCCCTTTCTTATGGACCACAAAGCCTAGGAAATCCCCTGCCTGCACACAAAAAGCACATTTGAGAGGATTCATTTTAAGACCATATTTTCTCATCCTTTCAAAGGACTGTCGAAGATGGTCAATGTAACTTTTCCCAGAAATAGATTTTATAACAATATCATCAATGTAAATTTGCATGAATGTGTCTATAAAATCGTGGAAGATTGAATTCATTGCCCTTTGATAAGTGGCACCAGCATTTTTGAGACCAAAAGGCATCACTACCCATTCATAGGTGCCTAAGGCTCCAGGGCATCTAAAAGCAGTTTTATGAACATCTTCCTCAGCAGTGAATATTTGGTTGTAGCCAGAATATCCATCCAACATACTAAGATATTCATGTCCTGCTGCAGAATCTATTAACATTTCTGCTACTGGCATTGAATATTCATCTTTAGGAGTTGCAGAGTTTAAATCTCTGAAATCAATGCAAACTCTCAAAGACCCATTCTTTTTAATAACACGTACTATATTAGCCAACCATTCGACATACCTTGCAGTGCGAATGAATTTGCAACGAAGCAGTCTTTCGACTTCCTCTTTGATCTTTGACAATATCTCTGGTGCAAACCGTCTTGGATTTTGCTTGACTAGTTTTTTCCCAGGTGTCATAGGCAACCTGTGTTCGACCAACTCCCTGCTCAAACCAGGCATCTCATCATAATCCCAGGCGAAGCAGTCCTTGAATTCTTTCAACAACTGAACCACTTCAACCTTCAACTGGGGATCAAGATTGGCACTGATGTAGGTAGGCCTTTTGGTTGTCCCCTCACTGAGGTCAACTTTTTCTAAAGGATCTTGTGCTAGCATTTTGATATTATTTGCCAACGGATCCTTCTCAAATCCCAAAGGCTCATCTTCATAGATGGCGTCGAGCCTCTGGCTTTGCTCTCCAGTTTCAACCTTATCTGGAGGTTTTGGGTCGAAGTCCTTACCAGGACCTTCTTGATATAATTCAAAAATGGCTTCGCCAGCCATATAGTCATTGGCGGCTTCCAAAGCCGCTTGTAGTTTTGTTTCAGCCACATAGGCCGAAATTCTTTTTAAAGCGTCGAACTCAGTCATGATCACTGAATTCATCTCCCCATCCTGTGGGCTCAATTGGAGGTGAGCCTAAGCATGGCAACCTTCCTCCTGGTACCTCCCTGTCCCATCTGAAACCTTCGACAGGGTGTAAATACAACGAATAAAACATTTCTACATAAGGCGTAAACTCAAAATCAGCTCGAGGACATGGAGCAATGTTCGCCAAATGTTCTCAAACTGCCTACTATCCACATGATTAATAGGCACCTTAAAGTACCCTTGATCAGCTTCAATATTTTCAACTATTCCATCTGGTCTCCAAATGGTGATTCTTTAATGCATAGATGAAGGTACAGCTCCTATTCCATGAATCCACTCCCTACCCAAGAGTAGATTGTAGTTAGCTTTCGTCTCGACGACCATAAACACTGTTGGTCTGGTAATGGTTCCCACAATGAGATCCACCTGAATCACTCCTAGAGTGGAACCCACTTTTCCTTCATAGTTTGACAGAACCATGTTGTGGGGTTTGGTATCAGTCTCAAACTTCCCAATCTTTCTCAGCAAAAATCTTGGCATTAAATTAACAGTTGCACCACAGTCCACCAAGATTTTGTTAACAGGAACATTTTCTACTTTGCCAGTAATGTAGAGAGGCTTCAAATGACCCTTCATTGCCTCTGTGGGGCGTTCAAAGAAAGAATTATGTTCTTCGACGCACCCATTATTCATGATGTAATAACACACAGGCTTGTGTGCCAACATTTCTAATTTAGCAGTTTGATCCAAGTCTTCGACCTCTGAGACTTGACCAAATTCTTTTGGCATTACTGACACCACATTCACAAGAATATCTAGAGAAGCTGCTGACTCACTGTCGAAGTTATCAGTCATATTCTCATCATCTTCAACTTTCTTCTCTAGCTGAACATTGAACAACTTTTGTCTTATGGGCATCTTCTCAATTGTCCCAGCTTGATTATCAACATTGGTGCTTGACTCTCCTTGTACCTGAGCCTCCCTGATAGCCTTTCGCATGCGTTGCTCTCTTCGCCATTGTGATCTAGACCTGGGGTTTTTACCCTTGTAATTTTGAGAAATGTATGCTGATTTGTTGGTGGTATGGTTCTCTTTTCTATACTCAAATGAAGAACCTCTTTCCACATCAAATTTCTCCCACTTCTTCTTCTGTCCTCTCCCTTCGATAGGCTTGATCCAACTACCTGCTGGCACATTTGCAGCTGGTTTGAATGTGCCTGGCCTAACTCTTGGAACTTGGGTTTTTAACCCTGTCGAAAGTCGCCTATGGTCAAAACCTCTGGGACCTTTATCTACCTTCTGCCCCCAGCTTCCACCAGCCCTTTTGACACCTTCTAACTTGTGGACAGCTTTCTCATCAAAAATGGCGCTGCATCTAGGACATAGCATTACTCCAGAGCCTTTCTTCTGGCAACGGTGCAGAAAATCCACAATTGTCTCCTCTTGCTTAGGATAAGCTATCTTGTTGCGCTCTTCCTGTTCATCTGCCTTACTCACATGTTCAGCTTTTTGGTCTGTAATTTCGACCATATTGACATCAATTTCATCCTTTAAGCGCATCTTGGAGAAATGAGCTTCCAGGCTTTCAGTGGTCTTCGCCAGACACCCACCAATTGCTGCTGCTTTTGCAGCTTTTTGGGAAGCTTCTTGCCAAGCAGCTTTTTCAGCTTCAACCATTTCTCCAGCACTAACCTTTTCGACATCAGGAGATGTCTTGAAGAATTGTTCAGCGACCATACATATCCAGTTTTCCACCAAACAATCGTACATGTCTATCATCTCCCCTACCAACAGTTTGTCATCTTCCAATTCCTTAACAACTTGGACTTTGGGGGCATTTCTGCCCATAGCCTTATTGGTGCTGATGCTACCTAAGCTAGAATCAGATTCTTCAACCAATTCGACCATATTAATGCCTTCAGTGGAATTTATCTTCAATCCACTCACTGCCATATCCAAAACCTTGGCAGCATTATCCATTTCAAAAAACTTATCAGCTGTTTCTTTGGTCACCAACATTAGACTGGTACCATCAACATTCAGGCCACTTGCAGCCTTATTAAAACCTTCAGTTACCACAGGATTGGTGGCGAATTCCTCAGTAACCTCCACCATGTTTACTGGCTGATCAAATCCTTCTGTGGCTTCGACCATTTGGACCTCGTGAGGCTCTGTGTAGTTAGCCTCTGCAACTTGCAATGGGTCAGAGTCAATTTTCATCTGAGCTTTGCTTTTGTCACCAAACTTCAGTCTCCCTTCTTGAATAGCATTTTGCACCAAATCCCAGAAAAGAAAACATTGAGAAGTTTTATGACCCAAAAATTTATGGTACTTACAAAAACCTCTTTTCTTTCTTTATTCTAAAGGTGGCATCTTAGCACCAGCAGGCACTATCATTTGCCCATCTTTAACTAACAAATCAAAAATTTCGTCACATTTAGCAACGTCGAAAGTGTATGATTTCTTAGGAAATTTGTCGTTAGATTCGACAGGATTTTTTCCATTTGAAGGGGCTAATAATTTGCAGGCATAAGGTGGACCTTGCTTTAGCTCAGCAACGTCAACCTCATTTCCGTCGAAGTAAGATGTTTCATCATATGAATTCTCCACATCTTCACTACATTCGACAAAGGCTACTTTTTTACCCCTACTGAATTTAGCCTTTTCTTCTTTCAGCCTTTCTAGTTGTCAACCCTATAAGCCAACTGGGCCATATCTCTAAGATATTGGGTATCTAATTTCTTCCTAATGGAATAATCAAGACCCCCAGCAGCCATTTCGGCCAACTAGTGTTCTGGCACTTGTGTAAAGCACCTGGCTTTAAGAAGTCGAAACCTATTCAGGTAATCATCAATTGGCTCAGTAACTTTGCGTTTGATGCTAGCCAATTCTTTCAAACTAATCTTAGTTTGCCCCATATAGATCTGTTCATGAAACAAACGTTCTAGTTGGGTCCAATTGTATATGGAATTTAGAGGCAAAGTAGTAAACCATGTGAAGGCATTCTTGGTGAGGGAACTTGGGAAGTATTTGATCCTAAGGCTTTCGTCAGCTGCAATTTCGCATGCTTCAATCAAATATCTAGCCACATGTTCGACGGTAGATTCAGTAGTATCTCCTGAAAACTTGCTGAACTTTGGAACCTTCGTCCTAGGGGGTAATTCTGCTTGGAGAATATAATCCACTATAGGCGAAGTATAATTTGGCCTGGTGAAGCCAAAATTCACACCATTTCTGGTCATTATCCTTTCAACCATGACTGCAAGGTTATTTTCTTCTGCTTGATTTCGATGTCGAACCTGTCTAAGTAATTGATCAACATTTTGGTTCCTGTTCACCATCACTATTGGCTCTTCCTCCATCTGGATTGGCATCTGGTTTCTTGGTGGTTCGACTCTAAAATGATCTATCATTTCTTGATCTTCCAAGTCCACCTCAGGTCCATGACGTGGATGACGTCTTGGGACATCTTCGACAACAGTTGCTCTTCGATCCACCGCTGGTACTCCCATGAAATCATCCATGCGTGCCAATTGTGCAGCCAATTGTTGGTTAGTTTGAGTCGTATTTTGAATCAAGGGTTGAAAAACTTCTCCCATTGTCTGAGACAACGTATGCACAATTTGCATGTTACTTTCATCCATCTGCTGTCTCAAACAATTTATGGATGTATTTGTAAGGCTAGGCGTTTGAACAGAGTAACCAACACATATACTCTAGTTGTTTCGACCTCCTGATCCTGACCCTTGTAATGGCGAAGACACTACAGTTTCTGAAAATACAGGTGGAGCATTCTGCAGATTTTGCATCATTGATGTAGGCATACCATAGGGTTGACTCCTTGACCCTGGATGTGGAAAACCTGGAGGAGGGACATGCCGGTACATTGAATTTCCTCCTGGGGGTGTTGGTGAATTAGGAATTTGTGGTCCTATGTATTCTAACACAGGTTGAGTATATGATTTTGTATATGTTGATCCTGGTTCAGACACTACTAATGGAAGTGACGCCTGTCCTCCTGTCGAAGACACTAGTGATGATGTGCTTTGAGACCCCATACTGCTACTTGACTGAGTGTTTGAAACACTCCCTTGAGGATCAACTTGCTGGTTAGCATTAGTTTCCATTCTCTTAGTGTATCTTCTCTTTGGTATCCCTTCATTTTTTGTGGCTAACTTCCCACTTCTCAATAACATACAACGAAAGTACTTCTTCACCAAGAAAGATAAGGTTGACAAAAAGTAGAAAACTTAGCACTGGGTCCCACTGGGCGTGCCAATTTGTTTACTGTGAATTTTGGTAAACAACGTCTGGTCTATCAATCTTAAACGAAAACTGACTAACTTGCAGGATCGGCCACACAAATCCTAGGACATGTGCTAAATTTGAGAGACAAGTGTAAATGACAAATGAAAATTAAAGAGGGTGTAAATTGAACTCCACGTTCGTCAATCTAACTGAACTCCACGTTCGACTACTTGCAATAAGGTAAAGTAAAGGCTTGAAATTTAAAGGGCTGTAAATAAAGGATGCAGAAATTAAAGGCGTCGAAAGGCAATGACAATAAGTAAAAAGCTTTGAAAGTAAAATGCGACGAACTCCACGTTCTTGAAAAGTAAAGGCTGGAATGATAAAATTGCTGTCGAAGGTAAAGTGCAGGAAAAATAAAAGGACTTTGAAAATAAATGCAATGAATTAAAGATGAACTCCACGTTCTTGAAAATAAAAGACTTTGAAAAGTAAACGCTTGATGATTAAATGCTTGAGTGTAAAAGTGCAGTCGAAGGTAAATGCAGAAAGTTTAAATTACTTTGAAAGTAAATTTGACATGGAAGATAAAGTTCAAGAAATTGTAAAGGCATGGAAAGTAAATGGCTGAATCTTAAACATGATGAAGATAAATTGCATTGGTGAAGGAAAGTGGTGTTACATTACGCACATTCTCACGAACTCGTTTCTCTACACGCGGGTACTTTGAGTTTCTTTGAGTAACTTGTACAGAAATATGAACACCCTTATTACATAGAACTAACTTCTATTTATAGTGCTAGGAAATAACTACTAAGTGGTGGTTATTGCTTCAAACGTGTGGATTTTGGCGCCTTCTCCTTGGTCTCAACTGTTCCCACGTTCACAACTGCTCTTATTTAAATTTCAAACATTGGAAATTCCCTCCAGCCTTAGCATAACAACTGCAGCGCGCTTTTCCATATTCCCATGGTCGAAACCTTTCCCAACACTTGGCCATTTTTGAGGTTTCGACTCAGGCTTCACCAAAGCTGGGTCGAAGCCTTCTTTATGTTAAAACGTCAGGTAAGATCGAAAGTCGTCCGACATTAAAGACTAAAATTGGTATTTCTTTGGTTAACAAATACCGCGAAAGCACTTTGTTAATTAATTAGGAAGCTTTAACCTTTCTAGAAGGAGGTATTAAAATTATTTTCGGACGCGTTTATAGGTTTAGGATCTGGTACCCTAAGCGAGAGGCAGGAACCCTTTTTAGTTAAACTTTCCAATCAAAATCACTTTTCTATTAAGTTAAGAGTCTAATTTCTTAAAAATGAGTTTACTTTTTTAACACAGTAAGCGCCTTCCATATGTGACAAATAGAGGGTATAAATTAGATAGTGAAACTCGGTTCTGAATACGCGAAAGCAACAATTCCTGTTAAATTAATTATTTTCTAAATAGGAAACATTTCCCCGTAAGTTATCTTAGTAGAGACAATCAGAGCATTGTCGATTGATGTGAATTACATTTCAGCATTGTTATTCATCAGTTTTTATTAAATCCTTTTATTTCGTTTCCTTCCTTTTAACTATTTCATTCGGCTTAGATAAACACCGTAACAACTGGAAATAATAGATATTTAACTATTGGTCTCTGTGAGATCGATATCTTTTAAAACTACACGATAGGTTGTGCACTTGCAGTTAGATTTTATATCCGCTAAACGAGCATATCTGATCAGCCAGTGAACTTAAAGCTTCAAAGTAATGAAAGAGAGGAAGTATGAAAGCTCGTATGGTCATGTTTGTCCGAGTGACCAGAGTCTTGTGAAAGTAGGAGAGTAACTCCTAAGATACTAAGGAAACTCTTTCTCTCTCTCTCTCTCTCTCTCTCTCTCTCTCTCTCTCTCACACACACACACACACACACACACACACACACACACAAACATCAAGGAAACTCTTTTTACTTGCTAAACACACCTAAAAATCTCTTTAAGGCCTGGCAAATCAATTAGGGAATTATTTTTCAATCTTCGTCTCTCAAGAGTTTTCGTCCTATTTTCTTTCTTCCATTATTGTTATGGCTTTGTCCTTTTCTCTTTATGTTTTATAGGTGTGGTTGTAATTAGGGATTATTAAATCCTTCTTGGATCAAACATAAAGATTCCAATGGTCTTGGTCTCAAAATCTAAAACATTCTTTTTGTTTCTTCTTGAAATTCTAGCATATGCAGACAGCAGATGTCCTAACACATGTCAAGACATTGTGCTACATAATCATTTAAACACAGAGGCGCAACAACAGATTGATACCTTGAATATCATAACTGCAGGATTGTAGATGTTACGACATCTGATCTAACATATTTATCATGAACCCTAACAGAAAACGTAAATCTGCAGAATGATAAAGAACACATCAATTGTTAACCCAGTTCGGTGTAATTCACCTACATCTGGGGGATACCAATCCAGGAAGAAGACTCCACTATCTGTAGAACTGTTACAAAGCTAAACTCCCCTGTTTACAACTTTATACCTAACATCTACCCAATGAACATCTTTACCAAAGTTAAACTCCATCGTTTACAACTTTGATATGAGATACCCCACTCACTTCCCTTAATCACCAACTGTGATTTCTACATCATCCCTGTCAATACAGAAATATGTCAAGCTTTCTTGACAAACAAGCTAACTCGGATTTTCTTAAAAGCTTCATCCAAGAACAACACACAATCCAATACCTCAAGGCTTATGGATATGTGTGACACCTATATCTGCCACAATGCATCAACTGATACAAAGGGAGACTTATAACCTAGAGAGCCAATGACTCTCAAAACCCTAAACCCTTGTTTCTTACGCAAGAGAACTAGGTTACAAAAGGCATACAAAAACCTAGGTCTAAGTCTTCTTTTATAGGCTTCCCTTTCCTTGGGCTTCAAATCGTCTGTTTATTTCTTCCTTGATCCATGTTCTGATTGCTCCTTAAATCTTGCAACAGATTTAGAAACATCCTTCAATATCAGATCAGGATGTCGAGACATTCATTAGGACATCATATCTGACTAGTCTACTTTCATCATACTTCTTCATGTTTAACCATATCTTTTGACATTCTGTTTTTCCAAAAATTTGCTCAAATCAGCAAAGCTTTCAATCTCCACCTTTTGACAAATTTTTGGTTAAAACTCCTTAGGTAGAAAAAGAAAGTCTGGCGTTTGGTAGATATGATCAGAACACTTTTGAGACTGTTTCTTATCCCTGAAATTCCCAGCTGAATGTTGGTGTACATGAGGAAGAGTGCATAGCATACTCCCCCTCAAACTTGTACTTGCCACGAAGGGATAAATCTTCCTCTTGAGAGGCATAAGAGAACCCGAAAGAAAGTTCAGTTGCATCATGCGTAACACTGAGTCCATAGAACATTTAACTCAGGTCACAAGGCACAACCTACTTCCTAACTCAGATCACAAGGCACAAAGGGAAGGACTTTAATAGAATGTTAGAACATCCTCTCCGACATCCTTGCAAAACAAGCACCAGAGATGTATGTTGAAAGACCCACCCACACAGTCATTCTCCCCCTTTTTAGCCAAAAATTGACAAAAGAGGCCAATGCAGTTCCATATCCATATGTTACTTATCCAAACACGATTGAAAGACATGATGAATCAACCCACAACCTAGAATTCCACAAACAGATGCACTCTTTAAATACCTAAATGTTTTCTCTAGATATCCACAGTCCAAAGAAGTTACCGCTGAACAATTCAAAGGAGAAATAAATTTAGGTAGGTAAATTCAACATTAATAACTGTGCACCGCTTAACTAGGATAAGACTGTTCAAACTTTTAAGAGTAATCGTCCAAAAAGGAACACTTCTAACCAGACACATGTTACCCATGCCTCCTCTTAGGACGCACTCCCCACCGTTCAAAACAGTTAGTTAGGACCCACCCTCAGATAATATCCTGACATTTTGTCGGTCTTGTTCAGTTCATCTGAATCATAGTCACCATCCTGTTGATGAGTCCCAAGGATAATCCTCTTAACCAGAAGAAAAATAGAACAGACCAAGAAGTTAAGACATTTCTTTAAACATTTCCCAGTTAGCCCCCAAGATACTTATATTGACACTTTAATGATGGAATTAACTTTATACTGTTAAGTCCCCACATGACCTTGCAGCAGTAATGTCAAGACATCCTTCTTGACATCTCATCCTCCCAGGATGGAAACATAATCACAGCTTGCTTGACGCACAATGCAAACTGGAACCTGAACTGCACCCCCGCAGTAATATGTCTTCGATCAGGGAGCATCACCCCCAATCTGAGATAACCAGTGCTCCTCCAATGAACACTATGCTGATGAATGGAAAACATAAGACGTATCTTCATGTCTTCAAGAGCGCACCCTCTGTCCAACCTACCTGCTGAACACAATCATCAACTCCTCTTATTGCTTCTTCTGACAAGAACCAATAATCACTCACACATGAACACCATCATGCTACACGTGAGGACATATCAGGATCACCATCCTAACATAACAAACTCTTGGATTGAGATTAAAGCTCCATTGATTCATCTCGTCCAGAAACTATCCGTACACCACACGAATTCCTTCTGAATTCTCATGTATAGACCTCCTTGTTCCCTGAGATATAACCCAATTGAATCATAATGCTTTACATTCCTCATAGAGACGCACATGGCCCCTTAGTTTGTTATAACGATGTCAGATATCGTATACATGCTCAAAAACTTCACAGCTTACCAAGTTGATCCACTACTAGCATGACTTGTAGCAAGAGGCAGTATCCCCTTCACAAGGTTTTCCACTGACCTTAGCAAGTCCAACAACTGAGATAGACACCCCATAATCCAAGACATTCATTCCTTCATCATTCTCTTGTATGATAACCTGGAATACTTCTGATTTTCCTGGTGAATATCCAATTCTGAACGCATCAGAATCCAGACCTTCATGCAATCAACCCGTGATCCACTCCAGTATTACCAAAACCCTTACATCAGACTTCCAAGACAGTTCTTCTACTCCATCATTCTCCCGTATGACAAAATAGATACTTCTTAGACACGATGCAAGTAACCAGTTCCTCACAGAACTTGAAATCATCCTCCAAGGATAACCAACCCAGAAAATGTTCTAACATCAGTTAGGACATCCTTCACACATCCCAGACACCACGCACCTTGGTTCTTGATATGCTCCACCACTGGACTTACTATCTGCATAGTAATCCAAACTGAAGATCTTCAAACAACACTGCGCCACCAGCTTGAACAAAAGAACTTCAGAAACCCAGAGAGAAATAAACTCTCATCCACCAAAAGAAGGCATACTTCCATCTTCTACCTAGAACTTCTACCACAAGCTCCAAGATGAACTAGATCCTCCTTACGTTTTCAACCAACTACCCTTCTGCACAAGAGCAATCAGTTTCAAGCATCGTGCTTGAATGTACACTATGAAACCAACCAAATGCCACCTTTTGATTGATCTCACTCTTCTTCAGAACTCCCATAAAATACACTGATCCACCAATGAAATCAGATATTCAAGTCACATGAACTACTTGCTCCATAGCAAGACATCTTGGATCCACCAAGCCTCTAGACATGTAACATTTCTCAACCACAGCTCCCGTAAACTGTATGAGATAGACCTTTTTGAAGCATCCACAATTTCCATTCTCCTGTAGATCACCTTATCTTAAGCTGATGTACCACATCATCACCTGAGATTCTGATGTTAAGCTATATGTCAGAACATTCAGATATGACATCCAGCTGCTGAATTCAGCTCCTCCTTATGCCACTTAGAAGAACCTCCTCCCTATTACAGAACAAGAGTTCCATGTTCTCATAGACTTGATTTAGCAACCAAGTTTGATTAGACAACCTCCATCCTGCTTTGAAACTCCAAAGACTTCACACCTGCCACGTCTGAATCTTCAGAAGAAAAAGTAGTCCTATACTACACCATAGCCATACCAAAGAATGCCACTTTCCTTAGTAGAGCAGACTGTAGAAAGTCAGAGATAACTGCCACTTAACTTGACCTTCAAATTGAGCAAGATCCCATGCTCCTAAGTACCTAGATCAGAAATAAACTGATCCAAGCTGTGCCACCACCAGATGCTTCTAGTAACCAGTTGAACACACCTGCTGCACTCCAATACTCTTAGATCAGAAATAAACTGATCCAAGAACTAACCATCAAGATTATGATGTCTTCATCTTCATCTTCAACAGCATCAAGGTCCAGACCAGTTTCTTGCTAGGAAACTCTCCAGAGATCACATGCTTCTGTCCCACCAGACTGAAGCTAATTCTTAGGCCAACACCCAAGATAAAAATAGATGCTAAAGTGTATGCAGTACCCCTCCCATGATTCTGCACAAACTCTGATGATGAGATGTTCCAACATCTTGTTAAACATCAGCAATCTTGACTTTTAAGGATAATCAATTAAATACTTGTGAATTCCACAAATAGCAATTGATCTTAAATCCTTGTCCAATAATCCTTCTTCATTGTTGCAGCTAAGCTCCACCAGATCACTTCATGAACACTTATCAAGTATTCAATCTTTTACAAGTATCTTCTTTAAAGAACAGTGTTGAGATACCAAGGCTGCCACCCTTGACTCAAGTAACTAAGATTCTTTCTAAATGAACCTTATTTACCTCAACGATTCTGAGACTTCCAATTAGATTGGATCCACCCTTAGGGTTAAGAGAGATGAATCCTTCCATGCTGTTTTGGATGGTGAAAATAAATCACCTCCACTTTCTTCAGGTTGTGTTTCATAGAAACACATTCTAGTCAGAAAAATAACTAGAAGACTCCAGATGCACGACTGAGACGCCTTTATGAGTGGACTTGAGAGAATTCTCAAGTATCTTTGACAACCTAGTGTCATACCCCAAATTTTAACCACCAAGATTTCCCATCATTGTGCAAATCATCACCACAATATGGATGTACCTTCATGCCTTATCAATTTCCTCAAAGATTGTCGAGCATCCACTACAACCAAGAATTAGGGTTCTCAACCCTCTCAGAGCACTTAGACAAATGATCAATCAAGAAATGACATGATCTTCAAATTGTCTAACCTCTTAAACACCCATAAGGGATCAAGTGGACTCCCACATCAAGAATCAAGCACAAAGTTGCAACATTCTAAGTGGATCAAACTTCAAGATCGCCAGTGTCACCAAATTAGGGTTTTGGTCAACCAAGGCCTCCAAATGGAATTTTTCCCATGGGCATGAGCCGATACTTCAAAGAACAACCCAAGATACTCCAAGGGACCTCATGGACCCAATCATCAAGTCAATTTAGCCTCAGAGGATGCATTCACAAAAAATCAGGAATTAGGGTTTCTGACCTAATTCCCCCCTAAGTTGACTTTTGGAGAAAAACATGAGCCAAGACCTAAAGACATAATTTGAGGGCCTCAAATACACCACATTGATCCATTTACAACAATGGAATAACCCAAGAAACTTGATTCACAAGTTTCAATTTCATCTGGACCACAATTAGGGTTTTAAAAGAAAAGTCAACTGTATCTTTGACTTTTGACCAAGACATGCTCCCAAATCTTGGGACATGATTCAATACACCCTAAAACACCTACGGAATCCATCCATTAGGTTTGAATTGGGTCAAGGACTTGATTGCACAAATAATCACACAGTTTGGATTTCGTCTGACAAAAAGTCAATTGTGCACAAAATCAAGTTTGACTTTTTGGAATTTTTTCACAAATATGGTTCTCCTAAGTCAAAAATAATGTTAATGTATGGTATTGATCATCATTCATCAAAAAAAATCAAGAAAAGTGAGGTTTCTTGCAAAAGGGGCAACCATGAGAAACCAAAAAATTTCTAAGTTATGGAACAAAAGTGATTTTGTACCAACTTTGCAATGTCATAACTCCTAAACCACAAGGCCTTTTTCTCCCATTCAAAGCTCAAATGAAAGTCCATCTGACATAATTTAAAAGTGTCAACTACAAGAGATTCCAAATCCTCATGGATTTTGAGTTATGGATTGATTAAAATCACAAAAACATGAAAATGACCACTTTTCCAACACTTAATGAAATTTTCAATAAGTCAGAATCTGCCTTACTTTTTCCAAAATGTAGGGAAAATTTTCACCTTGATCCAAGTTAAACCAGGTCCATTGGTGAACATCAAAGTTGAAGTATTCCATAAGGGCTTTCCAACAAGTACCAGATCATCTCCAAATTCCATATGAGTAGGGAGATACAACCCTTGGAACATGGCATCATGAACTGATTTTTACAAGGCAAATTTTGTGCATTTTGCTCGAGTTAGCAAATTTGGACAACTCCAAGCCTTGTCATCCATTTGGACACACATCAGAGGATAACATCCAAGAGAAAAGATCTGATCCACAAGCCTCCCAAGTCCAACGAACTACATGTAGCCATAAGTGCCCTAAAAAGGCAAAAAAGCTCAAGGACTCCAATTTTGTTTCCAAGCATTCAATGGATGCATCAAGGTGGCATAGACAAAGACATTCCTAACTGAATGAGTCAAGATTCAGCTCTGAATCAAAGGACCATAGGCCTGTGCCCTAACCTCGAGTCAATGGCTATAGGAGACTAAAGATGCTTTTATCCTACAATTGGCCAAGGGACTGTCCAAGTTGCCATTCACTATTGCTTACAAAATAAACTTGCTCTACTATAAATAGAGCTCATTTGTGATCAGTTTGAGTACACCAAAGCACTACAACTGATGCTTTCCTCAAAATCTCTCTCTCTAGGCCAAAATGCCTTCTGTTGCAAGTCATCTCTGAGTTTTTGAGTTAGAGAGCAATTCCACCACAGCTCATGATCCAAACACATCCAATGTATCATATCTAAGCTGTTCAAACACTCACCCTTGATCTGAAACACCAAAATCAGAAAGTCAACCTCCAAAACCTCAAATCTTGACTGTTTTGCATTTTGCAAGCCATGTCTGGATTCAGTCACTTCCAAAACCAAACCAAGCCTTAAACACACTCCAAATATCATCATCAAATTGTCCCAATTGGTTTCCCTCATCTGGAACACCATTTGAGAGAGTTACTATCTTGGTCACTTTTGCCCCTTTTGCAAGAAAGAGCCAATTCTTGTTCCTGAGGATTCCAGCTGGTTTTGATCATCCTAAAAGCTTCAAAGGGATCAATCAAGAGTGTTCAAAGCATTGAATTACTTCTGGCACAAGGAACTTGACAGATAGCACAAGAAGCTTCAAGAGGTAAGTGCATCATAACTTGAACTCTCTAAATCATACATTGCTTTGATGTCCATTGATCATGGACATCTCATACATGTCATATATGTTGTGTTTGAGCCAACTTACCATGCTATTACTGCTTGTATAATGAGATAGCATAGAACATGCAAATCTAGGTCTATTTTGAAATCACTATTGGATTTTAAAATGGAGACATTTTCTGAAAATTCCAAAGGCACCATTGGATTCCTCATGAAATTCTAGGCAGGATACACCTAAATTTTGTCCCAATCCATGGAGAAATGAGAAAGTTAGAGCCTTCACGCAAGAGGCCTAAAATCAGGCCTTGCCTTGGGCAAGGCCAGGCCATGGCGCCTTGGCCAGGCCTAAAACAAGGCATCCCATATATATTCATGGGGTGGTTTTGATACACGGATGTCTCACCACCCCAGTGGTAGCGCGCATGTGTGTTTGAATGGAAGGTCGTGGGTTCAACACCCACCCAGACCATTTTGCCATTTTTCATATTTTTTGCTATTTTTTCACATTTTCATGGTTTTTATTAATTAATTCCAAAATTATTTTCTCTCTCAATTTTAATTATTTTTTATTGGTTCTTTTTTTGAAAATTGCCAAAAATGTTAAAATATTTTATTCTACAAAAATTTCACAAAAATATTATTTATTTCATATATTTGGTATTTTTGTAAAGAATTATGTTTTTATTTGTTTTGAAACATTTAAAAACATTTCTTTCTCTTGATTTTGCAAATTCAAATGATTTTCAAATCATTCTATGAATGAAACTTGATTTTTCAAACATTAATCCAAAATCACAACTTGTTTTTCATACATGTTTGATAATTTTGATCATTTTAATTGAATTTTTTATTCAATTAAAATACATTTTAAAATCAAACTTGGGTTTTGATTATTTTCACCCTCACAAATCTTTTTCAAAAACATTTTGGGCCTCTTAATAGAGTGTAAGACCCATCTCATTGTACAAAAAAACCTTTTGGGCCTCAGTCATTGTATAAGTCCTGATACTATTTTTAAAATAATGGTGCGGTCGTTGTTTTTTCATCTGGGCCTCTCCTTGAGTTGTAAGCCCCAATCTTTTTGTATAAAAAAACACTTTGGGCCTCTAATAGAGTGTAAGACCCAATCCTTGTTGTACATAAACCTTTTTGGGCCTGATCAGTCATTGTATAAGTCCCCATACGATTTTAAAAATCTCGGCGCGATCGTCGCCTTTTAAACAAAAACCATCTGGGCCTCCCCTTATGTTGTAAGTCCCATCTTTCTTTTTTAAATACACTTTGGACCTCTAATAGAGTGTAAGTCCCATCCCTTGTTGTACAGAAAACCTTTTTGGGCCTCAGTCATTGTGTAAGTCCCGACACGTTTTCAAAAATCTCGACGCGATCGCCATTTCAAAAGAAAATCATTTGGGCCTACCCTTGTGTTGTAAGTCCCATTTCTTTTCTTTTTTTCAAACACTTTGGGCCTCTAATAGAGTGTAAGACCCAACCCTCTTTTGTACATAAATAATTTTGGGCCTCAGTCATTGTATAAGTCCCAGTACAATTTTCAAAAACGACGGTGCATCCTTCTTAAAGGTATATGACATAACTTAATCATCCTTTGTTAGAGCAGTGTTTCCAAAGAGTCAAAACCTCAGACCAATTTAAGGGTTGATTCTCATCCCTTAAAGCACCAACCTCCTCTTGGGCATCATACAAAGATAAACTCTTCCATACCAGTAGACTTGGACAGTCTCATCTCCTCTTGGATCTCAAAGACATTCTCAAGTTCCCTACAAACATAGGAAAAAACCCTGGTCATTTAATCAATCTCCAGTAGAGTTAAAACCCTCACAGGATCTAAAGCTTAGTCTTTCATCCTAAATTTCCCCAGCTAGGGTCAAATCACTATCAATAACCTTTATCAGAACCTCAAGGCATTTGATATTTCAACTCTTATGTAAACCCCCGACAAGATTTGACCCCCCCCCCCCCCCCCCCCCCGACTTGGACCTGCCTCAGGATCTCAATAATCCTCAGCAGAAGACAGCCTCCTCTTACGCTTTGTATAATGATTTTCCTCAGCAGAGTTAGCCTCAAAAGCACTCTCTTGTTGAGTCAATCTCCTAAAAGCACTCTCTTGTTGAGTCAACCCTTTTTCAGCCTCAATCTTAGGCTTTGTACAAGACAGATAAAAACACTCTCTTGTTGAGTCAATCATCTTTTTAGCCTCAATCTTGGGTTTTGTACAAGACACCATATAAATATCTTCAGCTAAGTCAATCAAATATCTTTTAGCCTCAATCTTGGGCTTTGTACAAGACACATATAAATTTCCCTTAAGCAGAGTAAATCCTCTTTTCAGCCTCAATCTTGGGCTTTGTACAAGACAAATCATACTCTCCAGCAGAGTCAATCTTCTTTTAGTCTCAATCTTGGTCTTTGTATAAGACAGATAAAACCTCTCACCAGTAGAGTCAGTTTTCCCCCTTTAGCCTCAATCTTGGGCTTTGTACAAGACAGATAAAACCTCTCACCAGTAGAGTCAGTTTTCCCCCCTTTAGCCTCAATATTGGGCTTTGTACAAGACACATACAAATATTCCCTAGTGGAATCAAAAACCCTTTTTAGCCTCAATCTTGGGCTTTGTACAAGACAGACAAAATATTTCCCCGGAAAAGTCTCTTTCAGCCTCCTCTTAGGCTTTATATAATGATATCCCCAAAAGAGTCAAATCTCTTTTAGCCTCAATCTTGGGCTTTGTACAAGACAGATAAACACTCTCTTGTTAAGTCAGTCTTTTTCAGCCTCCTCTTAGGCTTTGTATAAGGACTTCCCCAGTGGAGTCAATCAATCTCTTAGCTTCAACCTTGGGCTTTGATCAAGGTACATACAAAAACCAACATCCTATCAGAGGAAATCAAAAACTCTCTGTAGGAAGACATTTCTCTGTATATCACACATCAAAACAGAAAATCAAACAAACCTTAATCCCAGATAACTGCTATAAGTGGCACACTTGTTGATTCAAAAATCCAAGTTGTCGTCCATCTCTTATCCTGGTAAATCCTCTCTTTCATCTAATTGCTGTAAGAGGCAAGCCTCTGGATTCTTTACATCCACACCACTGTCCCTCTCTTAGCATGAAAGATTCCTAAGGAAAAATGGTATTGCTCAACACTGAGTTAAAGTTTTCTCCTTCAGGACAAATCCCCTATAAAGGAAATTATGGCATTGTTGGATTCTCATATCCCAGTCAAAGTAATTCTCCTTTATAGTCAGTCACCCAACAGTTGTGATAAATAGAGGAGATGTCTCTCTTTTACAGATGACAAATTCTCTCTCAGTCAAACCTTTTAGCTTCAATCTTGGGCTTTGAACAAGACACAAATACTCATTTAGCTTCAATCTTGGGCTTTAAACAAGACACCAAACATCTTTTTCCTCCCATAGAATACGAGGAACTACGATTGCTCTGATTTCCCTGTTTTCTTTAACGGGAATACGTAGGCATAAGATTGTGAAATCTTAGCGAGCACACCAATAAAAAATTTTAGGTCCAGTACCTTCACACACCAATCAAAAACCTTAGGTCCAGTACCTTCAATCATCAAAAAACTCAGAAAACCCGAAATAACAAAAGCTCTTTCTCTCTCTCAACACTCTTAAAGAAGAAACTTTCCCAACCCACAACAGACAAACACCAGTAAGTAGAAAGCAGTAAGGATAATTACTAACAATCTGTGGATAACCACATATAGGATGGGTAATTGACAACTCCCCATTGTATAACCTGACCCCGAACTCCCCGATCTCTTTAAGCATTTGTTCAGTTAAACATTTGTGTGCAAGGTTAGTTTTAGATAGCTTCCCTTTCCTTTTCTAGCTTCATAGGATAAATAAGAAATCAGAAAGTAGCACCCAACTCCTACCATTACGGTGAGGAGAAACCCATGCCGATAAGGTGGTCGCGTCACCGACAAAAATCGCACCCTACAGGAAAATGGCGACTCTGCTGGGGAGTTATTTTATCTGTCTAGGACTAGGATTAGAATTCCTAAGAGGTTTAGGATGTTAGAAATTTTCTACATACTATATATATATATACTGTTTTTTCTACTTGATATCCGTGTTTATTTTTATGTCAATGGGAATGCGATTGATACGCATGTGGAAAGTTTGAGAGAACCCTAAGATAAGTGATGGCATAGACGGGTGGACTTACAGGGAGTGATTCCCGAATAAGCGATCCTGGTAGACCATCAAATCAGGTGAGGGCCCCTGTTGATACTATGTTGAACGACTAACGTCGTGAAAATAGACGCTATCCCAGTGCGGCACCCGTGACCCTGAGGATTTAGTAGACATTAACCATGGGGCCATTTGGTAGTGCAGTGACTATCGAAAATAGTTGATACGCGATACTACACCCAAATTGAGATTACCTTAGGATGCTACAGCTCGCCCGGGTGAACCAGCTTGCTGTTGTTATCCTTAGGGGGGTCAATGATTTTGGGAACCTTTAACCCGTTCTATAGGTACAAAAATTGACCAGAATACAACCTTTGGGGATGGGTAGAGCCATGACTCCATGCTCGAGACGTTGAACCCTTGAACCCATGTTTTTTCATGTTTTTGTGTGCTGCATTCATGCATTCATTTAAAAAACTCTTAAACAAAGAAAAATCTACTCTTCTCCTCTCTCTTTTTTCAAATTAAACTGAAACAATGATTGTAAATATCAGAGAGAAAGATTGCGTTATGGATTTTGGTAGAAGAAAGACGCACAAGTACACCTTCAAGGCTCCGAGACTATAGGATTTAAGAAGGCTGGCAAGGATGATTACCGACCCTGATGCTTTTAGAGCTAAGAACGGAGGGCTGTTGTCTCTGTTAAGGCTCCATGTAGTTAAAGGAATCCTGTCTACGTTAATTCAGTTTTACGATCTGGTTTATCAATGTTTCACATTCCCGAATTATCAACTTGCACCAACACTGGAGGAGTACTCTCACCTGACTGATTTACCCATCACTGACCAAACTCCCTTTTCTGGAGTGGAAGAAATTCCAAAGGATCAAACCATTGCAAGAGCAGTCTATTTGGACGAGTTAGAAGTCAGGACTCACATGACCACTAAGGAAGGAATCTAGGGTTTACCAGCTAAATTCCTAACGGAGAAAGCTCTATACTTTGCCAGAATAGGAAACATAATTGCTTTCGAAGATATCTTTGTTCTGCTCACATATGAGTTATTCCTTTTTCCCAACATCGATGACTTCGTCGATACCAATGCCATTAAGATATTTCTAATTGGAAACCCCATACCAACCCTGCTCACAGATGCTTATCATTCTGTACACTTAAGGAATTTGTACAGCAGAGGAATGATCACATGCTGTGTACCCCTTCTTTACAAATGGTTCACTTCCCATTTACCCAAGTCTGCTGCTTTTTGGGACCGTAAGAGTACTCTACGTTGGTCACAGAGAATCATGTCTCTTACCAACTCTGACATAGATTGGTATAATAGGAGTTATGAGGGGATAAAGATCATCGACAGATGCGGAAATTTCCCTAATGTACCCCTCATAGAAACTAAAGGAGGAATCAACTATCATCAAATTTTAGTTCGCCGTCAACTCGGATACCCAATGAAGAATATCCCGCATAATGTTCATCTGGAAGGTCTTTTCTTCAAGGAAGGAGAAAACGACAGAGCACTAAAGAAGGAAATAGTGCATGCCTGGCAACATATTCACATGAAAGGAAGAGAGTCTCTAGGAAGACCAGACTGTATCTCCATGGAACCTTATCTCCACTGGGTACAAACTAGAGCTCTCAAGCTGAAGATGCTTTACCCTCGTCAAGAAGTTCTTCCGTTAAAGGAATCTATCCTTTATTTTATGCCTGATACAGAAAAACTCCAGGTCACTCTCAACAAAGTTCAACGGGAGAAAAGCTCTTGGAAAAACAAGTACCGAATCCTCAATGTGGAGTGTACCAAAATCCAGGAACTGTTAAAAGAAAAGGATGCTCTGATTAAGATACTAGAGCAGCATGTTGTAGAAAATCAAGAAGACCGAAGAAATTAGCTCGCTCCTTTCACTTGGCAAAGGACTGACAACTCGACAACGACTGAAGAGCCCCGGTCAAAGAAAAGGAAAATACCAGAACCAGTATCTGAGTTCTCTTCAGAGAGGACTCGGGATCCATAAACTTAGACATTTCCTTTTACAGCGCTTTGTAAAATACTGTATTTTCGCTTTCTGCAATCTTTCAAATTCAATGAAAAAGGGTCTCCCCACTGTACGATATTTGCAATCTATTTGTTGATGTTTCTTTTTTATTAAAGCAAAAAACTAAAATATATATATCGTTGCATTCATCATTCTCACATAACGCGTTCTTCTTATCTTCGAATCTCACGTATGTGTCACGATTCTAGAGTCAAACTGTCTCACTCATACAATACTCGGGCCAATCGACAAAAGAAAATGGACGATCTCGAGGAAGAAAACAGGGAGCTGAGAGAAGAATTCGAAGCTCTGAAGAAAGATCTGAAAAAACTTCACAATGACATGCAATCTCTGGCAGCTGCTCAGAAGCAACAACAAAGGACTATGATCTCAAAGATCACATCTACGCTGTCATACCCCAAATTTTGACCACTAAGATTTCCCATCATTGTGCAAATCATCAGCACAATATAGATGTACCATCATGCCTCATCAATCTCCTCAAGAATTGTTGAGCATTCCCTACAACTAAGAATTAGGGTTTCAAGCCCTCTCTGAGCCTTAGACAAAGGATCAATTAGGAAATGACATGATATTCACCTTTCCTAACCTCTCAAGCATCCACAATGGATCAAGAGGACTCCCACATCAAGGATCAAGCACAAGGCTGCAACATTCCAAGTGGATTAAGCCTTAAGATCGTCAGTGTCACCAAATTAGGGTTTTGGTCGACCAGGGCCTCTAGATGGAAATTTTCCTCTGGGCATAAGCCAATGCTTCAAAGCATAACCCACAATACTCTAAGGGGCCTCATGGACCCAATCATCAAGTCAATTTAGCTTCAAGGGAAGTATTCATCAAAAATCAGGAATTAGGGTTTCTTGACCTAATTCACCCCTAAGTTGACTTCTGGGACAAAACATGAGCCAAGACCTCAAGACATGATTTGAGGGTCTCTAATACACTACATTGATCCATTTGCAATAATGGATTGATCCAAGAAGCTTGATTCACAAGTTTCAAGTTCCTCAGAACCATAGTTAGGGTTTCGCGAGAAAAAGGCAACTGTGCCTTTGACTTTTGACCCGGACATGCTCCCAAACCTTGGGACGTGGTTCAATACACCCTATAACACCTATGAAATCAATCCATCAAGTTTGATTTAGGTCAAGGACTTTATTTCATAGAGGATCACATAGGTTGGAATTCATCTGATAAAAAGTCAACTGTGCCCAAAAGTCAAAGTTTGACTTTTTGATTTTTTGATCAATTATGGTCCCCTAACCCTAAAATGATGTTAATGTGTGATTTGAATCAACATTCCTCAAGAAAAATCAAAGAAAGTGGGATAACTTGTAAAAGGGGTAACCATAAAAAACTTAGAAATTTTCTAAGTTATGAAACAAAGTGGCTAGGGTGCCAACTTCCAAGGATCATAACTTGAGATCCAAGCAACCATTTTGGCTGATCCAAAGATGGATTTGTAGATCTCATGACATACTTTAAAAGTGTCAACTACACCTCATTCCAATTCCTCATGGATTTTAAGTTATAGAATGATCAAAATGGCTGAAAACATGAAATGTCACTTTTTCCAACACTTAGTGAAATTTTCACTAAGTCAGAATCTGTCTTGCCTTTTTTCCAAAAGTAGGGGGATTTTTCGCTTGGATCTAAAAAGTATCAAGACAAAATATGATCGCACATGTGTTGTATCATATAAGAGCTTTCCAAAATGGCCAAGAACTCCATCAAATTCCATTTGAGCTAAGAGTTATGATAGTGGCAAAATGCCTTGATGCAACTGTCATAACAAGGCAGATTTGTGCAATTTGCTCGATTTGAGCAATTTGTGCAAATGACAAACAAGTTTATCCATCTGAACACCTCAAGGAGGGACCAAGGAGGGACAAACACTGATCCATAAGCCTCCCAAGTCTTTGGAACTAAAAATAGCATGCCAAACCTAGAAATGCCTAAAGAGGGGACAAGACTCCAATTTTGTTTTGGGGCATTCAATGGATGCACCAAGGTGGCATGAACTGAGTCATTTCCAACTGAATGAGTCAAGGATGATCTCTGAACTAGGGAACCAAAGGCCTGTGCTCTAACCTCTAGTCAATGGCTAAAGGAGACTTGAGATTCCAAAATGCAACCATTGGCCAAACCTCTGTTGCAGTTGCCATTCACTATTGCTTGCAAAACAAACTTGCTCTACTATAAATAGAGCTCATTTATGCTCAGTTTAAGTACACCAAAGCCATCAAACCGATGCTTTCCTCAAAATCTGCTTCTCACTTCCAAAATTGCCTTCTAAAGCAAGTCACTATCGGGTTTTGAGTTTGAGAACAATTCCAACCAAACCAATCACACACACACACACCTCATAAACATCATATAGAAGTGATCCAAGAACTTAAACAACAACTGTAACACTGATTTCTCAGAATCACCAGCCAGTTGCTCAAGGTTTTAACCAAGTTGTAGCTGAGGTGCCATGAATTGATCCAGCCATTTCCAATCAAGTCTAAGCATTCAAACACACTCCATATGGTGTTGGGAAGCTGTTCAGATCATCACAACTCATCTATAACACCTCCAACTCAAAAATCACATTGCCCTTACTGTCACGACCTTCAAGTAAGCCTAAACTTGGTCATCTCTTAATCTATGCATATTTCCTCGCACAATACTTTTTCCAAATGTTCATAATCATGCATAGAATGTTTCCCCTTAATTACTTGCTTTGTATGAATCGTGTATCAAAATTCCCAGCCTTTATGCAGAATCTAGGGTTCTTGAGGTTTTGTCTTGATTTCTTATTCTTTGCTTAAAATAAATGAAATTAAAGACCATATACATGATCATGAGGTGAAAACGAGTAGATTGATATGTGGATTGCATGATTTTATCAAGTATTCAGTGAGATTGGATAGAAAATGTAAATCTGAGCAAAACTCCCTTCGCGCGTGTTCTTGACCCATGTTCTTGGCGCCTTTTTCATAAATTTGAATATTTGAATTTTGTGATTTTATTTAATTGATTCAAAAATTAATTTCTCTTTGAATTTTAATGATTTTGAGTTGATTCTTTTTTTAATAATTCACAAAAATGTTAAAATATTTTATTTTGCCAAAAATTCCCAAAAATGTTATTTATTTCATATATTTGATATTTTTGCAAAGAATTAATGTTTTATTTGTTTTTAACATTTGAAATGTTTGTTCCTTCTTGATTTCCCAAACTTAATTGATTTTCAATCATTTTGTGGATATAAACATGATTTTTGAAGCATTGATCCTAGATCACCACTCATTTTTCACATGTTCTCATCAATTTTTATTAATTTTTAAACAAAATTAATTCCTTTATGAAATAAATTTAAGGTTTTTGATTAATTCAACCCTCATTAATCACTTTCAAAACTTTTTGAGCCTCTTGATAGAGTGTAAGTCCCACCTCTTTGTAAATAAAATAATTTGGGCCTCAGTGCATTGTATAAGTCCCGATACAATTTCAGAAATTTCGACGCGATCGTCATTTTCAAACTATTTTTTTACTTGGGCTTCTCCTTGAGCTATAAGTCCCACTTCTCTTCATTTTAAAACTCTTTGGGCCTCTAATAGAGTGTAATACCCAATCCCCTTTTAACCAAAACCTTTTTGGGCCTCAGATATTGTATAAGTCCCTCTGTGTTAAAAGAAAAACCTCGGCACGATCGCCAGTTCAAAATAAAACCCTGGGCCTACCCTCGTGTTATAAGCCCCATTTCTTTTCTTTAAATTTCTTTGGGCCTCTAATAGAGTGTAAGACCCAACCCCTTTTTGAAACCAAAATGATTTGGGCCTCAAATATTGTATAAGACCCACTGTGTTTTCAAAATCTCGGCGCGATCGCCAGTTTAAAGCAAAAAAACCTGGGCTTCTCCTTGAGTTGTAAGTCCCATCTCTTGTACAAAAAATCAATCTTTGGGCCTCTAATAGAGTGTAAGACCCAATCCCCTTTTAACCAAAACCTTTTTGGGCCTCACATATTGTATAAGTCCTTATGTACAGTTTTCAAAACAACGGTGCGATCATCGTTAAAACTTGGGCCTCTCCTTGAGCAGTAAGCCCCAACAATCATTTCAAAGCACTTTCTCCTTTGATTTTGAATTCAAATATTTGTTGTTATCAAAACTTTCTTTGTTGAACAACTAACAAAACAGCATGGAAGCTCTACAACGAGTAAGTGTTTATCCGCTTTCATTTACCGCTTTCATATGTAGATAACTGTATTGTGGGTCTGCTTCACTGTAAGTCTTCTTTCACATCCTTTTATATACTTGTCACATATCCACTGTGTAATACTAGTATAGTTATTTAGAGTTTTCCCCGGCAACTACGTCTAGCACTAGGTAAAGCCTTGTTGGTCACTCTTAAATACAAACAAAACTAGATCCCCCGTAGGATTCCAGATACGGTCTTCCCTTCTCTTGGATCATTGTTTTCTAGCCAACATATCTCTCTCATCTCCTAACCAAACTCAAAGATTCAAAAACCAAAAATGAAACCCAGCTCACGGGGATTCTAAATAGATCATTGTTTTGATCTAACAACCAACAAATAACACGGAAAGACACCTATAACAGTGCAACAACACAAATGATCAACATGCTATAACATGCAATATTTCAACCAAACATGGCAAGCTTTTATTCAGAAACACAAAGCAATAAACATACTACATTTTTACATTCAAACAGCAACAGAATAATGTATGAATATGTGAGTTTTAGAGATAGAAACCTTATCTCTTGGAGAAAGTCCAAGTCTTATTCTATAGCACTTGCAGATGAGAAAAGCCAACTTCTGGGACCTTGTTGATCCTTGGAGAGAAGATACAGATGCTTAGAAGCTTTGGAAAGTGCTTGGACAATGCAACCCGATCCTTTGTGCAAGTTGAAGCTCAAAAATGGCAGATGGTGGTAGGAGTGTTACAGTTAGGGTTTAAGTGTTTGAAACTTCTCTACAAGGTGTTTAGAGATGGTTTGTAGAGTTAGAGAGGAAATGCACGAATGAAACTAGTGTTTGGGGAGTTCTTGCAAATTTGCAAGAACATGCGAATGAGAAATTGGAGAGAGCAATCAGCCTTTTCTTGGGGTGATTCTGGTGTACTTTGGGGTGTAGAACAATGCTCTATTTATAGGAAAGGTTAAGGGCATGAGGTATGGTCAGAAATGGAAACTTGCCAAATTTTCCCTTTTGGAAAGTTTCTCTCGCAAGTGAGCTGTCTTTGCTGAGTCAAGAGTCTTCAAAGCTCTAGCCATAGACACTGTAGTGTTGTGGACTGATTTGATTGGATCAGAGCCCAAGTTACAAGGAGGAAGATGAGCTGCCATACTGAGTTGAAAAGTTTCTCTTTCTTTGTATGTCAAGTTGCATCCACTTGTGCCAACTTGTTTAAACTTGCATAAATCTAATTATTTTAATGTTGCAGCTTGTGGAAATCGTGGCATAGGCTCATAACATATTAATCTTGCCTCTAAACATTATAATAGTGAGGCATTTGGTGATTAAAAGTGATTATGCATCATTATGCATATGTTGGTAACTTGAAAATCAAGAAATGGACCTCAAACTTCTCCTTTTCGAAACTCTCAGCTCCCTCCATGTATTGGGGAGTTCTAGTACTTTTTGGAAAGCCCTAAATGTCCTCTAAAACTTTCATGTTCACTCCAAATTCTGGATCAGAAGGGATCTTGGTGAAAAGTGGAGGTGAAGTCAGCTGGTTTTTTAGGCTGGATCACTAAGTCCTTAAGTGTTTTGAACTTCCATGCCTTGTAACTTAAGAACTAAGCCTTAACTTGAGAAGGGTCCTCTAATATGTTTTGAAGTTCATGATGAGAGCTTCAATTTGAGCTTTGGATCACCAAAATTGGATGTGTGGATCAAGAGTTATGACCTTGTCAATTTCACTTAAGGATTAGGGTTTTCACACTTAGAAAAATTCATGAATCAAACTTTGCCCCTCTTGCAAGAAACTTCCAAATGGTGATTACTCAAGTTCTAATTCATAGGTTGAACATGTTAAGATGGAATCTGGCTTGAATACCTCACCTTTGATCAGTGGTATCAAAATCAGAGGTTTGACTTTTCAGTTGAAAACCCTAATTTTCTCAGGAATTCCACAGGATGATCTCTGATGATCTTGCTTCCTCAATCCCTTATAATGCCAATGGATGGCCTCCCAAGATGTTTATGAACATATGGAACCATGTCTCAAAGTATGGGAACATGCCTTGATCAAAAGTCAAGGGCCAAGGTTGACTTTCCTAACAAAACCCTAGTTTGAGGGCAAGATGAACTTGTGACTCTTTGTACTAGTGATGAAAGCTAGATGATCTTGATTTCTTGTTAAACAAGACCTCTTGAATGTAGGTAAGTTCAATTGGTTGATGAACCAATCAAACCTTGACTGATCATGACAAACTTCTTCAGTGATTCTTCAGGTTAAAACCCTAATTTCACAACTTTGGTCTGATAGTCTCTTGTTGACTTGATTTGACCCAATGTCTTGAGATCCTGGAAGGTGATTTGAGAACTTCATGATTTGTCTTTAAGAATAAAATGGTTGAAACTTTGGAGTCCCAGTTGGCTTTCTTGCACAGATGACTTCACACTAATTCCAGTCAACTGGTGAACACTGATGATGGATGTATGGAGCCAAGAAGAGTCTCAAGAGACCTTGAAACACATGAGAACTTGGTTAATTGCTATTGTCCTCTTTCCTGTGTCAATCCTGATTTTCACAAAGGAAATAACTAGCAAGGATATGGGTTAGTTAACAATGCATAGATGATTGAAGCCTAAATGTAAGTGCAAGATGTTATGACATCTAAGGGGTAAAATTTGGGGTACAACAGTTACCCCTATTTAAATAACTCTACCGGATGGCACGAGGAATGGAAATCCTCATGACATCAAGGTGAAAGGTATTTAAATATAGCAAACTGAATTTTTTTTCCCTTAGATAGAATGCAGATGCTAAGGACAAGCGACGGACATGCAAATGATGACATGCCATGAACATCTAACATGATGACATGATGCCATGATAGTGCAAAAATGAAAACAACCAAGACACCAAAGGATGAAAGCAGACAACCAAAGGGTGAGCTTTACTAGGGAGGGATGAAGGTTAGTATCCACAAGGAAGACTCACTGGGGATACAGACTGACCAACAAAAGAGACTCACTGGGGAGACTCTGAGGAAACACTGGGGATAGAAAAATAAAGGGGAAAATCCCACAGGTCCTCCCAGGAGATAGGAACCAGAGAGGTGTTCTCCACTGGGGAAGATCCAGGGAGATGGATGACAAGTTCATAGGTGATCGGACGACACTGAGGAAATAAAACACATTCTCACTGGGCATGAAACCAGAAAGAAGACATGATCTCCATTGGGGATCAACTTGAAATAAGAGGATAGACATTCTACAAATATTTTCTAGGGATTTCTTATATTGAAGAGTTCAAACGGGATCTTCAAGAAAAGCCAAAAAAGACGGAGACAAACACAAGCTTTGCGTGCGCCAAATGATGAAGATTACAAGGACTCTTAAAGAGATATTGACAATGACTGAACCTCTGCTGGGAACAAAATTAAAGTGCCAACAATGATTGGACTTGGAAATAAAATGTCATTAAGCACCAATATGATTTGGATAGGATACTAATTTGAGTTGGTTTGCCAGTAAAGATTGGACTTAAGACACCAATATGAGTTGGGCCTAGATTGAGGTTCACAGTTGACCTGATGTTTTGGTTCACAGCTGACCAAGAAACAAACAATGCTAGAAATTACTGGTCTTTAGGTTCATAGGTGACCAAGGTTTAGGTTCATAGATGACCAGCGATTTTGCTTCATAGGTGACTAATGTTTTGGTTAATAGCTGACCAAGGTTCATAGTTGACCTGAAACAAATAATGCCAGCAATTACTGAACTTTAGGTTCATGGGTAACCTGAGGTTTTGGTTCATAGCTGACCAAGGTTCATAGTTGACCTGAAGGATGTTTAGGTTCACAATTGACCTGAAACAAACAATTCCAGCAATTACTGGACTTTAGGTTCATGGGTGATCTGAGGTTTTGGTTCATAGCTGACCAAGGTGTTGCTCCCGAAAGATTCGCATCCAACGGTACAAACGCGAGAGTGGCGCAGAAAACACAGAGTCGCCAGCAATGTGTATTTATCCCGAGAGAGGGAAAGGAAACACCGCATAAACCTGAAGAGAAAGGAAAGAACATGGTCTCACGACCAAGAGAAACGGGTACGGGAGTCGGTTACGCGAAGGGAAGGTGTTAGCACCCAACACGTCCATCGTACTCGACGGGATCCATGCTTGTTGTCTGCATCAAAGGGTGTCGTCGTCTGGAGCTCCACTGCTACTGGACCGGAGAAAAAATGAGAACGGAAAGAACGGAGAAACGAAGAAGAAAAAAAAGAGAAATGACTCGATAGGACGTTATCGTTGTCCTAGGCCTACGTACTCCCTCAGTGCAATGGGAAAGTCAGAGTCAACGTAGTTCGGACGGGAACTGTGGGGGAAGGTTGCTCGCCAAGACAATCGCTGTCTTGTGCCTACATATCCTCAATCGGACGAGAGAGAGGAATGAGAGCTGATGTAGTTCGTGGGTATGACCACGAATGGGTAAGTGTTTTTTACGTGAGCGACGAGCTCTTTTCTGAAAAAGAAGTTTGAAACCCAACAATCCCGAAGGACAAAAAGATTTGAATTTGTTTTGTGTTTTTTAGACAGAAGTGTTTTAAGTTAGTTCGTAACTTACATTGAACCAAAGTCTACCATGCGGGAACGAGTGAGACGCATGGTCGCCCCCAAATGGGACGTATGCTAAACACTCTAGAAGAGGAGGGGAGACCCCTCGTTCTTCATTTCCTACACTTAAGGCTTGAGCTCAATATACGTTATATTTTATTAAGTGTTTTCAAGAAGTTTTGAGATGAGAAGAGAGAAGACACAAAGGAAACTCTAAAAGGGAAACTAAGAGTCCTAATGTTATCATGCGTGGGTAACCTATGGTTCGTGAGGCTTAGGAGAGACGACTACCTAAAACCTAATGCTAATCCTACTCCAAGCTTAATAAAAAATTAAGTTGGACTAGGTAGCTCTAAAGGGAAAGGAGTCCAAGACTTGAACAAGTCTTGAGACTCGAGGGAGTGAAATGAGTAAAAAGAGAAGGCACAACACCTACAACAGCACATTTGCTTCAGAACAGCAATGAAAACATGTACAAACACCAATCAGCATTTCACAGCAAAAATCCAGCATGAAAATAGGTGTAAAAGATCACAAACAGCATGTGTATACATGGACAGCACATATGACAACACTTTATGCAAAAATCAGATGTGAAATCTGGACAGCACGCGTCACAACTTGATTCAACATGGAAAAACGATCATGCACCAAATATCATATGTATCAAGCAATTGATCATGACCACAAACACACTAGAACTCACATGAAATAGACTTGAAAGCATTAAAGAAGAATGCACCACACTATGGAAGAATGCACAATATCAAGCACATGATCAAGTTAAATTAAGTATGCATATCATGACATCGAAAGCAAACGAGCATGTACACAACTACTCCAGCAATCACCATCAGCAATTAGTAATTAACAAGCTCCAAACGTATGCATTACATGATCAACACAACAATTAATCAACCACACAAACATGTTCATAAACGATGAAATTCAAAAGGTATCGTGTCGAAAAAATGTGATCATGCAATGGTGTGAGGTGTAACAGCTCAAGAATAGTCCACAAAACATCAAGGCATCATTCCATGAAGTTTAGGCATGCATCGGATCTCAAACAACCAAGAAAATGTGAGAAAATGTCATTCTGCAGCAGTGGTAATCGATTACTCACTTTGAGTAATCGGTTACTCAGTTGAAATTTAACCAAAAACATGAAAATTAGGCAGAGTAATCGGTTACTCTGTTAGGGTAATCGATTACCAGTGAAACAGAGGCAGAAAATCAACTTTGAAAAGCACTTTTCAGCATCCAATCACTTATGCAAACATCCAAATGATCGTACAATCAATTAATCACGAAATTCACATCAAATATCAGTAATCAAACACCAATTAGATTCAACAATCATCAAGATCACAAATCAAATCAACCAAAACGGATCAAAAGCATAAACAACCAAAGATCTACATTGCATAAGTTGTGATCAAGCAAAATCAATTATAGATCTAAGGAAAACCAACCTACAAGGCTGAGGTTTGCCTTGGTGAATGTTGAAAACGAAAATTGATGATCCAAGCAAGAAAACCAAATATCTATGTGATGAAATCCAAAATCCAAACAAGAACAATTAAGATCCAAGCTAGAACAACCCAAATAATCAAAAGCTGCTCCAAATGTGATTCCAAGCTCCAAAACAGTAGCAAGTCAAAGATCCCTTCAAGAATTGATGGATGGATGATGGTTTAGTTCCAAGATTAACAAATTTCAAGGTGAAATTTAATGAACTTTGATGATGGAACTTTGAGTGAGGGTTTGGAAAATGGGAGAAAAGTTTGAGAGAATTGGAGAGAGATGTGTAGAAAATTCTGAAAATGGATCAAAGTTGTGTGAGGTTTGGAATGAATTCACTTAAATAGATGCTAGGTTAGGAATTCAAATGTGGTTTGGAGTGTGGGTTAATGAGTGGAATGGAGACTAAGAGAAAAATTAGGGAGAAAAAGTGTGGAATTGGAGTGGAAAAATGATGGAGAGAATTTGAATTTGGGTAGAAAATGATGAAATCTAGATCCTTCCCACACATGCACAAGCCAAGCACATGACCACAAAATATTCCAAAATTCTGCAGTGCTGAAAATTGCCAATTTTTGCAATTTCGCCCAGAGTAATCGGTTACTCACTTTGAGTAATCGATTACTCAGTTCAAAAATTCAAATTTGGCGCCAAAAGGAGGGAAGCTTGAATATTCGCCCGGTTCCACCTGTTCTGAACCACCAAATGCCTCTGAAACTTGTCTTTGGACCTCACTACTTGGGTGCACTTGAACCATGCCGTGAAATGTTTTCTGGGCCCCGATTAAATTGCTGAGACGGCTGTTCGGTGCTGAATTGCTGATTAAAATTTGACTGCCGGGACTGTTGATCTTCAAATCACTGAACGAGCAAAATAAATGCTCAAAAAGACTTTGAGAATTAAATGCTTGGCCTTAACTGCCGATAGAGATCAAACCGGTGCTGAGAACATCATGTACTGCTGAAGAAAATGCCCTGATCCCATGCTCAAAGAAACATGCAAATGCAGCAATGCTAATGCAAATGAAAAGAAACATAAGCCAGTTAGCGAAAAACAACAAGGCAAATTTTGGGGTGTTACACAAGGTTCATAGTTGACCTGAAATTTTTGGTTCATAGGTGACCACGGTTCATAGTTGACCTGAGTTAAGGGGTTTAGTATCTGATAGGTCAGTAACGGGGTTGCATAAATGAATATTAGACTTCCTGGGGAATATGGATAATGAGCAAAATACGGTGCACACAGGTGAAGATCGGACGCGAGCTGGACACAGATAAAGATCCATAGATCAACAAAAATGAAATAAAGGGAGGTAAAGACCCACAAGCAAAGGCACACCCAGATGCAAAGATGCAGGATGATATGGAATGAATCGAATGCTCGATGATATGCAAGAGACGACTCTAATGAGAGACGATAGACTGGGGAAAAGTGAGTGGACGGATAACGCATCTACTGCCAGGAGTCACACTGAACCTGAAGAGAACAACCACTATAGGGATCGAATAGGGAACAATCCTCTTTTATTGGGGAAGGTAAAGATTTTCCTCATTTAACAAATCATCTGTGGAAGATACTGGGGAGAGGTCCTTTATATCGTGGTAGTCAGTAACTACTAAAATGTTTGATCCAGGAAGTATCTTTAATCTAGTTTAATGACGAACTTACGCCAGATGGTTTAATAGTGCTTTCGTCACAACCAAGACTTTTGAGGGAGGCAAATGATTTCACTAAATCGTCCCTAATGCCAAAGCAAATTATATTTTCATTGTGTTTTATCAAAAGATTTTTCAAAACATTTTCCGCTTTCAAAACTGTTATTAATGAATAAGTGAAGTTTTGCATAACAAGAAAAGTAATAGAGCAATGGTAAATGTCAAACAAAGAACGGTTCAAGAATCTGATTTTATTAGAATGGTAACTTGCCAATGGCGAAGCTCCATGGAACATTACAATTGGAATAACGGAAATTTGGGAAAAGGTTACATCGTATTCAATGACCACTACCATCCCTAATAACTAAGAGTCCCAAAAATGAATTTTGCTGCTGATGAGGGCAAATGAACTTGAACTTCTTTCATGAATTCCTTGATGTCGGTGACAACCCTTTCTGACACAGTGAAACGCCTTTGTCCCTAACTTTTACCTGGACCGCCTTTTTAGGTTTTCAGTCCACCGGGACGCTCTTTTTTGCCTAGGCCGCCCTTTCGGGTTTTCAACCTAGCGAGCTCTTTTCTTTTTATTTGATCCCTAACTTTTGCCTGAGTCTCCTTCATAGGTTATGACCCACTGGGATGCCCCTTTTTTTTTGCCTAAGTCGCCATTTCTGGTTTTCGACTTAGCGGGCCTTTTAGGCGTAATATTTTCGTACTGAGTCAGCATTCACAGGGTGTGCGAGTTGTTCACCGTCCATCGTTGTAAGGAATAAGGAACCTCCTGAGAACACAATTTTCACCACAAACGGACCCTCATAGTTGGGTGCCCATTTTCCGCGAGCATCCCTTTGGGATGGCAAGATCTTTTTGATTACAAGTTCTCCTTCTCGGAATTCTTGAACACGGACCTTCTTGTCAAATGCTCTCTTCATTCTCTTTTGCTACAGATGACCATGACACATGGAAGTCAGTCGCTTCTCATCAATGAGGTTCAGCTGGTTATATCTCTCTTGGACCCATTCTACTTCATCAAGCTTGGTTTTCATCAGAATTCTCAGGACGGTATCTCCACCTCAATGGGAAGAACAACATCCATTCCATATACGAAAGAAAAGGGAGTTCCCCTGTCGAAGTTCGAACCGAAGTTCTGTATCCATGCAAGGAAAATGGTAACATTTCATGCCAATCCTTATAAGTCTTGACCATTTTCTGCAAGATCTTTTTGATGTTCTTATTAGCAGCTTCGACAGCTTCATTCATCTTGGGACGATAAGGTGAAGAATTGTGATGCTCAATCTTGAAATTGTCACACAACTCCTTCATTGTCTTGTTGTTCAGGTTTGTCCCATTGTCAGTTATGATTCTGTTAGGGATTCCATAACGACAAATGATATTATTCTTAATAAAACGAGCAACCACTTGTTTGGTCACATTGGCATAGGACGCAGCTTCAACCCACTTAGTGAAATAGTCAATGGCCACTAGAATGAAGCAATGACCATTAGAAGCTTTCGGCTCAATAACTCCAATCATATCGATACCCCACATAGAGAAAGGCCAAGGAGATGACATAACATTCAGCAATGTCGGAGGCACATGCATCTTGTCAGCATAGATCTGGCATTTATGACACTTTCTGGCGTATTGGATACAGTCAGCTTCCATAGTCAACCAATAATACCCAACTCTCAAGATTTTCTTAACCATGGCGTGCCCACTGGCGTGAGTACCAAAGGCTCCTTCATGAATGTCGTGAATCAACAGGTCTGCTTCTCGTTTATCAACACGTCTTAGCAGGAGCATGTCGTGATTCCTCTTGTAAAGTACATCATTGCTGAGGAAGAACTTGGATGATAGCCTTCGCAAAGTTTTCTTATCAAGACTGGAAGCATTGGCAGGATACTCTTGAGTATTTAGATAATTCATGATGTCGTGAAACTATGGTTTCCCGTCTACCTCTTCTTCAATTGACTAGCAATAGGCGGGCTCAGTTTTACGCTCAATTCTGATCAATGGTGCCTCATTAACAAATCTGACTTGCTACATTGAAGCTAACAGTGCTAGAGCGTCAGCCATGTGGTTCTCTGAACGAGGAACATGACGGAAAGTAATCTCGTCAAAGTATTGGATCATCTCCACAATGTAATCACAGTACATGATCAACTTCTTGTCTTTAGTCTCCCATTCACCTTTGGCCTGATAGATAACCAAAGCAGAATCACCAATGACTTCTAGAATCTTGATTCTGAGATCAATTGCAGCTTCCAAACCCAAGATACATGCTTCATATTCAACAATATTGTTCGTGCATTCGAAGTCTAACCTTGCTGTGAAAGGAGTATAACCACCATTAGGGTTCATCAGTATGTAGCACGATTTTTGTGGTTTCAAATCACTATTGCTTTGGTACTACAATTCGATTCATTTTTTATCCTGTGAAGCTGATTAAGAAAGGGAAATAGATGTCTCCAATTAACCCTGCTTGCATACTGAGCTTAAACAAATGACTGTTGGTTTACAGATGCTATCAAAATATGGGGGTCTGTCTTAGGTTATTTTGCTTAAGAATATAGTGTCTGGACTATTTGTGAGGCTTTTGGTAAGGTATTAGATCTGATGCTTTTTGATTAATGCATGGAGGTACTAGACTTTGAGTTTTTTGATTAGTATGCTCGCTAAGATTTTGCAATCTTATGCCTACGTATTCCCGTTTAACGAAATAGGGAAATCAGAGCGATCGTAGTTCCCTCCTATTCTAAGGGAGGAAAAGATGTTTTGGTGTCTTGTTCAAAGCCCAAGATTGAAGCTAAAAGTGATTTGTATCTTGTTCAAAGCCCAAGATATGAAGCTGAAGGGTTTTTTGTGTCTTGTTCAAAGCCCAAGATTGAAGCTAAAAGGTTTGACTGAGAGAGAACTTGTCATCTCGAAAGAGGAACTGTTGATGTTCGTATGCCTTGATTAAAGCACAAGTTTGATGCTAAAAGGTTGATTGACTCAACCGGGAATTTCTCTATACAAAGCCTAAGAGGAGGCTATTGACCCAACAAGAGGGTGTTTATTATTTGTCTCGTACGAAACCCGAGATAGAGGCTAAAAGGGTTGACTTAACAAGAGAGTACTAACAAGTGACTGACTCAACAAGAGAGTGCTTTTATATGTCTTGTACGAAGCCCAAGACGGAGGCTAAAAAGGTTTGACTCAATAAGAGAGTACTTTTATCTGTCTTATACGAAGCCCAAGATGGAGGCTAAAAAGGTTGACTCAACAAGAGAGTCTTTTATACTCAACAAGAGAGTGATTTGCTGTCTCGTACGAAGCCCGAGATAGAGGTTAAAAGGAAAGTGACTCAACAAGAGAGTCTTGAAAAGTGATGGACTCAACAAGAGAGTTTGAAAAGGTTAACTCCGCTAGGTGGAATCATTGTACAAAGCCCAAGAGGAGGCTGATTTCGCTAAGGAAGGATCATTATACAAAGCCTAAGAGGAGGCTATACTTCTGTTGGGGATTCTTGAGATCTCGAGGCAGGTCTAAGAAGGGAATCAATCCTTGCAAGGGAATGCAAAAGGAATTGATAGAACAGAAACCTTGAGGCTCTTGTTTGAGATAGTGTTATCAGGCCCGGGTTGGGGAATTTTGAGAGAAGGACGGGGTTTTTAGAACCCGCAAAGTTTTAACTCTCGCTGGAGATTAATCCAGAATCCGGGGTTTCTCCTATGTTTGAAAGGGGCTTGAGAATGTCTTTGAGACTCAAGGGAATTAGACTGTCCAAGTCTACTGGTAGAGTTTTATCTTTTGTATGATGCCCAAGAGGAGGCCGACTCATTTAAGGGATGAGTATCAACCCTAAAATTGGTCTGAAGGTTTTGACTCCTTTTAGAAAGACAGCTCTAACGAAGGATGACTAAGTTCAATCCTATACCTTTAATAGGTCGTGAAGGTCCTTGTACGAAGCCCAAGAGAAGGCATGTGAACTTTTAAGAAGCTGAAGGGTCCTTGTACAAAGCCCAAGAGGAGGTGGGGATGCTTTTAGGAAGCCTGTGGGTCCCTAAACCAAGAGAAGTTCAAGAAATGCAATTCACAGAGAAGAGATCATTCTAGGAAAGTTCGAGAATTTGGAAGAAACTCAAGAGATGCTATTCACGGAGAATAGATCAACTCTGGGAAGTACAACTTCTTTGACAATTTCTAAGGGTGGCAATCTGAGAAAAGGTTCACCGAGAATACTACCTTTCTCTTTGTTCCATATTGTTTAACCCCAAGAGAAGGGAAGACTGTATCTGGAATCCTATGGGGATCTAGTTTTGTTTGTATTTAAGAGTGACCAACAGGGCTTTACCTAGTTCTAGACGTAGTTGCCGGGGAAAACTCTAAATAACTATACTAGTATTACACAGTTGATATATGACAAGTATATCAAAGGATGTGAAAGAAGACTTACAGTGAAACAGCCCCACAATACAGTTATATATATATGAAAGCGGTAAATGAAAGCGGATAAACACTTACCCGTTGTAGAGCTTCCATGTTGTTTTGTTAGTTGTTCAACAAAGATATTAAAGAAAGTTTTGATAACAACATATATTTGAATTCAAAATCAAAGGAGAAAGTTCTTTGAAAAGATTTTTGGGGCTTACAGCTCGAGGAGAGGCCCGAGTTTTAACGATGATCGCACCGTTGTTTTGAAAACTGTACAGAGGGACTTATACAATATGTGAGGCCCAAAAAGTTTTTATGTACAAGGGGATGGGTCTTACACTCTATTAGAGGCCCAAATATTTATTTAAAGAAATGAAATGGGACTTACAAAGCGAGGGTAGCCCCAAATGACTTTTGTTTTGAAATGGCGATCGCGCCGAGATTTTTTTAACGCAAAGGGACTTATACAATGTCTGAGGCCCAAAAAGGTTTTGGTTTAAAAAAAAAAGATTGGGTCTTACACTCTATTAGAGGCCCAAAGATTTATTTTTGTACAAGAGATGGGACTTACAACTCAAGGAGAGGCCCGGGGTTATTTGTTTGAAAACGGCGATTGCGCCAAGGTTTTTGAAAACACAGTAGGTCTTATACAATATCTGAGGCCCAAATCATTTTGGTTTCAAAAAGGGGTTAGGTCTTACACTCTATTAGAGGCCCAACGATTTTTTTTGTACAAGTGATGGGGCTTACAACTCAAGGAGAGGCCCAAGTGATTTTAAACTGGCGACCGCGGCGAGATTTTTTTATTGTGTCGGGACTTATACAATATCTGAGGCCCAAAATGGTTTTTTTACAAAGGGATGTGACTTACACTCTACCAAGAGGCCCAAAAGTGTTTTGAAATATTTGAGTATGATTAAAAATCAAAGAAACCCTAATTTTAACTTTTTAAAAGTAATTTTTCAAAGAAAATTAATAAAAAAACGATAAAAATGCCAAATAGGTTTAAATAAACCACTTGTGGTTTTTGGTTAAGGTTTGAAAAATGAGGTTTTAATCGCAAGATGATTTAAAACTCATTTGGTTTTGATCTTCAAGATGAATATTCATTTTTAAAATGTTTAAAAATAATTAAAATGAATTTATTTACAAAAATACCAATTATATTAAATAACTGATATAAATTTGATTTTTTTGTAGAATAAAATATTTTACTATTTATGTGATTTTTCAGAAAAAGAATCAACAAAAAATGATTAAAATTGAGAGAGTTATTAATTTTCCAAATCATTAAGAATAATATGAAAAATGATAAAAAGTGGAAAAATGGTAAAAAAAGAGGGTCTGGGGCGAGGGGGATTCGAACCCCAGACCTCTGGTGTGCAGTGCGCGCCTCCTACCACTGGGGTGGTGATACATCCGTGTATCAAAACCACCCCATGGATATATGAGGCATGCCTTGTTTTTGGCCTGGCCAAGGCAAGGCAAGGCAAGATTTTGGCCAAAAACGTGAAGCTTGTAACTTTCTCATTTCTCCATGGATTGGGACAAAATTTAGGTCTATCCTGCCTTGAATTTCACAAGGAATCCAATGGTGGTGGTGTTTTTTTTCAGATGAGCCTCCTATTTCAAAACCCGATAGTGTTCTTGAAATAGGCCTATAATTGCATTTTCTATGCTATCTCTTGTTACAGGCATGAATTACATGATGAATTGGTTCAAACACCACATATATAACATGTATGAGATGTGCATGATCAGTGGACTTCAAAGCAATGCATATTTCAAAGAGTTCAAGTTGTGATGCTTACCTCTTTAGGAGCTTTTTGTGCAATCTGTCAAGTGCTTTGTTCCAGAAACAAATTGAGGCTTTGGACACCCTCAAATGATCCCTTAGAAGCTTTTAGAATGGTTGGAATCAACTGGAATCCTCAGGAATAAGTTTGAGCTCTTTTTTGCAAAAGGGGCAAAAGTGGCCAATATATCAACTCTCTCAAATGGTGTTCCAGATGTGGGGAACTATTTGGGACAGTTCAAGGATGATATTTGGAGTGTGTTTGACGCTTTATCTGGTTTTGAAATTGACTGAATCAAGACATGGCTTGAAAAATGCAAAAGAGTCCAATTTTGAGGTTTTGAGAGGGGACTTTGTGATTTTGGTGTTACAGGTCACTTATGAGAGTTTGGACACCTTAGATATGACATATTGGATGTGTTTGGATCATGAGCTGTGATGGAAATGCTCTCTAACTCAAAAACTCAGAGTTACGCAAAAGAATGCATTTTTGCCTAGAGAAAGAGATTTCGAGGAAAACAAGTGTTGTAATGCTTTGGTGTACTTAAACTGAGCACAAATGAGCTCTATTTATAGTAGAGAAAGTTTATTTTGCAAGCAATAGTGAATGGCAACTGCAACAGCTCATTGTCCAATTGCATCACTTTGGAATCTTTAGTCTCCTCTAGCCATTGACTAGAGGTTAGAGCACAGGCCTATGGTCTTTGGTTCAGAGATAAACTTGAACTGAATTCAGTTGGAAATGGCTCAGTTCATGTCACCTTGGTGCATCCATTGAATGCTCCAAAACAAAATTGGAGTCTTGTCCCCTTTTTAGGCATTTTTAGGTTTGGCATGCTACTTTTAGTTCCAAAGACTTGGGAGGCTTATGGATCAGTGTTTGTTCCTCCTTGGTCTCCCCCAGAGGTGTGCAGATGGATAAACTTGTTTGTCATTAGCACAATTTGATCAAATCGAGCAAAATGCACAAATCTGCCTTTCCATGACAGTTGCGGCAAGGCATATTGCCACTGTCATAACTCTTAGCTCAAATGGAATTTGATGGAGTTCTTGGCCATTTTGGAAAGCTCTCATATGATACAACATATCTGTTATCATAGTTTGTCTTGATACTTTTTGGATCCAAGTGAAAAATGTCCCTACATTTTGAAATAATTGAAACAAATTCTAACTTAGTGAAAATTTCACTAAGTGTTGGAAAAATGCTACTTTTGTGTTTTCAGCCATTTTGATCATTCCATAACTTAAAATCCATGAGGAATTGGAATGAGCTGTAGTTGACACTTTTAAAGTATGCCATGAGATCTACAAATCCATCTTTGGATAAGCCAAAATGGTTGCTTGGATCACAAGTTATGATCCTTGGAAGTTGGTACCCTATCTACTTTGTTCCATAACTTAGAAAATTTCTAAGTTTTTTATGGTTACCCCTTTTACAAGTTAAATCATTTTCTTTGGTTTTTCTTGATGAATGATGATTCAAATCACAAATTAACATTGTATTAGGGTTAAGGAACCTTGGTTGACCAAAAAATCAAAAAGTCAAACTTTGACTTTTTGTACAGTTGACTTTTTTTCAGATGAATTTTAAACTATGCGATTCTCTATGAAATCAAGTCCTTGACTTAAATCAAACTTAATAGATGGATTCCATAGGTGTTTTAGGGTGTATTGAATCATGTCCCAAGGTTTGGGAGCATGCCTTGGTCAAAAGTCAAAGGCACAGTTGACTTTTTCTTCAAAACCCTAATTGTGATCCAAATGAAATTGAAACTTGTAAATCAAGCTTATTGGATCAACCCATTGTTGTAAACGGATCAATGTAGTGTATTTGAGACCCTCAAATCATGTATTGAGGTTTTGGCTCATGCTTTGTCCCAAAAGTCAACTTAGGGGTGAATTAGGTCAAGAAACCCTAATTCCTGATTTTTGGTGAATGCATCCCCTGAGGCTAAATTGACTTGATGATGGGGTCCATGAGGTCCCTTGGAGTATCTTAGATTATGCTTTGAAGCATTAGCTCATGCTCAGATGAAAATTTCCATCTGGAGGCCCTGGTCGACCAAAACCCTAATTTGGTGACACTGGCGATCTTGAGGCTTAATCCACTTGGAATGTTGCAGCCTTGTGCTTGATCCTTGATGTGGGAGTCCTCTTGATCCATTGTGGATGTTTGAGAGGTTTAGACAAGTTTAAGATCATGTCATTCCTTGATTGATCATTTGTCTAAGTGCTCTAAGAGGACTCAAAGTCCTGATTGGTATGTGTTCCAATCTCCTTTGATCTGATTGATAACCAGGGCTGAATCGCCATATACATCCAAGTTCTTGATCCTTAAGTCGATCGCTTCTTCGAGACCCATGATACAAGCTTCATATTCGGCCTCGTTGTTTGTGCACTTGAACTTAAGTCGGGCGGTGAAAGTAATGTGGGTACCCTGAGGTGTTATGATGATTGCCCCAATTCTGTTTCCATAATGGTTGACAGCTCCGTAAAAAATTAGCCCCCATTGGGAACCTGGTTCTGGCCCTTCACAAGGTAGCAGTTCATCGCAATCTTTCATCTTTAAATACATGACATCTTCGTCTGGGAAGTCAAATTCGACTGATTCTTGATCGACAATCGGTTGATGAGCCAAATGATAGGCCAAAACACCTCCTTTAACAGCTTTTTGAGCGTGGTACTCGATGTCGTATTCTGATAACAACATCTGCCAACGGGTAATTCTCCCCGTGAGAGCAGGCTTTTCGAAGACATACTTGTTCGGATCCATTTTGGAGATTAACCAAGTAGTGTGACGAATCATATATTGGCGAAGGCGTTTAGCTGCCCAAGCCAGAGCGCAGCAAGTTCTCTCAAGCATCGTGTACCGAGTTTCACACTCAGTGAATTTCTTGCTCAAATAGTAGATGGCAGACTCTTTCCTTTTTGTTTCGTCTTGTTGGCCAAGTACACAACCCATGGAGTCTTCCAAGACTGTTAGATAGATGATTAGTGGTCTTCCTTCTACTGGAAGTGATAGAATCGGTGGGTTCAGTAGGTATTCCTTGATACTGTTGAAGATTGGCGCGCATGTCACGGTCATGAGGAATATAAATCTAGAAATGTAATTCAAACGTCCCAGGAATCCCCTGACTTGTTTTTCAGTCCTCAGAGAAGGCATTTCTTGAATGGCCTTAACCTTGTCAGGATCAACCTCAATTCCTTTTTGGCTGACGATGAACCCTAAGAGTTTCTCTGAACGGACACCGAAGGTGCACTTGTTGGGATTCAAGTGGAGCTTGTACTTCCTCAACCGCTCGAATAGTTTTGACAGGTGGGTCACATACTCCTCTTCTGTTTTAGATTTGGCAATCATGTCATCGACAAATCCCTCGATTTCCTTGTGTATCATGTCATGAAAAAGAGTAGTCATGGCCGTTTGATAGGTTGCCCCGGCATTCTTCAACCCGAACGGCATTACCTTGTAGCAAAAAGTACCCCATGGGGTGATGAACGAAGTTTTCTCCATGTCTTTTGGCACCATTTTTATCTGATTATAGCCCGCAAATCCATCCATGAAGGAGAAGACTTTGAACTTTGCGGTACTGTCCATCCATGAAGGAGAAGCCCGAGATGGAGGCTAAGAGGGAAGTGACTCAACAAGAGAGTCAGTTTGACAGGTGATTGATTCAACAAGAGAGTCTTTTATACTCAACAAGAGAGTGTTTTGATGCCTCGTACGAAGCCCGAGATAGAGGTTGTAAGGAGATTGACTCAACAAGAGAGTCTTTTATACTCAACAAGAGAGTGGTTTATACGTGCCTTGTATGAAGCCCAAGACAGAGGATAAAGGTGTTTGACTCAACAAGAGAGTTTTTTATACTCAACAAGAGAGTGATTTTCTATCTCGTACGAAGCCCGAGATGGAGGCTAAAAGTGTTCGACTCAACAAGAGAGTCTTTTATACTCAACAAGCGAGTGTGGGGAGAATCATTGTACAAAGCCCAAGAGGAGGCTAACTTTGTTGGTGACTATTTCAGTTTGGTGACAGGTCCAGTATGTTGGATAAAAGAGAAAATCAGTTCTTATAAAGGGAATGATTAAAGGTGAGGTTATGCATTGGTACTGATCAGAAGATCAGGGTTATTTCCTGTTCCTTAAGGAAATGGGAAATCCAAAGGGTACTGAGACTGTCCAAGTCTACTGGTGTTTTGAGAAATCGATTCTCAGATAGTGAATGATCTTTGTGTGATGCCCAAGAGAAGGCTGGTATGTTAAGGGATGAAGGTCAACCCATTAACTGGTCTGACACTTGACTCAGAAAGACAACTCTAGCAAATTGATGACTAGGTTCTGTTCCTATGCCTGTAGAGGTCTCTGGGTCCTTGTACTAAGCCCAAGAGAAGGCATGAGAGCTTTTAAGAAGCCGAAGGGTCCTTGTACACCGCCCAAGAGGAGGCGGGGATGCTTTTAAGAAGCCTGTGGGTCCCCAAACCCCGAGAAGTTCAAGACATGCTATTCACCGAGAATAGATCAAGCCAGGAAAGTCTAAGAATTTGGAAGAAACTCAAGAGATGCTATTCACGGAGAATAGATCAACTCTGGGGAGTAGAGTTTCTTTGACAATGTCTAAGGGTGACAATATGAGAAAGGGTTCACCGAGAATTTTTCCTTTCACATTTCCATATTGTTTAACCCCAAGAGGAGGGAAGACTGTATCTGGTAATCCTATGGGGATCTAGTTTTGTTTGTATTTAAGAGTGACCAACAGGCTTTACCTAGTTCTAGACGTAGTTGCCGGGGAAAAATCTAAATAACTATACTAGTATTACACAGTGGATATTTGACAAGTATATAAAAGTTTATGAAAGAAGACTTACAATGAGCAGCCCCACAATACATTTATATATATGAAAGCGGATAAAGAAAGCGGGTAAACACTTACTCGGTTGTAGAGCTTCCATGCTGTTTTGTTAGTTGTTCAACAAAGAAAGCTTTGATAACAATATTATATTCTAAATTAAAGGAGAAAGTGCTTTGAAAAGATTGTTGGGGCTTACAGCTCAAGGAGAGGCCCAAGGTTTTATCAGTGATTGCGTTGTTGTTTTGTACAGGGACTTATGCAAGTGACTGAGGCCCAAAAAGGTTTTCTTTACAAAGGGATGGGTCTTACACTCTCTCAAGAGGCCCAAAGGTGTTTAAAGAAAAGGAATGGGGCTTATAACACGAGGGTAGGCCCAGATGATTTTGATTTCTGAACCGGCGATCGCGCCGAGGTTTCTTTAACGTACTGGGTCTTATACAATGCATTGAGGCCCAAAAAAGGTTTTATCTACAAGGGATGGGTCTTACACTCTATTAGAGTCCCAATAATTTATTTTTGTACAAGTGGTGGGGCTTACAGCTCAAGGAGAGGCCCAAAGATTTTTGTTAAAAAGGCGACGATCGCGCCGAACCTTTTGATGGTGTCGGGACTTATACAATACACTGAGGTCCAAAAAGGTTTTCAAAAACGGTTGGGTCTTACACTCTACTAGAGGCCCAAAGTGTTTGAAAAAGATTTGTGAGGGTGAAAATCAAAGAAACCCTAAATTTGTTTTCCTTTAAAAGTAAATATTTATAGAAAATCAATAAAATGATAAAAAATACCAAATAAGTTTGAATAAACCACTTGTGATTTTTGTTTAAGTTTTGAAAAATGAGGTTTTAATCACAAGATGAATTAAAACTCATTTGGTTTTGATTTTCAAGGTAAATATTCACTTTTAAATGTTTAAAAACAATTAAAAATGAATTTATTCACAAAAATACTAATTATATTAAATAAATAATATAAATTTTTTTTTCTGTGGAATAAAATATTTCAACATTTTTGTGATTTTTTGCAAAAAGAACCAATAAAAAATAATTAAAATTGAGGGAGTTATTAATTTTTCAAATCATTAAAAGTAATATGAAAAATAGTAAAAATATGAAAAATAAGAAAAAAGTGGTAAAAGAGAGGATCTGGGGCGAGGGGGATTCGAACCCCAGACCTCTTGTGTACAGGGCACGCGCCTTACCACTGGGGTGGTGATACATCCGTTGATTGAAACACAACCACAAATATACAAGGCTTGCCTTGTTTTTGGCCTGGCCCAAGGCAAGACAAGGCAAGATTTTGGTTAAAAACGTGAAGGCCATGACTTTCTCATTTCTCCATGGATTGAGACAAAATTTAGGTCTATCCTGCCTAAAATTTCACAAGGAATCCAATGGTGGTGGTGTTTTTTTTCAGATCATGCTCCTATTGAAAAACCCAATAGTGGTTTTGAAATAGGTCATGATTTGCATTTTCTGTGCTATCTCTTGGTACAGGTATGAATTACATGATAAATTGGTGCAAACGCAACACATATAACATGTATAAGAGATGCATGATCAGTGGACATCAAAGGAAAGCATGATTCAAAGAATTCAAGTTGTGATGCTTACCTCTTTTTGGAGCTTTTGTGCAATCTGCCAAGTGCTTTATTCCAGAAATGATTTGATGCTTTGGACACCCTCAAATGATCTCTTAGAAGCTTTTAGGATGGTTGGAATCAGCTGGAAACCTCAGGAACAAGTTTGAGCTCTTTCTTGCAAAAGGGGTAAAAGTGGCCAAAATAACAACTCTCTCAAATGGTGTTCCAGATGTGTGGAACCATTTAGGACAGTTCAAGGATGATATTTGGAGTGTGTTTGAGGTTTTATCTGGTTTGGAAAGTGACTGAATCAAGGCATGGCTTGAAAAATGCACAAAAGTCCAATTTTGAGGTTTTGAGAGGTGACTTTGAGATTTTGGTGTTACAGGTATGTTGCACCCCAAAATTTTCCCTCACTTCTTTGAGACAGATTGATTCAAGAAGCTTCCTCACACTCCTAGGAGTCTCAAAAGCTCAAGACTACTCAAGGATTGACCATACAAGCTCTCCTCCTAAACAATCAACCTACAACTAGGGTTTTATTTTTCTCAAAAGGAATTGAGCTCTCAATACCTCAGATGGACTTCATAGTTCTCTATGTGCTCTAGGGTATGCTCATGTCAAGTCTCAAGCCTTGCTTCACAAGTTTACTCAGTCAATTGCTCAAATGATCAACAGTCGATTGTATTGGACCAAAAGTCAACTTTGACTAATTTACAGTCAAACGTCATCATTTCTTCACAAAAACAAGATTTTAAAGTCCCATTCATCATTTGATCAAGGGTTGATCATGATTCCTCAAGAAAATCAAGATTTACTCAAAAGTCAAAAATTGCCAAATTAGGGTTTTCTTAAGGAAAAGTCAACCAAACTTTGACCACGCACAACTTTCACATACTTCATCAGAAAATCCTCAACTAAAGCTCATTTTGAAGGAAATTCAATTCTCTACAACGTTTTCTCTCTAAGCTCAAGGCCAAAAATGCCTCGTTTGAGAGATATGGACCAAAACTTTACAGGTCATTTTGAAAGTCAACAAAAAGACACTTTTTTCGTCAAACCAATTTACACAAAAATAAAGACTTCAAATGAAAAAGTGATCAACACGAAAGTTGTAGGGGACATCTTGAGGGTTCCAAAAAGTCCAAGATCACCTTCATATGATAAAAATTGAGAGAGTTACGGTAGGTGCAAGTTGAGCAAAATTTGAGAAACGCATGAAACCTACATTGAACATTTTTGAGCTTTTGGACCAATGGGCCTATCTTTTAAGGTTGAATCATATTTATGACATATTCAAGGACCTCAAAGTTCACTTTGGTATTATTTTGATTTTGATTTAATTTTATTTTGATTTTATTCAAAGAAATAAACAAAATTAAATATAACAAAATAAATCAAATAATGGTGGGCACATGGATCCTTTTAATGGAGTTTCTAGAAGATTAAAACATGTCATTCAAGGCCATCAAAACCCAAATAAAACCGTGGGAGAGAGTGAAGGAAACATGGTTTTCAAAAAATTAAAATGGTTGGAAACATGTTCCTTGATCCTAGCTCTTCAATCATTCTTTGTCTACCATGTTTCTCCTATAAATACAAGGCTCAAACACAAGAGAAAGGGGGCAAGAGGCTTCACAAAGGAAGGCTTCCAAATCACAAAATTCTTAAAAAAAAAGAGGTGAAAATTCAAAACTCCATTTCCAATCATTCTTAATCCAAACCAAGGATTAAATACTCATCCTGAAGGTTCGATTCTCACCCCATGCAATTTCTTTTTAACTATTTTCTAATCCCTTTCTTTTATCATATTTCAAGTAATTTATTTATTTCTTTTCAATTAAGTTAAAACAAAAAAAAAATCATAAAACCGTTAAAAGAATAAAAAATATAGTTTAGGTTATGTAATCATTTTTTAGACTTAGATTATTTTTATTAAAATTAATTTTTTAGACTTAGGCTTATAATTAATTAATTTTTGTACAAATGAATTAGAAATTAGGTTTATTTATTTTAAAATTATTTCTCAAAAATAACAAAAAAATGAATATTGACTTAGATATTTAGGACATTTAACTTGACTTTTAATATGTAAATGCTTTTCGTTTATCATTTATTTTCTTAGAATAAATGTATAGGTTTGTGCATAAATTGTAATAGTGTAGTTTACATTTCTTGTACGATTATATTATGTAACTGTTCATAAGCCTTGTAATAGTGTAGTTTACATTTCTCGCATGATTATATTATGTAACTGTCCATAAGCCTTGTAATAGTCTATGTTACATTCTCGCACGATTATATCATGTAACTGCCCATAAGCCATGTAATAGTGTAGGTATTTATTTTTTTGCACTTATATTTTATTTGCTAGATAAATAAACATGTATGGCAAGATCTAAACTCAAACGTTAGAATAACCTATAACTCAAGATAATATAATTGAATCAACGCACATTGACACATTCACCTCTAGGGTAGCCTCTCTCTGTTGCCTTACAATTAAAACGGTCATGTCCCTCGAAAGTAGGGGTACTTTAGCAAAAGACGCTTACGAATAATATCATCATAGTCCCTTCGATATAAAGATCATAGTCCCTCGATGACCCTTCGAGCTGCCTACAAAAAGATGATCTTGTCCCTCGACGACCCTATGGAAAAATGATGATAGTCCCTTCGCATTGCTAAGGTATCCTTACATATTGCCTTCTATGACCATTCGATGACCCTTCGCTGTCCCTCAACATCCAATAGACAATACTACCTACCCACTAATGGTATGGATAGTACTATCTCTCAAGGAAAACGATAAGTACAAGAAAGACCTTACAAATTAGGGGTAAGTAACTTTTAAATGCTTGCTCACAACTCAAAAACAAATACTTTTCATATCTCACTCTTCCAAAAATATTTTCAAAAAAAAAACAAACACTTTGTATACATTCTTACACGAATTAATACAAAGTCAAACTTATACAAAATATTTTCAAAACGTTCACACACATTCAAAAAGTAAGTAAAAAAGGCGAGCTAAGCATTTAAGAGCCCGTGGATAACCATGGATACAAAGGGTGCTAATACCTTCCCTTTGTATAACTTACCCCCCGAACTCAAAATCTATCAAGGTCTTTCCTGTTCTTTTCAGCCTTTTCTTATTAGATAAAAGAAAAGTCGGTGGCGACTCTTGCTAACCGCAACATGTTTTGCGAAAAACAAACAAAAAAAAAAGTCAGTTCTCCCACCGTGTTACTGTAACACCCCAAAATTTGCCCTCTTACTTTTAGCTAACTGGCTTATGTTTCTTTGCATTTCTTGCATTAGCATTTGTGCATAGCATTGGTTCTTAGCATGGGATCAAGGTACTTGGTTCATCCTAAAGGAGTCTCAAGCTTCAAGGTGGTTTGAGGAGTTCATCGTATCTTCATAAGGTCAAGAATGGCAAAGGATTTCAAGTGAATCTTTCCCTCCTAACCAGAGGGACCAAATTAGGGTTTTGGTTTCAAAAGGGCTTCTTTTTGAACTTTGTGGATTCAAGCATGCTCTCATGGGTTTCATATGCTCACAAGTGCTCATAGAGGAAGGCTTGGCTAGTGGTTCATTGTGGAAGATGTTCAGTGGATCAGTTACTTGTGAAGTAAGCAAAAGTCAACTGTAAGGAGGAAAGTCAACCATGGAATTTTGAGATCCTCTTCATGATTTTTAAGGTCTTATGCCCTCATATGGTCCTCAATGGCTAGGATTCCTACCATTCATCAAGAATCAAGAGTTTGTGCAAAAGTTACTATTTTTGGAAAATGACCTATAATGTGAAATTTCCATTTTTGGCAACTTTTCCAACCATCTTCAACTTGACTTTTCATCATGAAGGAAGCTTCAAATGAATTTTCCTCAAACATGAAAGTTGAAGATCTCTCTCTCCGATTTCCAAAAAGTACTAGATTGTCTCCATATCATTTGTGAAACTCAAGTTATGATCAAAAGACTCAAGGTTGGTTTTTAAGGTTTTCACATGGTTCCATTTTTCCACCTTTTGCATTTTGGTTCAAAATGGCTTGTAATGACCTCTAATGCTTCAAGTCACATTGCCATATTCAAGTACACTTCATGAGGACCACTTTTGACCTTTGAATCAATTCATTTCATGCCATATACCTCACTTATTTCACATAATGCAAATTGGCAAGATGGATTGAAACTCACAAATTAATCAACCACAAGGCCCAATTTCAATTCCATTGTGATCAGCAAGTGGAATGTGAGTGAATCATGCTGATTTCATGACCCATGCACGTGTGAACAAGGGTGTGCATCACAAAATGCATTTTTGCATAACACTTCCATTAGCCTTAATCAAGGGATTAAAAAAACCCTAATCATGCTCAGAGGCATAACCAAGTCTATATAAGAAGGATCACACGTTCATTTCACCCTGATGCACTCTCATTTGCTCAGAATTCCAAATTTTACTCTCACTCTTTCTCTCTTCGAAACTTACTCTCCTTGGACTTTCTTTGAGATTTTATTTCACATTCTTGATCAGGGAAGTAAATAGAGCAAGAATCAACCATTGATTGGAGCTGAGAGTGAGTTTTTCATCAGATTCAGTTTTGAAGGTTCAAGTTCAAATCTCAAGATCTAGCACGATTCCAAGCTCTAATTGCATTTATTTTGCAATTAGAGGTTCTAAGGAGTAGATCTGCAGCTTCCAGAGGGTTTTCTTTGTGTATTTTAAGCTCTGCAATTCTCAGGTTAGTGTGAAATTCATCATCATGTAACTTGATTTTGTGGTGTGCATTGTGTTCCTCATGAGTTGCTGATCATGCTGATATGTTTAGATTTGATTTTGGACGTGTATCATGGATGTATTGTAGATCTAAAGTTTTTAGATCTAAACTTTATCTCTTCGATTTGCCTTGTGTGTTGATGATCTGTTGAAACTAATTGCATATTTGAAATCCTTGTTGAATTCTGGTTGGAATGGTGTGCTTGTTTGCAATTTCTGGGAATTTTTGAAGTGCTGATCGCCGGAGAGGGTGACCGGAGCTAGGGTTCCGGCACCTGGTTATTTTTCAGGTGGACTGAGGGATGGAGGTAGGAGATGAAATCTGGACCGTTGGTGGTCCAGATCTGATGGTCCATGCGTAGCCACGTCATTTAAAATCATTTCTTATTTTATTAATTGTGTGTGTGATATTCAATGATTGTTACCATGTTTGTGAGATCTGAGCCACACATCTTGCATAACCTTTGATTCTGTTGACTTGATCTGGTGCATTGATTTAATCTAATGGTTTGGATTATGCCAACGCATTAAAAATTCCATGTGCTATTCACGTGATTTATTTTAATTTCTGATGATTGGATATGCGCGCGTGTACGTTGTTATCATGAACTCTTGATCTGAGCCTTTGATCCTGTATGATCTTTGATTTTGTTGACTTGATATCATGCGTGAGATTGATCTAAGGGTGTGTATGAGTCAATCATGTTGACTGAAACTTATGTTTTTTTGTTTGACTGCGCTGATGGGTCATTTGACCTGGGCCTGCTATCTAAACCCCCTCCTTGAGCCCATTTTGGTTTTCCAACGTGATTTTCTTGCTTGTTGCACCCTTGGTTGCTTTTATTTCTTTTTTTATTTTATTTTTGCATAGTTTTTCTTTTTATTTTTTTAAAAAATAGTTTTATGTATCAAAAAATTACCAAAAAAATCATGAATCATCCTTAGGGTTTTATAAAATTTTGACGAATTTTATTTTCCATTTTTATTTTATTTTGTGCCTCTGAATTAATTGTTTGTTTAATTTCTTTGTGAATTGTTTCATTTATGCATACTTTGCCTTGTTGATTTTTGTTCTCATCATTGGTGTATGATTTGCATCCCATTCTTTTTGTATATTTCAGAGGACATCTTGAGGTCCTTAAAACCATTTTTGTTTCATTTTTAAAACTTTTTCATATTGCATTTTAGTCCCTCTCCTTTGCATATTGGTTCATGGTTCCTATGTGATATTTGCCTAATTGTTTGAGGCACTTAAACTTTGAATTTTGGTGTGATCTTTTGACATGTTGTTGGTCTCTGACTTAGGTCATTTGGGTTCTAATTTCACAATTTCTGAATGTAATTTGATATGTGTTTGATTATTTGTGCTTAAGTGAATTATGCATGATCATCTCTTGACTTCTCTTAACCCTAATTGCTTTGCCATGCCTAATTGATTGAGTTTAATTGTGATTCTTTGCATGAGCTTTTGGTATGATGTTTACCCCTGGTTGAGGTCCTTTGAGACTTATTTTTGTAATTTATGAATCAGGTTTGGCATGTGCTAAGTGTTTGGACTTTGAGTTTCCTTTTGTGGACTTTCTTTGGTGCATATTGTTTCATGCTTTGATCTTCTTTTGCACATGAGAATTGTTGATGATGGTATGATCTTGGTTCTGACTTGCTTTCATTTTCATCTTATTTTTCTCATTTCATCTTGACATGAAGTTCATTGGTGCTTAATTGTGCCTTTCATATAAGTATGCTTGCATTCTTTCATGATTACCTTTGCATGCTTACTTGAGATGTTTTGCATGATCTTTGAGACTTGTTTAGTGATGTGAGTTGGATGTACTTGATATGATGTGCTTGCTGCCATATCTTGTTTCTTATCTCATCCTTCTCTTTCTCATTCTTCTCTTTCACTCTCTTCTTCCCATGAATCTCAAGACTTGTTTAAGTCTTGGATTCTCTCCCTTTAGAGCTACCTAGTCCAACTTAATTTTTGATTAATCTTGGAGTAGGATTAGCATTAGGTTTTAGGTAGTCGTCCCTCATAAACCTCACTAACCATAGGTCATCCATGCATGATAACATTAGGACTCTTAGTTTCCCTTTAGAGTTTCCTTTGTGTCTTCTCTCTTCTCATCTCAAAACTTCTTGAAAACACTTAATAAAGATAAAGTGTATTATGCACGAGCCTTAAGCGTGGGTAATGAGAAATGAGGGGCTTCCTCTCATCTTTCTAGAGTGCTTAGCGGGCGTCCTGTCTTGGGACGATTCGTTAAGTATTCGTCCCTGTGCCCTAGACTTTGGTGCAATGCAAGTTATGAACTAACTTAAAACACTTCTGTCTAAAAAACACAAAAACAAATTCAAATCTTTTCATCCTTCGGGATTGTTTGGTTCCAGACCATTTTCAGAAAAAAGCACGTTACCTTCCGTTTGAGTCTCAAATAGGCATCGACCCTAACTGCCGGACGCGAATCTAACGTCGCTCATAAAAAACACTTATCCATCCATGGTCGTACCCACGAACTACATTAGCTCTGATTCCTCTCTCTCGTCCAATTGAGGATATATAGGCACAAGACAGCGATTGTCTTGGCGAGCAACCTTCCCCCACAGTTCTCGTCCGAACTACGTTGTCTCTGACTTTCCCATTGCACTGAAGGAGTACATAGGCCTAGGGCATCGAATATGTCCTACCGAGTCCGTCTTAGTCACCCCCATCCCCGTTTTTTTTGTTCAGCCATAGATAGTAGGACAGCTCACCCTCTGTTTAGACAACAAGTGTGGATCCCATCGAGTACGATGGATGCGTGGGGTGCTAACACCTTCCCCTCGCATAACCGACTCCCGAACCCGGACTATGGTTGCGATGACCATGTCTTTTCCCCTTTCTCTTCAGGTTTATGCAGTGTTTCCTTTCCCTCTCTCGGGATAAATACACATTGTTTGCAACTCTGTGTCTTCTGCGCCACTCTCGCGTTTGTACCATTGGATGCGAATCTTTCGGGAGCGACAGCTGGCGACTCTGCTGGGGACTCTGGTTGACTTCTTGCTGGTCCATCCCCTTTAGCGAGTCGATTCTAGCGCTTGTTTGTTTTTTTTCATTGGGTGTTTATTTGTTGTGCTTTATTATGTTGTATATTACTGTTTTATAGCTTTTATTGCATTGTATTTCATTTTATTACTGTTATACTGGATATTGTTGTGATGTGCTGGCTGGTTTCTGTTTGGCAGGTTGGGTTGTTCTGAGAGATAAGCCCAATACCCAGGCTTGAGTACACCCTAGGACTAGAGTGGAGAGTAGTGGGACCTACGTGCCCGCTTGGTACGTTTGTGTGTTCAAGAAATTCACAACCAGGCGAGGCTATCTTGGGACGCATTCTGACGTGTGTGTCTTACGCATGTTAGGGTGTTGATCTAGAGAGCTGTCGACTCTGGTGACCGTTTCTCTGATACCTCAGTTGCGCCTCTCCTCCCGAGATGTGATAGTGGCAGACCACGTTCCGTGGCAAACCCATTGCACATTCTCGATCCGAGGACCCAATGCTGAGGGACTCGCATAGGATGACCTTATTTTTGAGGGGAATCAGTTAAGGCCTCCTCGATTGATGATGATGCCAAACCAGAAATGGTGAATGTATCATCATTTCTCGACCTGAGAGCCCGTGATATTAAGGATCCTCGCCTTTCTAGAACCCTCATGAGAGATGGGATGGGTGTTTGCAGGTTTGCAGGAAACCGAAACCTTCAACCTACCCGATTTTCTGGATTTCTCATCAATGTTTGATTATCTGGGTTTCTGGTTATCTCAGTGGTTCGGTATTCTAGAATTCTGGTTTTCTAGTTGAGGTTCTCGTTCAGTTAACAGCACAGCACATCCAGCAGTGGTGCCTTGATCCCATGCTTGCATGTGCATATCATTTTTCTTGCATTCTAACATGTTTGACATTTTTCAGGGCTTGCATCTTACTCTTGATTCCGGTTTTCTGAGGTTGCCTTAGCATGGATGTCCAGAGAAAGAAGACTGTTGCTTATTCGTTCCCAGACCCGACCTTGACGTTGATTCACAAGCTGATTAGTATGGCTGGTCCCGGAGTTCGTACAGAGTTCAGTGGAGAGTATGGGAGACTTCTGAAGTTTTTCTACAGTATCTCCAAGTATGAGAATGATGCCATTCATACACTTCTTCAGTTCTATGATCTGTGTTTGCGTTGCTTCACTTTCCCAGACTATATCTTGGCTCCAACGTTGGAGGTGTTCTCATTTATTTTGGGAATCCCCATCAGGCATGACATAGTATTCTTTTCTGAAGAACGTCCCGGGATAAAAGAAATGGCCACTGCTCTTCATATTGGTGAATCCGCTCTGAGCAATACTATTGTGGAGAAACAAGGAGCTAAGGGTTTCTTATTGAAGTTCTTGTTTGATCAAGCTTGCATACATGCTAAGGAGAGGAATTGGACTGCTTTCCAAGCCATTCTGGCTATGTGCATCAATGGGATTGTCTTGTTTCCCAATGTTCCTGATCTGGTGGATATGCATGCTGTCAGAATCTTTATTTCAAAGAATCCTATACCTACCTTGCTAGGAGATGTGTATCACTCAGTCCACTACAAGAATGAAAATGGGCGTAGAAGAACTGTGAGTTGCTGTGCACCACTCTTATCTACTTGGTTTCTGAGTCATCTCCCCGAAGCTGGTGCTTTCGTTGATACGAGAGATTCTCTGAAGTGGTCAAAGAGGTTAATGGGCTTGACTGCTGACAGCATTGTTTGGTTCAACCATGACTTGCTAGGGATGGAGATTATTTGCAAGTGCGGAGAATTCCCTAATGTACCCTTGATAGGGAGAAGAGGTGGAATTAACTATAATCCTTCCCTTGTTATCAGGCAGTTTGGTTATCCTTTGAGAGGTCCACCTGAAGAGCGAGATATCAGAGAGTCATTATTCTTCAATGGTACTGAGGATCAAGAGATGATAAGGAAGATTGTGAATGCTTGGAAGTAGGTGACCAAGAAGGGAAAAAATTCATTCGGGAAATGTAACAACCGGGCCTTTCCTTCCTATGAAGAGTGGATTAAGAAAAGAGCAGAAGAGGAGCTTCTTCCCTTCTCGGTGGAACCACCTTTGTATCCTTTGATGATCGAGGCTCCCACGACTGTTGATGCAGAGAAGTATGATAAGTTATGGGCTGAGAAGGAGAAACTCCGAGAGGAGAATCGTGAGCTAGGCAGAGAGGTTGGTCAGTTAAAGCACGAAAAAGGCGAAGTTATCCATGTTGCCAGGATGAAATCAGAACTTTTGGCTGTAAAGGAGAAAGAATTGTCTCAAGAAGCCACAACCAGAGAGAAAGTGGCTCAAGCGTTGAAAAGTGTTAGCAAGGTCCTTTCGTCCAAAAAGAAAGAGTTAGCTTATGCTATGTCAAGAATTCACAGGTTCAGTGACCATCGGAATACAGCAATTACCGCCAACAGGTTGAAAGAGGACAAGTATCTAGAACAGATTGAAGGTTTGAAGACAGAGCTTCAGAAAAAGGATAAGGAGATTTTATCAGGGATCTTTGAGAGGAGAGAAGTTGAGGAAAAGCTCAAGGAAACCATGGCAGATATGGAACAGCTGAAGATCCAAGCCGAAGTGAAAAGAGCCAGGAGCGAAGGTCCAAGTTCAGGTGGAGCTTCTGGAGAAGATGACTGGGAGTTGCATAGTCGTTATTTAACACGAATCTTGCATAGGAGAGATCTTCTGATTCAGGAGTTGATTCAGAGACCAGAGCATCCTAATACCAAGAAGCTTCTCAAGGAAGTGCAGAATTGGTGCAAAAAGAATGACGAATGGGGAATTCTAGCACGGCTAAGTCTTGATGACATGCCATAGTTTCCTTGCTGCTGTTTTCTTTGTATTTCCGGGATCACCGCCAGGCTTGTTGGTCGGGATCTTTATTTATGCTTATTCAGACTTGTGTTGTAACAGATGCTTATTCTCTTTATATGATCAGGAATTCAGTTCTCTTCTGTTGTTAAAACTGGAATCAAGGGATAGATCGCCTTAATAATGTTCATACATGTTTGCATTTGCATTTGCATGATCATAATCATTTTTGCATAACAGGTTTATCTCTGGTTTTCTTATGTTCTTCTTTCTTCAGTCAGGATTGATCAACCAACTCATCGGTATTCTACCAAACTTAATCAAAGCAGAGTGATGGACAAAGTTCAGGCAGACATGGCAGCTATGCAAGCTCGCATTGATCAATTCATGGAGATGATGCAAGGAGTGGTGCAGAGTCAGAATGAATTCAGAACTCTAGTTCAGCCTTTGGTGTCGCAGGTTGATGAAAATGGTATCTTACACGGTGGTCTTCTTAATCGTGTTATTCCTCCGAGCGGAGGTGGTGCTGGTATCAACATTCCTATTCCTAGCGCTGGTGGACAGGGTGGGATTCCTTCAGTGGTTGGAGAAGGAAGCACTGTTCGAGCTATCCATGGCCATCGTTTTGATGATCAACAGGATGATGTTTTTTCAGTCAGAAGCTTGGACGCTGGTCTTCCTGTGGTCAGAGATGAGAGGATCTGTTTAATCGAGGCGCAACTGAAAGGGGTTGTGAAGCAGGATGATCTGGGAATAGATTTAGACGACCTAGGGTTGGTCCCTGATATTGTCACTCCACACAAGATTCAGATTCCTACACTGGAGAAGTATAATGGTTCTACCTGCCCAGGAACTCATGTAAAGGCGTATACCAAGAAGATGGCTGCCCATGCCAAGGACGAAAAGCTAATGATGCACTTTTTCCAAGACAGCCTGTCCGGCGCGTCTTTGGAGTGGTACATGGCACTGGAAAGTAGAGATGTTCGTACTTGGAGAGAGCTAGCTACAGCTTTTATCAAGCATTACCAGTACAACACAAACATGGCTCCCAACAGAACTCAGCTGTTGAGCATGTCCCAGAAAAATGATGAAAGTTTCAAAGAATACGCGCAAAGGTGGCGTGAATTGGCGGCTAGGGTGCAGCCACCAATGCTGGAAAAGGAAATGTTGGATATGTTTATGGACACACTACCTAAGCACTATTATGAAAAGCTATTGCCTTGTTCGCTAGGCAAGTTTGCAGATGTGATTGCGATCGGACAAAAGATAGAGGTTGGAATTAAGGCTGGAAAAGTTTTCAGTGGTGACGGATCGTCCTCCGGGCATGGAAAGAAGCCATTTGTGAACTATAAAAAGAAAGAAGAAGCCAATTCTGTCTCATCCTATAAGGGAAAGGGGAAACAACAACAAAATTGTAACCAGTAGGTGGCTTCAGTGGTTATTCCTGCAGCACCCCCACCTCTGGCAGCACCTCAACGACAGTATCGCGCTCCGCGCCAACAACAATTCACCCCTAAGCAGAACAGAAACTTTGATACTCCACCTCTACCATATTCATAATTGTTTCAGCATTTGCTTCAGTTGAAGTTAGTTGAAAAGAGGACTCTGGCTCCTCCTGTTGGTAATCCGCCTCCTGGGTACAATCCTAATGCCCATTGTGATTTTCATTCCGGGGCACCGGGGCATCATCTCGAGGACTGTAAAGCTTTTAAGCATAAAGTCTAGGACTTGGTAGATTCAAATGCTATCAGCTTTGCTAATGATGGACCTAATGTTGTGCAAAACCCGATGCCTGATCACAATGGGCCGAGGGTGAATGCAATAATCGAGGAATGTGAAGCTTTGAATTTGATCATGGATGTTGAGGAGCTGAAAACTCCGATGGCTGTGGTTAAAAACAGGTTATTGAAGGGTGGCGTCTATCCGGGTTGTGATGAGAACTGTTCAGATTGTTTGACAAAGGACATTGGTTGTGATTCGCTGAAGAGGGGTATCCATAATATGATTAATGAGGGCTGCTTACAGTTTGATAGAGGTAATCAGCAAAAAGAGGTTGTCAATAATGATGTTGCTACTATTGTTATTCCATTCAAGACAGTTGTAATATCAGGGCCAGCGAGACCAGCGCCGGTTGTTATTTCAGGTCCTAAACCCATTCCGTATGAAAGCACCCAAGTCGTCCCTTGGAATTATGATGCTAGTGTATTTGTTAATGGACAAAAGCAGGAATTAATGACTACTCCACCAATGAGTACTAGTTCAGAAGCTAAAGTTGAGACTGATGCTATAACGAGAAGTGGTAGAGTGCTTACTCCTGTTAATGATCAACCTAGTACTTCTAGGCAAGATAGGGGAAAACAGGTAATGGATGGTTCTGTTCAGACTCCAGTGATTATTGATTCTACAGTAAAACCAGCTGACAACTCTTTTTCAGAGAATGTGGAGGAGTTTATGAGGCTTATCAGGAAAAGCAACTACAAAATTGTGGACTAATTACATCAGACACCGTCAAAGATCTCCATACTATCTCTGTTGCTATGTTCAGAAGCTCACAGAAATGCACTTTTGAAAGTTTTGAACGCTGCTTATGTTCCTCAAGAAATATCTGTCAATCAGCTAGAAGGGGTTGTAGCACATGTGAACGCTGGAAATGGCTTGGGCTTTACAGATCTTGATTTGACTCCCGCTGGGAGGAATCATAACAATGCCCTGCATATTTCGATTGAGTGTCGTGGTTCACTGATGTCACATGTGTTGGTTGATACCGGATCATCGTTGAATGTATTGCCAAAGAAAGCATTAATGAAGTTGGATACCAGGGGACTTATTTGTACACCAAGTGACTTGGTGGTGCGAGCTTTTGATGGCTCGAAGAGATCTGTCTTTGGTGAGATTGTGCTTCCGATCAAGGTTGGACCGGAAATATTTGATGCAACATTTTATATAATGGATATTCAGCCAGCATACAGCTGTCTGTTGGGTCGTCCTTGGATCCATGGTGCAGGCGCTGTAACCTCCACTTTGCATCAAAAGCTGAAATACATGGTTGATGGTCACGTAGTGACAATGTGTGGAGAAGAAGACATAATGATTAGTCAGCTGTCAACTTTTAAGTACGTGGAAGTGGATGGTGAAATCCATGAGACTTTGTGTTAGGGGTTTGAGAAGGTGAATGTTTCTGAAGAGGTTGTCCAGTCTGAAGCTATAGAGCAGCCTGCAGGGGCAAATCAGCCTGAGGTTTCTATGTCTTCGTTTAAAGACGCCAAAGCTGTGGTTGAAGCTGGTAGCTCACAGAGGTGGGGCCAAGTGGTTGAGGTTCAGGAGAAGAGGGATACTTATGGATTAGGGTACAAACCACCTAGGCATTAAGAAGAGCCTCCGAAGTGCTATGGCCCAGTCCGTTTCACCAGTGCCGGTGTTTTCTTCGACAGAGTTAATGCCATTGAGGAAGAAGGGGACAGTGATTGTGATATGGATAGCTGGATCTGCCCTTGCGTCCCGGGAGAAAGTCTGTGCAACTGGTCTTCTGAAAAAGTCATTCAAGTGACTAGCTTCGAGTAATTGCTTTGTTTTCCTATTATGTTAATCCTGCGTTCTGCCCAAGATGTAGTGATTTTATTTGTAGGGATTTTAACTGTTGCATGTTTTGTTTTATCATCAATAAAGGACTTTTCACACTCAAATATTTTGATCTCTGTCATTCTGTTTTTATATTTATGCATTAAAAACCCACATCAAAATGGCAATGTGTTTCTTTTGTTGCATACATAATAAAACATACCTCATCAATCATGCAGGTCTCTTTGTTCAAATGACACCGATCATGACTCAGCTATAGCTCGGTATGACTTTGACAATCCAATCTATCAGGCTGAAGAAGAGACTGACGAAGATTGTGAACTGCCCAAAGAGTTAACCAGATTGTTGAAGCAAGAGGAGAAAGTCATCCTACCTCATCAGGAGGAAATTGAGATTGTGAATCTGGGAACCGAGGATGCCAGAAAGGAAGTAAGGATAGGGGCTGCATTGGAAGACAGTGTCAAGGGAAGATTGATTGAAATGCTCTGTGAGTATGTGGACATCTTCGCCTGGTCTTACCAAGACATGCCTGGGCTCGATACTAATATTGTTGTATGCCGGCTACCACTTAAAGAAGGTTGTGCTCCGGTCAAACAAAAGTTGAGAAGAACTAAACCGGAGATGTCTCTCAAAATCAAAGAAGAGGTTCAGAAACAGTTGGACGCCGGATTTCTTGCCGTGACGAATTATCCTCCATGGGTTGCTAACATCGTGCCTGTACCTAAGAAAGATGGGAAGGTCAGGATGTGTGTTGATTACAGGGATTTGAACAGAGCAAGCCCAAAGGACAATTTCCCGCTCCCTCACATTGACGTGTTAGTTGACAATACTGCTCAGTATTCGGTGTTCTCCTTCATGGATGGCTTCTCTGGGTATAACCAAATCAAGATGGCCCCAGAGGACATGGAGAAAACAACATTCATAACACCGTGGGGAACTTTTTGCTACAAAGTGATGCCCTTTGGATTGAAAAATGCAGGGGCAACCTATCAGCGGGCGATGGTGACTCTCTTTCATGATATGATTCACAAAGAGATTGAGGTCTATGATGATGACATGATTGCGAAGTCACAGACGGAGCAAGAACATCTGGTGAATCTTCAGAAGCTATTTGAAAGATTGAGAAAATTCAGACTGAGGTTGAATCCAAACAAATGCACCTTCGGGGTGAGATCAGGAAAATTGTTGGAGTTTATTGTTAGTGAAAAAGGTATCGAGGTTAATCTTGTAAAGGTAAAAGCCATACAAGAAATGCATGTGCCAAAAACAGAAAAAGAGGTTCGTGGTTTCTTGGGGAGATTAAACTATATTGCCAGGTTCATCTCTCATCTCACAGCCACGTGTGAACCAATCTTCAAGTTGCTAAGAAAAGATCAAGCGGTCAGGTGGAATGAAAATTGTCAAAAGGCGTTCGAGAGAATAAAGGAATATTTGCAGGAACCTCCGGTCTTTATGCCACCAGTACCAAGAAGGCCATTGATTATGTATCTTGCGGTTCTTGAGAATTCAATGGGGTGTGTGCTCAGTCAACACGAAGAGTCAGGTAGAAAAGAGCACGCCATCTACTACCTGAGTAAAAAGTTTACTGATTGTGAGTCGAGGTACTCGATGTTGGAGAAAACATGTTGTGCACTCGCTTGGGCGGCTAAGCGTTTGAGGCAGTATATGTTAAACCACACAACCCTATTGATTTCGATGATGGATCTGATCAAGTATGTGTTTGAGAAGCAAGCACTTTCTGGGAGAATAGCCCGTTGGCAGATGGTTTTGACAGAATACGATATTCAGTATGTTTCCCAAAAGGCCATTAAGGGAAGTGTTTTGTCAGAATATCTTGCCGAACAGCCAATTAAGGATTATCAACCGATGAAGTTTGAATTTCTGGATGAGCATATCATGTATCTGAAGATGAAGGATTGTGAAGAGCCTTTGCCTGATGAAGGGCTTGAGATTGGATCTCAATGGAAGTTGGTCTTTGATGGGGCTGTAAATTTATATGGAAACGGAATCGGGGCAGTCATTACGACTCCAAAGGGTTCTCATATACCCTTCACTGCCCGATTGGCGTTCGTATGCACCAACAATGAGGCAGAGTATGAAGCATGCATCATGGGGTTAGAAGAAGCAATTGATTTGAGAATCAAGAACCTCGATGTTTATGGGGATTTTCCGTTGGTGGTTAATCAGATCACAGGTGAATGGGAGACTCGTCAAGCGAATCTTATTCCATATAACAACTATTCCAGAAGGTTGTTACCTTTCTTTGACATAGTGGACTTCCATCACATTCCCCGGATAGAGAATCAGATGGCTGATGCGTTGGCAACGTTGTCATCGATGTATCAAGTGAATCGTTGGAATGAAACTCCTTCAATCAGAATCATGCGCTTGGACAGACCTGCTTTTGTATTTGCAGTTGAAGGGGTATCAGATGGCAATCCTTGGTATCATGACATCAAAGTCCTTTTGAAGAGTCAGGAATACCCAGCTGGGGCATCTTCCAGGGATAAAAGGACATTGAGGAGGTTATCAGGAAACTTCTTTTTGAACAAAGACGATGTGTTATACAAGAGAAACTTTGACATGGTCTTGCTACGTTGTGTTAATGAACACGAGGCAGGCTTGTTAATGGAAGAGGTTCACGAAGGTTCCTTTGGTACTCATGCCAATGGGCATGCTATGGCAAGAAAATTGTTAAGAGCGGGGTATTATTGGATGACCATGGAGTCTGATTGTTTTAAATACGCCCAGAAATGTCATAAATGCCAGATTTATGCTGATAAGGTGCACGTACCGCCTACTCCTCTAAATGTTTTGTCGTCACCTTGGCCTTTTGCCATGTGGGGCATTGACATGATTGGGAAGATCGAGCTGACCGCTTCGAATGGACATCGTTTTATCCTAGTGGCTATTGATTATTTCACGAAGTAGGTAGAAGCAGCATCATATGCCAACGTCACTAGACAAGTGGTAGCCCAGTTTATTAAGAAGGACATCATCTGCCGGTATGGAGTCCCGGAGAGAATCATTACTGATAATGGTTCAAATCTAAATAACAAGATGATGAAGGAGCTATGTCAGAGCTTTAAAATCGAACATCACAATTCTTCTCCCCATCGTCCGAAGATGAATGGGGCTATTGAAGCGGCAAATAAAAACATTAAGAAGATGCAGAAGATGGTAGTGACATACAAAGACTGGCATGAGATGTTGCCTTACGCTTTGCACGGTTATCGTACTTCGGTGCGCACATCAACTGGGGCAACTCCTTTCTCACTGGTATATGGTATGGAAGTAGTTCTACCATTAGAAGTTGAGATTCCTTCTTTGAGAATTCTGACGGATGTGAAGCTTGATGAAGTGGAGTGGGTGCGTTTTCGGTTGAATGAGCTGAACCTTATTGAAGAAAAGAGATTGGCAGCCAGTGCGCATGGTCGGTTGTATCAGAGCAAAATGAAAAAAGCATTTGATCAGAAAGTACGTCCTCGGTGTTTTCAGGCTGGTGAATTGGTTTTGAAAAGGATCCTTCCTCCCCAAACAGATCACAGGGGCAAATGGACTCCAAACTACGAAGGGCCATATGTAGTAAGACAGGTTTTCTCTGGTGGAGCCTTATTACTCTCAACTATGGATGGCAAAGATTTTACGTCCCCTGTGAACGCGGACGTAGTCAAAAAATACTTTGCATAAAAGAGACCCGCTGAACTTAAAAAAGAAGATTCAGCAAAAATGGGGCATCCCGGCGAACCATAAAAAGAAAAGAAAAGGTTCGGGCAAAAATTAGGGATAAAAAAAGAAAAATAATAAACCCGCAAGGTTGAAAACCTGAAAAGGCAACTTTGGCAAAAATGGGTATCCCGGTGGATTGAAAACCCGAAAAGGGCGATCCAGGAAAAAGTTAGGGATTTAAAAGCAAAGACTACGATCCACGTTCGATCTGTGATCACTATTTACACTTGGAAAATTCGAAGGAAAGGAATCAGTCCAGTCAGTCATCCTCAAAGGCCAGAGCATCTGCGGATAAACAAGTCATAGGGGTTATAGCTGAGTCGAGTCATGGTGGATGTCTGTTCCCCACATTGCCGACATGTGTATTTTCTTTTACTTTTTGCGCAATTACCTCTTTTCATGAATTGCTTCTAGATGTAAATGCCTATTTACAGGCCAATCCATTCAATAAAATTTGCATTTCACTCAAAAAGGTTTCCATTTGTGTTTTTGTTTAACTTGTTTTGTTTGTGAAAATGTCCGATATTTTTGATAAACATTACATGTTAAAATGTTGAGCTTTGCGAAACATATTGGAAAACAAGGGAAATTGCTAGGGCGACGGTTATTGTAATGGTAATTGAAGTAGCTATTTTGCATAGAACTTTCTATGGATTTTGTTTACAGGGTAACAGGTTTGTCCTTCCCCAGTAGAGATACTCTCCTCGACATTGGAAAGTCTATCCTCCTCAGCAGGTTGTTGTTTCCCCAACAAGAGACTTACAGAATATCTTCTTGGGACAAAGGAGTTATTTTCCCCGCAGGATCTGAGCACTCGGCTAGTCAACAAATGTTTTTCTCACTAGCCACGATATGAGTTAATCCCCTCCGGATGGGTAAGCTCGATGTTATCCGCTAGATGTCAACATCTACTGTTCCCCAAGCAAGTTTACTAATCATGGCCAGTATTCCCCAGCAGGGTAAAAGTACTAATATTCCCCGATAGGGTAAAGGTAAGAGCATCTCCCAAGCAGTTTCAAAATTATTGACTTGTCTCCCCAGGCAGAGTTTGGCGGTGATTCTCTTAGTGGTTTGTTCAAACAGCTATCCCCAGCAGGTCTTAAGTCTAATTGTTATTAGCATCCTTTCAGATCCAGGTAGGAGTCAGTTGGTAATTCTCAGCGGAGAGAATCTCTCTTTGGGTTCCATCTTCAATATTCGTTCATAACCATCCCCAACAGAGTGGGTTTTCTCTCGGAGCTTTCATCTCCAGCAGAATTTGTGATCAATGTCTTCCTCAGCAGAGTGAAGTCTTTCTCAGCAGGGTCTCTTAGTTTGGAGGACAATTTATTTTGTCGTCCCCAGTGGAGTTTGCCTTCGCCTTCAGCATTTATTTTGCTGAGGCACCTTTTTTGCATTGCATAAGCATTCTTGCATGGCATCCTCCCAAACCCGTAGCATTTCCATTTCGTATGGAGCATTACGCCATAGAAAAATTCAAATGTATGCATTCAAAGCATAAGCCATGTTTGATCTCCTTACCAATTCCTTTCCCCAGCAGAAAGTGACATGAGTCAGGAGGTTTTGTTCAAGCATCGCACCACAACCAGTGGATTCGTCCTTCTTGTTGGTCCTTCCTACACTTACCCGTAGAGTTTCCTGTTTAGATTTCTTCTATTCCCCAGCGGAGTTATCTTTGTAGATCCGTTGATTCTACTTATCTTGGGTTGGAAAGTCCATCTTCGGCTGGGTCTTTCTTTTCGAGTTCGCTTTCGGTCGTCCTCGCACTCTTTGTTAGTTCGTTATCCCCAGTAGAGTTATCCTATATGGTATAACCGTTATTGAAAGAGCGTTTTCGGTCGGTCTTTCTTTTCGAGTCCGCTTTCGGTCGTACTTGTTTATCTTTTTCGAGTCCGCTTTCGGTCGTACTCGTTTATCCTTTTTGAGTCCACTTTCAGTCGTACTCGTTTATCCTTTTCGAGTCCGCTTTTGATCATACTCGTTTATCCTTTTCGAGCCCGCTTTCGGTCGTACTCATTTATCCTTTCCGAGTCTGCTTTCGGTCGTAGTCGTTTATCCTTTTTGAGTCCGATTTCGGTCGTACTCGTTTATCCTTTTCGAGTCCACTTTCGGTCGTACTCCTTTATCCTTTTCGAGTCCGCTTTCGGTCATACTCGTTTATCCTTTTCGAGTCCGCTTTCGGTCGTTCTCGTTTATCCTTTTCGAGTCCACTTTCGGTCGTACTCGTTTATCCTTTTCGAGTCCGCTTTCGGTCGTACTCGTTTATCCTTTTCGAGTCCGCTTTCGGTCGTACTCGTTTATCCTTTTCGAGTCCGCTTTCGGTCGTACTCGTTTATCCTTTTTGAGTCCGCTTTCGGTCGTACTCGTTTATCCTTTTCGAGTCCGCTTTCGGTCGTACTCGTTTATCCTTTTTGAGTCCGCTTTCGGTCGTACTCGTTTATCCTTTTCGAGTCCGCTTTCGGTCGTACTCGTTTATCCTTATCGAGTCCGCTTTCGGTCGTACTCGTTTATCCTTTTCGAGTCCGCTTTCGGTCATACTCGTTTATCCTTTTCGAGTCCACTTTCGGTCGCACTCGTTTATCCTTTTCGAGTCCGCTTTCGGTGGCACTCGTTTATCTTTTTCGAGTCCGCTTTCGGTCGTACTCGTTTATCCTTTTCATTACCACCAGTTTGCAAATTTCCAGGTTTTTTGGTATTCAATCCCCTTGTATCCCGGTTGTTTGAAAGCCATTGCTTCCACACCCTCGGATCCAAGGAGTTTGAATAGGGGCAGCTGTAACACCCCAAAATTTGCCCTCTTACTTTTAGCTAACTGGCTTATGTTTCTTTACATTTCTTGCATTAGCATTTATGCATAGCATTGGTTCTTAGCATGGGATCAAGGTACTTGGTTCATCTCAAAGGAGTCTCAAGCCTCAAGGTGGTTTGAGGAGTTCATCATATCTTCATAAGGTCAAGAATGGCAAAGGATTTCAAGTGAATCTTTCCCTCCTAACCAGAGGGACCAAATTAGGGTTTCAGTTTCAAAAGGGCTTCTTGTTCAACTTTGTGGATTCAAGCATGCTCTCATGGGTTTCATATGCTCACAAGTGCTCATTGAGGAAGGCTTGGCTAGTGGTTCATTGTGGAAGATGTTCAGTGGATCAGTTACTTGTGAAGTAAGCAAAAGTCAACTGTAAGGAGGAAAGTCAACCATGGAATTTTGAGATCCTCTTCATGATTTTTAAGGTCTTATGCCCTCATATGGTCCTCAAAGGCTAGGATTCCTACCATTCATCAAGAATCAAGAGTTTGTGCAAAAGTTACTATTTTTGGAAAATGACCTATAATGTGAAATTTCCATTTTTGGCAACTTTTCCAACCATCTTCAACTTGACTTTTCATCATCAAGGAAGCTTCAAATGAATTTTCCTCAAACATGAAAGTTTAAGATCTCTCTCTCCCATTTCCAAAAAGTACTAGATTGTCTCCATATCATTTGTGAAACTCAAGTTATGATCAAAAGACTCAAGGTTGGTTTTTAAGGTTTTCACATGGTTCCATTTTTCGACCTTTTGCATTTTGGTTCAAAATGGCTTGTAATGACCTCTAATGCTTCAAGTCACATTGCCATATTCAAGTACACTTCATGAGGACCACTTTGACCTTTGAATCAATTCATTTCATGCAATATACCTCACTTATTTCACATAATGCAAATTGGCAAGATGGATTGAAACTCACAAATTAATCAACCACAAGGCCCAATTTCAATTCCATTGTGATCAGCAAGTGGAATGTGAGTGAATCATACTGATTTCATGACCCATGCATGTGTGAACAAGGGTGTGCATCACAAAATGCATTTTTGCATAACACTTCCATTAGCCTTAATCAAGGGATTAACAAAACCCTAATCATGCTCGGAGGCATAACCAAGTCTATATAAGAAGGATCACACGTTCATTTCACCCTGATGCACTCTCATTTGCTCAGAATTCCAATTTTTGCTCTCACTCTTTCTCTCTTCGAAACTCACTCTCCTTGGAGTTTCTTTGAGATTTTATTTCACATTCTTGATCAGTGAAGTAAATAGAGCAAGAATCAACCATTGATTGGAGCTGAGAGTAAGTTTTTCATCAGATTCAGTTTTGAAGTTTCAAGTTCAAATCTCAAGATCTAGCACGATTCCAAGCTCTAATTGCATTTATTTTACAATTAGAGGTTCTAAGGAGTAGATCCGCAGCTTCCTGAGGGTTTTATTGGTGTATTTTAAGCTCTGCAATTCTCAGGTTAGTGTGAAATTCATCATCATGTAACTTGATTTTGTGGTGTGCATTGTGTTCCTCATGAGTTGCTGATCATGCTGATATGTTTAGATTTGATTTTGGACGTGTATCATGGATGTATTGTAGATCTAAAGTTTTTAGATCTAAACTTTATCTCTTCGATTTGCCTTGTGTGTTGATGATCTGTTGAAACTAATTGCATATTTGAAATCCTTGTTGAATTCTGGTTGGAATGGTGTGCTTGTTTGCAATTTCTAGGAATTTTTGAAGTGCAGGTCGCCGGAGAGGGTGACCGGAGCTAGGGTTCCGGCACCCGGTTATTTTTCAGGTGGACTGAGGGATGGAGGTAGGAGATGAAATCTGGACCGTTGGTGGTCCAGATCTGATGGTCCATGCGTAGCCACGTCATTTAAAATCCTTTCTTATTTTATTAATTGTGTGTGTGATATTCCATGATTGTTACCATGTTTGTGAGATCTGAGCCACACATCTTGCGTAACCTTTGATTCTGTTGACTTGATCTGGTGCATTGATTTAATCTGATGGTTTGGATTATGCCAACGCATTAAAAATTCCATGTGTTATTCACGTGATTTATTTTAATTTCTGATGATTGGATATGCGCGCGTGTACGTTGTTATCATGAACTCTTGATCTGAGCCTTTGATCCTGTATGATCTTTGATTTTGTTGACTTGATATCATGCCTGAGATTGATCCAAGGGTGTGTATGAGTCAATCATGTTGACTGAAACTTATGTTTTTTTGTTTGACTGCGCTGATGGATAATTTGACTTGGGCCTGCTATCTAAACCCCCTCCTTGAGCCCATTCTGCTTTTCCAACGTGATTTTCTTGCTTGTTGCACCCCTGGTTGCTTTTATTTCTTTTTTTTTTTAATTTTATTTTTGCATAGTTTTGCTTTTTATTCTTTTAAAAAATAGTTTTATGCATCAAAAAATTACCAAAAAAATCATGAATCATCCTTAGGATTTTATAAAATTTTGGAAAATTTTATTTTCCATTTTTATTTTATTTTGTGCCTTTGAATTAATTATTTGTTTAATTTATTTGTGAATTGTTTCATTTATGCACACTTTGCCTTGTTGATTTTTGTTCTCATCATTGGTGTATGATTTGCATTCCATTCTTTTTGCATATTTTAGAGGACATCTTGAGGTCCTTAAAAACATTTTTGTTTCATTTTTAAAACTTTTTCATATTGCATTTTAGTCCCTCTCCTTTGCATATTGGTTCATGGTTCCTATGTGATCTTTGCCTAATTGTTTGAGGTACTTAAACTTTGAATTTTGGTGTGATCTTTTGACATGTTGTTAGTCTCTGACTTAGGTCATTTGGGTTCTAATTTCACAATTTCTGAATGTCATTTGATATGTGTTTGATTATTTGTGCTTAAGTGAATTATGCATGATCATCTCTTGACTTCTCTTAACCCTAATTGCTTTGCCATGCCTAATTGATTGAGTTTAATTGTGATTCTTTGCATGAGCTTTTGGTATGATGTTTACCCCTGGTTGAGGTCCTTTAATTGTTTCTTATCTCATCATTCTCTTTCTCGTTCTTCTCTTTCACTCTCTTCCTGCCATGAATCTCAAGACTTGTTTAAGTCTTGGATTCTCTCCCTTTAGAGCTACCTAGTCCAACTTAATTTTTGATTAAGCTTGGAGTAGGATTAGCATTAGGTTTTAGGTAGTCGTCCCTCCTAAACCTCACTAACCATAGGTCATCCATGCATGATAACATTAGGACTCTTAGTTTCCCTTTAGAGTTTCCTTTGTGTCTTCTCTCTTCTCATCTCAAAACTTCTTGAAAACACTTAATAAAGATAAAGTGTATTGCGCACGAGCCTTAAGCGTGGGGAATGAGAAATGAGGGGCTTCCTCTCATCTTTCTAGAGTGCTTAGCGGGCGTCATGTCTTGGGACGATTCGTTAAGTATTCGTCCCTGTGCCCTAGACTTTGGTGCAATGCAATTTATGAACTAACTTAAAACACTTCTGTCTAAAAAACACAAAAATAAATTCAAATCTTTTTATCCTTCAGGATTGTTTGGTTCCAGACCATTTTCAGAAAAGAGCACGTTACCTTCCGTTTGAGTCATAAACAGGCATCGACCCTAACTGCCGGACGCGAATCTAACGTCGCTCATAAAAAACACTTACCCATACGTGGTCTTACCCACGAACTACATTAGCTCTGATTCCTCTTGTCGCTCCCGGGATTTTCATCCTAGTACAAACGTGAAAGTGGCACCGAACAGAGTCTCCAGCAATGTGTATTTATCCCAAGAGAGGGAAAGGAAACAGCGCATAAACCTGAGAGGAAGGAAAGAGCATGGTCTTGCAACCAAGAGAAAGGGTAAGGGAGTCGGTTACGCGAGAGGAAGGTATTAGCACCCCCTCGCGTCCATCGTACCCGATGGGATCCACGCTTGCTTGCTTCGATCAAAGGGTGTAAGGAAAGGATACTGGAAAAGGAATGAAAAAGGAAAGGAAAGAGAAAGAGAAACAAATGTAGGGAAAATAAAAGAAGTGCTCGAATGGGCCCTACCCCACTGCCTACGTATCTCATCGGGAGCATGAGAATCAGAGCGACGTAGTTCCCCTCACTAGGGATGGATTGTTTATGTTTTTTTAAAGAATGGCTAACGTTCTAGCTCAGGTGTTGCAGGCTCGCTGGTCCGAGTGTGTTATCATCTTGCAAGAGAACGAGTAGGAGCACGTTCATACGTTGAGAGTGAATGAGGTGAGAAAAGAATTCCCGAAGGAAAGACGTTATTGTTTCTTTTTGTCTTTTAAGAGTTTTTTATTTGTTTGCATATGATAGTGTATCCGAATCTTAGTCATTGGAATGTGTGCATTCTCACATTCCAAGATGGAATGGGTAAGAAAGCACACTAAGAGTGAAGAAGACCCCCACACTTAGTTCCAATTGTTAAGGTTCAAGCACACTGGCATACTTGTATTTATTAAGTGTTTTTGTTGACTAAGAAATGAAGAAGTGTTTTTTATTTGTACCTTCAACAAGTATTGCATTTAAGTCCCTCATACAAGATCAAATGTTTAACACATTGACCCAAGATGGGTTATATGCTACACATTCTAAGATTATAAGAGAAGACCCCTTATAATCTTTTCTATATATGAAAGACCTAAATGCAATAAATGCCTACCTTTATTAGATATTTTGAGTTTTCTTTGAGATGAGAAGATGAAAGACTCAAGAGAGGAGAAAGGTAAAAATCTATGTGAACTAAGACTCAATCCTAATTGATTAGTTAAGGGAGTGATCCTAATGGTTTGTGAGGTTCAAAGAGCACTATCCTAAAAAGGAGGAGAAGAACATAAGAAGCAACTTACTTCCAAGATGGAAGCTAAGTTGATCTTAAAGAGGGATGAAGAAAATTAAGCAAACAAAGAAGCATTTAATCAGGAACTAAACAGAAATTAATCAAGATAATCCAAGTTGAATTAAAATGCTAAGAAAAAACAATATTAAATCCTAATAAGAAGAATTAATCTAAGATAAAAACTAATTCTAAAATTAAACCTAAAGTAAATTCAAGTTCTAAAGTTATAGACTAATTAAAAGAAAACTAATTCTAGAATTAAACTAATATTAAAACTAACCTCTAATAGTGAGGTAACCAAAATTAGAATTGAGAACTGAAATCAAAACCAAAGTTAAATTTTAATTTCCTAATTAAAATCTAATTTCTAAAACTAAGATCTAATTAATTTCTAATCACTCAAATTAGGATCTAACTTCTAATTAAAGTATCAAACCAAATTAAAAGTAAGATCAATAAAAATAAAAACACAATTAAACTAAAAGGTGCACTAGTAATTCTAGGGTGTGCAAATAACATCCAGGCGCAGGGGCCTGAGACCAACGGCCCAATGGCCTCTTCTCAGCTTCAGAGGGGGTACGAGTAAGAAACTGGGGTGCGAAAGGAAAATACGTTGGGTTTTAGATGTCTTAGGCCCAAGAGAAATTGAGTTAACAGCCAAGGAGGGGATATTAGTGAAACGGGTGGTGAAAAAGAAAACAGATGGGCCCAAGGCCCGGACCCGGTCCAGCAGTGCAAACAAACCAATTGTTAAAACACAACCCTAAATGTCCTTCTCTCAGCAAAAAAAACCAAACGCCTCCTTCCCCTCTTCTCTTCCACGCGCACGGCACCGTCGGAATCGCCCCTCCGTCGTGCCTCCGTCAAACCTCGCCGAACAAAGAATCCAACCACATAGCCTTGCCTTCGCCATGAATCTCTCTCCGTGTCACCTCTCCATGGCCTCGTCGCCGTTTCCTCTTCAAAGTCCCCGCCGGTCAAAGAAAGAGTTACACCGGAATCACAACATCGTTCTCTCTTTCTCTCTCCGTTTCCAAAATCGCTACCAACCGAATCTCACCGCAACGAACAACTTAGCGAACTCGCGCTTACTCTACGATCTCTGCTTCAACTCAAATCGTACAATTTTCAAGACCAGAAAAAAACGACGCGACAGTAACCTTCTCCAATCGCTCGTATCTCCTCCATCGCAACAGTGCTGGCAACGCTCAAACTCGCTCAACAAACACTCGCTCAATTCTCACACCTCATCTCTCCGTCACAACCTCTCAAGTTCTTCAACTTCGTCGCCCACATAAATAGCAGCAATCAACAGATAAAACACAAGCTACGCATCGCTAATCGAAAGCAAATCGTACAAACAGCTAGTCACACATCAAAGTTCGAGAGGAAATCAACGTACCTATCGGAGTCGCCCCGATGGCGCTTCGATGACGATGAAGATGGAAAGAGACTTCAGCCGGACGTGCTATTCTGACGAAAACAACGGTAATGAAGCTTCCACTTCGATTTTCTTGCCTTTTTTCTTTTTCACTACGAGTTTTCCGAAATCGTTATTGATGAGATAGTTGACGCTAATGCTGAATTCTACTCCTTCAATGTTTCATTTCTCCACGAATTGATACGCGATCTTCCTCTGTTGTTGTTGATTCTTGCTTGAATTTCAAACTTCTGATACAGGTTTTGCGGTAGTTTCTGAGATGCTGAAGAACTGATGAATCGGTGAAGGTTTGTGATGGTGATGAAGAGAAATTACTGAAGAATGAAGCAGAAATTCAGTTATGGCAGGTTTTGAAATTGAAAAATGGTGAAGAGAAAATTGGAAGAGAATCAGGAATGATGAAGAGTGAAAAGTTTCAGAATCAATCAGAGAGAGTGAAGAATGAAGAGGATGAAGCTTTTATACCAGAATTAGGGAGGGTAATTTGGTCTTTGCAGGTGAAAATCGGTTAGAAGTTTGTTAGAGTTCTGTTAGAGTGTTTAGGAAGTTTCTGTTATCAATTGGAATTGATGAAGGTGCTAGAGGTTTTTTTGTTAAGAACCTGTTAAAAGAATTGTTAGAAGTGGTGAATTGGCTTTTCTGTTGTTATGTATTTTTCTGAATTTACTGTTAGAAGTAAAAAATGAAAAAGAAAAGTTCACTTATTTTTCTGTTATGGACTTCCTCTTTTAATTTTTGCTGCTGAGGGATTATTGTGAACTATTAAATTTCTGCGGTTAATTCCTGTGTAGTCAAGATGAAACACGTCCATGTGCAGAATTTTGAAATGCGATTAGCCTTCAAGACTGAATAGCTACAGAAATTGGTCAGCATTAATCCTAATGGGCTGCTAAAATAAGATGACTATTATGGGCAGTCCTTTATTACTTACAACCTTGTTACTGTTAAATTTGGATGAGTTAATTCCAAGATCAGTTGATGGAAATGTTTGCCTTACAACAATTAAAGTTAGTTCTATTGTATAGGCTAGTTAACTCTTAGCTAGAGGTTATATTGGTTTATGTATGGATAATGAATTTGGACTATGAATGGAGTGAATTAAGAAAATATGGTTTTGTATATTGGTAATGGGAAAATGGTTAAAAAGTGATTTGGAAAAATGGATGAGTATGGATACTTGGAAGACTTATGGATATGTTTTATTGGAAAATGGATAACATGGATTATGAATGAATAAATGGTTAATTTGAAAAAATGGATAATGGATATTTATAAAAAATATGGTTTAATGTGATTAAAAATGGATATTGAAAGGAGTGAATTGATTATTTGAATGGATAGGTGTAGAAAGTGATTATAGATTTTGGTTAGAAATAAAATGGATATATGGACATGAGCTAAATGGATTTACCATGGAATTGGATGTTGAATTAGGTTTGGATATGTAAAATGGGTTTGAAAAAATGGACATTCGAAGTTGAAAACGGCTATAAGAAAAAATGATATGAAACATGGATAAAAGTGGATGCGGTTTTAACAAATGGACATTGGATAGTGAATGTGGACATCTATGGATTATTGATGTGGAAAGAATATTTGAATTGAAAAATGGATATGTATTTGGTTATGAATGAAAAATGTTATTAAACGAATATGGGTTAGGAAGTGAATTATAAGTGGAATTTGGAATTTATGGAAATGGTATCAGAATGGTTATGGGTTAGCAAAAAGGAGTTACGACTCGAATTCCAAGCAAGTCACATGATCACATCTCAACATATTCAATCCACATCAAGCTTCAGATCCAATGCAAACTCGTGTCCTTAATGGCTCCCCATCTTCAATCAATAAACTCAGTCGAATTGAACACATGTAATTCTAACCAATGATTCTCAGTTGACGACTATCCACAAATTCAACCCTGAATGAGGAACCTTGATTCACCTTGAATGCACATTGATGAGGAAATATCCTGAACAGAGAAAGAACCAAACCCTGATTCACACCCAATAAAACCTGACCCATCGCCTCTGATGAATCCTCTAAAATAAGAAACCCCCTCTTTATGTACACTGATAATCTTCTGAATACGAAAAGCTCAAACCAAAGGAAGATGCCTTGATCACACGTCTTAGGAACTCAATGCAAATGAGTGAAGGAGTTATGACCTAATGGAATGTAGATGATTGCGAAACACAAGCCAAAAAAAGGTAGGGCAAATTTTTGGGTGCTACAGCTGCCCCTATTCAATCAACTTGGACCTGAAAGGATGATAGCAACTGCTTTCAGACATTCAAGGTACAAGGTGATTGAATACAAAAAGAACCGCAAAATTTGCTAACTATGAGGAGGTAAAATGTAAACTGGAGCCCAATCACACCTCGTCAAAGGATTTTGACGGAAAGACAACATACCCAGAGAACCACATCGTCAAAGGGGTTTGACGGAAAGAAAAACGGAACCCGACTGAAATGAGACATCCTCATAGGGATAACGGAAAGAAGACTCAACTGAAGGAACACTTTGTCATGGGGATGACAGAAGAAAGCACGTCGTCAAAGGGTTGACGGGAAGAAGACTAGACCGAAGGAAACACATTGTCATAGGGATGACAGAAAGGAAACTCCACTGTAGGGAACACATTGTCATAGGGATGACAGGAAGAAAAACCTGACTGAAGATAACCCACTGTCATAGGGATAACAGAAAGGAGACTCGACCAAGGATAACACATTGTCATAGGGATGACAGAAAGAAAATTCCACCGTAGGAACACATCGTCATAGGGATGACGGAAAGAAAATTTAACCGAAGGGACACATCGTCATGGGGATGACGGAAAGAAAACTCGATCAAAGGAAACACATTGTCATAGGGATGACAGGAAGAATACCTGACCGTAGGAACACATCGTCATGGGGATGACGGAAAGAAAACTCGATCAAAGGAAACACATTGTCATAGGGATGACAGGAAGAATACCTGACCGTAGGAACACATCGTCATGGGGATGACGGAAAGAAAACTCGATCAAAGGAAACACATTGTCATAGGGATGACAGGAAGAATACCTGACCAAGGAAACACATCGTCATAGGGATGACGGAAAGAATACTCGACCGAGGACAACACATCGTCATAGGGATGACGGAAAGATAATTTGACCGAAAGAGACACATCGTCATAGGGATGACGGAAATAAAATTCCACCGTAGGGACACATCATCATAGGGATGACGGAAAGAGAACTGAAAACATCCGAAGGTACAAAACCTGAGCTCGGAACACATCGTCAAAGGGTTGACGGGAAGAAGACTGAAAACATCCGAAGGTACGAAACCTGAGTTCGGAACACATCGTCAAAGGGTTGACGGAAAGAAATTGAAAACATCCGAAGGTACGAAACCTGAGCTCGGAACACATCGTCAAAGGGTTGACGGGAAGAAACTTGCTTTGAAACTTCGTCATCAAAGAGTTGATGGACAAAGGCTGATTGAGGGTAAGATCGACATATACGACCCAAAAGAAAGGTATGCAGAGGGGTTAATTGTAATGTCTGCTAGGGATATGTCAACATCTCGATTGAAAGTTGATTCGGGCTTTCACGCAAGGTACTAAATCTGGATTATGCTTCGCATGCATATGTTTGAATTTTCTTTCTATGGCGTAATGCTCCATACGAAATGGAAATGCTACGCGATTTGAGGATGCAATGATCATTATATGCAAAATGCCGACGCATGCTCGGGCTACCGGGAAAAGAAGGATGTGCCAAGTACAATCGAACTTTGCTGGCAGGAACAGGTGAAACCTGATGGTGATTGTTTTTTCAAAGGCGAAATCTTTCTGGGTACCAATGGGGATTGGATTTTGTATAAAGTGCCAATAGGGATTGGACTTTTGGTTTGAAGGAAACGCCAATAGGGATAAGATTTCAGGTTTTTGAAATATACCAGCAAAGTAGGCTGAGGAAGGATGCCGAGCAAGGTTGGGCTATGGATTTGTTGTTTGGGTTTTACAAGGCTCCATGAAATGCTATGCGAATGATATGCGTGGATGATGATTATGCTATGATGTTCATGATATGCAACAGGAGCACTCCAGCAAAATAAATGTTGAAGAGACGAGGCCAACTCTGCTGGGGACGATAAACTGAATCGCCTTCAGTGTTATAACTGCTCGAGATCCCGACTAAACCTCCATTCGGCAGGAAAGCATGAATAACAAACTTCTGCTGGAGGAAACATCCCAGGACTCTGCTGAAGAAAAGTGCCAATGACAAGTCTTTGAATTGCTGGGGAAAGCTAACCACCACCCAACAAATATGCTTGGGGACAATGGTTGATGATGTCAGCCCTGCTAGGGGACAAGATCAGACTTGGTCCTCTGTTGGGAATTTACCTTCTATCCTTACTCCGTTGGGGAGATGCAAATCCTAGTTGGAAGACAATCTGTTGCAACATACTGAGAAAGAGTCCCTAGAGATCTGCTGGGGAAACCCAAAGCAATTCCACGGTAGTCTGCTGAGGAATAAGACTGTCAATCTTAGGATAAGTGTCATAATTCCCCATGTTAGGCAAACTTTCCTTTTGATGACTCCGTTGGGGATAATGAGTTTACCACAAACCCCGCTGGGGAAAACCGCTTTAAAGCATCTCGTGCTGGGGAACGTCTCTTGAGAGGATTTTACAGAAGACCAAACGTCCTCAAACTCTACTGGGGATAATAGATCTGAAACACCTCCTGCCGGGAAATTCCAAATGTCCCATGCTTGGGAGAGTCAACAACTTGCTTTTTGCCCCAAGACTGATCTGAAGAAATTGTCATAAGAGGATTTTACAGAAGATTAAACATCTTTAAACTCCTGGCAACTTCACTGGGGATTGACCATCAACTTCGGTGTCTGCGAAGCAACTCTACTGGGGACGTCACGTGTCAGCTATCAACATGAACCCGCAAACGTGATATGACCAAAAGAGGTGCCCCGATGCAGCATAACCTGTAAATGAACATGTCTTCAGGATGTCTCGTGAAGATCCGATATATATTGCCCCAGCCTGTGATTTACCGTTTTCGGAGAGAATCACCTTTTGTGCTTTTGGAGTGGTCTGCCCCTGCCTTGAAATGATTTGTGCCCCTGATTGTCTGATTTGTGAAATAGCACCTTTGACTAACTGACCTTCGAGAGATTTGTTGAATCTCGACTTGATTGCCCCAGATTCTCAACATAGTTGCCCCATATTAATTGAATCTTGGAATGGATCGCCCATTTGATATGACTTGCTCCGGCTTAACGGAGTACTCGGGCACTTTGCACCTTAGATTAATCAATCTCTCCATTGTAGAAACTTTCCTGATGTCAAGTACTGACTCGCAAGTAAAACCATTCATTTTGAAAAGATAATTTTGATGCAATGCATATGACAGTTTTGAAATCCAAGTTTGTTCACTGGAAAATGTTATGACGTATAGTGAATGAAACACTTGTTAAAATGTCACTGATACCAACATGAATGGTAAGAAGATCCTTTTAGGAGTCAGCTTCGCCGCGATCTTTACCAAAGTATGCTTTTGGAACAACCCTGCTTCAATTAGGTCTTTCGCATGTTGTAACGTGGACTGGTTCGCGGTTCGAGAAAGAAAGGATATAAGGCTCAAAGTTTTGTTTTAACCCACCCATTCTCCTTGATGTTCTCCAGTCCTAAGTTCAGCTAACTTGACACAAGCGCTCACCTTTCAAAAGGGTTAATGAATGGTAGGAGGATAGAAGGAACCCAAGCGGTATTCGGAGTGACAGTCACCCCTTTTTACTTTGTTGTCTGTATTCACACGACTTGTTCTTTGCTCGAGGATTTTTCTTTTTGTTCCTCTTATTTTCACTTTTTATTCCTTTTTGTTTTTCCCTGATTTTGCCTGGACTGATTCTTTTGATTTTTGCGATTCTTGAAGTCCAGCGGGATGCCCTACTTTTGCCTAAGTCACTCGTTTTCAAGTTTTGACTTAGCGGGCTTTCTTTTCTTTTTTTTTTTTTTTTTTTTTTTTTTGAACTAATCGTGTGACACAGGTTTGTCTTGACTTGTAAAGGATTGCGACCGTCTCACTCTTCAGTTAGTGAGGGATAACCATAGATGTAATTGATCCTCGAACGGAACATTCCTTTTGAAATTTGAACGCACGGTCAAATTAGCTGACACCTACCCTTCCCCGGGTTAAGATTGAGGGTTCTTCATTTTCAGAAATAAACTCCTACTACTAGGCTCAACGGGGTTGACAAGGGATTATCTTCCTTATGTCTCCGGTGTTTGGGAATTGAAACAATGCCTGTACATCATCAGCAGGGTTTTGTCCCAAAAGCATACAATTGGAAGTTCTGCGTCTTTGAATTTCATCATCCTCCCTAGGATCCTGCTTAAACAAGCATATGATATCTATAAAAAGTATGAGTGAACACGACTGGATTTAATCAAAACATGCATATTCATTTCATTATCACTATCAATCGAAAACAACGAGTTTTACAAATGAGTTTGCACTTTTTAACAGAAAAAAACTACAAATGCAAAGAAATGACATGATCTAAATGGTTGCCAGCTTCAGGGAACTGGGCTTTCCAAGCTTGATTTGCTAATGAGATAGCCATCTTCAGTATTGCTCGTCGAAGTCAGTCTGATAATCATTTGCACCACTGCTCTTAGTGACTTCTTCCATAACTTGGATTGATGAACCCACAAGACTGGATGAAGGAGAATTGTTAATTTGAATACCCTGAGGCGTGAATGAGAACATATTGGAGTCAAGAAGAGTCTGAATCTTGCTCCTAAGCACCTTACAGTCTTCAGTTGAATGCCCTGGTGCCCCAGCATGGTAGTCACAACGGGCATTGACATCAAAACCTGGTGGATAAGGAAAAGGCACTGGCTTCAATTCCTTCGGCACTATCAATCCACCTCTGATCAAATCCGGCAACATCTGACTGTACGACATTGGCAACTGAGCGAACTGCCTCTCTGGATTTCTTGGCCTTTGTCGTGCGTGCTGACGCGGCTGGCGGCGATATGACCGTTGATTCTGAGGAGGTCTCTGATTTGCAGAAGAATATTGTCCCTAATATAAAGACCCATAAGATTGTTGACTCTGAATAGTTGATATGTCTGAACACTGAGAACGAGGTGGTGAAGATTCCTGCATGGAACTATTTTCTTCCTCGAATTCTTCTTGAGAACTAACAACTGATTCATTTTCATTAGCTTGGAAGTTCGAGAGGCCTTGGAGCCTTCCACACTTGAGCAGGCTCTCGATACGTTCTCCCACCATCACCAGGTCAGAAAATTTTGTTACCCCATTGGCAATCATCCTTTCCAAGTATGGCCCTTGCAAGGTATCCATGAACAAATCAACCAATTCTCTATCCGAAAGTGGCGGTTGAACACGAGCAGCTAACTCTCTCCATCTCTGAGCATACTCTCGGAATGATTCGTTATCTGCTTGAGACAAGTTTTGCAAATGCATTCGGCTAGGACCCATATCAAGATTATAACTTTACTGCTTCACAAAGGCGTTGGCTAGATCTGTCCATGATCGGATGCTACCACTCTGCAACTGCATATACCAATACAAAGATGCCCCACTCAGACTGTCTTGGAAATAGTGGATCATGAGCTTATCATTATAGACATGTGAGGTCATTCTTCTGCAGAACATCACCAAATGTAGCTTCGGACAACTATCTCCTTTGTATTGCTCAAACTTCGGCATTTTAAACTTTGGAGGCATTACCAGGCCAGACACCAAACACATGCTCGAAGCATTCAAATCAAGAGTATCACGCCTCTCCAGGGCTTTAATTTTCTCGTCCTACACACGGTATCTTTCATCATCAACAGATCGTGTATCCTTAGGGTTTATCTTTGAAACTACCCCCTGGACATCTGGCATAGAGAAGGCAAAGCTCTGATAGTCTGTGGCATCAAGAGAAGATGAATGCCCGTCTCGGAAGATGGTACGCTCGCGTATAGCATGATTCTCAATCGGGATCTGCACAGGCTGAGCTTGAGCAACATTGTTCACCAGAGGTGGAATGACATTCTCATTTCTTTGAATATTGGCATCTCCCATTGTCATGGCGGCCGTAGCTTCCATAAGTTGGTCCAACTGATGCTTCATCAATTCATGATCCTTCCCAAGGTTGATTCAAGTCCAATACAAAAGTCGGGAAATCAAACTGCAGTTCAGACAAAGGACAGATGAGCTCACTGGTCTGGCCTGGAGAAGGATATGCAAAAATGATGCAAGATGCAAATGCAATGCAAAAATATGAATGCCATAAGACATGGGATCAAAGCTTCCACATAGTCTGAATAATCATTGTGCTGTGCTGATGACTGAATAAGCTCATGAGTCTGTTCTGAAGAGAATACCGGAATACCAGAATACCAGATGATCAGAATACCAGAATACTAGGCTGATAAGTCCACACTGATAGGAAATCCAAAATACCGGGTATGTTGAAGGTCAAGGTTACCTGCAAACCTGTAAACAACCCGCCCCTCTCACATGTGGGTACTAGGATGTTCTGTATCCCGGGCTCTCAGGTCGAGAAATGATGATACGTTCACCATTTCTGGTTTGGCATCATCATCAATCGAGGAGGCCTCAACTGATTCTCCAAAACGAAAGGTCCTCAGCTTCTGGCACTGAGGTCGAGAAGCAATAGTACATTCATCCCTTGGGGTACAGTACTATCACCAATCGAGGAGTGCCTCCACTGATTCTCTTTCAAAAGGGATATCCTACAGCGAGTTCCCAGCATTGGGTCCTCGGATCGAGAATGTGCAATGGGTTTGCCACAGAATGTGGTCTGCCACTGTCACATCTCTGGAGGAGTGCCGCAACTGAGTCCTCAGGAATGGTCACCAGAGTCGACAGCTCTCTAGATCGACATCCTGAAATGCGCAAGATACGCACGTCAGAACATGTCCCAAGATAGCCTCGTCTGGCTGTGAATTTCGTGAATACCCAACGCACTCCAGACGGCACGTAGGTCCCACTACTCTCCACTCTAATCCTAAGTGTATACTCAAGCCTGTGTAATGGGCTTATCTCTCAGAAATCCCATCCCGCAAAACAGAAAACAGCATAGTCCAGTATAGCAGTAATAATATGATATGAAAATGCTAAAATGCGGTAAATACAGTAATATACAGTAAAGCAATAATACAGTAAATAGCAATACAGTACAACAGTAAATATAGCACATCAGTAGACACCCAATGAAAGAAAAATAAACAAGTGCTAGGATTGACTCGCTTAGGATGGACCAGCAATAGGTCAACCTGTCCCCAGCAGAGTCGCCAGCTGTCGCTCCCGGGATTTTCATCCTAGTACAAACGTGAAAGTGGCACCAAACAGAGTCGCCAACAATGTGTATTTATCCCAAGAGAGGGAAAGGAAACACCGCATAAACCTGAGAGGAAGGAAAGAGCATGGTCTTGCAACCAAGAGAAAGGGTAAGGGAGTCGGTTACGCGAGAGGAAGGTATTAGCACCCCCTCGCGTCCATCGTACCCGATGGGATCCACGCTTGCTTGCTTCGATCAAAGGGTGTAAGGAAAGGATACTGGAAAAGGAATGAAAAAGGAAAGGAAAGAGAAAGAGAAACAAATGTAGGGAAAATAAAAGAAGTGCTCGAATGGGCCCTACCCCACTGCCTACGTATCTCATCGGGAGCATGAGAATCAGAGCAACGTAGTTCCCCTCACTAGGGATGGATTGTTTGTGTTTTTTTAAAGAATGGCTAACGTTCTAGCTCAGGTGTTGCAGGCTCGCTGGTTCGAGTGCGTTATCATCTTGCAAGAGAACGAGTAGGAGCACGTTCATACGTTGAGAGTGAATGAGGTGAGAAAAGAATTCCCGAAGGAAAGACGTTATTGTTCGTTTTTGTCTTTTAAGAGTTTTTTATTTGTTTGCATATGATAGTGTATCCGAATCTTAGTCATTGGAATGTGTGCATTCTCACATTCCAAGATGGAATGGGTAAGAAAGCACACTAAGAGTGAAGAAGACCCCCACACTTAGTTCCAATTGTTAAGGTTCAAGCACACTGGCATACTTGTATTTATTAAGTGTTTTTGTTGACTAAGAAATGAAGAAGTGTTTTTTATTTGTACCTTCAACAAGTATTGCATTTAAGTCCCTCATACAAGATCAAATGTTTAACACATTGACCCAAGATGGGTTATATGCTACACATTCTAAGATTATAAGAGAAGACCCCTTATAATATTTTCTTTATATGAAAGGCCTAAATGCAATAAATGCCTACCTTTATTAGATATTTTGAGTTTTCTTTGAGATGAGAAGATGAAAGACTCAAGAGAGGAGAAAGGTAAAAATCTATGTGAACTAAGACTCAATCCTAATTGATTAGTTAAGGGAGTGATCCTAATGGTTTGTGAGGTTCAAAGAGCACTATCCTAAAAAGGAGGAGAAGAACATAAGAAGCAACTTACTTCCAAGATGGAAGCTAAGTTGATCTTAAAGAGGGATGAAGAAAATTAAGCAAACAAAGAAGCATTTAATCAGGAACTAAACAGAAATTAATCAAGATAATCCAAGTTGAATTAAAATGCTAAGAAAAAACAATATTAAATCCTAATAAGAAGAATTAATCTAAGATAAAAACTAATTCTAAAATTAAACCTAAAGTAAATTCAAGTTCTAAAGTTATAGACTAATTAAAAGAAAACTAATTCTAGAATTAAACTAATATTAAAGCTAACCTCTAATAGTGAGGTAACCAAAATTAGAATTGAGAACTGAAATCAAAACCAAAGTTAAATTTTAATTTCCTAATTAAAATCTAATTTCTAAAACTAAGATCTAATTAATTTCTAATCACTCAAATTAGGATCTAACTTCTAATTAAAGTATCAAACCAAATTAAAAGTAAGATCAATAAAAATAAAGACACAATTAAACTAAAAGGTGCACTAGTAATTCTAGGGTGTGCAAATAACATCCAGGCGCAGGGGCCTGAGACCAACGGCCCAATGGCCTCTTCTCAGCTTCAGAGGGGGTACGAGTAAGAAACTGGGGTGCGAAAGGAAAATACGTTGGGTTTTAGATGTCTTAGGCCCAAGAGAAATTGAGTTAACAGCCAAGGAGGGGATATTAGTGAAACGGGTGGTGAAAAAGAAAACAGATGGGCCCAAGGCCCGGACCCGGTCCAGCAGTGCAAACAAACCAATTGTTAGAACACAACCCTAAATGTCCTTCTCTCAGCAAAAAAAACCAAACGCCTCCTTCCCCTCTTCTCTTCCACGCGCACGGCACCGTCGGAATCGCCCCTCCGTCGTGCCTCCGTCAAACCTCGCCGAACAAAGAATCCAACCACATAGCCTTGCCTTCGCCATGAATCTCTCTCCGTGTCACCTCTCCATGGCCTCGTTGCCGTTTCCTCTTCAAAGTCGCCGCCGGTCAAAGAAAGAGTTACACCGGAATCACAACATCGTTCTCTCTTTCTCTCTCCGTTTCCAAAATCGCTACCAACCGAATCTCACCGCAACGAACAACTTAGCGAACTCGCGCTTACTCTACGATCTCTGCTTCAACTCAAATCTTACAATTTTCAAGACCGGAAAAAAATGACGCGACAGTAACCTTCTCCAATCGCTCGTATCTCCTCCATCGCAACAGTGCTGGCAACGCTCAAACTCGCTCAACAAACACTCGCTCCATCACAACCTCATCTCTCCGTCACAACCTCTCAAGTTCTTCAACTTCGTTGCCCACATAAATGGTAGCAATCAACAGATAAAACACAAGCTACGCATCGCTAATCGAAAGCAAATCGTACAAACAGCTAGTCACACATCAAAGTTCGAGAGGAAATCAACGTACCTATCGGAGTCGCTCCGATGGCGCTTCGATGACGATGAAGCCGGAGAGAGACTTCAGCCGGACGTGCTATTCTGACGAAAACAACGGTAATGAAGCTTCCACTTCGATTTTCTTGCCTTTTTTCTTTTTCACTACGAGTTTTCCGAAATCGTTATTGATGAGATAGTTGACGCTAATGCTGAATTCTACTCCTTCAATGTTTCATTTCTCCACGAATTGATACGCGATCTTCCTATGTTGTTGTTGATTCTTGCTTGAATTTCAAACTTCTGATACAGGTTTTGCGGTAGTTTCTGGGATGCTGAAGAACTGATGAATCGGTGAAGGTTTGTGATGGTGATGAAGAGAAATTACTGAAGAATGAAGCAGAAATTCGGTTATGGTAGGTTTTGAAATTGAAAAATGGTGAAGAGAAAATTGGAAGAGAATCAGGAATGATGAAGAGTGAAAAGTTTCAGAATCAATCAGAGAGAGTGAAGAATGAAGAGGATGAAGCTTTTATACCAGAATTAGGGAGGGTAATTTGGTCTTTGCAGGTGAAAATCGGTTAGAAGTTTGTTAGAGTTCTGTTAGAGTGTTTAGGAAGTTTCTGTTATCAATTGGAATTGATGAAGGTGCTAGAGGTTTTTTTGTTAAGAACCTGTTAAAAGAATTGTTAGAAGTGGTGAATTGGCTTTTCTGTTGTTATGTATTTTTCTGAATTTACTGTTAGAAGTAAAAAATGAAAAAGAAAAGTTCACTTATTTTTCTGTTATGGACTTCCTCTTTTAATTTTTGCTGCTGAGGGATTATTGTGAACTATTAAATTTCTGCGGTTAATTCCTGTGTAGTCAAGATGAAACACGTCCATGTGCAGAATTTTGAAATGCGATTAGCCTTCAAGACTGAATAGCTACAGAAATTGGTCAACATTAATCCTAATGGGCTGCTAAAATAAGATGACTATTATGGGCAGTCCTTTATTACTTACAACCTTGTTACTGTTAAATTTGGATGAGTTAATTCCAAGATCAGTTGATGGAAATGTTTGCCTTACAACAATTAAAGTTAGTTCTATTGTATAGGCTAGTTAACTCTTAGCTAGAGGTTATATTGGTTTATGTATGGATAATGAATTTGGACTATGAATGGAGTGAATTAAGAAAATATGGTTTTGTATATTGGTAATGGGAAAATGGTTAAAAAGTGATTTGGAAAAATGGATGAGTATGGATACTTGGAAGACTTATGGATATGTTTTATTGGAAAATGGATAACATGGATTATGAATGAATAAATGGTTAATTTGAAAAAATGGATAATGGATATTTATAAAAAAATATGGTTTAATGTGATTAAAAATGGATATTGAAAGGAGTGAATTGATTATTTGAATGGATAGGTGTAGAAAGTGATTAAGGATTTTGGTTAGAAATAAAATGGATATATGGACATGAGCTAAATGGATTTACTATGGAATTGGATGTTGAATTAGGTTTGGATATGTAAAATGGGTTTGAAAAAATGGACATTCGAAGTTGAAAACGGCTATAAGAAAAAATGATATGAAACATGGATAAAAGTGGATACGGTTTTAACAAATGGACATTGGATAGTGAATGTGGACATCTATGGATTATTGATATGGAAAGAATATTTGAATTGAAAAATGGATATGTATTTGGTTATGAATGAAAAATGTTATTAAACGAATATGGGTTAGGAAGTGAATTATAAGTGGAATTTGGAATTTATGGAAATGGTATCAGAATGGTTATGGGTTAGCAAAAAGGAGTTACGACTCGAATTCCAAGCAAGTCACATGATCACATCTCAACATATTCAATCCACATCAAGCTTCAGATCCAATGCAAACTCGTGTCCTTAATGGCTCCCCATCTTCAATCAATAAACTCAGTCGAATTGAACACATGTAATTCTAACCAATGATTCTCAGTTGACGACTATCCACAAATTCAACCCTGAATGAGGAACCTTGATTCACCTTGAATGCACATTGATGAGGAAATATCCTGAACAGAGAAAGAACCAAACCCTGATTCACACCCAATAAAACCTGACCCATCGCCTCTGATGAATCCTCTAAAATAAGAAACCCCCTCTTTATGTACACTGATAATCTTCTGAATACGAAAAGCTCAAACCAAAGGAAGATGCCTTGATCACACGTCTTAGGAACTCAATGCAAATGAGTGAAGGAGTTATGACCTAATGGAATGTAGATGATTGCGAAACACAAGCTAGAAAAAGGTAGGGCAAATTTTGGGGTGCTACACCTCTCTCTCGTCCGATTGAGGATATGTAGGCACAAGACAGTGATTGTCTTGGCGAGCAACCTTCCCCCACAGTTCCCGTCCGAACTACGTTGACTCTGACTTTCCCATTGCACTGAGGGAGTACGTAGGCCTAGGGCATCGAATATGTCCTACCGAGTCCGTCTTAGTCACCCCCATCCCCGTTTTCTTTTGTTCAGCCATAGATAGTAGGACAACTCACCCTCCGTTTAGACAACAAGCATGGATCCCATCGAGTACGATGGATGCGTGGGGTGGTAACACCTTCCCCTCGCATAACCGACTCCCGAACCCGGACTATGGTTGTGATGACCATCTCTTTCTCTCTTTCTCTTCAGGTTTATGCAGTGTTTCCTTTCCCTCTCTCGAGATAAATACACATTGCTGGCGACTCTGTGTCTTCTGCGTCACTCTCGCGTTTGTACCGTTGGATGCGAATCTTTCGGGAGCGATAGTTACAGAACTGGCGACTCTGCTGGGGATGTACAATAAAAGAGGGGTTACCTTAGAGTTAGATCACTTTACTACTTGCTTAAAATTGTTTGACTTGTGTGCTTTATTTTTAATGGGTTTTGTTTTGGGGTTACTTGTGTGAAAGGTCCTACACCCGGACCTAGTGATTCCTTAGGTAAGTGACAATAGATCATGGTGACTGTACGACATTTACCGATATGGTTGATATTGTCGCTCCCAGGATTTTCATCCTAGTACAAACGCGAAAGTGGCACCGAAACAGAGTCGCCAACAATGTGTATTTATCCCATGAAAGGGAAAGGAAACACCGCATAAACCTGAAGGAAAGGAAAGAGCATGGTCTTGCGACCAAGAGAACTGAGTTCGGGAGTCGGTTACGCGAGAGGAAGGTATTAGCACCCCCACGCGTCCATCGTACTCGATGGGATCCACGCTTGTTGGTTCAATCAAATGGTGTAAGGAAAGGATACTGGAAAAAGAGCTGGAAAAGGAAAGGAACGGGAAAAAGGAAAAGGAAGAGAGAGAAAAAGAAACAAATGTAGGGAAAATATAAGAAGTGCTCGCATGGGCCCTACCCCACTGCCTACGTATCTCATCGGGAACATGAGAATCAGAGCGACGTAGTTCCCCTCACTAGGGATGGATTGTTTGTGTTTTTTAGTGGAATACGTCAACGTTCGCGTCCTAGCAGTTTAGGTGTTGCAGCTCGCTGTAGGGAGACTTAGGCGTTACCTGTTTGCGGTAGGACGGAAATGACGCATCCTTAAGGAAGGAGTGAATGAGATGAGAAAATAATTCCCGAAGGAAAGACGTTATTGTTTGTTTTTGTCTTTTATGAGTTTTTGTTATTTGTTTGCATATGGTAGTGTATCTAAATCTTAGTCATTGGAATGTATACATTCTCACATTCCAAGATGGAAGGGGTAAGAAAGTACACTAAGTGTAAAGAAGACCCCCACACTTAGTTCCAATTGTCAAGGTTCAAACACACTAGCATACTTGTGTTTATTAAGTGTTTTTGTTGATTATGAAATGAAGAAGTGTTTTATTATTTGTACCTTCAACAAGTATTGCATTCAAGTCCCTCATACAAGATCAAATGTTTAACACATTGACCCAAGATGGGCTATATGCTACACATTTTAAGATTATAAGAGAAAACCCCTTTATAATCCTTTCTTTATATGAAAGGCCTAAATGCAATAAATGCCTACCTTTATTAGATATTTTGCATTTTCTTTGAGATGAGAAGATGAAAGACTCAAGAGAAGAGAAAGGTAAAATCTATGTGAACTAAGACTCAATCCTAATTGATTAATTAAGGGAGTGATCCTAATGGTTTGTGAGGTTGCAAAACCTAAAGTCTAAAGAAGAAATGAATTAAACAATTCACTTCTAAAGTAGAAGATGAATTGTAACTCAAAAGGGAAAGTAGTGAGTTAATCCAAGAAAGCACATAAGTGCTTAACAAAACACAATATTGAATTGTAAAAGATGAAAGGAAAGAAGTTTGAATGTGGATTCCTTATCCACACTCAATTTCAACTTACCAAAGCCCCTACATGGTTAGTAAACAAGGAAACATGCATAATAAGAAGTAAAAGTTGAAAAGAATGAGATGAAGAATCCAATCTTAAGATCACAACCAGAATGTGAATCATATGGATAACAAGTGAATACCATCATACAAGTTCAAATGAATAAGCAACAATCATCATCCATAGCATTAGAACATGTTTTCATAAGAAAGGAAGATGAAAGATGGAAAGAAAGGAAAGGAATATGCATAAATGGAACATGTAATCCTAAAGTCAGAAATGACACTAAATGGAAAATGAATTATAAACATCTCACAAGTATTCATGAATCCATCATCAAGACATTCAAGAAGTAATAGAAGAAGAGATGAAATGGAAGTTCAAAAAGAAAATGCAAACCATACATGCTAAGGATGCACAAAGTTCAAATTGAAATGAACATGTAAAAGTGACCTATAATGTGTGTCAATGACCTATAATATCACATGAATAGCTCACAAAATATGCAAATGATCATACAAATATGCACAAAAGAATTCATGTAAACATGCACAAAAATTAGAATGATATGACATGTCATTATGCTTCAAATGTGATTCATCAAACAAAAATCAAATGGACTTATGAAAATTATGCAAGCATGGTATTGGAATGCCTAAGTCAGAAGTGAATCATACATCAAGATAGCATGCCATAATTCAAAGCAAAATGACTTCAAACAATGCAATTAGGTCAAGTTGAAACATCATACAAAGTAGTGCAAATATGAGCATCAAAACATGTCATAAAATGACCTAAAAAATTAAAAAAAATCATCTAACATGCTTCAATGTAATATTGAATTAATACAAAAAGAACCAAGTACAAACAATTTACAATGAGCAAGAACAAAATTCCACAAATTCATGTATCACATTTGGAATGCACACCAATGGAAATTCAAAGAAAATTATGAAACAGGGGAAAAAATGTCATAAAATCATGAAATAAAAATATCAAAAATTTCTTAAATGTCTTGAAGATTCTCATGAATTTTTATAGAATTTTCTAATGTTGTTTTGTATTTTTAAAAATTAAAAAGGAGACGTGCATAAAATGGAGAAAATAAAATAAAATGGAAATAAGGGAGGGGTGCATGCATAGCAATTATTCAGTTCACATTGGTTTGGGCTTTGCAGTGTGAGGTGCGAATATCAATAACCCAAGGTCCAAGTCTACGCAATCCATACCAACAACCATGCACACTCAGTCAACAAAAAAAGTCAAGCAATCCATACCATTAGATAAGGTCAAGTCAACACCCAAGTCAAAGTACACAAATCCAAAACACACACGTGAAGGACCACACACACTACCATGCACTGCACCACACATTGATTAAGTGAGTTCAGAAACAAAACACGTGAGGTGCATGTGCATTTTAATGTGCTGTCACGTTCTTAACCACACGATGATGAAAAATCAATGGCCACGATTAAAACAAACACAAACCCTAGCATTTGAATCCACCGGCCGGAGATGACCTCCGGTCATCTTCTCCGGCCAACCTCCGGTGACAAAAATTTTCAGGAAAACATAAATGAACAAAATATACACCATTGGAAAGCTGAAGTGATGATGAGTATGAATCCAGTGATAAAACACACAAAATGTCCATGAAATAAGAGAAACGAGCAGAGGAAGTTTTGCCCTAACTTTTCAACTATGCCTCTAAAGGCCTATCAACTAGCCAGACAAGTTCTTGAGCTTATAAGAACCTTCAAGAACTTGAAAACCACTTCAAAGCATGTCTATAATGGTGGAAATTCGTACCTGAAGATTTGAGACCTTGAGATGTTCTTCAGAAAACCAGAGACTCTGCTTCCTCTTTGAGCTAATTCTTGGCCAAATAAAGGCTTAGATGAAGTGATTGATGATGATTCAGTTCAAAACCAGTTGCAATGTGGTGAAATTGAGAGAGAAATAAGAGAGATTCTGAAGTGAAAATGAGAAAGTGAACAAAGTGAAGCTCCAAAATCAGTTGCAATGATGAGATTGAGAGAGAAGAAGAGAGTTTGAGTGAGAATGTGAAAATGAGTGTTAGAAATGAAATTTGAGAGTGAGGTTTTGATTTATAGTGTGAGCTAACCGTGGTTAACCTGAGTTGGTTAACTGAGTTGAGGTGGTTTATGTGAGTCATCCCTAACTAACTGAGTCAAGTTAGTTAGGGAGAGCAATGATATGGTGATGGCAACTTATGGTAAGCTATGGTGGAGGTGAAGAGAAAGTGAAATGGCAAGGCTGTGTATCAGAAACTTGCTCAGCAAGTTTTCTCTTTCCATTTTCATGCAAGGCACGTGCTATAGCAGTGTATGTGATGTTCATGGTGTGTTCAAATATGGGAAAGAATTGTTTGATGGATGTCTGAACCAAGTAGTGCATCAAAGCCATCAATGCATTAGTGGAATATAGGGTGGTTTGATGATGTTTTTCTCTCTACTCAATGGATGATTTGGTGTGTTTTTGGATTCATTTGAAAGAGGTGATGTAATGCTACAAGTTTGGTTTGAAATTTGAGTTGAAATGATGCTTGGAAGAGGTTGAAAAATGGATTAAAACACACAATTTTGGAACTGATATAAGGGCGTGACAAAAGGTTGGTTGACAAGGCAACATGGCACCTAGGTTTACAGCATAATCACACCAAATTGGACTCAACATAACTTCTTAACCTTTGATCAAATGAAAAAATCATGAACACCAATTTTGAAGATCTCACATAGAGGAACAACTTTCATGTTGAAAGATTTTCCATTTGAGGTATTTAACCATGAGTAATTGATCTAAACATTTGGCCCACCATGTGTTTGTGAAAATGACACGCGCGTGACCTGAAAGTTGACCAAGCTGACTTGCATTTTGCCCAAGTTTTCCTCAACTTTGATCATCCATAACTCTCTCAATTCTTATCCAATGGAAATGTTCTACACATGGATGTGAAGCTTAAAACAAGATATTTTGTTGTGGCCGAGTGGAATTTTCATTTGATGCTTCAATTTTGAATGGCCTTGGTTCAAAGTTAGGTGCAAAATGGCTCAAAATTACTATTTTTGGATACCATACTTCTTCCAAAAATGGCAACTTTTCAAATATTGATTTTTTTCATGATCCCTTTGGAATTTCTTGATCAAATTTTGTACATTGGTCACATATAACATGAATTTCATGCATTTGGCCTCAAAAAGTCAAGAGTTGACTTTTTCCTCTGGTTATTTGACTTAGCCCCAAATTTCCTGATTTTTTTATCTTTCTTCCAATTGAACCACTTCTAAAACCAATTGGGAGGAAATTTCCCACATACATACACTTAAGGACATGTAGAATACCATGACATCAAGTTTTGCCCAAAAAATCAAAGATGCCCTGATTTAATTGGAAACCCTAGTTTTGGTACCCACCTCCTAGGAGAAAAATGTGTAATCTTCAATTTCAAATTCTTCAGAGTATGTTGTGTATCCTCTTAAAGGATGATGAGATATGCCACTTGAGGGTGATTTTGAACCAATGAACCATCTCTTTTAAGGATTTTCCTTCATTTTGTGGATCTCTTGCATAGTGAAATATGTAGCGCTTCAATCTTCTATTGAATCACACCTTCTTGAGGTTTTGGATGATCAATTGAGATAGTATGAGACATGAAAGACCTATTAGCTTGCCTTGAGTGAATTTGTCTGACCTTTTGTTACTTGAATGATTTCTTGATTATCCAACTTTCCCCTGATCACATGCCTTGATGGTCTGCTTCATTTTTCTATGTGAAATATGCAATGCAATGCTAATGAGATGGATATGATATGATATATGATAATGCTATGTTATGCTGCCAAAAGGGAGAGCAAATTTTGGGGTATTACAGCTGCCCCTATTCAAACACTGTAGACCGGACTGTCTGAAAGAGATTGCTTTCAGACTTTCAAGGTATATAGTGATTGAATACCAAATATAACTAAAAATTTGCTCTGGATGATGAAGAACAAAAGGGATATAAACCCAACAAGACTGCTGGATTGAATCTTCAATGAAACGCTGTCGGAGAGATCTGTCTTTTGAACGACGCCAGACGACTACTGGCTTGCCATACCGTCGATGGACTTTCAACAATGTCTTTTGAACGACGCCAGATAACTACTGGCTTGCCATACCGTCGATGGACTTTCAACAATTTCTTTTGAACGACGCCAGACGACTACTGGCTTGCCATACCGTCGATGGACTTTAGCTGCTCTTTTACCAATTCGTGTTGGATTTTTGCCAATCTGTCGTTGGACTTCAATGATTACCAAACCGGCTTTGGAATCTCAAACTTGCCATCTTCAGATGGACTTTTTGCAGCTTTGCCAAACTGTCGTTGGACTTTCACTAATTCGTGTTGGATTTTTGCCAATCTGTCGTTGGACTTTAGTGCTTACCAAACCGGCTTTAGAAGCTTTGCCAAATGATCACTCCACCTGCTAGAATAACCACCTGCCATACTATCCCACCTGCTGGAATAGTGTGAACAAATTGTATATAATGATCATCCCACCTGCTGGAACAACCATCTGCAATATTATCCCACCTGCTGGAATAACACGAACAAACCGTGTATAATGATGATCCCACCTACTGGAACAACCATCTGCAATACTATCCCACCTGCTGGAATAACATGAACAAACTGTGTATAATGATCACCCCACATGCTGGAACAACCATCTGGAATATTATCCCACCTGCTGGAATAACATGAACAAACTGTGTATAATGATCACCCCACCTACTGGAACGACCATCTGCAATATTATCCCACCTGCTGGGATAACATGAACAACTGTCTGTATGCCAAAAATAAATTGGACTTTGAGTTGTAAATGAGCAATACTGAGAATTACACCACCGGCTGGGTAATATCATACGCTGACACTTTACTGAAGAAGCGGGTCCATCGATCTATTTAGACCTTGCTGGGGAATGCCTTTTGAGAGGATTTTACAGAAGACCAAACGTCCTCAAACTCTACTGGGGGACAATAGATCGGGAACATATTTTGCTGGGGAAATTCAAAATGCCCCGGGCTCGGGATAATCAACAACTCTGCTGGGGATTATTCTTTGACAAATTTCACATGCTGAAACCTGCGGGAAATATGACACCACCACTTGCTGGTAAATCCTGCTGAGAATAAATGCCACAAAGAACATTGCTGCGAGAAGCTTCGTCTCTTAAGAGGATTTTATAGGAAACCAAGCGTTTTCAAACTCTTAGACGAACACCCTGCCTTGAACTATCCTTCACATCGTCTGCGAGGTATCGGAGGATTTGCACTCGTTATGGACATGGAGTGCTCACTGCATTAATAACTGTTATTAACACAGAAGAATTCAATCTTTGGCAACCGTCGTCGTCACGTAACCTGGTAGGCAATCTTGAATGGAAGAATCGACTTAATAAGATACAACAATATCAAGTCATAGAAAATATCTGTTCGTGGTTACAAATGTGCTGCCTGAATCGATCATACTCGTTACCTGCAACAGAAAAACATATGCACATGCCCCAGGATATTGCGTGGTCTCTTGAGTCCACCATCCAAAGTTGTCCAACAAGCAAAATAATTTTAATTGTCTTTTTGCATGTTTTTTTTTGCAAGGCCATGATATTTTCAAATCAATGTTTTATTATCAAAAATCGGACGTTTTTGCAAACAAAACAGTAAAATGAAAATAAAAGCTTGTGACTGAATATTCAATTTTATTGATAAATGCCAAAATCGGCGAATTTACAATCGGAAGCAAGCCCCTGAAAGAGTTGATTGCCAAAAAATTGAGAAAAGAAATCTATCCTAATGATAATGCGGAAATTGGATTCCACTGATTTCTGATTCTGTTATAGCCAGTATGCATTCCAACTCTCTTGACTATCTTCACCCTCGGAAGCTCGTGGTCGGACCAATTCCTCCTTTGGAATTTTGCTAGTTTGCTGAAGAGTAGAGAACGTACAACTTAATTCAGACTGCATTCATTCGTTTAAATCCCTCTTTTGCGTGGATCGCCTTTTCAAGTTTTCAATCCACCGGGATACCCATTTTTGCCTAAGTTGCCCTTTCGGGTTTTCAACTTACCGGGTGTACCATTTTTTTTTCTTATATCCCTAATTTTTGCCCGAACCTTTATTCTGTTTTTGGTTCGCCGGGATGCCCCTTTTTGCCTGGATGCTTTTTCTTTTATCCAGCGGGTCTATTTATACGAAATATTTTTTAACTACATCTGAATTAACAGGGGATGAAAAGTCTTCACCATCCATGGTTGTCAGCAATAAGGCTCCACCTGAAAAAACCTTTTTAACCACGAATGGACCTTCATAATTAGGAGTCCATTTGCCCCTGTGATCTGTACTCGGAGGAAGTATTCTCTTGATTACCACATCTCCGACCTTGTAAACCTGAGGTCGAACCTTTTGATCGAATGCCCTCTTCATTCTGCGCTGATATAGCTGGCCATGACATACTGCTGCTAGTCGTTTCTCCTCAATAAGGCTCAGCTGATCAAATCTGGCTCGTACCCATTCAGCTTCATCTAATTTAACATCCATCAATACTCAGAGAGAAGGGATCTCAACTTCGACCGGTAGAACTGCCTCCATACCGTATACAAGTGAGTATGGCGTTGCCCCAGTGGACGTGCGGACTGATGTTCGATACCCATGCAAAGCCAATGGTAACATCTCATGCCAATCTTTGTACGTGACAACCATCTTCTGCACAATCTTCTTGATATTTTTGTTGGCCACTTCGACCGCGCCATTCATCTTTGGGCGGTACGGAGAAGAATTGTGATGCTCGATTTTGAAGTCCCGGCATAGCTCAGCCATCATCTTATTATTCAAATTAGAACCATTATCAGTAATGATTCTTTCGGGAACTCCATATCGACAAATGATATCTCGCTTCAAGAAACGAGCCACTACTTGCTTAGTGACATTGGCATAAGATGCTGCTTCAACCTATTTGGTGAAGTAATCAATGGCGACCAAGATGAAACGATGGCCGTTTGAAGCAGTAGGCTCAATTTTCCCGATCATATCAATGCCCCACATTGCAAAGGGCCACGGAGAGGACATGATACTCAATGGATTGGGAGGAACGTGTACTTTGTCGGCATAGATTTGGCATTTGTGGCACTTGCGGGCATACTTGTAGCAATCTGACTCCATTGTCAACCAGTAATACCCCAATCTCAACAACTTCTTAGCCATCGCATGTCCTCCGGCTTGGGTACCAAAAGAGCCTTCGTGCACTTCAATCATCAACAGGTCTGCTTTGTGTCTATCCACGCATCTGAGTAGAACCGTGTCAAAATTCCTTTTATACAGCACGCCATCTTTATTCAAGAAGAAACTGTCGGCTAGCCTCCTTAATGTCTTCTTGTCATTGGAAGATGCCCCAGGCGGATATTCTTGATTTTTCAAGAAGCATTTAATGTCATGGTACCAGGGCTTGTCATCAGACACTGCATCAACATCAAACACAAAAGCAGGTCTATCAAGACGAGATACATCAATCCTGGGCACAAAGTTCCAACCATGCACTTTGATCATCGAAGATATAGTGGCCAAGGCGTCTGCAAACTTATTTTCATCTCTGGGAACATGGTATAGTTTGACAGTTGTAAAGAATGTCAGCAATCTCCTCGTATAATCTCTATACGGAATCAAATTCTGCTGATGTGTGGCCAAGGTCCCTTTACTTGATTGATTACCAGTGTTGAATCACCAAAGATATCGAGGGTCTTGATTCTTAAATCAATAGCTTCCTCAATCCCTAATATGCAAGCTTTGTATTCTGCTTCATTGTTGGTACACCCGAAAGTTACTCGGGCAGTGAAGGGCATGTGAACACCTTCTGGCGTAATGAGAACTGCACCAACTCCGCACCCATTCATATTAACTGCCCCGTCAAACATCAAACTCCATTTGCATATGCATCTACATCTCATAATCATTTCATAGCAGGTTTCTAAGACAGGTTTCTCATCTTCTCGCTGTTTATTTCAGAAGAAATGGCTCTCGAGCAAACCGTCAAAGATCTCCAGGCCCATAACGCCCAGTTTCAAGAGTTGATCCTGAACTTGTCCAAGGGGCAAGAAGAACTGAAAGCACTTTTGACCAAGAAGAAGAAGAAAGCAAGAAAATCAACTGGCGTCATCAACCTGGGGAGGAGATTCAAAGGTCCGACTAAACAGGTCAAGGAAATTGGGATCCCAGTAGACCAAGATGATGAACTGGATGACAACTATGAAAGTGACAAACATGCGGAAAATAGTAACCACGGCACCGGTGGACACTCTGAAGAGGAAGATGATTATCTGGATGATCAGTATCCCCCTGGTGATGAGAAATACAAATTACTTGAAGAACGTCTGATGGCCATGGAGGTTCAGAAAGTACCTGGTTTGGATTTTGAGGACTTGGGCTTGGTTTCAGGAGTTGTCATTCCTCCTAGGTTCAAAATTCCCACGTTTGCTCAATATGATGGTGTGTCTTGCCCGAAGCTGCATTTGAGATCTTATGTCTGAAAGATTCAGCCACATACTACTGACAAAAAGTTATGGATGCATTTTTTCCAAGAGTGTTTGTCTGGAGCTCAACTGGAGTGGTACTATCAACTTGAGAGTACCAATATTCGTACCTGGAATGATTTGGATGAAGCTTTCTACCGGCAATACAAATATAACTCTGATTTGGTGCCAACTCGAATGCAACTCCAAAGCATGTCCATGGGCCCTAATGGAAGTTTCAAAGAGTACGCCCAGAAATGGAGAGATCTTGCAGGCAGGGTTCAACCTCCTTTAGCTGACAGAGAGTTGGTTGACATGTTCATGAGCACACTAACCGGTCCTTTCTATAGTCATCTACTTGGAAGCTCGTCATCCGGTTTCACCGAGCTGATATTGATAGGAGAATGTGTTGAAAGTGGAATTCGAAGTGGTAAAATACAAGTGGCTACATCATCAAACACTACAAAGAAGCCACATAATGGGAAGAAGGAGTCTAATGATGTGTACGACCATAAGGGTCATAATAAGAATGACCACAACCAATCTGTTGGGGCAGTTCTGATCTCTGCACCACTGCCACAACAACAACAGGGTAGTCAGCGTAAGCAGGATGCACCCAGAAGACAGTTTACAAAAATCAACATGCCATTGGCTCAGGCGTTACAGCATATGTTGAAGGCAGAATTGATTACTTTGAGGGATCCTCCTAGGAATCCCAATACTTCCGCTCCTAGCTATAATCCCAATGCAAGGTGTGCATACCATTCTAATAGTCCTGGACATGATACAAACAGCTGTTGGGCACTGAAGAACAAGATTCAAGACATGATTGACGCTAAGGAGATTGAGTTTGATCCTCCTGAGACTCCTAATGTGATTACCGCTCCTATGCCGAATCATGACAAGATCGTTAATGCTATTGACGATGGTTCTTGTGTTTCTACCGTGGTTGACTTGATTGTTCCTCTATCAATTGTTAAGAAGAAGCTGTTGCAAGCCAGTTTATTTCCGGGTTGCATTGAAAACTATTATTATTGTGCATCTTAATCCAATGGTTGTGTGAAGCTGAAAGAAGGCATTCAGCGTTTGATGGACGACCGTACTATATTGTTTGAGAAGACTCCTTCTATGGAGAGCTTATGTGAAAATTTGTCCCGAGGTCTGAAGTTTGAGGACGTATCTGTGGTTACTAATTCCAAAACTCCAACGAGGATCACCTCTAAAGGTCCTGTGAAGATTACTGCCGAGCCTAGAGTGGCTCCCCTGATTATCACTACGCCCGGTCCGATTCCATATTCCTCTAGCAAGGCTATCCCTTGGAATTATGGTACTGATGTTTACATTCATGGTGTCAAGCAAGAGCCTTTGATTGATGGAACTGCTGAAGTTACTAATCCCGATGTCGACAATATCGTTGGGACTAGAAAGGTTACTTGAAGTTGAAGGATCTTCTCCCCAGAAATCTCTCCGAAGACTGTTACTACTCCAGTTCGTATATCTGCCTCCGAGCTAATTACTGAGACTCGAGGCAAAGAACCGATGATTGAGCCTGCCCAGATGGAGGCCCTGGGTGGAACTGCTATCGAAGATTCCTCCAAGCAAGAAATGGAGGAAGTGCTGAAAATTATCCGCAAGAGTGATTACAATGTTGTTGAACAGTTGGGGCACACCCGCTCCAAGATCTCTATGCTATCTCTGTTGTTGTGCTCCGAGGCCCATGCTAAAGCTTTGGTGAAGTTTTTGAAATCTGCGCACATGCCGCAAGAAATCTCTGTTGACCAGCTTGAAAATTGTGTCGCTAGCCTGACAACTGATAATGGTCTAGGCTTTTCTGATGCTGATCTGATTCCGGCCGGAAGGAACCACAATAAGGCCCTGCACGTCTCTATTGAGTGTAGGGGCACTACACTATCTCATGTATTGGTGGACAATGGTTCCTCATTGAATGTGTTGCCAAAGGCTGTTCTAGACAAACTCGACTATGAAGGGGTTGTGCTGAAACCTAGTGACGTCGTGGTAAGAGCCTTTGATGGTTCGAAGAGAATGGTGCATGGAGAGGTTGATCTCCCGATCATAGTGGGTTCTCAAGTCTTTGATTCTACTTTTTATGTAATGGATATTCGTCCTGCCAATTCCTATTTGCTGGGGCGCCCTTGGATACATGGGGCAGGCGTTGTGACTTCTACCTTACATCAGAAGTTGAAGTATCCTGCGAAAGGCAAGATTGTCACCGTCTGTGGTGAAGAAAAGTACATGGTTAGTCATTTGAATACCTTCAAGTATGTTGAGATGGATGGCAAATTTCTCGAGACTCCTTGTCAAACATTTGAATTGGCTCCTTAGACTGTTCCTATTGCTAAACCAGTTTTTACTGTTCCCAAGGTTACTAGAGTGCCTCCTACAATGGCTTCCCTAAAGGATGCTAGAGCTGTGGTTGAAGAAGGTGGTTGTATCATTTGGGGTTAGCTTCCTGACATTCCTTACAAGTCTGACAAATTTGGTTTGGGCTTCACTTCAGAAGCTCAGAGGGTTGTACGTCGTGATCGTGCTATTCGTATCACCAACAAAGGAGTTCATAAAGATCAGGTCAACGCTGTGGAAGATGCTGATAGTGACTGTGACCTAGACAGTTGGATCTTTCCTACCATTGGCAGTGGGCTCAATAATTAGAAGACTGAAGACATTATTCCTATCTCCTTTAGTCAGGAGTAAATGCTATTTTCTGTTTTTCTTATTTTCAAAGTTTGGTTTTGTAATTTGAACAATAAAACTTTTAAGCCTTATGCCTTGCCCAAGGCACAGTGGCCCATTTGTTAGGGTTGTCATTTCATTGTATATTTTCATTCAAAAAATCAATGGACGTTTTGCATTCAAATTTTGCACTCTTTGTCTTTTCTTTTACTTTATCTTCATCAAAATAGCTATGTGTTCTTACACACACCCACGCGACAAACTGCAGATCCACATCCACTCTGGATCCCATTGATAACGGTTCTGCTATTATCAAATATGACTTCGAAAATCTGATCTACCAAGCCGAGGACGAAGGTGAGGAAGATTGTGAAGTCCCTAGAGAGCTTTCTAGACTATTAGAGCAAGAAGAAAAGACCATACAACCACACGAAGAGCCAGTCGAGGTCGTAAATCTAGGTATTGAGGAGGATAAGAAAGAAATCAAGATAGGTGCTGGATTAGAAGACCGTGTCAAGAAAAGACTGATTCAGATGCTACGTGATTATGCTGAGATTTTTGCTTGGTCTTATGAAGATATGCCAGGACTTGATACCGATATCGTGGTTCACCATTTACCGATGAAGGAAGGTTGTCCTCCGATAAAGCAGAAGGTTCGTCGTATGCGCCCTGAGATGTCTGAAAAGATCAAAGCCGAGGTTATGAAGCAGTTCAATGCAGGTTTTCTAGCTGTCACATCATATCCTCAGCGGGTTGCAAATGTGGTACCAGTGCCTAAGAAGGATGGTAAAGTTCGCATGTGTGTGGACTACAGAGATCTGAACAGGGCAAGCCCCAAAGATGACTTTCCTCTCCCACATATTGATGTTCTGGTAGACAACACTGCTCAACACAAGGTATTCTCATTCATGGATGGTTTCTCAGGTTATAATCAAATCAAGATGGCACCTGAAGACATGGATAAGACTACGTTCGTTACACAGTGGGGCACCTTTTCTTACAAGGTAATGCTATTTGGTTTGAAGAACGCAGGGGCAACATACCAGCGCGCTATGGTTGCTTTATTCCATGATATGATCCATCACGAGATATAAGTATACGTTGATGATATGATAGCCAAGTCTCAGAATGAAGAAGAGCACCTTGACCACATACACAAGCTGTTTGAGAGGTTGAAGAAGTACAAGTTGAGATTGAATCCAAACAAATGCACCTTTGGGGTTAGATCCGGTAAACTTTTGGGTTTCGTCGTCAGCGGTAAAGGTATTGAAGTCGACCCTGCAAAGGTAAAAGCTATACAAGATATGCCTGCTCCCCATACTGAGAGAGAAGTCAGAGGTTTCTTGGGACGTTTGAACTATATTGACAGATTTATCTCCCATTTGACCGCTACTTGTGAGCCAATCTTCAAATTACCGAGGAAAGATCAAGTAGTGAAGTGGAACGACGAATGTTAGATAGCTTTTGATAAGATCAAGGAGTATCTCCAAGAACCTCCGATTCTGATGCCACCAGTTGAAGGAAGACTTCTAATCATGTACTTAACAGTGCTAGAGAATTCAATGGGGTATGTGTGGGGGCAACATGACGAGTCTGGTCGAAAAGAGCATGCAATATACTACCTTAGCAAAAAGTTTACCGACTGTGAAACAAGATATTCACAGCTTGAGAAAACTTGTTGCGCTTTGACATGGGCTACTCGCCGACTAAGACAGTATATGTTGACTCATACCACTTTATTGATCTCTAAGATGGATCCTATCAAATACATATTTGAGAAACCTGCTCTTTCCGGACGAATAGCAAGATGGTAGATGGTCTTGAAAGAATACGACATCCAGTACACTACGCAGAAAGCAATCAAATGAAGTGTACTAGCTTATCATTTGGCTCATCAAGCGGTGGATGACTATCAGTCTATGAATTTTGAGTTCCCAGATGAGAATATTATGCTTGTTACTGATTATGAAGAACCTGGACCATATGAAGGACCTAAACTGGGATCCCGATGGACTATAGTTTTTGATGGAGCTTCTAACGCACTTGGTAATGGTATTGGTGCTGTAATTATCTCTCCTAAGGGTTGCCATACGTCGTTTACTGCTAGACTTTGCTTTGACTGTACCAACAATATGGCTGAATATGAAGCATGCATCATGGGTATCAAAGCTACCATTGATATGAGGATCAAATTCTTGAATGTATATGGGGACTCAGCCCTAGTGATCAGTCAGATTAAAGGAGAATGGGACACGAAGCATCCAAATCTCATTCCTTACCGAGAACATGTGTTGACTTTGATTCCATACTTTGAAGAAATCACTTTTGAGCATATTCCACGAGAAGAGAATCAGTTGGCAGACGCGTTAGCCACCATGTCCTCTATGTTCAAAGTCAGATGGGACAACGAGGCTCCTAGGATTACTATTGACAGACTAGACGAGCCGGCATATTGTTATAAAGTTGATACTGATGGAGTAGAAGAGAAACCTTGGTTCCACGAAGTGGAAAAATATCTCGAAACTCAGGAATATCCTGAAGGGGCATCTATCAATGACAAGAAGTTTCTAAGGAGGTTCTCTGCCAAGTTCTTTCTGAGTAACGGAATTTTGTACAAACGCAACCACGATTCAACCTTGCTTCGCTGTGTAGACAAGAAGGAAGCAGAAAAGATTATGGAAGAGATGCATGGCGGAGTCTTTGGCAGTCACTCCTGTCGGCATACAATGGCTAAGAAGATTTTGAGAGCAGGTTACTACTGGTCTACCATGGAAACTGATTGCCATCATCACTCTAGAACTTGTCACAAGTGCCAGATCTATGCTGACAAAGTACATGTACCTACGGTTCCGTTGAATGTTCTGACTGCTCCTTGGCCTTTTGCAATGTGGGGCATTGATATGATAGGAGAGATTAAACCTACCGCTTCCAATGGACATCGTTTCATCCTTGTTGCTATCGATTACTTTACGAAGTGGGTAGAAGCAGCCTCGTTCGCTTCTGTTACCAAGAATGTTGTAGCTCGGTTCATCAAGCATAATCTTATCTGTCGGTATGGCATCCCTGAAAGTATTATCACAGACAATGGTGCTAATCTGAACAACACTATGATCACTGAACTCTGCATGCAGTTCAAGATTAAGCATCATAATTCTTCTCCATATGACCAAAGATGAATGGCACAGTGGAAGCCGCCAACAAGAATATTAATAAGATCTTGCAAAAGATGTCGGTGACATACAAAGATTGGCATGAGATGTTACCATTTTCTCTTCATGGTTATCGCACCTCAGTACATACCTCAACAGGGGCAACCCCTTTCTCTTTAGTTTATGGTATGGAGGCAGTTTTACCTGCTGAAGTTCAGATTCCTTCCCTAAGGATTATGAAAGATGCAGACTTAGACGAAGATGAATGGGTTCAGACTCGACTTGATCAGATAAATTTGATTGATGAGAAGAGGCTCGCGGCTGTCTGTCATGGCCAGATGTATCAGAAACGTATGATCAAGGCCTTTAATAAGAAAGTCAAGCACCAAGTATATCAGGCCGATGATTTGGTAATAAAGCGTATCATACTACCACAGGGTGATCCCTGGGACAAATGGACTCCCACATATGAAGGTCTATTAGTAATCAAGAAAATATTTTCTGGCGGCGCTATGATGCTTACAACTATGGACGGTGAAGATTTCCCGCACCCTGTGAACGCGGACATAGTCAAAAGATACTACGTATAAAAAGAGACCCGCTAGGTTGATTGGCCTAGGAAAAAATAAGGGCATCCCGGCGAACCAAAAGGGTTCGGGCAAAAATTAGGGATATATATACAAAAGAACTGTACACCCGGCAAGTCGAAAACCTGAAAAGGCGGCTTGGGCAAAAAGAAAAAGGGTATCCCGGTGGACTGAAAACCTGAAAAGGCGGTCCAGGCAAAAGTTAGGTATTAAAGCGTACGTCTATCTCCCGTTGGATCATTTATCTACTTCCAGCTTAGTTTTGTTATCAATATCAAGTCCGAACGGCGCAGATCAATCCAGTCATCTTTCTTCCGACAGCAAGGGATGAGATGCTTGAAGATATAGTGGCAATAGCAGAGTTGAAACTCAATGGGATCATTTCCATATAACTATTTTTCTTTGTTTATCACTTTGTACCTTTTCAATTTTTACGACAATTTCCTCTTACTAGGATTTCTGTCCCCTTGTACAAAAATGCCGGTTTATAGGCCAATTTAAAAATCAATACAAGTCTACTTTCAAATTCAAAATTGTTTTTACTTGCCCTGTTTTGTTTGCGTAAACGTCCAATGGGTACTTTGAATGAACATATGGACTTGAATATGATTGAAGTTTATCAAAAATATACGTGAAAACAGGAATAGCATTTACTAAGGACTCTAGGAGTTGGGATAATGTTCAAGATGTCCACGAACCCCCAAAGAGCCAGTTTCATGGAAATATCCCCACAGAGCAGTCTCCATAGAACTATCTCTATAGAGCTATCTTCACAAGCTCATCCCCAACAGAGATATATTCCCCGACAAAATTAGTATGCCCTCAGACAGAAATTAGGGCATCTTCCAGCGGTTCACTTCCATATATTTGATGGACAGCTTATCATGATCATCTTCCCCAATGGGTCCCCTAGCAGATAAGGAAGTTGATTATTTCCCCAGCATACAACAGAAATTTCCTCAGCGCAGCCTATGAAATTCTAATCCCCATCGGAGATTATTCCCTCTTTGTAGTATACAGAATTCAATTCCCCAGCTGAGTTTATTCCTCTAGCAATATAAATTCACCAACAGAATTCTCTCCCCCAGTATAGTTGACGCTCATATCTGGAACCCGGGCAGATATTGCATCGGAGGATTATCCATCTCGTTTATCCCCAGTCAGGGTACATGCAGTCAAACTCTCCTTGAACGCTTTTATCCCCAAGCAGAAGTCGAAGATCCCCAACGGAGTATTCCGAAACAGAAAAGCGGGAATTCCCAGTACAGTCGTTCCAAACAAAATATAAAGAGTGATATTCTTCATTCCCAACAACAAACATGGATTTATTTTCCCCAACCAGACGTTACTATTCAAAGCCACCGCTATCGTCAGCAACATTGACATCCATGCATCATGTACAGAATATCATAGCATATACATACAAAACATATAACATTCTCATTTATCTTGAGAGCATCATTACGCAATGCATTACATACATCATGACATTGCATAAAACTAACTTTGCCTTTTTCAGGTGAGTTCACAATCAGACAAACATTATCATCTTCTAGATACGGTGCGGAGATAATCGAGACAACGATTTAATTCTAACACTGATTCAAAGACAGATTTAATTCTGATACTTCAACAGTTCAAAAATAATCAAGACAGATGATTTGATTCTGATACTTCAACAGTTCAGAGATAATCAAGACAGATGATTTAATTCTGACACTTAAATAGTTCAGAGATAATCAACCCAGAGATTTATTTCTGATACTTAAACAGTTCAGAGATAATCAACCCAGAGATTTAATTCTGATACTTCAACAGCTCAGAGATAATCAACCCAGAGATTTAATTCTAATACTCCAACAATTCAGAGATAATCAGGACAAAGATTTAATTCTGACACTTATCCTAGAAGATTTTCCAAAAAAAATGGTTCAGAGATGATTGAGACAAAGATTTAATTCTGATACTTATTCCAGAATATGTTCCAGATTCAGTTCAGAGATGGTCAAGTATATTTTCCAGATACGGTTCAGATACGATCTAGATATAGATTTCATTCTGATACTCATTCCAATACATCCTCAAATATAATCAAGGCGTAGATTCATTCTGACATTCCCCATCATATCTTCTAGATATAGTTGGACACGGACTCATTCTAGTATACTCCTCAGATACAGTCAAACCTATACTCCTTCTGATACTCCTGTCAACAGTTACTTTGGATGGCATCTATAAACCCATCTCCATCCTGTCATCTTTCTGAATGGCATCTTTAAGCTCATTTAAGCAATACAATCAACCAACAGTGTTACTTCGTGCACCTTTGAGTGCAAATTTCTGGGCACTTAAGTGTTCAATCCTCTTCCACCTTCAGATCACGAATGACGGATGCGGCAATCTAACTCTTCAGGTTTAAGAAAATTGAACAGGGGCAGCAGTTGCACCCCAAAATTTGCCCTTACATCTTTGAGACAGATTGATTCAAGAAGCTTCCTCACACTCCTAGGAGTCTCAAAAGCTCAAGACTACTCAAGGATTGACCATACAAGCTCTCCTCCTAAACAATCAACCTACAACTAGGGTTTTATTTGTCTCGAAAGGAATTGAGCTCTCAATACCTCAGATGGACTTCATGGTTCTCTATGTGCTCTAGGGTATCCTCATGTCAAGTCTCAAGCCTTGCTTCACAAGTTTGCTCAGTCAATTGCTCAAATGATCAACAATCGATTGTATTGGACCAAAAGTCAACTTTGACCAATTTACAGTCAAACGTCATCATTTCTTGCCAACAACAATATTTTGAAGTCCCATTCATCATTTGATCAAGGGTTGATCATGATTCCTCAAGAAAATCAAGATTTACTCAAAAGTCAAAAATTACCAAATTAGGGTTTTCTTAAGGAAACGTCAACAGAACTTTGACCACGTACAACTTTCACACACTTCATCAGAAATTCTTCAACCAAAGCTCATTTTGAAGGAAATTCAATTCTCTACAACTTTGTCTCTCTATGCTCAAGGCCAAAAATGCCTCGTTTGAGAGATATGGACCAAAACTTTACAGGTCATTTTGAAAGTCAACAAAAAGACACTTTTTTCGTTAAAGCAATTTACACAAAAATAAAGACTTTAAATGAAAAAGTGATCAACACGAAATTTGTAGGGGGCATCTTGAGGGTTCCAAAAAGTCCAAGATCACCTTCATATGACAAAAATTGAGAGAGTTACGATTGATGCAAGTTGAGCAAAATTTGAGAAACGCATGAAACCTACATTGAACATTTTTGAGATTTTGGACCAATGGGCCTATCTTTTAAGGTTGAATCATGTTTATGACATATTCAAGGACCTCAAAGTTCACTTTGGTATTATTTTGATTTTTATTTTATTTTATTTTATTTTGATTTTATTCAAAGAAATAAACAAAATTAAATAAAACAAAATAAATCAAATAATGGTGGGCACATGGATCCTTTTAATGGAGTTTCTAGAAGATTAAAACATGTCATTCAAGGCCATCAAAACCCAAATAAAACCGTGGGAGAGAATGGAGGAAACATGGTTTTCAAAAAATTAAAATGGTTGGAAACATGTTCCTTGATCCTAGCTCTTCAATGATTCTTTGTCTACCATGTTTCTCCTATAAATACAAGGCTCAAACACAAGAGAAAGGGCGCAAGAGGCTTCAAAAAGGAAGGCTTCCAAATCACAAAATTCTTTAAAAAAAAGAGGTGAAAATTCAAAACTCCATTTCCAATCATTCTCAATCCAAACCAAGGATTAAATACTCATCCTGAAGGTTCGATTCCCACCCCATGCAATTTCTTTTTAACTATTTTCTAATCCCTTTCTTTTATCATATTTCAAGTAATTTATTTATTTCTTTTCAATTAAGTTAAAACAAAAAAAAAAATCATAAAACCATTAAAAGAATAAAAAATATAGTTTAGGTTATGTAATCATTTTTTAGACTTAGATTATTTTTATTAAAATTAATTTTTTAGACGTAGGCTTATAATTAATTAATTTTTGTACAAATGAATTAGAAATTAGGTTTATTTATTTTAAAATTATTTCTCAAAAATATAAAAAAAATGAATATTGACTTAGATATTTAGGACATTTAACTTGACTTTTAATATGTAAATGCTTTTCGTTTATCATTTATTTTCTTAGAATAAATGTATAGGTTTGTGCATAAATTGTAATAGTGTAGTTTACATTTCTTGTACGATTATATTATGTAACTGTTCATAAGCCTTGTAATAGTGTAGTTTACATTTCTCGCACGATTATATTATGTAACTGTCCTTAAGCCTTGTAATAGTCTATGTTACATTCTCGCACGATTATATCATGTAACTGCCATAAGCCATGTAATAGTGTAGGTATTTATTTTTTCACACTTATATTTTATTTGCTAGATAAATAGGCATGTATGGAAAGATCTAAAATCAAACGTTAGAATAACCTATAACTCAAGATAATATAATTGAATCAACGCACATTGCACACATTCACCTCTAGGGTAGCCTCTCTCTATTGCCTTACGATTAAAACAGTCATGTCCCTCGAAAGTAGGGGTATTTTAGCAAAAGATGCTTACGAATAATATCATCATAGTCCCTTCGATATAAAGATCATAGTCCCTCGATGACCCTTCGAGATGCCTACAAAAAGATGATCTTGTCCCTCGACGACCCTATGGAAAAATGATGATAGTCCCTTCGCATTGCTAAGGTATCCTTACATGTTGCCTTCTATGACCATTCGATGACCCTTCGCTATCCCTCAACATCCAATAGACAATACTACCTACCCACTAATGGTATGGATAGTACTATCTCTCAAGGAAAACGATAAGTACAAGAAAGACCTTACAAATTAGGGGTAAGTAACTTTTAAATGCTTGCTCACAACTCAAAAACAAATACTTTTCATATCTCACTCTTCCAAAAATATTTTCAAAAAAAAAAAAAAAACACTTTGTATACATTCTTACACGAATTATTACAAAGTCAAACTTTTACAAAATATTTTCAAAACGTTCACACACATTCAAAAAGTAAGTAAAAAATGTGAGCTAAGCATGTAAGAGCCCGTGGATAACCATGGATACAAAGGGTGCTAATACCTTTCCTTTGTATAACTTACCCCCCGAACTCAAAATCTATCAAGGTCTTTCCTGTTCTTTTCAGCCTTTCCTTATTGGATAAAAGAAATGTCGGTGGCGACTCTTGCTAACCGCAACATGTTTTGCGAAAACAAAACAAAAAAAAAGGTCAGTTCTCCCACCGTGTTACAAGGCCACTTGTGAGTGTTTGGATCACCTCTATATGATGTTTATGAGGTATGCATGTGTGATTGGTTTGATTGGAATTTCTCTCAAACTCAAAACCTGATGGTGACTTGCTTTGGAAGGCAAATTTGGAAGTGAGAAGGTGATTTTGAGGAAAGCATTTGTTTGATGGCTTTGGTGTACTCAAACTGACCATAATTGAGCTCTATTTATAGTGTGTCAAGTTTGTTTTGGCTGCAATAGTGAATGGCAACTGCTGCAGAGGTTTGGCCAATGTTGATCAATCAGAATCCAAGTCTCCTCTAGCCATTGACTAGAGGTTAGGGCACAGGCTGCTGGTTCCCTAGTTGTTGGATATGTCTTGACTGAATTCAGTTGGAAATGGCCCAGTCCATGCCACCTTGGTGCATCCATTAAATGCTCCAAACCAAAATTGGAGTCTTGTCCCTCTTTTAGGCATTTCTAGGTTTGGCATGCTACTTTTGGTTCCAAAGACTTGGGAGGCTTATGGATCAGTGTTTGTCCCTCCTTAGTCTCCCTCTGAGGTGTTCAGATGGATAATTGTGTTTGTCATTTGCACAAATTTGGCAAATCGAGCAAAATGCACAAATCTGCCTTGCTTTGACTGTTTTCAGCAAGGCATATTGCCATTGTCATATCTCATGGCTCAAGTGGAATTTGATGGAGTTCTTGGCCATTTTGAAAAGCCCTCATATGATACAACAACTGTTTGATCATATTTGGTTTAGATAATTTTTGGATCCAAGTGAAAAATGCCCCTACATTTGGAAAAAAGTGAAGGCAGATTCTGACTTAGTGAAAATTTCACTAAGTGTTGGAAAAAAGTGACATTTTCACTTTTTGTGATTTTGATCATTCCATAACTTAAAATCCATGAGGAATTGGAATGAGTTGTGTTTGAAGCTTTTGTAGAGGGCCATGAGAGCTACAAATCCAGCTTTGAATGGGGAAAAATGGCCTTGTGGTTTAGGAGTTATGATCCTCCAAAGTTGGTACCCTAGCCACTTTGTTCCATAACTTAGAAAATTTCTAAGTTTTTATGGTTACCCCTTTTACAAGTTATCCCACTTTTCTTGATTTTTCTTGATGAATGATGATTCCAATCATACATTAACATCATTTTAGGGTCAAAGAACCATAATTGTGAAAAATCTCAAAGAGTCAAAGTTGACTTTTGTGCACAGTTGACTTTTTGTCAGATGAACTCCACACTGTGCGATCCTCTATGAAATCAAGTCCTTGACCTAAATCAAATTTGATGGATTGATTTCATAGGTGTTATAGGGTGTATTGAATCATGTCCCAAGGTTTGGGAGCATGCCTGGGTCAAAAGTCAAAGGCACAATTGACTTTTTCCGCGAAACCCTAATTGTGGTTCTGATGAAATTGAAACTTGTTAATCAAGCTTCTTGGATCAATCCATTGTTGCAAATGGATCCATGTGGTTTATTGGAGACCCTCAAATTATGTCTTGAGGTCTTTCCTCATGTTTTGTCCCAAAAGTCAACTTAGGGGTGAATTAGGTCAACAAACCCTAATTCCTAATTTTTGGTAAATGCATCCCCTGAGGCTAAATTGACTTGATGATTGGGTCTATGGGGTTCCATGGAGTATCTTAGGATATGCTTTGAAGCATTGGCTCATGCCCAAAGGAAAATTTCCATCGGGAGGCCCTGGTCGACCAAAACCCTAATTTGGTGACACTGGCAATCCTGAGGCTTGATCCACTTAGAATGCTGCAACCTTGTGCTTGATTCTTGCTGTGGGAGTACTCTTGATCCATTGTGGATGTTTGAGAGGTTAGAAAAGTTGAAGATCATGTCATTTCTTGATTGATCCTTTGTCTAAGAGCTCTGAGAGGGCTTGAAACCCTAAGTTTGATTGTAGTGGATGCTCACCCATCTTTGGGGAGACTAATGAGGCATGATGGTTTACCCATATTGTGGTGATGATTTACACAATGATGGGGAATCTTAGTGGTAAAAATTTGGGGTATGACAGATGCCCCTATTTAATCTTCTTGGACACGAAGGTGTGAATGGCGAAGGTATTCAGGCATTCGGGGTGCAACAGGATTAAATATCGGAATACCCGAAATTTTGATGGTGGTTAAGAATGGCGGTTCACGCATCCTTCTTCGTTTGTTAAGAAATGATGCTTAGAAAAGGTAAATTTCCCCTCGATCCTGGTCTTCAGCCAAGGAACTGGTCTCAGTTTTCTTTTGAAATAAACTTCCCCTCGATCCTGGTTTCTTACCAAGGAACTGGTCTAAGTTTCTGATGTAAACTTCCCCTCGATCCTGGTTTCCTACCAGGGAACTGGTCTAAGTTTCTGAAATAAACTTCCCCTCGATCCTGGTTTCCTACCAAGGAACTGGTCTAAGTTTCTTTTGTCAATAAACTTTCTTGACAAGGGATGTTGTTCGTAGCGGTTTTCCTCAAACTTCTCACCGAATTTTCCTGGGGAGATGCCATTTGATGGAAAAACTTTTGATGTCAGACTTACTGGGGAACCCAGTCGTCTGAGTTGTAGAGGTGTACAAACTTCTGTTAGAGATGCCATTTGTTGATTCTACTGGGGAAAATGAGTCCCTTGAGAGACTATTTCTGCTTGGGGTATTTCATCATACTTTTCTCGGGATCTTCTCGGAGAAATGCCATACGATGTGATCCAATTTTGAGATGCTGATGACCTTTTCGTTAGCACATTTTTTGGAGAAAAGCGGTTGCATTTCCGAATCTCTGATTAAGAGGTTTTCTATGGGGATTTTCCTTAATCCGGGAAAGCGAAGACATCATCTTCAATGGTGAAGAGTGACGTTTGTCGAGGATTCTCTGGTTTTTCAGAGGTTCAAGTTATCAAAGTGGTCAAGGGCCAATTCTAATCCAGAATTAAACTGGAGGAGAGATTGTTCAGACCTAACATTTCCTGACGAGGAAAGAACTGATAACTCAATTGAGAGGACTTTTATCACTAGGGGATAAGACCGACCAAAGTGATAGTGATGCAATATAAATGCGAATGTAAATCAATAATGCATGATGTATGTATGTATATGCTGCCAAAACTGACGCGACATACAGACTGGTAGATGAACACGGCTGGATACTCGGCCACAGTGGGAGATGAAAAGTATCGCTGGTTCAGAAAATAGCAATTTTTCCTTGCTTAGGAGAGATAGTCCCTGCAGGGAGCTACGTTGGTCGGGCTTAGGAGGTAGGAACTCGGCCGAGGATGTCAGATGGAATATTCGCATCTGACATAGCTAATCCTTCATTCAGGCGCACTGGTTTAGAAGGAGTACTTTGATTCTGCACTTCGAGGTTCGATTACTTCTGGAGAAGCGATCGATGTTCTTTCGATGTTCAACAGTCAAAAGAAATGCCATCTTTATTTTAAAAGCAGAAAAGTTTTAACAAGTAAATTCATTTTTGTTTCGTTTCAAGAATCGTTGATCATATTAAAATGTCGTTCTGTAAAGCTAAAACAAATAAGAATTTCAAACAAAAGCACAAGGGCTCAAATTTTATTGATAGGATGGAAATCAGCCAAACGTGTGATTCCATTGAGTATTTACAAAGTTTAGAAAATGGTAATTTAAGGGAAAAGGGCTACATTGAAACATAACGACCGCTATCCTTCTACCAACTTTAAATTCGGAACATCCTGAGCTTCTGTCGAAGATGACCTTGACTGGAGTTTTCTGATGTATGATGTAATTGTCGCTGGGAATTTGCCCCTGTGTTGGACGCAGTTACTTGCCATTATCCCTAATTTTTGCCTGGATTGTACTTTGAGATTTCCAATCCACCGGGATGATTTTTGATCATGTCTCTAATTTTTGCCTGGACCGCCCTTTCGGGTTTTCAATCCACCGAGACATTTTTTTTCTTCATTTTTTTTATTTAGGAGAAGTATTTCTTGACTACGTCAATATTCGTGGGGTAGGCAAATTCCTCTCCATCCATGGTTGCAAGTCTCAGGGATCCGCCTGAGAAAGCTTTCTTGACCACATAGGGGCCGTCATAATTCGGAGTCCAATTGCCCCGAGAATCAGTGAGAAATGATTGTATCTTCTTGAGCACAAGGTCTCCTTTCCTGAAGACGCGAGTCTCGCACCTCGAAAAAATCGCTTAATCGAAGACACAACCGAACTTTATTTATCCCAAAAGAGGGAAAGGAAAATATCAAGAAAACCTTTAAAGAGGGATAAGAACATGGTCGTTGCAACCACATTCTGGGTTCGGGAGTCGGTTACGTGAGGGGAAGGTACGCGCACCCCCTCACGTGCGTTGTACTCAACGGGAACCTCTTGATTCGAATCGCGATGCTCGTTAGCTAAGCTTGTTTGTTTTCTTCTCAATGATAAATATGAAATGGTAAGATAAAAGGGAAGGATGCTAAGGGGGAAATGGGTGGTTTAAGGATAGAGTGCTCGGCAAGATCATCGCAATCTTGTGCCTACGTATGCTCATTCGGACGAGAATGAGTAATCAGAGCAATCGTAGTTCGACTACGGGGTTAAGGTGGAAAAAGAAAAAGTGTGCTCGCCAAGATCATCGCAATCTTGTGCCTACGTATCTTTACTTGGAATAGAATAAAGAATCAGAGCAGTCGTAGTTTGTGGTACGCCCACAAAAAGAGGAGATTTGGTTTGTTTTAAAGGCGTCAATTGTTCACACACGAGTAAGAGAACCCGCACCTAAACAACTTAAGAGAGATCAAAGACTTGAACCCCCATTTTTTCACCACGAAAAGAGTTGCGATAGTTGTTAGTCGTTTTTGAGTTTATTTATGAAAATCCGCTTGACGTTGGATCAAGGGTTTATTTGTATGCGAAGGGGTTAGTTTGAAAAGAGTTTGGTTAGAGGTTGATTTTGAAAATGGCTCGACGACGAGTCGAGGGTTTGGTTGAAGATGGGTTTGTTTGAAAATGGCTTGATGACGAATCGAGAATTAGTTTGAAAATGGGTTGTCTATGCTAGTCCCTAGGCGTGCTCCTAGTAAACAAACCACAATCAAAGAAACAATGAATGCGTACATCGGAATGGGGGCGGGGTACATGTAACGTACAGGTGATGACATGAAATAAAAGGTCTCATTGTAAGGTAGCCCAAGAGGAAGCCGTGTGTGTGCGAAGTGTCCTAAACCAAGCCTTGAGCAAGAGTTGGACAAAAGCTCCAAGCAAAGGATAGTAACCAACAGCCCACCAATTGAGTCTTTTATTGTTTCGATAATTGTTAGTGTGTTTTGATTAAGATATGAACAAAGAAAATGGTTAGATGAACAAGTATGAATATGATGAATAATATGAATACGAACAAGATAATCTGAACAAGAATATAAAGCAAGATAATATTGACAAGAAGTAAAGTTAGTAGTTAGTTGTTAATTGTTAATCGGGTCCAATGTAGCGCTAAACCATCATAGCACGATCTATGACGAAGATCACACTATCGGAGGTTGCGCATTGTTGGTTGCGGTATAGGGTAAGCAAGCAAAAAGATTTGGAAGTATTTTTCCGAGAATTATCGTGTCCACAGAGATCGGTGCTACTGAACTGCCGTTCGACAATTTAATTGTTAATGAGTTTGGGTTTTAAATGGTTTAAAGCATAAATGCGGAAAAGTAAATATGAACATAAAAACAATTCATTCTTCAACAAGACGAACTTATCAAGCATACATATAATCCACTCGTCGCAAACATAAATTTACCAACCAATTATACTCCACCTACAATACTCGTCAAAATCATCCAGCATCACTCACAACAGTGTCCATCTCTGGCATACTGAGCTGAGAGACAACCGTATTACTCTCTTCGTCACTCTCGCACACGAAGCCTCGAAACACGGAAGACATTAAGTTCCGACACCAAAAAGATTATCATCTAAATCTATCTCTAGAATCTAAACAATAGATATCCATCCCTAATCAAGATTTGTGATGTTTATCTCTAACACAACACAAATCCAAACATAAATGCAAAAAGATCAAGGAAGACATCGATAATGATTTGTAAAGCAAATTTCATATAATATTAAGATCAACAAAGATACATATGTTCCTAGTAACAATACAATACCCAACAAAAAGAAATTACAAAGAGAAGAGAGAAGAGGAACCAAACATTTCTTGGTTTGTCAACACCAATCGACGAGAGATTCGACTCTGGATCATCCAAATGCAAGCTCCAATGATGTTTTCTAAGCTAATCTACAAGAAAAATGAAGTTTGATGGAGTTGGGAGCAAAAAATACCCAAAACCATCCCTAAAAATGTGTTTTTTTCCCATATTTGATGTTTCTGTCCGCCCAGTTTTGACCGGCGGAATTTTGGGGCGCCCGGCGGCGAAAGGCGGTTAATTTTTGCAAGTTCTAGCGCTGTTTCGCCCGGCACAATTATGGTTTCGCCCGGCGCTTTTGAAGTTTCGCCCGGCGCTTCACAGGCGATGCCTCATCCTTGTTTCCTCCAATTTTCCAGCCAAGTTCCAGAATTGTGACATTGCTTCACCTCTTGATTTCGCCCAGCAAAATTTGCATCTCCCGGCGCTTTTATTATTTCGCCCGGCGCAGCAGGGGCGCAGCACACCAGAAAATTCTGCACTGTTTTATTCGTAACTTTTGAACCGTAGCTCCGGTTTTCGCTCGGTTCGAAGCGTTGGAAAGCTTATTTAATGCTCTATACAACAATGGCAAGATATCCTTGATTTAATACCTGCAAAAAAGAGAGAAAATCAATTAAACTCATTGATATTTACACTATAACGCAATATATACACTATAACGTAAAGTAAACGTAATTATAAACAAATCGGGATTTATTTGAACGATATTAACCAAAAAGTATCGATAAGTGCAACAAAACTCATATACAAAAATAGGTACATTTTGCACTTATCAAACTCTCCCCGACTTACATAATTGTTTGTCCTCAAACAAAGCCAACAAACTAAAGGAACAAAAGTGAAATCCAAGAAATCACACAACAACAAGTTTTTACAAACAAAAACAAATGCAATGGTTCAATCGAAAATGGTAACCACAAAGTAAATACTTACCACTAAACTTCAACGATAACATAATCACGAAACAAATGCAAAATACAAAAATCATGCCAAACATCCTAAAACAACACAAGTTCAAATGTGAATCACACCTAACAAAAACAATCATCGGCAGATGAAAAACATAAAATGACGGATTTGTCACTAACACAACAATCCTGCAAACAAAAGACTAAATTATGCATACATCCACAAATTCACATTGAACATACAAAGGCAAGAATCACAAGGACTTTCAAGGCTGTAATGTGGTCGGGTAAACAAACAAGGGGTAATTCCTAAAGCTAATCGAAACAAAAACTTGCCTAAACCTAAGGGAGTGATCAACTCTCAAAAGTTCAAACACAAAATTTCAATGAAACTTCTTCCAAAAACCCAAGTGTTACACAAAAACACTACTTATTTAGCACAATTATTTGAACTCTTTTTGTTTCCTTTCTCAAGGATTTTCTTTTTCTTTCTTTTTTTTTTCTTTTCTTTTCTTTTGTCATATTTTTTTCTCTTTTTTTTTTCTTTTCTTTTTCAATCCTCATAGAATCCAACCAATGAGTACACAATCATTCTCTCCCCAACTTGAATTCAACCGCACCATCATGTGAATACTCCCTACTTTCCAAGCCAAGGAAAAAACCCATACAATAACACAAAGTTGAGGTCCAAGAAAAAACAAAATCCATCAAAAATAAGTGAACTAAATACTCATAGACAAGCATTAAGTTCAAATAAAAACATGGATCAAAAAGCTCAAAGGGGTTACAAATTCTCACACACTCACAAGGTGAATTGACTATTTGGCTAGGGTGGTTGTGCTCAAAATGAAACAAAATGACTTGATCCTTTTCATGCATTCATATACACAACATAAACAACAGATTCAACATAATAAAATCCAGTTAGAACAAGAATGTTGGAACTCCGAGCATATATGAACAATGGAAGGCTTCCTCACAAAAAGGTTGGGAACTAAAGTGATTCACACAAGAACAAGTATACAAAAGAATGAATGGCATAGAAGTTGTAAAAAGCCTAAGTATCATGAATATGCTAAAGTATAGAAAGCGATAAATACATACCTTGAACGCGTACAAAGCTTTAAACACTATCATTACCACGCATTCGCAAGTTGAAATGATTAAAAATGGACAAACACCGAATGCGACTTCAAGCAATCGGGCAAAAATTTGAGTCCAAACAACAACAAAAGAATTAGAAAAATTACTAATAATTACTAATATATAAGGCCTTGGTGGAAGTGGGAAAAGGGGGAACCAAGTGAACAATTAAAAGAATTCACTGGTTCAGCACAGCAGAGCGCGCTGAGCGCGCAGAAGCGCGCTACACTAGAACCAGAAAAATCAGTACAACAATAGGGTTTTGGTGTAGGCCTCCACTTAACACCTACACAATCTCATATACAATGAAAAAGTAATAACGGAACAAAAAAAAAACAATAAAACATGCTTGTTTTACGTCGTAAGCTCGACGCCTATTATTTATACACACTTCTCCAAGTTGCCTCTTTACACGGTTAGTGCTCACCGACGATGAAACCTAACCAAACACTTAGCAAACGTGAAGAGAAACAAACAAATACACTAAATTTACAAATATACAAAACATGTAAAATTCACAAATATGTTAAACATATACAAGTATCAATATAAACAAGTGAAAATAGACAATATATACGATATCTACAAAACTCAAAAACAAAGAAACTATCGCAATGCGATTCAATAAAAACATCAATCCCCAACAACGGCGCCATTTTGGTGGTTGCGGTATACGGCAAGCAAGCAAAAAGATTTGGAAGTATTTTTCCGGGAATTATCGTGTCCACAGAGATCGGTGCTACTGAACTGCAGTTTGACAATTTAATTGTTAATGAGTTTGGGTTTTAAATGGTTTAAAGCGTAAATGCGGAAAAGTAAATATGAACATAAAAACAATTCATTCTTCAACAAGACGAACTTATAAAGCATACATATAATCCACTCGTCACAAACATAAATTTACCGACCAATTATACTCCACCTGCAATACTCGTCAAAATCATCCAGCATCACTCACAACAGTGTCCATCTCTGGCACACTGAGCTGAGAGACAACCGTATTACTCTCTTCGTCACTCTCGCGCACGAAGCCTCGAAACACGGAAGACATTAAGTTCTGACACCAAAAAGATTATCATCTAAATCTATCTCTAGAATCTAGACAATAGATATCCATCCCTAATCAAGATTTGTGATGTTTATCTCTAACACAACACAAATCCAAACATAAATGCAAAAACATCAAGGAAGACATCGATAATGATTTGTAAAGCAAATTTCATATAATATTAAGATCAACAAAGATACATATGTTCCTAGTAACTATAAAATACCCAACAAAAAGAAATTACAAAGAGAAGAGAGAAGAGGAACCAAACATTTCTTGGTTTGTCAACACCAATCGAAGAGAGATTCGACTCCGGATCATCCAAATGCAAGCTCCAATGATGTTTTCTAAGCTAATCTACAAGAAAAATGAATTTTGATGGAGTTGGGAGCAAAAAATACCCAAAACCATCCCTAAAAATGTGTTTTTTTTCCCCATATTTGATGTTTTTGTCCGCCCAGTTTTGCCCGGTGGAATTTTGGGGCGCCCGGCGGCGAAAGGCGGTTTATTTTTGCAAGTTCTAGCGCTGTTTCGCCCGGCAAAATTATGGTTTCGCCCGGCGCTTCACAGGCGATGCCTCATCCTTGTTTCCTCCAATTTTCCAGCCAAGTTCCAGAATTGTGACATTGCTTCGCCTCTTGATTTCGCCCTGCAAAATTTGCATCGCCCGACGCTTTTATTATTTCGCCCGGCGCAGGAGGGGCGCAGCACACCAGAAAATTCTGCACTGTTTTATTCGTAACTTTTGAACCGTAACTCCGATTTTCACCCGGTTCGAAGCGTTGGAAAGCTTATTCAATGCTCTATACAACAATGGCAAGATATCCTTGATTTAATACCTGCAAAAAAGAGAGAAAATCAATTAAACTCATTGATATTTACACTATAACGCAATATATACACTATAACGTAAAGTAAACGTAATTATAAACAAATCGGGGTTTATTTGAACGATATTAACCAAAAAGTATCGATAAGTGCAAAAAAACTCATATACAAAAATAGGTACATTTTGAACTTATCAAACTCTCCCCGACTTACATAATTGTTTGTCCTCAAACAAAGCCAACAAACTAAAGGAACAAAAGTGAAATCCAAGAAATCACGCAACAACAAGTTTTTACAAACAAAAACAAATGCAATGGTTCAATCGAAAATGGTACCCACAAAGTAAATACTTACCACTAAAATTCAACGATAACATAATCACGAAACAAATGCAAAATACAAAAATCATGCCAAACATCCTAAAACAACACAAGTTCAAATGTGAATCACACCTAGCAAAAACAATCATCGGCAGATGAAAAACATAAAATGACGGATTTGTCACTAACACAACAATCCTGCAAACAAAAGACTAAATTATGCATACATCCACAAATTTACATTGAACATACAAAGGCAAGAATCACAAGGACTTTCAAGGCTGTAATGTGGTCGGGTAAACAAACAAGGGGTAATTCCTAAAGCTAATCGAAACAAAAACTTGCCTAAACCTAAGGGAGTGATCAACTCTCAAAAGTTCAAACACAAAATTTCAATGAAACTTCTTCCAAAAACCCAAGTGTTACACAAAAACACTACTTATTTAGCACAATTATTTGAACTCTTTTTGTTTCCTTTCTCAAGGATTTTCTTTTTCTTTCTTTTTTTTTTCTTTTCTTTTCTTTTGTCATATTTTTTTCTCTTTTTTTTTTCTTTTCTTTTTCAATCCTCATAGAAGATCCTCATAGAATCCAACCAATGAGTACACAATCATTCTCTCCCCAACTTGAATTCAACCGCACCATCATGTGAATACTCCCTACTTTCCAAGCCAAGGAAAAAACCCATACAATAACACAAAGTTGAGGTCCAAGAAAAAACAAAATCCATCAAAAATAAGTGAACTAAATACTCATAGACAAGCATTAAGTTCAAATAAAAACATGGATCAAAAAGCTCAAAGGGGTTACAAATTCTCACACACTCACAAGGTGAATTGACTATTTGGCTAGGGTGGTTGTGCTCAAAATGAAACAAAATGTCTTGATCCTTTTCATGCATTCATATACACAACATAAACAACAGATCAACATAATAAAATCCAATTAGAACAAGAATGTTGGAACTCCGAGCATATATGAACAATGGAAGGCTTCCTCACAAAAAGGTTGGGAACTAAAGTGATTCACACAAGAACAAGTATACAAAAGAATGAATGGCATAGAAGTTGTAAAAAGCCTAAGTATCATGAATATGCTAAAGTATAGAAAGCGATAAATACATACCTTGAACGCGTACAAAACTTTAAACACTATCATTACCACGCATTCGCAAGTTGAAATGATTAAAAATGGACAAACACCGAATGCGACTTCAAGCAATCGGGCAAAAATTTGAGTCCCAACAACAACAAAAGAATTAGAAAAATTACTAATAATTACTAATATATAAGGCCTTGGTGGAAGTGGGAAAAAGGGGGAACCAAGTGAACAATTAAAAGAATTCACTGGTTCAGCACAGCAGAGCGCGCTGAGCGCGCAGAAGCGCGCTAAGCACGCTACACTAGAACCAGAAAAATCAGTACAACAACAGGGTTCTGTTGTAGGCCTCCACTTAACACCTACACAATCTCATATACAATGAAAAAGTAATAACGGATAAAAAAAATGATAAAACATGCTTGTTTTACGTCGTAAGCTCGACGCCTATTATTTATACACACTTCTCCAAGTTACCTCTTTACACGGTTAGTGCTCACCGACGATGAAACCTAACCAAACACTTAGCAAACGTGAAGAGAAACAAACAAATACACTAAATTTACAAGTATACAAAACATGTAAAATTCACAAATATGGTAAACATATACAAGTATAAATATAAACAAGTGAAAATAGACAATATATACGATATCTACAAAACTCAAAAACAAAGAAACTATCGCAATGCGATTCAATAAAAACACCAATCCCCTGCTACGACGCCATTTTGGTGGTTGCGGTATAGGACAAGCAAGCAAAAAGATTTGGAAGTATTTTTCCGGGAATTATCGTGTCCACAGAGATCGGTGCTACTAAACTGTCGTTCGACAATTTAGTTGTTAATGAGTTTGGGTTTTAAATGGTTTAAAGCGTAAATGCGGAAAAGTAAATATGAACATAAAAACAATTCATTCTTTAACAAGATGAACTTATCAAGCATACATATAATCCACTCGTCACAAACATAAATTTACCGACCAATTATACTCCACCTGCAATACTCGTCAAAATCATCCAGCATCACTCACAACAGTGTCCATCTCTGGCACACTGAGCTGAGAGACAACCGTATTACTCTCTTCGTCACTCTCGCGCACGAAGCCTCGAAACACGGAAGACATTAAGTTCCGACACCAAAAAGATTATCATCTAAATCTATCTCTAGAATCTAGACAATAGATATCCATCCCTAATCAAGATTTGTGATGTTTATCTCTAACACAACACAAATCCAAACATAAATGCAAAAAGATCAAGGAAGACATCGATAATGATTTGTAAAGAAAATTTCATATAATATTAAGATCAACAAAGATACATATGTTCCTAGTAACTATACAATACCCAACCAAAAGAAATTACAAAGAGAAGAGAGAAGAGGAACCAAACATTTCTTGGTTTGTCAACACCAATCGAAGAGAGATTCGACTCCGGATCATCCAAATGCAAGCTCCAATGATGTTTTCTAAGCTAATCTACAAGAAAAATGAAGTTTGATGGAGTTGGGAGCAAAAAATACCCAAAACCATCCCTAAAAATGTGTTTTTTTTCCCATATTTGATGTTTCTGTCCGCCCAGTTTCGCCCGGTGGAATTTTGGGGCGCCCGGCGGCGAAAGGCGGTTTATTTTTGCAAGTTCTAGAGCTGTTTCGCCCGGCACAATTATGGTTTCGCTCGGCGCTTTTGAAGTTTCGCCCGGCGCTTCACAGTCGATGCCTCATCCTTGTTTCCTCCAATTTTCCAGCCAAGTTCCAGAATTGTGACATTGCTTCGCCTCTTGATTTCACCCAGCAAAATTTGCATCGCCCGACGCTTTTATTATTTCGCCCGGCGCAGCAGGGGCGCAGCACACCAGAAAATTCTGCACTGTTTTATTCGTAACTTTTGAACCGTAACTCCGTTTTTCGCCCGGTTCTAAGCGCTGGAAAGCTTATTCAATGCTCTATACAACAATGGCAAGATATCCTTGATTTAATACCTGTAAAAAATGAGAGAAAATCAATTAAACTCATTGATATTTACACTATAACGCAATATATACACTATAACGTAAAGTAAACGTAATTATAAACAAATTGGGGTTTATTTGAACGATATTAACCAAAAAGTATCGATAAGTGCAACAAAACTCATATACAAAAATAGGTACATTTTACACTTATTAAACTCTCCCCGACTTACATAATTGTTTGTCCTCAAACAAAGCCAACAAACTAAAGGAACAAAAGTGAAAATCACGCAACAACAAGTTTTTACAAACAAAAACAAATGCAATGGTTCAATCGAAAATGGTACCCACAAAGTAAATACTTACCACTAAACTTCAACGATAACATAATCACGAAACAAATGCAAAATACAAAAATCATGCCAAACATCCTAAAACAACACAAGTTCAAATGTGAATCACACCTAGCAAAAACAATCATCGGTAGATGAAAAACATAAAAAGAGGGATTTGTCACTAACACAACAATCCTGCAAACAAAAGACTAAATTATGCATACATCCACAAATTCACATTGAACATACAAAGGCAGGAATCACAAGGACTTTCAAGGCTGTAATGTGGTCGGGTAAACAAACAAGGGATAATTCCTAAAGCTAATCGAAACAAAAACTTGCCTAAACCTAAGGGAGTGATCAACTCACGCAAGTTCAAACACAAAATTTCAATGAAACTTCTTCCAAAAACCCAAGTGTTACACAAAAACACTACTTATCTAGCACAATTATTTGAACTCTTTTTGTTTCCGTTCTCAAGGATTTTCTTTTTCTTTCTTTTTTTTTTCTTTTCTTTTCTTTTGTCATATTTTTTTCTCTTTTTTTTTCTTTTCCTTTTCAATCCTCATAGAATCCAACCAATCAGTACACAATCATTCTCTCCCCAACTTGAATTCAACCGCACCATCATGTGAATACTCCTTACTTTCTAAGGCAAGGAAAAAACCCATACAATAACACAAAGTTGAGGTCCAAGAAAAAACAAAATCCATAAAAAATAAGTGAACTAAATACTCATAGACAAGCATTAAGTTCAAATAAAAACATGGATCAAAAAGCTCAAAGGGGTTACAAATTCTCACACACTCACAAGGTGAATTGACTATTTGGCTAGGGTGGTTGTGCTCAAAATGAAACAAAATGCCTTGATCCTTTTCATGCATTCATATACACAACATAAACAACAGATTCAACATAATAAAATCCAGTTAGAACAAGAATGTTGGAACTCCAAGCATATACGAAAAATGGAAGGCTTCCTCACAAAAAGGTTGGGAACTAAAGTGATTCACACAAGAACAAGTATACAAAAGAATGAATGGCATAGAAGTTGTAAAAAGCCTAAGTATCATGAATATGCTAAAGTATAGAAAGCGATAAATACATACCTTGAACGTGTACAAAACTTTAAACACTATCATTACCATGCATTCGCAAGTTGAAATGATTAAAAATGGACAAACACCGAATGCGACTTCAAGCAATCGGGCAAAAATTTGAGTCCAAACAACAACAAAAGAATTAGAAAAATTACTAATAATTACTAATATATAAGGCCTTGGTGGAAGTGGGAAAAAGGGGGAACCAAGTGAACAATTAAAAGAATTCGCTGGTTCACCAGAACCAGAAAAATCAGTACAACAACAGGGTTCTGGTGTAGGCCTCCACTTAACACCTACACAATCTCATATACAATGAAAAAGTAATAACGAAACAAAAAAAATGATAAAACATGCTTGTTTTACGTCGTAAGCTCGACGCCTATTATTTATACACACTTCTCCAAGTTGCCTCTTTACACGGTTAGTGCCCACCGACGATGAAACCTAACCAAAGACTTAGCAAACGTGAAGAGAAACAAACAAATACACTAAATTTACAAGTATACAAAACATGTAAAATTCACAAATATGGTAAACATATACAAGTATCAATATAAACAAGTGAAAATAGACAATATATACGATATCTACAAAACTCAAAAACAAAGAAACTATCGCAATGCGATTCAATAAAAACACCAATCCCCGGCAACGGCGCCATTTTGGTGGTTGCGGTATAGGGAAAGCAAGCAAAAAGATTTGGAAGTATTTTTCCAGGAATTATCGTGTCCACAGAGATCCGTGCTACTGAACTGCCGTTCGACAATTTAATTGTTAATGAGTTTGGGTTTTAAATGGTTTAAAGCGTAAATGCGGAAAAGTAAATAAGAACATAAAAACAATTCATTCTTCAACAAGACAAACTTATCAAGCATACATATAATCCACTCGTCACAAACATAAATTTACCGACCAATTATACTCCACCTGCAATACTCGTCAAAATCATCCAGCATCACTCACAATAGTGTCCATCTCTGGCACACTGAGCTAAGAGACAACCGTATTACTCTCTTCGTCACTCTCGCGCACGAAGCCTCGAAACACGGAAGACATTAAGTTCCGACACCAAAAAGATTATCATCTAAATCTATCTCTAGCATCTAGACAATAGATATCCATCCCTAATCAAGATTTGTGATGTTTATCTCTAACACAACACAAATCCAAACATAAATGCAAAAAGATCAAGGAAGACATCGATAATGATTTGTAAAGCAAAATTCATATAATATTAAGATCAACAAAGATACATATGTTCCTAGTAACTATACAATACCCAACAAAAAGAAATTACAAAGAGAAGAGAGAAGAGGAACCAAACATTTATTGGTTTGTCAACACCAATCGACGAGAGATTCGACTCCTGATCATCCAAATGCAAGCTCCAATGATGTTTGCTAAGCTAATCTACAAGAAAAATGAAGTTTGATGGAGTTGGGAGCAGAAAATACCCAAAACCATCCCTAAAGATGTGTTTTTTTTTCCCATATTTGATGTTTCTGTCCGCCCAGTTTCGCCCGGCGGAATTTTGGGGCGCTCGGCGGCGAAAGGCGGTTTATTTTTGCAAGTTCCAGCACTGTTTCGCCCGACACAATTATGGTTTCTCCCGGCGCTTTTGAAGTTTCGCCCGACGCTTCACAGGCGATGCCTCATCCTTGTTTCCTCTAATTTTCCAGCCAAGTTCCAGAATTGTGACATTGCTTCGCCTCTTGATTTCGCCCAGCAAAATTTGCATCACCCGACGCTTTTATTATTTCGCCCGGCGCAGCACACCAGAAAATTCTACACTGTTTAATTCGTAAATTTTGAACCGTAACTCCATTTTTCGCCCGGTTCGAAGCGTTGGAAAGCTTATTCCATGATATATACAAAAATGGCAAGATATCCTTGATTTAATACCTGCAAAAAATGAGAGAAAATCAATTAAACTCATTGATATTTACACTATAACGCAATATATACACTATAACGTAAAGTAAACGTAATTATAAACAAATCGGGGTTTATTTGAATGATATTAACCAAAAAGTATTGATAAGTGCAACAAAACTCATATACAAAATTAGGTACATTTTGCACTTATCACGCATTTGATTTTTGTGCTAAAACACGATAGAGAAATGATATTGAGGAACATTCTCCAATGAAATCGTGCCACACGAAAAGAAAAGGTGACAATCTCGTCTTAATCACAAACTTTCGTCGATTAATCGAAGGTAACCTATCACAATCTCAAAGTATAGAAAGAGATCTCGATGATCACTCACTACAGATTTGAAATAATGAAGGTTAATCGCTTCAATCATCAATATTCATGAATAGAAAGACTCCATCGGTCGAAAATGAAAAAGAAGATATAAGAAGATGCGAAATGAAAAAGAACTCGAAATGAAGATAAAATCGGAAATAAAATGGAAAAGCAAAAAATTCTCATCTTTACCAAGATTCTAAATCGATAAATCGACGATCTATGGTTTTAGATTTTCATTGACAAAAAAAAATGGTAATAAGAAAAGAAATGAAAATCGAAAAGAGATCGAAAATAAGAAAGGTCTCATCTTTACCAAGATCTTAAATTGATAAATCGATAATCCTTGGTTTTAGATTTTCATCGACCGATAAAAAAAAGTAAAAAATGAAAAGGTGGTCTCATATTGATCTAGGTTTTTCGATTTATTCAAATTAATAAATCCAAGACCTTTTGTTATATCATTGACCAAAAAATAAAATAGAAACGAAACCATAATAAGATGAACTAATAAAGTAAATGGATTAACTTGGATAAAATTAGTGAAAAACATAAAAAGAATAAAGATTAAAAGCTCAAAAAACTTGTTAAAAAAGATAGTAAACTAAAAGGAAAAAGAAGAAAACTAGTAAAAAAGAGAGGAGGGGGCGTTGGACTCAGCAGGGTGTGTAGGAACAGATTCAAACGGGCTCACAGGCCCATTATCATCCTCAGCCAACACAAGACCGTAACCAAAAATAAAAGATGGGCTCATGAAGCCTAAATCTAATACAAACAAAACCTTATCATATAGCATAATGGCCAAACGACACAAATACATTACTTCGAAACAACACGACCAGGCTTAAGAGATTTCATAAATTAAATACAATATTTATTTTTAAAAAAATGGTCAAAATGCTCAAGAAAAAAAGGTCTTTCCTCGTTGTCATCACACAAGATTTCAGAACAATTTTACAAAGTAAAAACAACATCTCGCTCAGAAGAATCTTTCCTTCATCATCGCTAACACAACAACAAATAGGTCCAAATTAAAAATGGTTTCGTTCCCAACCTTGTTCACTCATGGTCTCGCTTCAAGCTTCCGGTTTGTAAGTTTCGATTTTGGATTTTTCAGTTTTGTCTCAATCTCTCTGATTCTTCTTCGTCTCTTTTTCTGATTTTGGGTTAAAAATGGCTTTGGGGTTATTTGATTTGAGGTGTTGGATTTGAATGGTTGTTTATTGGAGGTTGAGTTATGACTGAGAAGGGTTTGTGAAGCAGATTCGGAGGTGAAGGATGAAGGAGGATTTGGGTCAGTGATTGGGTTTGAAGGTGGATTTTGGGTTTTTGAAGGGTTGAAGGTTTTCTGTTTGTTGATAGTTTGTGAAGATTTGGACAGAGTTTTTAGTGGCTACCTGAGCTTCCAGAATTGAGGGATGGGAAGGCTCTATTTATAGATGGAGTTGGGTGAGCATTCGATGCCGTTTTGCTCGATTTTATGCGTTTTGGTTGTTGTACGAATTTCACAGCTGGCCTTGTTTCGGGTGTGTACAGGTTGTGAATTCTTTTGTCGTTTGTGTGCGTTTTGTATTGTTGTTGTGGGATCAAGTGGTATTGTGGTAGGGTGTACGTATTTCTTCTTTTTGGACCATTGCTGAATTCGTTTTTGCAGGGCATAGGTTAGTGAGTGGTTCCGCTGAAGGCTTATGTACGAAGGTATTCTTTATTGTATGTGGCTGTTGTGGCATATTGAATTTATTTTTGGTTTGGATGCTGTAGCGTGATGGCTGCAAATTAATTATTGAATGGTTTTTAAGGTTGTGTTGTGTGTGGGACATCTTGGGGATGGTGTGACGATTATTATGAGGTGGTTGTTTGGCAAATTCATGGCTTTTTGTGTGTAGCGAGCGAAACTGGACATGTTTCTTAAGCACTGTCGCTCTTTTGGGGTTACTACAGGTCGATTCATTTTTTATCCTATTGTGAGCTGATGAAGGAAGGGAAATAGATGTCTCCAATTAACCCTACTTGCATACTGAGTTTAAACAGCGGTCTGTAAGTTACGGATGCGATATGGAAGTGAGGCCTTTTTCTTCTTTCTTTGTTTATAACGGAACACCGGGAATGTTTATGGCTAGGGGTTTAGGACTGATACTTTTTAATTGATGTGGGTATGAGATTGTGGGTTTTTGTTGAGTGTGCTCGCTAAGATTTTTCTGTCAATCTTATGCCTACGTATTCCCGTTTACCGAAACAAGGAAATCAGAGCGATCGTAGTTCCTCCTATTCTATGGGAGGAAAAAGATGTTTTGGTGTCTTGTTCAAAGCCCAAGACGTGAAGCTAAAGAGGTGGTTTGTATCTTGTTCAAAGCCCAAGACGTGAAGCTGAAGGGTATATTTGTATCTTGTTCGAAGCCCAAGATGTGAAGCTAAATGTGGTTTGTCTTTAGAGAGAATTTGTCATCTCTGAAGGGGTCTATTTGTCACAATTGTTGGGTGACTGACTATAAATGAGGATTACTTTAACCGGGATATGTGAATCCAGAAATGCCATAATTTCCTTTATAGGGGGTTTTAACCTGAAGGAGAAGACTTTAACTCAGTGTAGAGCAATGCCATCTTTCCTTAGGAATTTCTCATGCTAAAAGAGGGATAGTGGCGTGGGTGTAAATAATCTAGAGGCTTGCCGCTTACAGCAATTAGATGAAGGAAAGGAGTTATTGATGTTTGTATACTGTGAACGAGGCACAGTGTCATACCCCAAATTTTGACCACTAAGATTTCCCATCATTGTGCAAATCATCATCACAATATGGATGAAACATCATACCTCATCAGTCTCCCCAAAGATGGGTGAGCATTCACTACTATCAAAATTAGGGTTTCAAGCCCACTCTGAGCTCTTAGACAAAGGATCAATCAAGGAATTACATGATCTTCAACTTGTCTAACCTCTCAAACATCCACAAAGGATCAAGAGGACTCCCACATCAAGGATTAAGCACAAGGCTGCAACAGTCCTAGTGGATCAAGCTTCAAGATCGACAGTGTCACCAAATTAGGGTTTTGGTCGACCAGGGCCTCCAGATGGAAATTTTCATCTGGGCATAAGCCAAATATCCAAAACATAACCTAATATGCTCCATGGAACCTCATAAACCCAATCATTAAGTCAATCTTGCCTCAGGGGATCCATACATCAAAAATCAGGAATTAGGGTTTCTTGACCTAATTCACCCCTAAGTTGGCTTTTGGGACAAATCATGAACCAAGACCTCAAGACATGATTTATGGTCTCTAATATACCATATTGATCCATTTGGAACAATGGATTGATCCAAGAAGCTTGAGCAACAAGTTTCAATTTCATTAGTACCACGGTTAGGGTTTTGAGGAAAAAGTCAACTGTAGCTTTGACTTTTGACCAGGACATGCTCCCAAACCATAAGACATGATTCAATATACCCTATAACACCCATGGAACATGTCCATCAAGTTTGATTTAGGTCAAGGACATGATTTCCTGAAGAATTGCACAGTTTGGAATTCATCTGACAAAAAGTCAACTGTGCACAAAAGTCAACTTTGACTTTTTGAGATTTTTCACAAAAATGGATTTTTAACCCTAAAATGATGTTAATGTATGATTTGAATCATCATTCATCAAGAAAAATCAAAGAAAAAGGGATAACTTGTAAAAGGGGTAACCATAAAAACTTAGAAAATTTTCTAAGTTATGAAAAAAAGTGACAAAGGTACCAACTTTGGAGGATCTTAACTCATAAACCACAAAGCCATTTTTTTCCTTCCAAAGCTTGATTTGTAGATCTCATTGCCCTCTACAAAAGCTTCATACTGACCTATGTCCAAATTCCTCATGGATTTTGAGCTATGGAGTGATCAAAATCAAGAAAAGTCACTTTGTTCCAACACTTGGTGAAAATTTCACTAAGTCAGAATTTGCCTTACTTTTTTCCAAATGTAGGGACATTTTTCACTTGGATCCAAAAAGTATCAAAACCAAATATGATCAAACAGTTGTTGTATCATATAAGAGCTTTCCAAAATGGCCAAGAACATCACCAAATTCAACTTGAGCCATGAGATATGACATTGGCAAGTTGCCTTGCTGAAATCTGCCAAGGCAAGGCAGATTTTTGCACTTTTGGTCGATTTTCCAAAATCAGCCAATTCCATGCCTTAGCATCACCTTAGACACATCTGAGGATTGAATCTAAAGGAGACAATCACTGAGCCAAGCCTCCAAAGTCCTTGGAACAAGAAATAGCATGCTAAACCTAGAATTGCCCAAAATAGGGACAAGACTCCAATTTTGGATTGGAGCATTCAATGGAAGCACCAAGGTGGCATGGACTGAGCCATTAGCAACTGAATTCAGTCAAGACTTATCCAAGACCAAGGGGACCAGCAACCTGTGTCCTAACCTCTAGTCAATGGCTAGAGGAGACTTGGATTTTCATTTGCCAACATTGGCCAAACCTACTCTGCAGTTGCCATTCACTATTCCTTGCAAAACAAACTTGCTCTACTATAAATAGAGCTCAATTGTGATCAGTTTAAGTACACTAAAGGCCTACAACACTTGCCTTTCTCAAAATCCACTTCTCACTCTAAAAAATGCCTTTCATAGCAAGTCACTATCAGGTTTTTCATTAGAGAGCAATTCCACTCAAACCAATCACACACACACACCTCATATACATCATATGTGAGCTGATCAAACACTTAAACAACATCTGGAACCCTAATTTCTCAGAATCACCAGTCAATTGCTCAAGGTTTTAACCAAGTTGCAGTTGAGATGCCATGAAGTGATCCATCCAATTTCCATCAAGTCCAAGCATTCAAACACACTCCATAGGGTGTAGGGAAGTTGTTCAAATCATCACAATTCATCTGTAACACCGCCTACTCAGAAATCAATTTGCTCTTGCTGTCACGACCTAGAGGTAAGCCTAAACTTGGTCATCTCTCAATCTATGCATATTTTCTCGCACAATACTTTTGCCAAATGTTCATAATCATGCATGGAATGTTTCCCCTCAAGTAATTGCTTTGTTTGAATCGTGTATAAAAAATCCCAGCCTTCATGCAGAATTTAGGGTTCTTGAGGATTTTTCGTGATTTCTTGTTTTATGCTTAATTTAAATGAAATTAATTGCCATAGACATGATCGTGAGGTTGAAACGAGTTGATTGGTATGTGGATTGCATGATATGATCAAGTATTCAGTGAAATTGGATAGAAAATGCAAATCTGGGCAAAACTGAAAAACGTGCGTGTTCTTATGATGTTCTTGGTGCCATTTCTCTGAAATTCAAATATTTGAATTTTGTGATTTTATTTAATTGATTCAAAAATTAATTTCTCTCTGAGTTTTAATGATTTTGAGTTGATTCCTTTTTTAATAATTCACAAAAATGTTAAAATATTTTATTTTTCCAAAAATATTATTTATTTCATAAAATTGATATTTTTGCAAAGAATTAATATTTTAATTGTTTTTGACATTGTGAATATTTTTTCCAACTTGATTTTGCAACTTTTAATGCCTTCTAATTATTTTGTAGGTCAATACTTAATTTTTGAAGCATTAATCCAAGATCACAATTTGTTTTCCATATGTTAAACAATTTTGATCATTTTAACTGAATTTTTATTCAATTAAAACACATTTTGAAAACAAATTAGGGTTTTTGATTAATTCAACCCTCATAAATCATTTTCAAAAACATTTTTGGGCCTCTAATAGAGTGTAAGACCCAACCCTTTGTAAATACAACCTTTTTGGGCCTCACTTATTGTATAAGTCCCGTTGTATTTCAAAAAGTTCAGCGCGATCATCGTCCGTTGAAAAACAAACTCTGGGCCTCTCCTCGAGCTATAAGACCCATTCAAAACTTTTGGGCCTCTAATAGAGTGTAAGACCCAATCCCCTTTTAACCAAAACAACTTTGGGCCTCAGATATTGTATAAGCCCCTTTGCGTTAAAAGAAAATCTCGGCGCGATCGCCATTTTAAACGAAAAATCATCTGGGCCTACCCTCGTGTTATAAGCCCCACTCTTTTTCTTTAAACCTTTTGGGCCTCTTGAGAGAGTGTAAGACTCATCCCTTTGTACAGAAAACAATTTTTGGGCCTCAGTCACTCATATAAATCCCTCTGTACAAATTCAACAGTGCAATCACTGATAAAACCCTAGGCCTCTCCTTGAGCTGTAAGCCCCAAATCTTTCTTTTTCAAAGCACTTTCTCCTTTGATTTTGAAATATACTGTTGTTTTCAATCTTTCTTTGTTGAATAACTAACCAAACATCATGGAAGCTCTGCAACCGAGTAAGTGTTTATACGCTTTCATTTACCGCTTTCATATATATATAACTGTATTGTGGGGCTGTTTCGCTGTAAGTCTTCTTTCATAAACTCATATCAACTGTGTTATAATAGTATAGATATTTAGAGTTTCCCCGGCAACTACGTCTAGCATTAAGCCCGTTGATCACTCTTAAATAGTCAAAACTAGATCCCCATAGGATTACCAGACACAGTCTTCCCTCCTCTTGGGGTTAAACAATAAGGAGACATGAAAGGCAGTATTCTCGGTGAACCCTTTCATAGACTGTCACTCGTAGAAGTTGTCAAAGAAACTCTACTCCCCAGAGATGATCTCTTCTCCGTGAATTGCATCTCTTGAGTTTCTTCCAAATTCTCGAACTTTCCTGGCTTGATCTATTCTTTGTGAATAGCCTGTCTTCAACTTCTCGGGGTTTGGGGACCTACAGGCTTCTTAAAAGCACTTGTCAAGAAACTCTATTCCCCAGAGATGATCTCTTCTCCGTGAATTGCATCTCTTGAGTTTCTTCCAAATTCTCGAACTTTCCTGGCTTGATCTATTCTTTGTGAATAGCCTGTCTTGAATTTATCGGGGTTTGGGGACCCACAGGCTTTATAAAAGCATCCTCGCCTCCTCTTGGGCATTGTACAAGGACCCATCGGCTTCTTAGAAGTATTCACAGCCTCCTCTTAGGCTTCGTATAAATGATTTCTTCATCCGGGAATGATAGCCTCCTCTTGGGCTTCATACAAGGACCACTCGGCTTCTTAAAAGTTTCCAGCCTCCTCTTGGGCTTCGTACAAATTGTCCCGACGACCTCCTAGAGGTATAGGAACAGAAATCAGTCATCTTAATAGAACAGTCTTTCCAAGAGTCTACTACTGTTTCTCAAAGCATAGTACAAAAGATGAAACTCTAGACTTGGACAGTCTAATTTCCTTGAGTCTCAAAGACATTCTCAAGCACCCTTCAAGAATAGGAAGGAACCCCGTAGACTCGGACAGTCTCAATAGCCTTTGGATTTCCCATTTCCTTAAAGAACAGGAAATAACCCCGATCCTCGAAATAGATCCATGAGTGTAATACCCCAAAATTTGCTCTCCCCTTTTGTCATCATAGCATGGCATTATCATTTATCATATCATATCCACCTCATTAACATTGCATTGCATTTAACATAGAAAAATGAAGCATGGCATCCTCCTTACCATCAGGGCATGTGATCAGGTGGGAGGTGGACAATCAAGAGATCATTCAAAGCACAAAAAGGTCAGTCAAGTTGCCTCAAGGCAAGCCAAGAAGTCTTTCATGTCTCATACCATCCCAATTGATCCTCCACAACCTCAAGAAGGTGAGATTCAATAGGAGATTGAAGCATTACATCCTACTCTATGCAAGAGGTCCAAAAATTGAAGGAAAACCCTCAAAAGAGATAGCTCATTGATTCAAAATCATCCTCAAAAGGCATATATCATCATCCTTTAAGAAGGTACACAACATACTCTGAGGAATTTGAAATTGAAGACTGCACTTTTTCCTCCTAGGAGGTGGGCACCAAAACTAGGGTTTCCCATTAAATCAGGGAATCTTTGATTTTTTGAACAAAACTTGATGTCATGGTATCCCATATGTCCTTAAGTGTATGTATGTGGAAAATTGCATCTCAATTGGTTTTAGAAGTGGTTCAATTGGAAGAAAGATCAAGAATCAGAGAAATTGGGGCAAAGTCAAATAATCAGAGGAAAAAGTCAACTCTTGACTTTTTGAGCCCAAAATCATGAAATTCATGTTACATATGTCCAATGTACAAAATTTGGTCAAGAAACTCCAAAGGAATCATGAAAAAATCAAGATGTGGAAAGTTGCCATTTTTGGGTGAAGTAGGGTTACTAAAAATAGCAAGTTTTGGCCATTTTGCATCAGAGTTTGAACCAAGGCCATTTAAAATTGAAGCACCAAATGAAAATTCCACTCGGCCACAACAAAAGATCTTGTTTTAAGCTTCACATCCATATGTGGAACATCTCCATTGGATAAAAATTGAGTGAGATATGATTGATCAAAGTTTGAGCAAAGTAGGTTCAAAACTAGGTCATGACCAAGATTTTCAGGGCACGCGCGCAGTCATTTTAACAAACAGTTGGTGGGCCAAATGTACACCTATTTTTCTCATGGTTAGAGGCTTCATTTTCAAAACTTTTCAACATCAAAGTTGTTCCTTGTAGTGTCATCTTCAATACTCATGTTGGACAAAATTCCATTTGATCAAGTTATAGTGGAGATATATTGGTTCAAAGTCATGTTGATTGTGCTGAAATTTTGTGTGCCAAGTTGCCATGCCATGACTTGCTTGCCACGCCCCATAACCAGTTCCCAAACTTGTGTATTTTAAGTCATTTTTGCAACCTCTTCCAAACATTATTTCAACTCATTTTTCACACCAAACATGTTCTCCAATATCTCTTCTTTCCAATGAATCCAAGAACTCACTAAACCATCCATTGAGTAGAGAGAAAAACATCACCAATTCACCCTATCTCCATTGTTCTCAGCTGCCATGAAAAATCAGAAACAAAACCAATGTTGTTGATGTTGTTGTTACAAGCTTGCACGTGCATTATTCATACCAGCTATCCATTGCCTTTTTAAACCAAACACTCTTCATACACACCATAGCACGTGCCTCATTATGCATGAAAGTAGAAATGACAAGCTTGCTGAACAAGTTTTGTATTACCCAGCCGTGCCTTCATTTTCTTTTCACCTCCACCATAGCATATCATGAGTTGCCATCACCATACCATTGCTTTCCCTAACTAACTTGACTCAGTTAGTTAGGGATGACTCACTCAAACCATTGTGACTCAGTTAACCTCACTCAGTTTAACCTTGGTTAACTCACACTATAAAGCCAAATCTCACCTCACAACTTCAGTTTTCAACCACATTCTCTCAAAAACACTTCAGAATTCTCCTCTCACTCTCTCTGATTTTTCTCATCTTCCTCTCCACGATTTCATCTTCATTGTGATTTCATTCCTCATGGCTTAGTGTGATTGAATCAAGAACAGCAAGAATAACTCCATTTATGCAAGCTTAGCCTCACTGCAATCTTGGTATGCTTTCATCAATACGTGAGTCAGAGGCATTTATTTTGCTAAAGGTGGAAATCTAGAAGCTGAAAGTATCAAGCTCTTCCCTGGTCTTCTCAACATCTCAAGGTTCTCCACATTTTCAGGTTTCATCATGCACTTTTCTTCATTCGATTCTCTTTAGTTTTGATTTATTTTTGCTGTTTTAAGCTTGATAGAAGCTTTACTCCAACCGGCTAGTTGATAGGCCTTCTAAAGGCTTAGTTGCAAAACCTAGGGCATAAATTGATCTCCTCTGTTCTGGCTATGTGTGTGTTTTTTGTGGATTTCATGAGCATATCCATGATGTACGTGAGCTCAGCATCGTTTTGATATACGTTTTGTGCATTTTGGTGAGGTTCGAAAGTTGCAGGTGGTGGCTGTTGGCCGGAGAAGGTGACCGGAGGTCCCCTCCGGCCGGTGACTGTTATGACTAGGGTTTATGCACGTTTTAATCTTGTCCATTCATTTTCCATGATCGTGTGGTCCAAAAGTTGACAGCACATTAAAATTCACGTGCAAATCATGTGCACCATTTCTGAATTTACTTAAACATTGTGTGGCATGGTACATGGTAGTGAGTGTGCGTCCTCATCCGCGTGTGTTGGATCTGCGTACTTTGACTTTGGCTTGACCTTGACTTGATCTAATGGCTATTGATGAGTCAATTTTGTTGACTGGAGTGCATGGTTACTATGGTGTTTTGCGCGTAATTGGACCTATGACAGATTGTTATTTACACCCCACGCTTCTAAGGCCCAAACGAATTGAACTATGGATTTGCTATGTTTGAACCCCATTCACATTGCATTTCATATTTTATTTTCATTTTTGCTACACGTTTCATAATTGATTTTTAAAAATATCAAACATCATCATAAAATTCCACAAAAATTCATGAGTATCACTAAAACATTTAGGAAATTTTCCATGATTTTATTTCTTGATTTTATGACCTTTTTACCCCTGGTCCATAATTTTCTTTGAATTTCCATTTAGATGCATTCTAAGCATGATACATGAATTTGTTTAATTTTGTTCTTGCTCATTACAAACTGTTTTGACATGATTCTTTTTGCATTGATTCACTAATACATTGAAGCATGTTAGATGATTTTGTTTGATTTTTTAGGTCACTTTATTACATGTTTTGATGCCTATATTTGCACCACTTTACATGATGTTGCAATTTGACCTAATTGCTTTGTTTGAAGTCATTTTGCTCTGAATTTTTACATGCTATCTTGATGTATGATGCATTTCTGATCTAGGCATTCCAATAATATGCTGGCATAATTTTCATGAATCCATTTGGTCTTTGTTTGATGCATTACATTGGAAGTATAATCCATGGCATGTCATTACAACTTTAGTGCATGTTTACATGAATTCTTTTGTGCACATTTGTATGAGCATTTGCATATGTTATGAGCCATTCATATGATATTATAGGTATTTGATACACATTATAGGTCATCTTTACATGTTCATTTCAATTTGAACTTTGTGCATCATTAACATGTATTGTTGGCACTTTCTTTTTGAACTTTCATTTCAATTCTTCTTATATTACTTCTTGAATGTCTTGAAGTTGATTCATAAATATTTTTGAGATGTTTATAAACCATTTTCCATTTAGTTTCAATTCTGGTTGTTGATTTACATGTTCCATTTATGCATGTCCTCTTCATTTCTTTCCATCTTTCATCTACCCCTTCTTCTTGTAACATGTTTAAATGCTAATGGGTGATGATTATTGCTTATTCACTTGCAATTGTATGATGATATTCACTTGTTGTCCATATGATGCCCATTCTGGTTGTGGCTCTAGGATTTGGTTTCTCATTCAATTCTTTTGAGTTTTATGATGCATTAAGTACTTTTTGCTTCTTATACATGTTTCCATGTTTACTAACCATGTAGGGGCTTTGGTAAATTTCAATTGAGTGTGGATAAGGAATCCACATTCAACTTCTATCCTTTCTCTTTTACAATTCCATTTTGTGTTTTGTTAAGCACTTATGTGCTTTCTTTTAATAACTCATCACTTTCCCTTTTTGAATTACAATTCATTTTCTAACTTAGAAGTGAATTGTTTAATTCATTCTTTCTTTAGACTTTAGGTTGAAACCTCACAAACCTTAGGATCACTCCCTTAACTAATCAATTAGGATTGAGTCTTAGTCCATATAGATTTTTACCTTTATCCTCCCTTGAGTCTCTTTTCTAATCTCAAAGAAAATTCAAAGTATCTAATAAAGGTAGGAACTTATTGCATTTAGGCCTTTCATATAAAGAAAAGATTATAAGGGGTCTTCTCTTATAATCTTAAAATGTGTAGCATATGGCCCATCTTAGGTCAATGTGTTACATATTTGATCTTGTATGAGGGACTTAAATGCAATACTTGTTGAAGGTGCAAATAATAAAAAACACTTCTTCACTTCATAATCAACAAAACACTTAATAAACACAAGTATGCTAGTGTGTTTGGACCTTGACAATTGGAACTAAGTGTGGGGGTCTTCTTCACTCTTAGTGTGCATTCTTACCCATTCCATCTTGGAATGTGAGAATGTACACATTCCAATGACTAAGATTCAGATACACTATCATATGCAAATAAATGAAAAAAAGCTCCTAAAAGACAAAAACAAACAATAACGTCTTTCCTTCGGGAATTCTTTTCTCATCTCATTCATTCTCAACGTATGAACGTGCTCCTACTCGTTCTCTTGCAAGATGGTAACGCACTCGGACCAGCGAGCCTGCAACACCTAAGCTAGAACGTCAGCCGTTCCTTAAAAAACGCAAACAATCCATCCCTAGTGAGGGGAACTACGTCGCTCTGATTCTCATGCTCCCGATGAGATACGTAGGCAGTGGGGTAGGGCCCATGCGAGCACTTCTTTTATTTTCCCTACATTTGTTTCCCGTTCCTTTTCTTTTCTTTCTCCTTTCTTTCTTTCAGTTCCTTTTCCAGTATCCTTTCTTTACACCCTTTGATCGAGACAAGCAAGCGTGGATCCCATCGGGTACGATGGACGCGTGGGGGTGCTAATACCTTCCTCTCGCGTAACCGACTCCCGAACCCAGTTCTCTTGGTCGTAAGACCATGCTCTATCCTTTCCTTCAGGTTTATGCGGTGTTTCCTTTCCCCCCCTTGGGATAAATACACATTGCTGGCGACTCTGTTTCGGTGCCACTTTCGCGTTTGTACTTGGATGAAAATCCCGGGAGCGACAGCTGGCGACTCTGCTGGGGACCAAACCCAGAATCTCTGGTTTCCTTAGCGAGTCAATCCTAGCGCTTGTCTGTTTTTTTTTCATTGGGTGTTTACTGTTGTGCTATATGTTGTTGTTTATTTATTTTATTGTATTTACCGCATTTTAGCATTACATATCATATATTATATTGTGTTGCACTGTTTTGTCTGTTTGGCGGGATGGGTGTTCTGAGAGATAAGCTCACTACCAAGGCTTGAGTACATACATAGGTATTAGAGTGGATAGTCATGACGCTTGCGTGGTGGTGACCACGTATTGTTGTTCATGAGACCCACAACCAGACGAGGTTCTATCAGGAGCTTTCTGCTACTGCATGTTATGCAGGCCAGTGGTTATTCTCTTGAGGAACTGTCGACTCTGGTGACCATTCCCGAGGACTCAAGTGCGGCACTCCTCCCGAGATGTGACAGTGGCAGACCACATTCCGTGGCAAACCCATTGCACATTCTCGATCCGAGGACCCAATGCTGGGAACTTGTTATAGGACATCCCTTTTTGAAAGAGAATCAGCGGAGGCACTCCTCGATTGGCGATAGTACTGTACCCTGAGGGATGAATGTACTATTGCTTCTCGACCTCAGTGCCAGAAGCTGAGGACCTTTTTGTTTTGGAGAATCAGTTGAGGCCTCCTCGATTGATGATGATGCCAAACCAGAAATGGTGAACGTATCATCATTTCTCGACCTGAGAGCCCGGGATACTGAACATCCTAGTACCCACATGTGAGAAGGGCGGGTTGTTTACAGGTTTGCAGGTAACCATGACCTCCTACATACCTGGTTTTCTATCATCAGTGCACAAAAAGGAAGTTTCATCCTATTGTATTCAGATGGTTCTTATCTATGGTTCTATATTAGTCTCAGAGCTACACTGACACCGTTCACAGTTCAGCACAGACACCTGATTACCTGATCACATTGCCCTTTGCATTGCATTATCATATTTTAACATACATGTTTATTCATTTCCAGGTGCATATATTACCCTTGATTCCAGTCATCAGGTCCCTGCAAAGATGAACACTAAAGAAAGGAAGAATATCATCAGCTATAAGTTCCTTACGCCTACTTTAGGCCCTATTGTTATGCTGAAGGGGATGGCGAGTCCTGCAGTACGAGAAGCTTTTGAAGAGAAATATGGATGGATTTTATCTATGGTCCGTAATGTCAGTGATTATGAAGCCAGAGGTCTCCATACGTTGATGCAGTTCTATGACCCGCCTCTGAGATGTTTTGTATTTCCAGACTATGTGTTGGTTCCTACCTTGGAGGAGTATTCCAACATGTTGGGGATTGCTATCAAGGAGGAGCCCCCTTTCTTTGGATCAGTGGGGGATCTTGACTTTGGAAAGGTGGCTAGTGCTCTTTATTTGAGCAAATCAGAGTTAGACGCCAATGTCTCCAACAAAGGAAAGATTCGTGGTTACAAGTTGGAATATCTGATTAAGAAGGCCCAGGAAGCAGCTAAAGGCGAGAATTGGCTTGTTTTTAATGCTTTGTTAGCCCTTTGTATATACGGCATAGTGTTGTTTCCCAACGAGCCGGATTTTATTGATACGGACGCTATACGAATATTCATGATGAAGAACCCGGTGCCAACGCTACTGGGAGATCTTCACTACTCGTTGTACAACCGAAACGAAAAGAAAAGAGGAGGGATAATTCGTTGTTGTGCACCTTTGTTCTATAAGTGGTTCGCAGGCCGTTTACCACAATCAGGGGCTTTTGTGGATTCCAAAGATTCTCTAGAGTGGAAACAGCGTTTAATGGGATTGGTGGCCAAGGACATCGTATGGGTAGATCATGGGCTGATTGGCAAGAATATTATCCACAGCTGTGGTAAGTTCCCTAACGTTCCACTGATAGGAAGACTGGGTGGGATTAACTACAATCCTTCTTTGGCCATTCGACAATTTGGGTATGCCCTGACAGGTCCGCCTATTAAGAGAGATGTGGAGGAGTCCCTCTATTTTCATACATCAGATGGGTGGGAAGCAGCACAGAAAGCTTCTGAAAGCTGGGGTAGCATACTGAAAAAGGGGAAAGTTACTCTAGGAAAGCCCAACAACCGGGTTTATCCAGCATATGAAGAGTGGGTGAAGAAAAGAGTTGAATATTTTCTCTTGCCTTTTGGTAAGGCACCCCTTTTGTATCCGGAGAATGAGAAAGCAAGAAGCACTGCTACTGTGGAAGAAGTTGATAAGTTGCAAGCCTTGGTGAAAAAACTTCAAGGAGAGAATTCCGAGTTGAGTAGCCGTCTTCAGAATGCTCTGCATGTCAACAAAGAGCTGGAGCGGAAAGCCCAAGATGCTGAACAAATCCTAACTGCAAAAGAAAAAGACTTTGCTGGAAGAGCCCAACATTTCTGGAAGATTAGTAAAGGTGCTGATGATGCTACTCAAGCCCACAAGCAAACCAAACAGGCGTTAGCACAGACCAAAGAAAAGTTAACAAAGTTTCAGCACGCTTGGGACGAAGTTAGGATAGAGAATGCTGAATTACAAGAACAATTGCAGATTAAGGACGAAGAGCTTGAAAAGGCGCATGAGCAGAGGAGAAAGTATCGGGAAAGCCTTGGTAAGAGTCAAGAACAGCTAGAAGAAGCTAGAGGTGAGCTGAGGAATACCAAGAAAGAGCTTGAAGAAGTCATGATAGAAAGGGAGATACTCAAGACGCAAGCTGGCATAAAGAGACACAAAGGAGTGTGTGATGATGAGGCTCTGATGCTGCATATGGGTTCTTTAACTGAAGCTCTTGAGAAAAGGGATGTCTTGATCAAAGAAATGATTGAAAAGCCGAATCACCAGCGTACCCGTATACTTTTTGAGGAGATCAAATACTCAAGTGATAAGCTGAAGGATGTGGAATTGTCAGACTGATGTTCTTTTCCTTATATTTTGTTGTTAATGGTTACCATCAGGCTTGTTGATGGATCCATTTTTCCTTGTATTGCATTTGCGGTTGAACCTTTCTTAAATGTACTTGAATACTTCGTTGAATGAGTATGAGCAGTTTTATTCAGATTTATTCCTTATCAGATAGCTGCACACAAGCACATGACCACGACACGTCTCTTTATATCACAATTTCTGGTCTTCAGATTTCTGTGGTTGGATTGGAATCAGGGTATAAAGCACCTCGGAAATGACAAACATGGCATTGCATGGCATTGCATATCATTTTGCATTTTTTGTTACTTGCTTTTCAGGTACTCGTTGCAGGGACTCTAACCTTTATTTGGTTTCAGGCAGTATAGCGGAGAGTCATATTCACCGATATTCGATGCGAAGGAATCAAGTAAGAATCATGGATCAAGTGCAAAGTGATTTGGCTGAAATGAGGGCGCGTATGGACCAGTTCATGACCCTCATGACTGGCATGGCGCAAAATCAGGAGAGATTGAGGCTTCTGGTAGAGCGTCCAGACAATGGGCCCGAAGGTGATCAGGATGACAATTCACAGGGACATGGCATTCCTCCTCCCGGTGGCAACCCTCCTCCTGGTGGTAACAATCGGGGTAATGGAAATGGTAGGCATGCTGGTGTTACTCTTGAAGATACCCTGGAGGACCAATTTACTCTGCTGGATGCTGATGTGGGTAATCAAGGTGATCGAAGGTATGATGAGTTAGCAGAAAAGATCAGGGCCATGGAATGCAAGAACTCTATGGGTATTGATGTTACTAGCTTGGGGCTGGTCCCAGGAGTCAGAATTCCCCCTAAATTCAAACCTCCCACTTTTGATAAGTATCACGGCAATGCGTGTCCCCAAACGCATCTTCAAGCTTACTTTGGGAAGATTTCAGCCCATACGGATGACGAGAAGCTATGGATGCACTATTTTCAGGACAGTCTGGCTGGGGCGTCCTTGACCTGGTATATGAAGTTGAATAGAGCTGCTGTGAAGAATTGGAAAGATCTGGCAGAAGCGTTCCTGAAGCAATACCAGTATAATATTGACATGGCGCCTAACCGCACTCAATTGCAGGGGTTGTCACAAAATGCCAAGGAGAGTTTCAAAGAATATGCACAGAGGTGGAGGGAAATGGCTGCCCAGGTTCAACCTCCCTTGTCAGACAGAGAAATGGCAGATATGTTCATGGGCACCTTGCAAGGGGCCTATCTTGACAGATTAGCTGCTTGTCCGTCAACTGGATTTGCTGATATTGTGATTGCGGGAGAAAGAATAGAAAGTCTGTTAAAGCTTGGAAAGATCCAGGATGTGAGTGGGGCTGGCTCTTCGGGGACGAAGAAACCGTTTGCTAGTAACCAGAAAAGAAGAGAAGGTGATACGAATGCTGTGTTTAGAGGACGAGGCAGAGGGCGTTCTCAAGCTTATTATCAGGTAGATGCTGTAACAATCCCCACACCGTCTGTTCAGAAACAACAATCCCAACAACAAGTTCAACAGCAACAACCTTTTTTCCAGCAAAGGTCTAGACAGAGGGATCGTAAGATGGATCCTCTCCCTATGACTTATGCCGCGCTGTTGCCCCGACTACTCGAGTTAAAGTTGGTAGAACTCCGTACTATGAAAGCTCCGGTTGCTGGAAACCTGCCACCTAACTTCGATGCTAATGCTCGTTGTGAGTTCCACTCAGGTGCTCAGGGACACTCCATTGAAAAATGCTGGGCTTTCCATCATAAAGTACAAGATTTGATTGATGCTAAAGCCATCAATTTCTCTCCCGCTCCTAATATTACTCAGCATCCCATGCCTGATCATAGTGCAGCCAATGTATATGCTATTGAAGATGGGAGGAAATTGAATTTGGTGTTAGACGTTCATCAAGTGAAAACTTCTTTGTTGGTTGTAAAAGATCGTTTATTGAAGGGACAGGTGTTCCCGGGCTGTAATCAAGATTGCTCTGAGTGTATGAATCAGGAGAACGGCTGTGATAAGTTGAAGATGGGTTTACAGAATCTGATCGATGAAGGATGTCTACAGTTCGACAGAGTCGTGAAAGACACTGATGAGATATCAACCGTGACCATCTATTACACTCCCGCTGAGATTCAAATGCCTGTCAATGCAGTTCCCGTGGCGAGTGTTGCGCCAGAAGGGCCCAGTCCTGTCACTATCACGGTGCCAGGACCAATTCCGTTCACATCTACGAAAGCTATCCCATGGCACTATGGGGCAGATGTATATTACGAAGGTAAAAAGCAGGAAGTTGAATCATCAATCAGCCCAAATATTGATAACGTAGGGGGTGTAGGGGGCTTTACAAGGAGTGGAAGGTTGTTCGCTCCCCCAACCTTGAGAAGTGATAAAGAGGCAGAAGCCGCAGCAAAGGCTAAAGGTAAACAGGTGGTTGAAAATGCGCCTACACCTGAAGCAGAGACAAAGATTATTTTTGATAAGGAAATGGAAGAATTTATGAAGATAATCAAGAAAAGCGATTATAAGATTGTGGACCAACTGAATCAGACCCCTTCAAAGATTTCAATCTTGTCACTATTGATGTGCTCTGATGCGCATCGACAGGCGTTGTTGAAAGTGTTGAAGAGTGCATATGTGCCACAAGAAATTACTATTAATCAGCTCGAGGGCGTAATCTCCAATGTTAATGTTAGCCATGGTTTGGGCTTTACAAGTAGAGATCTGACTATTGAAGGAAGAAACCACAATAAGGCTTTGCATATCACGATGGAGTGTAAGGGCGCAGTGTTATCTCATGTACTGGTAGACACTGGTTCATCACTTAATGTCTTGCCCAAGAAGGCATTGATGAAGCTGGAAGTTGATGGTTTGATCTTAAGGCCTAGTGAATTGGTGGTCAGAGCATTTTGATGGAACTAGACGATCTGTGTTTGGTGAGGTGGAATTGCCCGTACAAATTGGACCACATGTATTCAAATCCACGTTCCATGTAATGGACATACAACCTGCATATAGCTGCCTATTGGGGCGCCCTTGGATTCACGGAGCCGGGGCTGTGACTTCTACTCTACATCAAAAGCTGAAGTATGAGTTTGAAGGGCAGGTTGTGACGGTGTGTGGGGAAGAAGACATCTTTGTGAGTCACTTGTCCACGTTCAAGTACATTGAAATGGATGGGGAAATTCATGAGATGCTGTGCCAATCATTTGAAGCAGTCAATATTGACGATGCACCTGAGTCTTCTTCTGTACCAGTTGGGGCTGGTACCTCTATTTCATCTTACAAACAAGCTGTCGAAGTCGTCAGGGCAGGCAACGCCCAAGGTTGGGGCAGGTTGATAGAGACCCCAATGAAGGAAGACAAATTTGGTATTGGTTATCATCCCTCTACAACTTCAGATGCGGGGAGCAGGGGACCCATTACTTTCAATAGTGGGGGAATTATCTACACGGACCAGTCTTGTGCAGCCACAGAGGATAGTGTTGACAGTGATTGTGACCTGGACAACTGGGTACGCCCTCATGTTCCGGGACAACAAGTGCAAAACTGGTCCGTTGAAGAAGTCATCCGGGTTACTCTTCAGACAGAGTAATTTTTCTTTGTTTTTTTTCTAACCATAATGCATGTCAAAATATTGCGCTTTGCCCAAGGCGTATAGATTCATTTGTAGGGCCACCATGGTTGCATTTGCAATGTTTAATCATTAATAAAGGACATTTTGCAATCAAATTTTGTTCTCTGTCTTTCAGTTTTTATTTTTGCACAAAAAATATAAAATGGCAATGTTTCATTTTCTTTTGTTTTGCTTAAAAATAAATTCTAAAATAAGGCATGAACCCGTTCATGCAGACTTGATCCTCCGGATACCACTGATAACGATTTTGATATGGCCATGTATGACTTTGACAATCCGATTTATCAAGCCGAAGAAGGGGATGAGAAAGATTGTGAACTTCCTGAAGAACTAGCCAGATTGTTGAAACAAGAGGAAAGGGTCATCCAGCCTCATCAGGAGACTGTAGAAATCATCAATATTGGTACCAAGGACGCCAAGAAAGAGATCAGGATTGGTGCCAGCTTGCAAGCAGATGTGAAGCAAACTTTGACGGAAATGTTGCGCGAGTATGTTGACATCTTCGCCTGGTCGTATCAAGACATGCCGGGGTTGGATACGGATATTGTCGTGCACAGGCTGCCATTAAGAGAAGAATGTCCGCCAGTCAAGCAGAAACTTCGTCGGACTCACCCCGACATGGCTTTAAAGATTAAGGAGGAAGTCCAGAAGCAGTGGGATGCTGGTTTTCTTGCTGTGACAAAGTATCCTCCGTGGGTAGCCAACATCGTGCCAGTACCAAAGAAAGATGGAAAAGTGAGAATGTGTGTGGATTATCGAGATCTTAATAAAGTTAGCCCGAAAGATGATTTTCCACTACCTCATATTGATGTGCTGGTCGATAATACAGCTCAGTTTTCAGTATTCTCATTTATGGACGGTTTCTCCGGGTACAACCAGATCAAGATGGCACCTGAAGATATGGAGAAGACCACGTTCATTACTCCGTGGGGTACATATTGTTATAAAGTAATGCCTTTTGGGTTGAAAAACGCAGGGGCAACGTACCAGCGGGCGATGGTGACATTGTTTCATGACTTGATTCATAAGGAGATCGAATGTTATGTAGATGATATGATTGCCAAGTCGAGAACAGAAGAGGAACATCTGGTTAACCTGAAAAAGCTGTTTGAAAGATTGAGAAAGTTCTGTCTGAGATTAAATCCAAACAAGTACACGTTTGGGGTGCGTTCTGGAAAGTTGTTAGGTTTCATTGTGAGCGAAAGAGGAATCGAGGTTGATCCTGCCAAGGTGAAAGCAATACAAGAAATGCCTGAGCCGAGAACAGAAAAAGAGGTTCGTGGTTTCTTGGGTAGATTGAACTACATTGCAAGGTTCATATCTCACCTAACAGCCACGTGTGAACCAATATTTAAATTGTTAAGGAAAGATCAAACAGTCAGGTGGAATGACGATTGCCAATTGGCATTCGATAAGATAAAAGAATACTTGCAGGAACCTCCGATTCTAATGCCTCCAGTTGAAGGGAGACCGCTGATAATGTATCTGACAGTGCTTGAAGGTTCCATGGGTTGTGTTCTCGGTCAACATGACGAGATAGGTAGGAAGGAGCATGCTATTTACTACCTGAGCAAAAAGTTCAATGATTGTGAGTCCCGATACTCAATGCTTGAAAAGACATGCTGTGCGCTTGCATGGGCCGCTAAGCGATTGAGGCAATATATGGTTAGGCACACAACCTTGTTGATTTCAAAAATGGATCCTATCAAGTACATTTTCGAGAAACCAGCATTGACAGGCAGAGTTGCACGGTGGCAAATGGTCTTGACAGAGTATGACATTCAGTACACTTCACAAAAGGCCATCAAAGGAAGTATCTTGTCCGATTATCTTGCGCAACAGCCGATGGATGATTACCAACCCATGAAGTTTGACTTCCCTGATGAGGACATCATGTTTCTCAAAGCTAAAGATTGCGAGGAACCCCTTCCGGAGGAGGGGCCAGACCCTGAATCCAAATGGAGTCTGATGTTTGATGGGGCTGTCAATATGAATGGGTGCGGAGTTGGAGCAGTTCTTATCACGCCGGAAGGTGTTCATATGCCTTTCACTGCACGAATAACTTTCGGATGCACCAACAATGAAGCAGAGTACGAAGCTTGTATAATGGGGATCGAGGAGGCGATTAATCTACGGATTAAAACCCTTGATATATTTGGTGATTCAGCTTTGGTAATCAATCAAGTGAAGGGGAGTTGGTACACGCACCAAACAAATCTAGTGCCGTATAGAGATTATACAAGGAGATTGCTGACGTTTTTCACAACAGTGAAACTGTACCACATTCCTCGAGATGAGAATAGGTTCGCTGATGCCTTGGCCACTTTGTCTTCCATGATCAAAGTGCAAGGATGGAACCATGTACCTAAGATTGAGGTATCCCGCCTTGACAGACCAGCATTTGTGTTTGCGGTCGATGCAACGTCTGATGACAAGCCATGGTTTCACGACATTAAGTGTTTCTTGGAAAGTCAAGAGTACCCGTCCGGGGCATCGTCCAAAGACAGGAAGACGTTGAGAAGGTTAGCTGGTAGTTTCTTCTTGAATAAAGATGGCGTACTGTATAAAAGAAATTTTGACACGGTCCTGCTTAGATGTGTGGATAGACATGAAGCAGACTTGTTGATGATTGAAGTGCACGAAGGCTCTTTCGGTACCCATGCCGGAGGGCAGGCAATGGTTAAAAAGTTGTTAAGGTCGGGATATTATTGGTTGACTATGGAGTCAGATTGTTGCAAATATGCCCGCAAATGCCATAAATGCCAGATCTATGCAGATAAGGTGCATGTGCCTCCAAATCCGTTGAGTATCATGTCGTCGCCTTGGCCGTTTGCCATGTGGGGCATTGATATGATCGGAAAGATTGAGCCTACAGCTTCCAATGGTCATCGTTTCATCTTGGTGGCAATTGATTACTTCACCAAATGGGTTGAAGCCGCATCCTATGCCAATGTTACAAAACAAGTGGTCGCTCGTTTCTTAAAACGGGATATCATTTGCCGATATGGAGTTCCCGAAAGAATCATTACTGATAATGGTTCTAATTTGAACAATAAGATGATGGCTGAGTTATGCCGGGACTTCAAAATCGAACATCACAATTCTTCTCCGTACCGCCCAAAGATGAATGGCGCGGTCGAAGCAGCCAACAAAAATATCAAGAAGATTGTACAGAAGATGGTTGTCACGTACAAAGATTGGCATGAGATGTTACCATTTGCTTTGCATGGGTATCGAACGTCGGTACGCACGTCCACTGGGGCAACCCCATTCTCACTCGTATATGGTATGGAGGCAGTGCTACCGGTTGAAGTAGAGATTCCGTCCCTCAGAGTCATGATGGATGTTAAGCTAGATGAGGCTGAATGGGTACGAGCCAGATTTGATCAGTTGAGCCTTATTGAGGAAAAGCGATTGGCGGCTGTATGCCATGGGCAACTATATCAGCGCAGAATGAAGCAGGCATTTGACCAGAAGGTGCGTCCTCGGGTTTATAAAGTCGGAGATGTGGTACTCAAAAGGATCCTTCCTCCCAATACAGATCACATGGGCAAATGGACTCCTAATTATGAAGGTCCATTCGTGGTTAAAAAGGTCTTTTCGGGCGGAGCTTTATTGCTTACAACCATGGATGGCGAAGAATTTTCATCCCCTGTCAACTCGGACGTAGTCAAAAAATACTTCGCATGAATAGACCCGCTGGATAATAAGAATAAAAAATCCAGGCAAAAAAGGGCATCCCGGCGAACCAAAAACAGAATAAGGTTCGGGCAAAAATTAGGGATATAATTGAAAAAAGATTTGTACACCCGGTAAGTTGAAAACCTGAAAGGGCAACTTAGGCAAAAAAGGGTATCCTGGTGGATCGAAAACCTGAAAGGGCGGTCCACACAAAAGAGGGATTTAAGCGAATGACTATGGTCTGAGTTGTCTATCCCCCATTACCGTTTGAACAACTGACGTTCTGAAGGATAGGAATCGGTCCGATCATTCCTCAGAAGGCAAGGTCGGGGAGTTTTGAAGACATACTGGTCATAACAGAATGGAAACTCAGTGGAAGTCCGTTTTCACATTGCCATTAGGATAGTTTCTTTTCTCAATTTTCAGCGATCACCTCTTTCCAGGGATTGCTTCCGGATGTAATTGCCTATTCTGGGCTCTCAGTTAATAAATTGAATTTCAATAAAAAGCTTTCTATTTTTGTTTTATTGCTTTGTTTGCAAAAACGTCCTAATTTTTGATAAAACATTGCATTTGAAAACATGGCAGCCTTGCAATAACATGCGCAGAAAAAAAAAACATTTGAAATTACTTCGAATGTTGAATACTCCCGGATGGTGGATTCTAGCCACGCAATATTCGGGGCATGTGGGCATATTCTTTTGTTGCAGGTAGTAGGTGCAGATGATTTTAAGCACAAGACCAGCAATAAATCACCCCACGCAAAAGACTGGGGCAATTATGGGTAAGGAGATCGGCGTTCATCGTTCGGTCGACGATTGTTCATAACGGGTCGATATCAGTGAATTAAGTTCAACTGGGTACCGTTGCATCTTATTGAGTCGATTCTCTTATTTAGTCCTTCCAACAGCTACAAGCTTTTCTGTGTCGATAATGGTCACAGGTTCCCCAAAAGAGTGGTCTCATCGACACCGAAACTGATGGTCATTATCCCCGTTGAAATCACTAGGAGTTTGAAGAGGCTAAATCTTCTGTAAAATTCTCTTATGACATCCTCTTCGGGGACAAATTGTTGGTTTTCTTAAGCATGGGGCATGTTGTTTCCCCAGCATGAAGTGTTGATCACCCCCCAGTAGAGTTTGATGGTCATTATCCCCAGCGAAGTCGCAGGAGTTTGAAGAAGCTAAATCTTCTGTAAAATCCTCTTATGACATCCTCTTCGGGGACAAATTGTTTGGTTCCCCAGCATGAAGTGTTGATCATCCCCAGTAGAGTTTGAGGACAGTTGGACTTCTGTAAAATCCTCTCAAAAGGCATTCCCCAACACGAGACGCTTTAAAGCAGTTTTCTCCAGCAGAGTTTGTTATAAACTCGTCATCCCCAACGGAATTGTCTAAAGGAAAGCTCGCCTAACATGGGGCATTGTAGTACTTATCCTAAGCTCGACAGTCATATTCTTCAGCAGACTACTGTGGATTTGCTTTGGGTTTCCCCAACAGATCTCTAAGGACTCTTTCTAGCAAGTTGCAGTGGAATGTTCTAACCAGGATTTGCATATCCCTGGCAGAGTAGCCATGATCCCCAACAAGATTGTGTCTCTGGTAATGATCCCCCACAGAGGTCAGCATCGAATCTTGTCAGCAATACTCCCCAGCCGAGTTATAAGGTTGATAATCCCTATAAAGGATCTTGGGTTGAATAAATCCCCAAGCAGAGTTTTAATGGCTCATTTCCCCAGCAGGACGTCATTTAAAAATTCTCATCCCCAGCGGAGTTGCTGTGACCAGAATCCAGCCCCAAACAGATGGAATAATTCCTGGCAGAGTCATCATTCCCTCATATCTTAAAGTCCAATTTATTGTTGGCAAGCTTGACAATTCGAAGCAGACAGATTGTTCATCCATTCGCCAGCAGAGATATTATCCTTTTAGGAGTCTCCGAGATTAAATCATTGATTGTGGTTCCTCAGCAGAGTCGGCAGAGATGTCTGGCGTAGAGGCAGAGAGTAATTCAATTTTGAAATTCTAAAAGTCCAACAGTGGATTGGCAAAAGTCCGTCTTCGGGTGGCAAAAGTCCAACAGTGGATTGGCAAAAGTCCATCTTCGGGTGGCAAAGCAGCTTAAAGTCCAACAGTGGATTGGCGAAAGGTCCATCTAAGGGTGGCAAATTCCAAAAGTCCAACAGTGGATTGGCGAAAGGTCCATCTAAGGGTGGCATATTCTAAAAGTCCAACAGTGGATTGGCAAAAGTCCGTCTTCGGGTGGCAAAAGTCCAACAGTGGATTGGCAAAAGTCCATCTTCGGGTGGCACGAAGCTGCAAAGTCCACCAGTAGCGTGGCAAGCCAGTAGTCGTCTGGCGTCGTTCAAAAGACGTTATCAAAGTCCACCAGTAACGTGGCAGGCCAGTAGTCGTCTGGAATTGCATAAAAGACATTATTAAAGTCCACCAGTAGCGTGGCAAGCCAGTAGTCGTCTGGCGTCGTTCAAAAGACGTTATCAAAGTCCACCAGTAGCGTGGCAGGCCAGTAGTCGTCTGGAATTGCATAAAAGACATTATTAAAGTCCACCAGCAGCGTGGCAAGCCAGTAGTCGTCTGGCGTCGTTCAAAAGACAGATCTCTCCGACGTTTCATCGAAGATTCAATCCAGCAGTCTCGTTGGGTTTATATCCCTTTTCTTCTTCATCATCCAGAGCAAATTTTTGGTTATATTTGGTATTCAATCACTATATACCTTGAAAGTCCGAAAGCAATTGCTTTCAGGCATTCAGGTCTACAGCGCTTGAATAGGGGCAGCTGTAATACCCCAAAATTTGCTCTCCCCTTTTGTCATCATAGCATGGCATTATCATTTATCATATCATATCCACCTCATTAACATTGCATTGCATTTAACATAGAAAAATGAAGCATGGCATCCTCCTTACCATCAGGGCATGTGATCAGGTGGGAGGTGGACAATCAAGAGATCATTCAAAGCACAAAAAGGTCAGTCAAGTTGCCTCAAGGCAAGCCAAGAAGTCTTTCATGTCTCATACCATCCCAATTGATCCTCCACAACCTCAAGAAGGTGAGATTCAATAGGAGATTGAAGCATTACATCCTACTCTATGCAAGAGGTCCAAAAATTGAAGGAAAACCCTCAAAAGAGATAGCTCATTGATTCAAAATCATCCTCAAAAGGCATATATCATCATCCTTTAAGAAGGTACACAACATACTCTGAGGAATTTGAAATTGAAGACTGCACTTTTTCCTCCTAGGAGGTGGGCACCAAAACTAGGGTTTCCCATTAAATCAGGGAATCTTTGATTTTTTGAACAAAACTTGATGTCATGGTATCCCATATGTCCTTAAGTGTATGTATGTGGAAAATTGCATCTCAATTGGTTTTAGAAGTGGTTCAATTGGAAGAAAGATCAAGAATCAGAGAAATTGGGGCAAAGTCAAATAATCAGAGGAAAAAGTCAACTCTTGACTTTTTGAGCCCAAAATCATGAAATTCATGTTACATATGTCCAATGTACAAAATTTGGTCAAGAAACTCCAAAGGAATCATGAAAAAATCAAGATGTGGAAAGTTGCCATTTTTGGGTGAAGTAGGGTTACTAAAAATAGCAAGTTTTGGCCATTTTGCATCAAAGTTTGAACCAAGGCCATTTAAAATTGAAGCACCAAATGAAAATTCCACTCGGCCACAACAAAAGATCTTGTTTTAAGCTTCACATCCATATGTGGAACATCTCCATTGGATAAAAATTGAGTGAGATATGATTGATCAAAGTTTGAGCAAAGTAGGTTCAAAACTAGGTCATGACCAAGATTTTCAGGGCACGCGCGCAGTCATTTTAACAAACAGTTGGTGGGCCAAATGTACACCTATTTTTCTCATGGTTAGAGGCTTCATTTTCAAAACTTTTCAACATCAAAGTTGTTCCTTGTAGTGTCATCTTCAATACTCATGTTGGACAAAATTCCATTTGATCAAGTTATAGTGGAGATATATTGGTTCAAAGTCATGTTGATTGTGCTGAAATTTTGTGTGCCAAGTTGCCATGCCATGACTTGCTTGCCACGCCCCATAACCAGTTCCCAAACTTGTGTATTTTAAGTCATTTTTGCAACCTCTTCCAAACATTATTTCAACTCATTTTTCACACCAAACATGTTCTCCAATATCTCTTCTTTCCAATGAATCCAAGAACTCACTAAACCATCCATTGAGTAGAGAGAAAAACATCACCAATTCACCCTATCTCCATTGTTCTCAGCTGCCATGAAAAATCAGAAACAAAACCAATGTTGTTGATGTTGTTGTTACAAGCTTGCACGTGCATTATTCATACCAGCTATCCATTGCCTTTTTAAACCAAACACTCTTCATACACACCATAGCACGTGCCTCATTATGCATGAAAGTAGAAATGACAAGCTTGCTGAACAAGTTTTGTATTACCCAGTCGTGCCTTCATTTTCTTTTCACCTCCACCATAGCATATCATGAGTTGCCATCACCATACCATTGCTTTCCCTAACTAACTTGACTCAGTTAGTTAGGGATGACTCACTCAAACCATTGTGACTCAGTTAACCTCACTCAGTTTAACCTTGGTTAACTCACACTATAAAGCCAAATCTCACCTCACAACTTCAGTTTTCAACCACATTCTCTCAAAAACACTTCAGAATTCTCCTCTCACTCTCTCTGATTTTTCTCATCTTCCTCTCCACGATTTCATCTTCATTGTGATTTCATTCCTCATGGCTTAGTGTGATTGAATCAAGAACAGCAAGAATAACTCCATTTATGCAAGCTTAGCCTCACTGCAATCTTGGTATGCTTTCATCAATACGTGAGTCAGAGGCATTTATTTTGCTAAAGGTGGAAATCTAGAAGCTGAAAGTATCAAGCTCTTCCCTGGTCTTCTCAACATCTCAAGGTTCTCCACATTTTCAGGTTTCATCATGCACTTTTCTTCATTCGATTCTCTTTAGTTTTGATTTATTTTTGCTGTTTTAAGCTTGATAGAAGCTTTACTCCAACCGGCTAGTTGATAGGCCTTCTAAAGGCTTAGTTGCAAAACCTAGGGCATAAATTGATCTCCTCTGTTCTGGCTATGTGTGTGTTTTTTGTGGATTTCATGAGCATATCCATGATGTACGTGAGCTCAGCATCGTTTTGATATACGTTTTATGCATTTTGGTGAGGTTCAAAAGTTGCAGGTGGTGGCTGTTGGCCGGAGAAGGTGACCGGAGGTCCCCTCCGGCCGGTGACTGTTATGACTAGGGTTTATGCACGTTTTAATCTTGTCCATTCATTTTCCATGATCGTGTGGTCCAAAAGTTGACAGCACATTAAAATTCACGTGCAAATCATGTGCACCATTTCTGAATTTACTTAAACATTGTGTGGCATGGTACATGGTAGTGAGTGTGCGTCCTCATCCGTGTGTGTTGGATCTGCGTACTTTGACTTTGGCTTAACCTTGACTTGATCTAATGGCTATTGATGAGTCAATTTTGTTGACTGGAGTGCATGGTTACTATGGTGTTTTGCGCATAATTGGACCTATGACAGATTGTTATTTACACCCCACGCTTCTAAGGCCCAAACGAATTGAACTATGGATTTGCTATGTTTGCACCCCATTCACATTGCATTTCATATTTTATTTTCATTTTTGCTACACGTTTCATAATTGATTTTTAAAAATATCAAACATCATCATAAAATTCCACAAAAATTCATGAGTATCACTAAAACATTTAGGAAATTTTCCATGATTTTATTTCTTGATTTTATGACCTTTTTACCCCTGGTCCATAATTTTCTTTGAATTTCCATTTAGATGCATTCTAAGCATGATACATGAATTTGTTTAATTTTGTTCTTGCTCATTACAAACTGTTTTGACATGATTCTTTTTGCATTGATTCACTAATACATTGAAGCATGTTAGATGATTTTGTTTGATTTTTTAGGTCACTTTATTACATGTTTTGATGCCTATATTTGCACCACTTTACATGATGTTGCAATTTGACCTAATTGCTTTGTTTGAAGTCATTTTGCTCTGAATTTTTACATGCTATCTTGATGTATGATGCATTTCTGATCTAGGCATTCCAATAATATGCTGACATAATTTTCATGAATCCATTTGGTCTTTGTTTGATGCATTACATTGGAAGTATAATCCATGGCATGTCATTACAACTTTAGTGCATGTTTACATGAATTCTTTTGTGCACATTTGTATGAGCATTTGCATATGTTATGAGCCATTCATATGATATTATAGGTCTTTGATACACATTATAGGTCATCTTTACATGTTCATTTCAATTTGAACTTTGTGCATCATTAACATGTATTGTTGGCACTTTCTTTTTGAACTTTCATTTCAATTCTTCTTATATTACTTCTTGAATGTCTTGAAGTTGATTCATAAATATTTTTGAGATGTTTATAAACCATTTTCCATTTAGTTTCAATTCTGGTTGTTGATTTACATGTTCCATTTATGCATGTCCTCTTCATTTCTTTCCATCTTTCATCTACCCATTCTTCTTGTAACATGTTTAAATGCTAATGGGTGATGATTATTGCTTATTCACTTGCAATTGTATGATGATATTCACTTGTTGTCCATATGATGCCCATTCTGGTTGTGGCTCTAGGATTTGGTTTCTCATTCAATTCTTTTGAGTTTTATGATGCATTAAGTACTTTTTGCTTCTTATACATGTTTCCATGTTTACTAACCATGTAGGGGCTTTGGTAAATTTCAATTGAGTGTGGATAAGGAATCCACATTCAACTTCTATCCTTTCTCTTTTACAATTCCATTTTGTGTTTTGTTAAGCACTTATGTGCTTTCTTTTAATAACTCATCACTTTCCCTTTTTGAATTACAATTCATTTTCTAACTTAGAAGTGAATTGTTTAATTCATTCTTTCTTTAGACTTTAGGTTGAAACCTCACAAACCTTAGGATCACTCCCTTAACTAATCAATTAGGATTGAGTCTTAGTCCATATAGATTTTTACCTTTATCCTCCCTTGAGTCTCTTTTCTAATCTCAAAGAAAATTCAAAGTATCTAATAAAGGTAGGCACTTATTGCATTTAGGCCTTTCATATAAAGAAAAGATTATAAGGGGTCTTCTCTTATAATCTTAAAATGTGTAGCATATGGCCCATCTTAGGTCAATGTGTTACATATTTGATCTTGTATGAGGGACTTAAATGCAATACTTGTTGAAGGTGCAAATAATAAAAAACACTTCTTCACTTCATAATCAACAAAACACTTAATAAACACAAGTATGCTAGTGTGTTTGAACCTTGACAATTGGAACTAAGTGTGGGGGTCTTCTTCACTCTTAGTGTGCATTCTTACCCATTCCATCTTGGAATGTGAGAATGTACACATTCCAATGACTAAGATTCAGATACACTATCATATGCAAATAAATGAAAAAAAGCTCCTAAAAGACAAAAACAAACAATAACGTCTTTCCTTCGGGAATTCTTTTCTCATCTCATTCATTCTCAACGTATGAACGTGCTCCTACTCGTTCTCTTGCAAGATGGTAACGCACTCGGACCAGCGAGCCTGCAACACCTGAGCTAGAACGTCAGCCGTTCCTTAAAAAACGCAAACAATCCATCCCTAGTGAGGGGAACTACGTCGCTCTGATTCTCATGCTCCCGATGAGATACGTAGGCAGTGGGGTAGGGCCCATGCGAGCACTTCTTTTATTTTCCCTACATTTGTTTCCCGTTCCTTTTCTTTTCTTTCTCCTTTCTTTCTTTCAGTTCCTTTTCCAGTATCCTTTCTTTACACCCTTTGATCGAGACAAGCAAGCGTGGATCCCATCGGGTACGATGGACGCGTGGGGGTGCTAATACCTTCCTCTCGCGTAACCGACTCCCGAACCCAGTTCTCTTGGTCGTAAGACCATGCTCTATCCTTTCCTTCAGGTTTATGCGGTGTTTCCTTTCCCCCCCTTGGGATAAATACACATTGCTGGCGACTCTGTTTCGGTGCCACTTTCGCGTTTGTACTTGGATGAAAATCCCGGGAGCGACAATGAGTGCAAACATTACTCATATAAGAACTGATTTTCTCTTTAAATCAGCATACTGGACCTGTCACTCAACTGAAACAGCACCATAGCCTCTCTCTTGGGCTCTATACAATGATTCTCCCTAGCGGAGCTAACAAATAGCCTCCATCTCGGGCTTCGTACGAGATACAAAATCACTCTCTTGTTGAGTATAAAAGATTCTCCTGGTGAGTCACCATCTTTAGCCTCCATCTCGGGCTTCGTACGAGATACAAAAAACTCTCTTGTTGAGTCAAATAGCCTCCATCTCGGGCTTTATACGAGATACCAAAAGACTCCCTCGCTGAGTCAAAACCTTTTAGCCTCTCTCTCGGGCTTTGTACGAGACACATATTAGCCTCCTCTTAGGCTTTGTATAAGAAAACCACTGGTTGATCCAATCAACCTTTTAGCATCAAAGTTGTGCCTCGTTCACAGTACACAAACATCAACAACTCCTTCCCCTTCATCTAATCGCTGTAAGTGGCAAGCCTATGGATTATTTACATCCACGCCACTGTCCCTCTTTTAGCATGAGAAATTCCTAAGGAAAGATAGCATTGCTCTACACTGAGTTAAAGTCTTCTCCTTCAGGTTGGAAATCCCCTATAAAGGAAATTATGGCATTGCCGGATTCACAAATCCCGGTTAAAGTAATTCTCCTTTATAAACAGTTGTGACATACAGACCCTCTTTAGAGATGACAAATTCTCTCTAAAGACAACACCTTTTAGCTTCACATCTTGGGCTTTGAACAAGATACAAATAAACCCTTCAGCTTCATATCTTGGGCTTTGAACAAGATATAGATTACCTTTCGCTTCACGTCTTGGGCTTTGAACAAGACACCAAAACACCATTTCCTCCCGTAGAATAGGAGGAACTACGATCGCTCTGACTTCCCTGTTTCGGTAAACGGGAATACGTAGGCATAAGATTGAAAGAAAAATCTTAGCGAGCACCCTAAACAAAAACCCAAAATCCCATACTTTCATACATCCGTCCTAACACTTCAACTGATATCCTGGAACACTTTTTTTTAACAAAATAACCTAGGAGAGACCCCGAATCTTTGTAGCATCTGTAAACCAACAGTTTTGACTGTTTAACCTCAGTATGCAAGCAGGGTTAGTTAGAGACATCTATTTCCCTTCCTTCATCAGCTTCAATAGGATAAAAAATGAATCCAGTTGTAGTACTAGAGCGATTGTGCTTCGCAATCACATCCACAAATCACTCGCTACACACAACTTTGATGCTAAAAGGTTGATTGACTCAACCGAAACTTCCTTATACAAAGCCTAAGAGGAGGCTATCGACCCAACAAGAGGATGATTTTTGTGTGTCTCGTACGAAGCCCGAGAGAGAGGCTAAAAGGGTTGACTCTACAGGAGAATCTTTTATATGTGTCTTGTACGAAGCCCAAGACGGAGGCTAATGGTTGGACTCAACAAAAGGGTCTTTTATACTCAACAAGAGAGTGTTTTGTATCTCGTACAAAGCCCGAGATGAAGGCTAAAAGGGTTTTTGACTCAACAAGAGAGTCTTTTATACTCAACAAGAGAGTGTTTTTGTATCTCGTACAAAGCCCGAGATGGAGGCTAAAAGGGATGACTCAACAAGAGAGTCTTTCATACTCAACAAGAGAGTGATTTTGTATCTCGTACAAAGCCCGAGATGGAGGCTAAGGTGCTGGTGACTGTTTCAGTTGAGTGACAGGTCCAGTATGTTGGTTAAAAGAGAAAATCAGTTCTTATATGAGTATTGTTTGCACTCAGGGATTTGATTCGAGGATCAGGGTTATTTCCTGTTCTTTCAGGAAATGGGAAATCCAAAGGGTATTGAGACTGTCCGAGTCTACGGGTTTCATCTCCTAGTTTTGAAAGGAGCTTGAGAATGTCTTTGATACTCAAGGGAATTAGACTGTCCAAGTCTAGAGTTTCATCTTTTGTACTATGTTTAAGAAACAGCAGTAGCAAGATCTAGACTTTTTGAAAAAACTGTTCTATTAAGATGACTAATTTCTGTTCCTATACCTCTAGGAGGTCATCGGGACAATTTGTACGAAGCCCAAGAGGAGGCTGGAAACTTTTAAGAAGCCGAGGGACAATTTGTACGAAGCCCAAGAGGAGGCTGGAAACTTTTAAGAAGCCGAGGGACAATTTGTACGAAGCCCAAGAGGAGGAAGAAATCATTTATACGAAGCCTAAGAGGAGGCTGTGAATACTTCTAAGAAGCCGACGGGTCCTTGTACAACGCCCAAGAGGAGGCGAGGATGCTTTTAAGAAGCCTGTGGGTCCCCAAACCCCGAGAAATTCAAGACAGGCTATTCACAGAGAATAGATAAAGCCAGGAAAGTTCGAGAATTTGGAAGAAACTCAAGAGATGCCATTCACGGAGAAAAGATCATCTCTGGGGAATAGAGTTTCTTTGACGATTTCTAAAGGTGACAGTCTGTGAAAGGGTTCACCGAGAATGCTGCCTTTCACGTCTCCATATTGTTTAACCCCAAGAGGAGGGAAGACTGTGTGTGGTAATCCTATGGGGACTAGTTTTGTCTATTTCTAAGAGTGATCAACGGGCTTAATGCTAGACGTAGTTGCCGGGGAAACTCTAAATATCTATACTATTATTACACATTTGATATGAGTTTATGAAAGAAGACTTACAGCGAAACAGCCCCACAGTACAGTTATATACATATGAAAGCGGTAAATGAAAGCGGGTAAACACTTACTCGGTTGTAGAGCTTCCATGCTGTTTGGTTAGTTGTTCAATAAAGAAAGCTTTGATAATAATATTATATACAAAATCAAAGGAGAAAGTTCTTTGAAAAGATGTTCGGGCTTACAGCTCAAAAAGAGGCCCAAGGTTTTATCAGTGATCGCACTGTGAGTTTGAATTTGTACAGGGACTTATACAAGTGACTGAGGCCCAAGAAAGGTTTTCTGTACAAAGGGATGGGTCTTACACTCTCTCAAGAGGCCCAAAGAGTTTAAAAAGAATGGGGCTTATAACACGAGGGTAGGCCCAGATGTTTTTTGTTTTGAAATGGCGATCGCGCCGAGATTTTCTTTTAACACAGAGGGACTTATACAATATCTGAGGCCCAAATTTGTTTTGGTTAAAAGGGGATTGAGTCTTACACTCTAATAGAGTCCCAAAAGGTTTTGAATGGGTCTTATAGCTCGAGGAGAGGCCCAAGGTTTGTTTTTCAACGGACGATGATCGCGTCGAACTTTTTGAAATACACCGGGACTTATACCATAAGTGGGACCCAAAAACATTTGTGTATTTACAAAAGGGGTTGGGTCTTGCACTCTATTAGAGACCCAAAAGGTTTTTTAAAAAAGAAGAATGGGTCTTACTACTCGAGGGTAGGCCCAAGGTTATTTGTGTACAAAACGACGATCACGCCGAGGTTTTTAAAAATACCCGGAGGGACTTATACGATAAGTGAGGCCCACAATAGGTTATTTTACAAAAAGGCTTGGGTCTTACACTCTATTAGAGGCCCAGAGTGTTTTAAAAAGAATGATGAGGGTTGAATTAATCAAAACCCTAATTTGTTTCCAAAATGTATTTTAATTGAATAAAAAATTCAATTAAAATTGTCAAATTTTTTTTAACATTTGGAAAACAAATTTTGGTCTTGGATTAATGTTTCAAAAATCATATTTTGACCTACAAAATGATTAGAAGTCATTAAAATTTACAAAATCAAGAGGGAAAAAATATTTTAAATGTTAAAAACAATTAAAATATTAATTCTTTGCAAAAATATCAATTATATGAAATAAATAATATTTTTGGGATTTTTTGGTAAAATAAAATATTTTAACATTTTTGTGAATTATTAAAAAAAGAATCAACTCAAAATCATTAAAACTCAGAGAGAAATTAATTTTTGAATCAATTAAATAAAATCACAAAATTCAAATATTTGAATTTTTAAAAAAGGGCGCCAAGAACACCCAAGAACACGCGCGTATTCTGGGTTTTGCCCAGATTTACATTTTCTCTCCAATGTCCCTGAATACTTGATTATATCATGCAAACCACCTATCAATCTGCTCGTTTCAACCTCACGATCATGTCTATGGTCTTTAATTTCATTTATTTTTAACATGGAATAAGAAATCAAGACAAAACCTCAAGAACCCTAAAATTTGCATGAAGGCTGAGAATTTTGATACACGATCCAAACAAAGCAATTAATTGAGGGGAAACATTCTATGCATGATTATGAACATTTGGCAAAAGTATTGTGCGAGGAAATATGCATAGATTAAGAGATGACCAAGTTTAGGCTTACTTGAAGGTCGTGACAGCAAGAGCAATTTGATTTTTGAGTTGGAGGTGTTACAGATGGGTTGTGATGATCTGAACAGCTTCAATGGATGTTGTGGGGTGTTTTGCAAGCTTTGGAACACTTTGGAAGTCTTTGGATCAAGCTGGAGCACTCCAACTGCATAATTGAAGCATAATGGCTAGGTTGATAGGTGATTTTGAGCTGGGGGTGTTACAGTTGGTGTTTAAGTGTTTGGACACCTCAAATACATCATATGGGACGTGTCTGGGTAATTGGAATGGATTGCTTATGGCTGCAACTCAAAACCCGATAGTGGTTGCTCAAAAACAAGAAAACTTGGCACTTAAGAGAGAATGAGAGAAAGCAGTGCTATAACTGGCTTTGGTGTGAGTTGAATGATCCATTGGAACCTCTATTTATAGGTGATCAACTCTTGTCTTGGAGGAATAGTGAATGGCGACTGGATCAGATCACATTCAAAGGCTTTGGCTTGGTGGCATTTCTTCTCACACAAGGCAACCTAGCCCCTCCCAAGAGCAGGGCTATGCCTTGACCAAATTCACATTCTTCAGACGTTTTTATTGTTGTTTAATCAGAGAACTTGACTGAGTAGAGTGGCTTTGTTGAAAGTGCCCTATTTCACATAAATGCCTTTGAATTTCAAGGCATATATGCCAAAATGCATTAATCTCAAGTTGGAAGATCCCTTGCCCTTTGGACTCAACCCTATCAGTTGGATCAGTTGGCTTATGATCAGATTGGATGCATGTGGCATAGTGATCATTACTTTTGACCCAGAAATCGTGGATGGCAAGAAAACTCACAAACTAATTTTTCATGGCAGCCTTGGCATGGTGTGTTGTAGCAGCCATAACTCTTGGCTCAAGTGGAGTGGTTTCATGCCAATGAGTTGCTTGGATTGTAGGCAACATGCCCAACAACATTGATGTTTATCTTTGGAACTGATTCAGCTTGCATCTATGTGAAAAAATCCCACAAGTTTTGGTGTTTCAACACAAAATCTGCCTTGCCCAGAATTTTTCTAAGTGTTGGAAAAGTTGAACTTTCATGTTTTTAGTGATTGTGATCCAACCATAACTCAAAATCCATAATGAATTTGGAGGGGGGGGGTCAGTTTTTAGCTTTTGTAGAGGGCCATGAGATCTACAAATCAGGCTTTGTAGGGGAAAAATGGCTTTGTGGTTTAGGAGTTATGATCCTCCAAAGTTGGTACCCTTCCCACTTTATTTCCTAACTTAGAAAATTTTCTAAGTTTTTATGGTTACCCCTTTTACAAGTTATCCAACTTTTCTTGATTTTTCTTGATGAATGATGATTCAAATCACACATTAACATCATTTTAGGGTTAAAAAACCATAAAAGTGAAAAATCTCAAAATGTCAAAGTTTGACTTTTGTGCACAGTTGACTTTTTATCAGATGAATTCCAAACTGTGTGATCCTCTAGGAAATCATGACTTTGACCTAAATCAAACTTGATGGACATGTTCCATGGGTATTATAGGGTATATTGAAGCATGTCCTAGGGTTTGGGAGCATGTCCTGGTTTTAAAAGTCAAAGCTACAGTTGACTTTTCTCGCGAAACCCTAATTGTGGTTCTGATGAAATTGAGACTTGTTGCTCAAGCTTCTTGGATTAATCCATTGTTGCAAATGGATCAATGTAGTATGTTGGAGACCCTCAAATCATGTCTTGAGGTCTTGGCTCATGATTTGTCCCAAAAGTCAACTTAGGGGTGAATTAGGTCAAGAAACCCTAATTCCTGATTTTTGATGAATGCATCCCCTGAGGCTAAATTGACTTGATGATTGGGTTTATGATGTACCTTGGAGCATCATAGGTTAGGCTTTGAAGCAATGGCTCATGCCCAGAGGAAAATTTCCATCTGGAGGCCCTGGTCGACCAAACCCTAATTTGGTGACACTGGCGATCTTGAGGCTTGATCCACATGGAAGGGAGCAGCCTTGTCCTTAATACTTAAAGTGGGAGTCCTCTTGATCCATTGTGGATATTTGAGAGGTTTAGACAAGTTGAAGATCATGTCATTCCTTGATTTATCCTTTGTCTAAGAACTCTGAGAGGGCTTGAAACCCTAAATTTGATTGTAGTGGATGCTCACCCATCTTTGGGGAGGCTGATGAGGCAAGATAGTTCGTCCATATTGTGATGATGATTTTCACAATGATGGGGAATCTTAGTGGTCAATATTTGGGGTATGACATTGTGTATAAAATATTTTTGTCCTATGTGCTATATCAAGGTGTGGGCCAAAGTTTAGTGCTGCCAATTGTGGTTTGTTCTCAGAAATGAAGTTGAATGGGTGTGCGTTGGGTTCAAGTCTTGCGTGTGGTGGTCTGTAGCGTGACTCATGGTAATATTGGCATAGCCTGTATAAAACTCATCATCAGCCGCAATTAATATGACTTGGATGTTTTGTGGATGTGCTTCTTTTTACCTTTTTTTCATTTATTGTAATGAGCCTCTCTTTGTAATGGGCTTAAAAACATGTTAATGGGCTCTCTCATTTGTTGCAAATCTTGTAGAATGGACTTTGGATTTATTTAAATAATGGACTTTTTAATGCAAGATTTTCTTATAGAAACTTTGGGTAACTATTTTCAATTTAATCCTTGCTTGCATCTCCATATTTGAACAAAAGCTCTTGATTTTGCAATTGGATTGGACATGGATCGATTCTTGATAATACTAGCTTCCTTCAAGTGATTTTGTATAACCAACCTTCCACACAATTTGCACTTGAATATTCTCTAATAATGAACCATGTGAAGATTCTGAATAAATCCTGAGAACTTGAAATAAAATTAGATCCTAGATTCAAATCTTAAGAGATGAGATCAAATATGAATTAATCCTGAACCTTGATTGGGATAAAGTCTTGAACCACAAATGAATAACCCTTGCCCTAACCCCCTGAATTCCATACCCTAGTCCTGATCAAGAAGCAAATTCATGTCTGACCAAGATTAGGTCAAGTTCACCAAACCTTACTGCATATTTTCCTGACCTGATATTCTCAAATGAATCTTAATTCACTTCAACTCAACCTTGTGATACCCTGAGTTTGGACAACAAGCAGGAGCAACATATTTTTTGATTTTTGAATAATGGTTAGTGGACGGATGTACATATGGAAATTATATACAGGTAGGACAAATTTGGGGTATGACAGATGCCCCTATCTAATTGGCTTAGACCTAGTAAGATGAACTGCTACAACTTTCATTCTTTCGAGGTAGAAGTCAATTAGATATGAAGAAGACCACGAATTTGTCCGAAGAGAAGGAAAATGCTTGGGAGGTGGAGTAACAGAATAACTTGCAAAAGTCGTTATCACCAAAAGGATGATAACAAGAGAATCTGACGCCAAAAGGATGACAGACCTATCACCAAAAGGATGATAGTAAACACACGCACATAGACCCTTCCACCAAAAGGATGAAAATGAGGTCAAAACCTGCTATTACCAAAAGGATAATACGGCACACACATAGCTATCTGACACCAAAAGGATGACAGACCTATCACCAAAAGGATGATACTAACACACCTACACAGACCCTTCCACCAAAAGGATGAAAATGAGGTCAAAGCATGCTATTACCAAAAGGATAATAGGGCACACACACATATATCTGACACCAAAAGAATGACATACCTATCACCAAAAGGATGATAGTAACACACGCACACAGACCCTTCCACCAAAAGGATGAAAATGAGGTCAAAACCTGCTATTACCAAAAGGATAATAGGGCACACACACAACTATCTGACATCAAAAGGATGACAGACCTATCACCAAAAGAATGATAGTAACACACGCACACAGTCCCTTCCACCAAAAGGATGAAAATGAGTTCAAAGCCTGCTATTACCAAAAGGATAATAGGGCACACACACACAGACCCTTCCACTTAAAGGATGAAAACGAGGTCAAAGCCTGCTATTACCAAAAGGATAATAGGGCACACACACAAACCCTTCCACCAAAAGGATGAAAACGAGGTCAAAGCCTGCTATTACCAAAAGGATTATAGGGCATGCACACACAGACCCTTCCACCAAAAGGATGAAAATGAGGTCAAAGCCTGCTATTACCAAAAGGATAATAGGGCACACACACACACGCAGACCCTTCCACCAAAAGGGTGAAAATGAGGTCAAAGCCTGCTATTACCAAAAGGATAATAGGGTACACACACACAGACCCTTCCACCAAAAGGATGAAAATGAGGTCAAAGCCTGCTATTATCAAAAGGATAATAGGGCACACACACATGATTCCGATGTTGTCGTTCACCAAAAGGATGACTCGCAAACCAAAGATCCCACTTATTTACCGGCACCAAAGGGATGACGGGTCTATCACCAAAAGGATGATAGAGAACACACGACTCTGACACCAAAAAGATGACGAACCTACCACCAAAAGGATGATAGTGGACTCACACAGTGACTCTTCACCAAAAGGATGAAATTGAGGTCACAACTTACTACTACTAAAAGGATAATAGCAAGCAAAACGATAACACAGGTTGTCATTCACCAAAAGGATGATTCACATACCACAGGTTCATGGATCGGCGACACCAAAAGGATGACGGATCAATACAAGCTACTACCACCAAAAGGATGATAGGAACTTCCCACTTTTGAGAACCACCAACACCAAAAGGATGAAGGTTAGGTTGAAATGACATGAACGGCTACCACCAAAAGGATTATAGTAAGTTTCTGATTATGAGAATTACCAACACCAAAAGGATGCCGGTTGAATTGAGTTGACAGTGTTCGGCTATCACCAAAAGGATGATAGTAAGGTAATTGAAAAAAGGTCAAGTTTGCTGGGGATATGATGAGTGAGGCTTATTTGGAGACATCAACAAAAGTTTGAAGAGATCCAACTCAATGAGGAATGCCCACTGATTTGCTTGGAGATCACAGCTTCGTCAACAAGAGGTTGAAGTAATTCCATGAGGAACGCCCACTGACTCGGAGAAAATGCCCCTGACTGGTCTAAAGATCGTCTTGAGCTTGATCAAAAAAAGGTTGACACAACTTCGTTAGTAATGCCCACGAATTTACTGAAGATGCCCCTAGCTGGGCTGAGGATGCTCTTGGATTCTTGAGATACAACTTCGTGAGGAATGCCAACGGATTGACTGAATATGCCCTTGGCTAGGTTGAAGATCGTCTTGAAATCTTGAGATTGATCCTGGATCTTGACCTATGCATATATGAATGCTTGATTTTGTAATGACGTTCCATAACGAATGGAAATGCAATGCAAATGCTGATGCCCTGAGATGCAAGTATGATTTGGTTTTTGGGATGCACATGATGCATATGATGTCTATGATGTCGAATGCGATGCATATGATTGCAGACGGGTGATTGGATATGTTTTGAAGGTGCCAGCGTGGTGAACTTTTGGTAGTTGCCAATGCGGATTGGACTTTGGGTGGAGGGAGGGTTTGATTTCCCCGACAATCAGTCTGTTTGAAGACGCCATGATTGACGCAGACAAAGATGCTCTCGATGCCTCAAGTTTGGTCACTTGATGATAAGTCATTTCTGAGAAGACCATGACTTTGTGCTTGAGGGTCAGGATGGCCTGAAACTGAGCGTAGCGACATGATCGACTCATGAAGACCGTGCCTTTGCTCTGAACTTGATGATTTCCAACATTTGGAAGGATTTGCTTATCCAACTTGAAAGGATACAGAGAGGATATGCTATTTGAAATTGGTCTTGCCCCAGTCTGAACGTGGTAGTGGTCTGTCCCTGATTAACCAGTTCTTGACATAGTTGGATCTTTGGAAGTCAAACTTTAATATGCTTTGAGATGTCTTGCCCCTGATTGAGCTGTTGAAAGATTTGCCCCTGACTGAGGGTTTGAGGTAGTCTTGCTTCGGGTTGGCACCACTGAAAGTTCAAATTCTTCTTCGATTGCCCCTTGTTGGAGTTGTCTCGAATGTCTAGCACTGATTTGCAGTTAAAATTGCTCATTCACAAATGGTAATCTTAATGCAATGCTCATGCAAGTTTTGAAAAAGTGTCGTTTATCAGAGTGTCGTAATATTGTGAGACGAATGAACCATTAGTCCAGACGTTGTGCTGATTTTGGTGGTGTGTGAAAGATATAGCAAGGAAAGTGAAACCAATGCTGAAGATTAGCAAATATGTGGGGAGTCAGTTTACGCAACCTTGCAACAATATACTTTCAGAATAAACGTCGCCTCAATTAGGTCTTTCGAGGGCTGTAACGTGGTCTGGTTCACAGTTTATGAAACAAAGGATATAAGGCTCAAGACTTGGTTTATACCCACCCCTTCTTCGTGATGATCTCTAGTCCTACGTTCAGTTGAATCTGCACATGTTTGTATTCCAAAAGGGTTGACGGTTCAAGGTATGCTTGAAATGGCATTCACCTTTATTTTGTTTTTGATGAATGTCAGTGACCTTTTGGATTTTGACATGGTGGCCACTGAATCTTATTTTATTTTTGTTGAGGATCCGAGGGCCTCTTTTGTTTTTGCTTTTTAATCCCTATCTTTTGCATAGACTGATTTTTCTTTTCGAGTCCATAGGGTAGCCTTGATTTTTTACCTAAGTCTCCTTTGAGGTGCTCGACTTAGCAGGCTTTTGATTTTTTGTTTTTGGTTTTGTTGGATGATTGTGACTGCCAAGTCATGGTTATTGATGAACAACCGTCATGTCTTGTGGAATTTTGCTTTGTGATTTGAGTGCGTAATTGGGTTAACTGAACACTACCTTGCCCCAGGTTGAGTGTAAGGGTTTGAATATCTGAAGGAAACTACTACTTCTAGGCTCGAAGTGGTTTACTAGGGATTAACTCCTTGTCTCTCCAGTGTTTGGGGGTTGAAACAATGCTTGTACATCATCGACAAGATTTTATCCGAAAGCATACATTTTGCAATTATGGGTATTTCGTTGTCATCATCCTCCCAATCATCATTGCTAACAACAGTTTGATATAGAGAGTCAAGTGGATAAATATGTCGGTGTTTTGCAGTAAATGGAGAAAATTAGTGAATACGACATAACTGATTCAAAACATGCATAGTTACTACATTAAGAAAGCCACATACGAAAGGCAATGTTCAAAGCATACAGTACTTAAACAAATAAAGACAACACACAAGAATGCAAATGATGGGATGGCAACATGACTGCCTTCTTCGAGGAACTGAACTTCCTGTCTTGACTTGATTGACTTGAACTAGCTTGATCAGAGGTGGAGACTGTTCTCCTCGTCATCGGCAACCCCTTCGACAACTGATGGTCCTACCTGTGTATGTGGCAGCATGGTCTTGTTGGGTGTGATTCATCATTCGTCTGCTATCTGCTCGAGTTGCGTATCTGTGTCAAGGAATCGGCTTAATTGACTGGAGAAGGAAGGAAGTTGAAGTGAGATTCTGGAGTTGAAAATGTAATGCAAGATGCGTAACAGATGCAATGCAATGCAACGACATGAGATGCAATGCAAGATGCAAGATCCAAGATCGCAGATCACAGGTTCAGCGGATTCTGAGGTTGACCGGAGGAACGAGTCAAGAACCACAACTAGGATCATGAAAGCCCACTGTTAGATTTCTAAGATGGGTAGGTGCCTAGAGTTATGGATATATTTCGACACATTATAACCAAGACGAAGAGACATCTGATTATAATATCCTCGAAATAATCTCGTCTAGGTGAGGTCTTCGTTTCTTCCCCACGAGAAAGACTCCTCGGAGGCGTCCACTACACAACCATCGACACACGGGTTCTATGTAGGTTCTCAGAATCCTAGATCGAGGTCGAAAATATTACTGTCAGGAATGTAGCACCCCAAAATTTGCCCACTCTTTTTTCTAACCTTAACTGGCTTATGTTTCTTTTTCATTTGCATTTTCATTAGGTCATAACTTTGCATCTTTTCATTTACATTGGTCTTCTAAGACATGGGATCAATACATTCTCATGTGGTTCGAATCTTCTGTATTTAGAGGAATATCAGTGTGCATTCAAAGATAAGGGTTTAGCTTCAAGTCAAGCCGGGTTGTTTATTCATGACCCGGTTCAGATGGATGTTTGACCTACTTTTGGTCAAACTATCAAGGAGCTTGCTTCAATCTCAAGTTACCCGCATCAGTGGTTATTTCTCAGGCGCTGTGTATTCAAGGTCAAATGGTTGTGGGTGGAACTCATCAGGTCAACAAGCAGTGGTTCATGTGAGGTTTAGTCCAGAAGATCAGAAATTCATAAGATGATTCACTCAGATGGTTGTTGTTGCAAGTCGTTCATAAAGGGTTGTGTGCATTTAATCGTGATGTTGCGAAAAGTGTGGAATTGGTGTAATGTAGTTATCCACTTTTAGAACTTTTATTTTCTTTATCCATTAATTGTCCATTTTTATCCATTTTAAATCCATCCAAGTTTTAACCCACCTATCCATTTGCATAACCATTTTCTTTCTAAACCATTTTTAATTTTTCAAATCCATATCTCCAATTATCCATTTCAATTTATATCCATATCCATTTTTCTAAACCTTTTTTTTTACCCATTTTATTTTTATCCATTTATTCATTATCCAAATTACATCATCCATCTAATTTCCAATTCATATTTCCAAATTTTATAAGTCCATTTCAATTTGTTTTACAAAGCTTACCCTAAGAGTCCATCAATTTACAAAAAAAAAGTTTCAATTTGTCACCATAAAGGCCCATCAAACAATTTCAAAAAAAAAAAAATAACTTGAGCCAAAATTGTTTCTTTCCTCCAATTCACAACCATGCTACTTGCCACACACATAAACCGCAGCAAGCCAAGGCACCACAATAATATGATACAATTTCAAGCCAAACAATTCACACAAACTTCCCAAATAAACTTCCAAGTTACAATAGCCATTCCACATGATGCCTCACACTGCACACAGCCTTTTCGAAACAAGTTGCCTCCACACTTCGCTAATGCACAAGCTGCTGCGTAAAGAGAAAAGAACAAGCCATCAACATGCCTTAATTTACACCCTGTACCAACATTCAGTAACAACTTACCATAAACAAAACGTCTCAATCCGCACCAGCCTCCAACGTACAAACCTGTTCCTGCAACTCCGTACAAACCAGCACGCAAAAAAACCGTTTTCGTACAATAAATGCACAGCCCACTGCAACGCACAAATCCTCACGCGACCATCACCAATATCCCCAACAAATTCTGATATGACCTGCACGCATAAATCATAGCCAATACAACAAACCTCCAGCTCTCAGATTCCTTTCCCAAATTCTCAATTCCCATTTCACCCTCAATCCTCTCTATAAAATGAAGCTCTTCCTCACTCTGAAAAACAAGCTCTCTCAGCTAAAGACACCCCTCCTTCTTCACACTCTCATCAACAACATCAACACAAACCTATTAAAAAAACAAACCCAGAAGCACATCATCTTCATTCCAAACACCAACCTTAATATCTCACACAATTCCCTCTGTTTCTCTCTTTTCTTCACGACTCAGCTTCACACCTACTTTACAACCACACCAGCTGTAACCAAAACTCAGTCGTGCATCAGTAACACCATCATCCCTTTTCCATCTTTCATATACAACAACAACCAAACCTTGCTGCCGTTTGAAACCAAACTTCACACCTTCTTCGAATCATTCTTCTTCAATCTAACTCGCCCTTTAAAACACCTTCAGACCCCAACCCTGTTTCGCCTTCCACCTTTCTCGATCCACATCAGATACCACATAACAACAACAATCACCCCAACAAACTTTCAGATACCCACAAAATCAAATCAACCCAGATCGAAAAGAAGGATAAGATGAAGTAGAAGGGAGTTCAGGCAAAAAAATAAACAACTCAAATCAAGAACAAACCTTAGCCGCGATTGGTGAAATGAGACGAAACTGTTCGAGCTTGAAAGAAGAAATTATGGAGAGAGATTTGAGACGAGTAAGCATGGCGAAGATGATCAAGACGGACGCACACGGGAAAGGTTGCAGTGGATCGGTTTTCCTTGTTTCTTCCATTTTGTTCTTTCTTTAATGAACGCGATGAGGAAGGGTACAGTTCCCGAATTGGTGACCATGGTAGAATTTGAGATGTGCCCTGTTCCTTTTCTTTTGTATTCTGATCTCGTATTCCCTTTTTGGAACTTCACCTTGTGTATATGATCTTGGGCTTGTCAGCCCATCTATTTTCTTTCTAAGCACACCTCGGCCGCAATACCACGCACCGTCACCTTGTTTTTGGTTTTTATTGTCTGCTGATGGATGAATGGGCCTCACGGCCCATGATGATCCCTTTAACCTTTTCTAATCACCCTCTGAAATAGCTATTGCACCTCCTGGTTGATGCTACTTGTTGTTAACTTAATTTCTTTTTTTTATTTTTATTTTGATCTTAATTTGGATTTAGATCTTGTTCTTAGTTGATGATAATTTTTGTTAATTTAGATTCTTTTCTCTTCGCTTTAATTAGACCTTAATTTTGATGAATTTGGATCAAATTCCAATGTGGATCTTAATCTCGGTTTAGATTGTAAATGTTGATTAATCTTTTGCCAACTTTCTTATTCTCTTGTTAGCACTTTTGATGTTAGCTCAGTTGATCTTGGATGTTGATTTGTGACGTTGGACACTTGAGGATTAATCGGATGGATAATGGTGAAGCTTCTAACCATTCTTGAACTTGTTGAACACTTTGAAGAAGCAACGGACCTTCTCCGTTAGGTACCCCTAGAATCTCATTTTTATCTTTCAAGCCACATTCTAGGATTATACCCATGTTAGAAGCATATTGAGTACATATGAAGCCCTACCTCAAAGTAGGCTCTGTTTGCGCATCATGTTTAGTAGTTAAGTGCTTTGTATCTCCGTTGTGTCAACATGTTGATGATTGAACACTTGTACATATTTGAGTTTTCGTTCTCCTTCTTTTATTGAGACTTGTTTAAGTCTTGATTTTATCTGTGATTGAATTGGTTAATGTTTACTTGTGCTTGTTCACATGCTCCCTTAAGGCTCCTAGTCCGACTTAATTTCTGATTAAGCTTGGAGTAGGATAGACATTAGGCTCTCAATCCAAGCATGATAACATTAGGTAGAATTCCCTCCTAATCCTGACCTTAGGGCCATTTTGTATGATAACTTATAGGACAAAGATTCCCATTTTCTCTCGCACCCGTGCGATTGAGGCTAGTTAGACTCTTCCCTTTTCTCTCACCTCAGTGTGGTCAAGATTCCTTTTCCCATAGGTCGAACTATGACTGATCTGATTTCCTCTTTCTCATCCGATTGAGGATACGTAGGCACGAGGATCCCTATCCTTGACGAGCACACTAACAACTAACTCCCCTCTTCTCTCGCACCCGTACGATCGAGACTAACCTGTTAATTGAAACCTTTTTCTCCCGCCCCAGTGCGATCGAGGCCTTTTCACCGACCCGTAGGTCGAACTACGACTGCTCTGATTTCCTCTTTCTCGTCCGATTGAGGATACGTAGGCACAAGACGGTGATGTCTTGGCGAGCAACCTCCCCCCTTAGTTCATGTCCGAACTACGTTGACTCTGACTTTCCCATTATACGAGGGAATACGTAGGCCTAGGACAACGATAATGTCCTAATCGAGTCACTTCTTTTTCTTTTCTTCTTCGTTTCTTTCGTTCTTTTCCGTACCTGTTCCTTCTCGTGTCCAGTAGCACTGGAGCTCCAGACGACGACACCCTTTGATCGAGACAACAAGCATGGATCCCATCGAGTATGATGGACGCGTGGGGTGCTAACACCTTCCATTCGCATAACCGACTCCCTTACCCGTTTCTCTTGGTCGCGAGACCATGCTCTTTCCCTTCCCTCAGGTTTACGCAGTGTTTCCTTTCCCTCTCTTTGGATAAATACACATTGCTGGCGACTCTATTTTCTGCGCGACTCTCGCGTTTGTATCGTTGGATGCAAATCCTCGGGAGCGACAGCTGGCGACTCTGCTGGGGAATAGGTTGACCTCTTGCTAGTCCATCCCCTTTTGCGAGTCAATCCTAGCGCTTGTTTGTTTATTTTCATTGGGTGTTTACTGTTGTGCTTCATTTTGTTGTATATTACTGTATTATTGTTCTACTGTTTTTACCGCATTTATTGCATTGCATTTCATTATTATACTGGACTGTGTTGTGCTGTGCTGCTTTTCTGTTTGGCAGGTTGGGATGTTCTGAGAGATAAGCCCACTACCCAGGCTTGAGCATACACATAGGTATTAGCGAGGGCAGGCGTGACGCTCCCGTGGTGTTGACCACGTACGGGTGATCACGATCCCCACAATCAGACGAGGTTCTATCGGGAGATATCTGCTACTGTATGTTGATACAGGCCAGTAGTTATTCTCTTGAGGAACTGTCGACTCTGATGACCATTCCCGAGGACTTAGTTACGACACTCCTCCCGAGACGTGATAATGGCAGACCAGAAATGGCAAACCCATTACACATTCTCGATCCGAGGACCCAATGCTAGGAACTTGCTATAGGATTTCCTTTTTGAAAGAGAATCAGTGGATGCGCTCCTCGATTGGCGATAGTACTGTACCCCGAGGGATGAATGTACTATTGCTTCTCGACCTCAGTGCCAGAAGCTGAGGACCTTTCGTTTTGGTGAATCAGTTGAGGCCTCCTCGATTGATGATGATGCCAAACCAGAAATGGTGAACGTATAATCATTTCTCGACCTGAGAGCCCGGGATACTGAGGATCTTAGTACCCACATATGAGAGGGGCGGGTTGTTTACAGGTTTGCAGGTAACCGTGACCTTTAACCTACTGGGTATTCTGGTTTTCTTATCAGTGTGGACTTATCAGCCTGGTATTCTGGTATTTTGATCATCCGGTATTCTGGTATTCTGGTATTCTCTTCATAGCAGACCTTTAAACTTATCCAGTCATCAGCACAACAGTTATTCAAAATTTGTGGAAGCTTTGATCCCATGTCTGCTGCATTCATATTGCATTGCATTTGCATCCTGCATCATTTTGCATATCTGTCTCTGGCCTAATCAGAGTGCTCACCCATCCTTTGTCCTCGGCCTGCAGTTGATTTCCCGACTTTTGTATCAGCTTTGGAAAAATCATGAATTCAGGAGAGCAGAATCAGTTTGTGACTCGGGCAGACGTTGAATTGATGAAGAATCAGTTGGACCAACTTGTGGAAGCTATGGCCGCTATGACTAGGGGAGAGGCCAATGTTCAGAGGACTTCTATGATTGGGAATGTCATTTCACCTCCAGTGAACAATATTACTCAAGCTCAGTCTGTGCAAGTCCCTGTTGAGAATCATATTATACACGAGCGTACCATCATCCGAGATGGGCATTCTTCTTCTCTTGATGCCACAGACTATCAAAGCTTTGCCTTCTCTATGCCAGATTTCCAAGGGGTAGTTCCAAAGATTAAACCTAAGGATCCAAGGGCCGTTGCGTTTGATGAAAAATGTCGTGTGTTGGAAGAGAAGCTTGATGCCTTAATGAAGCATGATACCCTTGATTTGGATGCTTCGGGCATGTGTTTAGTGCCTGGTCTTGTGATGCCTCCAAAATTTGAGATGCCGAATTTTGAGAAATACAAAGGGGGTAGCTGTCCGAAGCTACATTTGGTGATGTTTAGCCGAAGAATGACCTCACATGTCTATAATGACAAGCTTATGATTCACTGTTTCCAGGACAGTCTGAGTGGGGCATCATTGAGTTGGTATATGCAGTTGGAAAGTGGTAGCATCCAATCATGGTTAGATCTAGCCAATGCCTTTGTAAAGCAGTACAATTATAATCTTGACATGCCTCATAGCCGCCTGCAGTTGTAAGGTTTATCTAAAGCGGATAACGAATCATTCAGAGAGTATGCTCAAAGATGGGGAGAGTTAGCTGCTCGCGTTCAACCACCACTTTTGGAAAAATAATTGGTTAATATGTTCAAGGATACTTTGCAAGGACCATACTTCGATAAGTTGATTACTGTATTAAAATTCTCTGACTTGGTAATACTTGGAGAACACGTTGAGTTCGGTATCAAGTGTGGAAAAATCCAAAGCGCCTCGAAGTTCCCAGCTAATGAAAGTGGATTAGTCGTCAGTGCTCAAGAAGAATGGGAGGAAGAAAGTAATTCCATCTGGGAACATCCACCATCTCATCCTCAATATTTAGATGCATCAATTGTTTAGAGTCAGCAATCTTCTGGATCCCAGAATCAACGGTCATACCGCCGTCAGCCGCGTCAGCACGCCCGACAAAGACCTAGGAAGCCAGAGAGGCATTTCACTCAGTTGCCAATGTCATATCGTCAGATGCTGCCAGATTTGATCAAGGGTGGACTAATAGTGCCGAAGGAATTGAAGCCAGTGCCTTTTCCTTATCCACCAGGTTTTGATGTCAACGCCCGTTGTGACTATCATGCTGGGGCACAGGGGCATTCAACTGAAGATTGTAAGGTGCTCAAGAGTAAGATTCAGACACTACTTGACTCCAACATGTTCTCATTCACGCCTCAGGGTATTCAGATCCGCGACTCTCCTTCATCCAGTCATGTGGGTTCATCAGTTCAGGTTATGGAAGAAGACACCGAGAGCAGTGGTGCAAGTTCTTATCAGACTGACTTCGATGAGCAATTCTGAAGATGGCTAGTTCAGCAGCAAGTCAAGCTTGGAAAGCCCAGTTCCCCGAAGCTGGCAATCTTTTAGATCATGTCATTTCTTTGCATTTGTAGTTTATTTTCTGTTAAAGTGCAAACTCATTTGTAAAACTCGTCTGTTTTCAGTTGATAACGATAATGAAATGAATATGCATGTTTTGATTAAATCCATCTGTGTTCACTCATATTTTCTTTATTGATATCTAACCCTTGTTCAAGCAGGATCTGAGGGAGGATGATGAAATTCAAAGACGCAGAACTTCTGATGGTATGCTTTTGGGACAAAACCTTGCTGATGATGTACAGACATTGTTTCAAATCCCTAAACACCGGAGATATAAGGAAGATAATCCCTTGTCAACCCCTTTGAGCCTAGAAGTAGGAGTTTCTTTCTGAAAATGAAAAACCCTCAATTTTAACCTGGGGCAGGGTAGGTGTCGATTAATTTGACCGAGCGTTCAATTCGAGGATCAAATCTATGGTTATCCCTCACCAACCGAAGAGTGAGGCAGTCACATCCCTTTCAAACAAGTCAGACAAGCCAGTGTCACACGATTTGTTCAAAAAAAAAAAGAGAAAAAGAATCAAAAGAAAAAGAAATCCCGCTAAGTCGAAACTTGAAAACAAATGGCTTAGGTAAAAGTTAGGGTATCCCGTTGGACTTCGAAATCGAAAAATTCAAAAGAGTTAGTCCAGGCAAAATCAGGGAAAAGCAAAAGAATAAAAAGCGAAAAAATGGAAAAAGAAAAATCCTAAAATAAAGAACAAGTCGTGTGTTTACAGACACCAAAGGCAAAAGGGGTGGATGTCACTCCAAAAACCGTGTGGGTTCTTTCTATCCTCATACTATTCATTAACTTTGTTGAAAGGTGAGCGCTTATGTCGAGTTAGCTGAACGTAGGACTGGAGAACATCAAGGAGAATGGGTGGGTTAAAACAAAACTTTGAGCCTTATATCCTTTCTTTCTCAAACCGTGAACCAAGCCACGTTGCAACCTTTAGAAGACCTAATTGAAGCAAGGTTGTTTCGAAAGCATACTTCGGTAAAGATCGCGTCGAACCTGACTCCTAAAAGGATCTTCTTACCATTCATGTTGGTATCAGCGACACTTTGATTAGTGATTCATTCACTATATGTCACAATTTGTTTTCCAGTGAACAGACTTGGATTTCAAAACTGTCATATGCATTGCATTAAAATTGTCATTTTCAAAATGAACTGTTTTACTTGCGAGTAAGTGCTTGATCAGGGACGTTTCTGCAATGAAAAGATTGATCAACATAAGTGCAGAGTGCCTAAGTACTCCGTTGAGCAGGGGCAAGCCATCAAATAGTCATATCAAATGGGCAATTCATTCCAAGATTCAGCCAATCTGTGGCAATCAGGTCAAGATTTGACAAATCTCTCGAAGGTTAGTCAGTCAGAGGTACTCCTTCACAGATCATCCAGTCAAGGGCAAAATCACTTCAAGACTGGGGCAGGTCACCCCAAAAGCAAAAGGGTTTTTCTCAGGAGAACGGTTAATCAAGATCATGGGGCAAGATATATAAGATCTTCATGAGACCTCTCGAAGACAGGTTCCTTTATGGGCTATGCTGTATCAGGGCATCTTTTGGTCATATCACATCTGCAGGGTTCATGTTGATGGTCGACACGTGACGTCCCCAGTAGAGTTTCTCTCCCCAACAGAGTAAGGGTAGAAAGTAAGTCTCTAGCAGAGGAGTAAGCTCAATGTTGTCCCCTAGCAGAGTGGATATCATCAACTGTCGTTCCCCGAGCAGAGTTGTTGGTGATGACTGGTATTCCCCAGCAGGTTAAGGGTGTTTCCCCGACTACAGGCTAAGTTCAATGATATTCTCCAGCAGGTTCGCTGTTATTGACTTCATTCCCCAAGCAGGTGATAGTCATCTCAATGGCTTGATCAATAGTGGTTGACATCGCCACCAGATTCAAAGTCCAATGGTTATTGACACCTCTTTCGTAACAGATCTTTGGGGTCCATCTTCAAGGTTTATTTGTAATCCCCAACGGAGTGGGAGTTCTCTTCGGGTTTCATCTTCAGCAGTGGTTATATCAGGAAGGCCGGTAAGCGTGACTTCCTCAGCAGGGTTCGCGATCTCGAATACAGTTCAGTTCGCCATCCCCAGCGGATTTGGCCTCTTCTCTTTAGCATTTATTTTGCTGGAGGGGTCTCTTTTGCACATCATAAGCATTTTGAATTTCATCCTCAAACGCATAACATTTCCATTGTGTATGGAGCATTACGCCAAAACATTCAAACATATGCATGTGAAGCATAAGCCGGATTTGGTACCTTGTACAGAAACCCGAATCAATTTTCAGTCAGAACGGTGACATATCCTAAAAGAGAATGCCAAGCCATTCCTCAGCAGACAGTTTCTTTCCGTCAACCCCTTTGATGATGTGTTCCGAGCTCAAGTTTCGTACCTTCGGATATGTTTTCAATTTCTTTCCGTCAAACCCCTTTGATGATGTGTTTCGAGCTCAGGTTTCGTACCTTCAGATTTGTTCAGTTTCTTTCTGTCAAACCCCTTTGACGATGTGTTCCGAGCTCAGGTTTTGTACCTTCGGATATGTTCAGTTTTCTTTCCGTCATCCCCATGACGATGTATTCCTACGGTGGAATTTTCTTTCTGTCATCCCTATGACAATGTGTTATCTTTTTAGATTTTCTTTCCATCATCCCCATGATGATGTATTCCTACGGTGGAATTTTCTTTCTGTCATCCCTATGACAATGTGTTATCTTCATCAATTCCTTGACGATGTTTGGCTGTCTCCCATACAGAGTTGTCTGTTTAGATTTTTCCTTTCCCTAGCGGAGTCATCTTTGTAGATCTGTTGATTCTACTTATTTCGGTTTTGAAAGTCCATCTTTTCGAGTTCGCCTTCGGCCATCCTGGTTATCCCAACTATTGGTTGGTACCCTTCTTTTATCCCAACTATTGGTTGGTATCTTTTCTTGGTTATCCTAACTATTAGTTGGTACCCTTCTTTTGTCCCAACTATTGGTTGGTATCTTTTCTTGGTTATCCCAACTATTGGTTGGTACCCTTCTTTTATCCCAACTATTGGTTGGTATCTTTTCTTGGTTATCCCAACTATTGGTTGGTACCCTTCTTTTATCCCAACTATTGGTTGGTATCTTTTCTTGGTTATCCCAACTATTGGTTGGTACCCTTCTTTTATCCCAACTATTGGTTGGTATCTTTTCTTGGTTATCCCAACTATTGGTTGGTACCCTTATTTTATCCCAACTATTGGTTGGTATCTTTTCTTGGTTATCCCAACTATTGGTTGGTACCCTTCTTTTATCCCAACTATTGGTTGGTATCTTTTCTTGGTTATCCCAACTATTGGTTGGTACCCTTCTTTTATCCCAACTATTGGTTGGTATCTTTTCTTGGTTATCCCAACTATTGGTTGGTACCCTTCTTTTATCCCAACTATTGGTTGGTATCTTTTCTTGGTTATCCCAACTATTGGTTGGTACCCTTCTTTTATCCCAACTATTGGTTGGTATCTTTTCTTGGTTATCCCAACTATTGGTTGGTACCCTTCTTTTATCCCAACTATTGGTTGGTATCTTTTCTTGGTTATCCAAACTATTGGTTGGTACCCTTCTTTTATCCCAACTATTGGTTGGTATCTTTTCTTGGTTATCCCAACTATTGGTTGGTACCCTTCTTTTATCCCAACTATTGGTTGGTATCTTTTCTTGGTTATCCCAACTATTGGTTGGTACCCTTCTTTTATCCCAACTATTGGTCGGTATCTTTTCTTGGTTATCCCAACTATTGGTTGGTACCCTTCTTTTATCCCAACTATTGGTTGGTATCTTTTCTTGGTTATCCCAACTATTGGTTGGTACCCTTCTTTTATCCCAACTATTGGTTGGTATATTTTCTTGGTTATCCCAACTATTGGTTGGTACCCTTCTTTTATCCCAACTATTGGTTGGTATCTTTTCTTGGTTATCCCAACTATTGGTTGCTACCCTTCTTTTATCCCAACTATTTGTTGGTATCTACTGTGTCTAAGCCCACTTTCGGTTGGCAAACACTTACCTTTGATCTCCACAGTTTGCAAATTTCCGGGTTCTTTTTGTATTCAATCACCTTCTACCTTGAATGTCTGAAAGTCGTTGCTATCATCCCTTCAGGTTCAAGTCGATTGAATAGGGGCAGCTGTAGCACCCCAAAATTCGCCCACTCTTTTTTCTAACCTTAACTGGCGTATGTTTCTTTTTCATTTGCATTTTCATTAGGTCATAACTTTGCATCTTTTCATTTACATTGGTCTTCTAAGACATGGGATCAATACATTCTCATGTGGTTCGAATCTTCTGTATTTAGAGGAGTATCAGTGTGCATTCAAAGATAAGGGTTTAGCTTCAAGTCAAGCCTGGTTGTTCATTCATGACCCGGTTCAGATGGATGTTTGACCTACTTTTGGTCAAACTATCAAGGAGCTTGCTTCAATCTCAAGTTACCCGCATCAGTGGTTATTTCTCAGGCGGTGTCTATTCAAGGTCAAATGGTTGTGGGTGGAACTCATCAGGTCAACAAGCAGTGGTTCATGTGAAGTTTAGTCTAGAAGATCAGAAATTCATAAGATGATTCACTCAGATGGTTGTTGTTGCAAGTCGTTCATAAAGGGTTGTGTGCATTTAATCGTGATGTTGCGAAAAGTGTGGAATTGGTGTAATGTAGTTATCCACTTTTAGAACTTTTTTTTTCTTTATCCATTAATTGTCCATTTTTTTTCCATTTTAAATCCATCCAAGTTTTAACCCACCTATCCATTTGGATAACCATTTTCTTTCTAAACCATTTTTAATTTTTCAAATCCATATCTCCAATTATCCATTTCAATTTATATCCATATCCATTTTTCTAAACCTTTTTTTTACCCATATCATTTTTATCCATTTATTCATTATCCAAATTACATCTTCCATCTAATTTCCAATTCATATTTCCAAATTTTATAAGTCCATTTCAATTTGTTTTACAAAGCTTACCCTAAGAGTCCATCAATTTACAAAAAAAAGAGTTTCAATTTGTCACCATAAAGGCCCATCAAACAATTTCAAAAAAAAAAATAACTTGAGCCAAAATTGTTTCTTTCCTCCAATTCACAACCATGCTACTTGCCACACACATAAACCGCAGCAAGCCAAGGCACCACAATAATATGATACAATTTCAAGCCAAGCAATTCACACAAACTTTCCAAAATAAACTTTCAAGTTACAATAGCCATTCCACATGATGCCTCACACTGCACACAGCCTTTTCGAAACAAGTTGCCTCCACACTTCGCTAATGCACAAGCTGCTGCGTAAAGGGAAAAGAACAAGCCATCAACATACCTCAATTTACACCCTGTACCAACATTCAGTAACAACTTGCCATAAACAAAATGTCTCAATCCGCACCAGCCTCCAACGTACGAACCTGTTCCTGCAACTCCGTACAAACCAGCACGCAAAAAAAAACCGTTTTCGTACAATAAATGCAAAGCCCACTGCAACGCACAAATCCTCACTCGGCCATCACCAATATCCCCAACAAATTCTGATATGACCTGTACGCACAAATCATAGCCAATACAACAAACCTCCAGCTCTCAGATTCGTTTCCCAAATTCTCAATTCCCATTTCACCCTTAATCCTCTCTATAAAATGAAGCTCTTCCTCACTCTGAAAAACAAGCTCTCTTAGCTAAAGACACCCCTCCTTCTTCACACTCTCATCAACAACATCAACACAAACCTATTAAAAAAAGAAACACAGAAGCACATCATCTTCATTCCAAACACCAACCTTAATATCTCACATAATTCCCTCTGTTTCTCTCTTTTCTTCACGACTCAGCTTCACACCCACTTTACAACCACACCAGCTGTAACCAAAACACAGTCATGCATCAGTAACACCATCATCCCTTTTCCATCTTTCATATACAACAACAACCAAACCTTTCTGCCGTTTGAAACCAAACTTCGCACCTTCTTCGAATCATTCTTCTTCAACCCAAATCGCCCTTTAAAACACCTTCAGACCCCAACCCTGTTTCACCTTCCACCTTTCTCGATCCACATCAGATACCACATAACAACAACAATCACCCCAACAAACTTTCAGATACCCACAAAATCAAATCAACCCAGATCGAAAAGAAGGATAAGATGAAGTAGAAGGGAGTTCAGGAAAAAAAGTAAATAACTCAAATCAAGAAAAAACCTTAGCCGCGATTGGTGAAACGAGACGAAACTGTTCGAGCTTGAAAGAAGAAATTATGGAGAAAGATTTGAGACGAGTAAGCATGGCGAAGATGATCAAGACAGATGCGCACAGGAAAGGTTGCAGTGGATCGGTTTCCCTTGTTTCTTCCATTTTGTTCTTTCTTTAATGAACGCGATGAGGAAGGGTACAGTTCCCGAATTGGTGACCATGGTAGCATTTGAGATGTTCCCTGTTTCTTTTCTTTTGTATTCTGATCTCGTATTCCCTTTTTGGAACTTCACCTAATGTATATGATCTTGGGCTTGTCAGCCCATCTATTTTCTTGCTAAGCACACCTCGGCCGCAATACCACGCACCGTCACCTTGCTTTTGGTTTTTATTGTCTGCTGATGGATGAATGGGCCTCACGACCCATGATGATCCCTTGAACCTTTTCTAATCACCCTATGAAATAGATATTGCACCTCCTGGTTGATGCTACTTGTTGTTAACTTAATTTCTTTTTTTAATTTTTATTTTGATCTTAATTTGGATTTAGATCTTGTTCTTAGTTGATGATAATTTTTGTTAATTTAGATTCTTTTCTCTTCGCTTTAATTAGACCTTAATTTTGATGAATTTGGATCAAATTCCAATGTGGATCTTAATCTCGGTTTAGATTGTAAATGTTGATTAATTTTTTGCCAACTTTCTTATTCTCTTGTTAGCACTTTTGATGTTAGCTCAGTTGATCTTGGATGTTGATTTGTGACGTTGGACACTTGAGGATTTATCGGATGGATAATGGTGAAGCTTCTAACAATTCTTGAACTTGTTGAACACTTTGAAGAAGCAACGGACCTTCTCCGTTAGGTACCCCTAGAATCTCATTTTTATCTTTCAAGCCTCATTCTAGGATTGTACCCATGTTAGAAGCATATTGAGTACATCTGAAGCCCTACCTCAAAGTAGGCTCTGTTTGCTCATCATGTTTAGTACTTAAGTGCTTTGTATCTCCGTTGTGTCAACATGTTGATGATTGAACACTTGTACATATTTGAGTTTTCTTTCTCCTTCTTTTATTGAGACTTGTTTAAGTCTTGATTTTATCTGTGATTGAATTGGTTAATGTTTACTTGTGCTTGTTCACATGCTCCCTTAAGGCTCCTAGTCTGACTTAATTTCTGATTAAGCTTGGAGTAGGATAGACATTAGGCTCTCAATCCAAGCATGATAACATTAGGTAGAATTCCCTCCTAATCCTAACCTTAGGGCCATTTTGTATGATAACTTGTAGGACAGAGATTCCCATTTTCTCTCGCACCCGTGCGATTGAGGCTAGTTAGACTCTTCCCTTTTCTCTCACCTCAGTGTGGTCGAGATTCCTTTTCCCGTAGGTCGAACTACGACTGCTCTGATTTCCTGTTTCTCGTCCGATTGAGAATACGTAGGCACGAGGATCCCTATCCTTGGCGAGTACACTAACAACTAACTCCCCTCTTCTCTCGCACCCGTGCGATCGAGACTAACCTGTTAATTGAAACCTTTTTCTCCCGCCCCAGTGCGATCAAGGCCTTTTCACCGACCCGTAGGTCAAACTACGACTGCTCTGATTTCCTCTTTCTCGTCCGATTGAGGATACGTAGGCACAAGACGACGATGTCTTGGCGAGCAACCTCCCCCCTTAGTTCGTGTCCGAACTACGTTGACTCTGACTTTCCCATTGCACGAGGGAATATGTAGGCCTAGGACAACGATAATGTCCTAATCGAGTCACTTCTTTTTCTTTACTTCTTCGTTTCTTTCGTTCTTTTCCGTACCTGTTCCTTCTCGTGTCCAGTAGCAGTGGAGCTCCAGACGACGACACCCTTTGATCGAGACAACAAGCATGGTTCCCATCGAGTACAATGGACGCGTGGGGTGCTAACACCTTCCCTTCGCGTAACCGACTCCCTTACCCGTTTCTCTTGGTCGCGAGACCATGCTCTTTCCCTTCCCTCAGGTTTACGCAGTGTTTCCTTTCCCTCTCTTGGGATAAATACACATTGCTGGCGACTCTGTTTTCCGCGCCACTCTCGCGTTTGTACCGTTGGATGCAAATCCTCGGGAGCGACAAGGAAGTAATACGTTCGAGGGATCTCATCTGATTGGGGCGTTCGTATTAACTCACAAAGAGTTAACACTACCAACCACCATGGATAAATGGGTTAATGGTCCTTGGGATCAATGACTCATGCTCGAAAACATTACCATCGCGACGAAGGAACATCGAAACGATAACATCTCCAAGGGAGTCTACTCCAAGCGGGGTTTTCGCTTTGGCTCACGCGGAAGAGACCACGGAAGCCTCCACTACACAACCACCATCCTAATCCTAGGGTTTTTCTCGACTCGGGTGTAGAGCCATCTCACAAAGTTCCCAATATCAGAACAACCCAACAATGTCACAAAAGGTAACACAGATAAGGAAATAGGAAAGCAAGTAAGTAAGTAAACATGCGAGAAGAAAATATGCAAACAAAACTAACGAGCTCGCGATTCGAATCAAGATAGGCTCGACTCTCTCTTGCATGGAGCAAATTTTCCCCAGCAGAGTCGCCAGCTGTCGCACCTCGAAAAAATCGCTTAATCAAAGACACGACCCTCACACGAAAGGCGCGGAACGGTTTGACAGAGTCGCCACCGAACTTTATTTATCCCAAAAGAGGGAAAGGAAAATATCGAGAAAACCTTTAAAGAGGGATAAGAACATGGTCGTCGCAACCATATTCTGGGTTCGGGAGTCGGTTACGTGAGGTGAAGGTACGCGCACCCCCTCACGTCCGTTGTACTCAACGGGAACCTCTTGATTCGAATCGCGATGCTCGTTAGCTAAGCTTGTTTGTTTTCTTCTCAATGATAAATACGAAATGGTAAGATAAAAGGGAAGGATGCTAAGGGGGGAATGGGTGGTTTAAGGATAGAGTGCTCAGCAAGATCATCGCAATCTTGTGCCTACGTATGCTCATTCGGACGAGAATGAGTAATCAGAGCAATCGTAGTTTGACTACGGGGTTAAGGTGGAAAAAGAAAAAGTGTGCTCGCCAAGATCATCGCAATCTTGTGCCTACGTATCTTTACTCGGACTAGAATAAAGAATTAGAGCAGTCGTAGTTCGTGGTATGCCCACGAAAAGAGGAGAGTTGGTTTGTTTTAAAGGCGTCAATTGCTCACACACGAGTAAGAGAACCCACACCTAAACAACTGAAGAGAGATCAAAGACTTGAACCGCCATTTTTCACCTCAAAAAGAGTTACGATAGTTGTTAGTCGTTTTTGAGTTTATTTATGAAAATCCGCTTGACGTTGGATCAAGGGTTTATTTGTATGTGAAGAGGTTAGTTTGAAAAGAGTTTGGTTAGAGGTTGATTTTGAAAATGGCTCGACGACGAGTCGAGGGTTTGATTGAAGATGGGTTTGTTTGAAAATGGCTCGATGACGAATCGAGAATTAGTTTGAAAATGGGTTGTCTATGCTAGTCCCTAGGGGTGCTCCTAGTAAATAAACCACAATCAAAGAAACAATGAATGCGTACATCAGAATGGGAGCGGGGTACATGTAAAGTACAGGGGATGACATGAAATAAAAGGTCTCATTGTAAGGTAGCCCAAGAGGAAGTCGTGTGTGTGCGAAGTGTCCTAAACTAAGCCTTGAGCAAGAGTCGGACAAAAGCTCCAAGCAAAGGATAGTAACCAACAGTCCACCAATTGAGTCTTTTATTGTTTCGATAATTGTTAGTGTGTTTTGATTAAGATATGAACAAAGAAAATGGTTAGATGAACAAGTATGAATATGATGAATAATATGAATATGAACAAGATAATATGAACAAGAATATAAAGCAAGATAATATTGACAAGAAGTAAAGTTAGTAGTTAGTTGTTAATTGTTAATCGGGTCCAATGTAGCGCTAAACCATCGTAGCACGATCTATGACGAAGATCACACTATAGGAGGTTGCGTATTTGATTTTTGTGCTAAAACACGATAGAGAAATGATATTGAGGATCATTCTCCAATGAAATCGTGCCACACGAAAAGAAAAGGTGACAATCTCGTCTTAATCATAAACTTTCGTCGATTAATCGAAGGTAACCTATCACGATCTCAAAGTATAGAAAGAGATCTCGATGATCACTCACTACAGATTTGAAATAATGAAGGTTAATCGCTTCAACCATCAACATTCGTGAATAGAAAGACTTCATCGATCGAAAATGAAAAAGAAGATATAAGAAGATGCGAAATGAAAAAGAACTCGAAATGAACATAAAATCGGAAATAAAATGGAAAAGCAAAAATGTCTCATCTTTACCAAGATTCTAAATCGATAAATCGACGATCTATGGTTTTAGATTTTCATTGACCAAAAAAATGGTAATAAGAAAAGAAATGGAAATCGAAAAGAGATCGAAAATAAGAAAGGTCTCATCTTCACCAAGATCTTAAATCAATAATCCTTGGTTTTAGATTTTCATCGACCGATAAAAAAAAGTAAAAAATGAAAAGGTGGTCTCATATTGATCTAGATATTTTGATTTATTCAACTTAGAAAATCCAAGATCTTTTGTTATATCATTGACCAAAAAATAAAATAGAATCAAAACCATAATAAGATGAACTAATAAAGTAAATGGATTAACTTGAATAAAATTAGTGAAAAACATAAAAAGAATAAAGATTAAAAGCTCAAAAAACTTGTTAAAAAAGATAGTAAACTAAAAGGAAAAAGAAAACTAGTAAAAAAGAGAGGAGGGAGGTTGGACTCAACAGGGTGTGTAGGAACAGATTCAAACGGGCTCATAGGCCCATTATCATCCTCAGCCAACACAAGACAGTAACCAAAAATAAAAGATGGGCTCATGAAGCCCAAATCTAAAACAAACAAAACCTTATCATATAGCATAATGGTCAAACGGCACAAATACCTTGCTTCGAAACAACACGGCCAGGCTTAAGAGATTTCATAAATTAAATACAATATTTATTTTAAAAAAACATGGCCAAAATCTTCAGAGAAAAAGGTATTTCCTCTTCGTCATCGCACAAGATTTCAGAACAATTTTACAAAGTAAAAACAACACCTCGCTCAGAAGAATCTTTCCTTCATCATCGCTAACACAACAACAAATAGGTCCAAATTAAAAATGGTTTCGTTCCCAAGCTTGTTCACTCACGGTCTCGCTTCAAGCTTCCGGTTTGTAAGTTTTGATTTTGGATTTTTCAGTTTTGTCTCAATCTCTCTGATTCTTCTTTGTCTCTTTTTCTGATTTTAGGTTAAAAATGGCTTTGGGGTTATTTGATTTGAGGTGTTGGATTTGAATGGTTGTTTATTGGAGGTTGAGTTATGACTGAGAAGGGTTTGTGAAGCAAATTCGGAGGTGAAGGATGAAGGAGGATTTGGGTCAGTGATTGGGTTTGAAGGTGGATTTTGGGTTTTTGAAGGGTTGAAGGCTTTCTGTTTGTTGATAGTTTGTGAAGATTTGGACAGAGTTTTTGGTGGCTACCTGAGCTTCCAGAATTGAGGGATGATAAGACTCTATTTATAGATGGAGTTGGGTGAGCATTCGATGCCGTTTTGCTCGATTTTATGCGTTTTGGTTGTTGTACGAATGTCACAGCTGGCCTTGTTTCGGGTGTGTACAGATTATGAATTGTTTTGTCGTTTGTGTGCGTTTTGTTTTGCTGTTGTGGGATCAAGTGGTATTGTGGTAGGGTGTACGCATTTCTTCTTTTTGGACTGTTACTAAATTCGTTTTTGCAGGGCATAGGTTAGTGAGTGGTTCTGCTGAAGGTTTATGTACGAAGGTATTCTTTATTGTATGTGGCTGTTGTGGCATATTGAATTTAGTTTTGGCTTGGATGTTGTAGCGTGATGGCTGCAGATTGATTATTGAATGGTTTTCAAGGTTGTGTTGTGCGTGGGACATCTTTGGGATGGCTTGATGAATTGCTGCAGCTTGAAGTTGGCGTGACGATTATTATGAGGTGGTTGTTTGGCAAATTCATGGCTTTTTGTGTATAAAATATTTTTGTCCTATGTGCTATATCAAGGTGTGGGCCAAAGTTTAATGCTGCCAATTGTGGTTTGTTCTCTGAAATGAAGTTGAATGGGTATGCGTTGGGTTCAAGTCTTGCGTGTGGTGGTCTGTAGCGTGACTCATGGTAATATTGGCATAGCCTGTATGAAACTCATCATCAGCAGCAATTAATATGACTTGGATGTTTTGTGGATGTGCTTCTTTTTACCTTTTTTTCATTTATTGTAATGAGCCTCTCTTTGTAATGGGCTTAAAAACATGCTAATGGGCTCTCTCATTTGTTACAAATCTTGTAGAATGGACTTTGGATTTGTTTAAATAATGGACTTTTTAATGCAAGATTTTCTTATAGAAACTTTGGGTAACTTTTTTCAATTTAATCCTTGCTTGCATCTCCATATTTGAACAAAAGCTCTTGATTTTGCAATTGGATTGGACATGGATCGATTCTTGATAATACTAGCTTCCTTCAAGTGATTTTGTATAACCAACCTTCCACACAATTAGCACTTGAATATTCTCTAATAATTAACCATGTGAAGATTCTGAATAAATCCTGAGAACTTGAAATAAAATTAGATCCTGGATTAAAATCTTAAGAGATGAGATCAAATATGAATTAATCTTGAACCTTGATTGGGATAAAGTCTTGAACCACAAATGAATAACCCTTGCTCTAACCCCCTGAATTCCATACCCTAGTCCTGATCAAGAAGCAAATTCATGTCTGACCAAGATTAGGTCAAGTTCACCAAACCTTACTGCACATTTTCCTGACCTGATATTCTCAAATGAATCTTAATTCACTTCAACTCAACCTTGTGATACCCTGAGTTTGGACAACAAGCAGGAGCAACATATTTTTGGATTTTTGAATAATGGTTAGTGGATGGATGTACAGATGGAAATTATATACAGGTAGGACAAATTTGGGGTATGACAGCGAGGTCGGACCTTTTTGTCGAACGCCTTCTTCATTCTTTGCTATTACAACTGACTGTGGCATAGTGTCGTTCGCTTTTCTTCGATCAGATTCAGTTCGTCGTGTCGACTTTGACACCATTCAGCTTATGATAGCTTAGCTTTCATCAATACCCTGATTAATGGGATCTCTACTTCTATGGGGAGCAATGCTTCCATGCCATACACTAGACAGAAAGGGGTTGCCCCTGTTTAAGTGCGGACAGATATGCGATAACCGTGAAGAGCAAAGGGTAGTATCTTGTGCCAATCTTTATAGGTTACAACCATCTTCTGAACGATCTTCTTGATGTTCTTGTTAGCCTCTTCTACCGCTCCGTTCATCTTGGGTTGGTAGGGAGATGAGTTATGGTGTTCGATTTTGAACTCTGCGCACAACTCTTTCATCATCTTATTTTCCAAGTTGGATCCATTATTAGTAAGGATCTGGCTTGGAACACCATAACGGCATATGATATTGTTTTTGATAAATTGGACTACCACCTGTCGGGTTACATTAGCGTATGACGCTGCTTCGACCCACTTGGTGAAGTAATCAATGGCTACCATAACGAACCGATGTCCATTTGAAGCTTTGGGTTCAATCATGCCAATCATGTCGATTCCCCATATGGAAAAAGGCCATGGGGAAGAGAGAACTTTGAGATACATTGGCGGTACATGGATTTTGTCGGAGTATATCTGACACTTGTGACATTTTCTCATGTACTTGTAGCAGTCGGATTCCATGGTCAACCAGTAGTACTCTGCTCTTAGAATTTTTCTCGCCATTGTGTGTCCGTTGGCATGAGTGCCAAAGGATCCTTCGTGAATTTATTTTATCAGCATGTCTGCTTCTGGTCTGTCTATACATCGGAGCAAGACCATGTTGAAGTTTCTCTTATAGAGTGTATCACTGCTTAGGAAGAAGCTGCCAGCCAGTCTTCTGATGGTTTTCCTATCTTTTCTGGATGCCCCAGGTGGGTACTCTTGTTTCTGAAGGAAGCATTTGATGTCATGATACCAAGGTTTGTCGTCTATGACTGCTTCAATCGCGAAAATGTAAGTGGGCCTTTCAAGGCGCATTATGTCGATCTTAGGTATGTCATTCCATTGACCTACACTAATCATGGAAGAGAGAGTGGTTAATGCATCAGCCATGTGATTCCCTTCACGAAGGATATGGTGAAACTCGATTCTGTTGAAGAAGGTAATAACCTTCTCGCATAGTCTTTGTAAGGAATCAGTCCTGATTAGTATGTGTACCAATCTCCTTTGATCTGATTGATAACCAGGGCTGAGTCACCATATACATCCAAGTTTTTTATCCTTAAGTCGATCGCTTCTTCGAGACCCATAATACAAGCTTCGTATTCGGCCTCGTTGTTTTTACACTTGAACGTAAGTTTGGCGGTGAAAGGAATGTGGGTACCCTGAGGGGTAACAATGATTGCCCCAATTCGGTTTCCGTAATGATTGACAGCTCCGTCAAAGATAAGTCCCCATTGGGAACCTGGTTCTGGCCCTTCACTGGGTAGCGGTTCATTGCAATCTTTCATTTTTAAATATAAGACATCTTCGTCTGGGAAGTCAAACCCGACTGATTCCTGATCGTCCACCGGTTGATGAGCCAAATGATCGGCTAAAATACTTCCTTTAACGACTTTCTGAGCATGGTACTCTATGTCGTATTCTGATAACAACATCTGCCAACGGGCAATCCTTCCCGTGAGAGCAGGTTTTTCAAAGACGTACTTGATTAGATCCATTTCTGAGATTAACCAAGTAGTGTGACGAATCATATACTGGCGCAGACATTTTGCTGCCCAAGCCAGAGCACAACAAGTTTTCTCAAGCATTGTGTACCGAGTCTCGCAGTCGATGAACTTCTTACTCAAATAGTAAATGGCAGACTCTTTCCTTTTGGTTTCGTCTTGTTGGCCAAGCACACAACCCATGGAGTCTTCCAAGACTGTTAGGTAGATGATCAGAGGTCTTCCTTCCACTGGTGGTGATAAAATCGGTGGGTTCAACAGGTATTCCTTAATACGGTTGAAGGCGGTTTGACAGTCTTCTGCCCAAACGCAGTCCTGGTTCTTTTTGAGTAATTTGAAAATTAGCGCGCATGTCGCGGTCATGAGGAATATAAATCTGGAAATGTAGTTCAAACGTCCCGGGAATCCCCTGACTTGTTTTTCAGTCTTCGGAGAAGGCATTTCTTGAATGGCCTTGACCTTGTCAAGATCAACCTCAATTCCTTTCTGGCTGATGATGAACCCTAAGAGTTTCCCTGAACGGACACCGAAGGTGCACTTATTGGGATTCAAGCGGAGTTTGTACTTTCTCAACCACTCGAATAGTTTTGACAGGTGGATCACATGCTCCTCCTCTATTTTAAATTTCGCAATTATATCATCGACATATACCTCGATTTCCTTATGTATCATGTCATGAAAGAGAGTAGCCATGGCCCTTTGATAGGTTGTCCCGGTGTTCTTCAAACTGAACAGCATTACCTTGTAACAAAAAGTACCCCATGGGGTGATGAACGAAGTTTTCTCCATGTCTTTCGGCGCCATTTTTATCTGATTATACCCTGAGAATCCATCCATGAAGGAGAAAACTTTGAACTTGGATGTATTGTCTACCAGCATGTCAATGTGTGGAAAAGGAAAGTCGTCCTTTGGACTAGCCTTGTTTAGATCCCTGTACTCGACACATATTCTAAATTTTCCTTCCTTTTTCGGAACGAGTATGATGTTGGCTAACCATTGAGGATATTCTGACGTGGCGAGGAAACCCGCGTCAATCTGTTTTTGTACCTCCTCTTTGATTTTGATGGCCATGTCCGGATGAGTCCGTCTCAACCTCTGTTTCACTGGCAGACATTCCGATCTTAACGGTAGATGATGTTCCACGATGCTGGTATCCAACCCTGGCATGTCCTGGTAGGACCAAGCAAATACATCGGGAAACTCTTTGAGAAGCTTTATCAAACTTTCTTTGGCATTTGGACTGAGCAGTGCCCAAATTTTGAGTTCTTGTCTCTCTTTTTCCAAACCCAAGTTTACCATTTCCAACGGCTCTTTGTGAGGTTCATTGGACCTTTCCTCTTGTCTGAGTAATCGGGAGATCTCTTTTGGAATTTCTTCTTCCTCTTCTTCTTCAGCCTCAAATACCGGGAATTCAAAGTCGGGAGAAGGCATTGGATTGTATGTCTCAACGGGGTTTAAAACAAGCAATCTGCATGATGTGATGATTTGTGTTTTAGAAGAGATAGAGAGAAATTCAAGAGTGCGTGCAGTGTATTCTTTTTGAAAAACTGCTTGTTTATTTTGAATTGGTTTTTTAGGATTACCATTTTCTAAGAAAAGCAAAAAGAGAAAACAACAATTAATGCGGAGATTACAGAATGACGTTATTTCACTACTACAAAACGGCAAAACAACAACGCCAGGTTTACAACGACATCCTATACACCGTTCTTATAGTGCGTACTGGATGCGCGCGCATTATTTTAATTAGAAATCTCAAGGGTATAATAACGGTTTTTATGAAAACCGTGGTGATACAATCTAGCTATCATGGGTTCGAACCTCATCGCCCTCAAATAGTTTATCCCTATGATGTAAATGCTCCCTTTTTAAGTTTTATTAATATTTAACTAAAAACTAATAAGGATATCACGACGGATATTTATCAAAACCGTTGTTACAAATTGAAGCTTCTTTTTATGTATTTTAAACACCATGTATATATATATCAATTTATCCATTGAAACAACCCTAACACCAACGCCGTCACCATTGTCAGGAAGAAGACAACAACAACAAAGTGTTCTACTTTAAGGTGTTGCAATGTCACATTTGAAGACAAAATCATCCAAAGGTGTTTCTACGTCTTGTTCCAGTGTAAAATCTCGATCTGGAAATTTTTGTGGTTGTGATGGTCGTATGGTTTCGTATCAATGCAAGAAGGGACAAAATAAAGGAAGGCTTTTTTGGAGATGCCCATTTTGGAGGAGCGATGAAACATGTAATTTTTTCATATGGGATGAAGACGTGGGAGAAAGAGATGGAAATGACGATGAGAGCATTATGAAGTCAGAGTTGGAAGCTGTGGGCTATCTGAAGGTTATGTATGAGGATTTAAAGAAAAAGAACAAGAATTTGAAGAACAAACTGAAATCAGAGATATTTTCTGGAAATATCAAGATGTTATGTATTTTTGTCTCCTTTATGTTTAATATTTACTTTGTTATGAAATGTAATAGTTGAATTAGGGTTCGAATTACATTGTTGATGTTTAAACTGCAGATGCATTGTGAATTACATTGTTGATGTTTAAACTGCAGATGCATTAAGTTAGAAGTTAAGGCACACCTTTTCTTTTTTATTTATTTTAAAATTCATAAATAAAAGGGTTATCACTACGGTTCTTCTGGTTAACCATAGTGATATATTTATAATAAATAAATACCTATGTATACGGTTTTTATTTATTTTAAAATTCACAGATAAAAGGGTTATCACTACGGTTATTCTGGTAAACCGTAGTGATATATTTATAATAAATAAATACATATCTATACGGTTGTTATTGTTAACCGTTGTGAAATAGTTTACCCATATATAAGTGAAATCTTGTGCTTCATACATTAAGGTATTCTTCTTCTTCCATCTATTGTTAGATATTTCCCATTATCTCGTTTGTTGCATGTTATTTTTGTTGATTGTTCTCATTTTTTCAGATTCATTTTCACTACCTTAACAAAGACCATACTTTGGAAACTTCATAATGTTTGTGTTGCTATGGAGAAATGTATAAGAAGCATGAAGCTATGATGGAAACTTCATCCACCTTGTACCTTTTCTTCATAGCATCACGAACAAGATGTTAGTAAATGAAGAAACAACAGTGTAAGCAAACTTTATATAGTTTTAGAAGCAATGAAAAGAAGTATAAGAAGTATGAAGCTTTTGTGTAAGCTTCTTCCTCTTTATATTTCTTTTTCATGGCTTCCCAAACTAGTTCAACATCATAATTGATTCCTGTTCCGTGATTAGTTTCATTAAAAGGTGTGTTATTCCTGTTCCTCTCTTTACTCATCACTGGATTATGGTTTTAGGGTTTGTTTTCAACTGAGGATGCTCATTTTTGAAGTTTGCTTTGTTTCCTTTCAGGTTAAGGGGATGATACAGGGTGATGATGCTGGTGGAAGCAAGCATATTATATCAGTTTATAATTTCTGGATCTGGTATAGAATTTTGTTTGAGTTTATCATATTCTATTTACATTGTTTGTTTAACTAACCCTCACTTAAAGTTTGCTGGTGGTAGCAAGCGTATTATATGAGTTTATAATATCTGGATCTGGTATAGAATTTTGTTTGAGTTTATTATATTCTATGTAGATTGTTTGTTTCACTAACCCTCACTTAAAATACATTCAGTTAATTTGACATAGATACTTATAATCTGCAAATTAAGTTGTATTTGAAAACCAACTTAAACAAACCAATGTTGTTTTTTGATTGTATGCCTCTCATCATTTATCTCACGTTCTTTTATATATAGATTATGGTATAATGATCTCGCTCCTTAGATGCATCGCCATCTTCCAATATAGTTAAATCAAAGATGAGGCAAATTATCCAATGTCTTGTTTATCTTATGGAAATTTAACTATAATCGAAGATAGCGATATATCGAAGGAGTCAGATCAATAAACCACAATATATGTAAAAGAGCGTGAAATGCACGATGAGACGAATGCAATCAGAAAACAACATTGGTTTGTTTAAGTTGGTTTTCCAGAACAGTTTAATTTGCATATTATAGACATCTTCATCAAATTTAATTCATGTATATTTATTTAGTGAGGTGTTTGGAAAACAAGCAATCTACATTTAATATAATAAACTTAGGGTACTTACAACAACGGTTATATATTGTAACCGATATCATAAGTAATTTATGTTTTATATAAATTCGCTACTAATGGGTTTCGAACCCAGAACTTAAGTGTAAGTATCGCAATGGTTTATTATCATAACCGTTGTGATATATGGCGCACGTCCTGCCTTTCAACAACGGTTTCCAGACCGTTGTAGAAACAGCGAACTTACAATGACAATCTACATAACAACGCCTTCGCCCGCGTCATTATATGTCATTCCCAACCGTTGTTAAATGGGTTTTTCGTAATAGTGTTTTATTCATGAACAAGTCGATTCTTGAAACTACAACCCTATAAAACAAAACTCTGTCGCTTTGGGCAAAGCGAAGAGGGATAATTACAGAAAGTAAGCCCTATCAAAACAGCTGTTTCACCTGGGCAGGGTGAAAGGTTAAAGTAAAGATGGCAATTACTTAGACTTATGAACGATCTTCGGAACATCGACAGCAACCCATTGGCGGCGAACTCCTCGGGTAATCACAAAGTCTGGTACCTTCCTTGATTTGTCTTCAGCAATAACCCTGATTTCTGGTGGAGCAGGATTATTGGAATCTGTCCCCTAGGGAGAGTTGTCGTAGGAGGATTCCTCAGTTGTATTTTTCATAGTATTCGAGCTTGATACGAGAGCTTTCAGAAGCGGTGTACTTGACCATATAGTCGTATTTTCCACTTGGTTGTCCTAAGGTGTCCCACACTTCTTTGGAATTGGAGGAGTCATCTCTCTCGATGACGTTGACCTCTGGGAAAGTATAGTTGATGAATTCTAGTCCTGCAAGCTTACGAATTCATCGTCGTGTTGGATATTTTCTGAATGACCTGAGTGTTAATCCTATGACATAGTGGGGACACAGGTGTTCTATTCAATGATGCTCAGCTGATTTTCATTGTTCAGCTAGTTTTCCTGCCCCAAGTTTCCTTGGTACGGCTGCCAGATAGGCAGGCCATCCATTGGGCCATAATAGTCATGGTCAAAGTTGTCTTTCATCAGAGTGTCCTTCTTTAATGAGTTTGGTGGAGCACGGCATCCTTCCGGATCACAATCTCCGTACATCATTTTGACATCTGACCTTGGTATAAATCTCGGACTCTGTGCGGGATAGCAAAATGGCGTAGGCACTTCTTCCTGAGACATATAACCATCCTCATTAAGATAGGACTTCCACTCTTCCTCTGTATCGGAGGGATCTCCCTCGTTGATGGTATGGACTGCTTGAGGCACTTGGTGAAGGAAACCTCCATTGTGGAAGAAGTTCTGAATGGGATGAAGACTTTCATCGTTAGCAGCTGTCTGGGTGCAGGTCGCAGAAAAACCAAGACCCTTCTTTGTTTTATTATCAGTAGGAATGACAAGCTGCCCCAATCCTTTCGTATTGTTACTTTCAATTGCATCGAGAGCATCTTTGTATGAAAAAATACAGGTTCCTTTCTCTGATTGATTCTCATTGCTCACCGAAAGTGCTTGGAACTGAGTTCCAACAACCTCCTCGGGTTCTATACAAGTAGATAATGACAGGTTACACACGATCAAGGCTTGTTCTCCACAAACCGTGATGAGTTGATCGTTTTTGACGAACTTCAGTTTCTGGTGCAGTGTCGAAGTGACTGCCCCAGCCCGGTGTATCCAAGGTCTTCCTAATAAACAATTGAACGCTGCCCGGACGTCCATGACCTGGAAAGTGATTAGGAAAGTGTGAGGACCAATAGTTATGGGAAGGTCGACTTCGCCGATAACTACTTTCTGAGATCCGTCAAAGGCTTTGAAGATAACCTCACTGCCCCTCATTGAGGGTCCTTTGAATAATAGTCCCATTAAAGTGGACTTCGGCATAACGTTGATGGCCGATCCGCTGTCTACCAGTATGCTGGCTAAAGCATCGTCCTGGCAGTTGACTGTGATGTTGAGCGCCATGTTGTGGCGTTTGCCCTCCTCTGGCAAATCCTTATCACTGAATCCTAAGTTATTGCAGGAAGTGATGTTAGAGATGATTCTATCAAACTATCGTATTGACACATCCTGTTCCACAAAGGCCTGCTCTAAGACTTTCTATAGAGCCTCCCTGTAGGCTTCGGAACAGAGTAAAAGTGATAGCACAGAGATCTTTGAAGAAGTTTGTAATAGCTTATCAACAATGTTGTATTCTCTCCTTTGGATGAGCTTTAGCATCTCATCGTTGTTGTTTGAAAGGTTGGGATCGCTGGACTGACCAACCGGTGGATTGGGAGCTTCTGTCTGAAGTTCCTTTTCTTTGTTAGGTTCTCCAACTCCTCGGTTGAAGATTCGACCACTCCGTGTTACTCGACTGATGTCTTCAATATTCACGACGGAGGGTAATGGAATTTCATTTCCATTCTCAATTATTGTTGCACCGTATTTGTAAGGGATCGCCTTAGCTGATTCATACGGTAATGGTCCCGGTAGATAGATAACTACAGGAGCCTTCTGATTTTTCTAACTGTCGTAGGTAACTTCAATCAGTTCCTGGCTAGGAACCTTTGATTCGTCCAGTAGAGGGATGATGGTACAAACATCCTTGTTCTGTTGATGATCAGAGATTATGAAAACGTATCTGATTTAATCAGCGAAGTAGTCCGGCGTCCAGTTGATTGGCTCGGAACCCGGATATGGGTGAATCTCTTTACGATCCAATTGACCTTGAAGAGTTGCCCGCACAAGGTAACATCCTTGGTTATTCTCCGAGCAAACTCTACAACGTTCATAGTTGTGTGGTGGCACCTGGCCACGCCCACTTTGAATACAGTGTAACCTCACTAGGTCAGTTTCCATAGATCGGACATCCTGACTTTGACGCCGAGTAGGGTTCCCATTAAGCACACTGATTTGTTGCGTGTCTTCATCCAGATAGATCGGAAGCCACCAGTGGTTTAACAAGTGTTGTAAAGTTCTTTGAACAAGAGCGCACTTTTGGTTATGCTCACTGCATACTTTATAGTTCATATAATCGTGAGAAGTGAGATAACCAAGTTGAACCTGCTTGGCGTGTAACTCCACCAAACTGGTATTCATCAAACGGATATCAAAGATTTGAATCATGTTGATCTGATAAGGATTTCTATCATGGTAGTCCTGGATCCACCCAAGATACATCTGATGCTGGAAGGCCTCTTGTACAAAAGAGCATCCCTGTTTGTTTACCGAGCAAGTCAGGCAGGAATTGTAATCGTGCCGCGACAGATTATGATACTGGCTTTGCCTTGAGTGCATCGCCACCAAGTTGACATTCATTGCACGAATGTCGTGGTTCTGAATGATGTTGGAATTCGTATAGGTCATGTTGACTCCACGAACTCGATGCTCTTGGATCCACCCGAGATCCAATTCTTCCTGTAGAGCTGATTGCACCACAGAACATCCTTGATTATTTTTAGAGCAGATATCAGGTGGCACATGGCCATATCCACTCTGTCTACAATGCATCTTGACCAAGTTGGCCCTTAATAAGAGTACATCATGAATTTGATAGCTGTTATTGGACTTTGCCTCTATCAAATTGACAGCAGCTTTCTCGTGTTGAGGCAACGGGTTCGTGAGAACATTTGGATTCGCATCTTTGAAAGATAAGACCCCACTCCTAACAAGCTTTTGTATGTCGAATTTGAAACTGAGACAGTTTTCTATGTTATGCCCTGGCCCTCCTTGATGGTAAGGACAAGTCTGATCCGCTTTAAACCAAAAAGGCGGATTCTCCGGTACTGTAAGAGGAGACTTGGTTTGGACGTGTCCCTTGACCAGTAATAATGGAAACAGTTCGGCGTACAACATGGGTATAGGATCAAACCCTAGAGGTCGTGTTGTACGGTTGTTGTTGTATGGAGGACGAGCCTGGTGAAGAGGCTGTTGGGTCCTTTGCTGATATTGTTGTTGATTAGGTTGGCTCTGCGCAAGCTGGGGTTGATACGTAGGAATAGGCGCGGGATTGATAGCAGGCGTTACAGCTGCTACTGGTTGGTAACGTCGCCTTTGCTTTCCGAGAGAGATATTCCCAATATCTTGCTCTTTTTTCTTAGGGAGAGCACTACCGTATCATTTTGTACTACTTGATGGTCCAACGTCTTTAACCAGACGTCCTTCTCGGACGGCTTCCTCAAGACGAACTCCCATGCCCACCATCTCGGTGAAATCACTGGGTGCACTGGAAACCATTCTGTCGTAGTAAAATGAACTCAAGGATTTTAAGAAGATCTTTGTCATCTCTTTTTCCTCCAGAGGTGGACAAATCTGAGCGGCAATTTCATGCCATCTCTGAGCGTATTCTTTAAAGATTTCCTTGTCCTTTTGTGACATTGATCTGAGTTGATCTCTGTCCAGTACCATGTCCAGATTGTACTTATATTGTTGAACGAAGGCAGCGCCAAGATCTCTGAATGTGTCGATCGTAGTGCGGTTTAAACCCATGTACCATTTTAATGCGGCACTGGTTAAAATATCTTGAAAGTAGTGAATGAGCAGCTCCTAGTTCTTTGTCTGAGCTGAAATTCGCCGAGCGTACATCACCAAATGGCTCTGAGGGCAAGAGTTACCCTTGTACATCACCATATGCCTTATATGAAGCCCAAGACGAAGGCTAAAGGTGTTTGACTCAACAAGAGAGTCTTTTATACTCAACAAGAAAGTGATTTTCTATCTCATACGAAGCCCGAGATGGAGGCTAAACGTGTTTGACTCAACAAGAGAGTCTTTAATACACAACAAGCAAGTGTGGAGAGAATCATTGTACAAAGCCCAAGAGGAGGCTAACTTTGTTGGTGACTGTTTTAGTTTAGTGACAGGTCCAGTATGTTGGATAAAAGAGAAAATCAGTTCTTATAAAGGGAACGATTAAAGGTGAGGTTGTGCTTTGGTACTGATCAGAAGATCTGGGTTATTTCCTGTTCCTTAAGGAAATGGGAAATCCAAAGGGTACTTAGGCTGTCCAAGTCTACTGGTGTTTTGAGAAATAGATTCTCAGATAGTGATTGATCTTTGTGTGATGCCCAAGAGAAGGCTGGTATGTTAAGGGATGAAGGTCAACCCATTAACTGGTCTGACACTTGACTCAAAAAGACAGCTCTAGCAAATTGATGACTAGGTTCTATTCCTATACCTGTAGAGGTCTCTGGGTCCTTGTACTAAGCCCAAGAGAAGGCATGAGAGCTTTTAAGAAGCTGAAGGGTCCTTGTACAACGCCTAAGAGGAGGCGGGGATGCTTTTAAGAAGCATGTGGGTCCCCAAACCCCGAGAAGTTCAAGACATGCTATTCACCGAGAATAGATCAAGCCAGGAAAGTCCGAGAATTTGGAAGAAACTCAAGAGATGCTATTCATGGAGAATAGATCAACTCTGGGGAGTAGAGTTTCTTTGACAATGTCTAAGGGTGACAATCTGAGAAAGGGTTCACCGAGAATGCTGCCTTTCACGTTTCCATATTGTTTAACCCCTAGAGGAGGGAAGATTGTATCTGGTAATCCTATGGGGATCTAGTTTTGTTTGTATTTAAGAGTGACCAACAGGCTTTACCTAGTTCTAGACGTAGTTGCCGGGGAAAACTCTAAATAACTATACTAGTATTACACAATGGATATTTGACAAGTATATAAAAGTTTGTGAAAGAAGACTTACAGTGAGCGGCCCCACAATACAGTTATATATATATATATATATATATATATATATATATATATATATATATATATATATGAAAGCGGATAAAGAAAGTGGGTAAACACTTACTCGGTTGTAGAGCTTCCATGCTGTTTTGTTAGTTGTTCAACAAAGAAAGCTTTGATAACAATATTATATTCTAAATCAAAGGAGAAAGTGCTTTGAAAAGATTGTTGGGGCTTACAGCTCAAGGAGAGGCCCAAGGTTTTATCAGTGATTGCACTGTTGTTTTGTACAGGGACTTATGCAAGTGACTGAGGCCCAAAAAGGTTTTCTGTACAAAGGGATGGGTCTTACACTCTCTCAAGAGGCCCAAAGGTGTTTAAAGAAAAGGAATGGGGCTTATAACACGAGGTTAGGCCCAGATGATTTTGATTTTTGAACCGGCGATCGCGCCGAGGTTTCTTTAACGTACTGGATCTTATACAATGCATTGAGGCCCAAAAAAGGTTTTATCTACAAGGGATGGGTCTTACACTCTATTAGAGGCCCAGTGATTTATTTTTGTACAAGTGGTGGGGCTTACAACTCAAGGAGAGGCCCAAAGATTTTTGTTAAAAAGGCGACGATCGCGCCGAACTTTTTGATGGTGTCGGGACTTATACAATACATTGAGGCCCAAAAAGGTTTTCAAAAAGGGTTGGGTCTTACACTCTACTAGAGGCCCAAAGTGTTTGAAAAAGATTTGTGAGGGTGAAAATCAAAGAAACCCTAAATTTGTTTTCCTTTAAAAGTAAATATTTAAAGAAAATCAATAAAATGATAAAAAATACCAAATAAGTTTGAATAAACCACTTGTGATTTTTGTTTAAGGTTTGAAAAACGAGGTTTTAATCACAAGATGAATTAAAACTCATTTGGTTTTGATTTTCAAGGTAAATATTCACTTTTAAATGTTTAAAAACAATTAAAAATGAATTTATTCACAAAAATGTTAATTATATTAAATAAATAATATAATTTTTTTTTGTGGAATAAAATATTTCAACATTTTTGTGATTTTTTGCAAAAAGAACCAATAAAAAATAATTAAAATTGAGGGAGTTATTAATTTTTCAAATCATTAAAAATAATATGAAAAATAGTAAAAATATGAAAAATATGAAAAAGTGGTAAAAAAGAGGATCTGGGGCGAGGGGGATTCGAACCCCAGACCTCTTGTGTACAGGGCGCGCGCCTTACCACTGGGGTGGTGATACATCCGTTGATTGAAACACAACCACAAATATACAAGGCTTGCCTTGTTTTTGGCCTGGCCCAAGGCAAGGCAAGACAAGATTTTGGTTAAAAATGTGAAGGCCATAACTTTCTCATTTCTCCATGGATTTGGACAAAATTTAGGTATATCCTGCTTAGAATTTCACAAGGAATCGAATGGTGGTGGTGTTTTTTCAGATTATGCTCCTATTGAAAAACCCGATAGTGGTTTTGAAATAGGCCATGATTTGCATTTTCTGTGCTATCTCTTGGTACAGGTATGAATTACATGATAAATTGGTGGAAACACAACTCATATAACATGTATAAGAGATGCATGATCAGTGGACATCAAAGGAAAGCATGATTCAAAGAATTCAAGTTGTGATGCTTACCTCTTTTTGGAGCTTTTGTGCAATCTGCCAAGTGCTTTATTCCAGAAATGATTTGATGCTTTGGACACCCTCAAATGATCTCTTAGAAGCTTTTAGGATGGTTGGAATCAGCTGGAAACCTCAGGAACAAGTTTGAGCTCTTTCTTGCAAAAGGGGCAAAAGTGGCCAAAATATCAACTCTCTCAAATGGTGTTCCAGATGTGTGGAACCATTTGGGACAGTTCAAGGAAGATATTTGGAGTGTGTTTGAGGTTTTATCTGGTTTGGAAAGTGACTGAATCAAGACATGGCTTAAAAAATGCACAAAAGTCCAATTTTGAGGTTTTGAGAGGTGACTTTGATATTTTGGTGTTACAGGTCACTTGTGAGTGTTTGGATCACCTCTATATGATGTTTATGAGGTGTGTGTGTGATTGGTTTGATTGGAATTGCTCTCAAACTCAAAACCCGATGGTGACTTGCTTTGGAAGGCAAATTTGGAAGTGAGAAGGTGATTTTGAGGAAAGCATTTGTTTGATGGCTTTGGTGTACTCAAACTGACCACAAATGAGCTCTATTTATAGTGTGTCAAGTTTGTTTTGGCTGTAATAGTGAATGGCAACTGCTGCAGAGGTTTGGCCAATGTTGATCAATGAGAATCCAAGTCTCCTCTAGCCATTGACTAGAGGTTAGGGCACAGGCTGCTGGTTCCCTAGTTGTTGGATATGTCTTGACTGAATTCAGTTGGAAATGGCTCAGTCCATGCCACCTTGGTGCATCCATTAAATGCTCCAAACCAAAATTGGAGTGTTGTCCCTCTTTTAGGCATTTCTAGGTTTGGCATGCTACTTTTGGTTCCAAAGACTTGGGAGGCTTATGGATCAGTGTTTGTCCCTCCTTGGTCTCCCCTTGAGGTGTTCAGATGGATAAGTGTGTTTGTCATTTCCATAAATTTGGCAAATCGAGCAAAATGCACAAATCTGCCTTGCTTTAGCAGTTTTCAGCAAGGCATATTGCCATTGTCATATCTCATGGCTCAAGTGGAATTTGATGGAGTTCTTGGCCATTTTGGAAAGCCCTCATATGATACAACAACTGTTTTATCATAGCTGGTTTTGATACTTTTTGGATCCAAGTGAAAAATGCCCCTACATTTGGAAAAAAGTGAAGGCAGATTCTGACTTAGTGAAAATTTCACTAAGTGTTGGAAAAAGTGACATTTTCACTTTTTGTGATCTTGATCATTCCATAACTTAAAATCCATGAGGAATTGGAATGAGTTTTGTTTGAAGCTTTTGTAGAGGGCCATGAGAGCTACAAATCCAGCTTTGAATGGGGAAAAATGGCCTTGTGGTTTAGGAGTTATGATCCTCCAAAGTTGGTACCCTAGCCACTTTGTTCCATAACTTAGAAAATTTCTAAGTTTTTATGGTTACCCCTGTTGCGGTGAAAATCGGATAACAAATTATTAATTAATTTGCATCATTTTCTTTTACAACCGACTTTGATTTATCCAAAGGAAAGGTTCAAGATCGTTAAAAAAACCTAAAGGGGGAGTTCTAAGGTTCAGGGGTTAGTTATACTAAGGGAAGGTATTAGCACCCTTAATATCCGTAGTACTCTACGGGAACCTCTTGCTTATGCTTGTGTTATGTTATGTTTGTTTGCTAAGGGTAAGATATTGATGTTGTTAATGACTATGAGGTCAAAGGCTAGGTGGTTATGAGGCCAAGGTGATAATGAGTTATCTATGACTATGAGGTCAATAGAGAGACTTTGTGACTATGAGGTCAATGTTGGAAGGTGGCTATGAGGCCAAGGTAATAATGAGCTATCTATGACTATGAGGTCAATAGAGAGACTTTGTGACTATGAGGTCAATGTTGGAAGGTGGCTATGAGGCCAAGGGAGAGGGGCTATGACTATGAGGTCAAAGTTTTGGTAAGGTGACTATGAGGTCAAGATGGTAAATGATTTTATGACTATGAGGTCAAGGGAGAAAGTCCTATGACTATGAGGTCAAAGGAAGGTGATGAGCTTTCTATGACTATGAGGTCAATAGAGAGACTTTGACTATGAGGTCAAGGTTGGAGAATGGCTATGAGGCCAAAATTTTAATTATGACTATGAGGTCAATGTTGAATAAATTGCTCTATGAATTTGACTTCAAGAGGGGTCCTATTGGCTATGAGGTCAATATTTGGGAGGTTGCCTAAAACTATGAAGTCTAGGTCATAATGAGCTTTCTATGATCTTGAAATCAATAGAAAGACTTTTCCTTTGGAAGGAAAGGGGGAAGTAACATCTTATAAATAAGAGTTACAAATAGTTGAAATATGATGGGACAGTAAGAGTTCAATAAAGCCAAACAGTAATCATAAAATCATGGAATAGACTCAAATATGAATATAGCAAATAGAGAGTAAGTGATTATGTAGTGAACACATGCAAGTAGCAAACAGTGATCATTCAAACATGAAATGAACATAAATGTAGACTTATCAGATAGTGAGTGCAAGTGGTCATGCAGTAAACATGTAAGGCAGAGGGGCATTCAACAATTGGACCAAGTGCATATGCAATTTAGCATCAAAGAGCAAAACAAAAGCATAGCATAGAATTAAAGTCAGGAACAGAATTTTACCCAGCAAACATATTTCATAGCAAACTCAATTCAAAATCAATAGTCATGTTATTAAGTCATATGATTTTAAACAAAGAACAAAAACAACCAACATTCTCATAGTAAGGTTTAGTTAACAAAGTTCTACAACCATAGCTTACAGTAAGTTTCATTGAAAATCAGCAGCCACATACATACACCAAGTATGGCAGAGGAGAAATTTTTACAAAAAAAAAAACATCAAGTCTTAAGTCTTATTTAAAGTCAGGAAACAAAAGAAAGAAAATATTTACAAGTTACAGAATGTATGTTTTAAAAGAAACGTTTTTATTATTTAAGAAGACAAGTTGTTTTTTGTTTACTGAAAAAGGAAAAAAGATTGAAATGAAATTGGTGTTTTTCTTTTTTAAAAGAAATCATAAAAGAAAAGTGAAGTAAGGAAAGAAGGATTAAATAATAAAAGAAAGAAAGAAAAAAAGGAAAAAAAAAAAAAAAAGAGGTGGCTGGCGCCACATTTGAAGTGGCTGGTGCCACCTTAAAAACAAGTGGCTTGCGCCATCTTGTACTAGTGGCTTGCGCCACTTGGTGTTCCTAAGGGTGGCATGCGCCACCACTAACTAAGTGGCAGGCGCCACCTCCTAAGCAAAAAAAAAAAAGAATAAACAAAGGGTGGCTTGCGTCACCCCTCACCTGGCGAGAGCCAGGTGGGGTTTCGGTCCATTTACTTTTTGTCTTACATTCATTCCGAAAGTATTAATTTATTTTTCTTATTTTTGTTTACAAAGTGACGGACACCACCACCACTGTGGCGAGCAAAACCAAACCAGAGTTTTTCTTTTTCAAAGCATGATTCAAACACACAGAATAAATTCACAACCACATCTCAAGAACATGATTCCCAGTAGCATGATAACAATATAACAGCATACACCATCACGCATAGTATTTCCAGCATCATACCAACAAGTTTATATACGAAACATGAATATCATTTCTAACAGTATAACAACATACATTATCATGCATATTATTTCATACGAAACATGAATATAATTTCCAACATCATAACAGTATAACAGCATACATTATCATGCATATTATTTCATACGAACATGAATATCATTTTCAGCAGCATAACAGTATAATAGCATGCACTAAGATGAAATGGTATAGCATCTAAAAAAAGAGAACAGAAAGTGTGTTACCTAGTAGAGTAAGTCTACTGCTTCTTCAATGATGATTTCTGGGAACAAAGAGCCTCTTTTTCTCCTCCCCCAGCTACTCATTGAAGAAACAAGTTGGTGGCTAAGTGTTCTACGAAAAGCAAATAGAACGATCTTTCTTGCAAGTGTTTGAGAGTTCCTTGCAAGAAATAAGGGTGGGGAAGTGGAGAGTTTTTGAGAGAGTATTTTTGCAATTTCTCTGGTCGTAACAAGGAGGGAATGAGCTCCTTTTATAGGCCAAGCAAAGTGGATCCGGGTCTTGGGTAGTTGGTTTGCTCACAGGATAAAGAATTAGGGTTTGTATGGTCTGCTGAGTAAAGAATTAGGGTTTGTGTGCATCAATCCTTAGCCGTTGATCTTGGTTAATTACCTTGCTGGACAAGTACAGCGGAGGAGGTGGTGGATGCAGTCTGTAACTTTCACTCTTTAGTGGTTATTCCAAAACCACTTTTTGATGTGCCATGAGAGAGAAAGTAAGGAAGGAGTAATAATTTGAATTTTGAATATGAATTCTCTGCTCATGCATGCAGGTCTTCCGTGCTGATCCTCTTTATTTCACTAATTCCATATGGTATCTCAACATCCTTTTGATTTCAGCAGTAATGGTGAGCTTAGAAGAGTAATACATAGTGACTTCACAAGACTTGTTTCTGAAGCAAAGCATCTTCAGCATTTTCAACTAACAAATGGCACATGGGCTTAGCTAAATATACAAAGCCTTGCTTCTTAAATCATACGGGAACACACTTGGACTTTTCACACCTTAAAGCCTTTGATCCAAGTGACATCTTTCTGGGCCCAAAAGAAACTTGAGACATACCATATGCCCATGACCGAAAACACTTAGGATGTTGCAAAATTAAATCCTCTCATGGCATTACTTTGGTGTGTTACACCTTGATGAATAATTATTGCACTTTGAGAAACAAATCTTTACGGCTCAAAAAAAACTTCCAAGGATGTTTGTTATCACATGGCACAATTTCTCAAATTTTGGGATCACACTTTGCTTGACATGAAAGGCAATGGTTAGCTTGTCTTAGTGAACCATTTGATTTCTTGTTGAAAAAGTCTTCTCGGATGCATGCAAATTCAAATGATCGCCTTTGGCCAAAAAATGTCTTAGGGAGACCTTGCCGTCTTTGTTGTGTAAATCCTACCTTCCAAAAAGAAAAGAAAAAAAAACTTGCAAACAAGAAATGGTTAGTTAATAATGCATACATGCTTGAGGTCTAAATGCGGATACAAGAAAAATATGACATCTAAGGGGTAAAATTTGGGGTACAACAGTTGCCCCTATTTAAATAGCTTCACCGGATGGCACGAGGAATGGAAATCCTCGGGATGTCGAGGTGGAAGATATTTAAATATAGCACACCAAAAATTTTGCCCTTAGATGGAATGCAGATGCTAAAGACAAACAACGAACATGCATATGCTGACATGCCATGAACTCTAATAATATGATATGATGATATGACAGTGCGACAATGCAGACAAACAAGACACCAAAGAGCTACCCAACATAGGTGAGCTTTACTGGGGAAGGATGAAGGAAGTATCCACCAGAAAGACTCATTGGGGATGCAAACTAACCAACAAAAGAGACTCACTGGAGAGACTCAAGGGAAGCACTGGGGGATAGAGAAATAAAGGGGGAAAACCCCGCAGATCCTCATTGAAAAATAGGAGCCAGAGAAGGGATTCTCCACTAGGGAAAGATCCAGGGAGATGGTCGACAAGTGCAAAAATGACCGGACGATACTGGGGAAATAAAAACCAACCTTAATGGGCCTGAAACCAGAAAGAAGACATGATCTCCACTGGGGATCAATTTGGAATAGGAGCATAGACAAACTACCAATAATTTTCTGGGGATTCTTATGCTGAAGAGTTCAAACGGGATCTTCAAGAAAAACCAGAAAAAGACAGAGACAAACTTTGGGTATCAGTATGAGCTGGATTTTTGGATAAGAAGGAATCCAATGACTATGAGGTCAAAGGTTAAAGAAGGCTATGACTATGAGGTCAGAGCTTACCTATGACTATGAGGCCAAAGGTGAATGGGGTGATTGGGTCTAAGGTACCAATATGAGTTGGTTGGGATAACAATAGGACTTGGTTTAGGAAGGATATTCAGTATGAGCTGAAATTGGGATACCAACGTGAATTGGATTTTGAATACCAGCATGAACTGGATTTTGGACACCAACATGAATTGGATTTTGGAATACCAGCATGAACTGGATTTTGGATACCAGCATGAACTGGATTTTAGAATACCAACATGAATTGGATTTTAAATACCAGCATGAACTGGATTTGAATACCAACATGAATTGGATTTGGATACCAGCGTGAACTGGATTTGGATACCAGCATGAACTAGATTTTTGGATACCAGCATGAACTGGATTTTAAATGCCAACATGAATTGGACTTTGGATACCAGCATGAACTGGATTTTAGATACCAACATGAATTGGATTTTGAATACCAGCATGAACTAGATTTTGGACACCTACATGAATTGGATTTTAGATACCAGCATGAACTGGAATTTGGATACCAGCATGAACTGGATTTTGGATACCAGCGTGAACTGGATTTTTGGATACCAGCATGAACTGGATTTTAAATGCCAACATGAATTGGACTTTGGATACCAGCATGAACTGGATTTTAAAATCGGGGTTGTAAATTAGACTTCCTGGGAATAATGCACAGAGAAATGGAATCTGGCGCTTGAAGACCGAACATAAGCTTAGCTCAAAGCAAAGGTTTTGGAAATAATCCGGGAGTGTCTTCATTTCACTGGTGAAATAAGCTTTTCACATTTTCCACAAACATCTTATGGAGGTACTGGGTAACAAGACGTATTCTTGCTGGGCATGAAACCAACAAGAAACCATGATCTGGATAAAAGATAGGAATCAACCAAAGATTTTCTGGGATTTTCTTATGATGAAGAGTTCAAACGGGATCTTCAAGAAAAACCAGAACAGACAAAGATAGACCTTAGGTACCAGTATGAGCTGGATTTGAAGTGCCAATATGAGATGGACTTATGAAGGAATCCTATGACTACGAGGTCAAAGGGGAAATTAGGATATGACTATGAGGTCAAAGCTTACCCATGACTATGAGGTCAAAGGTGGAATAGACGGCTTTGAGGCCAAAATGATATTGATGACGAAGAATAAGACCTATCCGAAGGTACTGAACCTAAGCTCGGAGCACATCAACAACAAAGGTGATGGCAAGAAATAAAACATATCCGAAGGTACTAAACCTGACCTCAGAGCCCATCAACGAATAGAGTGATAGGAAGAAGCCAAACATATCCGAAGGTACGAAACCTGAGCTCGGAACACCTCAAATAGGGATCGTATCAAACAGGTTGATGCAAAGTGACTGGTTGAAGATGACACCGATGGTAACTGTAAAACCAAGGAAGGATAATCCTTTCAGGAGAGATTGTTACTTATCGTAGTAGAAAAACAAGCTTCTCCAGGATATTGCTACTTGTTATTGTTTATGAATTCCAAGGAGATGTTTATATCACCACACTGCTGGAGAAATGATTTTGTCTTCAACGAGGATCTGTAAAAGATTCCATTTGCGGGATACAATGCAAAATAAATGCACGCTCAAACTAGGTTCAACAACCACACCTGCTAGGGACCAAAGTTTGATCTAGGGACAAGCTAGAAAGAAACGGTCAAACAAGACTCCAATTGAGGGATGAACTCAAATGAGGACTTATCTTATCCACATATGGAAAAGATAACTGAACCAACCATCATCCACGAGAATCAAACTCTGTGGGGAATTCAGAAAGGATGGGCACTTTATGCCTAGGGCTGACTTTCTATTGGAGTGAATAGACAAACCCAGTCACTTGGGGAGATAAACGCCAAAGTGAACAAAACAGGTAAACACCAGGAAGATAGAAAAATGCTAAGATGTTATGCATATGAGTGCTTATGCCATGCTCATGCCATGCTTATGCTTATGATGACAAAACAGACAAAATGAAGCAAGACTGGAGATGAAGTAAACATCTCGACAAGGATACCCAGCCGACCTCAACAGATTGGACCATTACTAGGGGTGAAGAAGAAGGATCAACAACTCCACTAGGGAAAAGAGTATTCCACTGGAGGTATAGCATGACTTCACTAGGATTGCCATCATGAGCTTGATTTCCTTACTGGAGGAGGAAGATCCATGGACATTAGCCAAGATCGACCAAAATGATAATTTATTGGGAAGCTGGCAAAGGATATCATAGGAATAGAGTCATTCCGCGTCCTGACTTGAATGATGATCACCATAATAAACAACGGCTCTTTCAACATGTAATCTTCAAATCTTCACTGTCCCAGATTGCATGGTCTTTTGGGAGAAGATACCAAGAGGATTTTACAGAAGAATTGGCATACGAAATGCTTTAATATCTTCAAACTCTGGGAGAGATTCATAGATCTCGGCATAACTGCCCCAGATAGTCGACACTTGCACAACAACGTCTTTGAGCCTGCTCTTTAGACTGTGGGAGTAGCAACGGGGAAACAGACTTGTGCCATCCTAAGTAGATGCCTCAGACTAACTGCCTTCGAGAGATTTGTCTAATCTCGACCTGACGGCTTCTGATTAACTGGTTTGTGAGGATAAGTCATCAAAAGGATTTTACAGAAGAATTGGTATACCAGATGCTCCAATATCTTCAAACTCTTGAAGAGATTCATGGATCTTGACATATCTGCCCCAGTTTTACTGTATTTATACAACAAGGTCCTTGAACTTGTTCTTCAGATTGGTTGATCCGTGGGGGAGGTGCCTCAGACTAACTGACCTTTGAGAGATTTACCGAATCTCGACCTGATTGCCCCTGATTAACGGTATTCGCGATACAATGTCCTCAGACTGCGGTAGAAACAACTGGGGAACACACTTGCCCCTGTTGGTGGGTCATTGGAGTCTAAACTTGTCATAAGATGACCCCAAGAAGGCTTGCCCCAATATTCTGAATTTTGAAGAGTTTCTGCCCCTTGATTTAGTAGCTCTTGAGATGCTGGATCTATTGGGGAAGATGCCCCAGGCTAAGCCCTTTATCAAGTCAAATTCCTTAGCTGGTTGTATTTGTTGGGATTCTTTTGACATTGAATTCATTTTGCAGGCAAGTATTGTTCATTTAAAATTGGCAATTTCAATGCAAAATTCATGCAAGCTTTTGAAATCAAAGTTTATTGATGAAACACACATGGTGGAATCATTAAATCAAAATAGAGGGAATCTAGTCATTTATAGAATGACATATGGAATGGTGAACACACACAATAAGCAAAGATCATTAGGAGTCAGGTTAATCAACCTTGTTGTAGTATGCTTTCAACACAACCTTACCTCAATTAGGTCTTTTAAGGGTTGTAACGTGGTCGGGTTCACGGTTTATGAAACAAAGGATAAAGGCTCAAAGTTTATTTATCCCACCCCATCTTCGTGATGAACTCCAATCCTACCTCAGTTAACTTAGGTTATACATTCAGATTCCCAAAGGTTGGAAATTGAACTGATGATAGTTGGTGATGATTAAGACACCTTCATAGTTATTACTCTCTTGCAACATTTGGTTATCCTTTACTTGTTGAGGTCTTGAGACCTCTTCTTTGTCTTCTGAGGTTTTGAGACTTCTTCTTTGTCTTCTGAGGTTTTGAGACCTTATTTTTAAGGTTTCGAGACCCCTTCTTTGTCTTTGTTAAGGTTTTGAGACCTCTTCTTTGTCTTTATTAAGGTTTTGAGACCTCTTCTTTGCCTTCTGAGGTTTTGAGACTTCTTCTTTGTCTTCTGAGGTTTTGAGACCTTATTTTTAAGGTTTCGAGACCCCTTCTTTGTCTTTGTTAAGGTTTTGAGACCTCTTCTTTGTCTTTATTAAGGTTTTGAGACCTCTTCTTTGCCTTCTGAGGTTTTGAGACCTTATTTTTAAGGTTTCGAGACCCCTTCTTTGTCTTTGTTAAGGTTTTAAGACCTCTTCTTTGTCTTTATTAAGGTTTTGAGACCTCTTCTTTGTCTTTATTAAGGTTTTGAGACCTCTTCTTTGTCTTTATTAAGGTTTTGAGACCTCTTCTTTGTCTTTATTAAGGTTTTGAGACCTCTTCTTTGCCTTTGCTGAGGTTTTGAGACCTCTTTTGATTGTCACTTGATTTGAGAGAATTGACTTGATGTCTTGCATGAAGCGATTGCATTAGAACGCATAACCAAGTTAAACTGAGAACTACCCTGCCCCAAGGTTAAGATTTAAGGGTTTCTTGTGTAAGAAAACAAAACTCCTACTTCTAGGCTCGAAGGGGTTAACGAGGGATTATCTTCCTTATTTCTCCGGTGTTTGGGAATTGAAACAATGCCTTACATCCTCGGTAAAGTTTAATTGAAAGTATACCACAATAGTTATGGATATGATGTTTTCATCATCCTCCCCAATCTTTACTTAAACAAACAGTTTGATAAAGGGAGTGGAACAAGATATATTTTTTTGCTTTTATGAAAATAACAGTAAATGAGTGAAATAAATGGATTTAATCAAAAGATGCATAAACATTTCATTAATGCTGCCAATTTGAAAGTACAACAATGCTTATAAGCAAATATAAATTCAAAGGGAAGGAACTACAATTGAAAATACTGAAATGAACAAAATACAGCCAGCTTTGGCGAATTGTTTTCAAAAGATTTTAGTTTCCGGACCCAAGCGCGGGAACACCTTCGCCACTAATCACTAGTTCCTTGTGATACAAAATCTTGAGAGGCCTTGCAAGTCTTTTGCCTTTTGCTTCAGAAATTGAGACATTGACATCTGATGTACCTTCTTGAGGTTGCAGTGTTCTTAGCAGGTTTAGCAGTCTCGTTTCGAACTCTTTGCATTCTTCAATGGGATGCCCCATTGTCCCAGTGCAGAATTTGCATTCAATCTCTGGATGATCTTCTTCAACAATCAAATCCTTGTTGTGGATCAGATTTTGTACAGTAGCTTTTAAAACCAAGCAACCATCCAAACTATGTCCTTCAGCCCCTTTATGAAAGTCGCAAGTCAGATTTGCATTGTGCCAAGGTCCTGGCACAGGGTTGTAAGGTTGAGGAGTCACCAACTTGTTCTGAATTAGCAGTGGGAATAGTTTGCTTAATGGCACCGGGATAGGTGTGTAGTGAACTTTACCCTTTTTGATAGAGCGCCTCTTTTTACCTTGGTGAGGAGAAACAACAGTTGAAGGTTGAAACACCCTTTCGGTAGACACCTGATGAAGATTACATTCCGGTGCAGGACCAAGGCCAAAGATTGGTTGGCGTGAAGTTTCTCCCAAGGCAGATCCTTGGTATGGGAGACCCATAGGAGATGGCGAAGAATTGTTGATTTGAATGCTTTGAGGCGTGAATGAGATCCTCTTAGAGTCTAATAGGTTCTGAATTTTACTCGGGAGCACCTTATAATCTTCAGTGGAATGCCCCTGTGCCCCAGCGTGGTAGTCACATCGGGCATTGGCGTCAAAGCCTATTGGATACGGAAATGGTACTAGCTTTAATTCTTTTGGCACTATCAATCCCCCTTTGATCAAAACTGGCAGTAATTGACTGTACGGCATTGGTAGCGGAGTGTAATTTCTTCTTGGTCGTTCATGCTGGCGTGGTTGACGGTGGTCCAATCCTTGATACTAAGGAGGTCCTTGAGTTGGAGGATCCACAAGAGGTGATGAACTGACAACCTCTCTGGGAGTGACAGGGTGAGCGCACTCTTCTTTCTTCATCAGAACTTGCAAAGTTTTGAGGACCCAATTCATTTGGCACTTGAGGATTTTGAACTCCTCTTTCAACTCCTCCTGGTTCTTCAGAATTTCATTCATTGTTGCCACTGTCGTGAATAGGTGCTAGGTATCCTTCAGACATAGAGGGAGAGACTCAGGATCGAGAAATGCAAATGAGGTGCGAATGCGCATGGAATGCAAATACAAGCCACGTGGTTTCAAAGACCTCAAAGGACAGTTGCACAAAATTTTGTGGAAAAACTGAAGAAGTTTGTTTGTAGGATCCGAGCTTTATTGATCTTTGAAAAGGAATGAATATCTGAATTCCTTGAAACCAACAATGGATGCAATGAGGTGTATGCAATGCGCAAACATGGGCAAACATATAAACATATGTACACAATCATAGCACACAAGCCTTAGGTTTTGAGGTCTCGTGAATGGAGTCATGGTCTATCCATCCCAACAAGGTGTGGACTATAGGTTCATCAATTGTGGAATAAGGTTCTAAAAGTTCCCAGAGTCTACGTAAATACTTCGGATATTATCGTCCCATGTAACTACTTACACAGGTTAATAATATTCTCAAGATAAACTCGTCTGAGTGTAGTATCGCGTGACAACTACTTAGGACTTGCTCCCTTGTAGCCACCGCACTATGTCCTAAAAGGCCAAGTGGGGTAAAGGTAACTACGGTCCTCAGAATCCCTGGCTCCCAATTGAAAAAGTAATATCAATGCGACTGCTCACATCAAACATCAACAATCCCAAAGGGCCTCATCTGAGTGTGGTCATCATATGCCATAGATTGTTAGTACTACTGCCAACAACTGACTATTGATTACACCACGATCCTATCATATTTGTGCACTCAAGTCCGGGTTAGGACTTATCTCACCACTCAATAGTTCCATGCCCACAAAAGATCTCAACCAAGGCATATACAAGGAATATGTACAAATATAGCAAACAAGCATGAATAGTACAAGCAAAAGCAAGGTGTGTTTAACCCTCAAAATTAGTCTCCCCAGTGAAGTCGCCATCTCTGTTGCGGTGAAAATCGGATAACAAATTATTAATTAATTTGCATCATTTTCTTTTACAACCGACTTTGATTTATCCAAAGGAAAGGTTCAAGATCGTTAAAAAAACCTAAAGGGGGAGATCTAAGGTTCGGGGGTTGGTTATACTAAGGGAAGGTATTAGCACCCTTAATATCCATAGTACTCTACGGGAACCTCTTGCTTATGCTTGTGTATGTTATGTTTGTTTGCTAAGGGTAAGATATTGATGTTGTTAATGACTATGAGGTCAAAGGCTAGGTGGTTATGAGGCCAAGGTGATAATGAGCTATCTATGACTATGAGGTCAATAGAGAGACTTTGTGACTATGAGGTCAATGTTGGAAGGTGGCTATGAGGCCAAGGTGATAATGAGCTATCTATGACTATGAGGTCAATAGAGAGACTTTGTGACTATGAGGTCAATCTTGGAAGGTGGCTATGAGGCCAAGGGAGAGGGGCTATGACTATGAGGTCAAAGTTTTGGTAAGGTGACTATGAGGTCAAGATGGTAGATGATTTTATGACTATGAGGTCAAGGGAGAAAGTCCTATGACTATGAGGTCAAAGGAAGGTGATGAGCTTTCTATGACTATGAGGTCAATAGAGAGACTTTGACTATGAGGTCAAGGTTGGAGAATGGCTATGAGGCCAAAATTTTAATTATGACTATGAAGTCAATGTTGAATAAATTGCTCTATGAATTTGAGTTCAAGAGGGGTCCTATTGGCTATGAGGTCAATATTTGGGAGGTTGCCTAAAACTATGAAGTCTAGGTCATAATGAGCTTTCTATGATCTTGAAATCAATAGAAAGACTTTTCCTTTGGAAGGAAAGGGGGAAGTAACATCTTATAAATAAGAGTTACAAATAGTTGAAATATGATGGGACAGTAAGAGTTCAATAAAGCCAAACAGTAATCATAAAATCATGGAATAGACTCAAATATAAATATAGCAAACAGAGAGTAAGTGATTATGTAGTGAACACATGCAACTAGCAAACAGTGATCATTCAAACATGAAATGAACATAAATGTAGACTTATCAGATAGTGACTGCAAGTGGTCATGCAGTAAACATGTAAGGCAGAGGGGCATTCAACAATTGGACCAAGTGCATATGCAATTTAGCATCAAAGAGCAAAACAAAAGCATAGCATAGATTAAAGTCAGGAACAAAATTTTACCCAGCAAACATATTTCATAGCAAACTCAATTCAAAATCAATAGTCATGTTATTAAGTCATATGATTTTAAACAAAGAACAAAAACAACCAACATTCTCATAGTAAGGTTTGGTTAACAAAGTTCTACAACCATAGCTTACAGTAAGTTTCATTGAAAATCAGCAGCCACATACATACACCAAGTATGGCAGAGGAAACATTTTTACAAAAAAAAAAAACATCAAGTCTTGAGTCTTATTTAAAGTCAGAAAACAAAAGAAAGAAAATATTTACAAGTTACAGAATGTATGTTTTAAAAGAAACGTTTTTATTATTTAAGAAGACAAGTTGTTTTTTGTTTACTGAAAAAGGAAAAAAGATTGAAATGAAATTGGTGTTTTTCTTTTTTAAAAGAAATCATAAAAGAAAAGTGAAGTAAGGAAAGAAGGATTAAATAATAAAAGAAAGAAAGAAAAAAAACAAAAAAAAAAGAAAAGAGGTGGCTGGCGCCACATTTGAAGTGGCTGGTGCCACCTTAAAAACAAGTGGCTTGCGCCATCTTGTACTAGTGGCTTGCGCCACTTGGTGTTCCTAAGGTTGGCTTGCGCCACCACTAACTAAGTGGCAGGCGCCACCTCCTAAGCAAAAAAAAAGAATAAACAAAGGGTGGCTTGCGCCACCCCTCACCTGGCGAGAGCCAGGTGGGGTTTCGGTCCATTTACTTTTTGTCTTACATTCATTCCGAAAGTATTAATTTATTTTTCTTATTTTTGTTTACAAAGTGAGGGACACCACCACCACTGTGGCGAGCAAAACCAAACCAGAGTTTTTCTTTTTCAAAGCATGATTCAAACACACAGAATAAATTCACAACCACATCTCAAGAACATGATTCCCAGTAGCATGATAACAATATAACAACATACACCATCATGCATAGTATTTCCAGCATCATACCAACAAGTTTATATACGAAACATGAATATCATTTCTAAGAGCATAACCGTATAACAACATACATTATCATGCATATTATTTCATACAAAACATGAATATAATTTCCAACATCATAACAGTATAACAGCATACATTATCATGCATATTATTTCATACGAACATGAATATCATTTTCAGCAGCATAACAGTATAATAGCATGCACTAAGATGAAATAGTATAGCATCTAAAAAAAGAGAACAGAAAGTGTGTTACCTAGTAGAGTAAGTCTACTGCTTCTTCAATGATGATTTCTGGGAACAAAGAGCCTTTTTTTCTCCTCCCCCAGCTACTCAGTGAAGAAACAAGTTGGTGGCTAAGTGTTCTACAAAAAGCAAATAGAACGATCTTTCTTGCAAGTGTTTGAGAGTTCCTTGCAAGAAATAAGCGTGGGGAAGTGGAGAGTTTTTGAGAGAGTATTTTGCAATTTCTCTGGTCGTAACAAGGAGGGAATGAGATCCTTTTATAGGCCAAGCAAAGTGGATCCAGGTCTTGGGTAGTTGGTTTGCTCACAGGATAAAGAATTAGGGTTTGTGTGCATCAATCCTTAGCCGTTGATCTTGGTCAATTACCCTGCTGGACAAGTGCAGCGGAGGAGGTGGTGGATGCAGTCTGTAACTTTCACTCTTTAGTGGTTATTCCAAAACCACTCTTTGATGTGCCATGAGAGAGAAAGTAAGGAAGGAGTAATAATTTGAATTTTGAATATGAATTCTCTGCTCATGCATGCAGGTCTTCCGTGCTGATCCTCTTTATTTCACTAATTCCATATGGTATCTCAACGTCCTTTTGATTTCAGCAGTAATGGTGAGCTTAGAAGAGTAATACATAGTGACTTCACAAGACTTGTTTCTGAAGCAAAGCATCTTCAGCATTTTCAACTAACAAATGGCACATGGGCTTATCTAAATATACAAAGCCTTGCTTCTTAAATCATACGGGAACACACTTGGACTTTTCACACCTTAAAGCCTTTGATCCAAGTGACATCTTTCTGGGCCCAAAAGAAACTTGAGACATACCATATGCCCATGACCGAAAACACTTAGGATGTTGCAAAATTAAATCCTCTCATGGCATTACTTTGGTGTGTTACACCTTGATGAATAATTATTGCACTTTGAGAAACAAATCTTTAAGGCTCAAAAAAAACTTCCAAGGATGTTTGTTATCACATGGCACAATTTCTCAAAATTTGGGATCACACTTTGCTTGACATGAAAGGCAATGGTTAGCTTGTCTTAGTGAACCATTTGATTTCTTGTTGAAAAAGTCTTCTCGGATGCATGCAAATTCAAATGATCGCCTTTGGCCAAAAAATGTCTTAGGGAGACCTTGCCGTCTTTGTTGTGTAAATCCTACCTTCCAAAAAGAAAAGAAAAAAAAACTTGCAAACAAGAAATGGTTAGTTAATAATGCATACATGCTTGAGGTCTAAATGCGGATACAAGAAAAATATGACATCTAAGGGGTAAAATTTGGGGTACAACAACCCCTTTTACAAGTTATCCCACTTTTATTGATTTTTCTTGATGAATGATGATTCCAATCATACATTAACATCATTTTAGGGTCAAAGAACCATAATTGTGAAAAATCTCAAAAAGTCAAAGTTGACTTTTGTGCACAGTTGACTTTTTGTCAGATGAACTCCAAACTGTGCAATCCTCTATAAAATCAAGTCCTTGACCTAAATCAAACTTGATGGATTGATTTCATAGGTGTTATAGGGTGTATTGAATCATGTCCCAAGGTTTGGGAGCATGCCTGGGTCAAAAGTCAAAGGCACAGTTGACTTTTTCTGCGAAACCCTAATTGTGGTTCTGATGAAATTAAAACTTGTTGATCAAGCTTCTTGGATCAATCCATTGTTGCAAATGGATCCATGTGGTTTATTGGAGACCCTAAAATCATGTCTTGAGGTCTTGGCTCATGTTTTGTCCCAAAAGTCAACTTAGGGGTGAATTAGGTCAAGAAATCCTAATTCCTGATTTTTGGTAAATGCATCCCCTGAGGCTAAATTGACTTGATGATTGGGTCCATGGGGTTCCATGGAGTATCTTAGGATATTCTTTGAAGCATTGGCTCATGCCCAGAGGAAAATTTCCATCTGGATGCCCTGGTTGACCAAAACCCTAATTTGGTGACACTGGCGATCCTGAGGCTTGATCCACTTAGAATGCTGCAACCTTGTGCTTGATTCTTGCTGTGGGAGTCCTCTTGATCCATTCTGGATGTTTGAGAGGTTGGACAAGTTGAAGATCATGTCATTTCTTGATTGATCCTTTGTCTAAGAGCTCTGAGAGGGCTTGAAACCCTAAGTTTGATTGTAGTGGATGCTCACCCATCTTTGGGGAGACTAATGAGGCATGATGGTTTACCCATATTGTGGTGATGATTTACACAATGATGGGGAATCTTAGTGGTCAAATTTTGGGGTATGACAGCTATCTCGCACGAAGCCCGAGATAGAGGCTAAAAGGAAAGTGACTCAAGAAGAGAGTCTTGAAAAGTGATGGACTCAACAAGAGAGTCTGAAAAGGTTAACTCCGCTAGGGGGAATCATTGTACAAAGCCCAAGAGGAGGCTGACTTAGCTGAGGAAGGATCATTATACAAATCCTAAGAGGAGGCTATACTTCTGCCGGGGATTCTTGAGATCCCGAGGCAGGTCCAAGAAGGGAATCAATCCCTGTAAGGGAATGCAAAAGGAATTGATAGATCAGAAACCTTGAGGCTCTGGTTTGTGATAGTGTTATCTGACCCGGGTTGGGGAATTTTGGGAGAAGGACAGGGTTTTTAGAACCCGCAAAGTTTTAACTCTCGCTGGAGAATAATCTAGAATCTGGGGTTTCTCCTATGTTTGAAAGGGGCTTGAGAATGTCTTTGAGACTCAAGGGAATTAGACTGTCCAAGTCTACTGGTAGAGTTTTATCTTTTGTGTGATGCCCAAGAGGAGGTCGACGCATTTAAGGGATGAGTATCAACCCTAAAATTAGTTTGAACGTTTTGACTCCTTTTAGAAAGACAGCTCTAACGAAGGATGACTAAGTTCTGTCCTATACCTTTAGGAGGTCGTGAAGGTCCTTGTACGAAGCCCAAGAGAAGGCATGAGAACTTTTAAGAAGCAGAAGGGTCCTTGTACAACGCCCAAGAGGAGGCGGGGATGCTTTTAGGAAGCCTGTGGGTCCCCAAACCAAGAGAAGTTCAAGAAATTCAATTCACAGAGAAGAGATCATTCCAGGAAAATTCGAGAGTTTGGAAGAAACTCAAGAGATGCTATTCACAGAGAATAGATCAACTCTGGGGAGTAGAGTTTCTTTGACAATTTCTAAGGGTGACAGTCTAAGAAAAGGTTCACCGAGAATACCGCCTTTCTCTTTGTTCCATATTGTTTAACCCCAAGAGAAGGGAAGACTGTATCTGGAACCCTATGGGGATCTAGTTTTGTTTATATTTATGAGTGACCAACAGGGCTTTACCTAGTTCTAGACGTAGTTGACGGGGAAAACTCTAAATAACTATACTAGTATTACACAGTTGATATATGACAAGTATATAAAAGGATGTAAAATAAGACTTACAGTGAAACAACCCCACAATACAGTTATATATATATATATATATATATATATATATATATATATATATATATGAAAGCGGATAAACACTTACCCGTTGTAGAGCTTCCATGTTGTTTTGTTAGTTGTTCAACAAAGAAATTAAAGAAAGTTTTGATAACAACATATATTTGAATTCAAAATCAAAGGAGAAAGTGCTTTGAAAAGATTGCTGGGGCTTACAGCTCGAGGAGAGGCCCAAGTTTTAACGATGATCGCACCGTTGTTTTGAAAACTGTACAGAGGGACTTATACAATATGTGAGGCCCAAAAAGTTTTTATGTACAAGGGGATGGGTCTTACACTCTATTAGAGGCCCATAGATTTATTTAAAGAAATGAAATGGGACTTACAACGCAAGGGGAGGCCCAAAAGACTTTTGTTTTGAAATGGCGATCGCGCCGAGATTTTTTTAACGCAAAGGGACTTATATAATGTCTGAGGCCCAAAAAGGTTTTGGTTTAAAAAAAAAGGATTGGGTTTTACACTCTATTAGAGGCTCAAAGATTTATTTTTGTACAAGAGATGGGACTTACAACTCAAGGAGAGGCCCAGGGTTATTTGTTTGAAAACGGCGATTGCGCCTAGATTTTTGAAAACACAGTGGGTCTTATACAATATCTGAGGCCCAAATCATTTTGGTTTCAAAAATGGGTTGGGTCTTACACTCTATTAGAGGCCCAAAGATTGTTTTTGTACAAGTGATGGGGCTTACAACTCAAGGAGAGGCCCAAGTGGTTTTAAACTGGCGATCACACCGAGATTTTTTTATTGTGTCGGGACTTATACAATATCTGAGCCCAAAACAGTTTTTTTTATAAAGGGATGGGACTTACACTCCACCAAGAGGCCCAAAAGTGTTTTGAAATATTTGAGTATGATTGAAAATCAAAGAAACCCTAATTTTCACTTTTTAAAAGTAATTTTTCAAAGAAAATTAATAAAAAATGATAAAAATACCAAATAGGTTTAAATAAACCACTTGTGATTTTTGGTTAAGGTTTGAAAAATGAGGTTTTAATCACAAGATGATTTAAAACTCATTTGGTTTTGATCTTCAAGTTGAATATTCATTTTTAAAATGTTTAAAAACAATTAAAATGAATTTATTTACAAAAATACCAATTATATTAAATAACTGATATAAATTTGTCTTTTTTTGTAGAATAAAATATTTTACTATTTTTGTGATTTTTCAGAAAAAGAATCAACCAAAAATGATTAAAATTGAGAGAGTTATTAATTTTCCAAATCATTAAAAATAATATGAAAAATGATAAAAAGTGGAAAAATGGTAAAAAAGAGGGTTTGGGGCAAGGGCGATTCGAACCTCAGACCTCTGGTGTGCAGTGCACGCCTCCTACCACTGGGGTGGTGATACATCCGTGTATCAAAACCACCCCATGGATATATGAGGCATGCCTTGTTTTTGGCCTGACCAAGGCAAGGCAAGGCAAGATTTTGGCCAAAAACGAGAAGCTTGTAACTTTCTCATTTCTCCATGGATTGGGACAAAATTTAGGTCTATCCTGCCTAGAATTTCACAAGGAATCCAATGGTGGTGGTGTTTTTTTTTCCAGATGAGGCTCCTATTTCAAAACCCGATAGTGTTCTTGAAATAGGCCTATAATTGCATTTTCTATGCTATCTCTTGTTACAGGCATGAATTACATGATGAATTGGTTCAAACACCACATATATAACATGTATGAGATGTTCATGATCAGTGGACTTCAAAGCAATGCATATTTCAAAGAGTTCAAGTTGTGATGCTTACCTCTTTAGGAGCTTTTTGTGCAATCTGTCAAGTGTTTTGTTCCAGAAACAATTTGAGGCTTTGGACACCCTCAAATGATCCCTTAGAAGCTTTTAGAATGGTTGGAATCAACTGGAATCCTCAGGAACAAGGTTGAGCTCTTTTTTTGCAAAAGGGGCAAAAGTGGCCAATATAGCAACTCTCTCAAATGGTGTTCCAGATGTGGGGAACCATTTGGGACAGTTCAAGGATGATATTTGGAGTATGTTTGACACTTTATCTGGTTTTGAAAGTGACTGAATCAAGACATGGCTTGAAAAATGCAAAAAAAAGTCCAATTTTGAGGTTTTGAGAGGGGACTTTGTGATTTTGGTGTTACATGTCACTTATGAGAGTTTGGACAACTTAGATATGACATATTGGATGTGTTTGGATCATGAGTTGTGATGGAACTGCTCTCTAACTAAAAAATTCAGAGTTACCTTGCAAAAGAAGGCATTTTGCCTAGAGAAAGAGATTTCGAGGAAAACAAGTGTTGTAGTGTTTTGGTGTACTTAAACTGAGCACAAATGAGCTCTATTTATAGTAGAGCAAGTTTGTTTTGCAATCAATAGTGAATGACAACTGCAGCAGCTCATTGTCCAATTGCATGACTTTGGAATCTTTAGTCTCCTTTAGCCATTGACTAGAGGTTAGAGCACAGGCCTATGGTCTTTGGTTCAGAGATAAACTTGGACTGAATTCAGTTGGAAATGGCTCAGTTCATGCCACCTTGGTGCATCCATTGAATGCTCCAAAACAAAATTGGAGTCTTGTCCCCTTTTTAGGCATTTTTAGGTTTGGCATGCTACTTTTAGTTCCAAAGACTTGGGAGCCTTATGGATCAGTGTTTGTTCCTCCTTGGTCTCCTACTGAGGTGTTCAGATGGATAAACTTGTTTGTCATTTGCACAATTTGATCAAATCGAGCAAAATGCACAAATCTTCCTTGCCATGACAGTTGCAGCAAGGCATATTGCCACTGTCATAACTCTTCGCTCAAATGGAATTTGATGGAGTTATTGGCCATTTTGGAAAGCTCTCATATGATACAACATATTTGTGATCATAGTTTGTCTTGAAACTTTTGGATCCAAGTGAAAAATGCCCTTACATTTTGGAAAAAGTGAAACAGATTCTGACTTAGTGAAAATTTCACTAAGTGTTGGAAAAAAGTGACATTTCATGTTTTCAGCCATTTTGATCCAACCATAACTCAAAATCCATGATGAATTGGAATGAGGTGTAGTTGACACTTTTAAAGTATGCCTTGAGAGCTACAAATCCATCTTTGGATCATCCAAAATGGTTGCTTGGATCACAAGTTATGATCCTTGGAAGTTGGTACCCTAGCTACTTTGTTCCATAACTTAGAAAATTTCTAAGTTTTTTATGGTTACCCCTTTTACAAGTTAACTCATTTTCTTTGGTTTTTCATGATGAATGATGATTCAAATCACAAATTAACATTGTATTAGGGTTAAGGAACCTTGGTTGACCAAAAAATCAAAAAGTCAAACTTTGACTTTTTGTATAGTTGACTTTTTATCAGACGAATTTTAAACTGTGCGATTCTCTATGAAATCAAGTCCTTGACTTAAATCAAACTTAATATATGGATTCCATAGGTATTTTAAGGTGTATTGAATCATGTCCCAAGGTTTGGGAGCATGCCTTGGTCAAAAGTCAAAGGCATAGTTGACTTTTTCTTCAAAACCCTAATTGTGATCCAGATGAAATTGAAACTTGTAGATCAAGCTTCTTGGATCAATCCATTGTTGTAAATGGATCAATGTAGTGTATTTGAGACCCTCAAATTATGTCTTGAGGTTTTGGCTCATGCTTTGTCCCAAAAGTCAACTTAGGGGTGAACTAGGTCAAGAAACCCTAATTCCTGATTTTTTGTGAATGCATCCCCTAAGGCTAAATTGACTTGATGATGGGGTCCATGAGGTCCCTTGGAGTATCTTGGGTTATGCTTTGAAGCATTGGCTCATACTCAGATGAAAATTTCCATCTGGAGGCCCTGGTCGACCAAAACCCTAATTTGGTGACACTGGCGATCTTGAGGCTTAATCCACTTGGAATGTTGCAGCCTTGTGCTTGATCCTTGATGTGGGTGTCCTCTTGATCCATTGTGGATGTTTGAGAGGTTTAGATAAGTTGAAGATCATGTCAATCCTTGGTTGATCCTTTGTCTAAGTGCTCTAAGAGGGCTCAAAACCCTAATTCTTTGATTATAGTGAATGCTCACCCATCTTTGGGGAGGCTAATGAGTACGAAAGTTCATCCACATTGTGCTGATAATTTGCACAATGATGGGAAATCTTAGTGGTCAAAATTTGGGGTATGACACAATACAACACCCACACCATGTCCTTTATAGTTGGATGAACCATCAAACATCATTTTCCTTCGCGAGCCAGGTTCAGGACCTTCATCAGGGCATGGCTCTTCACAATCTCTCTTTATCAACATAATATCCTCATCGAGGAAATCAAATTTGAGAGGCTCATAATATTCAACAGGCTGATCTGCAAAGTACTCTGATAAGACGCTTCCCTTGATAGCCTTCTGAATAACATATTGAATGTCAAATTCTGACAAGAGCATGTGCCAACGGGCAAGTCTTCCTATTTGAGCAGGCTTCTCAAAGATATACTTTATCGGGTCCATTTTGGAGATCAACAAAGTAGTGTGACATATCAAATACTGCCTCAAACGTTTAGCGGCCCATGCTAAAGCACAACAGGTTTTTTCTAATAGTGAATAACGGCTTTCGCAATCAGTGAACTTTTTGTTCAAGTAATAGATGGCATGCTCCTTGCTGTAATACCCTAATTTTTTCCCCTAAGATTCTTTGCTTTTCATTTGCATTTCATACCACAAACAAGATCGCACATTGGTTCCCTCTTCTATAGGATTGTGCCTTGCAAGGATCTTTAGGTTTGTGTGTGTTTGTTAGTTGTTTTATTGTTTAATTGTTTATGTTTACTAATCATTAATCAAAATCCAAAAATATTTTATTTTCTTTCACTAACATTTTCAGGGGAAGAACAGGTTAAAAATACCAAAAAGTTCGGTCTCGCAGCTCGAATGGATTTCATCTAAATAAAGTCAAAGTTGATTGGCAAACAATTCAAAATTTCATCTGATCAAGAGTTTCCAAGATTTAATTTATTATTATTCAAGGGACTCCAAGGCTCATGTGTTTATTTCCATGCCTTCTTTGACAAGCAAGAAAAATCGAGCCGGAATCAAGACAGCACATCAAAAAGCCAAAATTTCCAAATTTTCACTGTGTTAACCGGTTAACAAATTTGGTTAATCGGTTAACGCGTGCGAATTTTGAAAAAAATGCCAGTAAATTCAAATTTTCAGCAATTGGCACCAATTTTCATCATTTTTGAATATTCCAACTCAGTTCTAATTCCCTACATCATCAATATTAATTCCTACCATATACCTCCACTAATCACCACTCTTTTAATTTCCCTCCAAATTTGAATTTCAATCCTAATTTTGATCTTCCAAACCTAATTCCAAACCAGCAAATTCCCAAGCCTAAACTCTATAAATAGAGGCTTTATTTCATTCATTTGACAAGTTGTTGATAGCCAAAAAATCCCTTGCAATTTCTCTCCCCAACTACCAAAATTCACCAAAAGCTCAATTTCTTCTTTCATAAGTTAGTAAGAATTCACGTTGATTCTTACTAATTTAGAGCTAAACCTTCATCCATTCTTGTTTTTGTTCATCAATCACAGTATATCAAGGTTTTGGAGTGTAGATCTTGCTGCAATTTGGAAGGATTTTCTGATTTGGAATGGTAATTCACTTTCCACCAATGTTAAAGCTTCATATTCATCATTCAAGATGTAGATCCTTGCTGTTGCTTGTTGTTGATCTTTTGGATCGTATTTTGTTGTTTGATTGCAGGTTTCTCTGTCTATTTTTACTTTAAAATTTGTGAAAATTCAACTCATGACCATAAGGTGTTTGAAAAATGTTTTGAAAGAAGATCATGTTGAATTTTGCACATTTTTTTGCTTCTGGTGCAGTGTTAATCGATTAACCAGATTCAATGTAAAATGGTTAACCGGTTAACACCTTATTTTACGCAGAAATTCAAAATCTGCACTGGTTAACCAATTAACCAAATGTGTTAACCGATTAACCAGTGTCCAGAATGCTATTTTGGCTCTGTTTTGGGACTGTTTTAGTTCCTTTTCCTTTTTCTTCCCTTTCCTTTGTTCTTACCCTTAGATCACATATTTGTGTGGTTTAATTTGGCTTTCTCTTCATCTATTTCTCTTTTCTTTTGATCGATGAAAGTCTAAAAGATCTTGGAATTCCGTTGTTGAATTTCGATCAAGACTAGATCGTTACCACTTTTCTTATCGTGCGGTATTGCTTTCGGATGACAATCTATATATCGTTCATCTAGCATACATTAACACAAAGAGCTATTGACCGGCCTCATTGTAGGGTAATTACTCCATAAATTACTCGGCGATTGCTTTACATAGCGCAATATGCCCATATCGAAAAACTATCAAGAATTGTTGATTATTTGTCTTATGGTTCAAAACTCATGAAACTTGTTGTTAGGAGGCTTTGGTCTTATCAATCCTCTAATGAGTTTCATCAACCTTGACCTAAGTGCAATTATTCAATTGTTATTGATCACTAATACTAACAACTAATCACTAATTTACTAACAATATTTTGTATTAATTTTGTTTATGTTTCCTTCTCGCTCCTTATCTCTTTTTTTTTTATGCTTCATTTCATATCATGATTATGCTTACGCAATTTTTTCCTTTGTCCGTTGGACACATGTTTATGCTTCCGTAATTTTTCCTTTGTCTGTTGTGAAATTCTGGTATCAGACGTGTGATGTAACAACAACACACTCTGCACAATGGACAGCAATAACAGTAAAATAACACCAAGAATTGTTGACCCAGTTTGGTTACAACCAACCTACTCTGGGGGCTACCAAGCCAGGGATGGAATTCACTACTTGTAGATATAATTTACAGACTCAACGACCTGTTGACAATCTCCTAAACTTATACTCTACTAATGACTTCCTACCTAAGAAACCACTTAGGTATGAGAACACCACTCAATCCCTTACAAACACTCAAAGAACCCACTTTGAGTACCCTTGATCTTACTTCACAACTTCGATCAATCAACCACTCTCTATTACTTCACAGCTTCTAGAGAGGAAAGAATACAACACAGCAATTCACCCTAGAATTCTGGTTACACAACTCGTACAAAATACTCAAGACATTCAGCCTATGCTCTTGATCTTCTCTCTGTATTTCTGTACCTTTTTCCTTTGGTCTTGTACGCTTTATATAGCTCCTTGAATTGGTCTTGGACTTGCTACAATATCTCCCAGATTTGTTATTTAAAACTGAATATCTAAAACAGATTTTCTCCTAAAATCTTTTTAAATCTTCAACCTTTTATATCTCCTACAAATCTGCAACAGATCTCCTTGTTCGAGTTGAATATCAGTGTGGGTTGTTGTTATCGTCTCCACAGGGATTGTCGGATATTTGATGCTAGCCGTTCAATAGTTGTGATATTCTAAGTTAAGGTTTTCAAAAGTTTCACTTGTTGTTATCATTCACTTGTAGCAAAAGATTAATTAGGTCACAAAGATTTTTATAAAAGCATGTTAAGGTTAGGTTTCATCAATCCTATTCATGTATAAACAATTAATCAAGCATATGAACTCGGTTTCCACCCAATATAACCGCGTATCCTCCCGACTACGTTTATGTCTAAAGCGGAATCGTGAGTACCGTTGTTTAGACCGTTAGATGATGTCTCACGCTAACAATCTAAGCAACGATCATTAAGATCAATACAATGCGAATAGCAAATCCCAAATCTATGTCTAGAGTTTGGTTTTTAAGAGATGAAATTGTTAGGTCAAGAGTTGTAAAGTCTATGTCTAGAGCAAAACAATTCACAAATGGATCATTAAGAGAAAACAACATCATCTATATTGATCAAAGACTTTGTTCATATACAAGATATCAATATCAATACATAAAAACAGAATCAACTACCTCTAACCTCAACATTGAGTGATTAGCTACCACTTCTCATGGTAGCTTGGATGACAAGTAAAGAGAGGAGATGAATGAGCATCCACAACGAATAATCGAGAATGGATGCAAAATTAGCTTCTCCAATGAAAATACAAGCTTTTCTGAACAAAATACTGTAAACAATTAATTCTAATGTAAAAATGAGCAAGCTCCCCATTCCAAAAAGTAACAATTCTATTTATACACATTTCCAAACAGCACCATTCGCCCAGCGAAGCCTTTCATTCGCCCAGCGAATGCCCAAAAATATGGCACATTTAAGTGCCTCAGACTTAAACCGCCCCTCAGAATTATCGTGGGTTCGCTAGGCGAACCAAAACATTCGCTTCGCGAGCATTCGCTGCAACCTTCGCCCAGCGAAGCTTGGGTGTTTTCAAAAATGGAAAGTTTCTGCCACCCTTCGCTGGCACATTCGCCCCGCGAGCATATCAGCGAGCATTCGCTGGCCTACTCGCCCAGCGAATTTACCCAGTTTTCCTACTGTAAGTTTTGCACACTTTCTGCCACCCTTCGCTGGCATGCTCGCTGACGTTCGCTAGGCGAACCTTCGCTGGCACCTTCGCCAACACTCGCCTAGCGAACACTGTTGTTGATTTCAATTCTTTGGCAGCTTGCACTATTTCTTTGGGTCTTCCAACTTTGATCTTTTCACTCCTATTTCTGCACATTTAGCACACAAATTACAAGCACCACAAGTATATTTCAAATAATGCATAACAACATCAATTCACACTAAAATCAACCTATTCCACATGAAAAGTCATGAAAAATGCCAAATAACTCATACTCAAATATATCATGATTGACATCTAACAAACTCTCCCCAACTAACTCATTGCTTGTCCTCAAGCAAAGTATGCCTGTCACGAGGATTTGCTCGAGGATTAAATCCAACCAAGATACGAAAATGGCTCAGCTAAACAATAATCACAACAATGCATCAATTACACAATTCAAGAACCAATCATGTACAAGAACTTGAATCCTCAACAATTTCAACCATGCTTCAAGAGACAACTAACTTATCATACACATGTCATTCTACACTCCTCTTCGAAATAGGATTGAAGGCAAATGCGCGTACAAGCACGGGACAATTAAACTCACTTGACAAATGATGCAATACTAAGCAATTCATATCATATCTCAATGATCATAACAGAAATTATGGAAGTAAAAGATCACTAAGGACTTCAAGGGATGTAGCTTGGTCGGGTGAACAAAAAAGGGACATTTCTAAAGGTCTATGAAACAAAAATGCCGACGCAAAAGAACATTCACTATGTACTTATTTCCACAACACACTTCATTTCACCAAATTGTCATTCCACCTTCACAAACTACCGTGCACACTCTTTGATTCTATTATATTTTTTCGTTCAAGCAAGCATTTTCTCTTTTGTACAATATATTCACACTCTTCTTTTGACATGCTTGCTTGAAAAATGTTTTCTTTTCATAATTAGGAGTAATGCACCTATCTTCCTTTTTATTCTCTCCCCAACTCATTTTCAACTCCACCTAAAGTGAATGTTCCTTGCTTTTTAGGGCAAGGAAGTCAAAATAACAATTTACAAAGGTACAAGAAGAAAATGTTAGAAACTCATTAAATTCAATGATGAACCAACTAGCAAATTATGTACATAAAACAAGTTCATCATTCAATTGAGTTCTAAACTGTTTAGGCTCAAAGGGGCTACCGAATGCTCACTGCTCACAGGTTAAATAATATTTGGGCATAGTTGTGCTCACTAACAAAAATTGCCTTGATCACTTCTCCTACTTCCACAAAATCACACGATCAAAAGATAAGGCATGAATTAAAAATAAAGACAACATTCATCAACACTCCTTGACATATGATACAATTTTGAGGCTTCTCACTTTACTAGCTTCAGATCCTAAAATGACATATGTATTCAAAAGAAGTTGTAACATGAAACACATTTACACTTGCCCAAGACACAAAATTCTTAAACATAAAAAATTCTTGAATCAAGGTAACGATATACCTTGTCGCAACACCATGCTTACGGTACTATCATCGCCCTCACATCTTGGAGGAATTTCTCTATAATCCCAAGAGTCCAACCTACTTCCCAAAGTTCCACCATTAAAGAAGAAAAATCAAAATAACACATACAAAAACATACTTACTATAATTAAAAACCAACAATTATTAGTAAAGCGAAACAACAATTTTTTTACTACAAACCATAATTATTACTAATAATGTCATAAAGTGCCTGGTGTATAAAACACCTACATAATTCCAAAAAGTACCACACGGGTACGAGTACATTAATACTTAACTAGTAAAAGCTGAAAAATACATAAAATAAGAAAACTTCACTTTGGAGACCAAAGGAAGTACACAAGTCTAAGATCACAAAAAAAAAATCAATCCTCCTCATCATCATCGTCTAAGTCCTCCTCCTCACCTCCAGCAGAAGTAGCCTCATCATCATCAACATCGTCATCAGCATCGTCCTCACCCCCTCCAAATATTGGCCTGGCCTCAGGCCAACCAGCATGCACTAGGAACTGCTCCCTAGTCATCATAAGATGCTCAGAAGAAGGGTCACGGATCTGCAACTGAAGAGCCTGCAAGGAATCATGAATATCCGTCATAGCACGCTGCTGGGCAGCCATCCAATCCCAGTTATAATTGCAGATCTCCTGCTGATATGGATAATAGGCCGGCGTTGCCGGGTCAGAACCCTCCTCAGCTTCAGCAGCATCATCAGCACCAGCACTAGAAGAGGCTCCAAGCATCCCTCTAGCCTTACAGAACTTATCCACATACCGATCATCAATAGCAGATGGAATAGTGACCTGCCTGCGGGCTGGCATATCAACACCAGCGTGAGCACACAAGGACATGATCAGACATGGAAAAATAAGCGGGGCATTCTTGCGCGCCGCCGTACCTCCCGAACCACTTAACACAACTGCCCTGATTTCATCCGCGATGATGCGGGCCACGTCAATCTGGACATTCTGCTGAATGTTGTGGATAAGATGAGCCAGAGCAATAGGAACTGTACTATGATGCGACATGGGACAAATGTTAGTGAGCACAAACAATAAAATAACCTGAACCAAGGGCAGCATATCCACCCTTCTGAACCTAACCGGCACCTCGGAGGAATTTCGCGCAACTTCTTTACCTTCAAGAAGCAAATCCCGAGTCATCTTCTCAATATCACGATGAAGATGCAAGTCTCGATGATAGGCATCGATCTCAGTCCCAACCAACGGTAAAGGATCTCCCAAAACAGTGCTGATCGTCCTACGATCAAACCTCACAACAGTACCTCAAACCCAAGAGGCCCAACTGAATCTTTCACCATCATCCGGTAATGCATTCGCAAAAAATTCCCGAACAATTTCAATGTTGTACCCATCCAGCGGCATCATTAGACGATCCCACTTCTTTGCCACGAAAAGTGCATCAATTGTTCCGTAACTTCCTCGATCACTAAGAAGGAATCTTTTCTCCGGCAGGATGGTCTTTCTTTCAAGGGTCTCGTACCTGGCAGCCTGCTTAGCTCCCCTGAATCGTTCTTCGTCAAATCGTACGGGCACTTGTCTGGAGGTTTGAGCCTTTCGCTTCTTAGCCGCGTGAATCGCCATTTTTGGTGCCATCTGCACATAACAAACAATGAAACCAAACAAAGGGCAACAAACGCATTAGCAACTAAAAACAACCAGCCAGAGCTCTGCATTGACAAGAAAAAAAAATTAAAAATCTGCCTCTGTTCGCGCCAGACTCGCTAGGCGAAGTCTGGCGAATGCTCGCGCAGACTCGCGAGGCGAATGAACCAGCGAAGGCACGATTTTTTAGAAAAACACAGTTACAAACAGTCCCTCTCCCATCTCCTAATTTCAAATATCATTCTAGTCATATTGCTTATGTAGTTTCTAACATGCAAGACACAAATAATATGACAGAGCATACCAATTTTTCACCAAACCCATATTGATCACTTAAGAACATAAACAATGCCTACAGAAATAAATTGTAAAGAGTAAACAAACCTGAATTTCGCATTGTTAATGGTGGAGTAGGGCAATTGGAAAGTAGAAGGAGATGAGTGTTGAAGTGTACAAAAGGGAATGAAAGGAAAAGAATGACACGGAGGGAAATGATGAAGAGGTCAAGAGGCTAGGGTTTTTCCCCCCTCTAATCAGAATTCAAAGTGGGTCTTGGGCCCAATTTGGTGGCCCACCCACAATCCATTTTTTTCTGATGTGGCAGGAACTTGGGTTGGTCTGCCTCGCTGGGTTCGCGGAGCGAAGGCCAGCGAATGCTCGCCACAGCTCGCTAGGCGAACACCAGCGAACAAGACCAAAATTTTCAAAAATTTTCCAAACTGCCACCATTTTTTTAAGCTTCATAGTGATATCTAAACATTCTCAAAACAGAAATAACAGAAATACTTACAATGTTGGGGTGCCTCCCAACCAGCGCTTGTTTAACGTCGGCTAAGCTCGACGGCCCACCCACAATCTCACGGATCGCGGAAGGGAACAATGGCGGGATTCCGCTCGAACTCTCCTCCAAGATAAACTTTCAGCCTCTGTCCATTGACAGTCCAACTTTCCTTTGACTTTGTGTCCTCAATTACGATTGCTCCATAGGGCTTGATTTCCACAATCCGAAAAGGTCCGGACCATTTAGATCGTAATTTTCCGGGAAACAATTTTAATCGAGAATTGAACAATAAGACCAGCTGTCCGACCTCAAAATGTTTGATGACAATTCTTTTGTCATGGTAAGACTTGACACGATCCTTATACAGTTTATTGGAATCATACGCCTGAAGGCGCAATTCATCCAACTCGTGTAATTGTACTTTTCTTCTTTCCCCGCTTAGAGTTGGATCAAAATTCAAAAATTTTAAGGCCCAAAACGCCTTGTGCTCCAACTCTACCGGCAAGTGACAATTCTTACCATAGACCAATTTAAACGGTGTGAGACCGATCGGAGCCTTAAAAGCGGTCCGATACGCCCACAAAGCATCATCAAGTTTATTCGCCCAATCCTTTCTCGAGGCTGCAACAGTTTTCTCTAAAATCAGTTTAATTTCACGATTAGATACCTCTGCTTGACCGTTAGCTTGTGGATGATATGGTGTAGCAACCTTGTGCTTCACACCATACTGCTCCAAAGCTTTGTCAAGCTGAGTGTTACAAAGTGAGATCCTCCATCACTTATTAACACTCGAGGAGTACCAAAACGTGCAAAAATATTTTTCTTCAAAAATTTTACCACAGTTTTTCCATCGGCTTTAGCGCAAGCTATCGCCTCTACCCACTTGGAAACGTAATCCACAGCGACCAAAATATATTCATTAGAAAACGAAGATGGGAATGGACCGACAAAGTCGATCCCCCAACAGTCAAAAACTTCGATTTCTAACATATTTTGTAATGGCATTTCTTGCCGCTGTGAAATACCGCCGCTTCTCTGGCACCTGTCACAACTAAGGGCATGCACATGCACATCTTTGAATAAGGACGGCCAATAAAAGCCCGATTGTAGGACTTTAGTGGCCGTTCGCAACCCATTAAAGTGTCCTCCGTAAGGAGAGTTATGACAGTGCCACAGAATACTCGTGGCTTCCTCCACTGACACACACCTTCTGAGGAGGTTGTCGACACCAAGTTTAAATAAATGGGGTTCATCCCATACAAATGACTTGGCATCAGACAAAAATTTCCGTTTTTGGTGGTGCGTTAGACCGTCCGGTATCAATCCGGTGGCTTTGTGGTTAGCCATGTCGGCGAACCACGGTCTAACTTGCACTCTAAAAAGTTTTTCATCAGGGAACTCCTCTTTTACCTCAAATTCATTCTTGGTCACCTCAACGTTTACCAAACGAGATAAGTGATCTGCTACCAAATTTTCGGATCCCTTTTTGTCACGAATTTCAAGATCAAATTCCTGTAACAAAAGGATCCACCTAATAAGCCTCTGCTTAGAATCAGGTTTGGTAAGCAGATACCTTATAGCGGTATGGTCAGTGTAAACGATGACTTTCGTACCAATCAAATAAGAACGAAACTTCTCCAACGCATACACTATGGCGAGCAACTCTTTTTCAGTTGTCGCATAATTAATTTGAGCCTCATTTAGCACCTTGCTCGCATAATGTATAGCGTGGAAAACCTTCGTTTTTCTTTGTCCCAAAACAGCCCCCACCGCATAATTGCTAGCATCGCACATTAATTCAAAATTCATTTTCCAGTTTGGTGCAACGATTATCGGTGAAGTTGTTAAACTGTTTTTCAGAAAATTAAAAGCACAAAGACATGACTCGTCAAAGTCAAAAACCTTACCTTGGACAAGCAAGTTGCTCAACGGCTTCGCGACCTTTGCGAAGTCCTTGATGAATCTCCGGTAGAACCCGGCATGTCCAAGAAAGCTCCGTATTCCTTTGACATTCATCGGCGGTGGTAATTTCTCGATTAAGTCCACTTTAGCCTTATCAACTTCTAGGCCTTTTGAAGACACCTTGTGACCGAGCACAATTCCCTCTTTAACCATGAAGTTGCATTTCTCCCAGTTAAGAACCAGATTAGTTTCCACGCACCGCTCCAACACCGTATCCAGATTTTTCAAGCACAAATCAAACGATTGCCCAAAAACTGAGAAATCATCCATAAAGACCTCGATTGTCTTTTCGATCAAGTCCGCGAAGATAGCTTGCATACACCGCTGAAAAGTGGCCGGTGCATTACATAATCCAAACGGCATCCTTCTATAAGCAAAGATTCCGAACGGACATGTAAACGCAGTTTTTTCGTGATCATCCGGGTTAACAATGATTTGGTTATAACCCGAATAACCGTCCAACAAACAATAAAATTCTTGACCGGAGAGACGTTCGAGCATTTGATCCATAAAAGGTAAAGGAAAATGATCTTTTCTCGTAGCTTTGTTCAACCTACGATAGTCGATACACATCCTCCACCCGGTAACAGTCTTTGTTGGAATAAGCTCATTTTTGTCATTTCGAACCACCGTCATTCCACTTTTTTTGGAACCACATGCACCGGACTAACCCATGGGCTGTCGGAAATAGGGTAAATCATTCCGGCGTCCAACATTTTCACCACTTCTTTTCTGACCACTTCTTTCATGATTGGATTAAGGCGGCGTTGAGGTTGAGCAACCGATTTAAAATCCTCCTCCATAAAAATACGGTGCATGCAATATGACGGACTAATGCCTTTGAGATCGGACAATGTCCATCCCATTGCATCTTGATTCTTTTTCAGCACTTGAATTAATCGGTTTTCCTCATTTTCAGACAAAATATTACTTATAATCACCGGTTTATTCCCTCCTTCATCAAGGAAAGCATACTTCAAGTTGGAAGGTAACATTTTCAATTCAATTTTTGGTGGTTCATCATCATTAACTAATTTTTTTAGAATCTCCTCTTCATATTCCCATGGTTGCATTTCATCCAAAGCTTCAAGTTCTAATAAACACTCTTCTAAAGCTTGTTCTTCTTCAACCGAGAATATTTCCAAGGACTCATCTAAAGCTCTTTGTAACGGTTCAATGACATGAATTTGATTTTTCACCCCCGAACTTGCTTCTTCCGTTACATCAATTCGAAAACAATCACCCTTATCCTTCTTGTGCTTCATTGCATCATAAAGATTAAAACAAACCTCTTCATCTTGGACTCTCACGTTCATGAGACCATCGTCCATGTCAATTGCCATACGGGCAGTTTTCATGAAAGGCCTTCCAAGAATCAAAGGTGCATCCTCATCCTCATCCATTTCAATGACAACAAAATCAATTGGAAACCAAAATTTGTCCACCTTGACCAACACGTCTTCCGCTACACCGTGAGGACGGGTAGTGGATTTATCGGCGAGTTGCAAAGTCATTTGAGTGGACCTTAATTCCATCTGGCCTAAGCGTCTCACAATCGATAATGGTATCAAGTTGATGCTAGAACCCAAATCAATCAACCCATTGCCCACATACATGTTTCCAATCATAACCGGCAATGTAACTCTTCCCGGATCACATTCTTTCCGAGGGAGAGTCCGTTGAATGATTGCGCTACAACTCGCATCCACCATAATAGTTTCTTGATCTGTGTATCTTTTCTTCTTCGTAAGGATGTCCTTCATGAATTTAGCGTATTTGGGCATTTGTTCCAAGGCCTCGGAAAATGGGATATTTATTTGCAACTATTTAAAAATATCCATAAACCGAGTATAATGCCTTGCACTATCTTTCCTCGTAGGAGCATGCGGATAAGGTAAGTGTTGTATCGGAATATTACTCACCGGTTCTTTTCCTTTTTTCGTTCTTTTCACTCTTTCCTCATTATCAATTTTTCTCTCATTCTCTTTTTTTTCTCTCTCATTTTTTTCTATCTCTTTTTCAACTACAACACCCTCGACATTCTTTTCTACTTCTAATTCCTCACTCACATGTTCTTTTTCAACCACAACCTCCTCCATTACTCTTTTACCCACATTCATGTCAATCTCACGTCCACTTCTTGTAATAATCGCTTTACAATCTTTCGGATTAGGAAGAGTAGTTGCCGTAAAGGGACCTTTTTGTTGATCGGCCAATTGTTTAGATAATTGCCCGACTTGTGTTTCGAGGTTCCTTATCGCAGCATCTGTATTCTTTTGATTAGACATGGATATCTGCATAAATTGTGTTAGAGTATCTTCCATCTTTGAATTTCCAACGGGAGCTTGCGAGGGTTGGGTGTAATTTTGGTAAGGTTGACGGTTTGATGGCCCGGCTTCTTGCGGTCTCCATGGTTGTTGATAACCTTGGTTACCACGTTGTTGGTAACCTTGGTTGCCTTGTTGATACGGAGGACGGGGTTGGTAACTTTGATTTCCCGCATAGTTCGCTTCCTCCACAACCGGAGGACAATAACCGGTCAAATGGTCACCTCTGCATAACTCACACACTAACACTTGCACCTTTTTACTTGAAGATTCATGCATCTCCTTGAATTGTTGAGGCAGCTTAGACATTTGCTTTGTTAACAGCTCAACCTGTTGTGATAACAATTTGTTTTGTGCAAGGATAGCGTCACTTGTTCCTAATTCCAACACACCCGGCGTTCGTTGAGCTGGTCCACGATTGTGACTGCCTTGATGATCATTCAAGGCCATTTTATCAATGATAGCAGTGGCTTCTGCAGCAGTTTTGCTTAACAAAGACCCACCTGCTGTGGCATCCAACAAGGTTTTGTGTACTAGCTGCAGCCCATTTCTGAATATATGAATCTGTGACAATTCATCGAAACCATGGCCTTTGCACTTTCGTAACATTGATTTGAACCTCTCCCAAGCTTCGTTAAGAGATTCGTTAGCTCCTTGTGTGAATACAGCTATAGCGGTCTTCGCTTCCATGAACCGAGTGTGCGGAAAGAATCTTTCCAAAAATTTTTCTTCCAAAGCATTCCAATCAGTCATGATGGCAGTTGACTGATCAAGGTACCATTCCTTGGCCTTCCCAATGAGGGAATGCGGGAATAGTCTCTTGAACAGAGACTCCTCTTCTGCTTCCGGCGCACCCGTCGCTCCAGCGATTTCATAAAATTTTGTCAAATGGGTGAAAGGATCTTCATGATCCATACCCGTAAAGGGACTTTGGTATAACAGTTGGAGGATTCCGGTCTTCATCTCAGCATGACGACCGTTGTTTGCATGACGGGCGAACTGAGCATTATGCCTCGGACTGTTTGTACAAGGCCTAGAAGCAGGTGGTGGTGGATCTCCCTCCATAATTGGAAGTATGTGTGGATATGGTGGTGGTGCAGATGTACTCTCCTCTTGTTCTCGCCTCTGTTTCGCTAGCTGCCTCCTTCTTCTAGTTCGGCTATTGATTCTACGAGCGGTTCTTTCAATCTCAGGATCGAAAATAAGTTGGTCCGCCGGTAGTTTCCCTCGCATAAACTAAGTCTGCACACTAACAAACAGATTAACAAGTTCAAGATAAAGCGGTAACAGCTTACAATAACTCAACTATCGCAATGCTTGCAATATCAACTAACAATCCCCGGCAACGGCGCCAATTTGTTCGAGTTGAATATCAGTGTGGGTTGTTGTTATCGTCTCCACAGGGATTGTCGGATATTTGATGCTAGCCGTTCAATAGTTGTGATATTCTAAGTTAAGGTTTTCAAAAGTTTCACTTGTTGTTATCATTCACTTGTAGCAAAAGATTAATTAGGTCACAAAGATTTTTATAAAAGCATGTTAAGGTTAGGTTTCATCAATCCTATTCATGTATAAACAATTAATCAAGCATATGAACTCGGTTTCCACCCAATATAACCGCGTATCCTCCCGACTACGTTTATGTCTAAAGCGGAATCGTGAGTACCGTTGTTTAGACCGTTAGATGATGTCTCACGCTAACAATCTAAGCAACGATCATTAAGATCAATACAATGCGAATAGCAAATCCCAAATCTATGTCTAGAGTTTGGTTTTTAAGAGATGAAATTGTTAGGTCAAGAGTTGTAAAGTCTATGTCTAGAGCAAAACAATTCACAAATGGATCATTAAGAGAAAACAACATCATCTATATTGATCAAAGACTTTGTTCATATACAAGATATCAATATCAATACATAAAAACAGAATCAACTACCTCTAACCTCAACATTGAGTGATTAGCTACCACTTCTCATGGTAGCTTGGATGACAAGTAAAGAGAGGAGATGAATGAGCATCCACAACGAATAATCGAGAATGGATGCAAAATCAGCTTCTCCAATGAAAATACAAGCTTTTCTGAACAAAATACTGTAAACAATTAATTCTAATGTAAAAATGAGCAAGCTCCCCATTCCAAAAAGTAACAATTCTATTTATACACATTTCCAAACAGCACCATTCGCCCAGCGAATGCCCAAAAATATGGCACATTTAAGTGCCTCAGACTTAAACCGCCCCTCAGAATTATCGTGGGTTCGCTAGGCGAACCAAAACATTCGCTTCGCGAGCATTCGCTGCAACCTTCGCCCAGCGAAGCTTGGGTGTTTTCAAAAATGGAAAGTTTCTGCCACCCTTCGCTGGCACATTCGCCCCGCGAGCATATCAGCGAGCATTCACTGGCCTACTCGCCCAGCGAATTTACCCAGTTTTCCTACTGTAAGTTTTGCACACTTTCTGCCACCCTTCGCTGGCATGCTCGCTGACGTTCGCTAGGCGAACCTTCGCTGGCACCTTCGCCAACACTCGCCTAGCGAACACTGTTGTTGATTTCAATTCTTTGGCAGCTTGCACTATTTCTTTGGGTCTTCCAACTTTGATCTTTTCACTCCTATTTCTGCACATTTAGCACACAAATTACAAGCACCACAAGTATATTTCAAATAATGCATAACAACATCAATTCACACTAAAATCAACCTATTCCACATGAAAAGTCATGAAAAATGCCAAATAACTCATACTCAAATATATCATGATTGACATCTAACACTCCTATGCAGCAGCAAATATCTATCCCAAGATATTCGCATCTAATGAGACAGCTTGCTCTCCACAATTCCAGCTAATACGCAACCTTAACAACATCACAGCCTGCTGTTGTTAATTATGCAGATCTGATGTTACAACATCACCTGTGTGACATCAGACATCCAACTTCAGCAATTAATTACTTAACACAGCTCAGTGTTAAGACTTCAATGTTACAACATCTGCACCTTGACATCAACATTGAATATACTTTGTTTTACCAAAATTCCAGCCAATCCAGGAACTAACAATCTCCCCCTTAGGCTAATTTTGGCTAAAACAATCTCTGCACCTTCAGAGACTTCAGCAGCAGAATAATCTTCAAAAAATTTGAAACTCCATCAGCAGCAGTTTGACATTTTACATAGTCTTCATCACTTGATCTGCTGCAGCACCATCTTCATTATTGACAACAGCCAATTGGTGCTCCCCCTCTAAAACATGAACCAGCATCACAGCTGTTCAGTAGCTCACAATGTGCAGCACTTTTCTCCCCCTTGATGCCTGCTTGGATGCACTCTTCAAATGTCATGATATCTTCACTAGTTCAGTCAAAACTCCCCCTTTATAACTGCAATACCACTTTTCAACTAAACACCTTTTAGCAGCATCAATTTATCTCCCCCTTAATATCTGCATCACATTAGCAGCATATGGCAATAATACTCTTGACTATCTTGGCTATTTTCTCCCCCTTTTTAGCCACAATTAGACAAACTTCGCCTGGCAGTTGACTACACATTTTCAGAAACACCCCAACTGCCCACAACCCCTCTAGCAGATTCAGTCTTCATAAATGCAGATTCCCAATTTGCTTCTTAACCTTTCAAATTGGTTTGCATCTAAGGCTTTAGTGAATATGTCAGCCAGCTGGTTCTCTGTGGCTACATGTTCCAAGGTAACAATTTTTTCTTCTACCAGATCCCTTATGAAGTGATGCCTTATGTCTATGTGCTTTGTCCTACTGTGCTGTATAGGATTTTTAGATATATTAATTGCACTCAGATTATCGCAGTACAATGTCATAACATCTTGTTTAACATTGTATTCACTCAACATCTGCTTCATCCAGACCAGCTGATAGCAACTACTTCCTGCTGCTATATACTCCGCTTCAGCAGTTGAGAGAGATACACAATTCTGCTTCTTACTGAACCAGGAAATCAGATTGTTCCCTAGAAAGAAACACCCTCCTGAAGTGCTTTTTCTATCATCTGCACTTCCAGCCCAATCAGCATCACAGTATCCTTTTAAATCAGTCCCAGAATCATGGCTATACAGCATCCCATAGTCACTTGTGCCATTCACATATTTCAGAATCCTCTTCACTTGATTCAGGTGACTCACCTTAGGATCAGATTGATATCTAGTACACACACCAACAGCAAAGGAAATATCTGGTCTGCTTGCTGTGAGATAAAGTAAACTCCCAATCATACTTCTGTACAAGCTGTGATCCACACTCACTCCATTCTCATCCTTGGATAGCTTCAAATGGGTGGGAGCAGGTGTCCTTTTGTGATTGGCTTTATCCAGGCCAAACTTCTTTACTATGCTCTTAGCATATTTGCTTTGAGAAATAAAGATAGAATCCTCCATTTGTCTGACTTGTAATCCAAGGAAGTAGCTAAGTTCTCCAACCAAACTCATTTCAAACTCTGATTGCATTTGTTGGACAAACTGTTTTACCATAGCATCTGACATCCCCCCAAATACAATGTCATCCACATAAATTTGGGCTACCATTAATTTTCCGCCTTCTTCCTTGACAAACAAAGTTTTGTCAATGCCTCCTTTTCTATACCCATTAGTTACTAAGAATTCTGTCAACCTCTCATACCAGGCCCTTGGAGCTTGTTTTAAGCCATACAGTGCCTTCCTCAGTTTGAACACATGATTGGGGAAGTTTGGATCAGTGAATCCTTTAGGTTGATTTACATATACTTCTTCATTAAGATAGCCATTTAGAAAGGTACTTTTCACATCCATTTGGAACAGCTTGAATCTTAGGTTACAAGCCATACCCAAGAGTAGTCTGATGGATTCTAATCTCGCCACTGGAGCAAACTTCTCATCAAAGTCAACTCCCTCAACTTGAGTATAACCTTGTGCAACAACTCTCGCTTTGTTTCTTGTAACCACTCCAAGCTCGTCTGACTTGTTTTTGTAGATCCACTTTGTTCCAATAACATTCACCCCTTCTGGTCTTGGCACAAGATCCCAGACTTCATTTCTTCTGAACTGCTCCAGTTCTTCTTGCATAACATTTATCCAAAACTCATCTGTCAGAGCTTCCTTGACATTTTTTGGCTCAATTTTGGATACGAAGCACGAGCTAGCTATGATTTCTCTGGACCTAGTTCTTACTCCAGAATTTGGGTCACCTATAATAAGCTCCTTAGGATGATCCTTCTGAATTCTGATAGAAGGATCCTTCTGAGGTTGCTCAGGCTCAGTATCAGCAGCGCCTGGGGATGGATTTCTTTTTTCAACTTCAACAGCTACCTCATCAGCTGATGTTCCAACATCTTCTATGACATCCTCAACTTCATGCTTATCTTCATCATCAATCACAACATTGATTGACTTCATCATCACTTTGGTCCTAGAGTTGAAGACCCGATAACCTCTGCTATTGATGGAGTACCCCAAAAATATCCCTTCATCACTTTTGGAATCTAATTTCCTTCTCTGCTCTCTATCTGCCAGGATGTAACATCTACTACCAAACACATGGAAGTACTTGACATTAGGTTTTCTTCCCTTCTATAGTTCATATGGAGTGGATGAAGTGCCTCTTCTTAGGGTAACTCTGTTGTGAATGTAGCAGGCAGTGTTCATGGCTTCAGCCCAGAAGTGATAAGGTAGTTTCTTGGCATGAATCATTGCTCTAGCTGACTCTTGTATAGTTCTGTTCTTCCTCTCAACAACTCCATTTTTCTGAGGGGTGATAGGCGATGAAAACTCATGACTTATCCCTTCAGACGAGCAAAATTCTTCAAACTTGCTATTCTCAAACTCTCTTCCATGATTACTCCTAATTCTGATGACCTTACTCTCCTTTTCTCTTTGGAGTTTTTGACAGAGCTCTTTAAAGACATCAAACACCTCAGATTTGTCTTTGATGAAATTCACCCAGGTGTATCTTGAGTAGTCATCCACAACTACATAAGCATATATCTTACCACCCAGACTTTCAACCTGCATGGGTCCCATCAAATCCATATGAAGGAGTTCCAATACCTTGGAGGTGGTGTCATGTTGAAGCTTTGGATGAGACATCTTTGTCTGTTTTCCTTTTTGACAGTCTCCACACACCTTTCCTTCCTCAATACTAAGTTTGGGAATCCCTCTGACTGCTTCTGAGGAGATAATTCTCTTCATTCCCTTTAGGTGAAGATGTCCCAGCTTCTGATGCCAGATTTTGATATCATCTTCTTTAGCAAGCACACACGTGGAGGAATTTGAATTTTGCGGCACCCAAAGATAACAATTGTCCTTAGATCTGGCTCCCTTCATAATGACTTCTCCTTTGTCATCTTTCACATTACATTCGGTCTTTGTAAAGTCTACTTTGAATCCTTGATCACAAAGTTGACTAATACTAATCAAATTAGCTGTTAGTCCTTTAACAAGAAGAACATTCTCCAGCTTGGGAGTACTAGCACAGTTTAGTCTTCCAATCCCCTTTATCTCTCCTTTGATCCCATCACCAAATGTAACATAGCCAGAAGACTGAGGTTTCACATCAACAAGCAGATTCTTTACTCCAGTCATGTGTCTTGAACACCCACTGTCAAATAACCAGTCATCTTTGGTAGAAACCCTCAAAGAAGTCTGAGCTATCAAGCTGGTAACTTTAGGTATCCATTTCTTCATCACCTTAGGCCTAACCTCTTGCTGTTTGGGTTGAGGGGCAGTATTAGGATATTCGTGAAGCTTGAAGCACGAGGACTGCATAGGACCAATCCTGCCACAATAAAAGCATCTAACTCTGTCGTTTCTAAAGTGGTTAAATCTTCTCCCACTTTGATAGTGCTGTGGCTGCCACCCATACTGTTGTCTTCTTATTCCATAGTTGAATTGTCTTCTCTTGTACTGATGATGCGGTCTCTTAGGCTGTCTTCTATGGTGATGAGGCTTCCTTCTTCCATAGTAATAAAGCACAGCATTGTTGTATGCATAACCATACCAGTTTTCCTGATGTTGAAACCTCTGATGAGACATGTTCTGCTTGAACCTGGCAGCTTGCATACTCTGGTGATATTGGGGAGGCCTATACTGACTAGCTTCTTGGGGCTGTATCTTCCTCTGATGAGGACCATTCTTCTTCTCAGCATTCTGGGGCTGAGCAACCTTCTTTGGGGTAGGGCCCTGTTTCGTAGGTTGATGTTGAGACAACGGTTGAGACATCTCCCTTTTTGTTCCTGAAGTGCTGGCCACATATCCTATGCCTGATTTATCTCCAGCAGTTTTCTCTAACTGAAGAATCTTATCAAGATCAGCAGTACCACTGTTCATCATCCTAACGAATTTTGTCATCTGATCTAGTTGGGACTTAACTAGTACAACTTCGTTTTCCTGATCAGCTTTTTCATTTTTAAGCTGAGCAATCTGTTGCTTATGATACTTTTTTTCTTGACAAATCTCAGCACTTTTCAAACACAGCTCTCGATAAGTAGAAGCTAGCTCCTCATAAGTTATTTCTTCAGCACTATCATCATCAGACACAACAGTTCCTGTTAAGGCTCTAGCATGCCTTGCTGACTCACCATCACTTTCACTATCCGATTCAGACCAGGAGACTGACATGCCCTTCTTCTGCTTCTTCAAGAATGTGGGACATTCTTTCTTGACATGTCCATACCCTTCACATTCAAAGCACTGAACACCTCTATCCTGGGCAGTCTTCTCTTCACCTTTCTCTTTTGTATTGCTGATGTCAGAGGAACTGTTCTTGACACTAGGCTTGTAGTTATTGTTCCATCTTTTTAACACTTTGTTGAACTGCCTTCCCAACATTGCAATGGCTTGTGACAAATCTTCCTGAGATTCTTTGACTACCTTATCTTCTGCAGGAGTGGAGACCAAGGCAATACCCTTGGGCTTCTTTTCTGGTTCTTCTTCATTTAAACCAAGTTCAAAAGTCTGAAGAGATCCAATGAGCTCATCTACTCTCATCTTGCTGATGTCTTGAGCTTCTTCAATAGCAGTCACTTTCATCTTGTACCTCTTAGGTAGGGACCTAAGGATCTTCCTCACAAGTTTTTCTTCAGACATTTTCTCTCCAAGAGCACTAGATACATTGGCCAGCTCAAGAACACTCATGTGGAAATCATGAATAGTCTCATCATCCTTCATCTTCAGGCTTTCAAATTTTGATGTTAAAATCTGAAGTCTCGACATCTTAACTCTAGATGTTCCTTCATGTGTAGCCTGCAAGATATCCCACGCTTCCTTAGCAACTTCACAGGTATTGATTAACCTGAAGATATTCTTATCCACTCCATTGAAGATTGTATTCAGAGCTTTGGAATTTCCAAGGGCAAGCTCGTCTTCCTCCTTGGTCCACTCTTCTTCAGGCTTTGGCTTCGAGGTGCCTTCTTTATCTTTACCAGCATCATCCTTCTCACATACAACAGGTGTTTTCCATTCTTTAATAACAGCCTTCCAAGCCCTACTGTCCAAGGATTTTAAGAAGGTGGTCATCCTTGGCTTCCAATAGTCATAATTGGATCCTTCCAAAATAGGGGGTCTGTTGACGAATCCTCCAACTTCTTTGTCCATCTTTACACCAGAAAGTAACTTCCCTAGATCTCACCCAAAGACAGACAGGATGCCTGCTCTGATACCAATTGAAATTCTGGTATCAGACGTGTGATGTTAAGGTGTGATGTCACAACAACACACTCTGCACAATGGACAGCAATAACAGTAAAATAACACCAAGAATTGTTGACCCAGTTCGGTTACAACCAACCTACTCTGGGGGCTACCAAGCCAGGGATGGAATTCACTACTTGTAGATATAATTTACAGACTCAGCGACCCGTTGACAATCTCCTAAACTTATACTCTACTAATGACTTCCTACCTAAGAAACCACTTAGGTATGAGAACACCACTCAATCCCTTACAAACACTCAAAGAACCCACTTTGAGTACCCTTGATCTTACTTCACAGCTTCAATCAATCAACCACTCTCTATTACTTCACAGCTTCTAGAGAGGACAGAATACAACACATCAATTCACCCTAGAATTCTGGTTACACAACACGTATAAAATACTCAAGACACTCAGCCTATGCTCTTGATCTTCTCTCTGTATTTCAGTACCTTTTTCCTTTGGTCTTGTGCGCTTTATATAGCTCCTTGAATTGGTCTTGGACTTGCTACAATATCTCCCAGATTTGTTATTTAAAACTGAATATCTAAAACAGATTTTCTCCTAAAATCTTTTTAAATCTTCAACCTTTTAAATCTCCTACAAATCTGCAACAGATCACCTATGCAGCAGCAAATATCTATCCCAAGATATTCGCATCCAATGAGACAGCTTGCTCTCCACAATTCCAGCTAATACGCAACCCTAACAACATCACAGCCTGCTGTTGTTAATTCTGCAGATCTGATGTTACAACATCACCTGTGTGACATCAGACATCCAACTTCAGCAATTAATTACTTAACACAGCTCAGTGTTAAGACTTCAATGTTACAACATCAGCACCTTGACATCAACATTGAATATACTTTGTTTTACCAAAATTCCAGCCAATCCAGGAACTAACATGTTGGACACATGTTTATGCTTATGCCTTTTTTCACTTTGTCCACTAGGACTCAAAAACATTAATAAAGGCTTAAACCATAAAAAAAAACTTAATTCTCCTCATCTTGGACTATTGGTTACTATCCTATGCTTTGGAGTGATCTCTTTATGGACCTCTTTTGAAGTAATATTGGACTTATGGACCTAGAATTAGGACTTCCTATCCCTTTGCTTGGAGTATTGATTAAAGACTTGCCTTTATTGGCCAATTTGCTTAAGGATGGAATTCTTTTAATATTGCTTTGAAGTGGCTCCATTTTGGTTAGATCCTTCTTTTCCCTAGCTTTTATTTTATGCACTAGGATAGTTACTTCTTCTCCTCCCCTTTCTTAAATTTTCAAAATCCTCTCTCTTTTTCAAAAACCTTCTTGTTTTCAATTTAAAACCGCTTTCATAATAAAACCTTGACTTTTGTCAAGTGACTTTTAAAATTTTCTTTCTTTAATAAATGTCAATCTATCTTAACCATACTTTGACCGTTTCATAAAGACATAAAAAATACAAAACTCATCCAAATTTTTTTTGAGCTTTTATGCACCTTTTTCTTTTAAACTTTTCAAAAAGAATTAGACATGAGTCATTTTTTTGATGAGATGTAAAACTCCTAACCATGGTATTTTGTTGAAAGTATGGTCATTTTCCACTTAGATGTTGAAGTGATTAGTCTTGTTGATGTTAATCCAAGCAAATCCTCCATCTTAAGGTGATGCAAATGCCTCTTTCCCATACCTTTGGGTAATTAGTTGAGTATTCTCTCTTGAGAATGACGGGTTGTCTTTTTCAAGGTAAAAGAAACCATAACCAATAATTTTCATTCTTTGTAGCACGAACTACGGGGTTTTGATCCTACATTGCACATCGTGGGTACGTAGGCATGAGGCGATAAGTCTCTCCAAACACAAAAGTATTAAAAAATATTTCTCCTCTCATCTCTCTCAATCTCTTTACAAGCAAACCATTTTCAAACCAAAAAGCGGTAGATATTTCAAAGGGCTCCTATAGAGTACTATAGACGTTTTGGGTGCTAATACCTTCCCATTGTGTAACCAACCCCCCTTACCCATTCTCTGTTTGTTCTTATTTTTTTAGAACTATTTAGGTTTTGTTCGCTCTTTTTCCTTTCCCTTTGTGGATAAAATAAAAGTGCGGTGGTGACTCTTGCTTATTTTTTAGTTAAGTTAATCAATAGCTTACACTCACAAATTTCCCCGCTACACTTGCGACCAGTTTCATCATGCTGGCCCAAGACGCAGCCCATGGATCCTTCCAACACAGTCATGTACATGAAGAGAGGTCTTCCAGGAATAGGGGGAATCAAGATCGGTGGTTCTTGCAGATAATTCTTGAGTTTATCAAAAGCTTGCTAACAATCAAAATTCCACTCTATAGTCTGATCTTTACGGAGCAACTTGAAGATTGGCTCACAAGTGGGAGTCATGTTGGAGATGGATCTGGAGATATAGTTCAAACGGCCCAGAAAACCTCTTACTTGAGACTCAGTCTGTGGAGCTGGCATCTCTTAAATAGCTCGTACTTTGTCAGGGTCTACCTCAATACCTCGTTGACTGACGATAAATCCGAGCAGCTTCCCTGATCTGACATCGAAAGTACATTTAGCAGGATTCAACTTTAGTTGATATTTCCGGAGTCTCTTGAATAACTTCAGAAGATGGTCGAAATGTTCCTCCTCACTCTGAGATTTAGCAATCATATCATCCACATACACTTCAATTTCTTTATGGATCATATCATGGAATAAGGTTACCATATCCCTCTGATAAGTTGCCCCTATGTTTTTCAAACCAAAGGGCATGACTTTGTAGCAATAAGTTCCCCATGGAGTGATGAATGTAGTCTTATCCATATCGGCCAGATTCATTCTGATCTGATTATAGCCTGAGAAACCATCCATAAAGGAGAAAACTGCAAACCGAGTTGTATTATCCACAAGAGTGTTGATGTGCGGCAGAGGGAAATCGTCTTTAGGACTGGCTTTGTTGAGATCCCTATAATCTACGTACATTCGCACTTTTCCATTCTTCTTCATTACTGACACAATGTTAGCTACCCATTCAGGGTACTTGGAAACTGCTAAGAAACCTGCATCCAGTTGTCGCTTGACCTCTTCTCTGATATTGAGAGCCATGTCGGGTCTACTTCTTCGAAGTTTCTGTTTTACCGGTGGACATTCAGGCTTGAGCGGTAGCTTATGAACTACAATGTCTGTATCCAAACCAGGCATATCTTGATAAGACCAAGCAAACACATCCACATATTCTTCAAAAAGCTGTATTAATCGTTGTCTGATCTCTGCCCCAAGTGTTGCCCCAATCTTGACTTCCTTCTCGTCTTCATCAGTACCAAGCTTGATGGAGTCAATTTCTTCCTCATGCGGCTGAAGAGCCGTGTACTCATACTCACACATTTCTGTCAAATTATCAGGGACCTCATAATCCTCCTCATCCTCAGCTTGATAGATAGGTGAATCAAAGTCGATAGTGAGAGTAAGGTCATTGAATACAATGGGTTTGGGATTTATTCTGCATGATGGAGGGATTTATTTTATTAAAATGCACAAAATCAAATGCAAGAAGAGAATGTTTTTGTAGTTTTTGAAAAGATTGCCATTTTTTCTTAAACGCAAAAACAGTAAAATAAAGACAAAAGGATTTAACAAAACATCACTTTCATTGATTAATAAGAATTAAAAGCGGTGGCCCATACAAAATAATCCAATAGCCTCGGGCAAAGCTACGGAATTGAAAACAAACAACAAAAGCAATCAAATTACTATGGCATAGGGTACAAAACAGGGATCTCAATAGCCTCCCAATTACTCAATGTGGCGTCACACTGAAAAACCAAGTGGCTAATGTCCTCGTCTTCAGGGTCTTCAATGATGGCATGAACTTGATGTCCTCTACTGACAAATACTTCCTGAATCGTCTTCAGTCGCCTTGTCGTAGCAGCAGTTGTCTCATCAAGAGTTGGTTTGTAACCCAACCCTTGGTACTTCTCGCTCTCTTGAATCTCGATGACTTTGCCCCAGCCTTCAGGTACACCTTCTTTTAGGGAAGATTGGATACTCTTGAAAGAAGCAAAAGATGGATTATTCGAGGCCACTGGCTCTTCATTGTCAAGCATAACAGCATTAGCTATTTCAAGAGCTTGGAAAGAAGTTTCCAAAGCATCTTCATCAACTTCAATGTATCGGAAAGAGGACAGGTTACTGACCATTAGATCTTCTTCACCATGGATAATGATCAACTTCTCATCAGCTACAAATTTCATCTTTTGATGCATAGTCGAGGTTACGGCACCGGCTCCATGGATCCAAGGTCTTCCCAACAGACAACTGTAAGCAGGATTGATATCCAAGACTTGAAAAATGATATTGAACACATGAGGACCAATCAAAATAGGTAACTTAATCTCTCCTATTATTGATCTTCTCGAGCCATCAAAGGATTTGACAACGAGTGATGTAGGCTTCATCACAGCTCCTTGATAGGTCAACTTTTCCAGAGTTCTCTTCGGCAGCACATTCAGAGATGAACCAGTATCTACAAGTACTCTGGATAACGTATCCTCTTGGCACTTTATGGATACATGTAAGGCTAGATTATGGTTTTGGCCCTCTCGAGGTAATTCTTCGTCATTGAAACTGAGCGTATTGCAGGCTGTGATGTTAGCAACGATGTGGTCAAATTGTCCAGCAGTAATGTCTTGGGCTACATGTGCTTGGGCTAGAATCTTCTGCAAGGCTGCTCTATGGGTAGGAGAATTCATCAGCAGAGACAAAATTGAAATCTTGGATGGAGTTTGGTGAAGCTGGTCCACCACTTTGTAATCACTTCTCTTGATAATTCTCACAAATTCGTCATCATCTTCCTTCGTAACCACCTATTTTTTCTTATCTTTGGAGGGTACAGGAACAACAGTCTCCTTGGGCACAGTTCCTTTGAATAGAGGAGTGTAAACTCTACCACTGCGAGTTATTTTCCCAGTCCCCACTATGTTGGTCACCTCTTCATTATTGGATCCCACCTCATTCCTTGGAACTTCCCCTTCATGTCTTTTGTCAACCTCGGTATTCTCATAAATCCACGACACAACTTTTGAACCTCTGAAACGGAATGGAACGGGTTGTCGGATGTTGCTTGGCTTTGAGTGATTAGCAGTGGAAGCAACAATGAATTCATAATTGTTGAAGATTGGTATTGGCTTGTTGATCACGGGAATCACAGAACCAGACTTTGGTATGTTGAACACAGGCACTTTTTCTTTTGATTTTGGCAAGTTGAACACAGGCTCAATTACTGCAACTTCATCCTTCTTCTCTTTACTGAATACCTATAGAAATCCTTCATCAATCAACCTCTGAGTATTGTCTCAGACCAATTGGTAACCCTTGATACTGATATTACATTCTTCACAATCACCGTGACAAATTTTTACCAATCCAGCTTCGAATAGTTTAGCATGGAAAACCTTGATAGGAGTTTTGATTTTGACGCATCCAAAACTAACACCTCATCATTCTCGTCCTCAATAGAGTTGGTAGTTCTGTGTGTGGGCAGCGGATTACTTTTCACGTTTGGCTGATTATCTGCAAAAGATAAGATCTTCTTTTCCATCAACCTTTTCACAACGTATTTCAATGCTAGACAACCCTTCAAGTCATGACCGACTCCCCCTTGATGAAAAGCACAATTAACATTGGGATTATGGAATGGCAGGGACTTCTCCGTGGGTGGACCCAGAGGTCTAGTAACAATCAGTCCTTGTTGCACTAATGAAGGATAGAGTTCAGTGTAAGATAGTGGTCGTTCCCCCTTGTCTTATGTGGGGAGCACCTGACTGAGAAACTTGTTGTCTTCGTTGTTGTTGATAATTCTAAGCATTTGGTACTTGCTGATAAGCTGGCTGTTGTTGATAGGTCGGCGCCTGCTGCACTGCTTGATGATTAAAGGTAGGTGTTACAGCTGCTACGTAGTGTTGTAGAGCATAATGCATGGGATAGATCAGCTGTTGAGCAAAATTCGGAACCGACTGCTGTTGATACATTGGTTGTTTCCACATTGGGTTCCTTTTCTTTCCTGCCATAACAGCGTTGGTCTCTCTTTCTTTCTTTTAGTGGAAGTGGCTAGGAGATTTCTTGGTATTGGTATTGGTTGAACTGCTTGAGGAACTGGCCACTTTTCTGCTTTTTAGCCCAGCTTCTACTTTCACGCCTACAACAACAATATCAGCGAAGGTAGCGCTGACGCTACCAATCATCCTCTCATAGAAATCTGGTTTCATAGTATCTACAAACCAATCAGCCAATTCTTTTTCAGACAAAGGTGGCTCTACCTGTGAAGCCAGCTCCCTCCATCTTTGCGCATACTCCTTAAAAGACTCGGAATTGTTTTGTGACATGCCCAGGAGTTGTCTATGATCTAGTGCCAAATCCATGTTGTATTTATAATGCTTTACAAAAGCATCAGATACATCTTGAAAACATTGGATCCTAGATTGGTCCAAAGTCAAATACCACTTTGCAGTAGCCCCTTTCAAACTATCTTGGAAACAGTGGATCATCAACTTTTCATTGTCCATGTATGCAGCCATTCGTCGAAAATACATGATCAAATGCGACTTAGGACAGGTCGCACCTGAGTATAGGTCGAAATTTGGCATTTTAAACTTTGGCGGAATTACCAAACCAGAGACTAAGCACATATCTTTAGCATCATTACCAAAAACATTGCTTCCTTCCATTGCCTTCATTTTTCTTTGGATGGTCTCAACGCTTTCTTTCAGTTTTTCATGTCGCTCATCACCCTCTTCAGACATTTCAGGGTAATCATAAACCAGAGGCGGGTTGTGAAAAATAGGGTGCACTTGGGTTTGCACTGTTGCTGGAGCAAAAGTAGGGATAACTTGGTGATTCTCGTTACCCAAGGGAATAACTTGTTGAGTAGGAGTGGGAACCGGTGGACGTATGAAGTCAAAAGGAATTCCTAATGAAGGTACAACGGTAGTAGTAGCTAGGAGTTCCACAGTAGGAGTGATAATCTCAGAGAGCACAGTGGCCTGTGTATCCATCTTTGCTTTTAAGACTTGTATAGCCTCCAGAATCTTCCCCATTCCTCCTCGTAGCTCATTTAGCTCATTGTTGACTTTGTCCATATCAAATTCCTGTTCTGACATCTTTTGATGAGCTTGGGCTCGTGTGTTGTAGCTGTGTCGGGAACTCAGTGTGACGATTCTAAAGAGAATATGGTGACATGAGATAAGACAGGGAAGAAAATGCACATGCTATGACATGATGCAAATTAAAATACAAATGCAAATGCAAGCTAAACTACCAAGAAACCAAGAAATTTTGCAAACATTGTAGATAACAGGATGTTCATCAAAATAAGCTTCTTCATTAGAGAATCTTGCAAATATTACATTAGAGACAGTACATCTTCATAATTCAAATACATAAGCGGAAATGGAAAATACAACATAAAGGAAACTAAGCATCTGATCCACTGGTGGATGGTCCCTCCCCTCCATTGATCTTTCTCATAAGCTTGTTGATGCGCTCCTTGATCTTTGCCCTTTCGAGGGTCAATTCTCCTAGCGCATTCTTCAACTTCAGCTCTTCCTCTGTAGATGACTCATGACGGGGATAAGGCGTCCTCATCACGAGAGCTCTTTCGCGAGACCATTCTAAGAAGGCCTTGGTAGCGGTGCAATCAGGATCTCCCAAAGCGGTCCATCCTTGTCTGTTGATGCTGCACCAAGCACGCTCCACTTTGACCTTAAACTCAAATCCTTCATCCTCCTCAAGAAAAAGCATCTCAAGGTCGTTGAAATCAGGAATCGTCTCCATTGGATGGCCTAATTGATGGCGTGTGAGTACAGGATTGTAGCTGATGCGCCCATTCCTGCCCATGAGAGGCACGTTGGGAAAGTCCCCACAGCTATGGATCATCAGAATTCCCCCATAGATTAGGTTTTACCATTCAACGTCAGTGTGGGTCTGCTCCATCAATTTCTTGGACCAAACCTTGCTATCTTCCACTTCCCAAAAAGTTGGCGTATTCGGTAGGTGCGATATAAACAACCTATAGAAGAGGCCAACACAACAGACAACTGGTCCTTCATTCCGCATGTATCTTGTGTGAACGACATGATAAGTATCATCCAAAAGTGTAGGAACTGGGTTGTTGAGCATGAAGATTCGAATAGCCTGAACGTCGACAAAGTACTTGGCATTAGGAAACAGGAGCAAACCATAGACAAGTAAAGCAAAGGTTGATTCAAAGAGTGCAAAGTTTCCTCTATCAGCAAAATAAAGAGCTTTCTCGAGCAGGAATTGAGCGGGTAATCCACGACGTCCTGCTTTGTTGGTCAAGTGAGCTCTTATGTCAAACAATCTCAGCCTCGTTCCTCTCGCGATGTCTTTGTCAGTGAGTTCTTCCTCTATTCCACAGAACGGAGGAGAGTCGTTGACAGGGATTCCCATCAGAGCGGAATACTCCTCCAAAGTTGGCATTAGTTGGTAGTTTGGGAACACAAAGTAACGGTAGAAAGGATGGTAAAGTTGGACCAATGTCTCAAGCGGTCATTCAGTCACTTGGAGTTTCAGCAATGGCAGGATCCTCCCATACTTTTCAGCGAAAGTTGGCGGGTCTTCAATCATATCTCCCAACCCCAACAGTTGTTCCAACTCAGGAACCTCGAAAGTATACAGCCATACTATTCTTCTTCCAACATCCATCTCTACAAAGTCTGCAAAACAAGATTAGTTTCTTGATAGTTTAACAAAAAAGAATGCGGGATGCAAATGCAAAGTTTCATGGAATTCAGACACTCGTGAAATACCAAAGAGTCTCATTCTCATTAATAAAAAGGGAATTACAAGAGTCAATATACTTTCAAAAGTCCTAAACATAAGGCTAAATAAAAGCTAAAAAGACCTAAGGAGATTCTCCTAGGAGCCTCATGTTGAGCTTTTTAATTTCCTTCTCCATCTGAGCCTTTTCCATGACGAGCTTGTGGACGATCAACTTCCATGGAGTAGATTGAGTATCAGAGGTGCTTGGTCCTTCTTGGGTTTTCCTCTTCTTGCATGAAAGTAACTCTTTATCCTTGGCTTGTAGTTTCTTTTGAAGTTCTAGGTTCTCCTCAACAACCACTTGATATTTGTGCTTCCAAGCTTCTCCTGTCTGTTGGGCTTGGTTTAATGCAATCTTCAACTCTTCTCCCTTTGACATGAAAAATAGAACGGGCTCTTCCTTCAAAGCAATTAGTTCTGGTCTAGAATAAGGCATCTTCAACTCAATAGCTCTTCTTCGGACCCATTGGAGATACGGTTCCAAGGACACATAGTTAGGTTTTCCCATAGCACTCCTTCCCCTCTTGTGCTTGCTACCCCAAGCACTCATGATCAATCTTCTCTGCTCTTCGTTTTTGCCATATCCTTCAAAAAAGGTGTTTTCCAAATGAATACCAAGAGGCTTATCCTTTAGAGGGTACCCCAATTCTCGACGAGCCAACATAGGGTTGTAGCTGATTCCTCCTTTGGTACCAAGAAGAGGTACGTTGCCAAAGTTCCCACAACTGTCTGTGATCATTATCCCATCATACACACGGTTATACCAATCAATATCGGAATGAGAAAGAGTCATAATCTTCTTAGACCACCATCCCTTCTTAGGGTCCCAAAATGCGCTTGCTTTCGGTAGATGCGAAATAAACCATCTATACAACACAAGAGCACAACAAGTGAGCTGACCTCCATCATGGGCATTCCTCAAATGGACTGAATGGTAAGCATCGGCTAGCAAGGTTGGTACAGGATTCTTCTTCAAAAAGGTCTTGATAACGTTTATGTCCACAAAATTATCAAAGTTTGGGAAAAGAAATAGCCCATAGATAAGTAATGCAAAAATGGCTTCAAAGGCATCCCTATTTAAGTGCTTGGCGTAGTATTGAGCCTTTCCAATTAAGACTTAGTTGTCAACCCAAATATTCCTCCTTTGGCAGTTATATTGTTTTGGATGTCAACTAACTCCAAGTGAGTAGCCTTAGTTATTTCTTGCTCTTTGGGGTTCCTCTCAAAGATAGGGAAAGGAGACTCATCCTTAACAGGTAAACCAACTATCTGAGAATACTCTTCAAGGGCGGGTAAGAGTTGATAATCGGGGAAAGTAAAGCAATGGTACTTTGGATTGTAGAACTGAAGCAAAGTAGAGAGAAGTCCTTCATCAACTTTCTTATTCAACAAGATCCACGACTTCCCATATCTGTCCTTGGATCCTTCGGGGTCTGTCAGCAAATCTCCAAATCTCCTTAGGTCGTCCAATTTAGGACTCTTGAAAGTGTATTTCACGATATTCCTTCTTGCACTGTCCATGATATCCCTATGATATTCACAAAAGGAGGTCCAAGTTCCATGAAACTGACATGAAATGAATACTTATGATGTATGAATGCAAAGCAAGTACAAGCACATAGATGCACACATATTCACAAATGTACAAATACACAGACAAATGGCTTAGGTTAAGGTCATAAGCGTGGAGTCATGGTTTACCCTTCCCCATTGGTATGTACTATTGGTTTATCAACTGTAGAACAGGGTTCTAAGAAGTTCCCAGAGTCGACAGCCCATCTTTCAGATATTATCGATTTCCTGAATGACTCGGTAGTCAATAATATTCTCAAGAGAATCTCGTCTGAGTGTAGTATCGCGTAGAAACCAATTCGGGAATAAACTCCCTCATAGCCCTCGCACTACATCCTAAAAAGGACAAGTGGGGTTAGAGGTAACTACAGTTCTCAATATCAAGGGCACCTAGGTCGAGAGTAGTACGTTTTCACGAATAGACTCGTTCAACATGACTAACTCTCAAGAGGGCCTCAACTGAGTGATGGTGTCTCAAGTCAACTTTTTCGGGAATAGACTCCCTCAAAGCCTCCTTGAATATACCATCTTCCTATAATAAGTGCACCCAAGTCCGGGCTAGGACTTATCTCACTACTTAATAGTAACACCCTTCCAAACAGAAAAAACCAACAAAACAGGTATACAGATATACAGATATGTACAAACATACAAGCAAAAATATAAATAACACACAAGCACAAACAAGGTGGGCTTAACCCTCATTCACTCATCCCCAGTGAAGTCGCCATTTCTGTTGCGGTGAGAATCAGATATCAAGCTATTAATTAACTTGAATCACAAAACTTTGAAACTCACCACCGAGCTTTGATTTATCCAAAGGAAAGGGTAAAGATCGAAGAAAACCCTAAGAGGATCTAGGTTCGGGGGTTGGTTAATGTCGCTCCCGGGATTTTCATCCAAGTACAAACGCGAAAGTGGCACCGAAACAGAGTCGCCAGCAATGTGTATTTATCCCCTGAGAGGGAAAGGAAATACTGCATAAACCTGGGGAAAAGGAAAGATCATGGTCTTGCGACCAAGAGAACTGGGTTTGGGAATTGGTTACGCGTGAGGAAGGTATTAGCACCCCCACGCGTCCATCGTACTCGATGGGATCCACGCTTGCTTGCTTCAATCAAAGGGTGTAAGAAAAGATACTGGAAAAAACAACAAGAAAAGGGAAAAAAAGAAAGGAGAGGGAGAACAAGAAATAAATGTAGGGAAAATAAAAGAAGTGCTCGAATGGGCCCTACCCCACTGCCTACGTATCTCATCGGGAACATGAGAATCAGAGCGACGTAGTTCCCCTCAACGAGGGTCGCCTTGTTTGTGTTTTTTAGTGGAAACGTCAGAGTGCGCGTTCCAGCAGTTAGGTGTTGCAGCTCGCTGTAGGGAGACTTAGGCGTTACCTGTTTGCGGCAGAACGGACTTGACGAGCCCTTAAGGAAAGAGTGAAGAGATGAGAAAATAATTGTTTATTTGTTTTTGTCTTTTAAGAAAGAAGTGTTTTGATTGTTTTGTGTTTTGTAACGCACATTGTATTTAAGTCCTTCATGTAGGATCGAATGCCTCGCATATCGACCCAAGGCGGGACGTACGCTAAACATTCCAAGAAAGTGAGAGAAGACCCCTCACTATCTCATTCTTACATGAAAGGCTCAAATACAATATTTGTTAGGCCTTTTATTAAGTGTTTTTATTTTTGTTTTGAGGTAAGAAGAAGAGAGACTCAAATGGGAGCAGTAAAGGTAAAAACTAAAGGGGACTAAGACTCAACCTAGTGTTGGCATGCTTGGAGATCCTAAGGTTAATGTGGCTTAAGAAATCTAATCCTAAAAGAAAGGAGAAGAAGAATGAAAGAAACAACTTACTTCCAAGATGGAAGTTAAGTTGATCTTAAAGAATGATGAAGAAGAAATTATTCAAGGAAAGCATATAAATGCTTATCATGATCACAAGTTGAATTGATTAAAAGAAATAAGATAAGATGAGAGAAAGAAGTGTATGTGGAAGCATATCCACACACTTACTCACCATTTGCACCTACATGAAAAGGTTAGTTCAACAAACTATTTACAAGTAGTGGAATAAAGAAAGGATAACAAGTAATGCTTAAACACATTAAGAATCAATGAGTAAAGATTCTAAGAGATTAAAATGAATCAAAGCTAGAACCTATGTCTAAAGGATGTTCTCTAAGGTTAAGATGTTAAACACACACCAACTATGCTCAAGTAGTGTCCTAAACACCAAAGAAGTGCAACATGCAAGAAATAGATGAAAAATGAGTGGGAATGCAAAGTGATAATGCAATAATGCTTCACAAAAGGTCAAAGTCAGAATCATATTCCATTTGTCAATGTCTTAAGATGCACATAGATCATCATACAATTCATGAGTAAAAGGACACAAGTAGAAGAAGTAAGATGAAAAAGAAGTAAGGAGAAGAAACAAAATGTAACACCCTTCTACCCCACAATCAATTTTAAAGAAATAAATCATATTATCAGAGTAAAATCCACAACCAAGGGTGTACATATTCAAAAACATTATATAATTCTCATAGTCCTGTCCCGTAACACGGGTTACTCAAACATCGTCAAAAGAAAATCATAATCTCGCAGCGGAATCAACTTGTCATTTTAAATTCAATTAAACACTTTATAAGAAACTTATCCAATCTAGAACAACATCATCAGTATAAAATTCCAACATTGAATCAAAAGAACATGAAGTTCGCAATTCATCCCAACCCGATGTTACATGACACAGAGCAGGACACCCCTAAACTTAAACAACATAAACGAGACACTCCAAAGCTACCTCCTTCGTCACCTCGAAGCTACTATGGGTTATCTGCCAGTTACCCACATAAGAGGCAACATTTCCAAGCAGGCAGGGTGAGAAAACATAATTCGATATAGTAATAAAAGACATGGAAATTAAATAAATTAAGCAGCAACATCAACAGATCATCATCCGCCTTCATTCACATCATCATCAACTTAAAATTCATAATACGACTCATCACAATTACTTCATAAGAAAATGCAATGTCAACTTCAATGAAAATGCAACGTATGCAATGCGGTACCGACTTTTCTCCATGTGATAGACACTGGCCATCAACCCTCCCCAATGGGAGCACAACATAACAACATATCACTCCAATCCGCACTATGGGATTGAAGCTACCAATAGGCCGATGCCCCAACATAAAATATGCCATTAAATGCAATGATGCTAAACTCCTCATTCCATTCAATTATCAACATGTGCATCATTCATTTCATCTCAACAATATTCATCATAAAACCATGTTTCATCAATTATATATCATCACCACCTCGACTCCAAGTAAACAACACGAGAAAACATCGAGAAACTTCAAGAAAACAGTAAAATATAAAACAACCAGCAGTCTGACACGGCCGCCCGTGTCCTGTGACACGGTCCATGTCAGAAGACCTGAGACACGATTCCAAAACATCAAAAAAAGTAGCAAGTCAGCAGCCTGACACGGCCACCCGTGTCCTGTGACACGGCCCGTGTCAGAAAGTCGGGGACCAATTTTCCAAAAAATCAATTTTTATACGAGACCAGAAGGCTGACACGGCAGCCCGTGTCCTGTGACACGGCCCGTGTCAGAGTGCGACAAAACCCACTTTTCCAAAAATCTAATTTTTCTGCAATTTTGATCCCCATATCCCCCAAAACCAGTGTTCTACACGAAATTTGATCAAAATACTCATAAGACACACATATATCAACACATACCAGTGAAGTTCCTCATATTATCATCATATCATACATTTCACATCAAAATCAAACACAATTCCACACAATCCTAATCTATTCAATCCCCAAATTCATAAACTACAAGGAATTAGGAATTCTCCCCATACCTTAGAGTAATCAGAGACCTTTCTTTTCCTTATTCAAGATTCTTCTCGAAGCTCCTCAGCCCCTTAGGTTTCCTCTTCCTCTTCTCTGCTTCAGTTTCCTTCACCCAAAACACGATCAGTTAGAATGATCGATCCTTTTCTCTTTTAGTCATATATTCCAGTTTATGAACTTCCCATCCAATCCTTACTTATTCTCCAATAAGACCACCTCGCCCTTTCTCATTTTATTTTTAAATAATAATAATAATATAAATAACACATGCTCATTTATTTTATTAAATTATTCAAAGGTGCCTTCTTTCTCCAAAATTCTCCAAAATTATCAGAAATCTCTTAATTCCTTCTAAATTAATTAAATAAAAAAATTAAATAATTGATTTAGATTTTCGGGTCGTTACAACTCTCCCCTACTTTAAGAATTTTCGTCCTCGAAAATTACCTGAAGTAAACAGAGTCGGATACGACTCCTTCATCTGATCTTCACGCTCCCAAGTCCAACTATCACCAGCTGGTCCGCCCCACAATACTTTCACTAAAGCAATCTCTTTACCTCGCAGTTGCTTCAACTCTCGACCATCAATCCTCACAGGCAAAGCTTCCACTGTCAGGTTATCCCTTACCTGCACATCATCCATTTGAATCACATGCGACGGATCCGGAATATACTTTCTCAACTGCGACACATGAAACACATCATGCAAATTTGCAAGTGACGGTGGTAAAGCCACCCAATAGGCAACTTCTCCTATCTTCTGCATAATCTGATACGGACCAACAAAGCGCGGAGTGAGCTTTCTAGACTTCAAAGCTCATCCCACACCAGTCACCGGTGTAACTCTTAAGAACACGTGGTCTCCCTCTTGGAATTCTAGTACTTTTCTTCTCTTATCATGGTAACTCTTCTGATGACTCTGCGACGTCTTCATTTTATCCCGAATCATTTTAATCTTCTCCGTTGTCTCTTGCACAATCTCAGGTCCAAGTACATAACTCTCTCCCAACTCATACCAACACAATGGAGTCCGACAACGTCTACCATACAACGCCTCATATGGAGCCATCCAATACTAGCCTGAAAACTGTTGTTGTATGTAAACTCGATCAACAGCCAGTGACTATCCCAAGATCCTCCTTGATCCAGCACACAAGCTCTCAACAAATCTTCTAAAGATTGGATTGTTCTTTCCGACTGACCATCTGTCTGCGGGTGATAAGCAGAACTCATCCTCAACTTAGTACCCAAAGCATCCTGTAGACTCTTCCAAAACCTTGACGTAAACCGCAGATCTCTATCTGATACAATACTCGAAGGTGTTCCATGCAACTTCACAATTTCATCAATATAAATCTCAGCTAACTTCTGCATAGAATAATTAATCCTCATCGGCAAGAAATGCGCCGACTTGGTTAATCTATCTACAATTACCCATATCGAGTCATTACCTCTTGCAGTCTTCGGTAACCCCGTCACAAAATCCATGGAAATGCTATCCCATTTCCATTCAGGGACATTCAACGGCTGCATCATACCTGAAGGCCTCTGATGTTCAATCTTGGACTTCTGGCAAGTCAAACATGCATACACAAATTCATCAATATCTCTTTTCATACCTGGCCACCAAAACAATCTACGCAGGTCTTGATACATCTTCATAGCACCAGGGTGAATACTCAATCGACTCCTATGTCCTTCCTCCAAAATACTCTTTTTGATTCCAGAAATATCCGGGATACATACTCTATCTCGAAATCTCAAAACTCCATCTTCACCAATTCGGAACTCGCCTCCATTACCTTGATTAATCTTCATTAATTGGTCCACTAACTTCAAATCAGATTTCTAACCTTCCCGAATTTCCTCCAAAATTCCACTAGTCAGCTTTAGCATGCCCAATTTCACACTATCAGCGGTCGTCTCACACAACAAACTCATGTCTCTGAATTGCTCAATCATTTCAAGTTCCCTCACCATAAGCATTGAAATATGCAATGACTTTCTACTCAAAGCATCAGCCACTACATTTGCTTTATCGGGGTGATAATTCAAATCGAACTCAAAATCCTTTAACAATTCTAGCCACCTCCTCTGCCTCATGTTTAACTCTTTCTGATCGAACAAGTATTTCAAACTTTTATGATCACTGAATACCTCAAATTTCGAACCAAAAAGATAATGCCTCCAAATATTCAGCACAAATACTACAGCAGCCAACTCTAAGTCATGTGTAGGGTAATTCCTCCCATGGGCTCTTAACTGCCTAGAAGCATAAGCGACCACTTTACCATTTTGCATCAGAACTCCACCAAGGCCCATCTTTAAAGCATCACAATAAACCACAAATGACTCATTCGGGTCTGGCAAAACCAACACTGGAGCAGTTGTTAATTTTTTCTTTAGTTCCACAAAACTTTCTTCACAAGCGACATCCCATACATACGCTTGTCCTTTTCAAGTCAATTGCGTCAACGACAAATCCAACTTAGAAAAACCTTCAATGAATTTGCGATAATAACCAGCCAATCCAAGAAAACTACGAATCTCCATAGCAGACTTCGGAGTCTCCCACTGCAACACCGCATCAATCTTTGAGGGATCCACAGAAATTCCACCACTTGAAATCACATGGCCTAGGAAACTCACTTCCTTCAACCAAAACTCACACTTTGAAAACTTAGCATACAATTTCTTTTCCCTCAACACTTGTAACACGATCTTCAAATGTTCCGTATGTTCTTCTTCTGATTTAGAATATACCAAGATGTCATCTATGAAAACCACCACAAACTTATCAAGATATTCATGAAAGATCCTGTTCATATACTCCATGAACACACCAGGCGCATTAGAGTAATCAGAGAGCTTTCTTTTCCTTCTTCAAGATTCTTCTCGAAGCTCCTCAGCGCCTTAGGTTTCCTCTTCCTCTTCTCTGCTTCAGTTTCCTTCACCCAAAACACGATCGGTTAGAATGATCGTTCCTTTTTTCTTTTAGTCATATATTCCAGTTTATGAACTTCCCATCCTATCCTTACTTATTCTCCAATAAGACCACCTGGCCCTTTCTCATTTTATTTTTAAATAATAATAATAATATAAATAACACATGCTCATTTATTTTATTAAATTATTCAAAAGTGCCTTCTTTCTCCAAAATTCTCCAAAATTATCAGAAATCTCTTAATTCCTTCTAAATTAATTAAATAAAAAAATTAAATAATTGATTTAGATTTTCGGGTCGTTACACAAAACATGTTCAATTAGGTGCACAAAGTGACATATTAGAGATGCATAACATGTGAAATGGTTAATGAATGCACATGGGGAGTATCATAACATTAATGAGATACAAATGTGATGTATAAGATGGCATACCAAAAATGCATACATGCAACACATAGAGCATAAGAAAAGTGGGAGATGAAAACATGTCAAAGTTCAAACTAGAATGCACAAACTCATGTCAAATGCAAATGCAAACCAAAGTGACTTATAGTGCAACAAAGGTGACCTATAATATCATACAAATGATCTATAATATCACTCAAGACAATCATAAAAGAATGGCACAAGCGCCTCATCAAAACATGTTAGAAGGAATAAGAAAAAAGTGCATACATGTTACTTCAAATGCAAGGCACCAAACAACTATCAAAGCACATGATAAAATTAGAAAAAACAAATTCTAAACAAGCCAAGTCAGAAGCACAAACATGGACCAAAGATCATAGCAAAATTCAAGAGAAAACATGGCCAAAAGATTGCACAAGATCACATTGAAACATACCACAAAAGTGCTCAAAGATGCACACCAAAACACATGATAAAATGACTTTAAAAATCAAAATAAAATTCATTTAGATGTTTTTATGTGTTACTTAAGAAATGCAAAAAGAATGAGTTAAAAATGTTGTGTGATATGGGAGAAAGAAAATGTGCAAGTTTGAGTGTCAATGATGAACATCAATTAAAAAAGGATTAAAAGAAAATAATGGAATTATGCTAAAAAATTCATGAAATCAGAATTAAAAATTGCAATCAATTATTTAAATGCATAAAGAAAACACATGAATTAATTTGGGATTTTTAGAGATGATTTGGTATTTTTAAAAATAGGAAATCAAAACAATATGAAAAATAAAAATAAAAAACAAGAGAAATAGTGTGGGGGTGCAGCGTGAGTAAAAAGCGCGTTGAAAAGTAACATTGGGCCTAATATGAGGGTGTGAAAAACAAATGCCAACCTAGTCCAATAAACAAGTGTTTGTGTGTGTTCAGGTGTGTGTGCAGTTATCACGTGGATGCAACCACAACCATAGGATTAATTAGTCAAACATTATCAAGATAAGCATGAGTATCACATGGATTAGAACATCAATGCACATCAATTACCATACACACGCGCACATGTAAGCATCAGAAATCAAACATTTGAGACCACGTGAGAGACCACACATTCATTAAGATGCTGGCAACATAAAAGACGTTGGATCAATCTTAATGCAAGATCATCACACAATTCATGCATCAAGCCAATCAGAGCTAAGGTCCATACAAGATAGCATGCACACACACATACACAAGTCATTCAGGTTCAAAAACATGCACGTGAGGGGGAGGGTGTGTCATTTATGCATTGTCACATTGTGGATTGTTAGATGAGAAAGATCAGACGGCTGGGATATAAAGTTGCAAAACCCTAACATTAAACCTCACCGGCCGGAGAAGGACCTCCGGTCGTCTTCTCCGGCCACTCTCCGGCCACTGCAAGTTTCACATCTCCCCAGAAATCAACAAAAAGCATACCATTCGAAATAGGAACTCATGCACATCACGAATCTACCAATATTTTTCACATATCAATCACACATGAGGAGAAACGAGGCGATGAACCTTGCCCTAAGTTTTGAATATATGCCTCTAAGAGGCCTATCAACTAGCCAGAACTCACGCTGCTTCTAATAAGCCACAAACGCCATGAAAACAAGCTACATTCAGTGGAAACAAGTGGAGAAAGATGAACCTGAAACTGTGGAGGACTTTGAAGTGTTGGGAAAACTAGAGATATCTTGAGCTTTTGAACTTGTTGAGCCAAATAAATGCTACTTGTTCTTGAGATCTTGAAGAAAATTACAATGAACACTCAACTGAACCGAAGCTACCTTTGCTGACTTGAACTCCTTCCATCTTGTTCTTGATCAGAAATAGAAGATTGATGATGATGAAGATGAAATGTAGAAGGAGGTTGATGAATTCGTGTGAGATTAGAGAGAGAGCAGAGAGAAAACTTGAGAGTGTTTTTGGAGAGAGAGTGGAAAAATGAAGTTGAGAATGTGAAATTGTGAAGAGTTTTGAATTTATATGTTGAGTTTAGTAGCTTGAACCAAGGTTAATTGGGTGAGTTAAATGAGTTGGAGAGGGTTAACTGAGTTGCCTCTAACTAACTGAGTCAAGTTAGTTAGGGCGAGTGAGGAGAGGTTGGCTATGGTGTGGTTGCATTCATGATGTTATGGTGAGCTGGAAATGAATGGTGATGATGAAGTTATGTTGTTGCTGCAGAAACTTGCACCACAAGTTTTCCCTCTTTCCTCTTGTATGCATGATGGCTGGTATGTACATGGTGAGTAAGAAGGAATGTATGGTCAAATGAGGCAATCCAAGTACAAGAACATAGAGCTATGTTTGTTGTGTGACTGAACCAAATCGTGCACACAATCTGCTAACATTAGTCAATGCATCAGTGATGAGTAGGGTAGTTTGCAGATGAAATTCTCCCTACTCAGTGAATGATTTGATGAGTTCTTGAGGTCAATGGATTAAGGATGTGTAATACTACAAGTTTGGTGTGAAACATGATTGGAAATGAAACTTCTATCTTGCTTAAAAAGGACTAGAAACATTGGGAATCAAAACTGGTGTGTGGCGAGCAACTTGGCCTGCAGGCAAGGCATGGTGACTTAGGGAATTTTCAGTGTGAAGCAACCAAATTTGGACCCTCATAACTCCATCATAACTTGCTCAAACGAAAATTTGTCCAACATCAAAGTTGAATAGGACATGGAGAGGAACAACTTTGATGTCCAACATTTTTTCATTTGAGGCATCCTTCAATGAGAAAAATGGCTTGACATCTTGCCCACCATGTGTTTGACAAAATTATGGCGCATGGGCCTAGTCTTGCCTTGCCGTGACTTGGTTTTTGACCTAGTTCTGTAAAACTTTGATTAATTATAACTCCCTCAATTTTGATCCAATGGAAGAGTTCTTTATATGGATTTGAAGCTCAGAACATGAACTTTAATTGCCTCAACTTGGGCCTGTAGTTTGGAGCTTTTATCTTGAAGAAAGAGAGCCTCAAAGTGTAGTGCAAAATGGTCCAAACTTGCCATTTTTGGAAACCCTAAAGTTTCTATTTTTGGCAGTTTTGTGATTTCTTGATTTTTCATGATTTTTCCACCATTTCTTGATCAAATCTTGTCCAATGAACATATATAACTTGAATTTCATGAATTTGACCTTAAAAAGTCAGGAGTTGACTTTTTCACTGCACAGTTGACTTTTTCCCCAATTTCTTGATTATCAAGCAACTGATCAATTGAACCTCTTCTGAAATGAATCAATGGCCAATCTTCCATCCTTAAACACTTAATATCATGTAGAAAACATTGAGATCAAGTTTGAATCAAAATTTCATCAGGAGACCACTTGAATTCAAAACCCTAATTTTGACTGTTTTTTATAGGAGATGATGCACTGTTCAATCCTCTTAATGAATTCCCCTCTTCCAATGACTTGTGAGATCAAGTGGGATGATATATGATGTAATAAACCCTTTAGTCTTGTTGAGAGACCCTTGGCTCTTGTTCTCTTGCTTTGGATGATCCACATCTTTGAGAAACAACTGATCATATGCCCTTATGCAAGATGCACTGCTAAATGTTTACTGTTTTATTTTTCTATGCTTGAATGCAATGCAATGAAATGAAAGCTCATGCTAAATGATATGAAGAAATGAGAGGGAAAATTTTGGGGTATTACAGCTGCCCCTATTCAATCACTGTAGACCTGAATGGATGATAGCGATTGCTGTCAGACTTTCAAGGTATGGAGGGATTGAATACTGAAGAATAACCAGAAAATTTGCACTCTGTGGAGAAGAAGAAAAGGGATATAAACCCAACCAAATGAACTCTGCTTGTATAAAACTCTGATGGGAATAAAACACTGAAGGGATGTCTTTTTGAACAACACCAGACGACTACTGGCTTGCCATGCTACGTGTGGCCTTTAGCAACGTCTTTTGTACAACGCCAGACGACTACTGGCTTGCCACACTACGGGTGGACCTTAGCAATGTCTTTTGTACAACGCCAGACGACTACTGGCCTGACACACTACGGGTGGACTTTAGCACCGTCTTTTGTACAACGCCAGACGACTACTGGCCTGCCACACCACGGGTGGACTTTAGCATCGTCTGTTGTACAACGCCAGATGGCTACTGGCCTACCACACTACGGGTGGACTTTCGCCAATCTACGGTTGGTCTTGAACCTGTCTTTTTAAATGGAGTCAGACGACTACTGACTTGCCACACTACGGGTGGACTTTCGCCAATCTACGGTTGGACTTGCAGCTGATTTTCCACCCTTGGATGGACTTTACCTTGCTTTGCCACCCTTGGATGGACTTTTTCCAATATACGGTTGGACTTTGATGTTTTGCCACCCTTGGATGGACTTTATCCAATCTACGGTTGGACTTTGCCTTGCTTTGCCACCCTTGGATGGACTTTTGCCAATCTACGGTTGGACTTGCAGCTGATTTGCCACCCTAAGATGGACTTTTGCCAATCTACGGTTGGACTTTGATGTTTCCAATACTGGATAACGCTCTGCATGCATGTCAGACATCTCTGCTGAGGAACAATGATCAATGATTTGACCATAGAGACTCCTGAAAGGATGGTATCTCTGCTGGAGAATGAGGGAACAGTTTATCTGCTCTAAATTGACACACTTGCAAAAAATAAATTGGACTTTGAAATGCAGGGGAGTGATAAATCTGCCAGGAACTACTTCATCTGATTGGGGAGAATTCTGGTCATAGCAACTCCGCTGGGGATGAGAATTTTCTGACTTGGCTGGGGAAAGAATGCACTAACACTCTGCTAAGGAAGACAAGTCATTAAAACTCTGCTTGAGGATCTACCAAACCCGAGGAGAATATGCTAACACTCTGCTGAGGAAGAGATTCTGTTGACCCGCTAAACTTCTGCGGGGAAGAAAAAATAACTCAGCTGGGGAATATTGTTGACAAGATTCAATGCTGAACTCTGTGGGGAGTACAACTACCAGAAATACGATCTTGCTGGGGACCGAAACTACTCCGTCAGGGATACACAAATCCTGGTTAGAAGACATTCCGTTGCAACATGCTGAGAAAGACTCCCTAGAGATCTGCTGGGAAACACCAAGCATATGTACGGTAATCTGCTGAGGAATAAAACTGTCGAGCTTAGGGTAAGAACCACAACGTCCCATGCTAGGCAACCTTTCGTTTGACGATTCCATTGGGGATAATGAGTTGACAACAAACTCTGATGGGGAGAATTGCTTCAAAGCGTCCCTCGCTGGGGAATGTCCCTTAAGAGGATTTTATAGAAGACCAAGCATCTTCAAACTCTTAAGAAAATGCCGAGACTTGAGAGGTCATCCTACTGGAGATAATAGATCTGGAACACATCTCGCTAGGGAATTTTATGATGCCCCATGTTTGGGAGGTTCAACAACTTGCTTTTTCCCCAGATCACACAGTGTATCTGAAGAAAACGTCCCAAGAGGATTTTACAGAAGACTTGGCATCTTCAAACTCCTGGACACTCGTTGAGTCTTGAAAATTAACAGCGAGGCAACTCTACTGGGGAATTTACAACCGTTATCGACACAGAAAGCTTGTAGCCGTTGGAAGTACTGAATGGGAGAATCGACTTAATAAGATACAACACTACCCAGTTGAAATTAACCTGTCAACATCAATTCGTCGCGAGCGATCGACAGTCGAATGATGGACTCAATCAGTAAACGTTGTGACCAAAGGTGACATGGGGACCTTCTCCTGAACCTGCCTTCCCCAGTCTTCTGCATGGGGGTAAGTGATTCCTCGTCTAGAAGACATGATCCCTGTTCTTGGAAAACTTGTACATGTTACCTGCAACAAAAGAATATGCACACATGCCCCAGGATATTGCATGGTTTGAATCCACCATCCAGGATTACTCAACATTCAAAGTGATTTTAAATGTTCTTCTGCGCATGTTATTTGTAAAGCCACAGTGTTTTCAAATGCAATGTTTTATCAAAAATTCGGACGTTTTTGCAAACAAAGCAATAAAAACAAAATAAGAAGCTTTTGACTGAAATTTAATTTATTGATTGAAATGCCCAGAATAGGCAAGTACAATTGGGAAGCGAACCCTGGAAAGAGGAGATTACTGTAAATTGAGAAAAGAAACTATCCTAATGGCAATGTGAAAACGGCATTCCACTGAGTTTCAATTTTGCTATGGCCAATATGTCTTCAAGACTCCCCGACCTTGCCTTCTGAGGAGTGATTAGGATGATTCCTACCCTTTGGAAAGTCAGTTGCTGAAACGGTGATGGAGTATAGATAACTCAGACCGTAATCATTCGCTTAAGATCCCTCTTTTAAATGGACCGCCCTTTCGGGATTTCAATCCATCGGGATACCCTTTTTTGCCTGAGTTGTCGTTGCGGATTTTCAACTCACCGGGTGTACTATTTATTTATTTATTTTATATCCCTAATTTTTGCCCGAACCTTTTTATTCTGTTTTTGTGGTTCGCCGGGATGCCCTTTTTTGCCTGGACTTTTCTTTTTTTTTTGTCCAGCGGGTCTATTTATGCGAAGTGTTTTTTGACTATGTCTGAGTTGACAGGGGATGGAAAGTCTTCGTCGTCCATGGTTGTAAGTAACAAGGCTCCGCCCGAGAAGACCTTCTTAACCACGAATGGACCTTCATAGTTGGGAGTCCATTTGCCCCTGTAATCTGTACTAGGAGGAAGGATCCTTTTGAGTACCACATCTCCCACTTTGTAAACCCGAGGACGCACCTTTTGGTCGAATGCCTGCTTCATCCTCCGCTGGTATAACTACCCATGACACACAGCTGCCAGTCGTTTCTCTTCAATAAGGCTCAACTGATTAAATCTAGCACAAACCCATTCAACTTCGTCTAACTTGACATCCATCATGACTCTGAGGGATGGAATCTCAACTTCAACCGGTAGTACTGCCTCCATACCGTATACAAGTGAGAATGGTGTTGCCCTAGTGGACGTGTGTACTGACGTTCGGTACCCATGCAGGGCGAATGGTAGCATCTCATGCCAATCTTTATATGTGACAACCATCTTCTACACAATCTTCTTAATATTATTGTTGGCCGCCTCCACAACGCCATTCATCTCCGGGCGATACAGAGAAGAATTGTGATGTTCAATTTTGAAGTCCCGGCATAGCTCAACCATCATTTTGTTGTTCAGATTAGAACCATTATCAGTAATGATTCTCTCGGGCACTCCATAGCGACAAATGATATCCCGTTTCCGGAAACGAGCTACCACCTGCTTAGTGACGTTGGCATAAGATGCTGCTTCAACCCATTTAGTGAAATAATCAATGGCGACCAAGATGAAACGATGGCCGTTTGAAGCAGTAGGCTCAATCTTTCCGATCATGTCAATTCCCCACATGGCAAAGGGACAAGGAGAGGACATGACACTCAACGGATTTGGAGGCACATACACTTTGTCTGCATAAATCTGGCACTTGTGACACTTGTGGGCGTACTTGCAACAATCTTCCTCCATCGTCAACCAATAATACCCTGACCTCAATAGTTTCTTCGCCATTGCATGTCCCCCGGCATGGGTGCCGAAAGAGCCTTCATGTACTTCCTGCATTAACAAGTCTGCTTCGTGTCTATCCACGCATCTGAGCAGAACCATGTTAAAATTCCGTTTGTACAGCACGTCATCTTGATTCAAGAAGAAGCTACCAGACAACCTTCTCAACGTCTTCTTATCTTTGGTAGATGCCCTAGGCGGGTACTCTTGACTTTTCAAGAAACACTTGATATCATGAAACCATGGCTTGTCATCAGACATTGCATCAACAGCAAACACAAATGCAGGTCTGTCAAGACGAGACACTTCAATCTTAGGTACATGGTTCCACCTTTGTACTTTGATCATGGAAGACAATGTGGCCAAGGCATCAGCAAACTTATTCTCATCTCGAGGAATATGGTACAACTTCACTGTTGTGAAAAATGTCAACAATCTCCTTGTATAATCTCTATACGGAACCAGATGCGCTTGGTGCATGTACTAACTCCCTTTCACTTGATTGATTACCAAAGCTGAATCACGGAAGATATCAAGGGTCTTAATTCGTAAATTAATCGCCTCCTCAATCCCCATTATACAAGCTTCATACTCTGCTTCATTGTTGGTGCACCCGAAAGTTATTCGGGCAGTGAAAGGCATATGAACACCTTCTGGCGTGATAAGAACTGCTCCAACTCCACACCCATTCATGTTGACAGCCCCATCAAACATCAAACTCCATTTGGATTCAAGGTCTGGCCCCTCCTCCATGAGTGGTTCCTCGCAATCTTTAGCTTTGAGAAACATGATGTCCTCATCAGGGAAATCAAATTTCATGGGCTGGTAATCATCAATCGGCTGTTGTGCCAGATAGTCTGACAAGATACTTCCTTTGATGGCCTTTTGAGAAGTATACTGGATATCCTATTCTGTCAAAACCATTTGCCACCGTGCAACTCTGCCTGTCAGTGCTGGTTTCTCGAAAACGTATTTGATAGGATCCATTTTTGAAATCAACAGAGTTGTGTGCCTTATCATATACTGCCTCAATCGCTTAGTAGCCCATGCAAGTGCACAGCATGTCTTCTCAAGCATTGAGTATTGGGACTCGCAGTCATTGAACTTTTTGCTCAGGTAGTAGATAGCATGCTCCTTCCTACCGGTCTCGTCATGTTGACCGAGAACACAATCCATAGAACCTTCAAGCACTGTCAAATACATTATCAAAGATCTTCCTAAAACTGGAGGCATGAGGATTGGAGGTTCCTGCAAGTATTCTTTTATTTTACCGAACGCCAATTGGCAATCGCCATTCCACCTGACCGTTTGATCTTTTCTTAGCAGTTTAAATATTGGTTCGCATGTGGCTGTTAGGTGAGATATGAACCTTGCAATGTAGTTCAATCTACCTAAGAAACCACGAACTTCTTTTTCTGTTCTCGGTTCAGGCATTTCTTGTTTTGCTTTCACTTTGGCAGGATCAACCTCAATCCCTTTTTCACTCAAAATGAAACCCAACAGCTTTCCAGAACGCACCCCGAAAGTGCACTTGTTCGGATTCAACCTTAAACGGGACTTTCTCAACCTTTCAAACAACTTTTTCAAGTTTATCAAATGTTCTTCCTCCGTTCGTGACTTGGAAATCATATCATCCACACAACATTCAATCTCTTTGTGAATCAAGTCGTGGAATAATGTTACCATTGCCCGCTGATACGTTGCCCCTGCATTTTTCAACCCAAAAGGCATCACCTTATAACAGTATGTACCCCATGGGGTAATGAACGTGGTCTTCTCCATATCCTCAGGTGCCATCTTAATCTGGTTGTACCCGGAGAAACCGTCCATAAACGAGAACACTGAAAACTGAGCTGTATTGTCAACCAGCACATCGATGTGAGGTAGTGGAAAATCATCTTTCGGACTAGCTTTGTTAAGATCTCGATAATCCACACACATTCTAACCTTTCCGTCTTTCTTTGGTACCGGCACGATGTTGGCAACCCAGGGAGGATAATTGGTCACAGCAAGAAACCCTGCGTCCCACTGCTTCTGAACTTCTTCTTTGATTTTTATGGCCATGTCGGGATGAGTCCGACGAAGTTTCTGCTTGATTGGCGGGCATTCTTCTCTCAATGGCAGCCTGTGTACAACAATATCAGTATCTAACCCTGGCATGTCCTGATACGACCAGGAGAAGATATCAACATATTCACACAACATTTCAGTCAAAGCTTTCTTCACATCTGCTTGCAGGCTGGAGCCAATATTGATCTCTTTCTTAGCATCCTCGGTACCAATATTGATGATCTCTATGGTCTCCTGATGAGGCTGGATGACCCTTCCCTCTTGTTTTAACAATCTGGCCAGTTCCTCAGGGAGTTCACAGCCCTTCTCACCCCCTTCTTCGGCTTGATAAATCGGTTTGTCAAAGTCATACATAGCCATAGCAGAACCGTTATCAATGGAATCCGGAGGATCAAGTCTGCACGAACGGGTTCATGCTTTATTTTACAATTTATTTTTAAAACAAAAAGAAACGAAACATTGCCATTTTTAAATTTTTTCTGCAAAAATAAAAATGAAAGACAGAGAACAAAATTTGAGTGCAAAACGTCCTTTATTGATGATTAAAATTGCAAATGAAAACAAGGTGGCCCTACAAATGAATCTGTACGCCTTGGACAGAGCGCAAGATTTTAACATGCATTATGGTTAGAAAAACAAAGAAAATTACTCTGTTTGAAGAGTAACTTGAACGACTTCTTCAATGGACCAATTCTGCAACTGTTGTCCCGGAGCACGTGGGTGTACCCAATTGTCCAAGTCACAGTCACTGTCAATGCCATACTCTGTAGCTGCATAAGACTGGTCTGAGTAAATGATTCCCCCACTGCTAAAAGTGATGGGTCCATTGTATGTTGCAACCGAATCCATAGAGGGTTGATAGCCAATACCAAACTTGTCCTCCTTCATTGGTGTCTCTATCAGCTTGCCCCAGCCTTGGGCATTACCTGCTCTAACAACCTCGACAGCTTGCTTATAAGATGAAATGGACGTGCCGGCTCTATCTGGTGTAAGGGAAGATTCAGACACTTTATCAATATTCACCGCCTCGAACGACTGGAAAAGCATTTCGTGAATTTCCCCATCCATCTCAACATACTTGAACGTGGACAAATGACTGACAAAAATGTCCTCTTCACCACACACTGTCATTACTTGTCCCTCGAACTCGTATTTCAGCTTTTGGTGTAATGTGGATGTAACAGCCCCGGCCGCATGAATCCATGGGCGACCTAATAAACAGCTATAAGTAGGCTGTATATCCATCACGTGGAATGTAGATTTGAACACTTGCGGTCCAATTTGCACAGGTAATTCCACTTCACCAAACACAGATCTTTTCGTCCCGTCGAATGCTCTGACAACCAAATCACTTGGCTTTAAAATCATTCCATAAACTTCTAGCTTCATCAGCGCCTTCTTAGGCAAGACATTGAGTGAGGAACCAGTGTCTACCAACACGTGAGACAACACTGCACCCCTGCACTCCATTGTAATGTGCAAAGCTTTGTTGTGGTTTCTACCTTCAGGCGTCAAATCTCTGCTCGTGAAACCCAATCCGTGGCTGACATTGACATTAGAAATCACACCCTCGAGCTGATTGACAGTAATTTCCTGTGGAACATAGGCTCTCTTTAACACTTTCAGCAAAGCCTCTCGGTGCGCATCAGAACACATCAACAATGACAAAATTAAGATCTTCGAGGGCGTCTGGTTCAATTGATCGAAAATTTTATAATCACTTTTCTTTATTATCCTCATAAACTCTTCTACCTCGTTATCAAAGGTAATCTTGGTCTCTGCTTCAGGCACAGGCACACTCTCAGCCACCTGTTTTCCTTTAGCTTTTGCCGCAACCTCAACTTCTTTATCACTTTGCAAAGTTTGGGGAGCAAACAACCTTCCTCTCTTAGTAAAGCCACCTACACCACCCACGTTATCAATATTTAGACTGGCCGATGTCTCGACTTCCTACTTTCTTCCCTCATAGTACACGTCGGCCCCATAGTGCCATGGGATTGCTTTCGTAGATGTAAACGGAACTGGTCCTGGCACCGTGATGGTAACAGGACTGGATATTTTCGGCACAACACTTGCTACAGGCGCTGCCCTTGCAGGTACCTGAATCTCAGCAGGAGTATAATAAATTGTCACAGTTGACACCTCATCAATATCTTTCACAACCCGGTCAAACTGTAGACGGCCCTCATCAATCAGACTCTGCAAACCGACTCTCAATTTATCACAGCCATTCTTTTGACGCATACACTCAGAACAATCTTGGTCACAACCCGGGAACACCTGTCCCTTTAACAGACGATCTTTCACCACCAACAATGAGGTCTTCACCTGATTGACATCTGCCACCAAGTTCAGCCTCTTTCCATCCTTAATAGCGTGCACATCTGCCACACCATGATTAGGCATGGGGTTCTGGATAACATTAGGAGGTAACGAGAAATTGATTGCTTTAGCATCGATCAAGTCTTGCACCTTATTTTGAAACGCCCAGAACTTTTCAGTGGTGTGCCCCTGAGCACCTGAATGGAAATCACAGCGAGCGTTAACATCAAAATTAGGTGGTAGGTTGCCAGCAGCAGGAGGTCTCATAGTACGAAGCTCAACCAACTTCAATTGGAGCAACTAAGGTAACAATACTGAATAGGTCATAGGGAGAGGGTCGATCTTACGGTCCCTCTGCCTAGACCTTTGTTGGAAAGGAGTTTGTTGCTGTTGCTGCTGAGCCTGCTGTTGTGGTTGTTGTTGCTGAACAGATGGTGCTGGGATCATCACTGCACCTACTTGGTGATAAGCCTAAGAACGTCCTCTTCCCCGTCCTCTATGCACATCATTTGTATCACCTTCTCTTCTTTTCTGACCATTAGCAAAGGGTTTCTTTGTTCCAGAAGAGCCAGCCCCACTTACATCTTGAATCTTCCCGAGTTTCAACAGACTCTCAATCCTTTCCCCCGCAATCACAATATCAGAAAATCCGGTCGATGGACAAGCAGCCAATCTTTCAAGAAATGCCCCTTGCAAGGTGCCCATGAACATATCTGCCATTTCTCTATCCAACAAAGGGGGTTGAACCTGAGCAGCCATCTCTCTCCACCTTTGAGCGTATTCTTTGAAACTTTCCTTAGCATTCTGTGACAACCCTTGCAGTTGAGTGCGGTTGGGAGCCATGTCGATATTATACTGGTATTTCTTTAGAAACGCTTCTGCCAGATCCTTCCAATTTCTCACAGCAGCTCTGTTCAATTTCATATACCAAGTCAATGAAGCTCCGACCAAACTGTCTTGAAAGTAATGCATTCATAACTTCTCATCATCAGTGTGGGCTGAGATCCTCCCAAAATAAGCCTAAATATGTGTCTGGGGACACGTATTGCCATGATATTTGTCAAAAGTGGGCGGCTTTAACTTTGGAGGAATTCTGACTCCTGAACGAGACCCAAACTAGTAACATCAATGCCCAGAGAATTCTTACACTCTATAGCCCGGATCTTCTCAGCCAGCTCATCATACCTTCTGTCACCAGGATTACCCATATCAGCATCCAGCAGGGTGAATTGGTCTTCCTGAACACCACCAACATTTCTACCATTTCCATTACCCAAATTACCAACAGGAGGAGGGTTGCCAACAGGAGGAGGAGTGCCCCTTGTCTGTAAATTGTCAACTTGATTACCTTCAAACGTGTTCTCTGGACGCTCGACCAGAAGTCTCAATCTCTCTTGAGTCTGTGCCATACCAGTCATAAGAGTCATGAACTGGTCCATGCGTGCCCTCATCTCAGCCAAATCATTCTGCATTTAATCCATAATCCTTGCTTGATTCCTACGAGTTGCGTATCGGTGAACGTGGGTATCAGCTATAATGCCTGTAACCAAATAAAGGTTAGAGACCCTGCCACGAGTACCTGAAAAGCAAGCAACAAAAATGCAAAATGATATGCCTTATAATGCAAAGGCCATATTTATCACTTCCGAGATACTCTACACCCTGATTCCAATCTTAACCACAAAAATCTGAAAATCAGAAATCGTGATATAAAGAGGCGTGTCGTGATTATGTGCTCGTGTACAAATAACAGCCAGAGGAACATTTCTGAATAACCTGCTCATTCCAATCAAGAAGAAACATACATACGGTGTTCAACAATGAATTCAAACATCATACATCAAAAAGGTGGATTCATCAACAAGCCTGATGAAATCCATCAACAAAATTACATCAAGAGAAATAAACAAACTGTCAATCCGACATCTCTAAATCCTTCAACTTATCACTTGAATACTTGGCCTCCTCGAAGAGTATGCGGGTACGCTGGTGATTTGGTCTTTCGATTAACTCCTTGATCAGAATATCTCTTCTCACGAGGGCTTCGGTCAGTGAGCCCATATGCATCAGGAGAGCTTCATCATCACAAACCCTTTTCTGCCTCTTCACGCCAGCCTGTATCTTGAGTTTCTCCACATCTACCCTGGCCACTTTAAGCTCGCTCTTGGAAGTCTTCAGCTCCTCTCTGGCGCTTACCAATTGCTCTTGACTTTCACCGAGGTTCTCCCAATACTTTCTCCGTTGTTCATGTGCCTTTTTGAGGTCATCATCCTTGGTCTTCAGCTGTTCCTGCAACTCTGCGTTTTCGATCCTAACCTCATCCCAGGCTTGCTGAAGCTTGGTTAGCGTGTCCTTGGGCTGAGCTAAAGCATGTTTGGTCTTCTTATGAGCTTGAGTGGTAGCATCGGCACCTTTACTATTTTTCTGGAAGTATTGAGCTCTTTCGGCGAAATCCTCTTCTCTTGCAGCTAAGATTCTTTCGGCGTCTTGAGCTTTGTGCTCTAATTCTTTGTTGGCGTGCAAAGCGTTTTGAAGAAGATTACTCAGATCTGAATTCTCCACCCGAAGCTCCTTTACCAATTTCTGCAGCTTATCAAACTCCTCGATGGCTACCATGGTAGGCTGCTCTGGCGTTACAGGATAGAGAGGAGGTTCCCTTGAAAAAGGCAAGAGTAATTCGTTCACCTTCATTTCAAGCCATCTTTTGTACTCAGGGTAAGATCTGCAATCCATCTTTCCAAAAACTGTTTTTCCTGCTCTATGCTGGTGACCCCAAGCATTCACAATTTCTTGCAACATTTCCTCATTTTCAGTCCCTGTAAAGAACAAAGATTTCTCAATATCCCGATCTGTGGAAGGAGACCTGGAAGCGTATCCAAACTGTCTAATGGCCAGGATCGGGTTATAGTTGATTCCCCCTTTCATGCCGATTAGAGGCACATTGGGAAAGTTCCCACAACTGGTGATAATCTCTATCCCCATTAACTTACGAACGAACCAGACGATGTTATCATCAGTTAATCCCATTATCCGCTTGGACCATTTTAAGGAATCCTTTGTCTCTACAAAAGCACCTGTCTGAGGTAAATGATTCAAAAACCAACGAGATAAAAGTGGAGTGCAACAATTGACAGGTCTTCCCCTTCTTTTTTCATTCTTGAAGTGCACTGAGTAGTAGAAATCTCCTAACAAAGTGGGAACCGGATTTTTGAGAACAAAAATTCTTATAGCCTGCATATCCACAAAATCTTGTTGACTAGGGAAAAGAACAATGCCATAGATGCACAAAGCCAGGATAGAGTTGTAAATAACTCAATTCTTTGCTTCAGCAGCCTCTTGAGCTTGGTCAGTAAGAAAGGCTAAGTGAAAACCTTTGACCCCATTCTTGATAGCCACATTTCCTTTTAACACTGAATCTTTCACCTGTACTGCAGCTGCAATCTCCTCTATTCTAGGATGACTTCCAGAAAAGAATGGCAAAGCTGATTCGACCGGAGTTCCCAAAATAAATGAGAATCATGCTCATACTGTGTGATCAGGAAAAAGAAAACATCTCAACGAAGGCTCATAAAACTGTAGCAACGTGTGAAGAGCATCATGCTCATACTGTGTGATTCTACGGACCATCTCAACCAATTTCCCACATTTCTTCTGGAAGTTGACAATAACACCCAGGTCAGCCATAGCTATCACCTTATGCAGTAAATCCAAAGCAGGTTCTGGGAACTTGTAGGTAACATTGCGCTTTCTCTCAAGAACTGTCTCTGTCGAGCCCATTGATTGGAATCAAAAGTGTAATAACCACATGTAAATGACAAACATGAATGTTATGACATGATAATGCAATGCAAAAGGGCATGGTATCAGTGTGCTCTGTGTCTGTGCCGGACTGTGTGCACAGTGTCTGTACAAATCTGAGAATAATACTGTAGATAGAAACCCACTGACTGTAACAAGTTACAACATCTGTCTGTGAAAATATCAGAGTATCAGGGTATGTGGGAGGCATGGTCACCTGCAAACCTGTAAACACCCGCCCATACTTACATGTGGGTACTAGAACAGCGGTTCCTCAGTTTCGGATTCTCTATTTTGAGAAGCAATAGTACATTCAGCCCGTAGGATACAATGCTATCGCCAAACAAAGAGATCGTCCACTGATTCCCCAAGATAAAGGCCATCCTATGCAAGTTCCAAAGTGGGTCCTCGGGTGCAAATGGGTTTGCCACAAAATGTGGTCTGCCACAATCACCACTAAAGAGGGAGTTTCCACTAAGGTCCTCAATAATCGGTCACCAGAGTCGACAACTTTCTAGGTTAACACTCCGAAATGCACAGAACGCGCAAATCAGAACATCTCCCAAGAAAACCTCGCCTGGATGTGGATTTCATGTAAATCATACATAACAAGACGATACGTAGGCCACACTACCGTCCACTCTAGTCCTATGTATGTACTCAAGCCTGTGTAATGGGCTTATCTCTCAGAATACCCATCCCGCCAAACAGAAAACCAGCACACCAAAGTCCAGTATAATAATGAAATGAAAATGCGATAAGTGCGATAAATACAGTAAATACAGTAAATCAATAATACAGTGAATAGAAATACAGTAAAAATAGTAAAACAGCAAAACACATCATCACAGTAAACACCCAATGAAAGAAAAACAGACAAGCGCTAGGATTGACTCGCTAAGGAAACCAGAGATTCTGGGTTCGATCCCCAGCAGAGTCGCCAGCTGTCGCTCCCGGGACTTTCATCCAAGTACAAACGCGAAAGTGGCACCGAAACAGAGTCGCCAGCAATGTGTATTTATCCCCCGAGAGGGAAAGGAAACACCGCATAAACCTGGGGAAAAGGAAAGATCATCGTCTTGCGACCAAGAGAACTGGGTTCAGGAGTCGGTTAAAGGGTGAACAAGACTGAGGAAAAAAAAGAAAGGAGAGAGAGAACAAGAAACAAATGTAGGGAAAATAAAAGAAGTTATCGAATGGGCCCTACCCCACTGCCTACGTATCTCATCGGGAACATGAGAATCAGAGCGACGTAGTTCCCCTCAACGAGGGTCGCCTTGTTTGTGTTTTTTAGTGGAAACGTCAGAGTGCGCGTTCCAGCAGTTAGGTGTTGCAGCTCGCTGTAGGGAGACTTAGGCGTTACCTGTTTGCGGCAGAACGGACTTGACGAGCCCTTAAGGAAAGAGTGAAGAGATGAGAAAAGAATTGTTTGTTTGTTTTTGTCTTTTAAGAAAGAAGTGTTTTGATTATTTTGTGTTTTGTAACGCACATTGTATTTAAGTCCTTCATGTAGGATCGAATGCCTCGCATATCGACCCAAGGCGGGACGTACGCTAAACATTCCAAGAAAGTGAGAGAAGACCCCTCACTATCTCATTCTTACATGAAAGGCTCAAATACAATATTTGTTAGGCCTTTTATTAAGTGTTTTTTATTTTTGTTTTGAGGTAAGAAGAAGAGAGACTCAAATGGGAGCAGTAAAGGTAAAAACTAAAGGGGACTAAGACTCACCCTAGTGTTGGCATGCTTGGAGATCCTAAGGTTAATGTGGTTTAAGAAATCTAATCCTAAAAGAAAGGAGAAGAAGAATGAAAGAAGCAACTTACTTCCAAGATGGAAGTTAAGTTGATCTTAAAGAAGGATGAAGAAGAAATTATTCAAGGAAAGCATATAAATGCTTATCATGATCACAAGCTGAATTGATTAAAAGAAATAAGAGAAGATGAGAGAAAGAAGTGTATGTGGAAGCATATCCACACACTTACTCACCATTTGCACCTACATGAAAAGGTTAGTTCAACAAACTATTTACAAGTAGTGGAATAAAGAAAGGATAACAAGTAATGCTTAAACACATTAAGAATCAATGAGTAAAGATTCTAAGAGATTAAAATCAATCAAAGTCAGAACCTATGTCTAAAGGATGTTCTCTAAGGTTAAGATGTTAAACACACACCAACTATGCTCAAGTAGTGTCCTAAACACCAAAGAAGTGTAACATGCAAGAAATAGATGAAAGATGAGTGGGAATGCAAAGTGATCATGCAATAATGCTTCACAAAAGGTCAAAGTCAGAATCATATTCAATTTGTCAATGTATTAAGATGCACATAGATCATCATACAAATCATGAGTAAAAGGATACAAGTAGAAGAAGTAAGATGAAGAAGAAGTAAGGAGAAGAAACAAAACATGTTCAATTAGGTGCACAAAGTGACATATTAGAGATGCATAACATGTGAAATGGTTAATGAATGCACATGGGCAGTATCATACCATTAATGAGATGCAAATGTGAATATATGATGGCATACCAAAAATGCATACATGCAACACATAGAGCATAAGAAAAAATAGGAGATGAAAACATGTCAAAGTTCAAATTAGAATGCACAAACTCATGTCAAATGCAAATGAAAACCAAAGTGACTTATAGTGCAACAAAGGTGACCTATAATATCATACAAATGATCTATAATATCACTCAAGACAATCATAAAAGAATGGCACAAGTGCCTCATCAAAACATGTTAGAAGGAATAAGAAAAAAAGTGCATACATGTTACTTCAAATGCAAGGCACCAAACAACTATCAAAGCACATGATAAAATTAGAAAAAACAAACTATAAACAACCCAAGTCAGAAGCACAAACATGGACCAAAGATCATAGCAAAATTCAAGAGAAAACATGGCCAAAAGATTGCACAAGATCACATTGAAACATACCACAAAAGTGCTCAAAGATGCACACCAAAACACATGATAAAATGACTTTAAAAATCAAAAGAAAATTCATTTAGATGCTTTTATGTGTTACTTAACAAATTCAAAAAAATGAGTTTAAAATGTTGTGTGAGATGGGAGAAAGAAAATGTGCAAGTTTGAGTATCAATGATGAACATCAATTAAAAAAGGATTAAAAGAAAATAATGGAATTATGCTCAAAAATTCATGAAATCAGAATTAAAAATTGTAAACAATTGTTTAAATGCATAAAGAAAACACATGAATTAATTTGGAATTTTTAGAGATGATTTGATATTTTTAAAAATAGGAAATCAAAACAATATGAAAAATAAAAATAAAAAACAAGAGAAATAGTGTGGGGGTGCAGCGTGGGTAAAAAGCGCGTTGAAAAGTAACATTGGGCCTAATATGAGGGTGTGAAAAAAGTGTTTGTGTGTGTTCAGGTGTGTGTGCAGTTATCACGTGGATGCAACCACAGCCATAGGATTAGTTAGTCAAACATTATCAAGATAAGCATGAGTATCACATGGATTAGAACATCAGTGCACATCAATTACCATACACACGCGCACATGTAAGCATCAGAAATCAAACATTTGAGACCGCGTGAGAGACCACACATTCATTAATGTGTTGGAAACATAAAAGACGTTGGATCAATCTTAATGCAAGATCATCACACAATTCATGCATCAAGCCAATCAAAGCTAAGGTCCATACAAGATAGCATGCACACACACATACACAAGTCATTCAGGTTCAAAAACATGCACGTGAGGGGGAGGGTGTGTCATTTATGCATTGTCACATTGTGGATTGTTAGATGAGAAAGATCAGACGGCTGGGATATAAAGTTGCAAAACCCTAACATTAAACCTCACCGGCCGGAGAAGGACCTTCGGTCGTCTTCTCCGGCCACTGCAAGTTTCACATCTCCCCAGAAATCAACAAAAAGCATACCATTCGAAAGAGGAACTCATGCACATCACGAATCCACCAATATTTTTCACATATCAATCACACATGAGGAGAAACGAGGCGATAAACCTTGCCCTAAGTTTTGAATCTTTGCCTCTAAGAGGCCTATCAACTAGCCAGAACTCACGCTGCTTCGTATAAGCCATAAACGCCATGAAAACAAGCTACATTCAGTGGAAAAAAGTGGAGAAAGATGAACCTGAAACTGTGGAGGACTTTGAAGTGTTGGGAAAACCAGAAATATCTTGAGCTTTTGAACTTATTGAGCCAAATAAATGCTACATGTTCTTGAGATCTTGAAGAAAATCACAATGAACACTCAACTGAACCGAAGCTACCTTTCCTGAGTTGAACTCCTTCCCTCTTGTTCTTGATCAGAAATAGAAGATTGATGATGATGAAGATGAAATGTAGAAGGAGGTTGATGAATTCGTGTGAGATTAGAGAGAGAGTTGAGAGAAAACTTGAGAGTGTTTTTGGAGAGAGAGTGGAAAAATGAAGTTGAGAATGTGAAATTGTGAAGAGTTTTGAATTTATATGTTGAGTTTAGTAGCTTGAACCAAGGTTAATTGGGTGAGTTAAATGAGTTGGAGAGGGTTAACTGAGTTGCCTCTAACTAACTGAGTCAAGTTAGTTAGGGCGAGTGAGGAGAGGTTGGCTATGGTGTGGTTGCATTCATGATGTTATGGTGAGGTGGAAATGAATGGTGATGATAAAGTTATGTTGTTGCTGCATAAACTTGCACCACAAGTTTTCCCTTTTTCCTCTTGTATGCATGATGGCTGGTATGTACATGGTGTGTAAGAAGGAATGTATGGTCAAATGAGGCAATGCAAGTACATGAACATAGAGCTATATTTGTTGTGTGACTGAACCAAATCGTGCACATAATCTGCTAACATTAGTCAATGCATCAGTGATGAGTAGGGTAGTTTGCAGATGAAATTCTTCCTACTCAGTGAATGATTTGATGAGTTCTTGAGGTCAATGGATTAAGGATGTGTAATACTACAAGTTTGGTGTGAAACATGATTGGAAATGAAACGTCTATCTTGCTCTAAAAGGACTTGAAACATTGGGAATCAAAGCTGGTGTGTGGCGAGCAACTTGGCCTACAGGTAAGGCATGGCGACTTAGGGAGTTTTCAGTGTGAAGCAACCAAATTTGGACCCTCATAACTCCATCATAACTTGCTCAAATGAAAATTTGTGCAACATCAAAGTTGAAGAGGACATGGAGAGGAACAACTTTGATGTCCCACATTTTTTCATTTGAGGCATCCTTCAATGAGAAGAATAGCTTGACATCTTGCCCACCATGTGTTTGTCAAAATTATGGCGCATGGGCCTAGTCTTGCCTTGCCATGACTTGGTTTTTGACATAGTTTTGTCAAACTTTGATTGATCATAACTCCCTCAATTTTGATCCAATGGAAGAGTTATTTATATGGATTTGAAGTTCAGAACATGAACTTTAATTGGCTGAACTTGGGCCTGAAGTTTGGAGCTTTTATCTTGAAGAAAGAGAGCCTCAAAGTGTAGTGCAAAATGGTCCAAACTTGCCATTTTTGGAAACCCTAAAGTTTCTATTTTTGGCAGTTTTGTGATTTCTTGATTTTTCATGATTTTTCCACCATTTCTTGATCAAATCTTGTCCAATGAACATATATAACTTGAATTTCATGAATTTGACCTTAAAAAGTTAGGAGTTGACTTTTTCACTGCACAATTGACTTTTCCCCCAATTTCTTGATTATCAAGCAATTGATCAATTGAACCTCTTCTGAAATGAATCAATGGCCAATCTTCCATCCTTAGACACTTAATATCATGTAGAAAACATTGAGATCAAGTTTGAATCAAAATTTCATCAGGAGACCACTTGAATTCAAAACCCTAATTTTGACTGTTTTTTATAGGAGATGATGCACTATTCAATCCTCTTAATGAATTCCCCTCTTCCAATGACTTGTGAGATCAAGTGGGATGATATATGATGTAATAAACCCTTGAGGCTTTTTGAGAGACCCTTGGCTCTTGTTCTCTTGCTTTGGATGATCCACATCTTTGAGAAACAACTGATCATATGTCCTTATGCAAGATGCACTGCTAAATGTTTACTGTTTTATTTTTCTATGCTTGAATGCAATGCAATGAAATGAAAGCTCATGCTAAATGATGTGAATAAATGAGAGGGTAAATTTTGGGGTATTACAGTTATACTAAGGGAAGGTATTAGCACCCTAAGTATCTGTAGTACTCTACAGGAGCCTCTTGTTTGTATGTGTGTTTAATGTTATGTTTGCTTGCTAAGGAAATCTGCTAAGGGTAAAGGTAAAGACCTAGGGGTATGTACACTAAGTATGCTCGCCAAGACGTCGCATCTTGTTCCTACGTATCCTGACTAAAGAATCAGAGCAACCGTAATTCACCTAACTAAGGGTGAGGGAGGAACCATTGACTATGGCCAAAGCTCCAAAGGGAATGAGTATAATACTCATGTAGAGTTTAAGAAACTCTCTAAGTCTAAGTTGTAAAGGGTAAGTGAACACTCATGATGATGAGAATCACATAGAGTTGAGGAACTCTAGCCTATTTCTAAGTTAAAAGGTAAATGGCTCTAAGGAGGCCAAAGAAGAAGAGAGTACTATGATGATAGTACTCAAATAGAGTTGGAGAACTCTAGGGAGAATGGTTCTAAGGAGACCAAGGGTGAAGGAGAATACTATTAGGATAGTACTCCAATAGAGTTGAAGAACTCTAGAGGGAGGAGGGTTCTAATGAGAACTGAGGGTGGATCCTAATGAGGATAGAGGATGGCTCTAAGGAGGCCAAAATGGTATATGAGTTATCTATGACTTAAAAGTCAATAGAGAGTCTTTCCTTTGGAAGGAGAGGAATAATGAGGGTCAAGGGGAGAGCTAAAAAGCTAGCCTCACTTGGAGGAGACTTAATGAAGTTCTCAAGATAAACAAATACCATAAACAAGATGAAAACATGAGCATGGTAATGACCAAAACACTTCATGGGGAGCATATGTTAATGGAGTTAACAAACATGATGAGTGATAACAACTTGAGGTTCATGAATTTTAAAGATGACAATCCAAGGCATATAAACCCTTTAAAGAAGGCTTAAACATGATATTCAAAGATTCAAGACATAAACATGTCACATAGTTGATCAAACAAACTCATGTTACAAGGCAAATGATCTAAAGAGATCTCATGGTGTTTCAAAGGATATTTACATGTAATAACACCTCAAACATTAAGGAATTAAAGTGAAACACAAACATACAAAGTCACAACATCAAGTAAGGTTCAAGTAACATGCTTTAGTTTCCCAATGGTAAGATAAAACAAAAGGCATGGTAAGAAAAACAAAAGAAACCAAAGAAGTTTTCATAAAACCCTAAAAAGATTCTTCCTTTTCAACATTAATAAATGTTTCAAAAATGATTATTTTTACCAATTTCTTTCCACAATCAGAAAATAGACATGTTAAAGAACATTTTGCAAACAGAATGGTTCAAAAAGAGTGAAAAATGAGCAAGTTATGAATTTTTGAAAATAAGGTACAAACCATAAAAATAAAATGGAACAAGAAATAAAAAGAAAGGGGAATGCACCCCATGGGTATTGAACCCACGTCCTGAGGATGGGTGCCCAAAAGCCTTGCCATCTGAGCTATGCGCGCAATGTGAACATAGGATGCAAGCATGTAATAAAATAACAAAACAAGTGAAAAAACAGAAAAATGGCAAAAGGGTTGATCCGCAGGATCGAACCCAGGCAAGGCAAGTGAGAGGGAAAGGCATGGCAAGGTTTCTACCGCTGGGGCGACTGTTACATCCAAACATAGTATGCCTTCAATTGATTTTATTTTAAAACCCACACCAAATGGCCACCTCAGTGCCACGTTGGACTGACTGGGGGCCACCCTAACTTCTTCTTCTTCCCTCGTTCTCTTCTCTCTCGTGCCCTAACAACATAACCATGGCCAGATTTTCTAGCCAACATATCTCTCTCATCCCCTAACCAAACTCAAAGATTCAAAAACCAAAAATAAAACCCAACTCACGGAGATTCTAAATACATCATTGTTTTGATCTAACAACCAACAAATAACAATCAAAGACACCTATAACAGTGCAACAACACAAATGATCAATATGCTATAACATGCAATATTTCAACCAAACATGGCAAGCTTTTATTCAGAAACACAGAGCAATAAACACACTATATTTTTACATTCAAACAACAACAGAATAATGCATGAATATATGAGTTTCAGAGATAGAAATCTTACCTCTTGGAGAAAGTCCAAGGCTTCTTCTATAGCACTTGCAGATGAGAAAAGCCAACTTCTGGGACCTTGTCGATCCTTGGAGAGAAGATGCAGATGCTTAGAAGCTTTGGAAAGTGCTTGGACAATGCAACCCGATCCTTTGTGCAAGTTGAAGCTCAAAAGTGGCAGATGGTGGTAGGAGTGTTATAGTTAGGGTTTAAGTGTCTGAAACTTCTCTACAAGGTGTTTAGAGTTAGTTTGTAGAGTTAGAGAGGAAATGCACGAGTGAAACTAGTGTTTGGGGAGTTCTTGCAAATTTGCAAGAACATGTGAATGAGAGATTAGAGAGAGAAATCAGCCTTTTCTTGGGGTGATTCTTGTGTACTTTGGGGTGTAGAACAATGCTCTATTTAAAGGAAAGGCTGAGGGCATGAGGTATGGTCAGAAATGGAAACTTGCCAAATTTGCCCTTTTGGAAAGTTTCCCTCGCAAGTGAGTTGTCTTTGCTGAGTCAAGAGTCTTCAAAGCTGTAGTCATAGGCATTGTAGTGTTGTGGACTGATTTGATTGGATCAGAGCCCAAGTTACAAGGAGGAAGAGGAGCTGTCATGCTGAGTTGAAAAGTTTCTCTTTCTTTGTATGTCAAGTTGCATCCACTTGTGCCAACTTGTTTAAACTTGCATAAATCTCATTATTTTAATGTTGCAACTTGTGGAAATCGTGGCATAGGCTCAGAACATATTAATCTTGCCTCTAAACATCAGAATAGTGAGGCCTTTGGTGATTAAAAGTGATTATGCATCATTATGCATATGTTGGTAACTTGAAAATCAAGAAATGGACCTCAAACTTCTCCTTTTCGAAACACTCAGCTCCCTCCATGGATTGGGGAGTTCTAGTACTTTTTGGAAAGCCCCAAATGTCCTTTAAAACTTTCATGTTCACTCCAAATTCTGGATCAGAAGGGATCTTGGTGAAAAGTGGAGGTGAAGTCAGCTGGTTTTTTAGGCAAATGTAGTGAAATTTCACTAAGTCCTTAAGTGTTTTGAACTTCCAAGCCTTGTAACTTAAGAACCAAGCCTTAAATTGAGAAGGGTCCTCTAATATGTTTTGAAGTTCATGATGAGAGCTTCAATTTGAGCTTTGGATCACCAAAATTGGATGTGTGGATCAAGAGTTATGACCTTGTCAATTTCACTTAAGGATTAGGGTTTTCACACTTAGAAAAATTCATGAATCAAACTTTGCCCCTCTTGCAAGAAACTTCCAAATGGTGATTACTCAAGTTCTAATTCATGGGTTGAACATGTTAACATGGAATGTGGCTTAAATACCTCACCTTGGATCAGTGGTATCAAAATCAGAGGTTTGACTTTTCAGTTGAAAACCCTAATTTCTTCAGGAATTCCACATGATGATCTCTGATGATCTTGCTTCCTCAATCCTTTATAATGCCAATGGATGGCCTCGCAAGATGTTTATGAACATATGGAACCGTGTCTCAAAGTTTGGGAACATACCTTGATCAAAAGTCAAGGGCCAAGGTTGACTTTCCTGACAAAACCCTAGTTTGAGGGCAAGATGAACTTGTGACTCTTTGTACTAGTGATGAAAGCCAGATGATCTTGATTTCTTGTTAAACAAGACCTCTTGAATGTATTTAAGTTCAATTGGTTGATGAACCAATCAAACCTTGACTGATCATGACAAACTTCTTCAGTGATTCTTCAGGTTAAAACCCTAATTTCACAACTTTGGTCTGATAGTCTCTTGTTGACTTGATTTGACCCAATGTCTTTAGATCTTGGCAGGTGACTTGAGAACTTCGTGATTTGTCTTTAAGAACAAGATGGTTGAAACTTTGGAGTCTCAGTTGGCTTTTTTGCACAGATGACTTCACACTAATTCCAGTCAACTGGTGAACACTGATGATGGATGTATGGAGCCAAGAAGAGTCTTAGGAGACCTTGAAACACAAGAGAACTTGGTTAATTGCTCTTGTCATCTTTCCTGTGTCAATCCTGATTTTCACAAAGGAAACAACTGGCAAGGATATGGGTTAGTTAATAATGCATAGATGATTGACGCCTAAATGTAAGTGCAAGATGTTATGACATCTAAGGGATAAAATTTGGGGTACAACACAGTGTCTCAAGAAGTACACACCATCAATGAGGGTGACTCCTCCGATACAGATGAAGAGTGGAAGTCCCATCTCAACGAGGACGGTTATATGTCTCAGGGAGAAATGCATACGTCATTTTGCTATCCTACGCAGAGTCCGAGATATATACCAAGAACAGACGTCAAGATGATGTATGGAGATTGTGATCCGGAAGGATGTCGTGCTCCGCCCAACTCATTAGAGGAGGACACTCCGATGAAAGACAACTTCGACTATGACTATTTTGGTCCCCTGGATGACTTGCCTATCTGGCAGCCGTACCTAGAAGACTTGGGGTAAAAGAGTTAGCCCAACGATGCTTATCAGCTGAGCAATATTGAAAAGAATACCTGCGTCCCCACCAAGTCTTAGGATTATTACTCAGGACATGCCGAAGATATCCAGCACAACGATGAATCTGCAAGGATTGTAGGACAAAAGTTCATCAACTATGCTTTTCCTGAGGTAAACGTCATCGAGAAGGATGACTCCTCCAGTCCCACAGAAGTATGGGACACCTTAGGACAGCCAAGTGGCAAGTACGACTTCTTGGTCAAGTACACCGCTCCTAAAAGCTCTCGTATCAGGCTCGAAGACATCCAACCCACTGGATGGGAAGATCGGCCTGAAAGTGAAAACACTGTGTAAGATACAACAGAAGAGTTCGTCTGCGACAACTCTGCCTCGGAGGAAGACTCCAACGATCCTGCTCCGCCAGAAATCAGTGTCATTTCTAAGGACAAACCAAGAAAGAAGGTACCAAACTTTGTGATTCACCGAGGAGTTCGTCGCCAATGGGTTGCTATCGATGTCCCGAAAGTCGTCCATAATTCTAAGTAATTGCCATCTTTGTTTTAACCTTTCACCCTGCCCAGGTGAAACTGATGTTTTATAGGGCTCACTTTTCTATAAATGTCCCTCTCCGCTTCGCCCAAAGCGACAGAGTTTTGTTTTATAGGGCTGTAGTTTCAAGAATCGACAAAATCATAAATAAATAAATAAATGCCGTTCTTTAATTTTCACATTTATTGTTGTTTTCACTTTTCTTTTTTCAGAAAATGGTAATCCTAAAACAACTCAAAAATAAACAATAACAAGCATTTTTCAGAAAATACACTGCACACACTCTTGCATTCTCTCTATCTCTTCTAAAAACAAACCATCACGTCATGCAAATTGCTTCTTTTGAACCCCATTGAAACGTACGATCCAATGCCTTCTCCCAACTTTGAATTCCAGGTATTTGAAGCTGAAGAAAAAGAAGATGAAGAAATTCTAGAAGAGATCTCCCGATTACTCAGACAAGAGGAAAGGTCTATTGAGCCTCACAAAGAGCCGTTGGAAACGGTCAACTTGGGTTCAGAAGAACAGAGGAAAAAAGTCAAGATTGGGGCACTGCTAGTCCAACTGTCAAAGAAGGTTTAATAAAACTTCTCGAAGAGTTTCCAGATGTGTTTGCTTGGTCCTATCAGGACATTCCAGGGTTAGATACCAGCATCGTGGAACATCATCTACCGTTGAAGTCAGAATGTCCGCCGGTAAAATAAAGACTGAGAAGAACTCACCCGGATATGGCTATCAAAATCAAGGAGGAAGTGCATAAATAGATTGACGCAGGTTTCCTCGCCACCTCAGAATATCCTCTATGGCTAGCCAACATAGTGCCAGTTTTGAAAAACGATGGAAAAGTCAGAATGTGTGTAGACTACATGGATCTAAACAAATCCAGTCCAAAGAATGACTTTCCCTTACCGCACATAGACATGCTAGTAGACAGTACAACAAAATTCAAAGTTTTCTCCTTCATGGATGGATTCTCGGGCTATAATCAAATCAAAATGGCGCCGAAAGACATGGAGAAAACTTCATTTATCACCCCATGGGGAACCTTTTGTTACAAGGTAATGTCGTTCAGTTTGAAGAACGCTGGGGCAACCTATCAAAGGGCCATGACTACTCTGTTTCATGACATGATGCACAAAGAAATCGAAGTGTATGTCGATGATATGATTGCCAAATCTAAAACAGAAGAGGAGCATGTGACCCACTTGTCAAAGATATTCGAGCGTCTGAGAAAGTACGAACTTCGCTTGAATCCCAATAAGTGCACGTTCGGTGTCCGCTCAGGAAAACTGTTAGGGTTCATCGTCAGCCAGAAAGGAATCGAGGTTGATCCTGATAAGGTCAAAGCCATTCAAGAAATGCCTTCGCCAAAGACTAAAAAACAAGTCAGAGGATTTTTGGGACGTCTGAATTACATTTCCAGATTTATATCCCTCATTACCGCGACATGTGCGCCAATCTTCAAACTACTCAGAAAGAATCAAAACTGCATATGGATAGAAGATTGCCAAAAAGCCTTTGACAGCATCAAAGAGTATTTGTTAAATCCATCGATTTTGTCTCCTCCAGTGGAAGGAAGACCACTGATCATATACCTAACAGTCTTAGAAGACTCAATGGGTTGTGTACTTGGCCAACAAGACGAAACCAAAAGGAAAGAATCTGCCATCTACTATTTGAGCAAAAAGTTTACCGACTGTGAAACTCGATACACTATGCTTGAGAAAACTTGTTGTGTTCTGGCTTGGACAGCCAAACGTCTTCGCCAGTATATGATTTGTCACACTACTTGGTTAATCTCCGAAATGGATTCGATCAAGTACGTCTTTGAAAAGCCTGCTCTCACGGGAAGGATCGTCTGTTGGCAGATGTTGTTATCAGAATATGACATTGAGTACCATGCTCAAAAATCCGTCAAGGGAAGTATTTTAGCCGATCATTTGGCTCATCAACCGATTGACAATCAGGAATCAGTCGAATTTGACTTCCCAGACGAAGATGTCATATATTTAAAAATGAAAGACACAATGAACCGCTACCCAGTGAAGGGCCAGAACCAGGTTCCCAATGGGGATTAATCTTTGATGGAGACACCTCAGGGTACCCACATTCCTTTCACTGCCAGACTAACATTCAAGTGCACAAACAACGAGGCCGAATACGAAGCTTGTATCATGGGTCTCAAAGAAGCAATTGACTTAAGGATCAAGAACTTGGATGTGTATGGGGACTCAACCCTGGTTATTAATCAGATCAAAGGAGATTGGAACACATACCAATCAGGACTGATTCCTTAAAAAGATTACGCGAGAAGGTTGTTGCCATTCTTCAACAGAATCGAGTTTCATCACATCCCTCGTGAAAAGAATCACATGGCTGATGCACTAGCTACTCTCTCTTCCATGATTTATGTAGGTCAATGGAACGACGTACCTAAGATTGACATAATGCGCCCTGAAAGGCCCGTCTACATCTTCACGATTGAAGCAGTCATAGACAACAAACCTTGGTATCATGATATCAAATGCTTCCTTCAAAGACAAGAGTACCCACCAGGGGCATCTAGGAAAGACAGGAAGACCCTCAAAAGACTGGCTGGTAACTTCTTCCTGAGCGGTGATACACTTTATAAAAGAAACTTTGACATGGTTTTGCTCAGATACGTAGACAGACAAGAAGCAAACATGTTGATGAAAGAGATTCACGAAGGATCCTTTGGCACTTATGCCAATGGACATACAATGGCAAGAAAAATTTTGAGAGCAGGATACTATTGGCTGACAATGGAATCCGATTGCTACAAGTACATGAGGAGATGTCACAAGTGTCAGATATACGCTGACAAAATCCATGTACCGCCAACGTATCTCAAAGTACTTTCTTCTCCATGACCTTTTTCTATATGGGGAATCGACATGATTGGCATGATCGAACCCAAGGCTTCAAACGGACATCGGTTTATCCTGGTAGCCATTGACTACTTCACCAAATGGGTCGAAGCAGTATCATACGCCAATGTAACCCGACATGTAGTGGTCTGTTTTATCAAGAACAATATCATCTGTCGTTATGGTGTTCCCAGCCAGATCATTACTGACAATGGATCTAACTTAAACAACAAGATGATGAAAGAGTTATGCGCTGAGTTCAAGATTGAACACCATAACTCATCTCCCTACCGACCTAAGATGAACGGCGCTGTAGAAGCGGCTAATAAGAATATCAAGAAGATCATTCAAAAGATGGTTGTAACCTACAAAGATTGGCATGAGATGCTACCCTTTGCTCTTCACGGTTATTGCACATATGTCCGCACTTCAACAGGGGCAACCCCTTTCTCTCTAGTGTATGGCATGGAAGCAGTGCTCCCCATAGAAATAGAGATCCCATTGTCGCATATGTGAAAAACAAAAGGCGGAAACAGAACAGAAGAGTCGCCACCGAACGTTATTTATCCCGACGCATGGAAAGGAAACGATCGAAGAAACCTAGAAAGGGAAAAGACATGGTCATCGCAACCATAGTCCGGGTTCGGGAGTCGGTTACGTGGGGGGAAGGTATTAGCACCACCACGCGTCCTTCGTACTCGATGGGATCCACACTTGTTGTCTAAACAAAGGGTGAGTTATTTAAAGCCTGCTGCTAAATGGAAACGGAACGGGGAAAAGAAAAGAAAAAAGTGACTCGGTAGGACATCGCTGTCCTAGGGCTACGTATTCCCTTGTGCAATGGGAAAGTCAGAGTCAGCGTAGTTCAGAGGACTACGGGTGGATGGGGGGAAGGTTGCTCGCCAAGACATCGCCGCCTCGTGCCTACGTATCCTCAATCTAACCCGAGAGAGGAAATCAGAGTGTCCGTAGTTTGTGGTTCGATCACACCATAACAATAACGAACAAGCTCGAGGAGTATCCACATCGCTCGAGTAGTACACATCCGACTGTGGATTCATGTCATCACAGTGGCAAATGGAGATGCCTAGCAATGATATCATATCATCGAAGCAGGACAAAGCAACAGGGACACCTAACCACGATATCAATTCATCGGGCAGGATGAGTGTTAGAACAAGAATTGATTTTACATTTCTAATAGTTTTGATGATAACAAACATTATATTATTTAGAACTTGATGCTCCTTAATTCATTTTGTTTAATATGTAGGGAAGTTCTAATTAAAGATGTTCTGATATATATAAGTATCACAAGATCTCATCCAAGCTAAGTTCTAATCAAGCGAAGTTCACAAGAGCTAAGCAAAGCGAAGCTCTAATCAAGCGAAGCTCTGATATGGAAAAATCACAGATCCAAACTAGCTAAGTTCTGATGAAGGATGTCTCACGCTTCAGTACCAAAGCTGTATCAAGCTAGAAACTCTGATATTGCATCTAATCAACGGGGACTCTGATACGCTATCCTCCTATTTATGAGTATCACAAACCAACGGATTAAATCAGACAAGATCTATATTTTTGGAAAGAAGCATTAAAATGCATTATTATCCTCTCCAAAAATAACTCACTCGTCTCCAACGGATCAAATCTTCTCGTCTATTTAAAGGAGTCCCTGCAGATGACCAAGATACTTTTTGTGCACATACTTTTCACAATTCTTAAATCTCATCTGCTTTTATATTTTGATAAAACATTGTGTAAAAAATCACGGTTGTGATAAAGCTTACTAGAAGCACTTGTTTTTATTTGATATTCCTTGAGAAAACCAAGTTGTGGTTAAACTCAAGAAGAGTGACGGTTGTTACTGAAATTGTGTAATCTTAAACTGATTAGTGGATTAAGTCCTCAAGAAAGAGGCGAAATCACCTTGGCGGGTGGACTGGAGTAGATTGAGTTCAATCGAACCAGGATAACCAACGTGTCCTTTGCCTTAAATTTTTAAAACTCCAATTCAACCCCCCTTCTTGTGTTTTTTCGTTTCTTCAATGAGGAGGCAAAGCGACGATATCATGTCATCGAAGCTTGCAAGTTGTAGGAAATAAGGGAGCCTAACCACGATATCATGTCATCAGGTAGGACAGAAAGTGCGGGGAAAAAGTAAATTATGCGTACGAGCACAAAGCATCAGCGTCGGTTGACGCGAGCTAAACAAAGTGTGGGGGTCTGATTGCTAGACCCTTCTTCCACTTGACGACTTGATAACAAGAGCGGGGGTACATGTTCAAAGCACAATGTGTAACGCGAGCTAAGAACGACTCAACAGAATGTGCGGGGACTGATTGTTAGTCCATTCTTCGCTTGCCTTCTTCGAGGACTTATCAAGGGAATACGGGAGAGGGATGCCTTTTTTGAGGTCTTTGGCACAAAAGTAAACAATCACAAACATGGCCTCCTTTGAGGACTTTAAAGCAGTAAACAGAATTGCCCACCTAAAGTGGGGACTTCCAGACACGCATCTCTATTCCTACTTCTCATGGCATCGAAAGCGGTAAAGTGCGGAAAAGAGATAAAAGGGAACGAAAACTACACCACACGGATAACAATCTGTAGCAAAAAAACAAGCCAAGTAAGAAACCCGGAATACTTCGTGCGAGCTAGCATCAATAAACAAAGCAAGTAAGAAATCGTATATCTGTCATAAGCAACCTCCACAAAAATATAAGCCAGACAAAACACAACAGTGCACATATATGTATCCCATGGCATGGGACAAGAGAACTCGCATCGGAAGCAAAGTGGTCCCCCCACAAATAAAGTGGAATACCAAGCCAATAACCATCATCGGACGCTCCTTGAAAATCCTTGCACAAACTTAACAAACATGTTAGAAACAACAAGAAAATGCAACCGAAAGTTGCACGTTCACATCACAACTCAAAATCAAATAGAATAATGAGCATACAAGTAGTGAACATGCATCGAAACACATACTTTAAAAACTGGCAGCAAGGTTGTTATAACACGAATCATGCGCAAAATCAAACTGGAATCAAACAAACTCAAGAAAAATGATTCACAAATGACAAATAAACATAAGAACGTGTCAAATCAAGGTCAAGACGCAAATTTCACACAAAACGTAGCTTAAAAGCATTAAATCAGAAAATACGCGTCGAAAATCATCGACTCGGAATCAAACGAAAATCGCATGGTAGCCTACAAACATGCCAACGGATTCAAATATGCAAACGGTTTGAATTAAATCAAAGCGGAAGTATGACTTCCGAACCCGGGCAGAACTGAAGTGAATGAAAATATCGGTCCGAAAACAAATAAAAATCACACCGGTGTCACAAAATAAGCTCACAAGCTCAAATAATCGATTATCTGAAATTAAATCACACCGGAACATCAACTTACCATCACGGGGCAGCAGCTACGCATGTCGGAAAAGTCGAAAGAAAATGAACCGAAAGTGGTGCCAAACTTACCAAAATATGCTAGCAACCTCACATAAGCAATGCGCACAAATTAAATCGGAGCTTAAAGCAAATTTGTGAACTCCGGGCAGCAATGTATACATATCGGTATTCGTCCAAAAAGTGATTTGAAATCATGGTTTTAAAGTGTGGATATCGAACACCGACACGTAACAACACAAGTGAAGTTCACAAACGTGAAGCAACACTCGAAATCACACCGGTAGCACAGTTTCAAGCAATTATTCAAGTGTCAGCATAAACAAATATCAACTCGAAATGGACATCGACACATAAATTAGAATCCATAATTCACACATATTCACCAATTAAGCATTAGAAACAAACTTCTATACCAAAATGGTGTGCAAATGGTCAATTAAAGTAACTCAAAAGTAAGCTCGTCACTCACATCGACACCACAAAATATTCATCCGGAATCAAAATCAATACAAGATTAGTGAACAAAATGCGAATTAAAGTAACTTCGACATAAAGCTCGACACATCATAATTCACCAATAACAATCCGGAATCACAGTCAACTTCCACAATTATTCAATCGGAATCAAAGTTCGACGCAATTATCAAACTCAACACAACAATTAGTATCAGGATTTTCAACTCACATGAATCAACAATTATTCAACCAATTCCGGATTTCAACATTATTCAATTCAAGAATCAAAGTTATATCACAATTATACTAATCAAAATCTTGATTCACAATCAATTCAACAAAATTCACTTCTTAGGCATTTTATCAAACACCTAGACTTCAAGTATTATCACCACATCAATTCCAACAAGAATTCACAATATATTATCAATTCAATTCACAATCTCAATTCAATTTACACAATTAATGTCCAATTCAAGAATTAAATCACATAAAAGCAATTAAATGAGATTCAAGAATTTACCGAAGCAACAAGATCGAAGAAAATAGAGAGGAGATCAAAGCTTGCGAAGAGATGGGGGAGGTGACGCGCTCGCGGTGGCGGAGGAAGCTTCCGATCGGAAGCTACGGTGGCGCGGCGGCAGGTGATCGGAGCAGAAATCAGAGGGAGAGGAGAGAGGATCTCTTGTGATTTCTTTGATTTTTGGCTCTTGGATCTTGAGGGAGTTGATGAATCTTGATGAAGAAGTTGTTGTTGTTCTTGAGGAAAAGTTGAGAGAATTTGAAGTTAAGAGTGTTTGATCTTTGAGGGAGTGAGTGAGAAATTTTTTTGATGTTTTTGAATTATGAGATCCTCTAAGAGAGGGAAAACTAAAATTTGAATATATAGTGCAATGAAAAATGAAGTGAAACGGTAAAATTCCGGCTTATCGGCAGCTTTAGTGAAAATAACACCTTGCTCGGTACAAAATTTTGACTCTGAGCCTCTTACGAAATTGTCTGCATCTGAGTCACGGACGCAACGCAAAAAGAACAGACATCATATGATCAAAATAGAATTAGTTCGATACGTTTAAGCGGCGAGACGTCACTGTCAAAAGTCGTTTTTTCAGCTTATTTATTGTCCACTACTAGGAAAAGTGACAAGCTCATGCCTTTCGGAGCAGAATTTCAACTCGGCTTTGTCAACAAGTTTGTAGATCTATGAGTCAGTGACGTCATGTCAAAGGATGAGCGCGATCAGATAAAAAATGAGTGAGATATGAATTTTACAGTGGAGCAACATTCATCCTTTTCCTTCGGTTCAGCATTTCCGTTTTGCGAAATAAACCAAAACGAAAATCTTCGGAGCACCGTCCGAACTCGGGCTTGTCTGTGAACTTGAAGATAGTAAATTTGTGATCTTGCGCTTCGAGAATGGACACGATACGAAAAAAATCGACCAAGTTATGATTTTTGCAAAACCGGACACACAATGAACCGCATCAGAGAATTCCTCAGGTGATTCACACTTTTGGAGTCCTTATGCTCAAAATCGGCTCTCGTTGAAAACATACGACATGAAGATAACATCAAGACAGAAATAATACCGAAAGAACGGGTCAAAACCGATGAACGAGCTGAAAGTTATGAATTTTTTAAGATCCAAAATACACCGGTTCAGCACTGATTTTCACTGTTTTTCCACTGCATCGACTCAGAGAATTCGCGTGTTCGGAGATCTTCTTCAAAGAATTAGCCTTCGGCCAAAACATGAAAGTTGGAGAAGATATCAAGCCGGATCTTTTGGCGCAAGAACCGCTCAGAGATGTTGATCCAATCAGAAGTTGTGAATTTTGAACACCACCGACATAGTTAACCAGCAAAAAAAGATCGAAATTCCAGAAACAATTAATTCTCGCCATTTCCCTTGATGAATTGGCTTCCGAGCCAAACATAAAAGTTGTAGAAAGTACCGAGACAGTTCTAACTGTTGAATATCAAGCCATAACGAGTTTCTGGGCGAGAGTTACAAATTTGGCAAATTGCCCCGTAAAACTGGTATTCTGCTCAATCTATTCCGAATCAACTGAAAACTTTGGCTTCCTCTGAGATTCTTGACATGTCGGAACACAAGAAATTAGGCTTGATGAGATCTTGACGGCTCGGTGATCATGTAGCCTAGAGAATTACTTTGTGCGCGTGCCAAATGACGAAATAAACGTTTGTCGCAACATGACGATGCTTGAACAAAGAACCTTGATCCCATAACCATAGAACCAAATGATATGCATGTATGCGCGTGATGACCTAGCTAAAATGCAAATGAATGAAGCATTAGCCAGTTGGGTAAGGAACATGAAGGCAAATTTTGAGGTGTTACACCCATCAATCCGGGTATTGATGGAAGCTAAGCTATCAGAAGCTGAATGGCGTCAAAGCAGGCACGATGAACTGAACCTAATCGAAGAAAAACGAATAACGGATCTATGCCACGGTCAGTTGTATCAGCAAAGAATGAAGAAAGCGTTTGACAAAAAGGTCCAACCCCGTGTCTTCAAAAAAGGAGACCTCGTGCTCAAGAAAATACAAACATTTTCACTGATTCCCGGGGAAAATGGACTCCGAATTACGATGGCCCCTATGTGGTCAAGAAAACCTTCTCAAGAGGCACCTTGAGGCTCGCGACCATGGATGGAGAGGAGTTTGCCTATCCCACGAATGTTGACGTAGTCAAGAAATACTTCGCCTAAATAGCAAAAAAAAAGGTCTCGGTGGATTGAAAACCTGAAAGGGCAGTCCAGGCAAAAATTAGAGACATAAGCAAAAATCATCCTGATGGATTGGAAATCTCAAAGTACAATCCAGGAAAAAGTTAGGGAATAATGGCAAGTAACTACGTCTGATCAATTCAACTCCTCAGCAGGCATGACATCCATCAAGAAAACTCCAGTCAAGGTCATCTTCGACAGAAGCTCGGGATGTCCAGAATTCAAAGATGGTAGAAGGATAACGGTCGTTATGTTTCAATGTAGCCCTTTTCCCTTAAATTACCATTTTCTAAACTTTGTAAATACTCTATGGAATCACGCGCTTGGCTGATTTCCATTCTATCAATAAAATTTGAGCCCTAGTGCTTTTGTTTGCAATTCTCATTTGTTTTAGCTTTACAGAATGACATTTTTAACATGATCAACGATTCTTGAAATAAAACAAAAAATGAAATTACTTGTCAAAATTTTTCTGCTTTTAAACTAAAGACGGCATTTCCTTTTGACTGTGAACTTCAAAAAAGAACAACGATAGCTTCTCCAAAGGTGATTGAACCTCAAAGTGCAGAATCAAAGTACTCCTTCTAAACAAGTGCACCTGAATGAAGGATCGACTATTTCAGATGCGAATGTCCGGTCTGATATACTCGGCAGAATTCATACCTCTTAAGACCGATTGTCGATTCTTGTATCCCCCACAGGGTCTACCTCTCCTAAGCAAGGCAAGATTGCTATCTTGAACCAATGATACTTTTTATCCCCCACAGTGGCCGAGTATCTAGTCATGTTCATCTATTAGTTTGTATGTCGCGTCATTTTTGTCAGCATAAACATACATACATCATGCATTATTGATTCACATTCATAATCATATTGCATTACTATCACTCGAGTCATACTCATTCCTCAAGTGATAAAAGTCCTCTTGTCAATCGAGTTGTCAGTTCTTTCCCCGTCAGGAAATGTATTGTCTGAACAATCTCTCCCCCAGTTTATTTCTGGATAGGAGACGGTCCTCGACCACTTTGATAACTTGAACCACTAAAAGGCAAAAAGACATTCGACCGAAACCTTTGGAACGTCACTCTTTACCATCGAAGATGATATTTCTCTCTTTCCCGGATTAAGGAAAATCCCCAGAGAAAGCCTATCAACCGAAGACTCTCAGCAACACATTGGTTTTTCTCCTAAGAAAGTCAATATTAATGAAGTCATCAACACCTCAAAATTGGATTACATCACATGGCATTTCTCTGAGAAGATCTCGAAAAAAAGTATGATGTAATATCCCAAGCAGAAAGCAGTCTTTCAAGAGACTCGTTTCTCCCCAGTAGAGTCAACAAATGGTGTCTCCCAAATACAGAAGTTTGAACACCTCTACAGCTCAGACAAATGGGTTTCCCCAGCAAGTCTGACATCAACACTTTTTCAATCAAATGGCATCTCCCCAGTAAAAACTCGGCGAGAATTTTGATGAAAACCGCTACACATAGCGTCCCTTGTCAAGAAAGGAACTCGACAAGAAGAAACTGAGACCAGTTCCGTGGCTAAAAACCAGGATCGAGGGGAAGTTTATTTTAGAAACTGAGACCAGTTCCGTGGCTAAGAACCAGGATCCAGGGGAAGTTTATTTCAGAAACTGAGACCAGTTCCGTGGCTGAAAACCAAGATCGAAGGGAAGTTTATTTCAGAAACTGAGACCAGTTTCGTGGCTGAAAAACCAGGATCGAGGGGAAGTTTTATCCTTTTCTAAGTAACATTGCTTAGCAAAAGAATATGGATGAGCAAACCACCATTCATAACCACCATCAAAATTTCAGGTATTCCGATATTTAATCCTCTTGCACCCTGAATGTCTGAATATCTTCGCCATTCACACCTTCGGGTCCAAGAAGATTAAATAGGGGCATCTGTCATACCCCAAATTTTGACCACCAAGATTTCCCATCATTGAGCAAATCATCACCACAATATGGATGTACCTTCATGCCTCATCAATTTCCACAAAGATTGTCGAGCATCCACTACAACAAAGAATTAAGGTTCTCAACCCTCTCAGAGCACTTAGACAAATGATCAATCATGAAATGAAATGATCTTTAACTTTTCTAACCTCTTAAACACCCGTAAGGGATCAAGAGGACTCCCACATCAAGAATCAAGCACAAAGTTGCAACATTCCAAGTGGATCAAGCCTCAAGATCGCCAGTGTCACCAAATTAGGGTTTTGGTCGACCAAGGCCTCCAGATGGAATTTTTCCTCTGGGCATGAGCCAATACTTCAAAGTACAACCCAAGATACTCCAAGGGACCTCATGGACCCAATCATCAAGTCAATTTAGCCTCAGAGGATGCATTCACAAAAAATCAAGAATTAGGGTTTCTTGACATAATTCCCCCCTAAGTTGACTTTTGGAGTAAAACATGAACCAAGACCTCAAGACATGATTTGAGGGCCTCAAATACATCACATTGATCCATTTACAACAATGGATTGACCCAAGAAACTTGATTCACAAGTTTCAATTTCATCTGGACCACAATTAGGGTTTTAAAGGAAAAGTCAACTATATTTTTTACTTTTGACCAAGACATGCTCCCAAACCTTGGGACATGATTCAATACACTCTAAAACACATATGGAATCCATCCATTAGGTTTGAATTGGGTCAAGGACTTGATTGCACAAAGAATCACACATTTTGGATTTCATCTGACAAAAAGTCAACTGTGCACAAAATCAAGTTTGTCTTTTTGGAATTTTTTCACAAATATGGTTCCCCTAAGTCAAAAATAATGTTAATGTATGGTATTGATCATAATTCATCAAGAAAAATCTAGAAAAGTGAGGTTTCTTGCAAAAAGGGCAACCATGAGAAACCAAATTTTTTCTAAGTTATGGAACAAAAGTGATTTTGTACCAACTTTGCAAGGTCATAACTCCTAAACCACAAGGCCTTTTTCTCCTATTAAAAGCTCAAATGAAATTCCATCTGACATACTTTAAAAGTGTCAACTACAAGAGATTCCAAATCCTCATGGATTTTGAGTTATGGATTGATCAAAATCACAAAAACATGAAAATGACCACTTTTCCAACACTTAGTGAAATTTTCAATAAGTCAGAATCTGCCTTACTTAAAATGTAGGGACATTTTTCACCTTGATCCAAGTTAAACCAGGTCCATTGGTGAACATCAAAGTTGAAGTATGCCATGAGGGCTTTCCAACAAGTACCAGATCATCTCCAAATTCCATTTGAGTAGGGAGATACAACCCTTGGAACATGGCACCATGAACTGATTTTTACAAGGCAGATTTTGTGCATTTTGATCGAGTTAGCTAATTTGGACAACTCCAAGCCTTGTCATCCATTTGGACACATCATAGAATAACATCCAAGAGAAAAGATCTGATCCACAAGCCTCCCAAGTCCAAGGAACTACATGTAGCCATAAGTGCCCTAAAAAGGCTAAAAAGCTCAAAGACTCCAATTTTGTTTCCAAGCATTCAATGGATGCATCAAGGTGGCATGGACTGAGACATTCCTAACTAAATGAGTCAAGATTCAGCTCTGAATCAAAGGACCATAGGCCTGTGCCCTAACCTCAAGTCAATGGCTATAGGAGACTAAAGATGCCTTTATACTACAATTGGCCAAGGGACTGTCCAAGTTGTCATTCACTATTGCTTGCAAAACAAACTTACTCTACAATAAATAGAGCTCATTTGTGATAAGTTTGAGTACACCAAAGCACTACAACTGATGTTTTCCTCAAAATCTCTCTCTCTAGGCCAAAATGCCTTCTGTTGCAAGTCATCTATGAGTTTTTGAGTTAGAGAGAAATTCCACCATAGCTCATGATTCAAGCACATCCAATGTATCATATCTAAGCTTTTCAAACACTCACCCTTGATCTGAAACACCAAAATCATAAAGTCAACCTCTAAAACCTCAAATCTTGACTGTTTTGCATTTTGCAAGCCATGTCTTGATTCAGTCACTTCCAAAACCAAACCAAGCCTCAAACACACTCCAAATATATCTTCCTCAAAGTGTCCCAATTGGTTTCCCTCATCTGGAACACCATTTAAGAGAGTTACTATCTTGGTCACTTTTGCCCCTTTGGTAAGAAAGAGCCAATTCTTGTTCCTGAGGATTCCAGCTGGTTTTGATCATCCTAACGGCTTCTAAGGGATCAATCAAGAGTGTTTAAAGCATTGAGTTACTTCTAGCACAAGGAACTTGACAGATAGCACAAGAAGCTTAAAGAGGTAAGTGCATCACAACTTGAACTCTCTAAATCATGCATTGCTTTGATGTCCATTGATCATGGACATCTCATACATGTCATATATGTTGTGTTTGAGCCAATTTACCATGATATTACTGCTTGTATGATGAGATAGCATAGAACATGCAAATCTAGGCCTATTTTGAAATCACTATCGGTTTTAAAATGGAGACATTTTCTGAAAATTCCAAAGGCACCATTGGATTCCTCATGAAATTCTAGGCAGGTTACACCTAAATTTTTTCCCAATCCATGGAGAAATGAGAAAGTTAGAGCCTTCACGCAAGAGGCCTAAAATCAGGCCTTGCCTTGGGCAAGGGCTAGGCCTAAAACAAGGCATCCCATATATATTCATGGGGTGGTTTTGATACACGGATGTATCACCACCCCCAGTGATAGCGCGCATGTATGTTTGAATGGAAGGTTGTGGGTTCAACACCCACCCAGACCATTTTGTCATTTTTCATATTTTTTGCTATTTTTTCACATTTTCATGGTTTTTATTAATTAATTCCAAAATTAATTTCTCTCTCAATTTTAATTATTTTTTATTGGTTCTTTTTTTAAAAATTCCCAAAAATGTTAAAATATTTTATTCTACAAAAATTTCACAAAAATATTATTTATTTCATATATTTGGTATTTTTGTAAAGAATTATGTTTTTATTTGTTATGAAACATTTGAAAACATTTGTTTCTCTTGATTTTGCAAATTCAAATGATTTTCAAATCATTTTATGAATGAAACTTGATTTTTCAAACATTAATACAAAATCACAACTTGTTTTTCACACATGTTTGATAATTTTAATCATTTTAATTGAATTTTTATTCAATTAAAATACATTTTAAAATCAAATTAGGGTTTTGATTATTTTCACTCTCACAAATCTTTTTCAAAAACATTTTGGGCCTCTTAATAGAGTGTAAGACCCATCTCTTTGTACAAAAAAACTTTTGGGCCTCAATCATTGTATAAGTCCCGATACGATTTTTAAAATAACGGTGCGGTCGTTGTTTTTTCATCTGGGCCTCTCCTTGAGTTGTAAGCCCCATCTTTTTGTATAAAAAAAACTTTGGGCCTCTAATAGAGTGTAAGACCCAATCCTTGTTGTACATAAACCTTTTTGGGCCCCAGTCATTGTATAAGTCCCGATACGATTTTAAAAATCTCGGCGCGATCGTCACCTTTTAAACAAAAACCATATGGGTCTCCCCTTGTGTTGTAAGTCCCATCTTTCATTTTTAAATACACTTTGGGCCTCTAATAGAGTGTAAGTCCCATCCCTTGTTGTACATAAAACCTTTTTGGGCATCAGTCATTGTGTAAGTCCCGACACATTTTCAGAAATCTCGGCGCGATCGCCATTTCAAAACAAAATCATTTGGGCCTACCCTTGTGTTGTAAGTCATATTTCTTTTCTTTTTTCAAACACTTTGGGCCTTTAATAGAGTGTAAGACCCAACCCTCTTTTGTACATAAATAATTTTGGGCCTCAGTCATTGTATAAGTCCCAGTACAGTTTTCAAAAATGACGGTGCAATCACTGTCTTTTCATGGGCCCCTCCTTGAGTGTAAGCCCCAATCTTCTTTTCAAAAACAACTTTCCCTTTTGATTTAGATTCAAACTCATAGTTGTTATCAAAACTTTCTTTAACTTCTTGAACAATTAACCATACAGCTGTTACAATGGAAGCTTGCTCGCCTATAAGTTTTAAACAACTTTCTTTTACATACTTGCACATACACACACACACACACACACACACACACACACACACACACACACATATATATATATATATATTTGTTTGTGCTGGAAGCTTGCTCACATGTAAGTCCTCATACCCTCTTTTACATACAGTATATATTTCACCTGTATATATATGCCTGTATATTATCTGCTTAGAGTTTTCCATGGCAATTAGGTCTAGGATTAGATAAAGCCAGTGGTCACTCATTTAAAACAGTCAAAACTAGTTCCCCATAGGAATTCCAGATACAGTCTTGCCTCCTCTTGGGCTTATACATCATGGAACAAAGAGAAAGGCATTATTCCAGGTGAAACTTTTCTCAGACTGTCACTATTAGAAAATTCTCAAAGAAATTCATTTCCCCCAGAGAGGATTAATTCCCAGTGAAACCTCTCTTGAATTTCTTCAAACCCTAGAACTGTTCACTAAAGAAAAGATTATTCCCGATGAAACTTTTCTTGAACTTTTCTTAAGTTTGGACCCACAAGCTTCCTAAAAGCATCCCTAGCCTCCTCTTGGGCTTTGTACAAGGACCCTCCGGCTTCTTAGAAGTTCCCATGCCTACTCTTAGGCTTAATACAAGGACCCTGAAGACCTCTTAAAGGTATAGGACATAACTTAGTCATCCTTTGTTAGAGCAGTCTTTCCAAAGAGTCAAAACCTCAGACCAATTTAAGGGTTGATTCTCATCCCTTATAGCACCAGCCTCCTCTTGGGCATCATACAAAGATAAACTCTTCCATACCAGTAGACTTGGACAATATCATCTCCTCTTGGATCTCAAAGACATTCTCAAGTTCCCTACAAACACAGGAAAAACCCCTGGTCATTTAATCAATCTCCAGTAGAGTTAAAACCCTCACAGGATCTAAAGCTCAGTCTTTCATCCTAAATTTCCCCAGCTAGGGTCAAATCACTATCAACAAACCTTTATCAGAACCTCAAGGCATCTGATATTTCAACTATTCTATAAACCCTCAGCAAGAGTTGACCCCCCGACTTGGACCTGCCTCAGGATCTCAATAATCCTCAGCAGAAGACAGCCTCCTCTTAGGCTTTGTATAATGATTTTCCTCAACAGAGTTAACCTCAAAAGCACTCTCTTGTTGAGTCAATCACCTTTTCAGTAATCTCTTGTTGAGTCAATCTCCTAAAAGCACTCTCTTGTTGAGTCAACCCTTTTTCAGCCTCAATCTTGGGCTTTGTACAAGACAGATAAAAACACTCTCTTATTGAGTCAATAATCTTTTTAGCCTCAATCTTGGGGTTTGTACAAGACACCATATAAATATCTTCAGCTGAGTCAGTCAAATATCTTTTAGCCTCAATCTTGGGCTTTGTACAAGACACATATAAAATTCCCTAAGCAGAGTAAATCCTCTTTTCAGCCTCAATCTTTGGCTTTGTACAAGACAAATCATACTCTCCAGCAGAGTCAATCTTCTTTTAGCCTCAATCTTGGGATTTGTACAAGACAGATAAAACCTCTCACCAGTAGAGTCAGTTTTCCCCTTTAGCCTCAATCTTGGGCTTTGTACAAGACACATACAAATATTCCCTAGTGGAATCAAAAACCCTTTTTAGCCTCAATCTTGGGCTTTGTACAAGACAGACAAAATATTTCCCCGGAAAAGTCTATTTCAGCCTCCTCTTAGGCTTTATATAATGATATCCCCAAAAGATTCAAATCTCTTTTAGCCTCAATCTGGGGCTTTGTACAAGACAGATAAACACTCTCTTGTTAAGTCAATCTTTTCTAGCCTCCTCTTAGGCTTTGTATAAGGACTTCCCCAGTGGAATCAATCAATCTCTTAGCTTCAACCTTGGGCTTTGATCAAGGCACATACAAAAACCAACATCGCGTCAGAGGAAATAAAAAACTCTCAGTAGGAAGACATTTCTCTGTATATCACACATCAAAATAGAAAATCAAACAAACCTTAATCCCAGATACCTGCTATAAGTGGCACACTTGTTGATTCAAAAATCCAAGCTGGCGTCCATCTCTTATCCTGGTAAATCCTCTCTTTCATCTAATTGATGTAAGAGGCAAGCCTCTAGATTATTTACATCCACGCCACTGTCCCTCTCTTAGCATGAAAGATTCCTAAGGAAAAATGGCATTGCTCAACACTGAGTTAGAGTTTTCTCCTTCAAGACAAATCCCCTATAAAGGAAATTATGGCATTGCTGGATTCTCACATCCCAGTTAAAGTAATTCTTCTTTATAGTCACTCACCCAACAGTTGTGATAAACAGAAGAGATGTTTCTCCTTTAGAGATGACAAATTCTCTCTCAGTCAAACCTTTTAGCTTCAATCTTGGGCTTTGAACAAGACACAAATACTCATTTAGCTTCAATCTTGGGCTTTAAACAAGACACCAAACATCTTTTTCCTCCCATAGAATAGGAGGAACTACGATTGCTCTGATTTCCCTATTTTCTTTAAAGGGAATACGTAGGCATAAGATTGCGAAATCTTAGCGAGCACACCAATAAAAAATTTTAGGTCCAGTACCTTCACACACCAATCAAAAACCTTAGGTCTAGTACCTTCACTCATCCAAAAACTCGGAAAACCCGAAATCAACAAAAACTCTCTCTCAACACTCCCAAAGAAGAAACTTTCCCACCCCACAACAGACAAACACCAGTAAGTAGAAAGCAGTAAGGATAATTGCTAACAATCTGTGGATAACCACATATAGGATGGGTAATTGATAACTCCCCATTGTATAACCTAACCCCGAACTCCCTGATCTCTTTAAGCATTTGTTTAGTTAAACATTTTCTTGCAAGGTTAGTTTTAGATAGCTTCCCTTTCCTTTCCAGCTTCATAGGATAAATAAGAAATCAGAAAGTAGCACCAACTCCTACCATTGCGGTGAGGAAAAACCCATGGCGATAAGGTGGTCGCGTCACCGACAAAAATCATACGCTACACCTAGCCGATCAATAATTTATCAAACTCCCAGAGCAAGAACTTGATAAACTTAAACTCAACTCCTCTCCTCTTCAATTGACTTCACACTGTACCATGTAACCAAGCTTCCAAGTACCAAGTCATCATAACAGATATCTTCCAACAAATCCCTTCATTCCATCACTCCCGACTTTGGAATAAAAGAATGCTGATATCTTCACATATAGAGGCCGACGATTCAGACCTTCCACCAACTGTCTTCAATAACAACTCCGGAATCCCATAATTCTAGAGCTCTTCCATCAGAAACACATGCAGCGGAACCACTAAGGATTAGATCCTGCTTGCCCTAATAAGATGTCAGAACATCTTATAAGACACCCCAACAAGAGAACTAGCCACTTCTCCTGCAGTTGTTGCAAAATCTCCTCAGCAACATGAATAACCTCTGGGGTTGTTACCTTCGATCCAGAACATCCATCTCATCCATTAATACCCTTGAGTATGTCTGAGTTGATTGATCTGATCTTCAAAACTCCTCCTTGTTTAAACGCCAGAAAGTATCTCCCAAAGATATGATCCAGAACCAGACAGGATGCCTGCTCTGATACCAATTGAAATTCTGGCATATGCAGATAGCTGATGTCCTAACACATGTCAAGACATTGTGCTACATAATCATTTAAACACAGAGGCGCAACAGCAGACTGATACCTTGAATATCAGAACTGCAAGATCATAGATGTTTCGGCATCTGATCCAACATGTTTATCATGAACCCTAATAGAAAACATAAATCTGCAGAACTATAAAGAACACAACAATTGTTAACCCCATTCGGTGCAATTCACCTACATCTAGGGGATACCAATCCAGGAAGAAGACTCCACTATTTGTAGAACTGTTACAAAGCTAAACTCCCCCGTTTACAACTTTATACCTAACATCTACCCAATGAACATCTTTACCAAAGTTAAACTCCATCATTTACAACTCTGATATGAGATACCCTACTCACTTCCCTTAATCACCAACTGTGATTTCTAAATCATCCCTGTCAATACAAAAATCTGTCAAGCTTTCTTGACAAACAAGCTAACTCGGATTTGCTTAAAAGCTTCATCCAAGAACAATACACAATCCAATACCTCAAGGCTTATGGATCTGTGTGACACCTATTGTCATACCCCAAATTTTGACCACTAAGATTTCCCATCATTGTGCAAATTATCATCACAATATGGATGAACCATCTTGCCTCATCAGTCTCCCCAAAGATGGGTGAACACTTACTACAGTCAAAATTAGGGTTTCAAGCCCTCTCAGAGTTCTTAGACAAAGGATCAATCAAGAAATGACATGATCTTCAACTTGTCTAACCTCTCAAACATCTACAATGGATCAAGAGGACTCCCACTTTAAGGATTAAGCACATGGCTGCTCTCTTCCAGGTGGATCAAGCCTCAAGATCGCCAGTGTCACCAAATTAGGGTTTGGTCGACTAGGGCCTCCAGATGGAAATTTTCCTCTAGGCATGAGCCAATGCTTCAAAGCATATCCTAAAATACTCCATGGAACCTCATGGGCCCAAGCATTAAGTCAATTTGACCTCAGGGGATGCATACATCAAAAATCAGGAATTAGGGTTTCTTGACCTAATTCACCCCTAAGTTGACTTTTGGGACAAATCATGAGCCAAGACCTCAAGACATGATTTGAAGGTCTCCAACATACCACATTGATCCATTTGTAACAATGGATTGATCCAGGAAACTTGAGCAGCAAGTCTCAATTTCATCAGTACCACAGTTAGGGTTTTGAGGAAAAAGTCAACTGTAGCTTTGACTTTTGACCAGGGCATGCTCCCAAACCCTAGGACATGATTCAATACACCCTATAACACCTATGAAATCAATCCATAAAGTTTGATTTAGGTCAAGGACTTGATTTCATAGAGGATCGCACAGTTTGGAATTCATTTGACAAAAAGTCAACTGTGCACAAAAGTCAACTTTGACTTTTTGAGATTTTTCACAAAAATGGTTTTTTAACCCTAAAATGATGTTAATGTATGATTTGAATCATCATTCATCAAGAAAAATCAAAGAATGTGGGATAACTTGTAAAAGGGGTAACCATAAAAACTTAGAAAATTTTCTAAGTTATGAACAAAGTGGCAAGGGTACCAACTTTGGAGGATCATAACTCCTAAACCACAAAGCCATTTTTCCCCATCCAAAGCTTGATTTGTAGATCTCATTACCCTCTACAAAAGCTTAAAACTGACCTCCTTCCAAATTCATCATGGATTTTGAGTTATGGAATGATCAAACTCACAAAAAGTGAAAATGTCACTTTTTTCCAACACTTAGTGAAATTTTCACTTAGTCAGAATCTGCCTTCACTTTTTTCCAAATGTAGGGGGATTTTTCACTTGGATCCAAAAGGTATCAAAACCAAATATGATCAAACAGTTGTTGTATCATATGAGGGCTTTCCAAAATGGCCAAGAACATCACCAAATTCCACTTGGGCCATGAGATATGATAATGGCAATATGCCTTGCTGAAAACTGCCAAGGCTAGGCAGAATTTTGCATTTTTGGTCGATTTGGAAAAATCAGATAATTCCAAGCCTTGTCATCACTTTGGACACCTCTGAGGATCAAATCTAAAGTGGATAATCACTGATCCAAGCCTCGCAAGTCCTTGGAACAAGAAGTAGCATGCCAAACCTAGAATTGCCTAAAAGAGGGACAAGACTCCAATTTTGGATTGGAGCATTCAATGCATACACCAAGGTGGCATGGACTGAGCCATTTGCAACTGAATTCAGTCAGAACTTATCCAAGACCAAGGGAACCACAACCCTGTGCCCTAACCTCTAGTCAATGGCTAGAGGAGACTTGGATTCCAAAGTGCAACCATTGGCCAAACCTCTGCTGCAGTTGCCATTCACTATTGATCCCAAAACAAACTTGCTCTACTATAAATAGAGCTCATTTTTGCTCAGTTTGAGTGCACCAAAGCCATCAAACAGATGCTTTCCTCAAAATCCCTCTCTTTAGGCCAAAATGCCTTCTTTAGTAAGGTAACTCTGAGTTTTTGAGTTAGAGAGCATTTCCATCACAACTCATGATCCTAACACCTCATAAACATCATATGTAGGTGATCCAAACTATCAAAAGTGGCATGTAACACCAAAATCACAAAGTCACCTCTCAAAACCTCAAAATAGGCCTTTTGTGCATTTTTCAAGCCATGTCTTGATTCAGTCACTTTCCAAACCAGATAAAACCTCAAACACACTCCAAATAACATCCTTGAACTGTCCCAAATGGTTCCCCCCATCTGGAACACCATTTGAGAGAGTTGATATTTTGGTCATTTTAACCCCTTTTGCAAGAAATGGCCAGTTTGTGTTTTTGCAGGTTCCAGTTGATTCCAACCATCCTAAAAGCTTCTAAGGGATCATTTGAGAGTGTCCAAAGCATCAAATCATTTCTGGAACAAGAAGTTTGGCAGATTGCACAGAAAACTCCAAAAGCTCAAAAAGAGGTAAGCATCATGACTTGAACTTTCCAAAATATGCATTGCTTTGAAGTCCACTGATCATACACACCTCATACATGTTATATATGTTGTGTTTGAACCAATTCATCATGTAATTCATGCCTGTATCAAAGTGTAGCATAGAAAATGCAATTATAGGCCTTTTTCAAAACCACTATCGGGTTTTGAGGAGGGAGTATGATCTTAAAAAAATACCACCACCATTGGATTCTTTGTGAAATTCTAGGCCATATGCATATAAATTTTGTCCCCAACCATTGAGAAATGAGAAAGTTATGGACCTTCCCGTTTCTTGGCAAAACTTGTCTTGCCTTGCCTTGACCAGGGCTAGAAAACAAGGCATGCCTTGTATATTTGTGGTTTCACTTCAAGCAATGGATGTATCACCACCCCAGTGGTAAGGCGCGCGCCCTATAACCTTGAGGTCGTGGATTCAAACCCCACCCATGCCATTTTGTGTTTTTTTCACATTTTTGCTATTTTTTCCCATATTTTCATGTTTTGTTAAATAATTGGAAAATTAATAACTCCTTCAATTTTAATTATTTTTTATTGGTTCTTTTTGTAAAAAATCACAAAAATGTTGAAATATTTTATTACACAAAAAAATTAAGTTTATATTATTTATTTAATATAATTAGTATTTTTGTGAATAAATTCCTTTTTAATGTTTTTAAACATTTTAAAAGTGAATATTTACTTTGAAAATCAAAACCAAGTGAGTTTTAATTCACCTTGTGATTAATCCCTCATTTCTCAAACCTTAAACAAAAATCACAAATGGTTTATTCAAACTTATTTGATATTTTATTTGATTTTATTTAAATATTTACTTTTAAAGAATAACAAATTAGGGTTTCTTTGATTTTCACCCTCATCAAACAATTTCAAACACTCTTGGGCCTCTAATAGAGTGTAAGACCCAATCCTTTGTAAATACAAACTTTTTGGGCCTCACTTATTGTATAAGTCCCGTTGTATTTCAAAAAGTTCGACGCGATCATCGTCCGTTGAAAAACAAACCTTGGGCCTCTCCTCGAGCTATAAGACCCATTCAAAATCATTGGGCCTCTATTAGAGTGTAAGACCCAACCCCCTTTGAAAACCAAACCATTTTGGGCTTCAATGCATTGTATAAGACCTACCGCGTTTTCAAAAATCTCGGCGCGATTGGCATTTTCAAACAAATGACCCTGGGCCTCTCCTTGAGCTGTAAGCCCCACCACTTGTACAAAAATAAATCTTTTGTGCCTCTATTTGATTGTAAGACCCAATCCCCTTTTAACCAAAGTTTTTGGGCCTCAGACATTGTATAAGTCCCCCTGCGTTAAAAGAAAACCTCGGCGCGATCGCCAATAAAAAAACCAATCATCTGGGTCTACCCTCGTGTTGTAAGCCCCATTCTTTTTCTTTACACAGTTGGGCCTCTTGAGAGAGTGTAAGACCCATCCCCATGTACAAAAAACATTTCTTGGGCCTCAGTCACTTGTATAAGTCCCTCTGTACAAAACGACAGTGTGATCACTGATAAACCTTGGGCCTCTCCTTGAGCTGTAATCCCCAACATCTTTCCAAAATACTTTCTCCTTTAATTTTGAATATATTGTTGTTTTCAATCTTTCTTTGTTGAACAACTAACCAAACAGCATGAAAGCTCTACAACCGAGTAAGTGTTTATATGCTTTCTTTATCCGCTTTCATATACATATAACTGTATTGTGGGGTTGTTTCACTGTAAGCCTTCTTTCATAAACTCATATCAACTGTGTAATACTAGTATAGATATTTAGAGTTTCCCCGGCAACTACGTCTAGCACTAAGCCCTGTTGATCACTCTTAAATAGATAAACTAGATCCCCATAGGATTACCAGACACAGTCTTCCCTCCTCTTAGGGTTAAACAATATGGAGACGTGAAAGGCAGCATTCTCGGTGAACCCTTTCACAGACTGTCACCCTTAGACATTGTCAAAGAAACTCTACTCCCCAGAGACGATCTTTTCTCCGTGAATGGCATCTCTTAAGTTTCTTCCAAATTCTCAGACTTTCCTGGCTTGATCTATTCTCTGTGAATAGCCTGTCTTGAATTTCTCGGGGTTTGGGGACCCACAGGCTTCCTAAAAGCATCCCCGCCTCCTCTTGGGCGTTGTACAAGGACCCTACGGCTTCTTAGAAATATTCACAGCCTCCTCTTAGGCTTCGTATAAGGATTCTTCCTTTGGGAAGAGAGCCTCCTCTTGGGCTTCGTACAAATTGTCCCGACGACCTCCTAGAGGTATAGGAACAGAAATTAGTCATCTTAATAGAACAGTCTTTCAAAGAGTCTAGATCTTTCTACCGTGAACGTACTACTACTGTTTCTTTAGGCATAGTACAAGAGATAAAACTCTAGACTTGAATAGTCTAATCTCCTTGAGCCTCGAAGGCATTCTCAAGTAGGGAAAAACACCAGTATACTCGGACAGTCTCCAATCCCCTATGGATTCCCCATTTCCTTAAAAAATCGGAAATAACCCTGATCCTCTGATCAATCCCAAAGCATAGCCTTATCTTTAATCAGTCTCTTTATAAGAACTGATTTTCTATTTTAACCAACCTACTGGACCTGTCACTCAACTGAAACAGCAATCCTTTTAGCCTCTATCTCGGGCTTTGTATGAGATACAAAAAGACTCTGTTGTTGAGTCAATAATCCTTTTAGCCTCTATCTCGGGCTTCGTACGAGATACAAAAAGACTCTCTTGTTGAGTTAATAATCCTTTTAGCCTCTATCTCGGGCTTCGTACGAGATACAAAACACTCTCTTGTTGAGTACAAAAAGACTCTCTTGTTGAGTCAATCTCTCTTTTAGCCTCCATCTCGGGCTTTGTACGAGATACAAAAACACTCTCTTGTTGAGTATAAAAGACTCTCTTATTGAGTCAACCTTTAGCTTCCGTCTTGGGCTTCATACAAGACACATCTAAAAGCACTCTCTTGTTGAGTCAACTCCCTTTAGCCTCCCTCTCGGGCTTCGTACGAGACACAAAAGTCTCCTCTTGTTGGGTCAATAGCCTCCTCTTAGGCTTTGTATAAGAAAACCCCGGTTGAGTCAATCAACCTTTTAGCATCAAAACTGTGCCTCGTTCACAGGATACAAACATCAACAACTCCTTTCATCTAATTGCTGTAAGCGGCAAGCCTCTGGATTACTTACATCCACGCCACTGTCCCTCTTTTAGCATGAGAAATTCCTAAGGAAAGATAGCATTGCTCTACACTGAGTTAAAGTCTTCTCCTTCAGGTTAAAACCCCCTATAAAGGAAATTATGGCATTGTCAGGATTCATATATCCCGGTTAAAGTAATCCTCCTTTATAGTCAGTCACCCAACAGTTGTGACAAACAGACCCCCTTTAGAGATGACAAATTCTCTCTGAAGACAACACCTTTTTAGCTTCACATCTTGGGCTTCGAACAAGATACAAATAGACCCTTCAGCTTCACGTCTTGGGCTTTGAACAAGACACCAAAACACCATTTCCTCCCATAGAATAGGAGGAACTACGATCGCTCTGATTTCCCTGTTTCGATAAACGGGAATACGTAGGCATAAGATTGAAAGAAAAGTCTTAGCGAGCACACTAATCCAAAGCTCCAAATCCCGTACCTTCACATAGCAAATGAAAAGCATTAGTCCTAGCATCCTAACAAAACTCCCCATGAACATTCTCGGTGTTTCGTTCTAAACAAAGTAAGAAGAAAAAGGCCCCATTACCATATAGCATCCGTAACCTAACAGACCGCTGTTTAAACTTAGTATGCAAGTAGGGTTAATTAGAGACATCTATTTCCCTTCCTTAGTCAGCTCAATAGGATAAAATATGAATCGACCTATAGTAACCCCAGAGCGACAGTGCTTAAGAACCACATCCAAAATCGCTCGCTACAGAAAAGTGGCGCCCACCGTGGGGCCGATTCTTTCATTTCTTAAGGTGAAAACCTTGGACAAATCTTTTTCATGGCGGTGGCCACCACAGAAAAGTGGCGCCCACCGTGGGGCCCAAAAAGTTTTCTTTCTTTCATTGGGAATTTCACTGGGATAGGACTCTTTTTTTACTTCACTAGGATCTTAGGTCAAAACCGTTAAAGTTAGGAAGGTACCACAGAATGGCGACTCCGCCGGGGAGCCATTTTTATCAGGAACATAGGATTCATAGCTCTTTAATATCTAGGACTTTACGACAAATATATATACTGCTTTTCCAAATTGATATCTGTGTTTATTTTTCTGCTAATGGGAATGCGTGTGATGCGCATGTAGGAAGATTGAGTATACACCTAGGAAAAACCTCTTTTAGTAGTGCGGAAACTATTGGAAATGGTTGTCACGCGATACTACCCTCTTCTGATGGTTCTTCGAAAAACATCACCTAGCACGGTTCCCGGCCCGCTGGTGTTTTCTCGACAAGAACTGATGATTTTGAGAGACAGGTACAAAAATCACTAGTATAAACCTTTGGGGGGGGGGGGGGTAGAGCCTTGACTTCATGACACCGACCCTTTGACCCCATGTTTTTTCTATGTTTTTGTGTGCTGCATTCATGCATTCATCTAAAAAACATTACATCAAAGAAAAAATTCTCTTCTAGTCTCTCTTTTTCAAACTAAACTAAGACAATGATTGCAAATGTCAGAGAAAAAGATTGTGCTCATGGACTTCGGTAGAAGAAGAACTCATAAGTATACCTTCAGGGTTCCAAAACTAGAGGATTAGCGAGGATGATCACTAACCTTGAAGCTTTCAGAGCCAAGTACGGAGGTCTGCTACCTCTGTTAAGAGTCCATGTGATTGAAGGAATCATGGAGGCACTCATTCAGTTTTATGATCCAGTCTATCACTGTTTCACATTCCCAGATTACCAGCTCGCACCAACGCTGGAGGAGTATTCTCACCTAACCGATTTACACATTACTGATCGAGCTCCATTTTCTGGACTGGATGAAATTCCAAAGGATCAGACCATTGCAAGAGCAATCTATTTGGATGAGTCAGAAATTAAGACTCACATGACCACCAAGGGTGGGCTCCCAGGTTTGCCAGCCCAGTTCCTAACAAAGAAGGCTCTGTACTTTGCTAGTGTAGGGAACATGACTGCTTTTGAAAGCATCTTTGTCTTACTCACCTACGGGTTATTTCTGTTTCCCAACATTAATAGCTTCGTCGATATCAATGCTAATTAGGTTTTTCTCATTGGAAACCCTGTGCCAACTTTGCTCGCGGACGCGTATCATTCTATACACTTAAGTAATTTGTACAGCGGAGGGATGATCACATGCTGTGTACCCCTGCTATACAAATGGTTTATCTCCTATTTACCCAAGTCTGTTGCGTTTTGGGATCATAAGAATGCCTTGTGTTGGTCGCAGAAAATCATGTCTCTTACCAACTCTGATATAGATTGGTGCAATAGGATTTATGATAGGATCAGGATCATTGACCGTTGTGGAAACTTCCCCAACGTACCCCTCATAGGAACTAAGGGAAGAATCAACTACCATCCAGTATTGGTTCGTCATCAATTTGGATACCCGATGAGGCATGTCCCGTGTAATGCTCATCTGGAAGGTCTTTTCTTCAAAGAAGGAGAAAATGATAGGGCACTAAAGATGGAAATTGTGCACGCTTGGAAACATGTTCATAAGAAAGGACGAGAGTCTCTAGGAAAACTGGACTGTGTCTCGGTGGTGCCTTATCTTCACTAGGTACAAACTAGAGCTCTCAAGCTAAAGATGCCTTATCCTCGTCACGGAGTTCTTCTGCCGAGGGAATCTGTCATGTACTTCATGACTGAAACGGAAAAACTTCAGGTTACTCTGAACAAAGTTCAACAGGAGAGGAGGTCTTGGAAGAACAAATACCGTACCCTCAATGTAGAGTGTACCAAAATACAACAACTGCTGAAAGATAAGGATGCTTTGATCGAGATTTTAGAGCAACATGTTGTGGATAATCAGGATGACCAAAGGAATTTGCTCGTTCCTTTCACTTGGCAAAGGAATGACAACCCAACAACGACCCAAGAGCCCTGGTCCAAGAAAAGGAAAGTACCAGAATCAGCACCCGGTTTCTCCCCAGAGAGGACTCGGGACCCCTTAGCTTAGGTTTCTGTTTCCGCACCTTGTAATCTACTGTATTTCTATTTTCGCAATCCTTTGAATTCAATAAAACGGGGTTTTCCCATTGTTTGATATTTGCAATCTAATTGTCGAAGTTTATTTTGATTAAACAAAAAAAAAACAATTAATATAATCATTGCATTCATCATTCTCACGTCACGTATTCTTCTTACCTACGAATCTCACGTTTGTGTCTCGGTTCTAGAGTCAAACTGTCTCATTCGTACAATACTCGGGCCAATCGTCAGAAAAAGATGGATGATCTCGAGGAAGAGAACAGAGAGTTGAGAGAAGAGATCGACGCTCTAAGAGAGGATATGAGAAAGCTTCATAACGACATGCAAGCCATGGCAGAAGTTCAGCTACAAAGGAATGTGGTCTTAGAGATCACCTCAACGCCCATAGTGGAAAAGTCCGATCCTAGGTACAAAATGCCGAAAGATCGTCCCTAGGGCATGCCACTTAACTATATCCCGGAAGGATATATCCCGTTGATCAATGAGGATCAGGGGACTGCAACAGAAACTGTTGGGCCTGAAGGTTACAAACTTCGGGAAAGCGAAGATGCCAGGGGCATGACAGCAACTCCTGAAGGTTACAAACTTCAGGAGACACCGAGAGTCTCGGCCATAATGACTATACCACCGCCCGTGCTACACTCTGTCCCGGAAGGACAGATTCCACAGATACCTTCTGGTGGAAATGACAACATGTTCGAAAGAATGAATGAGTTCCAGGAACAGTTCCTGGGAATTCAGAAAGAACTGCAGGCCCTTCGCGGTCAGGATTTATTTGGAAAGGACATCGCAGACCTCTGCTTAGTTCCCAATGTGAAAGTCCCGCACAAATTCCAGGTGCCCGACTTTGAAAAGTACAAGGGTAACTCTTGCCCTCAGAGTCACTTGGTGATGTACGCTCGGCGAATATCAGCTCAGACAGAGAATCAGGATTTACTGATTCACTACTTTCAGGATAGTTTAACCGGTGCCGCACTAAAATGGTACATGGGTTTAAACCGTGCTACGATTAGCACTTTCAGAGATCTTGGCACTGCCTTCGTCCAACAATATAAATACAATCTGGACATGGCACCTGATAGAGATCAACTCAGATCAATGTCACAAAAGGACAAGGAAACCTTTAAGGAATACGCTCAGAGATGGCGTGGAATTGCCGCTCAAATTTGTCCACCTCTGGAGGAAAAAGAGATGACAAAGATCTTCTTAAAGACCTTGAGCTCATTTTACTACGACAGAATGGTCGCTAGTGCGCCCAATGACTTCACCGAGATGGTCGGTATGGGGGTACGTCTCGAGGAAGCCGTTCGAGAAGGACGTCTAGTCAAAGACACTGGGTCGACAAGTGGTACTAAGAAATACGGCAGTGCTCTCCCTAAGAAAAAAGAGCAAGATATTGGGAATATCTCTCTCAGAAAGCAAAGGCGACGTTATCATACAGTAGCAGTTGTGACTCATGCTATCAACCCTGCGTCTATTTCTACGTATCAACCTCAGGTTGCGCAGAGCCAACCTAATCAGCAAAGGACTCAACAGCCTCCTCAACAGGCTCGTCCTCCATACAATAACAACCGTACAACGCGGCCACCAGGATTTGATCCTATACCCGTATTGTACACAGAACTATTTCCGTTACTACTGGCTAAGGGGCATGTCCATACTAAGTTCCCTCTTACAGTACCGAAAAATCCGTCTTTTTGGTTTAAGGTGGATCAGACTTGCCCTTACCATCAAGGAGGACCAGGGCATAACATAGAGAATTGTCTCAGTTTCAAATTCGACGTGCAAAAGCTTGTTAGGAGCGGGGTCTTATCTTTCAAGGATACAAATCCTAATGTTCTCACAAACCCGCTGCCTCAACACGAGAAAGCTACAGTCAATTTGGTAGAAGGAGATACTAACAACGTCTATCAAATTCATGATGTACTCTTGTTAAGGACCAATCTGGTCAAGATGCATTGCAGACAGAGTGGATATGGCCATGTGCCACCTCATAACTATCACTAGTGTGACATCTGCTCTAAAAGCAATTGAGGATGTTATATGGTGCAATCAGCTCTACAGGAACAGATGGATCTCGGATGGATCCAAGAGCACCAAGTTCATGGAGTTAACATGGTTTACACGAATTCTAACATCATTCAGAACCACAACATCCGTGCAATGAATGTCAACTTGGAGGCGATGCATTCCAGGAAAAGCCAGTATCATAATCTACTGCGGCACGATTACAGTTCCTGTCTGACTTGCTCGGTAAACAAACAGGGATGCTCTTTTGTACAAGAGGCCCTCCAGCGTCAAATGGATCTTGGATGGATCCAGGACTACCATGATAGGAATCCCTATTAGATCAACATGATTCAAATCTTCGATATTCTATTGATGAATACCAGCCTGGTGGAGTTACATGATAAACAAGTCTGGCTCGGGTTCCTAGTATCACATGATTATCAGAGCTGTAGGGCGGGTTGCAAAAACGATCAAGGTTATGCCCTTGTCCAGGAAACCCTTCAGCACTTGTTGAACCACTGGTGGCTTCCAATCTATATGGATGAAGACACCCAGCAAATTAGTATTACCAACGGGAACCCTACTCGGCATCAAAGTCGGGACGTTCGATATGCGGAAACTGACCTAGTGAGGTTACATTGTATTCAAAGCGGGCGTGGCCAGGTGCCACCACACAACTATGAACGTTGTAGAGTCTGTTCGAAAAGTAACCAAGGATGTTACCTTGTGCGAGCAGCTCTTCAGGGTCAGGTGGATCGTAGAGAGATTCGCCCATATCCGGGTTTCGGACCAATCAACTGGGCGTCGGACTACCTCGCTGATCAAATTGAGGACGTTGTCGTAATCTCTGATCATCAGAGGGCAAGGGATGTTTGTACCATCATCCCTCTACTTGATGAATCGAGAGTTCCCAACCAGGAACGGATCGAAATTGCTTACGATGGTCGAAAAAATCAGAAGGCTCCCATAGTCATCTATCTACCGGGACCACTACCATATGAATCAACTAAGGCTATCCCTTACAAATACGGTGCAACAACAGTTGAGAATGGAAAGGAAATGCCATTACCCTCCGTCGTGAATATTGCAGACATCAGTCGAGTAACACGGAGTGGTCGAATCTTTAACTGAGGAGTTGGAGAACTTAACAAAGAAAAGGAACCTTAGACAGAAGTTCCCAATCCACCGGTCGGTCAATCCAGTAATCCTGACCTTTCAAAAGACAACGATGAGATGCTGAAGCTCATCCAAAGGAGTGAATACAACATTGTTGATCAACTGTTGCAAACTCCTTCAAAGATCTATGTGCTGTCACTTTTACTCAGTTCAGAAGCGCACAGAGAGGCTCTACAGAAAGTCTTGGAGCAAGCCTTTGTGGAACAGGATGTAAAAATCAGACAGTTCGATAGCATTGTCTCTAACATCACTTCCTGCAATAACTTGGGATTTAGTGATGAGGAATTACCTGAAGAGGGTCGCCATCATAACATGGCGCTCAATATCACGGTCAGCTGCCAGGGCGATGCTTTAGCCAGCGTACTGGTAGACACAGAGTCAGCCCTGAATGTTATGTCGAAGTCCACTTTGATGCAATTATCCTTCAAATGACCCCCGATGAGAACCAGTGAGGTCGTCGTCAAAGCATTTGACGGGTCCAGAAAAACGGTTATCGGCGAAGTCGACCTTCCCATAACTATTGGTCCTCACACTTTCCAAGTTGCTTTCCAGGTCATGGACATCTGGGCAACTTACAGTTGTTTATTAGGAAGACCTTGGATACATCAAGCTGGGGCGGTCACCTCGACCCTCCACCAAAAGTTAAAGTTCGTCCAAAACAACCAACTCATCACAGTCTGTGGAGAACATGCCTTGCTCGTAAGTAACTTATCATCATCTACTGGTGTAGAACCCGAGGAGGTTATTGGAACTCAGTTCCAAGCACTGTCGATGAACAAGGACAATCAATCCGAAGAGGGAACTTCCATTTCCTCATACAAAGATGCTATTAAAGCGGTCGAGAGTACCAATACAACAGGATTGGGACAGCTAGTCATTCCTACTGACAATAAAACAAAGAAGGGTCTTGGTTTTTCTGCAACCTGTACCCAGACAGCTACTACCTGCAATGAAAGTCTTCATCCCATTCAAGGCTTCTTGCACAGTGGAGGTTTCCTTCACCCAGTGCCTCAAGAAGTGCATACCATCAATAAAGATGATTCCTCTGATATGGAGGAAGAATGGGAGTCCTATCTTAACAAGGACGGTTATATGTCCCAGGACGAAACGCATACTCCCTTTTTCTTTCCTACACAGAGTCTGAGATTTATACCCAGGTCAGATGTAGAAATGATATACGGAGATTGTGATCCGGAAGGATGTTGTGCTCCACCAAATTCATTAGAGGAAGACACTCCGATGAAATACAACTTTGACCACAACTATTATGGCCCGATGGATGGCCTGCCAATGTGGCAGCCGTATCCAGGAGACTTGGGGCAAGGAAATCACCCGAACAATGACAATCAGCTGAGCATCATTGAAAAGAATACCTGCGTCCCCACCATGTCGTGGGACCAACACCCAGGTTATCTTGAAAATACCCAGCACGACGATGAATTCGCAACATTTGCAGGACTAGAATTCATTAACTATGCTTTTCATGAGGTCAACGTCATCGAGAGGGATGACTCCTCCAGTTCCAAAGTAGTGTCGGACACCTTGGGACAACCAAGTGGGAAATACGACTATATGGTAAAGTACACTGCTCCTGAAAGCTCTCGTATCAGGCTCCAACAGAGGAATCCTCCTACGCAACTCTGCTTGGGAGACAAATTCCAATGATCTCGCTCCACCAGAAATCAGCATTATTTCTAAAGACAAATCAAGGAAGGTGCCAGACTTTGTGATTCACCGAGGAGTTCGCCGCCAATGGGTTGCTGCCGATGTTCTGAAGATTGTTCATAGGTCAAAGTAATTGTTGTCTTTAACCTTTCACCTTGCCCAGGTGAAACGGATGTCTTGATAGGGCTCGCTTTCTATAAATTTTCCCTCTTCGCTTCGCCCAAAGCGATAGAGTTTTGCTTTATAGGGCTGTAGTTTCAAGAATCGACTTGTTCATTAATAAAATAACGTCGTTCTGTAATTTCTGCATTAATTGTTGTTTTCTCTTTTTGCTTTCCTTAGAAAATGGTAATCCTAAAAAACAAATCAATAATAAAAAACAAGCAGTTTTCCAAAAAAATATACACTGCACACACTCTTGCATTCTCTCTATCTCTTCTAAACACAAATCATACCGTCATGCAGATTGCTTGTTTTAAACCTCGTTGAAACATACGATCCGATGCCTTCTCCCAACTTTGAGTTCCCGGTATTTGGGGCTGAAGAAGAGAATGACGAAGAAATTCCAGAAGAGATCTCCCGATTACTCAGACAGGAGGAAAGGTCCATTGAACCTCATAAAGAGCCGTTGGAAACAGTAAACTTAGGTTTGGAAAAAGAGAGGAAAAAAATCAGGATGTGGGCACTGCTCAGTCCAACTGCCAGAGAGGGTTCGGTAAAGCTTCTCAAAGAATTCCCCGATGTATTCGCTTGGTCCTATCAGGATATGCCAGGGTTGGATACCATCATCGTGGAACATCATTTACCGGTGAGATCGGAATGTCCGCCAATAAAATAGAGGTTGAGACAGACTCACCCGGACATGGCCATCAAAATCAAAGAGGAGGTACGGAAACAGATTGACGTGGGTTTCCTCGCCACATCATAATATCCTCAATGGTTAGCCAACATCGTACCCGTTCCAAAAAAGGACGGAAAAGTCAGAATGTGTGTGGATTACAGAGATCTAAACAAGGCAGGTCCAAAGGACGACTTTCCTTTACCACACATTGACATGCTGGTTGACAGTACAACAAAGTTCAAAATTTTCTCCTTCATGGATGGATTCTCGGGCTATAATTAAATCAAAATGGCGCCAAAAGACATGGAGAAAACTTCGTTCATTACCCCATGGGGTACCTTTTGTTACAAGGTAATGCCTTTCGGTTTGAAGAACGCCGGGGCAACCTATCAAAGGGCCATGAATGCTCTGTTTCATGACATGATACACAAAGAAATCGAGGTATATGTCGATGATATGATTGCAAAATCTAAGACAGAAGAGGAGCATGTGACCCATCTATCAAAACTATTTGAGCGGTTGAGAAAGTGCAAACTCCGCTTGAATCCCAACAAGTGCACCTTCGGTGTCCGTTCGAGAAAACTTTTAGGGTTCATCGTCTTCCAGAAAGGAATTGAGGTTGATCCTGACAAGGTCAAGGCCATTCAAGAAATGCCTTCTCCGAAAACTGAAAAACAAGTCAGAGGATTCCTGGGACGTTTGAATTACATTTCCAGATTTATATTACTCATGACCGCGACATGTGCGCCGATTTTCAAATTACTCAAAAAGAATCAGGACTGCGTTTGGACAGAAGATTGCCAAACCTCCTTCGACAGTATTAAGAAATACCTGTTGAACCCTCCGATTCTATCACCCCCAGTGGAAGGAAGACCACTGATTATCTGCCTCACAGTCCTAGAGGACTCAATGGGATGTGTACTTGGCCAACAAGACGAAACCAAAAGGAAGGAGTCTGCCATCTACTATTTGAGCAAGAAATTCACCGACTGTGAGACTCGGTACACTATGCTTGAGAAAACTTGCTGCGCTTTGGCTTGGGCAGCCAAACGTCTGCGCCAGTACATGATTCTTCACACTACTTGGTTGGTCTCCGAGATGGATCCAATCAAGTATGTCTTTGAAAAACCTGCTCTCACGGGAAGGATTTCCCGTTGGCAGATGTTGCTGTCAGAATACGACATTAAATACCACGCTCAGAAAGTCGTTAAAGGAAGTGTTTTAGCCGATCATTTGGCTCATCAACTGATTGACGATCAGGAATCAATCAGGTTTGACTTCTCGGATGAAGATGTTATGTATTTGAAAATGAAAGATTGCGATGAAACGCTACCCAGTGAAGGGCCAGAACCAGGTTCCCAATGGGGGCTTATCTTTGACGGAACTGTCAATCATTATGGAAAAGGAATTGAGGCAATCATTGTCACCCGTCAGGGTACCCACATTCCTTTCACCACCATACTTACGTTCAAGTGTACAAACAACGAGGCCGAATACGAAGCTTGTATTATGGGTCTCGAGGAAGCGATTGATTTGAGGATCAAAAACTTGGACGTATATGGCGACTCAGCCCTGGTTATCAATCAGATTAAAGAAGATTGGAACACATACCAATCAGGGTTGATTCCTTACAAGGACTACGCGAGAAGGTTACTACCCTTCTTCAACAGAATTGAGTTTCATCACATCCCTCGTGAGGAGAATCACCTGGCTGATGCATTAGCCACTCTCTCTTCCATGATTAGTGTAGGTCAATGGAATGATATACCTAAGATCAACATAATGTGCCTTGAACGGCCCGCTTACATCTTCACGATTGAAGCAGTCATAGACGACAAACCTTGGTATCACAATATCAAATGCTTCCTTCAGAAACAAGAGTACCCACCTGGGCCACTAAGGAAGGATAGAAAAACTCTCAGAAGGCTGGCTGGCAGTTTCTTCCTGAGTGGTGATACACTCTATAAGAGAAATTTTGACATGGTCTTGCTCCGATGTGTAGACAGACCAGAAGCAGACATGCTGATAAAAGAAATTCACGAAGGGTCCTTTGGCACTCATGCCAACGGACATACAATGGCGAGAAAAATTCTAAGAGCAGGGTACTATTGGTTGACAATGGAATCCGACTGCTACAAGTACATGAGGAAGTGTCACAAGTGTCAGATATACTTCGACAAAATTCATGTACCGCCAACACATCTCAAAGTTCTTTCTTCCCCATGGCCTTTTTCCATATGGGGAATCGACATGATTGGCATGATTGAGCCTAAGGCTTCGAACGGACATCAGTTCATCCTGGTAGCCATTGATTACTTCACCAAGTGGGTTGAAGCAGCGTCGTACACTAATGTAACCCGACAAGTGGTGGTCCGATTTATCCAAAACAATATCATCTGCCGTTATGGTGTTCCGAGCCAGATCATTACTGATAATGGATCTAACTTGAATAATAAGATGATGAAAGAGTTGTGCGCAGAGTTCAAGATCGAACACCATAACTCATCTTCCTACTGACCAAAGATGAACGGAGCGGTAGAAGCGGCTAACAAGAACATCAAGAAGATTGTTCGAAAGATGGTTGTAACCTACAAAGATTGGCACAAGATGCTACCCTTTGCTCTTCACGGTTATCGTATATCTGTCCGCACTTCAACAGGGGCAACCCTTTTCTCTCTAGTATATGGCATGGAAGCAGTGCTTCCCATAGAAGTAGAGATCCCATCAATCCGGGTATTGATGGAAGCTAAGCTTACAGAAGCTGAATGGTGTCAAAGTTGACACGAAGAACTGAATCTGGTCGAAGAAAAGAGAATAACGACATTATGCCACGGTCAGTTGTATCAGCAAAGAATGAAGATGGCGTTTGACAAAAAGGTTCGACCTCGGGTCTTCAGGAAATGAGACCTTGTGCTAAAAAAGATACAATCTTTTCTCACTGATTCTCGGGGCAAATGGACTCCGAATTATGACGGCCCCTATATGGTCAAGAAAACTTTCTCAGGCAGTGCCGTGAGACTTGCAACCATGGACGAAGAGGAATTTGCCTACCCCAAAAATGTTGATGTAGTCAAGAAATACTTCGCCTAAAAAAAACGTCTCGATGGATTGAAAACCCGAAAGGGCGGTCCAGGCAAAAATTAGAGACAAAGTCAAAAAATCATCCCGGTGGATTGGAAATCTCAAAGTCCGATCCAGGCAAAAGTTAAGGATAATGGCAAGTAACTATGTTTGATCAGTTCAACTCGACAGCAGTTACATCACCCGTCAGGGAAACTCCAGTTAAGGTCATCTTCGACAGAAGCTCAGTGTAGCACCCCAAAATTTGCCCTCCTTACTTTATTACTAATTGGCTTATGTTTCATCTCATTTTGCATTATCATATGTGCATATCATTGGCTCTTAGCATGGGGTCAAGGTGCCTAAGGCAGTTCAAGAGGAGAAGATGTTCTTCAAGCAAGAGTCCTTATATTGTCCAAGAGAGCTCAAGTGGATCACTCTCTCCTAACCAGTGCAGAAACTAGGGTTTTGAGATTCTTGGGTTTATTGCTCCAATGGGCAAGCTTCTTGGGTTTTAATCATCACCAAATGGCATATCTTATCTTTGTTGGAGAGGATACACATCATATTCAGAGGAATTTGGATTTGGATACTGCGTTATTTCCTCCTAGACTGAGGGTACCCAGATTAGGGTTTGCTATAAAGTCAGTTTATTTCTGATTTTTTAGGTAAGACTTGATTCCATGGTATTCCTTGGGTCCCTAAGTGTCTAGGAATGGAAGATTGTCCATCAGTTTGGTTCATGAGAAAGTTCAATTGGCCAATGGATTGGGAATCAAGAGAATTGGGGAAAAGTCAACAGTGAGAGGGGAAGTCAACTGTGAAAGTCTGAGGTTCTCTTCAAGGTTTTCAAGGTCTCACATCCTCATATGGTCTTCAAGAGTCAAGTTTCATACTATTTATCAGGAATCAAGGGTTGGTACAAAAGTTACTAAATATGGAAATGACCTATAATTTGAAAGTTTCCTTTTTGGGCAAGTTCTTACACTACAATCAACTTGACTTTTCATCATCAAAAAAGCTTCAAATGAATTTTCCTCAAACATTAAAGTTGAAGATCTTTTTCTCCTCTTTCCAACAAGTATTAGTGGGTCTCCATATCATTTGTGAAACTCAAGTTATGATCAAAAGAAGGCAAAGTGGTTTTTTGGGTTCCATTTTCACAACTTTTGCATTTTGGGACATAGTGACCTATAATTAATTCCATTGCTTCAAGGCACATTCTAACATCAAAGTACAATCCATAAGGACTATTTTTGGCCTTTGAATCAAGTGGATCCATGGTTTATTCTTCACTTTTTTTCCATTATTCAAAATTGCAAGAGGCATCAAAATTCATGAATCAAAATGTTTCAAGGCCCAATTTCAATTTAGGTGTGATTAGCAATTGATCAATAAGTGACCCATCATGAAATATTTGGGTGTAAATGCATGGAAGAAGGTGTATTTCACATAATGCAATTTTCCAAAATCATCCAAAATTCATTAAGTGTGGAATTAACAAGGCCCAAATAATTATCAGTGGATTAACCTAATCTATTTAAGCTAACTCATGCTAGGGTTAGAGAGACATACACGTGATTTGGAGGAGAAAAAAAGCTTGAACCCTAAAACTTGAATCATTCGTATCTCTCAAGCAAGAAGAGCTTTTCCAAAAATTCTTTCTCAACTTTCATCCTTGGCATCTATAGAGTACAAATCATCCATCATTGGAAGCTAAAAGCAAGGATATAGATTGCCTAATCTCAGGTTAGTGATACTTTTGATGATCATAGAACTCTATTTTTAAATAGGCATATTGATGTGTGATGCCTACTGATCATTCTTATGTAGTTTTTTTTTAGTTTGGATGCGTGTATTGATTGTATGGTGAGTTTAAAGATTTTGGATCCATCCTTGTTTCATTCGTTTTGACTTATGCATTAGTTATTTGTGAATTTTGATTGCATATTTGAGATCCTCGTGGAATTCTGGTCAAGGTGGTATATTCGTGTACGTGTTCTGGGTTTTTTTTCATCGCAGGTGGCCGGAGAGGGTGGCCGGAACCCTAGCTCCGGCGACTGGCAAGGGTTCCGGCGAGGTGAAGGGGCTGGAGGTAGGAGATGAAGTCTCCACCGTTGATTTGTTTGATCCCACAGCCCAGATGCTGCCACGTTTATTTTTTTTCTGATTTTTATTTATTGATTGCATGTTTATCACCCATGATTGTTACCGTGTGCGACCATATCATTGCCTCTCATTTTAATTACTTTTTTCTTTGGTTAACTTGTTTACATGCGTTGATTTAATCATGTGGTGGAGATCTTGCCAACGAATAAAAATAACATGTGCCTATCACGTGGCTTGTGTATGGCGTGCTGAGTAGTTGCATGTTTTCGTGTGTATCCCCCTTACCGTGTGTTGATTGATCATGGCCATTGATCTTATTTACTTGGACTTTTTGTTGACTTGATAATAAGCGCAGGATCAATCTGATGGTGAGAAGTGTGTCAATTGGGTTGACTGAAGACCACGTGTGAACCCTTTTTTTATTTTATTTTTTTCTGATGGATTTAATGTCTGGGCTTCCTATTCACACCCCTCCCTTTCATCCCATTAGCACTTTTCACGTGTTCCTGTTCCTATTCACGCCCCCATGCATATTTCATAGTTTTTATTTTTATTTAATTGTTTGCATTTCATTTTTAATTTTTAAAAATAGTTAATTGCATTAAAAAATTCCCAGAAAATTCATGAATCACATTTGGCATTTTATAAAATTTTATTTTTTATTTTTATTTTATTTTTATCATCTGAAATAATGATTTTAATAATTTCTTTTTGAATTTATTTCATACATGCATACCATGACTTGTCCATTTTATTTCTTATCATCCACAAAATATTTTGAACTCATTCCTTTTGCATTCATTCATCAACACATTGAATTGCATTAAAATATTTTTCCCTCATTTTTAAAACTATTTCATATTGCATTTTAGTCCTCCTTTTTTGCATATTGAGCCATGATCCTCTCTAGACTTTACGTAATTGTTTGAGTGACTTATATTTTGAATTTTGGCATGAGTTTTTAACATGTTGTTTGCTTCTGGTTGAGATATGTTGATAATTAATTTGGTGATTTTAGAAGATGTCTTGCTAATTGTTTGATTGCTTTTATTTGAGGTCTTCTTGTATGCACATCTTTGACTATGTCTGATTACTTGTTTGAAAAGGCACTTGTGCCATCATTTGGGTGTGTTTCTTTGACTTCGCAATTCATGTTTAGGTCATCCACATTCTGTCTTGGTTGATTTCATTTAGTTTATAATCATTTCTCTTTGGTTTGTGATTTGTTTGAGTTTCTTTTCTCTTATTGTTACGTATGTCTGTTTTGTACTAACCTTTTATGCAGGGGCTGAGGTAAGTTGTTTGAGGGTGTGGATAGTTATCCATGTCCACTCTCACTCTTTCTGTCTCTCATCTTTTCTTTTCTTTAGGCGTAGGTTATCGTCAAACCTCACTAACCGTAGGTCACCCATGCATGATAACATTAGGACTCTTAGTTTCCCTTTAGAGTTTCCTTTGTGTCTTCTCTCATCTCATCTCAAAACTTCTTGAAAACACTTAATAAGGAACAAGTGTATTGTGTACGAGCCTTAAGTGTGGGGAATGAGAAATGAGGGGCTTCCTCTCATCTTTCTAGAGTGCTTAGCGAGCGTCCTGTCTTGGGACGATTCGTTAAGTATTCGTCCCTGTGCCCTAGACTTTGGTGCAATGCAAGTTATGAACTAAATCAAGTCACTTCTGTCTTAAAAAAATACAAACAAACTTCAAACCTTTTTGTCCTTCGGGATTGTCAAACTAAAGGCTATTTTCAAAAAGGGCACGTTACTTTCCGTCTGAGTCGCAAACAGGCATCGACCCTAACTGCCGGACGCGAACTTAACGTCACTCATAAAAAACACAAAAGGACCTTGGTCCGAACTACGTTGACTTTGAATTCCCCATTGCAAAAAGGGGGTACGTAGGCCTAGGACGTCGACGTCCTACCGAGTCTGTCTTTGTTTTCCCTTCCCCCGTTTTAGTGCAGCCATAGATGTTAGGATAACTCACCCTTAGATTAGACAATAAGCGTGGATCCCATCGAGTACGATGGACGCGTAGGGTGCTAGCACCTTCCCCTCGCGTAACCGACTCCCGAACCCAGGCTATGGTTGCGATGACCATTCCTTTCCCTCTTCCTCAAGTTTATGCGGTGTTCCCTTTCCCTCTCTTGGGATAAATTTACACGGCTGACGACTCTGTTTTCCGCGCCACTTTCGCGTTTGTACCTGGATGAAAATCCTGGGAGCGACAGCTGGCGACTCTGCTGGGGACTCTGGTTGACCTATGCTGGTCCATCCCCTCTAGCGAGTCGATCCTAGCGCTTGTTTGTTTTTTGTTGGGTGTTTATTTGTTGTGCTATATTATGTTGTATATTACTGTTTTATAGCTTTTACTGCATTGCATTTCATTTTTATTACTGTCATACTGGATATTGCTGTGTTGTGCTGGCTGTTTCTGTTTTGCAGGTTGGGTTGTTCTGAGAGATAAGCCCAATACCCAGGCTTGAGTACACCCTAGGACTAGAATGGAGAGTAGTGGGACCTACGTGCCCGCTTGGTACGTTTGTGTGTTCACGAAATTCACAACTAGACGAGGCTATCTTGGGACGCATTCTAACGTGTGTGTCTTGCGTATGTTAGGATGTCGATCTAGAGAGCTGTCGACTCTGGTGACCGATCATCGAGGACCTTAGTGGAAATATCCCTCTTTAGTGGTGACAGTGGCAGACCACATTCTGTGGCAAACCCATTCGCACCCGAGGGCCCACTTTGGAACTCGCATAGGATGGCCCCTATCTTTTGAAGAGAATCAGTGGAGGCACTCCTCGATTTACGATAGTACTGTACCCCGAGGGATAAATGTACTATTGTTTCTCGACCTCAATGCCAGAAGCTGAGGACCTTCCGTTTTGGAGAATCGGTTGAGGCCTCCTCGATTAATGATGATGCCAAACCAGAAATGGTGAACGTATCATCATTTCTCGACCTGAGAGCCCGGGATACTGAACATCCTAGTACCCACACGTGAGATGGGATGGGTGTTTGCAGGTTTGCAGGTAACCGAAACCTTCAACCTACCCGGTTTTTCTGGATTTCTCATCAATGTTTGATTATTTGGGTTCCTGGTTATCTCAGTGGTTCGGTATTTTGGAATTCTGGTTTTCTGGGTTGTGGTTCTCGTTCAGTTTACAGCACAGCACATCCAGCAGTGTTGCCTTGATCCCATGTTTGCATGAGCATATCATTTTTCTTGCATTCTGACATGTTTGACATTTTTCAGGGCTTGCATCTTACTCTTGATTCCGGTTTTCTGAGGTTACCTTAGCATGGATATCCAGAGAAAGAAGACTGTTGCCTATTCGTTCCCAGATCCAACCTTGACATTGATTCACAAGCTGATTAGTATGGCTGGTCCCGGAGTTCGTACAGAGTTCAGTGGGGGGTATGGGAGACTTCTGAAGTTTGTCTACAATATCTCCAAGTATGAGAAGGATGCCATTCATACACTTCTTCAGTTTTACGATCCGTCTTTGCGTTGCCCAGACTACATCTTGGCCCCAACGTTGGAGGAGTTCTCATTTATTTTGGGAATCCCTATCAGGCATGACATAGTATTCTTTTCTGAAGAACACCCCGGGATAAAAGAAATGGCTATTGCTCTTCATATTGGTGAATCCGTTCTGAGCAGTAATATTGAGGAAAAACAAGGAGGTAAGGGTTTCTTATTGAAGTTCTTGTTTGATCAAGCTTGCATACATGTTAAAGAGAAGAATTGGACTGCCTTCCAAGCTATTTTGGCTATGTGCATCTATGGGATTGTCCTGTTTCCCAATGTTCCTGATCTGGTGGATATGCATGCTGTCAGAATCTTTATTTCAAAGAATCCTATACCTACCTTGCTAGGTGATGTGTATCACTCAGTCCACTACAAGAATGAAAATAGGCGGGGAAAAACCGTGAGTTGTTGTCCACCGCTCTTATCTACTTGGTTTCTGAGCCATCTCCCCGAAGCTGGCACCTTCGTTGATACGAAAGATTCTCTGAAGTGGTCAAAGAGGTTAATGGGCTTGACTGCTGAAAACATTGTCTGGTTCAACCGTGACTTGCTAGGAATAGAGATTATTTGCAAGTGCGGAGAATTCCCTAATGTACCCTTGATAGGGAGAAGAGGTGGAATTAACTATAATCCTTCCCTTGTTATCAGGCAGTTTGGTTATCCTTTGAAAGGTCCACCTGAAGAGCGAGATGTCAGAGAGTCCTTATTCTTCAATGGTACTGGGGATCAAGAGATGATAAGGAAGATTGTGAATGCTTGGAAGCAGGTGACCAAGAAGGGAAAAACTTCATTCGGGAAATGTAACAACCGGGTTTTCCCTTCCTATAAAGAGTGGATTAAGAAGAGAGCAGAAGAGGAGCCTCTTCCCTTCCCGGTAGAACCACCATCTTACCCCTTACTAATTGAGCCTCTTACCACAGTTAAGATAGAGAAGTTTAACAAGTTGTGGGCTGAAAAGGAAAAGCTGCGAGAAGAAAACAGTGAGCTACTAAGGGAGATTTATCAGTTGAAACATGAGCGGGGTGAGGCTGTTCATATCGCCAAGTTGAAGACAGAGCTTCTCGCTAAGGCAGAAAAGGAGCTAGCTGACATGGTCACAGCCAGACAAAGGATGAAGCAAGCTCTAGATGGTATCAGTAAGGTTCTCGAGTCTAAGAAGGAGGAATTGGACAAGGCTTTGTTAAAAATTCACAGGTTCAATGCTCACCGAGAAACTGCAATGGCTGAGAATAAGAAAAAAGAAGATGGTTATCTAGCTCATATTGATCAATTGAAGTCGCAGCTCAAGAAGAAAGACGTTGAGATCCTATCAGGGGTATTCCAGAGACAAGCAGTCGAGGGTCGACTCAATGAAGCCATAGCCTCCATAGAGGAACTGAAGATCCAAGTTGAAGTGAAGAGATCTAGAAATGAGGGACCTAGTATGGATGGTGTTTCTGGAGAAGACGCTTGGGAATTACATTGCCGATACTTGGAAGGGATCATGCATAGGAGAGACGTTCTCATTCAAGAGCTAATTCAGAGACAGAATCATCCCGACACCAAAAAACTGTTCAAAGAAATTCAAGACTGGAGCAAGAAGCATAATGGATGGGGGGGATTGACACTTGTAGACTTTGATGACATGCCGTAGTTTTATATTTTCTTTCATTATTCGGACCACCGCCAGACTTGTTGGTTCGGATCTATGATTATTGTGTTCAGACTTGTCATCTTGGATTTGTGGTTGTTGACATTTGGTTTTCCTCTGGTTTTCTTAATATATGAGCAGAAGTTCCATTCTATCTTGTTGTTAAACCGGAATCAAGGGGGTGGATCGCCCTGCGAATATTCAAACATGTTCATTTGCATTTGCATATTCATAATCATTGTGCATAACAGGTGTTTATCTCCGGTATTCTTATCTTGTTCCAATCTCAGGATTGCAGATCAGCACATTCATCGGTATTCTACAAGAAAAAATCAGAAGAGACTCATGGATCAGCTACAAAATGAGATGACTGAGATGCGGACTCGCATGAACCAATTCATGGATTTGATGCAAGGGGTTTCGCAAGGCCAAGAGCAGTTAAGGACTCTCGTTCAGCCACTGATTGCGAGAATTGATGAAGAGGGTGTCCTTCATGGAGGACTTTATACTGGTGTTACTGGTAATAATGTTCAGAATGGCCCTCCGGGAGGAGGTATTCCTGTTGCTGGTGTTGTGATTCCTCCGGCGGAGGAGATGTTGTGGTTCCCACTGTAGTGGGAGGAGGTAACGGTGCCGGCGCAATTCATGGTCGTCAGTATGATGATCTTCAGGATGATGCATTTTTTGTGCCATGTGGGGATGCTGGTCCCCAGATTGACAATGATCAGAGGTTCCAGTTGATTGAGGAACAGCTAAGGGGTGTTGTGAATCAGGATGCTTTGGGTATGGATCTAGAGGATTTGGGGTTGGTTCCAGGCGTTGTTATTCCACACAAGTTTCAGACTCCCACTTTCGAGAAGTATAATGATATGTCTTGCCCAAGGACCCACGTGAGGGCATACGCAAGTAAAATGGCTGCGCATGCGAAGAATGAGAAGCTGATGATGCATTGCTTCCAGGATAGCCTATCTGGGGCATCCTTGGAGTGGTACATGCAACTAGAGAGGAAGGATGTGCGTAGTTGGAGAGATATGGCAGGGGCATTTATTAGACACTATTAATATAACACCGACATGGCTCCGAACAGAACACAACTGCAGAATCTATCGCAGAAGAACAATGAGAGTTTCAAGGAGTACGCCCAGAGGTGGCGTGAACTGGCAGCAAGGGTTCAGCCTCCCATGTTGGAACGTGAAATGATAACTATGTTTATGGCCACCTTGCAGGGTCATTACTATGAAAAGATGGTACCGTGTATGACTGGAAAGTTTGCTGATTTGATCCTAGTAGGAGAGATGGTGGAAAGCGGAATTAAGGCGGAAAAAATATCAGGTGGTGATGGGTCCTCATCTGGAGGAAGTAAGAAGCCTTATGCCAGTGGTTACAAGAAGAGGGAGGGAGATGCAAACTCTGTGTCATCATATCGTGGTAGAGAAGGACCTCGTCAGAACTTCAATCGGCAGGTGGCTTCTGTAACCATCCCAGCAGCACCTCAGCAGCCAGCAGTGTCTCAACAACAAAATCAGGCTCCTCACCGATCGCAACCTCTGAATAGGCGAGATAGGCATTTTGACACTCCACCTCTTCCTTACGCTCAGTTATTTCAGCACTTGTTAAAGCTACAGTTAATTCAGAAGAGAACATTGGCTCCACCTACTGGTAATCCACCTCCCGGCTATGACGCCAACGCCCACTGCGAGTTTCATTCTGGGGCACCCGGACATTATATTGAGAACTGTAAAGCTTTTAAGCATAAGGTTCAAGATTTGGTGGATTCCAAAGCCATTAATTTCTCCAATGATGTTCCAAATGTAAATCAGAACCCGATGCCGAATCACGGTGGGCCGAGGGTCAATGCTATTATCAAAGACTGTGAAGACTTGATTTTGATTTCAGATGTGAACGAAGTCCAAACTCCCTTGGGTGTGGTGAAGGAAAGACTGTTGAAGGGAGGGGTATTTCCCGGCTGTGATGAAGGTTGTGTAGGATGTGTGTCGCAGCCAGGCGGTTATGATTTATTGAAAGCAGGTATTCAGAAAATGATCAGTGAAGGGATATGACAGTTTGACAGGGGTTGTAAGCAGAGTAAAGTTACTGACAGAGAGATTAATGTTGCCATGATAACAATTCCATTCAAGACAATAACTATATCAGCACCGGCGAGACCAGCGTCGGTCACTATCACTGTTCCTGGACCAGTCCCGTATGAAAGTACCAAGGCCATCCCATGGAACTATGGGGCCGAGGTGTTTGTTAATGGTAAGAAGCAGGAGTTGGAAGAGACATCAGTTGTGAATACAGGGGTTGAAAATCTTATTGAAGCAGGGGCTATCACTAGGAGTGGTAGAGTCTTTATTCCGTCCGAGGATCAAGCTGGCAGTTCAAGACAAGACAAAGGTAAACAGATGATGGATGAGTCTGTACAGAGACAGGAAGCAAATAATTCTATGACAAAGGCAGTTGGGGATACTTTCTCAGATGACGTAGAAGAGTTTATGAGGTTGATCAGGAAAAGTGATTACAAGATTGTTGATCAACTTCACCAAACTCCATCGAAGATTTCCATTCTATCCTTACTGTTGTGCTCTGAGGCGCACCGAAATGCATTGCTGAAGGTTTTGAACATGGCTTATGTACCGCAGGAAATATCCGTTAACCAGCTAGAAGGGGTTGTGGCTCATGTGAATGCTGGTAATGGCTTGGGTTTCACCAATTTAGATTTGACTCCAGCTGGGAGGAATCACAACAACGCTCTGCATATTTCAGTGGAATGTCGTGGTTCCTTGATGTCACATGTGTTAGTTGATACTGGGTCGTCTTTGAATGTGTTGCCGAAGAAGGCTTTGATGAAGTTGGACTCTCGTGGGTTAATTTGTACACTAAGTGACTTGGTGGTACGTGCTTTTGATGGCTCCAAGAGGTCGGTTTTTGGAGAGTTAGTTCTGCCAATCAAGGTGGGTCCTGAGATTTTCAACACCACCTTTTACATAATGGATATTCAGCCTGCCTATAGTTGTTTGTTGGGTCGCCCTTGGATCCATGGTGCTGGGGCAGTAACTTCTACGCTGCACCAAAAGTTGAAGTATATGGTGGATGGCCACGTTGTGACTGTTTATGGTGAAGAAGATATCATGGTGAGTCACCTATCGACCTTCAAGTATGTAGAGGTAGATGGTGAAGTACAGGAAACTTTGTGCCAAGCCTTTGAAGCTGTGAAAATTCCCGAGGAACCCCCAAAGGCAGTCAGTCACCCTGGGGTGGTTGCCCAACCTGAAGTCGTCAGACAACCAGAAGTTACAATGTCCTCTTTCAAAGAGGCGCGCGCTATAGTTGAAGCTGGTGGTTCTCAGAAGTGGGGCAGTGTCATTGATGTTCAAAGAAAGCAAGATACTCATGGACTGGGTTACAAGCCACCTAGGCGTTCTGAAGAGCCTCCCAAGTTCTATGGTCCAGTCCGTTTCACCAGTGCCGGTGTTTTCTTCGACAGAGTCAATGCTATTGAGGATGAAGGAGATAGTGACTGTGACATGGATGAGTGGATCCGTCCCTGCACCCCTGGTCAGAGTTTAGGCAACTGGTCCTCCGAGAAAGTCATCCAAGTGACGCGCCCGGAGTAATTTACTTTTGTTTTCTGTTATGTTGAATCCTACGTTCTGCCCAAGACGTAGTGATATTTATTTGTAGGGCTTGGATGTTTTATTTGCTATTTTTATAATCAATAAAGGACGTTTTTTCATTCAAATATTTTGATCCCTGTCTTTCTGTTTGTACTTTTTGCATTAACCCACATCAAAATGGCAATGTGTTTCTTGTTTGTTGCACTCATAATAAACATAAAACATCCATCATGCAGGTTTCTTTATTCAGATTCCACCCATCATGACTTAGCTATGGCCCGATATGACTTCGACAATCCTATCTATCAAGCCGAAGAAGAGATTGATGAAGACTGTGACTTACCAGAAGAATTAGCCAGGTTACTGAAACAAGAGGAAAGGGTTATTCTACCTTATCAGGAGGAAGTTGAGACTATTAATCTGGGAACCGAGGATGTTAAACGAGAAGTAAGGATTGGGGCTGCTTTGGAAGACACTGTTAAGAGAAGATTGGTTGAGTTACTTCGAGAGTATGTGGATATCTTCGCCTGGTCTTACCAAGACATGCCCGGGCTTGACACTGACATTGTTTCATACAGACTGCCGCTTAAAGAGGGTTGTACTCCAGTCAAGCAGAAACTAAGAAGGACGAAACCAGATATGGCTGTCAAGATCAAGGAAGAGGTTCAGAAACAGTTAGACGTCGGATTTCTCGCTGTGGTAAATTATCCTCTGTGGGTTGTCAATATTGTACCTGTACCTAAGAAGGATGGGAAGGTCAGGATGTGTGTTGATTACCGAGATTTGAATAGGGTGAGCCCGAAGGATGATTTCCCGCTCCCCCACATCGACGTGTTAGTAGACAATACTGCTCAATATTCTGTGTTTTCCTTCATGGATGGCTTCTCTGGGTATAACCAAATCAAAATGGCCCCAGAGGACATGGAGAAAACTACGTTCATAACACCGTGGGGAACATTTTGCTACAAGGTAATGCCCTTTGGATTGAAGAATGTTGGGGCAACCTATCAGCGGGTAATGGTGACTCGCTTTCACGATATGATTCACAAGGAAATTGAAGTCTATGTTGATGACATGATTGCAATGTCACAGACAGAGGAAGAACACTTGGTAAACCTCCAGAAATTGTTTGAAAGGTTGAGGAAGTTCAGACTGAGACTGAATCTGAACAAGTGCACTTTCGGCGTGAGGTCTGGTAAATTGCTGGGATTCATTGTTAGTGAAAGAGGTATCGAGGTTGATCCTGCAAAAATAAGAGCCATACAAGAGATGCCTGAGCCAAGGACAGAGAAAAAGGTTCGTGGTTTCTTGGGAAGGTTGAATTACATTGCTAGGTTCATCTCTCATCTGACAGCCATGTGTGAACCAATTTTAAAGTTGCTAAGAAAGGATCAAGAGGTCAGGTGGAATGAAAATTGTCGAGAGGTGTTTGAAATGATAAAGATGTATTTGCAGGAACCTCCAATCCTTATGCCACCGGTGTCTGGGAGACCGTTGATTATGTACCTTACGGTTCTTGAGAATTCAATGGGTTGTGTGCTCGGTCAACACGACGAGACAGGTAGGAAGGAGCACGCCATCTACTACCTGAGTAAGAAGTTCACTGATTGCGAATCAAGATACTCTATGCTTGAAAAGACATGTTGTACACTCGCTTGGGCAGCCAAGCGCCTAAGGCAGTATATGTTAAACCACACAACCTTGTTGATTTCGAAGATGGATCCGATTAAGTACGTGTTTGAGAAGCAAGCACTTTCTGGAAGGATAGCCCATTGGCAGATGGTTTTGACAGAGTACGATATTCAGTATGTTTCTCAGAAGGCCATTAAGGGGAGTGTTCTATTAGAGTATCTTGCTGAACAGTCGGTCGAGGATTATCAGCCAATGAAGTTTGAGTTTCTGGACGAGCATGTTATGTTTCTGAAAATGAAAGATTGTGAAGAACCTCTGCCAGACGAAGGACTTGAGATTGGGTCACAGTGGAAGATGATTTTCGATGGAGCTGTCAACTCATATGGTAATGGAATTGGGGCAATCATTACGACCCCGAAGGGTTCTCATATACCTTTCACTGCCCGGTTAGCATTCGTGTGTACCAACAACGAGGCGGAGTATGAAGCATGCATCATGGGGTTAGAAGAAGCAATTGATTTGAGAATTAAGAACCTTGATATCTATGGTGATTCCGCGTTGGTAGTTAATCAGATTATAGGAGAATGGGAGACTCGTCAGGCGAATTTGGTGCCTTATAACAACTATGCCAGAAGGTTGTTACCTTTCTTTGACAGGGTGGATTTTCATCATGTGCCCTGAGCTGAGAATCAGATGGCTGATACGTTAGCAACATTAGCATCCATGTATAAGGTGAACCGTTGGAATGAAACTCCATCAATTAGAATCATGCGTCTGGATAGACCAGCTTTTGTGTTTGCAATTGAAGATGTGTCTGATGGAAAACCGTGGTATCATGATATTAAGGTTTTTCTGAAGAGACAAGAGTATCCAGAGGGTGCCTCCACCAAGGATAAGAAGACTTTGAGAAGGTTGGCATGAAATTTCTTTCTGAACAAGGATGATGTGTTATATAAGAGGAACTTCGATATGGTCTTGCTACGTTGTGTTGATGAACACGAGGCAGGCTTATTGATGGAGGAAGTTCACGAGGGTTCTTTTGGTACTCATTCCAGTGGACACACCATGGCTAGAAAGTTGTTGAGGGCAGGATATTAGTGGATGACTATGGAGTCTGATTGTTTCAAGTACGCCCGAAAGTGCCATAAATGCCAGATTTACGCAGATAAGATGCATGTACCGCCTACGCCTCTAAACGTGTTATCATCTCCTTGGCCTTTTACAATGTGGGCATAGATATGATTGGAAAGATTGAGCCCACTGCTTCCAATGGGCATCGTTTCATTTTGGTTGCCATTTACTATTTCACAAAGTGGGTGGAGGCAGCCTCGTACGCCAACGTCACCAAGCAAGTGGTAGCCCGATTTATAAAGAAGGATATCATCTGTCGTTATGGGGTCCCGGAGAGAATCATTACTGATAATGGCTCGAATTTAAACAATAAGATGATGAAGGAACTATGTCAGAGTTTCAAGATCGAGCATCACAATTCTTCTCCATATCGTCCGAAGATGAATGGTGCTGTTGAGGCGGCAAATAAGAATATCAAGAAAATTGTACAGAAGATTATGGTAACATATAAAGACTGGCATGAAATGATACCTTATGCCCTACATGGTTATCGTACTTCAGTGAGTACGTCAACTGGCGCAACCCCTTTCTCATTGGTATATGGTATGGAAGAAGTTTTACCCTTAGAGGTCGAGATTCCGTCTTTGAGAGTTCTGGCTGATGTGAAGCTTGATGAAGCTGAATGGGTGCATTCCAGGTTGGATCAGTTGAACCTTATTGAAGAAAAGAGATTGGTAGCCATCGCACATGGTCGGTTGTATCAGAGCAGGATGAAGCACGCCTTTGACCAGAAAGTGCGTCCTCGGAGTTTTCAGACAGGTGAATTAGTGTTGAAAAGGATCCTTCCTCCTCAGACAGATCACAGGGGTAAATGGACTCCAAACTATGAAGGGCCATATGTAGTAAGAAAGGTTTTCTCCGATGGAGCCTTACTACTTTCAACTATGGATGGCGAAGATTTTACGTCCCCTGTGAACGCAGACGTAGTCAAAAAATACTTCGCATAAAAGAGACCCGCTGGACATAAAAAGAAAGTCCAGGCAAAAAAGGGGCATCCCGGCGAACCATAAAAAGGAGAAGGTTTGGGCAAAAATTAGGGATAAAATGTAAAAAGAAATGTGTAAACCCGCAAAGTTGAAAACCGGTAAAGGCAACTTTGGCAAAAATGGGTATCCCGATGGATTGAAAACCCGAAAAGGGCGATCCAGGCAAAAGTTAGGGATTTATAAGCGAAAGGCTATGGTCTGCGTTTGATCTGTGAGCACCTTCAATACCTGGAAATTATGAAAGAAAGGAATCAGTACAGTTAGTCTCTTCAAAGGTCAAGACATTTGTGGATAAGCAAGACGTATGGGTCATAGCTGAGTCGAATCATGGTGGATATCTGTTCCCGCATTGTCGACATATGTATTTTCCTTTTGTTTTTTACGCAATTACCTCTTTCCAGGAATTGCTTCCAGTTGTAAATGCCTATTTACAGGCCACTTTTCTCAATAAAATATTCATTTCTCTCAAAGAGCTTTCCGTTGTTTATTTTACTTTTACTGTTTTGTTTGCAAAAACGTCCGATATTTTTTATAAACATCGCATATAAAACTTCGAGCTTTGCGGAGCATAACGAAAAGCAGTAGAAATTACTTAGGCATTATTGGTGATAGTCATGTTGTGGCATATTCTATTTGTTGTTATTTGACTTGCAGGGCAATAGCATTGTACTCCCCCAGTAGGGTTGCTTTCCCTAGCGTTTAGATTGCACCTTTCCTCAGCAGAGCAGACCTTCCCCAGCAAGAGACTTGGGAAGTATTTTCTCCGGATCAAGACGTTATTTCCCCACAGAATCAGGGTGTTCACCTTTCCCATCCAGTCAAGAAGCGTGCTTTCACCGACGATGTCATATTCTAGTCCCCAGCAAGAGGGGAGTAAAGTCACTCTCCCCATCAGCAGGCTAAGTTCAGCAGTATCCCCAAGCAGGATTGTATTATGGACTATTTTCCCCAAGCATGATGGTATTAGGGGCTGGCATCCCCAGCAGGTCCTAAGCCCATCTGTTATTGGTAATCCCCAGTAATGGACTTCTGGTTCCGTTATTGGCATTCATTCTCAACTCCCCAGCAGAGGAGGAATCTCAGGTTCGATGTCACATTCAGTAAAGGACATATGCAATCCCCGGTAGAGTGTATATGCTTTGGATTTCATCCCCGGAAGAAGTTGTGGATCCAAAGAGTCGGTCAGTGTGATCCTTCACAGCAGAGTTCCTGGATTCAGAGGACAATTTATTCTTGTCATCCCCAGCTGAATTGGTCTTTTCTCTCCGGCATTTATTTTGTTGGAGGGACCCTTTTTGCATATCATAAGCATTCGCATTGCATCCTCAAACGCGTAGCATATCCATTTCGTATGGAGCATTACGCCAAAATTCAAACATTTGCATTTGAAGCATAAGCCAGGTTTGATACTTTCTTTGCCAGTTCTCTTTCTCAGCAGAGATGGCATGACTCAGGAGATCCTGGAGGGACGCGTTCCTCATACTTGTGCTCCCCAGAAGAGTCTTTTATTTAGACTTATCCTTCCCCAGCGGAGTCATCTTGCCTGTGGATTTTGAGTCGGTTGAGAGTTTGCCTTTGTTTGGCCCTTCTCTTTTGTGAAATCCCGTTCTCACCTGGTAGTCAGTTCTTGCTTGACATATTTTGCTGGCCAAGTCCCCTTTATCAGCAGGGATGGCATTTATTTTGCTAGTTCTCTTTGTCAGCAGGGATAGCAATCTTTTGAAGATTTTCTTTCGTCAGTTTCCTTTATCAGCAGGGATGGCATTTATTTTGCTAGTTCTCTTTGTCAGCAAGGATAGCAATCTTTTAAAGATTTTCTTTCGTTAGTTCCCTTTATCAGCAGGGATGGCATTTATTTTGCTAGTTCTCTTTATCAGTAGAGATAGCAATCTTTTGAAGATTTTCTTTCGTCAGTTCCCTTTATCAGCAGGGATGGCATTTATTTTGCTAGTTCTCTTTGTCAGCAGGGATAGCAATCTTTTGAAGATTTTCTTTCGTCAGTTCCCTTTATCAGCAGGGATGGCATTTATTTTGCTAGTTCTCTTTATCAGTAGAGATAGCAATCTTTCGAAGATTTCTTTCGTCAGTTCCCTTTATCAGCAGGGATGGAATTTGTTTTGCTAGTTCTCTTTATCAGTAGAGATAGCAATCTTTTGAAGATTTTCTTTCGTCAGTTCCCTTTATCAGGAGGGATGGCATTTATTTTGCTAGTTCTCTTTGTCAGCAGGGATAGGAATCTTTTGAAGATTTTCTTTCGTCAATTCCCTTTATCAGAAGGGATGGCATTTATTTTGCTAGTTCTCTTTATCAGTAGAGATAGCAATCTTTCGAAGATTTCTTTCGTCAGTTCCCTTTATTAGTAGGGATGGCATTTGTTTTGCTAGTTCTCTTTATCAGCAGAGATAGCAATCTTTTGAAGGTTTTCTTTCGTCAGTTCCCTTTATCAGTAGGGATGGAATTTATGTTGCTAGTTGTCTTTATCAGTAGGGATAGCAATCTTTTGAAGGTTTTCTTTCGTTAGTTCCCTTTATCAGCAGGGATGGCATTTATGTTGCTAGTTCTCTTTGTCAGCAGGGATAGTAATCTTTTGAAGATTTTCTTTCGTCAGTTCCCTTTATCAGCTGGGATGGCATTTATGTTGCTAGTTCTCTTTGTCAGCAGGGATAACAATCTTTTGAAGATTTTTTCGTCAGTTCCCTTTATGAGCAGGGATGGCATTTGTTTTGCTAGTTCTCTTTGTCAGCAGAGATAGCAATCTTTTGAAGATTTTTTTCGTCAGTTCCCTTTATCAGAAGGGATGGCATTTGTTTTGCTAGTTCTCTTTGTCAGCAGAGATAACAATCTTTTGAAGATTTCCTTCGTCAGTTCCCTTTATCAGCAGGGACGGCATATTTCAAAATTCCTTTGTCAGTTCTCTTTGTCAGCAGAGATGACATAACCTGGGAGAGTTTGTTTCACTTTATACCCAGCATAGCTAGCACTCGTCCGTGTTGTGACAGTACAGCATTTATGGTTGATTCTCCAGTGGAGTCGTCCCCCATTTAAGGATTGCAAATTTTCGGGTTCTCTGGTATTCAATCTTCGTGCATCCCAATTGTCTGAAAGTCATCGCTATCATACCCTCAGGACCAAGTTGATTGAATAGGGGCAGCTGTAGCACCCCAAAATTTGCCCCCTTACTTTATTACTAACTGGCTTATGTTTCATCACATTTTGCATTATCATATGTGCATATCATTGGTTCTTAGCATGGGGTCAAGGTGCCTGAGGCAGTTCAAGAGGAGAAGATGTTCTTCAAGCAAGAGTCCTTATATTGTCCAAGAGAGCTCAAGTGGATCACTCTCTCCTAACCAGTGCAGAAACTAGGGTTTTGAGATTCTTGGGTTTATTGCTCCAATGGGCAAGCTTCTTGGGTTTTTATCATCACCAAATGGCATATCTTATCCTTGTTAGAGAGGATACACATCATATTCAGAGGAATTTGGATTTGGAGACTGCGTTATTTCCTCCTAGACTGAGGGTACCCAGATTAGGGTTTGCTATAAAGTCAGTTTATTTCTGATTTTTTGGGCAAGACTTGATTCCATGGTATTCCTTGGGTCCCTAAGTGTCTAGGAATGGAAGATTGTCCATCAGTTTGGTTCATGAGAAAGTTCAATTGGCCAATGGATTGGGAATCGGGAGAATTAGGGAAAAGTCAACAGTGAGAGGGGAAGTCAACTGTGAAAGTCTGAGGTTCTCTTCAAGGTTTTCAAGGTCTCACATCCCCATATGGTCTTCAAGAGTCAAGTTTCATACTATTTATCAGGAATCAAGGGTTGGTACAAAAGTTACTAAATATGGAAATGACCTATAATTTGAAAGTTTCCTTTTTGGGCAAGTTCTTACACTACAATCAACTTGACTTTTCATCATGAAAAAAGCTTCAAATGAATTTTCCTCAAACAGTAAAGTTGAAGATCTTTTTCTCCTCTTTCCATCAAGTACTAGTGGGTCTCCATATCATTTGTGAAACTCAAGTTATGATCAAAAGAAGGCAAAGTGGTTTTTTGGGTTCCATTTTCACAACTTTTGCATTTTGGGACATAGTGACCTATAATTAATTCCATTGCTTCAAGGCACATTCTAACATCAAAGTACAATCCATAAGGACTATTTTTGGCCTTTGAATCAAGTGCATCCATGGTTTATTCTTCACTTTTTTTCCATTATTCAAAATTGCAAGAGGCATCAAAATTCATGAATCAAAATGTTTCAAGGCCCAATTTCAATTTAGGTGTGATTAGCAATTGATCAATAAGTGACCCATCATGAAATATTTGGGTGTACATGCATGGAAGAAGGTGTATTTCACATAATGCAATTTTCCAAAATCATCCAAAATTCATTAAGTGTGGAATTAACAAGGCCCAAATAATTATCAGTGGATTAACCTAATCTATTTAAGCTAACTCATGCTAGGGTTAGAGAGACATACACGTGATTTGGAGGAGAAAAAAAGCTTGAACCCTAAAACTTGAATCATTCATATCTCTCAAGCAAGAAGAGCTTTTCCAAAAATTATTTCTCAACTTTCATCCTTGGCATCTATAGAGTACAAATCATCCATCATTGGAAGCTAAAAGCAAGGATATAGATTGCCTAATCTCAGGTTAGTGATACTTTTGATGATCATAGAACTCTATTTTTAAATATGCATATTGATGTGTGATGCCTACTGATCATTCTGATGTAGTTTTTTTTTAGTTTGGATGCGTGTATTGATTGTATGGTGAGTTTAAAGATTTTGGATCCATCCTTGTTTCATTTGTTTTGACTTATGCATTGGTTATTTGTGAATTTTGATTGCATATTTGAGATCCTCGTGGAATTCTGGTCAAGGTAGTATATTCGTGTGCGTGTTCTGGGTTTTTTTTCATCGCAGGTGGCCGGAGAGGGTGGCCGAAACCCTAGCTCTGGCGACTGGCAAGGGTTCCGGCGAGGTGAAGGGGCTGGAGGTAGGAGATGAAGTCTCCACCGTTGATTTGTTTGATCCCACGGCCCAGATGCTGCCACGTATATTTTTTTTCTGATTTTTATTTATTGATTGCATGTTTATCACCCATGATTGTTACCGTGTACCACCATATCATTGCCTCTCATTTTAATTACTTTTTTCTTTGGTTGACTTGTTTACATGCGTTGATTTAATCATGTGGTGGAGATCTTGCCAACGAATAAAAATAACATGTGCCTATCACGTGGCTTGTGTATGGCGTGCTGAGTGGTTGTGTGTTTCCGTGTGTATCCCTCTTACCGTGTGTTGATTGATCATGGCCATTGATCTTATTTACTTGGACTTTTTGTTGACTTGATAATAAGCGCAGGATCAATCTGATGGTGAGAAGTGAGTCAATTGGGTTGACTGAAGACCACGCGTGAACCCTTTTTTTATTTTATTTTTTTCTGATTGATTTAATGTCTGGGCTTCCTATTCACACCCCTCCCTTTCAGCCCACTAGCACTTTTCACGTGTTCCTGTTCCTATTCACACCCCCATGCATATTTCATAGTTTTTATTTTTATTTAATTGTTTGCATTTCATTTTTAATTTTTAAAAATAGTTAATTGCATTAAAAAATTCCCAGAAAATTCATGAATCACATTTGGCATTTTATAAAATTTTATAAAATTTTATTTTTTATTTTTTATTTATTTTTATCATCTAAAATAATGATTTTAATAATTTCTTTTTGAATTTATTTCATACATGCATACCATGACTTGTCCATTTTATTTCTTATCATCCACAAAATATTTTGAACTCATTCCTTTTGCATTCATTCATCAACACATTGAATTGGATTAAAATATTTTTCCCTCATTTTTAAAACTATTTCATATTGCATTTTAGTCCTCCTTTTTTGCATATTGAGCCATGATCCTCTCTAGACTTTGCGTAATTGTTTGAGTGATTTATATTTTGAATTTTGGCATGAGTTTTTAACATGTTGTTTGCTTCTGGTTGAGATATGTTGATAATTAATTTGGTGATTTTAGAAGATGTCTTGCTAATTGTTTGATTGCTTTTATTTGAGGTCTTCTTGTATGCACATCTTTGACTATGTCTGATTACTTGTTTGAAAAGGCACTTGTGCCATCATTTGGGTGTGTTTCTTTGACTTTGCAATTCATGTTTAGGTCATCCACATTCTGTCTTGGTTGATTTCATTTGGTTTATAATCATTTCTCTTTGGTTTGTGATTTGTTTGAGTTTCTTTTCTCTTATTGTTACGTATGTTTGTTTTGTACTAACCTTTTATGTAGGGGCTGAGGTAAGTTGTTTGAGGGTGTGGATAGTTATCCGTGTCCACTCTCACTCTTTCTGTCTCTCATCTTTTCTTTTCTTTAGGCTTAGGTTGTCGTCAAACCTCACTAACCGTAGGTCACCCATTCATGATAACATTAGGACTCTTAGTTTCGCTTTAGAGTTTCCTTTGTGTCTTCTCTCTTCTCATCTCAAAACTTCTTGAAAACACTTAATAAGGATAAAGTGTATTGCACACGAGCCTTATACGTGGGGAATGAAAAATGAGGGGCTTCCTCTCATCTTTCTAGAGTGCTTAGCGAGCGTCCTGTCTTGGGACGATTCGTTAAGTGTTCGTCCCTGTGCCTTAGACTTTGGTGCAATGCAAGTTATGAACTAACTCAAGTCACTTCTGTCTTAAAAAAATACAAACAAACTTCAAACCTTTTTGTACTTCGGGATTGTCAAACTAAAGGCTATTTTCAAAAAGGGCACGTTACTTTCCGTCTGAGTCGCAAACAGGCATCGACCCTAACTGTCGGACGCGAACATAGCGTCGCTCATAAAAAACACAAAAGGAACTTGGTCCGAACTACGTTGACTCTGAATTCCCCATTGCACAAAGGGGGTACGTAGGCCTAGGACGTCGACGTCCTACCGAGTCTGTCTTTGTTTTCCCTTCCCCCATTTTAGTGCAGCCATAGATGTTAGGATAACTCACCCTTAGATTAGACAACAAGCATGGATCCCATCGAGTATGATGGACGCGTGGGGTGCTAGCACCTTCCCCTCGCGTAACCGGCTCCCGAACCCAGGCTATGGTTGCGATGACCATTCCTTTCCCTCTTCCTCAAGTTTATGTGGTGTTCCCTTTCCCTCTCTTAGAATAAATTTACACGGCTGGCGACTCTATTTTCCGCGCCACTTTCGCATTTCTACCTGGATGAAAATCCTGGGAGCGACACTCAGGATGCCCCGAATTCAAAATTGGTAGAAGGATAGTGGTAGTTATGTTTCAACATAGCCCTTTTCCTTGTAAATTACAATTTTTCTAACTTTGTAAATACTCTGTGGAATCACGCGTTTGGCTGATTTCCATCCTATTAATAAAAGTTGAGCCCTTGTGCTTTTGTTTGCAATTCATATTTGTTTTAGCTTTACAGAATGATGTTTTTAACATGATCAACGATTCTTGAAACAAAACAAAAATGAATTTACTTGTTAAAATTGTTCTGCTTTTTAAAATAAAGATGGCAATTTCTTTTGACGGTTGAACATCGAAAGGACATCGATCGCTTCTCCAAAGGTGTTCGAGCCTCAAAGTGCAGAGTCAAAGTACTCCTTCTAAACCAGTATGCCTGAATGAAGGATCAACTATGTCAGAGGCGAAGGCTCCATCTGACCTCTTCAGCCGAGTTCTCATCTCCTAAGCCCGACCAGCGCGCTCCCAACAGGGACCGTTTCTCCTACGCAAGGCAGAATTGCTATCTTGAACCAGCGTTACTTCTTCGCCCCGCGATGGCCAAGTATCCAGTCATGTTCATCTATTAGTTTGTATGTCGCATCAGTTTTGTCAGCATATACATACATACATCATGCATTATTGATTTGCATTCACATTCATATTGCATCACTATCACTCCAGTCGGTCTTGTCCCGTAGTGGTGACAGTCTTCTCAATCAAGTTGTCAAGTTCTTTCCTCATCAGGAAAGGTTGCGTCTGAACAATCTCTCTCCTCCAGTTTATTTCTGGATCAGAATTGGCCCTTGACCACTTTGATAACTTGAACCTCTGAAAGACCAGAGAACCTTCAACCGATGTCACTCTTCGCCATTGAAGATGATATTTTCGCTTTCCCAGATTAAGGAAAATCCCTAGAGGAAGCCTCTTAAGCAGAGATTCGGAAATACATTAGTTTTTCTCCGAAAAAAAAACCGCTGATGGAAAGGTCACCAGTACCTCAAAATTGGATCACATTATATGCCGTTTCTCTGGGAAGATCCCGAGAAAAGTATGATGTAATATCCCCAAGCGAAAACAGTCTCTCAAGAGACTCGTTCTCCCCCAGTAGAGTCGGCAAATGGCGTCTCCAAACAGAGAAGTTTGTACACCTCTACAACTCAGGCAAATGGGTTCCCCAGCAAGTCTGACATCAAAATTTTTCTATCAAATGGCATCTCCCCAGGAAAATTCGGCGAGAAGTTTGAGGAAAACCACTACGAATAGCGTCCCTTATCAAGAAAGTTTATTGACAAAAGAAACTGAGACCAGGTCCTTGGTAGGAAACCAGGATCGAGGGGAAGTTTATTTCAGAAACTTAGACCAGTTCCTTAGTAGGAAACCAAGATCGAGGGGAAGTTTACTTCAGAAACTAAGACCAATTCCTTGGTAGGAAACCAGGATCGAGGGGAAGTTTACATCAGAAACTAAGACCAGTTCCTTGGTAGGAAACCAGGATCGAGGGGAAGTTTACATCAGAAACTGAGACCTGTTCCTTGGTAGGAAACCAGGATCGAGGGGAAGTTTTTACCTTTTCTAAGCATCATTGCTTAACAAAAGAGGATGAATGTGTAAGCTAAAATTCATAATCACCATCAAAATTTCGGGTATTCCGATATTTAAACCTCTTGTACCGTGAATGCCCGAATACCTTCGCCATTCACACCTTCGGGTCCAAGAAGATTAAATAGGGGCATCTGTCATACCCCAAATTTTGACCACTAAGATTTCCCATCATTGGCAAATCATCATCACAATATGGATGAACCATCTTGCCTCATCAGTCTCCCCAAAGATGGGTGAACACTTACTACAGTCAAAATTCGGGTTTCAAGCCCTCTCAAAGTTCTTAGACAAAGGATCAATCAAGAAATGACATGATCTTCAACTTTTATAACCTCCCAAACATCTACAATGGATCAAGAGGACTCCCACTTTAAGGATTAAGCACAAGGCTGCTCCCTTCCAGGTGGATCAAGCCTCAAGATCGCCAGTGTCACCAAATTAGGGTTTGGTCGACCAGGGCCTCCAGATGGAAATTTTCCTCTGGGCATGAGCCAATGCTTCAAAGCATATCCTAAAATACTCCACGGAACCTCATGGGCCCAAGCATCAAGGCAATTTGACCTCAGGGGATGCATACATCAAAAATCAGGAATTATGGTTTCTTGACCTAATTCACCCCTAAGTTGACTTTTGGGACAAATCATGAGCCAAGACCTCAAGACATGATTTGAGGGTCTCCAACATACCACATTGATCCATTTGTAACAATGGATTGTTCCAGGAAGCTTGAGCAGCAAGTCTCAATTTCATCAGTACCACAGTTAGGGTTTTGAGGAAAAAATCAACTGTAGCTTTGACTTTTGACCAGAACATGCTCCCAAACCCTAGGACATGATTCAATACACCCTATAACACCTATCAAATCAATCCATCAAGTTTGATTTAGGTCAAGGACTTGATTTCATAGAGGATCGCACAGTTTGGAATTCATCTGACAAAAAGTCAACTGTGCACAAAAGTCAACTTTGACTTTTTGAGATTTTTCACAAAAATGGTTTTTTAACCCTAAAATGATGTTAATGTATGATTTGAATCATCATTTATCAAGAAAAATCAAAGAAAGTGGGATAACTTGTAAAAGGGGTAACCATAAAAACTTAGAAAATTTTCTAAGTTATGAACAAAGTGGCAAGGGTACCAACTTTGGAGAATCATAACTCCTAAACCACAAAGCCATTTTTCCCCATCCAAAGCTTGATTTGTAGATCTCATTACCCTCTACAAAAGCTTAAAACTGATCTCCTTCCAAATTCATCATGGATTTTCAGTTATGGAATGATCAAAATCACAAAAAGTGAAAATGTCACTTTTTTCCAACACTTAGTGAAATTTTCACTAAGTCAGAATCTGCCTTCACTTTTTTCCAAATGTAGGGGGATTTTTCACTTGGATCCAAAAGGTATCAAAACCAAATATGATCAAACAGTTGTTGTATCATATGAGGGCTTTCCAAAATGGCCAAGAACATCACCAAATTCCACTTGGGCCATGAGATATGATAATGGCCATATGCCTTGCTGAAAACTGCCAAGGCTAGGCAGAATTTTGCATTTTTGGTCGATTTGGCAAAATCAGATAATTCCAAGCCTTGTCATCACTTTGGACACCTCTGAGGATCAAATCTAAAGGGGACAATCACTGAGCCAAGCCTCCAAAGTCCTTGGAACAAGAAGTAGCATGCCAAACCTAGAATTGCCTAAAAGAGGGACAAGACTCCAATTTTGGTTTGGAGCATTCAATGCATACACAAAGGTGGCATAGACTGAGCCATTTGCAACTGAATTCAGTCAAGACTTATCCAAGACCAAGGGAACCACAACCCTGTGCCCTAACCTCTAGTCAATGGCTAGAGGAGACTTGGATTCCAAAGTGCAACCATTGGCCAAACCTCTGCTGCAGTTGCCATTCACTATTGATCCTAAAACAAACTTGCTATACTATAAATAGAGCTCATTTGTGCTCAGTTTGAGTACACCAAAGCCATCAAACAGATGCTTTCCTCAAAATCCCTCTCTTTAGGCCAAAATGCCTTCTTTAGCAAGGTAACTCTGAGTTTTTGAGTTAGAGAGCATTTCCATCACAACTCATGATCCTAACACCTCATAAACATCATATGTAGGTGATCCAAACTATCAAAAGTGGCATGTAACACCAAAATCACGAAGTCACCTCTCAAAACCTCAAAATAGGCCTTTTGTGCATTTTTTAACCCATGTCTTGATTCAGTCACTTTCCAAACCAGATAAAACCTCAAACACACTCCAAATAACATCCATGAACTGTCCCAATTGGTTCCCCCCATCTGGAACACCATTTGAGAGAGTTGTTATTTTGGTCATTTTAACCCCTTTTGCAAGAAAGGGCCAGTTTATGTTTTTGCAGGTTCCAGCTGATTCTAACCATCCTAAAAGCTTCTAAGGGATCATTTGAGAGTGTCCAAAGCATCAAACCATTTCTGGAACAAGAGGTTTGGCAGATTGTACAGAAAACTCCAAAAGCTCAAAAAAAGGTAAGCATCATGACTTGAACTTTCCAAAATATGCATTGCTTTGAAGTCCACTGATCATACACACCTCATACATGTTATATATGTTGTGTTTGAACCAATTCATCATGTAATTCATGCATGTATCAAAGTGTAGCGAAGAAAATGCAATTATAGGCCTTTTTCAAAACCATTATCGGGTTTTGAGGAGAGAGTATGATCTGAAAAAAATACCACCACAATTGGACTCCTTGTGAAATTCTAGGTCAGATGCATATAAAATTTGTCCCCAACCATTGAGAAATGAGAAAGTTATGGACCTTCCCGTTTCTTGGCAAAACTTGCCTTGCCTTGCCTTGACCAGGCCTAGAAAACAAGGCATGCCTTGTATATTTGTGGTTTCACTTCAAGTAATGGATGTATGACCACCCCAGTGGTATGGCGCGCGCCCTATAACCTTGAGGTCGTGGGTTCAAACCCCACCCATGCCATTTTGTGTTTTTCCCATTTTTGCTATTTTTTCCCATATTTTCATGTTTTGTTAATTAATTGGTAAATTAATAACTCCTTCAATTTTAATTATTTTTTATTGGTTCTTTTTGCAAAAAAAATCACAAAAATGTTGAAATATTTTATTCCACAAAAAAATTAAGTTTATATTATTTATTTAATATAATTAGTATTTTTGTGAATAAATTCCTTTTTAATGTTTTTAAACATTTTAAAAGTGAATATTTACTTTGAAAATCAATACCAAGTGAGTTTTAATTCACCTTGTGATTAATCCCTCATTTCTCAAACCTTAAACAAAAATCACAAATGGTTTATTCAAACTTATTTGGTATTTTATTTGATTTTCTTTAAATATTTACTTTTGAAGAATAACAAATTAGGGTTTCTTTCATTTTCACCCTCATCAAACAATTTCAAACACTCTTGGGCCTCTAATAGAGTGTAAGACCCAATCCTTTGTAAATACAAACTTTTTGGGCCTCACTTATTGTATAAGTCCTGTTGTATTTCAAAAAGTTCGACGCGGTCATCGTCCGTTGAAAAACAAACCTTGGGCCTCTCCTCGAGCTATAAGACCCATTCAAAATAATTGGGCCTCTATTAGAGTGTAAGACCCAACCCCCTTTGAAAACCAAATCATTTTGGGCCTCAATGCATTGTATAGGACCCACCGCGTTTTCAAAAATCTCGGCGCGATCGCCATTTTCAAACAAATGACCCTGGGCCTCTCCTTGAGCTGTAAGCCCCACCACTTATACAAAAATAAATCTTTTGGGCCTCTATTAGAGTGTAAGACCCAATCCCCTTTTAACCAAAACTTTTTGGGCCTCAAACATTGTATAAGTCCCCCTGTGTTAAAAGAAAACCTCGGCGCGATCGCCAATAAAAAAACCAATCATCTAGGCCTATCCTCGTGTTGTAAGCCCCATTCTTTTTATTTAAACAGTTGGGCCTCTTGAGAGAGTGTAAGACCCATCCCCTTGTACAGAAAACCTTTCTTGGGCCTCAGTCACTTGTATAATTCCCTCTGTACAAAACGACAGTGGGATCACTGATAAACCTTGGGCCTCTCCTTGAGCTGTAAGCCCCAACATCTTTCCAAAATACTTTCTCCTTTAATTTTGAATATACTGTTGTTTTCAATCTTTCTTTGTTGAACAACTAACCAAACCGCATGGAAGCTCTACAATCGAGTAAGTGTTTATATGCTTTCTTTATCCGCTTTCATATACATATAACTGTATTGTGGGGCTGTTTCACTGTAAGTCTTCTTTCATAAACTCATATCAACTGTGTAATACTAGTATAGATATTTAGAGTTTCCCTGGCAACTACGTCTAGCACTAAGCCCTGTTGATCACTCTTAAATAGACAAAATAGATCCCCATAGGATTACCAGACATAGTCTTCCCTCCTTTTGGGGTTAAACAATATGGAGACGTGAAAGGCAGCATTCTCGGTGAACCCTTTCACACACTGTCACCCTTAGACATTATCAACGAAACTCTACTCCCCAGAGATGATCTTTTCTCCGTGAATGGCATCTCTTGAGTTTCTTCCAAATTCTCGGACTTTCCTGGCTTGATCTATTCTCTGTGAATAGCCTGTCTTGAATTTCTCGGGGTTTGGGGACCCACAGGCTTCCTAAAAGCATCCCCGTCTCCTCTTGGGCGTTGTACAAGGACCCTACGGCTTCTTAGAAGTATTCACAGGCTCCTCTTAGGCTTCGTGTAAGGATTCTTCCTTCGGGAAGAGAGCCTCCTCTTGGGCTTCGTACAAATTATCCCTCGGCTTCTTAAAAATTTCCAGCCTCCTCTTGGGCTTCGTACAAATTGTCCCGACAACCTCCTAGAGGTATAGGACAGAAATTAGTCATCTTAATAAAACAGTCTTTCAAAGAGTCTAGATCTTTCTACTGTGAATGTACTACTACTGTTTCTTTAAGCATAGTACAAGAGATAAAACTCTAGACTTGGACAGTCTAATCTCCTTGAGCCTCGAAGGCATTCTCAAGTAGGGAAAAACACCAGTAGACTCGGACAGTCTCCAATCCCCTCTGGATTCCCCATTTCTTTAAAGAACAGGAAATAACCCTGATCCTCTGATCAATCCCAAAGCATAGCCTTACCTTTAATCAGTCTATTTATAAGAACTAATTTCTCTTTTAACCAACCTACTGGACCTGTCACTCAACTGAAACAACAATCCTTTTAGCCTCTATCTTGGGCTTCGTACGAGATACAAAGAGACTCTCTTGTCGAGTCAATAATCCTTTTAGCCTCTATCTCGGGCTTCGTACGAGATACAAAACACTCTCTTGTTGAGTACCAAAAGACTCTCTTGTTGAGTCAATCTCTCTTTCAGCCTCCATCTCGGGCTTTGTACGAGATACAAAAACACTCTCTTGTTGAGTATAAAAGACTTTCTTGTTGAGTCAACCTTTAGCCTCCGTCTTGGGCTTCATACAAGACACATCTAAAAGCACTCTCTTGTTGAGTCAACTCCCTTTAGCCTCCCTCTCGGGCTTCGTACGAGACACAAAAGCCTCCTCTTGTTGGGTCAATAGCCTCCTCTTAGGCTTTGTATAAGAAAACCCTGGTTGAGTCAATCAACCTTTTAGCATCAAAACTGTGCCTCATTCACAGGATACAAACATCAACAACTCCTTTCATCTAATTGCTGTAAGCGGCAAGCCTCTGGATTATTTACACCCACGCCACTGTCCCTCTTTTAGCATGAGAATGTCCTAAGGAAAGATAGCATTGCTCTACACTGAGTTAAAGTCTTCTCCTTCAGGTTAAAACCCCCTATAAAGGAAATTATGGCATTGCTAGGATTCACATATCCCGGTTAAAGTAATCCTCCTTTATAGTCAGTCACCCAACAGTTGTGACAAACAAACCCCCTTTAGAGATGACAAATTCTCTCTGAAGACAACACCTTTTTAGCTTCACATCTTGGGCTTCAAACAAGATACAAATAGACCCTTCAGCTTCACATCTTGGGCTTTGAACAAGACACCAAAACACCATTTCCTCCCATAGAATAGGAGGAACTACGATCGCTCTGATTTCCCTGTTTCGGTAAACGGGAATACGTAGGCATAAGATTGAAAGAAAAATCTTAGCGAGCACACAAATCCAAAGCCCCAAATCCCGTACCTTCACATAGCAAATGAAAAGCATCAGTCCTAGCATCCTAACAAAACTCCCCGTGAACATTCCCGGTGTTTCATTCTAAACAAAGTAAGAAGAAAAAGGCACCATTACCATATAGCAACAGACCGCAGTTTAAACTCAGTATGCAAGCAGGGTTAATTGGAGACATCTATTCCCCTTCCTTAGTCAGCTCAATAGGATAAAAAATGAATCGACCTGTAGTAACCCCAGAGCGACAGTGCTTAAGAACCACGTCCAAAATCGCTCGCTACACCTATATCTGCCACAATGCATCAACTGATACAAAGGGAGACTTACAACCTAGAGAGCCAACGACTCTCAAAACCCTAAACCCTTGTTTCTTACGCAAGAGAACTAGGTTATAAAAGGCATACAAAAACCTAGGTCTAAGTCTTCTTTTATAGGCTTCCATTTCCTTGGGCTTCAAATCGTCAGTTTATTTCTTCCTTGATCCATGTTCTGATTGCTCCTTAAATCTTGCAACAGATTTAGAAACATCCTTTAATATTAGATTAAGATGTCGAGACATTCGTTAGGACATCATAACTGACCAGTCTACTTTCATCAGACTTCTTCATGTTTAACCATATCTTTTGACATTCTGTTTTTCCAAAAATTTGCTCAAATCAGCAGAGCTTTCAATCTCCCCATTTTGACAAATTTTTGGTTAAAACTCCTTAGGTAGAAAAAGAAAGTCTAGCGTTTGGTAGATATGATCAGAACATTTCTGAGACTGTTTCTTATCCCTAAAATTCCTAGCTGAATGTTGGTGTACATGAGGAAGAGTGCATAGCACACTCCCCCTCAAACTTGTACTTGCCACGAAGGGATAAATCTTCCTCTTAAGAGGCATAAGAGAACCTGTAAGAAAGTTCAGTTGCTATTATTTTAAAATAAAAAATATAATTACGGTTGTAGTTTTAAACCATAACGAAAAATGATAGTTTTTAATATATAAACGAAACTATCTGTGACCTAGTTCATAACTTCCGTTTCTCTCTAAAGAAAACCCCAACACAACCCTATCCTCTCATGAATCTTAACCAATATCTGACGGGAGCAATGTCCAGCGCAAACTCCTACGGCGGCGAAGATGGTATGTTCTCCTGCTCTCTTCTTTCTAGGATTATTGTTTTAGGGTTGGGTTTTAAGATGCTGTGGAAAACATTATGTTATTGATGTTTTAGGGTTAAGTTTGATTTTTGTTGTGTTTCCTTGTAGATACATGGTGATGATGATGGTAGCGAGCGTATGGTGGTAGCAAGCGTATACTATGATGAAATTTCATATGGTTTTTGAAGCAATGAAGAAAAATATAAGAAGTATGAAGTTATTGTATAAACTTCATCCACCTTATATTTCTTCTTCATTGCTTCAAAAAATAGATGAACTTGATATATATCTTGATTTGCTACAGTTCCACGGTTATTTTCAATAAGAGGTGTGTTATTGACTCAATGTCTGTTGAATTTTTACAGTCCCACTTGGGGTTTTGTTGCTTAAATAATGTCTGTTTTTTTTATTGTGTTACATGTTGTTTTGTTGTTTGTTGTTGTTGTTGACAAATGTTCTCAAAAGAAGAACAAAACATTGCTAAGTCACAATTCTTGTGACTTAGCAATGTTTTGTTCTTTAAATTCTTATGCAGGTTGACAAGTTTAGTTTATTATATACTATGTATATTGTTTGTTTTCCTTACCTTTTAATGAAAATGCAATCATTTATATTGACATAGAAACTTATATTCTAAAAATTAAGATGTATTTGAAAACCAACCTATATCAATAAATGTTTTTCGGATTGCATCCGCCTCATTCAGCACATTTTATGTTCCTTAACGCACAATATATGGTTTAATGGTCTGTTTGCTTCAATTCATCGATATAATTTACAATCGCGTTGATAAGAGACAATGATGAGGTAAACTATAATAAAAGATATCGATGAATTGAAGGAATCAGACCATTTAATCGTATATTATGTGTTAAAGAACATAAAATGTGCTGAATGAGACGGACACAATTCGAAAAAATTGGTGTGTTTAAGTTGGTTTTCAAGAATAGTTTAATTTTCAAATTATATATTTCTTTGCCAATTTGAATGGTTGTATTTCTTTAAATAGGTGTATAGTAAACCAAGCAATATACATTTGTATATAATAAACTAAGGGTAATTTCCATGACGGTTGTCTACATTAATCGTCATCTAATGTAATTAATTTGCTGCTGGGTTTTGAACCCAGTACCTTATGTATCACAACGGTTGTTAAGAATAACCGTTGTGATATACCGCACGCTTGTCAGAATACAACAATGGTCCCAGGGCCATGATTATAAGTAGCGCATTTACCACAACACTCTACATAACAACGCCTTGATCTGCGTTATCATATGTATTTTTCAATCGTTCTTAAATGGGTTTTACGTAGTAGTGAATCTTTCCGCGGAGGAGTGATTACGAATATCCATGATAAGGTATGTGTTTTTTGCTTTAACTTTGATGAAAACATTGATCATGTCTTTATATCTTGCCCTCAAATCACATTGATTTGGAAGATGGTAGAGGCTTGGGTTGGGATATTGTGGATTATTGAAGATAATTGATGTGACCACATCATGGCTTGGTTTGTAAGATTGATAGGGAAATGCTCTAAATTGTCTACGTGCTTGATTTGGTTTGCTACTTGGTGATGTATTTGGTGGACAAGGAATCAGATTATATTCAACGAAGAAGTTTATAATCCTGTAGTAATTGCTCAGAGAATCATTATTTTCTCATGGTGGAGGTTGGCTTTAGGTTATATTCATAGAGTAAAGTGTAACTGTTATGAATGGTACAAATGCCCAACTGATTATTTGTAGGAGAATTGATTAAATGTAGGTGTTGGTTGAATTATAAGTTATATGTTGGCCTGGAATACCTCTAGTATGTTGAGATTGTAATTCCTTGTGTCGAAGCAAGTGTAGCTCGACAGAAACAAGGATGTGTCAAAATTAGCCTAGTGTGTGTGTGTGTGTGTGTGTGTGTGTGTCGAGTTGTGTTAGATGTCGAAGTGTCAAAGCAGGTTGCTTGACATAGGATTTCAACTTAGACCAAAATAGAAATTTTGGGATTTACCTTAGGGAGCAAGGTAACTCAATTATAAATAGAGGGAGTAACCCTTATTTTGAGTAAGAAGAATAGAGAATAATATTGTAACACACAACAGAAAGTGCAGTTACACAGTTGAATAATATTTTTCTTAGTTTGAGAGCAGAGAGTTACTCTGCAGAAATCATTCTCCTCTTCCCTTATTTTGTTAAACCCTAATCTTTCTTATTCAATTTTTTTCTTTCTTCTTCCATTAACAATTGTTGCGCAAAATCATTCTTACAATCAAGGTATGATTGATTCACTCAAGTGAAGAGTGAAGAACAAGGGATTTCCATCGGTTGATTGAATCTTGTTCATCAAGATTGGTTCAGAATTACTCAAAGTTTTGGCTTAGTTCCAACATCTGGTATCTAGAGCTCCGGTTGTGATTCGTGGCGAGATGGCGATGAATCATCCGAACAAGCATTTTCCCGTGAGTCTCCCAATTCTTAAGGGTCAGAATTATGAGAATTGGTGCAAGCAGATAAAGGTGGTTTTCTGTTATCAAGATCTTTGGGATCTTGTGAAGGAAGGAGTAACTCTGCTTGCAAAAAACACGATAGATCAAGAAAAGGCTGAATATAAAGAATTGAAGAAGAAAGATTATAAAGCTCTCTTTATAATTCATTAATGTGTTGATCCAGATAATTTTAAAAAAGTTTAGTGATGTAGAATCAGCGAAAGAAGCATGAGAAATTCTGGAGAAATTGTTTGGAGGCGCAAAGAAGGTGAAAGAGGTGAGGTTACAAACTCACAAAATGACGTATGAATTGCTTCAAATGGAAGAAAGTGAAAGCATAACTAATTTTTTCACTAAGGTTACTAAATTGGTGAATCAAATCAAAGTATGTGGAGAAGTGTTTACATCAAGATCAGTTGTTGCAAAGATCTTGAGGTCATTGGCTCCAAAGTTCGACCACGTGGTAGTAGCCATAGAAGAGTCGAAAGATTTGTCAACATTGACAAAGGAAAAGCTTCAAGGGGAACTTGAATCTCATGGACAAAGGATGACTGAAAGAGTTGCAAGCAAGTCGAAGAATGATATGGCTTTGCAGGCGCAATCAACAAAAAAAAGAAAGGAAAAGGAAGTTGGAATGGAAACAAATGCATAGGAGGCTACAACAATTTGATTAGTCAAAATTAGCAAGAAGGAAACTGGTAGAATCAGAGAAAACCCTAGAACCAAAGCAACCAAATAGGTGGTGCTGCAGGTAGAGGAATATGTGGTGGTCGAAAACCTGACAAAAGTCACATTCAGTGTTATAATTGTCAGAAGTATGGTCACTATTTTAGTGATTGTCTAGAAAAGAAGAAGAATCAAGAAACTGATGCAAAGCTGGCGAAACATGAAGAAGAAGAGATGTTGTTAATGGTCACAACAAAAGATGAAGAAAGATTCTAGGACCAATGGTACTTGGACTCAGGATGCTCATCACACATGATTGGTAGGAAAGATTGGTTTTTCAACATAAAGCCCTCCATGAAGAACATGATGAAATTTGCAAATGACTATACTCTAGCAGCTGAAGGTATTGGTGATGTTCTGATTATGAGGAAAGATGGCAAGAGGTCGGTAATTTCCAATGTATTGTACATACCAGGCATGAAGAGTAATTTGCTCAACATAGGGCAGCTGGTCGAAAAAAACTACAACGTGTTGATCAAAGACAAAATGATGAGAGTACTCGACTCAGGAGGAAGGTTAATCTTGAAAGCTCATATGTCTCAAAATAGAACCTTCAAGATTGAACTTAATGTGATGGAGCATAAGTGTCTTGCAACTGCAGCCAGCAGAGATGAATGGTTATGGCATTATAGATTTGGACATCTCAATTTCAAAGATATCAGAGATTTGAAGAGAAGAAATATGGTTTCAGGATTACCAAAAATCGACATTCTAAGTGAAGTGTGTGAAGAATGTGTTCAGGCGAAACAACACAAGAATAGATTCAACAAGGATGCATGAAGCAAGTCGAAGGCAATTCTTAAAGTTATATACTCTGATGTATGATGTCCTATCCAGGTGGAGAGTATGTGTCGAATGATTTTGATGTATTATGTGAGAAAGAAGGGAGTGTGCATGAGGTGGTGCCACCCTACACTCCAAAGCATAATGGAACTGCAGAAGGGAAGAATAGAACCATCATGAATATGGTAAGTATGTTGAAAGGCAAGCATCTACCCAAAGAATTATGGGGAGAAGTTGTGACGACTGCAACATATATCTTGAATAGATGTCCGACAAAGAAGTTAGAAGGAATCACACCAGAAGAATGTTGGCTTGGTGTCAAGCTTAGCCTAATGATACGTTACCCTTAGAAAACAATCGAGACTATACAAGAGATGTAGGGTTTGTAACGCCCAAAATATTTAATTATTTATTTAATTGGATATTTATTTAATTGTTGTGAATTATTCAGTTGATTTTGGTGTTGCGGCGAATTAAATCGTTAAGTCAGAATTGTTAAGTTGGTAAGTCGTAGAAATAATATTAGAAATAATATTATAGTCGCGGAATAATATTAGTAGTAATAGTATAGTCGTAGGAGAGGATTCGAATTAAGTGGGCTTGATTTCGTGTCGGAATTAGTAAATTAGGGGGTGTATGTTTTAGGCCCATTAGACATTATATTAAAATATTATTATTTTAATAAAACAAGGGAAATAGAAAGAGTGGGGGAGTTTTGTAGTATCAGTGGAAAAAGAAGTTACACGAGGCAATTGAAAAGCAAGGTTGGAAGGGAATAGAGGGGAGAAGACGATACGAGGAAAATTTCTACCAGTAACCAAGTCCGAAGTTTCGAGCTACCTTCAATCCAATCAGGTAAGGGTGGGTTCGATTATTATAACTGGGTTATGATGAATGTTATTTGGGTGATGATTATTGGGTAGAACTAGTAGTAGAATTACCCTAAAAAATTTCCTGTGAAAGCTGAAGTTATTTCGATTAAAATTAGTCTCTGAAATTATTAGTTTTGATGTTTGGAAACTGAGTTTTTGATGATAGTTTAGAGACCCATTTAATATTTGGGGTACTTTTTGATGTTGAAAATCTGGGAAATACTCCCACTGTTTCTATTTCAATGTAGCGTAAAAATGTATATATAATTGAAACAGTGCTGAATGTATAATGTGTATATGGGTCGTATGAACAGTAGCGAGAAGATTGAGTATGTATATATATGAATCATTGCAGCGCTATTTGATTATTATAGTACACCCTAGAGTGAGTTAGTAAGGATTGTGAATAGGCACTTGTAGTAATTGAGTATTATATAGAGATATATATATATTATCTAGCAAATGAACTAAATAACTCTCTCTCTCTCCTAATTAGTGCAGCACGTGAATGTTCCAGAGAGGGGATAATAAGTGGCTTAATGTGTTGGTAGCATTTAGTGAGTAGTTGTTATTATTATTATAATTCAAAATGGGAATAATGAGAGAGAGTAGGAAAATGTTAGTGGAGCATGGTAATATAATTGTAAGATTAATATATTATATTTATGTTTAGCAAAAGAATTAATGTTGTGTAGAATTGTGGTGTGTAGGAAGACGGTGGCTCATTATATATATTATATAGTAGTAAGAATCAAGACTATTAGTAAAGTGAATACCCCATAATTTATGCGCAGCGCATAGTGATAGAGTAAGAGTAATAATTTTTTTCATGTGGCCTTTGTGCTAGTAATTGTGCGCAGGAACAGAGAAAGTAGCAGGAAAATTGGTAATAGCAGAAAATGAAAATAACAGGTTTTGTTCCATCAAACAGAAATTTTGACAGCAACAGGATTTAATAACAATTCATGACAGAAACTTGGAAATGATTTTAAGGAAATCGTAACAGAAAGTAGAAGTTTGTAATAAACTGGGATTTAATGACATAAGTTAAAATAGTGCTGTTTTAGTCGGTTTAGCCGGTTTAGGCGAAAAACTTAGCTGTCCGGAATTTAACGAAAATTGTCGGGGTAAGTTGGGTAAATTAGTAGATGACTTTTGCTGACTTGTTTTGTTGAAATATTGTCGAGAAAGTCGAATTGCCGGTACAGCTGAGTTGTAATATTGTTCCGGTTTACGGACGAATTATAAGTTGTAGGCTTGATAAGCCAACGTTGATATAAGTTGTTTGTGTCGAAAAAGTTGCTATGTTGTTAAGTTGATTATGTTGTAGATGTTGTTGAGTTGTTTATGTTGATGAGTTGTGCATGTCATAAAACATACATTGCATTTTATGTCGGAGCGTTGCTCACACCACGTTGGCCTGGATTGGCATATGTTGAAAGTTGAAAGTTGAAGGCTTATGCCTTGATGCCTCGATAAACTGGCATATATTAAGTTGGGAGTTTTACTCCGATGGTACCACATGCATAACATTGTCGAGTCTTATTAAAGTCGCATTTTCTGAAGTTGTTGTTGATTTTTATTAGTTGTTGTTGATTTGATTTTGGTTGTTGGTTGTTGATGTGAAGTGGTGAATAATTGTATGATTCTTGCCTATGTATTATTTATCATACTCCGTTTATAATTTTCGGTAACTCACCCCTTCTGTTTGAATGTTGTCCCTATGTTGGCAACGTGCAGGTAATCCAGAGGAGTAGCCGGTTACCTTAGTTCGAGTCGGTGGTTGTCGCTCTGATACGTAGCACTCGGGGGGATGACGCGTGTCTTTTATTTATCTGTCTACATGCTGAATTTTTAGTGAATTTGTGGAAAAACACTTTGTTGTTTAATTCGAAGTTGTTTTGCGTTAAATAAAGATGCTACTAAGTTGTTAATGAATCCGATGCGTTGCGTTTACTTAAGTTGAATAAAGTTGAGGACCAATTGTTGTTTTATGTTTCCCTGAAACGTTATGTATCTTTCATGAATAATTATTATATGGTTGATTTTAAAGTTGAAAATGTGATATCCCGTTTTATGTCGAAAATTTTATAACTCTGATTTTTTATATAATTATTGGGTAGAAATGGGGTGTTACATTAGTGGTATCAGAGCAGGTCGGTCCGTCCAGCCAAGTGTCGAGTCGTAGTTGTCTAACAATCGAGTATTGTTATTTGGTTCTAACTTTTGTTTATGTTGTAGTGATAATTTGAGATGGCTGGAAGGAACGATGCTGCAATGGCTGCTGCAATGCAAGCAATGGCTCAGGCTGTGCAGAATTTACCGAATGTTGGCGAGAATGATGGATCTCGTAGTCTGGCGACTTTTCAGAGGGAGAATCCGCCTAACTTCAAGGGCAGGTATGATCCTGATGGAGCATTGGACTGGTTAAAAGAGATTGAGAGGATTTTCCGTGTGATGGACTGCACTCCAGCGCAGAAGGTTCGTTATGGGACTCATATGCTAGCAGTCGAAGCTGATGACTGGTGGCTAGAGACTCGTCAGAGGTTGGAGACTACAGGTGAAGTTATTACTTGGGATGGGTTCCGAAGAGAATTTCTGAGAAAGTATTATCCAGAGGATGTCTGTGGTAAGAAGCAGATTGAGTTTCTTGAGCTGAAGCAAGGAACTATGTCGGTTACTGATTATGCTGCGAAGTTTGTTGAGCTGGCTAAGTTTTATCCGTACTACACCGGTGATGATGCTGAGTTTTCTAAATGCATCAAATTTGAGAGCGGGTTGCGTTCTGAAATCAAGAAAGCTATTGGGTATCAGAAGATTCGTGTCTTTTCTGATTTGGTTGATAGTTGCAGAATTTATGAAGAGGACAATAATGCTCACTACAAGATTGTTAGTGATAGAAGAGGCAAGCAACAACAGAACCGTGGTAAGCCTTATGATGCTCCGGCTGGAAAAGGTAAACTGAAAATGACCGAGGGCAAAAAGACTAGTAGGGGAGATGCTCCTGCTAGCATAACTTGTTTCAAATGTGGAAAATCTGGTCATAAGAGTACTGTGTGTACTGCTGAGGCGAAGAGGTGTTTCCGATGTGGTAAGATTGGGCATGCAATATCTGATTGCAGGCACAAGGAGATGATCTGTTTTAATTGTGGTGAAGAGGGACATATTGGTAATCAGTTTCTGAAGCCAAAGAAAGCTCAGACCGGAAGAGTGTTCGCGTTAGCAGGAACTCAGACAGCTAATGAGGACAGACTTATCAGAGGTACATGTTTCATTAATAGTACTCCTTTAATTACTATTATTGACACTGGTGCTACACATTGTTTTGTTTCTGCTGATTGTGTTCAAAGATTGGGTCTTAAGTTGCTGCTATGAATGGAGAAATGGTCGTCGAGACTCCGGCTAAGGGATCGGTGACTACTTCTCTTGTGTGTTTAAGGTGTCCTTTATCGATCTTCGATAAAGACTTTTATGTTGATTTGGTTTGTTTGCAGCTGACCGGAATGGATCTAATCCTGGGTATGAACTGGTTAGAGTATAACTATGTTCACATAAATTGTTATCGCAAGTCGGTGAGGTTTTCCTCTCCGGAAGAGGAAGGGGTTGGATTGTTGTCTTTCAGAGAGTTACAGCAATTGATGAAAGAAGAAGCTCGGATGTTTTTGTTGACGGCAACGTTGTCTATTGAGAGCAAACCTAAGATTGAAGAATTGCAGGTGGTAAATGAATTTCCTGAAGTTTTCCCTGATGAAATTCCTGATGTGCCGCCAGAGAGAGAGGTTGAATTTGCAATTGATCTTGTACCTGGTACTAGACCTGTTTCGATGGCACCATACAGAATGTCGGCATCCGAGTTATCTGAATTAAAGAAGCAGTTGGAAGAGTTACTTGAGAAAAAGTTTATAAGACCAAGTGTATCGCCGTGGGGAGCTCCAGTGTTATTAGTAAAGAAGAAGGATGGGAGTATGAGACTTTGTGTTGATTATAGACAGCTGAATAAAGTAACAATCAAGAACAAGTATCCACTTCCGAGAATAGATGATTTGATGGATCAGTTGGTGGGTGCTCGTGTGTTTAGCAAGATTGATTTGAGATCGGGCTATCATCAGATTAAAGTGAAAGATGAGGATATTCAGAAGACGGCGTTCAGAACACGGTATGGACATTATGAATATTCAGTGATGCCTTTCGGTGTTACTAATGCGCCGGGAGTATTCATGGAATACATGAACCGCATTTTTCATACTTATCTGGATCATTTTGTGGTTGTATTCATTGATGATATTCTGATTTATTCTAAGTCAGAAGAAGACCATAAGGAACATTTCAGAACAGTGTTGGAAGTCTTGAAAGATAAGCTGTTGTATGCGAAGCTGTCCAAGTGTGAGTTCTGGTTGAAAGAAGTTAGTTTTCTGGGTCATGTGATTTCAGGTAGTGGTATTGTCGTGGATCCTTCTAAAGTAGATGTTGTGTTGCAATGGGAAACTCCAAGGTCGGCTACTGAGATTAGGAGTTTTCTGGGACTAGCTAGTTATTATAGAAGGTTTATTGAAGGGTTTTCTAAGTTGGCACTTCCGTTAACTAGATTGACTTGCTAAAGTAAAGCTTTTGTGTGGGATGTGCAATGCGAAGAAAGTTTTATAGAATTGAAGAAGAGGTTGACGTCGGCTCCAGTTTTGACATTACCGAATCCAGAAGAACCGTTTGTGGTTTATTGTGATGCTTCGTTGATGGGTTTAGGAGGTGTGCTTATGCAGAATAATAAAGTAATTGCTTATGCGTCTCGACAGTTGAGAACTCATGAAAGGAATTATCCTACGCATGATTTGGAGCTTGCTGCAGTGGTTTTTGTGCTGAAAATTTGGAGGCACTATCTCTATGGCTCTAGATTTGAAGTTTATAGTGATCATAAGAGCTTAAAGTATTTGTTTGACCAGAAGGAGTTGAATATGAGGCAGCGACGGTGGTTAGAATTGCTGAAAGATTATGATTTCGGTTTAAATTATCATCCGGGCAAAGCTAATGTTGTGGCTGATGCTTTAAGCCGAAAGACCTTGCATATGTCAGCAATGATGATTAAGGAATTGGAGTTAATTGAGCAGTTTCGAGATATGAGTTTGGTCTGCGAAGTGACACCGCAGAGTGTTATGCTGGGTATGTTGAAAATTAACAATGATTTTCTGGACAGTATTCGAGAGGCTCAGAAGTGGGATGTGAAACTAGTGGACATCATGAATAGTTATGGTCAATCGGATGAGAGTGACTTTAAGATTGATGCACGAGGTGTGTTGAGACTGCATGATCGAATTTGTATACCAGATGATACAGATATGAAAAAGAAAATTCTTGAAGAGGGTCATAGAAGTAATCTGAGTATTCATCCGGGAGCTACTAAAATGTATCAAGACTTGAAGAAGATATTTTGGTGGTCCGGAATGAAAGAAGATGTGGCACGATTTGTCTATGCATGTCTGACTTGTCAGAAGTCGAAAGTTGAGCATCAGAAGCCTGCTGGGTTGATGCAACCGTTAGAGATTCCAGAATGGAAATGGGATAGCATTTCTATGGACTTTGTGACAGGGCTGCCTATGACTGCAAGAGGACATGATTCAATTTGGGTGATTGTTGATAGGCTTACGAAGTCGGCTCATTTTATACCTATTAACATCACATATCCAATTGCGAAGTTGGCAGAGATTTATATCCGAGTGATTGTGAAGTTGCATGGTGTTCCTTTGTGTATTGTGTCGGATAGAGATCTGAGGTTCACGTCGGAGTTTTGGAAGAGCCTACAGGAGGCGTTGGGTTCTAAGTTGAGGTTGAGTTCGGCGTATCATCCTCAGACAGATGGTCAAACTGAGAGAACTATTCAGTCGTTGGAGGATTTTTTGAGAGCTTGTGTGCTTGAGCAGGGAGGTTCGTGGGATACTCATCTTCCATTAATAGAGTTCACTTATAATAATAGTCACCATTCTAGTATCGGAATGGCACCTTTTGAAGCGTTGTATGGTCGGAGGTGTAGAACTCCGTTGTGTTGGTATGAATCTGGTGAAAGTGTAGTACTTGGACCGAAATTAGTCCGAGAAACTACCGAGAAAGTGAAGTTGATCCGAGAGAAGATGAAAGCTTCTCAAAGTAGACAGAAAAGTTACCATGACAAGCGGAAGAAGGATTTGGAATTCCAAGCGGGCGATCATGTGTTTTTGAGAGTCACACCTGTGACTGGTGTTGGGAGAGCTTTGAAGTGTAAGAAGCTCACTCCTCGTTTTATTGGGCCGTATCAGATTTTGGACAGAGTCGGGAAAGTTGCTTACCGAATGGCGTTACCGCCAAATCTTTCGAATCTGCATGATGTATTTCATGTGTCACAGCTTCGGAAATACATTTCAGATCCGTCTCATGTGGTTAATATGGATGATGTGCAAGTACGGGATAATCTCACGGTGGAGACGAAGCCTGTGCGAATCGCGGATCGTGAAATGAAGACCTTGCGAGGGAAAGAGATCGCGTTGGTGAAAGTTGTCTGGTTGGGAGCTACCGGAGAAAGCATGATGTGGGAGTTGGAGAGCAAGATGCGAGACTCCTATCCCGAACTGTTTGAATCAGGTAAATTTTCGAGGACGAAAATATTCTAAGTGGGGGAGAGTTGTAACGCCCAAAATATTTAATTATTTATTTAATTGGATATTTATTTAATTGTTGTGAATTATTCAGTTGATTTTGGTGTTGCGGCGAATTAAATCGTTAAGTCGGAATTGTTAAGTTGGTAAGTCGTAGAAATAATATTAGAAATAATATTATAGTCGCGGAATAATATTAGTAGTAATAGTATAGTCGTAGGAGAGGATTCGAATTAAGTGGGCTTGATTTCGTGTCGGAATTAGTAAATTAGGGGGTGTATGTTTTAGGCCCATTAGACATTATATTAAAATATTATTATTTTAATAAAACAAGGGAAATAGAAAGAGTGGGGGAGTTTTGTAGTATCAGTGGAAAAAGAAGTTACACGAGGCAATTGAAAAGCAAGGTTGGAAGGGAATAGAGGGGAGAAGACGATACGAGGAAAATTTATGCCGGTAACCAAGTCCGAAGTTTCGAGCTACCTTCAATCCAATCAGGTAAGGGTGGGTTCGATTATTATAATTGGGTTATGATGAATGTTATTTGGGTGATGATTATTGGGTAGAACTAGTAGTAGAATTACCCTAAAAAATTTCCTGTGAAAGCTGAAGTTATTTCGATTAAAATTAGTCTCTGAAATTATTAGTTTTGATGTTTGGAAACTGAGTTTCTGATGATAGTTTAGAGACCCATTTAATATTTGGGGTACTTTTTGATGTTGAAAATCTGGGAAATACTCCCACTGTTTCTATTTCAATGTAGCGTAAAAATGTATATATAATTGAAACAGTGATGAATGTATAATGTGTATATGGGTCATATGAACAGTAGCGAGAAGATTGAGTATGTATATATATGAATCATTGCAGCGCTATTTGATTATTATAGTACACCCTAGAGTGAGTTAGTAAGGATTGTGAATAGGCACTTGTAGTAATTGAGTATTATATATATATATATATATATATATATATATATATATATTATCTAGCAAATGAACTAAATGACTCTCTCTCTCTCCCTAATTAGTGCAGCACGTGAATGTTCCAGAGAGGGGATAATAAGTGGCTTAATGTGTTGGTAGCATTTAGTGAGTAGTTGTTATTATTATTATAATTCAAAATGGGAATAATGAGAGAGAGTAGGAAAATGTTAGTGGAGCATGGTAATATAATTGTAAGATTAATATATTATATTTATGTTTAGCAAAAGAATTAATGTTGTGTAGAATTGTGGTGTGTAGGAAGACGGTGGCTCATTATATATATTATATAGTAGTAAGAATCAAGACTATTAGTAAAGTGAATACCCCATAATTTATGCGCAGCGCATAGTGATAGAGTAAGAGTAATAATTTTTTTCATGTGGCCTTTGTGCTAGTAATTGTGCGCAGGAACAGAGAAAGTAACAGGAAAATTGGTAATAGCAGAAAATGAAAATAACAGGTTTTGTTCCATCAAACAGAAATTTTGACAGCAACAGGATTTAATAACAATTCATGACAGAAACTTGGAAATGATTTTAAGGAAATCGTAACAGAAAGTAGAAGTTTGTAATAAACTGGGATTTAATGACAGAAGTTAAAATAGTGCTGTTTTAGTCGGTTTAGCCGGTTTAGCCGAAAAACTTAGCTGTCCGGAATTTAACGAAAATTGTCGGGGTAAGTCGGGTAAATTAGTAGATGACTTTTGCTGACTTGTTTTGTTGAAATATTGTCGAGAAAGTCGAATTGCCGGTACAGCTGAGTTGTAATATTGTTCCGGTTTACGGACGAATTGTAAGTTGTAGGCTTGATAAGCCAACGTTGATATAAGTTATTTGTGTCGAAAAAGTTACTATGTTGTTAAGTTGATTATGTTGTAGATGTTGTTGAGTTGTTTATGTTGATGAGTTGTGCATGTCATAAAACATACATTGCATTTTATGTCGGAGCGTTGCTCACACCACGTTGGCCTGGATTGGCATATGTTGAAAGTTGAAAGTTGAAGGCTTATGCCTTGATGCCTCGATAAACTGGCATATATTAAGTTGGGAGTTTTACTCCGATGGTACCACATGCATAACATTGTCGAGTCTCATTAAAGTCGCATTTTCTGAAGTTGTTGTTGATTTTTATTAGTTGTTGTTGATTTGATTTTGGTTGTTGGTTGTTGATGTGAAGTGGTGAATAATTGTATGATTCTTGCCTATGTATTATTTATCATACTCCGTTTATAATTTTTGGTAACTCACCCCTTCTGTTTGAATGTTGTCCCTATGTTGGCAACGTGCAGGTAATCCAGAGGAGTAGCCGGTTACCTTAGTTCGAGTCGGTGGTTGTCGCTCTGATACGTAGCACTCGGGGGGATGACGCGTGTCTTTTATTTATCTGTCTACATGCTGAATTTTTAGTGAATTTGTGGAAAAACACTTTGTTGTTTAATTCGAAGTTGTTTTGCGTTGAATAAAGATGCAACTAAGTTGTTAATGAATCCGCTGCGTTGCGTTTACTTAAGTTGAATAAAATTGAGGACCAATTGTTGTTTTATGTTTCCCTGAAACGTTATGTATCTTTCATGAATAATTATTATATGGTTGATTTTAAAGTTGAAAATGTGATATCCCGTTTTATGTCGAAAATTTTATAACTCTGATTTTTTATATAATTACTGGGTAGAAATGGTGTGTTACAGGGTTCGTCAAATTTTTTAGATTTTACCTTAAATATAAGTGATGCTGATAGTGTTAGAGTCGATAACCATCTCAATCGTGTTTGGTATCAACTAGAAGATATTTTTCCAGATGATGGCATTCCTGTAGAAAGACAACATGCTCTTTGGGTTACTGTTAATGACAAGTATTACCGTATTACCAAAAAGCTTGAGGTAAATAAAGGTCATATTGATCTCTACAAAGTATTACCATATTACCGTATTTTGTTAAGGATTTTATAAATGGTCAAATAATATATTAATATAGTGAGTAAAACTCAAAAAAAAAAAAAGTATATATATATATATATATATATATATATATATATATATATATATATATATATATATATATATATAAGAGTACATCGGATACAAAAAGTGCCAAATCAAAAGACAACAAGAAACTGTAGCGCGAATTTTTGGACGTGGTTGCGAAGCACTATCGCTTTTGGGGTACTACAGTTCGATTCATTTTTTATCCTATTGAAGCTGATGAAGGAAGGGAAATAGATGTCTCCAATTAACCCTGCTTGCATACTGAGCTTAAACAGATGACTGTTGGTTTACAGATGCTATTGAGATTGTGTGTCTCTCTTAAGTTATTTTGTTAAAATAGTGCCTGGGCGATTGGTGGGAGTTTAGGACTGATGCTTTTCGATTGATATGTGAAGGTACAGGATTTGGGACTTTGGATAAGTGTGCTCGCTAAGATTTTTCTTTCAATCTTATGCCTACGTATTCCCGTTTACCAAAACAGGGAAATCAGAGCGATCGTAGTTCCTGTCGTAACCCGAAATTTGACCTCCCTCTTTTGCCTTTTGCATAAGCATAAGCATTCGTATCGCTAGCATACGCATTCATACTTTTCTTCGTGTGTTTCTTGTTGCAGGATATTCAGGTTTTCCAAGCCCGATTAATCATATCCTCATGAGGTCATCACATCATCAAAACAAGCACAAATTGAAGGTTTCCATGCCTATTCATCAATACAAGAAATGGAAAATCAAAGTCAGGACCACAACATCAATGTTCAAGCAAAATGGGCAAAATTTGGTCTGGTTAACCGGTTAACACAATTTCTTTGTAATTATGTTAACCGGTTAACACAGGCAGACTTTTCAATTTCTGCTGCATTTTGAGACAGCAGCCATACACTCTCTTTGGTCATTGATTCTACAGTGTTCTAGCAGTGTGTGGAACATTCTAGGCATCTCTAGATATTTCAACACTACTCATTTCAACCCAAGTATATTTATTCCAATGCATCACTCTAATTTAAGTGCACCATGTTACTTAATTTACCAACATGTCAACCTTTGGATTTTGAAACTCACATTGGGATTGTTACCGAGTTGGTTCTAACTAACCGAGTTAACCGCCATGACTCAGTGAGTCAAGTCCAACTAACTCCTAGCCTAGTTCCAAACCCAAAGCTAATCCCAAACCAAATTCCAAACCATCTCACACTCCAAACCTAAAATCTATATAAACTCACCTTCACTCATTTTCAAGGACCTTCAACCATTTGCTCCATTTCACTCTCAATTCTCCCACATTCCCTCTGAATTTCTCTACTACATCTTCATCTTTATCTCAATTCTCTTCCAAAACCTCACCAAAGCTCATTTCTACTTTGAAGGATAATCACTTTTACATCAAAAGTGATTATTTCTTGAGCTCAACCTTCATCATTCTTGCTATTACACTTGGATTTCTGGAGTTATTCAGCTTTTGGATTAATCTTGAGTATTTGCTTTATCGTATTTTGCTCGATTTCGATACGGTTCGTCTACAAATTGAAGATTCCTCTGGTTTTCTTTGATTTTCTGCATCAAGAATCCTTTGCAACATTTACCAAGCCAAATCTCCGGCTTGTAGGTTGGTGGATCTAACTAATTTTAGCGTTTCGCGCATTTTCGTATCGCTCGCAATGTAGTCGATAATTGTTGTATGTGATTTGGTTTCACATTTGTTTGATCCATGATCCAATTGTATTAGTAGATTTTATCTCTGTTTATTTGTTGTTTTCAAGTTCAATTTTCGTGCACAATTTTAGTTCCTAGCATGTGGTAGTTTGCATAAGTGATTATGTGTTGAAAACCACTTTTGAATAGCTATTTTTTCTATTTTATTTTCACAACTGTTCAGTGTTAACCGGTTAACACATGATGAGTAACCGGCTACTCAGTTCAATTTTCACCAAAAACGCTAATTTTCAAGCAAGTAAACGGTTAATGCATGGTGAGTAACCGGTTACCACTGAACAGAATGGCCATTTTCTTGCATTTTCAAGTGTGTTTGCCATACTTTCTTCATTTTAACTTCTATTGATTATCATGCTTGATTTTATGGATGTTTTTAATGTCATTTCACTTCTGGTTAAAGCATGTTCATGAACTTTCGATGCACATTTTCGATTATTCATTTGTTTCATGTTCTTAGCATTGTATGAACATAACAATTCTTGCACTATCTTTGTTCACATGATACATGATTTTGTGTGGCACTTTGATGATCATTTGGCACTGTTTTGTACCTTCCATTTCAGGCTTGCATTAAGTTTATTTTTCATGGATAAACTTAATCTTGTATAATCAATAATTCACTCCTTTTTGCTTTAATGACTTTTCATCCTCTTTGGGAAGTTGTTAGCATGTTTATCCCTTAATTAATTGATCGAAACTTTGTTTCGATTAATCGATCTTCCCTTTTCCTCTCTTTAGGCCTCCTTTAGAGTTTTCTCTCTCTCTTCCCCCCCCCCCCCGGTGGAGTTGGAGTTTCGCGCTGCGCCTTGCATCAGAGCACTGTACAAATTGACGCCGTTACGCTGTCTGTTTCTCTACGCAGGAGCACTATACAACATTGGAGCGGTTGCGCTGTCCGTTTCACTTTCCACACTATATTTTGGGTGCTAGAGAAGGAATGAGGATGGAGTTTTTCCTACCCTCATTCTGGCTATTTCTTTGGTAAGGGCATCTTGTCCTCTCCTCGAGAATAGTCGCCTCTATCCTCTAGCTATAGTGTTTCTCATTCCCCTGTCGAGTTGATCCTTGATCACTCTTTTCTTTTTGCAATCCTTTTTGATCCTTGATCACTCCTATCTCTTTCAATCTCTCCTTTTGATCAATCACCATCCTTCTTGGTTGAGATCATTATTCTTGCGCTAGCAATCTCTCTTTGTTTCATTACTCCTTTCTTCTTGTAATCAATCATTGCTTTTTGATTCCCCTGAAGAGTCCCAATTCTCTTTCTTTGGTCTAACACAGTTTTCCTGTCACGACCGTTCTTCCCCAGGAGTTCGCAATCCTCTTCTTGGTTAATCACCTGTCTCTCCAGTTAACCACAGTCTATCTATTAAAATACTGAACCCTTTCGAGTTAATCATCTTCTCTTGGTTAATCACTCGTTTTTCTCTTCGGTTAATCACAGTCCGTCTGTAAACCCCGAATCCCCCGCAGTTGGCAACCTCCTCTTGGTTCGAATACTTGCACCCTTTGGGTTAATAACCTTTCTTTGGTTCAAATACCCTTTCTTCGGTCGAGTACTATTTATTCAGTCAGTTTACCGAACCCCTTTGGGTCACAACCTTCATTCGGTCCTACACCCGTGCTTCTGGTTAATCACAGTTTCCTCTGTTAAAACAGATGCTTCTCTATTCCCACATACTTGCAGTCTTTTCTTTCCTCGGTTAACCATTATTTATCAGTTAATATACCGAGGCCCCTTCAGAGTCAAACACCTTCTCTTGGTTCAGCACTCTCTATCTTGGTTTATCACAGTCTGTCTGTTGACACCAGCTTCTTTTTCCCCGCCAGGGTTTTACTCTCTTTCTTCGGTTAACCACTGCCAGCCAGTTAATATACCGAGTCTCCCTCTTCTCTTGGTTATGAAACCATCCCTCTTATTCGGATCCCCAGCGGAGTCCTTTATATTCCCATTGCTCTTACTTTCTTGGTTTCGACACCAATTCTTGTTGTTATCCCCAGCGGAGTTTCTTTCATTCTTGGTTTCGACACCACTTCTCTCATCCCCTTGTTTCTTCCTTGTTTTTTTTTCTTTTCAGTTCCCCGAACTACGGAAGCTCTGATTCTGAATTCTTCTGAATGTCAGATACGTACGTATGAGATCGTAATGATCTCAGCGAGCACACTTCCACCCTTCTTTCCTTCTCCCTTTCTTCCTTCTTTTCTGTCCCCTGGTTCCATGAACTACGACGCTCTGATTTCCTCATTGCACTAAGAGGGTACGTAGGCACGAGGACCTTGTTCCTCCGCGAGTACTTTCTTTCTTTCCTTTCTTTTTCCCCTTTCTCTCTCTCTCTCTCTCTCTCTCTCTCTCTCTCTCTCTCTCCCTTCTTTTAGCTAGAAGCCTTTAAATAGATAACCCATCCAAGCCTAGAAGCAAGCGAAATGGTTCCCGTCGAGTACGACGAATGCGTTAGGTGCTAATACCTTCCTTTTGCATAACCGACCCCCCGTTCCCGTTTCTCTTCCCCTTGGGTTTTATCGATATTTTCCCTGTCCTTTGGGACTAAATAAAGTTCGGTGGTGACTCTGTTGTATCTTTGAGTGTGCGATTCACTCAGGTAGAAACCAGCCATCTTCAGCTGGCGACTCTGCTGGGGACAGATTGACCTCTTGCTGGTCTATCCCTTGAGGGGTCTCGCCTAGTTTTGTTTGCTTTCTTGCTTGTTTGGGTGTTTATCTTCTGCAGTATACTAGTTTTATCTTTACGCTTTATTCGCTTTATGTTTATTTATTGCATTTCTTTATTGCTTTGAATATTCATATGCTGCATATTCTGGATATCTGCTATTTTCTCTGCTGTTGTCGGTTGGGTTGCTACTTGAGAGATAAGCCCATTACACAGGCTTGAGAGTACATATAGGATTAGAGTGGAAAGTAGTGTGGCCTACGTAGCGTCTTGGTACGTATGGTTTACATGAAATCCACACCCAGACGAGGTTTTCTTGGGAGATGTTCTGATTTGCGCGTCTTGTGCATTTCGGGGTGTTAACCTAGAAAGCTGTCGACTCTGGTGACCATTCCTGAGGACTCAGTTGCGGTACTCCTCCCAAGGAGCGATAATGGCAGACCAGAAATGGCAAACCCATTACGCTTCTTGATCCGAGGACCCAAAGCTGGGAACTTGCCATAGGATGACCTTTTTGGGGGAATCAGTGGACGACCTCTTTGTTTGGCGATAGTATTGTACCCCCGAGGGATGAATGTACTGAGAATCCCGCTTTCTAGGAACTACCTGTGAGGGGGATATTGGGTTTTTCTGCAGGAAACCAAGACTCTTCCGACCTTTGTTCTCTCATTGCTTTAGATCTCGCGCCAACGCAGGACTACCTTTGCAGATGTTCAGATTTAACTATTCAGACTATGCTGACTTGTTGATTTTGATGTTGCATATCATCTCATCATATCAAATTAATTTTTGCATAAGCATTTTAAAACTTTATTTTTGCATAAATTGCATTCATTCATGCCCGCATATGCATGTCCTTCATCTAGAAACCTTTGCTCACTCTGATCATTTCTGCCTTGTAGCAAGACGACGACTCGACATCGGTATTTTACTCGCTCAAACAAATCCAGAATCATGGCTGACTTTGAAGCTGAGAACGCTGCTTACAAGGAAACTCTGGCACAATTCCAAGGGCGGATGGATCAGTTTCAGACGAACATGGATGTCATTATGGAGCTCCTTCGTGCTCAGAGGGATACTGCTGCTGCCACTGTTGTTGCAACCACTAGTGATGCAACTGTTGTCACTCCTGTTGTGACTGTTCCTTCTGTTGTTACGGCTATTCCTGCTGTCATTGTTCCTTCTCCTGCTAGAGTTGACGTACCAGTTGAGCTTGTGAATCAGCCTGTTGTTCAGCCTAGTTTGAATCAGATGCCTGCTGGTTTTCCTTGGGGCATGCCTCTAAATTACACTCCTCAGATTGCAAATAATGGTAGTGCCTTCATGCCATATCAGCCTTTTGTTGCACCCATGCCTAATGGGAATGCTTCCGCCTATCCATGGGTCATGCCTACTCCAGTCCCGCCTCCAGTGGTGAATGATGATCCTGAGAATCTTCAGGCTCAAACTCATCAAACTGCCGGATTAGTTGACACTGAAACTCCTGATGATGAAGAGCATGTGTATAGGGGTCCTCCTATTCATGTTCCGGTTCCGTCTCAAGTTGCTCAAATTGTTTTTCCGAATGCTCATCCTGGGATGTTCTATCCTGGGGCATCTTCCTCAGCTGCTGGGGTACCTCCTCCAAATTATCTGTATGGTGTTCTGATGGGTCAGAATGTTAGTCAGATGGTTAATCCGAGTTTGGTGTATCCTTCTCAGTTTGCTACTCCGCAAGTGAATGCTCCCGCCACTTCTCAGCTGCCAAATCCTCAGAATCTTGTCAGACCCACTAATCAGAATAGATCTGTTGACTACAAGTTGTTGGAACACCGTATCAGAGCTATCGAAGGGTTCTCTGCTTTTGGTATGGAAGCCAATGATTTATATTTGGTTTTAAATGTTGTGTTGCCACAGAAATTCAAGATACCTGATTTGCCAAAGTATAAAGGCTTGAGTTGCCCGCGTAGTCACATCACTATGTACTGCAGGAAGATGGCATCCCATATTAATAATGATGAATTGCTTGTTCATTGTTTTCAAGATAGTTTGTCTGGTGCTTCATTGGATTGGTACATGGGCTTGGAGCGCAGCAAAATCCGTACTTGGAGAGATTTGTCTGAAGCGTTCGTGAGACAATACAAGTATAACCTTGATCTGGCGCCAACTAGATTGCAATTGCAGAATCAGTCTCAGCGCTCAGCTGAAACATTCAAGGAGTATGCACAAAGATGACGTGAGATGGCATCTTGTGTACGACCTGCTCTCTCTGATAATGAGTTGGTTGACATCTTTATGGGTACCTTGCAAGGATCTTACTACGAGAAAATGGTGGGTAGTTCTTCATCGAACTTCGCTGATGTTGTGACGATTGGTGAACGGATTGAGAATGGTTTGAAGACTGGAAAGATTCCTGGAGCTGCTTCCAAGCAGCAGGCCACTCGAAAGTCTCAGAACAGCCATTCCAAGAAAAAGGAAGGTGAAGCCAACGCTGTGACAGCTCAAGTTTCTCCTCAATATCAAGCTCCCATGGCTCCCTTGCCCTACTATCCATATCCGTACATCGCTGTTGCACAGTATCAACAACCTCCATATCAGTATCATCCGCAACAACCAGTTCAGAATGCTCAGAATCAGCAACAGAATCAACAGAACAAAAGTCAGCAGAATCAGAACTGTCAGAACAACAACAATCAAGGAATCTGCAAGCGTCCGAATTTTGATATAATTCCGGTGTCATACGCGGAACTGTTTCCTTACTTGGTTCACCAAGGGGCAATTGTCCCCAAACAGATTGCACTTGCGATTCCTCCATTTAGCCTGAAGCATAACCCAAATGCATCCTGTGCTTATCATGCTGGATACATAGGGCATGTGACAGAGGATTGCTTTGTTTTCAAAACCAAGGTTCAGGAACTCATTGATAAGAAGGTTCTGACTTTCGCTGAGGAAGGACCTAACATTCAGAGTAATCCGTTGCCGAATCACGGTGGGCCTGAGGTTAACATGATTGGGGATAGTCCGAACGCTGAATTGATCATGGATGTTGACGAAGTAAAGACTCTGATGTTTGTGGTTTTCAAGAAATTGAAGGAACATGGGAAGTTGAAAGGTTTGCATGGTAAGTGTCAGATTTGTGATGATAATCCCAACCAGTGTCGAAGGCTGAAGGGTTGTGTCCAGATTCTGATGAACCGTGGCGAAGTGCAAATTGCTAGATCTAAACCTGTTGAGGAAGTTACTGCTATTGAGCCGTTTACCATCGTCTATAGGAAGGTTCCTATGGAATCCCCTAAACAGAAGAAGGTGCAACCCATCGTTGTTTGCCCGCCGAAACCATTTCCGTATCAGAATTCTAAAGAGATACCATGGAAGTATGGGTCTACTGTGTTTTCTAGAGGTCAAGAGATAAGGTTCGCCGAATCAGAGATCGTGAATGTTACAGCCGGTGGAGGTATGACTCGTAGTGGACGAGTGTTTGCTCCGAAGGTCACTACGAAGCCTGTGCAAATTCCAATTGTCGTTTCTCCTAAGGAAACGCCTGCGGCTGCAACCCCCGTGGATCAACAAGGGGCATCTACTACCGTTCCAGTACCGACTATCTCGTCTGAGGATGTTTTAAAGAGAAAGGAGACCCTTGATGATCAAGAGTTCCTTAAGCCGATCAAGAAAAGTGACTTCAAGATTGTGGATCAGCTGGGTCAGACTCCCTCGAGGATCTCAATTTTGTCCTTACTCATGAGTTCGCCTGCGCACAGATCAGCTTTGTTGAAAGTTTTGAACATTGCCCATGTCATGCAAGATATATCCGTCGTCGAATTCGATGATGTAGTGGCCAACATAACTGCAAGTCGGTATTTGGGTATTAATGAATCGGAACTACCTCCTGAAGGAACTGCCCACAATAAAGCGCTGCACATATCTGTAACCTGCACAAACATCCTGCTATCTCGTGTTCTAGTGGATACCGGTTCTTCTCTCAATGTGATACCTAAGGGCACATTGAGTCAATTACCAGTCGAAGGAATCGAGATGAGACCAAGTGCCTTAGTTGTCAGAGCCTTTGACGGTTCTCGAAGATAGGTCATTGGAGAAGTGGACTTACCCATCAACATTGGGCCACATCTGTTTACCATTACTTTCCAAGTGATGGATATCAATCCAGCGTACAGTTTCCTACTGGGTCTTCCGTGGATCCACGCTGCAGGGGCAGTTACCTCCACTTTACATCAGAAGTTGAAATTCATGTTTGGTGATCAGCTTGTCATCGTCTGTGGTGAAGAGGATTTGATTGTCAGCGAGTTATCATCTTTCTGATACGTAGAGACTGAAGAAGGCATAGCTGAGGTGCCGTTGCAGTGTCTCGAGTTCGAAGATCTCAGCTCTGCTTCAACTAGTCAAAGTAGATCACCACAATTGACTTTAACGTCTACTAAGAGTGCTAAAAAGACCATCGATAGAGGTACCTTGCCAGGCTGGGGGCACGTGATTGATATAGTTGAGAAGCATAATCGTTTTGGAGTGGGCTATCATCCTGGTCGTCAATCTGGTTCCTCTGATCGGAAGCAATGCAACTTTGTCAGGTTCCATAGCACGGGTTTCCAGCAGGGTGACATCGTGGCAGCTGCTGATGATGCTGGTCCTAGCAATCAGACTTCAAGATTTGTGCGCAAGTGTCCATTGGGTTTCAAGCTCAACAATTGGACATCTACCGTGATTCCTGTGGTTTTCCCATATAACATTTAATGCATTTTGATTTTTCATTCCCTCGTCCTCGCCCGAGACTAGTGGATGGCTTGTAAAGGGCCTTGCGCTTTTGCAATATTATGTGATCAATAAATGAAAGTTTTTTGCATTCAAAATCATGCTCTATTTTCTTTCTTTATTTTTACTTTTTCACAAAATAAATGGCAAAAGTTTATTTTCTGTTTTACTTTTTAAATAGCTCATTCTAAATATATTCATAAACATGCATAACTAATAAAAGCATTGATAACAACATGGCAAACATCCATTGTAATTCTGGAATTCCAATTAACCAAGCCGAAGAAGATGGTAAGGAAGATTGTGAATTACCGGCTGAACTGGCAAGGCTCCTTGAGCACGAGTGTAGAGGGATTCAGCCACACAAAGACCCAGTGAAAGTTATCAATCTTGGTACTGATGAGGTCAGAAGAGAAGTCAAGGTTGGCGCATCCCTCGCAAAGCATGTACACTCCGAGTTGGTCAAGTTATTGAAAGAGTATGTTGATATCTTCGCCTGGTCCTATCAAGATATGACTGGGTTAGATACCAACATCGTTGAACATCACTTGCCACTCAAGCCCGGATGTCCTCCTGTCAAGCAGAAGCTCAGGAAGACTAGACCTGACATGGCGCTCAAAATCAGAGAAGAGGTAAAGAAGCAGCTTGACGCTGGGTTCCTAGTCACTTCCGAGTATCCTGAATGGATTGCCAACATCGTCCCAGTTCCAAAGAAGGACGACAAAGTCAGAATGTGTGTGGATTATCTAGATCTCAACAAGGCAAGCCCGAAGAATGATTTTCCTTTGCCTCATATTGACGTTTTGGTAGACAACACTGCGCAGTTCTCTGTCTTTTCCTTCATGGACGGTTTTTCAGGATATAATCAGATCAATATGTCCCCAACTAACATAGAGAAGACTACATTCATCACGCCATAGGGCACATATTGTTACAAAGTCATGCCATTCGGTCTAAAGAATGTAGGGGCAACATACCAGCGTGTCATGACAACCCTCTTTCACGATAAGATTCATAAAGAGATTGAGGTTTACGTGGACGATATGATTGCCAAGTCCAAAACTGAGGATGATCACTTGGTTCATCTGAAGAAGCTGCTTGACAGACTCCAGAAGTTTAGACTGCGGTTGAATCCTGCGAAGTGCACCTTCGGAGTTCGATCTGGTAAACTGTTGGGCTTTATTGTAAGTCAGAAGGGCATTGAAGTTGATCCTGATAAGGTTCGGGCAATTCAGAACATGCCGCCTCCGAAAACAGAAAAAGAAGTCTGTGGCTTTCTGGGCAGACTCAATTACATTTCAAGATTCATTTCTCATTTGACAGCTACCTGTGAACCAATGTTCAAATTACTAAGAAAAAATCAATCGGTTGAATGAAATAATGATTGTCAGGAAGCATTTGACAAAATAAAACAATACTTGCAAGAACCACCGATCTTAGTACCGCCGGTTCCGAGTAGGCCATTAATCATGTATCTCACCGTCCTCGATGAATCAATGGGATGTGTATTAGGTCAACATGACGACACTGGCAGAAAAGAACATGCAATATACTATCTGAGCAAGAAGTTCACTGATTGTGAGACCAGATACTCACTCTTGGAGAAAACTTGTTGTGCTCTGGTCTGGGATGCTCGACGCCTGCGACAATACATGATTTTCCATACTACTTTGTTGATATCCAAAATGGATCCGATAAAGTACATCTTTGAAAAGCCTGCTGTCTCTGGAAGGATTGCTCGGTGGCAGATGCTGTTAACTGAGTATAACATCCAGCATGTACCCAGAAAGCAATAAAAGGGAGCGTCTTGTCTGACTACCTTGCTCATCAACCTATAGAGGGTTATCAACAGATGAAGTTTGACTTTCCTGATGAGGATGTTCTGTTTATCAGAGATTATGAGACTCCAGATCCTGATATAGGACCCGAACCAGGGGCACGATGGACGCTCGTGTTCGACGGTGCCTCTAATTCCAAGGGTCGTGGAATCGTGCTATCCTCATCTCTCCAACAGGTTTTCACCTTCCCTTCACTGCCAGATTATGCTTTGCATGCACCAACAATATGGCTGAATACGAAGCATGTATCTACGGTATTGAAGCGGCAATTGACATGAGAATCAAGATTCTTGAGGTCTATGGAGATTCTGCCTTGGTCATTGGTCAAGTCAGAGGGAATTTTGTGACTCGGGATTCCAAGCTGGTTCTGTACCAACAACACATAGCGAAGTTGATTCCTTACTTTGATGAGATCACTTTTCATCATATTCCCAGAGAGGTCAAGTGGAAGAATGAAGCTCCTCATATCCGCATTGATCACTTGAACGAACCGGCACACTGTTTGGCAATCGAGGATGAGTCTGATGACAAGCCTTGGTTCTACGACATCAAAAGATATATGGAAAAATAGGAATATCCCGAAGGTATCACCATCACTGACAAGAAAGCTCTTAGACGCCTTTGCGCCAAATTCTTCTTAAGTGGTGGTATACTATACAAGAGGAATTATGATTCCGTGTTGCTCAGATGCGTGGATAGACACGAAGCAAACATGATCATAAGGTCCATACATGAGGGCTGCGAGGGTGTACATGCTAAAGGTACTGCTATGGCTAAGAAGATCCTTCGTGCTGGGTATTACTGGACAACAATGGAGGTAGATTGTTACAACTTTGCCAAAAGATGTCACAAGTGCCAAATCTACGAAGACAAGATCCATGTGCCTCCAACTCCATTGAATGTTTTGACGTCACCTTGGCCATTCTCCATGTGGGGTATAGATATGATTGGAATGATCGAGCCGAAGGCTTCCAACGGTCATCGATTCATTCTAGTTGCTATCGACTACTTCACCAAGTGGGTTGAAGCTGCTTCTTATGCAAACGTTACACGACAAGTGGTTGCCAGATTTATCAAGAAAGAGATAATCTGTCGTTATGGCATTCCTAGCAGCATTATCACGGACAATGCAAGCAACCTAAACAACAATATGATGAAGGAGTTGTGTCGAGAATTTAAGATCTAGCACCACAACTCTTCACCATATCAGCCCAAGATGAATGGCGTCGTTGAAGCAGCAAACAAAAATATCAAGAGGATTGTCCAGAAAATGGTCAGGACTTACAAGGATTGGCATGAAATGCTTCCCTTCGCACTGCATGGCTACAGGACCTCAGTTCGCACTTCTACTGGGGCAACTCCGTATTCACTTGTGTATGGTATGGAGGCAGTTCTACCCATCGAAGTCGAAATTCCTTCGGTCCGAGTCATCATGGAAGCTGGTCTCGATGAAGCTGAATGGGTTCAATCCAAATACGACCAGCTGAATCTCATCGAAGAGAAGCGTCTGGTAGTCGTTTGTCATGGTCAATTGTATAAGAGACGCCTCACGCGAGCTTTTGACAAGAAAGTTCTTCCTCGAACGTTCTGTGAAGGCAAAATCGTGCTCAAGAGATATTCACCTGTTCACTCGGATCCACGAGGCAAGTGGACTCCCAATTACGAAGGACCCTTTGTTGTCAAGAAGGCCTTCTCAGGCGGAGCCCTGATCCTCACCACAATGGATGGGGAGGAGTTGCCATCGCCCGTGAACTCCGATGCAGTCAAAAAATATTATGCCTGAAAAAAATGGATAAAAGTCCGCTAGATTGACATCCGCAAGGACAATCTAGGCAAAAATGGACGTCCCGATGGACCAAAAAAAGAAATGTCCATGCAGAAGTTAGGGACAATGAAAAAAAAATAATAGCCCGCTAAGTTGAAAACCCGAAAGGGCGACTTAGGCAAAAATGGGCATCCCGATGGTCGGAAAAAAATAGAAAAACATGTCCAGGCAAAAATTAGGGATAAAGGCATTGACTGTGAACACTTGAGCCTCTTTTCCTCACGGCTAGACCTCAAACGGTAACAGACCAGTCCAATCATCATCAACTGAGGCAAGGCGTTGAAACCTAGACTTACAGTGGATGGTGGCCAATATTATAATCAATGCAAAGCATGATTTCCCTTTGCCATTTACATTTGTTTTTCAATTTTATTGCAAACTTCCTCATCAAGGATTTTGCATCCTTGTACACACTTTATGTACAAAAATTTCACATTCAATAAAATGCATTTTTGTTACCTCAATTTGTTTTCATTCCAGTATTTTGTTTGCGAAATAAACAATTATTTGTGATCACATAATACTAAAAAACGTTGAGAACAATAAAAATCTAAATTCACCGAGAAAGCATTATGCATCGCATGTGTTACTTGTAACCCCTGCAGGATAATCGGTAATATCCATTGGTAAGTGTTAGTTCCTGGATTGGCTGGAATTTTGGTAAAACAAAGTATATTCAATGTTGATGTCAAGGTGCTGATGTTGTAACATTGAAGTCTTAACACTGGGCTGTGTTAAGTAATTAATTGCTGAAGTTGGATGTCTGATGTCACACAGGTGATGTTGTAACATCAGATCTGCAGAATTAACAACAGCAGGCTGTGATGTTGTTAGGGTTGCGTATTAGCTGGAATTGTGGAGAGCAAGCTGTCTCGTTGGATGCGAATATCTTGGGATAGATATTTGCTGCTGCATAGGAGATCTGTTGCAGATTTGTAGGAGATTTAAAAGGTTGAAGATTTAAAAAGATTTTAGGAGAAAATCTGTTTTAGATATTCAGTTTTAAATAACAAATCTGGGAGATATTGTAGCAAGTCCAAGACCAATTCAAGGAGCTATATAAAGCGCACAAGACCAAAGGAAAAAGGTACAGAAATACAGAGAGAAGATCAAGAGCATAGGCTGAGTGTCTTGAGTATTTTGTACGAGTTGTGTAACCAGAATTCTAGGGTGAATTGATGTGTTGTATTCTGTCCTCTCTAGAAGCTGTGAAGTAATAGAGAGTGGTTGATTGATCGAAGCTGTGAAGTAAGATCAAGGGTACTCAAAGTGGGATCTTTGAGTGTTTGTAAGGGATTGAGTGGTGTTCTCATACCTAAGTGGTTTCTTAGGTAGGAAGTCATTAGTAGAGTATAAGTTTAGGAGATTGTCAACGGGTCGTTGAGTCTGTAAATTATATCTACAAGTAGTGAATTCTATCCCTGGCTTGGTAGCCCCCAGAGTAGGTTGGTTGTAACCGAACTGTGTCAACAATTCTTGGTGTTATTTTACTGTTATTGTTGTCCATTGTGCAGAGTGTGTTGTTGTGACATCACACCTTAACATCACACATCTGATACCAGAATTTCAGTAAGCCTAACGCCTGGCCGGCAATGTTTTGATACAGTGAAAAAGTTGTTGTCTCCTCAGCAGTTCCTCAGCAGAGTCATCATTCTACCCGGCAGGTGGCCAAGGTGTTCCCCAGTAAAGACATCTTTGTTCACTTCTCCCCAGCGAGGGTTGTGTATCATCTCCAATGATCAAGAACTATCTGTCACCAGCAGCAGTGGTTTCTCCTCAGCTGAGTCAACATGATTCAGGAATCTCTTTTCCCCATGCAGATCCAGTCTTGGTAGAAGGGATTGACTTGGTTCTTTCATCCCCAACAGAGACAACCATGGTGATTTAGAAACCTGAGATGTCCTCGGTTTCTTTCCCCGGCAGGATCATCATCCTTTGTGAACTCTCTTCTTTAGCAGAGTTTGTCTTTATCTGCAGGTCCTCTCCCCGGTCGAGGATATCGAAGTCGTTTTGCTACGATTTCTGCCTAATCACTTCGCACTGTGCCTTAGCTTGAGCCTTTGCATTGCATGATATCAAGCATCATGTAGAAACGCATGCATAGCATATGCATTGATCATACTCCCTCTCTTTTTGCTTGACTTATCTCCCAGCAGATTTTCAGCAAACTTTGCACTTATCAACCTTCAAACACTTTCAACTCTTCTTTTATCGCCGTCGGCCAAATTCTCGAGCAACTCTTTTATTTAATCCCCTTTTACCTCGAATCATCAAAAAGCCGGCGTAATTCATACATTCAGGTCCAAGCAGATTAAATAGGGGCAGCTGTCGTAACCCAAAATTTGACCTCCCTCTTTTGCCTTTTGCATAAGCATAAGCATTCGCATCGCTAGCATACGCATTCGCACTTTTCTTCGTGTGTTTCTTGTTGCAGGATATTCAGGTTTTCCAAGCCCGATTAATCATATCCTCATGAGGTCATCACATCATCAAAACAAGCACAAATTGAAGGTTTCCAAGCCTATTCATCAATACAAGAAATGGAAAATCAAAGTCGGGACCACAGCATCAATGTTTAAGCAAAATGGACAAAATTTGGTCTAGTTAACCGGTTAACACAATTTCTTTGTAATTATGTTAACCGGTTAACACAGGCAGACTTTGCAATTTCTCCTGCATTTTGAGACAACAGCCATACACTCTGTTTGGTCATTGATTCTACAGTGTTCTAGCAGTGTGTGGAACATTCTAGACATCTCTAGATATTTCAACACTACTCATTTCAACCCAAGTATATTTATTCCAATGCATCACTCTAATTTAAGTGCACCATGTTACTTAATTTACCAACATGTCAACCATTGGATTTTGAAACTCACATTGGGATTGTTACCGAGTTGGTTCTAACTAACCGAGTTAACCGCCTTGACTCGGTGAGTCATGTCCAACTAACTCCTAGCCTAGTTCCAAACCCAAAGCTAATCCCAAACCAAATTCCAAACCATCTCACACTCTAAACCTAAAATCTATATAAACTCACCTTCACTCATTTTCAAGGACCTTCAACCATTTGCTCCATTTCACTCTCAATTCTCCCACATTCCCTCTGAATTTCTCTACTACATCTTCATCTTCATCTAAATTCTCTTCCAAAACCTCACCAAAGCTCATTTCTACTTTGAAGGATAATCACTTTTACATCAAAAGTGATTATTTCTTGAGCTCAACCTTCATCATTCTTGCTATTACACTTGGATTTCTGGAGTTATTTCAGCTTTTGGATTAATCTTGAGTATTTGCTGCAACTTCCAACGGTTCGAATTCGCATTTTGGAGCTTTAACGTATTTTGCTCGATTTCGATACGGTTCATCTACAAATTAAAGATTCCTCTGGTTTTCTTTGATTTTCTGCATCAAGAATCCTTTGCAACATTTACCAAGCCAAATCTCCGGCTTGTAGGTTGGTGGATCTAACTAATTTTACCGTTTCGCGCATTTTCGTATCGCTCGCAATGTAGTCGATAATTGTTGTGTTTGATTTGGTTCCGCATTTGTTTGATCCCTGATCCAATTGTATTAGTAGATTCTATCTCTGTTTATTTGTTGTTTTCAAGTTCAATTTTCGTGCACAATTTCAGTTCCTAGCATGTGGTAGTTTACATAAGTGATTATGTGTTGAAAACCACTTTTGAATAGCTCTTTTTTCTGTTTTTTTTTCACAACTGTTCAGTGTTAACCGGTTAACACATGGTGAGTAATCGGTTACTCAGTTCAATTTTCACCAAAAACGCTAATTTTCAAGCAAGTAACCGGTTAACGCATGGTGAGTAACCGGTTACCACTGAACAGAATGGCCATTTTCTTGCATTTTCAAGTGTGTTTGCCATGCTTTCTTCATTTTAACTTCCATTGATTATCATGCTTGATTTTATGGATGTTTTTAATGTCATTTCACTTCTGGTTGAAGCATGTTCATGAACTTTCGATGCACATTTTCCATTATTCATTTGTTTCATGTTCTTAGCATTGTATGAACATAGCAATTCTTGCACTATCTTTGTTCACATGATACATGATTTTGTGTGGCACTTTGATGATCATTTGGCACTGTTTTGCACCTTCCATTTCAGGCTTGCATTAAGTTTATTTTTCATGGATAAACTTAATCTTGTATAATCAATAATTCGCTCCTTTTTGCTTTAATGACTTTTCATCCTCTTTGGGAAATTGTTAGCATGTTTATCCCTTGATTAATTGATTGAAACTTTGTTTCGATTAATCGATCTTCCCTTTTCCTCTCTTTAGGCCTCCTTTAGAGTTTTCTCTCTCTTTCCCCCTCGTGGAGTTGGAGTTTAGCGCTGCGCCTTGCATCGGAGCACTGTACAAATTGACGCCGTTACGATGTCCGTTTCTCTACGCAGGAGTACTGTACAACATTGGAGCGGTTGCGCTGTCCGTTTCACTTTCCACACTATATTTTGGGTGCTAGAGAAGGAATGAGGATGGAGTTTTTCCTACCCTCATTCTGGCTATTTCTTTGGTAAGGGCGTCTTGTCCTCTCCTCGAGAATAGTCGCCTCTATCCTCCAGCTATAGTGTTTCTCATTCCCCTGTCAAGTTGATCCTTGATCACTCTTTTCTCTTTACGATCCTTTTCGATCCTTGATCACTCCTATCTCTTTCAATCTCTCCTTTTGATCAATCACCATCCTTCTTGGTTGAGATCATTATTCTTGCGCTAGCAATCTCTCTTTGTTTCATTACTCCTTTCTTCTTGTAATCAATCATTGCTTTTTGATTCCCCTGAAGAGTCCTAATTCTCTTTCTTTGGTCTAACACATGTTTCCTGTCACGACCGTTCTTCCCCAGGAGTTCGCAATCCTCTTCTTGGTTAATGACCCGTCTCTCCAGTTAACCACAGTCTATCTGTTAAAATACTGAACCCTTTCGAGTTAATCACCTTCTTTTGGTTAATCACTCGCTTTTCTCTTCTGTTAATCACAGTCCGTCTGTAAACACCGAATCCCCCGCAATTGGCAACCTCCTCTTGGTTCGAATACTTGCACCCTTTGGGTTAATAACCTTTCTTTGGTTCAAATACCCTTTCTTCGGTCGAGTACTGTTTGTTCAGTCAGTTTACCGAACCCCTTTGGGTCACGACCTTCCTTCGGTCCTACACTCGTGCTTCTGGTTATTCACAGTTTCCTCTGTTAAAACCGATGCTTCTCTATTCCCACATAGTTGCAGTCTTTTCTTTCCTCGGTTAACCACTGTTTATCAGTTAATATACTGAGGCCCCTTCAGAGTCAAACACCTTCTCTTGGTTCAGCACTCTCTATCTTGGTTTATCACAGTCTGTCTGTTGACACCAGCTTCTTTTTCCCCGCCAGGGTTTTACTCTCTTTCTTCGGTTAACCACTACCAGCCAGTTAATATACCGAGTCTCCCTCTTCTCTTGGTTATGACACCATCCCTCTTATTCGGATCCCCAGCGGAGTCCTTTCTATTCCCCTTGCTCTTACTTTCTTGGTTTCGACACCAATTCTTGTTGTTATCCCCAGTGGACTTTCTTTCATTCTTGGTTTCAACACCACTTCTCTCATCCCCTTGTTTCTTCCTTGTTTTGTTTTCCGTTCAGTTCCCTGAACTACAGAAGCTCTGATTATGCATTCTTCTGAATGTCAGATACGTAGGCATGAGATCGCAATGATCTCGGCGAGCACACTTCCACCCTTCTTTCCTTCTCCCTTTCTTCCTTTTTTTCTGTCCCCTGGTTCCATGAACTACGACGCTCTGATTTCCTCATTGCACTATGAGGGTACGTAGGCACGAGGACCTTGTTCCTCCGCGAGCACTTTCTTTCTTTCCTTTCTTTTTCCCCTTTCTCTCTCTCTCTCTCTCTCTCTCTCTCTCTCTCCCTTCTTTTAGCTATAAGCCTTTAGATAGTTAACCCATCCAAGCCTAGAAGCAAGCGAAATGGTTCCCGTCGAGTACGACGGATGCGTTAGGTGCTAATACCTGCCTTTCTCATAATCGACCCCCCGTTCCCGTTTCTCTTCCCCTTGGGTTTTATCGATATTTTCCCTGTCCTTTGGGACTAAATAAAGTTTGGTGGCGACTCTGTTTTATCTTTGAGTGTGCGATTCACTCAGGTAGAAACCAGCCATCTTCAGTTCCTCCTATTCTATGGGAGGAAATGGTGTTTTGGTGTCTTGTTCAAAGCCCAAGACGTGAAGCTGAAAAGGTGGTTTATATCTTGTTCAAAGCCCAAGATGTGAAGCTGAAGGGTCTATTTATTTCTTGTTTGAAGCCCAAGATGTGAAGCTAAAAAGGTGTTGTCTTTAGAGAGAATTTGTCATCTCTAAAGGGGGTCTGTTTGTCACAACTGTTGGGTGACTGACTATAAAGGAGGATTACTTTAACCGGGATATGTGAATCCTAGCAATGCCATAATTTCCTTTATAGGGGTTTTTTAACCTGAAGGAGAAGACTTTAACTCAGTGTAGAGCAATGCCATCTTTCCTTAGGAATTTCTCATGCTAAAAGAGGGGCAGTGGCATGGATGTAGATGATCCAGAGACTTGCCGCTTACAGCAATTAGATGAAAGGAGTTGTTGATGTTTCTGTACTGTGAACGAGGCACAGCTTTGATGCTAAAAGGTTGATTGGTTCAACCGGGGTTTCCTTATACAAAGCCTAAGAGGAGGCTATCGACCCAACAAGGGGGTGATTTTTGTGTGTCTCGTACGAAGCCCAAGAGAGAGGCTAAAAGGGTTGACTCTACAGGAGAATCTTTTATATGTGTCTTGTACGAAGCCCAAGACGGAGGCTAAAGGTTGGACTCAACAAGAGAGTCTTTTATACTCAACAAGAGAGTGTTTTGTATCTCGTACAAAGCCCGAGATGGAGGCTAAAAGGGTGGACTCAACAAGAGAGTCTTTTATACTCAACAAGAGAGTTTTTTCTATCTCGTACAAAGCCCGAGATGGAGGCTAAAAGGGATGACTCAACAAGAGAGTCTGAAAAGGTTAACTCCGCTGGGGAGAATCATTGTACAAAGCCCAAGAGGTGGTTAGGGTTATTGTTTTAGTTGAGTGACAGGTCCAGTATGCTGATTTAAAGAGAAAATCAGTTCTTATATTTGCACTCAGGGATTTGATTCGAGGATCAGGGTTATTTCCTGTTCTTTAAGGAAATGGGAAATCCAAAGGGTACTGAGACTGTTCGAGTCTACGGGTTTCATCTCCTAGTTTTAAAAGGGGCTTGAGAATGTCTTTGAGACTCAAGGGAATTAGACTGTCCAAGTCTGGAGTTTCATCTTTTGTACTACGTTTAAGAAACAACAGTAGCAAGATCTAGACTTTTTGAAAGACTGTTCTATTAAGATGATTAATTTCTGTTCCTATACCTCTAGGAGGTCGTCGGGACAATTTGTACGAAGCCCAAGAGGAGGCTGGAAACTTTTAAGAAGCCGAGGGACAATTTGTACGAAGCCCAAGAGGAGGCTATCATTCCCGGAGGAAGAAATCATTTATACGAAGCCTAAGAGGAGGCTGTGAATACTTCTATGAAGTCGACGGGTCCTTGTACAACGCCCAAGAGGAGGCAAGGATGCTTTTAAGAAGCCTGCGGGTCCCCAAACCCCGAGAAATTCAAGATAGGCTATTCACAGAGAATAGATCAAGCCAGGAAAGTTCGAGAATTTGGAAGAAACTCAAGAGATGCCAATCACGGAGAAAAGATCATCTCTGGGGAATAGAGTTTCTTTGACGATTTCTAAAGGTGACAGTCTGTGAAAGGGTTCACCGAGAATGCTGCCTTTCATGTCTCCATAGTATTTAACCCTAAGAGGAGGGAAGACTGTATCTGGTAACCCTATGGGGATCTAGTTTTGTCTATTTTAAGAGTAATCAACAAGGTTTAGTGCTAGACGTAGTTGCCGGGGAAACTCTAAATATTTATACTATTATTACACAGTCGATATGAGTTTATGTAAGAAGACTTACAGTGAAACAGCCCCACAATACAGTTATATGTATATGAAAGCAGATAAAGAAAGCATATAACCACTTACTCAGTTGTATAGCTTCTATGCTGTTTGGTTAGTTGTTCAACAAAGAAAAATTGAAAACAACAGTATATTCAAGATCAAAGGAGAAAGTGCTTTGAAAGAAAAATTGGGGCTTACAGCTCAAGGAGAGGCCCAAGGTTTATCAGTGATCACACTGTTGTTTTGTACAGAGGGACTTATACAAGTGACTGAGGCCCGAGAAAGATTCTATGTACAAAGGGATGGGTCTTACACTCTCTCAAGAGGCCCAAAAGGTTTAAAGAAAAAGAGTGGGGCTTATAACACGAGGGTAGGCCCATATGATTTTTCGTTTAAAATGGCGATCGCGCCGAGATTTTTGAAAACGTAGTGGGTCTTATACAATGACTGAGGCCCAAAATAATTTGGTTTTCAAAAGGGGTTGGGTCTTACACTCTAATAGAGGCCCAAAAGTTTTGAATGGGTCTTATAGCTCAAGGAGAGGCCCAAGTGGTTTATTTTAAACGGGGGACGATTGCGCTGAACTTTTCTTTTAACGAAGAGGGACTTATACAATATTTGAGGCCCAAAATTGTTTTGGTTAAAAGGGGATTGGGTATTACACTCTAATAGAGGCCCATGAGTGTTTGAAAATGATTTGTGAAGGTGAAAATCAAAGAAACCCTAATTTGTTTTCTTTTAACAATAAATATTAAAAGAAAATCAATGAAAAATACCAAATGAATTTGAATAAACCACTTGTGATTTTTGTTTAAGGTTTGAAAAATGAAGTTTTAATCACAAGAGATATTAAAACCCATTTGGTCTTGATTTTTCAAGATGAATGTTCATTTTAAAATGTTTAAAAACAAATAAAAATGATTTTATTCACAAAAATACTAATTATATTAAATAAATAATATAAACTTAATTTTTTTGTGGAATAAAATATTTCAACATTTTTGTGATTTTTTGCAAAAAGAACCAATCAAAAATAATTAAAATTGAAAGAATTATTAATTTTCCAATTAATTAATAAAACATAAAAATATTGGAAAAAATGGCAAAATGTGAAAAAACACAAAATGGCATGGGTGGGGTTTGAACCCACGACCTCAAGGTCACAAGGCGCGCGCCTTACCACTGGGGTGGTGATACATCCATTGTTTTGAGTGAAAACACAAATATACAAGTCATGCCTTGGTTTTAGGCCTGACCCAAGGCAAGGAAAGGCAAGCTTTGGCTCAGAAACGTGAAGGTCATAAATTTCTCAATTCTTAATGGTTTGAGACAAAATTTATATGCATCTGGACCAGAATTTCACAAGGAATCCAATGGTGGTGGTATTTTTTTTCAGATCACACTCCCTCCTCAAAACCCGATAGTGGTTTTGAAAAAGGCCTATAATTGCATGTTCTATGCTACACTTTGATACAGGCATGAATTACATGATCAATTGGCTCAAACACAACACATATAATATGTATGAGGTGTGCATGATCAGTGGACTTCAAAGCATTGCATATTTTGGAAAGTTCAAGTCATGAGGCTTACTTCTTTTTGAGCTTTTTGGAGTTTTTGTGCAATCTGTCAAGCCTCTTGTTCTAGAAATAATTTGATGCTTTAGACACACTTAAATGATCCCTTAGAAGCTTTTAGGATGATTGGAATCAGCTGGTACCTGCAAAAACACAAACTGGCCCTTTCTTGCAAAAGGGGTTAAAAGTGACCAAACTAGCAACTCTCTCAAATGGTGTTCCAGATGGGGGGAACCATTTGGGACAGTTCAAGGATGATATTTGGAGTGTGTTTGAGGTTTTATCTGGTTTGGAAAGTGACTGAATCAAGACATGGCTTGAAAAATGCACAAAAAGCCTATTTTGAGGTTTTGAGAGGTGACTTTGTGATTTTGTGATTACAGTTCACTAGTGAGAGTTTGGATCACCTACATATGATGTTTATGAGGTGTGTGTGTGTGATTGGTTTGATTGAAAAAGCTCTTAAACTCAAAAACTCAGAGTTACCTTGCTAAAGAAGGTATTTTTTCCTAGAGAAAGGGATTTTGAGGAAAGCATCTGTTTGATGGCTTTGGTGTACTCAAACTGAGCACAAATGAGCTCTATTTATAGTAGAGCAAGTTTGTTTTGGGATCAATAGTGAATGGCAACTGCATCAGAGGTTTGGCCAATGTTGGCAAATGAAAATCCAAGTCTCCTCTAGTCAATGACTAGAGGTTAGAGCACAGAGCTTTGGTTCCCTACTTGTTGGAGGAATCTTGACTGAATTCAGTTGCAAATGTGTCAGTCCATGCCACCTCTAAGCATCTATTAAATGCTCCAATCCAAAATTGGAGTCTTGTCCCTCTTTTAGGAAATTCTAGGTTTGGTATGCTACTTCTTGTTCCAAGGACTTTGGAGGCTTGGCTCAGTGATTGTCCCCTTTAGATTTGATCCTCAAATGTGTCCAAGATCATGACAAGGCTTGAAATTGGCTAATTTTGGCAAATCGACCAAAAATGCAAAATTCTGCCTTGCCTTGGCAGTTTTCAGCAAGGCAACTTGCCAATGTCATATCTCATGGCTCAAGTTGAATTTAGTAATGTTCTTGGCCATTTTGGAAAGCCCTTATATGATACAACAACTGTTTGATCATATTTGGTTTTGATACTTTTTGGATCCAAGTGAAAAATGTCTCTACATTTGGAAAAAAGTGAAGGCAGATTCTGACTTAGTGAAAATTTCACTAAGTGTTGGAAAAAAGTGACATTTTCACTTTTTGTGATTTTGATCAATCCATAACTCAAAATCCATGAAGAATTGGAATGAGGTCCAGTTGAAGTTTTTGTAGAGGGCCATGAGATCTACAAATCAAGCTTTGGATGGGGAGAAATGGCTTTGTGGTTTAGGAGTTATGATCCTCCAAAGTTGGTACCCTTGCCACTTTGTTCATAACTTAAAAAATTTTCTAAGTTTTTATGGTTACCCCTTTTTCAAGTTATCCCACTTTCTTTGATTTTTCTTGATTAATGATGATTTAAATCATACATTAACATCATTTTAGGGTTAAAAATCCATTTTTGTGAAAAATCTCAAAAAGTCAAAGTTGACTTTTGTGCACAGTTGACTTTTTATCCGATGAATTCCAAACTGTGCAATCCTTTAGGAAATCATGTCCTTGACCTAAATCAAACTATATGGACATGTTTCATGGGTGTTATAGGGTATATTGAATCATGTCTTAGGGCTTGGGAGCATGTCCTGGTCAAAAGTCAAAGCTACAGATGACTTTTTCATCAAAACCCTAATTGTGGCTCTGATGAAATTGAGACTTGTTGATCAAGCTTCTTGGATCAATCCATTGTTACAAATGGATCAATGTAGTATGTTGGAGACCCTCAAATCATGTCTTGAGGTCTTGGCTCATGATTTATCCCAAAAGTCAACTTAGGCGTGAATTAGGGCAAGAAACCCTAATTCCCGATTTTTGATGTATGCATCCCCTGAGGTCAAATTGACTTGATACTTGGGTCCATGAGGTTCCATGGAGTATATTAGGTTATGATTTGAAGCATTGGCTCATGCCCAGAGGAAAATTTCCAACTGGAGGCCCTGGTCGACCAAAACCCTAATATGGTGACACTGGCAATCTTGAGGCTTGATCCACCTAGAAGGGAGCAACCTTGTGCTTAATCCTTGATGTGGGAGCCCTCTTGATCCATTGTGGATGTTTGAGAGGTTTAGACAAGTTGAAAATCATGTCCTTTCTTGATTGATCCTTTGTCTAAGAACTCTGAGAGGGCTTGAAACCCTAAGTTTGATGGTAGTGGATGCTCTCCCATCTTTGGGGAGACTGATGAGGTATGATGATTTATCCATATTGTGATGATGATTTGCACAATGATGGGAGATCTTAGTGGTCAAAATTTGGAGTATGAAAGATGCCCTTATTTAATCTTCTTGGACCCGAAGGTGCGAATGACAAAGGTGTTCGGGCATTCGGGGTGCAAGAGGATTAAATATCGGAATACCCGAAATTTTGATGGTGGTTATGAATGGTAGCTTACGCATTCATCTTCTTTTGCTAAGCAATGATGCTTAGAAAAGGTAAAACTTCCCCTCGATCCTGGTTGTCTACCAAGGAACTGGTCTTAGTTGCTGAATTAAACTTCCCCTCGATCCTGGTTTCCTACCAAGGAACTGGTCTCAGTTGCTGAATTAAACTTCCCCTCGTTCTTGGTTTCCTACCAAGGAACTGGTCTTAGTTTCTGAAATAAACTTCCCCTCGTTCTTGGTTTCCTACCAAGGAACTGGTCTCAGTTTCTTTTGTCAATAAACCTTATTGACAAGGGACGCTACGTGTAGCGGTTTTCCTCAAACTTCTCGCCGAATTTTCCTGGGGAGATGCCATTTGATGGGAAAAAAGAATGATGTCAGACTTGCTGGGGAACCCAATCGTCTGAGTTGTAGAGGTGCACAAACTTCTCTATTGGAGACGCCATTTGTTTCTACTGGGGAAAGCGAGTTTCTTGAGAGACTGCTTCCGCTTGGGGTCTTACATCATACTTTTCTCGGGGTCTTCCCGGAGAAATGCCATATGATGGGATCCAATTTTGAGGTGCCGATGACCTTTTCATCAGTGGTTTTTTCAGAGAAAAACCACCGTACCGCCGGATCTCTGATTAAGAGGCTTTCTCTGGGGATTTTCCTTAATCTGGGAAAGCGAAAATATCATCTTCAATGGCGAAGAGTGACATCGGTTGAAGGTTCTCCGGTCTTTCAGAGGTTCAAGTTATCAAATTGGTCAAGGACCCAACTCCAATCCAGCAATAAACTGGAGGAGAGATTGTTCAAACGTAACATTTCCTAATCGAGGAAAGAACTGACAACTCGACTGAGAAGACAGTTATCACTAGGGATAAGACCGACTGGAGTGATAGTGGTGCAATATGAATGAGAATGCAAATAGAATGCATGATGTATGTATGTATATGGTGACAAAACTGATGCAACATACAGACTAAAAGATGAACATGACGGGATACTCGGCCATTGCGGGGCGAAGTCGTACCGTTGATCCAAAAGTAACAATTCTGCCTTGCTTAGGAGAGACAGTCCCTGTGGGGAATACCGTTGGTCGGGCTTAGGAGATAAGAACTCGGCCGAGGGTATCAGATGGGAAAGCCGCATCTGATACAGGTGATCCTTCATTCAGGCGCACTGGCTTAGAAGGTGTATTTCGATTCTGTACTTTGAAGCTCGCTTATTTCTGGAGTAGCGAGCAATGTTCTTTCGATGCTCAATAGTCAAAAGAAATTGCCATCTTTAGTTTAAAGCAGAAAAGTTTTATAAGTAAATTCATTTTTGTTTTATTTCAAGAATCGCCGACCATGTTAAAATGTCGTTCTATAAAGCTAAAACAAATAAGAATTGGAAGCAAAAGCACAAAGGCTCAAATTTTATTGATAGGATGGAAATCAGCCAATCGCGTGATTCCATAGAGTATTTACAAAGTTAGAAAATGGTAATTTACGGGAAAAGGGCTACATTGAAACATGACGACCGCTATCCTTCTACCAACTTTGAATTCTGGACATCCTGAGCTTATGTCGAAGATGGCCTTGATCAGAGTTTTTCTTCTGATGATGTAACTGCTGCTGAGGATTTGCCCCTTTGTTGAACATAGGTACTTGCCATTATCCCTAATTTTTTCCTGGATTGTACTTTGAGGTTTCCAATCCAACGGGATGATTTTTGATCATGTCTCAAATTTTTTCCTGGACCGCCCTTTCGGGTTTTCAATCCATCGAGACGTTTTTTTTAGGCGAAGTATTTCTTGACTACATCAACATTTGTGGGGTAGGCAAATTCCTCTCCGTCTATAGTTGCAAGTCTCAAGGCGCCGCCTGAGAAAGCTTTCTTGACCACATAAGGGCCATCATAATTCGGAGTCGACTTTCCCTGAGAATAATTGAGAAATGATTGTATTTTCTTGAGCACGAGATCTCCTTTCCTGAAGATGCAAGGTCGGACCTTTTTGTCAAAGGACTTCTTCATTCTCTGTTGATATAACTGCCTGTGGCATAGTGCCGTTATTCTCTTTTCTTCGATCAGGTTCAATTCGTCGTGTCGACTTTGATACCATTCAGCCTCTGTAAGCTTAGCTTCCATCAATACCAGGATTGACGAGATCTCTACTTCTATGGGGAGCACTGCTTCCATGCCATATACTAGGGAGAAAGGGGTTGCCCTGTTGAAGCGCGGACGGATGTGCGATAATCGTGAAGAGCAAAGGGTAGCATCTCGTGCCAATCTTTGTAGGTTACAACCATCTTTTGAACAATCTTCTTGATGTTCTTGTTAGCCGCTTCTACCGCTCCGTTCATCTTTGGTCGGTAGGGAGATGAGTTATGGTGTTCGATCTTGAACTCTGTGCACAACTCCTTCATCATCTTATTGTTCAAGTTAGATCCATTATCAGTAATGATCTGGCCCGGAACACTATAACGGCAGATGATATTGTTTTTGATAAATCGGACCACCACTTGTCGGGTTACATTAGTGTATGACGCTGCTTCGACCCACTTGGTGAAGTAGTAAATGGCTACTAGGATGAACCGATGTCTGTTCGAAGCCTTGGGCTCAATCAAGCCAATCATGTCGATTCCCCATATGGAAAAAGGCCATGGGGAAGAAAGAACTTTGAGATGCGCTGATGGTACATGGATTTTGTCGGAGTATATCTGAAACTTGTGACACCTCCTTATGTACTTGTAGCAGTCGGATTCCATGGTGAACCAGTAGTATCCTGCTCTTAGAATTTTCCTCACCATTGTGTGTCCATTAGCATGAGTGCCAAAGGACCCTTCGTGAATTTCTTTTATCAGTATGTCTGCTTCGGGTCTGTCGATGCATCGGAGCAAGACCATGTCAAAACTCCGCTTATAAAGTGTATCACCACTCAGAAAGAAACTGTCTGCCAGTCTTCTGAGGGTTTTCCTGTCTTTTCTAGACGCCCCATGTGGGTACTCTCGTTTCTGAAGGAAGCATTTGATATCGTGATACCAAGGTTTGTCGTCTATGACTGCTTCAATCACGAAGATGTAAGCGGACCGCTCAAGGCGCATTATGTCGATCTTAGGTAGGTCGTTCCATTGACCTACGCTAATCATGGAAGAGAGAGTGGCTAAAGCGTCAGCCATGTGGTTCTCATTACGAGGGATATGATGAAACTCAATTCTGTTAAAGAAGGGTAACAACCTTCTTGTGTAATCTTTATAAGGGATCAATCCTGATTGGTTTGTGTTCCAATATCCTTTGATCAGATTGATAACCAGGGCTGAGTCGCCGTATACGTCCAAGTTCTTGATCCTTAAGTCGATCGCTTCTTCGAGACCCATAAACAAGCTTCGTATTCTGCCTCGTTGTTTGTGCACTTGAACGTAAGTATGGTAGTGAAAGGAATGTGGGTACCCTGAGGTGTTATGATAATTGCCCCAATTCCATTTCCGTAATGATTGACAGCTCTGTCAAAAATAAGTCCCCATTGGGAATCTGGTTCTGGCCCTTCACTGGGTAGCGGTTCATCGCAATCTTTCATTTTTAGATACATGACATCTTCATCTGGGAAGTCAAACCCGATTGATTCTTGATCATCAATCGGTTGATGATCCAAATGATCGGCTAAAACTCTCCCCTTAACGACTTTCTGAGCGTGGTACTCTATGTCATATTCTGATAGCAACATCTGCCAACGGGAAATCCTTCCCGTGAGAGCAGGTTTTTCAAATATATACTTGATTGGATCCATTTCGGAGATCAACCAAGTAGTGTGACGAATCATGTACTGGTGCAGACGTTTGGCTGCCCAAGCCAAAGCGCAGCAAGTTTTCTCGAGCATTGTGTACCGAGTTTCACAGTCGGTGAATTTCTTGCTCAAATAGTAGATGGCAGACTTCTTCCTTCTGGTTTCGTCTTGTTGGCCAAGTACACAGCTCATGGAGTCTTCCAAGACTATTAAGTAAATGATCAGTGGTCTTCCTTCCACTGGAGGGGATAGAATTGGTGGGTTCAACAGGTATTCCTTGATACTGTCGAAGGCAGTTTGACAATCTTCTGTCCAAACGCAGTCCTGATTCTTTTTTAGCAGTTTGAAAATCGGCGCACATGTCGCGGTCATGAGGAATATAAATCTGGAGATGTAGTTCAAACGTCCCAGGAATCCCCTGGCTTGTTTTCAGTTTTCGAAGAAGGCATTTCTTGAATGGCCTTGACCTTGTCAGGATCAACCTCAATCCCTTTCTGGCTGACGATGAACCCTAAGAGTTTCCCTGAACGGACACCAAAGGTGCACTTGTTGGGATTCAAGCGGAGTTTGTACTTTCTCAACCGCTCAAATAGTTTTGACAGGTGGGTCATATGCTCCTCTTCTGTTCTAGATTTTGCAATCATATCATCGACATATACCTCGATTTCTTTGTGTATCATGTCATGAAACAGAGTAGTCATGGCCCTTTGATAGGTTGCCCCGGCGTTCTTCAAACCGAACGACATTACCTTGTAACAAAAGGTACCCCATGGGGTAATGAACGAAGTTTTCTCCATGTCTTTCAGCGCCATTTTGATCTGATTATAGCCCGAGAATCCATCCATGAAGGAGAAAACTTTGAACTTTGCTGTACTATCTACCAGCATGTCAATGTGCGGCAAGGGAAAGTCGTCCTTTGGACTAGCCTTGTTTAAATCTCTGTAATCGACACACATTCTGACTTTTCCGTCCTTTTTCGGAATGGGTACGATGTTGGCTAACCATTGAGGATATTCTGATGTAGCAATGAAACATACGTCAATCTGTTTCTGTACCTCCTCTTTGATTTTGATGGCCATGTCTGGATGAGTCCGTCTCAACCTTTATTTTACTGGCGGACATTTCGATCTCAATGGTAAATGATGTTCCACGATGCTGGTATCCAACCCTGGCAAATCCTGATAGGACCAAGCGAATACATCGGGGAATTCTTTGAGAAGCTTTAACAAACCCTCTCTGGCAGTTGGACTGAGCAGTGCCCCAATCCTGATCTCTTTTCTCTCTTTTTTTGAACCCAAGTTTACCGTTTCCAACGGCTCTTTGTGGGGTTCAATGGACCTTTCCTCTTGTTTGAGTAATCGGGAGATCTCTTCTGGAATTTCGTTGTCAACTTCTTCTTCAACCCCAAATACCGGGAACTCAAAGTTGGGAGAAGGCATCGGATCGTATGTTTCAACTGGGTTTAAAACAAGCAATCTGCATGACATGATGATTGTTTTTAGAAGAGATAGAGAAAATGCAAGTGTGTGCGGTGTTTTTTTTTTACTACTTGTTTTTATTATTTGAGATGTTTTTTAGGATTACCATTTTCTGAGAAAAGCAAAAAGAGAAAACAGCAATTAACGCAGAAATTACAGAACGACGTTATTTTATTAATGAACAAGTCGATTCTTGAAACTACAGCCCTATAAAACAAAACTCTGTCGCTTTGGGCAAAGCGAAGAGGGAAAATTTACAGAAAGCGAGCCCTATCAAAACATCCGTTTCACCTGGGCAGGGTGAAAGGCTAAAGATGGCAATTACTTTGACTTATGAACAATCTTCGGAACATCGACAGCAACCCATTGGCGGCGAACTCCTCGGTGAATCACAAAGTCTGGTACTTTCCTTGATTTCTCTTCAGAAATGACGCTGATTTCTGGTGGAGCAGGATCATTGGAATCTGTCTCCCAGGCAGAATTGTCATAGGAGGATTCCTCTGTTGCCTTTTACATAGCATTTGTGCTCTTAAGTAGATCTCCCCATCCAGTTGGCTGGATGTCTTCGAGCCTGATACGAGAGCTTTCGGGAGTGGTGTACTTGACGAAGTAGTCGAACTTACCACTCGGTTGTCCCAAGGTGTCCCATACTTCTTTGGAACCGAAGGAATCATCTCTCTCGATGACGTTGACCTCGGGAAAAGCATAGTTGATGAACTCTAATCCTGCGAACGTTGCGAGTTCATCGTCGTGCGGGGTATTTTCAGGATACCCTGGGTGTTGATCCTATGACATGGTGGGGACACAGGTATTCTGTTCAATGATGCTTAGCTGATTTTCATTGTTCGGCTGATTCTCTTGCCCCAAGTCTCCTGGGTAAGGCTGCCACATTGGCAGGCCATCCATCGGGCCATGATAGTTGTGGTCAAAGTTTTCTTTCATCGGAGTGTCTTCCTCTAATGAGTTTGGTGGAGCACGGCATCCTTCCGGATCGCAATCTCCATACATCATTTTGACATCTGACCTTGGTATAAATCTCGGGCTCTGTGCAGGAAAGCAAAACGGAGTCTGCGTTTCATCCTGAGACATATAACCGTCCTCGTTAAGATAGGACTCCCATTCTTCCTCCATATCAGAGGAATCATCTTTATTGATGGTATGCACTTCTTGAGGCACTGGGTGAAGGAAACCCCCACTGTGGAAGAAGTCTCGAATGGGATGAAGACTTTCATCGCTGGTAGTAGCTGTCTGGGTATAGGTTACAGAAAAACCAAGACCCTTCTTTGTTTTATTATCAGTATTGGTACTTTCGACCGCTTTGATAGCGTCTTTGTATGAGAAAATGGAAGTTCCCTCTTCGGATTGATTGTCCTGGCTCACCGACAGTGCTTGGAACTGAGTTCCAATAACCTCCTCGGGTTATACACAAGTAAATGATGATAAGTTACTCACGAGCAAGGCTTGCTCTCCACAGACCGTGACAAGCTGGTTGTTCTGGACGAACTTTAACTTTTGATGGAGGGTCGAGGTGACCGCCCCAGCCTGATGTATCCAAGGTCTTCCTAATAAACAACTGTACGTTGCCCGGATATCCATGACCTGGAAAGTGACTTGGAAAGTGTGAGGACCAATAGTTATGGGAAGGTCAACTTCGCCGATAACCGTTTTTCTGGACCCGTCGAATGCTTTGACGACGACCTCGCTGGTTCTCATCGATGGTCCTTTGAAGGATAATTGCATCAAAGTGGATTTCGGCATGACATTCAGGGTTGACCCTGTGTCTACCAGTACGCTGGCTAAAGCATCGTCCTGGCAGTTGACTGTAATGTTGAGCGACATGTTATGACGGCGACCTTCTTCAGGTAATTCCCCATCACTAAATCCCAAGTTATTGCAGGAAGTGATGTTAGAGACAATGTTATCGAACTGTCTGATTGTTACATCCTGTTCTACAAAGGCTTGCTCCAAGACTTTCTGTAGAGCCTCCCTGTGCGCTTCTGAACTGAGTAAAAGTGACAACACAGAGATCTTTGAAGGAGTTTATAATAGCTGATCAACAATGTTGTATTCACTCCTTTGGATGAGCTTCAGCATCTCATCATTATTTTTCGAAAGGTCGGGATTACTGGACTGACCGATCGGTGGATTGGGAACTTCTGTCTGAGGTTCCTTTTCTTTGTTGGACTCTCCAACTCCTCTATTGAAGATTCTACCGCTTTGTGTTACTCGACTAATGTCTGCAATATTCACGACGGAGGGTAATGGAATTTCCTTTCCATTTTCAATTATCATCGCACCATATTTGTAAGGGATTGCCTTAGTTGATTCATACGGTAGTGGTCCCGGTAGATAAATGACTATGGGAGCCTTCTAATTTTTCTGACTGTCGTAAGCAATTTCAATCCGTTCCTGGTTGGGAACTCTCGATTTGTCAAGTAGAGGAATGATGGCACAAACATCCCCGGCCCTCTGATGATCATAGATTACGACAACATCCGCAATTTGATCAGTGAGGTAGTCTGGCGCCCAGTTAATTGGTCCGGAACCCGGGTATGGGCGAATCTCTCTACGATCCACCTGACCCTGAAGAGCTGGTCGCACAAGGTAGCACCCTTGGTTATCTTCTAAATAGACTCTACAATGTTCGTAGTTGTGTGGCGGCACCTGGCCACGCCCGCTTTGAATGCAATGTAACCTCACTAGGTTAGTTTCCATAGATCGGACATCCTGACTTTGACGCCGAGTAGGGTTCCTGTTATTGATACTAATTTGCTGAGTATCTTCATCCATATAGATTGGCATCCACTAGTGATTCAACAAGTGCTGAAGGGTTTCCTGGACAAGGGCACAACCTTGACCGTTTTTGCAACCCGCCCTACAGCTTTGATAGTTATGTGAAATCAGGAACCCGAGTCGGACCTGCTCAGCATGTAACTCTACCAGGTTGGTATTCATCAAGCGAATATCAAAGATCTGAACCATGTTAATCTGATAGTGGTTCCTATCATGGTAGTCCTGGATCCATCCAAGATCCATCTGACGCTGGAGGGCCTCCTGTACAAAAGAGCATCCCTGTTCATTTACTGAGCAAGTCAGACAAGAACCGTAATCGTGCCATGGCAGATTATGATACTGGCTTTGCCTTGAGTGCATCACCACCAAGTTGACATTCATCGCACGGATATCGTGGTTTTGAATGACGTTGGAATTCGTATAAACCATGTTAACTCCACGAACTCGGTGCTCTTGGATCCATCCGAGATCCATCTGTTCCTGTAGAGCTGATTGCACCACAGAATATCCCTGATTGTTTTTAGAGCAGATATCACACTGGTGATAATTATGAGGTGGCACGTGGCCATACTCACTCTGTCTATAATGCATCTTGACCAGATTGGTCCTTAACAAGAGTACATCATAAATTTGATAGACATTGTTAGACTCTTCCTCTATCAGGTTGACTGCAGCTTTCTCATGTTGAGGCAGCGGGTTTGTGAAAACATTCGGATTCGTATCTTTGAAAGATAAGACCCCGCTCCTAACAAGCTTTTGCACGTCAGACTTGAAGTTGAGACAGTTATCTATGTTATGCCCTGATCCTCCTTGATGATAAGGGCATGTCTGGTCCACCTTAAACCAAAAAGACGGATTTTCCGGTACTACAAGAGGGGATTTAGTCTAGATGTGCCCCTTGGCTAGTAGTAACAGAAATAGTTCTGCGTATGATATGGGTATAGGATCAAATCCTGGTGGCCGCATTGTACGGTTGTTGTTGTATGGAGGACGAGCCTGCTGAAGAGGCTGTTGTGTCCTTTGCTGAAATTGCTGTTGATTAGGTTGGCTCTGCACAACCTGAGGTTGATACGTATGCGCGGGATTGATAGTAGGAGTCACAGCTGCTACTGGTTGATAACGTCGCCTTTGCTTTCTGAGAGAGATATTCCCAATATCTTGCTCTTTTATCTTAGGGAGAGCACTACCGTATCGCTTTGTACTACTTGATGATCCAGCGTCTTTTACTAGACGTCCTTCTTGAACAGCTTCCTCGAGACGTACCCCCATACCGACCATTTTGGTGAAGTCACTGGGCGCACTGGCAACCATTCTGGAATAGTAAAATGAGCTTAAGGTCTTTAAGAAGATTTTTGTCATCTCTTTTTCCTCAAGAGGTGGACAAATTTGAGCAGCAATTTCACGCCATCTCTGAGCATATTGCTTAAAGGTTTCTTTGTCCTTTTGCGACATTGATCTGAGTTGATATCTGTCTGGTGCCATGTCCAGATTGTATTTATATTGTTTGACGAAGGCAGTGCCAAGATCTCTGAATGTGATGATCCTAGCGCGGTTTAAACCCATGTACCATTTGAGTGCGGCACCGGTTAAACTATCTTGGAAGTAATGAATCAGTAGGTCCTGATTCTCTGTCTGAGCCGACATTCGCCGAGCATACATTACCAAGTGACTCTGAGGGAAAGAGTTACCCTTGTATTTTTCAAAGTCGGGCACTTGGAACTTGTGCGGGACTTTCACATTGGGGACTAGACAAAGGTCTGCGGCGTCCTTTCCAAATAAATCTTGACCGCGGATGGCTTGCAGTTCCTTTTGCATCTCCAGGAACTGTTCCTGGAACTCGTCCATCCTGTCGAACATAGTTTCCTTTCTACCAGAAGGTATCTGTGGAATCTGTCCTTCCGGGACAGTATGCACCACAGGGGGTGGTACCGTGACTACGGCCGTGAATCTTGGCGTTTCCCGAAGTTTGTAACCTTCAGGAGTCCTCAATATGCCTCTGGCATCTTCGCTTTCCCAAAGTTTGTAACCTTCAGGCCCAGTGGCTTCTGCTGAAGTTTCCAGATCTCCAGTGATCGGCGGAACATATCCTTCCGGGATATAGTTAATAGGCATGCCCCAGGGACGATCTTTCGGCATTTTGTACCTAGGATCATACTTCTCCACTATGGGCGTTGAGGTGACCTCTGAGATCACCGTTCTTTGTAGCTGAGCTTCTGCCATGGCTTGCATGTCGTTACGAAGCTTTCTCATATCCTCTCTCAGAGCATCGATCTCTTCTTTCAACTCTCTGTTCTCTTCCTCAAGATCATCCATCTTTTTCTGACGATTGGCCCGATTATTATACGAACGAGACAGTTTGACTCTAGAACCGGGACACAAACGTGAGATTCGTAGGTAAGAAGAATACGTGACGTGAGAATGATGAATGCAATGATTATATTAATTATTTTTTGGTTTAATCAAAATAAACTTCGACAATTAGATTGCAAGTATCAAACAGTGGGGAAACCCCATTTTATTAAATTCAAAGGATTGCAAAAATAGAAATACAGTAGATTACTAGGTGCGAAAACAGAAACCTAAGCTAAGGGGTCCCAAGTCCTCTCTGAGGAGAAACCGAGTGTTGATTATGGTACTTTCCTTTTCTTGGACCGGGGCTCTTGGGCCATTATCGGGTTGTCATTCCTTTGCCAGGTGAAAGGAGCAAGCAAATTCCTTTGGTCATCCTGATTATCCACAGCATGCTGCTCCGAAATTTCAATCAGGGCATCTTTATCCTTCAGTAGTTGCTGTATTTTGATACACTCCACATTGAGGGTGCAGTACTTGTTCTTCCAAGACCTCCTCTCCCGCTGAACTTTGTTAAGAATAACCTGGAGTTTTTCCGTTTCAGTCATGAAGTACATGACAGACTCCCTTGGCGGAAGAAATCCGTGACGAGGATAAGGCATCTTTAGCTTGAGAGCTCTAGTTTGTACCCAGTAGAGGTAAGGCTTCACCAAGACACAGTCCGATTTTCCTAGAGACTCTCGTCCTTTCTTATGAACATGTTTCCAAGCGTGCACTATTTCCATCTCTAGTGCTCTGTCATTTTCCCCTTCTTTGAAGAAAAGACCTTCCAGATGAGTATTCCGCGGGACATGCCCCATCGGGTATCCAAATTGACGACGAACCAATACTGGATGGTAATTGATTCCTCCCCTAGTTCCTATGAGGGGTACGTTGGGGAAGTTCCCACAACAGTCAATGATCCTGATTCCCTCATAAATCCTATTGCACCAATCTATGTCAGAGTTGGTAAGAGACATGATTCTCTGCGACCAACGTAAAGTATTCTTTTGATCCCAAAAAGCAGCAGACTTAGGCAAATGGGAGATAAACCATTTGTATAGCAGAGGTACACAACATGTGATCTCCCCTCCGTTGTACAAATTCCCTAAGTGTACAGAATGATATGCGTCTGCGAGCAAAGTCGGCACAGAGTTTCCAATGAGAAAAACCTTAATGGAGTTGATATCGACGAAGTTATTGATGTTGGGAAACAGAAATAACCCGTAAGTGAGTAAGACAAAGATGCTTTCGAAAGCAGTCACGTTCCCTATACTAGCGAAGTACAGGGCCTTCTTTGTCAAGAACTGGGCCGGCAAACCTTATATGCCACCCTTAGTGGTCATGTGAGTCCTGACCTCTGACTCGTCCAAATAAATTGCTCTTGCAATGGTCTGATCCTTTGGAATTTCTTCCAGTCCAGAAAAAGGAGCTCGATCAGTGATGTGTAAATCGATCAGATGAGAATATTCCTCCAGCGTTGGTGCTAGTTGATAATCCGGGAATGTGAAATAGTGATAGACCGGATCGTAAAATTGAACGAGTGCATCCATGATTCTTTCAATTACTTGGACCCTTAACAGAGGTAGCAGACCTCCGTACTTGGCTCTGAAAGCTTCAGGGTTAGTGACCATTCTCGCCAAACCTCTCAAATCCTCTAATTTTGGAACCTTGAAAGTGTACTTATGAGTTCTCCTTCTACCGAAATCCATGAGCGCAGTCTTTTTCTCTGACATTTGCAATCATTGTTTTAGTTTAATTTGAAAAAGAGGAGAGACTAGAAGAGAAGATTTTCTTTGATGTAATGTTTTTTAAATGAATGCATGAATGCAGCACACAAAAACATAGAAAAAACATGGGGTCAAAGGGTCGGTGTCATGGAGTCAAGGTTCTACCCGTCCCCAAGGTTTATACTAGTGATTTTTGTACCTGTCTCTTAACATCATCAACTCTTGTCGAGAAAAACACCAGCGGGCCGGGAACCGTGCTAGGTGGTATTTTTTCGAAGAGTCCTCAGAAGAGGGTGGTATCGCGTGACAACTATTTTCGATAGCTTCCGCACCACTAAAAGGGTTTTTCCTAGGTCTATACTCAATCTTTCCACATGCGGCATCACACGCATTCCCATTAGCAGAAAAATAAACACAAATATTAATTAGGAAAAGCGGTATATATATTTGTCCTAATGTCCTAGACTGTTAAGAGCTATGAATCCTATGTTCCTGACAGAAAATGGCTCCCCGGCGGAGGCGCCACTCTGTGGTTCCTTCCCAATTTTAAAGGTTTTGACCTAAGATCCTAGTGAAGGCCGATCCTAGCAATAACGACCTCCCCCGATGAAACCGTCATAAAATAACTTGCCAAAGGCTTTTACTTTAAGAAAGAAAGAAAGAAAATCAAAGACTCGGCCCCACGGTGGGAGCCAATTTTCTGTGGTGCTTTTTAAGGTTTCTTCTTAAGAGATGGGAAGAGAACAAGATCTCGTTTGTCCCCAGTGGAATCGCCATTTTTCCTGTAGCGCGAATTTTTGGACGTGGTTGCGAAGCACTATTTCTTTTGGGGTACTTGATGACACTGAATTTCACCGTATTTTTGACTCCGATTTCGCATGCATTCTTAGTCTTTTAATGTCATTTTATTATGTTATTATTATGTTTTTCTTTGTTTTCAGGTTTTTAGTCTAATCAGAGCCCCGAGCGAGAAAAGGAGTGAAAAGGAAGTCGAAATGAGCTAAAATAGAGAAAATCAGCATTTTACACTTATGGCATCCACAATGGCGGCCGCCACAGGGTCTTCCATGACGTGGCCATGTCTCAAACTCCTCCCAACTGTTTTTCCCCACGATCTCCAACTGCCCAAGCAAGTTTACACTCATGGCGGGCGCCATGGTGTTGTGGCGGGCGCCACAAGAACAAAACGAGTTCCCTCCCAAATTCAAATGCTAGGGGCATCCTTGTCTTTTCCACATGTTTCCTTGCCTATAAATAGGACTTTAGATTTTCGTTTTTCTTCATCCAAGTTTAGTTGTTCATAAGCATATATCAGTGTAATAGTGGTAATCGCTTCACATCGAGGTGTTACTACATTCGAGAGATCGAGTCTGTAAGAGCCTGTGAGACTAAGTCTTGGAGCACTCTGGAAGGAAGTTAATCCTGCCGCCATTTTACTTTCAGTTCGCATTGTATTCAACCACTCCGATTGGAGCAGGTTTTTTATTACTTTACCTTTTGTCAACTTTATTTCTTGCACTGTCTTTTAATTTCATTTACTTTCCGCACTCGCTTTAATTTCATTTACTTTCCGCACTCGCACTTAAATACCTTTTTATGAAAAATCTAAAAATGAACTTTTACTTTACCATGTCTGGCTAATTTTATAAAGGTTAGAATGTGAAGATCATAACCGAACCGATAATCTGTACAATTGTTAGTGGAAACACTTAAGGGCTATTTTAACTTTCAATATAAGTTTTCCTGTTCTTAAATTCCGTTGGGTAAGATCGAAAGCCGTCCAACGCCTATCTAAACTTAATTGTTTTTAAACTATTTCAAAAACAGCGAAAGCGCTTTGTTTAGTTTATTAGGAGTTTTTAATTTAAAAAGAAAAGAGATTTTAAAACCATTTTCGGACGCGTTAAGAAGTTTAAAGTCTGGTTCGTAAGGACCTCTTTTTTTTAGAAAATCCAGGTTAAAATACTTTTCAACTTGGTCAAGATACTATATTTCTTAAAAATAGGTTTACTACTCTAACGCAATGCGCGCCTTTTTATCCGTGACAATAAGAGGGTTTGATTAGGGGGTACAACTCGGTTCTGAATACGCGAAAGCGACAGTTCCTGTCAAATTAGTTCTTTTCAAAGTAGAAAACATTGCCCGTAAGTAGTTCTATTAGCAAGTACTTGGATTATCAATTGGTTGTGTGAATTGCATTCGAACCTGTCTTTATCAATTAATTTTAATTACTTTATTTACTACCGTGCACTCTTCAAAACTACTATTTTCAATCACCTTAGATACACACCTTAACAATAGATAGCGATAGATTGACACTTGGTCTCTGTGGATACGATAATCTTTTATATTACTCTGACGCGTTCGTACACTTGCGAAAAAAACACGCATCAAGTTTTTGGCGCCGTTGCCGGGGACCAATTTCGTCAAATTTCGTACCTTGTTGTTATACCGTTTAGACTAAGGAAGTTACCCGCCGGTCAATGCGAAAAACTCGTAGTACCGGAAGTTTAGTAGACCCTCTAGCTGAACCAGAACGTTACGCTCGCACACGTTTATATTTCCGTAAACTTAGGAAAGCTATGGCCGAAGATCAAAATCAAAGACCTCTTAAGGATTTCGCCCAACCATCCAACGAGGAACCTAGTTCTAGTATAGTAAATCCAGCCATACCAGCTAACAATTTTGAACTTAAACCATCCCTGCTGCAGTTAGTACAGCAGAGACAATTCGCAGGTCTTGCTACAGAGAACCCAAACCAACATTTGAAAAACTTTCTCCAACTAGCAGACACCTTTAAAACCAATGGAGCCCCTCCTGAGGCGATTCGCTTAAGATTATTTCCTTTTTCCCTCAGAGATAAGGCCCTATCTTGGTTAGATTCCCTTCCACCAAATTCCATAACAAGTTGGGAAGACCTTAGAAAAGTATTCCTTGCCAGATATTTTCCCCCGAGTAAGACCGTTGTTCTTCGAAACCAAATAACTAGATTTACCCAAAACCAAGGAGAATCGTTGTTCGAAGCCTGGGAGAGATATAAAGAGCTGTTAAGAGCATGCCCACATCATGGTTTAGAAAATTGGTTAATCATTCAAACCTTCTATAATGGACTTCATTATAACACTAAGATGACCATCGACGCCGCCGCAGGTGGCGCACTGATGAACAAACCTTACCCTGAAGCTAGTGCCCTTATCGAAGATATGGCCCAAAACCATCAATCGTGGGGAGTAGAACGAGCGACAGTGGAAAAGAAGGAAGCCCAAGGAGGAATACATGAGTTAAGCTCTATAGACATGATGCAAGCTAAAATGGACGCATTAGCCCTAAAAGTTGAGCATATGTGTACAACCCCGAATACTGCAGCCGCAGTTTCGCCAGATTGTGAGATATGTGGGACGAAAGGACACCAATCCGCAGAATGCAGTCTGTTAAACGAGACCAGCTCTGAACAAGTGAACTACACCCAAGGAAACCCATTTTCAAATACCTATAACCCTGGATGGAGGAATCACCCAAACTTTTCCTATAAGAATAATAACCCTATCCAAAATACTGCCCCTCCGAGACAATCAAGTTATCAAGCCCCAAGATCAAATCAACCTATGCAACCTGTACCACCAAAACCGAGCCTTGAGAAAATCGTGGATAATTTTTTCGCTGCTCAAATCCAACAAAACAAGGAGTTCATGAACCAAAACGTTCATGTTAACGAACTAATTACCCAGTTAGGAACCAAGGTTGACCAAATAATCACTCACAATAAGATGCTTGAAACCCAAATCTCGCAGGTAGCTTTAAACCAAGCCCCTCAGACCACACCTGGAGGACAATTCCCTGGACAACCTCAACAAAACCCGAAAGGACAAGCAAATGCCATTACCCTACGAAGTGGGACCGCTTATGATGAACCTTGTAACCCGAGGTTGAGTGATCCCAAAACTTCTAAGGAAGATGACAACATCCCAGATAAAAAGAAGAAACCAGAGGAATCTGTAAACCAGGAAAGTCAAGAAAAAGGAGAAGAACCCAAAAACAAAACCTATATACCACCCCCGCCATACAAACCACCAATACCATATCCGCAAAGACTTAAACAAACCCAGATCAATAATCAGTATCAGAAATTCATTAAAGTTATAGAAAAACTTCACGTAGAAATCCCGTTCACAGAAGCCATTACCCAAATACCATCCTACGCAAAGTTTCTCAAAGACATCCTTACCAATAAACGTAGACTTGATGATCCGAAACCCTTGGAATGTAATTCTATTGCCGAAAATAAATTAGCAAAAAAGGATAAAGATCCTGGAAACTTTTCCATTCCTTGTACTTTGGGGAGTCATGTCATCGAAAAAGCTTTTCTAGACTTAGGAGCTAGTGTGAGCTTAATGCCCTTAGCGGTTTGCGAAAGGTTAAATTTAGGAGAGTTGCAACCTACCAAGATGTCACTTCAATTAGCCGATAGATCTGTTAAATATCCGATAGGCATACTTGAAGACGTCCCTGTTAGGATAGGTCAGCTGTTTATCCCTACTGATTTTGTTGTCATGGACATTAAAGAAGATGATGACATACCAATTCTTCTAGGTAGACCATTCTTATCGACTGCTGGAGCCATAATAGATGTCAAAAAGGGGAAGCTAACCTTTGAGGTAGGGAACGAGAAGATAGAATTTATACTTTCAAAATTTCTTATGGCACCTGTGATAGGAGATGCGTGTTATGCGATAGATATCATTGATGAATGTGTTAGGGAGTTAGAGCAAGAAGAAGTCATTGAAACAATTAAGCTGCCATCAACTCTTATTTTGGAAGATGACAATTATAAGAAACCCTACATCGATGATAACCTTTACGAATGTTTATCCCTTACCCCAGATCCTATGCCTTGCCCTATTAAACCAGCCTTGGAACTTAAGGAACTACCTAAGAACCTGAGATATGAGTTTCTTGATGAAGAAATGAATCGTCCGGTTATAGTTAGTGCTGCCTTGAGACAAAAAGAAACAGATCAACTCTTGGACGTTTTACGAAGATATCCCTCAGCCTTAGGATATAATATCTCTGATCTGAAAGGTATAAGTCCATTCGTATGCATGCATCGGATTTCGCTCGAAGTAGATTCAAAACCTTCCAGAGAGCACCAGAGAAGGATAAACCCTATACTGAGTGATGTTGTCAAAAAGGAAGTTCTGAAGTTGCTTGAAGCAGGTATAATATATCAGATCTCGGACAGTAAATGGGTGAGCCCTGTGCATGTGGTACCCAAGAAGGGAGGCATCACAGTTGTGCAAAATGAGAAAGGTGAACAAATAGCAAAGCGGATAGAAGGAGGTTGGCGTATGTGCATAGACTATAGAAAGTTAAATAAAGCAACTAGGAAGGATCATTTCCCTTTACCGTTCATAGACCAGATGTTAGAACGTCTTGCCAGACACTCTTACTTCTGCTATCTAGACGGGTATTCGGGATTCTTTCAAATACCTATACATCCAGAAGATCAAGAAAAAACTACCTTTACATGCCCTTTTGGAACTTTTGCCTACAGACGAATGCCTTTTGGACTCTGTAATGCCCCTGCTACTTTCCAACGTTGCATGATGTCAATCTTTGCAGATTATCTAGATGGAATCATGGAAGTATTTATGGATGATTTCTCGGTTTGCGGTTTTGATTTCCAAAATTGTCTTATCAACCTTGAGAAAATCCTGGAAAGATGTGTGGAGGTGAACCTTGTGCTGAATTGGGAAAAATGCCATTTCATGGTGACTGAAGGAATTGTTTTAGGACATATAATCTCCGAAAGAGGTATAGAGGTAGATAAAGCAAAAATAGAAGTTATAGAGAACCTAAAACCCCCCAAGACTATCAGGGAAGTTAGAAGTTTCCTTGGACACGCTGGATTCTACCGCCGTTTCATCAAGGACTTCTCCAAAATAACAAAACCTTTAACTGGCCTGTTAATGAAAGATGCTGAATTCATCTTTGATGAAAAATGCAATGAAACATTCAACCTTTTGAAGCAAGCATTGATTTCAGCACCCATTATGAAACCCCCTGATTGGTCTGAACCGTTTGAGATAATGTGTGACGCCAGTGATTACGCTGTAGGAGCCGTTCTAGGTCAGAGAAAAGATAAAAGATTACATGTAATATATTATGCCAGTAGAACCCTAGACGCCGCCCAGCTCAATTACGCAACAACCGAGAAAGAACTCCTAGCTGTAGTTTTCGCTATAGACAAATTTAGATCATATCTAGTAGGAGCCAAAATTATAGTTTACACCGATCATGCTGCCATCCGTTACCTACTAAGTAAAAAAGATGCTAAACCCAGGTTACTTCGATGGATTTTGTTGCTACAAGAGTTCGACTTAGATATCCGAGATAAAAAAGGCACAGAAAATGTAGTAGCCGATCACCTATCTAGGCTAGAATACCTGAATCCTGAATTAGTACCCATAAATGATGATTTTGCCTATGATAGATTGATAGCCCAGTTGGAAACCATTGAAGATAAAGAACCAGACCCTCATGAGCACTTCCAAAAATCCTTAGCTGTAAGTAACGTGCCCTGGTACGCTGATTTTGTTAATTACCTAGCCGCTGATATAATACCCCCTGATCTCGATTACCACAAGAAGAAGAAGTTCTTAAGTGATGTTAGAAACTTCTATTGGGACGAGCCACTTCTTTTCAAGAGAGGTAAAGATGGCATTTTCCGTCGTTGCGTTCCAGAAGACGAGGTAGAAAGTATAATTCAGCATTGTCACTCTGCACCTTATGGTGGACATGCAAGCACCTCTAAGACCTACGCCAAGATTCTTCAAGCTGGCCTATTCTGGCCTACCATGTGGCGTGATGTCCATGCTTACATTGTCAAATGTGATAGATGCCAACGCACAGGAAATATATCAAGACGCGACGAAATGCCTTTAAGAAACATCCAAGAAGTAGAACTCTTCGACGTATGGGGTATAGATTTCATGGGACCATTCCCACCATCTTTAGGAAACAAGTATATCTTAGTTGCAGTAGACTACGTGTCTAAATGGATTGAAGTGATAGCTGCACCCACAAACGACACTAGAGTAGTGATTAAATTATTTAAAAATTATATATTCCCCAGATTTGGAACACCCCGTTTAGTTATAAGTGATGGAGGATCTCACTTCATATCAAGAATATTTGATAAGCTTTTAAGCAAGTATGGAGTTAAGCATAGAGTAGCAACACCATATCACCCACAGACTAGTGGCCAAGTGGAAGTATCTAATAGGGAGATTAAACAAATTTTAGAAAAAACTGTCTCTGTATCCAGAAAAGATTGGTCGCAAAAGCTTCAAGAGGCTTTATGGGCCTACAGAACCGCTTTCAAAACCCCTATAGGAACAACCCCCTACCAACTAGTCTATGGAAAATCTTGTCATTTACCTTTTGAGTTAGAGCATAAGGCCTATTGGGCCATTAAAACTTTGAATTTGGATTACCTAACTGCTGGTGAGAAACGTATCCTTGACATCCACAAATTAGAAGAACTCAGACAGCAAGCCTACGAGAATGCCATAATATACAAAGAAAGAACAAAAGCTTGGCACGACAAAAGAATCGTAAGAAAAGACTTCAACTTAGGCGACCCTGTTCTCCTGTTCAATTCTAGGCTACGACTCTTCCCAGGAAAGCTCCGTTCAAGATGGACTGGCCCCTTCAAAGTATCAAAAATTCTGAGGTCTGGAGCTGTTGAAATCAAAAACGAGACATGTAAACCATTCATCGTCAATGGACAAAGACTGAAGCTCTACGAAGGAGGAGACATTCCAACAACCTACTCCAGCCACACTCTAAGTGATCCACCAATCCCGACAAGAGATGTATAAGTTCCAGTCGTCAAGCTAACGACGTTAAACAAGCGCTGGATGGGAGGCAACCCATGATTTTCTTACCTTATTTACTCTTTCTACATTTTGTTTTATTTTATTTCTTGTTATATTTTGTCAGGACTAATGTTTAAAATGTTTGTGTTTTACAGGACTTTCTTCCTAACTCTGTGCAGAATGCAGAACTTTGACGACATGCATGTGACTTTCAGGAATGACGCCCAGAGAGAGCGTTACTTTGTCCACTTCAGACGTCCTATGGCACCTACGAGGTACCCAGATCAGGCTTGCATGGAGGCTTTAGGCATTGAGCCTAGTGTCAGATTCTTATGCCACCAGCTTCAATGGGACCAGTTCGACGACCTGAACAACACCTATAGGAACCTCACTTTGGAGTTCCTCAGCTCGTTTTCTTATGACCCCTGGGCCGGACCAGATGGATGTGCTATTTTCAGGTTATTTGGGACTGAGTACTCCTTCACTCATAAGGAGTTTGGTGATTAGACAGAGGGTTGATAAGGAGAGCCTCTGCAAACCCCAACCAGTTCAGATTGTTGATCGACAACGAGGCTGTTCATTACTTTTTGCTGCCTGATCCGATGATGACCAGTGTTCATGACCCAGCTAATTGGAGATATGCTTTGGAGGGTTATGGAGAGACTATTGAGGAGCCTAGATCGCCTCCTATTGCTGAGTACACCCCTACACCTCCGTCTCCCAAAATCACTGTATTATCTAATAATTTGTCTTTGCAGCCACCCGATTTATACACCCAGGTTGTTGAGCTCCGCAGAGAGACTGCCAAGCTCAAGCAGGAGGTAGCTGATCTTGCTTTGCAGATTGAGGTATCTGATCTCACTCATGCTACTGAGGCAGACTCTTTATACCAGGAGATCGGAGAGCTTCGTCGCGAGATCGCTGAGCTTCGTGGATCCAGCCAGGCAGAGGAGCCAGCTGATTGATCATATTGCCCTGACTTACTACTCTATTATTTACTATTCAGTATTTCTGCGTTTTCTTTACTTTTTAGCATATCTGGACACATTTCGTATTTTCGCATTTCCTATATTTCCTATGTACTTTGATTTTATATATATATATATATATATATATATATATATATATATTATGTGTGTTTTTATTTTTCCTTTTATATATATATATATCCAATAATAATGTTATTTTTCTTAATATTTGATTTTTATTTCCACAAAAATTGTGCAAGTCCCGTGTTGAAGAAGAAAGCAAATGAGAACGCTATCGGGACCCCCGAGACGCAAAAGGTAAGAGAGGCCCATTCCAAAATTCAAAATTTTGGCCCAGGTCCGAAAATGACCTTATGGCGCCCGCCATAGCCTTATGGCGCCCGCCACGGCGTCCTGGTAAATACGGGGGAGAACTACATCTTCCACCATTTTTGAACCTCTAAACTCCCAAAACCCATTTTTCTCCTTTTCCAAAACTCCATTAAAACTCACAAAAGCTCCCACATTTATTTAATACCCACTATCCATTAACCCTTTCAAACTTCCATTTGAAATTCCACCAATTAAATTCCATAAAAATCTCACCTTTACCAACTTATATTTAAACCCATCTTCACTATCTTCAAATCAATTCAAGGAGCAAGCTATGGAGTTCGAAGGATATATTTTGCGAGAAGGAAAACCCGGGGATAGGCAGAGGAGGAATATTCAAAGGCTTCAAGGTCGAGAAATTCTCTCGACGAGGTACGTGGACGACAACTGTCTCTATACCTTGGGTATTTATCATAGTGTTTATCATTTACTTGATTTTTTGGGACTGCACTCTATTTTTGAAAACCAAGAACCAACCTTTAAGAAACTGACAGTTGAGTTTTTAAGTTCTTTGATCTACACTGTCCACCCTAACACTGCTAGCACAGTCGGTACTGTCCAATTTAGAATGTTTGGAATAGAATATAAGTACAGTACCGACGAACTAACAAGTCTGTTAGGGATTCCTCTTTGGGAAGGTGCTATTTGTGAAACCCCTTTGGATGACGGATGGTCGGTCGATGCATTTTCTTTTTGGCAGAGATTGTCAAATAATTTAATAACTTCTTTTGAAGGAATTCTTGCATCGACCATCCACAACCCGGCCATCAGAGTTTTTAGATACCTGTTGGCATGTACTATTTTTGGCCGGGATAATCCAAATAAGGTTAATGCTAAAGAGCTTCAGTTTTTACAAGGAAGTCTCACTAATAGAAGAATCAATCCGGTCCCGTTTATGCTTTCTCACATGTCTGTTACTATTAATAAAGCAGGACCGATTGTTTTTGGAGGACTGATTACGTCTATTGCTCGGGCCCTTAACTTGAACAATAAGATAGCCACACTAGAGCCCTTAACTCCTCGCACAATCAACCTAAAATTTCTAAAAGATATGAAATTGTGTCGAGCGAGAAGAGAGGGTGGTTTTGTATTGATGATCCATGGTGTAGCTATCCCATCTGTTGCCTTGCCCTGCAGTAGACGTACCGATGTACGTAATGAAAGGAACTGGACCTATGATTTAAATGCTCCACCTGTTCTAGGTCCACTTCCTCCTAATATTCCTGATACGGAGGGACACGACACTGACGAAGAATTTGAGCGGAGAGATCAGTCTCCCATACCTCATGTGTCCCCCCATCATCCTTCACCACCACACACCGCACCCTCTTCCTCTAACCCTTTTGCAGGTTCAGTCCCTGGATCCTATGTCACTGAGGAGATGTGGCGTGACCTTATGGCTAGAGAAGAAAGGCGAGATGACCTTCTCTCTACCATTCAGCAACAAATGACGGATAATATGAGCTTCATGGAAGAATCACGGCGGAGGACAGATCGATCCTTCGAGTCTGTTTCTCGCACCTTGCTTGCGATAGCAAACGAGCAATCCCGTCAGCAAGACTTCAACCGCCGGCATTACGAGCTTATGGAGGCTACTCAAGGTTCCGTTCTAGGTAACCTTCGACAGGTCAGAGATGCCCAGGCGGCCTTATCAGCCCGATTGGACCGGAGAGACCAGCATCGTAGCAGATCCCGTCGTCCCAGGCATTCCCAGCAGGACGACGAGGGCACCAGTGGTCCACATCAGTAGTTTTACAGGTTACTCTCCTTATCTTATTTCGAAACATTGGGGACAATGTTCGATTTAAGTGTGGGAGGGGATTTTATTGCTTTCTATTTCCATTTTTAGTTAGTTGTTTATTTCTTGTTTTTATCTATGTCTTTTTTTTTTTTTTTTTTTTTTTTAGAAAATGCATGAGTCTGACGAGTCACCAGTACAGTGTATCTCTAGTGCACCTTCATTTTTTCCCCATTTCTTTAGCCCTAAAAAAAAAATTTTTTGCAAAAAGAAAACATTGTTGTTCTACATGTTTTTTGGGCTTTAAGACAGGTTTGGATTAGGATGTGGTGACTTAGGTGAACTTTTTGAAACATTAGTATCGTTTTAGCACCGTAGACTTCACGAATATAGGAATCATTCTAAAACCCCATGTACCATGGCCTTAATCATCATTTCCAAATTTGTCCTAAGTAGTTTATTTCTGCAGTCAGCTCCGGCCTAAGCATGTTCTACGTAGGGGACCGATGAACATAAGTGAATGATCCAGTAAAATAAATAAAGAATAAGGCAAACTCCGGATAGATGACCCTCACAAGGTCGTTTAACCCAAAAAGTTGAATTGTTGCCACACAAAAAAATATAATTTTAGCTCACCCATTGTTAGTTGGTTCAGAGGTATCTGGCGCTGAACTCGGTAGGGCGGATTATGATCCGATCCCCCACAACTGCATTTGGGTTAAATAAAAGGGTTTACACAGTCTTATGTGCCAGAAACCCTATGTTTTGGATCAGAATCACTAACAGGTCACTCTACTATGAAACATGTACGGATAACGGGCTTAATGTGATTGCGCCTGAATGAAAAGGACCCAAAAAAGAGATGAAGAGGTAGGCCTAGTTATTGTGGGATGGTACGGTTGATTAATATAAGAATGAAGTTTATGTCCGCCTCTGCGGATAAGTGTCATTACGATACCCTTGGTTCACTTAGTACCTGTCACTGCATCCTGACTTGAACCTAGAAGCCCTTTTTGCCCGAATCACGTGTCAGCACTAGTTTTCTTACTTTGAGCTTTAAATGTTTTGCTTGAGGACAAGCAAAGGTCTAAGTGTGGGAGAATTTGATGACACTGAATTTCACCGTATTTTTGACTCCGATTTCGCATGCATTCTTAGTCTTTTAATGTCATTTTATTATGTTATTATTATGTTTTTCTTTGTTTTCAGGTTTTTAGTCTAATCAGAGCCCCGAGCGAGAAAAGGAGCGAAAAGGAAGTCGAAATGAGCTAAAATAGAGAAAATCAGCATTTTACAGTTATGGCATCCACTATGGCGGCCGCCACAGGGTCTTCCATGACGTGGCCATGTCTCAAACTCCTCCCAACTGTTTTTCCCCACGATCTCCAACTGCCCAAGCAAGTTTACACTCATGGCGGGCGCCATGGTGTTGTGGCGGGCGCCACAAGAACAAAACGAGTTCCCTCCCAAATTCAAATGCTAGGGGCATCCTTGTCTTTTCCACATGTTTCCTTGCCTATAAATAGGAATTTAGATTTTCGTTTTTCTTCATCCAAGTTTAGTTGTTCATAAGCATATATCAGTGTAATAGTGGTAATCGCTTCACATCGAGGTGTTACTACATTCGAGAGATCGAGTCTGTAAGAGCCTGTGAGACTAAGTCTTGGAGCACTCTGGAAGGAAGTTAATCCTGCCGCCATTTTACTTTCAGTTCGCATTGTATTCAACCACTCCGATTGGAGCAGGTTTTTTATTACTTTACCTTTTGTCAACTTTATTTCTTGCACTGTCTTTTAATTTCATTTACTTTCCGCACTCGCTTTAATTTCATTTACTTTCCGCACTCGCACTTAAATACCTTTTTATGAAAAATCTAAAAATGAACTTTTACTTTACCATGTCTGGCTAATTTTATAAAGGTTAGAATGTGAAGATCATAACCGAACCGATAATCTGTACAATTGTTAGTGGAAACACTTAAGGGCTATTTTAACTTTCAATATAAGTTTTCCTGTTCTTAAATTCCGTTGGGTAAGATCGAAAGCCGTCCAACGCCTATCTAAACTTAATTGTTTTTAAACTATTTCAAAAACAGCGAAAGCGCTTTGTTTAGTTTATTAGGAGTTTTTAATTTAAAAAGAAAAGAGATTTTAAAACCATTTTCGGACGCGTTAAGAAGTTTAAAGTCTGGTTCGTAAGGACCTCTTTTTTTTAGAAAATCCAGGTTAAAATACTTTTCAACTTGGTCAAGATACTATATTTCTTAAAAATAGGTTTACTACTCTAACGCAATGCGCGCCTTTTTATCCGTGACAATAAGAGGGTTTGATTAGGGGGTACAACTCGGTTCTGAATACGCGAAAGCGACAGTTCCTGTCAAATTAGTTCTTTTCAAAGTAGAAAACATTGCCCGTAAGTAGTTCTATTAGCAAGTACTTGGATTATCAATTGGTTGTGTGAATTGCATTCGAACCTGTCTTTATCAATTAATTTTAATTACTTTATTTACTACCGTGCACTCTTCAAAACTACTATTTTCAATCACCTTAGATACACACCTTAACAATAGATAGCGATAGATTGACACTTGGTCTCTGTGGATACGATAATCTTTTATATTACTCTGACGCGTTCGTACACTTGCGAAAAAAACACGCATCAGTACTACAGTTCGATTCATTTTTTATCCTATTGAAGATGATGAAGGAAGGGAAATAGATGTCTCCAATTAACCCTGCTTGCATACTGAGCTTAACCAGATGACTATTGGTTTACAGATGCTATTGAGATTGTGGGTCTCTCTTAAGTTATTTTGTTAAAATAGTGCCTGGGCGATTGGTGGGAGTTTAGGACTGATGCTTTTCGATTGATATGTGAAGGTATGGGATTTGGGACTTTGGATTAGTGTGCTCGCAAAGATTTTTCCTTCAATCTTATGCCTACGTATTCCCGTTTACCGAAACAGGGAAATCAAAGCGATCGTAGTTCCTCCTATTCTATGGGAGGAAATGGTGTTTTGGTGTCTTGTTCAAAGCCCAAGACGTGAAGCTGAAAAGGTCGTTTATATCTTGTTCAAAGCCCAATATGTGAAGCTGAATGGTCTATTTGTATCTTGTTCGAAGCCCAAGATGTGAAGCTAAAAAGGTGTTGTCTTTAGAGAGAGTTTGTCATCTCTAAAGGGGGTCTGTTTGTCACAACTGTTGGATGACTGACTATAAAGGAGGATTACTTTAACCGAGATATGTGAATCCTAGCAATGCCATAATTTCCTTTATAGGGGTTTTTTTAACCTGAAGGAGAAGACTTTAACTCAGTGTAGAGCAATGCCATCTTTCCTTAGGAATTTCTCATGCTAAAAGAGGGACAGTGGCATCGATGTAGATGATCCAGAGGCTTGCCGCTTACAGCAATTAGATGAAAGGAGTTGTTGTTGTTTGTGTACTGTGAACGAGGCACAACTTTGATGCTAAAAGGTTGATTGGTTCAACCGGAGTTTCCTTATACAAAGCCTAATAGGAGGCTATCGACCTAACAAGAGGGTGATTATGTTTATGCATTTTTCTCTTTGTCCACTTAGACTTTCTTTATCTTTTTAAGACATTAATAAAGGCTAAACACCTTAAAAGACTCTTAATGTGTTCCTTAGACTATTTGGTGACTATCCTTTGCTCATGGATGATGGACTTAGAATTAGGTTCCTTGCCCTATTCTTTGGAGTTATATCTTGAGACCCTGGATCTTATCTGGTACATTGACCTTGAGTTGATCTCTTGAGAAGACTTAGCTTGGACACTTGGTTTTCATCTGATGCTTGGTTATTTCTCTGTTTATCATATTGCTTATTTGCTTGAGTCCATATGATGAGAGTTTTGATTTGTTTATGTCAAAGGCTTGTATCTTGGTTAGATCTTTCCTTCCTTAACTTTTATTTTATGCTTTAGGTTAGTCTCTTCATCTCCTCTCTTTCTTAAATTTTCAAAATCTTCTCTCTTTCAAACTAGAACCACTTTCATAATAAACTTTGACTTTATCAAGTGCATTTTCAAACTCATTTTCTTAATAAATGCTAATTAATGTTAAGCACACTTAGACCATTTTCAAAAGACATAAAAAAGATAAAACTCATTCAAACAATTTTGTGCCTTTTATGCACTTTTGTTATTAAAACTTTTCATAAAGTTTAGACATGAGTCATTTTTAGTTGAGATGTGATCCTCCTATCCCCATAGTATTGTTTGAAATAAGTTGATTATTTTTCGCCTTTGAGAGTTAGTGGCATACTTGTTGAATTTATCCAAGTTGGAGCCCTTCTCATGGTGATGCAAAGGTCCATTTCACATACTTATGGGTGATTAGTTGAGTATTCTCCTTAAAATGACAACTTGTCTCCCCATATAAAATCAATCAAAATAAACCATTTTGTTATTTTTACCACGAACTACGAGGTTTTAATCCTCCATTGCACTTTGTGGGTACGTAGGCACGAGGCTCAAGAAGTCTTGTCAAACATAAAATTATTAAAAATTACTTCTCTCCTCACCTCCACCATCTTTTGCAAACAACACCTTTTAAGTCAAACGCTAGATTTTCAAAGAGGTTTCTATAGAGTACTATAGACGTTTTGGGTGCTAACACCTTCCCCTTGCGTAACCAACCCCCTTACCCTTGTCTCTGTCTTTTATTAGTTTTATTTTAAAAATTTTTTAGGTTTTGTTCGCTCTTTTCTCTTTCCTTTGGAAAAATAAAAGTGTAGTTGCGACTCTTGCATTATGAGTTAAGTTATCAATAGATTAAGCTCAAATTTTTCTGCTACATTGGACAAATTTTTAATTTCTTGGAAATCCAAGAAGCAAACGACCGTTTCTTGTTCCAGCTCCGAAGTCGAATATCGTGCTCTTGTTGCCCTTACTTCTGAAGTCCAATGGCTTCATTATCTCTTAACCGATTTGCATATCAGTTTCAACAACCCCACCTCAATATATTGTTGACAATAGATCTGCTGTCTACCTCGCTTACAACCCTACATTTCATGAACGATTCAAACACATTAGAATTAACTACCATAGCATCCGCGAAAAATTGAAAACCGGTCTCATCAAACTCTTTCCAATACCTTCATGTGCCTAAATTGTCGATTTCTTGACTAAGCCACTACCTACTCCTTCTTTTTCAAATTTTATTGTCAAACTTGACTTCATGTCTCTCCATAATTCAGTTTGTGAGAGAGTGAGAGTCTTAAATAATAACTCTTAATTATTTATTACCGTTTCATCTAGTTTTCTTATATTTAGGATTCTTTTAGAGATTAATGAACCATGGTATATAAATATCCGGTCCCCTTGTGTATTAAATAATTATGAAGAATAAGAATGAAAGTTTAATGAGTTTTTATATTTCAATATATTATAACATTCAACAACTTTATATCTGTCTTAAACCCAACCATGGTTAAAGAGCATATTCTTTTTATCATAAAGTTGAATCGGAAGTTAAACAAATTATAATAAGAGTAATAATTGATCTATTCGTATATATGCCTTATATAATCAAATCAATGCTGTTGTTTATTATCCAAACAAATAAATAAAAATCAATATATTCAAGAATCAAGACAAAAAGGTCTTGAACTTTGGAATTTTCTGTTGAACTTTATATCTAAGTCGTAACCTACTTAAGATAGTGGTTAGGGATGACAATGGGCAGAGTATAGATAGAGTACTATAATATCCGTTTTTATATCCGTAGCTGAAAAAAATTTCCGTATCTGAGCTCATACCCGCTTGGGTATCATAGTTAACACCCGTCCCCGTACCTTATGGGTATATAAGTGCCCGTATCCGTATCCGTTAACCGCATTTCTAATAAAATAAATTTATCAAGTATAAAATATCATAATATTTTAAGTTTAAAAAAATATTAAAATGTGTTTAAAATTTTTTATTGTTGAATTATGAAATAAATGATCACTTATATTTAATATGTAGTAGTTTAAAATTGATTTTTTTATATAAATTTTATAAATATTTATTTTTATATAATAATATAAATTAAAATATATACATATATGTAGTACTAAGGTGCCCATACCCGCACCCATCCCCGCTTATTTAAGTGGATAATTACCCGAACCCGTATCCGTATTTATTTTTGCAGATTTTTATCCTATCCGTTGTGGATAATTTTGTGGGTACCCACTGAGAATGAGCCAAATTACCATCGTAATAGTGGCTCTCATTTTTTCCATTTTATATTATTACTGTATGTCAATTAAACTTTAGGCTAATTATTAATTTTATTTGAAAACGTGGCTAGTTTATGTTTAGGTTATTTAATTTTTATTATCGAAATGCAGGAATAGACATTTCCGTTAAAATAATGAATTATATGATTTAGTTATTATACGACAAAATTAAAATATCTGTACAATCTTTTTTGATAGGGACGCAAATGAGTGATGGTATTATTAGACAAATCTTAACACGTGATTTACCTGTGGTTTTACGGTCTCAATTTTATTGATGTGCATTCTCACTACAAAGATGCAAATCCTCAAGGCAAATCTCTAAACTTGGAATAAAGATGTTTTTTTGCGACATTCACAACATGGTTAAGGTTTCAACGGATAAGCTTCATCAAATCCAAGACCAAATCAGCAGTGAAAGCATTAATGAATTACTTAGAAACCAGGAAAATATGGCACAACTAGAGGAAGACAAAAACACTATTTTGGCCAAGGAGGAAGCCTTTTGGTACCACAAATTAGGGTTAAACAATTGGTCGGTTTTGGTTCGTTTCGGCCCAAAACTTATATCCGAGACAAATCACAGTTTTATTTTTATGCCTCAATTTTGATTGATAAAGTTTTGATTTTCATCAGATTCAATTAAATTGGTTCGGCGGAGAAACTGGATCGATCTAATCGGTTTAATATTTATTAAAATAATCTTATAAAAATGACTTTTTTATTTTTTATAAAATTTACAAACATCTACTTTTGATTTTTTTTTTTAAAAATCAAATTTTTAAAGCAGTCTAAAGAACTATTTTTTTTAATTAAAAATAATAATAATTATGGGATAATATTTGCAATATTATTTGACATTAATTTGATCATTATTATACTTTAAATCATAAATTAAATAATACTCAAAATTTCATATTGCTTGTCTTGTATTTTTTGGAGTACACAATGTCACCATTAAATTATAAATATAAAAATAATAATATTTTGTAACATTATAAATTTCATTTTTATAGTGAGCCAGTCATATAGTAATAAAAATAAATAAAATATATATTAATTAATTTCGGTCGGTTTGAGTTTTTTACGGGTACAAAAATAATCATTCAAGTCCAACCGAAACAATCCTATACTATCCAAATTAAGTAATCGAATCAACCCGACACCAACTCGACCCGATCCATTTGCACAAAAAAGACAATGGATCAGTCGGTTTGAATCGGACGATTCAAATTTGTCCACCCCTACCACAAACTTTAGCTAAGGATGAGGACTTTTGGTACCATAAAGCTAAAATCAAATGGCATTTAGAGGGAGACAAAAACATTTCCTTGTTTCACATAATAGACAAGATCAAAAGTTTTTAGGAACATAATATCTTACTTAAGAAATGTAGCAAACATCATTAATGAATACTGATATGGCTAACCATATTGTCAACTATTTCACTAACATTTTTTGTTTTCTAGATGAGGTTCTTCCTAGTCTAGTTGACATGCATGAACACAATTATCACCATGATTCCTTCTAATGATAAAATCTCAAATGCAGTCTTCAGTCTCAATAGGAATAGTGTTCCCTAGCCCAGATGGATTTGGTGGAGTATTCTATCAAACATATTGGCTCATCATTGAAAATGATGTTTGTAGTTTCTATAACGCCCCGGTCAGTTCTGTCAGTTTTGTCTTTTTAATTAATTGAGTTGTTTTTAAGTGTTTTATTATTATATTATTTTATTTCTGACTTTTATGTGAAAATATGTTATTTTTCATCGTGAATATATTTTGTCGCGTTTTGGGAACATTTGCGAGATATTTGAGTGTAGGGGTATTTTGGGCATTTTGATTTATTTGTTAAGTTAAGAATAGAAATAGAAAAAGAGAAAAATAGTAAGAAGAAAAGAAAAGAGGAGAAGAGAAAGAGAAGAGGAAAAAGGAGAAAAAGAGAGATTTTGAAAAAACTTGGAAATCAATCAACCGACTTTCTAGAACACGATTAAATCGGGTAAGGGTGCGAAACTCGATTATCTTATCATTGTGTATGATTATGTATGTGTGTTTGCATGTTGTATTGCCTTTTCCACAGTTTTTCGGTTATAGGTCGAAAACGCAGAAACGAGTAGAAATCGATGTTTTCACGGACGAAAATTGATACGAATCTTGTAGTATGATCATGTGATATGTATGAATAATTGCTGAGGTTTGTGTGGCTGTTGGAAATGGTTTGGTTGGAAAAAATGGGGTTTTTTGGGTTATGGAACAGTGTCACACGTAGCAGAATTTTCTGCATCTGGTGTAAAGCGCCGGGCGATTTTCTTGTTTCGTCGGGCGATTCGTGATTTCGCCGGTCGGTTTTGGAGAGGCGCAGAGGTTACAAGTTCCTGACTCTATTGAGTCATTTTGGTAGAAATGGTGATGCCTCTGCTTCGCCGGGCGAAGTAGCGGCGAAGGGTGTTTCGCCGGGCGGTTTTTGGGTTTTGCCGGGCGGTCCTGGGAATTTTCCAAATAATACTTTTCTTTAAAAATTCATAACTCCCGAACCGTAATTCCGATTTAAGTGTTCTTTATATCGTTGGGAAGCTTATGAAATGTTCTTTCTTGTAAAAATGATTTTGAGAATTATTGGCCGATTAAATTATGTCGGGAATTAGAAAAGGTGTTGTTTTGTTGTTGCTTTTTGCCGTTTAATTGCGTGAACTTGATGTGTATGTGCAATGTGCTGTTGGTGTGGATATTGTATGACGTGTGTACTGTTGAGTGATGAAATTGCATGAAATACATATTGTGATGATGGTTGGTGGCCTTACGGCACGAAAATGCGATTTATGGTAATTGTTGATATTTGCATGATTATGGATGTGTATATGTGTGCATATTAAATGTCATGAGTCATTGTATGCCAAGCATCATGATATGCATTGTTGTGACGTCCTGAGTGACAGATTGATTCCAGAGGGAATCTGCTATAACATCGTGAGCCTTAAAAATAAGAGGTATGAATCGCCTTAAAAATAAGAGGACCGAAAGCGATGGTTATAGACGATCGTGTGCCCATGTGGGGTGTGAGCGATCGGGTCGTGTGCCCGTGTGGGGTGTGAGCGATCCATAAACGTCGTGTGCCCGTGTGGGGTGTGAGCGATGGGGAACATCGTATGCCCGACAGGGAGTTATAGTGATGTAACGAGCGATGATTCCAGCAGAGTTCCTGAGTGAACTAGTGATGAGAAATATTGGAAGTCGGTACCGCATGGTATGTGCATAGAGTCGTTGTGTCGGTCTCTGTGCATTTGCATAAATCATGGATTAATTGTGCATGGAATTGTGAATGTGATTGATGAGATGGAATATGTGTAATTGTATTGATGATGAGTGTATTGTGTATGATTGAGGTGTATTGGTATTTGATATCTGATAATTGTACTGAGTTGTGTTGTATTTAATTGTGGTGCATTTGTGGTGGGAATATTTTACTTGTGCGTTTTTGGTGTTAATATATAATTATATGCAACTGTATTATGATTGTTTTTCTCACCCTTCTGCTGTTTTATAATGCTCTATGAGGCATTGCAGATTAGAGTTGCTGGAGGTCTTTTTGTGAAGCTTTGCGTCTTCATTCTTTTGTCGGTTGGCTCTGATATGTGACACCGGGTAGTTAGGGTGGCTGTTAGTGATTATTTTGTAGTATGTATATGTATCTTTTGGGATTGTACATGTATGACTTGATGTATGACAAACTTTCATGATATATATATATATATATATATATATATATATATATATATATATATGGATATTCAGTTACAGATTTTCCGCTTTTATTCTGTAATTGGATCGTGGGTGTATTACTACCTGTATTGTTGCCTATCCTTATGAGCAGGTGTTGTATGTTTGTTTCAAATTATTGTGGCGTCTCCAGTCTATACCGTGCATGTTTTAATTATACTCTGATGAAATTTTGAATATTGTTTATCGCTTTAATAGCTTGTGGGTATAGATTGGGGGTGTCACAATAAGTGGTATCAGAGCTAGTCCGTGTCAGTTTGTGTCTGGTTATGTCAGTTCTGGTCTGTGTGGCATGTGGAGTGAGCTGTTTGTTTAACCATAGTTTCTGTTATTGGAAATGAACAGAATATGGCTGGTAGGAATGATGCTGCTTTGGCTGCTGCTATGCAAGCTATGGCTCGTGCTGTGCAGGGTGCACCTAATGCTGCTGGTAATGATGAGTTCAGGAAGAACAAACCGCCTGTCTTTAAGGGGAGACATGATCCTGATGGTGCACAGATTTGGTTGAAAGAGATTGAAAGGATTTTCCGAGTTATGGATTATGCTGAGGACAGTAAGGTGAGACTGGGAACTCACATGTTACAGGAAGAAGCTGATGACTGGTGGGTTAGTACTCGTCAGGTGTTGGAAGCTGGGGATGAAGAAGTTACTTGGGAATTGTTTAGCCAGGAGTTTCTGAGGAAGTATTTTCCCGAGGATGTTAGGGGAAAGAAGTAAATTGAGTTCTTGGAACTGAAACAAGGTAGTATGTCTGTTGTTGACTATACTGCTAAGTTTGTGGAACTTGTGCAGTTTTATCCTCATTATGCTGAAGCGACAGCAGAGTTTTCTAAGTGTGTGAAGTTTGAGAGTGGATTGCGTCCTGAGATTAAGCAAACAATCGGTTATCAAAGGATAAGAAGGTTTTCTGATTTGGTGGAATGTTGTAGGATTTATGAAGAGGATAGTAAGGCTCGTTCTACGCACTATAAGAGTGTGAGCGAGAGGAAAGGGAAGCAACAGTTCCGTGGTGGTCCGTATGTAACACCAGCTGATAAAGGTAAGCAAATGGGAAATTTTGAGAGGAGGTCGGGTGGAGGAGGTATGTCTAATTCTCTGAGGTGTTATAAATGTGGTGAGTTGGGGCATCGTCAGTTTGAGTGCAGGAAAGATATGAGGAAGTGTACTAATTGTGGAGGTGTCGGACATGTCGTAGCAGATTGTAAACGGAAGAATGTGCTGAAATGTTTCAACTGTGGTGAACCTGGTCATATTAGCACGAAGTGTCAGAAGCCGAAGCAAGCTCCAACTAGTGGGAAGGTGTTTTCATTGGCGGGGACTCAGACTTCAAGTGCAGATTGTCTGATCCGAGGTACTTGCTTTATTAATAGTACGCCTTTAGTTGCTATTATTGATACTGGAGAGACTCATTCGTTTATTTCGTCTGAGTGCGCTAAGCGTTTGAATCTTGTGTTGTCTTTGATGGATGGTGAGATGGTTATTGATACTCCAGCAATGGGGTCAGTAACTACTTCTTTGGTTTGTTTAAGTTGTCCTTTGACCATTTATGGTAGAGAATTTGAAATGGATTTGGTGTGTTTGCCGTTGGAAGGTTTAGATGTGGTTCTGGGAATGAATTGGTTGCAATTCAATCGGGTTCATATTGATTGTTATCATAAGCTGGTAAGGTTTCCTTCTCTTGAGGAAGATGAAGACTCGAGTTTCTTGTCTACCAAAGAGTTGAAGAGAATTTTGGCGGATGAAGCTCAGTTGTTTGGGTTGTTTGCATCTTTGACTGTGGACAGTCAAGTTTCACTTGATGTGTTTCCGGTTGTGTGTGATTTTCCTGAAGTGTTTCCTGAGGATATTTCAGATGTGCCGCCAGAGAGAGAGGTGGAGTTTTCTATAGATCTAGTTCCTGGTACTAGACCTGTATCGATGGCACCTTATCATATGTCGGCATCTAAGTTGGTAGAGTTGAAGAAGCAATTGAATGAATTGTTGGAAAAGAGGTTTGTGAGGCCAAGTGTTTTGCCTTGGGGTGCTCCAGTTTTGTTGGTGAAAAAGAAAGATGGAAGTATGTGGTTGTGTATTGATTATCACCAGTTGAATAAGGTGACGATTAAGAATAAGTATCCTCTTCCAAGGATTGATGATCTGATGGATCAGTTGGTAGGTGCTTGTGTGTTTAGTAAGATTGACTTGAGGTCGGGATATCATCAGATTAGGGTGAAAGAGGAAGATATTCAGAAGACGGCTTTTAGGACACGATACGGTCATTATGAATATTCTGTGATGCCGTTCGGGGTTTCTAATGCGCCAGGTGTGTTTATGGAATACATGAATCGTATTTTCCACGAGCATTTGGATCGATTTGTTGTTGTATTTATTGATGACATATTGATTTATTCTAAGTCTCGGGAGGAGCACGCGGAGCATTTGCGTATTGTTTTGCAGGTTTTGAAGGAAAAGAAGATTTTTGCCAAATTGTCTAAGTGTGAATTTTGGTTGTCGGAAGTGAGTTTTCTTGGACACGTAATTTCAGGTAATGGGATTTCTATGGATCCATCTAAAGTAGAAGCAGTTCTACAATGGGAGGCTCCGAGATCTGTTACTGAAATTCGAAGCTTTTTGGGTTTGGCCGGTTATTATCGAAGGTTTATTAAAGGTTTTTCTAAGCTAGCACTTCCTTTGACCCAGTTGACTTGTAAAGGGCAAGCATTCATTTGGGATATTCGGTGCGAGGAAAGTTTTAATGAGCTGAAGAGAAGATTGACGACAGCTCCGATTTTGATTTTGCCGAATCCTAATGAACCGTTTGTGGTGTAATGTGATGCATCTTTGATTGGTCTAGGTGGTGTTCTGATGCAAGAAGGTAAGGTTGTGGCTTATGCTTCGAGGCGGTTGAGAGTGCATGAGAAGAATTATCCTACTCATGATCTTGAGTTAGCGGCCGTGGTTTTTGTGTTAAAAATTTGGAGGCATTATCTTTTTGGTGCAAGGTTTGAAGTCTTTAGTGATCACAAGAGTTTGAAATATCTTTTTGATCAGAAGGAACTGAATATGAGGCAACGTAGATGGTTGGAGTTTTTGAAGGACTACGACTTTGGCTTGAATTACCATCCTGGTAAAGCTAATGTGGTAGCCGATGCATTGAGTCGAAAATCGTTGCATATGTCGGTTTTGATGGTTAAGGAGTGGGAGCTTTTGGAATCGTTTAGAGATTTGAGTTTGGTATGTGAAGTGTCGTCGGATAGTGTGAGGCTGGGTATGTTGAAGGTTACTAATGAGTTTCTGATGTCGGTAAGTGAGAAACAGAAGTTGGATGTGAAATTAGAGGATTTGATGTTGGTTGACGGAAAAGAGGCGAATGGTGATTTTCAAGTGGATGTTAATGGTGTGTTGAGGTTCCGTGGACGAATTTGTATTCCGGACGATTCGGATTTGAAAAAGATGATTTTGAAGGAAGGACACCGGAGTAATTTGAGTATACATCCGGGAGCTAATAAGATGTACCAAGATTTGAAGAAGATTTTCTGGTGGTCTGGTTTGAAAAGAGATGTGGCTCAGTTTGTGTATGCGTGTTTGACTTGTCAGAAGTCGAAGGTAGAACATTTGAGGCCTAGTGGTTTGTTGCAGCCGTTGGATATTCCAGAATGGAAATGGGATAGCATTTCTATGGATTTTGTGATGGGGTTGCCAAATACTCAGAGAAGGCATAATGCTATTTGGGTGGTTGTTGATAGGCTGACTAAATCGGCTCATTTCATTCCGATTGACATCAGTTTTTCTTTGGAGAGGTTGGCAGAGATTTATATCAGTGTGATTGTGAAGTTGCATGGGGTTCCGTTAAGTATTGTTTCGGATCGAGATCCAAGGTTTACCTCGAGATTTTGGGAAAGTTTACAGAAGGTGTTGGGTTCTAAATTGAGGTTGAGTTCGGCTTATCATCCGCAGACGGATGGGCAGTCAGAGAGAACGATTCAGTCGTTGGAAGATTTGTTGAGAGCGTGTGTTTTGGAACAAGGTGGTGCGTGGGATAGTTATCTTGCGTTAATTGAATTCACGTATAATAACAGTTTTCATTCTAGTATTGGAATGGCACCGTTTGAAGCATTATATGGACGAAGATGTCGAACACCGTTGTGTTGGCATGAATCTGGCGAGAGAGTGGTGGTTGGACCGGAATTGGTGCAGCAGACTACGGAAAAGGTGAAGCTTATTCGCGAGAAAATGAAGGCTTCTCAAAGTAGGCAAAAGAGTTATCATGATCAGAGAAGGAAGGACCTTGAGTTCCAAGAGGGTGATCATGTATTTTTGAGAGTTACGCCGGTAACGGGTGTTGGTCATGCATTGAAATCGAAGAAGCTTACTTCTCGATTTATTGGCCCTTACCAGATATCTGCGAGAGTTGGTGCTGTGGCTTATCGGGTGGCGTTGCCGCCGAATCTGTCGAATTTGCATGATGTGTTCCATGTTTCACAGCTTCGGAAGTATGTTCTGGATCCGTCACATGTGATTCCGATGGATGAGGTTGAGGTAAGGGAGGACCTTACGGTCGAGGCTTTGCCGGTGAGTATTTTGGATCGTGAGGTGAAGAGGTTGCGGGGCAAGGATATTGCACTGGTGAAGGTAGCGTGGGGAGGCGCTGCTGAGGGCAATTTGACTTGGGAGTTGGAGAGTCGGATGCGGGAGTCGTATCCAGAGTTGTTCATCTCAGGTAAGATTTTCGAGAACGAAAAGAGGAGAAGAGAAAGAGAAGAGGAAAAAGGAGAAAAAGAGAGATTTTGAGAAAACTTGGAAATCAATCAACCGACTTTCTAGAACACGATTAAATCGGGTAAGGGTGCGAAACTCGATTATCTTAGCATTGTGTATGATTATGTATGTGTGTTTGCATGTTGTATTGCCTTTTTCCATAGTTTTTTGGTTATAGGTCGAAAACGCGGAAACGAGTTGAAATCGATGTTTTCACGGACGAAAATTGATACGAATCTTGTAGTATGATCATGTGATATGTATGAATAATTGCTGAGGTTTGTGTGGCTGTTGGAAATGGTTTGGTTGGGAAAAATGGGGTTTTTGGGCTTATGGAACTGTGTCACACGTAGCCGAATTTTCTGCATCCGGTGTAAAGCGCCGGGCGATTTTCTTGTTTCGCCGGGCGATTCGTGATTTCGCTGGGCTGTTTTGGAGAGGCGCAGAGGTTACAAGTTCCTGACTCTATTGAGTCATTTTGGTAGAAATGGTGACGCCTCTGCTTCGCCGGGCGAAGTAGCGGCGAAGGGTGTTTCGCCGGGCGGTTTTTGGGTTTTGCCGGGCAGTCTTGGGAATTTTCCAAATAATACTTTTCTTTAAAAATTCATAACTCCCGAACCGTAATTCCGATTTAAGTGTTCTTTATATCGTTGGAAAGCTTATGAAATGTTCTTTCTTGTAAAAATGATTTTGAGAATTGTTGGCCGATTAAATTATGTCGGAAATTAGAAAAGGTGTTATTTTGTTGTCGCTTTTTGCCGTTTAATTGCGTGAACTTGATGTGTATGTGCAATGTGCTGTTGGTGTGGATATTGTATGACTTGTGTACTGTTGAGTGATGAAATTGCATGAAATACATATTGTGATGATGGTTGGTGGCCTTACGGCACGAAAATGCGATTTATGGTAATTGTTGATATATGCATGATTATGGATGTGTATATGTGTGCATATTAAATGTCATGAGTCATTGTATGCCAAGCATCATGATATGCATTGTTGTGACGTCCTGAGTGACGGATTGATTCCAGAGGGAATCTGCTATAACATTGTGAGCCTTAAAAATAAGAGGTATGAATCGCCTTAAAAATAAGAGGACCGAAAGCGATGGTTATAGACGATCGTGTGCCCATGTGGGGTATGAGCGATCCATAAACGTCGTGTGCCCGTGTGGGGTGTGATCGACGGGGAACATCGTATGCCCGACAGGGAGTTACAGTGATGTAACGAGCGATGATTCCAGCAGAGTTCCTGAGTGAACTAGTGATGAGAAATATTGGAAGTCGGTACCGCATGGCATGTGCATAGAGTCGTTGTGTCGGTCTCTGTGCATTTGTATAAATCATGGATTAATTTTGCATGGAATTGTGAATGTGATTGATGAGATGGAATATGTGTAATTGTATTGATGATGAGTGTATTCTGTATGATTGAGGTGTATTGGTATTTGATATCTAATAATTGTACTGAGTTGTGTTGTATTTAATTGTGGTGCATTTGTGGTAGGAATATTTTACTTGTGCATTTTTGGTGTTAATATATAATTATATGCAACTGTATTATGATTGTTTTTCTCACCTTTCTGCTGTTTTATAATGCTCTATGAGGCATTGCAGATTAGAGTTGTTGGAGGTCTTTTTGTGAAGCTTTGCGTCTTCATTCTTTTGTCGGTCGGCTCTGATATGTGACACCAGGTAGTTAGGGTGGCCGTTAGTGATTATTTTGTATTATGTATATGTATCTTTTGGGATTGTACATGTATGACTTGATGTATGACAAACTTTCATGATATATATATATATATATATATATATATATATATATATATATATATATATATATATATATATATATATATATATATATATATATATATGGATATTCAGTTACGGATTTTCCGCTTTTATTCTGTAATTGGATCGTGGGTGTATTACTACCTGTATTGTTGCATATCCTTATGAGCAGGTGTTATTTGTTTGTTTCAAATTGTTGTGGCGTCTCCAATCTATGCCGTGCATGTTTTAATTATACTCTGATGAAATTTTGAATATTGTTTATCGCTTTAATAGCTTGGGGGTATAGATTGGGGGTGTCACAGTTTCATCCTTCGGTTCTTCAAGGCATGATGAATCAGGTCAAATTATAATGCTTGCACCATCATACTCATTCCTAAATAAAATGATGCAGATTACATCTAGATGTTCAAACCTATAGCTCTAGTTAAGTTTAAATTAAAGATCATCTCAAAGATCCTTGCTGACAGACTTGCCATAATCATGTCAAAGCTAATTTCTAAGGAATACACAGGCTTTATTAAGAGTAGAAACACTAAGGATTGTATTTGTTTGGCATCAAAGGCAGATAATTAATTTCACAAGAAAGCTTAAGGTAGTTCCCGCAGTACCAAAAATACCACAAGCGCTCGCACGCTCAATATAGTAATCGAGTCGCAACCAAAGTTTATTTATTCCCAAAGGAAAGGGAAAATATCATTAAAACCCTTAAAAAAGAAAATGGTAATTATAACCAAATTCGGGTCCGGGAGTTGATTATGCAAGAGGAAGGTATTAGCACCCATCACATCCTTTCTACTCAACGTGAACCATTTAGTTATTTTTGCGAATAAAGTGTTAGCTTTCGTTTGTTTCTTTTAATTAATAAAATTTTGAAAAAAGAAAAGGACTAAATGTAAGTTTTTTTATTAGGGTTCCTGACGAGACGTTGAATCTCGCTCTTACGTATCCCCAAGTGCGATGAGGAACTCAAGGCTACGTAGTTTTGGGTAGCAAATGTTTGTTGGTTGTTCAATTTTATCTAAATGAACTTAGTCGCATTCGAGTGGAAAACATTGCTTACTACCCAAAACATGGAGAAGTGAACATTGGCATTGCGTCAGAATGGATAACATAACCTGTAATCTCACATATTTATGTTCTCATTGCATTCGAGCGGAAAAGTGTTCTTACTTCTTGCGCATGGTAGGAATGAAGCATTGTTTGCATCGTCTCGAAATGGACAAAACATCTTTCGTTTATGAAAAGGTTTTGACATCACGCTAAGGAGAAAAGAGGTTTGATTGGTTGAGTTTATTTTAGGTGGATACCGAGAATTTGGATAATAGCTAATTATGGCTAGCACTCAAATAGTCAGGAAAGATAGAGGATATTACGTCCAAACCAATGCTTTTTCATCCACATTATTCATGAAATTTATGAGGAAAATTAAATCGTAAGTCCTTGACGGAAGATGAGTATTCGAACACAAGCTACGTACGGCTAGCACTAAAATAATTAGAGCAAAGAAAAGATATTGTAGCGTGCAATTTTTATCGATGACGCGACCACCTTACCGCAATGGTTGGAATTGGGTGCTACTTTATTATTTCTTATTAATCCTATGAAGTGTCGCTCCCGGGATTTTCATCCAAGTACAAACGCGAAAGTGGCACCGAAACAGAGTCGCCAGCAATGTGTATTTATCCCAAGAGAGGGTAAGGAAACACTGCATAAACCTGAAGGAAAGGAAAGAACAAGGTCTCACGACCAAGAGAACTGGGTTCGAGAGTCGGTTACGCGAAGAGAAAGTATTAGCGCCCCCTCGCGTCCATCGTACCCGATGGGATCCACGCTTGCTCGCCTCGATCAAAGGGTGTCGTCGCCTGGAGCTCCGCTGCTACTGGAAAGGAAAAGGAACAAGAACGGAAAGGAACGAAGAAACAAATGTAGGGAAAATAAAAGAAGTGCTCGAATGGGCCCTACCCCACTGCCTACGTATCTCATCGGGAACATGAGAATCAGAGCGACGTAGTTCCCCTCAACGAGGGTCGCTTTGTTTGTGTTTTTTAGGGAACGACTAACGTTCTAGCTCAGGTGTTGCATGCTCGCTGGTCCGAGTGCGTTACCATCTTGCAAGAGAACGAGGAGGAGCACGTTCGTACGTTGCGAGTGAGTGAGATGAGAAGAGAATTCCCGAAGGAAAGACGTTATTGTTTGTTTGGATTTTTTTAGACAGAAGTGTTTTAAGTTAGTTCGTAACTTGCATTGCACCAAAGTCTATGACATAGGAACGAATACTTCGCGTATCGTCCCCAACAGGACATACACTAGGTATCCTAGAAGAGTGAAGGGAAACCCCTCATTCCTCACTTCCCACACTTAAGGCTTGAGCGCAATACACATTAACTTTTTATTAAGTGTTTTTTACTTTTATTTTGAGATGAGAAGAGAGAAAACGCAAAGGAAACTCTAAAGGGAGACTAAGAGTCCTAATGTTATCATGCGTGGATGACCTATGGTTAGTGAGGCTTAGGAGGGACAACTACCTAAAACCTAATGCTAATCCTACTCCAAGCTTAATCAAAAATTAAGTTGGACTAGGTAGCTCTAAAGGGAAAGAATCCAAGATTTAAACAAGTCTTGAGATTCATGGGATGAGAAAGAGTGAAAGAGAAGAAAAGAGAAGAGGGAGAAGGAAGATAAGATACAATAAGTGGCAGCAAGCACATCATATCATAAATGTCCAACTCAAATCAACAAACATGTTTCAAAGATCAATGCAAAACAATTCAAGTAAGCATGCAAAGATAAACATGAAAGAATGCAAGCATACTTGTATGAAATGCATAATTAAGCACACATGTACTTCATATCAAAATGAAATGAGAAAGGCAAGATGAAGATGAAGACAAGTCAGAACCAAGCTCATATTATCATCAACCATTCTTATGAAAAAGGAAATCATATCATGAAGCATTATGATCCAAAGAAGTTACAAAGCAAAAGGTAATGATGTTTATCATACAATTCAAACCAAATGCATTCAACTATGCTCAAGTAACATGAAACCCAAGTATAGAACTCAAGAGGCAGTAGCATATGCATCAATATCATATCAAAACCAAACTCAAGTCATACAAGTCCAAACATCAATCAACACCTTCAAAACATGCCCCAAAGTAAACTACAAAAAGAGGACAAAGTTCCAACACTTAGGCATACTCAAACATGATTCAAACATAATCCACAAATTGCAAAATTTAGTCTCAAAGGACCTCAACCAGGGGTAAACATCATGTCAAAAGTTCATTCAAAAAATCACAAAGGAACCCAATCAATTAAGCATGGCAAACCAACTTGTGTAAAGAGATGTCAAGAGATGATCATGCATAAGCCACTTAAGCACAAATAATCAAACATACATCAAATGACATTCAGAAATTGTGAAATTTAAACTCAAATGACCTAAGTCAGAAACCAATCACATGTCAAAAGATCTCACAAAAGTTCACAAGTTAAGCAACTCAAACAATTAAGCAAAGATCAAGTAAGCACCATGATTCAATATGCAAAAGAAAGGGACCAAAATGCAATTTGAAATGATTTTAAAAATAAAACCAAAATGTTTTTATGTAATTCAATATATTAATGAAACAATGCAAAAAGAATGAGTTGAAAATGTGTTGTAGATTAAGAGAAATAAAATCAGCAAGTAAAGGTGTGCACACATGAAACAATTCCAAAAAGAAATCAATTAAACAATTAATTCAGATGCCAAAAATAAAATAAAAATAGAAAATAAAATTTGACAAAATTTTATAAAATGCTAAACATGCTTCATGATTTTTTTTTGTAATTTTTGAATGCATTAAAATGATTTTGAAAAATTAAAATGCAAAACAAATGCAAAGAAAATAAAAATAAAATGAAAAGGAATTCAGGGGGTGCAAACAGTAGCCCAAACACGTTGAAACATGGAATGGATCAGAGCAAGGGGGTGGGGAAAGCAAGCCCAAACACAAAAGCCCACCAGCGAGGTCAAACATGGAGCACATGGAATTCAGTCAAACATCAGATTTAATATCAGCCATAAGATCAATCTAACGCTCCATACCAAGTCAAACAAAAGTGCATAGTAATCAAGATCAATGGCGTAGATCACCAAGCACATCATAACCAATGTATACACGCACACACACAATCAATCAGACCACAATAGAACCCCACGTGAGCAGCACATGCATTTTTTAATGTGTTGGCAATTAAATAACCATCAGATGCATCAGACGCTTGGCAATCAGTCAACATTTCAAAAAGTAATTAAGATGAGTGGCTTAAACTAAGGCACACGATAGCACACCTAGGCTAGCATACACACACACACACACCACTAAATTAAAATCAGAAATTAAAAAATGTGGCAAGCTGTGGACCAATGGATCAAGCAAATCAACGGCTAAAACTTCATCTTCTTCCCTCAAACCCTTGCCGGACGGAAAACTGAACCAGTCGCCGGAGCTAGGGCTCCGGTCACCCTCTCCGGTGAGCTGCAACAAAAACTTTTCCTGAAATTACATACGAGTATACCATTCGAACCAGATTTCAACAAGGATCAATAATATGCAATCCAAATCATCAAACAAACAACATATAAAGCAAATCGAACAAAAGAAAGTTTAGATCCAAAACTTCAAACTCAAAATACATACGATTCACACGTCCAAATTTCAAACAAAACACACCAGCATGCTCAGTGAACCTCATAGATCATTATGCACACTTAAAATTCAAGTTCTAAGAGCATGAAAAGTTCACCAACCTGAGATCTTGAAGAGCTTAAAATACTCTTAGAAAACCAGAGATAAGCTGCAGATCTAGCCTTAGGAACCTCTAATTCCAAAATAAATGCAATTAGAGCTAGAATATGGTCTGGATCTTGAGTTTTGATGAAGAGGTTTCCAAATTCGAATCCTATGATATCCTCGATTATATCTTCAGATGATGATTGATTTGTGTTCTATGAACTTCAAGGATTCAGATGATGAAAGAATTTCTCAAAAAGCTCTTAAGGTGAGAGAGAATCGAAGAAGAGAAAGTGAGGAGTGAAAAATGGATTCTGAGCCAAAATGAATGCATGACCTAATTTTGGTGGCATGAGTTAACTTATATACTCTCCATTAGTCCACTGATTATGATTAGCAAGTGATTAAACCTTTGGTTAATGAGATGGGAGTGGTTTTGCAATTTTGCAATTAGTGATCAAACCACTAATTCTCACGTGCATATCCATGCCTTTTATGATCAATCTCTCACACACATCATGCTGATCAAAATTCAAATTAACTTGGGCCTTGCACTTGCTTGGTTTGTGACTTTTTGATCCATTTGCAAATTTGTACAATGTTGAATAAGTGAGGTACATGGCATGGAATGACTTGATTCAAAGGCCAAAAATAGTCCTCATGAGGTGTACTTTGATGTTGTAATGTGACATGAACCAATAAAACCAATTACAAGTCCATTTGTGCTAAAATGCAAAAGGTGGAAAAAGTGGTATATGGAAAACCATCAAAATGCACCTTGCATTGTTTTGACCATAACTAGAGTTCCACAAATGATATGGAAATGTTCTAGTACTTTTTAGAAATGGGAGAGAAAGATATTCAACTTTCATGTTGGAGGAAAATTCATTTGGAGCTTCTTTGATGATGAAAAGTCAAGTTGAATGTGGTGAAAAAACTGCCAAAAATGGAAAGTTCTCATTATAGGTCATTTTCCAAATTTAGTAACTTTTGCACAAACTCTTGATCTTTGATGAATGATGCTATCCATGCCATTCTTTGACCAAATAAAGGTATATGGACTTGAGAATCATGATTTGAACCCTTGCAAACCCATGGTTGACTTTCCTTTTGAACTGTTGACTTTTGCTTATTTCACAAGTAACTGATCCATTGAGCATCTTCCCCAAAGAACCAATGACCAAGCTTCCATCCATGAACACTTAAGAACATAAGGAATACCATGAGATCAAGTCTTTCCCAAAAAATCAGAGATAAACTGATTTTAAGTCAAACCCTAATTTTGGTACCCTCTAGTTAGGAGGAAATATCACATCCTCCAAATCCAAATTCCTCTGAATTTGATGTGTATCCTCTCAAAAAATGATGAGATATGCCCTTTAGAGATGATAAAAACTCAAAGAGCTTGCCTATTTGAGGGTCAGATCTCAACTTTGGACTACCTTGTGTAGGGAATTATGCACTGTCCAATCTTCTTGGTGAATTCCCTTCTTTCAATGACTTGTGAGATCAAATGGAGATGATACATGATGTAAGGGATCCTTGAGGCTTGTTGGAAGACTCTTGGCTCTGGTTCCCTTGCTTTGGATGACCTATACCTCTGAGAAACAACTGATCACATGCCCTTATGCAAGATGCAATGCTAAATGCTTGATGTTTTATTTTTCTATGCTTGAATGCAATGCAATGCAATGAAAGCTCATGCTAAATGATAAGAAGAAAAGAGAGGGCAAATTTTGGGGTATTACAGCTGCCCCTGTTCAATCACTGTAGACCTGAATGGATGATAGCGATTGCTGTCAGACTTTTAAGGTATGGAGGGATTGAATACCAAAAATAACCCAAAAATTTGCACTCTGTAGAGAAGAAGAAATGGGATATAAACCCAACCAAATGAACTCTGCTTGAATAAAACTCTGATGGTGAAGAATATCACTGGAGAGATGTCTTTTATACAATGCCAGACGACTACTGGGCTGACACACTACGGGTGGACCTTAACAATGTCTTTTGTACAACGCCAGACGACTACTGGCTTGCCACACTACGAGTGGACTTTAGCAATGTCTTTTGTACAACGCCAGACGACTACTGGCCTACCATACTACGGGTGGACTTTAACAATGTCTTTTGTACAACGCCAGACGACTACTGGTCTGCCACACTACGGGTGGACTTTAGCAATGTCTTTTGTACAACGCCAGACGACTACTGGCTTGCCACACTACGGGTGGACTGTCTTTTTTTGAATGGAGTCAGAAGACTACTGACTTGCCACACTACGGGTGGACTTTCGCCAATCTAAGGTTGGACTTTGCAGCTGAATTGCCACACTGTGGGTGGACTTTTGCCAATCTACGGTTGGACTTTGCCTTGCTTTGCCACCCTTGGATGGTCTTTTTCCAATCTACGGTTGGACTTAGCTGCGGTCTTTTAAAAGGAGCCAGACGACTACTGACTTGCCACACTACGGGTGGACTTCTGCCAAGCTACGGTTGGACTTTAAGACTTCGCCACCCTTGGATGGACCTTTTACCAATCTACAGTTGGACTTTGAGAGTTTGCCACCCTTGGATGGACATTTTTCCACCCTTGGATGGACCTTTTGCCAATCTACGGTTGGACTTTGAGAATTTTCCACCCTTGGATGGACCTTTTGCTAATCTACGGTTGGACTTTAAGAATTTGCCACCCTTGGATGGACCTTTTGCCAATCTACGGTTGGACTTTAAGAATTTGCCACCCTTGGATGGACCTTTTGCCAATCTACGGTTGGACTTTGAGAATTTGCCACCCTTGGATGGACCTTTTGCCAATCTACGGTTAGACTTGAAAACTTCCAATACTGGATTACTCTCTGCATCCGTGTCAGATATCTCTGTTGACTCTGCTGAGGAACAACAATCAGTGATTTGATCTCAGAGACTCCTGAAAGGATAATATCTCTGCTGGAGAATGAATGAACAATCCGTCTGCTTCGAATTGTCAAGTTTGCCAAAACTAAATTGGACTTTGAAATATGTGGAAATGATGATTCTGCCAGGAACTACTTCATCTGCTTGGGGATGAATTCGGGTAACAGCAACTCCGCTAGGGATGAGAATTTTTGCATGACGTCCTGCCAGGGAAGAAAAGTCATTAAAACTCTGCTTGAGGATTTATCAAACCCGAGATCCTTTGCGGGGAGAATCAACCTTCTAACCCGGCTGGGGCAAGAATATACTATCACTCTACTGAGGAATAGATTTTGTTGATCAATAAGCCTCTTACGGAAAAAAAACAACTCAGCTGGGGAGTGTTGTTGACAAGATTCAATGCTGAATTCTGTGGGTTTACCATTACCAGAGATACGATCTTGCTGGGAATCAAGGCTACTCTGCCGGAGATATGCGAATCCTAGTTGGAAGACAATCCGTTGCAACTTGCTGGGAAAGAGTCCCTGGAGATCTGCTGGGGAAACCCAAATCAATTCCACGGTAATCTGCTGAGGAATAAGATTGTCGAGCTTAGGATAAGTGTCATAATGCCCCATGTTAGGCGAACTCTCCCTTCGACGACTCCGTTGGGGATAATGAGTTTACAACAAACTCTGCTGGGGAGAACCACTTCAATGCATCACATGCTGGGGAGCGTCTCTTGAGAGGATTTTACAGAAGGCCAAGCGTCTTCAAACTCTACTGGAGATAATAAATCGAGAACATCTCCTGCTGGGGAAATTCAAAATGCCCCATGCTCGGGAGGGTCAACGACTTGCTTTTTGCTTCATGATACAAGACTGCTCTGAAGCAACGTCTTAAGAGGATTTTACAGAAGATTAAGCATCTTCAAACTCTTGGCAACTTCACTGGGGATTGACCATTAACTTCGGTGTCTACGAAGCAACTCTACTGGGGAATTCGCAACCGTTATCGACACAAAAAAGCTTGTAGCTGTTGGAAGTACTGAATGAGAGAATCGACTTAATAAGATACAATGATACCCAGTTGAACTCAATTCACTGATATCGAGATGTCGTGAACGACCGCCCCCCGAATGATGGACTCAATTAGTAAACGTTGTGATAAAAGGGTGACAAGGGGACCCTTCTTGAACTTGACTGCCCCGGTATTCTGTATGGGAATAAGTGATTACTCGTATAGAAGTCATGATCCCATGATCTCGAAAAGGCTTCAATCTTGTTTTGAGCCTAGTATATGGCTGCTGCCGATAAATAAAGGATATGCACGTATGCCCCGTGCTGGATATGACTTTTGTCACTGAGAAAATCCAACTCTGAACCATCACTTGTTGGGGAGAAAGGTTTTGATGCAACTCTTGCTGGGAACATTATTAATGAAGCCTGCTGAAGACGGGGACCGCAAATGCCTTGGGTTGGAATGCCCCTTTGTTTTAAGCCTTTTGGCTGATTGACGACATATGCGTGAACAACCATTTTTCATTTTTCCACTTGCCCCATACCAACACGGTCCACCAGAAGAAATTGTCTCAAGAGGATTTTACAGAAGACTTGACATCCAAAACGCCTCAATGTCTTCAAATTCTTGTAGAGATTCGTCGGATCTCGACGTAACAGCCTCAGACTGTATGGTCTACAAAGAAATTTTCCTAGAGAAGATTCATGAACAATCTCATATCCCCGTGAGATATTCTGCCCCAATACTCTGAACCCTGGATAGGCTGATCAGTTGTCTGGATGGACTAACTTCTCATGCTCTTGGGATGGCTTGCCCCAGTATGAACCTTGAAGTGGTTTTGCCCCTGACTACTGATCTTCGAAGGAAGATCCAGAATACCTACCTTTAGAGAGACTTGAATTTCGAAGTGATTGCCCAAATTTGGATGGATTCTGGAGAGATTTCTCGACGTGATTGGCTCGGATTGGCTACACCTTAAAGAGATGATTCGACGTGATTGCCCCAAATTGGCTACGTCTTAGCACAACTTGTTGGGAAAGCTCCTGCTCAACAACCTAAGGAAGTACCACTGGATGTGGCTGCCCTTCGGGAGTTTCAGAATTCTCAACTCGGCAAGATTAAGCTTCTAGACTGAATTCCCACATGTAAACTTCTTTTGATGTCAAACAAAAGTATGCAAGCAGAAAATGTTTTATTCTGAGAATGGAAATTCTAATGCAACACCCATGTTAATCTTGAAGTTTTACTGAAAAGATGTCATAAACCCTTTGTGAGCGGATCACGGATTAAGATACGACATTAATTTTTGAATGAAAAAATGCAATGCACATGCAACCCCAACAAAGATCTTTTAGCACAACTCATAGGAGTCAGGAACGCTATCTCTTGGTAGTATCCTTTCGAAATAACCCTGTTTCAATTAGGACTTTTAAGGGTTGTAACGTGGCCTGGTTCACGGTTTTGAGAAAAAAGGATTTAAGGCTTAAAGTTTATTAGTGGCCACCCACTCTTCGTGATGTTCTCCAGTCCTACGTTCAGCTAATTTGACACAAGCGCTCATCTCTCAAAAAGATTTCATGATCTTTAAGGAATCCATGCATCTGGTGGTTTGACACCTAATGAAGTTTTGGAGTAACAGTCACCCCTTTTGTCTTTTGTTCGCAGTCACACGACTTTGTTCTTGCTCGAGGATTTTCTTTTGTAATCCTTTTGTTTTTTTTTTTCGATTTCTTTTTTTATCCCTAATTTTTGCCTGGACTGATTCTTTTGAATCTTTAGATTTTGAAGTCCAGCGGGATGCCCTAACTTTTGCCTAAGTTGCTTGTTTTCAAATTTCAACTTAGCGGGCTTTTCCATTTCTTTTTTTTTCTTTTTTTTCTTTTTTTTTTTCTTTTTTTTTCTCTTTTTTTTCTTTTTTTTCTTTTTTTTTCTTGAACACGTCGTGTGACACCGGCTGGTCTTGACTTTGTTGAAAGGGTTGTGACTACCTCACTCTTTGATTGTTGATGGATAACCATTATGGTTTCACATCTCTTGACCTCTTAATGGTGGAATAGAAGGTAACGGATCCTCAGATGCACACTCCTTTTGAAATTTGAACTCTCGGTCAAACTAACTGACACCTACCTTGCCCCTGGGTTAAATGTGAGGTTTTTTTCGTATGAAAGAAACTCATACTTCAAGGCTCAAAGGGGTTAACGAGGGTATATCTCCCTTATATCTCCAGTGTTCAGGGATTTGAATCAATGCATGTACATCCTCAACAGGGTTTTATCCAAAAGCACACAATTAGAGATTTTTGCGTTTTTACCTCATCATCCTCCCTCACAGAGTTTAAGCAAACAAATTGGTATTGCAGTGCACATTAGCATTAAATGAGTGAACATACATGAAATTCCTCAAGAAAACATATTCATTGCATTAAAATCATCAAACCAAATACAAACAAATTTAACATGCAAACAATGTCTGAGCAAACAAATAAAGACTACATATGAAAATGCATCAAAGAAACTAAATAATTGTCCTTGTTGAGGAGGCTTGACTCCGTCTGGACTTATTGCTTCTGATGATGTCTTCCCTTTTTTACGTGCTTGCTTGGGAAGCTTTAGTTAACGTATAGACCATCTGTAGTGAAAATAATGATCCCAGCGTCAATCAGATCCTGCACTTTATGCCTGAACACCTTACAATCTTCAATGGCATGCCCCTGTGCCCCTGAGTGATACTCGCACCTAGCATTCTTGTCATAACCTGGCGGAAGAGGATACGGGACATGACCAACTTCCCTTAACTGAATCAAAGAGTCTTGAAGTAAGCGGTCGAGCAGCTGACTGTCAGGATCAGTAATGGGATCAAATTTTCTCTCGGGCTTTCTGGGTCTTTGATATCTCCTCTGGGAGTTAGTCTGCTGCTGATACTGATTCGGGTACTCCTCTCTTCCCTGCATTTTCCTTTTCAAACTTGGCTAACGATCGGGAACAAGTTGCTGATATGGGGATTTTGAGACCAAAGACTGCAAGGTATGCCCTTGACTTGAGGCCGCTTCAAGAGGGAACGCCGGGAAATTCATACTTTTTGCATCAGTAGGAGTAGAATTATCCTGTATGCTTACGCCGCCCGGCGCGAAATCTATCGCCTTTGAATCAATCAGATCTTGGACTACATTATGAAAGGCTTTACATTTTTCCACACTGTGCCCCGGCGCACCAGAGTGAAAATCGCAGCGGGCACTTGCATCATAATTGAGTGGGAGCTTTCCACAAGGGCGATTTACCGTCCGAAGTTCAACCAATTGGAGTTGAAGTAGGTACCTCAACAGCTGAGCATAAGGCATAGGAAGCGGATCAAAAATTCTGTCAGTTTTCTCCGACTTTGGTAGGTACTTCCTAGCCTTGGGGCCGTATGGGGAAACAAGAGGTAACTGCTGGCGAGTAATCTTTTGAACTCCAGGTTGTGCAGAAAATCTGTGAGACACATCACTCTTTGGGATAGATTCCACAGGTGATGGTGGAACAACAACTTCGGTTATAGCCTCAGTTGTGGGATTACCATCCTTTCTGAGCACATTTCTCACAACTTCCATAACAAAACTCATCTGGGTCTTCACTTGATTGACCTCTTCTTTCAGCATTTTCTGGCCCTGAATCGAAGCTTACATGTCCACCATAAAGTGCCCTAGTTGGGCCTTCATCTCAGTCACCTCCGCTCGGAGTTGTTCCATATCTGAACCTTGATTATGGTGAATGGAGTAGTTGGAAGAAGTCATGTTTGCCGTTCTGCAGAGAATACCCAGTCAGAATGAGAAATCTGCTCCAGAAAACCTATTATGAAAAAATGCTTATGATTATGAGGATGCAAATGCAAAATGCAAACAATCATATTTAGACAATTCCAGGCCGAATCTGCTTTGATTCCAGCTTTGAAATCGGGCAAGGGATCAGACACAACATCGGAAAATAAATCCGAATCCAGAATCAATCAAGAGATAACTCCTTTCAAACATCTGAGAGCTATTGAGACAAATACGGCTGAACCAAATGTTGCAATATCATAGCACAATAAATCATACAAATAGGTTCAATACAATCAAAAGTGATTCCATCAACAATCCTGATGGTAATCATAGCAAAAAACAAACAACAGAATTACTACAAGTCAATTCCAAATAAACCAGTTTCAATCTCCTCAAGAAGGTTCACAGTATCTGGATGAGTAGGTCTTTCTAGCAAACCCTTGATCAGCCTGTTTCTCTTCTCGACATCCTGATTCAGCCTAGCAATCTGCTCTTCAACATCGTTGCCTTCGTGCTTTGACTTCTTGATTCCCGCTTGCAGTTTGAGCTCTTCAATTTCTTTCTGGGCTTCTTTCCACTTACCAGAGAAGTGTTTCTTATCTTCCTTCATTCTTTGAAGTTCTTCCTGTAACTCCCCATTCTCAATCTTGAGCTCTTCCCACATTTCATGATATGTGGCAAGTTCGTCTTTAGTTTTGGTCAAGAGCTTCTTGGTTTCCCTGTAGGCTTTACCGGATGATTCAACAGTCATACTGATCTTTCTACAGTGCTGAGCTCTGTCATCAAGATCCTTCTCCCTTTTTTCCAAACGCTCTGTCAAATCTTGGACCTTCCATTTCATCTCCAAGTTGTCATGTAAAGCGCCCTGAAGTCTACTACTCATACTAGCATTTTCCTCTCTCAAATCTTGCACTACCTTTTGCTGCTTATCAAATTCTTCAATTGGTACGGTGATTCGTTCCTCTATCACTTTGGGATATAAGGAAGGTGCCCAATCAAAAGGCAAATAGTACTCTTCAACCCTCTTCTTTACCCATTGATCATATGGAGGGAAAGTTTGATTGTTAGGCACACCCCAAATGGTTTTTCCTCTCTTCTGTTTACTGAGCCATGCTTTGGAAGCCTTCTGCGCCGTATCTAATCCGTCATCAACCATGTGAAAATACAGAGACTCTTCCAATTCCTTTTCAACTGGGGGACTTCTCAGAGCATACCCAAACTTCCGGATAGCTAAGGAAGGGTTATAGTTAATACCTCCTTTCCTCCCTATCAACGGGACATTGGGGTATTCGCCACAACTGTACAAAATGTCTTTACCCAGCACTCCGTGATTCACCTAAATAATATCCTTAGCGTCTAGACCCATCAGACATTGGCTCCACTTCAGAGAATTCCTAGTATCCTTGAAAGCACCTGACTGGGGTAGACGATTGGCAAACCACTTATAGAAAAGAGGTGCACAACAATGAACTGTCCCACCTCGTTTCTTCTCGTTCCTGTTGTATAAAGCATAATGAAGGTCTCCTAATAAGGTCGACACCGGATTCTGAGCTACAAATATCTTGATAGCATCCGTGTCAACAAAATCAGGCTCATTTGGGAACAAGACAATACCATACACACAAAGAGCCAACGCTGCACTGAAGACATTCCATTTCTCTTCCTTTGCTGCCTCTTGAGCCTTGCTGGCCAAGTATGATAGGTGATAGCCATGAACCTTTCCTTTGCCAGAAATATCAGCTTCCAAAGTTGACTTGCTCAAATAAAGAGCACCAGCCACAGCTTGGAAATCAAGATCTGCCTTCGACCCACAGAAAGGAACACCTTCTTTGATGGAAATTCCCAGGATGTTAGAATACTCCTCCAGAGTGGGAACCAAAACATAATCTGTCAACACAAAGCACCTCAAGGACGGATCATAGAACTACATCAAGGTGTGCAAGCCGTTATATTCATATTCACTGATGTTGCGAACAAAGGATAGAATCCAACCATACTTCTCTCCGAACCTTCCTAACACTTTTGGACTGGCCATCTCTTGCAATTTATAAATCTGACCCAGGATGAGCTTCGGGAACTTGTACACAATGATATTCTTCCTACCCTTCTTGGTGTCCATCCCTATGACTGCCCTTTGACTGGAATCAAAATCAGATACTACCGAAAACTGAAAAAATATGAATGTTAGAGAAAAAGATGCAATGCAGGGCATGTGATCAAAGTGCCACATCTGCGCTGGACTGAAATAGTTGCATAAATTCAAAGCTCCAGTTCTCCAGAATTCCCGAACAATAGAGTAACCACACAGATAAACCATGCTGATAAGAAATCCAATGTACAAGGTAGGTTGAAAGTCAAGGTTACCTGCAGACATGTAAACCCCGTCCCTCTCACATGTGGGTACTAAGATCCTCAATATCCCGGGCTCTCAGGTCGAGAAATGATGATACGTTCACCATTTCTGGTTTGGCATAATCACCAATCGAGGAGGCCTCAACTGATTCACAAAAATGAAAGATCCCCAGCTTCAGAGGTTTGAGAAGCAATAGCACATTCAGCCCGAAGGATACAATGCTACCGCCAATCAAAGAGGTCGTCCGCTGATTCACCTCAAAAGGAAAACCTATAGCAAGTTCCCAGCATTGGGTCCTCGGATCGAGAATGTGCAATGGGTTTGCCACAAAGGGTGGTCTGCCACTGTCACAACTCGGGAGGAGTGCCGCAACAGAGTCCTCGGGAATGGTCACCAGAGTCGACAATTCCTCCAGAGAATATCTACTGGCCTGTATCAAACATACAGTAGCAGATAGCTTCGGATAGAACCTCGTCTGGTTGTAGGTCTCGTGAACACCCACATGTGGCCAAACACCACGGGAGCGACACGTCCACCCACACTAAAACCTATGTGTATGCTCAAGCCTGGGTAGTGGGCTTATCTCTCAGAACACCCTGCCCACCAAACAGAAAACAACAGCACAGTCCAGCGCAATAGTGGTATGTAATGCAGTAAATGCAGTAAAAATAGTAAAGCAGTAATACAGTAAATAGCAATACAGTAAAAAATAGTAAATAACAAAACACAGCACGAGAATAAACACCCAATGAAAGAAAATAGACAAGCGCTAGAATTGACTCGCTAAGGAAACCAGAGATTCTGGGTTCGATCCCCAGCAGAGTCGCCAGCTGTCGCTCCCGGGATTTTCATCCAAGTACAAACGCGAAAGTGGCACCGAAACAGAGTCGCCAGCAATGTGTATTTATCCCAAGAGAGGGAAAGGAAACACTGCATAAACCTAAAGGAAAGGAAAGAACAAGGTCTCACGACCAAGAGAATCGGGTTCGGGAGTCGGTTACGCGAAAGGAAGGTATTAGCACCCCCTCACGTCCATCGTACCCGATGGGATCCACGCTTGCTCGCCTCGATCAAAGGGTGTCGTCGCCTGGAACTCCGCTGCTACTGGAAAGGAAACGGAACAAGAACGGAAAGGAACGAAGAAATAAATGTAGGGAAAATAAAATAAGTGCTCGAATGGGCTCTACCCCACTGCCTACGTATCTCATCGGGAACATGAGAATCAGAGCGACGTAGTTCCCCTCAACGAGGGTCGCTTTGTTTGTGTTTTTTAGGGAATGGCTAACGTTCTAGCTCAGGTGTTGCAGGCTCACTGGTCCGAGTGCGTTACCATCTTGCAAGAGAACAAGGAGGAGCACGTTCGTACGTTGCGAGTGAGTGAGATGAGAAGAGAATTCCTGAAGGAAAGACGTTATTGTTTGTTTGGAGTTTTTTAGACAGAAGTGTTTTAAGTTAGTTCGTAACTTGCATTGCACCAAAGTCTATGACATAGGAACGAATACTTCGCATATCGTCCCCAACAGGACGTACACTAGGTATCCTAGAAGAGTGAAGGGAAACCCCTCATTCCTCACTTCCCACGCTTAAGGCTTGAGCGCAATACACATTAACTTTTTATTAAGTGTTTTTTACTTTTATTTTGAGATGAGAAAAGAGAAAACGCAAAGGAAACTCTAAAGGGAGACTAAGAGTCCTAATGTTATCATGCGTGGATGACCTATGGTTAGTGAGGCTTAGGAAGGACAACTACCTAAAACCTAATGCTAATCCTACTCCAAGCTTAATCAAAAATTAAGTTGGATTAGGTAGCTCTAAAGGGAAAGAATCCAAGACTTAAACAAGTCTTAAGATTCATGGGATGAGAAAGAGTGAAAGAGAAGAAAAGAGAAGAGGAAGAAGGAAGATGAGATACAATAAGTGGAAGCAAGCACATCATAACATAAATGTCCAATTCAAATCAACAAACATGTTTCAAAGATCAATGCAAAACAATTCAAGTAAGCATGCAAAGATAAACATGAAAGAATGCAAGCATACTTGTATGAAATGCATAATTAAGCACACATGTACTTCATATCAAAATGAAATGAGAAAGGCAAGATGAAGATGTAGACAAGTCAGAACCAAGCTCATATTATCATCAACCATTCTTATGCAAAAGGAAATCATATCATGAAGCATTATGATCCAAAGAAGTTACAAAGCAAAAGGTAATGATGTTTATCATACAATTCAAACCAAATGCATTCAACTATGCTCAAGTAACATGAAACCCAAGTATAGAACTCAAGAGGCAGTAGCATATGCGTCAATATCATATCAAAACCAAACTCAAGTCATACAAGTCCAAACATCAATCAACACCTTCAAAATATGCCCCAAAGTAAACTACAAAAAGAGGACAAAGTTCCAACACTTAGGCATACTCAAACATGATCCACAAATTGCAAAATTTAGTCTCAAAGGACCTCAACTAGGGGTAAACAATATGTCAAAAGCTCATTCAAAAAATCACAAAGGAACCCAATCAATTAAGCATGGCAAACCAACTTGTGTAAAGAGATGTCAAGAGATGATCATGCATAAGCCACTTAAGCACAAATAATCAAACATACATAAAATGACATTCAGAAATTGTGAAATTTAAACTCAAATGACCTAAGTCAAAAAACAATCACATGTCAAAAGATCTCACAAAAATTCACAAGTTAAGCAACTCAAACAATTAAGCAAAGATCAAGTAAGCACCATGATTCAATATGCAAAAGAAAGGGACCAAAATGCAATGTGAAATGATTTAAAAAAAAAAAAAAATGTTTTTATGCAATTCAATATATTAATGAAACAATTAAAAAAGAATGAGTTGAAAATGTGTTGTAGATGAAGAGAAATAAAATCAGCAAGTAAAGGTGTGCACACATGAAACAATTCCAAAAAGAAATCAATTAAACAATTAATTCAGATGCCAAAAATAAAATAAAAATAGAAAATAAAATTTGACAAAATTTTATAAAATGCTAAACATGCTTCATGATTTTTTTTGTAATTTTTGAATGCATTAAAATGATTTTGAAAATTTAAAATGCAAAAGAAATGCAAAGAAAATAAAAATAAAATGAAAAGGAATTCAGGGGGTGCAAACAGTAGCCCAAACACGTTGAAACATGGAATGGATCAGAGCAAGGGGGTGGGGAAAGCAAGCCCAAACACAAAAGCCCACCAGCGAGGTCAAACATGGAGCACATGGAATTCAGTCAAACATCAGATTTAATATCAGCCATAAGATCAATCTAACGCTCCATACCAAGTCAAACAAAAGTGCATAGTAATCAAGATCAATGGCGTAGATCACCAAGCACATCATAACCAATGTATACACGCGCACACACAATTAATCAGACCACAATAGAACCCCACGTGAGCAGCACATGCATTTTTTAATGTGTTGGCAATTAAATAACCATCAGATGCATCAGACGCTTGGCAATCAGTCAACATTTCAAAAAGTAATTAAGATGAGTGGCTTAAACTGAGGCACACGATAGCACACCTAGGCTAGCATACACACACACCACTAAATTAAAATCAGAAATTAAAAAACGTGGCAAGCTGTGGACCAATGGATCAAGCAAATCAACGGCTAAAACTTCATCTTCTTCCCTCAAACCCTTGCCGGACGGAAAACTGAACCAGTCGCCGGAGCTAGGGCTCCGGTCACCCTCTCCGGTGAGCTGCAACAAAAACTTTTCCAGAAATTGCATACGAGTATACCATTCGAACCAGATTTCAACAAGGATCAATAATATGCAATCCAAATCATAAAACAAACAACATATAAAGCAAATCGAACAAAAGAAAGTTTAGATCCAAAACTTCAAACTCAAAATACATACGATTCACACGTCCAAATTTCAAAGAAAACACACCAGCATGCTCAGTGAACCTCATATATCATTATGCACACTTAAAATTCAAGTTCTAAGAGCATGAAAAGTTCACCAACCTGAGATCTTGAAGAGCTTAAAATACTCCTAGAAAACCAGAGATAAGCTGCAGATCTAGCCTTAGGAACCTCTAATTGCAAAATAAATGCAATTAGAGCTTGAATATGGTCTGGATCTTGAGTTTTGATGAAGAGGTTTCCAAATTCGAACCCTATGATATCCTTGATTATATCTTCAGATGATGATTGATTTGTGTTCTATGAACTTCAAGGATTCAGATGATGAAAGAATTTCTCAAAAAGCTCTTAAGGTGAGAGAGAATCAAAGAAGAGAAAGTGAGGAGTGAAAAATGGATTCTGATCCAAAATGAATGCATGACCTAATTTTGGAGGCATGAGTTAGCTTATATACTCTCCATTAGTCCACTGATTATGATTAGCAAGTGATTAAACCTTTGGTTAATGAGATGGGAGTGGTTTTGCAATTTTGCAATTAGTGATCAAACCACTAATTCTCACGTGCATATCCATGCCTTTTGTGATAAATCTCTCACACACATCATGCTGATCAAAATTCAAATTAACTTGGGCCTTGCACTTGCTTGGTTTGTGAGTTTTTGATCCATTTGCAAATTTGTACAATGTTGAATAAGTGAGGTACATGGCATGGAATGACTTGATTCAAAGGCCAAAAATAGTCCTCATGAGGTGTACTTTGATGTTGTAATGTGACATGAACCAGTAAAACCAATTACAAGTCCATTTGTGCTAAAATGCAAAAGGTGGAAAAAGTGGTATATGGAAAACCATCAAAATGCACCTTGCATTGTTTTGAGCATAACTAGAGTTCCACAAATGATATGGAAATGTTCTAGTACTTTTTGGAAATGGAAGAGAAAGATCTTCAACTTTCATGTTGGAGGAAAATTCATTTGGAGCTTCTTTGATGATGAAAAATCAAGTTGAATATGGTGAAAAAACTGCCAAAAATGGAAAGTTCTCATTATAGATCATTTTCCAAATTTAGTAACTTTTACACAAACTCTTGATCTTTGATGCATGATGCTATCCATGCCATTCTTTGACCAAATAAAGGTATATGGACTTGAGAATCATGATTTGAACCCTTGCAAACCCATGGTTGACTTTCCTTTTGAACTGTTGACTTTTGCTTATTTCACAAGTAACTGATCCATTGAACATCTTCCCCAAAGAACCAATGACCAAGCTTCCATCCATGAACACTTAAGAACATAAGGAATACCATGAGATCAAGTCTTGCCCAAAAAATCAGAGATAAACTGATTTTAAGTCAAACCCTAATTTTGGCACCCTCTAGTTAGGAGGAAATAGCACATCCTCCAAATCCAAATTCCTCTGAATATGATGTGTATCCTCTCAAACAATGATGAGATATGCCCTTTGCAGATGATAAAAACTCAAAGAGCTTGCCCATTTGAGGGTCAAATCTCAACTTTGGACTACCTTGTGTAGGGAATTATGCACTGTCCAATCTTCTTGGTGAATTCCCTTCTTTCAATGACTTGTGAGATCAAATGGAGATGATACATGATGTAAGGGATCCTTGAGGCTTGTTGGAAGACTCTTGGCTCTGGTTCCCTTGCTTTGGATGACCTATACCTCTGAGAAACAACTGATCACATGCCCTTATGCAAGATGCAATGCTAAATGCTTGATGTTTTATTTTTCTATGCTTGAATGCAATGCAATGAAAGCTCATGCTAAATGATAAGAAGAAAAGAGAGGGCAAATTTTGGGGTATTACATGAAGCTAGAAAGGAAAGGGAAGCTATCTAAAACTAACCTTGCACGCAAATGTTTTCTTTAACAAATGTTAAGAGATTGGGGGTTCGGGGTCAGGTTATACAAAGGGAAGTTGTCAATTACCCAGTGTATATATGGTTATCCATAGATCTTCTGTGGCATGTTTAAATACTTTCTGGTGTTTATCTGTTATGGGTTGGGAAAGTTTCTCCTTTGGGAGTGTTGAGAGAATGCTTTTGTTGTTTTCGGTTTTTTTTCGTTGTTTTTGGTAAGGTACTGAACCTAAAGCTTTTGGTTTGTGTGCTCGCTAAGATTTCGCAATCTTATGCCTACGTATTCCTGTTAAAGAAAATAGGGAAATCAGAGCAATCATAGTTCCTCCTATTTCTATGGGAGGAAAATGTTTGGTGTCTTGTTTAAAGGCCAAGATTGAAGCTGTTTGAGTATTTGTGTCTTGTTCAAAGCCCAAGATTGAAGGTAAAGGTTTGACTGAGAGAGAATTTGTCATCTCTAAAGGGAGATATTTCACCTATGCATCACAGTTATGGAAGGTTTGGTTATAAAGGGGAATTACTTTAACTGGAATGTATGGAATCCAGCAATGCCATAATTTCCTTTATAAAGGAATAGTCCTGAAGGAAGAAACTTTAACTCAATGTTGAGCAATGCAATTTTTCCTTAGGAGCCTTCCATGCTAAGAGAGGGACATTGGCTTGGATGTAAATAATCTAGAGGCTTGCCACTTACAGCAATTAGAGGAAGTTTTACCAAGATAAAAGAGGGACCACAACTTGGATTTTTGAATCAACAAGTGTGCCACGTACAACAGTTATCTGGAATTAGGGTTTGTTTGATTATTTGTTTGATGTGTGATATACAGAGAAATGTCTTCCTACAGAGAAAACTCTTGATTTCCTCTGAGGGGATGATGTTAGAGCAAGAGTTGTCTCTGCAAGTCATGTCTATGTTTTAATGATAACAATGAGTATTTGTGAAAGAACTATTTTATGTTCTAATATGTGTTGTGTGCAGATCATAATCATAGAAGATATCAGATCCAACAAACACCAGCAAGATGTGTGTAAATGATCATATGTGAAGTTACTATGTGTAACACAAGTCGCAAGAAGCAAGTATGCTTCTGTATCTGATCATAATCAGAAAGATCCAAGGATGCCGATATTTCTATTGCAATGCTCTTGTGGATGCTGTTCTGAAAGTGGTTATGATTCTGAAGATAACGAAGCTTCTGAAGAGATAATCTTCTGGAGAACCGAAGTGCTGAAGATTCTCATGACTTGAAGTTCTGAAGGCTGAAGGCTCTGAAGACCAAGTGCAGAAAGATTCTGAAGACTGAAGTGTTCTGAAGATTAAGATTCAAATGATCAAGTGCTGAAGACTCTGAAGACAGCGCTCTGAGTGAACAAGGTTCTGAAGATTCTGAAGACTTGAAGCTATGAAGATAAAGGGTTTCGAGACAAATGTTGAAGCTCAGAAGACAGATTCCTAATGGACAAGTTCTGAAGACTGAAGACTTGAAGTTTCTGAAGACCCAGTTATAAAGTATCTACTCATGCTTCAATTAATTACCATCAGAAGCCTCTGAAGATTTGAAGACAAATGTTACCGTTAGCAATGACTGTACACTATACTAAAAAGATCTATCCCATCACTTCTTCTACAGTAAAAAGAAGATATAGCAGTACAAATTTCATCATTGCATAACGAATCTTTTCAAACAGCCAACGGCTCTTTAATGACTATATTTTACTTGGCTATTTAAAGGAAAGGAGTATGCGCTTCTGAATGTGTCGATGTGATGATAGTCGCAACGATAAGTTATCGTTGTTACACTAAACATTTAAACCTATCACCATTAACACACGACCATTGTTGTTGAAACTCAAAGATCATCATTCAACACAACAACAATCAATTGGAACAAAAGTTGTTGATGAATAAGACAACATTGCAAATCAGTCAAGTCATCAACCAACTTCATCATCTGGGCTACATTGAAGATCTGAAGCAAGGAGTTGTTACTCGAAGTTTGCTCAACAAAGAAGATGAAGAATATCTACAAGATGTCAACAACTGTCAAATCTACATACATCTTTGTAGAATCTGAAAATTGCAAGGAGCATGTTGCTCATATCTTGCTAGAACACTGTGTGTTCATTTGTACTTAAACTTAGGAGTTATCTGCTTGTTAAGAAGCATCAATGTAATCTGCAGAACAACTAATTCTATGTGAATTAGGATTCCTCAAGTGATTAGTATGATCGGAGACTTGAGAAGACAATGGCTGGGTGTCATTATGGAAATCCTGAAATATGGTCAATGATAGTCATATCTCAAAGAGAACCAATTGTGGGTCAGACTCTTGTGAGATCACTGATGGAACTCATTGAAAATCCTGGAAGAATGGTCAGTAAACGTTATATCAGTTGACTCAGATCCCTGAACGTTTACCTGTGAAATCCTAATAGTAGATCTTGTGAGATTGGAACCTATTAGGTCAATGTTCGTTATATCCATTAACTTGGATCCCTGAACGGTTCATTGTGGGTTAGTCACAGCTGCGGCTATGCAGGTTGTTAGTCACCGATGTTAGCCCGTGCATCTGTAATCGGTGTTTGATTATAGTGGATTAAGTCCTTGTGTTCAAGGCAAAATCACCTTGGAAGGGTGGACTGGATTAGCTTGGGAATGGCTCAAGTGAACTAGGATATATCGTGTGTTCTTTACTCTTGTTTATGCTTTGCTTTATTGTTTATGTCTCTGTATCAATTATCAGAACCTTGCATAGCAAGTCAGAATCTTGCAACCCAACTCTGATAAGCTTCCGCATTACAAGTCTGATTCAAGCATCGCTAATTCATATTCTCCTTGTAGCTTATGCTTCATGCATCTCACAATCTGAATGACGCTTCACATGTCAGAGTCTCTCAACGTAAATCTGATATTCTCCTAGCACGTTAACGATAAGAGGCGAAAAATTAGTAAGAGTTAAAACACAATTCAAACCCCCCCTTTCTTGTGTCTTTCTCACACCTTCAGATGATGTTTTTTATGTGTGCCTTGTTCAAAGCCCAAGTTTGAAGCTAAAAGGTTGACTCTACTAGGGGAGTTTTATATCTGTCTTGTACAAAGCCCAAGATTGAGGCTGAAAAGAGATTGACTCTTCCGGGGAATGTTTTGTCTGTCTTGTACAAAGCCCAAGATTGAGGCTGAAAAGAGATTGACTCCACTGGGAAGGTTTGATATGTCTTGTACAAAGCCCAAGATTGAGGCTAAAAAAGGTTGACTCAGCTGGAGAGTATAATCTATCTTGTACAAAGCCCAATCTGTCATTATATAAAGCCTAAGAGGAGGTTGGCTTCTGCTGAGGATTATTGAAGTCCAGAGACAGGTCCAATATGTTTTGGGGAATCAACTCTTGCTGGGGATTGGAGGAGAGTTTAAATATCAGATGCCTTGAGGTTCTGATTCTGTTAGGGTTTTACTGATGGTAAAGGTTTAAAATTGAGTGTGAAAACCTATGGAGGTTTCAAACTCTACTGGAGATCTAAGAGGAGATGAGACTTTCCAAGTCTACTGGTATGAAGAGGTTTACTCTTAGTTGTGGAATGATCTTTGTATGATGCCCAAGAGGAGGTTGTGGTTTTCCAAGTTTACTTGTATGAAGCCCAAGAGGAGGCTAACACTTTAAGGCATGAATATCAACTCTATGATGGTTTGATGTTTTGGAATTCTGACTCTCTGGAGGATTGAACTAGTAGAGATGACTAAGTTCTGTCCTATACCTGTATGAGGCCTTTGGGTCCTTGAACTAAGCCCAAGAGGAGGTTGCGAACTTCTAAGAAGCCTGTGGGTCCTTGTACAAAGCCCAAGAGGAGGCTGGGAATGCTTTTAGGAAGCCTGTGGGTCCAAGCCTAAGAAAAGTCCAAGAACGGTTTCACCGGGAATAAGTCCTTTCTTTGCAGAACAGTTCTAGGGTTTGAAGAAATTCAAAAGAGGTTTCACCAAGAATTAATCCTCTTTGGGGAGATGAATTTCTTGTACACATATTTCTAGGTTGTGACAGTCTTGAGAAAAGTTTCACCGGGAATAATGCCTTTCTCTGTTCCATATTGTATAGGCCCAAGAGGAGGCAAGATTGTATCTGGAATTTCCTACAGGGAACCTGTTTTGACTGTATTGAAAGAGTAACCACTGGTTTGATCTAGACCTAGACCTAAATGCTGGGGAAAACTCTAAGCAAGTATGTACAAACATATGTATACAGATGATATATATATATATATATATATATATATATATATATAAGCAAGTATGTTGAGAAGATAGTGGAACTTACAGTTGTGCAAGCCCAAGCATAGTAACTACAGCTGCATGGTTAGTTATTCAAGAAATTGAAGAAAGTTTTGATAAAAACTTTAAATTTTAGTCTAAATCAAAAAGAAATTTGTTTTAAAAGGAAGCTTGTGGGCTTATACTCAAAGAGAGGCCCAGATGATCTCTTTTCAAAAGGCGATGATCGCGTCGTTGTTTTGAAAACCACAAAGGGACTTATTTAATGACTTAGGCCTAAATTATTTATGTACAAAGGGGGTTGGGTCTTACACTCTATTAGAGGCCCAAAAGTTTTTGAAAAAGAAGAAAAATGGGACTTACAACACAAGGGGAGGCCCAAATGATTTTTGTTTTGAAAATGGCGATCGCGCCGAGATTGTATCGAGACTTATACAACGACTGAGGCCCAAAATAGGTTATTTACAAATGGATGGGACTTACACTCTACCAAGAGGCCCAAAAGTGTTTAAAAAAAGTTTGTGAGGGTGAAAACAATAAAAACCCTAATTTGATTTAAAAATACATTTTAATTTAAATAAAAATTAATTAAAATGATCAAATTTATCAAACATGTATGCAAAACAAGTTGTGATCTTGGATAAATGTATGAAAAACCATGTTTTATCCATAGAATGATTTGAAAATCATTTTGAATTTGAAAAATCAAGAAGAAGAAATATTTTTAAATGCTTAAAAACAAATAAAAATAAATTCTTTACAAAAATATTAAATATATAAAATAAATAATATTTTTGTGAAATTTTTGTAGAATATAATATTTTAAAATTTTTGTGAATTTTGGAAAAAAGAATTAATTCAAAAACATTAAAAATGAAAGAGAAATTAAATTTTGAAATCATTTAAGAAATTGTAAAAAATGTGAAGAAAATAAGTGGTAAAAAGAAGAGATGACCCTCCCAAGGTTTGAACCCACGCCCTTGGGGTGGAGGTTTTAAAAGTTTACCAACTGAGCTATGTGCTATAGATGTTAGTATTATGGAAGGGGTAAATAATATATGAAAAGAACCTTTGAAAATGGTCTAAAAATTAAAACGAAAATGTTAGAGGCGAGGGGGATTCGAACCCCAGACCTTTTGCTCGCTACACACACAAAACCAGCTGATCAATCACTAGGGCGCAATGCCAATTCAAATATATAATGGCAATGAAAAAATATATAGTAAACTTGGTTTTGAAAACCTGAAAATGGCGCCATGGCCATCTTCTTTCATGGACCATCATCAGAGTTGCAAAAGCAACTCTATCTCCTTCATTTCTCAACCATTTTGGAAGATGTAAAAATGAAACTTGTTCGTTTTTTAACAAGGAATTGAATGGTTCTTTTCAATTTTATTTAAATTAAGTGTATCAAGAGACACCATGCTATAATCAGATGAACCCTAAAAATGCAAGAACTACATGAAATCTTATACACGCAAGATAAATAGCAATTGATTGAGGGTTATCAATCTATGAACATCCAAAAACATATTGGTAACTTGAAAACATGTTTATGATGTATGCATTATAGAGTTTGAAAGTTAAAGGCTTACCTCTGCAAGAAGGAATCGAATTCTGTTGTAGGGGTGTTACAGAAGTGAAACAATAATCTGGATAGCTTTCTTAGGTCTCAAGGATTGTGTTACAATGATTGGAATGACTTCAATCCCTCTGAATTGAGTAGCTCGAATCCAAATGCAGCTTGTTGTGTATTTTGAGCAAATGGTGTATGACTTAGTGATCTTGATGTTACAGATGGAATGTAAGTGTTTAGATCACTTCCACATAGTGTATGTGAAGTGTTTGAATGCTTGGTTTGGACAGAATTGCTCTGATTTGAGAATTCCAAACTTTCACTCTTTAAGGACTTAGAATTTGGCAAGAAAGAGGATTTGTGAGAAAACAAGCATTGTGGTTTTTTTGGTGTGATCTGAATGAAGCAATGTGACCTCTATTTATAGTAGAGGAGGTTTGTCTTGGAGGAATAATGTTGGCTTGAAGATTGGCATGAGTTCAAAAGTTTTGACAAGATGTATCATTGCCCCTTACACAAGGTACCATAACTCTCCACACGGCTAGCTTATCTTTTGACTCAGTCCACATTCCTCATATGCTTTTATTGTTGTTTATAGGAGCATCTTGACTGAAAAGAGTCTTTTTGTTGATTGTGCACTATTGCACATAAATGCCATTTTGAATTCAAGGCACAAGGTGACAAAACCCATCATGTCACTTGAGATTTTCTTGACTCCTTGGTCCAACCTTACAGGTTTATGGTGATTCATCTGTTATACACTGAATGTGAGTGGTTTTGATCATTACTCTTGAAAAAATGAATCGTGGCTAGCAAGAAATGTCCAAAACTGTCTTGTAGACAGTTTGCAGCAAGGCATGTTGGACACTCCATATCTCCTTGCTCAAATGGAGTTTGATGATGTTCTGATATTCTTTGGAAAGCTTGTATGACATACTTTAACTTTTATGTCCACCAATGGTCTTGGTTCAACTTGGTTCATAATGAAAAATGGCCCTAAAGTTGGAGAAAAACCAAGACAGATTATGTCCCAAAATTTTCACTAAGTGTTGGAAAATGTGGCCATTTTCATGTTTTTGTGATTTTGATCAATCCATAACTCAAAATCCATGACGATTTGGAATCTTTTATAGTTGACACTTTTGAAGTATGTCATGTGAGCTTTCATTTGAGTTTTGGATGGAAGAAAAAGACCTTAGGGTTTGGGAGTTATGACCTTGCAAAGTTGGTACCAAATCCATTTTGTTCATAACTTAGAAAAATTTAAGTTTCTTATGGTTGCCTCTTTTGCAAGTAGCCTCACTTTTCTTGATTTTTCTTGATTGATAATTGTCACTCCCGGGATTTTCATCCAGGTACAAACACGAAAGTGGCGTGGAAGAAAGGAAGAAGAGTCGCCAGCCAGGCATTTTTATCCCAAAGAAAGGGAAGGGTAATGCTGCACAAACCCAGGAGAAAGGAAAGAACGAGGTCTCGTGAACCAGAGAGAAAGGGTAAGGGAGTCGGTTACGTGAAGGGAAGGTTATCGCACCCCTTCACGTCCGTCGTACCCGACGGGATCCACGCTTGCTGCTTCGATCAAAGGGTGCAAAGAATTGGAAAATCATCTGCTAACCGGAGAACTGGAAATGAAAGGTAGAAAGGAGAAAGGGAAAAAAGGAAAGAAGTGACTCGATAGGACATTATCGTTGTCCTAGGCCTACGTATTCCCTCAGTGCAATGGGAAAGTCAGAGTCAACGTAGTTCGATGGACTACGGGGAAAGGTTGCTCGTCGAGATATCGTATCCCGTGCCTACGTATCTTCAATCAGACGAGAAAGAAGAATCAGAGCAAACGTAGTTCGGCTCAACAAGGGTTGCTTTGTTTGTGTTTTTTAATGGAAACGTCAGAGTGCGCGTCCCAGCAGTTAGGTTTTGCAGCTCGCTGTATGGAGACTTAGGCGTTACCTGTTTGCGGTAGAACGAACATGACGAGTCCTTAAGGAATAGAATGAAGGAGATGAGAAGATAATTTGTTTGTTTTTTGTATTTTAGAAAGAAGTATTTTGATTATTGGTGCGTATAATGCATATTGTATTTAAGTCTTTCATGTAGGATCGAATGCCTCGCATATCGACCCAAGACGGGACGTATGCTAAACATTCTAAGAAAGTGAGAGAAGACCCCTTACTATCTCATTCTCACATGAAAGGCTCAAATGCAATATATGTTATGCCTTTATTAAGTTTTTTGCTCTTTGTTTTGAGATGAGAAGAAGAGAGACTCAAAGGTTGAGAATGGTAAAAGTCTAAATGGGAGACTAACGATCCTATTTGTTATCATGCATGGATGATCCTAAAGGTAAAGTGTGGTTTGAAGGGGGAACTTCTACCTAAGTTAGCATGCAAAGGGAAGCCTAATCTAATCCTACTCCAAGCTTAATTGAAAATTAAGTTAGACTAGGTAGCTCTAAGGGAGGGAATCCAAGACTTAAATAAGTCTTGAGACTCATGGGAGGATAAAGAGTGAAAGAGACGGAGGAGGAAAAGAGGCGAATAAATAAAAAAAAGTAGCTACCACAACGCCCCTGCACCAAAACAGCGGTAAAAAGCAGAACACCAGCAAGACAGCTTATAACAGCACACAATTCAGCACAAGAAAGGGAATAAAAAAACCAAACAGCAGTATATACAACAACACGCACACATATAGACAGCCGTAGAAACAGGGCAGCATGTGATACATTTGAAGACAATTCAAACATGGCATAGCAAATATGCATCAAGCATCACATATTCTTCAATCAAACATGATCACAAATCATACCAAACACCATGGTAAACATCATGAAAAAAAACATCATGAGATGATGCACAACATTAAGCACATGAACATGTCAAACCAAGTATGCATCTCATGAAATTAAGAAACAAGCAAGCATGCATAACACAACCAATCCAGCAACACCAACAATAATCAACAATTATCATGCTCAAGGAGTGTGTGCAAAGTGTTCATCACATCAACAAAACAATCATGAACATTCATCAATGAAAACCAAAAATCCGCATGTCGAAGAATTGTGCTCATGCAAAGGTGTGATGCAAAACAGCTCAAGAATAATCCACAAATCATCAATGTATTAATCCATGAAGTTTAGACATGCAAGAGGTCTCAAACAAGCAAGAAAATGCAAGAAAAACACAATCTGCTTCAGTGGTAATCGATTACTCACCTAGGGTAATCGATTACTCAGTTGAAAATTGGCTAAAAACGTGAAAATAAGGCAGAGTAATCGATTACCCTGTTAGAGTAATCGATTACCACTAAAACAGAGGCAGAAATTCAACTTTGAAAAGCACTTTTCAGCAGCAAATCACTTATCTAAGCATCCAAATGATCATGTAAACAAATAATACACGAAAATTAAGTTCAATCACAGCAGTCGAACATCAATTAGATCCAACAATCATCAACATCCACAATCAAGATCAACCAAATGAATTAAAACACATCAAAATCCATGGATCAACATTGTATAAGTTGCAATTAAGCTAAAATGAGTATGGATCTGAAATTAACCAACCTACAAAGCTGAGATTTGCTTTGGTAAGTGTTGTAAACAGAAATGGATGAATTCAAGTAGAGAAATCCAAGATCCACAAGCTTCTTGCACTCAAAAGTTGAAGATCTAAGCAAATAAGAAACAAAACTCCAAAAGCAATTCCAAAAATCACTTCTCAAAATTCAGCACCAGATCCAAACGAAAATCCAAATTGAAATGCTGAAATGTGGTGAGGATGAGAGGTTTTAGCTCAAGAATTAACAAGTTCCAATGAAGAACTTGCTATTCTCTATGAAGGAGCTTTGAGTATGGTTGAAAATGGAGTTTGAGAGTGAAAAAGTGAGAGAGAATTGAGAGGATTCTGAAAATTGAGATTGAAAAAAATGGATCTCCCTTTGAGGTTTGGAATGAATTGGTTTAAATAACCCCTAGGTTAGAAGTTAAGTTTGGGTTGGGAGTGAGGTTAAGTGAGTGGAAATTAGGATGAAATGTGAATTAGAAAAGAAAATTTGGAATTGGAGTGGAAAGAATTTGAATTCTTGGATGGAAAATGATGAAAATAGATCAGTTCTAGATCCTTCCCACACATGCACAAGCCAAGCACATGATAAAAAATGCTCAAAAATTTTGCAGTGCTAAAAATGCCATATTTTTCCAATTTTGCCCAGAGTAATCGGTTACTTACTTTGAGTAATCGATTACTCTATTCAAAAATTCAAAATTAGCGCCAAAAGGACTGAAACTTGGATATTCGTCCAGTTCCGCCTGTTCTGAACCATGATAGACCTCTGAAACTTGCCATCTGATATTACCACTAGAATACCCTTGAAATATACTGCGAAATGTTTTTTTTTCGCACTCAGATTAAACTGCTGATAACAACTGTCTGGTGCTGAATAACTGATCAAAAATTGACTGCCGGAGTTTCTGATCATCCAGTAGCTTAATGAGCAAAATAAATGCTCAAACAAACTTGGAAAGCTATCTGCTTGGTTCTGAACACTATTAAAAAACATACTGGAACTGATGACGCCGTGAGCTGTGTCGCTCCGGGGATTTTCATCCAAGTACAAACGCGAAAGTGGCACCGAAACAGAGTCGCCAGCAATGTGTATTTATCCCATGAGAGGGAAAGGAAACACTGCATAAACCTAAGGGAAGGAAAGAGCATGGTCTTGCGACCAAGAGAACTGGGTTCGGGAGTCGGTTACACGAGAGGAAGGTATTAGCACCCCCTCGCGTCCATCGTACCCGATGGGATCCACGCTTGCTTGTCTCGATCAAAGGGTGTAAGGAAAGGATACTGGAAAAGGAACTGCTAGCTGGAGGACTGGAAAAGGAAAGGAGAGAGAAAGAGAAACAAATGTAGGGAAAATAAAAGAAGTGCTCGAATGGGCCCTACCCCACTGCCTACGTATCTCATCGGGAACATGAGAATCAGAGCGACATAGTTCCCCTCAACGAGGGTCGCTTTGTTTGTGTTTTTTAGTGGAATACCTCGACGTTCGCGTTCCAGCAGTTTAGGTGTTGCAGCTCGTTGTATGGAGACTTAGGCGTTACTTGTTTGCGGTAGAACGGAAAGGACGCATCCTTAAGGAGTAGAATGAGATGAGGAGAGAAATCCCGAAGGAAAGACGTTTTTGTTTGTTTGAAGTTTTTTAGAAAGAAGTGTTTTTGAAGTTGTTTGTAACTCGTATTGTATTTAAGTCCTTCACGTAGGATCGAATGCCTCGCATATCGACCCAAGACGGGACGTACGCTAAACATTCTAAGAAAGTGAGAGAAGACCCCACACCTCCTTGTTCCCACATGAAAGGCCTAAATACAATAGGTGTTATGCCTTTATTAAGTGTTTTTTACCTTTATTATAAGATGAGAGAGAAGAGACTCAAAAGAGGAAAAGGTGAAAACTAAGGGAGACTAAGACTCAATCTTAATGTTAGCATGCTTAGAGACCCTATGGTTATTGTGGTTTAACAAACCTACTTCTATAAGAAAGAAGAAGAATAGCAAAAGAAGCAACTTACTTCCAAGATGAAAGTTAAGTTGGTCTTAAAGAGGGGTGAAGAAGAAGTTATTCAAGGAAAGCATGTAAATGCTCATCAAAATCACAAGTTGAATTATTAAAAGCAATAAGAGAAGATGAGGGAGAGGAGTGTATGTGGAACTAAGTCCACACCCTTACTCACCATGCACCTACATGAAAAGGTTAGCTCACAAAACTATTTACAAGTAGGAAATAAAGGGAGAAACAACAAGTAATGATCAAATCAATTAAGAACCAAGGAACAAAGACCTTAAGAGATACAAACCAATCAAAGTCAGAATCTAAACAATAAGAGTGATCTCTAATGTTAAGATATCAAACACAAATGAATCATGCACAAACAAAGCACTAATCATTAAAGAAGTGAATCATGGAGGAAATAGATGAAGAATGAGTGAACATGCAAGGTGATCATGCAATTATGCCTCATGAAAGACCAAAGACAGAATTACATTCAATTCATAAATGTCTTATAAGGGATATGAAATACCACACAACTCATGTTTAGAATATTACAAATAGAAGGGATAAGATGAAGAAGAAGTAAGAAAAAAAAAGAAACATATTCAATATAAGCACAAATTGACATATTACGGATGCATAACATGTATAATGATTGATGAATGCACATGGGCAGTAGCATATCATTGATGAGATGTAAATGAAACATATAAGATAGCATACCAAATGCAAACACAATTCATGTTAAGCACAAGAGTAGATAAGATATGAAAACATGTCAAAAATGCAAGTCAAAATGCATAAACACAAACCAAATGCAAGTATAAACCATCATGACCTATAATTGAATTAAGAAAGAACTATAGTCTTCTAAATGAAACCCCTAATATCACACAAAGCAAACAAGAAAGGGTGGCACAAGTGCCTCAACAAAATTAAGCTAGAAGGAAGTATAAGAATGGGCACAAAGATAGCTTCAAATGTAAGGCATTAAACAAATATCAAAAGCACATATTAAAAGCATGAAAATTGGCTCTAAACAACCTAACTCAGAAGCAAATCAAGAATTAAAAGTTCATGGCAAAAATCAAAATGAAACACACTCCAACAAATCAACAAAGTCATATGGAAAATCATCACAAGAAGGTGCAAAGATGAACATCAAAAGGTATGGTGTAATGAATTTAAAAATCAAACCAAAATTGTTTTAGGCACTTTAAGATGTTATCTTAGCAATACAAAAAGAATGAATAAAAAATATGATATGAGATGAGAGAACAAAAATGTGCAAGCTCAAGTGTCATGAAGAAATTCAATTAAAAAAGAAATTAAATGGAAATATGGAATAATGTGCAAAAATCCACAAAGTCAGAATTAAAAAAATAGGAAAAATTATTTAAACCTGTTAAGATGTCACCTGAATTATTTTGTGATTTTTAGAAGTGTTTTGGTATTTTTAAAAATAGTAAATCAAACAAGTATAGAAAAAGAAATAAAAAAAAGTATAAGAAATGAGGAGGGGTGCAGACAAAGTAATTTCCATGTTGAAAATAATTGGGCTCAAATATGCGGGTGTGCAAATAGCAATTAATCAGTTCAGTCCAACGTGCGTGTGATTGTGTGTGACGAGTGTACATGCAGTTAACATGCGCAATCAATCATGGCCACTTGATTAAATCATGGTGAAAAGTAGCACAATCTAACGTGTATCAAAGCAAGCCCACCATAACTAATACGCACACACATACATGCCATCATCTGAATTAACCAAAGAAAGAACACGTGCTAGACCACCATTTCATTAATGCATTGGCAAAACATGGAGCATTGGATCAAAGTCAACATAAGATCATCAAATAATCATGAACATCCAATGAATCATAGCTACAGTCTACCATAAGCAACGTGTACACACACATACGTAATCATTCTGAAGTCAAAATAGTGCACGTGCTAGGGATGTTGGATTTTAATGCATTGGCACGTTGTGGATCATTGGATCAATCAGTCAATCAATCATCAACAAAGTCAAGGCAATCATGTGGTCACAAATGCAATCACATATTAATTATCATACACTCACACACACACACAACAACTTCATTAATGCGTTGGCACAATTTAAACCACACGATGAGAATGATCCAACGGTCACGATATAAACTCAAAAACCCTAGCACATTAAAACCACCGGCCGGAGAAGGACCTCCGGTCATCTTCTCCGGCGAGCAACCACCACACACAGTCACCAATTTCCACAGAAATGAACAACATGCACATAGAAATGAAGCTGAAGTTGAGTAGATCATGAATATGCAATTATTTTCCAAAGATCATGCACGTACACAACAAACCGAGCCAAAACATTTTTCCCTAAAATCACACCTAAACTCCTAAAGAGCCTATCAACTAGCCAGGACTCACGCATAACTTCTAACAAGCTCTAAATCAAGAAGAAAAAAGTTTAACTCACATGAATACGAAGCATTAAGGTTGAGTGAATTAAAACCTGAAACTGTGGATAAACTTGAAGTGTTGAGAAAACCAGAGATATCTTGAGTTCTTTGACTTATTGTGCAAAATAAATGCAGCTGAGTCTTGATATCTTGAAACAGAGAGAGATTCGAAAACTTGATGAAGTTACACTTGGAAACTTGGTGCTGATTAAGTTTGTTCTTGCTCAGAGATCACACTGAAGATGATGATTGAAAAAGATGAGTGAAGAAAGTGTTGATTTCGTGAGAGATCAGAGAGAGAGAATAGAGAGAATTTGAGAGTGTTTTTGAGAGAAAAAGTGAGAATGAAGTGTTGTTCTCCAATTTGTGAGAGAGTTTTTGATTTATATGCTGAGTTAGTTGGTTTAACCATGGTCAAATGAGTTGAACAGGTATGGTTAAGTGAGTTGTCCCTAACTAACTGAGTCAAGTTAGTTAGGGCGAGTGGAAAGGTTGTGCTATGGTGTAGGTGAGGTTTATGAAGTTTATGGTGATGATGGACATGGATGGTGATGCATTGCTACCGAAACTTGTTGAACAAGCTTTATCTTTCTTCTTTAGTGTAAGGCAAAGACATGTATAACATAGTGTGTAGGAGACTGTTGGTTCAAATATAGTAAAGAGTGATGATGATGAGCATGCGTGCAAACTGGTGAAACAATAACCACTATGTTATCTTCTTTTTCTGGTTTTGTAGCAACAACACATTCGATGCAACAGTGGATGTTTGAGGGCGAATATCTCTCATGTTAATGCATGGTTTAATGGGGTTTTGGTGTCAAATGAAAGAGGACTCATAGTAGAACAAGATTGATGTGAGAATTGGATTGAATTGAGGTGTGTAAGATAGTGTAAAGTTGCTTGGAATATCAAAGTTTGAAACTGGTTCATGGGCGAGGCAAGGTTGTGGCATGGCATGGCAATGTGGTGCATGGAATTCAGCATAATCACACCAACTTGTTACCACCATAACTATCTCATAACTTGCTCAAATTAAAAAATGTCCAACATGAACATTGAAGAGGGCATGGAAAGGAACAACGTTGATGTTGGAAAGTTTTCCATTTGAAGCTTCCTTCTTGGAGAAATTAAGCTTGACATTCTTCCCACCATGTGTTTGTCAAAATTATGGCCGGTGGGCTTGGTCATGACTTGGTTTGTGACCTAGTTTTCCAAACTTTGATTGATCATATCTCCCTCAATATTGATCCAATGGAGATGTTCTTTATATGGATTTGAAGCTTAGAACATGAAATTTAATTGGCTCAATTTGGGCCTGAGGTTTGGAGCTTTTATCATGGAGAAAGAGAGCCTCAAAGTAGGGTGCAAAATGGTCCAAACTTGCCATTTTGGGAAACCCTAAAGTTTCTATTTTTGGCAGTTTTGTGATTTCTTGATTTTTCATTATTCCTCCATCATTTCTTGATCAAATCTTGTCCAATGAACATATGTGACATGAATTTCCTGAATTTGACCTTAAAAAGTTAGGAGTTGACTTTTTCCACTGCACAATTGACTTTTTCCCCAATTTCTTGATTATCAAGCAACTGATCAATTGAGACCCTTCTGAAACCAATTGATGGGCAATTTTCCATCCATATACACTTAAGAACATAAGGAATACCACGAGATTAAGTCTTGCCCAAAAAATCAGAGATAAACTAATTTTAGGTCAATTTTGGCACCCTCTGTCCTCCAAATCCAAATTCCTCTGAATATGATGTATATCCTGTCTAACAAAGATGAGATATGACATTTGGAGGTGATAAAAACTCAAAGAGCTTGCCCATTTGGGGGTCAGATCCCAATTTTAGACTGCCTTGTGTAGGAGATGATGCACTATCCAATCTTCTTGATGAATTCTCCTCTTCCCAGGCCTTGTGGGATCAAAGTGAGATAATATATGACATGAGAGACCCTTGGCTCTTGTTCCCTTGTTTTGGATAATCCACCTTTGAGAAACAATTGATCCCATGCCCTTATGCAAGATGCAATGCTAAATGCTAAATGCTTAATGCTTTTATTTTTCTATGCTTGAATGCAATGCAATGAAATGAAAGCTTATGCTAAATGATATGAAAATGAGAGGGCAAATTTTAGGGTATTACAGCTGCCCCTATTCAATCACTGTAGACCTGAATGGATGATAGCAATCGCTGTCAGACTTTCAAGGTATGGAGAGATTGAATACCGAAAAAAACCAGAAAATTTGCACTCTGTAGAGAAGAAGAAAATGGATATAAACCCAACCAAATGAACTCTGCTTGAATAAAACTCTGATGGAAAGAAAAGCACTGGAGAGCTGTCTTTTGTACAACGTCAGATGACTACTGGCTTGCCACACTACAGGTGGACTTTAACAACGTCTTTTGTACAACGCCAGACGACTACTGGTTTGCCACACTGCGGGTGGACTTTAACAACGTCTTTTGTACAACGCCAGATGGCTACTGGCTTGCCACCCTGCGGGTGGACTTTAACAACGTCTTTTGTACAATGCCAGACGACTACTGGCTTTCCACACTACGGGTGGACCTTAACAACGTCTTTTGTACAACGCCAGACAACTACTGGCTTGCCACACTGCGGGTGGACTTTAACAACGTCTTTTGTACAACACCAGACGACTACTGGCTTGCCACACTACGAGTGAACTTTAACAACGTCTTTTGTACAACGCCAGACGACTACTGGCTTGCCACACTACGGGTGGACTTTCGCCAATCTACGGTTGGACTTGCAGCTTTCTTTTTAAATGGAGTCAGACGACTACTGACTTGCCACACTGCGGGTGGACTTTAGCAGCTGATTTGCCACCCTTGGATGGACTTTTGCCAATCTACGGCTGGACTTTGATGCTTTGCCACCCTTGGATGGACTTTTGCCAATCTACGGTTGGACTTTGCTGCTTTGCCACCCTTGGATGGACTTTTGCCAATCTACGGTTGGACTTTGCTGCTTTGCCACCCTTGGATGGACTTTTGCCAATCTACGGTTAGACTTTGATGCTTTGCCACCCTTGGATGGACTTTTGCCAATCTACGGTTGGACTTTGCTGCTTTGCCACCCTTGGATGGACTTTTTCCAATCTACGGTTGGACTTACAGTTGTCTTTTTAAATGGAGTCAGACGACTATTGACTTGCCACACTGCGGGTGGACTTTAGTAGCTGATTTGCCACCCTTGGATGGACTTTTGCCAATCTACGGTTGGACTTTGCTGCTTTGCCACCCTTGGATGGACTTTTGCCAATCTACGGTTGGACTTTGATGCTTTGCCACCCTTGGATGGACTTTCGCCAATCTACGGTTGGACTTTGTTGCTTTGCCACCCTTGGATGGACTTTTGCCAATCTACGGTTGGACTTTGAAATATAAGGGAATGATGACTCTGCCAGGAATTACTTCAACTGACTGGGGACAAATTCTGGTCATAGCAACTCCGCTGGGGATGAGAATTTTTTTTTTGACTTGGCTGGGGAAAGAATGTACTAACACTCTGCTGAGGGAGCCAAGTCATTAAAACTCTGCTTGGGGATCCATCAAACCCGAAGAGAATATGCCAACACTCTACTGAGGAAGAGATTATGTTGACCCACTAAACTTCTGCGGGGAATAAAAATAACTCAGCTGGGGAGTATTGTTGACAAGATTCAATACTGAACTCTGAGGGGAGTACAACTACTAGAGATACGATCTTGCTGGGGACCGGAATTACTCCGTTGGGGATATGCAAATCCTGGTTGGAATACATTCCGTTGCAACATGCTGAGAAAAAGTCCCTAGAGATCTGCTGGGAAACATCAAGCAAATGTATGGTAATCTGCTGAGGAATACGACTGTCGAACTTATGATAAGTGCCACAATGTCCCATGCTAGGCAACTTTTCGTTCGACGACTCCACTGGGGATAATGAGTTGACAACAAATTCTGCCGGGGAGAATTGCTTCCAAGCGTCTCTCGCTGGGGAATATCCCTTAAGAGGATTTTACAGGAGACCACACATCTTCAAACTCTAGGGCACATGCCGAGACGTGAGAGGTCACTCTACTGGAGATAATAGATCTGGAACGCATATTGCTGGGGAATTTTATGATGCCCCATGTTTGGGAGGTTCAATAACTTGCTTTTACCCCAGATTACACGACGGATCTGAAGAAAACATCCCAAGAGGATTTTACAGAAGACTTGGCATCTTCAAACTCCTGAACATTAACAGCAAGGCAGCTCTACTGGGGAATTTGCAACTGTTATCGACATAGAAAAGCTTGTAGCTGTTGAAAGTACTGAATGGGAGAATCGACTTAATAAGATACACCGCTACCCAGTTGATATTAACTTGTCGATATCGAATCGCCGCGAGCGATCGTCGGCTGAACGATAGACTCAATCAGTAAACGTTGTGACAAAAAGTGACTCGGGGACCCTTCTTGAACCTGATTGCCCCAGCCTTCTACATGGGAATAAGTGATTACTCGTCTAGAAGACATGATCCCTACTTAGAGGACTTGCACCTGTTACCTGCAACAAAAGAATATGCACACATGCCCCAGGATATTGCGTGGTTTGAATCCACCATCCAGGATTACTCAACATTCAAAGTGATTTTAACTGTTTTTCTGCGCATGTTATTTGTAAGGCCGTAGTGTTTTCAAATGCAATGTTTTATCAAAAAATTAGGACGTTTTTGCAAACAAAGCAGTAAAACAAAACTAAGAAGCTTTTGACTGAAATTCAATTTATTGATTGAAAAGCCCAGAATAGGCAAGTACAATTGGGAAGAAAACCTTGGAAAGAGGAGATTGCTGTAAATTGAGAAAAGAAACTATCCTAAAAGCAATGTGAAAATGGCATTCCACTGAGTTTCAATTCTGTTATGGCCAGTATATTTTCAAAACTCCCCGACCTTGCCTTCCGAGGAATGATCAGACCGATTCCTACCCTTTGGAAAGTCAGTTGCTGAAATGGTGATGGAGTACAGATAACTCAGACCGTAGTCATTCGCTTAAATCCCTCTTTTGCATGGACCGCCCTTTCGGGTTTTCAATCCATCGGGATACCCTTTTTTACCTGAGTTGTCCTTGCGGATTTTCAACTCACCGGGTGTACAAATTTTTATTTTATTTTATCCCTAATTTTTTCCCGAACCTTTTTATTCTGTTTTTGTGGTTTGCCGGGTGCCCTTTTTTGCCTGGACTTCTCTTTTTTTGTCCAGCGGGTCGATTTATGCGAAGTATTTTTTTACTACGTCTGAGTTGACAGGGGATGAAAAGTCCTCGCCGTCCATGGTTGTAAGTAATAAGGCTCCGCCCAAGAAGACCTTCTTAACCACGAATGGACCTTCATAGTTGGTATAACTGCCCATGACACACAGCTGCCAGTCGTTTCTCCTCAATAAGGCTTAACTGATTGAATCTGGCGCGAACCCATTCAACCTCGTCTAACTTGACATCCATCATGACTCTGAGGGATGGAATCTCAACATTAACCGGTAATACTGCCTCCATACCGTATACAAGTGAGAAGGGTGTTGCCCCAGTGGACGTGCGTACTGACGTTCGGTACCCATGCAAAGCAAATGGTAACATCTCATGCCAATCTTTATATGTGACAACCATTTTCTGCACAATCTTCTTAATATTCTTGTTGGCCGCCTCCACAGCGCCATTCATCTTCGGGCGATACAGAGAAGAATTGTGATGTTCAATTTTGAAGTCCCGGCACAGCTCAGCCATCATTTTGTTGTTCAGATTAGAACCATTATCAGTAATGATTCTCTCGGGCACTCCATAGCGACAAATGATATCCCGTTTCAAGAAACGAGCTACCACTTGTTTAGTGACGTTGGCATAAGATGCTGCTTTAACCTATTTAGTGAAATAGTCAATGGCAACCAAGATGAAACGATGGCCGTAGGCTCAATCTTTCTGGTCATGTCAGTGCCCCACATGGCAAAGGGCCAATGAGAGGACATGACACTCAACGGATTTGGGGGAACGTGCACTTTATCTACATAGATCTGGCATTTGTGACACTTGCGGGCGTACTTGCAATAATCCGCTTCCATTGTCAACCAATAATATCCCGACCTCAATAATTTCTTAGCCATTGCAAGTCCTCCGACATGAGTACCGAAAGAGCCTTCATGCACTTCCTGCATTAACAAGTCTGCTTCGTGTCTATCCACGCATCTGAGCAGAACCATGTCAAGATTCCGTTTGTACAGCACGCCATCCTGATTCAAGAAGAAGCTACCAGACAACCTTCTCAACGTCTTCTTATCTTTAGTAGATGCCCCCGGCGGGTACTCTTGACTTTTCAAGAAACACTTAATGTCATGAAACCATGGCTTGTCATCAGACGTTACATCAACAACAAACACAAATGCAGGTCTATCAAGACGAGACACTTCAATTTTAGGTACATGGTTCCATCTTTGCACTTTGATCATGGAAGACAATGTGGCCAAGGCATCAGCAAACTTATTCTCATCTCGAGGAATATGGTACAGCTTCACTGTTGTGAAAAATGTCAGCAATCTCCTTGTATAATCTCTATACGGAACCAGATTTTCTTGGTGCGTGTACCAACTCCCTTTCACTTGATTGATTACCAAAGCTAAATCATCGAAGATATCAAGGGTCTTAATTCGTAAATTAATCGCCTCCTCAATCCCCATTATACAAGCTTCATATTCTGCTTCATTGTTGGGGCATCCGAAAGTTATTCGGGCAGTGAAAGGCATATGAACACCTTCTGGCGTGATAAGAACTGCTCCAACTCCGCACCCATTCATGTTGACAGCCCCATCAAACATCAAACTCCATTTGGATTCAGGGTCTGGCCCCTCCTCCGGGAGTGGTTCCTCGCAGTCTTTAGCCTTGAGAAACATGATGTCCTCATCAGGGAAATCAAATTTCATGGGTTGGTAATCATCAATTGGCTGTTGCGCAAGATAGTCTGACAAGATACTTCCTTTGATGGCCTTCTGAGAAGTATACTGGATATCATATTCTGTCAAAACCATTTGCCACCGTGCAACTCTGCCTGTTAGTGCTGGTTTCTCGAAAATGTATTTGATAGGATCCATTTTTGAAATTAACAGAGTTGTGTGCCTAATCATATACTGCCTCAATCGCTTAGCAGCCCATGCAAGTGCACAACATGTCTTCTCAAGCATTGAGTACCGGGACTCGCAGTCATTGAACTTTTTGCTCAGGTAGTAGATAACATGCTCCTTCCTACCTGTCTCGTCGTGTTGATCGAGAACACAACCTATAGAACCTTCAAGCACTGTCAAATACATTATCAAAGGCCTTCCTGAAATTGGAGGCATGAGGATTGGAGGTTCCTGCAAGTATTCTTTTATTTTATCGAATGCCAATTGGCAATCGTCATTCCACCTGACCGTTTGATCTTTTCTTAGCAGTTTGAATATTGGTTCGCACGTAGCTGTTAGGTGAGATATGAACCTTGCAATGTAGTTCAATCTACCCAGAAAACCACGAACCTCTTTTTCTATTCTTGGTTCAGGCATATCTTGTATTGCTTTCACTTTGGCAAGATCAACCTCAATCCCTTTTTCGCTCACAATGAAACCCAGCAGCTTTCCGGAACGCACCCCAAAAGTACACTTGTTTGGATTCAACCTTAAGCGAAACTTTCTCAACCTTTCAAACAACTTTTTCAAGTTAATCAGATGTTCCTCTTCCGTTCGCGACTTGACGATCATGTCATCCACATAAGATTCAATCTCTTTATGAATCAAGTCGTGGAATAAGGTTACCATTGCCCGCTGGTACGCTGCCCCCCGCATTTTTCAACCCAAAAGGCATCACCTTATAACAGTATGTACCCCATGGGGTAATGAATGTGGTCTTCTCCATATCCTCAGGCGCCATCTTGATCTGATTGTACCCGGAGAAACCATCCATAAATGAGAACACTGAAAACTGAGTTGTGTTGTCAACCAACACATCTATGTGGGGTAGTGGAAAATCATCTTTCTGACTAGCTTTGTTAAGATCTCGATAATCCACACACATTCTCACCTTTCCGTCTTTCTTCGGTACCGGCACGATGTTGGCAACCCAAGGAGGATAATTAGTCACAGCAAGAAACCCAGTGTCCCACTACTTCTGAACTTCTTCTTTGATCTTTATGGCCATATCGGGATGAGTCCGACGAAGTTTCTGCTTGACTGGCGGACATTCTTCTCTCAATGGCAGCCTGTGCACCACAATATCAGTATCCAACCCTGGCATGTCTTGATACGACCAGGCGAAGATATCAACATATTCACACAACATTTCAGTCAAAGCTTTCTTCACATCTGTTCGCATGCTGGCACCAATCTTGATCTCTTTCTTAGCATCCTCGGTACCAATATTGATGATCTCTATAGTCTCCTGATGAGGCTAGATGACCCTTTCCTCTTGTTTTAACAATCTGGCCAGTTCCTCAGGGAGTTCACAGCCCTTCTCATCCCCTTCTTCGGCTTGATAAATCGGTTTGTCAAAGTCATACATAGCCATAGCAGAACCGTTATCAATGAAATCCGAAGGATCAAGTCTGCACGAACGGGTTCATGCTTTATTTTAGAATTTATTTTAAAACAAAAAGAAATGAAACATTGCCATTTTATTATTTTTGTGCAAAAATAAAAAAAATGAAAGACAGAGAACAAAATTTGAGTGCAAAACGTCCTTTATTGATGATTAAAATTGTAAATCCAAACAGGGCGGCCCTACAAATGAATATATACACCTTGGGCAGAGCGCAAGATTTTAACATGCATTATGGTTAGAAAAACAAAGAAAATTACTTTGTTTGAAGAGTAACTTGGATGACTTCTTCAACAGACCAATTCTGCAATGGTTGTCCCGGAGCACGTGGGCGTACCCAGTTGTCCAAGTCACAGTCACTGTCAATGCCATCCTCTGTAGCTGTACAAGACTGATCTGGGTAAATGATTCCCCCACTGATGAAAGTGATGGGTCTACTGTTCTCTGCAACTAAAGTCATAGAGGGATGATAGCTAATACCAAACTTATCCTCCTTCATTGGTGTCTCTATCAGCTTGCCCCAGCCTTGGGCATTGCCTGCTCTGATAACCTTGACAGCTTGCTTATAGGATGAAATGGATGTACCGGCTCTATCTGGTGCAAGGGAAGATTCAGGCACGTTATCAATATTCACCGCTTCAAACGACTGACAAAGCATTTCGTGGATTTCCCCGTCCATCTCAACATACTTGAACGTGGACAAGTGACTGACAAAAATGTCCTCTTCACCACACACTATCACAACTTGTCCTTCGAACTCGTATTTCAGCTTCTGGTGTAATGTGGATGTAACAGCCCCGGTCGCATGAATCCATGGGTGACCTAATAAGCAGCTATACGCAGGCTGTATATCCATCACATGGAATATATATTTGAACACTTGTGGTTCAATTTGCACGGGTAATTCCACTTCTCCAAACACAGATCTTTTCGTCCCATCGAACGCCCTGACAACCAAATCACTTGGCCTTAAAATCAAACCATCAACTTCTAGCTTCATCAGCGCCTTCTTAGGCAAGACATTGAGCGAGGAACCTGTGTTTACCAACACGTGAGACAACACTGCACCCCTGCACTCCATTGTAATGTGTAAAGCTTTGTTGTGGTTTCTCCCTTCAGATGTCAAATCTCTACTTGTGAAACCCAATCCATGGCTGACGTTGACATTAGAAATTACACCCTCAAGCTGATTGACAGTGATTTCCTGTGGAGCATATGCTCTCTTCAACACTTTCAACAAAGCCTCCCGGTGCGCGTCAGAACACATCAACAATGATAAAATTGAAATTTTCGAGGGCGCCTGGTTCAGTTGATCGACAATCTTGTAATGACTTTTCTTTATTATCCTCATGAACTCTTCTACCTCGTTGTCAAAGGTAATCTTTGTCTCTGTTTCAGGCACATGCACACTCTCAACCACCTATTTTCCTTTAGCTTTTGCTGCAGCTTTAACTTCTTTATCACTTCGCAAAGTTTGGGGAGAAAACAACCTTCCGCTCCTAGTAAAGCCACCTACACCACCCACATTATCAATATTTGAACTGGCTGATGTCCCGACTTCCTGATTTTTCCCTTCATAATACACGTCTGCCCCGTAGTGCCATGGGATTGCTTTCGTAGATGTAAACGGAACTGGTCCTGACACCGTGATGGTAACAGGACTGGATCTTTCTTGCACAACACTTGCCACAAGAGTTGTACTTGCAGGCACCTGAATTTCAGCGGGAGTATAATAAATGGTCACAGTTGACACCTCATCAATATCTTTCACAACCCGGTCAAACTGTAGACGACCCTCATCAATCAGACTCTACAAACCGATTCTCAATTTATCACAGCCATTCTTTTGGCTCATACACTCAGGACAATTTTGGTCACAACCCGGGAACACCTGTCCCTTCAACAGATGATCTTTTACAACCAGCAATGAAGTCTTCACCTGATTGATATCTGCCACCAAGTTCAATCTCTTTCCGTCTTTAATAGCACGCACATCTGCCACACCATGATCAGGCATGGGGTTCTGGAGAACATTAGGAGGTAGAGAGAAATTGATTGCTTTAGCATCTATCAAATCTTGCACCTTATGATGAAATGCCCAACACTTTTCAATGGTGTGCCCCGGAGCACCGGAATGGAACTCGCAGCGAGCATTGGCATCATAGTTAAGTGGCAAGTTTCCAGCAGCAGGAGGTCTCATTGTACGAAGTTCAACCAACTTTAACTTGAGTAACTGTGGCAATAGTGTTGAGTAAGTCATAGGGAGAGGGTCAATTTTACGGTCCCTCTGCCTAGATCTTTGCTGGATCGGAGGTTGCTGTTGTTGCTGAACCTGCTGTTGTGGTTGCTGTTGCTGAACGGTTGGTGCTGGAATCGTCACTGCACCTACTTGATGGTAAGCCTGAGAACGTCCTCTTCCCTGTCCTCTATACATAGCGTTTGTATCACCTTCTCTCCTTTTCTGACCACTAGCAAAAGGTTTCTTCGCCCCAGAGGAACCAGCCCCACTTACGTCTTAAATCTTCCCCAGCTTCAACCGAATCTCGATCCTTTCACCCGCAATCACAATGTTAGAAAATCCTGTTGATGGACAGGTAGCCAATCTATCAAGGAATACCCCTTGCAGGGTGCCCATAAACATATCTGCCATTTCTCTATCCAGCAAAGGAGGTTGAACCTGGGCAGCCATTTCCCTCCACCTTTGAGCGTACTCCTTGAAACTTTCCTTAGCATTTTGTGACAACCCTTGCAGTTGAGTGCGGTTGGGCGCCATGTCGATATTGTACTGATATTGCTTTAGGAATGCTTCTGCCAAATCCTTCTAGCTTCTCACAACAGCTCTATTCAATTTCATATACCAGGTCAACGATGCTTCAGCCAAACTGTCCTGAAAATAATGCATCCATAACTTCTCGTCATCAGTATCTGCCATTTCCCAGATTACCAACCGGATGAGGATTGCCCACAGGAGGAGGAGTGCCATGAGTCTGTGAATTGTCAACCTGATTACCTCCTGGCGTAGTCTCTGTACGCTCGACCAGAAGTCTCAATCTCTCTTGAGTTTGTGCCATACCAGTTATGAGAGTCATGAACTGGTCCATGCGTGCCCTCATTTCAGCCAAATCATTCTGCATTTGATCCATTATCCTTGCTTGATTTCTTCGAGTTGAGTATCGGTGTACGTGATTCTCAGCTATAATGCCTGAAACCAAATAAAGGTTAGAGATCTCCTGCAACAAGCACCTGCAAAGCAAACAACAACATGCAAAATGATATGCAATGCAATGCAAATGCCATATTTATCACCGCCAGGGCGTTCTACACCCTGATTCCAGTCTTAATCACAAGAATCTCAATGAGAGTCACACAATATTGAGAAAAAGATATGACGAACTGCGCTGTGATAATGTGCTGGTGAATAACGTGATGCCGAAGAAACCCCTTTGAATAAACCGTTCATTGAACAGAAAGCTAATAAGTACCGAAACATTTTACAATGAGTTCATAAATGGGAAATACATCAAGAAGATGACTCCATAAACAAGCCTGATGGTAGCCAACAATACATCAACAAAACTACGTTAAAAGGATGGGAAATCAAGATCAAACATCTAACTCCAAATCTTTCAATTTCTCACTAGAATGCTTGATTTCTTCAAAAAGGATTCTAGTGCGTTGATGACCCAACTTTTCAATAAACTCTTTGATCAAAATGTCTCTCCTACTCAGAGCTTCGGTTAATGAATCTGCCCGCATCAGGAGAGCTTCATCAGTGCTCATTTCCTTAAACCTTTTTACCCCAGCTTGTATCTTGAGTCTTCCCATCTCCACCATGGCATCTTCTGAAGAAACGAAAAAACACAAGAAGGGGGTTGAATTGGGGTTTTTTAAAAAATAAAGCAAAGAGGGACACGTTGGTTATCCTGGTTCGTTTGAACTCAAACTACTCCAGTTCACCCGCCAAGGTGATTTCGCCTCTCTCTCTTGAGGACTTAATCCACTAATCAATTAAGATTACACAGACACAGGGACAACCGTCACTGTCTTCTTGAGTTTTAACCACAACTCGGTTTTCTCAAGGAATTTCAACTGAAAATAATATGCTTCTAATAAGCTTTATCACAACCGTGAGTTTTTACAATATTTTTATCAAATAATGAAAACAGATGAGAAACTTGATGAATTGTGAAAAGTATGCGCGCAAGTGTTATATGGTCATCTGCAGGTGCTCCCTTAAATAGATGAAAATAATTGATCCGTTGGAGATGTGAGAGTTATTTTTGGAGATTGACAATAATGCCTTTGAATGCTCTTTCCAAAAATACAGATTTTGTCTGTTTCAATCCGTTGCTTTGTGATACTCATAAATGTGGAGGATAGCATATCAGAGTCCACGTTGATTTGATGCATTATCAGAGTTTCTGGTTTGATGCAACTTTGGTGCTGAAGCGTGAGACATCCCTCATTAGAACTTAGCTAGTTTAGATCTTGTGATTCTTCCATATCATAGCTTCGCTTGATTAGAACTTCGCTTTCAACTCGCTTTGCTTAGATCTTGTGAGCTTCGCTTGATTAGAAATTTGCTCAGATTGGATCTTGTGATACTTCTATATCAGAACTTCTTTACATTAGAACTTCCCTACATATCACAAAAAATGAATTAAGGAGCATCAAGTTCTAAATAATATAGTGTTTGTTATCATCAAAACTATTAGGAATGTAGAATCAATTCTTGTTCTAACAATCTCCCCCTTTTTGATGATGACAAAAACTTATATTTTGATGATTAATTAATAGAGTATGGAGTAGAGAATACTCCCCCTGAGTTGAAGATTTCCTTGAAAATGTTGTGATTTAAGACTTCCAAGAATTTAAGACTTCCAAGAAGTTCTGATTGCCATTTTCCTGCTTTCTTAACAAAAATATGGAAGCAGAGGTTAAAATGTTCGAGACATAGTCATGGTGCACTGTTATATTTCAAAATATTCTACGTTCTCCCCCTTTGTCATTAATCAAAAAGCGAAAAGATACATGAGAACATAATAAAAAAGAGCAAGATAAAACACAAAGCAAGCAAGGCAACAGAAAAAAATCTAAGGTTGAGGAGCAGGTGACAGTCTTGTGAACAATGCTTCCAGAAGGCCTTTGATCTGATTAGTGGATTCTTCTTGTTTGCCAAGCATCCCTTTAATTTCTGCGTTAGTTTCATCCTGTTTGTCAAACCTTTTTCTTACTGCTTCATTCTCTTTCTTTAACTCATCCAGAGTTTTCAGCACTAGAGTAGATGAGGATGACTCTTCAGAAGGTACCAAATCCTCAGAGCTTTTAGCAGAAACTTTCTTTGGAGAGACTTCAGGTGATTTTTCCTCGACTTCAGTGATGACCAGAGTTTGATGCTAAGAGCATTCTTCCTGAGGTTCTGAAACCATATGATCTTTCCAGCCTAGAGGAAGAATAGGTTTCTTTTCCCAGAATCTTAGAACTTGCTCATTGAAGATCTTCATATGGTCACAGAAGTTCTGTTGGGCTATGTCATAGCTTAGTTCCTTCATTTTCTGAGATTCAGAATTAAACCACTTTCTGAATTTGGTCCAAAGATAGTCAGAGGCAGCTGGATTCAGATTCTCCAAACAACCCAGCTTCAGAAAGTTAATCCATTCCTGCATTTTTACCTCGAAAGCCAATAAAGAGTTACCAACATCTGATTTGGATACAAATGGTTTTGGTTTGGGAATGGCTATTTTGTGAGAGGTTGAGGTAAGCTTGTCAAGAGCTTCTAGGTCAATTATAGTTCTGAGGGGATCATCTGAGAGATGTGTTGGAGGAGAGTCAGAAATGAGAATAGGAGAGGTAGGTGATGTAATTTCTGAAGAGATTTGAGGGTGACTGGTGAAATTAGGTGATGGTTGAAAGAAGTTGAGAGGACAGTTGATACTAGGTATAAAAGTGTCAGGATTTTGAGTTTGATGTTCTGGTTGTGAAGATGTGAAGAGAGGTTCATGAACAATGTAAGACAGAACTTGTACAAGTTCTGGTTGTGGTTCAATAAAATCAGAAGGAGTGGGGTCAATGTCAATGTCAAAATCATCAAGAGTTTGTGGTGAAGGTGGTGGATTTTCAGAAGGTTTAGGAGAAGATGAGGTTTCAGATGTTGATACCATTATGGATTCGACGATAGAAATGAAAGAAGAGTTACCTTTCTTCTTAGCAGCAGCTTTAGAAACTTTTGGAATTTTCTGAGGAGTTCCTTCAGAGGCTTTTCTTTTTCTTGAAGTTCTGGGGGCAACTTCTAGAGGTGCTTTCCTGAGCTGGTGCAGAGAAACTTCTAGAAGGGTTCCATCAGCTTTACATGCATCCAAATATCTGAGGACAATTTCTGGATGAGTATCTGATGAGAAGAGAGGAAAATCTTTCAGAGGAATTTTCCTGGTGGTGATGACTTCCTTAGAGATTAGGGTTGGATCCTTCTTGATGGTCTCAATGATTTTCATCTTCTTGAGGTTCTTTGCATTGAGAGGTCTTCCAGCAATAGTTTCTAGATCAGAGATTTCCTGAGCTTCAGTTAGGTGTTCTATCAGCTTATTCTCTGTAAGAATATCTGATATTAGTCTACCTAGAGGAATCCAATCTCTCTTGGTTCTTTCGTCTTCTCTTGTTTCCTTCACACTGTTCTTTAGATGATTAAATAGACAGTGAGGAAGATTCTCCTTGGTAAAGGTGGAGATGAGGCATAGAAGATACTGTTGATCGTTGTTGATGTAGTCAGACGAGCTTGAAGGTTTCCTGTGATAGATACACCCAAGAATGATTTTGGCCCAAATTCTGTGACGATCCTTTAGGTCTTTGATTTTGTTTGAGTGTTGTCCGGTGGTGAAGATTTCCTTTGAGATAGTATTTAGATCAGTGCCCTTTTCCATCTCACTGCATCTAATTCCTGATCCATCATGATCAATCAGCTTACCAATAAGATCTTCAGTTATGATAACCTTCTTTCCCATAACATACGAAGTTACTTAATGTTTTGAGACCGATGCAAAGATCCAGAATTCCTTAACGAGTTGGGGAAAAACCGGACCCATTAAGCAATTAAAGTATTTGCTCCATCCTTGAAACTCAACCTCAGAAGTAAGGTCATACCCATTGTCTTTCATGCTTTCAAAATCAACAATGAGTTCACAGAGAACTTCAAGAGAGGCAAAGGGGGTGAGGAGAGTTCTTGAGGGCTCAACGTACCTTTCTTCAATGACTTGGTCAGCTGATTCTTGAGACATTGCTTGTTGAGAGCTTTGTTGAGAGCAGGAGGCCATTGTTCACAGACTTAGGGTTTTGGGAACACACAGAGAAACAAGAAATATAGGCAGCAAAACAAGAAATGCAAATAATACGGAGAAGGCGATAGAGAGCTAAGTGAGTGATAGTGAACGTGTGAGGGTGTTAGACGTGACATTTATATAAGAGTGACCAAGAATTAAATAGCAATTAAAAATAATAAACATAATGATTAATAGCCGTAATGATTTCTGACAAGGGAGATAGCATGAGAAATTTTGGGAACAGTTACCGATGTGACTTGGCGCCTCGATATGTCAACACAGACGTTTCAGTTTTCCAGAGTTTGACACGCGTTCATCATCAGAGAAAATCTGGAGCGTAGGTTGACAAGTGTTTGCTAGAGTGAACTTAATGATCTATCCTTGAAATGAAAAGTTCAGATCTTCTTAATAGATTCTGAGGCAATCTTTCTTTTCACTTCTGAAGAGATATTGGTCAGATGTTCACAAAAAGAAATTCTGAGAGTTAAAAATATAGAAATTACATTTTCATTCTGGACATAATTCCATACAGAGATTTTTCAGAATGAAATTAAATCTATCTTCAGCAAGGGGTTTGGTGAAAACATCAGCCCATTGATGGTCTGTGTCTATAAATTTTAAACAAAGAATTCCCTTTTGAGTATAGTCCCTAATGAAGTGATGTTTAATTTCTATATGTTTAGCCCTAGAATGCAAAATAGGATTTTTAGAAAGACAGATGGCAGAAGTATTGTCACAGAGGATAGGGATGTTACTCTCGTAAATGTGAAAGTCCTCAAGCTGATTCTTCATCCAGAGCATCTGAGTACTGCATCCAGATGCAGCTATGTATTCAGCTTCAGCCGTTGATAGTGCAATGGTGGATTGTCTTTTGCTGGACCAAGAGATTAAGTTGTCTCCCAGAAACTGGCAGCTTCCAGAGGTACTTTTTCTTTCTATTCTGTCTCCAGCAAAGTCAGCGTCACAGTATCCTACCAATTTGTATTCTTTGGACTTTCTATAGCAAAGACCAAGATTAGTAGTACCTTTCAGATATCTAAAAATTCGCTTAACTGCTGTTAAGTGAGATTCTCTAGGATCTGATTGGAATCTAGCACAAAGACAAATGCTATAGAGAATATCAGGTCTTGAAGCAGTTAAATAGAGGAGAGAATCGATCATACCTCTGTAGAGCTTCTGTTCTACTTTCTTACTTACCTCATCCTTTTCCAGAATACATGTGGGATGCATAGGAGTTTTGGAAGGCTTACTTTCTGACATTTCAAATTTCTTCAGAAGATCTCTGACATATTTGCTTTGATGGATGTAAGTTCCTTCTGGAGTTTGATTGATTTGAATTCCCAAGAAGAACTTGAGTTCTCCCATTAAGCTCATTTCAAATTCTGCCTGCATAGTCTTAGCAAATTCCTTGCCCAAGGAGCTTTTAGTGGATCCAAAAATTATATCATCTACGTATATTTAACAGATCAGAATGTGATTTTTAAATGACTTACAGAATAAAGTTGTGTCCACCTTCCCTCTGGTAAAATCATTTTCTAAGAGAAAGTTACTTAGTCTCTCATACCAAGCTCTGGGAGCTTGTTTTAGACCATATAACGATTTCTTAAGTTTATAAACATATTCTGGATGTTTTGTGTTTTCAAAACCAGGGGGTTGATGCACATAAACTTCTTCATCAATGTAACCATTTAAAAACGCACTTTTGACATCCATCTGATAAAGAGTGATGTCATTATTTACAGCATATGAAATTAAAAGTCTGATAGACTCTAACCTTGTGACTGGAGCAAAGGTTTCTGTATAGTCTATCCCTTCTTACTGACTATAACCTTGTGCAACCAGTCGTGCTTTGTTTCTGACCACTTCTCCTTGTTCATTCAGTTTGTTTCTGAAGACCCATTTGGTTCCAATGATGTTGAATCCTTTGGGTTTGGGGACCAGATCCCATACGTCGTTTCTGGTGAGCTGATTTAATTCTTCCTGCATTGCAAGTATCCAATCGTTGTCTGAGAGTGCTTCGTCAATAGTAGTGGGTTCGACCAGAGAGACTAATCCCACTAGAGATTCTTCAGTCTTTTTGAATGAGGATCTTGTTCTGATTGGGTCATCCTTCTTTCCCAGAATTTTGTCTTCGGGATGTATTAGAGAACTTCTGGATTGTCTTTTCTGGATGGGTTCTTCAAAATTAGAGTTTCCTTCTGTTGTGTTCGCCAGTTTTTCTGATGATCTGGTTTCAGTGCCTGTTATTTGAACTTCTATTTCTGCAAGAGATTCATCATGCTTTGGCTTTTGAAGGCCAAGCTTATCATCAAATCTGACACAAATGGATTCTACCACACTTCCTGTTTCTGTGTTATATACTCTGTATCCTTTTGAACGTTCAGAGTATCCTAACATGAAACATTTTTGTGCCTTAGAATCAAACTTGTTCAGAGGATCATTAGTGTTTAAGATAAAGCATGTACATCCAAAAGGATGAAAGTAAGAAATGTTGGGCTTTCTGTTCTTCCACAATTCATATGGAGTCTTTTCCAGAATAGGTCTTATAGAGATTCTATTCTGAATGTAACACGTTGTATTAACTGCTTCTGCCCAAAAGTGTTTAGCCATGTTAGTCTCATTGATCATGGTTCTGGCCATTTCTTGTAGAGTTCTATTCTTGTGCTCTACAACTCCATTTTGTTGTGGAGTTCTAGGACAAGAGAAATCATGAGAAATGCCATTTTCATTAAAAAATGTTTCTAGATTTTTGTTTTCAAATTCCCCACCATGATCACTTCTGACTTTTACAATTATAAACTCTTTTTCATTCTGAATTTGGTTACAGAAAGTAGAGAATATAGAGAGTGACTCGTCCTTGTGTTTTAAGAACTTTACCCATGTCCATCTGCTATAGTCATCTACGATCACTAATCCATACTTCTTGCCACTGATGGATGCAGTTTTCACTGGTCTAAACAGATCTATATGAAGAAGTTCTAATGGTCTGGAGGTAGAAACAACATTTTTTGGTTTAAAAGAGGGTTTGGAAAACTTGCCTTTTTGACATGCTTCACACAGAACATCTGAGCTGAACTTCAGATTAGGAAGTCCTCTGACCAGATTGAGTTTGTTAATCTGAGATATTCTTCTCATACTAACATGTCCCAATCTTCTGTGCCAGACCCATTGCTCGTCGTCAGCAGACAAAAGGCATTTTACATTCTGACTTTTTAGTTCAGAAAGTTTTATTTTGTAAATGTTGTTCTTTCTCTTTCCATTAAAGAGGATTGTTCCATCTTTCTGACTAACTGCCTTGCAGGACTTTTGATTGAAGATTAGATCATAACCGTTATCACTTAATTGACTTATGGATAATAAGTTATGCATTAATTCTTCTACTAATAAAACATTTGATATAGAGGGTAGAGTACCGTTACCTATGGTTCCCGAGCCAATGATTTTACCTTTCTGATTGCCTCCGAAACCTACATACCCTCCAGCTTTAAGTTCCAGACTTTGGAACATATGCTTTCTTCCCGTCATGTGTCGCGAGCTTCCAGAGTCCAAGTACCATGATTGGTGTTTCAATCTTGCTGTTAAAGACATCTGCAACATATAGGATTTTATCCTTAGGTACCCACATTTCTTTGGGTCCTTGTTTGTTAGTGTTCCCAGAATTATGATTGAGTTTAGGTTTCTCAATAGAATAATTTGAAGAGTATGATTCACTGGTATATTTTATGTCATGTTTGTGTCCATATGTGAAGTGAGAGTTTAAAGGAGCATATTTTATGATCATATCATCAACTGGTTTAGGTTTATATGGAGCTTCTCCTTTAGGATTGACATATCCTATGCCTTTTCTCCCATTTCTACTAACTCCATAGATCATTGAAGCCATTTTGCTTCTGTCTATGTTTTTAGCTAGAAATTTTTGAAAACTATAGTCGTAATTTTTTAAGACGTTATCAGAACTAGTGGAAACTGCTGAGTCAGATTGTTTCTGAGATTTTTGAGATTCAAAAGAGTTTAGGTTTGAAATGGTTTCTTTTAACTCAGAATTTTCTGCTTTCAGCTTTCTGTTCTCTTCAGAGTCAGATACCAGATCGTGTTTCAGATTCTTATATTTGAGCTGAAGTTTCTGATAGTTTTCAAGAATTTCTGACAGACTTTCTTCTAATTGAGATCTAGAAAATTTAGAGAATACCTCTTTAGTTTCTGAGTCAGAGTCTGATTCTGATGAGTTTGAATCATCTGATATGTTGGCCATTAGGGCAATGTTGGCGTGTTCATTTTTTGATTCGAATTCTGCTTCAGAAGATTCTGAGTCATCCCAGGTAGCCATAAGACTTTTCTTTCTTTCCTTGTTAAACTTCTTATTTGGCTTTTCTTTCTGCAGCTTAGGACAATCACTTTTGTAGTGTCCAGGTTCCTTGCATTCGTAACACACCACTTCTTTGTTCTTTGACTTTTTTTGTCAAGAAGATGGTTCAGAATGACTGCTTGATCTTCGAGAGTTTCTGAATTTTCTTTGCCTATTTTTCCATAGTTGTTGGATTCTTCTGGAAAGGAGTGATAGTTCATCTTTTTCTGAGGAGCCGCCAAAGCTTTCTTCTTCTGCCTGAAAAGCTTTAGTTTCATATTTATATTTAGATTTAAGAGCAACAGACTTACCTTTTTTTTGAGGCTCATCTTCTTCTAGTTCTATTTCGTGACTTCTCAAAGAGCTGATCAGTTCTTCAAGAGATATATCATTGAGGTTCTTGGAGAGCTTTAGTGCTGTGACCATGGGTCTCCATACTTTAGGTAAGCTTCTGATGATCTCCTTGACATGATCTGATGTGGAGTACCCTTTATTCAGAACCTTCAGTCCAGCAACCAGAATTTGAAACCTTGAGAACATTTTCTCAATTGTTTCATCATCTTCCATTTTGAAGGCTTCATACTTCTGGATGAGTGCCAGAGCTTTAGTCTCTTTTACTTGAGTGTTGCCTTCATGCGTCATTCTTAGCGAATCAAATATGTGTTTGGCTGATTCTCTGTTAGTGATCTTCTCATATTCTGTGTGGGAGATTGCACTAAGGAGAATAGTTCTGGCCTTGTGATGATTTCTGAAATCTTTCTTCTGTTGATCCGTCATATTTTTCCTTTCAATCTTTTGACCGTCTTTTCCAACAGGGTGAGTGTAACCATCAGTCACCATATCCCAGAGATCGCCGTCGTGAGCCAGAAAGAAACTTTCAATTAGGTCTTTCCAGTAATCAAAGTTTTCACCGTCAAACACTGGTGGTTTGCCACTGATTTTGTCATTGTAGTTCTGAACGGGTTTCGCCATAGTGTTTTTCGTGAAGGATCTTTTATCTGAAACGGTTAAGTGTTAGCACCCAGAACCAGGCGCTCTGATGCCAATTGAAGAAACGAAAAAACACAAGAAGGGGGTTGAATTGGGGTTTTTTAAAAAATAAAGCAAAGAGGGACACGTTGGTTATCCTGGTTCGTTTGAACTCAAACTACTCCAGTCCACCCGCCAAGGTGATTTCGCCTCTCTCTCTTGAGGACTTAATCCACTAATCAATTAAGATTACACAGACACAGGGACAACCGTCACTGTCTTCTTGAGTTTTAACCACAACTCGGTTTTCTCAAGGAATTTCAACTGAAAATAATATGCTTCTAATAAGCTTTATCACAACCGTGAGTTTTTACAATATTTTTATCAAATAATGAAAACATATGAGAAACTTGATGAATTGTGAAAAGTATGCGCGCAAGTGTTATATGGTCATCTGCAGGTGCTCCCTTAAATAGATGAAAATAATTGATCCGTTGGAGATGTGAGAGTTATTTTTGGAGATTGACAATAATTCCTTTGAATGCTCTTTCCAAAAATACAGATTTTGTCTGTTTCAATCCGTTGCTTTGTGATACTCATAAATGTGGAGGATAGCGTATCAGAGTCCACGTTGATTTGATGCATTATCAGAGTTTCTGGTTTGATGCAACTTTGGTGCTGAAGCGTGAGACATCCCTCATCAGAACTTAGCTAGTTTAGATCTTGTGATTCTTCCATATCAGAGCTTCGCTTGATTAGAACTTCACTTTCAACTCGCTTTGCTTAGATCTTGTGAGCTTCGCTTGATTAGAACTTCGCTCAGATTGGATCTTGTGATACTTCTATATCAGAACTTCTTTACATTAGAACTTCCCTACATATCACAAAAAATGAATTAAGGAGCATCAAGTTCTAAATAATATAGTGTTTGTTATCATCAAAACTATTAGGAATGTAGAATCAATTCTTGTTCTAACATCTTCAAGCTTTTTCTTGGCCATTTTCAGTTCATCATCAACATTCCTTAGCTGCTCTTGGCTTTTTCCGAAGCCTTCCCGATGCTTTCTCCATTGTTCATGCGCTCTAAGAAGCTTGTCGTCTTTGGTCATTAATTGTTCCTGTAACTCTGCATTCTCGAGCCTGACCTCATCCCAGTCTTGCTGAAACTTGGCTAACTTCTCTTTGTTCTGCGCTAAGACCTGTTTGGTCTTCTTGTGAGCTTGAGTAGCAGCATCATCACCTTTACTAACCTTTTGGAAATGTTGGGCTCTTTCAGCAAAGTCCCTTTCTTTTGCTACTAACATTCGTTCCGCGTCTTGGGTTCTCCGCTCTAGCTCTTTGTTGGCATGTAGAGCATTCTGAAGAAGACTACTCAAATCGGAATTCTCTACCCGAAGCTCATTCACTATAGCTTGCAGTTTGTTAAACTCCTCCATGGGAACGGTGGTAGGTTGTTCTGGGATTGCTGGATATAGAGGTGGCTCTCTTGAAAAGGGCAAAAGAACCTCTTCAACCTTTCTCTGAATCCATTCTGTATACTGTGGATAGGCTCTACAATCACCTTTTCTAAAGACAGTCTTCCCAGTCTTGTGGAGGTGCCCCCAAGCATGTACAACCCTTCTTAACACTTCTGTATCTTCATCCCCATTGAAGAACAAAGACTCTTCTATATGTTGGTCTTCAGGAGGGTTCCTTGAGGCATACCCGAATTGTCTGATAGACAGGATTGGGATGTAATTAATTCCCCCTTTCCTGCCTATCAGAGGCACATTCGAGAAGTTTCCGCAGTTGGTAATGATCTCTACTCCTTGTAACTGACGGTCAAACCAAACAATGTTGTCAGCAGTCAACCCCATTATCTGTTTAGACCACTTTAGAGAATCCCTAGTGTCCACAAATGCACCAGATTGAGGCAAATGCTTCAAAAACCAATCAGACAAAAGAGGAGTATAGCAGTTGACATGACCTCCTCTTCTTTTCTCATTTTTGAAATGCACCGAGTGGTAGAAATCACCCAACAGAGTAGGAACAGGATTTTTCCGGATAAATATCCTCACAGCGTGCATATCCACAAAGTGATGTTGGTTAGGAAATAAAACGATGCCATCGATACACAAGGCCAGGATAGAATTATAGACCGTCCAATTCTTGGCGCTGGCACATTCATGAGCTTGATCTGCAAGAAATTCCAAGTGAAAACCTTTGACTCCGCTCTTACTAGCAACATTTCTCTTCAACACTGACTGTTCCACCTGTAGGGCCGTTGCAATTTCTTCTATACTGGGGTGATCTCCAGAAAAGAATGACACATTTTATTTGACTGAAATACCCAAGATGAATGAAAGCTCCTCTAGTATAGGCATCAAGATATACCCCGGAAAGACAAAGCATCTTAGTGAAGGCTCATAGAACTGCAGTAAAGTATGGAGGGCATCATGCTCATAATTTGTAATGTTACGGACCATTTTTTCCAACCTCCCATATTTATTCTGGAAAGTGATAAGAACACCCGGGTCGGCCATGGCTATCATTTTGTGAAGTAGATCCAATGTCGGCTCTGGAAATTTGTACGCAACATTATTCTTCCTCTTAGCATTTGCCTCCGTCGAACCCATGGACTGGAATCAGAGGTAAAATAAGCACCTGGAAATGACAAACATGAATGTTATGTTATGATAATGCAATGCAAAAGGGCATAGTATCAGTGCTCTGTGTCTGTGCTGGACTGTGTGCACGGTGTCTGAACAAGTCTGAGAATAATACTGCAGATAGAAACCCACTGACTGTAACAAGTTACAACATCTGTCTGTGAAAATATCAGAGTACTAGGGTATGTGGGAAGCATGGTTACCTGCAAACCTGTAAACACCCGCCCATACTCACATGTGGGTACTAAAACAGCGGTTCCTCAATTTCGGATTCTAGATTTGAGAAGCAATAGCACATTCAGCCCGTAGGATACAATGCTATCGCCAAACAAAGAGGTCGTCCACTGATTCCCCAAAAAAAAGTCATCCTATAGCAAGTTCTCAGCATTGGGTCCTCGGATCGAGAATGTGCAATGGGTTTGCCACATAATGTGGTCTGCCACTGTCACATCTCGGGAGGAGTGCCGCAACTGAGTCCTCGGGAATGGTCACTAGAGTCGACAGCTTCCTAGGTCAACACCCTGAAATGCACAAGACGCGCAAATCAGAACATATCCCAAGAAAACCTCGTCTGGTTGTGGATTTCGTGTAAACCATACATAACAAGATGCTACATAGGCCACACTACCATCCACTCTAGTCCTATGTATGTACTCAAGCCTGTGTAATGGGCTTATCTCTCAGAATACCCATCCCGCCAAACAGAAAACCAGCACAGCACAGCCCAGTATAGCATAATATAGCATATGAAATGAAAATGCTAAAATGCGGTAAATACAATAATATACAGTAAAGAAGTAACAATAAATAGCAATACAGTACAACAGTAAATACAGCAATAAAGTAAACACCCAATGAAAGAAAAACAAACAAGTGCTAGGATTGACTCGCTAAGGAAACCAGAGATTCTGGGTTCGGTCCCCAGCAGAGTCGCCAGCTGTCGCTCCCGGGATTTTCATCCAAGTACAAACGTGAAAGTGGCACCGAAACAGAGTCGCCAGCAATGTGTATGTATCCCATGAGAGGGAAAGGAAACACTGCATAAACCTAAGGGAAGGAAAGAGCATGGTCTTGCGACCAAGAGAACTGGGTTCGGGAGTCGGTTACGCGAGAGGAAGGTATTAGCACCCCCTCGCGTCCATCGTACCCGATGGGATCCACGCTTGCTTGTCTCGATCAAAGGGTGTAAGGAAAGGATACTGGAAAAGGAACTGCTAGCTGGAGGACTGGAAAAGGAAAGGAGAGAGAAAGAGAAACAAATGTAGGGAAAATAAAAGAAGTGCTCGAATGGGCCCTACCCCACTGCCTACGTATCTCATCGGGAACATGAGAATCATAGCGACGTAGTTCCCCTCAACGAGGGTCACTTTGTTTGTGTTTTTTAGTGGAATACATCGACGTTCGCGTTCCAGCAGTTTAGGTGTTGCAGCTCGCTGTATGGAGACTTAGGCGTTACTTGTTTGCGGTAGAACGGAAAGGACGCATCCTTAAGGAGTAGAATGAGATGAGGAGAGAAATCCCGAAGGAAAAACGTTATTGTTTGTTTGAAGTTTTTTAGAAAGAAGTGTTTTTGAAGTTGTTTGTAACTCGTATTGTATTTAAGTCCTTCACGTAGGATCGAATGCCTCGCATATCGACCCAAGATGGGACGTACGCTAAACATTCTAAGAAAGTGAGAGAAGACCCCACACCTCCTTGTTCCCACATGAAATGCCTAAATACAATATGTGTTATGCCTTTATTAAGTGTTTTTTACCTTTATTATAAGATGAGAGAGAAGAGACTCAAAAGAGGAAAAGGTGAAAACTAAGGGAGACTAAGACTCAATCTTAATGTTAACATGCTTAGAGACCCTATGTTTAATGTGGTTTAACAAACCTACTTCTAGAAGAAAGAAGAAGAAGAGCAAAAGAAGCAACTTACTTCCAAGATGGAAGTTAAGTTGGTCTTAAAGAGGGGTGAAGAAGAAGTTATTCAAGGAAAGCATGTAAATGCTCATCAAAATCACAAGTTGAATTATTAAAAGCAATAAGAGAAGATGAGGGAGAGGAGTGTATGTGGAACTAAGTCCACACCCTTACTCACCATGCACCTACATGAAAAGGTTAGCTCACAAAACTATTTACAAGTAGGAAATAAAGGGAGAAACAACAAGTAATGATCAAATCAGTTAAGAACCAAGGAACAAAGACCTTAAGAGATACAAACTAATCAAATTCAGAATCTAAACAATAAGAGTGATCTCTAATGTTAAGATATCAAACACAAATGAATCATGCACAAACAAAGCACTAATCATTAAAGAAGTGAATCATGGAGGAAATAGATGAAGAATGAGTGAACATGCAAGGTGATCATGCAATTATGCCTCATGAAAGACCAAAGTTAGAATTATATTCAATTCATAAATGTCTTATAAGGTATATGAAATACCACACAACTCATGTTTAGAATATTACAAATAGAAGGGATAAGATGAAGAAGAAGTAAGAAAAAAAAAGAAACATGTTCAATATAAGCACAAATTGACATCTTATGGATGCATAACATGTAAAATGATTGATGAATGCACATGGGCAGTACCATTTCATTGATGAGATGTAAATGAAACATCTAAGATGGCATACCAAATGCAAACACAATTCATGTTCAAGTCAAAATGCATAAACACAAACCAAATGCAAGTATAAACCATCATGACCTATAATTGAATTAACAAAGAACTATAGTCTTCTAAATGAAACCCCTAATATCACACAAAGCAAACAAGAAAGGGTGGCACAAGTGCCTCAACAAAATTAAGCTAGAAGGAAGTATAAGAATGGGCACAAAGATAGCTTCAAATGTAAGGCATTAAACAAATATCAAAAGCACATATTAAAAGCATGAAAATTGGCTCTAAACAACCTAACTCAGAAGCAAATCAAGAATTAAAAGTTTATGGCAAAAATCAAAATGAAACACACTCCAACAAATCAACAAAGTCATATGGAAAATCATCACAAGAAGGTGCAAAGATGAACATCAAAAGGTATGGTTTAATGAATTTAAAAATCAAACCAAAATTTTTTAGGCACTTTAAGATGTTATCTAAGCAATACAAAAAGAATGAATCAAAAATATGATGTGAGATGAGAGAACAAAAATGTGCAAGTTCAAGTGTCATGAAGAAATTCAATTAAAAAGGAAATTAAAAGGAAATATGGAATAATGTGCAAAAATCCACAAAGTCAGAATTAAAAAAATAGGGAAAATTATTTAAACATGTTAAGATGTCACTTGAATTATTTTGTGATTTTTAGAAGTGTTTTGGTATTTTTAAAAATAGGAAATCAAACAAGTATAGAAAAAGAAATAAAAAAAAGTAAAAGAAATGAGGAGGGGTGCAGACAAAGTAATTTCCATGTTGAAAATAATTGGGCTCAAATATGCGGGTGTGCAAATAGCAATTAATCAGTTCAGTCCAATATGCGTGTGATTGTGTGTGACGAGTGTACATGCAGTTAACATGCACAATCAATCATGGCCACTTGATTAAATCATGTTGAAAAGTAGCACAATCTAACGTGTATCAAAGCAAGCCCACCATAACTAATACGCACACACACATATGCCATCATCTGAATTAACCAAAGAAAGAACACGTGCTAGACCACCATTTCATTAATGCGTTGGCAAAACATGGAGCATTGGATCAAAGTCAACATAAGATCATCAAATAATCAGGAACATCCAATGAATCAGAGCTACAGTCTACCATAAGCAACGTGTACACAGACATACGTAATCATTCTGAAGTCAAAATAGTGCACGTGCTACGGATGTTGGATTTTAATGCGTTGGCACGTTGTGGATCATTGGATCAATCAGTCAGTCAATCATCAATAAAGTCAAGGCAATCATGTGGACACAAATGCAATCACATATTAATTATCATACGCTCACACACACACAACAACTTCATTAATACGTTGGCACAATTTAAACCACACGATGAGAATGATCCAACAGTCACGATATAAACTCAAAAACCCTAGCACATTAAAACCACCGGCCGGAGAAGGACCTCCAGTCATCTTCTCCGGCGAGCAACCACCACACACAGTCACCAATTTCCACAGAAATGCACAACATGCACATAGAAATGAAGCTGAAGTTGAGTAGATCATGAATATGCAATTATTTTCCAAAGATCATGCACGTACACAACAAACCGAGCCAAAACATTTTGCCCTAAAATCACACCTAAACTCCTAAAGAGCCTATCAACTAACCAGGACTCACGCATAGCTTCTAACAAGCTCTAAATCAAGAAGAAACAAGTTTAACTCACATGAATACGAAGCATTAAGGTTGAGTGAATTAAAACCTGAAACCGTGGATAAACTTGAAGTGTTGAGAAAACCAGAGATATCTTGAGTTCTTTGACTTATTGTGCAAAATAAATGCAGCTGAGTCTTGATATCTTGAAACAGAGAGAGATTCGAAAACTTGATGAAGTTACACTTGGAAACTTGGTGCTGATTAAGTTTGTTCTTCCTCAGAGATCACACTGAAGATGATGATTGAAGAAGATGAGTGAAGAAAGTGTTGATTTTGTGAGAGATCAGAGAGAGAGAGAGAATAGAGAGAATTTGAGAGAAAAAGTGAGAATGAAGTGTTGTTCTCCTATTTGTGAGAGAGTTTTTGATTTATATGCTGAGTTAGTTGGTTTAACCATGGTCAAATGAGTTGAACAGGTATGGTTAAGTGAGTTTTCCCTAACTAACTGAGTCAAGTTAGTTAGGGCGAGTGTAAAGGTTGTGCTATGGTGTAGGTGAGGTTTATGAAGTTTATGGTGATGATGGACATGGATGGTGATGTATTGCTACTGAAACTTGTTGAACAAGCTTTATCTTTCTTCTTTAGTGTAAGGCAAAGACATGTATAGCATAGTGTGTAGGAGACTGTTGGTTCAAATATAGTAAAGAGTGATGAAGATGAGCATGCGTGCAAATTGGTGAAACAACAACCACTATGTTATCTTCTTTTTCTGGTTTTGTAGCAACAACACATTCGATGCAACAGTGGATGTTTGAGGGTGAATATCTCTCATGTAATGCATGGTTTAATGGGGTTTTGGTGTTAAATGAAAGAGGACTCATAGTAGAACAAGATTGATGTGAGAATTGGATTGAATTGAGGTGTGTAAGATAGTGTAAAGTTGCTTGGAATATCAAAGTTTGAAACTGGTTCATGGGCGAGGCAAGGTTGTGGCATGGCATGGCAATGTGGTGCATGGAATTCAGCATAATCACACCAACTTGTTACCACCATAACTATCTCATAACTTGCTCACATTAAAAAATGTCCAACATGAACATTGAAGAGGGCATGGAAAGGAACAACTTTTATGTTGGAAAGTTTTCCATTTGAAGCTTCCTTCTTGGAGAAATTAAGCTTGACATTCTGCCCACCATGTGTTTGTCAAAATTATGGCCGGTGGGCTTGGTCACGCTTGGTCATGACTTGGTTTGTGACCTAGTTTTGCCAAACTTTGATTGATCACATCTCCCTCAATATTGATCCAATGGAGATGTTCTTTATATGGATTTGAAGATTAGAACATGAACTTTAATTGGCTTAACTTAGGCCTGAGGTTTGGAGCTTTTATCATGGAGAAAGAGAGCCTCAAAGTAGGGTGCAAAATGGTCCAAACTTGCCATTTTGGGAAACCCTTAAGTTTCTATTTTTGGTAGTTTTGTGATTTCTTGATTTTTCATTATTCCTCCATAATTTCTTGATAAAATCTTGTCCAATGAACATATGTGACATGAATTTCATGAATTTGACCTTAAAAAGTCAGGAGTTGACTTTTTCCACTGCACAGTTGACTTCTTCCCCAATTTCTTGATTATCAAGCAACTGATCAATTGAGACCCTTCTGAAACCAATTGATGGGCAATTTTCCATCCATATACACTTAAGAACATAAGGAATACCATGAGATCAAGTATTGCCCAAAAAATCAGAGATAAAATGATTTTAGTCAAACCCTAATTTGGCACCCTCTGGTTAGGAGGAAATAGCACATCCTCCAAATCCAAATTCCTCAGAATATGATGTATATCCTATCTAACAAAGATGAGATATGACATTTGGAGGTGATAAAAACTCAAAGAGCTTCCCCATTTGGGGGTCAGATCCCAATTTTAGACTGCCTTGTGTAGGAGATGATGCACTGTCCAATCTTCTTGATGAATTCTCCTCTTCCCATGCCTTGTGGGATCAAAGTGAGATGATATATGACATGAGAGACCCTTGAGGCTTGTTTGAAGACCCATGGCTCTTGTTCCCTTGCTTTGGATAATCCACCTTTGAGAAACAACTGATCCCACGCCCTTATGCAAGATGCAATGCTAAATGCTTAATGCTTTTATTTTTCCATGCTTGAATGCAATGCAATGAAATGAAAGCTTATGCTAAATGATATGAAAATGAGAGGGCAAATTTTGGGGTATTACAAGCTGCTGAAAGAATACCTTGATCCCATGCCCAAAAGAAATATGCAAAATGCAGGAATGATAATGCAAATGAAATGAAACATAAGTAAAAAAGGTTAGCAACACTAGGGCAAATTTTGGGGTGTTACAGCTGCCCCTATTCAATCACCGGTTAACCTGAGAAGGATGAAAGCAACGACTATTCAGAAAATCAAGGTGAACTGTGATTGAATACCCAAAATAACCAGAAAATTTGCACGCTGAATGAAGGAGAAAAGGGATATAAACCCTCATGGAAGTATCAGCAAGTAACATCATGGATTGATACGACATGTATCAAAATAGGGATACGAACGGGTATCACTGACCATACGGACGAGTACGGAAAGAAAACACGGACGGGTGTTGAAAAGACATGGATGGGTGTCAAAGGTCAATACGGACGAGTACTGAAATACGAGCTCAAACACAGACGAGTGCTGAAAGGACACGGACGAGTGTCAAAGGTCAATGATGCAGATGAGCAATGGACTATCATAAGAGGAACACGGCGAGTGACCAAGTCGACGATACGAACGAGTATCGGACGATGATTAATAAGGGAACACACATAAGTGTTCGGGTCAACGATGTAGCGAGCGATTTTGGACGTGGTTCTTAAGCGCTGGTCGCTCTCTGCGGTTGAGTTTACTACAGGTCAATTCATTTTTTATCCTATTAAAGCTTAATAAGGAAGGGAAATAGATGTCTCCAATTAACCCTGCTTTGCATACTGAGTTTAAACAGCGGTCTGTTAGGTTACGAATGCTATCAATGTGGGGGGGCCTTTGTACTGGTTATTTGTATTTTCGCCAATATTGTTTTCTCTCTTTGGGATTCTGTTAGGATACTGCTTCAGATTAGGATTTATGGGATTTTGGTTTTTTTGTTTAGTGTGCTCGCTAAGATCTTTTCTTTCAATCTTATGCCTACGTATTCCCGTTTACCGAAACAGGGAAATCAGAGCGTTCGTAGTTCCTCCTATTCTATGGGAGGAAATGGATGTTTTTGGTGTCTTGTTCAAAGCCCAAGACGTGAAGCGAAAGGTATTTTGTATCTTGTTCAAAGCCCAAGATGTGAAGCTGAAAGGTTTGACTTTAGAGAGAACTTGTCATCTCTAAAGGGTTTGTCTGTCACAACTGTTGGGTGACTGGTTATAAAGGAGGATTACTTTAACCGAGATACGCGGATCCGGCAATGCCATAATTTCATTTATAGGGCTATGCCTTGACCAAATTCACATTCTTCAGATGTTTTTATTGTTGTTTAATCAGAGAACTTGACTGAGTAGAGTGACTTTGTTGAAAATGCACTATTCCAAATTAATGCCCTTTGAATTCAAGGCAAAAATGTGCCAAAGTGGATGAATTTCAAGTTGGAAGATTCCTTGGCTTTTTGACTCAACCCTATCAGTTGGATCAGTTGGTTCATGATCAGATTGAAGGCATGTGGCATAGTGATCACTCCTTTTGACTCAGAAATCGTGGATGGCACAAAACTCCCAAACTAATTTTTCATGGCATCCTTGGCATGGCATGTTGTGGCAGCCATAATTCTTGGCACAAGTGGATTGGTTTCATTCTATTGAGTTGCTTGGATTCTTGGCAACGTTTGCAACAACATTGATGTTTATCTTTGGAACTAATTTAGCTTGTAACTGTGTGAAAAAACCTCACAAGTTTTGGTGTTTCCAACAAAATCTGTCTTGGACAGAGTTTTTCTAAGTGTTGGAAAAGTGGTACTTTCATGTTTTCAGCCATTTTGGCTCACTCATAGCTCAAAATCCATAATGAATTGGAGTTAGGTCTAGTTGAAGTTTTTGTAGGGGGAAATGAGATCTACAAATCAAGCCTTGGATGGGAGAAAATTGCTTAGTGGTTTAGGAGTTATGACCCTCCAAAGTTGGTACCCTAGCCACTTTATTTTTAACTTAGAAAATTTTCTAAGTTTTTATGGTTACCCCTTTTACAAGTTATCCAACTTTTCTTGATTTTTCTTGATGAATGATGATTCAAATCATACATTAACATCATTTTAGGGTTAAAAAATCATTTTGGTGAAAAATCTCAAAAAGTTAAAGTTTGACTTTTGTGCACAATTGACTTTTTATCAGATGAATTCCAAACTGTGCAATTCTTCATGAAATCATGTCCTTGACCTAAATCAAACTTGATGGACATGTTCCATGGGTGTCATAGGGTATATTGAATCATGTATAAGGGCTTGGGAGCATGTCCTAGTCAAAAGTCAAAGTTACAGTTGACTTTTTCCTTAAAACCCTAACTGTGGTGCAAATGAAATTGAAACTTGTTGCTCAAACCTCTTGGATTAATCCCTTGTTCCAAATGGATCAATATAGTTCATTAGAGACCCTCAAACCCTTTCTTGAGGTCTTGGCTCATGATTTGCCCTAAAAGTCAACTTAGGGGTGAATGAGGTCAAGAAACCCTAATTCCTGATTTTTGATGAATGCATCCCCTGAGGCAAAATTGACTTGATGAATGAGTCCATGAGGTTCCATGGAGTATATTAGGTTGTGTTTTGGATCTTTGGCTCATGCCCAAAGGAAATTCTCCACCTGGAGGCCTTGGTCGACCAAAACCCTGATTTGGTGACACTGGCGATCTTGAGGCTTGATTAACCCAGAAGGGAGCAGCTTTGTGCTTGATCCTTGAATTGGGAGTCCTTTTGATCCATTGTGGATGTTTGAGAGGTTAGAAAAGTTGAAGATCATGTCATTCCTTGATTGATCCTTTGTCTAAGGCTCTGAGGGGGCTTGAAACCCTAATTTTGATAGTAGTGAATGCTCAACAATTCCTTGAGGAGATTGATGAGGCACAAAGGTACATCCATATTGTGGTGATGATTTTCACAATGATGGGAAATCTTAGTGGTCAAAATTTGGGGTATGACAGATGCCCCTATTTAATCTTCTTGGACACGAAGGTGTGAATGACGAAGGTATTCGGGCATTCGGGGTGCAAGAGGATTAAATATCGGAATACCCAAAATTTTGATGGTGGTTATGAATGGTAGCTTACGCATTCATCTTCTTTAGCTAAGCGATGATGCTTAGAAAAGGTAAACTTCCCCTCGATCCTGGTTTTCAGCCAAGGAGCTGGTCTCAGTTTCTGATTTAAACTTCCCCTCGATCCTGGTTTCCTACCAAGGAACTGGTCTTAGTTTCTGAAATAAACTTCCCCTCGATCCTGGTTTCCTACCAAGGAACTGGTCTCAGTTTCTGAAGTAAACTTCCCCTCGATCCTGGTTTCTTACCAAGGAACTGGTCTAAGTTTCTTTTGTCAATAAACTTTATTGACAAGGGACGCTATTCGTAGCGATTTTCCTCAAACTTCTCGCCGAATTTTCCTGGAGAGATGCCATTTGACGGAAAAACTTTTGATGTCAGACTTGCTGGGAAACCCAGTCGTCTGAGTTGTAGAGTTGCACAAACTTCTCTGTTGGAGATGCCATTTGTTTCTACAGGGAGAGCAGGTCTCTTGAGAGACTGCTGTTGCTTGGGATCTTTCATCATACTTTTCTCGGGATCTTCCCGGAGAAATGCCATATGATGGGGTCCAATTTTGAGGTGCCGATCACCTTTTCATCAGCGATCTTTTCGGAGCGAAACTGGCATGCTGCCGAATTTCTGATTATGAGGCTTTCTCTAGGGATTTTCCTTAATCCGGGAAAGCGAGGATATCATCTTCAATGGCGAAGAGTGATGTTGGTTGAAAGTTCCTCTGGTTTTTAGAGGTTCAAGTTATCAAAGTGGTCAAGGGCCAATTTCAATCCAGAAATAAACTGGAGGTGAGATTGTTCAGACACAATATTTCCTGGCGAGGAAAGAGCTGAGAACTCGATTGAGAGAACTCCTATCACTAAGGGACAAGACCGACTAGAGTGATGGTGATGCAATATGAAATGTGAATGCAAATCAATAATGCATGATGTATGTATGTTTATGCTGACAATACTGACGCGACATACAAACTGACGGGTGAACACGACTGGATACTCGGCCATCGCGGGGCGTGTAGAAATATCGCTGGTTAAAGATAGCAATTCCACCTTGCTTAGGAGAGATAGTCCCTGTTGGGAACTACCGTTGGTCGGGCTTAGGAGACGAGAACTCTGCCGTGGCGTGTCAGACGAAACAAGGTCTCTGACACAGTTGATCCCTTCATTCAGGCGTACTCGGTCAGAAGGAGTACTTTGATTCTGCACTTTGAAGTTTGCTTATTTCTGGAGAAGCGGTCGATGTTCCTTTGATGTTCAACAGTCAAAAGAAATTGCCGACTTTATTTTAAAAGCAGAAAAAGTTTTAACAAGTAAATTCATTTTTGTTTTAAGAATCGGTAATCATGTTAACAACGTCGTTCTGTAAAGCTAAAACAAATAAGAATTACAAACAAAAGCACAAAGGCTCAAATTTTATTGATAAGACGGAGATCAGCCAAACGTGTGATTCCAAAGAGTATTTACAAAGTTTGAAAATGGTAATTTACAGGGAAAAGGGCTACGTTGAAACATAACGACCACTATCCTTCTACCAACTTTGAATTACGGGCATCCCGAGCTTCTGTCGAAGATGACCTTGACTGGAGTTTTCTGACAGATGATGTAACTGCTGCTGCTGAGGGATTTGCCTCTGTTGAACATACTTACTTGCCATTATCCCTAATTTTTGCCTGGATTGTACTATGATATTTCCAATCCATCGGGATGATTTTTTTTATCTTGTCTCTAACTTTTGCCTGGACCGCCCTTTCGGGTTTTCAATCCACCGAGACGTTTTTTTTTAGTTTAGGCGAAGTATTTCTTGACTACATCAACATTCGTGGGGTAGGCAAATTCCTCTCCATCCATGGTTGCAAGTCTCAAGGCGCCACCTGAGAAAGCTTTTGTGATTACATAGGGGCTATCATAATTTGGAGTCCACTTGCCCCGAGAATCAGTGAGAAATGATTGTATCTTCTTGAGCACGAGGTCTCCTTTTCTGAAGACACGAGGTCGGACCTTTTTGTCGAACACCCTCTTCATTCTCTGTTGATACAACTGACCGTGGCATAGTGCCGTGATTCGTTTTTCTTCGATCAGGTTCAGTTTGTCGTGTCGACTTTGACACCATTCAACTTCTGTAAGCTTAGCTTCCATCAATACCCTGGTTGATGGAATCTCTACTTCTATCGGGAGCACTGCTTCCATGCCATACACTAGAGAGAAAGGGGTAGCCCCTGTTGAAGTGCGGACAGATGTGCGATAACCGTGAAGAGAAAAGGGTAGCATCTTGTGCCAGTCTTTGTAGGTTACAACCATATTTTGAACGATCTTCTTGATGTTCTTGTTAGCCACTTCTACCGCTCCGTTCATCTTTGGTCGGTAGGGAGATGAGTTATGGTGTTCGATTTTGAACTCTGCACACAACTCTTTCATCATTTTATTGTTCAAGTTAGATCCATTATCTGTAATGATCTCGCTTGGAACACCATAACGGCAGATGATATTGTTTTTGATAAATCGGACCACCACTTGTCGGGTTACATTGGTGAATGACGCTGCTTTGACCTATTTGGTGAAATAGTCAATGGCTACCAGGATGAATCGATGTTCGTTTGAAGCCTTGGGCTCAATCAAGCCAATCATGTCGATTCCCCATATGGAAAAAGGCCACGGGGAAGAGAGAACTTTGAGATGCGATGGCGGTACATGAATTTTGTCGGAGTATATCTGACACTTGTGACACCTCCTCATGTACTTGTAGCAGTCGGATTCCATTGTCAACCAATAGTACCCTGCTCTCAGAATTTTTCTCGCCATTGTGTGTCCATTAGCATGAGTGCCAAAGGATCCTTCATGAATATCTTTCATCAGCATTTCTGCTTCTGGTCTGTCTACGCATCAGAGCAAGACCATGTCAAAATTTCTCTTATAGAGAGTGTCACCGCTCAGGAAGAAGTTTCCAGCCAATCTTCTGAGGGTCTTTCTGTCTTTCCTGGATGCCCCAAGTGGGTACTCTTGTTTCTGAAGGAAGCATTTGATATCGTGATACCAAGGTTTATCGTCTATGACTGCTTCGATCGTGAAGATGTAAGCGGGCCGTTCAAGGTGCATGATGTCGATCTTAGGTAAGTCGTTCCATTGACCCACACTAATTATGGAAGAGAGGGTGGCTAATGCATCAGCCATGTGATTCTCCTCACGAGGGATATGATGAAACTCAACTCTGTTGAAGAAAGGTAGCAACCTTCTTGCGTAGTCTTTGTAAGGAATCAATCCTGATTGGTATGTGTTCCAATCTCCTTTTATCTGATTGATAACCAGGGCTGAGTTGCCATATACGTCCAAGTTTTTGATCCTTAAATCAATTGCTTCCTCGAGACCCATAATACAAGCTTCGTATTCGGCCTCGTTGTTTGTACATTTGAACGTATGTCTGGCGGTGAAAGGAATGTGGGTACCCTGAGGGGTAACAATGATTGCCCCAATTCCGTTTCCATAATGATTAACTGCTCCGTCAAAGATAAGTCCCCATTAGGAACCTGGTTCTGGCCCTTCACTGGGTAGAGGTTCATCGCAGTCTTTCATTTTTAGATACATGACATCTTCATCTGGGAAGTCAAACCCGACTGATTCTTAATCGTCAATCGGTTGATGAGCCAAATGATCGGCTAAAATACTTCCCTTAACGGATTTCTGAGGGTGGTACTCTATGTCATATTCTGATAACAGCATCTGCCAACGGGAAATTCTTCCCGTGAGAGCAGGTTTTTCGAAGACGTACTTGATTGGATCCATTTCAGAGATCAACCAAGTAGTATGACGAATCATGTACTGGCGAAGACGTTTGGCTGCCCAAGCCAAAGCACAGCAAGTTTTCTCGAGCATCGTGTACCGAGTTTCGCAGTCGGTGAATTTCTTGCTCAAATAGTAAATGGCAGACTCTTTCCTTTTGGTTTTGTCCTGTTGGCCAAGTACACATCCCATTGAGTCTTCTAGAACTGTGAGGTAAATGATTAGTGGTCTTCCTTCCACTGGAGGTGATAGAATCGGAGGATTCAACAGATATTCCTTGATACCGTCGAAGGCGGTTTGGCAATCTTCTGACCAAACGCAATCCTGGTTCTTTTTGAGTAATTTGAAAATCGGCGCACAGGTCGCGGTCATAAGGAATATGAATCTGGAGATGTAGTTTAAACGTCCCAGGAATCCTCTGACTTGTTTTTCAGTTTTCGGAGAAGGCATTTCTTGAATGGCCTTGACCTTGTCAGGATCAACCTCAATTCCTTTCTGGCTGACGATGAACCCTAGTAGTTTCCCCGAACGGACACCGAAGGTGCACTTGTTAGGATTCAAGCGGAGCTTGAATTTTCTTAAACGTTCGAACAATTTTAACAGATGTTCAACGTGCTCACTCTCTGTTTTTGATTTTGCAATCATATCATCGACATATACCTTGATTTCCTTGTGTATCATGTCATGAAACAGAGTAGTCATAGCCCTTTGATAGGTTGCCCCGGCGTTCTTCAAACCGAACGACATTACCTTGTAATAAAAGGTGCCCCATGGGGTAATGAACGAAGTTTTCTCCATGTCTTTCGGCGCCAGTTTGATCTGGTTATAGCCCGAGAATCCATCCATGAAGGAGAAAACTTTGAACTTTGCTGTACTGTCTACCAGCATGTCAATGTGTGGTAAAGGAAAGTCGTCCTTTGGACTAGCCTTGTTCAGGTCTCTGTAATCCACACACATTCTGACCTTTCCGTCCTTTTTTGGAACGGGTACAATGCTGGCTAACCATTGAGGATACTCTGACGTGGCGAGGAAACCCGCGTCAATCTTTTTCTGTACCTCCTCTTTGATTTTGATGGCCATGTCTGGGTGAGTGCGTCTCTTTGGCAATGGGACTGAGCAGTGCCCCAATCCTGGTTTCTTTTCTCTCTTGCTCTGAACCCAAGTTTACCGTTTCCAACGGCTCTTTGTGAGGTTCAATGGACCTTTCCTCTTGTCTGAGTAATCGGGAGATCTCTTCTGGAATTTCGTTGTCAGCTTCTTCTTCAGCCCCAAATACCGGGAACTCAAAGTTGGGAGAAGGCATCGGATCGTATGTCTCAACTGGGTTTAAAACAAGCAATCTGCATGACGTGATGATTCGTGTTTAGAAAAGATAGAGAAAAATGCAAGTGTGTGCAGTGTTTTATTTTACTGCTTACTTTTATTATTAATTGTTTTTTAGGATTACCATTTTCTGAAAAACAAAAAGAGAAAACAGCAATTAATGCGGAAATTACAGAACGACGTTATTTTATTAATGAACAAGTCGATTCTTGAAACTACAGCCCTATAAAACAAAACTTTGTCGCTTCGGGCAAAGCGAAGAGGGAAATTTACAGAAAGCGAGCCCTATTAAAACATCCGTTTCACCTGGGCGGGGTGAAAGGTTAAAGATGGAAATTACTTTGACTGATGAACGACCTTCGGAACCTCGACGACAATCCATTAGCGGCGAACTCCTCGGTGAATTACAAAGTCAGGTACCTTCCTTGATTTGTCTTCAGAAATAACGCTGATTTCTGGTGGAGCAGGATCATTGGAATCTGTCTCCTAGGCAGAGTTGTCGTAGGAGGATTCCTCTGTTGCATTTCGCAGAGTATTTGTGCTCTCAGCTGTATTTCCCCATCCATTTGGCTGGATATCTTCAAGTCTGATACGAGAGCTTTCGGGAGCGGTGTACTTGACCATAAAGTCGTATTTTCCACTTGGTTCTCCCAGAGTGTCCCAAACTTTTTTGGAACTGGATGAGTCATCTCTCTCAATCACATTGACCTCGGGAAAAGCATAGTTGATGAATTCCAGTCCTACAAATGTTGCAAATTCATCGTCATGTTGAGTAGCTTCAGGATGACCTGAGTGTTGATCCCATGACATGGTGGGGACACAGGTATTCTGTTCAATGAGACTCAGCTGATTTTCATTGTTCGGCTAACTCTCTTGCCCCAAATCTCCTGGATAAGGTTGCCACATTGGCAGACCATCCATTGGGCCATAGTAGTTGTGGTCAAAGTTGTCTTTCATCAGAGTGTCCTCCTCTAATGAATTTGGCGGAGCACGGCATCCTTCCGGATCATAATCTCCATATATCATTTCGACATCTGACCTTGGTATAAATCTCGGACTCTGTGCGGGATAACAAAATGGTATAGGCACCTCTTCCTGAGATACATAACCGTCCTTGTTGAGGTAGGACTTCCATTCTTCATCTGTGTCAGAGGGATCTTCCTCCTTGATAGCATGTACTGCTTGAGACACTGGGTGGAGAAAACCTCCACTGTGGAAGAAGTTTTGAAGGGGATGAAGACTTTCATCGTTGGCAGCTGTTCGGGTACAGGTTGCAGAAAAACCAAGACCCTTCTTTGTTTTATTGTCAATAGGAATGACAAGCTGTCCCCATCCTGTCGCATCGGTACTCTCGACTGCTTTGATAGCATCATTGTATGAGGAAATCGAAGTTCCTCCTTTGAACTGATTGTTCTTGCTCACCGACAGTGCTTGGAACTGAGTTCCAATAACCTCCTCGGGTTCTATACCAGTAGATGATGACAAGCTACTCATGAGCAAGGCCTGCTCCCCACAGACTGTGATGAGTTGATCGTTCTTGACAAACTTTAGCTTTTGGTGGAGGGTTGAAGTAACCGCTCCAGCCTGATGTATCCAAGGTCTTCCTAATAAACAACTGTATGTTGCCCGGATGTCCATGACCTGGAAAGTGACTTGGAAAGTATGAAGACCGATAGTTATGGGAAGATCAACTTCGCCGATAACCGCTTTTCTGGATCCGTTTAATGCTTTGACGACGACCTCGCCGATTCTCATCGAAGGTCCTTTGAATGATAATTGCATCAAAGTGGACTTCGGCATAACATTCAGGGCTGACCTTGTGTCTACCAGTACGCTGGCTAAAGCATCGTCCTGGCAGTTAACTGTAATATTGAGCGCCATGTTATGACAGCGACCCTCTTCAGGTAATTCCTCATCACTAAATCCCAAATTATTGCAGGAAGTGATGTTAGAGACAATGCTATCGAACTGTCTGATTGTTACATCCTGTTCCACAAAGGCTTGCTCCAAGACTTTTTGTAGAGCCTCCCTATGTGCTTCTGAACTGAGTAACAGTGATAACACAGAGATCTTTGAAGGAGTCTGTAATAGTTGATCAACAATGTTGTATTCACTCCTTTGGATAAGCTTCAGCATCTCATCATTGTTTTTCGAAAGGTCAGTATCACTGGATTGACCGACTGATGGATCGGGAGTTTCTGTCTGAAGTTCCTTTTCCTTGTTAGGTTCTCCAACTCCTCGGTTGAAGATTCTACCACTCCGTGTTACTCGACCGATGTCTGCAATTTTCACGACGGAGGGTAATGGAATTTCCTTTCCATTTTCAATTGTTGTTGCACTATATTTGTAAGGGATTGCCTTAGTTGATTCATACGGTAATGGTCCCGGCAGATAGATGACTATGGGAACCCTCTGATTTTTCTGACCATCGTAAGTAATCTCGATCCGTTCCCGGTTGGGAACTTTAGATTCTTCAAGTAGAGGGATAATGGCAAAAACATCCCTGGTCCTGTGATGACCAGAGATGACGACAACGTCCTCAATTTGATTGGCAAGGTAGCTCGGCGACCAATTGATGGGTCCGAAACCTGGATATGGGCAGATCTCTCCACGATCCACCTGCCCCTGGAGAGCTGCTCGCACAAGGTGGCACCCTTGGTTACTTTCCGAACAGACGCTACAACGGTCGTAATTGTGTGGTGGCACCTGGCCACGCCCACTTTGAATACAATGTAACCTCACTAGGTTAGCTTCCACTGATCGGACATCCTGACTCTGACGCTGAGTAGGATTCCTGTTACTGATACTAATTTTCTGAGTATCTTCATCCATGTAGATTGGCATCCACCAATGATTTAACAAGTGCTGAAGTGCCTCCTGGACAAGGGCACATCCTCGATCGTTTTTGCAACCCGCTTTACAGCTGTGATAGTCATGTGATATTAAGAATCCGAGTCAGACTTGTTCAGTATGTAACTCTACCAGGTTGGTATTCATCACGCAAATGTCAAAGATCCGAACCATATTGATCTGATAAAAATTCCTATCATGGTAGTCTTGGATCCATCCAAGATCCATCTGACGCTGGAGGGCCTCCTGTATGAAAGAGCATCCCTGTTTGTTTACCGAGCAAGTCAGACAAGAACTGTAATCATGCCGCGGCAGATTATGATACTGGCTTTGCCTTGAGTGCATTGCCACCAAGTTGACATTCATTGCACGGATGTCGTGGTTTTGAATGATGTTAGAATTCGCGTAGACCATGTTAACTCCACAAATTCGGTGCTCTTGGATCCATCCGAGATCCATCTGTTCCTGTAGAGCTGATTGCACCACAGAACATCCTTGATTGTCTTTAGAGAAGATATCACACTGGTGATAGTTATGAGGTGGCACATGGCCATATCCACTCTGTCTACAATGTATCTTGACTAGATTGGTTTTCAACAAGAGTACATCGTGAATTTGATAGACATTGTTAGTCTCTTCTTCTATCAAATTGACTGTAGCCTTCTCGTGTTGAGGCAGCGGGTTCGTAAGAACATTGGGATTTATATCTTTGAAAGATAAGAGCCCGCTCCTAACAAGCTTTTGCACGTCAGATTTGAAATTGAGACAATTCTCAATGTTATTCCCTGGACCTCCTTGATGATAAGGGCATGTCTGATCCACCTTAAACCAAAAAGGCGGATTTTCCGGTACTGTAAGAGGAGACTTAGTCTGAATGTGCCCCTTAGCCAGTAGTAATGGAAATAGTTCTGCGTACAACATGGGTATAGGATCAAACCCTAGTGGCTGTGTTGTACGGTTGTTGTTGTATTGAGGACGAGCCTGCTGAAGAGGCTGTTGTGTCCTTTGCTGATCAGGTTGGCTCTGCGCAACCTGAGGTTGATACGTAGGAATAGGTGCAGGGCTGATAGCAGGAGTTATAGCTGCTACCGGCTGATAACGTCGCCTTTGCTTTTCGAGAGAGATATTCCCAATATCTTGCTCTTTTTTCTTAGGGAGAGCACTACCGTATTTTTTAGTACCTCTCGTCGATCCAGTGTCTTTTACCAAACGTCCTTCTCGGACGGCTTTCTCAAGACGTACGCCCATGCCGACCATTTCGGTGAAATCACTGGGTGCACTGGCAACCATTCGATCATAGTAAAATGAGCTTAAGGTTTTTAAGAAGATCTTTGTCATCTCTTTTTCCTCAAGAGGCGGACAAATTTGAGCGGCAATTTCACGCCACCTTTGAGCATACTCCTTAAAGGTTTCCTTGTCCTTTTACGACATCGATCTAAGTTGATCTTTGTCGGGTGCCATGTCCAAATTGTATTTGTATTGTTGGACGAAGGCAGTACCAAGATCTCTGAATGTACTGATCGTAGTACGGTTTAAACCCATGTACCATTTTAATGCAGCACCGGTTAAACTATCTTGGAAGTAATGAATCAGTAGGTCTTGATTCTCCATCTGAGCTGACATCCGCCGAGTGTACATCACCAGATGGATTTGAGGGCAAGAGTTACCCTTGTATTTTTCAAAGTCGGGCACTTGGAATTTGTGCGGAACTTTCACATTGGGGACCAAGCAGAGGTCTGCGGCGTCCTTTCCAAATAGATCCTGACCGCGAATGGCTTGCAGCTCCTTCTGCATTTCCAGGAACTGCTCCTAGAATTCATCCATTCTGTCAAACAAAGTTTCCTTTTTACCAGCAGGTATCTGTGGAATCTGTCCTTCCGGGACAGTGTGCACCACAGGGGGTGGTACCGTGACTACGGTAGCGAATTTTGGCGTTTCTCGAAGTTTGTAACCTTCAGGAGTCTTCAGTATGCCCCTGGCATCTTCGCTTTCCCGAAGTTTGTAACCTTCAGGCCCAGCGGCTTCAGTTGTGATTCCCTGATCTTTAGTGATCGGCGGAACATATCCTTCCGGGATATAGTTAACAGGCATGCCCCAAGGACGATCTTTCGGCATTTGATACCTAGGATCATATTTCTCCACGATGGACGTTGAGGTGATCTCTGAGATCACAGTTCTTTGTAGCTGAGCTTCTGCCATGGCTTGCATGTCGTTACGAAGCTTTCTCATATCCTCTCTCAGAGCGTCGATCTCTTCCTTCAACTCTCTGTTTTCTTCCTCAAGATCATCCATCCTTTTCTGACGATTGGCCTGAGTATTGTACGAATGAGACAGTTTGACTCTAGAATCGAGACACAAACGTGAGATTCGTAGGGAAGAAGAATACACGATGTGAGAATGATGAATGCAATGATTATATTAATTGTTTTTTGGTTTAATCAAAATAAACTTCGACAATTAGATTGCAAATATCAAACAGTGGGGAAACCCATTTTTATTGAATTCAAAGGATTACAGAAATGGAAATACAGTAGATTACAAGGTGCAGAAACAGAAACCTAAGCTAATGGGTCCCGAGTCCTCTCTGAAGAGAAATCGGGTGCTGATTCTGGTACTTTCCTTTTCTTTGACCGGGGCTCTTGGGCCGTTGTCGGGTTGTCATTCCTTTGCCAGGTGAAAGGAGCGAGCAAATTCCTTTGGCCATCTTGATTCTCTACAGCATGTTGCTCCAAAATTTCAATTAGAGCATCTTTTTCTTTCAGTAATTGCTGTATTTTGATGCACTCTACGTCGAGGGTGCGGTACTTGTTCTTCAAAGACCTTCTCTCCTTTTGAACTTTATTGAGAGTAACCTGAAGGTTTTTAGTTTCTGTCATGAAGTACATGACAGATTCCTTTGGCGGAAGAATTCCGTAACGAGGATAAGGCATTTTTAGCTTGAGAGCTCTAGTTTGTACCCGGTGGAAATAAGGCTCCACCGAGACACAGTCCGGTTTTCCTAGAGACTCCCGTCCTTTCTTATGAACGTGCTTCCAAGCGTGCACTATTTCCATCTTTAGTGCTCTGTCTTTTTCTCCTTCCTTGAAGAAAAGACCTTCCAGATGAACACTCCGTGGGACGTGTCTCATCGGGTATCCAAATTGACGATGAACGAGAACTGGATGGTAGTTGATTCCTCCTTTAGTTCCTATGAGGGGTACGTTGGGGAAGTTTCCACAATGATCAATGATTTTGATTCCATCATAGATCCTATTACACCAATCTATATCAGAGTTGGTGAGAGACATGATCTTCTGCAACCAATGTAAGGCACTCTTACAATCCCAAAAAGCAGCAGACTTGGGCAAGTGGGAGATAAACCATTTATAAAGCAAAGGTACACAACATGTGATCTCCCCTCCGCTGTACAAATTTCCCAAGTGTACAGAATGATACGCATCTGCGAGCAAAGTCGGCACAGGGTTTCCAATGAGAAAAACCTTAATGGAGTTGATATCAACGAAGTTATTGATGTTGGGAAACAAAAATAAACCGTAGGTGAGCAAGACAAAGACGCTTTCAAAAGCAGTCACGTTTCCTATACTGGCAAAATACAGGGCCTTCTTTGTCAAGAACTGGGCTGGCAAACCTTGGATGCCACCCTTAGCGGTCATGTGAGTCCTGACTTCAGACTCGTCCAAATGAATTGCTCTTGCAATGGTCTGATTCTTTGGAATTTCTTCCAGTCCAGAAAATGGAGCTCGATCAGTAATGTGTAGATCCATCAGATGAGAATACTCCTCCAGCGTTGGTGCAAGCTGGTAATCTGGGAATGTGAAACAGTGATAAACCAGATCGTAAAACTGAATGAGCGCATCCATGATTCCCTCAATCACATGGACTCTTAACAGTGGTGACAAACCTCCGTGCTTGGCTCTGAAAGCCTCTGGGTTAGTGATCATCCTCGCTAACTTTCTCAAATCCTCTAGTTTTGGAACCTTAAAGGTGTACGTATGGGTTCTCCTTCTACCGAAATCCATTAGCGCAATCCTTTTCTCTGATATTTGCAATCTCAGTCTTAGTTTAATTTGAAAAAACAGAGATACTAGAAGAGAAATTTTTTGAATGTTTTAATGTTTTTTAGATGAATGCATGAATGTAGCACACAAAAACATAGGAAAAACATGGGGTCAAAGGGTCGTTGTCATGAAGTCAAGCCTCTACCCATCCCTAAAGGTTTATACTAGGGTGATTTTTGTACCTGTACTCATTATCATCAGCTCCTCCTAGGAAAGCAAAATAACAAGCGGATCGCCAGCGAGTTGTAAAGCAATCTTAGAGTAAGTGCCATTCACCGAGAATAGATCACCAGCCTCAAATGAGGGTAGTATCGTGTAACAACTATTTCTGATAGTTTCCGCACTACAAAAGGGTTTGGCTCCTCAGCTTCTCAGACATCACAATCGGCCCATTATCTAGGTGAGAGAATGGGTTGCATTGGTCAGCCTCCACTGAGGTTGATGGTCGACCTCGTCTCCATCACTTATCTTAAGTGTATACTCAATCTTTCCACATGCGGCATCACACGCATTCCCATTAGCAGAAAAATAAACATGTATAACAATTAAGAAAAGCAGTATATATATTTGTCCTAATCATCCTAGACCTTTAAAGCTATGAATCCTAAGTTCCTGACAGAAAATGGGTTCCCCGGCGGAAGCCCCAATCTGTGGCATTCACACAAGTGAAGAGAAAAAAGAAATCGGCCCCACGGTGGGCGCCATTTTTTTGTAGCGAGCGATTTTGGACGCGGTTCTTAAGCGCTGGTCGCTCTCTGCGGTTGAGTTTACTACAGGTCGATTCATTTTTTATCCTATTAAAGCTGAATAAGGAAGGGAAATAGATGTCTCTAATTAACGCTGCTTTGCATACTGAGTTTAAACAGCGGTCTATTAGGTTACGAATGCTATCAATGTGGGGGGGCCTTTGTACTGGTTATTTGTATTTTCGCCAATACTGTTTTCTCTCTTTGGGATTCTGTTAGGACACTGCTTCAGATTAGGATATATGGGATTTTGGTTTTTTTGTTTAGTGTGCTCGCTAAGATCTTTTCTTTCAATCTTATGCCTACGTATTCCCATTTACCGAAACAGGGAAATCAGAGCGTTCGTAGTTCCTCCCATAGAATAGGAGGAAATGGGTGTTTTTGGTGTCTTGTTCAAAGCCCAAGACGTGATGCGAAAGGTAATTTGTATCTTGTTCAAAGCCCAAGATGTGAAGCTGAAAGGTTTGACTTTAGAGAGAACTTGTCATCTCTAAAGGGTTTGTCTGTCACAACTGTTGGGTGACTGGTTATAAAGGAAGATTACTTTAATCGGGATACGCGGATCCGGCAATGCCATAATTTCCTTTATAGGGAGTTTTAACCTGAAGGAGAAGACTTTAACTCAGTTTAGAGCAATGCCATCTTTCCTTAGGAATTTCTCATGCTAAAAGAGGGACAGTGGCATGGATGTAAATAATCTAGAGGCTTGCCGCTTACAGCGATTAGATGAAGGGGAAAGAGTTGTTGATGTTTGTATACTGTGAACGAGGCACAACTTTGATGCTAAAAGGTTGATTGGATCAACCAGTGGTTTTCTTATATAAAGCCTAAGAGGAGGCTAATATGTGTCTCGTACAAAGCCCGAGAGAGAGGCTAAAAGGTTTTGACTCGACGATGGAGTCTTTTGGTATCTCGTACAATGCCCAAGATGAAGGCTATTTGACTCAACAAGAGAGTTTTTTTTGTATCTCGTACGAAGCCCGAGATGGAGGCGAAAATTTGTTTGGTTCAATAAGAACCTTTTTGTATCCCGTATAAAGCCCGAGATGGAGGAGAAAGGGGTGATTGACTCGACGAAGGAGTCTCTTATGTGTCTCGTACAAAGCCCGAGAGAGAGGCTAAACGTTGTTTGACTTCGCTGGGGAGAATCATTGTATAAAGCCCAAGAGAGAGGCTATTATAACTGTTTCAGTAGAGTGACAGGTCCAGTATACTGATTTTGAAAGAGAAAATCAGTTCTTATATGAGCAACACTGTACTCAAGGATTTGATTCGAGGATCCTGGTTATTCCTGTTCTTTGAGGAAGTGGGAAATCCGAAGGGTATTGAGACTGTCCGAGTCCATGGGTTTTCTTCCTATTTAACGAAGGGGTCACTTAAGAATGTCTTTGAGACTCAAGGAAATTAGACTGTCCAAGTCTAGAGTTTCATCTTTTATACTATGCTTTGAGAAACAGTAGTAGACTCTTTGAAAGGACTGTTCTATTCAGATGATTAAGTTCTGTTCCTATACCTCTAGGAGGTCATCGAGACAATTTGTACGAAGCCCAAGAGGAGGCTGGAAACTTTTAAGAAGCCGATGGGTCCTTGTACGAAGCCCAAGAGGAGGCTATCATTCCCGGAGGAAGAGATCATTATACGAAGCCTAAGAGGAGGCTGTGAATACTTCTAAGAAGCCGGCGGGCCCTTGTACTAAGCCCAAGAGGATGCTATCATCCCCGGAGAAAGAGATCATTATACGAAGCCTAAGAGGAGGCTGTGAATACTTCTAAGAAGCCGAATGGTCCTTGTACTACGCCCAAGAGAAGGATGGGTTGCTTTTAGGAAGCCTGTGGGTCCTTGTATAATGCCCAAGAGGAGGCCGATGCTTTTAAGAAGCCCGTGGGTCCCCAAACCCTGAGAAATTCAAGGCAAGCTATTCACGAGGAATAGATCAAGTCAGGAAAGTTCGAGAATTTGGAAGAAACTCAAAGATGCCATTCACGGAGAATACATTCATCTCTGGGAATAGAGTTTCTTGACAATTCCTAATGAGGACAACCGAAGAGAAGACTGTATCTGGTGATCCTATTGGGGATCTAGTTGTCTATTTCTATGAATAAACGAAACGACGTCACCTAGTTCTAGACGTAGTTGCCGGAGAAACTCTAAATATCTATACTATTATTACACAGTTGATATGAGTTTATGAAGGAAGACTTACAGTGAAACAGCCCCACAATACAGTTATATGTATATGAAAGCGGTAAATGAAAGTGATAACCACTTACTCGGTTGTAGAGCTTCCATGCTATTTGGTTAGTTGTTCAACAAAGAAAGATTAAAAACAACAGTATATTTCAAAATCAAAGGAGAAAGTGCTTTGAAAAAGAAAGATTTGGGGCTTACAGCTCAAGGAGAGGCCCAGGGTTTTATCAGTGAGCGCACTGTTTGAATTTGTACAGAGGGACTTATGCAAGTGACTGAGGCCCAAAAAGTTTTCCTATACAAGGGATGGGTCTTACACTCTCTCAAGAGGCCCAAAAAGTTTTTAGAAAAAGAGTGAGAGTGGGGCTTATAACACGAGGGTAGGCCCAGTTTGTTTTTTCGTTTGAAATGGCGAACGCGCCGAGATTTTCTTTTAACGCGAAGGGGCTTACACAATATCTGAGGCCCAAAATGTTTTGGTTAAAAGGGGATTGGGTCTTACACTCTAATAGAGGCCCAAAAGGTTTGAATGGGTCTTATAGCTCTAGGAGAGGCCCAAAAGGTTATTTTTAAACTGGCGACGATTGCGTCGTTTATTTGAAAATGTACAGAGGGACTTATACAACGAATGAGGCCCAAAAAGTTTTTCTGTACAAGGGGGTTGGGTCTTACACTCTAATAGAGGCCCATGAGTGTTTGAAAAAAGTTTGATGAGGGTTGAATTGATTCAAAACCCTAATTTGTTTTCAAAATGTATTTTTAATTGAATAAAAATTCAATTAAAATGATCAATGTTTGTTAAATATATGAAAACAAATTATGATCTTGGATCAATGTTCCAAAAAAACCAGGTTTCTTCCTACAAAATGATTGAAATCAAATTAGGGTTAGAAAACAAAGGGAGAAAAAATATTTTAAACGCTAAAAACACATAAAACATTAATTCTTTGCAAAAATATCAAATATATGAAATAAATAATATTTTTGGGATTTTTTGGTAAAATCAAATATTTAAACATTTTTGTGAATTATTGCAAAAAGAACCAATCAAAAATGATAAAAATTGAAGGAGTTATTAATTTTTCAAAGCATTAAAAATAATAATATGAAAAATAACAAAATAAACAAGTGATAAAAAGAAGTCTGGGGTGAGGGGAATTCGAACCCCAGACTTCTCGCTTGCCTATACACACAAAACCAGCTGATGAACCGCTGGGGCGCAATGCCAATTCAAATATAACATGGCAAGGGAAAAATATATAGAGAACTTGTTGGATTTTCTGAGAATAGCACCATGGCCATCTTCTTCCTCTAGCTTGTGCATGAAGCCCTCTATCTCACTCATCTCTCAACCATTTGACATGATTCAAACACCAAACTCATGCGTTTTTTCACAAGGAAGAAGATGGCAATACCCAATTTCAATCATTTTCAGTGTATAGCAAATTATATCATTGTGGCCGTATGAACCCTAATTTTACAAAAGCAATCGAGTAGGCATGATTATGAGTGCTATGATCAAATTTTTTGAGGGAAAACAATCAACATATGATGGCAAGCAATTGGCAAAAATATCATGCGAGGAAATATGCATGGATCATGGAGTTTGAGTTTTGAGGCTTACCTTGATGCAAGCTGAAATGGAACTCTGCACAAACTTTATTCCAGTTGTGAATTAATGATCCCTACAGCTTCAATGGATGTTATGGAGTGTGTTGCAAGCTTTGGAACACTTTGAAACTCTTTGGATCAAGCTGGAGACCTCCAACTACATAATTAAGGCATAATGGCTTGGTTGAAGGATGATTTTGAGCCTGAGATGTTACAGTCAGTGTTTAAGTGTTTGGACACCTCAAATACATCATATGTGATGTGTTTGAGCAATTGGAATTGATTGCCTAAGGCTGCAACTCAAAACCCGATAGTGGTTACTCAAAAACCAAGAAACTTGAGGTTTAAGGAAGAATGAGAGAAAGTAGTGTTGTAACTGGCTTTGGTGTGATTTGAATGATCCATTGGAACCTCTATTTATAGGTGATCAACTTTTGTCTTGGAGGAATAGTGAATGGCTGCTGGATCAGATCACATTTGCGTGGATTGGCTTGGAGGATTTCTTCTCAAGCAAGGCAAACTAGCCATTCCCAAGAGCAGGGCTATGCCTTGACCAAATTCACATTCTTCAAATGTTTTTATTGTTGTTTAATCAGAGAACTTGACTGAGTAGAGTGAATTTGTTGAAAATGCACTATTCCACATTAATGCCTTTTGAATTCAAGGCAAAAATGTGCCAAAGTGGATGAATTTCAAGTTGGAAGATTCCTTGGCTTTTTGACTCAACCCTATCAGTTGGATCAGTTGGTTCATGATCAGATTGAAGGCATGTGGCATAGTGATAACTCCTTTTGACTCAGAAATCGTGGATGGCACAAAACTCCCAAACTGATTTTTCATGGCAGCCTTGGCATGGCATGTTGTGGCAGCCATAATTCTTGGCACAAGTGGATTGGTTTCATGCTATTGAGTTGCTTGGATTCTTGGAAACATTTGCAACAACATTGATGTTTATCTTTGGAACTGATACAACTTGTAACTGTGTGAAAAAACCTCACAAGTTTTGGTGTTTCCAACAAAATCTGTCTTGGACAGAATTTTTCTAAGTGTTGGAAAAGTGGTACTTTCATGTTTTCAGCCATTTTGGCTCACTCATAGCTCAAAATCCATAATTAATTGGAGTTAGGTCTAGTTGAAGTTTTTGTAGAGGGAAATGAGATCTACAAATCAAGCCTTGGATGGGAGAAAATGGCTTAGTGGTTTAGGAGTTATGACCCTCCAAAGTTGGTACCCTAGCCACTTTATTTTTAACTTAGAAAATTTTCTAAGTTTTTATGGTTACCCCTTTTACAAGTTATCCAACTTTTCTTGATTTTTCTTGATGAATGATGATTCAAATCATACATTAACATAATTTTAGGGTTAAAAAACCATTTTGGTGAAAAATCTCAAAAAGTCAAAGTTTGACTTTTGTGCACAGTTGACTTTTTATCAGATGAATTCCAAACTGTGCAATTCTTCAGAAATCATGTCCTTGACCTAAATCAAACTTGATGGACATGTTCCATGGGTGTCATAGGGTATATTGAATCATGTCTTAGTGCTTGGGAGCATGTCCTGGTCAAAAGTCAAAGTTACTGTTGACTTTTTCTTTAAAACCCTAACTGTGGTGCAGATGAAACTGAAACTTGTTGATCAAACCTCTTGGATTAATCCCTTGTTCCAAATTGATCAATATAGATCATTAGAGACCCTCAAACCCTTTCTTGAGGTCTTGGCTCATGATTTTCCCTAAAAGTCAACTTAGGGGTGAATTAGGTCAAGAAACCCTAATTCCTGATTTTTGATGAATGCATCCCCTGAGGCAAAATTGACTTGATGAATGAGTCCATGAGGTTCCATGGAGTATATTAGGCTGTGTTTTGGATCTTTGGCTCATGCCCAGAGGAAATTCTCCACCTGGAGGCCCTGGTCGACCAAAACCCTAATTTGGTGACACTGGCGATCTTGAGGCTCTATCCACCCAGAAGGGAGCAACTTTGTGCTTGATCCTTGAAGTGGGAGTCCTTTTGATCCATTGTGGATGTTTGAGAGGTTAGACAAGTTGAAGATCATGTCATTCCTTGATTGATCCTTTGTCTAAGGCTCTGAGAGGGCTTGAAACCCTAATTTTGATAGTAGTGAATTCTCAACAATTCCTTGAGGAGATTGATGAGGCACAAAGGTACATCTATATTGTGGTGATTATTTTCACAATGATGGCAAATCTTAGTGGTCAAAATTTAGGTTTTGACAAACGATACGAACGAGCATCGGATAATCATCAAAGGAACACGACGAGTGACCAAGTCGACGATACGAACGAGTATCAGACGATGATTAAGAAGATACGAACGAGTATCGGCTTAAAAGTTCAAACACGAACGGGTGTTGAAAAGGGTCAATACGAACGGGTATTGAAAGTAAGGGACTCAAACACGGACGGGTGCTGAAAGAACACGGACGGGTGTCTCCAAGGCAATACAGACGGGTATTGAAAGAAAGTTTGTAAAGTGATCTCACTGGGGATTAAGATTCCAAAAAGAACACGGACGAGTGTCTAAGAGGTCAATACGGACGGGTATTGAGAATAAGAGGTTTAAGCACGGACGAGCATTGAAAGGACACAGACGGATGTCCAAGGTCAATACGGACGGGTATTGAATTAACCTTGTATGATCAAGAGTTGTAGTAAACTTTGTCGGGGTTGCATGACAATGTTTTGTCTGTGAATCGCTTTGGCTTGCAGGTAAACGGTTGAACCTGGATTATGTTTCATATGCGTATGTTTGAGTTTTTTGCCGTAATGCTCCATATCAATGGAATGCTACGCTTTACAAAATGCCATGCAAACAAAATGCAAATGCAAAAGAGACTTCGGACGAGGAATCCAACTCCAAGGGGAAAAGATCATTGTTCGATCCTTCAATTGCTCTGTAGGGATTAACCTTTTTGTCGGGGATAACGCTTGCCACAAATTGCCAAAAATAAATTGGCTCGCAGATGCGCTGAGGTATGATGATCTTGTTGAGGAAGTTTCCACCTGAATGACTCTGCCTTAGAGAGATATTACTCTGCCCATGGGACTCCGCTGGGGATGAGAATTTTCTGAATGACGTTCTGCTGGGGACAAAAGAGTTATTAAAACTCTGCTTGGGGATCTATCAAACCCAAGATCCTTTGCAAGGGATAATCAGCCTTCTGACTCAGCTGGGAAATACTCTGATTCTGACACTACTGGGGAATCAGCAACTGTTAACGATACAAAAAAGCTTGTAGCTGTTGGAAGTACTGAATGGGAGAATCAACTTAATAAGATACAATGACATTGTCGGTGCCCGTCGATCTCAAGCCGTTGCGAGTGACCTCTAATCAACCGGTGAACTTAATCAGTACCAGTTGTGACAAAAGGGTGACATGGGAACCCTTTCCTGAACATGGTTGCCCCGGTATTCTGACTTAGGGGAGAGTGATTACTTGTTTGGAATAAATTGCCCATGCTCTTGAAAAGGCTTCAATCTTGCTTTCGAGCCTAATACGAGGCTGCTACCTGCAAGCGAAAGAATATGCACCTATGCCCCGTGCCGGATATGACTTCATGTTAGGCTTCTTAATATAAACCTGCAACAAAAGAAATGCACACATATGTCCCGGAGACTGCATGGTTTGAATCCACCGTCCGGAGTTAATCAACATTCAAAGCAATTTTAAATGTTTTCCCTGCGCATATTATTATAAAGCCTCAATGTTTTCCACAATGCAATGCTTTTTATCAAAAATTTGGACGTTTTTTGCAAACAAAATAGTAAAATGAAAACAAATACGAAGCTTTTTGACTGAATAACCAACTTTATTAATTGATATGCCCAGAATAGGCGAGTACATCAGGAAGCAGTCCCTGGAAAGAGGTGATCGCTGAAAATTGAGAAAAAGAAACTATCCTAATGGCAACGTGAAAATGGATTTTCACTGAGTTTCAATTCTGCTATGACCAGTATATCTTCAAGACCTTCCGATTATCTTCACTTTATGAAGGGGGTGATTGGCCTGATTCCTATCCTTTGGAGATTTCCAGGTTGAGTGAAACGATGAGGCAGTACAGATGACTCAGACCGCAGTCTTTGCTTAATCCCTCTTTTGCGTGGACCGCCCTTTTCGGGTTTTCAATCCATCGGGATACCCTTTCTTGCCTGAGTTGTCCTTACGGATTTTCAACTCACCGGGTGTACAATTTTTTTTATTTATCCCTAATTTTTGCCCGAACCTATTTATTTTGTTTTTATGGTTCGCCGGGATTCCCTTTTTTGCCTGGACCTTTCTTTTTTTGTCCAGCGGGTCTATTTATGCGAAGTATTTTTTGACTGCGTCTGAGTTGACAAGGGATGGAAAATCTTCACCATACATGGTTGTAAACATTAAGGCTCCGCCAGAGAAAACCTTCTTAACCACATATGGACCTTCATAGTTCGGTGTCCATTTTCCCCTGTGATATGTGTTGGGAGGCTGGATCTTTCTAAGTACCAATTCACCAACTTGATACTCTCGAGGTCGCACTTTCTGATCAAATGCCCGCTTCATCCTTCTTTGATACAATTGACCATGGCAAATAGCTGCTAGTCTCTTTTCCTCAACTAAGCTCAGCTCATTGAATCAGGTGCGAACCCATTCTGCCTCATCCAGTTTGACATCCATCATAACCCTCAGCGAGGGAATCTCAACTTCAACTGGTAGGACTGCATCCATACCATACACAAGTGAGAACGGTGTTGCCCCAGTAGATGTCCTTATTGATGTTCGGTACCCATGCAAGGCAAACGGTAGCATCTCATGCCAATCTTTGTAGGTCACCACCATCTTTTGCACAATCTTCTTGATGTTCTTGTTGGCCGCTTCAACAATGCCATTCATCTTTGGACGGTACGGTGAAGAATAGTGATGCTCAATTTGGAAGTCCCAACATAATTCTGCCATCATCTTGTTGTTGAGATTAGAACCATTATCAGTAATGATTCTTTCGGGCACTCCATAGCGACATATGATATCCCTTTTCAGAAACCTGGCTACCACCTGCTTGGTGACTTAGCATAAGACGCTGCTTCCACCCATTTGGTAAAGTAATCAATAGCAACCAAGATGAAGCGATGACCGTTGGAAGCAGTTGGCTCAATCTTTCCAATCATATCAATGCCCCACATTACAAAGGGCCAAGGGGAAGCCATAATATTCAACGGATCCGGAGGTACATGCACTTTATCCGCATAAATCTGACATTTGTGACATTTGTGGGCGTATGAACAACAGTCTGCATCCATAGTCATCCAGTAATACCCCGACCTCAATAATTTCTTTGCCATTGCATGTCCTCCGGTATGGGTACCAAAAGAGCCTTCTTGCACTTCTTGCATCAACATGTTTGCTTCGTGTCTATCCACGCATCTGAGCAAAACCATGTCAAAGTTTCGTTTGTACAACACATCTTCATTCAAGAAGAAACTACCAGCTAACCTCCTTAAAGTATTTTTATCGTTGTTGGATGCTCCAGCCGGATACTCTTGACTCTTCAAGAAGCATTTGATATCATGAAACCACGACTTGTTGTCAGATACTGCATCAACAGCAAACACATGTGCAGGTCTGTCAAGACGAGACACCTCAATTTTGGGCACATGGTTCCACCCATTCACTTGAATCATGGAAGATAATGTTGCCAGAGCATCAGCCATTTGATTTCCATCTCGAGATATATGCTACAATTTCACTGTTGTAAAGAAAGTCAACAACCTCCTCGCATAGTCTCTGTAAGGAATCAAGTTTGGTTGATGGGTATGCCAATCTCGATTGATCTGATTGATCACTAGAGCAGAGTCCCCAAATATTTCAAGAGTCTTGATCCTTAAGTCAATGGCTTCTTCAATGCCCATAATGCAAGCTTCATATTCTGCTTCATTGTTGGTGACGTCAAAAGTTAACCTGCCAGTGAAAGGTATATGAGACCCTTTCGGAGTGATAAGAACTGCCCCAACTCCCCATCCATTCATGTTGACGGCCCCATAAAACATTAAACTCCATTTGGATTCAGGGTCTGGCCCCTCCTCCGGGAGTGGTTCCTCACAATCTTTAGCTTTGAGAAACATGATGTCCTCATCAGGGAAATCAAACCTCATCGGATGATAGTCATCAATTGGTTGTTGTGCAAGATAATCCGACAAAATACTTCCTTTGATGGCTTTCTAAGAAGTATACTGGATATCATATTCAGTCAGCACCATCTGCCAACGTGCAACCCGTCAAGTCAATGCTGGTTTCTCAAATATGTACTTGACAGGATCCATCTTTGAAATTAACAAGGTTGTATGAGTGGGCGTATACTGCCTCAATCGCTTAGCAGCCCATGCAAGTGCACAACATGTCCTCTCAAGCATTGAGTATCGTGATTCGCAATCATTGAATTTTTTGCTCAAGTAGTAGATGGCATGCTCCTTTTTACATGTCTCGTCATGTTGACCGAGAACACAACCCATGGATCCTTCAAGCACAGTCAAATACATGATCAATGGTCTCCTTGGAACTGGAGGCATGAGAATTGGAGGTTCCCGCAAATATTCTTTTATTTTCTCGAAAGCCCTTTGGCAATCGTCATTCCACCTGACCGCCTGCTCTTTTCTTAACAGCTTAAATATTGGTTCACAAGTGGCTGTGTGGTGAGATACCCACATAATCTGGAGTAATAAGAGATACCGTCTTCTGTAACTAACCCACCTTGGTGTCAAAGAAAGTGTAATGCACATTATTCTTTCTGGGAACATCCATAGCTGCAAAAGGAACTGTCAACCGGAATCAAAAGGAAGTATACCCTGCAAATGAATAAACATGAAGGTTAAATGCAAAAATGCAAATGACGATATGTATGCAAGGGCATGTGATCAAGGTTAAACATATACTGCTGAACCCACTACACTGTTGTCTGAATTTGGTGAGATACACAAAACCAGGATTAAAGGTCTAGTAACAAACCCAGAACAAATAGAAACCAGTCAGGATCAAAGGTTCAATGACAAATCCAGACCAATAAGAAAACCAGGTATGATGAAGGTCAATGGTTCCTGCACACCTGTAAACAATCCCCCCAATCTCACATGAATGTTCTAGAAAGTGAGGATTCTCAAATTCAGATCTCGGAATGAGAGGTAATAGCACATTCAGCCCGAAGGATACAATGCTACCGCCATACAAAAAGATCGTCCTCTGATTCACTTCAAAATAAAGAGGGGTCATCCTAAAGGTCATCTAGACTTAACAGCTCTTCCGGATAGCTCTACCATTGTGGCAGACCCACAATGCAGAATTCTCTAGAGAGAACCACATCCAGATTGTGTTCCATATTCCCTCCTCGCACCAAAATGGAGCGTGAGAGGATATGAAACACACTAAACATAAGTGCACTCAGGCCTGTGTACTGGGCCTATCTCTCAGATTTCCCATCCCACCAAACAGAAACAGCACAGTCCAGTATAATACCGTATATGAAATGAAAATGCTAAAATGCGATAAATACAGTAAAGTACGGTAAAGTAGTAATACAGTAAAACAGCAAAAACAGCATCAAAGTAAACACCCAATGAAAGAAAAATAGACAAGCACTAGGATTGACTCGCAAAAGGGGATGGACCAGCAAGAGGTCAACCTGTCCCTAGTAGAGTCGCCAGCTGTCGCTCCTGGGATTTTCATCCAGGTACAAACGCGAAAGTGGCACGGAAGAAAGGAAGAAGAGTCGCCAGCCAGGCATTTTTATCCCAAAGAAAGGGAAGGGTAATGCTGCACAAACCCGGGAGAAAGGAAAGAACGAGGTCTCGCGAACCAGAGAGAAAGGGTAAGGGAGTCGGTTACGTGAAGGGAAGGTTATCGCACCCCTTCACGTCCATCGTACCCGACGGGATCCACGCTTGCTGCTTCGATCAAAGGGTGCAAAGAATTGGAAAATCAACTATTAACCAGAGAACTGGAAATGAAAGGTAGAAAGGAGAAAGGGAAAAAAGGAAAGAAGTGACTCGATAGGACATTATCGTTGTCCTAGGCCTACGTATTCCCTCAGTGCAATGGGAAAGTCAGAGTCAAAGTAGTTCGACGGACTACGGGGAAAGGTTGCTCGTCGAGATATCGCATCCCGTGCCTACGTATCTTCAATCAGACGAGAAAGAAGAATCAGAGCAAACGTAGTTCGGCTCAACAAGGGTTGCGTTGTTTGTGTTTTTTAATGGAAACTTGAGAGTGCGCGTCCCAGCAGTTAGGTTTTGCAACTCGCTGTATGGAGACTTAGGCGTTACCTGTTCACGGTAGAATGGACATGACGAGTCCTTAAGGAATAGAATGAAGGAGATGAGAAGAGAATTTGTTTGTTTTTTGTATTTTAGAAAGAAGTATTTTGATTATTGGTGCGTATAACGCATATTGTATTTAAGTCTTTCATGTAGGATCGAATGCCTCGCATATCGACCCAAGACGGGACGTATGCTAAACATTCTAAGAAAGTGAGAGAAGACCCCTCACTATCTCATTCTCACATGAAAGGCTCAAATGCAATATATGTTATGCCTTTATTAAGTTTTTTGCTCTTTGTTTTGAGATGAGAAGAAGAGAGACTCAAAGGTTGAGAATGGTAAAAGTCTAAATGGGAGACTAACGATCCTATTTGTTATCATGCATGGATGATCCTAAAGGTTAAGTGTGGTTTGAAGGGGGAACATCTACCTAAGTCAGCATGCAAAGGGAAGCCTAATGTTAATCCTACTCCAAACTTAATCGAAAATTAAGTTGGGCTAGGTAGCTCTAAGGGAGGGAATCCAAGACTTAAATAAGTCTTGAGACTCATGGGAGGATAAAGAGTGAAAGAGACGGAGGAGGAAAAGAGGCGAATAAATAAAAAAACAGCAGCTACCACAACGCCCCTGCACCAAAACAGCGGTAAAAAGCAGCACACCAGCAGGACAACTTATAACACCACACAATTCAGCACAAGAAAGGGTGTAAAAAAACCAAACAGCAGTACATACAACAGCACGCACACATATAGACAGCCGTAGAAACAGGGCAACATGTGATACATTTGAAGCCAATTCAAACATGGCATAGCAAATATGCATCAAGCATCACATATTCTTCAATCAAACATGATCACAAATCATACCAAACACCATGGTAAACATCATGAAAAAAACATCATGAGATGATGCACAACATTAGGCACATGAACATGTCAAACCAAGTATGCATCTCATGAAATTAAGAAACAAGCAAGCATGCACAACACAACCAATCCAGCAACACCAGCAATAATAAACAATTATCATGCTCAAGGAGTGTGTGCAAAGTGTTCATCACATCAACAAAACAATCATGAACATTCATCAATGAAAACCAAAAAGCCGCGTGTCGAAGAATTGTGCTCATGCAAAGGTGTGATGCAAAACAGCTCAAGAATAATCCACAAATCATCAATGTATCAATCCATGAAGTTTAGACATGCAAGAGGTCTCAAACAAGCAAGAAAATGCAAGAAAAACACAATCTGCTTCAGTGGTAATCGATTACTCACCTAGGGTAATCGATTACTCAGTTGAAAATTGGCTAAAAACGTGAAAATAAGGCAGAGTAATCGATTACCCTGTTAGAGTAATCGATTACCACTGAAACAGAGGCAGAAATTCAACTTTGAAAAGTACTTTTCAGTAGCAAATCACTTGTCTAAGCATCCAAATGATCATGTAAACAAATAATGCACGGAAATTAAGTTCAATCACAGCAATCAAACATCAATTAGATCCAAAAATCATGAACATCCACAATCAAGATCAACCAAATGAATTAAAACACATCAAAATCCATGGATCAACATTGTATAAGTTGCAATTAAGCTAAAATGAGTATGGATCTAAAATTAACCAACCTACAAAGCTAAGATTTGCTTTGGTAAGTGTTGTAAACAGAAATGGATGAATTCAAGTAGAGAAATCCAAGATCCACAAGCTTCTTGCACTCAAAAGTTGAAGATCCAAGCAAATAAGCAACAAAACTCCAAAAGCAATTCCAAAAATCACTTCTGAAAATTCAGCACCAGATCCAAACAAAAATCCAAAATGAAATGCTGAAATGTGGTGAGGATGAGAGGTTTTAGTTCAAGAATTAACAAGTTCCAATGAAGAACTTGCTATTCTCTATGAAGGAGCTTTGAGTGTGGTTGAAAATGGAGGTTGAGAGTGAAAAAGAGAGAGAGAATTGAGAGGATTCTGAAAATTGAGAGTGAAAAAACTGGATCTCCCTTTGAGGTTTGGAATGAATTGGTTTAAATAACCCCTAAGTTAGGAGTTAAGTTTGGGTTGGGAGTGAGGTTAAGTGAGCGGAAATTGGGATGAAATGTGAATTAGAAAAGAAAATGTGGAATTGGAGTGGAAAGAATTTGAATTCTTGGATGGAAAATGATGAAAATAGATCAGTTCTAGATCCTTCTCACACATGCACAAGCCAAGCACATGATCAAAAATGCTCAAAAATTCTGCAGTGCTGAAAATGCCATATTTTTGTAATTTCGCCCAGAGTAATCGGTTACTCACTTTGAGTAATTGATTACTCTATTCAAAAATTTAAAATTGGCGCCAAAAGGAGGGAAACTTGGATATTCGTCCGGTTCCGCCTATTCTGAACCATGATAGACCTCTGAAACTTGCCATCTGATATTACCACTAGAATACCCTTGAAATATACTGCGAAATGTTTTTTTTTGCACTCAGATTAAACTGCTGATGAAATTCTGGTATAGCAGATCCCAGATGTCCTACATGATGTCGAGACATCTAGTCTAACATAAACAGCAAGGAAATTATAGACATTTAAAGAAGTTGCTGAAAAGTAAAAAGCACACAGAATTTGTTCACCCAGTTCGGTCTAACAACCTACATCTGGGGGCATACCAAGCCAGGAAGGAAGTCCACTATTAGTAGTATCAAATTACAGACTCAACAAACCAGTTGACAATCTACTAACTTAATCACTACCCAATGACCCTTCTATCTAAGTCCTCCCTAGATAAGAGACTCCATCTCACTCCCAATCAATGCAATGATGTCTAGCAGTCAACATCTCAGTCACTGCATCAACAACTTGATTTCCAAAAACTCTTCAAACACGTAGAAGACACACTCCTATAACAATATCTAGACATGACCCTCATGACTAAGAATAATACTTAGAGTTGCTTAACAGCTTCCTCTAAGAACAATGACCATCTCACAATCCGAGTGGTTCACACATACCAACTCTCCTAGAGAGTGGTTCACAAACTCAGCCCTTAGAATTTACATGATGGCTGGCTTCCTAAAACTAGGTTACAATGCTTCTATTTATAACCTGTTTCCCAACTGGATTTGGGCCTTCAAATAATACCAAATCAGTAGCTGCAAATTTGCAAAAGACTCTGCTACTAAATAGATCTTCAATCAAATCTTCAATTAAATCTTCAATTAAATCTAATTATTCTCCATATCTTTTTGCATGAAAATAGTAACAATATCTGCTCAATATAAGATTGCAACAGAATATATTTGTCCCATGATATTCGCCTACAATCTCTCCACCAGATCTTCTCAAAACACACTTAAACAAATGCAGCCCTAACAAAACACATCAGACTGATGTTCTAATGTTTTGATAACTGATGTCAAGACATCAAGTTTAACATCAACATACATAACTGCAACCCTTCTGAACTTAACCTCAACTCAATGTTAAGACCTCATGTTAAGACATCAGACATATGACATCATTAACAACAGCATTGTTTTACCAAAATTATAGCCAATACAAGAACTAACAATCTCCCCCTTTGACTAATTTTGGCTAAAACAATCTCTGCCAACATCAGAGATACCTGCAGCAGAAAAACACCATACAAACTAACATCAGGACACAACTAGCAGCAGCAACTCCCCCTCAAAACTGCAACCATTAAAACAGCTGCACAAACTACACACTCCCCCTCAAGCCTAGAACAGACAACTAGGCAACAACTAGGCTAACTCTCCCCCTTTTTAACCACAATTGGACAAACATTGGGGTAAATGTATACTTCTAATTCAATCCATTGACACACAAATCTATAGAACCAGGTCGAAACTGTCAAGAATACCATGAACTTCACCAGTAACATCTTGTTTGACAACTACTTCAACAAAATATCCAAAACAAAAGATCAACTCCCCCTATCTAAGATAACTAGTACTCATTTGCAAGAAGAACACCTTAAATGAATGGAAAACATAAGACTCATCTTCATGTCTTCAAGAGCGCACCTTCTGTTCAACACACCTGCTGAACGCATTCACTTAATGCTTAATCCTCAAACAATCCAAATACCACACTAGTACATACAGAAGTTCTCCCATTATATTTCACAAATGGTGCTCCTTGACCAGTATATCATAACATTTGGAAAATCCAGACATAGTCTTCATTCATCCAGTCAGGAATGCTTCACACAATCATCCACAAGTTCTGAAGCACACACACAATGCCTTCGACTGAACTCTAAATAAACTCCTCTTACACACACCAAGACAAGTGTGACATCTCCCATCAACAAGGACCCTCACAAAGCTCTTCCAAAATCTGCAGAGAAAATAAATTCTCCCATACACAACCAAAGTTGTCCTTCAGACTTCTCCTCAGAAGCATGTGCGCATATGATTCAAACAATTAGCTTCACATGGCTAGAACCATTCATGTCCACACCAACATGTCATCCAACAGCCTAATGTCATAACATGTTATCTGACATTATACCCTTATAAGATTCAACCAATCTTCACAATCTTGATCAGCATGCAATCTTCACAATATATGTACCTTTGCAGCAAAATCCATAGACAAGTACTCCCCCAGTCATGGTTAACTAATGCTCTAGATGAAGATGAACATTTGAGCGCACTTGCTGAGCACATGCATTTTGGTACCATTGTCCCTTTCTCCAAAGGCAGTCATTTTCTATCATACTCTTCATCTTAAGACTTCCAATCAATCAATACCTGATCTACTTCAGTCTTCTCTACATTCTCCATCCAAGGCAGACCTTCTACTTCATCATTCTCCCGTATGACTATGTAAACGCTCCTTAGGCATAATGTATGCACCAAGCTTCAGAACCAGAACAAAATCATCCTTCACCAAGGATATTCAACCAGATAATGTCCCAACACAAGTTAGAACATTTGCCACACACCAAGATATCATCACCATGATTCTTGATATACTCCACCAACTGGACTTACTATTGCATAGTAATCCAAAGAACTAGAGAATTAAACTCTCATCCACCTTCAAGAAGAATAATCTCCTTGAGTCTTCAACTCATCACCCTTTTGCCCAAGAGTAACTTGTTCCAAGACAATCCTCAATAATAACCAGCTGCCACACTCTGATTATCTTGATTCTTCGAATCCACTTCTGAGATCAACCAAATGCCACAGTTTGATCACCTCATTCATGAATCCTCATATGAAAACAACCAAATGCCACATTTTGACCTTTTTCACGTTTGTCAGAACTCTCACAAAGATATCTTGATCCACCAAGGAAACTTGATCTTCAAGTCACATGTTCCACTTGCTCAAAAGCAAACACACTTAGACTCCCTAAGCCATGGTCATGTAACATCTTCTCCTTCCTGTAGCTCCCGCAAACTGCCATGAGAATGATCTTTTTGAAGCATCCTTTTGTTCATTCCTGTAGATCACCCTATCATTAGCTGATGTGCCACATCACCAGCTGAGACTCTTGATGTTAAGCTAGATGTCAGAACATTATGTCATCCAACTGTTGAATTCAGCTCTACCTTCTGCCACTCAGAAGAACCTCCTCCCTTTTCAGAAACAGATTTCCATGCTCTCATAGACTTGATTCAACAATCAAGTTTGAGTAGACAACCTCCATCCTACTTAGAAACTCCAAAGACTTCAAACCTACCACATCTGAATCTTCAGAAAATAAGTGGTCCAAGACTACCCCATAGCAATACTAAAGAAAGTCACTTCCCATAGTAGAGCCGTCAGTAGAAAGCCAGAGATAACTAGCACTTATCCTCGACCTTCACAACCAGATCAAACACCATGCTCCAAACCACTTAAATCAGAAATAAACTGATCCAAGCTGTAACCATCAAAATTATGATGTCTTCATAGTCTTCCATCTTCATCTTCAACAGCACCACCATCTGGACAAGTCATTCACAATACTTTCTAGGAACAGATGCTAAGCAATAATCCCAGGTCAACACCTAGGCGACTTGTGAGCGAATGTAGAACCCCTCCCATGATTCTCCAAACCTCTGATGAAAAGATGTTACAACAATAGACAGAACTTCCTTAATCTTGTCTTTCAAGGATAATCAATTAAATACTTGTGAATTTCACAAATAGCAATTTATCCCTGTGGTTTAACCATTCTTCAGATTCCAGCATCTTCTGAATCTTCTTCATGACAGACCATTATGACAACCATTCATACCACAAAAGCCTTCCAAGTTAGGTCAGTGTCTTGATCTTTTACTCCACCTTGAGCAAAGAACTGAAATGATGTTTCAACATCAGTTCCGACATTAGTCTAAATCACATTAAACATCTCCTATGGATTTGGAGACTACAACCATATTAATCCACACATATCTCTTGTAGGGAACACACGAGAACATATCAACTTCCAAGATCAGACCAACAAAATTGCAGTAACTTGCATAACACACTCTTCCATAAGCTTCTTCTTATAAGCACAAGGTTCAGACCTCTTGTCTAACTTAAGAGTGATAACTGCCATCCTTTTGCATAAACATACCATAGACAATCTGCTACTTCCAATCCTTCAAGCCACAAAACTGAAAGAGCTCATGCAAACACCAATTGACCACAGGCTGATTTACACTGCTACTGCACACAAACTCTTGGATGCATTTTCCCTATAAAATTGTCCTCAGACATTTTAGCTTAAACAGGGATCATCTCCTTCTCTTCTGCTATCAAGATTACTACCTTTTCTTCAACCAGCTCCAGCTGAGATGCTATGACATTATGAACAGCATCTCAAAAATTGTTCAACTTCATAGCTTCAGTGATCCTTCAAAACAGCTACAATCTAATAGGTCTTTGACTTAACATTTACCATAAACTTCTGATGTGTAGCGCGATGTCGAGACATTAGAATTGACATATTAAGCTCAGCTTCTTTCTTGATGAAACTTCCTCCAGTTCATGATTTTGAAAATCAGAAACATGTATCTTCACAAGAGAATTCATCTTCAGATATACCAGAACTACATTTGACATCATAACCAGGAAGATCCTCCTAATTAGGTCACCACAACTAAGCTTAAGAGATAACTTATCAAGATCTTCACTCCCACATGAAAGATTTGACAGTGATACTATTTTGCTTTGGCTCCACCCTCTTTTTTCACCATCAAGAAAATTGATAAAGAAGGAATCAATGTTCTGGACAAATTGGTCTTCAATGCCCGATTTGAAATATATTCTTCTTCAAAAAAAACTGAAACTTCCATGTCATGCAATCTTTAATAAGATCCATTCACCTTTTGATCACTTCTTTCACAAAACAAAGATATGAGATAATCCTCAAGTATCTTTGGCATCTCTAACCAAACGGTTGAAGTTGTCTTGCATAAACTACAACACCATAGAATATCCTACTGAGGAGACCAAACCCTAATGTTTTTCCAAGAGAATACCTTCCTAGAATCTCACCACCAGAGATACAAGAACTAACCAGGGTTACATCAGATACCATGCAGCGGAACACATAACAACTCCTCAACAACCTTCAGGCACTACTCAATAATCCTTGCACGCCATCACCATAAACCAAGTGCCAACAAATCAAACTCACAATAGCAGTTCTCCTGATAACAACAGACAGGTCCAATACACACCCTGTCATGAACAGTTCATCCTCCATTTCAAGGGATCATACAAAAATATCTATGAACTGACCAAGTCCATACACCATCTCAGCAAAACTATCTTCCTTGCTCATGAACCAGAAAGTATCTTCCCTAGATCTCATCCAGAAACAAACAAGATGCCTGCTCTGATACCAATTAAAATTCTGGTATAACAGATCCCAGATGTCCTACATGATGTCGAGACATCTGGTCTGACATAAACAGCAAGGCAATTATAGACATTTAAAGAAGTTGCTGAAAAGTAAAGTGCACATAGAATTTGTTCACCCAGTTCGGTCTAACAACCTACATCTGGGGGCATACCAAGCCAGGAAGGAAGTCCACTATTAGCAGTATCAAATTACAGACTCAACAAACCAGTTGACAATCCACTAACTTAATCACTACCCAATGACCCTTCTATCTAAGTCCTCCCTAGATAAGAGACTCCATCTCACTCCCAATCATCGCAATGATGTCTAGCAGTCAACATCTCAGTCACTGCATCAACAGCTTGATTTCCAAAAACTCTTCAAACACATAGAAGACACACTCCTATAACAATATCTAGACATGACCCTCATGACTAAGAACAATACTTAGAGTTGCTTAACAGCTTCCTCTAAGAACAATGACCATCTTACAATCCGAGTGGTTCACACATACCAACTCTCCTAGAGAGTGGTTCACAAACTCAGCCCTTAGAATTTACATGATGGCTGGCTTCCTAAAACTAGGTTACAATGCTTCTATTTATAACCTATTTCTCAACTGGATTTGGGCCTTCAAATCACACCAAATCAGTAGCTGCAAATTTGAAAAAGATTCTGCTACTAAATAGATCTTCAATTAAATCTTCAATTAAATCTTCAATTAAATCTTCAATTAAATCTAATTATTCTCCATATCTTTTTGCATGAAAATAGTAACAATATCTGCTCAATATAAGATTGCAACAGAATATATTTGTCCCATGATATTCGCCTGCAATTTCTCCACCAGATCTTCTCAAAACACACTTAAACAAATGCAGCCCTAACAAAACACATCAGACTGATGTTCTGATGTTCTAATAACTGATGTCAAGACATCAAGTTTAACATCAGCATACAAAACTGCAACCCTTCTGAACTTAACATCAACTCAATGTTAAGACCTCATGTTAAGACATCAGACATATGACATCATTAACAACACCATTGTTTTACCAAAATTCCAGCCAATACAAGAACTAACAGCTGATAACAACTGTCTGGTGCTGAATAACTGATCAAAAATTGACTGCCGGAGTTTCTGATCATCCAGTCGCTTAATGAGCAAAATAAATGCTCAAACAGACTTGGAAATCTATCTGCTTGGTTCTGAACACTTTTAAAAAACATATTGGAACTGATGACGCCATGAGCTGCTGAAAGAATACCTTGATCCCATGCCTAAAAGAAATATGCAAAATGCAGGAATGATAATGCAAATGAAATGAAACATAAGCCAAAAAGGTTAGCAACACTAGGGCAAATTTGGGGGTGTTACAATGATGATCAAAACCATGCATTAACATTGTTTTTTACTTAGGGGAGCCATATTTGTGAAAAAATTCAAAAAGTCAAACTTGATTTTGGGCACAGTTGACTTTTGCCACATGAATTCCAAACTGTGTGATCCTCTATGCAATCAAGTTCTTGACCTAATTCAAACCTAATGGATGGATTCCATATGTATTTTAGGGTGTCTTGAATCATGTCCCAAGGTTTGGGAACATGTCTTGGTCCAAAGTCAAAGGTACAGTTGACTTTTTCTTCAAAACCCTAATTGTGGTCCAGATGAAATTGAAACTTGTGAATCAAACTTCTTGGACCAATCCATTGTTGTAAATGGTTCAATGTGGTGTATTTGAGGCCCTCAAATCATGTCTTGAGGTCTTGACTCATGTCTTGCCTCAAATGTTAACTTAGGGGTGAATTAGGTCAAGAAATCCTAATTCCTGACTTTTTAATTAATGCTTCCCCCGAGGTTAACTTGACTCTATGATTGGGTCCATGAGGTCCCTTTGAGCTTCTTGACTCATGTATTGAGGTATTAGCTCATGGCCAGATGAAAATTTCCATATGGAGGCCTTAGTCGCCAAAAACCCTAATTTGGTGACAATGGTGATCTTGAGGCTTGATCCACTTGGAATGTTGCAACCTTGTGCTTGATTCTTGATATGGGAGACCTCTTGATCCTTTATGGGTGTTTGAGAGGTTAGACAAGTTGAAGATCATGTAAATTATTGATTGATCCTTTGTCTAACTGTTCTGGGAGGGCTCAAAACCCTAATTCTTGATTATAGTGAATGCTCAACAATCCTTGATGAGGTATGATGGTACATCCTTATTATGGCGATGTTTTGCACAATGATGGGAAATCTTATGGTCAAAATTTGGGGTATGACAGATATTACGCCCACCCGAATCATTTTTCATTTACTACCTCTGTTCCTTTTTAAATATCATTTTTTTGACTTTTTACACATACCAAGACAACTAATAATTGTTGTTACTTTTTAAACAATGATTATTTTTTCCTACAATATTGGCAATACAACAATCAATATTACATTGAACTTTGAAATGACACTTAAAAAGGAACAGAGGGAGACCAATCGTTGGTTGGTCTTGTGGAGATTGGCGCTGGACTTGGTAGGGAGAATCACGATTTGATCCCCCGTAAATGCGATCGGGAGGGGGCTGGAACCACTTGATGCCAGAACTGACCCCCGAACCAGATTAGGCGGTCCAGTGGGCCGGATATTGGTGGTGAAAACCAGAAAAAAAAGGAGCAGAGGGAGTAATAATGACCAAGCTAAATTTGGTTAATTATTGTTTTAATTGGAAGACAAATATTCAAACACAAACTAAGTATGGATAACACTCAAATACTTGGGGAAAAGAGAAGATATTACATCCACCCCAATCCTTTTTCAACCAATTTAATTGAGAAAAAGATTTCCAACGCCCTTCAATTAAGCGGAAAAGAACTTGATTTTGATCAAGTATTTGATTTGTGTTTTGAAAATGGTTTGATTTTGTGGTAAAATGGTTTTGAAATTGAGTGAGATATTGGTGAAATGTTTTTCAAAATTGCTTGATGTTGATCAAGCATTTTTTATCTTGAAAGATTGATTTTAACATTTTCATTAAAAGACTTGTTGATTATTGAAAATTATGGATTTTTATTTTAATATATATATATATATATATATAATAAAGAATATATTTTATATTTATTATTTTATTATTTTCTACAATTAATATAAAACAAGTAAACAAAATAAAACAAAATAAACAAATAATAGTGAGAAAAAAAACAAAGGAATGGATGGGCCAATGACCCAATTAACCACATAGTTAGGGGTGTAGCCTGCAAAAAGGTGTGGTATCTAAGCAAAGGCCCGGGGCAGATGGCCCAATACCCAGGAGGTCAATAAAAAAGAAAGACAGCTGCCTGGCCTTTTGATCATGATCATGTGGTGATTGCATGATCAGATCAAGGCCCTTAGATTAATCCATCGTGCGAGATGAGGGAATGTATGTTCAGGTGCCATGTGCAGCCCCCCTGGTCCACTCAGAGTCTAAGGATCCAAGGGAAGAGAGGAGGCCATGTGACTGATCGAGAAAGAGCGTCGTATGAAGCAAAATAGGGGAACATGAAGTCCCAATCTCATTTTAACATTGTTTGTCTCTCTCTTCCTTCTCAGATCTCTGTCTATTAACATTCTAACACGAACCCTCCCTCACAAAAATGGATTAAACCAACGTTTTTTAAGGAAAAAAAATACACGAACACGTGATGAACACTTTGAATGTTCATAACGGATGTCCAAATTTCCTCAAAACTTCACCAAAATCCCAAAGCAAAAACACAAACTCAACCTAAATCCTCTTTCCGACCCCGAATCAAGCATTAATTTCATCAAAAAAGCAAAGAATCAACATACCAAACCCCACCCAAACAAAAACCTTAAAGCCCTAAATCTTCATTAAACCGAAGGATTACAAGTGAAGACTACAAACTAACAAGGGGAAACGTAAATAAAACATGATACAATAGAAAAAAAAAAACAACAAAAATCTTCCAAAAAATGCTCTGGTGCGGCGACAACGATTTTCGGGGAACAAAGGTAATTTTCTTTTCCTCTCTTTTCCTTCTTCTTGTATTCTTATTTTCCTTCTTTTCTCCTTATTCTTATTCTTTCCTTTGTTTGTTGCTTATGTGTCGTTTGGTGGATTGGGAATGCTCGGAGTAATGGAAGATGAGCTTAGAATTTTTTAGGCTTCTGTGTGAAGACACAAACACTCTTAAAAAAAGCTTTCATATATTGCAGGGGAAGGAAATTTTTATCAGATTTTCGTTACTGCTACTTAGTGCTTTTCTTAGGGTTTTTCTTGTAGTCAATGTGTGAAAATTAAGATATATTATATAGACTGGGATTGTGAGTGTCTGAGAGGTACGTGTGTGTAGCGTGCAATTTTTGTCGGTGACGCGACCACCTTATCGCCATGGTTGGAATTGGGTGCTACTTTCTGATTTCTTATTTATCCTATGAAGCTGGAAGGGAAAGGGAAGCTATCTAAAACTAACCTTGCATGTAAATGTTTTCTTTAACAAATGCTTAAGAGATTGGGGGGTCCGGGGTCAGGTTATACAATGGGGAGTTGTCAATTACCCATCCTATATATGGTTATCCATAGATCGTTAGCAATTTCTACTGTTTTCTATTTACTGGTGTTTATCTGTCGAGGGTTGGGAAAGTTTCTCCTTTAGGAGTGTTTGTGAGAGAGAGTTTTTGTTGTTTTCGGGATTTTCGATGTTTTTGGTAAGGTACTGGACCTAAGGTTTTTGATTGGTGTGCTCGCTAAAATTTCGCAATCTTATGCCTACGTATTCTCGTTAAAGAAAACAGGGAAATCAGAGCAATCGTAGTTCCTCATATAGATAGGAGGAAAAAGATGTTTTGTGTTTTGTTCAAAGCCCAAGATTGAAGCTAAAGGTTATTTGTGTCTTGTTCAAAGCCTAAGATTGAAGCTAAAGGTTTTGACTGAGAGAGAATTTGTCATCTCTAAAGAGAGATAACTCATCTGGTCATCACAGTTGTTGGGTAATTGATTATAAAGGAGGATTACTTTAACTGGGATATAAGAATCCAGCAATGCCATAATTTCCTTTATAAGGGATTTATCCTGAAGGAGGAAACTTTAACTCAGTATTGAGCAATGCAATTTTTCCTTAGGAGTTTTTCATGCTAAAAGAGGGACATTGGCTTGGATTTAAATAATCCAGAGGAATGCCACTTATATTAATTAGATGAAAGAAGGGATTTACCAGGATAAGTGATGGACTACAGCTTGGATTTTTGAATCAACAAGTGTGCCACTTACAGTGGTTATCTAGGATTAAGGTTTGTTTTGACTGTCTATTTTGATGTGTGATGTACAGAGAAATGTCTTCCTACAGAGAGTTTTTGATTTCCTCTGAAGGGATGTTGATTTTTGTGTGCTTTGATCAAAGCCCAAGGTTGAAGAAAAAAGGTTGACTCTACTAGGGAGTTTTATATCTGTCTTGTATAAAGCCCAAGATTGAAGCTGAAAAGAGACTGGATCTTTTGGTGAGATCATTATACAAAGTCTAAGAGGAGGCTAAAAGTTGACTTTTCCGGGGAAATATTTTGTCTGTCTTGTACAAATCCCAAGATTGAGGCTAAAAAGGGTTTTTTGACTCCACTGGGGAATATTTGTATGTGTCTTGTACAAAGCCCAAGATTGAGGCTAAAATGGGAAACTGACTCTATGGGTGAGAGGTTGTATCTGTCTTGTACAAAGCCTAAGATTGAGGCTGAAGAGAGACTAACTGACTCAGCTGGAGAATTTTTATAGGTGTCTTGTACAAAGCCCAAGATTGAGGCTGAAAGGTGTTGAGGGATGATCATTATACAAAGCCTAAGAGGAGGGTGGTTGGGGAATTTCTTATATAAAGCCTAAGAGGAGGCTATCTTCTGCTGAGGATTATTGAGATCCATAGACAGGTCCAAAATGGGGAATCAACTCTTACTGAAGATTACAAAGGAGTTGAGATATTAGATTCCTTGAGGTTCTGATAGGGTTGTATTGATAGCAAGCTGACCCTAGATGGGGAAATTTAGGAATGAAAAGTTTAAACTCTGTTGGTGATTGATGAAATGATCAGGGTTTCTCATTTTCATTAAGGAGATGAGACTGTCCAAGTCTATTGGTATGAAAGGGTTTATCTTTGTATGATGCCCAAGAGGAGGCAGGTGTTTTGAGGGATGCGAATTAACCCTAAATTGGTCTGAGGTTTTGACTCTTTGGAAAAATTGCTCTAACAAAGGATGACTAAGTTTTGTCTTATACCTGTAAGAGGTCTTTGGGTCCTTGTACTAAGCCCAAGAGGAGGCATGAGAACTTCTAAGAAGCCTGAGGGTCCTTGTACAAAGCCCAAGAGGAGGTTGGGAATGCTTTTAGGAAGCCAATGGGTCCAAACCTAAGAAAAGTTCAAGAAAGGTTTCACCGGGAATAATCCTTTCTTTAGTGAACAGTTATAGGGTTTAAAGAAATTTAAGAGAGGTTTCACCGGGAATTAATCCTCTCTGGGGGAAATGAATTTCTTAGACAGATTTCTAGTAGTGACAGTCTTGAGAAAAGTTTCACCGGGAATAATACCTTTCTCTGTTCCATATTGTATAAGCCCAAGAGGAGGCAAGACTGTATCTGGAAATTCCTATGTGGAACTATTTTTGACTGTGTTGAAAGAGTGACCACTGGTTTGATATATTCCTAGATGTAATTGTCGGGGAAAAATCTAAGCAGATAATATACAGGCATATATATACAGATGAAATATATACAAGTATGTAAAAGAGGGTAGGAGGACTTACAGGTGATCAAGCTTCCAGCATTACAAACAAATATATATACAAGTATGTAAAAGAAAGTAGTTTTAAAACTTACAGGTGAGCAAGCTTCCATTGTAATAGCTGTATGGTTAGTTGTTCAAGAAACTAATGAAAGTTTTGATAACAACTATGAATTCAAAATCAAATAGTAAAGTTGTTTTAAAGAGAAGATTGGGGCTTATACTCAAGGAGAGGCCCGGATGAAAAATAATAATCGTACCGTTGATCTGAAAATTGTACTGGGACTTATACAATGACTGAGGCCCAAATTATTTTATGTATAAAAAGATTGGGTCTTACACTCTATTAGAGGCCCAAAGGATTTTTAAAAAGAAAAGAGAATGGGACTTACAACACAAGGGGAGGCCCAGATTATTGTTTAAAAGGTGACGATCGTGCCGCGGTTTTAGAAAACACGGTGGGACTTATACAATTACTGAGGCCCAAAAAGGTTTTGTATTTACAAGGGATGGGTCTTACACTCTATTGGAGGCCCAAAAGTGTTTGAAAAAAGAAGAAAAATGGGACTTACAACCAAAGGGAGGCCCAGATTATTGTGTTTTGAAAATGGCGATCGCGCCGAGTTTTTTAAAATCGTATCGGGACTTATACAACGATTGAGGCCCAAAAATCAAATTATTTGCAAAAGGATTGGTCTTACACTCTACAAAGAGGCCCAAAAGTGTGTATGTGAAGTTTGAAAAAATCAAAATTTAGAGAAAACCCTAATTTTGAATTTAAAATATAAGTTTCAAAGGAAATTAAATAATAAATGATATAAAATACCAAATATATTTAAAAACAAGTTGTATACTCTGAAAAATATTTTGAAAATTTATGTTTAATCACATGAATGCTTGAAATTCATTTGGAATGAAAAATCAAGGTGGGAATTTCATTTAAAATGTTTAAAAAACAAATAAATGAAATTAATTACAAAAAATTCTAATTATATTAAAAAAATATAAATTGGATTTTTTTGTAAAATAAAATAATTTAACATTTTTGTGACTTTTTAAAAAAAGAACCAATAAAAAATGAGAGAGAAATTAATTTTTGAAATCAATTAAAGAAAATATCAAAAATTTAAATATTTTAAAAATTTGAAATATGGCGCCAATGGTCACCTTCTCCTTCCTCGTGATCGCGTCATGGATGATTTGCGTTTTCTCACTTTTCTCTCTGATTACTCAATGGTTTTGCACGATTCAAACACCAATCTTGTTCGTTTTTGAGCAAGGATCACAACCATATAGATTAATTGCATTTATATTAAGTATGGAGTGAGAAATCAGAAGATAACCTCAAGAACCCTAATTTCAGCATGAACACAATGAAATTCCATAGACGATTGATTCATGGCAATTGATTGAGGGTTATCATTCTATATACATGCAGGAACAAGATGGTAACTCACAAATTCATTTATGATGCATGGAATATAGAGTTTGAAGGTGTCAGGCTTACCTTTTGCAGCTGGTGATCGAGCTTGATGATGGAGATGTTACAGATGTGTTCCAATGATCTGGAAAGCTTCCTTAGATGCCAAGGAGTGTGTTTGAATGCTTGGAGTGGATTGAAATGAGCTGGAACTTGATGTGGCACCTCAACTGCAAATCTGCTAAAAGCTTGTTCAAATGAGGTACTACTTTTGGATTTTGATGTTCCAGATGTTGTTTATGTGTTTGAATCACTTACATATGATGTATGTGAGGTGTTTGCATCATTGTTTTGGACAGAATTGTTCTCAAATGTAAAATCCAATAGTGACTTGCAAGAGAAGGTATTTTTTGGAGTGAAAGAGAGAATTTGAGGAAAGCATCAGTTTGCAAATGAGCTCTATTTATAGTAGAGCAAGTTTGTTTTGGCATTAATGGTGAATGGCAGCTTGGATCAGATTGCATTGAATGCTTTGGTTGCTTGGTCAAGGGTCTCCTCTAGCCATTGACTTGTGCCAAACTTTGCAGGTTTAGGTCCTCTGATATTTGGATATGTCTTGACTCATTTAGACTGGTTTGTGGCTCATTCATGCCACCTCAATGCATCACTTTAATGCTTGATCCCAAATTTAAATTTCAAGATTCCTTTTCATGATGATTTTGCACATGGTAGGCTAGGTTCTTGGCATTTTGTGTTATGGATCAGACCATTCATTCATTTGTGTTGTAATTGGACATAATTTGAATGATCAAAGTGTTCAAAATCAGTCTACAAAATCGTGGGGTGCAAGTTTGCACCAAAATCTGTCTTGAAAACAGTTGCAGCAAGGCAACTTAGGAGATCCATAACTCCTATCTCAAATGGAGTTTGATTGAGTTCTTGGACATTTTGGAAAGCTCTCATGACATACTTCAACTTTGATGTTGACAAATGGACCTGGTTCAGCTTGGATCAAAGTGAAAAATGACCTCAAAGTTGGTGAAAAACCAAGACAGATTCTGACTTGAAAATTTCACTAAGTGTTGGAAAAGTGGCCATTTTCATGTTTTTGTGATTTTGCTCCATTCATTACTCAAAATCCGTGAAGATTTGGAATGAGTTGTAGTTGACATATTTGAAGTATGTCATATAGACTTTCATTTGAGCTTTGAATGGGAGAAAAAGGCCTTATGGTTTAGGAGTTATGACCTTGCAAAGTTAGGTAAAAACCATTTTTGTTCCATAACTTAGAAAAATTTTGGTTTCTCATGGTTGCCCCTTTTGCAAAAATTTTCCAAAAAGTCAAACTTGATTTTTGTGCACACTTGACTTTTAGTTAGATGAAATCCAAAATGTGTGATTCTTTGTGCAATCAAGTTTTTGACCTAATCCAAACCTAATGAATGGGTTTCATAGGTGTTATAGGGTGTATTGAATCATGTTCCAAGGTTTGGGAGCATGTCTTGGTCAAAAGTCAAATATACAGTTGACTTTTCCTTCAAAACCCTAATTTTAGTCCAAATGAAATTGAAACTTGTGAATCAAGCTTCTTGGATCAATCCATTGTTGCAAATGGATCAAAGTGCTGTATTTGAGGTCCTCAAATCATGTCTTGAGGTCTTGGCTCATGCTTTGCTCCAAAAGTCAACTTAGGGGTGAATTAGGTCAAGAAACCCTAATTCCTGATTTTTGGTAACTGCATCCCCTGAGGTTAAATTGACTTGATGATTGGGTCCATGAGGTTCCTTGGAGTATCTTGGGTTGTGCTTTGAAGCATTGGCTCATGCCTAGAAGAAAATTTTCATCTGGAGGCCTTGGTGACCAAAACCCTAATTTGGTGATACTGGCGATCTTGAGGCTTGATCCACTTGGAATGTTGCAACTTTGTGCTTGATTCTTGATATGGGAGTCCTCTTGATCCTTTATGGGTGTTTGAGAGGTTAGAAAAGTTGAAGATCAAGTCATTTCTTGATTGATCCTTTTTCTAAGTGCTCTGAGAGGGCTCAAAACCCTAATTCTTGGTTGTAGTGAAAGCTTAACAATCCTTGAGGAAATTGATGAGGCATGATGGCACATCCATATTGTGGAAATGATTTACACAATGATGGGAAATCTTGGTGGTCAAAATTTGGGGTATGACACTTATCATCATTCTCCTATGTAAAACCCGAGGAGGTTGTTGGAACCCAGTTCCAAGCACTCTTGGTGAGCAATGAGAATCGATCATAAAGAGGGACATCGATCTCCTCATACAAAGATGCTCTCGAAGTGATCAAGAGTAACGACATAAAAGGATGGGTATAGCTCGTAATTCCTACGGATAACAAGACAAAGAAAGTTCTTGGTTTCTCTTCAACCTGTACCCAGACTGCAAAGAAAGATGAAAGTTTTCATCCCATTCAAGATTTCTTCCACAGTGGGGGCTTCCTCCACCCAGTGTTTCAAGAAGTACACACCATCGATAAAAGTGACTCCTCTGATACAGACGAAGAATGGAAATCTTACCTTAACCATGACGGTTATATATCTCCGGAAGAAGCGCATACACCATTCTATTTTCCCAAACACAACCTGAGGTATATACCGAGATCAGACGCCCAGATGATCTATGGAGATTACGACCTTGAAGGATGTCGTGCTCCACTGAATTCATTAGAGGATGATCTAATGAAAGACAGCTTTTACCAAGATTATTATGATCCTCTGGATGACTTACCTATCTGGAGGTCGTGCCTAGAAGACTTGGGGCAAAAGTGTCATCCTGATAATGCCTATCAATTGAGTAATATTGAAAAGAATACGCATGTCCCCATCGAGTCATGGAATCATTACTCAAGACATTCCAAAAATGTCCGACACTATGGTGACGAATCTGCAAAGACTGACGGACAAGAGTTCATCAACTATACTTTTCCTGAGGTCAACGTCATTGAGAAGGATGACTCCTCTATCCCCACTGAAGTATAGGACACCTTAGGACACCCGAGTGGCAAGTACGACTTCTTGGTTAAGTATACTGCTCCTGAAAGCTCTCGTATCAAGCTCGAGGACATCCAGCCAAATGGATGGGGAGATCCTCCTGAGAGCAAAAACACCATAGAAAATACAACTGAAGAATTCTCTTATGACAACTCTGCATGGGAAGAAGACTCCAATGATCTTGCTCCGCCAGAAATCAGCGTCATTTCTAAGGACCAACCAAGGAAGAAGGTACCAGACTTTGTGATTCACCGAGGAGTTCGTCGCCAATGGGTTGCTGTCGATGTCCCGATAGTCGTCCATAAGTCTAAGTAATTGCCATCTTTGTTTTAACCTTTCACCTTGCCCAGGTGAAACAGATGTTTTTATAGGGCTCACCTTTATGTAAATGTTCCTCTTTGCTTTTCCCAAAGCGACTGAGTTTTGTTTTATAGGGCTGTATTTCAATAATCGAGAAATCATAAATAAATAACGTCATTCTGTAATTCCCGCATTTATTGCTATTTTCACTTTTTCGTTTTTCAGAAAATGGTAATCCTAAAACAACCCAAAATAATAACAAGCATTTTTCAGAAAATACACTGCACACACTCTTGCATTCTCTCTATCTCTTCTAAAAAATGAATCATCACGTCATGCAGATTGCTTGTTTTAAACCCCGTTGAAACATACGATCCAATGCCTTCTCCTAACTTTGAATTCCCGGTATTTGAAGCTGAAGAAGAAGAGGACGTAGGAACTCTAGAAGAGATCTCACGATTACTCAGACAAGAGGAAAGGTCCATTGAACCTCACAAAGAGCCGTTGGAAATGATCAATTTGGGATCAGAGGAAGAAAAGAAGGAAGTTAAGATTAGTGCACTACTCTGTCCAACTGTCAAAGAAAGCTTGATAAAGCTTCTCAAAGAGTTTCCAGATGTATTTGCTTGGTCCTATCAGAACATGCCAGGGTTGGATACCAGCATCGTGGAACATCATTCAACACTGAAGTCAGTATGTCCGTCGGTAAAAGAAAGGTTGAGAAGAACTCACCCGGATATGGCTATCAAAATTAAGGAGGAAGTGCAGAAACAGATTGACGCAGGTTTTCTCGCCACCTCGGAATATCCTCAATGGTTAGCCAACATAGTACCAGTTCCGAAAAAGGACAGAAAAGTCAGAATGTGTGTAGATTACAGGGTTCTGAACAAAGCCAGTCCAAAGGATGACTTTCCCTTACCGCACATAGACATGCTGGTAGACAGTACATCAAAGTTCAAAGTCTTCTCCTTCATGGATGGATTCTCGGGCAATAATCAAATCAAAATGGCGCCGGAAGACATGGAGAAAACTTCATTCATCACCCCATGGAGCACCTTTTGTTACAAGGTAATGTCATTTGGTTTAAAGAATGTCGGGGAAACCTATCAAAGGGTCATAACTACTATATTTCACGACATGATGCACAAAGAAATCTAAGTGTATGTCGTTGATATGATTGCCAAATCTAAAACAGAAGAGGAGCATGTGACCCACTTGTCAAAGTTATTCGAGCGTCTGAGAAAGTAGAAACTCCGCTTGAATCCCAACAAATGCGCGTTTGGTGTCTGCTCGGGAAAACTTTTAGGGTTCATCGTCAGCCAAAAAGGAATTGAGGTTGATCCTGACAAGGTCAAGGCCATTCAAGAAATGCCTTCGCCAAAGACCGAGAAACAAGTCCGAGGATTTTTGGGACATCTAAATTATATTTCCAGATTCATATCTCTTATGACCGCGATATGCGCGCCGATCCATTTTTCCAGTACATGATTTGTCACACTACTTGGTTAATCTCCGAAATGGATCCGATCAAGTACGTCTTCGAAAAGCCTGCTCTCACAGGAAGGATCGCCCGTTGGTAGATGTTGTTATCAGAATACGACATCAAGTACCATGCTTAGAAAGTCGTCAAAGGAAGTATTCTAGTTGATCGTTTGGCTCATCAACCGATTGACGATCAGGAATTAGTCGGATTTGACTTCCCAGGAGAAGATGTCATGTACTTGAAAATGAAAGATTGCGATGAACCGCTACCCAGTGAAGAGCTAGAACCAGGTTCCCAATGGGGATTAATTTTTGACGGAGCTGTCAACAATTATGGGAACGGAATTGAGGCAATCATCATAACACCTCAGGGTACTCACATTCCTTTCACTACTAGATAAACATTCAAGTGCACAAACAACGAGGCCGAATACGAAGCTTGTATCATGGGTCTCGAAGAAGCGATTGACTTGAGGATTAAGAACTTGGATGTATATGGAGAATCAGCCCTGGTTATCAATCAGATCAAAGGAGATTGGCACACATACCAATCAGGATTGATTCCTTACAAAGATTATGCGAGAAGGTTGTTACTGTTCTTCAACAGAATCGAGTTTCATCATATCCCTCGTGAAGAGAATCACATGGATGATGCATTAGCCACTCTCTCCTCCATGACTAGTGTAGGTCAATGGAATGACGTGCCTAAGATTGACATAATGCGCCTTGAGAGGCCCGCTTATATCTTCACGATCGAAGCAATCATAGACAATAAACCTTGGTATCACGATATCAAGTGCTTCCTTCAAAAACAGGAATACCCGCCTCGGGCATCAAGAAAAGATAGGAAGACTCTCAGAAGACTGGCAGGAAACTTCTTCCTGAGCAGTGATACACTCTATAAGAGAAACTTTGATATGGTTTTGCTCAGATGCGTAGACACACAAGAAGCAAACATGTTAATGAAGGAAATTCATGAAGGATCCTTTGGCACTCATGCCAACGGACACACAATGGCGAGAAAAATTCTGAGAGCAGGGTACTATTGGCTGACAATGGAATTTGATTGCTACAAGTACATGAGGAGGTGTCACAAGTGTCAGATATACGCTGACAAAATCCATGTACCACCAACACCTCTCAAAGTTATTTTTTCTCCATGGACTTTTTCTATATGGGGAATCGACATGATTGGCATGATCGAACCCAAGGCTTCGAACGGACATCGATTCATCCTGGTAGCCATTGACTACTTCACCAAATGGGTCGAAGGAGCGTCATACACCACAGTGACCAGACAAGTGGTGGTCCGATTTATCAAGAACAATCTCATCTACCGTTATGGTGTTCCGAGCCAGATAATCACTGATAATGGATTTAACTTGAACAATACGATGATGAAAGAGTTATGTGCTGAGTTCAAAATCAAACACCATAACTCATCTCCCTACCGGCTTAAGATGAACGGAGCGGTAGAAGCGGCTAACAAGAACATCAAGAAGATTGTTCAAAAGATGGTTGTAACCTACAAAGACTGGCACGAGATGCTAGGTTATCGCACATCTGTCTGCACTTCAACAGGGGCAACCCCTTCTCTCTAGTATATGGCATGGAAGCAGTGTTTCCCAAAGAAGTAGAGATCCCATCAATCCGGGTATTGATGGAAGCTAAACTAACAGAGGCTGAATGGTGTCAAAGTCGACACGATGAACTAAACCTAATCGACAAAAAGAGAATGACAGCTTTATGCCATGGTCAGTTGTATCAGTAAAGAATGAAGAAAATGTTTGACAAAAAGGTCCGACCTCGCGTCTTCAGGAAAGGAGACCTCGTGCTCAAAAAGATACAACCATTCCTCACTGATTCCCGGGGCAAATGGACTCCGAATTACGACGGCCCCTATGTGGTCAAGAAAGCCTTCTCAGGCGGCGCCTTGAGACTCGCAACCATGGATTTAGAGGAATTTGCCTACCCCACAAATGTTGATGTAGTCAAGAAATACTTTGCCTAAATAATAAATAATAAAAAAAAACGTCTCGGTGGATTGAAAACCCGAAAGGGCAGTCCAGGTAAAAATTAGAGACATAAGCAAAAATCATCCCGATGGATTGGAAACCTCAAAAGACAATCCAGGCAAAAGTTAGGGACTCATGGCAAGTAACTACGTCTGACAAGGTTAAATCCCCACCGGTAGTACCATCCGTCGGAAAACTTCAAGTCAAGGTCATCTTCGACAGAGGCTCAGGATGTCCAAAATTCGAAGTTGGTAGAAGGATAACGGTTGTTATGTTTCAATGTAGCCCTTTTCCGTTAAATTACCATTTTCTAAACTTTGTAAATACTCTATGGGATCACGCGCTTGGCTGATTTCCATCCTATCAATAAAATTTGAGCCCTAGCGCTTTTGTTTGCAATTCTCATTTGTTTTAGCTTTATAGAATGACATTTTTAACATGATCAACGATTCTTGAAATAAAACAAAAATGAATTTAATTGTCAAAAAATTTTCTGCTCTTTAAATAAAGATGGAAATTCTTTTTGACTGATGAACATCAAAAAGAACAGCGATCGCTTCTCCGAAGGTGATTGAACCTCAGAGTGCAGAATCAAATTACTCCATCTAAACCAGTACGCCTAAATGAAGGATCAACTGTGTCAGATGCAAGTGTCCCATCTGATATCCCCGACAGAGTTCTTACCTCTTAAGAGCGATTGAACAGTTCTTTCACCCCCACAAGGTCTACCTCCCCTAAGCAAGGCAGGATTGCTATCTTGGACCAATGATACTTTTCATTCCCTGCAGTGGTCGAATATCCAGTCGTGTTCATCCACTAGTTTGTGTGTCGCATCAGTTTTGTCAGCATAAACATACATACATCATGCATAGTTGATTCACATTCATATTCACATTGCATTATTATCACTTTGGTCATGTTCATCCCCAAGTGATAAAGTCCTCTTGTCAATCACGTTGTCAGTTCTTTCCTCGTCAGGAAATGTATCATCTGAGAAATCTATCCCCCAGTTTATTTCTGGATCTGGGACCGGTCCTCGACCTCCTTGATAACTTGAACCTCTGAAAGACAAGAAGATATTCAATAAACACTTTCGGAACATCACTCTTCATCATTGAAGATGATATTTTTCGCTTTCCCGGATTAAGGAAAATCCCCAGAGAAAGCTTCTCAACCAAAGACTCTCAGCAATACATCGGTTTTTCTCCCAAGAAAGTTGATGATATTGAAGTCATCAGCACCTCAAAATTGGATCACATCACATGGCATTTCTCCAAAGAGATCTCGAAGAAAAGTATGATGTAATATCCTCAAACAACAAGCAGTCTCTCAAGAGACTCGTTTTCCCCAGTAGAGTCAACAAATGGCATCTCCAACAGAGAAGTTTGCACACCTCTACAGCTCAGACGAATGGGTGTCCCCAGCAAGTCTGACCTTAAATCTTTTCCATCGAATGGCATCTCCTTTAGTAGAAAACTCGGTGAGAAGTTTGATGAAAATCGCTACACATAGTGTCCCTTGTCAAGGAAGAAGCTCGACAAGAAGAAACTAAGACCAGTTCCATGGCTGAAGACCAGGATCGAGGGGAAGTTTATTAAAGAAACTAAGACCAGTTCCTTGGCTAAAGACCAGGATCGAGGGGAAGTTTATTCAGAAACTAAGACCAGTTCAGTGGCTGAAGACCAGGATCGAGGGGAAGTTTATTTCAGAAACTAAGACCAGTTTCGTGGCTAAAGACCAGGATCGAGGGGAAGTTTATTTCAGAAACTAAGACCGGTTTCGTGGCTGAAGACCAGGATCGAGGGGAAGTTTATTAAAGAAACTGAGACCAATTCCTTGGCTAAAGACCAGGATCGAGGGGAAGTTTATTTCAGAAACTGAGACCAGTTCCTTGGCTGAAGACCAGGATCGAGGGGAATTTTTTTTTACCCTTTTCTAAGTTTCATTGCTTAGCAAAAGAAGATGAATGAGCAAACTGCCATTCATAACCACCGTCAAAATTTTGGGTATTCCGATATTTAATCCTCTTGCACTCTGAATACCCGAATACCTTCGTTATTCGTACCTTCAGGTCCAAGAAGATTAAATAGGGGCATCTGTCATACCCCAAATTTTGACCACTAAGATTTCCCATCATTGTGCAAATCATCACCATAATATGGATGTACCTTCATGCCTCATCAATCTCCTCAAAGATGGTTGAGCATTCACCACAATTAAGAATTAGGGTTTCAAGCCCTCTCAGAGCACTTAGACAAAGGATCAATCAAGAAATGACATGATCTTCAACTTGTCTAACCTCTCAAACACCCATAAAGGATCAAGAGGTCTCCCATATCAATAATCAAGCCCAAAGTTGCAACATTCCAAGTGGATCAAGCCTCAAGATCGCCAGTGTCACCAAATTAGAGTTTTGGTCGACCAAGGCCTCCAGATGAAAATTTTCTTCTGGACATGAGCAAATGCTTCAAAGCACAACCCAAGATACTCTAAGGGACCTCATGGACCCAATCATCAATTTAATTTAACCTCAGGGGATGCATTTACCAAAAATCAGGAATTAGGATTTCATCTGACAAAAAGTTAACTGTGCACAAAATCAAGTTTAACTTTTTGGTATTTCTCACAAATATGGTTCCCCTAAGTCAAAAACAATGTTAATGTATGATATTGATCATCATTCATTAAGAAAAATCAAGAAAAGTGAGGTTTCTTTCAAAAGGGGTAACCTTGAGAAACCAAATTTTTTCTAAGTTATGGAACAAAAGTGGTTTTTACCCAAATTTGCAAGGTCATAACTCCCAAACCACAAGGCCTTTTTCTCCCATTCAAAGCTCAAATGAAAGTCCATATGACATACTTCAAATATGTCAACTACAAGAAATTCATAATCTCCATGGATTTTGAGTTATGGATGGAGCAAAATCCCTAAAGCATGAAAATACCACTTTTTCCAACACTTAGTGAAAATCTGCCTAAGTTAAAAACAGTCCAAAATCCAAAATGTAGAGGCATTTTTCACTATGATCCAAGGGGATTCAGAACCATATGTAAACATCAAAGTTGAAGTATGTTATCCCAACTTTCCAAAGAGTACAAGAACACTCAAAGATTCCATGTGAGCGGGGAGATATGATCCTCCCAAGTTGCGCTGCTGCAACTGTCTTCAAGACAGATTTTGAGACCTTTTCTTGCACCACACGATTTCCACTTACAAGTTTGTCATCTTGTCAACTTTGTCATCTTCCCAAATCAATGAGGATAAGACTGAATCATATCAAACCCGCAAAATTAGGCCAAGATGCATCAAAGTTCATCCTTTGGCATGATGAATCTTTGAACAAAGACTTGGAATTCAAAGTGCATTTATGTGCAATAGTGCATATTCAACAAAGCTGATCTTATTAGTCAAGATTCATGCTTAAACAACATTAAAAACATCTGAGGAATGTGGAATTGGTCAAAACATATCCTTGTTGCTTGGAGGAGCCATTTTGCTTTGCATAAGAATAAATGCCACCAAGCCAAAGCCATTGAATGTGATATGATCTTGTAGTCATTCACTATTTCTCCAAGACAAAACTTGATCACCTATAAATAGAGGTCACATTGCCTCATTCAGATCACACCAAAACAATACTACACTTGTTTTCACTCTCTTCTTGCTCTTGCTCCAAATTTTTACATTTTCAAAAGTGAGAATCATGAATTTCAAAACCAGAGCATTTCTGTCCAAACCAATGATGCAAACACCTCACCTACATCATGTGTAAGTGATCCAAGCACTAAAACAACATCTGTCACATCAGAATCACAAAGTGGTACCCCATTTGCACAAAATCCACCCTCTTCTGTAGAAGGGTTCGAGTTGATCAAACCAAAGGGTTTCCAACCACTTTAAGCATTCAAACACATTCCTTGAGGTATAAGGAAGTTGTCCATATCATCATTACACATCTGTAACACCTCCATCATCAAGCTCGATCACCAGCTGCAAGAGGTAAGCCTTGAACTTTCAAACTCATTAATGCATGCATCATAAACATGTTTTCAAGTTACCATTATGTTTCTGGATGCTCATAGATCATTTTCCCTCAATCAATTGCCATGAATCAATCGTGTATGGAATTTCATATTGGTTTGTGCAAATTAGGGTTCATCTGGTTCGTGCATGATATTTCTCTCCACACTTAATTTAAATGAAATTGAGTAATACCATCTTGTTCCTTGTTCAAAAGCGAGCAAGTTTGATGTTTACTTCATCCAATTCCATTGAGAAACAAGAGAGATTGGATTGATTCCGCATCTGGTGGCAAAGCGAAGAAGATGATGTTCTTCGCGCGTTTTTTCAATTTTTCAAATATTTGAATTATTTAATTAATTTTGATGTTTATTTAATTGATTCAAAAATTAATTTCACTGAATTTTAATGTTTTTGAATTGATTCTTTTTTTCAAAATTCACAAAAATGTTAAATTATTTTAATTTACAAAAAAATCCAATTTATATTATTTTTTTTAATATAGATAGAATTTTTGTAATTAATTTCATTTTATTTGTTTTTAAATATTTTAAAATGAAATTCCCACTTTGATCTTTTCATTCCAAATAAATTTCAAACTTTCATGTGAATAAACATGATTTTTCAAAATATTTTTCAAAGTTCACAACTTGTTTTTAAATATATTTCGTATTTTATATTAATTTTTATTTAATTTCCTTTGAAAATAATATATTTTAAATTTAAAATTAGGGTTTCCTCTAAATTTTGATTTTTCAAACACTTTGGGCCTCTAATAGAGTGTAAGACCCAACCCCCGTTGTACATACATTTTTTTTGGGCTTCAATCATTGTATAAGACCCGGTACGATTTTCTAAATAACGGTGCGATCATTGTTTTTAATTTGGTCCTCTCTTTGAGTTATAAGCCCCCATCTCTTGTACAAAAATAAGCTTTGGGCCTCTTGATAGAGTGTAAGATCCATCCCTTTGTAAATAAAACAATTTTTTGGGCCTCAGCCATTGTATAAGTCCCGATACGTCAAAAATCTCGGCGCAATCACCATTTTCAAAAACAATTCATCTGGGCCTCCCCTCGTGTTGTAAGTCCCATTCTCTTTTCTTTTAACACTCTCTGGGCCTCTCTTTGAGTTGTAAGACCTAACTCCCTTGTACATAAATAAATTTTGGCCTCAGTTATTGTATAAGTCCCATTGTGTTTTCAAAACCGCGGCGCGATCGCCTCTTTCAAAACAAAGTCATCTGGGCTTCTCCTTGAGTATAAGCCCCAATATTTTTAAAACAACTTTCCCCTTTTGATTTAGGTTCAAATTCATAGTTGTTATCAAAACTTTCTTTAATTTCTTGAACAACTAACCATACAGCTGTAACAATTGAAGCTTGCTCACCTGTAAGTTTTAAACAGTTTTCTTTTACATACTTGTATATATATATATATATATATATATATATATATATATATTTATTTATTTATTTATATTTGTTTGTAATGTTGGAAGCTTGCTCACCTGTAAGTCCTCCTACCCTCTTTTACATATTTGTATATATTTCATCTGTATATATATGCCTGTATATTATCTGCTTAAAGTTTTCCCCAGCAATTAGTTCTAGGATTAGATCAAACCAGTGGTCACTCTTTCAACAAAGTCAAAACTAGTTCCTCATAGGAAATTCCAGATACAGTCTTGCCTCCTCTTGGGCTTATACAATATGGAACAGAGAAAGGCATTATTCCCAGTGAAACTTTTCTCAAGACTGTCACTATTAGAAAATTTTCAAAGAAATTCATTTCCCCAGAGAGGATTAATTCCCAGTGAAACCTCTCTTGAATTTCTTCAAACCTTATAACTGTTCTCTAAAGGATTAATTCCCGGTGAAACCTTTCTTGAACTTTTCTTAGGTTTGGACCCACAGGCTTCCTAAAAGCATCCCCAGCCCCCTCTTGGGCTTTGTACAAGGATCCTCAGGCTTCTTAAAAGTTCTCATGCCTTCTCTTGGGCTTAATACAAGGAGCCGAGACCTCTTACAGGTATAGGACCAAACTTAGTCATCCTTTGTTAGAGCAGTCTTCCAAAGAGTCAAAACCTCGGACCAATTTAGGGTTAATTCTCATCCCTTAAAACATTTGCCTCCTCTTGGGCATCATACAAAGATAAACCATTTCATACCAAAAGACTTCGGCAGTCTCATCTCCTCAAGGAAAAGGAGAAACCCTGATCATTTCATCAATCACCAATAGAGTTTAAACTTTTCATTCCTAAATTTCCCCATCTAGGGCCAACTTACTGTCAATATAACACTATCAGAACCTCAAGCCATCTGATATCTCAATACCTCTGTAATCCTCAGTAAGAGTTGATTCCCCATTTTGGACCTGTCTCTGGATCTCAATAATCCTCAGCAGAAGATAGCCTCAATCTTGGGCTTTGTACAAGACAGATAAAAACACTCTCTTGTTGAGTCAGTCTCTTTTCATCCTCAATCTTGGGCTTTGTACAAGACAGATAAAAACACTCTCTTGTTGATTCAGTCTCTTTTCAGCCTCAATCTTGGGCTTTGTACAAGACAGATAAAAACACTCTCTTGTTGAGTCACTCTCTTTTCAGCCTCAATCTTGGGCTTTGTACAAGATAGATAAAAACACTCTCTTGTTGAGTCAGTCTCTTTTCAGCCTCAATCTTGGGCTTTGTACAAGACAGATAAAAACACTCTCTTGTTGAGTCAGTCTATTTTCAACCTTAATCTTGGGCTTTGTACAAGACAGATAAAAACACTTTCTTGTTGAGTCAGTCACTTTTCAGCCTCAATCTTGGGCTTTGTACAAGATAGATATAAACACTCTCTTGTTGAGTCATTCAATCCTCTTTTAAGCCTTAATCTTGGGCTTTGTACAAGATAAATCATACTCTCCAGCAGAGTCAATCTTCTTTCAGCCACAATCTTGGGCATTGTACAAGACACCTAAAAATCCTCAGTCGAGTCAGTCAAATTTCCTTTCAGCCTCAATCTTGGGCTTTGTACAAGACACCTAAAATATTCTCCGCTGAGTCAGTTAACCCTTTTTAGCCTCAATCTTGGGCTTTGTACAAGACACATATAAACTCTCTCCAAAGAAGTCAAATCATTATAGCCTCCTCTTAGGCTTTGTATAATGATCTCCCTGAGCAGAGTCAATATCCCACCAATAAAACTTCCCCAGTAGTTAATACTCTTTTAGCCTCAATCTTGGGCTTTGTACAAGACACATACACATATTCCCCCAGAGGAGTCAAGAACTCTCTTTTAGCCTCAATCTTGGGATTTGTACAAGACAGACAAAATGTTTCCCCGGAAAAGTCGAATGTTCAGCCTCCTCTTAGGCTTTGTATAATGATCTCCCTAAAAGAGTCTGTCTCTTTTTAGCCTCAATCTTGGGCTTCGTACAAGACAGATATAAAACTCCCTAGCAGAGTCAACCTTTTAGCTTCAACCTTGGGCTTTGATAAAGGCACACAAATCTCAACATCCCCTCAGAGGAAATCAAAAACTCTCTATAGGAAGATACTTCTCTGTATATCACACATCAAAACAGAAAATCAAAACAAACCCTTATACCAGATAACTGCTATAAGTGGCACACTTGTTGATTCAAAAATCCAAGTTGTAGTCCTTCTCTTATCCTGGTAAAATCCCCTCTTTCATCTAATTGCTGTAAGTCGCAAGCCTCTGGATTATTTACATCTACGTCAATGTCCCTCTCTTAACATGAAAGATTCCTAAGGAAAAGTGGCATTGCTCAATACTGAGTTAAAGTTTTCTCTTTAGGACAAATCCCTTATAAAGGAAATTATGGCATTGTTGGATTCTTATATCCCAGTTAAAGTAATCCTCCTTTATAATCAGTCACCCAACAACTATGATGGGCAGGTGAGATATCTCCTTTTAGAGATGACAAATTCTCTCTCAGTCAAACCTTTAGCTTCAATCTTGGGCTTTGAACAAGACACAAACACTCTTTTAGCTTCAATCTTGGGCTTTGAACAAGACACAAATACTCAACCCTTTAGCTTCAATCTTGGGCTTTGAACAAGACACCAAACATTTTCCTCCCATAGAATAGGAGGAACTACGATTGCTCTGATTTCCCTGTTATCATTACGGGAATACGTAGGCATAAGATTTCAAAATTCTTAGCAAGCACACCAATCAAAACTTCAGGTCCAATACCTTCACACTAATCAAAAACTTCAGGTCCAGTACCTTACCAAAACATCAGAAAAACCCGAAACCAACAAAAACTCTCTCTCTCAAACATTTCCAAAGGAGAAACTTTCCCAATCAACAGACAAACACCAGTAAATAGAAAACAGTAGATTTGCTAACGATCTATGGATAACCATATATAGGATGGGTAATTAACAACTCCTCATTGTATAACCTGAGCCCGAACTCCCCAATCTCTTAGCATTTGTTAAAGAAAACATTTGTGTGCAAGGTTAGTTTTAGATAGCTTTCCTTTCCTTTCCAGCTTCATAGGATAAATAAGAAATCAGAAACTAGCACCCAATTCCAACCAATGGCGATAAGGTGGTCGCGTCACCGACAAAAATCGCACGCTACACCTGGGTGAAGAGGATGTTTTATAGGTCTTGCTTTTTTGTAAATGTCCCTCTTTGCTACGCCCAGAGCAAAAGAGTTTTGTTTTATAGGGTTTGTGTTTCAAGAATCGACAAATCATAAATAAGAATGACATTCTGAACTCCTGCATTCATTGCTATTTTCACTTCTTGCTTTTTTCAGAAAATGGTAATCCTAAAAAAACAGACAAAATAAAAATAAACGTTTTTCAAAAATACAATGCACGCACTTCTGCATTCTCTCTGTCTTTTCTAAAAAAGAATCATCACATTATGCAGATATTTTTTAAACCCCATTGAAACATATGATTCAATGCCTTCTCCGAACTTTGAGTTCCCGGTATTTGAAGCCGAAGAAGAAGAGGACGAAGAAATTCCGGATGAGATCTCTCGACTACTCAGACATGAGGAGAAGTCCATTCAACCCTACAAAGAACCGTTGGAAATGGTCAATTTGGGTTCAGAAGAGGAGAGAAAAGAAGTTAAAATTGGAGCACTACTCAGTCTAACTGTCAAAAAAGGCCTGATAGAACTTATCAAAGAATTTTCATATGTGTTTGCTTGGTCCTACCAAGACATGCCAGGGTTGGATATCAACATCGTTGAAGATCACTTCCCACTGAAGCCAGAATGTCCTCCGGACAAACAAAAATTGAGAAGGACTCATCCTGATATGGCCATCAAAATTAAGGAAAAGGTGCAGAAACAGATTGAGGAAGGTTTCCATGCCACCTCAAAATATCCTCAATGGTGGGACAACATAGTGCTAGTTCCCAAGAAAGATGGAAAAGTTAGAATGTGCGTAGACTACAGGAATTTAAACAAAGCAAGTCAGAAGGATGACTTCCCTTTACCACACATTGACATGCTAGTTGACAGCACAGCAAAATTCATAGTCTTCTCCTTCATGGATGGATTCTCAGGCTATAATCAAATCAAAACGGCGCCAGAAGACATGGAAAAAACCTCATTCATTACACCATGGGGAACCTTTTGCTATAAAGTGATGCCATTTTGATTAAAGAACGCAGGAGCCACTTATCAAAGGGTTACGACAACTCTGTTTCACGACATGATGCACAAAGAAATTGAATTGTACGTCGATGACATGATTTCCGAATCCAGAACAGAAGAAGAACATGTGGAACACCTATCAAAGTTATTCCGACGTCTGAGAAAATACAAACTCCGCTTGAATCCTAATAAATGCACATTCGGTGTTCGTTCAGGAAAACTCTTGGGATTCATCGTCATCTAAAAAGGAATTGAGGTTGATCTTGACAAAGTCAAGGTCATTCAAGAAATGCCTTCTCCAAAGACTGAAAAACAAGTAAGAGGATTTTTGGGACGTCTGAATTACAACTCAAGATTCATATTCCTCATGACCGCAACATGCGCGCCAATTTTCAAACTACTCAGAAAGAACCAAAGCTGTATATGGACAAAGGATTTCCAGAAAGCTTTTGACAGCATCAAAGAAAATCTGCTAAATCCACCTATTTTGTCTCCTCTAGTGGAAGGAAAACCATTGATCATCTACTTAACAGTCTTGGAAGATTCCATGGGTTGTGTACTTGGCCAACAAGACGAAACAAAAAGAAAAGAGTTTGCCATCTATTACTTAAGCAAGAAGTTCACGGACTGTGAAACTCGATACACTATGCTCGAAAAAACATGTTGCACTCTAGCTTAGGCAGATAAACGTCTTCTCCAGTAAATGATTTGTTACACAACTTGGTTAATCTCCGAAATGGATCCAATCAAGTACGTCTTTGAAAAGCCTGCTTTAACGGGAAGGATTGCCCGTTGGTAGATGTTGTTATCAGAATACGACATCGAGTACCATGCTCAGAAAGCCGTCAAAGGAAGTATTTTAGCCGATCATCCGGCTTACCAACCAATTGACAATAATGAATAAATCAGATTCGACTTCCCAGATGAGGATGTGATGTATCTAAAGATGAAAGATTTCGTTGAACCACTACCAGACGAAGGGCCAGAGCCAGGATCCCAATGGGGACTAATATTCGACAGAGCTGTCAACACTTATGGAAATGGAATTGGGTTAATCATTATTACCCCTCAGGGTACCCATATTCCTTTCCCCACCAGATTGACATTCAAATGTACAAACAATGAGGCTGAATATGAAGCTTGCATCATGGGTCTCGAAGAATCTATCGACTTAAGGATAAAATACTTGGATGTATATGCATACTCAGCTCTGGTTATAAATCATATCAAAGGAGAGTGGGACATACGTCAACTCAGATTGATTCCTTACAAAGACTACGCAAGAAGGTTATTAGCCTTCTTCAACAAAATTGAGTTTCATCACATTCCTCGTGAATAAAACCACATGGCTGACGCACTGGCTACTCTCTCCTCCATGATTAGTGTGAATTGATGGAACGACGTACCCAAGATTGACATAATGTGCCTTGATAGGCCCGGTTACATATTTGCAGTGGCAGCCGTCATCGATGACAAACCATGGTATCATGATATCAAATGCTTCCTTCAAACACAGGAATACCCGCCTAGGGCATCAAGAAAGGATAGGAAGACTCTCAGAAGACTGGCTGGTAATTTCTTCCTGAATAATGATGTGCTATATAAAAGAAACCTCGACATGGTTTTGCTCAGATGCGTGGACAGACACGAAGCAAACATGTTAATAAAAGAGATTCATGAAGCCTCCTTTGGCACTCATGCCAATGGACACACAATGTCAAGAAAAATTCTAAGAGCAGGATATCATTGGCTGACAATGGAATTCGATTGCTACAAGTACATAAGGAAGTGTCATAAGTGTCAGATTTATGCCGACAAGATTCACGTACCTCCAACACATCTCAAAGTTCTTTCTTCTCCATGGCCTTTTTCTATATGGGGAATTGACATGATTGGCAAGATTGAACCCAGAACCTCAAACGGACATCGGTTCATCCTCGTAGCCATTGATTACTTCACCAAATGGGTCAAAGCAGCATCGTACGCCAATGTAACCAGACAATTGGTGGTCCTATTTATCAAGAACAAACTCATCTGTCGTGATGGTGTTCCAAGCCAGATCATTACTGATAGTGGATCGAACCTGAACAACAAGATGATGAAAGAATTATGTGCTGAGTTCAAAATTGAACACCATAACTCATATCCCTACCGGCCTAAGATGAATGGAGCGGTAGAAGCGGCTAAAAAAAAATATCAAGAAGATCATTCAAAAGATGGTTGTGACCTACAAAGATTGGCATGAGATACTACCATTTGCTCTGCATGGTTATCGCACATCCGTCTGCACTTCAACAAGAGCGACCTCTTTCTCTCTAGTATATGGCATGGAGGCAGTACTGCCCATAGAGGTTGAAATACCGTCAATAATGTCTTGATGGAAGCCAAGCTCATAGAAGTTGAATGGTGTCAAAACAGATACGATGAATTGAATTTGATCAAAGAAAAAAGAATGACGGTTTTATGCCATGGTCAGCTATATCAGCAAAGAATGAAGAAAGCCTTTGACAAAAGGTCTAACCTCGGGTATTCAGAGAAGGCGACCTCGTGCTAAAAAAGATCCAATCATTTCTCACTGATTCCAGGGGCAAATGGACTCCAAATTATGATGGCCCCTACATTGTTAAGAAAGCCTTCTCAGGCGGTGCCTTGATACTCGTAACCATGGATGGAGAAGAATGTACCTACCCCACAAATGTTGATGAAGTCAAAAAATACTTTGCTTATATAAACAAAAAAAGCGTCTCGGTGGACTGAAAACCCAAAAGGGCGGTCCAAGCAAAAATTAGAGACATTAAAAGAAAATAATCATCCCGTTATATTAAAGGAAAATCTAGGAAAAAATTAGGGATTTATGGGAAGTAACTGCATCCGACAAAATTGGATCCCCATAAGCAATGTCATCTATCAAGAAATCCTCAATCAAAGTCGCTTTCAACAGAAGCTCAAGAATACTCAGAGTTCGAAGTTGGCAGAAGGATAGTTGTCATTATGTTTCAATGTAGCCTTTCCCCTTTAAATTACCATTTTTTTAACTTTGTAATGCTCAACGGAATCATGCATTAGGCTGATTACCATTCTATCAATAAAAATTTGAGCTCTTGTATTTGCAATTCTCATTTATTCTGCTTTGCCAGATGACATTTTGATATGATTAACATTCTTGGAACGCAAAAATGAATTTACTTTTGTTTCCAAATTTACTTCTGCTTTTAAGATAAAGATGGCAATTTCCTTTTGATTGATGAACACAAGAAGGAACATCGACAGCTTCTCTGAAAGCAATCAAACTTCAAAATGCAGAATCAAAATATTTCTTGTAACCAGTATATCCCCGAGTGGAGGATCAATTACTTCAGATTGATAAGATGGAGCATCCCATCTATCATCTCTGGTAAGGGTCGAGTTTTCATATCCCATCAGACAAACGATAGAATCAAGATTAGGTTTCTATCCCCAGGGATAAAGATAGAAACATGAATCTCTTCCTCCAACAGGCTGCTATCTTCAGAAAACACCGGTAAAAGTTGTCACTCCCCAAGAGTCGCATTTTTGTTACTACCAAGAATATGAAAAGTTCAGCAGCAGGAATTCGTTCCCTTAACAGACCAATGCTACTTTTATTCCCTGGAGTGGCTGAGTATCTAGTTGTGCTCATCACCAGTCCGTATGTCATGTCTGTTTTGTCAGCATAAGCATTTCATACTTACATAATGCATAATTGATTTATATTCATATCTATATTGCATATCATATTTCGATCACTTTGGTCACATTTATCCCCGAGTGATAAAAGTCATCTCTTCATTAGAGTTGTCAGCCTTAGGCAGAAAGGATGTGCCCTTTTCTAAATCCACACTGAGTTTGATCCTCGTGTAAGTTTTTTCAGTTTCCTTTCCACACTTGGATAGGATAAAGGGCCCGTTTGTTTCAGTTTTTTTTTAAAATGATTTTTATAGTGTAACATAATTTTATGAAAAAAAATGTACAAAGAAACTTTTCATAAAAGCTTCAAATAAAAATTTGGTTTGAATAGTTATTCTTAAATTCTATTTTAGGTATTTCATAATTTTATCCAAACTTTTTTTGGATATCAAAATTTCAAAAAATCACTTAATTTTGAAGCTATTTCAAATAGCTTTTCATAAAAATCATTTTTGAAATACAACTTTTTTGAAAAAATTGGGATTTTGACTATGTTTTGATCTTCAATAATGTATATTTATGTTATAGAATGTCAAATTTAGCCTTTTAATTTATAAAAAACAAATTTAAAAAAACTTGTAATATTTTGAAAAACGTTTTTGTAGAATCTATTTTCAAAAATACAAAGAAAAAAATCTATTTTTTTAAAGCTAAAACAAACTGGCCCAAAATCCTAGTTTAAGTTCTTTCCTCATCGGGAAATGTCTTGATTAAACAATCTCTCTCCAGATCATTCTTGGATTGAAGTCGGTCCTCGACCACTTTGATAACTTGAACCTCTGAAAGGCAAGAAGACATTTGGTTATACACCTTTGGAACTTCACTCTTCGCCATTGAAGATGATATTTCGATTTCCCAGATTAAGGAAAATCCCCAGTGGAAGCCTCTCAACAAAAGACTCTTTGAAATATGGACATCACAACCCCCAAGAAATCTCTACCGATTGGCAAACCAAAGAAGTTTGTTTGTGCCCCATAAATTCCCAATAAGTCGACAAATGGCAGTCTCTCCCCGAAAAGTTTATCCTACTTTCAAGAAAGTCATCAGCACCTCAAAATTGAATTACATCGCATGGCATATCTCCGACAAAGTCTCGAAGGGAAGTATGTTGTAATTTCTCCAACAAATGGCATCTCCAACAGAGAAGTTTGCACACCTCTGCAGTTCAGACAAATGGTCCTCACCAGCATGTCTGACAGCAAATCTTTACTCATCCTATAACATCTCTCTGAAGAAGTCTCGAAGAGAAATATGGCGAAGCACGTTTTTCCATCAAATGGCATCTCCCCAGTAAATCTCAGCGAGAAGTTTGATGAAAACCCTCACAGATAGCATTCTTTATCAAGAGAAAAACTTGATAAGAAGAAACTGAGACCAGTTATGTGGCTGAAGACCAGGATCGAAGGGAGGTTTATTTCAAGAAACTGAGACCAGTTTCGTGGATGAAGACCAGGATCGAGGGGAGGTTTATTTCAAGAAACTAAGACCGGTTTCGTGGCTAAAGACCAAGATCGAGGGGAGGTTTATTTCAATAAACTAAGACTAGTTTCGTGGCTGAAGACCAGGATCGAGGGGAGGTTTATTTTAAAAGAAACTAAGACACTTTCCGTGGCTGAAGACCAAGATCGAGGAGAGGTTTATTTCAAGAAACTAAGACTAGTTCCATGGCTGAAGACTAGGATTGAGGGGAGGTTTATTTCAAAAGAAACTAAGACCAGGATCGAGGGGAGGTTTATTTCAAAAGAAACTAAGACTAGTTCCATGGCTAAAGACTAGGATCGAAGGGAAGCTTTACCCTTTTCTAGGCAAGATTACAGATTACTTAGTAAAACAAGATGGACAAGCAAATTGGAAATTTACTACCATTCACATCCACAGACAAAATTTCGGGTATTCTGATATTTAATCCTCTTTTACCTCGAATGTCTGAATATCTTCATCAGTCATACCTTCGAGTCCAAGAAGATTAAATAGGGGCATCTGTCATACCCTAAATTTTGACCATAAGATTTCACACCCTTGTGCAAATCATCACCACAATATGGATCTACCTTTATGTATCACTGGTACTCTCAAAGATTGTTGAGTGTTCACTCTAGCCAAGAATTAGGGTTTCAAGCCCTCTCAGAGAATTCAGGCAAAGGATCCATCAAGAATTGACATAATCTTCAACTTATCAAGTCTCTCAATCATCCATGAAGGTCAAGAGATCCTCAACATCAAGAATGAAGCACAAGATTGCATCATTTCAAGTTGATCAAGCCTCAAGATCACCCGTGTCACCAAATTAGGGTTTTAGTCGACCAAGGCCTCCAGAGAGGAATTTTCATCTAGGAATGAGCTAATACCTTAATATATGATTCAAGAAGCTCAAAAGGACCTCAAGTGTCCATTCATGAAGCCAAAATATCCTCAGAGGATGCACTTATCAAAAATCAGGAATTAGGGTTTCTCTGCACAAAATTCATCTGAGACCAAAAGTCAAAGTTTGACTTTTTGACAAAAGTTGTTCCTCATGAGCCATTATACAAGAAAATATGACCCATTGTTTCATTTGATCAAAGAATAATCAAGAAATCAAGGTTACTTGTAAAAGGGGGCAAAGTTGAAGAAATTGAAAATTTCACTAAGTTATGGAAAAATATGGTTTTTTTCTAACTTTGCAAGGCCATAACTTGTGATCCAAGCAACCATTTTCTTGGATCCAAAGCTCAAATGATAGATCTTTTTCCATACAACAAGATTACTGGGTTGAACCATCCCTCAAAAATGCATATATTTTGAGTTACAAGGCCATGAAGTTAGGGTTTCATGATGTTTTGAACTTCAACACTAAGTGAAAATTCGGCCAAGTTTTCAGCATGAAACATCAATTTTCAAGGACAATTTTCATTATGATCCAAGATGAATCAAGTCCAATTGTGAACATCAAAGTTGAAGTACATCAAATGGGCTTTCCAAAGAGTACAAGAACATTCATTAACTTGAGCAAGAAGTTGTGAACCTCACAACATGCCTTGCTCAAGCTGATTTTCATGACAGATTTTGTGCATTATTTGTAGCACACGATTTTGGAGTCCAAATTTGGTGACTATGCAAAACTGATCCTCATCCAATTCAACAAGAATATCAGTCAATAATGAAGAACCTGCAATTTTGGACTAGAGAGTCAAGAATCTAACTTAGCGTGTGCAAATTCATCATTACTAAAGCCTTGAAATTCAAGTTTGTTAAGTTGCATTTATGTGATGCATAGAGGTGGCATGAATCAAGCACAAACCAGTCAAGACATATCCAAAAACCATAAAGGATCAAGCCTACAAAATTGGTTTAAGTCAATGCCTAGCTATGCTAGAGGAGACTTGTGGTACCTTAAACAATACCAAAGACTTGTTTTCTCATTCTCTTTATTTTGCTTCAAGTTTCAAAATTCCAAAGAGTAAACTTGGAATTTTCAAAACCAAAGCCTAAACTACTCAAATAACCATCCAAACACATCACAAATCATCCATTGGAGGTGTCCAAACTCTCATATTCATCTCAAATCACCAAAATCAAAAAGTCAACCATCAAAACTTCATATTATGACTTTTCTGCATTTTTCAAGCCATGTCTTGATCCTGTCCATTTCAAAGGCAAACAACACTTTAAACACTTTCTAAATAACATCCCTAAACTATTCCAACAAGTGTTCCTTAACTGTAACACCATTTGAGGGAGTTTCCATTTTGACCACTTTTGCCATTTTTGCAAGAAGGGTGCCATATTGTGTTCTAGCTGGTTTGCTTTGGTTCCAAGCAATCAAAAGGATCATTTGAGGTATATTAAAGGTGTCCAAAGCATCAAGACATATTTGCAACAGCTATCTTGAAAGATCCAAGTTTGCTTCAAGAGGTAAGTTTCCTCAAAACTTGAACTTGCCAAAATATGCTTTACTTTGATGTACATTGATCATAAACATGTCATATATGTCATATTTGTTGTGTTTGAACTATAATTAAGTGTTATTGTTAGCTGTATAAACATATAGCATAGAACTTGCAAAATCATGGCCTATTTGAAACCACTATCAGGTTTTAAAATGTAGGCACTTTTAGAAAAATCTAAGACCACCATTGGATTCCTCATGAAATTTTAGGCAGGATCCATCTTTATTTCATCCAATTTCATGGAGAAACGAGGGAGATATGATGCTTCTTGCAAAGCTTGAAAACCTTGGGCAAGGACCAACCATGACGCCTTTGGCTTGGTCTGGCCTCAAGTCTTGACTACCCTTATTAATTTATGGGTGTGGTTTCATACACGGATGTATCACCACCCCAGTGGTTTGTGCATGCGTGTTAAGTGTGTTTGTGTGTGCAAGGGCGAGGGTTCGATCCCCCCTTTTGCCAAAATGTGTTTTTTTTTCCTACATATTTTTCACATTTTTAATATTTTATATATTATTTTCAAATAATTATTTTTACACTTAAATTTAATTATTTTTGAATGAGTTTTTGCAAAAATATCATCCACATATTTAAATAATTTATTCAATAAAAAAATCAAAAAAATATTTTATATTTGATATATTTTTAATATATTTAATATATTATTTTTAAATTGTTTTAAAATAATTTCAAATTTTTTATTCCTCCTATCAAATTAATTATTTTTAATCCTAATTTTTTTCACACATATAATTTAAATACTCTATTATTTTAATCCACAAAAAAATCACAAAAATATTTTGTATTTGATATACTTTAATATATTTAATATATTATTTTTAAATTGTTTTAAATATTTTAAAATGATTTCTTTCCTTGATTTTTCTTAAACCAAAATGATTTTAAATATTCATGCGGATAAAATATCTTTTTCATAAACCTTAATCATTGTTTATGACATGGTTAATGGATTCATTTGAAAAATTATACATTTTTTATTGATTTTTCTTTGAAAAATATCTTAAAAAATGAAATTAGGGTTTTACTTTGATTCAATCTTTTCAAAAATCATCAAATACATCCGGCCCTTTATTAGAGTGTAAGACCCAACCCTCTTTGTAAATAAACCACTTCATGGGCCTCTGCTATAATATAAGTCTCATCACGCTTTTCAAAATCACAGTGCGATCACTGTTTCACAACAATCTATGGGCCTCTGTTAGGAGTGTAAGTCTCATCTCTTTGTACATAAACTTTGTTTTTTTAACAAACACTTGGGCCTCTGATAGAGTGTAAGACTCAACACCTTTTATAAATAAAAAATATTTTAGCCTCATTCATCCTGGGCTTTTTACAGGATACAAACAATCATCTGGGCCTCTATCTAGAGTGTAAGACCCAATATCTTTGCTTCTCTCCTACTTAAGATCAAGTCATCTTCAAATTTAAAACTTTCTTCAATTTCTTCAAAAACACTAATCCAATCTTGAAGAAAACACCGAATCAATCACAATACACTTGGGCCTCTATACAGAGAATAAGACCCACCACCTGTATCAATTCAATTAATACTTATTTATATACTTGCTCATATATCTGTATATATACTTGTACATATCTTGTTAAGTTTCTCTTAGCATTTAAATTATCCTCAGTTTAGACTAGTTCAAACAACAGGATCCTTGTCAACCAGTATAACTTAGTTCAAACAACTAGTTCCCTCTTGTACAAAGGAATTCTTCTCCCCAATATAGTCAGCCTCCTTTTGGGCTTTGTTCAATTATTTAACCTTGAAACACTCCAATAAAGAGAGGATTATTTCTCGATGAAACCTCTTCTTTAACTCCTTTTACCCTGGGATAGTTCAACAAAGAAAGGATTATTTCCCGGTGAAACCTGTCTTGAACTCTTCCTAGACTTGGGCTTCATACAAGGACCCACAGGCTTCCTAGAAGCACCCCTAGCCTCCTCTTGGGCTTTATACAAGGACCCTCAGGCTTCCTAAAAACATAGGATAGATCCTAGTCATCTTTATCAATACACTAATCCCTAAGAAAGTTAAAAAAAACCTATAGGGAATTCAAACTCATCCTTTAAGTCTCTTCTGATCCTCAACAAGGTTTGGTTTTCACTTTAAAATCCCCAGCTAGGTTCGGGTTACAATCAACAAATCCCCAAAAGAATCAAGATCCTTGTGGCATTTAATAACTCAACTCTCTGCTAATCCTCAGCAAGAGTCAGTCTCCACTTAAATTCCCTCAGCCTTCTCTTAGGCTTCATATAATGATTTCCCCAGTCAGCCTCAATCTTGGGCTTTGTACAAGACAAATATAATACTCCCCCAGTTGAGTCAGTTTTCAACTTTCTTTTCAGCTTCAACCTTGGGATTTGATCGAGGCACAAATTTAACATCCCCACAGATGAGACTCTGAGTCCTCTCTGTAGGAGGATATATCCTCTATACATCACATTTCAAACCAAACAATTAAAACCTTTTCCAGATAATTGATGTAAGTGGCACACTTGTTGATTCAAAATCCAAGAAGGAGTCTCTCCCTTATCATGGCTAAAGTTCTCTTTTATCTAAGTTATGTAAGTGGCAAACCTCTGGATTCTACACATCCAAGCCAATGTCCCTCTTAGCATGAAAAGATTCATAAAGGAAAAGTGGTATTGCTCTAGAATGAGTTAAAGTTTCTTCCCTCATGGCATTTCAACTATCCTATAAAGGAAGATTTGGCATTGCTAGATTCCACACATCCCAGTTAAAGAAACTTACCTTATAAATAAATTCTTCAAATGTTTGTGATAAATAGGTGAGATATATCCCTTTAGAGATGACAAATTCTCTCTCAATACTCTTTTCGCTTCAATCTTGGGCTTTGAACAAGATACAAATACTCTTTTCGCTTCAATCTTGGGCTTTGAACAAGACACAAATACTATTTTCGCTTCAATATTGGGCTTTGAACAAGACACAAATACTCTTTTAGCTTCAATCTTGGGCTTTGAACAAGACACAAATACTCTTTTAGCTTCAATCTTGGGCTTTGAACAAGACACCAAACTTTTTCCTCCCATAGAATAGGAGGAACTACGAACACTTTGATTTCCCCAAATCTCTTTACGGGAATACGTAGGCATAAGATTGCAAAATCTTAGCGAGCGCACTAATCAAAAATCTTAGATCAAGTACCTTCCCCCCAAAAAAAATATAGAATACCATAAAACAACAAAAACATTTCATCAGCCTTCACAAAGGAGAAACTTTCCCAATCAACAGCAAACAAATTTAGCACCAAGCAATTCAACAATAGAAACATATGCAAATAAAGGTTCTTATAGATTACTATAGATACTCTGGGTGTTAATAGCTTCCCTTTATATAACCAACCCCCGATTCCAGATATCTTTGCATTTGTAAAGGAAAACACTTGCGTGCAAGGTTAGTTTAAGATATCTTCCCCTTCCTTTTATACTTCATAGGATAAATATAGAAATCAGAAAGTAGCACTAAAAGCGGTAGTGGTCGCGTCACTAAAAACTAAGCTACATATGGCAATCAGGACTTGTGTTGTTCTTGCTCTAACATTTTGCATCTGAAATTAGCTCTAGTCATGTATCAGTGACGAGTAATTAGCTTGACGACTGACAGATGACGCTGGAAGATAGAGACAGTTGGAATGAGTTGCTGGATAAACTTGATGTATGCAATGACTCATGCAAAGGATGCAAATGATATGCAATTCCATGCAACAAAGGATGCAGATCATATGTAACAAGATCAAAGGTTCAGGATCACAAGCATGGAGTCTGGGTGAAGAACTAACCACAGGGTATGTACTAGGAGTAAAGTACCTACACAACAGGTTCTAAGAAGGTTCCCAGAGTCTACAATCCTCTTTCAGATATTACTAGCACACCAACTACTCGGGAATCAGTAATATTCTCAAGAGAACCTCGTCTGAGTGTAGTATCGCGTATCAACTAATTCAGGTTTACACCTTCATAGCCACCGCACTACATCCTAAACGGCCAAGTGGGGTAAAGGGGATCTAAAGGTCCTCAGCTTCTCGGGCTCCCAGGTCAAAAGTAGCAATGCCTTCACGATTACTCGTTCAACAAATACTACCCTCAAAGGGGCCTCCACTGATTGTGGTTACATCATATGTTAATCATGCTCTAGATTACTCCGGAAATGTAACTTTTGATCATACCATTATCATATCTCATGGTGCACTCAAGTACGGGTTAGGACTTATCTCACACAGATAGATCAACCTGAAAATCAGAAAAACCCAAGCAAAACAAAAAACAATAATAGCAACATAAATCGAATAAGTTAGGCTCAACCCACTGAACAATGGTCCCCAGTGAAGTCGGCATTTTCCACCGCGGTGAGAATCAGAGACCAAGGCTATTGGATTAGCTTGACTTGCAAAAACAAGATATCACCACCGAACTTTTATTTTTCCAAGGGAAGGGAGAAAAGATCAAACAAAAACCCTAATTAAACATGAAAAGAAAAAAGAAAGACCTAAAGCTAAGAAAAAAAAGATCAAAGGTACGGGGGTTTGTTATACTAAGGGAAGATACTAGTACCCTAAGCATCTGCAGTACTCCACGGGAATCTCTTGAAAAATTTATATTTTAGATAAAATTGTTTGCTAAAGGTGAAATGATGTATAAAGAAAAACAAAGACAGGCAATGCAAAGAAACAAACATACAAAGAACATGCACAATGACAATGAGTCAACATACAATCCCTTCCTTTGGATTAGGTCAACAAGGATCAAAGAAAGCAATAAATACATGGAAAATCATCATGTAAATTGGATCAATTAAGACACATACATAGTACATGGCAAGAACATCATGTATAGTCGACAAAACAAGAAATCACATAATACACATGGAAAAACATCATGTGAATCAAGGTAAGTAAAATCAACAAACACATGGCAAAGAATCATGTAAAACAACATATACAAATGAAGACACATACACATGGCAACTCATCATGTAGTATGAACAACAAATGGAATGAACCAAATACACATGGAAAAACATCATGGTGAAAACAGATAGAAAGTACACGGCAAAGCATCGTGTAATCAACAAGTACATGGCAAAAACATCATGTATCAAACCCAAATAAATTAACAACATTCATGGAAAAACATCATGAATAATAAAGCGACAAAGACACATGGAAAAACATCACGAATAATAAATCAGATAAATGGAAAATCATCATGTAATCAACAGAGGTACGTGGCAAAGCATCCCGAAAGCAACAAATAGAAAATACACGTGACAAAGCATCATGTGAATCAACATATACAATCCTCATACTCATGGTAAAACATCATGGCAATCAAAAGATAAAATCATCAACATACATGGCAGAACATCATGGTAAAGAAACAAATACACAGAAGATCATCATGTAAAATCCACAAAGATTCATGGCAACACATCGTGGTATCAACAACAAGAGATCAACATTCACGACAAAGCATCGTGAAAAACATCATCAATTAATAAAGGAAAACATTAAGAATTAATCAAGGAAAAAAAGCCCAAAGTAAGGAAGCAAATAAGTCATGAAATATAATCGGACAAGAATTATTAATCAATCTAAATATAAATATTTAATAAGATTAATTAATAATTTTATTAATCAATATTAAATAAAAATATTTAAATCAATTAATAATTAGACAAAAAAAATTTCTTACATTTTTAATATATTTATAAATTAAAAACTAGAAAATGAGAACATTAAAAAATAAATGATAAAGAAATGTTTTTTTGGTACATTTTCTAATATACAAATAAAAGAGAAATTATTAAAACAAATGATTAAAATACAAGATGGGAGGTGTTAAAAAACTTGATGGGCCTAATGTGGTAAAAGCCCTAAACTTAAATTAAACCTTTTGATGATATATATATATATATATATATGAAAATGCTAACATACACCCAAAATTGGTAGGCTCCACACAAAAATACACTACATCTATTTTCTTTCTATTTTTTTTCTTCATCTTTTTAATGTGGGTCCCACCCAAAATTGGTGGGCCCCACACAAAAATACACTAAGGTGTATGTTGCTAATGCACACCTACATGGGTGTGCATTAGAATGACCCATATATATATATATATATATATTAATAAAAACAAGTGAAAAGGAAAAAGTTTGACTTCTGGCTGCAAATGAGAAAAATGAAACGTGGGAGTTTCCAAAGGGCTTCTCTTACAACAACAAAGCCTCATCTCACCACATGATACGAAAGCCTCACACGACAATAATACATACACCACATGATACGACACTCACACAACAATAATACATTTCATAAGTCGAGCATAAACCATGATGCATAAGCAAATAAAAAACAACAAAACACAACAAGGGTTTTAAGATATGAATCAAAACAATACCGAGCGATACATGAGGATGTCATCGGAGATGTCGCTTGTTGCTGCTGCGAGAGGAGGGATACAGCAGAAAACTGCAGCAACCTTTGGTGATATTTTTCTTTCCAGTCCGAGGGAGTATTACCTATGTGAGTGTCATATTTGTATGAGAGTGCAACTTGGTTAGTGTCTTGAAGAAGAGTGACGTTATGTTGGCTTCTGGTGTTGAGAAAGCTTTTTTTATTTTCTTATGGATGATGGTGTTATGGAAGGCACCGTGTGTGTATTTTTCAAGTAGCAATTGAAGAAGAGGAAAATGAGTTTCTTAGAAAAATATGCAGGTTTTGTTTTCTTTTTTATTTTTAAATGCACCGAACAAGCTATGTGTCATGTGAGGCTTACACGAGAGGGAGTATGTTCAAGTGATGAAGGGTGTATTATGTAATGGAGGGAACACGGTGGAGAGGGATGTGAAAAACTGAAACTTCTTTATGATTGCTCTTAATCAAAAATACAATATAAAAGGTCTTTATATAGACTTACAAAAAAAACTATTATAATTAAAGCATTAAACTAAATTAAAACCCCACTAGTAACTCTTGGCTTTTCCTTAGACCACTAACACCTCCACTTATTGAAATAAAAGCTAATAATACCCCACTATCCTTTGGCTTTACCATAACCTCTTGACCTTTGGTTTACCATAACTTCTAAATTAAAAACACACTTATCATAACATTTAATGTTTATTCAACAAAATTCCCCTGACAACTTAAATGTTTCTACCATCCATCAAGCCTATCTTTTCTTGCCTCTGTCGAAAAGTTTTTTCGACAATGGTTTTGTAAAGATGTCTGCTGCTTGATCCTTGCTAACTACATGCTTCAATTCGACACTTCCTTCCTTCACATGTTCTCGAATGAAATGGAAACGAACATTGATGTGTTTGCTTCTTTCATGATTCACTAGATTCTTTGCTAGCTCAATTGCAGATCTGTTGTCCACTTGTATTACTGTTGCACCTTCCTGTTTTTGCTCCATTTTACTCAACAATCTTCTCAGCCATATTGCATGATTAACACACCACGATGCTGCCACATATTCAGCTTCACATGTCGAAAGCGTTACTATCGGTTGCTTCTTGGAGAGCCAAGTAAAAGCAGTATTTCCCATAAAGAACACATATCCTGAAGTGCTTTTTCGATCGTCTATATCTCCACACCAATCGCTGCCGGAGTAACCAATCAACTTGTAATCTTCTGTTCATGAGTAGAACATTCCAAGTGACACAGTTCCTTGAATGTATCGAAGGATTCTTTTCAATGCCTTCCAATGTGAAAATACTGGCTCCTCCATGAATCGACTTACAATGCCGACACTTAACGAAATGTCCGGCCTTGTACATGTGAGATAGCGAAGACTTCCTACCAAGCTTTGAAATTTGCTTGCTTTGACACGATCTCCTCCATTAAATTTCGACAGCTTTGTACCTGGTTCCATTGGTGTCGAGATCGGATTACAACTTTCCATCTTATATTTCTTCAAGATTTCTTTTTCTTATTTTTCTTGTGAAATAAAAATTCATGTTTCTTCTTGTCGAACTTCTAGACCAAGAAAAAATCTCATCAGACCTAAGTCTATCATCTCGAATTCCTGTGTCATTGCACCTTTAAATTCTTCTATCATCTGATCATTTCTACCCATAAAGATGAGATCGTCGACATAAAGAGCAACAAGCAACATGTCACTTCCATTCTTCTTTACATAGAGAGCATGCTCATAGGGACATTGCTTGAACCCATTCTCCTTAAAATATGTGTCGATACGTGTATTCCATGCTCGTGGTGCTTGTTTCAGCCCATAAAGTGCTTTCTTCAATTTCAGCACCTTCTTCTCTTCTCCAGCTTTCATATACCCTGGTGGTTGTTCAACATAGACTTCTTCTTCGAGCACACCATTCAGAAATGCCGATTTGACATCCATTTGAAATATCGGCCATTTGAATTAAGCAGCTTGTGAGATGAGTAATCGAATTGTCTCTATTCTTGCAACAGTAGCAAATACTTCGTCATAATCGATTTCTGCCTTCTGCTTGTATCCCTTTGCAACAAGTCGCGCCTTATATCGTTCCACTTCACCTTCAACATTCATCTTTTTCTTGAATACCCACTTCACACCAATGGGTTGACTACCTTTTGGAATTTCGACTAGCTCCCATGTGTTGTTGTGGTTAATCGCCTTGATCTCTTCGTCCATGGCAGTTTTCCACTTCTCGTCTCGCGACGCCTCTTCAAAACTGATGTTTTCCATATCTGCCATAAGACATACAAGATGCACCTCACTTGTCGAATCATACAAATCTTGTAGACTTCGCATTCTGGGTTGTAGAGGTTCATCTTCATTGTCATAATCTTCAAGGTCAGCTGAAGTGCTTGTAGGTACAGCAACTGATGTTTCTCCAACTTCGACGATAACTTCTGTCAAATTGTTCCAGTCCTACTTGCTCGCTTCGTTTATTCGAGCATCTCTACTCACTATCACCTTCTTTCTTATGGGATCGAATAGCCTGTACCCTTTTGTCTTCTCATCGTACCCAATGAATATGTATTTCTGACTTTTGTCTTCAAGCTTTGTTCTTCGTTGATCCGGTACGTGTGCATAAGCCACACTACCAAATACCTTGAGATGAGAAACTGTTGGCTTTTGTCCGCTCCATGCTTCTTTTGGTGTTTGATCTTCTAACTTCGAATGTGGATATCGATTCTGAACATAAATGGCACATTGTACAGCTTCTGCCCAGAATTCCTTCGACATATTCTTGCTCTTAAGCATTGATCGAACCATGTCAAGAACTGTTCGATTCTTCCTTTCAGCCACACCATTTTGTTGGGGTGAATATGGTGCAGTTAGAAATCTCCTTATGCCCTGCTCTTCACAATACTTCATAAAGGCTGCCGAGGTATACTCACCACCTCTGTCTGATCGAACGACTTTGATTTTCCTGTCAGTTGCCTTCTCCACCATTACTTTGAACTTTTTGAACACCTCAAATGCTTCTGATTTTGCTTTCAAGAAATAAACCCAGGTCTTTCGTGAGAAGTCGTCGATAAAGGAAATGAAATACCTTTTGCAACTGAAGGATTCCGGAGTTATTGGCCCACATATGTCGGTATGATTCAGTTCAAGAATGTGTTTAGCTTGATATTCTGCCTTCTTTTTAAATGAAGTTCTTGTTTGTTTGCTAGCACACATTCTTCACAAAACTTTCCTTCATAATCCATGTCTGGTAACCTGTGCACCATGTTCCTCTTTGATAATCTTTTCAGACCAGCATGATGTAGATGACTAAAGCTTTCATGCCACAGCGACGCTTTGTCTTCGACATTGACTTGCAAACATTTTTCTCGAGCGCTTCTTAAGTTCAGTTTGTACATTTGATTTCTCCCTTTTTCAACTTGAGCAACCAGATGCCCTAGCTTGTCCTTTAAGTGTAATATTCGATCTTTCATGAATATCGAATACCCTTTTTTTGTGAGTTGCCCCATACTCAAAATGTTTGTCTTGAGATCTGGTACATAATAAACATCTTGGATTGACCCAGTCAAGTCATCCTTCTGCAAGTAACAAATCATACCTTTTCCTTCGACTTTCACTTTCGATGCATCTCCGAAAGACACATGACCATCTTCAATCTTTTGTATTTCTTTGAACAGGTGTTTGTGACCACACATATAATTACTTGCTCCTGAGTCGAGATACCACATAGTGTCATTTTTCGCATCTACTTCCTTTTGAGTCATCAGCAAAAAAGCTTCATTCGCTTCAGTTTCCAAAGCTAAATTGGTTGTTTCTTCTACTTTCTTTTCGAATCGACAGTCTTTTGCAAGATGTCCCAATTTATCACAGTTATAACATTTGAAGGAGTTGTAATCCTTCGCATAATGGCCATATGCTTATTACACTTGTAACATTCAATGTTGGAGTAGTTCGACCGACCACCTCTTTGACCACGTCCTCTGCCACGCCAATTTTGTTGGCTCGACTGTCCTCTGTCGAAATTACTGCCTCGACCACTGTCACGACCTCCACGGCCACACCCTCTTCCTCGAAAGTTCTGAGAAAAGAGTACCTTTTCATCTTTGGTGGACTCCTTGGTCTGAACTGCTTCGTCGTGTGTCTCCTCCTTCTTTTTGATCTTACGTTGTTCGTGCGCCTCGAGAGAACCAGCCAGCTCTTTGACTGTGAGCGTTGCAAGGTCCTTCGACTCTTCTATTGCGCACACAACATTCTCAAAGTTATCAGTTAAAGATCTCAGAATCTTTTCGACAATACGAGCATCAGTCATCGTTTCTCCATTTCGATTGAGTTGGTTCACCACTGTTTGCAAGCGCGTGATGTACTCTGATACAGTTTCCGACTCTTTCATCTTCATTCTCTCCAATTCTCCTCGAAGAGTTTGAAGACGAACTTGCTTGACTCGGTCAGCTCCTTTGTATACTTTTTATAACGTGTCTCATGCTTGTTTTGAAGTCGTTGCACCTGCAATCTTTTCAAAGCCTGGTTCATCAACAACTCGGAACAAGATGTACAATGCCATCTTATCCTTCGAACGCGTCTCTTTCAACGCCTTGGTTTGAGCCGCCGTATACCCTGTGGTATCTGGTTCTGTGAAACCAGTTTCGACCGTCTCCCACGAATCTAGAGATCCAAGAAGAGCTTTCATTTGGATACTCCAGTTTTCGTAATTCGCCTTCTTTAATTTTGGTAGCGGCATTTGACTCATCGTATTCGCCATTAGCTCTGATGCCAATTTGTGAAAAACTGAAACTTCTTTATGATTGCTCTTAATCAAAAATACAATATAGAAGGTCTTTATATAGACTTACAAAAAAACTACTATAATTAAAGCATTAAACTAAATTAAAACCCCACTAGTAACTCTTGGCTTTTCCTTAGACCACTAACACCTCCACTTATTGAAATAAAAGCTAATAATACCCCACTATCCTTTGGCTTTACCATAACATCTTGACCTTTGGTTTACCATAACTTCTAAATTAAAAACACACTTATCATAACATTTAATGTTTATTCAACAAGGGAAGTGTTATGTATGGATGCGAGACTGTTTTTTATGGATGGTCTTGATGTATGGAAGTTTGTATTATGTAGTGCTTTATGAGAGGTTGTAGGGAGTGTATTGTGAAGTGAATAGTGGTTTGTATGAATGAAAAGGAGGGAGTATTGAGAAGTGTCCCATTTTTTTTCAAAGGTAGGTGAGTTATTGTTGATTTGTAAAGTGAAACAAAGAATAAGAAAAAGTCAAGGTGATATGTGAGCAGAGGGAGTTTAATGTATGTAGTTTTGGAAAATAGGGGTGATAGCGCAAGAGAGAGGAAATGTAGTGAGGGTGTTGTTTGAGGGTATGGGATGTGGATGAAAGGTTGAGAGAAGATGAAGGTGGGTGGCGTGAGGATTTGTGCAGGAGAGAGGGAAAGTCACATGAGGGTTTTTTAATATATGGTGAGTGAAATGAGGATGTGTGGTGTGGAGGGTGTTAGTGGAGGGATTGAGTGTTTATGCGCTGGGAGTATGGCATGGTTTTGAGAAAGAATTGGAGAGTACTCTTGCCTCTTATTTTAATCGAGAGAGAGAAAGGCTTTTGTACGAAGGGGTTTTTTTGTGGCTGGAACAAATAAAGCATGTAGTCTCTCCTTTCCTTTTCATGCACAAGAGTTGTTTGGTCTATGATGTGCTAGTTTCACAAAATGCAGAAAAACCAAAATCCTTATTCTAAACTTAACCACTAAGTATTGTTAAAAGTGAAATAAAATACAAAAATTTAAAATTTAAAATAAGAAACTAATAAATAAAAATTAAAAAAAAAATAAAACAAACTATTTAAAATAAAAATCTAAATAAAAAATCTGATTAATTAAACAAAGATTATTAATTAAAATTTAGAATAAAACTGGTTAAAAACGAGAAAACGTGCTCAAAAAAATAAAATGAATACACCAAAATGATCAGCGCGAAATAAATGACTCGAAAAAATACAGCGTTTGGTCAAATTTCGAAATTAATTTTACTCGGTTAAAAGGCTTACACTGACCAAAATGCGATCGAAAAGCAGTCGAAAAATTAAAACGAGCACGCTAGGTTAAACTACGCGTAACGTAGATTAATATCATTGACGTTTGCAAGATCGATTTTAAAAAATTTCGTCCACTGATTTTACACACAATTGACTTCTAGTTTGACCGATTCGACTGTAAATCCGACAGGTTTATTCTAGCTAATAAATTGGGCATTATGCGAGATGAAATGCATGATAGGTTATGCAGATGATGAAAAAAGAAGTGGGATCTTAGGGATAAAAATTAGGGTATGACAATAAGGAACTTATGTTTCTTGTCAGAAGTACTTCTTAACCAGCTGGATAGGTTGTAGTATCTGTTGATAGAAGAGTAACTTCAGAAGCTTCTGAAATACTTGTATTTCAAATGACTTTCCAGATCTGGAAGCATGGAGAAACAATACCATAACCTAATGTCAATTAATCTTCACTGAAGATGACATTAGTGCAGGATTCAGATAAAAGAGTAATCTGGCTCTGCCAGTCATTACTGCTTCTGAAGAAACATCTGAGTCCTGAAATAAATATAAAGTATTGAAGCGAAATAGATTATGCCAAATATATCTTTCTTCAATATTTGATAATAAGTAGTCTGCTCTTTAAGGTGATATCCTAAGAGACTCCATTGCTCCTTGATTTAGGGTCATCATGGAATTTGTATTAAAGTACAAGTCTATGAGAAATCTTCAATTTTTCTTTGTGTTCTGCAGTCAATTAGAGGATGGTGCTTTAATTTGTTTTATGCCATTCTCTGATAACTCACATCATCTGGTTCTTTGCTTATCAAATATCTAATTGTCTTGAGTCAAGACAATGAAATTAATGATTCTGATGAGAACAAAATCTTGTTCATATTATGGTTTATTCTAGACTGATACTCTGGAATAAATCATGGTACTACTATCAGAATTTGGCAAAAGGCGAAGGGAAGCCTGTCTAAACATTTATGAATGGTCTCATAGAAATATGAGTGTCATGATTTAAATGTATTTGCTGTAGATATCAAAGAAAGGAGCAGAGGCATCTTCCATGGCATTTATCAAAGGTTGTTTACAACATTTGATGGAAGAATAGCCCACAACCCAGACTCAAGTGCTAGAGGTACTGAGCTTGGTGAGAGTAGTGGAGTCATTGGTTTAACATCCATTGAATCAGAATCCACTCAAAGTGGTGTTCAGACTCTATGGTCAAGTCTGAAGACCGATACATGTATGACTGAGAAAATAACAAAAAGAAGGGTATGCTTGTTCTTTTCTGCCTTATCTTTTGATTCAATGAGATATTTATGTAGATGTTAATACAAAGTTTCTGTTAGATTTCTAGAGACGCTCCTTTAAAAGGATCTTCGGAAATCTTTAAGAAGAAACTCTGTTGTATTTACCTATACTGAATATTTCATTAAGCTAGATGATGACCATATTTATGGAAACTGAAATTCTGGTTAAGCAGATCACGAAAATGTCAGACAGGATGTCGCGACACTTGATCTCTGCTTCTCACAAGGATCTAAGGAAGAACAAAGATTAACTGCAGAATGTAAAGAACACACAGAAATTGTTAACCCAGTTCGGTGATCAACAACACCTACGTCTAAGGGCTACCAAGCCAGGAATGAAATCACTAAGTAGAATTGGTTCTAAGCTAAACTCCAACGTTTACAACTTAGCACCTAGAAACTACCCTTCCTAGATTTCTACCTAAGACACTCTTAGGTATGAGACCCTTATCAATTCCCTTCCAATCACAACAGTGACTGAAAATATTACAACTCAATAAACAACCGTTCTCAAGTATTCGCACAATACACGAGAGGCTCACACAAGTACAAACCCTAGTACTTCTAAAACAGCTGCAATAATCAACCAACAAACTAGGTTAACTCCAACCTATTTATATTGCAAACCACAGCTGGACTTGGGCTTCCAAAATCGCAACAATTCTTCTCCTCGGAATTTGCGACCTAATCCTTTCTTCAATCCCAAGTTTCCAAAAATGTCTCCTTACAAGGAAACCGCATATTCCATTTAGAATCAGAATCTCTGATTCCACAATCTCAGATGCCACCTGGAATCAAGTCATATTCCAAACACACCTGGCACACTTGTTATAAAAAAACAGTAAAAGACAAAGATGTCGAAACCACCTGATAGGACATCTTGTCAAACATCTTATCTTGCAGTTAGTTCAACATGTTATGACATCTTGTCCAACATCTTTCTGCTAAGTTAGTTTTACCAAAATTAATGTCAACCTCAAAGGCAAGGACTCAACAATCCCCCCCTTTGGCAGATTTTGGCTAACACTAACTTTCATTGTCCTACAGAAACATATCAGGGAGATCACCATTAGAGCAGCAGCGGAATCATAACATAGACATGTCTCCCCCTCAATCAGTTCAGATCTACTCCCCCTCAGTGGTTAGTAGACAACCAGCAGTGGTTAGTGATGTTAGTAATTCTCCCCCTTTTTAGCCACAATATGACAAAGGTAGAAGGACTAACTCAAAAAACAATAAAACAGATCAAAGTAGTTTAAATTACACACCCAACAAAATTAAAGAAATATCCTGGGCATTTAGCCCTTACACAACCAAAAGCAAAAAAAAACAACACAAAGTAAGAGAGAGTACTGAAAAACTCTCCCAATGTGGTGGGAATACATATTCAGAGATCAGAATACCATTCCCATAACCAGTGGACAGTTATGCCTCATCAGATAGGCAAACTCCAAGCTTGCCTCTTAATGTCTCAAATTGATTTGCATCCAAAGCTTTAGTGAAAATGTCCGCAAGTTGATTTTCAGTGGCCACATGCTCCAGAGTGATGACTTTATCTTCCACAAGGTCTCAAATGAAGTGATGCCTGATGTCAATGTATTTAGTTCGGCTGTGCTGAATGGGATTCTTAGAGATATTTATTGCACTCAAGTTGTCACAGAAGAGTGTCATAACATCTTGTGGAACATCGTATTCAGTCAGCATTTGTTTCATCCACATCATTTGAGAGCAGCTACTCCCTGCTGCAATGTATTCGGCTTCAGCAGTAGGTAAAGAGACACACTTTTGCTTTTTACTGAACCAGGAAATTAAATTGTTTCCTAAGAAAAAGCATCCACCAGAGTACTTTTTCTATCATCTGCATTTCTAGCCCAATCAGCATCACAGTATCCTATTAATACAAAGTCAGAGTTATGTGTGTAGAGTAGACCATAGTTACATGTTCCATTCACATACTTCAGAATCCTCTAGACCTGATTAATATGGCTGGCTTTAGGTTCAGCCTGATACCTTGCACAGACTCCTACTGAGAATGTTATATCAGGTCTACTAACTATAAGGTATAGGAGACTTCCAATCATGCTTCTATAGAGACTCTAATCAACACTTACACCATTTTCATCTCTTGTCAATTTTAGGTGTGTGGGAGCAGGAGTCCTCTTGTGCTTTGCATTTTCCAAGCCAAACTTAACAATATTCTTGACATATTTCCCTTGACAGAGAAAAATGGAATATTCCATTTGTTTTACTTGGAGACCAATGAAGTAGGTTAATTCTCCGACTAAACTCATTTCAAATTCAGACTGCATTTGCTTAACAAAATGTTGAACCATCTCTTCAGACATTCCTCCAAAAACAATGTCATCAACGTAGATTTGTGCTATTGTCATACCCCAAATTTTGACCACTAAGATTTCCCATCATTGTGCAAATCATCATCACAATATGGAGAAACCATCATACTTCATCAGTCTCCCCAAAGATGGGTGAGCATCCACTACAATCAAAATTAGGGTTTCAAGCCCTCTCAGAGCCTTAGACAAAGGATCAATCAAGGAATGACATGATCTTCAACTTGTATAACCTCTCAAACATCCACAATGGATCAAAAGGACTCCCACTTCAAGGATCAAGCACAAGGCTACTCCCTTCTAGGTGGATCAAGTCTCAAGATCGACAGTGTCACCAAATTAGGGTTTTGGTCGACCAGGGCCTCCAGATGGAAATTTTTCATCTAGGCACAAGCCAATGATCCAAAACATAGCCTAATATACTTCATGGGACCTCATGGACCCAATCATCAAGTCAATTTTGCCTCAGGGGATGCATTCATCAAAAATCAGGAATTAGGGTTTCTTGACTTAATTCACCCCTAAGTTGACTTTTAGGGAAAATCATGAGCCAAGACCTCAAGAGAGGGTTTGAGGGTCTCTAATGAACTATATTGATCCATTTGGAACAATGGATTAATCCAGGAAGCTTGAGCAACAAGTCTCAATTTCATCTGCACCACAATTAGGGTTTCGCGAGAAAAGTCAACTGTAACTTTGACTTTTGACCAGGACATGCTCCCAAGCCCTAAGACATGATTCAATATACCCTATGACACCCATGGAACATGTCCATCAAGTTTGATTTAGGTCAAGGACATGATTTCATGAAGAATTGCACAGTTTGGAATTCATCTGATAAAAAGTCAACTGTGCACAAAAGTCAACTTTGACTTTTTGAGATTTTTGACCAAAATGGATTTTTTAACCCTAAAATGATGTTAATGTATGATTTGAATCATCATTCATCAAGAAAAATCAAAGAAAGTTGGATAACTTGTAAAAGGGGTAACCATAAAAACTTAGAAAAATTTCTAAGTTATGGAAAAAGTGACACTAATGTGCCAACTTTGGAGGACCATAACTCCTAAACCACAAGGCCATTGTTCCCCATTCAAAGCTTGATTTGTAGATCTCATTGCCCTCTACAAAAGCTTCATTCTGACCTATGTCCAAATTCCTCATGGATTTTGAGTTATGGAGTGATCAAAATCAAGAAAAGTCACTTTGTTCCAACACTTAGTGAAAATTTCACTAAGTCAGATTTTACCTTACTTTTTGCCAAATGTAGGGGGATTTTTCACTTGGATTCAAAAGAGATCAAAACCAAACATGCTCAAACAGTTGTTGTATCATGTAAGGGCTTTCTAAAATGGCCAAGAACATTACCAAATTCAATTTGAGTCATGAGATATGACATTGGCAAGTTGCCTTGCTGAAATCTGCCAAGGCAAGGCAGATTTTTATACTTTTGGTCGATTTGCCAAAATCAGCCAAATCCAAATGCTCCTATCCACTTGGACACCTCTGAGGATTGAATCTAAAGGGGACAATCACTGAGCCAAGCCTCCAAAGTCTTTGGAACAAGAAATAACATGTTGAACCTAGAATTGCCAAAATAGGGACAAGACTCCAATTTTGGATTGGAGCATTCTATGGAAGCATCAAGGTGGCATGGATTGAGCCATTCTCAACTGAATTCAGTCAAGACTTGTCCAAGACCAAGGGAACCAGCAGCCTGTGCCCTAACCTCTAGTCAATCGCTAGAGGAGACTTGGATTTTCATTTGCCAACATTAGCCAAACCTACTCAGCAGTTGCCATTCACTTTTCCTTGCAAAACAAACTTGCTCTACTATAAATAGAGCTCAATTGTGATCAGTTTGAGTACACCAAAGCCATCAAACAGATGCTTTCCTCAAAATCTCTTCTTTCACTCCAATTTTGCCTTCTAAGGCAAGTCACTATCGGGTTTTGAGTTTGAGAGCTTTTCCAATCAAACCAATCACACACACACACCTCATATACATCATATAGAAGTGATCCAAACACTCACATAACATCTGGAACACAGATTTCACAAAATCACCATCCAATTGCTCAAGTTCTTGACAGATTTACAGTTGGGGTACCATCTCAAGTTCCAGATCATTTCAATCCATTCCAAGCATTCATACACACTCCATGGCACCTAGGGAAGCTATCCAGATCATTGGAACCTAGCTATAACACCTCCAACACAAATCACGATCACCAGCTGCAAGTGGTAAGCATGAGCTCTTCTAACTCTATGATCCATGCAATTTTTGTTGCACAATAATTTGGCCATATATTCATAATCATGCATGGAATGTTTCCCCTCAATTAATTGCATTGTTTGAATCGTGTATAAAAAATCCTAGCCTTCATGCAGAAATTAGGGTTCTTGAGGATTTTTCGTGATTTCTTGTTTTATGCTTAATTTAAATGAAATTAATTGTAATAGACATGATCGTGAGGTTGAAACGAGTTGATTGGTATGTGGATTGCATGATATAATCAAGTATTCAGTGAGATTGGAGAGAAAATGCAAATCAGCCAAACCCAGAACACGCGCGTGTTCTTGGTGTGTTCTTAGCGCCATTTTTTGAAAATTCAAATATTTGAATTTTGTGATTTTATTTAATTGATTCAAAAATTAATTTCTCTCTGAGTTTTAATGATTTTAAGTTGATTATTTTTTTAATAATTCACAAAAATGTTAAAATATTTTATTTTCCCAAAAAATCCCAAAAATATTATTTATTTTGTATAATTGATATTTTCGCAAAGAATTAATGTTTTAATTGTTTTTAACATTTAAAATATTTTTTCCACCTTGATTTTTGCAACTTTTAATGCTTTCTAATTATTTTGTAGGTCAATACTTAATTTTTGAAGCATTAATCCAAGATCACAATTTGTTTTCCATATGTTAAACAATTTTGATCATTTTAATTAAATTTTTATTCAATTAAATACATTTTTGAAAACAAATTAGGGTTTTGGATTAATTCAACCCTCATAAATCATTTTCAAAACATTTGGGCCTCTAATAGAGTGTAAGACCCAATCCTTTTTTTGACCAAATCATTTTTGGGCCTCAGTATATTGTATAAGTCCCGATACCGTCAAAAACAAACGGCGCGATCGTCGCCTTTTCAAAACAAAAAACCTTGGGCCTACCCTCGAGTAGTAAGACCCATTTCTTTTCTTAAAACTCATTTGGGCCTCTATTAGAGTGTAAGACCCAACCCCCTGTGTACAGAAAACTTTTTGGGCCTCATTCGTTGTATAAGTCCCTCTGTACATTTTCAAAAGTTCGGCGCGATCATCGCCCGTTTAAAAACAAACCATTTGGGCCTCTCCTTGAGCTATAAGACCCATTCAAAAAATTTTGGGCCTCTATTAGAGTATAAGACCCAACCCCCTTTTAACCAAAACAATTTTGGGCCTCACTTATTGTATAAGTCCCCTCGCATTAAAAGAAAATCTCGGCGCGATCGCCATTTTAAACGAAAAACCATTTTGGGCCTACCCTCGTGTTATAAGCCCCACTCTTTTTCTTTAAACCTTTTGGGCCTCTTGAGAGAGTGTAAGACCCATCCCTTTGTACAGAAAACCTTTTTTGGGCCTCAGTCACTTGTATAAGTCCCTCTGTACAAATTCAAACAGTGCGCTCACTGATAAAACCCTGGGCCTCTCCTTGAGCTGTAAGCCCCAAATCTTTGATTTTGAATATACTGTTGTTTTCAATCTTTCTTTGTTGAACAACTAACCAAACAACATGGAAGCTCTACAACCGAGTAAGTGTTTACCCGCTTTCATTTACCGATTTCATATACTTATAACTGTATTGTGGGGCTGTTTCGCTGTAAGTCTTCTTTCATAAACTCATATCAACTGTGTAATAATAGTATAGATATTTCGAGTTTCCCCGGCAACTACGTCTAAAACTAGGTGACGCTGTTTCGTTTATTCGTAGAAATAGATGACTAGATCCCCAATAGGATCACCAGATACAGTCTTCTCTTTGGCTGTCCTCATTAGGAATTGTCAAGAAACTCTACTCCCAGAGATGAATGTATTCTCAGTGAATGGCATCTTTGAGTTTCTTCCAAATTCTCAAACTTTCCTGGCTTGATCTATTCTCTGTGAATAGTCTGTCTTGAATTTCTCGGGGTTTGGGGACCCATCGGCTTCTTAAAAGCATTGGCCTCCTCTTGGGCATCGTACAAGGACCCACAGGCTTCCTAAAAGCAGCCCCGCCTCCTCTTGGGCTTAGTACAAGGACCCGCCGGCTTCTTAGAAGTATTCACAACCTCCTCTTAGGCTTCGTATAATGATCTCTTCCTCCAGGAATGATAGCCTCCTCTTTGGCTTCGCACAAGGACCTCTCGGCTTCTTAAAAGTTTCCAGTCTCCTCTTGGGCTTCGTACAAATTATCCCGACGACCTCCTAGAGGTATAGGAACAGAACTTAATCATCTGCATAGAACAGTCCTTTCAAAGAGTCTACTACTGTTTCTCAAAGCATAGTACAAAAGATGAAACTCTAGACACCGACAATCTAATATCCTTGAGTCTCAAAGACATTCTCAAGTGACCCCTTCGTTAAATAGGAAGGAAACCCGTGGACTCGGACAGTCTCAATACCCCTTTGGATTTCCCGTTTCCTCAAAGAAAATGAAATATCCCTGATCCTTGAATCAAATCCTTGAGTACAGTGCTACTCATAGAAGAACTGATTTTCTCTTTAAATTAGTATACCGGACCTGTCACTCAACTGAAACAGCAACCATAGCCTCCTCTTGGGCTTCGTACAATGATCCTCCCCAGCGGAGTCAAACAAAGTTTAGCCTCTCTCTCGGGCTTTGTACGAGACACATAAGAGACTCCCTTGTTGAGTCAATCACCCCTTCCGCCTCCATCTCGGGCTTTATACGAGATACAAAAAGGTTCTTATTGAGCCAAACAAACAACAGCCTCCATCTCGGGCTTTGTACGAGATACAAAAACACTCTCTTATTGAGTATAAAAGATCCTCTTGTAGGATCAACCCCTTTTAACCTCTCTCTCGGGCTTTGTACGAGACACATAATAGCCTCCTCTTAGGCTTTATATAAGAAAACCACTGGTTGGTCCAATCAACCTTTTAGCATCAAAGTTGTGCCTCGTTCACAGTACACAAACATCAACAACTCTTTCCCCTTCATCTAATCGCTGTAAGCGGCAAGCCTCTAGATCATCTACATACATGCCACTGTCCCTCTTTTAGCATGAGAAATTCCTAAGGAAAGATGGCATTGCTCTACACTGAGTTAAAGTCTTCTCCTTCAGGTTAAAACCCCCTATAAAGGAAATTATGGCATTGCTAGGATCCGCGTATCCCGGTTAAAGTAATCCTCCCTTTATAACCAGTTACCCAACAGTTGTGACAAACAGACCCCCTTTAGAGATGACAAATTCTCTCTAAGGTCAACACCTTCAGCTTCACATCTTGGGCTTTGAACAAGATACAAATCACCTTTCGCTTCACGTCTTGGGCTTTGAACAAGACACCAAAACACCATTTCCTCACGTAGAATAGGAGGAACTACGAACGCTCTGATTTCCCTGTTTCGGTAAACGGGAATACGTAGGCATAAGATTGAAAGAAAAATCTTAGCGAGCACACTAAACAAAAACCCAAAATCCCATACTCTCACATATCTATCAAGAAGCATCTGTCCTAACATCTAAACCTCCCACCAGTTTTAAAAAAATACACCCAATAGAGACCCCGAATCTTTGTAGCATCTGTAACCTAGCAGACCGCTGTTTAAACCTCAGTTTGCAAGCAGGGTTAATTTGAGACATCTATTTCCCTTCCTTCATCATCTTTAATAGGATAAAAAATGAATTGAGCTGTAGACACCAAAGAGCGATAGCGCTTCGCAACCGCATCCAAAAATCGCTCGCTACAGCTATCATGAGGTTACCTTCCCTTTCTCTGACGAAGAGAGTTTTATCAATTCCTCCCTTTCTGTAGCCATTTGTAACAAGGAACTCAGTCAGCCTCTCATACCAGGCCCTTGGAGCTTGTTTCAACCCATATAAGGCTTTTTTTCAGCTTGTAGACATGATCTGGAAATGTTGGATCTACAAAGCCTTTGGGTTGTTCTACATAGACCTCTTCACTAAGATATTCGTTCAAAAAGGCACTTTTAACATCCATTTGGAAGAGTTTGAACTTCAGAAGGCAGGCTATTCCAAGGAGCAGTCGTACAGATTCCAGTCTAGCCACAAGAGCAAAAGTCTCATCAAAATCCACTCCTTCTATCTGGGTGAATCACTGTGCAACGATTCTGGTCTTGTTTCTTGTGACAACTCCATGTTCATCAGACTGGTTCTTAAATACCCACTTAGTGCCGATCACATTTGATCCTTCTGGTCTGGGTACAAGATCCCAAACATCATGTCTCTTGAACTGTCCAAGCTCTTCTTGTATCGCATTAATCCAAAATTCATCTGTCAAGGCTTCCTTGACATTTTTTGGTTCCATCTTAGACACAAAACAGGCACTCGCCACCACATCCCTTGATCTAGTCATCCTTCCTCCATTTGGATCCCCTATTATGAGTTTCTTAGGGTGATCTTTCTGTATTCTGATGGAAGGTCCCTTGTCAACTCTCTCGGTCACAGTAGATTCATGATTGTCATCGTTGGGTACTTCAATATCTTCAGAGTTGGTTTGAGGTGTTTCAACATCTTCTGTGACATCTTCCTCTTCCATTGGAAAGAATGCTCCGATATCATTTGTAGCTTCATCCTCCATAGGTGAATCATCAACCACAACATTTATGGATACCAATACTACTTGAGTTCTTGGATTGTAGACACGGTATGCTCTACTGTTTGTGGAGTAACCTAGGAAGACTCCTTCCTCACTCTTAGGATCCATCTTTCTCCTCTGCTCACGGTCTGCCAGAATGTAGCATTTGCTTCCGAAGACATGAAAGTATTTCACCGTTGGTTTTCTACCCTTCCATAATTCATACAAGGTAGCAGAAGTTCCAGACCTGATGGTTACCATGTTTATGATGTAGCAAGCTGTGTTCATTGCTTCAGCCCAAAAGTTATACGGGAGTTTCTTTGCATGGAGCATGACCCTTGCACACTCTTGAATAGTTCTAGTTTTCCTCTCAACCACACCATTCTGTTGAGGAGTGATGGGTGAAGAGAACTCTTGACTTATTCTTTCTGAGGAGCAGAACTCATCAAACTTACTGTTTTCAAATTCCCTCCCATGATCACTTCTGATTCTGATTATACCACAGTCCTTTTCTCGTTGAAGTCTCTGGTACAATCCCTTAAAAACTTCAAACACCTCTGATTTCTCCTTGATAAAGTGTACCCAAGTGTATCTAGAAAAATCATCAACAACCACATAGGCATACCTTTTTCCTCCAAGACTTTTGACTTGCATAGGTCCCATTAAATCCATATGGAGAAGCTCTAAGTTCCTTGAGGTGGTTTGTTGTTGAAGCCTTTTGTGTGACATTCTCGTTTGTTTACCAATCTGGCATTCCCCACATATCTTCCCTTCATCTATCTTAAGATTTGGAATTCCTCTGACAACTTCCTTGGATATGACTTCTTTCATTCCTTTTAAGTGCAAATGCCCCAGTTTCTAATGCCACAACTTTACTTCATCCTCCCTTGACACCAAGCTGATGGAGGGACTCCGAGTTTCATGTGGAGCCCACAAGTAGCAGTTATCCTTGGATCTGGCACCTTTCATAATGAGTTCTTCTTTATCATTTGTAACCAGGCACTCAGATTCGGAGAAATTTACCTTAAGACCTTGATCACACAGTTGGATGATGCTTATTAGATTTGCAGTCAGTCCTTTGACATACAAAACTCTATCAAGACAAGGTTGGCCTTCATACTTCATCTTGCCAACACCTTTGATTACTCCTTTTGAGCCGTCTCCAAAAGTGACATGGCCAGTGGGATGGGTTTTTATGTCAGCCAAGAACTTCTTCACATCAGTCATGTGTCTGGAGCAACCGCTGTTAAAGTACCAGTCTTCTTTGGCAAGGGCTCTCAGGGAGGTATGGGCAATGAAAGCTACAGTTTGATCCTTAGGAATCCATTTCTTCTTCCCTTTGGGAGTCTTCCTTCTTCTTCTGGATTGTTTTGAAGATTTGGGATATCCATTCAACTTGTAACAGTGAGCCCTTATATGTCCAAACTTCCCGCAGTAATAGCATTGTTTGTCCTGTTTTTGTTTTCATGGAGAGTTGTTTTGATGCCTTTGGTGATGTTGAGACATCTTTCTTGACATCACCTGGGCTGAGTTTCCCTCCAGTCCTATGTCTTTTGATCTCAACTTGATCATTATAGCCAAGACCCTTTCCATTTCCGGCATTTCTTCCTAACATAAGGATTTCATCTAGCATATCTGAGCTGTTGTTCATCATCCTTATATACTTGGTCATATTATTGAGCTTGGAGTTTAACCACTCCACTTTATCCTCTAAATCCGAGATTGTTTCCAGGTGGTTCAATCTTTCATCACACAGTTGTGAGATAAGGTTCTACTGGTCTTGTCCTAGTTGATACAATTCAGCAACGTCCTTGGGGTTGAGTGATCCGTTCTCTGAATCCTTGTCAGAATCATACACTCCAGTCATTGCAGACACCTTCTTAGTGGTCTCTCCATCGCTTGAGGAGTCATCCTCAGACCACGAGGTGGATAAACCCTTTTTCTCCTTCTTGTGATATGTGGGACACTCACCTCTTGTGTGTCCAAAACCTCCACACTCAAAGCACTGAACTCCCTTTCCTCGATTGGGTTTTCTATCATAGATGGGTCTTCTTCCAAAATTTCTTGATCTATGGATGTCAAAAGTCCGAGCCTTGACATTTGAATTTGACTTCTCATCCAATTGTTTTTCCAGTTGTTGAAATTGTTTTTCAAGAAACCCTACAACTTTGGACAAATCCTCTTTAGTGTCACCCTCTTCTTGGTTGGTCACAAGAGCAAGGCTTTTCTTCTTTTCATCCTTTTGGCTAATAGCCATATCAAAGGTTTGAAGAGATCCCATGAGCTCATCTACCTTCATGGTATTTATGTCCTGAGCTTCTTCAATGGCTGTCACTTTCATTCAAACCTCTTGGGGAGAGACCTGAGAATTTTCTGAACCAACTTGACTTCAGGAATTTTTTCTCCAAGGTCACTGGATGTGTTGGCAATATCAACAATATTCATATGAAAGTCATGTATACTTTCATCTTCTCTCATCCTCAGGTTCTCAAACTTAGTAGTGAGAAGCTGAAGTCTTGAGGATTTGACTCGAGAGGTGCCTTCATGTGCAGTCTTCAGGATTTCCCATGCATCCTTTGCAACAGTGCAATTTTTTATGAGTCTGAAGATGTTCTTGTCCACCCCATTGAACAAGGCATTCAAGGCTTTGGAGTTTCCTTGAGCAAGCTTATCATCTTCATCGTCCCAATCTTCTTCAGGTTTCAGCTCCTCAGTGAGCTTCCCATCTTTGTCTTTGATCTTTGGTGGATCCCACCCCTTGACCATAGACTTCCAAGCCTTTCCATCCATAGACTTGATAAACGCCACCATGCGAACTTTCCAATAATCATAATTAGAACCATCGAGTATTGGTGGTCTATTCAGAATTCCTCCTTGTTTATCCATCGTACCAGAAAGTATCGTCCCTGAATCTCACCCAGATACAGAGCAGGATGCCTGCTCTGATACAAATTGAAATTCTGGTTAAGTAGATCACGAAGATGTTAGACAGGATGTCGCGAAACTTTATCTCTGCTTCTCACAAGGATCTAAGGAAGAACAAAGATTAACTGCAGAATGTAAAGAACACACAGAAATTGTTAACCCAGTTCGGTGATCAACAACACCTACGTCTGGGGGCTACCAAGCCAGGAATGAAATCACTAAGTAAAATTGGTTCTAAACTAAACTCTAACGTTTACAACTTAGCACCTAGAAACTACCCTTCCTAGATTTCTACCTAAGACACTCCTAGGTATGAGACCCTTCTTAATTCCCTTCCAATCACAGCAGTGACTGAAAATATTACAACTCAATAAACAGCCCTTCTCAAGTATTCATACAATACACGAGAGGCTCACACAAGTACAAACCCTAGTACTTCTAAAACAGCTGCAATAATCAACCAACAACCTAGGTTAACTCCAACGTATTTATATTGCAAACCACAGCTGGACTTGGGCTTCCAAAATCGCAGCAATTCTTCTCCTCAGAATTTACGACCTAATCCTTTCTTCAATCCCAAGTTTCCAAAAATGTCTCCTTACAAGGAAACCGCATATTCCATTTAGAATCAGAATCTCTGATTCCACAATCTCAGATGCCACCTGGAATCAAGTCATATTCCAAACGCACCTGGCACACCTGTTATAAAAAAACAGTAACAGACAAAGATGTCGAATCCACCTGATAGGACATCTTGTCAAACATCTTATCCTGCAGTTAGTCCAACATGTTAGGACATCTTGTCCAACATCTTTCTGCTAAGTTAGTTTTACCAAAATTAATGCCAACCTCAAAGGCAGGGACTCAACAGAAACAATTTCCTCAATTTTTGTGATGTTGCTGCTGTTTGTTAGCTATCAAAGGAAACAATTCAATATTCATCTATCACTCATGACTCTTGTTTACAGAGGAAGTGTTGGCTCTGAATAGAATCTTAGAGACTTATGACTGAAAGAAGATATCTCTCTTTCTCAGTCTAGTTCTACTAGACTCTGATGGATGATAGCTTCTGAAACTTGTCAGATTATGAGATTCAGAAGATGATTCTTTACTTCTGATAAATCATTTTAAGTAAAAGGTTTTCCAAGACTTTTATAATGCTTAAATTTTCATAAAGGTGAAATTCATCTTGTGGATTCAAGAAATCTGCTGGATAAGAACCTTTGGGTAATGATGTTTTGTTTTGGATACTTATTGTCATTATCCCCTGTCTTGTGAAACATCATTTTTTCCTTCTTCTGACAAGATTCTTATTCTTTTAGGAATCTTTTTCAGTTCTATTTCTTTTTATTTTCTGTGTGGTTGTGTCTTGATCAAGCCAAACTTGAGATGAGTTTCCTAGTCAATTCTTCTTTGAATTAACTGGTTGTCATCAATGAAAAGTTTGTGGATTTTGATGAGTTGCTTAAGTTAGGCTTTAGCTTCTGGAAGACTATGTGTGAACAAGGATGGAATGTATACTTTGGGATGCTCTATGGTTTCACTTATCCAGATCTTGTCAAAGAGATTTGAATTAATGCTTCCATTGTTGAGCTGAATTCTGAGTGTGTTATTCTTTCTAAAGTAACTGGTGTTTCTATAATAGTAACCTCTAAAGTGATTGCTAATGTGATCAATTATGAGGAAATTGGAGAAATTACAGGAACTCTTGTTTGGGAACACCATCTTCCTACTTGGCGTATCTTTGTAGATCCATCTAATACATCAGTGGTCTCAAATCTTCGTCCTGATGCTGTTGTTTGGAATCAGATTCTGAATTCAAACTTACTTCCTAAGGATAAGGATTTAGATCTTATGGACCCTATTGAAAAATATCTGTTTCTACTTCTCAATTCAGACTTGCAGATTGATCTTTCTCAAGTTATGTTTGACTATTTGAAGAAGTCTCTTTCTTATTTTAACAGGGGAAAGATTTTCTTCATTACTTTTGGATAAGTTCTTTTAGAACTACTTGTTCAGCAGGGAGTTATCATAAGTTCATAGGCTGATTTGTCTAAAATCTGGAGAGACAATTTTGAAGTTATCTATGAAAGATTCTGGTGTTAGATTTATGCATAGTTATGCCTTGTAATTGTTAGAACCTTTGTATTAAGTAATCTTATTATTAATTCAAAGTTTGTTCATGTTGTTGTTCAGTTAACCGTTGATTATATTAATTTAGGGTTGTTCAAAAGAATCAAAAGTAATGGGAATAAGAACGTAATGCTTGCAACTTTTATCATTAATAAGAAGGAAGGGATTACAAATTATTTAGACATTCTAGTCTATTGGATTGACACTAAGGTATTCCCTAGGATCATCTGACATGTCCAGATTATCTAAGTAATCTTTCCATTCTTCCTTGGAAAATTCTAAAGCCTCCTTTGTCAGCTAATTTCTGAGTCTGGACCCAGAAAATCTTCCTCTTCTATGTGTCTTCACAAAGGATGCTGAAGAGGTGAGAGCTTCTGAAGTCATCTGCTTGCAAGTAGATCTTTCAGTTACTGCTTTACTTTCACTTGCCTGAGTTTTTGCATATAGTGTGGATCTCTTTCTGAAATCTCTCTTTGGAACCCAAGTTTGCTTCTGTTTGTACATCTTGGTGTTTTGAGGATTAAGTGATTATGAAAGTAAGCATGCTTTGAGTTCTTATATAGACGTGTTGCATACATTGTTTCAAGTATCTGTTGTTTTTAAGTTGATTAAGTATTATCAATATCTTAAATGATATATCTTGGAAATGTTATATAACAGTCTAACCTATTAAAGATTCTTTAACAACTATGGATTTTATACTTGACTTGTTTAACTATCATTTCTGGTGTTAGTTTTACTTCAATAATCTCTTTCAGTAAATATAAAGGAAGTTATTGAAAGTATTTGCATGCAATAAACAAAATTTGGTCACATAGATACTTTTTCATTAATTGAAGAAGAGAATTACAAAACATTGTCTCATAAGGAACTGCTAATGCTTAGTATATGTCCCTATCTAAGTCATCTTGAGCCTTCTGACAAAAGCAGTTGTCATAGCCTATGTCTAGCTCATCTTCATCAATGTCTTATCTTATGCCTCTGGGATTGGACGGTAGAACAGCTTGTTGGATCGTCTTCTCTTCTTTGAACTCTTCATTATATTTCTTCTAGGCTTCATTATAGCTTTTGATGAACCTACTCTTGTAGGTTGTCTTGGAGCAGTTGACGTTGCTTCTTCAGAAGTGAGTCTTGCAGAGGGCAAATGCCCAATGGTAGATGTTTCAGAAACAACTCGTTTCTGAACATTCTGAATGTCTTGTCTCATAGAGCTCTAGGAGATTTCTGTTACTATAAAAGTCTTATGACTCTCAGTTGATGCTTACATGACTATGTTTGATGTTGATGAAAATAAACTAGGTTTGGACTGCTTTTATAATGACTTATGAGCAACTCAAACGTCTGACTTAATCCTGCTTGATTCTTGGAACAATAACGACCACTAAAAATTTAAGGCATGCACTATACAATCCTTAATGACCCCATGTTACTTGATCATTTTTCAATTCCTTGGAAACAGATCCTGTAATGATGATCTGTGATGCACTTATGACTGTAATTCTTTTCTTCTTCTCTTTTTATTTTCTTTTTGATGTAACAAAAGGGGGAGAAATATTGGTAAGTATTTAATTAGAAACTGAACCCATTGAGTGCCTATTCAGTTGTATATATTGGTCATTTATAATTTTGTTATTTATATTCCTGTTTTTATGGTTATCTTGCTCGGGCGACACATTTTAACTATCATGTACATAGAACTAAGGAGGAGCTTACAAACCTCAACCTTAGCCTATCAAACTCAGAAAGAGCTTACAAACCTCGTATTCTGATGTTGCCAAAGTAAGTTAAAATATTATTTTTGGTTTTCTTAAATATGGAACTAAGGGGGAGCTTACAAACCTCAAACTTGGAACTGTTAGACTCAGGGGGAGCTTACAAACCTCAAACTCTGATGTTACTAAGAAAAATGAATTACTTTTTCTTAAGAGTAACACCTGGTATGATGTCTATAGAACTCTGCTTTGGACTATTAGAATCAGGGGGAGCTTAAAAACCTCATACCCTGATGTTGAAAAGAAAATTATAACTACCCAACATTGTCCTTTAAATACTTGTGTTTGTAATCATAAAAAAGGGGGAGATTGTTAGAAAAAGATTTGTTCATGACAAATTTTCCTCGGGTTTTGATGATAACAAAGTATTGAAAGAACAATGGTTTATTTGATGTGTGTTACATGTGTGCAGGTTCTTATACTTGTAAATATTATTATCAGAATCTGTTCTACATTGAGCACACTTTGAGAGTTGCTGCATTGCTAGCTTCTGGTGGCAGAATCAGAAGAACAATTGCTAAGTGATGTCTGGCAAAGACTATGAAGCTGAAGGTCTCAGCATCAGAAGAAGCAACATTATTGCCTCTACACTTAGTGAATGCAAATTGGCTTTTGGTACCATTCAGAGTTGGTGATAAAGCTAAAGTTGTCCGTACTGCAGAAAGCAAGTTGTATTGTCAAATCAGTTTGTCAACTAGAGTCTACAATATTACAAGGCTCTAGAAAGACTGGGATGCTTTATGGATATCTACTCTCAATGGCTCTAATAGTACAGAATCTCTTGAAGACTCAAATTTTAAACATGTTACAAATTTGATTAAGATCTTCTGGCATATCTATCGTCAACGGCTCTTGTACTATGGAGTAACAGCAAAGACAGTTAATCAAGTTACCTCCTCAACGGCTAGTTTCTGAAAAGGCTATAAATATGGCTGAAGGTTCAAACTGAATCTTTAACAAGGATCACCCAAAAAAAGGAGTAACAAGATCAACAATTATCAACTCAATGTATATGCAGATTTTTTGATGTAGGTTGTAATTGTAAAAGCCTTAAGATTTCTTATACATTGAATATCTTAGAAATCTTAAGTGCTTTAGGTATTTGTTATTGTGATTTTCCGTACCTCTGATACTTGTATCATGTACACCTTATTCTCTATTCTGCTGAGCTTGTTCAACAGTTTAGATAAAAGTCTTGTGTCATTGGTATACAAGCAAGGAAGTCTCGAGCCAAGATGCTTAAGCCACGTAAGTCTCTTGCTATGTGCTTGAGCTGTGAAAGTCTTAATCAAGTGGATTGATTGAGCAAAAGACTTGTATCGTTGGGATACAAGCAAGGAAGTCTCGAGCCAAGATGCTTGAGCCACGTAAGTATCATGCTATGTGCTTGAGTAGTGAAAGTCTTAATCAAGTAGATTGATTGAGCAGGAAAGTCTTGAGCCAGTGTGGCTTGAGAAGGATAGCTCGGTTCATGAAATTTTGAGCAATAAGTCTTGGCCAGGGAAGGTGCAAGCAAAGACTCGTTTCATGTAACCTTGAGCAGAAGTCTTGGGCCTGAGGGGCTTGAGCAGGAATGCTCTGTACATGGAATTAGAGCAGTAAGTCTTAATCCGAGGGGTGCAAACAGAGAGGCTCATTTCACGGGACTTGGAGCATAAGTCTTGGGCTGAGGGTCTGAGCAAGGAAGTCTTGGGTTCATGGAACCTGAGTAGGAAGTCTCGAGTGAGGTGCTTGAGCAGAAGTTTTGGATCTTGGGTCTGAACAATTGTAAAGACTTATGCAGAATGCATAAGAGATTGTAATGATGATTTGATTATAGTTAAAATCTCTTATGAAGCAAGGGGACTGGACTACTCTCAGTTAGAGGAGGAACCAGTATAAATATTTGTGTCTTCTTCTATTATTTATTTGCTTCTGTTAACATTCCGCTACTAAGAATTCACCAGAATCTGAACACCATTTTAGATTCTGAACTATGATCAGATGTAAACTAAGAAAATGGATAACAAAATTCAACCCCCCTTCTTGTGTACTTTTCTCACCTTCACTGACACTATTGTCTTGAACTCTATCTCATACATCAAATCCTCACATAACTGATGTTAAGTTTATCAAAGTAAGTATTGTATTATGGTATCCACAGAGACTGGAGCGATATTACGAACAACTTTTTAGATTACTGAGAAACTTTAAGTGAAAGTGGTTTTGATAAAGTTTTTTTATTGTACTTTTAACGTGAAATAATGAACATAAATGAAATGATTTAAACGGGATTGGTTAACTGATAGTTTTATCTTGCCGGGATTGGATTTCTTCTACCGTTCACGTATGCAATACCGATTAATTATGATACAATCATGGTTCCATTCATATTTCCAAATACTTTTTCCAAACAATATGTATGTCTACATAACTGTTAATAAATTTCAATCGGTTTGCTGAATCGATGATGTCTCGACCGATTAAACAAACAAACTATATGATGAACAAGTAATTGAAGTGGATATTAAACTTAATTCTATATCTAGAGATTTGAGTTTAATAGATTCATATCTTATATGATCTGAAAACGGAATCAATTTTCACTAATAACCGAATTGTATAAGATTTGACGATAAGGAAAAGATAGAATCAATACTTAATGAAAAACATGATTGCATTACGATTAAAAACGGTATAGATACATACGATTACGATAGATTCTTCCAATCCTAGCAAGAGAGAGAGTTTAGCTATCCATTCTCATGGTAGCTTGCACACAAAGGAAGAGGTGGAGATGAATGAGCATCAAAACCGATTTCTCGAGTATTGATACGTATCCAGCTCGATTCTTCGATTCTCTCTCTTAAAATTCTATTATAATTCACTCTTACTAACTATTACACAAAGGATGTAAAAACTAAAAACCATCCCCTCTGCACAGCCCTTGACCCCTTTTTATACTAGTTTTGGCAGCCACAGTTCGCATAGTGAGAGGAAGTTCGCTATGCGAGCTCCCTTATCTTCTCCATTAAGAAAATTTAAATTTCACCGCCTTTGTTGAAACCGCCAAACTTCACTATACGAAGTATTGTTCGCGTCGCGAACTTGCTCGCTCTCTCTCGCTTCCTTCGCTTCAAGGATGGTTTGGTTCTGTCTTGCATCGCTGCGTATCGATGTCCATCGCTTTTCGCTCGCCTTCTGTCTCTTCAAGTGAAGTCTGTCATTTTGATTCTGCTTTGTTTTTTCTTGCTCGCTTCCTATCGCTATCTGTCGCATAGCGAACTTTCGCATAGCGAAGCATTTTGTCGCGATGCGAAAGTTGCAGGGCATGTCCTTTTCTTTGTTTCAACTGGTTTTTCTTCAACCTAAAACCTGCAAAACCATTCAAATCCCCAAGTACCAAACTTTTGGGTCTTTTGTTAGTCAATTCTAATAAAAAATGCAAAGGAACAATGTGATTCGTATAAGTTTTGACTAATGATATTTGTACTTTTGGATTGTTATCAAATTCTCCCCAACTTAGTTTCTTGTTTGTCCTCAATCAAGAGCATGAGATTTTTAACAAAGCAAGGACTTTCATCAATCAATTTGTCGTAAAAAAACATATGAAACTTTGAATGGTTCAAATGACTACTCAACTTTACACAAGTCATGGTTCAAATGCCTTCCAGAATCCAAAGCATGATTAAGAATCATGTTTTTCTTCAAAATCAGCACATGCCTCAAAAAGCAAAGACAAAGACTTTTACTGAATCGTCCTAACACACTTATTCATAAATGGGATGAAGATTTTTGAATTTTTGTCTTGATCGGGAGGTGTGATGACTCTCACTTGATCACTTGGTCAACATCCGAGTCGATTCATGTTTTCATCCAAAATAATTCAAAAATTTGAGCAACTTACAGTATAAATCACATAGGTCTTATTAGGGTTGTAATGTGGTCAGGTTTCCTAACAATATGGTTTTTCTCCTAAAGCTAATTTTCTAGAATCTGTCCACTTTCTTTACTTGCTTCACTCCTTACTTTATCACCATGATTTTGCCCTTTCTTTTGCTTTTTCAATCTTTTCCTTTTCATGATACCAAGTTTTTCTGTTTTTGTATTTCTTTTTCTCTTTTGATTTTTCTTTCTTTTTCTTTTTCTTTTTTGTTTGGTATCATTATTCATTCTCTCCCCAACTTACTTCTTTTTATGAGTGAAGCATCTTGATGATTCAAACCATTATAGTTCAGGTTATGTAGAAAGAAATTAGGGTGGATCATGACTTCACTAAGTGGTTTTCTTAGTGATTTTTGTATTTTTAGAATTTGATCCATCCTTTGATTTTTCTGGTTCAAAGAGCGTGCACAAATGCTCACTCACTTACAGGTTTTGAAAAATATTTTTGGCCATGGTGGTTTTTCTCAAAATCAAACAATTGCCTTGATCCTCTTCATACCGTTTCGAAGCTCAAATGGAATTTTCAAATTGAACATGGATCAATCGAGTTAAACACAAGGATTTCTCAGTATTTTGTACACAATGGAAGTTCTCCTCACTTTTCTGGTTTTTGCTACAAGATTCAAGCAAAAGTCTATGTTTTGCAAAATGAGGCACGACATGATTTTGTAAGAACCACAAAATTCAGAATCATGCTAACATTCTACAAAGCATATAAACATGTACCTTTCTTTGAATTTCATCTGTTTTTATCATCACCACTCAAGTTCATTTGTTGATTTGTCAGCTTATTTTTCAATTTTGCACAGCATCATTCCATGCTCATGATTTTGAAACAAACTTGTGAAAACAGAATTTTATTTAAACTACAAACTTGTTCAACGGTTCTCGACCGCTAAAAACATGCGAAAATCACACAAGTTCCAACATCTTACAACAACAACAACAACAATATTCTAGACAAAATGAAATTGAACTTTGAAAATTAAAAGATGAAAACATATAAAATTAACTTTGAAAGCACTAAATTTCACTATTTTTGGCGTGCTTTCCTTCAGGATTTCAGCATCATATTCCTCATCCATTTCCTCACTTCCATCTTCACCCATTTCCTCTTCTTCTCCTTCCTTCTCTTCATTGTCTTCATTTTCATCCCCCTCATTTTCTGTAGTCTTCGTTGCTGCATCAACTGTACCTTCACCAGCAGCTCCTCCTAAATAGAATGGCTTATCCCCAGGCCAAGATACATGAGTCTGATAAGTCTCGGGGGTAAGGATCTGCTGCTCAGCGTCCTCGGGCTTGCCCATTTGCAATTGCATCTGATACATGGAGTTCTGAATACTAGTCATGGCACGGTCGGTGGCCTCATTTTGGTCCCATGTATAGGAGAATGAAGCGCAGAACCGTGGATCCCACTCAGCGAAATTCAAGTTGTCAGAACTAGGTTGGTCGGGAGCTGCCCTTGTGTTTGGTTCCTCCTTGCAAAAAAGAGTAATATATGCATCATTCACAGTCCCCTTAAGAATTTGGTGCACTTGGTTAGGGATTACCATGCGGGCAGCGCGTAGTAATCCCATGATTACCCCCGGAAAAACCAACGGACACGATGCTTTGGTTCCCAATCCTGGTTCTTTCCCACTTTCCGCCACAATTTTCATTTCATTTGAAACGATGCGTGCCACACACACACTTTTACCTTTCAAGATAAAATAGAGTAACTGAGCGGTATCCATGGTGAATATTGTGGTGTGACTCCGAGGATGGATGTTGTTTAGAATAAGCATTAATATCACCTGAGCATGTTGCCTGAGGTCCTTATGGAGAAAGTGTGTTGCCACCCCTGCTGCATTCTTCTGCAATCTCTTTCCTTGACATAAAAGGTACTTGGTGAGTTGTTTGACATCTGGTGCTGCATTCAAATTAAACTCATAATCACAAGCGTGGCCTTCTGAAATAACCAGAGGATTTCCAAGATATTCGTTGATGGCTTTGCGGCTGAAATCAATAGTGCAGCCTTGGACCATGGTTTTGTAAGTAAAGGTTCCATCACTCGAAGGAAGAGCGTTGGCGTAGAACTCTCTGACCATATCATAATTGAGATGCTTGGGAGGGGTGACCAACTTTTCCCATTTCCGAATTGTTATCACTTCCATGATCTCGTGATAATTACCTTCCTCATGTATTTCAAACCTACGCTCAGGCCAAATACTTCTTGACTCAAGTTCTCTGAACCGTTCTACTTGTTCAGGGCCGACAAAACGCGATTGATCAAAGGGTCTGCTTCTTGAAGTTTCTCCTCCCACCTTTTGCTTCTTTTGTTGGACTTGCTTTTTTGGTGCTATGTCTACAAAACAGAAAAAAATTTACAGCACAAGGATAACTTTGGTTAGCACAATATATTTATGAATTTGTTTGGCTGGGATTTACTGTGAACAAGGATTCGGTGGCTGCAATTTGATTTGCTTTTCTAAGTTCTTAGCCAAATCTTGACAGCTTGTACTACCAAACTACCCAATAATGATAATCACAGTAAGTTTCTCATATACCACAACAAGAGTTTAAACTATCCTTCAAGCTCTACAGTAAAAAAAAACTATCTTTTAAAAGAGTGAAAAAAAATTTCAAAACTCAAAGCCTAAGGATTTAGCAAGAAAGAATGATTCAGGCCAAGGAGATTCATGGTGTTTTCTTTTTTAATTTTTTTCAAAGGTTTTGTTCAAGTTTTGAAGAATTAACAAGTAAAGAGATACAACCCCTTAAAATCTAGATTTACAGAAAAAAAAATTAGTGAAAATGAACATACCTTGAAGCTCTTGAGAGAAGTGAGAAATGTAAACTTTTTTTCTTGAGATTTGACAATTGTGTGAATTGATTTGTGTGTGAAAAGTGAAGAGATAAAGTGAAAAAAGTAAAGAAATAGAGACGTAAAGGCGCAGCAGATGTGCAGACACGGTCTTCTAGGGTATGCAGAGAGTGGGTGTGTGAAGTAACTATCATAAATGCAGGTTTGACCAACCTAATTTCGCGTTGCGAAATATTCGTCGCATCGCGAACGTTCGCATAGCGAAATAAGTTTCGCGTAGCGAACTTGTCTCAACTTTGTTTTTCTTGCAGAAGGATGGTCACCTGTTTTTCAAACAGATCTATTCTTAAAAACTAAAAATAACAATGAAAAGATCTTACAAGGTTGGGTTGCCTCCCAACAAGCGCTTTGTTTAACGTCATTAGCTCGAAGTTTGAGGTAGCTCCTCAAGGTTCATTCAAAGGAATCGTCGTGGTATGTCTATCCACATCACCACCCAACTACAATTTGATTCTTTGGCCATTAACAGTCCAGGTTGCTTTTGAAACTGGATCCTCTAATTCCACTGCTCCATATGGCTTGACATCTTTTAGTTGAAATGGTCCGGACCACTTTGATTTTAGTTTCCCGGGAAACAAACGTAAACGGGAATTAAAGAGGAGAACCATTTGCCCAATTTTGAATTCCTTTCGAAGAATTTTTCTGTCATGATATCTTTTGATCCTTTCTTTGTATAGCTTGGATGATTCGTATGCTTGGAGTCGCATTTCTTCCAATTCATGTAACTGAAACTTCCTTTTCGTGCCGGCTTCTTGTTGATCAAAATTTAGAAATTTTAAAGCCCAAAAAGCCTTGTGTTCTAGTTCCACAGGTAAATGACATGCCTTACCGTATACCATTTCAAACGGTGTGAGTCCTATTGGTGACTTGTAGGCGGTACGGTAGGCCCAAAGAGCTTCATCTAGCTTTAATGACCAATCCTTCCGTGAACTTGAAACTGTTTTTTCCAGAATTCTTTTGATTTCACGGTTGGAAACCTCAACTTGTCCATTTGTCTGTGGGTGATATGGTGTAGCAACCTTATGCCTAACTCCATAGTGTTCAAGGGCTTTGGTAAGAGGTTTATTACAGAAGTGAGAACCAGCGTCACTGATCAACGCCCTTGGTGTTCCAAACCTCGTAAAAATGTGTTTCTTCAAGAACTTTATCACCGTTTTTTTGTCTGCTTTTGGTGATGCGATTGCCTCCACCCACTTGGATACATAATATACTGTGTAATACCCCAAAATTTGCCCTCTCATTTTTCATATCATTTAGCATATACTTTCATTGCATTGCATTCCATTCAAGCATAGAAAAATAAAACATTTTGCATTGGTTTCCTAGGACACGGGGATCAGGAGTTTTTCTTGTTAATGGTGTTCGTCTTATTCAGAAGTAATTCAGTTGGCTCCTAATTTGGTCAAGTTGAAGGGATTCAACATTCAATTGATCAGAGATTAAGAGGATAATGGTTTCAGAGGGTTTGTTTCATTTGCAAGTTGTTCAGTGGTAGCTGTGTGCGTTTAATAAGGTGCATTGTGGAAAAGTTCAAGTTGGTTTTGGATCAAAATCAAGATTTTATATCCATTTCATTTTTTACCATTTTGGTCCATTTTGCTAAACCATATTCCTTATCCGCATTCACCATCCAAATTAACCAAATCATATCCACATCCAAAAAAAAGTCCATATGTTTTTTTTCACCCATTTCCAAACCATAATCCAAAATTCAAATATTACATGCTTCTACCACAAAATCTAAAACTCGTTTCAAAGTGGAATATCCTTCTAATAATACAACAATTACTTTTATGTACATGGTTATTTTTGGTTAAAGACATGGAATTTTATGATGACCAAGTTTACAGGTAGCCTTGAAGCTAGGATCAAATTGAACAGGCTCTAGAACTTGACCCTCATTGCGCTCCCTCTTGAAATTCAATGCGTTGTAGGCCAGAAACTCACGAGTTTGATATAGGGTGGGACGTCATATGTGCCATTGGTGAATTAAAATGTTAAGAATTAAGTGTGAACATGTTATCTTGGATATACTTGCGAAAAGCGGTTTGTGTTATAGGACAGTTGATTTTACTGCTGAAATGTGTCGCTCCCGAAAGATTCGCATCCAACGGTACAAATGCGAGAGTGGCGCAGAAGACACAGAGTCGCCAGCAATGTGTATTTAACCCGAGAGAGGGAAAGGAAACACTGCATAAACCTGAAGAGAAAAGGGGGAAAGACATGGTCATCGCAACCATAGTCCGGGTTCGGGAGTCGGTTATGCGAGGGGAAGGTGTTAGCACCGCATCCATCGTACTCGATGGGATCCACGCTTGCTGTCTGCATCAAAGGGTGTCGTCATCTAGAGCTCCACTGCTACTGGACCGGAGAAGGAACGAGAACGGAAAGAACGGAGAAACGAAGAAGAAAAGAAAAAGAAGTGACTCGATAGGACGTTATAGTTGTCCTAGGCCTACGTACTGCCTCAGTGCAATGGGAAAGTCAGAGTCAACGTAGTTCGGATGGGAACTGTGGGGGAAGGTTGCTCGCCAAGACAATCGTTGTCTTGTGCCTACATATCCTCAATCGGACGAGAGAGGAATCAGAGCTAATGTAGTTTGTGGGTACGACCACGAATGGGTAAGTGTTTTTTACGTGAGCGACGAGCTCTTTTCTGAAAATGAAGTTTGAAACCCAACAATCCCTAAGGACAAAAAGATTTGAATTTGTTTTTGTGTTTTTTAGACAGAAGTGTTTTAAGTTAGTTCGTAACTTACATTGAACCAAAGTCTTAAATATGGGAACGAATACTTCGCGCATCGTCCCCAACAGGACGTACACTAGGTATCCTAGAAGAATGAGGGGAAGCCCCTCATTCCCCACTTCCCACATAGGAGGCTCAAGCGCAATACACGTTAACTTTTATTACGTGTTTTGAAGAAGTTTTGAGATGAGAAGAGAGAAGACACAAAGGAAACTCTAAAGGGAAACTAAGAGTCCTAATGTTATCATGCATGGGTAACCTAGGGTTAGTGAGGCTTAGTAGAGACGACTACCTAAAACCTAATGCTAATCCTACTCCAAGCTTAATCAAAAATTAAGTTGGACTAGGTAGCTCTAAGGGAAAAGAATCCAAGACTTAATCAAGTCTTGAGATTCATGGGATGAGAAAGAGTGAGAGAGGAGAAGAAAGCATCTTAAATGCTAAAGAAAACACAAGTATGAAAGCTTAAAAGAGAAAGGAGAAGTTAGAATATGGATAACTATCCACATCCCATTCACTTACCATTAGCCCCTACATGGTTAGCAAAAACAAACATAAGCAACAATAAGACTAATGAAACCCAAATAAGTCACAACCCAAAGAGAAATGGTTACAAACCAAATGAAACTCATCCAAGTCAGAATTTACACCTCAAAGGTGACCCATAATGTTTACCAAACAAGATCAAGCAAGGAGAGTGCAAACAAATGGCCAAACATCCAAGAAGATCATCAAAGGAGGAGTAGAAGAGGAATGAGTGGATATGCAAGGTGATCATGCAAGAATGCTTCAAATAATATCAAAGTCATAATGTGGATGATCTAAACATGTGCCTAAACATGCTATTCAAGTGTTACATAAGGCATACAAGCAAGTATCCAAGCATTAAGAATCATTAGAAGAAGAAGAAAGAAGCATGTAAGTGAAACATGTTAAAGGATGCAAAATGAAACATGAATAACATATTACATGAATGCAAAGCTCCAAGGTCAGAAACATACATCAAATGAAGTGCAAAGGAATGATATGGTATGGCATACATAAACCAAACACAAACCAAGAAGAGGCATAGATGAGAAGAAGTGAGAAGATAAGTCAAAAAAGGCATGTAAATCAAACATTGAACATGTGCACAAAATATGCAACAACCTCACACCAATGACCTGTAATTGCAATCAAATGACCTATAATGATTCAAACATGGTTTATGGAGTCAAAGAAACAATCCCAAATAATGGCACAAGTGCCTTCTCAAACAAGTAATCAAACATGACCAAGGATGTGCACAAAAGAAGACCTCAAACAAAGAGCAATCAAACAATTAGAAAATCATCTTCAAAAATTACCAAATTAAATCTCAAAACACCTCAACTAGGGTTAAATATCATATTAAAAACTCATGCAAAAACTCACAAGATAAGTCCTTCAAACAATTAGACAAAGAGCACAAAGAAATATGGATCAACATGAAAAAGAGAGGGGCTAAAATGCAATATGAAAAGAGTTTAAAATATGAGAAAAAATGTTTTTATGCACTTCAATATGTTGGTAAAATAATGCAAAAAGAATGCATTCGAAATGCTTTGTAGATGATGAGAAATAAAATCAGCAAGTTAAGTGTGCACAATTTAAAAAGAAATTAAAGCAACAATTAATTCAGATGCTAAAAATAAAATAAAAAGGAAAATAAAATTTGGAAAAATTTTATAAAATGCCAAAGATGAACCATGATTTTTCTCATAATTTTTGGATGTAGAAAACTATTTTTATAAATTAAAAATAGAAATGAATCAATAAAATAAAATGGAAGAAAATAAACCAGGGGTGCAACAAGCAACAAATCCACGTTAGAAAATCCAAATGGGCTCAATCAGGGGGGTTCAAATAGCAAGCCCAGTCCAATTCCAGGGTCAGCGCGTCCAAGCAAATAACCATGGTCTCAGTCAACATAATTGACTCACATAAGCCATTAGATCAATCCCACGCTCCACACTCAGTCAAACAAACCACACGTAATCATGATGAGAGGTTCAGATCAGCATACACATGATAATTAACATACACACGCGCACACAAAGACTATCTGGAATAAAAAGAAATCACGTGAAAGGCATGTGGTATTTTTAATGCGCTGGCAAGCTAAAGTTCATCAGATCAAATCAACGCATGATAATCAGTCAACAAATCAAATAGTAGGCCAGATGAACGGTTTAGATCTGATGCGCATGGTAACAAACATGGGGTAACAAACACACAAACCACAAAATAAAAACAGATTATAAAATGACGTGTCCCAATCGTGAGCCATCAGATCAACACAGCCAACGGCTGTGATTACATCTTCTCCAAACAAACCCTCGGCCATCTGAAAAAAAAACCAGGTGTCGGAACCCTAGCTCCAGTCACCTTCTCCGGTGACCTGCAACTTCAAACTTCCCAGAAAATGCAAACGAGTACACTATTCAAACCAGAATTTCACAAGGATCATGGATATGCAATTAGTTTTCACAAACAAGCAACACACAAGCCAAATCGAAGGAAAACAAGTTAGATCTAAAAACTTCAATCATCAAATACTCCCATGATACACATCCAAAACTCACACAAAATAGATCAGAATGATCAGTGAACATCATAGATCATAATGCACACAACAAAATCAAGTTCTATGATGGTGAAAAGTAAGCTAACCTGAACCTTGTAGAACTTGAAATACGCCAAGAAAACCCTCTAGAAGCTGCAGATCTACTCCTTGGAACCTCTAATTGCAAAATAAATGCAACTAGAGCTTGGAATCGTGCTAGATCTTGAAGTTTGAAGAAGTTGAATCCAAATCCGATTATGGCCAAAACCTCAGTATGAGCTTCAATCAGTGGTTGATTCTTGCTCCATTCTCTTCACTGATCAAGAATGTGAAGAGAAATCTCAAAGAAACTCCAAGGAGAGTGAGTTTCGAAGAGAGAAAGTGTGAGAGCAAAAATTCAAATATGAGCAAATGAGAGTGCATGACCTAGCTTTGGACGTGTGAGTTAGCTTATATACATCCCATTAGACCTCTGATCATCATTAGCAATTGGTTAATCCCTTGGTTAATGAGTTTTGGAGTGTTTTGCAAAACTGCAATTAGTGATACCACCACTAATCCACACGTGCATTCCCATGCTTTTCATGATGAATCACTCACACTTCCCTTGCTGATCACAAATGGATTGGAATTGGGCCTTGAAATGTCTTGATTTGCAAGTTTTAATCCATCTTGCAAAATTGTACTTTGTGAAATAAGTGAGGTACAAGTCATGAAATGGAGTGAAATAAAGGTCAAAAATGATCCTCATGAATTGAACCATTAGAGGTCACTTGAAACCAAATGGAACCAATTTGCAAAAGGTGGAAAAATGGAATACATGGAAAACCCTTAAAAACACCTTGCATTGTTTTGACCATAACTTGAGTTTCACAAATGATATGGAAACCATCTAGTACTTTTTGGAAATGGAAGAGAAAGATCTTCAACTTTCATGTTGGAGGAAAATTCATTTGAAGCTTCTTTGATGATGAAAAGTCAAGTTGAATGTGGTGGAAAAACTGCCAAAAATGGAATGTTCTCATTATAGGTCATTTTCCAAATTTAGTAACTTTTGCACAAACTCTTGATTCTTGATGAGTGATGTATTCCATGCTATTCCTTGACCAAATAAAGGTACACGGACTTGGGAAACATGATTTGGACCCTTGAAAACTCATGGTTGACTTTCCTTTCTCACTGTTGACTTTTGCTTACTTCACAAGTAACTGATCCACTGAACATCTTCCACAATGAACCACTAGCCAAGTCTCTACCCATGAACACTTATGAGCATATGGAATACCATAAGAACATGCTTGAATCCACAAAGCCCTTCAATAAGTCCTTTTTGAAAACCAAAACCCTAATTGGTCCCTCTGGATAGGAGGGAAAGATTCACTTGAAATCCTTTGCCATTCTTGACCTTATAATGATATGATGAACTCCTCAAACCACCTTGAGGCTTGAGACTCCTTTGAGATGAACCAAGTATCTTGATCCCATGATAAGAACCAATGCTAATGCAAGAAATGCAAAGAAACATAAACCAGTTAGCTAAAAGCAAGAAGGCAAATTTTGGGGTGTTACAGTTGCCCCTATTCAATCGACCTGGTCCTGAAGGTATGATAGCAACGGCTGTCATGCGTTCAAAGGATTCACGGAGATTGAATACCAAAAGAAACCTGAAATTTGCAATCCTCAAAGGAGGGATGACTCCACTGGGGAACAAGCAATAAATGTTGCACTGTCACAACACGTACGAGTGTTGGAAACCAATACAAACAATGTATTGAAATGTCTTGAAACAAACACAAATGAGTGTTAGCTATGTTGGGGATAAACACGGATGGGTGTCAAGGAATCAAAGATATCAGATACGGACGGGTACTGATAAGATACACGGACGGGTGTAAAGATGTTCAATACGGACGGGTATCGAAAAGGTACACGGATGGGTGTAAAGAGATTCAATACGAACGGGTATCGAAAAGGTACACGGACGGGTGTAAAGAGGTTTCAATACGGACGGGTACTGAAAAGGTACACGGACGGGTGTAAAGAGGTTTCAATATGGATGGGTACCAAAAAGGTACACGGACGGGTGTAAAAGGGTTCAATACGGACGGGTATCGAAAAGGTACACGGACGGGTGTAAAGAGGTTCAATACGGACGGGTATCGAAAAGGTACACGGACGGGTGTAAAGAGATTCAATACGGACGGGTATCGAAAAGGTACACAGACGGGTGTAAAAGGGTTCAATACGGACGGGTATCAAAAAGGTACACAGACGGGTGTAAAGAGGTTCAATACGGACGGGTATCGAAAAGGTTGTAAAGCAACTTTTATCGGGGATTAATCTTGCTGGGGAATGGAAGGCAACACAGACGAGTGTCATAAAAAAGTCAATACGGACGGGTATTGAAACAAAAGTTCAAACACGGACGGATGCTGAAAGGAACACGGACGAGTGTCTGACAGCAAAAACCCTGAGGGGATAAACCAAAGGACCACCTGAACGAAGGGGTAAAAATGAAATCATGGATTAACAAACCTAGAAAACAACTCTGCAAGGGAATGTCAAATATTGCTTTGAATGACCAAACCCAACACCTGTTGAGTAAAGTCAAAAGATATCTCCTAAAATCCGGCTTTTCCTGACGAAGGAAAACTCAAACCTGGCTTATGCTTCGGATGCGTATGTTTGAATTTTTCCGTAATGCTCCACACGAAGTGGAAATGCTACGCCTTTAGGAGGATACCATGCAAAACAAATGCTTATGCAATGCAAAAAGACCGTCTCAGCGAAATAAATGCTGAGAACAGAAGCAGCTCCACCGAGGACAATAAACCACATTGTCATCAAAGAAATCCTGTCGAGGAAGACTTCACTCTGCCAGGGAAGATCATAATCACCAATTCTGCTAGAGATGGACGAATCTCCGAGAGAATACCCACTCTGTTAGGGAATATCAAGATCAACAACTCCGCTGGAGATGTACGAAACTCCGAGAGAATACCCATTCAGCTAGGGAGGGAGATGAATACTGAAGATGGAAACTCCTCCGCTGGGGATGACCAACTGATTCAGAACTTGGATTTGACGCTTGCCAAAAATGATTGGACTTAAGACCTGCTGGGGATACCACTCACCACCAGACTCTGCTTGGGGATATGAGCTTAATCTGTTGCTAGGGAAATAACTTTACCCTCACCCTGCCGGGGATTAAATCAAACCGTTGTCGCTGAGACTATACTTTCTGACCAACTGAGGAAAGTAGAACCCAGGACTCTGTGGGGATAATAACATCTTTGTCCATGAACTCCTGCTGGAGATACAACAACATCCACCTTAGAGCAATCAATTTCTGACCGCTTGCTAGGGAATAGTAATCCAAACACAACTTCGGCTGGGTATACAATCCTCTGTACTCCTGTTGAGGGGGACGATCCTCTTATGTCCTGCTGAGGGGGACGATCCTCGTCGACACATCTGCTTGGGAAATAGTAGTTGTCAACATCCACTCTGCTAGGGGATAAACACATTGTTTCCTGACTAGCTAAGGAAAAAACAACTGCCCCATACTCTGTGGGGAAACACCACCTGCTGAAGAAAGGTGAGCCAAATCACAACTCTGGCTGGGGGAAAACCTCTCATATCCTGCTGAAGGGGACGATCCTCAACAACTCCGCTCGGGGAATTACTTCTTTATACTCTGTTGAGAAAGACGATCCTTGATACTCTGATGGGGGAGAGTAATAAACTGTTGAGGACGATCAGACATCAAAGTTGGGGAGAGCAAAAAATCTACTGGGGAGAGCAGCAAACTGCTGAGGATGATCAGGCTTCGAAATTTGAGAGAGCCACTCTACTGGGGAGGTACACCTGTCATCCTGCAAAACCAGCAGAAAGGTCTACGCACAAAAATGATTACTTCGATTATCATTATAGTGATTGTCGCCTAAGCAATTGCCACTGTTTTCCAACTTATTTCACAAAGCTCAACATTTAGCATGTAATTTTTATCAAAAATATCGGACATTTTCACAAACAAAACAGGTAAAACAATAAACAAAAGCTCTTTGACTGAAATGCAAACTTTATTGAATGATCAGCCTGTAAATAGGCAATTACATTTGGAAGCAATTCCTGGAAAGAGGTAATTGCGCAAAAAAAGCAAAAGAAAATACAAATGTCGGCAATGTGGGGAACAAACATCCACCATGACTCGACTCAGCTATAACCCATATGACTTGTTTATCCGCAGATACTTTGGCCTTTGAAGATAACTGACTGGACTGATTCCTTTCCTTCGAATTTTCCAAGTGTGAATAGCGATCACAGATCGAACGCGGATCGTAGTCTTTGCTTTTAAATCCCTAACTTTTGCCTGGATCGCCTTTTTCGGGTTATCAATCCACCGGGATACTCATTTTTGCCAAAGTTGCCTTTTCACGTTTTCAACCTTGCAGGTTTATTCTTTTTTCTTTTTATCCCTAATTTTTTCCCGAACCTTTTCTTTTTATGGTTTGCCAGGATGCCCCATTTTTGCCTGAACCTTCTTTTTATGTTCAGCGGGTCTCTTTTATGCAAAGTATTTTTTGACTACATCCGCATTCACAGGGGACGTAAAATCTTCGCCATCCATAGTTGAAAGTAATAAGGCTCCACCATAGAAAACCTGTCTTACTACATATGGCCCTTCGTAATTCGGAGTCCATTTTCCCCTGTGATCTGTTTGAGGAGGAGTGATCCTTTTCAGAACTAATTCACCAGTTTGAAAACACCGAGGACGCACTTTCTGATCAAATGCTTTCTTCATCCTGCTCTGATACAACCGGCCATGCGCGATGGCTTTCAATCTCTTCTCTTCAATGAGGTTCAGTTCATTCAGCCGGGAATGTAACACCCCATTTCTACCCGGCGGATAAGTAATAAAATCAGAGTTTTCATTTTCAAAATTCTTCAACATAAACAGGATGTCACATTTTCAACAGAAAACAACTTCATATTAATCACAAAAATTTCAGATACATAACACTGATTCGGGTGAACTGATAACAACCTGAATTATCCTTTTGAAAACAAAACAACTTTTATTAATAAGCGGCTTCACATAATTCAACTTATAATGACATAACCTCATGTCCAACTCAAAACAACTTTGAAACAACAATTCTTTAATAACAACAATTTAAGAATTCAACTACTAAGACAATAACAACAAATAAACAACAATCGTTCATCCCCCCGAGTGCTACGTATCAGAGCAAGACCAACTCGAGCTAACAGCATCTAAGACTTCACATTATACCTCAACTTCTGCAGCTATCCTTGAGTACCTGCTCAGTTACCCATAATAGGTAACATCATTATAGAAGGGGTGAGATATCGAATATTATAAACAAAATATGATAATTAATATGCTAGATTAGAATCATATAAATTCCACCGCTTCATACGACAGTCATGCAACCACCAGAAATAAGCAACTTAATAGCAACCCCAACTTGTATTGACAGCAAATCACAACATATAACAACAACTTATATAAAAGATGCAAATTATAGTAAGAACAACATATATAACAACAGCTCATGACATTAGTAATTTATATCAAGCAACAAGACATAGCAATAACAACTTATAACAAGCAACAACTTCACAACAACGGCAACTTCACAACAACAGCAACTTCACAACAACAACGAATCAAGAACAACAGCAACTTCACAACGACTCAAAATGTGACACAACTATGCACATGCATGTGGTACCATCGGAGTAAAACTCCCAACTTAAACATATGCCAGGTTATCGAGGCATTTCAACAAGGCATAAGCCTTCAACGTGGTGCCATCAAGGCCAACTTAATCAATGCCATCAAGGCCAACGTGGTGTGAGCATGCAACCCCGACTCATGAATGCAATGTATGCAACAATTATCAAAGGCATACAATCAACTACATCATCAACAAGAACAACCAGAACAGCAATAACGAAAACAACAACTCAAACATGCATCAATAGCATCAACTTAATCCAACATTGGTCATTCGACCTACAACTTAATCAACAACAACACAACTCAAACAACATTGGTCATTCGACCTACAACTTAATCAACAACAACACAACTCAAACAACATTGGTCATAAGACCTGCAACTTAAATACTTCGCCCGTAAATCGGGACAATACAACTTATCCAACTTTGCCTGCAATTCCACGCTCTCAACTTAATTCAACAAAACAAGTCAGCAAAAGTCATCTACTAATTTACCCGACTTACCCCGACAATTTTCGTTAAATTCCGGACAACTAAGTTTTTCGCCTAAACCGGCTAAACCGACTAAAACAGCACTATTTTAACTTCTGTCATTAAATCTCAGTTTATTACAAACTTCTACTTTCTGTTACCATTTCCTTAAAATCATTTCCAAGTTCCTGTCATGAATTGTTATGAATCCTATTGCTGTCAAAAATTCTATTTGTTATAACAAAACCAGTTATTTTCACTTTCTGTTAAAAACTATCACTGCTTCTTTTCCAATTTTCTGCTAAGGTTCATGGGTAATCCATGATTCCAATTTATTACCCAGCTAACAAATCTATTAACTTTCTGCTGCAATATATTATTAGTGGCTATCCTATTTTTCTACTATGAAATCCAAAGCTAACATCTTAACTACAGAGTAAATAGTTTAGAAGTAATTTATTTTAAAACCATGGGAATTGCCACCATGTGGCTCCCACCAATTAATTCTTCTCTTTTCTTGGGTAAGATCCTGCGCCACATGTATATTGCCTGCAACAATTTCCTACTAACAATACCCCTATTAATATCATTAGTGGATTATTTCTATCATGCTATCTAATCCTACTGCTCCATTATTTTTGCGGCTACTTAACATGCTCCTTCTGCTAAAACTACCAAACTGCCATATATATTAATTCTGCCACTTATATAAGTATATCAATTGTATACTAGACCTCTGCAACTTAAACATCGACCCTGCTATTTGCTACTACAAAATAACCACACATACTGCTAATTGATTCTGCTACTGCTATATACCCATACTGAAATTAATTAACTGTTTTATCTCTAGTAATCGTATGCTGCTACTAATTACTCTGTTAGATACAAATACCAACAACTCTGTTACTAAATTATCCATTAACCATTATTACTATCATAATTAATATTATATATATCTACATTTATAAAATGGTTCACTATATATGTATACGTGCCAGCAAATATCACAAAAGGAAAGCATAAAGGAGGCGCCCACCTCAATACTTGGAGGCCCTCGCCTCCTTCCTTTAATTAAATGGGGGTGCTCACCTCCATTACTTTGAGGCCCCCGCCTCCAATTGCTCTGAGGCCCCCGCCTCCATTGCTCTGAGGCCCCCGCCTCCATTTCCTATTCTTCTTCTTTCTTTAATTTCCTTCAGTATTTCCATAATTTCTCCATCGATTTTACACCAACCCACTATATAACGCAACAACTTATTTTCCTTCGATCAATTATTTCGGCCAACAACGTGGAAGCAACAACATGACAGTTATCTCAACACAAGGTAATTTCCAGCAACGTATCCATAGATATCAGATAAATTTCAGAGACAGCCACGACAAATCAACACAAACAGCAACGATCAATTTTTCTTTTTATGAAAACAAAATATCACCGAAACCACAAACAATTCCATGGCATCAATTTATATAACCTAACCCCACATAGAAATGATCATAATCCTGTTTATAAGATTCGAACCCACCCTTACCTGGATTTTAACGGCAGTTCGAATTCTCCGGTTCCGGCTGCGCACTTCTCGTAATTCCTCTTCTCCAATCGTGTGCTTCCAACCCTCGTTCCCTTTTTCCCGTTTTCCTTCGTAACTGCCTATCTCTTTCTCCACACAAAACCCTCGTTCTGCATTTCCTTTTCTCACCTTACTGCTATTTCTTTTCTTTTATTTTCCAAATAATCTAATAATAACTAATAATACTATTATTTGATTTAATGGGCCAACTAATCCACACCTCCACATTGCCACATACCACACCACAACTAACCCAAATAAATAATAATATTATTACTAATATTACTCCTTCAGCATAATCAACTTATTAATTTTTCGATTAACCGACTATTAATCCGACTTTAACTTAATAATTCCGATCGACATATCAAACCAATTAGCCTCTTAAAATAATACCGATAACACTCAATTACTCGATTAATTCTCAAACTTCGTCTAAATCCAATAATAAAACCCTTCACTAATTTAATTAACTAATTAATTAAATTCGGGGCGTTACAACTCTCCCCCACTTAGGACATTTTCGTCCTCGAAAATCTATCCGACACAACAATCCTTAACACAACATTCGTATTTTAATCTTTCGATTTAACAACAACTCAATCACGGTTTAAACCTAATACGTCCGGCCAAGTTGTCTAATGCGAAAGATTAAAATCGAAAGATTAAAATACGAATGTTGTGTAGGAAATGGGGTGTTACCATTTTTTCGGAGTAGTGGTAGAAATGGGGTGTTACCATTTTATCGGAGTATACGTATTGGGTTTAAACCGTGATTGAGTTGTTGTTAAATCGAAATATTAAAATACGAATGTTGTGTTAAGGATGGTTGTGTCGGATAGATTTTCGAGGACGAAAATGTCCTAAGTGGGGGAGAGTTGTAACGCCCCGTATTTAATTAATTAGTTAATTAAATTAGTGAAGGGTTTTATTATTGGATTTAGACGAAGTTTGAGAATTAATCGAGTAATTGAGTGTTATCGGTATTATTTTAAGGGGCTAATTGGTTTGATATGTCGATCGGAATTATTAAGTTAAAGTCGGATTAATAGTCGGTTAATCGAAAAATTAATAAGTTGATTATGCTGAAGGAGTAATATTAGTAATAATATTATTATTTATTTGGGTTAGTTGTGGTGTGGTATGTGGCAATGTGGAGGTGTGGATTAGTTGGCCCATTAAATCAAATAATAGTATTATTAGTTATTATTAGATTATTTGGAAAATAAAAGAAAAGAAGTAGCAGTAAGGTGAGAAAAGGAAATGCAGAACGAGGGTTTTGTGTGGAGAAGGAGATAGGCAGTTACGAAGGAAAACGGGAAAAAGGGAACGAGGGTTGGAAGCACACGATTGGAGAAGAGGAATTACGAGAAGTGCGCAGCCGGAACCGGAGAATTCGAACTGCCGTTAAAATCCAGGTAAGGGTGGGTTCGAATCTTATAAACGGGATTATGATAATTTCTATGTGGGGTTAGGTTATATAAATTGATGCCATGGAATTGTTTGTGGTTTCGGTGATATTTTGTTTTCATAAAAAGAAAAATTGATCGTTGCTGTTTGTGTTGATTTGTCGTGGCTGTCTCTGAAATTTATCTGATATTTATGGATACGTTGCTGGAAATTACCTTGTGTTGAGATAACTGTCATGTTGTTGCTTCCACGTTGTTGGCCGAAATAATTGATCGAAGGAAAATAAGTTGTTGCGTTATATTGTGGGTTGGTGTAAAATCGATGGAGAAATTATGGAAATACTGAAGGAAATTAAAGAAAGAAGAAGAATAGGAAATGGAGGCGGGGGCCTCAGAGGAATTGGAGGCGGGGGCCTCAGAGCAATTGGAGGCGGGGGCCTCAAAGTAATGGAGGTGAGCACCCCCATTTAATTAAAGGAAGGAGGCGAGGGCCTCCAAGTATTGAGGTGGGCGCCTCCTTTATGCTTTCCTTTTGTGATATTTGCTGGCACGTATACATATATAGTGAACCATTTTATAAATTTAGATATATATAATATTAATTATGATAGTAATAATGGTTAATGGATAATTTAGTAATAGAGTTTTTGGTATTTGTATCTAACAGAGTAATTAGTAGCAGCATACGATTACTAGAGATAAAACAGTTAATTAATTTCAGTATGGGTATATAGCAGTAGCAGAATCAATTAGCAGTATGTGTGGATATTTTGTAGTAGCAAATAGCAGGGTCGATGATTAAGTTGCAGAGGTCTAGTATACAATTGATATACTTATATAAGTGGCAGAATTAATATATATGGCAGTTTGGTAGTTTTAGCAGAAGGAGCATGTTAAGTAGCAGCAAAAATAATGGAGCAGTAGGATTAGATAGCATGATAGAAATAATCCACTAATGATATTAATAGGGGTATTGTTAGTAGGAAATTGTTGCAGGCAATATACATGTGGCGCAGGATCTTACCCAAGAAAAGAGAAGAATTAAGTGGTGGGAGCCACATGGTGGCAATTCCCATGGTTTTAAAATAAATTACTTCTAAACTATTTACTCTGTAGTTAAGATGTTAGCTTTGGATTTCATAGTAGAAAAATAGGATAGCCACTAATAATATATTGCAGCAGAAAGTTTATAGATTTGTTAGATGGGTAATAAATTGGAATCATGGATTATCCATGAACCTTAGCAGAAAATTGGTAAAGAAGCAGTGATAGTTTTTAACAGAAAGTGAAAATAACTGGTTTTTTTATAACAAATAGAATTTTTGACAGCAATAGGATTCATAACAATTCATGACAGGAACTTGGAAATGATTTTAAGGAAATGGTAACAGAAAGTAGAAGTTTGTAATAAACTGAGATTTAATGACAGAAGTTAAAATAGTGCTGTTTTAGTCGGTTTAGCCGGTTTAGGAGAAAAACTTAGTTGTCCGGAATTTAACGAAAATTGTCGGGGTAAGTCGGGTAAATTAGTAGATGACTTTTGCTGACTTGTTTTGTTGAATTAAGTTGAGCGCGTGGAATTGCAGGCAAAGTTGGATAAGTTGTATTGTCCCGATTTACGGGCGAAGTATTTAAGTTGCAGGTCTTATGACCAATGTTGTTTGAGTTGTGTTGTTGTTGATTAAGTTGTAGGTCGACTGACCAATGTTGTTTGAGTTGTGTTGTTGTTGATTAAGTTGTAGGTCGAATGACCATTGTTGGATTAAGTTGATGCTATTGATGCATGTTTGAGTTGTTGTTTTCGTTGTTGCTGTTCTGGTTGTTCTTGTTGATGATGTAGTTGATTGTATGCCTTTGATAATTGTCGCATACATTGCATTCATGAGTCGGGGTTGTATGCTCACACCACGTTGGCCTTGATGGCATTGATTAAGTTGGCCTTGATGTCACCACGTTGAAGGCTTATGCCTTGTTGAAATGCCTCGATAACCAGGCATATGTTTAAGTTGGGAGTTTTACTCCGATGGTACCACATGCATGTGCATAGTTGTGTCACATTTTGAGTCGTTGTGAAGTTGTTGTTGTTCTTGATTTGTTGTTGTTGTGAAGTTGCTGTTGTTGTGAAGTTGCCGTTGTTGTGAAGTTGTTGCTTGTTATAAGTTGTTATTGCTATGTCTTGTTGCTTGATATAAATTACTAATGTCGTGAGCTGTTGTTATATATGTTGTTCTTACTATAATTTGCATCTTTTATATAAGTTGTTGTTATATGTTGTGATTTGCTGTCAATACAAGTTGGGGTTGCTATTAAGTTGCTTATTTCTGGTGGTTGCATGACTGTCGTATGAAGCGGTGGAATTTATATGATTCTAATCTAGCATATTAATTATCATATTTTGTTTATAATATTCGATATCTCACCCCTTCTGTAATGATGTTACCTATTATGGGTAACTGAGCAGGTACTCAAGGATAGCTGCAGAAGTTGAGGTATAATGTGAAGTCTTAGATGCTGTTAGCTCGAGTTGGTCTTGCTCTGATACGTAGCACTCGGGGGGATGAACGATTGTTGTTTATTTGTTGTTATTGTCTTATTAGTTGAATTCTTAAATTGTTGTTATTAAAGAATTGTTGTTTCAAAGTTGTTTTGAGTTGGACATGAGGTTATGTCATTATAAGTTGAATTATGTGAAGCCGCTTATTAATAAAAGTTGTTTTGTTTTCAAAAGGATAATTCAGGTTGTTATCAGTTCATCCGAATCAGTGTTATGTATCTGAAATTTTTGTGATTAATATGAAGTTGTTTTCTGTTGAAAATGTGACATCCTGTTTATGTTGAAGAATTTTGAAAATGAAAACTCTGATTTTATTACTTATCTGCCGGGTAGAAATGGGGTGTTATATTAGTGGTATCAGAGCAGGTCGGTCTGTCCGGCCAATGTTGTCTAATGCTGTTTGTCCCTTAGTACTCGACATGTGTGTGAAACACTGTCGGTACTTGTTTGTTAGTTTCTAGTTGTTGTCTGCAGGTGTTGGTTGAAACAAGTGGGGGAGAGGCTTGTCTCCCGGACGTGTTGTTAGTATGTAGAAGTTGGTTCAAGGTGATGTTGATTGTAAGAGTGCATATGTTGGAGCGATGTTATTGCGGACCGGCGAGAGTTTGGACTCGCGAATCGGTATCAGTCAAGTTGGAGATGTGCGTAGAGTCTGGGCGGTGAATCAAAGATGATTGAAATTAAGGAATTATTCCGAATGGAATGATAAGTTGGTGGATTAATTCGGTAAGTTGTATATCTTGAGTATAGTTGGATTAAAGTTGAGTGACTTTCGTAGTTGGACGAAAAGGAGGATGTTGGTAGATCTTGGAAGCAAGAGAGGGAAATGGAACTTATGTTCATCAACCTCAAATTCTGGTTTTTTGTGATTTTAGAGCAGCTGTCAGTAAACGAGGTATAACTTTCGACTCGTGATTCGGATGGAAGCAGTTCTGGACATTTTGGAAAGCTTACGAAATTCCCTACAGTTTTCATATAAGATTTGTCTTCAGGAAGTTTGTGAAGAGGGAGGAAAGTGGGTTTTAATATTTGGGTCTGATGCTGATTTTTGGAAAATTCTGCATATGGAAAATTCTGAACCAGTCCCGTTGTGTAGCTGATAACTTTTTACTCGTAAGTCGGATTTACGCGATTCTTGAAGTTCTGAAATCTACACAAAATTCTCTCCATTTTGGAATATGATTTTGTGCTTGAGAGATCTGTATTGAAGGAGATATATATGGTTGAAGTTGAGCGACCATTGCTGAAAAATTTGGAAGGATGAAAACAAGTGTGGAATATTATTAAGAATAAAATGTTCGTATTTGTAAGGTGTGACTGTATCGGAGAATGGTTGGAGATGCAACTTATGTTGAATGAGGATGATTAAGACGATGATGCTAAGTAAAGGTAATGTTGAGAGAAATGTGAATGTTGATTTGTGTTGCTAAAAATTTTCACCTTGGTTGAAAGTTGTAATTGGAGCAAACTGAATTGGATCGTTCTCAATGTTGTAGCGACTTCGGTATTGGAAAAATAGTTAAAGTCGTGTTGTACTATGAACGTGCATAAGAGGATGCGTAATGGATTTTGAACGTTTTTGCATCGTTGACGAAGTTGCAACTAAAGAAACTAAGAGTGGCATTGGTAAGTGTAACAGCCCGCGGCCGCTCGCGCACGAGTCCCGGCACTATTACCAACTCAGACTTAATCACTAGCCCCCTTTTTCAACTATACTAGTGTTTTTGCCTCCCGTGGGAATCGAACCGTGTACCTGGGGATAAGTACCACGTTCAATGCATTCCCACTACCAATTGAGCTAGTAGCTCAATTGGTAGTGGGAATGCATTGAACGTGGTACTTATCCCCAGGTACACGGTTCGATTCCCACGGGAGGCAAAAACACTGGTATAGTTGAAAAAGGGGGCTAGTGATTAAGTCTGAGTTGGTAATAGTGCCGGGACTCGTGCGCGAGCGGCCGCGAGCTGTTACAATAAAAATGCGCCTTTTTTTGTAACAGCCCGGGCCCCTCGCAAGGCGATCCCGGCACTGCCACCTCACGATCTTCTCTACCCCCCTCACTAGTAGAGTTTTTGCCTTCCGTGGGAATCGAACCATGTACCCTGGGGTTCAAGTACATGTTCAATCCATTCCCACTACCAATTGAGCTAGTAGCTCAATTGGTAGTGGGAATGCATTGAACGTGGTACTTATCCCCAGGTACACGGTTCGATTCCCACGGGAGGCAAAAACACTAGTATAGTTGAAAAAGGGGGCTAGTGATTAAGTCTGAGTTGGTAATAGTGTCGGGACTCGTGCGCGAGCGGCCGCGGGCTGTTACAGGGAACGCACCCACTCAGCTTCATCGAGCTTCACGTCTGTCAGAATTCTCAAAGAAGGAATCTTAACTTCTAATGGCATAACTGCTTCCATACCATATACCAGTGAGAAAGGAGTTGCCCCAGTTGATATGCATACCGAAGTACAATATCCGTGCAAAGCGTAAGGCAACATCTCATGCCAGTCTTTGTATGTCACTACCATCTTCTGCACAATCTTCTTAATGTTCTTATTAGCCGCTTCAACAGCCCCATTCATCTTCGGGCGATAGGGAGAAGAATTGTGATGCTCAATCTTAAAGCTCTGGCATAGCTCCTTCATCATCTTGTTATTTAGATTTGAACCATTATCAGTAATGATTCTCTCCGGGACTCCATACCGGCAGATGATGTCCTTCTTGATAAACCGGGCTACCACTTGTCTGGTGACGTTGGCATACGACATTGCTTCTACCCACTTCGTGAAATAATCAATAGCCACCAGGATAAAACGATGTCCATTCGAAGCAATCGGCTCGATCTTCCCAATCATGTCAATGCCCCACATGGCAAAAGGCCAAGGTAACGACAAAACATTTAGTGGAGTAGGCGGTACGTGCACCTTATCAGCATAAATCTGGCATTTATGACATTTCTGGGCGTATTTAAAACAATCAGACTCCATAGTCATCCAGTAATACCCCGCTCTTAACAATTTTCTTGCCATAGCATGCCCATTAGCATGAGTACCGAAGGAACCTTCGTGAACCTCTTCCATTAAAAGGTCTGCCTCGTGTTCATCAACACAATGTAGCAAGACCATGTCAAAGTTCCTCTTGTATAACACATCGTCTTTGTTCAGAAAGAAATTTCCTGATAACCTCCTCAATGTCTTTTTGTCCTAGGAAGATGCCTCAGCTGGGTATTCCTGACTCTTCAGAAAGACTTTGATGTCATGATACCAAGGCTTGCCATCTGATACCCCTTCAACTGCAAATACAAAAGCAGGCATGTCCAAGCGCATGATTCTGATTGAAGGAGTTTCATTCCAACGATTCACCTGATACATTGATGACAACGTTGCCAACGCATCAGCCATCTGATTCTCTATCCGGGGAATGTGATGGAAGTCCACTCTGTCAAAGAAAGGTAACAACCTTCTGGCATAGTTGTTATACGGAACAAGATTCGCTTGACGAGTCTCCCATTCACCTGTAATCTGATTAACCACCAACGCAGAATCACCATAAACATCGAGGTTCTTGATTCTCAAATCAATGGCTTCTTCTAACCCCATGATGCATGCTTCAGACTCTGCCTCATTGTTGGTGCATATGAACGCTAATCGGGCAGTGAAGGGTATATGAGAACCCTGTGGAGTCGTAATGATTACTCTGATTCTGTTACCATATGAATTAACAGCCCCATCAAAAACCATCTTCCACTGAGATCCAACCTCAGGTCCTTCATCAGGCAAAGGCTCTTCACAATCCTTCATCTTCAGATACATGATGTGCTCATCCGGAAATTCAAACTTCATCGGTTGATAATCCTCAATTGGCTGTTCGGCAAGATATTCCGACAAAACACTTCCCTTAATGGCCTTTTGGGAAACATACTGAATATCGTATTCTGTCAGAACCATCTGCCAACGGGCTATTCTACCAGAAAGTGCTTGCTTCTCAAACACATACTTGATCGGATCCATCTTCGAAATCAATAGGGTTGTGTGGTTTAACATATACTGCCTCAAACGCTTAGTGGCCCAAGTGAGTGCACAACATGTTTTCTCCAGCATCGAGTACCTTGACTCACAATCAGTAAACTTTTTACTCAAGTAGTAGATGACGTGCTCTTTTCTACCTGACTCGTCTTGTTGACCGAGCACACAACCCATTGAATTCTCAAGAACTGTGAGATACATAATCAAAGGCCTTCCTGGCACTGGCGGCATAAGGACCGTAGGTTCCTGCAAATATTCTTTAATCTTTTCAAACGCCTTTTGACAATTTTCATTCCACCTGACCGCTTGATCTTTTCTTAGCAGCTTGAAGATTGGTTCACACGTGGCTGTGAGATGCGAGATGAACCTAGCAATGTAGTTTAATCTCCCCAAGAAACCACGAACCTCTTTTTCCGTTTTCGGTACAGGCATTTCTTGTATGGCTTTTACCTTCGCAGGATCAACCTCAATACCTTTTTCACTAACAATAAACCCCAGCAATTTTCCTGATCTCACCCCGAAGGTGCATTTGTTTGGATTCAACCTCAGTCTGAATTTTCTTAATCTTTCAAATAACTTCTGAAGATTCACCAGATGTTCTTCTTCCGTCTGTGACTTCGCAATCATGTCATCAACATAGACCTCAATCTCTTTTTTAATCATATCATGAAAGAGAGTCACCATCGCCCGCTGATAGGTTGCCCCTGCATTTTTCAATCCAACAGGCATCACTTTGTAGCAGAAAGTTCCCCACGGTGTTATGAATGTTGTCTTCTCCATGTCCTCTAGGGCCATCTTAATTTGGTTATACCCATAGAAGTCATCCATGAAGGAAAACACAGAATACTGAGCAGTATTGTCAACTAACACGTCAATGTGAGGGAGCGGGAAATCATCCTTTGGGCTTGCCCTGTTCAAATCCCTGTAATCAACACACATCCTGACCTTCCCATCCTTCTTAGGTACAGGAACGATGTTAGCAACCCATGGAGGATAATTTGTTGCGGCAAGAAAACCGGCATCTAGCTGTTTCTGAACCTCTTCCTTGATTTTGACAGACATCTCCGGTTTAGTTCTTCTCAACTTTTGCTTGACCGGAGCACAACCTTCTTTAAGTGGTAGCCGGTGTACAATAATATCAGTATCGAGTCCAGGCATGTCTTGGTAAGACCGGGCGAAGATATCCACATGCTCACGGAGCATTTCAATCAATCTTCCCTTGACACTGTCTTCCAACGCAGCCCCTATCCTTACTTCCTTTCTGGCGTCCTCGGTTCCCAGATTCACAATCTCAATTTCCTCTTGATGAGGTAGGATGACTCTCTCCTCTTGCTTCAACAATCTGGCTAACTCTTCGGGCAGTTCACAATCTTCGTTAGTCTCTTCTTCAGCCTGATAGATTGGATTATCAAAGTCATACCGAGCTATAGCTGAGTCATGATCGGTGTCATCTGAACAAAAAGACCTGCATGATTGATGAGGTATGTTTTATTATGTATGCAACAAAAGAAACACATTGCCATTTTGATGTGGGTTTTTAATGCATAAAGATAAAAACAGAAAGACAAAGATCAAAATATTTGAGTGTGAAAAGTCCTTTATTGATGATAAAGCAAAACATGCAACAGTTAAAAGCCCTACAAACAAAATCACTACGTCTTGGGCAGAACGCAGGATTAACATAATAGGAAAACAAAGCAATTACTCGAAGCCAGTCACTTGAATGACTTTCTCAGAAGACCAGTTGCACAGACATTCTCCTGGGATGCAGGGGCGGATCCAGCTATCCATGTCACAATCACTGCCCCCCTCTTCCTCAATGGCATTAACTCTGTCGAAGAAAACACTGGCACTGGTGAAACGGACTGGGCCATAGAACTTGGGAGGATCCCCGTCTCTCCTAGATGGCTTGTATCCCAATCCATAAGTATCCCTCTTCTCCTGAACTTCAACCACCTGGCCCCACCTCTGTGAGCTACCAGCTTCAACCACAGCTTTGGCATCTTTAAATGAAGACATAGAAACCTCAGGTTGATTTGCCACTGCAGGCTGCTCTATAGTCTCAGACTGGACAACCTCTTCAGAAACCTTCACCTTTTCAAACCCCTGACACAACGTCTCATGGATTTCACCATCCACTTCCACGTATTTGAAGGTTGACAGCTGACTAATCATTATGCCTTCTTCTCCGCACACTGTCACTACGTGACCCTCAACCATATATTTCAGCTTTTGATGTAAAGTAGAGGTTACAGTGCCTGCACCATGGATCCAAGGACGACCCAATAAACAGTTGTATGCTGGCTGAATATCCATTATATAAAATGTTGCATCAAAGATTTCTGGTCCAACCTTGATCGGAAGCACAATCTCACCAAAGACAGATCTCTTCGAGCCATCAAAAGCTCGCACCACCAAGTCACTTGGTGTACAAATAAGTCCCCTGGTATCTAACTTCATTAATGCTTTCTTGGGTAATACATTCAACGATGATCTAGTATCAACTAACACATGTGACATCAGTGAACCATGACACTCAATCAAAATATGCAGGGCATGGTTATGATTCCTCCCAGCAGGAGTCAAATCAAGATCTATAAAACCCAAGCCATTACCCGCATTCATGTGTGCTACTACCCCTTCCAGTTGGTTAACAGAAATCTCTTGAGGAACGTAGGCTGCATTCAAAACCTTCAGAAGAGCATTCCTATGAGCTTCAGAGCATAACAACAAAGACAGAATAGAGATCTTGGACGGGGTCTGATGTAACTGGTCCACGATCTTGTAATCACTTTTCCGGATGAGTCTCATAAACTACTCTACATTTTCAGAAAAAAGCATCATCAACCGACTTTACTGTAGAATCAATAACCACTAGAGACTGAACAGGTCCATCCATTACCTGTTTTCCCTTATCTTGACTTGAAGTACTGGGTTGATCATTAACAGGAGTAAGCACTCTACCACTTCTTGTTATAGCATCAGCTTCAACCTTAACTTCAGGACTAGCACTCACTGGTGAAGTATTCATTAATTCCTGCTTTTGTCCATTGACAAACACCTCTGCGCCGTAATTCCACGGAATAGCCTTAGTGCTTTCATACGGAATGGGTCCAGCCCTTGTAATAATAACTGGATGTGGCCTTGCCGGACCTGAAATAGTAACTGTTCTGAACGGAATGGTGATAGTAGCAACCTTCTCACTAACAACCTCTTCTTGTTGATTACACCGATCAAACTATAAACAACCCTCATTAATCATACTCTGGATACCCATCTTCAACGAATCACAGCCATTAACCTTCATCAAACAATTTGGGCAGTTCTCATCACAACCCAGATAGACGCCACCTTTCAATAACCTATTTTTAACCACAGCCAACGGAGTCTTCAGCTCATCAACATCCATGATCAAATTCAAAGCTTCACCTCCCTCAATTATCGCATTCACCCTCGGCCCATTATGATCAGGCATCGGGTTTTGAATAACATTAGGCCCAGTATTCGAGAAATTGATAGCCTTAGAGTCCACAAGGTCTTGCACCTTGTGATGAAACGCCCTACACTTCTCCACAGTGTGCCCTGGAGCACCAGAGTGAAAATCGCAGTGTGCGTTAGAATCGTAGCCTCATGGGAGTTCCCCTGTTGGTGGAGCCAGGGTATGGAGCTCAACTAGACGCAACTGCAGCAAATGTTGCAACAACTGTGCATATGACATTGGTGGTTGATCAAAATGCCTCTCTGCATTCCTTTGTCTGTTCTGATACTGACCCTGCTGCCTATTCTGATTAGCATTATTTCTCTGTTGCTGTGGTGGAGGTAACGTTGCTGGGATGGTTACCGATGCTACTTGTTGATTATTGTTCTGACGCGGTTTCCCTTTTCCCCTGTGAGATGATATAGCGTTAGCCTCTCCTTTCTTCTTATAACTATCAAATGGCTTCTTTCCATGCCCGGAGGATGATCCGTCACCACTAGAAACTTTTCCAGCCTTAATTCCAACCTCTACCTTCTGTCTGATAGCAATCACATCTGCAAACTTGCCTAGAGAACAAGGCAATAGCTTCTCATAATAGTGCTTAGGTAGTGTGTCCATAAACATGTCCAACATCTCTTTTTCCAGCATTGGTGGCTGTACCCTAGCAGCCAATTCACGCCACCTTTGCGCGTATTCTTTGAAACTTTCATCATTTTTCTGGGACATGCTCAACAGTTGAGTTCTGTTGGGAGCCATGTCTGTGTTGTACTGGTAATGCTTAATAAAAGCTGCAGCTAGCTCTCTCCAGGTAAGAACATCTCTACTTTCCAGCGCCATGTACCATTCCAAAGACGCGCCAGACAGGCTGTTTTGGGAAAAGTGCATCATTAACTTTTCATCCTTGGCATGGGCAGCCATCTTCCTGGTATAAGCCTTTACATGAGTTCTCGGGCAGGTAGAACCATTATACTTCTCCAGTGTAGGAATCTGAATCTTGTGCGGAATGACAATATCAGGGACCAACCCTAGGTCGTCCAAATCTATTCCCAGATCATCCTGTTTCACAACTCCCTTCAATTGCGCCTCGATTAAACGGATCCTTTCATCACTGATCACAGGTAGGCCAGCGTCCAAGCTTCTGACTGAAAAAATATCATCCTGTTGATCATCAAAACGATTGCCCTGGATAGCTCGAACAGTGTTTCCTTCTCCAACCACTGAAGGAATACCACCCTGTCCACCAGCAACAGTGATAGGAATGTTGATAGCAGCACCACCTCCGCCCGGAGGAATAACACGATTAAGAAAACCACTGTGTAAGATACCATTTTCATCAACCTGCGACACCAAAGGCTGAACTAGAGTTCTGAATTCATTCTGACTTTGCACCACACCTTGCATCATCTCCATGAATTGATCGATGCGAGCTTGCATAGCTGCCATGTCTGCCTGAACTTTGTCCATCACTCTGCTTTGATTAAGCCTGGTAGAATATCGATGAGTTGGTTGATCAATCCTGGCTGACAAAAAGAGAGAGCATAAGAAAACCAGAGAATCCAAGATAACCTACAATGCAAAAATGATTATGATTATGCAAATGCGAATGCAAAAATGCAAACAAACATATTTGAACATTTCCAGGACACATCCGCTTTGATTCCATTCCATGAAAACTGGGCAAGGGATTAGACACACTATCGGAAAATAAATCCGAACCCAGAAATACCACCGGATCAAACCACAGGGACAAACCCTCTCTGAAAACCAGAACTGCCAGAGCACAGATAGTTAAACCAAATATTCCATTATCGAAAACAAAGTAGTTCTTACAGACAAATTCAAGCATAATCAAAGGTGACTCCATCAACAAACCTGATGGCAATCCCAAAAAGATAAACAACAAAATCAACTACAAATCAATTCCAAACAAACTAGCTTTAACTTCCTCAGGAAGGTTCACAGTGTCAGGATGTGCAGGTTGCTTTATCAGTCCTTTGATCAACTTGTTTCTCTTGGCAATCTCTTGGTTCAATTTAACAATCTGCTCTTCAGTGTTGTTTTCCTCGCGCCTCGACTTCTTGACCTCGGCTTGCAACTTGAGCTCTTCAATTTCCTTCTGTGCTTCTTTCCACTTGGCAAAGTAACGACCTTTCCTTGCCTTCACTACCTGAAGTTCTTCTTTCAGTTCTCCATTCTCGATCTTGACCTCCTCCCACATATCCTGATACGTGGCAAGCTTGTTTTCTGCTTTAGTCAAAAGCTTCTTGTTTTTCCTTTTAGCTTTGCCTGGTGATTCAGCAGCCATACTGACCTTTTTGAAGTGCTGAGCTCTGTCGGCGAAATCCTTCTCTCTTTTTTCTAGATGCGCTGTCATGTCTTGAACTTTCCATTTCAACTCCAAGTTGTCATGTAGAGCATTCTGTAGCTGACTACTCATATCAGAGTTTTCCACCCTCAAATCAGATACCAACTTACGTTGCTTGTCGAATTCTTCGAATGGTACAGTGAGTCTCTCTTCCACAATCTCTGGATACAAGGGAGGCGCCCAATCAAAAGGTAAATAGAACTTTTCTACCCTCTTCTTTACCCATTCAACATATGGAGCGAAATCTTGATTATTGGGTTTACCCAAAATGGTTTTACCTGTCTTCTGTCTGCTGAGCCAAGCTTGAGAAGCTTCTTATGCAATAGCCATACCATCAGTCATATGAAAATACAAAGATTCTTCCAAATCTTTTCCAGCTGGAGGATCTTTTAGGGCGTATGCAAACTGCCTGATAGCCAAAGACGGGTTGTAGTTAATACCTCCTTTTCTTCCGATCAAAGGTACGTTAGGATACTTGCCACAGCTATGCAAAATATCAATCCCCAATAATCCTTTATCCACCCAAGGAATATCCTTAGCAGCTAGGCCCATCAGACGCTTACTCAACTCTAAAGAAGTCTTTGAATCCACGAAGGCACCTGACCGGGGTAAACGTTTGGCAAACCACTTGTAAAAAAGAGATGCGCAACAACAAACCACCTCACCTCGCCTTTTCTCATTCCTGTTGTATAGTGCATAGTGGAGATCACCTAACAAAGTCGGTACCAGATTATGAGCTGTAAATATCTGAATGGCATCCGTATCAACAAACTCAGACTCATTAGGGAATAGCACAATGCCATATATACATAGAGCCAATATTGCATTGAAAGCCACCCACCTCTCCTCCTTAGCTTCTTCTCGAGCCCTCTTCACCAAGTACTCCAAGTGATAGCCTCGGGATTTTCCCTTTTTAGAAAAGTCAGCCTCCACTGTCGATTTGCTCAAATAAAGAGCCTTAGCCACTGCTTGGAAATCACAACCTCCTTGGGAACCACAGAAAGGAACACCTTCTTTGACAGGAATCCTCAAAATGTTGGAGTACTCTTCCAGAGTAGGAACCAACACATAATCTGGCATCACAAAGCACCTCAAGGAAGGATCATTGAAATTCTGGTATCAGACGTGTGATGTTAAGGTGTGATGTCACAACAACACACTCTGCACAATGGACAGCAATAACAGTAACATAACACCAAGAATTGTTGACCCAGTTCGGTTACAACCAACCTACTCTGGGGGCTACCAAGCCAGGGATGGAATTCACTACTTGTAGATATAATTTACAGACTCAACAACCCGTTGACAATCTCCTAAACTTATAATCTACTAATGACTTCCTACCTAAGAAACCACTTAGGTATGAGAACACCACTCAATCCCTTACAAACACTCAAAGAACCCACTTTGAGTACCCTTGATCTTACTTCACAGCTTTGATCAAGCAAACACTCTCTATTACTTCACAGCTTCTAGAGAGGACAGAAACTCAACACCTATTCAAACCCTAGAATAGTGTAAATACAACTCGTACAAAATACTCAAGACACTCAGCCTATGCTCTTGATCTTCTCTCTGTATTTCTGTACCTTTTTCCTTTGGTCTTGTGCGCTTTATATAGCTCCTTGAATTGGTCTTGGACTTGCTACAATATCTCCCAGATTTGTTATTTAAAACTGAATATTTAAAACAGATTTTCTCCTAAAATCTTTTTAAATCTTCAACCTTTTAAATCTCCTACAAATCTGCAACAGATCTCCTATGCAGCAGCAAATATCTATCCCAAGATATTCGCATCCAATGAGACAGCTTGCTCTCCACAATTCCAGCTAATACGCAACCCTAACAACATCACAGCTTGTTGTTGTTAATTCTGCAGATCTGATGTTACAACCTGTGTGACATCAGACATCCAACTTCAGCAATAATTACTTAACACAGCCCAGTGTTAAGACTTCAATGTTGCAACATCAGCACCTTGACATCAACATTGAATATACTTTGTTTTACCAAAATTCCAGCCAATCCAGGAACTAACAATCGCCCCCTTTGGCTAATTTTGGCTAAAACAATCTCTGCACTCTGCACCTTCAGAGACTTCAGCAGCGGAAAACTTTAATCAATAATTTTGAAACTCCAAGCAGCAGCATCAGCAGCATCTTCAATTCACAAAACTCTGCTGCTCACAAAACAACTTCAGCATCTAGCAGCAGCCTTCACAACAACTCTGCTGTAGCACCATCTTCAACAGTAACAATTTTCAATGTTGCTCCCCCTCAATGCAACAACCAGCATAGCAGCAGTCAATTACTCCCCCTAAATTTCTGCACTTCTGCATCACATCACTTTAGCAGCATTTGACATTTGTACTCTTTGATACTCTTGGCTCACTTGGCTATTTCTCCCCCTTTTTAGCCACAATTTGACAAACCTCAACAAGTTAAATCTCCTATGACACTCCATACTTCTTCTGTCAGCAATATCCATATTTTGAATATCCAGACATATTCTTCATCCATCTAGTTATGAAGGCTTCACACAATCATCCACAAGATCTGAAACACACACATAATGTCTTCCACTGAACTCTAAGTCAACTCCTCACACTTAGAATAACACACACCAAGACATGTGTACAATCTATTCAAGGCCATGATTCAATATTGTCTTCAGACATCTCCTCAGAAGCATGTGTGCACTAGATTCAAACAATTTGCTTCATATGACTAAAACCAATCAACAGCCTAATGTCATAACATGCTATCTGACATTATATCCTCATAAGAGGCAACCAGTCTTCTCAAGAAATGCACCTTTGCTGCAAAATCCATAGACAAGTACTCCCCCTGTCATGATTAACAAATGCTCTAGATGGATATGAACATTTGAGCACATTTTTGAGTAGATGCATTTTGGTGCCACTGTCCCTTTCTCCAGAGGCTATCATATAATTCATCTTCACCATCCAAGGCAAACCTTCTACTTCATCATTCTCTCGTATGACTATGTAGATGCTCCTTAGATATAATGTACGCATTAAGCTTCAGATCCAGAACAAAGACATCCTTCACCAAGGATACTTTTGACACTCTTGACACCAGGGTATTACATATGTTCCACTCAACACTGTGTCACAAACTCCACAAATTCTTAATTTACTTATAAGCTTTACTGAGATCCAGTCTCTTCAAGAGATCAATGATCAGATCATATCATAATACCTCTACCATTACATCCACCAGTAGTTGTTGATACTAGTGAAGTATTCAAAATCAGTAGTCATGCTAAACTTCACATTCCACATCATCAGAAACACTTCTTCCACATGTCCAATCTAAATCATCTTCCAGATAAACCAGCAGCAAACATGATGTTATAACATCTTTCGGGACATCAGCTTCTCATCACCATTCAAAAGACTCATTGCACAAAGAAGTCCTTCAAGAAGCTCCCAAAAAAACACAGTCAGAGCAGTTTATTCAGGTTAACAGACACACCTGAATACCATAAGTTCCCACACCCTCTCTGAACCATATCCTAGCAAACTCAACCATATCCAGAGCATCTATACCATATTCTTTTTCCAGAACATACTTCCACCATTTTATGAAAAGCACAGGAATGTTATCTAGTATGGCCTTTTGAATTTTCTCAGAAGTTCTAACAACAACGGCTTCCTTCATTTGAGAGATATTATCATCAGACTTATCTCTGATCTTCCTATTTCTGGAAGAGATGAACACTTTGCTCCTGGATTTTGTAGTACCATCCACATAGATCTTCTGCTTATCAGTTCTCATCTTTGGAGGTGACTCAATAGCTTTCCTCTTCCTTGATTTCAGTCGTTTAGCAACCCCAGGAACCACTTTTGGAATTAGTTCATCATCACTCTTCTTTATTTTAAGGCTTGAAGTACCTTTCTTGACTAGAGATGTTTTAACATCAACTCTAACATCTGCATCTTCCAACCTAAGGATTGTCAATTTGTGAAATTTTTCTTCTGAACTATAGGAGTCATTAGTCAGGTTGTCATCTTTCTTGGCCTTGCAAGTATTCAGCTCCCAACACTTCTTAAGGTCACAGCTTTTGATCCTTCCATCAGCATTGTTGACTCCTTCATCTTGCTCACATAACTGATTACTCAAGTTGGCTTTTAACATATCATCCAACTTAGGAGTAACAGCACCATAAGTCATTAACCCAGATTGACTTTTCACCATACTTTCACACTTGATGTCACCATCTGATGTTACAACATCATCACTAGATAAGCTGTCCACTTGAGGTATCCACTGATAGCAATTATCTTTGGATCTTACTCCCTTCATCACTACCTTATTCTGCTCATCAGCTACCACACATTCATCTTTGGTGTAGCTTACCTTGTAACCTTCATCACAAAGTTGACTTATGCTAATTAAATTAGCACTCAACCTTGAACAAGGAGCACATTATCAAGAGTAAGACCATCATGATTCTTCACTCTTCCAACTCCTTCTACTACTCCTTTTTCACCATTTCCAAAAATAACATCATTTGCATGGCAAGGATTGAACTTTACCAAATGCTTCTTGGATCCAGTCATGTGCTTTGAACATCCACTATCAAAGTACCATGCATCCATAGCAAAATGTCCATCTGATGTGTGGGCTAAAAGACATTTCACCTTTTCCTTAGGAACCCATTGTTTAACAACTTTGGGTCTGTACTCTCTCCATCTGTTTTGAGGCTGAGGGTATCCATGCAGCTTGTAGCACGAGTACTGCATATGTCTAATCCTTCCACAATAATAGCATCTCACCCTTTCATCTCTGAATCTTCTGCCATGATGAGATTGCTTAGGCTGCCATCCATAATATGGTCTCCTCCTACCATAACTGGCCTGCCTTCTATTATGCTGGTATCTTCTTCCATAAGAAGGTTGAGAACGTTGTTTCCTGGATTGTCTCCCATGATGGTGTGGCTTTCTTCTTCCATAGAAATGAGGAACAACATTGGTGTAGCCATATCCATAACCATACCAGTTGTCCTGATGTTGAGACACCTGATGAGACATGTGATGTTTGAACTGAGCAGCTTGCATGCTCTTGTGGTATTGTGGGGGCATTTACTGACTAGCTCCTTGTGGTTGCTTTCTCTTCTGATTAGGACCAGTCTTCTTCTCAATTTTCTTAGGTTGTGAAACATCAGCTTTCTTAGGTGTAGGATCCTGCTTCTTTGGCTGATGTTGAGACAAAAGTTGTGACACTTCCTTCTTTGAACCTGAAGTGCTTTCTTCTGAAGTTCCCTTATCCTCAGCCACATAACCTATCCCAGCTTTGTCTCCAGCAGCTTTTTCTGTCTGAAGGATCTTATCAAGTGAGTCTATTCCACAGCTCAGCATCCTAACAGACTTGGTCATTTGATCAAGGTGAGCTTTAACCAGTACAACTTCATTTTCCAGATCAGCTTTTTCATTCTCAAGCTGAGCGATCTGTTGCTTATGATACTTGTTTTCTTGACAAATCTCAGTACTTTTCAAACACAGCTCTCGATAGTAGAAGCTAGCTCCTCATAAGTTATTTCTTCATCACTATCATCATTAGACACAACAGTTCCTGTTAAGGCTCTAGCATGCCTTGCTGACTCACCATCACTTTCACTATCCGATTCAGACCAGGAAACTGACATGCCCTTCTTCTGCTTCTTCAAGAATGTGGGACATTCTTTCTTGACATGTCCATACCCTTCACATTCAAAGCACTGAACACCTCTATCCTGGGCAGTCTTCTCTTCACCTTTCTCTTTTGGATTGCTGATGTCAGAGGAACTGTTCTTGACACTAGGCTTGTAGTTATTGTTCCATCTTTTTAACACTTTGTTGAACTGCCTTCCCAACATTGCAATGGCTTGTGACAAATCTTCCTGAGATTCTTTGAATACCTTATCTTCTGTAGGAGTGGAGACCAAGGCAATACCCTTGGGCTTCTTTTCTGGTTCTTCTTCATTTAAACCAAGTTCAAAAGTCTGAAGAGATCCAATGAGCTCATCTACTCTCATCTTGCTGATGTCTTGAGCTTCTTCAATAGGAGTCACTTTCATCTTGTACCTCTTAGGTAGGGACCTAAGGATCTTCCTCACAAGCTTTTCTTCAGACATTTTCTCTCCAAGAGCACTAGATGCATTGGCCAGCTCAAGAACACTCATGTGGAAATCATGAATAGTCTCATCATCCTTCATCTTCAGGCTTTCAAATTTTGATTTTAAAATCTGAAGTCTCGACATCTTAACTCAAGATGTTCCTTCATGAGTAGCCTGCAAGATATCCCATGCTTGCTTAGCAACTTCACAGATATTGATTAACCTGAAGATATTCTTATCCACTCCATTGAAGATGGCATTTAGAGCTTTGGAATTTCCAAGCGCAAGCTCGTCTTCCTCCTTGGTCCACTCTTCTTTAGGCTTAGGCTTAGAGGTGCCTTCTTTATCTTTGCCGGCATCATCTTTCTCACACATGACAGGTGCTTTCCATTCTTTAATAACAGCCTTTCAAGCCCTGTTGTCCAAGGATTTTAAGAAGGTGGTCATCCTTGGCTTCCAATAATCATAATTGGATCCATCCAAAATAGGGGGTCTATTGACGAATCCTCCAACTTTTTTGTCCATCTTTACACCAGAAAGTAACTTCCCTAGATCTCACCCAGAGACAGACAGGATGCCTGCTCTGATACCAATTGAAATTCTGGTATCAGACGTGTGATGTTAAGGTGTGATGTCACAACAACACACTCTGCACAATGGACAGCAATAACAGTAAAATAACACCAAGAATTGTTGACCCAGTTCGGTTACAACCAACCTACTCTGGGGGCTACCAAGCCAGGGATGGAATTCACTACTTGTAGATATAATTTACAGACTCAACAACCCGTTGACAATCTCCTAAACTTATAATCTACTAATGACTTCCTACCTAAGAAACCACTTTGGTATGAGAACACCACTCAATCCCTTACAAACACTTAAAGAACCCACTTTGAGTACCCTTGATCTTACTTCACAGCTTTGATCAAGCAAACACTCTCTATTACTTCACAGCTTCTAGAGAGGACAGAAACTCAACACCTATTCAAACCCTAGAATAGTGTAAATACAACTCGTACAAAATACTCAAGACACTCAGCCTATGCTCTTGATCTTCTCTCTGTATTTCTGTACCTTTTTCCTTTGGTCTTGTGCGCTTTATATAGCTCCTTGAATTGGTCTTGGACTTGCTACAATATCTCCCAGATTTGTTATTTAAAACTGAATATTTAAAACAGATTTTCTCCTAAAATCTTTTTAAATCTTCAACCTTTTAAATCTCCTACAAATCTGCAACAGATCTCCTATGCAGCAGCAAATATCTATCCCAAGATATTCGCATCCAATGAGACAGCTTGCTCTCCACAATTCCAGCTAATACGCAACCCTAACAACATCACAGCCTGTTGTTGTTAATTCTGCAGATCTGATGTTACAACATCACCTGTGTGACATCAGACATCCAACTTCAGCAATAATTACTTAACACAGCCCAGTGTTAAGACTTCAATGTTGCAACATCAGCACCTTGACATCAACATTGAATATACTTTGTTTTACCAAAATTCCAGCCAATCCAGGAACTAACAATCTCCCCCTTTGGCTAATTTTGGCTAAAACAATCTCTGCACTCTGCACCTTCAGAGACTTCAGCAGCGGAAAACTTTAATCAATAATTTTGAAACTCCAAGCAGCAGCATCAGCAGCATCTTCAATTCACAAAACTCTGCTGCTCACAAAACAACTTCAGCATCTAGCAGCAGCCTTCACAACAACTCTTCTGCAGCACCATCTTCAACAGTAACAATTTTCAATGTTGCTCCCCCTCAATGTAACAACCAGCATAGCAACAGTCAATTACTCCCCCTGAATTTCTGCACTTCTGCATCACATCACTTTAGCAGCATTTGACATTTGTACTCTTTGATACTCTTGGCTCGCTTGGCTATTTCTCCCCCTTTTTAGCCACAATTTGACAAACCTCAACAAGTTAAATCTCCTATGACACCCCATACTTCTTCTGTCAGCAATATCCACATTTTGAATATCCAGACATATTCTTCATACATCCAGTTATGAAGGCTTCACACAATCATCCACAAGATCTGAAGCACGCACACAATGTCTTCCACTGAACTCTAAGTCAACTCCTCACACTTAGAATAACACACACCAAGACATGTGTACAATCTATTCAAGGCCATGATTCAATCTTGTCTTCAGACATCTCCTCAGAAGCATGTGTGCACTAGATTCAAACAATTTGCTTCATATGACTAAAACCAATCAACAGCCTAATGTCATAACATGCTATCTGACATTATATCCTCATAAGAGGCAACCAGTCTTCACAAGAAATGCATCTTTACTGCAAAATCCATAGACAAGTACTCCCCCTGTCATGATTAACAAATGCTCTAGATGGATATGAACATTTGAGCACATTTTTGAGTAGATGCATTTTGGTGCCACTGTCCCTTTCTCCAGAGGCTATCATATAATTCATCTTCACCATCCAAGGCAAACCTTCTACTTCATCAGTCTCTCATATGACTATGTAGATGCTCCTTAGATATAATGTACGCACTAAGCTTCAGATCCAGAACAAAGACATCCTTCACCAAGGATACTTTTGACACTCTTGACACCAGGGTATTACATATGCTCCACTCAACACTGTGTCACAAACTCCACAAATTCTCAATTTACTTATAAGCTTTACTGAGATCCAGTCTCTTCAAGAGATCAATGATCAGATCATATCATAATACCTCTCCCATTACATCCACCAGTAGTTGTTGATACTAGTGAAGTCTTCAAAATCAGTAGTCATGCTAAACTTCACATTCCACATCATCAGAAACACTTCTTCCACATGTCCAATCTAAATCATCTTCCAGATAAACCACCAGCAAACATGATGTTATAACATCTTTTGGGACATCAGCTTCTCATCACCATTCAAAGGACTCATTGCACAAAGAAGTCCTTCAAGAAGCTCCCAAAAAAACACAGTCAGAGCAGTTTATTCAGGTTAACAAACACACCTGAATACCATAAGTTCCCACACCCTCTCTGAACCATATCCTAGCAAACTCAACCATATCCAGAGCATCTATACCATATTCTTTTTCTAGAACATACTTCCACCATTTTATGAAAAGCACAGGAATGTTATCTAGTATGGCCTTTTGAATTTTCTCAGAAGTTCTAACAACAACGACTTCCTTCATTTGAGAGATATTATCATCAGACTTATCTCTGATCTTCCTATTTCTGGAAGAGATGAACACTTTGCTCCTGGATTTTGTAGTACCATCCACATAGATCTTCTGCTTATCAGTTCTCATCTTTGGAGGTGATTCAATAGCTTTCCTCTTCCTTGATTTCAGTCGTTTAGCAACCCCAAGAACCACTTTTGGAATTAGTTCATCATCACTCTTCTTTATTTTAAGGCTTGAAGTACCTTTCTTGACTAGAGATGTTTTAACATCAACTCTAACATCTACATCTTCCAACCTAAGGATTGTCAATTTGTGAAATTTTTCTTCTGAACTATAGGAGTCATTAGTCAGGTTGTCATCTTTCTTGGCCTTGCAAGTATTCAGCTCCCAACACTTCTTAAGGTCACAGCTTTTGATCCTTCCATCAGCATTGTTGACTCCTTCATCTTGCTCACATAACTGACTACTCAAGTTGGCTTTTAACATATCATCCAACTTAGGAGTAACAGCACCATAAGTCATTAACCCAGATTGACTTTTCACCATACTTTCACACTTGATGTCACCATCTGATGTTACAACATCATCACTAGATAAGCTGTCCACTTGAGGTATCCACTGATAGCAATTATCTTTGGATCTTACTCCCTTCATCACTACCTTATTCTGCTCATCAGCTACCACACATTCATCTTTGGTGTAGCTTACCTTGTAACCTTCATCACAAAGTTGACTTATGCTAATTAAATTAGCACTCAACCTTGAACAAGGAGCACATTATCAAGAGTAAGACCATCATGATTCTTCACTCTTCCAACTCCTTCTACTACTCCTTTTTCACCATTTCCAAAAATAACATCATTTGCATGGCAAGGATTGAACTTTACCAAATGCTTCTTGGATCCAGTCATGTGCTTTGAACATCCACTGTCAAAGTACCATGCATCCATAGCAAAATGTCCATCTGATGTGTGGGCTAAAAGACATTTCACCTTTTCCTTAGGAACCCATTGTTTAACAACTTTGGGTCTGTACTCTCTCCATCTGTTTTGAGGCTGAGGGTATCCATGCAGCTTGTAGCACGAGTACTGCATATGTCTAATCCTTCCACAATAATAGCATCTCACCCTTTCATCTCTGAATCTTCTGCCATGATGAGATTGCTTAGGCTGCCATCCATAATATGGTCTCCTCCTACCATAACTGGCCTGCCTTCTATTATGCTGGTATCTTCTTCCATAAGAAGGCTGAGAACGCTGTTTCCTGGATTGTCTCCCATGATGGTGTGGCTTTCTTCTTCCATAGAAATGAGGAACAACATTGGTGTAGCCATATCCATAACCATACCAGTTGTCCTGATGTTAAGACACCTGATGAGACATGTGTTGTTTGAACTGGGCAGCTTGCATGCTCTTGTGGTATTGTGGGGGCATATACTGACTAGCTCCTTGTGGTTGCTTTCTCTTCTGATTTGGACCAGTCTTCTTCTCAATTTTCTTAGGTTGTGAAACATCAGCTTTCTTAGGTGTAGGATCCTGCTTCTTTGGATGATGTTGAGACAAAAGTTGTGACACTTCCTTCTTTGAACCTGAAGTGCTTTCTTCTGAAGTTCCCTTATCCTCAGCCACATAACCTATCCCAGCTTTATCTCCAGCAGATTTTTCTGTCTGAAGGATCTTATCAAGTGAGTCTGTTCCACAGGTCAGCATCCTAACAGACTTGGTCATTTGATCAAGGTGAGCTTTAACCAATACAACTTCATTTTCCAGATCAGCTTTTTCATTCTCAAGCTGAGCGATCTGTTGCTTATGATACTTGTTTTCTTGACAAATCTCAGCACTTTTCAAACACAGCTCTCGATAAGTAGAAGCTAGCTCCTCATAAGTTATTTCTTCATCACTATCATCATTAGACACAACAGTTCCTGTTAAGGCTCTAGCATGCCTTGCTGACTCACCATCACTTTCACTATCCGATTCAGACCAGGAAACTGACATGCCCTTCTTCTGCTTCTTCAAGAATGTGGGACATTCTTTCTTGACATGTCCATACCCTTCACATTCAAAGCACTGAACACCTCTATCCTGGGCAGTCTTCTCTTCACCTTTCTCTTTTGGATTGCTGATGTCAGAGGAACTGTTCTTGACACTAGGCTTGTAGTTATTGTTCCATCTTTTTAACACTTTGTTGAACTGCCTTCCCAATATTGCAATGGCTTGTGACAAATCTTCCTGAGATTCTTTGAATACCTTATCTTCTGTAGGAGTGGAGACCAAGGCAATACCCTTGGGCTTCTTTTCTCGTTCTTCTTCATTTAAACCAAGTTCAAAAGTCTGAAGAGATCTAATGAGCTCATCTACACTCATCCTGCTGGTGTCTTGAGCTTCTTCAATAACAGTCACTTTCATCTTGTACCTCTTAGGTAGGGACCTAAGGATCTTCCTCACAAGCTTTTCTTCAGACATTTTCTCTGCAAGAGCACTAGATGCATTGGCCAGCTCAAGAACACTCATGTGGAAATCATGAATAGTCTCATCATCCTTCATCTTCAGGCTTTCAAATTTTGATGTTAAAATCTGAAGTCTCGACATCTTAACTCAAGATGTTCCTTCATGAGTAGCCTGCAAGATATCCCATGTTTGCTTAGCAACTTCACAGATATTGATTAACCTGAAGATATTCTTATCCACTCCATTGAAGATGGCATTTAGAGCTTTGGAATTTCCAAGCGCAAGCTCGTCTTCCTCCTTGGTCCACTCTTCTTTAGGCTTAGGCTTAGAGGTGCCTTCTTTATCTTTGCCGGCATTATCTTTCTCACACATGACAGGTGCTTTCCATTCTTTAATAACAGCCTTCCAAGCCCTGTTGTCCAAGGATTTTAAGAAGGTGGTCATCCTTGGCTTCCAATAATCATAATTGGATCCATCCAAAATAGGGGGTCTATTGACGAATCCTCCAACTTTTTTGTCCATCTTTACACCAGAAAGTAACTTCCCTAGATCTCACCCAGAGACAGACAGGATGCCTGCTCTGATACCAATTGAAATTCTGGTATCAGACGTGTGATGTTAAGGTGTGATGTCACAACAACACACTCTGCACAATGGACAACAATAACAGTAAAATAACACCAAGAATTGTTGACCCAGTTCGGTTACAACCAACCTACTCTGGGGGCTACCAAGCCAGGGATGGAATTCACTACTTGTAGATATAATTTACAGACTCAACAACCCGTTGACAATCTCCTAAACTTATAATCTACTAATGACTTCCTACCTAAGAAACCACTTAGGTATGAGAACACCACTCAATCCCTTACAAACACTCAAAGAACCCACTTTGAGTACCCTTGATCTTACTTCACAGCTTTGATCAAGCAAACACTCTCTATTACTTCACAGCTTCTAGAGAGGACAGAAACTCAATACCTATTCAAACCCTAGAATAGTGTAAATACAACTCATACAAAATACTCAAGACACTCAGCCTATGCTCTTGATCTTCTCTCTGTATTTCTGTACCTTTTTCCTTTGGTCTTGTGCGCTTTATATAGCTCCTTGAATTGGTCTTGGACTTGCTACAATATCTCCCAGATTTGTTATTTAAAACTGAATATTTAAAACAGATTTTCTCCTAAAATCTTTTTAAATCTTCAACCTTTTAAATCTCCTACAAATCTGCAACAGATCTCCTATGCAGCAGCAAATATCTATCCCAAGATATTCGCATCCAATGAGACAGCTTGCTCTCCACAATTCCAGCTAATACGCAACCCTAACAACATCACAGCCTGTTGTTGTTAATTCTGCAGATCTGATGTTACAACATCACCTGTGTGACATCAGACATCCAACTTCAGCAATAATTACTTAACACAGCCCAGTGTTAAGACTTCAATGTTGCAACATCAGCACCTTGACATCAACATTGAATATACTTTGTTTTACCAAAATTTCAGCCAATCCAGGAACTAACAATCATAAAACTGCATCAATGTGTGTAGCCCATTATATTCTTATTCAATGAGGCTCCGAACCAGGGATAATATCCAACCATACTTCTCTTTAAAGGCTCCCAAAAATTTTGGACCAGCTATACTCTGTAAACTGTTCAACGGACCAAGAGTGATCTTCGGGAACTTGTAGACGATGATGTGCTTCTTACCCCTCTTAGTGTCCATCCCTATGAACGCCCTCTGACTGGAATCAAAAGACTGGATGAAACCTGGAAATGCAAAAACATGAATGTCAAAAAAATTGAATGCAATGCGAAGCATGGGATCAAGGTATCCACACAAACTGGCTGCACTGCGCTGACAGAACAAATCAAGGCTCTGTACCAAAACCCAGAACAAAAGCAACCACAGTGATAAAACTAGAAAACCAGGTAGGTTGAAAGTCAAGGTCACCTGCAAACCTACAAACACCCATCCCTCTCACATGTGGGTACTAAGATCCTCAGTATCCCGGGCTTTCAGGTCGAGAAATGATGATACGTTCACCATTTCTGGTTTAGCATCATCATCAATCGAGGAGGCCTCAACTGATTCACCAAAACGAAAGGTCCTCAGCTTCTGGCACTGAGGTCGAGAAGTAATAGTACATTCATCCCTCGGGGTACAGTACTATTGCCAATCGAGGAGCGCCTCCACTGATTCACTTTCAAAAAAAGATCCTATGGCAAGTTCCCAGCATTGGGTCCTCGGGTCGAGAATCGTAATGGGTTTGCCATTTCTGGTCTGCCATTATCGTTCTCGGGAGGAGTGCCATTACTGGGTCCTCGAGAATGGTCATCAGAGTCGACAATTCCTCAAGAGAATAACTACTGGCATGTATCAACATACAGTAGCAGATATCTCTCGATAGAACCTCGTCTGACTGTGGGGATCGTGATCACCCGCACGTGGCCAACACCACAGGAGCGTCACGCCTACCCACACTAAAACCTATGTGTATGCTCGAGCCTGGGTAGTGGTCTCATCTCTCAGAACCTCCCAACCTGCCAAACAGAAAACCAGCACAGCACAGCACAGTCCAGCATATTAATAATAAAATGAAATGCAACGCAATAGAAGCTATAAATATAGTAAAATAGGTAAAACATCAATACAGTAATACAGTAATACAGTAATATACAACAAAATAAAGCACCAAAATAAACACCCAATGAAATACAAACAAGCAAGCGCTAGGATCGACTCGCTAAAGGGGATGGACCAGCAAGACGTCAACCAGAGTCCCCAGCAGAGTCGTCAGATGTCGCTCCCAAAAGATTCGCATCCAACGGTACAAACGCGAGAGTGGCGCAGAAGACACAGAGTCGCCAGCAATGTGTATTTATCCCGAGAGAGGAAAAGGAAACACTGTATAAACCTGAAGAGAAAAGGAGGAAAGACATGGTCATCGCAACCATAGTCCGGGTTCGGGAGTCGGTTATGCGAGGGGAAGGTGTTAGCACCCCACGCATCCATCGTACTCGATGGGATCCACGCTTGCTGTCTGCATCAAAGGGTGTCGTTGTCTGGAGCTCCACTGCTACTAGACCGGAGAAGGAACGAGAACGGAAAGAACGGAGAAACGAAGAAGAAAAGAAAAAGAAGTGACTCGATAGGACGTTATCGTTGTCCTAGGCCTACGTACTCCCTTAATGCAATGGGAAAGTCAGAGTCAATGTAGTTCGGACGGGAACTGTGGGGGAAGGTTGCTCGCCAAGATAATCACTGTCTTGTGCCTACATATCCTCAATCGGACGAGAGAGAGGAATCAGAGCTAATATAGTTCGTGGGTACGACCACGAATGGGTAAGTGTTTTTTATGTGAGCGACGAGCTCTTTTCTGAAAATGAAGTTTGAAACCCAACAATCCCGAAGGACAAAAAGATTTGAATTTGTTTTTGTGTGTTTTAGACAGAAGTGTTTTAAGTTAGTTCGTAACTTGCATTGAACCCAAGTATTAAATATAGGAACGAATACTTCGCGCATCGTCCCCAACAGGACGTACACTAGGTATCCTAGAAGAATGAGGGGAAGCCCCTCATTCCCCACTTCCCACATAGGAGGCTCAAGCGCAATACACGTTAACTTTTATTACGTGTTTTGAAGAAGTTTTGAGATGAGAAGAGAGAAGGCACAAAGGAAACTCTAAAGGGAAACTAAGAGTCCTAATGTTATCATGCATGGGTAACCTAGGGTTAGTGAGGCTTAGGAGATACGACTACCTAAAACCTAATGCTAATCCTACTCCAAGCTTAATCAAAAATTAAGTTGGACTAGGTAGCTCTAAGGGAAAAGAATCCAAGACTTAATCAAGTCTTGAGATTCATGGGATGAGAAAGAGTGAGAGAGGAGAAGAAAGCATCTTAAATGCTAAAGCAAACACAAGTATGAAAGCTTAAAAGAGAAAGGAGAAATTAGAATGTGGATAACTATCCACATCCCATTCACTTACCATTAGCCCCTACATGGTTAGCAAAAACAAACATAAGCAACAATAAGACTAATGAAACCCAAATAAGTCACAACCCAAAGAGAAATGGTTACAAACCAAATGAAACTCATCCAAGTCAGAATGTAAACCTCAAAGGTGACCCATAATGTTTACCAAACAAGATCAAGCAAAGAGAGTGCAAACAAATGGCCAAACATCCAAGAAGATCATCAAAGGAGGAGTAGAAGAGGAATGAGTGGATATGCAAGGTGATCATGCAAGAATGCTTCAAATAATATCAAAGTCATAATGTGGATGATCTAAACATGTGCCTAAACATGCTATACAAGTGTTACATAAGTCATACAAGCAAGTATCCAAGCATTAAGAAACATTAGAAGAAGAAGAAAGAAGCATGTAAGTGAAACATGTTAAAGGATGCAAAATGAAACATGAATAACATATTACATGAATGCAAAGCTCCAATGTCAGAAACATACATCAAATGAAGTGCAAAGGAATGATATGGCATGGCATACACAAACCAAACACAAACCAAGAAGAGGCATAGATGAGAAGAAATGAGAAGATAAGTCAAAAAAGGCATGTAAATCAAACATTGAACATGTGCACAAAATATGCAACAACCTCACACCAATGACCTGTAATTGCAATCAAATGACCTATAATGATTCAAACATGGTTTATGGAGTCAAAGAAACAATCCCAAATAATGGCACAAGTGCCTTCTCAAACAAGTAATCAAACATGACCAAGGATGTGCACAAAAGAAGACCTCAAACAAAGAGCAATCAAACAATTAGAAAATAATCTTCAAAAATTACCAAATTAAATCTCAAAACACCTCAACCAGGGGTAAACATCATATTAAAAACTCATGCAAAAACTCACAAGATAAGTCCTTCAAACAATTAGACAAAGAGCACAAAGAAATATGGATCAACATGAAAAAGAGAGGGGCTAAAATGCAATATGAAAAGAGTTTAAAAAATGAGAAAAAATGTTTTTATGCACTTCAATATGTTGATAAAATAATGCAAAAAGAATGCGTTCGAAATGCTTTGTAGATGATGAGAAATAAAATCAGCAAGTTAAGTGTGCACAATTTAAAAAGAAATTAAAGCAACAATTAATTCAGATGCTAAAAATAAAATAAAAAGGAAAATAAAATTTGGAAAAATTTTATAAAATGCCAAAGATGATCCATGATTTTTCTTATAATTTTTGGATGCAGAAAACTATTTTTAAAAATTAAAAATAGAAATGAATCAATAAAATAAAATGAAAGAAAATAAACCAGGGGTGCAGCAAGCAACAAATCCACGTTAGAAAAGCCAAATGGGCTCAATCAGGGGGGGTCCAAATAGCAAGCCCAGTCCAATGCCAGGGTCAGCGCGTCCAAGCAAATAACCATGGTCTCAGTCAACATAATTGACTCACATAAGCCATTAGATCAATCCCACGCTCCACACTCAGTCAAACAAACCACAACGTAATCATGATGAGAGGTTCAGATCAGCATACACATGATAATTAACATACACACGCGCACACAAAGACTATCTGGAATAAAAAGAAATCACGTGAAAGGCATGTGGTATTTTTAATGCGCTGGCAAGCTAAAGTCCATCAGATCAAATCAACGCATGATAATCAGTCAACAAATCAAATAGTAGGCCAGATGAACGGTTTAGATCTGATGCGCATGGTAACAAACATGGGGTAACAAACACACAAACCACAAAATAAAAACAGATTATAAAATGACGTGTCCCAACGTGAGCCATCAGATCAACACAGCCAACGCCTGTGATTACATCTTCTCCAAACAAACCCTCAGCCGTCTGAAAAAAAAACCAGGTGCCGGAGCCCTAGCTCCGGTCACCTTCTCCGGTGACCTGGAACTTCAAACTTCCCAGAAAATGCAAACGAGTACACTATTCAAACCAGAATTTCACAAGGATCATGGATATGCAATTAGTTTTCACAAACAAGCAACACACAAGCCAAATCGAAGGAAAATAAGTTAGATCTAAAAACTTCAATCATCAAATACTCCCATGATACACGTCCAAAACTCACACAAAATAGATCAGAATGATCAGTGAACATCATAGATCATAATGCACACAACAAAATCAAGTTCTATGATGGTGAAAAGTAAGCTAACCTGAACCTTGTAGAACTTGAAATACGCCAAGAAAACCCTCTAGAAGCTGCAGATCTACTCCTTGGAACCTCTAATTGCAAAATAAATGCAACTAGAGCTTGGAATCGTGCTAGATCTTGAAGTTTGAAGAAGTTGAATCCAAATCCGATTATGGCCAAAACCTCAGTATGAGCTTCAATCAGTGGTTGATTCTTGCTCTATTCTCTTCACTGATCAAGAATGTGAAGAGAAATCTCAAAGAAACTCCAAGGAGAGTGAGTTTCGAAGAGAGAAAGTGTGAGAGCAAAAATTCAAATCTGAGCAAATGAGAGTGCATGACCTAGCTTTGGACGTGTGAGATAGCTTATTTACATCCCATTAGACCTCTGATCATCATTAGCAATTGGTTAATCCCTTGGTTAATGAGTTTTGGAGTGTTTTGCAAAAATGCAATTAGTGATACCACCACTAATCCACACGTGCATTCCCATGCTTTTCATGATAAATCACTCACACTTCCCTTGCTGATCACAAATGGATTGGAATTGGGCCTTGAAATGTCTTGATTTGCAAGTTTTAATCCATCTTGCAAAATTGTACTTTGTGAAATAAGTGAGGTACAAGTCATGAAATGGAGTGAAATAAAGGTCAAAAATGATCCTCATGAGGTTTACTTGGGTGTGGTAACATGAATTGAACCATTAGAGGTCACTTGAAACCAAATGGAACCAATTTGCAAAAGGTGGAAAAATGGAATACATGGAAAACCCTTAAAAACACCTTGCATTGTTTTGACCATAACTTGAGTTTCACAAATGATATGGAAACCATCTAGTACTTTTTGGAAATGGGAGAGAAATATCTTCAACTTTCATGTTGGTGGAAAATTCATTTGAAGATTCTTTGATGATGAAAAGTCAAGTTGAATGTGGTGGAAAAACTGCCAAAAATGGAAAGTTCTCATTATAGGTCATTTTCCAAATTTAGTAACTTTTGCACAAACTCTTGATACTTGATGAGTGATGTATTCCATGCTATTCCTTGACCAAATAAAGGTACATGGACTTGGGAAACATGATTTGGACCCTTGAAAACTCATGGTTGACTTTCCTTTCTCACTGTTGACTTTTGCCTACTTCACAAGTAACTGATCCACTGAACATCTTCCACAATGAACCACTAGCCAAGTCTCTACCCATGAACACTTGTGAGCATATGGAATGCCATAAGAACATGCTTGAATCCACAAAGCCCTTCAAGAAGTCCTTTTTGAAAGCCAAAACCCTAATTGGTCCCTCTGGATAGGAGCGAAAGATTCACTTGAAATCCTTTTCCATTCTTGACCTTATGATGATATGATGAACTCCTCAAACCACCTTGAGGCTTGAGACTCCTTTGAGATGAACCAAGTATGTTGATCCCATGCTAAGAACCAATGATATGCACAAATGCTAATGCAAGAAATGCAAAGAAACATAAACCAGTTAGCTAAAAGCAAGAAGGCAAATTTTGGGGTGTTACAAAATGGCAGAGGAAAATTCAGATAGAAGTTTCATTCATACAACAGAAAAATAATTGGAGAAAAATAAACCAATTCACAAAAGTTCCTAATAGAATTGCACATAACTTAAACTACAAGATTCTAACACAAACTTCACTCAACAGAATTCACAAGCCGCTCATAATTTATAACAAAACTTGACTGTCACAACCAATGGCTAACAGCTCCTAACTAACTTCTTCAATGATGGACTCTCTCATTCTCGGAACCTCCATCACTTTTCTTCTCTTCAATTGATCTTCAATCTTCTTCTTCAACTCACCATCTTCAATCTCCTCCGTTCTTCACCTTCAATTCTCTGCAACCTTCATCTTCAATCTCTTCTTCCATAACCTTTAACCTCCATCTCCATCATCGTTCAACCTGCAAGATCAATACCACATTCTCATAGAAATGAGAACTAACAGAAAAAAGGAAGAAAACGAAAGAACTCTGTAACAGAAATTCAATCGCGTTCATAACAGAATTCTTCGACTGTAACAAACTTTTCAATCTCCAAACTCTGCACTCGCAACGATCTCCTCATCGTCTTCATTTACTGAAACGAGCAACGGAATTCCGTAACCGCTTCTACACCTCATCACCACCTCGCGACTTCAATTTCTCGCCGATCTTCGTCGATCTAAAACCTGTAAGAACACGCACATCAACACCAGTCCGTGATGCAGCATCATTTTAGATCAACAACAGCAATTCAGATTCAGAATCGTAAAGAAGAACGAGAACGCAGCCTCACGAGATATTGAAGGAGGAGAAGAACGAGTTTCATACCTGAAGATTCGCTATCGTCTTCATCAGGTATGCAATCCTCTACTTTCTATAGCTGCGGCCTTGAACTTAGTAGTTCATTGTGGATCGATTTAATTTTTGTGTGTTCTTGATTCTGATAGTGTCGATCCCGTGGTTTGAGGAAGAATTTGAAAAAACCGTTTACGGATTCGGAAAGAGGGCGAGAAGTTAACAAGGGTTTGTGTTCATCATTTAAGGTTTTGTGGTGGTTGGGTGCTGGAGATGACGGCGGCGCTACCGCCGGCCACCGTCGTCTCCGGCGGTTAGGCTTTCAGAGAAGGAGAAAGATCATGCGTGAGAGAGAGGAATGATATAGAATAAGAGAGAGACATGGTTGAGAGTTAACTTGTGATCTTTATGACAATAGGAGGGGGATAAGATAGTGATGGAGGTCCACTTCGGGGGTGACACTTGTCACTGTCCGGCAGAGCCACCTGTTTACTCCAATGCGTGCCACCCCATGTTGATTACCATGCACCGCCCTTTTTCAACCCTTTGATTGATCCAACGATGAATCCAAAGGCCCAGACTAGTCAATAAGTTGACCGAGGGTACACCGTGCTCCTCTAAACCTTAGCTTCTTGGGCCTAAGCTTTTTCTATTATTTGTACCCCTGCGCTTGAGCCCAATGAAGAATTTAAACTGACTTTTTGCTATAGTGCACCCCCTTGGTTTCTTGTGTATGCTTATTTCATCCTTTGTGTACGTTCCAAATGCATTAGTTAAAAATAGCAAACTTCATCAGAAAATTATAATAAAATTCATGTATGTTCTTGGAGGCGTTAAATAATTTTTTGATATTTTTAATTCCATTTTAGGTACTGGTTGATATTTTTCTAGAATTTTGGAAAGGAATGTGTTCTAAATGGTATATCTAGTGATGCAAGTTCTAAAATGTGATCTTCCCTTGACAATTTGGAGCTAATTTTTGGTGTAAGTTTAGGAATTTGATTGTTTAACATCATGGTGATTGATCGGTGCATTATACTTGAGTTTTGGGATACTTTTGAAGTTAACCTTTTGAGCCTTAATTCGTATGATCATCATTGACGTTTGTGCTACGTTTGCAATTATTTGAGGGATTTTGGTGCATGATATGAACCCTATATTTTGTATGTGGTTACCTATTATCTTTGGCATGATATGTTCAATTGCTTATAATTTTCAAGAGCATTTTTCTATTTTTCACTCATTTTCCAATGCGAGCCGAACATGTTGATACATGCGTAGAAAGAAGTCATGTTTAGGACTTGTATGAGGGCACTTTGAGCCAACTTTGAATATGAGTTTTAGCACATTATCAAGTGTATGTTGATGCATAATTGAGACATGCTCGAGTATTGCATTTGATCATTTCACATGCCTTAAATGATGCCTTCTTTGTGTGTATGTGAACTTGAATTCGTGTTTCATTTTGGCCACTTCTTTTGATGCCATTTGTATGCCATGTTCATGATTGTTTTGGGATTCAATTAGGACATTTTATAGGTCATTTGCCTCTGGTGTGTGAGCTTTAAGATTGCCTTACCATGTCATTTCACTTGCATTATTTGAGTGACAATTTTGCATACTTGTATGAGAAGTTTAAATGTGATTTTTCTCATGGAATGATTTGACTTTGGAGAGAGAGTTTAATGCAAAACTTGGTGACACTTTGAGATTGGTTTTAAGCATGCGTATAAGTTGTTTCACTTCTGACCTTGGTTCATTTTCAGTTTTATTTCAATTCATCTAACTTATAATGGCTTTCTTTTGTTGGTTTACCTTTAACTTCAAAGTAGATTAGTCTTGTAGCATAGTTGTAACTTGACTTGTAATTTCATATTCCTTTTAGGTATTTCACTTTGACTAGTGTGACTCAAATGTACATAGTCATTAGACTTAGGTTTCATGTTGTACATACATTTTCTTGTTATTACTAATGTCTTTGGTTCACATGTGCAAGGTACATAAAGGAGACATTCCAAAGGGGGTTTGACCATTTCATTTTGTAAATAAAAACTTGTTTCTAACTAGGTTTGCTATTTGTTTATAGGTGCTTTCGTGACTTGCTTTCGTTGCTTTGCTACGGATTCATATCCGTTTGGTAGGACTTCTTATCTCTTCACTTCTCTTTAATGCATTCAAATGCCATGAGAAGTAGGAATAGTTGATGCCATGATAAGTAGGATTATATGGAAAGCCCTCAAGTGAGGCCATGATTGTGCTTGTTTAATATTGTGCCTAAAGACCTCCAAAGAGGCATCCCGTTATTCTAGTTGAGTCGTTCCTAGCTCTTATTACATGATTGGAGCTTTGAACATATCTTGCTCATGTTATCGAGTCCGTCAGTGGAAGAAGGGTTTAGTAATCAAACCCCCACGTCTTGTCTATAGCTCGCATTAACCAATGTTGATGCTTATGTGGTCTGATTCACATCTTCCCCTTTCTTACTCTGCTCTCCATGGTTCTTGATACCATGGGACGAGTACCTACTTCCCACAGCTAGATTGTTTGCCTCGGTTGATATGACCCCTTGGCTAAAGCTTCCCCCTTTCTTATTATGTGACATTATTGTTGATTGTGATTGTTTACTCTTTAGTTGCTTTTATTTCATTTTGTGATTGATTCATCCTGTGTTTACTTGTCTGATGACATGATCCCATAGGATTCCTAGCTCCCCTTAATTTTCGATTAAGTCGGAGGTAGGAGAGACATTAGGATAGCAATCCATGCATGCTAACATAGGTAGCATCCCCCTTCTAAACCACACTTAACCATTAGGAACGTCCAAGCATGATAACTTTAGGGTTTGAATCTTAGTTTCCCTCATTAGATTTTACCTTTCTCAACCTTTGGGTCTCTCTTCTTCTCATCTCAAAACAAAAGCAAAAAACACTTAATAAAGGCATAACATATATTGTATTTGAGCCTTTCTTGTGAGAATAAGATAGTGAGGGGTCTTCTCTCACTTTCTTAGAATGTTTAGCATGCGTCCCGTCTTGGGTCGATATGCGAGGCATTCGATCCTACATGAAGGACTTAAATACAATATGCATTGTAAACACACCAACAATCAAAACACTTCTTAAAAGACAATAACGAACAAACAAATTCTCTTCTCATCTCCTTCATTCTATTCCTTAAGGACTCGTCATGTCCGTTCTACCGCAAACAGGTAACGCTTAAGTCTCCACACAGTGAGCTGCAACACCTAACTGCTGGGACGCGCACTCTGACGTTTCCACTAAAAAACATAAACAAGTAACCATTCGAGCAATTCTTTTATTTTCCCTACATTTGTTTCTCGTTCTCTCATTTCCTTTTCCAGCATCTTTTCTATCACCCTTTGAGCAGTACTGCAAGCGTGGGTCCCGTCGAGTACGACGGACGTGAAGGGGTGCGATAACCTTCCCTTCACGTAACCGACTCCCTTACCCATTCTCTTTGGTTCGCGAGACCTCGTTATTTCCTTTCCCCCGGGTTTGTGCAGCATTACCTTTCCCTTTCTTTGGGATAAAAATGTCTGGCTGGCGACTCTTCTTTCTTTCTTCCGCGCCACTTTCGCGTTTGTACCTAGATGAAAATCCCGGGAGCGACAGCTGGCGACTCTGCTAGGGACTTTAGGAGACCAGAATCTCTGGTTCCCTAAGCGAGTCAGTCCTAGCGCTTATCTGTTTTTTCTTTCATTGGGTGTTTACTTTGATGTTGTATTTACTGTTTTTACTGTATTGCTGTTTACTGTGTTATTGCTTTACCGTATTACTGTATTTATCGCTTTCTTTACATTACATATCATTATTATACTGGACTGTGTTGTGCTGGTTTTCTGTTTGGCGGGATGGGTATTCTGAGAGATAAGCCCATTACACAGGCTTGAGTACACACATAGGACTAGAGTGGATAGTAGTGTGGCCTACGTAGCATCTTGGTACGTATGGTTTACATGAAATCCACGTCCAGACGAGGTTTTCTTGGGAGATGTTCTAATTTGCGTGTCTTGTGCATTTCAGAGCGTTAACCTAGAAAGCTGTCGACTCTGGCGACCATTCCCGAGGACTCAGTTGCGGCACTCCTCCCAAGATGTGATAATGGCAGACCAGAAATGGCAAACCCATTACACTTCTTGATCCGAGGACCCAATGCTAGGAATTCGCTATAGGATGTCCTTTTTGAAAGTGAATCAGTGGAGGCACTCCTCGATTGGTGATAGTACTGTACCCCGAGGGATGAATGTACTATTGCTTCTCGACCTCAGTGCCAGAAGCTGGGGACCTTTCGTTTTGGAGAATCAGTTGAGGCATCCTCGATTGATGATGATGCCAAACCAAATATGGTGAACGTATCATCATTTCTCGACCTGAGAGCCCGGGATACTGAGGATCTTAGTACCCACATGTGAGAGGGGCGGGTTGTTTACAGGTTTGCAAGTAACCTTGAATTTCATCCTACCTGGTATTCTGGTTCTCTTATCAGTGTGGACTCATCAGCCTGGTATTATGGTATTCCGATTATTCCGGCACTCTGATTATGCCGATATTCTGGCATTCCCGTATTCTGATCACGTCGGTGTTCTGTTTATTCTGGTATTCTGATTATGCCGATATCCCAACATCCTGGTATTCTGATTAGTCAGATATTCTGGTATTCCGGTGTTCTCTTCAGAGCTGACCTATGAGCTTATTCGGTCACCAACACAGCAGTTATCCAGATTATATGGAAGCTTTGATCCCATGTCTGTTGCATCTGCATCATCATTTTCGCATACATGTTCTTGTATTTCCAAGGGATATTAACTTTGAGACTTGCCACTGAGCATTTCCATCCATTTCTTATGTTTCTTCTAAAAAAAATTTGTGAATCAAAGCATAATGATCCCTTGGAAATATTCGAACATGGCATTCTGCATGGCATTCTCATACTCATATGCATAACAGGTGTTCCAGAGCGGATTTCTCATTCTGACTTGGCATTATCTTCAGGACAGCCAGCTTGACCTACCACCACTACTTGACCTGTGATAATCAGAGGATAGCCATGGAACAACTCCGAGCGGAGGTGACTGAGATGAAGGCCCAACTAGGGCATTTTATGGTGGACATTCAAGCGTTGTCCCGAGGTCAGGAATTGCTGAAAAAAGAAGTCAATCGGATGAAGACTCAGATGGGACGGGTTATGGAAATTCTGAATGAAGTGTTAAGAAAGGAAAACAATCAGGTGTCCGCTTCCGCAGCAGAGGTTCTCACTCCTCCTATCTCTTTGGGGTCTCCTTCAGACCATGGTTTGCCTCGTGGATCCTCTCCACCGTCAGAGCTTTTTCATCACCAACTGTTTCTTGAAGGTCTTAATCCAGAAAAGATTGAAAAGAAGTTTGATTCGATTTTGATGCCATACGCTCAGTTGCTTCAACACTTGCTCAAGTTTCGGCTAATTGAATTGATTGCTGCGGGACCTCCACACACCAAGTTTTGTATGGGTTCCAATGGCCATGATAGGTGTGAATTCCATTCAGGGGTACCTGGTCATAATGTTGAAAATTGTAAGATGCTCAAGTATGAGGTCCAAGAGCTTATTGATTCAGGGGCAATTGAGTTTGCACCCATCAGCACTGTCAAGCGAAGAGATGTTCCTCCAACTGCTGCTAAAGAGGTGGATATTCCTCCCTCCTCTCAGGGACCTTCCTCAATCCATAAACCTTGGGTTCTGAAATTACCACATCAGCAAATCACAGCTGGGACTCTCCTGGTTGCATCCCTTCATCATCAACAGAAGCAAGAAAGGGTTTTGATCCTCTACCAATGTGTCATGCCAAATTACTTCAGCAACTGCTTCAGTTAAGATTGATTGAGCTCCGTAAGTTAACTCCTTCTCCTGCAAAGCTTCCAAAAGGATGGGATACTAATGATCATTGTGATTTTCACTCAGGGGCACCAGGCCATGATATTGAGGGGTGTAGAGCATTCTAGCACCAAGTGTAATACTTAATTGACTCTAAAGCAATCGAGTTCGGACCGGACGACATGAAGGTATCAGGTGATCTTACGCCAATAGCTGCAAAGGAAGTGAGTATTCCTTACCCTTATCTAAGGTCTACCTCAGGTCATGGGTGTATTCCTCAGCTTCAGGTTTCAACGTCATCACGTCAGCAACCTTTGTTTGTTCCTCGGCCAAATGTGGAAAGAAAAGCACAGGGGCAGACTAGGCGCCCTAATCAACATTGGCAGCAAAACTGTCAGCAACGGAGGCAACGAGGACTTAGGAGGTCTGAGAGAGTGTTTGCTCCAGTTCCTATTTCTCAAAGCAGGCTTCTTGCTCGCCTTCCCCAAGGCTCTTTGATTCAGCTGAACAATGCCACGCCAGTGCCGTTTCCTTTTCCTCCGGATTATGACATGACTGCCAGGTGCGAGTTTTACTCGGGAACGTTTGGACATACAATTGACAATTGCAGAGTGTTCAAACATAAGGTGCAAGGCTTGATTGACTCAAAGGTTATCACACCAGACGGGTGGCCCATAAATTGAACTTTCTTCATCAGATTGAGCACCCAGTTTGCAAAAACATCTTCAGAATCAATAAGTCCAGACGGAGTCAAGCCTCCTCAACAAGGACAGTCATTTAGCTTCTTTACTGCATTCTCATGTGTAGCTTTTTATGTTTGTCAAAACATTTGTATGCATGCATGAAAGGTGTTTTTTTTTCTTTAATGTTAATCCTAATAAAGCGCGCATGTTTTTCCTGAAGTAATCCATTCGTATCCACTCATAAGTTTGTATATGTGCATTGCAATACCAACTGTCGTGCTTAAATTCTTGAAGGAGGACGATGAGTTGAAAACGCAAAAATCTCTAGGGGTGTGCTTTTGAATAAGAACCCTATTGAGGATGTACAGGCATTGTTTCGAATCCTCAAACACTGGAGATATAAGGGAGATAGACCCTCGTTAACCCCTTTGAGCCTTGAAGCAGGAGTTTCTTTCGTACAAAAAAACCCTCACATTTAACCCAGGGGCAGGGTAGGCGTCAGTTAATTTGACCGAGCGTTCAAATTTCAAAAGGAGTGTGCATCTGAGGATCCATTACCTTCTATTCCACCGTCAAGAGGTCAAGAGATGTGAAACCACAATGGTTATCCATCAACAATCAAAGAGTGAGGCAGTCACAACCCTTTCAACAAAGTCAAGACAAGCCAGTGTCACACGATTTGTTCCGAGAAAAAAAAAAGAAGAAGAATAAAAAAAAAGAAAAAAGCCCGCTAAGTTGAAACTTGAAAACAAGCAACTTAGGCAAAAGTTAGGGCAACCCGCTGGACTTCAAAATCTAAAGATTCAAAAGAATCAGTCCAGGAAAAAATTAGGGATAAAAAAAAAGGCAAAAGAATGCGAAAGCGAAAAACAAAAGGATTACAAAAGAAAATCCTCGAGCAAGAACAAAGTCGTGTGACTATGGACAAAAGACAAAGGGGTGACTGTCACTCCAAAGCCTCATTAGGTGCCAAACCATCAGATGCATGGGTTCCTTAAAGATCACAAAATCTTTTGAGAGGCGAACGCTTGTGCAAATTAGCTGAATGTAGGACTGGAGAACATCACGAAGAGTGGGTGGGCACCAATAAACTTTGAGCCATAAACCATTTTTCTCAAAACCGTGAACCAGGCCACGATAAAACCCTCAAAATTCCTAATTGAAACATGGTTTAGTTCGAAAGCATACTACCAAGAGATAGTGTTCCTGACTCCTGTGAGTTGTGCTAAAAGATCTTTGTTGGTGTTGCATGTGCATTGCATTCTTTCATTCAAAAATTAATGTCGTATCCTAACCCGTGATCCACTCACAAAAGGGTTTGCGACATATTTTCAGTAAAACTTCAAGATTAACATGTGTGTTGCTTTAGAATTTTCATTCTCAGACTAAAACATTTTCTGCTTGCATACATTTATTTGACATCAAAAGAAGTTTACATATGGAAATTCAGTCCAGAAGCTTAATCTTGCCGAGTTGAGAATCCTGAAACTCCCGAAGGATAGCCACATCCAGTGGTACTTCCTCAAGAAACTTTGTTGAGCGGGAGCTTTCCCAATAAGTTGTGTTAAGACGTAGTCGATTTGGGCCAATCACGTCGAGCAATCTCTTCAGAGTTCAGTTAAACTAGGGCAATTACTTCGAGATTCAAATCTCTCCAAAGGCATATATTATGGGTCTTCCTTCGAAGATCGGTAGTCAGGGGCAAAACCACTTCAAGGTTCATACTGGAGCAGGTCATCCCGAGAGCATGGGAAGTTAGTCCATCCAGACGACTGATCAGCCTATCCAGGGTTCAGAGTATTGGGGGCAGAATATCTCACGGTGATATGAGATTGTTCACGAATCTTCTCGAGGCGAATTCCTCTGTGGACCATACAGTCTGAGGCAGTTACTTCGAGATCCGATGAATCTCTCCAAAAGTTTGAAGACATTGAGGCATTTTGGATGTCAAGTCTTCTGTAAAATTCTCTTGAGACAATTTCTTTTGGTGGACCATGTTGGTCTGGGGCAAGTGGAAAATTGTAAAAAACTGTTGTTCACGCATATGCAGTCAATCAACCAAAAGGCTTGAAACAAAGGGGCATTCCAACCCAAGGCATTTGTGGTCCCCTGTCTTCAGCAGGCTTCATTAATCATGTTCCCAGCAAGAGATGCATCAAAACCTTTCTCCCCGACCAGTGGTAGTTCAGAGTTGGATTTTCTCAGTTGCAGAAGTCATATCCGGCACGGGGCATACGTGCATATCCTTTTGCTTGCAGGTAGTAGCCTCATACTAGGCTCAAAAGCAAGATTGAAGTCTTTTCAAGAGCAGGGGTCATTTCTCCCAGACAAGTGATCACTTATCCCTAGGCATGATACCGGGGCAATTATGTTCAGGAAGGGGTTCACATGTCGCCCTTTTGTCACAACGTTTACTGATTGAGTCCATCATGCGGCTGACGGTCGCTCACGACGATTCAATATTGACAAGTTAATGGCCACTGGGTATCGTTATATCATATTAAGTCGGTTCTCCTATTCAATGCTTCCAATAGCTAAAAGCTTTTCTGTGTCAATAACTGTTGCAAATTCCCCAGTAGAGTTGCTTCGCAAACTTTGCAGTTAATGTTCAAGACTAAGTGAGTGTCTAGGAGTTGGAAGATGCCAAATCTTCTGTAAAATCCTCTTAGGACAATTTCTTCAGATCAGTCGTGTAACCTGGGGCAAAAGCGAGTTGGTGACCCTTCCGAGCATGGGGCATCTTGAAATCCTTCCGACAAGATGTGGTCCATATCTATTATCCCCAGTAGATAGACATCTCAATTATTGCATTCTAGCTCAAATCTCAGTTTTTGTCTAAGAGTTTGAAGATGTTTGGTCTTCTATAAAATCCTCTTAAGAGACATTCCCCAGCACGAGACGCTTTGAAGCGGTTCTCCCCAACAGAGTTTATTGTAAACTCATTATCTCCAGTGGAGTCGTCAAACGGAAAGTTCGCCTAACATGGGGCATGGTGGCACTTATCCTAAGCTCGACAGCTTTGTTCCTCAACGGACTACTATGGATTTGCTTTGTGCTTTCCCAGCAGATCTCTAGGGACTCTCATTCGGCATGTTACAACGGAATGTCTTCCAACCAGGATTCGCTTATCCCCGACGGAGCAGTTTCGGTCCCCAGCAAGATTGTATCTCTGGCAGTTGTATCCCCACAGAGTTCAGCATTTAATCTTGTCAGTAATACTCCCTAGCTGAGTTGTTTTTTCTCCCCGCCGAGGTTTATCAGATCGACATAATCTCTTCCTCAGCAGAGTATTAGTATATTCTTTCCCCAGCTGAGTTAGAAGGTTGATGATCCCCGCAAAGGATCTCGGGTTTGGTAGATCCCCAAGCAGAGTTTTAATGACTTCTTGTTTCCTCAGCAGAACATCATTCAAAAAATTCTCATCCCCAGTGGAGTTGCTATGATCAGAATTTATCCTCAGGCAGATGAAATAATTCCTGGCAGAGTCATCACTCCATTATATCTCAAAGTCCAATTTATTTTTAGCAAGCGTGACAATTCGAAGCAGACGGATTGTTCATTCATTCTCCAGCAGAGACATTATCCTTTCAGGAGCTTTTGAGGTCAAATCATTGTCCATTGTTCCTCAGCAGAGTCAGCAGGGATGTCTGACATGTATGCAGAGCGTAATCCAGTGTTGAATATTGCACAAGCCCACCGGCAGCGTGGCAAGCCAGTAGTCGTCTGACGTCATCCCAAAAGACATTCTTAAAGCCCACCGGCAGCGTGGCAAGCCAGTAGTCGTCTGGCATCATCCCAAAAGACATTCTTAAAGCCCACCGGCAGTGTGGCAAGCCAGTAGTCGTCTGGCGTCGTCCCAAAAGACATTCTTAAAGCCCACCGGCAGCGTGGCAAGCCAGTAGTCGTCTGGCGTCGTCCCAAAAGACATTCTTAAAGCCCACCGGCAGCGTGGCAAGCCAGTAGTCATCTGGCGTCGTCCCAAAGGACATTGTTAAAGCCCACCGGCAGCGTGGCAAGCCAGTAGTCATCTGGCGTCGTCGCAAAAGACATTGTTAAAGCCCACTGACAGCGTGGCAAGCCAGTAGTCGTCTGGCGTCGTCCCAAAAGACATTGTTAAAGCCCACCGGCAGCGTGGCAAGCCATTAGTCTTCTGGCGTCATCCCAAAAGACATTCTTAAAGCCCACCGGCAGCGTGGCAAGCCAGTAGTCATCTGGCGTCGTCCTAAAAGACATTGTTAAAGCCCACCGGCAGCGTGGCAAGCCAGTAGTCGTCTGGCGTCGTCCCAAAAGACATTGTTAAAGCCCATCGGCAGCGTGGCAAGCCAGTAGTCGTCTGGCGTCGTACAAAAGACATTGTTAAAGCCCACCGGCAGCGTGGCAAGCCAGTAGTCGTCTGGCGTCGTCCCAAAAGACATTGTTAAAGCCCACCGGCAGGGTGGCAAGCCAGTAGTCGTCTGGCGTCGTCCCAAAAGACATTCCTCCAGCAGTATGGTTATCATCATGGTTCTATTCAAGCAGAGTCCATTTGGTTGGGTTTATATCCCTTTTCTTCTTCTCCACGGAGTGCAAATTTTTTGGTTATTTTTGGTATTCTATCTCTCCATACCTTGAAAGTCTGAAAGCAACCGCTATCATTCATTCAGGTCTACCGTGATTGAATAGGGGCAGCTATAATACCCCAAAATTTGCCCTCTCATTTTTCATATCATTTAGCATATACTTTCATTGCATTGCATTCCATTCAAGCATAGAAAAATAAAACCTTTTGCATTGGTTTCCTAGGACACGGGGATCAGGAGTTTTTCTTGTTAATGGTGTTCGTCTTATTCAGAAGTGATTCAGCTGGCTCCTAATTCAGTCAAGTTGAAGGGATTCAAGATTCATTTGATCAGAGATTAAGAGGATAATGGTTTCAAAGGGTTTGTTTCATTTGCAAGTTGTTCAGTGGTAGATGTGTGCGTTTAATAAGGTGCATTGTGGAAAAGTTCAAGTTGGTTTTGGATCAAAATCAAGATTTTATATCCATTTCATTTTTTACCATTTTGGTCCATTTTGCTAAACCATATTCCTTATCTGCATTCACCATCCAAATTAACCAAATCATATCCACATCCAAAAAAAAAGTCCATATGTTTTTTTTCACCCATTTTCAAACCATAATCCAAAATTCAAGTATTACATGCTTCTACCACAAAATCTCAAACTCGTTGCAAAGTGGAATATCCTTCTAATAATACAACAATTACTTTTATGTACATGGTTATTTTTGGTTAAAGACATGGAATTTTATGATGACCAAGTTTACAGGTATCCTTGAAGCTAGGATCAAATTGAACAAGCTCTAGAACTTGGCCCTCATTGCGCTGCCTCTTGAAATTCAATGCCTTGTAGGCCAGAAACTCACGAGTTTGATATAGGGTGGAACGTCATAGGTGCCATTGGTGAATTAAAATGTTAAGAATTGAGTGTGAACATGTTATCTTGGCTATACTTGCGAAAAGTGGTTTGTGTTCTAGGACAATTGATTTTGCTGCTGAAATGGCAAAGGAAAATTCAGATAGAGGTTTCATTCATACAACAAAAAAATAATTAGAGAAAAATAAACCAATTCACAAAAGTTCCTAACAGAATTGCACATAACTTAAACTACAAGATTCTAACACAAACTTCGCTCAACAGAATTCACAAGTCGCTCATAATTTATAACAAAACTTGACTGTCACAACCAATGGCTAACAGCTCCTAACTAACTTCTTCAAGGATGGACTCTCTCATTTTCGGAACCTCCATCACTTTTCTTCTCTTCAATTGATCTTCAATCTTCTTCTTCTTCAACTCACCATCTTCAATCTCCTCTGTTCTTCACCTTCAATTCTCTGCAACCTTCATCTTCAATCTCTTCCTCCATAACCTTTAACCTCCATCTCCATCATCGTTCAACCTGCAAGATCAACACCACATTCTCATAGAAATGAGAACTAACAGAAAAAAGGAAGAAAAAGAAAGAACTCTATAACAGAAATTCAATCACGTTCGTAACAGAATTCTTCGACTGTAACAAACTTTTCAATCTCCAAACTCTGCACTCGTAACGATCTCCTCATCGTCTTCATTTCCTGAAACGAGCAACGGAATTCCGTAACCGCTTCTACACCTCATCACCACCTCGCGAATTCAATTTCTCGCCGATCTTCGTCGATCCAAAACCTGCAAGAACACGCACATCAACACCAGTCCGTGATGCAGCATCATTTTAGATCAACAACAGCAATTCAGATTCAGAATCGCGATGAAGAACGAGAACGCAGCCTCACGAGATATTGAAGGAGGAGAAGAACGAGTTTCATACCTGAAGATTCGCTCTCGTCTTCATCAGGTATGCAATCCTCTCCTTTCTATAGCTGCGGCCTTGAACTTAGTAGTTCATTGTGGATCGATTTAATTTTTGTGTGTTCTTGATTCTGATAGTGTCGATCCTGTGGTTTGAGGAAGAATTTGAAAAAACTGTTTACGGATTCGGAAAGAGGGCGAGAAATTAACTAGGGTATGTGTTCATCATTTAAGGTTTTATGGTGGTTGGGTTCCGGAGAAGACGGTGGCGCTGCCGCCGGCCACCGTCGTCTCCGGCGGTTAGGTTTTTAGAGAAGGAGAAAGATCATGCGTGAGAGAGAGGAACGATAGAGAATAAGAGAGAGACATGGTTGAGAGTTAACTTGTGATTTTTATGACAATAGGAGGGGGATAAGATAATGATGGCAGTCCACTCCGGCGGTGACACTTGTCACCGTCTGGCAGGGCCACCTGTTTACTCCAATGCATGCCACCCCATGTTGATTACCATGCACCGCCCTTTTTCAGCCCTTTGATTGATCCAGTGATGGATCCAAAGGCCCAGACTAGTCAATAAGTTGACCGAGGCTACACCGTGCTCCTCCAAACCTTAGCTTCTTGGGGATAAGCTTTTTCTTTTATTTGCACCCCAGCGCTTGAGCCCAATGAAGAATTTAAACTGACTTTTTGCTATAGTGCACCCCTTGGTTTCTTGTGTATGCTTATTTCATCCTTTGTGCATGTTTCAAATGCATTTGTTAAAAATAGAAAACTTCATCAGAAAATTCTAATAAAATTCATGTATGTTCTTGGAGGTGTTAATTAATTTTTGGATATTTTTAATTCTATTTTGGGGACAGTTTGATATTTGTCTAGAATTTTGGAAAGGAATGTGTTCTTAATGGTATATCTAGTGATGCAAGTTCTAAAATGTGATCTTCCCTTGACAATTTGGAGCTGATTTTTTGTGTAAGTTTATACATTTGATTTTTTAACAACATGGTGATTGATCGGTGCATTGTACTTGAGTTTTGGGATACTTTTGAAGTTAACCTTTTGAGCCTTAATTTGTATGATCATCATTGACGTTTGTGCTACGTTTGCAATTATTTGAGGGATTTTGGTGCATGATATGAACCCTATCTTTCGTATGTGGTTATCTACTGTCTTTGGCATGATATGTTCAATTGCTTATAATTTTGATGAGCATTTTTCTATTTTTCACTCATTTTCCAATGCGAACCGAACATGTTGATACATGCGTAGAAAGAAGTCATGTTTAGGACTTGTATGTGGGAACTTTGAGCCAACTTTGAATATACGTTTTAGCACATTATCAAGTGTATTTTGATGCACAATTGAGACATGCTTGAGTATTGCATTTGATCATTTCACATGCCTTAAATGATGCCTTCTTTGTGTGGATGTGAACTTGAATTCATGTTTCATTTTGGCCACTTCTTTTGATGCCATTTGTATGCCATGTTCATGATTGTTTTGGGATTCAATTAGGACATTTTATAGGTCATTTGCCTCTGGTGTGTGAGCTTTAACATTGCATTACCATGTCATTTCACTTGCATTATTTGAGTGACAATTTTGCATACTTGTATGAGAAGTTTAAATGTGATTTTGCTCATGGAATGATTTGACTTTGGAGAGAGAGTTTAATGAAAACCTTGGTGACACTTTGAGATTGGTTTTAAGCATGCGTATAAGTTGTTTCACTTCTGACCTTGGTTCATTTTCACGTTTTATTTCAATTCATCTAACTTGTAATGGCTTTCTTTTGTTGGTTTACCTTTAACTTCAAAGTAGATTAGTCTTGTAGCATAGTTGTAACTTGACTTGTAATTTCATATTCCTTTTAGGTCTTTCACTTTGACTAGTGTGACTCAAACGTACATAGTCATTAGACTTAGGTTTCATGTTGTACATACACTTTCTTGTTATTACTAATGTCTTTGGTTCACATGTGCAAGGTACATAAAGGAGACATTCCAAAGGGGGTTTGACCATTTCATTTTGTAAATAAAAATTTGTTTCTAACTTGGTTTGCAATTTGTTTATAGGTGCTTTCGTGACTTGCTTTCGTTGCTTTGCTACGGATTCATATCCGTTTGGTAGGACTTCTTATCTCTTCACTTCTCTTTAATGCTTTCAAATGCCATGAGAAGTAGGAATAGTCGATGCCATGATAAGTAGGATTGTATGGAAAGCCCTCAAGTGAGGCCATGATTGTGCTTGTTTAATATTGTGCCTAAAGACCTCCAAAGAGGTATCCTGTTCCCCATATCCCTTGTAAGACCTCAAAGGAGGAAATTGACGGAAGGTAGGGTTCGCAATCGACCCCCGTTATTCTAGTTGAGTCGTTCCTAGCTCTCATTACATGATTGAAGCTTTGAACATATCTTGCTCGTGTTATCGAGTCCATAAGTGGAAGAAGGGTTTAGTAATCAAACCCCCACGTCTTGTCTATAGCTCGCATTGACTAATGCTGATGCTTATGTGATCTGATTCACATCTTCCCCTTTTTTACTCTGCTCTCCATGGTTCTTGATACCATGGGACGAGTACCTACTTCCCACAGCTAGCTTGTTTGCCTCGGTTGATATGACCCCTTTCCCAAAGCTTCCCCCTTTCTTATTATGTGACATTATTGTTGATTGTGACTGTTTACTCTTTAGTTGCTTTTATTTCATTTTGTGATTGATTCATCCTGTGTTTACTTGTCTGATGACATGATCCCATAGGATTCCTAGCTCCCCTTAATTTTCTATTAAGTCGGAGGTAGGAGAGACATTAGGTTAGCAATCCATGCATGCTAACATAGGTAGCATCCCCCTTCTAAACCACACTTAACCATTAGGAACGTCCAAGCATGATAACTTTAGGGTTTGAATCTTAGTTTCCCTCATTAGATTTTACCTTTCTCAACCTTTGACTCTCTCTTCTTCTCATCTCAAAACAAAAGCAAAAAAACTTAATAAAGGCATAACATATATTGTATTTGAGCCTTTCATGTGAGAATAAGATAGTGAGGGGTCTTCTCTCACTTTCTTAGAATGTTTAGCATGCGTCCCGTCTTGGGTCGATATGCGAGGCATTCGATCCTACATGAAGGAATTAAATACAATATGCGTTGTAAACACACCAACAATCAAAACACTTCTCAAAAGACAATAACGAACACACAAATTCTCTTCTCATCTCCTTCATTCTATTCCTTAAGGACTCGTCATGTTCGTTCTACCGCAAACAGGTAATGCTTAAGTCTCCACACAGTGAGCTGCAACACCTAACTACTGGGACGCGCACTCTGACGTTTCCACTAAAAAACACAAACAAGTAACACTGGCTGAGGGGAACAACATCGCTCTGATTCTCATGTTCCCGATGAGATACGTAGGCAGTGGGGTAGGGCCCATTCGAGCACTTCTTTTATTTTCCCTACATTTGTTTCTCATTCTCTCATTTCCTTTTCCAACATCTTTTCTATCACCCTTTGAGCAGTACTGCAAGCGTGGATCCCGTCGAGTACGACGGACGTGAAGGGGTGCGATAACCTTCCCTTCACGTAACCGACTCCCTTACCCATTCTCTTTGGTTCGCGAGACCTCGTTCTTTCCTTTCCCCCAGGTTTGTGCAACATTACCTTTCCCTTTCTTTGGGATAAAAATGCCTGGCTGGCGACTCTTCTTTCTTTCTTCCGCGTCACTTTCACGTTTGTACCTGGATGAAAATTCCGGGAGCGACATACTGCCACTAAAATATACTCGTTGTTGAAAGACGAGGGAAAAGGTCCGACGAAATCATTCCCCCAACAATCGAATACTTCTACCTCTAACATGTTTTGAAGTGGCATTTCGTTTCGCTTGGAGATTCCACCAGCTCTTTGACAATTTTCATAATTCTTGGCATGCTTATATGTATCTTTGAATAGAGAGGGCCAATAGAATCCTGCTTGTAAGACTTTGGCAGCCGTTCTTTCTCCACTATAATGGCCAGCATATGGTGAATTATGGCAATGCCATGTGATGCTTTTGGCTTCCTCTTTAGTTACACATCTCCTTAGTAATCCATCGGATCCTATCTTGAACAAATAAGGGTCATCCCATACATAATGAGTGGCAACATGCAAGAATTTCTTCTTTTTCTGCCAATTGAGATCTTCGGGAATGAGATCGAATGCCTTATAATTTGCAAGATCAGCGAACCATGGTCTTTCTTCAATCATGAGTAATTTCTCATCAGGGAATTCTTTAAGTACCTCTCGTTCTTCTTTTGTAATTTCCGGGTTCATCAATCTTGACAGATGATCCGCAACAAGATTTTCAGTGCCTTTCTTGTCACGGATCTCTAGATCAAACTCTTGCAAGAGGAGCATCCTTCTGATTATTCTTGGTTTGGAATCCGCTTTAGTGATCAAGTATTTTATAGTTGCATGGTCAGTATAACAAACGATCTTTGATCCTATGAGATAAGAACGAAACTTTTCCAATGCGTACACAATAGCAAGCAATTCTTTTTCTGTTGTTGCATAATTGATCTGTGCATCATTTAAGACTTTTCTTGCGTAATGTATGGCATGGAAAATTTTGTTCTTTCGTTGGCCTAAAACTGCACCTACCGCATAATCATTGGCATCGCACATTAGTTCAAATTCAATTGTCCAATCAGGTGCAGTGATTATGGGTGCAGTGCTTAGATTTTTCTTTAAACTTTCAAATGCAAGTAAGCAATCATTATCAAAATTAAATGACCTGTCCTTGTTGAGGAGGTTGCTTAATGGCTTTGCAATCTTTGAAAAATCCTTTATGAATCTGCGATAGAACCCGACATGGCCAAGAAAACTTCGAATTCCCTTGACGTTGATTGGTGGAGGAAGCTTGGCAATGACATCAATTTTGGCCTGGTCAACTTCAATTCCTTTCGCTGAAATTTTATGTCCAAGTACTATGTCTTTGGTGACCATGAAGTGACACTTCTCCCAATTCAAAATTAAGTTAGTTTCCACACACCGCTTTAGTACAGTGTCCAAATTGCTTAAGCACAAATCAAATGATTCTCCAAAAACAGAGAAATTATCCATGAAGACCTCAATAGACTTTTCAATCAAATCGGAGAAAATGGCTTGCATACATCGTTGAAAGGTTGCAGGTTCGTTCCCCGGCAACGGCGCCATTTTTTATGTTAAGTTTATCAAAATAAGTTTTGTATTATCGTATCCACAGAGACTGGAGCGATATTACGAACAACTTTTTAGATTACTGAGAAACTTTAAGTGAAAGTGGTTTTGATAAAGTTTTTTTATTGTACTTTTAACGTGAAATAATGAACATAAATGAAATGATTTAAACGGGATTTGTTAACTGATAGTTTTATCTTGCCGGGATTGGATTTCTTCTACCGTTCACGAATGCAATACCGATTAATTATGATACAATCATGGTTCCATTCATATTTCCAAATACTTTTTCCAAACAATATGTATGTCTACATAACTATTCATAAATTTCAATCGGTTTGTTGAATCGATGATGTCTCGACCGATTAAACAAACAAACTATATGATGAACAAGTAATTGAAATAGATATTAAACTTAATTCTATATCTAGAGATTTGAGTTTAATAGATTCATATCTTATAGGATCTGAAAACGGAATCAATTTTCACTAATAACCGAATTATATAAGATTTGACGATAAGGAAAAGATAGAATCAATACTTAATGAAAAACATGATTGCATTACGATTAAAAACGCATAAATACATATGATTGCGGTAGATTCTTCCAATCCCAGCAAGAGAGAGAGAGTTTAGCTATCCATTCTCATGGTAGCTTGCACACAAAGGAAGAGGTGGAGATGAATGAGCATCAAAACCGATTTCTCGAGTATTGATGCGTATCCAGCTCGATTCTTTGATTCTCTCTCTTAAAATTCTATTACAATTCACTCTTACTAACTATTACACAAAGGATGTAAAAACTAAAAACCATCCCCTCTGCACAGCCCTTGACCCCTTTTTATACTAGTTTTGGCTGCCACAGTTCGCATAGCGAGAGGAAGCTCGCTATGTGAACTCACTTGTCTTCTCCATTAAGCAAATTTAAATTTCACCGCCTTTGTTGAAACCGCCAAACTTCGCTATGAGAAGTATTGTTCGCATCGCAAACTTGCTCGTTCTCTCTCGCTTCCTTCGCTTCAAGAATGGTTTGGTTATGTCTTGCATCGCTGCCTATCACTGTCCATCGTTGTCCATCGCTTTTTGCTCGCTTTCTGTCGCTTCAAGCGAAGTCTGTCATTTTGATTCTGCTTTTTTTTTCCTTGCTCGCTTCCTATCGCTGTCCGTCGCATAGCGAACCTTCGCATAGCGAAGCATTTTGTCGCGATGCGATAGTTGCAGGGCATGGCCTTTTCTTTGTTTCAACTGGGTTTTCTTCAACCTAAAACCTGCAAAACCATTCAAATCCCCAAGTACCAACCTTTTGGGCCTTTTGTTAGTCAATTCTCATAAAAACAACAAAGGAACAATGCGATTCGTATAAGTTTTGACTAATGATATTTGTACTTTTGGATTGTTATCAATAACCTTTTCCTATGGTGTATTCTAATAACCCATGCTTTAATGGCCATGCACGTGTATCTCGATTTGGTGAAAGCTCTAGGAATACTGCCTCGCAATTCCATAAGAATCGTCCTAAGTTCCACAATCACATTGTTGAGTCTATCAACAGTACTCTTATAGCCTAGGTACTCCCTCTTATAGAGTATAGATCTCATTAAGAGCTTATATTATTTCATCCTCTTATTACTTAAGAATTCATGCTTCATTTGCATGATTATCTCATATAACTCATAACTTATTATTACCCATTGAACCAATTTTTTGGGATCTGCAATCATCTAGGTCAGGTTACCATCACGAGCAACTCATTTATTTATAGGCATTAGTCACATATTCTTGGATGTATTATGGACTTTCTCTCTAGCTAATCCTTTCTTCAAAGAATCTACTAAGTTTTCATCGGTGCGTACATGATCCATTCTTACAACTCCTTTAGAGAAATAATCTCTGACAGTGTTGTGTTTTCTTCTTACTTAACGTCTTTTACCATTATAGTAATGGTTCTTAATTTTTGCAATAGTCACGGTACTATCACAGTGGATCAACACAACTGGCATCAGTATTTCCCATAAAGGGATATTAGTTAGCAAGCACCTTAACTAACTTGCTTCTTTACTAGTCGTGGCTAGTGCTATTATCTCAAATTCCATTATGGACTGAGCTAAGACATTTTGTTTCTTTGATTTCCAAGATACAAATCCTCCAACTATACCAAATATATAGCCAATAGTAGCTTTGGAAGCATTCAATAAGGCGTTCCAATCTGCATCACTATACCCTTCTAGTACAACATGAAATTTTTGATAATGTAGGTCGAGATCCATAGTCATGTTAAGGTACCTTATGACTCGCTAAAAAGATTGACAATGCTCGTTACTCGGTCTACTTGTAAACTTGCACAAAAATATTACGATAAATGCAATGTCGTGTCTAATACAATTAGTGGCATACCTACGACTGCCAATGAAGCTCGCATATATTCTGTTTGTCTGATAACGCGAAAATGTATCGTATTTTGGCCTTGATTTACATTCAATTATTATATCATTTTCGTCTAATATCCGATTTTCTCGAGAATATTTAAGTGTTTTTGTAGGTATTTCTATTTCCAAGTTAAAAGTATGCAAAGTGGAGAAAATAAGCAAAAAAAGGAAGAAAAGATGCAGAAAACAGCAGAAAACAGCAGAATCCAAATTTTGTTGGTGTGACGACCGTGGCAGGTCCACCACGACCGTGGCAGACACAAAATTCATCACGAGCGTCACACCCCTTGTCACGACCGGCACGCACAACCTTCCCAGATATTAAATTTAAGTTACGTGGCCTCTCTAAACGGATGTAACTCAACAAAGCCACGATCAACCACCGTCCACTAACATCATTACTTGGAAGTTACTTCAGAAAGTCAACCGCCCACTACTTCTCCAACTTCCCACTTCTCCCATTTTCTCCACCACTCTTTTATGCTCCATAGAAGTTAAAAAACGAAATCCCCCTCTATATATAGGATTTCCCTTGTCATTTTGGAGCATCCAAGTTTCTGTGCACGAAAGCGTTGTTCGTAGTTTTAGGCAGTAAATTACCATTGTAAAAGTGGTAGTTATCTCACATTGAGGAACTACCACACCATTAGTATTTAGGCCTTTAATTTGTAACGCTTGGATCAAAGCTTGCCGTCATTATTAAAGTTAATCCAAGTTCTTTATTTCAGCATTCTACTTCAAGTCTTTACAGGTTCTTTATCGCATTGCTTATTATTATTATTATTATTTATCGCTTTCATAAATTAATTATCGTGATGCTTTCAAATTCAATTACCATTTCTGTGTTGTTTTCATTTAATTCCATGTCCGGCTAAATGTCTAGAGTCCGGTGTATGGGGACCGTCGTTACCGATGGGACTCGGTAGAAAATAATAGGTGCGGACTTATGATTAAAAATCCCGTTTTGGTTTTAATTTCCAAGTATAATTTAAATAACTTTGTCACGAGAGTGAGGGGTTATTTAACACGATTTTGTCACGAGAGTGAGAAATTAATTAAGGTTAGAGCCGGCACTGCGAGAGCGTGGGGATCGAACCGGATAGTGGAAATTAGGCAACAAGTCTAAATACAGCGAGAGCGCTTTAGATGCGTTTAGGATATTATTGGCTTTCAAAATATATTTCCTAGTTACCGGGCGAGCGAGAGCAAAATCTTGGGATTAGGGAACATGACTTTAGTTAATACCGCGAGAGCGTGAGGCGAAGTCTTTAAGTTGATATATTCTACGGAACTAAGTTATAGTCGTAATTAGTACCCGAATTCTACAAAGTCCTTTAGGAACGCAGAATCCATATTCCGGCCTCTCTTTATTATCATATTCTCTTAGTTTTATTTTAGTTCTAGTATTAGTTTCCCTTTTATCAATTATGATTAGCCTTAGCTTTACAACGCAGCGATAGATAACGCTAGGTTGACATTGGTCTCTGTGGGTTCGACAATCTTTTATATTACTTCGATAAATCCGTGCGCTTGCGGAGCATCAAGTTTTTGGCGCCGTTGCCGGGGACCAACAGTCAATATTGTGATTCCGTTGCTGCACCGTATAGACTAAGGCACTCCTATAAAAAAAAATAATAATAAAAAATTTAAAAAAAAATTAAAAACTATGTATCACCCAAATTTTCTCTATGATAACCACTCACAATATCTTGAGGAGTCGCACCCAAATTTTTTCTCCAATTACCAACCGCAATACTCCCAATATTTTGAGGAACCGCAACCAAATTTTTCCTATGATTACCATTCCCAAAATTTTGAGGAACCCCAAGAATCATACAATTCCAACCTTGAAATACTAATGGAAGATTTCCACGCGACGCTATCTCATTTCCGCCCAAACCACCACTCTCAATATTTTGAAGAACCGCAAGAATTCGTTTAGTCCAACCTCAAAACATTAATGGAGGATTTCATTGAAACATCAACCAATGCTAGACTAGAATCTATGATGGAGCACTTTGTGGACACATAAACTATCCAGAATGAAGAGCTTAAAAGACAACATCTCGATAATCATGAGACCCTTAGGCGGTTGAACACCGTGGTCGAGTCCCTTGTGACTCACACTGAGGCATTGGAGACCCAAACCTTACTGCTTGCACTGACACCTATAGGTCCCTCCCCTGAGGAGAATGCGTATGTTATAACAACCAGTAGTGAAGGACAACTCGAAAATCCTGAGGAGAGTGATAATGAGGTTGATGAGAGTTATGGTGAAAAAAGAGTTGAGATTGAGACAAATTCACCAACACCTTCCACAAACGAGGTTATCGAAGAGGTAGAGAATGAAGCACGAATTGTTGATCACCCTCCATGTACCCCACCATATCCTTTCCCGTATAAGTTTGCAGACTCCAAAGCGTATATGCATGTATGGCAAATTATCCACGCACCCTTGTCCGGGGTCTTGCATAAAAAGAGAAAAATTGAAGACCAAACTAAGGAAAACATTACTGCTAAGAGGGTAAGGTTAAACTTTGAGGTGATGGATGAAATAACTAAACCCAAACTTGAAAAGCTAATACTTAGCATAGATCCAGAACCACCACCACAAGTTCAAAAGAATGAACTACCCCACAGAAGGAAGAAAAGAAAAGGTGAAGGATATGTGAGATGGCTTGATAAATGGCCATGGAAAGCGAAAATTAACACTTCCATCCGTCGAGCTATCGACGTTAAACAAAGCTCTGCGTGGGAGGAAACCCACAAGTTTTTAATTTAAATGTTTTCCTTTCATTATTTGTGTTTGCAGAAAATAAAGAATTGTATCGCTTGTCACGTCTCAGCTACATTTAGGCGAACGATCTCTTGATGACAATCCCTTAAAATGAATTGGTGCCCACGCACATTCCTACGAATGTCGCTGCTGGTGGTGACACCGATGATGAGTACTTCCTTCAGAAACAAGCCATATAATGAGCGGCTTCAAGAAAGTGAAGTTTCAGCAAATTCAGATATCTCGTAGTACAAGACGCCGGAGTAGAAGTGGTCAGCAAAGATAAGGACAGCAAGGGAAGAATCAGAGTGAATTTGGCTATGGTAGCACGCATTGGCAGTCATACAGGTTCTATCTTTCCTTTACCACCTTTTATCAAAACATTGAGGACAATGTTTGGTTTAAGTGTGGGGGAGGAACTCTACCGCTTTCATTTTAACGCATTTTAGTTAGATTTATTGCTTTCTAGCATGATTTTAAATTTATTTTCTATTTTTGTTGCGCCTTTGCATGTGCTGTCAAGTCTTTATATGCGATTTTGTGTTTATCGATTTCCCACTCCCTTGAGCCACACCAAATATTTTGAAAATTTTTGCGTTAAAAATAGGGTTTCTTTCGAAAATCTTAGGTTACAGACGAAATTAAGGTTAGATTGTGAGTCGTGGGAAAAATTCTGCAAAATCGATATCGTCTTAACACCGTGAGCCTCCCTATTATGGAAATCGATTTGAGTACTTGTTATACCATATCCTTAAGTTCTCACCCCTTTAGTAGTCCCTAATTAGTTTATTTAGCAGTCAGCACCATCCTAAGCACGCACTAAGTAGGAAGCCGATGCAAATAAGTGTATGATCTCATGTTTAAATGGTAAATTGAAAAGAAAAAAAAATGAATGAAAAGAAATGCTCCTTCTAAGTTAGGTGATCCTCACCCGATCATTTAGCCCAACGGTGCAAACTTCTTTATTTTATTGATATTTAAGCCAATGGGCAAAAGAAAAAAAAATTGATAATAATAATGAGATCATAGTCACTAACAGGTTATCCTACCATGAGTGTGAAAGGATAACAGGCTTAATGTGATTGCGCCAGAATGAAAAGGGATGAAATAAGGATGAGTTAGTTAGGTTTAGGTATAATGACATGATTCGGATTGGTTTGTATAGGAGGGAGGTTGATGACCGCAAAAGCGGAATTGTGTTGTTACGATATCCTTAGTGTGTAAGCTAGTACCTATGACACAAACTCAACCGAGGTAGAGTTGGTAGCCTAGGATGAGTATCCGTATGCACTATTTTTCTTACGAGTCATGGTTTGCTTGAGGACAAGCAAAGGTTTAAGTGTGGGGGTGTTTGATAACGCGAAAATGTATCGTATTTTGGCCTTGATTTACATTCAATTATTATATCATTTTCGTCTAATATTCGATTTTCTCGAGAATATTTAAGTGTTTTTGCAGGTATTTCTATTTCCAAGGTAAAAGTATGCAAAGTGGAGAAAAGAAGCAAAACAAGGAAGAAAAGATGCAGAAAAGAGCAGAAAAGAGCAGAATCTAAATTTTGCTGGTGTGACGACCGTGGCAGGACCACCACGACCGTGGCAGACACAAAATTCATCACGAGTGTCACACCCCTTGTCACGACCGACACACACAACCTTCCCAGATATTAAATTTAAGTTACGTGGCCTCTCTAAACGGATGTAACTCAACAAAGCCACGATCAACCACCGTCCACTAACATCATTACTTGGAAGTTACTTCAGAAAGTCAACCGCCCACTACTTCTCCAACTTCCCACTTCTCCCATTTTCTCCACCACTCTTTTATGCTCCATAGAAGTTAAAAAACGAAATCCCCCTCTATATATAGGATTTCCCTTGTCATTTTGGAGCATCCAAGTTTCTGTGCGCGAAAGCGCTGTTCGTAGTTTTAGGCAGTAAATTACCATTGTAAAAGTGGTAGTTATCTCACATTGAGGAACTACTACACCATTAGTATTTAGGCCTTTAATTTGTAATGCTTGGATCAAAGCTTGCCGTCATTATTAAAGTTAATCCAAGTTCTTTATTTCCGCATTCTACTTCAAGTCTTTACAGGTTCTTTATCGCATTGCTTATTATTATTATTATTTATCGCTTTCATAAATTAATTATCGTGATGCTTTCAAATTCAATTACCATTTATGTGTTGTTTTCATTTAATTCCATGTCCGGCTAAATGTTTAGAGTCCGGTGTATGGGGACCGTCGTTACCGACGGGACTCGGTAGAAAATAATAGGTGCGAACTTATGATTAAAAATCCCGTTTTGGTTTTAATTTCCAAGTATAATTTAAATAACTTTGTCACGAGAGTGAGGGGTTATTTAACACGATTTTGTCACGAGAGTGAGAAATTAATTAAGGTTAGAGCCGGCACTGCGAGAGCGTGGGGATCGAACCGGATAGTGGAAATTAGGCAACAAGTCTAAATACAACGAGAGCGCTTTAGATGCGTTTAGGATATTATTGGCTTTCAAAATATATTTCCTAGTTACCGGGCGAGCGAGAGAAAAATCTTGGGATTAGGGAACATGACTTTAGTTAATACCGTAAGAGCGTGAGGCGAAGTCTTTAAGTTGATATATTCTACGGAACTAAGTTATAGTCGTAATTAGTACCCGAATTCTACAAAGTCCTTTAGGAACGCGGAATCCATATTCCGACCTCTCTTTATTATCATATTCTCTTAGTTTTATTTTAGTTCTAGTATTAGTTTCCCTTTTATCAATTATCATTAGCCTTAGCTTTACAACGCAGCGATAGATAACGGTAGGTTGACATTGGTCTCTGTGGGTTCGACAATCTTTTATATTACTTCGATAAATCCGTGCGCTTGCGGAGCATCATTGTCTGACACTTTTACCAGTGTTTTTAAATAGTTTCACACTTGTATCATATGGTGTGCATGCAGGTTTACAGTCAAAGTATTTATATGTCTTTAAGATCTTCTCCACATAGTTTGATTGATCCAAAGAAATTCCTTGTTTGGATATCGTGATCTTGATACCAAGGATCAAGCTTGCTTCTCCGAGGTCTTTCATATCAAAATTATTGCACAACAATGATTTCACATCATTAATGGTCTGAATGTTTGATCCAAATATGAGTAGATCGTCTACATAAAGACATATGATAGTACAAATGCGATTCTCAGATTTGTAATAAACACATTTGTCACTTTCATTCACTTTGTACCCATTCGATATCATTAAGTTATCAAACTTTTCATGCCATTACTAGTAGCTTGTTTAAGTCCATACAAAGACTTGTCTAACTTACATACCTTGTTTTCTTATCCTTGGATCACAAACCCTTCTGGTTGTTCCATATAGATTTCCTATTCTAAGTCACCATTTAAAAAAGCTGTTTTAACATCCATTTGGTGTACTATTAAGTTATAAATAACAAATATTAAAATAAGTACCCTAATGGATGTAATTCTAGTGACTAGAGAAAAGGTGTTGAAGAAATCTATATTAAGTCTACTAAATTCCAGATCTTGTTAGATTCTAGAGATTCTATCTGATAATTAATAGCTTCTTGCCATAAATCTGCATCCAGAGATGACAAGGATACTTGAAGATTTATTGGATCTTATTCTACCTTATAAGCTACATAATCAGGCCCATAGTCTTTAGCAACTCTTACTCTTTTACTTCCTTGAAGTTCTATTTCTACATTTTCGTTGCTTTTTGTGCTTCTTATCATAGGAATGTGACTCGATTGAGTGCCCCCACTTTTTCTCAATTTGAAAGGAAATTTGTCTTTATAGATTTAAGCATCATTTGATTCTATGATAACTTTTACATTTACGTCATAAAACCTACATGCCTTACTGTTTGCTGCATACCCAATGAATACACACTCATTGGCTCTACTAGCGAGTTTAACTCATTTTGGATCCTGAATTCTTACAAAAAGCTAGACAGTCTAAAGTTCTCAAATAAGACAAGTTTGATTGTCTTTTTTTTAATATCTCATAAGGCGATATCTTACTTTTTGATTTGGGGACTTTATTCAGGACATTGCAAACAGTCAATAAAATCCCCCCACCAATGAGGTGCAACACCATAATTCATCATAATTGTAACAACAAGTTCAGTAAGAATTATATTCTTTCTTTCATATTTACCATTCATTTCAGAAGAATATGGAGCAGCTGTTTCATGTACAATTCCATGTTTTTTAATATAAAAATCATTAAATAACCCAAAATCGTATTCAGTTCTCCTATCACTACGAAGTTTCTTAATCTTCTTACTAAATTTATTCTCAATTTCAGTTACATACATCTTAAACATGTCAAGCGGTTCACTTTTAATCTTCATTCGGTATACATAAGTATAATCAGAACAATCATCAATAAAAGCGATAAAATAATGTTTACTATTTCTAGTTAAAGTTCTATCTAATTCACATATATCAGAGTGTATAAGATCTAGGGATCAGATTCTTTAATCATTGATTTATGCGAAGTCTTAGTTATTTTAGCTTGACTACAATATTAACATTTATTTGAATTATTGACATTTAATTTAGGGATTAGGCCTAAGTTGATTGCATTAGAAATAACTTGCTTATTAACGTGACAATGTCTAGCATGCCAAATATTAAAATCGCACATAGAGTAAACTTAAGGAGAAATTTTATTCAAATCAACATTCTTTAGTATCATATTTCTTATGCAGAGCTTCTCATACCTGTTTAGTAGTCTTGTAATTATTGTAGTAATCGTACAGATTGTTAGCAAGGTTGTTCAAAATGTGATTTTCGCAAAGATAATCATTATCTTTCCAGATGTCAATCTATTTCCTGACACTACTACAAAACGCGTAAACAACGACGCCATGCTCACAACACTTCATCCCTACACCGTTGTGACATATCTAAACTAAGGCGCGGTTGTATTTTATTTGTTTATTGAATAAAACTTATCTGTATATAACAACGGTTGTTAAACCAACCGTGGTGATTATCTGTATATTACAACGGTTGATAAATCAACCGTGGTGATACCTTCAAGCTTTCATGTGTTCGACCCTCAGCACATTCATATATATTATTCCTTTTATGTTAAAGCGCGCCTTTACTTTTTTATTTACTTTTAATTAAAATAATTAAAAGTTATGACTACGGTTGTTTATATACACCGTTGTGATATATTTTGTATTTTTTTTTTAATTTTTAATTCTAAAAATAACTCTGGCGCTGTGATATGAAATTTCATTATGTAAATAATATATCATAACGGTGTAAATTCTTGACCGTCGCAGTAGCTTTTCAATATTCTCCAACCTAGCTAGTTTCATTGTCTCTTCAGTATCCTTTTTTCCATTGAAAATAGAAACCAGACGAAACGTTACACGATTTCAACCCTAAACCCTAATGTTCAATACTGTGAAACAATACACGATTCCACCAAAGCTTGCATCATCAGTATCCATTTGTTGTCATTTTTGTCATCATCGTCACGATCGCGAAGAAAATAGAAGACTACGCACATACCAACACCGTCGTCATCATCATCACCGTCGAGAAGGAAGATAACAACAACACCGTCGTTGTCATAAGGAAGGAAGACAACAACAACACCAACACCAACATCGTTTACTTCGTCGTCACGGTTAGGGTACGAAAAATATTTTCCCCATGCATCTACAGTAAACTCTTTTGCCATTGTTGTTCATGTTGTTGTTGTTGTTGTTTTTGAACTTAGATATCGACCTTGTCGAGTTCTTCATCAGAAACCAGCGAAGAAACTCAAACGAATGAAAGGTTAGCCAATGAAACTCAAACAACTGAAAGTCAAATGAAAAGATCACAAAGAGGTGTCACAATGATGCCCTAATTCACATCAGTCCACAACTCATCTGGTGCAAAAATTCCGATCGAGTTTGATTCGCACTACAGATTAGTGGATTATCCACATTACGCTACTTTTAGGAGTTATGTTGCGTTCTTTGCACGTAGTAAAGTCTGTATACTGATTGATGATTGGAGAGAAGTGGATGTTAATGTCAAAGACAACATATGGACAGACGTTAAGGTATTTCATACTATAATTTTCATATATTTGATATCACTAACTATAGTTTCTAATTCATACTTATATATTGACTTAATGTAGTTGAATTTTGAGTTTACTGATGACTCAAAATTGAAAAGAAAGTGGATAACTTATGCCGGTGTTCATTGGAGGGGATTTAAGTCACGGCTCACGGCTGACTACATTACGAAGCCTAAGAGCGATCTTCAACCTCCATGGATTCGGTATAGTTTTTTATCGAAGAAGGTGTGGCACAAGTTTGCGAAGAAACGTCGTTCTGAGGAATTCAAGGTTAGTACTAGTCTTATGTAACCTATAATGTTATGCTAATGAGTTATAGATACTAATCATATACATTTTTCACTATGTTAATAATAGGCTAAAAGCGAAGTAGGAATTCAGAACAAGGCAAAAAACATGTACCCCCATAGATTGTCTCGTGGGGGTTACAGGAAACTTGAGAAGAGGATCCTGCAGGAAAAACTACAAGAAGGAGGAGATGGTGACATTCCATCTCCACCTTCAAGACATGAGAAATGGAAGAAGGCTCGATTAAGACCTAATGGAGAGTACACCTCTGAGGCTTCAAGAGTAGTTGCTGAGAAAATTGTAAGTATATGTTTTGTTTAAATGCGTTTGCTTATGTAAGTTGCTCATGAGTTGTTATTTAAATGCGTTTGCTTATGTAAGTTGCTCATGTTGTGTAGGATAATTTGGTTGTGGCGGTCCGTGAAGGGACATTTGTTCCGGAAGCATGACATGACATATTAGTCGAAGCTATCGGAACAGCTGAGCATGGAGGTCGTGTCCGTGGTGTTGGAGATGGTGTCGACTTGAGGTCATACTTTGGATCTCAAAGAAGAAGCACCGAACCCGCTGAATTTCTTGCTCAACGACAAAAGATTTATAATGTTGAGAAGCAATTGGCGGAGCAAAGGAGGCTGTTTGAGGAGAAGAGGGAAAAAAGGGAGAAAGAAGTGGAAAGGTTACAAGAGATGTATTCGGTATGTGTCGTAAATCGCGCTTATTTTTGTATGATATATATTGTATGTTCTAATTGAATATATTGTGCTTATTTTTGTTCTATGTTCTAATTGAATGTTATGATGTAGAGATTAAGTGAAAGCCTCGAACAACGAACTAATGAAGATTGTCGTTGCGTTGGTGATGATCAAACTCCAAATAGAAGTGTTGTAAATCACGCTTCTACAAAAGGGAGTAATTGTACAGCCCCTCCCCGCGCAATGGGATATTGGACCCTAGTCCAAATGAAATAACAAGTTTATACTACTCCATTTCAACAACAGACCTTGCGCAAGCTCTCCCGCTAGAACATTGCTCAAAATTGGATTTAGTGTATTACACTCCTGAAGATGTGAGGGATTTTCTCGCAGGATATAAGTGGCTTGACATATCTATTTTGCAATTTTGGTGCACGTAAGTATATAGTCGAATATACATGTCATTATAGAAAATTATAATTTTTTGTATTTTCTCCCTTAATTTATTCATTTTCTTTGACCATTTAGGTACATTCACCGTGTTTGTATAGAATTGAATAAATCAAGTACCTATGGAATCTTGGACCCAAGTTTTATTGCTTGGGCGTATAATGATAAAAATATCAGAGAAAAGTACTTGAAAAGCCGGCTAAATGACGGAGGAAAAGAATGTTACCTTGAACCATTCCTATGTAGGTTAGTATTGTTGTAATTTATTTCTATATTCTATATTTAGTTTTGTTTTAGTAACAACTAATAATATATATATATATATATATATATATATATATATATATATATATATATATATATATATATATTCTCGTGTTCATTCAGTGGTCATTGGCAATTGATCGTAATATCGTTTAGGACAAATACGGTGACATTACTGTGTTTCTTGCACGATCCACTCCACAAACCAATGAAAGATCTTGTATTAACATAAGTGTCTTTGTTTAATATCATTTTCTTTGGCATTAATTGTAATTAGTTTATCATGTAATATGTTTAATTCAATTTTCAATGTGCAGTATTGTGGAGCAAGTTAATATATTGAATAATGTTAGAAAAAAGCCCACATACCTTGCTCCTAAAGTAAGTGGCCCGATTACCTGTTTATTTCATTTACATTCATGCATGTGTGGTTGTATTCATGTTTTTATATTCATGTAATTTGTAGACGACGAAACAACGCGGGAGTTACGAGTGTGGGTATTTTATCATGAAACACATGTTAAACATCGTCCTTTCCGGCACTGTTGATTCATGGGATACGGTAATATATGCCATAAAATGTTTACATATATTAATATATAAGTTGACTATTGAATTATCATCATGCATGATCTTCAATTTTTTTCTCTTATGTAGATGTTTAACGACGAAACCCCATTCCCCGTTGAGGACTTTGTGGATCTTCGTAAACGTCGGGCGTATATCCACAATGAGCTTAAGGGTTCTGCTCCTGCTGTATGATATATCAGCAACATTTTTTTATGCACATATTGTAGCACCCCAAAATTTGCCCTACCTTTTCTAACTTTTTCTGGCTTATGCTTTACTCATTTGCATTCCATAGTAGGTCATAAGTTGCATATCATTGGTTGCAAAGCATGGTATCTAGTGCTTCAAGGCGGATCATCCAAAGTAAGAGAACAAGAGCCAAGGGTCTTCAAACAAGCAACAAGGGTCTATTATATCATGTATCACTCCCCTTGATCCCACAAGTCATTGAAAGAAGGGAAATCATCCAGAGGATTGAACAGTGCAGCATCTCTTATCAAAAACAGTCCAAATTAGGGTTTTGGGTTCAAGTGGTCTCCTGATGAAATTTTGATTCAAACTTGATCTCAATGTTTTCTACATGATATTAAGTGTCTAAGGATGGAAGATTGGTTATTGATTCATTTCAGACGAGGTTCAATTGATCAGTTGCGTGATAATCAAGAAATTGGGGAAAAGTCAATTGTGTAGTGAAAAGTCAACTCCTGGCTTTTTAAGGTCAAATTCATGAAATTCAAGTTATATATGTTCATCGGACAAGATTTGATCAAGAAATAATGGAGGAATAAGGAAAAATCAAGAAATCACAAAACTGCCAAAAATAGAAACTTTGGGGTTTCCAAAAATGGCAAGTTTGGACCATTTTGCACCAAACTTTGAACCAAGGCCATTCAAATTGAAAGAATCAACTCAAAAATCCACCAGGCCACAACAAAAGATCTTGTTTCAAGCTTCAAATCCATATAAAGAACTCTTCCATCGGATCAAAATTGAGGGAGTTATGATCAATCAAAGTTTGGTAAAATCAAGGCAAAAATCAAGTCATGGCAAGGCAAGTGCAGGCCCATAGGCCATAATTTCATCGAACAGATGGCGTACCAAATGTCAAGCCAATTTTCTCTATCAATAAGGCTTCAAATGAAAAATTGTTGAACATTAAAGTTGTTCATCTCTATGTCCTCTTTAACTTTGATGTTGGATATTTTTTCATTTGAAGAAGTTATCAAGGTCATACGAGGGCTCGAACATAAGGGTATCATGCTGAAAATTCCATAGGCACCAAGGCCTTGCTTGCAGCACAAGTCACTTGCCCATGCACCAATTGAGGTTCCTTGTTTTCCAAGTAACTGAGTTGATCCTAACTAACCGAGTTAACTAACTTGACTCGGTGAGTTGAGTCTAACTAACTCCGACCCTAGCTCCAAACCCAAACCTCATTCCAAACCACTTATACTCCAAACCTAAAATCTATTTAAGAGGTGCTTCACTCATTTTCAAGGTCTCAACCATTTTTTGTTCCATTTTCACTCTCAATTCTCTCACATTTCTCTCTAATTTCTCTACTCATTCTTCATCAACTTCTACTTTTTTCTTCCAAAACCACACACAAAAAAGCTCTTATTTCTTGAAGAATAATCACTTTTTACATTGAAAAGTGATTAATTCTTGAGCTAAGCTTCATTTCTTGGTTATCATTGGGTGAATTTTTTGGAATTTCAGTTTGCTCTTCTTCAATCCAAAGGCTTCTCACCATTTATTTTGGTGCAAGTTCGATCTCGTTGAATTTTTGCGATTTTGTTCGGTTTCGACGCATTTCGGCTACTAATCGAGGAATCTCTGGTTTTCTTGAATTTTCTGCACCAAGATCACTTTGCAACAATTACCAAAGCAAATCTCCGCTTTGTAGGTTGGTTTTCCTCAAATCTACACTGTTTTTAGCTTATTCGCAACTTATTCGATGTAGACTTTTAGTGGATTTTCGATTTGGATTCGTATGCTTGAATGTGATTCTTGTTGTGGTTGATTATTGAGTTTAATTGATGTTTGAGGATCATAATTCAATGTAATTTCGTGCATGTTTGATTACATGATCATATGGATGCTTGGATAAGTGATTGGTGCTTGAAAAGTGGTTATGAGAAGTGATTTTTGCAGGTCTGGTACTGTTCAGTGGATTTGCACCTTAGTGCAATCGATTGCACCTTTGTTTTTTCACTAGAAAGTGCATTCTGTAGCTGTGCAATCGATTTGCACCCTTCTGCAATCGATTTGCACCTGTAACTTTTATGTTTTTGGCTTGTTTTGAAGCATGTATTGATACCTATTCCACCTCTAACCTTCATGGCTTTATGTGATGCATATTTGTGGAATTTTCTAGGGTTGTTAACCTCTAGTTGCTGGATGTATGTGAATCTTTGATGCACGATTATCCAATTGTTGATTTGCTTGCATTCTTGAAGCATGTTCTTGAGGCATTTTGGTTCATGTGTGAATAATGACTTGTTGAATTTGTGTAATCTCTTGAAGATGCATGTGAGGTGATATATGTGAGTATGATGCTGTAGTGTGCATAAGTTGGATCATGTATGCTTTTGCCTTGCTTGAACATGTGTTTTCCGTTGACAACGATCGCGGTGTATGATTAATTAATCTTGATGCATGTTAATGTGAAATTGTCTCGCATGTTTGAATTGAACTATCATGATGTGTTTTAAGTTCTGACTTTGCTCCATCATCACTTCATTTTGTTCACATCACCTTTGTATGCACACAATTTTCCGACACTCGACTCTTGGATTTTCATCGTTTATGGTCATGCTTGCGTAGTTGCGTTCTTGATGCAATAAACACATAGCACACACCCCTTGACATTCTAATTGTGAATTAATGTTTGTGTTGCTGGAATTATGTGGCGCATGCTTGTTTGCTTTCTATTCCTTGAGGTGCATACTTGCTTCAATATGTTCACATGTTCAATGTTAGGCATCCTTTCTTGATGTACATTTTTCCATGATATTTTCAAGTTTATTCAACATGATGTACGATGTGTTTGTGATCATGATTAGTTGAGGAATGCATGATGTTGGATGCATGTTTGCTATGTCATGATTGAATTGCATTTAAATGCATTGCATGCTGTCCTGTTTCTACTGCTGATTATACACATATGTGTTGTTGTATGTGCTGCCAAATGCTTTTTACACCCATTTTGTGGGCTAAACATATGCTGTTAATTGCTATTTGGTACATGATGATAGTTTTTTACTGCTGCATTGCATTTATGGGTTGTAATAGCTGTTGTTTTCATTATTTCCTTCCATTGGCTTGTTTGACCAAGTTCTTTTTTACTTAGGATTTCTTGTGAATTGTTTTGAACTAACATTTTCATGTAGGTGCTAAAGGTAAGTAAGTGTGTGGACTTAGTTCCACGTGCATTTCTTTCTCTTATATTCTCTTAGTTCTTTTTAACTTTCTACTTGTGTTTGTTAAGCATTTACATGCTTTCATTGAATAACTTTTCTTTCATTCCTCTTTAAGATCAACTTAACTTCCATTTTGGAAGTAAGTTGTTTCTTTTGCTCTTCTTCTTCTTCCTTTTAGAATTAGGTTTGTTAAAACACATTAACCATAGGATCTCCAAGCATGCTAACACTAAGGTGTGTCCTAGTCTCCCATTAGATTTTACCTTTCTCGCCCACTTGAGTCTTTCATCTTCTCATCTCAAAGAAAATTCAAAATATCTAATAAAGGTAGGCACTTATTGCATTTAGGTCTTTCATATAAAGAAAAGATTATAAGGGGTCTTCTCTTATAATCTTAGAATGTGTAGCATATGGCCCATCTTGGGTCAATGTGTTAAACATTTGATCTTGCATGAGGGACTTAAATGCAATACTTGTTGAAGATACAAATAAAAAAACACTTCTTCATTTCATAATCAACAAAAACACTTAATAAATACAAGTATGCTAGTGTGTTTGAACCTTAATAATTGGAACTAAGTGTGAGGGTCTTCTTCACCCTTAGTGTACTTTCTTACTCATTCCATCTTGGAATGTGAGGATGTATACATTCCAATGATTAAGATTTAGATACACTATCATATGCAAACAAATGAAAACAAACATTTTGCTTAAAAGACAAAAACAAACAATAACGTCTTTCCTTCGGGAATTCTTTTCTCACCTCATTCACTCTCAATGTACGAACGTGCTCCTACTCGTTCTCTTGCAAGATGGTAACGCACTCGGACCAGCGAGCTCGTAACACCTGAGCTAGAACGTTAGCCATTCCTTAAAACACAAACAATCCATCCCTAGTGAGGGGAACTACGTCGCTCTGATTCTCATGATCCCGATGAGATACGTAGGCAGTGGGGTAGGGCCCATTCGAGCACTTCTTTTATTTTCCCTACATTTGTTTCTCTTTATCTCTCCTTTCCTTTTCCTGTTCTCCAGCTAGCAGTTCCTTTTCCAGTATCCTTTTCTTACACCCTTTGATTGAAGCAGCAAGCGTGGATCCCATCGGATACGATGGACGCGAGGGGGTGCTAATACCTTCCTCTCGCGTAACCGACTCCCAAATCCAGTTCTCTTGGTCGCAAGACCATGCTCTTTCCTTCCTTCAGGTTTACGCAGTGTTTCCTTTCCCTCTCGTGGGATAAATACACATTGCTGGCGACTCTGTTCGGTGCCACTTTCGCGTTTGTACTAGGATGAAAATCCCGGGAGCGACAGCTGGCGACTCTGCTGGGGACAGGTTAACCTATTGCTGGTCCATCCTAAGCGAGTCAATCCTAGCGCTTGTTTGCTTTTCTTTCATTGGGTGTTTACTGTTGTATTGTATTTGTTGTTTACTGTATTTTATTTACTTGTACAATATTTACAGCATGTTAGCATTTACATTTATTATATTATACTGTGTTGCACTGTTCTGTCTGTTTGGCGGGTTGGGATTTCTGAGAGATGAGCTCAGTACACAGGCTCGAGTATACACTTAGACTTAGAGTGGAGAGTAGTGGGACCTACGTGCCATCTGTGTACGTTGGGTAATCACGAAATTCACAGCTAGACGAGGCTATATTGGGACCCATCATGGCGTGCGCATCTTGCGTATTCCAGGATGTTGATCTAGAGAGCTGTCGACTCTGGTGGCCATTCCCGAGGACTCAGTTGCGGCACTCCTCCCGAGATGTGATAGTGGCAGACCACATTTTGTGGCAAACCCATTGCACATTCTCGATCCGAGGACCCAATGCTGGGAACTCGCTATAGGATATCTTTTTTTGAAAGAGAATCAGTGGAGGCACTCCTCGATTGGCGATAGTACTGTACCCCGAGGGATGAATGTACTATTGTTTCTCGACCTCAGTGCCAGAAGCTGAGGACCTTTCGTATTGGAGAATCAGTTGAGGCCTCCTCGATTAATGATGATGCCAAACCAGAAATGGTGAACGTATCATCATTTCTCGACCTGAGAGCCCAGGATACTGAACATCCTAGTACCCACATGTGAGAGGGGCAGGTTGTTTACAGGTTTGCAGGTAACCTTGACCTTCAACCTACCCGGTATTTTGGATTTCCTATCAGTGTGGACTCCTCAGCCTGGTATTATGGCATCATGATTATTCTGACCATCCCGGTATTCTGATCAGGTCGGTGCTCTGATTATGCCGATATTCTGGCCTTCTGGTATTCCGATTATGCTGATATCCCGGCATCCTGGCATTCTGATTATTCGGATATTCCGGTATTCTGGTATTTTCTTCAGAGCAGACTTATGAGCTTATTCAGCCGTCAGCACAACAGTTATCCAGATTATATGGAAGCCTTGATCCCATGTCTGTTGCATCTGCATCATCATTTTCGCATACATGTTCTTGTATTTCCAAGGGATGTTAACTTTGAGACTTGCCACTGGGCATTTCCATCCATTTCTTATATTTTTTCTCAAAAAAAATTTTGAATCAAAGCATAATGATTCCTTGGAAATATTTAAACATGGCATTCTGCATGGCATCCTCATACTCATATGCATAACAGGTGTTCCGGAGCGGATTTCTCATTCTGACTGGGTATTCTCTTCAGAAACGGCCAACTTGACTTCTCCCACCACTCAACTCATAACAATCAGAGGGTAGTTATGGAACAACTCCGAGCGAAAGTGACTGAGAGGAGGGCCCAGGTGGGGAATTTTATGGTGGACATTCAGGCGTTGTCCCAAGGTCGAGAACTGCTGAGAGAAGAAGTCAACTGGATGAAGACTCAGATGAGTCGGGTTATGGAAATTCTGAAGGAAGATAGTCAAGTGCCCGCTTCCGCAGCAGAGGTTCTCATTCCTCCCATCTCTTTGGGATCTCCTCTAGACCATGGGGTGCCTCATGAATCCTCTCCACCGTCAGAGTTTTTTTCATCAACAACTGTTTCTTGAGGGTCTTAAGCCAAAGAAGACTGAAAGGAAGTTTGATCCGATTCCGATGCCATACGCTCAGTTGCTTCGGCACTTGCTCAAGTTTCAGCTAATTGAACTGATTGCTGCGAGACCTCCACACACCAAGTTTCGTATGGGTTCTAATATCCATGATAGGTGTGAATTCCATTCAGGGGTACCTGGTCATGATGTTGAAGATTGTAAGATGCTCAAGTATAAGGTCCAAGGGCTCATTGATTCAGGGGTAATCGAGTTTACGTCCATCAGCACTGTCAAGCGAAGAGATGTTCCTCCAACTACTGCTAAAGGGGTGGATATTCTCTCTCCCTCTCAAGGACATTCCTCAATCTAGAAGCCTTGGTTTCCGAAACTACCGCATCAACAAATCACAGCTGGAACTCTCCCGGTTGCATCCCTTCATCATCAACAGAAGCAAGAAAGGGTTTTTGATCCTCTACCGATGTGTCATGCCAAATTACTTCAGCAACTGCTTCAGTTAAGATTGATTGAGCTCCGGAAGTTGACTTCTCCTGCAAAGCTTCCAAAAGGATGGGATGCCAAGGCTTATTGTGGTTTTCATTCAGGGGCACCAGGCCATGATATTGAGGGGTGTAGAGCATTCCAGCACCAAGTGCAAGACTTAATTGACTCCAAAGTAATCGAGTTTGGACTAGCTGGCTTGAAGGTATCAGGTGAGTTTGCGCCAGTAGCTGCAAAGGAAGTGAGTATTCCTTCCCCTTCTATAGGGTCTACCTCAGGTCACGGGTGTATTCCTCAGCTTCAAGTTTCAAAGTCATCACGTCAGCAACCTTTGTTTGTTCCTCGGTCAAGTGTGGAAAGAAAAGTACAGGGGCAGACTAGGCACCATAATCAACATTGGCAGCAAAACCGTCAGCAACAGGGGCAACGGGGACTTAGGAGGTCTGAGAGAGTATCTGCTCCAATTCCTATTTCTCAAAGTCAGCTTCTTGCTCGCCTTCTCTAAGGCTCTTTGATTCAGCTGGACAATGTCACGCCAGTGTCGTTTCCTTTTCCTCCGGATTATGACTGCCAGGCGCGAGTTTCACTCGGGAACGTTTGGACATACAATTGACAATTGTAGAGTGTTCAGATGTGAGGTGCAGAACTTGATTAACTCAAAGGTTATCACACCAGACGGGTGGCCTATAAATTGAACTTTCTTCATCAAATTGAGCACCCAGTTTGCAAAGACATCTTCAGAATCAATAAGTCCAAACGGAGTCAAGCCTCCTCAACAAGGACAATCATTTAGCTTCTTTACTGCATTTTCATATGTAACTTTATTTGTTTGTTTAAACAATGTTTGCATGTAAAAATTTGTTTGCTCTTAAATGACGATCATAATACAATAAGCATGTTTTTCTTGAAGTAATCCATTCGTATTCACTCATAAGTTTGTATATGTGCATTGCAATACCAACTGTCTTGCTTAAACTCTTGAGGGAGGATGTTGATTTAAAAACGCAAAAATCTCTAATTGTGTACTTTTGAACAGAACCCTGTTGAGGATGTACAGGCATTGTTTAAACTCCCCAAACACTGAAGATATAAGGGAGATAGACCCTCGTTAACCCCTTTGAGCCTTGAAGTAGGAGTTTCTTTTCGTACGAAAAAACCCTCACATTTAACCCAGGGGCAGGGTAGGCGTCAGTTAATTTGACCGAGCGTTCAAATTTCAAAAGGAGTGTGCATTTGAGGATCCATTACCTTCTATTCCACCGTTAAGAGGTCAAAAGATGTGAAACCACAATGGTTATCCATCAACAATCAAAGAGTGAGGCAGTCACGACCCTTCCAATCAAGTCAAGACAAGCTAGTGTCACACGATTTGTTCAAAAAAAAAATAAAAAAAAATAAAAAGCCCGCTAAGTCGAAACTTGAAAACAAGCGACTTAGGCAAAAGTTAGGGCATCCCGCTGGACTCCGAAATCAAAGATTCAAAAGAATCTGTCCAGGCAAAAGTTAGGGATAAGCAAAAAAAAAAATGTGTGAAAGCAAAGTGCGAAAAGGATTACAAAAGAAAATCCTCGAACAAGAACAAAGTCGTGTGACTAGACACAAAAGACAAAAAGGGGTGACTGTCACTCCAAAGCCTCATTAGGTGTCAAACCATCAGATGCATGGATTCCTTAAAGATCACAAAATCTTTTGGAGAGGCGAACGCTTGTGCAAATTAGCTGAACGTAGTACTGGAGAACATCACGAAGAGTGGGTGGGCATCAATAAACTTTGAGCCTTAAATCCTTTTTTTCTCAAAACCGTGAACCAGGCCACGATACAACCCTCAAAAGTCCTAATTGAAACAGGGTTATTTCAAAAGCATACTACCAAGAGATAACGTTCCTGACTCCTATGAGTTGTGCTAAAAGATTTTTGTTGGTGTTGCATGTGCATTGCATTCTTTCATTCAAAAATTAATGACGTATCCTATCCCGTGATCCGCTCACAAAGGGTTTGCGACATCTTTTCAGTAAAACTTCAAGATTAACATGCGTGTTGCATTAGAATTTTCATTCTCAAAATAAAACATTTTCTGCTTGCATACATTTGTTTGACATCAAAAGAAGCTTACATATGGAAATTCAGTCCGGAAGCTTAATCTTGCTGAGTTGAGAATCCTGAAACTTCCAAAGGACAACCACATCCAGTGTTACTTCCTCAGGAAAATTTGTTGAGCAGGAGCTTTCCCAACAAGTTGTGCTAAGACGTAGTCAATCTGGGGCAATCACGTCGAACCATCTCTTTAAGGTGTAGCCAATTTGGGCCAATCACGTCGAGAAATCTCTTCAGAGTTCAGCCAAACTGGGGTAATTACTTCGAGACTCAAATCCCTACAAATGCAGGCATTCTTGGATCAGTAGTCAGGGGCAAGACTACTTCAAGGTTCCTACTGGAACAGGGCATTCAAGAGCATGAGAAGGTAGTCCATCCAGATGACTGGTCAGCCCATCCAGGGTTCAGAGTATTGGGGCAGAATATCTTATGGGGATATGAGATTGGTTATGAATCTTCTCGAGGCGAATTTCTCTGTAGACCATACAATCTGAAGCAGCTAATTCGAGATCTGACGAATCTCTCCAAGAGTTTGAAGACACTGAAGCACTGAGCATGCTTAATCTTCTGTAAAATCCTCTTGAGATGACTTCTTCTAAGTAATCCATGCAGTCTGGGGCAGTTACGTCGAGGTCCGACGAATCTCTATAAGAGTTTGAGGACATTGGGGCGTTTTGAATGTCAAGTCTTCTGTAAAATCCTCTTAAAGGGCATCCCCAGCAAGAGATGTAGCAAAACCTTTCTCCCAACAAGTGGTGGTTCAGAGTTGGATTTTCTCTGTTGCAGAAGTCATATCTCGCACGGGGCATACGTGCATATCCTTTGCTTGCAGGTAGCAGCCTCATACTAGGCTCAAAGGCAAAATTGAAGCCTTTGCGAGATCACGGGATCATGTCTTCTAGACGAGCAATCACTTATCCCCACGCAGAAGATTCAGTTAATCTGGGGCAATCATGTTCAGGGAAGGGTTCACTTGTCACCCTTTTGTCACAACGTTTACTGATTGAGTCCATCATTTGGTCGGCGGTCGGTCACGACGATTCGATATCAGCGAACTGAGTTCAAGTGGGTATCTTTGTATCTTATTAAGTCGATTCTCTCATTCAGTACTTCCAACAGCTACAAGCTTTTCTGTGTCGATAATGGTTGCGAATTCCCCAGTAAAGTTGCTTCATAGACACCGAAGTTGATGGTCAATCCCCAGTGAAGTCACCAGGAGTTTGAAGACATTACTTTTTTGTAAAACCCTCCTGGGACGTTTTCGTCCGATCAGTCTTATATCATGGAGTAAACAAACAAGTTGTTGCTCTCCCAAGCATGGGGCATATTGAATTTCCCCGGCAGAGGATGTTCTAGATCTATAATCTCCAGTAGAGTTTGAGGACACTTGGTCTTCTGTAAAATTCTCTCAAAAGGCATTACCCAGCACGAGACGCTTTAAAGCAGTTTTCTCCAACAGAGTTGTTATAAACTCATTATCCCCAATGGAATCGTCAAGCGGAAAGTTCACCTAGCATGAGGCACTGTGACACTTATCCTAAGATTGACAGTTTTATTCCTCAGCAGACTACCGTGGAATTGCTTTGGGTTCCCCAGCAGATCTCTAGGGACTCTTTCTCAGCATGTTGCAACGTAATGTCTTCTAACCAGGATTTGAACATCCCCTGTGGAGTTTATTCTCAGCAGGATTTACCAGCAAGTGGTAGTGTCAACAAGGTATGTTTCCCGCAGGTTTAAGCTTGTGAAATTTGCCAAAGAATAATCCCCAGCTGAATCGTTTTCTCCCGAGCGAAGTCCCCACAGAGTTCAACATTTTGACAGTAATTTCTCCAGCAAGGTCTAAGTAGTTCGAGGGAACTTCTTCTTCAGCAAAGTGTCAGCATATGATATTACCCAGCTGGTGGTGTAATTCCCAGCATTGCTCAGTTACAACTCAAAGTCCCATTTATTTTGGGCATACAAACAGTTTGTTCATATTATTCCAGCAGGTGGGATAGTATGGCAGATGGTTGTTCCAGCCAGTGGGATGATCATTATATATAGTTTGTTCATATTATTCCAGCCGGTGGGATAGTATGGCAGATGGTTGTTCCAGCCAGTGGGATGATCATTATATACAGTTTGTTCATATTATTCCAGCCGGTGGGATAGTATGGAAGATGGTTGTTCCAGCCAATAGGATGATCATTATATACAGTTTGTTCATATTATTCCAGCAGGTGGGATAGTATGGCAGACGGTTATTCCAGCAAGTGGGATGATCATTATATACAGTTTGTTCATATTATTCCAGCATGTGGGATAATATTGTAGGTGGTTGTTCCAGCAGGTGGGATGATCATTTGGCAAAGCTTCCAAAGCCGGTTTGGTAAGCATCAAAGTCCAAGTTTAATTTGGGAAAGCTGCAAAAGTCCATCTGAGGATGGCAATTTTGAGATTCCAAAGCCTGTTTGGTAATCATTGAAGTCCAACGACAGATTGGCAAAAATCCAGCACGAACTGGTAAAAGTCCATTGTTTAGAATGGCAGAGCAGGTAAAGTCCATCAACAATATGGCAAGCCAGTAGTCGTCTGGCGTCGTTCAAAAAGACATTTTTTAAAGTCCATCAACAGTATGGCAAGCCAGTAGTCGTCTGGCGTCGTTCAAAAAGACATTGTTGAAAGTCCACCCAAAGTGTGGCCAGCCAGTAGTCGTCTGGCGTCGTACAAAAGACGTTATTAAAGTCCACCCGCAGTGTGGCAAGCCAGTAGTCGTCTGGCGTCGTTCAAAAGACAGATCTCTACGACAACGCTTCATTGAAGATTCAATCCAGCAGTCTCGTTGGGTTTATATCCCTTTTGTTCTTCATCACCAGAGTTATATTCAAGCAGAGTTCATTTGGTTGGGTTTATATCCCTTTTCTTCTTCTCCACAGAGTGCAAATTTTCGGGTTATTTTCGGTATTCAATCCCTCCATACCTTGAAAGTCTGACAGCAATCGTTATCATCCATTCAGGTCTACAGTGATTGAATAGGGGCAGCTGTAATACCCAAAAATTTTCCCTCTCATTTCTTCATATCATTTAGCATGAGCTTTCATTTCATTGCATTGCATTCGAGCATAGAAAAATAAAACATTAAGCATTGCATTGCATATTTCATAAGGACATGTGATCAAGGCATCTTCCTTTGGTTTGATCTTTCGTATTCAAAGGAGTATCAGCGTGCATTCAAAGATAAGTGTTTAGCTTCAAGTCAAAGATGATTGTTCAGTTGCGATCCTATTCAGGTGGACGTTTAACCTAATCATGGTCAAACTACTAAGAGGTTGTTTCATATTCAGATTACCTGTATCAGTGGCTATTTCTCAGGCGGTGTGTATTCAAGGTCGAATCATTATTGGTAGAATTCATCAGGTCAACAAATAGTGGTTCATGTGAGGTTTGATCCAGAAGATCATAAGTTCATAAGATGATTCACTCAGAGGGTTGTTATTGCAAGTTGTTCATAAAGGGTTATCTGCATTTAATCGTGATGCTGTGAAAAGCTTGGAATTTGTGTGATTTGGTTATCCATCTTTTAAAAACCATTTTTCTTTATCCATTTTGAACCACTTCTATATCCATTTTAATTTCATCTCATACTTAAACAAATTCCAAATCCAATTGTTCACTCACATATCCATTTCTATTTCTTTTTGCCCGTATTCTATATCCATCAACCATTTTATCCATTTGATTTCAATTCCATTTCTCAAATAAATCCATTTTAAACTCTTTTTAATTCAAACCAAATACCCATTTTCTTAAACCAATTCCAATTATCCAAGTTTAATATCCATTTTATTCTTTACACCCAATACGGATTCATTGTTTTGTCCATTACCAAACTTTATTCCACATCCATTAGCCAAAGATCCAAATTTCAAACTACAAATCTAATTCCAAAACAATTACCCAAAAAGAGTTTCATTATCCATTTTAAAGTCTAAAAAACCCATTTTTTCCAAATACCATTTCTAACCCAAAATAATATCCACATAAGTGAACCCAAAAATACCAACTTATCAGTGAGTTGTATCACCAGAGGAACCTTAAAAACATCTTGCAAATACTTAGTGAACATGAATTGAATAAAATGATCTAAAGGCAAAGCTTCAGAAAAGGTCCATACGTGCAAATAAACCCCAGCCATGTCGTGCGCGAAGCAATAATGCAAGCGGTAGATGAACTTAATGGCAAAAAGAGAGGGGATGAGTCGGTGAAGAAAAATCGCTGCATTGAAAGAATTGAAAAGGAAAGAATTCTTCACAACAGACTTGCAGCATTGCAGTGCATCTAACAACCAGAAAATCATTACATATATATACCAGAAAATAGCAGTTATTCACATCAGAAACTAACTTCAAAAAAATTCACATCAGTAGAAATATAACAAAAATCCCTAACCACTTCCACAAGTTTTCATAACAGAAATTGAGAACTCCAAAAGCTCTATTCATCTTCTTCAATCTCTAACAAATTTTGAACCGAATTTCTAACTAACCAATTCTCCTAACAACCTCTAACAGAGACTTTCACCATCTCTTCAATTCATCTTCTTCCATTCTCCACCTCCATTCTCTCTGAATCCTCTATCTTCAAACCTTCACCATCAACGCTTCAAGCTTCTGGATTCACCTTCGTCTTCATCAATTCACCAACATCAGAATTCTGCAGCAATCACCGATCTGCATCGAATCAAACACACAGTGCAAGAAGTTCAATAGCAACGATGATTCGGTATTAGGCAAGATTCCGCAACGAACACCACATCGAAGCAAAAACGATCTCGTCGACTCATAATACAAACTCAGATCGCACACGCGGAGAAGAGGAAGAACGAGGAACGAATATGAAGCCAGAAATTGGAGAAATACGCATACCGTCGCGGAGTTTTTCTTTGTTCTTATCATCTTGTTCGCGATTAAAGACGCACCGGAAGTCACTCCGGTAGGTAAGGCTCCGATACCTCGCCGTTCTTCATATTTTTTCCGCCATGAGATCTGTGAAGAAGTTTCGAGTCAGTAGGATCTGCAATGTGCATCAAATTAAAAAGGAGAAGAAGATTTCATAAGTCAGAAGCGAATAGAAGCAAGAAGACGAATGGAGCCTCACCTGTAAATCTGTCGCCGTTATCGAAATAGCAGAATCACCGTGCCGGAGTTTCGCGACGGTAAGTGTTATAAGTTCTTGCCGAATCATTGATGCATGTTTATTGCTGACCATTACTTCGCCCAAATCCATGAATCAGACACACCTAGAACGCGAATTCGGTGGTGATTTAGGAATTAGGGTTGAGAATTTCAGAGTTTCGATTCGGATTTGGTAGGCAGAATTTGGTGAAATGGTTACTAGATTCGAAATCAGGAGAAGAATTGGGGAAGGTTTTGTATTCATCATCCCGAATTGGTGAGCGATTCAGGTGAATTCAAATAATATGCTCATGGTGGTTTGCACCCTGAACGGAGAAGTATGAAGAAGACGGAGGAGTTTGACGTGAAAACGGTAGCGAAGGCATTGTGGGAGAAGGAGGAACATGGAGATGTAGTTTGGCTTGTTGTGTGTGTTGTGGTTTCTGAGCCCTCATTCTCCATGAAGTATTAGGTTAACATATCATAGTGGATTGAACCGGTTCGTAGGCCCAAAATCCCCGTGAAAATGCTCTTTCACACCACCAAGAATTATGCGTATACTCTCCCCTGAGCACACAAAGTTCTTAGGCCTAAAGAACGGGCCTCACCTCCATGGAATTTCTCTTTACACCACTATCGTACTCCATGCACCCTGGTATCTTGTTTATCTTGTTTTGTTTTTAATTAGATTAGATTTTTAATTAGAAACTAGTTACATTTTATTTTGTTATTAACTCTAGAATAAATTTACAATTCCAATTTAGTATTAACCTTGTTGAGTTAGATTTTTCAATTAGGAATTAACCGTGTTTTTAATTGACCTTTTTTCATGGTTTATTAGTTGTAATTGTGACTAATTAGGTTTAGATTTTGCTAATGGTCTTTGGATAATTGTTTTGTTCACTAGCTTACTAATTGTGTTTACCTTAATTGCTCAATAACCGTTTTAGCTTTTGCTTACTAATTGCACTAATTGTTTTTGCCTTATTTGTCCACTAATTAGTTTTATAATTAGAACTTAGAACTAATTGTTCATCAATATAGTTTGGTTTGATTTTGTTCTAACATAGAATATACTTAGAGTTTAATGCTAACTTTGACTAATTTTCCTAATAGTTTCATTTGGTAATTTTGCTAATAGTCTTTAATGTGTTTTACATAGATTTGTGGCTAATTGTGGATTACATTTTAGTATTGACTTCAATTACTTTTTATTGACATTTCCTTTTGATCTTAGTTACTCACTTTGGTTACTTCCATTTGAATTTTGACTAACCTTTGAGTTTGTTTTGTAGTGTTTTACACTTGATTAGCTAAATGTAGAAGCTGCTGTATACATAGCTGCTGTGAAAAAAGAGAGCTGTAGAATGTTGTTGTTCTGTCTGGCTGCATATACACCCATTTTGTTCCAGAAATAGTGACTGTTATAGACTGTTTTACTTGTTGCTAGTTTTTACAGCTATGCAGGTGCAGGAGCGCTGTTGTTGCTGCTGTGAATGATTTATTGCCTTATTTTGTCTTAAGGACTTAAACTTGTTTTACCGTAGCCATTGGTGGATATTCATAAGATGTGTGCACCCTTCTAGCATGAATTCAATTCTGGTTTTGGTTTACTTTCATAATCCTTTTAGGTCTTTCACTTTGACTAGTGTGATTCAGATGTACATAGCCATTATACTTAGGTTATACACTCTCTTGTTATTACTAATGTCTTTGGTTCACATGTGCAAGGTACATAAAGGTGGCTTGTTTCTAACTTGGTTTGCTATATGCTTATAGGTGCTTTCGTGACTTGCTTTCGTTGCGCTTTCGTTGCTTTGCTACGGATTTATATCCGTTTGGTAGGACCTCTTATCTCTTAACTTCTCTTTAATGCTTTCAAATGCCATGAGAAGTAGGAATAGCAAATGCCATGATAAGTAGGATTGTATGGAAAGCCCTCAAGTGAAGCCATGATTGTGCTTGTTTGATATTGTGCTGAAGACCTCTAAAGAGGCAATTGACGGAAGATAGGGTTCGCAACCGACCCCCACTCATTGTCATTAGCTCACATCGACCGATGTTGACGCTTATGTGATCTCATTCACATCTTTTTTATTGATCTACTTTAATATTTGGTATCATTGTATTGTTTGTTTTAGCTTTTGCTTCCTCATTAGGATACCTATTCTAACTTGTCCAAGTTAGATAGGTTAGAAAACATAACATAGGACTAACACTGTTATTTCTTCCATTTGCTTTTAATTCATTTTGTGATTGATTTATCCTGTGTTTACTTGTCTGATGACATGATCCCCTTAGGATTCCTAGCTCCACTTAATTTTTGATTAAGTCAGAGGTAGGAGAGACATTAGGATAGTAATCCATGCCTGATAACATTAGGTAGCTTCCCTCCTGATCCTGACCTTAGGACCATTGATGCATGTTAACTTGTAGGACCGAGTTTCCCCCTTAGACTTTATGTATGTCTTTCCCCTTTGTTCTCTCACAACTATGCGATCGAGATCATGTTTCCTGTTCACCCGTAGTACCATGAACTACGGATGCTCTGATTCCTCTTTCTTTTTAGATTGCGGATACGTAGGCACGAGATGCGATATCTCGGCGAGCACACTAACAACTAACTTCCATTTTCTTACCTTGAGTCTTTCATCTTCTCATCTCAAAGAAAATTCAAAATACATAATAAAGGTAGGCATTTATTGCATTTAGGCCTTTCATATAAAGAAAAGATTATAAGGGGTCTTCTCTTATAATCTTAGAATGTGTAGCATATAGCCCATCTTGGGTCAATGTGTTAAACATTTGATCTTGTATGAGGGACTTAAATGCAATATTTGTTGAAGATACAAATAATAATAAACACTTCTTCATTTCATAATCAACAAAAACACTTAATAAATACAAGTGTGCTAGTGTGTTTGAACCTTGATGATTGGAACTAAGTGTGAGGGTCTTCTTCACACTTAGTGTATTTTCTTGCCCATTCCATCTTGGAATATGAGGATGTATACATTCCAATGACTAAGATTCAGATACACTATCATATGCAAACAAATAACAAAACTTCTTAAAAGACAAAAACAAACAATAACGTCTTTCCTTTGGGAATTTTTTCCTCATCTCCTTCAATCATTCCTTAAGGATGCGTCATTTCCGTTCTACCGCAAACAGGTAACGCCTAAGTCTCCATACAGCGAGCTGCAACACCTAAACTGCTAGAACGCGAACGCTGACGTATTCCACTAAAAAACACAAACAATCCATCCCTAGTGAGGGGAACTACGTCGCCCTGATTCTCATGCTCCCGATGAGATACGTAGGCAGTGGGGTAGGGCCCATGCGAGCACTTCTTTTATTTTCCCTACATTTGTTTCTCTTTCTCTTTCCTTTCTTTTCCAGTTCTCTAGCAGTTCCTTTTCCAGTATCCTTTTCTATCACCCTTTGATCGAGACAAGCAAGCATGGATCCCATCGAGTACGATGGATGCGTGGGGTGCTAATACCTTCCCTGCGCGTAACCGACTCCCTTACCCTTTCTCTTGGCCGTAAGACTATGCTCTTTCTTTTCCCTCAGGTTTATGCGATGTTTCCTTTCCCTCTCTTGGGATAAATACACATTGCTGGCGACTCTGTTTCGGTGCCACTTTCGCGTTTGTACTAGGATGAAAATCCCGGGAGCGACACATATTTTTTGCTTTTGATGCACATAATGTGAACAATAGTTTTGGCTTTTGATGCACATAATGAAATCAATAATATTGGCTTTTGATTTAAACAATGTTAGCAGTTTAATTCTCTGATTCATTTAGCTTTTGATGTAAATTTCTTTTGATGTAAATTCTCTGATTCATTTATAAGGATAAAATATAGGAAGAATTGTGTTTGATGCACATATTGTGTTTGCATGTAAACAGAAGCTGTTTTGACAGGATAAATTATGGGAATAATTTGATAAGCAGATAAATTTTATATTTAAAACAGTCTGTTTTTGGCAGCGGTTATAAACCTATCCGTAGTTGTATGTCAAACGCTAATATAAATAAAAAAATGTTGTTGCTGAGAATCGAACCAGGTCACAGTTTAGTATATCACAACGGTTGACTAAACTAACCGTTGTGAAATGGTGCGCGCATACTGCAATATAACAACGTTTCCCGGACCGTCATTGTACGTACCTCATATACAACAACACTCTACATAACAACGCCTTCGTCCCCATCAATATATGTCATTTCCAACCGTTGTTAAATGGGTTTTTCGTAGTAGTGTGAGTTGTAAATCATCTGCCTTAGCCTTAGCAGAAGAGTCTAATTGAGACGAGTTGAGAGTCCCGTTTGAATCCATAGTTGTCTAACCATTAGTTAGGTCAGTTGATCCAGACGGAGCAACAAGGATATCCTCAGTAAGAACGTGGGAAACCTTCTTTAAAGTTAAGAAAATTTTCATCTTAACATGCCAACATTTGAAGTGAGAACCCTCAAAGTTAAATGATTTGTTAGAGATAACATTAGTACCGATAATTTCCTCAGCAGCCATGGCAGTTAAAGCAACATCTTAAAATTGTTGTTTTTGATTTTGAAAATTTTCCACAAAGAAAATTATCGGGACGAGTCGCGTACTAGGTCACTTTCTTTAAGACGTTTCACCATACTGCCAATAATTATGCAATGCAGTCGAGTTTCGAGGACGTCTCAAGGATAAAATAACTCATTCGAAACTATGAATATCACTTAGACTATAATGAATCGTTCGAAGAGATACACCTTCAGATGGTGTTTAAACCACTCGTAATATTTGGAAATAATCCAATCGTTGATGGCGCGATAAGCCACTCGAAAACTAGAATAGAAAAATAATTTGAGATGAAGAGAATGAGAGGGAGAAGAGAGATTCCGAAAGGTTCATAAATCTGGAGTAATTTGCAAATGAACTGAAGAATTCTATTTATAAGTAAGAGATTTAACTGAGTGGAGCAAATATCGTGGGAGGGAGTTGAAAATTTCAGGCCCATTACTGGCCGTTTTTTCTTGGTCAGCAAGTCAGACTCTGACTAATTTATGGAGGGTAAGCCAAACTCCGTCAAAATTAGGTTAAAATTAGATTTTGATGAGTGACACATCATAAATGTTAATTAATTAATATTAATTAATTTCCAGTGATAAAATTAATTAATTCGTATTTAATTAATTTCCACTAATATTTGGATTCCCTCCTCTGTGAGACTAAAATGAATCCTTTCAAATTCACTTTCATATTAATTCATACTTGTGCTCATTTATTATCCATTTGAAGTCAATAAATCATTCTAATTCTCACTCCAAATTTTCATCATTCCAAGATTTCCAACAATTACCACTGTCGATATTTGTTTACATGTGAAGCAGTATAGAGAATAATTTCTTTTTATATAAATTATAAAGAACCATCAACCGAAAGACTAAACTTTCATCTCAAAGACAAACAACATATCATATTTAAATATCACACATGTAACACCCTTCCACCCCACATACAATTTAGAAAAACATTTCATATTATCAGAGTAAAAATCAACATGAAAAGTGCCACATAATATTCAAAACATCATGTATACAATCATTTTCCTGTCCCGTAACACGGGTTACTCGTTCATCAATATCAAAATTTAACAACTACGCAGCGGAAATCAATTTTTATTTTAATTCCATAAAATACTTCATAATAAATATGTCCAAATCAAACACCATCATCACTATTATAAAAATTCAGTCATAAACTAAAAGAAACGAGGTTCACAACAATTTTCCCAACCCGATGTTACATGACACAGAGCAGGACACCTCTAACTAGACAGTAACAACGAAACACTCCAAAGCTACTTCTTTCGTCACCTCGAAGCTATTCTTGGATATCTGCAAGTTACCCACATCGGAGGCAACATTTCCAAGCAGGCAGGGTGAGAAAACATAATTCATTATAGTAATACAAAGACATGGAAAATAAATAATTAAGCAACAACAACATCGGAAACATCATCAACAAGTATTCACAACACAATCTCAACTACTTCACAAAATACGATGTCAAACATAATGATATGCAAAGGATGCATGTGGTACCGATTTTCCTCCATGTGATGGACACTGGCCATCAACCCTCCACAAGGGAGCACAACATAACAACATATCACTTCAATCCGCACTATGGGATTGAAGCTACCAATAGGCCGAAGCCCCAACATAAAAATGCCATGAAATGCAATGATGCTAAACTCCTCATTTCATCCAAATATCAACATGTGCATCATTAATTTCATTTTCAACAATATTCATCATAAAATCATATTTTTATCATCCATATATCAACAACAACTATACAACAATGATTCAACACGAGAAAACATCAAAAACCTCATGAAAGAAATGACAAAACAACAAGACAGTGGCCTGACACGGTCGCCCGTGTCCTGTAACACGGCCCGTGTCAGCAGCACTGAACAACAATTCAAAAAAAATAGAAAACGCAACAATGACAGTAGTCTAACACGGCCGCTCGTGTCCTGTGACACAGCCCGTGTCAGGCAACCTGTTAACACAAAATTCCAACTTTTCAACTAGAAAGCTGACACGGCCTGTGTCAGGGTACGACAAAAACCCACTTTTCCCAAAACGTGATTTTTCTGCATTTTTTATTCCCATTATTCCAAAATCAGTGTTCCACATGAAATTTGATAAAAAATACTCACAAAACACACCTATAGCAATACATATCAATCAAATTCATCATACTTTCATCAAATTACTCATTCTACATCAACAATCATCAAAATCAACACAATTCATACAATCCTTAATCTATTCATCTCCAATTCCTATAAAACTATAAGGAATTATGAACTCTCCCCATACCTTAGAGTAATCCGAAGCTTTTTCCTTCTTTCTTCAAGATTCCTCTAGTAATCCCCAAGCCCTAGTTCTCCTTCTTCTCTCTTCTTCAGTGTTCTTCACAAAACATACGAAAAAATGAGAAAATGATCGTTCTCTTTCTTTGGCTAACAATTCCCAACTTATGAACTTCCCATCCTATCCTTACTTACTTTCCAATAAGACCACCTTACCCTTTCTCATTTTATTTTTAATAATAATAATATAAATAACATATGCTCATTTACTTTATTAAAATTATTCAAAAACACTCTTTTACTCCAAAACTCTCCAAAATTATCAAAAACCTCTTTATTCCTTCTAAATTAATTAAATAAATAATTAAATAATTGATTTAGACTTTCGGGTCGTTACAACTCTCCCCTACTTTAAGAATTTTCGTCCTAAAAAATTACCTGAGGTAAATAGAGTCGGATACGACTCCTTCATATGATCTTCACGCTCCCAAGTCCAACTATCACCAGCTGGTCCGCCCCACAATACTTTCACTAAAGCAATCTCTTTACGTCGCAGTTGCTTCAATTCTTGACCATCAATCCTCACAGGCAAAGCTTCTATTGTCAGGTTATCCCTCACCTGAACGTCATCCATTTGAATTACATGTGACGGATCCGGAATATACTTCCTCAACTGCGACACATGAAACACATCATGCAAATTTGCAAGTGACGGTGGTAAAGCCACCCGATAGGCAACCTCTCCTATCCTCTGCATAATCTGATACGGACCAACAAAGCACGGAGTGAGCTTTCTAGACTTCAAAGCTCGTCCCACACCAGTCATCGGAGTAACTCTTAAGAACACGTGGTCTCCCTCCTGGAATTCAAGTTCTTTTCTTCTCTTATCATGGTAACTCTTTTGACGACTCTGCGACGTCTTCATTTTATCCCGAATCATTTTAATCTTCTCCGTTGTCTCCTGAACAATCTCAGGTCCAAGTACAGAACTCTCTCCCGACTCATACCAACTCAATGGAGTTCGACAACATCTACCATACAACGCCTCATATGGAGCTATCCCAATACTAGCATGAAAACTGTTGTTGTATGTAAACTCGATCAACGGCAAGTGACTATCCCAAGATCCTCCTTGATCCAGTACACAAGCTCTCAACAAATCTTCTAAAGATTAGATTGTTCTTTCCGTCTGACCATCTGTCTGCGGGTGATAAGCGGAGCTCATCTTCAACTTGGTACCCAAAGCGTCCTGTTGACTCTTCCAAAACCTTGACGTAAATCGCAGATCTCTATCCGATACAATACTCGAAGGTGTTCCATGCAACTTCACAATTTCATCAATATAAATTTCAGCTAACTTCTGCATAGAATAATTAATTCTCATCGGCAAGAAATGCGCCGACTTAGTTAACCTATCCACAATTACCCATATCGAGTCATTACCTCTTGCAGTCTTTGGTAACCCAGTCACAAAATCCATGGAAATGCTATCCCATTTCCATTCAGGAACATTCAACGGCTGCATCATACCTGAAGGCTTCTGATGTTCAATATTGGACTTCTGGCAAGTCAAACATGCATACACAAATTCAGCAATATCTCTTTTCATACCTGGCCACCAAAACAATCTATGCAGGTCTTGATACATCTTCATAGCACCAGGATGGATACTCAATCGACTTCTATGTCCTTCCTCTAAAATACTCTTTTTGATTCCAGAAATATCCGGAATACATACTCTATCTCGAAATCTCAAAACTCCATCTTCATCAATTCGGAACTCACCTCCATTACCTTGATTAATCTTCATTAACTGGTCAACTAATTTCAAATCAGATTTCTTACTTTCCCGAATTTCCTCCAAAATTCCACTAGTCAGCTTTAGCATGCCCAATTTCACACTATCAGCGGTCGTCTCACACAATAAACTCATGTCTCTGAATTGCTCAATCATTTCAAGTTCTCTCACCATAAGCATCGAAATATGCAATGACTTCCTACTTAAAGCATCAGCCACTACATTTTCTTTACCGGGATGATAATTCAAATCGAACTCAAAATCCTTTAACAATTCTAGCCACCTTCTCTGCCTCATGTTTAACTCTTTCTGATCGAACAAGTATTTCAAACTTTTATGATCACTGAATACCTCAAATTTTGAACCAAAAAGATAATGCCTCCAAATCTTCAGCACAAATACTACAGCAGCCAACTCTAAGTCGTGTGTAGGGTAATTCCTCTCATGGACTCTTAACTGCCTAGAAGCATAAGCGACCACTTTACCATTTTGCATCAAAACTCCACCAAGGCCCATCTTTGAAGCATCACAATAAACCACAAAGGACTCATTCGGGTATGGCAAAACCAACACCGGAGCAGTTGTCAACTTTTTCTTTAGTTCCACAAAACTTTCCTCACAAGCGACATCCCATACATACGCTTACCCCTTTCGAGTCAATTGCGTCAAAGGCAAAGCCAACTTAAAAAAACCTTCAATGAATTTACGATAATAACCAGCCAATCCAAGAAAACTACGAATCTCAGTAGCAGACTTCGGAGTCTCCCACTGCAAAACCGCATCAATCTTTGAGGGATCCATAGAAATTCCACCACTTGAAATCACATGGCCTAGGAAACTCACTTCCTTCAACCAGAACTCACACTTTGACAACTTAGCATACAATTTCTTTTCCCTCAACACTTTTAACACAATCTTCAAATGTTCCGCATGTTCTTCTTCTGATTTAGAATATACCAAGATGTCATCTATGAAAACCACCACAAACTTATCAAGATATTCATGAAAGATCCTGTTCATATACTCCATGAACACACCAGGCGCATTAGAAACTCCAAATGGCATCACCGTATATTCATAATGACCATACCTTGTTCTGAAAGCTGTTTTCGGAATATCATCAGCCTTAACTCTAATCTGATGATAACCAGACCTCAGATCAATCTTACTGAACACACAAGCACCTACGAGTTGATCCATTAAATCGTCGATTCTCGGAAGCAGATACTTATTCTTGATGGTCACCTTATTCAACTGCCGATAATCGACACACAATCTCATACTACCATCTTTCTTCTTAACGAGCAACACCGGGGCACCCCACGGAGAAACACTAGGTCGAATGAACTTCCTTTCTAACAATTCTTCTAGTTGTTTCTTCAGCTCACTCAATTCCGAAGCAGACATCCGATAAGGAGTCATCGACACTGAACTCGTACCTGGTATTAAATCCACAGCAAACTCAATTTCACGTTTCGGAGGTAAATCACTTATATCTTCAGGAAACACATCTTGAAATTCACAAACCACAGGTAACTCAACACTGACGGCTTCACCATCAACTTGCAACGATGCAAACACAGCGAACATCAACGCTTCATCTAATAAAAGTTCATCCACTTGTTTAGCAGATATGAACATCAGTTCACCATCCTCACCTAACTCTAGAAACCTCACAGTCTTACTATAACAATTAATATGAACGTAGTTGAACTCCAACCAGTTCATACCAAGGATAACATCAATTTGGTGCAAAGGTAAACACACCAAATCCATCACAAAATTCTTCTCAAAGATTGTCAAAGGACACTTCAAACAAACAAGCATGGTAGTTACCGAACCATTAGCCGGAGTCTCTATTATCATACTACCATTCATGTTAGACAAATTCAAACCAAATCTAGTAGCACACTCAAGAGAGATAAATGAATGCGTAGCTCCAGTGTCAATAATAGCAATCAACTCAACATTGTTAATAAAATAAGTACCTCGAATCAAGTTGTCCTTCTTGGGAACTTCTGAGCCAGCCAAAGCAAACACTCTTCCAGTAGTCTGGGCAGCAGTAGCAGTCTTCTTTGGTTTCTGGCATTGAGTACTGATATGCCCCTGTTCACCACAGTTGAAACAGGTCGGACCCTCGTTCGGATAATCACCAATTCTATGCCCATTCTTACCACAACGGTAACATCTTAGAACTTTGTTAGTACACCCATCAGCTTTGTGACCTGACTCTCCACACTTATAGCACTTAGTAGGTGAATTAACGGCTCCCCTACTTGACTTCTTCTCATCTGATACCCTCTGTTTCCCTTTATCACCTGGGGTCGCATAAGGTTTTCCTCTAAACTGACCCTTATCTTTCTTTTCACTTAGCTGTTTGTAGTGAGCAGATCGAGCTCGGCTATCTTCATCATAGATTCTACTCTTATCCACCAGTTCTGCATACCTGTGAATCTGTTGGCATCCAATCCCTTGCTTAATCTCTGGTCTCAGCCCATTCTCAAACTTGAGACACTTAGAAAGTTCGGCATCTGCACGGTTGTAATGAGGACAAAACTTCACAAGCCTCTCAAATTTGGCAGCATACTCCGCCACAGTCATATTTCCTTGTTTCAATTCAATGAATTCCACTTCCATCTTACCACGAGCATCTTCAGGAAAATACTTGCCTAGAAATTCTTGCTTGAACACATTCCAAGTCACCACAGTGCCAACATCTTCCAGCCTCTGACGGGTGTTATCCCACCAGTCATCGGCCTCTTCTTCCAGCATATGCGTTCCGAACTGCACTTGCTGCGCATCAGAGCATCCCATCACTCTAAAAATCTTCTCAATTGCCTTGAGCCACTTTTGTGCGTTCGCCAGGTCATGAGTCCCTTCAAACTTCGGTGGGTTGTTCCTCTGAAACTTCTCTAACGCACGAAACTCATCAGGAGCATGGTTTCGAGCAAGAGCTGCAATAGCATCGGCAAGAGCGCGCGTGTTGTTTCCAGCATTCTGTACAACACTCACCACGTCAGAAAGAAACAAATAGTCGTTAACAAGTAACGACTGACAACAGACTGACAACACAAAACTTGGCCGGATAGACCGGCCTGCTCTGATACCACTAATGTAACACCCTTCCACCCCACATACAATTTAGGAAAACATTTCATATTATCAGAGTAAAAATCAACATGAAAGGTGCCATATAATATTCAAAACATCATGTATACAATCATTTTCCTGTCCCGTAACACGGGTTACTCGTTCATCAATATCAAAATTTAACAACTACGCAGCGGAAATCAATTTTTATTTTAATTCCATAAAATACTTCATAATAAATATGTCCAAATCAAACACCATCATCATTATTATAAAAATTCAATCATAAACTAAAAGAAACGAGGTTCACAACAATTTTCCCAACCCGATGTTACATGACACAGAGCAGGACACCTCTAACTAGACAGTAACAACGAAACACTCCAAAGCTACTTCCTTCGTCACCTCGAAGCTATTCTTGGATATCTGCAAGTTACCCACATCGGAGGCAACATTTCCAAGCAGGCAGGGTGAGAAAACATAATTCATTATAGTAATACAAAGACATGGAAAATAAATAATTAAGCAACAACAACATCGGAAACATCATCAACTAGTATTCACAACACAATCTCAACTACTTCACAAAATACGATGTCAAACATAATGATATGCAAAGGATGCATGTGGTACCGATTTTCCTCCATGTGATGGACACTGGCCATCAACCCTCCACAAGGGAGCATAACATAACAACATATCACTTCAATCCGCACTATGGGATTGAAGCTACCAATAGGCCGAAGCCCCAACATAAAAATGACATGAAATGCAATGATGCTAAACTCCTCATTTCATCCAAATATCAACATGTGCATCATTCATTTCATTTTCAACAATATTCATCATAAAATCATATTTTTATCATCCATATATCAACAACAACTATACAACAATGATTCAACACGAGAAAACATCAAAAACCTCATGAAAGAAACGACAAAACGACAAGACAGTGGCCTGACACGGTCGCCCGTGTCCTGTGACACGGCCCGTGTCAGCAGCACTGAACAACAATTAAAAAAAAAACAGAAAATGCAACAATGACTGTAGTCTGACACGGCCGCCCGTGTCCTGTGACACGGCCCGTGTCAGGCAACCTGTTAACACAAAATTCCAAATTTTCAACCAGAAAGCTGACACGGGTGCCCGTGTTGTGTGACACGGCCCGTGTCAGGGTACGACAAAAACCCATTTTTCCCAAAACGTGATTTTTCTGCATTTTTTATTCCCATTACCCCAAAATCAGTGTTCCACACGAAATTTGATAAAAAAAATACTCACAAAACACACCTATAGCAATACATATCAATCAAATTCATCATACTTTCATCAAATTGCTCATTTTATATCAACAATCATGAAAATCAACACAATTCATACAATCCTTAATCTATTCATCTCCAATTCCTATAAAACTATAAGGAATTATGAACTCTCCTCATACCTTAGAGTAATCCGAAGCTCTTTCCTTCTTTCTTCAAGATTCCTCTAGTAATCCCCAAGCCCTAGTTCTCTTTCTTCTCTCTTCTTCAGTGTTCTTCACAAAAGATACGACAAAATGAGAAAATGATCGTTCTCTTTCTTTGGCTAACAATTCCTAACTTATGAACTTCTCATCCTATCCTTACTTACTTTCCAATAAGACCACCTTGCCCTTTCTCATTTTATTTTTAATAATAATAATAATATAAATAACACATGCTCATTTACTTTATTAAAATTTTTCAAAAACACTCTTTTACTCCAAAATTATCAAAAACCTCTTAATTCCTTCTAAATTAATTAAATAAATAATTAAATAATTGATTTAGACTTTCGGGTCGTTACAACACACATTTAAGATAAGTTAGATAATTTCTTAATACACCACCCAAGTTTCTTAGGCACCACGTGAAATTATTTTTTTGCCCCTAGTTTCCGGATGTGCACATCCGGACGCACTAATTTTTTAAAAACGATGATGTGTTCCAGATGTGCATATCCGAAAATATTTCTGATGTGCACTTCCGGAAGGATTTCTTATTAATTCGCGCCAGACCTTCTTCTTCCCCCTCATTCTTCAATTTTTCATTTCCAAACTCCCTCAAACTCTCTCAAACTCTCAAATTTTCAATCACCTCAAATCTCGATTTTTTCCTCTCGAGTTCGGCACAAAGCAACATATACAACGATCAAGAGACTCCAAATCCTCAGTATCTCATTTTAATCGGTAAGTTTTCAAATTTTAGAGTTTCAGAGTAATTTTCGAGTAATCGATTTAGAGTAGATATTTAGGTGTAGAAATTAGGTTGTATGAATAACATAGGTTAAAGACAATGTAGGTCATTTTTACTGCTTCAAACGGACGATCAGGGCATTAAAATTCCCTTTTGCATGTTACAGTGGCCATGGCTGCCATTTTTAAACTTCAAAAAACGTACTGGATGTGCAGATCCAGAAAGATTTTAACGTTAAGTATTCTGAGTGTTTCCGGATGTGCACATCCGGAAATACCCAACGTTAAAAATTCTGTGTCCTTCCGGATGTGCACATCCGGAAGACTATTTTTTTTATTTTGTTTGTTTGTTTGTTTTTGTTTAATTATTTTAAAAAAATCTAATTTATTTATTATGCTTTGCAGATTAGATGGCTGGCAGAGACGATCGTACTATACATGGACGGACAGCTCAGCACGCATCTGTCCGACGTGAGTGGATGCAGTCTACAGCCGAGGCTTTCGGCGCAAAGGGAGTTGGGGTAGCCCCTACAGCTGAGGGACATCCTACACCACATCCTACACCACAGCCATCCACATCACAGGTTCAGGCCACTCCCCCGTCAGCCGCCGATTCTACATCTCGGAGGCGTCGGGATTCTACTGCTAGTTCATCAGGGTCCCAGCCCGCACGTAGGCGTCGTCGGGAGACTCCAGCTCCATCAGCTGCTCTTCCTCGTTCCCCTGTTCCTGTTCCTGTTCCAGAGGGTGATCACCCAGCACATGAGGGTGTTGACGCTGATGACGATTTAGATGAGCTGGGCGGTTACCCTGGGGGACCGTCTGATATGTCCCTACTCGTGGGGTACTCTGAACATACTGCCAGATAGGTCTGGCTAGGACAGGTAACCTTTCTCGGTTTATTTATAGAATTGTATTCGTTGAAAATATGTTCATTTGTAACATTGTTTTATTTGGAAATTTTCAGGAGAAGGATTCAAAGAAGTTCTATAACCATGGGGGCAAGGTTATGGACATGCTTGCGATGCTGCCAGGGGATGAGTGGTTCACGTCTGCATTTGCTACCTCTGGTCTTGGAGGTCTGTCTAGGATTAGGTATCCCCAGATCATGTACCGTATGTTGATGGCCTTTGTTGAGAGATGGCACCCTGAGACATCCTCATTCCATCTACCGTACGATGAGATCACGATCACACTCGACGACATCTCGTACCTTTTACATCTACCGATCACGGGTACCCTTCTCCGTCACGCTAGGATGTCGAAGGGGGACGCGATGGAGATGCTTATTGAGGAGCTTAGGGCTACCCCAGAGGAGGCACTTGCGGAGGTGACACAGTTGAGAGGCGCACACGTCCGGTTCTCCTTTCTGACACGCAGATTTACTGCGGTGCTTGCAGAGGCAGGACAGACAGCAGGTGATCCAGCTGAGATGGCGATCCACAGGCAGCGTGCCCTGAGATGCTACTACTTGTTTTTGCTCGGCACACAGGTGTTTGCGGACACCAGCACCTATTATGTTGATGTCGTCTACCTCAGGTACCTTTCAGATCAGACAGAGATCCACGGGTACAACTGGGGGCGCGGCTGCGCTGGCATACACCTATTCCAGGCTCTCTGATGGTTGCCGCTGGGCAGCCAAGACTGTGGCAGGTAGCTGTACACTATACGTGGTAACAATCTAATATTCTAAGTTATTTTTTCATTTCTTTTCTTTATATATTCATTATAATGTTTAACACCCATGTTATGTTTTCCATTTCAGACGTGGATTTTACAGCACTTTCCCAACATTACTGGTTGGGGGAGTGTCGCCGAGTACACTGAGGATATGCCACGTGTTGCTGCATTTGTCCTACTCAGAGGGAACCAGGTGCCGGACCCCTTCAGAGTGTATCTTGATCGGATGGCTGCTGAGGACGTTTTGTATGACACCTATGCCGCTCACCGTGTGACGCGCCCGTTCGATGACGTTTGTTTGTTCTCAGGATGGTTGGCATGTAGTTCGACCGTTACTGCCCGATACCTGCCGGAGCGGTCTTGCGTCAGTTCGGTTACATGAAGACGATCCCCAGGATGCCTCATGAGTCTGCTCCTCTAGGCTTGACCCGCAGGCAGATAGATGAGCTATATGCTGACTACCAGTCCCACTTGGTACCGGAAGAGGCTCGGGCGACCAGAGCGGAGACAGACTGGAGCGTTGCTGCCGGGTACATCGTGTGGTTCTACACCGTCTCACACCCATGCATGGTGCCCACTGCCGAGGGATCGCCACCCAGACCTGCTCATCAGGAGATATTAGAGGAGCGGCAGTCTCAGCTGGACCATACTCAGGATGTCCTACCACACTGTCGTCAGATAGAGCAGATAGCGTAGCAGGCCATTGAGGCCGGTCACCTCCCTGAGGGCTATGGTGCCAGACTTGCCGTGGACATGATTATTGCGATTGCTCGAGGGGCACTTCAGTACCGCAGACATCGATCCGGGATGGCGGGTAGGAGCAGAGGAGCAGGGGAGCCAGGAGAGATCCTTCGTCATACGCTGTAGTTTTTTGTTTGATGTATTCTATTTATATTAGATGTATGCACTGTATTTTGACAGAGGTTTATTATATATATAGATCATTTTATTTTATATATTGATGTTGTCAAATGTATATTAAGTTGCGACGATATATTAACATATGCGACCAAACAACAAAACCGATTTAAAAAAAAAAAAGTTCTGCTATTTTCTGGATCTGCAGATCAGGAAAGTTTTCGGATGTGCACTTCCGGAACGCATCAGCGTTTTTTAAAAAATTGGTGCGTCCGGATGTGCACATTCGGAATCAGAGGGCAAAACCGAAAATTCAGGTGGTGCCTAAGAAACCTGAGTGGTGTGATAAGAAATTCTCATAAGTTATGATAACATATGGAGATAGTCGATCTTTTCATTCCACATCAAATATTATATAACTTTTTTTCTTTCTAAATATGTGACATAAATAATATCGATATCATGAAAGAAAATTTCCTTTATTTTTATATACAATTAATATATGTTAATCTTAATTCAATATAGTAGTATATACTTTTAGAACGAGATACATGTCACATAATTTAGTTAGGCGAGGATTCGAATTGAAAAAAGAAAAAAGAGTTCGTGCCATCGTCTTCTGATTGGGTCCACAGTCACAATATAGAGTTTCATTATTTCAGATATATTATTGAGCCAACGCAATTTACTATTTCGTCTATCATTTCATTTTCCAAATTACCAAATCTGAATACACGAATCAACACTTTCTCGGTTCAATCTGTTTACGATTTTCTCAACTTGTGCATATCAAACATGCATGTTCGTTACTTCTCATCTTATTATGGCGAGATGCAAGCATAAAAATTATTTCATGAGACATTTGTTATAGAGTAACTCTTCACCATAACATGGTACACTATATTAAGTAGAAAATCTAACATGATACACATATAATCAATCATATAAAGGCAACTAAAATGAGCAAGAGATAGCTGGTTTATCATTTTACAAGTTAGGCTCAAGCTGCTAAGGCTTTAGAAAATTGTCAAACCAAGCAGCCGACTCTTTAACCTGAAATGTTGTTATTTGATGCTCGATTTCAGGTTCTGCATAAAACTGCACGTCAAAGCAATCAATAAAACTTTAGCTCAAAAGACTTAATTATTATATTTCTATTATATTAGGAGTGATTTAAAATTAAATAACAGGTTCCAAGTAAATAATACAACATTGATATTAGACGTGGTTTAAAATTAAATGATACAACATGGAAAATGGAAATGACAGGTTCGAAGTAAATGTTAAATACTGACAAGAAAATGTGATTTCATACCTTATAATTATCTGAGCATTGAAACGCTGCATACCTCTTAGTTACATTGTACATTAGATCTTCCACACCATCCCAGGGACACCTAGGATCTTCCGCACCTAGAGTTACAAACACCCAAGTTAATATTTTAATTTCAAGTTAAATTCAAAAGCCCCACAAATATCTAAACCGATTAATAGATACATAGGTGTACTAAGTGTTGTGATATAATCCAAGTTAGTTAATTAGTTTAGATCGATTATTATTAATTTGTGTTTCGCAACGTGGATTATAAGAGGGTGTGTTTTGATATAATCCAAGTTAGTTAGTTAGTTAATTATATAGTTTTTATAATTACTTGGGTTACTAGTAACCGACTTGTATTTATATTTGTGCATAGTGTAATTCAAATAATAATTCGATTACTTTTCATTCTCTCATTAATTCCTTTAAAGTGCATCAGGCACTAAAATTGAAGAAGTGCAAAACTTGTATTATTGTATGCTCAATACATCAATTTGCATATGAATATTATTGCAACAACAATTTGAAAGTGTTAATAAATAATAAATACAAGAATCTTACCATTGAGAATAAGCAGAGGCCGGGGTGCAATAGCTGGAATTGAGTAGGGGGAATCAAATCGGGAAGTTAAACCTGGAGCAATCCTGTCCCACACCTGAATAAAAAATATAAACTCTTGAAGTTAGTGTCCAGTATTTATGTAAAGATTCTGCTAAGTGGACAAATAAGTAGCAATTATAATATATGTAGCATGGGTACCAACCATTGTCATGCATGCTTTGTTAGAGTAGTAAACATATTAAAGCAATATATCTATTCAGTCGGAGTCTTGAGACATTTATAGTTGAAATTATAAATGTAACAAACTTTGCTAACCTTCTCAACTACTTCTTTGTCAATAGCTTTTTGACACAAATCTTTACTAGCCACTGCATACATGAACACAAGAGAATTATGATGTAATTAATTTTCAAAATACAGTCGTTCATTGATGGTAAGCTTATCCGTAGGACTCATATTCATATCATATTTCCCTTTTAGATCTTACTCAAACATCATTACAACTATAATATTTGAAAGCACTACACATAGAAACTAGTATATATATGATTACTAGAATTATATCAATTAGTGACTTTCATTACAAATATATAGTACTTAATGAAGTAACATGAGCAATAACTAAAGTAAAGCAAAAACTTAAAAAGATATTTCATAAATAATGCATCATCATACCTTCAAAAACAGGTCTTAAACTATCAATTCGGGCTTGCCACTTATCGTTCTCTATGGCCCATCGAAATCCCTGCAATTATATGATTCATAGTGTTTTAGTTGTTGTTTCAAAAGCACACCATGTTAAAGATAAGCTTCAATCAATAATACAATGTCACCTGAACAGCAATTATAGGAACAGCTACTGCATAGCGAGTATCAGCTGCTGCAGCAAACCATGCATGCATTCCTGAACCAAGAAATTATGCAAGTGATGAGTCACAACAAACCTAGTATCTAACATATTCCTCTCAACTTCTCTCAACCAACCTCCAAGTGATATTCCCGTGATTCCTATCCTAGAGGGGTCTATATCTTTTCTCTGTGTTGTTAGATAATCTGCCAATTTAATCAAGTCCCAAACCTGCCAGATCAAGTATTAGTATGTCGTTTCAATCACATACAGGTCAGCCAAATAATTTTGGGAGCTTAAAATGGTTCAGTTAAATAACAAAGCACTATGATACACATGTAAGAAATTTACCGTATCATATATGAATGGCATTTTGCATCCGGTTTTCCATGCATAAATAAGAGCCTGTTTTTTTAACCAACACAAAAGCGAAAAACAAATTATCAGTTTAGAATTTTTACACAGATCACTTATGTTTTTGTTTGTGATGGATCTTGAGTAGCAGTAAATTTGAGAAAAATAATTAATTTCTATCTTATTTATAGATGAGATGAACATAAAAACGTTAAACACCTAAAAAAGATAGATAAATTACTTATCGCAAAGTTAATTATAGAACTATAGAAAAGATATATAAATGATTCTAATAGTTAATTATAGAACTATTTAATTCATTTCGTGCAAGCATCTTACATGATGCAATATGCGTCATAGCTAGTGTCGTGTGTGTGCGTGTCAGCTAGAGCAAAACGAGAGAGTAAAGCAAGGAACACACATACCTCTTGATAGGTGTTGGCGCTCTTCCCTCGTTCACCATGGTAACGAGAATCAACCGCAATTGCTATGTATCCCCGTGAAGCATATGCCTGTAACACCAACAACACATATAAAATCACTATTATAATGAATCATAAATTCTATTTCATAGGAGTAGAACAGAGAAAAGGCATTAGCAACCTCTAGCAATGGACGCATATATTCTTTACACGTGTCTGTACTGTGAATGAAAACAACCGCAGGTCTTAACTTTGTATCACATTCCTTCAAGCTCAAAATCAACATAGGCAACTTTCCTTGATCTCCATACTGCAAAATCAAGGATTATTTCAACAAATTAATCTCTAGACCTAAAAATCAGTTCCGAATAACAAAAATATCGATTCAAAATTCAAAATCCAGAAAAATGGAATTATTTCGTTAATTATACTCACCTCTATATTTAAATACAGATTCTCCTCCACGAGCAAATCATGGAAATTCGGAATGTCTTTCCTTGGACAAGATTTCATAATCTCCTGTTACAAAATTGTTAGTAGATTGAATATGAACAAGCAGATGAAGAAGATAATCGAATGAGTGTTGGCACTTGAACCATTTGGGTTGGAGGCGGATAGCAAGGATTCGCCACTGGTTTTGCTAATTCAGCCCATAACGGAACTGAAAATAATCGACAAACGAATTTTATTTCTAGAAATAAAAACAGAGGATCGATCATCGATGCACATTCTAGATATTGGAATTGAATGTTGTACCTTGAAGAGCTCGTCTGTTACTGAGCATTTTCAGAAACTCTGATTGATACTCGGTCTCAATATGAATGGCTTCTTTTTCTCCCAATTTGGTTTCGGTTTCGGTTTCGGGTATGGTTATGCTAAGTTGTATGGCGGACTTTTGAGCGGTTTCGGTTCTGATAAATTCTGTGGGGCGCATTTCAGCGGTTATGGTTCTGTTAACTTTTGTGGCGCGCATTTGGTATTTATATTCAAGCATTTTGAGTCTAGTATTGGGAGAGGGGAAGAGCATGGTTGCAGGCATTTTGTTTGTAGTTTTGGGAGAGGGAAAGGGAAAGGGTATGGTTGCAGGCATTTTGAGTGAAGTTTTGGGAGAGGGGAACAGAGTCAGCACATTCATCTTTGCTCAACTTTTGCAAGCTAAAAGATACGGTGGTATGAGAAGGGATAGCTTCCTCATTTTATACACTCTTGAGTAAAAGCAATTTTGCTTGGTGAATTCTTATCTACTCATTTCAAAAAGTTGGATAGATTTACCCATAAAATAAATTAGACTACATTGCATTGGAAATCTACAAAATCTAAATTAGGCTAAAATACAGTTTTGGTCCCCCTGTTTGTCAAAATTCACGGTTTTGGTCCCTCATTTTATTTTTTAACAGTTTTGGTCCCCCACCCCAATTTTGGCCCAAAAAAAATGATGAACAGTAACTGGTCCGTACATGAATAGTACATGTCCGTACATGAACAGTGAGGGGTGGGGGACCAAAACTGTTAAAAAATAAAATGGGGGGACCAAAACCGTGAATTTTGATAAACAGGGGAATCAAAACTGTATTTTAGCCTTTAAATTATTAAATAAATAATTAAGTATAATAAAATAATATAACAGTACTGAATTAGTTAAAAATACACTACTCAATTTTTTGTGATGGATAATGAAGTTGTCACCATTTTGGCAATCATCACATTTTACATATGTTTCCCAAGGTGGCAATTTTGGACTCGCCTAATTTCATTGACATTTGAAAAGTCTTAAATAATTTTGAAGAATCATATGGAAGTATTAAAAGCAAAAGATTTAACTTATTATTGAATTTTATTTTGTTTTTATAATTTTGATTTGTCTATATATGAGAGACATATTTACCTCTTTCTACAAAGGATATTAGGTATAAATTAAATTATCATCAATTTCAATTTTAAATACAATTTTTAATTTTTATTTTAAAATATTACACATTTTAAATTATTTATTTCGATAGAATTTTAACTTTAATTATTCTATTTCATATCATTATACTAATTTTGTATCACAATTAGTATGTAGTTTAAAAATTTACCATGTGTATGAATATATATCACAGATTTTATCACATGGATAATTTAAATTAAAATCAAAATTAAGAAAAAAAATTATGTTAATAAGTTCTCGTGTTTGTGCATTGAAAAAAGCAAACAAACGGACATAACGCTAATGAACAATAAAAAAGATTAAGAATGAAAATATTTGTACGAAAATACATCTCTGAACATATTTTTTTAAATAAAATAAAAGTGTCTCATTTGCAACGTTTTTGTTGATGTTATTTTTAGTTCATCCGGATATATATTTTCAGACATAGAAAGGACATTTTCGAGTTTTAAGAGATGTGAGGTGCATCCTTAAAAATGGAAAGAGCATTTTCCTGACATATTAAATATGTTAGGCTCCAGTTTTGCAAAAACTAACTTGACCCAAACTATTTGTTTTCCCTACTCACATTCAAAAATTTTACCTCATACTCCCAACAATTATTCTTCTACCCCTACAATTTATTCAATTTGACAAAAATATCCTTAAATAAATAATTTATGTTTAGAACAAATTACATTCTACCTAACTTTTGGTAAGTTATCTAGGGAGCCAATGTGGTCTAAAGTGATCAATTGCTGCCTAAAGTCAACTACACCCTTTTTAGCAATCAAAAATGATATTTTTACACCATTTTTTACACCTATACCGTATTGTACTATTCACCAATACGGTGAATAGTGAAATATTATAATATTAAATATATTTTAAAAAAAATATATAAAAAAATATTATTTTTTATTTTTGAATTAAATAATACTGATATGAAATTGTGTTATTAACCAACTTCATAACTTCATTAACCAACATTTTACACGTTATTAACCAACTTTATTTACTGCTAAAAATACTTTTAATATCTGAACATTTATTAACCAACTTCATAACTTCAATAACCAACTTTTTACTTTTTATTAACCAATTTTATTTTACTACTAAAAATTATTTTTAATATCTAGGCATTCATTAACCAACTTCATAATTTCATTAACCAACTTTTTATACTTCATTAACCAACTTTATTTTACACTTTAAAAAACTATTCACAAATACTGTTCACGAAGCACTGTTCACGGTACTATTTATAACACTGTTCAAAAAAATATTTTTTTATTAACAAAATACACTGTTTACCATATAAATACGGTGAACAGTATATACGGTGTAGGTATTGGTATAAGATTGTGGTGTATGAATAACATTGCTGTTTAGCAATACTTTTAAACTGTTATCTGAAGTAACAAATTTGAATAAGAAAACTTTAACTAAGTTGTTCGAGGAGCATAAAACAAAAAGAATTTAGACCACACAAAAAACCGTGACTTTTAGTTAAGGTTTTAAACAGTTGCATAAATTTTATAATTTTGAAAAAAATTAAGGATTTAATTGAAATGCACTGACAGTGTAAAATGATTTTATATTGTCAGATAATTATAACCGTTGGATGTAAAGAGAAGTTTGACTTTTAATTTAATAATCTATAAAATAACTCAAACGGATGATGGTGATGATTGACAGTGTAAAACTTTTTACACTGTCAATGCATAGTAATTAATCTAAATAATTAAACCACCGAAACACTTTAATTTAGTTGTCAGGTGAGTAGCTTGAAAACTATCAAAACACTTTAATTGAATTATTTGGTGAGCACTTTGCAAACTATGAGATATTTTAATTAAGCTATCTAGTACATTAAAATTAAAAATTTTGATTATCAGAACTCTTTTGTCCAGTGTTCTGATACATTAAAAATAAAATATTTATTTATCAAAATTCTTTTGTCAAGTATTCTAATATATTAAAAATTAAAAAATTGATCACGGAAACTTTTTTGCCAAATGTTTCGGTAAACTAAGGTAAGGTTATCAAAAAATTTCAATTTTAAAAAATTTAACAATAAATAAAATGAATATAATGAAAATATTTCAATAAATATTTGGATATAAGGATAGTGGTAGAGGCATAGAGTAAAAATTTTCTCACATTATATTCTTCGTTCTTACCCCATTATTTCTTAATCTCTAAATCTCAATTTTCAAATTAAAAAACCCTAAATCCACAAAAAAGAAAATTAAGAAAGTCAATCTTCCCATCATTTCTCCTTAAAAACAATTTTGCTTCTAATTCAAAAGCAATCATCACATTTTGAAAATGGATAAGGTGCCTTTCATATTTTCGATCCAAGACATAGTTTTATATAAATATAGGATTAATACCTATTTTGCCCCTTATCATATAGGTGCTTTTCGAAAAATCCCCTGTAAAAAAAAAACTTGCAAAAAAACCCTAACATTTGAAGATTCTCTCAGTTTTGATCTTCATCACATCCAGTCACTAAAAATGCCAAAATGGCAGGGGTCAAAATAAAAACGCTGTCAAAATGGCAGGGGTCAAAATGAAAACGCTGCCAAAATGGTAGGGGTCAAAATAAAAACGCTGCCAAAATGGCAGGGGTCAAAATGGCAGGTTTTTGGTGACTGAATGTGATAAAGGTCAAAATTGAGAGAATCTTCAAATGTTAGGGTTTTTTTTGCAAGTTTTTTTTTACAAGGGGATTTTTCAAAAAGCGCATATATGACAGGGGCAAAATGGGTATTAACCCATAAATATATCATACTAAATTATAATCTTAGAAGTTATTTCCTATAAAATTTTCGGCCAAAAAACTATAATAAATAATTATATTAAATTATAATTCTAAAAGTTCTTATCTATAAAATTTTCCGCCAAACAACTATAATAAATAATATTAATAATTAATTAAATAAATAAAATAATTATTTAATTAAATAAAAAATTCCTTTAACCCCTCTAAACCCATTACTTATTAATTAAGTGAACTTTAATTAAAATTTAAACTGATATAACTATTAATTAAATATAAAAAATTAAAAAAAAATCTACATTCCATTAAAATCCCTACGTTGTCACATTTTTATTAAATTATTTCATTAAATAATTTTTTTTTTTGAAATAGCTCTCACGTTTCCAATATACTTCCAACTACTTAACTAAATTAAAAACTTAGAAAAAACTTCAACGTGAAAATTTATAAAATAATTCCAAAATTAGTTAAAACTTCCATTAACCCCACTAAACCCATAACTAATTAATTAAATAAACTTTAATTAAAATTAAAACTAAAATAATATCAGCATCATACTAAACATAAACTATAATCCTAGAAATTCTTCCACACAAAAATTAATTACACAAAAAATTGATAACTTCCACGTATACATAGCATTAAAACTTCTTTTAACCCCACTAAACCAATTTCTAATTAATTAAGTAAATCCTAATTAAAATTAAAATTAAAATTAAAATAATTCTAAAATAGTTAAAACTTCCCATAACCCCACTAAACTCTAAGCTATACATATATGATTTGGCAATCATATTTACATCCACAAATCACATATAAAGAATCACACCACATCTTTCATTTGTTATATTTCTTCTATTTTACTCTCTCTACCCCTCCTCTTCTTTACTCTATCGACTAGATTTGTTTTGTATTATAGCAGGAAATAAAAGAATCACACCACAACTAGATTTGTTTTGTACAATGAATGTAAAAATGATAATAATCTTTAATGATGGTCTTTTGATGGTTCCATGAGCCAGAGGAAAAAGAGAATGGTGAGTAACACCCTCCTAATTAATCTTTAATAATTAATTAATTAAAACTAGCTAAGAAAAAATGTATCACATAGTTTTATTTAAATTCCACCAAAAATGTTTTCTCTAAACAAATGCGGTTATGTAGTTTCATTTAAATTTCAATTCCATCCAAAATGCCTTCTCCTTCACAAAAGTGATATGTAGTTTCTTTTACATATATTACTTATTTGCTTAATTTTTATTCAAAAGAATTTATTTGTTTAATGATTTACATGTAGTTATGTAATGTACTAATATAAAATTTTCTATCGCAAAAGCTAACTTCACGTGTAATTATATAATATAATAGTAATAATATGTTTCAAAAAAAAATTGTGTTTTTATTTATTTTATAAAATTCTTTCATGAAGAAACAAGACAAAATTAGAGTTTAAAAATAAGTTAATATATAAATTGATGAAATATTACTCAATATATTTTAATTTGTTTTCTTAAATTATACTATTCGTAAATTTTATAAAATATGCATGATTATTCTGTGCATCGCACGGGTTGACGGCTAATATTTAGTCTATAATTATAGATAAAGTGGATAGAAAATTTTAAACTGACTTAATTGCAGTCTCATATTAATTTTTAAAATATAGTTCATTTTATTTTTGGTTTTTATTTGTCCTGAAATTTCGCAACCTCTGCCATTGTTTTTTATGATTTTCGGATAGGTTTCATTGATGAGAATTGAAAGAAAATGAACTACTGTTTTCTACAATTAAGATGCATGTGTACTTTTTTTTATATATATTTATCTATAATATAAGAAAGGTTGATGTTCTGGAAATCACAACATTGCCCTAACTTCATTTTCTGCCACATCATGATATTAGGGGTATTTTGTGTCCAAAAATTACTTTTTCTAACCAATGATGTCATATTGTTCAAATGCAACTTGATGTTTATAGAATTAAGTATGATGTAATCGGATGATGATGTCACAAGATAGAATTTCCTTCCAAAGTAACTATCCGAATTTAATTTGTTTATGTTTTCTCTCTCTTTTCATTTGGTTCCCCCAAAACGTGTGCTACGCTTTTCATTTTGTGCTTTTTTGTCTCTCTCTCTTTGACCATTTTCTTGCTCTGGCGTCATCTTCGTCGTCTCTCTTCTCTCTGTTTGAGTTTTGTTCAGAGGTTTGGCTTGCGAAATGCACAAGTTCATGTTCTTCTTCATCTTCTTTGATAACAATGCAGTGATGATTTTTTATATATTTGATTCGAACATTGGGAGAAGAGTTGTTTCTTGGCAAGGCGATAATGTATCTATCGAATAACATTTGTTGTATTTCGTCCAGATGCAAGACGCAGCCATTGGGAACCTCTTCTCTCGCATGTGCGAGAAAATGTTAATTTGAGCCTTCATTTGTTCATTCGTCTGGGAAAATTTGTTTGATATTTAGGGCTTTTTGTTTGTAAATTTTGAAACCCTAAAAAGGTTATTTTTGAAGTAATTTGTGTTATCGGTTACTGAAAATGCTGAAATCCTATATTGTCACGAAATCTGAATGAAGAACCCTAGATCTGTAAGTATTTTGTTTTTTTTTTCTATTTAGACACGATATTGACGCTTCTATGGTTGAATATTTGAATGGTTGCTGCCTCCATTTTTCTAATTAATTTGTTTGAAAGTGATGCTAATTAGTTGCTTTGTTGCAGGTGGTATAAGGTAAAATGTTGATGGTTGATGCAGTGCGACATCTTCTGGAAAATGCACAACAAGATCCTCATAACCACTACTTTGTTTTACTTTCTTATAGGCAATGTAGTTTATATTTTTTGCACGGTTAGTTAGTTTGTTTTACTTTATGATCTTCTTGCATTGGTTTAGTAGATGTGTGTCGTTGTATAAAATGTAGATTTGGTTGATATTTTCTTTTATTGTTTTCTTTGCCAATTAACTTTGTTGGTGCTGTTATCGTTTTAATAATATGATTCTCCAAAAGATGAACTCATTCAAGGTGACATTTAGTATTTCAATGATATTAGACTAATTTTGTGTTTGTAAGATAATCATTAATCTTGAAGGATTTTATACCTCACGGATTCCACTTAAAATCTCAATTCAATGTGAATAAATTTTTTCCAATATTAATGGCTTAACTTGTAACGCCCTAAATTCATATTTAGTTCATTATTAATTATTTGTGAATATAAGGTAATTTGATGACATGTTGTTGTGTTTCGTGAGCATTGTGGTGGAATTATATTAATAATATTGATGGTAAGAATAATTGTATCACATTATTCAAATTATTATTATTATTTAAAATAAGAGTGTTAGAGGCCTTGAGGGTATGATGGTCATTGGTGAGGGATAAGTGAGGGTAAGATGGGAAAAGCACATTTAGGGGTATTTTGAGTTAAAACAAGGAATAGTGAGGGGAGTTTTCATTATTCGTGTTATTTTGGTTGAAAGAAAGAAAAGAGTGCCATGAAGAACACAAGAAGAGTGGAGGAGGCTAGGGCATAGAGGGACTTCCGGTGAAACTTCAAGAGAAGATCGAAAGATTCAAGACTCTAAGGTATGGGGAGTATCACTTTGCAATATTTTGATATAAAGATTAGGTGTTGGTGGGTAATTGGGGTTTTGGGGGAAAACCTAGGAATTGGAGGTTAGGGATGATGGATTTTGATGATTTGCTATGTGATGATTGTTCTTATTGACGTATATGTGATAGTTATAAGTTATAATACCATAATTTGTGGTGATTAAGGATAAAATCTGGTTTAGGGGTGTTGAATCGCAGATGGAGAAGTGCTGTTATCGCAGGGTTTTTCTGCCAAAATCGCAGAGGGCGCTTAGCGTGGCCTAGCGCGCTTAGCGCGGTCTGGAGAAATTTCACCTCTTCGAGGCAGTGAGTAGCGCGCTTAGCGCGACCTGGGACTGAAAAATATTATTTTTATTGACTTAAAATTCGTGGAAAATATCTGTTTTATATTATAGTAATGTTGTGATGTTACTGTAAATTGCTGCTATGTGTTGACGTGTTATATGATGATTATTTAGTGATGAAAATGATGACAGAAGAAGGATGCGTGAGAACTTGTAGCTAGTATGAATTATGTGATTGATTGAATAGATTTTGTATTGATGAGTACGAAGAATATTTATATGTTGATGATTTTATGACTATTTTGATCTGAATTACCATGAGTTATATTGATGATTACGAGATGTTGATTAATGAGGTTTTGATGACGTATTTGATGATATGATGAATATGTGAGTTTGATGGATGATGATGCACGTAATGACTTTTGATGATGATGATGATTAGGACGTTGTGCATCATGCATTCATAGCATTTAGACTTCGGTCTATTGATGATGTTAGGACTTCGGTCCAGTGACGATGTTAGGACTTCGGTCCAATGGTGGCTTCAATCCCATTGTGCGGATTGGAGTATTTTGTGACGTGCTCTATAGTGAAGGGTTGATGGCCTAGTGTCCATTGTAACACCCCATTTCTACCCAATAATTATATTAAAATCAGAGTTATAAAATTTCCGACATAAAATGGGATATCACATTTTCAACTTTAAAATTCAATCACATAACAGTTAATTATGAAAGATACATAACGATTCGAGGGAACATAAACCAACAATAAACTTCAACTTTATTCCACTTTAGTAAATGCAACGCGGCAGATTCATTAACAACTTAGTAGCATCTTTCTTCGACATAAAACAACTTCAAATTAGACAACAAAGTATTTTTCAGCAAATGCACTAAAAATTCAGCATGTAGACAAGTCAATAAAAGACACGCGTCATCCCCCCGAGTGCTACGTATCAGAGCGACAACCACCGACTCGAACTAAGGTAACCGGCTACTCCTCTTGATTACCTGCACGTTGCCAACATAGGGACAACATTCAAACAGAAGGGGTGAGTTATCGAATATTATAAACGGAGTATGATAAATAATACATAGGCAAGAATCATACAAATAATCACCACTTCACATCTACAACCAACGAACAAAATCAACAACAACTTAAGAAAATGCAACTTTAATGAGACTCGACAATGTTATGCATGTGGTACCATCGGAGTAAAACTCCCAACTTAATATTGCCAGTTTATCGAGGCATCAAGGCATAAGCCTTCAACTTTCAACTTTAAACATGTGCCAATCCAGGCCAACGTGGTGTGATCAACGCTCCGACACAAAATGCAATGTATGTTCTATGACATGCACAACTCATCAACATAAACAACTCAACAACTTCCACAACACAATCAACTTAAGCAACATAGCAACTTTTACGACATAAACAACGTAGTCAACTTTGGCTATTACGCCTTCAACTTAAAATTCGTCCGTAAACTGGAACGAAACAACAAAATCAGCTGTACCTGCGAATCCACTTTTTCGACATTATTTCAACAAAACAATTCAACAAAATTCACCTACTAAATTACCCGACTTACCCCGACAATTTTCGTTAAATTCCGGGCAACTAAGTTTTTCGCCTAAACCGGCTAAACTGACTAAACTGCATTATTTTTAACTTCTGTTATTTAATACCAGTCCATTATAAAGTTCTGTTTCTGTCAAAATTCAGTTTTTTGCTACTTGTTCTATTTCTGTCAAGAATTACTAGACTGCTACTAAAATAACTTTGTCATTATTACTATTCTACTATTACTGATTTTCTTGCCACTTTCAATTTACCAACACTGCTTTGAAAACCTCTACTGAATATATATATGTACTCTGCTACTAAATTCATTAAGTTATTGACTCTGCTATGCTTCTTTTTTTTTGAACAAACTCTGCTAAACCAACCATATTCTATGGGACACTATTGCTATCAAAATATGCTACTGCAAATTTTATACCAATTATTATTAGGAGTACACTACCTAATTAAATTAAATAGAACTAATTTAATACTAAAAGCTCTAATGATTATTATACCAATGAAACATATATATATATATATATATATATATATATATATATTACGCATACTACATCTTAATTCATTGGAAATAATATGGTCATGTTCATTATCACTGAAAATCAATGTTATTCTATTCAAATGCTGTGAAACTTGGGAATTATACAGCACCGATATCTCACATTTTCCAACTCCCTGCGCCACCCATTGATCATGCGCCGTATTTTTTTTTCTTATCTTTCATATGTCACTCACAAACCAATACATTAATCAATATATATAACACACTCCTATTAATATATCTTATATTCTACAGCAATTAATAAAATATAATACTATCAAATCTATGCTACCTAAATAATATGACCCCCTTTTTATAGAAAAGCTGCTATGACTCCCTACATTTCCATAAAGCCTGCGCCACCCTTATTGACTATATGTGCTTTGTGAGATATCATACACATCTCCCTTCATTTATGAAACAACTTATTAAATTAATTAATCCACATACTTTCTATCAAATATATACCATTTTTACGCTACATTGAAACAGAAACAGGGGAGTATTTCCCAGATTTTCAACATCAGTAAGTACCCCAAATATCAAATGGGTCTCTAACCTATCATAAAAAATCAATTTCTAAATACCCAAAATTTAGTAATTCCAGAAAAATATTCCCAAACACATAATACCAGAATAAATTCCACAATAAAATCAACACAAAATCAACACCACAGTAGAGAAATTATATAACCTAATCCCACGTATTAATTCATCCCAACCCGGTTATAATAATCAAACTCACCCTTACCTGATTGGATTGAAGGTAGCTCGAATCTTCGGACTTGGTTACCGGCGGCAATTTTTTTCCTCGTATCCTCTTCTCCACTCTATTCCCTTCCAACCTTGTTTTTCCAAATCCCTCGTGTAACTTCTCCTTTTTCTACTGATACAACAAAACTCCCCACTCTTTTCTATTTCTCTTGTTTTATTTGTTTTATTAAAATAATAATATTCAATTATAATATCTAATGGGCCTAAAACATACACCCCTTAATTTACTAATTCCGACACGAAACCAAGCCCACTTAATTCGAATACTCTCCTACGACTATAATATTACTACTAATATTATTCCGCGACTACAATATTATTTCTAATATTATTTCTACGACTTACCAACTTAATATACTGACTTAACGACTAAATTCACCGCAACACCAAAAATCAACCGAATAATTCACAACAATTAACTAAATATTCAATTAAATAAATAATTAAATATTTTGGGCGTTACATCCATTATTATGACGATTTGGTACTACATGCATTTTTATGATGTTGCATTTCATTCTTGGTGGCATTGCATGATTGCATATGAGTGATATTGGTGATGTGATGTTTTATATGATGTTTTGGGTGATTCGCTGTAGTATTTGATGAAAACAACTGTTGCCCTGTTAATGTCTTTTCTTTATATGATTTATATTGAATTGTGATTACTCACCCTGCCTGTTTGAATGTTGCCTCTACGTGGGTAACGTGCAAATAACCAAGATTAGTTCGCGGTGCGTGAAGAGTTAGCTTTGGAGTCAGTTTTCTTTTCAGTTGAGTAGAGGGTGTGTCTTGCTCTGATTATGTAACATCGGGTCGGGAACATTGTGAACCTCTGAGTTCTATTTTACTTGGTTTAATGGATGCTATTATCGTTTTCCTTAAGATGTTTTGAAGTTTGATTTGATAGAAACAAAGTTATTCCGCTGCAATGTTTTGAATTAAATTGTTGAAAAATCTGTATTTCGGAGCAGGATTGTTATCAAGATGTTTTAAGACAAAAATGTGACGCCTTTCTATGTTTTACTCTGATTTTAAATGATTATTTTACCGCGTATTGTATGTGGGGTAGAAGGGTGTTACATTAGCGGTATCAGAGCAGGTCGGTCTGTCCGGCTAGGTTTTTACTTGATGTCTGTCCCTGTCAGTCGACGAGTGTGTGTACATTGTCGATGTTTTAGTTCTTCTAACCTTGTTGGTGGTGTGTAGGATGACTGGAAGAAATGATCGTGCAATTGCTGATGCGTTGGAATCGGTTGCTAATGTGGCGGCGCAGCTGAATCCAAATGGTGGAGCTCCTGATGAGTTTCGTGCTTTGGGGAAGTTTCAAAAGAACAATCCATCGACTTTTGTGGGTACGCATGATCCAGCAAGTGCACACAAGTGGCTGAAGGCGATCGAGAAGATCTTCTGGGTGATGGGGTGTTCTGATGAGCAACAGGTTCAGTTCGGAATGCATATGCTGGAAGAAGAGGCTGAGGACTGGTGGGATAACACCCGCCAGAGACTTGCAGATGTTGGCACTGTGATAACTTGGGCTGTGTTTAGGCAATAGTTTCTGGGAAAGTATTTCCCAGAGGATGCTCGTGGCAAGAGAGAAGTGGAATTCCTTGAGCTGAAGCAAGGAGATATGACTGTGGCAGAGTATGCCGCGAAGTTTGAGAAGTTGGTGAAGTTTTGTCCGCACTACAATCGTGCTGATGCTGAGATGTCCAAATGTCTCAAGTTCAAGAATGGGCTGAGACCAGAGATTAAGCAGGACATTGGGTATCAGCAGATCCGTAGGTATGCTGAGTTAGTTGACAAGAACAGAATCTACGATGAGGACAGTCGAGCTCGATCGGCTCACTACAAGCAGTGGAGTGAGAAGAAAGGGCAATATAGCAGCTGACAAAGGGAAGCAGAAAGCTTTAGATGGGAAAAATACAAGTGGGGGAGCAGCTCCCGCTCCTGGAGAGCGTCATAGTATGGTGAGCAAGGTCACCGTGCTGATGAATGCACCAATACTGTGGTGAGGTGCTATTGATGTGGTAAGAATGGGGAATAGAGCTACTGACTGCAAAGATGAAGGTCCGACCTGTTTCAATTGTGGTGAGAAAGGTCATATCAGTACTCAATGTCAAAAGCCAAAGAAGACTGCTACTGCTGCCCAGACCAGTGGCCGTGTGTTTTCTTTGAGTGGTGCAGAAGTTCCAGAGAAGGACAACCTGATTCGAGGTACTTGTTTTATTAATAATATCGAGTTGGTTGCTATTATTGATACTGGTGCTACTCATTCTTTTATCTCGCTTGAATGTGCTAATATATTGAGTTTGAAGTTATCTAATATGAAGGGGAATATGGTAATAGAAACTCCAGCTAATGGTTCTGTTACTACTACCCTTGTGTGTTTGAGATGTCCTGTGATGATTTTTTAGAAGAGTTTTGTAATGGATTTGGTGTACTTACCCTTGCACCAAATTGACGTGATCTTTGGAATGAACTGGTTGGAGTTCAACCGTGTTCATATCAATTGTTATAACAAGACTGTAGAGTTTCCTGAGATTGATAATAGTGGGGAGGTGATGTTCTTGTCTGTTAAGCAAGTAGACGAACTTCAAGAAGACGAAGCTTTGGTGTTTGCAATGTTTGCATCGTTGCAAATTGATTGTGAAGCTGCGAGTGTGGAGTTGCCTGTTGTCTATGAATTCCCAGATGTGTTTCCAGATGACATCAGTGATTTGCCTCCAGAGCGTGAGGTAGAGTTTGCAGTGGACTTAATACCAGGTACGAGTCCAGTGTCGATGGCTCCTTATCGGATGTCAGCTTCTGAGCTAAGTGAATTGAAGAAACAGTTGGAAGAGTTGCTTGAGAAGCGGTTTGTTCGACCAAGTGTTTCTCCGTGGGGTGCTCCTGTGTTGTTAGTGAAGAAGAAAGATGGAAGTATGAGGTTGTGTGTTGATTATCGACAGCTGAATAAAGTGACTATCAAGAATAAGTATCCGCTACCGAGAATCGACGATTTGATGGATCAGCTAGTAGGTGCCTGTGTGTTCAGCAAGATTGATTTGAGGTCGGGTTATCATCAGATCCGAGTTAAGCCTGATGATATTCCGAAAACGGCTTTCAGGACGAGGTATGGACACTATGAATACACTGTGATGTCGTATGGTGTATCTAATGCACCTGGTGTGTTCATGGAGTACATGAATCGGAATTTTCATGAGTATTTTGATAAGTTTGTGGTGGTGTTTATCGATGACATCTTGATATATTCTAGATCTGAAGAAGAACATGCCAAGCATTTGAGGAACGTGTTGCAAGTATTGAAAGAGAAGAAGTTGTATGCAAAGCTGTCGAAGTGTGAGTTCTGGTTGAAGGAAGTGAGCTTCCTTGGCCATGTGATTTCTAGTGGTGGTGTTGCCGTTGATCCTTCTAAGATTGATGCTGCATTACAGTGGGAGACTCCGAAGTCTGCTACTGAGATACGAAGTTTTCTGGGTTTAGCGGGTTATTACCGCAAGTTTATTGAAGGCTTTTCTAAGTTGGCATTACTGTTGACTCAGTTGACTCGAAAGGGGCAAACTTTTGTGTGGGATGTAGCTTGTGAAGAGAGTTTTGTGGAATTGAAGAAGAGATTGACTACTGCTCCAGTGTTGATTTTGCCTAATCCGAGTGAATCTTTTGTAGTGTATTGTGATGCGTCGAAGATGGGTCTTGGTGGAGTATTGATGCAAAATGGACAAGTTGTTGCCTATGCTTCGAGACAATTACGAGTTCATGAGAGGAATTATCCTACACATGACTTGGAATTAGCCGCGGTGGTGTTTGTGTTGAAGATTTGGAGACATTATATATTTGGCTCTAAATTTGAGGTGTTCAGCGATCATAAGAGTCTGAAGTACTTATTTAATCAGAAGGAATTAAATATGTGGCAGAGAAGGTGGTTAGAGTTGTTGAAGGATTTCGATTTTGATTTGAGTTATCATTCGGGCAAAGCAAATGTAGTGGCCGATGCGTTGAGCAGAAATTCGTTGCATATGTCGATGCTTATGGTGAAAGAGTTGGAACTAATTGAGCAATTCCGATATTTGAGTTTGGTATGTGAAGCGACTCCGAACAGTGTGAAGTTGGGAATGTTGAGGTTGACTAGTAGTATTCTGGAAGAAATCAGAGTGGGACAACAATCCGATTTAAAGTTGGTTGACCAATTGACTTTGATTAACCAAGGTAAGGAAGGTGACTTCCGGATTGATGAGAATGGTGTGATGAGGTTTCGAGATAGAGTATGTGTTCCAGATGTTCCAGAAATCAAGAAGAGTATTCTAGAAGAAGGACATCGAAGTAGACTGAGTATCCACCCTGGTGCTACGAAGATGTATCAAGATCTACATAAGTTGTTTTGGTGGCCAGGTATGAAGAGAGACATTGCCGAATTTGTGTATGCATGTTTGACTTGTCAGAAGTCAAAGATTGAACATCAGAAGCCTTCAGGTATGATGCAATCGTTGAATGTTCCTGAATGGAAATGGGATAATATTTCCATGGATTTTGTGACGGGATTACCAAAGACTGTGAAAGGGAGTGATTCGATAGATTAATAAAGTCGACTCATTTCTTACCGATGAAGATTAATCATTCCATGCAGAAGTTAGCAGAGTTATACATCGATGAAATCATGAAGTTACATGGGGTACCTTCGAGTATTGTGTCGGATAGAGACTCGAGGTTTACATCGAGGTATTGGAAGAGTTTGCAAGATGCTTTGGGTACTAAGTTGAGGATGAGTTCTTCCTATCATCCGCAGACGGACGGTCAGACAGAAAGGACTATCCAATCTTTAGAAGATTTGTTGAGGGCTTGTGTGTTGGACCATGGAGGATCGTGGGATAGCCTTTTGCCGTTGATTGAGTTCACGTACAATAATAGTTTTCATGCTAGTATTGGAATGGCGCCTTATGAAGCTTTGTATGGGAGAAGGTGTAGGACTCCGTTGTGTTGGTATTAGTCGGGCGAGAGTGTTGTACTCGGACCTGAAATTATGCAAGAGACGACTGAGAAGATTAGGAAGATCCAAGAGAGGATGAAAGCTTCACAGAGTCGTCAGAAGAGCTACCATGATAAGAGGAGGAAAACACTTGAATTCCAAGAGGGAGATCACGTGTTTTTGAGAGTGACGCCAGTGACTGGTGTGGGTCGAGCTTTGAAGTCTAGGAAGTTCACTCCACGTTTTATTGGTCCATATCAGATATCGCAGAGGATAGGAGAGGTAGCCTATCGAATTGATCTACCGTCGTCACTTGCAAATTTGCATGACGTGTTCCATGTGTCTCAATTGAGGAAGTACATTCCGGATCTGTCGCATATGATTCAGATGGATGATGTACAAGTGAGGGATAATCTGACTGTGGAAGCATTGCCTGTGCGTGTCGATGGTCGAGAAATGATATAACTGCGAGGTAAAGATATTGCTTTGGTGAAAGTTCTGTGGGGAGGACCAGCTGGTGAAAGTTGGACTTGGGAGCGTGAGGATCAGATGAAGGAGTCATATCCGACTCTATTTGCTTCAGGTAAATTTTCAAGGACGAAAATTCCTTAAGTGGGGGAGAGTTGTAATGCCCTAAATTCACATTTAGTTAATTATTAATTATTTGTGAATATAAGGTAATTTGATGACATGTTGTTGTGTTTCGTGAGCATTGTGGTGGAATTATATTAATAATATTGATGGTAAGAATAATTGTATCACATTATTCAAATTATTATTATTATTTAAAATAAGAGTGTTAGAGGCCTTGAGGGTATGATGGTCATTGGTGAGGAATAAGTGAGGGTAAGATGGAAATAACACATTTAGGGGTATTTTGTGTTAAAACAAGGAATAATGAGGGGAGTTTTCATTATTCATGTTATTTTGGTTGAAAGAAAGAAAAGAGTGCCCTGAAGAACACAAGAAGAGTGGAGAAGGCTAGGGCATAGAGGGACTTCCGGTGAAACTTCAAGAGAAGATCGAAAGAATCAAGACTATAAGGTATGGGGAGTATCACTTTGCAATATTTTGATATAAAGATTAGGTGTTGGTGGGTAATTGGGGTTTTGGGGGAAAACCTAGGAATTGGAGGTTAGGGATGATGGATTTTGATGATTTGCTATGTGATGATTGTTGTTATTGACGTATATGTGATAGTTATAAGTTATAATAACATAATCTGTGGTAATTAAGGATAAAATCTGGTTTAGGGGTGTTGAATCGCAGATGGAGAAGTGCTGTTATCGCAGGGTTTTTCTGCCAAAATCGCAGAGGGCGCTTAGCGCGGCCTAGCGCGGTCTAGAGAAATTTCGCATCTTCGAGGCAGTGAGTAGCACGCTTAGCGCGGGTGGGGCGCGCTTAGCGCGACCTGGGACTAAAAAATATTATTTTTATTGACTTAAAATTCATGGAAAATATCTGTTTTATATTATAGTAATGCTGTGATGTTGCTGTAAATTGATGCTATGTGTTGACGTGTTATATGATGATTATTTAGTGATGAAAATGATGACAGAAGAAGGATGCGTGAGAACTTGTAGCTAGTATGAATTATGTGATTGATTGAATAGATGTTGTATTGATGAGTACGAAGAATATTGATATGTTGATGATTTTATGACTATTTTGATGTGAATTACCATGAGTTATATTGATGATTACGAGATGTTGATTAATGAGGTTTTGATGACGTATTTGATGATATGATGAATATGTGAGTTTGATGGATGATGATGCACGTAATGACTTTTGTTGATGATGATGATTAGGACGTTGTGCATCATGCATTCATAGCATTTGGACTTCGGTCTATTGATGATATTAGGACTTCGGTCCAGTGACGATGTTAGGACTTCGGTCCAGTGGTGGCTTCAATCCCATTGGCGGATTGGAGTATTTTGTGGCGTGCTCCCTAGTGGAGGGTTGATGGCCTAGTGTCCATTATTATGACGATTTGGTACTACATGCATTTTTATGATGTTGCATTTCAGTCTTAGTGGCATTGCATGATTGCATATGAGTGAAATTGGTGATGTGATGTTTTATATGATGTTTTGGGTGAGTCGCTGTAGTATTTGATGAAAACAACTGTTGCCCTGTTAATGTCTTTTCTTTATATGATTGTAGTACCCCAAAATTTTCCCTACCTTTTTCTGGCTTTTGCTTCGCGTTCATCTGCATTTTTAGGTCATAACTCATAATCATATCATTGCATTAGTTTTCTGAGACATGGGATCGAAGGATTTTCTTGTTATAAGTCTTTGCCCTATTCGGGACGATTCTGCAAGTCATCTTCTGTAAAGTTCATCAGTGTACATCTGGGTGATTTAGGTTTTTATTCATGGTTGAGCTTGTGGACTGTTTATCGGTTGAGATTCTTCAGTGGATCATGTGAGTGGCCAGATTGTTCAATGGTAGCTGTGACCATTTTATCAGAGGCTTGTGAATAGTTTGTGAGTGGTCTTGAATTCTTTGGGTTATCCATTTTCTATCCATCATGACCATTTTCAACCATTTTAACCAATTTTCTTTCCAAATTCAAATTTATTTCAATATCCATTCCTTACCCTTTACAAATCCAATTTTTATCTTTTCTATTATCCATATTTTTCACTATATTCAAATCCATATTCATTTTTTAAATCCACATCCATTTAAAGTTCATCTTCAATTCACTTTTGGACCTGATAACTGTTTCTCCAAATTCCAAAGTCATAAACCATATTCAAATATCCGAAACCATTTGTTATTATCCATTTAATCCATTTAACCTCTTTTCCTAATCCATAAACAATTATCCATTTCAATTTTCCTTTATTCATAACCAAATGCATATCCACTTTTCAATTCAAATATCCATATCACAAAACAATGGTCCATGATTTATTTTTTATTTTTTCATTTTTATTTGTAACCGTTGTCCAAACACGCCACACATGAAGCCCTTCTAATTTGCCTAAGCCATCCTCACGTTGCTACTTATCAAAATAAGCCACCATGTCACATACTACTTGCAGCTAATCTTAATCTCACGCTGTACACAAGCCAGGTTCAAAATGAAAATCACAAAATGAGTCATGATGACATAAAGTATAGCAGTAAGTGATAAAAGAAAGTATAATCTCCAGGTACAAAGCAAGTTTGAACCGCAAAAAAGAAAAATACATAACAGGAAAATAATAAAGATGGATGGCACAAGTTCAGAATTAGCAGAAAAATTCCAAATACAAAATCACCCTCCAATTCATAACAGACTGGTAACAAACTTTTCTTCTGGATTCTTCTTGATCACAGTATAAATTCTTCTTCACTCTCACTTCTTTATCTCTCGGCTTCTTCTTCACGATTCATCTTCAATTCTTCCACAATCTCTCTGCTCTGATTCTCCTTCACCAATTCTCCATTTCAATTCTCTTCAATTTCACTCTGTAACTAATCTTCACCATCTTCCATTCCAATACACCGTCACCTTCAACTCAACCTTCATCATAATTTTCAGTTTTCAAAAACTTCATCAACCTGCAGAATTCAATAACAGCAACAAAATAAACTCAACGCACGGTGTTCATCAAGATTGACAGAAAGAGTAGAAGAAGGATTTTGAACAACGCAAGGCGAAGAACGATTTCGAGGATTCTAATTCATCACGCAACAACAACTTCAGAAGAGGAAGAAGGTGCAAGGTGCAAAATTCAGATTCAAAGAGGAGAAGATTGAGAAATTGAATTGGAATCCGAAAGTGAAAAAACCAGCTTACCTCGTGGAATTCCTTCTCATCGCTCGCAATCGAAGAGGCACCGGACTGTCTCCGGTAGGTACGTTGATCTGTTTCCGTTGATTCTGTGAAATTATCACCTCAGTGTTGTAGTTGCGATAGGCTTACTTTAGTTTCTTGTTGAACGTCATGTCGATTTTTGAGTGGAGGAGAACGAATTTGATTCTGGTGCGTCATCGTTCTCGGTGTTGGTTTGTGAGTTGAGTGAGGCGAATTTACATTGACCTGTCGAGGTTGTTTGCGATGTAGAGGATGAGTGTTTCTCCGTCACCGCCGGCTGGGAGCCATGGCGCGGCGGAGATTGTCCTGGACGCGGCCAAGCACGTTGGTTCGAAGTTGTTGATGTTGACGGTTTGATTCGTTGAGGCGTGGTGGCGGCGCTGTTATGGCAAGGAGTGAGAAAGTGGCGATGAGAACAAGGCAGGTTGAATCGAGCGAGATGAAGACGAAGGCGGTGTTTTGCGAACGTCGACGTGATCTGAGGAAGGAGATGGACGAAGTCATGATCGGACGACATGTTAAGAAAGAAGACGACGAGGTTTCAGAGGAATAAGAGAGAATGAGTTCGCCAGAGACTGAGGAAGATTGATGATGGTGAGAGGAGAGAGCTCCGGCGGGTTTGTGAAGGTGGTGGCGGCGAGAGAAGTAGAAGTAGAACGAGGAAGAGAAAGAGGAGACCGAAGGTGTTTTGATGTTAAACCTAATGCAAATTGGGCCTAAGACCCTTTAACTGGTTTTCTTTTCAATGTACACCACCAAAACACTTCTTGCGCCCCCGGATTCACAATACAACCATTGGGCCTTATACCCTTGTTGTTTTTTCTTCTTTTTGCACCCCCAGTTTTTCCACACGCACCTCCCCTGGTTACCAAAAGGGAGATCTCGATCCTGAGCTAAAAGCCCACTCGCCTTGCTTTCAGCACCACCCAAAAATGTTATTCGCACCCCCTGGATTCGTGTTGTTTTCAATGGGCCTGGCAGCCAAGGCCCAACCGCTCGAGGACTGAACTTCAGCGCACCACCCTGAATTCTGCTGCACCCTTCATTATTGTTTAATTTTAGATTTTTGTTAATTTTTTGATTAATTGATTAGGTTAATTAGGATAGTTAACATTTTAGTTAATTAGAGTTTTATTAGATTCTAGAAATTAGATTTTAATTAGAGAATTAGAATTTAACTTTGGTTTTGATTTTAATTCTTAATCCTCATTTTGGTTAACTCACTTTTAGTAATTACATTTAATTTTAGAATTTGATTAGTCAGAATTACATTTTAAATTAGAAACTAATTGGAAGTAATTTTAGGATTAATACTAATTTTAATTCTAGATTTAACTTTAGGATTAATGTCTTTAGATTTAGTTTAGAATTAACTTGAACTAATTTTAGGATTTAATTTTGGAATTAATCTCAAAATTAACTTTTCTTGTTAGAATTTAATATTGATCTTTACTTAGCATTTTAATTCTAATTTGGCTTATCCTGAGTAATTTCTGATTAATTTCTGATTAAATGCTTCTTTGCTTGCTTAATTTTCTTCACCCTTCTTTAAGACCAACTTAACTTCCATTGTGGAAGTAAGTTGCTTCTTTTATTCTTTTTCTTCTTTCTTTTAGAAGTAGGTTTGTTAAACCACATTAACCATAGGATCTCCAAGTATGCTAACACTAGGGTGTGTCTTAGTCTCCCCTTAGTTTTCACCTTTGATCCTCTTTTGAGTCTCTTCTCTCCCATCTCAAAACAAAAGGAAAAACACTTAATAAAGGCATAACATATATTGTATTTAGGCCTTTCATGTGGGAACAAGGAAGTGTGGGGTCTTCTCTCACTTTCTTGGAATGTTTAACATACGTCCTGTCTTGGGTCGATACGCAAGGCATTCGATCCTACATGAGAGACTTAAATACAATATGTGTTACAAAACATCAAATAATCAAGACACTTCTTCTTAAAAGACTAAAACAAACAAACAATTTTTTTCTCATCTCTTCACTCTTTCCTTAAGGATGCGTCAAGTCCGTTCCACCACAAACAGGTAACGCCTAAGTCTCCCAACAGCGAGCTGCAACACCTAAACTGCTGGAACGCGCACTCTGACGTCTCCACTAAAAAACAAAAACAAAGCGACCCTCGTTGAGGGGAACTACGTCGCTCTGATTCTCATGTTCCCGATGAGATACGTAGGCAGTGGGGTAGGGCCCATTCGAGCACTTCTTTTATTTTCCCTACATTTGTTTCTTGTTCTCTCTCTCCTTTCTTTTTCCTGTTCCTTTCTTTTTTCAGTAGCAGTGGAGCTCCAGTTTTCTACACCCTTTTATCGAGACAAGCAAGCGTGGATCCCATCGGGTACGATGGATGCGTGGGGGTGCTAATACCTTCCTCTCGCGTAACCGACTCCCGAACCCAGTACTCTTGGTCGCAAGACCATGCTTTTCCTTCCCTTCAGATTTATGCGGTGTTTCCTTTCCCTTTCATGGGATAAATACACATTGCTGGCGACTCTGTTTCGGTGCCACTTTCGCGTTTGTACTTGGATGAAAATCCCGGGAGCGACAGCTGGCGACTCTGCTGGGGATCGAACCCAGAATCTCTGGTTCCCTAAGCGAGTCGATCTTAGCGCTTGTCTGTTTTTCTTTCATTGGGTATTTACTTTTTTTGCTGTATTTACTGTTGTACTGTATTGTTACTTACTGTATTACTGCTTTACTGTATATTACTGTATTTACTGCATTTTAGCATTTTCATTTCATATGCTATATTATGCTATACTGGACTGTGCTGTGCTGGTTTTCTGTTTGGTGGGCAAGGTGTTCTGAGAGATAAGCCCACTACCCAGGCTTGAGTACACACATAGGTTTTAGAGTGGATAGTCATGACGCTTACGTGGTGGTGACCACGTATTGTTGTTCATGAGACCCACAACCAGACGAGGTTTTTTCAGGAGCTTTCTGCTACTGCATGTTATGCAGGCCAGTAGTTATTCTCTTGAGGAACTGTCGACTTTGGTGACCATTCCCGAGGACTCAGTTGCGGCACTCCTCCCGAGTTGTGACAGTGGCAGACCACGTTCTGTGGCAAACCCATTGCACATTCTCGATCCGAGGATCCAATACTGGGAACTTGCTATAGGATGTCCTTTTTGAAAGAGAATCAGTGGAGGCACTCCTCGATTGGCGATAGTACTGTACCCCGAGGGATGAATGTACTATTGCTTCTCGACCTCAGTGCCAGAAGCTGGGGACCTTTCGTTTTGTGAATCAGTTGAGGCCTCCTCGATTGATCATGATGCCAAACTAGAAATGGTGAACGTATCACCATTTCTCGACCTGAGAGCCCAGGATACTGAGGATCTTAGTACCCACATGTGAGAGGGGCGGGTTGTTTACAGGTTTGCAGGTAACCTTGACCTTCAACATACCCGATATTCTAGATTTCCTATCAGTGTAGACTTATCAGCCTGGTATTCTGGTATTCCGGTGTTCTCTTCAGAGCCGACCTGTGAACCTATTCAGACGGTAACACAACACTTATCCAGAGCTTTGTGGATACCTTGATCCCGTGTCTTTGCATTTGCATTGCATGACATTTTGCATTCTCATACTCATATGCATAACAGGTTTTCAGAGAGGGGATTCTTATTCTGACTTGGTATTTTCTCCAGAACTGCAAGCTTGACTTCTCACCACTACGCAACTTGAAGCAATCAGAGGAGGATCATAGATCAGATGCGAGCAGAGTTGTCGGAACTCCAGATTCGTATGGCCCAGTGCTTTGAGTTGATGCAGGGCATGGCTCAACAACAAGAGGAACTAGGGGCAGTTATTCAAAGGACTGCTGTTGTTATCCCAGAGGCTGGTAATGGGAATGTTGTTGGTAATACTTCGGGCGGAGTTGTGAATCCTCCACGTGTTGATCTTCCTCCACCCTCTCCTATGAGTCAATCCAGAGGAAGTGTTGCTAGGATTCATGTTCCTCATCAGAAGGTGGATAATCAGGAAGAACAATTTTACGATGCTGAGATGAATTTCCCTACTGAGGCGGACAAGAGGCTTCGTATGCTCGAAGAGAGATTGAAGGCTAGTAAAGGCCATAATGATTTGGGTATGGACATGTATGACTTAGGGTTGGTCCCAGGTGTGAAAGTTCCTCCGAAGTTCAAGGCGCCTACTTTCGAAAAGTACAATGGAAGCACCTGCCCTAAGCTTCACATCAGGGCATATTCCAGTAAAATGTCTGCCTATACGGATGATGAGAAGCTGCTGATGCATTTCTTTCAGGAGAACTTAACTGGGGCATCTTTAGACTGGTATATAAGCTTGGAGAGAACGCATATTAAAAGCTGGAGAGATTTGGCAGAGGCTTTCATCAAGCACTACCAATACAATACGGACATGGCGCCCAATAGAATACAATTACAGAGTCTTTCTCAGGGACAAAACGAAAGCTTCAAAGAGTATGCCCAGAGGTGGCGTGAATTGGCTTCCCAAGTTCAACCTCCGATGTTGGAAAGAGAGCTCGTTGATATGTTCATGGATACGCTTCGGGGGCATTATTATGAGAAATTGGTTGGATGTTTGTCAGCCAGATTTTCAGGTCTTGTATTGGCAGGAGAAAGAGTCGAAAACGACATCAAAACGGGAAAGATTCGAATTGCTGCTGAAGATGCAAAGAAACCTTATGCTGGGTCCTCCAAGGGAAAGGAAGGAGAAACTAGTGTTGTGTATATTTCTCCTATTGTTCAACGGCCTGTTCAGTATCAGCGACCTTATGCTCCTCAGCAACAGAGACAACAAAGATCGCGAAGGCCTGCGAGAAGGTTCGATCCACTCCCTATTCCTCACAGTGATGTTCTTACCCATCTACTTGAGAGTTCTCTGGTTGAACTAAGGGATGACAAGCCTGTCCCTGACCCCATTCCTCCTGATTATGATCTGGATGCTAGATGCGAGTATCACTCAGACACACCAGGTCATTCCATTCAAAATTGCAACGTGTTCAAGCACAAGGTGCAAGACCTGGTGGACTCAGAGATCATTGCATTCACTGAAGATGATATGTACATCAATTGAAGCCTCCTGCCTCAAGTGAGCACTCAGTTTACAAGGACGTCCAGACAGAATCAAGCCTCCTCAACGATGGCAATCTTCAGCTTCTTTACTGCATTTTCATTTGTAGTTTTTCATTTCTTGTTAAAGCATTGTATGCATAAAAAACTTGTTTGTGTTCTGAATGATGTTTTAATGCAATGAATATGTTTTTTTCTTGAAGTAATTCATTTTTATTCATTCATATAATGTTTCTGCGCATTGCAATACCAATTTTCTTGCTTAAACTCTTGGAGAGAGGATGATGAGGTAAAAACGCAAAGTCTTTGGTTGTGTGCTTTTGGATAAAACCCTGTTGAGGATGTACAGGCATTACTTCAAATTCCCAAACGCTGGAGATATAAGGGAGATAAACCCTTGTCAGCCCTTTGAGCCTTGAAGTAGGAGTTTCTTTTCATTCAAAAAAAAACCCTCACATTTAACCTAGGGCAGGGTAGTTGTCAGTAATTTGACCAAGCGTCCAAATTTGAAAAGGAGTGTGCATCTGAGGATTCATTACCTTTCTTCCCTCACACATCAGGAGATCAAGGGACGTGAAACCACAATGGTTATCCCTCATCGACAAAGGAATGCGGCAGTCATAACCCCTTGCAAGCAAATCAGACAAGCCAGTGTCACATAATTTGTTCAAAAAAAAAAAAGAAAAGAAAGAAGGAAGAAGGCCCGCTAAGTCCAAACTTGAAAACAAGTGACTTAGGCAAAAGTTAGGGCATCCCGCTGGACCTCAAGATTGAAAGATTAAAAAACAATCAGTCCAGGCAAAATCAGGGAAATAAAGAAGTGAAAAATGAAAAAGAAATGATCAAAAGAGAAAATCCTCGATAAAGAACAAGTCGTGTGACCGAAACACTGAAGAAAGGGGTGACTGTCATTCCAAAAACCTCATGGGTTCCTTAACCATCGATCCTTACAAAAATCCTTTTAGGAGATGAGCGGTTGTGCCAAATTAATTGGACGTAGGACTGGAGAACATCAAGGAGAATGGGTGGGTACAAATAAATTTTGAGCCATAAATCCTTTTTTCTAAAACCGTGAACCAGGCCACGTTACAACCCTTAAAAGTCCTAATTGAAACAGGGTTTATTCTGAAGGTGTTCTTCAACGAGATAGCGTTCCTGACTCCTATGAGTTGTGCTAATAAGATTTTTGTTGGTATTGCATGTGTGTTTTGTTTTCCATTCAAAAATCAATGTCGTAGCTAGCGACTCGTTCACAGGGTTTGGCGACATATTTTCAATAAACTTCAAGGCTAACATGTTTGTTGCATTAGAATTATCATTCTCATAATAAACTTGTTCTGCTTGCATACATGTGCCTAAGCATCAATGAGGCTTACACAGTGAATGTCAGTCGAGAAGCTTGATCCTGCCAAGTTAGGATGCTTGAAAATTCTGAAGGACAGTCATATCAAGGGGCATGTTACCAAGAGACTCAGTGCCATGAGCTCTCCCCAGTAAGTCGTGTTGAGATGTAGTCAATCTGGGGCAGTCACGTCGAGAAATCTCTCTGAAGTTCAGTTATTCTGGGGCATTCATTCGAAGATCAGGGGCAAAGTCACGTCAAACTTCACGTCGAGGCAAGCCACCTCCGAAGCATGAGAAGTTATCCTCTCCAGAAGGCGGTTAATCAGAAGCACCTCTTCAAGGTTCAAAATGCTGAGGCAGAGTATTTCAAGTCAGTACAAGTCCTCTCGGGACAAATTCCTTCACAGATCATACAGTCTGGGGCAGTTACGTCGAGATCCGATGAATCTCTCCAAGAGTTTGAAGACCCTGGGGCAGTGTGAATGCTCGGTCTTCTATAAAATCCTCTTGAGATGAGTTCTTCCAGTAGACCCTGTGGTTTGGGGCAAGTCGAGAATTAAAGGAACCGTTGTTCGCTCTTGACAATCGGTATGCAGTCAACCAGCAGAAACTTAAAATGCTAAGTTGTTCCCGACTTAAGGCTTTTAAAGTCTCTTCCCTAGCAAGGAGCCATGAGGTATCTTTGTCCTAGCAAGGTGCTGGAATTGATATTCTTCCCCAAGCAGAGAATCGTTCTCACATCGAAAGGGGTTATTTATGAAGATTCCTTACCCCCAGCAGTGTAGGTGGATTCCTCATTCTTAGCAGGGTAAGACGGTGGAATATTTTCAAGCAGTTTGAAAACGGTGAGAAGTCAGAGTATTCTCTTCCTCAAAAGTCAGGTTTGGTATTTCCCGGCGAGTCAAAGTCCAGTGGTTATTGGCATTCTCGGCGGTTCAAAGTCCAATCTTTATTGGCATCTCCCCAATAGAGTTTGCAATTCAGCTTGCGGTTCCTCGACAGAGTTTGCATCGCCAGTAGTTATTGGTGGTACAGTTGGTTATCTCCCCACGGAAGATCAGATATTGGTGATCCCTTCCTCAGTGAATTTTGCTTGTTCTGTTCTGCGTATTCCTCGGCGGAGTGTCCTATCATTCTTGCATATAGTAATCATTATTGCATTGCATCCTCAAAACGTGTAGCATTTCCATTTCATGTGGAGCATTACGCCATAGAAAGAAAATTGAAACATGCATCGAAGCATAAGCCATATTTGGTACCTTGTACGAAAGCCCAGATCAACCCTCAATCAAAACAGTGGTCTCCAACCTCAGAGTTGATGCCTCTTTATACCAACTTCAAAGTTGTCGTGTACCTTTTCTCAACCTCAGAGTTGATAAACGTCCCTTTATCCCCAACCTCCGAGTTGACGCCTTTTTACCAACCTCCGAGTTGTCGTATATCTCCTCTCAAACCTCAGAGTTGAAGCCTTTCGTCCCCAACCTCAGAGTTGTCGTACCTTCTCTTGCCCCAACCTCCGAGTTGACGTCTCTTTGTCCAACCTCCGAGTTGACGCCCTCCTTTCTCCAACTTCAAAGTTGACATATACCTTTTCTCGACCTCAGAGTTGATGAAATATCTCTTCCCCAACTTCAAAGTTGTCGTATACCTTTTCTCGACCTCAGAGTTGATGAATAGCCATCTCTTCCCCAACCTCAGGGTTGACGCCTCTTTATACTAACCTCAAAGTTGAAGCCTTTTTTACCAACCTCAGAGTTGTCGTATATTTCTTCTCCAACTTCAAAGTTGACGTACACCTTTTCTCAACCTCAGAGTTGATGAATATCATTTTCTGCCCCAACTTCAAAGTTGTTGTATATCTTCTCCCCGATCTCAGAATTGATGCCCCCTTGCTCCAACCTCAGAGTTGTCGCACCTCCTTTTATCGACCTCAGAGTTGATGAATATCCTTTTCTTCCCCAACTTCAAAGTTGTTGTATACCTTTTCTCGACCTCAGAGTTGATGAATATCCTTGTCTTCCCCAACTTCAAAGTTGTTGTATACCTCCTTTTCTCAACTCAGGGTTGATGAATATCCTTTTCTTTACCAACTTCAAAGTTGTCCTGTACCTCTTCTCAACCTCAGAGTTGATGAACGTCCCTTTCTTCCCAAAAATCCTAGTTGACACCTTTCATCTCCAACCTCAGAGTTGACGTATATCCTTCTTCCGACCCCAGAGTTGAAGTTATGGTTTTTCTCAACCTCGGAGTTGATGTCTACCTTTTCCTCAAACATTCAAAGTTGGTGTTTACTCCAAATTTCTTTTCAATCTCAGAGCTGATGCCATTTTTCCTCAACCTCAGAGTTGATGGTCTACCCTCTTATCCCCAGTGGAGTCATCTTTGTGGGTCCGTTAATTCTACAAACCTCCGGTCAAAAGTCCATCCAATGGTGGAAAATCAGCTGCAAGTCCAACCGTAGATTGGCGAAAGTCCACCCGTAGTGTGGCAAGCCAGTAGTCGTCTGGCGTCGTTCTAAAAGACATCTCTCCAATGCTATTCTCCCCATCAGAGTTTTATCCAAGCAGTGTTCATTTGGTTGGGTTTGTATCCCTTTTTCTTATTCTCCACAGAGTGCAAAATTTGCGGTTCTTTTTGTATTCAATCACCTTGTACCTTGAATGTCTGAAAGCCGTTGCTATCATCCTTTCAGGTCCAAGTTGATTGAATAGGGGCAGCTGTAGTACCCCAAAATTTGCCCTACCTTTTTCTGGCTTTTGCTTCGCGTTCATCTGCATTTTTAGGTCATAACTCATAATCATATCATTGCATTGGTTTTCTGAGACATGGGATCGAAGGATTTTCTTGTTATAAGTGTTTGCCCTGTTCGGGACGATTCTGCAAGTCATCTTCTGCAAAGTTCATCAGTGTACATCTGGGTGATTTAGGTTTTTATTCATGGTTGAGCTTGTGGATTATTTATCGGTTGAGATTCTTCAGTGGATCATGTGAGTGGACAGATTGTTCAGTGGTAGCTGTGACCATTTTATCAGAGGCTTGTGAATAGTTTGTGAGTGGTCTTGAATTCTTTGGGTTATCCATTTTCTATCCATCATGACCATTTCCAACCATTTTAACCAATTTTCTTTCCACATTCAAATTTATTTCAATATCCATTCCTTACCCTTTTCAAATCCAATTTTTATCTTTTCTATTATCCATATTTTTCACTATATTCAAATCCATATTCATTTTTTAAATCCACATCCATTTAAAGTTCATCTTCAATTCACTTTTGGACCTGATAACTGTTTCTCCAAATTCCAAAGTCATAAACCATATTCAAATATCCGAAACCGTTTGTTATTATCCATTTAATCCATTTAACCTCTTTTCCTAATCCATAAATAATTATCCATTTCAATTTTCCTTTATTCATAACCAAATGCATATCCACTTTTCAATTCAAATATCCATATCACAAAACAATGGTCCATGATTTATTTTTTATTTTTTCATTTTATTTGTAACCGTTGTCCAAACACGCCACACATGAAGCCCTTCTAATTTGCCTAAGCCATCCTCACGTTGCTGCTTATCAAAATAAGCCACCATGTCACATACTACTTGCAGCTAATCTTAATCTCACGCTGTACACAAGCCAGGTTCAAAATGAAAATCACAAAATGAGTCATGATGACATAAAGTATAGCAGTAAGTGATAAAAGAAAGTATAATCTCCAGGTACAAAGCAAGTTTGAACCGCAAAAAAGAAAAATACAAAACAGGAAAATAATAAAGATGGATGGCACAAGTTCAGAATTAGCAGAAAAATTCCAAATACAAAATCACCCTCCAATTCATAACAGACTAGTAACAAACTTTTCTTCTGGATTCTTCTTGATCACAGTATAAATTCTTCTTCACTCTTACTTCTTTCTCTCTCGGCTTCTTCTTCACGATTCATCTTCAATTCTTCCACAATCTCTCTGCTCTGATTCTCCTTCACCAATTCTCCATTTCAATTCTCTTCAATTTCACTCTGTAACTAATCTTCACCATCTTCCATTCCAATACACCGTCACCTTCAACTCAACCTTCATCATAATTTTCAGTTTTCAAAAACTTCATCAACCTGCAGAATTCAATAACAGCATCAAAATAAACTCAACGCACGGTGTTCATCAAGATTGACAGAAAGAGTAGAAGAAGGAGTTTGAACAACGCAAGGCAAAGAACGATTTCGAGGATTCTAATTCATCACGCAACAACAACTTCAGAAGAGGAAGAAGGTGCAAGGTGCAAAAGTCAGATTCAAAGAGGAGAAGATTGAGAAATTGAATTGGAATCCGAAAGTGAAAAAACCAGCTTACCTCGTGGAATTCCTTCTCATCGGTCGCAATCGAAGAGGCACCGGACTGTCTCCGGTAGGTACGTTGATCTGTTTCCGTTGATTCCGTGAAATTATCACCTTAGTGTTGTAGTTGCGATAGGCTTACTTTAGTTTCTTGTTGAACGTCACGTCGATTTTTGAGTGGAGGAGAACGAATTTGATTCCGGTACGACATCATTCTCGGTGTTAGTTTGTGAGTTGAGTGAGGCGAATTTACATTGAGCTATCTAGGTTGTTTGCGATGTAGAGGATGAGTGTTTCTCCATCACCGCCAGCTGGGAGCCATGGCGCGGCGGAGATTGTCATGGACGCGGCCAAGCACGGTGGTTCGAAGTTGTTGATGTTGACGGTTTGATTCGTTGAGGCGTGGTGGCGGCGCTGTTATGGCGAGGAGTGAGAAAGTGGCGATGAGAACAAGGCAGGTTGAATCGAGCGAGATAAAGACGGAGGCAGTGTTTTACGAACGTCGACGTGATCTGAGGAAGGAGATGGACGAAGTCATGATCAGACGACATGTTGAGAAAGAAAACGGCGAGGTTTCGGAGGAATAAGAGAGAATGAGTTCTCCAGAGACGGAGGAAGATTGATGATGGTGAGAGGAGAGAGCTCTGGCGGGTTTGTGAAGGTGGTGGCGGCGAGAGAAGTAGAACGAGGAAGAGAAAGAGGAGACCGAAGGTGTTTTGATGTTAAACCTAATTCAAGTTGGGCCTAAGACCCTTTAACTGATTTTCTTTTCAATGTACACCACCAAAACACTTCTTGCGCCCCCGGATTCACAATACAACCATTGGGCCTTATACCCTTGTTGTTTTTTCTTCTTTTTGCACCCCCAGTTTTTCCACACGAACCTCCCCTGGTTACCAAAAGAGAGATCTCGGGCCTGAGCTAAAAGCCCACTCGCCTTGCTTTCAGCACCACCCAGAAATGTTATTCGCACCCCCTGGATTCGTGTTGTTTTCAATGGGCCTGGCAGCCAAGGCCCAACCGCCCGAGGACTGAACTTCAGCGCACCACCCTGAATTCTGCTGCACCCTTCATTGTTGTTTAATTTTAGATTTTTGTTAATTGTTTTGATTAATTGATTAGGTTAATTAGGATAGTTAACATTTTAGTTAATTAGAGTTTTATTAGATTCTAGAAATTGGATTTTAATTAGAGAATTAGAATTTAACTTTGGTTTTGATTTTAATTCTTAATCCTCATTTTGGTTAACTCACTTTTAGTAATTAGATTTAATTTTAGAATTTGATTAGTCAGAATTACATTTTTAATTAGAAATTAATTGGAAGTAATTTTAGGATTAATACTAATTTTAATTCTAGATTTAACTTTAGGATTAATGTCTTTAGATTTAGTTTAGAATTAACTTGAACTAATTTTAGGATTTAATTTTAGAATTAATCTCAAAATTAACTTTTCTTGTTAGAATTTAATCTTGATCTTTACTTAGCATTTTAATTCTAATTTGGCTTATCCTGAGTAATTTCTGATTAATTCCTGATTAAATGCTTCTTTGCTTGCTTAATTTTCTTCACCCTTCTTTAAGACCAACTTAGCTTCCATTGTGGAAGTAAGTTGCTTCTTTTATTCTTCTTCTTCTTTCTTTTAGAAGTAGGTTTGTTAAACCACATTAACCATAGGATCTCCAAGCATGCTAACACTAGGTTGTGTCTTAGTCTCCCCTTAGTTTTCACCTTTGATCCTCTTTTGAGTCTCTTCTCTCCCATCTCAAAACAAAAGCAAAAACACTTAATAAAGGCATAACATATATTGTATTTAGGCCTTTCATGTGGGAACAAGGAAGTGTGGGGTCTTCTCTCACTTTCTTGGAATGTTTAGCATACGTCCTGTCTTGGGTCGATACGCAAGGCATTCGATCCTACATGAGAGACTTAAATACAATATGTGTTACAAAACATCAAATAATCAAGACACTTCTTCTTAAAAGACAAAAACAAACAAACAATTTCTTTTCTCATATCTTCACTCTTTCCTTAAGGATGCGTCAAGTCCGTTCCACCACAAAAAGGTAACGCCTAAGTCTCCCAACAACGAGCTGCAACACCTAAACTGCTAGAACGCGCACTCTGACGTCTCCACTAAAAAACACAAACAAAGCGACCCTCGTTGAGGGGAACTACGTCCCTCTGATTCTCATGTTCCCGATGAGATACGTAGGCAGTGGGTTCGTGAGAACATTAGGATTTGTATCCTTGAAGGATAAGACCCCGCTCCTAACAAGCCTTTGCACATCGGATTTGAAACTGAGACAGTTCTCTATGTTATGCCCTGGTCCTCCTTGATGGTAAGGACAAGTCTGATCCGCCTTGAACCAAAAAGGCGAATTTTTCGGTATTGCGAGAGGAGCCTTGGTTCGGACGTGCCCTTTGACCAGTAGTAATGGAAAGAATTCTGCGTACAACATGGGTATAGGATCAAACCCTGGTGGCTGCGTTGTACGGTTGTTGTTGTACGGAGGACGAGCCTGCTGAAGAGGTTGTTGTGTCCTTTGCTGAAATTGTTGTTAATTCGGTTGGCTCTAAGAAACCAGAGGTTGATACGTAGAAACAGGCGCAGGGTTGATAGCAGGAGTTATAGCTGCTACTGGTTGGTATCGTCGCCTTTGCTTTCTGAGAGAGATATTCCCAATATCCTGCTCTTTTTTCTTAAGGAGAGCACTACCGTATCTTTTTGTACTGCTTGACGACCCGACATCTTTAACTAGACGTCCTTCTCGAACGAATTCCTCGAGACGTACTCCCATATCGACCATTTCGGTGAAGTCGCTGGGCGCACTGGCAACCATTCTATCATAGTAAAATGAGCTCAAGGTCTTTAAGAAGATTTTTGTCATCTTTTTTCCTCAAGAGGGGGACAAATCTGAGCGGCAATTTCACGCCATCTCTGAGCATATTCCTTAAAGGTTTCCTTGTCTTTTTGTGACATGGCTCTAAGTTGATCTCTGTCCGATGCCATGTCCAGATTATATTTGTACTGTTGCACGAAGGCAGCGCCAAGATCTCTGAAAGTGCCGATCTTAGTGCGGTTCAAACCCATGTACCATTTGAGTGCGGCACCGGCTAAACTATCCTAGAAGTAATGGATCAGTAGCTCTTGGTTCTTTGTCTGAGTTGACATCCTCCGAGCGTACATCACCAAATGGCTTTGAGGGCAAGAGTTACCCTTGTACTTTTCAAATTCGGGCCCCCTGAATTTGGACGGAACTTTCACATTGGGGACCAAACAAAGGTCTGCGGCGTCCTTTCCAAATAGATCCTGACCACGAAGGGCTTACAGTTCCTTCTGCATTTCCAGGAATTATTCCTAGAACTCCTTCATTTTCTCATCCATACTTTCGTTTCCACCAGAAGGTATCTGTGGAATCTGTCCTTCCAGGACAGTGTGCACTACAGGTGGTGGTACAGTCATTACGGCTGTGAATCTTGGCATCTCCCGAAGTTTGTAACCTTCAGGAGTTATTGTCATGCCCCTGGCATCTTCGCTTTCCCGAAGTTTGTAACCTTGAGACCCAGCGGTTCCTGCTGCGGTTCCTGGATCTTCAGTGATCGGCAGAACATATCCTTCTGGGATAAAGTTAATAGGCATGCCCCAGGGATGATCTTTTGGCATGTTATACCTAGGATCATATTTCTCCACTATGGGCGTTAATGTGTTCTCTGAAATTACAGTCCTTTGAAGCTGGGCTTCTGCCAGAGCTTGCATGTCACTGTGAAGCTTTCTTAGATCCTCTCTCAGAGCGACGATTTCTTCTCTCAACTCTCTGTTCTCTTCCTCAAGATTATTCATCTTTTTCTGACGACTGGCCCGAGTATTGTACGAATGAGACAATTTGACTCTAGAATCGAGACACAAATGTGAGATTCGTAGGGAAGAAGAACACGTTATGTGAGAATGATGAATGATATGCAATGATTATATATATTTTTATTTAATCAAAATAAACTTCGACAATTGGATTGCAAAATATCAACAGTAGGGAAACCCCATTTTATTGAATTCAACGATTGCGGAAATAGAAATATAGTAATTTACATAGTGCTGTAAAAGGGAAATGTTTAAGCTAATGGACCCTGAGTTATCTCTGAGGAGGGCTTAGGTGCTGGTTCTGGTACTTTCCTTTTCTTTGACCGGGGCTCTTGAGCCGTTGTCGGGTTGTCATTCCTTTGCCAAGTGAAAGGAGCGAGCAAATTCCTTTGGTCTTCTTGGTTCTCTACAGCATGTTGCTCTAAAATCTCAATCAGAGCGTCTTTATCCTTCAAAATTTGCTGTATTTTCTGGCACTCCACATTGAGAATACGGTACTTGTTCTTCTAAGACCTCTTCTCCTGCTGAACTTTGTTAAGAGTCACCTGAAGTTTTTCTGAATCGGACATAAAGTAAAGGATAGGGTCCCTTTACGGAAGAACTTCCTGACGAGGGTAAGGCATCCTCAGTTTGAGAGCTCTAGTCTGTACCCAGTGGAGGTAAGGTTCCACCGAGACACAGTCTGGTTTTCCTAGAGACTCTCTTCCTTTCCTATGAACGTGTTTCCAGGCGTGCACTATTTCTGTCTTTAGTGCCCTGTGTCATACCCCAAACTTTGACCACCAAGATTCCCATCATTGTGAAAACCATCATCAGAATATGGATGAACTTTCACACTCATCAGTCTCCCCAAAGATGGGTGAGCATTCACTGCAATCAAAAATTAGGGTTTTAAGCTCTCTCAGAGCTCTTAGACAAAGGATCAATCAAGAAAGGACATGATCTTAAACTTGTATAAACCTCTTAAACAACCACAAAGGATCAAGAGGACTCCCATATCAAGAATTAAGCACAGGGCTGCAGCATTCCAGGTGGATCAAGTCTCAAGATCATCAATGTCACCAAATTAGGGTTTTGGTCGACCAGGGCCTCCAGGTGGAAATTTTCCTCTGGTCATGAGCCAATACTTCAAAGCATAACTTAAGATACTCCAAGGTACGTTATGGACCCCAACCATCAAGTCAATTTAGCCTCAGGGGATGCATTCATCAAAATTCAGGAATTAGGGTTTCTTGACCTAATTCACCCCTAAGTTGACTTTTGGGGAAAAACATGAGCCAAAACCTCAAGAAATGATTTGAGGGTCTCCTATACACCACATTAATCCGTTTGCAACAATGTATTAATCCAAGAAGCTTGATTCACAAGTTTCAATTTCATCTGGACCACAGTTCGGGTTTTGAGGAAAAAAGTCAACTGTACCTTTGACTTTTGATCAGGACTTGCTCCTATACCATGGGACATAAGTCAACACACCCTATAACACCTATGTAATCCATATATCAAGTTTGATTTAGGTCAAGGACTTGATTTCATAAAGGATCGCACAGTTTGGAATTCATCTGACAAAAAGTCAACTATGCCAAAAAGTCAAGGTTTGACTTTTTGATTTTTTGATCAATTATGTTCCCTTAACCCTAAAATGATCTTAATGTGTGATTGGAATCATCATTCATCAAGAAAAATCAAGAAAAGTGGGATAACTTGTAAAAGGGGTAACCATAAATAACTTAGAAATTTTCTAAGTTACGGAACAAAGTGGCTAGGGTACCAACTTTGGAGGATCATATCTCCTAAACCACAAGGCCATTTTCTCCCATTCAAAGCTGGATTTGTAGCTCTCATGGCACTCTACAAAAGCTTCAACTACCACTCATTCCAATTCCTCATGGATTTTAAGTTATGGAATTATCAAAATCAAGAAAAGTGAAAATGTCACTTTTTTCCAACACTTAGTGAAATTTTCACTAAGTCAGAATCTGTCTCACTTTTTCCAAAATGTAAGGGCATTTTTAACTTGCATCCAAAAAGTGTCAAGACAATCTATGATCACACATGTGTTGTATCATGTGAGAGCTTTCCAAAATGGCCAAGAACTCCACCAAATTCCACTTGAGCCATGAGATATGACAATGACAAAGTGCCTTGCTGCAAACTGTCATGGCAAGGCAGATTTGTGCATTTTCCTCGATTTTCCCTATTTGTGCAAATAACCAACAACTCTATCCATCTGAACACCTCAGGGGGAGACCAAGGAAGGACAAACACTGATCCATCAGCCTCCCAAGTCCTTGGAACCAAAAATAGCATGCCAAACCTAAAAACCCCAAAAAGAGGGACAAGACTCCAATTTTGTTTTGGAGCATTTAATGGATGCACAAAGGTGGCATGGACTGAGCCTCTTCCAACTGAATTCAGTCAAGACTTATCCAAGAACTAGGGAACCACAACTCTGTGCTCTAACCTTTAGTCAATGGCTAGAGGAGACTTGGATTCCCATTGATCAACATTTGCCAAACTTCTGCAGTAGTTGCCATTCACTATTGCTTACAAAACAAACTTGCTCTACTATAAATAGAGCTCATTTGTGGTCAGTTTGAGTACACCAAAGCACTACAACACTTGCTTTCCTCAAAATTTCTTTCTCTAGGCAAAAATGCCTTCTTTAGCAAGGTAACTCTGAGTTTTTGAGTTAGAGAGCAATTCCATCACAGCTCATGATCCAAACACATCCAATATGTCATATCTAAGCTGTCCAAACTCTCACAAGTGACCTGTAACACCAAAATCTCAAAGTCCCATCTCAAAACCTCAAAATAGGACTTTTGTGCATTTTTCAAGCCATGTCTTGATTCAGTCGCTTTCAAAACCAGGTAAAACCTCAAACACACTCCAAATATCATCCTTGAACTGTCCCAAATGGTTCCCCACATCTGGAACACCATTTGAGAGAGTTGTTATTTTGGTCACTTTTGCCCCTTTTGCAAGAAAGGGCCAACTTCCATTCCTGAGGTTTCTAGCTGGTTCCAACCACTCTAAAAGCTTCTAAGGGATCATTTGAGGGTGTCCAAAGCATCAAAACATTTCTGGAACAAAGCACTTGGCAGATAGCCCAAAAAGGTCCAAAAGAGGTAAGCATTACAACTTGAACTCTCTGAAATATGCCTTGCTTTGAAGTCCAATGATCATGCATCTCTTATACATGTTATATGTGTTGTGTTTGCACCAATTTATCATGTGATTCATACTTGTGCCAAGAGGTAGCACAGAAAATGCAAAACATGGCCTATTTCAAAACCTTTATCGGGTTTTGAGGAGGATTTGTTTTCTGAAAAAACTACCACCACCATTGGATTCCTTGTGAAATTCTAGGCCAGATGCATATAAATTTTGTCCCAATCCATGGAAAAATGAGAAAGTTATGGCCTTCACCTTTCTAACCAAAATATTGCCTTGCCTTGCCTTGGGCCAGGCCAAAAACAAGGCAAGCCTTGTATATTTGTGGTTGTGTTTCAATACACGGATGTATCACCATCCCAGTGGTAGGAGGTGCGCACTGCACACAAGAGGTCTGGGGTTCGAATCCTCCTCGCCCCAGACCCCTTTTTAATGCTTTTTTCACTTTTTTTTATTATTTTTCATATTATTTTTAATGATTTGAAAAATTAATAACTCCCTCAATTTTAATTATTTTTTATTGGTTCTTTTTGTAAATAATCACAAAAATGTTGAAATATTTTATTCCACAAAAAAATCAAGTTTATATTTTTTATTTAATATAGTTGGTATTTTCGTGAATAAATTCACTTTTAATTGTTTTTAAACATTTTAAAAGTGAATTCTCATGTTGAAAATCAAAACTAAATGAATTTTAATTCATCTTGTGATTAAAACATCATTTTTCAAATCTCAACCAAAAATCACAAGTTGTTTATTCAAACTTATTTGGTATTTTATCATTTTTTATTGATTTTCTTTGAGAATTTACTTTTAAAATGATGAAATTAGGGTTTCTTTGATTTTCACCCAAACAAATCTTTTTCAAACACTCATGGGCCTCTAATAGAGTGTAAGACCCAACCCCCTTTTAACCAAAACTTTTTGGGTCTCAGATATTGTATAAGTCCCTCTGCGTTAAAAGAAAAATCTCGGCGCAATCGCCAATTCAAAAATCAAATCATCTAGGCCTACCCTCGTGTTATAAGCCCCATTCCTTTTCTTTAAACACTTTTGGGCCTCTTGAGAGAGTGTAAGACCCATCCCTTTGTACATAAAACCTTTTAGGGCCTCAGTCACTTGTATAAGTCCCTGTACAAATTCAAAACAACAGTGCAATCACTGATAAAACCTTGGGCCTCTCCTCGAGCTGTAAGCCCCAGCAATCTTTTCAAAACACTTTCTCTTTTTATTTTAAATCCAAATATATGTTGTTATCCAAACTTTCTTTGTTGAACAACTAACAACAACATGGAAGCTCTACAACGGGTAAGTGTTTATCCGCTTTCTTTTACCGCTTTCATATGTATATAATTGTATTGTGGGGCTGTTTCACTGTAAGTCTTCTTTCACATCCTTTTATATACTTGTCACATATCCACTGTGTAATACTAGTATAGTTATTTAGAATTTTCCCCGGCAACTACGTCTAGCACTAGGTAAAGTCCTATTCGTCACTCTTGAATACAAACAAAACTAGATCCCCGTAGGATTCCAGATACAGTCTTCCCTCCTCTTGGGGTTAAACAATATGGAACAAAGAGAAAGGCAGTATTCTCGGTGAACCTTTTCTCAGACTGTCACCCTTAGAAATTGTCAAAGAAACTGTAACTCCCCAGAGATGATCTTTTCTCCGTGAATGGCATCTCTTGAATTTCTTCCAAATCCTCGAACTTTCCTGGCTTGATCTATTCTCTGTGAATAGCATGTCTTGAACTTTTCATGGTTTGGGGACCCACTGGCTTCCTAAAAGTACCCCCGCCTCCTCTTGGGCGTTGTACAAGGACCCTTCGGCTTCTTAGAAGTTCTCATGCCTTCTCTTGGGCTTAATACAAGGACCCTGACGACCTCTTAAAGGTATAAGACAGAACTTAGTCATCCTTTGTTAGAGCAGTCTTTCCGGTGTCAAAACTCCGGTCATTTTAGGGTTGGTACCCTTCCCCTAATACACGTGCCTCCTCTTGGGCATAGTACAAAAGATAAAACTCTAGACTTGGACAGTCTAAACCTCTTGAGTCTCAAAGACATTCTCAAGTTCCTCCGAAACATAAGCAGAAGTCCAGTCTCTCTCATGAGAGTTCCCCACACTTGGACCTGCCTAGGCATCTCAGTGACCTTCGGCAGTAAGACAGCCTCCTCTTGGGCTTTATACAAATGATCCTCCGAATCTAACCTTTTCAGACTCTCTTGTTGATTCGATCCCCTTTTAGCCTCCGTCTTGGGCTTTGTACAAGACATATAAAACACTCTCTTGTTGAGTATAAAAGACTTTCTTGTTGAGTCAACCTCCTTTTAGCCTCAATCTCAGGCTTTGTACGAGATAGAAAAACACTATCTTGTTGAGTATAAAAGACTCTCTTATTGAGTCAATCTCTTTTCGCCTCCGTCTCGGGCTTTGTACAAGACACAAAAACACTCTCTTGTTGAGTATAAAATACTCTCTTGTTGAGTCAATCTCTTTTCGCCTCCATCTCGGGCTTTGTACAAGACACACAAAAACACTCTCTTGTTGAGTCAATCTCTTTTCGCCTCCGTCTCGGGCTTTGTACAAGACACACAAAAACACTCTCTTGTTGAGTATAAAAGACTCTCTTGAGTCCATCACCCTTTTAGCCTCCGTCTTGGGCTTCATACAAGACAAATAAAACTCTCTGGTTGAGTCAAACGTCTTTTCGCCTCCGTCTCGGGCTTTGTACAAGACACATAAAAAATCATCTCTTGTTGAGTGAACCCTTTTAGCCTCAATCTTGGGCTTTGTACAAGACAGAAAGAACATTTCCCCGGAAAATTCAAACTTTTAGCCTCATCTTAGGCTTTGTATAAGGAAATCCCCGGTTGAGTCAATCAACCTTTTAGCTTCAAATTTGTGCCTGGCTCACAGCATACAAACATCAACAATTCCTCTTTAGAGATGACAAATTCCCTCTCAGTCAGGATCCCTTTAGCTTCACATCTTGGGCTTTAAACAAGATACAAATCACCTTTAACTTCATGTCTTGGGCTTTGAACAAGACACCAAAACATCTTTTCCTCCTATAGAATATGAGGAACTACGATCGCTCTAATTTCCCTGTTTCGTTAAACGGGAATACGTAGGCATAAGATTGTAAAATCTTAGCGAGCATACTAATCAAACATTCTAAGTCCAGTACCTTCACACATCAATCAAAGGAAAATCAAGACTAGCACCTTAAACTCCAAATCCTCATGAACAATCCAGGCACTCTATTTTTTAACAAAATAACCTAAGAGATACCCACAATATTAATAGTATCTGTAAACCAACAGTCATCTATTTAAACTCAGTATGCAAGCAGGGTTAATTGGAGACATCTATTTCCCTTCCTTAATCAGCTTCAATAGGATAAAAAATGAATCGAACTGTAGTACCCGAAAAGCGATAGTGCTTCGCAACCACACAAAAATTCGCGCTACAGAAATATGGCGACTTCACTGGGGAAAACGAGATCTGAAATTCTGGTATGACAGATCCCAGATGTCCTACAGGATGTCAAGACATCTGGTCTGACAAAAACATGGCAAGGTATAAACATATAAAAGCATAAACAACACACAGAATTTGTTCACCCAGTTCGGTCTAACAACCTACATCTGGGGGCATACCAAGCCAGGAAGGAAGTCCACTATTAGTAGAATTAAATTACAGACTCAACAATACCAGTTGACAGTCTACTCACCTAATCCCTACCCAATGACCTTTCTACCTAAGTCCTCCCTAGGTAAGAGACTCCATCTCACTTCCAATCATCGCAATGATGTCTAGCAGTCAACACCTCAGCCACTGCATCAACAGCTTGATTTCCAACAACTCTTCAAACACAACAAAGTAGAAGACATACTTCCATGACAATACCTAGACATGACACACATGACTAAGAACAATACTTAGAGTTGCTTAACAGCTTCCTCCAAGAACAACACTCACTCTTGCTTAAAAGCTTCGAGGAGAACAGTGACCATCTCACAATCCGAGTGGTTCACACATACCAACTCTCCTAGAGAGTGGTTCACAAGAACGAAACCCTAATAATTTTACAACTTGGAATCTTTACCAAATTAAGTTACAAACACTCCTATTTATAACCTACATCCCAACTGGATTTGGGCTTTAAATCACAGCAAATAAGCTGTTACAAATCAGCAAAAGACAACACAACACCAAAAGTAATTCATAATGAATGCTGAATATTCTCCAATTAATTTTCCACTAAAGCAGCAACAACAAGGCTGCACAAAGTTTGCAAATTAACCTCCATGAAAATAGGTCTTCAATCAGATCTTTCCTAATATATCTCCATATTTAGAAAGTAGTGAAAATCCGAAAACCAACACAAAAACTCAACTCAATTAACCTGGACGCCACATAGGATAACTAAACATTCATAGAATATTCAGTAACAAATAACAACTAACAGAATCTTCCTTTTAAACCAATAACAGACGCAATGTCCTATGATCCAGGATGGGACATCTTTATCCAACATGTTGAATGCAGTAAATTAGAACATCTTGTTTCAACATCTTGCTGCTAGAATAGTTTTAGCAAAATAAATGCCAACCACATAATCAAAGAAATAAAAATCTCCCCCTTTGGCTTATTTTGGCTAAAACTACACAACAAACAATCTTGCAAAGATAAATCAAGCAAAACAACAATATCAGAGACAGCAGCGAAAACACAGCAAAGCAGTAAGAATTCACAACCAAAAAACTCCCCCTCAACTGCAGACACACAACAACATTCTCCCTCTCTACTGCAGCACCAGCACAAGCACACTACAAGCACAGCACACCCTCAACTGCAGCACTAGCACAAAAACTGCAACCCTAAGTAACTTAACATAACCAGAATGTCGGTAACTCATGTTAAGACATCATACATAACATCAACATTGTTTTACCAAAATTGTAGTCAATTACAAGAACTAACAATCTCCCCCTTTGGCTAATTTTGGCTAAAACAATCTCAGCCAACATCAGAAAAAATTTGCAGCGGATAAACACCAAACTCCAAACAACTACTAAGATTCAATACACAACCAGCATCAACAACATCCAACAGCTGCGCCAAAAACAAACTCCCCCTCAAGTCTAGAATCACACCAGACAACTTGACAACACCTAGGCTAACTTTCCCCCTTTTTAGCCACAATTGGACAACCTCTTAACCTACCAAGGCAGCAAACATGAAGTTCTGACATTCAATTTGACAAGGTCAAATAAATGGCTTCCCAAGAAAAAACAAGTTCCCAAACCAAAGACCGCTTGACTGGTCAGGCGATACAAACAAGGACTCTTTATGCAGTATAAAAACCAAGCCTCCTTGCTTCTAAAAAAATACCACAGATAGAACCATGAGTCAGTTTAACAAAGATGCCGGAAAGAAACACATGCAAGAGGTCAAGAAACCATATCCACAGAAGTTGAAGAACAAAACACTGTCTACAGCTGGGGCAACTTCAGGAGCAACAAGAACAAGAAAAACATCAGAGACAAGGATGAAAGCCATCAAAAAACCTCCAGTGCAACTTCAAGCTTCTGATGATGAATGGGACGAAGATTGGAAAACTTTTCTTGATTCAGGGGGTTGGGATAATCTTTAGACTCTTTGTTTGTTGCTTTTGATGTACTAAAATCCAATCTTGTATGCTTTCAGCAGTTGAATAAAATTCTGTTTCCATATGCAATAAAGTTCACAACTGCACAAGACACCTCCCAGCACACTTAATCCTCATGTATGCAAATTCCTAATTTGCTGATGTTTCTTAATTCTCCCCCTTAACATCACAAGTCCAGCTGCACAAAATTGAAACACTCTCCCCTTATCAAGGATAACATGTGCTTCTTTGTACCTTGATGAATGGAAAACATAAGATGCATCTTCATGTCTTCAAGAGCTCACTTTTTTTTTAACTCACAAGTTGAACACAATCATCCCTTGTACCAATACTCACATGATGCCAAGCTGATCAACTTTCTCTATCTAAGACAACCAGTACTCCTTTGCAAGAATGACACCTTAAATGAATGGAGAACATGAGACTCATCTTCATGTCTTCAAGAGCGCACCCTCTATTCAACACACCCGCTGAACACATTCACCTACTGCTTGACCCTCACAACAGTACATAAATCAGATAGAAGCTTGTGTTCTCTGGAGACAAAGACCATAACATTCTGAACAGAATGTTCTGTCAGCAGATGTTAAGACATCAGTCTTGACATCATGAACAGAATCCATCTGCACTAAGAAAAACACCACATTCCAAATAAAAACAGAATCTCCAAGCTCCCTCTTAAGCCAAGGGACCAGAAACAACCAGAACAAAAACACATCACATCACAGAAGATCACAAGAACACAGGAACAGTATTCTCTCACCCAACTCACCAAAGGCAATCATTCCCTATCATTCTCCCGTAAGATAATTTAGAATACTCCTGATCAGTTGATGAGTATCTTCACCTTCATACTTTCAAGAAATTAATACCTGATCTGCTTCAGTCTTCTCTACATTCTCCATCCAAGGCAGACCTTCAACTTCATCATTCTCCCGTATGACTATGTAGATGCTCCTTAGGCATAATATAGACACCAAGCTCTAGAACCAGAGCAAAATCATCCTTCACCAAGGATATCCATCCCGGATAATGTTCCAACACCAAGTTAGAACATTTGCCACACACCAAGACATCATCACCATGATTCTTGATATGCTCCACCAACTGGACTTACTATAGCATAGTAATCCAAATAACTAGAGAAATAAACTCTCATCCACCTTCAAGAAGAATAATCTCCTTGAGTCTTCAACTCATCACCCTTCTTCCCAAGAGTAACTTGTTCCAAGACAATCCTCAATAATAACCAGCTGCCACACTCTGATTATCTTGATTCTCCGAATCCACTTCTGAGATCAACCAAATGCCACAGTTTAATCACCTCATTCATGAATCCTCATATGAAAACAACCAAATGCCACATTTTGATCTTTTTCACGTTTGTCAGAACTCTCACAAAGATATCCTGATCCACCAAGGAAACTTGATCTTCAAGTCACATGTTCCAATTGCTCAATAGCAAACACACTTAGACTCCCTAAGCCATGGTCATGTAACATCTTCTCCTTCCTGCAGCTCCCGCAAACTGCCATGAGAATGATCTTTTTGAAATATCCTATTATTCATTCCTGTAGATCACCCTATCATAAGCTGATGTACCACATCACCAACTGAGACTTCTGATGTTAAGCTAGATGTCAGAACATTATGACATCCAACTGTTGAATTCAGCTCTTCCTTCTGCCACTCAGAAGAACCTCCTCCCTTTGCAGAAACAAATTTCCATGCTCTCATAGACTTGATTCAACAATCAAGTTTGAGTAGACAACCCCCTTCCTGCTCAGAAACTCCAAAGACTTCAAATCTGCCATATCTGAATCTTCAAAAAATAAGTAGTCCAAGACTACCCCATAGCCACACAATCTCATCTTTATAATCCCAAGCTTCTTTTAACCACCTTGATAGTTTCAATATCATGTAGGAGATCAACACAGAGTTCCTTGAACCCAGGATGATCTCCAAGGATCACACCTTCAGTAGCTAATTCAGGTCGTCACACACCAACACACCACGAAGAGAAATAAACAGCCACATAGAGAAAAGTAAATTCACAACACTTCAGCAGTCCTGTACTTTTACATCAGACTTATACATAGTCTCCCGTCAATGTATATTGTCATTAGTTGAATGCACAACATCTTAGATAAACACTTAGCTCCTGTCAGAGTATTCACTATCGGTTAGATGCACATCCTTATCAAAAGCCGACAAATACTCAACTGCTGTCAAGCTATTTATCATATATGATAAGGTAACCTTCTCACACAAGGTACGACATTTGATCTGGTCTGACATTCTTTTCCTGCACCCTTGTGGCACTAGCTGATCCCTCTTTTATTAATCCACACCACTGATCACTTCAGATTGGGTAAATGGCTTGACCTAATACTCCACCATGAGCACAACTAACTTTCTTTGGCTGAGGAAGCAATGAACTGAAATGATGTTTCAACATCAGTTCCGACATTAGTCTAAATCACATTAAACAACTACTATGGCTTTGGAGACAACATCCGTAGTAATCCATGTACAAATCTTTACAAGAGTTCACCAGTAGCTGATCATCCTTTCTGATCAAACCATAAATGTATGATACACACCATCAACACGTCTGCATCTTTTACTCTTCCAAGTGTTCATCATGTGGGGGACATCACATAGCTGAACCTAAGCTAGATGAAGACTTCCCTTAATCATCTTAAAGGTCTTCAAAACTAATCCAAGCTCCAACAAAACTAACCAACAGCACGACTCAGAGTCACTTTCCAAATTAGGTCAAGTATTAGAAAGACTCTTCTAGAGATTTCTTGAAGAGTAAATCAACCACACACTATAGTGCCTTTAAGAGTGGACTTGAGAAATAAAACTCAAGTATCGTTGGCAACTTTACACAGTTGGTTAAAACAGTCTTGCATACACTACATCATCACACAACAACTCTTCTGAGGAGACCAACCCTACTGCCCTTCCTTTACTAGCGACACAAGGACCCCCAGGGTTCCATCAGATACCATGCAGCGGAATACACAACAATCACAACCTCCTCAATAGTCTTCAGGTACAACATATTACACAAAACCACCACACATCATTTTCTGCGAATAGTCCATCCTCCACTTCTAGGGACCATTCAAACACCAATATGAACCTATCACGTTCAACCAACTTTTCAGTATAACATCCTTCTTCCTTTACCATGAACCAGAAAGTATCCCCCTCGGATCTCACCCAAAAACAGAACAGGATGCCTGCTCTGATACCAATTGAAATTCTGGTATGACAGATCCCAGATGTCCTACAGGATGTCGAGACATCTGGTCTGAGAAAAACATGGCAAGGTATAAACATATAAAAGCATAAACAACACACAGAATTTGTTCACCCAGTTCGGTCTAACAACCTACATCTGGGGGCATACCAAGCCAGGAAGGAAGTACACTATTAGTAGAATTAAATTATAGACTCAACAATACCAGTTGACAGTCTACTCACCTAATCCCTATCCAATGACCCTTCTACCTAAGTCCTCCCTAGGTAAGAGACTCCATCTCACTTCCAATCATCGCAATGGTGTCTAGCAGTCAACACCTCAGCCACTGCATCAACAACTTGATTTCCAACAACTCTTCAAACACAACAAAGTAGAAGGCATACTTCCATGACAATACCTAGACATGACACACATGACTAAGAACAATACTTAGAGTTGCTTAACAGCTTCCTCCAAGAACAACACTCACTCTTGCTTAAAAGCTTCGAGGAGAACAGTGACCATCTCACAATCCGAGTGGTTCACAGATACCAACTCTCCTAGAGAGTGGTTCACAAGAACGAAACCCTAATAATTTTACATCTTGGAATCGTTACCAAATCAGGTTACAAACACTCCTATTTATAACCTACATCCCAACTAGATTTGGGCTTCAAATCACAGCAAATAAGCTGTTACAAATCAGCAAAAGACAGCACAACACCAAAAGTAATTCATAATGAATGCTGAATATTCTCCAATTAATTTTCCACTAAAGCAGCAACAACAAGGCTGCACAAAGTCTGCAAATTAACCTCCATGAAAATAGGTCTTCAATCAGATCTTTCCTAATATATCTCTATATTTAGAAAGTAGTGAAAATCCGAAAACCAACACAAAAACTCAACTCAATTAACCTGGACGCCACATAGGATAACTAAATATTCACAGAATATTTAGTAACAAATAACAACTAACAGAATCTTCCTTTTAAACCAATAACAGACGCGATGTCCTATGATCCAGGATGGGACATCTTTATCCGACATGTTGAATGCAGTAAATTAGAACATCTTGTTTCAACATCTTGCTGCTAGAATAGTTTTAGCAAAATAAATGCCAACCACATAATCAAAGAAATAACAATCTCCCCCCTTGGCTTATTTTGGCTAAAACTACACAACAAACAATCTTGCAAAGATAAATCAAGCAAAACAACAATATCAGAGACAGCAGCGAAAACACAGCAAAGCAGCAAGAATTCACAACCAAAAAACTCCCCCTCAACTGCAGACACACAACAACATTCTCCCCCTCAACTGCAGCACCAGCACAAGCACACTACAAGCACAACACACCCTCAACTGCAACACCAGCACAAAAACTGCAACCCTAAGTAACTTAACATAACCAGAATGTCAGTAACTCATGTTAAGACATCATACATGACATCAACATTGTTTTACCAAAATTGTAGCCAATTACAAGAACTAACAAGATCTTGTTCTCTTCCCATCTCTTAGGTAGAAACCTTAAAAAAGGGTGCCACAGAAAAATGGCGACCACAGTGGGAGGCATTCTTTCTTGCACCTCTTAGGATGAGACCTTAATTTCACAAAGTGTCATAGAAATGGCGACTCTGCTGGGGAGTCATTGTCTGTTAGGATCATAGGATTCTAGAGGTCTAGGATATTAGGACAAATATATATACTGGTTTTCCTAATTGATATCTGTGTTTATTTTTTTGCTAATGGGAATGCATGTGATGCCGCATGTGGAAGGATTGAGTATACACCTAAGATAAGTGATGGCACTAGACGGGTAATCTTACGGGGAGTGAATCCTAGATAAGAGTTCCCGATCGACCATCAAATCAGTGGAGATGCCCTTTGCGGATTCAATGCCTATACGACTTCGGTTGTTGACAGCAGATTGTTCGATTGGGTTATCTGAGAAGCTGAGGATTCTAGTAGACTAAAACCATTTTGTAGTGCGGAAGCTATCGGAAATAGTTGTCACGCGATACTACCCTCATTTGAGACTTATCTAAAGATACAAGAGCTCGCTTGGTGATCCGCTTGCTGTTGGTATCCTAAGAGGGGTCAATGATTTTGAGGACAGGTACAAAAATCACCAGTATAAAACCTTTGGGGATGGGTAGAGCCTTAACTTCATGACACCGACCCTTTGACCCCATGTTTTTTCTATGTTTTTGTGTGCTACATTCATGCATTCATTTAAAAAAAATGTTAAAACAAAGAAAAATCTTCACTTCTAGTCTCTCTTTTTCAAATAAAACTAAGACAATGATTGCAAATGTTAGATAAAAAGATTACGTTATGGACTTCGGTAGAAGGAAGACTCACAAGTATACCTCCAAGGTTCCAAAACTAGAGGATTTTAGAGGGTTGGCAAGGATGATCACCAAGCCTGAGGCTTTCAGAGCTAAGTACGGAGGTCTGCTATCTCTGTTAAGGGTTCATGTAATTGAAGGAATCCTGGCTACGCCCATTCAGTTCTACGATCCGGTCTATCACTGTTTCACATTCTCGGATTATCAGTTAGCACCAACACTGGAGGAGTATTCTCACTTGACTGACTTACCCATTGCTGACCAAGCTCCCTTTTCTGGACTGGAAGAAATTCCAAAGGATCAAACCATTGCAAGAGCGATCTATTTGGACGAGTCAGAAGTCAAGACTCACATGACCATTAAGGGTGGAATCCCGGCTCAACCAGCCAAGTTTTTGATAAAGAAAACCCTGTACTTTGCTAGTATAGGGAACGTGGCTGCTTTCGATAGCATCTTTGCCTTGCTCACCTACGGGTTATTTTTGTTTCCTAACATTGATAATTTCGTTGATATCCATGCCATTAAGGTTTTTCTGATTGGAAACCCTGTACCGACCCTGCTCGCAGATGCTTATCATTCTGTACACCTAAGGAATTTGTACAGCGGAGGAATGATCACATGTTGTGTACCCCTGTTGTACAAATGGTTCACTTCCCATTTACCTAAGTCTGCTACATTTTGGGATCCTAAGAGTTCTTTACGTTGGTCGCAGAGAATCATGTCTCTTACCAACTCTAACATCGATTGGTACAATCGCATCTACGACGGGATCAGAATCATTGACCATTGCAGAAACTTCCCTAATGTACCCCTCATAGGAACTAAAGGAGGAATCAATTATCATCCAGTGTTAGTTCGTCGTCAATTCGGATACCCGATGAGGCATGTCCCGCGTAATGCTCATTTGGAAGGTCTTTTCTTCAAGGAAGGGGAAAATGACAGAGCACTAAAGACAGAAATAGTGCATGCCTGGAAACACGTTCATAGAAAAGGACGAGAGTCTCTAGGAAAACCAGAATGTGTCTCGGTGGAACCTTATCTCCATTGGGTACAAACTAGAGCTCTCAAGCCGAGGATGCCTTACCCTCGTCAAGAGGTTCTGCCGTTGAGGGACCCTGTCCTTTATTTTATGTCCGATACGGAAAAACTTCAGGTGACTCTCAACAAAATTCAACAGGAGAAGAGGTCTTGGAAGAACAAGTACCGTATTCTCAATGTGGAGTGCAAGAAAATACAGCAACTACTGAAGGATAAAGATGCTTTGATTGAGATTTTAGAGCAACATGCTGTAGAGAATCAAGAAGACCAGAGGAATTTGCTCGTTCCTTTCACTTGGCAAAGGAATGACAACCCGACACCGGCTCAAGAGCCCCGGTCAAAGAAAAGGAAAGTACCAGAGCCAGAACCCGAGCTCCCCTCAGAGAGGACTCAGGACCCATAAGTTTAGATTTCCTTTTACAGCACTATGTAAATTATTGTATTTCCATTTCCGCAATCTTTGAATTCAATAAAACGGGGTCCCCCCCCCCACTGTTTGATATTTGCAATCCAATTGTTGAAGTTTATTTTGATTAAACGGAAATTAATTAAAATATAATCATTGCATTCATCATTCTCGCGTAACGCATTCTTCTTACCTACGAATCTCACGTTTGTGTCTCGATTCTAGAGTCAAACTGTCTCATTCGTACAGTACTCGGGCCAATCGTCAGAAAAAGATGGATGATCTCGAGGAAGAGAACAGGGAGTTGAGGGAAGAGATCGACACTCTGAAAGAGGATCTGAGAAAGCTTCATAACTACATGCAAGCTCTAGCAAAAGCTCAGATGCAACAACAAAGGATTGTGATCTCATAGATCACATCAACGCCCATAGTGGAGAAGTATGATCCCAGGTATAAAATGCCGAAAGAACGTCCCTGGGGTATGCCTATTAACTATATCCCGGAAGGATATGTCCCGCCGATCACTGAAGATCTGGGAACCGCAGCAGGAGCCGCTGGGCCTGAAGGTTACAGACTTCGGGAAAGCGAAGATGCCAGGGGCATGACGACAACTCCTGAAGGTTACAAACTTCGGGAAGCACCTAGAGTCACTGCCATGATGACTATACCACTACCCGTGGTACACACTGTCCCGGAAGGACAGATTCCACAAATACTGTCTGGTGGAAACGAAAGTATGGATGACAGAATAAAGGAGTTCCAGGAACAATTACTGGAAATACAGAATGAGCTGCAAGCCCTTCGCGGTCAGGATCTATTTGGAAAGGACGCCGCAAACCTCTGTTTGGTCCTCAATATGAAAGTTCCGCACAAATTCAAGGTGCCCGAATTTGAAAAGTACAAGGGTAACTCTTGCCCTCAAAGCCATTTGGTGATGTACGCTCGGTGAATGTCAACTCAGACAAAGAACCAAGAGCTACTGATCCACTACTTCCAGGATAGTTTAACCGGTGCCGCACTCAAATTGTACATGGGTTTAAACTGCACTAAGATCAGCACTTTCAGAGATCTTGGCGCTGCTTTCGTTCAGCAATATAAGTATAACCTGGACAAGGCACTGGACAGAGATCAACTCAGAGCCATGTCACAAAAGGACAAGGAAACCTTTAAGGAATACGCTCAGAGATGGCATGAGATTGCCGCTCAGATTAGTCCACCTCTTGAGGAAAAAGAGATGACAAAGATCTTCTTAAAGACCTTGAGCTCATTTTACTATGATAGGATGGTTGCCAGTGCGCCCAGTGACTTCACCGAAATGGTAGGCATGGGAGTTCGTCTTGAGGAAGCAGTCCGAGAAGGACATTTAGTTAAAGACGCTAGATCATCAAGTAGTACAAAAAGATACGGTAGTGCTCTCCCTAAGAAAAAAGAGCAGGATATTGGGAATATCTCTCTCGGAAAGCAAAGGCGATGGTACCAACCAGTAGCAGTTGTAACTCCTGCTATCAACTCTGCGCCTGTACCTACGTATCGACCTCAGGTTGCTCAAAGCCAACCGAATCAACAGCAATTTTAGCAAAGGACACAACAGCCTCTTCAGCAGGCTCGTCCTCCGTACAATAACAACCGTACAACGCGGCCACCAGGGTTCGACCCTATACCAATGTTGTACGCAGAATTATTTCCCTTACTACTGGTCAAGGGGCATGTCCAGACCAAGGCTCTTCTCACAATACCGGAAAATCCTCCTTTTTGGTTCAAAACGGATCAGACTTGTCCTTACCATCAAGGAGGACCAGGGCATAACATAGAGAACTATCTCAGTTTCAAATCCGATGTGCAAAGGCTTGTTAGGAGTGGGGTCTTATCCTTCAAGGATACAAATCCTAATGTTCTCACGAACCCGCTGCCTCAACATGAGAAAGCTACAATCAATTTGATAGAGGGAGAGTCTAACAACATCTATCAAATTCATGATGTACTCTTATTAAGGGCCAACTTGGTCAAAATGCATTGTAGACAGAGCAGATACGACCATGTACCACCTCATAATTATCACCAGTGTGATATCTGCTCTAAAGACAATCAAGGATGTTCGGTGGTGCAATCAGCCCTACAGGACCAGTTGGATCTCGGATGGATCCAAGAACACCGAGTTCGGGGAGTCAACATGACTTACACAAATTCCAACGTCATTCAGAATCACAACATTCTGGCAATGAAGGTCAACTTGGTGGCAATACACTCAAGGCAAAGCCAGTATCATAATCTGCCGCAGCACGATTACAATTCCTGTCTGACTTGCTCGGTAAATAATCAGGGATGCTCTTTCATACAAGAGGCCCTCCAGCGTCAGATGGATCTTGGATGGATCCAGGACTATCATGATAAAAATCCTTATCAGATCAACATGGTTCAAATCTTCGATATTCGTTTGATGAATACCAGCTTGGTGGAGTTACACGCCAAGCAAGTCTAACTCGGTTTTCTCACTTCCCATGATTATCTAAGCTGTGAGGGATGCAGTGAGAGCAGCCAAGGGTGTGATCTCATTCAAAGAACTTTACAACACTTGTTAAACCATTGGTGGCTTCTGATCTATCTAGACAAAGATACGACACAAATCAGCGTAACTAATGGGAACCCTACTAGACGTCAAAGTCAGGATGTTCGATCTATGGAGATGGATCTAGTAAGGTTACACTGCATTCAAAGAGGACGTGGCCAGGTGCCACCATACAACTATGAACGCTGTAGAGTCTGCTCGGAGAATAACCAAGGATGCTATCTCGTGCGAACAGCTCTTCAAAGTCAGTTGGATCGTAAAGAGATTCAACCATGTCCAAGTTCAGGGCCAATCAACTGGACGCTGAACTACTTCGTTGATCAAATCAAGGAAGTTGTCGTAATCTCTGATCATCAAAGGACCAAATACGTTTGTGCCATCATCCCTCTACTTGATGCTTCAAAAGTTCCTAACCTGGAACCGATTGAAATCATTTACAATGGTCAGAAAAATCAGAAGGCTCCTGTAGTTATCTATCTGCCGGGACCACTACCGTATGAATCAACTAAGGTTATCCCTTAAAAATACGGTGCAACGACAATTGAGAATGGAAAGGAAACGCTGTTACCCTCCATCGTGAATATTGCAGACATTAGTCGAGTGACACGGAGCGGTCGAATCTTCAACAGAGGAGTTGGAGAACCCAACAAAGAAAAGGAACCTCAGGCAGAAGTTCCTGTTCCACCTGTCGGTTAGTCCAATAACCCCGACCTTTCAAAATACAATGATGAGATGCTAAAGCTCATTCAAAGGAGTGAATACAACATTGTTGATCAGCTGTTGCAAACTCCTTCAAAAATCTCGGTACTATCTCTTTTACTCAGTTCAGAAGCTCACAGGGAGGCTCTACAGAAAGTCTTAGAGCAAGCCTTCGTGGAACAAGATGTAACAATTAGACAGTTCGATAGCATCATCTCCAACATCACTTCCTGCAATAACTTGGGATTCATTGATGAGGAACTGCCGGAAGAGGGCCACCGTCACAACATGGCACTCAATATTACAGTCAACTACCAGGACGATGCCTTAGCCAACATACTGGTAGACACCGGATTAGCTCTCAACGTTATGACGAAGTCCACATTAATGCGACTATCATTTAAAGGATCTCCGATGAGAGGCAGTGATGTCACCGTCAAAGTGTTTGACGGATCCCAAAAAACAGTTATCGGCGAAGTCGATCTTCCCATAACCATCGGTCCTCACACGTTCCAAGTCATGTTCCAGGTCATGGACATCCGGGAAACATACAGTTGCTTATTAGGAAGACCTTGGATACACCAGGCTGGGGCAGTCACTTCAACACTTCACCAAAAGTTGAAGTTTGTCAAGGACGACCAACTCGTCACAGTCTGTGGAGAACAAGCCTTGATCGTGAGTAACTTATCGTCATCCACCTGTGTAGAACTGGAGGCGGTAATCGGAACCCAGTTCCAAGCACTTTTGGTGAGCAACAAAAATCAAGCAGAAAGAGGAACCTCGATTTCCTTGTACAAAGATGCTCTCGAAGCAATTGAAAGTAACAATACGAAAGGGTGGGGACAGCTTGTCACTCCTACTGATAACAAAGCAAAGAAAGGTCTTGGCTTTTCCTCAACCTGTACCCAGACTGCTGCCAAGGATGAAAGTCTTCGTCCCATTCAGGATTTCTTCCATAGTGGAGGTTTCCTTCACCCAGTATCTCAAGAAGTACATACCATCAATGAAGGTGATTCCTCCGATACGTGGGAAGAATGGAAGTCATATCTTAACAAAGACGGTTATATGTCTCAGGAAGAGGTGCCTACGCCATTTTGCTATCCCGCACAGAGTCCGAGATTTATACCAAGATCAGACGTCAAAATGATCTACGGAGATTGCGATCCGGAAGGATGCCATGCTCCACCAAACTCATTAGAGGAAGACACTCTAATGAAGGACTACTTTGACCATGATTATCATGGCCCGATGGATGGCCTGCCAATGTGGCAGCCGTACCCAGGAGACTCGGGTCAAGAGAATCAGCCGAACAATGAAAATCAGTTGAGCATCATTAAAAAGGATACCTGCGTCCCCACCATGTCATGGGATCAATACTCAGGGTATTCTGAAAATACCCAGCACGACAATGAGTGTGCAACATTCGTAGGACTAGAATTCATCAACTATACCTTTCCCGAAGTCAACGCCATTGAAAGGGATGACTCTCCCAGTTCCAAAAAAGTGTGGGACACCTTAGGACAACCAAGTGGTAAATATGACTTTATGGTCAAGTACACTACTCCTGAAAGCTCTCGTATCAGGATCGAGGACATCCAGGCAACTGGACGGGGAGATACGCTTGAGAGTACAAACATTATGAAAAATACAGCAGAAGAATCCTCCTACGACAACTCTGCCTAGGAGACAGATTCCAATGATCTTGCTCCACCAGAAATCAGCGTCATTTCTGAAGACAACTCAAAGAAGGTGCCAAACTTTGTGATTCACCGAGGAGTTCGTCACCAGTGGGTTGTAATCGACATTCCGAAGATCGTTCATGAGTCAAAGTAATTGCCGTCTTTATCTTAACCTTTCACCCTGCCCAGGTGAAACGGATGTTTTGATAGGGCTCACTTTCTGTAAATGTCTCTCTTCGCTTCGCCCAAAGCGACAGAGTTTTGTTTTATAGGGCTGTAGTTTCAAGTTTCGACAGATCATAAATAAAATAACGTCGTTCTGTAATTTCCGCATTTTATTGCTGTTTTCTCTTTTCGTTTTTTCAGAAAATGGTGATCCTAAAAAACAAATAATAAAAACAAGCAGTTTTCCAAAGGAAATAACACTGCACACACTCTTGCATTTCTCTCTTTCTCTTATAAACATAAATCATCACGTCATGCTGATTGCTTGTTTTAAACCCCATCGAAACATACGATTCGATGCCTTATCCCAACTTTGAATTCCCGGTATTCGAGGCTGAAGAAGAAAGTGACGAAGAAATTCCAGAAGAGATCTCCCGACTACTCAGACAAGAGGAAAGGTCTATCGAACCTCACAAAGAGCCGTTGGAAACGGTCAACTTGGGTTCAAAAGAGGAAAGAAAAGAAGTCAAGATTAGGGCACTACTCAGTCCAACTATTAAAGAGGATTTGATAAAGCTTCTCAAAGAGTTTCCCGATGTATTCGCTTGGTCCTATCAGGATATGCCAGGGTTGGATACCAGCATCGTGGAGCATCATCTACCGCTAAGATCAGAATGCCCGCCAGTAAAACAAAGGTTGAGAAGGACTCACCCGGATATGGCTATCAAAACCAAGGAGGAGGTACAGAAACAGATTGACGCAGGCTTCCTCGCCACATCGGAATATCCTCAATGGTTAGCCAACATAGTACCAGTTCCGAAAAAGGACGGAAAGGTCAGAATGTGCGTAGACTACAGGGATCTAAACAAGGCTAGTCCAAAGGATGACTTTCCCTTGCCACACATTGACATGCTGGTCGACAGTACAACAAAGTTTAAAGTTTTCTCCTTTATGGATGGATTCTCGGGCTATAATCAGATAAAAATGGCGCCGAAAGACATGGAGAAAACTTCCTTTATCACCCCATGGGGCACCTTTTGTTACAAGGTAATGTCGTTCGGTTTGAAGAACGCCGGGGCAACCTACCAAAGGGCCATGATTACTCTGTTTCATGACATGATACACGAAGAAATCGAGGTATATGTCGATGATATGATCGCAAAATCTAAAACAAATGAGGAGCATGTGACCCATCTTTCAAAATTATTCGAGCGGTTGAGAAAGTACAAACTCCGCTTGAATCCCAATAAGTGCATATTCGGTGTCCGTTCAGGAAAACTGCTAGGCTTCATTGTCAGCCAGAAAGAAATTGAGGTTGATCTTGACAAAGTCAAGGCCATTCAAGAAATGCCTTCTCCAAAGACTGAAAAACAAGTCAGGGGATTCCTGGGACGTTTGAACTACATTTCCAGATTCATATTCCTCATGACCGTGACATGTGCGCCAATTTTCAAATTACTCAAAAAGAATCAGGACTGCGTTTGGACAGAAGAGTGCCAAACTGCCTTCGACGGTATCAAGGAATACCTGTTGAATCCCCCGATTCTATCACCTCCAGTAGAGGGAAGACCGTTGATCATATACTTGACAGTCTTGGAAGACTCAATGGGTTGTGTGCTTGGCCAACAAGACGAAACAAAAAGAAAAGAGTCTGCCATTTACTACTTGAGCAAGAAATTCACCGACTACGAGACTCGGTACACTATGCTTGAGAAAACATGTTGTGCTTTGGCTTGGGCAGCCAAACGTCTTCGCCAGTACATGATTTGTCACACTACTTGGTTAATCTCCGAAATGGATCCAATCAAGTATGTCTTTGAAAAGCCTGCTCTCACGGGAAGGATTGCCCGTTGGCAGATGTTGTTGTCAGAATATGACATAGCATACCACGCTCAAAAAGTCGTTAAAGGAAGCGTTTTAGCCGATCACTTGGCTCATCAACCGATTGACGATCAAGAATCAGTCGGATTTGACTTCCCAGACGAAGATGTCATGTATTTGAAAATGAAAGATTGCGATGAACCGCTACCCAGTGAAGGGCCAGAACTAGGTTTCCAATGGGGACTAATCTTTGACGGAGCTGTAAATAATTACGGGAACGGAATTGGGGCAATCATCATAACCCCTCAGGGTACCCACATTCCTTTCACCGCAAGACTGACATTCTGTTGCACCCCAAAATTTGCTCTCCTTACTTTATTACTAACTGGCTTATGTTGCATTGCATTTTGCATTATCATGTGTGCATATCATTGGTTCTTAGCATGGGGTCAAGGTGCCTGAGGCAGTGCTTCAGAGGGTCTACTACACCATCAAGAGTTCACAAGTGGCAAGGGATTTCAAGTGGATCACTCTCTTAACCAGTGCATGAATTAGGGTTTTGAAATTCTTGGGTTTATTGCTCCAATGGGCAAGCTCCTTGGGTTTTTATCATCACCAAATGGCATATCTTATCTTTGATGGAGAGGATACACATTATACTCAAAGGAATTTGGATTTGGAGACTGTGCTATTTCCTCCTAGACTGAGGGTACCAAACTAGGGTTTGCTATAAATTCAGTTTATTTCTGATTTTTTAGGGCAAGTCTTGATTCTATGGTATTCCCTGGGTCCCTAAGTACCTAGGGATGGGAGGTTGTCCATCAGTTTGGTTCAGGAGAAGCTCAATTGGCCAATGGATTGGAAATCAGGAGAATTTGGGGAAAAAGTCAACAGTCAAAGGAGAAAAGTCAACTGTGAGATTTTGAGGTTCCCTTCAGGGATTTCAAGGTCTCACATCCTCATATGGTCCCCAGGGGTCAAGTTTCATACATATTTGTCAGGAATCAGGAGTTGGTGCAAAGTTTCCAAATTTGGAAAGTGACCTATAATGAAAAGTTTCCATTTTTGGCAAGCTTCTACACTTCATTCAACTAAACTTTACACCATCAAGCAAGCTTCAGATGAAATTTTCTCCAACATGAAAGTTGGAGATCTTTTTCTCCTCTTTCCAACAAGTACTAGTGGGTCTCCATATCATTTGTGAAACTCCAGTCATGATCAAAAGAAGCCAAAGTGGTTTTTAGGGTTTCTCATGATCCCATTTTCACAACTTTGGGCATAATGACCTATAACCAATTCCATTGCTTCATGCCACATTCCAATATTAAAAAACATTCCTTGAGGATTATTTTGGGCCCAAGAATGAAGCAATTCCATGGTTTATTCTTCATTTGTTCTCCATTGTTCAAAAATGCCAAATTATTCAAAAGTCATGAATCAATTATTTTCAAGGCCCAAGTTCCATAGGGGTGTAATTATCAATCCAAATGCTAGTGATCCATCATGGAGTTTTTAAGTGAACATGCATGGATAGAGGTGTATTCCACATAATGCATTTTAACAAAATAATTCAAAAACTCATGAAACAAACAATTACCCAAGCCCAAATGATCAGATATAAAATAACCCTAAGTATTTAAGCCTATTCATGCATTGGTTAGGGTTCATACACGTGAAGTTGGAGGAGTTCTCAAGAAAACCCTAAAAGAAGATTTTTTATTCAAACTCACGATCCACAAGGTTTTTGCCAAAAGTTCTTCCACAAGTCTCTTCCTGGTAATTTCTAGAGCACGACCCAGCCACCATTCGCAGCCAAAGGCAAGGATTGGAGTTGCTCCATCTCAGGTTGAGAGGTTTTTTCATGCTCTTAAGACTCCAATTTTTTATATGAATATTAACGTGTGATGAGTGGTGATCACCCGGATCTATTTATTTTTGAATAGGGATGCATGTATTGCTTGGAATGTTGATTTAAAGTTTTGTGCCCTAACATAATTTCATGCGTTTTTTATTATACGTTGGTCATTTGAAATTTTTATTTGCATATTTGGATTCCTGACATTTTTCTGGTTGGAATAGTATATTCGTACGTGCGTTTTGGTGTGGTTTTGATTGCAGGTGGCCGGAGTAGGGGGCCGGAACCCTAACTCCGGCGGAGGCTCTTGGTTCAGTCCGGCGAATGGTGATTTGGGGAAGAAGCAATCACAGCCGTCCACTGGCTGCATCGTGGGGCTATCAGCGCGCCATGTGTCTTTTATTATTTTTTTTTTCTGAATTTAAATGTGTGATCGTGTGTTATTTACCCCATGGACCTTACCATGTTCCACCAACCAGTTTTTTTATTCCGTTTACTTTTTTAAAGGGTTGACTTAATCTAGCACGTTTGATCCATCGTATGGCTGGTGTTTGGATAACACATTAATGATAACATGTGCCAGGCACATGGCATCCCACTGTAGTCCCTTCTTTTTTGTTTTTTTTGTCTGATGAATTAGTGGGCTGGGTTGCTATACGCACCCCACCCCTTAGCCCAACCAGCATTTCAACATAGTTTCTCACTCTCTGCACCCCCCAGGTTTTTTTTATTTTTGTATTTTCTAATTAATCTTAACGCATGGGCCTACTCTTCGCACCCCTATCTCGCCAGCCCAATCTCATTTTCTACTTCATTTGTTTACTAACGCACCCCCCCCCCCCCCATACTATTTTCTATTTTATTTTTATTTAATTCATAATAATATCATTTTTATTTAAAAAAATATATCCTTGCATTTAAAAATTACCAAAAAATTGATGCATCATTTTCATCATTTTAATAAAATTTTAAAAATTTTATTTTTTATTTTTATTCTGTTTTTATCATTTAAATTAATTGTTTAGTGAATTTCTTTTTAGCATCATCCATATCTTGCATACCAAATTTTTTTATTTTAATTCTCCTCATCTACAAAACATTTTTGATCCGTTATTTTTTAATTGGTTCATTAACATCCTAAATTGCATAAAAATATTTTTCTTGCATTTTTAAATTTATCTCATATTGCATTTAGGTCCTTTCTCTTTGGCACACTGAGCCCTAATTCCCATCTGAACTCTGCCCAATTATTTGAACAACTAATATCTTGATTTTTTGCAGGGACTTTTGATATGTTGTTTTCCTCTGGTTGAGGAACCTTAATGTTTAATTTGGGAATTTTAGGAGTCATTTTTTAAATTATCTGATTTGTTTTCACTGGAGATTTTCTTGCAGGCGCATCCTTGACTTTGTATGATTATCTGTTTGAAAAGGCACTTGTGCCATTTGCTTTGGGGCTATTTCTTTGTTTCTTTGATTCATGTTTGGATGATAATCATTGTTGTTTGCCATTGTGTGATTTTCATTCGCCTCCTTTCTCTTACTTATGTTTGTTTCTCACTAACCTTCTATGCAGGGACTAAGGTAAGTTCTTTAAGGGTATGGATAAGTATCCATGGTCACCCTTACTTTTTCCTTCCTTCATTCTCTTTCCTTTAGGATTTAGGTTGTCTTCAAACCTCACTAACCGTAGGTCACCCATGCATGATAACTTTAGGATTCATAGTCTCCTTTAGAGTTACCCTTGTGTCTTCTCTCTTCTCATCTCAAATTTCTTTAAAACACTTAATAATAATAAGGTGTATTGCGCACGAGCCTTAAGTATGGGGAATGAGAAATGAGGGGCTTCCTCTCATCTTTCTAGAGTGCTTAGCGAGCGTCCTGTCTTGGGACGATGCGTTAAGTATTCGCCCCTGTGCCCTAGACTTTGGTGCAATGCGACTTATAAACTAACTTAAGCCACTTCTGTCCTAAAAGATACAAACCAACCTCAAAACTTTTTGTCCTTCGGGACCTTCAAACTAAAGGCTATTTTCAAAAAGGGCACGTTACCCTCCGTCTGAGACGCAAACAGGCATCGACCCTAACTGCCGGATGCGAGCTTAACGTCGCTCATAAAAAACACAAAAAGAACTTGGTCCGAACTACGTTGACTCTGAATTCCCCATTGCATAAGGGGGGTACGTAGGCCTAGGACGTCGACGTCCTACCGAGTCGGTCTTTGTCTTTTCCCTCCCCGTCTTAGTACAGCCCTAGATGATAGTATAACTTACCCTTAGAATAGACAACAAGCGTGGATCCCATCGAGTACGATGGACGCGTGGGGTGCTAGCTCCTTCCCCTCGCGTAACCGACTCCCGAACCCAGGTTATGGTTGTGATGACCATTCCTTTCCCTCTTCCTCAGGTTTATGCGGTGTTCCCTTTCCCTCTCTTGGGATAAATTTACATGGCTGGCGAACCTGTTTTTTCGCGCCACCCTCGCGTTTGTACCTGGATGAAAATCCTGGGAGCGACACATTCAAGTGTACAAACAACGAGGCCGAATACGAAGCTTGTATCATGGGTCTCGAAGAAGCGATCGACTTAAGGATCAAGAACTTGGATGTATATGGCGACTCAACGCTGGTTATCAATCATATCAAAGGAGATTGGAACACATACCAATCAGGACTAATTCCTTACAAAGACTACGCAAGAAGGTTGTTACCATTCTTCAACAAAATCGAGTTTCATCAAATCCCTCGTGAAGAAAATCACATGGCTGATGCACTAGCCACTCTCTCTTCCATGATTAGCGTATGTCAATGGAATGACATGCCTAAGATTGACATAATGCGCCTTGAACGGCCCGCTTACATCTTCACGATTGAAGCAGTCATAGACGACAAACCCTGGTATCACGATATCGAATGCTTCCTTTAGAAACAAGAGTACCCACCTGGGGCATCCAGAAAAGATAGAAAAACCCTCAGAAGACTGGCCGGAAACTTTTTCCTGAGCGGTGATACACTCTATAAGAGAAATTTTGACATGATCTTGCTCTGATGCGTAGACAGACTAGAGGCAAACATGCTGATAAAAGAAATTCACGAAGGATCCTTTGGCACTCATGGCAACAGACACGCAATGGCAAGAAAAATTCTAAGAGCAGGGTACTATTGGTTGACAATGGAATCCGATTGCTACAAGTACATGAGGAGGTGTCACAAGTGTCAGATATACTCAGACAAAATCCATGTACTGCCAACACATCTCAAAGTTCTTTCTTCCCCATGGCCTTTTTCCATATGGGGAATCGACATGATTGGTGTGATCGAACCCAAAGCTTCAAACGGACATCGGTTCATCCTGGTAGCCATTGACTACTTCACCAAGAGGGTCGAAGTGGCGTCATACGCCAACATAACCCGACAAGTCGTGGTCCGTTTCATCAAAAACAATCTCATCTGCCGTTATGGTGTTCCAAGCCAGATCATTACTGATAATGGATCTAAATTGAACAGTAAGATGATGAAGGAATTATGCACAGAGTTCAAGATTAAACACCATAACTCATCTCCCTACCGACCTAAGATGAACGGGGCGGTAGAAGCGGCTAACAAGAACATCAAGAAGATCGTTTAAAAGATGGTTATAACCTATAAAGACTAGCACGAAATGCTGTCTTTTGCTCTTCACGGTTATCAGACATCTGTCCGCACTTCGACAGGGGCAACCCCTTTCTCTCTAGTATATGGCATGGAAGCAGTGCTCCCCATAGAAGTAGAGATCCCATCAATCTGGATATTGATGGAAACCAAGTTAACAGAAGCTGAGTGGTGTCAAAGCAGACACGACGAACTAAATCTGATCGAAGAGAAGCGAATAACGGCACTATGCCACGGTCAGTTGTATCAGCAAAGAATGAAGAAGGCGTTTAACAAAAAGGTCCGACCACGCGTCTTCAAGAAAGGAGACCTTGTGCTCAAGAAGATACAATCATTTCTCACTGATTCCCGGGGCAAATGGACTCCGAATTATGATGGCCCCTATGTGGTCAAGAAAGCTTTCTCAGGTGGCGCCTTGAGACTTGCAACCATGGATGGAGAAGAATTTGCCTACCCCATGAATGTTGATGAAGTCAAGAAATACTTCGCCTAAATAAAAAAAAAACGTCTTGGTGGATTGAAAACCCGAGAGGGCGGTCCAGGCAAAAGTTAGAGACATAATCAAAAAATCATCCCAGTGGATTGGAAATCTCAAAGTACGATCCAGGTAAAAATTAGGGATTCATGGCAAGTAATTATGTCTGATCAGTTTAACTCCTCAGCAGTCATGCCATCCATCAGAAATTTCTAGTTAGGGTCATCTTCGACAGAAGCTCAGGATGCCCAGAATTCAAAGTTGGTCGAAGGATAGTGGTCGTTATGTTTCAATGTAGCCCTTTTCCCGTAAATTACCATTTTCTAACTTTGTAAATACTCTATGGAATCACACGTTTGGCTGATCTCCATCTTATCAATAAAATTTGAGCCCTGGTGCTTTTGTTTGCAATTCTCATTTGTTTTAGCTTTACAGAACGCCATTTTAACATGATTAACGATTCTTGAAACAAAACAAAAATTAATTTACTTGTTAAAATTTTTCTACTTTTAAAATAAAGTTGGCAATTTCTTTTGACTGTTGAACATCGAAAGAACATCGATCGCTTCTCCAGAAGTAAATGAACCTCAAAGTGCAGAATCGAAGTACTCATTCTAAACCAATGCACCTGAATGAAGGATCAGCGATGCCAGATGTGAATATTCCGTCTGGCACCCCCGACAGAGTTCTCACCTCCTAAGCCCGACCAACGATTTTTCCCGCGTAGACTATCTCTCCTAAGCAAGGCAGAATTGCTATCTTGAACAAATGGTGTTTCTTCGTCCCTCGCAGTGGCCGAGTATCCAGTCATGTTCATCTATTAGTCTGTATGTCGCGTCAGTTTTGTCGTCATATACATACATATATCATGCATTAATTTACATTCATATTCATATCGCATCACTATCACTCTAGTCGGTCTTATCCCCTAGTGATAAAAGTCCTCTTGTCACTCGAATTGTCAGTTCTTTCCTTGGCAGGAAATGTTACGTTTGAACAGTCTCTCTTCCAGTTTATTTCTGGATTTGAGTTGGTCCTTGACCAGTTTGATAACTTGAACCTCTGAAAATGCAAGAAAACCTTCAACAAATGTCACTCTTCGCCATTGAAGATGATGTCTTCGCTTTCCCGGATTAAGGAAAATTCCCAGAGAAAGCCTCGCAACTAAAGACTCTCAGTAACACATTGGTTCTTCGCTCCAGAAAGTCAATGTCAATGAAGTCATTAGCACCTCAAAATTGGGGTACATCATATGGCATTTCTCTGAGAAGACCTCGAGAAAAATATGATGTAATATCCCCAAACGGAAGCAGTCTCTCAAGAGACTCGTTTTCCCCAATAGAGTCGACAAATGGCGTCTCCAAACAGAGAAGTTTGTGTACCTCTACAGCTTACACAGATGGGATCCCCAGTAAGTCTGACATCAAAACTTTTTCCGTCAAATGGCATCTCCCCAGGAAAATTCAGCGAGAAGTTTGAGGAAAACCGCTACAAATAGCGTCCCTTATCAAGAAAGTTTATTGACAAAAGAAACTGAGACCAGTTCCTTGGTAGGAAACCAGGATCGAGGGGAAGTTGAAATCAGAAACTGAGACCAGTTCCTTGGTAGGAAACCAGGATCGAGGGGAAGTTTAAATCAAAAACTGAAACCAGTTCCTTGGTAGGAAACCAGGATCGAGGGGAATTTTGCATCAGAAACTAAGACCAGTTCCTTGGTAGGAAACCAGGATCGAGGGGAAGTTTGTATCAGAAACTAAGACCAGTTCCTTGGTAGGAAACCAAGATCGAGGGGAAGTTTGTATCTGAAACTGAGACCAGTTCCTTGGTAGGAAACCAGGATCAAGGGGAAGTTTATTTCAAAAGAAAATTGAGACCAGTTCCTTGGCTGAAGACCAGGATCGAGGGGAAGTTTCTACCTTTTCTAAGCATCATTGCTTAGCTAAAGAAGATGGATGAGCAAACTGCCATTCATAACCACCATCAAAATTTTGGGTGTTCCGATATTTAATCCTCTTGCACCCCGAATGCCCGAATACCTTCGCAATTCACACCTTCGGGTCCAAGAAGATTAAATAGGGGCATCTGTCATACCCCAAATTTTGACCACCAAGATTCCCATCATTGTGAAAACCATCATCACAATATGGATGAACTTTCACACTCATCAGTCTCCCCAAAGATGGGTGAGTATTCACTGCAATCAAAAATTAGGGTTTTAAGCCCTCTTAGAGCTCTTAGACAAAGGATCAATCAAGAAAGGACATGATCTTTAACTTGTTTAAACCTCTCAAACATCCACAAAGGATCAAGAGGACTCCCACATCAAGAATCAAGCACAAGGCTGCAACATTACAGGTGGATCAAGTCTCAAGATCACTAGTGTCACCAAATTAGGGTTTTGGTCGACCAGGGCCTCCAGGTGGAAATTTTCCTCTGGGCATGAGCCAATACTTCAAAGCATAACTTATCACAACGAGAGAGTTTAGATAATACCTCTGAGTCAAAGTCTGAGTCTAATTCTAGTTCTGATGATATTCTGTCTTCTGGTTCTCCAGAAACTTCATCGTCAGTTGTTGCTACTAGCGCAACATTTGCTTGTTCTTCATCATATTCCTCTTCTTCAGAATCAGAGTCGTCCGAAGTTGCCATTAGTCTTTTCTTCGCTTTGGAGAAGTTCTTCTTAGGCTTCTTGTCTTTCTTGATCTTTGGACACTCGTTCTTGTAATGATCTGGCTCATTACACTCGTAGCAGATAACTTCCTTTCCAAAGTTCTACTTCTTCTGTCTAGATGATGACTCAGAGTGGCCTTTGGTTCTTCTAGATCCTCTAAATTTTCCTTGCCTATGCTTCCAGAGTTTGTTGATTCTTCTGGAGATTAGCGACATCTCATCTTCTGATTCTTCACCAAAATCTTCTGATTCTTCCTCAGCTTGACAAGCCTTTGCCTTTTCAGCTTTAGACTTAAGAGCGATAAATTTGCTTTTCTTCTGAGGTTCATCTTCTTCGAGCTCCATCTCATGACTTCTCAAAGAACTAACAAGCTCTTCAAGACTTATGCTATTAAGATCCTTTGATAGCTTTAGAGTTGTTACCATAGGTCTCCATTTCTTAGGAAGACTTCTTATGATCTTTTTCACATGATCAGCAGTTGAGTAACCTTTGTCCAGAACTTTAAGTCCTGCGACTAGCATTTGAAACCTTGAAAACATGGTCTCAAATGTCTCATCATCCTCCATTTTGAATACCTCATATTTTTGGATTAGGGCTAACGCCTTTGTCTCCTTGAATTGAGCATTACCTTCATGAGTCATTCTTAGATAATAAAAAATATCTCTATTTGTTATCTTCTCATACTCAGTATACGAGATAGCATTTAGCAATATGGTTCTTGCCTTATGATGATTCTTATAATCTTTCTTCTGTTAGTTAGTCATAACACTTCTGGTTATTTTAGCACCTGTACCATCAACTGGGTGAGTGTAGCCATCGACTACCAAATCCCAAATATTTACATCATAACCAAGAAAGAAGCTTTCTATTTTGTCTTTCCAGTAGTCAAACTTTTCACCATCAAAGACCGGTGGTTTGACACTGTAATGATCTTTCTCTTCAGTAGTATTAGCAGGAGCTGCCATGATATCTCACACAAATACTGGATCGGTACTGAACACTGTTAAGTGTTGATAAAATGTTTATCACAATCAGAACTGGAGCTCTGATGCCAATTGAAGGTGTGAGAAAAACACAAGAAAGGGGGGGGGGTTGAATTTGGTTTTCAAAATGAAATATTTTTGTGAAACTCAAACAAAGATCACAAATAGACTAACAATAGAGAAAGACACACGATATATCTTGGTTCACTTGAAAACTATCAAGTTAATCCAGTCCACACGCCAAGGTGATTTCTCCTTATACACAAGGACTTAATCCACTATAACCAAACTGATTACAACTGCACTAGAACTTGCTGGTGACTAACAATACACAGACTAACCATCTCTTCTTAAGGCTTCTGACCCAACTGGTCCCTTAAGGAATTCAAACAACTGTTTGATCAAATAAAATGTTTACAATGAAATGCTTCATACATAAGCTGCTATAAACATTATTTCTAGCTCAATCTAACTTAGAGCAAATCTACACAGTAAGAACAATCTTCTTCTTTGTATTGTGGTGCTTTACTGTTCACTCAATTGTTTCTCTATTTCTTGATTTCTTTCTTCATATGAATCAGTGTTTTGAATATTTCTCTTTTTCACACTCAGTGTTACACATGATTCGTTGAATGATCAAGTCTTTATATAGCCAGAAAAAGATCCGTTGAAGGGCAGATTAGTAATATCAGAAAAATACTGGCGACTTGAAATAATGTCGTTATGCTAGGATGAAAATCGTTCACTGAAATTGTCATTTGTACCACCAAATCAGGGTAGTGGAATGGTAGTGGAAAAGAACGTGTTTGATCTGTACTATGTACTATTTTCCCATGCAAATGTTTCATCTTCTTCTGTTCATCAGAGGCTTCTGAGTTGATATGATTGAAGCATGATCAGAAGAATGATTCATTGGGTCTTCAGAGTCTTGAGTCTTCAGAGTCTTCAGAACTTGTCCAGCAGAACCTCGTCTTCAGAGTCTTCAGCACTCCTTCTTCAAAACCCTTGGTTATCAGAAACATAAGTCTTCAGAGTCTTCAGAACTTGTTCAACAAAACCTTGTCTTCAGAGTCTTCAGAACTTGGTCTTCAGAAACTTAAGTCTCCAGAGTCTTCAGAAAGTTGTTCATCAGAACCTTGTCTTCAGAGTCTTCAGAAGATAAGTATCAGAGTTAAATTCGGAGCCAGAATCCAAGAGGACATTGCAGTAGCAACATAATGTCTTCTTAGAGTCTTTCTGAAGCACAGTAAATCAGAAGCAATCTTAATTCTTGATGCATAAACGACCATTGAGAATTTTAGAGTGATGTAGCACATGATCTCTATCAGAGTCAGAGCTATCTTTATCAGAGTCAGCACCTGTTTGTCAATTCTTAAGAAAATACGCGTTAGAGTAGCAAAATTGTTATCACACAAATACAACTTTGTTATTATCAAAACAAAGAGATATCTTGCAGAACCACATCTTGTTCTAACAATGGAACTGGTCTCAGTTTTCTTCTGAAATAAACTCCCCCTCGATCCTGGTCTTCAACCATGGAACTGGTCTCAATTTTCTTCTGAAATAAGCCTCCCCTCAATCCTGGTCTTCAATCATGGAACTGGTATTAGTTTCTTCCTGTCAAGCTCTTTTCTTGACAAGGAATGCTATCTGTGATGGTTTTTCACCAAACTTCTCGCTGGGGAGATGCCATTTGATGGAATAAGATTTGATGTCATATTTGTTGGCGATAACCATTTGTATGAACTGCAGAGGTGTACAAACTTCTCTGTTAGAGATGCCATTTGCTTGGAGATGTTACATCACACTTCCCTTTGAGACCTTTTTTGGAGAGACACTATGTGATGTAATCCAATTTTGAGGTGCTGATGACTCCATTGAAAGAAAAAAAAATTCGGAGAGAAATTTTCGTATTGCCAAGAGTCTTCTGTTGAGAGGCTTTCTTTGGGGATTTTTCCTTAATCCGGGAAAGCAAAATATCATCTTCATTGGTGAAGAGTGAAGTCCCAAAGGTGTATAACCAAATGTCTTCTCGCCTTTCAGAGGTTCAAGTTATCAAAGTGGTTGAGTACCTATTTCAATCCAGGAATAAACTATAGAGAGATTGTTTAGACGATACATTTCCTGACGAGGAAAGAAGTTAAACCGTAATTTTGCCCTATCTGACACAGTGAGGAAGACTGACAACTCTATTGGAGAGAGGACGCTTATCACTTGGGGATGAGTATGACCAGAGTGATATTAATGCAACATGAGTATGAATATGAATCAATTATGCATGATGTATGAGATGCTAATGCTGACAAAACATACATGACATACAAACTGGTGATGAACACAACTGGATACTCGCCATTCTGGGAGATGGGGGTATCACTAGAGATTCTGAAAGTTGTACTTTTGTTTGGGCACGGGGATCCATGCGTTTGTTTTGGTTTCTGGAGGAACAAACCTGTTAGGGATAGAAATCCGTTCTTGTTTTTCAGGGGTAGACCCCACTGGGGAGAAAAACCAATCATTGGTTCTCAGAGGTAAGAACTCTACCGGGGATGATAGATGAGACATTCTGTCTGAAGCAGTTGATCCTTTATTCAGGCTGTACTGATTAAAAGGAATACCTTGATTCTGCATCTTGAAGTTTGATCACTTTCGGAGAAGCCGTCGATGTTCCTTTTTGTGTTCAATAATCAAAAGGAATTTGCCATCCTCATTTTAAAATGAGAAGTAAAACTTGAACTTTTCGTTTTGAAAACAAAAGTAAATTCATTTTTTTTTATTTAAAGAATCGTTGATTATATTAAAGTGTCATTTTGCAAAGCAGAATAAATAAGAATTGCAAATAAAAGGCACACAAGCTCAAATTTTATGGATAGAATGGTAATCATCCAAACGCATGATCCCATGGAGCATTACAAAGTTTAGAAAATGCTAATTTAAAGGAAAAGGGGCTACATTGAAACATAACGACCGCTATCCTTCCACCAACTTTGAATTCTGGACATTCTGAGCTTCTGTCAAAGGAGACCTTGACTGAAGTTTTCCTGACGGATGACGTTACCTTTGAGGAGTCAATCTTGTCAGATATAGTTACTTGCCATGAATCCCTAACTTTTTCCTAGATTGGCCTCTCAGGTTTTTAATCCATCGGGATGATCATTGTTTATGTCTCTAATTTTTGCCTGGACCGCCCTTTTGGGTTTTCAATCCAATGAGACATTTTTTTTTTCATTTAGGCGAAGTATTTCTTGACTACATCAACATTTGTGGGGTAGGTAAACTCCTCTCCATCCATGGTTGCGAGTCTCAAGGCACCGCCTGGGAAGGCTTTCTTAACAACATAGGGGCCATCGTAATTCAGAGTCCATTTGCCCCTGGAATCAGTGAAAAATGATTGTATCTTCTTGAGCACGAGGTCTCCTTCTCTGAAGACACGGGGTCGGACCTTTTGTCAAACACCTTCTTCATTCTTTGCTGATATAATTGACCATGGCCTAGAGCCGTCATTCTCTTTTCTTTGATTAGATTCAATTCATCGTGTCGGCTTTGACACCATTTAACTTCTATTAACTTGGCTTCCATCTATACTCTCATTGACGGGATCTCTACTTCTATGGGGAGCACAACTTCCATGCCATATACTAGAGAGAAATGGGTTGCCCCTGTTGAGGTGCAGACAGATGTAAGATAACCGTGAAGAGCGAAGGGAAGCATCTCATGCCAATCTTTGTAGGTTACAACCATCTTCTGAATGATCTTCTTCATATTTTTGTTAGCTGCTTCTACCGCTCCATTCATTTTAGGCCGGTAGGGAGATGAGTTATGATGTTTAATTCTGAACTCAGCACACAACTCTTTCGTCATCTTGTTGTTCAAGTTGGATCCATTATCCGTAATGATCTGGCTTGGAATACCATAGCGGAAGATGAGATTATTCTTGATAAATCAGACCACCACTTGTCTGGTCACATTGGTATATGATACTGCTTCGACCCACTTAGTGAAGTAATCAATGGCTACCAGAATGAACTAATGTCTGTTCCAGGCTCTGGGTTCAATCATGTCAATCATGTTGATTCCCAATATAGAAAAAGGCCATGGAGAAGAAAGAATTTTGAGATGCGTTGGCGGTACATGAATTTTGTCAGCGTATATCTAACACTTGTGACATTTCCTCATGTACTTGTAGCAATCGGATTCCATTGTCAGCCAATAATATCCTGCTCTCAGAATTTTTCTTGCCATTGTGTGTCCAGTGGCATGAGTGCCAAAGGATCCTTCGTGAATCTCTTTCATCAGCATGTTTGCTTCTTGTCTGTCTACGCACCTGAGCAAAACCATGTCGAAGTTTCTTTTATAGAGTGTATCATTGTTCAGGAAGAAGTTGTCAGCCAGTCTCCTTAGATTCTTCCTATCTTTTCTTGATGCCCCAGGCGGGTATTCTTGTCTTTGAAGGAAGCATTTAATATCATGATACCATGGTTTGTCATCGATGACCGCTTCAATTGTAAATATATAAGCGGGTATGTCAAGGAGTGTTATGTTGATCTTGGGTACGTCATTCCATTGACTCACACTAATAATGGAGGAAAGAGTAGCTAGTGTATCAGCCATATGGTTTTCTTCACGAGGAATGTGATGAAACTCAATCTTGTTGAAGAAGGGCAACAACCTTCTCGCGTGGTCTTTGTAAGGAATCAATCCTAATTGATATATGCTCCACTCTCCTTTAATCTGATTTATAACCAGGGCTGAGACTCCGACACAACCAAGTTCTTTATATTTAAGTCAATAGCTTCTTCGAGACCCATGATACAAGCTTCGTATTCGGCCTTGTTATTTGTACATTTGAATGTCAATCTGGCAGTGAAAGGAATATGGGTACCCTGAAGTGTTACTATGATTGCCCCAATTCCATTTCCATAAGCGTTGACAACTTCTTCGAATACTAGTCCCCATTGGGAACCTGGCTCTGGCCCTTCGCTTGGTAGCGGTTCATCGCAATCTTTCATTTTTAGGTACATGACATCCTCGCCTGGGAAGTCAAATTTGACTGATTCCTGATCGTCAATCGGTTGATGAGCCAAATGATCCGCCAAAATACTTTCTTTGACGGCTTTCTAAGCATGGTACTCGATGTCGTATTCCGATAACAACATCTGTCAACGGGCAATCCTTCATGTTAAGAAGGCTTTTCAAAGACATACTTGATCGGGTACATTTCGGAGATTAACCAAGTGGTGTGACAAATCATGTACTGGCGAAGACGTTTGGCTGCCCAAGCCAGAGCACAACAAGTTTTCTCGAGCATAGTGTATCGAGTTTCACAGTCCATGAACTTCTTGCTTAAGTAATAAATGACAAACTCTTTTCTTTTCATCTCGTCTTATTGTCCAAGCACACAACCCATGGAGTCTTCCATGATTGTTAAGTAGATGATCAATGGTTTTCCTTCTACTAGAGGAGACATAATCGGTGGATTCAGCATATATTCTTTGATGCTGTCGAAAGCCTTTTGGTAATCTTCTATCCATACACAGCTTTGGTTCTTTCTTAGTAGCTTGAAAATTGGCGCGCATGTCGCAGTCATAAGGGATATGAATCTTGAGATGTAACTCAGATGTTCCAAAAATCCTCTTACTTGTTTTTCAGTCTTTGGTGAAGGCATTTCTTGAATGGCCTTAACTTTTTCAGGATCAACCTCAATTCCTTTTTGGCTGACGATGAATCCCAAAAGCTTCCCCGTGCGAACACCGAATGTACATTTTTTGGGATTCAAGCGGAGTTTGTATTTTCTCAGGCGCTGGAATAACTTTAATAAATGTTCCATATATTCTTCTTCTATTTTAGATTTGGCAATCATGTCATCGACATATACTTCGATATCTTTGTGTATCATGTCATGAAACAGAGTTGTCATGGCCCTTTGATAAGTTGCCCCTGCGTTCTTTAGACCGAACGACATTACTCGGTAACAAAAGGTCCCCTACAGTGTGATAAATGAAGTTTTCTCCATGTCTTCCGGTACCATTCTGATTTGATTATAGCCTGAGAGTCCATCCATGAAGAAGAAGACTTTGAATTTTGCTGTGCTGTCAACTAGCATGTCTATGTGTGGTAGGGGGAAGTCATCCTTTGGACTTGCTTAGTTTAAATCCCTATAGTCTACACACATTCTAACTTTTCTGTCCTTTTTGGGAACTGGTACTATGTTGGCTAGCCACTGAGGATATTCTGAGGTGACAAGGAAACTTGCATCGATCTACTTCTGTACTTCCTCCTTAATCTTGATGGCCATATCTAGACGAGTCATTATCAGTCTTTGTTTTACTAGAGGTTATTCTGTTTTCAGTGGTAAGTGATATTCCACGATGCTGGTATCCAACCCTGGCATGTCCTGGTAGGACCAAGCAATCACATCTGGAAATTCTTTGAGAAGTTTTATCAAGCCTTCTCTGACAGTTGGACTGAGCAGTGCTCCAATATTAACTTCTTTCCTTTCTTCTTCTGAACCTAAATTGACCGTTTCCAACGGATCTTCGTAAGGTTCAATGGACCTTTCCTCTTGTCTGAGTAGTCGGGAGATTTCTTCAGGAATTTCTTCGTCCTCTTCTTCTTCGGCCTCAAATACCGGGAACTCAAAGTTGGGAGAAGGCATTGGATCATATGTTTCAATGGGGTTTAAAACAAATAATATGCACGACGTGATGATTCCTTTTTAGAAAAGACTGAGAGAATGCAAAAGTGTGTGCAGTGTATTTTTTTTTTGAAAACGCTTGTTTTTATTTCGGGTCATTTTGTAGGATTGCCATTTTCTGAAAGAAACGAAAAGTGAAAATAGCAATAAAATGCAGGAATTCTTAATGACATTATTTATTCATGATTTGTCGATTCTTGAAACACAACCCTATAAAACAAAACTTTGTCGCTTTGGACGAAGCTAAGAGGGCCATTTACAAAAAAGTAAGCCCTATAAAACATCCATTTCACCCAGCCAAGGTGAAAGATCAAAACAAAGATGCGGCAATCACTTCAATTTATGAACGACATTCGGGACATCGACCGTAACCCAATGGTGACGAACTCCTCTGTGGATCACAAAGTCCGGTACTTTCCTTCTTAGTTTGTGTTCAGTAATGACACTGATTTATGGCAGAGTGGGATCATTGAAGTCTTCTTCCCATGCAGAGTTATCATAAGAGGACTCTTCTGTCGCATCTTCCATAGTATTTTCACTCTCAAGAGGATCCCCCCATCCAGTTGGCTGGATGTCCTCATATCTGATGCGAGAGCTTTCGGGAGCAGTGTACTTTACTAGAAAGTCGTACTTGCCACTTAGTTGCCCCAAGGTATCCCAGGTTTATGTGGGAATAGATGAGTCATCTTCCTCAATGACGTTGACCTCAGGAAATGCATAGTTAATAAATTCTTGTCCTGCGATCTTTGTAAATTCATCAACGTGGTGTTGGATATTTTCGGAATATTCCAAGTAAGGATTCCATGACTCTGGGAGAACAGGCGTATTCTTTTCAAGATCATTCAGCAGATAGGCATTATCCGGCTGACTCTTTTGCCCCGAGTCTTCCATGTAAGGCTTCCAGATAGGAAAATCATCCAAGGGAGCATAAGAATCATATTCAAAGTTGTCTTTCATCAGAGTGTCTTTCTCTAATGAGTTTGGTGGAGCACGACATCCTTCGGGATCACAATCTCCATAGATCATTCTGACATTTGATCTTAGCATATAGCTGGGACTTTGCTTTGGAGAGCAGAATGGTATGTATGTTTCTCCCTGAGATATATAACCTTCATCGTTGAGATAAGATTTCCACTCTTCATCGATATCGGAAGAGTTATTCCCATTGATGGTGTGGACTTCTTGAGATACTGGGTGGAGGAAACCTTCATTGTGGAAGAAATCCTAAATGGGACGAAAACTTTCATCCTTCTTTGTAGTCTGGGTACATGTTGGGGAAAAACCAAGACCTTTTCTTGTTTTGTTATCAGCAGGAATTATAATATGTCCCCATTCTTTTATGTCATCACTCTCTATTACTTTGAGAGCGTCTTTGTACGAGGAAATCGGCGTTCCTCTTTCTTGGCTATTCTCATTGCTCACCGAGAGTGCTTGAAATTGAGTTCCAACGACCTCCTCTGGTTCTACACAGGAGAATGATGATAAGTTGCTCACGATTAAAGCTTGTTCTCTGCACACCATGACTAACTTGTCATTCTTGACAAACTTCAGCTTCTGGTGAAGTGTCAAAGTGACTACCCCGACTTCGTGTATCCAAAGTCTTCCTAATAAACAGCTGTATGCTACTCGGATGTCCATGACCTAGAAAGTGACTTGGAAAGTGTGAGGACCAAGGGTTATGGGAAGATTGACATCGCCGATAACCATTTTCCTGGATCCATTAAAAGAAAGTTGATTGAATTGAAAAGAATGGTTGGGGCTTATAACTCAAAGAGAGGCCCAAGTGGTCTAAGAGCAGTTTCACCGGGAATAATGCTCCTCCTAGTACCAGTTTAAAAACAGACAGATGATTTTGAAAACAGAGGTATGGGGATTACAACTCAAGGAGAGGCCCATGGAGGTTGTTTATTGTTTAAAACAAAGTTTATGTACAAAAGGTTGGGGCTTATACTCAAGGAGAGGCCCATATGATTTATTTTGAAAACAATGACCGCACTGCGATACCGAAAGACGTTGTGGGACTTATACTACAGTAGAGACCCAAAATTTATTTATGTACAAAGGGGTTTGGGTCTTACACTCTATTAGAGGCCCAAAATGTGTTTGAAAAGAATAAAAGTGGGGATTATACTCAAGGAGAGGCCTAGATGAAAAATAATGAACGCGCCGTTATTTTGAAAATCGCACCAGGACTTATACTATGACAGAGACCCGGGAATTATTTATTTACAAAAAAGGTTGGGTCTTACACTCTATTAGAGGCCTAAAATGTGTTAAAAGAAAATTTGAAAGTTTAAAATCAAGGAAAACCCCTAATTTTAATTAAAATACATTTTTTCAAAGAAAAATTAAATAAAAAATGATAAAAAAATATTAAATATATTCAAAAACATGTTGTGAACTTTGAAAAATGTTTGAAAATAGATGTCTTAATTCACAAGATGATTTGAAATTCAATTGATTTTGAAAAATCAAGAAGAAGAATTTATTTAAAAATATTTAAAAGAATTAAAACGAAATTCTTTAAAAAATTCAAAAATATATCAAATATAGAATATTTTTTTGATTTTTTTGTGGAATTAAATATTAAAATGTATAAATGATTTATGTTTAAAATATCTTTTGAAAAAGATTAAAAATGAGTGAGATATGAATTTTTGAAATTAATTGAAAAATAATCAAAATAATTAAAAATTCAAAAATTTGAAAAAGGGGGCGAAGAACATCATCTTCTTCCTCGTGCCATCCTCCATTTTTAGATTTGCAAAAACTCTCCTATCTCACTGAATACGCAATGAAATTGACTTTTGTAAACATGAAAGTTGCTCGTTTTTTAACAAGGATTTCAATGATACCAATTAATTGTATTTCTTTTAAGTGTGGAGTGAGAAATCATGTGAAGAACAGATGAACCCTAATTTTTGTAAGAACACTATGAAATCCTATACACGATAGCTACAAAGCAATTAATTGAGGGGAAACACTCTACACAAGTGCAGAAACATGTTTGTAACTTGAAAACACATTTATGATGCTGGATCATAGAGTTTGAGAGGTTCAGGCTTACCTCTGCAAGAGGAATTTGAATCCTCAACTGTAGGTGTTGTAGATGTGTTTGAATGATCTAGACAACTTCAATAGACCCTAGTGAGTGTGTTGAGAAGCTTGGAATGACTGGAAATCTCATGGAACTCGCAGTGGTATCCCAACTGCAGTTAGGTCTAGGTGTGAGATGAAGGTTATTGATTCTGGTGTTACAGAAGTTTGGAAAGTGTTTGGATCCCTTCTATATGAGGTATAGGATATGTCTACACCATTGGTTTTGACAGAATTACTTCCTATTTGAAAATTCGAATCCTACTTGTTAGAGAAGCAAAATTTGGTGAAAGAGAGTGAAATGAAGGAAAACATGGATTCTGATGTTTTGGTGTGTGTTGATCAGTCACAAATGACCTCTATTTACAGTAGAGGAAGTTTGTTTTGTAAGGAATAGTGAATGAAGGCTGGTCATGGTGTGTAGCTAGGTAGCCATTGACTTGGATGTTTCAAAGTGCCAAGTCTCCTCTAGCTTGAATAAATTCAATTTTTGCCGGTTTGAACACTCATAGGTTTGGACTGAATCTTGACTGGTTTGGATTGATATGGCTTGGTTCATGACACCTCAATGCATTGCATTAATGTAACATTGCCAAATTTGTAATTGAAGGCATTTTGTAATGATGGATCATCACATGCGAGGCTGAATTCTTGCCTCTTCGATCAAGTAACAAGGGAGTCATCAAGAGTTTTGTGTCTTTGGAAGATGACAAAGTTGGTAAAGTGACCAAATTTGAAGGAGAAAATCGTGTGGCACAAGTTATGCACTAATGCTGTCTTGAAAAACCAGAAGTTTCTGTCATGTTGCAAGACTTGTAATTTCTTGCTCAAGTAGAATTAGAATGTGTTTTTGTACTTTTTGGAAAGCCCACATATAATACTTAAAATTTTATGTTTAACTTTGGTCTTGATTCATCTTGGATCATGATGGAAAATGCCTCCAAAGTTGGACAAAACATGAGACAGATTCTGCCTCAAATTTTTCTAAGTGTCAAGAAAAGGTCCATTTCTTAATTTTTGTGATTTTGATCAATCCATAACTCAAAATCCATGGAGATTTGGAATGTGGTGTAGTTGACAATTTTGTAGTATGTAATGAGAGCTTTCATTTGAGCTTTGGATGGGAGTAAAAGGTTGCTTGGATCACAAGTTATGGTCTTGCAAAGTTAGGTAAAAATCACTTTTTGCCATAACTTAGTGAAATTTTAAGTTTCTTAAGGTTGCCCCTTTTGCAAGTAACCTTACTTTTCTTGATTTTTCTTGATGGATGATGATCCAAACCATAAGTTATCATTGTTTTTGACTTAAAGAAGCCATGTTTGTTAAAAAATCTCAAAAGTCAAACTTGGTTTTGGGCACAATTGACTTTTTATCAGATGAATTTCAAACTTTATGATCGTTTATGAAATCAAGTTCTTGGGCAAAATTAAACCTAATGGATGGATTCCATAGGTGTTTTAGAGTGTCTTGAATCATTTCCTAAGGTTTGAGACCATGTCTTGGTCAAAAGTCAAAGGTATGGTTGACTTTTTCTCAAAAACCCTAGTTGTGGTTCAGATGAATTTGAATCTTTATATTGCACATGAACCAAGTTTTTTGTGTCAATTTAAACTTGTAAGAGGATAAATCTAAGATATTTGAGGTCTTCAAAACATTTCTTGAGGTCTTGGCTCATGCCTTACTCCAAAAGTCAACTTAGGGGTGAATTAGGTCAAGAAACCCTAATTCCTGATTTTTGATGAATGCATCCCCTGAGGCTATTTTGAACTTATGATTGGATCCATGAGGTCCCTTTGAGCTTCTTGGATCATGTTTTGAGGTATGGGCCCATGCCCAGATGAAAATTTCTCTATGGAAGCCTTGGTCGACCAAAACCCTAATTTGGTGACACTGGTGGTCTTGAGGCTTGATCAGCTTGAAATGTTGCATTCTTGGGCTTGATTATTGATTCGGGAGACCTCTTGATCCTTCATGGATGTTTGAGAGGCTGGGAAAGTTAAAGATCATGTAAATTATTGATTGATCCTTTGCCTGAGTGCTCTGAGAAGGTTGAAAACCCTAATTCTTGATTGAGGTGAATGCTCAACAATCTTTGAGAGGATTTATGAGATATGAAGATACCTCCATATTGTGGTGATGATTTGCAGAATGATGTGGAATCTTGTGGTCAAAATTTAGGGTATGACAGATGCCCCTATTTAATCTTCTTGGACCTGAAGGTGTGAATGGCGAAGACGTTTGGACATTCAAGGTAAAAGAGGATTAAATATTGGAATACCCAAAATTTTGATTGTGGTTGTGAATGGTAGCTATTTGCTCATCCATTTTCTTTTTCTAAGTAATGCTACTTAGAAAATGGTAAAAACTTCGCCTCGATCCTAGTCTTCAGCCATGGAACTGGTCTTAGTTTCTTTTGAAATAAACTTCTCGTCGATCTCGGTCTTTAGCCACGGAACTGGTCTCAGTTTCTTTTGAAATAAACTTCCCCTCGATCATGGTCTTCATCCATGGGACGGGTCTCAGTTTCTTTTGAAATATACTTCCCCTCGATCCTGGTCTTCAGCCATGGAACTGGTCTCAGTTTCTTTTGAAATAAACTTCCCTTCGATCCTGGTCTTCAGCCATGGAACTGGTCTCAGTTTCTTTTGAAATAAACTTCCCCTCGATCCTGGTCTTCAGCCATGGAACTGGTCTTAGTTTCTTCTTGTCAAGTCCGTCTTTTGACAAGGAATGCTATCTGTGATGGTTTTCACGAAACTTCTCGCTGGGGAGATTCCATTTGATGGAAAAACGTGCTTCATCATACTTCTCTTCAAAATTTCTTCGGAGGGATGCCATAGGATGAGTAAAGTTTTGATGTCACACATGTTGGTGGGGACCATTTGTATGAATTGCAGAGGTGTGCAAACTTCTCTTGTGGGAGATACCATTTGCAGGGGAAATTACATCATACTTCCTCCTTTCGGAGAGATGCCTTGTGATGTAATCCAATTTTGAGGTGCTGACGACTCCATTGAAAGCAAATTCTTTTGGGGAGAAACTGTCGTATTGCCGAGAGTCTTCTATTGAGAGGCTTTCTCTGGGGATTTTCTTTAATCCGAGAAAGCAAAATATCATCTTCATTGGGTGAAGAGTGAAGTTCCAAAGGTGTATAACCAAATGGCTTCTTGTCTTTCAGAGGTTCAAGTTATCAAGGTGGTCGAAGACCAACTTTAATCCCGGAATAAACTGGAGAGAGATTGTTTAGACGATACATTTCCTCACGAGGAAAGAACTCAAACCAGGATTTTTTCCTATCTGACGTAGAAAGAAAGACTGACAACTCTATCAGAGAGAGGACGTTTATCACTTGGGGATGAGTATGACCAAAGTGATTGAAATATGATATGCAATATGAATATGAATATGAATCAATTATGCATGATGTATGTATGAAATGCTTATGCTGACAAAACAGACATGACATACGGACTGAAGATGAATTCAACTGGATACTCGGCTACTCTAGAAGATTGGGGTATCATTGGAGATTTTGAAAGTTGTACTTTTGTTTTGGCACGGGGATTCCTGCGTTTGTTCTGGTTTCCAGAGGCACAAACCTGCTAGGGATAGAAACCCATTCTTGCTTTTCAAGGGTAGATTCTACTGGGGTGAAAAACCACTCATTGGTTCTTAGAGGTAAAAACTCTACAGGAGAAGACAGATGGGATATTCCATTTGAAACAATTGATCCTTTATTCGGGGTGTGCTGATCGCAAGGAGTATTGTAATTCTGTATTTTGAAGTTTGATCACTTTCGGGGAAGCCATCAATATTCCCTTTTTGTGTTCAGTAATCGAAAGTAAATTGCCGTCTTTATTTCAAAAGAAGAAGTAAATTTGAAAGCAGAAGTAAATTTGAAAGAAAAAGTAAATTCATTTTTTTGTTTCAAGAATGTTAATCAAATAAACATGTCATTTGGCAAAGCAGGATGAATGAGAATTACAAACAAAAGTCGTAAGGGCTCAAATTTTTATTGATAGAATGGTAATAATCCAAACGCATGATCCTATGGAGCATTAAAAAGTTTAGAAAATGGTAATTTAAAGGAAAAGGGGCTATATTGAAACATAATGACCGCTATCCTTTCACCAACTTTGAACTCTAGGTATTTTCGAGCTTCTGTCGAAGATGACCTTGATTGAGAATTTCTTAACAGATGATGTTGCCTCTGAGGAGCCAATCTTGTCGGATGCAGTTACTTGATATAAATCCCTAATTTTAGCCTGGATTGCCTTTTCAGGTTTTCAATCCATCGGGATGGTTATTGTTTATGTCTCTAATTCTTGCCTGGACCGCCCTTTTGGGTTTTCAGTCCTACGAGACATTTTTTTTTCATTTATCTAGGCGAAGTATTTCTTGGTTACATCAACATTTATGGGTTAAGCAAACTCCTCTCCATTTATGGTTGTGAGCCTCAAGGCACCGCCCGAGAAGGCTTTCTTAACAACGTAGGGGCCATCATAATTTGAAGTTTCTTTTATAGAGTGTATCATTTTTCAGGAAGAAGTTTCCAGCCAGTCTTCTGAGAGTCTTCCTATCTTTTCTTGATGCCCCGGGCGGGTATTCTTGTCTTTGAAGGAAGCATTTGATATCATGATACCATGGTTTGTCATCTATGACTGCTTCAAGTGCAAATATGCAAGCAGGCCTATCAAGGTGCATTATGTTGAACTTGGGTACGACGTTCCATCGACTCACATGAATCATGGAGGATAGAGTAGCGAATGCATCAGCCATATGGTTTTCTTCACGAGGAATGTGATGAAACTAAATTTTGTTTAAGAAGGGCAACAACCTTCTTGCATAATCTTTGTAAGGAATTAATCTTGGTTGATATGTGTTCCACTCTCCTTTAATCTAATTTATAACCAGGGCCGAGTCTCCATACACATCCAAGTTCTTTATTCTTAAATCAATAGCTTCTTCGAGACCCATGATACAAGCTTCGTATTCGGCCTCATTATTTGTACATTTGAATGCCAATCTGGCGGTGAGGGGAATATGGGTACCCTGAGGTGTAACAATGATTGCCCCAATTCCATTTCCATAAGCATTGTCAGCTCTGTTGAATATTATCCCCCATTGGGATCCTGGCTCTGGCCCTTCGTCTGGTAGCGGTTCATTGCAATCTTTCATTTTCAGGTACATGACATCCTCGTCTGGGAAGTCAAATTTGACTGATTCCTAGTCGTCAATCTGTTGATGAGCCAAATGATTGACTAAAATACTTCCTTTAACGGCTTTCTGAGAATGATACTCGATGTCGTATTCTGATAACAACATCTGCTAACGGGAAATCCTTCTTGTGAGAGCAGGCTTTTCAAAGATGTACTTGATCTGATCCATTTCAGAGATTAACCAAGTAGTGTGACAAATCATGTACTGGTGAAGACGCTTAGTTGCCCAAGCTAGAGGGCAGTAAGTTTTCTCGAGCATAGTGTATTGAGTTTAACAGTCTGTGAACTTCTTGCTTAAGTAGTAAATAGCGTACTCTTTTCTTTTTGTTTCGTCTTGTTGGCCAAGCACACAACCCATGGAGCCTTCCAAGACTGTCAAGTAGATGATAAGTGGTCTTTCTTCCATTGGAGGAGACATAATCGGTGGATTCAGCAGATATTCTTTGATGTTGTCGAAAGCCTTTTGGCAGTCTTCTGTCCATATATAGTTTTGATTCTTTCAGACTAGTTTGAAGATTGGCGCGAATGTCGCGGTCATGAGGGATATGAATCTTGAGATGTAATTGAGACATCCCAAAAATCCTCTTACTTGTTTTTCAGTCTTTGGTGAAGGTATTTCTTGAATGGCCTTAACTTTGTCAGGATCAACCTCAATTCCCTTTTGGATGACAATGAATCCCAAGAGTTTTCCTAAGCGAACACCGAATGTACATTTATTGGGGTTCAAGCGGAGTATGTATTTCCTCAGATGCTGGAACAACTTTGATAGATGTTCCACATGTTCTTCTTCTGTTTTAGATTTGGCAATCATGTCATCGACATATACTTTGATTTCTTTGTGCATTATGTCGTGAAACAGAGTTGTCATCGCCCTTTGATAAGTTGCCCCTGCGTTCTTTAGACCGAACGACATTACTTTGTAACAAAAGGTGCCCCATGGGGTGATGAATGAAGTTTTCTCCATGTCTTCTGCCGTCATTCTGATTTGTTTATAGCCTAAGAATCCATCCATGAAGGAGAATACTTTGAATTTTGCTGTGCTGTCAACCAGCATGTCAATGTGTGGTAGGGGAAAATCATCCTTTGGACTTGCTTTATTTAAATTCCTGTAATCTACACACATTCTGACTTTCCCGTCCTTCTTTGGAATTGGCACTATGTTGGCTAGCCATTGAGGATACTCTGAAGTGGCGAGGAAACCTGCGTCAATCTGTTTTTGCAATTCCTCCTTAATTTTGATGGCCATATCTAGATGAGTCCTTCTCAGTTTTTGTTTTACCGGAGGACATTCTGTTTTTAGTGGTAAGTGATGCTCCACGATGCTGGTATCCAACCCTGGCATGTCTTGGTAGGACCAAGCAAACACATCTGGAAATTCTTTGAGAAGTTTTATCAAGCCTTCTCTGACAGTTGGACTGAGTAGTGCTCCAATCTTAACTTCTTTCCTTTCTTCTTCTGAACCTAAATTGACCATTTCCAACGGCTCTTTGTAAGGTCCAATGGACCTTTCCTCTTGTCTAAGTAGTCGGGAGATCTCTTCTGGAATTTATTCATCCTCTTCTTCTTCAGCTTCAAATACCGAGAATTCAAAGTTGGGAGAAGGCATTGGATCGTATGTTTCAATGGGGTTTAAAATAAATAATCTGCACGACGTGATGATTTCCTTTTTAGAAAAGACAGAGAGAATGCAAAAGGGTGTGCAGTGTATATTTTCTAAAAACGTTTGTTGTTATTTTAGGTTGTTTTTTAGGATTACCATTTTTTTGAAAAAAAAACGAAAAAGTGAAAATAGCAATAAATTCAGGAATTCATAATGACATTATTTATTTATGATTTGTCGATTCTTGAAACACATCCCTATAAAACAAAAATATGTCACTTTGGGCGAAGCGAAGAGGGACATTTACAAAAAAGTAAGCCCTATAAAACATCCATTTCATCCGGGCAAGGTGAAAGGTCAAAACAAAGATCTGGCAATTACTTCAATTTATGAGCGACATTCGGGACATCGAGCGCAACCCAATGGTGACGAACTCCTCTGTGGATCATAAAGTCTGGTACTTTCCTTCTCGGTTTGTCTTCAGTAATAACACTGACTTCTGGCAGAGTGGGATCATTGGAGTCTTCTTCCGATGCAGAGTTATCATAAGAGGACTTTTTTGTCGCATTTTCAACAGTATTTTCACTCTCAAGAGGATCTCCCCATCCAGTTGGCTTGATGTCCTCATATCTGATGTGATAGCTTTCAGGAGCAGTGTATTTTACTAGAAAGTCGTACTTGCCGCTTGGCTACCCCAAGGTATCCCAAGTTTCTGAGGGGATAAATGAGTCATCTTCCTCAATGACATTGACTTCAGGAAAGGCAAAGTTGATAAATTCTTGTCCTGCGATCTTTGTAAATTCATCAACGTGGTGTTGGACATTCTCGTAATGTTCTATGTAAGGATTCCATGACTCTAGGAGAATAGGCGTATTCTTTTTAAGATCATTCAGCATATATGCATTATCCGACTTACTCTTTTGCCCTGAGTTTTCCATGTAAGGGTTCCAGATAGGCAAATCATCTAGGGGATCATAAGAATCATAGTCAAAGTTGTCTTTCATCAGAGTGTCTTTCTCTAATGAGTTGGGTGGAGCACAACATCCTTCGGGATCATAATCTCCGTAGATCTTTCTGACATCTGATCTTGGTATATATCTGGGACTTTGCTTGGGAGAGCAGAATGGCATGTACATTTCTCCCTGAGATATATAACCTTCATTGTTAAAATAGGATTTCCACTCTTTATCTGTATCAGGAGAGCTGTTCTCCTCGATGGTGTGGACTTCTTGAGATATTGGTTGAAGGAAACCTCCGCTGTGGAAGAAATCCTGAATGGGACGAAAGCTTTCATCCTTCTTTGTAGTCTGGGTACATGTTGGAGAAAAACCAAGGCCTTTTCTCGTCTTGTTATCCACACGAATTATAATATATCACCATCCTTTTATGTTATCACTCCTCATTACTCGGAGAGCGTCTTTGTATGAGGAAATCGACGTTCCTCTTTCTTGGTGATTCTCATTTCTCACCGAGAGTGCTTGAAATTGGGTTCCAATAACCTCCTCTGGATCTAAGTATGAAAATAATGATAGGTTGATCACATTTAAAGCTTGTTCTCCACATATTGTGACCAACTTGTTGTTCTTGACAAACTTTAGCTTCTGGTGAAGTGTCGAAGTAATTGCCCCTACTTCATGTATCTAAGGTCGTCCTAATAAACAGTTGTATGCTGCTCTGATGTCCATGACCTGGAAAGTGACTTGGAAAGTATGGGGACCAATGGTTATGGGAAAATTGACTTCGCCGATAACTGTTTTCCTTGATCCGTCAAAGGCTTTGACGATGATCTCACCGCCTCTCATGGGAGTACCTTGAAAAGATGGTCGTACCAAAGTTGACCTTGGCATGACGTTTAAGGATGAACTCGTGTCTACTAGTATGCTGGCTAAAGCATCATCCTGGCAATTGACTGTGATATTGAGTGTCATATTATGGTTCTTGCCTTCCTCTGGAAGTTCTTCATCACTGAAACCCAAATTGTTGCATGGAGTGATGTTGGAGATAATGCTATCGAACTGACCTAATGTCACATCTTGTTCTACAAAGGCCTGTTCCAAGACTCTCTGTAGAGCTTCTCTGTGAGCTTCTGAATTGAGCAGGAGAGATAACACAGAGATCTGGGACGGAGTTTGTAACAATTGATCAACATTGTTGTACTCGCTTTTCTGGATGAGCTTTAGCATTTCATCGTTATTCTTCACAGGTTCCGTGTTGCTGGATTGGCCAATTTGTTGACTAGGAACTTCAACTTGAGGTTCCTTTTCTTTTGCAGGTTCTCTAACTCCCCTGTTGAAGATTCGACCACTCCGGGTAACTCGAATGATATTAGCGATGTTTACAACGGATGGCAGTGGAATTTCTTTTCCATCTTCTATCGTAGTTGCACCGTACTTATATGGAACAACTTTCTTTGATTTATACAGCATTGGTCCTGGTAAGTAGATTACCACATGGGCTATTTGGGTCTTTCGACCGTCATAAGCAACCTCAATCGGCTCTAGGTTTGGAACTTTTCTACTGTCAAGAGGGATCTTTGACTCAATGAGCAGAGGAATTATGGTGAAAACATCTTTGGTAATTCCATGATTGACAGGTTCTCTTTTATTGGAGACTGTGATAATGCTTTTGTCTAGTAGTCCTGGGTCCTAGTTTTGGACAGGGAAGCAACCTTGTACCATGTTGATTGATTGAGAATTCAAGCATGGTTGAGTTTCCTTTTGGTCCAACTGATGCTGGAGAGCTGCTCGCACGAGGTAGTATCCTTGGTTATTCTCTGAACAGATTCCACATCGTTCATAATTATGAAGTGGTACTCGACCGTATCCACTTTGTATGCAGTGCATCCTTACTAGATCCGTTTCTAGCAAGCGGATATCACAACTTTGGTGTCTATTAGGATTTCCATTAATTATGCTAACTTGTTGCGTGTCTTCATCGTGGTAGATAGGGAGCCACCAGTGGTCCAACAGATGTTGAAGAGTTCTTTGTACAAGTGCACAACCTTGATCATTTTCAAAACAATCCTTGCAGTCCTGATAATTGTGTGAGGTCAGAAAACCGAGTCTGACTTGCTTGGCATGCAACTCTACCAAGCTGGTATTCATTAAAAGAATGTCGAAGATCTGAACCATGTTGACCTGATGATCATTCCTTTCATGGTAGTCTTGGATCCATCTGAGATCCATTTGATGTTGGAGGGCCTCTTGTACGAAAGAGCATCCCTGATTGTCTTTTGAGCAAATCGGGCAAGCGCTGTATTCATGCAGCGACAAGTTGTAATACTGACTTTGTCTTAAATGAATTGCCACTAAATTGACGTTTATTGAACGGATGTCATGATTTTGAACAATGTTTAGATGTGCATGGGCCATATTCACTTCACGGATCCTGTGATCCTGAATCCAGCCTAGATCCATTTGCTCTTGAAGAGCTGCTTGTACTGTGGCACATCCTTGATTGTTCTTGGAACAGATATCACACTGATGATTTCACCAGATTTGTTCCTAGTAGGCATACATCGTGAATTTGATAACTCCTGTCGGGTTCTCCTTCTATCAAATTCACCATAGTCTTTTCATGTTGTGGTAATGGGTTCGTTTGAACATTCAGATTAGTATCTTTGAAAGATAAAACCCCGTTTCTGACGAGCTTCTGCACATCAGATTTAAAGCTGAGGCAATTCTCGATGTTATGTCCTGATCCTCCTTGATGGTAAGGGCAAGTTTGATCTACTTTGAACCAAAAAGGTGGGTTGTCTGGTACTGTGATAGGAGTCCTGGTTTGGACGTGCCCCTTGGCCAACAAAAGTGGAAATAACTTTGCATATAACATTGGTATAAGGTCAAACCTTGGTGATCGTGTAGTACGATTATTATTATTGTACTGTGGGCGAGCCTGCTGAAGAGGCTGTTGCTGCCTTTGCTGATACTGTTGTTGATTTGGTTGGCTCTGAGCAACCTGAGGTTGATATGTCGGATGGCGCTGGGTTGATAGCGGGAGTTACTGCTGCTACCTGCCGAGGTTGATACCTTCGTCTTTGCTTACCTAGAGAGATATTATTGATATCTTGCTCTTTCTTCTTTTGGAAAGTACTACCATATCTTTTAGTACTGCTGAAAGGTTCTGCATCTTTGACCAATCGTCCTTCTCGGACTGCTTCCTCAAGGCGTACCCCCATGTTCACCATTTCAGTGAAGTTACTAGGTGCACTGGCAACCATCCGGTCATAATAAAACGAGCTTAATGTTTTCAGGAAGATCTTTGTCAATTCCTTTTCCTCGAGAGGAGGACAGATCTGTGCGGCGATTTCACGCCATCTCTGAGCATACTCCTTGAAGGTTTCTTTATCTTTTTAGGACATTGCTCTTAGCTGGTCCCTATCTAGTGCCATGTCTAGATTGTATTTATACTGTTGAACAAAAGCTGCCTCAAGATCTCTGAAAGTACTAATCTTAGTGCAATTTAAACCCATGTACCATTTAAGTGCGGCACCGGTTAAACTGTCTTAATAGTTGATCGGTGGTTTTTATGCATTATTTTACCGTTAATTTTAGTTAGCTTTATTATATTTTTATTTGCATTTTATTCCCGTTTACCACATTTTATGCTTGGTTTGTGTCTTTTCAATGTTTTAAGGTTCAGATAACCATTCACGAGGAATCGGAGCAAAAACCAGGAAAAAGCGCAAGAATTCAGAGAAATTTGCGTGTCCGTGTCAGGATGCCTAGACCAAAAAAAATCAACAAACATAAAATATATTGGGCAACAAATTCTCTCATCTATACTATGTTATAGTTCTCTTCATTAGCTTTCCGACGCTTCGAACGGGAACCAAAACAGACTTACGGATCAAAAGTTATGATCGAAACAATTTCGGTTATAAAATCCTGTGAGCTGACACATCCTCCCGTGTTGGCTGACACGGCCCGTGTCAGCAGGTGACACTGATTTCATGATTTTTTCATATTTTCACCATATGTTAAGCTGTGAGAGCGCTTTGGGTATTTCCAACCGATCTAAGTAATTTTCTACTATTTAGATGAGTTTTGGCAAGGAAAAAAGGGACTTTTGGACGGGAGAATAATTTCACGATCAAAGATTGGAGAGATCAAGGTTTTCGGAAGGCGAAAGGTTTTCATGAGCGGAAGCAATTGAAGACAAAAGTCATCCAAAATCTTGTAATGTATAATCATTGTTTTGTTTTTCTTTTGAATAATATGAGTAGCTAGACTTTCATGTTAGGGAGGTGTCCCTGAATTGCTTATTGTAATGATCTTGATTTTCTTGTTACAATGACATAAGTACTTATTTTAATAATCATTTTTTATCGTACAACATTCTTAATGCTTTTTCTATCGGACAAATAGAATCTGACTTACGGTTAACCTTAGGTCGGCCAAACCATTGTTAACGCTTTTGTACGATAATACTATAATATATATCACCTAGGACTAGGAATACCCTGTAGTACTTGGAACATTGTTGACATTATTATTCGTAATGCTTGATTTCGACTTAATTATCTATGGACATAGTAATTAGGTTATGAAATCATAGGTTTTCTCACTAAGGACTTAGGAGTAAACAATTTACAATCAAGAAATTGATAAATCTAAGCCATGTCTCTGAAATAAGGATTAAGGTTGTTACAAGGCAATTCATACACTGTACCCTAGCATGCTTCTCATATCTGTTAAAAACTCAATTTTCTTATTCTGTTTTATTTTGTCACTGTTAGTTTATAATTTTTTAAACAAAACCCAAACCCCCAAATACTTTTTGTTTAACTAAAATAAAACTAGAACTCTATATCATCAAGCAGTCCTTGAGATCGACATTCGGGGAAATTCCCTCTTATTACTACATTGGCAGAATAGTACACTTGCTATTTTTCCGATCAAGTTTTTGGCGCCGTTGTCGGGGACTGCCAAAGATCATAGATTTTAGAGTTTTATTTTAGTTAAAATTTTGTTGCTCCGCAATTAAAATTTATTTTTAATTTTAATTTTATTTTTATTTTTATTCTATTTTAATAAAAAAAATTCAGATTATTGTTGCTTCATGAATTCTTCTATACTGTGCGACTAATAAAGTTTGAGTGTGTAGTTATGGATATCTTTTATACATTACCACCTGTATCTCCTCAATGTTGGTCGCCTGATTCGGGAATCACTTTGGAAGAGGCGACTAAAATTTTTAAAGCATATAGGAGGGAGGTAAGAATCCTTATGAATGAATGTAAGGAAGCTAATTTTATCCAGATTATTTTATTTGGCGAGAGTGCAGGTTGGAAGAAGAATGTGTGAAAGAAGAAGAACAAGGAATAACGTCAGATGAAGAAGATGCATTAGAAATAGAAGAATTTGAGGTAAACAAGAAGTACGGGGAAGAAGAAAAAAGGCAACTTGAAGATGATATAGTGCTGGATAAAAATACAGATGTAACGATTTGTGAAGATGTAGACATCCAACAAGAAAATCTTCAAGAAAATAGTATCCCTAAAAACTTTTTTGACAAGGCATATGAAAGACAAGAAATTGATAAAGTATTGGATTTCATTTATGCCTTGTTCACAAAAATCCCACTGAAAATGAGTTGGAAGAAACATCATCAATACCTCAAGTTCATGGGGTTGCTACTAAACAAAAGAAAGAAAAAAGATGATGTGTTCTTTGTTTCATATATGCCACCTTAACAGAGAATGAGACGTCGAGCCATGCGACGTTAAACAAAGCGCTTCGTGGGAGGCAACCCACGCTTTTTATTACTAAGTCATTTTTCTTTTTGTTATTTTGTTTGTTTCGTTTGCAGGTAATAAACAAGACCTTGCAGGTGCAAGCCATGATGTAGCAGTTGGTGTTGCATTACATTCTTCCTCCTCAGTAAGGATCTCTGTGAGTAACCTCTCTCGCTCTTGTTCTAACACATTGGGACAATGTGTGGTTCAAGTTTGGGGGAGGATTTACTGTTTTTAGTTCTTCCGTTTAGACTTGTTATTGTTGTTTTTGTGTGTTGTTTTATTAAAACCACTTTAAATTCTACCTGAATTAGAGCCGTAAAATTTTTTTCTTGTGAATACTGTGATTTTGAGGTGGTCAAGAAAGTATACAGAGTTTGAGGGAAGAGGGGCTAGAATTAGGGACATTGGGAAAGTCTGGAAAGTGAGGCATGACCTGAACACCCTAGATTCCCTGGAGTAAGGAAACGGTCCAATGTGTAGATTTGTGCCATAGTACTTGGATTTGAGAAGTATTCCCCGAGTAATTCATATTGATAGTCTGGCATGATTAAAAAGAACTGCATGTATAGGGTTGATTGAGAGAATGACTTAAGGCACCGAAAACAAATTGAAAAATGGTGATAAAGACAACTAGTCCTTCTAAGTTGGGTAACCCTCACTGAAATTCTGGCCTATGCAGACAACAGATGTCCTAACACATGTCAAGACATTGTGCTGCATAATCATTTAAACCAAGAGGCGCAACAGCAGACTGATACCTAGAATATCATAACTGCACCATCACAGATGTCACAACATCTGATCCAACATGTCAGTCAAGAACATTAACAAAACTGTAAATTGCAGAATGTTAAATAAGACAGTAATTGTTAACCCAGTTCGGTGCAATTCACCTACATCTGGGGGATACCAATCCTGGATAAAGACTTCACTATCTATAGAACTGTTACAAAGCTAAACTCCCCCGTTTACAACTTTATACCTAACATCTACCCAATGAACATCTTTATCAAGGCTAAACTCAGCCGTTTACAACCTTGATATGAGATACCCCACTCATATCCTAATCACAACCTGTGATATCTCTGTCTTCTGCCAATTCAGAACTGTCGCGGTTTCTTGACCTTCACGTTATCTTGGACTTGCTTCAAAGCTTTGTCCAAGAACAATACAACAACCATTACCTACAGGTTTCTGGTTGTGTACATACACCTATGTCGTCCTCTCTGCATCCCATATTACAGAGGGGAACTACAACCCTAAGAGCCAACGACTCTCAAAACCTAAACCCTTATTTTTACAAAAGAGAACTAGGTTACAATTGTTACATAAGGCCCCCCGAACCCTAGGTCTAAGTCTTCATATATATAGTGTTCTGTCTTGGGCTTTCAATTTTTGATCCTTGATCCAATATTAAAAAGCGTAGCAAATCTTGGACAGATTTGTTACACATTTAAATCCTGCTATATCAGTCTAGGATGTCGCATCTTGCTGTTAGGACATCTTCTTCGACATCTTTAATCTTGGAAGTTTCTTCATCTTTATTGTTGATATGTTTTACCAAAATTTAGTCAAACTCTAGGAGCTTTCAATCTCCCCCTTTTGACAAATTTTGGCTAAAACATCTTCTTCTGTATTCTGCCATCAGTAAGACTCCTCCATCTTGAGAATTGATTGGAGTTTGAAGAAATCTCCCCTCAACACATTTCTTTTTCCTTCCACGAAAGATCTAGAACCAGTGCAGAAGACTCCTCCAGAAAAGAAACACCAGTTGTAGCCTTTGTAACCCCGAGTACAAGAATTATGTAACTCAGGTCACAAGACATAACCTGTTTCACAACTCAGATCACAAGACACAAAAAAATAGAAATTAGTAGGTAGAGATGATAGAACATCTTCCTCCAACATTCTTGCACTGCCACTGCTTGAATGAACCCAAACACCAGAACATTATTCTTCTCCCACTTTTTAGCTAAAACTTGGTAAAGATGACCAAGACAACTCCATATCCAGACGCAACTCATCCAGATCTTGAAAAATGCCATCGAACAATCACTTGGAAAGAAGGAATTATGAGACCAAGAAGTGTCACAACAATCCTATTTATAGCAGATAATTGCCTTTGAAAGTAATGAACCATCGAACAAAACGCTGGTCAATTCAAAGCGCCAATAACTCTACTAAATGCGCACCGGCCAAGACTGTTGACTATTTCTCCTTTTAAGAACTCCGACCAAAGAACCCATTACATGCAGACATGTTTCATAACAATGTCCTGACATCATATCAGACATTGTCTATTCTTCCAGGATTTTTCTTCTGATTTGGCCATACAGAGAATTCTTCACAAATATATGATCCCAGTCTGCAAGAGAAAAATAAATTCTCCCAGACTCAATCAATGATTCTTAAGCATCCAATAAGAACCATTCAAGTATGCATTGCCAAGTTTCCCACAACTTGCAACAATACTCTAATGTCAAGACATCCTCCTTGACATCTCAGTTTGCTTGACGCACAAATGCAAACTGGAACTACAATAATAATGTCAACCCATCGTGACATCTCAGTTTACATGACACACAAATGCAAACTGGAACATCATCTCAGATCAAGAGGCCTCTCCCCCTGACTAAGGTAACTGGTGCTCCTCCACAGAACACCCAAGCTAATGACTGGAAAACATAAGACGCATCTTTATGTCTTCAAGAGCGTACCCTCTGTTCAACACACCTGCTAAACGCAATCATCAACTCTCTTATTGTTCCCTCTGACAAGAAACAATAATCACTCACACATGATCACCATCATGCTACCCGTGAGGAAGTGTATACCAACCATAACAAACTCTTGGCTTAAGATCGAAGTCCCATTGATCCCCCTCATCATGCAACCATCTACACACTACACGAACTCCTCTTGAGTTCTCATGTATAGACCTCCAGCTACTTGAGGCACAAACCAATTGAATCAGAATGCTTCAGATTCCTCAAAGAGATGCACAGGGCCCCTTAGTTTGTTATAACGATGTCAGCTATCGTATGCATGCTCCAGAACTTCACAGCTGCTAAACTGATCCACTACTAGCATGACTTGCTCCAAGGGCTCCAATGTCGTATGCAAGATTTTCCACTGACCTCACCAGGCCAGCATTAGAGATAAACACCCTGCAATCCAAGACAGTCATTCCTATCATTCTCCTATATGATAATCTGGAATACTTCTGATTTATGGTGAATCTCCACTTCTGAACGCATTCAGGAAACAGACTTCCAAGCAATCAACACGTGATTTACTTTAGTCTTCACAAACACTTACATCCTCCTTCCAAGGAACCCTTCTACTCCATCATTCTCCCGGATGATCATGTAGATACTTCTTGGACACGATGCAAGTAACCAGTTCATCACAGAACCTAAAATCCTTTACCAAGGATATCCAACCCAAAGATGTTCTAACATCAGTTATGACATCTTCCACACATCATAGACACCACACACCATGGTTCTTGATATGCTTCACCACTGGACTTACTATCAGCATAGTAATCCACACTGAAGATCTTCAAACAACACTACGCAACTAGCTTAAACAAAGAGAACTTCAGAAACCCAGAGAGAAATAAACTCTCATCCACCAAAGAAGGTATGCTTCCATTCTCAACCCAGAACCTCTCCCACAAGATCCCAGAGAACCAGAACCTCCTTACAATTTCAAATAACTACCCTTGTACACAAGAGCAATTAGTTTCAAGCATCCTGCTTGAACGCACATTGTGAAACCAATCAAATGCCACCTTTTGATTGACCTCACTCATCTTCAGAACTCCCACAAGATACCCTGATCCACTAATGAAATCAGATCTTCAAGTCACATGAACTACTTGCCCCACAGCAAGACATCTTGGATCCACCAAGCCTCTTAGTCATGTAACATCTTCTCATCCACAGCTCCCGCAAACTGCAGGAGATAGACCTTTTTGAAGAATCCATCACTTCCATTCTCCTGTAGATCACCTTATCTTAAGCTGATGTGCCACATCACCAGCTGAGACTTCTGATGTTAAGCTAGATGTCAAAACATTATGACATCCAACTGTTGAATTCAGCTCTTCCTTCTACCACTTAGAAGAACCTCCTCCCTTTGCAGAAACAGATTTCCATGCTCTCACAGACTTGATTCAACAACCAAGTTTGAGTAGACAACCTCCATCCTACTTTGAAACTCCAAAGACTTCAAACCTGCCACATCTGAATCTTCAGAAAGTAAGTAGTCCAAGACTACCCTATAGCCATACCAAGGAATGCCACTTCCCTTAGTAGAGCCGTCAATAGAAAGCCAGAGATAACTGCCACTTATCCTCGACCTTCATAACCAGAGCAAACACTATGCTCCAAAACACCTAGATCAGAAATAAACTGATCCAAGTTGTAACCATCAAGATTATGATGTCTTCATAGTCTTCCATCTCCATCTTCAACAGCATCACTATCTGGACAAGTCATTCACAATACTTTCTAGGAACAGATGCTAAGTCAATAATCCCAGGTCAACACCTAGGAGACTCATGAGCAAATGCAGAACCCCTCCCATGATTCTTCAAGCCTCTGATGAAAAGATGTTAGAACATCTTACAGAACATCCTCAATCTTGACTTTCAAGGATAATCAATTAAATACATGTGGATTCCACAAGTTGGAATTGATCTTAAATCCTTGTACAATAACCCTTCTTCACTGCTGTAGCTGAGCTCCACCAGATCATGTCATGAACACTTATACAGTATTTAATCTTTTTGCAAGTATCTTCTTCAATGACAATGTTGAGATACCAAGGTTGCCACCCTTGACTCAAGTAACTAAGACTTTCTCTGAACAAGTCTTATTTACCTCAACAACTTTTCAATCAGATTGGATCCACTCTTAGGGTCAAGAGAGATGAATCCTTCCTTGCTATTTTTGGATGGTGAAAATAAATCACCTCCACTTTTTTCAGATCGTGTTTCAAAGAAACACCTTCTAGTCAGAAGAGTAACTAGAAGACTCCAGATACATGACATAGATGCCTTTATGAGTGGACTTGAGAGAATTCTCAAGTATCTTTGACAACCTAGCCGATCAAACATTTATCAAACTCCTAAAGAAAGTACCTGATAAACTTTAACTCAACTCTTCTCCTCTTCAACTGACTCCAAACTGCACTAAGAAACCAAGCTTCCAAGTACCAAGTCACCATACCAGATATCTAACCACAACTCCTTTCACTCCATCGCTCCCGACTCTGGAATAAAAGAATACGGATATCTTTAAATATAGAGGCCGACGATTGAGTCCTTCCAACAACTGTCTTCAGTAACAACTCCAGAATCCCATAATTCTAGAGCTCTTCCATCAGAAACACATGCAGCGGAACCACCAAGGAACAGATCCTGCTTGCCCTAATAAGATGTCACAACATCTTATAAGACACACCAACAAGAGAACTAGCCACTTCTCCTATAGTTGATGTAGAATCTCCTCAGCAACATGAACAACCTCCGGGTTGCTCCCTTCGATCCAGAGCATCCATCTCATCCATTAATACCCTTGGGTATGTTTGAGTTGATTGATCTGATCTCCAAAACTCCTCCTGGTTTAAACGCCAGAAAGTATCTCCCAAAGATCTCATCCAAAACCAGACAGGATGCCTGCTCTGATACCAATTGAAATTCTGGCCTATGCAGACAGCAGATGTCCTAACACATGCCAAGACATTGTGCTACATAATCATTTAAACCAAGAGGCGCAACAGCAGACTGATACCTAGAATATCAGAACTGCACCATCACAGATGTCACGACATCTGATCCAACATGTCAGTCAAGAAAATTAACAAAACTGTAAATTGCAAAATGTTAAATAAGACAGTAATTGTTAACCCAGTTCGGTGCAATTCACCTACATCTGGGGGATACCAATCCAGGATGAAGACTTCACTATCTGTAGAACTGTTACAAAGCTAAACTCCCCCGTTTACAACTTTATACCTAACATCTACCCAATGAACATCTTTATCAAGGCTAAACTCAGCCGTTTACAGCCTTGATATGAGATACCCCACTCACATCCTAATCACAACCTGTGTTATCTCTGTCTTCTGGCAATTCAGAACTGTCGCGGTTTCTTGACCTTCACGTTATCTTGGACTTGCTTCAAAGCTTCGTCCAAGAACAATACAACAACCATTACCTACAGGTTTTTGGTTGTGTACATGCACCTATGTGGTCCTCTCTACATCCCATATTACAGAGGGGAACTACAACCCTAAGAGCCAATAACTCTCAAAACCTAAACCCTTATTTTTACAAAAGAGAACTAGGTTACAATTGTTACATAAGGCCCCCCGAACCCTAGGTCTAAGTCTTCATATATATAGTCTTCTGTCTTGGGCTTTCTATTTTTGATCCTTGATCCAGTATTAAAAAGCGTAACAAATCTTGGATAGATTTGTTACACATTTAAATCCTGTTATATCAGTCCAGGATGTCGCATCTTGCTGTTAGGACATCTTCTTCGACATCTTTGATCTTGGCAGTTTCTTCATCTTTATTGTTGATATTTTTTACCAAAACTTAGTCAAACTCTAGGAGCTTTCACTCACCCTGTTACTTAGCCTAACGGCGGTTGAGTATTGTCGTCCCAAAGTGGACTAATAAACGCCAATGAGCGAGAAAAAAAAGAATAACGGTGCCTAGAAAAAGTTCTGATCAATCTTGTACATGTGAGGGAAACGATCATAAATGCCTTAATCTGATTATCTGAATGAAATGGGTAGAAAATTGAAGAAAAGACTTTAGCCCAAAGCATAGTTGGAGAGGTGGCCGAAAGGGGGATTTAGGTCCGTGGTATTACCGCGGTATGTGTTTGTGTAATACCTTGTTAACGGACAATTACCAAGAGAACTAGTTTTAGTCGATCGGAACAAAGGCTCACGTATGAGTATTGCTACACCTTACCTTCAGAGGTCTTTCATTTGATGTGTACCATTTGATCCGAAAAAAATCTTTATGCAAGTTTGTTGCTTGAGGTCAAGCAAAGGTTTAAGTTTGGGGGAGTTTGATCGGTGGTTTTTATGCATTATTTTACCGTTAATTTTAGTTAGTTTTATTATATGTTTAATTGAATTTTATTCCCTTTTACTGTATTTTATGCTTGTTTTATGTCTTTTCAATGTTTTGAGGTTCAGATAAGCATTCACGAGGAATCAGAGCAAAAACCAGGAAAAAGCGCAAGAATTCAGAGAAAGTTGCATGTCCGTGTCAGGATGCTTGGAACAGAAAAATCAACAAACATAAGATATATTGGGTAATAAATTCTCTCATCTATACTATGTTATAGTTCTCTTCATTAGCTTTCAGACGCTTCAAACAGGGACCAAAACAGACTTACGGATCAAAAGTTACGATCAAAACAATTTCGGTTATAAAATCCCGTGAACTGACATGGCCGCCCATGTTGTCTGACACGACCCATGTCAGCAGGTGACGCTAATTTCATGATTTTTTCATATTTTCGTCATATGTTAAGCTGTGGGGGCGCTTTGGGTATTTCCAAACGATCTGAGTGGTTTTCTACTATTTAGATGAGTTTTGGCAAGGAAAAAAAGGACTTTTGGACGGGAGAAGAATTTCACGTTCAAAGATTGGAGAGATCAAGGTTTTCTGAAGGCGAAAGGTTTTCATGAGCGGAAGCAATTGAAGATCAAAAGTCATCCAAATTCTTGTAATGTATAATCTTTGTTTTGTTTTTCTTTTGAATAATATGAGTAGCTAGACCTTCATGTTAGGGAGGTGTCCCTGAATTGCTTATTGTAATGATCTTGATTTTCTTGTTTCAATGACATAAGTGCTTATTTTAATAATCATTTTTTATCGTACAACGTTCTTAATGCTTTTTCTATCGGACAAATAGAATCTGATTTACAGTTAATCTTAGGTCGGCCAAACCATTGTTAACGCTTTTGTACGATAATACTATAGTAGATATCACCTAGGACTAGGAATACCCTGTAGTACTTGGAACAGTGTTTACATTATTATTCATAATGCTTGATTTTGACTTAATTATCTATGGACGTATTAATTAGGTTATGAAATCTAAGGTTTTCTCACTAAGGACTTAGGAGTAAACAATTTACAGTCAAGAAATTGATAAATCTAAGCCATGTCTCTGATATAAGGATTAAGGTTGTTACAAGGCAATTCATACACTATACCCTAGCATGCTTCTCATATCTGTTAAAAACTCAATTTTTTTATTCTGTTTTATTTTGTCACCGTTAGTTTATAATTTTCCAAACAAAACCCAAACCCCCAAATACTTTTTGTTTAACTAAAATAAAACTAGAACTCTATATCATCAAGCAGTCCTTGAGATCGACATTCGGGGAAATTCCCTCTTATTACTACATTGGCAGAATAATACACTTGCTATTTTTTCGATCAAAAGTAATGGATTAGTAGTTGTTGGTTTTCTGTCCGGGTAGACATTTTTCGAGCGTACATTACCAAATGACTTTGGGGGCATGAGTTGCCTTTGTATTTTTCAAAGTCAGGCACCTTGAATTTGTGCGGTATCTTTACATTAGGGACCAAATAGAGGTCAGCGGCATCCTTGCCAAACAAGTCTTGTCTAAGAATGGCATGCAGTTCCTTCTGCATTTCCAAGAACTGTTCCAAGAATTCATTCATCCTTTCGTATACTTCTTCATTTCTGCCAGAAGTGGCCTGCAGAAATTTTTCCTATGGAATAGTGTGTACCACAGGTTATGGTATATACATTACGGCGGTTACTCTTGGTGCTTCAGTGACTTGAAGTTTGTAACCTTCAGGAATTTCTGTCGTAATCCTTGCGTCTTCATTTACCTGAAGTTTGTAACCTTCAGGTCTGGAGGTTCTTGCTACGGCGTCCGGGTCTTCAGTGGCTGGAGGTATATATCCTTTAGGTATAAAATTTAGAGGCATGCCCTAGGGAAAACCTTTGGGCATATTATACTGAGCATGACTGCCAGGTTTCTCAAACGTTGGTGTAGACATAATCTCTGAGATCGCAGTCCTTTGAGGTTGTTGATCCTGAGCTTCCGCCAGGGATTCCATCATGTTGTGGAGTTTTTCCAAACTCTTCTTCAGAGCGTTGATTTTTTCTCTCAATTCTCTATTCTCTTCTTCGAGATCGTTTATTTTATTTTGTCGATTGGCCCGAGTATTGTACGAATGAGACAGTTTGACTCTAGAGTACGACACATGTGTGAGACTCATTGACAAAGATGTGTTATGTGAGAATGATGAATGATATGCAAGGAATGAGAATGATTTTTTTATAGTTTTTTTAGTTTTCAAAAGAACTTTTAACAATTGCAAATATCATACAGTGGTGGAAACCTTTTATTGAACTCAAAAGATTGCAGTATTTTACAGGAAAAAGTACAATATTTTACAAAGTGCGAGAAGGAAAATTAGGCCTATGGATCCTGAGTTTTCTCTGAGGAAAGCTCCTTTGCCAAGTGAAAGGAGAGAGCAAATTTCTTTGTTCCTCCTGAGTTTCTATAGCATGCTACTCTAATATCTCAATCAGAGCATCATTTTCCTTCAATAGTTCTTGGATCTTTGTGCACTCCATATTAATAATTTGGTACTTGTTCTTCCAAGAGTTCTTCTCACGTCGGACTTTGTTAAGAGCGATCTGGAGTTTTTCCGCATCGAACATGAAATAAAGGACAGATTCCTTCAAGGGAAAAACTTCTTGATGAGGGTAAGGCATTTTCAGTTTGATGGCCCTAGTTTGTACCCAGTGGAGATAAGGCTCTGCAGAGATGCAATTTGGCCTTCCTAGGGACTCTCTCCCATTCCTGTGAACATGTTGTCAGGCATGCACTATTTCTTTCTTTAGTGCCCTGTCATTTTCTCCTTCCTTGAAGAAAAGACCCTCCAGATGAATATTATGTGGTATATTCTTCATCGGGTATCCAAGTTGACGGCGAGCTAAAATTGGATGGTAGTTGATTCCCCCCTTAGTACCAATGAGGGGTATGTCAGGGAAATTTCCACATTTGTCGATGATTTTTATTCCGTCATAGATCTGATTGTACCAATCTATGTCAGAATTAGTAAGAGACATAATCTTCTGTGACCATCGCAGACCACTCTTGTGATCCCAAAAAGCAACAGACTTGGGTATGTGGGAGATAAACCATTTGTAGAGTAATGGTACACAGCATGTAATCATCCCTCCACTGTACAAATTCCTTAAATGTACTGAATGATATGCATCCGCAAGCAGATTTGGGACTGGGTTCCCAATTAAGAATATCTTAAAAGCATTAGTGTCGATGAAGTTGTCAATGTTGGGAAAGAGGAATAACCCATATATGAGCAGAACAAAGACATCCTCGAAAGCAGTTATATTTCCTATAATGGCAAAGTATAGAGCTTTCTCCATCAGGAATTTAGCTGGTAAACTCTAGATTCCTCCCTTGGTGGTCATGTGAGTTCTGATATCTGACTCTTCTAAAGAGATTGCTCTTGCATGGCTTGATCTTTTGGAATTTCCTCCAGTCCAAAAAATGGATCTTGATCAGTGATAGTTAAATCAATCAGATGAGAGTACTCTTCTAGTGTTGGTGTAAGCTGATAATCCAGAAATGTGAAGCAGTGGTATACTGGATCATAGAACTGAACCAATGTAGATAGGACTCCTTCTATCATGTTGACCTCTAAAAGAGACAGCAGTCCTCTGTGTTTAGCTCTGAAAGCTTCGGGATTAATAATCATCATTCCTAATTTCCTTAGGTCTTCCAGTTTTGGAACCTTGAAGGTGTACTTGTGCATTTTTCTTCTACCGAAATCCATAATGCAACCTTTGATATTTGCAATTATTGTTTTAGTTTTTTTTAGAAAAATATTTTTTCTTGTTAAAAAGAGTTTTTTAATGAATGAAATGCATGGATGCATGAATGCAACAAACAAAAACATTTGAAAACATGGGTTTAAGGGTTCATCGTCATGAGAATGGAGTCATGGATCTACCCATCCCCAAGGTGTGTACTAAAGGTCAATTTTTGTACCTATAGAACGGGTTCTAACAAAGGTTCCCAAAATCATTAACCCCACTTAAGGATATTAACAGCAAACCGACTGATTCATGAGAGCTGTAATATCCCAAGATGAATCTCCATTGAGTGTAGTATCACATATCAACTATTCCCGATAGTTACCGCACTACCTAATTATCAAATGGTTAAATGTTTACTAATCCTCCGTTTCAAGGGTACCCAATGGGAAAAACAATGCTTTCACGACTTGCTCGTTCAACATTAATAATTCCACGAGGGTACCTCCACTGATTCAGCGGACTCTCAAGTTAGCTTGGTCGGGACTCATAACCTATAAGCCTTCCTGAATATACCACCACTTATCTTAATGTTTTCTCGGACTCACCACATGCATATTAATCGCATTCCCAGATAACAGTAATTTAAATAAATATATCAAGTAATATGACAGCATATGATATATAAAAATGAGAAAGCAAGTAAGATAGCATAAAAATAAATGTAAAACAAGGCATAAACCTCTTAGGAAATCTAATCCTAAACTTCCCCAGCAGAGTCGCCATTTTTCTGTAGCGTCGGTTTTTTGGTGACGCGACCACCTACCGCATGTTTGGTGCTACTTTCTAATTTCTGTATTTATCCTATGAAGCTTGAAAGGAAGGGGAAGATATCTTAAACTAACCCTGCACGCAAGTGTTTTCTTTAACAAATGCTAAGAGATCGGGGAACGGGGTTTGGTTATACAAAGGGAAGCTATTAACACCCAGAGTATCTATAGTAATCTATAGGAACCTTCTTTTGCATGTATTTCTGCTGTTTGAAATGCTTTCTTGTGTTTATCTGCTATATATTGGGAAAGTTTCTCCTTTGGGGAGGGTTAAGAGAATGTTTTTGTTGTTTTCGGATTTTCTATTGTTTTTGGGAAGGTACTAGACCTAAAGTTTTTTGGATTTGTGTGCTCGCTAAGATTTCACAATCTTATGCCTACGTATTCCCGTAAAGAGATTTGGGAAATCAGAGCAATCGTAGTTCCTCTTAATTCTATGGGACGGAAGATGTTGGTGTCTTGTTTAAAGCCAAAGATTGAAGCTATCAGAGTATTTGTGTCTTGTTCAAAGCCCAAGATTGAAGCTAAAAGGGTGACTGAGAGAGAATTTGTCATCTCTAAAGGGAGAAATCTCACCTATTCATCATAGATGTTGAGTAATTGGTTATAAATAGAAATTACTTTAACTGGGATTTGTGGAATCTAGTAATGCCATAATTTTCTTTATAAGAGAGATGTCATGAAGGAAGAAGCTTTAACTCAGTGTAGAGCAATGCCACTTTTTCCTTTATGAATCTTTCATGCTAAGAGAGGACATTGGCTTGGATGTGTAGAATCCAGAGGCTTGCCACTTATATCAGTTAGATGAAAGAGAATTGTTAGCCAGGATAAGGGAAGGACTCCAGCTTGGATTTTGAATTAACAAGTGTGCCACTTACAACAATTATCTGGAAAAAGGTTTTGATATGTGATGTATAGAAGAGGCATCTTCCTACAGAGGGGACTCATGGTCTCATCTGTGGGGATGTTGTTTTTTTGTGTGCCTTGTTCAAAGCCCAAGGTTGAGGCTGAAAGAAAATGAATCCTCTGGGGAGTGTTATGTATGTCTTGTACAAAGCCCAAGATTGAGGCTATCGGGGAAAACCATTATATAAAGCCTAAGAGGATGCTGTCTCTTACTGAGGATTATTGAAATCCAGCAGAAGGTTTAAACTGTGTTGGGGAATCCAAAGGGAAATTTACTCTTGTTGGGGAATCAGAGAAGAGTTGAATTATCACATGCCATGAGGCTTTAATCCTTTTGAGGATTTGTTGATGGTAACCTGACCCTGGCTGGGATGTTTAAGGTGAAAATTAAGCCTTGTTGGGGATCCGAGGAGTCTAAAGGTGAGTTTGAAAACCTTAGAAGTTTTAACTCTTCTAGGACCTTGGTGTATTGGTGAAGATGCTCAGTATCTATCATATGCTTATAGGAAGCCTTTGGGTCCTTGTATTAAGTCCAAGAGGAGACTATGAGGGTGAGACTTTCCAAGTCTACTTGAATGAAGCTCAAGAGGAGGCTGAGACTACCCAAGTCTCTTAAGAAGAGGTAGACTCTGGTTGGAGAGATATCTTTGTATGATGCCCAAGAGGAGACTGTTGGTTTTAAGGGATGAAGATTAACCCTTGATGATTGGATGTTCTGGAGCTTTGACTTTCCTGAGGATTGAACTAGCAGAGAGGACTGAATTCTATCATATGCTTTTAGGAAGCCTTTGGGTCCTTGTACTAAGCCCAAAAGGAGGCTAGGGAACTTTTAAGAAGCCTGTTGGTCTTTGTACTAAGCCCAAGAGGAGGCTATGGGGAACTTTTAAGAAGCCTGTTGGTCCAAGCCTAAGAAAAGTTCAAGAAAGGTTTCACCAGGAATAATCCTTTCTTTGTTGAACAGTTCTAAGGTTTGAAGAAATTCAAAAGAGGTTTCAATGGGAATTAATCCTCTCTGGGGAAAGAATTTCTTTTATATATATATATATATATATATATATGTTTCTTAGTTTTGACAGTCTTGATAAAAGTTTCACCGGGAATAACGCCTTTCTCTATTCCATATTGAATAAAGCCCAAAAGGAGGCAGACTGTATTGGGGGAAGTTTCCTATGAGGGAACTAGTTATTTACTAAGTTAGAAGTATCCTCTGGTTTGACCTAAGTGTAGACCTAACTGCTGGGGAAACTCTAGACAGATATGCACAAGTATATATAGATGAGTGAATTAACAGGTATATAAACAAGTATGCATTGAATTGAGAAGATGTTGGGTCTTACACTCTGAAAAGAGGCCCAAGTGTATTGTGATTAGTTGTATGATTTTAACTGTAAGATTAGGGTTTTAGGAGATTGAAGAAAGTTTTGAGAAAACTTTGAATTTTGAATTTGAATTAAAAGAAAGTTGATTGAATTAAAAAGAATGTTTGGGGCTTATAACTCAAAGAGAGACACAAGTGGTCTAAGAGAAGTTTCACCGGGAATAATGCTCCTCCTAGTACCAGTTTAAAAATAGATAGATGGTTTTGAAAATAGAGGTATGGGGTTTACAACTCAAGGAGAGGCCTATGGAGATTGTTTATTGTTTAAAACAAAATTTATGTACAAAAGGTTGGGGCTTATACTCAAGGGGAGGCCCAGATGATTTATTTTGAAAACAGTGATCGCACTGCGATACCGAAAGACGTTGTGGCACTTATACTATAGTAGAGGCCCAAAATTTATTTATGTACAAAGGGGTTTGGGTCTTACACTCTATTAGAGGCCCAAAATGTGTTTGAAAAGAAGAAAAGTGGGGCTTATACTCAAGAAGAGGCCCAGATGAAAAATAATGAACGCGTCGTTATTTCGAAAATCGCACCGGGACTTATACTATGACATAGGCCCAGGAATTATTTATTTACAAAAGAGGTTGGGTCTTACACTCTACTAGAGGCCCAAAATGTGTTAAAATAAAGTTTGAAACTTTAAAATCAAGGAAAAACCCTAGTATTAATTAAAATACATTTTTTCAAAGAAAAATTAAATAAAAAAATGATATAAAATATCAAATATATTCAAAAACATGTTGTGAACTTTGAAAAATGTTTGAAAATAGATGTTTTAATTCACAAGATGATTTGAAATTCAATTGATTTTGAAAAATCAAGAAGAAGAATTTATTTAAAAATGTTTAAAACAATTAAAAATAAATTCTTTGAAAAATTCAAAAATATATCAAATATAAAATATTTTTATGATTTTTTTGTGGAATTAAATATTAAAATGTATAAATGATTTATGTTTAAAAAATCATTTGAAAAAGATTAAAAATGAGAGATATATGAATTTTTTAGATTAATTGAAAAATAATCAAAATAATTAAAAATTCAAAAATTTGAAAAAGGGCATGAAGAGCATCATCTTCTTCCTCGTGCCACCCTCCATTTTCAGATTTGCAAAAACTCCCCTATCTCACTGAATACGCAATGAAATTGACTATTGTAAACATGAAAGTTGCTCGTTTTTTAACAAAGATTTCAATGATACCAATTAATTGCATTTCTTTTAAGTGTGGAATGAGAAATCATGTGAAGAACAGATGAACCCTAATTTTTGCAAGAACACTATGAAATCCTATACACGATAGCTACAAAGCAATTAATTGAGGGGAAACACTCTACACAAGTGTAGAAACATGTTTGTAACTTCAAAACACATCTATAATGCATGGATCATAGAGTTTGAGAGGTTCAGGCTTACCTCTGCAAGAGGAATTAGAATCCTCGGTTGTAGGTGTTGTAGAAGTGTTTGAATGGTCTGGACAGCTTCAACGGACCCTAGTGAGTGTGTTGAAAAGCTTGGTGTAGCGTGCAATTTTTGTCGGTGACGCGACCACCTTACCGCAATTGGTTGGAATTGGGTGCTACCCTCTGATTTCTTATTTATCCTATGAAGCTAGAAAGGAAAGGAAAGCTATCTAAAACTAACCTTGCACGCAAATGTTTTCTTTAACAAATGCTTAAGAGATTGGGGGATCCGGGGTCAGGTTATACAATGGGGAGTTGTCAATTACCCATCCTATATATGGTTATCCATAGATCGTTAGAAATTTCTACTGTTTTCTACTTACTGGTGTTTATCTGTCATGGGTTGGGAAAGTTTCTCCTTTGGAAATGTTTGAGAGAGAGTGTCGCTCCCGAGGATTTGCATCCATGGTACAAACGCGAAAGTGGCGCGGAAAACAGAGTCGCCAGCAATGTGTATTTATCCCAAGAGAGGGAAAGGAAACACTGCGTAAACCTGAAGAAAGGGAAAGAGCATGGTCTCACGACCAAGAGAAACGGGTAAGGGAGTCGGTTACGCGAAGGGAAGGTGCTAGCACCCCACACGTCCATCGTACTCGATGGGATCCACGCTTGCTGTCTCGATCAAAGGGTGTCGTCATCTAAAGCTCCACTGCTACTAGAAAGGAAAAGAAGCAGGGATGGAAAAGAACTGAGAAACGAAGAAGAAAAGAAAAAGAAGTGACTCGATAGGACATCGCTCGTCCTACGCCTACGTACTCCCTCATACAATGGGAAAGTCAGAGTCAACGTAGTTCAGACACGAACAAAAGGGGGGAGGTTGCTCGTCGAGATATCGCATCTCGTGCCTACGTATCCTCAATCGGACGGGAAAGAGGAATCAGAGAAAATCGTAGTTCGACCTAATGAGGTCGGTTAGTGTTTTTTATGAGCGACGTTAGATTCGCGTCCGACAGTTAGGGTCGATGCCTATTTGCGACGAGACGGAAGTAACGTGCCCTTTTCTGAAAATGATTTGGAGATTAACAATCCCGAAGGATGAAAAAGATTTGAATTTGTTTTTGTGTTTTTTAGACAGAAGTGGATTGAAGTTAGTTCGTAACTTACATTGCACTAAAGTCTACCATGCGGGAACGAGTGAATCGCATGGTCGCCCCCAAATGGGACGTATGCTAAACACACTAGAAGAGGAGGGGAGACCCCTCGTTCTTCACTTCCTACACTTAAGGCTCGAGCGCAATATTCGTTATATTTTATTAAGTGTTTTAGAAGTGTTATGAGATGAGAAAAGAGGACTCAAAAGAGAAAGAAAACACTAAGGGGAATTCTATCCTAATGTTATCATGCAATGGTGGCCCTATAGTCGAGGTTAAAAGGGGAACTTCTACCTAAGTTAGCATGCAAAGGGAAGCCTAATGCTAATCCTACTCCAAGCTTAATCGAAAATTAAGTTGGACTAGGTAGCTCTAAGGGAGTGAATCCAAGACTTAAACAAATCTTGAGATTCAAGGGAAGAGAAAGAGTGAAGGAGACGAAGGAGGAAAAGAAGCGAATAAATAAAAACAGCAGCTATCACAACGTCCCTACACCAAAACAGCAGTAAAAAGTTGCATACCAACAAGACAACTTTCTACAGCACACAATTCAGCACAAGAAAGGGTGTAAAAAGGTCAAACAGCAGCACATATAACAACACATATGCACATAAACAGCAGTGGAAAGACAAGGCAGCATGCATTCAAAAATGATTCACTCATGGAAAAGCACATATGCATCAAGCATCACATATTCCTCTATTAAACATGATCACACATCATACCAAACATCATGGTAAACATTATGAAAGAACAATCATGGGATGATGCACAACATTAAGCATATGAACATGTCAAACCAAGTATACATCTCATGAAATTATGTTAACCAACAAACACAAAGCAATTCCAGCAACATAAGCATCAATCAACAATTATCATGCGCAAGGATTGTGTGCAAAGTGTTCATCACATCAACAAAACAATCATGAATATTCATCAATGAAAACCAAAAGCCGCGTGTCGAAGAATCGTGTTCATGCAAGGGTGTGAGGCAAAACAGCTCAAGAATAATCCACAAATCATCAATACATCAATCCATGAAGTTTAAACATGCAAGAGATCTCAAACAAGCAAGAAAATGCAAGAAAAACACAATCTGCTTCAGTGGTAATCGATTACTCAAATAGGGTAATCGATTACTCAGTTGAAAATTGGTTTAAAATGTGAAAATTAGGCAGAGTAATCGATTACCCTGTTTGAGTAACCGATTACTCAGTTGAAAATTGACTAAAAACGTGAAAGCAAAATAGAGTAATCGATTACCCTGTTGGAGTAATCGATTAAAACTGAAACAGAGGCAGAAATTCAACTTTGAAAAGCACTTTTCAGCAACAAATCACTTATCCAAACATCCAAATGATCATGTAAACAATAATGCACGAAAATTAAGTTCAATCACAGCAATCAAACATCAATTAGGTCCAACAATCATCAACATCCACAATCAAGATCAACCAAATAAATCAAAACACATCAAAATTCATGGATCTACATTGTATAAGTTGCAGTTAAGCTAAAATGAGTATGGATCTGAAATTAACCAACCTACAAAGCTGAGATTTGCTTTGGTAAGTGTTGTAAACATAAATGGATGAATTCAAGTAGAGAACTCCAAGATCCACAAGCTTCTTGCACTCAAAAGTTTAAGATCCAAGCAAATAAGCAATAAAACTCCAAAATCACTTTCAATAATCACTTCTGAAAATTCAGCACCAGATCCTCACGAAAATCCAAGTTGAAAAGCTGAAATGTAGTGAGGATGGGAGGTTTTAGCTCAAGAATTAACAAGTTCCAATGAAGAACTTGTTATTCTCTATGAAGGAGCTTTGAGTGTGGGTGAAAATGGAGGTTGAGAGTGAAAAAGTGTTAGAGAAATGAGAGAATTCTGAAAATTGAGAGTGGAAAAATGATCTCCCTTTGAGGTTTTGAATCAATTGGTTTAAATAACCCCTAGGTTAGGAGTTAAGTTTGGGTTGGGAGTGAGGTTAAGTGAGTGGAAATTGGGATGAAATGTGATTTAGGAAAGAAAATGTGGAATTGGGGTGGAAAGAATTTGAATTTTTGGATGGAAAATGATGAAAATAGATCAATTCTAGATCCTTCCCACACATGCACAAGCCAAGCACATGATCACAAATGCCCAAAAATTCTGCAGTGCTGAAAAATGCCACATTTTTGCAATTTCGCCCAGAGTAATCGGTTGCTCACTTTGAGTAATCAATTACTCAGTTCAAAAATTCAAAAATTGGCGCCAAAAGGAGGGAAACTTGGATACTCGTCCGGTTCCACCTGTTCTGAACCACGATAGATCTCTGAAACTTGCCATCTGATATTACCACTGGAATACACTTGAAATATGCTGCGAAATGTTATTTACACTCGGATTAAACCGCTGATAACAACCGTCTGGTGCTGAATAACTGATCAAAAATTGACTGCCAGAGTTTCTGATCGTCTAGTCGCTTAATGAGTAAAATAAATGCTCCAAAAGACTTGGAAGGCTATTTGCTTGGCTCTGAACACTGTTAAAAATCATACTGGAACTGATGACGCCATGAGCTGCTAGAGAAAACCTTGATCCCATGCCCAAAAGAAAAATGCAAATGCAGAAATGACAATGCGAATGAAATGAAGCATAAGCCAAAAGGTTAGCAACGCTAGGGTAAATTTTGAGGTGTTACAGCTACCCCTATTCAAACTTCCTTGGATCCGAGGGTATGATAGCAACGACTTTCAGACAATCGGGATACACGGGGTTTGAATACCAAAATATCCTGAAAATTTGCGACCTGTGGAGAGGCCGAAATAGAGTTGTTTACGAGGACGGCCGCAGACGAACTCGAAAAGGTAGACCGACCGAAGGCAGACTACGTTGGGGAGAAGCAAAATAAAACGAGTACGACCGAAAGCGGACTCAAAAAGAAAGACCGACCGAAAGCAGACCTCCAATAACAAGCGAGTATGACCGAAAGCGGACTCGAAAAGAAAGACCGGCCGAAAGTGGACCTCCAACAACAAACGAGTACGACCGAAAGCGGACTCGAAAAGAAAGACCGACCGAAAGCGGACCTCCAACAACAAACGAGTACGACCGAAAGCGGACTCAAAAAGAAAGACCGACCGAAAGCGGACCTCCTGTAACAAACGAGTACGACCGAAAGCGGACTCAAAAAGAAAGACCGACCGAAAGCGGACCTCCAGCAACAAACGACTACGACTGAAAGCGGACTCGAAAAGAAAGACCGACCGAAAGCGGACCTCCGGCAACAAACGAGTACGACCGAAAGCGGACTCAAAAAGAAAGACCGACCGAAAGCGGACCTCCAGCAACAAACGAGTATGACCGAAAGCGGACTCGAAAAGAAAGACCGACCGAAAGCGGAACTCCAACAACAAACGAGTACGACCGAAAGCGGACTCGAAAAGAAAGACCGACCGAAAGCAGACCTCTAACAACAAACGAGTATGACCGAAAGCGGACTCGAAAAGAAAGACCGACCGAAAGCGGACCTCCAACAACAAACGAGTACGACCGAAAGCGGACTCGAAAAGAAAGACCGACCGAAAGCGGACCTCCAGCAACAAATGAGTACGACCGAAAGCGGACTCGAAAAGAAAGACCGACCGAAAGCGGACCTCCAGCAACAAACGAGTACGACCGAAAGCGTACTCGAAAAGAAAGACCAATCGAAAGTAGACCTCTAACAACAAACGAGTACGACCGAAAGCGGACTCGAAAAGAAATAAACGAGTACGACAGAAAGCGGACCCGAAAAGAAAGACCATCCAAAAACGCTCTTTCGACAAGGGTTATACCATATAGGATAACTCTACTGGGGATAACGAAATAATAAAGAGTGCAAGGACGACTGAAAGCGAACTCGAAAAGAAAGACCCAGCCGAAGATGGACTTTCATAGAACAAACGAGTACGACCAAAAGCTGACTCGAAAAGAAAGACCGGTCGAAGTCGGAACTTCAAAGAACATACGAGTACGACCGAAAGCGGACTTGAAAAGAAAGACCGACCGAAAGCGGAATTTCCAACCCGAGAAAAGTAGAATCAACAGATCTACCAAGATGACTCCGCTGGGGAAAAGAGAAATCTAAATAGATAACTCTGCGGGGGAGTGCAAGGAGGACCAACAAGAATGACGAATCCACTGGTTGCAGTGTAGTGTTAAACAAAGTCTCCTGACTTCTGTTACTTCCTACTGGGGAAAGAAACTGGCAAAGGATATCAAACCTGGCTTATGCTTCGAATGCATATGTTTGAATTTTCTATGGCGTAATGCTCCATACGCAATGGAAACGCTACGTGTTTGGGAGAATGCCATGCAAAAATGCTTATGCAATGCAAAAGAGGCGTCTCAGCAAAATAAATGCTGAAGACCAAGGCAGCTCCACCGGGGACGACAAACTAAATTGTCCTCTGAAATAAAAGACCCTGCTGAGGAAGACTTCACTCTGATGAGGAAGACACTGATCAAAAACTCTGTTGGAGATGAAAACTCCGAGAGACTACCCACTCTGCTGGAGATGGATAAAAATGAATAATGAAGATGGAACCCGAAGAGAAATTTTCTTCCACTTGGGATTACCAATGACTTCCATCGAAGACAGAACTCAACACCTGGATTCGAGATATGCCAATAACCATTGGACTTAAGACCTGCTGGGGATTTCAACTGCTGCTGGATAACCCACTGCGAAGATCACCACCAAACTCTGCTTGGGGAGACAAATCAATAATACCGAACCTGCTTGGGGATATTACTGAACTTAACCTGCTACTGGGAGATGTCATTATCTTCACCCTGCTGGGGAACAATAGTACTCTTACCCTGCTGGGGAGTACCGGCCGTGACCAGCAATTTTGCTTGAGGAATGGTGATTGACGACATCAACTCTGCTAGGGGACACCATCAAGCTTACTCATCTGAGGGGATTAACTCATACCGTTGCTGGTGAGAAAAGCATTTCTTGACTAACTGAGGAGAATGAGTGCTCAGGCTCTGTGGGTAAAATAACATCTTTGTCCAAAGAAGATATTCCATAAACCTCCTGCTGGGGACTTCAACTACATCAACTTTTGATTACTCGCCGAGAAAATGATAAATCAACCACAACTCTAGCTGGGGAAATAATCCTCTACACTCTACTGAGGAAGATAATCCTTGACACTCTGGTTGGGGAAAGTAACAACCTGCTGAGGAGGATGAACTTTTCAATGTCAAGGAGAATAGCTCTACTAGGGAAAAACAAACCTGTTACCCTGCAAACAGAAACAACAGAAAGTTCTATGTGTAAAAAGGCTACTTCTATTTCCATTACAATGACCGCTGCCTAAGCAATTTCCACTGTTTTTTGATATGCTTCGCAAAGGTTAACATTTCCGAATGCAATGTTTTATCAAAATATCGGACGTTTTCACAAACAAAACAGCAAAAGTAAACACACAAATGGAAGGCTTTTGAGTGAAATGAAAATTTTATTGAATGGATTGGCCTATAAATAGGCGTTTACATTCAGAAGCAATTCCTGAAAAGAGGTAATTGCACAAAAGAAAATAAAAGAAAATACACATGTCGACAATGTGGGGAACAGATATCCACCATGATTCAATTCAACTATGACCCAATATGCCTCGCTTATCCGCAGATGTGTTGGCCTTCGAAGAGACTGACTGGACTGATTCCTTTCCTTCAAAATTTCCATGTGTCAAAAGTGTTCACAGATCGAACGCAGCATGTAGCCTCTTGCTTTCAAATCCCTAACTTTTGCATGGATCGCCCTTTTCGGGTTTTCAATCCACCGGGATACCCTTTTTTGCCAAAGTTGCTTTTCAGGTTTTCAACTTTGCGGGTTTATTTATTTATTTTTTTTTATCCCTAACTTTTACCCGAACCCTTTTCTTTTTATGGTTCGCCGGGATGCCCTCTTTTTTGCCTGGACTTTCTTTTTATGTCCAGCGGGTATCTTTTATGCAAAGTATTTTTTGACTACGTCTACGTTCACAGGGGACGTAAAATCTTCGCCATCCATAGTTGAGAGTAATAAGGCTCCACCAGAGAAAACCTGTCTTACTACATATGGCCCTTCATAGTTTGGAGTCCATTTGCCCTTGTGATCTGTTTGAGGAGGAAGGATCCTTTTCAAAACCAATTCACCAGCCTGAAAACACCGAGGACGCACTTTTTGATCAAAAGCTTTCTTCATCCTGCTCTGATACAACCGACCATGTGCAATGGTTGCCAATCTCTTCTCTTCAATAAGGTTCGGCTGGTTCAGTATGGAACGCACCCACTCAGCTTCATCAAGTTTCACGTCTGCCAGGATTCTTAAAGAAGGAATCTCAACTTCTAATGGTAGAACTGCTTCCATACCATATACCAATGAGAAAGGAGTTGCCCCAGTCGATGTGCGTACCGACGTACGATAACCATGTAAAGCATAAGGAAACATCTCATGCCAGTCTTTATAGGTCACTACCATTTTCTGCACAATCTTCTTGATGTTCTTATTCACTGCTTCAATAGCCCCATTCATCTTCGGACGATAGGGGGAAGAATTGTGATGTTCAATCTTAAAGCTCTGACATAGCTCCTTCATCATCTTGTTATTCAAATTTGAACCATTATCAGTGATGATTCTTTCCGGGACTCCATACCGGCAGATGATGTCCTTCTTGATAAATCTGGCTACCACTTGTTTGGTGACGTTGGCGAACGAGGCTGCCTCCACCCACTTCGTGAAATAATAAATGGCCACCAAAATGAAACGATGCCCATTGGAAGCAATTGGCTCAATCTTTCCGATCATATCAATGCCATCATGGCGAAGGGCCAAGGTGATGACAACACATTCAGAGGAGTAGGCGGCACATGCACCTTATCAGCATAAAACTGGCATTTATGACATTTTCGGGCTTATTTGAAACAATCAGATTCCATAGTCATCCAATAATACCCCGCTCTCAATAGTTTTCTGGCCATAGCATGCCCATTGGCATGGGTACCGAAAGATCCTTCATGAACTTCCTCCATTAACAGGTTTGCCTCGTGTTCATCAACACAATGTAGCAAGACCATGTCAAAATTCCTTTTGTATAGCACATCGTCCTTCGTCAGAAAGAAATTTCCCACCAGCCTCCTCAGAGTTTTCTTATCTTTAGTGGATGCACCTTCTGGGTACTCTTGACTCTTCAGAAAAACCTTAATATCATGATACCAAGGTTTGCCATCTGACACATCTTCAATTACAAACACAAAAGCTGGCCTATCCAACCGCATGATTCTGATCAAAGGAGTTTCATTCCAACGATTCACCTGATACATCGAAGACAACATTGCCAATGCATCGGCCATCTAATTCTCCAACCGGGGTATATGATGGAAGTCAATTCTGTCAAAGAACTGTAACAACCTTCTGGCATAGTTGTTATAAGGCACCATGTTCGCTTGACGAGTTTCCCATTCACCCGTAATCTGATTAACTACCAACGCGGAATCACCATAAACATCGAGGTTCTTGATTCTCAAATCAGTTGCTTCTTCTAACCCCATAATGCATGCTTCATACTCCGCCTCATTGTTGGTGCATACGAACGCTAACCGGGCAGTGAAAGGTATATGAGAACCTTTTGGAGTTGTAATGACTGCCCCGATTCCGTTACCATATGAATTAACCGCCCCATCAAAGACCAGCTTCCACTGGGACCCAATTTCTGGCCCTTCATCAGGTAGAGGCTCTTCACAGTCTTTCATTTTCAGATACATAATGTGCTCATCAGGATATTCAAACTTCATCGGTTGATAATCCTCAATTGGTTGTTCAGCGAGATATTCTGAAAAAACACTTCCCTTGATGGATTTTTGGGAAACATATTGAATATCGTATTCCGTCAGAACCATCTGCCAACGGGCTATTCTTCCAGAAAGCGCCTACTTTTCAAACACATATTTGATCGGATCCATCTTCGAAATCAAAAGGGTTGTGTGACTTAACATATACTGCCTCAAACGCTTAGCTGCCCAAGCGAGTGCACAACATGTTTTCTCCAGCATTGAGTACCTCGACTCACAATCAGTAAACTTCTTACTCAGGTAGTAGATGGCATGCTCTTTTCTACCTAACTCGTCGTGTTGACCGAGCACACACCCCATTGAGTTCTCAAGAACCGTAAGATACATAATCAATGGCCTTCCTGGCACTGGCGGCATAAGGACCGGAGGTTCCTGCAAATATTCTTTTATTTTTTTGAATGCCTTTTGACAATTCTCGTTCCACCTGACCTCTTGATCTTTTCTTAGCAAATTGAATATCGGTTCACACGTGGCTGTAAGATGAGAGATGAATCTAGCAATGTAGTTCAACCTCCCTAAGAAACCACGAACCTCCTTTTTTGTTCTCGGTTCAGGAATCTCTTGTATGGCTCTTACTTTGGCAGGGTCAACCTCGATACCTCTTTCGCTCACAATAAAACCCAGTAACTTTCCAGAACTCACCCCGAAGGTGCACGTGTTCGGATTCAACCTTAGTCTGAACTTTCTCAACCTTTCAAACAATTTATGAAGATTAACCAGATGTTCTTCCTCCGTTTGTGACTTCGCAATCATGTCATCAACATAGACCTCGATCTCTTTGTGAATCATATCATGAAAGAGAGTCACCATCGCCCCCTGATAGGTTGCCCCAGCATTTTTCAATCCAAAGGGCATCACCTTGTAACATAATGTTCCCCACGGTGTTATGAACGTCGTCTTCTCCATGTCTTCTGGGGCCATCTTGATTTGGTTATACCCAGAGAAGCCATCCATGAAGGAAAACACAGAAAATTGAGCAGTGTTATCCACTAACACGTCAATGTGAGGAAGCGGGAAATCGTCTTTTGGGCTTGCTCTATTCAGATCTCTGTAATCAACACACATCCTGACCTTTCCGTCCTTCTTAGGTACAGGTACAATATTAGCAACCCACAGAGGATAATTTGTTACAGCAAGAAAACCAGCATCTAACTGCTTCTGAACCTCTTCTTTAATCTTGACGGACATTTCCGGTTTCGTCCTTCTCAGCTTCTGCTTAACCGGAGCACATCCTTCTTTGAGCGGCAGCCGATGTACTACGATGTCAGTGTCGAGCCCAGGCATGTCTTGGTAAGACCAGGCGAAGATATCCACATACTCTCGGAGAATTTCAATCAATCTTCCCTTGACAGTGTCTTCCAAAGCAACCCTAATCCGTACCTCTTTCTTTACGTCCTTGGTTCCCAAGTTAACAACCTCGATTTCCTCCTGATGAGGCAGAATGACCTTTTCCTCTTGTTTTAACAGCCTAGCTAATTCCTCTGGTAAGGCACAATCTTCATCAGTCCCCTCTTCAGCCTGATATATGGGATTATCGAAGTCGTATAGGGCCATAGCTGAATCATACTGGGTGGAATCTGAACAAGAGAACCTGCATGATTGATGATATATGTTTATTATGGATGCATCAAACAAAAACACATTGCCATTTTGCTGTGATTTTAATGCAAAAGTAAAAACAGAAAAACAGGGATCAAAACATTTGAATGCGAAAACGTCCTTTATTAATGATAAAGAAAAAGCATACAAAAACATTCAAGCCCTATAAACAAGAATCACTACGTCTTGGGCAGAACGTAGGATTAACATAGATGACAAACAGAAGCAATTACTCTGGTTCTGTCACTTGAATGGCTCTCTTCGACGACCAGTTGCGAAGGCTCTGACCTGGGACACAGGGGCGGATCCAACTATCCATATCACAATCACTATCCCCATCCTCCTCAATAGCATTGACTCTGTCGAAGAAAACACCGGCACTGGTGAAACGGACTGGACCATAGAACTTAGGAGGCTCTTTAGGACGCCTGGGTGGCTTATAACCCAGTCCATGAGTATTCCGCTTTTCTTGGCTATCAATAACCTGACCCCACCTTTGTGAACCTCCGGCTTCAACCACGGCCCAAGCATCTTTAAAGGAAGACATAGAAATCTTCGGCTGATGTACCACTATAGGTTGAACCACTTTAGATTGGCTACCTTCTCTGAGAGGTTTCTCGGTGACCTTCACCACTTCGAAACCCTGACATAAAGTTTCGTGTATTTCGCCATCTACCTCCACATACTTGAAATTGGATAGCTGGCTTATCATGATATCCTCTTCTCCACAAACCGTCACCACATGCCCGTCTACCATGTACTTTAACTTCTGATGCAATGTAGATGTCACAGCCCCAGCACTGTGAATCCATGGATGACCCAGCAGACAGTTGTAGGCAGGTTGGATGTCCATGATATAGAATGTAGCATCGAAAACTTCAGGCCCAACCTTAATTAGTAGCACAATCTCACCGAAAACAGACCTCTTCGAGCTGTCGAAAGCACGCACCACCAAATCACTAGGTGTGCATATCAACCCTCGGGTGTCCAGCTTCATCAAGGCTTTCTTAGGCAGAACATTTAAGGAGCATCCAGTATCCACAAGCACATGAGACATCAACGATCCACGACACTCAACAGAAATATGCAAGGCATTATTATGGTTTCTCCCAGCTGGAGTCAAGTCAACATCCGTAAAACCCAAACCATTACCTGCATTAACATGGGCCACTACCCCCTCTAACTGATTAACTGAGATCTCCTGGGGTATGTAAGCAGCATTCAGTACTCTCAGCAGTGCGTTGCGGTGTGCCTCGGAACACAATAACAGGGACAAGATAGAAATCTTGGACGGAGTCTGATGCAATTGATCAACAATCTTGTAATCGCTCTTCCTGATTAATCTCATAAATTCTTCTACGTTCTTGGAGAAAGAATTATCAATCGGCCCTGCCGTGGAGTCATTCACTACTGGCGTTTGCACAGAATTATCTACAGCCTGCTTCCCTTTGTCTTGTCTGGAACTACCAACTTGGCCATCTGAAGGGATAAGGACTCTACCACTTCTCGTGATAGCCCCTACCTCAATATTGTTTTCGACACAAGAGTTCACTATAGAAGTTCCCACCAGTTCTTGTTTTTGTCCATTAACAAACACTTCGGCTCCATAGTTCCAAGGAATGGCCTTGGTGCTCTCATATGGTACGGGTCCGGGAGCTGTAATAATCACCGGTGCTGGTCTTACCGGCCCTGAAATAGTGATTGTTTTGAAAGGGATAGTAATGATAGCAACCTCACTTTTCCTGCTAACAACTTCTTTTTGTTGGTCACATCGGTCAAACTGCAATCGACCTTCATCTATCATCTTTTGAATTCCTGACTTCAACAAACCACACCCATTCACTTGCGACATACAATCTGAACAATTCTCATCACATCCGGGGGACACCCCACCCCTCAATAACCTCTCCTTCACCACCATCAGAGGAGTCTTTAATTCATCAACATCCATAACCAAATTCAAAGATTCAATCTCCTTTAACACAGCATTAACCCTCGGCCCACCATGGTTCGGCATTGGGTTTTGGACGACACTTGGCACATCATTTGAAAAGTTAATGGCCTTCGAATCCACCAAGTCTTGGACTGCGTGCTTAAAAGCTTTGCAGTCTTCAATATAGTGTCCGGGTGCCCCAGAATGAAAGTCACAGTGGGCATTAGGATTATAACCCGGAGGTCGATTACCGGTGGGAGGAGCTAGAGTCCTCTTCTAGATTAACTGCAACTGTAGCAAATGCTAAAACAACTGTGAATACGGTAGAGGTGGAGTATCAAAATGTCGGTTCTGCTTAGGTGTAAATTGCTGCCGGCGTGGAGCACGATTCTGTTGCTGCCGTGGAGGTGCTGCAGGAATTGTCACTGACGCTACCTGCTGGTTATAACTCTAATGTTGCTTTCCTTTACCTCGGTGAGACGACACAAAATTTGTTTCCTCCTTCTTCTTGTAATTCGCATAGGGTTTCATCCCTTGACCTGAAGACGACCCATCACTACCTGCTACCTTCCCTGCTTTGATTCCACTCTCTAGCATTTCCCCGACCATGATCAAGTTAGAAAACTTGCCTGACGCACAAGGTAACAGTTTCTCATAATAACTTCCCGGCAAAGTATCCATAAATAAATTCATCATTTCTTTTTCCAACATGGGTGGCTGCACCCTAGCCGCTAGTTCACGCCATCTCTGCGCATATTCTTTGAAGCTTTCATTATTCTTTTGAGACATATTCTGTAACTGGGTCCAGTTGGGAGCCATATCAGTATTATATTGGTAGTGCTTGATAAAGGCCTCGACCAACTCTCTCCAATTACGGACATGTCATCTCCCTAGCTGCATATACCATTCCAAGGATGCCCCAGACAGGCTGTCCTGGAAGAAATGCATCAACAGTTTCTCATCTTTAGAATACGCGGCCATCTTCCTCGCGTATGCCTTGACATGTGTCTTGGGACAGGTGGTACCGTTGTATTTTGCAAAAGTGGGCACCTGAAATTTGTGCGGAATTACAACACCAGGAACAAGCCCCAAATCCTCCAGATCCATTCCTACAGAATTCTGATTCACCACTCCCCTTAGTTATTCTTCAATGAGTCTGAACCTTTGATCATTGTCGGCCTGAGGACCAACGTCCCCGCCTGGCATGGAGAAAACGTCATCTTGTTGGTCTTCAAAATGACGACCATGAACAGCACAAACACTTCCTCCTCCCACAACAGAAGGAATCACAAGCTGCTCTCCTCCACCCGGAGGGATCACAACACAAGGAATGGGGATCTCTACACCCACAGGACCTCCCTGAGCACCGTTACCAACAACGCCATTATGGACTCCACCATGAAGAACCCCGTCTTCATCCACCCTTGCCACTAAGGGTTGGACCAAAGTCCTCAATTGCTCTTGCCCTTGGGCAACACCTTGCATCAGCTCCATGAATTGGTTTATACTGGCCTGCATGGCGGCCATGTCAGCTTGCATCTTCTCCATAATTCTCTTCTGATTTGATCTAGTGGAATACCGGTGAAACAGCTGATTATCAATCCTGCCTGCAACCAAATAAAGGTTAGAACAAACCGGAACGAGCACCTGTGATGCAAAAATGAATATGATTATGCATATGCAAATGAACATGTTTGAATATTTGCAGGGCGATCCACCCCTTGATTCCAGTTTAAAGACGAGATGGGATGAAACTGCTGCTCATATATAAATCAGAGAAAATCACTGTCAGAGGTTACAACCCAAGATAACAATAATAAGTCTGAAACAAAAGAAGCAAAGATCCCAGCCAACAATTCTAGTGGTGACCCAAAATACAAAGAAAAGTGAACACAAAGTATCACCCACTGCCTAAGCTAGAGCCTTCACCCCTAGGCCTCTTCACTTCAGCTCGTATCTTCAGCTCTTCTATGGTTGCTATGGCCTCATTCAGTCGTTCCTCAACTGCGTGTCTTTGGAATGTTCCCGATAAGATCTCCTCGTCTCTTTTCTTGAGCTTTGCCTTCAAACTCTTGATCTGATCCAGGAACTTTTCTTCTTTCTGCTTGTTGGCTGTGATTGCAGTGTTTCGATTAGCATTGAACCTGTGAATTCTTAGCGAAGCTTTGGCCAAGTCTTCCTTCTTTGACTTTAGAACCCTGCTAACACCTTTTAAGGCTTGTCCCACCTTCTGTCTAGCTGTGATTTCATTGGCCAACTCCTTTTCTTTCTCAGCAAGTAACTTTGTTTTCAATTTGGCAACGTGGACAGCTTCACCTCGCTCATGCTTCAACTGGTAGATTTCTCTTTGTAGCTCACTATTCTCCTATCGAAGCTTTTCCTTTTCAGCCCACAGTTTGTTATACTTCTCTATCTCAATTGTGGTCGGAGATTCAATCATCAGGGGGTAAGATGGAGGTTCTCTGCAGAAAGGTAGAAGCACATTCTCTACTCTTCTTTGAATCCAGTCCTCATATGCATGGAAGGCTTTGTTGTTACATTTTCCAAAAGAAGTCTTTCCTTTCTTGCGGCGATCTCCCCAAGTATTTGCAGCTTCTTTTAACACTTCCAAATTGGCTTCTCTACTCACATATAGAGATTCTTGAACATCTTGGTCCTTCGGCGGCTCTTTCAAAGCATACCCAAATTGCCTAATAGAAAGAATGAGGTTGTAGTTAATTCCCCCTTCCTTCCCATTAGATGTACGTTTAGGTAACCTCCACAGCTGATCAGGATCTCCTGGCCTAGCAAATCACGATTAATCCAAATCAAGTTGTCAGCCCTTAGTCTCATCAATCTCCTTGACCAATCCAATGTTTCTTTGGTCTCTACGAATGCCCCAGATTTGGGAAGGCGATCAGCAAACCACTTGTAGAGAACTGGAGCACAAAAGTAAAGAGGTCCTCCTCTCCTCTTCTCATTCTTATAGTGCATCGAATAGTATAGATCCCCAAGCAAGGTAGGTACCGGATTCTTCGTGGTGAATATCCGGATAGCGTGCACGTCTACAAAATCCTTCACATTAGGGAACAACGTTGTTCCATAAACACACATAGCCAGAATTGCATTGAACACTGACCAACACTTAGCCTTAACACAAATAGCAGCCTGCTCGATCAAAAACTTCGTGTGAAAGCCTTTATGTCCTCCTTTACTAGTAACATTTTTATTCAGCAAAGACTGATCCAAACGTAATGCAGCAGGAGCCTTTTCCAGATCAGGAAACTCCTTAGAAGGGTAGAAGGGAACTTCTTCTTTGACAGAAACATCCAAAATGAGAGCATACTCCTCCAATGTCGGAGCTAACAAATAATCTGTGAACAAAAACACCGCAGGTGAGGGTCATAGAACTGCACCAGAGTGTGTAGAGCCCTGAACTCATAGTTGGTAACATCTCGGGCGAAACTCAGAATCCTCCCATACTCTCCTCTAAAGTCATCCAATACCCCGGGTTTTGCCATAGCCGAGATCTTGTGCACAACATCTAGATGAAGCCCCAGGAACTTATACGGGATGATATTCTTCCTCTCTTCAGTGCTAGTATTCATCATGAACAGTCTTCGAACAACTGGAATCAAAGTTAGGATGCAACCCTACTAATGAACAAACATGTTAGAATGCAAAATGATGATGCAAATGCAAACATGGGATCAAGGTTTCCATGATGCTCAACATTGCTGTTGTTCTGCTGACTGAATAAAACCCCAAATATCAGAAACCCCGAAATCCAGAATAGCGGCCCATTCAAACTGCCAGAAAAACAGGATGATAACAGTATACTGATGAGAAAATCCAGAAAACCAGGTAGGTTGAAGGTCAAAGTCGCCTGCAAACCTGCAAACACCCATCCCCTCTCACATGTGGGTTCTAGAAGACGGGATCCTCAGTCTCAGATTCTCAATTTGAGAAGCAATAGTACATTCATCCCTTGGGGTACAATACTATCGCCAAACAAAGAGGTCGTCCACTGATTCCCCAAAAATAAAGGGTCATCCTATAGTAAGTTCCCAGCATTGGGTCCTCGGATCGACAAGTGTCATGGGTTTTCCATTTCTGGTCTGCCATTATCACGGGTCGGGAGGAGAGGCGTTGCTGAGAACTTCGGGAGACGGTCGCCAGAGTCGACAGTTTTCCAGGTAATATTCCATCGTCTGCCCCAAATGCGCAGGATATAATATTACCGAGAAAACCTCTTCTGGATGTGGAGTTTTCATGTATACTAAGTCTGGCCAAATGCCAAACAAGTCACACTACTTTCCACGCTAATCATAGGTGTATGCTCAAGCCTGGGTATTGGGCTTTTTTCTCATGAATCCAACCCACCCTAAAAACAGAAAAAACCAGCAGCAGAACAGTACAGCACAATAATGAAATACAATGCAATAAATGCGGTAAATACAGTAAAACAGTAATATACAACAAAAGAAAGCACCAAAACAAACACCCAGAGAAATAAAACAGACAAGTGCTAGGATTGACTCGCAAAAGGGGATGGACCAGCAAGAGGTCAACCAAGCTCCCCAGCAGAGTCGCCAGCTGTCGCTCCCGAGGATTTGCATCCATGGTACAAACGCGAAAGTGGTGCGGAAAACAGAGTCGCCAGCAATGTGTATTTATCCCAAGAGAGGGAAAGGAAACACTGCGTAAACCTGAAGAAAGGGAAAGAGCATGGTTTCACGACCAAGAGAAACGGGTAAGGGAGTCGGTTACGCGAAGGGAAGGTGCTAGGGCCCCACACGTCCATCGTACTCGATGGGATCCACGCTTGTTGTCTCGATCAAAGGGTGTCGTCATCTGAAGCTCCACTGCTACTGGAAAGGAAAAGAAGCGGGGACGGAAAAGAACAGAGAAACGAAGAAGAAAAGAAAAAGAAGTGACTCGATAGGACATCGCTCGTCCTACGCCTACGTACTCCCTCGTGCAATGGGAAAGTCAGAGTCAACGTAGTTCAGACACGAACAAAAGGGGGGAGGTTGCTCGTCGAGATATCGCATCTCGTGCCTACATATCCTCAATCGGACGGGAAAGAGGAATCAGAGCAAATCGTAGTTCGACCTAACGAGGTCGATTAGTGTTTTTTATGAGCGACGTTAGATTCGCGTCCGACAGTTAGGGTCGATGCCTGTTTGCGACGAGACGGATGTAACGTGCCCTTTTCTGAAAATGATTTGGAGATTAACGATCCCGAAGGATGAAAAAGATTTGAATTTGTTTTTGTGTTTTTTAGACAAAAGTGGATTGAAGTTAGTTCGTAACTTACATTGCACTAAAGTCTACCATGCGGGAACGAGTGAATCGCATAGTCGCCCCCAAATGGGACATATGCTAAACACTCTAGAAGAGGAGGGGAGACCCCTCGTTCTTCACTTCCTACACTTAAGGCTCGAGCGCAATATTCGTTATATTTTATTAAGTGTTTTAGAAGTGTTATGAGATGAGAAGAGAGGACTCAAAAGAGAAAGAAAACACTAAGGGGAATTATATCCTAATGTTATCATGCAATGGTGGCCCTATAGTCGAGGTTAAAAGGGGAACTTCTACCTAAATTAGCATGCAAATGGAAGCCTAATGCTAATCCTACTCCAACCTTAATCGAAAATTAAGTTGGACTGGGTAGCTCTAAGGGAGTGAATCCAAGACTTAAACAAGTCTTGAGATTCAAGGGAAGAGAAAGAGTGAAGGAGACGAAGGAGGAAAAGAAGCGAATAAATAAAAACAGAAGCTACCACAACGCCCCTGCACCAAAACAGCAGTAAAAAGCTGCATACCAACAAGACAACTTTCTATAGCACACAATTCAGCACAAGAAAGGGTGTAAAAAGGTCAAACAACAGCACATATAACAGCACATATGCACATAAACAGCAGTGGAAAGACAAGGCAGCATGCATTCAAAAATGATTCACTCATGGAAAAGCACACATGCATCAAGCATCACATATTCCTCTATCAAACATGATCACACATCATACCAAACATCATGGTAAACATTATGAAAGAACAATCATGGGATGATGCACAACATTAAGCATATGAACATGTCAAACTAAGTATGCATCTCATGAAATTATGTGAACCAACAAACACAAAGCAATTCCAGCAACATAAGCATCAATCAACAATTATCATGCGCAAGGATTGTGTGCAAAGTGTTCATCACATCAACAAAACAATCATGAGCATTCATCAATGAAAACCAAAAGCCGCGTGTCAAAGAATCGTGTTCATGCAAGGGTGTGAGGCAAAAAAGCTCAAGAATAATCCACAAATCATCAATACATCAATCCATGAAGTTTAAACATGCAAGAGATCTCAAACAAGCAAGAAAATGCAAGAAAAACACAATCTGCTTCAGTGGTAATCGATTACTCAAATAGGGTAATCGATTACTCAGTTGAAAATGGCTTAAAAACGTGAAAATTAGGCAGAGTAATCGATTACCCTGTTTGAGTAACCGATTACTCAGTTGAAAATTAACTAAAAACGTGAAAGCAAAACAGAGTAATCGATTACCCTATTGGAGTAATCGATTACCATTGAAACAAAGGCAGAAATTCAACTTTGAAAAGCACTTTTCAGCAACAAATCACTTATCCAAACATCCAAATGATCATGTAAACAATAATGCACGAAAATTAAGTTCAATCACAGTAATCAAACATCAATTAGGTCCAACAATCATCAACATCCACAATCAAGATCAACCAAATGAATCAAAACACATCAAAATTCATGGATCTACATTGTATAAGTCGCAATTAACCTAAAATGAGTATGGATCTGAAATTAACCAACCTACAAAGCTGAGATTTGCTTTGGTAAGTGTTGTAAACAGAAATGGATGAATTCAAGTAGAGAACTCCAAGATCCACAAGCTTCTTGCACTCAAAAGTTGAAGATCCAAGCAAATAAGCAATAAAACTCCAAAATCACTTTCAATAATCACTTCTGAAAATTCAGCACCAGATCCACACGAAAATCCAAGTTGAAAAGCTGAAATGTAGTGAGGATGAGAGGTTTTAGCTCCAGAATTAACAAGTTCCAATGAATAACTTGTTATTCTCTATGAAGGAGCTTTGAGTGTGGGTGAAAATGGAGGTTGAGAGTGAAAAAGTAAGAGAGAAATGAGAGAATTCTGAAAATTGAGAGTGGAAAAATGATCTCACTTTGAGGTTTGGAATGAATTGGTTTAAATAACCCCTAGGTTAGGAGTTAAGTTTGGATTGGGAGTGAGGTTAAGTGAGTGGAAATTGGGATGAAATGTGAATTAGGAAAGAAAATGTGGAATTGGGGTGGAAAGAATTTGAATTTTTGGATGGAAAATGATGAAAATAGATCAATTCTAGATCCTTCCCACACATGCACAAGCCAAGCACATGATCACAAATGCCCAAAAATTCCGCAGTGCTGAAAAATGCCACATTTTTGCAATTTTGCCCAGAGTAATCGGTTACTCACTTTGAGTAATCGATTACTCACTTCAACAATTCAAAAATTGGCGCCAAAAGGAGGGAAACTTGGATACTCGTCCGGTTCCAACTGTTCTGAACCACGATAGATCTCTGAAACTTGCCATCTGATATTACCACTGGAATACACTTGAAAGATGCTGCGAAATGTTTTTCGCACTCGGATTAAACCGCTGATAACAATCGTCTGGTGCTGAATAACTGATCAAAAATTGACTGCCAGAGTTTCTGATCGTCCAGTCGCTTAATGAGCAAAATAAATGCTCCAAAAGACTTGGAAGGCTATTTGCTTGGCTCTGAACACTGTTAAAAATCATACTGGAACTGATGACGCCGTGAGCTGCTAGAGAAAACCTTGATCCCATGCCCAAAAGAAAAATGCAAATGCAGAAATGACAATGCGAATGAAATGAAGCATAAGCGAAAAGGTTAGCAACGCTAGGACAAATTTTGAGGTGTTACAGGGAGTTTTTGTTGATGTCGGGTTTTTCGATGTTTTTGATAAGGTACTGGACCTAAAGTTTTTTATTAGTGTGCTCGCTAAGATTTCGCAATCTTATGCCTACGTATTCCCGTTAAAGAAAACAGGGACTAAGGGATGATCATTATACAAAGCCTAAGAGGAGGCTGGTTGGGGAATTTCTTATATAAAACCTAAGAGGAGGCTAGCTTCTGCTGAGGAATAGTGAGATTCAGAGACAGGTCCAAAGTGGGGAATCAACTCTTGCTGAGGATTATAGAAGAGTTGAAATATCAGATGCCTTGAGGTTCTGATATAGGGTTTGTTGATAGTGATTTGACCCTAGTTGGGGAATTTAGATTGAAAGTTTAAAGATTGAGTTTTTGAAACCTATGGAGGTTTTAACTCTGTTGGTGATTAATGAAATGATCAGGGTTTTTCCTGTGCTTTTAGGAAACTTAAGGGTTTCTTTGAGATCCAAGAGGAGATGATACTTTTCAAGTCTACTGGTATGAAGAGGTTAACTCTTAATTGGAGGATGATCTTTGTATGATGCCCAAGAGGAGGCTGAGACTGTCCAAGTCTGCTTGTATAAAGCCCAAGAGGAGGCTAGTGTTTTAAGGGATGAGAATCAACCCTAAATTGGTCTGATGTTCTGACTCTCTAGAAGACTGCTCAAACAAAGGATGACTAGGTTCTGTCCTATACCTGTAGGAGGTCTTTGGGTCCTTGTCCTAAGCCCAAGAGGAGGCATGAGAAATTCTAAAAAGCCTGAGGGTCCTTGTACAAACCCCAAGAGGAGGCTAGGGATGCTTTTAGGAAGCATGTGGGTCCAAGCCTAAGAAAAGTTCAAGAAAGGTTTCACCGAGAATAATCCTTCCTTTAATTAACAGTTCTAGGGTTTGAAGAAATTCAAGAGAGGTTTCACCGCTCTGGGGAAATGAATTTCTTAGACAAATTTCTAGTAGCAACAGTCTTGAGAAAAGTTTCACCGGGAATAATGCCTTTCTCCGTTCCATATTATATAAGCCCAAGAGGAGGCGAGGCTGTATCTAGAATTTCCTATGGGGTACTAGTTTTGACTGTGTTGAAAGAGTAACCACTGGTTTGATCTAATCCTAGACCTAGTTGTCGGGGAAAACTCTAAGCAAGATAATATACAGGCATATATATATATATATATATATATATATATATATATATATATACAGATGAAATATATATAAGTATGTAAAAGAAAGCTGATAGAACTTACAGGCGAGCAAGCTTCCAGTACTACAGCTGTATGGTTAGTTATTCAAGAAATTAAAGAAAGTTTTGATAACAACTGTGAATTTGAATCTAAATCAAAAGGGGAAGTTGTTTTGAAAAGAAGATTTTGGGCTTATACTCAAGGAGAGGCCCAGAAATAACAGTGATCGCACCGTTGTTCTGAAAACTGTACCGGGACTTATACAATGACTGAGGCCCAAAAATTGTATTTACAAAAGAGGTTGGGTCTTACACTCTATTAGAGGCCCAAATATGTTAAAAAAGAAGATTGGGACTTACAACACAAGGGAAGGCCCAAAAATGGTTTTGTTTAAAAGTCGACGATCGCGTCGCGGTTATAGAAAATACAGTGGGACTTATACAATGGCTGAGGCCCAAAATTTATTTATGTGATAAGGGATGGGCCTTACACTCTATTAGAGGCCCAAAGAGTATTTATTTATACACAAGATGGGGCTTACAACTCAAGGAGAGGCCCAGATAAAAGACAGTGATCGCACCGTTGTTTTGATAATCATGTCGGGACTTATACAATGACTGAGACCCAAAATTTATTCTGTACAAAAGGGGGTTGGGTCTAACACTCTATTAGAGGCCCAAAGAGTATTTATTTATACACAAGATGGGGCTTACAACTCAAGGAGATGCCCAGATAAAAGACAGTGATTGCACCGTCGTTTTGAAAATCGTGTCAGGACTTATACAACGACTGAGGCCCAAAATTTATTCTGTACAAAAGGGGGTTGGGTCTTACACTCTATTAGAGGCCCAAAGTGTTCTTGAAAAAGATTTGTGAGGGTGTGAATGATCAAAACCCTAGTTTGGTTAAAAATGTTTTTTTATTTGAATAAAAATTCAAATAAAAATGATCAAAATTAACAAATATGTGCAAAAACAAATTATGATCTAGGATAAATGTTTGAAAATTATGTTTTATCTCTAGAATGATTTAAAAATTAATTGAGTTTGAAAAATCAAGAAAAGAAATATTTTTAAAATGTTAAAAACAAGTAAAAAATAAATTATTTATGAAAATATTAAATATGTCAAAAAAATAATATTTTTGTGAAATTTTTGTAGAATAAAATATTTCAACATTTTTATGAATTTTGAAAAAAAGAATCAATCCAAAAACATAAAAACTCGGAGAGAAATTAATTTTTGAATCAATTAAACAAAATAACCAAAATTCAAATATTTAAAAATTTGAATTATGGCTCCAACGGTCACTTTCTTCTTCTTAGTGACCGCGCCATGGATGATTTGCATTTTCTCACTTTTCTCTCTGATTACTCAATGGTTTTGCACGATTCAAACACCAATCTCACTCGTTTTTGAACAAGGATCACAACCATATAGATTAATTGCATTTATATTAAGTGTGGAGTGAGAAATTAAAGGATAACCTCAAGAACCCTAATTTCAGCATGAACACAATGAAACTCCATACACGATTGATTCATGGCAATTGATTGAGGGATATTACTCAACATACATGCAGAAACAAGATGGTAACTCAAAAATTCATTTATGATGCCTGTAATATAGAGTTTGAAGGCTTCAGGCTTATCTCTTGCAGCTGGTGATCGAGTTTGATGATGGAGATGTTGCATATATGTTCCAATGATCTGGGCGGCTTCCTTAGGTGTCAAGGAACGTGTTTGAATGCTTGGAGTGGTTGGAAACTTCTTAGTCTGACCAGCTCAAATCCTTCTGCAACAGGTTCTTGAACTTGAGCAAATGGGATACCACTTTGTGATTCTGATGTTCCAGGTGTTTTTTTAGTGTTTGAATCACTTACATATGATGTATGTGAGGTGTTTGCATCATTGGTTTGGACAAAATTGTTCTCAAATGCAAAACCCGATAGTGACTTGCAAGAGAAAGTGTTTTTTGGAGTGAAAGAGAGATTTTGAGTAAAGCATCGGTTTTGGTGCTTTGGTGTACTCAAACTGATCATAAATGAGCTCTATTTATAGTAGAGCAAGCTTGTTTTGTAAGGAATAGTGAATGGCAACTGGTACAGCCCCTTGGTTCATGTTGATCACAAGGAATAATTGGTCTTCTCTAGCCATTGACTTGGCTCAATGCAGCAGGTCATTGTAGCTTAGGTTCAGAGATAAGGCTTGACTCAATTCAGTTAGTGTAGTGAGCGATTTTTGACGTGGTTCTTAAGCACTATCGTTCTGGGGTACTACAGGTCGATTCATTTTTTATCCTATTAAGCTGATTAAGGAAGGGAAATAGATGTCTCCAATTAACCCTGCTTGCATACTGAGTTTAAACAGCTGATTGTCAGTTTACAGATGCTATTATGGTCGTGGGTTTCTCTCTACTTATTTTGTTAAGGGTAAACTGTCGGGATTGATTATGAGGCTTTAAGTTAAGATACTGCACCAGATTGATTGATGTATGAGGGTACTGAATTTGGAGTATTTTATTAGTATGCTCGCTAAGATTCTGAAATCTTATGCCTACGTATTCCCGTTTAATGACACAGGGAAATTAGAGCGATCGTAGTTCCTCCTATTCTAAGGGAGGAAAAAGGTGTTTTGGTGTCTTGTTCAAAGCCCAAGATTGAAGCTAAAAGGTGATTTGTATCTTGTTTAAAGCCCAAGATATGAAGCTAAAGGGGTCTTGACTGAGAGGGAATTTGTTATCTCAAAAGAGGAGTCGTTGATGTTTGTATGCTGTGAGCAAAGCATGTTTTAATGCTAAAAGGTTGATTGACTTAACCGGGGACTTCCTTATACAAAGCCTAAGAGGAGGCTGAAAGTTTGACTCTTCCGAGGAAAAATGTTCTTTCTGTCTTGTACAAAGCCCAAGATTTGAGGCAAAAAGGGTTCGACTCAACAAGAGAGTCTTTTTGTGTCTCACACGAAGCCCGTGAGGGAGGCTAGAAGAATTTGACTCAGTAAGAGAGTCTTTTATACTCAACAAGAGAGTGATTTTCTGTCTCGTACGAAGCCCGAGATTAGAGGCTAAAAGGGTTTGACTCAACAAGAGAGTCTTTTATACTCAACAAGAGAGTGTTTTTATATGTGTCTTGTACAAAGCCCGAGACGGAGGCTCGAGGGTGACTCAACAAGAGAGTGTTTTTATATGTGTCTTGTACAAAGCCCAAGACGGAGGCTCGAGGGTGACTCAACAAGAGAATCTTTTATACTCAACAAGAGAGTGTTTTTATATGTGTCTTGTACAAAGCCCAAGACGGAGGCTAAAGGGTGACTCAACAAGAGAATCTTTTATACTCAACAAGAGAGTGTTTTTCTATGTGTCTTGTACAAAGCCCAAGACGGAGGCTAAAGGGTGACTCAACAAGAGAATCTTTTATACTCAACAAGAGAGTGTTTTTCTATCTCGTATGAAGCCCGAGATTGAGACTAAAAGGAGGTTGACTCAACAAGAGGGTCTGAAAAGGTTAGCTCCGGTGGAGGAGAATCATTGTACAAAGCCCAAGAGAAGGCTATCTTGCTGCTGAGGATTATTAAAATCCCTAGGCAGGTCCAAGTAGAGCGCTCTCCTGAGAGAGGCTGGGTTTCTTCCTATGTTTAGAAGGGAACTTGAGAATGTCTTCGAGACTCAAGGGGATTAGACTGTCCAAGTCTAGAGTTTTATCTTCTGTACTATGCCCAAGAGGTACATCTACGGGAGAAAGATCTAGACTCCTTTGAAAGATTTCTCTATTAAGATGACTAATTTTTGTTCCTATACCTTTAGGAGGTCGTCGAGACAATTTGTACAAAGCCCAAGAGGAGGTGGGAAAAAATTTTAAGAAGCAGAAGGGACAATTTGTACGAAGCCCAAGAGGAGGCTATCTTCTCTGAGGAAGAATCATTATACGAAGCCTAAGAGGAGGCTGTGAAAACTTCTAAGAAGCCGAAGGGTCCTTGTACAACGCCCAAGAGGAGGCAGAGATGCTTTTAAGAAGCCTGTGGGTCCCAAGCCGAGAAAGTTCAAGAAATGCTATTCACAGAGAATAGATCATTTAGTGAGAGTTTCGGGTTTGAGGAATTCAAGAGATGCCACTCACTGAGAATAAATCAACTCAGGGGAGTAGAATTCCTTTTGACAATTTCTAGGGTTACAGTCTGAGAAAAGGTTCACCGAGAATACTGCCTTTCTCTTTGTTCCATATTGTTTAACCCCAAGAGGAGGGAAGACTGTATCTGGAAACCTATGGGGATCTAGTTTTGTTTGTATTTAAGAGTGACCAACGAGGCTTTACCTAGTGCTAGACGTAGTTGCCGGGGAAACTCTAAATAACTATACTAGTATTACACAGTGGATATTTGACAAGTATATAAAAGAATGTGAAAGAAGACTTACAGTGAAACAACCCCACAATACAGTTATATACATATGAAAGCGGTTAAATGAAAGCAGATAAACACTTACTCGGTTGTAGAGCTTCCATGCTGTTTTGTTAGTTGTTCAACAAAGAAAGTTTGAAAACAACAGTATATTTCAAAATCAAAGGAGAAAGTACTTTGAAAAGAAATTGGGGCTTACAGCTCAAAGAGAGGCCCAAATTTTAACAGTGATTGCACTGTTGTTTTGGATTTGTACAGGGACTTATACAAGTGACTGAGGCCCAAAAAGGTTTTCTGTACAAAGGGATGGGTCTCACACTCTCTCAAGAAGCCCAAAAGTGTTTGAAAATGAATAAAGATGGGTCTTATAGCTCAAGGAGAAGCCCATGGGTTTTTGTTAAAAAGGCGACGATCGCGCCGAACTTTTTGACCGTATCGGGACTTATACAATACACTGAGACCCAAGAAAGGTTTATTCACAGAGGGGTGGGACTTACACTCTCTCAAGAGGCCCAAAAGTGTTGAAAAAAAGTTTGTTAGGGTGAAAATCAACAAAACCCTAATTTCATCATTTTTTAAAGTAATTATTCAAAGAAAATTAATTAAAATGATAAAAATACCAAATAAGTTCTAATAAACAACTTATGATTTTTGGTTAAGGTTTAAAAAATGAAGTCTTAATCACAAGATGAATTAAATCTCATTTAGTTTTGATTTTTCAAGGTGAATATTCATTTTAAAATGTTAAAAAAACAATAAAATGAATTTATTCACAAAAAATATTAACTATATTAAATAATTTATACAAATCTGATTTTTTTGTGGAATAAAATATTTTAACATTTTTGTGATTTTTTACAAAATGAACCAATAAAAAATCATTAAAATTGAGTGATTTATTAATATTTCAAATCATTAAATATAATATGAAAAATAACAAAAAATAGGAAAAAGTGGTAAAAAGAGGATCTGGGGCGAGGGGGATTCGAACCCCAGACCTCTTGTGTGCAGTGCGCGCTTCCTACCATTGGGGTGGTGATACATCCGTGTATTAAGCCCAACCTAAAAATATACACGACATGCCTTGGTTTTAGGCCTGACCAAGGCAAGGCAAGGCAAAGTTTTTTCCCAAAAACGTGAAGCTTGTAACTTTCTCATTTCTCCATGGATTGGGACAAAATTTATATGTATCTGGCCTGGAATTTCACAAGGAATCCAATGGTGGTGGTAGTTTTTTCAGATCATCCTCCTATTGAAAAACCCGATAATGGTTTTGAAATAGGTCATGATTTGCATTTTCTGTGCTATCTCTTGTTACAGGCATGAATTACATGATGAATTGGTCCAAACACAACATATATAACATGTATGAGATGTGTATGATCAGTGGACTTCAAAGCAATGCATATTTCAAAGAGTTCAAGTTGTGATGCTTACCTCTTTTTGGAGATTTTGTGCAATCTGCCAAGTACTTTGTTCCAGAAATGATTTGATGCTTTGGACACCCTCAAATGATCTTGTAGAAGCTTTTAGGATGGTTGGAATCAGCTGGAAACCTCTGGAGCAAGTTTGAGCTCTTTCTTGCAAAAGGGGCAAAAGTGGCCAAAATAGCAACTCTCTCAAATGGTGTTCCAGATGTGGGGAACCATTTGGGACAGTTCAAGGATGATATTTGGAGTGTGTTTGAGGCCTTATCTGGTTTGGAAAGTGGCTGGATCAAGACATGGCTTCAAAAATGTACAAAAGTCCTATTTTTGAGGTTTTGAGAGGTGACTTTGTGATTTTGGTATTACAGGTCACTTGTGAGAGTTTGGACAGCTTAGATATGATATATTGGATGTGTTTGGATCATGAGCTGTGATGGAAATGCTCTTTAACTCAAAAACTTAGAGTTATCTTGCTAAAGAAGGTATTTTTGCCTAGAGAAAGAGATTTTGAGGAAAGCATCTGTTTGATGGCTTTGGTGTATTCAAACTGAGCAAAAATTATCTCTATTTATAGTAGAGCAAGTTTGTTTTGGGATCAATAGTGAATGGCAACTGCAGCAGAGGTTTGGCCAATGTTGATAAATGAGAATCCAAGTTTCCTCTAGCCATTGACTAGAGGTTAGAGCACAGAGTTGTGGTTCCCTAGTTGTTGGATCAATCTTGACTGAATTCAGTTAGAGGAAGCTCAGTTCATGCCACCTCTAAGCATCCATTGAATGCTCCAAAACAAAATTGGAGTCTTGTCCCTCTTTTAGGGTTTTTTAGGTTTGGCATGCTATTTTTGGTTCCAAAGACTTGGGAGGCTGATGGATCAGTGTTTGTCCCTCCTTGGTCTCCCCTTGAGGTGTTCAGATGGATAGAGTTGCTTGCCCTTTGCAAAATTTGAGCAAATCGAGCAAAATGCCTCAATCTGCCCTGTTATGACAGTTGCAGCAAGGCATATTGCCACTGTCATAACTTCTTGCTCAGATTGAGTTTGGTGAAGTTCTTGGTCATTTTGGAAATCCCTCATATGATACAACATATGTGTGATCATAGTTTGTTTTGATACTTTTGGGATCCAAGTGAAAAATGCCCTTACTTTTTGGAAAAAGTGAAACAGATTCTGACTTAGTGAAAATTTCACTAAGTGTTGGAAAAAGTGACATTTCATGTTTTCAGCCATTTTGATCCAACTATAACTCAAAATCCATGATGAATTGGAATGAGGTGTAGTTGAAGCTTCTGTAGAGGGCCATGAGAGCTACAAATCCAGCTTTGAATGGGGAGAAATGGCCTTGTGGTTTAGGAGATATAATCCTCCAAAGTTGGTACCCTAGCCACTTTGTTACATAACTAAGAAAATTTCTAAGTTATTTATGGTTACCCCTTTTACAAGTTATCCCACTTTTCTTGATTTTTCTTGATGAATGATGATTCAAATCACACATTAACATCATTTTAGGGTTAGGGGACCATAATTGATCAAAAAATCAAAATGTCAAACTTTGACTTTTTGGCATAGTTGACTTTTTATCAGATGAATTCCAAACTGTGTGATCCTCTATGAAATCAAGTCTTTGACCTAAATCAAACTTGATGGATGGATTCCATAGGTGTTATAGGGTGTGTTGACTTATGTCCCAAGGTTTGGGAACATGTGTGGGTCAAAAGTCAAAGATACAGTTGACTTTTCCCGCTAAACCCTAACTGTGGTTCTGATGAAATTGAAACTTGTGAATCAAGCTTCTTGGATCAATCCATTGTTGTAAATGGATCAATGTAGTGTATTGGAGATCCTCAAATCATGTCTTGAGGTCTTGGCTCATGTTTTATCCCAAAAGTCAACTTAGGGGTGAATTAGGTCAAGAAACCCAAATTCCTGATTTTTGGTAAATGCATCCCCTGAGGCTAAATTGACTTGATGATTGGGTCCATGAGGTCCCTTAGAGTATCTTAGGTTATGTTTTAAAGCATTGGCTCATACCCAGAGAAATAATTCCATCTGGAGGCCCTGGTCCATCAAGACCCTAATTTGGTGACACCGGAGATCTTGAGGCTTGATCCGCTTGTAATGCTGCAACCTCGTGCTTGATTCTTGATGTGAGAGTCCTCTTAATCTTTTGTGGATGTTTGAGAGGTTTAGACAAGTTGAAGATCATGTATTTTCTGGATTGATCCTTTGTCTAAGGGCTCTGAGAGGGCTTGAAACCCTAATTCTTTGTTGTAGTGAATGCTTACCCATCTTTGGGGAGACTAAGGAGTATGAAAGGTCATCCATATTGTGATGATGGTTTTCAAAATGATGGGTGTTGCGGTGAAAATCGGATAACAAGCTATTAATTAACTTGCATCATTTTCTTTTACAACCGACTTTGATTTATCCAAAGGAAAGGTTCAAGATCGTTAGAAAAACCTAAAGGGGGGAGATCTAAGGTTTGAGGGTTGGTTACGCCTAGGGAAGGTATTAGCACCCTAAACGTCCATAGTACTCTACGGGAACCTCTTGTTCTAATGTTATCTTATGTTTGCTAAAGGTTCTATGCCAAAGGTTGAAAACCCTAGAGGTTAGTATCTAAGTATACTCGACAAGGCATCGCACCTTGCGCCTACGTATCCTTGAGAATAGAATCAGAGTATGTGTAGTTCTACTTCTACTGAACTGTTGACTATGGTCAATATTCAGAGGGGAAATGAGTACAAGCTCATTGTAGAGTTCAAGAACTCTCTAGATCTAGTTGAAATGGACCTATGTTATGTTTTAGTCAGTAGGGAAAGTGAGTATTCATTAGGGTGAATATCACATAGAGTTTAGGAACTCTAACCTAAGGCTAGTTATGATTCCTATGGCTCTGATGAGGCCAAGAAATAAAGTTTTCTCCTAAGAGGTTACTTAGGTTAAGGTGGGAGGTCAATGACTTATGAGTCAACATATTTCACCTTCCTTTGGAGTGGGGAAGAGATAAAAGTTATAGGTTACTAACAAAATAACAAGTTAATGTGAACATGATGACATAAAAAGACATGAATAAATTGATGAGATGAAACAAGAGCAAGATGGCAATACAAAGTTTAGAAACATACATGAGACAAAGATCAAACATGATGAATAAAGATAACATGGCAAGATTCATCAAGAAGTGCAATAAAGACTTAATAAGCATTTATAAACCAAACATGCATAAAGGTCTTTAAAATAATATTTTTAACAATTTTCTTTTTATATTTGAAAAATAGATTTAATTAGAAAATCATAGCAAAAAGAAGGGGATAAAAAGGATGGATAATGAGCATGTTATAGTGTTTTGAAAATTAAGACATAAACTAAATATAATAAAACAAAAAGGTGATAAAAAAGAATGGCAACCATGGGGATTGAACCCACGCCCTTTGAATCAACAACACCAAACAATGGCCAATTGAGCTGCGCGCGCGTAGTGAATAGAAAATGCAAGCAATGAATATATATGTAAAACAAGCGAAAATCAGACAAAAGAAAAAAAAAGGTTGGGCGAGGGGATCGAACCCCAGTCCCCTTGCTTGCAAATACTTATAACTCCCTCCATGGACCAGCGGTACTACGCTCTCATCCATGAATTATACGCTTCTAATAATATATAAGGCAAACAAGTCAATGAATTCCAAACAAACCAAACACGCGTGCCATCCTTGCCCACTGATTCCAAACTCTCACTTGCCCAGCCATATTCACGCACTCATAACTCAGTTAATACTCAACCAAATTAAACAAAGTAAAGCCTTAAATTAATCAACAGCAAACAAGGAATACAAAGGTGCCATTTGTTTGACCTAAACCCTAACATACAAAACATAATGAACCAACAAAAGAGAGATGTTACTCAAGTTCACAAGCAAACATAAGGAAGCTATAACACTCAGAATATATTACATCAAAGGTGAAGCGCACGAATGACAATCATCAATACACAAATGACCAACACAAGAGCTAAGAATTTGACAGTTGCATAAGACATGATTTAATTCCAAGTTAGATGCCGAGTTTAAGGTTCAAGAATGGAAATTCAAGCAAGACATATGTGCATACAGTAGGGTACAATCAAATGGTAGAACTGAGGATTTTGCACAAACAGATGGATGAGATAACATTTCAAAGCATCAAGGTTTAATGACACATAGAGATAACAGTCCTATTATTAATTCAAATCAAGATGAAACAGTTGGATTTAAATGGAATCACTAATTGATAAGTAGACAAAATAGCAGCACCTTGGTCAAATGAGAAGGTTATGTTAGGCAGTCAAGCATTCTAGTCAATTAAAAGCAAATATAGTGTGTTAAGAACTTAGACAAATTGGTCGTGTGGTAAAGTGCAGATTAGCAGCCATTACATATTCAGTTTTAAGAACTCAGAATTAGCTTGTTCAAAGATTTGGTAATAACACTTAAAAGGTCTAATAGCTAGTCAACAACACATAAACAAAGCATGATCAGTTACAGATGAGAGTTATTTCAAACAAAGTCACTTCAAACAAAAATCAACATGGGTATTTGCAATTGAATGATAGGCTTAAGGAAGTAAACAAATAGAACACAACACTGACCTAATTCAAATCAGATTGGTATATATCAACAAAAAACAATGAAACAACGATTTGAACAAATTGGATGGTCTGTGGACAGCTTAACAATTAATCACCCACATACTTAGATATCTATTCATTTACAACACATGTGTTAAAGACAAACTAAAAGAAACATAACCAAAAGACTATATACAAATCAATTGATAATTTCCAGTATGAGAACACATCATGACTGGTGTGTGTGATTGTGATCAGTGGTTAGATTCATGGTCAAAGTGATGGCAGTGGCAGTCAATAACTCAACACAAAAGAGGAACTCAAACAATCATGAACACATAACACAAATTGATGGAGTTCGAGACAGGTTACCACATAGATAAGTACAATCTAGTATAATTTTCTAGAGATCTAAACAAACATGACTTGGGTGCATTCACAATTGACAAATCAGTAGCTTGGTGGCATGTTGTATGTGTATATTCAAGTGTGTATAAGCATGAATAGATAAACAAAGGCATAAGCTCATGGTATAGCAGATACACATCCAGACAACAAGGTCATAGAAAGGATTAAAGTCTAACAAAATAGCAGTTCAAAAACATAAGGCATCAAGTTATGATTTGGCAGCAAGGTTAGAAAATACAACTTTGATCAAACATTTTCAAGACCACAAACACCTATGGATTGGTAGCATCATTGTCATAGCTAATGTATACATTCTTGGCACAAATTTACAGCAAGGCATGAAACTCAACAAAGGCAAGATGAAAACAAACTTAAAGGCATGAACACTGTGCTCAATAAAAGGAACAAAGATGTAGGCTACACCAGTTCACTCAAGCCAGAACTATCCTAAGAACCAGACAACAAGTCAATCTATAAAAGAGCAGCTACAACCTTGATAAGACAAATGAAGCAGACATCATGATGTTCATGCAATAGTATTCACAGAACAAAGGCAAACCATGAAAATAACTCAACATCAGACCTACATCTACCACATACATGTAAACCAAGTTAGCACATTTGATCAGAACAAAAGCATGAAACAGACTCAACATAAGACATACTTCTGCCACATACATGTAGATCAACTAGTAGATTGGGTCAGCAAAACACAAAGCAAAAGTCTCATACCAAAGTTCTAAGAGATTAACACAAACACTTTTAACAGGGGCGTAAACCATAGAGCAGACATAGACACATCTAACTCACAGCATAGAGGCATATGGCTACAAAAATAATCCAACATGGGGTAAAGCAAATAGCTACAAGTTCACACCATCTACCCCTAAACATATGATCAAGCAACAAAACATCAATGCATATCAATTGTAAACAGAACCATGAATATTACAACATCCATTATAGTAACTCCCTCACATACACGTATAGCACAAAGATGTAGAACAATCAATTACTTGTAAATTCAAACCGTAGCAACATATTTTAGGCATATATTCAGACAGATACAATAAATGCATATGACAAAGACTAAATCAAATGAACATATTTAGCAAAAGAGATGAAAGCACGATACCAAACGGGATAAATTCCACTATCTTTAGGTGTGTTGAGTACCCTATCTTCCAAGAACCAGCTCCAGTGACCAACTCCAAATTGCTAGCTCGATCCTCTTTAGAAAAATTCAGAGAACTTTTTAAGTGTTTTTTCTGAGAGAGTTGTTGATTCTGAACTGAACATCCACTCTCCTTATATAGGCTACTTGATGGGTCGGGTTAAGTTCCAAACACTTGGTGGGCAAAAAGGAGCTAGGGTTTGCAATTTGAATTCAAAGTGGTTCAACTCTCAGAGACAAAGGCTCCTTGCAGCCTCAAAGTTCAGAGATTGCAAGGTCAAACATTAAATTGAGCATTGCTTCTGAGATACACTCCTGATGTCAAACAAACAAACAATAGAAGTGGAAACCGATAGGGACAATGCTTAATCACGTCGAGAGTGCATTGTTAACTAACCACCATATATTGCTAGTTTGTTTCTTTTGTAAAAGACAGATTGGCACAGGAAATAGAACAAAAGTCAATGAGCCAGACTCTCACATGTCTCAAGGTCTCCTAAGAGATTCTTTGGCTCCATACAATCATCACAAATGTTCACCAGTGAATTAAGATTGGTATGAGAAGTCATCGGTTTCGAAAGGACAATTGAGGCCCCAAATCTAACCATTTGAGCTCACATACTTTCAAGAGATCTCATTCAACAAGAAATCGAGTGTATTTGGTTCCTATTACAAGCGCCTTGAACCACTGGATTCACCGTGACTTAAAACTAAGGTTTTATCAGCATCAGCCAACCGGTGCCTTTGATTTTGATCAAGACATGTTTCCAAGCTTTGGGAAACGATTCCACCTGATACTGGACATCCTTGGAGGCCATATATGGGCCTTGGAAAAGAGTGAAGAAACAAGATCCTCAAAGATCATCCAGTTAGAATTCCTGAGGAAATTAGGGTTTTGACCAAAGAAATCGAGCCTCCGATTCTGATTTTTTTTATCAAAATGAAGTATCTGAGCCATGTATCGTTTTAATACGATCAACCATTGACTGAGGACACGAGGAATCGGCATTTGTGAATTTTATTTTATTTAAAAAAAAAGAAAAAAAAGAAAAAGAAAGAAAAAGAAAGAAAAAAAAGAAAAAGAAAGAAAAAAGACAAAGAAAGAAAAGAAAAAAAAAAGAAAACAAGTCATGGCACGGGCCACCATATGGTGGCACTGGCCATGAAAATGTGGCACTTGCCACATGAAAACATGGCGCCTGCCATGCTTGCCAAAAACATTGTTTTTTTTTTGTTTTTTTGGTAATTCCACATTTTTCCAAGCACACTTAAGAAAAATATAATAATAGGTTTTAATCAGAAACGGATACAAGTGGGTTGGTTTGACGTGAAAAAAAGGAACGTTTCAGTAAAAGCATGGCTACAGTCTCATCAGTACACAAAACTTCACAGGCCTATGACTAGAGCTTTCAAATGCCAGCTTGCACGGAGAAAATTTGAAAAAAGGGTAAACTCGGCAAAATGAAAAGGTCAGACGATACTCCCACTTTTTCCTATAAATAGAGGCTCAAACCTCTTCTCAAAACACACCAGATTCACCCGAAAAAAATAGTGAATACTCTCCTCATATTTCTCCCCCCCCCCAGTTACTATTATAATTCTGAGTTTTGTCACAAGAGTTTTTCGGTTCGAGTTTTCCACCGTCCAACCTTGCTGTGGCACTTTGAGGAAAAAGAAGTTCGTCCGATTTTCTTCCGAATACGTACCTGTGAAGAGGCGGTGGACCATCTCCACTAGGTAACACTCCTTCCTTTATTTTTAATTCTTACTGCATTCCAATATCATGATCATGTGTTCATACCGTTTTCATTTTGTTGTTAAAATCTGATTAAATGTTGCAGATGCTATGTGTGGTTTTGTTTCCATTTTATGAAAAGTGTTATTAAAAAGAGGAAACTAAACTAAATAAAAAAAAAACAAAGGTGACGCCTGCCACCATTTCTTAAGGTGGCGCCTGCCACCATGCAATGAAGCACCCTTATGGCGCCTGCCATAAGCAAATGTGGCGCCTGCCACATGGTATGCCACTAAGTGTGGCACTAGCCACCAAATGGTGGTGCCTTCCACTTTAAATGTTGTTTTTTATTTCATTTCTTATAAAAATCTCATTTCCTTTCTAGATTTCAAAACAAAAAAAAATGTGCTTAACTTAATTCTTTTTTCATTTTATTTTTGTTCATTTCCTTTCTAAAAAGCTTCAAAAAAAACAAAAATGTGTTTAAACTTTACATTTAATTATCGAACTTTTTTTGTTGAATCGTTAACCGTTCTTAAAGATTTTAAGTTTTGAATATTCTGTGAGAATTGTTCCCTGACTTGGACAATATCGTTTCTTTTGTTTATATGTTTAGGTTTCTGTTGTTAGGTTTCATGGCCTTAGCATGTTTCTTTTTTCAGACCTTGATAATGTTATCTCTGTTGTACTCTTATGTTTATCCATGTTTGCCATGTTCTTACTTGGAAACTGATTGCATCTATTAATTAAATGTCTACTATCTTTGAACCTTTGAAATCATATTGTTCATTCAACTCCTGTTCTCAAGTTGTTTCCCCTTCTTTCCAAAGGAAAGTCTTTCTATTGACTTTAAGTCATAGAAAGCTCATTACCAACTTTGACCTCATAGTCATAGCCACCTACCAGCTTTGACCTCATAGTCATAGCCACCTCCCTCCTTGACCTCATAGTCATAGGATACCAGCCTTGACCTCATAGTCATGGCCACTTTCTCTTTTGGCCTCATAGCCAATCATCTTACAACTTAGAATTAAGTTAGAGTTCTTGGACTCTATGTGGGACTCATCACCTTGAGTATTCACTTCACCCCATCATAACTTAGACTTAGAGAGTTTCTTAAACTCTACATGAGCTCATACTCATTTCCCTTGGAACTTTGGCCACAGTCAATGGTTCCTCCTTCACCATTAGTTAGGTGAACTACGGTTGCTTTGATTCTTTAGTCAGATACGTAGGCACAAGATGCGACGTCTTGGTGAGAAAACTTAGTGTACATACCCTTAGGTCTTTACCTTCAGCATAGATATCATTAGCAAGCAAATATAACATAACACAAACTAAACAAGAGGTACCTGTAGAGTACTATAGATACTTAGGGTGCTAATACCTTCCCTTAGTATAACCAACCCCCGAACCTAGATTCTCTTATTAAGGTTTTCATTCTTTATCCTTTCCTTTGGATAAATCAAAGCTCGGTGGTGAATTTCAAAGTTTTGTGATGCAAGTTAATTAATAGCTTGATATTCAATTCTCACCGCAACAGAAATGGAGACTTCACTGGGGATCACTAAGTTTTGAGGGTTAAGCCCACCTTTTGGTGCTTGTATTATTGCATGTTTTTCTTGCTTATTTGTACATATATCTGTATATATCTGTATACCTGTTTGGGATCTTCTGTTTGGCAGGAAGCTAGTATTAAGTGTTGAGATAAGTCCTAACCCGGACTTGAGAGCACATATAATAGGATCGTTGTGTAATAAATAGCCAGTTGTTGGGAGTAGTCCTAACAATTTATGGCATATGATGACCACACTCAGATGAGGCCCTTTGGGATTGTTGATTTCTGATGTGAGTAGTCGTATTGATATCACTCTTCCCGATTTGAGAGTCGGTGATTCTGAGGACCATAGTTACCTTTAGCCCACTTGGCCTTTCTGGGACGTAGTGCGATGGCTATGAGGGAGTAGTCCCAAATGGTTGATACGCGATACTACACTCAGATGAGTTTATCTTGAGAATATTTTTAACCCGTGTGAGTAGTCACGTAGGCCGATAATATCTGAAGGATTTACGTTGACTCTGAGAACTTTTAGCACCCTGTTCTAAAGTTGATAAACCCGTAGTACATACCAGTTGGGATGGGTAGACCATGGCTCCATGCTCGTGATCTTCAAACCTAGGCCCTCTTTCTGTTTGCCTGTATATATGTGATTATTTGTATATGTGTGTTTGTGCATACATCCATTCATTCATTATAGCCCTTTGGTTTCAAATAACTCGGATGTTCTTTCCTTTGCAGAAATCAATAAAGATCATGGATTTTAAAGCAAAACTCTTCAGCTTCCAAAAGAGGATATTTGTAACTTTCCTTTGAGTTCCTTGAAACCATTTGGCTTGCATTAGCATTGCATGCGCATTTGCATATCATTTGCATTTCTCAGTCTTGAGTCTCCCTTCTTCTTCTATGTCTGAAGGATACCTAGCACACCTATTCAAGACAATGGCGACAATGAATGAAATTTTGAAAAACCAAGAAGACTTGAAAGAGAAGGTCAGAATCCTCAAATGCCAGATGAATTGGGTTCTCGGAACTTTGCAAACTCTGATGAAAAAGAGGGCACACTCCTAGAGAAATTATCAGTTCATAACCTCCTGTGGTTCTCCCATGCCAAGGATCTGCCTTTGGAGAAACTTTGTACTAGCCAGCATTTGATTTCATTCTTACGCCAGAATATCATCGTCATCAGGTGTCTACCAAAGGAGCATGTCAGCCTCTAACGATTGTTTCTCCTCGAGGTTCCCGAAACCAATACAAGAAGAAATGCTCTGTCAAAAGGGGCAAGGTTCAATACAAGCCTAGTCCAGTGCCTTTGAGCAAACTCTTACCACTGTTGATGCAGAAATAGTTGGTGACTCCTCGATTTCACAACCATGTTCCAGGACCTTGGCACAATGCAAATCTGACTTGTGAATTCCACAAGGGAGCTGAAAGGCATGATTTGGATGCTTACCGAGCCTTAGAAGCTACTGTGCAAAATCGGATCCATGACAAGGGTTTGATCTTTGAAGAAGATCGTCAAGAGATTGAATACAAATTTCGTACTGGTACAATGGGGCATTCCATTGAAGAATGCAAAGAGTTCGAAGCGAGACTGTTAAGTCTGCTAAAGATGCTGACACCTCAAGAAGGTGAATCAAATGCCAATGCCTCGACTTGTGAAGAAAAAGGTAAAAAACTTGTGAAGCCTCTCAAGGTTCTATATCACAAGGAGCAAGTGATTAATGGCGAAGGTGTTCCCCCGCTTGGGCCCGAAAATTGAAATCTTCTGAAATCAATTCGCCAGAGCTGGCTGCATTTTGTTCATTTCAGTATTTTCAATTGTATTTCCTTTGCACTTTGAATTTGTATTTTGCTTATAAGATGTTGTACTTTCAAATTGGCAATATTAATGAAATGTTTGTGCACCTTTTGATTAAGTCCATTCGTTTCACTCATTTACTTTTGTGTTCATAAAATATATATATATATATATATATATATATATATATATCTTTATCTTGTTTCTTTCCACTTATCAAATTGTTGTTAAGCAGAGATTGGGGGAATGGTGAAAATATTATCCATAATTGTTGTGGTATGCTTTCGATTAAACCTCGCCGAGGATGTAAGGCATTGTTTCAATTCCCAAACACTGGAGAAATAAGGAAGATAATCCCCTGTTAACCCTTTGAGCCTGGAAGTAGGAGTTTTCTTTCCTTGCACAAAAAACCCTTAAATCTCAACCCTGGGGCAGGGTAGTTCTCAGTTTAACTTGGTTATACATTTGAATGCAATCGCTTCATGCAAGACACCAGTCAGCTCTCTCCAATCAAGTGAATAAATGTTGTACAAGTTATTCCCGAAGTGACAAATAAGGAAGGATCGTTGAGAAATCCTTAATCGAAGAATGAGCCGAGTCCCTTTCAAGGCAAAAGCCAAGAAAGATGGGAAGCCAAAAACTTTGCCTTATACAAGAGGGCTTGTACAACAATTAAAGAAGAGGTCTCACAACCTCAATAAAAAAAAGGGTCTCATAACCTCAACAAATCAAAGAAGAGGTCTCATAACCTCAACAAATCAAAAGAGAGGTCTCAAAACCTCAGCAGAAAGAAGAGGTCTCATAACCTCAACATAGAACAAGAAGAGGTCTCATAACCTCAAACAAGATAAGAAGAGGTCTCAAAACCTCAGCAAATACAAGACGAGGTCTCAAAACCTCAGCAAATACAAGACGAGGTCTCAAAACCTCACCAATAAAGGATAACCAAATACTGCAAGGGAGTAATGACTATCTGGGTGTCCGAATCATCAGCAACTATCATCAGCTCAATTCCTAGCCTATAGGAATCTAAATGTATGACCTAAGTTAACTGAGAGTAGGATTGGAGTTCATCACGAAGATTGGGTGGGACAAATAAACTTTGAGCCTTTATCCTTTGTTTCATAAACTGTGAACTAGAACACATTACAACCTTTAAAAGACCTAATTAAGGTAAGGTTGTTTTGAAAGCATACTACAGCAAGGTTGATTACCCTGACTCCTAATAATCTTTGCAAATTGTGTGTGTTGATCACTTCATCTGTCATTCTGTAAATGACTAGATCCACCTTTGTTTTTTATTTAATCATTCCACCGTGTGTGTTTCAGCAATAAACTTGATTTCAAAAATTTGCATTAATGTTGCATTAAAATTGCCAATTTTAAATGAACAATGCTTATTTGCAAAACAATTTAATATCAAAGGAATCCCAACAAATGCAGCCAGCTAGGGAATTTGACTTGATGAAGGGCTCAGTCTGGGGCATCTCCTCCATAGATCAAGCATCCTAAGAGCTACTAAATCAGGGGCAGAAGCTCTTCAAAGTTTAGAATATTGGGGCAAGCCTTCTTGAGATCATCTTATGACAAGTTTGGACTCCAATGACCTACCACAGGGGCAAGTTTGTTCCCCAGTTGTTTCTACCTCAGTCTGAGTACTTTGTATTACAAATACAGTTGAACTGGGGCAGCTATGTCAAGGTTCATTTCTCTTCGAAAGTTTGAAGATATTGAAGCATCTGGTATGCCAATTCTTCTGTAAAATCCTTTTGATGACTTATTCTCACAGATCAGTCAATCAGAAGCAGTCAGGTCAAGATTCGACAAATCTCTCAAAAGTCAACTAGTCTGGGACATCTCTCCCACAGATCAACCAAGCTGACAGGGGCAAGTTTGTTCCCCAGTTGTCAACGACCAGTCTGAAGCACGAGTCCAAGGACCTTGTTGTGTAAATGCAGTTAATCTGGGGCAGTTATGCCAAAATTCATCAATCTCTCCAAGAGTTTGAAGATATTAAAGCCTCTTGTATGCCAATTCTTCTGTAAAATCCTCTTGGTATTTTCCTCTGATAGACCACGTAATCTGGGGTAGGTGAGTTATGCAAAACTACTCAACTTTTTGTCATATCTTTTGCTAGCTCCCTAGTAACTTGTTACTTTAGCTAATCTCGGCAATTCTTTAGTAAGGAAAGTAGTTCATGATGGCAATCCTAGTGAAGTCATGATGCTATACCAAGTGAAAGACTTGTTCCCTAAAAGAAGTTTGGTAACCTTGAAGTAGAACTATTGATCCTGCAAGTTCACCCCCAGTGATGGTCCGATCTGTTGAGGTTGGCTGGTTATCCTTGTCGAGATGTTTATTTCATCTCCAGTCTCGCTTCCTTTTGTCTGTTTTGTCAGCATAAGTATAAACATGGCATACATGCATTCTCATATGCATAGCAGCTTAGCATTCTACAACCCTTTTTGGTGTTTACCTGCTTTGTTCACTTTGGCGTTCATCTCCCTAAGTGACTGGGTTTGTCTATTCTCTCCAATAAAGTTTTCAGCCCTAGGCATAAAGTGCCCATCCTTTCTTTCTAGAATATCATCTAGTCATGTTTAGACTTGATGATCAATCATTCTAGATACCTTTATTGGAGCCCATCTTTTGGTTCAATCTCCAATGAGGTTCTTCTTCCTTCTAAAGTGCCAATCGGTCATACTTGAACCTGTTGTTCCATCACTTTGGATGTCTTTGGATGTTTTGCTTGTCCCAGTGAAGACCGTCTTTCCGATTCAACCTTCATTGAGGATCCTTTATTTCTAGAATGTCATCTAGTCGCGTTTAGACCTGATGATCAATCATTCTAGATACCTTTATTGGAGTCCATCTTTTGGTTCAATCTCTAATGAGGTTCTTCTTCCTTCTAAAGTGTCAATCGGTCATACTTGAACCTGTTATTCCATCACTTTGGATGTCTTGGATGTTTTGTTTTTCCCAATGAAGACCGTCTTTCCGGTTCAACCTTCATTGAGGATCCTTTATTTCTAGAATGTCATCTAGTCACGTTTAGACTTAATGATCAATCATTCTAGATACCTTTATTGGAGCCCATCTTTTGGTTCTATCTCCAATAAGGTTCTTTTCCTTCTAAAGTGTCAATCGGTCATACTTGAACCTGTTGTTCCATCACTCTGGATGTCTTAGATGTTTTGTTTTTCCCAGTGAATACCGTCTTTCCAGTTCAACCTTCATTGAGGATCCTTTCTTTCTAGAGTGTCATCTAGTCACGTTTAGACTTGATGATCAATCATTCTAGATACCTTTATTGGAGGCCATCTTTTGGTTTTATCTCCAATAAGGTTCTTTTCCTTCTAAAGTGCTAATTGCTCATACTTGAACCTGTTGTTCCATCACTTTGGATGTCTTAGATGTTTTGCTTTTCCCAGTGAAGACCGTCTTTTGGGTTCAACCTTCATTAAGGATCCTTTCTTTCTAGAGTGTCATCTAGTCACGTTTTGACTTGATGATCAATCATTCTAGATACCTTTATTGGAGCCCATCTTTTGGTTCTACTTCCAATGAGGTTGCTTTTCAGTCTAAAAGTGCCAATCGGTCATACTTGAACCTGTTGTTCCATCACTTTGGATGTCTTAGGTGTTTTTCTTTTCCCAGTGAAGATCGTCTTTCCGGTTCAACCTTCATTGAGGATCCTTTATTTCTAGAATGTCATCTAGTCACGTTTAGACTCAATGATCAATCATTCTAGATACCTTTATTGGAGCCCATCTTTTGGTTCAATCTCCAATGAGGTTCTTCTTCCTTCTAAAGTGCCAATCGGTCATACTTGAACCTGTTGTTCCATCACTTTGGATGTCTTGGATGTTTTGGCTTTTCCCAGTGAAGACCGTCTTTCCGGTTCAACCTTCATTGAGGATCCTTTATTTCTAGAATGTCATCTAGTCATGTTTAGACTTGATGATCAATCATTCTAGATACCTTTATTGGAGCCCATATTTTGGTTCTACTTCCAATAAGGTTACTTTTCAGAGTGTCGGCCAGTCATACATGGACTTGTTGATCCACTACTCTGGATATTCCCCAGTAGAGCTAATCTCTTGATTTTACCACCAGTGAGGATCTTTCCCTTCTAAAACATCACCCAGGTCAAATGTGAACTTAAACCCAAAGTCTAACTCATATTGGCATTCAAAGTCCAGCTCATACTGGCACTTCAAATCCAGCTCATATTGATACCCAAAGTTTATCTCTGTCTTTTCTGGTCTTTCTTGAAGATCCCGTTTGAACTCTTCAATATAAGAAATTCCCAGAAAATCTTGTTTCGGATATCTATCCTTTTATTTCAAATTGATCCCCAGTGGAGATCATGCCTTCTTTCTGGTTTCATGCCCAGTAAGAATGTGTCTTTTTTCCCAAGTGTCGTCCGGTCACATATGGACTTGTCGTCCATCTCCCTAGATCTTCGCCCAGTGGAGAACACCTCTCTGACTCCTATCTTCAGTGAGGACCTGTAGGGTTTTCCCCCTTTCTTTTTCCATCCCCAGTGTTGCCTCATAGTCTCCCCAGTGAATCTCTTTTGTTGGTCAGCCTGTATCCCCAGTGAGTCTTCCTCGTGGATACTAACCTTTATCCTTCCACAGTAAGCTTATCTGTGGTGGTTTGCTCCTTGTCCCTGGTGTTTTGTTTGTCTGCATCTTTCCACTATCATGGCTTCATATCACCATACTAGAAGTTCATGACATGTCAGCATTTGCATGTCTGTTTTTTGTCCTTAGCATCTGCATTCCATCTAAGGGAAAAATTTTCGGCTTGCTATATATAAATACCTTTCACCTTGATGTCCCGAGGATTTCCATTCCTCGTGTCATCCGGTAAAGCTATTTAAATAGGGGCAACTATTGTACCCCAAATTTTACCCCTTAGGTGTCATAACATTTTGCACTTACATTTAGGGATCAATCATCTGTGCATTGTTAACTAACCACCATATCTTGCTAGTTTGTTTCTTTTGTGAAAGACAGATTGGGACAGGAAAGAGAACAAAAGTCAATGAGCCAGACTCTCACATGTCTCAAGGTCTCCTAAGACATTCTTTGGCTCCATACAATCATCACAAATTTTCACCAGTGAATTAAGATTGGTATGAGAAGTCATCGGTTCTAGAAGGACAATTGAGGCCCCAAATCCAACCATTTTAGCTCACATACTTTCAAGAGATCTCATACAACAAGAAATCGAGTGTATTTGGTTCCTATTACAAGCGCCTTGAACCACTAGATTCACCGTGACTTAAAACTAAGGTTTTATCAGCATCAGCCAACCGGTGCCTTTGATGTTGATCAAGACATGTTTCCAAGCTTTGGGACACGATTCCACCTGATACTGGACATCCTTTGAGGCCATATATGGGCCTTGGAAAAGAGTGAAGAAACAAGATCCTCAAAGATCATCCTGTTGGAATTCCTGAGGAAATTAGGGTTTTGACCGAAGAAATCGAGACTCCGATTCTGATGTTTTTTGGATCAAAATGAAGTATCTGAGCCATGTCTCATTTTAATACGATCAACCATTGACTGAGGACACGAGGAATCGGTATTTGTGAATTTTATTTTATTTTAATAAAAAAAGAAAAAGAAAGAAAAAAAAAATAAAAAAAAAGAAAAAGAAAGAAAAAAGAAAAAGAAAGAAAAAATAAAAAGAAAGAAAAGAAAAAAAAAAGAAAACAAGTCATGGCACTGGCCACCATATGGTGGCACTGGCCATGAAAATGTGGCACTTGCCACATGAAAATATGGCGTCTGCCATGCTTGCCAAAAACATTGTTTTTTTATTTTTTTGGTAATTCCATATTTTTCCAAGCACACTTAAGAAAAATATAATAATAGGTTTTAATCAGAAACGGATACAAGTTGGTTGGTTTGACGTAAAAAAAGAAACGTTTCAGTAAAAGCATGGCTCCAGTCTCATCAGTACACAAAACTTCACAGGCCTACGACTAGAGCTTTCAAATGCCAGCTTGCACAGAGAAAATTTGAAAAAAGGGTAAACTCGGCAAAATGAAAAGGTCAGACGATACTCCCACTTTTTCCTATAAATAGAGGCTCAAACGTCTTCTCAAAATACACCAGATTCACCCGAAAAATAGTGAATACTCTCCTCATATTTCTCCCCCCCAGTTACTGTTATAATTCTGAGTTTTGTCACAAGAGTTTTTCGGTTCGAGTTTTCCACCGTCCAACCTTGCTGTGGCACTTTGAGGAAAAAGAAGTTCGTCCGATTTTCTTCCGAATACGTACCTGTGAAGAGGCAGTGGACCGTCTCCACTAGGTAACACTCCTTCCTTTGTTTTTAATTCTTACTGCATTCCAATATCATGACCATGTGTTCATACCATTTTCATTTTGTTGTTAAAATTTGATTAATGCTATGTTTGGTTTTGTTTCCATTTTATGAAAAGTGTTATTAAAAAGAGGAAACTAAATAAATAAATAAAAAGCAAAGGTGGCGCCTGCCACCATTTCTTAAGGTGGCACCTGCCACCATGCAATGAAGCACCCTTATGGCGCCTGCCACATGGTATGCCACTAAGCGTGGCACTAGCCACCAAATGGTGGCGCCTGCCACTTTAAATGTTGTTTTTTATTTCATTTCTTATAAAAAATCTCATTTCCTTTCTAGATTTCAAAACAAAAAAAAAATGTGCTTAACTTAATTCTTTTTTCATTTAATTTTTGTTCATTTCCTTTCTGAAAAGCTTAAAAAAAACAAAAATATGTTTAAACTTTACATTTAATTCTCGAACTTTTTTTGTTGAATCATCAACTGTTCTTGAAGATTTTAAGTTTTGAATATTCTGTGAGAATTGTTCCCTGACTTGGACAATATCGTTTCTGTTGTTTGTATGTTTAGGTTTCTGTTGTTAGGTTTCGTGGCCTTAGCATGTTTCTTTTTTCAGACCTTGATAATGTTATCTCTGCTGTACTCTTATGTTTATCCATGTTTGCCATGTTCTTCCTTGGAAAGTGATTGCATCTATTAATTAAATGTCTACTGTCTTTGAACCTTTGAAATCATATTATTTATTCAACTCATGTTCTCAAGTTGTTTCCCCTTCTTTCCAAAGGAAAGTCTTTCTATTGACTTTAAGTCATAGAAAGCTCATTACCAACTTTGACCTCATAGTCATAGCCACCTACCAGCTTTGACCTCATAGTCATAGCCACCTCCCTCCTTGACCTCATAATCATAGGATACCAGCCTTGACCTCATAGTCATGGCCACTTTCTCTTTTGGCCTCATAGCCAATCATCTTACAACTTAGAATTAAGTTAGAGTTCTTGGACTCTATGTGGGACTCATCACCTTGAGTATTCACTTCACCCCATCATAACTTAGACTTAGAGAGTTTCTTAAACTCTACATGAGCTCATACTCATTTCCCTTGGAACTTTGGCCACAGTCAATGGTTCCTCCTTCACCATTAGTTAGGTGAACTACGGTTGCTCTGATTCTTTAGTCAGATACGTAGGCACAAGATGCAACGTCTTGGCGAGAAAACTTAGTGTACATACCCTTAGGTCTTTACCTTCAGCATAGATATCATTAGCAAGCAAATATAACATAACACAAACTAAACAAGAGGTTCCTGTAGAGTACTACAGATACTTAGGGTGCTACTACCTTCCCTTAGTATAACCAACCCCCGAACCTAGATTCTCTTATTAGGGTTTTCGTTCTTTACCCTTTCCTTTGGATAAATCAAAGCTCGGTGGTGAATTTCAAAGTTTTGTGATGCAAGTTAATTAATAGCTTGATATCCGATTCTCACCGCAACAATAACATTCAGAGCTGATCCTGTGTCTACCAGTACGCTGGCTAGAGCATCGTCCTAGCAGTTGACTGTAATGTTAAGTGCCATATTGTGATTTTTGCCTTCTTCCGGTAGTTCTTCATCAATGAATCCTAAATTGTTGCAGGAAGTGATGTTGGAAATGATGTTGTCAAACTGCCTTACCGTCACATCCAATTCTACGAAAGCTTGCTCCAAGACTTTCTGCAAAGCTTTCTTGTGAGCTTCGGAACTGAGTAAGAGAGATAGCACAGAGATTCTAGATGGAGTTTGCAACAATTGGTCTACAATGTTGTACTCGCTTTTCTGGATGAGCTTTAGCATCTCATCGCTGTTTTTTACCGGTTCTGGATCACTAGATTGTCCGACTGGTTGATTGGGAACTTCGGTTTGAGGTTCCTTCTCTTTGGTGGGTTCTCCAACTCCTTTGTTGAAGATCCGGCCGCTCCGTGTTACTCGACTGATGTCGGCGATATTCACGACAGAGGGTAATGGAGTTTCCTTTCCATTTTCGATGGTTGTTGCACCGTACTTGTAAGGAATAGCCTTTTCTAATTTGTACGGTATTGGACCTGGCAGGTAGATAACCACAGGAGCTTTCTGGTTTTTCTGACCATTATAAGCAACCTCAATCAGTTCCTGGTTGGGAACCTTTCTACTATCAAGAGCAATTCTTAATTCATCGAGTAGAGGGATTATGGCGCAAATGTCTTTGGTTCTCCCATGATTGGGGATTATGATAACGTCTTTGGTTTGATTAGGGAGATAGTCTGGCATCATGTTGATCGACCCAGAACTTGAACATGGTCGAATCCCTTTTTGATCCAACTGATTTTGAAGAGCCGCTCGTACAAGGTAGCACCCTTGGTTGTTCTCTGAAAAAACTCTACAGCGCTCATAGTTGTGAGGTGGTACCTGACCACGCCCGCTTTATATGCAGTGCATCTTTACTAGATATGTTTCCGTCGAGCAGACATCCTGACTTTGATACTTATCAGGATTCTCGTCAGTCATACTGATCTGTTTTGTAGCTTCATCCAAGTAGATTGGAAGCCACCAGTGATCCAAAAAGTGTTGAAGTGTTCTTTGGACAAGTGCACAACCTTGGTCATCTTCATGGCATTTTTCACAGTCCAGATAATCATGTGAAGCCAGAAAGCCGAGCCTGACTTGCTTAGCGTGTAATTCTACCAAACTGGTATTCATCAAGCGTATGTTAAAGATCTGAACCATATTGACTTGATGGTTATTTCTCTCACGGTAGTCTTGGATCCATCCGAGATCCATCTGGCGTTGGAGGGCCTCTTGTACAAAAGAGCATCCCTGATTGCTTATTGAGCAGATCGGACAAGAATTGTAATCGTGCTGTGGCAGATTATGGTATTGACTTTGCCTTTAGTGCATTGCCACCAAGTTGACGTTCATTGCACCGATGTCGTGGTTCTGAACAATGTTGGGATGCGCATGGATGTTGACTTCACGGATTCGGTGATCCTGGATCCAACCCAGATCCATCTGTTCTTGTAGGGCTGATTGCACTACGGAACACCCTTGGTTATTCTTTGAGTAGATATCACACTAGTGATAATTGTGAGGCGGTACATGACTGTACCCGCTCTGTCTGCAATGCATCCTGACCAGATTGGTTTCTAATAGGAGTACATTGTGAATTTGATAACTGTGGCTAAATTCTTCTTCTATTAGATTTACTGCAGTCTTTCCGTGTTGCGGCAACGAGTTCGTCTGAACATTCGGATTAGTATCTTTGAAAGATAGGATCTCATTCCTGACAAACTTCTGTACATCAGACTGGAAACTGAGGCAGTTCTCAATTTCGTGCCCCGGTCCTCCTTGATAGTAAGGGCAAGTTTGATCCGCTTTGAACCACAAAGGCGGATTTTCCGGTACTGTAAGAGGAGACCTGCTTTGGACGCGCCCCTTGGCCAGTAGAAATAGAAATAGTTCTGCGTACAATATCGGTATAGGGTCAAACCCTGATGGTCGTGTCGTATGATTGTTATTGTTGTGTGGACGAGCCTGCTGAAGAGGCTGTTGTGTCCTTTGTTGATACTGTTGTTGACTTGGTTGGCTCTGACCAACCTGAGGTTGATAAGTCGGAGCCGGCGTTGGGTTGACAGCGGGAGTTATTGCCGCTACTGGTTGATACCTTCGCCTTTGCTTTCCCAGAGAGATATTACTAATATCTTGCTCTTTTTTCTTTTGGAAAGCACTACCGTATCTCTTAGTACTGCTAGATGGCTCTGCATCTTTGACCAATCGTCCTTCTCGGACTGCTTCTTCAAGGCGTACTCCTATGTTCACCATTTCAGTGAAGTCGCTGGGCGCACTTGCAACCATTCGGTCATAATAGAATGAGCTTAAGGTTTTCAAAAAGATCTTTGTCATCTCTTTTTCCTCAAGAGGGGGACAGATCTGGGCGGCAATTTCACGCCATCTTTGAGCATATTCTTTGAAAGTCTCTTTGTCCTTTTGCGACATTGCTCTGAGCTAATCTCTATCTGGTGCCATGTCCAAGTTGTATTTATACTGCTGAACGAAGGCAGCGCCGAGATCTTTGAAAGTACTGATCTTGGTGCGGTTTAAACCCATGTACCATTTGAGTGCGGCACTGGTTAAACTGTCTTGGAAATAATGGATCAGTAGCTGTTGATTTTCTGTCTGAGTAGACATTTTTCGAGCGTACATCACCAAATGACTTTGAGGGCAAGAGTTGCCTTTGTATTTTTTAAAGTCATGTACTTTGAATTTGTGCGAGATCTTTACATTAGGGACCAGGCAGAGGTCTACGTCGTCCTTTCGGAATAAGTCTTGACCGCGAATGGCATACAGTTCCTTCTGCATCTCCAAGAATTATTCCTGGAACTCATTCATTCTTTCGTACATGTCATTGTTTCCACCAGAAATTACTTGTGGAATCTGTCCTTCCGGGACAGTGTGTACCACTGGTTGTGGTATAGACATTACAGCGGTGACTCTTGGAGCTTCAGTGCCCTGAAGTTTGTAACCTTCAGGGGTTGCTGTCGTAAACCTTGCGTCTTCACTTTCCCAAAGTTTGTAACCTTCAGGTCCAGTGGTTCCTGCAGCAGTTTCTTGGTCTATAGTGATCGGAGGGATATATCCTTCAGGGACAAAGTTGAGAGGCATGCCCCAGGGGCGCCCCTTAGGCATGTTGTACCGAGGATCATATGTCTTCACTATGGGCATAGATGTGATCTCCGAGATCACAGTCCATTGTTGTTGTCTCTGAGCTGCTGCCAAGGATTGCATGTCATTGTGAAGTTTTTCCAAACTTTCCTTTAAAGCTTCGACTTCTTCTCTCAGCTCTCTGTTCTCTTCCTCGAGATCATCCATTTTCTTTTGTCGATTGGCCCGAGTATTGTATGAGTGAGACTGTTTGACTCTAGAATCACGACACATAGTGAGACTCGAAGATAAGAAAAACGTGTTATGATGAGAATGATGAATGATATACAAAGACGTATTTTTTTGTTTTGTTTTTAATCAAAAAGAACTTCAACAAATAGATTGCAAATATCATACAGTGGGGAGATACCCCTTTTATTGAATTCGGAAGATTGCAGTATGTTACAAGGAAAAGTACAGTATTTTACAAAGTGCTGTAAGGAAAATGGCTAAGCTTATGGATCCTGAGTCCTCTCTGAAGAGAGCTCAGATGCTGGTTCTGGTATTTTCCTTTTCTTTGACCGAGGCTCTTCAGCCGTTGTCGGGTTGTCAGTCCATTGCCAAGTGAAAGAAGCGAGCAAATTTCTTTGGTCTTCTTGACTTTCTACAACATGCTTCTCTAATATCTTAATCAGAGCATCCTTTTCCTTTAACAGTTCCTAAATCTTGGTACACTCCACGTTGAGGATTCGGTACTTGTTTTTCCAAGAGCTCTTCTCACGTTGAACTTTGTTGAGAGCTACCTGGAGTTTATCCGTATCAGACATGAAATAAAGGAAAAATTCCTTTAATGGAAAAACTTCTTGGCGGGGGTAAGGCATCCTCAGCTTGAGGGCTCTAGTTTGCACCCAATGGAGATAAGGCTCCATGGAGGTACAGTTTGGTCTTCCTAGAGACTCTCTTCCTTTCCTGTGAATATGTTGCCAGGCATGCACTATTTCCTTCTTTAGTGCCCTGTCATTTTCCCCTTCCTTAAAGAAAAGACCTTTCAGATATTCTTCATCGGGTATCCGAGTTGACGGCGAACTAAAATTGGATGATAGTTGATTCCTTCTTTAGTTCCAGTGAGGGGTACATTAGGGAAATCTCCACATCTGTCGATGATCTCTATCCCTTCGTAAATCCTATTATACCAATCTATGTCAGAGTTGGTAAGGGACATAATCTTCAGTGACCAACGTAGAGTACTCTTGTGATCCCAAAAAGCAGCAGACTTGGGTAAATGGGAAATGAGCCATTTGTAGAGTAAGGGTACACAACATGTGATCATTCCTCCGTTGTACAAATTCCTTAAGTGTACAGAATGATAAGCATCTGCGAGCAAGGTTGGTATGGGGTTTCCAATCAGAAATATCTTAATAGTGCTGGTATCAACAAAGTTGTTAATGTTGGGAAAAAGGAATAACCCATATGTGAGTAGGACAAAGATATCTTTGAAAGTAGTTATGTTTCCTATACTGGCAAAGTATAGAGCTTTCTCTATCAAGAATTTAGCTGGTAAACCCTGGATTCCTCCTTTAGTGGTCATGTGAGTCCTAACTTCTGACTCGTCCAAAAAGATTGCTCCTGCAATGACCTGATTCTTTGGAATTTCTTCCAGTCCAGAAAATGGAACTTGATCAGTGATAGGTAAATTAATCAGATAAGAGTACTCCTCCAATGTTGGTGCCAGTTGGTAATCTGGAAATGTAAAGCAGTGATAAACTGGATCGTAGAACTGAATCAGCGTAGACAGGATTCCCTCAACTACGTGGACCCTTAATAGAGACAGCAGTCCTCCATGCTTAGCTCTGAAAGCATCAACGTTGGTAATCATCCATGCCAACCTCCTTAAATCCTCTAGTTTTGGAGCCTTCAAGGTGTATTTGTGAGTTTTTCTTCTACCGAAATCCATAACGCAATCTCTCTGATATTTGCAATTATTGTTTTAGTTTATTTTGAAAAACAAAAGAAGAAATTTTTCTTTGTTTAAGAGTTTTTTAGATGAATGCATGAATGCAGCACACAAAAACATTGAAAAAACATGGGTTCAAGGGTTCAACGTCACGAGCATGGAGTTATGGCTCTACCCATCCCCAAAGGTTGTACTATTTTGGTCAATTTTTGTACCTGTAGAACGGGTTCCAGGTTCCCAAAATCATTGACCCCTCTTAGGGATATCAACAGCAAGCTGGTTCACCCGAGCGAGCTGTAGCATCCTAGGATGATCTCATTTGAGTGTAGTATCGTGTATCAACTATTCCCGATAGTCACCGCACTACCAAATGGTCATAGGGTTAATGTCTACTAAATCCTCAGGGTCATGGGTGCCGCACTGGGAAAACTCTGCTTTCACGACAATCGGTCGTTCAACAGTAAGTATCCACACGGGCCCTCGCCTGATTTAGTGGTCTACCAGGATCGCTTGTTTGGGATTCACTCCCTACAAGTTCCCCTGTCTATGCCACCCCTTATCTTAGGGTTCTCTCAAACTTTCCACATGCGTATCAATCGCATTCCCATTGATAGAAAAATAAACACGGATATCAAGTAGGAAAAGTAGTAAATATACATATATAGATATAGAAAATGCTAAACAACCTAGACCTCTTAGGAATTCTAATCCTAATTTGACTCCCCAGCAGAGTTGCTATTTTTTCTGTAACGTGCGATTTTTGTCGGTGACGCGACCACCTTACCATAATTGGTTAGAATTGGGTGTTACTTTCTGATTTCTTATTTATCCTATAAAGCTGGAAAGGAAAGGGAAGCTATCTAAAACTAACCTTGCACGCAAATGTTTTCTTTAACAAATGCTTAAGAGATTGGGGGGTCCGGGGTCAGGTTATACAATGGGGAGTTGTCAATTACCCATCCTATATATGGTTATCCATAGATCGTTAGCAATCTCTACTATTTTCTACTTACTGGTGTTTATGTGTCATGGGTTGGGAAATTTTCTCCTTTGGGAATGTTTGAGAGAGAGTTTTTGTTGATGTCGAGTTTTCCGATGTTTTTGATAAGGTACTGGACCTAAATTTTTTTATTAGTGTGCTCGCTAAGATTTCGCAATCTTATGCCTACAAATTCCCGTTAAAGAAAACAGGGAAATCAGAGCAATCGTAGTTCCTCTTATTTTATGGGAGGAAAAAGATGTTTGGTGTCTTTTTTAAAGCCCAAGATTGAAGCTAAAGGTTATTTGTGTCTTGTTCAAAGCCCAAGATTGAAGCTAAAGGTTTTTTGAGAGAGAATTTTGTCATCTCTAAGGGAGATATCTCATATGTTTATCACAGTTGTTGGGCAACTGATTATAAAGGAGAATTACTTTAACTAGGATATGTGAATCCAGCAATGTCATAATTTCCTTTATAGGGGATTTGTCCTGAAGGAGAAAACTTTAACTCAGTGTTGAGCAATGCCATTTTTCCTTAGGATTCTTTCATGCTAAGAGAGGGACATTGGCTTGGATGTAAATAATTCAGAGGCTTGCCACTTACAGCAATTAGATGAAAGAAGGGGATTTACCAGGATAAGAGATGGACTACAGCTTAGATTTTTGAATCAACAAGTGTGCCACTTATAGCAGTTATCTGGAATTAGGATTTGTTTTGATTTGTCTATTTTGATGTGTGATATACAGAGAAATGTCTTCCTACAAAGAGTTTTTTATTTCCTCTGAGGGGGTGTTGATTTTAGTGTGCCTTGATCAAAGCCCAAGTTTGATTCTATTAGGGAGCTTTATATCTGTCTTGTACAAAGCCCAAGATTGAGGCTGAAAATAGATTGACTCTTTTGGGGAGATCATTATACAAAGCCTAAGAGGAGGCTGGAAGGAATTGACTCTTCCGGGGAAATATTTTGTCTGTCTTGTACAAAGCCCAAGATTGAGGCTAAAAATAGATTGACTGCACTGGGGAGAGGTTTTATCTGTCTTGTACAAAGCCCAAGATTGAGGCTAAAAAGGGTTTAACTGACTCAACTGGAGAATATTTATAGGTTTCTTGTACAAATCCCAAGATTGAGGCTAAAAGGGGCTGAGGAATAATCATTATACAAAGCCTAAGAGGAGGCTGGTTGGGGAATTTTTTATATAAAGCCTAAGAGGAGGCTAGCTTCTACTGAGGATTAGTGAGATCCAGAGACAGGTCCAAAGTGGGGAATCAACTCTTGCTGAGGATTACAGAAGAGTTGAAATATCAGATGCCTTGAGGTTCTGATAGAGGGTTTGTTAATAGTGATTTGACCCTAGCTGGGGAATTTAGATTGAAAGTTTAAAGATTGAGTTTTTGAAACCTATGGAGGTTTTAACTCTGTTGGTGATTAATGAAATGATCAGGGTTTTTCCTGTGCTTTTGGGAAACTTAAGGGTTTCTTTGAGATCCAAGAGAAGATGAGACTTTCCAAGTCTACTGGTATGAAGACGTTAACTCTTAACTGGAGGATGATCTTTGTATGATGCCCAAGAGGAGGCTGAGACTGTCCAAGTATACTTGTATGAAGCCCAAGAGGAGGCTGGTGTTTTAAGGGATGAGAATCAACCCAAAATTGGTCTGATGTTCTGCCTCTCTGGAAGACTGCTCTAATAAAGGATGACTAGGTTCTGTCCTATACCTGTAGGAGGTCTTTGGGTCCTTGCACTAAGCCCAAGAGGAGGCATGAGAACTTCTAAGAAGCCTGAGGGTCCTTGTACAAAGCCCAAGAGGAGGCTAGGTATGCTTTTCGGAAGCCTGTGGGTCCAAGCCTAAGAAAACTTCAAGAAAGGTTTCACCGGGAATAATCCTTCCTTTAGTGAACAGTTCTAGGGTTTAAAGAAATTCAAGAGAGGTTTCACCGGGAATTAATCCTCTCTGGGGAAATGAATTTCTTAGACAAATTTCTTGTAGTAACAGTCTTGAGAAAAGTTTCACCGGGAATAATGCATTTCTCTGTTCCATATTGTATAAGCCCATGAGGAGGCAAGACTGTATCTGGAATTTCCTATGGGGTACTAGTTTTGACTGTGTTGAAAGAGTAACCACTGGTTTGATCTAATCCTAGACCTAGTTGCCTGGGAAAACTCTAAGCAAGATAATATACAGACATATATATATATATATATATATATATATATACAGGTGAAATATATACAAGTAAGTAAAAGAAAGCTGATAGAACTTACAAGCGAGCAAGCTTCCAGTACTACAGCTGTATGGTTAGTTATTCAAGAAATTAAAGAAAGTTTTGATAACAATTGTGAATTTGAATCTAAATCAAAAGGGGAAGTTGTTTTGAAAAGAAGATTTGGGGCTTATACTCAAGGAGAGGCCCGGAAATAACAGTGATCGCACCGTTGTTCTAAAAACTGTACCGAGACTTATACAATGACTGAGGCCCAAAAATTGTATTTACAAAAGAGGTTGGGTCTTACACTCTATTAGAGGCCCAAAGATGTTAAAAAAATAAGAAGATTGGGACTTACAACACAAGGGAAGGCCCAAAAATGGTTTTCTTTAAAAGTCGGCGATCGCGCCGCGGTTTTAGAAAATACAGTGGGACTTATATAATGGCTGGGGCCCAAAATTTATTCCTGACAAGGGATGGGTCTTACACTCTATTAGAGGCCCAAAGATTATTTATTTATACACAAGATGGGGCTTACAACTCAAGGAGAGTCCCAGATAAAAGACAGTGATCGCACCGTCATTTTGAAAATCGTGTCGGGACTTATACAATGACTGAGGCCCAAAATTTATTCTGTACAAAAGGGGGTTGGGTCTTGCACTCTATTAGAGGCCCAAAGAGTATTTATTTATACACAAGATGGGGCTTACAACTCAAGGAGAGGCCCAAATAAAAGACAGTGATCGCACCGTCGTTTTGAAAATCGTGTCGGGACTTATACAATGACTGAGGCCCAAAATTTATTCTGTACAAAGGGGGTTGATCTTACACTCTATTAGAGGCCCAAAGTGTTCTTGAATAAGATTTGTGAGGGTGTGAATGATCAAAACCCTAGTTTGGTTAAAAATGTATTTTTATTTGAATAAAAATTCAAATAAAAATGATCAAAATTAACAAATATGTGTAAAAACAAATTATGATCTTGGATAAATGTTTGAAAAATCATGTTTTATCGCTAGAATGATTTAAAAATCAATTGAGTTTGAAAAATGAAGAAAATAATTTTTTTTTTAAATGTTAAAAACAAGTAAAAAAATAAATTCTTTATGAAAATATTAAATATATCAAATAAATAATATTTTTGTGAAATTTTTGTAGAATAAAATATTTCAACATTTTTATGAATTTTGAAAAAAAGAATCAATCCAAAAACATAAAAACTCAGAGAGAAATTAATTTTTGAATCAATTAATCAAAATAACCAAAATTCAAATATTTAAAAATTTGAATTATGGCGCCAACGGTCACTTTCTACTTCCTCGTGACCGCGCCATCGATGATTTTAATTTTCTCATTTTTCTCTCTGATTACTCAATGGTTTTGCACGATTCAAACACCAATCTCACTCGTTTTTGAACAAGGGTCACAACCATATAGATTAATAGATTAACTGATTGAGGGATATTACTCTACATACATGCAGAAACAAGATGGTAACTCTAAAATTCATTTATGATGCATGTAATATAGAGTTTGAAGGCTTCAGGCTTATCTCTTGCAGCTGGTGATTGAGTTTGATGATGGAGATGTTACATATGTGTTCCAATGATCTAGACAGCTTCCTTAGGTGTCAAGGAACGTGTTTGAATGCTTAGAGTGGTTGGAAACTTCTTGGTCTGACCAGCTCGAATCCTTCTGCAACAGGTTCTTAAACTTGAGAAAATGGGATACCACTTTGTGATTCTGATGTTCCAGGTGTTTTTTTAGTGTTTAATCACTTACATATGATGTATGTGAGGTGTTTGCATCAATGGTTTGGACATAATTGTTCTCAAATGCAAAACCCGATAGCGACTTGCAAGAGAAGGTGTTTTTTGGAGTGAAAGAGAGATTTTGAGTAAAGCATCAGTTTGGGTGCTTTGGTGTACTCAAACTGATCACAAATGAGCTCTATTTATAGTAGAGCAAGTTTATTTTGCAACGAATAGTGAATGGCAACTGGCACAGCCCCTTGGTTCATGTTGATCACAAGGAATCATTGGACTTCTCTAGTCATTGACTTGGCTCAATGCAGCAGGTTATTGTAGCTTAGGTTCAGAGACAAGGCTTGACTCAATTCAGTTAGCAATGTCTTGATGCTTGCCACCTTGTGAATCCATTGAATACATTGGAACAAAATTGGAGTCTTTGAGATTTTTAGCCTTTTTAAAGTGACATAGCTACATGTAGATCCTTGGACTTGGGAGGCATGTGGATCATATATTTTTCCTTTGATGTTATCCCTTGAGGTATCCAAATGGATGACAAGGCTTGTACTTATCTGATTTGGCCAATTCGAGCAAATGACCTATAATCTGCCTTGGACAAAATTGGTCTTTGATGCCATGTTCCAAGGGTTGTAATTCCCTACTTAAATTGAATTTAGATATGATCTGGTACTTGTTGGAAAGCCCTCATGACATACTTTAACTTTGATGTTCACAAAGGGACCTGGTTCAGCTTGTATCAAAGTGAAAAATGACCTCAAAGTTTGGAAAAAGTGAAACAGATTCTGACTTGTTGAAAATTTTACTAAGTGTTGGAAAAAGTGGTCATTTTCACTTTTTGTGATTTTGATCAATCCATAACTCAAAATCCATGAGGATTTGGAATCTTTTGTAGTTGACATATTTGAAGTATGCCATGTGAACTTTCATTTGAGCTTTGAATGGGAGAAAAGGGCCTTGTGGTTTAGGAGTTATGATCTTGCAAAGTTGGTACAAAATCACTTTTGTTCCATAACTTAGAAAAATTTTGGTTTCTCATGGTTGCCCCTTTTGCAAGAAACCTCACTTTTATTGATTTTTCTTGATAAGTGATGATCAAAATCATACATTAACATTGTTTTTGACTTAGGGGAACCATATTTGTAAAAAATTCCAAAAAGTCAAACTTGATTTTGGGCACAGTTAACTTTTTGTCCGATGAAATCCAAACTGTGTGACCCTTTGTGCAATCAAGTTCTTGACCCAATTCAAACATAATGGATGGATTCCATAGGTGTTTTATGGTATCTTGAATCATTCCCCAAGGTTTAGGAGCATGTCTTGGTCAAAAGTCAAAGGCACAGTTGACTTTTTCCTTAAAACCCTAATTGTGGTCCAGATGAAAATAAAACTTGTGAATCAAGCTTCTTGGATTAATCCATTGTTGTAAATGGATCAATGTAGTGTGTTTGAGGTCCTCAAATCATGTATTGAGGTTTTAGATCATGCTTTTCTCCAAAAGTTAACTTAGGGGTGAATTAGGTCAAGAAACCCTAATTCCTGATTTTTTATGAATGCTTCCCCTGAGGCTAAATTGACTTGATGATTAGGTCCATGAGGTCCCTTGGTGTATCTTGGGTGGTGCTTTGAAGCATTGGCTCATGCCCAGAAGAAAATTTTCATCTGGAGGCCTTGGTCGACCAAAACCCTAATTTGGTGACACTGGCGATCTTGAGGCTTGATCCACTTGGAATGTTGCAACTTTGTGCTTGATTCTTGATGTGGGAGTCCTCTTGATCCTTTATGACTGTTTGAGAGGTTAGACAAGTTGAAGATCATGTCATTTCTTGATTGATCCTTTGTCTAAGTGCTGTGAGAGGGCTCAAAAACCCTAATTCTTGATTGTGGTGAATGCTCAACCATCTTTGAGGAGATTGATGAGGCATGATGGTACATTCATGTTGTGGTGATGATTTTCACAATGATGGGAAATCTTGGTGGTCAAAATTTGGGGTATGACACTTGGAATGGCTGGAAATCTCCTGGAACTCTGAATGGTATCCCAACTGCAGTTAGGTCTAGGTGTGAGATGGAGGTTATTGATTCTGGTGTTAAAGAAGTTTGGAAAGTTTTTGGATCCCTTCTACATGAGGTATAGGATGTGTATACACCATTGGTTTTGACAGAATTACTTCCTATTCAAAAATTTGAATTCTATTTGTTAGAGAAGCAAAATTTGGTGAAAGAGAGTGAAATGAAGAAAAACATGGATTCTGATGTTTTGGTGTGTGTTTATCAGTCACAAATGACCTCTATTTATAGTAGAGGAAGTTTTTTTTGCAAGGAATAGTGAATGGACGTTGATCATGGTGTGTAGCTAGGTAGCCATTGACTTGGATATTTCAAAGTGCCAAGTCTCCTCTAGCTTGACTCAATTCATTTTTTGCAGGTTTGAACACTCAGAGCTTTGGACTGAATCTTGACTGGTTTGGATTGATATGGCTTGGTTCATGACACCTCAATGTATTACATTAATGTAACATTGCCAAATTTGAAATTGAAGGCATTTTGTAATGATGGATCATCACATGCTAGGTTGAATTCTTGCGTCTTTGATCAAGTAACAAGTGAGTCATCAAGAGTTTCGTGTTTTTGGAAGATGACAAAGTTGGCAAAGTGACAAAATTTGAAGGAGAAAATCGTGTGGCACAAGTTATGCACCAATGTTGTCTTAAAAAACCATAATTTTATGTCATGTTGCAAGGCTTGTAATTTCTTGCTCAAGTTGAATTAGAATGTGTTCTTGTACTTTTTTGAAAGCCCACATATCATACTTCAACTTTGATGTTTAACTTTTGTCTTGATTCATCTTGGATCATGATGGAAAATGCCTCCAAAGTTGGACAAAACATGAGACAGATTCTGCCTCAAATTTTTCTAAGTGTCAAGAAAAGGTCAATTTCTTAATTTTTGTGATTTTGATCAATCCATAACTCAAAATCCATGAAGATTTGGAATGTGGTGTAGTTGACAATTTTGTATTATGTAATGAGAGCTTTCATTTTATCTTTGGATGGAGAAAAAGGTTGCTTGGATCACAAGTTATGGTCTTGCAAAGTTGGGTAAAAATCACTTTTTTCCATAACTTAGTGAAATTTTAAGTTTCTTAAGGTTGCCCCTTTTACAAGTAACCTTACTTTTCTTGATTTTTCTTGATGGATGATGATCCAAACCATAACTTAACATTATTTTTTACTTAAAGAAGCCATGTTTGTTAAAAAATCTCAAAAGTCAAACTTGGTTTTTGGCACAGTTGACTTTTTATTAGATGAATTTCAAACTTTGTGATCCTTTATGAAATCAAGTTCTTGGGCTAAATCAAACCTAATGGATGGATTCCATAGGTGTTTTAGAGTGTCTTGAATCATTTCCCAAGGTTTGAGACCATGTCTTGGTCAAAAGTCAAAGGTATGGTTGACTTTTTCTCAAAAACCCTAGTTTGTGGTTCAGATGAATTTGAATCTTTATATTGCTCATGAACCAAGTTTTTTGTAAGAGGATCAATATAAGATATTTGAGGTCTTCAAAACATTTCTTGAGGTCTTGGCTCATGCCTTGCTCCAAAAGTCAACTTAGGGGTGAATTAGGTCAAGAAACCCTAATTCCTGATTCTAGATGAATGCATCCCTTGAGGCTATTTTGAACTCATGGTTGGATCCATGAGGTCCCTTTGAGCTTCTTGGATCATTTTTTGAGGTATGGGCCTATGCCCAGATGAAGATTTATCTCTGGAGGCCTTGATCGACCAAAACCCTAATTTGGTGACACTGGTGATCTTGAGGCTTGATCAGCTTGGAATGTTGCATTATTGGACTTGATTCTTGATGTGGGAGACCTCTTGATCCTTCATGGATGTTTGAGAGGCTGGGTAAGTTAAAGATCATGTCAATTCTTTATTGATCATTTGCCTGAGTGCTCTGAGAGGGCTCAAAACCTAATTCTTGATTGAGGTGAATGCTCAACAATCTTTGACAGGATTGATGAGATATGAAGATACCTCTATATTGTAGTGATGATTTGCACAATGATGTGGATTCTTTTGGTCAAAATTTAGGGTATGATACCTATAACCACCCTTAATCCCACCAATATTGATCTGGACCCTATCCCGTTCCAACCAAGTTCCCCTCCCGGTCCTTCATCTTCTCCTCATTCTAACCCTACCATTCAACCAAAAACCCATACTTCTACCACATCCATTACTACTACCATTCCTCACCTTCCCTTACACACTCCCACCCCTCACCCTAATCCTCTCACTCATAGGTAATCCACTCGACAAACCAAACAACCCTTATATCTCAATGATTACCATTGCAATCTCCTTAACAAAACTTCAACCACTCCACCCACCTCTCCTACCCCAAAGTTTCCCTTTTCCCGCATTCTAAATTATAACCTATGTAACACCAACTACAAATAGTTTTGCCTATCTGTTTCATCCACAGTTGAACCCTCTTCATATTCCCATGCCTGCCAACACGATTGTTGGATCCAAGCTATGCAAACTAAACTAGCCGCCTTTGAACACATTTATACTTGGACCTTAGTTAATTTTCCTCCTAATAAAACACCTATTGGATATAAATGGGTCTATAAGATTAAAAATCTTACTAACGGTAACATTGATAGGTATAAAGTTCACTTTGTTGCCAAGGGCTACACTCATATGGAAGGTGTTGATTACATCGACACTTTCTCTCCTATAGAAAAATTAACCATTGTAATCACATTGCAGAAACCAAGAATGTCAAACACATTTTTCCTTCCAAATTTTGTATAAAGGACTTAGGTCCTTCAAGGTATTTTCTTGGCCTTGAAGTTGCTAGATCTGAATCATGTATTTTACTTAATCATCGTAGTTACACCCTTGATTTACTCAGCAAAGCAGGTATGTTAGCAGCTAAACCATCATCTACTCCATATAATTCTGCTATCAAACTTCATTGTTCTAATTCATCCTTGTACCATGATAACACCCAATATAGAAAACTAATTGGCCAATTAATTTGTTTAACTACTACTCGCCCTGATATCTCTTTTGACGTTCAACAGCTCAGTCAGTTTGTCTTTCAACCTAATGATAACCATTTTAAAGTTGCAAATTGAATACTTCAATACTTAAAGAGTAACCCTGCTCAGTTTGTCTAACTTAGTTCTCTCTGGCTTTGCATATAGTGATTGTGCAACTTGTCCAACAAGTAGAAGATCCACCACTAGCTTTGCTATATTCCTGGGCAAATCTTTAGTTTCATGGAAATCCAAGAAGCAGACGATCGTTTCTCGTTCCAGCTCCGAAGTCGAATACCGTGTTCTTGCTGCCCTTACTTGTGAAGTCCAATGGCTTCATTATCACTTCACTGATTTGCATACCAGTTTCAGTAACCCCACCTTAATATATTGTGACAAAAGATCTGTTGTCTACCTCGCTCACAACCATACGATTCATGAACGATCCAAACACATTGAAAACGACTGCCATATCAACCGCGAAAAATTGGAAACCGGTCTCATCATGGTTTTTTCCAATACCTTCATCTCCCCAAATTGTCGATTTCCTAACTAAGTCATTGTCTGCTCCTTTTTTTTCCAAGTTTTATTGTCAAGGTTGGCCTCATGTATTGGAAAACTTGATGTGAATTTGAAAGGGTCATCTGTATTAATTAATGGAAGTTAATTCTAATTGATTATGTGGAAGTTAAATAATTAGTATTAATTAATTATTAATTAATAATTAAAATGTGTCACTCATCAAAACCTAGTTTTGACTGAAAAACTCCCTCCCACTATTTTCTCTCCACTCAATTGAATCTCCTACCCATTAATAGGGTTCATCAGTTCAGTTGCAAAGTACGCCAGATTTCTGAATTTTGGGAATCTATCTTCTCCCTCTTTATTCTCTTCATCTTAAATTATTTTTGTCTTTCTTTATTTTTCGAGTGGTTTATCACACCATCAACGACTTGAATTATTTTCAGATACGAGTGGTTTAAACACCATTTGGAGGTGTATCTCTACGAACGATTTATTACAATACAAGTGATAATCTTATTTTTTGAATGGGTTGTTTTATCGTGGAGACGTTGTCGAAACGTGACTGCATTGCATAATTTTGGCAGTACGATGAAACGTCTTAACGAAAGCGGCCTAGTACGCGACTCTTCCCGATAATTTTCTTTGTGGCAATTTTTCCAAAATCGAAATAAAACAATTTTAAGGTGATTTTTGTAACTACCATGGCTACTGAGGAAATTATTGGTACTACTGCAGGCGCTGCTGTCTCTGACAAACCATTTAAGTTTGAGCGTTCTCGCTTCAAACGTTGGCAAGCTAAGATGAAAATTTTCTTAACTTTGAAGAAGGTTGCCCACATTCTGACTGAGGATATTCCTGTTACTCCTTCTGGATCATTTGAACAAACTAAATGCAAGACAACTGCGGATTCAGAAAGGAATCTTAACTCGTCTGAATCAGACTCTTCTACTAAGACTAAGGCAGATGATTTACAACTCCAGAAAGAGATTGCCATCTAGAAAAATAATGATTATCTTTGCAAAAACCACATTTTGAACAACCTTGTTGAAGATCTGTACGATTATACAGTAATTGTAACACTGCTAAAAAGGTACGAGAAGCTCTGCAGAAGAAATATGATACAAAAGAAGCAGGTGCAAAGAAATATGCTGTCAGACGCTACCTGAATTATAAGATGGTGGATGAAAAGTCTGTGTAAGCTCAAAGCCACAAAATTCAGAAGATTGTTCATGAAATCATAACTGAAGGTATGCCCCTCGATGAACAATTTTAGATTGTTGTGATAATTGACAAACTGCCCCCTAGTTGGAAAGATTTCAAAAATGTGCTTCGACATAAAACAAAAGAGTTTTCAATTGAGAGTATGATCACTCGCCTCCGAATTGAAGAGGAATCTAGAATACAATATCTGAAGGATGATGTCTTAATTGTTTCTAACAACAAATGATATTTGGTGCGGTTATGAAGCCAATGGGCAAACCATTAAAGAATCAGAACCGCAATGTTGTGAACCGAATTAAGAATGGGAATCCCTCAAGGGACCCATCTTCTCCGATTGCTAGACAGCAACCACCAACTCAAAGAAATGATGCTCCAGTTTTCACTTGCATTAATTGTGGAAAATCGAGTCATATGGCTAAGAGATATAAGAGCAGGCCTAAACCTATTGGCTTTAATGCACATATTAACTTGATTGATGAGCAATTCATTGTTATGATCACTGACATCAACACGGTTGGTGGAAGTGATGGTTAGTGGATAGACATTGGCGCCTCTCGTCATGTCTGCTATGATAGTTCTATGTTCAAGACATACACAAATGCTGAAGATAAGAAAATTTTGTTGGGAGATGCTCATACCACTGATGTTGCTGGAATTGGAGACGTTGAGTTGAACTTCACCTCAAGAAAGACTTTAATCTTGAAGGACGTCATGCACGTTCCTGAAATTAGGAAGAATCTTGTTTCTGGTTTTCTTTTGAATAAGGAAGGGTTTAGTCATTCTATTGGGACAGGTTTGTACACCATTACTAAGAATGGTATTTTTGTTAGGAAAGGGTACACCATTGATGGCATGTTTAAGTTGAATTTTGATTTGACTAAAAATTTCTCCTTCTGTTTACTCTTTGTGTGATTTTAATATTTGGCATGCTAGACTTTGTCACGTTAATAAGCTAGTTATCTCTAATGCAAGTAACTTAGGCCTAATCCCTAAATTAAATGTCAATGATACAAATAAATGTGAATATTGTAGTCAAGCTAAAATTACTAAGACTTCTCATAAATCAATTATTAAAGAAATCCCTTAGATCTTATACACACTGATATATATGTGAATCAGATGGAACTTTAACTAGAAATAGTAAACGTTATTTTATCACTTTTATTGACGATTGCTCTGATTACACTTATGTATACTTAATAATGAATAAAAGTGAAGCACTTGACATGTTTTAGATGTATGTAACTGAAATTGAGAATAAGCTTAGTAAGAAGATTAAGAGACTTCGTGGTGATAGGGGAACTAAATACCATTTTGGGTTATTTAATGATTTTTATATTAAACATGGAATTGTACATGAGACTACTGCTCCATATTCTCCTGAAATGAATGGAAAAGCAGAAAGAAAGAATAAAACTCTTACTGAACTTATTGTTGCAATTATGATGCATTCTGGTGTTGCACCTCGCTGGTGGGGGGAAATTTTAGTTACTCTTTGCTATGCCCAAAATAGAGTTCCCAAGTCAAAAAGTAAGATCCCACCTTATGAGATATTAAAGAAAAGACAACCAAAACTTGTCTTATTTGAGAACTTGGGGTTGTCTGGCTTATGTCAGAATTCTGGATCCGAAACGAGTTAAACTCGCTAGTAGAGCCTATGAATGTGTATTCATTGGGTATGTAGCAAACAGTAAGGCATATATGTTTTATGACCTGAATGCAAAAGTGATCATAGAATCAAATGATGTTGAATTCTATGAAGACAAATTTCCCTTCAAATAAAGAAATAATGGGGGCACTCAATCGAGTCACATCCCTGTGATAAGAAGCACAGAAATCGACAACAATGTAGAAATAGAACTTCGACGAAGTAAAAGAGGAAGAGTTGCTAAAGATTATTGGCCCGATTATGCGGCTTATAATGTAGAAGAAGATCCAATAAATTTTCAAGAAGCCTTGTCATATCTGGATGTAGATTTATGGCAAGAAGCTATAAATAAGGAGATAGAATCTCTAGATTCTAACAAGACCTGGCACTTAGTAGACTTGCCACCTGGCTGCAAACCAATCGGTTGTAAATGGGTTTTAAAAAAGAAACTAAAACCTGATGGAACTATTGATAAATGCAAGGCTCGCCTTGTAGCCAAGGGTTTTAGACAAAGAGAAAATATAGATTTCTTCGACACTTTTTCTCCAGTCACTAGAATTATATCCGTTAGGGTACTTATTGCAATAATTGTTGTTTATAACTTAACAGTACACCAAATGGATGTTAAAACAACTTTTTTAAATGGTGACTTAGATGAAGAAATCTATATGGAACAATCGAAAGGGTTTGTGATCCATGGACAAGAAAACAAGGTTTGTAAGTTAGACAAGTCTCTGTATGGACTAAAACAAGCTCCTAACCAAAGTGAATGAAAGTGACAAATGTGTTTATTACAAATCTGAAAATCGCATTTGCACTATCATATGTCTCTATGTAGACGATCTACTCATATTTGGATCAAACATTCAGACCATTAATGATGTGAAATCAATGTTGTACAACAACTATGATATGAAAGACCTTGGAGAAGCAAGCGTGATCCTTGGTATCAAGATTACGAGATCCGAACAAGGAATTTCTTTGGATCAATCACGCTATGTGGAGAAGATCTTAAAGAAATATAAATATTTTGACTATAAACCTGTGTGCAAACCATATGATCCAAGTGTGAAATTGTTTAAGAACACTGGTAAAAGTGTCAGACAAACAGAATATGTGAGCATCATTGGCAGTCTTAGGTATGCCACTGATTGTACTATACCTGATATTACATATGTCGTAGGATTATTGTGCAGGTTTACGAGTAGACCGAGTAACGAGTACTGGCAAGCTATTGAGCGAGTCATGATGTACCTTAAAAGGACCATGGATCTCGCCCTACATTACCAGAAATTTCCTACTATACTAGAAGGATACAGTGATGCAGATTATAACACCTTATCAGATGATTCCAAAGCTACTAGTGGCTATATATTTAGTATAGTTGGAAGAGTTGTATCTTGGAAATCAAAGAAATAGATTATCCAGGTTCAGTCCACAATGGAGTCTAAGATGATAGCACTAGCCACAGCTAGTGAAGAAGCAAGTTGGTTAAGATGCTTGCTAGTAGATGTCGCTCCTGGGATTTTCATCCAAGTACAAACGCGAAAGTGGCGCTGAAACAGAGTCGCCAGCAATGTGTATTTATCCCAAGAGAGGGAAAGGAAACACTGCGTAAACCTGACGGAAGGAAAGAACGAGGTCTCGCGACCAAGATAAACGGGTAAGGGAGTCGGTTACGCGAGAGAAAGGTATTAGCACCCCCTCGCGTCCATCGTACTCGATGGGATCCACGCTTGTTGTTTCGATCAAAGGGTGTAGGAAACTGGATATCAACTACTAACTGGAGAACTGGAAATGAAAGATAGAAAGGTGAAGGGAGGGGAGAAAGGAGTGACTCGATAGGACGTTATCGTTGTCCTAGGCCTACGTATTCCCTCAGTGCAATGGGAAAGTCAGAGTCAACGTAGTTCGACGGACTACGGGGAAGGTTGCTCGTCGAGATATCGCATCTCGTGCCTACGTATCTTCAATCAGACGAGAAAGAAGAATCAGAGCAAACGTAGTTCGGCTCAACAAGGGTTGCTTTGTTTGTGTTCTTTTAATGGAAACGTCAGAGTGCGCATTCCAGCAGTTAGGTGTTGCAGCTCGCTGTAGGGAGACTTAGGCGTTACCTGTTTGCGGTAGAACGGACATGACGAGTCCTTAAGGAATAGAATGAAGGAGGTGAGAAGAGAAGTGTTTGTTTGTTTTTGTCTTTTAAGAAGAACTGTTTTGATTATTTTTGTGTTAGTAACACGTATTGCATTCAAGTCTATAACATAAGATCGAATGCATTGCATGGTCGTCCTAACAGGACGTATGCTAAACATTCTAGAAAGGCGGAGAGAAACTCCCCTCCTTCCATTTCCAATGTTCTATGCTCACATGCAATATGCGTTAATCCTTTATTAAATGTTTTTTTTGCTTTTGTTTTGAGATGAGAAGAAGAGAGACTCAAAGGTTAAGAAAGGTAAAAGTATAAAGGGAGACTAATAATCCTAAGAGTTATCATGCTTGGATGTTCCTAATGGTTTAGTGTGGTTTAGAAACCTAATTCTAAAAGAAGAGTGAAAAAGAGTGAGCTCTAACTTACTTCAAAGATTGAAGTTAAGTTAAGAACTCAAAGGGATGAAAGCAATGAAATGTCAAGGAAGCATAAGATGCTTATCACAATCACAACTTGAAAGCTTAAAAGATGAGGGAAGAAATTATGTGTGGAATCATATCCACACACTCAACTTACCATTAGCCCCTACAAACAAAGGTTAGCTAAACAATTGAATATGAAAGCATAAGTAAAAGAAGGAAGACAATTAAGCATCAACCTACTTATGAAATGAACTTATGAATCAAACAAAGCCTAAACCTAAAAGGAGAGGATTCTAAGTGTCCAAGGACTTATAAAGTCAGTAGCTATGTCTAATGATGTTCAACTAAGGTTATGGTACCTAACAAGATCAAACTAGGTCAAGAAAGGTGCCAAAGATTCACACAAGTTCAAGTTATGAATTAAAGATGAAGTATGAATGCGTATGGCATACAAACATGAATGAATGCACTAAGAAATGTCAAAGTCAGAGGTGAATGGCATATTATAATGCATATGGATGTAGATGAATGATCATACAAAGCATGAGTGAAATGATTTAAGAGGATGAAGTGAGTAGAAGCTAACAATGTTCAAGTTCAAGTAAGGAAAGAAGAAACTTATAACACAAGTCAAAGTTGAAAAAGAACATGAAAATAAATGCAAATGGATGCAAGTCAGAATTAAACATCATATTTGAATGTCCTATAATGTCTATGAATAGGCATACAAGTTATGAAAAAGAATATTCAAGTAGAAGAAATTAGATGAAGAAGAAGTAAGAAGAAAAGAAACAAGTTTCACTTAAAGAAAAGAAATAACTTGCAACACAAGTCAAAGTTGAAACTCAAAGATAAATGAACATGGATTATAGGTCAGTACCAAATGACATTTAAGTTGCAATTAGAATGTAAGAATTAATCATATAACATGCATGTGTGAGTCACCTTGAAACTAGTTAAGAAAGAAAGATGAATTGTATCAAACATGAACAAGTATACAAGTTTGAGATAAATGATCATTTGAATTCATGAAATGATTATGGGTCAGTAGAATACCAAAGATGATATGCCATTAGAATGCATGATTGATGTCACAAAGATGCACACAAAACAAGTTGAGACATGTTAAAGAAGATGTACTCAAACTAGGTCAAAGTAGTTCACATAAGCAACAAACATTTATGAACCAAAATAAAATGACAAATGACCTATAATCTAACATGGATGGCCTATAATGTCTAAGAAATGACCTATAAAATGATCACACAAGTCCTAATGCAATGGCACAAGTGCCTCCTAATCAAACAAGGTTGAAAAGTTAAGAGAACATTCACAAAAGTGACCTATAATAAACAAGCAATGCAAAAATAGAAGATTTGGAAAAAGCATGAAATTAGATTACAAAGCACCTAAGTCAGAGCCTAAACACATGTCAAAATCTCACACAAAAATCCAACCAGAAAATGGTTCAAACAAGCTCACAAATTCACATTGAACCAAAGAAAGGGAATTCACAAGAATGATCATCAAAATGCATGATAAAATGACTTTAAAAATATAATAAAAATGTTTTTAGATGCTTTAAGATGTTATTTAAACATGGAAAAAAGATTGGATGCAAAAATGTTTTAGAACTATGCAAAACAATTAACTAAAATTGAGGTATCAAGGAAGAAACACTTTTAAGAAAAAGAAATAAAAGAAAATTCACAAAATATGATCAAATATTCACGAAATCAGAAATAAAAATAATAAAAAATTATTTAAATGTCTAAACATGGTTCATGAATTTTTATGGAATTTTAAGATGCATTTTAGTATTTTTAATAAAAGAAAATGAAAACTATGTCAAAAATAAAAATAAAATGTAAAAGGAAATAAAGCAGGGGTGTAGAGAAAGTAAAAATGTAGTTCAAAATACGCTTGGGCCCAAAGGGAGGTGTGTGAAAAGCAATTTGAAGTCCAATCCAAATACACGCGTGGCACATGGAATTATGGTGGAACTCAGTCAATAGGTTGACTCACTCACACGCGTTGGATTAAGTCATGATGATCAATCAAGTAAAGTATGCAAGATGAGTGGATCAGATCTAAAGCACACGATAGCAATCATACACTCACACACACGCAAGCAGCCAGAGTAAAAAAAAATAAGGCACGCATGAGGCACATGATCATTAATGTGTTGGCATATTTATGAGCGTAGGATCAGAATGCATCTAACGGCTGTGTCATGTTCTGATGTTAAACCCTAACTGAATCCTCACCGGCCGGAGAAAGACCTCCGGTCATCTTCTCCGGCCATCTCCGGCGACCTGCAACACTCACATGCTTCCAGAAACTTACAAAATGCACATCAAAATGAAGTTGAGCTCACGTAGAACACAAATCCACAATTGGTTTTCATAAATCACAAATGTATAGAGAGAAACGAGCACCAACATCTTGCCCTAGAATTTGAATCTAAGCACCTAAGGTGCCTATCACTAGCCGGATCATTCACATTGGTTCTATTAAGCTATAATCAACATGAAAAACAGCTTAAACAGTAGAAATCGTGTAAGAAAATTTGAAGTTCAAACCTGAAGTTGAAGCTACTTAGATCACAAGAAAACCAGAAAGGAGGATCCTTTGTTCTTGATCTTCCAAAGAGCAAAATAAATGCTCTAATGCTTGAGACCTTGAAGAAAACAGATGGAAATTCAAACTGGAAAAGTTGCTACAATTGAGGAATTGATCTTCTTCTTGCTTGTTCTTGATCAATGATGAACAATTGATGATGATGATGATGAACTCGTGCAGAGAGAGAGAGAATTCAGAGAGTTTTCAGAGAGTGATTTGTGTGAATTTATGCAAATGATGAAGCTCTCTCAAATTCTATTAGAATGAAGCTTATATACTCATGGTTAAATTCTAACCAGTGTTGTTGATGGTTAGAACTCAAGCTAGAATGAGTCAGTTAACTGAGTTGTGAGTTAACTGACTGAGTTAGGTTGTTATGCCACAAGTTGAGAGGTTTGGTTAAAGTGTGGAGTGATCATGCGATGGTATGATGAGGATCAGCGTGAAATGAGAGGTGGTGATGGTATGTATCATGATGCTGCAGCAAGACTTGTAAAACAACTTTCTTATTTTCCTCTTTGGTGTATGGAGCAGGTTATGTACATGTATGGCATGTAAAATGTTGGTCCAAATGAAGCAAAAGGTGACTGGGGTGGAGTGTTTGTTGTATGCGTGTAAACAAAATGAACAACAACAGCAATGTCATAACATTCTTATCTTGGCCAGCATGACATCAATGAAACTATGGACGTTTGATGGAATATTTCTTCATGTACAAGGCATGAAATGATGCACTCTTGAGGTCTATGGAAAGATGAGACAATGTAGAACAAGATTGATGTTTGTACCAAATGCAATGAGGACCTCTAAGGCATTCAAAAGTGACAAGGAAAACACTTGTTCATGACTGGCTTCTTGGGCGTGTCAAGTTGTATCATGCATGGCATCATGGGCCTATGGAATTCAGTTTTGACATCATCACTTTGATCCTTCATAACTTCCCATCCATTGATCAGATGAAAAATTGGTAAACATGAAAATTGTAGAGGGCATGGAGATGAACAAGATTGCTGTTTAATAATTTTCCATTTGAAGCCTTCTTGAGGGAGAAAAACAGCTTGACATTTGGCACACCACATGTTTGATGAAATGAATGCGTGCCAGCCCAGTTTTGCTTGGTCATGACTTGGTTTTTGCCTTGATTTTGTTCAACTTTGATTGATCATAACTCCCTCAATTTTGATCCAATGGAATAGTTCTTTATATGGATTTGAAGCTTAAGATGTGATCTTTGATTGGCTCAAATTAGGCCTGAAGTCTGAAGCTTTTATCTTGAAGAAAGAATGCCTTGAAGTGTAGTGCAAAATGATCCAAACTTGCCATTTTTGGAAACCCCAAATTTCTAAAAATGGAAACTTGGTACAATTCTTGATTTTTGATGAACCTCTTGATATTTCTTAATCAAATCTTGTACAATGAACATATGTGACTTGAATTTCATGAATTTGACCTTAAAAAGTCAAGAGTTGACTTTTTCCTTTGCAAAGTTGACTTTTCCCCAAATTTCTTGATTCTCAAGCAACTGATTAATTGAAACCCTTCCAAATTAAACTGATGGACCATTCTTCATCCTTAGACTCTTGAGGACATATAGAATACCATAGAATCAAGTCTTGCCCAAAAAATCAGAAATAAACTGATTTCATGGCAAACCCTAATGTTGACCCCCCTAGTCTAGGAGAAATCAGCACATCCTCCAAATCCAAATTCCTCTGAGTATGATGTGTATCTTCTCCAACAAAGATGAAATATGCCATTTGAAGATGATAAAAGCTCAAAAACCTTACCCATTGGGTATTATACCTCAGAATTCCAAAACCCTAGTTTGCACTGGTTAAGAGAGTATGACTTCCTTCAATCTTCTATTGAATTCCCATCTTGTGATACCTTGAGGGCTCAAATGAGATGAATTGAGATATAAAAAGCCCTTGTGCCTTATTTGGAAACGCTTTTCTCTTGTCCTTTGCCTTTGAACTGCTTATGTCTTAAAACACCTGATCCCATGCCATGCAACCAATGATGTGTATGAGTTGATATGACCTATTATGAAATGCAAATGAGTGAAACATAAGCCAATTATTGAGAAAAATAAGAGGGCAAATTTTGGGGTATTACAGCTGCCCCTATTCAATCAACTGTGAACCTGAATGGATGAGAGCAACGTCTATCAGAAATTCGAGGTACATAGGGATTGAATACAAAAATAACCAGAAAACTTGCACTCTGTGGATAAGAGGAAGAAATATATGACAGACAAAACAGTTGTAGTAAAAGATTTGTGGGAAAGAGTCTGGAACAAATGGAATTTAAAGGTCGCTTGTCGGGAACGGCTAAGGTTAAAGCTTTAAGGCTACCTATCGGGAATGGTAAACAATCTGTCAGGAATGGTGAACAATCTGTCGGGAACGATAAATGGACCTGTCGGGAACGGTAAACAACCTGTCGGGAATGGTAAACAACCTGTCGGAAACGGATGAGCTTGGACCTTGGTTACCTATCGGGAATGGTAAATGGACCTGTCGGGAACGGTATAGTCTAAAACTCAAAGGATGCCTATCGGGAATGGCTAAAGTTGAAAACCTATGGCTTACCTATCAGGAATGGTAAATGGGTCTGTCGGGAACGACTAGGTTTAAAACTTAAATGGTGCCTATCGGGAATGGTTCAAGTTGAAAACATATGGCTTACTTATCGGGAATGGTAAATGGACCTGTCGGGAACGGCTAGGTTTAAAACTTAAATGGTGCCTATCGGGAATGGTTGCGAGAATCCTATCCGGAATGGTTCCTGAGAGGTAAGGTTGACCTATGCGTCTATCGGGCATGACTAAGGTTCAAAACCTAGAAGGTGCCTATCGGGAATGGCGAAAGGAATCCTATCAGGAATGGTTCCTAAGGGATAAGGTTGAACTATGCGTCTATCGGGAATGACTAAGGTTCAAACCCTAGAAGGTGCCTATCGGGAATGGCGAAAGGAATCCTATCGGGAATGGTTCCTAAGGGATAAGGTTGACCTATGCGTCTATCGGGAATGACTAAGGTTCAAAACCTAGAAGGTGCCTATCGGGAATGGCTGCGGGAATCCTATCGGGAATGGTTCTAGGAAGACACGGTTAAAATGTAAGATCAAAAGATTTACAAACCGAGGAATAGGACTCTGTGGGGAGAAAAGTAGTGAAACCCTAGTACTGCTTTTGTGATATCTGTTGAGGAATGAGCGAGGCATTCGTTTCGGTTTCGTCAATGTGATATAAGGGAAACAATTTTGGGCTCTCGCACGAGATACCAAAACTGGCTTATGCTTCACATGCATATGTTTGAATTTTTCCATGGCGTAATGCTCCATCTCGGATGGAAATGCTACGCGTTTTTGAGGATACAATGAATACTACATGCAAAATGCAAGGAGGTTCCTCAGCAAAATAAATGCTGGGGAAAAGAAGGTAACTCCGCTGGGGATAACAAGCTGAATTGTCCTCGTGTTCGCAATTCATGCTAAGGAAAACACAATGACCTGATCTTCTAATATGGGCTCTGAACAAAAGAATCCGTTGTGATTATTGTAAGGAATAATGACCTTGCTGGGGAGGCATCATCTGAACCGGTCTGCTTGGGGAATTACCATAACCATAGAACTCCGCTGGGGAAATCAAACTCCTCCAACCTGGCTGCTGGGGAGTTAGGACCACATGAACTCCTGCCGAGGAAGTAAATACCTGCTGAGGGACTGAGATCAACCATATTTCTTGCTAGAGGGAGAAACACTTGCTAGGGGACTGAAATCAACCCGACTTCTGCTGGGGATGACAACCTCAGGGAATAAATTCCTGCTGAGGTACCCCATTCTGCTTGGGGAGGACTATTATCTAAGTCCTGCTGGAAAAAACACTGAAGACAACACTTGCTCTTGATGAGCTATCCAGCAAACATTACCACCTACAAACAAAAGAGTGTGCACACATGCCCCAGGGTATGACTGAATTTTGAATTCACCACCCAAGAACACTTGGCATTTAAAGCAATTTTAATTGTTTTCTTTTGCACGCATGTCATTGTATAACCTTTATGTTTTCAAATGCAATATTTATCAAAAATTCGGACGTTTTTTTTTGTAAACAAAACAGACTGTAAAGGAAAACAAAAGAGACAGATATTCTGAATAACGAAAATTTTATTGTTTGAAAAGCCCGAAAATAGGCGTTTACATCAGGAGGCAATTCCTGGAAAGAGGTAATTGCTTGAAAGAGAAAAGAAACTATCCTAATGGCAATGTGGAAAATGGAAATCCATTGAGTTTCAATCCTGCTATGGTTCATATGTCTTCAAGACTCTCCAAGTGCTTCGCTTTCCGAGGGGGATTATTGGACCGATTCCTATCCTTCGGAACGCCTCTTGTTGAAACGAGACGGGGTACAGGTCACTCAGATCGCAACCTTTCGCTTAATCCCTCTTTTGCCTGGATTGCCCTTTGCGAGTTTTCAATCCACCGGGATACCCATTTTTGCCTAAGTTGCCCTTTCGGGTTTTCAACTCACCGGGTGTACTCATCATTTTTTTTTTATTTTGTCCCTAATTTTTGCCCGAACCTTTTTTCTTTTTTCTTCTTTTTTTTATGGTTCGCCGGGATGCCCTTTTTTGCCTGGACTCTCTTTTTACTGTCCAGCGGGTCCTTTTATGCGAAGTATTTTTTGACTGCGTCTGAGTTCACGGGCGACAGAAAATCCTCACCATCCATAGTTGTAAGCATCAAGGCTCCGCCCGAGAAAACCTTCTTGACAACATATGGACCTTCATAATTCGGAGTCCATTTGCCCCTGTGATATGTACCAGGAGGAAGAATCCTTTTCAACACCAAGTCACCTGTCTGATAATTCTGAGGACGTACTTTCTGATCGAATGCCCGCTTCATCCTTCTCTGATACAGTTGTCCATGGTATACTGCTGCCAACCTTCTCTCCTCTATGAGACTCAACTCGTTGAACCTTGTTCGAACCCATTCAGCCTCATCAAGCTTGACATCCATCATGACCCTCAGAGAAGGAATCTCAACTTCAACTGGCAAAACCGCTTCCATTCCATACACAAGAGAAAACGGGGTTGCCCCAGTAGACGTACGTACTGATGTACGGTACCCATGCAAAGCGAAAGGCAACATCTCATGCCAATCCTTGTACGTCACGACCATCTTTTGCACAATCTTCCTGATATTTTTATTGGCTGCCTCGACTGCACCATTCATCTTTGGGCGGTACGGAGAAGAATTGTGATGTTCAATCTTGAAGCTCTGGCACAGCTCTTGCATTATTTTATTGTTAAGATTATAACCATTATCAGTGATGATCCTTTCGGGAACCCCGTATCGACAAATAATCTCTTTCTTGATAAACCGAGCAACCACCCGCCTTGTGACATTTGCAAACGAAGCAGCTTCCACCCACTTGGTGAAGTAATCAATGGCCACCAGAATAAAACGATGTCCATTAGAGGCGGTGGGCTCAATCTTCCCAATCATATCAATGCCCCACATGGCAAAAGGCCAAGGGGAACTAATCACGTTTAGGGGATTCGGTGGCACATGTACTTTATCAACCTAAATCTGGCACTTGTGGCATTTCCGAGCATATTTGAAACAATCAGCCTCCATGGTCATCCAGTAATAACCAGCTCGCAACAATTTCTTTGCCATGGCATGTCCACCGGCATGGGTACCAAAAGAACCTTTGTGCACTTCTTGCATTAACATGTCTGCTTCGTGTCTATCCACGCATCTGAGCAGGACCATGTCAAAATTTCTTTTGTACAATACACCATCTTCATTCAAGAAGAAGCTGCCCGCCAACCTTCTCAAAGTTTTCTTATCATTAGTGGATGCCCCGGCCGGGTACTCTTGACTCTCAAAGAAAGGTTTGATATCATGATACCAAGGTTTATCCTCAGTCACTGTATCGGTAGCAAACACATGAGCAGGTCTATCAAGCCGCATCACATTAATTTTGGGTATATGATTCCACCAATTTACTTGAATCATAGAAGATAACGTTGCCAGAGCGTCTGCCATTTGATTTTCATCACGAGGTACATGATACAATCTCACTGTTGTGAAGAAAGTCAACAGTCTTCTCGTATAATCTCTTTAAGGGATCAAGTTGGGTTGATGGGTGTGCCAATCTCCGTTGACCTGATTGATCACTAGAGCAGAGTCCCCAAATACATCTAGAGTCTTGACCCTTAAATCAATGGCTTCTTCAATACCCATAATGCAGGCTTCATACTCGGCTTCATTGTTGGTGACATCAAAAGTCAGTCTGGCAGTGAAAGGTATATGGGAACCCTTCGGAGTTATGAGAACTGCCCCAACGTCACTACCATTCATATTAACAGCCTCGTCAAACATCAATTTCCACTTGTCATCAGGATCCGGTCCCTCATCCTGGTGGCTCATCATAATCTTTCATTTTCAAGTACATGATGTCCTCATCAGGGAACTCAAACTTCATTGGCTGATAATCATCAATTGGTTGCTCAGCGAGGTAGTCGGACAGAATACTACCCTTTATAGCTTTTTGGGAAGTATATTATATGTCATACTCTGTCAACACCATCTGCCAACGGGCGACCCTTCCGGTGAGAGCTGGCTTTTCAAAAATGTACTTGACTGGATCCATCTTGGATATTAATAAGGTTGTATAAGTCAGCATATATTGTCTCAAACGCTTAGCAGCCCATGCAAGTGCACAACTTGTCTTCTCAAGCATTGAGTATCTAGACTCGCAATCTGTGAACTTCTTGCTTAGGTAGTATATGCCATGTTCTTTCCTACCTGTCTCGTCTTGTTGACCGAGAACACAACCCATTGAATTTTCACGTACCGACAGATACATTATCAGTGGTCTCCCTGGCACTGGAGGCATAAGAATCGGAGGCTTTTGCAAATATTCTTTTATTTTATCAAATGCCCTTTGGCAATCATTATTCCACCGAATTGATTGATCTTTTCTCAACAGTTTGAAAATTGGCTCGCAAGTGGCTGTCAGATGAGAAATGAATCTAGCAATGTAGTTCAATCTCCCTAAGAAACCACGAACTTGCTTGTCTGTTCTCGGCTCGGGCATATCTTGTAATGCTTTTACTTTTGCTGGATCAACCTCGATTCCTCTTTCACTGACAACGAAGCCCAACAGCTTACCAGATCTCACCCTGAAAGTACACTTATTCGGGTTCAGCCTCAGTCTAAATTGTCTCAACCGTTCAAAAAGCTTTTCCAGATTCACCAAGTGCTCTTCTTCAGTTTGCGACTTTACAATCATATCATCCACGTAAACCTCAATCTCTTTATGAATCATGTCATGAAAGAGTGTCACCATAGCACGCTGATAAGTTGCCCCTGCGTTTTTCAACCCAAAAGGCATCACTTTATAGCAGAACGTGCCCCATGGGGTAATAAACGTTGTTTTCTCCCTGTCTTCCGGTGCCATTTTTATCTGATTATAACCGGAAAAGCCATCCATGAAAGAAAATACCGAGAATTGAGCTGTATTATCTACCAACACATCAATGTGAGGTAATGGAAAATCATCTTTTGGACTTGCTCGATTTAAATCACGGTAATCAACACACATCCGGACCTTACCATCTTTCTTAGGTACCGGGACAATATTCACAATCCATGGTGGATAGCTAGTGACGGCCAGGAAACCTGCATCCAACTGTTTCTGCACCTCCTCTTTAATCTTAATGGCCATTTCTAGTTTAGTCCTTCGAAGCTTCTGTTTGACGGGGGAGCATCCTTCTTTGAGAGGCAACCTGTGCACAACAATATCTGTATCTAATCTTGGCATGTCTTGATAGGACCAGGCAAAGATATCAACATATTCCCGTAGCATCTCGATCAGCTCTTTCTTCACATTCTCTATCAGGCTTGACCCTATTCTGACCTCTTTCTTCACATCCTCGGTGCCAAGGTTGATGACTTCTAGTGACTCTTGATGAGGCTGGATAGTTCTTTCCTCTTGTTTCAATAATCTGGCCAATTCTTCGGGAAGTTCACAATCTTCCTCATCCCCCTCTTCAGCTTGGTAAATTGGATTATCAAAGTCATACCGAGCCATAGCAGAACTGTTATCAATAGAATCCGGAGGATTATTTCTGCATGAATGATGGTTCATGCTTTATTTTAGAAAGAGCTTTTTGAAAAGAAAGAAAACAAACTATGGAGAAAACATTGCCATTTTATTTAAAATGAAAAGCATAAAATGAAAGACAGGGAACACAATTTTTGAATACAAAAAATGTCCTTTTATTAATGATAAACTTGCACATGAAACAAATGGGGCCCTACAATGAAATCACTAGGCCTTGGGCAGAGCTTAAGATCTTACATGCAGTATGAAAAAAAAAAGAAAATTACTCTTTATGCAGGGTGACTTGGATGAGATCTTCAGAGAACCAATTATTCAGCTTCTGCCCCGGGACACATGGGCGCACCCAATTGTCCATATCATAATCATTGTCTCCATCATCTTCATTTGTAGCAAAGACTGGACCAGGGTTGATGATCTCCCCACTAGAAAAAGTGACAGGTCCCTGACGCTCTTGGCCCCTTGGCTGCGAAGCTTGAGTAGGCTGGTAACCAATTCCACATTTGTCTTCTTTGAAAGGCAACTCAATCACCTCACCCCAACCTTCAGCATGGCCTGACTGTACCACTTCAAGAGCCTGTTTGTAAGAAACTATAGAAGTCCCCGCTCTTGCCTCACCGGAAGGAGCGTCATTCTCAATATTCACTGTTTCAAATGCCTGACAAAGAGTCTCGTGAATCTCGCCATCCATTTCCACATATTTGAACTATAACAGATGGTTGATAAATATATCCTCCTCTCCGCATACTGTGACAACCTGACCATCCACAAAAAACTTTATCTTCTGATGGAGTGTTGACGAAACGGCACCTGCGGCATGAATCCATGGGCACCCTAGCAAGCAGCTATAGGCTGGCTGGATATCCATCACATAGAAAACCGCATTAAACACCTGGGGTCCAATCTTCACAGGCAATTCTACCTCCCTGAAAACTGGCCTTTTAGAGCCATCAAAAGTGCGCACCACTAAATCACATGGTCGGAGCACAACCCCTTCAACATCCAACTTCGCCAAAGCTTTCTTCGGTAGTACATTCAAAGACGAGCCTGTATCTACCAACACATGTGACAAGACTGCCCCTTTGCACTCTATGGTGATGTGGAGAGCTTTGTTATGATTTCTTCCCTCCGGCGTTAGATCAAAATCAGTAAACCCCAACCCGTTGCTGGCATTGACATGAGCAACAACACTTTCGAGCTGGTTCACCGATATCTCTTATGGAACATATGCCATGTTTAAAATCTTCAGCAAGGCATTACGATGTGCCTTGGAGAATAATAATAGTGACAAGATAGAAATCTTGGAAGGAGTTTGATGCAGGTGATCCACTATTTTATAATCGCTTTTTCGGATAATCCTCATAAACTCTTCAACGTCTTTCTCAAAGGAATTACCAGGCTCCGCTCTTGGCACGAGCTCTTCACTTACTACCTGCTTGCCTTTAGCTTTTGCTGAAGTTTCAGCATCCTCATTTCGTAGCGTCTATGGAGAAAACTGTCTTCCGCTACGGGTAAAACCACCCATTCCTCCTACATTCCCCATACTCGAACCAGTTTCCTTGGGAACCTCCACTTTCTGTTTCTGCCCTTGATAATAAACATCCGCTCCGTAATGCCATGGGATTGCTTTTGTACTTTCATATGGCATCGGACCTGGAATAGTTATAGTCACCGGGGCTACCTATTCAGGCACAGGGGTCTGCGTAGGTGCAGGTACAAGAATCTCTGCTAGAGCAAAGTAAATAGTGATTGTTGAGATTGTATCATTCTTTTTCCCCATCTGATCAAACTGTAAACGACCTTCATCCATCATCATCTAAAGGCAAATCCTCAATTTATCGTAACCGTTCACCGCGGACAAACATTTTGAACAATCTTCCTGACAACCAGGGAACACGCCCCCTTTCAACAACCGCCATTTTACCACTGCCAAAGGTGTCTGGACATGATTAACATTTGTCACCAAATTCAAGCCTCTATCCTCCTCTATTGCATTGACTTTTGGTCCGCCATGCGGGGGCATGGGGTTTTGAATCACATTAGGATGAGGAGCGAAATTGATAGCTTTTGAATCAACTAGGTCCTGAACTACGTGCTTAAAAGCTTTGCAGTTCTCTATATGGTGGCCCGGCGCACCCGAATGGAACTCACACTTCACATTTGCATCATAACCATAAGGTAACTTGCCTGCTGGCGGTGCCAAAGTTCTCAATTGTACCAGCTTTAATCGGAGCAAATTCTGTAACATCTGAGCATATGTCATAGGTAGAGTGTCAAAGTGACGGTCACTCATTCTCTGCCTCGGTTGGTATTGTCTTTGAGGTTGTGGCTGAGATTCGGCAACCGGAACCGAAATAGTTACAGTTGCTTCCTGATGGTACGAATCCTGGCGTCTTTTACCTTTGCCTCCCTGTCCATATGCAGCACTAGTTTCACCTTCACGCTTCTTCGAGCCATTTCCAAAAGGCCTCTTCATATTGGAAGAGCATGTCCCACTTCCATCCTGAATCTTCCCTGATTTCAATAGATTCTCAATTCTCTCTCCAGCAATTACAATGTCAGAGAACCCAGTAGACAGACATCCAGCCAAGCGCTCTACATATGGGCCTTGTAAAGTATTCATAAACATATCAGCCATTTCCCTTTCCATCAACGGGGGTTGTACTCGTGCAGCTAACTCACGCTACCTTTGGGTGTACTGTTTGAAACCTTCTTTTGGATCCTATGTCATATTCTGCAATTGGGTGCGATTAGGGGCCATGTCAATATTATACTGGTACTGTTTCAAGAAAGCATCACCCAAATCCCTCCAGTTCTTGATATAAGCTCTCTCTAATTTCATGTACCACTCCAGCGAAGCGCCTGATAGGCTATCCTGAAAGAAGTACATCCACAGCTTTTCATCGTCGGAATATGCAGAAATCTTCCTGAAATACGCCTGAATGTGAGTCTTAGGACAGGTACTGCCATTATACTTGTCAAAAGTTGGGGGCTTAAACTTTGGAGGAATCCTCACCCCTTGTACCAGCCCCATGTCAGCAACATTAATTCCCATGGAGTTCTGACATTCAATAGATCTTACTTTCTCAGCCAACTCTTCATACCTTCTGTCATTACCATCATTATGAACACCCAGGTCAGCATTCAGCACAGAGAACTGATCATCTTGATGGTCCTCTACCTGTTGATGATTGTTATGGCCAACACCACCAAGAACTCTGCCCGGAGGATCAACCACTGCTCCGCCAGGAGGAATAACTGCTGCTCCGCCAGGAGGATTAACATTTGCTCGCCAGGAGTATTAGCATTGGGAATTCCCACTTCCAACCTTTGGATTGTAGTTCTCAAATCTTGCTGCCCCTGAGCTATGCCCTGCATAAGGTTCATGAACTGCTCCATACGAGTCCTCATTTCAGCGAGCTCTGCCTGTACCTGTTCCATGATTCTGGCTTGATTTTGTCGAGTCGCGTAGCGATGAATGTTGAGATCAGCTATTATGCCTGCAACCAAATTAAGGTCAGAAACTCCCTGAGACGAACACCTGCTACGCAAAATGATATGTTATGAGGATGCAAATGTAAAATGCAAACAATCATATTTAAACATTTCCAGGGTATATCCACTTTGATTCCAGTCTTTGAAACCAGGCAAGGGATTGGACCCAGTATCGGAAAATAAATTCGAACCCAGAAATACTTGTAGAATCAAATAAAGGAAGCGCATCCTGTCAAAAAACTGAGAGTTGTTGATACACACATGATTAAACCAAGCATTTTATATCATGTTATAAGAATTCGTACAGACAGGTCTGATACAATCACAGGCGATTCCATCAACAATCCTGATGGTGATCCCAACAAAAATATAACAACAAGATCACTAAAAATTAACTCCAAACAAACTGGCTTCAATCTCTTCAAGAAGATTCACAGTGTCAGGATGTGTAGGTTGCTCTATCATCCCTTTGATCAGTCTGTTTCTCTTTCCAACATCTTGCTTCAATCTCGCAATTCGCTCTTTAACATTGTTACCTTCGCACCTTGACTTCTTGACTTCGGCTTGCAGCTTGAGTTCTTCAATTTCCTTCTGGGCCTCTCTCCACTTGCCAGAGAAGTGCTCTTTACCCGCCTTTATTCTTTAAAGTTCTTCTTTCAACTCCCCATTCTTAATCTCGAGTTCTTCCCACATCTCCTGATACGTGGCAAGCTTAGCTTTAGTCTTAGTCAAGAGCTTCTTGGCTTCCCTGTGAGCTTTGCCTGATGATTCCGTTGTCATACTGACTTTTCTGAAGTGCTGAGCTCTGTCAGTGAGGTCTTTCTCCTTTCTTTCTAGGCGCTCCGTCAAATCTTGGAAAATCCATTTCAACTCCAAGTTGTCATGTAAGGCACCCTGCAGCTGACTACTCATACCAGAATTTTCCACCCTTAAATCGTACGCCAATTTTCATTGCTCATCGAATTCTTTAATTGGTACGGTGGTTTTCTCTTCTATCACTTTGGGATATAAGGGAGGCGCCCAATCAAAAGGCATGTAGTACTCTTCTACCCTCTTCTTTACCCATTCAACATATGGAGAGAAAGCTTGATTATTGGGTTTACCCAAAACAGTTTTACCTCTCTTCTGTTTACTGAGCCATGCTTTGGAAACTTTCTACGCCACATCTAACCCATCGTTGACCATGTGAAAATACAAAGACTCTTCCAACTCCTTTTCAGCCGGTGGACCTTTCAGGGCATATCCAAACTGCAGGATAGCCAAATAAGGACTGTAATTAATACATCCTTTTCTCCCTATTAATGGGACGTTAGGGTACTCACCACAACTGTGTAAAATGTCTTTACCCAGCACTTTGTGATTCACCCAAACAATATCCTTAGCATCTAGGCCCCTCAGACGTTGACTTCATTTCAGAGAATTCTTAGTATCCTTGAAAGCACCTGACTGAGGTAAACGATTGGTAAACCACTTATAGAAAAGAGGTGCACAATAATGAACTGTCCCACCCCGCCTCTTCTCGTTCCTGTTGTATAAGGCATAATGAAGATCTCCTAACAAGGTCGGCACCGGATTCTGAGTTACAAATATCTTGATAGCATCCGTATCAACAAAATCAGGCTCACTCGGGAATAGGACAATACCATATATGCAGAGAGCCAACACTGCATTGAAGATAATCCACTTCTTCTCCTTAGCTGACTCTTGAGCCTTGTTTACCAAGTATGTCATGTGATAGCCATGAACCCTTCCCTTACCAGAGATATCAGCTTCCAAAGTTGACTTGCTCAAATAAAGAGCACCAGCCACAGCTTGGAAATCAAGGTCTGCCTTCGACCCACAGAAAGGAGCACCTTCTTTTATGGAGATTCCCAGGATATTAGAATACTCTTCCAGAGTTGGAACCAAAACATAATCTGTCAATACAAAGCACCTCAAGGGAGGATCATAGAACTGCATCAAGGTTCGTAAGCCATCAGATTCATATTCACTGAGATTACGAGCAAAAGATAGAATCCAACCATACTTCTCTCTGAACATTCCTAATAATTCCGGACCGGCCTTGTCTTGTAAGCCACAAATCTAACCAAGAATGAGCTTCGGGAACCTGTACACAATGGTGTTCTTCTTACTCCTTTTGGTGTCCATCCCTATAACTGCCCGTTGACTGGAATCAAAATATCAGATATTACCTGGAAATGAAAAATATGAATGTTAGAAAAAGAATGATGCAATGCAAAGCATGGGATCAAGGTGCCATGTGTCAGTGCTGGACTGAAGTAAATGAATAATTCCAAGGCTCAAATTCCTCAGAATTCCAGAACAACAGAGTAACCACACAGATAAACCATACTGATAGGAAATCCAATGTACCGGGTATGTTGAAAGTCAAGGTTACCTGCAAACCTGTAAACAACCCTCCCTTCTCACATGTGGGTACTAGAAAACGAAAGATCCTCAGCTTCTGGCATTGAGGTCGAGAAGCAATAGTACATTCATCCCTCGGGGTACAGTACTATCGCCAATCGAGGAGTGCCTCCACTGAGTCGCTTTCAAAAAGGATATCCTATAGCGAGTTCCCAGCATTGGGTCCTCGGATCGAGAATGTGTAGTGGGTTTGCCATTTCTGGTCTGCCATTATCACAACTCGGGAGGAGTGCCATTACTGAGTTCTCGGGAATGGTCACCAGAGTTGACAATTTCTCCAGAGAATATCTACTGGCCTGTATAGAGCATGCAGTAGTAGATAGCTTCGGATAGAACCTCGTCTGGCTGTAGGTCTCGTGAATACCCACACGTGGCAAAACACCACGGGAGCGACACACCTGCCCACTCTAATACCTATGTGTATGCTCAAGCCTGAGTAGTGGGCTTATCTCTCAGAACACCCTGCCCACCAAACAGAAAAGTCCAGCACAGTACAACACAGTCCAGTATAATAGTGAAATGCAAAAATGCAATAAGATGCGGTAAATACAGTAATACAGTAAAGCAAAGATACGGTAATACAGTAAAATAGCAAAATAAAGCACCACAATAAACACCCAATGACAATAAACAACCAAGCGCTAGGATTGACTCGCTTAGGGAACCAGGTTCCCCAGTAGAGTCGCCAGCTGTCGCTCCCAGGATTTTCATCCAAGTACAAACGCGAAAGTGGCGCTGAAACAGAGTCGCCAGCAATGTGTATTTATCCCAAGAGAGGGAAAGGAAACACTGTGTAAACCTGAGGGAAGGAAAGAACGAGGTCTCGCGACCAAGAGAAACGAGTAAGGGAGTCGGTTACGCGAGAGGAAGGTATTAGCACCCTCTCGCGTCCATCGTACTCGATGGGATCCACGCTTGTTGTTTCGATCAAAGGGTGTAGGAAACTGGATATCAACTGCTAACTGGAGAACTGGAAATGAAAGATAGAAAGGAGAAGGGAAGGGAGAAAGGAGTGACTCGATAGGACGTTATCGTTGTCCTAGGCCTACGTATTCCCTCAGTGCAATGGGAAAGTCAGAGTCAACGTAGTTCGACGGACTACGGGGAAGGTTGCTCGTCGAGATATCGCATCTCGTGCCTACGTATCTTCAATCAGACGAGAAAGAAGAATCAGAGCAAACGTAATTCGGCTCAACAAGGGTTGCTTTGTTTGTGTTTTTTTAATGGAAACGTCAGAGTGCGCATTCCAGCAGTTAGGTGTTGCAGCTCGCTGTAGGGAGACTTAGGCGTTACCTGTTTGCGGTAGAACGGACATGACGAGTCCTTAAGGAATAGAATGAAGGAGATGAGCAGAGAAGTGTTTGTTTGTTTTTGTCTTTTAAGAAGAATTGTTTTGATTATTTTTGTGTTAGTAACACGTATTGCATTCAAGTCTATAACATAAGATCGAATGCATCGCATGGTCGTCCTAACAGGACGAATGCTAAACATTCTAGAAAGGCGGAGAGAAACTCCCCTCCTTCCATTTACCATGTTCTAGGCTCACATGCAATATGCGTTAATCCTTTATTAAATGTTTTTTTTTGCTTTTGTTTTGAGATGAGAAGAAGAGAGACTCAAAGGTTAAGAAAGGTAAAAGTCTAAAGGGAGACTAATAATCCTAAGAGTTATCATGCTTGGATGTTCCTAATGGTTTAGTATGGTTTAGAAACCTAATTCTAAAAGAAGAGAGAAGAAGAGTGAGCTCTAACTTACTTCAAAGATTGAAGTTAAGTTAAGAACTCAAAGGGATGAAAGCAATGAAATGTCAAGGAAGCATAAGATGCTTATCACAATCACAACTTGAAAGCTTAAAAGATGAGGGAAGAAAGTATATGTGGAAGCATATCCACACACTCAACTTACCATTAGCCCCTACAAGCAAAGGTTAGCTAAACAATTGAATATGAAAGCATAAGTAAAAGAAGGAAGACAATTAAGCATCAAACTACTTATGAAATGAACTTATGAATCAAACAAAGCCTAAACCTAAAAGGAAAGGATTCTAAGTGTCCAAGGACTTCTAAAGTCAGTAGCTATTGTCGCTCCCAGGATTTTCATCCAGGTACAAACGCGAGAGTGGCGTGGAAAAACAGAGTCGTCAGCCGTGTAAATTTATCCCAAGAGAGGGAAAGGGAACACCGCATAAACCTTAGGAAGAGGGAAAGGAATGGTCATCGCAACCATAGCCTGGGTTCGGGATTCGGTTACGCGAGGTGAAGGTGCTAGCATCCCCACGCGTCCATCGTACTCGATGGGATCCACGCTTGTTGTCTAATCTAAGGGTGAGTTATCCTATCATCTAGGGTTGTACTAAAACGGGGAGGGAAACAAAGACAAACTCGGTAGGACGTCGACGTCCTAGGCCTACGTACCCCCTTTGTGCAATGGGGCATTCAGAGTCAATGTAGTTCGGACCAAGCTCTTTTTGTGTTTTTTTTTATGAGCGACGTTAAGTCCGCGTCCGGCAGTTAGGGTCGATGCCTGTTTGCGACTCAGATGGAAGGTAACGTGCCCCTTTTTTAAAATAGCCTTTAGTTTGACAATCCCAAAGGACAAAAAAGTTTGAAGTATGTTTGTATTTTTTAGGACAGAAATTGCTTAAGTTAGTTCCTAAGTTGCATTGCACCAAAGTCTAGGGCACAGGGGCGAATACTTAACGCATCGTCCCAAGACAGGACGCTCGCTAAGCACTCTAGAAAGATGAGAGGAAGCCCCTCATTTCTCATTCCCCACGCTTAAGGCTCATGCGCAATACAATTTATCCTTATTAAGTATTTTCAAGAAGATTTAAGATGAGAAGAGAGAAGACACAAGGGATACTCTAAAGGGGAACTAATAGACCTAATTTTATCATGCATGGGTGACCTACGGTTAGTGAGGTTTGACGATAACCTAAACCTAAAGGAAAAAGATGAGAGAAGAAAGAGTTGAAGGAGAACATGGATACTTATCCATACCCTCAAAGAACTTTCCTCAGCCCTTGCATAAAAAGTTAGTACGAAACAGATATACGTAGAAGTTAAAACAAATGAAACCCAAACAATAATGATTAAATGACCTATAACAATCCAAACATGAACTAAAAAGTCAAATAAACAACCCCAAGACAATGGCACAAGTGCCTTTTCAAACAGATAATCAGACAAGATCAAAGATGCGCATACAAGAAAATCTCATACAAAGGGCCATTAAACAAATAGTAAAACAACTTCTAAAATCACCAAATTAAATATCAATATTACCCAACCAGAGACAAACCAAATACCAAAAACTCCTGTAAAAAATCAAGATGTTAGTCACTTAAACAATTGGGCAAAGTTCAGGTGAGAAGTATGACTTAACATGCAAGAAAGAGGACCAAAATGCAATATGAAATAATTTTAAAAATGATAGAAAAATATTTTAATACACTTCAGAATATTATCTAACAAATGCAAAAAGAACGGATTGAAAATATTTTATGGATGTAGAGAAATAAAATAAACAAATTTAGGTATGCATGATATGAGTAGTGCAAAAAGAAAATAAACAAACATTTAATTTAGATGATAAAAAATAAAATAAAAATAAAAAATAAAATTTGGAAAATTTTATAAAATGATAAAAAGTATGCATGAATTTTATTAGAATTTTTTAATGCAAGAATGTATTTTTAAAAATTAAAAATGAAATGTAATAAATTAAATAAAATAAATAAATGGAATGCGCATGGGGGTGTGGAAAGTAGACAAAATGTGTTGAAATAAGGAAATGGGCTAAAGGGGGCGCGAATAGCAGCCCAATCCATCTAATTAATCAGAAAAATAAAAAAATAAAAAGAAGGTGTACGCATGGACTTGGTCAAAGGGCTAACTCAACACCTTCCGTTGGATTGATCCCGTGGTCACCAAGAAGTCAACAAAATTTACCAGTACTTACGATTAATGGTTTAGATTGACACGCATACCACACTAATGGAACACACGCACCCACGTGATTACACAGCACACCATACTCACCCCATGTGCCAGGCACATGTCCCTTTTAATTTGCTGGCACGTTATTAGCCTTGTGATTCATCAAACGATCCATGATTAGTCAGCATAAATAAAAGTAAACAAAATAAACAAACATAATTGGACGTACACCATAAGACTCATGGGGTAATAAACACCTGATCACATGAAATAAAAACCAAAAAAAAAATAAGACGTGGCCCAATCTGGGTCGTTGGATGAAAAGAATGAAGGGTGAGGATTATATCTTCTTCATAAAAAACCCTTGGCCGGCCGGAGACATTACCAGACGCCGGAGCCCTAGCTCCGGTCGTCATCTCCGGTGACCCCCACCCCCAAATTTCCTAGAAAGGACATGCGAATACACTGATTTAATCAGAAAAATGTCAGGAGTTCAAATATCCAATCGAAAAAAAGTAAATAAACAATGAATAAGGAGGTTCGAATGAAAACAAGTAAGGTTCAAAATTTTAAAACTCACCAAGCAACCAATGTACACGTCCAAATTTAAAAGTAAACATATCAGGATGATCAGTGGGCATCATACAACATTATGCATATCAAAAAGAAGGGTTTTGTGATCACGAAAAAAATGACTAACCTGAGATGGCACAGCCTTTATCCTTGCTTTTAGCTTCAAGTGACGGTTGGTTTTTGTTCTAGGGATCCCAAGGATGAAGTTTGTGGAAGAATTTTGTGATGAGGCCTTATGAATTGTGAGATACGACTAATCCAAGTTTTTAGGGTTTGAGCTTTGTTCTCTTTGAAAATCACGTGTCATCCCCTAACCAGTGCATGGATGAGTTTAAATATATTAGGGTTTCTCACTGATAATGGTTTGGGCTTGGGCAATTCCTTGCTTAGTGAGTTTTGGACAAATTTGGAATTTTGCATTATGTTAGATACACCTCCTTCCACGCATGGGTATTCAAGTATTTCATAATGGATCACCCATATTTGAATTGCTAATTACACCTGAGTTTGATTGGGCCCTTGAAACAATTTGATTCATGAGTTTTTAATGACTTGGCAATTTTGGAATAATGGAGAATAAGTGAAGAATAACCCATGAAACCACTTGATTAAAAAGCCAAAAATGACCCTTATGAATCGTCCTTTGATGTTAAAAAGTACCTTGAAGCAATGGAATTAATTATAGGTCCATATGTCCCAAAATCCAAAAGTTGTGAAAATGAAACCCTAAAAACCACTTTGCCTTCTTTTGATCATAAGTTGAGTTTCACAAATGATATGGAGACCCACTAGTACTTGTTGGAAACAGGAGAAAAATATCTTCAACTTTCATGTTGGATAAAAATTCATTTGAAGCTTCTTTGATGATGAAAAGTCCAGTTGAATGTAGTGTAAGAACTTGCCCAAAAAGGAAACTTTCAAATTATAGGTCATTTCCATATTTAGCAACTTTTGCACCAACTCCTGATTCTTGATAAATGGCATGAACATTGACCCTTGAAGACCATATGAGGATGTGTGACCTTGAAAACCTTGGAGAGAACCTCAAAATTCCACAGTTGACTTCCCCTCTCACTGTTGACTTTTACCCACTTCACCTGATTCTCAATCCTTTGGCCAATTGAACTCCTCCTGAACCAAGCTGATGGACAATCTTCCATCCCTAGATACTTAGGGACCCAAGGAATACCATAGAATCAAGTCTTGCCCAAAAAATCAGAAATAAGCTGACTTTAAAGCAAACCCTAGTTTTGGTACCCTCAGTCTAGGAGGAAATAGCACAGTCTCCAAATCCAAATTCCTCTGAATATGATGTGTATCCTCTCCAACAAAGATAAGATATGTCATTTGGTGATGATAAAAACCTAAGGAGCTTTCCCATTGGAGCAATAAACCCAAGAATTTCAAAACCCTAATTTATGCACTGGTTAGGAGAGAGTGATCCACTTGAGCTCTCTTGCTTGACCCTTTGAAGAACATCTTCTCCTCTTGAACATGCCTCAGGTACCTTGACCCCATGCTAAGAACCAATGGTATGCACACATGATAATGCAAAAAATGAAATGAAACATAAGCCAGTTAGTAATAAAGTAAGGAGGGCAAATTTTGGGGTGCAACAGCTGCCCCTATTCAATCGACTTGGTCCTGAGGGTATGATAGCGACGGCTTTCAGACAATCGGCATACACGGAGATTGAATACCAAAGAACCCAGAAATTTGCAATCAACACAGGAGGGACGACTCCACTGGGGAACAAGCAATAAATGCTGTAATGAAACAAACTCTCCCAGGTTATGTCATCTCTGCTGATAAAGAGAACTGACAAAGGGGTCTCAAAATACGCCATCCCTGCTGATAAAGGGAACTGACAAAGGAAATATCCAAAAAGGTTGCTATCTCTGCTGATAAAGAGAACTAGTAACACAAAAGCCATCCCTGCTGATGAAGAGAACTAGCAAAACAAAAGCCATCCCTGCTGATAAAGGGAACTGACGAAGAAAAGTCTTCAAAAGGCTGCTATCTCTGCTGATAAAGAGAACTAGCGAAATGGATGTCATCCCTGCTGATAAAAGGGAACTAGCAAAACAAAAGCCATCCCTGCTGATAAAGGGAACTAGCAAAACAAAGGTCATCCCTGCTGATAAAGGGAACTGACGAAAGAAAGTCTTCAAAAGACTGCTATCTCTGCTGATAAAGAGAACTAGCTCTACAAATGCCATCCCTGCTGATAAAGGGAACTGACGAAAGAAAATTTTCAAAAGATTGCTATCTCTGCTGATAAAGAGAAACTAGCAAAATAAATGTCATCCCTGCTGATAAAGGGAACTAGCAAAACAAAGGCCATCCCTGCTGATAAAGGGAACTGACGAAAGAAAGTCTTCAAAAGACTGCTATCTCTGCTGATAAAGAGAACTAGCAATACAAATGCCATCCCTGCTGATGAAGGGAACTGATGAAGAAAAGTCTTCAAAAGGCTGTTATCTCTGCTGATAAAGAGAACTAGCAATACCAATGCCATCCCTGCTGATAAAGGGAGCTGACGAAGAAAATATCCAAAAGATTGCTATCTCTGCTGATAAAGAGAACTAGCAATACCAATGCCATCCCTACTGATAAAGGGAAACTGACAAAATAAAATCTTCAAAAGATTGCTATCTCTACCGATAAAGAGAAACTAGCAAAATAAATGCCATCCCTGCTGATAAAGGGAAACTGACAAAAGAAAATCTTTAAAAAATTGCTATCTCTGCTGATAAAGAGAAACTAGCAAAATAAATGCCATCCCTGCTGATAAAGGGAGACTGACAAAAGAAAATCTTCAAAAGATTGCTATCTCTGCAGATAAAGAGAAACTAGCAACATAAATGCCATCCCTGCTGATAAAGGGAAACTGACAAAAGAAAATCTTCAAAAGATTGCTATCTCTGCTAATAAAGAGAAACTAGCAAAATAAATGCCATCCCTACTGATAAAGGGAAACTGACAAAAGAAAATCTTCAAAAGATTGTTATCTCTGCTGATAAAGAGAAACTAGCAACATAAATGCCATCCCTGCTGATAAAGGGACACTGACAAAAGAAAATCTTCAAAAGCTTGCTATCTCCACTGATAAAGAGAAACTAGCAAAATAAATGCCATCCCTGCTGATAAAGGGAAACTGACAAAAGAAAATCTTCAAAAGATTGCTATCTCTGCTGATAAAGAGAACTAGCAAAACAAACGGCGACTTCACTGGGGATAATGTAAAACAAAACTTCTGGTTTAAGCCACCTCTGGCAAACAAAATATGTCAAGCAAGAACGGGATTTCACAAAAGAGAAAGGCCAGACAAACTTCTAACGGACCCATGATCCACAGATAAGATGACTACGCCGGGGAAAGGAGAAGTCTAAATAAAAGACTCTGTCGGGGAACACCAGTATGAGGAACGCGTCCCTCCAAAATCTCCTGAGTTATGCCATCTCTGCTGGGAAAGAGAACTGGCAAAGAAAGTACCAAACCTGGCTTATGCTTCGAATGCAAATGTTTGAATAGTGGCGTAATGCTCCATACGAAATGGAAATGCTACGCGTTTGAGGATGCAATGCAAATGTTTATGATATGCAAAAAGGAGTCCCTCCAGCAAAATAAATGCCGGAGAGAAAAGACCAATTCAGCTGGGGATGACAAAAATAAATTGCCTCTGACCAGGAACTCTGCTGAGAAGGGTCATAATGATCGACTCTTCGGGTCAACAACTTATGCTGGGGATGAAATCCCGAAAGAACTACCGGGGGCCACACCTGTCTTTCGCCGAAGGTAACATCCAAAACCTGAGATTTCTCCTCCGCTGGGGATATGAGAATGAACGCCCATAATGGAACCGGAAGTTCGTTGCTGAGGATTGCTAATATCCAATTGGGCTCAGGACCTGCTGGGGGATACCAGCCCATGATACCATCTTGCTCGGGGAAAACAGTCCATAATATCATCTTGCTTAGGGATACTGCTGAACTTAGCCTGCTGATGGGGAGAATGCCTTTACTCTCACTTTGCTGGGGATTAGAATATGACATCGTTGGTGAGAGCACGCTTCCTGACTGGATGGGGAAGGTGAACACCCTGATTCTGTGGGGAAATAACGACTTGATCCGGAGATAATACTTCCCAAGTCTCCTGCTGGGGAAGGTCTGTTCTGCTGAGGAAAGTTTGTCCTGCTGGGGAAGGAGCAATCCCAATGCTGGGGAGAGCCAACTGCTGGGGATGTACAATCCTGTTGCCCTGCAACCTGACTTGTCTTTATGGTCATAAGCGGCTCTTTGAACTTTTCATCTCAAGAGGATTTTACAGAAGATCGGGCGTTCGTACTGCCCCAGGGTCTTCAAACTCTTGGAGAGATTTATCATATCTCGACATAACTGCCCCAGTCTTCATAATCCATGACGTACATTACCTCGAAGGGGATCGTAATGACTTGAACTCTGCTTTAGTATTTTGAACCTTGAGGAGGTGCTTCTGATTAACCGCCTTCTGGAGAGGACCACTTCTCATGCTCTAGGGATGGCCTGCCTCAAAATGAGCTTTGAAGTGACTTTGCCCCTGATCTTAGAATGAATGCCCCAGAATAACTGAATTTCTGAGAGATTTCTCGACGTGACTGCCCCAGATTGGCTACATCTTAACACGACTTACTGGGTAGAGCCCACTCTACACTGAGTCTCTTGGCAGCATGCCCTTTGATCTGATTGTCCTTCAGAATTTTCAAGCATCCCAACTTGGCAGGATCAAGCTTCTTGACTGACGTTCACTGTGTAAGCTTATCCGATATCAAACACATGGAAGCAGAAAATGTTTATTATGAGAATGACAATTCTAATGCAACACTCATGTTAACCTTGAAGTTTTATTAAAAATGCGTCGCCAAGCCTTGTGAACGAATCACTAGCCGAGATGCGACCTTGATTGTTTGAATGAAAAATAATGCGCACATGCAACACCAACAAATCTTATTAGCGCAACTCATAGGAGTCAGGAACGATGTCCTGTTGAAGTACGCTTTTGGAATAAACCCTATTTCAATTAGGACTTTTAAGGGTTGTAACGTGGTCTGGTTCACGGTTTCAGAAAAAAAGGATTTATGGCTCAAAATTTATCGGTGCCCACCCACTCTTCGTGATGTTCTCCAGTCCTGTGTTCAGTTAATCTGACACAAACGCTCATCTCTCAAAAGGTTTACGATCTTCAAGGAACCTATGCCACTAATGGTTTGGCACCTAGGGGAGTTTTGGAATGACAGTCACCCCTTTTTATCTTTTGTGTCTGTAATCACACGAATTTATTCTTATCGGGGATTTTCTTTTGTAACGCTTTTCGCTTTTTCTTTCTTTTGCTTTTTTGATCCCTAATTTTTGCCTGGACTGACTCTTTTGAGTTTTTTCGATTTTGAAGTCCAGCGGGATGCCCTAACTTTTGCCTAAGTCACTTGTTTTCAAGTTTCGACTTAGCGGGCTTTCCTTTTTTGTCCCCCTTTGTGAACAAAGCGTGTGACACTGGTTGTCTTACTTGCTTGAAAGGGTTGTGACTGCCTTACTCCTTGATTGTTGATGGATAACCATTCCGGTTTCACATCTCTTGACCTCTTGACGGTGGGATGGAAGGTAATGGTTCCTCGGATGCACACTCTCCTTGGAATTTGAACACTCGGTCAAACTAACTGACGCCTACCCTGCCCCTGGGTTAAGTATGAGGACTTTTTCGTACGAAGGAAACTCCTACTTCAAGGCTCGAAGGGGTTAGCGAGGGTCTATCTCCTTATCTCTCCAGTGTTTAGGGGTTTGAAACAATGCCTGTACATCATCAACAGGGTTCTATCCTTGAACATACGACCAGAGATTCTGCGTTTTCGCCTCATCATCCTCCCTCAAGAGTTCTAAACAAGAAAATTGGTATTGTAGTGCATATAAACATTTAAGAGTGAACACAAATGGATTACTTCAAGGAAAACATACTCATTGCATTAATATCATCATAAACAAACAAGTCTTACATGCATACGATGCTTTAACAAGAAATGAAAAAAAAACTACAAATGAAAATACAGTAAAGAAGCTGAAGATTGCCATTGCTGAGGAAGCTTAATTCTGTCTGGACGTATTTGCAGACTGAGTGTTCACTTGAGAAAGGAGGCCTCCATTGATGTACATATCATCTTCAGTGAATACAATGATCTCTGAGTCTACCAGGTCTTGTACCTTGTGCTGGAATGCATTACACTTATCAATTGTATGCCCAAACATTTCCGAGTGGAACTCGCCCCTAGCAGTCATGTCATAATCTGGAGGAATAGGGTACGGTACTGGCATGGTACTCCTCGTTTGAATCAGAGAGTTCTTGAGCAGACAAGCAAATAACTGACTATGAGGGATAGGAATAGGATTAAATATCCTCTTGGGCCTCTGTTGCTGATAATTCTGCTGTCGGTGCTGATTTGGGCGCCTCACCTGCGCTTGCACTTTCCTCTCCACATTCGGCTAAGGCGCAAACAAAGGTTGCTGACGTAGAGCTTCTGCAGCGAAAGGTTGTGGAGAAGGTAAATGACATGAGGTGGATCCTACAAAGAGGGGAGGAGTCTCCACTTCTTTTGAAATAATTGGGGTAACATCACCTTGTATATTCACGCCGCCCGACTTGAACTCAATTGCCCCTGCATCAATCAAATCCTAGACTTGGTGTTGAAAGGCCCTACATTTCTCCACAGTATGCCCTGGTGCCCCAGAATGGAAATCACAATGGGCTCTTGCATCATAGCCTGGTGGGGGATTACCGGTGAGAGGAGCCAAAGTCCTTTTCTGTACCAGTTCCCACTGAAGGAGATGCTGCAACAGTTGAGAATACGGCATAGGGAGTGGATGAAAAACTCTTTCAGACTTATTCTGTCTCTGTGTACACTTTATACCTTTGGGCTTCTCTCGGGAGCCAAGACCTAGCTGCTGTTGGGAAAGTTCTGGAACTTCCGCTTGTGGAAGAGACTCACGAGGTAATCCACGATTTAAATCAGATTCCAAAGAGATGGGAGGAGTAAGGACCTCTGTTGTGGAAGCGGGCACAGGACTGTTTTCCTTCTTTAACACTGTTTTCAAAATCTCCATGACCAAACTCATCTGAGTCTTCATCTGATTGATCTCCTCCCTCAGCATTTTCTGCTCCTAGAGCATGTCTTCCCCAAATTGCCTCATCTGAACTTGCATTTCCCTCAACTCAGCTTGAACTTGCTCCATGATCAAGTCTTGAATGGCCTGAGGAGTTAAGTCTACAATTCTGAGAAAACCAGATCAAAATAAGAATAACTAGCCCTGAACACCTGTTATACACCATGATTATGCAAAATGATTATGAGTATGCAAATGCAAATGGACATGTTTAAAAATTCGCAGGGTGATCCACCCCTTGACTCCAGTTTAACAATAAGATAGCACGGGACTTCTGCTCATATATTAAGAAAACCAGAGGAAAACCAGATGTCAACGATCACAGCTCGAGATAATAAGTCTAAACACAATAATCATGGATCCCAACCAACAAGCCTGGTGGTGATCCTAATACAATAGAGAGAAAGAGAACTACAGCATGTCATCAAAGTCCACAAGTGCCAATTCCCCAGGTTCTGCCATAGAAACAACCTTGTGAACAGGATCCAGAATAAGTGACGGGAACTTGTATCCTATGATATTCTTTTTCTTCTCAGTACTCATCCTCGATAGTCTTCAGAAACCAGAATCAAGGTTAGGATGCAACCCTGCAAATGAATAAACATGTTAGGATGCAAGATGATGATGCAAATGCACACATGGGATCAAGGCAACACTGCTGGATGTGTTGTGCTGTTAACTGAATGAGAACCACGACTCAGAAAACCAGAATTCCAAAATACCAAACCACTGAGATAACCAGGAACCCAGATAATCAGACATTGATGAGAAATCCAGAAAAACAGGGTAGGTTGAAGGTTTCGGTTACTTGCAAACACCCATCCCTTCTCACGTGTGGGTACTAGGATGTTCAGTATCCTGGGCTCTCAGGTCGAGAAATAATGATACGTTCACCATTTCTGGTTTGGCATCATCATCAATCGAGGAGGTCTCAACTGATTCTCCAAAACAGAAGGTCCTCAGCTTTGGCACTGAGGTCGAGAAACAATAGTACATTCATCCCTCGGGGTACAGTACTATCGTCAATCGAGGAGTGCCTCCACTGATTCTCTTCAAAAGATAGGGGCCATCATATGCGAGTTCCAAAGTGGGCCCTCGGGTACGAATGGGTTTGCCACAGGATGTGGTCTGCCACTGTCACCACTAAAGAGGGATGTTTCCACTAAGGTCCTCAATGATCAGTCACCAGAGTCGACAGCTCTCTAGATCGACACCCTAACATGGGCAAGACACACACGTCAGAATACGTCCCAAGATAGCCTCGTCAGTTGTGAATTTCGTGAACACACAAACGTACCAAGCGGGCACGTAGGTCTCACTACATTCCACTCTAGTCCTAGGGTATACTCAAGCCTGGGTATTGGGCTTATCTCTCAGAACAACCCAACCTGCAAGACAAAAACAGCCAGCACAACACAGTAGTATGACAGTAATAAACATGAAATGCAATGCAAAAAATGAGGTAAAAATAAAACACAACAAATAAAGTAAAGCAAAAACAAAGATACCCAAAGAGAACAAAGACAAGCAAGCGCTAGGATTGACTCACTTAGGGATGGACCAGCATAGGTCAACCAGTTCCCCAGCAGAGTTGCCAGCTGTCGCTCCCAGGATTTTCATCCAGGTACAAACGCGAGAGTGGCGCAGAAAAACAGAGTCGCCAGCAGTGTAAATTTATCCCAAGAGAGGGAAAGGGAACACCGCATAAACCTTAGGAAGAGGGAAAGGAATGGTCATCACAACCATAGCGAGGGGAAGGTGCTAACACCCTACGCGTCCATCGTACTCGATGGGATCCACGCTTGTTGTCTAATCTAAGGGTGAGTTATCCTATCATCTAGGGCTGTACTAAAACGGGGAGGGAAACAAAGACAGACTCGGTAGGACGTCGACGTCCTAGGCCTACGTACCCCTTTAGTGCAATGGGGAATTCAGAGTCAACGTAGTTCGGACCAAGTTCTTTTTGTGTTTTTTTATGAGCGACGTTAAGTCCGCGTCCGGCAGTTAGGGTCGATGCCTCTTTGCGACTCAGACGGAAGGTAACGTGCCCCTTTTTGAAAATAGCCTTTAGTTTGACAATCCCGAAGGACAAAAAGGTTTGAAGTTTGTTTGTATTTTTTAGGACAGAAGTGGCATAAGTTAGTTCCTAAGTTGCATTGCACCAAAGTCTAGGGCACAGGGGCGAATACTTAACGCATCGTCCCAAGACAGGATGCTCGCTAAGCACTCTAGAAAGATGAGAGGAAGCCCATCATTTCTCATTCCCCACGCTTAAGGCTCATGCGCAATACAATTTATCCTTATTAAGTATTTTCAAGAAGATTTAAGATGAGAAGAGAGAAGACACAAGGGATACTCTAAATGGGACCTAATAGCCCTAATGTTATCATGCATGGGTGACCTATGGTTAGTGAGGTTTGACGATAACCTAAACCTAAAGGAAAAAGATGAGAGAAGAAAGAGTTGAAGGTGAACATGGATACTTATCCATACTCTCAAAGAACTTTCCTCAGCCCTTGTATAAAAAGTTAGTACGAAATAGATATACGTAGAAGTTAAAACAAATGAAACCCAAACAATAATGATTAATGACCTATAACAATCCATACATGAACTAAAAAGTCAAATAAACAACCCCAAGACAATGGCACAAGTGCCTTTTCAAACAGATAATCAGACAAGATCAAAGATGCGCATACAAGAAAATCTCATACAAAGGGCCATTAAACAAATAGTAAAACAATTTCTAAAATCACCAAATTAAATATCAATATTTCCCAACCAGAGACAAACCAAATACCAAAAACTCCTACAAAAAATCAAGATGTTAGTCACTTAAACAATTGGGCAAAGTTCAGGTGAGAAGTATGACTTAACATGCAAGAAAGAGGACCAAAATGCAATATGAAATAATTTTTAAAATGATAGAAAAATATTTTAATACACTTCAGAATATTATCTAACAAATGCAAAAAGAACGGATTGAAAATATTTTATGGATGTAGAGAAATAAAATAAACAAATTTAGGTATGCATGATATGAGTAGTGCAAAAAGAAAATAAACAAACATTTAATTTAGATGATAAAAATTAAAATAAAAATAAAAAATAAAATTTGGAAAATTTTATAAAATGATAAAAAGTATGCATGAATTTTATTAGAATTTTTTAATGCAAGAATGTATTTTTAAAAATTAAAAATGAAATGTAATAAATGGAATGCGCATGGGGGTGTGGAAAGTAGACAAAATGTGTTGAAATAAGGAAATGGGCTAAAGGGGGAGGGGGGGGGGGGGGGGGGGGGGGCGCGAATAGCAGCCCAATCCATCTAATTAATCAGAAAAATAAAAAAGAAAAAGAAGGTGTACGCATGGACTTGGTCAAAGGGCTGACTCGACACCTTCCGTTGGATTGATCCTGTGGTCACCAAGAAGTCAACAAAATTTACCAGTACTTACGATTAATGGTTTAGATTGACACACATACCACACTAATGGAACACACGCACCCACGTGATTACACAGCACACCATACTCACCCCATGTGCCAGGCACATGTCCCTTTTAATTTGCTGGCACGTTATTAGCCTTGTGATTCATCAAACGATCCATGATTAGTCAGCATAAATAAAAGTAAACAAAATAAACAAACATAATTGGACGTACACCATAAGACTCATGGGGTAATAAACACCTGATCACATGAAATAAAAACCAAAAAAAATAAGACGTGGCCCGATCTGGGCCGTTGGATGAAAAGAATGAAGGGTGAGGATTATATCTTCTTCATAAAAAACCCTTGGCCGGCCGGAGACATTACCAGATGCCGGAGCCCTAGCTCCGGTCATCATCTCCGACGACCCCCACCCCCAAATTTCCCAGAAAGGACATGCGAATACACTAATTTAATCAGAAAAATGTCAGGAGTTCAAATATCCAATCGAAAAAAGCAAATAAACAATTAATAAGGAGGTTCGAATGAAAACAAGTAAGGTTCAAAATTTTAAAACTCACCAAGCAACCAATGTACATGTCCAAATTTAAAAGTAAACATATCAGGATGATCAGTGGGCATCATACAACATTATGCATATCAAAAAGAAGGGTTTTGTGATCACGAAAAAAATGACTAACCTGAGATGGCACAGCCTTTATCCTTGCTTTTAGCTTCAAGTGACGGTTGGTTTTTGTTCTAGGGATCCCAAGGATGAAGTTTGTGGAAGAATTTTGTGATGAGGCCTTGTGAATTGTGAGATACGATTAATCCAAGTTTTTAGGGTTTGAGCTTTGTTCTCTTTGAAAATCACGTGTCATCCCCTAACCAGTGCATGGATGAGTTTAAATATATTAGGGTTTCTCACTGATAATGGTTTGGGCTTGGGCAATTCCTTGTTTAGTGAGTTTTGGACAAATTTGGAATTTTGCATTATGTTAGATACACCTCCTTCCACGCATGGATATTCAAGTATTTCATAATGGATCACCCATATTTGAATTGCTAATTACACCTGAGTTTGATTGGGCCCTTGAAACAATTTGATTCATGAGTTTTTAATGACTTGGCAATTTTGGAATAATGGAGAATAAGTGAAGAATAACCCATGAAACCACTTGATTAAAAAGCCAAAAATGACCCTTATGAATCGTCCTTTGATGTTAAAAAGTACCTTGAAGCAATGGAATTAATTATAGGTCCATATGTCCCAAAATCCAAAAGTTGTGAAAATGAAACCCTAAAAACCACTTTGCCTTCTTTTGATCATAAGTTGAGTTTCACAAATGATATGGAGACCCACTAGTACTTGTTGGAAAGAGGAGAAAAATATCTTCAACTTTCATGTTGGAGAAAAATTCATTTGAAGCTTATTTCATGATGAAAAGTCCATTTGAATGTAGTGTAAGAACTTGCCCAAAAAGGAAACTTTCAAATTATAGGTCATTTCCATATTTAGTAACTTTTGCACCAACTCCTGATTCTTGATAAATGGCATGAACATTGACCCTTGAAGACCATATGAGGATGTGTGACCTTGAAAACCTTGGAGAGAACCTCAAAATTCCACAGTTGACTTCCCCTCTCACTGTTGACTTTTACCCACTTCACCTGATTCTCAATCCTTTGGCCAATTGAACTCCTCCTGAACCAAGCTGATGGACAATCTTCCATCCCTAGATACTTAGGGACCCAAGGAATACCATAGAATCAATTCTTGCCCAAAAAATCAGAAATAAACTGACTTTAAAGCAAACCCTAGTTTTGGTACCCTCAGTCTAGGAGGAAATAGCACAGTCTCCAAATCTAAATTCCTCTGAATATGATGTGTATCCTCTCCAACAAAGATAAAATATGTCATTTGGTGATGATAAAAACCCAAGGAGCTTGCCCATTGGAGAAATAAACCCAAGAATTTCAAAACCCTAATTTATGCACTGGTTAGGAGAGAGTGATCCACTTGAGCTCTCTTGCTTGACCCTTTGAAGAACATCTTCTCCTCTTGAACATGCCTCAGGCACCTTGACCCCATGCTAAGAACCAAAGATATGCACACATGATAATGCAAAAAATGAAATGAAACATAAGCCAGTTAGTAATAAAGTAAGGAGGGCAAATTTTGGGGTGCAACAGCTATGTCTAATGATGTTCAACTAAGGTTATGGTACCTAACAAGATCAAACTAGGTCAAGAAAGGTGCCAAAGATTCACACAAGTTCAAGTTATGAATTAAAGATGAAGTATGAATGCGTATGGCATACAAACATGAATAAATGTACGAAGAAATTTCAAAGTCAGAGGTGAATGGCATATTATAATGCATATGGATGTAGATGAATGATCATACAAAGCATGAGTGAAATGATTTAAGAGGATGAAGTGAGTAGAAGCTAACAATGTTCAAGTTCAAGTAAGGAAAGAAGAAACTTATAACACAAGTCAAAGTTGAAAAAGAACATGAAAATAAATGCAAATGGATGCAAGTCAGAATTAAACATCATATTTGAATGTCCTATAATGTCTATGAATAGGCATACAAGTTATGAAAAAGAATATTCAAGTAGAAGAAATTAGATGAAGAAGAAGTAAGAAGAAAAGAAACAAGTTTCACTTAAAGAAAAGAAATAACTTGCAACACAAGTCAAAGTTGAAACTCAAAGATAAATGAACATGGATTATAGGTCAGTACCAAATGACATTTAAGGTGCAATTAGAATGTAAGAATTAATCATATAACATGCATGTGTGAGTCACCTTGAAACTAGTTAAGAAAGAAAGATGAATTGTATCAAACATGAACAAGTATACAAGTTTGAGATGAATGATCATTTGAATGCATGAAATGATTATGGGTCAGTAGCATAACAAAGATGAGATGCCATTAGAATGCATGAATGATGTCACAAAGATGCACACAAAATAAGTTTAGACATGTTAAAGAAGATGTACTCAAACTAGGTCAAAGTAGTTCACATAAGCAACAAACATTTATGAACCAAAATAAAATGACAAATGACCTATTATCTAACATGGATGACCTATAATGTCTAAGAAATGACCTATAAAATGATCACACAAGTCCTAATGCAATGGCACGAGTGCCTCCTAATCAAACAAGATTGAAAAGTTAAGAGAACATTCACAAAAGTGACCTATAATAAACAAGCAATGCAAAAATAGAATAAAGTTTGGAAAAAGTATGAAATTAGGTCACAAAGCACCTAAGTCAGAGCCTAAACACATGTCAAAAGCTCACACAAAAATCCAACCAGAAAATGGTTCAAACAAGCTCACAAATTCACATTGAACCAAAGAAAGGGAATTCACAAGAATGATCATCAAAATGCATGATAAAATGACTTTAAAAATATGAGAAAAATGTTTTTAGATGATTTAAGATGTTATTTAAGCATGGAAAAAAGATTGGATGCAAAAATGTTTTAGAACTATGCAAAATAATTAACTAAAGTTGAGGTATCAAGGAAGAAACACTTTAAAAAAAAAGAAATAAAAGAAAATTCACAAAATATCATCAAATTTTCACGAAATCAGAAATAAAAATAATACAAAATTATTTAAATGTCTAAACATGGTTCATGAATTTTTATGGAATTTTTAGATGCATTTTAATATTTTTAATAAAATAAAATGAAAACTATGTCAAAAATAAAAATAAAATGTAAAAGGAAATAAAGCAGGGGTGTAGAGAAAGTAAAGATGAAGTTCAAAATACGCTTGGGCCCAAAGGGAGGTGTGTGAAAAGCAATTTGAAGTCCAGTCCAAATACACGTGTGGCACATGGAATTATGGTGGAACTCAGTCAATAGGTTGACTCACTCACACGCGTTGGATTAAGTCATGATGATCAATCAAGTAAAGTATGCAAGATGAGTGGATCAGATCTAAAGCACACGATAGCAATCATACACTCACACACATGCAAGCAATCAGAGTAAAAAAAAATAAGGCACGCGTGAGGCACATGATCATTAATGTGTTGGCATATTTATGAGCGTAGGATCAGAATGCATCTAACGGTTGTGTTATGTTCTGATGTTAAACCCTAACTGAATCCTCACCGGCCGGAGAAGGACCTCCGGTCATCTTCTCCGGCCATCTCCGGCGACCTGCAACACTCACATGCTTCCAGAAACTTACAAAATGCACATCAAAATGAAACTGAGCTCACGTAGAACACAAATCCACAATTGGTTTTCACAAATCACAAATGTATAGAGAGAAACGAGCACCAACATCTTGCCCTAGAATTTGAATCTAAGCACCTAAGGTGCCTATCACTAGCCGGATCATTCACATTGCTTCTATTAAGCTATAATCAACATGAAAAACAGCTTAAACAGTAGAAATCGTGTAAGAGAATTTGAAGTTCAAACCTGAAGTTGAAGCTACTTAGATCACAAGAAAACCAGATAGGAGGATCCTTTGTTCTTGATCTTCCAAAGAGCAAAATAAATGCTCTAATGCTTGAGATCTTGAAGAAAACAGATGGAAATTCAAACTGGAAAAGTTGCTACACTTGAGGAATTGATCTTGTTCTTGCTTGTTCTTGATCAATGATGAATAATTGATGATGATGATGATGATGAACTCGTGCAGAGAGAGAGAGAGAGAGAGAATTCAGAGTTTTCAGAGAGTGATTTGTGTGAATTGATGCAAATGATGAAACTCTCTCAAATTCTGTTAGAATGAAGCTTATATACTCATGGTTAAATTCTAACCAGTGTGGTTGATGGTTAGAACTCAAGTTAGAATGAGTCAGTTAACTGAGTTGTGAGTTAATTGACTGAGTTAGGTTGTTATGCCACGAGTTGAGAGGTTTGGTTAAAGTGTGGAGTGATCATGCAATGGTATGATGAGGATCAGCATGAAATGAGAGGTGGTGATGGTATGTATCATGATGCTGCAGCAAGACTTGCAAAACAAGTTTCTTATTTTCCTCTTTAGTGTATGGAGCAGGTTATGTACATGTATGGCATGTAAAATGTTGGTCCAAATGAAGCAAAAGGTGACTGGTGTGGAGTGTTTGTTGTATGCGTGTAAACAAAATGAACAACAACAGCAATGTCATAACATTCTTATCTTGGCCAGCATGACATCAATGAAACTATGGACGTTTGATGGAAGATTTCTTCATGTACAAGGCATGAAATGATGCACTCTTGAGGTCTATGGAAAGATGAGACAATGTAGAACAAGATTGATGTTTGTACCAAATGCAATGAGGACCTCTAAGGCATTCAAAAGTGACAAGGAAAACACTTGTTCATGACTGGCTTCTTGGGCGTGTCAAGTTGTATCATGCATGGCATCATGGGCCTATGGAATTCAGTTTTGACATCATCACTTTGATCCTTCATAACTTCCCATCCATTGATCAGATAAAAAATTGATAAACATGAAAATTATAGAGGGCATGGAGATGAACAAGATTGGTGTTCAACAATTTTCCATTTGAAGCCTTCTTGAGGGAGAAAAATAGCTTGACATTTGGCACACCACATGTTTGATGAAATGCATGCGTGCCAGCCCAGTCTTGCTTGGTCATGACTTGGTTTTTGCCTTAATTTTGTTCAACTTTGATTGATCATAACTCCCTCAATTTTGATCCAATGGAAGAGTTCTTTATATGGATTTGAAGCTTAAGATGTGATATTTGATTGGCTCAACTTAGGCCTGAAGTCTGAAGCTTTTATCTTGAAGAAAGAATGCCTTGAAGTGTTGTAGTGCAAAATGATCCAAACTTGCCATTTTTGGAAACCCTAAATTTCTAAAAATGGAAACTTGGTACAATTCTTGATTTTTGATGAACCTCTTGACATTTCTTGATAAAATCTTGTCCAATGAACATATGTGACTTGAATTTCATGAATTTGACCTTAAAAAGTCAAGAGTTGACTTTTTCCTTTGCACAGTTGACTTTTCCCTAAATTTCTTGATTCTCAAGCAACTGATTAATTGAAACCCTTCCAAATCAAATTGATGGACCATTCTTCATCCTTAGACTCTTGAGGACATATAGAATACCATATAATTAAGTCTTGCCCAAAAAATCAGAAATAAACTGATTTCATGGCAAACCCTAATTTTGACCCCCTAGTCTAGGAGAAATCAGCACATCCTCCAAATCCAAATTCCTCTGAGTATGATGTGTATCTTCTCCAACAAAGATGAGATATGCCATTTGAAGATGATAAAAGCTCAAAAATCTTACCCATTGGGTATTATACCTCAGAATTCCAAAACCCTAGTTTGCACTGGTTAGGAGAGTATGACTTCCTTCAATCTTCTATTGAATTCCCATCTTGTGATACCTTGAGGGCTCAAATGAGAATAATTGAGATATAAAAGGCCCTTGTGCCTTATTTGGAAACACTTTTCTCTTGTCCTTTGCCTTTGAACTACTTATGTCTTAAAACACCTGATCCCATGCCATGCAACCAATGATGTGTATGAGTTGATATGACCTATTATGAAATGCAAATGAGTGAAACACAAGCCAATTATTGAGAAAAATAAGAGGGCAAATTTTGGGGTATTACAGCAGAGATCCCTCTATGGGAGAAATCTTTGTCAGTTGTGTTGATCCACTACGATAGTACTGCGGCTATTGTAAAAATTCAGAACTATTATTATAATGGTAAAAGACGTCAAATTAGAAGAAAGCACAACACTATTAGAGATTGTATCTCTAAAGGAGCTGTAACAGTGGATCATGTACACACTGATGAAAACTTAGCAGATCCTTTGACGAAAGGATTAGCTAGAGAGAAAGTCCATAATACATCTAAGAAGATGAGACTGATGCCAATAAAGAAATGAGTTTCTCATGATGGTAACCTGACCTAGATGAGTGAAGATCCCAAGAAATAGGTTCAATGGGTAATAACAAGTCGTGAGCAATATAAGATGATGATGCAAGTAATAAGAGGACGAGATAATAGAAACTCTTAATGAGCTTTATACTCTGTATGAGGAAGTACCTAGACTATATGAGTACTATTGTTAGACTCACCTTTGTGGTTGTGGAACTTAGGTCGGTTCCTATGAAATTTTGAGGAAGAATTCCTAAAGTCTTCATTAAACCGAGATACACGTGCAGGGTTATTAAAGCACGAGCTATTAGAATACACCTTAAAAAAAAGTTGTGTGCCTGTTTGATGTGTGAGATAGAGTTCAAGACAATGGTGTCACTCTTGTTGAATCAGAATCCTACCTGCTACGCAGAGGTTAAAGTTGTAGACACCTTTGTTTATGCACAATCTTATAAACGTTTGACGTTACTTCTAAAATCACCTTTTAAATTCAAGTGGGGCATTGTTGGAAAACTTGATGTGAATTTAAAAGGGCCATCCATATTAATTAATGGAAGTTAATTCTAATTGATTACGTGGAAGTTAAATAATTAATATTAATTATTAATTAATAATTATAATGTGTCACTCATCAAAACCTAGTTTTGACTTAATAACTCTCTCCCATTATTTTCTCTCCACTCAATTGAATCTTCTACCCATTAATAGGGTTCATCAGATAAGTTGCAAAATACGTCAGATTTCTGAATTTTTGAAATCTCTCTTCTCCCTCTTTATTCTCTCCATCTCAAATTATTTATGTCCCTTATTTTTTTTAGTGGTTTATCGCACCATCAACGACTGGAATTAATTTCAGATACAAGTGGTTTAAAACATCATTTAAAGGTGTATCTCTACGAACGATTTATTACAGTGCAAGTGATAATCATATTTTTTGAACGAGCTATTTTATCCTAGAGACGTCGTTGAAACATGATTGCATTGCATAATTTTGGCCGTACGTCTAAACGTCTTAAAGAAAGCGACCTAGTACGCGACTCTTTCCGATAATAATAATAATAATAATAATAATAATAATAAAAATGGATGAATATTTAATAACATTCCAATATATTATAACATTCAACAACTTTATATTTTTCCTAAACCCAACCATGGTTAAAGAGCATATTCTTTTTATAATAAAGTTGAATCGGAAGTTAAACAAATTATAATAAGAATAATAATCGTTCTATTCATAATTTAAATTCGGATATTGAGTAACTATTATTTTATTCTTTTTAGATACCAATGACGTGGTCGTATATATATCTTATATAATCAAATCAATGCAATTGTTTATTATCGAAATAAATAAATAAAAATCAATATATTCAAGAATCAAGACAAAAATGTCTTGGACTTTGGAATTTTCTGTTGTCGTAAACTACTTTAGATAGTGGCTCTCATTTTTCCATTTTATTTTATTACTGTATGTCAATTAAACTTTAGGCTAATTATTAAATATGATTTGAAAACGTGGCTAGTTTATGTTTAGGTTATTTAATTTTTATTATCGAAATACAGGAATAGACATTTCGCTAAACAAGTGGATGGTATCAATCAACTCTCTTTTAGTTGGTCAAAAGTTAAAACTTAAAATAATGAATTACTGATTTACTAGTTATTATACGACAAAATTAAAATATATGTACAATCTTTTTTGATAGGGACGCAAATGAATGATGATGGTATTATTAGACAAATCTTAACACGTGATTTACCTGCGGTTTTACAATCGTCAATTTTACTCATGTTTTTGTTATTATTAAAAAGAATGATAAGGAGGGGGTGTTTGTGGTGCGGTTCGAGCGATTTTGTCGATTAAAATCATTCAAACTGCAATAAAAGGGACATGTGGTTCGGTTTGAAATAAAACCAACCAAAACCAAATCAATGTCGTTTGAATTGGTTTGGTTGATTCAGATTTTTATAAAAAAATTATTTAGGCATATACACACTTATAGAGAACAACGTAACTTTATGTTTAGTCATTTATAAATAATATCAAAACTCATCATATTTAAACAAAATATTCTCATTCAATATATAAAAATTAGACTAGACAAAAGTGAAATAAAAAATATAAAATAGTAACATAAAATAATATCAAAGACATTATAATAAAATATAAAAAAAAAACATGAGAGGAGAGATTAGAGAAGAAGAAAAAGAAAGAACAAAAAGAGATGTGAGATTAAGGAAAAAGTGCGATAAAAATGTAAATGGAAGATAAAATAGTAACATATAAATGAGAAGATGAAAAAAAGAAAGAACATAAGAGAGGATATATTAGAGTAGAAGAGGCGAGATGTACATGACAAAGAATATGAGAAGAATGCTCGATACTACTAGGAGAGATTTGAGAAGGTTGAAAATGAAACCTTAAGTGTGAGTAGGAGAAAATCCTTCGTAATTGTAAGGTTAAGGTATAATAGATTTGGGTTTTATGTTGGATGTGGGATAAGTGAAGATTAAGTTGTAACATAATGCAGTTTGACTTGGTTTAGTTCAGTTTGCAAATTACAAACCGCAAACCAAATCGAACCGCACGATTTTATTAAAAAAATGGTCCAAACACATCCGAACCAAATGTGGTTTTTTGGAATTTCATTTTGATTTGGTTTGATTTATAAATTTCTATTGAGTTGGTTCGGTTTTGAACACCCCTAATCACAAGTAAAATCATAGGTATTTTTAGGTAAATTTACAACAACAAAAATATTCGGAAGAAATATTTAATCCGTAGGTAAAAGTTAATTATTTCTATAATTAAAAATATTTATTTATTTATTATCAAGAATATGAATAGAACGGGGAAGGAGACTACGACATCGGGGTTATGGTTGAAACTTGAAAGTTTGTACATGACCAAATCTCTGGCCAATCAACTCTACCTGAAGCAAGCTTTGTATTCATTCAAGATGAGCGAAGACAAAGTGTTGGCTGAGCAGTTGGATATGTTCAACAATCTGATTCTTGATCTTGAAAATATTGATGTGAAGATCGATGATGAAGATCAAGCACTATTGTTGTTGTGCGCTTTGCCCAGAACACATGCTCACTTCAAAGAAAATGTCTTGTATGGAAGGGAGTCCCTGAGCTTTGAAGAAGTTCAATCAGCCTTGTACTCTAAGGACTTGAACAAACGAAATGAGCATAAACCTTCGACGGTTGGTGAAGGTTTGGCCGTTAAGGGAAAATTCTTGCGAAAAGATAGTAAGTTCGACAAGAAGAAAGGTAAAAGCCAGCAAAAGTCTTATAGTGGCGAAACATTATGCTATCACTATAAGAAGGAGGGTCACACAAGAAAGGTATGCCCTGAACTCCTGAAAGATCAGGGAGGTAAGGATAATGGTAACGCAGCCATTGTTCATGATGACTTCGAATCATCTGATGTTCTTATGGTTTCAAGCGGTGACTCAAGAAAAGAGTGGATTATGGATTCAGGTTGCACTTGGCACATGACTCCAAACAGAGAGTTGTTCGAGGAGCTATGTGATCAAGATGGTGGATCAGTGTTGCTGGGAAACAACAAAGCTTGCAAAATTGCAGGTATTGGATCTGTGAGATTCAAGCTCCATGATGAGTCAATAAGGTTATTGACTGAAGTCAGGTATGTACCTGATTTAAAGAGAAATTTGATTTCTCTTGGTGAATTCGACAAGAAGGGATATGTTTTTCAAGGAGAGAAAAATATCCTAAGTGTCATGAAGGGGTCGAAGGAAGTCTTGAGAGGCGTGAAGAAACAAGACTTGTATACCCTTGAGGCTGAAATTGTAAGTGGTTCGACAAATGTCACATCCACGAAACCTTTGTCGAAGACAGAAATTTGTCACATGAGATTGGGCCATGTCAGTGAAAGGGGTCTAATCGAATTAGGGAAACAAAATCTTCTTGGAGGAGACAAAGTCGAAAAGCTGAAATTTTGTGAACCCTGTGTACTTGGAAAATCTTGCAGAGTGAAGTTCAACAAAGGCAAACAAAGAACTCATAGATCCCTTGATTACATCCATGGTGATCTTTGGGGGCCTGCAAGGTGTCCATCACATTCAGCAGAAATGTATTTTATATCCATAGTCGATGATTATTCCAGAAAATTATGCGTATTCATCCAGAAGACTAAGCATGAAACTTTTGAGAATTTCAAAGGTTGGAAGACTCTGGTCAAAAATCAGACTGGCAAAAAGGTCAAGAGGTTGAGAACCGACAATGGCCTTGAATTTTGCAATGGGGTGTTCGACAGTGTAACACCCTGATATTTATATTTTAATATTTGTTAAATTATTTGTGATTATCGGTGAATTTTGGTGAATTATTATGCATGGTGTGTTCTTGTTGTGTGTTGTGGGGGTGATGATGAGTTAAGGGAATAATAGGATTATTTAGAAATTAAAATATTAATTCGAATTATTTTAGAGTTAATGATAATAGAATAATATAAATTATGTTATTTAGACTATTATTATTAATTAAAATAAAATGAGTGGAAACATCGAGGGCAAAGTGGTCATTATAGAAGTATTAGTGAGGGTAAGTTGGGAAAGGCATATTAGGGGTCCTAAGGGCAAGTTTGACAAAAGAGAAAATAAAAGTGGAGAAGTTCATTCTGAACGATCGTGTTTTGGAGAAACGACACTGAGGAAAAAGGTAGAAGAGGTTAGGGCTCTAAGAGATTGTTGTAGAACTCAAGTAAATGGATCAGAACTAAGAATCTAAGGTATGAGGAGTATTACTTTTCATTATAATTGATATAGGGTTTAGATATATGTAGGTGGTTTTGGGGTTTTAGAGAAAATGTAGTAATATGATGGTAATGTGATGATTCATGATGAAATAAGTGATATAATGATGTTGTCGTGCTATTAGATGATGTATATGATGCCTATTAAGAAGTGTTATTGTTGTATTGTGAAATCTTGTGAATTATGTGCGTTTTTGGATTAAACGATATTGGAATCGCAAGAGTTTTAGGGTCTGGACTGTACAGAAAACGCAACTACAGAGTTGTTGTTTTTGCGCTTTCGCCAGGAGAGTCATATGAATCGTCGGGCGAAGCTACTTCGTTGAGGAAGCGTCGGGCGAAAGGAGAGGCGAAAGAAGGATGAAAAAGAGGTGCTCCTGAAATTTTGTATGGGGAAGGCGTTTCACCCCTGCTACGCAGGACGAGCCTCGAGCGAGCAGGAGCTGACATTTTTTTTTACTTTTCTTCTGTCGTTCTTTTCTTTCTTTTTGTTGCTGTGTTGTCTCACATGAAGTGAAATGATTAATATGATGTATTTCTAATAATGATGCTATGATGGAGTGTGACTGATTATGAGGAATATACTATGACGATTACATGAATGATGATGCAAATTTGACTAGTCGTGGTCGTGTTTATTATGACGTCTTGCATCATGCATTCATAGCATATGTTAGGACTTCGGTCCAGTGACGATGTTAGGAATTCGGTCCAGTGAAGATGTTAGGACTCCAGTCCAGTGGTGGCCTCAATCTCATTGTGTGGATTGAGTGCGTTTTATGATGTGCTCCGGTTCCGAGTGGGAATCGATCCTATGGTGGGGATCTTTGGAGGGAGATGACCATGTATTCATCAAATTGTTGGTACCACATACATGATTCATTTTGTTGCATTACATACTTGATCCGGAGTATTCGAACAGGTCCACGTAGGCTGGTCGTCAGATAGCAAGGTGCTCGGATGGATGCTGGTCGTCAGGCGGGCAAAGTGTTCGACTTGTGAATGAGGAGAGGAGGGGGTGTACCTGCAAGGCACTCCGACGCTCAAGTAAGAAAGGGCCAGAGAAAAGGGGCAAGTACAAAGTGTATTCTTAGGGTGAAAAATGTGATACCTGACTCTCTCAAGCGAGAGGGTTTATATATTGCCCCCAGCGCGTGGCCAACAGTCCTATTTTCGGGGCGAAATAACCGCTTTCCCCAAAGAATAGGTAACTACCCAAACTAGTCGTTATGTCGGGCAGGGTGCCCAAAACTAGCCGTTATGTCGGGCATAGGCGTGGTCCCGGGCACCTGCCCATGGCTGTTCGGGGAGCAGCGAAGCCGTGCGTAACGGGCAGTAAAGCCGGGGAGGAACGTTGCGTTCCTTGCCCGGTTGGAGGGGCAGACATGTCAATTTTGCCCCTCTGTGGATTGGGCTTAGGCAGTTTGGGCCGCTCTGGAGCAGAGGCAGATTGGGCCAATTCTAGCCATTGGTCCAGTCCTGAACAGGAGCCCCCCAAGTCGTTGCTCCCGAGCATGGGAGTGATGACTTAAGGACTGCTCGTCGGTCGGGGGGAGCTAACGCGGAGTCGTCGTTTGGAGACGAGGACGATTGTCTCGAGGTGCTCGTGGCCCTCTGTGTCTGTGATGTTTGTGGTCGTGACCCTATTGCCCGGTATTCGGGAAGATAAAGCGTCAGACAGAATGGGAAACGTTGGGCTGCCACGTGTGCATCGAGCCCAGCGTAGTAGTTAATAGGTAATTATGGCTAGTGGGCAGTCATTATTGCCTACGGGCGCGTGTGTGCACGTGCCCCTCAGTATAAAAGGGGGAAGGTTGTCCCATTTTGCACTTTTTCCCTTCTGATTTTTCTTCGTCGTCATCAGCGCTCTTGCCCGTCACCGTCTTCAGAGCAACCGACCACCGTGCCAAGTTTCGAGCAGTCTTTCTCTTCTACTCAAATCAAGTAAGTTTTCTGATTTCCAGCTTGTTTTACTTTCTCTCATTGTTAATGGTAGATTGCATGCGGCTAGGGTTAGTTTTAGGTGATAAAATAGGTAGGTTTCCGGCGAGTGTTGGTGGTGGGCGGCATTTCTGCCCTTCTGCTGCATCAAGCATCTCGCCAGAGTAGGTAGCGCGTTCAGTGAACATGGTGGTCCACGTCGTGGTTGCGAGTCGTGACCACCGCGTCTTATCATCTTCTGATGGATTGGTGAATTTTCTGGTAGAACGTTCCCAGATTCCGGTGGAGCTTTGCAGTTTCTGGCGGAGCTTCAAACGGAATCTGGGCACGAGCGCGGGGAGGTTCCTCGTAGGAAGATGGTGTGTCTCGGGCATCTCCTCGCGGGGAGGTTTTTCTTTCTTCGTTTGATGTTAGGGCTTAGGCCGGGGACGTTGTCCTTAGCCTTCTGCGCGCCCTTTCACTTGACTTAGCGGTGGAAGGGTGGATTTGATTTCCTGTCGAATTCACTGTCTTTCTCTGCTTTTTCAGGTGATCGTAGTGGCGATGGAGCCAGAGAGGGAAGTTATCCCAGTTACATCCGAGGAGGAAACTATCTCCGAGGAGAGTAGCAGCGCAACGGCCTCGAGTTCTGCGTCTTCGAGCTCGACGACATCGAACTCCTCGAGCGAAGTCGAGGGGGAAGCGAGCGAAATTGAGGGGGGAGAAGAGGTGGACGTCATGGAGGAAGACGTTGAAGGATTCTGTCCGGAGGAGTGGGAGGTGGCCGAGCCCTCCGAGCATATTTCCACGTTCGCGAGGTCTCCAGCGGACGTCTTTACCGAGGTGGGACCAGCGGGTGAATGGAGAGTGCTTTTTCCTAATTCGGATGAGCGGGTCTGCTCGAGCTTCGGGGACTGCTTCTCGATGTATGAATATGCTTTCAAGGAATTGGGGCTGAGGTTACCCTTCACTGACTTCCAGCGGTCGGTGTTTGTGCATCTGAAGTTGGCGCCTTCTCAACTCCACCCCAATTCGCTGGCCTTTATACGGGCTTTTGAGTTGGTGTGCGAGCACCTTGCTCTGGGGACCACCCTTCCTCTATTCTTTGCTGTTTTCCACCTACAGCGGCAGCTGGCGGGGAAAAGGTACGGATGGGTCTCTTTGAAGAAGCCAAGAAAATTGTTTAAGCCGTTCTCGGAGTCCATCCGAACGTTCAAGGGGCGGTACTTCATCGTCGAGCCATTGTCTGAGGCTGCCCAGGACAGCGTGTACGCCTGGGAGGTGGAGTGTGATGAGAACGGAGAGGAGCTGCTCAACGAGGAAGGGAAGTATATCGGGGAGAGAGTGTACAAGTTCCCGATCCGCTGGACACCTGACCACTTCTCAAAGAAGCCCAATGCTTACGTCTTCGAGCCGAGCGCGCTACGCGGGCAGGATGTCGTGTCTTATGAGACGCTGGTGAAGTGGGTCAACTCCTTCAGTCTTGCGAGCTGCTGGACGAGCAAGGGTAACCCCATCATTGAGGAGGATGAGAGCCAGAGGGTTGAGCGTAGGTTCATCAACGTGAAGGCCCTGCTGGAGTGCAAGACTCCTGCGGATGCCGAGAAGTTGCTCGGTAGACTTAGTTACTTAGACTTTGTTTGTTATTTCTTCTTCCCCGTCGCTAACGTGTTCGTTTCATTTGTGCAGGTGAGATGCCTCAAGCTCGTGATCGTGTGGTGAGAAACGCCATGGCGAGGGGTAAGGCTGGAGCGGCTCCCCCTAAGACCCGGACTGCTGCTGGTACTCGTGCTCCCTCCCTTGTTCAGACTACTCCGGGGACCTCTTCGACACCCTCTCCTGGCCCACGGGACTCTCCATTGCCTTTGACCGGGCGGGCGAAGCAGCCACGGACGTTAGAGGCTGTGGATCTGACTCGGGCGCCTGAGAAGGGGAAATTTAAGCTTCCCCCCTGCATTCTTGACAGGAGATTTTTTTAGGGCAACACCCTGGTCGTTCCTCGGGCAGAATCCCTAAGCTTGGAGGACATGGAACGGACGAGCAAGAGGGCGCTGGTGGCCCAATACGCTTCTGCCCTTGTGAGAATGCTGGAGATGGCGGCCGTTTACGCGGAAGGGGACACTGCGCTTGAGGCCGAACTTACTGTTGCCCGAGCTTCTGAGACGGCCTTGAAGGAGGAGGTCAAGGGTGCTCGTGAGGCGAGGAAGAAAGCCGAAGAGGAGATGACCAAGCCGAAAGAGGAGGTCGCCCAACTGAAAGCGGAGAAAAAGGCTGCCGAGGAGTTGAACAAGGAGCTGATGGCGGCCAGTGCCATGGGCGCTGATGAACCAGATGAGATAAAAGTGTTGAAAACTAGGGCTGAGCTGGTCGCCAGCATTCTGCAGGCTGAGGATGATGGCATCGCTGTGGCAGTGGAGTCTTTCGAAAGTGTTGTGGCCCAGTTGCAGGTGGTGAACCCTGGGCTCGACATTTCGACCAATGGTATCCACTACCTTGCGCGAGTGGAGGATGATCGCATCGTCTTGCCCGCAGACCTTGTTCTCGACACCCCTGAGGTTCAGCCCGAGGAGCATCCCGAGGAAGAGCAGAGACCCGAGCCGAAAACAGCCGAGCAAGCGGATGAATGAGGAGCTTTGGTTATTCTGATGTTGTTGTATTTTGCCCAGCCTGCGTGCCGTTGATTTATCTGTAATCTTATTTGATTTTGGGGGGGCATGGTCCCCTTTTTATGTAATATGCACAATCTTTGGCCCTTGTGGCCTTTTTATTTAATGCTCGGTTGATGTTATTTATACAATTTTTGTTGTACTTTACATTGTTGCTGTACTTTATGACTGCCCATCGGAGGGTGTGTCTGTTGGCGGAGTTTTCTTTTTGAAAGATAGCTCGTTGTGTGTGAATTCGCCAGTGCGGGGAACTGGTCGAATAGCCGGGGAAGGTCCTGGCGAGGTTGCGGATCTCAGGTCGCGATCGAGGCCTGAGGTCGCGGCGTGAACGTCCCATCGCGAGCTGGGGTTCTGCCAATCATGGTACTTGGGGCGAGGGCGGTGCTCGGTTAAGGACCGCCGACGAGCAGAGTTCCGGTTCATTTACTTGAGCGGGATTCTGTTTTGTGTGCATGTGTCGTTTGTACCTGGACGAGCATGATGGTCGTTGGGTGGTCCTTTGATGCGAGGAAGCCTATTATTACTTTAGCTGTAGTATTGCTTAAGTTTCCCAGCGTTCCATGGTCGAGGGAGTGCCTCCCCATTAAGGTTTTCGAGGAAGTATGCACCATTTCCCGTTTTGGCGCGGACTCTGTATGGCCCTTCCCAATTGGCTGCTAGTTTGCCTTCGCGAGAGTCCTTGTGGTTTCTTTGCAGGACAAGGCTGCCCACATCGAACTCTCGTCGTAAGACTTTGGCGTTGTGCCTGATTGCTATTTTTTGCTTAAGAGATGCTTCGCGAAGGGCTGCTCCTGTTCGAATTTCCTCGACAAGGTCGAGCTCTTCTCTTATCGCTTCGTTATTCATTTCCTCGTCTAGAGGTGATTCGGTCCTTCTGGACGGTACGTGGATTTCAATGGGTAAAATAGCCTCCATGCCATATGTTAAGTGGAAAGGCGTTTCCCCGTGGTGGACTGGGGAGTAGTGCGATATGCCCATAAGACGCTGTGGAGCTCATCGACCCAGGCTTTCTTCGTTTCATCCAGTCTTCGTTTGAGGCCACGAAGGATAACGCGGTTGGCCACTTCCGCCTGCCCGTTGGTCTGGGGGTGCTCTACAGAAGCGAAGTGTTGCTTTGTTTTAAGATGGGCGACAAAGTCTTGGAACTTCTTGTTCGTGAATTGTGTTCCATTGTCCGTGACAATTGCTTGGGGAATCCCAAAACGGGCAAGGATATTCCGTTTGTTGAAGCGTAGGATGTTAAGTGTTGTTATCTTTGCTAAGGCTTCTGCTTCTATCCATTTTGTGAAATAATCTACGCCCACTATCAGGTATTTGTTTTGGCTGGACCCCGTCACGAAGGGTCCTAGGATGTCTAGGCCCCACCAGGAGAATGGCCACGGGGAGGTCAAGCTCTTCAGCTCGTTAGGTGGAGCTAGGTGCATATCCCCGTGCCGTTGGCATTTGTCGCATTTCTTCACATGCTCCTTGGCGTCTTGCTGCATGGTTGGCCAATAATACCCTGCCCGGAGGGCCTTGCGGGCAAGGGACCTTCCTCCCAGGTGCTGGGCGTTAATGCCTTCGTGGATTTCTCGTAGTACGTGGGGGACAACCTCCTCCTCTATGCACTTGAGTAGTGGAATGGAGAAGCCCCTTCGGTAGAGTTTGTTTTTGAGGATGACGTACGAGCAAGCTCTTCGTTTGATGGTGCTGGCTTCCTTGGGGTCATCCGGAAGTTCGTCCCTGGTGAGGTAGTTGTACACGGGTGTCATCCAGCAGTCGTTGTCCCCGATCGCGTGCACGTGTAGGGTCGAGGACCCCTTATCGATGCTGGACCGGGGAAGTATCTCTTGGATGACTGACTTGTTTCCGCCTTTCCTCTTGGTGCTCGCTAGTTTGGACAAGACGTCTGCTCGCACATTGTGTTCGCGTGGAACATGTCTTACTTCTACCGTTCTGAACTTCGACATTTTTTCCTTGACTAGGGTGAGGTATTCAGATAGACTGTCATTTTTGGCCTGATACTCCCCGGATATCTGGTGGGCTACGAGCTGAGAGTCCGTGCAGATGATGATTTCTTCCGCCCTAGGTCTTCGGCTAGGTGCAACCCGGCGAGGAAGGCCTCATACTCGGCCTGGTTGTTCGACGTGGGAAAGGACAATGTGAGAGAAACCTCGACTATGGTCCCTTCGTCGTTCTCCAGAATTACTCCTGCCCCGCTGCCGCTCGAGCTGGATGCTCCGTCCACGTAGATGGTCCATCTGTTTGCTATGTGGGGCGAGGAGTCTGAGAAGGTTACTTCCGCCACGAAATCGGCCAGGGCCTGTGCTTTAAGAGCTTTTCTGCTTTCATACCGGACGTCGAATTTGGACAGCTTCAACGACCACTTGAGCATTCGACCGGCCATGTTTGGCCGGCCCAGTAATTACTTGACGGGCTGATCCGTCCTCACTATGATCGTGTGGGCCAAGAAATAGTGTCTCAGTCGTCTGGCAGCGTTGACGAGGGCCAATGCTACCTTCGTTATCTGCTGATATCGCAACTCCGCGTCCTGCAACGCTTTGCTCGTGAAGTATACTGGCATTTGCCCGCCAGGATTCTCGCGAATGAGAACGGCACTAACGGCCTCGGCAGTGACGGCGAGGTATAGGAACAAGACTTCCCCGGTATCTGGCCATGATAACACGGGCGGTTTCGACAGATCTTGCTTCAAGTGAAGGAGGGACGCCTCGCACTCTTCGGTCCATTCAAACGCTGCTTCTTTTCTCAAGATCTTGAAGAAAGGAAGGGCGTGTTGGGCGGATTTTGCGACGAAGCGGGACAACGAGGTGAGTACCCCGTTGAGGGACTGGATGTTCTTCTTAGACGTGGGCGTTGGGAACTCAGAGAATGCCCGACATTTGTCGGGGTTAGCTTCTATTCCTCATTCCGTTAGGTAGAAGCCAAGGAATTTGCCTGCCCGTACACCGAACGTGCACTTCTCTGGGTTAAAACGTATTTGATATTTTCTCGCCTGCTCGAAAATTTTGCGAAGGTGGGCGACATGGTTTAGCTCCTCGTGGGACTTGACGATCATGTCATCCATGTATACCTCGAGCATGTCGCCTATTTGTCCTTGGAAGACTTTGTTCATCATTCGTTGGTATGTGGCGCCGGCGTTCTTCAGGCCGAAGGGCATTACGTTGTAGTAATAGTTGCCTGATTTGGTCATGAAGGCCGTGTAAGTTTTATCGCTCGCGGCCATTGGTATCTGGTTATAGCCTGAGTAGGCGTCGAGGAACGATAAAAGTTTAAAACCTGCTGAGTTATCTACGAGCTTATCTATATTGGGGAGGGGGTAGGCGTCCTTCGGACAGGCCTTATTAACATCGGTATAATCAATGCACATCCTCCATTTGCCATTATTTTTTCTTACAAGTACAACATTTGAGAGCCATGTAGTGTATTTGGCCTCAGAAATAAACCTAGCTTCTAGAAGGTCTTTGACAGCTTTCTCCGCGGCTTCCATCTTCTCTGGGGACTGTTTCCTTCTGCGCTGGGCAACGAATTTGACGGCCAGATCAATTGTAAGCTGGTGGCAAGCGACGGAGGGGTCCAATCCTGGCATTTCAGCAGCGCTCTATGCGAATAAGTCTGCGTTCTCCTGGAGGCACGCTTTTAGTTGTCTCTTGGCCAGGTCAGGGAGGTCTGCTCCGATCTTCACTCCCCGTTGGGGGTCTTCTCTGAACGGAACGATCTCGAAGTTGCCATCTAGGATAGGGCGTAGGAGATGGCCGCTGTTGTTGGACTGGCTGCTCGAAGTCGTCAGGTCTTTGGCGTGATCTTCCTCGCTGAAACAGTTGTCCAAGTCGATAGATTCGACCTGGGGGAGCGGTTTTGGCTGCTCGGAGCTGCTGGGCAGAGGGGGACGACCAGAGGTCCTCGGCCTTGCTGAGATGGTGCTTAGTCCTTTTGATGTTGCTTCAAAGCATCGACGGGCAGCTTTGATATCGCCGTGGAGGGTGGCGACCATCCCTTCAGAAGTGTAGTACTTCATCTTGAGATGTACGGTGGAAGGCACTGCAATCAACTCTGCCAGGGTTGGCCTTCCAAAAATGCACTGGTATAGTGACGGGCATTCAATTACCAGAAACTGTGCTTTGATTGCTCGGGTTGTCTTTCCTGAACCGAAGGTTACGATGAGCTCTACGTAACCTCGGGGCCTTGTTACCGCTCTGTTGAATCCCTGCAAGTCGGATCCAACGTATGGAGTAAGGTGTGAGTCGTCCAGCTGCAGTGTTTCGAACAGGTGGTTGTACATTATATCAACTGAACTGCCCTGGTCCATGAGTATCCTGCGAACGTCGAAGTTCGCCATCCTTGCCTGGATGAGTAGCGGGATGCTTGAGTTCGGTGCCCCGCCGAGGAGCTCCTCCTTGTAGAAGGAAATGGGAGTGGATCATTTGTGAGTGGTATTCAGCGTGGTGACTTCGTTGGAGCTTTTGCTGATCAGTTAATCGAATTTCCTCTTGACTGAACCGACCGTGATTTTGTTGAATCCACCACCAGAGATGACCATGGCTGACGGGAAGGCCTCCCACAGGCTGTGAGCGCCGAGGAACGTGGAGACGGGCAGACTATCAGGGATGCAGAAGTCTTCTGGCCGAGTTATGGACATAGCGACCTGTACGTTGGCGTTATCAGAGGGCGGAGTCTCTTCTGCAGCCTTCTTGCTCTCCTGGGCTTCTTGCCAGGGAGCTTCTTTCTTCTTCGCGAACTGCTTCAGGTGGCCGTCGCGAATGAGGATCTCTATGGCATCTCTGAGGTGGATGCATTCTTCCGTTGTATGGCCGTGGCTCTTGTGGAAGCGGCAATACTTGGATTTTTCTACACCCGGCCTGGCCGGCAGCTGTTTGGGGAAACGGACTCCCGCCTGTTTGAACTCTGAGTTGGCACATTCAGACAAGATTTTCTCCCTCGAGGTAGTGAGGGGGTGTAGTCATGGAACCGCCCGGAAGGTCCCTTCTGTTCGCGTGCATCGCAGGGCCGATCGTCGCGTCTTTTATCTCCTCGATGGGATGTCGAGGGATCTTCAGCTCTGGAAGTCCGAGCACCTTCTTGGTGTCGGGAGGCCCGGACAGAGTGGACAGCGACCTTCTCCTCGTACTGTATATGCGACTGGGCTTGGTGGAGGAGGGGGTTGAGGTTCCTTGGTCGATCGAGGCCGATGGCTTTCGCGAAGTCTGAGCCAGGACGTAATCCCTGCTCGAGCAGGAATTTCTTCATCTCGTCGATCGTTGGCACTTGGACGGCCTCCTTGTTGAACCGCTCAATGTAGTCCCGAAGAGGCTCATCTCTTCCCTGCACGACAGCTCCGAGGGACGCCTCAGTCTCTGGATGGCGTCGTGATGTGGTAAAGTGACGGGAGAAAATCCTCCTGAGTTGCCTCCAGGATGTGATGGATTCCTCTGGCAGCTGTTTGTACCAGGTCATTGCTCCCTTCCGGAGTGTGGTTGGGAACAGGTGGCATTTGATGGCTCCTCGTACCCCTCTGTAGTCCAAAAGAGCATCTATGTTCTCTATGTGCTCGTCTGGGTCAGTGGTTCCATCGTAAGTCCCTAGGGACGGAGGCTTCTCCAGTCCTTTAGGGAGGCGGGTGGCCAGAATCCTGTGGGACAGCGGGCCGCGAGGCTCGTCGTTGCTATCTGAACTTGGATTTGATGGTGACCGTTGTCTGCGCTCGCGGCGGCGGTCTCTGCGAGGTGAGGGTGATCGTGGCCGGTCGCGAGGTCTGACCGGTGGAGAATGCCTATCCTGCCTCGTTCTCTTGTGTCTTGGTGGTGACTGATCCCGCGGGGAGATCTGGTCGCGCTTGCGAACGCGTTGTGATTCAGGCTCACGCCTCGCCATACGGTCTTCCCCACGCCTAGGTGGTGGGCTTCTTAATCTCTGGTGTTTATTCTTGGGAGTAGAGGATCTTGGAAGAGATGCTTCCTCGAGAGCTCATATCCTTTCTCCTTGCTGCAAGATAAGGAGGTTTGTGCGGTTGACGGCTTCCAGAAGAGCTGCAACGGCCAGGTCAGCGCTGGGAGGGCCAGAAATTGATCGTTCCCCCAATGGTAGCTATTTGCCTCCTTGCTAGGTGGGAGGAGGAGTTGGAGACGCAGTGGCCCCGTCTCGAAGGAAACGGGGATCGGAAAGTAGCAACGAACTGCCGTCAGCGTCCATCTTGTTGACGGGAATGAGAACCGTGGCGTCAGCACCTTTCGCGGAGTTCTGAGCGGCCATACGTGGGCGGATCATAGAAAGTATGTTTTGATCATTCAGTTTCCGAGGAGGAAAGAAAGAAGGGGAGAACAAGGATTTCCCACAGATGGCGCCACTGATCCGAAGTATTCGAACAGGTCCACGTAGGCTGGTCGTCAGATGGCAAGGTGCTCGGATGGATGCTGGTCGTCAGGCGGGCAAAGTGTTCGGCTTGTGAATGAGGAGAGGAGGGGGTGTACCTGCAAGGCACTCCGACGCTCAAGTAAGAAAGGGTCAGAGAAAAGGGGCAAGTACAAAGTGTATTCTTTGGGTGAAAAATGTGATACCTGACCCTCTCAAGCGAGAGGGTTTATATAGAGCCCCCAGCGCGTGGCCAACGGTCCTATTTTCGGGGCGAAATAACCGCTTTCCCCAAAGAATAGGTAACTACCCAAACTAGCCGTTATGTCGGGCAGGGTGCCCAAAACTAGCCGTTATGTCGGGCATAGGCGTGGTCCCGGGCACCTGCCCATGGCTGTTCGGGGAGCAGCGAAGCCGTGCGTAACGGGCAGTATAGCCGGGGAGGAACGTTGCGTTCCTTGCCCGGTTGGAGGGGCAGACATGTCAATTTTTCCCTCTGTGGATTGGGCTTAGGCAGTTTGGGCCGCTCTGGAGCAGAGGCGGATTGGGCCAATTCTAGCCATTGGTCCAGTCCAGAACAATACTAAGTGACATTGCATAAATATGAGTTAATAAATATTTTGATAATGTTGTGACATAAGCGATGTTTTGACGATGATGATTTATTGATGACGTAATGACGTTGTGAATGACTAAATGAAGTGACACTGTGAGTATGTGTGTTGTTCTGGACCGGGCAGGGCTTCCTGCCCTTAAGGATCAGGCCCAATCCAGTATAGTTGTCGAACAGGCCCAATAGGCACAACATAGCCGTTGGGCACAACATAGCCGTTGGGCACAATATAGCCGTTGGGCACGTCCCCTTCACGCGCAGAGCAGTTCACGCGACCAACTACCTCCCCGAATATCACGTAAACAGTTAGAAAGGCCACGCGCCTTGCCCTCCATCTGGCAATCCCTCATTGGTAGATCAGGCGCTTTGGTCGCCAAAAATCCACCTATAAATACCCCCTCGCTTGAGAGGGGCAGGTATCCAAAATCATATACTTGACATCTCTTACTTGCTTTACCCCTTTTTTGACCAAACACTTACTTTGGCATCGGAGTACCTTGCAGGTACCTCTACCCCTTTTTCCTCTCCTACGAGCATCAACTCTTACCCTACACGAAGGTTGCGACGATCTCCTTCTGGTCCTCTCCGATCAGTGGCGCCGTCTGTGGGAATCCAGCTTCCCCGTCTTTAACCAAGATTCTCTCTCGCTCAACAAAGACCAAAGCTTCACCCTTTCAAATCTCAGATCGACATGGCTTTCATCAAGAACGATGTTCACCAAGACTCTGTGGCCCCTGCGGACAACAACAACAACGACCATGCTTTCGTCAGGCATATCCCGCAGGAAAGCGACCGAAGAGATGGAAGGCCTGCTTCCCCGAAACCCGACGAACCAAAGCCACGAACACCAGCCGTGGAGCTCACCTTCGAGCCCATTCCGGTTCCCCAGGATGCTGATCCGAGCACCGCAGCGCTCATCGCTTCTCTCAACAACTCGAACCTCCTGATCCTCCAGTAGGGGGAGAAGCTCAATGCCCTCGAGTATATCCTTCAGGAACGCCTCGCTTCAGAAAAACTGGCGAGCCTTTCCCCGCGTCCACGGACTCCCTCGAAGCGAAGACGCGACAGCTTCTCCCCGGAGAGGAAAGGTTCAAGATCGAGGGACCCTACACCCGATCTAGCACGGTGACGCCATCAGTCTCCCCCGCGAAGATCCAGGCACTCCCCGGTTTCCAAGAGGTCTCGACACGCGGATAAGTACGATCACCGTCGCTCTCGAGGACGCTCTCCTCGCCGAAGTCGAAGCCGAGGTCACAGCCATTCCCGTTCGCTCTCTCCTAGTTCCAGTAGTGACGACGATGTCCACGGCCCGTTCACAAGAGACATCCTCGACACTCGAATTCCTCGCGGATTGGAGAAACCACCCACGTTGACAACCTACGACAGGACGAATGATCCCCGCGAGCATATCGAAAATATAGAAACTATGCTCCAATATCACGGTGTCTCCGGGGCTATCAGATGCAAAATGTTCCCCATCACCTTGAGAAAGGGAGCGATGATATGGTTTAAACGACTTCCTCGCGGATCCATCTCTTCGTGGAGGGAGTTAAAGAGCCAGTTTGCCCGCCATTTCACAGCTTCCCAACGACACCCTAAGTCGGAGGCTACGTTGGAGGCCATTATACAAGGCAGGGATGAATCCCTGCGGGCATACATTGAAAGATTCAACAAAGAAGCGGTGGAAGTCTGAACAACGGATCACATGAAGAAGTACCTCCTCGAAAAGGGACTCCGGCCCAAAAGCGACTTCCGTAAGGCAGTAGGGATCGAAGCTCCCCGGACACTGATAGAACTTCTTCGTAAAGCTGAGGACTACATCCGTTACGAGGAAAAAGAAGCCGCATTCCATGCCCAGGACTTAAGAGATCGTGAAGCACCCCGGGCATCAAAAAAAGACGAGCCAGAATCGTCCCGGCAAGGGAAGGAGAAAAGGCGCGATAAGCGTCCTCGCGAAAGCAAAGGGCCAGCTGGCCGGTTTACGGAATACACCGTACTCACGACCTCGCGAGAGCGCATTCTCTCCGACTGCATCAACACAGAATTTAAACAAGGGGGTGTCAGGTTCCCTAAACCGACCACGTCCAAAGGAAACGTCGACAAAAGCAAATACTGTCGCTTCCATCGTAGTCACGGCCACGTGACAGAAGATTGTGTGCACCTTAAGGACGCAATAGAGATCCTCATCAAAGAGGGTCACCTGAAGCAATACGTGAAGAAGGAAGATTCCTCCCGACGAGACGCCTCCGATCCAAAGAAAGAGGCAGAATCGACCCAATCCAGTCCTCCCCCGCAGGTCGCAATGGCCATCAGCCGACCAGAGGACTTCTTCGTTCCTGACCACCTCGACCCGACTTCCCAGGCATTCATCCACAGCACCTGGGAAGCCTTTCCTACGGCCATGGTCATCTCATGTGGGGGGTACCACGAGCTTACGATAGGGTCCATCAAACGAAAGTTTGAACAGCTGATAGACAGTAGCCCCGAGCAGTTATACACGATCGGAAAGGGTAAAGGGCGTTCGCAGTCAATCACGTTTTACCGAGAAGAACTCCCCGGAGGATCACCAAACTCCCATATACCTCTGCTGATCAGGGCCAAATTATCCTCCACTGATGTTCGGAGAATCCTGGTCGACCAGGGCAGCTCCGTGGACATCATGTATTCCAACCTGTTCCGCGCGTTGAAACTGAATAAGTCCAACCTCTCACCATACGTGGGATCGGATCTCCAAGGATTCAACGGGGCAACAGCCCGGCCTTGGGGTTACGTGGAGATACCAGTCACGTTTGGCGAGGAAGAGGCATCTCGGACAATCAAAACACAGTTCTTAGTCATTGATTTCCCGTCGCTCTATCAGTGCATCCTCGGCAGACCAGCTCTTGCCGAACTCGTTGTTGTCCCCTCTACGGTCCACCTCAAGCTCAAGTACTATACTGAGAAAGGACACATCGCAACTCTGCATGGCGACATCGAGGCTGCTCGCAGATGCTTTGAGGCTGCAACAAAAGGGCAGAACCAGATCGCGACGACGGCAAAGTCGGCAAAGCGCACTAGAGAGGACAAGGTTCCAGCTGAAGATGGCCAGCCAGAGAAAAAGCCCACGCTTCCCGTGCATACCATCGACCTCGACAGCAGGCTTCCTGAAGATAGAAATGAAGATCGTGACGAAGACAAAAAGCCAGGAGTAACAAGCTCCCCGTCTCCTGCACTTCTACGACCGGTTCCAGATGGGGAATTCGAGATCATCACCTTCAGCAATAACCCCAACAGGGGAGTAAAGATAGGCGCTGGTCTCCCCGAAGAGGTAAAGAAGGAGTTGAAGAAATGCCTTGACGACAACGTCGACCTGTTTGCTTGGAGTGCGGCGGATATGCCCGGCCTTGATCTAGAAACTGCATGTCACCACTTGACAATCAATCCAGCTGCTCGCGCCATTGCCCAACGAAGAAGAAAGCAATACGAGGAAAAGGCACAGGCTGCCGAAAAACTTGTACAAGACCTCTTAGAGGAAAAATTTATTTCTGAGGCCAGGTATACGACCTGGCTCTCAAACATTATACTTGTAAAGAAAATTAATGGAAAATGGCGCATGTGCATTGACTACACTGATCTTAATCGAGCTTGCCCGAAAGACGCTTATCCGCTACCGAGCATAGATAAACTTGTAGATAATTCCGCAGGTTTCAAGCTCTTGTCCTTCATGGACGCTTATTCGGGATACAACCAAATCCCAATGGCAGGCGAGGACAAGAGGTACACGTGCTTTCATGACATCCTTGGGGAACTATTACTACAACGTAATGCCCTTTGGACTAAAGAATGTCGGGGCCACATACCAGCGCATGATGAACAAAGTCTTCCGATCAGAAATCGGGGACATGCTCGAAGTATATATGGATGATATGATCGTAAAATCCCAAGAGGAATCCGACCACACCGCCCACTTACGAAAGGTGTTCGACCAAGCTCGAAAATGTAAAATGCGTTTCAATCCAGAAAAATGCACCTTCGGCGTACGAGCAGGAAAATTCCTCGGGTTTTACCTCACCGAAAGAGGAATAGAAACAAACCCAGATAAATGCCGAGCACTCGTGGAGTTCCCCACTCCGCGGTCAAAGAAGGTGATACAGACCCTCAACGGGATGCTCGCGTCCCTTGCCCGCTTCGTGAGCAAATCCGCCCAGCACGCCCTGCCCTTCTTCAAATTACTCCGAAAGGAAGCAAATTTCGAGTGGATGGACGAATGTGAGCAGGCCCTTGCCCATTTCAAACAAGCTTTGTCCGAGCCACCAGTATTGTCCCGACCGGACCGCGGGGAAACCATATACCTGTACCTCTCCGTGGCCAACGAGGCAGTAAGTGCAGCACTTATTCGCGAGACGACCGATAGGCAGAAACCCATCTATTTCACCAGTAAAGCCCTACAGGGACCCGAAGTCAGGTACACACAAATAGAACAAGTGGCCCTTGCTCTTATAGTTGCCGCGAGGAGACTCAGATATTACTTCCTGGCGCACACTATAGTCGTCAGAACCGACCAGCCTATTAGGCAACTGTTAAGCCGACCAGATATGGCGGGCAGGATGCTAAAATGGTCCCTTGAATTGGCCGAGTTCGACATTCACTACGAGGGGAGGAAAGCCCTCAAGGCACAGGTTCTGGCCGACTTCGTGGCAGAAATGACTCCGGAACTATCCCCTCCAGGAGGGACACAGAAGTGGATCATTTACGTGGATGGCGCATCAAGCCCCTCAGGTAGCGGAGCAGGAATTATCCTCGAGAGCGAGGAAGGGACCCTGATCGAAGTATCCCTGGTCCTCTCCTTCAAAACATACAACAATCAAGCCGAGTTTGAAGCCTTCCTCGCAGGATTACAACTGGCCAAAGACGTCGGCGCGAGAGAAATAAAAATTTGCACTGATTCCCAGCTCGTAGCGTCCCAAGTATGGGGAGAGTTCCAAGCAAAGAACGACCAACTAGCCGAATACTTGGCAATGGTAAAAGAAAAAATGGCGGAGTTTGAAGCATGGGAAGTTCAGCACGTCCCGCGCGAACAAAACACCCGAGCAGATATCCTCTATAAACTAGCTAGCACCAGGAAAAAAGGTGGGAACAAATCCATCATAAAACCCGACCTGCTAGATGTTAACGTCGTCGGAGATCCCCGTTGTTGGATGACCCCGGTATACAATTATCTCACCAAGGGGAACTCCCCGAGGACAGTAAGGAGGCCAGCGTAACTAAGCAACAAGCCTGTTCGTACGTACTGGTCGAGGACAAATTATATCAACGAGGATTTTCCATCCCCCTGTTGAAATGCGTCGACGAAGCCCAGGTCCCCGAAATCTTACAAGAGATCCACGAGGGCATCAACGTACAACACCTAGGGGGAAGGTCCCTGGCTCGAAAACCTTTGCGCGCAGGATATTACTGGCCAACCATGCACCACGACGCCAAAGAACATGTACAAAAATGTGACCGTTGCCAACGCCACGGGGACATGCATTTGGCACCACCCAACGAGTTGAAGACCCTCTCCTCGCCGTGGCCCTTCGCCTGGTGGGGGATGGACATCCTAGGCCCCTTTAGAATGGGATCTTATCAAAACAAATTCCTAATCGTGGCCGTCGATTATTTTACAAAGTGGATTGAAGCCGAAGCGCTCGCCAAGATCACAGCCTTCAACATATTGCGTTTCTACAAAAGGAACGTCCTCGCCAGATTCGGGGTACCCCAGGCCCTCGTAACCGACAACGGAACTCAATTCACGGACAGAAAATTCCAAGACTTCGTCGCCAAATTGGGAACAAAACAACACTTTACTTCGGTCGAGCATCCCCTGACCAACGGGCAAGCGGAGGCCGCGAACAGAGTAATCCTACACGGATTGAAGCGGAGGCTAGGCGAGGCCAAGAAAAGGTGGGTCGAGGAGCTCCATAGCGTCCTCTGGGCGTACAGAACAACACCCCACTCTACCACCGGGGAAACCCCTTTCCGACTAGCGTATGGAACAGAGGCGGTGATACTGGTGGAGATAAGGGAACCCTCTAGAAGGACAGAAGCTTCCCTCGACGAAGAAATGAACGATAAGGCTCTATGCGAGGAGCTAGATCTGGTCGAAGAAATAAGATCAGGGGCTGCCCTCTGCGAGGCTACATTAAAGCAACAAATAACTTTACGACATGATGCCAGAGTCATAAAGCGCGAATTCCCCGTAGGCAGTCTGGTCCTGCGCAGAAACCAGAAGGATTCGCACGAAGGAAAACTGGCAGCGAACTGGGAAGGACCTTATAGGGTCAAGTCCAAAACGGGCACGGGAGCATATTACTTGGAAACATTGGACGAAAAACAACTTGCTCGACCATGGAATGCTGAAAAACTCAAGCAGTACTACAGCTAAGTCCTTAACCACGAGGATAGACAAATTGCCGACGTAATCACCCAAAACGGGGAGAGTTGCGCGGTAATCGTATCATGCCCTGGTGAAGCATGACACGCATTACAACGCCGGCCATCTTCTGCTCGTTGTACGAGCAGATCCTGCGCACAACGGGGATACCTCAATCGAGCTCCGCCGTTGCCGCACCATTCAGGCAAGACACCCAGCTCGCGATGGGAATAGTCCAAGCCTATGAGATTAGTACCTCAAACGAAGTCCTAGCCTCATCATGGGAAAAACCACTTCGCCCTCCTCGGCAGGTTTCACACCTCGCCGAGCACACGCATATAAATAAACAGAGCAGGAGTCCATGATAAAACATTTTCACAAAATCCAAGTATATTAAAACACCAGGCATGACTGGATAATGTTATAAATACAAAAATGGGCATGGCCCCTACAAATTCATATAAAAAGGAGCAGCGCCCATACAAAATGATGAGGGCACGCAGGCCCACAAAACATGCTAAAAACAACAAAGTCCTATTCAGCGACTTCACTCTTCTCTTCGGCAGGAATGACCTGACCGTCCACCACCTTGTTGAACAAACCCATCCCATCCGTCGTGAGCTATACATCAGAGTTGATGGCCACCATCTGCTCTTTTGCAGTACTGAAGCCGAACTCAGCTGCTTTCAGGTTGTCCTCGCCAAGGATTCTAATCCTCTCGATCAAGTCAGCCCGCGACTTCAGGGACTTCTCGTCGTCATTTTTGTCCTGGACAACTGAAGTCAAGCCTTCCAATTCAGCGATCCTTGCCTGCAAACTCGCCTTCTCCTCGTCAGCCTTGAGCGCAGCTAACTTTAGCTGGGTCACCTCTGTCTGAAGCAACACTTTGGCCTCCTCGTGACCTTCAAACTGTGTTAAATCATTGAACAACTTGTTATTTTCTGCCTCCAACTCGGCAATTCTATTATTGGACGTCACGAGGCTCGCCCGAGTAACAGCTTCATCATCGGCAAGGACAAGGGCTGCTTCAAGCACCCTAAACATGCCTGCAGCATCCTGGCACATCTGTTTTCTTCTCACTTTAGAATTGGCGTTTAGAATAGGCACGACTTTAGAATCGTGAACATCTATAGACTCCCCTTCAGCAAACAAATCTCGGCGCGAGTATCAGGCGGGCAGGACAAGATGACCGGCACCAGAACCTCCCGAACCAGCGGCCACAGAAGTCCCCGCGACATCTCTCTTCCTTTTATATGAGGTGTCCGAGGTCAACGGCGTTGAGGCTCTCTCCGGGACGGGTATAGGACCAGCGGCAAAATTCTCCAGAACTGTCTGCTTGGGCACCCCGACCTTGGCACCTGTGGTTGTCTTCTTGTGAACCTTCGCCGCCTGGGACCTCATCAAACGCTCCCGCATGTCGGCCATCATACCTGCGAACACACGTAACAAGTCAGGACCAAGAATTCAAAGAAATAAAATCAAACGGGGGAGCATACCAAGCAAGATCATCGTATCATCGTCATTATCACACTCGAGGAGAGCTTTGACGTTAATATATCTAGCTGCTCAGACGAACTCCCCATCATCCCCGACTAGCTCTTTCCCGTCCCGATCAACTACGAAGGCCGGGGAAAACTCTCCACGTAAGCATGGAGGATCCTGTACGACTCCTTGTCCGCCGGGCAAAGCTGCTCATGCTTCACCAGGAACTGATCCGTTCTGCACTTAAAGTGGGTATAGACCCATTCCAAAGGAAATATGGAGACGACACCATCCCTCTCCCGACCATTCACCACCACCTTCTCAATGGTCGAGATAGTCCTCTTTACCTCCTCGGTAATAGGCTTCACGATTAGAAACCTATCCTTGAAGTTGCGAATTGAATCAGAATACGGTCAGAACAGCCTACTCTGTTGTTTAAACGAAACCCAACTTTGTTTCGTCCCCGCTGTGCTCCTTTGGATTTGGAAAAGGCAGAAGAAAAGATCTGTGGTCACGCCGACATTAAGGTAACGACACACTAGCTCAAAAGCCCAGATGAAAGCCAAGGCATTGGGGTGAAGCTGAGACGGGCACAAGGCCAGATGGGTGAACAGGGAGGCCTGAAAGTCGGTAAAAGGGAGACGCATCTTGGCCTCCGTAAAAGCGAACTCGTACATAGGAAAACGCAGTCCTGGGTACGAGGAGCAAATCCTATCATACTCCCCAGGGCGAAATGTTTTCCACGTCTGAGGAGCGTCTTCTTCACGTCTTTCCAACAAGTCAAAGTCTCGTATCTCCTCTGCGGAGAAAGTTGATCGAAATGATAGAGGCTCATGGGCGAGCCATTCAAGGTCCCCTCCTGTGACCTTGATATTTGAATAATCAGCGGGCACACTAGGCCCCTCTTGTGTATCTTGCGTATCGGGCACAACATCATCCCGGGGTTCAACCATTTTCACCTGAAAGGAAGAGGAAGAAAAGTGAATTCGACATCCAAGATCAAATCCACCCTTCCACCACTAATCAAGTGAAAGGGCGTTGATGAATTCGAGGACAACCGAGTACCCGTATAAATGACCTAGCAATCATCAAGAGAGGTCCCCGCGACCATAACTCGCAGATATCCATACGAGGACGCATGCTCACCTCAAAATCACATCAAAGTTCCGAACAGGCCTAGTGCCCGACTACAAACAAAATTCTACACTTAACCAGATTCTACAAGGATCTACGCTAACAATTTCTACAAAAATCCTGAAATTCATCATGTTCTTCATGTTCTTCATAAATTTTCCAGAAATTTATGTGTCCATCGAAGAACACGTGAAGTTCAACCGGAAAACATGAAGTTCAACCTGAAAATTCATAAAAAATATACAGAAAAGGAAGAACAAACTTACAAGAAGAAGAAGAGGTAGACGGAGAAGAGGAGGATCGACGGTGGCGAATAGGAACTCCGACGAAGGACTAGTTGCAGAGCAAATAAGAGCAAGGAGTGAAAACTTGTGAGAATTATGAAAATAAAACCTTCCTCCACCCTTTTATAACCATTTGATCATGGGGAATCGTGAAGGTCATCATAGCCTATGCGGCCCTAGGGCTGACAAAAGCCATAAATGCTCACCACGTATCACAAAAACTCTTCGCCTGGCTTATTGCAGAAAATACACTAGTCCTTGGCTCCCACGAGCAAGTCTCCTCGTCAAAACAAACACATCCGTGCAAGGCTGCTCGAAGAAAAACACCAATCTCTGCGAGCACCCTACAAATCTTGGTCGACATTCAGCGTAATCATCAAACGACCACATCTGGTCGGGCACGAATGAGACACTCCACGCGAACAACCACTTCCCTGATGGTACGGTCATAGTCACAACTGTCTGAAGTCATTACTCTCCAGCAGAGCAATGACTTGGGGGGCTCCTGTTCTGGACCGGGCAGGGCTTCCTGCCCTTAAGGATCAGGCCCAATCTAGTATAGTTATCGAACAGGCCCAATAGGCACAACATAGCCGTTGGGCACAACATAGCCGTTGGGCACAATATAGCCGTTGGGCACGTCCCCTTCACGCGAAGAGCAGTTCACGCGACCAACTACCTCCCTGAATATCACGGAAACAGTTAGAAAGGCCACGCGCCTTGCCCTCAATCTGGAAATCCCTCATTGGTAGATCAGGCGCTTTGCTCGCCAAAAATCCACCTATAAATACCCCCTCGCTTGAGAGGGGCAGGTATCCAAAATCATATACTTGACATCTCTTACTTGCTTTTCCCCTTTTTTTGACCAAACACTTACTTTGGCATCGGAGTACCTTGCAGGTACCTCCACCCCTTTTTCCTCTCCTACGAGCATCAACTCTTGCCCTACACGAAGGCCGCGACGATCTCTTTCTGGTCCTCTCCGATCGTGTGTTGAAATTCTGGTATAAGATATGTGATGTTAAGTGTGATGTCACAACATCAATATCTGCAGTATGAACAAGACACTAAAAACCTGTGATGTTATGTGTGATGTTACAACAACACACTCTGCAATGTAAAACAACAGAAAACTACAGAATTGCACACAAGGATTGTTTACCCAGTTCGGTTCAACAACCTACATCTGGGGGCATACCAAGCCAGGAAGGAAGCCCACTATTAGTAGTATCAAATTACAGACTCAACAGACCAGTTGACAATCTACCTAATTCTATCACTACCCAATGACCCTTCTACCTAAGTCCTCCCTAGGTAAGAGACTCCATCTCACTCCCAATCATCGCAATGATGTCTAGCAGTCAACAACTTCGTTACTGCATCAACAGCTTGATCTCCAAACACTCTCCAATCACAGAAAAGTAAACGACACACTTCTATGCCTATACTCAGCCAAGACTCTTGACTGATAACAACATCTTGGAGTTGCTTCATAGCTTCCTCCAAGAACAATACAAAACTCATTACCTACAGGTTTCTGAGTACTAACTTAGTGACCATCTCACAACCCGAGTGGTTCACTTAGACAAAGCCCTAATGATCTACATCTTGGACCCGTACCTATTCTAGATTACAAGCATTCTATTTATAACTTTTTCCCAACTGGATTTGGGCCTTCAAATCTTCTGCACCAAATCTGCAACAGATTCTGCTCCTCAATAGATCTTCAATTAAATCTTCAATCAAATCTTCAATTAAATCTTCAATCAAATCTTCATATTTTAAATGCTCAATCTTTACTAGATTTTATCTTTAATCTTCCACACCTTTAAATCATCTCCACATAATATTTCCAGGATATTATGTATCTTTTAAATCTTCACTTTTTAATTCAGCTGCAAGATCTTCTCCACACAAATAGGAACAATTCTCCATGTCTATTTGCACAAAAATAGTAACAAACTATTCTCCGCAAGATATGCAGAATTAATTGTATCAGAATAAATCTTCTCCAATAAATTCGCCTGCAATCTCTCTATCTCTCAGCAGAAAATCTCACTATCAACAAAACACGTGCAGCCCTAAAACATCACAAACTGATGTTCTGATGTTCTGGTATAGTGATGTCAAGACATCACTTATAACATCAGCATACAAAACTGCAGCCCTAGCCAACTTAACACAAACTGAATGTTAGTAACTCATGTTAAGACATCAGACATATGACATCATTAACACCACCATTGTTTTACCAAAATTCCAGCCAATAACAAGAACTAACAATCTCCCCCTTTGGCTAATTTTGGCTAAAACAATCTCAGTCAACATCAGAGATACCTGCCATATCAGCACTCAACTAGCAGCAGCAACTCCCCCTCAAAACTGCAACCAGCAAGACAGCTGCACAAACTACACACTCCTCCTCAAGCCTAGAACCACAACAGACAACTAGGCAACAACTAGGCTAACTCTCCCCCTTTTTAGCCACAATTATACAAACTCTGAACATAGCAGCAAGCACAAAAAAATTCCAAAATCAAACTCTGAATCATCCAACCAATATACTCAGAACAAAATCCAAACTCAGCAGCTACTACTGTACATTCTCTCCCCCTTTTTGGCCAAAAATTGACAAACATTGGTGTAAATGTATACTTCTGATTCAATCCATTGACACACAAATCTCTAGAACCATACCATGAACTTCACCAGTAACACAATGTCACGACATCTTGTCTAACATTACAATCAGGATAAACAACTTCTTCAACAAAAGATCAATTCCCCCTATCTAAGATAACCAGTGCTCCTTTGCAAGAAGAACACCTTAAATGAATGGAAAACATAAGACTCATCTTCATGTCTTCAAGAGCGCACCCTCTGTTCAACACACCTGCTGAACGCATTCACTTAATGCTTAATCCTCAAAAAATCCAAATACCAAAACTCACATGATTCCCTCTTGGTTTGTTATCTTCTCATGCTCTAAAACTCACATCTTGCCAAGCTGATCAACTTCTCTCTGTAATATCCACAGGAATGATCACAATGAACTCCTTGATCATAACATTTGGAAAATCCAGACACAATCTTCATCTTCAGACTTCCAATCAATCAATACCTGATCTACTTAAGTCTTCTCTACATTCTCCATCCAAGGCAGACCTTCTACTTCATCATTCTCCCGTATGACTATGTAGACGCTCCTTAGGCATAATGTAGGCACCACCCTTCTGAACCAGAGCATAATCATCCTTCACCAAGGATATCCACCCAGATAATGTCCCAACACAAGTTAGAACATTTGCCACTCACCAAGATATCATCACCATGATTCTTGATATGCTCCACCAACTGGACTTACTATTGCATAGTAATCCAAAGAACTAGAGAAGTAACCTCTGAACCACCTTCAAGAATAATCTTCTTGAGTCTTCAACTCATCACCCTTCTGCCCAAGAGTAACTTGTTCCAAGACAATCCTCAATAATAACCAGCTGCCACACTCTGATTATCTTGATTCTTCGAATCCACTTCTGAGATCCTCATATGAAAACAATCAAATGCCACATTTTGACCTTTTCACGTTTGTCAAAACTCTCACAAAGATATCTTGATCCACCAAGGAAACTTGATCTTCAAGTCACATGTTCCACTTGCTCAAAAGCAAACACACTTAGACTCCCTAAGCCATGGTCATGTAACATCTTCTCCTTCCTACAGCTCCCGCAAACTGCCATGAGAACGATCTTTTTGAAGCATCCTATTGTTCATTCCTGTAGATCACCTTATCATTAGCTGATGTGCCACATCACCAGCTGGGACTCCTGATGTTAAGCTAGATGTCAGAACATTATGACATCCAACTGTTGAATTCAGCTCTTCCTTCTGCCACTCAAAAGAACCTCCTCCCTTTCCAGAAACAGATTTCCATGCTCTCATCGACTTGGTTCAACAATCAAGTTTGAGTAGACAACCTCCATCCTGCTTAGAAACTCCAAAGATTTCAAACCTACCACATCTGAATCTTCAGAAAATAAGTAGTCCAAGACTACCCCATAGAAATACCAAAGAATGCCACTTCCCTTAGTAGAGCCGTCAGTAGAAAGCCAGAGATAACATCCACATATCCTCGACTTTCACACAACAAAACCCATGCTCAAAAGCACTTAGATCAGAAATAAACTGATCCAACCATCAAGACTATGATGTCTTCATAGTCTTCCATCTCCATCTTCAACAACATAATTCAGGTCGTCACACACCAACACACCACAAAGAGAAATATACAGCCACATAGAGAAAAGTAAGTTCTCAACACTTCTGCAGTCCTGCACTTTTACATCAGACATATACATAGTCTCCCGTCAATGTATATTGTCATTAGTTGAATGCACAGCATCTTCAATAAACGCTCAACTCCTGTCAGAGTATTCACTATCGGTTAGATGCACAACCTTATCAAATGCAGACAGATACTCAACTACTGTCAAGCTATTTATCATATGTGATAAGGTAACCTTCTCACACAAGGTATGACATTTGATCTGGTCTGACATTCTTTTCCTGCACACTTGAGGCACTAGCTGGTCCCTCTTTTGTTAATCCACACCACTGACCACTTCAGATTAGGTAAGTGGCTTGACCTGATACTTCACCATGAGTACAACTAACTTTCTTTGGCTGAGAAGGCAAAGAACTGAAATGATGTTTCAACATCAGTTCCGACATCAGTCTATATCACACTATACAACTACTATGGCTTTGGAGACAACACCCATGGTAAACCACACATATCTCTTGTAGGGAACACACGAGAACATATCAACATCTGATCAACTACTGTAGCGACTTGCATAATAACTCTTCCAGAAGCTTCTTCTTATAAGCACAAGGTTTATACCTCTTGTCAAACTCAAGAGTGATAACTGCCATCCTTCTGCATAAACATACCATAGGCAATCTGTTACTTCCAATCCTTCAAGCCACAAAACTGAAAGAGCTCATGCAAACACCAATTGACCACAGGCTGATTTACCCTGCTACTGTACACCAACTCTTAGATGCATTTTCCCTATAAAATTGTCCTCAGACATCAAGGATCATTTCCTTCTCTTCTGCTATCAAGATTACTACCTTTTCTACAACCAGCACATCTGAGATGTTATGACATTACGAGCATCATCTCAAACATTGTTCAACTTCACAGCTTCAGTGATCCTTCAAACAGCTACGATCTAATAGAACTTTGACTCAGCATTTACCATAGACTGCTGATGTGTAGCGCGATGTTGAGACAGATTAAGCTCAGCTTCTTTCTTGATGAAACTTCCTCCTCATTAGGTCACCACAACTAGGCTCAAGAGATAACTTATCAAGATCTTCACTCCCACATGAAAGATCTGACAGTGAAACTCTTTTGCTTTGGCTCTACCCTCTGCTTTCACCATCAAGAAAGATGATAAAGAAGGAATCACTGTTCTGAACAGATTTGTCTTCAATGTCTGACTTGAAATATGTTCTTCTTCTGATCCTTCCATGTCAAACAGTCTTTAGAAGATCCATTCACCTTATGAACACTTCTCTCCCAAACAAAGATATGAGATAATCCTCAAGTATCTTTGGCCTTTCTAACTACACCATCATAGGATATCCTGCTGAGGAAACCAAACCCTAATGACTTTCCAAGAGAATATCTTCCTAGAATCTCAACACCAGAGATGCAGGAACCAACCAGGGTTACAACAGATACCATGCAGCGGAACACAAACAACTCCTCAATAACCTTCAGGCACAACTCAAAAATCCTTGTACGTCTTCACTTCAAGGGATCATCCAAACAACTCTCTTTCTTGCTCATGAACCAGAAAGTACCTTCCCAAGATCTCATCCAGAAACAGACAGGATGCCTGCTCTGATACCAAATGAAATTCTGGTATAAGATATGTGATGTTAAGTGCGATGTCACAACATCAATATCTGCAGTATGAACAAGACACTAAAAATCTGTGATGTTATGTGTGATGTTACAACAACACACTCTGCAATGTAAAACAACAGAAAACTACAGAATTGCACACAAGGATTGTTCACCCAGTTCGGTTTAAAAACCTACATTTGGGGGCATACCAAGCCAGGAAGGAAGTCCACTATTAGTAGTATCAAATTACAGACTCAACAGACCAGTTGACAATCTACCTAATTTTATCACTACCCAATGACCCTTCTACCTAAGTCCTCCCTAGGTAAGAGACTCCATCTCACTCCCAATCATCGCAATGATGTCTAGCAGTCAACAACTCCGTTATTGCATCAACAGCTTGATCTCCAAACACTCTCCAATCACAGAAAAGTAAACGACACACTTCTATGCCTATACTCAGCCAAGACTCTTGACTGATAACAACATCTTGGAGTTTCTTCATAGCTTCCTCCAAGAACAATACAAAACTCATTACCTACAGGTTTCTGAGTACTAACTTAGTGACCATCTCACAACCCGAGTGGTTCACTTAGACAAAGCCCTAATGATCTACATCTTGGACCCGTACCTATTCTAAATTACAAGCATTCTATTTATAACTTTTTCCCAACTGGATTTGGGCCTTCAAATCTTCTGCACCAAATCTGCAACAGATTCTGCTCCTCAATAGATCTTCAATTAAATCTTCAATCAAATCTTCAATTAAATCTTCAATCAAATCTTCATATTTTAAATGCTCAATCTATACTAGATTTTATCTTTAATCTTCCACACCTTTAAATCATCTCCACATAATATTTCCAGGATATTATGTATCTTTTAAATCTTCATTTTTTAATTCAGCTGCAAGATCTTCTCCACACAAATAGGAACAATTCTCCATGTCTATTTGCACAAAAATAGTAACAAACTATTCTCCACAAGATATGCAGAATTAATTGTATCAGAATAAATCTTCTCCAATAAATTCGCCTGCAATCTCTCTATCTCTCAGCAGAAAATCTCACTATCAACAAAACACGTGCAGCCCTAAAACATCACAAACTGATGTTCTGATGTTCTGGTATAGTGATGTCAAGACATCACTTATAACATCAGCATACAAAACTGCAGCCCTAACCAACTTAACACAAACTGAATGTTAGTAACTCATGTTAAGACATCAGACATATGACATCATTAACACCACCATGGTTTTACCAAAATTCCAGCCAATAACAAGAACTAACATGTGTGATGTGTGATAGATATATGAAGTATGGATAATTGTTGTTGTAACTACTATATCTATTTCTTGTACCTTTTGTACTGATTTGTGATTACTCACCCTGCCTGTTTGAATGTTACCTCTACGTGGGTAACATGCAGGTGATCAAGGTTAGCTCATTGACGCGTGAACATTTAGCTTTAGAGTCAATTTATCCTATTTCTGTGAATTAAGAGGGTCTTGCTCTGATACGTAACATCGGGGTTTGGGAACGTTTGGTTTTCTGAAGTCTTTATTAATTTAAGAACATGTTTTTAAGAGTTTGTTACGCAATGATTTGTTTTATGTTTATTTTTTATTATGATCAAAGGCCTTGAAGTCCTTTGATGAAAATTATGAAGTCATGTTGATATTAAGATTCCGCTGCGAAGTTTCAATTATATGTGGAGTTATTAAGATGAATTTTATAATTATTTGAAACCTGTGTTATGGAGCAGGATGTGTGATAAGAATGTTTTTATGAAGCATGTGACACCCTTTTCGGTGATTTGCTCTGATTTAATTATTGATTTATGCGCTAAATTATTAGTTGGGTTTAGAAGGGTGTTACATTAGTGCTATTAGAGCAGGTCGGTGTGTTCGGCCAGGTTTTTATATGATGTCAGTCCCCTATTAGTCGACAGGTGTGTGTACACTGTCGATAATTTGTTTCTTCTAATATTTATTGATGTTGTGCAGAATGGCTGGGAGAAACGATCGTGTTATTGTTGACACATTGGAGTCACTTGCTCAAGTGATGGCCCAAAATGTACAGAACAATCAGAATGGAGGGGCTCCTGATGAGTTTCGTACTTTGGGGAAGTTCCAGAGGAACAATCCGCCAACTTTCATGGGCAATCATGATCCAGAGAGCGCACAGAAGTGGCTCAAGGTGATTGAGAAGATCTTCTGAGTGATGGCATGCACTGACTCTCAGAAGGTACAGTTTGGTACTCATATGCTGTCAGAAGAAGTTGAAGATTGGTGGGATAATGCACGTCAGAGATTGGAGGATGTTAGTACTGGCATAACTTGGGTTGTATTTAGGAAAGAATTCTTGGAGAAGTATTTCCCTGAGGACGTTCGTGGTAAGACGGAGATTGAGTTCCTTGAATTGAAGCAAGGAAACACGACTATGGCAAAGTATGCTACCAAGTTTGAGGCGCTGGTGAAGTTTTGTCCGCATTACAACCGTGTTGATGCTGAGATTTCTAAATGTCTCAAGTTTGAGAATAGGCTGAGACCAGTGATCAAACAGGGTATTGGATACCAGCAGATTCATAGGTATGCTGAGCTGGTGGAAAAGAGTAGGATCTATGATGAGGATAGCAGAGCTCGATCGGCTCACTTCAAACATCTTAGTGAGAAGAAAGAGAAATGACAGTTTCGAGGAAAACCTTATGTGACTCCAGCTCAAAAAGGGAAGTAGAAGGCTTTAGATGGGAAAAAGACAAGTGGGGGAGCAGCTTCCGCTTCTGTTAAGTGTTACAAGTGTGGCGAACAAGGTCGCCGTGCTGATGGTTGTAACAATAATGTGTTGAGATGTTACAGATGTGGTAAGAGAGGTCATTGAGCCACTGATTTCAAGAATGAGGGTACGACTTGTTTCAATTGTGGTGAACAGGGTCACATCAGTATCCAATGCCAGAAGCCTAAGAAGACTGCTACTGTTGCTCTGACTAATGACAGAGTTTTTGCTTTGAGCGGTTCAGAAGTCCCTAAGAAGGATAACTTGATTCGAGGTACTTTTTTTATTAACAATACTGAGTTGGTTGTTATTATTGATACTGGTGCTACTCATTCGTTTATTTCGCTTGAATGTGTTACTATGTTAGGTTTGAAATTGTCTGATATGAATGGTAGTATGGTGATAGAAACTCTTACTAATGGTTCTGTTATTACAACTTTTGTGTGTTCAGGTTGTGCTTTAACTATTTTTAGGAAGAGTTTCGTGATGGATTTGGTGTGTTTACCCTTGCACCAAATTGATGTTATCCTTGGAATGAACTGGTTGGAGTTTAACTATGTTCATATCAATTGTTATAATAAGACTGTGAGATTTCCTGAGTTTGGTGATAATTGAGAACTGATGTTTTGTCTGCTAAGCAAGTGGATGAACTTCTAGAAGACGAAGCTTTGATGTTTGCAATGTTTGCATCGTTTCAAGTTAACCGTGAAATTACAAGTGTTTAATTACCTGTTGTCTGCGAATTCCCAGATGTATTTCCAGACAACGTAAGTGATTTGCCCCCAGAGCGTGAAGTCGAGTTTGCGGTGGAATTGATACTAGGTACGAGTCCGGTGTCAATGGCTCCTTACTGGATGTCAGCTTCTGAGTTAAGTGAATTGAAGAAACAATTGGAAGAATTGCTTGAGAAGAAGTTTGTTTGACCGAGTGTTTCTCCGTGGGGTGCTCCTGTGTTGTTAGTTAAGAAGAAAGACGGTAGTATGAGGTTGTGTGTTGATTACAGGCAGTTGAATAAAGTGACTATCAAGAATAAATATCCACTTCCGAGAATCGGCGGTTTGATGGATCAACTAGTGGGAGCTTGTGTATTTAGCAAGATTAATCTGAGGTCTGGTTATCATCAGATTTGTGTTAAGCCAGATGATATTCCGAAGAGAGCTTTCAGGGCGAGGTATGGTCACTATGAATACATTGTGATGTCGTTTGGTGTATCCAATGCACCAGGTGTGTTCATAGAGTATATGAATCATATTTTTCATGAGTATTTGGATAAGTTTGTTGTGGTTTTCATTGATGATATTTTGATATACTCGAAATCTGAAGAAGAGCATGTTGAGCATTTGCGTACGGTGTTGCAAGTTTTGAAAGAGAAGAAGTTATATGCAAAACTGTCCAAATGTGGGTTCTAGTTGAAGGAATTGAGTTTCATTGGCCATGTGATATCGAGTAGTGGAATTTATATGGATCCTTCTAAGATTGATGTGTTACACTGGGAGACTCCGAAGTCTGCTACAGAAATACGAAGTTTTCTTGGGTTGGCAGGTAATTATCACAAGTTTATCAAAGGTTTTTCTAAGATGGCATTACCTTTGAATCAGTTGACTCGGAAGGGTCAAGCTTATGTGTGGGATGTTGCATATGAAGAGAGTTTTGTGGAATTGAAGAAGAAGTTAAGGACCGCTCCAGTATTGATCTTGCCTAATCCGGGTGAGTCTTTTGTGGTATATTGTGATGTGTCAAAGATGGGTCTTGGTGGAGTGTTGATGCAGAATGGTCACGTTGTTGCTTATGCTTCCAGAAAATTAAGGGTTCATGAAAGGAATTATCCTACGCATGGTTTAGAATTGGAAACTGTAGTGTTCGTGTTAAAAATTTGGAGACATTACCTTTTTGGCTCTAAATTCGAGGTGTTCAGTGATCATAAGAGTTTAAAGTACTTATTCGATCAGAAGGAGTTGAATATGGGGCAGAGAAGGTGCCTGGAATTGTTGAAAGACTATGACTTCAATTTGAGTTACCACCCTGGTAAAGCAAATGTGGTAGCTGATGCATTGAGCAGGAAGTCATTGCATATGTCAATGTTTATGGTGAGAGAACTAGAATTGATCAAGCAATTTAGACACATGAGTTTAGTATGTGAGGAGACTCCTGACAGTGTGAAGTTGGGAATGTTGAAATTGACGAGTGGCATTCTCGAAGAAATCAAGGGAGGCCAGAAATCTGATTTGAGATTGGTTGATCAATTGGCCTTGATTTACTAAGGTAACGGAGGTGAATTCTGGATTGATGAGAATGGCGTGATGAGGTTCAGAGATAGAGTGTGTGTTTTAGATGTTCCAAAAATTAGGAAGAGTATTCTTGAAGAAGGACATCGAAGTAGGATGAGTATTCATCCCGGTGCTATGAAGATGTATCAGGATTTGCATAAGTTATTTTGGTGGCAAGGTATGAAGAGGGATATTGCTGAATTTGTTTATGCCTGTTTGACTTGTCAGAAGTCAAGGATTGAACATCAGAAGCCTTTGGGTATGATGCAACCGTTGAATATTCCGGAATGGAAATGTCATAGTATTTCCATGGATTTTGTGTCGGAATTGCCGAAGACTGCGAAGGGGAATGATTCGATTTGGGTGGTTGTGGATAGATTAACTAAATCGGCTCATTTCTTACCGATGAAGATTAAACATTCTATGGAAAAGTTAGCTGAGTTGTACATTGAGGAAATTGTGAAGTTGCATGGGATACCTTCGAGTATTGTGTCGGATAGAGACCTGAGATTTACGTCGAGGTTCTGGAAAAGTTTGCAAGATGCTTTGGGTACTAAGTTGAGGATGAGTTCTGCATATCATCCTCAGACGGATGGTTAGATAGAGAGGACTATCCAGTCTTTGGAGGATTTGCTGAGGGCTTGTGTGTTGGACCAAGGGGAATCTTGGGATAACCACTTGCCGTTGATTGAGTTCACATACAACAACAGTTTTCATGCTAGTATTGCAATGGCACCGTATGAAGCATTGTATGGTAAGAGGTGTAGGACTCCATTGTGTTTGTATGAGTCAGGCGAGAGTGATGTACTCGGGCCTGAGATTATGCAGGAGACGATCGAGAAGATTAAGATGATCCAAGAGAGTATGAGAATTTTGTAGAGTCGTCAGAAGAGTTATCATGATAGGAGGAGGAAAACACTTGAGTTCCAAGAGGGTGATCACGTGTTTTTGAGAGTTATGTCGGTAATTGGTGTGGGTCGAGCTTTGAAGTCTAGAAAGCTCACTCCGCGTTTTGTTAGTCTTTATTAGATTATGCAGAGGATAGGAGAAGTAGCCTATCCAGTTGCTTTACCTCCGTCACTTGCGAATCTTCATGATGTGTTTCATGTATCCCAGTTGAGGAAATACATTCCAGATCCGTCGAATGTGATACAAATGGATGATGTACAGGTGAGAGATAACCTGACTGTTGAACCATCACCCGTGCGGATTGATGGTCGAGAAATGAAACAACTGTGGGGTAAGGACATTGCTTTGGTGAAAGTATTGTGGGGTGGAACAGCTGGTGAAAGTTGGACTTGGGAGCATGAAGATTAGATGAGGGAGTCGTATCCGACTCTGTTTTCTTCAGGTAATTTTCGAGGGCAAAAATTCTTTAAGTGGGAGAGAGTTGTAACACCCCGATATTTATATTTTAATATTTGTTAAATTATTTGTGATTATCGGTGAATTTTGGTGAATTATTATACATGGTGTGTTCTTATTATGTGTTGTGGGGTGATGATGAGTTAAGGGAATAATAGGATTATTTAGAAATTAAATAATTAATTTGAATTATTTTAGATTTAATGATAATAGAATAATATAGATTATGTTATTTAGACTTTTATTATTAATTAAAATAAAATGGGTGGAAACATCGAGGGCAAGGTGGTCATTATAGAAGTATTAGTGAGGGTAAGTTGGGAAAGGCATATTAGGGGTCCTACGGGCAAGTTTGACAAAAGGGAAAATAGAAGTGGAGAAGTTCATTCTGAACGATCGTGTTTTGGAGAAACGACACTGAGGAAAAAGGTAGAGGAGGCTAGAGCTCTAAGAGATTGTTGTAGAACTCAAGTAAAAGGATAAGATTAAGAATCTAAGGTATGGAGAGTATTACTTTTCATTATAATTGATATAGGGTTTAGATGTATGTAGGTGGTTTTGGGGTTTTAGGGAAAATGTAGTAATATGATGGTAATGTGATGATTCGTGACGAAATAAGTTATAGAATGATGTTGTAGTGCTATTAGATGATGTATATGATGCCTACTATGAAGTGTTGTTGTTGTATTGTGATATCTTGTGAATTATGTACGTTTTCGGATTGAACGATATTGGAATCGCAAGAGTTTTGGGGTCTGAACTGTGCAGAAAACGCAACTGCAGAGTCGTTGTTTTTGCGCTTTCGTCGGGCGAGTCATATGCATCGCCAGGGGAAGCTACTTCGCTCAAGAAGCGCCGAGCGAAAGGAGAGGCGAAGGAAGGATGAAAAAGAGGTGCTCCTGAAATTTTGTATGGGGAAGGCGTTTCGCCCCTGCTTTGTCGGACGAGCCTCAGGCGAGCAGGAGCTGACATTTTTTTTTACTTTTCTTCTGTCTTTCTTTTCTTTCTTTTTGTTGCTGCGTTGTCTCACATGAAGTGAAATGATTATGAGGGATATACTATGACAATTATATGAATAATGATGGAAATTTGACTAGTCGTGGTCGTGTTTATTGTGACGTGTTGCATCATGCATTCATAGCATATGTTAGGACTTCGGTCCAGTGACGATGTTAGGACTTCGGTCCAGTGACGATGTTAGGACTTCGGTCCAATGATGATGTTAAGACTCCGGTCCAGTGGTTGCCTCAATCCCATTGTGTGGATTGAGTTCATTTTATGATGTGTTCCGGTTCCGAGTGGGAATCGATCCTATGGTGGGGATCTTTGGAGGGAGATGACCATGTGTTCATCAAAGCGTTAGTACCACATGCATGAGTCATTTTGTTGCATTACATACTAAGTGACATTGCATAAATATGAGTCAATAAATGTTTTGATGATGTAATGACGTTGTGAATGACTTAATGAAGTGACAGTGCGAGTATGTGTGTGATGTGTGATAGATATATGAAGTATGGATAATTGTTGTTGTAACTACTATATCTATTTCTTATACCTTTTGTAATGATTTGTGATTACTCACCCTGCCTGTTTGAATGTTACCTCTACGTGGGTAACATGCAGGTGATCAAGATTAGCTCGTTGATGCGTGAAGATTTAGCTTTGGAGTCAATATATCCTATTTTCGTGAATTAAGAGGGTCTTGCTATGATACGTAACATCGGGGTTTGGGAACGTTTGGTTTTATGAATTCGTTATTAATTTAAGAACATATTTTTAAGAGTTTGTTACGCGATGATTTATTTTATGTTGATTTTTGATTATGATCAAAGGCCTTGAAGTCCTTTGATGAAAATTATGAAGTCATGTTGATACTAAGATTCCGCTGCGAAGTTTCAATTATATATGGAGTTATTAAGATGAATTTTATAATCATTTAAAACCCGAGTTATAGAGCAGGATGTGTGATAAGAATGTTTTTATGAAGCATGTGACACCCTTGTCGGTGATTTGCTCTGATTTAATTATTGATTTATGCGCTAAATTATTCGTTGGGTTTAGAAGGGTGTTACAGACAGCTTTTGTGCTGCCTCAGGTATTGCAAGGCACAAAACTACTGCTGGTACTCAACAACAAAATAGTTTGGCTAAAAGGTTTAATCAAACTATTTTAGAAAGAGTCAGATGCATGTTGAATAGTGACAAGTTATAGAAGGTGTTTTTGGCTGAGGCTGTTTCGACAACAACATATCTGATAAACAGATGTCCTTCGACTGCATTAGATATGAAGACACCTGAAGAAGTTTGGTCGGGACATCCACCTAGTCTTGATAGAATGAAAGTATTTGGTTGTGTGGCCTATGATCATATTAGGCAAGACAAGGTCGAACCTAGAGCTCTGAAATGCATGTTCATGGGACACCCTGAATGAGTCAAAGCTTATAAGCTATGATGCTTAGAGCCAGGTCATAGGAGGTGTATCACCAATCGAGATGTAGTTTTCAATGAAGCAGATATGGCCTTCAAGAAAACTGATGATGCTGACGAAGAGCTGGAATAGGGAGAGATTCCTATTGAGGTGGAGCATGTTAATGCTGAATTGCGTATCCCATATGAAGTCAAAGAAGAAGCATAATATGTTGTCGAAGATAAGGAGACTGATAATGACTACCTGCTAGCAAGAGACAGGTCGAGGAGAGTCATCAAGCCACCTCAGAGACTTGGGTATGCAGATCTTATAGCTTATGCCTTAATCTCTACAAGTGAGGTTCTCGACAAAGAACCTAGAGACTATAAGGAAGTTATGAGGAGTCGAAAGAAGACTGAATGGCTGAAGGCCGTGGATGATGAGATGAAATCTCTTCATGATAACAACACATGGGAACTTATCAAGAAACCTGCTGGAGCCAGGTTAGTCAGCTATAAATGGATTTTCAAAGTTAAGGAAGGAATCGAATGAGTGGCGTCAAAGAGATACAAGGCGAGATTGGTTGCTAGAGGGTTCACTCAAAAAGAAGGTGTCGACTTCAATGATGTGTTCTCTCCTGTTGTGAAGCATAGATCCATTCGAATGTTGCTTACCATGGTGGCACAATTCGACCTTGAACTAGACAGATGGATGTGAAGACTGCGTTCTTGTATGGTGATCTAGATGAAACAATCCTGATGAGGCAACCTGAAGGGTGTGTCGAAAAGGGGAAGGAAGATTATGTGTGCAAGCTGAAGAGATCTTTATATGGACTGAAACAATCCCCTCGATAGTGGAATAGGATATTCGATAAGTTCATGGCACGCATAAGTTTCATTAGAAGTCAGTTCGACCACTATGTTTACTTCAGATTTCGACCTGGTAATTCATTTGTTATTTTGTTGCTTTATGTGGATGATATTCTAATAGCAAGCAACAATGTCGAAGATGTAATAAGGGTGAAGGCTGAACTCAATAAGGAGTTCGACATGAAGGATCTGGGAGCTACGTCCAGGATTCTTGGGATTGACATTTGAAGAGATAGAAAGCAGTCGAAAGTATGCTTATCTCAAGAGGCATACCTACGGAATATTCTTGAAAAGTATGGTATGTCGAATTCAAAGCCTGTTGTGACTCCGAAAAACCCTCAATTCAAGCTGAGTATAGATCAGTGTCCCAGTACTGATGTCAAAAGAGCTTATATGAATAGCATTCCATATGCTAATATAGTGGGTTCTTTGATGTATGCTATGGTATGTACTAGACCCGACATAGCATATGCAATAAGTCTTGCAAGCAGGTACATGGAGAATCCTGGAAAGGCTCACTGGAAAGCATTGAAGTGGATTCTAAGGTGCATAAATGGGTCTCTGAATAGAGTCCTAATTTATGGTGGAGCCTTGGGTGAATATAGTAAAGCAGCAATCGAAGGATATGTCCACTCTGATTATGCTGGTTGTATGGATTCCAGAAAATCTATTTCTGGATACGTGTTCACTATGTTTGGCACATCAATCAGTTGGAAAGAAACTCTTTAGAAGGTTGTTACCTTATCAACCACTGAAGCAGAATATATCTCCCTAATTAAAGCTGTGAAGGAAGCATTGTGACTTGAAGGTTTTGCAAAGGAGCTGAAACTTCAAGGTCGAGTTGTCACTGTTAAATGTGATAGTCAAAGTGCAATACACCTGTCGAAGAATTCAGCATATCATGAGTGAACCAAGCACATTGATGTGAGGCTTCATTTCGTCAGAGGGGTAATCGAGCGTAGAGAAGTCCAAGTGCTAAAGGTCTCGATAGATCATAATGCTACTGATATGATCACCAAGACGTTGCCAAGTTGCAAGTTTTTCCACTGTATGCAGTTGATAAAGCTGCATGAAGAAAACTAGTTTGTTTCTTGATGTTATAGAGTTATATCCAAGGTGGAGATTTTTGAGATATTGGATCGAACTCTAGTTAAGCATGCCGTCAAAGTTTTGCTCACATGTTGTTGTCGACGACCTACATGATGTAGTCGAATTGTGTTCTAGGATTGAGCCTTGTGTTAAGGATCCAATTGTTTAAGTTAGCTTGTACCCTAAGTTAGCTTGTAATGGGTAATTGTTAAAAAGCCAATTAGTTTAGTATGTTAGGTTTTATTATAAATAGCATACTAGTCTCTCATTATAAGTCTGGTGTGACAAATCCTAATTAGGGTGAGAGGGTTATTTGTTATTCTTGAGTACTTGTAATCTGTTTTATAGAGAAAGTAAAGAATAGTAGTTATAAGCAATACGTGTTGTTCTTCTTGAATTTCTGTTATCCCTAACCCTCGTGTGTTTCTTGATCATAAAGAAACCGAGTATATTTGTTTTAAGGCATCCCATTTCACAATAAATCCAAATTCAAAAGTGTTTACTCAACTAGGTCTAAGGCTGATACTAGCAAGCCTTTTCAATGAAGTGTTTTTATTCAAATTCATGGGGCCTAGATAATGCACTTACAATATTTTGACTCTAAAAATTTTAATAAAAACTCACAAGCTGGACTTTTGCTTCTTTGTAAAGCCTTAGATGGATTTTGAAAATCTCCCCCAAGAATTTTTGACACTTTTGTTACGAAATGAAACAAAAAGAAAAATGTAGTTGGGAAAATCTATTCTTTTACTTAAGTAAAAATCAACTAAGTCTTTCATACTAAGTCACTAACCTCAACTCCTATAAACTAGGTAAATAGAAAGCCACTCTTTTGTAACTACTAAATAAAAGATAGAGACTTGGTTAATCAATATCAAGGAAAGAATAGTTCACCATTGAAGAAGGTGAAAAACAATTAGAGAAGGTGAAAAACAGTTAGGGTTTGTTACATTCAAGAAAGGGAAGAAGAGAGTAATGTAAACTGTTTCATTGATTAAAGAATAAATGATTACAATATGGTATTTATACATAATATGGAGATATGTATATTAAGCTATGATGAAACTGCTGTACTATATAATACACTATCACTAATATCCCCCCTCAAGGTGGACTTTGGATGCTACAAAGACCAAGCTTGGATAGAATGGAGTTGAAAAGAGGAGAATGCAGTGGCTTAGTAAAAACATCTGCTAATTGCTCCTTAGTAGAAACCGGCAACAAGTGAAGAAGCTTGGACACAATCTTTTCTCTAATAACATGACAATCCAACTCTATATGTTTACTCCTTTCATGAAAAGTTGGATTATGAGCAAGATATATGGCTGACTTACTATCACAGAAAACAGAGGCAGGTTGAGAAAAGTCAATGAGGAAATCATGGAAAAGGTATTGAAGCCATTGAAGCTCACAAGATAAAGAAGCCAAAGCCCTGTACTCAGCTTCAGTGGAGGATCGAGAAACAGTGTTTTGTTTCTTAGATTTCCAACAAATAAGGGATGATCCAAGAATAACACAAAAGCCTGTGATGGATTTTCTAGTCTCTGAGCATCTTGCCCAATCAGAATCTGCAAAACCATAAAGCTTAAGAGGACTTGAGGCTGAAAACAAAACTCCCTTGGCTGGTGCAGACTTGAGATACCTCAAAATCTTAGTGGCTGCTTGATAATGAGGGACTAAGGGCTTTGAAACATATTGGCTTAAATGTTGTACAGCATATGATATATCAGGTCTACTATTTGTAAGGTATATCAATCTACCAATGAGTCTTCTGTAAGAAGAAGGATCATCAAGAGGTTGGCCATCTGAGGTAGATAACTTGAGATTAGGATCAATGGGGACAGAAGATGGCTTAGCAGCCAAATAACCAGTGTCTTCAAGTAACTGTAAAGTGTACTTCCTTTGATTCATGAATATGCCTGTAGTAGACCTAGCAATTTCAAAGCCTAAAAAATATCTCAACTGACCCAAGTCTTTAATGCTAAACTGCTGATCCAAAAGATGTTTAACATTCTGAATTTCAGTAATAGAATTACCAGCTAGAACTATGTCATCTACGTACACAAGTAAAGCTGTGAAACCAGTGGATGTAGATTTGACATACAATGAACAATCAGCTTGAGACTGGGTATATCCAAGAGAAATCAAAAAAGAAGAAAGTTTAGCATACCATTGCCTGCTTGCCTGCTTCAAGCTATACAATGATTTATGAAGCTTGCAAACTTGTGAAGAATTTAAGGTAGCCAGACCAGGAGGTAATGTCATATACACCTCTTCATGTAAATCTCCATGCAAAAATGCCTTATTCACATCTAATTGCTCTAGGTGCCAACCTTTTATTGAAGCTATAGATAAAAGAACTCTGACTGTGGTAATCTTAGCCACGGGAGAAAAGGTGTCAAAATAATCCACTCCTTCCATCTGTGTATAGCCTTTTGCCACAAGTCTGGCTTTATACCTTTCTATGGATCCATCTGCTTTATATTTCACCTTATAGACCCATCTGCACCCAATAGGCACCTTACCAGGTGGAAGATCCACTAATGACCAAGTATGATTATCAGCAAGGGCCTGCAATTCAACATTCATAGCATGCTTCCAACATTTAAATTTGTTAGCCTGTTGGAAACTAGATGGTTCAGGATTAGAAGAAATGGAACAACAAAAATGATGAAAGGATGGAGAACAATTTTTATAAGACAGAACTGAGGACAATGGATATAAAGTTTTGGAAGATGAAGAATTGGTAGAAGTAGCATAGCAATGATAGTCAGCAAGATAGGAGGGAGGATGAGAAACTCTGGAAGAGTGTCTTATAGGAGGTTGTACAGGCTGTGGAGGTACAGTCTTATCAAGAGCAGTGTTAGGACTGATGGATAAAGAAGAAGGAGACCTTGTTTCAGGAACAAAAGGAGAGATAGGAGTACTTGGAGTACTGAGATCAGTAGTAGCAGGACTGAGATCAGTAACAGAAGGATTATCAAGTACAGGAGACATGTTATTATCTGAAGGATAAGGAGTATGTTCAGTAGGCACAATATCAGCATATAGAGTAGGCTCAGGATTTGTGCTATCAGCATGTGAATGCTCAGAACTTTGGATAGGAGACTTGAATGGAAAAGTGTTTTCATAGAAAAGAACATGTCTTGACACAAATATATTGTGATGAGTCAAATCATAGAGGATATAGCCTTTTGTTCCCTCTTTAAAACCTATAAAAACAGTTTTGCGGGCCCTAGAATCAAATTTTGTCCTATGAGACATGAGGGAGGTAGCATATGCCAGACAACCAAACACTTTAAGATGGATGAGAGAGGGAGGTTCTTGATACAGGATTTCATAAGGACACTTTAGCTTTAGTAAAGGGGTAGGTAGTCTATTAATGATATGTATAGCTTGTTGCACACAGAAATTCCACATAGTTAAAGGGACATTGGATTGAAACTGGAGAGCTCTAGCTACATTAAGGATGTGTTGATGTTTCCTCTCAACAATGCCATTTTGTTGAGGGGTTTCAACACAAGATTTTTGATGAATTATGCCCTTAGAGGATAGAAAATTGTGTAATGTCAGAAATTCTGTACCATTATCAGATCTCAAGCATTTTACATGTTTATTGAATTATTTCTCAGCATATGCTACAAAGTTTATAAAACTATCTCTAATTTGATCTTTAGTTTTCAAAAAAATCACCCATGTGAACCTAGAATGATCATCAACTAAAGTAAGAAAGTATCTGTGTCCTAACAAAGAGATAGTAGAAAAAGGGCCCCATAAATCAGCATGAATAATTTGCAAAACATCAGTGGTACAAGTAACACTATCAGGAAAAGGTAACTTTCTTTGTTTAGCATAATGACAAGGATCACAAGGATGAATAGGATCTTTACAAGAAACAAAAGGAAAAATCTTGGCAATGTTTTGTAAACTTTGTGAGAGGGATGGCCTAGCCTCATATGCCATATCTCACTATCAGAAACAGAACTATTTGAAACAGAATTACAAGAATTATGCAAGACATTTGAATTAAGAACATATAAGCCATATTGCAATTCAGCTGTACCAATCATTTCCATGGAAGGGTTCTGCATAATGAAACAAGAGTTAGCAGTGAATTGAACAAAACAATTATTGTTTTGAGACAATTTTGCTATGGAAATAAGATTGACATTGAATGAAGGAATATAAAGCACATTATGTAAGGTTAATGATTGAGAAAGTTTAACAGAACCAGATATGGAAGCAGATAATTGAGAACCATTAGGTAGAGTAACTGAAATTGGAACAATAGTTTGATAACTAGTAAAGGCTGAAAGATTAAAGGAAATATGATATGTGGCTCCTGTATCAAGGATCCATAAAGAAGATGACTTACCATTGGTAGTGGAGGACAAAGAGTTTATCACAAGAGGAGAGGTAGACACTGAATTGGTGGTGGAAACAGGTTTTGAATGTTGAAGCAAAGCTAAAATGTTATTGTATTGCTCTTGAGTCAAACCATAAGAGGGATTAGTGGAACTTGAACCTGATGTAGATGCCTCTGAGGCATTGTTCACTGTTGCAGACTGCTGAGAACCACCTCCATTACCTTTGGATCTATGTTTGAAACCTGGTGGATAGCCATGTTTGATGAAGCAGGTATCTATGGTATGATTGGTTCTGCCACAGTGAGAACAAACGCGATTTGAACCTCTTGGACCAGCATTTCCCTAATTCCCTTTGTTTGGATTAGATTTGACAGATTGAGAATCATGAGATACATTCAAAGCAACACTCTCTTCAGTATTGCCAGCAATAGGAATAACAGCAGAAATTGCATTATTCAGCTCTCTTTCTTGCTGAATAACCAAGGAAAATGTCTTGTCAATGTCAGGAAGAGGATTCATCATCATGATTTGACTCTTGGAATGAGTGAATTTTTCATTCAAACCTTTGAGAAATCGAATCACATAGTCTTGATCTCTATAGCGACGAATCGATGCAGAAGCACCACAAGAACATGGAATAGCACATGAACAAGATGGAATTGGACGATAGGTTTCCAATTCATCCCATAAAACCTTCAGATTCGTAAAATAATTGGAAACGTCTAAAGATCCTTGGCGAAACTTGTAAAGATCTTCTTGAATGTCAGAGATGCGGAAAATGTCACTATGAGAAAACCTAACCTGCAAATTCTTCCATACACCAGCTGCTGTATCAATCCATAGAACCGATCGAGCAATCGAAGCTGAGATTGAACGTTGAATCCACGCCAGCACCATCGTGTTACAATGAATCCATGGCGCGTAAAGAACATCTGAGACGGCAGGTTTGGGAAGAGTACCGTCAATAAACTTGTCTTTGTTCTTGGAGATTAACGCAATCTGCATTGAACGAGACCAGGTGTGATAGTTCTTGTCATCGAGCGGTGAAGGAACGAGAACGAGAGCCGGATTCTTGTTAGGATGCAGGTAATAGGGATTAGCAGAGTTCGTAGCGAAATCAAGAAACCTCTGCGCAGCCATTGTTGCAGATAATAAGAAAAGCTTCAGATGAAAAATCAATGGAAAACAATGGCTACCAGAGCTTGATTAGCTCTGATACCATATCAAGGAAAGAATAGTTCACCATTGAAGAAGGTGAAAAACAGTTAGAGAAGGTGAAAAATAGTTAGGGTTTGTTACATTCAAGAAAGGGAAGAAGAGAGTAATGTAAATTGTTTCATTGATTAAAGAATAAATGATTACAATATGGTATTTATACATAATATGGAGCTATGTATATTAAGCTATGATGAAACTACTGTACTATATAATACACTATCACTAATAATCAACAAACTGCCAACTCAATAAATAAGTGAATAATAATAATAAAATAAATATTAAAAATAAAATAAATCTCTAACATCCTCCCTTAAACTGATATCTGCAGAAATCAGTTTAGAACACATGACTTCAACAATTTAACAACAATATTAAGGTTCTTCTAAACGGAGGACTCCAAGCATTCTTTTAAGTTTCATAAACCCAATTTGCTTATGAGGTTTAGTCATAATATCAACCACATGATATTCACTTTTACAAAACACTAAATCAATTATACCATCATTGCAAAGATCACACAAAAATGGTATCTAACATCAATATGCTTATTCCATCCTTGTAAAACTGGTTTTTTTTTAAATCTTGATTGTTGAAATGTTATCACAATGGATTGTTGTTGAACCTTGTTGCCGACTTTGAAGTGTTTTAAGAAATCTCCTCAACCAGATAGCTTGACAAGAGGATGAAGCAGCTGCAACAAATTCAGCTACTGTTGTTGACAAAATCACAATTTGTTGTTTCTTTGAAGACCATGATATGGCTCATGAACTCGTCATAAAAAAAAAACATGAAATACTTTTTAGATCTTCAATATCTCCAGCATAGTCATTATCTGAAAAACCAATCAAACTTGATTCTCCACCATTTCTATAAAAAAAATTCCAAAATTTACAGTACCTTTCAAATAGCGGAAAATTCTGTTTGTTGATAAGAGTTAAGCTTCAGTTGGATTTTCCATGTATCGACTGATTAAGCTAACAGTATACATGATTTATGGTCTTGTCGACATCAAATACATACGACTCCCAAAAATCTTCTTGTACAGAGTACCATTCACTCTTTTTCCTCCTCTGTGTTTTGTAAGTTTCAAACCAACTTCAGTTGGAGTCAAACCTAGATTGCTATCCTTCATTTGGAACCTGTCTAAAATTTCAAAGACATATTTTTTTTTAGAAATAAAGATACCAGCAGGAGATTGCACTACTTCAATGCCAAGAAAATAATGCATCAGCCCCAAATCAGTCATATCAAATTCATTCATCATAGATTTCTTAAAATCATTAAGCATGGCTCTGTCGTTACCAACATAAATCAGGTCATCAACATATAAGCAAACTATAAGCATCTTCCCATCTACTCCAAATTTAGTAAAGAGTGTATGCTCATAAGGACATTTAAGAAAACCTTCCTTAGCAAAGTAAGCATCTATACGACTATACCAAGCTCTAGGTGCTTGTTTTAGTCATTATATATAATGCCTTTTTTAACTGGTGTACCTGATTTTCATGACCTTGCTTCACATATCCAAGTGGTTGATTAATGTATTCCTCTTCTTCCAATTTCCCATGCAAAAATGTTGACTTCACATCTAGCTGAAATATCGGCCATGAATTTTGGGCAGCAGTGGCTAACACTAACCGAATAGTGTCAAGGCTTGCTACTGGAGTGAACACTTCTTTGTAGTCAACACCAAATTCTTGCTTGTATCCCTTTGCAACGAGTCGAGCCTTGTACTTATCAATTTTTCCATTCTCATTCAATTTTGTATTGTAAACCCATTTGACACCAATAGTCTTATGTCTGTTTGGAAGATCTGTCAGCTCCCAAGTGTTGTTCCTTACAATAGCGGCAATTTCATCATACATCGCCTCCTACCATTTTGATTCTTTGACAACATCTTCAAAAATTGTGGGATCACAATATGAAAAAATAGCAAAGTAAATGGATTCTCAGATTGGTCAATTCATGGTACCTCAAAATCTAACATCCATCTAGGCCTCTTTCGAACAGGGTGCGGTCGTGGTTATACTACTGCATCAATAGAATCTCCTGCTGTTGGAGAAATTTCAGCGGCTGTTGGAACTTCATTTAGTGAATTTTCAGGCACATAAGATGTTGGAATTTATGGTTGTAGGGGTGTTGCCTTTCGTCTCATTTTCTTCATTAGGAATGACTAAAACAGGCTATTGTCTATTCCAAACCCAAATTTTATCCTCATAAAAAATGACATCTCTACTGGTGACAATCTTCTTTGTGAGTGAGTTAAACAATTTATATGATTTGGATACTTCACTAACACCAAGAAAGACACATTTTCCCCTTATCGTCAAGCTTTTTCCTTTTCTGATATGGGATATACGCATAAGTTATACAACCGAAAATTCTGAAGTGATCTACAGTTGGTTTGCACTCACTTCATGAGTCCTTGGGGGTCATAGTTTGAACAGAAAAAGTAGGGCATCTGTTCAAGACATGAATGCTTCAGTTTACTGCCTCAGGCGAAAAGCTTTTTGGATTTTTTCCTCTTGTCAGCAAGTTTTTCACAATCATAAGGATGGTTCTATTTTTCCTCTCTGATACACAATTATGTTGTGGTGCGTAGGCAGCTGTAAGCTCCCTTCGAATACCATAATCATCACAAAACACATCAAATTCCTTTGAGCACTATTCTACTCCACGGTCAGTGTGAAGAGTTTTAATGACTCTTTCTGCTTCATTTTCCACACGAGCCTTAAAGCTCTTAAATGCACTAAAAGCTCCTGATTTCTCCTGTAAAAAATAAACCCAAGTTTTTCTATTATAATCATCAATGAAAGTAATTAAATATCTTTTACCCCCATTTGAATTTGGACTTATTGATCCGCAAATGTCTGAATGAACCAACTCCCAAGATATTTTTTTTTCTCTCTAGGACTTTCCTTGAGGGAACTGAGAATGATGTTGTTTGCTAACAACACAGTCTTCACACACTTGAGAATGAGTGGTAATAGGAAGGAGGCCTTTCACCATATCTTTCTGTTGGAGAGTCTTTAATCCACCCAAATTCAAGTGAGCATAGCGAAAATGCAAAAGCCATGAAGGATCTTTTACTTCTGTCATCAAGAAAGGTTGAGATGTTATTATCTTCAAAGGAAACAACTCGTTTGAAATCATTTGAACAACATTAATTGCTCATCTTAAAGGATCATAAATCTCACAAGCACCTTTTTGAATGGTTATCACAGTAACACCCCGAATTTTCTAAAGTGCTCTAAATAATATTATTTGAGATCAACTAGGTTCCGGTGTGCTTTGAGAGTTATCAGTTGGGATAATTAGAGTAATTTGTGAACTCAGATTGATTTAATTAATATTATTTAACTCTAACATTTTATTAATTGGTACAATAGAGACATTTGGATGTTTTACCATTTGATACATTTTTTCTCCATTTTGTCTTACCAACTTTTAATGATACTTCTATGTATCATTTCTTTATTCTTTTCTTTTCTTTCCAACAAAGTGGGAAAACTAGAGGAGAAAGATAGTAAGAGAAGTGGAGAGAAATAAGAGAAAGGGAAAGAAGGAAGAAAACCTAGAAGGAGAAGAAGATCATCATCATCCATCACCAACCCTCTCATCGTCATCATCAACAACTTCTTCATCATCATCTAGAGGTGGGTTCTAGTTAGACACCATAGTTGTAGAAGTTGGAAAGGTTAGGTTTTGAGGAAAAGATGGAATTGTTAGTGTGTTCTCCTACTTCCATGGGAATCTTGTGAATGTGTGATAAATCATGTTAATTATGTTGTTTTGTTGCTTTACATGTTGTTTTTATGGTTAGAACTTGTGTAGAGTAGGGGTTGGAAACCCCTTGCTGTGGTCATTTCTGCGGGTATCTCTGCAAAATCTAACGTCAACACACAACGACCCTTCAGCGAGCCAGCATCGCTTTGCAACCCTGCTACGGTCACACAACAAGCTTGCAACGAGCTGTAGGCGATCCCCTCGCCTTGCGGTCGCACAACGACCACTGAAGCATTTTGATTCTGCCTCTTATTCGCCCAGAGCTCGTACAGCAAACTCAACGCGACCAGCCTCGCCTTCCCGTCGCACAACGATCCTGACAAAGTTTTCCCCTTTGTTTTATTACTTATTTGGTTGCTTCATATGCATGTTTCTTGTTATCTTGGTTTGTTTACATTGATTATTATGAGTAATATGCATGCTTACCATGATTGTTTGGGTTATTGTGAATGATGATAAAATATTGGAAAATTATAACAGAATGTGAGGAAACCTTTAATGGAAACTAATGATATGATCTAGTAAGATGACTAAGGGTGTGATAGACGACTTAGATGACAATGCTTGTGCATTTGATGCTTAGGTGTGTATCTGGACAAGTAGATGTCTAGTGGAGAGGTGAGGCATTATATGGAACATGTGATAATTATTGTGAATGTTAAGGTGATGTGTTCGCCTTGTATTTTGTAGAAGATAATCACATTATCCTTAGTGATCACGTAGTCGGAAATAACCCTTGAGATATGTCGTCCCAAGAGTGATGCTTATGTAAAGCTCCTTTGGGATGTACGAACTATTACTTTGACAGGTTTGAGTCTCGTGTGTACAAATGGAGCCTACGGGTAAAAGGCTTGAGATGGGTAGAGGTCCTATGGGAAGCGACGATTCATATGGGAAGCACCTTGAATCCGAATCCATTTTGTATGTCAAAGTACATTACAAGGATCCATGACCCGTGCCAAAAGTCCTAGACATAGGAGATGACGGGAAAAGGGGTTACCTTAGTATGGTTTCCGATTAGTGATAGTTTAAGTTGGTGAACTCAAGCAACATGTTTCCATATAGTGCAAAGATTGTAAGCTCAAGTCCATTCCCTTTATGACTTGAGATAGTTTGATAGGCAAAACCTTATAAAGCATAGGGAATCCGTAAGATAGGGAACCCACTGAGATTATTATCTCACCCCATGTTGTTGATTGTTTTTCAGGTAGTTCCGACTCGCCAAAGGGTAAGGACAAAGTTGCTTGATGTCCTTACTAGTCTTAGCTTTTTGGATGGGTTTCCGTTGTGAAGACTCTATTTTGAGATCATTGTATATGATCTAGTTCTTGTTTTTATTTTGGGTATCTTGTATATATTGTGCCATTCTTAGTTGTATTGTTGTGGGCATGTAATATGTACAATGTGTCACTAGGAACTTATGTATATTTCAATACCAAATTCGCAACTATGTATAATATGTAAAAATTCTAGATATATATTATATATGGGTGTTACAGTTGGTATCAGAGCAGGTCGTATCCTCGACCTTGCCATGAAATATTATAAGTATTTCTTTCATCTCATATGTGTGTTGTCACCATTGTCCTTGATGTTATATTCATAGTATTGAGCCTGGTCAACTTAATCTTATTTGAATGATATTTAGGATCATGGATGGCGGACGCAGAGATCGTGGTAGACCCAGATTTCAGACTTCTGATTCGGATCCACCTAGTGGCACTGAGAGTGTTCCGTGGCCTCAGTTTGTGCAATAGATGCAGCAGCAGAAAAAAATTCATGCAGCAGATGATGCAGCCGATGAATGAAGATCTTCATCCTCTAGTGGTTCCACCAGAGGCTACAGGTGGGAGTTTTTGGGATTTCTTTTGCATGAATCCTCTAGAATTTCATGGCAGACTAGATCCTGTGAAGACTCATGAATGAGTGTCTGGTATGGAAAGCATCTTTCAGATAGTTCAATGTAGCATGGAGAACAAGGTGGTGTTTTCTTCTCACATGATGAGAGGTCCTGCTATGAGGTGGTGGGAAAGTGCTTCAACTCTGATGAATAACCAAGGAGTGCCTAGGGCGTAAGAACATTTTAAGACTACCTTTCTGGATAAGTATTTTCCTAGTTCTTTGAGGACTCAGAAGCATATTGAATTTGAACAGTTGAGATAAGGTAATATGACAGTGGCTACTTATGCTGAGAAATTTAAAGACATGGTTGCTTACTCTAGGAAGGTTGTGTATGCTCCGAACTAAAAGTGGAAGATTAATCAGTTTCTGTTTGGGTTGAGGGCTGAAATCTCTCATAGTGTGTCTCAGAGGGAGTTCACTACCTATGCTGAGTTACTAAGGCAGTGTTATGTAGCTGAGAATAGTCTGAAGAAAGTCCAAGAAGAGAGGGATGTGATTAGAGTTAGTCAGAAAGATCAAGGAAGATCGAGCCACCAGTCTAGGCCTAGACTGTTAGAATAAGATTTGTTCATGACATATTTTCCTTGGGTTTTGATGATAACAAAGTATTAAAAGAACAATGGTTTATTTGATGTGTGTTACATGTGTGCAGGTTTTAATACTTGTAAATATTATAGTCAAAATCTCTTTTACATTAAGCACACTTTGAGAGTTGCTGAATTGCTAGCTTCTGGTGGCAAAATCTGAAAAACACTTGCTAAGTGATGTCAGGCGTAGACTCTGAAGCTGAAGGTCTCAGCATCAGAAGAAGCAATATAATTGTCTCTACACTTAGTGAATGCAAATTGGCTTCTGGTACCATTCAGAGTTGGCGATAAAGCTGAAGATGTTTGTACTGCAGAAAGCAAGTTGTATTGTCAAATCAGTTTGTCAGCTAGAGTCTATAGATTGCAAGGATCAAGAAAGGCTGAGATGCTTTATGGATATCTACTCTTAACAGCTCTAATAGTATAGAATCTCTTGAAGACTCAAAGGTTAAACATGTTACACATTGGATCAAGATCTTCTGGTGTATCTATCTTCAACGGCTCTTGTACTATGGAGTAACGACAAAGACTCTTGATCAAGTTACCTCTTCAACGGCTAGTTTCTGAAAAGGCTATAAATATGGCTGAAGGTTTAAGATGAATCTTTAACAAGGATCAACCAGAAGAAGGAGTAACAAGATCAACAATTATCAACACATTGTATATGCAGATTTGTCTGATGTAGGTTGTAATTGTAAAAGCCTTAAGATTTATTACACATTGAATATCTTAGAAATCTTAAGTGCTTTAGGTCTTTGTTATGGTGATTTCTCGTGCCTCTGATACTTGTATCATGTACACCTTATTCTCTATTCTGCTGAGCTTGTTCAGCAGTTTAGATAAAAGTCTTGTGTCTTTGGGATACAAGCAAGGAAGTCTCGAGCCGAGATGCTTAAGCCACGTAAGTCTCTTGCTATGTGTTTGAGCTGTGAAAGTTTTAATCAACTTGGTTGATTGAGCAGAAGTCTTGTATCATTGGGATACAAGCAAGGAAATCTCGAGCCAAGATGCTTGAGCCACGTAAGTCTCTTGCTATGTGCTTAAGCAGTGAAAGTCTTAATCAAGTAGATTGATTGAGCAAGAAGTCTTGAGCCAGTGTGGCTTAAGCAGGATAGCTCGGTACATGAAATTTGGAGAAATAAGTCTTGACCTGAGGGGTGAAAGTAGAGAGGCTCGTTTCATGGGACCTGGAGCAGAAGTCTTGAGCTAGAGGGCTTGAGCAGGAGAGCTCAGTATATGAAATTTAGAGCATTAAGTCTTGACCTGAGGGGTGCAAGCAGAGAGCCTCGTTTCATGGGACTTGGAGCAGAATTCTTGGGCTGAGGGCCTGAGCATGGAAGTCTTGGGTTTGTGGAACCTGAGCAAGAAGTCTCGAGTGAGGAGCTTAAGCAGAAGTCTTGGACCTTGGGTCTGAGCAAGTGTAATAGTCTTATGTAGAATGCATAAGCGATTGTAATCATGTTTTGATTATAGTGAAAATCTCTTGTGAAGCAAGGGGTCTGGACTACTCTCAGTTTGGGAGGAACCAGTATAAATCTTTATGTCTTTTGCTATTATTTATTTGTTTATGTTAACACTCCACTGCTAAGAATTAACGAGAATCTGAGCACTAGTTTAGATTCTAAACTATGATCAAATGCAAACTAAGAAAACAGAAAACACAATTTAACCCCTCTTCTTGTGTGTTTTTCTCACCTTCAATTGGTATCAGAGCATGGTTTGTTCTTAACACTTAACAGTGGCGCAGATAATGATCAAATAAGAAAAGTATGTATGTCAAAGACTTTCCTCCAAGAAGGAATCAAGTGCCACATGAAAAATATTATACTACTTTTCCTACCATATTCAAAGGGTGATTCCACTGAATTTAAATGATGGAAAAACAAAACATATTTTAAACTCATTGGTCTTGATAAAAGGGGTTTCTGAAGGTCTATAGAATATCCTTGAAAAAGGTATTACTATAGAAGTTGATGGTGTAGAGATAATCTGTTTGAAAGTCTTAATCACCAGCTCAGAAGAAGCTTATTGAATATCTTTAGAGATAGTTACATTCTGGTAGGTGTTGTATCTCACTTCTGAGTATGTCAACATCATTAATATGTCTGATGCTCAGACTATCTTTGAATCCTTGTGCTCAGGTTTGTGGGAATCAGTTTTGAAGGTTGTCTAGTTACACTTCATCTGATCTTTCAAGCAAACTCTGAGAAGATTGGTTTAAATTCAAACCTAAGGTCACAATTATTCAAGAAGTTATACAACTTGAATTTATTGTACTCTGTTGGTTTGTCTTGCAAATCTTCAAAGAAAAGAAATGAAATTAGATGATGAAAAGCTATCTAACAGATCACCTTTCCTAAATCTTGGTTATTTGGAATGTCTGATGATGAAAGATTTATATTTCTTGTTAGAAGTACTTCCTAACCAACTGGATGGGTTGTAACATCTGTTGATAGAAGAGTAACTTCATAAACTTCTGAAATACTTGTATTTCAACTGATTTCCCAGATCTAAAAGCAAGGAGAAACACTACCAAAACCTAATATCAGTTAATCTTCACTGCATATTCTTTTGAAGATGACATTAGTGCAGGATTCAGATAAAAGAGTAATCTGGCTCTGCCAGTCATTACTGCTTTTGAAGAGGCATCTGAGTTCTGAAATAAAAATAAAGTATTAAAGAGAAAAAGATTATGCCAAATCTATTTTGCTTCAATATTTAATAATAAGGAGTCTTCTCTTTAAGGTGATATCTTAAGAGACTCCATTGCTCCTTGATTAAGGGTCATCATGGAATTTGTATTAAAGGACATGTCTATGAGAAACCTTTAATTTTTATTTGTGTTCTGCAAGCAATTAGATGATGGTGCTTTAACTTGTTTTATGTCATTCTCTGATAGCTAACATCATCTGGTTCTTTGCTTATTAAAGATCTCAAAGTCTTGAGTCAAGACAATGAAATTAATGATTCTGATAAGAACAAGATCTTGTTCATATTATGATTTATTCTAGACTGATACTCTAGAATAAATCATGGTACTGCTACCAGAATGTGGAATAAGGAAAAGGAAAGTCTGTCTGAAAATTTATGTATGATCTCATAAAAATATGAGTGTCATTATTTAAATGTATTTGTTGTAGATATCAAAGAAAGGAGCAGATGCATCTTCCATGGCATTTATCAAAGGTTGTTTACAACATTTGACTGAAGAAGAGCCCACAACCCAGACTCGACTGCTAGAGGTACTGAGTTTGGTGAGAGAAGTGGAGTAATTAGTTTAACAACCATTGAATCAGAATCCACTCAAAGTGGTGTTCAAACTCTATGGTCAAGTCTGAATACTAATACGAGTCTAACCGAGAAAATAACAAAAAAAAAGGGTATGTTTGTTCTTTTCTGGATTATCTCTTGATTCAATGAGATATTTGTGTAGGTGTAAATACAAATTTTCTGTTAGATCTCTAGAGAAGCTCTTTTGAAAAAATATCTTCAGACATCTTTAGGAAGAAACTCTGTTGTTTTTATCTATACTAAATATTTCATTAATCTAGATGATGATCATATTTATGGAAACCGTTTCCTCACTTTTTGTGATGTTACTGATGTGTGTTAGCTGTCAAAGGAAACAATTCAATATTCATCTATCAATCACGACTCTTTTGTCAAGAGGAAATGTTAGTTCTGAATAGAATCTTGAAGACTTATGACTGACAGAAGATATTTCTCTCTCAATCTAGTTCTACTAGACTCTGATGGATGATAACTTCTGAAAGTTGTCAGATTCTGAGATTCAGAAGAGGATTTTTTACTTCTTATAAATCAGTTTAAGTAAAAGGTTTTCCAAAACTTTTATAATACTCAAATTTTCATATAGGTGAAATTCATCTAGTGGACTCAAGAAATCTGCTGGATAAGAACCCTTGGGTAATGATGTTTTCTTTTTGGATACTTATTGTCATTATCCCCTGTCTTGTGAAACATTATTTTTCCTTCTTCTGACAAAATTCTTATTCCTTTAGGAATTTTGTTCAGTTCTTTTCTTTTTATTTTCTCTTTGGTTGTGTGTTGATCAAACCAAACTTGAGATGAGTTTCCTAGTCAATTCTTCTTTGAATCAACTGGTTGTCATCAATGAAAAGTTTGTGGATTTTGATGACTTGCTTAAGTTAGGCTTTAACTTCTGGAAGACTGTGTCTGAACAAGGATATAATGGATACTTTGAGATGCTCTGTGGTTTCACTTATCCAAATCCTATCACAAAGAGTTTTGGATTAATGCTTCCATTATTGAGCTGAATTCTGAGTGTGTTATTCTTTCTAAAGTAACTGGTGTTTGTTGAGTGCTAAATTGTTGTTATTTTGAGTGTGAATAATTAGCACACAATGACTTTGTTCATTTGTTTTACGTTAATAATCCCCCGTTTTTGTGTACTTTTTGTATAATTTACATATTGTTGTATATTTTGCGTTTTCGTGTACATATTAGTGAATTTGATAGTTTTTTATCTGTTTTTATAGGTAATAAAGCATGGTTGAAGTTTGAATCCAATTGAGCCAAGAGGGATGCTTCAAGTTGGCGCGGTGATGTCGAGGATAGAAAATCTACAGCTGGTTATGTATTCATGTTAGGTGGTGCATCAGTTGCTTGGAGGTCAAGAAAGGAACTAGTTGTAACATTGTAATCATCTGAAGCAAAACACATAGTTGTTTCCCTCTATGCCTATCAATCAACATGAATGGTGAATTTAATTGATGAGATTGAAAGCAAGGATCATGGAGCTATGACAATGAGAATTGATAACATGTCTGCTATCAAATTGGTCAAGAGCCCAATAGCACATGGGAGGAGTAAACATATTAAAATGAGATTCCACTTAGAGAACAAGTAAGCAATGGAAGGTCGTGCTTGCTTGGAGCATTGTAGAAGTGAGAATCAAATAGCATACACGATGACCAAAGCTATACATGTTGAATTGTTCAAAAGGTTGAGAAACATGATTTACACATTGAATGTTGAGTCTATACACAATGAATTAGATGGTGTGTTGAAAGTGTAATTCGTAATGTCCTTTTGTGTTACTTAGGAAACAAGTAACAAGTTAACTAGTTGTAAAAATTCTATTATATAATAGAATTCTATTTTAAAAGTTAGTTAAGTAAAATGAGATTACTTGACTTGTGTAATTTCAATATAAGAGGCTCATAACTGTGTAAAGATTGATATCAATACAATACTATCTTTTTCTTCAATATTCTCCTTCTATTCAATCTTTATTTTTATTTTTTTTCAATTCCAAAAATTTGAAAAATAAACTTGAACATTGAAACCTTGTGCGTGTGCATCACTTGAATGAGGAGTGTTATTGTTGATTGTTGCATCAATCGAGTGAAGATTGATCTTGTTCAAACAAGGTTTTATTTCAATAATTATAAAAAATAAACTATTACAATATATATATATATATATATATATATATATATATATATATATATATATATATATATATATATATATATATATATATAATTGAAACAAGAATTAATAATATCAATCGTTAGATTTAATTAACACTTAAGATTTATTTTTTTTTCTTTTGCACTCTAGTTTTCAGGAGAAAAGGGTTTATAGCTCATGTCAAGAGGTCATAACATTCTCCAAATATTGTTTTCATCAAAAATCAAACTCGGTATTTTTCAAACATCCGTTCCTTAGTAGGGGCTCTATCACTCGAGGCTAGGTTAAGAAACAATATTGAATAGACATAGAATTATATTGGGGTAAGAATGATCAGCATTGAAGTGGCAGAAGTCATATACTTTCCATTTTGAGTCAGACCGATCTTCTTGCATTGAAAGCTTACTTCAATCCCTGACCAGAAATTCAACAAGGAAAGGGGCAACACAAGCTTTTAGGTTATTAACTGTGTGTTATAGTACAAAAAGTAATAGTAATTTCTTATCAACAATTTCCATGTTTGGTAGAATTGATTTTAGGTATGACAATTTAGGCATTATTTCTTTTATTTATAGTATAGTTAATTATAAGTTGAAAAATTATAAATTGAATTTTAAGTTCAACTCATTTTTTTTAAATACAAAATAAAAAATAAAAACTCTTAGACTCTAACAGGAAAACAATAATGATTTTTATCACTTTTCACCGATGAACACCATAACTCATGGTAGTGCCTTCTCCCAAGTAATTGTTGGTGCAAAAAAGGAAGATGATGAAGAAGATAAAAATGAAAGAGAGACAGAAATGTGTAACTAAGTTTCTAACCGAAAAAATGATTACAAATGATTTACTTAATTCTAAAGTTTCTTACTAAAATTTAACTTATATACTATCAGCATCTAAATGACATTCAAATGCAAATTAAATTAAACTCTAAGGGTGTAATTGGTTGTAAAGAGGAAGTGAGAAGAGAGAAATAAGTGAGAGAATATGTGTGAAGAGAGAATAGGTAAGAAGTAAAAAAAATTTATAAAGTTGTTTGTTATAAGAGAAATATGAGAGAAATGGAAGAAAAAGAAGTGTGTAAAATTTTGAAAAGACAAAATTATCCTTATTTTACAAATATATAAAATATAGTATATTTAACTTCATTAAGAAAATGCAAGGGCAAATATAAAATAAAGAAAAAAATTGTTTCTCTTTTTTCTTTCTTCTCATTTTAGGAGAGATTAGAAAAAATAATGGGACCCACATAATTTCATTCTCTCTTTCCTATTTCTCACCAAACCAAACATGAGAAATGAGACATATCTCTTCAACTTCTCTCTCACTAATTTCTCTATTTCCTACTTCATCTAAAACAAACACACCCTATATACAACTCAAATGAAAATGAATTATAACTAATACTATCCCTTCATTCATATTCAGTTAATCAAATTAAACAACACCAATTTCATTCTTTAAATAGATAAAATGTTCAATCTTAATAGCCTTAATCAGTACATTTGCCAATTACTTCTGATTTTATACATCATATATTTTTTCTATTATCTTTAAAATTTAAAAATTTCATAATAAAGAAATCTTACCATAAGTATTTTTCTATTTGTTCACTAATATTTAGTATAAATTAAATAGTAATATTTTATATTTATTTTATTTGAAAAAATTAAATATATAATAATAAATTTGCCAATATCTACTAGAGCGCCACTTTTATTATAAGATTATCACAATTGTAGAAATTTTAAAGATAAAAAAATTTCAAACTTGCAAACAAATAAGTCAAGTAAACTAAAATATAGATAATAATTTCACATTTTTTTAATATTTTTAATCAAATTAACATATAAGTAATAACTCAATAATGTGTCTTTATTTAGAATAGTTACAATAGTAGAAAATTCAAAAATAAAAAGTTGATTTTATTTATAATATAATTATTTTATACTTTAAATTTATAGAACAATCGATTAAAACGTTTAATTTTTTCAAAATATTAAATTATAGATCAATAAATTTACAATTATATAATAAATAAAATTATACGATTTCTAAAATATAAATTAAAGACATAGTCATAGTGTTATTCAAAATTAAATAAAAACACATTATTGATTTATCACCTATATTTTAATTTGACTAAAAAAAATAAATAATTGAAATTATGACTTATATTTTAATGGTTGATTTATTTAGTTGGAAGCAAATTTTATTATTTTGACCATTTTAAATATAAGCAAGTTATTCATTAATTACCTATAGTTTAATTTGATTAAAAATATTAAAGAAAGTAAATTATTATCTATATTTTAGTTTGATTGACTTATTTATATGCATGTTCGGAATTTTCTTTTACAAATTCTACTTGTGATCATTTTAAATGAAGAATTTAATTAGCATGTATTGACAGTGTAAAATAATTTTACATTGTCAACCAATCACCCATCACTTCCGGCCTAACACATGTTGAAGCCCGAGGCAAAAATAATTAATTTCATTTATTTTTTATTTAAAAATAATAACAAAAATAATTTATTTAATATTTTTTGAAATTGATTTAAAGCTTCAACAATTTTTTTTTCTTTTTTGAAGTTTTAAACTTTTCAATTCGTTGATAATACTCCAGGAATAAATATGTCACACGAAAAATAATAAAAAAAACAAAGGGTTAATATACCTTTTGCTCCCTGCCATATGGACGAAATTCTAAAAACAACCTGTAAAAAAAAATACAGATTCCCCTTTTCATTTGAAGATTCAACTATTTTGACCATTCTTGCAATTCAGTCAAGAGAATCTGTGACGTGATAATCCTTTTTTTATTTTTTTATTATTCTTTTTAATTACGTGGAATATTAATTGGCATTTTTTATTATTATTTATTTTTTAAATTTCATGTGGTATTTTTAAATTTTTTTAAATATTTTTTTTTTAATTCTATTTTATTTTTTTCATATTATTTTTATTTTTAATTTAATTCTATTTTTTTAAATTATTATTTTAAAAATTATTTTAATAGGGCCAAGATCAAATACATATACGCCCATTATCATCTCCATTCTTCTAGGCACATGTATGCTTTCACTTGTAATTCAATGAACCATTATTCTAATATAAACACTGATATTATTTTTGTTTCAAACGATGTGGGACTCTTGCTTATTTGAAAATCACTTCTTACCTACTGATATCATTTTAGTAACAGAGTTTTTTTTCTTTTCTCTTAAAATCACTTCTCTCTCTATATCACATAAGAACTCCCTCCCTCAATTAATCCTCAACTATTCTCCCATCTAACAAAACCACAACAAGCTGATAGTGACCATCTCACCTAATTTAATTAGAAGACATCTTGATGAAGTCTTTAAAGGGAGCCTTTGACTTGCATGCCCCAGCTTGAAGAGAAATCTCGGAAAGATCGCAAGGTGACTGCTAGAAATAGTCATTTAAAGCTTTAGGTTCAAATTCATGTACAGTGATTTAATTCATTCATTTACTTATGAAGTTGCAAGTTGCACTAGCATTTATTTACTAGCATTCATAATGAAAATAATCATGAATTGTATGTAAATATCAAAGCTGCTGAGTGCTAATCCATCAAGCATTCATTCTATCTCTCCTTATTTTTCTTCACGAATTTTCAAGAGGCTGATCCCCTTCTTCGATCTGCATATTTCTGAAAGCATCAACAAGGGTGACATGTGCTTTATCAGCATGGTTAACATACTCCTCTGCAGGATGGTAAAAGAATAGAGTTAGTTTGTCAAAAACATGTTGGAAGTTCTTAGTACACAGATTATATAAGTTGCAAATCACAAATCACCCTCAACCACCTTCTTTCCTCCGCCAGTACCGATGGCATTGCCGCTTTTGGATTCCACCATTACAGCTGCTGAGAACGCGGAGTCGCAGTGAAACAAAACCGAAAAAATAGAAGCAAGAACGAGATCGTGAGCAGAGAGGGTATTGACACGGTGTGTTGTTATTTGTATACAAATTGGTGAATGGCATATTGAAGAAGCAACAGTGTGTTGTTATTTGTATGGTTGAGCTTAGTGGGTTAAAAATGGTGAATGGCATATTAAAGAAGAAAAAGTGTTACTGCAAGTGAAAAATTGATGATGAAGAGAAGCGTAGTTGTCCCACATCGTTTGATGCATGAATAAATATAGTGTATATATTAGATACTTGTGTTATGGATTTCAAATGGAAAAATACTTGGGCTAAAAAAAATTGGAATATGTGTTTGGCCCAAATAAAATAATTTTTAAATTATTAATTTGAAAAAAATAGAATTAAATTAAAAATAAAAAATAATACGAAAAAAAATAGAATTAAAAATTAATCTAAAAAAAATTTTAAAATGCCACATGAAAATTAAAAATAAATAGAATTATATATATATATATAGGAAACGTATCATATGAGAATGACATTTTTACGTGAGAACATAAGAATGAATCTGAACCATTAAATTTTAAAATTAATTGTGTAGATTATGTATAAATGCCACGTGGATTTTAAAAAATTAAATAAAAATTAAAAATGCCAACATGTCCTTGTCACATAAGCGTTTTAAGTGACCAGATCCACTCAAGGACTAAAAGAATGAAATCTTAAAATGACAGGGGGAATCTGTGTTTTTGTTTTTACAGGGTTGTTTTTTATATTTCACCCATATGGCAGGGGGCAAAAGATGTATTAACCCAAAAACAAAATACATAAGCATGCATCGACAAACAGCATAAGAAAATGTAATACGCTTTAGGGGTGTATATGAGTTGGGTCAACCCGTAAAACCCGGTCAAATCCACCAAAAAAAAAAAAAAGTAGGTTGGGTCGGGTAATTGGGTGGATATGAGTTTAAAAACTAAAAAACCCATCAAAAAAACCGGGTTTCGAGTAAAACCAGACCCAACCCAAAAAATCCACTGACCCACTAATCAAACATTTATTATTACAATTTTAATAATTTTGATAAATATTAATTTAGTTGTTGCAACTTAAATCTCTTAATATTTAATATTTTAGTGAACCATGACTTTAACTAATTTTGAATGTTTTACTTTAGTTATTTTGATACTAATACAATTTTATGTTATGCAACTTTAGTTTATTGCTAGTATTTTATGATATTTTTTATTTGTTGATGATATCATTTATTATTTTATGACGTTAAAAGATAATGAGTAATTTTTGTGAAAAAAATATGACGAATCATCATTTAGTCATTTAATATTAATAAAAAAAAAAAATTGGACAACCCACTTCCCAACCAAATCCAACCCGAAAATTAGTGGATTTGTTCAAACCAACCCATTGATGTAACGGATGGTTATTTTACCTCACCCAAACCACACGTTCAGTTGTAAATTAATCATAATTAACATTACAAATATGTATTAAAGTATAGAGACCTATAACTAAAAGAAAATTTGAAGGTTCTAGACATATGTCTCTATGGCCTTACCCTAGGGTCGGGTTTGTCACTCATATGTATTCTGCCACATCAGACTATAAATTTTAAGTTAATGGTATGACATAGCAGATTGATACATTTCTATTGAATAATAGTGTAAAATTATTTTACACTGTCACTGTCAGTCTATATCAATTAAACTCTTAAATAAATTCTATTGTGATAATATTATAATAATTTAATAATTGTGGCTCGTATTAGATATTGACAAACAAAAAATTGAAATCTTATTATATATTTACTTTTTTTCAATTAAAATAAATAGAAAAATATTAGTTTTTTATTTATACTAAATATTAATATAACAAATAGAAAAATATTTATGATAAGATTCTCTTTCTATAAATTATTTAAATATTAAACATAATAGAAAAATTCAGTAAAGCCATCTTTATATAAAAAAAATAAATCTTAAACGCTAATTAAATCTGATAGTTAAAATTATTAGATATCAATTCTCACTTAATATATATATATATATATATATATATGGGAAGAGATCATTTGACACATACTCATGTGTTAGTTTTAAATAAATATATCTCAGCCATTGAATGGATAATAATAAAGAGGTAAGATTTGGTGTCAAAATTAATATTTTGACACCTATATCAAATAATCCATTTCTTATATATATATATATATATATGATCTGCGAAGTCGATATTCATACCAATAGTTATTGACTTGGTATAAATTATTGAATAATTGATTTAACTTTTACCTCTCTCACTCTCACTCTCACTCAAGGGTTACTTATTTTCTCTATAAAACCAACTTCTTGGTTTCTCAAATCCCACAGTTCTTGTCTCTCTATATTTAGTGTGTCTAAGTTTAGTGATAAATATGGCAGGTACTCATGAGAGAACAGTTTTGTTCATGTTTGTTGCAATATTTATGTTGTTTAATGCTCAAAATGCATTTGTGAGTTGTGCTTTAACATCTGAATTACAAAGCAAAATTGCTAAAATCAACCAAGAGGGTCCTTACTTGGGTTTAGTCATACCAAATTCTTTTGAACTTAACCCTCTTCTTCAAAATCCAGGCTATACTCCTACTGACACCATCATAGATTTTTCAGGTAAGTAACTGCATACACCTATTTCCATTTAAAAGGACAAAAAAAACTATCATTAACAAGAAATAAATAATCATAAAGCTTTGCATGGAAAAAAATATTAATAATTTATACTTTTTGATTCGCCTAATATATTTTATTTATGGCTAATAACAAAGGAAGGAGATTTCGTTTTGGATTCATTGGTGACAAACCTGTTGTATTGGTTATGACTGGATTGAGTGTGGTAAGGTTTCATTTTTGGAGTTAATTAAAGGTTATAGATATATATAATTAATTATTTAATTAGTCTAATATTTTTGTATTAATATATGATATGTAGATAAATGCAGCTATAACTACACAGCTTTTGTTAAGCTTTTTTAATATAGATGGAGTTGTTCATTATGGTATTGCTGGGAATGCAAATCCTTCGTTGCATATTGGAGATGTTGCTATTTCTCATTATTGGGCTCATTTGGGACTTTGGAGTTGGCAGGTATTATGTTGGAAAATAATTTTATATCATATATAGTGAGAAATATGAGACCAATTGTCATTTTATATAGGGTCGATAAAAAGTATCAGTAATTAATATTCGATCTGATTTTATTTATATGAAAAATTTGACTTTTTAAAGTTTTTTGAACAATTAATATATCTAATTAATTATACCGTATAACTATATTGATTATTCAATAAAATTGTAAAATAAATTTTATTTTATAAATAGAATCGGAGATAGTAATATATTAGCTAATTTATTGTAAAGTAAAATAATATTCGTAAAGTTTTTTCTTTTACAAACACTCTACTCCTTCTAATTGGTTTCAAAACAAATATTATTTTAATATAAAAAATTGTTTTAAAATAAATATATTTTAATTTTTTAATATAATATTACTTAATTCATTTTAATTTAATTTTCTAATTAATAGTGTAATGATGATTAAATTTTAATTAAAAAACTATTTTTAGATTTATGACTATTGATAATTATGTGTGTAATGGATTTTGTTTGACTGATTTTTGGTAAATAAAAATGTTCGAAATGATGAATTCTCTATCAGTTGTTTTGGTTTAGTTTAAGTATTTTTAAAAATGAAACTAAACCAAATTGACTGGTTTGATTCACTTCGGTTGATCGATGTAGATCTTTTTTTACATTATATTAATTTGTATATTCTTCACTGTCAGTTTTTCAGTGTATTTTTTGTTATTAACAAATAAAACAAAACAAACAATAAAAGATTGCAATACACAAAAAGTAAGATGTTTCTTGTCTCAAACAAACATCAAAACTACTTTCTAAATATATTAGGAAGAATTTTGTTGAAAAGAAGAAACAAAAAAGGTAATAAAAAAGAGATGAATATTAAACAAGAGAACTTAAAACATGAAGAAGATTAACTATAGTCAATGATTCGGTTCACCGGTTTGGCGGTTCTTAAAATCTAAAACCAAAAATCGAACCAAACCATCTTGATTTTTATTGATTTAGTTCGGTTTTTAAATCAAACCACAAAAAAAAAATAGTTTGATTTGATTTAAATTGTTAGTTTAATTGATTTTTTCTTATTCACTTAATAATAATAATAATAATAATAATAATAATAATAATAATAATTAATAAAAGAGAATAATTATATAAAATAGTTATGTTTGTTTATTTATTCATTAATTATTTTTATAATTTATATTAAACAATGTTAAATGATATTTATTTTAAAAATAGAGCAAAAGATTAACAAATATGTAATGATAATATACAACTATTTTACATGATATTTCAAGTAAATTATGTAATTTAAATATTTATGGAAATATTTTAAAAATCAATTTATAAAAATTATGTTTTTTTTAATGATTCGATTGGATGTATGAAGGTTAAACATATGAGACAATTTCTCTACCCATCACCAAAAGGTGGATAATGTACCTTCAACCAATCATATGATACCATCTAAATTTAACATATTTAATTATTTATTAAATAATACAATTATTTATTATTTTCAAAGCATTTTACATTGAAAATAACCTTACCCAACTTTTTAAGTTGGGTAAATAAAAATTCACCTTAATAACTATTTTTTTTAAAAAGCTCTCTACCAGTATTAGCTAGTCACATGCACCACTTAAAAAACATTATCTCTCCAATTATTATCTCATTTTATTATAAAAAAAAGTAAAAGATAACTAAGTGAAGGCATGTTTTTTTGTTTTCTCATGTTGAATTATTTTTCTAATCAGACTTTGTCGTTTCACTTTAAACACGCACTCATTGTCATATTTTCTAACTATTAAATAATGCACGCATTATATAGATTTAACTAATGAATTGTATATTTGGTTGGTGTGATTAAATAATTTCAATATTAATATATGCAGAGATTTGGATTAGGGCCTGATGATACATTACCATTAGAAAACTTTGGAGACTACACAAGAGATGTAGGGTTCATCAAGTTTTCAGATTTCACCTCAAACATAAGTGCTTCTGACAGTGCTAAAGTTGATAACCATCTCAACAGTCTTTGGTATCAACCAGAAGAGATTTTTCCCATTGATGGCATTCCAGAACAAAGGCAACATGCTCTATGGGTTCCCGTTGATTCCAACTACTACCTCATCGCCAAAAAACTCGAGGACATGAAGCTAGAAGCATGCATAGATTCAGACACATGTTTGACAACAACACCAAAGGTACTGCTTGTGGAACGAGGAACAAGTTCGGGATTCTATTTAGATAATGCGGCATATCGAACATTTATTCACGATAAGTTTAACGTGAGTCCGGTGGATATGGAAAGTGCATCGGTTGCTCTTGTTTGCTTGCAGCAAAGGGTTCCCTTTATTGCTATTAGGGCTCTCTCTGATTTGGCGGGTGGTGGCACCGCGAAGTCGAATGAGGCTGATACGTTTGTGTCGCTGGCTGCCACTAATTCTGTCGCGGTGGTTGTTGAGTTTGTGAAGCTCTTGTCTGGGCGCTCCCAGTGGTGATCTTGTTTTGTGATGTTTTTAATATTCTGTAAGAAGTGCAATTATGCACATGGAGACAACAACTTTGTTCTTGGTTGGTTGTTTGGAATATAATAAAATTTGAATAAACTGGTTGAGTTTGAAAAGATACTTTACGATGGGGAATTCTTTGGGATGTATACGTTAAAATGGGTGTTTGCGGTTCAAAAACTGAATTGGTTCAGTATAGTTTTTATAAACCATTTTAGTAAAAAAAAATTTTACAAGCCCAGAATATATATATAAGAATGAGGTACTAGGGGTACCTCAACCCGTACAAACAACCGACAAAAATACGCCGTAAATTACAAAAAGTCTAACGGATGTTTGTGCCACTCATAAAAAGAACAGATGATATCCCCTTTGTCTAAAATTAAGATCCACCACCACGTAAAGAATTTTATACGCGTTAGACACAACTCCGGATCACAAACCTCGTCCTTAAAGATTATATTATTTCTTGATATCCATATGATCCAACAAGCAATCAACCAGAAACTGACAGCAATATTACAGGAGAGTCTACCATCAAAACTTGAGACCCAATGTAAGAGGTGAGATGGAATAGAATCTGCTTGAATAAAATTGATCCCTAACCAAGCACATATGTTGCACCATATGATTTTGCTCCAATGGCACAATATAAACAAATGAGTTGCCTCCTCAATAAATTGAAAACACGATACACAAACCGCCTCATGAGAATTAGAGATAATTTTGCGACGAATCAAATTACCTCGCGTTTGGAGTCGATTTAGGAGAAGCCGCCAACCAAAAATTTTAATTCTTGAAGGAGTTAAGGCCTTCCAACATAGTTTCAGTGCATTCTGAACCAACTCACTTCTAACGTTGTCACAATCTTCATGTCTCAAAGCAGCATAAAAACTATGGACAGTAAAACAGCCCGACGATCCCAGATTCCAAACAGACGAGTCAAGCATGTTCTGAATGGGGCAAGCCTGTATCAAAATGTTTTTCAAGTTTGTAATTTCCTCCAGTTCTTCTTCGGTCAACTGCTGATGAGATGAAAGAATGGGCTTTCATTCCCAGCAGGATTCTCTCCATAATCCCAATTCTTCAATACTGTGATCTTTATTCTGCACAAGCTGAAACAAATTAGGAAACAGACTTGTGAAAGGGACAGGACCTAGCCAATGCGCCTTCTAGAAAGGAATGGAAATGCCATCTCCTAATCTGGATGATAAGAAACTGCTAAAGGACACGTGCTTCGTCGAAACGCAAATCCGCATAATATCACGCCACCACTGAGACTGTAATGTGGTTGCTTTGTACTCCTCACGAGATAGGATAAAGTGACGGTAATCACCATATTTTTTTGACATAATTCCGCACCAACTTGTCGTCGTTTCTGTAAGAAGTCTCCACAGCCATTTAGCCAACAACGCCGTATTAAAAGATCTTATGTCTTTCAACCCCAGGCCACCCTTGTCTTTTGGTTTGCAAACATTGTCCCAACTCACCCACGCAACACCCTTCTTCCCCTCCGAACCAGTCCACAGGAAATTCCTTTGGATCGCTACAATTTCAGTTATAAATTTCCGAGGAACCTTGTAAAAAGATAAGTGATGGATAGGCATATTGGTTAAGGTGGAATTAATTAGAGTAACACGGCCACCAATAGATAAATTGCTCCTTTTCCATGCTGCCAATCTATCTTTAAAAACCATAACTATAGGCCTCCAAAAGGATTGCCTTCTATGGCTATTACCAATCCAGATACCGAGGAATTTAAACGCCTTTGAACCAATGCGACACGTAAGAAACTGCTGAGCAGCCCTTAAGATGTACTCCTCCAGACCAAATCCGAACAAACAGCTTTTGGATGAATTTATGTTCAGACCTGATACCATGGCAAACCCTTTAATATAGTTTTAAACGTCCAAAAGTTACTCTAACTTCCATCGCTCAGCAAAATCGTATCGTCAGCGAATTATAGCAGCTCATAGGTACAGGTATGATTCACCCTGAATCCTTTCAGCAAACCGTTTTCTACAGCATTCCTGACCATATGTGCGAAGCCTTCTGCCACAATAGTAAAGAGAAAAGGTGATAATGGATCACCTTGTCGTAATCCCCGCGAAACCTTGAAATCCGATGTTGCACTTTCGTTAACAAGTATGGACATAAAGTTTGAAAAAATAGTTCCCTCCATCCACCTCATCCATCTCTCCCCAAATCCCATGGAAACCATCATTTGACGGAGAAAATTCCAATCTACGCAGTCAAAAGTCTTAGAAAAATCTACCTTGAATAAAACGCATGGTTGTTTTCTCTTCTTAGCCAGGTCAATTAATTCGTTTAGCACAGTAACACCATCCAGTAAATGACGACCCGGGATAAACGCAGATTGAGTGTTGGATATAACCTTCCCAATGACACCTCTCAACCTGTTTGATAGCAACTTGGTGACCACCTTATATACGCATACAACCAAACATATAGGCCTGAAGTCATCAATGCTTTGGGGACTATCACGTTTAGGTATTAACGTAAGAAAGGATGAAGAAATGGCTTTGTTGAGTCTACACGAGGAGCAGAATTCCTGAACACAATTGATGAATTCAACACTGATTATATCCCAGAATCTTTGGCAGAAACCCATGGAAAACCCATCTGGCCCTGGGCTCCGATTGGCAGCATAAGAGAATACAGTTTCTTTTATTTCCTCTTCATCAAAGTCGTGCTCCAAAGAAATTCTGTCCTCTTTAGACAACATAGACAAATTCTGAAAGTTAAAATTCGTGCAGGAGTTCTCCCTTCTACTAAATTGGCTTGCAAAGTGATTCCTTATAGCCCTTTTAAGAGGATCAACTCCTTCAACAAGATGATCACCCACCCTACTGGAATTCAGGCAATTAATCTTGGCTATGTATTTGAATTGCCTATGGAAGTAAGTTGTGTTTCGGTCGCCAAGTTTAATCCATTTGGCCCTTGATTTTTGGCAAGCTATTGACTCCTTGATTCGCGACTTTTCCTAAAACAACTTCTGTGCTTGAACTCTACTGTCAATTTTCTCTGCAGTAACCTTAGAAGGATCTTCAGCCAACTCCTTTTCAACTGTATTTATCAGCTCAACATGGCCCTCAGTAACACCCCAATTCGCATCGCGAATAAATAATGCATAATTAAATCAGAGTAAACAAAAATTTATTTTTCCGACAGAAACAAGGATGCCACAATTAAGGAAAGAAAACATAATCCCTGCTCAATTATTTGATACATAACACAAAATGGAATAAACCTAAAAGGGAAACTTTTTCCATACAAAAGGAAAGTTCAATTATGGAATAAAAAGGAAAGATCCATAACTGAATTGTTTTACAAAATAAATTCTTTTATAACATCAAAATATACATATAAAGGTAATACAAAATATATTCAACAAATGTACACATATATAACAATGGCGTTCCCCGACTCTCGTGTTACGTATCAGAGCAGACAGACCGACAAAAGGATGGAGAACTAATCTTCACAAAAGACTCCAAGACACAGATCTGCAATTGCCTCATAGAGCAACAAACCACAAGAGAAGGGTGAGAAATAACAACTAAATCAAGATTGTATAATAATATGCAAACACATATAAATTCACATGCATAGTTATTCTCACCACACGCATCACATACCAATATATATAGCAAGCCACAGATACATAACATATTTCTAACAATCCAACAACATAGCATATATCAATTATACCGACATAATCACCTATTCACACGTAAGGCATACCACAGTTATAACATATGGAAACACTCCACCACATCACATAGCATATATCTATGCATAAAACATATTATCCACAACCAATGCATTTATCACATATGCACATCAATTCACCAATTCAAACATAAATCTCAACACATACTCAATCAATTCATGATTGTCCACACATAATTAATCCATTCATGATTTTCCACACATAATCAATCCATTCATGATTTATGCAAATGCAAAGAGACTGACACAACGACTCTATGCAAATGCAATGCGGTACCATTCATCCATCATTCTCATCATCAGTTCACTCAGGAACTATTGGAATCATCGCTTGTTACTTAGTGTAACTCCCCGTCGGGAAAACGATGTTCCCCGTCGCTTTAGGTCCTCTTGGTATAAGGCTCACGACGTTTATGGATCGCTTTAGGTCCTCTCGGTATAAGGCTCACGATCCGATCGCTTTAGGTCCTCTTTGTATAAGGCTCACGATCGTCTATAGTCATCGCTTTAGGTCCTCTCGGTATAAGGCTCACGATGTTATAGCGGATTCCCTCTGGAATCGATTCGTCGCTCACACCCACTAGGGCACACGACATCACAAGAATGCATATCATGATGCTTGGCATACAATGACTCATGACATTCAAATGCACACATATACACATCCATAATCATGCATATACCATCAAACACAACACAATGCATTTTCTTGCCCTTAGGCCACAAACCATCATCACAACGTTTCATCACATGCATTCACAACATATAACATCACACAAGTCATACGATATATATCAAAAGCATATTGCATGATAACACATCAAATACACACCATTAAAACGGTAAAAGTCGACAAAACGAAACATTTCCAAATTCCCGACATAATTAAATCGGCTACAAATCTCAAAACCAATTTTATAAGAAAGAATAATTCATTAGCTTTTCAACGGTACTAAGAAAATCTCGATCTGAGTTACTGATCACAAGTTATGCATTTTCAAAGAAAACAAATTTATTGAAAATCCCCAAGAGCGCCCGGCGGTACCTATTTTCGCCCGGCGGTGCTCCCTTCGCCTCTGCATCGCCCGGCGAAGTAGCGGCGTAAAATCTCCAACCAAAACTTAAAAGAGTCAGCAGCGTGACAAGATGCGCCTCTTGGGCATCGCTCGGCGAAGCAGCGAATCGCCCGGCGGCCAAAGCGTCGCCCGGCGCTCTGCACCAGAAGCAGAATTTTCTGCTGCGGGTTAAGGGTTCCTAACACCCAAAAATTCACCATTTTCATCTCCATTCAACTCCAAACAGCAAAACAAGCATCAACAAATGTTCATATGCACTGGGTGATCATACAACGCAACTTATATCGATTTTCGACCGTGAAAACATGGATTTCCATCAATTGTTCATCAATTTATCAAATGAGAAAAAGTTGTAAAACAACCAAAAAAATTACCACAAACAACACATATACATACACAAGCAAGATATAATTGAAACTTCTCACCCTTACCCGATTAATCGCGATTGAAACGGAGTTTCTTCACTTTTTCCTCTTTCTCCTCTTCTCTCTTTTTCCTTCTCTTCTCTTTCTCTTTTCTTTCTTTTCTTTTCCTTTCCTTTCTCTCTTTTTCTCTCTATTTCTCTTTTTATATAAATATCTAACTAATCAAATGACCATTTTACCCTTACGCTCAAATATCTCTCAAACGCTCTCAGAATGCGATAAAACATAAACATACCGATGAAAAACATATCGTGCAATAAAAGTTAAAAAGAAAAATATAATGTAATGCAAATATTTTACCTATCAGGGAAATTAACCAATTAACTCAATTAGCAGGTAAAATACAATAAATTCACACATTTCACAAAATTCACATAAATGAAATAAATAAATACAATTAAACAAATCGGGGCGTTACAACTCTCCCCCACTTAGACATTTTCGTCCTCGAAAATATAACTGAGACGAATAACTCTGGATATGACTCTCGTATCCGACTAACCAACTAACATGCCAACACTCGGCACACCACGAATAACACAAACTGACAAACCACCCTGCTAACAGCAGTTACAACAACGACACGACAACGACGACAACTACAACGACAAGATGCAAAGCCCATACAATGCACTTGACGACCAACTCACAACTCAAGGAATACCCAAGTTACGAGCACACAGGTTCACTCTTGAACCGAAACACCACAAGATCGTTACCCTCTCCACAGGTAACACTCCCCTAATTCCCCACACAGGAATGAGCTACTCGCACTCGACCCAACACGATGGAAACGAGGCAACAACAAAAACAAGAACATAAAGTCCCACGCCACAACAACGATTCAACAACCTCCACACAACCATAATACCAACATCCTTGCCACACAACAATATTACAACAATGCAACGATTCCTCAATCGAACATACAACCAAAACATCCATCTACATAGTAGCCCTTGAATAATATTTAAACCTTTCACCTAACACTTCCATTCTGAAATGTCCAATGGTCTCATCATTCCTACATCTTTCCAATGTTCAACCTATGAACTCTTACAAGTCCCACACGCAAATACAAAATGTGTCACATCACGCTTCCGCTACGCACTCTGATTACTCGTAACCATCAAAACTACCAATCTCACGTCCAAAGTCTAACTCTTTCTCATATTCACCAAAAATCACTGTTCACTTTAATATTCCCAACTTTACACTCTCCTGTGTTATCTCACACACCAGACACAAGTCTCTGAACTACTCAAATAATTTTAATTCTCTGACCATCAAAACAGACATGTATAACAACTTTCGACTTAACTCATCACGCACGACATTAACTTTTCCCGAAGATAATCCAAGCCAAATTCATAACTCGTCACGAATTCCATCCCTCCTCGTTGTCTCATACTCTATTCTTTTAGACCAAACAAGTACTCAATATTCTTGTGATTACTAAACACTTCGAACCTAGAACCATAAAGATAATACCTCCAAATATTCCAACACAATACAACCGCAACCAATTCCAAATCCGAAATAGTATAGATCCTTTTTATGAATCCTCAATTGTCGTAAAGCATAAGCCACGACTTTACCCTCTTGCATGTCAACTGAGATAACAGAAGTACAAACTTAGCAAAGTCTTCCCTAGCCTGCAGTAACAACCAACTAAACCAAAAAATTTCTAATCTCCTTAACCAACTTCGGAGCCTCTCATTGTAGAGCTGCATCTACTTCCGATGGATCCATAACCATACTCTCATCCGAAATAACATATCCAAGAAAAATAACCTTTTTCAACCCAAATTCTCACTTGAATAACTTAGCATAAAACTTCGTCTCTTTTCAACACTTGTAATTCTATTCTCAAACACTCTACCTATTTTTCCTCTAAGTTTATAATAGATCCGAATACCCTCCATCAAAACCACTACGAACTTATCCAAATACATATGGAAGATACGATTCATATACTCCACAAACATTCCAGACGCATTACTATCACCGAACAACATCACTGCACCTTGTAATGCCCAACCAAATTCCAAAAGATATAAATTCTTAAAGTTTTGCAAAAATTTTCACTGGGTAACTGGTTACTCACATACAAGCTTAACCGAGTAAATAACACCCTAATCCGATGATAACAACCATAACCAGTCACATGAAAATGATCAAAGCCTCAACTCACACAATTCACCACTCTTATCAAACATCCAAACAATTGTAATTTCACTCAAACTCAACCAAACCATTCCAGTCATCTATTCATGAAAGTTGACACTTGTTCTCAATCGTTACCTTATTCAACTGTTAGTAATCCATACACAATTCCTTCTCTTGACAGTCCAAATTCCATAAATCCCAACATGTAGCAACAACCAACCAAAAAGAACTCTCAAATATTACATCCACACCTAAGGTTTTCTCAAAATTTCCATTACTACCCTAAAACTTTAAAAACTCCAAAACTCACCAAAACTCTAAGTTTTTCTTTCCATAGTCTCAATACCATCATACACATCATGCTTGTTAATCCATTCAATCATCCTTCCTTTTTGCTACTAACAAAGCTGAAGCTCTCTAAGACGACACACTTGGTCTCACAAATCCCTTTCCTAGTAAATCTTCCAACCGCTCTTTCAATCTGAGTTTCACTTCCTAAAAGTTCTTCTACTTACTTAGCAGATCCAAACCTCAAATCTTCCCCTTCATCAAATTTGAGTTCACACTCTACTCTCTGAGAACAACCATTAACGATACCCAATCGTTCTCTCTCAATGACTTCCCAACCGGACTAACATACCAAAACCTCTAATCTGTCTCATCTTCCGATACTAGAATCTTCATCGACTCAACAAAACAATCTGCAATCATTTTCTCAATTCCAACCAATTCATTGCACACACTATCAAAGTCGGAAAGACACGTCTATTCCAACCAACATAATTCCGTCTACTATCGACAAGAGATTAAGGTTGATCAGTTCCTCAATTTGCCAATAGACAGCCGACAATCATGATGGGGCATAAACCGTCTTTACCAAACTATAATAGCATTTCTTGCATCTTGTGCACAAACTACCTAAGGTACAAATCCTTAGTTGACATAAACCTTACCTCCGCACTCCCTCCAGAACCGGGAACCACATTGTCCAAACAACACTTACAATCTGGCAAACAGCGACACACCAAGCCAACGCTCCACAACTGAAGCAACTTGGAGAAGCACCAGCTTCTCCCCCACTTATCTCATTCTCACACCTGAAGACAAAGGATTAGGAAACCAGAAAGCACTGACAGTGTTTCACACACATATCACATACTACGGAACAAACAACATTGACAGTATTCAACTGTCACACCAATTGACTCAACAACTTGGCCGGACAGACCAACCTGCTCTGATACCACTCTTGTAACACCCCAATTCCCATCGCGAATAAATAATGCATAATTAAATCAGAGTAAATAAAAATTTATTTTTCCGACAGAAACAAGGATGCCACAATTAAGGAAAGAAAACACAATCCCTGCTCAATTATTTGATACATAACACAAAATGGAATAAACCTAAAAGGGAAACTTTTTCCATACAAAAGGAAAGTTCAATTATGGAATAAAGCGGAAAGATCCATAACTGAATTGTTTTACAAAATAAATTGTTTTATAACATTAAAATATACATATAAAGGTAATACAAAATATATTCAACAAATGTATACATATATAACAAAAGCGTTCCCCGACTCCCGTGTTACGTATCAGAGCAGACAGACTGACAAAAGGATGGAGAACTAATCTTCACAAAAGCCTCCAAGACACGGATCTGTAATTGCCTCATAGAGCAACAAACCACAGCAGAAGGGTGAGAAATAACAACTAAATCAAGATTGCATAATAATATGCAAGCACATATAAATTCACATGCATAGTTATTCTCACCACACGCATTACATACCAATATATATAGCAAGCCACAGATACATAACATATTTCTAACAATCCAACAACATAGCATATATCAATTATACCGACATAATCACCTATTCACACGTAAGGCATACCACAGTTATAACATATGGAAACACCCCACCACATCACATAGCATATGTCTACGCATAAAACATATTATCCACAACCAATGCATTTATCACATATGCACATCAATTCACCAATTCAAACATAAATCTCAACACATACTCAATCAATTCATGATTGTCCACACATAATCAATCCATTCATTATTTTCCACACATAATCAATCCATTCATGATTTATGCAAATGCAAAGAGACCGACACAACGACTCTATGCAAATGCAATGCGGTACCATCCATCCATCATTCTCATCATCAGTTCACTCAGGAACTATTGGAATCATTGCTTGTTACTTAGTGTAACTCCCCGTCGGGAAAACGATGTTCCCCGTCGCTTTAGGTCCTCTTGGTATAAGGCTCACGATGTTTATGGATCGCTTTAGGTCCTCTCGGTATAAGGCTCACGATCCGATCGCTTTAGGTCCTCTTTGTATAAGGCTCATGATCGTCTATAATCATTGCTTTAGGTCCTCTTGGTATAAGGCTCACGATGTTATAACGGATTCCCTCTGGAATTGATTCGTCGCTCACACCCACTAGGGCACACGACATCACAAGAATGCATATCATGATGCTTGGCATACAATGACTCATGACATTCAAATGCACACATATACACATCCATAATCATGCATATACCATCAAACACAACACAATGCATTTTCTTGCCCTTAGGCCACAAACCATCATCACAACATTTTATCACATGCATTCACATCATATAACATCACACAAGTCATACGATATATATATCAAAAGCATATTGCATGATAACACATCAAATACACACCATTAAAACGGTAAAAGTCGACAAAACGACACATTTCCAAATTCCCAACATAATTAAATCATCCACAAATCTCAAAACCATTTTTATAAGAAAGAATAATTCATTAGCTTTTCAACGGTACTAAGAACGTCTCGATCTGAGTTACTGATCAAAAGTTATGCATTTTCAAAGAAAACAAATTTATTGAAAATCCCCAGGAGCGCCCGGCGGTACCTATTTTCGCCCGGCGGTGCTCCCTTCGCCTATGCATCGCCCGGCGAAGCAGCGGCATAAAATCTCCAACCAAAACTTAAAAGAGTCAGCAGCGTGACAACCTGCGCCTCTTGGGCATCGCCCGACGAAGCAACGAATTGCCCGGCGCCCAAAGCGTCGCCCGGTGCTCTGCACTAGAAGCAGAATTTTCTGCTGCGGGTTAAGGGTTCCTAGCACCCAAAAATTCACCATTTTTATCTCCATTCAACTCCAAACAGCAAAACAAGCATCAAGAAATGTTCATATGCACAGGGTGATCATACAACGCGACTTATATCAATTTCCGACCGTGAAAATATCGATTTTCATCAATTGTTCATCAATTTATCAAATGAGAAAAAGTTGTAAAACAACCAAAAAAATTACCACAAACAACACATATACATACATAAGCAAGATATAATTGAAATTTCTCACTCTTACCCGATTAATCGCGATTGAAACGGAGTTTCTTCACTTTTTCCTCTTTCTCCTCTTCTCTCTTTTTCCTTCTCTTCTCTTTCTCTTTTCTTTCTTTTCTTTTCCTTTCTCTCCTTTTCTCTCTATTTCTCTTTTTATATAAATATCTAACTAATCAAATGACCATTTTACCCTTACGCTCAAATATCTCTCAAACGCTCTCAGAATGCGATAAAACATAAACATACCGATGAAAAACATATCGTGCAATAAAAGTTAAAAAGAAAAATATAATATAATGTAAATATTTTACCTATCAGGGAAATTAACCAATTAACTCAATTAGCAGGTAAAATACAATAAATTCACACATTTCACAAAATTCACATAAATGAAATAAATAAATACAATTAAACAAATCGGGGCGTTACACCCTCAATTTCCATATCCACCTTACCAAAAACATGATGATTCCACCATCTCAACCTTTCACGCAGCATTTGTAGTTTACGGCTTAGAATGAAAGATGCATTTCCAGTCACAACAAAAGAATCCCACTCTTTTTAGACAAATTCCCTAAAATCCCCATGATCAAACCAGCATTCGAACACCTTGAACGGCTTTGGCCCCCAATTAATGTCTTTACCAATCAACCAAATGGGACGATGGTCGGAAATGTCTCTACTGCCCACAACTTATTTCATTGTATTCCAGTTTTTGACCAAATCCCATGAAATGATGAACCTATCTAAACGATTCATGGACAAGCCATTAAAGTTGCAATAAGTGAAAGTGTTACCTGATACAGGTAGGTCAACCAGGTCCATCAGAGATATAAAATTATCAAATTCCATCATTTCTCCATAGCCTCTATTTCCGCAACCTCTGCTCTCTGCCCTATTTCTGGTAGAGTTGAAATCTCCCCCAAGAACCCAGCTGCGTGTCGGGGAAGAAGCCTTTAGCTCTAACAGATTGGCCCACAAGACCCTCTTTGCTCCAATGTTGCAGGAGGAGTAAATATTTACAAAGTAAACGTTAAAATTCTTCCAAATAGCGTTAACACAAAGGAACCTCTTTCCCTTGACAGTGTATAGTGGTGTGAGTACATCCTTCTTCCATATGGTAATTAGGCCGCCGGAATTACCTTCAGAATCAGATGCCGATCAATCTACGTATTCACTGCCCAAAGACTTTGAACTAAAGAATGAGACATAGTCTTGCATTTTGTTTCTTGCAAAAAATAAATGTCAGCTCCTTCTTCCCTCACAATTCTCGATATCCTCTTCCTTTTAATGGAGTTGTCACACCCTCTTACATTGAAGCTGACAAAATTCATCTAACTGTATTAGCTTCCGCCTTCTGAGCTACAAAGTCTGATCTATCTTAATTTTCCATATTTCTAATTATTCCTTCAAAGTATTTGTCATCCTCATCTCTTTCTATTCCCAACGATTTAATGGACTCCCATATTCTTTTAGGTACATCTTCTACTAATTTCCTAATTCTTGAATTGCTCCTATGAATATCCCCATCGGAAACATACTCACAACAGAGAACAGACCCTCCAGAGAACTGAGAAATGGATTCATCAGTATCAACACTCGTATGACTCAAAGGATTAACAGATTTCGAGATCTTGTCATGGTGAGCTAGTGAGGCAAAGTAAGATGGGGCGAAAGGAATTCTGATGTTGCCCACAATCTCTTCTAAGGACCTCTGTTTCTTGGGCCTAACAATGTTTGGGCTTACTTGGACCCTGTTCTCTCCAGAATTTGTGTGACCCAAGCTTAAGGAGTGAACCAGGCCCATATCATTTCTTGGGCTACGTCCTCCCCCGGGATGTGACTGATCACCTGCAAGACGTGTTCCAAGGTTAGCAGCTGCATTAGTAGTTTCAGTAGCTTCATGTCTCGAGGAACCCATCCTATCAGCGTTATTTAATGTGTTGTCCATATTCCCACAAAAGGTCTGACATGTTTTGACTTTAACAATTCCAAGCGACACCTTTTTGAGCTTCTTTATGCCTATACCCTTAGGTACCGTTTCAACATACGTTTCCGCCTTCTCGCTACCCAAGACAACCTCATTTGCAGTCGTCTTATCTATGCATTCTCTTAGTAGAACTGTATCCTCTAGACTCCCACCTGTCACCCTCCCGTCTGCCACCCTGTCAGAGCCATGATCAAATTCATTGTTAGATTCTCTTTCCTCTGAATCATTCCATGCGCCACCACCCCTTCCGTCTCCTTCGCTATCATCTTCGTCGCTTTCTCTAGATGACTCATCTTCAGATTCACTCACATCCTCATCATCCTCATCAAGTTTTAATCTTTTAGGACCGTGGAAGTCCTCCATGATTTTGATACTAAATACATCTTCATGACCCCCCACATTAAACGTTTCGTTTAAGCAGAGTGGGTATTTGGTTTTAACTAGGAACCTTGCAACGTCAAGGCACTCGAGATTTTTAGTTTCTCTATCACATCTAATATATTCCCCAATGCTACAGGCGAGTAGTTTGAACATCTCAAGTCTCCATGCATGGCAGGGAAGGCCAAAACAACGCAGCCATGTGAACTTTTCGTTGTCAACTTCCATTGGATTCCATGGAATAATCTCCTCAAACCATTTTGACACCTAGTCTCTATCTTCTTCAATCAGTTCTGATAAAAATCCCGCTTCCAGTTCTTCCAAGAGGCATTTCCTGGCTCCCATAGGACTTACTTTGATAGTAAAAATACCTTTGGAATTTAAAGCGTCTTGAATGTTATAGCTCGAACCAGATTTTTCAACTATTCCGACAAAGGCCTTTTCAAACCTAGCCAGATCCTTCTTCTCAATATTAATTTGTAGATGAGCAAATTTTGGTTTTTCATCTCTATATACCAGCTTGGATCTTCCAAAGGCCGCACCTTTTTTGGAAATCGTCTCTTGATTATCTCTCTCTTTAATCCTATTTGAAACCGCATGCGCATAGGATCTTCTTTCTTGGTCTTCATCTCTGCGCTTACTTGGTTCTACTCCACTACGTTCATATTTATGCATCTGGTTACCTCCTCCTTTACTTTCGACCTTCTCACCGACTGTATATCTATGTCTCTGAAACCTGGGTAGGTTAACAAAGATCTTCTTCCCCTGAATGAAGATGTTGTCCAATGTTATACCTAACATCCTCTCATCATCAACTCTTCTGAATCGGACAAACCCAAATCTCTTGCCTCTCCTGTCTCTTCTCATGGGGATGAATACTTCTTCGACCTGACCATATTCTCTAAATATGTTAAACATCTCTTTGGCTTCGAACTTCTCTGGGAATTCAGTGAAAAAGTAGCTAGTGATGTGTTCTTCGCGTTCCTCCCTTTTACCCTTATTAGACCTCCATATCGAGAATCTTCCCAGAGGCTGTTTCCTTCTCCAATTTACTACTTTTGTCCAGCTCCCGTTATCCATAGCAAGAAGATGATTCAACAGTAAAAAGTGGTTAATCTGTTAAACCAGTTATAATTTGGTTTAAAATCAATTTAAAACCGGTTCATAGTTTAAAACCAGTTTAATTTTTTATCTAATTTTAAACCAGTTTTTTTTAAAGAACTGAATTATTTTTTTAGTCGGATGGCAAACTAGTTTTATTATTTGTTTTAAAAATCAATTTTTTTTTATTTTAAATAAAATTGGATTCAAATATGATTTTTTTTAAATAATATAAATAGCAGTTTTTTCAAAAAGATATGTGGCTTTAACTTCTACAAAATATCATTTCACTGATTGGTTTATTGTAAAATATTTGACTAATTTATAATCCTAACCGATTTAAAAAAAATAGTCACAAAAAATTGTTATTTAGTTGTGTCATACCCCAAATTTTGACCATTAAGATTTCCCATCATTGTGCAAATCATCACCACAATATGGATGTACCTTTGTGCCTCATCAATCTCCTCAAGGAATTGTTGAGCATTCACCACAATCAAAATTAGGGTTTCAAGCCCTCTCAGAGCCTTAGACAAAGGATCAATCAAGGAATGACATGATCTTAAACTTGTCTACACTCTCAAACATCCACAATGGATCAAAAGGACTCCCACTTCAAGGATTAAGCACAAGGCTGCTCCCTTCTAGGTGGATTAAGTCTCAAGATCGACAGTGTCACCAAATTAGGGTTTTGGTTGACCAGGGCCTCCAGATGGAAATTTTTCATCTGGGCACAAGCCAATGATCCAAAACCTAACCTAATATACTCCATGGAACCTCATGGACCCAATCATCAAGTCAATTTTGCCTCAGGGGATGCATTCATCAAAAATCAGGAATTAGGGTTTCTTGACCTAATTCACCCTAAGTTGACTTTTAGGGCAAATCATGAGCCAAGACCTCAAGACATGATTTGAGGGTCTCTAATGAACTATATTGATCCATTTGGAACAATGGATTAATCCAAGAAGCTTGACCAACAAGTCTCAATTTCATCTGCACCACAATTAGGGTTTTAAGAGGAAAGTCAACTGTAGCTTTGACTTTTGAACAGGACATGCTCCCAAACCCTAGGACATGCCTCAATATACCCTATGACACCCATGGAACATGACCATCAAGTTTGATTTAGGTCAAGGACATGATTTCCTGAAGAATTGCACAGTTTGGAATTCATCTGATAAAAAGTCAACTGTGCACAAAAGTCAACTTTGACTTTTTGAGATTTTTCACTAAAATGGATTTTTAACCCTAAAATGATGTTAATGTATGATTTGAATCATCATTCATCAAGAAAAATCAAGAAAAGTGGGATAACTTGTAAAAGGGGTAACCATAAAAACTTAGAAATTTTTCTAAGTCATGAAAAAGTGTCACTAATGCACCAACTTTGGAGGACCATAACTCCTAAACCACAAGGCCATTGTGCCCCATTCAAAGCTTGATTTGTAGATCACATTACCCTCTACAAAAGCTTCATACTGACCTATGTCCAAATTCCTCATGGATTTTGAGTTATGGAGTGATCAAAATCAAGAGAAAACACTTTGTTCCAACACTTAGTGAAAATTTCACTAAGTCAGATTTTACCCTACTTTTTGCCAAATGTAGGGGGATTTTTCACTTGGATTCAAAAGAGATCAAAACCAAACATGTTCAAACAGTTGTTGTATCATGTAAGGGCTTTCCAAAATGGTCAAGAACATTACCAAATTCAACTTACACCATGAGATATGACATTGGCAAGTTGCCTTGTTGAAATCTGTCAAGGCAAGGCAAATTTTGCATTTTTGGTCGATTTGCCAAAATCAGCCAAATTCAAATGCTCCCATCCACTTGGACACATCTGAGGATTGAATCGAAAGGGGACAATCACTGAGTCAAGCCTCCAAAGTCCATGGAACAAGAAATAGCATGTTGAACCTAGAATGGCCAAAATAGGGACAAGACTCCAAATTTGGATTGAAGCATTCAATGGAAGCATCAAGGTGGCATGGACTGAGCCATTCTCATCTGAAATCAGTCAAGACTTATCCAAGACCAAGGGAACCAAAGCTCTGTGCCCTAACCTCTAGTCAATGGCTAGAGGAGACTTGGATTTTCATTTGCCAACATTGGCCAAACCTACCTAGCAGTTGCCATTCACTATTCCTTGTAAAACAAACTTGGATTTTCTTGAGGTTTCTTCGGGTTTTCATGTTTTATGTTTAATTTAAATGAAATTAAGTGTTATAGACATGATCGTGAGGTTGAAACGAGTTGATTGGTATGTGGATTGCATGATATGGTTAAGTATTCAGTGAGATTGGATGGAAAACGCAAATCTGGGAAACTCAGAACACGCGCGTGTTCTTGGTGTGTTCTTGGCGCCATTTTCAGAAATTTGAATATTTGAATTTTGTGATTTTTGTTTAATTGATTCAAAAATTAATTTCTCTCTGAGTTTTAATGATTTTGAGTTGATTCTTTTTTTAATAATTCACAAAAATGTTAAAATATTTTATTTTATCAAAAAATCCCAAAAATATTATTTATTTCATATAATGGATATTTTTGCAAAGAATTAATATTTTAATTGTTTTTGACATTTTAAATATTTTTTCCACATTGATTTTGCAACTTTTAATGCTTTCTAATTATTTTGTAGGTCAATACTTAATTTTTGAAGCATTAATCCAAGATCACAATTTGTTTTTCCTATGTTAAACAATTTTGATCATTTTAATTGAATTTTTATTCAATTAAAACATATTTTTGAAAACAAATTAGGGTTTTGGATTAATTCAACCCTCATAAATCATCTTTAAAACACTTTGGGCCTCTAATAGAGTGTAAGGCCCAATCCTTTTTTTGACCAAACCATTTTTGGGCCTCAGTGTATTGTATAAGTCCCGATACCGTCAAAAAACAAACGGCGCGATCGTCGCCTTTTAAAAATAACCATGGGCCTCTCCTCGAGCTATAAGACCCATTCAAAACCTTTGGGCCTCTATTAGAGTGTAAGACCCAACCCCTTTTAACCAAAACCATTTTGGGCCTCACTTATTGTATAAGTCCCTTTGCGTTAAAAGAAAACCTCGGCGCGATCGCCATTTTAAATGGAAAAATCATCTGGGCCTACTCTCGTGTTATAAGCCCCACTCTTTTTCTTTAAACCTTTTGGGCCTCTTGAGAGAGTGTAAGACCCATCCCTTTGTACAGAAAACATTTTGGGCCACAGTCACTTGTATAAGTCCCTCTGTACAAATTCAAACAGTGCGCTCACTGATAAAACCTTGGGCCTCTCCTTGAGCTGTAAGCCCCAAATCTTTCTTTTTTTCAAAGCACTTTCTCCTTTGATTTTGAATATATTGTTGTTTTCAATCTTTCTTTGTTGAATAACTAACCAAACAGCATGGAAGCTCTACAACCGAGTAAGTAGTTATTTCTTTCATTTACCGCTTTCATATACATATAACTGTATTGTGGGGCTGTTTCACTGTAAGTCTTCTTTCATAAACTCATATCAACTGTATAATAATAGTATAGATATTTAGAGTTTCCCCGGCAACTACGTATAGCATTAAGCCCGTTGATCACTCTTAAATAGTCAATACTAGATCCCCATAGGATTACCAGACACAGTCTTCCCTCCTCTTGGGGTTAAACAATATGGAGACATGAAAGGCAGCATTCTCTGTGAACCCTTTCATAGACTGTCACTCATAGAAGTTGTCAAAGAAACTCTATTCCCCAGAGATGATCTTTTCTCCGTGAATGGCATCTCTTGAGTTTCTTCCAAATTCTCGGACTTTCCTGGCTTGATCTATTCTCGGTGAATGGCATGTCTTGAACTTCTCGGGGTTTGGGGACCCACAGGCTTCTTAAAAGCACTTGTCAAGAAACTCTACTCCCCAGAGATGATCTTTTCTCCGTGAATGGCATCTCTTGAGTTTCTTCCAAATTCTCGAACTTTCCTGGCTTGATCTATTCCTCGTGAATAGTCTGTCTTGAATTTCTCGGGGTTTGGGGACCCATCGGCTTCTTAAAAGCAATCGGGCTCCTCTTGGGCATCGTACAAGGACCCACGGGCTTCCTAAAAGCAACCCCGCCTCCTCTTGGGCTTAGTACAAGGACCCGCCGGCTTCTTAGAAGTATTCACAGCCTCCTCTTAGGCTTCGTATAATGATCTCTTCCTCCGGGAATGATAGCCTCCTCTTGGGTATCGTACAAGGACCCGTCGGCTTCTTAAAAGTTTCCAGCCTCCTCTTGGGCTTCGTAATAATTGTCTCGACGACCTCCTAGAGGTATAGGAACAGAACTTAGTCATCTGTATAGAACAGTCCTTTCAAAGAGTCTACTACTGTTTCTCACAGCATAGTACAAAAGATAAAACTCTAGACTTGGACAGTCTAATATCCTTGAGTCTCAAAGACATTCTCAAGCACTCTTCAAGAATAGGAAGCAAACCCATAGACTCGGACAATCTCAATACCCTTCGGATTTCCGACTTCCTTAAAGAACGGGAACAACCCGGATCCTTGAATCAAATCGATGAGTACAATGTTGCTCATATAAGAACTGATTTTCTCTTTCAAAATCAGCATATTGGACCTGTCACTTAACTGAAACAGTTACCATAGCCTCATCTTTGGCTTTGTACAAATGATTCTCCCCAGCGGAGTCAAACAACGTTTAGCCTCTCTCTCGGGCTTTGTACGAGACACATAAGAGACTCCCTCGTTGAGTCAATAACCCCTTTCGCCTCCATCTCGGGCTTTATACGAGATACAAAAAGGTTCATATTGAGCCAAAAAAATGTTAGCCTTCATCTCGGGCTTTATACGAGATACCAAAAGACTCCATCGTCGGGTCAAAAACCTTTTAGCCTCTCTCTCGGGCTTTGTACGAGACACATAATAGCCTCCTCTTAGGCTTTATATAAGAAAACCACTGGTTAATCCAATTAAACTTTTAGCATCAAAGCTGTGCCTCGTTTGCAGTACACTAACATCAACAACTCCTTCCCTTTCATCTAATCGCTGTAAGCGGCAAGCCTCTGGATCATCTACATCCATGCCACTGTCCCTCTTTTAGTATGAGAAATTCCTAAGGAAAGATAGCGTTGCTCTGAACTGAGTTAAAGTCTTCTCCTTCAGGTTAAAACCCCCTATAAAGGAAATTATGGCATTGCTAGGATCCGCGTATCCCGGTTAAAGTAATCCTCCTTTATAACCAGTCACCCAATAGTTGTGACAAAACAGACCTCTTTAGAGATGACAAATTCTCTCTAAAGTCAACACCTTTAGCTTCACATCTTGCGCTTTGAACAAGATACAATCTACCTTTCGCTTCACGCCTTGGGCTTTGAACAAGACACCAAACAACCATTTCCTCCCATAGAATAGGAGGAACTACGAACGCTCTGATTTCCCTGTTTCGGTAAACGGGAATACGTAGGCATAAGATTGAAAGAAAAATCTTAGCGAGCACACTAAACAAAAACCCAAAATCCCATACTCTCATGTATCTATCAAAAGCATCAGTCCTAACATCCTAATCCTTGTTCCCCGTTATAAAGTCCTAGAAAGAGAAAAGAAAACAGTATTGGCGAAAATACAAATAACCAGTACAAAGGCCCCCCCACATTGATAGCATTCGTAACCTAACAGACCGCTATTTAAACTCAGTATGCAAAGCAGGGTTAATTGGAGACATCTATTTCCCTTCCTTATTCAGCTCACAATAGGATAAAAAATTAATCGACCTGTAGTAAGCTAAACCTCAGAGAGCGACTAGTGCTTAAGAACCGCGTCCAAAATTGCTCGCTACAGGAAAAATGGCGCCCGCCGTGGGGCCCGTCTCTATTTTTCTTCTTCCTTTTCACCTCTTATGTGAAAACCACGGATTGGGGCTTCCGCCGGGGAACCCATTTTCTGTCAGGAACTTAGGATTCATAGCTTTAAAAGTCAAGGATGATTATGACAAATATATATACTGCTTTTCCTAATTGCTATACGTGTTTATTTTTCTGCTAATAGGAATGCGTGTGATGCCGCATGTGGAAAGATTGAGTATACAATTAAGATAAGTGATGGCGACGAGGTCGACCATCAACCTCAGTGGAGGCTGACCAATGCAACCCATTCTCTCACCTAGACAATGGGCCGATTGTTAAGTCTGAGAAGCTGAGGAGCCAAACCCTTTCGTAGTGCGGAAACTATCGGGAATAGTTGTTACGCGATACTACCCTCATTTGAGGCTGGTGATCTATTCTCGGTGAATGGAACTTACTCTAAGATTGCTCTACAACTCGCTAGCGATCCGCTTGTTGTTTTGCTTTCCTGGGAGGAGCTGATGATAATGAGTACAGGTACAAAAATCACCCTAGTATAAACCTTTGGGGATGGGTAGAGCCTTGACTTCATGACAACGCCCCTTTGACCCCATGTTTTTTCTATGTTTTTGTGTGCTGCATTCATGCATTCATTTAAAAAACATTAAAACATTCAAAAAAATTTCTCTTCTAGTCTCTCTATTTTTCAAAATAAACTAAGACTGTGATTGTAAATACCGAAGAAAAGGATTGCACTAATGGATTTCGGTAGAAGGAGAACTCATAGTTATACCTTCAAGGTTCCAAAGCTAGAGGATTTGAGAAGTTTAGCGAGGATGATCACTAACCCAGAGGCTTTCAGAGCCAAGCACGGAGGTTTGCTACCACTGTTAAGAGTCCATGTGATTGAGGGAATCATGGACGCGCTCATTCAGTTTTACGATCCGGTTTATCACTGTTTCACATTCCCGGATTACCAGCTCGCACCAACGCTGGAGGAGTATTCTCACCTGATCGATCTACACATTACTGATCGAGCTCCATTCTCTGGACTGGAAGAAATTCCAAAGAATCAGACCATTGCAAGAGCAATTCATTTGGACGAGTCTGAGGTCAGGACTCACATGACCGCTAAGGGTGGCATCCAAGGTTTGCCAGCCCGGTTCTTGACAAAGAAGGCCCTGTATTTTGCCAGTATAGGAAACATGACTGCTTTTGAAAGCATCTTTGTCTTGCTCACCTACGGGTTATTTTTGTTTCCCAACATTAATAATTTCGTCGATATCAACGCCATTAAGGTTTTTCTCATTGGAAACTCTATATCGACTTTGCTCGCAGATGCGTATCATTCTGTACATTTAGGAAATTTGTACAGCAGAGGGGAGATCACATGCTATGTACCTCTGCTTTACAAATGGTTTATCTCTCACTTGCCCAAGTCTGCTGCTTTTTGGGATTGTAAGAGTGCCTTACGTTGGTCGCAGAAGATCATGTCTCTTACCAACTCTAATATAGATTGGTGTAATAGGATCTTTGATGAAATCAGGATCATTGACCATTGTGGAAACTTCCCCAACGTACCCCTTATAGGAACTAAAGGAGGAATCAACTATCATCCAGTTCTCGTTCATCGTCAATTTGGATACCCGATGAGGCACATCCCACGGGGTGTTCATCTGGAAGGTCTTTTCTTCAAAGAAGGAGAAAATGACAGAGCACTAAAGACGGAAATAGTGCACGCTTGGAAGCACGTTCATAAGAAAGGACAAGAGTCTCTAGGAAAACCGGACTGAGTCTCGGTGGAGCCTTAGCTCCACTGGGTACAAACTAGAGCTCTCAAGCTAAAAATGCCTTATCCTCGTTATAATACCCCAAATTTTGACCACTTAGATTTCCCATCATTGTGAAAATCATCATCACAATATGGATGAACCATCATGCTTCATCAGTCTCCCCAAAGATGGGTGAGCATCCAATACAATCAAAATTAGGGTTTCAAGCCCTCTCTGAGTGCTTAGACAAAGGATCAATCAAGAAATGACATGATATTCAACTTTTCTAATCTCTCAAACATCCTCAAAGGACCAAAAGGACTCCTACTTCAAGGATTAAGCACAAAGCTGCTCCCTTCTAGGTGGATCAAGTTCAAGATCGACAATGTCACCAAATTAGGGTTTTGGTCGACCAGGGCCTCCAGATGGAAATTTTCATCTGGGCACAAGGCAATGATCCAAAACATAACCTAATATACTTCATGGAACCTCATGAACCCATGCATCAAGTCAATTTTGCCTCAGGGGATGCATTCATCAAAAATCAGGAATTAGGGTTTCTTGACCTAATTCACCCCTAAGTTGACTTTTGGGACAAACCATGAGCCAAGACCTCAAGACATGATTTGAGGGTCTCTAATATACAATATTGATCCATTTGGAACAATGGATTGATCCAAGAAGCTTGAGCAACAAGTCTCAATTTCATCTGCACCACAATTAGGGTTTTAAGAGAAAAGTCAACTGTAACTTTGACTTTTGACCAGGACATGCTCCCAAACCCTAATACATGATTGAATATACCCTATGACACCTATGGAACATGTCCATCAAGTTTGATTTAGGTCAAGGACATGATTTCCTGAAGAATTGCACAGTTTGGAATTCATCTGATAAAAAGTCAACTGTGCACAAAAGTCAACTTTGACTTTTTGAGATTTTTCACCAAAATGGATTTTTAACCCTAAAATGATGTTAATGTATGATTTGAATCATCATTCATCAAGAAAAATCAAGAAAAGTGAGATAACTTGTAAAAGGGGTAACCATAAAACTTAGAAATTTTTCTAAGTTAAAAATAAAGTGGCAAAGGTACCAACTTTGGAGGACCATAACTCCTAAACCACAAGGCCATTTTTTCTCATCCAAAGATGGATTTGTAGCCCTCATTATCACCTACAAAAACTTCAACTACAAGTCATTCCAATTCATTAAGGATTTTGAGTTATGGAGTGATCAAAGTGGCTGAAAAGTGAAAATGTCACTTTTTCCAACACTTAGTGAAATTTTCACTAAGTCAGATTCTGCCTCACTTTTTGCCAAATGTAGGGGGATTTTTCACTTGGAATCAAAAGAGATCAAAACCAAACTTGTTCAAACAGTTGTTGTATCATGTAAGAGCTTTCCAAAATGGCCAAGAACATTGCCAAATTCAACCTACACCATGAGATACAACATTGCCAAGTTGCCTTGCTCAAATCTGTCAAGGCAAGGCAGAATTTGCAACTTTGGTCGATTTGCCAAAATCAGCCAAATTCAATTGCTCCTATCCACTTGGACACCTCAGAGGATTGAATCTAAAGGGGACAATCACTGAGCCAAGCCTCCAAAGTCCATGGAACAAGAAATAGCATGTTGAACCTAGGATGGCCAAAATAGGGACAAGACTTCAAATTTGGAATGAGGCATTCAATGGAACCATCAAGGTGGCATGGATTGAGTCATTCTCATCTGAAATCAGTCAAGACTTATCCAAGACCAAGGGAACCAAAGCTCTGTGCCCTAACCTCTAGTCAATGGCTAGAGGAGACTTGGATTTTCATTTGCCAACATTGGCCAAACCTACTTACCAGCTGCCATGCACTATTCCTTGCAAAACAAACTTGCTCTACTATAAATAGAGCTCAATTGTGGTCAGTTTGAGTACACCAAAGCCATCTAGCAGATGCTTTCCTCAAAATCTCTTCTTTCACTCCAATTTTGCCTTCTAAGGCAAGTCACTATCGAGTTTTGAGTTTGAGAGCAATTCCAATCAAACCAATCACTCACACACCTCACATACATCACATATGAGCTGATCAAACACTTAGATTACTTCTGAAACATCAATTTCACAAAATCACCAGCTGGTTGCTCAAGGTTTTAACCAAAGTGCAGCTGAGGTGCCACAAACTGATCCAGCCAATTTCAATCAAGTCCAACCATCCAAACACAATCCATATGGTGTAGGGAAGCTGTTCAGATCATCACCACTCATCTGTAACACCTCCAAATCAAAAATCACTTTGAACTTGCTGTCAAGACTTGGAGGTAAGCACATACTTGGTCATCTCTCAATCTATGCATATTTCCTCGCACAATAATTTGGCCATATGTTCATAATCATGCATGGAATGTTTTCCCTCAATTAATTGCATTGTTTGAATCGTGTATCAAAAATCCTAGCCTTCATGCAGAAATTAGGGTTCTTGAGGCCTCTTCGTGATTTCTTGTTGTATGTTTAATTTAAATGAAATTAAAGTACATAGACATGATCGTGAGGTTGAGGCGAGCATAATGATATGTGGATTGCATGATATGATTACGTATTCATGGAGATTGGATAGAAAATGCAAATCTGAGAAACCAAGAACACGCGCGTGTTCTTCAGCTTGTTCTTGGCGCCATTTTTAGAAATTCAAATATTTGAATTTTGTGATTTTGTTTAATTGATTCAAAAATTAATTTCTCTTTGAGTTTTAATGATTTTGAGTTGATTCTTTTTTTAATAATTCACAAAAATGTTAAAATATTTTATTTTCACAAAAAATCCCAAAAATATTATTTATTTCATATAATTGATATTTTTGTAAAGAATTAATATTTTGATTGTTTTTGGCATTTTAAATATTTTTTCTACATTGATTTTGCAACTTTTAATGCTTTCTAATTATTTTGTAGGTCAATACTTAATTTTTGAAGCATTAATCCAAGATCACAATTTGTTTTCCATGTGTTAAACAATTTTTGATCATTTTAATTGAATTTTTATTCAATTAAATACATTTTGAAAACAAATTAGGGTTTTGGATTAATTCAACCCTCATAAATCTTTTTCAAACCTTTTTGGGCCTCTTGAGAGAGTGTAAGACCCATCCCCCCTTGTACAAAAACCTTTTGGGCCTCACTCATTGTATAAGTCCCTCTGTACAAGTAAACGGCGCGATCGTTGCCCGTTTAAAAATAAAAATCATTTGGGCCTCTCCTTGAGCTATAAGACCCATTCAAAACACTTTGGGCCTCTATTAGAGTGTAAGACCCAATCTCCCTTTTAACCAAAACATCTTGGGCCTCACTTATTGTATAAGTCCCTCTGCGTTAAAAGAAAACCTCGGCGCGATCGCCATTTTTAAACGAAAAATCATTTGGGCCTACCCTCGTGTTATAAGCCCCACTCTTTTCTTTAAACCTTTTTGGGCCTCTTGAGAGAGTGTAAGACCCATCCCTTTGTACAGAAAACCTTTTTCGGGCCTCAGTCACTTGTATAAGTCCCTCTGTACAAATTCAAACAGTGCGCTCACTGATAAAACCCTGGGCCTCTCCTTGAGCGGTAAAGCCCCAAATCTTTCTTTTTCAAAGCACTTTCTCCTTTGATTTTGAATATACTGTTGTTTTCAATCTTTCTTTGTTGAACAACTAACCAAACAGCATGGAAGCACTCCAACCGAGTAAGTGGTTATCGCTTTCGTTTACTGCTTTCATATTATAAACTGTATTGTGGGGCTGCTCACTGTAAGTCTCCTTTCATAAACTCATACCTACTGTGTAATAATAGTATAGATATTTCGAGTTTCCCCGGCAACTACGTCTAGAACTAGGTGACGCCGTTTCATTTATTCGTAGAAATAGACGCCTAGATCCCCAATAGGAGCACCAGATACAGTCTTCTCTTCGGCTGTCCTCCTTAGGAATCGTCAAGAAGCTCTACTCCCCAAGATGAATGTATTCTCCGTGAATGGCATCTTTGAGTTTCTTCCAACTTCTCGAACTTTTCTTACTTGATCTATTCCTTGTGGATAGCTTGCCTTGAATGTCTCGGGGTTTGGGTACCCACTACGGTCATAATCTTGGACCTTAACTAAGGAACCCTCTTTAAAAGCTAAAAGTCGCTGGATAGTAAACCTCGCACGTTTACCAGTGGTTTTTATCTTTAAAAGAGTTATCTCTCCTAATGGAAAGGAGATGATAGACCCACGGGCTTCTTAAAAGCATCGGCCTCCTCTTGGGCATTATTCAAGGACACTACGGCTTCTTAGAAGTATTCACAGCCTCCTCTTAGGCTTCGTATAATGATCTCTTCCTCCGGGAATGATAGCCTCCTCTTGGGCTTCGTACAAGGACCCGTCGGCTTCTTAAAAGTTTCCAGCCTCCTCTTGGGCTTCGTACAAATTGTCCCGACGACCTCCTAGAGGTATAGGAACAGAACCTAGTCATCCTCATAGAACAGTCCTTTCATAGAGTCTACTACTGTTTCTCAAAGCATAGTACAAAAGATAAAACTCTAGACACGGACAGTCTAACTTCCTTGAGTCTCAAAAGACATTCTCAAGTGACCCCTTCGTTAAATAGGAAGGAAACCCGCAGACTCGGACAGTCTCAATACCCTTTAGATTTCCAGTTTCCCCAAAGAAGAGGAAACAACCCCGATCCTCAGATCTAATCCACGAGTACAGTGATGCTCATATAAGAACTGATTTTCTCTTTCAAAATCAGTATACTGGACCTGTCACTTAACTGACATAGCCTCCTCTTGGGCTTTGTACAATGACTCTCCCTAGCGGAGTCAAACAACGTTTTAGCCTCTCTCTCGGGCTTTGTACGAGACACACTAAGACTCCCTCGTTGAGTCAAACAAACAATAGCCTCCATCTCGGGCTTCGTACGAGACACAAAGACTCTATCGTCGGGTCAAAAACTTTTAGCCTCTCTCTCGGGCTTTGTACGAGACACAAAATAGCCTCCTCTTAGGCTTTGTATAATGATTTTCCTAGCGGAAATTAGCCTCCTCTTAGGCTTTGTATAAGAAAACCACTGGTTGATCCAATCAACCTTTTAGCATCAAAGTTGTGTCTCGTTCACAGTACACAAACATCAACAACTCCTTTCCCTTCATCTAATCGCTGTAAGCGGCAAGCCTCTGGATCATCTATATCCACGCCACTGTCCCTCTTTTAGCATGAGAAAATCCTAAGGAAAGATGGCAATGCTCTACACTGAGTTAAAGTCTTCTCCTTCAGGTTAAAACCCTTTCTTCAGAAATTATGGCATTGCTCAGATCCGCGTATCCCAGTTAAAGTAATTCTCCTTCTCCCCTCTTTAGAGATGACAAATTCTCTCTAAATCCGAGATTTTTCAGCTTCACGTCTTGGGCTTTGAACAAGACACAAATAGACCTTTCAGCTTCGCATCTTGGGCTTTGAACAAGATACAAACCACCTTTTGCTTCACGTCTTGGGCTTTGAACAAGACACCAAAAACCAATTTCCTCCCATAGAATAGGAGGAACTACGAACGCTCTGATTTCCCTGTTTCGGTAAACGGGAATACGTAGGCATAAGATCGAAAGAAAAGATCTTAGCGAGCGCAATCAACAAAAAAACCAAATCCCATATCTCCATCAATCAAAAGCAGTAATTCAAAAGCATCAGTCCTAACATCCTAATCCTTGTTCCCCGCCAGAAACCTTCTGCCCAAGTAAAAAAGAAAGAAAACAGTATTGGCGAAAATACAAATAACCAGTACAAAGGCCCCCCACATTGATAGCATTCGTAACCTAACAGACCGCTGTTTAAACTCAGTATGCAAAGCAGGGTTAATTGGAGACATCTATTTCCCTTCCTTATTCAGCTCACAATAGGATAAAAAATGAATCGACCTGTAGTCAAAGCTCAAACCGCAGCGAGCGACCAGCGCTTAAGAACCGCGTCCAAAATCGCTCGCTACACTCGTTACGGAATTCTTCCGCCGAGGGAATCTGTCATGTATTTCATGACGGAAACTGAAAAGCTTCAGGTTACTCTCAACAAAGTTCAACGGGAGAGAAAGTCTTGGAAGAACAAGTATCGCACCCTCGACGTAGAGTGCATCAAAATATAGCAATTACTGAAAGAGAAAGATGCTCTGATTGAAATTTTAGAGCAACATGCTGTAGAGAATCAGGATAGCCAAAGGAATTTGCTCGCTCCTTTCACTTGGCAAAGGAATGACAACCCGACAACGGCTCAACGGCCCCGGTCAAAGAAAAGGAAGATACCAGAATTAGCACCCGATTTCTCTTCAGAGAGGACTCGGGACCCATTAGCTTAGGTTTCTGTTTCTGCACTTTGTAATCTACTGTATTTCCATTTCTTTAATCCTTTGAATTCAATAAAAAGGGGTTTCCCCACCGTTTGATATTTGCAATCTAATTGTCAAATTTTATTTTGATTAAACCTTAAACAATTAATATAATCATTGCATTCATCGTTCTCACATCGCGTATTCTTCTTACCTACGAATCTCACGTTTGTGTCTCAATTCTAGAGTCAAACTGTCTCATTCGTATAATACTCGGGCCAATCGTCAGAAAAAGATGGATGATCTTGAGGAAGAAAACAGAGAGTTGAAGGAAGAGATCGACGCTCTGAGAGAGGATATGAGAAAGCTTCGTAACGACATGCAAGCCATGGCAGAAGCTCAGCTACAAAGAACTGTGATCTCAGGGATCACCTCAATGCCCATAGTGGAGAGGTTTGATCCTAGGTATCAAATGCCAAAAGATCGTCCTTGGGGCATGCCAGTTAACTATATCCCAGAAGGATATGTTCCGCCGATCACTGAAGATCAGGGAATCACAACAGAAGCCGTTGGTCCTGAAGGTTACAAACTTTGGGAAAGTGAAGAGGCCAGAGCCATATTGAAGACTCCAGAAGGTTACAAACTTCGGGAAATGCCAAGATTCACTGCCGTAGTCACGGTACCACCCCCTGTGGTGCACACTGTCCCGGAAGAACAGATTCCACAGACACCTTCTGGTAAGAAGGAAACTATGTTTGACAGAATGGAGGAATTCCAGGAGCAGTTCTTGGAATTGCAGAAGGAACTGCAAGCCATTCGCGGTCAGGATCTATTTGGAAAGGACGCCGCAGACCTCTGCTTGGTCCCAAATATGAAAGTTCCGCACAAATTCCAAGTGCCCGACTTTGAAAAATACAAGGGTAACTCTTACCCTCAGAGCCATCTGGTGATGTACGCTCGGCGGATGTCAGCTCAGACGGAGAATCAGGACCTACTGATTCACTACTTTCAGGATAGTTTAACTGGTGCCGCATTAAAATGGTACATGGGTTTAAACCGTGCCACGATCAGTACATTCAGAGATCTTGGCACTGCCTTCGTCCAACAATACAAATACAATTTGGACATGGCACCCGACAGAGATCAACTCAGATCAATGTCACAAAAGGACAGGGAAACCTTTAAGGAGTATGCTCAAAGGTGGCGTGAAATTGCCGCTCAAATTTGTCCACCTCTTGAGGAAAAAGAGATGACAAATATCTTCTTAAAAACCTTAAGCTCATTTTACTATGACCGAATGGTTGATAGTGCACCCAGTGATTTCACCGAGATGGTGGGCATGGGCGTACGTCTTGAGGAAGCCGTCCGAGAAGGACGTTTGGTAAAAGACACTGGATCGACGAGCGGTACTAAAAAATACGGTAGTGCTCTCCCTAAGAAAAAAGAGTAAGATATTGGGAATATCTCTCTCGGAAAGCAAAGGCGACGTTATCAAACGGTAGCAGCTGTGACTCCTGCTATCAACCCTGCGCCTATTCCTACGTATCAACCTCAGGTTGCGCAGAGCCAACCTGATCAGCAAAGGACACAACAACCTCTTCAGTAGGCTCGTCCTCCATACAACAACAACCGTACAACATGACCACCAAGATTTAATCCTATACCCGTCTCATACGCAGAGTTGTTTCCATTACTACTAGCTAAGGGGCACATCCAGACTAAGTCCCCTCTTACAGTACCGGAAAATCCGCCTTTTTGGTTCAAGGTGGATCAAACTTGCCCTTATCATCAAGGAGGTCCAGGGCACAACATAGAGACTTGTCTCAATTTCAAGTCCGACGTGCAAAAACTTGTTAGGAGCGGGGTCTTATCCTTCAAGGATACGATTCCGAATGTTCTCACAAACCCGCTGCCTCAACATGAGAAAGCTGCAGTCAACTTGATAGAAGGAGAAACTAACGATGTTTATCAAATTCACGATGTACTCTTGTTGAAAACCAATCTGGTCAAGATGCATTGTAGACAGAGTGGATATGGCCATGTGCCACCTCATAATTATCACTAGTGTGATATCTGCTCTAAAGACAATCAAGGATGTTCTGTGGTGCAAGCAGCCCTACAGGAACAAATGGATATCGGATGGATCCAAGAGCACCGAGTTCGTGGAGTTAACATGGTCTACACAAATTCCAACGTCGTTCAGAACCACGATATCCGTGCAATGAATGTCAACTTGGTGGCGATGCACTCAAGGCAAAGCCAGTATCATAATCTGTCGCGGCACGATTACGGTTCCTGTCTGATTTGCTCGGTAAACAAACAGGTTTTCTCTTTTGTACAAGAAGCCCTCCAGCGTCAGATGGATCTTGGATGGATCCAAGACTACCATGATAGGAACTCCTATCAAATCAACATGGTTCAGATCTTCGATATTCGCGTGATGAATACCAACCTGGTAGAGCTACATGCTGAGCAAGTCCGACTCGGATTCTTAATATCACATAACTATCAAAACTATAAGGCGGGTTGCAAAAACGATCGAGGTTGTACCCTTGTCCAGGAGGCACTTCAGCACTTGTTAAATCATTGGTGGATGCCAATCTACATGGATGAAGATACTCAGCAGATTAGTATCAGTAACAGGAATCCTACTCGGCGTCAGAGTCAGGATGTCCGATCAGTGGAAGCTAACCTAGTGAGGTTACATTGTATTCAAAGTGGGCGCGGCCAGGTGCCACCACACAACTATGAACGTTGCGGCGTCTGTTCGGAAAGTAACCAAGGGTGTTACTTTGTGAGAGCAGCTCTTCAGGGTCAGGTGGATCGTGGAGAGATTCGCCCATATCCAGGTTCCGGACCCATCAACTGGACGCCGAACTACCTTGTCGAGCAAGTTGAGGATGTTGTCATAATCTCTGGTCATCACAGGACCAAGGATGTTTTTGCCATTATCCCTCTATTTGACGAATCTAAAGTTCTCAACCGGGAACGGATCGAGATTACTTATGATGGTCAGAAAAATCAGAAGGTTCCCATAGTCATCTATCTGCCAGGACCAACACCGTATGAATCAACTAAGGCTTTCCCTTACAAATACGGTGCAACGACAGTTGAAAATGGAAAGGAAATTCCATTACCCTTCGTCGTGAATATTGCAGACATCAGTCGAGTAACACGGAGTGGTAGAATCTTCAACCGAGGGGTTGGGGAACTTAACAAGGAAAAGGAACTTCAGACGGAAGCTCCCAATCCACCGGTCGGTCAATCCAGTAATCCCGACCTTTCGAAAAATAATGATGAGATGCTGAAGCTCATCCAAAGGGGTGAATATAACATTGTTGATCAGTTGTTACAGACTCCTTCAAAGATCTCTGTGTTATCACTGTTACTCAGTTCAGAAGCCCACAGGGAGGCTCTACAGAAAGTCTTGGAGCAAGCCTTTGTGGAACAGGATGTAACAATCAGACAGTTCGATAGCATTGTCTCTAACATCACTTCCTGCAATAATTTGGGATTTAGTGATGAGGAATTACCTGAAGAGGGTCGCCGTCATAACATGGCGCTCAACATTACAGTTAACTGCCAGGACGATGCTTTAGCCAGCGTACTGGTAGACACAGGGTCAGCCCTGAATGTTATGCCGAAGTCCACTTTGATGCAATTATCATTCAAAGGCCCTCCGATGAGAATCAGCGAGGTCGTCGTCAAAGCGTTCGACGGATCCAGAAAAACAGTTATCGGCGAAGTTGACCTTCCCATAACTATCGGTCCTCACACTTTCCAAGTCACTTTCCAGGTCATGGACATCTGGGCAACGTACAGTTGTTTATTAGGAAGACCTTGGATACATCAGGCTGGAGCGGTCACTTCAACCCTCCACCAAAAGCTAAAGTTCGTTAAGAACGATCAACTTGTCACAGTCTGTGGAGAACAAGCCTTGCTTGTGAGTAACTTGTCATCATCTGCTGGTATAGAACCCGAGGAGGTTATTGGAACTCAGTTCCAAGCACTATCGGTAAGCAAGAATAATCAGTTCAAAGAAGAAACCTCGATTTCCTCATACTAAGATGATATCAAAGCGGTCGAGAGTACCTATACAACAGGATGGGGACAGCTTGTCATTCCTACTGACAATAAAACAAAGAAGGGTCTTGGTTTTTCTACAACCTGTATCCGGACAGCTGCTAACAATGAAAGTCTTCATCCCCTTCAGAATTTCTTCCACAGTGGAGGGTTCCTTCACCCAGTGCCTCAGGCAATCCATGCTATCAATGAGGAAGATCCCTCTGATGCAGATGAAGAATGGAAGTCCTACCTTAACGAGGACGGTTATATGTCTCAGGAAGAGGTGCCTATACCATTTTGCTATCCTGCACAGAGTCCTAGATTTATACCACGGTCAGACATCGAAATGATATATGGAGATTGTGATCCGGAAGGATGTCGTGCTCCGCCAAATTCATTAGAGGAAGACACTCTGATGAAAGACGATTTTGACCATAATTACTGTGGCCCAATGGATGGTCTGCCAATGTGGCAACCTTACCCAGGAAACTTGGGGCAAGAGAGTCAGCCGAACAATGAAAATCAGCTGACCATCATTGAACAGAATACCTGTGTCCCCACCATGTCATGGGATTAACACTCAGGTCATCCTGAAACTACTCGACATGAAGATGAATTCGCAACGTTTGCAGGACTTGAATTCATCAACTATGCATTTCCCGAGGTCAACGTCATCGAGAGGGATGACTCCTCTAGTTCCAAAGAAGTGTGGGACACCTTGGGACAACCGAGTGGAAGATACGACTTTATGGTCAAGTACACCGCTCCCGAAAGCTCTCGTATCAGGCTCGAAGATATCCAGCCAACTGGATGGGGAAATACAGCTGAGAGCACAAATGCTATGCAAAATGCAACAGAGGAATTCTCCTACGACAATTCTGCTTGGGAGACAGATTCCAATGATCCCGCTCCACCAGAAATCAGCGTCATTTCTGAAGACAAATCAAGGAAGGTGCCAGACTTTGTGATTCACCGAGGAGTTCGCCGCCAATGGGTTGCCATCGAGGTTCCGAAGGTCGTTCGTCAGTCAAAGTAATTGCCATTTTAACCTTTCACCCTGCCCAGGTGAAACGGATGTTTTGATAGGGCTCGCTTTCTGTAAATTTTCCCTCTTCGCTTTGCCCGAAGCAACAGAGTTTTGTTTTATAGGGCTGTCGTTTCAAGAATCGACTTGTTCATTAATAAAATAACGTCGTTCTGTAATTTCCGCATTAATTGTTGTTTTCTCTTTTTGCTTTTTCAGAAAATGGTAATCCTAAAAAAAACAATTCAAATAAAAACAAGCAGTAAAAATAAAACACTGCACACACTTGCATTTTCTCTATCTCTTCTAAACACGAATTATCACGTCATGCAGATTGCTTGTTTTAAACCCCTTTGAAACATACGATCTGATGCCTTCTCCCAACTTTGATTTCCTGGTATTCGAGGCTGAAGAAGAAGTTGACAACGAAATCCTAGAAGAGATCTCCCGACTACTCAGACAAGAGGAAAGGTCCATTGAACCTCACAAAGAGCCGTTGGAAGCGGTAAACTTGGGTTCAGAACAAGAGAGAAAAGAAATCAGGATTGGAGCACTGCTCAGTCCAACTGCCAAAGAGAGTTTGATAAAGCTTCTCAAAGAATTTCCCGATGTATTCGCTTGGTCCTATCAGGATATTCCAGGGTTGGATACCAGCATCGTGGAACATCACTTACATGGCCATCAAAATCAAAGAGGAAGTACAGAAACAGATTGATTCGGGTTTCCTCGCCACGTCAGAATATCCTCAATGGTTAGCCAACATCGTACCCGTTCCTAAAAAGGACGAAAAGGTCAGAATGTGTGTCGACTACCGAGATCTGAACAAGGAAAGTCCAAAGGACGACTTTCCTTTACCACACATTGACATGCTGGTAGACAGTACAACAAAATTCAAAGTGTTCTCCTTCATGGATGGATTCTCGGGCTATAACCAGATCAAAATGGCGCCGAAAGACATGGAGAAAACTTCGTTCATTACCCCATGGGGCACCTTTTGTTACAAGGTAATGTCGTTCGGTTTGAAGAACGCTGGGGCAACCTATCAAAGGGCCATGACTACTCTTTTTCATGACATGATACACAAAGAAATCGAGGTGTATGTCGATGATATGATTGCAAAATCAAAAACAGAGAGTGAGCACGTTGAACATCTGTCAAAATTGTTCGAACGTCTAAGAAAATTCAAGCTCCTCTTGAACCCACAAGTGCACCTTCGGTGTCCGTTCAGGGAAACTACTAGGGTTCATCGTCAGCCAGAAAGGAATTAAGGTTGATCCTGACAAGGTCAAGGCCATTCAAGAAATGCCTTCTCCGAAAACTAAAAAACAAGTCAGAGGATTCCTGGGACGTTTGAACTACATCTCCAGATTCATATTCCTCATGACCACGACCTGTTCGCCAATCTTCAAACTGCTCAAGAAGATACAATCATTTCTCACTGATTCTCGGGGCAAGTGGACTCCGAATTATGATGGCCCCTATATGGTCAGGAAAGCTTTCTCAAGCGGCGCCTTGAGACTTGCAACCATGGACGGAGAGGAATTTTCCTACCCCACGAATGTTGATGTAGTCAACAAATACTTCGCCTAAACTAAAAAAAAAACGTCTCGGTGGATTGAAAACCCGAAAGGGCGGTCCAGGCAAAAGTTAGAGACATAAAAAGAAAAAAATCATCCCGTTGGATTGGAAACATCAAATTACAATCCAGGCAAAAATTAGGGATAATGGAAAGTAACTACTTTCAACAGAGGCAAGTCCCTCAACAGCAGTTACACCATCCATCGGGGGAAAACTCCAGTCACGGTCATCTTCGACAGAAGCTCAGGATGCCCTGAATTCGAAGTTGGTAGAAGGATAGTGGTCGTTATGTTTCAACGTAGCCCTTTTCCCTGTAAATTACCATTTTCTAACTTTGTATATACTCTTTGGAATCACGCGTTTGGCTGATCTCCATCTTATCAATAAAATTTGAGCCCATGTGCTTTTGTTTGTAATTCTTATTTGTTTTAGCTTTACAGAACGACATTTTAATATGATTAACGATTCTTGAAATAAAACAAAAATGAATTTACTTGTTAAAACTTTTTCTGCTTTAAATTAAAGACGGCAATTTCTTTTGACTGTTGAACATCAGAAGAACATCGGTCGCTTCTCCAGAAGTAAGCGAACTTCAAAGTGCAGAATCAAAGTACTCCTTCTAACTCGGTACGCCTGAGTGAAGGGATCAACTGTGTCAGAGACCTTGTTTCGTCTGACACGCCTCAGCCGAGTTCTTATCTCCTAAGCCCGATCAACGGTATTCCCCGCGGGGACTATCTCTCCTAAGCAAGGTGGAATTGCTACTTTTGAACCAGCGGTACTTCTTCGCCCCGCGATGGCCGAGTATCCAGTCATGTTCATCTTTTAGTTTGTGTGTCGCGTTAGTTTTGGCAGCATATACATACATACATCATGCACTATTGATTTGCATTCACATTTCATATTGCATCGCTATAGTCGGTCTTGTCCCCTAGTGATAACAGTCCTCTCAATCGAGTTGTCAGTTCTTGCCTCGTCAGGAAATATTGCGTCTGCACTACCTCTCTCCTCCAGTGTATCTCTGGATCAGAGTCGGCACTCGACCACTTTGATAACTTGAACCTCTGAAAAACCAGAGGAACCTTCAGTCCACATCACTCTTTGCCATTAAAGATGATGTCCTTGCTTTCCCGGATTAAGGAAAATCCACAGAGAAAGCCTCGTAATCAGAGATTCGGCAGCACGCCAGTTTCACTCCGAAAAGATCGCTGATGAAAAGGTCATAGGAACCTCAAAATTGGGCCCCATCATATGGCGTTTCTCCGGGAAGATCCCGAGAAAAGTATGATGTAAGATCCCAAGCGACAGCAGTCTCCCAAGAGACCTGTTTTCCCCCCAGTAGAAACAAATGGCATCTCCAACAGAGAAGTTTGTACACCTCTATAACTCAGACGACTGGGTTCCCCAGCAAGTCTAACATCAGATCTTTTTCTGTCAAATGGCATCTCCCCAGGAAAACTCGGCGAGAAGTTTGAAGGAAAGCCGCTACGAATAGCGTCCCTTGTCAGTAAAGTTTATTGACAAAAGAAACTGAGACCAGTTCCTTGGTAGGAAACCAGGAACGAGGGGAAGTTTATTTCAGAAACTAAGACCAGTTCCTTGGTAGGAAACCAGGATCGAGGGGAAGTTTACAAAAGAAACTAAGACCAGTTCCTTGGTAGGAAACCAGGATCGAGGGGAAGTTTATTTCAGCAACTTAGACCAGTTCCTTAGTAGACAACCAGGATCGAGGGGAAGTTTACCTTTTCTAAGCATCATCGCTTAGCTAAAGAAGATGAATGCGTAAGCTACCATTCATAACCACCATCAAAATTTCGGGTATTCCGATATTTAATCCTCTTGTACCCTGAATGCCTGAATACCTTCGTCATTCACACCTTCGGGTTCAAGAAGATTAAATAGGGGCATCTGTCATACCCCAAATTTTGACCATTAAGATTTCCCATCATTGTGCAAATCATCACCACAATATGGATGTACCTTTGTGCCTCATCAATCTCCTCAAGGAATTGTTGAGCATTCACCACAATCAAAATTTGGGTTTCAAGCCCTCTCAGAGCCTTAGACAAAGGATCAATCAAGGAATGACATGATCTTCAACTTGTCTACACTCTCAAACATCCACAATGGATCAAAAGGACTCCCACTTCAAGGATTAAGCACAAGGTTGCTCCCTCCTAGGTGGATTAAGTCTCAAGATCGATAGTGTCACCAAATTAGGGTTTTGGTCGACCAGGGCCTCCAGATGGAAATTTTTCATCTGGGCACAAGCCAATGATCCAAAACCTAACCTAATATACTCCATGGAACCTCATGGACCCAATCATCAAGTCAATTTTGCCTCAGGGGATGCATTCATCAAAAATCAGGAATTAGGGTTTCTTGACCTAATTCACCCCTAAGTTGACTTTTAGGGCAAATCATGAGCCAAGACCTCAAGACATGATTTTAGGGTCTCTAATGAACTATATTGATCCATTTGGAATAATGGATTAATCCAAGAAGCTTGAGCAACAAGTCTCAATTTCATCTGCACCACAATTAGGGTTTTAAGAGGAAAGTCAACTGTAGCTTTGACTTTTGAACAGGACATGCTCCCAAACCCTAGGACATGCCTCAATATACCCTATGACACCCATGGAACACGACCATCAAGTTTGATTTAGGTCAAGGACATGATTTCCTGAAGAATTGCACAGTTTGGAATTCATCTGATAAAAAGTCAACTGTGCACAAAAGTCAACTTTGACTTTTTGAGATTTTTCACTAAAATGAATTTTTAACCCTAAAATGATGTTACTGTATGATTTGAATCATCATTCATCAAGAAAAATCAAGAAAAGTGGGATAACTTGTAAAAGGGGTAACCATAAAAACTTAGAAATTTTTCTAAGTCATGAAAAAGTGCCACTAATGCACCAACTTTGGAGGACCATAACTCCTAAACCACAAGGCCATTGTGCCCCATTCAAAGCTTGATTTGTAGATCACATTACCCTCTACAAAAGCTTCATACTGACCTATGTCCAAATTCCTCATGGATTTTGAGTTATGGGGTGATCAAAATCATGAGAAAACACTTTGTTCCAACACTTAGTGAAAATTTCACTAAGTCAGATTTTACCCTACTTTTTGCCAAATGTAGGGGGATTTTTCACTTGGATTCAAAAGAGATCAAAACCAAACATGTTCAAACAGTTGTTGTATCATGTAAGGGCTTTCCAAAATGGTCAAGAACATTACCAAATTCAACTTACACCATGAGATATGACATTGGCAAGTTGCCTTATTGAAATCTGTCAAGGCAAGGCAGATTTTGCATTTTTGGTCGATTTGCCAAAATCAGCCAAATTCAAATGCTCCTATCCACTTGGACACATCTGAGGATTGAATCTAAAGGGGACAATCACTGAGCCAAGCCTCCAAAGTCCATGGAACAAGAAATAACATGTTGAACCTAGAATGGCCAAAATAGGGACAAGACTCCAAATTTGGATTGAAGCATTCAATGGAAGCATCAAGGTGGCATGGACTGAGCCATTCTCATCTGAAATCAGTCAAGACTTATCCAAGACCAAGGGAACCAAAGCTATGTGCCCTAACCTCTAGTCAATGGCTAGAGGAGACTTGGATTTTCATTTGCCAACATTGGCCAAACCTACTTAGCAGTTGCCATTCACTATTCCTTGCAAAACAAACTTGCCCTACTATAAATAGAGCTCAATTGTGTTCAGTTTAAGTACACCAAAGGCTTACAACACTTGCCTTTCTCAAAATCTCTTTCTCTTGGCAAAAATGCCTTTCTTAGCAAGGTAACTATCGGGTTTTGAGTTTGAGAGCTTTTCCAACCAAACCAATCACTCACACACCTCATATACATCACATATGAGCTAATCAAACACTTAAACAACAACTGGAACATTGATTTCTCAGAATCACCAGTCAATTGCTCAAGGTTTTAACCAAAGTGCAGTTGAGATGCCATGAAGTGATCCAGCCAATTTCCATCAAGTCCAAGCATTCAAACACACTCCATAGCACCTAGGGAAGCTGTTCAGATCATCACAACACAACTGTAACACCTCCTACATAAATCACAATCACCAGCTGCAAGTGGTAAGCATGAGCTCTTCTAACTCTATGATCCATGCAATTTTTGCTGCACAATAATTTGGCCATATGTTCATAATCATGCATGGAATGTTTTCCCTCAATTAATTGCTTTGTTTGAATCGTGTATCAAAAATCATAGCCTTCATGCAGAAATTAGGGTTCTTGAGGTTTCTTCGTGATTTCATGTTTTATGTTTAATTTAAATGAAATTAAGTGTTATAGACATGATCGTGAGGTTGAAACGAGTTGATTGGTATGTGGATTGCATGATATGGTTAAGTATTCAGTGAGATTAGATGGAAAACGCAAATCTGGGAAACTCAGAACACGCGCGTGTTCTTGGTGTGTTCTTGGCGCCATTTTCAGAAATTTGAATATTTGCATTTTGTGATTTTTGTTTAATTGATTCAAAAATTAATTTCTCTCTGAGTTTTAATGATTTTGAGTTGATTCTTTTTTTAATAATTCACAAAAATGTTAAAATATTTTATTTTATCAAAAAATCCCAAAAATATTATTTATTTCATATAATTGATATTTTTGCAAAGAATTAATATTTTAATTGTTTTTGACATTTTAAATATTTTTTCCACATTGATTTTGCAACTTTTAATGCTTTCTAATTATTTTGTAGGTCAATACTTAATTTTTGAAGCATTAATCCAAGATCACAATTTGTTTTTCCTATGTTAAACAATTTTGATCATTTAATTGAATTTTTATTCAATTAAAACACATTTTTGAAAACAAATTAGGGTTTTGGATTAATTAAACCCTCATAAATCATCTTTAAAACACTTTGGGCCTCTAATAGAGTGTAAGACCCAATTCTTTTTTTGACCAAACCATTTTTGGGCCTCAGTGTATTGTATAAGTCCCGATACCGTCAAAAAACAAACGGCGCGATCGTCGCCTTTTAAAAATAACCATGGGCCTCTCCTCGAGCTATAAGACCCATTCAAAACCTTTGGGCCTCTATTAGAGTGTAAGACCCAACCCCCTTTTAACCAAAACCATTTTGGGCCTCACTTATTGTATAAGTCCCTTTGCGTTAAAAGAAAACCTCGGCGCGATCGCCATTTTAAACGGAAAAATCATCTGGGCCTACCCTCGTGTTATAAGCCCCACTCTTCTTCTTTAAACCTTTTGGGCCTCTTGAGAGAGTGTAAGACCCATCCCTTTGTACAGAAAATATTTTGGGCCACAGTCACTTGTATAAGTCCCTCTGTACAAATTCAAACAGTGCGCTCACTAATAAAACCCTGGGCCTCTCCTTGAGCTGTAAGCCCCAAATCTTTCTTTTTTTTCAAAGCATTTTCTCCTTTGATTTTGGATATACTGTTGTTTTCAATCTTTCTTTGTTGAACAACTAACCAAACAGCATGGAAGCTCTACAACCGAGTAAGTAGTTATTGCTTTCATTTACCGCTTTCATATACATATAACTGTATTGTGGGGCTGTTTCACTGTAAGTCTTCTTTCATAAACTCATATCAACTGTGTAATAATAGTATAGATATTTAGAGTTTCCCCGGCAACTACGTCTAGCATTAAGCCCGTTGATCACTCTTAAATAGTCAATACTAGATCCCCATAGGATTACCAGACACAGTCTTCCCTCCTCTTGGGGTTAAACAATATGGAGACATGAAAGGCAGCATTCTTTATGAACCCTTTCATAGACTGTCACTCATAGAAGTTGTCAAAGAAACTCTATTCCCCATAAATGATCTTTTCTCCGTGAATGGCATCTCTTGAGTTTCTTCCAAATTCTCAGACTTTCCTAGCTTGATAAATTCTCGGTGAATGGCATGTCTTGAACTTATCGGGGTTTGAGGACCCACATGCTTCTTAAAAGCACTTGTCAAGAAACTCTACTCCCCAGAGATGATCTTTTCTCTGTGAATGGCATCTCTTGAGTTTCTTCCAAATTCTCGAACTTTCCTGGCTTGATCTATTCCTCGTGAATAGTCTGTCTTGAATTTCTCGGGGTTTGGGGACCCATTGGCTTCTTAAAAGCAATCGGCCTCCTCTTGGGCATCGTTCTAGGACCCACGAGCTTCCTAAAAGCAACCCCGCCTCCTCTTGGGCTTAGTACAAGGACGCCGCCAGCTTCTTAGAAGTATTCACAGCCTCCTTTTAGGCTTCGTATAATGATCTCTTCCTCCGGGAATGATAGCCTCCTCTTGGGCATCGTACAAGGACCCGTCGGCTTCTTAAAAGTTTCCAGCCTCCTCTTGGGCTTCGTACAAATTATCCCGACGACCTCCTTGATGTATAGGAACAGAACTTAGTCATCTGCATAGAACAGTCCTTTCAAAGAGTCTACTACTGTTTCTCACAGCATAGTACAAAAGATAAAACTCTAGACTTGGACAGTCTAATATCCTTGAGTCTCAAAGACATTCTCAAGCACTCTTCAAGAATAGGAAGAAAACCCGTAGACTCAGACAGTCTCAATACCCTTCGGATTTCCCACTTCCTTAAAGAACGGAAACAACTCGGATCCTTGAATCAAATCCATGAGTACAATGTTGCTCATATAAGAACTGATTTTCTCTTTCAAAATCAGCATACTGGACCTGTCACTTAACTGAAACAGTTACCATAGCCTCGTCTTGGGCTTTGTACAAATGATTCTCCCCAACGGAGTCAAACAACGTTTAGCCTCTCTCTCGGGCTTTGTACGAGACACATAAGAGACTCCCTCGTTGAGTCAATAACCCCTTTCGCCTCCATCTCGGGCTTTATATGAGTACAAAAAGGTTCATATTGAGCCAAACAAATGTTAGCCTCCATCTCGGGTTTTATACGAGATACCAAAAGACTCCATCGTCGGGTCAAAAACCTTTTAGCCTCTCTCTCGGGCTTTGTACGAGACACATAATAGCCTCCTCTTAGGCTTTATATAAGAAAACCACTGGTTAATCCAATTAACCTTTTAGCATCAAAGTTGTGCCTCGTTTGCAGTACACAAACATCAACAACTCCTTCCCTTTCATCTAATCGCTGTAAGCGGCAAGCCTCTGGATCATCTACATCCATGCCACTGTCCCTCTTTTAGTATGAGAAATTCCTAAGGAAAGATAGCGTTGCTCTAAACTGAGTTAAAGTCTTCTCCTGCAGGTTAAAACCCCCTATAAAGGAAATTATGGCATTGCTAGGATCCGCGTATCCCGGTTAAAGTAATCCTCCTTTATAACCAGTCACCCAACAGTTGTGACAAAACAGACCTCTTTAGAGATGACAAATTCTCTCTAAAGTCAACACCTTTAGCTTCACATCTTGGGCTTTGAACAAGATACAAACTACCTTTTGCTTCACGTCTTGGGCTTTGAACAAGACACCAAACAACCATTTCCTCCCATAGAATAGGAGGAACTACGAACGCTCTGATTTCCCTGTTTCGGTAAACGGGAATACGTAGGCATAAGATTGAAAGAAAAATCTTAGCGAGCACACTAAACAAAAACCCAAAATCCCATACTCTCATGTATCTATCAAAAGCATCAGTCCTAACATCCTAATCCTTGTTCCCTGCTATAAAGTCCTAGAAAGAGAAAAGAAAACAGTATTGGCAAAAATACAAATAACCAGTACAAAGGCCCCCCCCCCCCACATTGATAGCATTCGTAACCTAACAGACCGCTGTTTAAACTCTGTATGCAAAGCAGGGTTAATTGGAGACATCTATTTCCCTTCCTTATTCAGCTCACAATAGGATAAAAAATGAATCGACCTGTAGTAAGCTCAACCGCAGAGAGCGACCAGCGCTTAAGAACCGCGTCCAAAATCACTCGCTACAAGTTGCAACTAAATATGATTAGTCAAATAAAACGGACGAATTTGTTATAAATAACAGTTTTTTCAAAAAAAATATTGGTTTAAAAATTAATTTTTTTAAAAAACATTGATTTGCTTTTAAAAAAATTAAGTGATTAAAAATTGAATTTGTTTTAAAGTCTTTATTGATGATTTTGAATTTAAATAAAAACATCAATTATTTATAAAAACCAACTTATCGAGTGAAAATGAAAGCAATATGAAATTAAAATTAAAATCGAAATCGAATGAAAAGGAATTCAAGGTGAAATTGAAGATGAATTTAAGTTTGAGAGAATGGTGTTTTTCGAGATCAATTTGAGATTTTAGGGTTCACTTCACATTATTTGTAGAAGAATTTTTTTTAACCGTAACATAGTGTGAAAAAAGTTATAATAAACTGTAACTAAAAGTAATTGAGATATATTAAAACATTATAATTAAAATATTTATGGTTCTAAAATAATGATTTATTAAATTTATTGAAATTGTTAAATAGAAGTATTTAAGTTTTTGATAAAATGGTAGAAAGAGTTTATAACAATTAGAACTGGTTTTAAAATTCAATTAGATGAACTGAATTGGTTAAAATAAACAATTCAATTCAATAACCATTTAAATGGTTTAAGTTTTCAATGGTTCAATTCAATTCAGATTAGATCTTTAAGTCGGTTAACCAAATTTTTGAACACCACTAGTTAAAATTAACTAAAATTCAAACTTATTTGCACCACCCGCAGGACCGGCCCAAGTCTAAGGCTAGTGAGGCAAGGGCTTTAGGCCTCATTTTTTTAAACCTTAAAATATGCCTCAAATGTTGAAAAAGTAGGTCTCATATTATATAGGCTAAAATACAGTTTTGGTCCCCCTGTTTGTCAAAATTCACGGTTTTGGTCCCCCCATTTTATTTTTTAACAGTTTTGGTCCCCCCACCCCAATTTTGGCCCCAAAAAAATGATGAACAGTAACTGGTCCGTACATGAATAGTACATGAACAGTGAGGGGTGGGGGGCCAAAACTGTTAAAAAATAAAATGGGGGGACCAAAACCGTGAATTTTGACAAATAGGAGGACCAAAACTATATTTCAGCCTATTATATATAATTGATATATTTTTCAAAACAAATTACACTAAATGGAATTTGTCAAATAGCAAAGCTTTGTTCTTCTATGATATAGTATTTGTGTTCAATTCGTACCATCTTAGTTTTACAATTTTAAAGGTAAAAATATTTGAAGTTCAATAATCAATGACACTGATTTCAAATTCTATAGTTATCTACAGAATAAAAAAGTGTAAAAAAGTTATAAAAATTAATAATTTAAAAATTTTATTTAATTTTTAATTAAATATTAATTTTTAAAATATCTCAATTTTATCATTTTAAAAATATTTTTCAGTTCAATAACTAATAGCGTTGGTTTTAAATTCACTACACACATCAAAATTAACAATAATTATAAAAAAGTTTTAAAAATTATTTATTTAAAAAAATTATTTTTAATTAAATATTATATGTAAAAATATTTTAAATCGAATTCCGCCTTAGGCCTCAAAACGCGTTGTGCCAGTCCTAAGCACACGACATTCCATGCTTCGAAGGTTTATATGATCGCTAGTCTATGTTGATACAAAACTTGCAATAATGCTCTACAAAGGTAATAGAGCAAAATTACATGCCCTTCACAAAGACTTTGAAATTCACAACATGAAGATTGGAGAATGTGTATACGATTACTTTGTAAGAACGCTTCTTATTGCCAACGAGATGAATGTTTATGGTGAAAATCTCATTCATGTTATACCATTGTTGAAAAGACATTTAGATCTTTAAATTCAAGATTCAACTATGTTGTATGTGAACTCAAATGTCTTCCAACCACATGTTTTTTTTTTATCTTTTCTCCAATTATCATTACTTGTTGCTTCTAGACCTCACGAGAGAATGATGCTCACATATGTCACGGTAGATATGGCCACTGGAGCTTCAAAGGTGTGAGCACATAAACACAAAAAGATATGGTTAAATGTACTCCCCGTTTAAAGGAGGTTGATGTAGAATGCACTGACGACATGAAAGGAAAGCAAAATTGATAGGTGGTTTCCAATAAGAGTTTTTAGACAAAAACAAATAAGTTGCATCTGGTGCACTCATACATATGTGGTCTTGTCCCTCTTGAGTCAAATGGGAGTGTAAATTATTTTAGTAGGAAAATATAAATTTTTCTTTTAAGTGAAAAATCATAAGCATTTGAAGTGTTTCAAGATTTTAAAGTTCTTGTTGAAAGAAAATCAAGTTGTAAAATTTTGTGTTTGAAAACTGATAGAAAATGTGAATATACTTCTCCTTATTTTAACGAGTTTTGTGATGCTCATGTGATTAGGAGACAACTCTTTGATGTCTATACTGTTGAGAAACAAGTGTGAGTTGTGTTGAGAAATAAGTGTGAGTTTTAAGTCCTACATTGTTTAGAAAAGTTGAGATTGAGCACTTTATACGTAAGAGGACCCATACACCTATCACCTTAAGATTTTTGGTGAATATGTGGTATCTCTCTCACTTGTTTGGGTAAATCTTTAACCTTTAGCTGAGTGTTTGACCCAATGTGAATGCTTCCCCCTCATGATGACCCATCATTGATATCAGAGTCCGGTTCGAGTAAGGGATTGACTCCTTGTGTCAAAAGTCTTCCTGACATGGTGGTCAGGCGGCGTGTTTCGTTGAAGTGCCCATGACGAGATAAGGGTGTCTTTCAACGGTGGTACAAGCATGTGGATGAAAGAACTTCCGCTTAAGGGAGAGCATAGTGGATGGACTCACACTTGAGGGGGAGATTATTGAGAAACAAGTGAGTTGTGTTGAGAAACAAATGAGTTCTAAGTCCCACATTGCTTAGAAAAGTTGAGGTTGGGTACTTTATAAGTAAGATGACTCATACACCTATCACCTTAAGGTTTTTGGTGAATATGTGGTATGCCTCTCACTTGTTTGGGTGAGTCTTTGAGCTATATGTGAGTGTTTGATTCAATGTGAATGTTTCCCCCTCATGATGACCCATCACTGTTTCACATTCTCGGATTATCACTGTTTCACATTCTCGGATTATCAACTGGCGCCAACTTTAGAAGAGTGTCATACCCCAAATTTTGACCACTAAGATTTCCCATCATTGTGCAAATCATCATCACAATATGGATGTACCTTTATGCCTCATCAGTCTCCTCAAAGATGATTGAGCATCCACTACAATCAAGAAGTAGGGTTTTGAGCCCTCTCAGAGCACTTAGATAAAGGATTAATCAAGAAATGACATGATATTCAACTTGTTTAACCTCTCAAACACCTATAAAGGATCAAGAGGACTCCCACATCAAGAATCAAGCACAAAGGTGCAGCATTCCAAGTGGATTAAGCCTCAAGATCGCCAGTGTCACCAAATTAGGGTTTTGGTCGACCAGGGCCTCCAGATGAAAATCTTCATCTGGGCATGAGCCAATGCTTCAAAATATAACTCAAGATACTCCAAGGGACCTCATGGACCCAATCATCAAGTCAATTTAGCCTCAGGGGATGCATTCACCAAAAATCAGGAATTAGGGTTTCTTGACCTAATTCACCCCTAAGTTGACTTTTGGGACAAAACATGAGCTAAGAACTCAAGACATGATTTGAGGGTCTCTAATAAACTACATTGATCTATTTTCTACAATGTATTGATCCAAGAAGCTTGATCCACAAGTTTCAATTTCCTCAGGACCACAATTAGGGTTTTGGGGAAAAAGTCAACTGAACCTTTGGCTTTTGACTTGGACATGCTCCCAAACCCTGGTACACGATTCAATACACCCTATAACATCTATGGAACATATCCATTAAGTTTGATTTAGATCAAGGACTTGATTTCACAAAGGATCGCATAGTTTGGAATTCATCTGATAAAAAGTCAACTGTGCACAAAAGTCAAGTTTGACTTTTTGAGATTTTTCACAATTATGGTTCCTCAACCCTAAAACAATGTTAATATGTGATTTGAACCATCATTCATCAAGAAAAATCAAAGAAAGTGGGATAACTTGTAAAAGGGGTAACCATAAAAAACTTAGAATTTTTCTAAGTTATGGAACAAAGTGGCTAGGGTACCAACTTCCAAGGATCATAACTTGAGAACCAAGCAACCATTTTGGATGGTCCAAAGCTGGATTTGTAGCTCTCATGACATACTTTAAAAGTGTCAACTACACCTCATTCCAATTCCTCATGGATTTTAAGTTATGGTGTGATCAAAATGGCTGAAAATACAAAAGTGACATTTTTCCAACACTTAGTGAAATTTTCACTGAGTCAGGATCTGCCTTATTTTTTCCCAAATGTAGAGGCATTTTTCATTGTAATTCAAGTTGGATCAAAAGTAAAGTTGGACATCATGTTGAAATAGGATATATCGGCTTTCCAAAATGTCCAAGAACTCCATCAAATTCCATCTGAGCTAGAAGATATGACACCTGCAACATGCCTTGCTGCAAACTGTTGTGCAGGGAAGATTTGTGCATTAGGGCTCAATTTGATCAATTTGTGCAAACAACAAACAAGTTTATCCATTTGCACACCTCAGGGAGAGACCAAGGAGGAACAAACACTGATCCATAAGCCTCCTAAGTCTTTGGAACGACATATATGTTTGGCACCCCTAAAAGCTAAAGATGCCTCAAGACTCCAATTTTGTTTTGGAGCATTCAATGGATGCTTAGAGGTGGCATGTATCAGAGAAAAGATGAACACTTCAGTCAAGCCTTATCCTTGAATCAGAGAACCATAGGCCTGTGCTCTAATCTCAAGTCAATGGCTAGAGGAGACTTGAGACTCCATTTGATCCACATTGGCCAAAGGCCTACTGCAGTTGCCATTCCCTATTCCTTGCAAAACAAACTTGACACACTATAAATAGACCTCATTTCTGATCAGTTTGAGTACACCAAAGGCCTATAACACTTGCCTTTCTCAAAATCACACTTTCACTTCCAAATTTGCCTTCTAAAGCAAGTCACTATCGGGTTTTGACTTTGAGAGCAATTCCAACCAAACCAATCACACACACACATCTCATAAACATCATATAGAAGTGATCTAAACACTTAAACAACATCTGGAACACCAGATTCTCAAAATCACCAGCCATCTGCACAAGCCTTTGACAGATTTGCAGTTGAGGTGCCAAATCAAGTTCCAGCTCGATTCAATCCACTCCAAGCATTCAGACACACTCCATAGCACCTAGGGAAGCTGTCCACATCTTTGGAACCAAGTTATAACACCTCTAACCCAAAACACGATCACCAGCTGCAAGAGGTAAGCCTCAACTTGGTCATCTCATGATTCATGCATATTTCATCGCACAATAATTTTGCCATATGTTCATAATCATGTATGAAATGTTTCCCCTCAATTAATTGCTTTGTATGAATCGTGTGTGGAATTTCTGAGTCTTCATGCAGAATTTAGGGTTCTTGAGGTTTCTATTTGATTTCTTATTCTATGCTTAAAATAAATGAAATTAAAGACCATAGACATGATCGTGAGGTGAAAACGAGTAGATTGATATGTGGATTGTGTGATTTCATCAAGTATTGAGTGAGATTGATGAGAAAATGCAAATCTGGGCAAAACTCAGAACACGCTCGCGTTCTTGGGTGTTCTTGGCGCCCTTTTTCAAAAATTCAAATATTTGAATTTTGTGATTTTATTTAATTGATTCAAAAATTAATTTCTCTCTGAATTTTAATGATTTTGAGTTGATTCTTATTTTAATAATTCACAAAAATGTTAAAATATTTTATTTTACAAAAAAAATACCAAAAATATTATTTATTTCATATACTTGATATTTTTGCAAAGAATTAATTTTTATTTGTTTTTTAACATTTAAAATATTTTTTCCTTCTTGATTTTCCAAACTTAATTGGTTTTCAATCATTTTGTGGATAAAAACATGATTTTTGAAACATTGATCCAAGATCAACACTCATTTTCCACATGTTTTCAATAATTTTTATTAATTTTTAAACAAAATTAATTCCATTTTAGACAAAATTAGGGTTTTGATTAATTCCACCCTCATCAATTTTTTTTCAAACACTCATGGGCCTCTAATAGAGTGTAAGACCCAATCCCTCTTTGAAACCAAAATAGTTTGGGTCTCAGTCATTGTATAAGACCCACGGTGTTTTCAAAAATTTCGGCGCGATCGCTAGTTTAAAATAAAACCACTTGGGCCTCTCCCTGAGTTGTAAGCCCCATTCTTTTTCTTAAAATTACTCATGGGCCTCTAATAGAGGGTAAGACCCAATCCTTTTTTTTAACCAAAACCTTTTTGGGCCCCAGACATTGTATAAGTCCCTCTGCGTTAAAAAAATCTCGGTGCGATCGCCATTTTCAAACAAGAAAATCATCTGGGCCTACCCTTGTGTTGTAAGTCCCATTTCTTTTCTTTAAATAATCTTTGGGCTTCTCCTTGAGTTGTAAGACCCAACCCTTGTTGTATATAAACCTTTTTGGGCCTCAGTCGTTGTATAAGTCCCGGTACAATATTCAAAACAACGGTGCGATCACTGTCAAACTCTTTGGGCCTCTCCTTGAGTATAAGCCCCACAATCTATTCAAAAACAATTTCCCTTTTGATTTAGATTCAAATATATGTATTGTTATCAAAGCTTTCTTTAATTTCTTTGAACAACTAACAATACAGCATGGAAGCTTGCTCACCTGTAAGTTTTATCGGCCTTCTTTTACACGCTTTCATATATATATATATATATATATATATAATTATATTGTGGGAAGCTGCGCATGGTTAGTCTTCTTTCATACCCTTTTTTTAAATACTTGTCATATATCAACTGTATATATACTAATATAGTTATTTATAGTTTTCCCCGACAACTAGGTCTAAAACTAGGTAAAGCCCTGTCGGTCACTCTTGAAATACAAACAAAACTAGATCCCCATAGGATCTCCAGATACAGTCTTGCCTTCTCTTGGGCTTAAACAATATGGAACAAAGAGAAAGGCACTATTCTTTGTGAACCTTTTCTCAGGCTGTCACCCCTAGAAATTTTCAAAGAAATACTACTCCCCGGAGTTGATCTATTCTCGGTGAATAGCATCTGTTGAATTTCTTCAAATCATAGAACTTTCACTAAATGATCTATTCTCGTTGAATAGCATTTCTTGAACTTTTCTTGGTTTGGAACCCATAGGCTTCCTAAAAGCATCCCCGCCTCCTCTTGGGCTTTGTACAAGGACCATCCGGCTTCTTAGAAGTTCTCATGCCTTCTCTTGGGCTTAATACAAGGACCCTGACGACCTCTTAAAGGTATAAGATAGAACTTAGTCGTCCTTTGCTAGAGCCGTCTTTCCAGTGATAGACCTCAGGCCACTTTAAGGTTGATTCTCATCCCTTAATGCCCTTGCCTCCTCTTGGGCATCATACAAAAGATAAAACTCTTCCACACCAGTAGACTTGGACAGTCTAATCCCCTTGAGTCTCAAAGACATTCTCAAGTTCCTTACAACTATAGGAAAAAACCCCGGGCATTCTGGATCGATCTCCAGCAAAAACCCAGCCTCTCTCATGAGAGTTCCCCGACCAGGGTCAACACTATCTTAAATCAGAACCTCAAGGTATCTGACATCTCAACTCTTCTGTAATCCTCATCAAGAGTTGATTCCCCACTTGGACCTGCCTGGGGATCTCAATTATCCCTGGCAAAAGATAGCCTCCTCTTAGGCTTTGTATAAGGAAATTTCCTCAGCAGAAAGCTAGCCTCCTCTTAGGCTTTGTATAATGATCCTTCCTCAGCGAAGTCAGCCTCCTCTTGGGCTTTGTACAAATGATTCTCCCCAGCGGAGCTAACTTTTTCAGACTCTCTTGTTGAGTCAATCACCTTTTTAGACTCTCTTGTTGAGTCAATCACCTTTTCAGACTCTCTTGTTGAGTCAATCACTTTTTAGACTCTCTTGTTGAGTTAACCACTTTTTAGACTCTCTTGTTGAGTCAATCACCTTTTCGGACTCTCTTGTTAAGTCAACCTTTTTTAGCCTCAATCTTGGGCTTTGTACAAGACAGATAAAAATACTCTCTCGTTCAGTCGATCTTTGTTCAAACTTGGTATAGAGATTTCCCCTAGCAGGAGCTAGTCTCTTCTCAAGTTGTGTAGAATAATTTCTCCAGCTTGTCCAGAATCCATCCTGGGCTTGGTACAGGACAGATAAAAACACTCTCTTGTTGAGTCAAACCCCTTTAACCTCAATCTTGGGCTTTGTACAAGACATAAATCGCCCTCTCTTAAGCTTGGGACATATATCTTCTCCAACAGAGTCATATCCTCCCAGCCTTCCTTTAGGCTTTGGGGAATGATTTTCCCCAAGAAGAGTCAAACCCATTTCAGCCTCCTCTTAGGCTTTGTATAATGATTTTCCCAGTAAGGTCAGCCTCAAATCTTAGACTTTGTACAAGACACATACAAACCCTCCCCAGCGAAGTCAAAATCCATTTTAGCCTCAATCTTAGGCTTTGTACAAGACAGACAAAATATTTTCCCCGAAAAAGTCAAACTTCTAGCCTCCTCTTAGGCTTTGTATAAAGAAATCCCCTAGCCGGGTCAATTAACCTTTTAGCATCAACCTTGTGCTTTGATCAAGGAACACAAAAATCAACAATCCCTCTTTAGAGATGACAAGTTCTCTCTCAGTCAAACTTTTAGCTTCAATCTTGGGCTTTGAACAAGACATAAATACCCTTTTAGCTTCAATCTTGGGCTTTGAACAAGACACCAAACATCTTTTCTCCTCCCTTAGAATAGGAGGAACTACGATTGCTCTGATTTCCCTGTTTCGTTTAAACGGGAATACGTAGGCATAAGATTGCGAAATCTTAGCGAGCATACTAATAAAAAACTCTAGGTCCAGTACCTTCACATCAAAACTTAGGTCCAGTACCTTACTAAAAACACTCGAACATCAACAAAAACCCACTCACTCGCTCATACTTCCCTAGAAACTTTCCCAACCCATTAACAGATAAACACCATTAATTGCCAAGCGAAACCTAAAGCTAATATCCTGTGGATAACTACATATAGGATGGGTAATTGACAACTTCCCATTGTATAACCTGACCCCGACTCCCTGAATCTCTTTTAAGCGTTTGTTCAGTTAAACATTCGCGTGCAAGGTTAGTTTTAGATAGCTTCACTTTCCCTTTTAGCTTCATGGGATAAATAAGAAATCAAAAAGTAGCACCCCCTCCTACCATTGCGGTGAGGAAAACCCCAGCGATAAGGTGGTCACGTCACCGATAAAAATCATTCGCTATAAAGAGTACACTCATCTGACTGATCTACCTATCACTGATCAAACTCCTTTTTCTGGACTGGAAGAAATTCCAAAGGATCAGGTCATCACAAGAGCCATTTGTTTGCACGAGTCAGAAGTCAGGACTCACATGACCACCAAAGGAGGAATCCAAGGTTTACCAGCCAAGTTTTTGGTGGAGAAATCCCTATACTTTGCCAGTATAGGAAACGTTACTGCTTTCGAGGATATCTTTGTCCTACTCATATACGAGTTGTTCCTTTTTCCCAACATGGATAACTTCGTTGATACCAACGCTGTTAAGATATTTCTGATTGGAAACCCCGTACCAACTCTGCTCGCAGATGCTTATCATTCTGTACACTTAAGGAATCTGTACAGCGGAGGAATGATCACATGTTGTGTACCCTTGCTTTATAAATATTTCATTTCCCATTTACCCAAGTCTGCCGCTTTTTGGGATCACAAGAGTACTCTACGTTGGTCACAAAGGATCATGTCCCTTACCAACTCTGACGTAGATTGGTATGATAGGATTTACGAGGGAATAGAGATCATATACAGTTGTGGAAATTTCCCTAATGTACCCCTCATAGGAACTAAAGGAGGAATCAGCTATCATCCAATTTTAGTTCGCCGTCAACTCGGATACCCGATGAGGCATATGCTGCATAATGCTCATCTGGAAGGTCTTTTCTTCAAGGAAGGGGAAAATGACAGGGCACTAAAGAAGGAAATAGTGCATGCCTGGCAACATGTTCACAAGAAAGGAAGAGGGTCTCTAGGAAGGCCAAAATGTACCTCCATGGAACCTTATCTTCACTAGGTGCAAACTAGAGCTCTCAAGCTGAGGATGCCTTACCCTCGCCAAGAAGTTTTTCCGTTAATGGAATCTGTCCTTTATTTCATGTCTGACACGGAAAAACTCCAAGTCACCCTCAACAAGGTTCAACGGGAGAAAAGCTCTTGGTAAAACAAGTACCGTATCCTCAATGTGGAGTGTACCAAAATTCAGGAACTTTTAAAAGAAAAAGATGCTCTGATTAAGATACTAGAGCAACATGTTGTGGAGAATCAAGAAGACCGAAGAAATTTGCTCGCTCCTTTCACTTGGCAAAGGACTGACAACCTGACAACGACTAAAGAGCCCCGGTCAAAGAAAAGGAAAATACCAGAACCAGCATCTGAGCTCTCTTCAGAGAGGACTCAAGATCCATAAGCTTAGATGTTTCCTTTCACATCACTTTGTAAAATACTGTACTTTTCCATTTCCGCAATCTTTCAAATTCAATAAAACAGGGTCTACACCCTTTACTGTATGATATTTGCAATCTACTTGTTGAAGTTTCTTTTTGATTAAAGCAAAAAACAAAAAATATATATATATCATTGCATTCATCATTCTCACATAACCCATTCTTCTTATCTTCGAGTCTCACGTATACGTTGTAATTCTAGATTCAAACTGTCTCACTCATACAATACTCGGGCCAATTGACAAAAGAAAATGGACGATCTCGAGGAAGAGAACAGAGAGATGAGAGAAGAAGTCGACGCTCTGAAGGAAAGTTTGGAAAAACTTCACAACGACATGCAATCCCTGGCAGCAGCTCAGAGGGAACAGCAAAGAACTATGATCTCAGAGATCACATCTACGCCCGTAGTGGAAACATATGATCCTCGGTACAATATGCCGAAAGGTCGTCCCTGGGGCATGCCTATCAACTTTGTCCCTGAAGGATACATCCTGTCGTTCACAGAAGACCCAGAAACTGCAGCAGGAACCGCTGGGCCTGAAGCTTACAAACTTCGGGAAAGCGAGGACGCAAGAGTCATGATAGCAACTCCTGAAGGTTACAAACTTCGGGGCATGGAAGCGCCACGAGTCACCGCCGTAATGACCATACCACAACCAGTGGTACACACTGTCCCGGAAGGACAAATTCCACAAGTAAATTCTTGTGGGAATGAAGATATGTACGAAAGAATGAATGAGTTCCAAGAACAATTCTTGGAAATGCAGAAGGAACTGCATGCCATTCGCGGTCAGTATTTATTCGAAAAGGATGCCGCAGACCTCTGTTTGGTCCCTAATATGAAAATACCACACAAATTCAAGGTGCCTGACTTTGAAAAATACAAGGGCAACTCTTGCCCTCAAAGTCATTTGGTGATGTACGCTCGAAAGATGTCTAACCAGACAGAAAATCAACAGCTACTGATCCATTACTTCCAAGACAGTTTAACCGGTGCCGCACTCAGATGGTACATGGGTTTAAACTGCACCAAGATCAACACTTTCAGAGATCTTGGCACAGCTTTCATTCAGCAGTATAAGTATAACCTGGATATGGCACCAGACAGAGATCAACTCAGAACAATGTTGCAGAAGGACAAAGAAACTTTCAAGGAATATGCTCTGAGATGGCGTGAAATTGCCGCCCAGATCTGTCCCTCTCTCGAGGAAAAAGAGATGACAAAAATCTTTTTGAAAACCTTAAGCTCATTCTATTACGACTGAATGGTCGCCAGTGTGTCCAGTGACTTCACTGAAATGGTGAACATAGGAGTACGCCTTGAAGAAGCAGTCCGAGAAGGACGTTTGGTCAAAGATACAGGGCCATCAAGCAGTACCAAAAGATACGGTGGTGCTTTCCCAAAGAAAAAAGAGTAAGATATTGGTAATATCTCTCTCGGAAAGCAAAGGCAAAGGTATCAACCAGTAGCAGCAATAACTCCTGCTATCAACCCAACGCTGGCTCCGACATATCAACCTCAGGTTTCTACGAGCCAACCAAATAAATAACAACAACAGCAAAGGACACAATAGCCTCTTCAGCAGGCTTGTCCCCAGTACAATAACAACAATCGTACGACATGACCATCAGGTTTTGACCCTATACCGATGTTGTATGGAGAACTGTTTCCACTACTCCTAGTCAAGGGGCACATCCAAACCAGGTATCCTCTTACAGTACCGGAAAATATGCCTTTTTGGTTCAAAGCGGATCAAACTTACCCTTACCATCAAGGAGGGTCGGGGCACAACATCGAGAACTGTATCAGTTTCAAGTACGATGTGCAAAAGCTTGTCAGGAACAGGGTTCTATCTTTCAAGGATACTAATCCAAATGTTCAGACGAACCCGTTGCCTCAACATGAAAAGACTACAGTAAATTTGATAGAGGAAGAGGTTGGCCGCAGTTATCAAATTCACGATGTACTCCTATTAGAAACCAATTTGGTCAGGATGCATTGTAGACAGATCGGGTACGGTCATGTATCACCTCACAATTATCACCAGTGTGATGTTTGCTCAAAGAATAGTTAAGGGTGTTCCATAGTGCAATCAACTCTACAAGAACAAATGGATCTCGGTTGGATCCAAGATCACCGAATCCATGAAGTCAATATGTCTCACGCAAATCCCAACATTGTTCAGAACCACAACATTCTGGTGATGAACGTCAACTTCATGGCAATGCATTCGAGGCAAAGTCAATATCATAATCTGCCACGGCATGATTACAATACCTGTCCGATCTGCTCAACAAGCAACCAGGGATGCTCTTTTGTACAAGAGGCCCTCCAACGTCCGATGGATCTCGAATGGATCCAAGACTATCGGGAAACAAATAACCATCAATTCAATATGATTCATATTTTTGACATACGCTTGATGAATACCAGTCTAGTAAAATTACACTCAAAGCAAGTCAGGATCGGCTTTCTGGCTTCACATGGTTATCAAGACTGTGAAGAGTGTCGTAAGAACGATCAAGGGTGGGCACTTATCCAAAGAACACTTCAACACTTGTTGGACCACTGGTGGCTTCCAATCTACTTGGACAAAGCTACACAGCAGATTAGTATGAGTGACGGGAATCCTACTAGATATCAAAGTCAGGATGTCCGCTCGATGGAAACAGATCTAGTAAAGATACACTGCATACAAAGCGGGTGTGGCCGGGTGCCACTCCACAACTACAAGCGCTGTAGAGTTTGTTCGGAGAATAACCAAGGATGCTACCTCGTACGAGCGGATCTTTAAAATCAGTTGGACCGGAATGATATTCGACCATGTTCAAATTCTGAGACGATCAACATGATACCAGACTATTTCCGTGATCAAAGCAAAGACGTTGACATAATCTCCGATCATGGGAGGACCAAAGATGTTTGTACCATAATACCTCTACTCGATGAATCGAGAATTCCTCTGGACAGTAGAAGGGTTCCCAACCAGGAACTGATCGAGGTTTCCTATAACGGTCAGAGAAATCAAAAAGCTCCCGTGGTTATCTACTTGCCAGGTCCAATACCGTACAAATCCGATCAGGCTATCCCTTATAAATACGACGCAACAACAATCTCAAATGGAAAGGAAACTCTATTACCCTCCGTCGTCAACATTGTTGACATCAGTCGAGTAACACGAAGGAAAAAATCACAACATGGCGCTTAACATTACAGTCAACTGACAGGACGATGCTTTAGCCAGCGTACTGGTAGACACGGGATCAGCTCTGAATGTTATGCCAAAATCTACTCTGATGCGACTATCATTTCAAGGATCTCCGATAAGAGGCAGCGAGGTCATCGTCAAAGCCTTTGACGGATCCAGAAAAACGGCTATCGGCAAAGTTGATCTTCCCATAACCATCGGTCCTCAGACTTTCCAAGTCACTTTCCTGGTCATGGACATCCGGCCAGCCTACAGTTGTTTATTAGGAAGACCTTGGATACACGAAGCTGGGGCAGTCACTTCGACACTTCACCAGAAGCTGACGTTCATCAAGAATGACAAGCTAGTCACAATCTGTGGAGAGCAGGCCTTAATCGTCAGCAACTTATCATCATCATCCTGTGTAGAACCCGAGGAGGTTGTGGGAACTCAGTTTCAAGCACTATCAGTAAGCGATGAGAATCGACCAGAAAAAGGGACGTCGATTTCCTCATACAAAGATGCTCTTAAAGCAATCGAGAGTAACAACGCAAAAGGATGGGGACAGCTTGTCATTCCTACTGATAACAAGACGAAGAAAGGTCTTGGTTTTTCTTCAGCCTGTACCCAGACTACTAAAGACGAAAGTTTTCGTCCCATTCAGGACTTCTTCCACAGTGGAGGCTTCCTCCACCCAGTGTCTCAAGAAGTACACACCATCAATAAGAGTGACTCCTCCGATATAGACGAGGAATGGAAATCTTAACTCAATAACAATGATTATATGTCTCATGAAGAAACGCACATGCCATTTTGCTTCCCATGCAGAGTCCGAGATATATACCAAGATCAGACGTCAAGATGATATACGGAGAGTCTGATCCTGAAGGATGTCGTGCACCGCCTAACTCATGGGAAGACAATCCAATGAAAGACAATTTTGACTACGACTATTATGACCCATTGGATGACTTGCCTATCTGGCAACCGTACCCAGAAGACTTGGGGAAAAAGAGTCAGCCAAACGGCGCTTATCAGTTGAGCAATATTGAAAAGAATACCTACATCCCCGCCCAATCATGGGATCATTACTCAGGACATTCCGAAGATATCCAGCACAACGATGAACCTACAAAGATTGCAGGATAAGAGTTCATCAACTTTGATTTTCCTAAGGTCAACGTCATCGAGAAGGATGATTCCTCCAGTCCCACCGAAGTATGGGACACCTTAGGATATGCGAGTGGTAAGTATAACTTCTTGGTCAAGTACACCGCTCCTGAAAGCTCTCGCATCAGGCTCGAAGACATCCAGCCGACTGGATGGGGAGATCCGCCTGAGAATGAAAACACTATGCAAGATACAACAAAAGAGGTCATTTATGACAACTCTGTATGGGAGAAAGACTCCAATGATCCGGCTCTGCCAGAAATCAGCGTCATTTCTGAGGACAAACCAAGAAAGAAGGTACCAGACTTTGTGATTCACCGAGGAGTTCGCCGCCAATGGGTTGTTGTCGATGTCCCAAAAGTCGTCCATAAGTCTAAGTAATTGCCATCTTTGTTTTAGCCTTTCACCCTGCCCAGGTGAAATGGATGTTTTTATAGGGCTCACTTTTTTTTTAAATATCCCTCTTCGCTTCACCCAAAGCGACAGAGTTTGGTTTTTTAGGGTTGTAGTTTCAAGAATCGACAAAATCATAAATAAATGACGTCGTTCTGTAATTCCCGCATTTATTGCTATTTTCACTTTTCTCTTTTTTCAGAAAATGGTAATCCTAAAACAGTAAAAAAAAATAATAATAAATAAAAACAAGCATTTTTCAAAAAATACACTGCACACTCTTGCATTCTCTCTATCTAAAAAATAAATCACCACGTCATGCAGATTGCTTGTTTTAAACCCTGTTGAAACATACGATCCAATGCCTTCTCCCAACTTTGAATTCCCGGTATTTGAAGCTGAAGAAGAAAAGGACGCAGAAATTCCAAAAGAGATCTCACGACTACTCAGGCAAGAGGAAAGGTCCATTGAGCCTCACAAAGAGCCGTTGGAAACGGTCAACTTAGGTTCAGAAGAAGAGAGGAAAGAAGTCAAGATTGGGGCACTGCTCAGTCCGACTGTCAAAGAAAGCTTGATAGAACTTCTCAAAGAATTTCCAGATGTGTTTGCTTGGTCCTATCGGGACATGCCAGGGATGGATACCAGCATCGTGGAACATTATCTACCGCTGAAGTCAGAATGTCCGCTGGTAAAACAAAGGCTGAGGCGGAATCATCCGGACATGGCCATCAAAATCAAAGAGGAAGTGAAGAAACAGATCGATGCGGGTTTCCTCGCCACCTCAGAATATCCTCAATGGCTAGCCAACATAGTGCCAGTTCTGAAAAAAGATGGAAAATTCAGAATAAACGTAGACTACAGGGATCTGATCAAAGCAAGTCCAAAGGATGACTTCCCCTTACCACACATAGACATGCTGGTAGAAAGTACAACAAAATTCAAAGTCTTCTCCTTCATGGATGGATTCTCGGTCTATAATCAAATAAAAATGGCGCTGGAAGACATGGAGAAAACTTCATTCATCACCCCATGGGGCACTTTTTGTTACAAGGTAATGTCGTTTGGTTTGAAGAATGCCGGGGAAACCTATCAAAGGGCCATGACAACTCTGTTTCACGACATGATGCACAAAGAGATCGAAGTGTATGTCGATGATATGATTGCCAAATCTAAAACAGAAGAAGAGCATGTGACACACCTGTCAAAACTATTCGAGCGTCTGAGAAAATACAAACTCCACTTGAATCCGAACAAATGCATGTTTGGTGTTCGCTCAGGAAAGCTTTTAGGATTCATCGTCAGCCAAAAAGGAATTGAGGTTGATCCTGACAAGGTCAAGGCCATTCAAGAAATGCCTTCTCCAAGGACTGAAAAACAAGTCAGAGGATTCCTGGGACGCCTGAATTACATTTCCAGATTCATATCTCTCATGACCGCGACATGCGCGCCAATCTTCAAATTACTAAAAAAGAATCAAAGATGCGTATGGACGGAAGATTGCCAAAAAGCTTTCAACAGTTTCAAGGAATATTTGTTGAATCCACCGATTTTGTCTCCTCCAGTGGAGGGAAGACCGCTGATCATCTACCTAACAGTCTTGGAAGACTCTATGGGTTGTGTACTTGGCCAACAAGACGAAACGAAAAGAAAAGAGTCTGTCATCTACTATTTGAGCAAGAAATTTACCGACTGTGAAACTCGGTACACTATGATCGAGAAAACTTGCTGCGCTCTGGCTTGGGCAGTCAAACGTCTTCCCCAGTACATGATTTCTCACACTACTTGGTTAATCTCTAAAATGGATCCAATCAAGTACGTATTTGAAAAGCCTGCTCTCACGGGAAGGATTGCCCATTGGCAGATGTTGTTATCAGAATACAACATTGAGTACCATGCTCAGAAAGCCGTCAAAGGAAGTATTTTAGGCGATCATTTGGCTCATCAACTGATTGACGATCAGGAATCATTCGGATTTGACTTCCCAGACGAAGATGTCATGTACTTGAAAATGAAAGATTGCGATGAACCGCTACCTAGTGAAGGGCCAGAACCAGATTCCCAATGGGGACTAATCTTTGACGGAGCTGTCAACATTTACGGAAACGGAATTGGGGCAATCATCATAACACCTTAGGGTACCCACATTCATTTCACCACCCGACTGACATTCAAGTGTACAAACAACGAGGCCGAATACGAGGTTGTATCATGGGTCTCGAAGAAGCAATTGACTTAAGGATTAAGAACTTGGATGTGTATGAAGACTCAACCTTAGTTATCAATCAGATCAAAGGAGATTGGAATACATACCAATCAGGGCTGATTCCTTACAAAGATTACGCGAGAAGGTTGTTGCCCTTCTTCAACAGAATCGAGTTTCATCATATCCCTCGTGAAAAGAATCACATGGCTGATGCATTAGCCACTCTCTCCTCCATGATTAGTGTAGGTCAATGGAATGACGTACCTAAGATCGACATAATGCGCCTTGAGAGGCCCGCCTACATCTTCACGATCGAAGCAGTCATAGACGACAAACCATGGTATCACGATATCAAATGCTTCCTTCAAAAACAAGAGTACCCACCTAGGGCATCAAGAAAAGACAGGAAAACCATCAGAAGACTGGCAGGCAACTTCTTTCTGAGCGGTGATACACTCTATAAGAGAAACTTTGACATGGTCTTGCTTCGATGCGTAGACAGACCAGAGGCAAACATGCTGATGAAAGAAATTTACGAAGGATCCTTTGGCACTCATGCCAACGGACACACAATGGCAAGAAAAATTATGAGAGCAGGATACTATTGGTTAACCATGGAATCCGATTGCTACAAGTACATAAGGAGATGTCACAAGTGTCAGATATACTCAGACAAAATCCATGTACCGCCAACGCATCTCAAAGTTCTTTCTTCCCCATGGCCTTTTTCCATATGGGGAATCGACATGATTGGCATGATCAAACCCAAGGCTTCAAATGGACATCGGTTTATCCTGGTAACCATTGACTACTTCACCAAGTGGGTCGAAGCAGCGTCATACACCAATGTAACCCGACAAGTGGTAGTCCGCTTTATCAAAAACAATCTCATCTGTCGTTACGGTGTTCCAAGCCAGATCATTACTGATAATGGATCTAACTTGAACAACAAGATGATGAAAGAGTTGTGTGTTGAGTTCAAGATCGAACACCACAATTCATCCCCTTACCTGCCTAAGATGAATGGAGCGGTAGAAGCGGCTAACAAGAACATCAAGAAGAATGTTCAGAAGATGGTTGTAACCTACAAAGACTGGCATTAAATGATGCCCTTTACTCTTCACGGTTATCGCACATCTGTCTGCACTTCAACAGGGGTAACCCTTTTCTCTCTAGTATAAGGCATGGAGGCAGTGCTCTCCATAGAAGTAGAGATCCCATCAATCCGGGTATTGATGGAAGCTAAGCTAATAGAGGCTAAATGGTGTCAAAGTCGATACGATGAACTGAATCTGATCGAAGAAAAACGAATAACGGCTTTATGTCATGGTCAGTTGTATCAACAGAGAATGAAGAAAGCGTTTGACAAAAAGGTCTGACCCCGTGTCTTCAGAAAAGGAGACCTCATGCTTAAGAAGATACAATCATTCCTCACTGATTCTCGGAGCAAATGGACTCCGAATTATGATGGCCCCTATGTGGTCAAGAAAGCCTTCTCAGACGGTGCCTTGAGACTCGCAACCATGGATGGAGAGGAGTTTGCCTACCCCACAAATGTTGATGTAGTCAAGAAATACTTCGCCTAAATGAAATAAATAAAAAACGTCTCGGTGGATTGAAAACCCGAAAGGGCGGTCCAGGAAAAAATTAGAGACATAAGCGAAAATCATCCCGATGGATTGGAAACCTCAAAAGATAGTCCAGGCAAAAGTTAGGGATTCATGGCAAGTAAATACGTCTGACAAGGTTAAATCCCCAGTGGTAACACTATTCGTCAAAAGACTCTAGTCAAGGTCATCTTCGACAGAAGCTCAGGATGTCCAGAAGTCAAAGTTGGTAGAAGGATAATGGTCGTTATGTTTCAATGTAGCCCTTTTCCCTTAAATTATCATTTTCTAAACTTTGTAAATACTCTATGGAATCACGCGCTTGGCTGATTTCCATCATATCAATAAAATTTGAGCCCTAGTGCTTTTGTTTACAATTCTCATTTGTTTTAGCTTTACAGAACGACATTTTAACATGATCAACGATTCTTGAAATAAAACAAAAATGAATTTAATTGTCAAAATTTATTTTCTGCTCTTTAAATAAAGATGGCAATTCTTTTTTACTAATGAATTTCAAAAAGAACATTGATAGTTTCTTCGAAGGTGATTGAACCTCAAAGTGCATAATCAAAGTACTCCTTCTAAACTAGTACGCCTGAATGAAGGATCAACTGTGTCAGATACCATATTTCATCTAACATCCCTGGCAGAGTTCTTATCCCTTAAAACCAACTGGACGATTCTTTCTCCCCCCACAGGGACCGCCTCTCCAAAGCAAGGCAGGATTGCTATTTTGAACCAGTGGTACTTTTCATCCCCCGCAGTGGCCGAGTATCCAGTCGTGTTCATTCACTAATCTGTATGTAGCGTCAGTTTTGTCAGCATAAACATACATACACCATGCATAATTGATTCACATTCATAATCATATCGCATTACTATCACCTTGGTCATATTCATCCCCCAAGTGATAAAAGTCCTCTCGATAGAGTTGTCAGTCCTTTCCTCGTCAGGAAATACGTCGTCTGAACAATCTCTCCCCCAGTTTATTTCTAGATTGGAGACGATCCTCGACCACTTTGATAACTTGAACCTCTGAAAGGAAAAGAAGATATTCGACGGACACCTTTGGAATGTCACTCTTCACCATTGAAGATGATATTTTCGCTTTCCCGGATTAAGAAAAATCTCCAGAGAAAGCCGCTCAACCGAAGACTCTCGGCAATACAGCAGTTTCTCCCTGAAAATTCTGTTGTCAACAAGGTCATTAGCACCTCAAAATTGGATTACATCACATGGCATTTCTCCAAAAAGATCTCGAAGAAAAGTATGATGTAATATCTCCCAAGAGGAAAAGCAGTCTATCAAGAGACTCATTTCCCCAGTAGAGTCAACAAATGGCATCTCCAACAGAGAAGTTTGCACACCTCTACAGCTCAGACGAATGGGTACCCCCAGCAAGTCTGACCTCAACTCTTTCCCATCAAATGGCGTCTCCCCAGTAGAAAACTCGGCGAGAAGTTTGATGAAGACCACTACAAATAGCATCCCTTGTCAAGGAAGAAATTTGACAGGAAGAAGCTGAGACCAGTTCCTTGGCTGAAGACCAGGATCGATGGGAAGTTTATTTCAGAAACTGAGACCAGTTCCTTGGCTGAATACCAGGATCGAGGGGAAGTTTATATCAGAAACTGAGACCAGTTTCTTGGCTGAAGACCAGGATAGAGGGGAAGTTTATATCAGAAACTGAGACTAGTTCCTTGGCTGAAGACCAGGATCGAGGGGAAGTTTATATCAAAAACTGAGACTAGTTCCTTGGCTGAAGAACAGTATCGAGGGGAAGTTTTACCCTTTTCTAAGTATCATTGCTTAGCAAAAGATGATGGACGGGCAAACAGGCATTCATAACCACAGTCAAAATTTTGGGTATTCCGATATTTAATCATCTTACACCCTGAATGTCTGAATACCCTCGCCATTCACACCTTCGGGTCCAAGAAGATTAAATAGGGGCATCTGTCATACCCCAAATTTTGACCGCTAAGAGTTCCCATCATTTTGAGGATCATTGCCAAAATATGGATGTTCCATCATACCTTATCAATCTCCTCAAGGATTGTTGAGCATCCACCATGATCAAGAAGTAGGGTTTTGAACCCTCCCAGAACATTTAGACAAAAGATCAATCAAGAAATGACATGATCTTCAACTTATATAACCTCTTAAAACATCCACAAAGGATCAAGAGGACTCTCACATCAAAAATCAAGCACACAATTGTGACATTCTAAGTGTTTTGAGCCTCGCCCGATGTCGCCAAATTAGGGTTTTGGACGACTGGGACCTCCAGAGTGAGATTTTCACAAGAGGATGAGCCAAGACTTCAACATGTGACTCAATATGCTCAAAATAACCCTATGGGTCCATTTGCAAAGCTAAATTACCCTCAGAGGATGGATTCCCCAAAAGTCGGGAATTAGGGTTTTTACGCGTCGAACCGCTCCGGAGCCAAAAGTCAAAACATGACTTTTTTTGGGAAAAATGATCCTTATGACTCATATTTTCATAAAATATGACTTATAATTTCATTTGAACAAGAATTGATCAAGAAACCAAGATAACTTGTAAAAGGGGTAATCTTGAAAAATTGAAAAAAATTTTAAGTTACTAAATTTGAATGATTTTGGTACCAACTTCCAAGGATCATAACTTGTGATCCAAGCAGCCATTTTGGGTGATCCAAAGCCTGATTTGTAGGTCTTCCTACATTATACAAAAGCTTCAACTACCTCAAACTTCAATTCTTCATGGATTTTAAGTTATGGAGTGATCAAAATGACAAAAATGAAGAAAATGACACTTTTTCAACACTTAAAATGGATCTATGTTTAGGCATGACACTCATAAAATTCAAGATTCTTCCAAATGGTCAATTTTGTTTCCAAGCATTTAACTGATTCATAGAGGTGGAATTCATCAAGACAATGTTATCCAAGTTCAGTCAAGCCTTATCTCTGCCACAAAAGACTCATAGCCTGTGCTCTAACCTCAAGTCAATGGCTAGAGGAGATTTGACATTCCAATGGATCAACATTTTCCACAGAACTGCTGCAGTTGCCATTCACTATTACAGCCAAAACAAACTTGCTCTACTATAAATAGAGCTCATTTGTGATCAGTTTAAGTACACCAAAGCACCTAAACTGATGCTTTACTCAAAATCTCCCTTTTAATCCAATTTTGCCTTCTAACTTAAGTCACTATCGAGTTTTGAGATTGAGAGTGATTCCAACTAAACCAATCACACACACACCTCATAAACATCATATGTGAATGATCTAAACACTAACACAACATTTGGAACATCAAATTCATCAAATCACCAGCCAATTGCTCAAGTTCTTGACAGAGTTGCAGTTGAGGTACCAAAACCAGTTCCAGCTCATTTCAATCCACTTTAAGCATTCAAACACACTCCTTGGCACCTAAGGAAGCTGCCTAGATCATTGGAACACAACTGTAACACCTCCAAACCAGAATTCGATCACCAACTACAAGAGGTAAACCTTAAACTCTCAAACTCAATGAATCATGCATCATAAACATATTTTCAAATTGCCATTGTGTTTCTGAATGTTTGTAGATCATTTACCCTCAATCAATTGATGTTTATAGTTCGTGTATAGGATTTCATTAAGCTCTTGCAAATTTTAGGGTTTATCTGGTTTTACAATGTTATCTTTTGATTCACTTAATTTAAACAAAATTGAATATTGCCATTGTGTTCCTTATTTAAAAACGCACGATTTTCATATTTGGATCGTGTGAAATGGTTGAGAAACAAGGGAGATAGGATGCATTTTGCAAATCGGATGAAGCTTGGAGGAAGATATGGTGTCATTTCTTCAGAAATTCAACAAGTTTTGCTATATATTATTCAGCTGTCACAATATAACTGAATTGGCATTGCGCCCTAGTGGAAACACTAGTATTTCTGTGTGTATGAGCGAGCGAGAGGTCTGGGGTTCGAATCCCCCTCGCCCCAGACCTTTTGATTTTATTTTTTAACCATTTTTCAAAGGATTTCTTCATATATTATACACCCTTGCCATTCTCCATCAGCCCACGCACATGGCTCAGATGGTAGAATTTTAAACTCTCCACCCCAAGGGCGTGAGTTCAAACCTTGGGGGGCCATTTCTATTTTTTTTACCACTTGTTTTCTTGTCATTTTTTCACCATCTTTTTAATAACTTTGAAAATTAATTTCTCATTCATTTTTTATCATTTTTTATTGGTTCTTTTTGCAAAAAGTCACAAAAATGTTAAAATATTTTATTCTACAAAAATCTCACACAAAAATATTATTTATTTACATATTTAATATTTTCCTAAAGAACTTATTTTATTTGTTTTTTTAAACATTTGAAAATATTTCTTTTCTCTTGATCTTTTCAAAACCAAATGAGTTTTAAATCATCTTGTGATTAAAACATCATTTTTTAAACCTTAACCAAAAATCACAAGTGGTTTATTTAAACTTATTTGGTGTTTTTATCATTTTTTAATTAATTTTCTTTGAAAATTTACTTTTAGAAATGGAATTGGGGTTTCTTTGATTTTGATCTTTATCAAACATTTTCAAACACTTTGGGCCTCTAATAGAGTGTAAGACCCAACCCTCTTTTGTACATAAACTTTTTTGGGCCTCAGTCATTATATAAGTCCCGACACGTTTTCAGAAATCTCGGCGCGATCGCCATTTCAAAACAAAATCATCTGGGCCTACCCTTGTGTTGTAAGTCCCATTTCTTTTCTTTTTCAAACATTTTGGGCCTCTAATAGAGTGTAAGACCCAACCATCTTTTTGTACATAAATAATTTGGGCCTCAGTCATTGTATAAGTCCCAGTACAGTTTTCAAAACGACGGTGCGATCACTGTTTTTCATGTGGGCCTCTCCTCGAGTTGTAAGCCCTATCTTTTGTAAAAAAATAAACTCTTGGGTCTCTCTTTGAGTTGTAAGACCCAACCCCCTTTTTTGTAAATAAACAATTCTTTGGGCCCCTCCTTAAGTGTAAGCCCCAATCTTTTTAAAACAACTTCCCTTTTGATTTAGGTTCAAACTCATAGTTGTTATCAAAACTTTCTTTAGTTTCTTAAACAACTAACCATACAGCTGTTACAATGGAAGCTTGCTCACCTGTAAGTTTTAAACAACTTTCTTTTATATACTTGCACACACACACACACACACACACACACACACACATATATATATATATATATATATATATATATATATATATATATATATTTGTGCTGGAAGCTTGCTCACCTGTAAGTCCTCCTACCCTCTTTTACATACAGTATATATTTCATCTGGATATATATGCTTGTATATATCTGCTTAGGGTTTTCCCCAGAAATTAGGTCTAGGATTAGATAAAGCCAGTGGTCACTCTTTCAATCCAGTCAAAACTAGTTCCCCATAGGAATTCCAGATACAGTCTTGCCTCCTCTTGGGCTTATACAATATGGAACAAAGAGAAAGGCATTATTCCCGATGAAACTTTTCTTAGACTGACACTATTAGAAATTTGTCAAAGAAGTTCACTTCCCCATAGAGGATTAATTCCCGGTGAAACCTCTCTTGAATTTCTTCAAACCTTAGAACTGTTCACTAAAGAAAAGATTATTCCCGGTGAAACTTTTCTTGAACTTTTCTTAAGTTTGGACCCACAGGCTTCCTAAAAGCATCCCCAGCCTCCTCTTGGGCTTTGTACAAGGACCCTCAGGCTTCTTAGAAGTTCTCATGCCTCCTCTTGGGCTTGGTACAAGGACCCGAGACCTCTTAAAGGCATAAGACAGAACTTAGTCATCCTTTGTTAGAGCAGTCTTTCCAAAGAGTCAAGACCTCAGACCAATTTAGGGTTGATTCTCATCCCTTACAGCACCAGCTTCCTCTTGGGCATCATACAAAGATAAACCTTCCATACCAGTAGACTTGGACAGTCTAATCTCCTCTTGGATCTCAAAGACATTCTCAAGCTCCCTACAAACACAGGAGAAACCCTGGTCATTTGATCAATCTCCAGTAGAGTTAACACCTCCATAGGTTCTAAAACTTAATCTTTCATCCTGAACCTCCCCGACTAGGGTCAGCTTATCATCAATATAACACTATCCCAAATCAGAGCCTCAAGGCATCTGATACCTCAACTCTTCTGTAATCCTCAGCAAGAGTTGATTCCCCATTTTGGACCTGCCTCTGGATCTCAATAATCCTTAGCAGAAGACAGTCTCCTCTTAGGCTTTGTATAATGGTTTTCCTCAGTAGAGTTAGCCACAAAAGCACTCTTTTGTTGAGTCAATCTCCTTTCAAACACTTTCTTGTTGAGTCAACCCTTTTTAGCCTCAATCTTGGGCTTTGTACAAGACAGATAAAAACACTCTCTTGTTGAGTCAAATAAAAAACACTCTCTTGTTGAGCCGATCAGTTCTTTTCAGCCTCAATCTTGGGCTTTATACAAGACACTTGAAATATCCTCAGCTGAGTCATCCCCTTTCAGCCTCAATCTTGGGCTTTATACAAGACACCTATAAACTTTCTCCAGTAAAGTCAAATCTTTCTAAAAACTTCTCTTAAAGTATCTCTTTAGCATAATCAATTCCTCTCAGCCTTCTTTTAGGCTTTGTGAATTAATCTCCCTAAGCAGAGTCAAAAATTCTTTTTTAGCCTCAATCTTGGGCTTTGTACAAGACAAATCATACTCTCCAGTAGAGTCAATCTTCCTTTTTTTAGCCTCAATCTTGGGCTTTGTACAAGACAGACAAAATATTTCCCCAGAAAAGTCAACTTTCAGCCTCCTCTTAGGCTTTCTATAAAGATATCCCCAAAAGAGTCAATTCTCTTTTAGCCTCAATCTTGGGCTTTGTACAAGACAGATAAACACTCTCTTGTTGAGTCAACCTTTTCCAGCCTCCTCTTAGGCTTTGTATAAGGACCTCCCTAGTGGAGTCAATCAACCTCTTAGCTTCAACCTTGGGCTTTAATCAAGGCACATACAAAAAGAAAAACAAAATCCCCTCAGAGGAAATAAAAAACCACTCTGTAGGAAGACATTTCTCTGTACATCACACATTAAAACAGATAAATCAAAACAAACCTTAATCCCAGATAACTGCTGTAAGTGGCACACTTGTTGATTTAAATATCCAAGCTGTAGTCCATCTTTTATCCTGGTAAATCCTATCTTTCATCTAATTGCTGTAAGTGGCAAGCCTCTGGATTATTTACATCCACGCCACTGTCCCTCTCTTTGCATGGAAGAATTCTAAGGAAAAATGGCATTACTCTACACTGAGTAAAAGTTTCCTCCTTCAGGACAAATCCCCTATAAAGGAAATTATGGCATTGCTGGATTCACATATTCCAGTTAAAGTAATCCTCCTTTATAATCAGTCACCCAACAGTTGTGATGAACAGATGAGATGTCTCTCCTTAGAGATGACAAATTCTCTCTCAGTCAAAACCCTTTTAGCTTCAATCTTGGGCTTTGAACAAGACACAAATACTCGTTTTAGCTTCAATCTTGGGCTTTGAACAAGACATCAAAACATCATCTTTCCTCCCATAGAATATGAGGAACTACGATTGCTCTGATTTCCCTATTTTCTTTAACGGAAATACTTAGGCATAAGATTGAAAAATCTTAGCGAGCACACCAATCAAAAACTTTAGGTCCAGTACCTCACCAATATCATCAAAAACTCACTATCTCTCTCAAACACTCCCAAAGGAGAAACTTTCCCCAACCCACAACAGACAAACACCAGTAAGTAGAAAACAGTAAGTATAATTGCTAACGACCTGTGGATAACCACATATAGGATGGGTAATTGACAACTCCCCATTGTATAACCTGGCCCCGGACCCCCCAATCTCTTAAGCATTTGTTCAGTTAAACATTTGCGTGCAAGGTTAGTTTTAGATAGCTTCCCTTTCCTTTCCAACTTGATAGGATAAATAAGAAATCAGAAATTAGCACCCAATCCCCACCATTGCGGTGAGGAAAAACCCAAATGGCGATAAGGTGGTCGCGTCACCGACAAAAATTGCACGCTACACACCCCTCCCATGTTTTTCACAAAACTTTGGCTCAATAATGCCCTAGTATTACTTACAATTTTTTTAAGAATTTACCTTGTCATTTTTGTCATTTATCTAAGCAAATGAATTTACCTAATAATGTTACTAATTCTTCCAAACCTTTTGATTTGTTTCATGCTGATATCTGGGGTCCTTATGCGACCCCTTCCATAACTAATCAGTGCTACTTTCTCACGATTGTAGACGATTTCACTAGGTTTACTTGGACTATTTTCATGACACATAAAAGTGAAACTAGGACTCGTCTGATGCACTTTGTTTCCCTTATTAAAAATCAATTTTAAGTTACTTTAAAATGCTTACGTACTGACAATGGCCCTAAATTTCTTATGACTAATTTTTATAATTCAAAAGGAATCTTACACCAGAGGTCATATGTTGAATATCCACAACAAAACGGTATTGTTGAATGTAAGCATCAACACATCCTCAATATCGCAAGATCCATTTTCTGTCAAACGAATCTTCAAAATAATTTATGGCATCTTTCAATTTCTCATGTTGTTCATTTAATTAATCTCTTACCTTTCCTATTATTAATTTTAATTCACCTTATTTTCTTTTGTATAATAAACTGCCTGATAATGACTCTCTAAAATGCTTTGGTTGCCTTGCATATGTTTCTACTCTCTATCGTAATCAAACTAAGTTTGATCCTCGGTCCCATAATTGTGTTTTTGTTGGTTATAGAGAAGGAAGCAAAGGTTATCTACTTTATGATTTAACTTCTAACACCTTTATTGTTTCTCAAAATGTTATTTTTTATTAATCTTGTTTTCCTTTCACCATAACTCATGATCATCGACCCCTACCTCATAAACCCACCCTTAATCCGACCAATACTGAACTGGACCCTATCCCATTCCAACCAAGTTCCCCTTCCAATCCCTCATCTTCTCCTCATTCTAACCCTACCATTCAGCCAAAAACCCTCATTCTCCCACATCCATTACTCCTACCATTCCTCGCCTTCCCCTACACACTCCTACCCCTCACCCTAATCCTCTCACTCGTAGGTAATCCACTCGACAAACCAAACAATCCTCATATCTCAATGATTACCATTGCAATCTCCTTAACAAAACTTTAGCCACTCCACCCACCTCTCCTACCCCAAAGTTTCCCCTTTCTCGCGTTTTCAATTATAACCTATGTAACACTAACTACAAATAGTATTGCATATCTGTTTCTTCCACAGTTGAACCCTCTTCCTATTCCCATGCCCGCCAATATGATTGTTGGATCCAAGCTATGCAAACTGAACTAGCCACTCTTAAACACACTAATACCTGGACCTTAGTTGAACTTCCTCCTAATAAAACACCTATGGATGTAAATGGGTCTATAAGATTAAATATCTTGCTAATGGTAACATTGATAGGTACAAAGCTTGCTTAGTTACCAAGGGCTACACTCAAAAGGAAGGTGTTGCTTACTTCGACACTTTCTCTCCTGTAGCAAAATTAACCACTGTAATCACATTGTAGAAATCAATAATGTCAAACACATTCTTCATTCCAAATTTCATATAAAGGACTTATGTCTCTTAAGGTATTTTCTTGGCCTTGAAGTTGCTAGATTTGAATCAGGTATTTTACTTAATCATCGTAGTTACACCCTTGATTTACTCAGCAAAATAGGTATGTTAGCAGCTAAACAATCATCTACTCCATATAATTTTGCTATCAAACTTCATTGTTCTGATTCGCCCTTGTACCATGATAACACCTAATATAGAAGACTAATTAGCCAATTAATTTATTTAACTAATACACGCCCTGATATCTCTTTTGTCGTTCAATAACTCAATTAATTTGTCTCTCAACCTACTCAGGAAATAACCATTCTATAGCTACAAATCGAATACTTCAATATTTAAAGAGTAACCCTGCTCAGGAACTGTTCTACCCATCCAATTCTAACTTAGTTCTATCTGGTTTTGCAGATAGTGATTGGGCAACTTGTCCAACCATAAGAAGATCCACCACTGACTTTGCTATTCCTGGGTAAATCTTTAAATTCATGAAAATCCAAGCAGGCGACCGTTTCTCGATCTAGCTCTGAAGCTAAATACCGTGATCTTATTGCCCTTTTTTTTGGAAATCTTGGTATCCGGCCTTGCAACCGACTGGCTTCATTATCTCTTCACTGATTTGCATATCAGTTTCAGCAACCCCACCTCAATATATTGTGACAATAGATCAGTTGTCTACCTCGTTCACAACCCAATATTTCATGAACGATCAAAACACATTGAAATTGACTGTCATATCATCAATAAAAAAATTAGAAACCGGTCTCATCAAGCTCTTTCTAAGACCTTCATCTACCCAAATTACCAATTTTTTTACTAAACCGCTACCTGCTCCTTCTTTTTCAAGTTTTATTGTCAAATTTGATCTCATGTCTCTCCATAGTCAAGCTTGTGGGGGAGACTTAAATAATAACTCTTAATTGTTTAGTATTGTTTCATTTAGTTTTTTTTTTGTAAGATTCTGTTAGAGATTAATAGACCATGATACTCTCTCTGTCCCACAATGAGTGACCCATTTGGAATAAAATGGTGTCCCAAAATGTATGACCCATTTCAATTTTCAATGGAACTTTTCCTATTTTACCCTCTAATTAATATTACTTTCATCATTCTCAATACATTATAAGGATACTTTAGTAAAAATATCATTCTCTCTCCTTCATTTATTCTTTTTTTTCTTAATCTATGTGAAAAGTCAACTGGGTCACTCATTGTGGGACGGAGGGAGTATATAAATATATGGTCCCCTTGTGTATTAAATGATTATGAAAAATAATAATGAATGTTTAATGACTTGGTTTTGATATTCCAATATATTTATAACATTCAACAACTTTATATATGAATGTTTAATGACTTGGTTTTGATATTCCAATATATTTATAACATTCAACAACTTTATATCTTTCCTAAACCCAACCATGGTTAAAGAGCATATTCTTTTTATCATAAAGTCGAATCGTAAGTTAAACAAATTATAATAAGAGTAATAATTGTTCTATTCATGAATTAAATTCAGATATTGAGTAACTATTATTTTATTCTTTTTAGATATCAATGACGTGGTCGTATATATACCTTATATAATCAAATCAATGCAGTTGTTTATTACCGATATAAATAAATAAAAATCAATATATTTATGAATCAAGACTGTTAGTTCTGTTATTGGCAGTAATTTTGGTAAAACAATGTTTTTGATCAAGATGTCATGTCTGATGTCTTAACATGTGCTTCTGCTTGTGGTGTGTTGCTGGGTTTTGCAGTTTTTGTGCATGATGTCAAAACTGATGTCTTAACATCTGTTGACAGAACATCATGCTCAGTCTGTTATTTGTTTTAGGGATGCGTGTTAATTGTTATGTTTTGAGAGATTGTAGGCGAAATTCTTGGAGAAGATTTATTCAGATGCAATCGTTTGTTTCTATATTTAGGGCGAAAAGATTTGAAGATAAAATCTGGTTTTATTGTGCATCAAATCTGAGTTTTTCACAGAGCCCAAGCCCAAGAATATGTTTCTATTTAAAGACATATCAACCCTACTTGGAAGGGATGAAGACTAGAGAAAAAAAGACTGAGTGTAAAGTGTTGGGGTTTGTGTTTTCGTCTGTTATTTGTGAGCCATTCATTCATCTATTTTGATGTTCGAATTGGACTAATTTAGTTGAATTGTAATTTGTCCACTCAAAGCTTTTAAGCACGAGTGTATTGTTCTTGGTTGAAGCTTTTAAGCAAGATCAAGGTATTGTCGTTGAAGTGTGTCTTCTACTTTCTTTATTGTATGTTGTTATCATGTTGTGATTGAGGGGGAGTGAGAGGTGTCTCATATCTGAGAGTGTCTTAGATAGAAGTGTCATTGGGTAGTGATTAAGTGAGTAGATTGTCAACTGGTGTGTTGGCTGTAGAGTCTATGAATTGATACTACTAATAGTGGACTTCCTTCCTGGCTTGGTAGCCCCCAGACGTAGGTTGATAGACCGAACTGGGTGAACAATTCTCTGTGTTTATTTATTGCTTTTTTAGTGTTGTTCTTTTAATGTCTTGTTCATACAACAGATATTGATGTTGTGACATCTCACTTAACATCACATATCTGATACCAGAATTTCAATTGGTATCAGAGCAGGTCATCCTGCTCTGTATCTGGGTGAGATCTAGGGCTGTTACTTTCTGGTGCAATGGACAAGGAGAGTGGTGGATTTGTGAATAGACCCCCTATTCTAGATGGATCAAATTATGACTATTGTAAACCTCGCATGGTTGCCTTTCTGAAATCTTTAGACAGCAGGGCTTGAAAGGCTGTTCTGACAGAATGGAAACATCCTGTCATTGTGGGAAAAGATGGTGTGTCAAAGCTGAAACCTGGGGAGGAGTGGACCAAGGAAGAAGATGAACTCGCTCTTGGGAATTCTAAGGCCTTGAATGCTTTATTTAATGGTATTGACAAGAACATTTTCCGGCTGGTCAACACATGTGAAGTGGCTAAGGAGGCTTGGGATATCCTGAAAACAACTCATGAAGGAACTTCCAAGGTCAAGATGTCAAGACTTCAGCTGCTAACAACAAAATTTGAAAGTTTGAGGATGAAAGATGAAGAGACCGTTCATGATTTTCACATGAATATACTTGAACTGTAAAATGCTTCTAGTGCCCTAGGAGAGGGGATGTCTGATGAGAAGCTGGTAAGAAAAATTCTTAGATCTCTTCCCAAGATATTTGATATGAAGGTGATTGCTATAGAGGAAGCTCAAGACATCAGCCAGATGAGGGTAGATGAATTGATTGGTTCACTTCAGACATTTGAATTAGGGTTGAATGACAGATCTGAAAAGAAGGTCAAAAGCATAGCTTTGGTGTCTAGTACAGAAGACGATGAGAAAGAGTGTGGTCCTGAAACTCAGGAAGAGCTATCCAATACCATTGTTCTAGTGGGAAGACAGTTTAATAGGGTTTTGAAAAGAATGGACAGGAGCTATAAACCTAATGTCAAGAACATCACATCTGACATCAACAGGTCAGGTGATCAGATGAAGAAAACAAGAACTGAGGAGAAGCATGATTATGACAAAGGAATCCAATGTCATGGATGTGAGGGTTATGGTCATATCAGAGCTGAATGCCCTACATATCTTAAGAAGCAGAAAAAGGGCTTATCTGTGTCCTGGTCTGATACTGAAAGTGAGGAAGATAAAGAGACTGCCAAGCATGTTAGGGTATTAACTGGAAGGTATATATCTGATGATGATTCTAGGGATGAAGAGAGCACATTTGATGAGCTTACCGATTCTTATAGAGAGTTATGCATTAAAAGTGAAGAAGCATGTCAAGAAGGGGAGAGGCAGAAGAAGATGATTGCTCAACTCAAGGCTGAAAAGACAGAGCATTTGGAAACCATTGCCAAAATGGAAGATGATGTATTTGTGCTGAACTCTAAACTTGAATCTATGTCCAAGTCTATCAGAATGCTGAATAGTGGAACTGATGTTCTAGACAAGATTCTTAATGTTGGAAGAACTGCAGGAGACAAAAGTGGGTTGGGGTTCAATAATGGATCTGCTTCAAATGATGTTATTCCTAGTTCCAAGCCAGTGATGTTGAAACAGATGTTGAAACATCCAGACAGGACTCCCTCTAGGAAGAAATTTAGGCGCTGGAGATGCCATCATTGTGGGAGCTTTGGACACATAAAGGCTTTCTGTTATAAGTTGCATGGGTATCCTAAGAGTACTCCTAATTGTGCACCCAGACAGGTCATTCATAAAGGTAATCAAGTCATCAACCAAAAGAAGCAATGTGTCTCCAAAACTGATGCTGTCAGCTTGATAGCTCATACTTCTCTTAGAGTCTCTGCTAAAGATGACTGGTACTTTGACAGTGGTTGTTCAAGACACATGACAGGAGTGAAGAATTTGCTGGTAGATGTTAAAATTCATTCTTCTGGCCATGTGACCTTTGTTGACGGTGTCAAAGGAGAAATCAAGGGTGTGGGAAAGCTGAATTGTGAAGGTACACCTAGACTTGATGATGTACTGCTAGTCAAGGGGTTGACAGCAAATTTGATCAGTATTAGTCAACTATGTGATCAAGGACTCATTGTTAATTTTACAAAAACTGAGTGCATTCACAAATGAAAAAGGTGAAGTTATCATGAAGGGTGCTAGGTCTAAGGACAACTGTTACCTATGGGTGTCACAAGACTCAAGTTCCTCCACATGTTTTCTTGCAAAAGAAGATGAAGTCAAAGTATGGCATCAAAAGTTAGGACATCTACATCTGAAGGGAATGAAGAGAATCATATCTACAGAAGCAGTAAGAGGAATCCCAGAGCTTAAAATTGAAGAAGGAAGAGTGTGTGGAGACTATCAGATAGGGAAGCAGACCAAGATGTCACATCAAAAGCTTCAACATCCCACTACTTCTAAAGTGTTGGAACTTCTTCATATGGACTTAATGGGGCCTATGCAGGTGGGAAGAAATATGTTTATGTAGTTGTGGATGATTATTCCAGGTACACATGGGTGAATTTTATCAAAGACAAAACAGAAGTGTTTGATGTATTTAAAGATCTCTGTCAAAGACTCCAAAGAGAAAAGGAGAGCAATGTCATCAAAATAAGAAGTGATCATGGGAGAGAGTTTGAAAATAGCAAGTTTGCTGAATATTGTTCTACTGAAGGCATCAGTCATGAGTTTTCTTCACTTATTACTCCTCAGCAAAATGGGGTTGTTGAAAGGAAGAACAGAACCATTCAAGAATCTGCTAGAGCAATGATTCATGCCAAAAAGCTTCCTTACCATTTCTGGGCTGAAGCTATGAATACTGCCTGCTACATTCACAACAGAGTTACTTTGAGAAGAGGTACTTCAGCTACCTTGTATGAGCTGTGGAAGGGAAGAAAACCAAGTGTGAAGTACTTTCATGTCTTTGGAAGTAAATGTTATATTCTGTCAGATCGTGAACAGAGGAGGAAAATGGATCCTAAAGGTGATGAGGGAATCTTTTTGGGATACTCTACAAACAGCAGAGCTTATAGGGTATTCAACTCCAGAACCAGAGTCATGATGGAATCTATAAATGTGGTTGTTGATGACTATGGAA